>OU892281.1:6658727-16658727 GCA_917834065.1 Ceutorhynchus assimilis
ATGCTGGAGGGGGGCTTTTACGTGGTAGAAGTGGGTATTGTTCTGATAGCTGTGGAAACACTCTACTCTTTACCTTCCTTTTTTTCCAATTTTAGCAGACACCGAAAAAATTTACGCAAGCACCAAGCAACACTAGTTCCCGCAGCTGGAAAACGAATATGGAAAGGTTGTTTGAAATGTATTACCATTCCCTTCTTAGACACTCGTCCGAATGTAAATTGAAGAATGCTGGTAAACGTTTTTGGGCGTGACTTCTGAAGAAGTTTTTCCGCCACCGGCGGGATGTTCACCCCCCCTCATAAATGCCGGTGCATGAACATCAGCACCCACGAGGTTTTCAGAAACCCGGCACCCTGGCCTTTCTCGTTTTTTTCAAAAAAAACTCTCTCCCACAGAACACAGGTATAGTACGTTCGGTAGAGAATTGTTGGCTATCCAGCAATACGCCATTTTCGATATTTTGTTGGGTGTGAGTTCCACATTCTAACTGACTACAAACCCATTATTTATACTATTTCATCATCTTCAGATAGTTGCAATCCAAGAGAAATTCGTCATTTAGACTTGATCGCGTCTTTCACTTCAGATATTCGACATATAGCGCGAAGAGACAATGTAGTAGTAGACGTCTTATCGAGGATGGAAATTAACTCGTTAGATTTTTCATTACTTGATGATATAGATTTTGACAGTTTTAGAGAAGCACAAACAGTAGATACAGAACTACCAAAACTTATGTCTTCTGACGACACATCATTAGTCTTTGAATTTGTTTTTCTTCCATTTTATAAAAAGTTTTTTCTATGTGACATGAGCTTGGGCGCACCAAGACCGTTCGTTCCAAAAGTTTTTTCGGAAAAACATTTTTATGGTACTTTATTCACTGTCACATCCAGGAATCAGAGCAACTCGACACCTCATATGTTCAGGCTTTATTTGGCCCAATATGAGTTTTTAAAAACACTTGGCTCATGTAAAATTCGAACGAACAGCATATCATACTTCGTCAAATGGCATTGTGGAACGTTTACAAAGATTTCACTGAAATGTCATTCAAAAAGCTATGGGTTGATATTCTTCCTTTTGTTTTACTTGGTATCCGTGCAACTCTTAGAAAGGACTTAGGCTGCACAGTTTCTGAACTCGTCTATGGGACAACTTTGGAACTTCCTGGAGATTTTTTTGAGGAACCGAAGAATTATGAGCCACTCATGTTCGCTGAACCGTTCAAGTGTTTCATGAGGTAATTAAAGTTTCTTCCTGCAAGAAAGAATTGCAGAAAGGGAATATTTGTTTCTAAAGACCTTTCATTTTCCACGCATGTTTTCGTTCGAAATGATGGTGTCAAAAAGTCACTACAAGCATCTTATGATGGACCATTTAAAATTTTAAATAGAAGTGATACATATTTCACCATTGATATCAATGGAAAAGCTAATACTGTTTCTATTGAGAGACTCAAGCCAGCTTATTTTGACTAGCCCAGTGGTAAAACGCACTTTACTGTTAATTTTATTTTATTTATTTTTGTGTGTCTCAAAGTGTTGAAGGGGGGAGTAATGTAGTGATAGCAAAACTGTACATACTCCAATTAGATAATATACCAGTATTATAGGTGTCAACACTTATGTTAACTAATATTGACGTTTTCAATTAAAAGAGATGGACAATAAAGTATGAAAACAATCATTTTCCCGCCAACATTTGCTTGCTTGTCAATGCCAGTATGTATTGGGTGTTTTGAAAGAAAATGTGGGAAAAGTCACTACTTCATTTGCAGAACTTCGCTATGGAGAAAGCGGTGGATCATTTTGGAAGCAAACAGCTCCAGCAAACTAAACTTGAACGTGGATTACTTTGTATACTTGATAGGCCGGCGTGGATTCCCCTTTTTTTTGCGAGTATTCTTTCTGATTTTATGTATCCAAAATTTGACAAATGTGGGATTTGATGGAAACTTATGGAAAGACATGTCCGCCGGTAAATAGGCATTATTTTTATAAAAAGGCACACTACGCAATCACCATTGTTAGCGAAAAAACTTTGAAAAAACCGAGGAAATAATAGTTTCCAGTTTCCACAAGTACAAAAGTCTTGTCAACAAACCACTGTCAGCGGCTGTCAACCGTTGTTTTCATACTCTTTTGGCGTCTGACAGTTTGACGCCAGACAGAGAGGCTTTTAAATTGAAAAGGTCAATTCCTAGGGTCAGTTAAGTTAGCCCCCCCCCCCCCCCCCCCATAGAAAATTTCTGGATGAAAATTATCCCATAATTTTGCTCTCATTTTGCACCATTTTGCTCCACTAATTTCAATTTTTGCTCCATTACAGTAGAGAGACTATGTGGCCTATTAGGTGGGGGGGGGGCTGAATTAACGCTAGCCCCCCCCCCCCCCCCCCCCCCCCCCCAGGGAAAATTTAGAAATTTGATCATGCTCATTTTGTTCTCCGAATTTTGCTCCATTTTGCTCCACTATCGGCGAGCTCTGCTCCATTACCAGGAGAGACCTACAGAGCTCCCAAGAATCTCTCCCAGCCCCCCCCAGTGAAAATTCTGAAATTTGATCATGCTCATTTTGTGTTCCGAGCTTTGCTGCATTTTGCTCCACTATCGGCGAGCTCTGCTCCATTACCAGGAGAGACCTACAGAGCTCCCAAGAATCTCTCCCAGCCCCCCCCCCCCCCCCGTTAAAAATTCTGAAATTTGATCATGCTCATTTTGTTCTCCGAATTTTGCTCCATTTTGCTCCACTATCGGCGAGTTCTGCTCCATTACCAAGAGAGACCTACAGAGCTGCCAAGAATCTCTCTCAGCCCCCCCCTAGTGAAAATTCTGAAATTTGATCATGCTCATTCTGTTCTCCGAGCTTTGCTCCATTTTGCTCTACTATCGGCGAGTTTTGCTCCATTACCTGGAATGACCTCTAGGGTCCTTGTTCTTGAAACAGGGGAGCAGCGCTTCCATGAGAACGAGTGTTCCGCCTTTGTTGAAGCCCACAGCACGGATCATGACGGACGACGTCTGAAGGGGGAGAGGAAGCCAATGCGACAGGACTCATAGCGACAGATTTTATGAACCTATCAAACCTATCAAAACGATTGAGATATACTTAATAGCCTGTTGACTAGACAAGGACAACATAATACGGCCATTAAACTCAATGCGCTTTGCACTCAAATGCTTGAAAATCAGTTACAGGTCCATCAGGAAAAAGAGGCGAGGAAAATGAGAGTAGCTTCAGAGCGCCTGAGTGCTCAAAGCGTGGCACCCGAAAGCAGCTTAGGTAATGGAGCAGAACTCACCGATCATGGAGTAAAACGGAGCGAAAGTCGGAGAGCAGAATGAATATGATCAAACAAAATTTTCACTGGTATGGGAGGACTAGGAGAGATTCTTAGGAGCTCGTAGGTCATTTCTGATAATGGAGCAAAACTCGCCGATCATGGAGCAAAACTCGGAGAACAAAATGCGCATATAGAAACTCCAAAATTTTCACACGTGTTGCAAGGAGAGATTCCTGGGAGCTGTGTAGTTTATTCCAGAGCCGCTTTCGGGTGCAGTGTGCGAAGCACCTGGAGCATTTCACGCCCATTATACACAATACGCTTTGCACTCGAACGCTTGAAAATCAGTTACAGGTGCCTCAGGGGAAACAGGCGAGGAAAGTGAGAGCGCCAAACTCTGTTCGCTCGAATGTGTAAAATTGTAGTCGGAGTACTTCGGACTAACTCGAAAGCGCTGAGCGCTCAAAGCATGGCATCCGAAAACGGCTCGTCATGGAGCAAAACGAGCTGATCATGGTGCAAAAGGGAGCAGAACTCGGTATGAGTAATTTCAAGTTTCAAAATGGAGCAAGACGGAGCAAAACTCGGAGAACAAAATGAACATGTTCAAATTAAAAAAATTTTACCGGGGGGGCTAGGAGAGATTCTTGGGAGCTCTGTAGGTCTCTCCTGGTAATGGAGCAAAACTCGCCGATCATGGAGCAAAATGGAGCAAAACTCGGAGAGCAAAATGAGAATGATCAAATTTCAGAATTTTCACCGGGGGGGACTGGGAAAGATTCTTGGGAGCTCTGTAGGTCTCTCCTGGTAATAAAGTGGAGCAAAATGGAGTAAAATACCGAGAACAAAATGAGCATGATCAAATTTCAGATATTTCACTGGGGGGGGGGGGGGGGGGCTGGGAAAGATTCTTGGGAGCTCTGTAGGTCTCTCCTGGTAAGGGAGCAAAACTCGCCGATAGTGGAGCAAAATGGAGCAAATTCGGAGAACAAAATGAGCATGATCAAATTCCAGAAATTTCACCGGGAGGGGCTGGGAGAGATTCTTGGGAGCTCTGTAGGTCTCTCCTGGTAAGGGAGCAAAACTCGCCGATGGTGGAGCAAAATAGAGCAAAATTCGGAGAACAAAATGAGCATGATCAAATTTCTGAATTTTCACTGGGGGGGGGGGGGGGGCTAGCGTTAAATCAGTCCCCCCCACCTAATAGGCCACATAGTCTCTCCACTGTAATGGAGCAAAAATTGAAATTAGTGGAGCAAAATGGAGCAAAATGAGAGCAAAATTATGGGATAATTTTCATCCAGAAATTTTCTATGGGGGGGGGGGGCTAACTTAACTGACCCCAATTCCTACATATCCCTTTGAACAAAATAAAACCACTTTTAGCACGAATATCATACACTATTTATTCAACAAACGTCACTAAAAGTGTCATTTTTAACGGATGCTCAGTGTCTAAAATGTCATTTTATGACACCGGTTTTAAAAGTGATTACTTTTAGCACTGAGACACTGACAGCATCCGTTTAAAATGACATTTTTAATGACGTTTGTAGAAAAAACGTTATAGATCACACTTGTGTTTAAACATGACGATAAAACTCGTGCGATTACGACCTCGTCGTTCTAATCTTTCACACTCGTTATTGTAATCATGTTCATAAGTGCACTTGTAATGTGAATAACTATTTTATAACTGCATAATTTTGCGGTTTGAGATAAAAAGTTAAATGTTACCTGATTCATTTTCTTGAAACTTTATTTTGAACTTACATCAATAATCTGTGAAATAATAGAGGCCAACATAAACGATGAAATGCTGTATTCAATTAGTAAAGTTGTTCTCATGCATTCATTTAAGTCTTTTATGAACCTGGAAAAAAAATTCCATGCATGAAAACTTTTGTGTAGTAATAATAATCTTTAAATATTGAATAAATACAAGATCATTTTCACAAAAACGACAAGGGTCAAAGATATTTTCACCTTATTATAAATTGATGCTTCCCAATGAGGTTTTCCAAATTCTTAACCGCCATCCTATTTCTATACACTGGATCTTCAGAATGAATCTCTTGAGGAAATTTGTTAAAGTTCCTAAAATAAAACTTTAACATCTTCAATTTAATTACAGCGTAAGACATCATTGTGTTAACGTAAACCAAACTAATACAATTTCCAGCGCACGAGTGTATATATATGAAGCATTGCAAGAACAATGCTAAATTAAAGTGATTCTGAACATCGAACGTAAACCACATGTTAAAAATGTCCTCAGGGTTTTCTGTGGCGTTTGGAAATTTCATTTGATAGCTCTTGTATTGTACTGAGCCTCCAATGCACAAATAAAAACAAAACGCAAAGGAATAAGTTACGATGAATAATCCCATCATGTTCACTGATTTTTTATGGCTGCGAAGCATTCGGTTTAGGATTGGGTTTTCACTTGATACGATTTCATCATCTTGGACAGCTATTTGAAGTAGCTGAGTGATTTTACGTTGTGCACAAAGTATCAATTTCAATATGATAGAGTAGTCGCTTATAGCTACTCCTATGGCCTCTATAACTGAAATTGTGTTTTATTTATTATATTTGTGAGAAATGTATTAAATATTTGTATACTTATGGCACGAGCATGTTCCCGTAAAAGAGCATTGACGACATTTCCTGTAATTTGGAAGCAGAAACTAACATACGAACACATCATGTACAGCTGCCATATTTTGTAAGGCAATTTTAAATTTTCTTTTATTTCAAGCTTCCAAAAGCCTGTCCATATCATTACGTATTTTGTGACGGTAAACATTTTCACCAAACTTAAAGCTGAATGATATTTTGTTGATAGAGAGAATTCTTATATACCTATGCCACTATTTTTAAATCAGGATCGGATTTTCTTTGACTTTTCAAAGTAGCTCAGTTTAATTAGTTTTAGGAATTATTCTTAATGATTTTTAGGTATATTAGACAGTTTTAACCCGGCATTACACGCGCCAAAAAACTTACGTCATTACACGAGTTCGGTCAAATTGACCGACTGCCCAAAAGTTTATATAAATGATTAGCTTTTTTCAGGATCCCAAACGTATCCTGAACGCTAAGGCATAACCTACGCAGGTTTACTAATCAATAGAGACATAAAACTTTCAAATATTACCTGCGTAAGTCATGCCTTAGCGTTCAGGTTTCGTTTCCGCGAAAAAAGTGTACAAGCACTATAATTCCTAGAATTCATAATCATTACAAAGGGAATTATATTGTGCAGTACTATTACCGTATTATCGACAGCCAAAAGTACTCCCAATATCATAAAATGCCAATTTTGATCACAAATATTTTAAATACTCAGGTTCACGCGCCTATAGTCTATTTTTTTGAAAGCTGGTATAATCAATCATACTCAACCAATTTTAATCCCCTAAATCCTTTGAGTGAATAAACCACCTGCAATAAACGATGAGGTGACAGTTTGATTATACCAGCTTTCAAAAAAATAGACTATAGTTAAAAGCACCGACTATGAAAACTACGAACTATACTTCAACCAAAAACCAAAATATTTTTGGGCCAACGGGAAGTGGGAAGCCTGCATCAGGCATTCCTGGAAGAACAAAACTGCCACCCTTGTACCAGTGGCGTAATTACTGATTTTATCAATCGTCGGTCTTTTTGACCGACACGCGCGTACTTCCGGATTAAAGTACGTTTAAGGAGAACAGTTGGTTTTTGGATTATTGTTTCAAATTTTATACTTTAGAAAATAAAGTTGCCTGAATTTGTCCCTGCTCGATCGAACTGAAACCATGTGAAATAATACCTATACGTTCATGGATTTAAAATTGAAGCTCTGAAAATTGCAGGTTTTAGTTATATGTTAATTTGATCTATAAATTTTTTCTGGTCCCTCAAATTGGTATGTAAAATTGTAGGACTATTGTAAAATAACCTTTGGGGTAATCACGAATAAATTTTTGATTAAGTCAAGTAAGTAGGTATTCGAAATTGATTTACCATTAAACCATAAATAAAAGCAAAGGCCAAGGGAATAAAGAGAAAATTGAACATAACTAATTATAATATAGAGATCCTAAATTAAATGGTAGAATATACACAACACAAGTTTGGCACCGTATACCTTTTTCTAACATCTAACACCTGTATCGGTGCTAATTGCTCCAGCTTTAGCATTTACTTATGGACAAATTACGCCATCATACAATATTAATTAGCTAACGAGAACTGTAACGCTGTAATGTGTATGCGAGATACGCACAACGCCATAATTCTTCCTTGATTTGTCGCTTTCCCAGAGTAAATTCAATGCTTTAAAGGCATTTTGTTGTCTAAGTATACACTTTTGGAAAAAAAATTAATGCCGTTTGAGAAATCCCATTTTCAACAACTAGAAATGGTGTTTTGATTTATTATGAGATTGAACTAAATATTTATAAATCATAGTTAATAATAAAATTAATCAATAATGATAGTTCTATACGAGATTTAATTATTATTGCAAAAGCACACCTGTTGCTTCCTTTTTCGTATCAATTTTCTTACAATACTATGATTTACCTTAGACCACTTGCCGACAAGACGTGAGAACTTTTTTCTTGCGTCACTTTTGTTATGGTCATATAAAGGAAAAAATCACTAATATTGCCTTATTGGTGTGTAGTAGTAGATTACAGTCAGTGATTGCAAAATTGAATATGATTTGATATGAGAAAGAATTTTTTTTTATATACCTAGACAAAGTCGTTATAGTAAATAATTTACGTAAAACACTTCCGAATCACCTTGCACGCGCCCATAATTATTATTAAATATCGCAGGTTGTTGGTTGAGAGATGCGGGTCCAGGTGAACCCACATCATCAGCACAATCAAAAGGGCATTCCGAGACGGTTAAACGGCTTTACAGGTGCACAAAAATTCATAGAATGAATATCGAAATCCCACCCTGTAAGATTGTTTTGTCTCATATGAATGGTATTCAATGAATCTTTGAGAACTTTTTCAATGTCAGCCACATTGTCATTTTAAGAAGCTAATGACTCACTTGTCCACCGACTCTATACCGTGGGATTAGGTATCAATGGTTAGGTATGTCTTCATTACGGCATTACAACCTCGTGGAGTAGTTTATCTTGTCTCTTGTAAAGGTAAATATGGTATCTCAAGGATTTTAAGCATTTTCCTTTGCCTCTACCTGTTATGTCAAGTGCACGTAGACTAATGTGTGTGAATGGAACCGATTCAATGTAATAAAAACAGTTAACCTTATCTAAAAGTGAGATTTACAATTTTTGCGGTATAGTGGATGTCAATTCCGGACCGCACACCATTATAGTAGATCAAGCATTGACATTTAATACTGCGTAAAGTTGGCTTTCTTTCGCCATTAACACGATTAAGTTCGCTATCTCCCACATTCTTGAGTAATTAACGATTATTATAGTGTTAACTAATTCGTTGGTGGCCTGGCAAGATCGAACGATTTTTCGAAAACAGGTGAGATAAGGTCGAAGATAAGAAGCGAGCAGAACGGCTGATCGATTTAATGATTTGATTAGGCACTACCTGTCCTGACGATAAATGTGATGTTGCTGAAAAAAAAATAGCACATGGAAATTTTCAGGGTTTATTAAAGAGGTTAAATAATGGTCAAGCTGATTGAAGAACTGTTTTCAAAATTAGTTTTGAAATAAAGTATAGAATTTTTAATACATACCTATTTAGAAGTACCAGTCGTTCTAGTGACTAAAAGTATGTCGCTTCTTGAACACGCAAATAAAATAAGGTTAGGAATTTCATATTTGTAAATGAAATTGACGTATTAGTAATCTGTTACGGGATGATTTTTCCTGGGCCAAAATAAAAGGAAATAAGCGTATTCGCCTCACTGAATAGCATATCTTCGTCGAGCCACTGTTTTCTTTCCAATGGTTGTGGCCACACTTTTCATCAAACTTTTCATTCTTCCCAGAATCATTGAATTAGAGGTTGAGTAATGGAATTAATTTCCTTTTAGTAGGGTTAAAATAAATAGTCAATTAATTTATTAATAAATAAAATCACCACAATATTTATATTGGAACAGCTGATTGTCTGATCCGATTAGATTGACAGCGCTCCAAATAAGGTCAATGACCGGTACTAACTTAATTTAAATAACTCCCATGCCCCAACTACCATCAAAATTCCCCAGGACCTTTCACCTTGGAGTTTTGACAGAACCTTTTTAAAGGACATTGCAGGGACAAGCAGGGGTCATTCAGGTCGAGGACTTTCCACGATTAAGTGTTCGGGAAAATTCCTCAAGCACATTTTGCCGATTTGCTGGTCCAGTTTTCGCTCATAAATCTAGGGTGGCTAATCCGTTATTTTTGCACCAATGCGCCTTGCGCGGATTTCTTTGTGAGCCGAAAAACAGAAACGTAATCAATTGTTTGTTCCTAAAGGCCAAAGTATTTTGGTAAGTGGTTTTTCTTATTTGTCTTCTCTGTGTGTCTCTATTTCCTATGTAAAAGCATAGTTTTTTGTTAATTATATGGTTAAATTCCAAATATTGGACATACCTAAAGTTTGTTTCACCAGGGTTTGTATACTTGCCACTAGCATTTGTCTTCCTTGTTTAACAAATAAAAATTGACTGAAACAAATCAATGACGTCAAAAACGTTCGTCGGTATTTAGACCAGACGTCATTCATTTTAATTTGTCAAAAAAATTGAATGTGTCATATGAATTAATCTACGACAACCCTTTTTTGTAAAGTTTCAAGGTCAAGTATGAACCCTGGTGAAACGAACTTCACGTATCGTCCCACGCCCAGTCTCATAAAGTCCATTTGTTTCAGGCTTTTACCTTTAGATGTCACCTTATTTATTCGTCACGCTTTAGTCCTTAACTTGAGTAGAGAGTTAACCGTTAAGCTTACTGTATGTTTCAAGTCGTACCTCCTATCTTCAGCATCCTCTAGACTCTAGACAATTGGAAGCTATAGTGACTCCTAGTTACTGAACTTCAGTGCCCAGGGCCAACTGCTTCTTGTTGCGGCCCTGATCCAGTCCCAGGCTACCGGAAACCCTGGAAGATATCAATCCAATCCTTCAGGTTCCCCTCAAGGAATTAGGGACTACTCAGGTTTGATAAGTGTGTTGTATTGTCTTAATATCTGGAACCTATCAAACCTTACCTACCCCTTGTTGGAGTAAATCACCACAACAACGCAGTTCTACTACAATATTAAATCACCCTTCAGATTATGTGTTATTATTTCAGTCTTAATAGGGCAATCCAACGACCTGTCAAAATGAAATTCAAACTGGAGGCAAATGCCTTTTTATTTTAAAAAAATGCCGTTTTATTGCGATTTTTGATTTGTATAAAGCCTGTAAAGTGTTAATTTTGTGGAAAATGCATACGTTATGTATTGTACTTAGTTGTGGGAGCCGTTCTAATTGCGAGAAAATCTACTTTCATGCCGTTTCTGCAGAGACAAAACACAGGTTTTTAACGGCGAAAAATGATTTGTCTGTACTTTGTGAGGGCTTCATGGATTGTAGCAAAAGAGAAAAAATCTTACGAAATCCATTTAAAAAACCAAAAAATGTCTCTACATAAATGGTGTATGGATCCAAGCCATCTACTATCCTCCACATCAGCTTGTGTCGATGCCTTGAATAGCAGACAAATAAAATAAACATTAGGATTCAGGATTTGGTTAAGAAAAAACTAAACAGGAAACAAATCCTGGATAGTACCTACCTAATTGTTTAGTAGGTAAAGCAGGGCCGTAGCCAGGGGGGGGGCATTGGGGGGCAATGCCCTATCTTTTAAATGGTAATGCCCTACCTTTAAAAATCAACATACCTACATTAAGGTTTCTTTAGAAAATTTAAGAGAAGATGATGCCTGAAGTAGATAGGCCTGAAATCGAGTAAGCGAGAATGAATGTTTCCGAAAATGCCTAAATCTAATGAGCAATGGTTGACGTTTGCACAGAGGAAGTTTTTTTTTTGTTTTGAAAGAGTGCGAATGGCCCAGGCGGCCGGTGCGAAAATCCGCGCCATTTTGTTTACTTGCCAGAGATGTTATTTATTGTAAAGTTGTTTGATAAAGGCGAGAGAGGTAGGATGCCTGGTAACTTTATGACGTCATCTGGGGTGCCTCAACATAATGCAAATCTCTATAAGGTATCCCAAATCAGATGCGTCATCAAGTTACCCATTACCATACTTTACCATACATTATACATACCTTGATGCGTCATTAAGTTACCAATTACCATACAACCTAAACCTAATAATATATATATATTATTAGTCTATGATGTCCTTTAAAAGATGGAACACTTGTTCTCCTGGGAATGTTGCTCCCCTGTTGAATAAGGACCCGGTAACCATGTAAGAATCCGCTCTATTCCAACAGACATGAGAACCGTTCTAGAACGATAATTTCCAGTCGATCAATTCATTTGTTAAGTAGGATAAACGTTCAACTTATTCAAAAATTGTGCAAATGGAAATTGCTGGTTCTGGAACAGTTCTCACGTCGGTTGGAACAGAGCTAAAATTTTTGGAACGTTTTTTTAATCTTAACCTTGGTTATTATATTGATATCAACATTGCCTTAAGAACCGAGACCTGTAACTGGGTTTTTTCTGTCATCCACAGTTTCTTCATCAAAAAAAAGACCATTTCTACTGGTGCGTTCGAGAACCAGGTGAGCCATTGAGCGAACACTCTAGTCCTGACTGGGTGTCTATTCTCGGAACCGGGAGCAGCGTTCTCATCAGAATGAAGGTTCTGCCTTAGTCGCCCATATTTATATATTCATAACACTGACAAAGACAGTACAATCGTTCTCGTGAGAACACTTTTCAGCGTTCGCCGGTTTCGAGAATAGACAGAGACACACTGGAGTGAAATTTAAGCATATAATATGACATACGACTCTGATATTATGTTTTGTTACGCCATTATTTATTTTTTTCCGTGGAATTTGGGAAAACGGGGCAATTTTGCGTCCCGCAGTGTTTCTCGGGGACACCGGGACGGAGAGCCGAAATAAGGGAAGGTCCCGTTGAAACGGGACGTATGGTCACGTTATGTATGCCCAATGTCGAATTTGTCATGCCCTATCTTAAATTTGACTCTAGCTACGGCCCTGAGGTAAAGGCTTGTCACAAAGAAATCATAACTTTTGCAAACATCCGGGTTTTCCACTAATAATTCTTAAAATACGAAAATTATCCTTCCAAACACTAAAAAATCATCCAAAAACACCACAAAATACACATAAAGCAGTTTTTTGATGAAAAATGTCACGGTTGTTTGAATTAAATTTATGGCGCCAATTTTTTGGCATTGACTATGCATTGACCGCCATTTTGTTTGGATTGCCCTATTAATTATCTATATTACCTTTATTATATGAAACTTGCCATTCAGGTTATGTATTGTTAGATACTTCAATTTTAATTATTTATCTATAGTACCGATTTTATCCCATAATTTTAAATTTGCCCCTCAGGCTATGTGTTGTTACTTCAACTTTAATTAATGATCTATATTTCTCTAATATCCCATAAATACATGCACTGAATACAGAAAAATACTTGTATGTACACTGGGGTTAAATGGCCATTTACGAAGGTACTGCATTTAGTAAGCTTGTTTAATAGTAAGGGAGACGACCGCATGTTTCCTACCCCCATCGAGTTATGCCCTAAGTAGGGTATCAGATTGAAGGTCTCGATGTCCCCTATCTAAAAAGCCGATCCTGCCTCATGAGAACTTGCCGGAAAAGGGTGGCAGGGCAGCTTATTGGTGCAAGGGCCCGCGACTCAGCTTTGACACCTATCAAGTTTTGCACTAAATGATGTGTCAAACTAAAGGTATTAATAAGTTGATTTAAGGTCTCTTCGCACAGAAATCCCAAACCAGAAAGAGTTAATTTCATTGGTTGAAACTAGTTTCCTGACTGTTTCCACCTTAGTGCCGGTACTTTAGCTCTCATTTGACAGCCGTTAAAAATAATCAGGGCTTAGAATGTGCTCTAATCATATCATACTTGTATAGACCTTGACCCATGCAAAACTTTGACAATGTATCAAATTCGTTAATCGAGAGCAAAAGTATCGGCCCTGTCGATTTATTTTGTTCTTGTTCTGGTCCTAGTGTTAATAATTTTCAGTGTTCCAGGGCGTTCGGAAACCCCACTCCGAACCTACTCTAGAGTCATCTGTTCTGGTTCTAATTATAAACCCGTACCTGATTGTAGCAAAGCGTTTCACTTTTGTCCTTCCTTCTTGTTTACTTTTATATTTCAGGTTGTGCTGCTATAGGTCCGTAGAAGTTTCCTGCTTTCGTTATATCGGTTGACTTCGTGTACTGCAGGGAAAAGCAGGTGGCGCTCTATATTTAATTATTTAATTGATCCACACCCTTCTCCGCATTAGAAGCTAGTCGGCAACCCTTCACACGAAGTCCCGTTTCTAAATTTTAGCCACCGACCAACCCTATCTTTCTATTTTCTTTTTGTTTTAGTTACCCATTCACTGTCTCACTTCAGTCACTCCCTCAAATTTAATTATTTTTCTTTTCCATCGTGTTTTGTGGGTAACAAATCGACGATTCCGCAATGGAATAAAAAGACAAAAATTCCTCCCTGAGAAATGGATAAAAAGAGTCATAAACTATAGAGGAAGCTTTGATAATGATATTTGTGGCCTAGATGGCAACAAATGGGGATTGAAAAAAAAAATAAATCGCATGGTTCCTGACTTGGTTCTTGAGAATCAGACGAGTACCGGCAGAATCTAAAATTTCTGCTTTATATAAGTCGGTGGCGATCTAAGGCTCAATTTCCACACACCAGTCTCAAAGATCTATTTTATTACTGCTAGCTGCGACTGTAGATGCTTAATAATTGGTTGGGTGATACAAAGTTTATAATACAAAATAGTCTCTACAAGCGACAATTTTGCCCAAAAATATGAATCGTAAAATATGCCGGACCATCATTTTCTCACATTCATTGGCGGCTCTTTCATTGGATTGAGACTGTACCGCGCCACCAGCAACCCGGCGTTCCAAATAAAGCCGTAAAATGAAAACCTATTAAAGCGGCAAGTAGGTCGGAGATAATGTCGAAAAAGAAAAGCTCCACGTATATAGTACCTGTACGCATTGGGTCATAATTTTTTGGCAGGTCGGAGTCGTAAAATTTTTTTAGGTGCAGCACGCATTGTTTTGGTTTATGTTTCAAAAATTACAAAAGGCACCAGACACATTAACCTAATGGCTGGAAGTGAAAATCACGCATTCGATTTTCGAAACTTCTCAAAGTGTTGAAACAGAAATCGTATAAAATGTATGAATCCGAAGATCACGAATGTGGAGGCATAATTTTCTTTTACTGCTAAGATTTTGATGCTGAAGGCAAAATATTAATTGACAACACCTACAGCATCTTTTGATTTTTTATAAAGTTTATTTTCCTGATTTTGTATAATAATGTCTGAAGCAGAGTGCTTTCCAAACTAAAAATTCAGATTGTAAGGATTACATATCAAAAGGGTGTAGATAATTCTCCTCATCGAAGACAGGAAATGACGTTACTTATATCTTGTACACGTGCTCAGATTGACGCGCGGTCCATTATGAACCTGCCCTGCCATCAACCGGTACAAGTCCTGCCCACAATTTATTGTTGAATGACAATCTGATAATAATGCTTTTACGTTTTGTTTTAGCGTCTAATTAGGAATAACGTTTTAGAGCGTTGGCGGCACCGGCCCGTTCGATTTTCTCCTTATAAATGCGGATAGTTTTAAGGCCTCGTTTGAGACGCAATAATTTAAATGATTGAAGTTAAGGTATACCTACTTAATGGACATTTAGATCAGTTAGGACTTTTAGTTCAGCTTAAAATAGTGCGACAGCGCTAATTTATACCATATTGAATGAATGCCTTGAGTTTAATCCATTTGAATTAGTTTACTTTGTATAAAAAGAAATTTATAGTGGTTTTAACTTTTTGTAATGTGTAAACGAAGATAATGGACTTGTAATATGTGATGGCAACGAGGAAGAAAATTTGACACAAAAAGAATGATTTTGAGAATATGCTATGCAAGAAAAATTCACTGGAAAAAAGGACTTGGATTCTGATTTTTTTTTTAGTGGCCCATAAGTAGGTATATCAAATGTATACCTATTTTACACATTATTATTACAATAGTAACAAAAAGATCCATTACAAAGATATTTCGTTAACATTATTGCATTCATACGGTTCTTATCCAAACAAACTGGGCCTGTCATTTTATTAAGCCATAAACCATTATAGACAACCAAACGGATTGCAGGTACTTAAAGAGATATGATATATCCTTATAAATATATTCGTTATGTGTCAAAGGTCGTAACAAGTTAATACGACAATACGTCTTTCTTTAATAAACCAGCAAATAGATAGACAATATCATCAGTCAGACTATTGAGAAAAAAAAAACTCATACTAAGTTTCAAGTGAATGTTGTTCGATTCTTTTATTGTGTCATTAATCTCTATTTATTGTTCTCTCCTATGATTTATTCGTAGACACTTGATGTTGAAGATGGTGTAAATGGACTCACGTCAATAGTTATTTGAATTATTTTAGATATTTAGCCCAGGGCTATAATACATAATATCTAAAATGTTCAGTGAATTAAACAGAAGCTATACCTGAATTACTCCCAGAAATAATAAGTCAAACCACTGAAAAGCTTGTATTTACGATCTCTCATAATTTGCATAATTAGATTGATGGTTCCCTACATTAAGGTATGGTACCCATTAAAAAGACCATTTCGAACCCATAAACAAATACAAACCGTCACGAGAGATAAGCATCCATACAAAAAGCTTTCTTCCCATATCATTAGGCAAAAAGTCGTGCGATCCTCTCAAAATACTTTCACGTCAAACTACCGGCGACTTGAAATATTTTCATTTAGTAACAATTAGAAATTGTTGAACCTAACCCGAAACGGTACTTCCGAGCAGAAGACAATTATTTCGACTGTCACGATTTCGGCTTCCCATATTTCTTGACCGATATCAGTAAACTAAAACGCGAATCGTGAATAAAATATGCCAGAACATTTTGTGGAGAATTTAATAATTGGACTTAAAATCATTACTAAAATCCTGCCTAGAAAAAATAAAGCACTCGTGTTTGTTTAGAAGCGTGGCCTGCGGAAGGAAGTAAAACTGCGGTCGAGTGAGTAAAAGCAAGCTGCAGCACTCGATCGGAAGTGTATTTTTAAGCACCTAGGCAAGTGAAGTGCTGCACCTTGCGCTGGTCTCGCACTTTGCGTATAGTAATTACCCACTTCTTCAAAGGGACATGTTTTATGCATAAATGTTTCGGACGCGTGCCTCGCCGTCAGCCAATTCAATTTCGAATACAAACATTTTCAATCTGGATTTGCTTCCTTACTTGTTTCAAGCAATTAACATTAATTTGAAGCATTTCCAGCGTTTATTGCAAACGAATAGGTATATTGCTTGTGAGTTTTATATACCACTAGCTAATGACCCGCTGCGTTGCCAGCACTCCAGAGCTGTTTTAGAGCGCCCCCGGCTGTTTAAAAGCGTTCCAGTGTATCAAAGTTTCGCGCAACCGGCATATAATATTGACAGTTGAGTTGAAGAGGGCGCTTCTGTACTTGGAGCTATTTAAATTGAACCAAAATCGATCTAATCTGGGTCAATCGAATTCAGGTTATATAGAGATACGTGGTATTAAATTCAAGATCGGTCCAGCCGTTCTCGAATTCAAAAAATAATAAAGTTACGTCGGTTGAATGGCAAGCCTAAATAAATGAAATATGGCAACGTTGTTTCATGCTGTCAAATAAAAGTTGGGTTATGTTGTTATGTAATGTGAATGAGTTTGTTTACAATTAAATTAATAATTAATTCAAAACTAATTTCTTTTTCCGAGATGCGTACCTACATTTCAAAATAAAAATTTATTTTCAATTTCTTTAAAGGAAGTTATTAACATCCAAAAATCCTAAAATTAGAGTCCAAAGTAAACACTTATAATAAGAGTTTTAAATCCAAACTAAAACCAGGTTTGAAACGCAACACCGAAACACAAAGGCACAGAACACTACATAAAAAACCAAAAAACCGATTGCGATAATAACAAATAAAAAAATAATGCAGTAAACGGCAAAAACTGAAAGATTTCACACAAAAATTCGAAATTCAAAATTCAAAGACCCGAATCTGTTATTTTTATGTGTCAAATCAAAATGTCATGTATCATTATTTGATAGTTGACAGAAAAAGGGACAGATCTGGGGATTTTATTTATTTTCAACTGGTGAAAATAACGGTCAAAATTCAAACTCTCTCGTGAATACGACTATACCAATGTTTGGATTAGTACTTAAGTCAAATACTTATTATATTTTTGTACTTAAGTATTTACTTCAAGTATTTAAAATACTCAGTACAACAGCTCTGTCTGTGTATAATACGTAAATGTAACAGAAACATAAACCAGGTAGTTTTTAACAATGGGTGGTATGAATAAAAACGAAGTACCTACTACTACTACTACTACTACTACAAGCATTAGTATAATCTACGTAGTATTTACTTCAGAAAAAAAGATTTACCAATTTCCGGTAGTTTCGTAATGTAGTATCTACTTCGTTTTGAAATAAATACTACGGAGAATCTACTAATACTTGTAGTAGTAGCAGATACTTCGTTTTTATTCATACCACCCAATATTTTACCAAAATACTCGGTACCAGCTTGATTACAATTTTTCATTTAGTCCGATGTTTTGGAACAAATCGTCCACCAGCGACGTCGCAAGTAAAGGGCTTCTCACTTTATATCATAAATTAATGATTTACTCTACATTCAATACTATAGTCCTGGTTTTGGAATCAAGAACGCCCTCACATTTTACCGGATTAAAGCCTTATGATATTTTTACAGTAAATTTCTAATGATATCACACATTATACATATATTATAGATACTTACATCACCTACCTACAAGTGGAAGATTCATACTAAATTGTCATTAGCTAATACCTTAAATCTGTATCTTATGGCTGCCTATGATTTACGATCGTTTTATGGTTTTCAATTTTTTCTGTCTTTCCCTGTTCTCCCAATGAAAAGGAAATAGTGCATAATATAGTAATTTCGAGTAGAATCTTTCCATATAACATATTGGGTGGTATGAATAAAAACGAAGTACTTGCTACTACTACAAGTATTAGTATGTTCTACGTAGTATTTACTTCAAAACGAAGTAGATACTACATTTCGACACTACCGGAAATTAGTTAATTAGTAGTATCTACTTCGTTTTGAAGTAAATACTACGTAGAACATACTAATACTTGTAGTAGTAGCAAGTACTTCGTTTTTATTCATACCACCCCATATTATGTCGTAGGTAACTGATTCCGGCTAAAGCTAAATGAAAGTTGAGCCCACGTTGGGCAGAAGGCATCATTATTAATCATTGAAAACTTCCAAAGTAATCCAAGTTCAAACTAAATAACCATTCCGGAGACAGTTTCCCTATCAGATCTCCGAGGAAAGAAAGTATGAACAATGGTGTGAAATCGCAGAAAATCTGCAACCGAAGCAAAAATATACACAAGGAAAAATACAGAATACTATCAGAGAAATAGAACATTTGGAACTTAAAGTTCTGGGGATACATACATAATATAGTTCGATTGTTTGAGTCCATCTCTGGTCGAACCTGGAAGTTAAAGTAGACAACCCGAGAAGCCAAATCCAAAAGCCGAAGCACCTCGTGCGGTATTTAGTGTCCATTATGGGGCAATAAAATACCGACTGAATAAATTTCAGCATGGATTATGCCCTCTTGCGGACCGCATAAATACAGATATTAGATAAGAAGTGATTCTTTATTGTTTAAAGCTACTTTATTGAGACTGGGAAAGGTATTTTCGTGTGGGATTCGAGTCTGGGGTATTAATTTTTTTTTTTTTTGCACCAGAAAAATTCCCTTCCTGAAACCCAAACCACAATTATATTATTTAGCGATAAAAAATAAATCGTCGAGGGTACTCGTAGGTACCAAGAGATGAAGGAAGCGCATCCTGAGATACAGCTTTATTTTTAACACGTGTTTCGGGATCATTTCCGTTTAGTTGAAATTTATTTACATGTGCCTGCATAATCAGGATGTTTGGGGCTTGAGAAATGCACGTTCAATTTTTTCAGATTCTTAGTTTTATTGTACCTTCACTTTGTGGGCACTCCCAAGGCGCAGATTTTCATCGCCCCATCTACACCAACCATCGACGTAGGTCGTTCAAATGAGTCATTTTGATGAATAAAAGATGCCGGGTATTTTTTTTTTTTTTTGTGATGGGTTTGGTATTAATTGTGCAGACTGTTGCAGACACATATGGCTTCAGTTCAACCTGTTTCTTTTCTTACCGCCTACGTTAAATAGGGGATTGCACCAAGAGATTTTTGATTCGGTTTACATCAGCATAGCACCAGAGAGAAGCAACATAGAGAATATTATCAGCCATATACTTTTTTTTGCCTTAATTCGAAGTTTAATTGAACTAAAAGTACAAAACTTTTTAGGTCTTTTGCTTTACCCTTGAAATTCAATATACCTACTTAGATAATGAATAAATGACGTCGAATACCTATCTATTATGTAAAAACATAGGCAGATAAACAAATAGGTATAGGTAGTCGATGAACGTAGAAACTTTTTTCTATTTGATGTCGATAAAAAGTCTTCTTGATTAAATTATTGAGAAGAATATAATTCAAAGAAAGCCTTGATTCTTTGAAAACCTACTTTTTTAGTATCAATATACTTTAGAATCTCTTTGTAAACCGACTCATTCTACTTGAAAGAGGATCACTGACTTATAATCGGATCTCTCGATTCAATTAAATTGATTATTGATCCTTACTTTATTTGTAGATGCACATTATCTTCTCTCTTATGGAATAAGGCAAAACTTTATATAGAAGTCGGTTCGTTTATTTTCATTTTAATTTATGTAACATAATTATGCGAAATCATTTACGGTTGTCTGAGGGGTCTTTGTTCAGTTTAGATTAGATTTTCTATTCAATCGCTGAAGCCTTTTGATTATTAAATTAACTTTGCACTTTTGCGCGATACTTTGGAATTTTAATGTAGAAAGAAACGTGCGCAGATGATTTGATAATAATTGTTGCAAACAAAAATCAATAAATGAGGTAGGTATATTTGAAACTGCTGTGAAAAAAATTAATTTTAGGTTGCAACTATAAGAGGATTTTGACGAATGGAGTACTCATGAGATTATTTGAATGCCTATAAGGTATAGAAACGAGCCCTTATAAACATAAAAACTCAACATAAAACGATAGAGTTTCTCAAATACGAAAACCAAACCATAAAATCCGAACTTTCTCATCTTGTATACCTACCGATAAAGGCGCTACACGATGAACTAGTCTCCTAAACATGCTTATTTACGATGATCTAATAGGTGGTCCGCATTTAACCCGAGCAAAAGGTGTCGGTGAATAAATGTTTGGTTTTACCGGTGTGTGTGTGTATGGTTAAAATAAATTGAGGTCGAATAGGTCAATCAAAAAAGTCCAAACACAGCAATGCACGAGATCTGCTTGACCAAAAACGAAAATCAAATAAGTACACAACAAGGGGAATAAATTTATCAATGTCATATACTTGTTTGTATAGTGTACAAACATCCACCTGCCAAAAATGACCCCTCAAAGTTTAATACAAATATAGAATCATAATTATTTGTCGCAGGAAGAAATTTTTGGTTTCACCTGTTTCCGCGACTTCTTTTTGTTCTGAAATAAAATAATTAGAAAGTTGGTACTGGTCGGCATATGTTACACAGTTACGCTTAACTGATTTTTATTATTAAACTGTGTTATGTAGTTGCTTAATAGCTGTGAAATTGTTTTAAATCTATATATAACAGTATTCAGAGGTACTTCCAAGAACCATTTATTATAATTCGTATAGGTAGGTACCAAAGTTTGCAAGTGCATGGGAACCACCAGCAAAGAGGTGAATCTGTGGGAATATTGACAAAAATATCAGGTTTTAAAGCTACCAAAAACAGGTGCATCCTTTAGGTAGGTAAAGGTAAAGCACCCAACTATTTACCCTCTCACGATTTCGATACAAACACACACAACTGAAAAGCTACCGCGTTTCCCACATAAAAGAGTAAACTAATTATGGGTTGCGTCGGTCAGGTACTATTTGCCAACAAAAAAATTGATGCTCTGATTAAGTGGTACGTTCCTATGAGAACAAGTACTTGATGTGTTTTTATCCACGAAACATTCTTATTGTTTTAGAGACTTATGGTCATCTAATAGTTTAATCTAGCATACCAATAACGGACGGCTTTTGGAGCTGTCAAGTCAGCACTTAAAAAAAAAGGCGACTAATCTCTCGAAATCATCTGGAACGTACAATACGGTACATTCGGCAGCTATAATCCTTTAGCATCGTCGTGAAATTCTTGTTCCCGTTTTTTTTTTTTTCTTTTCTGTCATGACCAATGGCCACTACTTATCTAGCATGCACTTGATTCATTAATTCTGAAAGACAAAAAGATTATGTCGATCCTCCAGCGGAGAATTATTTTAAGTATTAGGTGTCTATCTTGGTCGGGCCATCGAAATGTGAAATAAATACTTTGGAGGAGAAGTTTTAACAGTTTTGGGTCAGTGCTTGAAACAAAAATTAATATTTGCGGATTTGGACCTTAATATCTTTCTTGATTTTATTCAATTACTAGAAAAACAAAATACACACATAATTTAGGACTAATAAAATTTGCTAATACTCATTAAAAATAGACTTAGACCATTTCGATATCGATACAAAAGTCAAATTAGTACCCATAGTTCTCATTAGAATCCAACTACCAATGACTGTTTCGATGTCTTTGCACCTCGTCAGTACATTGTAGGATTTACAGCAAAAATCACATTTTGGTTTTCTGTCGTCTCATCCGTTTGGGATTCTTCATACGTTATCATGAACGTTTTTAAGCACTTCATCTAAAATATTCCTTCATTATTTTTTCAACAAATTATAGCTTATAATAATATGAACTGTCACGAAAGCTATAACAATAAGAAAAGTTAATATTATTATAACTGAAACAAAAAATCTATTAACATAATGTTGAAATTAGGTTAACAAATGTATTATCTACATAATTGGTTTTCTAAGAGAGGCAAATTTATTTAAATTCGAAATAATAATGTCTTTTCGAAATTGGTTTGAAAGTTAACGAGCAAAATCGTCCAAAAAGAACAAGCTTTTAAGCTATAACGACATTTATATAACTATCGAATATACGACTTGTCTGGTACGCTTCATAAATCCACTTTGGCATGTACCATTTAAAATATAAAGCGAAATAATTTACAACAAAATCAAGATACAGTTAACTTTTATATGCGTTTGGTTGGAAGTTTGCCTCACTTTCTTCTGGGGCGCTTCTACTAGCCGCTGTTGTTGTTGGTTGTTGTTGCCGTTGGCCCGTTCGTTTAATTTAAAAACGCATAAACGACCGAGGCTCGTAAATAATCCGATTTTATAGGGCAATTTTTAACGGCTAAATTAGCAAAGTCGTCCCAAAAAAGGCGAGGCCACCGCAGAAGATGCTACTTACTCTCAAATTTAGCACCGATTTAAGATGTCTAAGGCGGATGTTAACCAGTCAGATTTCATTTTTTAAGACACAAGACACTGCATATTGCAACATTGATGCCATTTTTTTTTATCAATAATTTAATTAAAGAGTTTCTTCTATCTGTTGTTTGGAAAATAACTACATAAATACCTGAACCAACCAGTTCTCCACCAAGAGGTAAATTAAAGGAATGGATCGTCATTGGATAGGTCAGAGAACAAAAGTTTAGGTATATCAAAAAATACAACCAGAAAATTTGGAAAATCTATGGCCACGTTCACCAGATACAAACGTTGGTAAACGGTTTGCGATTGTTCTGCTGAATGCTACGTTGAATTTGTGTTAAAACCAAACATGTTATGCAAACGGTCGCCCTTTTTGCAAGCATAATTTCAGTGTTTATAATTTTCAAGACTGTGTTTTGTGTGGTGACCTGTCATTCAGAATGTGACGTTCTATCTTTGAAAAGTTGAATCGTTCAGCAGAACCAAGAGTTTACCCAACATATTCTGTTGGTATTTGTAAACTATTTACAATCCGTTTTGGTTCTGGTG
The DNA here is from genome assembly GCA_917834065.1 of Ceutorhynchus assimilis. NCBI lineage: Eukaryota > Metazoa > Arthropoda > Insecta > Coleoptera > Curculionidae > Ceutorhynchus > Ceutorhynchus assimilis. The sequence continues at coordinate 6,682,345 of OU892281.1, forward strand.
AACGTAGCCTATGTTAACGCGTTACATAATATGATGAAATTCAATACATTATCACCAGAAATGTTGCTCAATGAAAAAATGAATATATTTCGTTTTTGACTAGGGTTTTGTAAACAAAATAGTTATTTATGCAACAAGTGTGTATAAAGTGAACCTTTTTTCACGAATGTGAATTTTGCCGCACAAGCCAAAGGCGAGTGCGACAATCACATCAATATTTGTCTTAAAAGTGATAAGTAAAACTCGACTCAATTCCTTCACCTGTTAAAATACGATAATAGTGATCTGAAAACGAGTGAATAGGGTCCGAAAACTCACTTTTTTCAAGTCAGTATCATTTGGTATATCATACTTGAACAGCTAATTCAGAGGCACTCATTAATAGTGTTGGGAGTAGCGAACTTCACCGAGCGAACGTTCCTATAAATTCCGTAATTTACGGTAAAGTTGAGAGAGAATGTTGAGGAGAATTTATCGAAAAGTTACCGAGAATTTACAAAGCGCTATCGCCTCGGATCACAAACTTCAACCCGGCTGTTATTTGCTACTCATCGACCTTATAACGTTAATAACTATAACACTTTTTAAATTAATATTATTAAAATTGTAATTAAATTGAAATTGACTAGAAATCCTATAAAAGCGTAGGTAATATTTTGCATCTATCAATATTTAAATCTAAACAATTTTGTGTAACATAATGGTAAAATCTATCTGAATCTTGTTGTATTAAAACGCAATCATCTATACTTGATACATTTATAAAAAATTTCAGGTCCTCACAATAATTAAAAAGAAATTCAGTTTTTAAAACATTGCGAAATATCATTCAGGAAACAATTAAAGAAGATCAAAGATGAGTGCCCCCCTTGTGGAACCCCTGAAGCAACATGAATTGTGTCAGAAAGAAAGTTGTGCACTCTGACAGTTTGCTTTCGATCAGTAAGAAAGCTTTTTATCCAAGAAAGAAGTGTGCTGTATTATAACAATTATAACATACCCGGGTTCGTTCAGTAAGATTGAACGATGAGAATTTTTATTACCTTTTAAACAACAAATCTTCTGAAAAATGAAATGAAAAACAAATAGGACCTACGTTGTGGAAACTTACTCAATTTTACTTACTGGACATGCGCCCCGACATAGCAAATATTTGGGAAATTTATGGGAAGTTATGATATGTAAGAGAAACTTAAATTTATGAAACGTCTACTTTATTATTAAAGCAAATCGTACCGTTCTCGACCTGGAATTCTCGAGGGGAAAGAGAACGGCAGAGAAACCCTCGATCTAACATTCCTTAAAAATCGAAACATACTGTGTCAATTTAATAATAATTGTGAGTCATTAATTCAATAATTTAAGTCAATAAAAGTTTAAATTAGGTACCGTCTCTGGTCTTTGTGCTAAAATTTCAATTACACACAGAACATTCAATCAACACTACTTATATTCAATACTGAAGAGTTTTTTTGTTAGCCAGTTTCCCAGCGGATACTGAGGTCCCATACGGGAAGCTACTCAGCTATAGTTGTTTTTGAGCCAATATCTCTAGATTGATTATTTCAATTTGTTAGGATATTCTCTCGTCAGGGTAGAAAAATGTTAGTAAATTCAACAAGGCTCTAATGCACGCTCTAAATTCACAAAATCAAAATCTCAGCTAAAAAATACAGCACCTAATTTCTTAGAGTCTAATTTACTTCTTTATCTGTGTTGTTTACAGTATGAAACGATTTTTCTTAAATACATGAACAATGCACATGTGAAAAATGTTATAAACAAACAAAAAATACATAAAAATGAACAAAATAATAGGAACTTGCATAAATTGAACTCTCAAAAACTGAATAACCTTTAACCCACTAACCTGTGAACGCTCTTTACACACACACTAATAGCAAATTGGATTGAACAATCAATTTTAATGCAAAATAGAACCTCAACCTTAAACAGGTGTAGCAGAGAATTTTGCTCGTCCGAGGTGACTTGCAAAAATTAGGGGTTAATTACATGAATTGTAATCAATAATATAGACCACGTCAGGCCTTGTGACACTGAGAGTAGTATTTTACTATAAATCGCGTACTAACGGGGGTTTTTTGGGGATTTTTGCCTTTGGAGAGCGTTCAGAGGGCTCGAGGGTGCGAACTCTTCGCTTACTCTAAAACTACTGCCGAATGCGTGTCGACTAGCTTTTCCGAAGCAGGTAGCAAAAATCTAAGGTTGTGTGGCGACTGACCAATCACAGCCGCGAAATAGCTCCACTGTGAAACCTGCAATTTTACCGGTTCAAAGGGTTGTTGTTGCCGGTTTTACAGGCATCTATTTTTAGAATATTATTTTTATGATAAATAATAGAAATTGAGATTATATTAAATTTGAAATAACAAAAGTTTAAAAATTTATCGATTAGGTAGGACTAAAATTCCACAAAATGGGTTGAAAACACTAATGATGCTCTAATGCCCAAACCACTAAGAACAAGTCACTGAAAACTTCACAACAAGATGGCAACTACCACTACCACTGGTGGCAGCAAAAAAAAAACAATTAATAAGCAAAAAATACACTTTTACTGACTAAAAAGGACGGAGCACACTCGTTTGTGTCTACTGCGTGACGCACATTTTTTTTTTGGAAAAAGTCAAATATCAGAAGCGAAATTCTAAATAGGACACCGCTTCATTCAAGACAATTTGCTTATCAAGCAGGCAAATCCACAAGTACACTCCATTGTCTAGTAACAGACAGAGAAAAGTCACTTGCAGCTTTTACAGATATAGAAGGTGCCTTTGATAACACATTCATACCAATCTATTAAAAAGCTCTTGAAGATAGGGGGGCAGAACCCTTATTATAAGATGGACAGAAGCCATGCTAAAACATCGCTCAATATCGGCGAACTCGAACGGCGAAACAGTTACTGTCATCACGGCTAAAGGCTGCCCACAAGCAGGTATCCTTTCGCCTCTTCTGTGAACACTGGCGGTAGACAGCATCCTTACCAGGCTATAAACAATGAAGGAATCACTGTCCTAGGCTACGCAGATGATCTGGCGGTAATAAATTAGAGGGAAGCATGAAGGCATAATAACAGGTCGAATGCAAAGTGCCAAAAACTGGAGTGAGGAAGAAGGACTTTCCATAAATCCCAGCAAAACAACCATTAGAAACAGGAATTAGTAATGCTACTTTACCAAACTAGTAACATAACGTGACAAGTTATTCAAGTACAAACGGGTGGATTAGTGCGGAATTTATGGGTGGACTCAGCCATCTATTCACTAATATGTTGTTCAAGTAGAATACTTACCTGATTCACTCAGTTGTGAATTTTTCTCATTAGTTCAAAAACTACACGTTGCAGGTGAGTGTCTTATTTGAACAGTTCAACAGTATATTGGTGAGTAGATTGCTGCGCTCGTCCCGCAGTCATCTATTCATTAATACGTTGTTCAAGTACGATACTAACCTGACTGACTCAAATGTCAGGTTATTCTCATTAGTTCAAAAACTACAAGTTTCAGGTGAGTGTCTTATTTGAATAGTTATTGGTGAGTAGATGGCTGCAGAACTCGCTGCGCTCGTCCCGCAGAGGTCCACCCATAATTTCCGCAACAATCCATTTATTTGTACTTGAAAAATAACTTATTATATAAAGTCAGAATTTGTAAGATTATCCTCTTTTTGTCAATTCGTCTTTCAACAGGAATTAATAATGTTACCTTACCAAACTAGTAATATATTGTGACAAGTTATTCAAGTACAAACGAGTGGATTGTTGCGGAACTTATGGGTGGACCCAGCAATCTATTCACCAATATGTTGTTCAAGTACAATATTAACCTGATTCACTCAGTTGAGAATTTTTCGCATTAGTTCAAAAACTACACGTTTCAGGTGAGTGTTTTATTTGAATAGTTCAACAGTATATTGGTGAGTAGATGGCTGCGGAACTCGCTGCGCTCATCCCGCAGAGGTCCACCCATAAGTTCCGCAATAATCCACTTATTTGTACAGGGTGTTTTTTATATATTAGAGAGATTTTGAGCCACCTATTTCATCAACGTTATACGTTATCGGTTATTTTGCTCATGCGCAATAGTGAAAAAATAACCGGTCCGCCTAATAAGCGGTAACGTACTACGCTAATTATGTGGAAATAAACGGAACGTTATTAGCCGATAACGTTTTAACACCTTTTCTGCATTTCGACGTCCTTTTATATTTTCAATGTTATCCATGAAGCGCAGTACACAATTACACAAAACAAAATACAAATAAATACCTAACAATTCTAACATAAACAACAGACAACATAAAATTTGATGTTAGTTACACAAAAATCAAAATCCTAACCACAAATTTTCATTAACGTTTAGCGTATAACGTCCTTCACAAGTTTTGGCTTCAAAAACTAAAAAAGGCTAAGTAAATGTCATCCGCTATTTTTCAAAGACTGCGCTTGCTCAGTTTATCGTTTAGCGTATAACGTATTTCAAAATTTATGTGGCTCAAAATCTCTCTATTGACACCCCACCTACAGCCTTTACCTTCACAGGTAGAAGAAAGGTGTAAATACATAAGTTGTAGGTACAGTTTTGGCTAAATTTTTAGAAACCATGATCAGAAACAAAATTTGAATGTCAGAAATGTGAAATGGGATGCCCTATATTTGGTTCTATATTCTTGAAGAGCACAATGCCCCGATCTATATTTGATTGAGCAATCTCTCATATATTTGCCACTGTTGTTTGGAAAATAACTACATAAATACCTGAACCAACCAGTTCTCAACCATCAAGAGGTAAATTAAAGGGATGGATCAGAAAACAAAAGTTCAGCTATATTAAAATATATATAAAGTCTGTTTTTTTTTTAAAGATAATTCCCCAAGTCAAAAATTTAGTAACTATGTTGGCAACACAAGCCTTTTCTACATAAAAAATTTGAAAGCATTGACAATTTTACTTTGTATTGCCAACATAATGTCAGTTTGACTTTTATCTTTAAAAAAAAAACCAGACATTACAACCAGAAAATTTCGAAAATTTTTGTAAACGCGTTACATATGATAGTTTAGCTAGGATATTTCAACATATTGTGCACGTTTTGATAAAGGCACCAAATTTGGCACAGAGGTAGACCGATGTAAAATGAATAAATTTGGAAGTGGAGCCATCGGCCAACTGCTCCATGGCGGCCGTGGCGGCGATTTTTTAAAATGGCTGTCAGTGAACACCCCGAAAGACAACGGAAGTGAGATAAAGTTTGCTACTGAAGATTTTAGTGAATGTTTATTGATTGTTTTGAATGAAAACATGCCAGATGGATTTCAAGTTATACAGGGAAAAAATTACTAAGAATTGTCTCATTTGAACACATCAAATTCAAGTAAATTTCAAGTTTACTTGCCAATCAAAGTATAATTTTAAAAAACTTGTACTTGTATTTCAAGTAAATCTATTAAATATATTTACTTCAAACTTGTACTTCAAGTACCTACCTACTTTCGTAGTGTACCTACTTGTGCCGGCTCTGATTATACAAATCCAGTACCTACCTATATATCTGAAAATCACTTTTTTTTTTCTGCAGCTTTTTGGTAATTGTTTTACTCTATTTCATGACCACTATTGTTCTACGTAATGAAAATCGAAGTAAACACCTGGCTATTAGCAAATCACAAATTATAAAGTGAATAATAACGAATTAGGTATATATCCAGCTGCTACTACCAAATATAGCATTACAAACCGAAAAAAATCCCAATCAGCTTTTGCAATAATATATACACAAGGCAAATAAATTATTGTAATTTTCACTTATTCCATTCAATAACAATCCATCTTAGAGATTTTTCGTCCAAAAAAAAAAAGATTAATATTACCTCCTCGCAAGTGCAATCAGCAGATAATAAATACCATCCGCCTACGAGCGTCTTTGGCTCAACAATTTTTCAGAAACACGTATTTAAAGCCATACAATACGGATTGTGGCGATGGATGCGATTGCTGCAGCCAGTACTGCTGAATGCCGCAATCTTCATTTACTGTCTATTATTTCGGACGTTTACTGGGCGGGTAACGGATAGGACGGTTTTGTTCGTTAATATATGGGTGTTGTACTGGTTACTGTAAAGATGATCGATAGGATTGACATAAAAGATAGTTCCTGGTTCATTCATTTTCTTACTTTGTTTTGTCATCAACAACATTTTTTAATTTTTCTTCTTCATTTCTACTTTTTCAATCTAGGTACTCTACTTCAACAAGCATTCATTAGCTCTTTTAGTTATATGTTGGTAACCAGTTCTTATAATATTTCGAAGGTTTGTATATACTATTAAAAGCTTTGGAACGAACACCAAATTAATCTATAAAGAGGATATCCCTAGAAACCCGAGGCAAAGTAAGCATCAAACTCCAGCTAGAGGAGGATCTTTTAGACAACTTAAGCACCTAGAGAAATTTACTCAAAGTCCAAGAAAAAATCACATTATCACATGTCAAAAATCAACTCGACACAGATGCTGAGGCTGAGACGCCAGCACCCAACAGGGACTTTGTAAAGCTGGTCAGGCACTTCCAGGCCCACGATCTAAAGCTGATGATTGGGTGTGACTCCAACTCGCACCACATCAACTGGGGAAGTCAGGACATAAATCCAAGAGGTAAGTCTCTCTACGACTTTATAATAGGTAATGATCTGTTCATATGTAATAACGGAACTATACCCATTTTAACTCTCGTGGTCAAATTATTAGATATAACACTATTCTCAGTATTAATATCAAAGTCGCAATCCTTAATTGGCGCGTATCTGACAAAGTTTCTATGTCGGATCACCAATAGATAACTTTCACATTAAACTGACGTAGAATCGCTAGGCTGGGTGACGAGCTAAGGATGACCTCTCCTCTTGTGACGGCGCACAATGGGCCTAAGTGCTGTGGCATACCATACCACCCTCCAAAACTTACAGATACAGAACGTTGTAATGGCGAATATGGAGGAAGATTCAGGCAATTATCAATGCATTCAACCATGGAACCATGCATACAAGAGAATCGGCCTAGAGGTCAATTTTAACAAGACGCAGATTCTGCACCAACCTGCACCGGGCACTAATCCACAAGCCCCAAATATAACTATGAATTGCTATCCTTTGCAGAACGTAGAACACTACCAATACCTTGGGAGCCATCTGTCAGCGAATGCAACCATTGACTGATTGTGTGTATTGGCCTTTGAATTTCTGCCAAACTTATATAAAATTCCAATTGGATAAATCGTAAGAAATCGCGACTTCATACATATTATGTGATGTAATTAGGCACTAGCTGACGTCACACACATAACCTCACTTCCGTTGGGGGGACAAACAAAGCATTTGAAAGGTCTATTGAACTATCCAAGATGCTGTCAAACTTGAATTAAAATGGCCGCCAAGAGGCACACAAACCCTTTTTTTATGTGTCATTCAATGTGGCATGAAATTTTTTTCAAAAAAATAATGCTCATTGTTCATTTGCGTTTTGATACTCGTTCTTTTTACTCGTATTTTTATTAATGTTAGAAATAGAACAAATCCCTAGGGCACTCCTGCAGTGATATCCAACCCCTCTGAAGTACTGCACCCCTAGAAGCAGTACTTCATGACAGACACAATCGAAAGCTTTTTTCAGGTCACAAAAAACTACCGCGGCCACTTCTTCGTCATTTATCTTCTAATACAGCTCATCCAGGAGATGAAATATGGCATCATCAGTGTTTTTTGACTGCTGAAACAGAGACAGAGAAAGCAATTTATGTCTATCAAGGAAGCTCACCATCCACCTTAATTAGCCACTCTACAATTTTAGTCTAAGTTGCCAGTAAGGATATTGGCCGGTAATAAGATGGTAAATTCTTATCACCCCCCTATTAAACAAAGGTACTACCCAAGATTGCTTCAAAAATGAGGGAAAACTTCCGGTAAGAAAAGAATTAATAATGGAATCCGCCAACACATCAACAGCCTAACTGAGATATCGTCCCATCCAGAAGATTTTCTATTTTTGATACTCAGTTTCTGAGCAATCGTACAGTAGTATGAATTAATATTATCTGCTTTCAAATTGGAAGCACATATGTATATTTCTTTTTTTTTGCGTAGGTCGTTACTCTTTTTGTTTATTGGATGCGGATGCCCAACCTCTCATTGTAATAAATTTTCCTTGCCTGTTTCATCGTCTTTCTGTAGATGCTCCTGTATCCATTATTTAAAGTAGGTAGCACAACACTGGACGGTGGAGTTGCAACAAATAAATATTTTCACATTTTAAGGGTAGGTCCTGGGTGTCCAAGTGAAATGTAGGTAGAGCAATCTTGCCCAAACAATAGGGATTCCGTAATTGGGTAGAAACGGCCAAAAATTGAGACGCACACAATAGAAAATGAGTATTTGATTATGATCATTAATGACATAACCTAATGACGTTATGGTTTGTGTTTGTGTCAAATGTTTGTGTGCTTCTTGTCGGCCATATTTGTGTCACGTGTTTTGGATAGTCTAATTAGCCTATCCAAAACACGTGACTTTGACAAGCAAACAAAGAGTTTGTGTGCCTCTTGGCGGACATTTTAATTTAGGTTTGACAGCATCTTGGTTAGTCGCCTATCCAAAACACATGACTTTGACAAGAAAACAAAGTATTTGTGTGCCTCTTAGCGGACATTTTTATTTAAGTTTGACAGCATCTTGGATAGTCCTTAGGCGTATTTTAGCGAGAGTTTTAACCCAGTAGTATGTTGTATTTACTTGGGATACTACATTTTAGCGAGCATGGCTAACATACTATGACGTCACAACATAAAACACAACATAAAACTCGGCTGTAAACATGTAAACATCCTAGGAGGGATAGTTACTGGTTGTAGTATGTCAGTGCATCTTTTTCTAATACACAAAAATGAGCATATGGGCAAAACATCAGCTGATTACGCTACGATTACCAACACAGTTCTTTCCATTATAAATAGAGGATTGTTTTTCCTCATTTTGCCATGGTTTTCTGTGATTTTATTTTAGAGTTTTTTTGCAAAAAAAAATTAAAAATCTTTACTTGTGCACAAAAGTGTAATTTTATTTTTTTTTGGCATAGGGTACCCATAAAATTCAAAAATACCACAATCTATCGAAAATCTTCACTGGAGAAAATATTGAAACTCGAAAACGCTAAATTTTACAAAATTCAACAAATCCAAATAAACAACGATCATGGCGTCCTCTCTTAGACCCTTTGTCAAATACACTCCACCTGTTATTTGGGTAACTATGACGTCATGAATCGTAGTATGTGTAGTATGATGTTTACCTGTCGCTAAAATACGCCTTTTAACACACAGGCGCTAGCTTGTCACCAATGACATAAAGTGACTTTCGATAGAGTGCGACTAGAATCTGACTTCTTGACCCTAGTAATTCTTGGACATTTTGAAAAGGACAGTTTGATCTACAGCTTCAACAATAATCATAAATTATTCTCTAATTTACTCCCACGGGCAATTCCGTAAAAGTTTTGTCCTGTATCAAAGCCGTATAGCAGAGGTCGCGCGGAAACGACTCTCCATAATAAAGCACTTGACTCGTTACCTTTTCTTCGATAATAATTGTTCCCCTCCGCCATTTTAAAGATTAAAACAGGAAAAACTGCTGGATAATTGGCTCGTAACTTTAGGTCGGAACGAAAACTGGTGATGGAGACATCAACGTCTAGGAGCTACACGATCCGCGCAGTCCGTTTTAAGTTATTGTACAATTAGTCGAGATTAATGCACATAATTTCGACCCTAGATGGAATTTATTAATCTTTAAATAAATTATTTAGTTTTGCGCGCCGGTATAGGATTATCAGGTACGAACTGGCTCATAACAAAGGAATTGCCATATTCACTTCTTACTTCAAAGATGTCGGTATTTAAGATCTGAGGTCAATAATTTGCATTCAAGAAACACAAGAAATTAAACAATAAAAACAAAACGGAGGCCTCAATTGTCTCGAACCGCATGAGTCCTATTGAAAACAAAAACATTTTAAAATAAAAGTCGTGTCACATTACCAAAAAGGATGATCGGTTTCTTAATACATGGCGTAACGTCAGTATCAATAAGAATAATATTAATAATCGATGTATTTCACTTGCTTCAGCCTCAATGGGCCAATATACCTCAAAATGACATCATTAGTTTATTTTCTCGGCTCGTAAACACCATTACCTCATCTCCCAGTCACTTTCTATAAATCCCAAATGTACCGCCGAGGCGGCCTTACGTTACTAATTACTTAAAGCAAAAATTAAAATGCGAGGAAAAGCGCGTTATAATTACCGGTGTGTATGAGATCACATCCTTGTCGTTTGCCTTTTGCCGGAGCTTTTAATTAACTCTCCGCGAGCCGACACTTCTTTTTTGAAAAATTGCCCTATTTACGGGTATTAAAGTGTTGCTCGGAAATAGAAAACAGGTAATCAGATTGGTATTATCTTGTCTGTTGATTAGGTCATTGAGGACAATTAAATTGATATTGATATTCGGAAAAAAATTGATTGTTGAATATGTATGTAGGTACAGGGTGAGTCACCATATTTTGACACTCACCTGCAGTCGTAATTACAGGTGATATGTGAAAGGTATAAATACAAAAGTTGTAGAATTTTATCTGAACCTTCAGAATTTTTAATTATATTGAACAAATGAGCAACGCAAAGTAAAAAAATATGTCGATGTTCACTTTTTTCAAATGGAATGCCCTCTATTTTCGGGGATAATACCACGAGAGCTTCAAAATTACCGATAATTTTTCACGATTGCGTTTTCTATAATTTCACGAGTCCGTAGGACGAGTGAAATTTGCAGGGAAACACGCATGAGTGAAAAATTATCTGGTTCATTTTAAAGCTCAAGTGGTATTTAGAGGATTATTCCACTCATGTGTTAGAAATCCCATAAGACAAGTAACGATTTAAGGAATTACAGCGAAAATTCTCTTTTCCATTTGTTTAACTAGAGAGAATTACAGCGATTATACAACTCAATGTACATTATTACCATATGACACGAGATGCTTAATAAGTGATAAGCCTTTTGGGACTATCGCGCTCGGTGACATTTATAGCAAATTCTATTATAGAAATTTTTTGAAAATTTTAAAGTATTAAAGTTTAGTTCGTTGTATAATCTTTTGAATACCACTCGATGTTTCAAGATTACCTAATACTTTTACCTGACACTCAACGCGTTACCAGCAACACCACTCCTTAGGAGTCGTGGTGTTGCTGCGTAACGCGTTTCGTGACAGGTAAAAGTATTATCCGATAATCCTGAAACCTCTTGTGGTATTACAGTCGATAATTCTCCCATATTATTGTATACATGGTTGTCATGCTAATTTTTGATACAAACAAACGGCTCCTGATAACAACCATTTATTTGTATTGATTGTTAAGATGTTCAAATCGTTTAATACATATTTATTTCCATATTTTTTGCATTCTCATATGTGAAATAATCCTGTAAATACCACTTGAGCTTTAAAATGAACCAGATAATTTTGAAGCTCTCGTGGTATTATCCCCGATTATTTCACTTATGAGAATGCAAAAAATATGGAAATAAATATGTATTTAACGATTTGAACATCTTAACAATCAATACAAATAAATGGTAGCTATCAGGAACCGTTTGTTTGTATCAAAAATTAGCATGACAACCATGTATACAATAACATGGGAGAATTATCGCTGTAATTCTCTCTAGTTGAACAAATGGAAAAGAGAATTTTCGAATGTAATACCACAAGAGGTTTCAGGATTACCAGATAATACTTTTACCTGTCACGAAACGCGTTACACAGCAACACCACGACTCCGAAGGAGAAATGGTGTTACTGGTAACGCGTCGAGTGTCAGGTAAGAGTATTAGGTAATCCTGAAACATCGAGTGGTATTCAAAAGGTTATACAACGAACTAAACTTTAATACTTCAAAATTTAAAAAAAAAATTCTATAATAGAATTTGCTATAAATGCCACCAAGCGCGATAATCCCAAAAGGCTTATCACTTTTTAAGCCTCTCGTGTCATATGGAAATAATGTACAGTGAGTTGTATGATCGCTGTAATTCTGAAAATTGTCACTTGTCTTACGGGATTTCTAACACATGAGTGGAATAATCTCCCAAATTCTTAAAGTTCTCGTTTTTCTGAGCTAGATTAAATGACATGTAAATGTTTCTTTCAATAGTTTTAGAAATATCTGGAGTTTAGTTATTCAAAGGCAGTAGTTTTTCGAATATATTTTACCTTGATTTACCTGTCACCTGTTCACAAAATATTCTGATACGTGAATAAAGTCTTTGAATAACTAAACTCTAGATATTTTCAAAACTATTGAAAGAAACATTAATATATTATATAATCTGAATCAGAAAAACGAGAACTTTGAGAATTTGAAAGAAAATTAAGTGCACTTCATTTAAAAATCTAATCGAAAATTCTGGTGTTTCAGATAAAATGCTAAAGGCCGAAACCCACTAGCAACACGCCACGCCACTCCACGCCATGTGACACAGGTTCACGTGGGACAGTTTGTGTGCAAATGGACGGATGGCGTGGCGTGCCATGGCGTGGTATCGCGTATGGCAAGTGTGTACGCAGCACATATAAATAAATGGAAGAATATACGCATACATTTTCGTCACATGGCGTGGTGTGGCGAAGCATGACGTGGCGTGTTGCTAGTGAGTTGCGGCCTTAAAACTTTTGTATTTACACTTTTCACCTATCACCTGTAATTACGGTTGCAGGTGGGTTTCAAAATATAGTGACTCACCCTGTACATAAGCAATAGATTAAGAATAGAATGGGTGTGATATTGAACATATTATAACTGTTCAAATTTTTTGTAATCAATGATACAGAATAATATGTTTTCAAGTTGATTATGCCCCAGCTCACAATAAAACAATTCAAAAAGTACCTGAGGGCAAAATGTTGTCTGATGGTTCTCAAAAACCTCACAATTTCGAGGCAATTCAATGCAAGAACTATTATTTTTTGTTTAAATAGAAGTACAAAGCGATTGCTCAAAAACGCGCAACGTCATGATCCGCTCAGGATGTTTTAATTACCGCCACGGTTTAAAAATTGATTGTCGAGTTTCTTTCTGGGTTCGGGTGGGTACCTCGTAAGCGCGTGCTGTGCACTACATTTAACAGATGACACATCCTGTACTCGGTTTTCAACCCGGGAGCGACATGAGACCTCACTTTTGTGTATGTTAATTGGTCGGTAATGATGCGGCATGATTGGCCTTTACAGCATCAGGTGTATTATTATCGACGTGAAAATTAACCTCAATATTGTGATAAGAACGGAAGTTTTTGTGGTCGGCTGATGATGTTTTTAAGCTTCTTATATTGTACCACAGCAGATACCAGTTCTGAGTAAGTGGGTGCTCATTACAAGCTTATAATATAAGTAGGTAGTAGATAAAATTATGTCATTGCAATTGCAAGTTTACAGAGTTTATATACATATATATTTGTTTTCAAAGTTACTCAATTTACAATTTTTATAATATCTAAATAACCTCCACTCAAAATAAAATTACCTTATTGCAAAACGGATACAATCGAAATACCAAACGTCTACAAACAAATAATTAATAACACATTATACATTGTTTAAGTTATCTTATACGAATTTAATAACCTGCAAAGCAGAGATCTAATTATGATATTAAAAAGTATGCACACATAACGCCATTTAATAATTTACAAAAGGAAACTTTATCGACAAGGTACAAAGATTTATGAATAAAAATCCTGTTGCCATAATCAATCAAGTGCATTAAATAAGTAATGAAATAAGAGTTCAATAATTGAGTTCATTATAAAACGATTAATCAACTCCGAATGTAATTAAAGTGTTAGCTGTTGATGAATAATAATATTTTTCTTTTTTGAATATTGAACCTAATTAACAAAATAAAAAATCGTTTCCTGAATTAAGTCCAAAAGACCAATTTGTAATCGAAATAAATCCTCTTATTATCGAAAAAATATATTACCAGATTATCGAGGCAGATTATCAAAGAAGAATTTTGCACCCATAACTCATATAATAACAGATACCTAATTAAAATAATTTTCCAATTTCATTGGTAAAAGTAGTATTGAATACATATTGATTCCTTTTAAACAATAGTTCATTACAGTTTCACCAGTAGCGTCCAACAGGCGGGGGCGTTGCACGCCAATGCGACCTAGTCGAACTACATTCCGCTTTTATATTCACTTGTTCTCCTGACGGTGATGGGCGATCTGCGAAGTTTCGACGGTTCAAATCGACAGCACCAACGTTTTGAGTAGGTATTGGAAAAATTAAATTTTTTGCTTGGGATTCGAATATTTCTTGTAGAAATTGAATCTTAAATAAAATCTATTTCCCTATAGAACTTGAGGATTTCAGTTTTTCCATAGCAAATTTTTCGATATGGAATTGTGATCTTTCGAATTAAGTCAGACAGTTTTTCTACAACCCAGGATTATGGATTGAGAGACTTTCAAATAAAGGTTTCAGTACCAAAGAGGTACCGACATAATTTAGATGTTGTTGCCATTTGTCATTGACCAGAAGACAAAACTCGTCCTCTTTCGCAACTTTCATTAGTCGAGTGAACATGCACAGTATTTTGGTTTCTTTTCACTCATTCGAGAGCCGAAGATAGTTTAAATTTTGATTATCACCGGCTCTTGATTCATTTATAATTTTTCTAAAGGCAATTAAGATCACATCACAAAATGTCTGCCGCCCAAATGAAACGACCTTCATGTGGGAGGACTCGCCTTTATGTTGTTGAACAAACATTTACGTGATTCTAGAAATTCTTTGAATCGAATGTTTTGGTATATAAAGCGCGTAGTTTGTAGACATGGAGTCAGTTTGAATGAGAGAATGGCTGTGAAGTTGAGTGAAGGGATAAGAATTACCCAGTGAATAAGTGAAGTTTGTAAAGGAAGTTTTAGTGAACCGACAGAATATCAAACCATGACAAAAGAATGCTACAACATAAGAACGAAAAACTTGAACCAACATTTCAACCCTATGGTAAACCGTAGGTGAAGTTGATGTCACTTAGATAAGAGGAAGACAAAACACATACCTAACTAAAGTATAACAAATCGAAAAAATAAAAAATTAAAAGAAACAATTAAAAAGCAGCAGTAAAAAGTATTAAAAATTCTGAATTCTTCAAGAAACAATTTTTCGTTGGTGTATTTGTTCTAAAACTTTAATTCCCTGTGGATGTCCTGTTATTGATGTTTCGTGCTATACTAGTGAACCTTTGACCGAATGCCATGCTAATAGAACAAGATCCGTATTATTGATAACGGATTACAGGTTTCGAAAAAGGGTATTGGACCTCGAGACAAAAAAAAAAAATTGACCCATTTTTCTGAAACTATACAGTTTTAATTAGCTCCTAAATTTTTTCTACGACGCTACATAATTGGGTATTATGAAGAAAAACGATTTCGACTAATCCAGTTTTTTGCTTTAGTTTTTAATAATTAAACTTTCAGCGTTAAATTAAAAAATAATATCTTCAACGTTGTGCGAGTTAACAAGCGAAATCGTGTTCTTTCTCGAACTTCGAGACGAGTTAATTTTTAATTTTACCATCAAAAAATATGCTTAAGAGGCATCATGGAGGTGACTGCCCCTGAACGCCTCCTTATATTATAATAAATAATTGTTTTGATCTGGCCCGTATAAAATCCATTAACCTTTAACATCGGACTGTTTTTCAATTAATGCAAGCAACCTTTTTACCCAAACATTTTGAGATGTGGTTCTTTACCAAAGAGGAACTTCGACTTGATAATTCATGTTTGGTCGAGTTGATACTGAAGCCAGGACGGTGGTAAAACGCTTTAGTGCAACACGTAGTTTCTTATAAGCTGCATTCCTAATGTTGTAGTTAGACTTTTTGAACCGATTCCAATATAAAAATATGCGGATTATATAAGTTTTCAAGAAAAATCTATAAATTAAAGTGGTTCTATTTTGAGGTGCGAAGATTCTTGGTGCGAAGTGTCGGGTTTTGATAAGGCAATCCTATCAACAGTGAAATTAGCGCCATAAGGATTTCATTTACCTTCAAAAAACTGTGATGCAAAGCAAAGCAAAGCGCGTTCTCTTTTTTTCTAAATTCAATATTAACATACAAGGACTGGTACGCATTACGTGGACAGGTTAGTTTGAATACTTTTGGTTAGTTTGGGTTAGATTGCATACTTTTGGTTAGTTTGAGTTACAGTTCGTTTATTATCTACTGGTTATAAGTGTACTGGTTAGAAGCAAAGCGCGTTTGTGTTTTTCTAAATTCAATATTAACATACAAGGACTAGTACGCATTACGTGGACGGGTTAGTTTGCATACTTTTGGTTAGTTTGGGTTACAGTTCGTTCAATATCTACTGGTTATAAGTGTACTGGTGTTTTTCTAAATTCGATATTAACCTACAAGGACTAGGACTAGTACGCATTAGGTGGACGGAATAGTTTGGGTTAGTTTGCGTATTTTTGGTTAGTTTCAGATTGACAACACAGCGCGCGAAGCGCTCTTTGTTTTTTAAATTCAATATCAACATACAAGGACTAGCATGCATTACGTGGACGGGTTAGTTTGGGTTAGTTTGCATATTTTTGGTTAGTTTAGTTACAGTTCGTTTAATACTGGTTATAGGTGTACTGATACGCTAATAGCGACCGATAGTGGGGAATTTTCGTAGTTGATTTTGGAAAGGTGGGCCTAATCGTCAATTTTGAATATAATTTTCCGATGGAAAATGTACATTTTCCGCATTTATTTATAGCTAACATGTTTCTATTTGAAGGAATCTTTCTCAAAAAAACAAAAAAAATGCTGTTTTTATTGAGACCAAACGCAAAATGTTTTTCACGTTTTTGATGGATCAACGTTTCCAATAATTTTCTCTTTCAGATTTAGCGAGCGGAGCGAGCTATTTTAGACCTAAAAATAATTTAAATTTAAACAAAAAAATTGCTTGTTTTGTAATTGTTGTTTTTTTTTGCCGGTTGGATTGTCAATGTCATTCCTGTGCAGCTTTTTTCTACGCGGCGGTTCAATAACGAGTCTCTATTCCTAATTATTCCGCCGGGGTGTAATGGTAAAATAGGATTAGGGTTTCTTTCATAAAATTGTGAATATTCGCTTACTACAGCAAAAAATGTCAATATCCGCACTTAAATTGATATAAAACCAACTGTATAAAGGATATATCAACTAATTTTTATAGAAAATTTGTTAATTTTTGTTGCACTAAAGCGTTTTACACCCGCCAGGACGATGGCTTTCTTTTGCCCACTATTGTTCTGCATCAATTTGATGGCAGTTAGGTCTGACGTATATAGCTGTGTCAGTGGGTGAGCTGTGTATGACCTGGGACAATAGATAACCGTCCTGGGTTGGTTATTGCTGGGGCTGCTGAAAACTCGACCAATAGGCCTCTTGCACTCAATCAAAATTAGGTATATAATTTATCTGTAACGAAAGTGTATTTTATATACTACTTAAAAGTATGGTTGGTTAATTTTTCAAAAAACCAGAAATTGAAAGAAAAAAAAGCAGATTATTTGAATTTTGCGCCATATTTTTGCACCAATCAAAAATCACTGATTGCCAAGGACATGGCACTAAATATTAGAATCCTGGTGAACGGCCGATTTTTTTAAAACTGCAGTATGTTATTCTATACCTGAAAACAAGCATTTCTGCTTATGGTCACTTTTTTGTACGAGTATGGGATGACCCAGAAAATTGAGTTCAAAGTTTGTATATGAAATATTTTCTTTAAGCATAAATTTATGTTTAGCCGTTGTTAAACTGATCTGTTATGTGATTTTGCATTTTATACATTAAAGACAAAGCTATTTATGTAGTTAAGGACAAAAATTATTATACAGGGTGTCTCAAAAATTATATTTTAAACCAAACTACTCTCTAAAGAAAGCCAATAACCAAAACAACTGCTACAAAACTATAATAACCTTAAATATCAATAATAACTACAAACATTGTAACAATGATCACCAGAGACTATTTGAAGTAGCTGCTGTTCCCTGGAAACGTTTTGGATTTAATACTGTAGAAATAGATCAACATCAAATACAAAAATATGCCATATAGGCCCAGTTTCAGAAATGGTGCAAAGCTTGACCAAAGGTTTTGGCTAAACCACACATCATGAAAAAGATATATTGTAGGTTACCAGTGTCTTGTGTTTACCGTTAAGTTACAAATGTTTGTGAAACTGGCCCTAACTGTGTTGTTAATACAACAGACCAATACATATTCAAAATCACTAAACCGATACATCAAACATTTAATATAAAAACTTTGAACTCAATTTTTTTAACCGTTATTTTGGTTATTGGTTTTCTTTAGAGTATAGTTTGGTTTAAAATAAAATTGTTGAGACACCCTGTATAATAATTTTTGTTCTTAACTATACAAATATCTTTGTCTTTAATTTATAAGTTGCAAAAATACATAACAGATAGATAGTTTATGCTTCAAACAAAATCTTCCATATAAAAACTTTGGACTTAATTTTCTGGGACATCCCATACTCGTACAAAGAAGTGACCCTAAGCAAAAATGCTTGTTTTCAGGTATAGAATAACACTGCAGTTTTAAAAAAATCGACCGATCACCAGGATTCTAATATTTAGTGCCATGTCCTTTCCATGTTCCAAACGAATCCTTTTTATTTTTATTTTTTAACACATCGAACAAAAAAGGAGGCATATATTATATCAAAATCGCTTCGTGTATCGACTTTGGTACAGCCCTACTTTTGACTTGAGAGAGAAGAACGACATCTATTGAAGTATCGACTAGTATCGACAATTTTCTTTCCTTGTTTAAATGCGAATAAGACAAAGAAATCGGTATCTTTACTACTCCGGCACAGTATAAAGCACGAAAACTATAAAAGGGATTTTTGTTTTGTTTACTATTAGGTCAGTCAGGTCAGTCTACGAGGTCAGTGACCTCTGGCCAATTTACCTATCTCGCTCGGCTTTTACAAACCCTTTTTCCATTCCATATTCCAAAACAAACAAAATAAACAATAATTAACAACAAAAAACACCAGGCTGGGGCAGTGTAAAAGTAAAAAAAAAAAGAATGTTTTTACTTGTGAAAATGTAAAAAGTTAGTCTTTAGAGAAACTGGTAGGCATGGAATACAGACACATAAAACTTATACTCGTGTGTTATTTCCCATAAACCACTTAAAAGAAAAATAACAATAATTTTATTAGTTAGGTAATTATTGTTTATTTTGTTTGTGATAAAGGATGGAAAAGCGTTTGTAAAAGCCGATTCCGGAAACTGGCCAGAGGTGGGCATGGATATGCTTTCGCATGAAGAAGGGTATAGGGTATAGGTAGGTAGGTAGGTATTAGTAAAATGCAGGTAGAGCAACTTTCCCCAAACAATGATTCCCCTATATGCTTATTGGGTAGAAACTTCTAAAAATTTAGACACACACATTAGAAAATTAGTAGGTATTTAATTATGAACGACATAATGGCCTTATGCTCGGGTTTGTTTCTTGATGGTTTGTGTGTCTTAACTGCCTTCTGCCTGTTTTGGAGTTTTAGACAGGCTACTAATAGTTATTTACATTACAAGTGCGTTTATGAGCATGATTACAATACTGAGTGTGAAGGATTAGAACGACGAGGTCGTAGACCGAGTCGTTCTAATCACACGAGTTTTGTAGTCATGTTTAAACACACGTGTGATGTACAACATTTTATCTACAAAGCGAAAAATAAGAATATTTTTCTAGTCCAGGAGGCAGTGAAATTTTTTAGCACTTATTTTCCGAGTTGGTCTCTATTAAACAGTTTGTTCTCCTGGTGATACAAAGCAAGAATTTTTGAGTCTGGCTAAAATTTTTGGATGGGTTCACAAAATCAATGAAAATACAAGTACGCTTATTTTCCCAGACATAAATATTTCACATTTACTACAATAGAACATAAAGTATATGAAAATAGCAATTTGCCAGACATATTATCCATGCTCAAAGATTAGCCGGACTATTTTTTTACGTAACTTCAGTATACTTCTCATTAGTGGACCTATTTTTATCACTGAGAAAAAAAGAGTCGCAAAGCTCTAACGCATTCTGCGCCTCAACCCATCGGAAAACCCCCCTAAAAATATATGTATTTTGCTTAGAATTATTTACCCGACAATTCTATCCATGTTGTCTGACTGGGAAAATAAGTACCAAAAATCGTCATTGCCTCCTAGACTATTCCAATTATTTTCGTTCATTAATAGTTGTCTACCTTCTTTTTACCTTTACAGGTTTACCTTTGACATTTGTCAAATCACCAAAAATAGTTGTGTTATAGACTCATAACCTCGTCCATAACACCACTAGTTGTGTTATGAATTCATAACCTAGTCTATAACACCACTAGTTGTGTTATGAGTCTCATGACGTAACTCAAATACTAGAAAAATGGTTATGTAAAAACCTCATAACCAAACGCTTGTAGACAAATAAAAATTGATTATAATGAATTAAAAAGTTGGGTTAATATACAGGGTGTCTCTAAAAGGTCTTTACAAAATCATAGCACATATTCCCAAGGTCAAAATAAGTCGATTTGAAGCAACTTACCTCAGTCCGAAATTGCTCCGTTTCCGAGATACAGGGTGGTAAAGTTGAAAAATCAAAATCGAATTTTTCAAAATTTATGAACACATCTCGATGGATTGCTCTAAAAATTGGCACCTAGGGGTTTTTTGGGACGCGAAACCCGAATATCGACACCTTTTAACTATGGCCGCTAGATGACGCTTCACAATGCTCTTCTTATGGTTTAAAATGGCCGTAACTTTTTTCTCAGTGTAATTTTTCACTTTTTTTGGTACGTAAATAATTGTGTCAACATTTTCAGACAAAAAAGGTATGCTTGTCATAATCCGTTTAAGTGAGCCTTCTGTGAGATATTTCCGTTTTTGTTGTCCGATGCCGCACCGAAATTATTGAAATTATTTTGAATAAAAAAAAAATTTCATTACCTTTAGGAATGAAAAGTGGTCAGTGAATTACAAATGCGAATGTTTTCATTTGTTCGAATGTTCCTTGGACCAAAATAAGGTGATTTAAGCAAACTTACTTTATTACAAAGTTGCTTAGTTTGGGCGCTATAGGCCCCGAAGTGACAATTTTAAAATAGTTTTTTTAATAAACTTTGAACAGTTTGTTCGATTTTGCTAAAATTTGATATGGTGGCATAGCTTCACGTGACAAAAACACCGATATCAAAATTATTGATAATACAGTCCATGGGCGGAGGTCTAGGGTTTTTTAATAATTGCATGTCTTGAATTTCTGCGCCAATGAAGGAAAAGAGATTTGGGCATGAGGTTTAGATTAACCAAATTATTTACTACAAAAAAGGTACTCTTGATGAAACTTGATTACTCTCATGGTTTTTGCGAAAATTGTATTTTAATAATTCGATGTTCGATTTTTACAAAAAAATATGTTAGCAAAAATAGTTTTTCAAATTTATTTTAAGGTAAAAAGACCAACAAACATGCTCATTCAGTCGGCGGTGCCGTGCCACATTCCATTGTTTATGTTTTTTTTTGTTGGATTCCATAGCTTCGTGTAAATAAAACCATTGTCGGGGGTAATATCCGTTTTTTTGATTGGTTCAAATTGACAGGTGGGAAATAATCAAATTTAAACCACATTCAATTTTTAATAACGTTAAACTTTATTTTCCCTAATAAACAAGAAAAATTTACATTTTCGTGATCTATCATGGCCGTACAATACACCAATGCAGAATATACCGATATGTTATTGGTATTTGGATATTGTCAAGGAAATGGTCGAGAGTGTGTCAGGGTGTACTCCGAGAGGTTCCCAAATCGTCGTATACCAAGCCACCCAACTTTTGCTGCTGTTGAGAGGCGTCTTCGGGAGACTGGCCGCTTTGCACCAGAAACCACTGATTATGGAAGACAGCGTTTTGTCAGGGTTCCTGAAGTAGAAGAAGAAATTTTGGAACGTGTTGAAGACGAGCCAGAAGTAAGTACCAGACGAGTAGGTAGGGAAATGGGAGTATCCAAAGATGTCGTCCATAGAGTACTTAAAGAACAGTTGTTACATCCATACCATAAAATGTCAGTTCAAGATCTATCACAGCATGATCCTGAAATGCGCCTGGTTTTTTGTCAGTTTGTTAATGGGCAAAGAGAAAGAAATTTAAACTTTGGCAACAATATTTTGTTCACCGATGAAGCATGTTTTACAAGAAGAGGGGTAACGAATCTTCATAATGAACATGTTTATGCAGATGAAAATCCGCATGCAATCAAGGTAAATCATTTTCAACACGAATTTAGAATTAATGTATGGGCTGGAATAATCGGTAATTTTATAATTGGTCCTGTCCGTCTCCCCCAAAAGTTAACGGCTGAAATTTATTTGCGTCAACACCTACGAAGAACTTTGCGAGATTTGTTAGACGATTTACCTTTAGAACTTCGGAGAGATATGTGGTTTATGCACGATGGAGCTCCACCACATTTTTCATTAAATGTTCGAAACTATTTAAATCGGCAGTACCCAAATAAATGGATAGGTAGAGGTGATAACGCCCCTGTCAAGTGGCCTGCACGTTCTCCGGACTTAACACCATTGGACTATTTTTTTTGGGGACATCTCAAGTCCATGGTTTACATGACACCAGTAGATAATGAAGAACAACTGTGGCAACGTATTCAAGATGTAACAAATAATCTTAGAGCTGATGAAGAAGTTTTGCAAAGAGTACATTTTAATTTTCTTCGTCGTATAAATCTTTGTATACGTGCAAATGGTGGACACTTTGAACAGTACTTATGATATGTTTATTTATTTATTTGTATTCATAATTCATTACATTGGCAACTTATTTTTTTTTCTGTAAAATTACAGCGAACTATTTACAATTTTCGCAAAAACCATGAGAGTAATCAAGTTTCATCAAGAGTACCTTTTTTGTAGTAAATAATTTGGTTAATCTAAACCTCATGCCCAAATCTCTTTTCCTTCATTGGCGCAGAAATTCAAGACATGCAATTATTAAAAAACCCTAGACCTCCGCCCATGGACTGTATTATCAATAATTTTGATATCGGTGTTTTTGCCACGTGAAGCTATGCCACCATATCAAATTTTAGCAAAATCGAACAAACTGTTCAAAGTTTATTAAAAAAACTATTTTAAAATTGTCACTTCGGGGCCTATAGCGCCCAAACTAAGCAACTTTGTAATAAAGTAAGTTTGCTTAAATCACCTTATTTTGGTCCAAGGAACATTCGAACAAATGAAAACATTCGCATTTGTAATTCACTGACCACTTTTCATTCCTAAAGGTACTGAAAAATTTTTTTTATTCAAAATAATTTCAATAATTTCGGTGCGGCATCGGACAACAAAAACGGAAATATCTCACAGAAGGCTCACTTAAACGGATTATGACAAGCATACCTTTTTTGTCTGAAAATGTTGACACAATTATTTACTTACCAAAAAAAGTGAAAAATTACACTGAGAAAAAAGTTACGGCCATTTTAAACCATAAGAAGAGCATTGTGAAGCGTCATCTAGCGGCCATAGTTAAAAGGTGTCGATATTCGGGTTTCGCGTCCCAAAAAACCCCTAGGTGCCAATTTTTAGAGCAATCCATCGAGATGTGTTCATAAATTTTGAAAAATTCGATTTTGATTTTTCAACTTTACCACCCTGTATCTCGGAAACGGAGCAATTTCGGACTGAGGTAAGTTGCTTCAAATCGACTTATTTTGACCTTGGGAATATGTGCTATGATTTTGTAAAGACCTTTTAGAGACACCCTGTATATATATATATATATATATATATATCGATTTAGTTGTCCCCGTCAGGAAAAGTTTACATGAAAACCATGCCGTGACGTCACGGCACCAAGAAATTTGAACTTCAAATCGAAATTTAGAGCCTTTACAAGTCCGAAAAAAATCGGAAAAAAATATAGTTGAGCTCAATTTTGACTCCTCTTTCCAATAAGCAAATAAAAAAAATTCATGCAAGAAACCTATTAGTGTGCCTAAACCTATGATTTTACTTTGTCTTATCCAAAGTTCTTGGATAAGTGCTATTGTGTCCTGTGCTACATCCAGGTGACAGCATAAGTTTGCTGAAGCTGTGGTGCAGGTTACGCTGACGTCTCGAGGAGTATCCGAGAGAATTACGACGTTATAACACGAGCGTATCACAATGTGATAGGCTGATGAAGAAAATCATAGTGGCGGGATCAGAAACATTCAGAAATAGAAAAAGAAAATCCAGAAACGCCATAATGAGAATCACTGGTGAGTCTTTATGAATAGGATAAGATGAAGACAATAATAATGATAGAAGAAAACTACTAGTCAACAAAGTTCATGGTTTTATGAATATAATTTAATTTATTTAATCTTCTTTATATATAAAAATCAATGTTCGCGGGGTATCCGGGTATGCGCTCCTACACCACTTATCCGATTACGATGAAACTTTGGTAGATTGTTATGGCCATTCCAAGGAAAGTTTGTGGATAGGTTACCTATATCACTTTTCTAAATACGACCCTGTCGTTTATCCCAGCTGACGGAATCGAAGCGCTAACACATGCTGACAACCTAAAGAAAAATTTTACTAAAAATGTCAACGCGAACTGTCAACTTCACTTTCTATCGTGATTTAGTCTATACTTGTACTTGCAATTTCAAGTTTTTCAAATTTTACTTGTACTTGATTTTTAAAATATCAGTCAAGTATATTTTACTTGAAAGCTTTTGAAAATTTGTACTTAAGTGATATTAAATTACTTAAGTAACAGTGAAATTAATTACTTGAAGTAAATATTTTTAATTGATAGTATTTATTTAAATACTTCAAAATTTACTTGACGACTAAATAAGGTGTTGTCTATTCATCGCTTGACGTCATTAACACACGCAAAAATTGCAAAACCTATTTAAACTGACGCAGCAATAGGTGTGAGAATGCAAAAACAATACGATAATGTCGATAATAGCTCTGTTCCAACCGACATGAGAAACGTTCTAGAAAGGTAATTTTCAGTCGATCAACTCTGTTGTCAAGTAGGATAAACTTTCAACTTAGGTGAGCAACTAGAAATTACTGGTTCTGGAACGGTTCTCATGTCGGTTGGAACAGAGATAATTATATGCAGCAAGAATCAGAAAATGCGTGCCAGCGCCGGTTGTGGGACTCAGTTTGTGCATATGACGTCACAGTGCTAGGAGTGGGAACTTTATACCACGGTATCTTCGCACCAGTTGGTCGTAGCCTAGTGCGGTTTGAAAGTCTGTTCTTGGATTTTCTCGAGGGGAATTTCATTGCGGTAATTTAGTGTACACAATCACGGTAATTACGGGAAATGAGTGGTAATGACTGGAAATTAGGGAAAATATAATGGTATTGAGTGGAAATATAGTAGTAATTAGTGGAATTATAGTGGTAATTCGGGGTAATTTTTGGTAATTTTAAGGCAATTGAAGGGAATTTTGGAGGTAATTAAAGGAAATTTTGTGGTAATAACTCGAAGTTTTGTAGTGGTGTAGTGATAAGTTTATGATATGCCTTCGAGTTTGCTTTAGTTTAGAAGTAACAGAGCTTCAACCAAACTATTCAACTGAGCTTTAAGTAAAATATTCTCTAGTCCCTATTAGTCAGTTAGAAACATCAACTCTCATTTTCTAAGGAATGTTCCATTTGACGAGGTTTCATTAGGTTAAGGTACATGGAGACGTGGCAACCTTGCAATAGTTCAATACTTGGTTTGACATCATCAATGAACGTCGTTTTCACTGCCCAATTTAAACTTTCAGTTTCAGTGTTTCTAAATCTAAAAGAAAAGGTTAATGTGATACCTAGATAGAATGCATTCTTGTTATATTATTAGGTCTGTTCCAACCGACATGAGAACCGTTCTAGAACGGTAATTTCTACTAGATCAATTAGGTAGATAGCTACAAATATTTGGGTGTTTATGTGTTCCCGTCTCTCTGTTTCTTTAGTTTCAATTTTCTAGATTTTCACCTATCCTAGATGGATACCGAATACCGAGCCAAATATGCAAATATTTGTGAGGAGCTTTAGAGATTTTTGAAGCGGGAATTTGCCGACATTTTTGGAGGTTATGTGTATTCTCTATGGCTAGTTTCAATACAAGGTTGTCAGATTTTGTTTAATTTCTAAGATTTCGATTGTGTCGGTTGAACGATCGATCTAACCAAACATTTATTTATTTTGACTGCAAAGGCGTGTAAAATTTAGTTTTTTTGTCATATTTTCGTCTTCTAGATGGAATCCGAAATAGAGTCGGAATATTATGCAGTCCATGGTGAACTTGATTTGTTCTTTTAACATCATTCAAATGATTTTTATCTAGTTTCTAGAAGATAAAACTTGAGTTTTGCAGGATTTTGGAAACCTTTTTTCTTCGAGACATGTTGGAATACCTCCCTGGGTGCAGTGATGCCAACTCGTGGGAAATTTCCCTTTTCGTGGGAATTTTTGGACGAAATTATTTGAAATGGGAAAAATATTAAAAATACATGTTTTCATGGGAAATTTTGAGTATTTTTGGGAAAAAAAACTAAAAAATTTTATGAAAATTTTCAGCCTCTTGCAGCGTTGTCATGTTTTAAACTGTCAATATTACTTATTTATCATTCTTTCTACTTTCAACATCTTGATTTTCTTTTCTTTTAATATCCCGATTTGTTTCTTCAACATCAAAGGTGGACCAAATAAACTAGATAAAAGTAATTTTGCCAACCAACATTTATAGTTGCTGTAAAACTTAGCAACATGTTATTGAGTTCTAAATCTCGGGTATACTTGAAAACTAAAATAGATTCGTGGTAGGTTGTAATTTCAGTGGCAATTAGTGGAAATGACAGTGGTAATTACTGGTATTTAACGGAAATTAGAGGTAATAAGTGGTTATTTAAGTGGCATTTAGTGGTAATCCCTTAGGCAATGAAAGGTAATACAGGAAAAAAGTGGTACTAATTTCGTGGCAATTAGTTGTATTTAGTGGTAATTTCAGTGGCAATTACTGGTAATTTGTGGTAATTTATGTCAGAAGTGGAAATTTAGTGTACATAGTTCCACTACTGAAATCCTCCTCGGATTTTCTTTTTTTCTAAAACTTTTATTTTTGGGTCTCACCCCCTTTAAGATTATCGATAGCAATAATTGAAAATTGAAATAAAAAATACTTGTAGAATTTCTACGTAAATGTCATTTCAAGTTCGCAAGTTTAAGTAAATAGGTACTTAAACTTGACTCTGACTTTCGTGGAATTTGGTACTTGTACTTGAATTTGGACAATTCAAGTCAATTTACTTGATATTTTAAGTATTCCTTCTGTACTTATACTTGTACTGGTACTTGATTCGTATTATGAAAGAAACTTGTACTTAATACTTAAGTTTTTTTTTTTATTTATTTATTTCAGACCTCAAAACAGTTTAGAATAAACTGGCACCGAGGCCTTTTTCTTGGTACTTACAACAGACACAGAGCTGTCAATATTTGAAGTAAATTACTTGAAATTCTACTTCATGTACATAAGTACCTACTTTAAGTATTTTACTTGAATTAATTTTTTGTTATGTATACTTGTACTTCCAATATCTATTTTAAAATACTTGGATTTTTACTTGATTACCTATATCAAGTATTTTGCTTGAAGTATTTTGAGTACCTACTTATAATTGTTTAAAATAGCTATTTAGAAATAATGTCAGGGTTGTTTTTCACTAATTTTGACCCACTCTATCGAGTGGTAGGGTCAAAATTGAGCAAAACTGAAAAATTAAAAAATCGAGTTTTTCATAAGTGAATGAATTCTCCTTTCAAGGTAATCAAATTTCAATTGTTCGGTAATCGTTGAACAAATTCCAATGAAATTTTAAGCCTATGTAGTTCTAAATGAGCTTCAAAAACCCTATTATTTACAAAATTCCCAGGTTTATAGTTTTTGAGCAAATTGAGTTTGAAGTTATTGGCAAAATTTGGACTAAAAATAAACTAGGAAATAGGATTTTCTTTTTATTTTTGTTTCTGTTTAGAATGACCATTTGGAAATGATATCAGAGTTGTTTTCAACTAATTTTGAGCGACTCTATCGATTAGTAAAGTCAAAATTGAGTAAAACTGGAAAATAAAAAAAATCGAGTTTCAAAATATTCAAACCTCAAATGCTCGGTACCTAACCGTTGAGCAAATTGGATTGAAATTTTCAACATTTGTAACTCTAAAAGACCTGTAATTTACAATATTTCTAGGTTTATAGTTTTTGAGAAAATTGAGTTTGAAGTTTTTAACAAAATTTAAACTAAAAGTCAACTTTGAGGCTCAATTACTCAAAAACTTTCTGACCTATAAAACTCAATTTTCAACGGATTTATAGAGAATCTGAAGCTCTTTCTAATGGACCCAAATGAGCTGAAATTTTCAGGGATTGTAGTTCGCCACTGGGATAAGAATCGCTGAAAATTTCAGCTTTTTATCTATAATAGAAAAGAAGTTATGACCTTTCAAAGTTTTCCAAAATCTAAATCATAAGGTAGACCTTACTACTAAAACGATGAAATTCCAAATTTTTTTTTGTTGAGATTTTGTGTCCTAATGATCCTTTAGGGTTATTACTGAGTGAATTGCTGCGGAACTATACACTACTTTTTACTCATGGAACTTTACAAGACGCTATACTGAGCAGTAAGACTCACTCAATCCATTAATTTTCAGTAGTCAGTATCGTACCAAAACAGGTTATTATTGTGTAGCAATTTACTTGCATTAGTCCCAAAACTAATTCACTCTATAATAAGCTGATCAAGTACGATACTCGCCTGAAAACGAATGAGTTTTCAAAACGACGAGTAAAACTCAACTATATTCTTCGTTTCCTTGAACCACTAACTACATATTGATGGATAAATTAATCTTTATCATTCTTATTAGTCGTTTTTAATAAAAACGATGACCCCTAACATTTGAATACCATCATTCTTAATTTTCCCACTCATCCATAACAATAGATTTTGCACTTGTAAAATTATTATTGAACAATGGCGACCTGATGACAATATCGTACCATATTCCTGATGCATGTTTGATGGTGGGTTACGAAGGAACTGTGTCAGAAGAATTTCTCGACAGTAATGTCGTTTTCGTGGGAGTAAGGTACCTATACCAGCCGATGATGTTTGGATTTTAATGGCCTGTTTCGAACTAGGTTGGTTATTGTTTGATATTATTTTGCTTGACGTCTTATTTTCATCAAAATCAAAATTTTGCGAAATAGGTAGGTATAGCCCGAGTATGCTCTGCAAAAACGTGACCCCGTGCGAATGTATAAACCTGTTGGAAATCTAAAAGGAAAATGCCCCAGCAAAATACCAAATTACCATCAGATAGTTTATTATTATGTTGTTATTATGCAATAATTTGATGGGCTCGCTTTACGCTCGGTTGACTAAAGGTACCTACTTCGGTGTGGTCTTTGTGGTCTTGTTTTTTCGCCGCGATAACTTTATTAGAGAAGAAAATATTTTAATTTCTCATTTTGACGTGATCCGAGGCGCAGCAAAAATAGACATTTTAATTACGTGTGTCAAAATACAATACGGAGCCTTCCCACGTCGCCATCTTCAAGCCGAAGTCGGCATGAATTCGTATTAACAACATATTATATTCAACAAATAAATAATTCATGGCTGTACCCCCTTTAAAAGCTCAACAGGAAGTCATTTGCATGTATTCTACATTTAAATACGGCGCTGTTAACTTGACACTATTGTGAATCGATTCTTCATTAAATAACTGTAGATTTGCATTGGTTCAGAAGAACTTTTAATAATAAAGTTTTTACTTTAACCTTTGCGTACTCGAATGATCACGATTTTTTTGTTAAAAAAATTATCAAAAATGAGAAAAATGGTTCGATTCTTTTCGTGTCATCATACCTTTCAACAACTTATTATGACCAACCCAAATCTGGTCATAAAATGTTTTTCGTTTTTTTTTTTCCAGCATGCAAATACACCTCTACACATCCATAATATGGCCATTTCATAAATTCCCGTCGATTACACCAAACGTAAATTTTCCTTCCATGGCGCGCGGTTTGCCTCCAGGTGGCAATAAACACATTCAACTATAAACCCATATGAAATATCAAGAGATATACCATCTTTACGTCTCGTGTTAAATATAAATTCCCTTTTATGAATAAATAATAATACGTTCGCCGAGCTAAACATGAAAATGATTTTCAGTTTTGCCCGCACGGCGGCGCTGAAAATAGAGAACGATTGGCAATATTGATTTTACTGCATCAATAATTTATTGTAGATTGTAGAGGAAAAATTAGAGGTGTTTTGAACCTGCTCCGGTAGGAAAACCGGTAAGTTTTTACGAGCAAAAGGTTTTATTGAATGGACATTCTATGCAGGTTTTATGACTGGTTGAAGGATAAAATCAGATTGGCAGTAGCTTATATTGAACAGTAAGTACCAACTAGGAAATTATTTAATATTAAGGAAGAAGGCAGAAGCTACCCATAAACTTGATTTCGCATACAGCAGTTTAAACTAGAAGATTAATGGTGTTTTCTCAGTGGGTTTGATTCACGACGACTTTCAGATAGATAGTTATACCTTCAATTGAAAGTAAATCAAACTAGATCAAATAAAATGAGATCTGTTTTGAAGAATAGTTTTCAGCTGCAAAATGGCGAATTCAGTATTCACTGTTATCAAAAATAAATCCCAATGGTTTGAGTTTTCAAGATCATCCAAGTTATGGAGATTGGCACATTCTCCAGAAGCAACATATATCATGATCCACTGCTTTATCAGTTTTCCTGTTAAGGATTTGCTATTTCAGGAAAATTCTTCTATATTTTTTTTTTTTCATCGAAACTCTCTTCCTTGTCTCGTTCTCAAGATTTCTTCCCTATTATCTTGTTCTTAGATACGACAAAATACAATTTTGACAGTTAGAGATGAAAGCACTGTATTTATATATCAGAAGAAACTCGACAGCAAACTATTGAATCCTGAAGAATGTACCTTCAATAAACTCTATGAGAAAGAAATGAGGAGTCCAATAGAAGCCACCCAAGAAGCAGAGGAGATAGAGTTATTAGTCGAAGAGGAGAAGCAAAAATATCTGAAATGGCTAATAACAAAAAATAACAAGACCTTGAAGTTCATGAAGATATGAAAAGACAACTATGAATGTGCATTACTATAGTTATAAGAACGAGTCATGGGATAAGAAATGTGAAGAAATTAACACCTACATAGGAGAGGAAAGAAATTCTCAGAGGTATGGAGATTTATATCAAATGTCAAAAACCCAGGAAAGGACAGAGCTAATATTCAGGTAATCAAACCAGAGCAATGGATAGAACACTACAAGCGGCTTTTACAAGAAAATAGACCGGAATATATATTAGATTTTCCAATACATTTTGAAGTATATGGAGAAGTAGACAAGATATCTGAAGAAACAGTAAAAAAGACTGTTAAGAATAATCTTAAGTCTGGTAAAGCTAGCGGCCAAGAAGGAATATACTCCGAAATGCTGAAATGGGGAAATGACAAGTTCTTTAAAGGTCTCACATGTATTATTAATAAATGCCTAAATGGAAATCCTGTTCCAGAAGACTGGAAAGCGGCTTTTATATCATCCATTCACAAAAAAGGAAATAGCTGGAGTGTAATAACTATCAGGACATATCAGTCACAAGCACACTAAGCAGACAGATGTAGTAGTAGAATCCTGCGTGATCTCATTGAGGAAGATCATAAAGAAAAAGAAGAAGAGCAGTACAGATTTAGAGCAGAAAGATCAGGTATAGATAACGTATTTTGCCTAAAATAAGTCATAGAAAAGAAATCTGCCAGACATTTGGAAACCCACGTACCTCACATTTGTGGACCTACAAAAAGGATACGATACATTCCCAGTATCCAGACTGGAAGGTATTAGAACAATCCATCAATCACACCTATATTGTCCGTCCTTTTGAATCTGACACTTTCCGTATGCGGAGCGGAAGGGTTAATTATATGGCAAAAATAGGTGTGACGTCAGGTGACCATTGGCGTTCTAATGTAGGGTGCTACCAGCTCACATTCTTGTCGAGTATCAGATTAAAATCGACGCACTTTACATATAAAGGCACTTAAAGAACTATGTAAAGACTCAAAATCAAGAATTAAGATAAGTGAAAAACTCACAGACACATTTATAGTGAATAAACGACTACGTCAAGGATGTTGTATTTCTCCTAGTCTTTTTAAAATATATGTAGCAGTAGCACTGAAAAAAATGGAAGAGAAAGATCCATGGAATGGGTATAGAGATCAATGATAGGTGCCTATTCACTCTTCAGTTTACAGATGATAAAGTCAATGAGTGTGTGACGAAGAGGTCATGCAATACAAGGTGTATCAGGTTTGACTACAAAAACATTTTTTAACGAATATGTTAAAGATGGAGAAAATTTTAATTATTATGAGAGGTAAAAAAATTTATTTTATTCAATTATTAGGTAATTATGCACTCGTAAATCGGTATCTAA
This sequence comes from Ceutorhynchus assimilis, assembly GCA_917834065.1. Lineage (NCBI taxonomy): Eukaryota > Metazoa > Arthropoda > Insecta > Coleoptera > Curculionidae > Ceutorhynchus > Ceutorhynchus assimilis. The sequence goes on from OU892281.1 coordinate 6,715,159, forward strand.
ACATCTGGCAACATGGCACAATAAAGAATAGTTGGTTGAAGGTTGAACTGAATAAATCGATTCTTGATTTGTCTTGTCTAGTTGGGAAGTGCGCGTAATTCAAATTCATTTTTTTTTTTGAAAATAAAATGTTCACAGACGTCGAATAATGCAGATACTTGTTTAGGCAGAATCGTTGCAAAATGCTCATTTAGCCGCCAGAATTTACAGGCAGATTAGGGAAAAATTTTCCAAAAGAAATCACCTGATGAAAGAACATTCCCATACAGCACACTTCGTACTAGGGACGTACTTTTTAACTCCATTTTACGTCGGTACGTCCGGGACCAACCTGGGACGTACAATGTACGTAAAAAACTACGGTACCTGGGACGTACACAGCGGTTTCGTACCAGGGACGTACATTTTATGTCCATTTTTATCAGTACGTGTTGGGGCCAAAAATGGACGTACCGTGGACGTACACGTATGTACGTACATAGAACGTCCACAGAATGATGGATGTAGGTACATTCAAAGTACCCCAAAAAAAAAATGCATAATATGCAATAATTTATTCAAATGTGTAGAATTAGGAATATCATTGGCAGATACCAAAGAATTTATAATATATATACCCTCACCTTTTAGCAGCTATACCCTTATTTTAATAGTGATTTTATTATTTTTTATATTTATTAATTGTTAAACCCAAACAATAAATCATAATTTAAATTTCCCGCCAGTTCAATTGAACAACAAAATCTATCTCAAGGTTCCTAAAGTTAATACGTTGTCTGGTAATGAGTAACTTGGTGACGCATCTATGGTGCCATATGGAGATTTGCATTATGTTGAGGGCGTTGAGGCACCCCAGATGACGTAATGAAGTTATCAGGCAACCTACCTCCCTCAAATAACCTTGATCGATTCCTGCGTTTTTATTCTCATCAAATTTTACCGATGGTTCCACCATTTTATGTCGGTCATTGTCATTTTCCATTCACTAAACAAAGATAGTTAACTCATCGGTGAAGTGACTGATTGATTTTTCATCGATGGATCCATCTGCTGCCAGCGTTATGAGACAGCCATTCCGATTTTCTATGAACTAGACAAAGATAGACAGGTCATCAATGGATCCTTCGGTGAATAAATGAAAGCGCCTCAGCTCAACTGTCAACTGTCAACTCATTAGATGCCATATGCCATTCGCCTAATTGAGGTTGGAATTGTGTATTATTTTGTGTTGGAGTGAAAACGTGAAAAAGTGTTTTTTTGGATTAATCCAAGGTTGTTTTTTGTTGTAAGTTGGTGCATTTACATTCACTTCAAAGTCCAATTTGTCTTGAAATTGACGTGCTTGCCATATGGCGACAGCACAGATCCATTTACATTGAAATAAATTTGAAGTTCACTTCGAAGTGCACTTCAAATTTGGACGAGCTGCTTGCCGAAGGCAAGGAGAAATTTGTGGAATGTCAAATTTTTAAATTCTCATAAAATTCTGACGTTTTGACTTGACGGTTTTTCTCAATTTCCAATATCCAAATAAACGGAACAAGCAAAAAAAAGCAATCATGAATATTTGGTTAGACGATGGAAGGCAGGCTGTCGGTAGTGAAAGTGAAAATTACGGAAATATCCAGGAAAATATTAAAAATTATTACATATATTGTTGATGAAGACACAGAAGACATTGCTCAGGATACTCAGGAATCTGAGAATAATTTTTCTCTCGGTGAATTTTTGCCTAAAAATGGCCCACATAATGAAAGAAGACTTTCAAAACATGTAGAACTCATACGAGTGAAATTGAAAAATAGTTCTGGGCTACTTATTTGTAATTTCCGAATTAAGTTATCAAAAAAACCTTGTTCTTTCCTTTGTAGGAAAATATTCCTAACCCATATTGATCTTTTTCTGCAGGGGGGTCTTTTTTTCTTATTTTTTAGGTGCAAAACACCCAAAACAACCGCAAACGTTCCCAGAACCACAATTTTTTTCTGATTCTCCATGTCCATATTCAAAAATTCAAAAACTTTTAAACCTACAGAAAACGCAAATAATAAACAAACCTCGATCAACCTGAGTGAATTTTGACAATTTTGTTCTGCAATGTAAATGATAAAATATCAAACGTCAATTTTAACTTAAAGTTAGAAGTGAATGTAAATGCTCCTTACTGGAAATAGGTAAGTAGATTAAAGGTGAGTTTATACAGCCACATAACATAACATAAGAAATAACATAACATAAGATAAAAAGTTGACCTTATGGAAACCCCTTATGGCGTTTATACAGAAAATAACATAACATAACATAACATAAGAAATAAGAAAGTTGGTTAACTTTTAAGTCTTATTTTATGTGAAAATGGATCTGCGCATGCTCATCCCTTGATGTCGACATATGGCGGAGTAGTAAACAAAACATTCCAAATAAAACAAAATTATTTTAATTTTGGTATCGGCTTTTGGTAATCTCTGGGATTCGGTATTTATTTTTGTGTTCCTGCTGAATTATTAATTAATAATTTTTTTCATCAAATATACTGTTTTCATTGCAGTTTATATAAGTACAAGTACCAGCTGATTGGTTAGAAATTATTTCTTATGTTATGTTGTTTTCTGTATAAACGCCACAAAATTCTTATTTCTTATATTATGTTATGTCTTATTTTATCTTATTTCTTATGTTATATTATGTGCTGCATAAACCCACCTATACATACCATATTTGATTGAAAAATTTCAGATTTTGCAAATTTCAAGACTACGAGGAGCTGATTGATAATACTGATTTGGTGAAACGAAGCTTAGCATTTTTACTATCCAGCAAGCTGGCCTGTAATTATAATTGGCTGGGACGTAGGAAAAAATTTGTTTTTAAAGACCAATTTGGCCAGATTGTAAAGCTGGATTCTAACAGAAATTTAATTTAATTTTATATTAACATAATTTAAGATTTAATGTAATTTTATTTTGTGGCGTTCATACAGTAATTTTTTAACTGATATAGAAAAATTTCATTATCAATGATCAGCCCCAAATTTAATTTAATTTAATTTTGAAAGATAAAAGTTTGTCAACTTTTAAATTAAGTTATATTATGTCTTAAATTAAATTTTTGTATGAACGCCGTCATATGGTATTGTATAGTAAACTTTTTAAATTAAATTATATTAAATGCTAAATTAAATTAAATGTCTGTTAGAACCCATATAATAATAAGGATTGTGGGTAAGCTACTTTGACTTCAATGATCTAAGCTATGACTTGATTAAAATTTTAAACTATTAGTAGTTGAAATCCTCACTAAATGAGATTCCTCCTATTATTGTCCTGGAAACCTATACCATTTCCAAATCCAAGCGGTAGAAACCGTAGAAATGATATTATAACCTAAATTGTAAACAAATACCGGAGGACATTTGGTAGGTTGTAATGAGAATGACCAGTTATGTCATTACTGCCGCTTGGATTTGGTTCAACCATAGTTATGGGTAAATTAATTAAATTTCAGAATTCTCGGAAAACACAAGAAAAGCAAAAGATCAAAAGGAAACTGAAGAGCTGATAAAGGCTTTGCTCAGAAGAGCGGCTGAACGAACAAGGACACAAAGATGTAAGTTCACAAAAATAAAAATATATATTTTTTTTTTCTAGCTATATGACAGTTGTGGCCAGAATTGTATTATTAATTTTTTTGCTGAAAAAAGCAAGAAGAAATGTGTAGTTGTAATTTCTGCTTTTTTATTTTTAGGTGCGACTAGTTCAGACGTTTAGTCACAGCCATGTATTTTTAAGTGTTTTTTTTTTCACGTTTCGTTTCTACCTTTCATAGTTATTGTGTGACAATTATTTCAATAAACATTGTACACCAATTTGAAAGTATAATACTTATTTTAATTTGAGCCCTATCACCCAAAAGATGTATGTCCATGGTACGTACTATGTACGTATATTCCGTCCATTTTACAGCCAATTTTTGTACATATGTACATTACCACATCCTAGGGGCGTACCTGGGACGTACATAGCGTTGGAAAATGTACGTTCCCAGTACGACGTTACTACTACAACAAATACCAGGTGGCCTAGAAAAATACTGCATTGGTAACCAATAAGTAGAAGAAAACGAGGAGGACTAAAACTGGAATGGCAGAAGACCATACAAAAGTCCATGGGTCAAAGAAATCTCTCATCAGAGGATTGCGACGATAGAAGAGGATGGAAATTAGGTGTCGGACAACGAAGAAAGACGTTCTGAGATCTGTCCTAAACTGCCATTGTTTATAGTTATTTCTTAACATTTTTTGCTCTGAAATTTTCATTAGCTATAGTGAATCATGTAAATGCACACAAAATACAAATCGGCTCACATTCTCTTTTGGCAAAATTAGGTACTAATGCATGGAGAGAGTACGACCTCATGTGTCAAAGTCTCCGATTTATTATTAAATTTCAATCAGGTCGTTAGCAATGTCCAACCAGATTTGTTTTGTAAATTACATTTTCTTTAAAAAAATAAATAAAAATATTCTCGCATCTAAAATCACGCATTCGCCATTACATGATTTATCTGACTCCAAACTCGCAGACATGAATTATTAAAATAGTTCGACGAAATAAATTTTGCAGCACTTAACCGGCTATCTGGCCAGTGTCAATTTATTATTTATCGAAATGCTGTACGAGTCGCTCTCGCTCGCTCTTATTGTGGGTGATGCCGGTAGAAATGGTGCGAAACGAAAAGTAGTTTACACGATTTCGATCGTTGGTTACCTACTACCTTAGTACGGTAGTAATAGTGCAAATAAAAATGGCTCGTTTTTCAATAGTCTATGTGTTGCTCATGAGTTAGAAATATAGGAACTTGGTGGATCCAGAAGGCCATTGGACGATGTACTTTTACATTGTATTGCTCTTTGCAATTTTATTCTTCTTCGAAATTATTGGTATATTTCTTCATACGTCCAGAACGTAGCGAGTTGTCGATCCTGGCGTTGTGATAAACTAACCAAAAAAATCTACTTTTCCTAGCCAATGCTGAAAGTTGAGGTGTTAGGGTGCAAGTCGAAGAGCTATGTAGAAATTTTCCAAAATGAGTTATTGGAGTATACTCATCAACAGGTTGCCAGAGTCTTTGAGAATACCTCCACCAAAATTCAACTTCAACAGATTGCAGTCATCATGAAACCAACAAGTAACACAAGATGTAGACAAGACAAGGCAAGCTTCTTCTATATCTTCCATCATTTCTCCTCTGTCTCGTTTTACATTGATACTACTCGGACTAAAATCTTTAAAATTATCTCAATTGATGTCCAACTTCTTATCCTAGAATCTTCCAAATTGCAAAGCAGTTTCAGTCATCATGAAACCAACAAGGCAAGTTAAGCTTCTTCTATATCTTCCATCATTTCTCCTCTGTCTTCTTTAACACTGTCAGTTCCCGGACTAAAATCTCAAAACGTTTCTAATCGAATACAAAAATAAAATAGACGCCATTACATACAAGGCACTATTTAACACGTACCAAATTGACCGGTTACTTACAGAAAAGATAAAGCAACATGACGAATAGGTTGTTGCATGAGCAAAACGACTATATAAGTGTGAGTATTGCGATATTACTATGGGTGTTAAAGTGGCTCAACCTTCTATTTGTTTTTATAATTGCTTGTCTGGGCTAAGGCGCCCATTGGTTACTTAACATTTCAGTCTCGGTACGACCAAAAATCTGCAGTTCTCGATGGTGCCATCCACCTGTTTCAAGGCCATCGCAAAAGGAATTCCTGCGGCAGGTGGCTACCACATTATTTATACCGGTGTGCCAAAACAAAAGTTACCCTTCTTTAGTATTCACGAGACGATATATCGGCTCGCTTATCGTATATCTCGATCTTCGTAAACTTGCTCGGGTGGTTCGCATTTTGACCGTGGCCGGAAAATTTAAATTAATAGAAGATTCGATTTCATTGTTTTGTTGCTGGCAAGAATGCAGTAGCCGAAGAGATACAACATTTTTTTTTTTGTGGTTCTTGTTTTAATGTGGAATTGGAACCAAATATGGTTAAACTTCGGAGAAATGTTTTTCGAGGTGGAGACATATTTGTTGAACGTTAGCTGAATTTGAAAATTGGTTTGTTTTTCGTTGACAATCTTGGGAAGATATACCTACGTAACAGGCCGCCATAATATAATTACTGTTTTAAAGCTAATGAGATAATTAGAAAAAATCTCAGTCTTCATTGCTTTTCAAGACCTTGGGTTAGGTTGGCGAATGGAATCTTCTGAACTTGAATAAACCATTGAGAATAAGAGAGAAATCCATAGTTGCTTTCCAATACCTCAGGACACTCTTTGCAGCATTTACAAGGAAATATTAAACTGAGATAAATTGCTGAAAACCTGAAGCCAAGAAACATTGACAACTCTATAAAATCAACTACAAGGAATGTGGCGGAAAATATGAAAATTGTTTAGTGGACTGTATGATTTGAAAGAAAATGAAATAAATGTTTGAGCCCGGTCCGCACAGATCACTTACCTTTGAAAAGGGTTTCTGTTGGTTCTCTGCGTACCGGTCCAAACTGAAGCGTGTTGACTGTAGTAGAGTACTCTGTAGCTTCTTAGGGCAGTAAAATAGGGGAGTTTCGTTGTGTTGACCGACCGTCCGATACGACACGAATTTGTACGGGTCGCGTAGCGAGAGTGTGCGTTGTCTACCCTGCAGTCGAGAATATACTATTTTTAAAATTTCGGACAAAGCAGCATAAAATGCAGCTGCTTTCAGCAAGTGACGTGTGTGCATATGATAAACGAAAAAAAAGTCGTTTATAAAAAATATATGCACAATCGAAGAGTTTCCTAAACATTCACCCCACCAAAACGCATGTTTTTAAAACAGGATGAAAAAAGGTTTACTTGTGGTAGATACTTATAATAAATATTAAAACTAAACTTAAAAAATGAACTAAAAATAGATAGGTAGGAAAAAGAAAAAAAAATTGTTTCCCGGTAAAGGGCAAATCTTGACCACAGGTCGTTGCATAACACCTTTGGCGGTTTTCAGAGTAACGACTCTAATGATATCATCCTCTCCTGGATGGGATGTATATCGATAACTCGACCCATCTCCCAATTCCTAATGCAGTTGGAGGAGTTGCTCAATTTTTATTAGAACAAGGGCTCCTAGCTTGATAGGGGGAGACTGATCCAACCACTTATGTCTTTCTTGCAAACCAACGTTTCCAAAAATCGCTCTGGAGTCGCTGAATGAGTTGCCAACGACTCATTCTACTTAATTTCAATAAGTGACTTAAATCTGGGTTAGCGACTGGGCTTACTAAAGGTTCAAAGATTAAAAAATGCCCCGGAGTAAGAGGTTGTAGATCATTTGGATCTGCACTGATACTGCACAAGGGTCGTGAGTTTAATAAAGCTTCCACCTGGGTTAAAAAGGTGAAAAATTCCTCATAGGATAAAATCTGAGAACCCAAGACACGATAAAAATGATTTTTGAATGATTTTACTCCAGCCTCGGCTAGTCCATTAAAATGAGGAGAGCCGGGTGGGTTGAAGTTCCAAGAAAGAGACAAAGTGTCAGCGGCGGATTGTGCCAATTCAAGAAGTTGTCGATAAGCACCCAAATTGGTACCTTGATCACTGGTTTATAGTGACGCAATTTCCTCGTCGGGAAATAAAACGTCTAAAAGCTGCCACAAAAGAATCAGAAGTTAGATCTGAGGTCAATTCTAAATGAATAGCCTTTGTGGCAGTATAAACAAATACACAAACGTAGCCTTTAAATGTTTTTGCACCTCAGTGCCTACTGAGCAGAAGAGGAAAGGGTCCAGCAAAATCTACACAAACTGAAGAGAATGCGTTGACTAGAGAACAACAGAGGGCTGGCAAGTCCGCCATATAAGGATTGTACGACTCAGGTTTACATTTAAAGCAACGGAGGCATTGTGAAAGACATTTATAACCAGCACTTCGGGGAGATATGATCCAGTATTTTTGTAGTAGCAAATAGTGAAGAGCTTTTAATCCTGGATGAAAATTTGATGAATGTGTGAACCCAATAATTAAGCCAGTTAAAGAATGCGATTTGGGTAGAAGAATGGTATGCTTGACGTCGTAGTCCAATTTTGACTTTCTAAGCCTTCCACCAACTCGAAGAAGACCTTCATGATCGATGAATGGAGCTAATTTGCGAACTGGTTTGGGAAGGAAGATATTTTGATTAATTTTGGAAAAGACATCAGCAAAGGATTGTAACTAAACATATTTGATGATCTTAGTGAGGGCCTGATCAATTTCTACAGGGTTTTAAGGACCTGTCACTTTTGTTTTTAACTTCATATTATTCACAAACCGGAAAATATGCGCACAAATTCTTTGAATTTTTGGGAGGGATAAAAAACGAGATAATAATGAGGAAATAAAGTTTTCCGAAGAAACTGATATAGTAAAAATTGTTTCATTTTCCTCCAGGGATATGTCAGGATTGGGTTGTAAATTGAGATTAGGTTGCACAGGCCAGTTATCTTTAGATTGGGCTAAGAATTCTGTACCTGACCACCATATATTTGTGGCAATGAGTTGAGCCGGCGTTTGTCCGCGACTTGCACAATCTGCAGGGCTCAAAGCTGAAGGAACATATCGCCAAGCAGATACTGGAATAGGCTCCTGTACATGACTTACTCTGTTGGCCACAAATGTCTTCCATCTATGAGGAAAGGAATATTGTTACGGGATGATTTTTCCTGGGTTAAAATGAAAGGAAATAAGCGTATTCGCCTCAATGAATAGCATACCTTCGTCAAGCCACTGTTGTCTTTTCAATAGTTGTAGCCAAACTTTTCATCAAACTTTTCATTCTTTCCAGAATCATTAAGTTAGAGGTTTAATAATGGAATTGATTTCCTTTTAGTAGGGTTAAAATAAATAGTCAGTTAATTTATTAATAAATAAAATTACAATATTTACATTAGAACAGCTGATTGTCTGATCCGAGTATATTGTCTAGATTGACAGCGCTCCAAATAGAGTCAATGACCGGTACTAACTTAATTTGAATAAGTCCCATGCCCCAACTACCATCAAAATTCCCCAGTACCTACCTTCCACCTTGGAGTTTTGACAGATACTTTTTAAAGGCCATTGCAGGGACAAGCAGAGGTCATTCAGGTCGAAGACTTTCCACGATTAAGTGTTCGGGAAAATTCCTCAGGCACATTTTGCCGATTTTCTGAGTTGTCTAGTTTTCGCTCATAGATCTAGGGTGGCTAATCCGTTATTTTAGCACCCAATCGCCTTGTGCGGTTTTTTTTTGTGAGTCAAAAAAGAGCAACGTGACCAATTGTTTGTTCCTAAAGGCCAAAGTAATTTTGGTAAGTGGTTTCTCTTGTTAATCTTCTCTGTGTTTCTCTATTGCCTATGTAAAAGCATAATTTTCTGTTAATTATATGGTTAAATTCCTAATATTGGACATACCTACCTATTGCTTCACGCCCTGTCTTATAAGGTCCATTTGTTTCAGGTCTTTAATCTTCACCTTTAGACGTTACGCTTTATTCGTCACCTTTTGTTCGTCATGCTTAGTCCTTAACTTGAGTAAAGAGTTAGACGTTGAGCTTACTGTATGTTTCAAGTAGTACCTCCAATCTTCAGCCTCCTCTGGACCATTGGAAGCTTTAGTGACTCCTAGTTACTGAACTTCAGTGCCCAGGGCCAGTTGTTTCTTGTCGCGATCCTGATCCAGGTCCAGGCCCTCGGAAACATTGGGAGATATCGATCCAATCCTTCAGGATCCCCTCTTAAAATTAGGGACTACTCAGGTTTGATAAGTGTGTTGTATTGTCTTAATATCAAACCTTACCAACCCCTTGTTGGAGTAAATCACCACAACAACGCAGTTCTACTACAAGATCAAATTACCCTTCAGATTATGTGTTGTTATTTCAATTTTTAATTAATTATAACTATATCACCTTTTTTTTATGAAACTTGCCATTCAGGTCATGTATTTTTAGGCACTTCAATTTTATAAGGTATTTTGGTATCTATACTACCTATATTGTTACATAATATTAAAGCCCTTCAGGTTACGTAGTGTTACTTCAACTTTGATTAATGATCTATACCTTTTTAATATCCCATAAATACATGCTGCACTGAATACAGGTAAATACTTGTACACTGGGGTTAAATGGCCATTTACGAAGGTACTGCATTAAGTGAGCTTATTTATTAATTAATATTTCAGGTATTATTGCTGTTAATTGTTATTACTCTTTTTTTTTTTTTATTTAGGGACTCAAGTTGAGTGTAATTAATAATTATTATAAATACTATTGTCAGTTCTGGTCTGGTTCCAGTGTAAATAATTTTCAGTGTTCCAGGGCGTTGGGAATACCCACTTCGAACCTGCTCTAGAGTCAACCTGTTCTGGTTTACATTTCTGGACCTAATTAAAATCCGTACCTGATTGTAGCAAAGCGTTTCACTTTTGTCCTTCCTTCTTGTTTACGTTTATATTTCAGGTTGTGCTGCTATAGGTCCGTAGAAGTTTCCTGCTTGGCGCTCTATATTTAGTTATTCAATTGACCCACACCCCTCTCCGCATTGGAAGCTAGTCGGCAACCCTTTACACGAGATCACGTTTCTAGATTTCAGCCACCAACCAACCCCTTCTTTCTATTCTTTCTGTTTTAGTTACCCCTTCTCTGTCTCACTTCCTTCAAGTTTCATTATTTACTTCTCCCTCGCGTTTTGCGGGTAACAAAGTGGCAGTTTCCGTGTTGCCACGTAATAAGATAACCAAGCTAGGGTAACCATAGAATCCGACCAGGTGTATACGGCATTAAAGATGATTAGATCAGCATAGCTGTCTTTGACAAAGGTAAATAGATCAGCTAACAGAACAGCCACTAAGAGTTCCAGTCTGTCAATAGATAGTGTTTTCAGTGGGGCTACTTTGCATTTAGCACAAACAAAAAAGTTCGAATTTAACCAGAAAGGTCCTCCAAACGAAAATATACGGCACTTCCGTAACCTACTTGGGAGGCGTCACAGAATCCATGTAATTCAGTTCTAGCAATGGAATTGCAGCCTATAAATCGAAGAATTTCTATATTGGCGAGGTCAGGCATTTCGGCTATAAACGTAGACCAAAGTTCCAAAATAGTTTGAGTTGGAGGATCGTCCCATGAAATGTTGCTTGCCCAAAGCTGTTGCAATAAATGTTTAGCCAGTAACAAACAGGGAGAAATAAATCCTAATGGGTCAAAAATTCGACTCATATCGGATAATATGGATTTTTTTGTACAAGGACGTTCAAGAGAAGTATAAGTGTAAGAAAATATATCTGAGTTAGGGTTCCATTTTAAACCAAGAACTTTGATGAAGGAAGGCTCTTCTTTATCAAAAGAACAAGGTTCTTGAATATCACAGGTGGAGATATTGGATAACAGAGCTGGGTGGTTACTTGCCCACTTGCTTAATTCAAAACCTCCCCTTTTCATAAGTTCAATCAACCCTACTTGAAGCGATAGAGCAGAGTCGAGATCATGGCTTCCCTTAGGAAGGGAAGTTTTTTTCTTGACATGCAAGTTCTTGCAATGTACGTAAAGCTAAATAAGGAGATGAATAAACGCCATAAGTAACGGTCTGAAGATAATATTCCTGAACAGGTTTAGTATAGGTTTGAATCTCCAAAGGATCCTTTGATAATCCCAAAACTGAGATTGTATATTGATTTGTCGGTACATTTGTTTAATATCACAAATCGGAAAAAATCGAAAATTTAGAAGGAGTTTTGAAATGTCCTTTTGCAGCTTACGACCTGTTAACAAAGTGTCGTTTAGTGATACACCCTGTATATCACGTAAACTAGCGTCGAAAACAACCCGGATTTTGGCATCAGGAGTATTGTCCTTGAAAAAACCATGATGTGATATACATATAATAAGCAGAATAAGATTTGAATTTAGTTTCAGGGACTAATGACATATGGCCACTATCCAGATAGTTTTGCATAAAATCGGAGTATTTCTGAAAGTACTCAGGATTCTTTGAAAAGCGATTTTCAAGCATAGAAAAATGTCTGTAGGCTTGAGAATATGTATCAACAAAATGAACATTAGACTGACGGAACGGCAGTGCAAGTGAAAATCTCCCAACAGCATCTCTAGTGGTTGAGGATTGGTAAATTTCCTCACATTTTTTGATCTTCGGGGGATAAGGAAATCGGTTTCGATATTTGTTCAATTTCCCAGAATTTTTGTAATTGTAACTCCAGATTAGTATCCAAAGAGGCATGGCACGTAAGAAGTGAATTTACTGAATTAGAAGCGAGTAAACAAGCTGTTTTTCCTTGCAAAATATACCCGAAAATAGTTGCCAAAGCCACAGGTTGGTCTTGTTCGCCAAAGATTCGAACTGATTTCAAAAATAAAGGCCCCAATAAGCATGTCTATTGGACCTGGGCCGTGAAATTGGGAATCTGCAAGTTTTAAATTTTGAATGTGTATCATCTTAGTAGGATTGATATGCATTTTAGGCTGATTGGAACAAACACTAGGGATAACAATCGCTTCAAAAGAGAAAATTGGTTTTGGTTGTCGATGAGGTTTTATAGTACATTGTACTAAGTACTAACCTACTATTTGTAGAAGTCGACATTCCATTTAAGCCTTCAACTGGAATAGAAAAATTTCTTCGAGATAGTCCAAGTTTTCTGACACAACTCACTGAAACGAAATTTACCATTGAACCTGTATCGAGCAGAATACGTATTTTTTGAAAGTGTCCTCGGATGTCTTTGACATCAACCTCACAAGTAGATAACAGAACAGTTTGCTGAGAAGTGGTAAAGCCACTGGTAATACAATTTATAGTTATAACGGGATTATCAGATTGATTATCCGCAGAACTAGCCAAATCATTATCGTTGGGCACTTCAGGGTTGAAACTCTTGGAATGGAATGATGGAGAAATATTGGGTTTTTCAAAATGTAATGTTGTATGATGTGGAGACCGACAAATTCTACACTTATGAGAAGAATTACAATTTTTGAGCGCATGTGGTGAAACCAAACAGTTGATGCATAAATGGTGCTGTTTGGCAACAGAAAATCTTTCTTGTGGAGTTTTGTGTAGAAATAATTGGCATTTATACAGAGGATGAAATGATGAATATAAACGACACTTAGATTGGGAATGCTGATTAGAACATTGCGACGTTGCTACCAAATTAACTGGAGCTCGTTTGCTGGAATATTTTGAATTATTTTTGATAGGAGAATTGTTAGAAAACATATTAGATGTATTACTGTATTGAGTTGATTCTATTGCTGAACACTGCTTGTCTAAAAATGCAGCCAGTTGCTTGTAAGTAGGTAAATTCTGATTTGAGCATATTTCAAGTTCAAAATCGGTTCTAGTTTTTATATCCAGCTTGTTCAATAAAGGATTGAACAGCAAAAAATACCATTGATCAACAGGTCGAATTCTCTGTTGAAATAACAAAATTTTTAGCATCAACCTCTACTAAATCCATCAAAATGCTCCACGCCACAAAATCCGGAAGGCTACATAATTGATATAACCAATCCGCATGTGCGTGTAAATAAATGAAATTGCCAAGATAATTATCATCATTAACATCTCGAGAAAATAAACAAGCTTTTTCGCTTGTCCGCCTTAACCCTTTTTTCAAAACGGACAAATGATTATGTTATGGAGCCAATATCGTACGACCTCTTCTTTTTTGATGCAATTTGTTCACTGTCCAATAAAATGGACAGAGACATGTTACTGCTGAGATTTTTCATGTTTTGTTTTCGTGCTCATTTGCAATATTAATTTACTTGTTTCATGTGGCGAGGAAAACGATAAAGGCATATTATAAATACAACCACAACTATATGCATTTAAATCTGGCCCATAAGAATTAGTATGCTCTAAACCTGAGGCTATTTACTGAAGCAAAAAAGTAACTCAAGATTTTATTATTTATTGCTAGTCTATAGACTGAGGCTAACTAGTATGTTGATGTATTTATTTTTTGAGCATCCTTTTAATTATCGCTCCGTTTATTCTAACGAGCTAGTTCTAACATCATTAATTTCAGCCTAAAGCCTAATTCACTTGTGCTGATATCCAACACGAAACTATAGAGGGCGTAATAATTTCAATCAACGATTTCGCAATATGGCAAAAGGCATTTCGTAATTAAAAGCTCCATCAAGATAACACCTTCAACAACCAGTGTCACCGTTATAAACCAGAAATCTCAAAACAAGATACTCAAACACAAGTTTACATGCAAAAGGGATATAAAGTCTTTTTACAGCTTTACACAAACGGCCGTGTAATAGATTGGCCATAATATTATAGTATCGAATTAAAACACCTACAACTTCACGACCCACTATTAGAATTCAGAAAATTCAAATTAACTATTATCTATCTCAATGTCATCAGTTTTTCTTGAGGGATAATCATGTTGCATGAACGTCCCTTTAGGTCATCACACAGGTGTATATTACATTAATAGATATCTGATTCAACTATAACGAGCTTGTCTTGAGGAAATGATTAAATTCATCAAAAGTTCATGGCCGGGTCACGGTTTGGCTTGGAGCTATGACCTATATTTAATTTTCTTTGGAGCAATAAATATAATTGAGTTTTTTCATAATCAATTTCCAATACGTCAGCTTTTTGAGGCAAACATTGTATAGCTAGACCATTCATTCATTGCACAATTTCATTTGTGCCAATCAAACGGCCAATTTTTTTTTTTTCGCGCCGATCGTGTTACATAGCGAAACAATAATGCAACGGATCCTTGGGGTTATTTCACAAAAGGTATTGATGAAGTCATGAGAGCCTTGTTCAAAATCTGGTTCAATGTTTTTGATTTAGGAGTTCAATTTTGCGTTCCTTGTTTTCTATTGCCGGCAATAATTTATCGATTGGGGCGTACGTGTAAAACGTCCATGGGTCCGCGATCTATACTTGAAAAACATGTTTGCTGTGAAATCCCATGTATAATGGTACTGTATATAGTGAAAAGTTATGAGTTTTATTGTGTATGATGGTGATATGGTGCAATAATGGGGCTTTATGGTCACGATGAAAGAATATTATTGATGGATTGTGAAATTGATAACAATAATTATGTTTGCTTGGCAATACAAATCGAAAGGCTTCGAGTTTCTTTAGATTCCTATCGATTTTCATTAGGACGGCCAATAAGAATAGAATTGTTCACCTGATGTCGTGTCTACCTTGGAAGTACTACCTCAAGCGAGCGCTATACAGGATTACTTTTGCTGGCTTCACTAGTTGAAAAGGAAATAAAAAAATTGAGTAAATTTACTATGAGGAACGGTCGACGATTGGCACCAGAGAGTGACAGCTCGGTATTCTAATTTTCGAGTTATTCTTGCGAAATAATAAGGTAGTGAAAATACTTAATTGTGGAAGAGAAAATAATTAAGTGCATTTGGGAGTAAGTCCTCAGAATAAAATTCAAACCCCTGCTTGTTTTAGTGTAGCTTTTTTCTGCATTGCCTTTTTCTAACTTAAAATAGTATCTATTACAACCACAGGATTGGGGCTCCCACCTAATGGAAATATGGACAAAAAAAAAAGACAAATAATTCTTCATACACATTCAGAGATTCTAAATATTATATGTTTTTTTGTTGAAAGCAAAAATAAGGATAATATTGGTAATATTATGCATCCCACGAGTAGTGGTAGACTTTTAAGAAATAGAGAGGTAGGAGTGCAGAAAAGGTAGAAACAGAGTTGGAATAGAATTTACTGACTATCTTGGTTCAAACGAATTTTTAACTAATAAAATGTTATTCGAGGAAATTCCTAATGCATGTTCCAGCTAGCCTGGTCACTTGCAAAGGAATAGCCAGAATATTTACAAAGGCTTATCAGAAGAGAAAATAGTCGAGTATGTAAACACTGAATCAGTGGTGTTTACATTCCAAGGAAAAGTTATTCCAAGGCAGTGGCGTAGCCAAAACAAACGTGGACGTCCGCGACATCTTAGTTGCGAGGCCCTTTTTATGTAGGGTGGCCATAATATTTCTTGTGACAAAAAGCTGGATATAACGACAGGAACGGGCAGGGAATTTTTTGAGTGTCGCGCCCTTTTTTTCGGGTATCAAACCTTTACGATCTTCAAACTTTTAGGACTGGAAAACTTTATATCAGATAAGCCTCAGTCACTGTCAGATCAGAATTTTCAGAAACTTATTTGCAAGGAGCCTTCTAAAGACTTCCTAATTTCCATAGACTTCAGTGTAGGAATTCTGAAAATTTTGAATCTTAGTCTCTGATGTCATGAGTTTAAAGAGCGATCAAGATCTTCCACAGCAGAATCTTTGAAGTTTTTAAATTCAAATCAAAAGCTTCAGATCTTAGCAAGATACAAGATTTCCAATCTTTGGACAATTGGAAAATTAATGAAAACGATCTCCCCGATTTGCCACCCACATTTTCGATTTTAATTTATCTCTCGTTCAAAGCCATACACAGCCAATCATCCGGACGTGCGATATAGCAATAAGAGCCCACCTTCCCGTGCAATTTTTACCATTAAGTCACGCGAATATTGTAAAACAAGCTCGCCATTATACTATATTTAAGCCGGCATAATGTTTATGTATTATTTTACAGTAATGCCGTAGTTAAATGCCCATTTTCAAGAGAAGGAAACAGAGCTCCAGCCCCACGCGGCTTTTAAAATTTTCGAACGCACCGGCCGCTGACGGTGTTCTCCGTCCATTAAAGTCCGGAATAGGAATTTATTTCGCACTCGAAGGAACTGTTACTTAAATACCCGGACACTGTCTTTAAATTGCTTTATTCTATTTTATAATGTACATCAAACAGGGACAGGAACAGTTTAGAGCATATGGGACATTTTCAAATCCGGATTTCAATAAGAACTTGATGATAGAAGTTCCAATTCTTGGATTTTCTCTATATAATAAATGTTGTTTGCTTATAATTATTATTTTCTATTTTTAATCCGATTATCCGAACTTTTTTGCTTGAAAAATTTGTTCAAGAATTGGATTTTGTGTTCAAGTAAATCCAATCAAACCCCTACAAGAAGTTTCTAAAGCAAATCCGCAAAGAATAAATAAAGAATTAAAAGATTACGAAATAGTCCCGTCCGGTTTCAAAAGCATCAGGTTGACAGAATTTACCAGGGACAAGTAAACGAAATAACTTGGGGGTTATGCAAGAAAAAAAATGTTTCTTGGTTTTTCTATTTAAAGTTGTGTGTATCTTAGAACCCCAGAAAATATAGTTTACGGTTATTATAAATTTTCGCCAGACAAATTGTGGTGCTATAATCCAAATTTTCACGCACCTGTTCCATGCAAAAGCGAAAATAATACGATCCGTCGGCAACCATGCTCCGAAGCATGAAATAACAATATGGTGTCCACGTGCCGAGCTCCTCTCTACCGGAACCATTGTTGTGTTATGGTACTACTTTCTGCATTTTTTTAAATTAATTAGGTAATTAATTTTATCGCCATATGGGCCAGTTTTTTAGGCATTCAATGACTCATGTCTATCTTGCTTGAAGTTTTCGAATTATTTTCCAAAAAACTACTCTGTTAGTATATATAGAGCAGAGCGCTAAGTATACCTACTCAGTAAGTAATTGAATATTTTGAATATAATTACAGTAATAAAGTACAATGTACAGGGTGTTTATTTATATATTGACACCCCACCTACAGCCTTTACCTTTACAGGTAGAAGAAAGGTGTAAATACAAAAGTTGTACAGTTTTGGCTGAATTTTTAGAAACCATGGTCAGAAACAAAATTTGAATGACAGAAATGTGAAATTTTGCATGCTTTCAGCTTTTTCCAAATGGGAGGCCCTATATTTCATTCTCTATTCTTGAAGAGCACAATGCCCCGATTCCAAAAATATATACTTTGTTTATATTTGATTAAACAGTCTCTCATGTACTTGGTTTCTCTGATAGTATTTTGAAAATTTTTAGAATCAAATATGTTGAAGACGGCTCAACCAAATACAGACAAACTATATAGTTTTGGAATCGGGAAATTGTGCTCTTCAAGAATATAGAACCAAATATAGCGCATCCCATTTGAGAAAAGCTGAAAGCATACAATATTTCACATTTCTGATATTCAATTTTGGTTTCTGACCATGGATTCTTAAAATTTAGCCAATACTGTACAACTTTTGTATATACAGCTTTCATCTACTTGTACAGGTGAAGGCTGTAGGTGGGGTCTACTTCAACAATAACTTATTATGTAAAGTCAAACTTTGTAAGATTATCCACTTTTTGTCAATTTGCCTATCAACAGGAATTAGTAATGCTACTTTACCAAACTAGTAATATAATGTGACAAGTTATTCAAGTACAAACGAGTGGATTGTTGCGGAACTTATGGGTGGACCTCTGCGGGACGAGCGCAGCGAGTTCCGCAGCCATCTATTCATCAATATGGTGTGTAATTACGGTACTAACCTGACTCACTCAAATGTGAGTTATTTATTATCTGCGCTCGTTCCGCAGCCATCTATTTATCAATACCTATGTTGTTTAATTAAGATACTAACCTGACTCACTCACATGTGAGTTATTCTCATTAGTTTAAAAACTACATGTTTCAGGTGAATGTCTAACTTGAACAGTTCAACAGTATATTGGTGAGTAAAAAGCTACGCAGAAGTCCGCCCATAAGTTCTGCGATAATCCACTTATTTGTACTTGAACAATAACTTTTTATATAAAGGCAAAATTTGTAAGATTATCCAATTTTTGTCAATTTGCCTTTCAACACGAATTAGTAATGTTACTTTACCAAACTAGTAATATAATGTGACAAGTTATTCAAGTACAAACGAGTGAATTGTTGCGAAACTTATGGGTGGACCTCTGCGCGAGTTCCGCAGCCATCTATTCATCAAATGGTGTGTAATTACGGTACTAACCTGACTCACTCAAATGTGAGTTATTTCCCATTAGTTTAAAAAGTACACGTTTCAGGTGAGTGTTTTATTTGAAAAGTTCAACAGTATATTGATGAGTAGATGGCTGCGGAACTCGCTGCGCTCGTCCCGCAGAGGTCCACTCATAAATTCCGCAACAATCCACTTATTTGTATTTGAACAATAACTTATTATATGTATAATGTCAAAATTTGTAAGATTATCCATTTTTTGTCAATTTGCCTTTCAACAGGAATTAAAGTCTGTTTTTTTTTTAAAGATAATTCCCCAAGTCCAAAATTTAGTAACTATGTTGGCAACACAAGCCTTTTCTACATAAAAAATTTGAAAGCATTGACAATTTTACATTGCCAACACAATGTCATTTTGACTTTTATCTTTAAAAAAAAACAGATTTTAGTTATATTACTTTACCAAACTAGTAATATATTGTGACAAATTATTCAGTAAATGGGAGGTCCGCCCATAAGTTCTGCGATAATCCACTTATTTATACTTGAACAATAACTTTTTATATAAAGTCAAAATTTGTAAGATAATGATTATTCACTTTTTGTCAGTTTGCCTATTAACAGGAATTGGTAATGTTACTTCAATAAACTGATATTGTATTGTGACAAGTTATTCAAGTACAAACGAGTAAATTGTTGCGGAACTTATGGGTGGACCTCTGCGGGACGAGCGCAGCGAGTTCCGCAGCCATCTATTCATCAATAATAATATGGTGTGTAATTACGGTACTAACCTGACTCACTCAAATGTGAATTATTTCTCATAAGTTTCAGGTGAGTGTTTTATTTGAAAAGTTCAACAGTATATTGATGAGTAGATGGCTGCGGAATTCGCTGCGCTCGTCCCGCAGAGGTCCACCCATAAATTCCGCAACAATCCATTTATTTGTACTTGAACAATAACTTATTATGTAAAGTGAAAATTTGTAAGATTATTCACTTTTTGTCAATTTGCCTTTCAACAGGAATTAGTAATGTTACTTTACCAAACTAGTAATATATTGTGACAAGTTATTCAAGTACAAACGAATGGATTGTTGCGGAACTTATAGGTGGACCCAGCCATCTATTCACCAATATGTTGTTCAAGTACAATAGGTACTTACCTGATTCACTCAGTTGTGAATTTTTTTCATTAGTTCAAAAACTAGATACAAGTTTCAGGTGAGTGTCTTATTTGAACAGTTCAACAGTATATTGGTAAATAGATAGCTACGGAACTCGCTGCGCTCTTCCCGCAAAGGTCCACCCATAAGTTCCGCAATAATTCACTTATTTGTACAGGGTGTTTTTTTATATTATAAGTGTAAATACAAAAGTTGTACAGTTTTGGTTGAATTTTAAGAAACCATGGTCAGAAATAAAATTTGGATGTCAAAAATGTGAAAATAATACAACGAACAAACACAGCTAATAATTTTGACTATATTAACCTTTTTCCAACTCGAAAAGAAGCAAATAGAAAACGGGTACCTACCCAGTTTAAGTTCAGAATGTATTACAACAGACAGCAGATGCGACAAAAGTGAGTCTCGCAACAATTGCAAGTATTAAAATTGCCCTCTGATTGGTCAATACTACTTCAGAAACGCGTTTGTAAAATGCTAGTGAGAACATATATTAAAATTCAGTAGTAATTAACTACCAGTAGCTTGTCGTAGATGATATCAACGACATAATCAATGGACATACGTTTTTTGCCACCAGTATCACGTGACTTTAAAATGGTATTTGTCGGACTATATTTGGTTTCTCTGATAGTATTTTTAAAATTTTTAGAACCAAATATGTTGGAAACGGCTTAACCAAATATAGACAAACTATATAGTTTTGGAATTGGGAAATTGTGCTCTTCTAGAATATAGAATCAAATATTGCGCATCCCATTTGAAAAAATCTGAAAGCATGCAATATTTCACATTTCTGACATCCAATTTTTGTTTCTGACCATAGAAATTTAGCCAATACTGTACCACTTATGTATTTACACCTTTCATCTACCTCTAAAGGTAAAGGCTGTAGGTGGGGTGTCAATATATAAAAAAACACCCTGTACTCCTAAAGTATAAAGTACAGTATTAAGAGTACCTACGTGTTATATGCATTTAAGTAGTTAGAGTATATACATAGGTACATACTTACCTACTTATGTACTCATGCACAAATAGGTCATTTATTTTCAAATAAGATTTTAACGAGAAATCGACTATTTTATGGTATCACTTTGCGTTAGCAGATCAGTTACCTATTCAGCAAAAGAAAGCCTTTGAAATGTTGATCTTATCAATTGATTCCGTGCTATTTCAAACGGAACAATAAAATAAACATTAAACTCTTAAATTCAATTAAGATTGACCACCATCGAGTCGAAAAAAAAAAACTCACCCGGTTGCAGTCTGTTACCCTACACCCACCAACATCCAATTAATTTTTCAAGACTGAATCGAATTTATTGTTTTGGCGTGTGTACCACATTGTGGTACAAAATTTTATAGAGAATGGTCAAAATTAAATGAACGACTCTAAAACAAGAACCGGAAAATTCAAAACCTGCACATTTAAGTACCATCCCTTTGACTGTGAAAGGCATACCTACCTTTAAAAAATAATCGACAAAGAACGATAATGAAGAAAAATCAAACAGGCATGGAAGAACATCTTTCGTAAACCCTCGGCTGAATCACTAGGAATTTAAAAGCTAATACTGAGCAACATCAGGCTAGCAAATTATTCTAGATCATTATTAACAACTTTTGCCTAGTATAAAAGCATGTAGATTTTAGAACCGTCATTTGCTCAATAATGTCAAGAGATTGAACATACTGAAGACTGAAGAAACGTTGCGACAAGAAACCAGGAATTTTCTATTCCTTAACTAAAAATAATCATCACGATATTCTTCTGTGTATATTTTAGGAAAATATTCTTTTGGCCAGTTTCTAGTTGCCTGAGGTTTTAGACGCTGACGAATAGTTTCCTTCAGCTGGTTTTCCTGAGGAAAGTTTAGGAGAGCCTGGAACAGACAAAAACTGAATTGAAGAAATTTCAAATCACTGTTGCCATAATGACATTATTGATGTGGGTGCTGGTATAAGACTCGGAAAAGAAGCTCAAGATCCTGGAATAGACACAAATTGAGATGAAATATACATAATCACTAGGTATAGCTGCAATAACAATATCAATGTAGCTGAAAAAACAACAGAGACTTCTGAGGTGTCTCTTTTAGATTAAATCTAATCTACAGCTCCGCTCCAAGAATCCTGCAGTCGTAGGTATTTCAGATCATGCAGCTCAAAACAAATCATTCTGGATAAATATACTTAGTGAGATTCTCATTTGTTTCGTCCACTGTGCGGCAGAAAATCCAACAAACGAAACGTCACATCATTTAATTAGGCACCCTTGTAATTGGCCAGTAGGGCTAATTTATGAGATCACGTCACGTGCCTTACCAGAAGCGTCATCTGCGATCCAATTAAATTGACCCCAACTGTTGTTCGATGGTCATCAGCAGAAGGTGCTTTATTGTTTTCGGTTTTTGTCTTTGCTACCTGCGCGTCCAGATCCTTTAGGTGTTTTCTTAATTGCTTAACCACCTGTTAGGATATTCTTGAAAGTGTGCCAATATAGCTCTTAATGTTGGCGACAGATATATCCATTATAATAGATTGGACACCCTTGTAGAGTTTCCGGCCTTTGATGGTGATGACATATTAATGATTCGGGTAAAGATGGTCTATTAATATACCATTTTGTAAATATTTATTTGTTGAACGATTGCATCAATACTTTCTCAAACAATTTCGAGAAAAAAGTCACATTGATTTATGTCTTCAAACGAAAAAAGTGCCTATTGTTAAATGTAAAAAACTGATTATTTATTCTTAAGTGGCCACGCACTGATCGACGGATAAAACACACATCACTCAAAGATGTAACAAAGATATTCTACTTGAAGAAGAAACGAGAAAACGCTCTCGTTTAGGACTCTATTGTGCTACGTTTCGGGTTACATACAAGGTACGACCATTGTATTGAGTTTGTATTTAAAACATGTGAACTCGGTAAGAGCTCTTTTGTTATCAATGAACCTACCATTCACTTGTTAAACACTTGCTTGGCCATAGGACGCTTTTGTTGTGCGTCTACTTTTTACCGGGAATTTTGGAAAAAAATATCCGTGTTTGACAAGTGGGAAGGCTTTCTGGTATGCAGGTAAAATGAGATTAGGATCTACTCATTGTTGTGACTTTTTTAGTTTAGGTAAATGGGAACAATAATTATTGTCAGGTACTCAACGACGTCTTTTGGGTTTTCGAGCTTTTTAATTAGCTACCTGATATTTTTTTTTTCTCAGGTGACCGCAACTCCGCAGCACACAAAAAGATTTAAGATTGGATTGATTTAAAAAAATTAAAGTGATTTCATAGGGTGCTTCTATGGATATAAATGCACCTGCTACTAAGCAGCGGCTTGTAGATAATGCTTTAGGTGTAGATCTTCAGTTCCACCATGTAAGGACGAGACGATAACGCTACCATTTTTCTAGAGAAAGGCTCAGGAGCTTTGACCAGAATTCTAGGATCGTTCGTTGGGAAAGCTCCTCTGTAAAAGGGTCACTAGCTACAGAGTTGTGTAAGTAATATACCGACAGTCTCTTAGGATTTTGATTGTTCCTTGATTCTTCTGTAGAAAGAAATTTGGATTCAAACAGAAATTCAAGAGCCTGGAATAGTTGAAAATTAAAACTAAAGAGAAGAGAAATAGAGACAAGACTTTTAAGGAAATTTGATCATTTTTTTTTTTTTTTAGGTCTTTTGATTGTTTCTTGAAAAGAAATTCAATTGCAGCAGGTTTTTAACTATTCTTGGATTCTTTTATCAAAAAAAAACGTCATAATACTCGCCCCCTCGAATCAATTACTCACCCCTTTCACGAGAAAAAAGAGTTAAATTATTTTGTCATGCGGGTCACATCTTTATAGGAGATGGTACCCGATAAACTGATAACCATCATCGAGTAAAATGTCATGTGCGTTTTCAGGGGGGTGGCATGTGCCAGAAGTTGATCGCAACACATGTCGGAGGGATGAGCATCAACCATAACACCCTCTACAATGTTAAAATGTGCATTATCATTTAAGGGATAATTAAAATGAAGTTATACTGCAATAAATTTAGTTGTGTAGGTTTGTTTATTAAATGTATGAAACACAAATACGGTAAACCCATTAAATCAAAACTAAACGGAGATTCCGCAATCAAGGTTTTAACAATAAAGCGCCCTCCGCGGACGTATGTTCCTTTGTCTTCGCCAGTATCGATTTCAAATGCCTACCTGAAGTTAAGGAAGCGCGTTAGCCTTAATTGGACAACACCTGTCGTGTTAGATTAGCTAATTCCGAAAGAATTTCAATGGTACAGCCCGTATTTGTACGGGTTATAGGCATTGTTCACTATAATATGCGAATTGTTTGTTTGTTGCAAAATGTTACTCAGGTGGTCGCATATACACACATATTGTTTTTAACTGAATTGGTCTTGTCTTGGGACTCTTTCCGCTTTTTGTGAAGTGAACAATCTTATAATATCATAGACGTATCAAGTTGTTTCATGAATACCTAATTATTATTATTCTTTGAAAAAATTGAAAATATTGAGAGTTTAGCGGAGCGTAAAATTGGTCGCGCTCTCGCAAAAATAATATTTGTCTCCTTTGTTTTATATAAAACAAAAATGATTAATAATTTTTTCGATGGTGCATAGCCAGAGGCTTACACAACTTACACAAAAATTATATTACAATAATGTGCAATGCACTGTTAAATTACCGCACCTACCTGGCACAAGGTTATCCGAAAAACCTATACTTTCTAGCCTAGACGAAAAAAAACTTGTCCTTTGTCGCTTCAACTATCAGAAAATCGATTAAGAAATTATTACTACAAAAATCCAGTAAAGTCAACTTAAAAGCATCAATTTACAGTTGTTAGTCGATTATCCACAGGCACCGTAACAATTAATCAAGTGTTAAATGTAAATTATTTTAAATTTCAGGTTGATACGTTAGACCACCTATCAGTTTACCAACTACTTCTCAGGGTTCCGCGACCGAACCCGCCGTGTTATTTATGGCATTTTTAGGAAATTCGGAAAGACCAATTTAATTTATTGACTTCTATATTAGCTTTATTGGTTTCAGCTTGAAATTGATTGTTTTGCTCGCCAATCGATCGATTATGAGAAAACGGTGGAATGCAGAAGAAATATATATGGTCAGTGTGTAGAAATTAAACTGTTTATTGGCGTATTGTTGCATGGAGTTTGATTAATAGAAACGTGATCATTGAATTATTACCATCAATTTAGTGGACCCAACAAAATTCATTCACTGGCTTATCGCTGGTCATGCTCTCGTGCCTCTACACCTGGCTTTTGGACATCCTCTACATTCGGACACGATCCAGTAGAAAGCATGCGCGTGCCAGGTGTCAGCCGCACACGTGCATGACGCACCTGACCATAAGGTTCTGGCCAAGAAGATGGCTATGACCACCAAAGCATATAACACCATTGTTTTGTGGTGCTACGTTTTGATACATATGGTTTTTCGTAACGACCATTTCTGCTCTGGTGATTGGGGGCCAGCAACAGTTGGTGTATAATTATGTTCAATTACAACAAAAGGATAATCTGTAAGTTACTATATTTTAGCGATTGTTGACGTGTCGCATTATGCCTGACGTCGGCAGTCGGTATTGTTGACGTCTTCTTGACGTCGCATTATTCAACTAAAATCGACTAACATCAATCAATGACTATATTTTTGCTATTGCGTTATAAGATACTTAGGTTCTAGTTCTTAAAATGTAAATGTAGCTTGTTTCCAGTAGCTTGTGGAGTTTCCAAGAAATTGAGCTTCAAAGTTGAAATTTAGTCGACATCTTGTCAGGGCCGTAGCTAGAGTCAAATTTGCGATAGGGCATGACAAATTTGAGATAGGGCATAGACTACTTGCCCCCCCTACAAGAGCCAGGAATAATAAAATATTAATCACTCTGTATCTTTATACAATTTTTGTTGAGTCCAATTACAGTGGGTAAAATTGTTTCCTATTACCGGCTTTCGTATGAAAGATTTTCTACATTAACAGCCGGGGATAATCAAATATTGATCACTCTGTATTTTTGCACAGTGGCTTATTTTTGTTGAGTCAAATTACAGTGGGTAAAATTGTTTTCTATTAGGTACCGGCATCTTTCATAGGCGAGCGAAAGCGAAAGTGAAACACGCTAGTAGTTACTTTCACTTTCGCTCATTTTTTTTGAGTCAAATTATGGGTGATCAAAATGGGGTAATGGCATGGCCGAAGGCAAATTTTTCAATAAATAACATCTCTGGCAAGTAAACAAACTGGCGCTGATTTTCGCCCGCTTTCGAAACGAAAAAGTTCCTCTATGGAAACGTCAAACGTCAAACATTGTATACATTTAGGCGTCTTCAGAAACACTTATCCTCGCACTTACTCGGTTTCAGGCCTATTCATTATCTACTCTTAAATTTCGTAGAGAAACCTTAACGCTTGTTGCGTTTTAAAGATAGGGCATCATCATTTGAAAGATAGGGCATTGCCCCCCAATGCCCCTCCCCCTGGCTACGGCCCTGCATCTTCTCCAAAACTTCAAATTCGATTTTCTCAAAAAGTGTAAATGCCAGTGATTTCAGCTAGATACCATTTTGAAGCATTCATCAAGAGCTACAATTCCTGAAAATTTTGACCCAGTAGTCAGTGCCGCTTTTGGTTACCTACCAAGATATGAGGTTGGAAGAATACCCTCAGGAAAAAGTGCGAAAAATAGAAAATTTTTATTTTTCAGTTTTTGTTTGCTTTTTTTCATAAAATCCGGCTCCAAATCTCAGAATAATTTAGTGTATGGAGTTGGGGGGATCCCGAAGGACTATTAAGAAACAAATTAGTTGTCGATAGTGTTCTTTTGTTTATTTTCTTATATAATTAACAATAATAAGTGGACAAAAGGGTACTAGGAGTTGTCCTGCCTGGAAGTTGAAACTCCACCTGAAATGATAATAAATTTTGAAGGCACATAATTTACAAATGGGATGATTCTGAAAATTCTGTATAAAGCGATTCTCCGGGCAATTTAATTCTTTATCGAATGAAACGTGATTTATTGAAATCGATCTAGGCGTTCCAGAGTTATGGCCCATTTTAATAAGACCATGTCAGGCTGGAAAAGCCCAATTCCTATTAATTTTTTTAAAAAAAGTTTCCGGGCTTAAGAGACGTCCTATGGGAAAATGCCAAATAGTTTTTCTGCTTGTTTTGACCTCCTTTATACAATAAAATCTTTATTTTTTAAAAATTTCGATTTTCTACTGTTTGCATGGGAAACATATTATGTATAAGGGGCCCAGCCGAAAACTCCTAGAACAACAGAAAATTAAGGGGAAAAATTGGATTCCGACCTTTCTCTGGACCTCCTCTATGACGAAGTGAAAGAAAATCCGAAAAATTTTGATTTTTCGACCGAAAAAAAAAGCATGGCCCAATGGTTTTAAAACTTCCAAGTGGAATATCTCGATTAAACTATTCAACATATTTTGAACATGCACGGTAACACACGTGGTGCTGAAAAAAAAGATGAACAATATCTAATGTGCAAAGATCCTGTCTACGATGCATCAAAGTAAAACGAGTGCAAAAAAACCCAATAATAGGAAGGCACACAGCGCCCATCGCGGTGCACACAAATGCCCCGATGACCTGCATTTCGTCCGCCTTCGCCTCGTTAATAACTTCCTCCTCGGATATTATTCTTCATTCAACAAAAAAGAGCCATTCTAGTTTATATGTTTCTCTGGATGCTAAGGTCAGCAACACAATCGGATGGGCGGGTACCACACCGAGTATCTACATGCAATGTTGCTCGAAATAAATGTCGTGCACGATTTTTATGTATGTGCGCCAGATATATCGATGTTGGAACAATGCCCCGATTTTCTGCACCAACTCGTACTTACTCGTATAGGCACTTATTGCAATTTGAACTTGGTGTGTGTGTATTCTGATATATTTGAATGGGTTATATGGATAACTGGTATAATGGGCTACATGTACCAATAGTTTTATTATCTATTATATTTTTTTTTTTTGTACTTGGCTTTCTTTAAAAATCCTATTAGGTACTCTCGATAATTCTATTTTACTCCTCAAATCATCTTTTTAAGGTCTTTCTTTGTTATTTCACTTTGAAACATACAACCGATTGGCTTTAAAACTTAAACATCAGTATTCAGAAAAGTACCTTTTGTGTGAGCTCTTTTTGTTGTTTCTTCCTCAGACAAGGTTCAGCATCCCACAGCAATTATCCGATCAGACTCAATGATTCTGGAGAGGAAAACAATTGACAACAAATTGGAAAGCGCAAAACACCATCAAACATTACGTAGTAGGTACATGGCCAATGGCTAAAGACAGCATAGACTAGGATTTGCTGAAACATATACTGACTATACTAAGGTCCGGAAAACGCAACAACTTTGGTAGGGTATAGGGTTTATGATGAGAAAAGATATCAATGTTGTCAGTTCAATTCAAACGAACGCTTGAAGAATGAACAAAGAATATACATATTGTAGCATTTTCAATTTCTTATTTAATATGCTACTGTGTTTTGCTCTAGTAGGTAGATATGATTCTATATAGAACTATAAAGAAATAAATGAATGAACATCTATCTTTTCTGTGCCCAGATTTTATTACCTTGAGTACTGCCTTCTACTGAAAGTTTTTTAGCTCAGGTTTGCAAGTTTGGTTAATTGATCTAGGAAGGTTTAATTCAGTACGGAGGGCCCGCTGTTATTGATTAGAATCTTAGGAAAAGGAGGTAGTATCATCATCATCTCTGTTTGCAAATCCAATAAAATAATCTGAGGTTATGGTAATAATTGTTGTTTACTTTCTGGATTTTTCATTTCCATCATGTCATTGAACAGCTGTTTTGTCTAGGCGTTTTCTTTAGACCTGTTCTACTTTTTGATATAATTATGTTCTATAGGCATTTTTCACCAGTCATTTTTTTCACAACCCACTTCCAGTTCGTATTTTTGGGGTGAAACTGAAAACGCTTTTTTCTATAATTTTCTTCAATGTCAAAATTAGAAGTTTGACAAATGAAAGCCTTCTTCCGAAATCTAAATGAAGAATCAGCCCTTTTTGATCTTGAGACTTGATACCGAAAGGTTGGTCTCTCTCGGCCCTAATTGATTTTGGGCGAGACTTTTTGGAATTTTGTGCCAGGGAACTTAAGGTTTAGACTAATTTCTTATTGATAATTGTCTGGAGTCGTCCCTTGGTCATTTTGGATTTTGTTTCGGTAAGGTTTGAGATTTTCTTCAGGATTATTAACCTACAACACGTGTTTCGTTTCTTCAATAGGACTGTTCCGAGCAGCTTTTGGAAGTTTGAGACTTCACCTTTGGTCGAGAGTATCCCTCAGTTTGAGGTGAGATTATTTCTTATAGTTGGGGCTCGATTTGTTTTTTTATACGAACATCGTTATAGGGTCCTAGTGCCAGGTTATACTTGGAAGACTCTAGGCTATATCTAGATAGCTCCTAGGCTGTAATTAAAGAGATTCTAGACGAGGTCTAGATTGCTCTTAGTTGGGCTTTGGTAGCCTCCCTTCAGCAACCCTCTTGGTAGCACTCTGATTGAACCACGCTGAGTTCTACGTCTACGACAGATAAAACGTGGATAGGACTTCCATAGGACTCACTCACCATATAATAATCGGAACAAATTTAGAACTGCTAACTGCTTCTGTCTGGATCTACAGTGAGACCAAACATGTAGATAACCTCACTTTGGGAACTTCTAAATTTACACACACACACCTTTGAAGATAATCAACACTTGTACACATGTAAGTTGCACTTTTTACTATTTAGGCAAATCTTATATAAATCACTTGATACTGATTTAAGTTCGGTAAGTGCCCCTTAATAAAATTCTAGAATTTTACCCTGAGGTTGCCCTAACAATAATTTTCACCTTTCTGGTGTTGAATTTGCCTCTTGGTAGAGTGTAAAGCCGGTCCCACACGATGTGGCGAATGCCTTCCAACGTTGGACACATCGCCATTTCACACACCGTGTGGGCGTGCACTTGCGAATTGCATGTGTCCAACGTTGGCCACATGGCATGGTCGGGCTCTTGGCTCCAACATTGGATCCAACGTTGGAGCCAACGTTGGACGCATCGTGTAGGACCGGCTTAACTGATATTGTGGTTTTAATCTTTCACAAGTGTAAACAGACAGTTAAAACTGTTTATTTTAAAATCCATATTTTTATACATTATTTACATTCTTATTTTTTTTTATAATCAAATATTTATAAATTGGTATAAGCATTATTTTAAACACATTTTTAATAACCTCCTGGCTATCCCTATATATTGTTATTATTTTTAATAAAGAAGCCAGATACACTATTGTACCTAATTAGTTGTTTTATTGATAAACTCTCCAATTGCACAGATTTTGTTATAACATCAATAAGTAATCTTCCTAGTTAAGTCACAATTAACTTGGTGGCGCCCAGAGATAAGATGTATACAAGGAACCCATAGATCCATGGCCTCCGAACTGAAGCTGACTAGCCGTAGCAGTATAATTAGGCAATTGCCAAAATAAGTACGTTATAATATAATGACATCAACAATTTTGGTCTCGATTTCAGTAGTCTCTATGAAAATAAAATAGGATGAATCCCGACCCGGAAACAAAATATAATATGTAAACAAAATTCTCTAAACTGTTTTACTCCAAAGGCGAAAAACGAAAAAAATCGGCCTCTTTAGCCGTTCGATTTATTTATAGGCACGACTTCGTGAATATTTTAAATTTCTTTAACCGGCCAACACAGAAGAACCATAAATTCCGAAAACACTTCTACAGCTCGAGGGCTCTGAATTTGTCTGTACAATTGTAAAATCATGATAGCGTATTTATCTGTGGTACCATTTTAAACGATGCGATACTATTAGAAGAACACGATTTGGGATTTTTTTGTTTATTAAAAACTAGTTCAAAAAATTTGGGTCAGAATACTTGATGGTTTTGATGCCCAACGGTCATTTACAGAATTCTTTACAGGTCGTTATACGCTTTCCAATAACGCATTAGATACCTGTTTCATAAGTTAAACAAAAAAAAAAACCGTTCGGTAAAGTCCATTTCTTGCACTTGAACAAAGCTCTTAACATAAATCCGATGCCACAACGATAAACCTGTAATTAGCGATATTAAGAGCGGTAATGAACCAGCGCGGATATGAAATAGGTAGGTATATTTTTTAATCTCAAAACCCATTAGGTATAAAAGAGGCTCATATAAAACCACTAGTTATCGATAAAAATCTTCTGACTGTTCGTTTCACTAGAAGACATCTAAATTGGGAGCTATTAGAGCACATTGTAATTAACAAACTTCTAAATTCTTTTGTACAATTTTTTTTATTGGGTTATTACAAGATTGAAGATGAGATCTTTTTTATTACTTGCGACTTTATCAAACTTAGATGGATTTTTAAAACTTCCAACTGAACATGTTGGCCAACTCAAAAAATCTAGTACCGAATCATGGAAACAAATATGTCAAAGCTAGAAATATTTATTGAAACCAAATTTTGGCTTTATTTATATAGACTCTTCTGAGATAGAGAAGTTGGTTGATGTACCTATCTGTTTTCAAACGATTGAAAAGAAATCTTTCGTTGAATTTTCATCATGCAAAGCTTAAAGCTCGTGTTGGTTCACACCAGTTTTAACATGAAAGATCTCTGTTACATATTTTACTGTTACTTTACGCACATGTACAGTTAATGTAGTATCAGTTCCAATAAATTAGTAAACAGGCACACGTTACCGCTTAATTTACATAAAAATTATTTACTGTACCTTCAAACCACCACATCACCGGCAAATTAAATTTAATCTTGTTTGAAAACCGCAGGACGCAGCCAGTGTACCTAGCCTTTTACCCTAGAAATTCGATACCCTTTTCCGGATACCTTATCCCCGGCCTGTCACTATGTATTTACCTCGCCGTACGTTAAGCCAACGAAATTCTTAACACTCTACTTAACTTGAGTCGGTGTTTTTAAACTAGCTGGTCGACTTTTTCCAATCGGGGGCGAAACAAGTGTAAAAAAAAAACCCTCCAGATAGTGCAGCCGTTTCCGCTGAGGTTGTCACTTAATTAAACAAACACAACGTGGCTTTAATTATGTTTTTTTTTTCTTTGAAGGTAAATAAGGCACTTAAAATAAAATTTATACGTCCCGGGTAGCCGGCTTAAGGTGCTTTTTAACCCTCTCCCTTTTTTGGTACATGTGGGTGGGATGCTATTTTTGTCTCGGGAGGATAAAGTTCATTGAAAGCGTGCCATGAACTCAGATTTCTCCATCTTTACGAAAGTAACTATAAAAGTACTTCAGTTTTTTTAACCAACTGGATTTTCACTTGAATGTGTCTTCTTGATATTGTGAAGTTTTCAAACCACTTCTCCATTATGATTTTGTATAAAAACCTGTGCAGTCCCAGAATTCATACTCGGTGACGCAGGACAAAATCAGATTTTTTTCAACTTCTCCTCACTATCCAGCTCGATAAATCGATGCTTTGACCATATCGATAAGATACCGTGTTTTCAACATTGTTTTTAATTTTTTTTCAAAATCGGTACGGTTGTACCTCAGTATAAAACGATGAAATTTGAAAAAAAAAAAAATTGTTGAGATTTTGTGTCTTAATATTCCTTTGGGACGCCCCAAACTCTATACACCAAATTATTCCGAGATATGATGCCGAAATCTATGAAAAAAGGCACTCAAAAAATTTAAAAATCGATAAATCACCCAAAATTGCTTATTTATTTCTAGAACTATAAGTCCAAATGAGCTGAAATTTTCAGGGATTTTAGTCCTCTACTGGGATAAGAATCGCTAGAAATTCCAGCTTTCTATCTATAATAGAGAAAAAGTTATGACCTTTCAAACTTTTCCAAAATCTAAACCATACCCACATAACAGTGAAAGAACATTCATATTCTCAGAATATTCCCTCAAAGTACTTTTTGGAATGTTCTTTTAGGAATGTTCAATGAATATTCTAAGATTGTTGCGATTGAAATATTCATTTTTGAACGTTCTATTTATGTACTAGGAATGTTGCTTCTATGCACCTACCTGAAAGATTGTACTAAGAACCTACTTTATATAACATTATTTGAATATTCTCATACGAACATTATTATAATGTACCCTGAAAAATGTTCTTTCGGCTAATATCTCTATCAAGTATTAAGAATATACCTACCTACCAAGTTGTGCTGAAAAGTTTATGTAGGTAGGTACCCATGATAAGAATATTTCCATATTGTTCACCTAATTATCTAAAGTACCTACTCAAAAACTTAATTGAACAATTAAACAATAATGCTCTATCTAGAACCTACTAAGAATATTATAGGTATATTCTTTTTCTTTTGCTTTGTAGGACTTCCAAGAGAGGGAGCCACGCGCTATTAAAGATCTACATCTTGCCTCGCGTTTGAATCACCTTGGAACCTGTTTCTCTCAGTTGGCGTGCTTCGACGAGAGCATAACAAGCTCGAAACCGGAGTTTTGGTTAAACACTTGTGTCACTTGTGTTTTCCAGAGAAATTTTCCAATAATTCTTTCACTGCCTTTAATATAAAAGGACTGGAAGGAGCATTATTTGGTAAAGAAAATTAACATTCCAAGTATATCCTTAGAGTCAAACAAGAATGTTATGTCTAGGATGCATATTGAGAATGATATATGTAGATATATTCTAGGAATATTTCAAGCATATTGGTATAATATTTTTTTGAGAACATAACTATAATGTCATAGAAACATTCTTTGAATATTAGAATATACATTTCGAGCATATTTTTAGAATCAAACAGGAATATTCTTTTCAGGATGTACTGAGAATCTCATAGGTATATTCTAGGAACATCCTAATGGATTTCCCAGGAAGTTCTTGGGTATTGCAAACAGTATTTCTACAATCTTTTCTTAGAACATTCTCAGGACATTCGCAATGGTTTTGGCAAACATTCTAGGCACATTCTTCCTAAAAAAAAAACATTCTTAATACATTCTAAGGATGCAATTTTGTTATGTGGGTAATAGGTAGGTAGTAAAGTAGGATGGCCAAGCCGCCAAGCTAAACACTAAAAACACATACCGGCGTTGCTGCAATCAATACAAAATGGTTCTTGCGTCACTTGATTTGAAAAAAAAAAACAAAAATAGAAGAAAACAAAACCTCACAACACTCTACAAACAGACTACAAACGAGCTACAAACACAAGAGAAAAAGGCAAAATCAGACAGGAACAACTCAAGCGAGGCGTCATATCAAAATGATGAGCCAGTGTCAAATTCAAAATTATCAGAAAAAGTTTGTGTCAATTTTTTTGACTTTCATCTCTAATCTCTATTTATATTTTTCTAACAAAAAAATTAACCCAAAACTAACGGTGCCTTGAGCTCAACTCATTTCTAGCTGGGAAGTATTTGGTGCGACCACCAGTACCTACACGTCAAAACCACCAACCCAAAAAAAATTTTAATTTTCAACTAAAAATTTTAGAAATATGCATTGAAATTGTAGTTTCAATCAATTATGTGATTATCGATTATTGAATTGTAGTCAAAATTATGGTAGATTTCGATAATTATCGGGTCATTGGCAACACTGCCCTGCTAATGCCAATGCGAAGCGGCCGACGTCCCTTGTTTTCCATTCTATTGGTTAATTTCATGTTTATTTGGATATTTGACCATTTATTTAGGTCAGGTACCTAAATGAAATATAAATCTTTGATTATATGACCTGCCTCACAAAACGTTTATAATGACTATGTATTCGTATTTATTAAGTTTAGATCTTTTTGGGTTTAGGTTTAGAGGTTAATTAAGTTAATTTGGAAGGCTACCACTCCCGTATCTGTTGCTCGGAAATTGCATATTATTTAAAAATATATTATGATTAGAAATTAATAAAAAAATCTTGAATAGTTGGTTATGATCCAGCTCGTCTTATATTGTTCGTCTTTGAAACGAACATGTACGTCTTTTATAAGACGTACGGAATATAGATTTTCACCTACGTTCTTGGTACGTACTTTTTTGTCT
This sequence comes from Ceutorhynchus assimilis, assembly GCA_917834065.1. NCBI lineage: Eukaryota > Metazoa > Arthropoda > Insecta > Coleoptera > Curculionidae > Ceutorhynchus > Ceutorhynchus assimilis. The sequence goes on from OU892281.1 coordinate 6,750,460, forward strand.
GTATAGGTATTAATACAGCCTTTTACGTACGTACTCAAAACGTAGTTTTACATCCCCGACGAACCGACGTAAAACGGACCTAAAATGTACGTCTTCAGTACGTACTGTGTTTGTTGGGAAGGTAGCTTCCTAAGTACCTACTAAAATGATAAAATTTCAAAAAAAATTTTGTTGAGATTTCTTCATACACTAAATTATTTCGAGATATAAAACCAAAATCTATGAAAAAAGGCACTCAGAAAATTGAAAAATTGATAAATCATCCCAAATTGCTTAACACGATGTTATTTCCGAATGAGCTGAAATTTTCAGGGACTGTAATCCGCCACTGGAATAAGAATCGCTGAAAATTTCAATCTAAATCATAAGGTTTTGCACTTTAGGGGTTGAAAATATAAAAAAATTAGCTTCAAATTGAGTTTTCAATTTTTTTTCTGCAGATTTTTGATAGGCTTCCACATTCATCTTTTGACAGGTGATACATACCGTCTCTTTCAACCGCGATAATAATAGTTACCTGCTTTCCTAACGAGTGATGATACAATTTAGACCGATTTGCTAGTTTTCTGGTTTGAAAAATTGAAATTTGATAAATATTACCGTTAAATTTATGATACAAATTTCAAATCATATCCAAGACGCCCAATAACAACAAACAACAACAATTCAACTTACGTAATCTCTCTAATTGCCGCCAATGGCGCTTCAAAAGTGACTCGACCGTGTAAACTGTTCCGCCAGAACAATGCCTACTTTGTTGAATTATTTTCATCTGTGAGCGACACGACTTGATCTTTTGGTTCACCGTTTCAACTCACTTTCTCCGCAAAAGTCCATACGAAACCCCGATAAGACGCCACACAGAGATCACCCAGCCGGGTCACCAATGTCATCAGAATCTCCGTCTGCATAACCAAATTGAGAAATTAATAATAACGGATTCGAAACCATTTATGGACCGGAGGATTTCTATAAACACCTGAAATGGTACAATTCACGTGTTACCCTACCAAAATTTTATCCCGTGAGAATTTTTGTTTAATAGGTTCCCTGGTGAGAACGAAAAATTAACGGAAGCTATCGCTGCGAATTTGGTCAAGTGTGAGAGAAATTGGATATGGGGTTATAAGATTTAGGGTGGAAATTTAAAAATAGAATTATTGTTTTGAGATGAAATCCTGAAAGCAGGTTATTTCAAATATTATTTCAGGCTACACCCAAAAAATTATGGTACCGCCACGCCTCTGCGGTAGGTAAAATTTCAAAAAACCAACCAAATCCACCATGGGTAATAGAATTATAAAACAAGAACAAACACCTATTATAGTTCTTGTATTACAAATAAATTACCTGATAGAAAACAGGTGCAGTCCAACAGACGCCGAAGTAGTATCGATGATGAAGAAAAATACGGTTCCCTGATTGGAAAGTTAGAAAGCGTTTTGTATGGGTAGGTGTCGGGTTCTATGGTTAACCAAACTAAAAGTGTTTTTGTTGTTGTTTATGTGGTAAGGGATATCGATTTATGAAAAATATTATTAATTAAAATTATTTTAATGTTAACAAACATATTTCAACAAGTGACAAAATACATAGGTACCTATATAATACCAAAACCGGTAACGGTACCTCACCCGAAAAAAGTTCGAGGGTCAACCGCCCGGTTCTTTTTTTTTTTTTTTTTTTTGTCGGTGACATACTGATGGGTAGGTACTTTTATCGGCACCACCGATCAAGAAATACAAGTTCCGTTTTTCGTATTGTCAGCTACAATGCTCGGACTTTCTGTTCGGTTGTTTTTGGTTGTCCGGGCGTTTATGTTTATGTATGGGCACAATTTTACATAAAACGCTTTAAATTCGTCGTGTACGTAAAATATGTGAGGCTCGTTTTGGTGTGGACTCTTTTTGAAACGGAACTTAACCCGATATAATGATTGGAACTATTTTCTCTTATGTCTTATGTGGTCAGTTGAACCCTTCACCTACGTCACCTTTAAGTTTGTTTGTGTGGAAAGAAAGATTATTTATTGAGAAAATCAACTTTTGATGACAGAGGGGAAATATTATTGTCATATTCCAATAGGCCTTTGAATTCTTGTTGCTTGATGTTGATTTTGTTCAAATTTTCAATTCGTCACAATATAGAGGCAAGTAAAGCTCCATTCTTAAACATATAGGTATGGTGGATTTGAACAGATTATGGGTTAGTGAGTCCCAAAAAAATCCATCATAAAAGGGTACTTTTCCGGTGGTACATCCTCGATTTAACCTGTCAAAGAGGTCCTCTATTGAAAACGCGCGGTCCTTTTATGCAAAATCTTTACCGAGACCGGAAATCTCGTGTCTCGCTGAATAGATGGGATGCGCCAATACAGGTCCAAAAAGGTGGAACAGGTTATATGGTGTGTGTGTGTTGGTGTCTTCGTTTCAAATTAACTTCCGGTGAAGGATGCTGAGCGATATCAGCTGTGCCGTATCGGATTCGTGCCGCTTTTAACGAGTTTGTAGGCAGATCATTGTGATTTCTTCTTTATAAGTTTTCTTAATAATTTTTGAAGAAATCGAAAAACCACTCCACTTTAAAATGAAAATAAAAGAGCATTTGAAAATATACATTTGGCAAACTAAAAACAATGATTCGTTTGCCAATATATCCCGATATATTTTATAATACTTCTTATTCTTCTTCATGTTTACCAATGGTTCCTCGTCGTAAAACAACAGTCATTCAGAATCCTATCACGTGTGTCCTCTTGTACATCGAGGTGGGGTTACCCCACTTGCCAATAGCTTAGGTTTCAATTGGGAATGAGTAGGTAATTTTTTGCTGTGACGTGTACAGCGGGGAATTTGGAAACGCCAGAGAAATAGGACTTTACAGGATATGTGCCGGAAAAAACATATAATTATTATATTATTAGCATTCTAAATCATGCGGCATACTAAATAGCACCACTCTACAGTACAACTGTAACCATGAACTACTGCCTATTTTCAGATTCTTATAGATCAAACTTCTTGATACAATCCATAACCATCTCTGCTTCCCTGCTGATTGAATTTGCAGTTTCTTCGATCTGTATCGGCCCTCCTACCATCTTGTTCAGTCTTGAATATAACTAATCTGTAGGACCTCTCAGCTCACAGTTCAAAAGCACGTGATTGATATCATTCATTTCACCACATTCACAATATTCGCTGTCCTGCATGCCAAGTTTGTATTTGTGTTCATAAGTATGAAGCAATGTGTAGTTCTGATTCTGCAAAAGACGCTAGTTTTTTGTCTGTCAGCCCTTTACATTTTTGTAAACCACTGTGTTCTTTGGGATTTCTTCGTTAATTTGTAGTAGTGGCTGCATATCATAAACAGCCCGAATGTCTGTGGATGAAACTGAAACAAACTATCACTTTATTATTGGTAAATGCTGTGTAAATTGAATTAGTCAAAAACATCAGGTTGTCTCTGGTCCCTTTTCCCTTTCTAAACCCATTTTGGACTACATTAAAATGAAATAATTCTCCAAGAAATGTTCGAAACGAGTCTTAACTATAAGCGTTTTCTCGGGTCTCAAATGTTTCAAAACATTTTTCAAAACTGGTTTAAGTAATGACACCATGACGTCATAATTTCTCGGCGCGTTACGTCACGGGGTTATCGCCAGAATGTACTGTTTTAAAACAGTTTTGAACCAGCAGTCTCAAAAAAGTGGACGCGAGAAAATGCCTCATGCTTTCCATTAGTTTATCAAGGCACGATGTCAAAGCTATTGGTCTGTATGTTTTAAAGTCTTCGGGATCTTTCTTGAGTTTTTTAGTAGTAGTCTTGATAACATAGGGTAAGTAATTCCGTCTTCTCATGGCGCTGTATCCTTTTTTCCTTGAAGGACAATATCAAACTCCTCTATACCTAATTCAATAATGCACTCATCTTTAATCCGATTATTCACCAATACCTTTGGATTGCCGCTGACAGTCGTAGGGGTTGATATGTATGAATGTCTGATTCATTTCATTTGATTCTGAAGCTCTTCTTGTAGGATTCAGAACTTAAAAATCTCTATGATCCAAGTTCTCTCCCTGTCCTATATTTTCATCTCATTTCGGGTGTTTATTCCCTGCTTCAAAATGGGAGATATTTTCTGTTATCAATGTAGTTTTGATTGCTTTTTGTCTCAAGTACTCCTTGCATTGTCTATCAGTGGTTTTATGTTCCATGCTGCAGTATAAGCAATTAGGTGTGCTTTGTTCACGGTCCCTTTACTAGGTTTACTGACCTTGGAACAGTGGCGTAGCTAGGCGTCGGCGACTGCCGACGGCCTCGCGCCCTAAAGAGCCTCGCAAAAAATAGGTTACCGAACCTAAAAATTGGTACTTTTCGATTTTCCAAAATAAAACGTAGAGAACAAATAAACTTAATCCTATACGAAACTTAACTAAATATCATAGAATTCACTAAACATTATTAATTGTACTGCAAAATAACCTAGAACTCTCAAATCATATGGTTTTTATTTTTTAGATAGATTGTCGGAAGGATTTGTTAGCGAAAAATTGAAAAATATTATTTTTGACTAAATATTGTTATTTCGTATGTAGTATTCTGTAGTATTAGCATTCTTCCAAGTTCCAAGGCTTAAGATCAAGTACCTTAGAATCTTGCATTGGTCTCGGAAGCTATGGTCTTGAGAGTCTTTATCTTTGAAGACATTTCGAAACCTTCAGGATTTTCAGAATCTTCAATCTGCAATGGCCCTAGAATAATTGATCAAGACGCCGACATCTTTTTTTTATCTTCTGATTTTAGCTCAGTAAAATCCCTATTTCACAATATTTTGAAAAATGAGTCTTCAGAGACCTCAAAATACCCAGAGTATTCAGTCATGAGCTTCAAAATCTCTAAGGTATTAAAAGTATAAGGATTCTTCACAGTTTCAAGGCTTTAAATCAAGTGCGTTAGAATCTTGCTTGGTCTCCAAAGATATGGTCTTTAAAGTCTTCTTAGCTCTTAGCTCAGTAAAGTTCTTATTTCAAAATACTTGAAAAAAAAAAGTCTTCAGAGACTTCAAAATCCCAAGAGTCTTCAGTTAAAACTTTTCAAGATCTCTAAGTTTTGCAAAATATAAGGATTCTTCCAAGTTCCAAGGTTTTAGATCAAGTGCCTTGAAATCTTGCATTGGTCTCCAAAGCTGTGGTATTTAGAGTCTTTATCTACGAGGCATTTTGAAACCTTCAGGATCTTCAAAATCCATAGTCTGCAATGGCTCTAGAATAATTGATCAAGACGCCAATATCTTTTGCATCTTCTGATCTTAGCTCAGTAAAGTGCATCTTCCAAAATATTTAATAAAGGAGTCTTCAGAAACTTCAAAATTACCAGAGTTTTCAGTCATGAGCCTCAAGACTCTTCAAGATCTCTAAGGTGATCGAAGTATAAGGACTCTTCCAAATTCCAAGGCTTTAAATCAAGTGCCTTAGAATCAAGCATTGATCTCCAAAACTATGGTCTTTAGAGTCTATTCCCAGGGCATTTCGAAACCTTCAGGATCTTCAGAATTTTTAGTCTGCAATGGCCCTAGAATAATTGATCAAGACGCCGACATCTTTTGTATCTTCTGATCTCAGCTTAGTAAAGTCCTTATTTCAAAATATTTGAAAAAATGAGTCTTCGGAGACTTCAAAATCCCCAGAGTTTTTAGTTATGTGTCATGAGCCTCAAGACTTTTCAAGATCTCTAAGTTGTTCAAAGTATTAGGATTCTTCTAAGTTCCAAGGATTTAGATCAAGTGACTTAGAATCTTGCATTGGTCTCCAAAGCTGGTCTTTAGAGTCTTTATCCTCAAAACCTTCAGAATCTTCAATCTGCAATGGCTCTAAAATAATACCGTTGATAAGGTTCTCAAGGATCATTATACTTTGGACCTTTTAAGATTATGAACCCTCTAAACTAAAAAATGAGCCTTCGTTTTTTAGTTTCTTGAAACTAAGATTCCAAACTCATTGCGATTTTTAGGCAAATCAGTAACTTCGGCTCTGTTTGATTTTTTATGTGAACTTGATTATTGAATAAAGAATGAAGGCTTTCACGGCCGGTCAAATCTAGTAAAAAAGTTTTTTCTGGGCTATAATGCCGTGGTCCATTAGTATTTCTACCTAACGTTCTGACAGATAGTATTTCTACCATAACGTTCTGACAGGGTAATCCAGATTTGTGAACCCAGATACCTTCAGGACGAGATTCAACACCTAAAATCCATACTTGAAGGAAATGGGTACTCCAAGCAGGAGATAAATAGAGCCATAAGACCGAAGCAACAGCGCACAAATAACAAGGAACCAACACAGAGGTGGCAGGGAGAGCCTTTCTTCCCTATATCAAAAATGTCACAGATCTCATAGGACGAACGCTAGAACGACACAACGTTAAGCCTATCTACAAGTCCACAAGAACAATTCAGCAAAGTCTAAGATCGGCCAAGGATCCTTAGGGCACCTCTTGAAACGGCTGGCGTCTATAGAATTCCCTGCTCTTGTGGATCTGTCTATGTAGGAACAACCAAACGCTGTATCAACGCCAGGGTCAAAGAGCACAAAAGAAACTGTCAGCAGGGCAAATAGATAGATCAGCAATCGCCGAACACGTGCTTAAACAAACAAACCATGTCATTCGTTTCGACTAGATTCAAGCATTGGATAGAACCAAACATTTTTACACTAGACTCCACAGAGAAGCCATAGAGATACAGAAACACCACAACAACTTCAACAGAAAAGAAGAGGGCATGAACCTCAACAAAAGCTGGTTGCCAGTTTTCCGAAAAACAAAGACCCTTCCTTTCCGAGAACGAGACAAGGAAAATAGCGTAATACAAGTCACGCCCACAACCCTGGATATAAATAACGCAGGTCCAATAACGTCGAATCCAGTCATCGGATCGGAGGAACACGGAAGAAAACACTTGTCCAGAATATCCTTTCCAATCCACAACACTGAAAATTCTGAATCATCTTGAAGGAGAAGCTAAATAGAATGGCCCGCAAGATGACCTGAGTTAGATTAGGTAATTTTTCTCGAATTTTAAAGTTTATCTAGTAGATCAAAAGCAATTAAAAATCAAAATTTGAACTATTCTCAGCTCTTGAATTGCTTTCAAAGCATTTCTCCAAGAGCCAAGAGCCGATAACATCAAAATTTGCGGCTTTTGACTCGCTGAATAATTTCACTAGGAGGAATCAATATCCATTAATGATTGAATCTTTGATCATTAGTCCAAATCTTGATGATTACTTCTCGAAAAATTGATCTACAACATTTGAACTATAAATATGTCATGATTGCTTCTAAAAAACCTAACTAGTAGATCAAGAGCCGCTAAAAAGCAAATTGAACTATTCTCGGCTCTTGAGAATTGATTTCAAAGAATTTTTCCATGAATTCAAGAGCCGATAACAATCAAAATTTGCCATTTTTGACTCGATGGATAATTTTCCTAGAGAGAATCAATATCCATTAATAATTGAATTTTTCATCATTAATCCAATCTCTCAAAAAATTGATCTACAACATTTGAACTACAAATATTAATATTCATGCATGATTTCTTCTAGAAAAATTACCCAGTAGATCAAGAGCCGTTTGACACCTATAAAAAAAAAACTGTCCACATAAAAACAAAAATCGAACATTTTGTATTGAGTACCATCTTTTGTCCTATATCTGTTTAAGTGGTACCATGGGTGGCAAACGAGTCTAGATAGGAATGCAAAGAGCTCGAAGGACGTGTCTTACTGAGAAATCCTCCTAATGGTGGTACAAAATATCTGCTCTGTGGTGGCTATAGAGGCAACAGGTGGGTTAATTTATGGGTTCTTTTTGAGTACCTATATGGCTCGTTTGAAATAATTTTACATTACATAAACTCACAAAACAATGGTTTTGGCTCGTCAACACACGTATCTCCTTCCTTTGTGTTTTTGGTCAACAATTTTATTTCAAAACTTGAGTGTTTAAAATTAACAATTGAACATTAATTTATTTATCTCCATGGCTAATTGTTATGTAACTTTGTTTTGGAATGTCCATTTTAGTTGGAAATTTGCAGACATTGTAAATTAAACTATCAAAATGTCCATTGTTCGCGAGCCTTAATAGCATATTACGCCGATTTATTATTAAAATTAATTGCCGCGTTGCATTGTTGTGATTTACTCTATTATTAAACTGTTACCAATATAAGAAGAAACATTATTACTTAATGAAGCTACATCTATTCTATATGACAAAATTTGATTTTTTCTATTCAAATTAATGAGTTTTCTATATAGATAAAGATCTGCTCCAATTACAAGAAAAACCAAATGCTTTTCAAACCATGTGTTTAAACACATGTCGCGTTTTGCACCCCTAAAATAATGCCTCATCATCCCCGTTTAATTAAAATGCCTTTTAATGTTTCATATAAAAGTAACATTTGTAAATTGGACTAATAATAATTTTCATTGAATTTGTATCCAGCAATAAAAAAAAAGTGGGTACCTGAAAAAAACCTTTCAATAATACTTCACGCTCAAACACCTTACCAAAATTCAAGGAATTCACCAGAAATATTTTGCTTTTATTCTTGAGGTATTTCGTGTGCATTGTCGCCTCAATTCTTGTGGTGAACTAATGCAATTGAGTCTTCAACGGACCGAGTAAAATCCAAAACCCAAAAACTTCAAGTATCAGAGTTTAAGAAACACTTTGTCAAACACAAAATAAATAATTTCGAGATTGTGATTCTTGTTCAATAGAAAGTCAGTGAAGCAATTTTTTTTTGTCAATTTTAAATTCATTCAATTTTACAAAATTTTAATTGTAGAATAAAATACTCTAATTCTTTCTACATATATCTTACCTATACCTCTTTCTAAATAATTCTAATAATTGGTTTTGACACGCGCCTGTGTGGGCTTCAATATCGGCTCTCAATCAGCAACTAAAATTCATTTATAATAAATTTTCGTGTACATATAGTTTTTATCTATGACAGAAAAAGAATATTAACACTCCAAATCGATGGACCTTATTTCGACGTGGTTGGTCTTTTTTGTGTGATTAAAGCTTGTCTTATTTCTTTACAATCCGTTAATCGCTATAATAAATAACGTTGAAAAGCAAAGAAGTTCAGTGAATACCTAAATGGTTGTATGCTCATGACTTTAGCAATGCTATCTCTTCAATCTGAACTTGTAGCTATTTATCAAAGTTCCAACCACTGGGATTTGTTCAAGACAAGAATATTAGCAATTAAATACTAATTAATATCTCATTTTATTTATTCTTATTATACACTTCGATTTATCGTCATTGATTGCCGCTGAGTAGTTGAAGCTCACCGATCTTTGATCGTCATTTTAAAAGGCAAAGAGAATTTATTGTACGTGATAAATAAGACTTCGCTTGCTAATCAGAAATTGCATCTAATCTAAAGTAGGAAATGTCCGTTGTTGGCTGCGTGGCTGCCTCCCGGATAAAACGGTAGCTCCGAGTAACAAATTAGAGCTATTAGATGACTTATAATGCAAATCTGCTGTCAGTTTTTCTTTTGAAATGGCGCGTTCGGTCTCACGAATGGGGTCTTTAGATTTTATGTTGAGATGTTGAGTATGATTCGGTTCACACCAGAATGGAAATTTTATTATTATAGAGCTATGTGGTTAGTAAAAAGGACTTGCCTGAAAGTTAATGATGAAAAAATGTTTTCATGCAAAATTTGAGCTTTTTTCTTTCGTCAGTCTCCCCCATAATTTACCTTTTCTCAATCTGTGACTTCGTTTTTTTTCCATCCTTTCTAGCTTGAACTAGCACTTAATTCAAAGTTTGAAACTTCCTAAGAAAGTGCAGATGAGGAAATACGATCAAGTTCAAATTCTTATAGAAATCTGAGAGTTGGTAGGTAGAGACCCATAAGGAAGTATGGGGAGTCATGAGGGAGTCGGAGTTAGTTCAAAGGAAATATATACAGGAAACGCCTACCAAATATATATCGAGAACTTCTTTGCAAAATTTGGAAATTGGTTTCCCCTTGCATTCAATTCATTAATTTTTGGAATCCTTGCCATTGAATTCCTAATAATATTCCAGTATTTTAGGGAAAAATATTGCCATTATATGGTAGGTAGGTAGTTTATCAGCCAAATCAAACGTATGTAATCATACAATGTCCATTACAAAACCATTCTGCCAAAATTTGGGCCAGATTCAACCCTTATTGTTTCTAAAATAATATCACTCATTCCTTAACAACTTAAATATCCCTACTCAATTAGAACAAAAATACAACATTGCCAATTCACATCAGGTTTTCATCTCTGTTTCTCTCCTAAGACATTTACTATTTTGATAAATAGTAAATCATTTCAGCTCACATAAATAGTTCAGTGCATGCAACGTATTCTGTAGCAATTAATTAGAAGTAAGTACACGGTAGGACATGTAGATAGGTCTTTGATAAAGTGGGGATAGCAAACGCGTGTCTTGTAATTGGAGAACCGCGGCGTATGGCGATATCAAAGGATGTTATGTATCATGTTAGAACAAGACAATTTTATTTAATAATAAAAATATACATATTTATTGCTAATTATTTTATACAATTTTTACAACATCCAAATTTAAATCACGCCTTTTCACCACTGGTACTCTTATATTCATTAGCAATATTTTTAATAAATTGCATCTTCTCCTTTAATTTTTCCTTGGCGTTTTCCGCTTCAGATCCATTACTTAACATTAAAGTAACAAAGTCGTGGTAAGACATAAGCTCAGATATTTGCCCTTCTGATACATGAGCCTTCAAAAATGATAAGACCGAAGCTAAATGCCTTCCACTAGCGTGCAACATGCATTGAGTAGCTGAAGTGAATACTATTAAAGTAGCCAAGTGTAACACTAAAGCTACATCATCACAAGTATTCAATTCTTCCAATAATTTGTGCTTATGATTTAGAACAATAGTCCTATCCTTCTTTTTGTCAATTTTCTTTATGATCATACTGCAAGCTGCCAAGCTTTGATCAACAGCATTCATAAAATCATCGATGCTTTGCCCACTCAAAGATTTCACTAGGGGCTGCAAAGGTGTCTTGAACTCATTAGGTAATTCATTCACAAACTTCATTTTCTGATCATTATTAAAATTATCCGTGGATTGAATGTTTGACGTGGTTTCAGCAGCTGCATAATTTAAAATTTCAGTCACTATATCAGAGCAAACAGTTTTGAGTAAATATTTCACCAACTGAACTTGCACATCACCTGAAAACAGTTTGATGCCTCTGGAAAACAGACGAACTTCGCTGACTAGATCGTTGACCTTCTCTTGAAGCTCATTGTGGGTTTTGCGTCTGTTAACGTTCTGATCTGCGACTTTTGTCTTGAAAATTTCTGCAGCGATTTGAAAACCTGAAATTCAACATATTTTAGATTTGTGGACACCAGATTTGTTCCAATTTCTTTTAAAAAAAAAATCAACAACACATAGGATGGTTTCTAAATTGATTTTGGTAGAAATGGAAGGCAATTCAAATTATTTTGTATTAAAATGTGAATATCTGAATAATATGGATAGTGAATACTTGCGATAACTAAATAAGTTTGAAATAATGTATTTATCTACAGTTCAACATGAAAAAATGTAATATAAAATAAAAATTCTTCATGTTTTTAGGCTACACTCTCTATTTACCTTGTTCGTTCAAATTAGGAAGAAGATGTTCAGTCAACGGATCAACCAAAGTATCCAAACCCTCTTCTTCCAAAAATCTTTCAATCAACGCTTTAATTTCCTCTCCAGTAACGACTGCTAAGATTTTCTTAGTTTCTGTTGCAATAACATCGTCATCATTGTCAACTTTATGTCCACCACGAAAATGTTTTTTAGTCGATTTCGTTTTAGTTTCTCTGCCTTGAGTGCCTCCGCCACTTTTACCACCAGCCGCCTTTTTTCGCCTTTCCTCCCTCTTGTCCGTTTTTTCGTCATTGTCATCAAATTTTTGAGGTTTGCCTTGGTTTCCTTGAACCTCTATAATATATTGTTGATATTTGCCTGAATCAACTATCTGTTTGGCTTTTTCCTTGACTGATTCACTGCACATGGTAACTAGTCCATCAATAAAAGCTTTGCTAATGATAAAATCTTCAACAACAACTGTTTGTTGTTGTTTTTGGCCGACCAACAACTTATCCAAAATAAGGGAAGTATCTTTTGCAGTAAATACAGAAGGTAAATTGTTCTGCAAATCCACATAGCTCTTGCTTGATATGCATTCATCTATATCAGCTTCTATGCGTTCCAATATAGTTTTTGAAGCCACAGAAGATTCAAGGAATAACAAATCTTCATTACTAAATTGTTTTTTAATGTAAGATTTATAGTCTGATATGCCAATTCTTGCCAGAGTATCAAATTCCAAATATGCGTTTTGCTTGTAAAATGTCAGAGTCCATTCGTTTAGAGATCTTGAATAGGAATTGGGAATATATTGAGCACTTGGCAGTCTACTAGATAACGTGCCATACATTGAAGTTTGATCAAAGAGAGTGAAAAATAACTTTTCACTAATGCCAGTTTGCACTAAAATGGTTGTGACTAATGTTGGTCTTATAATGCCACTTAAACAACCCTTTAGTTTAGCTTTACTGCGAGCGATAAATGATTCGGTAAAGAAGATTTTCGGATCGTTTTTGTCCTGGGTTGCAAAAATGAGCGTTCCTAAGTGTTTTTCTAAGACTTGTTGTTGGAGAAAGTCCGCTGGTAAGTCGTAGGTAATGGTTAATTCGCCTACGTTGATTTGGCCGATTTGTTGTAGTTTTTCGTTGATTTCGCCTGCTATTCTTGTGATGTAATGGGAATCAATGAGTTGACCTGGAACAATAACATTATTACTAAAATGATGAAATTTAATTTTTTTTTAATGTTTTTCAATTTTTTTTGTGTTGAGATTTTACGTCTTGATGATCATTCGGGACTTCCCAAACTCTATACACTGAATTATTCTGAAATTTGAAGCAGAAATCTATAAAAAGCACTCAGAAAAATTGAAAATTGATAAAATTGCCCCAAATTGCTTAACGCGATTTTATTTCTAAACTATAAGTCCAAATGAGCTGAAATTTCCAAGTATTGTAGTCCTCTACTCGGATAAGAATCGCTGAAAATTTCAGCTTTCTATCTATGTATAATAGAAAAAAAGTTATAATTTTTCAATGTTTTCAAAAATACAAATCATAAGGGAATTTCAAATTTTTGTATGTTGAGATTATGTGTCTTAATGATCATTCGGGACCTGCCAAACTCTATACCGAGCTTTATACACTAAATTATTCTGAGATTTGAAGCCATTCAGAAAAAATAACCTGTATTAAGACGTCTATGGAGTTTCCATTTCACGTCGTTAAATTGACAGTGTGGATCGATTTAAAAGTTATATTATATTTAAATAGTAATACCAGTACCTCAACCAGTACATATTATCTGATGCATAATGAGTATACAGTGAGTACCTACATAAAAAAATTATGAATAATAATCATTCTCAAAAGGTTTTCCATCACATTTTCGAAACAATCTGAAATTGGCGTTTTGTGCATTTCAGAAGTAAAGATGGAAGGATACCTAATTGATGAATCATCACTGAAGTAAAAAAAAGGGACCAGGGTAATGTAAACAAGCTATTGTACCTTTCTTTTCTCATCTATTTTTATTGTGGAGGAAGCAATGAGCTATTAAAAAAAAAATTACCTGAGCTTTGGTCCTAGCTGCCCTTAAAATCAGAATTTTGGTAAGATTTAGTTGAGCATGTTTGGTATTAGACTGTAAGCATTTGGCTGTGGATGTTTTCAATAACTTCCCCCTTGACTTTCCATTAACAATTCAAGTTGCGATTCACTGAGATCCAAGGCAACAAATCATGTTTTGATTTATTTTTTTTGGTAATTGGTGCCCCCCTGGGAAGCCGTACGCCATAATAGGTTAGGATCTCATTTGTTACACGATTATACTATTAAAGGTAAGTGTAGCAGTGGGGCACTACGCACTACCGAATACCGGCGAGAAATAGTTGAATTATGATTTGCTGTTGGGTGTCAGCTGCACAACGTTGTTTCAACTGAATTCAGCCTAATGGGGCTTTAATACAATAGCCGAGACAATAGCTGAATGTTCTTCAACTTTGCCAGGCCAAATTTCAATTTCAATTTCAATTTCAATTTATTCAATAATAGTTAACAGTTTCATGATTATAAACATAATAATGTACTTAAAACTATTTAATTATATGAGGCAAAAAAAAACCCCTAGGTGCTGTGGCACCTGTATGGGCTCGATATTATATAATAATACTAATAATAATATGTTACAGGAGTGAATATCTATTGAAATGAGAAACAATTAACAGACAACCAAAAAATACAATAAACTGATAACCTATCCAAACTTTAACAGTGTGATGTTACAAATTTTCATATCTACAACATATCATCCACAAGATAAATGATGGATTACCGACTAAATACAATGACAAACTGGTCATACTGTTCCACTATAAAACTCTTTGCCAATTTAGAAAAATGCCTAGCGCTTGAGCACCTAATGCTATGGGGCAACAGGTTATACATTTTTGGACCCAGGTACCTAACTGATTTCTTACCCAACTCACTTCTGCATTTTGGTGTAATCAGATGACTAGATTTATTACTTCTAGTGCCATAACAATGATCTATAGTAATGTTGTTATTATGATGATTATATATATAGCAACATATTGTATGGAAAAATATTGTTCTTACATTTATAAGTGTTTTGTTGTAGATGAGATGAGTTGGGTATAATATATCCTTTTTATAAATTATTTTTAAAATTCTATTCTGAATAATTTGAAGTGGTCTTAGAGAGGTACTATACATGCTACCCCAAACCAATATTCCATAGCGCAGTACTGATTCGACCAAGCTCTGATACAGGGTTATCAACATACTTCTATCCAAAATTTGTTTTAGTGTGTAAAATTTATACATCAAGTACTTTAACTTTTTACTTAGGTAAGCAACATGTAAGTCCCACCTTATGTAAGAATCTATTATAATTCCAAGATATTTAGTGCTTTTAACTTCAATTATTTTCTCTAACAAATTTTTAACTTCAATATAATTAAACACAGGTCGATTTTTTTCAGTTTTAGTGAATGCAATATAGTTGGTTTTTTTAACGTTCAGTGACAATTTGTAATAGTCAAGCCATTTTTTTACTGTGAAGATGCCATTTTCAGCATTTTCTCGAGCCTCCTGCCAGGTCAAACCATTGAAAACAATCACAGTATCGTCAGCATATGAAATTACTTTTCCCCTGATTTTTAATTCGGTTATTGATTTTATATATAAATTGAAAAGTATTGGTCCCAAAACAGTTCCTTGCGGAATTCCAATTTTCACTATATTAGGGTCACTTAAAGTTTCCCGTATTTTCACTTGTTGTTGTCGATTAGTCAGATAGCTTTCAAACACCCCCAACACAGTACCTCTCACACCATTTTGTTCAAGAACATGTAGGAGTTTTTTATGAGGCACTGTATCGAAGGCCTTTGCCAGATCCAGAAACACAGCCAAACACTTTTTATCAGTATCCAAATTTTGTCGAATTTCCTCTATTAAGTGATACATAGCAACACTTGAGTTCAGACCCTCTGTGAAACCATACTGATTCGGCGAAAGTAAGCCATTTCCCTTCAAAAAATCATTAAGCCTTTCCCTCAAACACTTCTCAAAAAGCTTGGCAAAGTTTGAGATTACACTAATCGGTCTGTAATTACAGACCTGGTTCGAATTTCCCAATTTCAGTATTGGAGTAATTATAGAGATTTTAAGTTGTTCGGGTACAATTCCGGTTTCAAATATTAAATTTATAATGTATTTAAGGGGCATAATCAGGTAGTAGTGTAACTGTTTGATTATTCCTGCAGAAACTCCATCATTCCCAGGAGCGCTGTTATTTTTTAAACTTGCTATGTGTTTTATTAGTTCACTATTACCTACTGGTCTTAAGAACATGGATTTATTTGAAATGCTTGAAGGGAACTTCTCCATGCTGTCAGGGATGCTATCAAACATGTCTATTCCAACCTTTGAGAAATAGTTGTTACAATAATCACTCATTTCTTTATCATTAGGAAATGCTTTATCATTATCTAAAATATTAATAGAATTATCTTTTTTGTTTTTTATGTTAATGGCTTGATCTATAATCGCATATGTCTTCTTTAAGTTATTTCTGTTCTCTTCAAGTTTTGATTTGTAGTATATATTTTTAGCATTATTGATAATTTTTTTTAGGTTATTTCTGTATTTTTTGTACTCATTCTCTTTTTCTGGAGTATGATTTTGTACCAATTGTTTTTTTAATTTATCTCTGTGCTTAATAGATAGAATAATGCCATTAGAGATCCAAGGTTTGATTTTATTATATTCTTTAATTAAGATAATTTTTGTTGTTTTGCAAAGTGAGTATATACTTAAAAATTTATCGATAAACTTTTGATATGCGCTTTCAGGTTCTACAGAATTGATCACCTCAAGCCAAGTTTCTTGTTGGGATAAATTAACAAGCTTTGTATAATCAGTTTTGACTATTGTTTTCCTGAGTGGTTCATATGTTTCCGGAGCTGACTTCTGAGAGATATTGAGCATTATTGGGTAATGGTCAGTGATGTCGTAGTCTATTATATAACTATCAATTACAATGTTGTTTATTTTGAGATTATTTTTTAGAAAAATGTGATCTAAGCATGTTTTTGTAATTTCTCTAGTGATTGAGTTTATATATGGTTGATAACCATGCAGGCACAGTGCTGAACAATAATTAGCTACTTTTTGGTCTGAATCATCCAGAATATTAATATTGATGTCTCCCATCAACATCTCAACATTTCTAGAGGAATGATTTGATAGGTAAATGTTTAGATCACTAACGAAGCAGTCTATGGATGTTTGTGGAGAACGATATACACAAGTTAGACCATATTGTATTTTATTTATTTCCAAGGTAACTCTATTAACTATTATTTTAGTGGAAGCAAGTTCATGTGTTGTTATGTTAGCGTTCAATTTAGTTTTAACTAATATAAGGATACCATCGTTTTTGTTCATGTTTCCCTTGTTATAATATGTTGTGTAACCCTGGATTGAGAACTTGTCACAAGAATCCAGTCGATAACATTCGCTTAGTACAATAATATCGCAATATTTGATTTTAAAAGATTTAAGAAAAGATAATAATTCGTCAAAATTTTTCCTAGCACTTCTAATATTAAGATGTAAAACATTGAATTTTTTATCTATTATATTAATTTTACCCAAAATATCCAACGGACCAACAGTCTCACTACATATATCACAATGAATTGAGTTCAAGAGATCGGCTTCTTGTTGCTTAGACATATTTTATTTTACTTCTTAGCACTTCCAAATGGTACATATATGTTGGACAATGAGGGTCCGTTGCCTCATGTTCGAGGCCATAGCTGGTTTTGTATTTTTTATTTGACGTTTCGCAGTTGATACATTTTTTTCCTTGTCCTGTTACACTAAGCCTACATTCATTTCGTGGGTGCTCTTCTCCGCAATATGAGCATTTGGCCTTGTTTTGACATTGAGTGTTGTTATGGTAAAAACCAGTGCACTTGAAACATTGCTTAACTGAAAGGTTCTCATACACTGGATAGCGTTCCCATCCAATATAGATCTTCCTGTAAGCCATAAATTTTTTAAATAGGTTGGGTGAGCACTCTGCAAAGATAATTTTACTATTTGCTTTGGTGTTTTTGATAAATGTGATTTTAAATAAATCATCCTGGGCAATAAAAGTATTCTGACTTTTTATTAAATTTTCAATTTCTGTGTCCGTTGATGCATCTTCAATAGCGTACCCAACAATTTTTACTTGTGGATTTCGAAGTTTGGTTTCCTCCACTTCATAGTAAGTACTAAGTTTCTGTTCAATTTTGTTTTTTAGTTTCTGTATGTTTTTTGTATCATGACACTTAATTATTAAATTTCCCATTTTGGTGGGCCTGATTTTATTTATTCCAATGTTTAGTTCCGAGAGCTTTATGTGTTTCATTATGTCGATTTTAGTTACTTCTGAGCTCTGTTGTGCTTTTGGTTTGATGATTAGGTTGGGAGTATTATTGGGTGATGGCCCATTTGTCAATCCTTGTTTATTCTGATGCACCACAGCTGCAAATGATTGTATGGGGCCTTCAGTTGATAGATCAAGGATTTTTGATTTTTGTTCATCCAGTTCTTTTTTGAGTAGTAGGATTATTTCGTCTTTACTTGCAATCACTTGTTTTTGTGTTTTCCAGATGAAAAGTCGAGTGATCATGTTCTGTACCTATTGTAGCTGAAATGAAATAGTGACGCCTCTAAAGACGAATAAAAAAACTTTCAAAGGAGGTCCTCATTTTCGTTCCCCCTCCAATCTCCCGATATGTATTTGAGATCTTCCTGATAGTATTTTTTGTTTAAGAGACATTCCCGATTGCTATAAATGATTTTTTGGTACCATTTTTGAATTCTCCAGAAAAAAATGCCAATTGGCTATTTTGAATTTTTTCAAAACTACGGAAACGGGGAAGTTCAAAAATAAGCCCCTGTTCAGACGTCGTTGGATGACCCTGTACATCTCGCATTCTTCGTTTACTTGTGTATATTTTGGAGCAGAATTGCAAAGATATCTAACAAGTGGTAGGTAATTTATTTTGAGTGCTTGAAAAGAAAGCCTTAAGTACAATCAATAGGAATTATTGTGAAATGACTTGAAATTGTGATATTTTCCATATAACTTTGCATTGGGGGATAGCAGAAGAGTTAGGGACCACTCCAGCTGCTGGCAAGATGTACTTTCCCATTCTTTAGAATCACAGGAACTTGCATGCTCAACTACTTGTAGCGCCTGCTCTAACCTCAGCTTTAACTCAGAAAAATTGAAAATTGATAAATTTACCCCAAATTGCTTAACACGATTTTATCTCAGGAACTATAGGTCCAAATGAGCTGAAATTTTCAGGGATTGCAGTCCTCTACTCGGATAAGAATCGCTGAAAATTTCAACTTTCTATCTATACTCAATAGAAAAAGTTATGATTTTTCAGTTTAAAAAAATACAAATCTTAGTACTAAAACGTATTAAAATGATGAAATTTCAAATTTTTTTAGTTGAGATTTTGTGTGCTAATTGAGGTCCTAATGATCCGAGTAATGATCATTCGCGATCCCCCCAACTCTATACACTAAATTTTTCTGAGATTTGAAACCAAAATCTATGAAAAAAGGCACTCGGAAAAATTGAAAATTGATAAATTTACCCAAATTGCTTAACACGATTTTATTTCTGAAACTATAAATCCAAATGAGCTGAAATTTTCAGGGATTGTAGTCCTCTACTCAGAAAAGAATTGTTGGGAATTTCAGTATTCTATCTATTATGAAAAAAAAAGTCATGATTTTTCAAAGTAGCTGACGTCACACACATAATCTCACTTCCGAAGTTTTTTTCCCCATCCAAACTGAGGTTATGTGTATGACGTCAGCTAGTGCCTAATTTGTGAAAAATTCAAACTTGTTGTAATCTAATAGCAATAAAAGTTCCACCCTACCTAAAACATTCTGTATATCCTTTCTGCTCCTCAAAACTTCATTCAAATGTGCAGTAATTTGTCCATAGTCCACTCCGATAATCTTGGCAAGTTCACCAAGATTTATCCTGCCTCCGCTCACAAACAGCTCATTTTGAATGTCCGTTACCAATTGTGCTGGCGTCAAATACTCTTTACCATCGCTGGTAAATATAAGATCCAAAATTTTCTTCTCGATAAGCCAGGAAATAATTTCAACGCAATTTCTTTCCGATAGTTTTTGACTTGTTGAACTGAGCTGGACTTTTTGAAAGTCTGCAGCTAAACGTTTCACTTCTTCCCAGTCGGACATTATTATTGTATTTTAAAGCTAAGAACTTTATAATTTAATAAAAATTAACAATATTTTGAAAATAAATGTAAACAACATATGGTGGATGACAGCTTAACCTAGTGATGACGTTCCTCTTTTCTTTTTATAGCGTTTTCTTTTGTCTGCACTGAGAGCAAATCCAGCTGTTCCATCAGAGTCAAAATACAAATGTTTAAAATTCAAGAACTAAAACTATTTATGCACAGTTGAACTAATAATATTTTTTCAACTCAACTCTTACTAATCTAAAAACATAACATTACAACTAAAATAAACTGGAAGATTTCATGTAAAATTCCTTATGCTTTAAATCATTAACAGTGGCTTCAGCAGCATTCCTCACACTTTCTATGGAATCAAACATCAACGCTTCAAGTGTATCTCTTATTTCCAAGCTCCATATTTTTTCCAAAGTGCTGTGCTGAAAATATTTGCCCATTAAAAGCACAAATATGCAACTCCTTTCCCTCATAATTGGATTCGAGTTGCGCAAAAACTCTCCTAAATGAAGCTGACTATCTGTTTTACCATCATTCAAAACGATTTTTTCAATTATTTCAGTATTTTCTGGCAGTCTTCTTATAGTTTGCGTTAAAATTGATATAATATCCATCGATATTCTCAGCTTTCGCTTGGCCAATCCCAAAAGTGTATTTATCAAACTATAGACATTCAAAATAACTATAGCGTCACAAAATTGTAAAACAAAATCATCTTGAATGTAAACCAAATGGCACACCAACATTACAATGTGTTCTAATGCTTGCAGTTCTTCATTGTCTAGTTTTTCCAAAGATTTATAAGTTTCCAAATTCTTTGTGGCTGGTAAACCTCCAGAAGACGAATTTGAAATGTCTGGCAGGTTGCGAAGTAAAAGTTTTACAGCGTATATGAGATTTGGTAAAAGTTTGACTTCCAAGTAAACTTTTTTGATTCTGTCCAGTGTTTTTTCTGAAGTTCCTTTTACAACAAACGCAATGGATAGTAGCTTGACCACAAAACTTAAAACTTTACTGTTTGAATTTGAGTTTTTAAGTGGGGAAACTATAATGTTGGTTAAATTTGGTTGCAGTAGTGAGGACATTTCACCATTCATTACTTCTTGTATGGATTTTTGCAAAAACACTATCCATTCTTCAGGTTCAATGGGATGATTGTCTTCTATGAAGTTTAATTTTTCTTTTAGGCATTTACTTAGATTTTCCATTGCTTTATCCTGCTCTTGTTTCTCTTTTGACTTTTTAGATTCTTCTGATTTTGGTATAGCCCCAGTTGAACTTTTATTGCTGTCAGATTTTTTTGTGTCAGTTTCTTTTGGTACAGCCCCTTTATGGTGTTTATGGTTCATACTGTCTTTTCTTTGTTGCTCTTTTACTTGCTTGGTACTGGCAGTCAATGAGGAAGTTAGAGGCATTGGCACTGTAGATTTTGATATTAAAATATGACCTTTAACAAAGGAGTGATTCAATATTTGATTCCAAGTCAGTCTTTTGGATGGATTCTTTTGGAGTAGACCTTTTAAAAAAGATATGCAGTCTGGTGAAAGAAATGTTGGCCACTTAATTTGCTCACTTTTAATTTTTTTAATTAAATGCAAAATAGAGTTGGTGCAGAAAGGAGGGGTTCCCATTAGGAGCTCATAAATAATGCATCCTAATGACCATAAGTCTGCATTATAATCATAGGGAAGTTCATCGATTAGCTCTGGTGCCATATACAATGGAGTTCCTTTTATTGAAGTTAAAACATGGGTACCTGTACTCATATTTCTTGCGAATCCAAAGTCACATAGTTTGGCCTTATTTTCTAAATCCAACAAGATATTTTGGGGCTTTAAATCTCTATGTAGTACTCGATTTGAATGTAGATAGTATAAGGCCGACACTAAATCCCACACAATTTGTTGCACTTTTTCTTCTGTAAGGTAACCTTCTTTGTTCAGTACTCCTGTAAGCTCTTTTGGTGCAAACTCTGTTATGACTACAATTTCGTTTTCTGTTTCGAACGAATCGAGCATCTGGATTATGTTCGGATGGTGTAAATCTCTTTGAATTTCGCATTCTCGCCTGAAGCCTTTCAGTTCTTTGACGGACCTGCCTCGTTTGCTGATTACTTTAAGAGCTACAAAGTTGCCGGTGGATAGCTGTTTGGCTTTGTACACTCTGCCAAAGGAACCTTCGCCTAAGGTTCCTATTACTTCGTATTTATCCATGTTAACGTTAACTTTGAAATTTGGATGAATAAAGTAAAAATAAACAAACTTTGTTTGGCTCAGCTGATTTTAATTTGACGATATTTCTGTTGAGGTTAAGAGGATTTCATTTTTATCTGCTCCAAGCAGATCTGACGAATGTACGACACACGGGGCTTGTTTGGGTGGTTGCTCGGAGTAAGTGCAGTGCACAAAGGAGTGTTCATTAGCTAATCTACACTTACCTTGCGTTCGGTATTTTGCTCAAAGAGTAGAGCGGTGCCGTAGTCATGTGACCAGCGAGCGAACAGAGCAGTTGAACACTGTATTAGAGCCAGAAATTTTAATAAACGAACGCGAATGAGCCTCCACCGAGTACACTTTTTAAATAAACGAACGGTAAATTCAAACTTGGAGAATTCAGATCAAAATACGGAACGCACGATTACTCACCTTGCGTTCGGTATTTTGCTCAAAGAGTAGAGCGTGCTGAGCGGTGCCGTAATCACGTGACCAGCGAGCGAACAGAGCACGGATAGTTTTAGTAGAGAGCACAGTCGAACTTGCACCAGTTGAGCTGTTTTCTCGCGGTGGAACTGGTTCGACCCGGTTCAATTAGGTTCGAACCTGTACCTGAGCCGCTTTCCAGTATGGGAGTGTGAAGCCCGGAGCTACTCGGGGCGTGGAGCCCCCGAGCTGTACGTACGCGTCAACCTATCAGCTGTCACATCTGTGGGTGGCTATTTATCTATTTATTTCTTGTTATATCTCAAGATTGAACATTTTAAAATATATAGTTTTGATTCTCTTTCATTTTTGATAAATAAAAAAACAAACTGCACAAACAAATAGATAATTATTTTTAAAATTTGACATATTTGACACTAAGACAGGCGTCTCACGCCATGATACTGGAACGGTACAAATCTAGTGCGTGGCGCCCCTGAGGTGCTCTGGAGCGCGCCAGAGCGCGCCAATGTGCATACTGGAAAGCGGCTATTCTTGCGTTGAACCAGTGACGTCACATTGAACCTGGTTCAAAAAATTTCGAACCGGACTCATGGCTTGTTCTCCGCTGACATAAGACTGTGGTTCAAACCTTCCATTTTCTCGCGTTCACAAGTGATGACGTCATCTACAAATTGGTTTAAACCGTAGTTCGAACCATTCGCCCCACGAGAAAACGCCTTTGAGCTTTTGGCGTGCTCACTCCGTTCACTCTAAATACTCCGTAGAAGCAACAAAGCACTCCGATCGTTAGGATAGAACCATAGACAATAAAAAATAAAAAGACCTTCAAAAGTATAGCCGAAATAGGTTATACTATTACTGCGCATCCGGTTGCGCATTGCGGAATTTTTGGAAAGCTAGAGACTTACGAAAGATCAGTCCGATCATTCGATTCTGTTTCATCTTTCTGTGTCATAGCAATTCACAAGACAAGGACACCGTATGAGTTACAGAGCTTTCCTAGCTGTTTTGTAGAAACCTATCAAACATCCATAACTATAGAAACTGTCACCGAGAAAACAAATAAGTAACCTTAAAATAACGACATTTCCGTGTTGAAATATTTTTAACCGATTGAGCGGTCGTCTAAGAAGACTCGAACTCACAAAATCTAAAGAACAAGAAGAAATTGTCATTTTTATTAAGGCACTCGGTATCGCGTACCTATAATATTATGTACAACTAGGATAAACTGAACCAGTAAGTATACATGTTAGTTTTGTGATATACGGCATATTTTTTTACTGTTTTAGGAGACCTCAGTCAGAAGAGATAAAATGTAGATGTTAGTCCTTGGCCAGCTTAGCTTGTACATACATTAAAGCATGTATAAGGGATGTAATAACTGTGTTAGTAAACTCTTTAGGTATTTGACTCTATCTAGCTATAATATATATTTTTTCTAGTACAATTTAGTGTTTATTTTGCCTCTTTTTTTAATCTACATCAAAAAATCGCACAAAACTTTATGAAGTACCACACCATTTTTCTCATTCGGATTTGAGAAACAAAGATGTGGAACAACATAAGTAAGTTTTTTGTGCAATGAACTCAAGACAAATTTCAAAATTCCCGCCATTTCAGTATTTGTTCCGACTGCCACTATTGACGCCACCGTCGCTGTGACGTCAGCGCTATACAAACTTTCATGTTATCAATCAGGTACTCTTACCTTGGTTTATTATATTTCTCTATGGATAGAACCTGAGATTAGAACTGATTTGCAATCCCATAGTTCGGTTCTGGTTCTGAGGTTCTGGGTACTGGAGTTTGGTTTTTAGGCGTGAAAAGAGTAACTACACTCTCGCCTAACCGGATTCGAGTCGAATTAGAGGTGCTCACTCCAAAAGTTTCAGGGCACAGTTTTGCAAAGTAGAGTTTCTTTTAGATTGTTTACTTTCGTCTTCGTTTTTGTTTGTCCCAAAAACTCTGGTTCGTTCAAGGACACACTTGACACTACTAGTACAGGATAGCTCATCCTCATATAAGGCCTGTGTGGAACAAATCCCTCCTCCCCCCAACCCCAGCCAAATGACAGTTAGGCACTAGCTGACGTCACACACATAACATGTTCGTTGGGCAGACAAACAAAGCGTTTGAAGGACAATTTTAAGCACACAGGCGCTAGCATGTCACCAATGAAAACATCACTTTCGATAGGGGGACCAATGAACTATAGTTCATTGAGGGGGACAAATATGTCATTGAGGTTATGTGTAAGACGTCAATGGCTAGTACCAAGCTGTGACGTGGCAGCATGTTATTTCTCCCCTTGACGTAGCCTGTTGAAACAGATGACGACTTAGTTATGACGTCGCAAATGGTGAAACACCAATATGGCGGCGATTACTAAAAACGAGGCTGATAAGCAATCCTGTGTGTATCATCTTTGGGGACTGCACGCCTGCAGTTTTTTTGAAGCATTGAGAACGGTGTCACTGCAAAACGAGTGTTGCATTAAATTTGCTCTACCAAGGAAATATTCTAATAGTTATTTGTCAAAATAGTTTTATATATTATCACAATACCTATCCGCCCGAGGAGATGTGTCGTCATTCCAAAAATTAACTTTTAGTTACCTATTTGTCAAAATAGTTATAAAAAACCCGCCCTAAATGTAAGAACAAAGTATTTTCCTTGCGTAGAGTTGAGCCTGCACTGAGTACACTTTTTCAATAAACGAACGGTAAAAAAAAAAAACGGTAAATTTATGCTCGGAGAACTCAGATCAAAATACCGAACGCACGGTTTGTGACGTGCTGTCATTTGTCAAAGTTCTGACTTCATTTGTCCATCCAAAAAGTAGAGGGAGGTTTTTATTTTTCATTTAACAACTTCTGTCCCTTCTTGTCCCTGTCCTGTTCTCCAAAATTTGCAATTTTTCAATATAAAAAAGCCGGTGCCAATTTTAAAGTCTGGCTTGTGTAGGTAGATTCCCTATGT
Source organism: Ceutorhynchus assimilis (assembly GCA_917834065.1). Lineage (NCBI taxonomy): Eukaryota > Metazoa > Arthropoda > Insecta > Coleoptera > Curculionidae > Ceutorhynchus > Ceutorhynchus assimilis. The sequence continues at coordinate 6,776,147 of OU892281.1, forward strand.
GTTCATTTTAGATTAGTGTCACAGGCAAAGGTAAGTTGTGTGTAGTAAGAAAAACAGAGGTACTATTTATTTCCATGGGGCAAGCCTAAAGCCAAATGTTAACCATTTTTATTTCGGTTTCAGCATAAAAGGCAACATGAGTTCTTCAAATCTGCCCGATATAGCAGACAAAAGCCTAGTGCAAAATATGTAAGTGAAGTACCACTAGTACCCATTAAGAAATTCAAGTATCAAGATGAATAATATGAAACTTTATTTTTATAGAATATAAATGTAAGGTTATGAATGTTTGTGTGTGATTTTCTGTATTTATCATCCAAAAATGATTCATTTTAAATCCAATTTACACTATTATTGGTTTTTAATTGCAAATTTTATTTATAGAACTGAACATTTATTTTTGGAAAGTTACTCTATGAGTAATTAGCCCGAAACTGCATTCAAAATGTTGTATGTAGGTATAGGACTTATAGGAGATACCATTCCCTTTCTTTGGAATTGTTACTTATTGTGTGTTGTTACTAGAACGATGAAATTTTAAAAACTATAAGTTCGAATGAGCTGAAATTTCCAGGGATTGTAGTCCTCTACTGGGATAAAAATCAGCTTTCTATTTTTAATAGAAAAAAAGTTATGACCTTTCAAAGTTTTCCTAAATCTAAATCATAAGGCTTCTTACTAAAACGAAATTTCAAATTTTTTGTTGTTCAGGTTTTGTGTCCTAATGGTCCTTTGGGATTCCCCAAACTCAGGTCTATAAACCTAGCAGTCCCAAAGTGGAAAAAAACTTCGGGAACTATATAATAATTAGGTGCTAATTAGGGCCTCTAATTAAAAATTAGGTGCTCCTTTGGTTTCTGAACAAATAAAAAAAAACTAAGGGACTGCTAGGTTTATAAAAGCTAGCAGTCCCCTATAGCAGAGCTGGGAGTAATGACAAAACAAAGTTACTTTACTTTAACGAGTTACTGAAAGTAACGCGTTACTTGGTAACTTCGTTACTTTTCAAATTGATTGATAAGTAACTGTAACGACGTTACTTTCCTGAAGTAACGCTGGAAGTAACGCGTTACTAGTTACTATGAAAGTAACTCGTTCTCTCAATTTGTTTATCTTCTTTACAAATAATTGACGAGTGAAGAAAAGGAAAATAAGTAATCCAAAAACTTTGTATGTCAAATAAAATGTTGGTAGTACAGAAAGTTTGTTTTGAAAGCTCAAAATATTCGTTTTTGGGCGTGCCACGCGCCGCCTCTGCTCTAAAGGCACTATATGCAGACACTGGGACGCTTCAAAGAGAGGTTTGTCCAAAACCAAGTGCTCTATTCCAGTCGCTTAATCCTTAATCCGTTTGAATTTTGCAAGAATACTCTTCCACATAGTCGGACTCACAAACTAAAAACATATTGGCATTTCGTATAGGTCTTATTTGATTGTTTGGACTGCTGTGTTGGTGAGTCTAATTAAGGAATAACACAATTTTCGACGTAAATAGTTACTTTTGAAGTAACGCGTTACTTTAAAAGTAGCGAACTACTTTTAAAGTAAAGAAGTTACTTTCAAAGTAAAGAAGTTACAGTAACGCGTTACTTTCCAATAAGTAACGAAAATAAAGTTATCATTATTCGAAAGTAACTGTAAATTTTAAGTAACGAGTTATTTTTAAGCAGAAGTAACTGTAAAGTAACGCATTACTTTTTTCAAGTAACGATCCCAGCTCTGCCCTATAGTAAAAAATATTTTTTCAAATTTTTTCTTTTTTTTTTTTTAATTATTAGGGGACTGCTGACTTTACGTTTACATGTTGGTGTGTCAGAATGGAAAAAAAACTTCGAGATCTAATCTTAAAGTGAAGGAAAAACAAACATTATCATCAAGTATGTCAAAGGCATTCCAACGATACTTGAAAATCCCTCAAAAAACTAAACAACAGCCAAGTAATTGAGATCTCCTTTTGGTACAGCAATCTTAGCTCAATCGTAAACAAAATAGACGAGTGGAAAGCTAGAGTATCTGCAACAAGCCCAACTATTATTATGTTGTCAGAGACCTGGCTTAGTACAGATATAGATACTGCAATTCTAAGCCTAGATGGTTACAACATCTACCGTAAAGATCGACAAAATCAAAGAGGAGGAGGGGTTTGTATTTGTATAAAGAGCCAGGTCGATGGACACAGCCTGATCTGTAGTACTTCTCAAGATTTTAATACGACCAATCCTGTTGATGGGCTTGGGCTGGATATACAAATAGATAAAATGAAGATTCATGTTGCATGTATTTACAGGCCAGGAAACACAACCAGTGAGGAAGCCAACACTCAAATGATTGCTGCTATCAAAGAAAGCTATTCAAAAAAGAATCCAACATTTATTTTAGGAGATTTCAATTACCCAAATATAAACTGGGACAATTTAACAGTTTCCCCACCAGATAAAAGGACCCAAGACTTTATGGACATGTATCAAGAAACAAATGCACATCAAATTATAAATTTTTCTACAAGGTACAGAAACGATCAGAGCTCTTTATTGGATCTATTTCTATGCAACGATCGTAAAAGTATTTTTGACTTAAAGCCAGAGGCGCCAGTTGGACGCAGTGACCACATCATTATCACTGCTAAATATCAACTAAAAATTCCTCCCAAACCAACAAAAACCATACTAAGGAGAAACTTTTACACTCCAAACTATGATCAAATAAACAGTTTTATCACCCAGCAAACTGTATGGGAAGAAGATACCAAGTTTGGAAGTTTCAACAAAAATGTGATGGAGGCTATAGAGCAGTATATACCAGTTAAGTCGGTTAAAATAAATCACCAGAAACCATGGATAAATCAACATTTGTTTGGAGAAATAAATAGAAAACGCAAATTATGGGATAAATACAGAAGTAACAGAACAATTGAAAATTATCAAGTATATACTGCTCAAAATAACAGACTGAAACAAAAGCTTACTCAAGCCAGAACAAAATTTGAACATGGACTGGTTAAAGATAAATCACAAAAGAAGATCTTTAAATACATCAGCAAAAACTTAAATTCAAAAGTGACAACTATATCTCTGAAAGATTTAACTACGCTTGAAGTGCTAGACAACGAAACCACAGCCAAGACCTTTGCAGAACAATTTAACAAAGCCTTTTCACAGGAAACCTTTGCAATGCCACCACTCCCTGTTTGCACTAGAGCCCAAAACTCAATTGATACAATGCACTTTACCGAGGAAAAAGTGAGTGGCGCATTAAAGAGAATGAAAACAGACTCAAGCCCAGGACCAGACAACATACCAACGATCTTCCTAAAAAATTGCAGCAATTCATTAAGCTCACATCTGGCAGAAGTGATGAATGAATGTATGGAAACCGGTGCTATCCCTAAGGAGTGGAAACAATCAATAGTAACACCAATTTTTAAAAAAGGAGATAGGCACAAACCAGAAAATTATCGTCCAGTCAGCTTAACATGTAACCCACTGAAGTGCATGGAAAAAATCATTGTTGAGGAACTAACAGCCTTTTTCCAAACTAATGATCTTATTCCCACATCCCAACATGGTTTTCTTCCAAGGCGCTCCACAACCACAAATTTGCTAGAATGCCTAGACGATTGGACAGCAAACCACGATAAATCGCAGCCTACTGATGTGGTGTATCTTGACTATGAAAAGGCGTTTGACAAAGTCCCACATAACTTACTTATTGGCAAATTAGAGCACTTTGGAGTACGAGGACAGCTGCTAACGTTAATAACAGATTCACTTAATGAAAGACACTACAAAGTCAGAGCTAATGGAGTATTGTCCAACCGGCATCCAGTGAGCAGCGGAGTTGTCCAGGGCTCGGTCCTGGGACCTTTACTCTTTACTGTTTACCTCTTCGATTTGGTTGACATCATACAGTGTCCAATGAAAAACTTTGCAGACGATGGAAAACTGTACATTAATCCACTTATTGGTGCCCATTTACTTAAAACAGACCTAGAAAATATTGAAAGCTGGTCCAGAACATGGGGGATGAAGCTAAACGCATCAAAATGTACAGTGCTTCGAATTGGGCCAAACAATCCAAACACACAGTATACTCTTAATAACACGACCCTCACATCAGTGAAAGAACAGAATGATCTAGGAGTCATTATAACATCTGATCTGAAATGGGAGACACATATAAAGAAAATAACGAAAAAAGCAAACTCTTTTGTATATCTCATAAAGCAAGCTTTTAGGGACCATTCAGTGGAAATGATAACGAAGCTGTACAAAAGTTACATAAGGCCAAAAGTTGAATATGCATTTACTGTGTGGAATCCCTATTATATAAAGGACATTGAACTCCTAGAAAGGGTTCAGAGAAGAGTTACAAAAATTCCTCTAGAACTTAGGTCCTTACCATATACAGAAAGGTTAGAAAGGCTCAATCTTACAACCCTTAGAGAGAGGAGACACAGGGGAGATCTAATAGAGACGTTTAAAATAACTAACGGCCACTATCAGTGCAATATTAAAAACCTTTTTCATCCAAGTCAAAATAACCAGCTTAGAGGCCATTCTAAAAAACTAGAGAAAGAAAAGACATCGAAAATGGTAAGAAGAAACTTCTTAGTGAATCGTGTTGTGTACTCCTGGAACGCTCTACAGGAAGAAACAATTTCCGTCGTTTCTATTAATGCATTTAAGAACAAAGTGGACTCTGAATTGAAACAGGACTTTAATAGGATGGTTCATTATGGTGTATAAACAGAAACAAACTCTCATATCAAAAGACACAATAGCTTCATCGGTTTCACCGCCTGCTATTGGTTAATTATAGAATTAAATTATAGAATTATAAAATTATAGAATTATAATAATTAGGTGCTTTTTAGGTGCTAATTAGGGCCTCTAATTAAAAATTAGTTGCTCCTCTGATTTTTGAGAAAATCAAAAAAAACTGAGGGATTGCTAGGTTTATGAAGCTAGTAGTCCCCTATAGTAAAAAATATTTTTCCAAAATTTTCTTTTGTATCAGAATTAGCTGCTTTTTAGGTGCTCCTAAATAGTCGAAGAAAAAATAGAATTGATTAATTATTAACTGAGTTACAGATTTTTTTTAATTATTAGGAGACTGCTAGCTTTACGTTTACATGCTGGTTTGTCAGAATGGACAAAAAACTTCGGGATCTACAGTGTCATTACTTAAGTGTGCAACATTAGGCCAGTCAATGAGGCTTCGGAATTAACAATAATTGCTAACAATGTGAAATTTAGGATTTACGTTTTGTATGACAAAAAAATGAACTATAAAAATTTGCACCTTCCAGTGATGTGCGGAGCATTGTTTTTTTTTATAAAAATTAAACAATTATTAATTACTTCTTCCTAAAAATTGCTAACAAAGTGCAAATTTACAAAAACGCGACGACTTATCTTCCAAATCTTGTATTAATTTTGCACCTTTTTTCATTAGGCGGAACACAATGAAAAATTATTTTTCCTACGAGCGTGCGCAAAGTAGTTCTTTTCCGCACGCATTTCCGGGCTCAAAGTTACACTTTTCCGCACTCAGTGCGGATACAGGCCTTATCCGCACTGAGTGCCGAAAAGTAATTATAATTGTCAAGCAACAATAAGTGCACCTGTCGACTTTGACACATGATGACAAATTTTTCCTCTATTTCTATATCAGCCAACATCTATACAAACACCAATTATAAATTAACTTTGACACATCAGATTTGTTCTCTATTTATATGCAAAAATCTACAAACTTTCTCATCAAATTTAAACTTTAAGATGAACAGCTCTGACGAGGATTTTCTGTTATTTTTTTTTGTTATGTAATTTTTTGATAAATGCATAGGTTCCCTTCAAGTTAATTAAAAATAATTAAACAAATTATCGGTTTTTTTTTCAAATTTTTGTTATTACCTACCTGATATGAAGCTCGTAGGAAAAATTTTGTTCCTAACACGTGCGCAAAGTGTCTTTTCCGCACGCAAACACGTATCCGAACTCCGCTTCGCGTCGTTCGTATAACTGTGTTTGCGTGCGGAAAAGTAACACTTTGCGCACTTGTTAGGAAAATAACTATATTGTTAGAAAGTATTATATAGTTTTCGGAAAAAATGCTAACAAGGTGCAAATTAGGATGATGCACCATAAATGCCAAACAAATAATCGTATAAATTTGCAGCTCTCAATCTCCTCCGGAAATGATTGATTTGCTTTAATATAACATATCATATGTGAAAAAACACCCTTATTTGGAGGGAAAATTGCTAGCAATTCAAAAACTAGGTGCAAATGTTCAAATTGATTGCCAGAATGTTATGCAACATTTGCACCCAAAAATATTAAGTGGAAACCTTTTTTTTCTAATTTTTGTTTCTTACAATAATCTTACGGAATAAGTTAAAAATATTATTATTATTATTAAATCCTTTATTTAGCATAAAAATTGCTAGTTTACAATAGTACAAAATATATACATATATATGAAAAGTAAGTAAAAAATAAAATGTAAAATAATAAATAATTCATAAAATAGGTAAACTAACAGAACAAAACTTAATAATCACAAACGATACACAATAATTTAAAAGTTATCACAAGCTCAACCATCCAGTATATCACAATTACCTAGCATATAAATTTTTAGTTTTTTCTTGAAACTCAACAATGAAGTGCAGTTTTTTTATCTCTTCTGGTAGGTTATTAAACTCGTTAAATCCTTTATGAAAAATTGAATTCATTGTACATTTTTTACTCTTTGGAGTTATGAAAAAATTATTTCTATTTCTGGTATTATAGTTATGCACTTCATTGTTGTAAACTATTTTGTTTATAAGGTATTCAGGAGCACGTCCAATCTTTATCTTAAAAATAAAAACCAAGGCATTATACCTTACAAATTCCACAACCGGTAGCCATTGCATTACTCTTAACATTGAGTTTATTGGTGTATACTTGCTACAGGAAAGAATTATACGCATAGCCCGGTTCTGCAATTTTTGTAGTCTAGTCACCTCATTCTGCTTGAATAAATACATGATTGTTGCACAGAAGTTGAAATGTGGCAAAACTAATGTATTATATACAACTAACTTTGACCAGAAAGAGAGAAAATAGGAACATCGAGATAGATAGTTAACACTAAAACTTATTTTAGACACAATATAATTGCAATGTTCCCTAAATAAAAGTTTATCATCCACTATCACCCCCAAATATTTAAACTTTTGTACTCTTTGAATCTTATCAGATCCAACCATCAATGAAAGATCATTATCATCACAATGGAGTTTGGTTTTGTCATAGGTTATTAACATGAATTTTGACTTATTCGCATTTAACTTTAAACGATATTTCACAGTATATTTATAAATTCTATTTAACGCCGCATTCATGTTTTGAACAAGGCTTGTCAAATTCCTAGAGGCTGCATAAACCAGTGTGTCATCAGCAAATAAGTGAACGTTAGCATTTCCTAAAATATCTGCCATGTCATTTATATATAAAATAAAAAGTAGTGGCCCCAGTACGCTACCCTGAGGTACACCATGATAATTTTCTAAATTTCCAGAAACTCTTCCATTCACTTTAACATTCTGTACTCGATTTGCCGAAGAGTTCTTAAACTATTTTAGTACACATCCACCAACGACCAACACCCACAGCTTCAAGTTTATTTAAGAGCATTTTGCGGTCTACTGTCTCAAAAGCCCTCTGGAGATCTAAAAACACTGCAATTACCATATAGTTACTATCAGGCCAATTCTTCCACTCATCCACAACACACTGAACCGCAGTTTCACAACTGTGGTTCGCTCTAAACCCTGATTGAAATTTAGTTATTAAGTTATTATGTTCAACAAAATCTAGCAACTGTATGTAAACAATTTTTTCAATTACCTTTTCTATTGTTGCAAGAGTATTTATAGGCCTGAAATTTGTAGCATCAAGAATATTTTCTTTTTTTTTGGACGGGTATTATAGTGGACATCTTTAACCGATTTGGAAATTCGCCGGTTTCAAAAGAACAATTTATTAAATTTATGAGTGGATCCTCAATGGCATCATAAATGTTTTTTAGCTGGTCGACACTACTTTCATCAGGGCTACTTTTAGATTCCAAGGAGAAAACAACCTTTCTTAAAGCTTCCGTATCGATCAATCTAAAGTTATCAAACCTATCCAATATAGTTGAAGAATAATTATTATTTATATAAGTGTCCGCAGTGTTGTCTATTTCACTAACAATTTGCTCTATGCTGTTTATATAAAATCTATTTAACCTATCAGGCAAGATATCCTTATCATTAACCACTTCACCGTTAATATGATCTTCAGAAATTTTCAAGGATTTTTTATTTTGCGGTAATATTTGACCTAATGCAGACCACATACTAGATGGGTCATTTTTGCATTGATCCACCTGATTTTCAAAATATTTGATTTTTTCCTGCCTAATAGTCCTAACTGCCATATTAAAAATAATCTGTGGCGCGGCACAGCCTAAATATTATTTGAGTGATGTTTTGGAGGTTTTTTTTTTCGTGCTTCATATAGGGGTGCAAACTTGAAGTAAGGGTTGAAATAATATTTAGAATTGCTGTTGTGATTTGCACCCTGTTTGTAATTTTCTCGATGTCAATAATTATTGTAAGAAACGAAAATTAGAAAAAAAAGGTTTCCACTTAATATTTTTGGGTGCAAATGTTGCATAACATTCTGGCAATCAATTTGAACATTTGCACCTAGTTTTTGAATTGTTAGCAATTTTCCCTCCAAATAATGGTGTTTTTTCACATATGATTTGTTATATTAATGCGAATCGCTCATTTCCGGAGGAGTTTGAGAGGTGCAAATTTATACGATTATTTGTTTGGCATTTATGGTGCATCATCCTAATTTGCACCTGGTTAGCATTTTTTCCGAAAACTATATAATACTTTTTAACAATAAATAATTTTTCATTGTGTTCCGCCTAAAAAAAAAAAGGTGCAAAATTAATACAAGATTTGGAAGATAAGTCGTCGCGTTTTTGTAAATTTGCACTTTGTTAGCAATTTTTGGGAAGAAGTAATTAATAATTGTTTAATTTTTACAAAAAAAAAACAATGTTCCGCACGTCACTGGAAGGTGCAAATGTTTATAGTTCATTTTTTTGTCATAAAAAACGTAAATCCTAAATTTCAAATTGTTTGCAATTATTGTTAATTCCGAAGCTTCATTGACTGGCCTACATATGGGATTTTTTTTAGTGATAGCACAATCAAAATATAAACAAGGCCAGAAGCTGGTGCATGTCTGATAATCATATTAGGTGCACTTAGAATGGTTGCAAGTTGAACAGCATACAGGGCAGCTGAAACAATATCCAAATTGTACTGTAAAGTACATTACCCTTATTTTAGAGAATTCAGCAAAATGTTATAATTAAAAAAAAATCTGTAACTCAGTTAATAATTAATCAATTCTATTTTTTCTTCGACTATTTAGGAGCACCTAAAAAGCACCTAATTCTGATACAGAAGAAGATTTTGGAAAAATATTTTTTACTATAGGGGTAGCTTTCATAAACCTAGCAATCCCTTAGTTTTTTTTGATTTTCTCAAAAATCAGAGGAGCATGTAATTTTTAATTAGAGGCCCTAATTAGCACCTAAAAAGCACCTAATTATTATATAGATCCCAAAGTTTTTTTTCCATTCTGACACACCAACATGTAAACGTAAAGCCAGCAGTCCCTTAGAATAATTTTAAAAAAATCTGTAACTCAATTAATAATTAATCAATTCTATTTTTTCTTGGACTATTTAGGAGCACCTAAAAAGCACCTAATTCTGATACAAAGAAAAAATTTGAAAAAATATTTTTTACTATAGGGGACTGCTAGCTTTTATAAACCTAGCAGTCCCTTAGTTTTTTTTTATTTTCTCAGAAACTAGAGGAGCACCTAATTTTTAATTAGATGCCCTAATAAGCACCTAAAAAGCACTTAATTATTATACAGGGTGTATATTTTAAGTGATACCACCCCACCATTGCTATATCCGAAACGGTAAGAGCTGCAAGGTCGGTTAAATTAAAAAAAAGTTGCCCTTTTTGCTGCCCATTCCAGAATTGTTTACAGTGTTGCCCGATTCTTTTTAGTTTATGAAATACAGGGTGATTTCTAAAAAACGAGCGAAATTATTTCATCATTTATTTCGAAAACTATTGATATTCGAAGTGAATGTCTGAAGAAAAGCATTGTGAAGTCTCAGGGATATTGTTGAGGAAGTTTGATGTGCAGGTTGTCACATTGTATCGATCTCCTAGTGGTAATTTTGACAGGTTTCTTGAGGTTCTGTCTCGGATTCTGGAGAGGCTGAGCAACCATCATCCTATGATTGTTACAGGTGACTTTAATGTGCATTTCAATGAGAGGGACGCTAGGGCTTTGAGTCTTTGCAATTTGTTCAGAGCATTTGGTCTTAACAAAACTGTGAAGTTCAATACACGTGTGAACAGGTGTCTTGACAATGTTTTCACAAACATTGATTGCCTCTTGACCTCATCAGAACCAGTTGATCTGACCCATGTCTCAGATCACATGGGCATATTATTTAAATGCAAACAATTTAGTAAAAAAATAAATCTTAAAATTAATTACAGGCCAATCACAGATTGTGGACTCTTTGCTCTGTACAATAGACTTGAAACAGATGGTTTTGATTTTGTAAATAATGATGCTCTCAGCACAGATGAAAAATTTGAAAGGCTTATTGACCTAATATCTAATGCTATGCTGACCTCCTTTCCACAAAAATCTAAATTTATCAGTATAAATCAACATAAAAAACAATTAAATTGGTTTGATAACAACCTGAGAGAGATGCGTGAAAGGCTAAACTTCTTTATATCTTTGAATAAAATGGATACTAATTTAATGACAAAAGAACGCTTGTCTGAGCATAGAAAAGACTATCGAAAAGCAATTAAAGCAGCTAAAATAAAGGCGAATGATAATTTTATAAAAAACTCAAGTAATGCCCAACGCGCAATGTGGAATGTAATTCAAAACAAATCCCAAAATCGAGTAAGACCTACTACTTCCCTTAATGCTAATAGTTTCAACAATTTTTTTTGTTCAATTGCCGAAAATGTAATTAATGGTCTTGAAAATCCGCCAACTACTTTTAATGAACACTTTGTATCACTTGAAAACATCCCACAATTTTGCTTCAAACCAGTTAGCTATAATGAAGTCAGAGATGCAATTTCAGCATTGAAAAATAGCAGTAGCAAAGATTGTAATGATATTAATACAAAGGTAATAAAAACCTTAAAAAATTTGATTGTTATTCCCTTGACGAAACTAATAAATGAATCCTTGGCCAATTCTATATTTCCAGCAGTTTTTAAAATGGCAAAGGTGGTTCCGTTATATAAAGGAAAAGGCTCAGTAGATGATCATACCAACTATCGTCCAATATCCCTTCTGCCAATTTTGTCCAAAGTGTTTGAGTGCATTATGAGGGATCAAATAAGTGAGCATTTTGAAGCCAATAACATTTTTGCTGTAAGTCAGTTCGGATTTCGAAAGAATAAAACAACAAGTTTGGCAATTAATCATCTGAAGAATGAAAAAGTTTGTATTTCGTGCAAAATTCTTTAATAAATATCAGTGCAAAGCGCTTTCGGCCGTGGCCATCATCAGTGCAACCTGAAAGTAAGGAAAAACGCTTTGATGGCCACGGCCGAAAGCGCTTTGCACTGATATTTATTAAAGAATTTTGCACGAAATACAAACTTTTTCATTCTTCATTACTCCTCAACGTGCACACATCTCTACACCCTCTATCAATTAATCATCTTACAAACAATATCTTGGGGGGTTTGAAAGTTTCTTGGATACCTATGCCTCATTTTTGGATCTTACTAAGGCGTTCGATTGTGTAACACATAGTATTCTCTTAGAAAAACTAAACTACTATAATTTTCATAACAGTGCGGTATTGTTAGTAAAATCATACCTTTCAAACAGATCGCAATATGTTTCTATAAACCAGGATTGTTCATCTAAGCTGTCCCTGAAGTATGGAGTACCACAGGGTTCAGTACTGGGACCCATATTATTTCTTGTGTACATAAATGATCTTGCTTCCACCCAGAACACAGCTGGTACTGTTTTGTTTGCCGACGATACTACTTATTACCAGAGCTATCATCCATCTGAAATACATGACCTGGGTCTTGAGAATACTGAGAGTAAACTTATGGAATGGTTCCTATCCAACAAACTATCCCTCAATGACTCCAAATCGCAGTCGATGAATTTGACGCTGAGAAACACACAAACTCACCACCCACTTTTAGCAGACTGTGTTGAGGAGGTTAAATTTCTTGGGGTTTATCTGGATCCGGGCCTGACTTGGGAAAATCATATAGTCCATTTATCTAGGAAGTTGTCTAAATATCTGTTCTTGTTTCGTAATCTGGTGAAGGTCACCTCCAGGCAAACTGTTCTGATGGCGTATCATGGATATTTTCACTCAAACTTGTCTTATGCCATTTTATCATGGGGTCATTCATGTCATATAGATAAGGCTTTTGGACATCAGCGTAAATGTGTCCGTATTATATGTGGCTTGGGCTACAGAGAGGATTGTCGCCAGTATTTTGTGACTTTGAATATTCTCACTTTGCCATGTATCTATGTGTTGGAGTGTCTGTTGTATGTAAAGCAAAATGTCCATCTTTATAAATTGCACCTGGATCAACATAATTATCCTACCAGAAATAATGACAAACTTTTTCCGGGCTTTGGCCGACTTGGGAGAACTAGAAATGGCACCAGGTATTTCGCAATGAAATTTTTCAATTTATTACCACCAAATATAAGAATTCTCGGCATCAGCCAGTTCAAGGTGAGAGTAAAGACTTTTTTGATAAAAAATGCTTTCTACTCATATGAGGAGTATTTTGCTTCTGATTTTAATATGTAACCATATGTTTTCTATTTTATTATGTAACCATTTTTGTTATATTTTTTGTGTGACCATGACCATGTATTCTATTTTATTACTTAGATGTTTAGATTAGAAGTTGTCATTTTAACATGTGTGTAAAGATGGATTATGTAATATCAATTGTTAGCTATTAGTGAAAATATAATAATAATAACTATAATTGTGAACGTATAAATATACTATATATAATACTTGGGTAATGTTGAGAAATTTTCCGACATTCACCCTCACATTTACCTAACTGTACTTTTGTCTTGACTTGTAAAAATGTGTTTTATACATATGTTATTACCAATAAATTATCTTATCTTATCTTATCTTACAATTCAAATTTGAAAGTTTTATAATTTTTTTCCCTCTACAACATGGCATCTCCAAATTTTGAATTCGACGTTTCGTAATCTAAGTACCATCATCAACTTCATTTTTTTAAATACGTACCTGAATTTTTTATGTCATTATTAGAAAGTGCCCTTTATTCCCTTTCTAAAAATGACATAAAAAATCCAGGTCCGTATTTAAAAAAATAAAGTTGATGATGGTAGCTCGATCACGAAACGTCAGATTCAAAATTTAAAGATGCCATGTTGTAGAGCAAAAAAAAAAAATAAAACTTTCAAATTTAAATTTTGTCTCGAATATCAATAGTTTTCGAAATAATTGATGAAATAGTTTTGGGCATTTTTTTGAAAACACCCTGTATTTCATGAACTAAAAGGAATTGGGCAACACTGTAAACAAGTCTTGAATGAGCATCAAAAAAGGCAACTTTTTTCTAATTTACCCGACCTTATAGCTTCTACCGTTTGGGATATAGCAATAGTGGTATCACTTAAAATATACACCCTGTATAGATCCCGAAGTTTTTTTTCCATTCTGACACACCAACGTAAACGTAAAGCCAGCAGTCCCCTAATAATTAAAAATCTGTAACTCAGTTAATAATTAATCAATTCTATTTTTTCTTGGACTATTCAGGAGCACCTAAAAAGCACCTAATTCTGATACAAAGAAAAAAATTGAAAAAATATTTTTTACTATAGGGGACTGCTAGCTTTTATAAACCTCGCAGTCCCTTAGTTTTTTTCGATTTTCTCAGAAACTAAAGGAGCACCTAATTTTTAATTAGAGGCCCTAATTAGCACCTAAAAAGCACCTAATTATTATATAGTTCCCGAAGTTTTTTTCCACCTTGGGACTGCTAGGTTTATAGACCTCCCAAACTCCATAAGTACACTAAATTATTTTGAGATTTGGAGCCAGATTCTATGAAAAAAGGCACTCAGCGTCTACTGAGATAAGAGTCACTGAAAATTTCAGCTTTCTATCTCTAATAGAAAAAAAGTTATGAGCTTTCAAATTTTTCCAAAAACTAAATCATACCTTCTTACTAAAACGATAAAATTTCAATTTTTTTTGGTTTAGATTTTGTGTCCTACTGGCCCTTTGGGACCCCCTCAACTCCATACACTAAATTAATATTAGATTTGAAACCAAAATCTATGAAAAAAGGCACTCAGAATAATTGATAAATCACCCCGAATTGCTTAACACGACTTTATTTCCGGAACTAGAAGTCCAAATGAGCTGAAATTTTCAGGGATTGTAGTTCTCTGCTGTAATAAGGATCACTGAAAATTTCAGCTTTTTATCTTCAATAGAAAAAAAGTTATGACCTTCCAAAGTTTTCCAAAATCTAAATCATAATGTAGCTAAGTACCTCAGTACTAAAACGATGAAAATTCAACTTTTTTTTTTGTCGAGATTTTATGTCCTAATGGTCCTTTGGGATATCCCAATATCCATACACTAAATTATTTTGAGATTTGAAGCAAGATTCTATGAAAAAAGGCACTCAGAAAATTGAAAAATTGATTATTTTACCCCAAATTGCTTAACGCGATTATATTTCCAGAACTATAAGTCCAAATGAGCTGATACTTTCAGGGATTGTAGTCCTCTACTGAGATGAGAATCGCTGAAAATCTCAGCTTTCTATCTTAATAGAAAAAAAGTTATGAGCTTTCAAAATTTTACAAAATCTAAATCACTAAAACGATGAAATTTCATTTTTTTTTTAACAAGATTTTGTGTTCTAATAGTCATTTGGGTTCTCCCGAACTCCATATACCATACGCCAGTTGAAAAATTGATAAATCACCCCAAATTGCTTAACACGATTTTACTCCTGAAACTATAAGTCCAAATGAGCTGAAACTTCTAGGGATTGTAGTCCTCTACCATATAAGTATCGCTGAAAATTTCAGTTAAGAAACTTATCAAATCAATGAATATAAGGCCAATTCGCATAACACCTAAATTATTATTTGTTGAATAATTCTAATTTATAATTTTGGCATATCTATTTTCCACTTGGTATCCTGAATCACAAAAAAATATTGATTATAGGTACTCTAGGACTAAAGTGTAAAGTGTCTTTCAATTCCTCTAGTTTTGAAGAGACTAATAATGTTCCACTATACTTAATATCTTAGTGTTACACACTGTTCCTTATAGCAGAAAATGTCATTGAAGAAATTGCAGAAATAAATTGCCTAGTCATTGAGTTTTTTCCATCAAGAATTAATCTTATCATTTGTCATGACTGTTTCACAATAAAAATGCTGATAACAAGTAATGAATATTGGTGAGAAAATTATTTAGTTAGCGGGTTTGTATAACTAATATTTTAGGTATTCACACTATTTGTCATGATTTCTGTATAAGAAGCTTGGGTTTTTGTATCCTCTACCGATTGTGAAACCATTTCAAAGGATTATTCTAGAACACTTAAAGTCCCTGCTAATAGATGGTAGTGGTACCTGGTACCCCATCCAAAAAATGTATTGGGGAAAAACAATAAGATAGAAATCTTCCTTTATTGATTTTTCAGATATTTTCAACCCCTAAGTAATCATCTACCCACACAAAATGATTTAGGAAACAAGATAATAACCAAGATAGTACCTATACTTATCAGAAATTTTTTGCTGATTTTATTTTTAAAATATTTAAGTAACCTGAAGATGCTTGCAAAAAAAGCTGATTTGGTAAATTTGATATGATGTAAACAATACCCATGTTATCTTTAAAAAAAAGTTGTTTTGACTTAAAATTAAGACAGATATTTTTTGTTCCCTAGGCTATTTGATGAGTGTATTTTGAGAAAAAAAAAAATAAGAAATACTTTGTTGATTCCCTGCTAAAAGATGCTAGTGATCCCCCATTCAAAATCTCAAGAAAATAATTGAAATAGCTTTTCTTGTCTTTTTTATGAAGAAATTGGTTCTAAATTTAGATTTTACGTCATTATTTCATTAGTTTTTTAGTTATATTATAATTATAATATTAAATGAGCATGCTCTGCAGTCCCTTATAAACCATAGTTGAAGTAAAAGTTAATTTAAATAAGTAAAGAATGTTTTGCTCCACACTAGAATACTGAGTAGGTGAGCTATGCAAACTCAAATGTATCGATTCCCAAGTTTTTCTTGATCCATTGATTCTCAAATGTTGTATTTGATGTATTTTTTTCAATAATCTATTATTTCGCCCACCTTCAGTAGCAAGTAATTATACATATTGATGACCTGAGAAAAAATTTGTAAGATTCATCTTCTAAAAATATGCCTGACTAATAAAATTATTGGACTATTACTTATGTAGGTACTAATTAAACATCCAATTGTTTAATTTCCTAAACCTGGTTTCCTGTCATCAAATTAACATTAATTTATATTAAAGAAAATTCAACGGACCTCAGGCTGAATATGTAACAGCATTGGTTGGGCAAGTGGTGAACATCCAATGTAATGAAGGAAAGCACAACCATGGAAGTTCCAAAGTTAAACTTGTAGACAAAACCGATTATAATTGGGAGTTCAAGTACTATCATGGACGTCTTGTTGCTGCCCATGTTAGTGGGAAAATTTATGCCTATGCCATTAAAGGTATATTTTTTATTTCATAAGTTTATTTAAACTGATCAATCCATTTTTCTCCAGGCAAAGATGGTGGTCTCATAAGAATTGTTCATCAAGATTCCAGTATTAAAAGTGTTTTGATTAAAAATCTAAAGGAGGAAATTAAAGATTTATCATTTGCCTGTTCCACTAAGGAAGTAATCTTGGGCAGTGTTGACTGTAAAGGAAACCTTTTTGTGTACCAAATTGATAAATTCACTAAGGAATTAAAGTATGCGTATTTTTTATATATACATTACTAGCAAAATAATTGTTTCCTTGATTCAGTTCCAAACTCTTGCTGCGAGTTATACGAGAAGAAGAATCAGTGAGACCCAAAACTAACTTTAGATTAAGTTGGTGCCCATTTGTACCAAATTCTGATGAAGACTTGGACGGGTCTGAGAAGACGTTTGTTGTGCTCAATGGCTGGAAAGGCAAGCATATTTCTTTATTGTTAGTTATTTTGAATTTATGTTTGGTTTTTAGCTGAAATTTATAGCTTAGCAAGACTGACTGCTAAATATGGATCATTAGGTGTCTTACAGCCTGATAGTTCCTATGAGGGCTACACAGAAATCAAGCATAATTCAAATTTAGTTGATGCTTCATTTTCTTCTGATGCTTGTGCTATTGCACTAGCCTATCAGGATGGATATGTCAAATTTTTCCAGCTTTTCATGTATGATCATGATATTCAAAAATGTTTACACGAATGGATGCCTCATGAAGGCAAACCTATAAGTTCCATCAATTTTCTTGATGACATTATAGAATACACATCACAGTAAGTACTTATTACTATTTTTTTTTTTGTCAGTGGGTTAATACCAATAAATTTTTTATTAGCTGCTGGAAGTTTGCAATAACTGGAGCCAATTACAACACCGAAATTAAATTATGGTCTTGCGAAACATGGACTTGCATGCAAACAATCAATTTTCTTCCAAATCCAAATAGTGTTACACCAGATTTATACCTAAATATCTGCTCTGATAACAGAGGAAATTATCTCATAGTTTCTGATGTCAATAACCGAGGAATATATACTATAGAGTTACACAAGTCAGTAGAATTTTTTTAATGTGTTATGTATTATATAATGTAGAATTAATAATTCCAGAAATGAAAAAGAACAACTAGTTAATGCATCTCAGTTGGCACACTTTTTAGTTCCTGCACCTTTTTTGAGTTACGTCCCACTAGAAGCCGGTTGCAGGAACGTTCCTTTTTGTTTCAATAGTAGCACTGAAGATTTGTATGACAACGAGGATGACTTTGATGATGAAGCAGAAATTTGCGTTCAAAGTTTGAAATTACTAGTAATACAGCCAAAAAAATTCCAAGAATGTAACATCACTTTTCAACCAGAAGCATTAATGCATGATGGTTTAGTGGTTACCCAGACAGTTGTTGAAAAATTAATTGACATAAAAAACGGCGAAGCTGAACCACATGAAGATGCAGTGAAAATAATTCCCGAACTTGACGATTTACAAAATTCTGTTACTCTGTTGATTCAGCAGCAGCAGCAGCAACATGGTAATTCAAAATTGACTTTGATGACTCCTGATGATTTTACTTCTCCTAGTAAAAATTCAAAAGCCAGCAGGTAATCATGATTAAACTTCTAAAACATGGGACATCATTTTCCATAACATATCTGGATTATTGAATGAATTTATTGGTAATTCTTCTAGAGTTGTGGTGAGACTTTTACACCATGTCTTTTTAGAAAGAAATTCATTGTGTTTGTTAGTTTTCAAATATAGAACTTTTTTTAGTTAGTTCTAAATGTTCTGGGTATTTATTTTGAGAGGGTAACTTTGATATGTGAGTTATTAGCTTTAGTAATGGAAAAAGTAACTCATTTTAACATTCACAATAGCTGATGTATGATTGTCTGTCTTTAAATTTGTTAAGCATAAACAAATAATTACCTACTCCACCCTACATTATTTATTTATTTCAGTATCAGAAATTCCATTACAAATGAAAATAGTCCGCCTGTTGACAAACCCTCCGAGTCTGCTAATGCAACAGAGTTCCCAAGGTCCCAAAAAGATAACTTCACTAGTGCCGGATCAAGCCCCAGCAGGGAAGTTCAAGAAATATTATCTTTAAACAACTCAACCTCTGGATATCCTCAAGAATTTTACAGCGATTTGGAGAATCTACAAATAAAAGTACATATAACTAAGTACTAAACAACATTTTATTTACTTTTGTCATTATTTCAGCAAGAAGAAAAGGAAGAATCACCAGAAAAAGATTATTCAGCGGTTAATGAAAATAGCATTATCTTTCAGGACAAAGTTAATTGGTCCAAAATGCCAAAAGAGAACAATGATATTAACAAACAGGATTTGGAAACTGTGTACCTTCGAATGAATAGTTTGGAGACTGCGATTAAAGAACAGTCAATACTAATGCAACAATTGCACGAAGACATGAAACAATTGAATAAATCTGCAGTTGCCAATAGCGTAAGAAATAGTATTAAAAAAGAACCAGATGATTTAGGTAAGGAATTGGATGCTGCCATGTCAAAACAACACAAGAAAATAGCTATAATGTTGGATAATTTGGTACAATTACAAACCAATAGTGATAGAGAAATCTACGAAAACGTACTCACTGCCATGAATCAGCTAGTAACCAAATCCTTTTCTGAAAAAGTGCCTCAGTTGTTACAACAAGAAATCAAACAATCAATTCTGCCAAGTATTCATCAAGCGATGGAGACTTATAGGATACAAATTGAGGCCCAATATCAGCAGAAGTTTGCCAACGTTCAAGCCATTGTAATGGAAAATTTCGATAAAGCCCTCAGCAAGAAAGCAACTGCAGATGCCATTAGTGTACATGTTGCCAAACAAATAATTCCTAATTTGGAGAAATCTTATCGCGAGATAATCACCCAATCATTGGTGCCATCGTGGGAAAGAATTGGAGCCCAAATATTCCATCAAATCAGCGATACATTCACTAAAGGGACTAAAGAATGTAGGTGTTCCTTTAATTTAGATAATTATTTTTCTTATTATAAAATATTGCAGATACTGCCTCGGTGGAAAGTTACATGGAAAGACAGAGAAAAGTGCAAGATAAAGGAAAAGAAGTGGTGTCACAAATGCAAATCGTTTCCGATAATTTGAAAGGGAATAGCGAGAAAATAAATGAAATAGTGACTTCTGAAATCCATAAACATTTTGCAGTGTTTAAAAAGTAAGTAGCAACATTTTTCATATAAGAATAACTAAAAGAAGTTGAGGAAAGGTAGTAAAATTCTAATTGTAATATACCTTGGGTATTTAACCATTTTTCAATATATTTGGTAATTCATCAAAACTCTCTGATAATGATCAGTAGAATTCACTGACATTATAGATTTTTTGATTTACTCATTAATTTATCTTACAAGTGCAAAATAGGCTAAAAGCTTCGTGGTCGCAAGGAAGGAGACTAAAATACTCCATTCCCTCAGAAAAATCCAGTATTCCCTCTTTAAGGGTCCAATACTCCAAGAATTATACTCTTTTCCGTCTTTAAACAGGCTTGATGGTCACTAAGCCTTGAACTTTTGATATAACAGACAGCAATGAAATTGTCCTGTAGTTTGTAACAAGAGTTTCTTCCTCTTTTTCAAATACTGGCGTTATGAGAATTTTCTTTCAGAACTGGTGGACCTGAGCAAAAAAATGTGTTTAAATCTTCAGGCAATATGTTACAGTTTTTGTTATTTTATTTTTCCTGTTTGGGTTAGTCTACTACCATGAGTTATTGGTCCAAAATCATTTTTTCAATGTTTGGCCAAAGTGAAGGTTCAAAGTTATCACTGAAAAAGGTTCAGATATAAAATTTATTGTGTGGATAAATGCATATGACTCGTAAATGTTATTCCTGAATGATATATTATCATTATGATGAAGCAGGAAGCAGGGATTTACCTTCATCTGCAACCAACAAGCTCTTGGAGTCTGATCTTGTCTCTTTTCAGATATTTGAGCTTTTTTTAAAAAACTTTTTTATCAATACAATATCAATTCTCTCTTGCTATTTTTCTGCTATGTTCTTTATTGACAACTGCAGTGAATTTATATTGTTCAATTTTTCAGCATCCAAGACAAAATAGTGCACAACATCAAAGAAACGCTCAGCCAGGAGATGAAAATGGGCTTTCAGCGTCACGCTCAAGTTATCGAAGAAGGGGTTCTCAATGCTGTAAGCCGCTCTCGGGCCGTAACTCCTGCTCCGCATGGTGATACTCATGTACGTTTGCCATTTAGTCGCAACACGCTTTGTCTTAATCAAAAGTAACTTACTTGGCTTCTTAGATTTATTTATTTTTTTTTGTTATAATTGATTAGAATTGTTTATTATTTTATTTTGTTCGGTTATGATTGGTTAGAATTATTGATATATTTTTTTTTATTTGATGATGAGAAATTAAAACTTTTTTGAATTGGATCTATTGATTTTTTTAGTTAAAAAATTAAGAATTTTTACTTTTTTGTCTTTACTATAATTAGGAGTCTCAAAATCATAGGAGCGAAAATATTTTTATGTCCGTCTTATTTGTTCTTTTGTACCTGGAAACAGGGTTGAATTTGTATGTAGGTATTTTAATATTTTTTCTGGATTTGCTCTAGCAGTATGTGAATGTTAAATTGCCATCTAGTGAGGAATTTTATTATTATTTATTAGTTATTTCTTATCTATGGCTGATCAAAGTCCTTACAATCACCTCGCCACTTTATCTGCCCATCTTCCAATTATTTTTCAGTGTTTATAACTTTCATAATTTAGTGTATTGGTGTGACATATTTGCTTTGCTTATAGTATATGTATAGATAAGTAGTGAATATTTTCTTTCTTCAACATGACAAATTAATTTTGTTATTCTTTAGCATCAAGCAATAGCTGCAGTTCAGCAAGCGTTAGCAAAACGAGCCTACGACGAAGCTTTCCAAGTGGCTCTGTCAGCTGAAAATCTCAGCCTTGTGATGTTTGTATGTGAACGAGTCGATGTCAATAATATTTTTGGGGAGGAATGTTTGCTGTCACAGAGCGTTTTATTGGCTTTGATACAGCAACTGAGCATGGAACTTCATAAAAATCCAGAGATTAAGCTGTGGTAAATTAATTTGGTATACATTTTTGCGAGGGGTTAATCACTCCCCAAAATCGTATCACAAATTTGTCCGAAATACTACCGGAATCCCCGAAATCCTTCCGAAATCCCCGAAATCCTTCCAAAATCCACGAAATCACTCCGAAATCCGCCGAAATCCCTCCGAAATCTCTCAGAAATCTTTCCGCAGACCCAAAAATCCCTCGCAATTGGCCCAAAATTCATAAATTGGTCAACGCGGCCGTTTTTCAGTTTATACAAATACACTTTCGAATATACTTATAAGATAAGTAACAGTCGAAAATCAAATTAAAATATTTGCGAAATCATCCGTGAAATCACCCTCAAAATCGCTCCAAATCTAAAATCTTGTCACAGTGAATAATCGCTCGAAATCCTACCAAAATCCTACCGAAATCCTCCAAAATCACCCGAAATCCCTCAAAATCGCTCTAAATCCGAAATCTTGTCACATTCTTCCCTTAGTGAATAACCCCTCGCATTTTTGGTAAAAAGTAGTTACTAATCTTTGATCCAAATTTATTATATCAATAGATCAATAAATGCGAATTTTTCTTAAAATTGGTAATAATAGTTCAACTTAAATCAAGAATGCGCCTGAGATGCCAATTTTTCCACATTATTGATTTTTTTTTCTTCCTTTAGTTTCATTCGAGCAGCCTTCCTGGGTTTATTACCGGACCTGCCTCAAACAAGAATATACATCCCAAGAATCCTGAAGGAATTGACAAAGCAATTAAGCGGATTTATGGATACTAATCCTCCACTAAAACAAATGACTGATGCCAGGCTATTGAAAATGGCAGCGGATAATATGTTGAGTCGGACTCGACAGACCGAATGATCTGATAAAAAATGTCAATCATAAATAAGGCAGTAATAATGTTTGAGAATTTGATTTTATTTTTTTTATATGAAAGTTTTGATTTTTGTTTTTTTTTTATACACTTTGATTTACGTAGCCCGTGCATTAGAAGTTGTCCACTTTGCAAGTGGATTAATAGACACAGCATCTAATACACGGGCTACGTAAATCACTCTGTATACATCTAAATCCATTATTACTGTGCATTAGTTTTAAGATGAACAAAGTGATCTGCAGAACAGTAACATTGTTAATTAGTATTAAGGTTAGTTTTAACCTAAGCATTTCTCTTTAGTTTTTATGTTTAACTGTTAATTTGTTCTGTTAAGACTGTGGTAATACACTATTTCTTTTATTAACTTTTTTTTTTTTGGTAACACTCCCCTCACATTATGCCTTTGTATTCACAACTATTGTCACAATCTCTTTGTGACGGGAAGTATAAAAATACTCGTAGGCGGAGTCGGCACTGTAAAAGTGTATATTATACAAAAGCGCGCCCTGATAAAGTCCAACAATAGTATATTGTTGTATTAGGAGTAGAAGCTTTACTTTTTTGTGCTGAAGCGGTAGGTTTGCAAGCCGAACGTAGTGAGGCTTTCAATACTGCTGAAGCACAAAAAAGTGCTTCTACTCCGTATGCAACACACTATTTTTTCTCCAAACGAATGGGGTAACCTCGGGGGCAAGTGGATGGTTGAGTGGCAGTAAAAGTACGAGCGGCACTAAAAGTACTTTTGCTGCCGCTGGGGTTGCCAAGCAGCATAGAAATTAAATTTCTACCACCTCGACAGGTGTTAACTCGCTGGATTTGCCTAGCAGCATAGAAATCAAATTTCTGACATCTTGACAGGAGTTAACAAAGTGACGTTTTTCTGACGTTTGGAGAAAAATACCATTTTAAAGTCACGTGATTTTTCTCTATCCTTGTTGAATACATCTCAAACAGCGGTGATAGTTTGTCAAAGTTATTTTCGAAAATGATACAACGAACAAACAGCTAATAATTTTGACTATATTAACCTTTTTCCAACTCGAAAAGAAGCAAACAGAAAACGAGTGTACCCAATTCAAGTTCAGAATGTATTACAAAGGGCAGCAGAAGCGACAAAAGTGAGTCTCGCAACAATTGCAAGTATTAAAATTCCCATCTGATTGGTCAATACTACTTCAGAAACGCGTTTGTAAAATGCTAGTGGGAACATATCTTAAAATTCAATAGTAATTAACCACCAGTAGCTTTTTGTAGGGTAGGTGATATCAACGACATAATCAATGAACATACGTTTTTTGCTACCAATATCACGTGACTTTAAAATTAGGCAATTCAATCCATCTGTCAAAAAGGAAAATTCAATATGGCGTGGCGCGGCCAAGCAAGTTTGTTTTTAATATGTTTTTATGCGTATTTTAAATTATTCTACTTAAAGTTTTGTTTGCAACTTTGATTTTGATTATTTAATAAAATATTTGTTGATTAGGTACCTAAACTATTAAATCGGACAGAAACTAAATATTTTTTTGTGTTTTTTGGCCCATGTGTGGCCGCCATGCCATCTTGAATGTCACGTTGTTTGAATTGCCTAATGGTATTTGTCGGACCCATTGAACTATAGCTAAAAACTAAAGTTCATTGGTCGGACCTCTATGGGTCGGACCATGGGCGCCGCCAGCCAGCGGGACAGGGCCAGGGGGGGCAAGGCACGGGGGGTCCTGTCTCCGTACATACGCCACTGGTGTAAATTTTCGTAAATGTGAAGGTCATTTTTATGTATGTATAAAATGTATGCTCTTTTGTGGATTTCTATTGACATATGTTTCAGTGTTCTATATTTTATTTAAAAAAAAATGAGAAAATTTTTGGATTAATTTTCTCAGCTATTCCATCCACAGACGCGTTTCGACCTATCAGGTCTCATCAGTATGGCTAGGAAAGCAAAGAAAAACAATCCAAGTTTAGTGCCTGTAGGCTAAATAGTGGATAACAGGAGAAAACTTGTTTTCCCTATTCTGGGTTTTCCCAACCATCTGATTTTTGGTCGGTCTATTAGATGGTCATCACTAAATACAGCAAAAGTGCTATTTAGTGATGAATACTAGTCTTAGATTGCGCCAAGATCAAATTTCGCTCGTCGTACGTACTACTTCTATTTTGCCTACAGGCACTAAACTTGGATTGGTTTTCTTTGCCTTCCTAAGTTCCTAGCCACATAGAGAAATATAATAAACCAAGGTGAGAGTTACCGATTCTGTGGTGCGACACTGGCATCGCGATGACGTCATATCGATACTAGCGCCACTATCCACTACAAGACAAACTTAAATAATATTTGGCGGGCTTTTTGAACTAAAGTTTTGTTATTTTTGAAGGTAGAAATTTAGCCCAGCGTTTTTCCGCAGTCGACAGAAAAAAAACTGGAAAAACGCTGGCCTGGAAACAAAAATAAATAATCAAAAAATGTTCATGAAGTAATCGATATATTTTGATCTTAGACAATTAACAAAGAATAATAAAAATTAAATTATACATAAATATACCGAGCTTTTCACTAATGATAGGTTAGTATTTAATAATTATCATTATTTATGTATGAACTTAACGATTTTCACATTGTAAATTTCACCAAAATCATGCATTTATATGGCGTTTCCGATTGGTAGATTCAGTGCGCACTGAGTGTATTTGCATCCTTTTAAATGACCTGTAGAAAAAAAAGACAGAAATAGAAAAAATTGCACTAGTTCCGCACTAGATCTACCAATCGGAAACGCTATTAATAAACTAATTAATTTTAGGTTCATTTTATTTCTGTCAGTTTTGAAAAAAGAAAATGTCATTTTATAGGTTAGAAATAGCAATGTAACCCTATGTCCTCTCTTCCTTTATTATCACATCTGTTAAAAAGAGACATATAATAATGGGAGGCGATGTCAGAATTGTCATATAGTTCCAAGCTATACTAGTGCCACCATGAGCTACAAGAAATACGTTGCCACTTGGCTTGGCGCATATGAATCGGTAACTCTTACCTTGGTTTATTATATTTCTATATGCCTAGCCATACTGACGAGTCCTGATAGGTCGAAACACGTCTGTGGATGGAATAGCAGAGAAAATTAATCCAAAAATTTTCTCAACAGTGGATAATAGGAGAAAACTTGTTTTCCCTATTCTGGGTTTTCCCAACTATCTGATTTTTGGTCGGCCTATTAGATGGTCATCACTAAATACAGCAAAAGTGCTATTTAGTGTTGAATCCTAGTCTAAGATGGAACCACAATCAAATTTCGCTCGTCATACTATTTTATAATAAATAAATATATTTTGATTTTGCTGTATTGTATAATTCAACTTTCTGAATCCAGGGGGGGGGCAAATGCCCGATTTGCCCCCCCCTTGCCGGCGCCCATGTGTCGGACCTTACCAGCCCAATGTCTTCGACCCGTCCCTGTCCGGTCCGGTCCGGTCCTATACCTTGTTCTGTGGTCCTTCTTTATATTCTTTGTAGGACCATAGTTTCTAGGTTGGCAAATTCGAATGACCAGATAATGTTTTCTTCATACCAAGATTTTCACAAACAGCTCAGAGAGGACAATAATTCTTGTGAGAGTTCACTTATGGGATATTTTGACATTGTATTTAATTGTAATGTTAATTTGTCTGTTGTTAGAGTATTGTTAAATGCTTTGCTTAAATACTCCACATGTAGGTACATTACATATTTTTACTGTAATTGGGTTTTTGCCCGTTGAATTAATTAATAGATAAATAAATAAAATTGTCCATTTCCATATAATGTTTTCCTTATACTACGAGAGCCCGTGACACAAAAGCCTCAGTCATCTGTTAGAAGGCCGTATTTCGTGCGAATAAATAATATCGATCTAGTGTCCCTACTGAGGCCTGAACAGGAGCGGTTGGCGGGCCTTCCCCCTCCCTTCACCATGTCTGCCACGTTTTAAGTAAAGTTCGCAAGGGAAGGTCCTACCCCACAAGTTAGAAGGACGAAAAAAAGTGGAAATTATAAATTTTCACTTCCTCGTCCTTTCTGCTATGGGTTGGCAGCCGGTTGGCGCTCTATTGTTAATTTAAACATATGTTATTTTTTCTAATTTTGACATTTAAAGTGACACTTTTCAAAATTCGTTGACGTTATCAAATGCCTTACTTTTCATCATTAGTTACAAAAAATACAGGAACAAAATCTGTGATACTTTTGGGGCTGAACTACTTGAAGTAACTTATTGTTATTATATTCTTTGTAACGTACATATTATGAAGATTTTATGTTATTCAAATTAGTTACATAAAATGACAATGCGAGTGACAATGTATGGAAAAAAAAACTAATTAGTTATAAATATTAATACTTGACACAATTTGAACAATTATTGATGATATCGACAACATAGTTTTCTGTGTAAATGAATGAATTGAATGTTTTTTTTAATTTTTATTTTATTCATGTAAAAACTTCCACTATGTCTTTGAATTATAGCGAGGGAAAAACCAACTTCAATTTCGCAAAAACATGTTTAAATAAACAATAGAGCGCCAACCGGCTGCCAACCCAGAGCAGAAAGGACGAGGAAGTGAAAATGTATAATTTCCACTTTTGTTCGTCCTTCTGACTTGTGGGGTAGGACCTTCCCGTGTGAACCTTACTTAAAACGTGGTGGACATGGTGAAGGGAAGGGGAAGGCCCGCCAACCGCTCCTGTTCAAGCCTCAGTAGGTTCATATTATTTATTCGCACTAAAAAACGACCTTCTAACAGATGACTGAGGCTTTTGTGTCACTGGCTCTTAGACTATTTAGCCTTCTAATGTTGTGTGAATATGATTCCGATGCGTAAAAAGCATTCACCGAAATATGCAGAATATCTAAATTAAAATGGAAAATGTGTCAATTAAGGTGGGTTTATACAGCACATAACATAACATAAGAAATAAGATAAAATAAGACATAACATAATATAAGAAATAAGAATTTTGAGGCGTTTATACAGAAAATAACATAACATAAGAAATAATTTCTAACCAATCAGCTGGTACGTGTACTTATGTAAATTCTACCGAAAACACTATATTTGATCAAAAAAATTATTAATTAATAATTTAGCAGAAACAGAAAATAAATATCGAATTCCAAAAAATTACCAATAGCTGAAAACAGAATCGAATTTTTTTTTTCTGGTTTGAATGTTTTGTTTACTACTCTGTGCCATTGCCGAAATCAAGGGAGGAGCATGCGCAGATCCGTTTTCACATAAAATAAGACTACAAGTTAAAAGTTAACCAACTTTCTTATTTCTTGTTATGTCTGTATAAACGCCATAAGGGGTTTCCATAAAGTCAACTTTTTATCTTATGTTATCTTATTTCTTATGTTATGTTATGTGGCTGTATAAACCCACCTTTACTTTACTTATATTTTACTTTCTTTTTCACAAACCAATGGAATTTCATAATCAATACCAATACAAAATTTGGTGGGTAATATATTATTTTCTGGTTTTTTAATAGACTTGTATTAATTTTATATGAGTATATGAGGCTAGGCTACCTTGATCCTTGATTATGAAAAATATGGTTTATTTTAAATTAAATATCCCCCATGATTTGTCGACAGGACCATAGAGACATGACAGATTTTCAAAAATACTGCTGGCGCCATCTCTGAGAAAACAACACTAAAAAACATCCTAAATATTTTGTGAATTCTTTAACCCCAAAAATTTCAGTCTACTATTTGCGTCTTTGTCTGTAGCGCCCTAATTGAAAAAGGACAGACATAAACGACATCATATCAATTTTGTTATGCTGAGTTCGACAAGGCGCCGTTGAAGAACCCAGGGTCGCCACCGTCGTAAATTCTAACTTGTTTAGAATCTTTTCCTTTTCCCATTTTCTCAGTCAGCAAATGGCGTCGAAAGTGGAAGTTCACGAAATTTTTTTCCGTGAATCATGACTGAAGCAGTTTACGTGTTTTTCGGGCCTTAATTTTTAGTGTTTACAAGTATTTTTTACTAAATCTATTGATAGGAAATTTATGTGCAGCCACACCTCGAACACCTTGCACGGAATTTGTGCTAAATCATCCAACAATAAGGGGACAATTTCAAGATAAAACAATGAACGAAGAAGTGGATGTAAAAACTCCTGAGGAGCGTCCTGCGTGGCCTCCTATCGAAGGAAACAGTGTCCAAGTAACGTCCCCACATCCGCATATGCCCATGCCAATGCCCACTACACCGCAAGGGCCCCCTGCGAATCAGGGCTTCGAATACGAACTGCCATTCGAACTGGCCCAACAAGGATGGAAAAAGTTTTGGTCTAAAAGGGAAAATCGTCCCTACTTTTGGAATAAATTGACTGGGGAGAGTCTGTGGGAGATGCCCCCTATTAAGCCTCAATTTCACCATGTAACTGATCCTTTGGGAATTTCCGCGGGCATTGCAATACCACCACCACCACAGGCTCCTCCACCAATACATGTTCCTGTGTCTGTACCGCTTCCAATTCCAATAGGTAATATTTGAGACTACAAATTGTTCCAGTCTCTCAACCCTAAACATCAGCTTTATGCTTTATCAGAATCCCAGAACAGAAACATTTCTTTAAAATTTGTAATAGTTTCTTTCTCTTTCTTTATCTACCCTAGGTAAATTTCTTTAGAAGGTATATAGTTAGAGGAAGTTATCATAGTTAAGAAGTAACAGCAGTTTTCCACAAAAACTTTTTGGTTTTGGGCCCAAAGAAAAGCAAGAACAACAAGTTTTCACTTGAAAAAACAACTTAGCTACCCCAGTTGGCACAAATCATCAATATTCAGGAATAAACTAACCAAAACCTTGGGTAGCTATGCGTTTTTTTTCAAATTATGAAGAAAATCTTAATAAGCCCTACACCCTACAAAGAAGAAACAAATCGCTTCTCCATTGAAAATCTGTGTTTCTGCACAAATGGCATAAGATGAGAGTATATCACTATTAGAACAGCTTCTACAACAAACTTCAATACATATCACAGGAATTTTCTAATAAATAAATATACTTTACACCATTCAAAAATCGCAATTTGGAGCCTGACCATTGCCCCCATATTAGGATTATTTTTACAGGTTGTTGCATTGCCTCATTCCTAAGAACTGTTCTGTTCTTTTCTTAACAAGTCTAGGATTCAGATTCACCATGCGTGTCCACTTTTGAGAGGTGATACTGTAGTAGTAAAAAATAAATTTTATTACCAAAGAATTATTTGTGCCAACTTTTTGTATCATTAAACCCTGTTTTGAAATCATGCTCTCTTTGTGACAATCCTTTACTAAAAATATTTGCCTCTCTATATTAACCATACTCAGTCTAGATTAAGTTTCTATGATGTTTCTACTGAAACAAACATTCAGGTGCCAGCTGCAGATATAAAATCCTTTATTTAGTCCGCAACTAATCATAAATCACGAGTTAAAAATTAAGTATCCATTTTATGTATTTTTGAATTGCTTGTGGTACCTACTTATTGGGTTAAGTGTTTCCTCAACTTTGTCCTGGATAAATACTTTTTGGCTTAAATGTCACTGATACCATTTAGCCCCAGCCCACGGATTCATGAAAAGATTACTTAACTAAATTTCAAAGTTTTCTTCATTCTAATAAAAATTACTATCATCAAATGCATATCTATTAATTAATGTTCCTTCTAGCAAGACTAAGTACCTACTAGTTTTTTATTAATCTAATATTGCCTTTTTGGCTTTGAGGAAGTCTTGAGCTCCTAGAATCGATGTAATAAAACCATTTCTCAATGCCCATTTTAAAGTGCAAAAAGTCGGGGAAGTAGCTATAGTTGATTAAAAATTTGCACCTGACTTACAAATAAACCACAGCATCATTTATTTATAAAAATACTCCTCATTTGCTTCAACATTACTTATTAGAAATTATATTGTTTACTTATATTTTTTTATTTCGACCAATTTCTTCTGGCAAAATTGCAAATATTTCAGCTACTTCTTCAAATAGAGTTCTTAGGACCA
This sequence comes from Ceutorhynchus assimilis, assembly GCA_917834065.1. Lineage (NCBI taxonomy): Eukaryota > Metazoa > Arthropoda > Insecta > Coleoptera > Curculionidae > Ceutorhynchus > Ceutorhynchus assimilis. The sequence continues at coordinate 6,807,168 of OU892281.1, forward strand.
GCTAATGTTTTGCATTTATTTGTTCCTCAAGTAATTTACATCAATGTCATTAAATAAGTGATAAAATTACCTACATGCTAACTAACACAAAAATGTTAAAAGTCAGTTGAGTCAAACTGTTGTGCAAAAAACTTTCTATTGTCATAAAAAACAATATTTCCAAAATAAATCCTTCACAATATTCTTGAAATTTATTGCCATTAGGTGGTGTGGTGACTTTCAGGACATTTGGTTGTTATTCTGACTCTTAATTCAAGTCGCCACAGTTTCTGGATAGATGCCTAATCCAAGCATTCCGTAAAAATGACAAATTATTTATTAGTTATTATGAAATAATTCACAATTATTATTTTGTCACAGTCAGTAGCACAATATCAAAAAACCCCATTACAAAACTAATTCAAATTGCAATATGGTCAGCATACTAGGTTCTTTCTTAAAAGGGGACTGAATATTTTTAATCGACTTAATCGGCAAATTACTAAAAATTTATTGCTTTGTTGTTGCCTCTTTGTATATGATTTCTCTCATATTATCTATCAGTATATCCACGTATATCCAATGATTAGGCTAAAAATATTTACCTGTTTGGTTTATGATCAACATTCATTGAAGAAATTTTTCGAGCATTTATTATTATTATCATTATAAAGTATCCAGTTACGCATTGGTAATAGTTTCTGATATACAAGAGTTGTAATATTCCATGTTTGTATGTAAGTAGGTATATGAAATCCTCGATGAAATCTGATATTCTGGCAGATGGTTTTGGTGAGAGATTTATCGTTCGGTTATATACCTGATAAGAACCATGGTTTATTTATCATAATCTCCTAAGAGATCACACAATTTCACATATCTTCCTCTTTAAAAGAAGAACTGAGAGTTTATACTCCTAAATCAGGGCTTAAGAAAACGATGCAGAGGTTTTTTTTAGGAAAATGAGTATTTTGACCAATTTCCCATGTATTTATACCTAAAGGTATGTCTTCTGCAGTGTATTGGTCGAAAATCTGCAGTTTTGTATTAATGATTATCAGAAGAATAAGTACCTAATGAAGTATCTCTTGAGAATAGAATATGAGTTAGTACTAAGCATTATTATACAATTCGTTTCTAATGTTCTCCAAGAGATAGCGGGTAAAGCTTTACCCGCTATCTAAAGAAGAAAACGTAAAAAATCCAGCCATTATCCCCAATCCTGTTCTCCAAGAGCTTGACTTAAAACGTTGAATGTTGAATGAGATACTTAAGTATTTGTGAAATTGGTCTTGTAACTTACCTCAACCAAATCTTTGTGAGTAGGTACATACTTAATCTTCCACAAGCTATTAAATTTCCAAGAAAATTCATATTAAATGTCCATTTATTAGACTGTTACAAAAAACCTTTTATATTGAAATATACATATTTTCCCAATTTGAATGATTTGCAAGTACCAAAAAATGGCATATAATTACATATCTGGTAAGAATTTACCAATAAACCTTTCTCAGAAGCATTAGGTATACAGCTAAAATGGTATTACATTATTATAGAGCATTACTAATATCTAAAATTCAAGATTAACTTATTTGAAAAATATACCTAAGGCGAGATCTAAGGGATCCAGATTCAGAGTCGATTTTGACATCAAACTACAACTACCCTTTACTACACTTTAATCAAATAACTTTTGGGTCATTTTACCATTCAAACAAGATTTTATTCTCGATATTATCATTTTATGTAGATATCATGATATTTTTTCATTATAATCCAGGTAAAAGAAGAGCTTCTGAAGATATACAAGGGCCCCAAGCGAAGAAATTCATCCTGGCTGGTCCATGGGACTTAGAGATACCTACAAATGTGATAATATTTGAAAGGCCGCCCTGTATTTTCATGCATTCTCATCCCGAAATTGAGGCTTATAGGTACCTAATTAACTTGTTAATATGTTAAAAATCTACCTAATCACTTTTTTTTTGTAGATGTGCGTGGCTTGCCAAAGTGAGACAGTTATACCAAGAATTGTGCCACTCTAGAGAAGCAATTGAGGCTCCCAAAGATTCTTTTAACAGGTGGTTAATGGAGAGAAAAGTTATTGATACAGGTAGAATTTTTATGCTAAATAAATTAACGGTTAACATTTTGTTTTTTTTTAAGGATATGATCCCTTGCTACCAAGTAACTGTTATCCCGAAATATCCTTATCTATGTACAGAGAGATTATGAATGACATTCCCATTAAACTCGTAAGGCCAAAATTTACTGGGGACGCCAGAAAACAGCTGTCTAGATGGGCTGAGGCTGCAAAAAAGATTATGGAATCCAAAAATGCTGAAGCCGAAAGTAGGAAAGTAGTCAAATGGAATGTTGACGAAACGTTTCAATGGCTAAGAAAAACTGTAGGAGCCACTTACGATGATTTTCAAGTACTAGATTTGCTAATATTCATATTCAATTAGCTTTAACCAATTTTAATTTAGGATCGGCTAGCACATTTGAAACAACAGTGCCAACCACATCTGACGGAAACAGTTAGAGTATCAGTGGAAGGCATTTGCTTGAAATTATACCATTTATCCTGTGAATATGCGAAAAAAGTTAGAGAAAAATCCAATAACATTCTCAAGGAACATGCTATGGAATTGCCGCCTCATCCTTTTGCTTCTCAAGCCATTAGAAAGGTATATAGGTACTTTGATAATAATATATACTTTCTTAAATTTTTACATTGAATAAGTATCAAATTGAAAGGAACAATGTATTTGTAAATTAGGTATAGTACTAAATCTGTTATAAATGCCACAATTTTCAGTTTAAACAATGTTATTTTATGGGGTTCTAGGTTATAGGCCCTTATGTCGGTTGGAAAAATCATGAGTGAATTTGATACAGAACTTTTTTTTTCAATTTGTAGGTGTGGTGTTATCCTGTACAATTTGCCATAGGATGTCCCCGTTTACCTGGTGTGGATTACATAAATGATAGGGATCAAGCCATGCTTCGATATCAAGGCGACACTTTAGCCATCAATACATTGTACCTTCAAAAAATGGTAAAAAAGTCCTACACTTGTTAAATTATATTTTTAATTTGGAATTTTCAGGAACACTTGTATCGTCACAGCTGCTTTGACGATCGCAAATTTGAACTCTTCATCCCCCGAGTGTGGGTAATGTTGAAACGTTACGCCACCTTCTTGGGTGTAAATCCATCCCCGAATAATGCAAATCTTGACATCAGGGACACGCAACAATCTTTGCCTGTTACTGTGTTTGAATGTCTGAACCGAGCGTTCGGAGTTACTTTTGAATGCTTCGCCTCACCCTTGAATTGTTATTTCCGTCAATATTGTTCAGCTTTTGCCGATTGCGATTCATATTTTGGAAGTAGAGGGTAAGTTTGTAAATAAGGGCAAGATTTAACTGTTCTGAATAAAACTTTTAACAATGTATTGAATAAAATGTTGAAATAACATAATAAAGAAGAAATATTTTGGTTATCTTGAAAGTTGTCTATTAATTTATTGGAGAATTGGGATAAAATTTAAAATCTTACATGAATAGCAAGTTGTACGCTAGATATTGCGTTGTTGGCAATGTGCCATGATCAAACCAAGACTTAAATCCATAAAATTAGTCACTTGAAAAAATCGATTAAAAATGCAATAAAATGCAGAAATAGAACAAATTGTGTACAAATAAATGAGTCATTTAGAGTTTTCATTCATTTCAGTAAGTGATTATTATTAATTATAATTCTAGTCAAGTATAGTATATACATTTTGAAAGGAAATAGAAAAGGTTTCTAAATTTTCACAAGTAATATAAGTAAACTGCGGGAGATTGGCAGGGGTGTACGGGTGGGCCAATTTGGACACTTTTAATAGGAAATGTCAATTTCTGAGCAAGATACAAAAAAATGAACCCCTCACTCTGAGGCTTAAATTTCATGAAATTTTGATTGGTGCAAACCGCATTTTGATATCTTCAACCGTTTAGCCGCTAGAGGGCGATTGTCGATTTTGAGCAATACTGTGAAACCTTCATAATTTTTTTATTTATGAAAAGAATTAATTTCTGTAGACTTTCTGGAAGCACTTTTTTAAGTGGAATTCAGTGACGTTCTCAGCTTTTTTCTATTTGGCTCCGATTCCGAGATATTGACCAAAATCCGATTTTTTTCAATAGGACATCCTATATATTAATAGCTCATTGAAAAGCTCTGCTTTTGCTGATTTCAATAATATAACATTAGATAGGTTTATCTCCAACGGTTTCCGAGAAAAAAAATATTTCGATTTTTGTCATAAAACACAATGTGTTGGAAAAGGACTTTATATCTGTAAGGAAAACGAGAAAGATCTCTTTCCAACACATTGTCTCTTATGACAAAAACAGAAATAACTTTTTTTCTTGAAAACTGTCAGGGATAAACCTATTGAACTTTATATCATTAAAATCAGCAAAAGCAGAGCTCTCCAATAAGCTATAGGGTGTTCTATTGAAAAAAATCAAATTTTGGTCAATATCTCGAAATCGGAGTCAATTAGAGAAAAACTGAGAACGTCACAGAATTCTTCTTCAAAAAGTGCTTCAAGAAAATCCTTACGAAAATCAATTATTTTCATAAACAAAAAACTTATGACGGGTTCACAGTATTGCTCAAATTCGAGAATCGCCCTCTAGCGGCTAAACGGTTGAAGATATCAAAATACGGTTTGCACCAATCAAAATTTCATGAAATTTGAGCCTCAGAGTGGGGGGTTCATTTTTGTCTATCTCTGAAAATAAAGTGTGTTTCCATAAGAAAGTGACCACCCTGTACAGTGTAGCATTTACAGGGTGTTCATTTTAAAACTTAGCACCCCTATTATCTCGGAGGAGAAAATTTTTCAAGAAAATCCCTGAAAGACAACTATAGTTTGAGGGGGGAACCGAAATTCGTATACAGAGTGGTTCCGAAACCAGGGGCGGTTTTTTGACGGGTTGGAACAAACCTGTGATGAGGAATTGCAAGTCAACATCTTACATTTAATAGAACATGGTTCAGAGTAGTGGTCTTTGAATGAGATGAGCTCCACAATTTATTTTTGCAACAAAGATTTTGGATTTTATATTCAGATGAATATTCTTATTAGCAAATTGCGTAGTTTACACAAGAATCGACCAAAGCAAAATACTTTGAGCAGATTTCAAATTCATATTTCTGCTCATGGAAGACTGAGGCCAATGTACTGCACATACAGCCTCCGAAGATTCAAGTTTGGCCACATTTATAAAATGCTTTTCAGATTTATTTTAGAATAATTTTTTTTCTAGGCCATTTCTCCAGCTAAAAGCTGTTTCAGGATCATTCGAAGCAAATCCACCGTATTGCGAAGAACTAATGGAAGCTTCGGTGAATCACATGGAACGATTGTTGAACGACAGTCCTGAACCTTTAAGTTTTATCGTTTTGGTACCGGATTATCGGGAACCAACACCGAATGCTCTGGTTCGACTAGAATCCAGTCAGTTTAAAAGGAAGCAAGTTACAATACCTGCCTATGAACATGAGTTTAGGCACGGCTTTCAGCACGTATTAAACAGGTAAGTTTTACATATACTATAAAAGAAACCTTTCGTTTTTCCCTCTATATTTTATGTAAATTCCCATTTAAGCATAATGTTACCAAAAGCAGCAGGATTTTGGCATTATTGTAAATTTTATCAATAAACTACTTAACAAGTAAATAATAAAAATCTGTTTTATTCTAGAACCGAACTAAACATACGTTCCAATTACGGTACAGTGATAGTTTGGTTACAAAACGCTGCGGGCTATCATAAATGGGAACCAACAGAGGAGAGAGTACAGGCACTTTTGGAAGCCTTCAGGCCGGGAAGGGAAAGGGAACGGGATAGGCGGGAATTGTTGAGTCCCACGCGACAAGGTAGCACTCCAGACAAACCCGAGGTCATCGTTCATTAGGATTAATTGCGTCATAGTTTTAAGAAAAAGACATTCGATAAAGCTTGTACTTTTATAAAGAAATTCTTCAATTTTGATTTGAAGTAAGTAGGTACTGTACCAAAAATTAACTAGAAAAAAATCAACAAATTTATAATTGTTTTGTGAAGATTAAGGTTTAAATAGTTGGTTTTTTGCATTATTCAGAAAGTTGATTCAATTCAGCTACAGGTGGCTGGGAAAGCAAAAAGAAAAGTTGAATAAAACTTCTTCCCAAGACATATAGAAAGTTGATTTTCTATTCGTGGTGTTCTATTGAAAAATGTCTAGTTATTAATGGAATAGTTCTTATATATTTTGTATTTTCGAATCTATTGATTTTTGAAGTAAATTTATAAACGTCCCGTACTATTGGGTGATAAATTTCATATTGAAATATTAAATGGTGCATTTTGATTTATCTAAAAGAGGCATTTATTTTCTACAAGACGTTTATAATGGTCTAAGTGAATGTGCAATTTAACAATTATTATTTTTTTTGTGTTCCTTAAGCCTCAAGAAATGTAAAAAATACTCGTGTCGGTTATCGTTTATGGAGATAAAATAAATCAGGAGAAATTTACATTTAAGCATCACCTTCTTGATAAAAAGTACCTGAAAATTTCATGTTAAAAATCGACACAAAAATCGTTTCGTTTTTGTAATTAGAATTTCTATAGTTCATCTCATGTAAATAGGATATTTTATACATATGTAGGTAACAATTAATAATTATTTAGAATTTAAGCAGAGTTTTATCTTGATAGTTTGTAGATAGTTAATATAATTTTTCCTTTAGGTTTGTCGTAAAGAATGCCAGTTGCATTCATATTTTATTGTGTAATGCTTTGTAATTTCGTGGAAGAAAAAAAAAACAGATTAGTGGACATCTTATCAAAAATCACGATCAAATAATAGATTTGCTCCTGGGTTAACATGACAAATGCTGATTCTTCAGATGAGATCAGCAAGCAAAATAATGCTGGCAAAAAAGCTGAAGAAAATCTGTCTTGCCACTTTATTTTCTTCGATCGAGTTTACAGTATGCCTTCCTAAGATTTGACCCAAATCAAATTTCCTAACATTATTATTATCTGTTGAATATTGACCTTTTCACAAATCACAACTAGTCTGGCTACAATTCCACTACATTTTACAACCATTCAAAATGCAGTGCAGCTTATAGGTTGAAAATAATTTTGGTTGTGCAGATTTGCTCTACCAATTTATATAATTTCTAAAGATCCTATTAGAATGTAAACACATTAGGTACGAAAAAGGTTTATTGATGTAAGGTATTGAACCAGTGTGTCTACTGTAAGGACTTATTATCCCAACTTTTTTAGAATCTCGATTTTTGACTTTGTTTATCTGAATCGTTTTTTATTGTTCTAAAATACAGAATGTAAAAAATCTCTAATAATGGAATTTATGGAATTTGCTCAATGGAAATTTTACAACAAAGTAGGGCAAGAGATAAACATTTCACAAGGGCGATAAGTCCTTAACATGGTCACACTGTATAATATGGATTAATAATTATTGTTATTTTGTTTTTTCTGTGTCGCTTTTATTTTGTTACTTTGACTGCGTACCGTTTCCAAACATGGTCGACGTTTACAGTCAGTTTTCTAATGGTAAGCTTTTCGATATTATTTATTTTTCATAATCACAATTGGGTTTCAAAGAATCTGATACATCTCGTTAACCAAGGTTGGGAATTGTACGTGCCCTATATCTTTTGTAAAACCATACACTCTAATCCATAGCAACAGATTTATAACTCTATAAAATATAAACAATAAAATTGTTATTGAAAATATTTTTGTTGTTTTATTAGTAAGTAGTCGATCAAAACCTTGACAAACTCATGACCATCAGCTATAAAGAAATATAACTTGACAAATATGAGATTTTCTACCAAAACGGTTTTGATATTTTCACATATAAGTAGGCACAAAGAAAATATAAAACTATTGTCTATGTTTTTAATAGTCTCTGATACAAATTGATACAAGCCTCGATCCCCTATACTCGGGCTCCTAATAGGTATAGCTATAATTATTTTTTAAATATTTTTATTATATTATGGTGGCCAGGTGGTTATAAAAGAAATGGAAAATTGAATGAACCTCATATATCTACAGATAACAGATTTCGATTTACAATTTATTGCACAATTTTACCGGCGTGAAAAAAGGTGAAGGATTTCTGTCTGTGCGCAAAGCGCAAAGTCAAGGTTATTTAAACAAATGAGTATCTACTAACGAAACGAGTATCAGTAAAATAACAGCAGTGTCGGAAAAAAGATGTAAGTATATTTTTCAAATTATTCCAAAACCGATTACATTTATTAGCCTATCAATTTTTCATATCTTCTCTTTTTGTATGGTTTTTACAGAATAGTAGGTACATTTTTTGGTAGTACCTACCTACCATACAGAGGGTAATACTACTAAAATTGCTGGCAAAGGTCCATTTAACTTGGCAAGTACAAATAATTTTGAATTTCGGAGAAGTTTATCAACTAATTAGTAATATATCGTGTTTTTTGCAATTTTATACTTGTCATTAATGAAAAACAAAAAAAAATATTCGGAATAGAGGTTGTTATGCTCTTCTTATGGGATTTAGGTAGCTGCTATTTTTTTGACACTTGTTGATTTAAACTCCTATACTTCAAATTTGGTTCCGCAAATCGGTAGGAGATCAAGGGTTGAAATAATCAAAAAGCACAATGAAAATAAGGTTTATATCCTATAAAAATGTAATTTTTTGATGTCTTTGACCCTTCATCTCCTACCGATTGAGAAACCAATTTAAAGCATCAGTTCTAGATAACACGTACCTATATAGCACCCTCTTATAAGTTCCTGTGCTTGATCCGTGTTGAAAGTTTTTGATGATTCCTCATAATCTTGCTAGTTAAAAATGTATGTCAACAGCGAAATTGCTGAAATAGGGGGTCTATAAACCTAGCAGTTCCAAGGTGGAAAAAAACTTCGGGAGCTATATAATAATTAGGTGCTTTTTAGGTGCTAATTAGGGCCTCTAATAAAAATTAGGTGCTCCATTAGTTTTTGAGAAAATCAAAAAAAACTATAGGACTTCTAGGTTTATAAAAGCTAGCAGTCCCTTATAGTAAAAAATATTTTTTCTTTGTATCAGAATTAGGTGCTTTTTAGGTGCTCCTAAATAGTCCAAGAAAAAATAGAATTGATTAATTATTAATTGAGTTACAGATTTTTTTTTTTAATTATTAGGGGACTGCTGGTTTTATGTTTACATGTTTGTGTGTCAGAATGGCAAAAAAACTTCGGGATCTATATAATAATTAGGTGCTTTTTAGGTGCTAATTAGGCCCTCTAATTAAAAATTAGGTGCTCCTCTAGTTTTTGAGAAAATCAGAAAAAACTGAGGGACTGCTAGGTTTATGAAAGCTAGAAGTCCCCTATAGTAAAAAATATTTTTTCTACTTGCGTGCGCAAAGTAATCACTTTGCACACTCATTTGCGTGCGCAAAGTTGAACTTTGCGCACGGAAACTCTTTGCGCACTCATTTTTGTTACGCATAATTACCATAGTTATACTTGATTTTTCAATGTTTTGATGGTTTCTGAATAAACTAATATTCAAAATGAAGGGTTTCAATTGAAATTAACGCTTAGTTAACGCTTTCTATACGGGCCGTGTTTTTCATAAAGTAACCCCTGGTACGGGAAAATGCAGGAAATTGGATATATAAGGCACTCGTCAAAATATCCGTTTTTAGAAGACGGTTGTATACGGCATTCGTAAAGAAGTTAATAGTATTTTACATTATTAGCCAGGTAAAACAGTTTTTACTGGCGATTGAAGGAAATGACTAGCGAGCCGCCAGGCGAGCTTGTCACCTTCAAGAGCCAGTAAAAACTGCTACCTGGCGTATAATGTACAATAATTTATTTGTTACTCATTTGTAAAAGATATAGGGACAAATAAAAAATCAATACATAACAAAAATTTGAAATTTATATGTTTTTCCTTGATTTTTTCTCACAGAAGTTTTGGTAGTTGGTATAACTATGAGAATGATACGTTGTTAAGACGTTGTTTCTAGTTATAAATAGGTTTTTTGAAAGATTTCCATTTTGCAATTTTTTTCCAGAAATGAATTTATTACAAGATATTATTAATGAAGCTGCAGTCGTAGCCAACAGTTTATCACCAGAAAAGTCTCCCAGAAGGTACCTACAAGCAATTATTCTTGTGATAAAACCGATTTTTCAAAAATAAATAATTCTACTGACTTGTAAAAAGTTTTTACAGTTTAGCTGTCAATTTTACAAGTCAGTAGAGCCAGTAGCTCGTAAAAATCAATTTTCGCTGGTTATGTTTTGACTTGATAAGTGACGTTTTACAAATGAGTGAAATAAATATATTTTTTTAAATTTATTTATTGATAAATTTCACAAAAGTATTATTTCTAAAAAATACCTAATACATTGAAATATTGGTTAAAAAAAAACTTTATACAAATTAAGTAGAGGATCTCTTGGCTGTGTGGTACAGTTCAAAACATGGTACGACGCAAAGGCTTACATTGCATATATCACACTGATACGTGCTGTCCGTCCTCTTATTTTGCTTGGAGCAAACAACACAACGTCGACAAGGTTGGCGTGAAGTTTCTGTTGGTTTTGGGGCCCTCCTGATAAAATGCTTACCAAGAAGACGCAATGCGATGCTGGCGGATTCTATGACGTGGCAGAAAAGGAGATGCATTTCTACTTCCATATTTTTCAAATATTTGTCTAATCACGGCAAGCTGGAAATCGGCAATCGGAACTTTTTTCTTTGTAGCATCCATGAATAAGGCATGCGCATTAGCTATGGTAAGATCCAGAAAGTGAAAAAATAATTTTTTATACCATTTCACTGATTTTCTAGCAGCCTCAATAGAACTTATTATCATATCAGTCTGGTCTATTCCACCCATGTTACGATTATAGTCAATAATACACGCTGGCTTCATTATAGTCATCCCCGTTTCTCGATCCTTTTTCGTAGTAGTCGTCATTTCCTAGTTGTGCATTGTGGTGATCATATGAATTTCTTGCTTGTCAATCCACTTCAGTACTAAAATGGGACCACTGCTTTGAAATGTCATTTCTCCTCTTGTTAGTCTTTCTTCAAATTTTGGCATGTATTTTCTATTCTTTTTGATTGTACCGCAAACATAAGTGCCATATTTGTATAAAATATTTGCAAGTGTTGGACTGTTATACCAATTATCTAAAAAAAGGCATAATTTTTCTGCAGATATGGTTTTATAAGTGTCAGAACCACTTGTCCTGATTTTCCTGCATCTTTATAATTTGGCTGCAATGCATCTAGCTCGGTGCTCGCCCCGGTATAAATTATAAAATCCAAGCAATATCTAGTTTTAGAATCACAAATCATAAATAACTTTACTCCAAATCTATGGCGTTTAGAAGGGATATATTGCTTGAAGCCAAGGCGCCCTTTGAACAAAACTAGACTTTCATCAATACATATGTTTCTATAGGGTGTGAAACATGATTTGTACACGTTTCTCAAATATTCTATTGGATATCTGATTTTGGCAAGTCTATCATTATTTTTTGGGGCTTTATTGTCACAAAAATGTATCATTTTCATTATGAAAAAGAACCTGTCTCTTTTCATAAATTCTGTGAAAATCGGGGTCGATAGTAGAGGGTCTCTTCTTGCACCTTGACATTAGTAGGACCAATCCAAAAAATGAATATAATTCAACATATGTAACATCAGGGTTATTTTTATGTTTTCTATCAAAGTTTGGGTCACTCTCTTTCATGTAAACAATTTGCCTATTACATTCTTCAGTTATCTTTTCCATAAATTCTCTTGTAAAAAATATTTCGAAAAAATCAAGTTCTACAGATGATCCTAAAAGAATACTTGCGTAAACTTTAGAAAAATTGTTGTAAAAACAAACCTACCAGTTAATTGGTCCACATTGCATCCAGTAGTTTGGACATCAAACTCCGTTATATCAGGCTTCCAATTAGGATCATGTTGCCACACAAAATCTGCCATGCGCATGGGCTGATCATTTTCCAACTCTTCCGGTTCACTATCTATTTCCATACCACTTTCATTATCAGAATCGATATTATTCTCATGAATTGAAGCTTCGTCTTCGGTGTCGCTTTCCCCACTTGAGAAAATCTCAACTTCGTCGGCATCTTCCAAAAACAAATTTTCCTCAATAAACTGGAGCTGTTTATCTGTCAGGGGCCTCTTATTTGCATCCATTTTGCACGAACAAGCAAGAGCAACGTCTGCCCAGCGACTCTGTGTCTACGGGGCAACGGTAAGGGGAATGCAGTTGTAAAAAAAAAATGGCTGATTTCATTCATAAAATACCCAGCTGCGTGCGGAACTTTTTGGAAATGTTATCGTATTGCAACTCGTTCCTCGTTCACGAAAATCGACAATGACCAAACCGCCGCCACAGTACAACAAATAGTCGGATAATTACGGCACTCGTGTCCAGGCGTCTGAGATACATCGAATTCGTAAAGACTTGTTCACACTTGCTTTTTTCCCCACCATGCGATGTAGATTGTCATATTTAAACGGATAAAATCACCGCCGTATAGCTTCGGCACCCGGGCTTTGAGCAATTTGTGTTTTTCATTTCACGGCGGGCGTACTGAGACGGAGATATTTACGAATATATACGGCACTAGTATAGAAAGGGTTAACATGATGTTTCCTATCAAAGCAGGGCCGTAGCCAAGGGGGGGCATTGGGGGGCAATGCCCTATCTTTCAAATGATCATACCCTACCTTTAAAACACAACATGCGTTAAGGTTTTTCTAGGAAATTCAGGAATAAATAATCAATAGGCCTGAAATCGAGTAAGTGCGGGGATAAGTGTGTCCAAAAACGCCTAGATGTATGCAACAATGTTTGACGTTTGAAGTTTACACAGAGGAAGTTTTTCGTTTCGAAAGAGTGCGAATGCAATGATAATACACACTAGGTACTACACAGGATTGCTTATCAGCCTCGTTTATGGAAATCGCGCGGCCATATGGTGTAGCACCATTGACATCATCAACTACGTCGTCAGCTGTTTGCGCCAGCGGTCATAGTTTAGAATATTCCATTTATGATGAAAAATGTTATCTAATTTTGATTAGCATAATAGGCAAAGAGGAAGATGCAAACGAGATCTAAAAAACCGTTGTTTTATAGAATATTAATTAATGTAGTAAAACCAAGTATACATAAAGAGCCCGCGGAATCATATTCAGTGGTGCAAAAAACCCTACGTCAAGGCGATAAACGACACGCTGCCTACGTCATCACTGATTTTTTAGCGTGGTGGGGGGCTTGAGATTTGATCTACACAGGCCTTATTAGGATAAGCTATCCTGTAGTAGTACTTAGTGTGTATTATCCTTGGTGCGAATGGTCATAAGCGGCGCGCGGCGCGAGAATCAGCGCCATTTTGTTTACCTACTTTCCAGAAATGTCATTTATTGGAAAATTTGCCTTACCCCCATTTTGTTTACCTATAAAAAAATTAAGGGGGGGGGGCAAGTAGTGTATGCTCTATGTCAAATTTGTCATGCCCTATCACAAATTTGACTCTAGCTACGGGCCTGTATCAAAGGTGTCCAAATTGGACCACCCTGTACTGCTAGGAATTTGTAAAATTTTTGATATTTAAGAGACTCTCGTGAAAATATTCTTGCTGATTCTAGAAATTCCAGAAGATGTAAAAAGATATTATTTGGGGATTTAATTTAAAAGACATTCTGAGGAATTCTAGTAGATTTTTGAAGATTTTGATTTGATTGATATTTCTAATATTTTAACAATTCAAAGTTTACTTTTTTAAGATACTCGTAGAAAAAATATTGTTCCTAACACTTGCGCAAAGTGTCTTTCCCGCACTCAAAGCTTATCCGAACTCCGCTTCGCGTCGTTCGTCTAACTGCTTTTTCGTGCGGGAAAGTATCACTTTGCGCACTTGTTAGGAAAATAACTATTTTCAAAATTTTCTTTTGTATCAGAATTAGGTGCTTTTTAGGTGCTCCTGAATAGTCGAAGAAAAAATAGAATTGATTGATTATTAACTGAGTTACAAATGTTTTTTAATTATTAGGGGACTGCTGGCTTTACGTTTACATGTTGGTGTGTCAGAATGACAAAAAAACTTCGAGATCTTTATAATAATTAGGTGCTTTTTAGGTGCTAATTAAGGCCTATAATTAAAAATTAGGTGCTCTTCTAGTTTTTGAGAAAATCAAAAAAAACTGAGAGACTGCTAGGTTTATGAAAGCTAGAAGTCCCCTATAGTAAAAAATATTTTTTCAGAATTTTCTTTTGTATCAGAATTAGGTGCTTACCCTAGCTTACCTAGCAGTCCCTTAGTTTTTTTTGATTTTCTCGAAAACTAGAGGAGCACCTAATTTTCAATTAGAGGCCCTAATAAGCACCTAAAAAGCACCTAATTATTATATAGATCCCGAAGTTTTTTTGCCATTCTGACACACCAACAAGTAAAGGTAAAGCCAGCAGTTCCCTTATAATTAAAAAAAAAAATCTGTAACTCAGTTAATAATTAATCAATTTTATTTTTTCTTTGACTATTTAGGAGCACCTAGAAAGCACCTAATTCTGATACAAAAGAAAATTTTGAAAAAATAGTTTTTACTATAAGGGACTAACAACTAGCTTTCATAAACCTAGCAATCCCTTAGTTTAAATTTTCTCAAAAACTAGAGGAGCACCTACTTTTTAATTAGAGGCCCTAATTAGCACCTAATTATTATATAAATCCCGAAGTTTTTTTCCATTCTGACGCACCAACATGTAAACGTAAAGCCAGCAGTCCCCTAATAATTAAAAAAAAATCTGTTACTCAGTTAATAATTAATCAATTCTATTTTTTCTTGGACTATTTAGGAGCACCTAAAAAGCACCTAATTCTGATACAAAGAAAAAATTTGAAAAAATATTTTTTACTATAGGGGACTGCTCGCTTTTATAAACCTAGCAGTCCCTTAGTTTTTTTTTTTGATTTTTTCAAAAACTAAAGGAGCACCTAATTTTTAATTAGAGGCCCTAATTAGCACCTAAAAAGCACCTAATTATTATATAGTTCCCGAAGTTTTTTTCCACCTTGGGACTGCTAGGTTTATAGACCTTGAAATAGGTTGCCTCAACAAATGGGATTTTTTCATCAAAAATTAATGGTATTGTTATGAATATTTCACAGTAAAAATAGAATAAGCTGATAGGTAGGTAAATAACGTGAGGAAATTAGTTAGTTAATAGCTTTTAGGTATATCAAGGTGTACATACACCTAGGTATTTAAATTTGTTTTAAAAACAATAAAGTTATAAATTATTTATAATTTTTACGAGTATTAACAAATTGAATGCCATCTCAAGCCAAAAGGAAGAGATTCTCTGTAAACTTTGTGTGACATTATAAGTTCCGAGGAAATTTGAAATTTCTCTGCCTGAATAGTTCTGTATCACGTTTATTATAAACCACTTTTAAAACTCTATTAGACTATAATGATTCCAATCGCTGAAAATAATGACTAACTGTGAAGACTTTTTTAATTAAGATCTGGTTCATATTCTTCTATATAGAAAATCCTCTCTATGAAGACAAAGTAACAAAGCACGTTTCAATTTTGTCCCAAAAACTTCACGGTGTATAAAATTATCGCAATTTCTTAATTATTTTAGTCACTAAAAAATAAAAAACTTATTTTATTTGTTCATTTATGGTAAGTAAAAGACGTTCTTCAAATAATAATGTATTGTTCCACTTGATCCAATGTTTGGTTAGCTTTTACATCGTAATACCTACTAGGTACCTGTAATGAAATTTATAAGTAAATAAAATGAGTGAATTCATGCTATTATTATTAAAAAAAAAACAATTCTGACTAGTCATGTAAAATATTTTCAAAAATTAGACCTACTGCTTCTTTGCAAACTAAATTTTGAGAAGCCATTTGCGGACACATACATTTCTATTTTCAAATGTTCTTTATCAATGTATCGTGTTGATAGAATGTTTATTGTCTGGCCTAATTGGATCAATTAAACACTGGTGAATAGGCACACATTAATTTTTATCAAGTTTTTTTATTGAAGCAATGCCATCAAACTCTATTGATAAGTTTAACGACATATTTACTTATAAAATCACACATACTTACATTATAATCGCATATTTTATTTAAGTTTAGTTTAATCCCCATATACACCCAAGGACTTTTGACGCATATATTTCAGATTAAATCAATTTTTGTTTTAGTGGTGCATGCACGTGGCTATCAGTAATAGGAATATGATCCTTTTAATTATTAAGTTACAAAACAAAGTAAAATCTATAAACAATGGAAAGTGCTAAGGATGCTGAAGCAAGAAGGAATAAAAAAGGCGACAATCCTATAAATGAAGCTGGTTTTTTAAACAAATTGTTTTTTACGTAAGTACCTTGAGCTCTATCCCCCCAGCTTTTATTCATTAACTTTTCTTATATTGACAAATTCGTTTGGATTCTGTAACATTTTTCTCATAGAGTTTTTTCTTTCAATCTCCTTGAGTAAATACAATAGCACTATTTTTTTTATTAAGGCCTATAAACTTTTTCACGTGCGGTTCCATTATGATATTGCACAGTGCCTCATAAAGTATGTCTTTATTGTATTAGTACAATAATAAAATAATGTCAGTGACTCAGTGTCCTTTTTTTCTAAAATTTATTAAAAAAAAATTACCAGAGAAGACTCCTTAATAAATTGAAAATATGTTATTTCTTTTAGCTGGATGTTTCCTCTTTTTTACAAAGGATATAAAGAAGGATTGAAAGAAGACGATATTTATTCGCACCTCAAACAACACGATTCAGAATTATTGGGAGATCGTCTTGAAAAAGAATGGTTTAAAGAAATTAGAAGAAACGAGAAACATCCATCCCTATGGAGAGCTTATGCCAAAGTATTTGGCAGAAAATTTATTTTATACGGATCCTTAGTATTTGTTTATGAAATGATGAGGTGAAAATATCCAATTTAAACTAATATTTCATAATAATGATTTATTAATTTTTAGACTCTCACAACCACTGATTCTAGCAAACTTCCTCGAGTATTTCAATGCTAATACCAAAGTTACCTTGAATAACGCCTATTTATATGCGTCTCTCATATGTGTAACAACCATAGTGCAAATTTTCCTAGTTCACCATGCAATGTTCCATGTAATGCATATCGGTATGCAATTGAGAGCAGGTGCTACCGCTTTGGTTTATAGAAAAGCTATGAGACTTAGTAAATCGTCTTTGGCTGAAACTACTGTAGGTCAAATGGTTAATTTAATATCTAACGACGTTTCGAGGTATGAAAATTGCACCATGTGTACTAACGATTTATGGATTGGACCGATTCAATGTATTGTTTTATTGATTTTACTTTATCAGTACTCCGGATGGACCAGCTTGGTGGGCATTAGTTTATTGCTATGTATTGTACCAATACAGAGTAAGCTTAAAGCTTTATATTTAAAGTATTAATTTGAGAAACTGAAATATTTATTTTTAGTTTGGATGGGAAAGAAAACTTCTGTATATCGTTTAAAAACTGCCCTAAAGACTGATGAAAGAATTCGGCTTATGAACGAAATTATAAGTGGGATGCAAGTGATTAAAATGTACACTTGGGAGAAACCGTTCACAAAAATTGTGGAATATGTTAGGAGGTAATGCTCCAATTATTTGTCTGTCAAGCCTTTTTTATACAGATTTTTTCAGATTGGAAATGAGTGAAATCCGTAAAAACTCCATCCTTAGAGCCATCCACATTTCTTTTGACATGTATTTATTACGCGCAACAATTTTCATAAGTATCTTGGCATATATTTTAACTGGAAATACTCTCGACGCCCAGTATGTCTACACAGTTTCTCTATTTCATGAACTTCTGCGACAATGTTTGAGCTTTGCCTTTGCTCAGGGTATTACTCAAGCAGCTGAAGCAATGATTTCTACTAGGAGGATTAGGAAATTTTTACTTTATGATGAGTTTGTGCAAGAACTTACTTTGACGCCCTTTAGTGGTGATAAAAATGAGAAAAGTAATACAGGATCTTTACTGGTTATGGGGTCAGTCCCTGATAAGACAAAACCAATAGGGATATCATTGAAAAATGTCTCTAGTAGATGGATTAAGACGAACAGTGACTATGCGTTAGAAGGAATTGATTTTGAATTGTCTGATGGAAAAATGGCGGCAGTAATAGGTAAAAAAATTGATATCTCTTATTAAATTATAATTCGCTAATCATCGCATCAAGTAGCAAGACGAGTGTTTATTGTGGTTTGGTAATACCAGATATGAACTAGATAAATTGTAAAGGTCACTTTTGAATTTTAGGTACAGTTGGTAGTGGCAAATCAACTCTCCTTCATGTATTTTTAAAGGAACTGCTGCCAGTTGATGGCACAGTAAACGTAAATGGTATTATTTCATATGCTTCACAAGAACCATGGTTATTCGTTGGTAGCGTTCGTCAAAATATCCTTTTTGGACAAGAATTTGATGTAGTCAGGTACCACGAGGTGATCAGAGTTTGCGCCTTGGAAAGAGACTTAAAACTGTTTCCACATGGAGACCGCACAGTTATAGGTGAACGTGGAGTATCTTTGAGTGGTGGTCAAAGGGCTCGAATTAATCTAGCCAGAGCCATTTATAAAGAGGCTGATATTTATTTGCTCGACGATCCACTTTCGGCTGTAGATGCTCAAGTAGGAAAGCATATTTTCAACGAATGTATTAATGGTTACCTACAGGATAAATGTGTCGTTTTGGTGACGCATCAGCTGCAGTATTTGAACGACTGCGAAAAAATTTATTTGCTAAATGATGGGAAGGTTGAGCATTCTGGTAAATTTGATGATATTAAAAACGCTGGGAAAAAGTTTACGAATTTATTGGAAGAATTGAGAAGAATGGAAGAAGAAGCCAAAAAGGAAGCAGAAGAATTGAAGAAGAGAAGAAACACTGTATCAACAAGTGGGGGTAGGTAATAGGATGAAAATGCTATTGAAATTTTAATGAAATTAATTTTGTTGTATAGGTGATGAAGAGTCAAATGAATTAGAGGGACCTTCATTTGCAAAAGAAACAAAATTCGATGGCAATGTTACTTGGGACATGTACAAATTTTACTTTTTATCAGGTGGAAGTTCCTTGAAAATTATCTTTCTAGTTTTTCTTTTCCTATTTTCTCAAGCCTTGGCAAGTTATGTCGATTATTTCTTGAGTGTGTGGTAAGTTGATTCAATATTATATAAATTTATTGAGGTTTCATAATAATTTGAATAATTAGGGTGAATTTAGAAGAAATGAAATCGGAATGCAACATAACAGGAGAAGTAAACGATACTCTAATACAAAGTCTTGACAGTTCCCAATACACTGTTATACAGAAATTCTGGTTTAGGACTCTCACTGAGGACCTTTGCCTATACATATACACAGGCCTAGTTGCCATAATTGTGCCTCTATTTATATGGCTATACATATTTTTCTATAATTGTTGCATAAAGGCATCAATTAATCTACATAACAACATGTTTTCGAAAATTGTTTTTGCGCCTATGAGATTTTTCAATACAAACCCATCTGGAAGGATTTTAAATCGGTTTTCTAAAGATGTTAATTCGGTGGATGAATTTTTGCCAGTGACACTTTCTGATAGCATTAGGGTAAGCATAAACGCAAACATGATAATAGGAAATATTAAATCATTTATTTTTCAGATTGGTTTAATGATGACTGCATGCATCATTGTGGTAGCAACTGTAGTGCCTTTGATACTTGTGCCTACTGGATTTATATTCTTAGCCTTTTATCTTATAAGAGTGGTTTTTATAGCAACAACTAGGGACATTAAGCGATTTGAAGCCATAGGTTAGTATTTTTTGAGTATGTAATTATTTTGCTACAGGTTAAATAGCCAATACCTAATAGGAGGTGATGTCGCATTAATATTCCCTTTACTTACAAAAATATATAATAATTATTGGATTACTTACAAAATTCACTTGATTCAAATCAAACAACACTAAATTTTTTTTTTTCCAGCACGAAGTCCTGTTTATTCTCACCTAACAGCTTCTCTCCAAGGTTTAACAACAATCCGAGCGTTTGGAGCCCAAAATATTTTGAAAAAAGAATTTGATAACTACCAAAACAGCTACAGTGCAACTTCTTATATGTTTTTGGCCGCAAATAGAACTTTTGGCTTCTGGTTAGATCTCCATACTGCTGTTTTTGTGACATTGGTTACATTCAGTTTTTTGGTCTTTAAAACTGGTGAGGCTTCCTAATTAACATAAATATATAGAATAATGTATTTAATGTGTTTTTTTACAGATTCTTTTGGCGGTAGTGTTGGCCTAGCTATTTCTCAATCAATTAATTTGGCTGGTTGGTTCCAGTATGGTATACGTCAATGGAGTGCGATGGAAAACACAATGACTTCAGTAGAACGATTGAAAGAATACGCAGAAGTAACTCCAGAAACAGACTCGCAAACGAAAGAACCTTCAAAAATTTGGCCAGAGAACGGATACGTTCGATTCGTCAATTTGTGTCTTCGATATTCCAAAGACGATCCTTATGTACTTAAAAATTTGAATTTCGACATTCAACCGAGAGAAAAAGTTGGCATTGTTGGGAGGACCGGTGCTGGAAAATCGTCAATTATCGCTTCCTTGTTCAGGTTAGCTGATATTGAAGGAGATATTTTGATTGACAGTGTTGACACTAAAACTATACCTTTGAACCGTTTGAGGTCAAGTATATCGATTATTCCACAAGAGCCTGTGCTGTTTTCTGGTACTCTAAGGAAGAATTTGGATCCGTTCGATGAATATAGTGATGAGGTTAGTGCTAATTCAAGAATTTAATTTAGAAAATGGTAAATATTATAAAGTGTGAAAAGAACTCACTAGATACACGATTGTTAAAGCTTTTTTCTAAGAGGACATAATATTAAGTATTTTGAAAATATAACTATTCCTCCACGCGCTTAACAGTTCATCAAGATCTATGGGTATTATCGAGGGTGTTATAGTCACATGGTAAAAAGTGTAAAATTTCATCAAGTGGGTGTATACCTTAGCCATGTTGTTTATGTATAATAAAAACCGAATGGGAGCCACGAATACTCTTGCCTAAAACCATAAAAATCTGGCTTTTGCAACTCCCTATTTTTGAATTTTCTTTCAAGATACAGGCTAAAAATTTTCCTAAACTAATGCTCAGAGCTTCAATTCTCTTACCAATTCTCTTACCTCATTCAAAAGATAGGGAATGTATCAAAATCGTTGTATAAGAAAAATGCAACAAGCTAAATAGGGTCAAACAAAGCAGAAATTTAAGCTCAAAAGATGCATTCATGGGAATTTTTGTCCATAGTGATTAGAGTAACTTTGTTAATTGTAATAGATTTTTTGTAAACATTTTTAACTTTTACTAACCAAGCTGACAACTGAACTAGTTCTTTATTGTCCTGATAATTCGTACCATACATTTTTAGAGTCTTTGGAATGCTATCGAGGAAGTCGAACTTAAATCCGCTGTTAGCGATCTTCCTCACGGTCTCGAAAGTAAAATGTCAGAAGGTGGATCAAATTTCAGCGTTGGTCAAAGACAGTTAGTTTGCTTAGCGAGAGCTATTGTACGTAAAAACAAAATCCTAGTACTAGACGAAGCCACTGCCAGTGTCGACCCTCATACAGACAGCTTAATTCAAACTACAATACGAGAGAAATTCGCTAATTGCACGGTGCTAACGATAGCTCATAGGCTGCATACCATAATGGATTCAGATAAGGTGTTGGTAATGGATGCTGGAAGAGCTCTCGAGTTTGATCATCCTTATGAATTACTTCAGGATAAACGGAGTATTTTCTATTCACTTGTAGAACAAACTGGAAGGGCTATGGCTAAGAATTTGTTGGACATTGCTACCAAGGTAATTGGTTTTTGATTAGGCTTATTTTTCGAAATTTTCTAATTGACTTTATTCATTCTAGACCCACACAATGCGTGATAAAAAGAACTTAAAATAAGTTAATTCAATGAGAATAAGTTTATATGAAAACTGTGATAAATGTGTATTATATTTTTTATTACAAGTATTATAGTTGAAAATATATTTTTATTTTTCAGCAAAGCTGTGTTTTTTTTTTCTTCCAAGATACTATCCCATTATTATCAATGAATAGACATTTGAGTGTGTATCTATATTATCACTTATCACAGCCCGTTTAACAGGAGTGATCTGGCTAGGGATTGTAGCTTAGGGAGTTTTTATACTAGTTGAGAGTTACTCGCTTAATCGCATAAAAAAATGTATATTGTAAGATATGTCCTTACATAGTTTTCATCCCTATAATGATTCAAGCATCTTGCACAAATTCCACACAAAGTGCAAACCCCTGTAATGACTACAGAAATTCTAATCAAGAATAGCAAGGACTTACCAAACAACCATCCCACGAGAGATCATTACTTAGACAGCACAACTAGAAACTTCATTTAAAATTTATCTGAACATCGATATCCAGAAATTATTGAAAGCCGATACCCTATATTGACTAATACATTGGAATGTGAATAAAGCAAAAGTTCATGGACCTTTTTTTTAATGCTCTCAACAATTAACATTCCAAAGGAGCCGAAAAATTGCTAAAAGGATCAATAAATCATGCACGAGCCTATATGATGATACCCACTTAACAAACCACTTAGCGACGCCGACGCCCTTTATAATTGATTAAAAGGGGACCAAATACACTAATTGATCGGATGATTCAACCACGAAAAATCAAGGTCAGAAACAATAAAGAAATTCAAGACAATGGAGGGACCAATGATATAAACATGCAACTTTGGCAGGAGAAAATCAGTGTTCGAGAAAGAGCGAGTAAACGGGCAGAACTACGGCGTGAAAGACCAGACTCGGTTGAGTAATCAAGAATTAAGTAGTAATCGAGAATCGAGAGAGTCAGAAAGTCAGAACTACGGCGTGAAAGAGTTGTCGAATTAACCGAGAGAAGAAGCACGACGTGAAATAACAGCGCGAAAATATTCGAGTTTTTTTTTATTAATCGTTCATAATTAAAGTAAATTCCTTCGACCAATAAGATTTCCAAGTAATTAAGTGTGGCCAGCAGTAAATATATTATTGTTAAATGTAAGTAGAGGTTTTTTATGTTCAGCCAGAAATTGTGAAGGCAAGAGTGTCAGTTGAGTCAAACTGTAAATTAAAATTTTACTAATCATATAAATTTTTTTATTAAAGATTGAATAATTTTATTGTAGGATTATTTATTACCGACGCCTGTTATTTAATAACAAGCATTATTTATTTTAATAAAATAAACTTTATTTTAATTGACCACAATATTTCTGTTTTACTCTCTACCCCCGAATAGGACTCACTTTAAACTGTGTTTCCACTCAGAAATTAAAGTCACCGCTCGTCAATTTAACATCTTGTCAAGTTCCTGAATTTGGGGTCTCACACGGAAAAGAATCCCTTCAATATAATGTATTGTAAAAAATACATTATAGCATGTAAAATAATTTTATTACGATTTATCAACCTTGTATAATATTAATAATCACATATTTCTAATAAACGAAATAATAGCAATGTACTTATAATAAATGATATAAAAAATTATAGTAGAATCTTTTGTCATAAAAAATGGGGTGTGGTTTTCATTATAAAATATAATAAATTAGGTGTCCTATTATACCTGTTTGTTAAGTCTATGACCCATTTGCTCATAGTAGTACAGTTTATAATACATAAAAACTAAAATATTCAAATTTTACCAACATCAGTTTAAAAAAGGTAAAATCTTATTTCATAAATTTTACTAAAAAAGATTATACTGTTTACGCACCCAAAATTTGTACACCTTTTGGGATATGCTTTTGCTTGCTTATTGCTTTAGTCTGCACAGAACTTTCAGAAGGGAATCGCGCGGCATTTCTTCATATTCGTACTTCGTTATTGTGTCTTGACTGTCCTGTATCCTTTTCCCATGGAAAGTATGAAGAAGATATTGGAAAGTTTTGACCTTTCCACATTAAGAAACATTTGAATGTAAGTATCACTGAACCATATAAAATGGGGTGTATATTTTTTCAAATTTCAGTTAATTTGAAAAGATTATAATTTTCAGCTAGGTGATCTAGAATTTGGTTTAGTTTCCCGAAATAAGGCCAGTAGAGACTTTGCCAGCAAATACTGTGACGAACTTTTCTATCGATCCAAACTGGGTACCTGATACGCCTCATTCTGAGGAACAACGACATCCAGGATCCACCTCCAGAAAAAAAAGTAAGTTCTTGATTTTTATATGTCTACAAATAATATATAAGTACCTAATTTTGAAAATTGTTGCTAATAGTCACTACCAAAATACAAATAGGATAATAACTTGAATATTTTTATTGTAAATTTCAGGCTTTTTTAGAGGATCTGGATCTAGTTCAACAAGTAACATCAAAATAATGGATTGTTTGATGAACATCGATTATGTATATCAAAATGGATTTTTTTTCTGAATGATAGGTACCTACCTCATCAACGAAATATTTCTGAATGATACACAGAACATTGCCTAGTTTCAACATTATCAAATAATGATTCAATATTCTCGAATTGTTTACCTTATTGTTACCTTATTATATACATATACCTCATACTATATGCAATAAAAAGTGATACCGAAAAATTTGTAAAAAATTGTTTTATCTATTATATATGTACCTACCTTAGAAATTATGAAAAAATATAAAATTTAATATAAAAGTGTAGTACAATTTATTATAAAACTATTGTATTATTTATTATAAAATTATTATATTATTTATTATAAAACATACTACACTTTAAAATCTACGTATTATTGATCTAATAGAACTCCATTCTTCAATTATATTACATCAAGTAATAGACTTTATAGTAAATTTATTGTCAAACATTTTAAAATTTTATAATATCGGTAATGAGAAAGGATACTTATTCTCAATAGAAAAACTTGTATATTGATTATTAGAAAAATATTGTATGTCTTATTATCTTAGGTAATCGTCCCATATGGATTAATATTTTTTAATAAAGCATATTATATTTTTAATATCGTTCAATATATAATTTTTTCCGTGCACAGCCACATATCACTGACTTTTCTCTAGCTCTAATTTACTTTTTTTCTAATTTTTCTATTCTCAGGGAAATTCATTTCCAGAATTTTTGAAGAGATAAAGAAACATCGAAAATTTGATGGTAGAGAAGGTTACTCATGTTTTATTTTCAACCTACGACGTGTTGTTGAAGATGCGTTGAATATATAACCAGTAACGATTTAGTTGCTGCTGAGATTCTTCCTGGATTTTATTGAGAAGAAAATCAGACACAAAGATGGAAAGACAAGGAAGATATACTGCGTAAAATACTCTGCTTCTTTGCAAAATAAATTCAGGGTGTCCTTGTTTGTTGAAAGCCAATTGCAGACTCATGCATTTCTATTTCCAAATGATCTTTATCAAAGATAATGATTAACCAGTTGAATAGCGTAATTGGATCACTTAAACACTTGTGTATCCGTATCGGCATGCTTTAGTTTTTATCAGTTTTGCATAAAAGCACTGCCATTTAAATCTATTGATAAGTTTAATAAAGAATATATTTACTTATAAAATCACCAAATCATTTATTTGTATAATTATTAATTTTATCATCACATATGTTATTTAACATTGATTTAATCTTTATAAAACCCCCAAGGACTTTTGACGCATATATTTGAGAAAATTTTAGTTTTTGGTTTTAGTGGTGGATGCAAGTGGCTATCAATAGGAGTATGATCCCTTCAAAACATTCTCGTTGCATACATACTAGAGTAATTATTAAATTAAATTATATTTAACACATCTGCCGAGTTAAACAATGGAAAGTGCTAAGGATGCTGAAGCACGAAGAAATAAGAAGGGCGTTAATCCTATAAATGATGCTAATTTTTTGAACAAATTGTTTTTTACGTAAGTAGCTCGTGCTCTATCCCTATAAGCTTATTGAATAGTTTCATCATAAATCAAGCAAACCTATGCCTGTTTAAAGTCTTGTATGTCATTGATCCAATAATAAGGCTCGTTAATCCATAAGTTGACTACTTCAGTAATAGTTACATAAATGATATTAGGGAATCCGAAAAGACTCCCTAAAAAATGAAGATGATTTATTTTTAGCTGGATGTTTCCTCTTTTTTACAAAGGATATAAGCAAGGATTGAAAGAAGACGATATTTATTCGCATCTAAAACAACACGATTCAGAATTATTGGGAGATCGTCTCGAAAAGGAATGGTTCAAGGAAATTAAAAGGAACGAAAAACATCCATCTCTATGGAGAGCTTATGCCAAAGTATTCGGGAAACCATTATTACTTTGCGGAGGCTGGGTATTTGTTTATGAAATGATGAGGTGAAAAATATCCAATATTAACTAATATTGCATAATCATACGTAATTTATTAATTTCTAGGCTCACACAACCACTGATCCTAGCAAACTTCCTCGAATATTTTGATGTTAATACTAAAGTTACCTTAAATAACGCCTATTTATATGCTTCTCTTATATGTATAACAAGCATCGTGCAAATTTTCATAGTGCATCATTCAATGTTCCATATACTGCACATCGGTATGCAATTGAGAGCAGGTGCTACCGCTTTGGTTTATAGAAAAGCTATGAGACTTAGTAAATCGTCTTTAGCTGAAACTACTGTGGGTCAAATGGTTAATTTAATATCTAATGATGTTTCGAGGTATGAAACTTGCACCTTGTGTACCAACGAATTGTGGATTGGACCGATTCAGTGTATTGTTTTATTGATTTTACTTTATCAGTACTCTGGATGGACGAGTTTGGTAGGCGTTATAGTATTGCTAGGTATTGTACCAATTCAAAGTAAGTTTAACAGATTCATTGAAGTATTTGAGAAACTTTATAATTAACATTTATTGTTAGTTTGGATGGCAAAGAAAACTTCTGTATATCGCTTTAAAACGGCCCTAAAGACTGATGAAAGGATTCGGCTTATGAACGAAATTATAAGTGGGATGCAAGTGATTAAAATGTACACTTGGGAGAAACCGTTCACGAAAATTGTGGAATATGTGAGGAGGTAAGATCCAATTTGTCTTTCAAGCCTTTTTCATACAAATTTGACAACTTTTCAGATTGGAAATGAATGAAATCCGTAAAAACTCTATCCTTAGAGCGATCCACATTTCTTTTGACATGTATTTATTACGCGCAACAATTTTCATATGTATCTTGCTATATATTTTGACAGGAAATACTCTCAACGCCCAGTATGTCTACACAGTTTCTCTATTTTATGAACTACTGAGACAATGTTTGAGCTTTGCCTTTGCTCAGGGCATTACTCAATTAGCTGAAGCAATGATATCTACCAGGAGGATTAGGAAATTTTTACTTTATGATGAGTTTGTGCAAGAGCTTACATTGACACCCTTTAGTGATGACAAAAGTAATACAGGATCTTTACTGGTAATGGGGTCAGTTCCTGATAAGACAAAGCCAATAGGGATTTCATTGAAAAATGTCTCTACTAGATGGATTAAGACGAACAGTGACTATGCGTTGGAAGGAATTGATTTTGAATTGTCTGCTGGAGAAATGGCGGCAGTTATAGGTGAGAAAATCGCATTAAGTAGCAAAATTGTGAGATTATTCAAAGACGAGTGTCATTGTGGTTTGGTAATACCAGATATGAACTAGATAAATTGTAAAGGTCACTTTTGAATTTTAGGTACAGTTGGTAGTGGCAAATCAACTCTCCTTCATGTATTTTTAAAAGAACTGCTGCCAGTTGATGGCACAGTAAACGTAAATGGTATTATTTCCTATGCTTCTCAAGAACCATGGTTATTTGTTGGTAGCGTTCGTCAAAATATCCTTTTTGGACAAGAATTTGATGTAGTCAGGTACCACGAGGTGATCAGAGTCTGTGCTTTGGAAAGAGACTTAAAACTGTTTCCACATGGAGACCGCACAGTTATAGGTGAACGTGGAGTGTCTTTGAGCGGTGGCCAAAGGGCTCGAATTAATTTAGCCAGAGCCATTTATAAAGAGGCTGATATTTATTTGCTTGACGATCCACTTTCGGCTGTAGATGCTCATGTAGGCAAGCATATTTTTAAGGAATGTATAAATGGTTTCCTACAGGATAAAAGTGTCGTTTTGGTGACGCATCAGCTGCAGTATTTAAACGACTGCGAAAAAATTTATTTGCTTAATAATGGAAAGGTTGAATATTCTGGTGGATTTAATGATATCAAAAACGCAGGAAAAATGTTTACCAATTTATTGGAAGAATTGAAAAGAATGGAAGAAGAAGCCAAAAAAGAAGCGGAAGAAGTGAGGAGGAGAAGAAGCACTGTATCAACTAGTGGAGGTAGGTGATGTGAGGGAATTGCTATTAAAAATTTATTAATACTAATTCTATTGTATAGGAGATGAAGAGTCAAATGAATTAGAAGAGCCTTCATTTGCAAAAGAAGCAAAAATTGATGGCAATGTTACTTGGGACATGTACAAATTCTATTTTTTATCAGGTGGAAGTTCTTTGAAAATTATCTTTCTTGTTTTTCTTTTCCTGGTTTCTCAAGCCTTGGCAAGTTATGTCGACTATTTTCTGAGCTTGTGGTAAGTTAATTCAATATTATATAAATTAATTGAGATTTTATTATAATTTGAATATTTAGGGTGAATTTAGAACAAATGAAATCAGATTACAACATAACAGGAGAAGTAAATGATACTCTAATACAAAGTCTAGACAGTTCCCAATATACAGTAATACAAAAATTCTGGTTTAGCACTCTTACTGAGGATCTTTGCCTATACATATATTCAGGCCTAGTTGCCATAATGGTGCCTCTGTTTATATGGTTATACATATTTTTCTATAATTGTTGCATAAAGGCCTCAATTAATCTACATAACAACATGTTTTCGAAAATTATTTTTGCGCCTATGAGATTTTTCAATACAAACCCATCTGGGAGGATTTTAAATCGGTTTTCTAAAGATGTGAATTCGGTGGATGAATTTTTGCCAGTGACACTTTCTGATAGCATCAGGGTAAGCAAACCTGAATAACATAATGAGAAATATTAGATTATTTATTTTTTAGATTGGTTTAATGATGACTGCATGCATCGGTGTGGTAGCAACTGTAGTGCCTTTGATACTTGTGCCTACTGGATTTATATTAATAGCTTTTTATCTTATCAGAGTGGTGTTTATAGCAACAACTAGGGATATTAAGCGATTTGAAGCCATAAGTTAGTATTTTTTGATTATTTATTTGGCTGCAGGCTGAATATAGCCAATTGTAGGATAAAAGACAATAACAAAACTAACTGTCACGAATTCCGTGAAACCACTAAAACTCTCTTTTCTTACGACCATATCTTTTGCTGAACTTATTGACTTTATTTACTTAACTTTGGAAACACTTTCTCTCTCTCACATTAGATCATCAGGATCTGATCATTTATTCTCGTTATAGGCATCCTGTTTTACTTCTCCGTCTATACCTCCACTCAGATTCACAATTTGTCCATCTTCATCAGTACTATGCCTTCCATAGTCCTTATTAGAACCATGATGTATGTAGGAAAATAATGTTTTTCTACAAACGTCACTAAAAGTGTCATTTTTAACGGATGCTGTCAGTGTCTAAAATGCCATTTTATGACACTGGTGCTAAAAGTGATTACTTTTAGCACTAGTGCTAAAAGTAATCACTTTTAGTGCGTTTGTAGAAAAAATAGTGTATGATATTCGTGCTAAAAGTGATTTTATTTTGTTCAAAGGGATGGAACACTCCGCCTTCGGCGTCGTGTCCTAAACTTCCCTTTTCACAAAATAAAATGTCACTTTTACCACTTATATCATAAATATCTATTTTTTTTTCCAGCACGAAGTCCTGTATTTTCCCACCTAACAGCTTCTCTGCAAGGTTTAACAACAATCCGAGCGTTTGGAGCCCAAAATATTTTGAAAAAAGAATTTGATAACTATCAAAACAGCTACAGTGCAACTACTTATATGTTCATGGCCGCAAATAGAACTTTTGGCTTTTATTTAGATCTCCATACTGCTATTTTTGTGACATTGGTTACATTTAGTTTTTTGGTTTTCGAAACTGGTAAGGATTTCTAATAAATATATTATAAAATTGTATTTATTGTGTTTTTGTTTTACAGATTCTTTTGGTGGTAGTGTTGGCCTAGCTATTTCTCAATCAATTAATTTGGCCGGTTGGTTCCAGTATGGTATACGTCAATGGAGTGCGATGGAAAACACAATGACTTCAGTAGAACGACTTAAAGAATACGCAGAAGTAACTCCAGAAGCAGACTCGCAAGCCAAAGAACCTTTAAAGAGTTGGCCAGAGAGCGGACGCGTTCGATTCGTCAATTTGTCTCTCCGATATGCCAAAGACGACCCTTATGTGCTTAAAAATTTAAACTTCGACATTCAACCCAGAGAAAAAGTTGGGATTGTTGGGAGGACTGGTGCTGGAAAATCGTCAATTATCGCTTCCTTGTTCCGGTTAGCTGATATTGAAGGAGACATTTCGATTGATAGTGTTGATACTAAAACTATACCTTTGAACCGATTGAGATCAAGTATATCGATAATTCCACAAGAGCCTGTGTTGTTTTCTGGTACTCTAAGGAAGAATTTGGATCCGTTTGATGAATACAGTGATGAGGTTAGTGATAAATCAACAACGTATAAAAAAAAACAAAAAATTTTTTCATTTAATTTAATTGCAAAAATGGTAAATATCAAGTGTGAAAGCAACTCAGTACATGATTGAAGAAACTTTTCTTGAGAGAGCAAAGAATTACTTTCAAAGTATTAAGTATTCCTAGAGATGTTACAAACCCGGACCCAGTTATGTTTCAGGCAGCAGTTTGAATTCTACGTGACCATCCAAATAGAATCCAAACTGTTGTCATAGGATTCTAGTCTATCAACTCACTTCTCAAATGGAATGTTTGTCAATGAGGATTGTAAAGGATTTATTGAAAAATTAATGATTTTAAGCAAACATAATTGAAATTGATTAACAAAGTACTCTCTTTTAAAGTCTAATACGCCTTGACAATGAGCAAAAAATGTAGTTTATATTTTGTGATTTACTGATGGTGATCTCAGTAGTCAGCTCGACCTGCATTACACTCCGGCTTTTCTCACTCAACTTTAAAAACAAACGGGAAAAATCCATATTCAATAATCTTAATTCTTTCGCGTCTGTTTAGAAACTTCTATCCAAGATACACGGTGAAATTTTTTCTTAATACTTAAATGCTCGCAGGTACAACTCCTGCCAATCCTCTTCCCTATTCAAAGGATCTATATTATACTCGTTCAATCGTTGTAGGAAGAATGAAACAGACCCAATAGGGTCTAACAAAGCTGAAATTTTTAGCTCAAAACATGCATGCATTGAAAGTTTTTCCTAATTTATTTGTCCATAATAATTATGACAATATTCCCAACTTTAACAAATCAAGCTGGCAACTGCACTAGAACTAATTCTTTATCGCTCCCTCATTTCTCACTATACATTTTAGAGTATTTGGAATGCTATCGAGGAAGTCGAACTTAAATCCGCTGTCAGTGATCTTTCCCACGGTCTCGAAAGTAAAATGTCAGAAGGTGGTTCGAATTTCAGCGTCGGTCAAAGACAGTTAGTTTGCTTAGCGAGAGCCATTGTCCGTAAAAACAAAATCCTGGTACTAGACGAAGCCACTGCCAGTGTCGATCCTCACACAGACAGCTTAATTCAAACTACAATACGAGTGAAATTCGCTGATTGTACGGTACTAACTATAGCTCACAGGCTGCACACCATAATGGACTCAGATAAGGTGTTGGTAATGGACGCTGGCAGAGCACTCGAGTTTGCTCATCCTTATGAATTACTTCAAAATAAACGGAGTATTTTCTATTCACTTGTAGAACAAACTGGAAAGGCTATGGCTAAGAATTTGTTGGATATTGCTACCAAGGTAATTAGTTTTTTTATTGGGTTCTTTTTCGAAATTCTCTAATTGTTTATTTTTTCTAGACCTACACTACACAACGCGGAATAATTAAAACTTAGAATAAATTAATGGAAAAAAAGTTTATATAAGAGCTGTGATAAATGTGTTATACATATTTTTATTGTTGCAATTATATTTTCATTTGTTGACAAAGCTGTTTCTTTTTCTTCAAGATCCACCATCATCAATAGCCCACATAACAAAATTTCATCCTTAGAATGTACTGAGAATGTTCTTTTTTTTTTTGAGGAATGTGCCTAGAATGTTCGCCAAAACCATTGCGAATGTCCTGAGAATGTTCTGAGAAAAAATTGTAGAAATACTGTTTACAATACCCAAGAACTTCCTGGGAAATCCATTAGGATATTCCCAGAAAATACCTACACTGAGAAAAAAAAACTCGTAGCCATTACTAAAAAATTAGTTATGGCAGCAAAAAATCTTAATAAAATAGGGGACAGCTAGCCAAATTTGTTGCGACAACTAAAATTTATCTACTAGAAAGCATAGTCGTCTCAAATAAATAAATATAGTTAATTGGTCGAGTATCTTATTGCTGTAACTAAGTAGAATTAGTTGCAGATAGTAACCAGTTTAGTTCATCACAACTGAAAAGTTCAGTTACAACCAACTAGATTTTAGTTTTGGCTAAAAATATCTTAGTTGTCATTGCAAATAATATTGTTTTAATAAAAAACATATTTAGCTGTGGCTAGTAACAACTTAGTTGCCGTTGCAAAAAAATGTTGTTGTATTGAAAAACTTATTTAGTTGTGGCTAAAAATAACTTAGTTACCATTACAAATTGCTTTTGTTAGAATAAAAAATTGGTTTAGTTGAAAAACAACCTAAATACCTGCAGTATATAGATCTCGAAAGGACTATTATTACAAAATGATTTTAAATTATAGTAAGAAAATATTTTATAGGTGCATACGTATACTTCAACTTTAACTATAATTTAAAATTATTTGTAATCATAGTCCTTTTCAGATTTATATACTGCAGGTACCTATTCATGTTGTTTTTTAACTAACTATTTTTATTAATTTAAACAAAAGCGATTTGAATGACAATTTTGTCTTTTTTGTTAACTCTATATAAATTTTCATGTATTTTGTTTTCCTAACTGCTAGGTAGAGTACTAGGTATAACTTATTGGAAATTAAGACAGAATATAAACAAATTGATAGTTTTGAAAAAAAATGTATTCGAAAAAAAATTACATTTGTAATCTGTCATTATCTGACTGTCTAGTAGTTAAGGCATCACGTGTTAAACTATTGCTAGATCACATCTCAAATCACCAACAAAAAAATAAACTTTTCTATGGTCCTAGTAAAATTAACAACTTTGAAGGTTACCGAAAATAAATAAATAGGTATTCTTCAAAAGTAAATTCTTATCAAAACAACTTAAGAAAATACAACAAACTTATATTTCTAGCAAGCTTCCTAACTTTCAAAGTCAAGATAAATAATAATACACAATGCATACGGAAGTAAGGTACCTATTTATAGGTAATATCCAATAGGTATTGGTGTAGGTACTTATATACTGTCTCTTTTACTTTAGGCTTCTGAATTTGCATGCATAAAAATACTTTTTTCTGTTGCACAGAAGGAGACGAAGGAGTTGAATTATACATACTAACACCAGAATGATCCATTATGCATTTAGCTTGAGAGCTGCGTAAGCCGTAAACCTGCTTCAAATAACGTATATTATTATTGGTTAAGTACCTAAAAATAAATCGGAAAACGATTCCAATCCCCACTCTAGCAATAATAATTTGTACGTCATGTCCCCACCTGGCTAGCCAATAAAAAAGCATCAATCACAAAACACTCCGCACCAATTGATAGCCCACACAACGGGAACCAGTCACCAGACACCCGATGATCACGCACAAAAAATAATAATTACTTATTTATTTATAGGTACCTAATATTTTCTTGCTCTTGCTAGTAAGTTGCTATCGTCGTTGATTTTTGTCAACCTTGACGTGAGACTTGTGAGTTGTGCCTGATGAATATTGGAACTGAAAAGAATTCGGAAAGAAATGCTCGACCGAATGAAACCGAGGTTACCCGAAAACAAAATTTAACTAAACATTTTAGTAATAGCTAACCAAAAAATTGTTGTGGATAATAATAATCTTTTTCACAGTACAAGTAATTTTAGTTATTATAACTCAATACTAGAAGTTATTAAACACAGAAGGGACCTCTGTTGTCCAAATAAAGAATTTTAGTAAAACTGAATAAACAACAAATGTTTCCAATTGCTACTAATAAGAGAATATTAATCACAACTATTGAGGAAAAAATAGAAAAATTTGCTGCAGTAAATAACCATGGTTTGTTACTACAATTACATTTTCGATCATTTTTATTTAATAGAACTAAAAAAACAGTAACTAAACCGTTTAGTTGGCGGGATTTTCTCAGTGTATGAGATTCTCAGTACATTCTGAAAAGAATAATCCTGTTTGATTCTAAAAATATGCTTGAAATGTATATTCTCACATTCAAAGAATGTTCCTATGACATTATAGTTATGTTCTCAAAAGAATATTTTTATAGGGACATACTTGGAATGTTAATTTCCGCATCCAACCAAATAATGCTACTTTCAGTCCTCCTATATTAAAGGCAGTGAAAGAGTTGTTGGAAAATTTCTCTGGAAAACACCAGTGCACCAGTGTTTAACTAAAGCTCCGGTTTCGAGCTTATTATGCTCTTGTCACGGTAAGCACGGCAACTGAGAGAAACAGTTTCCAAGGTGATTCAAACGCAAGGCAAGATGTAGGTCATTAATAGCGCGTGGCTCCCTCTCTTGGAAGTCCTACAAAGCAAAACAAAAAGAATATACCTATAATATTTCTAGTAGGTTCTAGATAGAGTATTATTGTTTAATTGTTCAATTAAGATTTTTTAGTAGGTACTTTAGATAATTAGGTAAACAATGTGGAAATATTCTTATCATGGGTACCTACCTACATAAACTTCTCAGCACAACTTGGTAGGTATATTCTTGATACTTGATAGAGATATTAGCCGAAAGAACATTTTTTAGGGTACATTATAAAAATGTTCGTGTGACAATATTCAGATAATGTTATATAAAGTAGGTTCTTAGCACAATCTTTCAGGTAGGTGCATAGAAGCAACATTCCTAGTACATAAATAGAACGTCCAAAAATGAATATTTCAATCGAAACAATCTAAGAATATTCATTAAACATTCCTAAAAGAACATTCCAAAAAGCACTTTGAGGGAATATTCTGAGAATATGAATGTTCGTTCACTGTTATGTGGGAGATAGGCCTTTGAGTATGTATATTATCACTAATCACAACCCGTTCTATAGGAGGGATCTGGGATTTTGAGAACGATCTGAGA
Source organism: Ceutorhynchus assimilis (assembly GCA_917834065.1). Classification (NCBI taxonomy): domain Eukaryota; kingdom Metazoa; phylum Arthropoda; class Insecta; order Coleoptera; family Curculionidae; genus Ceutorhynchus; species Ceutorhynchus assimilis. The sequence continues at coordinate 6,842,824 of OU892281.1, forward strand.
AATAATTACTACGTTTTCATGGAGTTTTCAAATCGTTTTGAATCCAATCCTCTTCCCCGTTTTCATGCATAGGCTAAATAAGAATTGAAATCGAATTGCAAGTTTCTGAAATTAAATCTCGATTCGATCTCAAAAAAAGGTGAAACGACCTTGAGACTGAAATCGAATTCAGTACCTGTTTTCATGGTGTTTTCAATACCAAAACCGTATTCAAAACGATTTCAAAACTCTATGAAAACGTAGTAAATGAAAAACAGAAATTATCCTAGGGGATCCGTTACAATGATTTCATTTAGGTAATTTTTGAAAACATCAAGAAAATTTGATAATTGAGAAAAGTTTACTGTCAGATGTTCTATTTTTGTCCTGCGACCTCAAAATAGGTAAGGTGACTTGTCCATTTTGATTATGAGGAAGATCTGAAAAGTGCTTAGATTACCTATTTAAATATGTAGCTATTTACCTATATGTATATGTTTAGTATACAACTTTAGACCAACATACACACTAATAAGTCTGTGGTATAATGTATACAGGGTGATTTACGGGACCCGTGCATTATCTTGCGGGTGGATTAGATGCTATCTTTATTAATCCATCTGCAATCCAATTGAATTCTAATGCACGGGCTACGACAATCACGGTGTATACTTACCTACCTATTTATATTATATTACCAGAAGTAAGAAGAAGTAGGTACCTACATATAGGTACTTTGTCATGTGCTGTTTCTAATCAATTAATGTTTATTTTGAAGAATTTTGAACTAATTAATGAAAGAATCAAAAGCACCTTAAAAACTGGATGTACTTAATCCTGTATTTCCTTTACATTGCAAAGTACCGCCTCTCAAAAATGTGTGAAAATTTACTCAGCTACTAAGTTAGAGAATTAATTCTCTATGCATGGAAATACTGATCAAAACCACCCTCTCTTTATCAGTCAAAAATTTCAAAACAAAACAATAAAGTTCATAAATCAATTCCACTGAGTAAGTAGTTGCTTTACTAACATTAACTTCACAAGTACCTAACAGACTTTGCTAACACCCAATTACCTACTATTAGCTACCTACTACCTACTACGACCTTTTCGCTTGGGGTCTGTACCTGTATCATGTCTCATAAAGATTTCAAAATGCCAGCTGATTGGCAAAGAGGCTGAGGCAAAGGCAAAGTCACGTGGTTTGGGTTTGGATGGTACCCAGTGTAGTGTTTTGGTTTAGGTACCTAGGTACTATTTTAGTAGGTTGTGATTTCATTAAACGATTTAACACTGGTAGTAACTAATAGGCAACCAATATTGTCCTTCCTCAGTTTTGTATAATCTGCATTTTTTATTTTATTAATAGATGTGTCATAATTAACATTGATAAAAATCTGGTAAACTGCTGAATTAATAATTTAAACTTCCGACGCTGATATATTGCTTTTTGAAAGCATTGCTGTGGTTAGATAATAGATGTTTTTCTGTTGTTTTTGCCTGTGGTTTTATCTTTTCATGTTTGTCTCGATTTCCATTAAGTAAGTAGGTAAAAACTATTCTTTCTAATTTCTCCGAAGAGACATTTATTTTTTAAATGGTTAATCACGTATGCAGAACATGCCTATATGTGTGTGAAAATGAATTTTCTTTCAAGAAATTGGAGAAAGTTAAGGCAGTCTTGGAATTTTTCATCCCTGAAGTTGTAAGTATACTTTATTTACTTTTATTTTATTTTAAAAAATAGATTTGTTTTTTATGCCCATGGTTTAATAATTATTTGTTTACGTATACCAACGAAATTCAGAGATAATTCAAAATTGAAATAACTAGGTAAGTACCTACCTAGGTATTTACATTGAATTTATAGGTAGGTACTTTCCGATTCATTTTATAGTTTGCTGAAGTTGAATTGAATTCTAGCTAGAAAAACTATGAACTTACTGTCTGTAATCCTCATTAAGTAATAAACCCTTTCCTGATTCCTATGTTAGGACAAGTTTCATATTCGCAACTCTAGGATTTCCAAACCTGTTTCAAAAAATACAATTTATCACAAATCGGACTACCTACCTATATCTACAGTTATATTATTTATGCTTCTGAAACATCTCAAAATTAGTTTTCAAAAACCGACCCTCAATCACAAATATTAGGTATACTTAACAGAACTTTACTGAGAATAATATCTAACCTACCTATTTTAAATAATTTCCAGATGTCGGTCTATATTCCTCCACACTGTCAAGAATCAAGTCAGGAACTATTTGATTTTGATTCTAGACTAGACTAGCCTCTGATTTTTGAGTACTATACAAAAATACTCACTTTATATTTTTTGCTCCAATCCTCCATGCCAAAAGCCACCCCTTGTTTTGCCCCTCATATGCGACTTTGCTAAATGTTTTCTGGAAATTGAGTTTGGGTGGTTTCTTGCGGAATTCAAAGAGCCTAACATTCTGATGTAAGTAGTCAGTTTTGGGTTGGATTTTGTAGAGATTGCTAGCTTAAGCTCGCACACCTCCACAATTTCGATTTTGTTGTCTAGAAGAACGCTGTGGTCAGTCTTCAACTATGGTGATCGTTTCAACTATAGACAAACCCTTATTTTCTGGGTTTGGAACATCTACCCTCAATTCTCTTCATAGCAGTTGAAACACTATCTTGGGCCATTAACACTGGGATTACTAAAGTTAATATTTGAAAGTACATTAATCGCTTTCGCTTCTCAAAAACTTTAGGCATTTTAATTTTTTTTCATTTCCTCTTCATCTTTGGCTTTCAAATTCTCTCATCATTGTCAACTTGCCTCCAACACATCTCTTTCTATAGTTCATTTCATTTGAAAGCAGCATGCTTAGGGTCTGAATGGTACGAATTTTGAGCTAGTTTACCAATAATCGCAAGCTTAATAGTTTCTTCTGCTAGTTTAGTAACTAGCTTAGACCATTATTAACCATAGCAAACTAAGTTTCAATGTCCTGGAATAAGAGCAATAATAATTTCAGTGTTCTTATAGGATAACACTGTGGCGTTGCTACCCTCTGATGAACACCTACCTACATTATTTAACTAAAAATATCTAGGTATAATAACTCTCTGAAATTAAGCTAATATTACCACATTTACTTAGCAACTTTTAATTATTTTCAGAAAAACTGCATCGGAAACTACTCCTTAATATGTGAACAATGCTACTACTTCCTGAAAAGCATTGAAAAATTCAAACAAAAATGTAAGGACACCCAGAATAAACTGTACTCTATTAATCTAGAGTCAATAAGAGACAATCATAATTTAGTCTTGAGATCTGTGATTGTTAACAATACTTGTCTCAAAAATAAGAAGCAAATTTGCCAAAAGGAAGAAACTGAATTCAGATTCCGTTCATCCGAGTCTCAAAATAAAAAGACAAAACCTTCAGGTCATGATATAACATTACCAAATATTCTACAAAAATCTCCAAAACCGGCCCATACTGATTCTTATAAAACACTAACCGTTTTAAACGAGAACCCAAGTAATTTGCTACAATTAATGAATTATCGCAAAGACGTCAATGAGATTCAAGAATTAACTGTGGAACCATCAGAGAGTGATGTTGATGGTAGTGGAAGCTGTAAAGAAGATATAAATGTTGATGAGGAAGATGAATATATGACAAGAAACGATTTAGTTGCTGCTGGTATTCTTCCAGATTTTATTGAAAAAGAAACAGACACAAGGATAGAAAGAGAAGAAGGTAGGTACCGATATCTTAATGTTTAAAAATATATTTTTTTTTTCCAATATACCAATATATACTTTTATCAATAATATTATTATTCATGTTGCATACATACTAATTTTTATCTTTATTTTGATTCAGAAATAGAAATCGACATTGGTGATAATGGATTAGAAACAAAACAGGTGCCAATAAAAAATGCCATCAGTATAAAAAGGCGAAAAAGTAATTATTTAAGTGAATCAGAAGAGGCAAATACAACACAATTAAAGTATAAACTTGTCTGTAAAAAAAGACGAACAATTGATAAATTCAGTGAAAGAAAAATGCCAGATGGTGAATCAAAAAATACAAATGAAACAGTGAAGATTAAACAAGAAATTGCTGATTATGAAGAAAATCCTGGGTAAGTATTATCGGACATTCTAAAATATTTTAGCTTGATAACTACTTTTCTTGTTGTAGATTCTTCAATAAACAATCAAGCAATGGTTTCTACGAGTGCAAACTCTGTGATAAAAGATATAAAACTTCAAAAGGCTTGTATAATCATACCAAAGAAAAACATGCACATCAAGTCCGGATCCATCATTGCCAATATTGCAGTTTCTTCACTTTATGGAAATCCGCCCTAGTGAGGCACTGTAGTATTTTCCACGAAGAAATTTTCCAGAGAAACATAAATTCCTTATTTAAATGTTCCCATTGTAACTTTGAAACTAGATCTAAAGATCAACTGGCTCGGCATATATTGGAAAATCATGTTTATGAAAAATTTGTGAATTGTAGCTTATGCAGAGCTCGTTTTCCCGATAACCTGTCTTTTGCTAGGCATGTAGAAGCTGAGCATTTAGATTTGGATATGCCAACTTGTTCGAATTATTGTTCGACTTGCGGTTTGATTTTTTTAACCGATGCAGATTTCAACAAGCATGTTGATGAGTTGCACGCAAATAGTTTGTGTGTTTTATGCAAGATGACTTTTAATTGTAAGGATGAATTTTGTGAACATCAGAAGATTATGCATGGGACGTCTTTTGGGGCTTCAATACTACCCTAGATGAGAATGAGTTATGAAAATATTAGCTATATTTACTTTTAAGTTTATAATGCTTCTGCTGGGAATTATTTTTTTTATAGCTTGTGGGTATATGCCAAATTTATTCAATAAGATTGTTTATTTAAAAAGAAACTATATTATTTGTAATTTTCATATTTTTACAACTTCATATCATACAAACCGCAAGTTGAAATTTTTTGATTCTTTCTTGACATAGGTAGGTATATGATTTCTTAACTGTAATGAAACAGCTCACACCTCATCTATTAACTATTGTTACATAGATAGGTACCTTAGAATCTCTAGTGCCTAAAAGTATTTTTTATTTCATACATTTGAGTCATGAAAAGGGCAAAATGTGGCTATTTTGGAGAAGATGTGCAATGGATTGAATTTGATTTGATTTTTGCAGCTATAATTTTCATCTACTAATATAAACATTGTTAGGTAATAGTTATTTTTCACATAGAGAATTTTTTTTTGTATAATTTTAATTAGGTAGCTTAATCAAGATTTACCTACATTCAAAGTTAAAAACAACCGCCCTCCAATAGCCAGGTTATAACAAGTTACCTGTGGGTTATCTGTTCCAAAGATATGTAGGTTATCCACTTAGAATTTTCTAGAATAAATTTTTATAATTTGTTAACAGTTATTTGTTTTATTTATTTCTATAACAAATAATAACCCATCCATTATTCTATTGTCTTGGATAAATATAAAATCGAAACTAGAGCACAGTAGGAGGTACATTTCCAGCTACAATATTTTCCTCATCTTTTCAGAAAGCTATAGGGTGGAAGGTCAGTTGGCACTGCATTTGCCAAGAGCGATTTTTTCTAACCGTGTGTGTTAAATTGGACCAAGCGTGGTCAGCTTTTATATTATAGAGTTACCAAAGAGAATAATTAACTATGCATGGTGAGGTTGTGCCATGAGAGGAATTTTTAGAAGGATTGAGAAGACAATGGGAGAATTAAGGAGTTATCTAGTATTTTTTTAAATAATGGTAGGTAAGACGATTTTAAATCAAATACGTCTTGACTAGTATTATAGATAGAAAGCTGGAATTTTCAGCGATTCTTGTCCCAGTGGAGGACTACAAACCCTGAAAATTTCAGTTCATTTGGGGTAAATTTAAAAATTTTCCAATTCTCTGACGTCTTTTTTTCATAGATTTTGGCTTCAAATCTTAGAATAATTTAGTGTATGGAGTTTAATGGGTTCCCAAGGATCATTTTATAACAAAATCTCAACATACAAAAATTTTAAATTTCATCATTTTAGTACTACTAAGGTAGGAACCTTATGATCAGGATTTTTAAAAACTTTGAAGACCCATAACTTTTTTTCTATTAAAGATAGAAAGCGGAAATTTTCAGGGATTCTTATCGCAGTAGAGGACTACAATCCTTGGAAATTTCAGCTCATTTAGACTTATAGTTTCAGAAATAAAATCGCGTTAAGCAATTTGGGGTAAATTTATCAACTTTTCAATTCTCTGACGACCGTTTTTCATAGATTTTGGCTTCAAATCTCAGAATAATTTAGTGTATGGAGTTTGATGGGTCCCCAATGATCATTTAGATACAAAATCTCAACATATAAAAATTTGAAATTTCATCATTTTAGTATTACTAAGGTACCTTATGATCAGGATTTTTGAAAACTTTGAAGACCCAAATTTATCAATTTTTCAATTTTCTGAGTGTTTTTTTTTCATAGATTTCAGCTTCCCAGAATAATTTGGTGTATGGAGTTTAGGGGATCCCAACTGTTCCTATAAACGTAAAATTAACATAATTTTTTTTTTGAAATTTCATCATTTTAGTACCTACTAAGGTACCTTATGATTTGGATTTTTAAAAATTTTGAAGACTCATAACTTTTTTTCTATTGTCTTGACTACCTCTGTTTGGAGGACCGGGTGATGAATGAAGAAATAAGAAGAAAAACGTAGATAACAGACATTGTGTAATGAGTCAATGCAGTTCAGTTGAGGTAGCGTTGGTGCGCGGTAAAACAAGACCGGTAAAAATAGACGAATAATGTTATCTACTCCTACTCCACTGTCGTGTTAGGAGGATGAAAAGGAAGTATTCGAAGACCTTGATGGATGAAAATAAGAGCTGTCAGAAAAAAGTATCTCATCTACTGACTTTAGAGTAATTAAGATAAAAAAAGTGTCTATAGTCTATAGTATCTTCCTCACTTTTCAAAAGAAACTAACTGTATCTTGTATCTCAGATATTTTATGTAGAAAAGTATTTGAGATATCTGCATCCATCCGGATCGAAAGTATCCAGAAAGCCCCAAATAGGTACCTACCTAATTGAAGTTTCAATAGTTTTATGAGATTCAAAAAAATCCTTTCCAAGAATTTGCCGCACTATAATTAAGATTATTGAGGAACTCTAGTTTGTCTAAAGGTCTCAAAACACTCCGAATTCAAATTTCGAATATGGTTATTCACGAGATTCTAAAAAATCATTTCTGATCCTAAGGTATCAAGCCCTTCAGGGTACGTTACAGATCCCAGAATAGAGTCAGTTTATGCACCTATGGAGATTCTCAATAAGGAACCGTATAGAGAGTCTAAAGGGCTCAAAATTTTGTCGGCCTTTAAAATGCCTAACTGCCATAGCTATAAAACAACATAAATCTAGGCTCAATGCTGATGAAAAATTCGGAGCGCCATGTGACTCCTGCAAAAATACTTTTTGTATTGACTGTTCACCGTTGACTACCACGGAAGCTCGCACAGAGAACGCTTATTTATCACTGTCCTCAATGTATGCCCCTCATAAAGGATGTGCCAAACCTCAAAAAGATTCTTGGTCATTTTGAGGAAAGCAAAATGGAACTTAACAATAAAGGTGCAGAACTTTGATGAACTGGGCATTTCAGCCAGCGAGTTGCTGAACTAGAGAGTGAAAATCATAAGCTTCAGGTCGACAGTAGAAAGAAGGAAGAATATCAACAGAATGAAACGTAGTACAGTGGGCTTTGAAGAGAGTGTTTTTGCGAGTGAGCATGAATACATCGATCACCTCAAGCAACAAAATGAAAGGTTCAGTGAATTGAACAAGCTAATCGTCGATCTACGTAAACTAAACTCCGTTTTACAAGATGATTTAAAGAGTAAAATTCGCAACGGACCTATAAATGACTGCTCTTTATTATATATTATCAGAAAGATGAAGAATGTTCAACACAACTGAAGAAGAAAAGGGAGAGAATCTGTGTATTAAACAAACACATTTTCGAACTTGACAAAAAAAACTCCCTGCTCGAAGAAAACTTGCTGGAAGCTAAGAACGAGCTCTCCCAATGGACTCTAAAAATGGAAGAGTTAACTGCGTTAAACCAAAGTATAATAAGTTCTATCAGAACTCTGGAACTAGAAAGAGCCACGTATCTCTCTGAGCTTGAGGAACCTAAGTTATCATTAAAGACCACACACACACACACAACCTACACAGTGGCACTTGTTCAATCGATAAAGCAGAAACACCGAAGGCTGTTGTCAAAACGCATCAGCTTTTAATCATTGGAGACAGAAACGTTCGCGGACTATCAGGAATGATAAAACGGTTTTCCAATCGACGCTTCGTTAACTGCCAGTGGTCTGACCGCCTTGAATTTGAAGATGCCGTCTCTCTTTGCCTCCAACTTTCTAAAAACCTTACTTTCAACGACCATGTCATATTGTTTTAGGGCTCCGAAAACGCCATTAAAGAGCATTCAATCAAGAAGGCGACTATTCAGGCCTTACTGGAAGTTGGTTACAAAATAAACCTAATACTACTTATTGGTCCACCCTTACATACCAACAGACCAGTCCTAAATCAAATTATCCACGACCACAATCAGGTTATTTCCAACATTATTGACGACAGTGGTGCCAATGTTCTGTTTCTGCCTCTGCTATTGGTCAGTCATGATGGGATTATAGACTGAATAACAAAAATTCGCCCATCCTGTGTAACTAAAAAGATAACTGCTGGAGTTGGGGGCATGTACTCGCAGTGCTCTGACCCGTTAATACACATTTCTTCTAATTTCAAAAATGACACAAGCAACCCCTCAAATTTAAACCTGGATTTTGTAAGTCCATCCAAAATCGTCGTAACCTCGTAACCACTTTTTATCAGAATGTTCATGGTCTAAGGACTAAATCTGACGAAATTATAAGATCATCGTCCTGTGTAATGTAACTTCGAAATAATAGCATTAACCGAAACCTGGCTGAATGACACTTTCTACAACGCTGAATTACTCAACTCCCAGTGCACAGTTTTTCGAAGAGATAGGAACTATAATGAGCTGGGCAGTCAACGTGGGGGCGGAGTACTAATTGGTACACTAGGGAACCTTTACGAGGATGTTTGGGTTCAGCTGGATCACGACGGAAGTAAAATTATTGTTGGCTGTGTCTACTTTTCCCGCAACTCTACGGTCGATTGGTATCAGTCTTTCTGTGACACCTGTTATTCTAAACACAGATTTCTTATATTTGGTGATTTTAACCTGCCATCAATTAAGTAGGTCTTTGAAGACAACACAATAGTGCCTAAAGAACTACCATCAGCTTCTGCTGAGGTGCTCATAGATACCATGTACTTTCTTGAACTGCAACAAATGAACATCGTTCAGAATCCTCTGGGCAGAACTCTGGACCTAATTTTCGTCGACGACTTCATTGATCTCTGCATCACACCCAGTACTGACCCTCTGGTGGCAATGGATGCTTACCACCCGGCCGTCGAAACTTGTTTCTCCCTGGGACAGATCAAGACGTTAAGTGTCAGAACTAAGGTCAAAGTATTTGATTTTCATCGTGCCAATTACTACTTTTATGAGCAGGCAAACTGGTCTGTTTTGTCCTAAATAACCGACGTTGATACAATGATCACTCTCTTCTATGAAACCCTTTTTCAGGGTATTAACCTTTCAGTTCCAAAGAAAACAACAAAGAGCGATAAATATCCTAAATGGTATGATTGAGGACTTCGTAAATGCATCGCGCAAAATAGATTATATAAGAAATACAAAAAATCAGGACTGAAAGGTGACTATGAAGCCTTCACTAAAATTCGTCGTGAGACTAAAGTCCGCATTGACATGTGCTAAATGTTATATCTTACCAACACTGAGCACCTGATTCCTCAATAAGTCAAACATTTTTGGTCATTTATCGATAATTTAAAGAGGAACTCGAACTTTCCGACGCAGATGAAGTACAAAGATTGCAATTGGACGCGCAGATGAAGTACAAAGATTGCAATTGGACGGCTCTGACGCATTCGCCACACACTTTCAAGCATCTTACTCCAGCCACGATGACTTAGATATGACATCCATTGAACCTGTCCAGTTTGCTACTACCCTATCATCTCATAAGTTCCAGACACAGGAAATTACAGACAAGTAAAATCTGCTGGACATATCCAAAAAAGCAGGTCCATTCTGTCGGGACCTAGCTATATTTCTGAAAGGTTGGTTGTCTTCCTTAGCCTTACCACTTTGCATTATTTTTCAACGATCTTTGGATTGTGGATTTTTTCCTGAAAAGTGGAAGTTTTCCCTCCTTCTTCCCATTTTCAAGTCTGGAGATAGGTGCGATGTTGAGAACTACCGATACTTTCTGCCATTCCAAAAGTACTTATTCGAATCAATCTTAACCGAGGAAATATTCGGAACCTATAGACTTTACTTTATACCAGAACAACACGGATTCTTTAGCAAGCGTTCAACTGCATCCAACCTAGCAGTCTACCAGAACTTCTAAATAACCTCCGTTGAGGCTGGACACAAGGTCGACTCCATTTACACAGATCTAGCCAAGGATTTTGATAGCGTGTGCCACCTCCTTCATATAAAAAAACTATCAGAAATTGGTATTTCTGGAAACTATTTAGCATGGATCAAATCATATCTTGGAGATCGAACCCAGAGGGATGAAGTGTGTGGCTACTCCTCAAAAAACGTCACGGTCACCTCGGGTGTTCCCCAAGGATCACACATGAGACCTGTTCATTTCCTGTTGTTTATCAACGATGTTTCCAAATGCTTCCATTCCTCGCACTTTCTCCTGTATGCTGATGACCTGAAATTTTATAATGTTAGGAATGGAGTTTCTAACCCACTGTAACCAGATCTTGACAGTTTCGCTTCTTGGTGCTCTTCAAACCTATTGAAAATTAACATATCCAAATGCAAATCAATAACATTTCACAAGAGTACATCTCCTCACATGTCAACATATAAGATTGGTGGTCAACAAATTGATAATGTGGAATTCATCAACGACCTTGGAGTAACGTTCAATCAAAAACTGAGATTCAAAATGCACATCAATAATATTGTTGTCAAAAGCTGCAGATTACTTGGCTTTATTAAGCGAAATACCAAACACATCAACGACACAATAAAGGCACTTACATGTCTTTACAACGCCTTTGTACGCAGCACTCTTGAATACTGCTCCGTCATCTGATCTCCACATTCTTGTACGCAGCATTCTTGAATACTGCTCCGTCATCTGATCTCCACATTATACCATCCATACTAATAGACTAGAGAACGTCCAAAACAGGTTTCTAAAATACCTACTATATAAACACCGCTTTCCTTCATCTGGAATACCTTATGAAACCAGACTGTTGCTGTGTGGGATGATGAGTCTTGAGCAGACACGGAAACACGCCCTACTCATTATTCTTCACAAAATCCTGAATAATTTGATAGATTGCAGCACATTATTGGAATCAATATTATTTTTGGTCCCCATCAGACGAACCAGACAACATCAACTTTTTTATGAGCACCCGCACAGAACGAATTATGGATTCACAGTTTTTGTGGACAGAACGATTTGCAATTACTTACAACAGAAATTATAGGAAGTGTGATCTTTTAAATTGTTCCTTATTGACGATTGAACGTTGTTCTAAACTTTAGATTTTAATTTATATTTGCTGATGTGTACTACTAGTGATTTTGTCCTATATCTTATTTTTTTTAACCATATTTTCATGTATGCACCATTTAGAAAACTTATTATTATTCTGTAGTGTACTGAATGAGTAAATAAATGAATAAAAATACTTAAAATTCAAACTAGGAATAGTTTTTGGAAGCTGTTCGGGCATGTGACAGTTCATAGAATATGCCATTCATATACACATTTTTGAAGGAAACCAACCAACAGATCTAACTCAACATGGCGCGAAAATTTGCTTCAAACAATTATTTTTATTTAGAATCATGATTAAAATAGAGTTCGCATAATCTCTAATTATATTGAAGATAGAAAGCTGAGAATTGCCGTGAATTTTATTCTACTAGACTACTAGAGGACTACAATACAAACCCTGGAAATTCTCTTCTCTTTGCTCAGCGTGATTTAATCTCTGGAACTATGAGTCCAAATAACCTAAAATTCAGTATTTGTAGTTTTCTACTAGAACAAGATTCACTGCAATTTTCAGCTTTTTATCTATACCTTATAGACCTGGCGATAATATCTTCAAAAAAATCATCTCTATTTTCACTTGCCATTCGAATTATTGGAATCATTGTATAGACTCAAATAACCATTACGTACCTAGTCCTTATCTCACTGGCAAAATCAAAAAAGAGGCGGACATTTAAAAGAATAAATTTACTAGTGAAATTTCCCCAAATTCCTCCCTGTCGTTGCGTGAAGATAAAACCCAAGTCTAATCAGTCTCTGTCCTAGGGCAAGTCGCGCCCCTTCCTGTCTATAGATCCCTGCTATATCTTCCCAGAGATTGCCTGTGACGACGGCGCATCTTCTCCAGTAATAAAACCGTCCAGACGATCCCAAACTATATCCTTCTTTGTTACTTGGGTGTATCTAGAAAAGGATAATGTGGCAGGAAAATAGAGATATACTATACCAAAGCTGTAGCGGAATAAGAGCGGAATAAGCTAGATTCTTGTTTATCCTAGAAATTTCTATATTTTAAACATTTATGGTTCAGGAATGCAACCTATGAATTTATTGAATATTTATCGAGCACGTATATTTGCCAGTTTTCAACAAAATTCGATTCACCTGTAGCCTGTATGAGCTCCCTATTCAAACGACACAAAATTCCTGGAATAGGGCAAATCCAGGGGCGCCTGTCCGCCCGCTAGATCAATAGCCTTATCGCGTGACGTCACGACGCCCGCCGCTGCCATTGGCCATCTCTTAACTCGTCCCATTATTTATTAAAAGTCCATGAATGGGTAATTGCAACTGTGATATTTGACGGTAGATCGTTCGACACCATCACCAAGCCGAAACAGAAAAAATAAGCGGGCCCGATACACATACACGCTTCGGTTAATAGTGACTCGTACCGAGCGAGTAGTGATACGAGTTTGGTGGATACGCGAGTTAAATTCCGCATGCTGTGGTGCAGTTTTTCGGTGGTTGTCCGATCGAGGGGTGTTTCACTTCGATAAATTATACTGGTATATACCTTAGCTTGTGTTCAGTTGTCTTTGGGGTAATTTCTCTCAAAATCTTATCTCAGTAATCGCCTCTGAGGCTATTATTGTTTTAGTACTAAGATGCTTTAAGGTGTTTTACTCTACCAAAGCCATTTCTTCACGTTTGGTTTCATTTTTTAAGAAAACTGGTTTGTGAAATAAAATTAAAATCAACATATTCACTTGAATAAATGAATGAAACAAGAAAAGAAGAAACTCAAACTTAAATTATTTGAGGCAAAAGGTGACAAGCAGAATAAATTTGAAATTGAATCAATTCTCTCTATTCATTTTAGAAACAGCAGACAAATCGAAATGGGTTTTTTGATTTTAGTATAATATTAAAACTATCCACTTTATTTTGAAAACAGTTTATAATGAAGAAGCCCAGCCACTAAAAACCTTTCGATAATTAAGCTTTATTCTACACTGAATTAATGGTTTTCATTCATGCTCTAGATGTTTTTTTCTAAGAAAACGAGGTGAAATAAAGTTGTGGTTTCAAATAGATTGTTCTTATTCCGGAATTCTAGTTTGTTCACTCCCGAACACATGCCTTCTTGAATCATTCATCCATGTCGATTTGTGCTCCTGCGTCTTCGACCACCTCGGTTGTCTTATTCGCTTATAATTTTAGATTTTTACCTATTCCTATCACTTTGTCATATGTCTCACCCTTTGCCATTTTAAGTTTGCAGTAGTTCTCTCTAAAAAAGCATTGTCACGTTTGTCTCTTTCAAAGAAAGAAACCCTACAAAATAAGATACAGCGTGTTCGATTTACAAAAAAAAAAAGAAGACAACCAATATAACACATCTCACATTTCTTATGAATTTCGGTCACCAACAGATTTTTTTCAAATTTTAGTATATTATTTTGGAAGTTGAAATAAGCATTTTCTCCCATTGCAGCGATACAGGGTGATACTGAAAAATTAGGTCAAAGATTTCCAACTTTTATTACTGTAAAATATTGTTATGTAACTTTGGTAGATAAAATCAGGCAATTTTTTTCATATTCCATAAAAGTGATATTATTTCAATTTCTAGCATGTACAGGGTGTCCCATTTTGGTTGCTATTGGAGCTGGAAGGATGCGGTTTTCGCGAAAGTTGCTACTCTTTTGTTAAACAAAAGATGCCATCAACCAAACTGTCATCGCCCCATAAAAGTTGTTTTTGAAAATGTTGCTTTTTGGGACACTCCTTGTATCTCGGTTCTCTCATAACTGATCGGAGAGGTGACAGCAGGTTTTTATAGATCATCTTATGTAGATTTTAGTGGCAAAGTCAGTTTGAGAGGTGATAGCTCTTAAATTATGAGAAAAATTTGTCAAATATACGTTTTTTCACATAAGACACCCTGTATATTAATAACCCAATGGCTAGCTCTGCTTTTGCTGATTTCAATGATACAAAGTTCGATAGGTATTATCCGTTCACAATCCGATGTCCACAGGTACAGGTAAAATTTATCACCTTTCAATGCTATTTGATAGGGAAAGGTGATAAATTTACCTGCACCTGTGGACATCGGATTGTGAACAGGATATAGGTATATCTTCAACAGTTTTCATGTTTTTTTTTTTTAAATCTATTTTTGTCATAGCAAACAATGTGTTACAAAGAGACTTTTCTAATTTTGCTTACAGATATAAAGTCCTCTTCTAACACATTGTTTCTTATGACAAAAACAGACATAATAGAGATAAACCTATCGAACTTTATATATCATTGAAATCAGCAGAAACAGAGCTAGTGGTGCCGCGAGACGAGACTAGACGAGACTTAGGGTTGGTCTCGTCTCGTCTCGACATCTCGAGACGAGACCGTGATTTAGTCTCGGTCTCGAATACCAAAGTCTCGTCTCGTTTCGAGTGGTCTCGTCTGGTCTCGAGTTATACAGGGTGTCTAAAAAATAGCGTAAAAACTCTTCTCTACGTGGTGGAGGACTCTACAAGGAACCCCAGAAAAATACTTTAAAAAGTTTTTGTTTTTATATGATAACGGCAGTCCAAACTGCCACAGTGAAAAAGCAATTAGTGAAAAATCACAGTAAAGAGTAACCCTGATATTTAATTTACTGATTTCATATCCAAATAGCCCAGAATAGTCCAATAATAAAGCTATGAAAGAAAAATTTTAAGGGTAATCTCGAGACTCGAGACTACACGAGACTCTCGCCGAGTCTGGTCTCGTCTCGTCGAGACTTCACGAGACGAGACCAAAAGCCAGTCTCGTCTCGAAAAGTCGAGACGAGACGAGACTAGTCTCGAGTCTCGCGGCATCACTAAACAGAGCTATTCAATGAGTAATTATTATACAGGGTCTCTCATTTGAAAAAAAAAAAAAACGTATGTTTGGTTCATAATTCAAAAACTATCACTTCTAGAGAAAAGCTGACTTTGCCTAAAGTCTACGTAGAAAGATTTATAAGAACCCGTTGACACCTTTACGATTAGTTACGAGAAAACCGACATACAAGGGGTCTCCCGAAATGCAACAAAATGGGACATCCTGTACAAGGTTGTTCAATGACCCATTTGGACACTTTCAATACGAAAAGCTTCATAACTTTTTCATCTATAGAGATAATTGATTTCCGTAAAAACTTTCCAAATGTACTAAGTATTTTACGCAGAGTCCGGTGATGTACTCAGTTTTTTTTCCGTGGGAGTATAAGTTTAATTGTAGCAAACCTATGGGTTCTAGGGTTTCATTCAAAATATTCATGAACGATTTTTGGAAAGAATGTAACAGCAGCTTCAGTATCATATTCCTTCTTTTTCGTCTATCGAATGTATTCAAATACCTTATGAACATTTTCTTCTCCATCTTCTGATGCCCAAATGATGGTTTCCTCCTTCTTCTATTGAATTGACCAGTTGATTTTATTTGTTAACTCTCTTTTCCGAGGTACGTCTTAGGTTATTTGTATTCTCTCGCATACCTACATACCTTTGCAAGATGTCCTCTTTGTAGACATTTCGTAGATTACCTCTACTACTATGTTCTTTGTCCCTGAAATCTCTACTAATTTAGGTTTGGTACCAAGTTTACTGGTACTAAATTTATTTGTTCTTGTTCCCTTATGAGCAGTTTCCATTGGCTGGCACTGAGATAATCATGAATTGTGTTTTTTGGAGCCTTCAGTTAATTTATGTGGATTTTATAAGCTGCTCACAAATTATTATCGTAAATGAACTTCTACTGTAGAAGCGTTACTGTAAATGGGTGTTTTACAATAATTTAAGTATTTAGGTTTCACTATGAGCTTTATACCAGCACTTACATTTACTAAGAAATTAATGCATTTGCTTTCCTGAATCCAAATGAACGCCTTCGAGCTGAATTCTCAGAAACGAAATGCATCTGAATAACGGTACTCGTTGAAGTTTGGGTAATTGGAATCTTACCCAAAATATTTGATGATATTTTTGCATAAGAATGTTCCGTAGCAATGCTGGAAAGCCATCTATTGTACCTTTTAGAGAGCTGGATGAGAATTGAGAAAAAAATATTATTACAGAACTCCTACAAGATGGAAGAAACGTTTTGAAATGGTTTATGCCCAAATTTGTTGTAATTTATTAACAAAATTTCTTATTAAGGTTCTGGTTAGGCATTGGTGTATACTAAAGAGTAAAACATTTAAGTTATAACTTGTAAGAAAAATTTGACTGTATAGTCTGTTCCAACATGTAATAGCTGAGCCTATGATATTTGGTGCAATAAATTAGCTACTTGCTTTTCAAAACCAGATAAATGCGACTTTGTGCTTTATCAAATAATAAACAGATTATCATGGGTGGGGTGGATTAGGTTAAAATTGCACTCAACAGTAGTTAGTATCTATATATTGGAACGTTCTATACGAATTTCAGTAAAGTGAAACCGGTAACTATGATGATTAAAAGACCAATACGAGACGGTAACTCAATGGAGGGGTAAAAGTGCAGTGCCGGCGGGGTGATGCCCGACGGGGGCTAGCATGGAGGAAGGGCCGGATTTGTCCCACTTGACTCCTGAAGAGCGGGCCATCATCGAATCGGTCATGGTCCGGCAGAAGGAGGAAGAGGAGAGGGAACAGGAAATTATGAGGTAATAAGACACGATTTCCTATTCTAAAATTTAACATTCATAAGTTCCATTCAGATTATTAGTCCAAAAAGATCATGTCAAAATGACATCTCAAGATAATATGTACAGGGTTACTCACTATATTTTGACCCCCCACCTGAGTCCTTATTCTTGCAACAGGGGAGCAGCGTTCCCAGGAGAACGAGTGTTCTGTCTTTCTCAATGATATTGAAATGCTAATATAAGCAACAAGGACGGAACACTCGTTCTCCTGGGAACGGTGCTCCCCTGTTTCAAGAATAAAGACCCTGAAGGGGTAATTACAGATGCTACAAAAAGGTGAAATATATAAGATAGTTCTATCTTGTATAGATCCGTCTTAAAATTTAACGTAGAATCTAAAAATTAAATAAAACACAGGGTGTCCCATTTACAAATTATAAGTTGAGAGCTGTGTACCGCTTCTGGGACACCTTGTATAAATAATTATAACAAATTTGAATTTTTTGTTTAAAATCAAATAATTTTTGTATTAAACTTTCTTTTGTACCACCTATAATTACCTCTCCAGGTGGGGGGTCAAAATATAGTGAATAACCCTGTGCCTACTGATACATGCAGGAGCAATTAAATAAAATATTGAATTTTCAAAAAATCGCAAAACCTACAATTACAAATTAGGTAACTAATGGTAAATATTCGAAATTTCAGCCAGCATTTGATGTTCAGTCTCTAAATTCGGCAAGTTTGTATTTGTTTTACCTAAATGGTATGACGCAGGCCGCATACAAAAGATCTAGGGATAAATAAAGGTTGAAACATAATGTTCAAGGTTCACCAGATTGTCAAAATCTGGTACCAACTGGGTTCCCAAACTGGTACACATTCTTTAGTTTTTGTTGAAGTTATTTTTTATGCGATTTGTTCGGATTAACACCTGGAAAAAATGGGATCGATTTAGGTCGACACTCAAAGATTATCAATTCTCACGTATACATACTACGGCTGGCATCTTCTCGTGTCGAAATTATATTAATATTGTGTAAATCCTTTATTGGATATAGTTTACGTAGTGTCAGGTCTGATATTATTTTCTATATTTTATTGAAACATTTATTTCAGCAGTATTTATACGCAATAAAACCGAAATCTGTCTTGGAATTCTTTTTGTTCCCAATTCGCCACTGAACCACCACCCCTTAAATTCGAGTTCTGTCTCATCTTGGCGCCCAACGTGGGGCGATATTCGACTTTTTTTTGGGGATCAGAAAAATAATAGAACGCTCACCGAACGAAATCCCTATGAATGAGCATACCAGGTACGGCCTCCGTAGGGGGTTGATCACAATCAACGCTCAAGGAGAAATAATGGAACATTTAAGGCAAGAGCAGGCACCCCGCCAATTAGCGCCAATAAAACCGAAATATATCTTGGAATTCTTTTTGCTCCCAATTCGCCACTGAACCACTACCCCTTAAATTCGATTTCTGTTTCATCTTGGCGCCCAACGTGGGGCGATATTCGATTTTTTTTTTGGGGATCAGAAGAATGATAGGACGCTTACCGAACGAAACCCTTATGGATGAGCACACCAGGTACGGCCTCCGTAGGAGGGTGACCACAATCAACGCTCAAGGAGAAAGGATGGAACATTTAAGGCAAGAGCAGGCACCCCGCAAATTAGCGCCAATAAAACCGAAATCTATCTTGGAATTCTTTTTGCTCCCAATTCGCCACTGAACCACCACCCCTCAAATTCGAGTTCTGTTTCATCTTGGCGCCGAACGTGGGGCGATATTCGATTTTTTTTTTGGGGATCAGAAGAATGATAGGACGCTCATCGAACGAAACCCCTATGAATGAGCATACCAGGTACGGCCTCCGTAGGGGGTTGACCACAATCAACGCTCAAGGAGAAATAATGGAACATTTAAGGCAAGAGCAGGCACCCCGCCATTTAACGCCAATAAAACCGAAATCTCTTTTGGAATTCTTTTTGTTCCCAATTCGCCACAGAACCACTACTCCTTAAATTCGAGTTCTGTCTCATATTGACGCCCCAACTGGGGCGATATTCGATTTTTTTTTTGGGGATCAGAAGAATGATAGGACGCACACCGAACGAAACCCCTATGAATGAGCACACCAGGTACGGCGTCCGTAGGAGGGTGACCACCATCAACGCTCAAGGAGAAATAATGGAACATTTAAGGCAAGAGCAGGCACCCCGTCAATAAAACCGAAATCTATCTTGGAATTCTTTTTGCTCCCAATTTGCCACTGAACCACTACCCCTTAAATTCGAGTTCTGTTTCATCTTGGCGCCCAATGTGGGCGATATTCGATTTTTTTTTTGGGGATCAGAAGAATGATAGGACGCTCACCGAACGAAACCCCTATGGATGAGCACACCAGGTACGGCCTCCGTAGGAGGGTGACCACAATCAACGCTCCAGGAGAAAGGATGGAACATTTAAGGCAAGAGCAGGCACCCCGCAAATTAGCGCCAATAAAACCGAAATCTATCTTGGAATTCTTTTTGCTCCCAATTCGCCACTGAACCACTACCCCTCAAATTCGAGTTCTGTTTCATCTTGGCGCCGAACGTGGCGCGATATTCGTTTTTTTTGGGGGATCAGAAGAATGATAGGACGCTAACCGAACGAAACCCCTATGAATGAGCATACCAGGTACGGCCTCCGTAGGGGGTTGATTACAATCAACGCTCAAGGAGAAATAATGGAACATTTAAGGCAAGAGCAGGCACCCCGCCAATTAGCGCCAATGAAACCGAAATCTATC
This sequence comes from Ceutorhynchus assimilis, assembly GCA_917834065.1. NCBI lineage: Eukaryota > Metazoa > Arthropoda > Insecta > Coleoptera > Curculionidae > Ceutorhynchus > Ceutorhynchus assimilis. The sequence continues at coordinate 6,862,979 of OU892281.1, forward strand.
TTGGAATTCTTTTTGCTCCCAATTCGCCACTGAACCACTACCCCTTAAATTCGAGTTCTGTTTCATCTTGGCGCCCAATGTGGGCGATATTCGATTTTTTTTTGGGGATCAGAAGAATGATAGGACGCTAACCGAACGAAATCCCTATGAATGAGCATACCAGGTACGGCCTCCGTAGGGCGTTGATCACAATCAACGCTCAAGGAGAAATAATGGAACATTTACGGCAAGAGCAGGCACCCCGCCATTTAACGCCAATAAAACCGAAATCTCTTTTGGAATTTTTTTTGTTCCCAATTCGCCACTGAACCACCACCCCTTAAATTCGAGTTCTGTCTCAAAGTTAAGACTCTGTGTTATATATTTTTACATATTTATTTAGTAAAATTGTTCGCCGCCTATAAACAGTTCAGCAAAATACACACAAAACCACACGTGAAAACGCTTTCATAATAATTATTCTAATCCTATTGAATAACATAATTTGCTTGGATAAGAATGGCATTCTGCATCAAACTTAAGATCTTTCTTGGTCTAGGAACAATTAAATCTGTTTTATGTCTGAGTTATCGATTTCCCCTACAATAACGTTGGTATATTTAGAGATGACATCAAGTTAGTTTGGCAATGAAATTTGTGTAATTCTACTTTGTTGAAACAAATTACTATATTTATGAATCTTTCTACGACTCAAAATCGTTTGCTGTATATTGGCTCATATATACAGCTAAGTTATTGAACATACATAAGCAAAATGGTTTTAAGATTATCTCTTTCCTCTCAAATAATATAATAGCCCAGATATGAATGGCAGAAAATTACAGCCAAATCTTCTCTTGGTCTATATAAGAGAAACGGTGAAGAGAAAATTAAATCTCTTTCATGTCTGGGTTATCGATTCGCTCTAGGATAACTTTGGTTTATATTCAGCGATGATATCAGGATTGTCTGTTAATGAAATGCGTGTCATTTTACTCAAAGTTCCAGTTGTGTGACAATTTACAAAATGTTCACTGTTCTTTACATGGACGAGGCCTATCAAGTCTCATAAGGGATTGCAAAGAGGCATCACTCAATTTACTGCTTGAATAACAAAGCATTTTCAACGGTATTGGACTAATAGTCATTATTCTACAATCGTTCTAAAACTAATAGAAAGATTTAGATTAATTATGCCTCAATAAAATTTCGTCCAAAATATTTTACCAAGGTTCAAGGTACCTATTACAAGGAAAGAAAGTGCTACCTATAAAAATATACCAACAACTTCTAACCATCTGGTCATAAACAATCACCTCGGAAAAGCCAGCGAACATAGGCGCTGGAACCATGGGGGCAATGTGAGCTTTGAGCCCCCATAGTGAATTTTCTATGAGGGCGGAGCCCTTTTAATCATTTAGGTATTGTATGTAGTAGGTAGGTAGAAAAATATTAACTTCAAAATTGTGTGTTTTATGTTTTCTTTGTTTTCGCTATACCTATATTAACAATTTGGATATTTTGTTGTGTATTATTCAAACCTGTATTTTCAATAAGTCGTTGGATTATTATTTTTTGTATCGTTTCTTTTCATGATAGGTATGTTTACATCACATGAATATATCATGATGTATCAATACATTGTTTTTTTTTTACCTAGTTTATCATGGAAAAAATTTCAAAAATTCGATAAGGGCAAACCGATGGTCCTATCGAGCTGAAATCTGGTACGAATCTAGTGGAGTACGAGTTTTATTGGAAAAAATATACGGGGGCTCCTATCTGGAAAGCAATGCCCCCTGGGGGCCCCTAAATTTTTTTTTTTGGTCGATTAGGATGAAATTCGGAATATAGGTGAAAGGAAACCAGAAAAGTTGATATTCCAGGTTTCAGCCCTCTCCGACCTACCGGAGGGGTTTTGGCTCCTATCCTCCCAATTTTGGAAAAGGGCGTATAATGGTGCATACATGTCCTGCATTTATTTTTCTGAATTTTGAAAAACGAGAATAATCACCAGATAGAGGAGCCAAAAATACGTCGAAAACGTCTCTTGGTGTTTTTCGCTCCGACGCTTCGTCAGCCCGGAAAAAAAATAAAAAAGATTTTGATCCCTTTTTCGCTTATAACTTCGTTAATTTCGAACCGATTGTCTCGAATCAGATTTCCTTCAAAAGAGCAATAAATTACCCACAAAATTGTTTTTTTAGTGATATTCCAAGTTGTTTCTGTCTCCGAGATATAAGCTGTCAAAGTTGAATTTTCTCTGAAAATGTATTGAAAGTTTTGAAGTCGATTTTCTCAAAAACGGTGACCCGTGGAGTGGTAAGTCTATAAGCTTTTTTGTAGTTCTCAATGAGATCTACTTTCTACTTTCTTTATTTTCAAGAAACTTTATCTGAACAGATTTAAACTGCAAGGCAGCATTTTCAGGACAGGTAAAGGAAAGCTCCCTTTCCTGAAAAATATATCGCTTAATTTATTTAAAACGTTAAATTTTAACGCTTGGCACGACATGAAATGTAAATAGACACTGGAACTCAAACTTGAATTGTAGTAATTTTCTGCTAGGTTCTAGGCTTGTTTTTGGTGAGATATTGTACAAAGTTTAGCTAATTTACCTGTATCGATCTGTTGTTCTTGATACGAAAACTTCACTTGAATTATTTCCAGTAACTTTCGACCTGTTCTAAATAAGTTTCCCCACAATTTAAGCTAATATAAATTCTTCTAGACCTCTCAAATGAGAGAAAATTTAAACCATTCTCAACTTAATTAGAGCCGTTTTTAAGTTTAAATGACCAAAATTAGTGCTCTTTTTATTGAAGAATAAAATCCCCAATAAAGGATTTCTTTACATCATCACACTTACAAGCATAATGCTTCATCGCCGTATTTCCATTGGCTGCACTTAATTGTATTACAAGTATGTCTTTCTTTTGCGTCTATTTTTGTACGTGTTTTCTTTTTAGTCGGTATCGAACTGTGCGATATAAATGTTTTCCCAGACCCGGCAGCTATATTTTATGATACAGAAATACCCTTACAATCGTCTTTTGTATGGGTAGGTTGAATTGATTTTATTTTCTTGTTTTCTTAGTTGGCAAATTTTCAATAGACCTATAATAAGTATAGAAATTTGTATCATATCATTACGAATTGTGTATCAAGTGTACGAAAAATTACTATATCATTTTTTGAATTACTTTATTGATGAAGATGTTTCTTCAATTTTTTTTTTTGCAGGAAGAAAGCAGACGAGGTCCAATCGTTGGAACAACAAATTCGGGCCAGGAACGAACTACAAAAGAAAGCCGGCGTCGAGTTGGAAGCCACCTGTCACATTTGTCTCAAAACCAAGTTTGCTGACGGTATCGGCCATATTTGCAACTATTGCACGATACGATGCTGTGCGAGATGCGGCGGCAAAGTGACACTGAGATCTGGAAAGGTGAGCGTAATTTGATTTTACTATGAAACCTGACGTAATGAGGTTTACTAGAACATGTAAACTAACTTTGAGGATTTCTGTTTATCTTTTAATTTTTCCTCTCTGTAAATTAATGCTCGCTATTTTTCTTTGTCAAACAATCTATTACCATTTTGGGCACAATGTATTCTTGACTTCTTCATAGTTTCTTAGATGTCCAAGAGTTTTTGCAAAAGCTTCACAACTTGAAAGCTGAAGATCAGGACAGATCTGGCAGCTTTTCTATCTAGTTTTCTGTGAGAGTTTTTCCAGTAATCGTTGATTTTGGTAGGCTTGGACTTAGAAAATAAATAATCGTTGCATACACTGCTTCACTACAATTTGAGTAAAATATAAGTGCTCCTGCCAGGATGGTTTTGCCATTCATTTGGGGACAGTTGGGAGTATAATGCCTTTCTTACTACACCAGAGTTTCAGTTTTATACTTGAGAACTCACATCCGTTATCACATCTTATTTTATGAACTTCTATTTCTAGGTAAATGTAGGTAAATGACTGAGTAGTAGGTAAAATCATCTAAAATTGTCAAGATACGTTATAATAACCCTTACTCTACCAATATTTTCTCTAGGTTTCGAGCATCGCTTAATTCCTCCTTCCCTTTTATGTTCAATAGACCCATTATTGTCCCCTGATTAGAATTTTAGTTTCACAATTATTGTTCTTGCATCACAATTAAATTCGTCACGGTAATATTGGATTAGGATCTTCTTTGGTTAAAAATGGCATAATTCAACTTATAAACGTCAAACAAAGTCTTTGCCAACCTGAGTATTCATGGGTTACATGGGGTTTTTTCAGCTTTGTCCACAAAATTGTAAAATTTTCTGACAATAAAGCAAATTCTTTCTTTCTTTCTTTCTTACGTAATGAGTAATATCGGCATTTTCAATTATAAACATAAAATAAATCTTATCACATCTAACAAAACTTACCGCTAATGTGCGACACAAACGATGGGAAAGACGTAATTTATTGCTAAGAAGGTTCTTTGGGATACTGCATATCATCAACACTGTTTGGAATATCCTAACAAGCATTTATAAGGGGTGGAAAAAGAAATGCAGACACATAAAGATACCCCTTAGACAAACAACTGATTTGGTTCATGTATGTAGAATATCCAACCAAATCGTTGCGTGACCAGGGAAAAAAATGTAGATGTAGCAGACCCAGAAAAAGCCGGAAAAGTGGAGTAGACGAGGAAATGAGAGACAGAGGCTTGAGGATACCTGACAAAGATGGTTAGAGGTTGGTTAATCCAAAGACGTAGAACGTATAGACCGATAGTTTTATACAATGATTTCGAGTCTTTTTTGATTCAATATAATTCCTGATTCGATTGTTCACCCTTAATATATATCCTCACACTTTTTATCAGACCGTCAATGAAATATATCAAAGAAAAACAAGAACACAAATGGCAACGTCGCGACGGATCCCAGCCAGCCTTCTGCCCGGTGACGTCAGCGAATGCCCCACGCATCGCGACGCTTACAATGGGCTGCCCACGCGGCGCCCGGGCTCCCGTGAAACGTAAGAGAAGGATCCGATTCATGGCAGGGAACCGGCGATCGTTGCTTTTCACATCTCGCCCAATATTGGATTGAGTTTGTATTCCTAATTATGATTTGTACAGTTTTGAGACTAAGCAATTGTGTGGGAGATTGTTGTTCATTTATAAGTTAAAGCACGTCGAGTACACATTGGTAAATTACAGAGATGTAGTGACGAGCTTTGCGGTTTTTCCTCTTTCTCATAATCAGTCTGTATAATTTATCTACTAATCTGGACTCCAAGAGCTTGCGTGTTTTGCTGTTTAGAGAAGTCTATAGATCCAGTTTTAATTATTGCTAGGTACAGGGCCATCCAGCAAGGAATGAACACAGGCAAATATTTGATTTATCTACCCTGTATTTTTGAGAAAATGTAAAATTATAATTTTATGTATTTTATTTATGATACTCCCACTACGGCCAATCCACTCCTCGTATCGGTTGTTGTTTTTGTTCCAAAACTCCACAACATTGCGAACTGCATGGGGTGGAGCTCCATCTAGCTGCAAAATAATGTTTCTATATGCCCTTACGGGTAATTCATCTAGAGGTTTTTCAATGGTACTTACGAGAAAATGGAAATATCTCTGACCAATTTTATAGTTTGATAACTTCTGTGGTTTCAGAGATCAAAAATAAGTGTTATGTCTGTTATACATTCCTGAGATAGTAGGGGTAGCTTCATCTGTCCAAAGAATATTTTTGGATGTCAAGGATCTCTGGCCTGCTCTCTTATGATATTTGCAACATAGTGAAAACGCAATTATTTCTGGTTGATGTTGCAAATGACGAATCCGAAATGGTTAAGCCGGCGATGCCAAAGCTTACTTTTCTCCTTCCTAGACGGCCGAATCGGAGATCCCTATTAGCGTCTCTAATTAATTGAATTCTTCAGGTTCTGTCTGCAGTAATTTAATACCACACTTTCTCAGATCCTTCTTCTTCCAGGAACCCTTTCTTCTATTGTGTTCAGCCCAGTATCTTCGTCTAGTATCTGGGTATTATCTGGCAAAATGTGAGTTTTAGTTTACTAAATGTGGAAAAGTATGGTTATATCTCCTCTGTGGAAAGGGTTTGTTTGTCCAAAAATCCTAGGAATATGTTGATCTGACCCTTTATGGGCTTCATTTTTTGAAGTAGATGCTTTAGGACAACTTTCTACTCAAGAATAAGAAAAGAGAAAATTCATAGGATAACGAACCCAAAAAATTTAAGACGCAATTAACGATGATGGCGATATTTCAGAGGGGCCACCGTCAATTCATCGTAAATTGTAACCCCTTTTGTTAATGAATTAACAAGAGGTCCATAATATGTTCAGTTTGCTCAGCGAAAAAATATTAGGTATGGGTCGATAGTTTAATCAGGAATGGCAAGCGCGCCACTGAATTAAAAAAAAAATAATTAATAATAAAATTGCTTAAACTATAGAACGGTGAAAATTCAGAAACACACCTAGAAAATAATCAGCAAACGTATCGACTTGTGCGGGTCTTGATTCTTGTAGGGTAGGAATCTCTTTAAAAGGTCTATGCCACACTCAACGGAAATGGTGTAAATTTGAAAATGTGGCCTTTTTGGAATGGACTTGTTGAGAGAAACGGCTCTCCGAAAGACCCACGCGGGGCGTTGAAATTTAACCTTAAATTAAACGGTAATCACGAGCCTTTTTAATATGGTAAATTTTTTCGGTAATCAATGGATTATTGCTCTACGCAACTTTATTTCGTTACGATAATGCCTGAAGGCCGATAAGGTACTTTATTTTTCTACGGCACGGTTGTCTCGAGCTGATGGCCGATCGACTTTGCAGCTCGACGACACAATTCGAAAAGGAAGAGAATTCAAAATGGACAAGATGAGCATACCGCGCTTCCTCTCAATGAAAACGTTGGTACTAACCAGTACGTCAAATTTAAATTTAGTAACCCTCTATTTCAAATGTTAGTCACCAGATTGTCGACATTAAACAGGGTTATATAAAATTAAATTTCTAAAAAAAGGAACAAGTAACTTAACAAGTTACAAAAATTACATTCGTCGTATATGTCAATTTGTCCTAAAATAACGCCGACTAGCTCGTACTGGGGTAAATTAGGTCAAACATCCCTGTCGGCATGAAAGTGACTGAATCTTATGCATCACTGGTGACTCATGTGGTAGCCAATGTGTTAATAATTTGCAATTTTAATCAGAAATTATCAAAGTTACCGATAATAACTCGGTTAGTTTGGGTTAGTTTGCAATGTGATGTCTGATTGAAATCGCAAACTAACCCAAACTAACCGGATTATCATCGGTAAGTTTGGTAATGTCTGATTAACAGAAAAAGTGTAAATCTATACATTCTAACATTGTACCTGAAATACGACGAATTGACGTGTACGACAAATTAACTATACAACGAATTAGCGATACGACGAATTGACGTTATCGACGAATTGACGTAAACGACGAATTAACGCTACGATGAAGTGACATACCTACGACGAATTGAATTGACTTTACGACGAATTGACTTCACGACGAATTGACTGTACGATATAAATTGACGTACGACAAATTGATTTACGACAAATTGACATTGTCACGCACAATGTTAACAGAGAAAGTTTATCTCAAACACACGTGTTTGAAACATCATAAAATTTAGTTCGGAAACACTTTTCTCAGTTTGGTACTTATTTATGTCCTGAAAATTCAATAAAATTCCATGTTTTTAGTACACACTACATGTAAATGAGGCCAAAAGGGGTATTTTCCAAAACATTATTTTGTATGACGTTAAAATGCATTTTAAAATAGGGGAAAAAAACGTCTCTATCAAAGTGTATTTTGCGCTGACAATTTGATCTCGTTAGTGCGCTAATGACCAGAGTTATATCTCAGCACTTGCTTTCCAACAGCTGGACTGTGAATCCTCTCTTGTTAGCCGATTGCACAAAAACGCTGAATATTGATTACCAAGTGCTCATAGTGTAATAGTCGAATAATGACTTTATGGATTCGAGATTCGATGATAATAATGTTATATGGCTAGTTTGATTTATTTTCAAACTAATTATTCATTGATCCATTCGTGGGTGGCACATTGTATTTAAAACTTAGTAAATTAATTCATTATAGTGTATTCTACGAATTATGATGATATATTCCCAAAATTATGTTAGCTGATTGCACAACGCTGTTCATAGTTTCCGGTGAAATAAACGTGACGTCCTACTTTATTTTATGAATGACGATAACTATAATAAAAAGGGAGCCAACATACGTAAATCAGCATGGTAACATAAATACATCATGCATCAACCTTAACAATTTAGATTAAGTACTCCGTTCATACGTCATCCAACGACAAACAAAACTTTTATAGATATAGATAGATTAATTACGCATTCTTTTTTTTTTCCAGTCGGTCTGGGTATGCATCCTTTGTCGCAAAAAGCAAGAACTACTTGGCAGAACGGGACAATGGATGCAAGGTGGTATGCAAGCCGTCATGTCAGATCCAGAAGCTGCCATGATGGCTTCAGTGATGCAATCGGATAAAAGGCCAAAACTAGAACGAGCACATTCGGCAGCTGAGAAAGAAAATCAACCGTTACAAAGGTAGACTTGTGAATTATCATTTTCAATTACTTGAAAACTTGTTTGTTTAAGATCCGGCAGCGTATTAAGAAGGCAATACTCGGAAGAACAATCTCGTACACCTTCTTGTGACCGATATAAAAATTACAACGAAGAAGACCCGAGATTTTATCAAGGAGAGTTAGAAGGACTGATGCGAGCGCACCCACACTTGCTACCCAGAATGTATGTGAACAATTATTAATTTATTTTATTTAATTAAATATTTTACGTGAAACCTTTCTCTCTCGGTGATTAGTTCTTTTGGGACTTTTCTCAGTAACCTTTTCTGTTAATGAATTAACAAGAGGCCCATAATATGCTCGGTTTGCTCAGCGAAAAATTTTAGGTGTGGGTTGATAGTTTAATCAGTACAGAATGGCAAGGGCGCCACTGAATTAAAAAAAAAAAAATAATAATAAAATTGCTTAAAATATGGAAGGGTGAAAATTGAGAAACACACCTAGAAAATAATCAGCAAACGGTAATTGGTAATTCTGAAAAAGAAATAAATAATGCACACAACTCAAATCTTGACGTACAGGTAAACCAATAAAACAAATAAGTAAAATTTCGAATTAAAATAGTATATATTTTCACAGTCAGTAAAAAATTCAGCATTGAAATATTTCAAAATATAAAATCAATTATTGGTAAAACACTTCAAATAAAATCAATAAAAAAAAGGTGAACTTTCAATCAGTCTCATAAAATTCAAAAAAAAAAATTATAATACAATATACTTCAAGATAGTTGCCATATAAGTTCATTAACAGTCGCTGGCCATATCATCCATTTGAAAGGAAAATATAAAGATTCAAGTTTCCAGAAATCTAATTAAAAAAAAAAAATGATTAAAAAATAATTCTATTGACAAATATGGTCAGCTTCTGCAAAAAAAAAATCGATAAAATCAATTTGTATGTACCTGAAAGAAATCGAAACATATAACGGTTAAACGTTAAACGTTAAGTTTAAATTTAGGGCATGTTATCCAACCTTGACCTCAGTTCAGATTATTATATAAGCTTTAATACATAGGCTTATATAAGTAGATTCTTTAAATATGGCGGTACTAGACGTTAAGTAGGGTAATCTATAGTAAATACGGTAAATCAAAAATTAAAAAATAGAGTTCACTCTGGTGTCAAGAATAATGAATGAAATTGAAACTTCAAATATTTAAAGGTAATGTTGGTAAAAATTTAATATTCAATTAATTATGTTAATTGACTATAGAACAGAATTCAGAAGAATAGATATAAAAGTTATTAACGAAACTCTATACAAGCCTCAATTGCAACAGAAAGGAAGATTACGTTAGTCGGTAGCCATCCATTCTCATGGAACTTGCGGATTCCAGCCCAGAATCCAGGCAGATAAGGGACTAGGATTGTCGTCAAATGTGGGGCACACGTATCGACTTGTGAGTGTCTTGATTCTTGTAGGGTAGGAATCCCTTCAAAAACTCTATGCCATACTCCACGGAAATGGTGTTACTATTGAAAATGTGTCTTTTTTGAAATGGACTTGTTGAGAGAAGCGATTCTCCGAAAGACCCTGAGTAATAAGGCATTCCATGAACAACCATTACTTGAAAAAAAGAAACTTACCACAAGTTGGGTCGAAATTCAAACTTGAATTAAACGGTTTTCACAATTTCGTTACGATAATGCCTGAGGGCCGATAAGGTACTTTTCTCCACGCGAACGGTAATTACACTTAAGGAAAATGACTGCCCCCCTAAGCCACAGTCGAGCTCTCAGGACAAGGGCCAGATTAGAAAAGAGACTCTTCAATTTTCTCTTTTAAGGCCGCGTTAATGGCCGCCATGTTTAAAGTTAGTTTTTGAAAATGACGACTGCGTCACTCTACACATACGGTTCAAAATTTAATTTTTTGTCCAAAACAAAATCTGTTTGTCGGTGAAACACTTAATGACAGAAAAAGACAAATATATAATTATGATGCTCTCAATGTAGCTTTTTTGCCGTGGCGCCATCTACTTGAAATTGCTTGAACTGTTTTCACCTTCAAAATTCGTTTTAAGGTCATCTCAAAAAATCCGCAATAATTGCCAAAATCCTTTTGTATAAACATTTGATATATTATCTACAATCTCTACCATTAGCTTTTGTTAGCTTTTCGTGGTTATCAATAAAATATGCTTTTCACGGATCCAAGCTTGATAAATATGCAAATATGCAACCACCAATACTTTTAATTGTTTTGGTGGTTGTGAACATGATTTTTGTATTTAAAAAAAAAGGCTGAATATCGGAAAACCAAAATAAGGAATTGTAGATAATTGATCAAATAATGTTTATGCCAAATTTGAGCCAATTTTGATGTGTCGTTTTTTTAAAGACCTTAAAACAAGTTTCGAAAAATCAACCAATCACAGTTTAAACATGGCGGCCATTAACGCGGCCTTAAAATAAATAGATTTCACTTGACATTTTTGAAGGACCAACCTATCAACCCTCAGCTAAATATGTGAAAAGTACTACGTTCGAAAACTATCAACGAAGTTAAAGAGCAACAAAGTACTAGGGTCGAGTAGATCAAGGTAGTACGGAAGAAAGCGCCTATGGCCTTCTCGAGGTCAACGGTAAAATAATTAATTCAGCCGGCAATAGATGCCGCCATATGGCTGAAAACTAAAAATTATATATAAAAAAAAGCAAGTGACATTTGCAATGTTACAGGATAAGGAACCAATGTTGGGCGACATAATTCTTTAATCGACCTTTTTTCAAGCTTAGAGTTATGTTGAAATCTATCTCATTTCATTTCATTTACTATTTTCATTTCATCCAATTTACTCTGGATAAATCCTATCATCTGATAAGCTGTGTTTATAGTTTCGCTCACTAAATTAAACCATCTTGGTAACCAGTCTTCAATCTTAAAGCATTGAAAAGTTCTTAGGAAAACTAAATTTATAGATATAAATGCATATATAATCAAGTTAAAATACCTCTCCGTTGTTCTTGTAGTTACCCGGAACAAAATCCGGCCAATCAGCCGGACTTACGACAAGAAAGGCTACAGGGTCAAGCCAGTGCCACGAAAAAGCACAAAAGGCAAACGAAGCACCAGCAGCACCAATCGGCACCACCGCCACAATTGCAACTACATTCCTACTCTAGTTCGGAGGAAGATTTGAAGAGTACTCCAGAGTACGGTAGTGATCGTGACAGCGAAAAAGGTACGATTTTTTTTACAATTTATTATAAGAACATACACTATAAAGGTGGATGGATAAAGACAATATCATAACTTTCTCTGCTCGGTCCTCGAAATTACTGTAATTATCTTCAAATATATGGTCGTTACTCGTTATCCATCCACAATCGCGGCTCATTATAAAATACACAGCAGAAAATTATGACCCGTTATTGCGGCGGTGGAACAGACGTTATTTAGTATTATACCAAGTTAAACACAATTTCATAAGGTTGTTGCTCCCATGCGGTAGAGTCTGCAGACCTCTATTTTTTACCTCTAGACTGTCTTTATATCTAGATATCCATTTCTTTTTGGTTGCTTGTTAGAAAGGTGAGTTGCAATAGATTTTCTTATAGATTGGTTCGCTGTTTTATTTTTATACAGAGTGTTACTTTGTAAAATTTTTCCCAGATAAATCAGTTTTTGCTATTAAAAATAAATTCGTTCCCATTCAGGAAAAATCACAAATTATAAATCTGACAAAATATGGATGTTTAATTTTCCTGGAACTATTATCATGATGTAGTGAATATTGAATAGTTGAACTCAGATTCTTCAAACTAAGTACAATCGAATTAAACTAACACAAAAATCATAAACATTTGTGTTTAAAGGTGTTAATTCCAAACTCTAGGATAATTGCTATCCTATCGCAACCAAAGCAATTTCGCGAATCTTGATGCTAAAATAAGAACAAACTTGGAACAAGTTGCAGCAGCAGCAGCAGCGTCCGAGAAAATTTCGTTCGTTCCCTTCTAAAAATATATATATTTTAACAACTTTCCGCAAACCGAATATTAAAGAAGTTTCCGAAAGAGCGCATTCGACCACCAGGTTTTCCATTTATAATGAAAAAGTATTTTCTCCCAGAGCAGCTGCGTCGCGTCGTCGACCCCCGCGCGATCTTGGGGTGTTTGTGTATTCGGGGTGATTTAGGTCACTTTAAGCAGTGACGTACATTGACTTATATCGGATCTTCAAGAAGACCCATTACAAAGTTTAAAATATGTCGGATATTAAATGTAACACTCCGTATAAAAAAAAGTTAAAACTCCTAATCAGATAATCCGATAATTCTTACATAATCATAGGCATTATGAAACACCAATCAATAAAATTACACCCTTTTCCTTAACGTTTACTTTTCTTCGCTTCGCCCTCGCTTTATTGACATTTCGTTTTCAGGAACTAGGTACCCAGGTTTAAAAAAAAAAGATTAATAAAAAAAAAGTTGGATAATTTTGTCACCCTTTTAGGCAGTCTTCAAGAAAGCTCCGACGGCGACAAACTGTCCGAAACGTTAAGCCGCCAGGCGATTCTCAACGACAAAATCAAAAAATTTTTAGCGGTGAGGGTCGAGTCTCGACTATGATGGCTGCTGGATGTTGTTATTCTGCATGGTGATGTTTTTCACGCAGCTTCAGCACTTTTTTCTTCTTTCTCTCTGCATTGGAAATTTTTTGATTTGATTACGAATATCTGATGTTAAATAATAAATCAAATATTTAACTTCACTCAGAATTTGGGATCTACTATATAAATCTAGTAGATGTTTATGCTCACTAAACATCTACAAAATATTCAAATTGTCTTCCAAGAACATTCTCACTTCCTCCATTATTTAACTTAAGATATTTTTAAAATTGTAATTATGGCAAGGAATTTTCTTATGTTTGTTATTTGCCTAATTTTTGATGCAGGGTAATTTTTTCTCATTAATCTGTATAATATTTTATATAACTTACATCCACGACACACCATTTTCATGTCACACAAAAAAAAAACTAGGTTAGGCTATCATTCCTACCCAATTCTAGGCGTAGACGATCCCGAAGACTGGCCACCCTTGAGTCACTATATAGTTGCACCCCCTCACCGACCGCTACAAGACGTAACGGCAGACAATCGTGGTTTTACCGAACGAAGAAAGAAAACTGTACGTTTCGACCATCAGGATGGTCGTCAGGGATCTCAAGGGTCTCAAGACTCGCATCGCGACTCAGGAATCGACACGTCTTCCACTTTTACCTCCAGCGAGGACTCAACTCGAGGAGATTTTCCTAAGGTGCTTCCCTTTAGAACCCCATGCACTTTGTAGGAGATGCGGATGTAGATTTTCCCTATTGTAGATTCAAGCTTTTTTTGCTAGGATTCAGAATGCTAATTGGTTTTTAAAACAATAACTAGACAAATTTGAAAGTTTTGGCGATACATTTTGCAAATCCGTTCTTAGGCATAATAGGGCACCTGATGATACTCATTGGTTTGTTTTATTTTCTGAGTACATATAAAACCTTATGTTAACAATTTTTTTTTAAATAATAATTAATAGAACAAACGACTTACCTGTAGGAAGCTCGTTCTATATTATATTTCGACATACTTGTCCAATTAGAATACACACACGTAGTAGTACAGGATCCGTATTAGAGAGGTTCTGCACCCATCTGTTTAATAGATAAAAAGTATTTTATATCAAATTAGGTATGTTAGAAACCATATCGAGAGTGGGTTGGCTAAGAAATTCTTGGCCAGACTGTGATTTATAAATAATTCAAAAATTATAATTGGTAAAGGCACTGCACTCATTTGTTTAATGGACAAATTTTATACTAATCGAAAGTATAAGGCCTACAGAATATAGAAAAGTTGGGTGGTCTATTTTTTTCCTGGCATAACTATTGGGTTGACAGGTTTGAACAGGTGAGTCGATACTAGTAATTTGCACCCATCTGTTTAATATATAAATCTTATATCAAAATAAACATTATTTCATTGCGAACACAATGATATAGGGTTGTCTGCGAAAAATCTGTCCAAAATGACGGTTGGCGAGCTTTGAAAAGTGAAATTTTGCTGCTAAATTAAAATGTTGAAAAAGTTGAGCAGAGTGCTGCTTTTCTGGCAGTAGCAATAACAGGCAAGAATGAGAATAAAATCAGATTAAAAAAAAAAAGAAATTGAATCTCTAGATTCTCCCCCAAATAGACAAAATTTTCCTTTTAAGCCGAGGTAGCTACTATATGTAGATACTACAAGATAAACCTGAGGGTGAAATCAATCAAATCCAGGAACTGTCAAAATTCTTGAGATGTTTTATTTAAAACTTTTTTAAATGAATATTTGACCTGTCTGGATTTCTATTTTAGAAAATTATACCCTTTTTCAACACTCTTCTCTTTGAGAAGATAATAATTGATGGAGTCAAACAGAAAATGGCTATACAGGCCTCTGCCTGGATTCAATAAAGAGTTGATAGGGATGGACACACAAATTTGGTTTTCACCGACTCTATTTAGAGCAAATATGGTCCAATAATCCCTCACTAACAATTGATTCTGAAAACCAGAGCAGCAGTACCTATCTATTAGCCCAAAAATCTGAATTGACTCACCTCAGAAAACGTGGAACCATCAAGCACACAAAATGGAGGCCCACAGTTAGATAAGAAAAATTAAAATATAATATTTATATTTCAAAAATAGATAAGATGAGATTTTTCAGGTAAAAACTCAATAATGATATGGTAGTATGCACTGATGACAAAATATATTGAAAAATTATGAGGGAGAATCTAAAAATGTGAAGGAAAAATTATTAAAAATAAAAATGACTCGCCTGCTAGAGCACTGCCAGAGAAAGAGAACGTTCTAGAAACCAAACCCTATAGGAAACCAATCTTGTGTTTTTTATACTTAACTGCGTATTAACCAGATCAACCAATCAGAAAACTAGACTCAAAAGACCAATGAAAAGCTACGTGGAATAAAAGAGAATAAATAAAAATCAGCTAGAATTATTTTAATTGTTCACAAATTATAATAATTTAAATTAAGGTTATGTTCAAAACAAAAGAAACCGCTAATTAACTAGGTCATTAGGCCAAAAATAATTATTTCAGAATCAGAAGTTAGAGAAAGGCAGCAATATATCTGCTTTGCTAAGAGTGAGATAAATATTATTTTTTCAAATAAAAATACCAATGACTGTCAATGAGAAATAATACAAATAGCTAAGGAAAACTATCACAAAAAAAAAAATCATCCGGTACTAGATGGCAGTACTGGTAAATTAGTAATAGACATTTGCATTTTATGCTTATGATGGATAGATGGCAGTACTGATATTATCTTGAACCAATTAAATTTTCTTTTACTTTCAAATTACCTAAATTAGGAATTATTATTTTGCTGATTCTGAAATGGCAAAAATACAACTTTATAATGAAAATAAGAGATGGAACATGTTATGTAAATGATAAATTTATCGTAACAGTCTCCACCAAAAAATTTCATTACGAATAATGTCTGAAATATACATAGCTGAATCATAACTCATATTCGATTCTTTAAGCGCTCGATATTTCTCGTGTTCCAAAATTTTTGTGTGAAGCCAACCGCATTGGGCCACGGGAAATACTGAAATCAGAATTCCTATTATTCTTGAAAATTCTCTAAATTTACAGCCTTCTCTCATACAAAATGTATTTATACTTTCTTTTAAGGATTCTTTTTTATCGTCCGATACGTACATAGTCATACTTCAACTTATAAATGAATCCTAAGTATTCACAAGTCTGTGAAGGTATCAAATTAGATTTTTTGAAACACTAGCAACATTGGTTTTGAACTCATACGCAAGATATGGCAACATTGTATGGTTGAGCAGTAGTGAACAGAGAATATTAACATCAATTTAAAAAGTAAAGAGTACGAAATAAATCAAATTGGCATACCTAATTGGGATATTTAGTGTTAGTAGCTTAAGTGTGATTAAAGGCAATAGCTAAAATTACGAAAATAGAGCTACAAACGTGTGATTGTAAACAAAATTCCAAGACAGGGTTGCCAGTATGACTAACACGGACAAGTGCGATATTTGCAGTAACAGTGTACTGGATAACCAGGATGGCTTACTGTGTGAAAAGTGCAACATATGGAAACATCGAACATGCATGTCAATAACTTCAAGAGTATACACACAAATAAGTAAGTTCAGTGAACCATGGTACTGTACAAGCTGCAAAAGTGATGACAGAAAACAAACAAAAAACTAAAGCATTAATGATGTAATAATGGCAAAACTTGATGAAATGAATGGAAAATATAGCGCATTGTTTGCAAAATTCGAAGAGCAACTCAAGATCAATGAGAGCTTACAAAAGGAACTGAGTAATATAAAAAAACAACTCAATAAAAAAGAACAAAAGGAATTGAGCAATAACTTGGTGATCCAGGGCATTCCATACAAGCAAAATGAGAATTTGCCAGAAATCATTGGTAAAATTGGGCAAAACTTGGGAGTTCCGACTGGGAAAACAGTATTTAGATTTGGTAAACAAGGTGGAAAGGATGGCGCCATAAACGTGAGATTTGAGGATGAAAACATAAAAAAGGAAATGTTAAAATCAAAAAAGAAGTTTGCCTTACAAACCCAAGATTTAGGATATAATACAAGTAGTAAAATTTATCTAAACCATGATTTTACAAAAACTAACCTACAATTATTCAAAGAAGCAAAAAATTTCAAAACAAAGTATGGATACAAATACTTGTGGTTTAACAATGGGAACATCCTGCTAAGAAAGGAAGATAACTCAGGAGTTGTTCATCAGGTCGAAGACATGGATCAACTTAGAAATTAGGAAGATGGGCCTCGAGAGAACATACATATTTCGCACATAAATATCCAGAGTGTGCGGAATAAAATAGACGACGTGCAAGGGTATGTGATGAATAATGACTGGGATATTCTGATATTGACTGAAACATGGTTGGATGAAAAAGGGGTATTTCTGTATAATAAACGGTATATTTTAAATAAATACACTGCGGCTCACTCCTGTAGATTAACTAGAGGAGGTGGAGTCTCAATTTATGTTAGGGATTGTATTAAATATACTGAAAAAGAAAAATCTGATTCTGCAGATGCTATAAATTGGCTGTGTGTTGGCATAGGCGATCAAAAAATAAAGTTAAGCGTTGTTTACACCTGTTCAAACCTGCCAACCCAATAGTTATGCGAGGAAAAAAATAGACAACTCAACGTTTCTATATTTTTTAGGCCCTATACTTTCGATTAGTATGAAATTTGTTCGTTAAACAAATGAGTGCAATACCTTTAAGAATTATAATTTTTAAATTATTCAATAATAATAGTCTGGCCAGGAATTTTTTAGCTAACTCACACGTGATATTTTTTTTATCATACTAACTTTGATATAAAATAGTTTTTACCCATTAAACAGATGGGTGCAGATCCTTTCCTATTCGGATCTTAGACTAGACCTCTTCGCTCCAACAAACCAGAGGCGGAACCACGAACAATCGCTATCGATAAGTTCTCGACAAGTTCTCACCTCGTCCACCCATCGCTCAACGTTAGTCGCCAAAATTGCCACCGCAAACGTTCGTTTGCACCGCAAATGTTCGTTTGTGGTGGCAATTTTGGACCCTAACGTTGAGCGATGGGTGGACGAGGTGATAAATGAGGGGAAATTGTCGAGAACTTATCGATAGCGATTGTTTGTGGTTCCAGTGCAGGTTACAGTTGCAAGTCCATATAACATACAATTTGCAGACGATACCGCTATTATATCACATCATAAGAATATATCTCAAGCTGTTCAATCTCTACAAATAGCACTTAACAGAGTGATTGTCTGGTTAGATAGGTGGAAACTAAAAGTAAATCCTGAAAAATCGCAATTTATAATATTTCATCACAAGATCAGCGAAGCTTCACCAAAACTAGATATTCTCAACCATCAAATACCCCCTCAGTCTCACATGAAATACCCGGGTATTTATTTCGACAATAAATTAAATTTCAAATATCACCTGTCAACAATGAAGAGAAAGACAATAACAAGAAGCAAGCATTTTAGAAACCTAACATACAAGGACGAGGGTATTAACATCAAAACTCTGCATGTCACATCTACACAACAATATGCAAGCAAACCAATTTTGGAATACGAACAAATAATTTTCATTGCTTGTAGAGGACCTGCCATCCAGATAATAGAAACTGCAGAAACAACTTAGTCTCCGTAAAATTACAAAAATCAGTCATCCTACAAATCTGCTTCATAATCCATCAAATGAAATGTTATATCAAAAAAATGGAATTGAACCAATCATTCAAAGATTTCAAAGTCTTACCGAGAAGTTTGGCAGCAGAACGTCCAACATAGCGATAATCAGTCCATTCATTTTGGAAATTCCACAAGGCCTTAGCAGGAAAAGACAATATTCAGAAGAAACTGTTTTCCAAATTATACAAAATAATAGACTGTAAAATCTGGGTTTTCAATTTCAGAAGAACCCGAACCAGAACTTATACTGGGGTTTTGTATATTTTATAGCCCTACGACTTGTAAGCTAATTGGTATTATCCGAAAAGAAACATAATTATATATTTTATCGGAACCAGTCTGCAGGCGTCTGAACACATAAAAATTATGAGCCAACTTGGTATTATCACAAATAACGCAAATTATTGTTTGGAACCAATTTAAAACCTGTTGGAATTACCCAAATAAAAATGTATTGGCACTATTTTAAATGCCTGTTAATACTGGGCTGAAAGGTTTTGCCCAAAAAATAAACACAATTCTGCTTACTGGAATTTTCACGTTTTCGACGGTTTCGTTTTCGTTCCAGATCCTCTAACTGCTTCCTGAACTTCCTCCTCTTTCTCTCCAAGTCACTATTGTCACTATCATCACTAAAAACTTTATTTCTTTTAGGCATTTTTACTATTTTATTAATTATTTCACGTAGAAAAGATAAAACCGTACTGCTACCACAGATCCTGCTACGACAAAGCATAACAGTGTAATGATTCATATAGATTTATAGCCCGGACGATGATAAAAAGGGATAGGTATTTTTTTTTTGCTGTTGTTTATCTTTAAATAATAATTGTGCTCGACAAATCCACGCTGTGTGTATTCTAATTGGACGAGTACCTATATCGGAATATAATTGGCTGTTTTTAGACCAATGGTTAAAGTTATCGGCTATCAGAGTCATTTAACTTCTTTACAATTGGTTACTTTTTTTATTATGCTTATTTTAACCGCCAGAAAAAGATAATTGACCTAAAAGCAAGGACTGACTAAATAGCATTTGGATAAAAAGTCTTGAGCTGACACAAATTTGCATATCTCTTCTAGCCCATCCAGATAAGCTCGAGGTTTAGCCTAACATTCAAATTCTGAGATAGTAGTGGTTCAATTTCAATGCAGTTTTTTTTATAGTCTTTTGAACTCTTTGGAGACCTAACTAACCCAAATTTCAAGCAATTGCTAGGAGAAATTGATAGAAATATGTGCAGCAGAGCCTCTCACTCTCACAACTAGAATATGCTATAAGGGATTGCAGTTAAAATTTTCCAATTTGTTACAGACTTCGAGGCGTTTTCCGAGTATTAATTTTCAACCTCTTATTGTTGAAAATATAAGTAAAAAATCAGTGTAACAACGACTATTTTTTAAAAAACCACATTGAAATTCTCTCAAAGTTTGAATGATTAAAAGTACCTTCAACAAACAATTTCTCGAAACCTATCAATCTCTTTTTTGTTGATTTTATTTAAAAAAATTCATTATCAAAGAGAAGGGGTCATTTGACCCAAAACCAATATTTTTATTCACCCTAATTGTTCAATGTATGACCCACACACCAATAAAACCACAGCTACACTGTCACTGATACACATTTTGAATCCGAATGATCTCACCGAATTTAGATTAATCGAATGCAAAGTTTAATTAATCGCTAATTAACATTATTACAATATTGTCCGAAGGGAACCAGAAATTCAACTTTGAATAATTGATAAAATGGCATTAAATAAATTTTCGCAGTATTAGATAAATTGAATGTTTCTCTTTGTGCATGATTGCATGTGTATGGATAATTATTTATTTGCCTCTTGGCGAATGCCTTCGCTTCGAACTTCTGGGCTAGAATTGATTTTATTGCAGTTATAATCTCAAAATTTGTTATCGATTAAAACCAACACGTCACTGCAATTCGACCGGCGTGTATAACTTATACACCAATTAGTATACTATCCAACAAAAATCAAGCCCTTGTTTCAAAACATAGCAAGTTTTTCTTTTCTTCTCGAAGTTCGATAAATTATTCGGCAACTTGGATGGCTACCAAGAACTTTGGCAGTTGCAGCTGCAGCTGCCGATGCGAATGGCAGTGTGTTTTGTTTAAATTCCAGATTTATTGTTGCGGTCTAAAGATGCATGCTGTTGCGATTTGTCCGGGATAGTAATGGCCTAGTCGACAACAACGCCAAATCTCACTGGTCTATGTTTGTTTGTACAAGCACTTTCCGCTTTGCTTAAATAATTTTGAGGAATTTAAAGAAAATCGGAATCACTTTTTGCATGTATGTGCCTTGGCTTCTCTTAAAAAAGTTCTGTGTCCATATCCAAAAAATTTTACTGCTTTCTATAGCATCCGCACCAATGGCAAGTCTCATCGGACGGTGCCAAAATGCTGGGCCACATGATATTAAGAAGGGGCAATACTGAGGCTACTGGATCTAGTGCCGCTATACTAGGCCTAAAAGTTGTCGGAGGCAAGTTACTAGAGAATGGCTGTAAAGGGGCTATCATTGAAAAAGTTAAGAAGGGCAGTATAGCCGATGTTGATGGACAACTCAGACCAGGTACTAAGAGTAATTTTGCATTAATAATAATCATTATCGATAAACTGAAGAGGTTTTCCATGTTTTTAGAAATCTGTAGTCATCACATCATGTCTGATAAGATTGAGCAGATTATCTATGCTTTATTTTTGTTTTTTAGGCGACGAAGTTATTGAATGGAATGGCAGACTCTTACAAGGCAAATCTTATCAGGAAGTTGCAGATATTATAGCTGAAAGCAAACAAGAAGCCAACGTTGAACTAATCGTTAGTAGGCCAATGATCAACAGAAGAATTGCCAAAGCTTCATGGAGGGAATTTGCTGCCCAGAGAGGTAGGCAACTTGTAGTTTTATCAATTTAATATGAAAGGTTTTTCAGGTATGTACTCACAAAACGCTAACCCCTAATAAAATTTAAAATTTAAGTTTACGAGCACAAAACACACCGCTGATTTTTCACCTATACACCACACTGTACACTGTAATAAATGTTTTCTTTTTTATATTTCATTGTATGTGTCTAATTTAGATGTCCCTCTTCTTAGTTATTAGGTGTAGTGATAGTCAATTTATGGGAGCAACAACTGTGTGTTTCGGTCTCGTACATAGGTACCCACTTTTAATGTCAAACAATAAATATTTAATCCTATATAACACTTGAAATATTTGTTATTATATGTATACTCACATTCACTTCAACAATTGTTTAGTATTCACTGTGTGTTAGTGTACAAAAGGCATTCCTCGATTATTTTTCTATCGAAATTACTACCGATGACTACAAAATAATATCTAAAGCTAGTTATAGTAAAATTGTGTGAAGGTATCAGTTTTCAGAAGAGTTTGTGACAATTTTATAATTTTCAGCGAATCTAGGTTCAAACATTAGAGCTAACAGAAAGTTACTGAACAATAAAAAATAATGGTACTTAGTTTAAAAGTGGCAATTTGCACAGCTCTTTGCAAATGCTGTTCACCATATTTTATACGATAAAAGTGCAAAGTGAATTGTATATTTTCATTATCAAAAATTTATCTTAGGTCAACCTAATGTCTCATGGCCGGATAGCGAAATCTACGAACGACCACACGTTTTGGTTACATCACCTGGTAGTCCTGATCGTCAGGAAGCTGCGCCCTCTTTGCAAGCTCCAAGTGTTGGAGGCCGGATACAAGTAAGTTTTAAGTTGGGACAATCATCTATTTATTTCAATGATTTTTTTTCTTCAGATTCGAATGGGTTTTGACCCAACAACTCTACAACTTCTAGTAACCATAGTGTGCGCCGCCGGTTTGAGACCTCGAAGCGAACAACAACCTCGAAATCCGTATTGTAAACTTTTTCTTTTGCCGGATAGATCAGAGAAAAGCAAACGAAGAACTCGGACATTGGGAGGTAAGTGTATCATAAAATCACTATCATAGCTACATGTATTATGATAAACTGCAGGCACAGTTTCTTTTTGCTTAGAACGTACAGTTGCAAAAATCTAATCTCCAAACTAAATCAAGGCAAAGTTAGTCGTAGCGCGAAAGAAAAATGTAGGACACAATTTGGCACGCGTTCCGGACCAGAGGAAAAAGTGATTTATTCCTTCGGGTCATTTTTATCTTTGGCCATGGAGTCTGGGGCCAGAAAGAGAGAGGGTGAAAGGAACGAAAAAGTGGGGGCTATACAGCTAGATGCACTCTGGGGCAATCGCTCGTAGATTATTTTTTATTAATAAGTCGGCCGTGTGGAAAGTCGTTTGTGTGGTAGAACAGGCGTTACGCCATCGGACTATGTTCGTGAATAAAGTACGATGTTTAAATAATTTTATATTAGTAGAGTTGCATAAGTTCTTTATACAACATTTTATTTAGATAGTTCTGATATATGATTTTTTTCTTCTCAGGTACAATCGAACCAATGTGGAACCAAACCTTTGTCTATTCAGGTCTCAGACGGGCCGACCTTAGACTCAGAGCTCTAGAAATAACCGTTTGGGATTATGTTAGATATGGTGCCAACGATTTTTTAGGCGAAGCCATTGTCGAACTTTGGCCTTTGGAAGAACAACCGATGTGGCGGCAGCTGGTACCACACGAGGAGGTAAATTGAAAAAAAAAATATTATATTTTGTTATGGTCGAAATTTAAAATTTTCCAAGGATTGCTTGTCTAATTCCTAGATCGATTTGATTTTATTTAGTTTGGTATTTTTAGACGACTTTCATTTCACCAGTCAGCAATGTAATAGTATTTGTTACATTGAAATTATTTGATTTTGGTCGATTAATCTTTCTTCTTGTGATCATATTGCTAGGGATTCCAAAGGTCCCCTTAAAACTCTCTGTGCATTAAACCAATTGACTATACAAAATTCACTCTCAATTCGACCAATTATTCTCCTATAAGCCTTCACCTGGTCAAGATGCACCATCTTCCCTTCCACTTCGATGCCTCGATTCATCTATAATGATGTATTATTCTCTATCTCCCTACTACTGTGACATAATTGAGATTTTATGTTAAAATTGATATTTTGGTAGCGTGAATAATTCTATCACATCTTAAAATTTCGTGGTAAATTATGCTGAAAAGTAAATTTGATCTGAAATAGTTTTCTGAACCGGAGGCAATCTGAACGAAATCTTGTTTCTTCTCTTCTTGAAGTGTTTATTGAAAGGTGTTATTAGAGACTCAAAATTAGTACAACTTACCACTTTTCTGCTGAAGCTGGAAACACCTTCTTTAACAGCACAATCCGGCACGTAAGATCTTTCTACACCACAACCAGTGTTTTAATGAGAATTTCAAAACCAGAAAAGAAAAACTAATTTTGAAAGTATAAAACTAATTTTTTTATGAGTATTAAATAATATGCGTAATATACTTCCATTTTCTATTGATTAATGTGAATGATTACTCATACAGTGAGTTTTTTTTCATTACTCAATGGTTTTCAACCAATGAAAATATCCTGGTCTCATTACTCCACTATTTAAGAGCCAATCAGAAAATTTGACAAGTTGACAACACACTTCAACCTTCCAATCGGTCATTTTGACAGCTGACTTGGACAAAATTTGTGCTAACCTAGCCTCACTCTGTTCTCCAGTTGTCAGAATTGTCGATTAGTTTTGTTACGAAAATTGAATAAAAAACCGCATAACTCGTGCCTATCATCTATTGATCATAAAAAAGTATAGTATTCTTCTCGTGGGTAATGGCTATTACTCACTCAGATGATTACACTACTCGCCTGCGGCTCGTAGTGCAAAATTCATCCTTCGTGAGTAATAGCCATCATTACCCGCTCGTTGAATAATATACTATTATTTATGAGTGAAAAGAAAGCGTTAATTATTTAAAGATAAAAAAAAAGGTAAAGTAAAATAAGGTAAAATAAAAAAAACTAAAATACCTTATTTAATTGATAGACCATAAACAATTTTTAACTAAAGAAAAATTAAAGACAAATTGAAAGAAAAGAGAGTAATTTTCCAATTAGAAGATTTAGTTCCAAATCTGACACTTTTGGAATTTGGAATTGAAAAAAATAACTCACCTCTTTGAAGAGCTTTCACAAAAACACCGGTCGGCAGATGAACTAGAGGAGGAGAAACGGTTCGAGAACTCGTTGAGACTTTGCGACTTAAATTTCTGGCGATAACTCGTAGTAAAAACTAGTGGCGAATTGGCGATAGCTGAAGTTAACTGGCCTCAACATCTGCTTAAATAAGCGAAAGGAACCACCCTCTGGGTACCACTTCACGGCCATTTGCACCGCTATAACTTAAAGGATATTTAATCCAAGTGAAGCTTTGAATGTGAATCTTGTAGAGACAAAAGTCACATTCAAAGCTCCACTTACATTAAATATCCCTTGAATGATAGTTAAGTGATAGCCGTGCAAATGGCCATTAGAAGCCCATTGGCTACCCCTTAGTACCGGGCTTGCGAGAATCGACAAAGTCGAGGATCTCCAACCATCTTAGCTTTCAGTGATTCGCTGAAAGTACCCTTTGGTTTCTTGTCGTGTTCCCATTGGTTTTCAAGTTTATTCAAACTTGCCCAATCCAAAGTGAACCACCCTGTGACCGAGTTTGATGGCTCTCCAACAGAGTTCGCTAGTTATATGTGGTCAAATTATTAATTGAACATTTAATGTTTCCCTTTTCTAATTACCTACCTAATATGCTATTCTTATTTCTTAATTTCTGACCTAGTTGAATAAATAAAATAAAAGTTTCCTAATTTTTGACCTAATCAAGTAAATAAAATAAAAGTTCCCTAATTTCTAACCTAATCATCAAAGGTGTGAAACGAACTAAACTATCCCCTATAAATAATTGAGTAATCACTCCTATCATAACCTACCTATATCTTAATTATAACTAAGCATTTCACTATCTTACAGTTAACATTTCACCCAAGTAGTAACCCTGATAATTATATTGTTATAAAATTGGTTATTGTATCTCAAAAATCCAGCTCATGTAGTTATTGCTTCGCTACACACACATATGCTTCGAATATCAGGTTTAGTAGAAAGTACTGCAACACTTAAATATCTTCAAAACCGCTTAAGCTGTGTTCACACAATTTGGAATCTGACAGTTTTTGGGCATGAGGAATTGAACAGAGCTATCGGCAATGTTGCCAGAATGTAGTCTTTTTGTTATTTTAAAAAGAATGTTCCATTTATTTTTATTGCAATGAATTTGGCGTGCAAAATTTGATAAGATTCCAAATTTTCAGGATTCTATCTTTACTAGTTGCTGAAATATGCCAACACCGCATTCTCAGTAAAAAGTATCGCAACGCTTGAATATCTTTAAAAGCCGCTTAAGCAAGTTCACTAAATTCGGTATCGAGGGGTTTTTTGGCAAGCGAAATTCAACTGTGATATCGGCATTGCTGCCAGATTTCCCAGTTTTGCGGTACGCGTAGTCTTGTTGTTATCTTAAATAGAATGGCACATGTATTTTTATTAAAATGAATTGGGCGTGCCAAGTTTGATGAGATTCCAAAGGATAACGCACACCTAACATGGGATTTTTGGGCTCTACGAATTTTATCCATTTTTTGATATGTTGTAGAGGATTTAATTCTGAACAACCTTTAAATGGGACGAAACCTTGTAGGTTTTACGGTGTTGATATGAGCGTTGAAAGATGAACTTTCCTGCGACTTTTTGTGTGGAGAATATGCGAAAAGCTGGTATTTATCAGTAAAAATTTTGACAGGTTGACATATTTCACGTCACTAACAAATGTCAACATTGGCTAAGGCCGGGACCGCATTGGCGCCAACATTGACCCCAGCGCGGTCCCGGCCTGAACCTATGTTGACATCAATGACATTGACATCAATTTTTAAAGTGACGTAAAAAACCTGTCAATATTTTGACTGATAAACACCAGTAGCAGCAGTATCTCGTATACTCTCCACACAAAAAGTCGCAAAAAAGTTCATCTTCCAACGCTCATATCTCAAAGACCGTAATACCTACAAGATTTCGTCCCATTTAAAGGTTGTTCAGAATTAAATCCTCTACAACATATCAAAAAATGAGCAAAATCCATAGAGCCCAAAAATCCCATGTTAGGTGTGCGTTATCCTTTTCAGAATTATATCTTTACTGAAATATGCTTGAATCGTACTTTCAGTAAAAAGTATCGCAACCCTTGAGTATTTTCAAAACCCGCTTAAGCTAAAGGGGACATTTTGTTTAAAATAACAAAAAAGCTACGCGTAGCGCAAAACTATGAAATCCGGCAGCATTGTCGATATCACTGTTGAATTTCGCTTGCCCAAAAATCCCCAGATACCGAATTTCGTGAACGTGCTTAAACGGCTTTTAAAAATAATCAAGTGTGCGATATTTTCCACTGAAAATGCGGTGTTGGAATATTTCAGCAACTAGTAGAGATAGAATTCTGAAAATTTGGAGTCTCATTAAATTTGGCACGTCCAATTCATTGCAATGAGTATAAATAGGGCATTCTATTTAAGATTACGTGTAGCGCAAAACTGGGAAATCTGGCAACATTGCCGATAGCACTGTTCAATTCCGCATACCAAAAAACTGTAAGATTCCAAATTGTGTGAACGCGGCTTAAGCGGTTTTGAAGATATTTAAGTGTTGCAGTACTTTTTACTAACCCTGTATTATTCTTTGCAGCGCCATCAGTTACCTGACATCTGGTTTCGTCTTAAAACGTGTGTAGTCAGAGATTATCCTTGACTTTGAATAAATTATTACAACCACATGGGATCTGGTTCAGTCGACAGATTAGTTTAAAGTTCAGTGTTTATCTAGGAAAACATAAATTTTGCCTTTATATTTGTCAATTTCGGGTTACAGCAATAATAATCTTGAAGCTATTAAATTCGATACTTTTCTGGCTTTCAAGTGATTTTTACCCTCGAACAGATTAGGACGTGTGTTTGTAAATTTCATTAGAGTCACATTTCAGCTATCTATAAAAATAAAACCTTTCCCACGAAAGATGAGCTTGAACCGAGAATATGTATTATCCTTGACTTTGAATAAATTATTACAACCACATGGGATCTGGTTCAGTCGACAGATTAGTTTTAAGTTTAGTGTTTATCTAGGAAAACATAAATTATGCCTATACCTATATTTGTCAATTTCGGGTTACAGCAATAATAATCTTGAAGCTATAAAATTCGATACTTTTCTGGCTTTCAAGTGATTTTTACCCTCGAACAGATTAGGACGTGTGTTTGTGAATTTCATTGGGGTCACATTTTAGCTACCTATAAAAATAAAAATTTTCCCACGAAAGATGAGCTTGAACCGAGAATATGAATTTGCTATTGATTTTGTTATACTACCAGCAGTACTAAGCCTTACAGGGTCCTCAGAACCATGTTTTTGGAAATCATGTCCTCCAAATCTATGTTTTTTGTCATGTCACGATCATCAATTTTGAGACTTCAACTGACTATGGCTGCGTTGTTATGCAGTGTACTAGAACGATGTTTTATTCGGAATCAAAGAGCTGTTACAACTTCTCAATCAGACGCTGAGAGTCATCAGAAGTAGAGCAAAATCTTGGGTTGAACTCGGCAGTCATGTTTAAAATGTCGACTTCTTCCTGACGAACAGTTTCAACTTCCTGATGAACAGATTCAACTTCATGACGAATACTCCTAACCTAACTTATACAGATACTTCTTTCATTGCATTCTTGAATTTATTATCTTGCTTTTCAAAGATTTTCTCGAGCCTGGTTTGTTCCTCCGAGTCCATTCTCGCTAAAATTTAAAATTTTCGGGAAGCTGATCTTGTCTCAGGGCTTCTTTTTCTTGCCTTTCTTTCTGTCTTCGGTCTTCCTGTTTTGATTTTTTCTATGTAAAGGCTTCATCTAGCTTTTTTTTTATATCTTCGGGCTTTCTCTTCTTGTCTCACCGATCTTCTTGTTTTAGTAAAAGTTCTGCAAGCCGGTCTTATTCTTCTCGTCTCGAGATTCCTTATTTTCTAGTAATGTTTTCGATATTTTTGATGAAGTCCACCAACATTTGGTGGAATTGCTGTCGTGTATTCACCATAGAATATTCTATATATTTCTTGGAACTGGATTTTGTTACAAATGGAAGGCTCTTCTTACTCGAGAAGATAATTGAAGGAGTCAAGTAGTCAATGGCTATACAGGCCTCTGCCTGGATTCAGTAAAGAGTTGATAGGGATGGACGCACAAATTTGGTTTGCACCGACTCTATTTAGAGCAAATGGTCCAATAATCCCACACTAAGAATTGATTCTGAAAACTAGAGCAGCAGTACCTATTTATTAACCAAAACTCTGAATTGACTCACCTCAGAAAAAACGTGGGACCACCAATCACAAAATGGAGGCACACAATTAGATTTAAAAAAAATTAAAATATAATAGGTCTGTTTCTGCAGAAATCACAAACCAGTCAGAATGAATTTCATTGGTTGAAACTAGTTTTCTGACTAAAAAAATGGAATTCGCTCTGACTGGTTTGTGATTTATGCAGAAACAGACCTATTATTTATATTTCAAAGGTAGATGAGATAAGATTTATCAGGTAAAAACAACAGTGATATGATAGTATACACTGATGGTAAATAAATTGAAAAATATTAAGCGAAATTTAGAAATCTGAAGAAAAAAATTACAAAAAATGAAATCGGCTTGCCTGTTTAGTGGTCACGTTACTCATTTCAGTACTTGGCTGGAATTGATACACCAGTTATTGTCTTGCTAATTATTCCACTTTTGAAATAAAATTATCACGGATTCCGCAAGTCTACTAAAAGCTCTTCTTATCAAGAATCACCATGCGCTTTATATGTAAAACCTTTTGATAGAAAATCTTTAAAATGACGCAAATGCTCGTTTATTTGAATTAAACCACGAAATTCATATTTGCTCTCGGATTGTGACCAGTGGCGCAGGCTTCTCCGTACCAATGTAATTTTTGTTCGATGATCTTCCCTCCTTTCTGATACAAGAATGACAGTAGCCAGGTTGTTCCATGCTGTGCTGGAGACTTAAATATAATAAGTGATTATAACTCACGCTCGTGCATAAGAGATTTAATATAGGAAGCTGAAGCAGATCTGAAATGTGAGTGTAGATTATTGGTTGATCATCCTGCTGAGTTGAAATGATTGCATTGCCAATTATCGCAGAAATTAGGTTCTTTTTGGCGAAGATTAGGTTCTATTTTCCATAACACAAGAAAATTATTCAAAGTTATAAAGCAATTCTTCTTATTTGAAAGATTTAGAAGGAAAACCGTAGGTACGTTGTTCCATATAGGTAATTACGCAATAAAAGTTCGTGTTCTTCAGGAAAAGCTTTCGTTACATTGAAAGTCAACAAACAAGCAAACAAACAAACAGATTTCACAAATCGTCGTTGAAAACTGCGCTGCACGTGTATTGCAATGCCATCGCCATCACGTAAAAACGTAGATCCTTGACCTGGGGACGAATATCCGAGACAACCGGATCGAAAACTCATTGAATTTGTAGCACACGTGCGAACTCTATTTCCATAATAGTCTTTCGTTGTTTTAGAAATTCTTGTATGCCTGTGCGAAATGTGGGCTATCGCATGTATCGTAGTGCTAAACATCGAATATAATTTTATCAGTAGTTTTAATTGGGATTGTTAATTTTGTTTGGCCTTTATTATGCATACACAGACTTCTGAATCTAATTAGAAAATTTATTCAACTTGAATTGAACCGTCTTTTCTCTAATATTTTAGGTTGCCTTAACACCAAGCGAACACCTTTCTCCACCAAGTACGGGTAGTCGTTTTTCCGACAGCGACACACCATCTGAGTGTGAAATTGAGGGTGGACGAGAAAGAAGAGGCGCAGATGGTGCTAGTGTAAGCAGCGTGGGAAGTTCATCCAGTCCTCCTAGGGAGTGCGATAGACGATCTAGAAGGGATCAAGAGCCTGTGCAAACTTATAAGTACCGAAGAGTAAGTATTTTTTTAATTATCTGAAATTAATGTTGACTGTTTCGATGTAATTAAAACCGCTCTTAGAATAACGAAAATTTCTCGTTGAAAAGCACTCAAAATGTGATGCATAATCAAATTGCACACTATTCCCGCAATATCTCGCCTTCATTATGGGAGCAACTTCAAAAGGGGAGAGATCGATATACCTTTAGCAGTCTGCAGTTTATTTAACCCAAGTCGGAACTAATGGTCGTTATCGCAGGGTTGTTAACACTTGTTTAACTTTGAAATGTTACATGGGAGAATGAACTGTTTACACCGATGGTCTAACGGAAGGGATTCCTAATATAACTTTTAAGGTGTTTCAAAAACTTCTAATTAAGTTAAAAAAAAAAAATTAAATGGATTTATTTGTAAAATACGCTGCCTTTTAGGTATGCTTACTGGCTTATGATCAATAATAGCATTTCAAGGATGTTCTTTTGCGATGAAGCCATTGTGTTAAAACCTGTAAAAAACTGAACGTTCAAAAATCAAATAAAGATTTTTACAAACAGTAACAACAGTCATCCATATTAATAGCTTCATTGCAGTTTCATCTATCTAAGTAACTGCATTTTATTGTTGAAGACCTTCTCCTAATATTTACCTACTCCTTGGCAATTGATTTTTTTTTCAGGATTTTGAACAGTTTCAATACGTTTAGGTTGAGGTACTTTATTATTATTATTATTATAGCCAATTTTGTAACGCGCTTCGCTTTTGTTGCGTAATCGACGCAGGTTCAGTGTAAGTCGGTTTATTTAACGGTTTGCCTCGGGCGCCACCCTCAGGATTAAAGTGGTTGTGAGCCCACGTGCACCAGGTAGCTTGTTACAGTGGAGAAACGGTAATCCAGGGGTCACAGACGCTTGCGCTGTAAAATATTCTGAAAACCTTGGTTTGGGGAAAAGAAATAGACAACAGTCGATAAATTTAAAGAAATATAACAATCTGTATTGCCAGAAAATATTTACAGGAAAAACACTTAATTAACCCTGTGAAAAAAAGAGCCGGGATGCGTGAGAGAGAGATAATTGAATGAGTGAGAAATTATGTGCGTGCGGTAAAAGCGTGACCATGCGGGCGGTAAAAAGCGTGTCCGGAAAAGTTAACGGTAGCGATAACGGAACGGTCAACCTTCCGGTAGCTCTAAAAGTTCCGGTAACGTTAACGCTAACGGCAAATGGTAAATAGCAATAAGGCGGTAAAAGAAACTCCGGTGACCTAAGCAAATGTACGGACACCACCTGAAACTACATAAGCGTCAGTTCTCGAATCGTGCATTTAACGGATGAGAGATACCATATAAGTTTCGAAGAGAAATACCTGTCCTAGGTTCCAGGCGAAAATCTCTCATACAGAATTACCCGTCCAGGGTACTGGGCGAAGTTCTATGAGCAATAGAGATTAACCATCCAGGGTACCGGGCGAAACCCCTATTGCAGGAAAAGATTTACCCGTCCAAGGTACCGTGCGAAAATCTTAGCTTGATTTTCTACCTTCTGGTGTAATTTGCGACCCTGCAAGAACTGACCCCTACTATGGTTACGGCGGGTTGGCTCACCTCGGACGGTTCTGGTGGTGATACTGCTATCTCTGCTGTCACTTCGGCTGGGTTTTCGGAGACCAGTGGAAAACTGTCCTTTACCAGTAAATTCTGCCCAATTTATAGTCGAAAAGATGGGTCAGAGACGCAGGAAATATGTAAATTAGCTGATACCGGCCGAAACTCTGCTGGGATCGGTAGATTCAGGGCGAGGTCACGCGAAATCATGATAATGTATTCAATATTTAGGAATAATATAAAGAGGATTTTAATTAATACCGCCGTGAATTTAAAAAATTAAGTCACGCAGTTAATAATTAAATAAAGTCGAAGCGGGAGGCGCACTTATTTTATAAAAAATACTGAAACTTCGTTACACAACCCCCCTTCTTATTTATTATTATATTTATTATCAGGTAATTCATAATAGTATGAAAAAAATGTTGCCTGCACTAACAACTCCTCAGTTAGAATAGAGAATAATTCACTTTAGCCAAACATTTCTAACTTGCCAATTTTCCTCTTCAGGATGGTATGGTTGGTCACCGTTCCCACTCAGCTGCCCCTGGCGAAGGTCAAGTAATACATTCTTCCCGATCACGTTCCAAATCACCACGACGAATGCCTACAGACTACCGATCACTATCGCCACCCGATTGCGACACCGCCATCTTTTCAGGAGCCAGGTTCAAATCCAGGTCCGCTACAGCCACTCCTACCGGTTCCCCCAAGAAACGACAGTTGCCTCAGGTACCGCACGCGCTTGCTCGTGCGCTACAAGAACGAGTTGCGCAAGATTTAGAAGACCGGGGAGGTAATCATCGTCGCGTAAGGTACCTTCACAACTACAGAAGTACTGGGTCCAGCTGGGAACGACGCTATAGTGGTTTAAGTGATAGTGATCTGACTAGTCATGCAAGAACCACTAGTCATAGGCGACCAATATCACCGGATAGAGATAGAGATCCGTTAGGTTTAGGAGATTTTGATAGTGATATGGAATCGGTGGTGTCGGTGACAAGCAGTTCCTTTTCGACGCAAAGTGAAAGACCTAGGGGGAACAGATTGTCTAGGTAAGTTTGGCATTAAATTTTTTCATACATACTTAGTTT
Source organism: Ceutorhynchus assimilis (assembly GCA_917834065.1). Taxonomy (NCBI): domain Eukaryota; kingdom Metazoa; phylum Arthropoda; class Insecta; order Coleoptera; family Curculionidae; genus Ceutorhynchus; species Ceutorhynchus assimilis. Next base: position 6,896,695 of record OU892281.1, read on the forward strand.
TTCTTATCCTTGTTCTCAAAACTTATTGCCATTCCATCTTTAAACCATTAAAGTTTTCCAAGGAGTTAGATGTGATACTAGATTTGTTGAGTAATCACTGCAGTGATAAAGAATAGTATATTATTCAACGAGCAGGTAATGATGGCTATTACTCACGAAGGATGAAGTTTGCACTACGAGCCGCAGGCGAGTAGTGTAATCATCCGAGTGAGTAATACCCATTACCCTCGAGTAGAATACTATACTTTTTCTATGATTAATACATAATAGGCACGAGTTATGCAGTTTTTTATTTAATTTTCGTAATAAAATTGATTGACAATTCTGACAGCTGGAGGACAAAGTGAGGTTAGGTTAGCACAAGTCTTGTCTGTGGTCTTGTCCAAATTAGCTGTCAAAATGACCGATTGGAAGTTTGAAGTATATGTTGTCAACTTCTCGAATTTTCTGATTGGCTCTTAAATAGTGGAGAAAAATATTTTTTTTCTATGAGTAGGTATTGAATAATATGCGTAATATAGATCCATTTTCTATTGATCAATGTGAATGATTACTCATACAGTGAGTTTTTTTTTCATTACTCAATGGTTTTTAACCAATGAAAATATCCTGGTCTCATTACTCCACTATTTAAGAGCCAATGAGAAAATTCGAGAAGTTGACAACATACTTCAATCTTCCAATCGGTCATTTTGACAGCTGATTTAAACAAGACTCGTGCTAACCTAACCTGATTTTGTCCTTCAGCTGTCAGAATTGTTAATTAATTTTGTTATGGAAATTAAATAAAAAAAACTCGTTCCTATTATCTATTAATCATAGAAAAAGTATAAAGTCTGTTTTTTTTTTTAAGATAATTCCCCAAGTCATAAATTTAGTAACTATGTTGGCAACACAAGCCTTTTCTACATAAAAAAATTGAAAGCATTGACAATTTTACATTGTATTGCCAACATAATGTCATTTTGACTTCTATCTTTAAAAAAAAAAACAGATTTTAGTATTCTACTCGTGAGTAATGGCTATTACTCACTCGGATGATTACACTACTCGCCTGCGGCTCGTAGTGCAAACTTCATTCTTCGTGAGTAATAGTCATCATTACCCGCTCGTTGAATAATATACTAATGGGTACATTCAGGCGGTCCCAGCGGCTAAGCTCAGCCACTCAGCAGGGACTTTATTCTCGAAACCAAGAAACAGCGTTCTCATAAGAACGATTGCTCTGTCATTGTCAGTGCTATGCCGGACGATAAAGACGGGAACTTCGTTCCAATGAGAGCGCTGCTCCCCTGTTTCGAGAATAAAGTTCCTGCTGAGTAGCTGAACTTTATTCTCGAAACCAAGGAACGGCGTTCTCATAAGAACGATTACTCTGTCATTGTCAGTGTTATGCCGGACGACAAAGACAGAACCTTCGTTCCAATGAGAATACTGTTCCTTGGTTTCGAGAATAACGTTCCTGCTGAGAGGCTGAGCCAAGCCGCTGGGACCGCCTGAATGTATCCATTGTTTCACAGTTAATAGCTGGATGCTAATACTTTTCAACATTCACAGCAAGTATCATTTAAAATCGTTCGGACTGATTTTGCCCTTAATATATATACCATAAATTTGAACCTTGGACACATAAACGCCTACTTTTTAAACGTTCTGAAAATTCTCGACAATTTTCTCGGCCACCGCAGTAAATTTAAAGACGACGGATATGAGGTTTTTTGCAATTCACCAATCAATAGATTCAATACAGAAACACTCAATAAACAAACATGACCCAGGGTCGGACTTGATAAACGACTAGTCGGTCCCGTATTCAAATTTCCACTTGGCACACATTCAACTTAATGATAAGGAAACAAAAACTGACATTCATAATATATATATATTAATAGTGGCAGAGACATTGAGAAGCCTGAGAGTGACGACGAAAAATCTTTCAAAGAAAAATTATTATTAATGAAAGCTAAAGATGACATTGAAAAAAACTTTCTAAATATTGTTTAATAAACAGAATTCAAAAACAAGAAGATGATTAAAGTAATCTTGATAATTTGCCATATATAAATAGTTTTGAAAGGTTTTCCATATCCCCAATTTATACTTCTTCTAACCCTAGCAATGAATACTCCAACTACTCATCAAGAGACTATCGAATAACAAGAAACTCCATGCCCAGTGATAGAGGAGCCGAAAGAGATATAATGGATCCAATGGAGCCGCATCATCATCATCATCATCATCACAGGTATCATGATGAGCCGGAACTTCATGATCATCATCACCACCATCATCATCATAGAAGAGAAGGAACTGTGAAGCGAGGACAGTTTACTAGGAGTTTATCGAATACTGATGCACCTTCAGAAGATAAGGCTGGTAAGTATCGCTGTCCCTATTTTATTATTTGAAACTAATCTCCAATTTTAGATGGTAGTCTAAGTGATACGGCTGTAAGTCAATTGCACGGTTTAGAAGTTCCACAAAGAGATAGAAAAGATCGAGATCGAGATAGGGATAGACAAACTCAGTTTACGGGGCTGAATAAAAAGAGTAGCTCTACTAGTCAACTTTCGGCTACAGGTAAGTCTCATCTCGGACGATTTAAATTATTTCTGCTTAGATTAGTGAAAAAAAAAATCTCTATTTTTCAGTGTTTTAAATGGAATTTAATGTGAACTTGAAAGCATCTAAAGTAAAAAGACAAAATTATAACTAACGTAGAAACATTTCTTCAAAGTCAAATAGTTTGCGTGTTAGCTTAGTGTTTTTGATTTGTCATGCGTGTATGCTCTTCCTTTTTTCACCAAAACCCAATTTACCAATGTCGAACTTCTGAAATAATAATAATATATCGAAGCATCAAAGTGTTTTAAACAAGGGTCTGTTAGCATCTATGATTATGGTGATATTTTGTCGTCCACTTACACATTGAAAATCCTAGACAGGCATAACTCAACAAAAGAAAACCCGTGCCTACTCCTTTTACATCTGACCTAAATCTACTTAAAGTGCTCTCCTTCAATGTTGTCATATCACATTTTCTTTTGCCACTCAGTGTAATGATATCCCTTATCCTAAATCAGGTCGAAAAAGACGAATGGGCTTCGGACGTAGAGGTAAAACGTCCTTTACTGTACATAGATCAGAAGAAGTACTGCCAGGTGACGTACGGTTGTCGAAGCAGGGTTCCTCGGCGTCCAGCGATGGAGAGGGCTCGACTGACGGCGACAGGTGCCAAAAAAATATTACTTTGATATTATCCCATCCTTCACTGTTTTATCCATTAAACCCATCCTTGGAGCAATCACGCAGTTAGGTACATAGAGAGACGACAAGATATTTAGAAGAAAAAAATATATAATTAATAGTTACACCTCACTTAATAAATCAGTAATATTCGAATTTATAAAAAAAATAAATAATAGTTATCGTCATTCCACTACAACAATAGCTACTAGAGATGGAATGCAAGTAGAATAGTTAAATAAATAGTTTTTTCTAGGTTGTTTCTTATGCCTGTCTTTCTCTAGTCATTCTGTAGTACTTTAGAGCTACCGCTTTTATGTTGATGATGGTGATGCGTGAGTGAATCGACTGATTTGTTAGATATTTTTTTCCCATTCAAGGCTTTTTGTAGTGAATCAATGCAGGAAAATTATATAACCCTATATTTTTATTCAGTTTAGAATATTTAGTTTATTTATTGCGTGCAAAATACCAAAAAAACAAGATCCACTTGCATACGTTCACATCTGAACCAACCAAGTAACTCGACATGCATCTGGAACTAAAATTTCACTAAATTTCTGGCACTGCAGACACCGGACACGGTAGAAAACGCACTTCTACCGCTACACCGCCGAGCATCCAGAGATCACAGGAAGTTGTACCGGTGATACCGCCCAAGTCTTCGGACAGCAGCCAGAGGGCCTCCAGCCTAAACTCCATTTCCAGTTCGGAAGCATCATCGTAAGTACCTTCTTTGCTTGCTGGCGATTGATGAAGTGAAACTACTACGATGTGTTACCATGTGATATGATTATTAATTATTGGCTGAAGTGTTGCATATTATTATTATTAACCTCCATCTTTTGTATATTATGTTTTCCATCTGTTTTATTGTTTGTGATATTGGATGAATTTTGTACACTTTTGCGGATTTTTTGTGTATGATTTTATATGGAAAGATTGTTGCTAGGAGCTATTCACAACTCGCGAAATTTAAATAAGTTTCAATCATTTATAAGTGCTAGAAATCTATAAATATGAGGTTTGTATGTACCTGAATATCTAGTTACTTAAAAGATCATAAAATCATTCTACAGAAATTAGTTAACATTCATTAATACCAAGAGTTTTCTTTGAAATTTGGGGGACACCTCATAGGTATACCAATTTACATTTGAAAAATATAAGTAATCTATACTCTTAAGATTACACAATACACATGGAAGAAATTCCTTGCAACAAGCTTCGCATGTCAAAATTAAAATTTATTCTAAAAAAAGTAAAATATTTGCTGAAGCTTAGTAAAAGTTTTTTTAAATGGTGTTTGCCTTCCTCCAGGTACTGGTATGTATTAAACTTCGATCTTGAGGCATGCTATTACAATAAATCATCGATAACACACAAATATTGAATTATTTAAGGTACACAACTTAATTAGGATTTGCATGATTTTTAATTTTCTTTTTATAATTAGGCACCAGTATTTAGCTATAACACGAAAATCACATTTTGAAAACTTAATCACATTAAAGTAGTTACTAGTTTTGTTGGCCCGGTTTTTTCTCTATCTCTCTCTATGTACATTTCTGTGTTTGCTCTAAACTTTTTTACCTTTCAAAATACCCTAATAAATATAATACTTCTTTGTAATTTGGGTTGCTTGCCGTTTTCTTGTAAATATTTGCTTGCTTCTTGTATGTTAAGTTTCAAGTCAAAATTCGATTGTAACCAGCCACCCAACTTACATCTAAAATACTAAATTTTGGCCAAATTATGAGTTTTTTTCAACTCACAATTGACCTTAAGGCTTTAACTAAATCCTAACATATCTTCTGCAACTATTACACAGGTGGTCACCATCCTTAAGGTTAACTGGCGAGGGTCAGTTAGCTGAATTCATCGAAGGCTTAGGTCCAGGCCAGCTAGTTGGTAGGCAAGTGTTGGGAGCTCCATCTCTTGGAGATATTCAACTTTCACTGTGCCATCAGAGAGGAGTGCTTGAAGTCGAGATTATACGCGCCAGAGGTTTACAAGCACGACCTGGATCAAAGATTTTACCTGGTTAGAGTTTTGCAATCTTAGAATTACTCGAGGTATATTTAATTATTTCGTGTTTCAGCGCCTTATGTTAAAGTGTACCTGGTATGTGGAAAAAAATGCTACGCAAAAGCGAAAACCCAACAAGCTCGGAGAACGCTGGATCCTTTGTATCAGAAACAAGTAACTTTTAAGGAAAACTTCACAAATTGTATACTTCAGGTAAGAATTATACGATGAAATTATTATAGGATTATTGAGGTATTTTTTTTTAGGTTACTGTATGGGGTGATTATGGTCGAATCGAGGGCAAAAAAGTCTTTATGGGCGTTGCGCAAATCATGCTTGACGATCTTAATTTAAGTAACATTGTCATAGGCTGGTACAAGCTCTTCGGTACGACGTCCTTGGTTAGTAAGGTGAAATTATTTTAAATTTTATTTTCGGTATTATTTATGTTGCTATAGTAGTGGATTCTAATTCCCAAAAGCTTTTTAAACTAGTTTAGATGGGTAGATTGTTGAAAGTAACTCACCAAAAGTAAATTCACAATTATTGTGACTTTGACCCCAAGTCCTTTAAGCATGCTTCTTTATTTGTTTGTTTAACATATTCATTATTTTTTCTTAAATTTTAGAGATAAGACCAACCTATTTAGTTCTAAGGAGACAGTTTCAAATAGCGTAAGTATAAGGCTGAACGAGATTCCAGTGATCCAGATGCTGCTCCGAACAATGGAAGCTGCTTATTACATTGAACTCTAGTGTTAAAAACTTTAAAGACAATTTTACAAATTTTTGTGCTCCAAATATTTGAATTATTCCTTTTACAGGGCAAAAAATATACACAGGACTATATCCCGATTATTCCAAAAGGATATATTCATAAATTCACTATTGGAATATTTGGAGCACCTATCCAAAAAAAAAAAACACACGAACTTGTTGAAATATATCAGAATATTATTTAAATTATTGTACCTACTGTTAATTACAGCAAAAGAAGTGATTTAGACAGGAGATTTAGCCTAAAAAAAATTTAGGACTTAGTGTATAAAATGAAAAGTGAAAAAAATCCGTATAAGTGTAGATACCACGCACACATACAGTTATAGTGTCACTAAATCATATCGAAATATTATTAAATTAAACAGGGCGACTTATAATAGCGAGTGATATAATTGATTGGGGGGAGTCTAGAAGATTTGATTAGATTTGAAATATTAAAGATTATTCCCTACCAATATCTACCAATTTGCTTAACTTCAAAACTATCTTACTTTTCTGGTCAAATGTTTTGGAAGATATTTCTGCTTCTATGGACAATTTTTTTATTTATGAAGTTTATGTTGTTTTTCTGTCATCTTTTATTTTCTGTAATCTGAAGGGTGATATGGCTATAAGCCCTGCAGAGTAGACTCTTTTCTGTAAACTAATTGTGAGTAGAAAACACTTTTTCTGTAGATTACAAGTGCTGGAGATTTTATAAGGGAACCTTCACATTTCTTTGATGGGGAAACATATTTGTTCAAGATCGTGATTTTTTTGTAGGTCCAAGTTCTCTTCTCCAGCCTTTTCAATACTATGTTTTAAAGGCCGGAAGAAAGAGTCGAACTCCAATTTAAGTTGTCTTGTGATGTTTCTGTGGTCATCGGGGTTTTTGGAATAATGTAAATGCTCAAAAGATATTTGGGACTATAGAGGGTCTCCCTAGGGAGTTTGATTTTAGGTCATTTATTTCTTGAGATCATGGAGACCAGTGTTGGCTTGACCTTGAAAGTGGCTTGAGAATTTGTTGGGGCTTGAGGAGCCTTTTGATCTGGGGTTTTAAGTAGAATTGGAGGAGCCTGTGGAGCTGGGGAGGCATTATCAACCAAATAATATTTAATGGCAGGACTGGAGCTGTGATGGATATTGATGGATTCCGCATTGAGTTAGACTTGGAGATGTCGTGTAGCAGGAGTGGAGACCAGTCGCATCAATGTCTGGGATAGGGAAGAAATCCAGCAACTGTTTGTGAAAATCTTCTAAGGGCAGAGATTCCTGGGATGGTTGTGACGGATTTAGCACTGTATCTAAGCTCTTCTGCATTTCAGGATTTTTGACTGATATAGCTAAAGCATTGTGTTTACAAGCATCTGCTAATGGCAAGAAATTACTCATTATTAGGTGGACGAACAAGAAAAATAGGATTGATGGTTAAGACCTTTATGAACAAAAACACTACAGGTTCAGGGTGTTTTTTTATATATTGATACCCCACCTACAACCTTTACCTTTACAGGTAGAAGAATGGTGTAAATACAAAAGTTGTACAGTTTTGGCTGAATTTTTAGAAACCATGGTCAGAAACAACATTTGAATGTCAGAAATGTGAAATATTGCATGCTTTCAGCTTTTTTCAAATGGGATGCCCTATATTTCATTCTATATTCTTGAAGAGCACAAGGCCCCGATTCCAAAAATATATAGTTTGTCTATTAGAATAGATTTGTCAGAATTTGTAAGATTATCCACTTTTTGTCAATTTGCCTTTTAACAGGAATTAGGAATGTTACTTTATCAAACTAGTACGTAATATAATGTGACAAGTTATTCAAGTACAATCGAGTGGATTGTTGCGGAACTTATGGGTGGACCTCTGCGGGACGAGCGCAGCGAGTTCCGCAGCCATCTATTTATCAGTATATTGTTTGATTACGATACTTACCTGACTCACTCAAATGTGAGTTATTCTTATTAATTTAAAAACTACAAGTTTCAGATGAATGTCTTATTTGAATAGTTCAATAGTATATTGGTGAGTAGATAGCTGCGGAACTTGCTGCGCTCGTCCCGCAGAGGTCCACCCATAAGTTCCGCAATAATCCATTTATTTGTAATTGAACAATAACTTATTATATAAAGTCAAAATTTGTAAGATTATGTTTATTCACTTTTTGTCAATTTGCCTTTCAACTGGAATTAGTATGTTACTTTACTAAACTAGTAACATAATGTGACAAGTTATTCAAGTACAAATGAGTGAATTGTTGCGGTACTTATGGGTGGACCTCTGCGGGACGAGCGCAGCCAGTTCCGCAGCCATCTACTCACCAATATACTGTTGAACTGTTCAAATAAGACACTCACCTGAAACGTGTAGTTTTTGAACTAATGAGTATAACTGACATTTGAGTGAGTCAGGTTAGCAGCCATCTATTCATCAATATGTTGTTTAATTACGATACTAACCTGACTCACTCAAATGTGAGTTATTCTCATTAGTTTAAAAACTACACGTCTCAGGTGAGTGTCTTATTTGAACAGTTCAACAGTATATTGGTGAGTAGATGGCTGCGGAACTCGCTGCGCTCGTCCCGCAGAGGTCCATCCATAAGTTCGGCAAAAATCCATTTATTTGTACTTGAACAATAACTTATATAAAGTCAAAATTTGTGAGATTATCCAGTTTTTGTCAACAGGAATTAGTGTTACTTTACCAAACTAGTAATATATTGTGACAAGTTATTCAAGTACAAACGAGTGGATTGTTGCGGAACTTATGGGTAGACCCAGCCATCTATTCACCAATATGTTGTTCAAGTATAATACTAACTTGATTCACTCAGTTTTGAATTTTTTTCATTAGTCCAAAAACTACACGTTTCAGGTGACTGTCTTATTTGAACAGTTCAACAGTATATTGGAGAGTAAATGGCTGAGGTCCACCCATAAGTTCCGCAATAATCCCCTTATTTGTACCCTCAAAAATCCTGTCAAAAAATGGCAAATTGAATGAAACAAATCATTAGGCCGATGAATATGTTGGTATAAAATTGAAGGCAACGATCTTCTGTGCTTTTTCAAGTAAGGAAACCTCTCCAAAAGCTGTCGAACTATCAGGTTGCCTGGGAGAAAATCATGGAACGTTCATGTATGAAATGTATTGAAGCCTTTTTCAGCTCTAGTCACGAGTAGGGAGCCACTATGACGATATCATAATCACGGTAATTGGTTTAAAACTTTTTATCTAAAGTCAGGGCCCTGAAAAATATCTTCTAATTCCAATGAAAACAAGCAAATTGAATCTCTTTCTCAAATTCACTTAGAATATCTTCTCATACTCTTCTAGACTCGCCCAGCTATCCATGAGCTTTTAAACGAGCTCTCTGTGTGCTTTATTGGAATTGATAAAAATGCTTTTTTACTTAAAAACCTTATAAAGGCCCGGCCATTTTTGCGCCGCCATTTGTAAATTATGAATAAAATAGGAAAGCGTTTACTTCCATGGGACAACAGTACATTTTGATGATTTTTAAATCAAACGGAGGATCATACTGCTCTGGGTTATGTTTGAAGCAATTTATATGTACTATTGTTCACATGTTAATATCTGTATAATAAAAAGTACTTATCCTTTAATTAATGAATTGCATGTGATATAAAATGATGTTATGTTGGCTGTTAAACTACCCGCTTGTGATGGTTATTTCCTGATATAACACACAGATGTCGCTGAAGTTGGGAATTTATTTTTGTTTGCCTCATACTTGTATGACCATCCTTAAGAAATCTTAAAAACTCGTTTTTTTTCAACAATAATGTATTATAATTGTGCCAATTACATGTAAAATATAAAATGTACGGCAGAAGTTTATAAAGCTTTTTTTTTTCTAAAATAAACTGCCAAACTTTAATGTCTATGTTTATAAAACTTATCTTTTGTGACTGTTATCCAGTACCCTCTATTTATTATTTCAATTTTAAGCTATTTCTTAAGGGTGCTCGTAAAATACAAAAAAAAAGAACCAAAGTTATTTAAAAAAATATTCAAATTTGTACAGAACATCGATGTTATTGCGAACTTTTTTATTATAATTAGAAAAAGAAAAAATCCTGAAATATATTCAATAAAAATGATATATTATTACTAAAAAAAAAATCCTTGTATATTGAAGCATTTTTGTATCTCTAGTTGTTTTTACCTTAAGTGTGTAGATTCTTTTTATTGTTGCCTGATGAAAAAATGATGTTAGTGTTTAACTGTTTTTTGCGAAGTTTATTTTTTTTTTGTTTTCAAGCAACTAACTTGGCAAAAGGAACTTGAGGAATTTCTAAATTAATCAAAATTTTACACAATGAAAAGTCAATATACCTATGCGAACAAAATTAATCTGAATATCTTTCTTACGTATGTCATGAGCTGAAATTATCATTATCATGAGGAATATATGTATAGGAAAACACGTCTAAAATATCCTTAATGAGTATCGATTGATGACGACATCCTAATACTATTCCCAGCAAAAACTTCAAAGAAATATTCATATCGGATCGATCAAATCTAGATGTTCGATGTACCATAATCTCGAATTAGAGTAATGGTACACTAGTATCCAGTTCTGTTGATATTCCAACCACAGAAACGTTTTAGATGCGGATGCCCAAACAAGGCAAACCTGATTGACATGCTTAAATGAATCTGGGTTTCGTTGTGAATCCTACATTGCACTGACGATATGCAAGAGCACCGAAACTCGTCTGTTACCGGATTCGCAATAGAACTGGATACTTTTGCCTAGATTTGTCATTTGCATAATTGCTTGTTCAGGAAAATATGAAAATAATAGTGTGCTCTTCACATAATATAAATTTCTAGTTCCATGGAAATAATACATCAACATACATACAAAACATTCTTTTGCCAAGTTTGCTTGATATTAATCAATAAACAAGTAAATTAGAGAGAGAAAAACGATTTCTTTTTGCGTAAAAAAAAAAAATTAGCAATAGAAGCTTCAGCCGCTTGAATCCAAGAAATATAAAAAAATTGAATAAAAAATCCCTTGTAACGACACTTTTACTAAAAAGTATCATTAAATTACGAAGCTAATTCATACAGGATGATAAAAATTATTTTTGTTATTTTATAAAACATTTTTTGAGTTTGTAACAAATGTTTTAATTCAAACATTTATCGTTTGTTAATGCGTTGAAAATATTTGTTACTTGAGCAAAAATATATTAAAAATATATCATAACACAGTTTTCTATTATATTTTTATTTTTAAAAACTAGTTTTTATCTGTCTTATATTTTTGATTATTCTCAGTACAATATGTTTCTTAAGTTTACTTCTTTTGATACCTGAAAATATGAAAACTTTTATCTGAACCTAAAATCAATCAAAGTTTCCGTATTTTTATCGGTTGAACTGTATTATTTGTGTTCGATCAACAAAAACAAATTGCGCATATCATTGGAGTGCATAAAAAGTCCACTGAATGTCCGTCTTGATTCGTTCACTATCGACTGATGTATCCCATTATTCAGCCCATTGGGCAAGACAATAAATGAATGATCTATCGAACTTTTTTGTAGTTTTATTTACCAGCAAATACACACATCAAAATAGTCTAGGGAACAAGATGCAACTGAATACATTTATAAATTGAAGAAAATTTAGTTTTGAAAGAGTTTTAATTTTTTTTAAATCCTGCTAAAAAAGCCGACATGGTAAATTTGACAAGATTTGTTCAATAAATAATACTCACTTTATCTTTTTTAAAAAGTTGTTCTTTCCTAAAATTGAAAGACAGATATTTCTTGTTCTCTAGACTATTTTGATGAGTGTAGTTTTCAGATGGTGCATTTATGCCTTCATCTATACCTATATTTCGAATCTGTAGCTGAAGTAACAGCATGATCAAGGGATCATGGAATTTTGAGTGTTCCAAAAAGACAAATTTTATTTTGAGGTTGAAGGGGATGATCTGAAGTTCTCTTTTAAGCTTAACAAGAAATAATTCCAGTTTTATACAGGGTGTCACAGAAATAATAACAATAAAATTTTTAGCAGTAATTGATTTCTTGAACCGCAACAACATTTTTCAATGCTTTTTTGTCGTAAGGCCGTTTAGTTAAAATTTTTGATAGATTTGTCATTAGGAGACCCCGAACCTCACAATAGTTAAGTATTTATGCAACAAGTGTGTAAAGTGAACCTTTTTTCACGAATGTGAATTTTGACGCACAAGCCGAAGGCGAGTGCGACAATCACATAAGTGAAAAAGGTGCTTTACGCACGTATTGCATACAATATTTTTTCTACTACCAATCAAATATGTGTAAAATAATAGATTTAGACAAATACTTTACGCACTAGTGTGTGAAGTATTTTCACTTTACGCACTAGTGTGTGAATTAATTTACCAGAAAAATGCTAAATCGACAGTGTCAATAACTGTCATTGTCATTACTTTATGCACTAGTGTGTGAAATGAACTACTTTATGTACTAGTGCGTGAAGTGAGATTTTACGTCTTCTGAATAGTGCGTAAAGTAAGTACTTTACGCACGGTAGTAGAAAAAATAGTTTTTTCCACATGGAAAGGTATACTGTTTTTACTTTTCCTTTGACTTTTCCAATGATGCTATAATAATTTGAACATAGGAACAATGGCGTTTTTTTGAGGAAGTGCGCCGTCAGTTACACTATGTTTTATTTTCATTTTAAGCTATCTAGTGCCTCGGTAAAAAAAGTGTCATGATTAGAGGAGAAAAGTACTTATTAGTCATTATGACGAAAAACCTGAAAATTTTGGCAATAAAACGAAACCTAAAATCATAATATAATATAATTTATTCTAGCCGTGTTTACAAGCGATACAACGTTATTGTATCAAGTAGGCCAATTTTATTTTATTTTACGGTGAATTATTCTTGAAATAAAATTCTAGAAATCAGTATTTTGTGAAAATTTCAGCATCAAACACGGTTAGAAAAGGTAAGCCACTTGGACCATGGAACCTCCCCCAACTCAACTGGATGGTAAGTACAAGTGCAGTGGATTGTACACTTGCCACCTGTAACATGAATTTTTCATGTGGAAAATATTCTGGTTAGATTTGCCGCAGTGTCAAGCAGACACGCCTTGTAAATTTTCAGATACAATTCGCCTATACAGGTGATTTTTAGTTTGTCATTTGTAGACTTCCAGGGAATGACATCACTTGCTATTTAAGCTCATGTTAGCTTGTGTTGTGATGATGAGAACTTGTTACGATAAATTTATCATTTTCATCACATGTTCCATTTCTTCTAATTTTCATTATCAAATTATATTTTTGCCATTTCAGGATCAGCAAAATAATAATTCATAACTTAAGTAATTTAAAATTATCTACAAAATTTAATTAATTCCATATAATATCAGTACTGCCATCTATCCATAATGAGCATAAAAATGCAAATATCTGTTATTAAGAGAAGGTACCGCCATCTAGTACCTGATAAATTTACTATGGTGGAAATATCCATATTTTCACAAAAACACTTTTTTCTACTACCGTGCGTAAAGTACTTACTTTACGCACTTTTCAGAAGACGTAAAATTTCAGTTCACGCACTAGTGCGTAAAGTAATTCACTTCACACACTAGTGCGTAAAGTAATGTCAATGACAGATGTCCACACTGTCAATTTGGCATTTTTCTAGTAAATTCACGCACTAGTGCGTAAAGTGAAAATTCTTTACACACTAGTGCGTAAAGTATTTGTCTAAATTTATTTTTTTACACATATTTGATTGGTAGTAGAAAAAAATTTGTATGCAATTCGTGCGTAAAGCATCTTTTTTCACTCATGTGATTGTCGCACTTGCCTTCGGCTCGTGCGTCAAAATTCACATTCGTGAAAAAAGGTTCACTTTACACACTTGTTGCATAAATAACTATTTTCGATGAATCGCAATTATTAGTTTTACCTCCTTAAACCACCCTCAAAGTAATTTGCAAGTCAAGTAAGTTCCCCAAACGATGTATTTTGGTACTACCTATAATCTCCAGTACCTTTCATGCCCGAAACTAGAGTAGAAATGTCCATATTTTCACAAAAACTCTTTTTTCGATGAATAATCGCAATTATCAGTTTCACCCCCTTTAACCACCCTCAAAGTAATTTGCGAGTCAAGTTAGGTTCCCCAAACGATGAATTTTGGTACTACCTATAATTTCTAGTACCTTCCGTGCCCGAGACTAGGGTGAAAATGTCCATATTCCCACAAAAACCCTTTTTTCTACGAGGTCATGAAACCACTTTTCCGCCCTGAGTGCGGAAAAGTAGAATACCTAAAATTTTTAGGTATACAGGTACATACAGGTATACAGGTATACTACAGATACAGATACGGAAAAGTGAAAAAAAAAAAACCTTAAATTGGTAAATATATAGGAGCTTATATTAACTTCCATCTCGTAGAAAAAATAGTGTTCCTAACTTGTGCGTAAAGTCTCTTTTCCGCACTAGTTAGGAAATATACTATTTAGCTTCGCCCTAACATTACTTTTAAAATTTTGCTTTTTGAACTGCACATGCGAAACAGTTCTGATTGTTCTCAATCATTTTCGCGAACGTAGCTATTTTCTAATCGGCTGCTCTACTAGGAGAGGGCAACCAACATCTGATTAAGCTTGTACCTACATTTCAATAAGTTCTCAGACAGGCAAGTCAATTTCATTTTTGTAATTTTTTTCTTCAGATTTCTAGATTTTCCCTTAATCACTATCACTGTTGAGATTTTACCTGATAAATCTTATCTTATCTATTTTTGAAACATAAATATTATATTTTAATTTTTTTATCTAATTGTATGTCTCCATTTTGTAACTGGTGGTCCCACTTTTTTTCTGATGTGAGTCAATTCAGAGTTTTGGCTAATAAATAGGTACTGCTGCTTTGGTTTTGGAATCAATTGTTAGTGTGGGATTATTGGACCATTTGCTCTAAATAGAGTCGGTGCAAACCATATTTGTGTGTCCATCCCTATCAACTCTTTACTGAATACAGGCAGAGGCCTGAATAGCCATTTTCTGTTTGACTCCTTCAATTATCTTCTCAAGTAGGAAAAGCGCTGGAAGGCTGAAATTTTAAAATAGAAATCCGGATAGGTCAAAAATTTATTTAAAAAAGATTTTAATTAAAACATCAAAATTTCGACAATTCCTGGATTTAATTTATTTCATCCTCAGCTTTATCTTGTAATACCTATAGTAGGTACCATAACTTAAAAGGAAAATTTGTCTATTTGGGGAAAATCTAGAGATTTTTTTTTATCTGATTCAATTTTTTCTACATATTTAATTGTTTCTTTTTTATATTAAAATATTTTTCCAATTTGCAATAGTTGCTCATACTAACCTGATTCTGTTGGAAAGGAGTGTCTGCACAACAATGGAACAATAGTTTTATAATAAAATAATTTCAATTTAAATCTTCTTTGCAAGACACTCGGTTTTTGACTGAATTCAGGGATTTAATATTTCAAATCTTGGCTAACCTGATATTGCCTTATTCTTTTCTGGGTACCTACTCGACATAAGAGATCACTATTTGAAGTCTGGATCAGCTGGAGTGACGTCACACCAGCAATCAATCCTCTTTCCTGGATACAGGAAACAACACGAAGAGCTCCAGTTCACGAAAGTGAAACCCCAATATCCATTGAAGAGCTCCGGATTGGAAAGTACATATTGTATCAGATTCATCAGAACAACCAAACTCTCTAATTTTAAAAAAAAGTAACATTGTTACTCACAATGTGAACAAATATCAAATAAAATTATTGTTTGTTGTAATTTGAGTGGTTTCATTTGCACATAAAGGGACTACACGTTATCTTTATTTTTGAATTCCGCGACCCTATAGGTTCTCTTGTCTTAAAATACAAATAATTATATTTATTTGTAACAATTTGTAGATTTCGAGGGAATGACATCACTTGCTATTTTAGCTCATGTTTTCTTATTTGTTAAGTTCGATTGTGTGCAATGATGAGAACTATAACAAGTTCGAAACCGGCATGTTGCTAAACAAATGTCCAACGAAAGGAGCACGACTTTTTCTTCATTGTCTTACATAGCACAAACACATGTATCGCATATTCTCACTGTCTAGAAGCGCTACCAAGCAGATACCCTTTATGAATTGATCTATTGGTTCTAATAATCCACTAACAAAAACTTTTAAGACATCATCCCTAGCTAGTCAAACTAAGTAAGTAACTGATGATAATCACATATAAGCTTCCAGTTCCATTAGGCAACTACAACAAAACAACCTTCTCGAATGAGTATATATTATTAATACACGGACCATCACGGACAGAAAAAAAAATACCTAGTGAGCTTGTTTAATCTCGAGCCGTTTTTTCTCGTCTTCTTTTTTTCCGGCTCGCGTCCGTCCGCCGCAGCCCCTCCGCCTCTTCCCTGGCGGATTCTGAGGCCCTATGCCACCAGGATACGTCGAAGCGCGCGCCGCCCCGGCCGCAGTGGACTTTCGGCTGCCGAACGGGCTGCGTCTAGCAACTGGCGGCCTTGCAACTAGCAGCTGAAGCTGAGCTACGGGGAAGGCACCGACAGCAGCTGGTTGCGCCGGTTTTTGAACGGTGCCAATGTGCAATTTCGGGTAGTCCGGTACCTATTGACGTTGTGCGCCGGCCCGTGGGTGACTTGTGCACTATTCATAACCTTATTCAGTGACAGTTCTTACCGGATACGCTCGCGGTTTTGTCATTTGGTAAGTATCAAGTCACATGCTCGATTACTTCTCATCTGGCTGCACAACTCGTGTTGATATGACTCACCGTTTATCTATAGTTTTCAGTCCATAGCTCGAAGAAAACTGATAAAGCAACAAGTATACTGCAGTCTTCTCTATCCTGCTTGATGGTTTACTTAAATTTAAATGACAGCTGATGGTTTTTGGTATTTTTTAAGCTAAGAATCCTTTTTGTAGTTAGTTACCTCTTGAAGTCCATGTTACTTAACAATAAGCAACACCGGCAAGAATGCCAGCAAAATATTTTTAACGACATTCGCAGTTATAGAAGTATCTTATTCTTAACTTCTCACGTAATTTTTTAAATTTTAAAGGTAATGATAGTTATGATTTCTAAGGAGTCAAAATATGAGGTATAAGTCTCCTGCCTGCTGGAAACAAACATCAACTGCTTACCGCTCGACTAAGAAATGCACTTTTGGTGGGCCCTATGTATATAGTTTCATTTAAATGAATTTGATCAGGCGTACTTAAAGAAAATATATATGACATAATACGGGCGATATGATTAACATGATTTATGCTTTAATCATTACTCTTTAACGTTAACAAATGATAATTCAAGTTTCTTGCTGTTAGAGCTTTGATAATACAAAAAAATAATTTTCTTATTTCAAAGCTCTCGACTTGAGAAAGAGAATTTTCTTGTTAATCACTGAATGATAAAAAATCAAAATGCACAACTCAATATTTTTATTAGAAAAAAATATACATTTTTTAAACCCCTATATTCAAATCGTGCCCTGGGGTCTATTGATTCGATATTGATGGCTAAATTGCTCCTATTACGGTAACTGTTTTATCAAAAGGGCTCATCTTTATACGAATACGAATAGTCCCAATCCAGTATTATGAAGTCCCATAACTCATTTACTTTAATAGCTTTTATGTACCTATTTTGTTTAGGTAATATTGGACGGATTATATATTGTCCATGAATACATAATACATACAAACTTATTAAATGGTTTCCCAATACGGTCTCTTTTCACTTCTCCAGTGAGGCTTTTAATCTAGGTAATTTGGATCTCTATCGTAGGTATCGCATGTTGAAGAAAACTGCAAGAAATTGAACAATGTTACTTTTCTGGATTTTGATTTTATTCGGTAACAGCATAAACTACGATGATGATTCCAGATTCAATTAACATAAGGCCAGAAAAAGTTCACTAACAATATTTCTTCAGGTAATGACTAGCTCACATTTACTATTATGGGAAATATGACCAAATGTTCTTCTTGCGTAGGTAAAGCAATGCAAGGTGAATAAACAAGGGTAGAAATGATCTCATAGAATCCGAAAGGTTTAATAATTTAAATTATTTGCAATTATTACTCAATGATAGAGCAGGTAGGTACGTTTCCATTTCCATCATACCGTGAAAATTTATGCGTTTCGTTGCATTCAATTTGGCAAAATACCCATTTAATTGGCATTAAATGTTCAATTCAAACTTTTCTACCGGAAGCCTGTGTAATTATCAAACGTGAAAAGCCTTCCAAAAACCAACATAGTTATTATACAATTTATTAAAAAACTTTATGCCCAACTCCAAAACATTTTTCCGCGCTGGAAAATTTTCGTGGTAATTAATTTTCCCAAAAAAGAACTCGTAATATGCCGAATAAGTTGCAACTTTTCAAAATAAACCAACCAGGCCCGCTCTGGTCGGCGTTCAGGCGTTACTTTAATTATTTTCACGGAGTTGAGTTTTGGAAAATTTCAATGAAAAATGCTAATTTGATTAGGTGGGACCCACTCTTTCGAAACTCAGTTTAATTATGCCGAAGAGATTATTCAACTTTCGCCAAAAGTTCTTATGGCTTTGGAAAAGTTTTAATATTTATTACATCGGTCGTTTAACATCAGGAATATGTATTTTGAGTTTTTGAAGATGACACTTGAGAACCTTCAAATTGATGATTTGAATAATAAGAAGCAGAACGATTGAACCATTGAGCTTGAAATTCAAAGGCTTATTTATTTGGCTCTTATATTTAGGTGGCCCTATTTCAAACTCTGAAGCCTCAAGCATTATATTACTTATGTTAACAAGCCATGTGATTTATGGATTTGTTCAACGACTTTTTGAAACTATAAATTGTGTATCATATTCAGCATTATAATAAAGAAATATCAGGAGCATTGAGTATGATATTACTTAAATTAAAATTAAAATAAGCTAAAGTGTGTCATGTGCATCATTCTCCAGTGTATGATCCTATGAAGCTTACTCTGAATCCCGGAAAGACATGAAGTACCATAGTGACATGTGCTACCTGTTACTAGAGCTCAGCATTCAATTCCGTCCAACTTGTGGTCATTGTAACAAGCATTTTAATATGCTCGTTCCAATGATGTAAATCAGTGCTGAAATTTGCACCGAGTCTGGTTCTCGAGTGCGCTAGGAATACCTTTGTCAATTAGTGTTCGGACCATTGTTCGAGTGGTTTTGTTAGTTCCGCAAAGGGATTTCTTTTCGACAAAGCAGTACCTCAGGATCCTTATTCTTGAAACAAGGGAGCAGCGTTCCCAGGAGAACGAGTATTCCGTCTTTCTTATTCATATTTTCACTTGCATATCATTGAGAAAGACGGAACACTCATTCTCCTGGGAACGTTGCTCCCTTGTTTCAAGAATAAGAACCCAGAAGTCATTCACACATTAACCTAAATTATTGGATTGTTGCGCTTTCAGCGTGGAATTGTCATTTTTTTTTTTAACAATAAATAAGAGATTATTTAAGGAAAAAGCTGAAAAATAAAGCTTTTTTTTAGTTGCCACAATTTGATGAGAAGTGATCTGATACCTGCATAGGCGATTGAAGCCACAAAATCAAAAATAAAATTTAAAACTTCTCATTGAGAATTCACAGCAGATGTTGGATTAAGTAAATAAGTTTTATTTTTGAGCCAGAAATGAAATTTTAGTGAATACAATCGTCCAAAAAGCCAGACCATCAGGCTTTTAATACCTTTCACATCAGGTTTCTTACTACCTTTATTTCACCTTTTCCACTTCAAGTTCAATCAGATGAAAAAATAGCTATATTTTTCAGCTTAAGGTCTTGAAGAGAGATGCAGGCTTGCCGAATCAGATGCACTTTAACAATATCCATTCTTCGAACCCTCAACAGATTGCTGAACTCTTTGCCACACACTTCAAGAATTGTTATTGTGACCACAAGGATGTTGAGATCAAAGAAGACTCTTTTGGAACATACCTTTCCAATCATCTCTTCACAGTCGAGGAAATACAGAGAGAAATTCTGGATCTCGATGCCTCAAACAGTCCTGGACCAGATGGTGTTTCTTGAAAGCTGTCGCACATCTCTAAGCTTTCTTCCGATACCGGCATTTTTCCCAGAAGTTGGAAAATCTCAACACTTTTCCCTGTCCACAAATCAGGAGATAGCACTGATGTGAATAATTATATTATAGGCATACCTCTACTATCGCGCATTCCTAAAATTATGGAATCCATTCTAGCAGACAATGTGTAACGTAACGTAACTACATTGCTAACGAATAGCACGTTTTCTGCAAGGGTAAATCCACTGATATAAATCATGCTATCTACCAACAGTTCCTAACGAAAGCTTTGGAATCAGGAAAACAGGTGGACCTGCCATAAGTTGTTACTAAAAAAACTTCAATATATGGACTTCAGTGCACGTTTCTGGGAATGTATACGATCTTATTCAACGGAGAGATGTCAAAGAGTTAGTGTGTGCGGTGCAGTATCCCACGAGTTCATAGTTTCATCCGGCGTTCCTCACATAGGACCGATTATGTTTGTTAATTTCATAAATGACATCATCCTTATCCAATGCTTCCAATTATTTCTCTGCCTACTATACTCTGACGACTTAAAGTTTTTACCAGTTGAGGACGGGCACTCTACCTCTCTCCAGCCGGACTTGGACAGGTTGTTCACTTGGTGCAACTCAAATCTTCTCAAACTCAATATTACTAAGTGCAAACACATGATTTTTCACAAGACCAAAAATCCTATACTGTCGACATACACCATCAACAACGCCAATCTGACCACCTTCGAAGACCTTTGAAAAAGACCTGTCTTTCAACAAACAGATCGTCATGAAAAGTCCTAGACTTTTAGGTTTCATCAAACAAAACACTAGAGACATACATTATACGAAGTCTATTATCTGTCTATATTGCAGTCTCATTCGATCCACACTTTTGAAAACTGCAGCCCAATTTGGACTGCAAGTTACATATGCCACATTAGAAGAATAGAAGGAGTGCAGAAAAAATTTGCCTGCTCTACAAACTGAGATTTCCTTACCAGAACCTTGAGTATTAGACTCGTTTCCAGATCTGCGGCATACCCAGCTTTGAGAATTGACGCAAAAATGCCCAGCTCATTTTTCTCTACAAAATTCTGCAGAACATTATCAAATCGCACGAACTTCTGATAGAAATTGGATTTCTGGTTCCTGGAAGAAGAACCGGACAGAGGCAGCTCTTTTTCCAACCTGTGCATAAAACTAACTACGGTTCATATAGATACCGCTCTGAATGTAATAAAAAAAGAAAACAGTACTTAATTACAAAGGCTGTATTCTTTATACTTCGTATTTTTAATAAGTTGTAAATCTGCATATCATTATTTAAGTATATTTCTTCAGTTTACCATTCAGAAATTTGTTTTGTAGAGTACACTTAAATATAAATAAATAAATAGATAATATTTCCACTTATGACAAAACAAAATCCAAAAAATAACTATTTTAAACTTTTTCATTTATCAGGTTATATTCTTCTTTACTCTACGAAAATTGAATCGTTCCGCTATACCAGTATATTCTTAGCTTTAAACCAGGGCGCCTGAATCCAGATTAATGGACAGTCCTCGACGTTGTCTGGCAGAGGGGGCCCCAAATGCATACTTGTTTTGGATAAACAGAGGTTCCGAAATTAGACTTTAATCCCCATGAACGGAAAACACAATTGTCGTTCTAGAGCTGGGGAAAATTTGATAATTTCAGTTTATGTTTTGCCTGGTAATGGGATTTGTATGCCGATGCACTATCGTAGAGTGCATGTGACATTAACTGGATAATTAAGTAGATTAAATTGTGATAGGATGTAACAAAACACAAACTACACACTATACGAAACTTGAAGTAATTAATCTAAAATAATTTAGGAATGTCACGTGACATATGCACAACAACCCAATTAACATGATATTTTGTTCAGCGAGGTGTTTTAAACGCATCATAAAAACAATGCTTTATCGCATTGGCCTAGTAAAATCGAAAATATTGAAGTTTTCGGCCTCTATGATGATTATTCCTTTGTGTATCCACCTCCGTGTCCGTGAATTGAGTGAGAATATTCTGTCATAAGTAACTACAGTAGCAAATCTGAGCTAGTAAATTCCCAGAACAATTCGAAATCTTGTTCGTGCAGAAAACTTTTCGGCTTTATGTAAATGGTTTCTATCTAGAATCACTTGTAGTAAATTCAAAGATACGAATTTTAAATTTTTAGAGAATCTTATTTTAGTGAAAAGTTACATTTTTTTGTGTGTGTGAGCCAGTGGTGCAATATTTGAAGTAAGGACCCTCTTCAAAGAAAAACCTACAGTCGTGTACAATAAAGTACTGTATATATTGTAGTAGTGCGTAAACTAAACCATCATTTTCTTAAGTGCAAAAATATCTACCAATATTATAGAATGTTCCTTTATTTCCAAACACACAGTTGTTCTTATTCTGAAATTTTATTATGCACACACAAAGTTCAGGTAGGTATTTCAACGCCAGAATAATATAAGAATTATGTAATAGTTATTGAAAAAACAAAGATTTTAATACACATTCTAATCTGGTTCAATTTTGTTTATATTTAAAATTATTTACTTTTAAATAAAACAACCTTGATGATGGAAGATGAGACGTTTGTTTTCTACTGGTTCGGAGTAATCCATCCGCAACACTTATTTAGAATTCAAAGAGGAATATTATACCTCCCTTGATGTCTGGGTTCTACTCTTGTTCGAAAACGTTCTGAATAAATTATTTACTTCTGAACATTTACTCTATTTACATAATTTTCAAAAGCCCTTTCGAGAAACAACCTCTGCCGGGAGCGATGTCGATGCCAGGTGGGATGGGTCTTTGTAAGATCCCTTGGTAATATAGATTTTTAAATATAATAGAAATAAGTAAATGGTTCAGGCAATTGAAAAAAAAAAAACAGAAATTGTTAACAGGCTAAAATTCAGTTATGTTCAGGCTCCTAGGTAATTGCATACATAAAAGTAATCCACGTAAAATCTGCTCCTACGCAAGGCGCTATGTATTAATTTGTATGTGTGAAGTAATAAAAAAAGCTTTCCCAACAACCTAAGAGAAAAACTTTTGCTCACAAACCTTAATAAATCAAATAATTCGGGCAAAACTTGAACATGTAAGAATTTTTTTTCTTTTTGTTTCTTTATATAAAAGGTTTTATTTATCAAAGTCCGAAGAAAATCACTCGGTTCTTCGGTTAATTTTCGTCATGGGGAGACAAAAAGTCACGATTCCATTTATTAAATAAAGTCTGAACATCCATACGTGCCGGCTTCAATATGGAACAACGCGCGCTTGTTTTGGCCAGACGGTCCATTTTTTTAAATTGATCAATCTCTGTTGTGAGGCTTGTAACAGAAACTGGTTACTTTTTTTTTTTGGTCCGTAATATTTTTGAGAATTAAAATTTCGCCACGTTATTTTGTTGTTCAAAAATTCGTAAAAACCAAAACTTACCCAAGGAAAAGTAATATCATGTCACTTTATTACTCGAGCAGTTTGAGTTGAGATTAGATGTAGAAAAAACACGCAATTTTATCCAGTCTTCTGAGTATTTTTCGCACACCTATGGATGCCGTGCCTCTATTACACGAACAATATTGTCCTTTTGCGGAGCCGCATAAAATGGTAATAAAAAAAGGTAAAGGGGAAGATATTATTCAGGGACGATTCAAGAGGGGACGGATAAGATATTCAGGAAAAGATTTTGAGGATCAGTAGGCTTTATTTGTTATGATATTATTAACGTTTTGGCTTCAACTGGCGACTAATAATTACAAAGTTTTAAAGCTAACTAAAACTTTAATTTTAAACTGAATTAGTTTAATATTAAACTCTAACCCAATATCAATTATTCATGCATGCCATTTACCTTTCCCATTGCGCTTTTGGTTGAGTGACAGAAATAAGCGTCAATTTTCTATAAAACTTTTATGCGCGCTAACTTTTAACCGTGTAACACCTCCGCATCAGTGCAACTTTTCCTATAACACAATGTTGTCGGCAAATTTGTATGCGCTTTCGCTCGGAAGCGAATGAAACTATTACGTTTGCTACGGTTTATGCAAAGTATCAGGAAACATTTTATGGGCTAGAGGTATAAAGGGATTTTGTTTAACCTGGTTTTTGAAAGGACATTGTTGCTGACAACAACATTATGTTTGATATCATGCTTAGAAGATTTAAAGTTTCAACACTTTTAGAACTTCCATAGGGAGTACAAAAATGGGCATTGTATAGCTCCAATACATTTGACGTTTGTTTTTTGAGGATAGGTATAGCCAAGATAAGGTTATGGTATCAGAAAACTTCAAATTGGAATCCAAACTAATCCCTCGTTTTTATTCTCATCGGTGACTTCACCGATGAGTTAGCTATCTTTGTTTAGTGAATGGAAAATGACAATGACGGCCATAGAATGGTGGATCCATCGGTAAAATTTGATGAGAATAAAAACGCAGGGTGACTCAAACTCCAAGTTTTCCAGAATTAAATTGCCGATCTTGCAAATATTTTCGTATATTTTTGTACCACCAACCTTCTCAACAAATAGGAGACATCGATGGATGTAACTCTCTATTTGTGAACCATAAGAATATACTCAATTTGATGATGTTATGACAGTGAACGTCAGAGATCATAAAATGGTTTCATAGCAATAAATAATATCTGATATGATCTGATTTGTAAAACAATTACGCAAGAGCTCTAATTGATAACGAGCCTTCTGAACCATTCCTATAACCCAAACATGAGTGAGGCAAGGTTGCGTGCTCGCTTCAATATTGTTTAACCTGTTTGCTACTGCTTTATCGATAATGGTGAATACTAAACTAGAAGAACTAGGAGGCGCCATACAATACCGTTTTGACGGCGGTCTCTTCAACGTCAAAAGGCTTAGAGCAAAAACTAGAATTGTAATATGCTTGTGGGCAAATAGCACTCTCAGTCGAGATACTTCAGGCTATCCTGGAAATCTACGCCTGGGCTTATGATGCTCTTGGAATTAAAATAAATATAAACAAAACCAAGATTATGACAACTCCAGCAGTCTTAGACCAGACTGAGATTCGTGTTCAAGGCAATTATCTTGAATATGTTGAGTACAGAGGAAACATTGACGAAGAAATCGAACACATCATTAGAAATGCTACTGGGTCTTTCTGGAAACTTGGAGCCAGAGTTTTTGACAACCATGATGACATTCTGTCAATGAATCCATTTACAGAGCAGTAGTAATCACAGCACTAACGTATAGTTTCGAAACTTGGGTAATTAGGCACTGGAACGCATTCAATAAATGCATCTGCGACAAATAACGCGAATAAAGTAATACCATGGAGTATCTAAGGTTATGGTTCAGGTATTGCATAGAGTAGATTTTACAAGTATTTCTGACATTGTTGCCAGGCAAGTCTCAGATGGGCAGGACACGTATCGCGCATGTCAGAAAAACGACTGCTAGGCCGTCGAAAGTAGGGAAATCAGCTGAAACGTTACAAAGATGTCTTTCACGAATTGGAGATAACTAAAGTTAACTGGCCTCAACATCTGCTTAAATAAGCGAAAGGAACCACCCTCTGGGTACTACTTCAGAAGCCCATTGGCTTCCCCTTGGTACCGGGCTTGCGAGAGTCGACAAAGTCAAAGATCTCCAACCCTCTTAGCTTTCAGCGATTCGCTGAAAGTACCCTCTGGTTTCTTGTTGATTTTCCATTGGTTCTCAAGTTTATTCAACCTTCCACATTCAAACTGCTCCACCCTGTGATCCAGTTTGATGGCTCTTCGGCAGAGTTCGCTAGTTACATGTGGTCAAATTTTTAATTGACCATTTAATGGTTTCCCTTTTAATTGACTTCCCTTTTCTAATTACCTAATATGCTTTCTATTCTTATTTCGTAATTTCTAACCTAGCCGAGTAAATAAAATAAAAGTTCCCTAATTTCTAACCTAATTATCAAGGGTGTGAAATGAACTAAACTATCCTCTATTAATTTAATAATAAAATAATTGAGTAATCACTCCTATCTCAATCTACATATATCTTAATTATAACTAAACATTTGACTATCTTACAGTTAACATTTCACTCAAGTGATAACCCTTGATAATTATATTGTTATACAATTTGTTATTGTGTCTTAAAAATCCAGCTCATGTAATTATTGCTTCACTACACACACACAGGCTTCCAATATACAAAATTCTTTCCAGCGGTATCAGTTAGCTGACATCTGGGTTCGTCATAAAACGTGGGTATTCGGAAGATTATCCTTGACTTTGAATAAATTATTACAACCACATGGCATCTGGTTCAGTCGACAGATTAGTTAGATTAATAAAACAATGTATGTGGGGGATCAAAATTTATAACGTTAGCATGTCGCAGTGTTGCCGCATCGACTTCGTTTTACTTTGACATACCATAAAGTTTGTCATTTTCCCAGGTTACATTTTTATTAATAAATTGATAAGAATAATTATAATACCAAAAAACGAAATTCCATTAATACAATTTTATAGCAAATTAAATTATATCCCAATTATCAATCCCCGATTCGTTATAAACTGACAGCAAACCTCAAAATATTAAAATCAATAACCAAAGATTTGCAGAAGGCAACTATTGGCAACATTACTCACGATTCCCAAACTAAATCCCATTTTATCGGCAGATTCGGTTATATGATCCGATAGCATTCTATCTCTTTTTAACTAGAGTTAAAGAAAAGAGGAAATGCGCTCTGAGTTTAAAACGAATATTACTTTCTTACAAACTGCAATTGGCAATAATTTCGACGTCATTGAGGACCTGCAACCATTATTTTAATAATTTCACTATATACAGTGTCCGGATATTCGACCGACAACGCTTGACAGGTGACAGACCTCGCATTTTCATGAAAATTGAGATGGGAATATGCAACCTTAAAGTGCTTAGTTTTCAAGATACAGGGTGTCAAAGTTTTCCTTTTATTTTCGATTTTTGTCAACTATTCTTCAATAAACCAACACAGCGAGGCGAAATTAGCTATCGGAGGGTTTGTTAGGGCGAGTAATACAAATTCATTCACGGTTTTGACATCACTACTAGAGGGCGCCACCTACGGCACATCGAACTTTTTTAAATTATCAAAACTTTTTTCCAGTTTGCTGAAACGATTTGAATATTAAAAAAATCGATTCTCCTACGTTTTTTACGTAAAAAAGATGTACTTTGTTCAAGTCTCTAGAGGTAACCGTTTCCGAGATAACCTTCATTGAAATTTCCAATGCAACGGATTTAATGTAAAAATTTAGAGGAAAAAATTATTGAAATTAATGAGAAAAAGTTCGATGTGCCGTAGGTGGCGCCCCCTAGTAGTGATATCAAAACCGTGAATGAATTTGTATTTCTCGCCTTAACAAACCCCCCGATACGTAATTTGGCATCGCTGTGTTGGTTTATTGAGGAATGGTTGACAAAAATCGAAAATAAAAGGAAAACTTTGATACCCTGTATCTTGAAAACTAAGCACTTTAAGTTTGCATATTCCTATGTCAATTTTCATGAAAATGCGAGGTCTGTCACCTGTCAAGCATTGTCGGTCGAATATCCGGACACCCTGTATATTTGTCCATTTCGGGTTACAGCAATAATAATCTTGAAGCTATAAAATTTGATACTTTTCTGGCTTTCAAGTGATTTTTACCCTCGAACAGATTAGGTCATTCGCAGAACTCCATGTGTTTGTAAATTTCATTAGGGTCACATTTCAACAATCTATAAAAATAAAACTTTTCCCACGATAGATGAGCTTGAACCGAGAATATGAATTTGCTATTGATTTTGTTACAACATTCAAAATCAATGGGAAGATCTGGCGCAGGATGGTAACCAGTGGAAAAACATTGTAGCCACTTACTCAGAAGCAGAGAGATCAGGCAGAAGAAAACCACGAGTGTCCGGAATGTGGCAGAATCTCCAGAATAGGACGATTCAGCCACAGAAGATAAACAAACCTGTGTGATATCTTTATTGTATATATTCGAATAACGAATAATTATTATAATATCTGAACGAGGATACAACGAATAATGTATTTTTCCCATCGCTCAATGCAAAATCTACAAGCTCCTGAGTCCGTACGCTTGCTGGGAGTGCACGTCGACCCAAAACTCAATCGGAATAGCCATATGATCTGGGGTATACGCGATGCATAATATCGTGAAATTTATTTCGGGAAGAGTGGTTTCTAACTGTTTATAGTCAAAACTAGCCTATGACCCAATATGCTGCGCACTGCAAATATCCTGACTCTAGAAACGAAATTACTTGAGACGGCTTTGGGATCAGTTCACGATGCATAAGTAGATGCATTTCCCTACAAGTCGTGTTCCAGGTAGACTCATAAGATGATCCATCAGGAACAGGTTCTACTGATTAAGCTCAAACTAACTATCCAAACAAAACCTTGTATAAGTCTGAAGTCCTGTAATGTAAAGCCGGATGCTTTGAAGCTACCGGATTCAAACTGTACCCTATCAAAATCATATTTTATATATCTAAATCTATAATCATAGAGTGAACTCTAAACAAATAATAAATAAAG
Source organism: Ceutorhynchus assimilis (assembly GCA_917834065.1). Classification (NCBI taxonomy): domain Eukaryota; kingdom Metazoa; phylum Arthropoda; class Insecta; order Coleoptera; family Curculionidae; genus Ceutorhynchus; species Ceutorhynchus assimilis. The sequence goes on from OU892281.1 coordinate 6,925,476, forward strand.
CCTATATCAATTATGTATGGGTTTCCTTATTCAAAGAGCCGAGAAGAAGTGACTCTTTTCATCTTGTTTATGTTCAGTTTTCCAAAGCAAATATTCCTAATTTTGAAATATGAACTTCTGAAAAAAAGTGTTCGCTTTGAAAATGAAACAATGCAAATATAAGATATATGCGGATAAAAAAATTACCACAAAAAACCGAAAAAACCACAGTACACATAACATTCGGTTGTAAAATGAAATTTCTGCCGATTTTTTCCAAACAAAAAATTGGTTTTTCCTACGTCAATTCAAGCTTTCATTTGCTAATAGCGGAAAATTCAACCGTAAAATCCTGAAGATCAGTCATGCAAATACATAATTGGACTCAACGAGATGGAATATTTTAAATTTCGGATAGAATGCAGTCTATTTTCTCATTAATTTATCTGTTATGGGTATAATGTCTAAAACAACGAATTTAAATGTACCTACCTACTTCTTAATCCGTGAAATTCAACCATCTTGAAGTTGAAGCTAATAATAATTAAGAGCCTTCCCGCGAAAATAAGACTCCAAATTGGAACGTAATTGAAATTCAAATTGGAATAGTAATAAAATTATCTTCGATAGAAATTTCTCATTATAACCATTTTATTGGAATTTGTAAATTAAACACCCGTCAGGGCTCCGAGTGGCGAAACAAAAGCAAGTCTTTTGCCCATTGTTTTTCTGGATATTTGTCACTCATTGTTCGGTGCTACGTGTTCCTGTTTTTTTGAAAGACAAATGAACTTTGGCAAGAAAACTTTCGGATTCCGACAAACCGGCAAAACGTACATTTTTCACGAACTTGTTTTGCTGATATTATCGAGTTATACAACTAAGTGTAAAAATCCATTGATAACTGTGGACCCTTGTCTTCGATGAGATATGATTGACGTCATCATGCGGCACTGGCAAAAAAGTCTTGAAAGGCCAATAAAGCGGACCGTCAATCACCATTCAACATGGTTTACCCTCATCATACAGTTAATGTGCCGTTTAACGCGGCCACTATTGACACTTGGTGAAGTTTGAGCTTAAGTAACTGGATTTTTTTCGGGGCTTATTTACGATAAATCGTCAAGTCAATTTTCAATAAACCTGAATTATAAGTTCTCTTAAGAAATCTTACAGCAATGGCATATCTTGGAGGTTATATTATTTATAGGAAAATACATATTCTTGTGTTTCTAATGATGGGGACTTTTAGTTTAGTATACAAACATTTATGTATAAATAATTTTTTTGCAATAGGTATTTCACAGCATCTTAAGGGTATGTTCATCCTTAGAACTTTTCTTTATGAAATCGCCTATGCAAGTCAATAAATGTCTACCAAAGATCTTTCACCGCCCTGCAGTGTCTGACATGCATTAAAGTAATATAATAGAATTCATTATGTTTGGCCCCACGTTGGGCGCCAAATTATGTGTAGCACCTTTTTTTTTATCTTTTGGCACACAGTGAACGGCAGCTTTTCATCTGGAGAGCTGATAGGTCGAAGTTCAAAATCAAAGTTTAATTTTTAATGAAGTTTTCAATTATCTAGTCAAGTATTCAAAATTGTGCAATAGGTATTCCACAGAGTATCAAGGGTACGTTCATCCTTAGACCTTTTCTTTATGAAATCGCCTATGCAAGTCAATAAATGTCTTTACCAAAAATCTTTCACCACCCTGCAGTGTCTGACATGCATTTAAGTAAGAGAATAGAATTCAGTTTGGCCCCACATTGGGCGCCAAATTATGTGTAGCCCTTAGCAGCATATACCAATTATGGGTAAAAAGGGAAAATATGATGTGAATAATAATATGGTAATTTTAAAATAATAAATAAATAAATAATAATAATAATCTGGCCTATTTATCCTCGAAGCGGTCACAATCGCAATTCTACCACGAATACTTCAACCAATAGTCGTGTTTCGTGTCTCGCGACTCTTAAAGTTTGCGAGTACTGAAGTACTGAATTCCGTACAGCAGGAAATGCAGGGCGATGATGGTGTGGGGTGCAAACTATCAAACAAACAGGTTTATGGTACTACCAACCAATAACCAATGGTCCAATTCTTAAAGTCGACTCCCACGTCGATCCTACAGGGTAAAAGACACACATATCACAAATGGGGCGGAAAAGTGCAATAAAAAAGATGTGGAAGTATATTCCAGGTAAAAAAATTAATGCTTAAGCAGCTTACCTTGGTTGGATTCACAAAAAGCAATTCTGGAATGAAAACCCAGGAAGTTGAACAAAAAACCTTATTTTCTCTGGCTCTGATACTCGATGGCCTCTTGATCCATTAATAGAAAACTTCAACAAAACTCCTCAAAATATTTGAGCAGATGATACCCGATTTCTTTTCGGACCAAGACAATGGCGTGTTGAGTCACATAGAATCAGTACCAGAATGGCGGTCCCTAGAACCCTTAGAATTGATTCCACCAGATGAAAATACTATTAGCTGACGTAGAACAGTGATGAGGCCCTAGATTTAAGACTGGTACAGCAGTGTAAAAATGTTATTTTACATTAGAAACGAATGATCAAATAAACCTTCCAAGTCTGAGACCATCAATTAGACAAACAGTCATAACACATTTTCAATTTTCACGTTAATGCATATTTTCTAATTTTGGCTCCCTGTGCCACAATGCGTCTGAAAATATATCAGAAATAAATTGTCTTACATAACGAGTGCAACATGTTTAGTCAAAGTTGAACAGTGACGAATCGTACACGCTAGGCTTCTCACCCAGCACGTGATATTGCAACGAGAAAACGTTGCACACGAACTACGAAGTGCTGATAAAATAATGGTACCCTGATAATATCCCATTAATTATAAAATCTAACAAAATCTCAAACTGAGACTGATTATTCAACATTTACAACTTGTAAATCTATTTCAGACTTTAGCACATTTTTTTTTTGAGCCGTTGCGTGGGAGTACGCGGCTCCAAATAACAGACACGCATCCCCTATAAGGGAACGACTTCATTCCCTCATCCCACTTTCCACAAACTTAAAGACCCGAAAACAACGAGAGGCTCGCAAGAGTGAAACAAATCGATTTTTGGTGGCTGCGTGACGTCACGGAATCCAGCAGGTTTCTGCCGAAGGCGACATTTCTTAGGGGGTCCGTTTTGGAGCGTGAATTCCTTCGCAATAGCTGCCTTGGAGACTGGGGAATTTTATTGAAAAAGTGGCCTTTGTCGAAGAATATTTTTGGAATGTGTGAAAGTCGTAGAGAATTAAACAGCTTTATATTTGACGTTCCTATTAATTTTGAAGTTCTCACATATTGGAGAAGTTAGGTATATTTTCTAGGACTTTTTACTTTTAAAAAAAATTCCTAATACATTTTTTCTTTCCCTCCCAACAACTTAAGCATAAAATCAAAACGGTTTTAGCACGAATCTAGAATTTCATCCTGGCGACATAATTCCGGGAGTATCTCTTTTAATAAACTTCCGCACGCCAGCTGAAAATCGATTTCTCTTCTCTTTTTGGCCGTTTTTGGGTAGTTGAAGACTCTGCAAAATAGGGTATAGATAACTGAATGTTCCTTTCTCGAGTCGAGAAATGAATATGCGAAGCCCATTTTCTATCGAGTAATTATTTATTAGTGTATATTGTTACGATAAATTTAATATTTTCGTAACATATTCCATTTCTTCTATTTTTCATTATAAAGTTGTATTTTTGCCATTTCAGAATCAACAAAATAATAATTGATAATAATAATAATTACTTTATTGAATGTATAAATTATTCACAATATATAACATATCTATAATATTTTTAGTTAAGTTAACAAATACAATTGCTATATATAAAAACAAACATCTTCCTCTCAAGCAAGCTGTTTGGTTTAATTCATAACTTAAGTAATTTAAAAGTATCTACAAAATTTAATTAATTAAATATAATATCAGTACTGCCATCTATCCATAATGAGCATGAAAATGCAAATATCTGTTATTAAAAGAAGGTACCGCCATCTAGTACCTGATAAATTTATTTTTTAAAATATGATTTTTATAATTTCTCATTGACAGTCATTCGTATTTTCATTTAAAGAAATTATATTTATCTCACTTTTAGCAACTAGATATATTTCTGTCTTTCTCTAACTGCTGATTCTGAAATAATTATTTTTGTTTTAATGACGTAATTAATTAGTGGTTTTGTGTTTTCAACATAATCTATTGTAATTTGTAAACAATTAAAATAATTCTAGTGTGTTTTTATCTATTCCCTTTCAAGCAGCGTGGTATTTCATTAATGAAGTGAATACGGTATTTTGTATGTGTTGAGTGTTGTCTTCTGATTGGTCGATGGTTACTACGCAGTTAAGTATAAAAAAACACAAAATTGGTTACCTGAAGGGTTCAGGTTCTAAAACGGTCTCTTTTCTGGCGGAACCACTAGACATGCAAGCCGATTTTATTTTTGTAATTTTTTTCTTCAGATTTCTAGATTTTCCCTTAATATTTTTCAATTTATTTTACCATCAATGTATACTATCTATCACTTGAGTTTTTACCTGATAAATCTTATCTTATCTACCTTTGAAATATAAATATTATTTTTTAATTTTTTTTTTTTGTCTAATTGTGTGCCTCTATTTTGTGATGGGTGGTCCCACGTACGTTTTTCTGAGGTGAGTCAATTCAGAGTTTTGGATAATAAATAGGTTCTGCTGCTTTGGTTTTCAGAATCAATTGTTAGTGTGGGATTATTGGACCATTTGCTCTAAATAGAGTCGGTGCAAACCAAATTTGTGTGTCCATCCCTTTCAACTCTTCACCGAATCCAGGCAGAGGCCTGTATAGACATTTTCTGTTTAACTCCTTCAATTATCTTCTCGAGTAAGAAGAGCGCTGAAAGGCTGCACTTTTAAAGTAGAAATCCGGATAGATACTGCCTTATTGTTTTCTGGGTACCTACTCGACATAAAGATCACTATTTGGTGTCTGGATCAGTTGGAGTGACGTCGCACCAGAAATCTATCCTTTTTCCTGGATACAGGAAACAACACGAAGAGCTCTAGTTCACGAAAGCGAAAACCCAACATACATTGAAGAGCTCTGGATTGGAAAGGTACATATTGTGTCAGATTCACCAGAACAACCAAACTGTTAACTGTCAAATTTAAAGGAAAAGTAACATTGTTACTTACATTATAAAAAAAAAAATATTAAATAAAATTATTGTTTGTTGGAATTTGAATGGTTTCATTTGCACATAAAAGGGCTACACGTTATCTTTATTTTCGAATTCCACGACCCTATAGGTTCTCTTGTCTTAAAGCACAAATTACTAAATTTATTTGTAACAATATATACAAAGAATAAAACAAACTCCCATTTCTGTCGATTACCATGATTAGATTCTCTGGTAATAGACCCTTTAATAAAGCCGCAAAATTATGCCATTCAATTCAGTTTGGAACAACAATTACAAGGTAATAAAAATGTTCAATTAAAAACCTCATCGGAAAACCATAGTTTCAACAAAATTGCAATAACGCGACCGCACTTAACACTCATTATTTAACAAAATGCATGGACTGTCAAAAACATTACCCGTTATTTATCTATGAGCGCGTTCGTGTTTTAGTAGGTGTTAAGTGCATTTACAACGGATTGAAATCCAATTTCACCATTATTTTTTTTTTGTCAGTATTTCCGTTGCACATGAAAACTGGGGACAAATATGGATATTTTCAAGTTGGATGATGCCATTAAAATGTTTCATGCATGAAAATAATTTTTAATATAAAAGGAAGTGTCGTATTTGGATTTGCATTACAATATTTCTTGATAAGATAGCATCTTGTCAGTCAGTTTATCTATATAGATGAAGTTTTTAAAAATTCCAAGGTAAAAGCCGATAAAAAATTTTCACGGAAAGCGTAAAACGTTTATGTTGGATGAATAAGAAGAGCTATTAATTTAAATAGAAGTTCGACAGTGAATTTCTATACATTTTTCTTCATTTGTATTATGAAATATTGAATGTTTTTTTTTATTTTTTATTAGTTTTGCATTCCGTTTCCTGCTAATTTCCTTAACTTCAAGATCAATATTTGGGTATTGATCACTTATCGAAACGTAGGAACACATATCAAATCTCGTACCTAAACTGAACTTCAACAAAACTCTTATTAAACTGACTCCTATTTAGACTAACTTTGAAATTATTAACAATAAAATTTCTCGAATAGCCGCGCTAGACGTAAACAACTTGATTCCTAGAATGCGGCAAGGCTTAGCGTGTAGTAGTTTTCATAATAATGGAATAAATAATGGGAATTAACAATACTGCCGCGTTCAAAATCAGAAACTTTAACTCCATTTAAAACCCACTTATTTGAAAGAGCAATTTTTAAGAAACGATTTGAGTTGAAAGTGATTTTGAAATGGTATATTGAATACATTAAGAGACATGATGTTGTTAATAAGGATCGGTTTTCAAATTCTTGTTTACTGTAGATGTTGTTTCTTCCTTCCATGTTTTCCTTACTATTTTGACTTTCTCTTTCTCCAATGTTGTTTTTTGCCAATAATTATCTTTGTTTATTTTGTTGAGCTATTCCTGATTTTGTGTGTTGATTCTGTGTTCTGCAATTCTGATATTCAGTGTTGTCCTTGTCTCTTTGCTGTATGCCTGTCTACATTCGCTCGGTACTTTGTACCTACATGTAGTTCGTTTACATAATGAACGATGTTTTTTTTTGAATATGAAAAAGATTAATCACGGCTTATCAGTTTACTTAATCAAAAACCTAATCTTTCGACTATGCAACGATCAGATGGATAAATGGATTCCCACTGCTATTGAATAATGAATGTGGAAACTCCGTCTTCACACTAACTGCACACCCACTGTCTTACACCTTGAGGATTAGAGCTTGACCGATAGGGCAGAGATAAAGCGAGGCCTTGTTAGAGTTTGGTCTAAATATCAAAGGTTTAATCCCAGTCGAGGCAAAGACAATTTATGTCAATTTCCAATTATAGGATATCTGATATGCCCTGATCCATTTCTTTTAGATATATCTTGAAAATTTTGAATAATTGATTTCACTTTAATGTTCTACTGAAAAAATTATACAAAAAATATCATTAAGCTCCCTATAGAATCGGCCAAAAATTATTTTTAATTCTCTCTCCTTTGTTAGAGTTCTCTCTTGGGAAGATGTGGAGATACCTTTACATTATTGTCACACTGAATTGGATCTTGAAAAGCATCAATTCGATAGTCCCTAAGAATGTTATAGGAAATCCTCTCAATATAAATATATTTCATCATAGTGTAGTATAACATACCCGGGTTCGTTCAGCAAGATTGACGGTGTGATATTACCTTTTAAACAATAAATCTTATGAAAAACGAAATGAAAAACAAATAGGACCTACGTTGTGGAAACTTACTCCATTTTACTTACTGGTCATAGCAAATATTTGGGAACTGTGATATGTAAAAGTACGAAAAATTTGCGAAACGTCTGCTTTATTATTAAAGTAAATCGTACCGTTCTCATCATGGAATTCAAGTGGGAAAAGAGCACGGCAGAGAAACCCTCGATCTCAATTCCAAAAATCCAATTAAAAAAATCGAAACATTCTGTGTCATTTTAATGATAATTGTGACTCATTATTTCAATAATTTAAGTCAATAATAGTATATTATATACCTAGGTTGAGAAGTTGGTCATTATATATCGAGCGCTTTTATATAAACCTCGGCGTTATTTTTTCTTGTCGGAACTGCTGCCCTCTATCAACAGCTTATGGAAATTTCCTATGATGTACATACAGGAACCGTTTTTTTTTTTTTTTAAATTGAGAATTTGAAATTGAAATTAAACGAATAGAAACCTGGTATGTCATGACAATATCTTCGCGTCATGACGTCATTTCCATTATTGATCTAGGTATTTTTTCATTATTTTCACTATTAACCTAGGAAGAGATATTCAATTTTTTCCTAGAAAACTAGATTGAATAATGACTACTTCTCAAGTTAGTAAAAAAAGTTTAAATTAGGTACCGTCTCTGTTTTTGTGCTAAAATTTTAGTTCCACACACTAAATTCAATTAACACTACCCATATTCAATACTGTAGAGTTTTTTTTTATTAACCAGTTTCACCAGCAGGTACTGAGGTCCCATACGGGATGCTAGCCTAACAATTCCAATATATCTTCTAAATTTGTACCAAATTTATTTTTTTGAGGAATGGAAATAATGTTCAGCTTTCTTGGACTGATTTATTAAATTTGAAAATCAAATAGCCAACGTTTTGATGCTGGTTAGCATCAACATCAGGGCTGCAAAAACGAAACAATAAAAGTTTAACAAGAAAAAAGGACATTGACATCAAAAAATTGTTGTTCAACTAGGGCTATGTGACGCAAAGGGCGATTTTGTGACATACAACATATTAAAACAAGTTAAAAAATGATCACATCTTTATACAAAAAAAAATAAATAAATTAAAACCACTACAAGATACCACAAAGACACAGTCATCAGCCCTAGTTAAACAACAATTTTTTGATGTAAATGTCCTTTTTTCTTGTTAAACGCATTGTTTCGTTTTTGCAGCCCTGATGATGATGCTATCCAGCATCGAAACGTTGGCTATTTGATTTTTAAATTTAATAAATCAGTCCAAGAAAGCTGAACATTATTTCTATTCCTCATAACCATATTCGTGGACGTGATACTTTTTCGACTGTAGCAAATTTATTTTAATATTGGAAACCAAGACATCGGCAGGTATGTTAAAGTTTTCACATTTGCTAAACCCGATAATTATTCTTGTATAATCATCCATTTCAAATTGTCCCAACCTAGCTTTGCAGTTGAAAAAAATGCAAACACCCAAGAAGTAATCTCACGTACTTATTTTTTTTCTTTCCAGATGCCGTTACGTGAAACTGCTCGCTAAAGTTTATCAATAATCGTATGCTGCGCCCAATGTTCCGCCATAACAATCGATTAGGCGACACGATGCGCCGCATGATATCGCACCTCATGCGCAGTCGGAGCGGCCTCGCTATGCGCCTGCGCAAGGCTACGCCGGCGCCCCGACGGGCGCAGTAATGTCAACGGCGCGACGCCTGGTTTTGAGTCTGCGCGGTCGGAAACAGTCGCAGGTAAGGAGTCCGAATGATTATGAAAATATTTGCCGCCCAACAAGGGACCGTGTCTAATATGAATATGGAAACAAAATATACAACTATTACAATTTCCAACATATATTTAAAATATTTGAATAAATTTAATACAAAATGTATGCCATAAATATTTAAATGTTGGTGCCTAATAAAAGCTATAAAAAAAAAACAATAATTACAATTTTTTGTACGTCAACCAAACTCCATGTTTCACTTTATTCAAAATAGTCCATGGCAAAAATTCAAAGGGCAGCTTTGTTTTGTCGCTTAAATTCACTTGAAAATTTTTGATGATCTCTATAATTCCCATTCTGACTTGCATAATGCCGAAGCGCTGACCTAAAACAAATTTGTTTTTTCAATTATTGTCATCATATTATATAAATTGAATTTGAAAATATAATATGTATATGTAATAACTAATATGCAATGTCAAACTTCAAAATCCTATTAGTTACTTATTGAAAGTAGATTTGATGTTCCTTGTATGTAACCATTCAGTAAATTTTCTCACATTTATGTAAAAAAAATAAAATACATACTTTTGAAGATATTTTTCACAGCTAAAGCAAACAATTTGAGAGAAATAGGGGGTGACACTATCTGTCTGACCCAAAATAATTATTTTCCTAACAAGTGCGCAAAATAGAACTTTTCTGCACGCCAAAGCAATTAGACAAACGACGCGAAGTGGAGTTCGGATAAGTGCGGGAAAGAGACTTTTCGGACATGTTGGGAACAATATTTTTCCTACGAGCTCACATATTAACAAAAATTGAAAAATTATTAAATATATTCGTTATTTGTAGCTATAGAATGATGTTTCCTGATAAAAATGGAGGAATTGTTGCTTGACAATTAATTTTACTCTTTGGCATTCAGTGCGTGTATTTTACATTCAAACTTCCTGTAACTTTGTTTACATTTTTCCTCTATAAAATTCAACAATAATTACAGTAATTGCAGATCATGTAAATTTTCTTATCTTTGATATTCAAATTTTTGACATTTATCGTTACATTGCTACATCTCTATTCTTCAAATCTAGGACAGCTAATTAATTACTTGTGGTGAATCTTCCTTTTACGATTTGGTTGTTGTGAGAAAAGAGTCTCTCTTGAAGAACTTAATTTTGTCTTCGCCCTAAATGGAATTTTGGACCTAATTTTCTCAGTAATTAAATTTATAGTACATTGAGTTGCCTTACGTTTTCGTTAAGTGCTATAATTTTGCCGATAACTTCGGATTTTTAAAAACCATTTCGGTAAGTTTTGCTTTGCATGTTTTTTTCCCACAAGATTCACTTTCTCTATTTGCTCATTAGTAAAAAGCTGCCCTAGAAACACCATATTCCATCCAGGATCTCGAATCCTGACTAATCCAACGGATAGGAGTATTTTTGTGGCAAATAAAACCCTATTCCAACAGGTGAGACATAATCTAATAACCTCAAATTTTCTTTGCAAACTCGAGGCATATTTTCTTTTCTATTAAAGTTTTACCTGATTTTGTCTAATTTGATTAATTATTATCATAGATACATTATTATTCAATTTTCCTATTACAATAATTGTCTAATTTGATTAATTATTATCATAGATACATTATTATTCAATTTTCCTATTACAATAATTTTTAACAGCTACAGTTTTATCAAGTAAATTTGCCTTTAAAGACTAATTAAGTTACATTTTAATTTCATTTTCAAATTCTGTCTATTCATAAAGTGCCTCGCTATGGCTATGGTTCAGTTACAAATACAAATATAACAATTTTTCTCTTAGGGTTTTTACTCACGGCTATAGTTGTAACACTACACTACACGTTTAATTGTAACCGAGATTGTAAGGCTGTTGCTATCAGAGCCTACGCCTTTTATTTGGACGGTTCCCTATCTTGAATTTGAACCTTAAGATTCGTTTGACCACCTTAACCACAACCAGTACCCAGGACTAATCTGGTTAATTGTACCTGCAGCTATACCATCTGGAACGTTTTAGTATCGTACTAGCTTTAGTTATCGTACTTTTTTCATTTAGAGTTACTGATTTATAGAATCTACATTTTGCCCTTATTTTGTGCACCAAAGTGATCACTGTGGTATTTTACTTTCACCTGCTTATTTTGAGGGCATCTACAACTTTGACCATAAACGTAGCGTTAGAACGCCAATTTTTCTTATTCTTACCTAAACATATTCGATGTCCTCCTCCAAAAGGATAAAACACACCCCTAAATCCATTGCAATCCTTGTCCAAAAATCGTTCAGGTTTGAATACTTGTGGTTCCGAAAAATATCGTTCGTCGTGGCACAAACCTCCAAAAGGTATAATGCACACTGTTCCAGCATCAATATTAGCTGCCATTCGTTTCAAATGTAACGGAGATTCTGTTGAAGTTGTGTAAACGTATGGTTGATTGCATACCCTTGTGTAGTATTCTAGGATTGGGCAGAGTCTCATTGATTCTAAAATTTGAATTCTAAAAAATAAAAATCACAATATTGGATATTCTCACCATAAATACAAGCATTTAAATATTTCATTTCAACAATATCTTCATAAGTAACCTTTCTGTTTGGATTTTGTTTTTCAAATTCTCCAATTTCGGACCTTAGTTTATCCTGCACATGTTGAGATTGAGCAAGATTAAATAAAATATAGCTCATTACTAAAGCTGAAGTTTCGTAGCCATCTGGAACCATACTTTATTGGTAATGGGAAAAGGATACTGAATATACTTACCTTCAAAAAAAGTTGCCGCATGCCCAGCCATTTCCACGCACCTTAGGCTGTTTTTATTTCCCAATTCTGCTATAAAATTTAAGTAATCATTGACAACAATATTGTTTTTCTTTCTAGATTCTAGAACATCTTTGATTATCGTTGTCAATCCATCATCAACTTCCTTAGGAATGGCTCTTAAATATCAATTAAATAAAAGTTTTAATTTTGATAAATATAAAAATATACACTACATACTTTAACGATACTAGGTAACTAATTAGAGGGAACATCTGCAACATCCACAAAGCAAAAGTACCAGGAGCTATGAACGAATTAGCTAGTTTCATAAAATCCGATTCGTCACTGTCGAAACAATTACCGTTGATACCAAATGCGACCAGAGCCACGTTATCCAGAGTGTAGCGGCGACAGAGATTCTGCGTTTCCAGTGTTTGGCCCTCGTGCTTTTCCAGATAATGCTTCAGTCGGACATTAACTTGTTCGATGATTGTAAAAAGGGGCCTCATCTGAAATAATATTGTAAAATGTAAAAATGGAAAATCTCTTTGAACATTGCTTAAAAATTATCATTGTTCATTGAACTAAAATTGTTACCTTTCCACTAGTAAACCCAGGTGACAACATCTTCCTAGTCTCCTTCCATTCATTATCTTTTTGAACAAAAGGACTTTCTCCCTGTAAAGGGTCCGTTTTCTTATCAACTGAGAAATCGTTATTGAAAAAAGACTTAGCATCTTTAGTTAGGATTCTGTTAATGAATTCTGGATCGCGAATGAGAAGTACTGGTTCACTGGTTCTGTAGACGCCGACTAATGGTTCTTCAGGATAAGTACTGAAATTTTCGAAATTTGAGGAACTCAATATAATATAAATCATAGAAAATTTGAAAAAGCAATAAACAATCTAGGCTATGAATAAAATCTGAACAAATATTCTCACCTATAAATTTGTCTAAATATTTGTCCAACAGTCTTTCTTTTCGTAAAATTATGAAATAGATTTCCGAAAATTGGCCATGGTGTAGGACCTGGTACCTTTTTTCTTATCCAGTAGGAATATTTTCTTTTTATATAAAATATTATTGTCACCAAAACTATAAAGATCAACGTATAAAACATTTTACACTTTACAACTAAATCACACTGAAAAAAAGATGGTTTATTTGAATAATCTCACGCATTATTCTGTTTGAAATGCTGATAAAAATTAACTTTATTGAAAGTACAATAACTGAACGATTATCTTGTGGATTTCTTATCTTTGGTCTTAATTATAGCTTAAATAGAACGATATAATAATATGTAAATAAATTCTTCTGATAAGTCCTAAGATAATGTATTGTAATTTCCTTTTTTATTTTTCTAGAATCAATAAAGAAGATGTTTGCCTGGTAAAAACATTTCACAAATATAAAACTCCAAATACTATAATAGAAAATCGTCAATCGTAGCTTGAAATAGGACTCGTTCACTCGTTTAGCACAGTCGTTAAAGAGACCTTTAAAAATTCAAGTCAGGAAACTAACTTATTAAAGTTTAAGTTTGGATGTTTTAGAATTCCTAATTGACGACGTTAAATACGTAGCTTTTTAGAAATATTCACATTATGTCTGAAACTTTTTGATCAAAACTGAACAGCCTCCAAAAATAAATTGAATCGATACAATACATAAGAAGTTATCAACGAGTAAAGACTTTTTTCACAGCACACAATTCTTTTGGCAAAATTTTCGATCACATCTGTTTCATTTTCGGTGGTATCTCATGAAAAAATGCGCCGAATCTCATCTTTCAACTCTTGAATCGTTTGGGGATTGTTCACATACGCTTTACTTTTGATGTAACCCCACAAAAAAAGTCTAGTGACATTAGATCGCAAGATCTAGGCGGCCAATTAACATCCCTATTTCTTGAAAAAAGTTTACCTTCAAACCGTGTTTGCAATAAGTCAATGGTTTCTCTTGCTGTGTGACATGTTGCGCCGTCTTTTTGTGGGGTTACACCAAAAGTAAAGCGTATTTTCTCGGAGTTGTATAGTGAAATTCAAATTCATACAATGTACATAAATCAGTAATTATTGCATTCTTAAATTCTGTTCCGTTATCCGAAGTCATTCGTTGAGGTATTCCGTGATCACCAAAGTACTTTAAAAGTTGTGATGCAATTTCCACGGCTGTCTTAGTTGTTATCGGTATAGCGGATTTCAATGTCACAACCACCCCCTAATTGGTTAATTGTTGATTTCTAGTTCTGACGACGGATTGGGAGACGTGTTCGTTTTTGTCATATTTTTCGTCGATTTCCTCCGAAATTTTGACAGGCACGTGACTGGATCAGACAGTTTCAATTTACAAATCACATGCCTGTCAAAATTTCGGAGCAAATCAACGAAAAAGATGATAAAACTGAACACGGCTTATAATGGTATTGGTCAGAGTCATGTGACGTCACGTTAGGCGCGTGTTTTGAATAGACTCGTTTTATCGGCAAATTCAATATATTTTTTTCTAACTGAATAACGGATGATGAATCAAATTATTGTTGCATACATTTTATATTGTATTCAGGCAAATAAAAAAAGCGGGACGGTTCCATCGAATTTTTGGATTATATTGATCTAATCTTTCAAAGACTTTGTTTAAGTTTTTAATGTGTTCGTGTAGAGATGTTGAAAATATAATTATGTCATCCATATATACCAAACACATTTTATTTTGTAATCCAGACAATATATTGTCCATTGCTCTTTGAAATGTTGCTGGTGCATTTTTCAAACCAAATGGCATTCTTCGAAATTCAAAATGACCATTTTCAACATTAAAAGCCGTTTTTGATATAGAATCAGGATGCATTTCTACTTGATGAAATCCTGAAGCCAGGTCTAAGATTGTGAAGTAATTACTGCGACCTAATTTGTCTAGTATATCTGTGATGTTTGGTAAAGGATACGATGTCTTTTCAATAAGTTTTCTATAGTCCACCACCATTCTCCATTTTTGAATACCGGAGACATCTTTCATTTTGGTACTATCCAAACAGGACATAATGGACGGTAGAAAAACCATACGGGGAGCTGCAAAATTATACAATATTCCAAGAACTACTCTAAAACATTACTTTAGAGGCACTTGAGGGCAAGGTATTGTTTCATCTGCTGGAAAAGGGGGTGGTGGAAAATTGTCTTTGCCAGTCGAACATAAAAAGCAGTTAGTGGAATGTATTAAAACAATGGAGAGATGGGGTTTTGAACTATCTCGGCAAGAGGTGCTTGATGGTGTGCAAGTTTACACGTAAAGCAACAACTTAAAAACGAGTTTCCAAAATGGACGGCCCGGTGAAGATTGGTACATAGGTTTTGCCCACAGATATAAGCTTTCACTCAAGAAACCGCAAGGTGTCAATAATACTGCTCCTATCGCGTAATTAGATGCGTCTGTCGTCAACACAAAAGGTTTTTTGAAGTCAGGATGCTGTAGTATTGGATCATTCATTAACAGATTTTTACAAGTTTCAAAACTTTTTATAAATTCTGTATCATGTATTATTTTTCTATCTTTTTTTTAAGCAATTTAGAGGTTTTGTTAACTTGGCAAAATTCTTTATAAATTGCTGATATTTTATTTGGATTTGGTTTTATACCTTTATGTGTTATAAAATGTCCTAAAAATTCTACAGTTTTTCCTGAAAATTCCGATTTATCTAATTTTTAGAATATATTGATCTAATCTTTCAAAGACTTTCTTTAAGTTTTTAATGTGTTCGTGTAGAGATGTTGAAAATATAATTATGACATCCATATTATACCAAGCACATTTTATTTTGTAATCCAGACAATACATTATCCATTGTCCTTTGAAATGTTGCTGGTGCGTTTTTCAAACCAAATGGTATTCTTCGAAATTCAAAATGACCATTTTCATCATTAAAAGCCGTTTTTGATATAGAATCAGAATGCATTTCTACTTTTCTGATGAAATCCTGAAGCCAGGTCTAAGGTTGTGTAGTAATTACTGCGACCTAATTGGTCTAGTATATCTGTGATGTTTGGTAAATGATACCTATCATCAATTGTCTTTCCATTAAGTTTTCTATAGTCTACCATCATTCTCCATTTTTGAATACCGGAGGCATCTTTCTTTTTTGGTACTATCCAAACTGGGGATGAACAATCGCCAAACATAGGGCGCATTATTCGTGAGATACCACCGGAATGTGCACAGATGTTATCGAAAATTTTGGCAAAATAATTGTGTGCTGTGAGAGAAGTCCCGGTGGCCATTTGTTGGATAATGTGTTCCAGGTATAATTTTAAACGATCATGTTACTTATTATCCGTTCACAATCCGATGTACAGATAAAATCACCTTTCAATGCTATTTGATAGGGAAAGGTGATAAATTTACCTGCACCTGTGGACATCGGATTGTGAATAGGATATATTGCTATATGTACTTAGTATTAAATGTTTCCTAGTTTCCTTTTCGTTTGAATTGAAAAATACATCCGATGAATTTATGATGAAGTATAACTTTGTACTTTGGTTACTGAAAACAATTTTTTAAATTTTCAGGATAGTTCGGCGGGTCGCTTAGTAGGTGGCCCCGGGTGCGGAGGGGCGGCCGGGGCGGCAACAGGAGGTTGCCACGAACTGGACGAGATTGCGGTCGTTTCGAGCAGTGCGGACCCTCTTCATCTAAAATACGGTAGCGAAATTGCCGGCAACCAGCCGATTGCCTGCAATGGACCCAGACTGGTACCAGGTAGGAATCATTGTGTTTATAAATGTATCGAAAATAACCATAAACTGTTTCGAAATCCCGACGGCAAACAAATCAGCGACAACGAAGTTACGAAATTGGAGGATGCACTTTCCGGCAAAACAACTTTCGAATTCCTGACACGTAGTTCTTGCGACAATTTGGTCCTTTGAGCCGGTAACAAGCTGTCTATGAATAGCGAACATGTTGGATGCATTGTAAATACGTAATGCTCGTTTTTCTTGGAAATTCTGCGAGATAGAGAGCTCAACTGATATATAGATACAAAAACTGATTTCGGAAAAAGAAAATATCACATTAGAACGAATAAAGTAAATGCGGTCACAAATCTAAAAATAGGTTTTCAAAGTAAAAACTATTATTTCTCAAATATTTTCCACCATTTCGCATTTATAAATAGAAAATTTACATCCCTTCAGAAAGGAAACTCTATTTCCACGTTTCCCCTATTGAATTTTAATTTAGTGCAACATACCGTCATACAATATTTTCCACCGCATATATTGTAGTCATCTACTGGGATAAGAATCGTTGAGGATTTCAGCTTTCTATCTATTTACGATCTTTCAAAGTTTTCCAAAATCTAAATCATAAGGTCGATGAAATTTTAATTTTTTTTTTGTTGAGATTTTGTGTCCTAATGGTCCTTTGGGATCCTCGTAAAACATTATCCATTGTTCGTTGGAATGTAGCAGGAGCATTTTTTTACCCGAAGGGCATACGTGTGTATTCGTAATGTCCATGGTCTACATTGAATACTGTTTTAGGAAGACTTTTTGGTCTGGTAAACAGGATGGTTAGAACTCCATACACTAAATTATTCTGATTTGGAGCCAGATTCTATGAGAAAAGGCACTCAGAAAAATTGATAAATCACCTCAAATTGCTTAATACCATTTTATTTTTAGAACTATAAGTCCAAATGAGCTAAAACGTTGATACATAAAGTATTAATCACCTGTCAAGAGGTGAATGTGTAATCCGACCGAAAATCATCAGTTTGCATACCTACAAAAGGACCCCAAAAACGTCAAAATCGGCTCAGTATTTTTCGAGACATTCAAGAAAATGTACGTAGGGATTTTCCTCAAATATTTCCTATACATAGCATAGCAGGTCCTACGTACTTTGACAAGCTATATATGCTATCACAGACATACGATACTCTTTACATTTCAATTTTTTTTTGCAATAATGATACATTTAAAATATTGAAATTTACGGGGGCCTAGTCTCAATCTAAATGTGCCTCTTTCTTTCTTTTGTTGATAATAAAAGTATGAAAGTAAAATATAGGCCCAAAAATAGAATCAAATAAACCAGAAAAACTCCAGTGGCGGACCGGTCCGAAATGAAATAATGTTTTATTCATATAATCACTCTTTGATAACCCTGTGTAATGCGGAAACCATTTTTTTTTTCATTTTGCCTCTCGCAAATCTGCTAATAAACTTTTCAAAGTGTAATTCACACGTCGTCGACTCGGCCGCATCAGTGCCGGGGACGAGAAACTGAATTTTTTTTTTATCATTTTTAATTAAAAAGTTTTCGCATTATTTTTTACGACTTTTAATTATCCGTGCCGGAATGCCGAGAGCTTTTAGCGCTCGCGTATTCTCGAGAGCGCGCGTGAAATTTCTTTGCTAAGAAGGAAATAATTATTAATATAAGCTGGCTTCCGCTAACAACTCAACAATATACCAGCTTTCAGTTTGCTAACTTTCAAGTCAGCAAGTTTTGAAGAAAATCCTCACCAGCGTAACCAGACCTTATATGATATAGATAAAGAGTAAAACTTTTTACATTTGCATGAAATATTAGTTGGGTTTGCTTTTGTCGACTATAGTAGAGAGAAAATTGTACGAAAGGTTATTTTATGCTGCTCATGCAACAACTCAATTATGCATATTAAGCTAGTAACACGTGAGTCGATTATAAGATTTTCTTTGTTTTCGGCTTCGTTTTCCCAGGCGTCCTAATTAAATAATATCAAATACATTGTAACCTACGCCCATTGCCTCAATGATTGGGGTTATTAGTATTATTCCGAACAGCTGAAGAGCAACACACAGCAAAAAGGAAGTTCATTTCAGGCTTTGCTATAATATCATTTATTCAATGTAAAATATTCTCTTGAACAAATACCGAACCAAAAACAAACTTCAACACATTCAAATTGGGTAAAGATAAAACGAAGCGCGGCTCATCAGTTCAGAAAGTTAACGTTTGTAAACTTTGTATCAATTCCATTGCTAAGTGCTAAAGCATGTAGGTGAAATGGTATTAGAGGAGCTCGCTCTATGATCGTGCAGCTAAATGTCAGCACTGACGTTAGATTTTATTCGTGTTTTTAGTTTGATAAATTGAACACGAAAGTAGGCGTTAAAAATTCATAGCCTAGATCATTTTGTATAATCTGTTTTATTTCAAAATTTTCATGAGATGTTATGTAAGAATTGATATTTTCGTAGCGTGAATGATTCCGTCACATCTTAAAATTTCGTGGTAAATTATGCTGAAAAGTAAATTTGATCTGAAGCACTAAATAACAGTTTTCTGAACCGGAACGAAATCTTCTTTCTTCTCTTCTTGGAGTGGTTATTGAAAGATGTTATTAGAGACTCAAAACTAGTACCACTTACCACTTTTCTGCTGAAGCTGGAAACACCTTCTTTAACCGCACAAATTGGCACGTAAGATTTTTCTACGCCACCACCAGTGTTTTAATGGGAATTTTTAAACCAGAAAAGAAAAGGCTAATATGTGGTGAATTGGCGATAACTGAAGGTAACTGTCCTCAACATCTGCTTAAATAAGCGAAAGGAACCACCCTCTGAGTACCACTTCAGAAGCCCACAGGCTACCCCTTAGTACCGGGCTTGCGAGAATCGGCAAAGTCGAGGATCTCCAACTCTCTGAGCTTTCAGCGCTGAAAGTACCCTTTGGTTTCTTGGAGTGTTTCCATTGGTATTCAATTTTCCCCATCCAAAGTGCTTCATCCTGTAATCCAGTTTGATGGCTCTCCAACAAAGTTCGTTAGTTACATGAGGTCAAATTATTAATTGAACGTTTAATGTTAACATTTCTTGACTAGTACCTAACCCTAGGTAATTATATTGTTTTACAATTGGTTATTGTATCCTAAAAATCCAGCTCATGTAATTATTGCTTCGCTACACACACATATGCTTCAAATATACATAATTCATTGCAGCGCTATCAGTTACCTGACATCTGGGTTCGTCATAAAACGTAGGTAGTCAGAGATTATCCTTGACTTTGAATAAATTATTACAACCACATGGAATGTGGTTCAGTCGACATATTAGTTTAAAGTTTAGTGTTTATCTAGGAAAACATAAATTTCGCCTCAGTGTGACTTTTTAAGTGTGCAACATATGGGGATTTTTTTTAGTAATAGCACAACCCAAATACAAACAAGGCCAAAAGTTGGTGCATGTCTGATAATCATATTAGGTACACTTAGAATGGTTGCAAGTCAAACAGCATACAGGGTAGCTCAAACAATATCAAAGCTGGTACTGTAAAGTACCCTTATTTTAGAAAATTCAGCAAAATGTTATAGAGAAAAGTTGTTTGAAATTAAAAGTTATGCCTAAATACCAAAATATAGCCTCCTAAGATTTTTTTTATTTTCTTTCGAAAAAAATCTATAATTTCTATATTTTTTTTTATTTTTTATTTCCGCACTTAATACTTTCAAAAATTAATTAAAATTAAATCAATTTTACATAACTTTGTTCAAATTCAAGCATATTTGTAAAATTAACTTTTTTTTTAATTTTTTCTGGAATCACAAAGTTCATGTTTGTTGCAATGATATTCAACACAACTTTAAAATGTCGCAATTTCTTTTTTTAACAAGTTAAAACAATACTAATGATAATAGCCATATTAAAAAAACTCTCCTTAAAGTGCAAAATTTTTATTTTATTTAAGTAAATATTAGTAGAATTTTGATATTTTTTGAGCCACCCTGTATGCTGTTTGACTTACAACCATTCTGAGTGCACCTAATATGATTATCAGACATGCACCAACTTTTGGCCTTGTTTGTATTTGGGTTGTGCTATTACTAAAAAAAAATCCCATATGTTGCACACTTAAGTAAGGACACTGTATATTTGTCAATTTCGGCTTACGTGCAAAATTTTTATTTTATTTAAGTAAATATTAGTAGAATTTTGATATTTTTTGAGCCACCCTGTATGCTGTTTGACTTACAACCATTCTGAGTGCACCTAATATGATTATCAGACATGCACCAACTTTTGGCCTTGTTTGTATTTGGGTTGTGCTATTACTAAAAAAAAATCCCATATGTTGCACACTTAAGTAAGGACACTGTATATTTGTCAATTTCGGCTTACAGCAATAATAATCTTGAAGCTATAAAATTCGACACTTTTCTGGCTTCATATTTCAGTAGATGGGAATTTATCGACGAGTGAGGGTTATTTCTCTTTACGTTAACTGAACATGCTCCTTATTGACGTTCTTTTGTGACTCCGATTGTCGGAAGGTGCTGCCTTTGCCTTAGACCGAGCCTGGACAATTGGACAGAACGCTTTTAAGTAAAACTAAATCTTAATAGTATTTCTGATAGAAAGCACAGCTAATCCAGCTTAATCGTGGATTGACTTAAATATAGGATTAAAAATTAACACCGGCTAATACAGTGTTAATCCGCCTCAAGAGTTTAAGTCAATCTGCAAATTTTAAATCAGTATTGCGATAAATTCATCCATTTGAAATAAACCTAGTCAAAGTGTTGCTATAAAAATAAAATACCATATTTATCAGATTTAATGATGGCAGGCTAAAAATAGAACTGAAACAAGACAGCAAAGAAAACTCGAGAAAATATTTTCCACGTAAATAATGTCTAACAGGTTGTTTTGAATTTTCAAGAGGCATAATATTCTCTTTTAAATGGATCAAACGAAGACGACGTAAATTTCAAAGAAGATGTTGATAATCAAATTAAACCTAAACGATTTTGAAAAAGTCTAAAATTATTCGACTGATCCTGATTGATTTCTCATGGGACTTTGCCAAAAGACAAATCGCAACCAATCAAGTATACGCCAATATAAGTTAAAATCGCGTTCCTAGAAACCAGTAGGCATTAAGCTTGCTCCAGTGAAGCTGAAGCTGCGTCGCCAGCTGCGATTGTTTGACGATAATGTTGATACGTTGCGGCATCAAAATGGAGCAGTGTAATCGATATCTTCGTCTTAACTGTGTGGTAATCAAGAATATTTGAATTAATTTTGGAGGGTTTATTTACATATTTAATATGTATCCGCTGATTTTCACATTTTCTGGCCATGGATAATGTTGGTTATGGGATAGAATAATACTCAGTGGATTTGGCTTTTATTAGAAATTTTATATTTCGTTCTGCACAAAACTGCAATGCACTCGGAAGGCCTAACCATAACTAACTAAACTCTATAATTTTCAACCCTCAAAATAGTCAAAATAGTATATTCATAAAAGCTTTTTAGAAAAAACAGTTTTTTTCTTTTAATGTAAACATTCTTGCTTTCATATAAACACTTTTGCTTTTTATGTAAACATACCTATGTAAACAAACTTAATCAAAATAACAAAGAATATTGAATTAATTTTTTATATTCCAACAGTTAAATGGTAAGAGAAGTTTGGAGCAATACTCAAGATATCACAATATAATGAGTGAAAAAAAAAAAGCCCTGAAGTCTGACTTCTGATTATACCTTGTGATGGACACAAGTTACGACTATTTGTTGATCAGTCCTCGTATTTACCAGAACTTTTGGGAATGTAATGTTACCTTGATGGTACAATAAAGGCAATTACGGAATGATCAAGATGCTTAGAATTCATGTTTTTCAGAGATTCCTTGAAAGGAATAATCTAGAAAATTATAGAAATATCTCAACTCGATAGTATAGTCTAGAGTGATAGTCAAGGCAGGATTATCATCACGTCCTGTGAGTTCACATTATCACACCTAGAACAAAACTTGGATTTTCTCGACAAAACGTTATTTATTATTCATAGATAAACACATTAAAAAAAAATGTATTCAAGCGAAATAACACTCAACGTAAAGAGATCTCTTCTTCCGTGGAAACACTTTATATGGAAAACAATAATTTTTCTACATTTACCAGTTGATCACGGTTCTATACTGTAATTTCCTGCCAAGTCTGTTATCGCATGTTTTGGTATCGGTGATTTACCGAGAGAACTTATTACATAATACTTCATTTTCTGCAGTTTTTCAATCAAAACTTCTCCCATTTTTCTAAACTCACGATTTCTTATCTCACGAAATTGTTTGAATAGAAAATGTAAACGTACGCCGACTTGTCAGTGTCTCTTCATTTTTTAAATGCAAACAGTGGGTCTCATCAAATTAATGTGTCTTCTAGTTCTAGTGATCTAGTATTGTCGTTATGTTTATAGTTTGAAATAAAGTTTATTCAAGTTCGAAGGAGTATTGTGTCACTTGTCTATAGCCCAAGAAATTTATGGGTTTTTCAAAAAAATTTGCGAGGGCAGGCTGATTTTTTCAGGGATGATTGGAGACTTTGTCCTGAGTATTGAGCCAAAAAATCACACTCGAAAGCCTTGTGCGTTCGGCCCTATTGCCCTTATTTTTTTTTTTTCGACAAAATGACCTTAACAAAACTTGTAGATAATAACATTCTGATCAACTTTACCTCATGTCTTTTTTTGCTAGCTATTTTAGTTTAGGCGTTGCGGCCATTTTAGTGCTCCAGAATTCGCAAAAAAATTAAATAGCAAACCTGCAGATTATTGTAACACTGGTAATGTACTCCATTACGTTTTCCGTTTCAGTCCAAGAAATGATACATTACATCACTAATCCGGTGAAATTATTTTCCCGGAGTGAAAGCGTGAAATCGAAATGATGTTTTTTTTTGACAATACTGGTACCTGTTACCTGTTTGAAAAGTGACAAAATGTTTTTTTTTTATTGATAACCTATTTCACTTATTTAAAGTAAGTACTCCTCAGCGTGTTTAAATCCAACATTCAAAAACGCGCGTGTTTTAAAGTTACCAATGATAACATCAACAACCAACAACCCGAGAAAGGTCTAAATATCAACTTTTTAATTATTGATTTGTCAGGAGTAGGTACTTGTAGATAACGTCAAATAAAATATAACAAGTGTCAAGCACGAATTAAGGATTCTATAATTATTAGTAATTTATGATTTGATTGAACGTATACCAATAAAAAAAAATAGTGTAAAGTATTCGCGGATAACTGGTCTTTAAAACACTTGCTCTATTTCGAGCACTCCGGCTGCGCCGTCGTGCTCGAAAAATCGCGCGTGTTTTAAAGACCTTAATATCCACTTAGTGCGCGTTCATATTAGCCGCTTTCCAGTATGGGAGTGTGACGCCCGGAGCTACTCGGGGCGTTGAGCCCCCGAGCTGTACGTACGCGTCAACCTATCAGCTGTCACATCTGTGGGTGGCTATTTATCTATTTATTTCTTGTTATATCTCAAGATTGAACATTTTAAAATAGATAGTTTTGATTCTTTTTCATTTTTGATAAATAAAAAAACAAACTGCACAAACAAACAGATAATTATTTTTAAAATTTGACATATTTGACACTAAGATAGGCGTCTCACGCCATGATACTGGAACGGTACAAATCTAGTGCGTGGCGCCCCCGAGGTGCTCTGGAGCGCGCCAATTTGCATACTGGAAAGCGGCTATTGACACCGCTCGAGCGGTGAGCGTTGCGCGATGCCGCTGTGGTGATGCCCAAAAATAATTTTAACATTATATCTCAAATGAACATGGTCACACTGAAGCGGCGCGTCCCGCGGTGTTAACATGTTCACTCGAAATATAATGTTAAAATTATTTTTGGGCATCGCTACAGCGCAACGCTCACCGCTCGAGCGGTGCCAATGTGAACGCGCACTTATACTTTAATATACTATTTTCTACAATCGGCCTAGAAACTAGACTTTGTCGATTAGATTTGTGCTCGCAAAGTAGACGCTTCCTGATGACCTCCACTTTGCCGCTTTAGAGCATCAAACTACGTCAAAATCCTTCACTTTGTCGCTCTAGAGCGGCAAAGTAGTAAAAGCGCTTGCTTTTACTACTGGTTTCTTTGAACCTGAACCATTTTTTATCAAATGCGATTGTAAAAAAAATCAAGTATGCATTTGCCAATATCAACAATATCTTTCGATCAGCAAAGTACCACTTTGCGCTTTTAATACACAAATAGCTATTGTGCAACCGTCCGCGAAACGCCACATTTTACCTGCATAATGTGTCAAATCCTTAGAAACGCTATGCATGCCACAATGTCCACCAAGTCAAATAGAATTTTTCAAATGTCTAAAAGGCCGTACAAGCGAAAGAAATAAAGTTACAATAAAATATCATCAAGCAAAGTAATAGAGAATTTTATTAGGTATAATAATTTGCAGGTTTGCTATTTAATTTTTTTGCGAATTCTGAAGCACTAAAATGGCCACAGCGTCTAAAGTAAAATAGCTAGCAAAAAAATTCATAAGGCAAAGTTGATCAGAATGTAATTATCTACAAGTTTTGTAATGGTCATTTCGTCGAAAAACAAATTAATAAGAAAAAGACCAATAGGGCCGAACGCACAAGGCTTTCGAGTGTGATTTTTTGGCTCAATACTCAGGACACACTCCCCAATCAGCCCTGGAAAAATCAGCCTGCCCTCGCAAAATTTTTTGCGGCCCAGGTATAAATTTCTTGGGCTACTATCACAGCATATTATACTACTATCATACCTACATAAACATTCACTTTGAAAAAATATACCCAGTAGGTATTCGAAAAAAATGTTTCTTGTTTCAATTAAATGGATGTTTTGATAAAACCAACCAAAAAAAAAAGCTACGTGGATATTTGAATTTTTCGACCGCAAATTATGCATGAGTTGACTCAGGGGACACAACATTTGCAATTTTAAATTGTTTGCGTAAACTGAAATTTGTTCGTGTGTTGGTCCAGAAAAAATAACTACGCTGAATTGCACAAAAACCGGCAGCATAATCGGTATTCGACTAAAACTAATAACCAATCTAACCAATGTACACATGAAACACGTGGATAAGTACCTATTCAAATGTTAAACATACGTAGCCTTCTGCAACACAAATTATGAGACTGGGTGGAACACCGGACTGGCAGAGATAAGGACCATTATAAGTTATGCGGGGCTATATGTCGGCCCAATTTCAGCAGTTTGGTCCCTATCCCTCGGTATACCCAATTAATAATTGGCCTAATTGAATACGTCCATTTATTAGCCAGAGAATTTAGAGCGGCGCTTCAAAATAAATTTGCTTTGATTTTTCAGAATACATAGGAAACAACAAAGATAACAAATCTGTTTTCCTTAGAGCAGCGTATTTTCCCAGTACTTTTTTTCTTCTTTTTGCCCACGATTATCTGCACTTCGCTCACAAGTTCAAAAGGAATAAACCAAAAACGGGGGCCTCTTTGTGATCGCCGGCGATCCTTTGTGGCCAACAGATTTGCTTTTAAATTAGAAAATGAAAATGCAACCGGGCTTTTTAACTTTCGGTGCTGTTTTGGATAAATATTTATATTTCATGAAATAACCTTTTAATATTAGATAACCTGACTTTCCGGCAACATTGAAATAATTATTTCGTGCAAAGTGTACATTACGGACTTTAGAAACGAATTTAGTGTCTTTTTTAAGGCTCTAGAGGGTACCGTGAGGCGTAAACGAGTACCTTATGTAAGATATAAGGTTAGTTCACTGATTCACGGAAAGTGATATAGTTGAGCTGGAGTCTCATGCAATGCAAAGATGAGCTAAAGCCCTTACGTTAACTGCAGAAAAGAACAAATTTGTTCTCAAATTTGACTTGACTTCACCCTGGTTTGAGTTTTATTTAGTTTGGATACATTTTTCTTGTGTCGAATGAAATTGATGTGCGGTTATGGTTCTCGGTAATTTGTATTGAGGAAAACCACCTATTTAAAATATTATTTCTTCAAACCTTAACTTTTTTAAAAACGTTTACTGAATAAACGTAAATGTTGCAACCATGTAATGCGCTTTAAAATTTACGGGAACGGGACGTGCCGCAAGTAAAAGCGTACTGAAAAGGTAGGTAGAAGAGAATGGGGAACTAGACGACTAGACGGGAGAAGACGCTTGTCTGCCATTGTTCTTTATTCAATTTTCCTTTTTATTTTGTTTTAAACTGATTGTTCGATCCAATTGTGATTAGTTTGTGTGTCAAAAGGAGCATTCACAAGGTCAGTTGCATAATTGTTATTTTGTTTTTGAGAGTTCAATTTATACAAGTATTATTATTTTTTTAAATTTTTATGTTTTTTTTTTTTTTGTTTATTCATAACAATTTTTATAATATGTGCATTGTTCATGTATTTAACAAAAATCGTTCCATGCTGTAAAGAACACCAATAAAGAGTAAATTGAAACCTGGAAAAATTATGTGCTGTCTTTTGTGCTGGGATTTTGATTTTTGGTATTCACAAAGTGAATAAGGGCCTTGTTGAATTCACTACCATTTTCCTACCCTGACTAGCAAACAAATTGGAAGATCAATCTAGAGATATTGGCTCAATAACAACTATAGCTGAGTAGCCTCCCGTACGGGACCTCAGTACCTGCTGGTGAAACTGGCTAACTAACCAAAAACTCTTCAGTATTGAATATAGGTAGTGTTGATTGAATGTTGTGTGTGGAATTAAAATTTCAGCACATACACAAGAGACGGTACCTAATTTAAGCTTTTATTGACTTAAATTATTGATTATTGACTCACATTAATTGTTTATTGAAATGACACAGTATATTTTGATTTTTGAGGAATGTGTGCCGTGCCCTTTCCCATCGTTTGTTCCAGGTCGAGAACGGTACGATTTACTTTATTAATAAAGTAGACGTTTCAAAAATTTTTCGTTTATTTTACATATCACAGATTTCCTTGAATTTCCCAAATATTAGCTATGTCGGGCGCATGTCCAGTAAGTAAAATTGAGTAAATTTGCACAACGTAGGTCCTATTTGTTTTTAATTTCGTTTTTCAGAAGATTTGTTGTTTAAAAGGTAAAAAAATTCTCACCATTCAATATTAATAAACGAACCCGGGTATGTTATACTACAGTATCTACTTGACGGATTTACTTTGTCGTCGATTTCCTCCACTAATTTCTGTCTGTTAAATAAAGTTATGTTCAATTTCGATAGGTAATGCATTAAAGTACATAGACAAGGGAAAAATCATTAAATCCTCGATGTCTGCTTTGATACTGACTATGCAGAAAGTTACCAAACTGTATGTCATAGCTTCCCTCCCTAATTGTGTTCAGAATCCTGAAAAAAAAAAGAGGTTTGCCATTTTTTCAGAGACACATAAAACACAAAAGTGCAAACCAAACAAAGGAAGAAAAAAAACAATCGTGCCATGAATAGGGTCTTATTTAGTCTCTTGACACGTTTCCTTCTATTGACCGAGGAGCCGCGTTGTTTCGCAAGTCTGAGTAGGTTAACAAGTTTTTCCTCTGATAGATTCTCTCTATTATCGTTACGAACGGAAATAAAAAACTTAAACCTGCCCCTATAACTCTCGTGCTCTTTTAATAGATTTCAAGCGATTTATTCAAGAATAAATAATGCGATTTCTTAGAGCTGGCAATTAATATTCTTTCTCGTTGAACAGAATCTTCGACGTTATAAATAGTGTTTAGAAACTGGTTTCATTTATCTTGAGGTTGGAAAAATGCAAGTGGGAAATGCAATTTTTTATTTTATTTTTTTTAAGAAAAATTAAGATAAGATCAATTCTATTCTGTCAGAAAAAGTTAAATATCTTATTTTGGACTCGCACTACATTTATTTTCAATAATTGCGACCGTTGGAGTATCTCAAGCTGAAACTGATACAATTTCTCAATAACTACGAGTTTAAGTATCTACAACTTCAACTGCATTCTCCAGAATGTTGAACAATCTTCCTGCAATTTATTTTTGCATGTTTAAGAACCCGTTGAGCTGGGTCTCTATGTTCTTAGAATTTCTACCAGTGGATTGTTTAATACGTTTTTGTTTTCCTTATTATGCGCCTTGAAATTTCGCTAGGTAATATACGTTGTTGAATCTCCTGAGCTGATGATCGAGCGTTACTGCAATAACCCATTCGCATTTTTTGTCAATTTTGGCAAACATCGCGAACGTCTGCCTTGAGGCTCCTCGAAGTTTGGCAAATCAATTGACGACTTCACTTTAAACACTTTGTAAAAATACCAAAGATAACGAACCTTGAACACTTTGTGAGTTTCGATGTAGAAAAAAACTTGAGAGAGACAAAACAGAAACAGAAGAAATAACTACCTACTTTTCCTGTAGAAGAAATAATAGATTTGATAGAAGGTTGTCAGGAAAACTCATCCTTTTAAGCCCAAAACCAATTATTTGCAGAAAAAGATGTCGAAGCACCAGTCAAATGAGTCGTGAATTAGGTAATTATTGGATGGAGCAGAACATGATATACAACAGTGAAGCAGCTAAATTCAGACAATGAAAATCATCAGGAAAGTTCTCGAAAACTCAAAAACACCAACACTTGAGAACTCCCAGGAAAAGTTCGAAATAGTTAGAAGACAATGTAATGTTACAAGGGTCTTTAACTCAACCTTGGCACTAGGAAAATATCGTTCCAAAGCAAAACCAAAAAATCTTAATCTGCAAGATGGTTTTCTCAATACAGAAGCCTCTATAGGAGATTTTTCAGTTTTTGCCAGATTATCAAAATGCAAAGACTCTGCTTCACAATTTCCGTAATTCGATAATGAACATTGAACATCAACATTCCTGAACTTTGGTAATGATAAGCGCAAACAGACAAATTAATAATTCAAAATCATAGGGTTCGGCGGCTGGGAAGCCCGGAGCTGCCTCTCTTGTTTGCTGATTACATTGAAATTGTTTGATTCGAAAAGGGAATCAACCCGCACTCACCTCTGCACAATTTTCATATTTTATTGCTAGTAATATAATATTTTCACCTTCAATTTATAACTATATTTATTCTGTAATTTGCAGACTTGGCCCGATAAATAAACTAGTGGTCAAAATCGATTAAGTGTAATTACCAAAAAAATAATAATTGTTCCATCACTCTTGGGTCACCGTTATACCAATTTCTCGCTGACGTGCATTTCGTTTAAAATTTTGGTAATTGCTAAAAGCGCAAATAGGAAACCAAAACTTGGATGATATGAAATTGCGATGCACTTTTGAAAATTAGTTTTGGTAATGAGTTTGTAACTTTGACATTATTTATACAGACACATCACAGAATTTCGTTCTATTTCATTCACTGTTTGTACTATTAGTTATTTGGCAAATCAATATATTTAAAAAATATATAAATATATTATATTTAATGCTTTATAACAACTGTTCATTGTTCTATTTGAACTAACTTTGTATCTATACTTAGTTTTTGATACAGTAAACACGTTTATTGCAACAACAAGTTTAGAACAAGATTTACGTAAAGTTGGTAGTAAGTTTGGGGCAAACATGAACGCACAATTTTATGTCGTTACTTCTCTCAAGCTTGGTTTAGGTATACAGCAAATAAAATAAGATTTACAGGGTAACTCAGAGTAAATTCGCCTTTTCATCCTGTACATCCAACTTAATATTTGTGGGGGGGTTAACGCTGGCAATGTGCGGTAACTGCATACGGATTATCTGTAAACATGGAGCAGAGGCCGAACGAGCAACACGCGCTTATGGACGGCGACTTTTTTGTAACCGTTACAATATTCGACGTATACGTAATGCTCCGTCAAAAAATATATTGAATTCAGAAGCATCCCGGATAACAGAAGTCAATCAGAACGCCAGAGAACATTGAGAATGTGCGATTCAAATCCGAGGCGCTCAATTCGAAAACATGGCCGGGATGCTTCTGATTTGTTACTACTACTTTATCACTTTGTGGTCACAAAAACGTCGCTCTGTCACGACACAGTGTAACGCTCTTTTGTCGAAACAAAAAAATGCTCATAATTGTGCTCGACTATCCTCAGTGGTTCTTTAGCTTGGGGTGGTCCTTGGTGTTGGTACAGTGAAGAGAGGGCGCCACTAGTTTGTATAAAATTATAAAAGAATAGCCAAACTAGACACTATTCAAATAATTAGCTATTATTCAAAAAGATAAATACGAAAATCTGAAAAGGTAAAATAAATCCAATCGCTATCTGACATTTAACCCCTTCAATAAAAACACAAGTTTTGGAATTCTAAAAACAATAATTTTTTGACAGGATGGCGAACTTGTTCATTTATATTCTATGTTCATTAACATTGAAACAAATAAATTGTTTAAAGGTGATTATTGTCAGTATCCAATTTTATAAAAAAATTATAAGCAACGCAGTTATAAATATCAAAAACCTGCTAAATGATATCAAGGGGTCACGGTTTCGGGAAGAGCTCTACCCAGCGTTGCCAGAGTCTGGCGGTACGCGTCACGAATACTTGTGGTACACATTACCTTACATAATATATTTCCAGTACATACCTATTCACTAGAAAGAATATGACTTTTTTCGAGAACGCAAAAGGTTGAAAACTTGAAAATAGACAGACCTTGCATTAAAAATTACAGCGAAAGGAGTAACGGGAAATCAAATGAAACTATTTATTAAATTTATTAAGGTACTTTGTGGGTACCTACTTTGGTAGGTTCGAACCGGACTCATGGCTTTTTCTTCGTTAACATAAGACTGTGGTTCAAATCTCCCATTTTCTCGCGTTCACAAGTGATGACGTCATCTACAAACTGGTTTAAACCGTAATTCACACCATTTACCCCGCGAGAAAACGCCTTTAATTTTTTCTGTGAGAACAGACCGAAAATCACTTTTTCTACATTTAAAATCGACAAAAAATTAACTCACTAGTACAGCCTGAATCGCAAGCATTCCATCGAGGTCTGCGGGCGACGTCATCACTATAATAGTTATTTATGTATCAAGGGTACTAAGTAGATGATTATGCCCCGAGGGCGACAGTCTTACAAAGCCGAGGGCCTCTGGCCCGAGGGTTCGTAAGTTGCCCGAGGGTATATATCTATTAGTACCCGTGGTGCATACAAACTTTTATGTCATGCCTGCGCGGGCCATAATGTGTACTTTATGCCCGCGCGGGCCATAATGTGTACTTTATGCCCGCACGGGCATAAAGTAATGAATTATATAGATGGTATCTAAGGTATAAAAACACAATAATGTACTGGTATGACATAAAATAAATAAAATAACCAGCTTTTACCTTATTTATATTTGACAATTTCACTTTTATGTCTACATCTTTCTGATGAACCTACAGTGTAGCGAAACATGTTAAAGTTTAACAAAAATCAGTGGAAATAAATAAGTATAATAATTTACTTTAAAAAAAATCTTTTACTAGATAATGAATTTCCACTTTGTAACAGCCGATTCAATAAAAATCATCACTATAAGCTGCTGATAGTGACGTCGCAGGCCCAGAATTTGATGGGGAGGGAGTTAGGGGAGTATGACATAATTGACACATCACATAACCCAGCATAATCACATGCAAGGTTGTCAAGCAAGGTACCCAAACCCCACCCCACCCCTCCCAAACTCAATTTGGCCAACACACATAAAAAAAAGGAGAATTTAGAAATGTGGTACATAATACCATAAAATATTACCCAATCAACTTAATATTTCAAAATTGTGGTACAATACCGTACTACCGTACGGATTGAGTTTCTTGTAACGAAGATGCCCTAAACTGTCCTACAAATACCACACCTGTCGTACGTCTGGCAGCGCTGGCTCTACCTTCTCACCTTCAAAGCTCAAAATAGGTAAACACAAAACTTAAATTTGACTACCTAAAGATCAAAGCTGGGCAGAAAACCGTTAATCCCTTATCCGTTAATTAACGAAGTTAAAAAAATTGCTTAAATTTAACTTTTAAGTTAACCTAAAAAATATTAACGGTTTTCTTAACTTCCGTTACATTGGACTTCCGTTAACTTTAGTCCGTTACGTTCGTAAATGACGTCATTTTGTTTGCTTGAATTGCGCGTCAAGGTCAATTGGGACAGTTCGCACAAGCGTAGAATGACTTCAGTTCGCAAACTACGCAGTTTGGAACTGTTCTGGAATGACTCCAAACCCGATTCCGTACAGTGAGATCGATGCGCAAGCCCTTAGTTCTGTTGTTAGGTAGGCTGTGAGCTGAGACGTATCGTTGGGCGGTGGCGTTGTCTGCATTGTTCTATTAGCTCCTTTTTCTTGCAGAGAGAGGTGAATGGTAAATAAATCAGCTACCTAAATTGGAAATAGTGCCGCTTTTTAGATCTAGATACTTTTTGTTTTATTTACATTCACCTGTGCAGGAGTGTAGGTATAGTATTTTTAATACCCATTTGGAATAGCACCATCCTCGTTCATCAATTATGAATCAGATGAAATAAAAAAATACCAACCAATCACAAATCACTAAAACGACTGGTATTACTGGTACTTCCAAATAGGTATTAAAAATACTATAGTTATCGTTTGTCTCACTTTAAATGGGACGGATCTAGAGAGAAGGAAATCTGCTTTCCTTGTCAGCGCTAACGACAGTGGCTTCTTCTCGTTTGATTTTTACTCTACAGCCCAGCCAATTCTTTTACAATTATCTATTACTTTTAATTAGCTTCAAACATCAGTATAACTTTTAGATGATTAACTCTTAACGGATAACTTTAACTTGCGTTATATTCTCAAAAATTTAACGATTAACGATTATCGAAGTTAACTTTTCAAGTAGCGAATTAACGATTAACGAAGTTAACTTTCGGATTAACTGTGCCCACCTTTGCTAAAGATTTTACATTGATTTACCTTGTACAACTACCACATTATTGATTTGAAATTAAAAGGTAAATTAACCTTTTAAAGATTAATGAATCCCCAATATATCATATCGATCGGTACTCGATATTAAGGAAATAAATTTGTAATAATTATAATAATCTATAATTATTAGATAATAGATAATGATAAAGAAAACGATAATAAAGGTAAATATCTGACTATGATAATAAATAATTAATTAAACTAATAATTAATTGTAAACGGTAATTAGTTTTTATAGCTAAATACTACTATACGGTAAACGAATAAGTCGGTAATTGAATTTACAAATATATTAAATAGCTAATGAAGCTAAACGATAGGGGGCGATAAAGAAAAGGTAAAAAAATAGGTTACGATAATTAAGATGGCACGTTTAAGGCACCCATAGGTAAGTACTTATACAAGCCTGGACGGAATCCTTGTAAAGCCTCGGAAGTCTTCACAAATTTGAGATTTGGAGGTACCGAACTGGCTGGAGACAACCAAATAATGGTTGGAGATCAACTTCTTACAGGACACAAACTTTCCTTGTAAAAGGGGCCCAGAGTTGCTCTGAGTTTCTAGGACAGCGTGGTCTCAAATTCGTCAATGTTCACTTGGAGAAGTGCAGGCGCGGATTTTTCGTCCTGCCCAAGGTGCCTGAATGAATTGAGGGAATATAAGGACTCATTCATCAGAGAGAAAAAGGAATTTACATACCTGAACTGCCGATAATAACCTCACTTTCAGGCTAGTCAGAGCTTCACATCTAATTCGTAAATATACATTTTGGTATGTTTGTGAAAATAAATTATCTTTATAACAAAAAGTCGATAATTTATTAATTAACTTGTGTCAACTATTATCTACTTCATTCTAAAAACCAATACATGTAGAGCATATTTAAATCCTGTTAATCGTAAATTATTATTGAAGTTCGGTTTCATACGGACCATTAAATTATGCGTATATTTAACATACACAATAGAAATTAAATTTATTTAAGCAAATGGTTATTTAAATGCAAATAGGTTATTTCTGATCAATAAATGTAATTACATGCAACAATTGGAAAGGTTTTATAGATTTCAGTAGTTTTCAAAAAAAAAAAACATCATTTAGTTTGCAATCTACTAGGTAAATATCAATACTCATATAAAATCAATTTCAATTATACTGAATCTACAATGATAAATTCATCCAAATCAAACACCTTATCCGGAACCAATAATATCATTCACTTGCACAGTAACGGTGGTAGATGAGGTAATTACATGCGACTGCGAACGTGGATTAAATAAAATTCGAAGCACATATTATTTGTGGACACAACACGTTTCGTGCATATTTGCTCACACCTCATCCATTAGTTAAATACGTGTATAATTAAAACGTGTTTTCCCAATTTAAGCACAATTAAGGCTAGTTGAATTTCCGACACGTAGAATAATATTTACGTGCGGTAGGTATACGGACATACATGCTTGTAGCAAAACAAGTTATATCCAGCGCAAATTTTGATAAGTTGTGAATAGCACAGTCAAGCCAATCCATTAACTTCCGACATTATTAAAAGGAAAAGAAAAAAATTGCAGACACGGCTTCTGTTTTACTTATTTTGATTTGAAAAGTTCCAATGTCTATCAGTCCGTCTTCTAAAACGCCAAATAAAACATTTAGACCGAACGTAAAGAGATGAAACCAGTCATAAAAAATGGGATCCTTCGTAGGAAAATGAATCAAATCGTGAAAAGATCAATCGAACCGTAAAATGTTAATTCAACCGTAGAAACCCTAAAAGAAAAAAATGTTATAGAATAATGTGGGATTACTTATTCCAATATTGAGTATTATAGCTCTTGCAGGTCCAAGATATAATTTGGAAGAACCAATATTAAATTAATATCAACCTAATAATGAATTCCGAACCGGTGAACAAAGTGACCCCCATTATGATATTCTGGTTTCGTAATCCCATATCGTACGATAGTCATTGGCTTATTAGTTAGGAGCATTAAGAAGTGGTAAAAATTCCATTGTACCGCCCTCTATATTATCAGACGTATAAATATGTAAACTGAACTTGGCAGTGAACAGACATGCTTCTAATTTTCAATATTCAAAGGACATCCAACCGCATGCAGCACCTTCTAGCTGCAAACTCACATGCAAAACCTTTTGCTGAAAGTTTGGCTACATATCGTTTATCTCAGCAGCTTGCCGCTGTGAAACCTGTTGATG
Organism: Ceutorhynchus assimilis; assembly: GCA_917834065.1. Lineage (NCBI taxonomy): Eukaryota > Metazoa > Arthropoda > Insecta > Coleoptera > Curculionidae > Ceutorhynchus > Ceutorhynchus assimilis. The sequence continues at coordinate 6,961,442 of OU892281.1, forward strand.
TTTCAAGTCGTGAATATTTGGTTTCTTCTTGCAGTGAGAGTTATCATACAGAAATTCGTCGAGAAAAAAAAAAGTTAAATATTTTTGTACAAAACTGTTATAAACATTCTGGCCAGAGATCAAATTCAATTTTATCAAAATGAACAATACATGCAACGTGTTTCAACTATTCCCAGTGATGATAATTCGGTCTCAGACCATTCGACGTAGGGGCAGGATTCGCAAATTTGTTTATAAACGCGTTAGTCGCCCCGTCCAAATTAGTATTCCATTTGCCTTTCGGTTTGTTGTTCTATTTGTTGTTCGAGGCCGGACGATTTTGTTTTTAACTGGAAACCACAGTAGTTGTAGAGTACCTTGGTATACTACCTACTAAACCAATTCTAGCAAGTTTTTCTTTCAAATTTAATTTTACATAACCCTTTTAATGTTGACAGTCTGCTGACTAGCATTTAAAATACAGGGTTCCTGCTACTTATAATATTAGCAATTAATAAATTATTACACTAGAGGGCACGATTTTCATTTAAATTTGACGTACCAATTAGTATCAACCTTTTCCGTTGAGAGTAAGCGCTGCCTGCTCACCTTGTTCATTTCAATTCTCTTCCTTTTTGAATGGTGTCGTCGAGCTGCAAAGTCGATCGGCTGAAAATCGCCATCTTGTCGAGACAACCGTGCCGTAGAAAAATAAAGTACCTTATCGGTCTTCAGGCATTATCCTATCTTAACGAAATAAAGTTGCGTTGATTGCAAACAAAATTTTAATCAAAAGTCTTGTGATTACCATTTCATTTAAGTTCCAATTTCAACTCCCCTCGTGGTAAGTTTTTTTTTTTTTTTTTAAAGTACCTAATGCCTTATTACTTAGGATCTTTCGAAGAGCCATTTCTCCCAACAAATCCATTCCCAAAAGGCCACATTTTCAATAAGAATACTATTTCCGTGGACTGTGGCATATACTTTTTGAAGGTATTCCTACAAGAATCAAGACCCTCACGCGTCGATACGTGTGCCCCACATTTGACGACAATTCTAGTCCCTCATCTACCTGAATTCTAGGCTAGAATCTGCAAGTTCCATGTGCAGTTTCCTTCGTCACATGACCGATGGCTACCGTGCTCTACTTTATGTTGGAATGGAGGCTTGTATAAAGTTTCATAATAACTTTCAATACCTCTTCTTTTACAAAATCAGCTTTATAGTCAATTAACAGAATTAGGATTTTTTTTTATATGATTTTCATACACCTTTAAAATCTCTTATTCTTGACACCGAGGCGATGGTAGGAAATTAGCTTTCGATTTATCGAATTTATTATGGGTTTGTCTTTGCATAACTATTAATATTGCCTTATACTTTATAATTTTTTTATCAAAAATAATCGATAAGTAATTTGAACAAGTCAAGGTTGGACAACATGTTCTAATTTTGAAATTGTTGAGTAAGAGCCTACCATCGAAAATTGATCAATTTTTAACTCGAGGTACTATAACTTATATATTGAAGGATTTCCCTCATGTCTCCAGACCATTTAACTTTTATATAACCCAACTTTCGATTTTTTACAGATACGAATTGATTTTTTTGAATTTATTTTTTTGCAGAAGCTGACCATATTTATCAATACAATTTTTCAATCATTCAATTTTTTTAATTAGTTTTCTGGAAACCTAAATCTTTTATATTTGGATTTCCTGATAATGATATGGCCAGCGACTGTTAATGAATTTATATGGCAAGTATATTGAGTTGCATTGTTATTATACTTTTTTTTTTTAATTCAGTGGCGTCCTTGCCATTCTGTACTTATTAAACTATTAACACACCCCTAATAATTATTCGCTGAGAAAACCGAGCATATTATGGGTCTCTTGTTAATTCATTAACAGAAGAGGTTACTGAGAAAAGTCCCAAAAGAACTAATCACCGCAAGAGAAAGGTTTCACGTAAAATATTTAATTAAATAAATAAATTGATAATTGTTCACATACATTCTGGGTAGCGCTCGCATCAGTCCTTCTAACTCTCCTTGATAAAATCTCGGGTCTTCTTCGTTGTAATTTTTATATCGGTCACAAGAAAGTGTACGAGCATATTATGGGCCTCTTGTTAATTCATTATCAAAAGGGATTACCTAATCTGCAGTTAGCCTCCTCTCCCACTTATTCAAGTTATTTAAACACATAAATTTGAAAAACCTCTATGGCTTATATTTTTTTTCTTGCACACTCTACATTTAAGAACATAACAATTCCCAATTGAGCCTTTAAAAGTGACCAATTGACCACGAATAAATCCTGAAGGTAAAGTTATTCACTTGTCAAAGGCGAAAACTAGATCCAAATTGTGATAGATAAAAAAAGCCGGGAACTTGCGGAAAAAGGTCCACATGCAGAAGTGGATAAATTCTATGTTGAGAAAAAAATATATATCCCTAAAAAATATCAAATTTATGTAGTTTTAGACTACAAACTTTCAATATTCTGCATCCTTAAACCCAAAAACATCGAAAATTTAATTGTTTTTGCCAATCAATCGAACACGTTTACTCCTTGCTCGAAAACGTTTTAAAATTAAACCAACACGTAGAGCAACGCTGATAATAATGTTTACCCTATTACTGGAACGGGTTAACTAAATACCCTGGCAAATTCGAATATCAGAGGATGGTTTCGAATCGGTGGCTGCAATACAGTTGTGCATTTTACACCGCGTTAACCTCTAGCTGTTATTTAATATAAACGGTCCGTTGCGTTAAACGGAAGGTTAGCCAGTAAATGTGAGCACAGAAATTGGAGGAGCTGGGTGAAGTAAATTTTACAATGTTAATTGCTTCGACCCCAAGCGGATAAGCTGAAGATATTATTATAAACAAATCATTATCATCATAGGCATTTACTTGTTAATTGCAGCATCAATATGGCGGTTTTTTGATAGCTAAATAAGCATATCAGTTGTTCGAACGACATAGTTGTCTATGAGAGGTTGTACAATCAGTAGTATCAGAAAATTTGATTATTTACCACATCTAAGAAGAATTATTGAAAACATTCACTAGTTCAAAACTTCTGTATTGTCTGCTTCCTTCTTTAGAAGACTGTCCATTCAATTCGATTGTTCCTGTCAGTTTCAATTTATGTTCAACTTTCCGTTTTTTATGAAATATTCCAAAAGAACATTTCATAATTGAAATGCATCAACCGCAGTTCATCACGTTTATGGATGATTAACATAATTGAATAATTCAGTTCAATTTTGCAGCTTTAATTCGATCCAGAAATGATCCGGCATTAGATTAGTATATCACATGAATTATGCATGGATTTTGAAACCTGCTTCTGAATAAAAGCGATACAGATGTATTCGCATCAAATCCATTATTTATTCACTCAGTATAAATGGTATGATCGATATGACATCATTCTAGGAAGTAACTACTTGTATTATCTTACTTTTCTTCAACGGCCACTGATGGGATAATTATAATACAAGCTTTTTCGGGCACATTCAACTATAATTGGTGGAAAATAGAGTGAAGCTTTTTGCACTAAATCCTTGTTGGTTATTCCCTAACGCGTTAAATATGTCTAAGAAACTTTCCAGTTGGCAGCTTTTAAAAATCTTGGAGTAAACATTGAAGTGTGCATTTCATTAAAATCAGAAAAAGGAAATTTTCCTATATTTTTACTAGTTTTGATCCATAATATACTTAAATATGACTGCCATATATTTACATTTATATCGCATTTCGATAATTCCCTGGAGTGTCGGACGTTTAAAAATTAATATTCACGGGATATAGTGAAAAGCGCTTCAACATTGTATAGGCGCAATGACATTGAAACGCTTTATTCCGTACTAAATTATTTAGCTACCCTGCAAAGCTGTTACTTTATTCGTTATCGCTGAACTAAATAAATGGCATTGAACATAAAATAGTTACAGTATCGATACGAATCAGAATTTTTCTTTGCCAGATAGACCATTTATTCTAGATTACTTCATTTAGTTGCGGGAGATTACTTATATTTATTTTACATTGACACTTTTTATATTAGATAAGATTAAATTTGTTTGAATGGAGATGGCGCATAGGCGTCGTCTATCACTGCAAGCTTGTCAATGTGTGGTCTGATTTAATTGGAAGACCTTCCCTATTTGGTATGGCAACCCGGAAGTGCCTCCTGAAGATGAAAATAGGCGTTGTTTTATCTGAGAATGTAGCATTTTCAATTTCTTGGCTAATATGCTACTTTGTTTTGCTCTAGTGGATATGATTCCATATAGAACTGTAAATAAATAAACGACTATCTTTTCTGTGCCCAGATTTCATTACCTTGAGTACTGCCTTCTACTAAAAGAGTACCATCGACTAGTTGGCAAATTCAATCAATAAATAATCTGAGGTTATGATAATTGTTGTTTACTTTTTTCGATTTTTCAGTTCCATCATGTCATTGAACAGCTGTCTTGTCTAGGCGTTTTCTTTAGACCTGTTCTACTTTTTGATATAGGTTCTATAGGCAATTTTCAACATTCACCGGTTATCTGGAGTCGTTTATACACAACCCACTTTTCATTTCGTATTTTTGGGATGAAACTTAATACGCCCTTTTCTATAATTTTCATCAATGTAAAAATTAGAGGTTTGACAAATGGAAGCCCTCTTTCCAAATCTAAAAGGAAGAATCTCCCCTTTTGATCTTGAGACCTGATACTGTGAGGTCGGTCTTGGCCCTAATTATTTTTAAGCAAGACTTTTTGGAATTTTGTGCCAGGGAAACTCAAATTAAACTAATTTCTAGTGTTGTCCCTTGGTCATTTTGGATTTTGTTTCGGTAAGTTTTGAGATCTTCTTCAGGAATTATTAACCTACAACACGTGTTTCATTTCTTCAATCAGATCATTCCGAGCAGCTTTTGGAAGTTTAAGACTTCACTTCTGGCCTAGAGCATCCTTCAGTTAGAGGTAAGATTATTTCTAATGTTTAGGGCTCGATCTGTTTTTTTTTATACGAACATCGTTATAGGGTTCTAGGATATATCTAGCTCCTAGGCTGTATCTAGAGAGATTCTAGGCTGGATCTAGATTGCTCTTAGTTGGGGCTTTGGTAGCTTCCCTTCAGCAACCCTTTTGGTACCACTTTGATAGAACCACGTTGAGTTCTACGTTAAACAGATAAAACGTGGGTAGGACTTCCATAGGACTCACTCACCATACCATAGTCTGGAACAAACTTAGAACTGCTAACTGCTTCTGTCTGGATCTACAATGAGACCAAACATGCAGATAACTACACTTTAGGAACTTCTGAGTTGTCACATACATTTGAAGATAACTAACACTTGTATACATGTAAGTTGCACTTTATACTATTTAGGAAAATCTAATATGAATCACTTGACACTGAATTACGTTCAGTACGTGCCCCTTAAATAAAATTCTAGAATTTTACCCTGAGGTTGCCCAAACAATAACTTTCGCCTTTCTGGTCTTCAATTTGCCTGTTGGTAAAGTGTAACCGATACTGTATTTTTTTCATCATTCACAAGTTTAAATACCAAATAGTTTTAGTCATGTTTACTTAAAATTCATATTTATCTATACATTATTCACATTAATTTTTTTTTCTTATATATTCAAATATTCATATAGGTACAAGCCTGAATCTAGACATTTTTTAATAACGTCCCGGCTATCCATATTTAGGTTTGTAATTATTTCTAATAAAGAAAGCCAGATACATTATTGTACCTAATTAGTTGTTTTGTTGCTAAGCTCTCCAATTGCACAGGTTTTGTTTATGACATCATTAAGTAATCTTCCTAGTTACGTCACAATTAACTTGGTGGCGCCCAAAGATAAGATGTATATCCATCCCTATAAACCCATGGCCTCCGAATTGATGCTGACTAGCTGTATGCAGTATAATTAGGCAATTGCCAAATAAGTACGTTATAAAAACATCTCGAACGAGGATGCGCACCAAAACATAATATTTTTGATAGCTAAATTAGACTTTTCTACTCAAACAAAAGTTTATATCATAAACTAAAATAAAAATATATTTCTATGAAAAAGGTCCATTGCAGGTAAAACTAGGTTTCATTAAACTTAAATTAGCGTCCCATATTTGCTTCATCAATAATTAAATCACAAACATAGTTGAAAAAACAAACAAACCCTTATATCCCTCCTTTTAAATATTTCAAGCAATTTTCTCGTTTACACAGTTATAGAAAAATTCCCTCTCGTTTCAGGCAAATCTGGTGCAGTGGGAGTCCTTTAAATAATGAAGGACCGTTGTTGTGCCAATTTATCAACTTTTTCACTGCAAGAAGTTTTTTTCCCTGGAAAATAATTCGCAAATGTCAAGTTTATATCATTTTTTTTTTTGCTGGGTTTTATTATTGCAGGATTAAAAATGTATAATATGCATGAGAAGGTATTGTGTGCTGGTAAATGCCATGTTCCAGTAGATGAAGGGTCAGAATTATATTTCGGAAGCATTGTATAAAATCTTTTCTTCAAATGCAGTTGTGAGGATTTATTATGAGAGCGTGCACAAATTGGTTGTTCTGAAAAACTGTTCTAGAGCCCCGCTAGTTATATCTACTATTAAAGAATATTTCATAATTTGGGTTTTTAATTTGATTTTTTGTTTTTCCTTGACTTCCTTGAAATATTGAAATCTCACTCATAGGGTAGATAGGGAAAAGTTGCTCCAACATATAAAGTGAATAGTTTGTAGAGTTTTAGCACTATCCTAAAATAATTATATACAATAAACAAGCTAGTTTTAGCAATTTCATTTGTAAAAGTAAACCAAAGGCCTCTCATGCGTTTGCATTTGCATAAATTTTAATTTAAATCAAATATCTAAATTTTTAATTGCTTAAAAGCACTAGGAAGTTCTTGAAAGGAAATATTATTCCGAGCATATAAAACGTCGCATCTAGTCAAAGCAAGTAAAGAGATGGATTTACATTGTTTATTTTCTCTAGGGCACTTTAATAGTTTTAATTTGTAAAAGAAATGCAGTGTTATTTCTTAAGCTCATTATTAGTTAAAAATAATAAGACCAGACCAGGGACACCGCCTCTAAGAGCTCTATGAATATTATGTCTTCCTTGTGAATGATCTGAGTGTTTCGTGGAGCAATTTTTATGAATACTTCACTAAAGTCTTTGTCAAAAAAGTTTCTCTTATAGGGCAATATTCTAGAATTCCTTTATCAAAATATCCGTTGTAAACTACGATATAACTTTCTGTCTTTTGCCTAACTACAAAAAACATTTTTCATAGTTTGGCTGGACAATGCGAAAACGCTAAAGAAATAAGATATAAATCTCAATACTCTTTGCTTCTCCTAGTAATGGAACGATGAGAGACTTTTGGATTTCTATCTGTTCTCCAATCATAGGTCCCTGACTTTCACAACTTGACAAATTCACCCAATTCGCAGTTAACAATTAAGAAAAACACATCATCCTAAATCAGACACAAAAAATACATTATTCATGAAACTCTTTGCAGTTTCTCGTTATCTATACTCCAAACACATCAATCCTTATTGACAGCACCTTTCTCTTTCAATTTTTTTCCTACCAAGTATCCTCTTTCACGCTTACAGCACTGTCTTATATGTTTCGCATCATTGGCATAATCCATCATTTTTCTCTTGCTTTTCTTGCAAAGCTTATTTGCATACATGGAGAATCTGCCTAAGAAAAAGGTTTGAGGCTATTTCTACCATAAAATATTCTGACCAGGCTTTCAAAGAAGCACGATTGGTTTAGGTTAGAATAAATAAATATTTAGCATATTTTGTGGCTATTTTTTAAAAATTACTTGATGGATCAAATTGCGGTTTATACTCCAATTCGTCCCAAGAATTATTGCGCCTGCCACCTCACCATAAACTAATAGATCTAGAGTTGCTGCTGTTCCGCTTTTACTCTTGAATTATGGCATCCGCCCTTATCAGCTCTGTATAATGCCCAGCCGTATTGTCAAATGTCCTTTTCTGAAGTTTTAGTGTTGTTTTAATACCTCGAGAGACATTTTGTTGAGTTGTAAAATGTTGGAAAATTAATTTTAATACCCCTATTTGCAATAAAGTTATATGCATCTTAACTTTACAAATGGATATTTCCACTGCCACGACTTTAATTTACTGAAATTAGAGTTACTTATACCAAACTCAGTAAAACAGAAAACAACTATACCTACTGTAGTATAACAGCCCCGGGTTTGTTCAGTAAGATTGAACGGTGTGAATTTTTATTACCTTTCAAACAACAAATCTTCTGAAAAACGAAATGAAAAACAAGTAGGACTATAGGACCTACGTTGTGGATACTTACTCAATTTTACTTACTGGACATGCGCCCGACATAGCAATTATATGGGAAGCTGTAATATACTCCTGGACAAAATTATCGCACCACTGCTTATGGTGCTTATGTGCAGTGGTGATGCGATAATTTTGTCAGGGAGTATATTTATTATCAAATTAAATCGTACCGCTCTGGACCTGGAATTCTCGAGGGGAAAGAGAACGGTAGAGAAACCCTCGATCTATCATTCCTCAAAAATCGGAACATACTATGTCATTTTAATGATAATTTTGAGTCATTAATCAATAATTTGAGTCAATGATAAAATTTTAAATTAGGTACCGTCTTTGTTCTTGTGCTAAAATTTTAACTTCACATACCACATTCAATCAACACTACATATATTCAATACTGAAGAGTTTTGGTTAGCCAGTTTCACCAGCAGGTACTGAGGTCCCGTACGGGAGGCTACTCAGCTATAGTTGTTATTTTAAGCTAATATCTCTAGATTAATTTTTCAATTTGTTTGCTAGGATATTCGCTCGTCAGGGTAGGAAAATGTTAGTTAATTCAACACGGCCCTAATGCACGCTCGGAATCCAAAAATTAAAATCCCAGCACAAAAGACAGTACATAATTTTTCTAGGCTTCAATTTACTCTTTATCTGTTTTGTTTACACCATGAAACGCTTTTTGTTAATGCACATGCTATAAAAAATGTTATATAAACAAACAAAAAAAGCATAAGAATAAATAAATAATGCTCCTTTTGACACACAAACTAATCACAAATTGGATTGAACAATCAGTTCAATACAAAATAAAAATAAAAATTGAATAATGAACAATGGCAGACAAGCGTCTTAAGGGATCAGCCCAGCTTCTTCTCTAGTCTCGTCGTCTAGTTCCCCATTCTCTTCTACCTACCCTTCCGGTTTGCTTTTTGTTGAGGCGTTTCGTTACTGCGCATTACATGGTTGCAACATTTACTTTTATTCGGTAAACGTTTTTTTTTTTAAGTTAAGATTCAAAAAAATAATATTTTAAATAAGTGGTTTTTCTCACTACTCTTAAATTTACATTATCACATCTTATTTGCATCAATACCGCATCAATCAGTATTTGACTGGCATTTATGATATTCGGTTCATTATAACAGTCTTTAGAGCGCCTAAAAAACCTAGCCACATGTCATTGTTTCCTAATCTTGATTTCATTGGAATTCATCGCTGATCAAAGAACACGTGCCTCACCATCCAAGTCTCAAAAACTATTGTTCACGAAAATTTGCGTTAGGTTTTCGAAAGTTTAAAGAGCAGCGGGACTGTAGGCGCTAAATTCAATTTTGCCGCACAAATATTAATGGACATAAACCCGAGCCATACAAAGACAATGGAGGATTGGCACTTACTTGGTTTATGCTGGTTTTCGTCGATCCAGAGGAGCTCCTCGTGTCCAGAAAGTCTGCTTCTCAGCGACACACCAATACAACACAGTCTTAGAAAAAATAATAAGGAATTTTTGCCTTGAATTCGATGGGTTTTTTGATTTTTGATAACGACCGAAAAAGCGGACGTGGTTTTAGAGACACGGCTTCGTACTGCTTCCTGCTTCCTTCTCATAAATCACATATTTTTCACATACGCCGAGTCAGCGCGAGCGGTGCCAATTTTGATTTGAACTTGTATGGCATTTAACGGTTTTTTCTTTTGTAATTTTTGAATGAATATATAAAATAACAAAGTTGCATGAACAACTATAGATAAAGACATTTTTGATAAGAAGATGACTCTTGATTCTTGTGAAGGCAGACGCTTCCTTCAAAAACGAAAAGGTGTTGTAAAAATGTCCATGAAAAAAATAAGAAAATCAACATCATTCACCATCTTCTTCCTTATGTCAAACCGTTATTATTAAATTATCGAAGAACAAGCACGTTTCTGTAATAAGAAATTACTAAAATTATAAATTCATGGAATAAATTAAACAAGAAGTTCAACCCCTAGGGCCCTTTACACCTAAATGTTGTGATTGTAATTATACACATTATTTCAACTGTAAGAACGTCAGACTAAGTGTTGTTTTATAAAATTTGACTCGGATGAATTCTTGACAAAGTAAGTGATTAACAAATATTTAATATTTAACTAATTAATTCAATTCAAAATAAATTTAAAATCATCACAAGGTTATTTCTTTACTTTCAGGAAGCACTGAAGATGGCCTAAGGCAAATCTACAGTAGAAACTGTTAGATGAAAAAGTTAATAATCAAATGCCAACAGTTTGGTCGGATATTTTCAAATAGATGATATACAAATGAAGTTAAACAATACAAAATAAAAAACATGAAAATTCAATTGATTATCGATTAGGTCATCACCAATAAACGGATTACTGATACAATAAATTGAATGTCAGCGTCCGCATTCGGCAAGGACAGGAAAAATGAAAAACAATTTCTTTCATCAGGCAAAGTGCAGCAGAGAGACAATTGACAAATCTTCACCCAAACGAGAGATGACTTGATTGTAATGCTTGACACTACATTAGCGTAACAAATATCGCCCAATATTCTAGTTTTTATAAGGATCAGAAATGGACGTTTAAATCAATGATGAACTGCGTAATTTCAAATTTTTGGGCATCTTGCAGAAAATAAAATATGAATAATTATTCTAAAGACAATTTTGAAACCTCACAAGCTTGAACGTTTGAGATGAATAGCTAGCTAGCGGTTGAAACTTTAATTATTTGTTACAAATTGAGTTTTGCGGTTTAAGGCCTGAATTCAATTTTGCGGTTTAAGAGCTGAAATGTGACAAAGCCTATCACCATAAACTAGACATTTTAATTTAAAAAATAAAAAGTAACTATGAAATTTATTAACGGTTTTTGCAGACAAGCATTGACAAACACTATAAATTCAATTCTATAAATCTTTTATTACCTACACACAATAATTTATTGATATTCACTATCTCCATTTCTACAAATCACGATTGCACTGGTTGCCAATTATCTTCCCCAAAAAGCAATTTTAAAACTATTACAATAAATTTATGGGTCCTAAATCTGATATAATTTGAAAAATATTGGTGCTAAATTTCAAAAGAGATCGTTAAATTATAGTCATATACGGTACGCTAGCTTCGGACATTAGCTTCAAATATTCTGTCATTAAATTATTAAGGACCGTTTTATGTGAATCGTAAATTTTCAAATTTATATTTGAGTTTAGTAAAACATGATGGAGAATAATAAAAAAATTGATATTATGAATCAAAACCTTTCTCCCAACAAAATTACCATTTTCCAGTAAACTAAGCTTGAAATAACAGTCGAAATTGTCAACCATTGACTTTTTGCAACTCAGTTCTCCTATTATTATTCGAGCATTTTATGGCCTCATTTACCCGTATTTCGAGTATTGATATTAATTTTACCAAAGCTGGCGGATTGAAGCTGGGGCGATGAAAAGTTTATTTTGGAATCATAATTAATTTATCGTTCTAGAAATGAAATTCAAATAAACTTGATTGAATGCAGATTATAATTTACCAAGAATTAAATATTGTTCAATGGAGTTTGTTCAGCCCTCCATCATCATCATCATAGGCGATCACTATATGCCAAGTAACCGAGAATGATTATATTCTATTCCATTCTTATTGTCGTCGATTGTCCTTTCAGCATTGTCTCTTCCTCTATGCCCTCGCTTCTTCCTGCGGTTCCTCTTTTGGGTCTCGTGTCTGCGACGATATTCTTCAAAAGTTTGTGGTCCGTCGTGGACAACTCGACGCCATGAGGGCCTACCATTTGTCGTCATCTCCCAGTTGCTGGTATAGATATGGCACTTTGTCATATTCTCCTTAAAAACTTCTTTGTAGAATGTTTGTTGACCTCCTTGATTTTGTTTTCCCTCTCTCAGGTAACTGTAGAGAAACTGTCGTGGAAGACGTGTTTTGGGCATGCGAACGAAGTGACCTGTCCAGCAAAGTTGGTACTTAATGGGGAGGGCTTCCATGCTAACACTTATATTCAATCCGTAGGATCTGTCTCAGGTATTACTGCTTGTATTTTTCTAGACTTTCTATGTGTCATCTGTACTTATTTGAAAAGGTTCCGAAATATCAGGCCGAGTACCCATATGTCCAGATGGAGGTTTTTGCTCGACCTTGTGCTGGGCACAAATATCACATTGTAGCAAAACGCCTCAAGTACTCTATGTAATCAGTTAGATGGTAAATGGCGAGCGGTATATTGATGGTGTTTATTTACTTGGAGCTGCTACCTAAAATCTGTGGAAGGGTCTATTTGCAAGAGAGAGAAACAAACTATTGAGGTGTACTAAATTATATTTTATTATACATAAAACCAGAAATTTTTAATCAGCCAATGCATTTGTTTTACACTGAAAATCAAGTCAGCTGTACCTCGATTGAATCTTGAGCCACCCTGTGTCTCTGAGAGTTTCGGAAGTTAGGATTGAACGATTTGATAATATGCTGGCAAGTATCTTTCCCGCAACAGAAAGTAAAGATATTCCTCTGTAGTTTCCACATTGAGTCTTGTATCCCTTTTTAAAAATGGCAACTATGGAGGCATCTCTCAGTCAAACCGTGGGTAATCTGATAAAAGAAACATCAGGATATGTTAGTAGAGTGATGGGAGAAGTACTCTACCTTGAAGAGATCGTCAGGAAGAAGACCAGAAGATTGAATTGAATTCACTGTCAGTTAATGCTACTACCCCCCAGAAACAATCAAACAGTTCGCTGTATCTAGGACTGCCAAAGTATGCCGTGCCGTGTACTGATCCTAACTGTAAAGTTAACGACGAAAAAAATAATCCCGCGTGACCCATAGTTCACAAGTGTGTGCGCTCGTTACTACGTTTTAATTGTCGGGATGAGGTGTTTTTCGAGGTTTACAAACATGCTTCGAACTTGAGTTCATATTCTCGGTTCAAGCTCATCTTTCGTGGGAAAAGTTTTATTTTTATAGATAGTTAAAATGTGACCCTAATGAAATTTACAAACACATGGAGTTCTGCGAACGACTTGATCTGTTCGAGGGTAAAAATCACTTGAAAGCCAGAAAAGAATTTTATAGCTTCAAGATTATTATTGCTGTAACCCGAAATTGACAAATATATACCTAGGCAAAATGTATGTTTTCCTAGATAAACACTAGACTTTAAACTAATCTGTCGACTGAACCAGATCCAATGTGATTGTAATAATTTATTCAAAGTCAAGGATAATCTTCTGAATACCCACGTTTTATGTCGAACCCAGATGTCAGGTAACTGATACCGCTGGAAAGAACTATGTATATTCGAAGCATGTGTGTGTGTAGCGAAGTAATAATTACATGAACTGGATTTTTAAGATACAATAACAAATTGTGTAACAATATAATTATCAAGAGTTATTACTTGGGTAAAATGTTAATTGTAAGATAGTGAAATGCTTGGTTATAATTAAGATATAGGTAGGTTAAGATAGGAGTGATTACTCAATTATTTTATTATTGAATTAATAGTTTAGTTCATTTCACATCCTTGATAATTAGGTTAGAAATTAGAGAACTTTTATTTTATTTACTCGACTAGGTTACTGATTAAGGAATAAGAATAGAAAGCATATTAGGTAATTAGAAAAGGGAAAGGTTTTCAATTAAAAAGGAAAATATTGAATGTTCAATTAATAATTTGACCACAGGTAACTAGCGAACTCTATTGGAGAGCCATCAAACTCGATCACAGGGTGGAGCAGTTTGAATGGGAACGGTTGAATAAACTTGAGAACCAATGGGAAATTAACAAGAAACCAGAGGATACTTTCAGCGAATCGCTGAAAGCTAAGAGGGTTGGAGATCTTTGACTTTGTCGATTCTCGCAAGCCCGGTACTAAGGGGTAGCCAATGTGCTTATAAAATGGTACCCAGAGGGTAGTTCCTTTCGCTTATTTAAGCAGATGTTGAGGCCAGTTAACTTTAGTTATCGCCAATTCGTCACTAGTTTTCACTACTAGAAATCGACGGAAATTTAAGTCGCAAAGTCTCGACTAGTTCTCGATCCATTTCTTATCCTCTAGTTCATCTGCCGCCCGGTATTTTAGTAAAAGCTCTCCAAAGAGGTGATAGTTTATTTTTAATTCAATTAAGTGTTAAGGCGATTTCGCCCCAGATTTTCATCTGCTGTTTGGTGGGCAAATAGTTAACCAATTGGTACGTAAGTGACGTAGATCAACAATCTCATCCGAATTCAGTAGATAGGGCGTTTGGTACATTTTGACTTTATTTGGACATGAGAAAAAAAGAAACAGAAAGCTACCAAACCTCCACTACTCAGTCAAACCGCGGTATAGCATCTGACAGACCAAAGGGCCTACCAAAGTTGTTGTGACAGCATATCAAACTGAGGCGAAATCGCCTGAGATTTGGAACCTAATCTTTAATCGGGAAATTTCTCTCTCTTTCTTGTGATTCTCTTTAATTTTTCTTTAGTTGAAAATTGTTTATGGTCCATCAATTGAAGAAGATATTTATTTTTTTTAATATTTTACTTTACCTTTTTTTATCTTTAAATAATTAACGCTAACTTTTCTTTTCACTCATAAATAAATCAATTTTAATCTTTCAAAATTAGTCTTTTCTTTTCTGGTTTTAAAATTCCCAATAAAACACTGATGGTGGCATAGAAAAATCTTACGTGCCGGTTTGTGCAGTTAAATAAAGTGTTTCCAGCTTCAGCAGAAAAGTGGTATGATACTAATTTTGAGTCTCTAATAACACCTTTCAATAACCATTCCAAGAAGAGAAGAAAGAAGATTTCGATCAGATTGCCTCTGGTTCAAAAAACTGTTATTTACTGCTTCAGATCAAATTTACTTTCCAGCATAATTTACCACAAAATTTTAGCACGTGACAGAATTATTCACGTTACCAAAATATCAATTCTTACATAACATCTTAATTTTGTCAGACCTCCTAGCAAAAAAACATTAAAAAATACTTAATATTAATTTAATTTTTTATTTTATTCAGAAAATAACGCGCGCGCACGACTTCCAATGAGGGTTGTCATCATTTCCGGCCATCAAAATCGAGACAACTTTATATATTATTTGAGAAGACATATTAAAGAATATATCTACCTACCAATTTTCAGCTATTGCAACGATAACATTGCTGAGTTAGGCAACCCTATATTAATCGCATATGATGAAAACCCCCTACACCGCAAGGTACTTCTTATTTGTTGCGCTTATGGTTTTGTTCTATTTATAAAATTAATGAAAGCATCTCTTTATAAAACTACTTTACGGCCATGAAAATCAAGGCAACCCATCCATTTGGTTTAAAGCTTACTATAAACTATTGTTTTATGTAGAAATTATCCATTGCAATGATCACATACCCGTTAGTATTGCCGGCTGTCCTACTAAATGGATTTCCATTACATATCTGTTTCTGGCTGTTCGGTTTTTGTCCAGAAAATATAGTCCACTGGATGTCTAATTTATAGTTATGATCTTTTAAATACATTTGTGGACACTCAATGGATTTCCAGTGAATATCCGATTATTCAGGTTTGGTCTCAGTAATCCATATTTAACTTATTATGATGTGAGTTTGGGCACTTAGTGTGGTTCATCTTTGTTTAAAGAATTCAGCAGGAATGTCGTCAGTACCAGCTGACTTATTGTTCTTAAGTTGTCTGATTGCGTTTCCAACCTCCTCTAATCTAGGATCTTCGCTCAGTTCTTGTTGTAGGTATTGGTTTATGTAGAATTTCGTTGATCTGTTGAGTAGTTCGTGAAAGTGTTCCTTTCAACGAGAATTAATGGAAGAAGAAGAGTTGGTCCATCTTACTAGCCTGAAAGTAGGCCCTGGTTGCTGTTTTTTTATCAACCATTTGTTCTTCAATGCTCACGTTTGCCTTTCAACTTCTGCTTTTCCTGGTTGGTATATATTGCCTTTTTTATACAGTCGAGCTGAGGTCGCTTTCTCATGCATTATTCCCTATCAATGCCCCTATGAACATCCAAATATTGATTGCTCTTTTCCTATTCGTCCAATTTCCGATACCAAAAAAGATATAGGCAACTATATGCAGTTGTTTTGAAAAAGGCATAACACAAAAAATCACTCTGAATGAAGCTAACAAGGATAGGCATATACTTCTGCAAAAAATACAAATGAAACAAAGAGAATAATGGCCCTGTTGTAGCATGCAGTAGAAAAAAAAATGAATGATGGACACATTCACGATTAAAATTAATCCTAACAAGTTTTGATTGTTGAATTGTTGAAATCAAAAATGCCAAACTAAATATCGGAAGAATATCCTTGAGAGGTACTGAAGTGATCAGAGGAAAAATTACAATGATGTTAGTTTGAGTTTTCTCTTTCTGCGGAATGGTGAGAAATGTAACTATCTGGTCCTGGTTGATCTGGGTGGATGTGCTAATAGCGAGAACCTCTGCAAAGGTACCAGTGCCATAACCTTTGCATAGCTAATAATATACATGAACACTAAAATTAAAACATCTTGAGACATCAGATTGAATGTCAATATTTTCCTTCTGGATGGAAAAGGCCAAAAAAAATAAAATCAATTTGGTATTATAAAGAAAATCTTTCCATTATGGCTTCATTTCAATAGAATTATTTCTTTGCAATATTATTGCGAAAAATAATAATTTTTTCGATAAAATGGTTTCGCCGATAAGTGATAAGAGGATTTTACATTGACGTTTTAATAAACACTGCGAAAAGAATTTCAATATCGTGATGATATTTCTAAGAAAGGTTATTAGAGAGTATTCTTGTATTGTTAAAAATTTTCAATTTTCGTGGCTTAGTTTATTATTTGGTATTAGGTTACGCAATTTTCCATTACTCTTTTAATGAATTTGATATGAGATTGATAAATCAAATTATTTTCCATTTCAATGGCAGAATAACTATAGACTTATACCAGATATTAAAATTCAGAAGAAAAAAAAAACAATCCAAATTGATAAGGTACCTAATGAATATTTGAAACCTACATTAAAAACTTTGATTTCAGAATTAACCCATTACACATTAATAATTAACGACACTAAAATGCCTTTTCGAAAGACCCAATAAAGACATACCCCAAATGAAATATTAATGAAGAGAGTTTGTCAAGTACTAATTAAAATTTCATAGATATCAGTAAATCTGAGGTCTTGGTATAAACTTTTCAAACGAGAGTGCTCCGAAATTGAATTTTGCAAGGCGTCTTAATCGGTAACTGAAATACTTTGGAAACATTTTCAATATAACTTAAACTTAAAAATAATATCTGATTGAAAATTGTATTGGTCAAACTATGGAAAATCGATAAGAATTTCTGCTTGAAGAGAATCAATATTTGCAATTAAATTAAGAGCCCAGGGGAAAATGCTTTCTGTACGGTTTTGTAACTGAATTTAAATAACCCCCAAACTACGAGGTTGAAATGCTTTGAAATGCTAAAATTTCATTTACCTAGAAACCGAAATCGGAATTGAATTTTTAAATTACTTCTCTCAAAGCCTAAATGAATTCAAAAAAGGAAATAAAAGCAGATAAAATTTCCGATATCAAAATTGGAATTTTCACCATACCTATTTATAGGTATTTACGTTTTACGATCCAACAGAAAAAAGTCGTATATTTCCAAATTGATTTTAATTTTATTTTTTCCCCTTTTTATAGCGACCTCGTTTACCGTAAAACCGAGTTCTACTTTAACCTCCGATTTTTTCCGGGGTAATTTTTTGGTTTACTGCCGCACTGAATTAGATTAAGAAGCTTGCCGAGCGTCATCTGGGAAATAAACACCAGGTTGAATGTACAAGCTGTTGTCGAGAAGTTGAGTTATTTTTTCCTTTAATTTCGTTAATAAAATGAATACATAAAATGAGTAACGTAAAAACAAAGGATGTGATGTTCAAATTGTATTGTTAGAGACGCGGAAATAAAACCATAAAATTGACAAGAAAAATAATTGTTGTTGAATTAGGAAACTATTCTTTGGAAGTAGGAAAATATCAGAGATAAAATAGCAACTGAAAATAAATTAAGAAGGTAGGTAGGTAGGTAGGTACTTACCAAACCTGGAAGGCAGTGAATAGAACTGAACACCGAAGAACTTAATCCACGAAAACAATATGTAGTATAACATACCCGGGTTCGTTCAGCAAGATTGAACAGTGTGAATTTTTATTACCATTTAAACAACAAACCTTCTGAAAAACGAAATAAAAAACAAATAGGACCTACGGTGTGGAAACTTACTCAATTTTATTTAATTGACATGCGCCCGACATAGCAAATATTTGGGAAATTTAAGAGAGGTTGTGATATGTAAGAGAAACGAAAATGTGTGAAACGTCTACTTTATTATTAAAGTAAATCGTACCGTTCTCGACCTGGAATTCTCGAGGGGAACGAAAACGGCATAGAAACCCTCTCAATTCCTCAAAAATCGAAACATACTGTGTCATTTTAATAACAATTGTGAGTCATTATTCAATAGTCAATAATTTACGTCAATGATTCAATAATTCAATAATATTGATTTATGGTACAAGTGTGTTATGTTGAAAATAAGTCACGCGAGAAAAATTTATACCACGAGGCCGTCAGGCCGAGTGGTATAATTTCTCGAGTGACTTAGAAAACATAACACATGAGTAGCATACAAAGTTTTATCCAAAAACTGATAAATCTTAACACACGAGCAGCATGCAAGAACTGAAAAAACTAACAGTTATTTTTGAGAATGAATCTTCTTTAAAGCAAGATTTATGAATTTTTATTTCCTGACGTTTTGCGTTGACATTCTAAGAGAGTGAGTTATAAACCATAACCCACTACCACTTATAAACCATAAGCCACAAGCACATACAGGTGTTAAGTCATCTAGGTGCTTTAGTTAGTTATATATTATATTAGTATTGTAACATAAATTTTATGTAACAATATTTGTAACTATTTTGAAATAAATGAACTTGAACTTGACTAGTGGGTTATGGTTTATAACACACTAGTGTGTTATTTGATAGTTTACCTGTCTAAATTTGCACAAAATAATGACTCTTATAACTAGCAGGTTTTGGATAAAGGTTTAAGTACCATGCTTTGCCTTTATGCAGAAATTTTAATTTCACACACAAAATTCAATCAACACTACCTATAATCAATACTGAAAAGTTTTTTAGTTAGTTAGCCAGTTTCACCAGCAGGTACTGAGGTCCCATACGGGATGCTACCCAGCTATAGTTGTTATTTTGAGCCAATATGTCTTTCCTTTGTTTGGTAGAATATTCGCTCGTCAGGGTAGGAAAATGTTAGTGAATTCAACAAGGCCCTAATGCACGGTCTGAATTCAAAAATTAAAATCACAATCACAATTATTAATCAACTGACCTGTGAATGATCCTTTATGACACACAAACAAATCACAAATTGGATTGAACAATCAGTTTAATACAAAATGAAAATAAAAATTGAATAATGAACAATGGCAGACAAGCGACTTCTCTCTAGTCTAGTCACTTATTCTCTTATCTCTTCTTCGGTTTCGGTACTTTCGTTTTCTGTGGCGCGCCCTGGTTCAACCCTAAACTTGACGGCGCATACATGGTTGCAAGATTTACTTTTATTCAGTAATCGTTTTTTTAAAAAGTTAATATAATATTTTAAATAGGTGGTTTTCCTCAAATTGTATTTTTTTTCTCAAATAAAAAAATATTATCTCCATTCTTCGATAGAAGTATATTTAGACCAAATGCGGGGATGTCCGAAGGTCATTCAATTCTAAGCCAACGGAGTCGAGGTCACAAGAAAACCAATAAATAATGCAGGTGCTATACCTACGTGCCACAGGTCAAAGGAATCGAAAATTTTACACACCAACATAACAACAGAGCGTGAGGGTGAGGTGAGGAACTTATTGTGAAAGATGCCTATAGATTCTAAAAAACTATAAGTAGGTAGTATAAAAGGCTTGGATTGGTCAATAAAAAGGGGAGTGAGGAAAGAACAGTGGTATGGCAGTATTATAAAAGTAAGTAAAGT
This sequence comes from Ceutorhynchus assimilis, assembly GCA_917834065.1. Taxonomy (NCBI): domain Eukaryota; kingdom Metazoa; phylum Arthropoda; class Insecta; order Coleoptera; family Curculionidae; genus Ceutorhynchus; species Ceutorhynchus assimilis. The sequence continues at coordinate 6,981,887 of OU892281.1, forward strand.
AGGTAGGTACCGTCATAAGCAACGATGAAATCGAATTGAAAAGATAACTAAGCCCCGTATCCAAACTGCGAAAAACACCCAAAAAAAAGGCTCTTATCTTCCATTAAAAAAGAAAACAGAAGAAATGATATCCAATTCTACCGACTAGACTTTACATTAAATATTGAAAAAATCTCAACTGACACTATACACCTACTGGATTGATTCTTCCAGATAAGACATAAATTTTAGACGTCTAGAGCAGTAAAAATTCAGTTTATCGAGCTTTTATTACAGTATTTTTGAAACTTCTCTTATAGATCTACGATTTCTTCAAGAATGTTTGATTATTTTATCAAACGGAGGCTATTTTTATTCAAAAACATGCAGGAAATACTTCAAAAATAGTTAAGTATTATCCGATATGGTCTAGTGGCTAGGATATCTGGCTTTCACCCAGAAGGCTCGGGTTCGATTCCCGGTATCGGAATAATTTTTTAATTTTGCTGATCCAAAATAAATTAGAGCAACTGAATTTTTTCCTGATCCAAGTCGCAATTACTCCTGAACGAAATCTGAATCAGCTGAATATGAATATGAGATTTCAACCTCCCAAGATTATAAAAAACATTCAAACGATCCGTGACATGAGACAATCCAAAAACGTTTTCTAAATATAGAAACTATAAAACAAACAAGCTATCGTAACCGGAATCCGAAATCTTATTTTCTTTATTTTCACATGTGTATTTTCGAAAGACGAGATTCGGGATTCCTTGGTTGGCTTATCGAGATGTTGCCAATTTAGCATGCACCAATTCTAGTCTAGATCGACGTAAATCTAAACTGCGGGATATCTACTTGCAAGAGGTCAATGTCTACGTCACTATAGTCAGTGGTGTAGGTAGCTACTTAACTGGAATATGAATTTTTTGATACAATTTTTTTTAATGTCAACCATTAATCATTATACCTAACTATTAACATGCAGTGAGTGTAACTGCATTAAGTGATATCAACTTAAGAGCTGCTAATGATTATGCGAAATTTTGATTATTATCGGCTCTTGAGCTTTGAATGCCCTTAGAAAAATTCTTTTGCGAATCCAGAGTCGATAAAAGTTCAATTTTTGACTATAACCGGCTCTTGATTGGCTCTAGGAAGGTTTTCCAAAGAATCAAGAACCGGTAATAGTTCAAATGTTGATTATCTGTGCCTCTTGATCCATGGATAATTTTTCTTGAGCCAATTAGGAGCTGCGGAAGAAGAAATTTTAATTAATATCAACTTAAGAGCTGCTAATGATCATTATTTTGATTATTATCGGCTCTTGAGCATTGATTGGCTCTAGGAAGGTTTTCCAGAGAAAGAAGGCCCGGTAATAATTCAAATTTTGATTTTCTGTGGCTCCTCTATCCATTGGATAATTTTTCTAGAGCAACTAAATACCGAATATCCATATTGGTTGCTGTGCTATGTCTGATAGACAAAATGGAAAGATCATGCAGTCTATGCTGATTTATGGAATTTCTGAAGTAATTTTTCAATGTGTCTGGGCTTATCCGCTTATGCATATCGCCGCCACTGGTAATGCGTTATTGAGCTCACACGAAAAAAGTAGTTTCCCAAAGACATTGGAACTATACTCCAACTCCAACCAACCTACAGAGTCAAAAACAACAAAACCTTCTAAAAGGTTCGTTACTATTGGTCATTTATCAGCCCGCTTTACACTGTAGAGTGATGTTTTGTGAGATTTTGAAATAAATAAATGGCATAAATCAGTGTTCAGTCTAAACCTATAACCACCATTTTGACTCTGTCATACTCTGTAGGTTCGTTGGACAGAGTTTAGTCTTGATGGGATAGAGCACGTGAAACGGATAGAGAGATTAGGTACTTTTAAGGTACAGTCATGAGACACCTGACTGACAGGTCTTGTCATTTTTCGCTATTTTGTGTAAATCAGCATCGGGATCACGAGGTTCGATTCGATCATATCGAGTCAAACGATGATCGACTCGAGTTGATTGTTCACCAAACTCGATCGAGTGGGAAATCGAGTTTATTCGATTTTTGCTCAATTTTCAATTTAAATTGTTCTAAGCTTCAACAATAAATTTGGGCTATACCAAAATTATACTCTTCATCAATGCATCTTTGATAAGAGCCTGTGGCAAAAAATCTTAAAGTACATAGCACCATGTTTTCTAGAGTAACTGCCCGAGCAAGTATTCTCTCTGGTACTTACATGTATTCGCATCAATTGTATGAGTTCTGTAGTTGTCGTTTATTAGGATAATTTAACTCTACAAATTTTGCCTTTGAAAGGAAGAGAAAATGTCCTGCTTGTACCTTAAAATTTGTCTTCGTCGAATAAGCCGAAGATTCTGGCGACTTCTATTTATTCGTCTTTGGAAAATAGCCTGGATAATTTAACATTTTTATTTTTATGAGAATTTTACGATATATTGACAAAACAGATGAAATTTAACCTAAATCGAGACCTCCGATCGAAATAAATCGGTCAGTCGAATGTCATGAACAACTCCATTCGATCTTCGATCAAAGATGACAAACTTTGAATCCCACAGCAGTATTCTCTCTAGAATCGATTTTTTGTCAAATATGACAATCCCTGTCATTGCCGTAGGTATAGCTGGTCAGCCCGTTTTACAAAAGAAAAAAACGGGTGTCTCACTTTTTGTGCTCACGACTGTATAATTTATCAGCTAAGATTTATTAACTTTTTTGCATTCACTCCTCATTACTAGTTTTTCTGTACTATTTTTAGTTCAGCATCTAGGTTTTCTTATTTTCTTCTACTCCTCTTTCCCGCCTTTTAGTGTATTTCTCTGCACAGTTGATATTTTCGAATTTAATTTTTGAACTGAATGGATCTTTTTGTACTGAACTAATTTCCCGGTGTTTTCTGTCTATAGTTGAATCATTCATTATCAAAGATTTTATTATGTGACATTGACGAATTAAACAGCTTATAAACCACTTCTACAATTCCATGCTCGTAGAGTTTCCTTAACACACCATCCCTATATTTATGCCCCCTCGAGATCAATAAATACAGTTTGCATTAAATTTCACGAATCTAAGAACGTTATTTTAAGCACACCTATTGCAAGTCAGTTTCACGTGAACTTTGGTTTTGCCCAATGTCTTTTGCGGAACTTGAACTGTCCTGTACTTTGAGTTGGTTTGACAAGATAATCTTCAAAATCTAATGAAGCGCTGACAGCAGATTCATTGGGATTGTGGATATAATCCAAGGGTGTCCTTGTCATACAGGATGTGTAGTCAAAATATCCAGAAGTTATTACACTAAAGAAAACTAAAAGTGAAGACATTATTGAAAAATTGAGAGAAATCTTTGGACCTTATGGAATTCCAGAGAAGTTTGCTAAAACTTACAACTTCAATCACATAAAAAGTAGCCCCAGGTTTCCACAAAGTAATGGTTCAGCAGAAAGAGCTGTACAGTTAGTGAAAAAACTGTTAGAAAAGTGTAAAGATTCTTATTTGGGAATATTAGCCTACCGCAATACACCACTTTCATGTGGAAACTCTCCTTCAGAGCTTCTATTTGGAAGAAAATTTAGAGAAATGTTACCTACCACAAAAAAAAATCTAAAACCAAAACTGGTTGACCATGAAAAAGGTAGGAAGAAGCAGAGAGAGGAACAAGAAGAAGCAAAGGAAAATTATGACTGTAGACATAAGTCAAAAATTTTACCAAAATTGAATGATAATGACCTAGTTTATATAAAAGATGTGAAATGTAATGGAAACATTGTAAGAATGTCGAGAACCAAATTCATTTATGGTCCAGAGTCAAGACAAACAGAAAATGTTTGGTAAAACTACCTGAAAATAAGGAAGAGGATTTAAACATTAAGAAGAGAGCGAACAGCGGAAATACTACAGAGACATAAGGATATGTAGAACCTGAAGGAAGACAAAGACGAGAAAAACGAAGAGCAAAAAAATAATATGTCAAAGATAGGGGGAGTTTGATAGGTGATGTCACTGATGTGTCAGAGAATAAAAGTCGTATGAAACGCTTCCACAGTTTTATTTGAAAGTTTACTTTCGTCTTTGAGGGATTTCGACCTTATATTCTCAATTATTGAATTTAGAGTACATTGAGTTGCCTCACGTCTTATGTGTCAGAGAATAAGGTTGTATGAAACGCTCCCACAGTTTTATTTGAAAGTTTACTTTAAAACCTCAATCAATGTATAACGTACTTATTTTGGCAATTGCCTAATTATACTGCATACGGCTAGTCAGCATCAGTCCGGAGGCCATGGGTCTATGGGTTCCTTGTATACATCTTACCTTTGGGCGCCACCAAGTTAAATGTGACTTAACTAGGAAGATTACTTATTGATGTTATAAACAAAGCCTGTGCAATTGGAAAGCTTATCAATAAAACAACTAATTAGGTACAATAATGTATCTGGCTTCTTTATTAAAAATATTAACAAAATATAGGGATAGCCAGGAGGTTATTAAAAATGTGTATACATTATGGCTTGTACCAATTTATAAATATTTGATTATCAAAAGAATGAATGTAAATAATGCATATATAAATATGAATTTTAAATAAACATGACTAAAGACCTTTTGGTATTAACACTTGTGAGAGATAAGAAAAATTCAGTATGGGTTACACTTTACCATCAGGCAAATTAAACACAGAAAGGTGAAAGTTATAGTTAGGGCAACCTCAGGGTAAAATTCTAGAATTTTATTTAAGGGGCACTTACCGAACCTGATTTAGTATCAAGTGATTTACATAGGATTTGCCTAAATAGTAAAAAGTGCAACTTACATGTGTACAAGTGTTGATTATCTTCAAAGGTGTGTGTAAATCCAGAAGTTTTGAAGGGATATTATCTACAGGTTCGGTCTCACTGTAGATAGACTATGGTATGGTAAGTGAGTCATAGTCATGAGTTCTATCCACGTGGTATCTGTTTTACGTAGAACTCAATGTGGTTCCACCAGAGTGCTACCAAGAGAGTTGCTGAAGAATGGCTACCAAAGCCCCAACTGAGAGCAATCTAGATCCAGTCTAGAATCTCTCTAAATACAGCTTAGCAACTGTCCAACTATAGTCTGAGACTAGGATTGTCCAACTATAGCCTAAGAGTAGGAGTAGGATTGTCCAACTATAGCCTGAGACTAGGATTGTCCAACTATAGCCTGAGACTAGGATTGTCCAACTATAGCCTGAGACTAGGATTGTCCAACTATAGCCTGAGACTAGGACCCTATAACGATGTTCGTATAAAAAAACAAATCGAGCCCCAAATATTAGAAATAATCTTACCTCAAATTGAGGGATACTCTAGACCAAAGCTGAAGTCTTAAACTTCCAAACAGTCCTATTAAAAAAAAATGGAACACGTGTTGTAGGTTAATATTTTCTGAAGAAAATCTCAAACTTACCGAAACAGGATCCAAAAATGACCAAGGGACGACTCTAGACAATTATCAGCAAGAAATTAGTCTACTTGAGCTCCCTGGCACAAAATTCCAAAAAGTCTCGCCCCAAAAATAATTAGGGCCGAGGCCCGAGAACGGACGACTACTCAGCGTGAGGTCGCAGATCAAAAGGGCAGATTCTTCATTTCGAATTTAGATTTCGGAAGAAGACTTTCATCTGTCAAACTTCTAATTTTGACATTGAAGAAAATTATAGAAAAGGACGTGTTCAGTTTCACCCCAAAAGTACGAACTGAGAATCAGTTGTGTAAAAAATGACTGGTGAATGTTGAAAAGTGCCTATAGAATATATATCAAAAGGTAGAACAGGTCTAAAGAAAACGCCTAGACAAAACAGCTGTTCAATGACATGATGGAAATGAAAAGTCAAAGATTAAACAACAATTATTATCATAACCTCAGATTACTGATTGGATTTGCAAACAGAGATGATGATGGTACTACCTCCTTTTCCTAAGATTCTAATCAATAACAGCGGGCCCTGCCGTACTGAATCAAACCTTCCCAGATCAATTAACCAAACTTGCAAACCTGAACCAAAAAAACTTCTAGTAGAAGGCAGCACTCAAGGTAACAAAATCTGGGCACAAAAAAAATAGTTGTTTATTCATTTATTTCATTGTAGCTCTATATGGAATCATATCTACTAAAGCAAAACAAGGTAGCTTATTAGCCAAGAAATTGAAAACGTTACAAATGAACTAAATTAATACTAACTTAAAGTATCTAATGTAATAGAATCATGACGCAATTTTTTCACGCTCCAAATCATGGCAAGGTACGCTTACCTACTTGATGATTTTTTTTTTTTTTTTTTTTTTACGGGTATGCGCACTCGCAAGGAAATGTCCTATCATGCTCGAGAAGCGGCAAGTGCGCGGAAATGTCGGTGTATGTTGGTCTTGAAACGGTTCAGGTTGTAACCTGCAGGGAAAACCGTCGCAGGGAGTTTATTCCACAGCGATGCTGTTCTCCAGAGATATGAATTCTGATATAATGAGGTTCTTGGTGCCTCTAGTTTGACAGTAAATTCATGGTTACCGTCTGTTTGACGGGTTCGCCTGGTAGGCGCTACTCTCGGTGGAATCATACGTGCCAACTCTTCAGAGCATTTTCCGTGATACTACCTGTAGAAGAGAGATAAATCGCCCACAGATCTGCGATGTTCGAGACCATCCAAGTTACGAGTAAGTGCGGGGTCATTGATCAGCTTGATAGCTCGTTTTTGCACGGTATTCAAAAGCATTAAGGTATGTTTGGGTGCTGCACTCCATATATGTGAGCAGTACTCCATAGTTGGTCGAATCTGGGCTTTGTAGAGTGTCAGCAATTGGCTTGGTGTGTACAGATGTCTTGTACGAAATAGCACCCCCAGCTTTTGGGACGCCCTTTTAGCAATATCTGCCACGTGATTGTGCCAAGACATGTTGGTCTCTGCAGTAACCCCCAAGATGTTCAACTGACTCTGTAATGTGACAGCACTTCCAGATAGCATGATGTTTGGCTCACCGGTGCTGTTCTTTTTTGAAAACAGAGCTGCTTGGGTTTTCTGTGCGTTGAACTGTACAAGGTTTTTGTTACCCCAGTCCTCTATTATCTCCAGGTCGTTATTTATCTGCGATATTTGAGTTAGTCTAAGATGATGGAATTCACGTGCGGAAAGACCTGTGGGTGGTATGAGTGAGGAGACTACATTGCCATCGTCTGCAAAGCATTGATAGATTTATTCCCTGTCTGATGAGAGACCTTGAAAGCACAAAACTTGCTCTTCTTTCTCTCGAAAATTTCTCCTTTAACTAACGACACAGAAACAAAAATACGTTGGAATAAATGATTTTTCAAATAACATCGAACTTAAAATAAATGTATTCATGCCAAAGATTACAGTAATAATAGAGAAAACGAGGGGTAGAGCGATCTTAATTGATAATCGGTGATATCCAAGAGATGCCAACGAATTATTACGATAAACCGACGTTGCTCCTTGTGACAGTCACATTCACGTGGTCTAAGCATCGTTGCGCCAACGTTGACCAGACCCTGTACAGACTACAGCATTTTAGGTATAAATATAATCGAAGACCCTGTACATACGATTACCATAGCAAGTGGACATAAAAATCGGTAAATCTTAGACTAAAATTTGCATAAGTTTATAAAACACTATATACAAATAGAATTTAGTTAACAACATACATTCATTCTCAAATCGTCCGCTTTCCTGTTAATATGTAAACGTTTAGGAAACTGTCGCAATAAGCTACGATTTATTTCTGTATTTCTGATATTGTAGATGATATGATAATAATTACATCATTATACTATACAATGTATTATTGACGTTTAAAAAAAACTTATTGTTTCCCTCAATAAATGAAGCCAATCGTTGCCGCAAATCCGATATTTTCCCTCCGTCAAAATGTAGACTAATCCCCGAGGCATAAAGCTCCCCGAAATTCCTCAATCCTGAAAAATAAAATAACGTTTGTCAAAGTTGTTGAATCGGAAAACTTATTCGAAATATTGTTGCATGTCGAAACGGGACGTTCCGTAAACTTGGAAATATTAGAGGCGTCGGGGATGGCAAATTGTTTCCAGACCAACGCCCACGCTAGTAATGGGGATTAGGGATGACACCGTTTTCAAACCGCAAATGTTTAATCAGAGGATAATTAAAAAAAAAAGTAAATCTTTATAACACCGTGCGAAATAAATCTCACGAAATGCAAAAGGCATTTAAACTGCGGTGAGTTAAGTACATAAGCGGCAAGCGCAGCGGCACAAATTAACTCCTGGCGATGATATAACGCAATAAAGCACCTGGCCTAATGGCGATAACGTGTTGAGGGCTAAAGGCACCGCAGTGGAGAGGTTTGCAGACGACGTAAAGGAGAAATTATTTTTTTAATGGATTCTAAGAGCCTCAATATGTCGAAAGTTTCGGAATATTAAACTAATAATTTTGAAACCCATTTCTATATTCAAATTAATGTGGAATATAAGTTATGACAACTAATAATAACTTCTGCGGCAAAAGTTGTAGAGATTTGGACTATATCCAAAATCCATCTAGTTTGGTGATATTATATTTTTGCAACACTATTTCTCAAAGGAAATAACATCATTTGCATTTTGTATTTATTTATTTTTAAAATAATAACTGAACTTTCTCGAAGATATAAGAATTTGACATGAACCCATCAAGTAAAATAAGGTACCTAGGTAAAATTTCCATTTACTGAAAAATAAATAACAAAACTTTAAAAAATCAATTCCCTTTTTAAACCCTTGTAATCTCACTTGTTTCTAGTGCACTTAATTACAGAAGAGTTTTTTAATTAAAACTTGCCTTTATGCACGCTTCATTTAACTTTTAAATTTAGTTTGACTAATTTGTTTAGCCTGTTTTTGATGCTTCAAATTGTTTTTAAAATTAATGTACGTAGTGTCTTGAATTAAAATTTTTAGTCAACATTAAATTTGAACATTTAAACTTTATTTTAGATAGGCGGATTCGTAAATAAGTGAAACTACTAGTTTGGTATTCAATCAACCTTATTTAGTACAACAATCACGACAAAATTAGCATTATTATCTTTACGAATAACTTACAGGTGATGTTCAACTAACTTGGATGAAGATCCACAGGAGGCGAAGAGGGTCGAACAAAAGTGGCTTCACTATCAGACTGAATCTCAGTTGGGAGCTTAGTAGGCTCTGAGTAATTACAATCAGACTTTGCAGGAAAACGACTAGTATTAGCATTTTCACAATCGTGCCTAAAGTCAATGTCGCAATCCGGGTTCAGTCTATGATCCATATGAGAGTCCTTCAGCTCAAAACGATTTCTCCTCATTACATTTTCATGAGAATCCAAAACCCTGTAAGATCTTGGACCTTCAGCAAAATTCAATATCTTACCTGGCTCCCAATGATTCTTTACATCTTTACATGTTAAAAATTGAAACATTTTGGTCAGGTTTCAATTGAGTTGCAGTCTTATTGAAGTAATTCTTATTCCGGCCTTGCCTCAGTGGGAGCCGTTCTTTTACATTTTCACATAATAAGTGCTTCAATAAGTCTGCTGATACTGGTAACTTTGCCTTGCCCATTCGACTCATGAGTAACTGAGAGAGGGAGTAGTTTAAAAACTTAAAAGGTGAATTTCGATATTGAATTAGAGCTTCAAACATATCCTTGCCCTCTTCCAAAGATTTTTTGAGTAGCTTTTTTTTTCCGAAAGACCGTTAGATATAGGATAGTTCGGGCTTCTAAGCACCATATCGAAATTCCACTCTTTTGAAAATTCCTTAAAAGTGAAACCCCCAAAGGGGACGTTATCACAAACTAGCTGTCTGGACATCCCAATCTGGAAAAAATTGATTTTAATATTTTAATCACTTCATTAGCTGACTTGTTTTTTAATGGAGCCAACTTCAACCAATTTGAATATGCATCCATAACTACAAGATAAGACCTATCGCCATATGAGAAAATATCTGCACCCACTCTTTCCCAAGCACGTTCTGGAATCGAATATGACAAAAGCTCCTGTCCTGAACTCTTCATGGCCAATAAAAGATTTGCCTAGCCCGAGCCTTTACCTTTTCAATCCCTAAATGGCCCTCGTAGAGTCTTGTGAGCATCTCTTCTCTAAGATCTTTCGGAAAAACTAGCTTAGTGTTAAAAAATAGTAGTTCATCAGATATGGGCAAATAATAATAAAGAGTTCATAAACATTATATCCTAAATTTAATTGAGCAGAGTCTCCAGATTCAGTTAAAAAAGCATGAGATAGTGTGTCTGCAATAAATAAATATTTTCCTGGCTTATAGATCACTTTTAGATCGTAAGTAAGTAATTTAAGGATCATTCTTTACAGCCTTGGAGATACAGACTGTAGACTTTTTCTTAAAATTGACTCTAGTAATTTGTGGTCACTACAAACCTTAACATTTTTAACACCATACACATAATAATGAAACTTTTGACAGCTGAACAAGATTGCCAAAAATTCCTTCTCAATCTGAGCATAATTTGCTTCACTTTTTGTTAGACTTCTCGAAGCGAAGTCTACTGGTTGGCCATTTTGCATTAAGGAAGAACCAATGTCATTTTTTGAGGCGTCAGTTCCAATTTCCATTGGCAAGGAAGGGTCAAATCCCCTTTAAAATGCTTTAATTATCTTAACGACTCATCATGTTCGCTGGCCCACTTCCAATCCACATCGTGGCGAGTCAAGGTTCTGAGGGGCGCAGACACTTTTGACAAATTGGGGATAAACCCACCCAAAAATCTAGCCATGTCAAGCAATCTTAAGAGATCAGCTTTATTTTGGCGATTCGGCATTTCTAAAATGGCATTAATATGAGAGTTACTGGCATTACCACCATCTTTCGAAAAAACCTGTCGCAGAATTTTTATTTCTTTTGATTTAAATTGTATTTTGTCCTGGTTAAACTTAATATTATATTTGACGGCTGGGTCAAGAACGCGCTTCCAATTTCTATCATGATCAGCCTCGGTTTTATCAAAAAGCTCAAAATTTTTCTTCTGAAAAACTTCTGGGGCAGAACTCAAACCAAAAGGCAACCGACAAAATTGGTAGCGACCAAATGGTGTGCCAAACGTACAGTAATCCGAAGATTGATCATGAATCTTGACTTGGAAATAACCATCTTTCATATCCAATACTGTAAAAATGACTTGTTACTGAGTTTGCTAGCAATTTCGTCGGCTGTAGGAATTAAAAAGTGTTCACGCTGTATATTTTCATTTAAGTATTTCGGGTCGAGACACAACCTCAAATCTTCATTTTTTTTTTCCACTATTACTAGGGGATTTAACCATTATGTAGGCTTCTCAACTTTTCTAATAATGCCCTGATTCTCAAGGTCTTTTAGTTTCAATTTAACTTTATTGTGAATAGTTTGAGGTATGCGTCTCACTGCCTGAATGTGGGGTCTAGTATTTTCTTTCAGAACAATTTTATGCTCAGTTGGGAATTGAACTAATCCCCCAAACACTTTCGCATACAAAAATTCAATATATTTCAAAGTTTTAAAATTACATTATGAACAGAATCAACACGTTGAACTAACTCTAACTCCAGGCAACCTAATAAACCCAACAAAGGCATTTGATTTTGACTATTTACTACAAGAAACGGTAAATATGTCAACTTGTTTTATTTGTTTATTTATATGTTTATATTACACAATAATGAGACTTCTCCAATGGGCGCAATTCTAAAATCAGAGCTGCCATATAAAATTAAAGTTATTCGAGATTTTTTAATGCCATGCTTTTTTAAAATATGTTCAGGAATCACACTTACTTCAGCTCCTGTGTCCAGTTCAAATTAAATAGCTGTACCTTCCACAACTATTTCCTTGGTCCACACGATATCAGCTTTCGACATCAGCCCATCAACACTCCTCACTAATGACCCAATATAAAAATCATCAGTATATTACTCATGTCATTATCAACATTTTCACTCAATCCTGACACTTTCACCTCACTCACTTTTTTCCGTTGACTTGTATTTTCATTCACTCTTTCTTTTTGCATACATTAGCAAAGTGGTTTCTTCCTTGGCATTCATTACAAAATTCATCATATGCAGGGCATTTGCCTCTAACATGTTTGTAGCCAAAAAAACTGCATTTGAATTTCTCCTGCTGACCATAAGACCCATCACTTCTGTTTAAACCTTTCCTGAGTCTGATGGAACTTACAGAGGCTTTATTTGCTAGAGCCTGAGCTTGGGACTTGCTTGCTTCTACCGCCCTACAATGATCCACTGTTTTTTGCAAGGTTAGTTTCGGCTCTCTCAGAAATCTTTCTTGTGTTGATTTATCTGATATTGCTTACACAATTCGGTCTCTCACCATATCATCTGGGTCCTTGTATTCTGTTGACTTAACTGAAATTCTTGATTTCGTGACAAAACTATCAAAACTCTGACCTTATTTTTGAACTATTGAGTTAAAAACATATGTCTCAAAAATCAAATTTTTTAACGGGGCACAATGGGCTTCCAGGTGGGTTCGGCTTGCTCACTCCGTGCACTCCGAGTGACTCCATTCGCACTCCAGCCGTTCGGGTTAAGGTTCGGGTATTGCTTTCTACCGTATTAGGGGTGACTCCATTAGCTCTGTTCACTCCACTCCAACTCCGCGCTGAATAGCCGAACCCAGCTATATTTGTCTCTTATAGACGTCAATGAGGCTTTTTCAGTCGCAGTCAGTGTGAAGGAATTGTATATGTCCAATCCTTCCTCACCAATTATACTTAAAAATATAGCAACTTGTTTTACCTCGTCCTTTTCGTCCAAACCTGTGGCTGTCATAAATGAATCAAACTTCTGGATAAACCTTTTCTAGTTGTCTGCTACATTGCCATGTAGACTCAGTGGTTCTGGGGGTTTAAGTAACGTTTCCATGATTCTCCGGAGTACACACAATTTCCTGGATTGAATAAATCTCTAATTCAACATACCTGATACCATGTATTATTTAAACAATGAATGTGTCTTCAAAACAAGTATTTATTTTAATCAGCATCCAAAATCAAAACTGTATTACAAAACGATAACAAAACGACTGCCAAGTTACAGGTGACAGTCCATCGGTGGTGCCCCCGGGCCAACGCCCTGTGCTGCATTCCACCGACGTGACTATTTATGATACAACACTTAAGTCACGTCACTCATGATTTTGTGACAGCTGACGTCAGGAATGTCGTTAATTTTTGTCCGAGTTTTTGTCAATCGGCTTTTCGATTAGTAATGTTTTTGGGATAATCGATTCCTAGTAAGCCCTTACGTTTTGCAACACGGATTGCTTACTCAATGTCGTATTCTTCAAATTATGATTGTTCTAGTGGATAATTACTTGTTGTTATTATCATTAGTCGTCACGTCAGATGTTGTAATTTTTCTCTGATTATATTTTTGTGTGCAATTTTTGGTACGTAAAAAGTTTATCGATTAATTTTTGATGTTTGTCGTTATTCTGACTCATCTCTAATCCTTTCCTTTAGGACAGCTTATTAATTTTATGTGGTGCCTCTGCCTCTCTCTTTTCACGTTTGGTGGTTAGAGAAATAAGGTCTTTTCTGAAGAGCTAAATTTCGTTTTTAAGAGATTTCGACCTTATATTCTCAATTATTGAATTTATAGTACATTGAGTTGCCTTACGTTTTCGTAAAGTGCTATAAAATCGCCGATTATTTCGGATTTTTACAACCATCCATGTAGTGAGTTTTGCTTTGCACGTTTTTTCCCACAGTGGATTTTGACCTTTTCACACTTTATAGTTTCCGGCTCTTTCCTTTCTTTCACTGTGACTGAAACATACAGTCATTTGTGGAACATCGTTTTCATTTTCTTACTTAGGCCACTTGAACTTCTCTGAGTTGGTCAGCTACATAAATTGGAAGTACTGCTTTGTCTTCATTGGTTGATGATCTGCCAAGCTTAGGATTGTGAAGCCTTCACTCTTCCACTGAAGAGTATCCAAAGTTTTTATCTGGGTTCTGAGTGGATTCATTCAAGAAGAGAAGAGGCAATATTTTTTCCACTGGTTTTCATTCAGGAACAGCGATATGGATTGACCTCCGATTATGCTTATGCTCCCATCTGAGTATGATTGGAGTGGAGTTGTCCTCGTTTTCCTTATTCCCAGTAGGTAATAGAACTTCTTTTTATTTGCCAAATTGGATTCCAAAAACATTATCAATTATTCTTCTTCATCTTTCTATCGCATCGCGATTGCCCAGTCATTTTTGAGAAAGTTGAGCAGTACAGATCATATTATTGAATAGGTTCTTATCTCCTTACCACTCCATTTGTTCGAAAACTGATGTACCAGATACACTTTCCGGAAAATAAAGAACGACGTCACTAACAAAAATGTAATGTTGAATTTATGTGTACCAAAATATACTAGATCAAACCGAAAATGAAGTGGGTCTTTAAGAAGAATGCCGCCTCTATTCCAGAATTTCTCAATAATATAAAACATTTCAACCCGGGTCTTATTTATTCAACGAACTAGAAATTCCTACTTCCCACTAAGTAAATATTTTATTGGACTTGTTAAAGGGTTATTAAATTATTTTACTTCGCCTGTTACCTCGGATATTTAATTAAAAAGGTTCCGGAGATAAGTTTAAAAGTTATTCGTTTTAAGTAAGGATAAAGTTAATGCTGAGAAGATAAAACGCTGCATATTTGGGTCAATGACTGACAAGAACTTATATCTCAAGTTTAGAAATATTTAAAATATATATATTAAAAGCTTCAGAGTTTGTGAAAGCTTCAAGAGTTTATAAAGAAAACTGCAACAAAAACCATTAAGTTTAAAAGCATTTTCTTGAGTTATTTATTTTTTTCACTTACATCTTATGAAACACATTTTGCTATTACTTTCAAAATCAATAACACATTACAACCAATTCCCAGCTCTTTCATCAATCATCATCCGTTGATAACTTCTCAATTGGCAACAATGATTTCTAATAAGCAGTACAGTGTTCTCTCAACTTCGTTAATTGTTTAACGGCCGAACTTCCGTCAAGCCAGTTTGTCTTCTAAACACAAACTTGGCAAACGTTTGGACAGTTTCACAAAGAATATTCAATTTGTCTAGAATTACAAATTCGGAAAGTGATTACCGATAAATGAATTTTTAATTTTTGAAGATGATGTCGAGAGTTTAGATTTAAAGTTTATTCAGCAAGACTTTAGAAAAGTTTTTTAAAACAAGCATCGTTGAACTTTTTATTTCTTCGGCACTTGGCAAATACTTCCTTGGACCCTTTTTCTGAAAGTTTTGACTATAAAATTTAATTATTACATTCCATAGCCGAAATCAACTAATCCTCTCTGTTAATAGAGCTGTAAGCGGTAGCTTAGAAAACAATACCGAAGTATGTTATTTCTAACAATAGAGAAAGCTGTATAAGTTATTAATAAACCTCAACTAGAATAATTAATCAAGTGCAGTTCAATGTAGTTTGCCCATGAACTGTGTGCAAAAATGCTGGGAATTAAAATTTTATAATTGTTTTTTGTAATTGAAGAATTTACTACAGAAAACTGATGCTAATTTAAAAGATTTTTTTTTTTCTGACAAAAAGGCAGATTGTCTCCAACGAAATAGTACACAAGAGACAATTGTCGCAAAAGATATTAGAATAAGCGGCACTGCTTAAAAGTAAATTACTCCGACAAAACAGATTTTGTCTCCAGATGTTGCAGCAAAAAATAAGGAGAAATAGGGCGAAAATACGGCTACACTAAAGGGCAGACAGTCAAAGGAAGAATAGGGTGAAGCGAGATTGTCTTCTTGGCAGGGTGACATATTTCGTTGGAAATTATTCATTAGACGGAGAATGAGGGAAAAGATTGTTTAAATGAGGGTAGACGGGTAGACCTGGAATTAGCTAGTACACATTTTATTCTGGGATTCACAATGTCAAAATCAGAGGAAGAACAAGAAGACATAACTTTTTGTTTTGTTACTCAAAAACGTGTTTTGACTTTTCCTAAAGAGCAGTAGGTAGCCACATTTAAAATTAGAAGTTATTTGGAATTTGACATTATTTATGAGACTTCGTCTGTTGGTCGTTTACCCTTTTTTTTTTAAATTACTATATCTATGAATATCAAATATAAATACTAAATAACAAGGCTGAATGAAACACATAATATATATAAATAACGCAATTTGAAATGATCAAAACTTTCCCCCCAAGTCATTGATGGTTGGTACGGAACATTCCTACGGTGATATTCCAGATCAAACAAATCCTATAAAATTTTAGACCAAAACCATTAAAATCAGAAGGGGTGAAGTTTTTTGAACTTCTTGCCAAAAAAAATTATTCCAAAAAGATGTCACAAGTAGATTTGGTAAATAAAAAATGTACACCTACCATAACGAGTTCCAGTTCATACCTCTATAGTTCAAGAGTCAACGTTCCAATTGAAACTGTTCTGCAGCAATTTTAAGCGTTGCTCAATCAGACAACAAAATCGAATCGGCCGGCGCGTACCCGACGCCGCCGTCACGACGCCAGCGCCAACTTGTTGCTGCGCCGGAACGCGGGGTCCGCGATTATTTCGCACTCTTTTGTTTCGGAAACAATCGAGGATCGTTGGCAATTCGGCCAATTAATCGTCAAACTTTCGACGGAGCATCTTTGATAGTGCCACTGGCCGTTAGTTCGAATTAAACTTTAGAAGTTTAATGGCGAAACGTGGTTTGATTTTAAAGGTTCTGATTGGATTAAATCGGTGTCCGATTTCCAACTATCTTTTATCTACACTTTGAATTTTATGATTTATATGATCTAGACTTGCAACTAGTAGTTAGGGGCCCACTTAACTTCAAAACCCCCAAATTGCATATTATTCTAGACAAAAATAAAACCAGAAATCTTCAGTTTGATTTTCGATTAACAGTGTACTGAAAATTGTTTTTTTGATCGTAGAGCAGACAGGTAAAAATTATCAGAAAATAAAAACTGTTGACAATACTGACATGCATTGCCTTCATTTTGATAAGTGAATAGTTTCACATTAAATGGCTTATCCATAATAACCCTTTCCTACCTTTTTTGCCCTTTCTTCCATGCTTGTGCACAATATGCTACTCATTTCTTTAGAAAAATGTTCATGATGAAACTCACTTTTATGTCAACCAAAACTACGTAATCCGAAAATACAATCGACCTTCTAAAACTCCCAGCCAATAAATTTTGTTTGCTGAGGCTATACGCAAGAGGTCATTTTTGAATCAACACCTGAAGAAGATGCAAACGTTAGCTAGATTCAAGTTAAATTAGTTACCCGAGTGGAAAAATCTTAGGATTTCCACTACAGGTAGGCCAACCTGCGATTTTACTGGAACTGTGACAATACGTGGCTGCTCCAGTCGTGTCACGGTGACAAATAGCAAAGATATTTTGGAGTAGTTTAATATTGACTGGCCGTACATATAAATGCTACAAAACATAATCGCAATTCGCCCAGTTCGCAGTGTAACGCTCTTTTGTCGAAACAAAAGAATGCTCATAATTATGCTCGACTATGCTCAGTGGTTCTTTAGCTTGGTGTGGTCTTTGGTGTTGGTACAGTAAACACTAGTTTGTATGAAATTATTTTTATTATCAAAGAATAGCCAAACTAGACACTATTCAAATAATTAGCTATTATTTAAAAAGATAAATTCAAAAATCTGAAAAGGTAAAATAAATCCAATACCTATCTGACATTTAACCCTTTCAATAAAAACACAAGTTTTGGAATTCTAAAAACAATAATTTATTGACCAGATGGCGAACTTGTTGTTCATCAACATTGAAGAAATAAATTGTTTACCTAAAGGTGATTATTGTCAGTATCCAATAAAAAAAAAATAAAAAAAATAAGCAGCTTTCCGAAAGCAATACTTAATTTAAATAGGTATACAAAAAGATTGAAATTCAGAACAATTAAGTAGATACCTACGATGAGACTTACCTAAGTGTAAATGTTGAAGTCAAAATAATATTAACCTTTAATTTTTGACTCAAAGTCAATCAAATCAATAAAAAACAATTTATTCAATGCGGAAAGGTAATAAATAATCCGTAGGCAGTTATAAATATCAAAAACCTGCTAAGTGAAATCAAGGGGTCACGGTTTCCGGAAGAGCTCTACTTTCTTACCTTTAAAGTTCAAAATAGGTAACCATAAAACTTAAATTGGATTACCTAAGGATTTTACATTAAATTACCTTGTAATACTACCACATTATTGATTTTAAATTAATAGTTAAAGGTTAATGAATTCACAATAATATTATATCAATCAGTACTCGATGTTACGGAAATAAATTTATAATAATTATAATAATGCATACTTATTGAATAATAAATATTGATAGAGAAAACGATAATAACAGCCAATATCTGACTCTGATAAGAATTAATTAATTAAATTAATAATTCTATTTAAACAGTAGTTAGCTATTCTAGCTAAACACTACTATACGGTAAACAATTAAGTCGGTAATTGAATTTACAAAGATATTAATTAGCTAATGAAGCTAAACGATAGGGGGCGATAAAGAAAAGGTAAAAATAAGTTACGGTAATTAGGATGGCACGTTTAAGACACCCATAGGTAAGTAGTTATACAAGCCTGGACGGAATCCTTGTAAAGCCTCGGAAGTTTTCACAAATTTGAGATCTGGAGGTATCAAACTGGCTGAAGACAATGGTTGGGAATCAACTTGTTACAGGACACAGCCTTTCCTTGTAAAGGGGGCCCAGATTTGCTCTGAGTTTCCAGCTCAGCGTGGTCTCAAATTTGTCAATTTTCACTTGGAGAAGTGCAGGCACGGATTTTTCGGCCTGCCGAAGGTGCCTGAATGAATTGAGGGAATATAAGGACTTATTCATCAGAGAGAGAAAAAGGAATTTACATACCTGAACGGCCGATAGTCACCTCACTCTCCAAAATCTTCACGAAAATCAACAATCGGTTGATTTTCTAGGAAACTTTCTAGTAGACACGATCAAGCACTCTTCTGGCTAGATAATTTTCAAGAATATGGACTCGATGGCCGAGAGAGATATTCCAGTCTGCCCTCTGCAGTAACAGTTTCTGTTTTGCGTCACCGCGAAGCGAATTATAATAATATTTCATTATTTGCATCACTTTGTCTTTAGTTTAGTCGACGCTGTATCGGTCAGAGATCGAAGCGGCCGTGACAAAATGTCACTGCTACTTGAGTGGGACTAGAGCAGGCCGTGACTGTGACAGACTAGTAACAGTGACAAAGTCACAGTTCGTGAAATCGCAATACCCACCTCTAATTTCTACTCTCACCCAATTATTATCAAAAGTAGGCTAGGCGATCTTCTACTATAAACATACGATCTACCTTGATTTTGTATTTTTTATGGCTACCAAGAGAGAATGGGTTCTGGATGTCATCTATTTCAATCATGCAACACAAGAAGTAATATTGCTAACTTGAAAAACCAACGACTTAAGGGCCTAATACTCTTTTACAGAAATTATAACGAAAATACTCACACATACACTCTTCGAGAGAACGAGCCGGTTTCCGCTATGGTGACTGGGCAAATGTTTTGTCCAGATCCTAATTGAAAAACGAGTCGAATGCAATAAGCCGCTTATCCTTCTATTTGTGGACCCAGGAAACAAGTGTTTGACACCATTGACCAATAGGAAATGCTTCTAGCGCTTGGTGATTGCTGGAAAAACCACCTTTTCCACAAGTAATTGAAAATCTATGAAACTCTTATGTCATGCGTCAGACTCCACAATAAAACTGGCAAACTTTGAATAAAGCGCGGTGTCTAGTGTCTCTCTACGTGGAGCGATCGAGCAGATATCATCGTATATATCTAGGACACAGGACACGAAAGTCGTTTGAGTCAAGACAATCAATTGATAATCGTGAGCTTCAAAAGAATGTAGGGCTCACTTTATAGGACAGCTTTGGGAAATTTTAGCTCATAACAAATCTTCAGATAAGACATACCGATATGCTTTAAAACGAGAACCTTTGATCAGTGCGTCCTACCAGTACTGTCTCACAGTGCAGAAACAATAACTTCAACTAACTAAAAAGACGATAAATAAGATGCAAACCGCCCAACGAGCCATGGAACGAAGCCTATGGGTGAGTGAAATTCCAAATGCAGTAATAAGGATAAAAAGAACTGGTGTTGCAGATGCTATCATAAGAATAAAAAACATTAAAATTGAACTGGGCTGGTCATATTGCTGAAACATCTGATGACCGACAAGATTCTAGAATTGAAATCAAGACACAAAGCTTTTGAAACCGAGGTCGATTAACGGTAAGGTGGGCAGATGATATATACCGAACAGGATACAAATGCCAGAGAGCAACGACTGGCACCATTTAGGAGGGGCCTATGTCTAGCAGAGGACACATAGAGGCTAAGGATTAGGATGATGGTAATAAACTGAGCGACGAACTGCATTACCCCAACCGTAAGTCGCGAAGGTCCCATGTAACAATATCTCAAAATTTGAACTCACAGCTACCACAGCTTTTAATACAGAAAACGGACACTACTAATATCTTAGAATGACGTTTGGGCTTAAAAACGCCCCCGCCACCTTCCAAAGCGTCATGCATTCCATACTTAGGGGCCTACAGAAAGAAAAATGCCTAGTTTATTAAGATGGTATAATTATTTTTTTATTCCAACGCTTACGAGAATCAAATTTCAAGATTCAGCTCGACAAAAGTGAATTTCTACGACACGAAGTCGCATACCTGGGTCATATTGTGACGCCAGACGTTGTAAAACCAAACCCCGACAAGATCTATGCTATAAAACAATACCCGATTCCGAGTACCACAAAGCAAATCAAGGGATTTTTAGGACTCTTAGGTTACTACCGGAGGTTCATAAATAATTTTGCAAAAATCACGAAACCCAATGCTTAAAAAAAGGTGCAAAAATCAATAACGACGGAGAATTTGTAAACTGTTTCAAACTATATAGAAAATTATTGACCAACGAACTTATTCTTAAATACACTTTCACTGCGACTAAGGTATAGCATCCGACACCCAGGAGCGGAAAGCTTTTTTCAGGAAAACTTTTTTTGGTTAAAGAAATGTAATTTTATGTCTTTGTTTATTTAAATTTAATATATAAAAGATTGATTACAAGAGTGTCCTATGATAATCAGCTTTCCAAACATGGTAGAGTGTAGAGGGTGGATTGGCTCCTCGGGTGATAAGGAAAATACATTTGATTATCATGAAATGGGAAGATATCAGAACTGAACTTCTGGAGAGTATGGTACAGGCAAGAGGCTTGAGGAAGAACGAATTTCAGAGATACAACAATAATACCTGCTACAAATCCATTTTTGTGGGAAGTGGATAAGAAATATTGCTTTCCAGGAGAATAAGGTGAGCATCAGTGTGATCAAAATGCTCAAAGCAAAGTCGCTTGAGCATGCTGGAAAAAATATCAATCGGGGTCGACTGTGGGCGAGTACTATTCTAACATTTAAGAGAATCTAGAGCATAATTACCCTATACAGAACGTTGAACAGAAGAGGAGATTTCATACGCCGAATTTATCTTTTTACTGTACCTATATAAAGTATCCGAAGAATGACTTTTATTTTCCTATGTTGACAGATTTCAAATCGAGGTATTTCCTCTCCTTTTATCTTAAGGTTTTTAATTTTTTTTTCAAGTAACGGTTATTCATGGAATGCCTCTATTACTTAGGATTTTGCGAGGAGCCTTTTCCCGAGGAGCCGTTTTTGAAGGGACTTTCTAGAGGAACCAATTCCCTCACCTGTTAACACCAGTACCTCTTCATTTGACAAAAACCGTAAACTTCTAGCCTCTATCTACCTTGATTTAAGGCTAGAATCTGCAACTTCCCTCGTCAAATGACCTCGTCAAGGTTGAAATATTGCACCTTCTCATAATCAAGTTAAATCATTGAAAAAATATTTCATGTGAATATTTTCTTTTTGTTTCAGGCATCATTACGTCGGGTGGGTGTATGGTCGGCGAACGTCTGAGGGGAAGTGGCGGGGGTTTGGACATGGCGCTCAATCCCCCCGCCCGCCCAACTTCTCACAAAACCAGCACAGAAAGCGTGAATCGGGTGCTCAAAAGCGTATCAAAGCAGAGCTTGCTTAGTGAGTATTATATTTTTGAATAACTTACTTCGTTTACAAAAATATTCCTTTATTCTAGATCTAGTGGGTTGTAAGCTAGGCATGTCCAAGTGCAGCCCGTCGGAGAGAAGTAGCTTTCATCAAGAAGGTTTCTTCTCGTCGTCCCGCGATAGCTTACCAGCGGCATACGTCAACCGGGCAGCAAACGTTAGTTCGGCTAGTGAATTAGATTTATCCAGAAAACATAGAAGGTAAGAATCTAAAATTTTCATTAGGTGACAGTCAAATCCAAATGCATTGTGAATGAAAATTCGTATTTGTTATAGGTTTATAAGTTAGTTGTGGGTTCTGGGTATTATAGGATATACATTAGGTTTTAAATACAGCCATCTATTTATTTAACATATAACCACAAGTGCATGATTTGATGAGTTTAGTTTTAGTAAGCACGTGTCTAATTTTCAGTTTGCTGCCTTTGGTCTTTTACTACTCTGTCCCTGCCCGAACTAATAGTTAGTATAAAATTAATATATATTTCACATAACAGTCACAATAATTATTCTCCGTGAAGATATCCACAGCTACTGGCGATCTCTGAAAATAAGATTGATTTGAGATAAGATAAGATCGTATAGAGCAAAATATTTACCATTTTTTCGAGTTTTTACTATTGTGTCCTCTGTTCTGTTTTGTTCTGTAGGAATCAGGTAAATCAGCATTTGTTTTCCCTATTTTTGAAGAGGTTTCCATTGTGCAACTTTGAAAACATGAGGTTTCCAGCCTGAAATAATAAGAAAATTTAGATAGAATTAGAATAGGAAAATGTAAACAAATATTGGTAGGGTTAGGAAATTGTTTAAATCAGACAAGGAACTTAAGTCAACTGTGGCCCAAAACTTGAATATTGAGTATTGCATTTATTCAAACTGTCCAAAAATGAACGAAAAATTCCATAGAATTCGATTCGTGTAACCAGAAATTCTACTGTTGGAGGAATTTTTCATTTTCTAGGATCACACAGAAGAGAAGCCACGTTATAGCTTTCTTCTGAGGCATTTTGGCCAACTTGAGTGAATATTTGGGATTAATAATTGAGTCTTAAACGGTGGCTATCATTCTTATATAACACCACAGCAAGTATTTGCTAATTTATGAAGATTTTAGTACGTAAAAACCCAAATTCTGGAATATAATTTTGGTTCGTGTCACGTGTTGAGTGTCGAAAAGGCCAATCCACATTGGTAAGTCCCTATTATTCATCAGTTTATTTTGTAATCTGGACCCTGTTAGAGTTTTATGTCCCCAAAAACGTAATTGATTGCAGTATTTACCTCAATTCTTGTTGAAATCGAGTTTTTATAGTGTGAACTCTCTCTTTTAGGCCTTTTACATTGGGTAACGTTAGATCCCTTTCTGCTGTTGCTGTCGTTAAATGCACAAAGGCACCTGATTGTTGAATTGCTGGTGCTCAACCCTGGACCTGATAGATTGCTTGCGAAGTTTTTGGGGCCTGTGAATCTCAATCGTCCCCCAAGAGGTTCCTAGTAGTACCACTCAATCAAATAACCGTTTTGGGAACCATCCACCATGTGTATTAAGAGTTCCACCATCTCCTTGGGAGCCTCTCACCTGCAACCACTTGTACTCTTCAACATTATAGCCAGTTGAATTACCACTACCTGTCTCGAAAATTACCTTATCATCCTTCAGGTTTAAATTAAGTTAATTTTATGTTTACTTACCATATTATTTTGATTTTCTGGAATATTCCAAGTAGTCCAAATTAGTGTAAACACACGTCTAACACTCACAATCCTCAATTAGTGGATCTGTACACCAGGTTTGAATAGATCTATCTACGACGGTATTTTGAGTATTTTGGTATTGATTTAAGGGGCGTGAACCGTACTCAGTTACCACCCTTCACTTATTCGAACTCAATGAATGTAATTAGGAAATTAATTATAACTTTTGATCACCACAATAAGCCAGAATGTAAGGTAAATGCTGTGGTAAGACTGTGTTTCGTATTGCTGACTTTATTTATATAATTGACTGCTTTGGGCCAGTGATTATTCCTATTTAAATTATTGAAATATAAATATTGACGTATCCTCTTATCAGGGCTGTACTATTGTTCAAGAAATATTGGATTGAATAATAAGAGAGTTATTTAAATTTCAGGCTTTTATTTTGGTATTTCCTATTGGAAGTTTTAGGTCGGTGCAGTATTATTTGGCATCAGAGATTTCCTGTTTTCGAATCATCAGGGACTCCGTTTGACTGTAGGGCACTAAAGCAGGTGGCGCTCATTTCTGATTTTAGTTAGTCACACCATCCAACCCTAGTTACCCCTGTCTATTCAACATCTATTTCCCCTTCTATATATTTTTATTAAACCAGTATTATTAGAGTTTTGTTGAGAGAATATAACAAGCCTTGGGAAAACAGCTAAGGCTTAGGAATTCGTTTACCATCATGCCATAAAGCTTATGTATTCTTACATTCGATCACATTGTATGTTTTTGAATAGAAAAAAGTAAAGAATAATACTAGCAAACTAGGCCCAGTTATATGTGAGAATCAGTGTGACTTACGGAAAAAACACTCTTCGCGACAAATAAATTGATTTAAAAATTGTTGGATTTGAATATGGATGATGTTCATTTGGCCTCTATTGAGTATGAAAAGGCCTCACAAAGAAGTAAGACATAGTAAATTAACTTTAAATGCAGAGGGATTTACGAAATCGAACCAAATATCAAAAACCGAAAATAAACGAGGGTTGTGCTGTGTGTTGCCACCTTTGCATTTTCGTTTTTATTGGAAATACGCTTTCACGAAAGCTTTTGATGAAGGCGAGGTGAAAAAAACAAATATCGATCACAAATATAAAAATACTCCGATGACACATTGTTATTCGCAAGAATTTGAAAAAAGTTACAGGTAATCTCAAATCACTTAATTAGGTTGAAAGAAAATAGGTTCAAAAACTCAATTTATGGAAAGTACATACTTGAAAGGTTCAAAAACATGAAATTGCAAACGCCTTATGTATTTTGCCATTGGGTCATATGCGTCGATTATGAGTGGATGTTATTTTACAACAGATTTTTTTTTTCAGAAAAGACTTACGTAGTCGTTTAAAATTACCCACAAGCGTAACGTTAGCTAGTTCAGAAGGAGGTCCATATTTGGGAGCTTGGAGAACAGCACCAGGCTCAACAGCAGGTACCAACCCTCCTTCTACGAATCATCTGAGCAGTAGTAGTTGCAATGGTACAGAAAGGTAAGATTTTACGAAAACATTGCCGATTTTAATAAATCTCTGTGAATTCGAGACGTGCACAGTACACACCGAATCGAAACCTACAAGAATGGGTTTATCGGTCCCAAAAGGCGGCGACGTCGGTGGGTCGTCGTTTCCTGCATAGCGTCGCGACGCTTTATTGCATACTCTCCACCGTATGACGTTATTTATGTATTTTAGCGTCGCGTCGGAAGACTTGTTTTCTGGCTAGTTCCATTTTCTGGAAATTTCAATGGAAATTAATATTATTAAAGTGAAATATGCTACTTTCATTTATCAGGAATGTCAAAGGAGTTCAATTATGAATATAAAACTATGGAAAATTTATTCCAGGTTGATATCGGTTCACTGCAGCTTCTACAATCTGACTCTAAATCATGCTTTCCAATAAGGACAAACTTAGCCCTTTTTTACATTTTTGGAAAATATCCTTCCTAACAAAATTTGCTGTGAACACCCACGGGTTAATGCTTATCTTTCGGACCAGGTGCCTTTTTTATTTTTGATTTTCTCAAGGACTGCAGATAGTTTTTCCATTAGGTAGATAGGGAGGAATATCAGTTTCTCTCCCCATTCCTATTTCTTCTCATTTTTTCGTGTTCATGCCAGCCACTCTAATGAAAGCTCCCAAAATTTCTCGATAATGCACATGTATTTATAAACCCATAAATTAAACACAAAATAACAGAAAAGTAACAAGTTAGTTACATTCCCAAATAAAAACGTAGATAGTAGAAATTCGCTGAGAAAAAATAAAAGGTCTGTTGAGGCAATTTAATTTTAATTCTATACCTATACGAGTACATGCAATGCGCAAAGCGGACGTGTTTTGCTGCAGCGGATTAGGACATGTAATGCTTGTGAATTATAAAAAGCTTTCGATTTTTATTGCTTTTCCTAGACAATTCCTTGCATTGTCTCTATTTCATCGATAAAAATTTTCGCATGGTCTAATGAAAAGTAATCACCGGATCATGACACCTATTTGCTTTTCTGAAGGAACATGTATTTTTTTTTGTGCTACGACAAACGTATTTATGGGGATTTCCAATATAAACCACTCTTCTTTCTAAATCAATTGTAGAAATCATATCCTATATCTGTCATTTACTACTTAATTTGAAAGCTTTTCGAGGGCAGGCTAATCATTTCTAATTTATTGTTTTAATATTTCTCCGATTCTACTATTTGTCAGATTTTGCTTTTTTACTCCTTATTCCTATAAACCTTTTCGAAACTATTAAAAATTAAAATAAACAAAGCAAGTAACCAAGAAATCGTGATAAAACTTAGAAACTAATCTATGTTTTGTCATAGTTCTCGTACCGACTGTCACAAAATTGTGTTCCGAAATAAGTTAAAGTTTTAAACAAGCTTGTCTTTTATTTTAGCCGTTACGGATTTCGACGTGTAGACTCTTACCCAGGACGTCTCCGAGCAGGATCTACAGGGTGGTCGTTCGTTTTTGACCCTGCGGGACGACTGTGTTACTATTGGTCTATGATAGTTTCACTCGCCTGCCTTTATAACCTTTGGGTCATAATTTACCGATTTGCCTTTCGGGAAATTGACGGTAAGTGAAACATTAATCGGATAGATGAAGTTATTCAAAAATTTAAGCTATTCATTTGTTATGTTAGATTTACTGAAATACCTTTTTCTATGTATTTAAAAAAATTAGCAACCTAGTGTTTTTCCAAATCATAAAACTAAAACTTCTCGCAAAGGGCTTTTCGGTGTCGTGTTGCACGCAATTTTTGGAACATTGCACGCACACGCCCGGTTTGATGTTAAAACTTGTTTTCCGTTTCCTAATGAAGAAGTAACCATTATTCAGAAGCAAAGGGGATGGAGGATGATAAATTATAGTTCCTTATAAGTTTATTTTTGAGATGATGATCGTAATAAGGCAAACTCTAATTCAATGTTTCGTGATCCGTTTTCAAAGTATGTACCATATGCTATTCGGTTGCTGAACTCAATACCAAATTTAGTTCTGCACCCGGTCCTGTCATTGGTTCCATAAACCCACCCTACTCTCCGAATTGTTTAATTCTGAGCGAGGGCACGCACTTCGACCTTCAGTCCTGCAATCTCAAGTATCTTTATTGAATTTTATTTTTATTTTATTTTTTTGAACTTTTCTTTACTCACCGAAAAGCGTTACAAATTAATTGGCGCCCAACGTGGGGCCGTCATTTGAATAAGAGGTTTTCTGCCCTTGTAGTTTTCCTCTCTTTTCTTTTAATTTTTTTTTTACTTATACCCATATATTATTGTAGGATTTTTATTCTGTTGTCTAGGATTTTGAATAAGTAGGCCACAGGTAATTTTAAAAGGGTGTATAATGATAAAGAGAACAGGTAGGTATATGGTGGCGTCAAGCAATAGTACAATGTACAATGAATTAATTAATGGAAACAGCTTACAGTCGTCATCAAACAAGTAACGTCTTGAAGAAACAAACTTGGCGTCGGCGTCTTTTATTGTCATTTAAATCGCGTCTC
This sequence comes from Ceutorhynchus assimilis, assembly GCA_917834065.1. NCBI lineage: Eukaryota > Metazoa > Arthropoda > Insecta > Coleoptera > Curculionidae > Ceutorhynchus > Ceutorhynchus assimilis. The sequence continues at coordinate 7,009,923 of OU892281.1, forward strand.
GATCTAAACAATTCGTCTTTAGAAAACAGCAGGAAAAGGACTACTTGGTTTACTGAACGTCTTTTGTAATTATTCGTCTTTATTATACGTCTTTAATTTGTATATTTAGGATCGCGTCTCGACCGATAAAAAATACAAACACGTCGTTCGCCTTCTGGCGCTAGAAGAGAGAGATTCAACCAATCAGCTCGCTTCCTCTTAAAAACAACGTTTCTAACCACATTCTATTTTCGCGCGGTTTCTTCCCTCTTTGTTTGTTTCCCAATGCTGAAATGAATTCGAAGACAAATGACCACAATGACAGACTAGAGCTCGTCTTTAAGGGAATATCATATTCGATGGTTCGCAAATAACAAAACCCTTACATATACCGACAAAAATAAAAATGACATTCTTTATTTAAATTGATAAAATAATAACTTCCTACATTATTATTCATTATCTTTTGGCAGTTTTAAGTGCATTTCAATTTCTATCTTTAAACTTTTTTTTAATTATTTTTGAGTAACATATATTTTGAACCCCTGTGTATAATAGCCAATTATCTTTATCGTTCTTGTTGATTGCTTAACGTATTTATTGAAACAAAAAGGATTACAAGATGACTATCTCGTAACTAAAAAAGGAAATGCTAATTCATGAGATTATTGTCCGAGGTGTCTCAGTTAGTGATACGAAGAATGTTAACGAATTAAGATCTATATTGCGACTGCTTTTAAAATTGGAAAAGTCTGGAGCATGTCCTTTTGCCCCATATTCTCTCAATTTCAGTGACGAGAAGGTTCAAATTGGGCAATTTCTTGATGAGGGTAATAATGTTATTCCCACCATATCAGGTGAGGCAAGTCAAAATAAATTCATTTCCACACAATCAAGGTTAGTTCATTTGTTTGAGCGGGTATAACGAATTCCTGACTCTATTATATCAACGGAAGAACGGTCTGAGGAGACTGAACTCCTCATTGACGTTTTGGCTTCTTTGGATCATTTGGAGGCGGTTGTTCGAGCTGATCCTGAACTAAGTCTACAGCTCGATGCTAGTGAATTTCACGTATCCTCTCCCATACATAACTCCACTAACCATCGATTCACTCCATAAGTAAGGGGTCCCTATTGACTACATTGTATCACATGCTTAAGGTGATCAGCATCCATAACTTGAAATTAATATATTGGGATATCCTCTGTTAGGTCCACTTGGGTATGACACTCTTTTGAGCTTAGGTTTGAAATTAGTAAAACAACAAAATTCTTCCACTGTGGCTAATGGTTAAACTTGCACAAGCATAAATTACATTCAGACAACCATAACCTTAATAGACTAAACTCACATTATTGATGTCATCGTACTTCCTGAACTTTCACGTAAAATTATTCTTGGAATATACTTCTGAAAAATCATGAAAATTATCCCAGATCTTAGACAAGATGTTTGGCATTTTTCTGAGTCTACTGGTGAGACTGATATTTTGTCTATCCAAGATAGAGACAATTTGAATCCGTCAGATCGATCTGCTTTAGACAGTCTTGTAGGGCGGAAAATTTCAGAGATGGGTTCTGGACTCGGTTGCTGTAAGGTAGTTGAACAGTATAGATCCTAGTACAAGACCCATAAAACAAAGATATTACCTTGTCTCTCCCTTCAAACAGAAGTATATAGATGACGAAGTTGAGAAAATGTTGAAGTTAGGAGTCATTGAGCGTTCTAGTAGTCTTTGGTCTAGTCCTGTGTGCCTTGCTCGGCAAAAGGATAGATCCTTCAGATTTTGCATCGATTTTAGGCAGGTCAATAGAAATACAAAAAAAAAAAAAAAAACTCATATCCTCTTCCATATATTCCAACCATCATAGGTCAGTTGAGGGATACTAGATATATCAGTTCCATCGATATTAAGTCAGCATTTTGGCAGGTCCTTTTGAGTACATCTTCCAAGAAGTACACTGCATTTACTGTCCCTGGCAGAGGACTCTTCCTATTCTGTCGGATGCCATTTGGCTTATGCAATGCTCCTGCAAACTGGCAAAGAATCATTGACGCCATCCTTGGTCCAGAGCTCGAACCCAATGTCATGTGCTACATTGATGATGTGATAATAATTTCTAACTCTTTTTCAGAACATTTGCGACTTTTGGAGGTTGTATTCGACCGCTTGCGTCAGGCCGGACTAATTATTTCGTTAAAGAAATGTCCTGTAAATTTTCTATTTCTCAATATTTAAATTCTATTTTCACTTGTGACGACTAATGATTTTCCTCAGTTCTAATCAATATTTTAATTCCATTTTCCAATAATAAATTGATTGTAAACAAATCAATTATTCTAGGGTTATGTTTCCCAAATCGTAATCCGTATTCAAAGTATGTACCGTATGCTGTTCGGTTGCTGAACTCAGTACCAAATTTAGTTCTGCACCCGGTCCCGTCATTGGTTCCATCAACCCACCCCTACTCTCTAAATTGTTTAATTTTGAGCGAGGACATAATTTGCACGCACTTCGACCTTCAGTCCTGCAATCTCAAGTGTCTTTATTAAATATTATTTTTATTTATATTTTTTTAACTTTTTTTTTATTCACCGAAAAGCGTTGAAAATTGATTGGCGCCCAACGTGGGGCCGCCATATCCTATGTCAGGTCTACTTGACTCAGGTGCTAGTCGTACTCTGGTTAAGTTGCCTGTAAATGACATTCTTCTGAGCTTAGGTTTGAAGTTGGTAAAACAACAAAATTCTTCCAATGTGACTAATGGCCAAACTTGCACAAGCATAGGTTACATTTAGAGACCCATAACCTTAATGGACAAAACTCGCATTATTGATGTCATAGTACTTCTTGAACTTTCACATAGAATTACCCTAACGTCACAGTTAGGAATTGTCCTAAATGTGGTAACTCGAAAAACGGTCCCAGGGGAAATCATTTGGTCGCGACACACTCCATTGACCAATAACCTTGATGATTTTGGAAATAGGCTCCTTCTTGACTACATTTTATCACATGCGCAAGGTGATCAGCGTCCATAGCTTGAAATTAAAATATTGGGTAGGTCTACTTGACTCAGGTGCTAGTCGTACTCTGGTTGGATTGCCTGGATATGAAACCCTTTTGAGCTTAGGTTTGAAGTTGATAAAACAACAAAATTCTTCCACTGTGGCTAATGACCAAACTTGCACAAGCATAGGTTACATTCAGACACTCATAAGCTTAATGGACAAAACTCACATTATTAATGTCATCTTACTTCCTGAACTTTCCCATAAAATTATTTTTGGAATAGACTTCTGGAAAATCATGAAAATTTTCCCAGATCTTAGACAAGATGTTTGGCATTCTTCTGAGTCTTCTGCTGAGACTGATATTTTGTCTATCCAAGATAGAGACAATTTGACTCCGTCAGAACGATCTGCTTTAGACACCCTTGTAGAGCAGAAAATTGCAGAGATGGGTGCTGGACTCGGTTGCTGCAAGGTAGCTGAGCATGAAATCATTATAGATCCTGGCACAAGACCCATAAAACAATCACCCTGTATCTTCCTTCAAAGAAAAGTGTATAGATGACGAAGTTCAGGAAATGTTGAAGTTAGGTGTCATTGAGCGTTCTAGTAGTCTTTAGTTTAGTCCTGTGTGCCTTGCTCGGAAAAAGGACGGGTTTTTCAGATTTTGCATCGATTTAAGGCAGGTCAATAAACATACAAAAACAAACGCATATCCTCTCCCATATATTTCAACCATCATAGATCAGTTGAGGGATACTCGATATATCAGTTCCATCGATATTAAGTCAGCATTTTAGCAGGTCCCTTTGAGTAAATCTTCCAAGGAGTACACTGCATTTACTGTCCCTGGCAGAGGACTCTTCCTATTCTGTCGGATGCCATTTGGCTTATGTAATTCTCCTGCAACCTGGCAAAGAATCATTGACGCTATCCTTGGTCCCGAGCTTGAACCAAATGTCATGTGCTACATTGATGACGTGGTGATAATTTCTAACTCTTTTTCAGAACAATTGCGACTTTTGGAGGTTGTATTCGACCGCGTGTAATTATTTCTTTTAAGAAATGTCCTGTGAATTTTCTAATTCTCAATATTTAAATTCTATTCTCACTTGTGACGACTAATGATTTTCCTCAGTTTCAATCAATATTTCAATTCCAGTTTCCAATAATAAATTGATTCTAAACAAATCAATTATTCTAGGGTTATGTTTCCTAAATCGTGATCCGTTCTCAAACTATGTACCGTATGCTGTTCGGTTGCTGAACTCAGTACCAAATTTAGTTCTGCACCAGGTCCCGTCATTGGTCCATAAGCCCACCTTTACTCTCCGAAAACTTTTTTTTTCTATTCACCGAAAAGCGTGGCAGCTTGATTAAAAATAAAACATTCGTATCTCTTTAAAACCTATTCTTCTGAATACTATTCAGTCTATGCATAATTGGCGAGCATATCTAATTCCACCACTCCACCAGCTCACATTTTGCTTTGATATTGTTTAAAAACGTGTGTGCAAAATGTAATATGTTTGCTTTATTGTTTTTACCAAACGATGTGCCATGTATGTGTGATTTTGTGCGCTTTTGTTTTATCCTGACACTCGCTTGAACATGTATCCAATAAAGCAACAATTTAAATACTTAATGAGATAAGGCCTGGGAAAACCTGTTTTATGTTGGTTGGATCTTATCACACAAGCTATTATAAAATGCACGCAATGGTAACTTATATATATATTTTTTTGTTGCAGCGAGTACGATATTAGTGTGGTTTTGTCTAGACTATTTTGCGGACTTTTTATATCTAATGGACATATTAGTGCACTTTCGGACGGGCTACTTGGAGGACGGAGTTCTCCAAACGGACGCGGTCAAACTACGCCAACACTACATGAATTCGACCACGTTCTACATCGACTGCCTGTGCCTCTTACCGCTCGATTTTTTATACTTGTCCATAGGGTTCAATTCAATTTTAAGGCTTTCTAGACTGGTAAGTTTATTTTGTTTGCAACTTACTGTTTATCTGAAAAGGAACGGGATAGGGTAAAATATCTCTATCAATTACTGCCAGAAGATATTTCCTTGCATAGCTTGCGTTATCATTAATCTTGAGCTAAGGAAGGCCCTGTTGGGACAAAGCTGACACTCCTTTTAAGAAGAGTATATTAGTTTCAAAAAATTAATTTTAGTGTTACGCTAAGTGTATTATAAATATTTTTTTTTTAGATTAAACTGTACAGATTTTGGGCGTTTATGGACCGTACGGAGAGGCACACAAACTATCCAAATTTTGTTAGATCTTCCTATCTAATTCACACGCTTCTGGTGGTGTTCCATTGGAACGGATGTGTGTTTCATTTAGTATTAAAAAATGACGGTTTCGGGAGCAAAAATTGGGTGTACAGCGACTCATCGTCCAACGAGGGTAACAATAACATTCGATAATAAATTAGTTCAAATTTATTTGCAATTAATTCCAATTTACTTACCAAGATTGTTCATTCCATTGACTAATATTGCTCTTGATACCTATAGATCATGTGAAAGCCTATTTACAAAGCTACTACTGGTGTACCTTAGCCCTTACAACAATTGGTGATCTGCCGCGACCGAGGAGTAAACCGGAGTACCTCTTTGTGATATTTCAGGTAAGAAAGATTCTACTCCTAACAAATTAACATCGCAGGAATGTTATATGATGAAAGCTTCTGGGTTGATAGATTGAGCAAAAATTAAATCCAAATTTGAACCTTGTTTTCGTCTGCACTGTAACCTCAATATTTAATGTGCACCTTAACAAATTTACCCTCAATTATCAATCCTCAAAAATTCCCCTTCGACATTGTCCCCCAAGGAGAACAGTTTCCTGATAATATCCCGAACAAATAATCTCGAAACCCGAGCTATTTATTGGCATCCTTTTAAACCAACAAAGAAATTCGAGCTCGGAGAAATTAAATTGACCTCTCCCCATATCAACGAAGGTATTACCAGTCTTGATCTCAACAGCGGAGCGATGAAAATGTAAATAAAGACTCGAAATTGGAGCAAATAGATCTAAGCGCTATTTTATCGAGTATTTAGAATTTAAGAAGAATTCCACAAATAAACGTAATAATAAATGAAATTAATTTTAGCTTCTTTTTGGTCTCCTGCTCTTCGCCAGCGTCATGGGTCACGTAGCTAACATCGTTACGTCAGTTTCAGCTGCAAGAAAAGAATTTCAAGGTAAGATTTAGTAGATAATATTAAGTTGTTCAACGAAATTGGTTTATTAGCTTTGAAATACCGGATTACTACTTTAATTATTAAACTTTACTAGAATTAAATTTTAATCATTTGTTGCTTGAAATATTAAAATTCCCCAAACGTACAAGTTGTAAGTTGCAAAGTTTAACTAATATGACTTTATTAAATCGAGCCCAGACAAAGTAAGCCAAACAGATTACTAAAGACAGCTACTTTAACAGCGAAAGTATTTATGTCCGATTTACAGGAAAGATATCCTTCTGCAGCCCGGAAGGATTAAATTGGAAAGGGCTTCTCTCGGTTTACCCTTAGCTTTTGAGGTGGATGCAAGGCCGTATTTATCTTTTCAAAGCCGTTAAAAATTTAAGCCTTTTTAGGTATTAACGTTCAATTTATCTGATTGAAAGCTGTGTAGATTTGAAGCAAAGTGTTTTTTTTTTAGGAAACGATTTCTTTTTAGGGGGTGAAATGAGTTTCAAATCAAGACAAGATGCTTTGTAGAAAATTGCTTCATTTCCTTGTAGCCCAACCTTTACGTTGGAACTAACTTCCGTATTCTGCTCTAAGGACATAAAAGGAGAGGCCTCTTTTATAGTCCTTCTATTGACGGCATTCTAAAGCATTTTTATCGTCCATAAAGTAAATTGAATACGAAAAAAACAACGAGCTATAAACATTAAATTTGCCATAAAAATACCTGACGCTAGCGGTCGAGGCTCTGAGAGGTAATAAAAATTACGCGGTTGGTTGTAATGATCCAATGCCAACAGTAAAGGGCATGTGAAGAGACGATGTTGTTAATTAAACAAGAAGGGCATTGTAGTTGGATTTTATGATGTGAAAACAATAGGGAATATAGGATTTTTCCCAGTTAGCAACTTTTATGTGTAGGAAAATTTATAACCCAATAAAAACTAGATTCATTGGCACGATTTGCGCAATTTGTAATATAAATGAAATTTAAAATTACATTATAATATCCATAATTTAAGTGGATATGATTCTAATTTACATGTTCATGAAAATTACTAAATGTTGGTTTCTAAAAATCCTCCACAAAAAAACATGAAATTTCGTGAGTACAAGAATATAAGTCTGCTTTTAGATTGCTTTTAAATTACATTTGTAGAATAACATGCAATGGAAACAATTCATTTTATGGGTAAAAAATGTTGAAACTACCTGCAAAAAAGTAAGTTCATAGCTTCATGGCAAGAAAATCTCAAACTAGCCTAATTTATTGTTTATTGAAGGAATAAAAATCTAACACCCACCATAACATCTTCATTTTCCTTATTATAATTTTTATTTACGACTAATATATAATGTGCGTATTATATTTGTGATTTTGGCAGTATAATGACATATGTTATTCCTCCAGGGATTAATGACGAGTAGCGGGATTAATGATCATTATTCCACAAAAGTGTCAGTGTCAGACGTGTAGTGCTTGTGGATTTGTATTGAAAATTATGAGACGGATGAAATTTGTTCATTGAAAATCTCAAATAAATTAATTTGTCGTAAATAAAGTAGAGTATACTACTCGCAATAATGGCTATTATGCTCTCGGAATGTTACTCCCTCGCCGCTAACGCGGCTCAGTTCGTAATAATCCTCGGGAATAATAGCTATCATTATTGACTCGTGGTATAATCTACTATAACTTCACAAATTAATATCGCAACTATGTCAATAATCCATTCTAAACCGTAGAGTATACGAAACATTCTCGACTCTAAACTTTACCTGACAAATAGTTGTATACCTCTAAAACGCTACGGGATTAAAACCGCTGCAGGTGATATAAACTTACACAATGTATTTAACATAGTAAAGCTATATTGTGTACGAGAGAGTCCTGACGATAGCGAAACTTTGATGGGTTTTAATAATTGTTTTGCGATAACGTAAGGTAAGTTCACACCTGAACAACATTAGGCAACTTGTCGAATATTTAATTATACATTTCAAATCAACAACTACTCCTAGAACTAGAAGCACCTGTGTGGCTTTGTCAATTCTATCTGAAATCAGGACAATATCGTCTACAAACTTATGTTTTCCCCATTTATTTTTATTCCCAAGTTCTTGGCAAATAGTTTTGGCGATATGGTGTCACTTTGGAAAACTTTCCGTTTGATTTGGAGCTAACACGTCATGATACGGTATATATAAAATAGATCCCATTAAATAACTATATCATGCTTGCAATATGAGATGTTCTTCTTTATTTGAACCAAAGTAATTCATAACCTAATTAATAAACCTAACATAATTCTCTTCATAAAAACTTACCAGCCCCAAGGGAATCAGCTAAGATCTCAAACTTCCAAGAGATTCATTAACATAATATTGATAATACCCGAGCCTTTGTTAGGCTTCCATTAAAAATCTTCCGTTCCTCCATTATGTTTGATTATCTTTTAAAAGACTACCGCGGCCGTTGTAAAAAGGTCTTTTTTTGTGTAATAATTTTTCTGCATAAATGATGAAGTTTCCTCGCCTTCGGTACTGAATATCATTAATCACCGACAGTTGAGGTTCTTGGATTGCGTCAGAGCCTGACTTGAGACTATGGTTTTACCTTAACCAGTAATTGAAACACAAGTGGGTCTGAAATTATCGGATATTAATTGATTTTGGAATAATTATAGCGACCTGTGGTAATAATAATTTTTGTAATGGAGGGCGATCGAGGAAAATTTCAGTTTCATCTGTTTAGAATGAAAAGCGAGCTAGCGTGGATGGAATCCATTTCTGAATCATTGGAGATGGCCATATAATTCCTCCCTTCTTAAGTCTGAAAAAATCGAGGTTGATTTTCGAGGGGTTTCAATTTTATGTCCACCTTTATATTGTTTTTAGATTTCTTCTTTTTAAAATAATAATATAATATAAGCACTGCGATAAAAATAATGATTATAATAATTAAAGTTACTGCACTAGTGTTTACAACATCAAATTTCTTCAATGGGTGTACAATTAGTGCTTATTATTATGCTAAGTTTTTCATCCATTGGTAGAATCAGTACAGGTTTATCTACTGATTCTATCGTATTCTGATTGGGACATTGAAAATCAATTTTTTCTCGATTTTTCGGAATAATAATGATAGAATTATCATTTAATTGAATTACATAAGTTTCATGATACTTTACTGGTATCAGTAAACAATGATTTGTTAAATTTATAGTTTCAGAAATAAAAGGCTCGTTTTTATTTAGTAGCCTGCTTGGACATAAAAAGAGATCTTCTATTTTCTAACAGTTTTCTCGTAAATTGAAAAAGTCATTATTTGATTTTAATAAATAAGGATTATTAATAGGTGTTATTTTCCCATTGATTGGATTAGGATAGACACGATAGAGTATATATAGTTTGTCAAAAATAAGGGTAATTGCAATATAGAAAATTATAAGATCTTTCTTTATTGCCACGTCAGCATGTGCGACTTCGTAATATTTGATTATATTATCAAATGGAATTCGCGTTTTTGAATTTAATTTTAAAATTATTCTTTGAAGTTCTTGATATCCAAGAATCTTATGATGCATAATATTTATCTCAGCAAAATTAATTGCAACTTGAGCATTTGTGCGAATCTCATTGATGACAGGTATATTGTTTTCTAGGTAATCTAGTAACATAATATAGTACATAGTAGTAGACGTTGATTGAGTCAATTCGTGTGAGGTCATTTATATGATTCATAATTTTCTGTTGATTTGTCTCGACATTCGTCAACTAAGTATCAATTTCTTTTGTTAATTGTTTTAGAATTGTCTGTGTTGATGACAAATCTTGATGTAACGTTTCTTGATTACTTTGCAGAGTTCTGATATAATTATTGTAACGTTCTCCATCGTCAGCATCTAGGGTACCATAAAGATATTTATGTACTTTTGTGTTTGGTCAAGAAGGTCATATAAGTATCCAATAGGACCTTGAGAAAGAACTTCGCCTATTACGTAGTTTGAAGCATCTGTTGTAAGGACAAATGGTTTTAAAAAGTCAGGATATTTTAATATCGGATCATTCATTAAAATATTCTTTCAAAAATTGAATGCATCGATAAATTGTTTATCATGAATTATTTCAAAATTTTTCTTTAAACATTGAATTAAAGGTTTGGTGATTTTAGCAAAGTTTTTAATGAATTTCCTGTAGTATCCTACAAGTCCGTAAAAATATTTTATTTCTTTTGGTGTTTTTGGAATTTTAAATATCTTTATTGCTACTACTTTCTTTTCATTTAGTTTTATATCATCTGAGGTTATTGTATGTCCAAGGAATTCAGTAGTTTTGTGGAGAAATTTACACTTATCTAATTTAATTTTCAAATTGAATGAAATAAGCCGTTCAAATACTTGTCGTAAAGAATCAAGGTGTTGTTGAAGTGATGTCGAGTATAATTATGTCGTCCATATAAATTAAACATATTTTACCAAGTAATTCTTTTAATACGTTTTCGATAGCTCTTTGAATTGTTGAAGGGGCATTTTTCAATCCGAAGAGCATTCGTAAGAACTCGTAATGTCCATTAAACGGTGTTGCAGGTATGCTTTTGGGATCCATTTCGGTTTGGTGGAATCCGCTCGCTAAATCTAATGTTGTGAAATATTGTGATCTTCCAAGCTTATCTAATATATCCGCTATATTGGGTGAGTATATAATTATGTGATCCATATAAACTAAACATATTTTACCAAGTAATTCTTTTAATACGTTTTCGATAGCTCTTTGAAATGTTGAAGGGGCATTTTGCAATCCGAATGACATTCCTAAGAACTTGTAATGTCCATGCTCTACCTTAAACGCTGTTTTAGGTATGCTTTTGGGATCCATTTCGGTTTGGTGGAATCCGCTCGCTAAATCAAATGTTGTGAAATATTGCGATCTTCCAAGCTTATCTAATATATCCGCTATATTAGGTAATGGGTATCTGTCATCTATGGTTTTCTCGTTTATTTTCCGATAATCTATAACGAGTCTCCATTTTTTCTTTCCTGATGCGTCTACTTTTTTTGGAACAATCTAAACTGGTGAGCTCCAAGGTGAACTCGAAGGTTGAATAATTTTATCTTGTAACATTTTTCGTATTTGATTTTTTACTTCCTCTTTATGAACATGAGGGTATCTATAGCTTTTAGTATGTATTGGAATTTCGTCTGTTGTATTAATAACATACTTAACTTGATTCAAAAATGTTAAGGTATCTCCAGGTCTTTGCAATGTTTTATTAAATTTTTGGATCAGTTTGAAGAGTTGAAAACGTTCTTCAGCATTCAAGTGTTCATGTCTTATAAGAGATTTTAAATCGACTTTTTTCAGGGTCTTTGGTAAAGGTTTTACATGTGACGTAGTTGTTTGTTTTTCAAAGGTGAAAATTATTGAGTTCAATGGTTCGAATGGTAAATTTTCTTCAATATCACAATCTAAGACAAATGATCTGTCTGAGTGATTAAGAATATCTACAGTGTAAGTATTGTCAACAATTGTCACTAATGTTGGTTGTATTTCAATAAACTCATCATGTACATAAGGTAATAGCTAAATTGTATTATTTGGTAGGTTAGTTTTGAAAGTAACCTTTTGTATAGTTTTAGGAGGTATTTCAACTAGAAAAAAAGGCAAATATCTGGTTGAAGTAAATTCTTAATTTGAAAACAGCGTCCCTGAAGGTTTTGATGCATTTGCACACTTTCTCTAGAAGTCCTAGCAACAGGTGAAATTTTATTACAAGAAAATGCACCTCGTCACCGTTTTATAACGAAAACATTCATCAAAAGCTTTTCAAGATCCTTCCGAATTTCTCTCTTATAAACTTTTGCATAAGATTTTTTGTTCAAATTTCGATGAACTTCTTATCCAAATACCACAAGGTAGCCATGATGTATTCCAAATTTGAATTTCATGATAATAAACGTGCTTCAATTTAGAATTGTTTAAAAAATTTGTCATCTCACATTGTCCAAAACAAAAATTATTTTCTGCGATGCTATTACCAGGCTACAAAATATCCTACGCTGTTTTTCCGCACTATTGAAACTGGCGTTTCATCCTTAAATAGCCGGTGATATTTTCAACGATAAAAGACAACTTCATCTAGGTGTGCAACAGAGCGAATAATTGAACATACCAGCTCAAGATGCTTGTGAAGGAAGCAATTAAAAAAACTAAGGGATACGAAACAAAATTGCCATTCCTTCAACTCAGCTATTTCCTTTGTTGAGAAAACGTAGGTACCTACTTATCGAAAGTAATTTGTTCTATCGCTAGTGTGGAAAGCAATAAAAATGTAATATTTATTGTTCAAAGTAAGCTAGTTAGTTTGTACAGTTTCCTATCTGTTTCTAGTTTTATAGTTACCCACTAAGAATTTTCTTTGTTCACAATAAAAATTACTAAAACTATAAATACATAATTATTATAATAATTGTACTAATTTGGCATGGTAGATTCAAAACATCTGGGCTTTATGCAAAGGAAAGCTTTTGGAATGAGTTCTTGTTCCACTTATCGACATCCTTTGAGCTACATACGAACCCTTCCACTTACATTATTTAGGTTACTAATTGAAAGCCTGCAGCTTCAATTTTGTATTGAACAAGCCAAATTAAAAGCTGCAAGTTGCACGGCGTACACCGAATGAGAAGGTAAATCATTATAATTGCACAACTTTCACAGTTAGTTTTACCGAAGTTGAGTTTAGAAAAACGATTCTTAAAATTATATAATAGTCACTTGTGGTATATAAAAAATTCTGAATATAATCCAAATTTACAGTCTATACACAATCGAGCCTAAATAGCATGTTATATTCGGCAAGATACTAAAAGTAAAGTTTAAACTACCAGGGATGAATTTAAAGTTGGCTGGAAACTCGAAGAAAACGGGCAACAAAGAAAAAGTTTAGCTCTTATAGTCACGCAGCAACTTTATGATTATGCATATTGGAAAAACTTTGAGAATGGATCAGTTCCTTCTAATTTTTTTTTATTGATAGTATACGGGAATAATATAGATTTTAAACTTTTTAGGAAATATGACAATCAATCCATAAGAATAAAACTTTATTTAAACAATAAGAAAAATATTATGCACATTTTTCCTAAAAATTTTCAATGTTATTCCATTTGGTATCCAATTACTTCAACGTTACCATCTGCTCCGCTTTTGAGTGCTTTGCAGAAAATATTAAGTAATAAGTTTTCATTTCGTCGAAGTTTTGAATTAATGCTTTTTGCATAATTGAAATGGTTTCTGGTGAATTACTAATTGAAATAACAACTAACTAGTAACTTATCTGTTTAGGTAATAAATAAATATTTTTGTAGGTACTTAGGTGTTGGAAAGGATATTTGCCCGGACAGACAACTAGGTGTTTTTTTTTTTATATATAAAGAAGATTATTTTCATTAATTGAGTTTATCACTAAATTACCTACCAAACATTTATGAACTAAATGTTTCGTTTTAGCAGTTTCATTTCATCAGCCAGTATTCTAGGGTCAAAATTCCTTGGTGACAAAGTGTTTGCTTAGACCTTCATGGAATTTAAACTATCGGCTTAGTAGAGATCGTGGGGTTGTGGGAATTTGTGTTTCAAGGAAGCCTATGTTATTGGGATTAGAAAAAGGAAGGCTCGTGCTTATGGGCTTCAAAATATTTAGTGAGGCTGACAGAAATTTAGGGAATTAATATATAGGGTACCTACTATAAAATAATTTGAAACATCTTCTAGGTGCCTCGAAAAATTTAACGTTTGCTTGAATTTTGATAGGTTGCAGCTTTTTGTATTTATTACATAATTTCAAACCATGATCAATTATTATTATAGCACCTATGTATCTATATTAATTTATAGAAGAAAAATATTTTTCCACTGATGAGATTTACGAGTCACATTGAACAAATTATACCAATCAAAGCTGCCAAAAATTCCAACAAAATCTTTCATCGGAAGGCGTGAAGCCGCCTACATCGTGAACTTGCTACCGTTTGGAGTGGAAACACATGAACTGATTTCAGGTTCTTATTTATCGAAGGCACTTATCTTGTTTCTGACCTTTATATTTTTCTCGTATCTGTATTGAAAGTATCGCATAGACAAGCTGTAACGTTTTTAATTACTTTGGATTAAAAAGATGTTATTGCTTACGGCAGCTGTTCATCGGAAAGCATTTCTGGTCGTGTTTAAGGAGTGTTCACTGAGGGCGTCATGAAGTTTTTATTTATAAGGTCTCAAACCTCGAAATATACCTCAAATCTGAAAAATTAAGTATAAAAAGAAATAATACAGCAACGCTCTCTACTTAATTATGTTTAATGAAAGTTTAATGAAAATCACAAAATCTAGGATGTCAATTTAATGAGAATCATAAATGTAGCAATAATTTGATTCCAACCCAGTACTAAACTTAATTAAATATTATTGTGTAAAATAATAATAATGATCGATCTTTTTTTTTAAATTGGGACCCTTTCTACTGGTTTGCCTGCCCTTAAAACTTATATGCTCAACCGGACAGCGAACTGAACATAGAAATGAGTCATTCTATTTATTAGGTAATGCTCAATAAAAAATATACAATATGAAATGACCTCGTTCGGTATATCTGCTCTGAAAATTTCTATTGTTTCATTGTGGGCAATACCCACAAAAAAAAAATAGTTAATTAACATAATCTATAGCACTTGATCCATATTGACTTTTATTTGGTTTTATGCACTCAGCCTAGTTTTAGCTTTTCTTAAATATATTTTTTTTTTGTATTTGAATTGTAAGGACCTGGAGCCAGATAACATCCTGGAGAGTCCAACTCATCTGTCCTAAGTCGGTGGCGCCCAAAAAAAAACCACCTCTACTCTCCTTCAGTCCTGCAATCTCATTAAATTTTATTTTATTTATTTTTTTAAAATTATTTTTTATTCACCGAAAAGCATGGCGACAATCCGAGTATGGAGCAATGCACTCATGGCATAATGCAACTATTCCATTCAGGCGTAATTTGCTTCTTACCACACTCATCACCCAATGAACTATTAATTACATTTGATTATAAAAATAATTACATTATGATAACAAAAAACTACATTATGCTCTGCATCAATTTTCTTCTTACTGGTGATCACTCTAACTGTTAAGTTGTACCTATATTTGTAGGTATATGAGGTATATGACTGGGTATATAAAACGATTTGATTTTATGCTTCTTCCAATGTGCGTCATATTCCGCGAAATGCTAAAATAGCTAGAGTTCCATTTTGCCATGAAACTAGATCACAAAAAAATAAAAACAAAAAGCGTGGGAGTCCTGATTTCGAAAACTTTCTTCGCCAAACAAAGATTATAATGAACCCCATCTAAGTTAAAGTTTTAAACAACTCCGGGAAAGTTTGATGCGAATAAAGATGCCTTTAAAGATAATTGCGAAACCAAAATAGCCATTTTATTGTAGCTCGACTTGGCCATTGTGTAGGATTTGCGTTTTTAAAAAGTTGAGAATAGTTATTAGGGAATCTTGAGTGGTTTTTGTTCAAAATGCAGTAATTACCAGAGGATTTTGTTAAGAGATTGTAACAGCATTAAAGTCCTTAAAGTTTTATATAAATTAAAATGCACTTTAAAATACGGCATTTTATGCCTAAAAAAGCACAGTTTGTCAAAGTTTTGTTTCGAAATTATGTATTTAGTTGAGTTAGTTTAATTTGAACGTGCCTTTTTGATTTACTAAATTATGGCTAACCTGACATCAGTTACTCTAAGTAAATATTTGCCCCTTAATATCATACCACGAAAATAATTGTGGTTGTAGGATTTACGTTTTGTTATTTACAGTTTATCTAAGTTTCTCGATGTAGTTTAAATTTAAACCTCATCGACTTGAAAAGAAAAGCATGTAGCATAGTAAAAGAACTGCCAGGAGAATAGAAGAAAATAGAATGTAAGTCTTAATATTATGGTAAACATTCTGCCGTAATTATTTTTGACAAATTAAAATAAAATATCACAAATAAGGGGAGAGTGAAAAGTGAAATATAAAGAACAATACATTATTTTTGAAAGTAACTAAGGTATGACATGAGCATTAATATCAAACATCTGCACATAATATTCAAGACTTATGATAGAATTCCACATGAAAAGATTACAGGATTGAAACATATTCATGTGAAAGTTTATCATAAATAGGGTTGCCAGATACTTGAGTTTTGAAAATAGGAGACCCTGTATAAGATTATATGAGATTGGATAATAATATATGAGAATATTTTATGTACAGTGGCGGCCATTGGAGTTGACACAAATTTTTGAAATTTTGAATGCTCCTTGTATAAAGCCAAAACTGACACAATTTTGGCATTAATGGTTTGTTAAAAAAGTCAAATCGTTGGATGCAATACAAGGTGCATTCAAAAATTTGTATCGAGTTTTGTACCAATTCCAATATATGGCCGCCACTGGACTGCAAAATGACCAAATCCGAAAAAGCTCCCATCTTAACAACTAGATATGATTGTTAGCAGGTTTTGAAATGTATTGCTGGACATTCTTTTAGGTAGTTAGATACTCCACCTGACTCGTCAGCATGGGCGTCGTTTGGGAGGGGCAAGGGGGGGGGGGCATTTGCCTTCCCCTAGAAATAGTCTTTTGAACAAGAAAGCAGTGAAAGGGAATTCGTATTCGTATTGCTTTTTTCCATTTTTTCAAAATTTGTTAGGTACTTTGAAAAATTGGCTGACATTTTTATTACATTCAACGGAATTGAATTTCACTTGACTTAGGGCAGGTATTATAAAACACTGAACCGATGGTAGAGTTCTAACCTTCGGTTGAATCCTATCAATTGGCATGGAGTCAACCCAAGGTTGAAACTCAATAATCGATTCAGTGTTTTATAATACCGGCCATTAGAAAATTACCTAAACAAATGCAGTGGCGACACCAGGGTTTTATGTTAGGAGGGGGGCAGACTAGGCCAGAAAAATTTACGGGGGACATTTTTTTTTATTTTACCGCTTTTCTTCTTTGGAATAAAAAATGGGAAGTACTTGTCGACACTATTATGTTTGAGGTAAACCCAGGAAACCGAGAGCAGCATCGCAGTTGCCTGTGCCCAAGAACACTCAACCTAATAGGGCTGCTTCTTGAGCTGAAAATGTCTGCTATTTCAGCCGAACACCTCAACACTTGACGTAAAATGCATTGGCCGAGTTTAAAACAGTCACAGGTCACAGTAATCGTATAAAATCACCTTTTCTACATTTGAAATTGATGAAAAAACAAGCACAACCTGAATCGCAAACATCCCATCGAGGCCTGCGGGTGACGTCATCATTAAAAGCTGTTATGCTGCTAATTAGTAGTGACGTCACTCGCAGGCCCTTCCGACTCGAGAATTGACGAACGTACGCCTTATGAGGATGAGAATTCCTGTTAGTTCACGACCTTATAGAAAAAGCACTCCAAACCACGAAGGAATGGTGTCAGACTGTGGGACTGAGCCTTAACTCATCAAAAACCACACTGGTAACATTTACAAAAAGAAGGAAACTCCCATACCTGAGGAACATTCGCCTTGATGGAAGCAGGCTTCACTGGAAACAAGAAGTTAAATTCCTAGGAATAACCCTAGACTCTAAACTCCTTTGGAACCGACACATAGAGAACATAACAAACAAAGCAATTTCGGCACTCATGGTATGTAAAAACATTGCGGGCAAAACGTGGGGTTGTAACCCATCGATCCTACGATGGATGTATACCATGATAGTGAGACCTATCATCACCTATGGAGCGGTTGCCTGGTACAGCCGAACCCAGCTAGTAACGGCTAGGAAAACCCTAGGAAAGGTACAAAGACTCGCATGTCTATGCATAACAGGAGCAATGAGACCATGCCCAACCGCGGCAATGGAAGTCATCCTAAACCTAACACCACTTCACACAACAGTGAAGCGGGTTGCCAGTGAATCATATCTAAGACTGGCGAAGATAAGTCTACAAGGGAAAACGCACTTTGGCAGAGCTTTCCCTCTCCCAAACTGTGCACACCTCATGGACTTACCAAAAGACGCGATTGTTGATAAATTCAGTTTCGAGAAAAACTTTTCCATCGATCTAAGTACAAAGAACAGATGGAACATAGAATGTATCCAGTCCCTTAAGGCAAATACTGCTGAGGGGACAGGAGCCGGAGTATTCGGGCCACGAACCAGATACTCGGAGCCAATGGGCAAATCACCAAGCATATTCCAAGCCGAACTTCATGCGATAGGAAAATGCGTGCAGTTCAACCTGAACAGAAGGTACCGGAAACGAGAAATTGTAATAATGTCTGACAGCCAAGCAGCTATCAAAGCATTGAGCTCGCCAATAATCAATTCTAAGAAAGTATGGGAATGTCTACAGAAATTCAATGAGCTGGGAAAGGAAAACAAAGTAACCCTACTATGGGTTCCTGGACACATAGGAGTCAAGGGCAATGAATGCGCAGACGAACTTGCAAAAACGGGAGCGGTCACTCCCTTCACTGGGGGAATGCGCACCTCCAAGAAATCCTCAAAAAGGAAGAGAACCGGCTAAGGAACAAACAATGGCTAGACCAACCAGGACTACAACAGGCCAAAGATCTATTGGGCAGCTGCAACCAAAAAAGATCGGAACTGCTGGTCAACCTTAGCAAGAAAAGTCTCAAAACTCTAACCGGGTTTCTCTCGGGACATTGCAGACTGAATAAGCACCTACATAATCTGGGGTTGGAAGAAGGTAACACTTGTAGATTCTATGAAGACGGTGAAGAAACACCTCACCATCTTCTACTGAACTGCGATGCCGTAAGCCGCTCAAGAATGAAGAACTTGGGAAGTCCCCTTATACAGCTGGAAGACATTCCAGCCCTGGAACCGCTAGACATCCTAAAATTCCTAAAGGACCTGGGACTAGAGGGGCTGCTTCAAGCAGGAAACCCGAACTTAGCAGCAGAAGGAGGGGTACAATAGATCAACCTTGGTCGCAGTGCAACTGACACCTCCAACATATACATACATACATACATAGTTCACGATTCTTGGCCTGTGCTCACCGAATACCGAATTAACCGACAGAGTCTGCTGATGTTACATTGCATTGTTGCCGACATGAGAGCAAGCTTTCAGGGGAGGGCGGCTAAATTTCAGTGGCGGCCCGGGCCCCCTCTGGCCCCCCCTGGCGTCGCCACTGAACAAATGATGCGGACAGTGAATTTGTTGCGGAAAAAAATACCATCATTAATTTGTAACTAAATATCGATATCAACTAAGTACCTTAAAATGCTCAAAAAGGGGCGTGGCACAAAAAAACTTAGCCTACGGTGGTTGCCTGCGGCGCTAATAGATATGGTCTTATTATAATTCTGCCCCCCCCCTGAGAAACCTCGTAACGACGCCCATGCTCGTCAGTCTCATTTCTTGTAACAAGTCGTGGACACCTTGAGTTTTTTGATATTTAAACAAATCTCTGACCTAAAATCGTTTTGTAAGGTTCGATCCAAAAACGGAAGGAGTTAAAATTATTTTAACTTTGTCGGACGTCGAAAAAAGTTGAAAATATTTAGATAAAAAGCGGCGGGAAATTTTTCAATAAATAGGAGCTCTGTCATACCATCGGACGGTCGTATAACGGACGCATGACACTCCGGCCTATCACGTGTATGGTAGTGATACATGTTTTTTTTTTTGAGGAAAATATATGAGAAATGGTCTCATATTGAACATGTTAATATGAGATATGGGAAACAGTTAAAATATATGAGTCCCATATTAAAAATAGGAGGTCTGGCAACCCTAATCATAAAGCTTTTCATAAACCTATAGAGGTCCTGGTTTCAAAACACGTCTGCGTATTCGTTTTTATCTCTTCTCTATAATTTAGTTAGAAAGTTAATAAATGTACACGCTTTTCAAGTCTTTGGTTTATTGGGCACAATGGCTCAGAGAGTCTTTAAATGTGTATCGTATTCAAATTCAGTAAATAATGAAGCGAATCGCTTGTATCTACGGACATATGAGTAAACTAGATTGATGAATTTAGACAGGTTTATTTTACGATTATTTATTTAAACATAGTAGAAACTGAACTGCATGGAGACCATCTTAATTCGTTTAATGAGTAGGTACTTATTGTATTGAAATCACTTCTCTCAAAAATAACAAAAATTAGCTCTAACTTATAAAAAAAAAACCATCGAAATGGGTCACACCAACATTACGCCGATAACGAAAACAGTTTTCTTTTAACCGCCGACGCCGCCATCGAGTGGCCGCCTTTCAATAGAAAGAGGCCCTTCAGTTGTATTATGTCTGCCGGTTGATGGCTCGGCGATACTTTTGGGTGCTTTTGGCATGAAGGGCCATTTTGAGAGGAACGGAAACGAAACGCTCGTTCGACACCTTCGATTTTTAATGAGATCATTTTTAGGAAAAGTAACAAGTGGAAAAACGGTTTATTATCACTAATAAAATAGTAATTTTCTTAGGAAATACGGACCATCTCATCTCGGACCGTATCAAAACACATAAAATAAAATAGAAAAGGCAGTCAAAACAGAGCACTAAAAATAGTCCCCATCAAGGCTCTGTCGTAAAACTATTCCTGAACATTCACTAAGAGTAGTAAACCCTGCTTTGTCGGGGCAACGTTTCATTTGTTGCCATTTATCATTTTGTCGGTGATAGTCTTCCATTTTCTTTGTTTGTTTTACCGCAGCGGCGTATTTTAATAAAAATGTCCTGAGTTTCCTAAAATGTCAGGGATGTGTTTGCTGGTTCAGGCAAATTTGAATTTTAGAGTTAATTCCATAAAAAGATCAAACATAAACCGAAGCTCTGGAATGTTTGTTGGCGGATGAGAAAATTTGATATATATCCTCATAAAACACCTCTGATATCTGGCGTTATCGTTTTTGTTTTCTTCAAAAATTTGAACCAACTGATCATAAACAACATCCTAATAATATAATATTTCTAATTGATAATCATAAATAGCGCTTTTTATCTATTCCTAGTATCTTGTCCATATCCTCGATTGTAGCTTTCCAGTAAAAAAAAAATTATAATTTGTTTGTCATATCTTATTGGAAGCTGGAATCACAATAGAAGTAAATACCAACATCCTATTATTCAGGTAACAGGTAATGTGAATATTTCCTCTAAACTTTTTTTCGTAAATCTTTACATCATTTACTTTATATGATCGGATTCGTCGAAGCGCAGTTTCCAAGAAAGACTAATCTCTAAAACCGCTACGAACGCAAAACGCCTTCAGGTTCAGATATTTTATTATATAAAAGCAGCTTTCGGTAAGGCCAACAAATGTTGTTTTTATTTCACAAATGGAACATTGTCTATACCACCTGATTGTGTATTTGCTTTCTTACTTTGTTTTGTCTGATTTTCCGAAATCCGTTGGAGATTTTGTCTTAGATATCGGATTTGATTAAAATAAATAAACAGGCGATTAAAATGGAAAGCGATTCTGGTAAACCGAGAAGGAATAGATACACGATCCAATACGACTTACTATAAATATACAACATATAAAATAATATTTTTATACTCATAATTTAAGTATTGTTTTTTCACTCGATACATGCCAAGAATTCTAATTCCTTGTCATCAGTAATATACAAATCGGCTGTTAAACTTTTCCAGATTTTCCAAATCGCGCTCATATTCAGAAAAACTTTTGCAGGAGTTTAAAGCTATTTATCTGCTTATTTACATACAAAGTACCTATTCCTTACCCGCTATCTTTCCGCGTTCCCCGTTCTATACTACAGAAAAGGATCCTTTCTGTTTGATTAGATTCGCCTTTTAGTGTTACCTGGGTGAGAAATTTAACTGGAACGTTTGTTATCTTTTGTGATTTAAAATCTTTTATTATACAGACGAGTCTAATTTCATTTCAAAATTGGAGAAAAATTTCCATAAATAACAATTTTGCAATACCACCACTAAGAAGCTTACTTCAGGAGTGCAATTGAAATAAAAATAATAAGCTAAAGGATTTCAAATTATAAATTTAAAAGCAATAAAACTTTTCTTGAAAAATTTATAAATAAATTTTCAATTATGCTAAATGAAGACGGAAATTTATAAGCAGCTGCCTCCGACAAGCGGAACTCATTTTGATTGATCAAGATTAGCACCTACTGGTGACTTTCTATCAGCCAATTTGGGAAGGATTTGTAGCAAATAGGATTCTGACTAGGAGCAAGAAATATTTTATTGGATGGAATGAAAATTTGATTCCATCAAGGGGCATTATATTGGTCTAAAGAAGCTGTTATTTTAACTAATTTCGAAATACGAGACGGCAAGACAGGTCGTCCACAAGAACCTCCTGCAAGATTTGTCATTTGTTCATAGCTTCTAACGGCTGATTTTACAAGTATTGGTTACAAGATATTTGGTAAGTAGGTAACTTATTTCTGAAAAGGATCTGCTGATGATGTGTTGGCACCTACTGTTTCATTAAAGAAACTTATTCTAGAATCTTCTAGTCAAATGACTGGACCAGTCCCGCGAAATAATCCTCTTTTGATTAAAATTTGCTGGCTTTATATTTGAATATGTGGCTAAGTCCCCATAATAATTCATAACTTAAGTAATTTAAAAGTATCTACAAAATTTAATTTATTCAAACTAATATCAGTACTGCCATCTATCCATAAAGAGCACAAAAATGCAAATATCTGTTATTGAAAGAAGGTACCGCCATCTAGTACCTGATAAAAAAAAAATTAATATGATTTTTATTATTGCTCATTGACAGTCATTCGTATTTTCATTTGAAGAAATTTTATTTATCTCACTTTTAGCAAATAGATATATTTCTGTCTTTCTCTAACTTCTGATTCTGAAATAATTATTTTTGGCTCAATAACCTAATTAATTAGTGGTTTTCTGTTTTCAACGTAACCTCAATTTAAATTATTGTAATTTGTAAGCAATTAAAATAATTCTAGTGTGTTTTTATCAGTTCCCTCTTAATCAATGTGGTTTTTCAATGATTAAGTGAGCACGGTCTTTTGGGTGCATTGAGTGTTGTCTTCTGATTGGTCGATGGTTACTAAGCAGTTAAGTATAAAAAAATACAAGATTGGATTCCTGCAGGGTTTAGGTTCTAAAACCGCCTCTATCCTGGCAGAACCACTGAACAGGCGAGTCTATTTCATTTTTTGTAATTTTTTTCTTCAGATTTCTAGATTTTCCCTTAATTTTTTCAATTTATTTCACCATCAGTGTCTACTATCATATCATTGTTGTACCTGATAAATCTTATCTTATATACCTTTGAAATATAAATATTATATATTTGTTTTTATCTAATTGTGTGCCTCCAATTTGGGATTGGTAGTGCCACGTTTTTCTGAGGTGAGTCAATTCAGAGTTTTGGCTGCTGCTCTGGTTTTCAGAATCAATTGTTAGTGTTAGATTATTGGACCATTTTCTCTAAATAGAGTCGGTGCAAACCAAATTTGTGTATCCATCCCTATCAACACTTTACTGGATCCAGGCAGAGGCCTATATAGCCATTTACTGTTTGACTCTCTCATTATCTTCTCGAGAAGGGGAGTGCTGGAAGAAAAGGTGTAATTGTTGAAAAAGAAATCCGGATAGGTCATAGGTGAAAAATTCATTTAAAATGTTCTAATTAAAACATCTCAAGAATTTTGACAATTCCTGGACTGCTAGTTGCTCAATTGACGTTTTCAATTAAAAGAGATGGACAATAAGTATGAAAACATTCATTTTCCCGCCAAAGTTTGCTTGCTTGTCAATGTCAATGTGTATTGGGTGTTTAACAATCCCCTCATTTTTATTCGAATCGGTGACTTCACCAATGAGTTAGCTATCTTTGTTAAGTGAATGGAAAATGACAATGACCGACATAGAATGATGGATCCATCGGTAAAATTTGATAATAAAAACGCAGAGTTTGAAATTGGGAAGAAAATGTGGGAAAAGTCACTGCTTCATTCGCAGAACTAAAGCTATGGAGACGATGGTGGATTATTTTCGAAGCAAACAGCTTCTGCAAACTAAATTTGAACGTGCATTACTTTGTATACTTGATGGGCCGTGGATTTCCCTTTCTTTTGCGAGTATCCTCTTCCTGCATTCTGATTTTATGTATCCAAGTTTTGACAAATATAGGATGGAAACTTATGGAAAAACACGTCCGCCGGTGAATAGGAATAAAGAGGAATTATTTTTATGGCTAGGTACACTACACACAATCACCATTTTTAGGAAAAAACTTTGAAAAACCCGAGGAAATAATAGTTTCTTTCAAAAGTCTTGTTTACAAACCACTGTCAACGGCTGTCAACCATTGTTTTCATACTCTTTTGGCGTCTGACAGTTTGATGCCAGAGAGAGAGGCTTTTAAATTGAAAAGGTCAATGCTTCGCATGCCCTATACAAATTTTGTAGGTGTAGGGTAGCATTAGGTAATCTTCTTTCAAAGAGCTTAGGGGATAGTTGCGTCAGACATATGGTCATGTAACTCTTATTTTTGCAGCACCTCTCTGTAAACCACATTTTTTTGTGCTGCCTTGTGGCTGCAGAATATAGTTGTATTCCTTTCAAGAGTTTGAAACACCGGAGCGAGTAGCTCGACTCGCTCCGGTATTCAGTCGTTCCCGATTCCCGATTCCCGATTCCCGATTTGCAAGGAACAGATGCGTGGTGCAACAAACACTTTTCGAAAGGAATAAGCGCGTGAAGCCCCGGAGCTGTTCCGGAGCTCCTCCTAGGTGTGAAAGGAATACAACTTATGAAGACTATTTTTTGACAGCTTACATTAAATTTTTTTGAAGTGCCACTCGCTGCTAATGGCATTGTTCGCGGATCATATTTTGAACAGATTCCGAACCAGTCCGGAACTAATTGAGGACTATCGTAGAGCGCATGCCCAGTTATAGCTGGGTTCGGCTTGCTCACTCCGTGCACTCCGAGTGATTCCGTTCGCACTTCAGCCGTTTGGGTATTACCTTAATCAGATAACGGCTGGAGTGCGATCGGAGTAACCCGAACCCAACTTGTGAATGGGTTCCTATTTTATCGCGAACAGATTTGGAATCGAACAAAAACTCCAGAACCTTGCTCCAGACTGTCGAATACGTGAACGAATTGCGAATGTCATGTCTCAAACTTGAAGTTAGCTTAGCCTGGGACCGGTGGAATTTGTTCAGAATCGGTTCCGAATCGTTTCTGGTGAAAACATGAAAATATAACGACAAAAACACATTTTTTTTTACACTGATTCTGCGAATGGAAATCGCTATGAATTTGATTCTGCTTGTCATATTTCTGAATGACAGCTGACACGTCGTCTGTTTCTGTTACACTTTTTTCCCCGCACTTCCGCCCGCACCACACCGTTTCTTATTTTTGGTTATTCAAGGCGATTGCTTAAGGCCATGTTGATATTATTTCTTAGTGAGCATCTCCAACCTATTACCTACCTGTTTGCAAAATTTCATCTCGATTGGTTTAGTAGTTTTCGAGATTTCGTGTTTAATAAGTCAGTCAGTCAGTCAGTCAGTCAGTGAGTGAATGAATTTCACGTTTATATATATAGATTTTTCCAATTTGCAATAGTTGTTCATACTTAGGAGTGTCCGCACAACAATAATAGTTTTACAATAAACTAATTTCAATTTAAATCTTCTTTGCAAGACACTTGCTTTTAGACAGAATTCAGGGACTTAATATTCCTAATCTTGGTGAACCTGATACTACCTTATTCTTTTCTGGGTACCTACTCGACATAAAGATCACTATTTGGAGTCTGGATCAGCTGGAGTGACGTGACACCAGCAATCTATCCTCTTTCCTGGATATAGGAAACAACACGAAGAGCTCCAGTTCACGAAAGTGAAACTCCAACATCCATTGAAGAGGTCTGGATTGGAAAGGTACATATTGTGTCAGATTCGCCAGAAGAACCAAACTGTTAACTGTCAAATTTTAAAGAAAAGTAACATTGTTACTTACATTGTAAAATGAAATATTAAATAAAATTATTGTGCGTTGGAATTTGAGTGGTTTCATTTGCACATAAAGGGGCTACACGTTATCTTTATTTTTGAATTCCACGACCCTATTGGTTCTCTTGTCTTAAAGTACAGATAACTAAATTTATTTGTAACAACCTTCTCGATGGTTTTGCATTTCCTCGTCTTTAGTATCACGAATCCTCTGATTTTTCTAGATTTGTTCCTCGTTTGAATGGAAGGTTAAATCAAGCCATGTGTGACAATTTGGTTCATAGTTAGGCATTTCTACTCAGCAATTATACCAAAACGTAATCTGTCGCTGGTTCCAGCCCATTCTCTATGTAACGTCACATCATAAAAAACAATCCATCAGAAAACCGAATTTAAGTATCGAAGGTCAATCTAACAATAGATATACATTTTCAAATTAAAATCACCATCAGGTTAAATTAATGAGTGACAATTAGGCCACTTCCAGCAGAAAGTATTAAATCTTTTCAAGAATTACCGACATCAATTAAACAATCCAGGTGCAATCAATAAATACCGGTCTAAGTGAGTCCAATTCAGACTCCAACACCATAAGATAACCAAGTGAAAACTTTCCCATGGAAAATATTTACATCTTAGCAAACAGAGATTGTCACAGCGTTCTTTTAGTCATCAGTTTATTTTTAGGTAATTCAGCTGGTTTTTACTAAAAAAAACTGTATGTCAAGAATAATCCAATATTCCATCGTGAAATATTTTTACTTCAGTGGCAGATTGTTCTATTTGTTCGAACTTATCAATTTTCTAGTAGATACTTAAGGGATTTTCTTCAGCAGTTAGACAATGGAATTAGATAAACCTATAAAATTTCATGTGGCATTGATTTTCAATAAAACCCTTTTCAGATTTATCATTCAAATAACTAACCTTTTCTACGAACATGTCTGTCGTAAATACTTCTTCTATTAAGCCAAAAAACAGACAAAATACTCGTTTCCTAAATCCGAATGTAAAACTATCAATCTTTTTTGTCAGTTTCATTTGGAACGATTTCTTGCTAATTGCGTTCCACGTCACTATGCCCTTAGTCACAGGCAAATTAATCATCTGTTCCGTCACACCGATTTGCGGATTTGTTTTGTTTGTTTTTGGGTAGTAGTCCGAATCGAGAGATTCACGACAAATCTGAATTTTTAAAATGTTTTATTTCTGTTTCGACAAACCCAAATTCATTGTGGAAATATCGTAGCTGTCAGCTTAAAACAAATTCAGTTTCAGTTGAAGGCAATCCCAATTCCTCAATGTCATTTCGATATTTGCCAATTGAAAGTTTTTCCGCTTGCCGTGAAGTTCAACGGATTTTTATATATTTCGCAAATAGTTTTCTTGATACATATCGAATCGAAAATGTAAATTTTATTGGCGACGAAGTGGCGTGTGTCTGATACATCGAAAGCCATTTTGCTATATACAAGCATCGGGAGTCAGAAAGATTAAGTATTAGATTTTATTGACGATGGAATGGCATGTTTCTCATCCACAGAAAGCTGTTTTGCTGTATTTTGAGGAGGTGCTACAACAATTGATAAAGTTAAAATTGTGAAACGTTTTTATAGTTTGTTACGATAAAGTTATCATTTATGTAACATGTTCCAATTCTTCTAATTTTCATTATAAAGTTGTATTTTTGCTATTTCAGAATCAGCAAAATAATAATTCATAACTTAAGTAATTTAAAAGTATATACAAAATTTAATTTATATTAATATCAGTACTGCCATCTAACAATAATGGGCATAAAAATGCAAATATTTGTTATTAAAAGAAGGTACCGCCATCTAGTACCTGATAAACTTATTTTTTAAAATATGATTTTTATTATTTCTCATTAACAGTTATTCGTATTTTCATTTAAAAAAATTATATTTATCTCACTTTCAGCAAAAAGATATATTTCTGTCTTTCTGTAACTTCTGATTCTGGAATAATTATTTTTAACTTAATAACCTAAATAATTAATGGTTTTTGTGGTTGCAACATAACCTTAATTCAAATTATTGTAATTTGTAAACAATTAAAATAATTCAAGTGTGTTTTTATCTATTCGCTTTTAATCAACGTGGTTTTTCATCGGCCTTCTGTGTATGTTGAGTGTTGTCTTCTGATTGGTCGATAGTTGATACGCAGTTGAGTATAAAAAACACGAAACTCGTTTTCCTGCAGGGTTTTGCTTGTAAAACGGTCTCTTTTCTGGCAGTGGCCGACCAGGCAAGTCGAATTTTGATGAATGTAGTTTTTTCCTTCAGATTTCTAGATTTTCCCCTAATAATTTTTCAATTTATTTTATCATCAGTGTATACTATCATATCGCTGTTGAGTTTCTACCTGATAAATCTTATCTTATCTACCTTTGAAATATAAATATTATATTTTAATTTTTCTTATCTAATTGTGTGCTTTCATTTTGTGATTGGTGGTCTCACGTTTTTTTGAGGTGAGTCAATTCAAAGTTTTGGTTAATAAATAGGTTCTGCTGCTCTGGTTTTCAGAATCAATTGTTAGTGTGGGATTATTAGACCATTTGCTCTAAATAGAGTCGGTGCAAACTAAATTTGTGTGTCCATCCCTATCAACATTTTACCGAACCCAGGCAGAGGCCTGTATAGCCATTTATTATTTGCAGCTGGAGTGACGTTACACCAGCAATCTATCCTCTTCCCTGGATACAGGAAACAACACGAAGAGCTCCAGTTCACGAAAGTGAAACTCCAACATCCATTGAAGAGCTCCGGATTGGAAAGGTACATCTTGTGTCAAATTCACCAGAACAACCAAACGGTTAACTGTCAAATTTTAAAGAAAAGTAACATTGTTACTTACATTGTTAATATTAAATAAAAATTATTGTTTGTTGGAATTTGAGTGGTTTCATTTGCACATAAAAGGGCTACACATTATCTTTATTTTTGAATTCCACGACCCTACAGGTTCTCTTGTCTTAAAGTACAAATAAACTTAATTTATTTGTAACAAGTTCTTCAAGAGAAAAGGATGAGTAAAACAGCTTTTTTGGACTTCTGCTATCCAATTAGACATTTCGATATCACTTTTGAAAGCGTGCCTCGATTCACTTAAACATGAAAACCTATACACAAATTTATCGAGACACAGCGAGCAGCTTTCGAACCTTCCGGATACCGAATGGAAAAATTTTGTTCATTCTACCGATTACAAGTAAGTAGTTTATTTTCTTTCCGGAAAACAGCGCCAGGACTAACTTCACAATAACAGAGACTATCTTGGAAAACACTTGAAGAAGACGTTAACACCACTGAAGACCACTTTCGCCACAGTTCGAAGACGAAACGTCCACATTGACCAAGTAATCGTTATTTATACTAGGTCTCATTATAAATAGCAAATGAGAGAAATTTTGGTGAATAATTATTATTAATTTTTGAACAGTATGCTCATTATGCGTTGCATTGAAGTTTTTAAAATTTCAACAATGATATGTTTTCTCAAACATTATTTCAAAATTCATATAAATGTGGTTGTTGCTCGAAATTCCATTAAAAATAATGATATCCAAGCTATAATATTCTATATGTATATGGTATATTATTGAAAAACTCTTTCAGGGCATGCAGTGAACTAAAATTAGATTGGTCAATATAAATAGAATTCCTAAATTGAACATTGTGGATTTTGTGTAAAGAGCAATATATATTATTTAAATGTCGAATAATAAAATTTTATTTTGGATTCTATAGCTGTAAATAACCAGTACAAAATCGATAATGACAACAGAACCCTGAGCTTAACTGATATCGGGTAACCCAGCATAGCTAATTTGAAGGGAATTATTTCGGTGCACTCGTTGCCCTGGCTGGATACAGATTATATCTGGCGAATTTCGCATCGGTCGTTTATTTTCGTGCAGTTTGTGGATAAACTCGTAGTCTCTACTATTGTCCACAGTCCTGTTGATTATTTAGGAAAGTTGATGCTGCTTTGTGCTTTGGTCGCAGGCACTATTTTGTAAATATATCGTATGATCGTTGTATGATATAGTTTCAAATGCTTTATATTTAGTTATCGTTGATGTCATTCGAATTGCAATCAAATTTCGTTTTTACAGAATTAGGGCTCTAATTGAAGCAGTTTTGCAAAGATATTGCAAGTATCCTTCTAATAATAATAATAATAATAATAATAATAATAATAATAATAATAATAATAATAATAATGTCTTTATTTGTAAATTACGAGTCTTTACAAAAAAGGCGAAGTTGAAGCTAAGCTTCCTTACTTAGCCTACATTAAATTTAGCTTACATAACATTGTGTTTTACAATAAAGGTAATTTAAATATTAATTTTTACATATAGGTAGACATTTATTTAAAGAAGTACCTTAATTCAAAATGAACAATAATGAAAAAAAAATAATAATTTCTTCATTCTCTCAATCATAATACAATTGAAAGAAGAAAAATCTCATAAATTTAACCCAAATTTCAGTATACAATAATAATTGTTAACAAACAAAAAAAAATAAAAAATAAAATACAGAAATACAATAGAAAAACAAAAACAAAGGTTAACGCAGGGATGAGGATGAGGCCGCATTTATCAGCATACTTATGAAAATTATTACATAATTATATGTGGCAAAATTTTCAGAATTGCTCTCTTGAATCTTGGATGAGGTAGGAGTTTAAGCTCCATTGGAACTTTGTTATAATACAAAGAAACTTGATAACTGAACGATCTTTCAAATAGAGCAGTAGTGTGAGCGGGTGGAGTTATTATGCATTTATGGCGTAAATCCAGATTATGTGCATCGTGTCTGGATTTAATTTTTTGGTACAAATAATTTGGACATTTTTTTAGGATTACTTTATTATACAAGACCAAACTGTGAATAATTCTCCTTTCCTTCATATTCAACCAGCCAATTTCACAAAGCTTTGCACTAACCCCGTGTCATAACGCCTAATACCTCCCACCAATCGTACACAGCAATTTTGTATAAGTTGTATTCGTCTCACGTCCATTTCCAACAGACAGGGACCATATAAAATGTCGCAAAAATTAAACTGCGATAGTACTAAGCTATCACATAGAGTTTTTTTTCAATTCAGTATTCAACAATTGTCTTTGATTGAATATTAATTTCAGGTTGGTGAACGCCTTTTTGATGCAAAGGTTAACGTGCTCTGAAAATCTTAGTTCTACATCAAGCTGCAACCCCAAATTTCTCGCACTAGTGGAACATTTGAGTATTTCGTAACCAATACCAACACGCAGTAAATCCTGATTCCTAATCCTACACTGTGCATGGCCAAATAGAAGAGCTTGACATTTTTTAGGATTCAGCTCCAGACAATGATTTAAAGAAACACTTTCAAGAACATTGAGGTCATTTGTTAATTTGGCATTGGCCTGCAAAATATCCTCTGGGCGAAAAGATATAAAAATCTGGGTGTCATCAGCATAATAGTGGACAGAAACATGTTTTAGTTTAGCAGCCATTTGGGATGTATATAACGTGAATAGTAGTGGTCCCAGAATAGATCCCTGAGGAACGCCCGCGGTTATATTCAAATTCTCAGAAACCATACCATGTAGTTTAACTGATTGTGTTCTACCTGAAAGGTAACTATCAAGAAGCCGACAAGCATCATATCCGAAACCAAGGTAGCCAAGAATAGCTAGAAGCATTCCATGATTTAATCTGTCAAAAGCCTTCGAGTAATCCAGAAGTACCAGCGCTGTCAACTCACCTCGATCCGATGCCGCCAAAATATCATCTGTGACCCTCAACAACGCAGTGGCGCAGCTGTGGTTGCTACGGAAGCCAGATTGTTCCGGATGAAAGATCCCACTTCGCTCAGCATGTTCTCGAATTTGACGTTCCAATATCCTTTCAATTACCTTTGACAGCGTTGGCAATATACTTATGCGTCTTAGGTCCTTTAGCTCACCTGGGGATGAAACTTTTGGAATCAGAAATGAACTATTCCACGAACCCGGAAAAGTGTTAGTTTCGATGCAGACATTGACCAAATGAACAATATATGGGATAATATGAGGACAGCAGTACAATAGCATAGACAAACCAATACCATCAGTTCCAATGGCCCCTGTTTTTATACCAAAAAGAGCAGATTGCACCTCCTCAGTGGTTGCCAATTTAAATTCAAACACATCAACACCATGTTTCCTGTTCTGCAGGTAGAAGTTAATCGTAGCAGGATCTGGAACAGAAGATCCAGCCGCGTTGATAAAATATTGATTTATATCATCCGCCGTACCTAAATTTTCAGGAACAAAAGTGGAGCTTTTTGAATATACATCAAGTTCCCTTAAAAGTTTCCAGTTATTCTTTGAATTATTAATACGTAAACCATTATTAAGATAATTTTTTTTTCATTTTGAATAGATGTGGTAACGAGATTTCTTAGTTGTCTGTAGGATTCCCAGTTCTGCAAACTGTTGTTCTTTTTGTATTTAGACAATGCCTTCTTTCGTAAATGCATGAGATGCTTAATGTTTTGAGTGATCCAGGGAGCTTTCTTTTTTGCAGTTCTAACCGGCGCATGAACATCATACAGACTTGAAATAAGTGTATTAAACAGTGCCAACTTTTCATTGATATCATCAATATAAAGAATATTTTCAAAGGGCATACCAAGTAAGTCACTATTAAATAATTGTCGATCAAAAAATTTAAATTCCCTGTAAGTTTTAAGAAACGGTTTAGGCCTGGACACGTCCAGTTTAAGTTTACATTTAATAAGCAAATGATCAGATAAATCAAGCGAGGAGTCCACACTACCGTTCAATAAAAAATCTGTGTTTGCATAAAATAAGATCTATAAGAGTTGCATTGCCACACCCAATTCTAGTTGGTTCATTAATTATTTGATTTAAATTATATGCATGCAATAGTGAAAGAAACCCATCAATATTGAGCATGTTAATATTGAAATCGCCCAAACAGATTCACATAAATCCTCGTTTTGGAGTCAGCGGCTATGTTGCAAATTTCGGTGTCAAGCTGAATGGTTTTTCATTGCTTTAGGACATTGTTCCTCATATGCTCGTCAGTGAACGAGACAAGCACAGGTTTCTTAGATTGTTTGCTAGGTAATACCTTCACAGTATACTCGTCCCTTGGTACGACGATGTTCAACGCTTTGAAAGTATTTGTAACGTCAGCGTCTACATTTTCGTCTCCCTTCAAGCCAACGATTATTATATTTCTGTTCCTCTCGTTAGGTACATCTCCTTTAGAACTTTTAACGTGGACCAGTTCTCTTTCCAATTCCCCTATACGCGCTTTCAACAGGTTATGCTCCTTCTTTAGTCGCGAATTTTCACTAGAAATAGCCTGGATTCCCTCCTTAAACTGTTCCATCATTAAACCATTGAAAGTGATGGAGTTTTTGAGCTCGTTATACATCCTCTTCATGACTCTCATCATGTCCAAATTGGTAGGATTCTGAAGGTCAAACAAACTCTCACAACTATCCAAATCTTCATCAATCACTCGCAAGTTATTGCTTCGACGTGTGGGTGTGGGCACAGGCACATGGACTCCAATACTACTTCTCCTGCTAGAAGTCGGGATAGGAATTTCATCATTTCCAGACAGGTCTGTGTTGCCAGACAAGGATTTCCTTCCGACACCCATTGAGCACCTAATACAAGCCCATTTTTGTACCGTTTTTCTGCAGAGAAATCCTCATTATCCAAGCCTGAGCACTCCTTGTGAAACCATGCTCCACAGCTTCCAGCACACTGAATTTTATAGTGCAATTTGGTTATATTTCTCTGACATTTAATGCACACTAGTAGTCCAAGAGCCCAGAGCCGCCAGACACAACTTATTTTCTAAAGGACAGAATATGTGGGATTGAGTAGCACTTATAGGTACTATGAACGTATGTATATTCGCTAAGTTGGGTAGACGGCCAATTCACTGTTATTTGTAAATAACGGTTTTTTCTATCATGGGAAAAACCTAATCCCATTTCTACTCTAGCCTAGAGTAGACTGTAAGTTTAAGAGTGGGAAATCAGTTGACATTGATATCTCGCACACTCTCAAACGCATGCATAGTACCCTCGCGCTTACACTCCCGGAAAAATTATTTTGCGTCTGGGGGGATGTTTGGCCGGTGCGATTGGTCTGGCTGAGCACACGTAGTTATGAAATGGTCTCCCCAATACCATATATAAAAATCAAGCGTTAGAACAAAAGTTAAAGCTTTCTTCAGCTTTCGCACCTGATGTTGGTAAATTGGCCGTCTACCCAACTTAGCGGGTATCCATACGTTCATAGTACATATAAATGCTACACAATCCCACATATTCTGTCCTTTAGAAAATAAGTTGTGTCTGGCGGCTCTGGGCTCTTGGACTATAGTGGTTTACGCTTAGTCATGATAGAGTCCTGACCTGGTCGGCAATACAAAGTCTCTTTTTGTTTTGGACCACAAACCACTCGCTGTGAATTACCATTAATCATTCGCAAATGAAAGATCGCACCGACCACGTCTAGTCGAAATCGACTCCCGGAATTTGTTCGTTTTTGGCGAAAGTTCCAGCGGGGCAGTTTAAATAATTAACGATCAGTTCGCGGTAGTTGTCAAGGATTCTGCATTGGAATTATTCGATTATTTACGGTCACATCGCAGCTGAGGCTTGAGCGTTAATTATGCAAGTGCTTTTCTGTTGCCATTTGATATCACCTTATCAGTTGTTGCAGTGTTTTTTCTGAATAAATATGTAAAAAAGACGAAAAAAATCACCTCACAAAAGAGGCATAAATAAAACCTGACTCTGAGCTAATTAATATAAATTTTCCACTTGGTAGCGCCGCCGGTGGTCTTTTGTTACTTTTATTAACCAATTAGAAAGAAAAATGATTTCTTATTTTTAGCCCGTCTTTGGTGGCCTTATTTAGGGCCCGAAAGTGTAACTTTTCCCTTAATTAATGGCGTACCTTTTTATGGACATATTTTTAAGTATTTTAGGACTTTTTTTTATGTAAATATAGCAAAGGAAAATCTTATATATTATTTTGGTTCCATTTCCGCATTCATACATACAAAATTACCGATTCGATCTGATAGGAAAGATGAATATCGTAATAGGGGACAATACCGCAAACATTGGTTGGAATAGAGTCCAACGCATTCGGATTAAAGGCAGCTCTCCACTAGAGGCTGGAGATGGAAAATTCTGAGGGAGAACATGATTGATGAGGATTTGAAATAGATAGCGAGATTAAGAGAAAATAGTAATATTTAAAAGGAAAAACTTCAAGATATCCGATAAAATAGAGGTACCTTGTGTGAATGCTTTGTAGCAATTAAGCTAGTTTGTCATTCTATTAATATTTTAAGTATGTAAATTTATTATATTTTAGGTATTTTTAATTGTAATCACCGGTATGGCTGTTTATATTAATTATTGTAATGTATTTGAAGCAAGTATACTTATATCCATTTAAATTTAGATTTAGATTGCAATTAGGAGTCAACGAAAATAATGCAACTGGTGCTCATTGTGGTATTTTTTCAATTTTAGTCTTTTTATACCTGAAGATGAAGCGTTGAAGCTTCGAAACCGGTAGTACATAAAGAAAGAATTTTTGGGATTTTCAAGACTATTTTTCTTCAAACCTAGATTCAAGAAAGTTGATTGAAACAAGCAGAAGCAAAAGACCAATGTCAAGACAAAATTCAGATTTAATTATTTCAGAAAGTGATGTCCTGATAAATAGCAAAGATGTGCGACCAACGAATACAAGTAGCTGTACTGTAAGCCCTAAACAAATATTTCGAATTCATAGGATGGAAACTGGAGTTTTTTTGATATTTTGTGTGGAACTTCCAGATTAGGTATTCTGTATAGGTACGCTTACTTTCAGGATTTCTAGATATTTCATTAGGTGTTTCATATTTCTTTCGATTTTTCTCAAATTTCAACAAATTTCCATCAATCCAATCTACCCTATTTCAAATTTTCTATCTCATCTAAAATTTTATTTTTGGAAATTGGTGTGTGTCAATTGAAATTTAATTTAATCCTAGTAAATAAAATATTCAGTTTGGAGTATTGAACACGTGATTCATAATAGCTCAATCTCATCCATAGTGTATTAGTGATTCAATTTCCCATTGCTCCACCATTTTCCACACATCAGCTGTTGCCGCTGAGCTGTTCTAGAGAAAATGATGCAAACTGGTTGACAATGCCCGTGATTCGGTTAGGTTATCAAATCCAGGACGCTTCAAAAAAAAAAATTACTTCTTTAGGATCTGTTTCAATATTTTCACCACTGATTTTATGTCCAACAAAATCAACATTATCAAGTCTAAAGTTGACTTTGTTGGGATGGATGAAGTGACAGGTAGGTTTGAATGTCATAAACATGGTCGTACCGTGTTCATTGTTCAAGAACATCAGAAAATAATGAAGTGTGTAGCGTGAATAACAAAGGGCCCAGGGCAAAGTCTTGGAGATTATCCTTTGTTTAATGTAATAAATTCTGTTTCCTATTGTTATTGCACTGCTTGCTGGATATTATCAGAATAATTTAATGATATAACGCTTTCTCTGCAAAGATATGATTTATGCTTAAGTTTGAGTCGTCAAATATATCATCTATCACCTTACTCATAGCAGTAGAGAAGCTGTAATTCTTTGCGAAAACCAGATGATCAGGTTAAAGGTGCGTGCTCTCAATGGACACTCAATTCATCTAGTATCCAGCAGTCAAAACATTTTCATTGAAAGATCCATTCTCGCTTCAGAGTCGCACCGCTATGCGGTATACCGAGTTCATCCGGATTCAATGTCATTTTTCTCGCGACCGACGAGACGCCCCAGTTGCGGCATCGAATGTAGGGCAGCGTCGTTCTATTTTTAGCAGTCGGGGAGGCATCGATCGGGGGGTCGAGCCGCCCACTGCGGCTATTTCAGGAATGTGCTACGCGGCAGGGAACTACATCGCTCTCTGGGGTCGGAGTTACGGCCATATTGTATTGCCGATATGCATGATGCGAGATCAAGCGACGGGGGTCCTCGTTTTGTTTTCTAATGACACTTGTAAACCCGATGACGCACCAGAGATAATTGGAATTGATGCACATTCGGAATATACCTATATAATGTTTAGTGTTTGGTGTAATAAATATTTCACGTAGAACTTAAAGCATAACAATATGTTGCTTCTTAAAATAAATAAGAAATTCTTACTTGGTTTGATTTCAAACAAAATCCAGATATAAAATCAATTAGTATTTTGTTGCAATCTGGAGCTCTTGAGGTAGTTGCTGAAGAGTTTTATCCTCGTAAGTGTCACAAGCAGCAAGACTGAAATCGACATGGATGGGATAAAATAATTATACATTGTAGACCATAGAATCATTTGTAATTCTAACAACTGACAATGCATCACGCATCAACACCAGAGCCAAATGAACGTCTGACAAATTCATGTTTTTTATGCAAATTGTTGCGCATAAGATTACCCTTAAACTGTTTGAATACTAAATCTGAATTAATAAACCACAATAGGCCTAGGTACAGTAAGACACCCTTAAGGAATACGGCCAGCGCAACAAAGTGCTCGCGGCTACTCAGTGGTGTGGGAGTAGGTTCAATATTAAAAGTTAGCTTAATAGGGCGCCACTGGCTTATAAAATACAATCCGCAGACTTAAACCAGAAAGTCCCTGATCTCCAAAATTCCTATAAAAATGTACCTACCCTATGTACCTATTCTTTAAAATAAAACAATTTTACCTTGGTTTGGTTGAGGTCAGTAGGGAAAAAAAAATAAGAGTCCAATCTGATGACAATTATTATAAATCTATTTAATAAAATGGGGGGGGGGTTATGTTTAGAACTGCAAAGGCCAATAAAAGGCAATATGTAAAATACCACAGAAATTATTATTATTAAATGTGAAAATTACCAAAAGGTAGCAAGGACCAATTTGCATTGGTCTCAAATAAGACACTCCAATATATTCAAAATTTACCAATAAATAAATGTTTGACTATCTTAGTTCAATGAGGGTAAAAGAGAACAAATAGTTATTAAAGATGTTGATAATAATAATAATTAAAACCTGTGCACGCTTATACCATGGTATACCGGGGCGGGTTTGTACAAAAATGTCACCTTAAATAAAGTACATTAACAATCATTGGTACTGTACACCCAATGTAATAATTAAGGCAGTAAAACAACCTTGGAATTATGCTAAGTAAATACAAGTACCATCAATAATAATTCAAAACAATAATCAAGATACGTTAAATACATGTACGGTTACATCACCCCTTTTGGTCCTCCCTGCAGTCTAAACACCATAACTGTCTCCTGACAGCCTTACAACCTGCATAACAGACCCCATCAACTTCTATTGACTCCCTTCTTAAAATGTGAATTTCGGTCTCAATTCAGTGTTGTGGGTACTCTTGACACCTCAACTTCAAGACTAGTAAACCGTCAAAGAGGAAAAACCCAATGGTGAAGATTCTAAAAATCCTAAAAAACCTAAAAACCCTGAAAGAGTACAAAAGTCTTAGAACTCCTTCATACTTATAAAAAAATGAAAAATCCCAACCCTCAAATGGTATATAAATGATTGGATTTAATAGCAAAATCCCCTGAAACCTGTAGGTTATCTTAAACAAAAAAACCCCTTAATTAATAATGCCCACTTGCACCGTCTTGTCTAACTGAAAATGAAAAATAAAATAAGGGGAAATTGGTGTAAATCGATTTCTGGTCGTAGGAAAAATGGTGTACATCACTTGTGAGAAAGCGTCTTTCATACACTCGTGTGATTTTCGCACTCGGCTACCGCCTCGCGCGAAAAAACACTCATGTGAAATTTGTCACTTTCTACACTCGTAATGTAATATACTATTTTCTACGACCGTGCGATTTTGCCCACTTTCCCGCACTCATTTTAATTCAGAAAGTGTCACTTTCCCGCACTGAATGCAGGAAAGTTACTTTCCCGCATTCAGTGCGGGAAACTAAGTTTGTAACAAAACTACCTTCATTACATGTTTTTTACCAGTCATTCTTTGTACAGATTTTTTAATCTTTATAAGTCAGTGTGTGTCAAACTTTTGTCAAGTTGTCACATTATTTTAAATTTTGTAACCACTTTTACTCAATAAATTAGTACATCCTGCACATTTCTTGACAATTTAGACACTCAGAAGATAGTTCAATATAGCAGCATTCTGACAATTGACACAAAATATCCATCGTCAAGAAGTGCTACGCAAATTGCAGAAGACACCAGAGCTGAGATCAGAAACCTCGGCTCCAGTAACTACACCTGTAACCGATGACATGGCAATGGCGTCGAACACTCATCCCAGCAGTAGTATTATTACCAGTTTATTGAAGAATCAGTACCTACATAATTGTCGTTGGCGAATAATTTACAAAATGCATCCAATTGCTCTTTCACAATCAATATCTATGATAATGAATAAATATGGATTATTTAAATGTGTGCAATATATGTTTAAAGAAAACCGCATATTTTCTTTGTGCTCTATTTTGCTACGGTCGTAGAAAAAATTTTGATCCTAACTCATGCATGAAGTATCTTTCCCGCCCTTGACTGCTTGCCCGAACTCCGCTAAGCGTCGTTCGGGTCAACGGCAGTCGCGTGCGGGAAAGTATAACTTTCATCACTTGTTAGGATAATAACTATTTCCGTTTTTTTTTTTTGATGGAGTTACGTTTCCGAGGATCTCTTTGAGATTTGGTGAGCGGAGCGACCAATCAGAGACTCAGAAATAATTTAAAACCAGAAGGTGTTATATTTGCAGAAGGTTTACCATGTTTTTGGTGGATTTACATTTCCGAGGATCTTCTAGACTAGAACTTTGAGATTTGGCGAGCGGAGCGAGCAATCGGAGACTCAAAAATAATTTAAATTTCAAGATCCCATAACATGTTCGTACCAACGGTATGTGGGCAACACTGGGAAATTAATCTTTGATACGCGGCTGATAGCGATAGTAGGGAATTCTTGTAGTTGATTTTCGGAAATATGTATTTTGCGCATTTATTTATAGCTTAAACGATTCCATTTGCTGGAACCTTTTTCAAAAAAAAAAAAATGCCGTTTTCATTTGGACCTATAGTCACTGGACCCGAAAATCGTTAACTGTGATTTTAAACCAC
This sequence comes from Ceutorhynchus assimilis, assembly GCA_917834065.1. Taxonomy (NCBI): domain Eukaryota; kingdom Metazoa; phylum Arthropoda; class Insecta; order Coleoptera; family Curculionidae; genus Ceutorhynchus; species Ceutorhynchus assimilis. The sequence goes on from OU892281.1 coordinate 7,050,448, forward strand.
AAAAATTGGGGGTTTATTCTAACAGCAGTTTAGAGGTACTTAAACGAGGAATAACTTGCGGTGCAAGTCAGTTACGAAAAATAAACCTTTGTTAAAATTTAAACCTTTGTTTAACTAACGGTGCAAGTGGGCATTAGCCCATTAATGCCCCTTAAACGATTAATGAGACTGAACATGGCCTCGTGGAGGTCAAATTCCCTTTTTATTGAATCCCAAATATTTACAAAAATACAGATAAGTTAATCTAAATATTGATAATGAAAAGGTAAATTTGAGAATGGTAAAAACGTTTAAAATTACCTTGTTACAATTTGGGCTAGTTGAACAAAACGCGGCTCTGCTCTTCACACGGCAAACCAACAAAATGGCGTAGACTTTATTTCCAGAAAATTCTGTGTGGTTGGCTTACAAATACGGGTACGACCAAATCCAAAGCTTTCAACCCAAAACCAATTTAAGCCAGCAACCACTTGAAATCCCAGTGTCTTCAAAATCCCACAAAAAGGTGGATGTTCCAAGGAACGTTGCCAAGAGGACCGCTGGTAAAATCTGCCAAGAAACTTGTTGCTTGCTCAATGTGCGAATTTAAAAGAGAATGATCCCTTTTCAGCGATTTATTAGGTAGGCTCAATATGAAAATTTTTCTAGAATTTCAGTTTTTTTCTTAAGATGTCCTCTGGTGCCAGATTTCCGATCTCGACCAGGAAGACGGAACACCTAGTTTGGCACGGAACACAATCAGCTTGAAACAGAACACTCCAAACCACAATGATGACCAACAAAACTCAAAGTTGTTATCAAATTCTCTCCCCTAACACTAATTAACACTAATTAATCACTTATACAAGTTATTAATCAGCATCTACCTAGTCTTCGGTCTAAAATCTATCAAAACGACCAGTGACTGTTTAGAGATTATAATTACAGTGACCCTATTACCCACAGCGGTCAAGTACGTCGGCAACAGTGCTGCCCGAAACGAATCCACAAGTGTCTTATAACCCCACTATATTTTTGAGAAAAATAATCATTTGAAAATGCGAATAATAAAGGAAATAAGGGTGGAAAATCGATTTAGAGTGTGCTAAAGTGATTTGTGTTGTTGCAGAAATTTTAATAAAGGAAAATACGAGATTCGTAAGTGTTGACAATTGATATTTATTTGAAAGTAAAGAAACCTTTTCACCGACATTTAGGACCTTTTAGAAAACTTTCGAAAGATAAATAAAGTGGATTCCTATCCTAATAGTAGGGCTTTATTATCCTAAAACTACCCTGTCATCTGAATCCAAAGAATTCACTCATTATTACCTTGAAAAATATACCTTTAATCAACAACTAGATGTTTTGCATCCAAACAGAAGGTAAAAATCTAGCAAAATTCAATGAGCAACCTATCAATCACTGAAAAACATTAATCCTCAGGTATACAGCTTTATAAATACCCTCACAAATAACTGAATTAATTACTGAATTTATTCGAAATCCTCAATTACGTTAAGGCAAAATTTTAACGTAACAAAAGTAGTCCGTCTCCCCTCTTGGAAGTTTATGTTAAGAATGTTCATTTGAAAAATGTTCACTTAGAAACGCAAAAGAAAACTCCGAAAGAAGTCAAGAATATTTCCGAGGAATCCCTTACCCTCCAGAGGCCCCTTAGGAATCCTAAATATAAAAAGTAATATAAGCGTGCTAATGCCAAAATTTGCCTCATTATTTGTCTCACTTCTTTCCAAATATTTTTTTCTCAATATTTTGAACAATATAAACATGCCTTTCCAAATATCACGAATAAATTAATTTTTATTTCTTAAAGCTATTTTCGCCTGCTAATTCTCTAGCTAGGAATTTGAGAATTTTTGCCAAAGAGTAAATGTTCCAGAAACATCGCAGTTAAAGGGTCAAATTACCCGAAGAGATTAGCTGACCTTAATCAGAGAAGATATTTTCAATGATACTTTTAATATCTGAGCTGAAAAAAATTATTTGTTAATAGAAATGGAGGGTAGTTCTACTCAAAAATAATTATATAGAGGTTCCAATTTTAATTATTAGGAATCTGAATATTGACACAAATTTGAATTGATTAGAAATTAATTTTGCAATATTGCTAAGTCCATATATCAGATATTTGCCCAATATATAACGGGATTGGCTCAAATTCAATACTATTATACGAATTTTGACGTGATTTCCAATTAAATGTCATCGCAATACGTACATGTAATGATTTAAATTTTGGCTAGAAAATTTGATTTACTGCAACTTTCCTAATTTTCTAAAAATATTTTTCGTGTTTACAGTTGTCTTTTCGAGAGTGTCTTGGTCACGTTGGCCATAATATTTTTTGATATAATATTATCAGTAAGTGAATAAAAAAGTAAAGTTTTTAAAAAACATTCATTCATGGATAGGAGCTGAAAATAGGCTTCCAAGAAGAAATTTAACAGTATTTCAATGGACCATCAACAAATCGATAATTCATATTGTCGTTGCCAAATTTACGTTTTTCCAAAATCCGGAAAATTTCACACAAACTGGCAACGCCGAATGAGAAATATGAAGTCTCAATCTCCTTAAAACAATAGAGACAATCCTAGGTTTCGTATTTATTGACCAAACCTGGCATACGCAACAATGTTCTCAAATAGGTATATCACTCAATGCGTTAAATTTTGCATAAAATTTTAATTGTAATTTTACAAATGACTGAAAACCAATTGGAAATAAACGATGGCCTTTTGTGGTAATTGAAAATTACAGCGTCGAACTTCTGGTCCAGATTAATTATTTACCCGCAGCTTCAATGAACTTCCAGCCACCGATAGTAATTAAAACTTCAATAAATAACTATCTATCGAAAATGTTTATTTTCCACTTAGTTTCATGTCAATTTTCCATTAACGATAATAGCTCCAATTATTGTGGTATTGAACAATAATAATTGTTGAATATATCGTGCCAGTCTTATCCTTTAAAATAAACTTGAAGATGGTATTTTCCCATTTTTCTCTACTGATTTCATTAAATGTAATAATAAAGTAGCAGCTGTGGAGGTTCGGGGAATCAAAATAAAACATCAAATCAACGCCTTCTCCTACATTTTCTTGATGTAGGAGGTACCTGAAAACAATTTAGTACAACTAAGTATATAAGTTTATACTAATTTTTAACTAAATACCAATTCATGAATAGATTCAGAATTTGATTAAAAAGGAAACAAAAAAATCTTTAAGCATTGCTAAAAAGGTAGAAAATAAAATGGAAGGGTTCAAGCTCATTATCTTCTTTCCTCTTTATCTCATTCCTTATTATAAACACGAACAAAAAAAAAATGAAATCTTCCCGGTCTGTTTTAGAAACTTCAGTATTCTTTCTGAAAAATTGCCCATATTTTCGCATAATTTAAAATTTTTATTACAAACGGTCCCTTCATAAAACGAAGTGAATATAGAAAGAAACAGTGAGCTGAAGCAAATGGCAACTGAATTATTCATCGCCCGAGCGACAGCAGAATGATTTTGCATTTTACTTAACTCCCATATTATTTTTTTTCTAATGTGCTTTTTTTATTAAAAACATCTAATTTTGAAAAAGCTTATGTAAAAAGTTTTTATTAGAAGACTCACATCCATAATCGATCTATAAAATAAAACAATTATTTCTATATTTCAGCTAAACTAGACGGAGTGAAAACCTACATGCGTATGCGCCGCGTGCCCACTCACCTCCAAGTGAAGGTAATCAAATGGTTCGACTACCTGTGGCTCACTCAAAAATGTTCGGATGAAGAACGGGCGGTATCGTGTCTGCCCGACAAACTCAAAGCTGAAATAGCCATCAACGTTCATCTCGATACGTTGAAAAGGGTGGAAATATTTCAAAATACCGAGGCCGGTTTTTTATGCGAGCTGGTGCTACGGTTGCGACCTGTGCTGTTTTCACCTGGGGATTACATCTGTAGAAAAGGTAACTATAATTTTGAAGAAATTATTTAGAGCTTATCATTTCGAGATTCTAATCCTGGCCGATTACAACAAATAACTCTACATTATGAAATATATGTGGAATGTTTGTTATAATAATTATTGTGAACAAGAAAATATACTTGCCAGCAATCAATTATCCCTGAAAGCATTCAGACATGTTTTGTTTTACTCGGTTACACAAAATATTCCCCTCTGCTAGGTACCATCTAAATTTTGTGAACGTCTCAATACTCAGTGCACATGCTTCAGATCAGACCAACGATATTGAGAATCCTATGGTAAAGGTATAGGTATATTGGTACTAGACTAGTGTTTCTACAGGCGCCAAATATTCGAATACCTACTTTAGTGTCTGAAAGCCCAAGATGAAAGATTAAAGGTTCTAAAGGCCCAATACTTGAGGATTCTTAATATTTTACTAATTACTTTAAGGATACATATGAGTTGAGCCCAAAAACCCTAAATAATATTAGCTTTAGTTAGAATATGTGCACTAAACATTCTGAAGCCTCTAAAGACTTTGGGATATCTGAAAGATTCTGGAAACCCAAAACTGAAGCCTGAAAACTTTGAATCTCCTAAAGACTTTCGCGGAATTGCAGATACAACACAAAGGGTTTAAAAAAACTAATGATTTGACGACTCTTAAGACGCTCGTGGCCCATCATTGAAGAATTGGAGATTCTAATGTTGAGTCGGATACTAAGACTCAAGACGTTAAGCTGATTTTGAACCTGAGAGTTTAAAAAGACACTGAAGACTGTGACAAAATTGAGAGGTTATGTAAGCATTGATATTTTGGTAGGGTGAATTATTTTGTCACATATTAAAATTTCGTGTAAATGATTCTGAAAAGTAAATTTGATCTGAAGCAGTGAATAAGTTTTCTGAACCGGAGGCAATCTGAACGAAATTAGGGATGCCCATCTAATTGAAAACATCGATGTTTTGATATCGATAAAACATCGAAAGCTGATATCGATGTTAAGAAAAAATCGATAGAAAAACATCGATGTTTTCTTAACATCGATTTTTGGTTTGTAAATCAAATTAGGTATGGTTTTTGTTTCAAACCAGTGGTTGTTATTAATGTGAACTAAGTGAATAGTTCTATTTTCGTTCTCTTTGTCTTTAATAGTCAACCAACAATAGGGGACCATACGTACAGCATTTCGCTATATTGTACAGCATTTTCAAAGTCTGTCCAGCATGATAGGTCTGTTTCTGCAGCATTCACAAACCAGTCAACACGAATTTCATTGGTTGAAAATAGTCAGGTCAGAAAACTAGTTTCATCTCAAGGTTCCTAAAGTTAATAAGTTATCTGGTAATGGTAAACAGATGACGTGATCAGGAAGATTTAATGGAGATTTGCATTATGTTTAGGCATCCAGATGACGTCATAAAAGTTATCAGCCAACCTACCTCTTTCAAACAACCTTGGTCTCAACTAATGAAATTCACTCTGACTGGTTTGTGATTTCTGTGCAAACAGACCTATTATGTTGTCTTTCATTTTTATTTTTTTTTTGTTAATGGCTGTTTGCACCGACCATTTTAAGGAAGCCTTAGCGATAAGTATTTCTTAAAATGACATTTTTCCATGGAGAAATTTCACTTTAAGGAACACTTATTGCTAAGGCTTTCTTAAAATAGTCGGTGCAAATGGCCATAAGTGGTACAAAAACGGGCTATAAAGTCGACAAAATTTGCATCTAGTGCTTTCTCCACTCACCTGTCCCAAAATTTTAGATGTGTACAGCATTCATACAAAAAAAAAAAGGTCACCCTAACCAACAACAACATGCAAAGATATCGAAATATCAGGTTTGGTTTATCTGCCATAATCTGAACTGAAATATTACAGCATAGTTCAAGTTAGTGCAACACAAACAAACAAACCTATCGAGAACAAAGTTTGATGTCAGTTAATGCTGTCAATTGTCACTGTCACATCACATAATGGCTATGTTCCGATATCCTGTCAGTACTGAATTTACTTTACTTAAAATCAGCAAAGTAAATCCAGTACTGGCAGTTGATATCGGAACATAGCCAATATAATACCGTTTTCTATTTGCAGAACAAGAAGAAATTTTATTTCTAAATTTTCAATTCACGAATGCACTAAACAAATTGGAAAAAGGAAATCAGATCACTATTCGTAAAAAACACAAAATATCGAATCAAAAACATCGATAATTGTCGATAGTATCGTAATAATACCATCGATGTAAAAATATCGATGAATCGAATACTTTATATCGATGTTTGAAAAACATCGATATTTTTTGGGCATCCCCAAACGAAATCTCCTTTCTTCTCTTCTTGGTTATTGAAAGGTGTTATTAGAGACTCAAAATTAGTACTACTTACTACTTTTCTGCTGAAGCTGGAAACACCTTATTTAACGGCGCAAACCGGCACGTGAGATCTTTCTACGACACCATCAGTGTTTTAATAGGAATTTTAAAACCAAAAAAGAAAAGACTAATTTTCATAGAAAATATTAAAAAAAAAAAAAAAAATACCTTATTCAATTAATAGACCATAAACAATTTTTAACTAAAGAAAAATTGAAAGAAAAGGGAGTAATTTCCCAATTAGAAGATTTAGTTCTAAATCTGACACTTTATTGAAATTCAAATTAAAAATAACTATCATCTCTTTGAAGAGCTTTTACTTAAACACCGGGCGGCAGATGAACTAGAGGATGAGAAACGGTTCGAGAACTCGTTGAGACTTTGCGACTTAAATTTCCGGCAATAGCTCGTAGTTAAACTAGTGGCGAATTGGCGATAACTTAAGTTAACTGACCTCAACATCTGCTTTAATAAGCGAAAGGAACCACCCTCTGGGTACTACTTTAGAAGCCCATTGGTTACCCCTTAGTACCAGGCTTGCGAGAATCGACAAAGTCAAAGATCTCCAATCCTCCTAGCTTTCAGCGATTCGCTGAAAGTACCCTCTGATTTATTGTTGATTTCCCATTGGTTCTCAAGATTATTCAACCTTCCCCATTCAAACTGCTCTACCCTGTGATCCAGTTTGATGGCTCTCCAACAGAGTTTGCTAGTTACATGTGGTCAAATTCTTAATTGAACATTTGATGTTTTCCCTTTTAATTGAAAACCTTTCCGTTTTCTAATTACCTAATATGCTCTCTATTCTTATTTCTTATTTTCTTACCTAGTCGAGTAAATAAAATAAAAGTTCCCTAATTTCTAACCTAATTATCAAGGATGTGAAATGAAATAAACTATCCTCTACCAATTTAATAATAAATTAATTGAGTAATCACTCCTATCTTAACCCACCTATACCTTAATTATAACTAAGCATTTGACTATCTTAAGCCCGTATTACATCTGTGTATTTTTCGTGTATTTCTTCATGTATTTCAGGGTGCCAACATTATTTTGTTTTACATAATGTTGATTTATGTTGCGTTTGAAGTTTTTCGGTTGTCACCCTGAACTACATGAAGAAATTTACAGAAAAATATACATATATAATACGGGTTTAATGCCCGTATTACTTCTGTGTATTTTTCCGTGTATTTATTCATGTAGTTCAGGGTGACAACCGAAAAACTTCAAACGCAACATAAATCAGCATTATGAGAAACAAAATAATGTTGGCACCCTGAACTACATGAATAAATACACGCAAAAATACACAGATGTAATACACGCATTACAGTTAACATTTCACCCAAATAGTAACCCGTGATAATTATATTGTTATACAATTTTTTATTGTATCCTAAAAATCTAGCTCATGTAATTATTGCTTCGCTACACACACACATGCTTCCAATATACATAATTCTTTCCAGCGGTATCAGTTACCTGACATCTGGGTTCGTCATAAAACGTGGGTATTCAGAAGATTATCCTTGACTTTGAATAAATTATCACAACCAAATGGAATCTGGTTCAGTCGACAGATTAGTTTGAAGTTTAGTGTTAATCTAGGAAAACATAAATTTTGCCTATATATTTGTCAATTTCGGGTTGCAGCAATAATCTCAAAGCTATAAAATTTGATACTTTTCTGGCTTTCAAGTGATTTTTACCCTCGAACAGATTAGGTCGGTCGCAGAACTCCATGTGTTTGTAATAATTTATTCAAAGTCAAGGATAATCTTCTGAATACTCACGTTTTATGACGAACCCAGATGTCAGGTAACTGATACCACTGGAAAGAATTATGTATATTGGAAGCATGTGTGTGTGTAGCGAAGCAATAATGCCATGACCTGGATTTTTAAGATACAATAACAAATTGTTTAACAATATAATTATCAAGGGTTATTACTTGGATGAAATGTTAACTGTAAGATAGTCAAATGCTTAGTTATAATTAAGATATAGGTAGGTTAAGATAGGAGTGATTACTCAATTAATTTATTATTAAATTAATAGAGGATCACGTAGGGTCACATTGTAACAATCTATAATTATAAAACTTTTCCCACGAAAGGTGAGCTGAACCGAGAATATGAAATTGCTATTGATTTTGTTACAAGACTAGATAGTTTCTAAAGACCCTGAAGACTTTGAAGATTTAAAATAGATTTTTGAGACTCTATATTATAGACATTTTAAGCACACTACTGAATATAGTGATGTCTCTAAGAACTCTGAAGTATCTAAAAGCTCTGATGATTCCCAATGTATCTAGAAAGGAATGGTAATAGTTCATGACTTAAGACTGCAACGAATTTGAAAAGACTACACTGACTGAGAATTGAAGGCTATAAGCTCAAAAATTGAACTAGGAATTCTGAGAGGAGCTTTGGTATAACTTTTTTAGGGAAGAGTTGATATAATAGAAAATTAATTGAGCTATTCCCTACTCTTCACCCAGCTCGAAAGTGTTGGGAATCAGTCGACGCCTCGTAAAGTCCAGATACCTATTTCTCTTGGCCTCGACGTTATTATGATCTCGACAAAATAAAGTTCCGACAGACTTGTATCATTATTTTGAGATCTTTGTTTTGAATTTCCTGGGACGGAAAAAATGTTACTATGATTCAAGCTTATTGTCAAATATGATGAATTCTTATAATAGTAGTTATGTACATACAGAGTGTCAATTTGAAAACTTTCAATGCGAATATTTCTGAAAGTAAAAAAACGTAATTTGGTACAAATGTTATACAGGTAGGGAGAACTAGAACCATCATATTTTGGTTATGTGGTGAGTGACCTTGTGGGCCCCATGCACCCCAACCTCAAAATTCTGAATGGCACCGCCCTTTTTGTGATACAAAAAATTTAATATGTTTGAGTATAGTATACACCTGCACAAGAATTTTCTCAAAAAAATATTTAATTTTAGGTATCACAAAAGGGGTGTTGTGCCATTTAAAATATTGGGGTTAGGGTGTGAGGATTCAATTAATACGGTTGAATTATTAGTGGACTGTATGGCGAATATTGCGTCCTTATTACACGAAAAATAAAAGTGAGGTCATTCAAAAAGGTTCTTTGTCGCTTACCCAATTTGGCTTTTGTGGTCTTGTAACTTTGGGGCGCCCCTTGAAGGCTTAAACACACGATCATAAACGGCGAAAAATGGACGAAAAACCTAACGGTCGCGAAAATCTTTTGCAAAAGGAACCGCCGAATGGAGTCGGTTCGCACCAGACCAAATCTATCGTATATAGATGGTACTGACCACTGGTCTAACTTTTTCGCTAGGTATTCCTAGGAGGTGCGCGATACGCTTGTATGCCTTCAGCAACATATGGAACGCAAAATGCATGCCTCTATTATACAGGGTCAAATTTGACCAATAAAAAGTTAACGCGAAGTCTTTGCATCAACAGAGTACATTGGGCCCAAGGGGTCATTGCAGTGTTCCACCTACCTGTATAACATTCGCTCAAAATTATGTTTTTTTTAACTATTTCACCTTCAGAGATATTTGCATTGAGAGTTTCCGAATTGACACCCTATATATCACGGCTAATAATCACGGTATATATACATTATATAAGTTGAAATTAAAAAAAAACTGTATTACCAATTATCCAATCTCAAATATAAGAGAAACCTGCGATAAAATTAGAAGCTGCAGATAACTGAGCCGAACAAAAAATAGAAACGATTGCTCCTCTTTAAAAAGTTAAGCCTTGTTTGGCAATTTGCAGCTAACTGCAACTGCAGACTTTATTTTCCGGCGCTTTGGGAGAGCCTCCGTGTGCCAGCTAACGCAATTACTGTCACTGGCTCTTATCGAAGCTATTCGGTTGCACACCTTTAATGACTGCATCGCTTCTCAACGAGTTTGCATGCTTTTCGCAATTTTCTTATCGTAGGTTTTTGAGATTTTATTTTATTTTTTTATAAATTTTTTTGACTACATTAGCACAATTATTAGCTTTGACGTTTATGTATTTTTGGAAAATCTATTTTGCAATTGAAATACAATGTTTCAATTTCAATACGATAACTTTTTATGCTTTAATCTCCAAGTTAATTTTTCTTCATTAATAAGATCAAACTCGAGATCAAAACCAATTCTGTTAGACATCGCGGTCGCCCCCCCACGCAAACTTTTCCACTGACGCTGACCGAAATCCGCAAAATTCATTTCAAACCGCCGATAATTAGATTGTTAAATCGAGCCCGGGGATTAGTTTAACAACTTCAACGGTTGTTTCTCCATATTCGGGCCACGATTTCGTCCCCTCTCATAGTTGGGAAAAGTGCTTGAATAAATATTAGCCGAACAATGAGATGACCTAGCTGCTTTAAATCGGAAATTTTATATATGAAAATCTACTCAAGCTGAAAATCTATAGATAATCTATTTTATGTAATATTATTAGGAATGATTTCTTTTTTTTCCAGGGGAAGTGGGTAAAGAAATGTACATAGTAAACCGGGGTCGTCTCCAAGTGGTAGCCGATAATGGACGCAACGTATTGGCCACCCTGAAAGCGGGTAGCTACTTTGGTGAGATCTCCATCTTGAATATGGGCACGGCAGGTAAATGGCTGGGTAAATATCATCGGCAGGCAAGGAGAACGAACGATTCTGGGACAGCCGTATTTTTTATCGTATCTCTTTTTAACTCTATTTTTTTTAATTAGATTCTTGTTCCACTTGCTGTTACAACTCAGATGAGATGTGTTGCATAACTCTTCCAAAATAATCTTACTTATCAAACTATTAGCACAGCATATACAAAAACAATCAGCAGGCTAACTCTCACGCGCATCTTTTCTGCGCACGCCGCCATTAGGGGATACCATCCTGTCATTAAACGGCAGGGGCGCCGAAATTTCATTTTATTTGTTTATTTCTGACGGAGGTCATAGGCGTGCGGTGTAGAGCGGAATTTTAGTTATATTTTCGAAGTGATTCTAATATATTCGTGTTGTCATTTATAGTGTTATCTGTTATCATTGTTGTATATTTAATAATAATAATAATAATAAATTAGTGTTTATAAATATTATTATATGTAACTATGTAAGTAATAATAAATTAGTTTATTTAAAGCCAATACCATTCTATGACAGGAAAAAAAAACTAATTTATCGTTAATCAGGCCCTGTTTCGTATCCCAAAATGGCCACTAGTGACATTTCAACGATGAATTCCTCTATTACACGGGTTGTCACTCAAGTTAGCCTGCTGATTGTTTTTGTATATGCTGTGCTATTAGAGTGGTTATTTTGTCAGAATTAATAAAATTAGTGTCCTTCGCCTACTGAGCTTAGGAAACTAAAACTAAGCTCTAAATTTGACCCAAAAACATTAAAACAAAAATTTAAAGTTCAAATCAATAATCGCTTAAATCGTAATTACCTATGGAAATTTCCAAAGAGACCCTTCGAGTTCAATACCGTTGTTAGCCATTAAAGTATCATTACGGGCTACCTGCACATCAATTCCAGGTGTAATTGTTTTATTCGTATTGTATTGGAACTCTCCTGCTTTCAGTTGAAAGCATATGTAATTTTGCCACCTGTTAAAGAAATTTTGCAAGCGAAAATAAAGCTAGAGCTTTGGATTAGGATAAGGAAAAGCTAACGGATTTATTATTTATGGAAGAGTTCTGCATCACTGCATGACGGCATGTCGTATCAACCGATCCTGCCTGGCTTAATGATTACCCCTATAGTTTTAATTATAAATTAGTTGTATCAAATCCCTGGAATAGTGATTTTATGCAACTTTATCGATATAATTTAACCAAAACAGGTTTAGAGAAACTTTGGAAACTAAGTAAGCTTATTGTAGTTTTTACTCTCAAACTTCTAACCCCTGCTTATCCTGTTTCTTTGAAGTAAAATTGGTTGCTTGTTTTTTTACCTTTTACACGTAAAACATTGCAGAGAAGCAACCATTAAAACACATCTGCGTCATTGTTTTATGCTAAAGCATAAAGCATTGTTTATTACACATCTCAAATACCACCTCTCTCTTTATAGTGCCACTACCTTTGAAGCTATTAATTATGTGTTTTTGAATTTGATTTTCTTTTTTTTTTGAAGAGCATAGCTTCTGCATTTCGTGTACTAATGGATGAAAGTATTAATTTTCTCTTTTTGAAAACGTATAAGAGAAAAGTGGCAAAGAAATCTTGTTACGGGTCACAATAACAGGTCTTTACAAAATACTTGAAAAACTAAGGAACCTCCGAACATCTTCTCTCATGGACCTCGAACCATCCTGAAATGAAATTAACTGTTAAGTACCTTTGGTTTGAATTCTAAATAACTTGTTACCCGCAAAACGCGATTGAAAAGTAAATAATAAAATTTGAGGAAGCAACTAAAACAAAAAAATAAATAAAAAGATAGGGTTGGTCGGTGGCTGAAATCTTGAAACGAGACTTCGTGTGAAGGGTTGCCGACTAGCTTCCAATGCGGAGAGGGGTGTGGATCAATTAAATAATTAAATTTAGAGCGCCACCTGCTCTTCCCTGCAGTACACGAAGTCAACCGATATAACGAAAGCAGGAAACTTCTACGGCCCTATAGAAACACAACCTGAAATATAAAAGTAAACAAGAAGGAAGGACAGAAGTGAAACGCTTTGCTACAATCAGTTACGGGTTTTTGATTAGACCCAGAACAGCTTTAACTCTAGTGAGTGGAGTGGGTTTCCCAAACGCCCTGGAACCCTGAAAATTATTAACACTGGAACCAGAACAAGAACAAAATAAATCGACTAGGAGTACCTAACCTTACGTTCTAAAAATAGTATTTACAATAATTTAACTCAACTTGAGTCCATAAATAAAGAAATAAAGAGTATTGGATAACACTTATAACAACAATAATACCTGAAATGTAAATTAATAGAAAAGCTTACTAAATGCAGTACCTTCGTAAATGGCCATTTAACCCCGGGGTACAAGTATTTTCCTGTATTCAGTGCAGCATGTATTTATGGGATATTAGAGAGATATAGATCAATAATTAAAGTTGAAGTAACAATACGTAACCTGAAGGGGAATTTAATATTATGGAATAATATAAAGTATGTTTTTTTTTTAAAGATAATTCCCCAAGTCAAAAATTTAGTAACTATGTTGGCAACACAAGCCTTTTCTACATAAAAAATTTGAAAGCATTGACAATTTTACATTGTATTGCCAACAGAATGTCATTTTGACTTTTATCTTTAAAAAAAAAACAGATTTTAGGTAAAGATAAATAATTAAAATTGAAGTAACAATACATAACCTGAAGGGCAAATTTAATATTGTAGAAGACTGCGTCGATGTGGTGATTTATTCCAACAAGGGGTTGGTAAGGTTTGATAGGTTCCAGATATTAAGACAATAAACGCAACACACTTATCCAACCTGAGTAGTCCCTAATCCCTTGAGGGGAACCTGAAGGATTGGATTGATATCTTCCAGTCTTTCCGATGGCCTGGGAATGGATCAGGATTGCGACAAGAAGCTACTGGCCCTGGGCACTGAAGTTCAGTAATTTGAAGTCACTGAAGCCTCCAATTGTCTAGCGGAGGCTAAAGACAGGAGGTACGACTTGAAATATACAGTAAGCTTAACGTTTAACTCTTCACTCAAGGTTAAGAACTGAAGCGTGACGACTAAAGGCCTGAAACAAATGGACGTTATGAGACTGGACGTGGAGCGATAGGTAGGTAGGTCCAATATTCAGAATTTAACCATATAATTAACAGAAAACTATGCTTATACACAGCAATAGAGAAACACAGAGAAGACTAATAAGAAAAACCACTTACCTACCAAAATACTTTGGCCTTTAGGAACAAACAATTGATCACGTTGCTCTTTTTCGCCTCACAAAGAAATCCGCGCAAGGCGCTTTGGTGCTAAAATAACAGATTAGCCACCCTAGATCTATGAGCGAAAACTGGACAACTCGGAAATCGGCAAAATGTGCCTGAGGAATTTTCCAGAACACTTAATCGTGGAAAGTCCTCGACCTGAATGACCTCTGCTTGTCCCTTCAATGTCCTTTAAAAAGGTTGTGTCAAAACTCCAAGGTGAAAGGTCCTGGGGAATTTTGATGGTGGTTGGGTATGAGACTAATTTAAATTGACCATTCACTTCATTTCACCTATTCATTGACCCTATTTGGAGCGCTGTCAATCTAGTCAATCCAATCGGATCAGACAATCAGCTGTTCTAATGTTAATATTGTGATTTTATTTATTAATAAATTAATTGATTATTTATTTTAACCCTACTAAAAGGAAATTAATTCCATCATTAAACCTCTAACTTGATGATTCTGGGAAGAATGAAAAGTTTGAAGAAAAGTGTGGCCACAACTATTGGAAAGAAAACAGTGGCTCGACGACGGTATGCTGTTTAATGAGGCGAATACGCTTATTCCCTTTTATTTTGGCCCAGGAAAAATCATCTCGTGATAAACTACTTACCTTGCTCAGTGCTTCAATAAATAAAACAATTTCATCTCCACCATCAGTCATTTTAACTCTCTGTTTATCTGAAAATAAGGAATTTAAATTTTTTTTAAATTAGGTATTAAATATTGATAATATATTGAGCAACGTCAAATTGTTAAGAAAGACTTATTGGACAATGATTTTAAATAAACCTAAAATCGAAAAATCCCTAACTTTTCCCTAGAACCAGAATTCCTGCGCCAAGGTTCCAAAAAAAAAGAATAACCGATTCGTGACAGAACCACATTTTCGTTGAGAAGAAACAGCATATTTTTGCTTTTCTCGTGGCTTTTTGACCGATTTTTGAAAGGTTTGGGCCCAAATATTTCGTCAACAGGTGGTTATTAGCTCTTTTATAGCACCGAAGCACTATTTTGCTGATTTATTGTCGAATTACTAGAATTACTTCGCTCAATTGTAGGCCTCCGACTACGCGTCGGCCTTCAAATCTTGAGCTCACTATAAAAAGACCTATATGAACGTAATGAACAGACAGTCATACATTGCAGAATGTTGACTTAATTATCATAAGGAATAACAAAAAGTAAATGAGTAGTGGTTAGTTAAAAAATATATTTCAACTAGAGTTTCGACAATGGCAGCAATGACGGGCCAGTCGTACTACAAAACTTTTCTGTCCATATGACTAATATAACCTGTCCACATACAAATCTCAGTCCAGACTGCAAATATTCATCCGACAGTTAAGACATCGAGTCTTCTTGACCATGTACGAACCCCAGTATTCATGTGCTCATGAGGATTTGTACTTTTGCTTTCCTTTTTTAACAAACAAAAATTTACTAAAACAAATTATGAAATTAATAACGTCAAAAACGTTCGTCGGTTTTTAAACCAGAAAACAGAAGTCATTCAATACAATACAAAATTTATTAAATTTATATGAATCAATCTACGACAAACCTCTTTTTCCAAGTTATGACATTATCGATGTCATAGGTACAAACCATCGTGTAATGAACCTAATATTATTGTTCTAGACTAGAGAATTCACTGCAGTATTTTCTCTCGCATTCATATAATAGCGCATAACAATATATTAAAAGTTATTTGTGCAACTCCTCTTTATTTCCAAAACATTTTGAGATAAAATAAACGAAAAGCTCCGATCTAATTATATGCTGCTGCTGTCAGGACAGCGTCAAGTAAACTGCGCTTAAACAACGTCAAGAGGCTAATTGGCTCCGTTTCTCCCTTGAGCCGTAATAAAATACTTACCCCAACAGTAGCGCTATACACAGGGTTCGCTTTGGGAGATTCTTTAGTGAAATTTTGCCAATGGTGTTGATAATATCCCATCCAAATGAATGGAAAGTTGAAATGTCAGAAGCAAAAGTTAGTGAGATCCAGGTCCATCATGGCTCCCTTTGTCATTTCAAGAATCAACATATAGATCCGTAACAATCTCCATTAATTACCGAATGAAACATGTCCTTGCCAAAAGGCTTATGTTTTCCGTGACAGCTTCTATGCCGGTTGCATTTTGGCTGTCGTCCAAAGGCTCTTTTCGTCCTCGTCATAAATTTTGCGCCCGGTGCGGAGACCAAAGCGCTTTAATATCGGATTTTGGAAGGGTTTAATGACGGTTGCAGATTTGCTTTTTATTTTACGCCTACTTTGCGGTTTCAGGTCTCTCCTACTTTATTAAAAAATTCGCCAGACGAGAAAATTTGCTGCAATTCAGTAAATTTCAGCTCTCGTTCGAATAAACTTTTTTTTTACGATTTCCATAAACTACGAGAAGGCTTACAAATTTGAATTCACATACCCACACACACACACACACACATTTACTAAGAGATTTGTAGATATTCAATATGTCTTGCTTTTTAGAACTTTTACGCAACCAGCCCCCTTTTGACCTTTATATTTTCAGGCTCACTTTTTTCCTATTTAAATCTAGATTCCCCATTTTCTTTATAAATAAGTAATTTTTTTTTAAATAACTTTTTTATTACTAGGCAACAGAAGGACAGCTAGTGTGAGATCTGTAGGCTACAGTGACTTATTCGTGTTAAGTAAAAAGGACATGTGGGACGTACTCAAGGAATATCCAGCGGCACGAGTGAGATTGGAAGCTATAGCTGTTAAAAGACTGGAAAAGTATAAAAGAGCGCCCTTAGAAAAAGGTAAGCCAATTTATTTGTTTTGCACTCTATACATTATAAGCTTACAAATCCGTATCGCTGAAGACATCAGCGAGCCAAATTGAATCCGGTTAGATCCGGCGCCACTTCCATTTATCGAAACATTGCACTATAACATCTTAGACGGGATTCCGACATTCAATTTTCCTGTTGAATAGGTATCGGAGTCGGTGATTGATTCCGTTTAATCCCTCCCCCGATCTGGTAATTGACAACGCCAGCCCATGATTTACAACTTTAAACCGCCTAAATAATTTGGCTGGGAGGGTGGATTGAGCGTGTTCGATCAACTACTCATCAGCCAACAGTTCGATGGATTTGTTGTTTTATTTGTGAGATAAAATAGGCCTAGTTAATTTAATTTGTACATTGTACCTTTTTTTTTCTAATTTTTACATTTTCTCATGACACAATGTTAATTGCATACCTTGAAGGACAGAGTAAATTATTCAGTTGGTTGGTTAGTTGGTTTAAGGCGGGCTCAGGCGTGCTGGCGTCCCGATTGGAACTACAGCCTTAAGGCTTATTGTGCTACCCCTGTCATGCTTAAGCAACTTCCATCCTTCGTGTTGTTTTCGTTCTTCTGCGAGCCCGTGTTCCACAGTTGTATATTACGTATAAGGCGGTTTCCTCCACTTCACCACACAATCTGCATGTTGTTGGGCCATTGTAGACTTTCATTTCCTAGTCCTACCATCCTATCTGAGTACGCATTAGTGTGGACCATCAATAGTCGGGGTGTTGACAGGTCGACCACCTTTTAACTGCCGTCTTAATAACCTGCTTCGATATCCCAAATGCGGGTTCTGGTCTTGTGTAGGGTGCAGCTGCATGCCCAGGAACACACAGGAGCTTTATCCTGTTATTTCTTGACGACAGAACTTCTAGGTCGTGTAAGCATTCCATCGTACATTATTACTGCAGTTTCAAGAAATTATATTTTTGACTCTTTGTTTTCCTATTTTTCTGTTACCTTTGTTAACTTACGTTTTTGCTAAATGTAGGGGATTTCTATACTCAGAATACACAAAAGTTGGTTGTTGTCCTCTGTATCCTTTTGGTTAGGTATTCTAGTTTGATTTCGCTCTATGGTTTTATCGACGAGTCGATTTGAGTAAACACTTTTCTTCAGGTTTGTCCCAATCCTCTCCATTTTCTTATCTAGGGAGTCCTTATTATTGCAAATGATTGTAGCTCTGGTGTAACACGTTTCAAAATTCTATTCGCAATCTATGGGTTGGAGTCATGGTGTGAGTTTTGTCCCGTAGGTATTTGCCTGGGTTTTCCACACACTGAAGTTCTGATCTGTGTTTTCCGGAGTGCTCAACATGAACGTCCTGAAAAGGCAGGGCATGGATCTGTCCTTTTTCCATAGTAAATTTTATGTTGTTAATATTATGAGACCCCAAATTCAGAAACTTGGCAAGATGTTAAATTGGCGAGCGGTGACTTTAGTTTCTGAGTGGAGACACAGTTTAAAGTGGGTCCTATTTGCGGGTAGAGAATAAAACACAGAAATATTGTAATCAATTAAAATAAAGTTTCTTTTATTAAAATAAATAATGCTTGTTATTAAATAACAGGCGTCGGTTATAAATAATCTTACAATAAAATTATTCAATCTCTAGTAAGCATCAGTTAAGTGGAAAATCTATATGACTCCAAGTAAAATTTTAATTCACAGTTTGACTCGACTCATACTCTTGCCTTCACAATATCTGGCCGAACTTAAAAAAAAACTCTACTTACATTTTACAATAATATATTTACTGCTGGCCACACCTAATTACATGGAAATCTTATTGGTCGAAGGAATTTACTTTAATTATGAACAATTAATAAAAACTCGAATATTTTCGCGCTGTTATTTCACGTCATGCTTCTTCTCTCGGTTGATTCGACAACTCTTTTACGCCGTAGTTCTGACTTTCTGGACACAGGTCTCTCGATTCTCGATTACTACTTATTTCTTGATTACTCAACCAACACTGGTCCTTCACGCCGTAGTTCTGCCGGTTTACTCGCTCTTAAACGAACACTGATTTTCTTCTGCCAAAATTGCATTTTTATATCATTGGTCCCTCCATTGTCTTGAATTTCTTTGTTTTTTCTGACCTCGATTTTTCGTGGTTGAATCATCCGATCAATTAGTGTATTTGGTCCCCTTTCAAATAATTATCAAGGGCGTCGCTAAGTGGTTTGTTAAGTGGGTATCATCATATAGGCTCGTGCATGATTTATTGATCCTTTTAGACATTTTTCGGCTCCTTTGGAATGTTAATTGTTGAAAGCATTTAAAAAAAAAGGTCCATGAATTTTTGCTTTATTCACATTCCAATGTATTAGTCAATATAGGGTATCGGCTTTCAATAATTTCTGGATATCGATGTTCAGATAATTTTTAATTGAAGTTTCTGGTTGTGCTGTCTAAGTGATGATCTCTCCTGGGATGGTTGTTTGGTAAGTCCTTGTTATTCTTGATTAATTTTCGGTAGTTGGATCCTAGGTCATTAGTTGTTTAGAATAATCAGAACCTTTAATTGTTTTCTTGGTGGTTTATTTCCACGTCACTACAATATGTTATTCTTTGAATCGCTCTAGCTCTCCATTGCTCTTTGTCCAGATTATAATGCTGTCATCCAATCTATTTATTCCTTGCCGTCTTATTGAGGATATGTAGAGTTATTATTTCTGTAAAAAAAAAATTGCCCTAGAAGAAAACTGAAGCTATACTACCACGGCTTTATAGGCTACGAAAACTCCACAAGTATAAGCCACATTTTCGGTAAAGTATGACCGGACCAATCTACTAGATACAGGAAATAATAAGACGAATTGTGAGAGTTCCCGTATGGAGCTAATCTTGTCGGGGTCAGTATGGATTCCATCTGTCCTAAGTACTTTAACGACCTCCTACCAAACTGGCATTTCTCTGGGTTAACCTTTAACTTGGCTTGTCGCAATCGGTGAAATACTCGTCTCAGGTTATGCAGGTGTGATTCAAACGTGTCCCCACGAGTATAATAATCTCATCCAGATAGCAGAAGCAGTCCCGGTCTATGTTTGGACCAATGATGACATCCATCAAGCGCTGAAAGGCCGCTGGGGCGGAGTGTAAGCCGAACGGCATTACCTTAATCTGAAATAATCCCCGAGACGGAACGGTAAAAGCGGTTATCGGTCGGCTATCTTTAGCGAGCGGCACCTGCCAGTATCCTTGTTTGAGGTCGATACTGGCGATGTACTGGCAGCAGATTGCGACTCCGCTCGTTGATTTTCTTCAAATCCACTCAGAACCGGTATCGGCCTTCTTTCTTACGAACCATCACGATCGGGAAACTCCACGGGCTGTTCGACAGTTCAATAATACCCTCACGGGGCATTCCATCAACCTCAGAGTTGATATTCTCCTGCATACGTGGGTTTTGTGGACGGTAACGTTGTTTGACTGGTTCTAGGTCAGTTGAATAGATTTTGTGTTCTACCAGTGGAGTTGTTCGAACAGTGAAAGCTCAATGTCTAAGAACTCCTTCAACTGGACTTCCTCTTTGGCAGTCAGTGTTAAGGGCGGCTGGAAGTCTTTCGGAGTCTCGAATTCTAAGAGATTAACGTGATCTGCTTTGACTGGTGTGGACACTTGTTCCTGCTTTAACGTGACAGAATGGTCTCGCAAGTTGATGATCATGTTTCGATAAAATGTCCATCCCAACTACCAAATACTAAATCGGCGGGTAAATGTCTGAACTGTGCTTAGAGGACGGTGGAGCCCAGTTCCAAAGTCAAAACATTTTGATTTTCGGTACTGATCGACTGGCCGTTTGCTAATAGGGTCCTCCTTGGTATGTTCTCTGCCTTTTGGGAAGCGGTCCTTTTGCAGTATTGAGTCAGTTTGTCGTATATAAACGAGCTAGTAGCCCCTGTATCCAGCAAAGCCAGAAATATTTGCTGGTTAATGGTAACCGGACCGTATTGGTCTCGTAATAGTACAGCCCGATCTAGTTTCCCGCGGTATAGCGCTAGTCTCGGGGTAACACCCCTTCAGTTCCACAACGAGAGCAGAACAGTTTCTGTGGGTTCGTGATCCCGAAGATGTCCGGTTTGGCCGCATCGCCAACACTTTACTCAGGATGTGGTGTTTACATTCGTTACTCGGACTGAGGGGGTAAGACCGGCTGACTGGGGTGGACGGTTACTATCGCTATCGCGAATTACGAAAGAAGAGAAGAAACAAAAAAAAGGGAACCAAAATGGAGGAAAAAGAAACAGTGAACTTCACAAGGTCAGGGATACGGTCAGAAAACTCCCTACTTCAAATCTAAACGGTCCCTGCTCGGGCGCCAATTTAGTAACAGCAGGGAGTTGGAATTGAAACTCACAATACACGGTAGTAACTAACAAGTTTATTTTGAAAAGAAAACAACCAAAAAAAAAAAAAAAAAACAAACAAACCTCTTGTACGTTTGTAAAATTAAGTAACTTTATAGCGGAGGCCACTGCGGACACATTAAAAATTTACGTGCGTAAATAGAAGAGAGATGAAGGCCTTCAAAGTATCTGTGTTTTGCCCATGTATGTATGAAAACTGAAAAAGTCTTGAGACCGTGCAACAGGTAAATTTCCCGCGGGAGACTCTGATCGAATTTTCCACCGTTTAAATATTTATGAAGGGGTAATGAAATACTGCAGTACCTAAGTATTGGGTTTCAAGTAATTTTAAATCAAAAATTTATGATCAACGAATTTATAACTAGATTACTTATTTATAATACGGTCAGGGTTATTGCTTTTTGACTTTATGCCAAATTGAAAAAACAGCGCGCATAAAGACATTAAAATAATAATCCACTTTTATCCATATTCTAAAGGCTGCACACTAAATGCACCGAGCACTCACTGGAGCTCGTGTTTTATACATGGGAATTAAATTGGAGTTCATAGCGGCAAAGATTATGCACCTCGCATGGATAATGCATGAGGCAATTTTTCTTCGCTCTGATTTTTAGTGGCGCGTCGGGAACACACCTGACGGATATAAAAGCTTTACGAGAATACGTACGGGGGTGGATCACGTAAAGTTTAAAGTCGATGAAAGTCAGATCTAAAGTTTTATTTTTGAGTAAAAAGCTTTGGATTGAAGTGCAGACGTTAAAGACAAATAATATTTAATGAAAAATTTAGATTTCCGTTTGGTCAGTTTCAATTTCTATAGATATTTAAGCAATTATCAGCAGTTTCACCCTCCTTATGAAATGAAAAAAAAACATCAACTGCCTGTATGAAATTAGGAATCGAAAAAGATTTGAATTCATCACCGGTGCGCGAATTTCGTATAAGGTTGTCCCGATGTACTGTGAGAGCGGTTAAAAAACTTACACGTAAGTATGAAAATTTTGCAGGGTAGATACGTGTCCACTTCATTGGTGAAAGTGTAGAATTTCAATTTGAAACCTCCTAGAAAACAAAACGAATTAGTAATATTAGATTTTGCTCTAAGAGTAATCATTATTTCTAATTATTTTAATAATAATCTCTGCTCCAATTAGTATTAAACTTGAGCAAGCTAAAACACAGAAAACCTTATTAAGCTTCCAGCGGGTAACAGGATAAAACTTTACGCCATGCTAAAGCTTTAACGAAATCCGAGAGTTGCGACAAGATTTGCATGCAATTACTCTTAAATTGCCCGCCATATCAAATTATGAAACTCGAGAGTGCAACTGGAGTTTAGAGCCGCACTCTTGAAAACATCTTCTCTTGTGTGGTTTCCAAGAGAAAAAGGGAGAGATACTTGACATATATTTTTTAAATTTATTTGTTTTTGTTTGTTTCAGCTGCAATGGGCCGAAGCCAGTCGACTCCTGGACTAGTGGAGTCGCGCGGTAAAATTACACTAGAAGATATGTGGGTTGCTCCGGTGCCTTATGGCGGTTTAACGTCCCTTTATCCCCGCTCGTTGGCGGTTTCTTCTCCTCCTCAGAGTATTAGAACCTTACCGACTCCTGATAGTCCTGCGGGTTCTACCAGTAGCGATAGGAGCAGGCAGAGTAGACAAAGTAGACAGCAACATGCAAGATCAGGTAAGGGATGTTCAAACCTAAAACTCATAATTTGATAATTCTCATAATTGACTTTAAAAGGGCAAGACAATTGACCATTGAAGAGAGGACTTGAGGTTGTCCCCTCATCATATTGACGCTAGGCAGGTTCCTAGACAGAAAAGAAATTCGATATAGAACATGTATATATTTTATTTTTCCCCACATTATTTATTCTACATATCATCTCCCATAGTTCACTTTACTAGTAAGCATAAATGTCAGCTATATGTAGTATTTATGTTTATTTGAAAACAAGCGGCAACATTTCTCACACCTCATACCGTAGGATATTTCAAATTTAAATAAATTGCCACTTGCTTCGAAGGCTGTTTATATTCGTTGTTGTTTTACAACAGAATATGTATTTGGAGGTGTACATCATTTAGTAGTAAGAATATCGATAATTGAATTCGAATATTTGTATTGAGAATTTTTTTTCTTTAACAAGGAGGTATTGGGTATGAATCAAATATAGTTAAGTTATCGATGGTTAACTACCATCTACTAATCTACCACATTAGTTGAGCACATAATTTTAAAAGTCTAGAAATATATGAGAGTTAATGTCAAGCAAACAAAATTATGCTTGGCCAGCATATTCATAAGGCATTGTACATTGTACCTCTGTGTATTGTGAACTGAATCAGCAGAAGTAAAAGGAAGATTCACCATAGAGCTCCAAGAATGGTATTACTAAAATCCAGAGAAGTGTAATCCACAAGCCACAATAAGACATTTGCGACAATTTTAAAATGTATAGGAAAACCCTGACACGGTCCAAGTGTACATGGATCAAGTACCCTTGGATGCTGCGCGCGCCTCACTTGGACGACCGTATCAACTGTTATCCAAGTCCAGTGGGATAGGTTCACGCATACAAGTGAGAAAGCTGACTGCCAACTTACTTTGTCCAAGTTGTGATCCAGTGTTACCACCGCCACCTAGTTGCGACGGTTGGGTGAAGGAGACTTTGTTTTAACACTGGTAAAGGCCTTTTTGTACTGCGGTAGCGTGCCACCAGGGACTTTTTTTAAAGTCCCACTGAAAATCTAGGTAACTTTGAACGGATACTTTTTAGTAATCTGATTAGATTGCCTCTTCCAGTGCGGGTTCTTGCTACCTGAGCTGTACGTAGTTAGTTGGAATGCTAGCTCGGGGTTTTCCAAAGGAAATTAAAGAATCAGTTTTTCTTACTAAACTCTAACAATGGTTTATTGAACAAATGGTAAATCTTGGGAAGGAAATGAAAGAGAAGCAAAGAATATAGAGTAGGTTATTATCAATTTTTACAGAGCTTTTGGAATTATAGGGAGTGAAATTAATGAGCGTCCTGTATAGGGCGTTCCTTGATGGTACAAGTTACATGAGAAATTAAGCATTTAAAGATACAGAAAATAAAGACAAAGTTATGATTCTTAGTGGGTAAAAAATTACGGGCGTTCTCGACAAGGGAATAACATCACGGTCTTGTTATTCAGGGTAAGATACATGTTGGAAAAGAGATTTGAGTTGTGAAGCTAACCCAACGGTTTTGTTCTTTACACAGGGGAGAAAATAAATAATAGACAGAAAACAACAATCATAATGAATAAATTAAAATACTTGGAATTGAAACATTGCCTCGGAAAAAGAGTCAGCAGAAAGACATCAAAACTAAACACCAGAACTTCGTTACAGAACTGAATGAAGCTAGGAAACTCACAGGCTTATTTATATTGCTAGCTTGATGACGCTTTTGGGATTCTTATCGGTCGCAAAACATGCGGTTCGTACATAGAACCAGGAGTCGAGAGCCGTGTTTTAAGACACAGTAATCACACCAGGTACACTTGGACCGTGTCAACCGGGCTTTAACCCAGGTTGACACGGTCCAACTGTAGGTACCTGGATCAAGTACCCTAGGACGCTACGCGCACCTTACTTGGACGATACTTGGATCGTTTCAACTGTTTATCCAAGTCCAATTCTAACTAAAATGTTATCTATTATTAAAAAATTACACAAGAATAAATGCCCTCGGTTAGGGATTGAAAATATACTCATAGTCACTCATGTTTTTGAGTTATCATCAGCTTTCGATGCCTTGCGAAACTATAATTTAAAAATGCATAAATCTGCCTTCTAGACATGACCCGTTTTCCTAAATTTTATTATCTGTTAAAAAATGGCTTTTCTTCCAAAAACCATTCGCTCGTTATTAAGCCTTCCCTCCTTCTCGCTTTTGATTCCAATTCATTTACGGATCAGTATATCTTTCTGCCGCGCGGTTCGCGAAACACACTATCCGCCCCTGTTTTCCCAGAGTTTTCCTAACGATAAAATATGGCGGACAGATAATAGGCTATGTTTATTTTATGTAGAAGGGAAACAACAAAACGTTATGTGATTCACTACTGTTATCTCGGAGCCCCGAGAAGCTTTCTGGTTGGCAAGGAAAATCTTGTATAGGGAGAGAAAAACGTGCCAAAAGCGTAACTTATTGTTTATGGGAACATTTAATATTAGTTGCCGTAGTCCAACGGAACTAATTTCGATTAAAGGCAAAGCTAGTTTAGATTTTGGATATCTTCCAAGGGCTGAGTTACTATTCGGTGGACGTGGTGGACAATAATCCATGGCATAATCGACATAACCATGTTATGAGAATTGAAATTATAACAATTTTTATTCGGCAGTCAGAAAACTTTAGTGGAATGATTGGCATTATCTACAATAAGGCAATACGTTTTTTGTTTGGATAAACTTTACTGAAATAAAAACTTTCAAAAACATTGTAATTCAGAAATTATTTTTTTTTTAAATAATTAAGTTATTACCTAGAAACCAGGAAATCTTGGATTAATATAAAAATTGGACTTCAGATTTTGTCAGTAATATCGTCTCCTGACCCATAGACGAGATAAAAGAAGTTAAATCTTCTTAAACTGAAAGGAAAATACGTGAAAAAAAAAAAAACTTAACTATCGATCCAACGAAATTCTAAAAACAAAAGGATTATCGATAATTATCCAATAATTCAATGTTGAATGATCGGAACAGCCTGGCTGAAATTTATCGCCGGAAACTGTACGAAATGATTTTATTCCGTGATAAGGATTTGATTCAATAGTAGTCATTATCTTCTATTATCTAACTTTTTTTTATTAATAGCAGTGAGTGAGGATTGTTCCTACTGTAGCATCCGCGCCAAGTACTCTATTATTTAGGTTAGATGGTAAATTGCGAGTGGTCGTATTTGATGTTAGTTATTTCCTTGGGCAGCTACTGAAAAATAGATGTGTGGGGACGGGTCTATTTGCAATTGAAATAAATAACTGATTTTATGTGGTTATCCGTTAATAATTTCTCTATCTATACTAAGCACAAAATATTCGAAGTCAATTCACTCAAGATAATAATATTTATGCAATAAAGTTTCATAGTCAATTCACTTCATAGTCATTTCAACATTGATAAAGTCAAATAAACATGTCACTAAAGTACTTACATTTAAATTATCGCCCTTAAAGTCACTTAATTATTCTAATTTCTTTCGATTATTTAGAGCTCGCACATAATGTTGAACGAATTTGTTCTTTCTGTCACAATTTTCCGTTTTTTTTTTTCAAAGTTCGATTTAACGCGTTTTCCCGAGGCGACAAAATAAAAGAAACTCTTCGCGAATTTTATCTGCACTGACTCATTAGGTACTGTAGACTTAAACTCAAGACTGAACTGAAGACTCAACTGAACTTAAACTAATCTGAACTGAACTGCAGACTGATGTGAAGAATTCTAAAACCGCTTTTTTTATATTTTTCGCTCCCCAAAAAATATTCCGAGTCATGTCAATTTATTGACTGTTCTTTTTTCTAAGAAAAGTATATTACATACCGAGGTGGGAAGTGTTTCATTACTGTCGAGATATAAGTTAGTTAACTGAGACGCGAAGCGTCTAAGTTAACTTTAATTTCGAGACAGGAATGAAACTTCCTACCGAGGTTTTTATACTATTTTATTTACAAGTTCGGACTTATCTAAAAAAAAATTTACATGCAGTTTAACATTTTAGGAAATGAGGGGATACTTTCCACCCGGGACCACTTTCCACCCGGAAGGAAAGTAAAATTCAAGAAAGTGTCACTTTCAAACTTTTGAAAAGTCAGAAATGTCAACATTACATATGTTGTTGTAAATAATATCATTACATATGTGGTTGTAAATAATAGTATATTATTCAACGAGCGGGTAATGATGCCTATTATTCACGAAGGATAAAGTTTGCACTACGAGCTGCAGGCGAGTAGTGTAATCATCCAAGTGAGTAATAGCCATTACCCACGTGTGGAATACTAGACTTTTTCTATGGTTATTAGATAATAGGCACGAGTTATGCGGTTTTTTATTTAATTTCCGTAACAAAATTAATTGACAATTCTGACAGCTGGAGGACAAAGTAAGATTAGGTTAGCACAAGTCTTGTCCAAATAAGCTGTTAAAATGACCGATTGGAAGGTTGAAGTATGGTGTCAACTTGTCGAATTTTCTGATTGACTCTTAAATAATTGAGTAATGAGACCAGGATATTTTCATTGATTGAAAATAATTAAGTAATGAAAAAAAACCTCCCTGTATGAGTAATCATTCACATTGATCAATAGAAAATGGATGTATATTACGCATATTATTCAATACTCATAGAAAAATATATTTATTTGCTTAAAACCGAATAATTATGTCGCAATTTCCTGGATTATCCGGGTCAACAGATTTGGTTTAAGAATGTAAGGACATATAAATCAATAAATCAAAGGATACCGAAACTCATGTGTCGGCCGTAAATCACCAATTTAATAACTTTTACGTTGATTTTAATATTCTTATGAATTTGATTTATGAGTTGAAGTTGATGACACGCGCTTGGTCACCGGCATTTTTAAAATTTGAACGTATATAAATATTTTAACTAATTTGTCTCACCATTTTCCAGTTTTTTTGATACTGATTTGAAATAATGAAGATTCAAATTTTGATTATTTGATTACATTTAATTTCTACTGTTAAGACATTGTAAATTACGGCTCTATTTTTCCCGTGTCATTACACTACTACTAAAATGGGGCAATGTAATCGTAAAAAATTCAAAAATGTTGAATTGAACTGTTGGATTTGATATAAACCGAGCATTTTCTGTTATGTCTTAAAGGAAAGTCCGAGGAATAATCAATAGTCGCAGCAATATTTAATTTGGCTCACTATTGAAATATTCTACCCTCCTTCGACTCTATCCCAATCACCTCACATTTTCTGGACTCTATTTTTACGTCAACCTTTTTCCTAGTAATATTTTCACTGCGGCCGTGATCGGGTTTTTTAATTATTTTTTTTTGTCGCCACATCTGAGTGGGCTGTTTGAATCTTAATTGGGTCTCTTTGAATATTCGCGTCATGATTCTCTTTTCAGATCCTGCGGCTGGATATTAATTGAGGCATTTATTTTTGGCTGCATTGAAGCTTTCCTATTTATCAGAAATTGTGACAAATGAACCACAAATTATTTTTGTCAATTTTGTGATGAAAATGCAAACAAATTCCAAACAAAGAGGTAATTTTACTATATAATTTAAATATGACCATTTACAAACCTCAAAGTCGCTTAAAAAAAAAACCGCTCACATACGAA
Source organism: Ceutorhynchus assimilis (assembly GCA_917834065.1). Lineage (NCBI taxonomy): Eukaryota > Metazoa > Arthropoda > Insecta > Coleoptera > Curculionidae > Ceutorhynchus > Ceutorhynchus assimilis. Next base: position 7,079,296 of record OU892281.1, read on the forward strand.
TCGCTTTAACAACTGAGGACCTTATCTGACCCGGAGCACTCTATTTGATATGCTATCTGGTCCAGGATCCACGCACGCCATTCCCGGATTTTGTAGCCGTTAATCCAGAACTGGAAGAGCAGCAAATATTTGCCGAAGTGATAAAGCGCGACTAGTTTTGCTTTTTTTATGGTCGCTGATTTAATGTTCCGAGTACAAAATTGGCTCGAATAAATGGCTGATTTTCATTTGCAACATGTGATTGCTCTGAACGTATCAGATAAAAAAACACATTGAGCTGCACTAATTGGAGTTAAAATTCTTTAGTAGCCCCGAGGATGGAATGGAATATTTTGGAATTTGATATTAGGTACATATTTCGAACTTGAATTAAGTATAATGGATATTATACATAAAACTGGGTTATTTCATCTCAGCTCAGAAACGGGAAAAGCATAATATGGCTTTTCCACAGATCCGCAAATACGAGAATACATTTCAATCGCATTATCAGGTTACAAATGCTAGTGCAAGATCTAAGTATTAAAAAATAGCTTTCTCGACCAACAGGAATGCATTGAATTACCTGCAAACGTAAATCCAAATTCACAAACTTCACTATAGCAAATACAAATCAACCTCAGATTCGGACGGTAGATTTTCTAGTTTCATAACATGTTTGTTCAGGAAGAGCATGTACAATCTGGGGTAATCGCATAAAAAGTAGAATACATCCAGTTCACTCTGAGAAATATTAAAAAGGCTCTGAGTAAATTAAATCAAACTGCATGTCGGAAACTCTGATAATGTGTCATCATTTATGCTTAAAAATGCTTATCCAACCAATAAAATCTTATGACAGATAATATTAATGACTGAAGAAATGCAGTTGCTTTTAAAGGTCGATAAATCTGGCCCCGGACATTATTGCCAAATGTCAGAGCCCTGTGAATTTATGGAGAATATAAATATCTAGACGCTTACGGATTTGTGCAAAATCACTCCAATCTCATAACAAACCACCATGGCTTTTTCCCGGCTAATGACGAGGTTTATTGATTAAGGAAGAGACTGTTCTTTAAACTGAAATATTATGTTAAATATACGGCGTCTTGTCTTGTTCAGTATTTCAGCAAATGAAAGATTACTAGTTCCTCAAATCATCATCATAGGTGATCACTCGATAGGTACCGAGTAACATTATCTCCTATTCTATTCTTGATGTCGTCGATTGTAATTTTGCAAATATTATGTATATACTTGAATTTGCTGGTGAAAGCAATTCCTCTCCGAAATATTTCTGTAAAGTTTATCTATTAAATTCCTTCACAACTGATAAAACAATCTACCATTATTTATATACAGGGTGTTTCACGAACATCGAAACAGAGGTGTTTTGGGGTATTTCAAGGTCGATTAAAAAAAAAAAACGCTCGGACACGTCAATTTTGTATTCAAGGGGAAAACTTTTTGACTCTATAGGTATTTTGCTAGGGTGCACCCCTCTTTTTTAGATAGGGAAGATGGGTCGAGTGGTACCTTATTTTAAAGGTATTTTGCTTTTCGTTACAACTGTGTACAGGGTGCTTTTTTATATATTGACACCCCACCTACAGCCTTTACCTTTACAGTGATGAAAGGTGTAAATACAGAAGTTGTACAGTATTGGCTAAATTTTTAGAATCCATGGTCAGAAACAAAAATTGAATGTCAGAAATTTGAAACGTTGTATGCTTTCAGTTCTTTCCAAATGGGATGCCCTATATTTGGTTCTTGAAAATCACAATTTCCAGATTCCAAAACTATGTAGTTTGTCTATATTTGGTTGAGCCGTCCCCAACATATGTGGTTCTAAAAATTTTGAAAATACTATCAGAGAAACCAAGCAGGTACCTACCTCAAATTTTACCTGCAGCATTCACCTGTACAGGTAGCATGCTTCACAAAATCAGTAGTAGGATAGTATTTTTACAATTTTTGGAACCGAATATTATGCGAGACTGCTCAATCAAATATAGACAAACTATATATTTTTGGAATCGGGGCATTCTGCTCTTCCAGAATATAGAAAAAAATATAGGGCATCCCATTTGAAAAAAGGTGGAAGCATGCAAAATTTCACATTTCTGAAATTTGAATTTTGTTTCTGACCATGGTTTCTAAAAATTCAACCAAAACTGTACAACTTTTGTATTAACACCTTTCTTCTACCTGTAAAGGTAAAGGCTATAGATGGGGTGTTAATATATAAAAAAGAACCCTGTACAAATAAGTGGATTATTGCGGAACTTATGGGTGGACTTCTGCGGGACAAGCGCAGCGAGTTCCGTAGCCATCTACTCACCAATAAACTGTTCAAGTAAGACATTGAACTAATGAAAAAACTCACAACTGAGAGAATCAAGTTAGTATTGTACTTGAACAACATATTGGTGAATAGATGGCTGCGGAACTCGCTACGCTCGTCCCGCAGAGGTCCACCCATAAGTTCCCCAACAATCCACTCGTTTGTACTTGAATAACCTGTCACATTATGTTACTAGTTTGGAAAAGTAACATTACCAATTCCTGTTAAAAGGCAAATTGACAAAAAGTGGATAATCTTACAAATTCTGACTTTATATAATAAGTTATTTTTCAAAGAAAAACACCAAGTCTTTCTGGACTATTTCTTCAATTTAATAAGTTATTGTTCAAGTACAAATAAGTGGATTATTGCGGAACTTATGGGTGGACCTCTGCGGGACGAGCGCAGTGAGTTCCGCAGCCATCCACTCACCAATATACTGTTGAACTGTTCAAATAAGACACCCACCTGAAACGTGTAGCTTTTGAACTAATGAGAATAGCTCACATTTGAGTGAGTCAGGTTAATATCGTAATTAAACAACATATTGATGAATAGATGGCGGTCCACTCATAAGTTCCGCAACAATCCACTCGTGTGTACTTGAATAACTTGTCACATTATGTAACTAGTTTGGTAAAGTAACATTACTAATTCCTGATGAAAGGCAAATTGACAAAAAGTGAATAAATCTTACAAATTTTGACTTTACATAATAAGTTATTGTTCAAGTACAAATAAGTGGATTATTGCGGAACTTATGGGTGGACCTCTGCGGGACGAGCGCAGCGAGTTCCGTAGCCATTTATTTACCAATATACTGTTTTTTTTTGTTTTTTTTGGTTTGATTGGCTTTGCACATAGTGCATACAGCCACTACAATTAACTTAATATACTATTTATGTAAACTATGATGTATGTAATTATGTGTTACAAATTAAAATAAAAATAATAATAGAAATTCAATTAGTAAAGTATTCTCATTCATACTCATCTATATGTCTCAAATGAATTCTTGAAAGAAAAAAAAAAAAAAACTATCAAAACATAAAAGACAGGGTCACTCACTTCACGCCATAGGGTCTATCTAGGCGACTTAATTTACACAAACAGGGGTAATCGACCAGGTAAAAGGGACAAAATATAAGGATCAGTACCAAAGGATAACAAGTCCCTAAAGCTTTCTCACACACATTTTGACAAAATTAATAAATAAATCATAAACCACCAATATACTGTTGAAATATTCAAATAAGACACTTACCTGGAATATGTAGTTTTTGCACTAATGAGAATAACTGACATTTGAGTGAGTCAGGGTAGTATCATACTTGAACAACATATTGGTGAATAGATGGCTACGGAACTCGCTGCGCTCGTCCCGCAGAGGTCCACCCATAAGTTCCGCAACAATCGACTCGTTTGTACTTGAATAACTTGTTACATTATGTTACTAGTTTGGTAAAGTAACATTACTAATTCCTGTTAAAAGGCAAATTGACAAAAAGTGGATAATCTTACAAATTCTGACTTTACATAATAAGTTATTGTTCAAGTACAGGGTGTTTTCTTATATTGACACCCCATTTGTTTTCAGGGGGACACGTTTCACTAATTTCATCCCCGTAACCTCAACCCCCTAGCGGAGGCGGCTACTACCCTTATTTTTTCAAATGGGAAGGGGCAGATTGTGACACATCTTTTCAAAGGGCATTGAATTCTCTTAAAAATGCCGCTTCGTTTTTTTAAATTTGAGCTACAGGCCGTCGAGAAATTGAAAGATGTATCACAACTTACAGGGATGAAATTAATAGTAAAACGTGTCCCCCTGAAAACAAAAGTTTACGGGTCCGAGGGTTTATTTTATTTTTACGTACAAAGCCGTAAACCTTGCTGGACTGTTTTCGATGGGCCACCCTGTATACGTATACAAACAATCCGGATATAAATAAAGGTTTCATCATCCACATTTAGTTTTCATGATCCTTTAAGTTCAGTCTTTCAATTTTGAAACTGAGAATTTCAAAACATCTATATACAAAAAAGATCCCAAAATGTCTCTATATTTGCTTGTAACAACATAAATTTGGAACATAATTAACCTCCGTCGTTATCGTCCGATCTTATTCTCAAAATGTCTAACTAACAGTTAATTATTATTCTCAATGTCGAGTAATCAAAGTACTCAGCGAACCATAATATGACTGTAAAGACTGGGAGATATTCAGAGCATTGAGCCGAATAAATTGAAATAGATAATATGTGGGCCAAGTATAATTATTATTATTTGCTTCGCAAAGTTTATGTTTGTGAATTTATGTTTATACGTCTGATGAGATTTGAACACATTCCGAATAAATTAAATTATTTTTGCAAGAAACCAGACACACAAGAGAGAGAAAATATTAAGGTGCTTATAGGGCTCTTGGTAAAAGGCAAAGTAATAAATCCGGAGCCCCTTAATCCAGAAAGCCCCGTGTTTCGCGAAAACTCGTCTCTTCTTCTTGGTCTGGAAATATACTTATTTGCATTCTTTCAAGCGAAATATGGTGCCGGCTAGAAAATACTATAGAGAAAATGCTGAAGTGGGTTTTAGAGACACAAGAACTCTCCAATATAACTTCCTTTTCCGACCTCAAAGAACAGTTTTGTTATTAAAATTTCGTTTTTCCTTTGAGTTATTGCCGTTTTCATTGCACGTGACTTACTTCCAAACCACACCACTTGTCCCCTGACAGCTGCGAGAAATGTTCCATCACCTTTGGGCGATTCCGGCGCCGCGCCCCCTACAACCCCGGATTCTGGTCTGTCACTTTTATTTTACTTTCTCGACGAAAGCGAAATCCTCCAGGGAGGTTTCGAAGGAGATAGGAAATTTTATTACTCCTTATTGGCAATAATTTATAACGTTTGTATCATATGTTGGGTCAAATAATATTTTTTTTATGAGGGGCAGAGGGACGAGTAGTGGTTTTGTTGAAGTTTAATCCATTTACGTAATATACTAGTGCTAACTTTTTGGTGAGATTCAAAGACCAACTCATTTCATTGACATAAATCAATAGAATCTAATCGTGTTAAGGAAGTGTCTTTATTAGTCTTCCTGCAAGCCATTTAGCATTGCCGTGCTTTACTAATCAGTGAAATCAGTGAATCATGTAACTGGATTCGCAGGCGATAGAGCATCACTAATGTGCCGAGATTGAGTATTATGGACGTGATAGAAATTATGAAGCATATTTAAGGTGCGGCCTAACGTTAGATAGAGAAACGTTAACTTAAACAAGGTAAAACAAAAGGGAATAAGGGGACTTCTTGTTTCTAAAGGTAAGGCCTGAGCGGACAGGGAATGATCAATTGGCGATAGCGAAAAAAAAAAAAGGAAGGAGAGATAAAGAGAGGCTTGTTGCATGATAAACAACTCTCATGCTCAACATACATTTTCCGCAAGTTGTTACAGAATGAATAAACAATTCGAATTTTGAGTGAGTTTATTTAAATTTGAATGAAATTTGCTTGAACCAGTGTCATACCCTCATCAATCTTCTCTCATCATATCCTTAAGAATTAATTTGGGATAATCTCACTGGGAATCTGCACCACAGAGTTCTCGATACACCCACCCTCCTGTTTAAAAATGTTAGTAATGATGTCTAAATGGCGAAAACGCTTCGGGAAAGTTCGCAGTACCTATGTTCCCCTATTCATTTATTTATCCAACACCTACTAGTTATAAGAGTCATTATTTGTGCCAATTTAGACAGGTAAACTATCAAATAACACACTAGTGTGTTATAAACCATAACTCAAAAGCTCGATTGCTCGATGGTCAACTGGAAAGCGGCTCTGGGAACACTGCTCCCCAGTTTCAAGAATGAGTACCCCGATGGGCTGTCACCTGTCACTTGGCAGTTTTGTAATACAGTTTTGATCTTGGATGCTGATTAAAATAAATACTTGTTTTGAAGATACATTCATTGTTTAAATAATACATGGTGTCAAGTATGTTGAATTAAATATTTATTCAATCCTGAAAATTGTGTGTACACCGGAGAATCATGAAAACGTTATTTAAACCCCCAGAACCACTGAATCTACATGGCAATGTAGCAGACAACTGGAAAAGGTTTATCCAGAAGTTTGATTTATTTATGACAGCCACAGGTTTGGACGAAAAGGACGAGGTAAAAAAAGTTGCTGTATTTTTAAGTATAATTGGTGAGGAAGGATTGGACATATACAATTCCTTCACACTGACTGCGACTGAAAAAGCCTCATTGACGTCTATAAGAGACAAATTTGAGCCCATTATGCCCCGTTAAAAAATTTGATTTTTGAGAGATATGTTTTCAACTCGATAGTTCAAAAAGAAGGTCAGAGTTGTCATAGTTTTGTTACGGAATTAAGAATTTCAGTTAATTCAACAGAATACAAGGACCCAGATGATATGGTGAGAGACCGAATTGTGTTAGCAATATCAGATTAGAGTGAGAGAGCCAAAACTAACCTTGCAAAAAGCAGTGGATTATTGTAGGGCTGTAGAAGCAAGCAAGTCCCAAGCTTAGGTTCTAGCAAATAGAGTCTCTGTAAGTGCCATCAGACTCAGGAAAGGTTCAAACAGAAGTGATGTGTCTTATGGTCCGCAGGAGAAATTCAAATGCAGTTTTTGTGGCTACAAACATGTTAGAGGCAAATGCCCTGCATATGGTGAATTTTGTAATGAATGCCAAGGAAGAAACTACTTTGCTAATAATGTATGCAAAAAGAAAGAGAATAGAAGTCAACGAAAAAAAGTGAGTGAGGTGGAAATGTCAGGATTGAGTGAAAATGTTGATAATGATCAGAGTAATAGTGACTCCGATGATTTTTATATTGGGTCATTAGTGAGGAATGTTGATGGGCTGACGTCGAAAGCTGATATCGTGTGGACCAAGGAAATAGTTGTGGAAAGTACAGCTATCGAATTTAAACTGGACACAGGGGCTGAAATAAGTGTGATTCGTAAACATATTTTAAAAAAGCTTGGTATTAAGAAGGACATTAAAGAATCTCGAATAACTTTAATTTTATATGGCAGCCCTGATTTTAGAATTAAGCCCATCGGAGAAGTCTCACTATTGTGTACTATTAATAACAAGTTGGCATATTTACCGTTTGTTGTAGTTAATAGTCAAAATCAAATGTCTTTGTTGGGTTTATCAGGTTGCCTGGAGTTAGAGTTAGTTAAACGAATTGATTCTGTTCATTATGTTAATTTTAATACTTTGAAAGATGTTGAATTTCTGGATCCGAAAGTGTTTGGGGGATTAGTTCAATTCCCAACTGAGCATAAAATTGTTCTGAAAGAAAATGCTCTTCACAATAAAGATAAATTGAAACTAAAAGACCTTGAGAATCAGGGCATTATTAGAAAAGTTGAGAAGTCTACAGAATGGATAAATCCTCTAGTAATAGTGGAAAAGAAAAATAGAGATTTGAGGTTGTATGTCGACCCGAAACACTTAAATGAAAATATACAGCGTGAACACTTTTTAAATCCTACAGCCGACGAAATTGCTAGCAAACTCAGTAACAAAGTCATTTTTACTGTATTGGATATGAAAGGTGGTTATTTCCCAGTCAAGATTGATGATCAATCTTCGGATTACTGCACTTTTGGCACACCATTTGGTCGCTACCAATTTTGTCGGGTGCCTTTTGGTTTGAGTTCTGCCCCAGAAGTTTTTCAGAATAAAAATTTTGAGCTTTTTGGTGACATTGATGGAGTAGAGAAATATTTTGACGATCTCATTATTTCGGGTAAAACAGAGGCTGATCATGATAGAAATTTGAAGCGCGTTCTTGACCGAGCCGTCAAATATAATATTAAGTTTAGCCAGGATAAAATACAAATTAAATCAAAAGAAGTGAAATTTCTGAGACAGGTCGAAAGATGGCGTTAAAGCCAGTAACTCTCATATTAATGCCATTTTGGAAATGCCAAATCCCCAAAATAAAGCTGATCTCTTAAGATTGCTTGGCATCGTTAAATTTTTGGGTAAGTTTATCCCCAATTTATCAAAAGTGTCTGCGCCCCTCAGAGCCTTGACTCGCCACGATGTGGATTGGAAGTGGGCCAGCGAACATGATGTCGTTAAGACAATAATTAAAGCATTTACTGACGAATGCTCCTGTCTTGACATTCCTTAACCCTCCCTTGCCAATGGAAATTGAAACTGACGCCTCAAAAAATGGCATTGGCTCTTGTTTATTGCGAAATGGCCACCCAGTAGCCTTCGCTTCGAGAAGTCTAACAAAAAGTGAAGCAAATTATGCTCAGATTGAGAAGAAACTTTTGGCAAACTTGTTCAGCTGTCGAAAGTTTCATTATTATGTTATGGTGTTAAAGATGTTAAGGTTTGTATACAGTCTACAGATGGAGAATTGTCCCCTCATCTTCCAAAACCCCTTATTTTATGTTAGTCGAGCGACCATGGTGCGTGATTGCTAATTACAATAACTACCGGTGAACTGTCGTTTACATTGACCTTCAATGGGTTTCAGTTCCTTGTACGTACGAATTAATAATTCAATAATTCGTTCATTTTGCGATGTTATTCAAATGTAATGTGATCAATGATTTTCCTAAAGCCCATCCACCTTTTTTGGAAGACGATTGAGTTGAACAGTCGCACTGGGACCCTAACTGGGTACCCGGAGAACATGGAACAGAGGGGTTAGCGACTGACCCCAGGTTTTCTTGAATTCGGATCAGGGGGGTTAGCGACTCACCGGGTACGTGATTTGTAAAAAAAAGTGAAAAAATTCAGTATCTTATTCAAAACTAATTTTCAAAGTAGCTATATATTTATTTTGAAGTCCTCTATAGCTTGAGCGATTACCCATATCAATTTGACACAACAGCTTGCCTAAGCATTTTATAGAAGAACTTTTTTCCTAGATTTTTGTTTTAGATTATCTCTTGCCCAATTGTCATTGGCTTGTATAATAAGAATGTAGAAATTATAGGCAACTATATCAATCAAATTAAAAAAACTGACATCGGCCATCTTCTTGTATCTCGCCGATGACTGTACGCGTAATAAAAACGTCTGGCGAAGGTCAAAGATTTTACCAATCCTAACAAATTTTATGTCTACGGGTTGAAAAAACACGTGAAATAAAAGTCCTAAACGGTTTTTGAAAAGAAAGTCAAAATGAGTAAGTAATGCTAAAAAAAGTAAACTGGGGTCATTGCTTGACTTCCCTGTTCCAGGTGCGACTGTTAATTAACCGAAGGGAGATGCCCTATTATCCTACATAGAACAATATTATTCAGGGAGGTTTCTTTAGTAGAATTTGGTTGATTTTGAGAGTATACTGATCCGAAGTAGTTTGCAAAAAGGTTGGCTGCATCCACACCCATTTCACACATGTTACATTGTCAAGGGAGATGTTGGAGGGTAGGCTATGAGAGTTGCTGTACCATATCTTGTATGTTTAAGCTAGAGCTCATCAAAATTTTATAAAAAAAAACCGGATAGTTGTTAACAAGAGTATAGTCAACGGATTTGAAGTCATGATAGAAAGTTTCTGCTTGCGGACTGATAGAGTTTATTTTCTTATGTGAATATTTAAGGTAAAAATGTAGAAGTGGGTGATGTTTGTCTATTTTCACTAGTGGGTGACATATTGCTAAATCTAATATGGCATTGTTAAAATTAAAAACATGATTTAATTGGAAAAGGTTATTATATGCGCACATATCTGACACTGTACCAATAGGTCACAAGTAGAGATCAGTCCGAGGCAGAGCAATGGAGCAATCTTCGATAAGGTTCCATTCAATTCGTGGTAGATTGAAATCACCAGCAATGTAAAGCTCAGCACTAGGATATTTGTTTCGAATAAAATCAATGGATTCACTTACCATCAGGTAGGTGGTATTTGGGGAGTTTGGAGGAATGTATAAGCATTCAATTATGTATTCTGCTCTTCTTTGTCCAACACATACAAATATTTGTTCCAGCTTTGGATTTGTAGGAACAACATAGCAAGGCAGTGACTTGTGAATAGCAATCAAGGTGCCTCCCATTGATTTCTTTCTGGATGGGTCTTTTCTGAAGACAATGTAGTTGTCCAGCCCTAATTCAGCATTGGAAATGGTGTTTGATAGATTGGTTTTAGTAAGCATAATTAAATCGTAATAATTTATTGAAGAGTTGCAAGTTAGTGATTTCAGCTTTGTTCTTAATCCTTGAATATTCTGGTAATATATGTGAAGTTTATTATTGTGTATTCGTATATTTTCTGGATTCACAGGTCCTGTTAGATTAGTTTAGTGATGATCCTGGCCTGGCGGATGAGTGTTGAGGCTTTTTTATTGGCTAAAGTAACAAATTCATATAGATGTTGTCATATAAATATGCGCTCAATGTTTTCAAAAATACCGTCTATATAAAATAAATATATACAACTCAAATAAGTATATTAAGTTCTAAATGAAATTGAATTTCGTATCATTGTTTGTTGTAACAATTTACCATAAGCTTCTCAACCGGCGAGGCAAGCTCTAAGCCTCAAAGCCCTCGAAACGGTCAAGAGATTAAGAAAGTGGCCTAAGTTGGAAGATAAAGGCAAATAGCCCAATAAGGGGCCTGAGAATTTCGGCATTCTAGATATATATATATTTTTTTTTTAGGCGCAATAATAAATGGTGGAGAGAGTATGACGCAACTGGTATCAGGAAGAACCACGCCCCTAATATCATCCCATGAGGTTCTGGAAACGGAAATTAAAAGATTGAGGGAGCGACTTCAAACAGTTGAATCCGAGAATGCAGCTATGAGCGTTAAGTTGAGTCAGCAACAGTGGGAGTTGGAACATCGGTAAGTTGTTACCTGAAATTATAGAAGTAAGTAATTATGAACGATACTTAAATGAATTATACTCAAATTTATCTAGAGGCATTGAAAGCATTGAAGATTTTGGGTACAATATATAATTAGCTGAAAATGTGTACCAAGACAAAAATTGAATAAATTAGTGAATGATGAAATAATTGAGAAAAAACCAAAAAAAAAAGTGACAAAATCCGGACATGTGTAGATTACCTATACAACTCTAAACAAATTTGTTAAAAGAAATTTTTTTATCAGTTGAGGAGATGTTAGGTAAAATAGATCATCATTCTAAATCTTCAAAACTTTTAACAACTTTTATAAGTCGTTTCGGTAGATTTGTTTTCGGTCGTTCCGGTAAAACTTGTCCATTCAGAATTTTTTCGAAAAACGTTAAGTCAGATTATAGACGGCTGTAGACTGTAGAGTTAATTCTAGCCGTGATTGTCAGTTTTTTCGTCGATTTGCTCCGAAATCTTGACAGGCACGTGATATGTAAATTGAAATTGTCTGATCCAGTCACGTGTCAAAATTTGGGAGCAAACCTTTCGTGACACCCTGTATATTACGTACGGATGTATCCTAATAGAATTGTTCATTTTTCCAAAAACACATATCAAATCATCATGGAGTGTTTCATAATTGTACACAATTTCCCTAACCATCCATCATACAGGGTGTAACACTACAAAGACGTTAACTGTATATTTTTGTTTTAATAGGTTAGCGGAAATCGAGATGCAAATTTGCGGTTCCCGTTCGACGAGCTCCTTGGATCAGGACGAATTGGACAGGAACCGGGAGAGCATCATTTAACGGCTGGACGCGCTGCCGCACGCATGGCACGCGCACCCCTCCCTCATGGTGCAGTTCGTTGCGTGACGGCTGGAGCGCGACACCCTGTATTACAATAGACAACCGCCCAGAAAGATAATTGGGGACTACTCCGTCATTTGGTGTGCTCGGTTGTTAGTGAAACATGGCTATGCTATATTTATGGGATGAGAGTGTACAGATAGAATGGACATCAAATTGGCAAAAAATATACAGTGAAATAATTCTTATAGTTACTTGTATTATACAAGGTGATGCATTTAACTTATGTCTCGAAAATGGCGCGTTTATGAAAACAAAACTTCAAGTAAAAGTTATCACAATTAAAAATCAGTGCTACCATTTTCTTTTTCCCATGACACCATAATATAATTTCTATTTGAACATTTCTTTTCAAAACCGCGTCGTTTTCGACATAATAATAAAACTGGCTCAAGTTAAATGGACCACCCTGTATACAGTGAGAGTGGGGTCATAAATTCTGGAATAAAATAATTAGGTAGGCATTCAAAAACCGTTTCTTTTTTATCAAGAATACTGTCTGAAAAATTCTGCATTTCTACCAACTTGATGTTTGAATTCGGATTTCTTGTTCGATTGTTTCAGGAGAAGATAATTTCTTGAAATAATTTGACGTTTCAAGTTTTCATTGATTGGCTTTTGAAAAACCTTACTTTTTAGATCAAGGTGGGTTAAATCTGGGAATCTCAGTGGCCAAGGGATCCCATTTTTCCAATCCGTCTATTTCTGATACTTCAAAGAAACAGGATGAATCAATTGAGAAAATATAAAAATCTGGCTCAATAGCAAATTTTACCATTTACTGATGGGATGAATTCCTTTCTCAATACAAACTGCAATGTGGAGGATTTATTCTAAAAAAGAATTAAGATAAACTGAATAAACTTGAGGAGAGAGAGATACCTACTTAGACAAATCTGGCTCAACAGTGATATTTGCCATGTTTTCAGATAGACTTTATTACATAAAATTCATCCTTGGCTTCTCAATACTGGGTGCAATGTAAAGGATTTCTGGATTGGAAGAAACTGTTGAAATAGGAGAGATATTTAGTCAAATTTATACAGGCTGCATCTATCATATGCCCTGAACTGAATCGTCAGCACCTCCAATTCCACACAAATTTCCTAATTCCATCCCTAACTATATAGCGGCACCATCCAGAAAAAAGTTAGTTCACCTTCAAAGAAAAAAAGGGACCAGGAGCTTTTCCACTAATTCACAGCAACTACCAAAGATTCAAATGGGTCAAACTCGTGTCAAACCTTTGTGAGTCGTTTCCACAAAAGTCAAATTACGACAAATATACCTGACGATATCAAAATGAATTGAAGATAAAGTAATGGTAAAGCCTGAAACAAAAGGTATCATTGTAGATAGGGCATACATGTGATAATTCTATAAAATTTACTTGATGGTCTGGCTTAAGCGGAGGATTATTTCTGTTTGAATCCATGTATATCTTAATTTATTTGATCCAGCATACTGCCGTTTTTTCAAGGAGAACTTTCAATTTTATAATTTAAAAGTGGCTTAAATCTGCACTGACACCACTTGTCCTTAAGATCAAGGATCAGTAAAAGTGAAGAACAGTTACTCTTGTGCACTTCCATAGAATCTTTCTATCAAACAGAACAGTTTTGGAAAAGACATGTAGGTTTAATAAAGAAATTTAAAAGCAGGAAAACTACTTTATGACCTCGCCTGGATATTCTTGTTTTTAGAAAAACTCAAATTACATTAGTACAATTTGGCTCAAATCTTGAAGTAAATTATGGCCATTAAATAATATATTTTTAGAATATTTGGAATTTGGATGTTCCTTTAAACAAGCAAGTACCTACCTATTCCAATTGATAACTCGAGCATTCAAGCTACATTTTTATATTTCCCCATTAAAATCAAGAGATTATATGAACTAAAATTCTCGCTGTACGCTCTACCCTCTCAAAGTGAAAAGCAAATAAACTTCTAAGTGAATTTTCCTCAAAACCGAAGGACGTTTTTCTCATAAAACGATCGTTGACTGCCACAACAAAACTAAAAACAAACATTAAAAAAAAATTTAAAATATTTATTCGGGAGTTTTCTATCATAATTATTAACTACTTAGGTGTGATGTCAAGTTTCTCATTGTCTTTTTTTTTTCGAAAACAGTATTTCTTGTGTGCGTGCCAAAAAATATCATAAATCTATATTTTATTGCCAATTAATAAGGCTTGACTAAACAGTTTTTAACAAAAAAGACATATGGGAAATTGATTGATAAAATAAATTATAATAATTGTTATTATAAAATTTACCAAAAAAAAAAATAATAAATTACGGGTACTTTTGTATCTAGAATAAATAATTAAAAATAATTTCAATTTATTATAATGACAAATTTTGTTTCAGTCTTCCCCTAAGTGCCAAAGCTGTACAATATTAATTATTGTGGCTCTGTCATGATTATTTATTCTTTGTAGCTTGCCAATATAGTACTTAAAATCTTAGATAGACTGTTTCATCAACATTTTAATTGCTGAGTCAAATATACCAGCATAAGTGAGTTGAATTTTTGACATAATTTTTTGTAAAAATAAAAAAATATATATAGGACTCGGCCCTAGACGTCATAGAAACCATAGGGTCAAATTTCGCCCTCCTATAAATGTTTTGCAGACGGATTTAATGGTGCTTCAAAAAAAAAAAAGTCATTAATACATAGAATCATGTGTTCGAAAAACAATTTGTATATAGAATATAAAATGGCGGAATTTTTATTGTCATTTATATTGACGGAGAAAACATATCTTAGCAAATTCCAAAATAAAATAAAGTTAAACTGAAATAAATAATATTTCTCCAAAAAAAAAAAAGCTTTAAGAATTCCGCTGGTCGAAACAAACATGGTACTATTGACTTATTCAATTAAATGTAAATTTTTAACTATAGTGTAAATAATAATCTTTGGTTAATTGGTAATAAGACTTAAAATAAAATATCAATAATTGTGTTTTACGTTGTACGTATGGTTTACAATTATTTTAAGAAAAGAAATTTGATGCAATTTTCTTTTAGCTTTCTTTAGCTTCGTTTAGTTAGAGCAAAGCCAAAAGTTCAAAAGTGTATCGCATGTTCAGCTCTTGTCAAATTCATTATATTATTTAATCTTAAAATTGTGTAAACAATACATACAAAAGGACCAATAATAATAATGAAATGTTTATATTTTTGCAATTGCCTTTGGTAAAAAAAAAATACTTCTAAAACGCAACTTTCCGATCATATTAGATCAAAGCAAACTGAAATAGTTCTTGTACAATTTACTAAGATAATTATTGCTGGAATTTTCAAAAGATTTAATAATCTTAGATAGGTACCCTGATTTGTTTTTCCTAAAATAGTTTTTACAGTTTTCCTTAAGCTAGTCATTTTAGCTAAGCAAAAAGTACTTTTTGGAGACTATCCTCTATTGCTCCACATTCACGCATGTCTTCTAGTACAAAAAAATTTAAATTCAAACAAAAAGTGTTAAATTAAGTTATCTCTAATTAATAGCTAAACTTTGTATTTTTTTTTATTTTTTGTGAAAATCCTACTAAAACAATAAAAGAAACACTTTATTAGTAATTTTGTTGAAAATTTATTGTCCACAAATTTCACCTCAAATTGAAAGTAGATACCTACATGCCAACAGCTTGCCTAATTAAAGATAACTTTAATGTTTCATTTAGTACCTTAGTGGTTAAATTTTAACCCTAAAGACCAAGTAATTTAAGGTTTGAGAAATGCACTTTGTGAAAATGAAAACTTCACAAGCATCATTATTTATTTGCTTTATTACCTACTTATGGCTCAAAGTGCATTTCAAAATATAATTGTACATTGCTTAGGTACTATTGCTACTTTATATTAAGATTTGAAAAAAAAATAAAAATGATGTTACCCTATAGGATTTGTACATTTTTTCTGTTAAGATACGAATTTTCCAAAAACCAAAATTATATAATAAAAATCCTTATGGACGTTTTTAAATATTTATCGAATCGGTACTATACTTGTAAGGCAAGAAAATAAATTTATTTAAATGTTTTTATTACATTTTGTACGTTTAGTATATTGAATTTGTTATTTATATTGTTGATAGGAAGAGGTGTTTATATAAACTTTTTGAGATTTTGGCACTAATCAATACATAAATTACCTACTGTAAAACACAATAATTATCTTGAATAAAATCATACGAAAACAATTTGAGTCAAGATGTGCCAAAATCTCTTCAAACTGTAAATTTTTAAACTAAGTTAATTATTCAAAAAGCTCTTATGAAAAGATAATACTTTGCCTGCTCATATCATAAAAGAAAAAATTAAATGCTGCACAAGATAATTTTTTTTGAATGTAGCAGTCTTACGACACAAGTGGACAGTATATTATGTAAGACCTTCCTTTGCTGTGTGCCAAATTTCCAAAAGAAATTTTTTTGTCATTGTTATACCTAATTAAATATAATTCCCATTAATAAAAAAGAAAAATTAGGCTTTGTTTTATTTTGATAAGTATGTAGGTATCATGCCAATCGACCTATGATGTGAAGTTATCAGACAAAAGTTATCAGACAATTTTCCGGAAACAGGTTCAGTGGCATCGTTTTTTTTTTCGAAATGTAATCATTTCACGTCTTTACTGCATTTTTACCTGGACTATTAAATATAAGAGACTTTCTGCACCCCTTAAAATAACAGCAGTTTTTGGATCAGTTATGGTTACCTTTATCGACGATAACGATTACCACGACCTCCAAAATCAGAGATTTTGCAACGCTAAACGTTTACATATTTCCGTTATTCCATTTTGCCTCTGAACCATGAACTGCGCCTGCGCCTTCGGATGTAAACCAATTTCATAACATCAAAATGATAATCCACGCTTATTTTTTCAGAATTTCAGATGATTTTATTAGACCTATCTCGCATAAATAGAAAAAGAGATCCTAATTGTAATAAATACTAGTTAGAAAGTGATAAAAGATAACATGCGCGCGCAACTCGTGGCTGCAGTGTAGCCAGATTGTATTGTTGCAGAACAAATGTAGACAATACGAATCGAACATTATAACATTAAAGAAGTGATATAGTGTCAAGTGTTTTACAGCGCCTCAAATCAGACAAAAAAGAGCTTTAAAGTGTATGTTAACATCGTTTGCACTTTTATTTTGATAAATGTTTCATCCGGCAACATCGCACAATGAAATTGCAAAGGAATATGTCAAGTATAATCTAACATAATCTTAAACGACACTGCGGTGAGTTCAAGTAATTCGTAAAGTATTAGTTTGCTCTTTGTCTGATTACACGTTACAAAGGAAGAAGAAACGATTAATTCTGAACTGGCCCCTGAATAAGAATATGACGCAAGCCTGTCATGAACTTGCTTCTCATTGGACGCTCACCTGCA
The DNA here is from genome assembly GCA_917834065.1 of Ceutorhynchus assimilis. Classification (NCBI taxonomy): domain Eukaryota; kingdom Metazoa; phylum Arthropoda; class Insecta; order Coleoptera; family Curculionidae; genus Ceutorhynchus; species Ceutorhynchus assimilis. Next base: position 7,096,798 of record OU892281.1, read on the forward strand.
GCCTACAAGCGATGCGCGCAGTCCAGGTAATAGGAGATCGGTCTATTATCTTAAAAAAAAAACAGACTTTACTTGTTGTTATTATTTGTCATTAGTCGTCAGCTGTTGTCATTTTTCTCTGATAATTTTTGACATCTGTCGTTTACCTTGCCTCATCCCTATTCCTCAAATCTAGGACAGCTAATTAATTCCCTGTGGTGCTTTTCTCTTTTCACGTTGGGTGGCTTCCGAGAAAAAGGTTTTTCTGAAGAAGTTAAACTTTGTCTTCGCCTTTTGAGGGATTTTGACTTTAATATTTTCAATTATTGAATTTATACTACATTTAGTTGCCTTACGTTGCGTTTCGTTTTCGTAAGCGCTTACGTTTTGAACACGGATTGCTTACTCGTCGTATTTTTCAAATTATGATTGTTCAAGAGGATAATCACCTGTTATTATTTGTCATTAGTCGTCAGCTGTTGTCATTTTTCTCTGATAATTTTTGACATCTGTCGTTTACCTTGCCTCATCCCTATTCCTCAAATCTAGGACAGCTAATTAATTCCCTGTGGTGCTTTTCTCTTTTCACGTTGGGTGGCTTCCGAGAAAAAGGTTTTTCTGAAGAAGTTAAACTTTGTCTTCGCCTTTTGAGGGATTTTGACTTTAATATTTTCAATTATTGAATTTATACTACATTTAGTTGCCTTACGTTGCGTTTCGTTTTCGTAAGCGCTTACGTTTTGAACACGGATTGCTTACTCGTCTTATTTTTCAAATTATGATTGTTCTAGTGGATAATTACTTGTTGTTATTATTTGTCATTAGTCGTCAGCTGTCATTTTTCTCTGATAATTTTTGACATTTGTCGTTACCTTGCCCCATCCCTATTCCTCAAATCTAGGACAGCTAATTAATTCCCTGTGGTGCTTTTCTTTTTTCACGTTAGGTGGTTTCCGAGAAAAAGGTTTTTCTGAAGAAGTTAAACTTTGTCTTCGCCTTTTGAGGGATTTTGACTTTAATATTTTCAATTATTGAATTTATACTACATTTAGTTGCCTTACGTTGCGTTTCGTTTTCGTAAGCGCTTACGTTTTGAACACGGATTGCTTACTCGTCTTATTTTTCAAATTATGATTGTTCTAGTGGATAATTACTTGTTGTTATTATTTGTCATTAGTCGTCAGCTGTCATTTTTCTCTGATAATTTTTGACATCTGTCGTTTACCTTGCCTCATCCCTATTCCTCAAATCTAGGACAGCTAATTAATTCCCTGTGGTGCTTTTCTTTTTTCACGTTAGGTGGTTTCCGAGAAAAAGGTTTTTCTGAAGAAGTTAAACTTTGTCTTCGCCTTTTGAGGGATTTTGACTTTAATATTTTCAATTATTGAATTTATACTACATTTAGTTGCCTTACGTTGCGTTTCGTTTTCGTAAGCGCTTACGTTTTGAACACGGATTGCTTACTCGTCGTATTTTTCAAATTATGATTGTTCAAGAGGATAATCACCTGTTATTATTTGTCATTAGTCGTCAGCTGTTGTCATTTTTCTCTGATAATTTTTGACATCTGTCGTTTACCTTGCCCCATCCCTATTCCTCAAATCTAGGACAGCTAATTAATTCCCTGTGGTGCTTTTACCTTTATTCAATTTTCTTAAATGTGGCATCCACACAGTTTTACCATAACCATAGGTATAGGTATAAGCACAAGGTTAGACCTTCTTAAATAACGCCGCTTGTTGTGGTTGATAAGTAAAACGAATATTTTTTTACTACAGCGCATACATACAGCAGAATGGCAAAATAAGAGGTGCAAAGAGTCTATATTATTAAATATGTTGTATTATTAATATGATCTCTAACTCCCTCTCGCATTTCTACCACAAACCCTTGATTAACTGGTACCTAAAGAAATCTATTTTTTTTTTTCAAATTGTCATTTCCTGCTTCCGCAGCGCACAATAATTGGTGACAGCAATTTACTGATATTTATCTATATCGAGATTCTGTACGGATTCGATCGATAGTGATCGATATTGATCGATTTATTTTGCTTATAAAACCCTAATTTAAATTAATGTGAATGGTATTGTTTTATATTATAATTTCATTGATTGTTGTTGATAGCATTGAGATTTATGTCGTCTACTTCTCTACCAGGGTCCTTATTCTTGAAACAGGGGAGCAGCGTTCCCAGGAGAACAAGTGTTCCGTCTTTCTCAATGATATGCAAGTGACAATATAAGGAACAAAGATAAAACACTCATTCTCCTGGGAATGCTGCTCCCCTATCTCAATAATAAGGTCCCAGGTGTGTGGTTTAAATATACTTATCACTACTTTACCTAACTTCAGACAGTTCCTCTCTAATGCAATTTATTGATTGCTGATTGGGTTCAACCTCTAGGGTTCAACCAATGGGTTCAACTTGCTGAAGGAGACATTTGCTTTTGGCACTTTCCTTTTACTCGCTTTCGAGGCTGGTTCAGGGTGATTTAAGTTTTGCATTTTTATTTAATTTTGCACCATTTTATGGGATTTTCGCCCTGATATATAAATAATAATAATCGTGGTATTTATCTGCCTAGTTTTAGTGCGTTTTGTTACCTTTTGGTGTCACGATTACTCTGATAATTCAGGATTTTATTACTTGATTGACTGGTAAGTTGAATCAAGCCATATGTGGCGGTTTGATCCCCAATCGGATTTTTATCCATCTATTATAGAGAGAAGTCTGTTGCTGGTTCCAGTGTTACCTTGTGGCATTCCTTTATGCTGATTTTGCTTATTTAGCTGATCGCTGGTTCCTGCTTTTTCTTGTGGTTGTTCTCTTTCTGTCATCCGACCATCACCTGGACAAACTAAAACCCTGCTACTACAGGTGATTATATATTATTTATGGACATCATGCCTTAATGGAAGACAGTAGATCGGGAATAATTCAAGTACCTATAGAAAAATGTGCTTTCCTGGATTTATTGACTCTCAAAGTTTTAATTATTAGTCTTTTAAAATGGGGATCTACAATAATGTTTCTTCCCCAGGGTTTTTTTATCTGGGCTTTTCGTTCAATTGCCTTAAATGTTCATTGCATCAGCCGTTCACCTGCAAATTGGGGACTTGCTGGATTTAGAGTTACAAATTTCTTGGCGCCCAACGTGGGGCGAAAAGCAAAAAGGCGCTGGTTGGTTGCGTTTATTATTTTTTTTTCCTAAATCATTGAAGATAATATATACTTAATATCCTGAAATTGGGTTTGGAGTTTGCATGGAGCCAAGTATCTTTCTTGCCTTCAGTACCTAATTTAAAGCAGCATAGGTGTTTTACGCTAATATAAAACAATTATTATAATTATGGTAGAGAAAAGTTGTGGGTTAATTAAGGACGAAGTGGAATAAAACTTCCTTGTTTACAAATTTTCTCTACCATAATTATTACTTTGGAGGACACTATATTTTCACTAAATTATTATAATTTTTTTTTATCCGACCTTGATCACCTTTTACTACTATTATTTACTTCTCAACTGGATTTTTCTTTTAAAAAGAATTTTTTTTTCTTCCTTGGTTATTATTATTGTTGTTGGTTACATTTTAATAGAGTCAGTTAATTTGTGGTAATATGGATTACAAAATGAATATTTCATATTTCTGGAAGGAGATCTTAATTTACGAATTTATTGTCCGTGGTGTGACGGTGGATGACTCCAAAACTGTCGAAAAGTTAAAGTCAGCTTTGCATCCTCTGATTAAACTGGAAAAGACTGGTAGCTTCACATATCCACCCTATAGTTTAAAGTTTTCTGATAAAAAACTCAAATTCGTGCTTTCCTCACTGAAGCAAATAGTGCTGTTCGCACCCTTTCTGGCGAGAGCGCTCAGAATAAATGTTTTTCGATTCAATCTCGACTTGTTCATCTCCTTCACCGAGCTACACGAATTCCTGTTTCTATGCTTCTAGTTGAAATCTTGGCATCATTGGACTCCCTTGAAGATGCGTCTAGGCAAGCTCAGTCGCCATTTCACTGAGTTAAATGGAGACAACCACCCTCCACAACCTCAACATAATTCAACTCGTCTCAACCTGCTTCAAACTTGTCTTCCTCCTCAGACTTCTCAGCCACCTAATAAAAATTCAAGAGTGGAATATCAAATTTTCTAGAGATAGTAAAAAGTTCTCTTTACATAACTTCCTGGAAACAGTTACTGAACTCAGAGTAGCACGTCACGTGACTGGGAAACAGCTTTTCGATTCAGCTATAGATTTATTCGAGGGTCGGGCGTTGAATTGGTTTAGAGCCAATAAGGCATGGTTTAGCGACTACTGGAACGGAATGGCTGATTTATTGCATTTTGAGCCTTCAGACTATAAGTCAAGACTTTCCAGAGAAATTCTGGACAGAACTCAAGATCCCTCTGAGAGCATTGCGGACTATATATCATGTCCTGCATGCAAGCGTTGTTTAGGCGGTATGAGGATTTACCTGAGGTAGCTCAATTGGACATTCTTTATCGTCATCTTTCTCCCTTTTATTCAACTCAACTGCCTGTAATTAATACACTTGAAGAGCTTGAGGCAGAGTGCCTCAAATTAGAGACAAAGAAGTACCTATGTTCCGCCATCTAGGAAGCGTCAGCGACTGGTTGAGCCAGATTTTGCCTTTGTACAGGTACCAAACTCCCTATGGAATTCTTCTAACGAATTTACTAACGTCTCGATCTATAATCCAGCCGATAATCCACGTCAAAGGGATAATATTGATGAGCTTAACGTCAATAGTATGCAGCAGCAGAACGTCCGAAGAGATTTAGTTTGTTGGAATTGTCAAAAATCTGGAAATTTGAATAGGAATTGCCCAGATCCACGTAAGACGCATTGCTTTCGTTGTGGTGCTCCCATTGTTATAGTGAGAACATGTACTAAGTGTTCGCATTCGGGAAACGGTCCTCGAGAGAATCGCTGGGTCGTCCTATTTCCTCTCAACTACTTTTGACGGCCGACTCTGTTGACATTCTAGACTATATTATATTATCTCTCACGCTTCTGGTGATCAACGACCATATCTTCAAATTGACATTTTAGGATACTCCATGCTTGGATTGCTTGACTCTGGTGCCAGTAGAACCTTAGTAGGGTTACCTGGGTACGAAATTCTTAGAGGTTTGGGACTCAAATTAAAAGAACCTAATTCTTGCACAGTTGCTAATGGTCAGGTGTGTAAAAGTATCGGTATGGCTAAAACAAAAATTATTGACATCATAGTACTCCCCTAACTCTCTCATAAGATGATTCTGGGAATAGACTTTTGGAAGCATACCTGACATGGGTCAAGATGTTTGGCGTTTTAGTGAGCTGGTTGACTCTGTCGATGTTTGTAGTATCCAGAATATCGATCGTTTTTCAGTTTCTGAAAGGGAATCCCTGGGTAAATTGATTCCCGATCGAATTTCAAAAATGGATTCAGGTTTGGGATGCTGTAAGGTCGCTGAACATGAAATAATTTTGGAAACTGGAACGAGGCCTATAAAGCAACGCTATTATCCGGTATCTCCCTATAAACAGAAGTTCATCGACGAGGAAATAGAGAAAATGCTGAAATTGGGGGTCATAGAAAGATCCAATAGATCCTGGTCAAGCCCTGTATGCCTTGCTAAGAAGAAAGATGGTTCCTTTCGATTTTGTATCGACTTTAGACAGTTAAACCTTCACACCAAGAAATATGCCTATCCTATTCCATATATTGCTTCTATTTTAAACCAACTACGTAACACCCGATTTGTTAGCTCTATAGATATCAAGTCTGCTTTCTGGCAAGTACCTTTACCCACAAACTCACGAGAATACACAGCTTTTACTGTTTCTGGAAGGGGTTTATTTCAATTTTGTAGGATGCCTTTCGGTTTGTCCATTGCTCCTGCTACTTGGCAACGCATCGTGGATACCATCTTGGGTCCAGAACTTGAACCAAATGTTATGGTTTACCTCGATGATATTGTTATCACCACGAGTAATTTCGCTGAACATCTGAAACTTTTAGAAACAGTTTTTGATCGTTTTTGTGATGCTGGTCTTATTATTTCCGTAGAAAAATGCAGTTTTTGTAGGCCCGAGCTCAAATACCTTGGTTATCTGGTTGATGACAAAGGGTTAAGACCTGACCCTGAAAAGTGGAGGCCATCATCAATCTTTCCGCTCCTCGTAACATTAACGAAATACGCCGCTTCATTGGTACCTATAATATATTTGACCCTTGTTTCTTGTAACATCGACTTATTAGGTGCTCCCTAAGAATATCACATGAAAATACTCTATTTTTTCTTATTATTATTAGGTACATACTATGTACACATATTTTTTAGTTGCTCTATTTTTATTCAATTTTATTGTCAAGAAGATTATAATACACCTTATATACACACTTAATTATTCATTTATTGTGCTTCTGATAAGAGCGATTATCAGTCGCTTACAGTACTATATAAACCAGATATAATTATTGTTAATAAACACATTCATCTATATAAATAAACTAGTGTATTTCTATTCTCGGACTCATACATATAATTTTATTTGAAAAAAAATGTAGTGGTTCAGTTCATTTATGTTTTCAATTTTGATTTTAATACATAGTTTGAATTTGAAAATCTTTATCTTTATGTTATCAGGAATAATTATAAACATTTACAACTAAAACACGATTATTGCCTAATAGTTCTAACGTATTTTTTCCAAAACTATATAGATTGCGCTTAAATTAAAATATTGCTTGCTAGGTTTGCACTAATCAGAAATATTATTTCAATAAGGAACTTATTACTTTATTAAGGCGTATTTAACTATGTGAAGCAAGTTCGTGAAAATGGATTGTTCTGATACAGTAGAAGACAGAGACACGAATCCTAGGAAAAATGCAAACTTTTTATCTGTGATTACTTTTTTGTAAGTATAATATTTCTGTTTCAGTTCTGCATTGTTATATAGGCAATTTCAAACTATTTTTTATTGCGGAAGGCATGTTATGGTGTAAGTTTTTCCTGGGCGGAAAAGCCAAGAGAAAGAAACAAGAAATTCTCATTTCTATCTTTGTAGTTTTTCCGGGTAGACGGTTAACCCGACTTTTGGTTTTGCTTCTGACTATAGAATAGGTACCTTAGGTACCTACTATTCTCATATTTTAGATGACGAGACAACCGTCTATCACCGTTACTCTGGATTTGTATAGCGAATGAAAAAAAAAAAACAAAAAACTCTCTTTTCTTTTATAGGTACCTAATAAATATTTTGTTCTCAAATTTCAATTCCTTGAAAAGTACACAATTATAAATTAGGAAAAAATATTTTTGCACCATATTATATCGTCGTGTAATTTAGATAAAAGCAATGTTTAATGGAAGCTTTAAACTTCACCTACCCTTGACAAAATCTTACTTATCATCATATTTATAACAAAATATAGGTACACAAGCAATAAAGATCATATTATAATCATTTCAGCTACAATTACCAAACATTGAAAAAAGGCAGGAAACAGAAGTTGGAAGAAAACGATATTTTCAAAGTTCTTCCCGAATTTGAAGCGGAAAAACTTGGAGATAAACTAGAGAAACAATGGAAAAAGGACACTGAAAACAATAAAAAACTATGGAGGACCTTAATGGAATCTTTCGGATCCACTTACTGTTTGTACTCAATTTCACAATTATTCGTTGCTACATTTGTGATGTAAATAATAACCTACCTACTGCGTTAAAATTCAGCATTCATCAACCATTTGCTTCCAGGTTATACCAACCCAAAATCTTGTCCATATTTGTAACATATTTCGGCAATTATCCAAAAACCGTAACAAAATTTGACGCTTACCTTTACTCAGGCGCATTAGGAGGAATCTTACTTTTGAATGTATTTTTCACACAGAATCTGGCTCTGCTTCTAGCGGAATATTCCTTGAAAGTACGCACAGCCGTTAGTTCATTGATATTTAGGAAAGCTTTAAGAATAAGTTTGGCGGAAACTACAATTGGTACGATATAAAAAAATGCTAGTTGAAAAATTGGAAATAATTTAAAATTTTTAGGAAAGATAATTACACTTATAACCAAAGACGTATTTGCCATAGATGCCGCATTAAATTTTTTCAAAGATGTTTTTATTGGATTTCTACAACTAGCTGTCATAACTTATATCCTTTATGACAGAATGGGAATTGCTGGATTATTTCCTACTGCAGTAATTATATTGATCATACCAATCCAATGTAAGTACATCAATATTCTATCAATCAACCATTGTGAATAGGATTTTTCTCCATTAGTACTATGTGGGACAATAGCTTCAAATGTAAGACTTCAAACGAATGAAAAGACTGATGAAAGGTTTCGATTGTCGCAAGAAGTTTTTAGCGCGGCAAAAACTATCAAAATAAATAATTGGCAGGGGTATTTTGAAGGGCTAATAAACAGGGTAAGACTGTAAGTACCATTTTGTAACATTGACATGTTTTTTTCATTGAGGGATGTTCTTTCGTTATGAAAGTTGGGATTAAATGTAAATAAAAATATAGTTAGATGTTAGATACCAAATGTGCAAATGCTTATTTCAGTCATCAATGAATGATCCTTCTTAATATTCTCATGGTAAGTTCCAAGGGTCAGTTAAGTTAGCCTCCCCCCCATAGATTTCTGAATGAAAATTATCCCATAATTTTTCTCTCATTTTGCTCCACTAATTTCCATTTCTGCTCCATTACAGTGGAGAGACTATATGGTCTATTAGGTGGAGGGGCTAAGTTAACGCTAGCCCCCCCCCCCTCCAGTGAAAACTCAGAAAATTGATCATACTCATTTTGTTCTCCGAGTTTTGCTCCATAATCGGCGAGTTTTGCTGTATTACCAGGAAAGACCTACAGAGCTCTCAAAAATCTCTCCTAGCCCCCCACCAGTAAAAATTTTGAAATTTGAACATGCTCATTTTGTTCTCCGAGTTTTGCTCCGTTTTGCTCCATAATTGGCGAGTTTTGCTCTATTACCAGGAATGACATACATAGCTCCAAAGAATCTCTTCTTGCCCCCCAGTGAAAATTTTGAAACTTGAAATTACTCAAACACTCGTTCTCATGGAAACGCTGCTCCCCTGATTCAAGAATAAGGACCCTAGAGGTCATTCCAGGAAATGGAGCAAAACTCGGAGTAGAAAATGCACATATAAAAACTCCAAAATTTTCACCCGTGTTGCTAGGAGAGATTCCTGGGAGCTGTGTAGTTCATTCCAGAGCCGCTTTCGGGTGCAGTGTGCGAAACACCTGGAGCATTTCACGGCCATTATACTCAATGCGCTTTGCACTCGAACGCTTGAAAATCAGTTACAGGTGTAGGTCTCTCCTGGTAATGGAGCAAAACTCACCGATTATGGAGCAAAACTCGGAGAACAAAATGGGCATGTTCAAATTTCAAAATTTTTACCAGGGGGAGGGGGGCTAGGAGAGATTTTTGGGAGCTCTGTAGGTCTTTCCTGGTAATAGAGCAAAGCTCGTCGATTATGGAACAAAATGGAGCAAAACTCGGAGATTAAAATGAGCATGATCAAATTTCAGAATTTTCACTGGGGGGGCTGGGAGAGATTCTTGGGACGTCTGTAGGTCTCACCTGGTAATGGAGCAAAACTCGCCGATAATGGAGCAAAATGGAGCTAAACTCGGAGAACAAAATGCGCATGATCAAATTTCTGAATTTTCATTGGGGGGGTCTAGCGTTAATTCAGTCCCCCCCCCCACCTAATAGGCCACATAGTCTCTCCACTGTAATGGAGCAAAAATCGAAATTAGTGGAGCAAAATGAAAGCAAAATTATAGGATAATTTTCATCCAGAAATTTTTCTATTTTCTATGGCGGGGGTGCTCACTTAACTCACCCATGTTCCAATAAGCCATAAACGTAACAACAACATTTAGTACCTATGCAAAATTCTGTTTCTAGCATCTTACTCGAATATCACTAGGAGAACATACTCAAAATGATTCTTGCATTCTTTCTAAAACCTTTCTAAGAGGTTAGGTACATTTTAGCCTAGAAATCAACAAACTTGCTCAAATTTACTACCTCAAAGCCATTATTTCCTGGATGAGTGAATTTGCAATCTACATATCTTTCTTTGTATTTCTATACTACCATATGGCAACTGATGAAGCATTAGACGCCGAGACTATGTTTTTTGTACAAAATTGTCTGTTCATGATGAAAACCACCGTTACTTTTTCAATTCCAATGGGTATAATATACATGATTATTGAAAAATCCCATATACCTACAATTTATGTTTTCAGGAATTTCCAATACTGCTGACCTACTAGCCTCTTTCAAAAGGATTCAATCTTTCCTTGAATTGGAAGAAGTCCATGATCAAGTTTTTACAGAAACTAAACGTCCAAATATTCGCCTGAACAACGTCAAAGTTGTCATTAACCAACAAGAAGTTTTAAAGTCCGTTTCGCTTGAACTTAGCAATGGTTTGCTCTTAGTAACTGGTTCTGTAAGAAGTGGTAAAACCATTTTACTAAAAACCATTTTAAAAGAATATCCCGTTAAATCTGGACAGTTGGAGGTTGATGGTAAGGTATCTTATGCCCCGCAAGAACCATGGATATTTCCTTCAACTATAAGGCAAAATATTTTATTTGGTGAACCTTATAATGCCGAAAGATATAGAGAAATTTCAAGAATATGTGCTATTAACGATGACCAGAGACTAATTAATGATAATTTAAGCAACGGTCAAAAAGCTAGAATTTCATTAGCAAGGGCTGTGTACAGAGAAAGTGATATTTATTTATTAGATGATTGCCTAGCAGTTTTGGATTCAAAATTAGCTGCATCGATATTTAAGCATTGCATTCAAGGCTTTTTGAAAGATAAAATTTGCATTTTTGCAACTAATAAAATGTATAGTGGTCATACTATTTTACACTTAGAAAATGGTTGTACATTGAATTTAGCCCAACAAAATAGAGGTTTGGACAAAAGAATAACCTATTTTATTGATGAAGAAATAGATTTACAAAAACCTAGACAGTCTACTATAAGCCAAAATATTGATCTGATGTATGACAGTACCAACGAAAGTGATGAATTAATATCAACCATAAATAATAATATTTACAAAGAAGAAAAAAACTCTGGCAGCGTTTCATGGTCGAACTATGCAAGTTTCTATAAACTCATGGGAGGATTTTTAGGCTTCTTATATTTGATAATAGCTTTCGGAACTGCGCAAGCAGCTTTATTATATTTTGAGAAGCTAACAGTCGAGTGGTAAATATATAATTTCATATAATAAATATTAAAGCAAAGAAATTGTTTCCAGGATAAATACACAAATAGATATAACATACCATCAGAAGCAAAGGCTCACCAATTCCACTGAATATCGAAACTTACTTGATACCAGAAACTATTGCTTCAAATTTTACCTAATTCTACTACTACCTGCCATGGTTGTTGCGATTGTAAGGTCATATTCGACCTTTCATGCTTGCCTAGATGCTGCTAGAGCCTTGCATAACCAACTGATTACGTCACTGCTGAAGACATCCTTTAAGTTTTTCGATGATCATTTTATTGGAAATATTATTAACAGATTATCTAAAGATTTGTATGTTCTTGATGAATATATGCCTTTTTTGATTTTTGATGTTTTCCGGGTAAGAATTTTATTGAGAAGGAACCTTGTATCACTGTTTTTTATATTTTTAGATAATTGTTACTGTTATTGGTGCTCTAATCATGGTTGCTTCAGTTAACTGGATGCTTTTTATACCAGGCGTTCTGTTGCTAGTGAAATTTTATTTCTTGCAAAGAATTTATTTGCCTACTGGAAGGAGTTTGAGAAGGCTGGAAGCTTCATGTATAACAGAACAATAACAAAACGTTTTTCATGCTTCTAATTTTTTTGTTTTCTTAGCTAGAAGTCCAATTATTGGCTATTTGAATTCAGCACTAGAAGGTCTAATAATTATCAGAAGTAGTAGGCAAAATCAGAAACTAATATCTGAGTTTGATCGCCATCAGGACTTTTATACGTCAGCGTATCACATGAATCAAACCACAACAAGGCTTTTTGCATTCTTATTCGAACTATTTTCATCGTTTTTTGTAATGGGAATATGTATGAAATTGCTACTTTTCTTTGGAGGTGAGGCTTACATTTAATTTAGAAAAACTTAATTAAATAAGCATTATTTCTGTAGGCTCTTCTGCTGGTGACATAAGCCTAATAGTCATCCAATCCATGCTTCTATCCCAAACACTGCAGTATGCTATCAGGCAATTTACCGAACTAGAAATTGCTATGACCTCAACAGAAAGAATTCTGGAGTACTCCAATGCCGCATCAGAAAAATCAACTGAAAAATTTGTAGCACATTGGCCCTCCAATGGAAAAATCCAGTTTCACAATGTATCATTGACTAACAATGAAGCAGGTTTGAATAATATTTATTTGGAAATCGATGGTGGAGAAAAAGTTGGAATTATTGGGAAAAGTGGAACTGGAAAGACTTCTTTTGTGTCAACATTATTAAGACTTCATGATTATCAAGGAAAAATTTCAATTGACAATGAAGACATAAATCTTCTATCATTAGACTGCCTAAGATCTCGGATAACTCTAATACCACAAGATCCAAAACTATTTTCTGGCTCCATTAGAACCAATATAGATCCTCTTCTTGAATTTACTGATGAAGATATTTGGAAGGCTTTGGAAGATGTCCGAATGAAGAAATTTGTATCTAATTTGGATCAACCTATTAGGGATTACAGCGTAGGTGAGAAGCAATTGCTATGCCTAGCGAGAGCTTTAATCTCCCAAAACAAAATTCTAATTCTCGATGCGCCAACGTCAAATCTGGATACAGATATGGGAATGTTTGTGAAAAAGCTCATAGAAAGTAGTTTTAAGAGTTGCACTGTAATAATGGTAGCAAATGAATCAAGCTCTTTATTATGGTGTGATAAGGTAGTTACTTTGAAAGATGGGCAGATATTGGAGACTAATAGATAAAGATTATTTTGTAAATAAATTGTTTTTATTAATAAATTGTGATTCTTATTGACTAACTTATAAAACTTCAACCAAGTTAGCTTTGTAGGAAGCATCAGAGGATCTACCTTAAATATCTGGTGGAAAATACAGAGACGTCAGATACTAAAGCCGTTCTTAGAGTTTTCCGATGAAACTTTTTATGCACCAGAGTTGAAACCTCTCAATAAATGATTTGTCTTCTCGATATTTATTAAAATGATAATAAGAGGAATTGAAATTTATGAGTCTTGACAGAAGATTAGTTCTGGTAAATCTATTCAACTAAGCAAGAATTTTCAGGAAGTGATACAAGATAGTTGTAAATGATTTGCTCTCTATATTCTAGAGTCTGCTGCAATAACCTCCAGTTGAATAGTAGCTTGGCTCAGAAAGTCACTACTTATTTAATCATTAAAATAAAACACAGTTTTAAGTCCTTATTCACAATTTATTAAATGAACATCATTGCCTGCCTTACAGACTCAAACAACTTTCCTCTTTTACCATCTTATATAAATACCCATTGGCATTCTCCAACAAAGTATCAGGCTCATCATATTCCACTATCCTACCAGCATCCAATACCAACACTTTATCACAAGACAACACAGAATGTAACCTGTGAGCTATAGTTATCACTGTGCAATTTACAAAGCATTCCTTCACAGTTTTCTGTAAAAGCTGATCAGTTTCTGGATCTAAATTGGCCGTAGCCTCGTCCAGGACAATGATTTTATTATTTTGCACTAGGGCTCTTGCTAGGCAGATGAGCTGTTTTTGACCTGAGCTGTACGTTGCAGAAAGATCATCAATTATTTTATTGAGACTGGTTACAGATGATTTCATATGAACCTTTCCTAGAGCTTTCCAAATATCTGCATCAGAATATTTATTAAACGGATCGATATTGGTTCTAATGGTGCCGGAAAATAGTACTGGATCTTGCGGTATAAGGCTGATATGGGATCTTAAATAGTCTAGTGATAAGCCATTTATATTTTCATCGTCAATAGAAATTTGCCCATCAAAATTATATAGTCTAAATAGAGAAGATATTATTGAAGACTTTCCAGCACCAGTCCTTCCCACAATACCAACTTTCATCTGGCCTTCAATCTCAAAACTAATATTCTTCAGCACAGTTTTGCCATCAGTTTTATATGTCAATGAAACATCATTAAATCTAATATTTCCATTGGAAGGCCAATTGGTTGGTGTCTTTCCAGCTTTGGGTTCCCCTTTAACGTCAGTATACTCAAAAACACGTTCTATTGACGTCATAACATTTTCTATTTCAGTTAATTGTTTAACAGTGTATTGTAGAAGCATTGAAAGCATTGTGGCTTGGCTAATAGCTAAACCAACGTCACCTGGTTTTGCACCTGAATATAAAATCAATTGAAATATTGTGTTTATTAATTATAGAAATAGTTACCCTCTGGAAAAACCACTAGTTTCATAATAATTCCAACCATGAAAAATACTCCAGAAATATCAAGTACGAATTGAAAAAATCTCGATGTGGTCGTATTCATGTATGAAGTTGAAGTAAAAAGATCCTGATGCTTATCAAATTCTGCTTGAAGTTTATTTTGTTGCTCTGAAGCTCTTATTATTGCTAAACCTTCGAGGGTTGAGTTTAAGTAGCCAATAATAGGACTTCTTGCTACAAAACGTAAATTTTATTGGTAAGATAGAAACTTAACTCACATGAAACCTTACTTGTAGCTTCGAGTCGTCTTAAACTTCTGCCAGCTGGTTGATAAAGTTTTTGCATTAGGACGAGCTTAACTAGAAGGAATGCGGCCGGTATAAAAAATGTCCAGTTTACTGTGGCTACAAGTATAAAGACGCCAACTACAGCGAAAAAAAGCTAAAATGTAACAATTAAGATGAGTAAAAATTAAAAGCCTAAATTGAACTTACTCTATACCATTCGAAGACGAGGAACGGAATGTACTCGTCTATGATATGAAAATCCTTCGACAATCTATTAATTATATTCCCAATAAAATGATCGTCGTAGAAATACATGTAGGCACTCAGCATAGACTTGACCATAGCTCTATGCAGTTTTCTAGCTCCATTCATACAAAAAAAGAAGCTTGAATATGATCTGAGTAGAAACATAATCAGCATGCCCACTGTGAGGATTGTGTAAATGTTGAAAAATTGTTCTCGAGACTTTATACTTTCTTGATAATCTGAAGTGTTTGTTAGATTGTGAAGAGTCAGATTGGTTATTTTTGGTTCTAAATTCACCCTAACAAAGAACAACAGTAATTATTTTGAATTTTAATACTTATTGATTGAAATTCTTACCATAAACTTATCAATTTATCTGAGTACGATGCACAAAACTGTGCTGCTGCAAAAACAACAAGCATATAAATGGTTACAAAAATACCTCCAATAAATCTAAAAAAGCGGACGTAATTGTTCCAAAGTACTTTTCCTTCTTTTTTTGTTTCATGATACAAATTTTCATCCAATGTTGAATGTCCATTTGATTCTAATAAATTATCGATTTCATTGAAATCTTCACTAATTGATTCTTCATCATTGAGCTGACTAATTCTCATAGATTCTTTCCATTTATTGTCGATATTATCTTCGTCTATGTAATAAGTGATTCTTTTATCCAAAGCATCACGTTGTTGATCCAAAGTTAATGTGGCACCATTTTCAATAAACAAAATATCACTGTTATTTACGGTTTTGATATTGTTGATATTATTCGTCACAAATAAGCAAATTTTTTCCTTGAGGAATTTTCTGATGCATTCATTGAATATGTGCTTATTTACGTGGTTATCTACTGAAGACAAACAATCATCTATTAAATAAATATCGCTGTCCTTATAAATAGCTCTTGCCAAACTAATCCTCGCTTGTTGGCCTTTGCTTAAATTAATCCCCCTATCACCAACAATAGTTTGATCCATTTTATCGAACTGATTTATGTCATAAGTTAACGCACACATATTCAGGACTTCCTGATATTTTCTTTCATTAAATGGTTGTCCAAATAGAATGTTTTGCCTTATTGTCGAAGGGAATAGCCAAGGCTCCTCTGTGGCGTAAGAAAAAGTTCCTTCAGTAATAAGGTCGCCTTCAGATACTGGATATTCACCCAAAATGGTTTTAAGTAAAGCGCTTTTGCCACTACCAACATTTCCAGCGATCAATAATAAACCTTGATTGGTAATGTTTAGTGATACGGATTTTAATATTTCTTTATTGTTGATGACTACTTGTACGTTACTTAAATGCAATTTCGGGTTTTTAGTTGGGTTTCTTAAAGGCTTCTTTATTTCCTTTGCGTCTAAAATAATATGATACTAATACAGATATATTATTACCAAGAAAAGATATGACTAGAGTTAGCGATTATTGCAATGAATAGTATAGAATCCCACCGTACAAACACAAACCCTTCTTTATCTAATGGTGAGCTCCCAGATTCCAGATTATGCGTCTAGCTTTCTTTTCATGAATCGTTTTGGCTTACACCTTTCACAAATTATGCTACTTACTCAAAAAAGCTCGGATTCTGCTTAAAGCTGCTATCATATCAGACACTTGTGCAATTCCTAATGGTATGGATAAAGCAATAGACATTCTAATTGTACCCAAACAGGCTTGGGCATAATATATTGTTTCAGCATCGACATTATTTCCTGTTGCTATGTATGAAACTATAAGGGCGTAGAACGCAATGTTAATGGCACTACCTCCAAGGGATACTATGAAGGCTTTTAGGTAGTAGACTATTTTTATTTTATCAGTTTCTATCCTAGAATAATCAATCAGTGTTTGATATACAACACGCAAGTTCTACTTACAATCTTGCTTTATGTATAAGCTTTTCAAAATAATCCCGCCAGGTGTACATTTTGATTATTTTGATTGCACTTAAAGTTTCCTGTAGTAATTTAAATCTTGAGTCAGTTTTCTTTGCAGTTTCTATACGGCAGTCCATAGTTTTCTTACCAGTGAACACTAAAATGATAAAATAGACTTTTTTTAAAAATAGTAAAATGCAACCTCTTACATTGAATCGGTATAATGACCAATATAACTCCTACAGCCGGAAAAGCAGAAACTCCAACTTTCTGATATAAAATATAACTAACGACAGCTAACTGTAACAATCCAATAATCGCATCTTTCAAAAACATCAATCCTGAATCGATTGATAAAACATCTTTCGACATAAGTGTTACCACTTTGCCAATAGAGACATCTCCCAAAGCTATAGGACTCAATTTCAAAGCTTTTCTATATATTAAGGAACACACAGCTGTTCGTACTCTCATAGAATACTCAATAACTAATTGTACAAAGTGGTTATTGTAAAAAACGTTGAATAAATTGAGTCCAATAATTGCAAACGCATATTTAAAGGCGTCTCGAGTGGTTAGAGACGTTTGGCCTGGTTCAAAATATGCAACGAATTTTGAGAAGGTTAATGGAGTTAGCAATCTGAAATAAATAGTTTATCATTATTGAAATTTAAATAAATTTTAACTCACATTACAGCAGTACTAAAAGTCAATTGAACCACTGCATAGCAAAGATAAGTCCAACCAAAGCATTTTGTTAAGCAAGTTGCGATAGAAGCATTTTTGCTTCGCTTTTTCTCTTGCTTCCATTTATATTCGAGTTTATCTCCTAAGCTTTCAGCTTCAAATTGCGGCAAAACTCTGAAAATATCTTTTTCTTCTATGTCTTTTTTCTTGCCTTTTTTTAAAATTCCGTAATTGTAGCTGAAAATTTGTCAGTTGAATGTACAAAATGGCTGGAATTCAAAAATAACTTACAAGAAAGTTGCTAAAGAAAAAATACTAGCAGTTTCCCTAGGATTATAATTTTCACTCTTCGAATTTCCACTTATATAATCCATATTTAGTAACTACTAGAGTCCAGACGATACTAATAGATAGGTATTTTGTCATAATTTTAAAGTATCTCAAGGCACTTGAATAGATAAATATGAAATAATCAATGGGTACTCAAATCAATTATATCGATTTATATTTCATAAGTAGCTAAATACAATAGATTAATATATAAATGACGATACAGGTATTCCAGGGGAAGCCTCTATTTTAGTTTTTAAATTTAAAAATAATCCAAATATGTATAATCAGCTTTAAATTAAGCACTCATCATTTTTTAATTGACAGTTTTGAAGGGTTTGCCCTACAACTGTGGAGCTTGCACTCGGAGGCCCAATGGCTCATTGTGATCCATTTTTCAGAGTGGTTCCCTCCCAAATCTTTAACCTGTTCTTCGTTTCTCCGTTTTGTGCCAGTGCATGGTTTTTACGAAATTCAGTATTTCCATTCTCCCTTTCTTTTCCGCGTCTCCCAGGTACTTCAAGAAACTTTGCCCTACCCTACTAAGGTGCTTAATATTGATCTTTTATCCAGTTTCAATAATTTTCTGGTTTTCGCTATATCCACATTGCGATTGCATCTTCTGCTGTGCAGCTGCGTTATGGTTTTTTTCTTGAATAGTTTGAACGTTGGTTGTAATGAGTTGTCTGTTTCAGCTTGGACCTTTTTCATTCTGAATTTTGCCAGTCTATCTGCCATTTCGTTTCCTCCAATATTACTATGTTCTTACACCCAGCTTAGACCGTCATTACTGTTCCTGATCCTGATTGTCCTGCCTCAGCAATAGTCTTGCTGCTTTTTCAATAGTTTGTCCCCCAATCGTCGGCACTGTAAAACTAGAGATTTTGTATTTTCTTGAGAACAGGACTAATTTGTTTTTTTGAGGGTTATCTACTCCCAATCCGTTTTGTTCTGCCCATCTGGAGAGTTTTTTCAATGCTGTTGCATGATTTTACTGATGGTTGATAAGCTGAAGTCACTCACCAGTACTACTACGTCGTCAGCGTAGGCATTCAATTTTATCCTCCTTTTTCTAAAGGTTTTTATCGATTACCAACAGCTACAAAAGTGGAAATATCACTCCTCCTTGTGGAGTTCCTCTTGTTGTTTTTTTCCTTATAGTATAGTCACCAATTTCTGAATTAATGATTCTGCTTTTCAGCATTTTTATTATCCATTGCAGGTATTGTCACAACCCCTATACGTTTCGTCCTGGGACGTCACAACAGGAGCGTGCCTGAGGGCGTAGGTGGGGTTCAGGTAGAGAGAAACTCGCTTGGTATAGGTATAATGAGATAATGTATTGAATAATATTAATATTACCCTAGAAATAGTATCATGACGTCTCTTCTATGGAGGGACGTACTACTTATAGGCCACTCTGTATTATGTACCCTCTGTACACTTGGCGTGACTGAGGAGTGAAGCTGGGTTTGAGACAGGTCTAGAAGGACGTCTCCCAATAAAGATAGTTTGCACTGGACCTAGTCTGCTGCGTTAGTGTGTAGGATAGTATCTTTGTTTGGATTAAAATGCTCTAGTACTGGTGCAGAGACAAGCTTTTCTTTGAGAGTGTTGAATGCTTCTTGTTGCTTTGTACCCCTGGATTTGTAGCCTATGCCTTTCTTTGTTACTTCATGCAATGGTCTGGCTATTGATGCAAAATCTTCGAAAGTTTGGGAAAATATGATGATGTCATCCAGGTAAATTAGCACTTCTTTCCATTTCATGTCCCAGAAGACCTGATCCGCAAGTTCTTGGAAGGTTGCTGGGGCATTGCACAACCCAAAACTTAGTACGTTAAACTCGTAGATTCCATGCCCTTCTGTCACAAACGCTGTATATTGCTTTGAACTTTCCTCTACTGGAACTTGCCAACATGTCGAGGCTGCTGAATCATTTTGCATTGCCTAGGTATGACAAGATGTCGTCGATCTGAGGCAGTGGGTGAGTTGATTTTTTTGTTACACTGTTTATTTTCTGTATCTGGTTTTCCCATCCTTTTTCTTCACTAGCACCACTGGACTGGCCCAAGGAGAGTGGCAAGGCCTAATAACGTTGCTATCAAGCATTTCCTGAATTTGTTCGTCTATAATCTGCCTTTCTTTCTGTCATACGCGGTACGGGCGACTTTTGATTGGTCTGGCGTCCCCAACTTCTATTTTGTGTTGTGTTAAGTTGGTTTTGCCCATTCGTTTTGTCGATTTTGCAAGTTCTAGTTCAAGTTCTATTAGTGCCTGTTTATTTTTCTCCTTTGGAATTCCGTCCACTTTATGGTCATCTAGCGTTACTTCCTCGTTTTCCTGGATCTTCTCTTCTTGTAGCATGAGATTGTAGGAGTGATGTATTTCTGTTGTTTATTAAAATGCCATTGTTGTTCCCGCGTAAATAGCTACTGGATTCCGTGTATTTGATTTCACTTTTAACATAAGTCTGCCTTCATTTGTGTAAATGTGCTTTTGTAGTACCAGATGATTTTTTACTAACGAGTCAAAGTTATATCTGCATTGGTATAATCTTTAGTAACACCTAATTTGTACTTTGGTTTCCGTACTGATTTGCATTAGGTTACTGATTTCCTCTTCGGGTTTTTCCTCTATTTTATGACTTGGTTCTTCTCTGTATATAAGAACAGTGACGCCCGCGTGTCCTTAAATAGAAAATATAACATTTGTTTGAATCTTGCCCATTCTTTTCCTAATCCCCATCCTTGCCTTGGGATAATCAATTTTTCAACCGATTTTCCTGTGATGCTGGTCCTAAGTGCTCTTAGAAATTTACATAAATTTCTTGGAGTTTGCTTTTCTCTCATGGATTTTCTCGTAAATAGAAAAATTGCCGATTATTTCCCATGTTTTGTAATCGCTAACTCTCCTATGTCCCCCTTTTGCCTGTTTCTAGGAAGCAAATGCCTGTATTTCTTAAGAATTGCTTTTTTCGCTTTGTATTCTTGAGTTACACCTACTGCCAAAATGGCGTTAGTTGGTAGGATGCCTATATTTCCATTTTCTTTCTTTAGGAAACCGTTGACCTGGTCGGTTGTTATGTTAGTGTTGGCGTAATGGTTGATATTTTAGAATCACCTTCGGAGTTACGTGGACTGTAAGCGCAACTAATGAATATGTAGCAAAAAAATAACCATACAAAAGACAATATGATAAAAGGCGCCTTACCTGTGGTTCTGGGGTTCTTCTAGTTCTAAGTTAATTTTTAATACCGGGATCCCGGGTTTTGTTTCGGTTGCACAACACTACCGGCTTTTATTTCGAAACCGGTAACCGGCGAGCTCGCGATATTCATCGACTTTCTTGTGTGCGAAAACGGATTAAAAATTGTGTGTTCGTGTTTCGTGTTTGGCGAAAAGAGAGAGAGTGTTTCGCAGTCGCTTGGCTGTACGAATCTAGTATTTTTCGTACCTTTTTTGTCGACCTCGGTTCCATACCGAGGGCGCTGTTGTTCCCTGCATAGGAGGCGCTATACCTATTTGAATTTGTATGGTTTTTCAATATGAGCAAAATTCGTGTCTTTGACACTCTTGAAGAGATGCACATACAGTTAGTGTGGCCTTTTATGAATTTGTTGAACTCTAGTTCATCTATTTTCAAATTAGGGCTAGGCTGCTTCTCTTTGACTGGCTGTTTTGTTGTGACTAGGCCCGTCATAAGAATATTTTCCTTGTTTGTGTGCCTTAAGGGTCTTCTGTGTTTTCCATTTAAAATTAGGTCTTTGCACTAGGAGCAGACTTAGCTAGAGGGGCAGTTCCCATTTGAGGTACTTTGCACTAGCCTTAGGCTGCCGGTAATGGATTTCAGCGCGGTATTTATACTAAATAAATGCTAACTCGTTGACACACCTTAGTAAAATTGATGTACAGAGTGGTATTTACTTAAGTAGTTGACAGTATGATGGCTGGCCCCAACCTTCAGGTGCTCCATAGATTTTGAATGGACTCAATCATTACATTATTGGATGTACCCCAGAAATGGACCTAGTGTGTATTCTCTAGTATCCACCCTAAATTTTTTATTTTTTTTTCAATATCCAATCGTTTGACAGTTTGCCTCGAAACTTGGATAGTTTAGCAATTTAGAGAAAAGAAACAATTCCTCATTAAAGTTGATTGACTGACTGGTGACAATTAATCTGAACTAAAACTACAAACAATTACAATACAAAATAATTTATTGTATAAAAAAAACTAAATTACAAAAATGAAAAATTTGACGAAGCACCACCGGCGTCCCGTACCATTTTATAAAACAAACCATCCTTATCTAACCAGAGTACACCGGGACTGTCAAATTGTACAATTTTTCCATCTTCCACCACTAAAATTTTATCAGCAGTTTGAACGGAATGCAGTCTATGTGCTATCGTAAGCACTGTACAGTCAGCAAAATTATTCTGTATGGCTTTTTGCAGCAAATTATCAGTTTCAACGTCCATATTTGCTGTGGCTTCGTCCAAAACTATAATTTTGTTTTTGCAAACTAAAGCTCTGGCGAGACAGAGCAACTGTCTTTGACCGGAGCTGTAATTAAGTCCATGATCCAAAATTTCTTGTTCTAAGCTGTTCACTAAGCTTTTCATTTGCACTTTTTCTATAGCTGACCAAATTTCCGAATCAGAATATTTATTTAAAGGATCAATGTTTGAACGAATAGTTCCACTAAATAATATTGGATCTTGAGGAATGATTCCAATATTAGATCTTAGATATTCTACATTTAAAGTTTTAATGTCAATATTGTCAATTGTAATGATACCTTCGTAGTTATAGAGTCTAAAAAGTGTGGATATTATTGAAGATTTGCCTGCGCCAGTTCTTCCAACGATGCCAATTTTAGTTTTACCCTCAATTTCAAAACTTATATTTTTCAAAACTTTTTCGCTTGTTTTATATGACAGTGATACATCATTGTATTTAATGGAACCAGCTGTTGGCCATTTACTCAGTTCCTGGCCAGATTTATTTTCACTTTCCACTTCTCCATATTCCAAAACTCTTTCAACGGAAGTCATGGTGTTTTCCATTTCTGCTGCTTGTCTAATAGCCCATTGAAGTAAACCTGTTAGGGTCATTGCTTGAGAGACTGCTAGACCTACATCGCCAGCCTTTACACCTACAAAATATGTTTTTCAAAAAATGAATTAAAAAAACTATATTTTTACCTTCTGAAAAAATAGCAAACTTTATTACAATACAAGCAATAAATGCTATACAAGTCATGTCCATAGAAAACGCAAAAACTCTGACGGTACATTGATTCATGTAATAAGCAGAAGTGAAAAAGTCCTGATGCCTATCGAACTCACGTTGTAGGATTTTTTCTTGTTGACAAGCGTGGACTGTAGTTAGGCCTTCTAAGGAGGCGTTTATGTAACCAATCATTGGACTTCTTGCTGCAAATGATTTGATAATCAAATAAATAAACGTGCAAAATATTTTGCTCACTGGCTGCTTCTAATCTTTTCAAACTTCTTCCAGTTGGAATGTAATACCGCTGAATGAAAAACAAAATAATAAAAAGAACAGCAGAAGGTATCAAGAAGTAATAATTGACTGAAGCTATTAGTCCGATTGTTGCTAGAACAAGAAAGAAAGACTGAAAAAAAAATTAAAAAATTATTTTTAAAATATATTTTTTTGTCTCAAACTTACCCTTAAATTCTCATAAATAATAAATGGTATATTTTCGTCAATAGTATGGAAGTCCTTTGATACTCTGTTGACGATATTTCCAATAAAATGATTATCAAAGAATGTCATGTAAGCATTTAGCACACCCGTTACCAAGACTTTATGCAACTGTCTTCCAGCTCTAGTGCAAAAATAGAAATTAGCGAAAGAACGTAGCAATGTTAGTGCTGTGCCTATTATTATGGCTAGGATATAGAATTTCAGCAACTTGTCGCTTCTTTGGGTTTGAATTTGGTATGTTTCTGAATCTGTTTGATTGGTTCGGGTTAAATTTGATATTGCCGGTGCTATGTTTACCCTAAAAAATATGTGGCTTAGATTCTATTTGTGATTGGGAGTCATATTGAGTTGTTCAAGCAGGAACAAACCAAGGATCCTAAAACATTTCTTCAACAGGAAAAAAAAACATCGAGGAAAAACTGTTGCTTCATAAATCAGATACCTACCACAGACCATAAATGACATTTTCAGGAACACTGATATTTTCAAAGGTTTTTGTAAAACAAAAACATTTTCAACACACATAATTCTTACCATAAACTTAGAAGTTTATCCGAATAAGCCAGAGCACCTTGGCACAATACGAATACAACAAGGGTAAATAATAATACAGCAATTCCTCCAGTGTATTTATAATAAGCTATATAGTTTTTCCATAATACACTGCCTTGCTTATTTTCTTCGTAATACAGATTTCTTCTGGGCTCTGTTGCTTCCTTGTTAAGGAGCAATTTATCGGTTTCTGAGGTGTTTTCCTCATCGGAGTCAATGCCGTCATAGGTGTATTGATTATCTGAAGAAAAAAAAATCAACTTTCTTAGAATAGAAAAGTCCAAATGATTATACCTTCATCAATGTAATAGGTAATTCTCTTATCCAAAGCAGCCTTTTGCTGATTCAAATCCATTGTCCGTCCATTTTCCATGAACAAAATACAACCTGTAGGCACTTGCTTTATGTTGTTTATATTATTAGTAATCAAAATTACTAATTTATCTTTCAAAAATCCTCTAATACACTCTCTAAATACATGGTTATTCACCTGGAAACAAATTTAAGCAAACATTTTCAAATAAGCCTAGTTCCTTACATGTGCATCCAAAGCCGATAAACAATCGTCCAACAAGTAAATATCGCTATTTTTGTACACTGCCCTAGCCAAACATATCCTAGCTTGTTGCCCTTTGCTTAAGTTAATCCCTTTATCACCAACAACAGTATTGTCAAGTTTTTCAAAATTATTCAAATCGTGAGTTAAGGCACAAACATTTAAAACTTCCTGATAACGTTTTTCATTATAAGGCTGTCCAAATAATATATTTTGTCTTATGGTAGAAGGAAACAGCCAAGGTTCTTCTGGAGTATACGATACGGATCCTCGTACCAACATGTGCCCCTTGGAAATGGGATATTCGTTAAGGATGGCTTTAAGAAGAGAGCTTTTGCCACATCCGATATTACCAGCAACTACCAATAGGCCCTTTTCAATATCAATCGATACTGAGTGAAGAACTTCTTGATTTTGAATTTTTACGGAAACTTGATCCAAGTAAACTTTAGGGCTTATCGCTGGAGCTTTGGTAGTACTTTTTTGGTTGAATTCTGGAGCGCTTAGGAAGTGTTGGAATCTAAAAAAAATTAATATATTTACAAACAAAAATAGTATTAAATTAAATAATATGTTAGTACCTTTTCATTACTGCACATAATTCAGCCATATAACTGATACCCATAGGTATTGAAGTAGTGATACAGGAGCGTAATGCAAAGAAACATTGCTGGATGAAATATAGAGTTTCGGCAGTAATTGAGTTTCCAACTAGAGTGTATGTAATGATCAAGAGGAAAAAAGCTACTTTCATTGTTAAGCCTCCTAGAGTCAATATTGTGGCTTTTAGGTAATAGATTACTTTCAGCTTATCGGTTTCTTTACTAAAAAATAAATAAAGTATTGTTCGGGTTTTTTCCTTCTTGTGTTACGTTATGAAGAAGAAACCAAGAAAAAAATTCTTGTTTGTATTTTTATGCGGAATCGTAAAATTTTATAATTTAATTGATCACTTAGCTTTATATTAAACAAACAAGCTTAGCATGTTGTAATAATAATTCTCGCGATAAGTTAGTTGATTTCTACAATTAAATTCTTAAACGCATATTTGTTTATGAAGAATCATAACATTTTTGACAAACCTTATACCATTTAACTGAACTATAAAATCCTTAAGACACTAATACTGATACTTACATTCTCAAAGTAGTAATTAATTTTTCAAAATAATTCTCCCAGTTATACATTTTAATAATTTTGATAGCATTGAGGGCTTCTTTCACTAGCTGGATTCGTTGTTCGGCCTTTTTTGCTGCCTCTAATCTTGTAAAAGAAAATTTTCTTCCACAATAAGCTGAAACATCATCGTCAAAGTATATACCAAAATATTATTGTAGATACTTACATTGTATTGGAATCACTAAAATGAAAAAGCCAATGCCAGCAAAAACTGAAGCTCCAACTCTATTATAAAGCATTACAGTGATAATGATAGTTTGAATTATGCCAATCCACATGTCGTTGAGAAACATCAGGGCGCCATCGATGCAATATACATCTTTTGTGATAAGAGTTACGACCTTTCCCATAGAAGTTGTTGAGGAAGCAGCTATATTTAGCTTTAGAGCTTTCCTATAAATAAGCGAACACAGGGATGTTCTAACTTTTACAGAATACTCCATAATTAGTTGCTGATAGTTATGATTATAGATACAATTTATTAGGTTTACCGATATTACAAATAAGGCATAACCGTAGACTTCGGATCTGGATATGTTCGTTTGGCCTTTCTCGAAATAGGCTACGAATTTTGATATGGCTTTGGGTTGAAGTACTCTACAATAAATTTATTAAAGGATTATATTTGTTTTGTAATTTATACACCTACATCAGAGCAGTTCTCATTGCTAACTGCATTAAGCCCAAACAAAAATAATAGCAACCAAAATTTCTAACCAGGCACTTGAATATTGCAGTTTTTTCTTCATTATTGTGTTTTTCCAAATGTTTAATTCCGTTTTTATTCAAATCGATCCTTTCTTTTCCTGCGCAATTTATGTTCCAGGAATTTTCCAATTGATTGCCCAGATTTTCAGATTCGAATTTCGGCCGGACTTGGTAGATATCTTTTTCTTGTAGATCGCGTTTCCGGCCTTTCTTAAGGATTGGAGAGGTGAAACTGTAATATATCAATATATCAAATCAATTTATCTATTTATTGATCTATTTAAATACAAAGTATTCAAGTTACATTTTATGCTCAGCAAAAATCAAACTTCTTCACACAGTAAAGTTAATGAGTATAGATACTTTGTTATGTGACTGCTCTCTTTCCCAAGCATACAGTTCATATAAAAACAAATTTGCAATTTGTAATATTCCGAGAAAATAGACCCATAAATCACAATGTCTTCACTGTAAAAATTTATTATATGTCAAATAATCAAAAACAGAATTTCCGGTATCTCCAAATCAGTATCAATAAATTGAAAAGGAAACAAATTAACGTTTAATATTATATTAGGTATTTCGTCATCAAGCCTGTGTCATCTCCTAAATCAATGAACTTATAAGAGCGAGGCCAAGTAATTATAAATGATTTATGGCATTCTTGAACCAAAAAAATTTATTGACCTCGATAAATTAGGATATTGCGACATAATTATTCGATTTTTTTAAACTAAGAATGATAAAAATTTCAAGGAAATTGCATCATTATTTTTAATAATATTTAGGTCGGCCAATGGAATTGTCGGATTGCTAGGCAAACGACCGCCTATTGACGATTTGGGGGATAATTAATAATACTTTGCGGGGGGATCGATTTGATATAAATACCGCGGTTTTAGAAGTGGAAAGTAGTTGTCAGTTGAGAGATGAGTTCGCAGTCCAGTTTGAGTTAAAATCTACAGTACCTAAAGTGTCAATCAGAGAAAATATTCGCGAAAAGTTTCTTGTATTGCCTCGGTAACAGTCTTTTTGAAAAAGTAGCGGAAAATTTTGAAAGAAAGAACAATTAAATTCGTCAACATTTATGTGCGTGCTAGCTAAAAATTTTGAGTAATTAATTAAGTAATTTTACGTGTGCAAAGTTAAATGTAAGAAGTACTTTAGTGTTTAATAATTTTCTGACTTTTATCAATGATTTTGAATAATAAGAGTGGAATAGGAAAATTTGAAAAGAATCTTGATGTTCATGAAATAGAATTGTCTTAAAATATTTGAAAGTTGTTAAAGGAAACTTATGATAGTAATTTGTTCTGTTAAAAAGGAAATGGGATGTGTCGAAAAGAAACTTGTGCATGAAATAAGATTGTTGACGGTTATCATTCAATGTAATGGAGTGGTTAGTTTAAGAACTGTTGTCCTTCATATGAGATAAAACTGCTGACGATAATCATTAGACGTATTGAGAAGGTTTATTTGAAATTTGTTATTCGTCAAGAGACATTGATGATCTTAAGTGCCGAACTTTTGAATTAGGGATTTTATTTTTCAAGTAGAAATTATTGTAGGTAAGGTTTTATAAGAATAAGTTAGTAATACCTATATTGATAAACAAATAGGTAATTATTTTGGGTTTTTCATAAGCAGTTAGTAAAGGACTTTATGGCCACTTGCACCAACATTTTAAGACTAACTTAAGTCGGACTTATCTTTAAGCCGCAACTTAACTCTAAATGTTAGTTGCACCAGCAGTCGAGCTAGACTTAAAGTAGCCTTAAATTAAATTTTCTTAAGTCGCCAAAATCCAGGCCTTAAATTCGACTTAACATAATATAAAGGTGAGTTCTAGCAGAAAATTGAATCTAACTTAACATTTGAACTAACCTAACCTAAGTTCGGAATATGCAGGCTAACGACGGCGTTCATACAGCTCCACTTAACTTAAGATATAACCTAACTCAACAAGAAGTTCGCCAACTTTTATCTTTTCCTTAAATTAATGTAGATTTAGAGCATTGCGCAAACGCGAATTTTGGCATACGTCATATGTATCATTGGCAGAATATATAAATCTTAAATTAAATTAAAGTTCTTTATGAACGACAAAAAATAAATTTAAATTGAGTCTGGAGTTAGGTTAGGTTAAGTTAAATTTTTTGTTAGAACCCATTAAGGGCCGGTTTCTCAATAGCGAGTCATTTCCAGTGGTTTTAACTCCAGGGTAACCGTGTCGAGTTGCTATGTTTAACTTGAGGTTTAACCCTGGAGTTATGCTTAACCCGGGGGTGACTCGCTATTGAGAAACCGGCCCTAAGGTGGGTTCTAACAAAAAATTTAACCCGTAATAACCTATAAATTTCTCATATATCTTATTTTGTTTCTGTAGATCCTCTTTTTGATTCTTATACTTATAATACTGTTTCAAAGAATCCAAACTTCTCTCTCTCATGCCCGGTGAAGCAGCATTGAAATTCCTGCATACCTTCTCCCAGGCTTCGTTCTTTTCATGAATGGATAGAGCATCAGTTTTTTTTGTTTTCAATAATATTTTTAAGTCATGCCACTATATTAATTAAGGCCTCCTTTTATGCTAATGTAAAATTCGCGCCGCTCTGCTTTTTAGAATTTGCTTTTGTCACACTTCTGTCTGTTTACTGAGGATTTCGCAACGTTGCCATTGTCCCAAATTATTAAGTCCGACATTGCCAAGTCGGCATAATTTGTCTATGGTGCAAGTAAATTAAATTAAAGGCTAACTTAAAATTAGGACCTGACTTAGCCAAGACCAATTTGAGTTGCGGTTGGTGCAAGTGGGCATAAAGAAATTTTAAAGAATTTATATAATTAGGTGAAGGGAAGTGTTGAAATGAGTTAACTTATAAGTTATTAGGAATAGTAGAAATAGGGCGTTTCTTATTTAGTAGGGATATTTCAGTGGTCCGTAATAATAACAATTTTAGAACGGATGTGAAGTAATTGAATTTATAGAAATAGATGAGGCTGTCAGAATTGGAAGATATTTGGCTGATAAAATTTTTTTTGGTTTTATGTATAATAAAATATAATTTATTGCACCTCAATAGTATGTTTCTCTCTCTTGCAAATAGACCCTTCCACAGATTTTAGTTAGAAGCTCCAAGTAAATAAACACCATCAATATACCGCTCGCCATTTACCATATAACTATTCATAGAGAACTTGGGGCGTTTTGCTACAAATTTATTTACTTCTTAAATTTATTTCTAAACATGTTAACAAATGTTAAGGTTATTTTGAGGAACAAAGAAATTCAGGCAGGATGCATTCTTCTCAAATGCCATAAAAATTCAATAGTACATGAAAGTTCTTGGTATTCGACCCTAATTAAAAATTTTCAATTATTTCTGGAATTATTATTACCTACTGTGCTTGATTGTTTATAGTAGTTAACACGCAGCCAAAGCGTAATAACGTTAAAGAAATTAAAATTTAATAACTCATTGTTTCTAATGGGTTTGTTGTTCCACATTTTCCAAAATGTATTACTATTTAGTTAGGTAACACACCCATTAAATATATATTATTCTGCTCAATATAATAATCGCACGCTGATAACGATAAACGGAATTTCTAATATTTTGAAGACTTTACAAACGCCCTCGATGTTATCATTCACTTCAAATTTTATCTAATCTAGCCGTGAATTTGGTCTTTTTTTTTTGTCAATTTGTTGAAATAACTGCAATTTTTTTCTATTGATTTCCTTAAAAGTTTTGAAGCATTGAATACATTGTTGCACAAAAGTTTGCAGCGTTTGAAGAACCGTGCAAGAATTTTCGCCTACGAAACATTTCCTACCGAAGAAACAGATTTTCGGGTAAAACCGACGTCGTACCTACGTCATACAAAATAAACTTAACTAAGTCAAAGTTGTATGATAACTACCAAACGACAATGGCTTAGTAGGAAAACTTATGACCAAACAACATTTGCTCAACCGTCAAATAAACCTTTCATAAAATAATCATAACGTTGTCAAGATGCGCAAGATAATAAGAAAATTCTAAAATAAATTCCAATGAAGAAGTAGGTTTATAACTGAAAATAAATATGCTTAGCAGCAAGACGAAGGCAAAAACTGAAAATTGGAAAACGTATAGGTACACAAAGTAGACACCATATACATTTTGCAGACAGGAAATGAAAAATCCCCTTAAAACCGGAATATAGTCTTATTTCCCAAACTACCTGTGAAAAACAAATAACTAATTTCCAATAGAATTTAAATGTACTAAACATTATCTTCCACCTTTACTTAAGTAAATTCAATTATTGAATAATTATTGTGTACTCACAAAAAAAATACAATCGAAAATATCGATGCATCCTCCCTAGGATTCCGCTCTCGAACTGTCCTTTCTCCCTGGTCCATAATCACTACTTTTAAGTCACTATTTCAGTTTTCTAAACACTACGCCCACACCATTTTTTGCATCACTAACAATGTCCTGTTTTACTCTTTTTTTTCTCGTTTAGGTCTAAATCTTATCATCTAATAATTCGATAAGCTGCCATCTGATTCCGTAATGCGCGGTTTTCTAGCCTTAGAGAGCTTCGTCATCGTCCTGTAGGCCGTAATTTAGATTGTATGCCTATAATTAAAAAAAAAGGCAATTAAAACTTTTGGTAGGTATAATTATCAATGGTTACATTCAAAAAAAGGATTTTGTTGGTTCGAAAATACGAATAAGTACACTTAGGTATAATTTTATAGGTATAACTACTTAGTGCGTAGGTACTCTCTTGCTTATATGGTTTTTCCTGCTGATAAATTAGTGAGTTGAGGTGGAATTCACATAAGCATAACAATAAAAAGCCAATAAAACAATAATTGTTTTTTTTTTAATTATCGCAATGATGCAAATCTCTATTATAGCTATATTCTTTCAGTCATAGATTTGCTGTAACAAAATATAAAATTGAATATTGTAAAAACAGCAATCAAATATCGGCAAGGACAAAATTAATAAAATTTAACTTTTACGTGTCTAAGTAAAACCATGACAATTCTTCCCTATGAACGTACAGACATATTTTTTGCAATTACCTATATAAGATTCACAACATTATGTATAACATCATGTTTTCAGGTAACAAGTATGTGATTATTAACCTCAGTCACCATACATGGTGACCATGACTTGTATAATAAATTTACCTTAAAAGATGTAATATTTGCATTAGATTTACACGGTTAGTTACATTTAACTTTCTTTATTCTGGAATTTTAAATTACTTTTATACTGACCAAAATTTAAAAACCGGCACAATAAATGATCCAAACTACAGTAGACGCAGCAAGACTGCCTCAACTGCATAATAAATTTCTACTGTGTAATTTAACGCATTCGAAGAGCACATTTCAATTTTTACATGTTCTTAGTAGGATTTTAATGAGCTCGTATTCGGCTTCTTTATATACATTCCGACACATACTTAAATGAATTCTGGTTATTTAAGAGTACCAGCACCAACTATGTATAGGAAAAAAACAATATGAGATAATAAACGCACGATGAGAGACTTCCCAAAAATCAAAACCCAGTATAAATGAGTGAAGTTCATTATGAAACTTTCGAAGGAATTAGCAAGACCTTACCCAAGTGCACTCAGAAAAATTGAAAAATTGATAAATCAACCCAAATTTCTGGCATTATAAGTCCAAATGGGC
Source organism: Ceutorhynchus assimilis (assembly GCA_917834065.1). Lineage (NCBI taxonomy): Eukaryota > Metazoa > Arthropoda > Insecta > Coleoptera > Curculionidae > Ceutorhynchus > Ceutorhynchus assimilis. Next base: position 7,129,161 of record OU892281.1, read on the forward strand.
TGAAATTTTCAGGAATTGTAGTCCTCTACTGGAATAAGAATCGCTGGAAGTTTCAGCTTTCTATCTTTAATAGAAAAAAAGTAATGAGCTTTCAAAGTTTTCCAAAATCTAAATCATAAGGCATAAGCTACCTTCTTACTGAAACGATGAAATTTCAATTTTTTTTTGTGGAGATTTTGTGTCCTAATGGTCCATTCATAAATCACCCCAAATTGCTTACCACGATTTTATTTCTGCAACTATCAGTCCAAATGAGCTGAAATATTCAGGGATTCTTGTCCTCCACTGGGATAAGAAACGCTGAAAATTTCAGCTTTCTATCTCTGATAGAAAAAAAAAAGATGATCTTTCAAAGTTTTCCAAAATCTAAATCATAAGGTACCTACTTACTAAAACGATGAAATTTCAAATTTTTTTTTAATGAGATTGGGGGTCCTAATCGTCCTTTGAGATCCCCAAACTCCATACACTAAATTATTCTGAAATTTGGAGCCAGATTCTATGAGAAAAGGCACTCAGAAAAATTAAAAAATTGATAAATCACCCCAAATGGCTCAACACAATTTTATTTCTGGAACTATAAGTTCAAATGGCCTAAAATTTTCAGGAATTGTAGTCCTCTACTGGGATAAGAAACGCTGAAAATTTCAGCTTTCTATCTCTAATAGAAAAAAAGTGATGATCTTTCAAAGTTTTCCAAAATCTAAATCATAAGGTACCTTCTTACTAAAACGATGACATTTCAAAAAAAAATTTAAATGAGATTTTGTGTCCTAATGGTCCTTTGAGATCCCCAAACTCCATACACTAAATAATTCTGAGATTTGGAGCCAGATTCTATGAAAAAAGGCACTCAGAAAAATTGAAAAATTAATAAATCACCCCAAGTTGTTTAACACGATTTTATTTCTATCTTTGATAGAAAAAAAGTTATGATTTTCAAAGTTTTTCAAAATCTAAATCACAAGGTAGATATTTTTTTTTACCTTCTTACTGAAACGATGAAATTTCAAATTTTTTTTTGTCGAGATTTTATGTCCTAATTGTCTTTTGGGATCCCCAAACTCCATATACTAAATTATTCTGAGATTTAGAGCCAGATTCTATGAAAAACGGCACTCAGAAAAATTGAAAAATTGATAAATTACCCCAAATTGCTTAACACGTGAACTATAACTCCAAATGGGCTGAAATCAGGGATTGTTGTCCTCTACTGGGATAAGAATTGCTGAAAATTTCAGCTTTCTATCTTTAATAGAAAAAGAATTATGACCTTTCAAAGCTGATGATATTATACGAAAGCTGAAAATTTTGGATAAATATCAATTTAAATTAGACTGACTAGACAAACGGATTATATTTTTATCTGATAGACTTATGATCCTCATAAAACTGGTGTGAAATTATTATGAAATAATATTTACCTACAAATTCCAAATGGGAGAATAAGATCTATGTACATGGAGTAAAAATAATGGCATTGAGGAAGAAAAAACAATAACCGAATAATGTAAAAACTTTGACAATGTATAGTGAAGAAATCAGAAATATATTAGACAATCCAGAAAGTCAAGACATCGCTACAGGAGTCAACGAAATGGAGTAAATAATAGAAGATCAATTCAAAAAACTATAGACGAACAGAGATTGGTATTAAGTAGGAAATAAATAAAACAAAGCATACACCTAAGCCAAAAAATGGGAAAGCTTCAGGATTCGACCAGATGACGAACAAGATCATTGTATAAAATGCTTCAACGGATGTATTGTTCATAGGTACTTTTCAAACAGATAATTCCACAAAAAAAATGCAAAACCAGTGAAAACTCATTGGGAGCTTTTATTTTTATTTTCAAGTATTTATAGGTATTATTACTTTAACATCGCTGTCAAAAATGGATTAGATAATTCTGCAAATTCATCAATTTTTCAAATACCTACTTACCTACCATCTTGTGCCTGTATATTCGAGTAGAAGAGATTTTTCAATAAACTTCTGTATCAAGGCTCTTAATACAAAGGACAGTATTGTATCTCAAGATTAAGTCGTTCTGATTAGGGCACATGGCTTACTGACGCTTTTCCTTGCCACTTTTGTATGCTTAATCCGTAATACAATGAGACATTGTTGCTTTTACGATATTTGCATATTTTTCCTTTGACGCATTTAGTACTTTTTTGGTGCTGATTGATCAAACTAATTAGGAAAACAATAACATCATTCATTGAATTTTTTGATGAACCTACATAATATAATATCAATCTTCTAAAACTCCCTCGTATAGGTAGGTATAATTTATTCCATTGCAGCAAAAAAAAAAAAACATTTTTATCCGCCTTCTTTTTTGTACTAATAGATTCAAATAGGTATCAGTCACTAACCTAAACTATCAGTAACTGTGTGTGTATTTGTCCTAACTAATATTTGAACTAATTTGAATTATTTATGAATAAAATGTCAGGTGATATTCATAATAGAGTAGAAAACGTGCCAGACCTTCCAGAACCTGAAAATGATGACCACCCTTCGGAATCGTTTAACAATGATCTTAGTAAGACCACCAGAACACTCACTGGCGATTTTTTGGTACCAACCACAGTAAGAAATAATCAAATTAGTTTTGTGAGGACTGCTAGTGATGGATCGGTATGTTTTGAATTTATTCGCCTTTACGTAAAGGTTATTCGATTTTTTTTTTCTATAGCTTTGCTGTGACATTTGCAACATAAAAGTAAGCGGCTCGAAGATCTTCCAAAAGCATTTGGAAGGGAAAAGACACAAATCCAAGGTTGACCGATTAGGCAAAACTTTCAATTGTAATATTTGTGATGTGACCGCCAACAGTGAAATTCAACTTAACATACATCTGTCAAGTAAGTTGTCTTCTGCCAACTTTTCCTTAACATTTACAAATAGTTGTAGTTCTATAACCGATATTTAATCGTAAACACTGGGTATCGACCCAGTTGGATAAGAATAGTTTTATGATACGAATGTTTTCGGTGTTATAGCAAGAGTTTTGTGGTCACGTGTGTGTCTTTATGTGATTATCACACGTGAATCGTAAAATATTTTAAATCTAGTTACCTGTCATTGATGTTGCACCTATGAAGTTTGGCCTTTTATCAACACATTACATTTTTTTGAATAAAATTTCAATCAAAAATAGAAGAGAAAAACAACCTTCACATTTTAACACATTTTGTTCCTTAAAATTGAACTTAATCCAACTTATATAGTTTTTCTATTTTGGGCGGCTGATACGAAAAGCTCGGAAGAATCTAAAAATACTTTATTTTACAAACATGGTACATACCTAATGATCGTTTACTTTATTTAAAAAATGTCCTTTTCCTTTTTGCAGCAGTCAGTAAATGGTCCATTGTAGACCTAAGATAATGCTTCCTTTGATAAATAAAAAAATAATAATTAAATCCACTAAACTGTACCTACATCAAAGACAAAAGTATACGTTTTGCTTATTTGTCTGATAATTTCTTTGTTCTAGGTTCCAAACACAAATCTCGAGTAGAAAAAGAAGAAATTAAAGAACTATTTGACGGTTCCTCCTATTCGAACAGCGTCTACGTCATTTTTTTTGCAGTACTTTGCATTGTCATAAACCTGATTCTTTTATTTCGTGTAGCGGATTAAACGCACTTAGTAGAAGACCATTTTCACAACCAAGCTACTGTTACTTGGAAAAAAGCTCTCAAAACAGTCACAGAGAGCTACTAAATGCAAATTTATCATTTTGCAACTAAACATCCTAAATGGTAAAACCATTATATTATTTTTTAGTTGTAAATAAAAAAATTGTTTGTTCTAGTTTCCTTATAAATTGTTTATTTGATATTTAGGAAGTCTAAAACTAGAAGCCTTATTTATTAAATTATTTTTAAGATGTTAAGTTTGTGGAGGTCTAAAAACATCCAAAACTTAATTGTTTGTATAACTTAATGTTAGTTTCCAGTTTTTTTTTATACCTTTATATGTAGCTGGCCATTAGTGCTAAAATTATTTATTTAATTATATTGTTCTATTAATTATTTATAATTAATTTTTTTCATAGATGCATTATGTTAGTGTTTTTGTATTTTTGATATTTTTCTATTTATTGTTATTTTAACTTAATTTTTAAATGCAATATTTTGTCTTAAAATATTTTGCTGATTTAAAAGATGATGCACTGAAAAATAAAAAAAGAGTCACATTTATTTGAATTTTATTTCCAGTATTTTAGGTATTTAGGTGTTTTTTTTATATATTGACACCCCACCAACAGCCTTTACCTTTACAGGTAGAATGCTTCCAACTTTTTTCAAATGGGATGCCCTATATTTCATTCTATATTCTTGAAGAGCACAATAAACCGATTCCAAAAATATATAGTTTGTCTATATTTGATTGAACAGTCTCTCATATATTCGGCTCCAAAAATTGTAAAAATACTATCGTACTACTGATTTTGTGAACCATTATACCTGTACAGGTGAAAGCTGCAGGTAAAATTTGAGGTACTTGGTTTCTCTGATATAGTATTTTTGAAATTTCTAGAACCAAATATGTTGTAGATGGCTCAACCAAATATAGACAAACTATATAGTTTTGGAATCGGGAAATTGTGTTCAATTTTTGTTTCTGACCACGGATTCTAAAAATTTAGCCAATACTGTACAACTTTTGTATTTACACCTTTCATCTACTTGTGGATGTGAAGGCTGTAGGTAGGGTATCAATATATAAAAAAAACACCCTATACTTGAACAATAACTTATTATATAAAGTAAGAATTTGTAAGATTATCCACTTTTTGTCAATTTGATTTTCAACAGGAATTAGTAATGTTTCTTTACCAAACTAGTAATGTAATATGACAAGTTATTCAAGTACAAACGAGTGGATTGTTGCGGAACTTATGGGTGGACCTCTGCGGGACGAGCGCAGCGAGTTCCGCAGCCATCTATTCATTAATACGTTGTTCAAGTACGATACTAACCTGACTCACTCAAATGTCAGTTATTCTCATTAGTTCAAAAACTACACGTTTCAGGTGAGTGTCTTATCTGAATAGTTCAACAGTACCTATATGTAATGATGAGTAGATGGCTGCGGAACTCGCTGCGCTCGTCCCGCAAAGGTTGTACTTGAAAAATAACTTATTATATGAAGTCAGAATTTGTAAGATTATCCACTTTTTGTCAATTCGCCTTTTAACAGGAATCAGTTATGTTACTTTACCAAACTAGGAATATATTGTAACAAGTTATTCAAGTACAAACGAATGGATAGTTGCGGAACTTATGGGTGGACCCAGCCATCTATTCACCAATATGTTATTCAAGTACAAAATTAACCTGATTCACTCAGTTGTGAATTTTTCTCAATAGGTTTGTTCGGACTTAGTTCAGAACCAGTTCTGAATTGAACTGCGCTTGCGCATTTGTTCATATCGAACATAAATAAACACATGCGCATGCGCAGTTCAATTCAGAACTGATTCTGAACTAAGTCCGAGCACGCCTATTAGTTCAAAAACTACACGTTTCAGGTGAGTGTCTTATTAGCACAGTTCAACAATATATTGTGAGTAGATGGGTAGAGGTCCATCCATAAGTTCCGCAATAATCCACTTATTTGTACAGGGTGTTTTTTATATATTGACACCCAACCTACAGGCTTTACCTTTACAGGTAAAAGAAAGGTGTAAATACAAAAGTTGTATGTACAGTTTTGGCTGAATTTTTAGAAACCATGGTCAGAAACAAAATTTGAATGTCAGAAATGTGAAATTTTGCATGCTTCCATCTTTTTTCAAATGGGATGCCCTATATTTCATTCTATATTCTTGTCCACTTTTTGCCAATTTGCCTTTTAACAGGAATTAGTAATGTTACTTTACCAAACTAGTAACATAATGTGACAAGTTATTCAAGTTCAAACGAGTGGATTGTTGCGGAACTTATAAGTGGACCTCTGCGGGACGAGCGCAGCGAGTTCCGCAGCCCTCTATTCATTAATACGTTGTTCAAGTACGATACTAACCTGACTCACTCAAATGTCAGTTATTCTCATTAGTTCAAAAACTACACGTTTCAGGTGAGTGTCTTATCTGAATAGTTCAACATTACCTATATGTAATGGTGAGTAGATGGCTGCGGAACTCGCTGCGCTCGTCCCGCAGAGGTCCACCCATAAATTCCGCAACAATCCATTTATTTGTACTTGAAAAATAACTTATTATACAAATATACGGGTGTATATTTTAAGTGATACCACTATTGCTATATCTGAAACGGTAAGAGCTACAAGGATGGTTAAATTAGAAAAAAGTTGCCTTTTTTGATGCCCATTCTAGGCTTGTTTACAGTGTTGCCAAATTCCTTCTTGTTTACGAAATACAGGGCGATTTCTAAAAAGCGCCTAAAATTATTTCATCCATTATTTCGAAAACTATTGATATTTGAGACACAATCTAAATTTGAAAGTTTTTTAATTTTTTTTGCTCTACAACATGGCATCTTCAAATTATAAATCCGACGTTTCGTGATCGAGCTACCATCATCAACTTAATTTTTTTAAATACGGACCTGAACTTTTTATGTCATTTTTATAACGGGTAAGAAGGGCGCTTTCTAATAATGACATAAATAATTCCAGTCCGTATTTAAAAAAATGAAGTTGATGATGGTAGTTTGATGACGAAACGTCGGATTCAAAATTTGAAGATGCCATGTTGTAGAGCGAAAAAAATTATAAAATTTTCAAATTTGAATTGTGTCTCGGAAATGAATAGTTTTCGAAATAATTAATGAAATATTTTTTGGCGTTTTTTGGTATTTCATAAACTAGGAGGAATTTGGCAACACTGTAAACGAGTCGTAAATGATCATCAAAAAAGGCAACTTTTTTCTAATTTAACCGCCCTTGTTTCTCTTACCGTTTCGGATATAGCAATAGTGGTATCACTTAAAATATACACCCTGTATAAAGTCAGAATTTGTAAGATTATCCACTTTTTGTCAATTCGCCTTTTAACAGGAATTAGTTATGTTACTTTACCAAACTAGTAATATATTGTAACAAGTTATTCAAGTACAAACGAGTGGATAGTCGCGGAACTTATGGGTGGACCCAGCCATCTATTCACCAATATGTTATTCGAGTACAAAACTAACCTGATTCGTCAAGTTGTGAATTTTTCTCAATAGGTTTGTTCGGACTTAGTTAGAATCAGTTCTGAATTGAACTGCGCTTGCGCATTTGTTCATATCGAACATAAATAAACAAATGCGCATGCGCAGTTCAATTCAGAACTGATTCTGAACTAAGTCCGAACACGCCTATTAGTTCAAAAACTACACGTTTCAGGTGAGTGTCTTATTAGCACAGTTCAACAATATATTGTGAGTAGATGGGTAGAGGTCCATCCATAAGTTCCGCAATAATCCACTTATTTGTACAGGGTGTTTTTTTATATATTGACACCCCACCTACAGGCTTTACCTTTACAGGTAGAAGAAAGTTGTAAATACAAAAGTGGTACAGTTTTGGATGAATTTTTAGAAACCATGGTCAGAATCAAAATTTGAATGTCAGAAATGTGGAATTTTGCATGCTTCCATCTTTTTTCAAATGGGATGCCCTATATTTCATTCAATATTCTTGTCCACTTTTTGTCAATTTGCCTTTTAACAGGAATTAGTAATGTTACTTTACCAAACTAGTAACATAATGTGACAAGTTATTTAAGTACAAACGAGTGGATTGTTGCGGAACTTATGGGTGGACCTCTGCGGGACGAGCGGAGCGAGTTCCGCAGCCATCTATTCATTAATACGTTGTTCAAGTACGATACTAACCTGACTCACTCAAATGTCAGTTATTCTCATTAGTTCAAAAACTACACGTTTCAGGTGAGTGTCTTATTTGAATAGTTCAACAGTACCTATATGTAATGCGGGAGTAGATTTCCATATCAGAAGCCTTGAACACCGACGAAATGTCGAAGATCTTAGAATGCTATATTACTTATTATATTATAATAGATATAATTGCCTCCTGGTATTACATAAAATAGGTTCTCATGTGCCTTATAGGGAAACTCGCCGTTCGTCAATTTTTAAACCAGAAGTCATTCAATAAAATACAAAATTTGAATGCTATTGTATAAATCTACGACAACCCTTTTTTTCCAAGTTATGACATTATCGATGTCATAAGTACGAACCTTCGTGAAATGAACCGTAGGTACGTATATATGAACGTATGGTTACATACATAAATAAAACGATTTTTTTTTTTTTCGAAATTACTTTAATAATAATTTATTTAAATAATTTAAATTAAAATTCACAACCATTCCTCAAATAAAAGAACTGGCCTTGAATAACATTATTCTTAAGGCCGGGTTAGGTATCCAATTCCTTAATTCTTAATTTTTGTTCTAAATTCTTATCTTAAAAAACATCAATTATAAATAAATTGAACTTTTCAAGAATTAAGGACAAATACCTATAAAGAATTAAGGAATTGGGTAACTCCAGCCTTAGTCATTAAAAAATAAATAAGAACTTTGTTCTGTTTAGGAACAAACTCGAAAATTATATGTAGAACATGAAATTTATCAGTGGTGCTTCTTTTATTATGAAAATATGTTTTAAAGTTTAGGAAACCTGAGTCTTATTTTTTTGCTGTGCAAGTTTTCTGTTTCATTTTCTCACAGAGTAAATATTTATGCTTAAATAGATAACAAAATCTAAAACGTTGTTCTATTATTTACAGAGACATTTAATTACGAATGAATTCACCATAAGTTAAGACGTTATACTTGACAAAGACTTCTACAAGCCACCTCCACTTCTTTCCACTGAAATCTTCTTTTTCAGCATTTCTTTTTCGTGTTTCTGTTCTTCCAATTCAGCCATTCTTGCGAATCTTGAGTAGGTTACGTGACCGGCCTTGATCGCTGACATCATCTAAAAATAAAGTAAACGAAATGTTGAAAAACTAATAATAAAATTGTTAAGAGAAAAAAAATCTTCATGCAAAAAAATAACAAATAAGAAATGATAAACACAAAAAAAAAGTGGTGTAGGATTTGAAAGTAATTCTCAAGCTTGGCAACAAAGCTACATCAGCAAATGTATTTACATGGGATCGTTTTTCGTTTCTGTTGATCCTAAATCTGTCACCAATTTAACTACTCTGCTCTAACTTAAGCATCATGGAACTTGCCCTACTGGCTCTGACAACTCGAAAAAAAATCATAGGCTAATAGTGTTTCTGCATTACAGTTTGTGATTTTAGAGTTGCTCAGAATTTGAAACATGCTTTCTAGTATACATGAATAGGTCCGTCAATTTATTAGATTTTTACTAATACTTAGGTGTTGAAATCGATAGATTTTTAACAATAGGTTTTTTTTACATGCAAACAGAAGGAAAAATAGCAAACATTACGCACATCATCTAGTTCTTCAGTGTAAAAGTCTGGCGATTTATGTGTAGTGTAGTGTAGGGTGTGGGACCATTACCAAACACTGAGGTAAGTCTCAAATGAACAATACTTATTAACAAAGAAAAAAACTAGCCAAGCCAAGAACCACAAAAGATAATCAACTCCAATTATCATGTCCAAACCTGTAAATATTCGTCCAACTCCACTTGGCCGTTCATATTTGTGTCGATTTCCTTAAGAATTTCGTGAAGTTCTTCACCAGGAACTTCCTTACCGTCATGTTGCTGTAAGGGAAATAAAATATCAGTAAAATAGAGAAAAATCAACTCACTTGTAAATAATCGGCCATTTCTAATTGTCCGTTGAATGTTACGTTAATGTCACAGAGTAAATTGTGGACTTCTTCATCTGTAAGTTTCATACCTAGAGACTAGAGTAGAAGATAAATTAAATTTCTGGTGCCAAGAAAAATAAAATCAAATGGTAATGCAAAGGAGGTTCACCTTCAGACTTCTTCTAATATCATTAATGGAGACATATCCTTTCCTATCCTTATCAATAATTTGGAATCTCTTGATATACAACTGAATTTCCTCCTTGCTAAGATTGATTGGAATCTTATCTCTGCTCGCTCTATTTACATTTTGACCCATTTCGTTTTGTAGAAATTCACTGGCTAGCCTGGTTTGAGTTTTCTTTTCCTCTAAAAAATGAATAATTTTAATATGTTTCAAGTGTTTTCGTAGTATTTACCTTCAGTCCATCCCAATTCTTCACTCATAATATTAATAATTTCTGGAAGTGCTTCTTGAGCCGCCTGGACGTTCAAGAATGCCAATCTTACTCTTCTAGCTATCATATCGATAGCCGTCAGAGCGTACTCTCTACATCCGTATCTAACTTCAGCGTCAATATATGGAAACTCTGGATGGATTTTCTTTCCTATGATAGGCCATCTTTTGCCTGTCAAATTAGCCATTTTCGCCACAGCGAAAGCTCTGTCACCGTAGGATTTTGCCAAGTGTATAGCTACTTCGCATTCCAGACCGAAATCTTGTACTAACCTAATGTACATGGTTGGAGTCCATTCGTGGGCACCTTCCAAGAGGAGACCGTCAGTTACGGACTTTATGGACGTGCATCTAGATTCTAGATTGCAGGCTGAGAGGAAGAAATCACAATTTGAAAATTCAATTTGAATAAAAGCTAAATAATGCTACCAATGTATTACTATTATTATTATCAGACAAGGAATTACGCTTAGTATTTTCCCTATACAATTTTCTCCATTTCACTAGAGGAAGCATGAGAAAGTAGGCCCTAGGATGGGGGTTAGTGATTTAAATTGCAAAAGTAATGGCCTTTAGGTACTTATAGGCAGGAATCCTTGAATGTTTGGTCTTTTGGAGTAGATAGATGCTAACACTGGAAATATGGAATCCAGAGAATCGCGACTCATTCAAGTATTTAGATTTCTGAGTTTATTATAGATATGCGAGATGTTCTGAGATATTTGAAGGCTTTATGAATCATAACTTTTTCCATTATTACTACTGCCTATGTGCGACTCCCATTTAAGATCCATGGAAATTGTTCTGGATGATGAATAACAGATCTTAATTCTTGGTTGTTGATTGTTGGAGCCAATATGAAGTGACAGTGCATTTCTCAGCATTTAATCTAAATAATCTCATTTTCCCCAGTCCAATATTTAAGTTCTGCCAAGTCTTCATTCAATGAGCCAAGCAAAATTCATGATTCAGAGTAAATTTTGGATCGTCAGCAGAGCACATTCGTGGGTAGTTTAAAAATATGGACCAGAAATATTAAAAGCCCAGAATCAATCCAAACCTTGAAGGTTCTGTTCTAGTTCGAGTTCTATTTCAAGCAGTAGTTTTCTATGAAGAATGGTAGGTTTCTTCAAAATTAACGCTAATCAATTCTACTCAAGGCTCAAAAGATTGGAAACATCAGATAGAAAGTTAGGAGAAGACTCGGTCATTTTGTAGCACTTTGATAAGCTTCTCTTCGTATATTATAGGTATAAAGAACAATCTATCTACATCACTCTTAAACCGTCTTACCTTTAACGGCAGCATCAATTGTTTCTTCAGCCATAGCTCTATAAGTAGTCCATTTTCCACCAGCAATAGTCACCAAATTAGAGTCACTCACGTGAACGATGTGATTTCTAGCAAGTGATTGAGTGTCGGGCTTATTGGGATCGGAAACCAGAGGCCTGATACCGCTCCAAGCTGATAAGACATCGCCACGTCGCACTTCAACGTCGGGATTGAGATAGTTCTTCACCTCTTCCAAAATGAACATAATTTCGTCTTCGGTTGGTTTTGGATTGTGGGTCACTTGGCAAGGTAAGTCAGTGGTTCCGGCAATTGTGTGTTTTTGCCAGGGTAAGAAGAAAATTACTCTACCGTCGCTGGTAGACGGATCTAGAAGACCCATTTGTTCTGGACTATAATAGCCTAGAAAAAATAATCAAGTCATAAAATAATTTGCCTTTATATTATCAATTACCTGGTAAAGTAATGTGTACTCCACTACTTGGCGAACAAATTTCTTTTACGGTTGGATTATCCATCTTCCTAATACTATCAGTGAAAGGTCCGGTGGCGTTAATGACACATCTTGCTGGCACTGACCACGTTTTCCCAGTCATTTCGTCTCTAACAGTAACGCCAGTAATCAAATTTTTGCCACCCGCATCTTTTTCTTTAAGTATGCTGGTAACCTTAACATGATTGACCACTGTTGCTCCCAGTCTGGCAGCAGTGAGTGCAATTGCCAGGTTCATTCTAGCATCATCTTGTTGGCCATCATAGTAAACTATGCCGCCACATAAAGCATTGCCTTTTAACATAGGAAATAGTTCTAGAGCATTCTTTTTTGAGAGGTAATAAGAGCTTTTGAGCATTTTGTTACCGGCTACGAGGTCGTACATTTTGATACCGAACCAGAAGTAGGGAACTTGCCACCATCTGCAGAAAAGAAGAAAGTTTTATTTTCCCTTTTCCTAGATTTCACATAATCGATACAAGAAAAAGTGGGATGCTTTCAATATCAAAAGAAGCATTTTGTCAGATTCCAGAAAAATCCAAAGATAAAATAAACATTTGTTCATTATTATTATATGGATTATTCGAAGATTTGTACGAACACAGACTCACTTGTATACTGGTAACATAATGGGTAAGGGATGCGCCAAATGAGGTGCTTGTTCCAACATGGCTGCCCTTTCGTGTAGCGCTTCTTTGACCATTTTGTATTGGTCATAGTCAAGTTGCATTATAGCTTTTTGAAGATATCTAAAAAGATTTATACAATTTCACAATCGGTGATTTAGAAACTATAGTCTCACCGTACTCCTCCATGGATAAGTTTGGTACTTCTGCTGCTAGTACCGCTAGCGAAATCGTCAGCTTCAATCAATGCTGTTTTTAGTCCTCTTGTGGCGGCGTCCAAAGCGCATCCTGCACCAGTAGCGCCACCGCCTATGATCACTACATCGAATTTTTCAGTTTGTAGCGAGGTAATTTGCTCGGTTCTGGTTGGAAGAGGTCGTTTCGGTCTGGGAGAGGCTTTTTGAGCTTTGACACCTAACCACTAAAAGAAATAGATGTAGATTTGTACATAGATGAATAAATCGAATTTGTGGTTGTTTTAAGACTTTTCTGTGAGTGCTTATGTTACCTTGTTGATACCTTGCGCCAGCCCTAAGTTTAGCTTTGAGCAATTTGACAAAGTCTGAATCCATAATTTAGTGATATTTTAGAAGAATTTTGAAAAAAAAAAAATAATGAAATTCAATGGATAGTTTGACGCTTTTAACTGCCAAATCAGTCATATAATTTACCCTTACAACAAGTCGAATAATTCTCGTCTAAAAGTATATTATATAATAAGTGTGGTAACTAGGTAATTACCGCACGCGAGAGAAATTTGAAAACCGAGCCGGTGAGGCGAGGTTTGCAATCTCTAAGGGCGGTAATAATCTAAGCCGCATTATATACAGTATTTTATCTACTAGGTACTTAAATATTTATTATTTAATTGATCCACACCGCTCTCCGCATTGGAAGCTAGTCGGCAACCCTTCACACGAAGTCCCGTTTCTAGATTTCAGCCACCAACCAACCCTCTCTTTCTATTTTTTTTGTTTTAGTTACCCATTCACTATCTCACTTCCTCAAATTTTATTATTTACCTTTCAATCGTGGTTTGACGGGTAACACCGTGCGGTAACAAAATATCCGAAAGAAGTTTGAGAAATTATAAAAAAAAAATTTCGTCTGTCACCTTTAACAGTGGACAAGTAGAATTTAGGTGATAGGTAGGTAATTTATCTCAGGGTAGGTAAATGAAGGTACGTAGCTATCAGTGGCGTGCCCCCCCCCCCCCCGCCTCTACGTGTAAACATGCATTTGAAGGTCCATCGGATATTAAAAAGAGACAGAAGCTAAAACGGTCGTGTGGCTTTGGCTTGTGTCTCCGCAGTATTCGGCACATCTCGTGATGGCCTTGGGCCAGGATTCCTCCCACCCACCACCGGCCCGCGCGCGTATGGGTATGTGAAAGACTGGAAGAGTACCTAATAGGTAAATCATTTACTATACAAACTGATCATTGACCACTTTTGAGTATCCTAAAAAAGAAATCTATAAATGATTTGACTGTAAGATTACAATGATTCAGGCTTAGATTAACTATATTTACTTTTGAGAATGAACATGTCGCTAGAAAAAAATTCTATGTACCAGATACGTTATCAAGACAGCCACTAAAACAGATAGATAATGGAAAATATGTATTGGAAGAAGAAGTGAATGCTATGTGAATATCATAAGGAAAGAAACTGAAGATAACTTGAAGTTAACACACCAAATGGTTGAAAAAACACAGCAAGAAGAGTTTCAAAAAAAGTGAATATCTACTGCAGGGATGGCCAGAAAAAGCATCACAAGTAACTGAGACATGTCAAAATTATTTCGAGTATCGTGATGAAATTACATATGGCAGTTTGTTGTATTACAAATACAGGCTTATAATTCCTTCATCTATGTACAGAGAAACTTTAAATCAAATTCATATTGGACATGAAGGCATAAATGGTTGCAAATCTAGAGCAAAACATACTGTATGGTGGCCCAATATTAATAATCATATCATAGAAACAGAACAAAATTGCCATGAATGTTAGAAGAACCAGAATCGGGTAACAGATCCTATGACACTTCGAAAATTGCCATACTTACTATTTCAGCATGTATCAGCAGATTTATTCCAGTACAGAAATCAAGTCTACCTTATCATACAGGATGTGTACCTACTTAAAATATCCAGAAGTTATTACACTAAAGAAAACTAAAAGTGAAGACATTATTGAAAAATTGAGAGAAATCTTTGGACGTTATGGAATTCCAGAGATATTATACTCAGACGGTGGACTACAATTTGATAGTTACAGTTTCAGGAAGTTTACAAAAACTTACAACTTCAACCACATGAAGAGTAGCCCCAGGTTTCCACAAAGTAATGGTTCAGCAGAGAGAGCTGTACAGTTAGTGAAAAAACTGTACTTTCATGTGGAAACTCTCCTTCAGAACTACTGTTTGGAAGAAGAGAAATTTTACCTACCACAAAGAAAAACCTAAAACCAAAACTGGTTGACCATGAAAAAGTTAGGAAGGAGCAGAGAGAGGAACAAGAAAAAGCAAAGAAAAATTATGACTGAAGACATAAGTCAAAAATATGATGACAATGACCTAGTTCACAGAGAAGATGTGAAATGTAATGGAAACATTGCAATGTCGAGAACCAAATTCATTTATGGTCCAGACCGAATATGATGTTCTAAGGAGAAACAGAAAATTTTTGGTAAAACTACCTGAAATCAAGGAAAAGGATTTAAACATTAAGAAGAGAGAGAAAAGCGGAAATACTACAGAGATACAAGGATATGTAGACCCTGAAGGAAGACAAAGACGAGAAAAACGAAAACCAAAAACATTTGATGATTTTGTCATGTAAAATTTGTTTACTTTAATTCAAACTTCTTTGTTGTTATTGTAAGTTGACATTCAAAGTTCTAATGATTTAATGTTATGTCAAACTCCGTAAATCTTTCTTTGGTAATGTACTACCTATTTATTTTGAAATATTTTTTCAAAATTAAAAGTACAGGAGATGTATAATAATATCTCAAAGATAGGAGAAGTTTGAGAGGTGATGTCACTTACACCACTTAGGTGTCAGAGAATAAAGGTCGTATGAAACGCTCCCACAATTTTATTTGAAAGTTTACTTTAAAACCTCAATCAATGAACTAAACCTATACTAACTTAAAGTATCTAATGTACTCCAGATCCAGCCTGAGGAATCAACAAAAAGCGCCAGAACTCACTAAAATTTGTATACAAACCAAGACCAGAGGATATTTCCCTTAATGTGATTTCTTATTAAATCTTTTTTTTTTTTGGTTTATTAAATACTTACATCATTGTTATATTCGTTAAGCAACCAGTAAGTAGCTAAACTTGCTCCAGCTGTGCCAGCTAAACCACCAACAGCTAGTTTACCAAATTTCGCAGCCATTGATTCGATTTACCTTGAAAGAAAAAGTAGGTATTATTAAGTTGAATAAATGGGCCTTGCACTGTTGTAATTCAAATACCATGACCAGTATTTGGAAATAATCTTACATTTGTGTGTTTTATGAAAAATCTCATATTTTGCTGCAACAACCTTTTTAATTGTTTTGCATTAAATGGATTAAATTGATTAACACAAAACGGCGTGTAATGCTTTGCATTAAAGTAAGATAACATTGTTGGCTCTGGATTCACCAAATAATTTTCTTTGTAATTTGTAGATTATTATTATTTTAATTTATCTAAAGTGGTTTTCTTTAATGGGCCACTTCATATAGACGTGATAATTTTTATTAATCTTTATGGTGCAGACAAAATACGTAATACTTATTGGGCATTTTTCAGATAGAAGCTTAAAATCGTGACATCAGAGGAAGCAAGATTTATAAGTTCCTCTTGGGGAAAGTGAAATTTGATTGATTTGTATTCTTTTCAAGTCTATTTTTTCCAATGCAAAGAGAAATCAATGCATGCTTCACATATGCATCCAAAATATCAATTATTTAAAATCAATTCTGGCGAAATTTATAACAGTTTTTGAGATCTTGATTTGTGGGATCAGCGGATAAAATTGTGGTTCAATAGTTTAATATTTAGATATAATGAAATGTGATATTTCAAACAGATTACAATCTTAAGTATAAAAGCTTCAAGCAATTTACAATAATTGGAATACTAAACTTATATATTTATAAAAAAAATTTAAATGAAAAAGTAATAATTTTATATCTACATTTCGGGTCCTTGAAAGCTGGATTACAATATTAAGTTCAATTTTATCAATATGCTATCAGTAGGTAAATAGTAGATGTGATTGAAGTTGAATGTTAATTAAATCAAATCTCATCACAGGCAAGTTCATTGCGATACAGGCGAGCTTTCTGAGACGCTTCACATCCGGGTGATTAAACACAGCATATAAGTTATCGATTTCATCAATTTGGATAAACTGATATTAAAACCATGAAAGTAGATTATAAATAAATAATTAAATGAAACTTTTATTCAAATGAGAGGCAACTTTATAAATCTCTATTTCAAAAAGTACACCTGTATTACAAACTTTGGTTATTACCTAGGTACCTATATTATCTTCAAATTCAAATTAATGTAACCCACATATTATCTAATTATAAACTATTGTAGTAAATAGTTACAAGACACTATAAGTCGTTTCAATGTCATTCAAACTGCGAATTTTCACGGAATTTTATTCGAAATATCAAACTATTTTTAGTAAATAACGGAGTGTGTAACTAAATAAATTAAAACTTACTTTCGAAATTTATTCGGAGATTATCATTCGCACACTCACTTTTTCAGTTCATTTTCGGAAAGATTATGTAAAAACACTAAAAACAGCATCGGCTAGCCAAATTCGCGGCTCATGCCGCGTGAAAATAGTATATCGCGTGAAAGGATACGTCATTCGCGGAGGAACTTCCCAGATACAACGTTGCTCAGTGTATGAAAAAAATCACTAGAATCAAGAAAAAAAATAGTTGAATGTTCTAATGTTTGGATGTTTGGGGTGAATTTATACTACTTGATTTTTTTTTGGGTATAACAGCTTAGAAATTTTCCGTAAGTCACAAAAAAAAAAGGAAAACGAATTCAGTAGATGCTCACAGGTTTCTGATGAAAGCCTATTTCAACTTCCTTATTATTTTATTGCGTTTTTCTATTTTGAGGTGTAATACTTTTTAAAATGAACAGGTATCTAGTGAAAGATAAAATTGAAATTTTTCTAGTTCAGCAGAAGAACAGAATCCTATCGACTCGAATTATATCCATGTATTTTATATTGTATATGTTTATCAAAGCAAAGTTGGTTGAAAAGTATACATTGAGTTGACTTGTTACATGGATCATGGATGAACTTCAGGAGAAACATTTGCTTTATAGCAAGCCAAATGGAGGCAAAATTCCTTACAATGTGGTGGTGATAATCTAGAATTGTTTAAGCAGTGATTCAGGTTTGCAACAACAACAACAACCAAAAGTTCATAATACAATATTACAGTTGATGTATCTTTCAGTTCAGTGGAATCCCTCATCTATCTAAGGAAAAACTATGAAGAAAAATATAAACCTGGCAACACAGTGCGCGATCAGCAATTCCTGCTGTGCTTACGAAACAGACTTGGCGGCCGCAGGCTTTCAAAAGATCGATTCTCAGGATTTGAGTGACAACATTTAATGATGAGACAATGGAGCAATACTACGCTAGTTTACTCTTAAAAAGTTATTGAGGAAATTACTGAAATAGAAAATTGTGAAACTGTGCACACAGTATCAAATTTTTATTTATTTTTTCATTGTATTGCTCATTAGTTCTGACTGAGTTCCATTTTTAGTCCTGTCAATCTCCATTTTTGAAGGGACTTTTGATGCTACAACCAAAAAGCCTGGTTTTGCTCTTATCCAAGTATTTCTCTGTTCCTCTGAGAGTCTTATATTCAGCATTGCCCTTTGAGTCCACTGGTATTCATAGTCAATCGCCAGAGTGTTGCCGTATTTCGCCCAGCATACGGCGACTCGCTGGCGATTGACTATGGATGGGTACCCAGTTACCCAGATACCCAGACTTTTCGAGATAGTTCTATATAAATGTCTTAGTCTTATATCTTCATTCTGGGTAAAACATTAGTTGAAAACTCTGTTTCGTGAAGTAATCTTTTGGTTAGTTTCGATGAAAGCCTGGTTCTATGTGCGATGTTCGCTGGGTGGTTGCATTTATCCAGTTCCAGTATCTCCAGATTTTTAATGGTAACTCTTCTCTCTTCTTCGTCCTTATTTGTTCTATTTTCTCCATTATTCATCGTAGATGATAGTCATTCACCAATTATACTTATTCAAAAAGAAGGAAAATGCGGTCGTCTTCACACCATCACGTGGACGAGTTAATATTTTAGCAAAGAAAAGTTTCCACTTGTTTTACTGCTACAAATGAGAGCGGCAGAATTCGTAGATATGTTGAAAAATAATTTTTAATGTAGCTCAGGGTGACTACAGGACAGATTTAGAAAGAGGCAAAAGTAAGTTTGAAAATTGAACTTTCGTGAAGAGTCACCTTCAGTGAACAGAAATGTCACACTTGATTGTATTACTCAAGTTTGGACTGTTATAAGAAAAATTCATACATATTGATAAGATCAATTGTACTTATACCTAATAATATTCCTTCCTATTAATGTCCTAACCCGTTACCAAGATATAAATATTTTTAAGGCAAAAAAGTCACCTTTATTACAAGCGTAGCGTCTAGAGCCATGAGGTTTTAGGGTTGGTGCCTGTTAGAATAATTGAGGGAGTCGGTGTACCTACCTAGAATCTGAATCTCATGTGTGAACAACAAAAACTTCTTATTATTACAAGCTCTCTATAAATAGTACTATACACATTTAGTACATGTTCCGTATACCTATATGATATTTTTACCAACTTCTTGGTTTGGTGTCCCAAGTATATCAGTTTCTGAAAACGTGTCAACTTACGGGACATACGGTTTTCCTGGAAGTTATTGATTTATCTGTCACCAAAATAACCAACGTTGTAACCGCTTGTTACCGACTGGTGAGTGAAAGTCTATATACGTCTATATACATATTGAATTTAAAGAGTTTACTTCCACCTTATTCACTAACTCTGACAGACTAACTCAACAGATACTTTAGGTAAATGAAACCTGAAGTCAGAGCATTCAAATGTCCAAAATTTCCTGTGGTAATCATTTTCTAATGGCCACAAGAAAAAGTAGCGTCATTCAGGAGAAAAGCTTCAAGAAAGAAACCAAATTATCGAAACTCGCGTGTAACTCCAACAGCTCAACTTCATATTGATTGTAAAAAGTCTAACCATCTGTAACAATAAACCTATAATCTTTTGTTTAGTGTTAATGATAATCAGGCGCCAAGTCTAATACTTAAGTGTCCTTAGGTATCTATAATATTGCATAAATTTACACATGCCTACGATTGCTGAATTATTCATTGAGGTTAAGTAGCTGTGATAAGAAGATAAGTGAATGGTATATAGGGTTATGAAAATACTTAGTCTAAATTTTATTTAAGAACGGCCAGTTAATTAAAAATGTTCATTTCAAAATGATATTTGTCTTCCATGCGAATTACATTCACATTTATCCCATTTCCCACCTGATGCTCAGCAAAATAAATAGATAGGTATAAAACAGCAAGAGTGAGATGAGCACGGGTATAAAGGATGCTGGAATTAAAAGTAAACTATAACATCGTAGCTTGTTTATCCAACATAGTTTTCCTTAAAAAACTATTAAATCTCAAAATAGTTTATATATTCAAAATAAACCTTCCATGTTGATTGCTATTAGATAAGTTTCACGGTCAAGCATCATGGGGTCGCAATAATAAACTATCGACCTTGCGTGAACCCCGGAAAATATAGACGAGCAAGCGTATTATAATAATTGTTTAAAGATTATATTATTGTTGAATTATTATCATTGAAAATATTTACTATGATAGTTATATAATTTTTTTACAATTATTATAGTAAATAAAATCAGTTTGAAATTGATAGTTTTCGAATGCACTTCCTTACCTAAGAAAGAGTACGTAACTTTCTGTTCATGTACGTTCCTTCGAGCAAAAAAATAACGTCCAGATCTACCCCACATTGCTCTAGAAAAAAAGGAAACATTTTCTATAGAACGACTCCGTAGGACTCAAATGTCAGAAGAATTTGAAAACATTATGGGGCTACTCAGCTGCTGGAATGGTCAAGGAGAACAGATTAACTACTCGGAAAAAAATTACTCAGAATCTTGTCAATATTGAAATAAGTGTTATAGATCAAACGTTATTTCAATTACATATCCATGTAGATAATGGAAGAATTTCATGACAGCTATCTGAATGCAGTTGTAGGCAGGGATGTGCCGTAGACTATGAAATCTACTTTACGCGGTTTGTCTACTCGTTGTCTACGTATTGTTTACATCCACTTTTTTCCATGTAGACTATGTAAACTATGTAGACAATGTAGGCAACAGAAAATTTGAAATTTGAGTAGTTTTTTTTGAAAGTTTGCATTGCATTAAATTTATATTCTATCAAATTAGACCTTATCTGCAGTTTAATTAACTTTACAAAGCAAAAAACAAAACAAAGCAAAAACAGAAACATAACCTTAAAGGCCTGCCAACTGTCAAAAATTGTATACTTTACGCGTTGTCTACATATTTTACACGTTGTCTACATAGATTACATTGTTTACATTGTCTACGCGTTGTTTACACCAGACGTAGACAATCTTTATTTACGCGTAGATGCCCATCCCTGGTTGTAGGTATATGTATATACTACAAAATACATACCTCTACCTTATTGAAACGATGAAATTTCAAATTTTTTTATATTAAGTTTTTATGTCCTAATGGTCCTTTGGGATCCCCCCAACTCCATACACTAAATTATTCTGAGATTTGGAGCGATTCTATGAAAAAAGGCAGTCAGAAAAATTGAAAAATGGATAAATTACCCCAAATTGCTTAACACGATTTTATTTCTTGAACTATAAGTCCAAATGGGCTAAAATTTTCAGGAATTGTTGTCCCTTACTGGCATAGGAATCGCTGAAAATTTCAGCTTTCTATTTCTAATAGAAGGAAACTTATGACCTTTCAAAGTTTTCCAAAATCTAAATCATAAGGTATAGCTACCTTCTTACTAAAACGATGAAATTTCAATTTTTTTTTTATCGAGATTTTCTGTTCTAATGGTCCTTTGGGATCCCCCAAACTCCATACACTGAATTATTCTGAGATTTGGAGCCAGATTCTATGAAAAAAGCCACTCAGAAAAATGGAAAAATTGATAAATCACTCCAAATTGCTTAACACGATTTTATTTCTGGAACTATAAGTCCAAATGGACTGAAACTTTGAGGTATTTTAGTCCTCTATTGGGAAAAGAATCGCTGAAAATTTCAGCTTTCTATCTCTGATAGAAGACAAGTTATGACCTTTCAAAGTTTTTCAAAATCTAAATCATAAGGTATAGCTACCTTCTTACTAAAACGATGAAATTTCAATTTTTATTGTTGAGATTTTGTTTCCTAATGGTCCTTTGGGATCCCCCAAACTTGATACACTATAAATTCTGAGATTTGGAGCGGGATTTTATGAAAAAAAGGCATTCAGAAAAACTGAAAAATTGATAAATCAGCCCAAATTGCTTAACACGATTTTATTTCTGGAACTGTAAGTCCAAATGAGCTGAAATTTTCAGGGTTTGTAGTCCTCTACTGGGATAGGAATCGCTGAAAATTTCAGTTTTCTATCTATGATAGAAAAAACTGTATGACCTCCCAAAGT
Organism: Ceutorhynchus assimilis; assembly: GCA_917834065.1. Taxonomy (NCBI): domain Eukaryota; kingdom Metazoa; phylum Arthropoda; class Insecta; order Coleoptera; family Curculionidae; genus Ceutorhynchus; species Ceutorhynchus assimilis. The sequence goes on from OU892281.1 coordinate 7,151,641, forward strand.
TTTCCAAAATCTAAATCATAAGGTAGGTAACTACCTACCTTCTTACTAAAACGATGAAATTTCAATTTTTTTTGTTGTTGAGATTTTGTGTCCTAATGGTCCTTTGGGATCCCCCAAACTTCATATACTAAATTATTCTGAGATTTGGAGCCGGATTTTATGAAAAAAGGCACTCAGAAAAATTGAAAAATTGATAAATCACCCCAAATTGCTTAACACGATTTTATTTCTTGAACTATAAGTCCAAATGGGCTGAACTTTTCAGGAATTGTATACCTATAGTCCTCTACTGGAATAGGAATCGCTGAAAATTTCAGCTTTCTATCTATAATAGAAAAAAAGGTATGACCTTTCAAAGTTTTCCAAAATCTAAATGATATAATGTAGCTATACCTCAGTACTAAAACGATGAAATTTTAAATTTTTGTTTGTTGAGATTTTGTGTTTAAATGATCATTTGAGACCCCCCAAACTTCATACACTAAAGTATTTTTTGCAGCGTTACCATCACCAATAGTGGAATGTCTCAGGAAGAGAAGACATTTTGCTGAAAAATTATGGAAACCCAAGCAATTCCACAACGCCCTAGAAATCTGGAGAATTCAGAGCTTATGTTACCTATATACTTATGTTTACTATAATCAAAGTAAATCTGCTTCCTTCTTACATCTCAATATTTAAATTTTTCTGGTTTGGTTCATGTAGCAGGCATCAGGTTCTCAATCAGTCAGATAACTAGTAATTATTATCCATCACAATTATTTCCTACCTACACTTTCTTTTGATTGATATCAATACAGTATTTGCTAAAAATTATATCAAAATACATTGAAGTCGACGGTTTTGACATGCAAATAAAACACAAAAGTTATTAGAGCTACATCAGCATATCCAGTTGCACAAACAATAAGTGAACTGTGATGTGTTATTTATTCCTTGTTGAGAAAGTAGTGAAACTCTCATTGAAAAATAAAATACTGTAATACAACTTATAAAATATTTTATTGATAAAAGAACAACAAATAACACAAAATAAAAGCTATGCACTAAATAACTTTGGTCTAATGTTCAAAATCTACATGTATTAATCTAAAAATAGTTATGTTAAGTATTAGTAACTTGAGGGAGGCCTTAACCACCTACACCTAAGCGCGAGTGTATTTCTATTCAATTTTTTTTGGATTACCTAAAAAACCGAAAAAATCTACGCACTCCACAATAAATAAATAATTTTTAATTAAACATTTTCAGCAACATTCAAATTATATACAAATATCACTTATTCCTATGTATATAAAACCCATACTCTTTCAACTTCCTAAACAAAGAAATATATTTTCCAGCTGCAGTTGTCCTTGGTACAATAAACTTTTCACAAAACAACGTCCTGTTTCTGGCAGCTTCACTTAAATTACCATAAGCTAAGGTCACCAGAAAAGTCAAAACGAAGCTGTAGCAATTGTGATTGTCTTCGCTGTAGGTTTTTGCTGACCAGCATTTTTGCTTGCATACTTGCCAGAGGGTGGTATCCCAGTGTTCACGCCAAGGAGAAGTCACCTAAGAAACTGATTATTAACGGAAATACTAATTATGCAAAAATAATCTTACTTGGTCCAACAGAAGACACTGGTTCCAGTGAGTTGATCTATGTTTTCTCAAACCATGTTTGTCGAATTCCACTATTGTGCCAGTTGAAGTTGTTACTCCAATGTGGAGGTCCATTGAGTTGTAATAATCACTGAAAAAATAATATAAAATATGACATCATATTATGCACATGATGTTATATACCTGTAAAAAAAACACATTTGCCTTCTACAAATTTCATGGTCAGCTTTAAACTATTATTAATGTTACGTTGACCTCCACTAGTGGTAATTGTATTATTTGCTTGGTCAATAAAAGATTCCGTTTTTTTTTTTGTACCACTTCTTTTATGTATAAAAAAATGGTACTCACTTTAAAAAATCCCCAGTTGTAGGTTTAATAACAACAGCACAAGGATACTGGGATGCTCGTATAAATGGGTAAGGAACTCTGAAGAAAAAAAAAATATTTTAATAATAAGTTTAATTATTTATCCGCAAAATCTTACCTAAAAGGAAGCAAAGAAAAGTTAGCTCTTTCCAATTCTTCATCACATACTGGGCAAGTTACTGGTAAGGAAAAACAAAATACTTTGGGTCCACAATGCTGGAAACACACAATGCCTGGATCCATTTTGATTAGTTTGCTCATCTTGAAGCCTAGAAAAGGAAACGGATTCAAAGACCATGTAATAACATTCCTAATTTCACGTTATTAAGACAAATCTAATGAATATTTTCACATTTTACATAAACCTGACTTAGTTTCCTCAAGCGAGTGCTTTCTTTAATTTATGTTACTGTTATTGAAAGTAATTACAGAAGGCTATAAATATTTCATTGAATTATACCATTACATTAAGCGATAGACATAATTATTAGATATTTATAGAGCACACGTGCTTGAGGATGTTTTTCCGTAATGATGGTTGCGAATTCTTACATAACAGGATATGTATGTACACTACAATTCCTGGGTACGACCATTAGTATAGCAGCAATATCCGCAATTCGAAAATTGTATTGAAGTAATGTATATAGACTCAAGCCTAGGTATGTGATATCTGAAAGAAGTTCCACTTTTTTTTTCACAAAAATTTTGTCTTACCTATCACGATTTTGCTTAGGAGTTGTAGTAAATGTGTAAACCTACTATCTATTGAAAGAGTAGATACATTTTTTTCAATCACTACATTATTTCTTAACTCTTCATTAGATATACAGACGGAAGAGCATCCTCATTGGAAACTGCTAGTAGAAGTATGAAATAAAAACAAACTAAAGATGTTTATAAAAGCTATTGAAGTAAAACTATGTTATCATCACTTCTGCATCCTTGTTTCCTTTATTTATCTAGGTTGATGTTTCATTTCCAACACATGGCGCTTAATCTACGCACAAGTATAATAATTATTATAATTCTTGTTTTATTTATGTGAAGTCCACGCTCCAATTTTTCTATTCTTCGCCGTAACCCAGAAATTATATTACCTATCTACATATCTTCAGTAGCAATTAAACTTGTGATTATTTTTATTGTTTCGAAGCGGGACTTTCTAGAAATTTTAGTCTCTATTTTGATTGATTGCTAATTTCAATTAATAATTGATGAAATAATTGTTTCTTTTAAAATCTGATTTGGTTTTTGGTGCTTTTGACGTAAAATTTGATAATCTTAGTCGTCGGTTTTGTCATCAAATGAAAGCTATGAAAGAAGCTTCGTGTCGTGTAGGTATAAGGTACTTTCCATTAGGTTTTACACTGACCTATGATTGTTTTCAAATGCACTTAACATAAATATACTATTGTAAAAAAAGTTACCTACTTGCAAAAGTAAAAGTTATGTCCGTACACATTACCTAGTAATCAAGTGGTAATCTTGAGAAAGTTTCACTCGAATGATATAGGCACCTTGAATTTATTGTTTTCTTCTTTAGTGCCGAGGGTACAGCCATTAATTATTATCTTGTGGAGAATTTGTAGTTATTGTTTTTGATTTTTAGTTTCTCTTTTGCCTGATGCAGTTTAATTGATTTCTTATACCCACGACTTTTCTGTTAATACTGTATTATAATGGGTCAAGGTTCTTTAGTTTTACTTGCCCCAAGTAATTTTTTAGTGGAATATTTGTAGGAGCTGTAATACCTTTGCTTTATAAAGTATTATCACTGTGGAATTATTGTGATTGTTGTTAGAACATTTTGGAGGGATATATCAATACAGCCTTTATTATTATATTTTTGCTGTGAGAATATTGTTGCAGTAGTAATAGCAAAGTTTGTAATAGTACAAATCGATGGGTAGACCGCAGGTCAGTTTTTGTACACCAGATTGTAGTTTTAGTCATGAATGATTTCCCATGATTTCCCCTGATTTCTGCTGATTACCCGTAAGATTGCCCAAGAGTTCCCCTGATTTCCTCTGATTACCCGTAAGATTGCCCAAGTTTCCTCTGATTTCTATAGAATTCCTCTAAAGATTACCCTTCGGCCACTTTAATTTCTGTTTAAATATTATCCGTGCACTGACTATGTGCCCACTTCCCGCAATGAGTACCTCGGTACCAAGTTTCTGATTTACCAACGTCTTGACATACAGGGTGTCCCACGGTGGATGGCGTATTAGACGTTTATGGAGAACTAAACAGCGAATCATTTTGAAAATTTGGCAACCGGGATAAACAACCATGATCTACACTTTAAAAATATTTTTGACCAGGCGGTGTTACCGCTTCTACTCTAAACTAGTGGCAACATCACTATTTTAAATGGAACACCCCGTATTAAATTGCATATTTGAATTCTACGTAAAATTCTAAGCAGATTTCATGTGATATACCCTATACCTAAGTTCAACTGTTTTGGAAATATTGACAGTTGAAAATGGACTTTTTGCAACTTTGACAGGCTGTAGAACCTGAACGGTTAATTTTAGAGGAAAACCGATTTTACATTCCTATCTTAGATTTTTATAAACTATCATTTGACACCAACTTAGAATTAAATCCATGATTAAAAATTTCAGTTGAATTTAATCTCTGGTTAAGTTCTAAGTTGGTGTTAAATGATAGTTTATCAAAATCTAAGATAGGAATGTGAAATCGGTTTTCCTCTAAAATTAACCAATTAGGTTTTACAGCCTGTCAAAGTTGCAAAAAGTCAATTTTCAACTGTCAATATTTCCAAAACAGTTGAACTTAGGTATAGGGTATATTACATGAAATCTGCTCAGAATTTTACGTAGAATCCAAATATGCAATTAAATACGGGGTGTTCCATTTAAAATAGTGATGTTGCCACTAGTTTAGAGTAGAAGCGGCAACACCGCATGGTCAAAAATATTTTTAAAGTGTAGATCATGGTCGTTTATCCCGGTTGCCAAATTTTCAAAATGATCCGCTTTTTAGTTCTTCATAAACGTCTAATACGCCATCCACCGTGGGACACCCTGTATGATGCACACTTCACTGCTTTCATTATTGAAGGTAAATCTCGGACCATCAATGTCGTCCACGCTGTCATCATCACAAAGTTGACCAGAATTATTGTTACTCGAGTCGCTTGATGACGGTGTGTCAGTTGAAGTTTCTTCAATTAAATACTCGAAATCCTCTGTGTCGGCAATGTTATGCTTTTTAGATATTGCTTGGGTTTTGGCTCGGGTTTTGGATTTAAATTTGACCCGTGATTTAAACGTTTGCTGTTAGTTGGGTCTTGCGTTTGTTACTCGGTTTGTTAGGAAGAAGGCCTCTTTGTCGTTCTGATTTGAAGATGGAGTTGTAGCCTTTGTGTTACTGATAAATCTTCTCAACATGGCCGTAGCAACAGGGCGTGAAAGTGGTGCCGCGCAAAGGGGCCCGGCTGGTCTTGCCGTTTTTGGATACAACATACAAGAAAATAAAATAAAATCATATTACGTCCGCCCAACTAATCATTCTTCGATTTGGCGATTTTTAACTGAAATAGAAAACTGTAATATCGATCTCTACCGATTTCTTTTCAGTCAGCCCTCCGAGTCCCAGTACTTGTGACAACTGTCAACTGTCAATTGTCAATCTCAATCGTGAAAGTCCATGAGTCACATGAGTGAATCCCCTGGGTCCTTATTCTTGAAACAGGGGAGCAGCGTTCCCAGGAGAACGAGTGTTCCGTCTTTGTTACTTATATTATCATTTGCATATCATCGAGAATGCTGCTCCCCTATTTCAAGAATAAGGACCCTGTGGAGTTTTGTCGATGAAATCATATAACAGTAAATCCACTTCACATTTTTGCAACGGAATCCGATCAATTTTTGGAGAATTATTATTTCAAAAAAAAAAATTGTTTGTATCACGTACCTAGCAAGTTTTTCAGGCCTCATTTGCTATAACAGCAAATATTCGTCCTGAAAATAGGTAGTATGTTACGTGAGGAGTCCGGAAAGTACTGTTTTTTTGGACGACTAGACAAGTCTGCGTGTCCGAAAAAACACTTTTCGGGCGTATTACGTAGACTATTTTTTCGGCCGGAAAATAGATACTTCCCAGGCTAGGTCGGAAAGTAATCATTTCCTGGCTTAACTAATCACTTCCCGGCGTAAGCTGAGGAAGACATACTTTCCTAATCTTGAGTAAAACGCGTCCGGAAAGTATGTACAGGGTGATCTATTATAAAGGTCACCCCGTCCTAACTGACAGAAGTGTCAAAAGTTTTGAGAAATTGTGAAAAGTTTTCAACTAAGTCAGTTTTAAGCAAGAGGACTAATAAATAGGCGCACATACATGGTCTTCCATTTAAGAAAATATTAGTTCGCTCTGCTACACTTTTTTGACGCCTCCTGTATCCTTGAGACTGACCTAGTTGAAAACTTTTGACAATTTCTTAAAACTTTGTATTTGACACTTCTGTCAAAAACGTCAAATGAAAAAGTTAGGAGGGGTTTATATTAGATCACCCTGTACTTTCAGAGCGGTTGCCGATCCGAAAAATTTTCGCCTCCGAATTTGCCATACGCCATTTTGCATATAACACCCCCCCCCCCTCAATGCGTTTGAACGTTTGAACCTCGTTTGAACCTTCCGATGTCCATATGGTGAAGGGGGCCCGCGGTAGTCTTGCACCAGGGCCCGGTTCTGACTTGCTACGTCACTGCTTCTCAACCGGGTCAGTGCTTATTCTGTCAACCTTTCCGTCAAGCATCCAACACAATGAAGATTTTTTAATAACATACTGTCTATCGTTTAAGGTAACCGGTAAAAATTAACCGTCTTTCGATGAAAAATGTTTCTGCTGTTTCAACAAATTCTTGGAAAAATCCTTTGATACAAGTTGTTCTCAAAAGGACCCGAAATTAAAAATATTACCTATATCTGCTCATATTTCCTCAATGGCTGCCTTTTTTTCTTTTTCATATTTCATCTCTTATTCACTCTTTCCTTGGGGTTTCAGTATTCTCTAGCATTCCATTTCAGTATTCTCTAGCATATTATATTGTCATTGTCTTCAGTTTCTGAGTCATTTTCATGGAGAACTATCACATTTTCTCCTATATTTCTTAAAGGAATTGACAAGATGTTGACAGCATTTTCAATAACTGAATTCCCAATCCTCATTAATTGCGCCTGACATGGCTTCAGTAATCATTTTTTCGACATCATCATCAGAGATATGCTGAAAACCATCTTTCTCACACAACACACGTAACCGAGCACCTATATAATTTTATTTTGATAATGAACATAGCAAAACGCGCAATAACCACAATTTCTAAATGTTTTTGAAAACTGCGCATGCGTTAGATCTAGAGATTGAGTGATTGCCTTAAGATTTCCTTTCATTTCCTTAAGATTTCTCCTAATTTCCTGGAGATTTCCCCCGATTTCCTTTAGATATCCCCTAATTTCCACTGATTACATTTGATTTCTTCTGATTACCTCTTGATTTCCCCTGATTTCCCTTAATTTTTACACCAGATTTCCCTTGCGGTATTACCCCTCGGTGAAAATATGCAATGCTACTTATTTTTCAATAGAGCCTGACATTTACCTTATCGATTGTGTTATCGAATGTAATACCACAAGAGGTTTCAGGATTACCGGATAATAATTTTACCTCTTTACCTGTCACCAAACGCGTTAAGCTTACTTTTCATGCATCCGTTTTTCCGTCAGTCCGTTGATCCGGGAGTATTCATATTGGTCCAATATTGTGGCGCGAAAATTTTGGACCAATAGAAATACTTCCGGATCAACGGATTGTCGGAAAAACGGATGCATGAAAAGTAGGCTTTACGCAGCAACACCACGACTCCGAAGGAGGAGTGGTGTTGCTGGTAACGCGTTGAGTGTCAGGTATAATAGTATATTACATGCGGAGTTGTTTCATTATTGTCGAGAGATACTAATGGTTGACCGAGGTGCGAAGCGCCGAGGTTAACCAATTCTCGAGACAATAATGTGAAAACTTTCCACCGAATTATGTATACTATTTTATTTTGAACCATTAATTATTGAAAAAAATAAAGTAAAAATATGACAAAAATGGCATTTCGACTGAAAATCTGACACCGACATTGACATCTTATGAAATTTCAACAATATACACACATGTGACATCTGCATCTTAATACAAACATTGCACCTGGATTTGTGTTTAAATGTGAAAGAACAATTTATCCATTATCAGGGCCGAAAGTGAGTTCTCCAGGCCGAAAGTGACAGGAGAACAGTCACTTTCGGCCTTCTTTAAAGTAAACAAAAGTAAAGTGACATTTTCGAACCCTCAAACCAGTAAGGAATGTATGAAAATCACATATATGGTTCAAAATAAAAGTATAAGGTAATCCTGAAACATCGAGTGGTATTCAAAAGGTTATACAACGAACTAAACTTCAATACGCCAAGCGCGATAATTCCAAAAGGCTTATCACTTTTTAAGCCTCCCATGTCATATGGGAATAATGTACAGTGAATTGTATAATCGAATGAAATACCACAAGAGGTTTCAGGATTACCGGATAATAATTTTACCTGTCCCGAAACGCGTTACGCAGCAACACCACGACTCCGAAGGAGGAGTGGTGTTGCTGATAACGCGTTGAGTGTCAGGTGAAAGTATTAGGTAATCCTGAAACAGCGAGTGGTATTCAAAAGGTTATACAACGAACTAAACTTTAATACGCTGTACATTATTCCCATATGACACGAAAGGCTTAATAAGTGATAAGCCTTTTGGGATTATCGCGCTTGGTGGCAATATTTATAGCAAATTCTATTATAAAAAAAGGTTTGACAGCAGAATACAGGGTGTCCTCAGATAAACTGACAGATTTTAGCAGATGAATATCTCTAAAACGAGATGCGTTTTGTTCTGGGAGAATAAGGATTTTTTAAAGTTTTTTTTCACAGTATTACCGAATCCTAAAATTTAATTAAATTTGGTTTTACAGATATGCGATTTTTTTAAGTAAAAATACTGCCTTATCTTTAACGAAACACCCTGTACATTTTGTCAGAAAGCCTGATTTTTCTTTTTACAAAAATGTATAATATTTTTTCTAATAATCTTGACCTTGTATTGTATACATTGCACTTTGTTATCAAGGTTTTAATTAATTAATAAAAATAACTATTGGTTATCGATTTTTTTGCATCTGAGTGAGAAAAAAATCGTAATTCCATTTCTGAGCCTGAGATCTACTTGCATTTTGTTTTGTTCGATGAAAATACCCTACTCAATAGAACTTGAAAGTTTGAAGTCCCTCTGATTCAGGGTATCAGGGTTGGATGAACCTACCAGAATACCGGAAAATTCTCAGTGGACCGATCCGAGTGTGGGCCGAAACAGGATCTTCATCATAATACGGATATGGTTATGGAGATGAGATAAATGACTCAAAAAAGTGTTCATCATATTCACGTTGCAAGAAATGTTCTGTATTAATACAGATTATGTGCCTGCAGTCATCTTTGAAGCCTGTACCAGTAAGTAGGTACCTATGTCCTTATTTTAGCGTGTTCACAGCCCACATAACAGTGAAAGAACATTCATATTCTCAGAATATTCCCTCAAAGTGCTTTTTGGAATGTTCTTTTAGGAATGTTCAATGAATATTCTAAGATTGTTTCGATTGAAATATTCATTTTTGAACGTTCTATTTATGTACTAGGAATGTTGCTTCTATGCACCTACCTGAAAGATTGTGGTAGGAACCTACTTTATATAACATTATTCGAATATTCTCATACGAACATTATTATAATGTACCCTAAAAAATGTTCTTTCGGCTAATATCTGTATCAAGTATTAAGAATATACCTACCAAGTTGTGCTGAGAAGTTTATGTAGGTAGGTAACCATGATGAGAATATTTTCATATTGTTCACCTAATTAACTAAAGTACCTACTCAAAAATCTTAATTGAACAATTAAACAATAATGCTCTATCTTGAACCTACTAAGAATATTATAGGTATATTCTTTTTCTTTTGCTTTGTAGGACTTCCAAGAGAGGGAGCCACATGCTATTAAAGATCTACATCTTGCCTCGCGTTTGAATCACCTTGGAACCTGTTTCTCTCCGTTGGCGTGCTTCGACGAGAACATAACAAGCTCGAAACCGGAGCTTTGGTTAAATACTTGTGTTTTCCAGAGAAGTTTTCCAACAACTCATTCACTGCCTTTAATATAAAAAGGCTGAAAGGAGCATTATTTGGAAGCGAAAATTAACATTCCTAGTATATCCTTAGAATCAAACAAGAATGTTATGTCTAGGATGCATATTGAGAATGATATATGTAGATATTCTAAGAATATTTCAAGCATATTGGTATAATATTCTTTTGAGAACATAACTATAATGTCATAGAAACATTCTTTGAATGTGAGAATATACATTTCGAGTATATTTTTAGAATCAAACAGGAATGTTCTTTTCAGGATGTACTGAGAATCTCATAGGTATATTCTAGGAATATCCTAATGGATTTCCTAGGAAGTTCTTGGGTATTGCAAACAGTATTTCTACAATCTTTTCTCAGGACATTCGCAATGGTTTTGGCGAACATTCTAGGCACATTCCTCCTAAAAAAAAGAACATTCTTAATACATTCTAAGGATGCAATTTTGTTATGTGGGAGGTACGGTGAGAAAAATGCTTTTTAACACTTGAAGACATAAAAACTCTATCAGGAAATCGACAATGGAAAATTTGGATGCGTTGGGTGATAATGAACTTAAATAAAGACATCCGAAGATTTGTTGAATAGATTCCCTTGGAAATGTTTAACCTAAGCCTTCAACTAAAGAAAATATTATTGTGATTGTTTGAAATAAATAAACCAAATATATAATCAGTATGAGAGTTATTTTTCAATTTTTTATTCTGCGTTTCCATTCAGCATTTATTGTTTCATCACTGTTGTTAATTTAATATTGGATCACATCTAAGTGTGGGGATGTGTCCCATAAATCCATCAACGTATAGTATGGGCTGCTAGACTGAAATTACCCGGCCCACTTCCAAAAGTTCGTCCAACCCTGCTCTGATTGCTTGAAGTAGGTACATATTCTTACTATTGATGGTAATCAACTTTTTGCGAATTAGGCAAGAACAAAAATTAAAATCTGAGGTATAATTATTGTATAATCCAAAGTTCATTATTGAGTCAATTTTCTATAAATAATAATTAACAAGCAGTAGAAATAATAATACCTACCTAAATATTTACAATCTATACCTATTTTTCAGAAGTTCAATACAACGATGACATTAGTTATTTAGAAATACATTGTTTACAAAAACAAATTCATTAGGATCTTGGGTAATTCTACTTATTAAAACATTACATAAAAGAAACTATACACAAAACAAATTTACCTTTCTTATTCGTAGCCAACTATCAAAAGAATACCATCAAACTTCCACAAGAACCAAACGAAAACATTCTCATAATTTTCTAGAAATCTTCACTTTTGCTAGTCACGTTACGGTGTAGTGGTACACCTTTGTTTGAATCGACGGAATACCCGCGGTTGGTTTACCTAGAGCGGTGAGCCCATTCATCGAAACTAACCATCGTACCATTGGCTTACCAGCTGTTGGTTTGTGAAATGCGGTCTTGAGGAATGGTAAATGGTATGGGTATATGGCGGTGTTGTCGATGATGGGCCATTTTATGCAAATAGAAGAGATTTTTAAGAATTTCATGTTTTTTTCTGAAAATGTTGAAGGTTTTTTGAAGGTATTTAAAAAAAAATACCCGCCAAGACTAGATGATAAAAAATTAGCTGGCAAATCAGCAAATAGGGTCTTAGTGGTCAACCGGTGTTTTCAAGTGACGTCACTGTTTGTTGTTTACATGGTCACCATGGTAACCCCGAAAATCACAAAACCAACTTCCGCTTTTCCAAAGAGGGGCCGATATAGTTTTGTCGAGTTGGAGTTAGTTGGAAAGTAACTTTTTCGGTATTATACAAAAATAACCAAGTCGCTTTTTGGTTGTTTTGTAAGTTTTTTAGTGGAACATATTCGTTATTAATTGGTGAGTTTCTAACTTTTAAGTTTGGAAAATGAACAAAAAAATTAGGACAATTTGATCGATATTTAGCGATGAGTGTGTAACCCACGTGTTTGCGTTTCCCTGTACAGTCACGCAACTATCTTTATCAATTGTTTATTTTATTTGGTTATTACGTGGTTTTAGTTTATTCACCTGGGTGGCATTGAACCCTCAATAATATTGGTCAGAAATAGTAAATAACGCACGCACGATAGGTAGGTACGCTTTGAAATTTTCATAAGGATATAGTTAATTTTTTCAGGCAAAATGCCTGGTATAACTTTTGGAAACTACAAATGCAATCATTTTCATTTTTTGTACAAATTTGGCCAGCGCTTTTTCACTCGGAAAAATCATAACTTCTCTTGTATCATAGCCCAAGTAGCACATACATGTCCCTGCGAATGATTTTTCGTTGAAATTACGTCGTGCCGTCGTCCTTAATATGTGGTCAAAAAATCGGACCTTTATCCAGCTCAATTATGACGTAATAAATGAAAACCAGTTTTAACGTTGGATTGAAGACGCCAATCCGTCGTTATATTTATATCCTTCGACCTCTGAAATATTTTAAAAACGTCGTCTGATAGAGGTCTTAGAAAAACGTCCGTCAAACGTTAAAATTGGACACAGGTAAAATTTGATGTGGTATTTCATACTTTTTGCGTCGTTCGATAATAAACTGTCATCAGTCAAATAAAAACATAAACAAACAATAGATATGACATTACTATAAAAAGTGTTAAACAATTTACCTAAATAAATATTTGCTCTTGTATTTTTGATAAAGGACAAGACAGGAGCTTCACATACTCATCCACATATTACAGAAAAAAATAGATTTTTAGATTTAGTGAAAAGGGAGAAATGTATTCCAAACATGAAATTGGAGCAAAAAGGGAGATTGGAAGAGAACCCTGTAATTTCCAATCAGGAATATATAAAGAGATTTAATAAATGTCGGGTTAAAAGGAAATATTTCAATATTTTGAACATCAAAAATAAAACATTTACAGTTTCCTGAAAAATTTCAAATAAATGAGAGCGTTGAAGCACCTAGAACTGGTTACGATGGGTTACCATATGGAACCTATAGTTAATCTAGGTTTATATGTTTGTACTATTTTATTACCTATGGCCCTATGTTTATTGTATATTTAGATTAGGTCCATTTTCATGACGAAAACACGCATTAGGTTAGGATAAGGTGCATATTATTAACTCGACCATTTTATGTATCGCAAGGTCCTATCTAATCATCCATCATTGCTGCACGTTTGTTAAAAATAAAATATCTGAAGAATCAATCCTTGTAATAAGGAAATTTTGTCAAAATTATTTATTTTTGTGTAAATCGGACTTGCCCAAAGATGTTTTTATAAAATAACACCACTAATAAACCAAAAGTGCGAATTTGGTGCAATATATTAAACCTGAAATGACCTTTCTTTGGTTTGATATTTGTTTTTAGGTTAGTCATGGATTACGACATTTAGTAAACGTTTAAATCGGGTTTTGTATGGTGACGTATAAAAGTTAAAAATTAGTAAGGCAAGGCTTCACGACCTACGACGTCGTTACAACCATGAAATGATTCTCCATTCTGGTGAAAATAAGAGTTGTATAGTAGTCTATTTGACGTCGCGCTTCAACGTCAAGACATCAATGACGACGTTGTTAGGACGTAGAAGTGCTGCTTGGGAGATTTCCTGTAAAAATAATTTTTTTATAATTTTCAGTTCATTCGCCTTTCTTGGGGTATGGGGATGGGCTTATTAAGCGATGTTACTGTTGTCCTTTTTCGAATAACAATAATCTCAACGTTTTGCAAATTGAAAGGATTCCATCAATTTTCAACGTCTCCGCTGATATTATATTTCCAGCATTCTCTTCATGCCAGGATTAAGGGGGGACTAACGGGGCTGCAGCCCCGGGCCCCGTAGTCCAGTAGAGGGGCCCTACTTTCGAAATTGAGGCTTCTGCTGGTCAAGGGCCAGTGGACAAACAATAAATATTAGATGCACTAGTCTCTCGCGTCATGTTTCGCAAAATTTATTAAATTAAAAATAAATATAGAACAACAATGCAGAAGGAACGCGTCTTCATTAACATCGATGTGCATAGAAAGACTACAGAGACATTCTGAAGGAATTAGAATTTACTGATATCAGATGTCATACAAGAATTTGTTGAGTAAATTTAAGTTACCTACGAAATATAGTTATTTATGCAACAAGTATGTGTAAAGTGAACCCTTCTTCACGAATGTGAATTTTGACGCACAAGCCAAAGGCGAGTGCGACAATCACATCAGCACGTATTGCACACAATTTTTTTCTACTACCAATCAAATATGTGTGAAAAAATAAATTTGGACAAATTCTTTACGCGTGCGTGAAGTAATTTACCAGAAAAATAGTAATTTGACAGGTCGACATCTGTCATTGACATAACTTTACGCACTAGTGTGTAATGTGAACTATTTTACGCACTAGTGCGTGAAGAGAAATTTTACGTCTTCTGAATAGTGCGCAAAATGAGTACTTTACGCAGGGTGTCCCACGCGGTTTTTCCCAAATGATAATTTCGGAACGCATCATTATTGTATGTTCCACTGTATAATTTCTTATCACTTTCTTTAACAAAGCCTTAACAAACATAGCATTGACGATTTGTAATTTAATTTTCTAACGTAAAATGCCATAATATACCATAAGTTACATTTAAGATTCGAAAGTTAACGTCACTTGACCGAAATTGAAGCGAAAGTGGTGAAATTGGATGACGATGGTAGAAGCGGCATAAAAAGTTACCCACATCTTCAAAATTTCAATTATATTGGATGATGCGTTCCGAAGTTATTACCTGGAAAAAACGTCGTGGGACACCCTGTATATTTTTTTGCACTTAATTTATGAAGGGCCCCCTAAAACTTCACTAGCCCCGGGCCCCATGAAAGCTTAATCCGGCCATGATTCTCTTCCAAAAGTTTCCTTAATTCGAACACTGGCAAATAGTCATCAGGTTTATTAAATTGAAACCTAAGATTGAAACCCAGTAAAGTGAAGTTTGTATTATATCATAATATTCCAAATTTAAACATCAAAAATTAAGGTGTGCTATTTCAACAAAACAACAATCCTTATTATTTTCTCAGAACTGATGAGATAATGTTTATTAAATTGTTCTGTTGTCATTTTTCGCTCATTAACCAAATTGGTCTTTTTTTTTTTCTTAATAGCACTATTGACATACTTACCTATTCGATGACCATATGCAACAAATTAGGTACAGAAAAATAGTATAGGTACTTATCTGCTGTCTATTTATTCCGTTAGAGTGAATGATTTTCATCATAAATTAAGGATGATTTAATGAGTAGGTATTTCCTAGCGGAATCTAAATCCACATTAGTTTGTATTGTCGTTAACCTCTATATGACATAGTAGCACATAGGGTATTTTTACCAAACTTTTGACCTTTTTATCGATCTATCGAATAGGTATATTGTATTTTATCTAGCAATCAATTAGTTACTAAACTCGATATTTAATAAATCACAGTTAAGTGCAAAGCCAAGCAAAAAAAAAATCGAAGATTGTAACACTTTAACGCTCTACGCCGGAAATCCGACACTTCAACAAAGGCAATTTGATTTCTCGCCTCTCGCGTTTTGCGAAACCTAACATTGTTTTAAAATAAAACAATGCACATTGTAGTTTGGTGGCACGGTTTAGTAGGTATCGGTATTTCACATGAAATCTTAAATACATATAAAATAATTGCGATTGAAATTGCGAAAAAAAAGGAACCACTACCGTGCAAAATATAGAAAGTAGGTAATATTTTTAGTTTTGAAGGGTGAGAGTATAGGAATGGGGATTAACGAAAAATCGACAGCCTATATTGGATAATTTCTGTATTAGAGAAAAATTTGAAGTGCTATCTTATAGGGATTGAGACTCAGAGTAGCAAAAAGACATTAATCTTATTACATCTGGCACCTTGTATGTACTATACCCATTTGATTTTTTTTTACACAGCTAATAATGTAAAGATTGATATGATATCATTACGACCATCCAAAATTGAAAATGTCCCTTTTTCCTTTTTCGTTCAGTATATTTACACACAAAAGAAGGCCACTCAAAAAAACAGAATGAAATTTTTTTCCCCTACAGTAAATTTCTTCGGATTTCGTACGATCGATCAATGGCGTTAAATGATTAAATCACTAATTAATAATACTTAAATACTTACAACCTATAACAAGAGCAGATTGACACATTTTAGAGCCTTAAGTCAACTTCTTAAATTTCATTTTTTGAACATTACCATCCATTTCTTGGCGAAAACTTGACAAACAGTTCCGAATTCTTGACGAACAATTCCAACTTCTTCACGCGTACCCACTTCTTCAATTGCATTTTCGAATTTATCATCTGCTTCCAGGATTTCCTCGAGTCTGGTTCGTTCCTCATAGATTGAGGTCCGAAAACATTCTCACTGAATTTTGAAATTTTTCTGAAGCCGGTCCTGTTCTTCTTGTTTTTTGTTTTTATTTTGATCTGCGATTTTCTACTTGTTGTAAAAGTGCTGCAAGCTGGTCCTTTTCATATTGTCGCAATACTTCTTGTTGATGCCTTTCCTTCTATTTTCCAGCTTCTTCTTCTGGTTTTATTTCCTGTTTTACGTCTTCCTTTTCTTGTTTTTCTTCTCGTCTCCGGGCTTCCTCTTATTATTTTTATCTCTGTATTCGGTCTTCCTTCTTCTTGTTTTCCTTTCTGCCCTTGGGATTGTTTTTCTTGTTGTTTTTCGTTCTGTCTACGGACTTTCCCTTTTTTTTATCTTCTTCCGTTTCTTATAGTCTTTTTGTTTCTTGTCTTCGATATTTTTCCAGTAACATATTTTAAAATAGTCAAAATAAATGCCTATGGGTAGATCTCCAAATATGTTTTGCTTCATCCTCTGAAAAACCTCCGGACTCACATTCAAACCAAAAGGCAACCTATTAAAACAATATTTTCCAAAGGGTACGTGTTATAAAGGTACATAACTTTGAATGAAATGGCTAAATATTCCTTATCAATTTGTGCCCACCTGCTCTCTATATCTGTTAGACTATGTGAGCAGAATGCCACTGGTTTTCCTTCTTGTATAAGGCAACAACCAATGCCACTCTGACTAGCATAGCATCTGTTTGGATTTCAATGGGTAATTTAGAATCAAAAATTTTAAGAACCGGAATATCAGAGATTATTACTTTTATTTCATTAAATTTTTTGGAGTGATCTTTCGTCCGCATATCCATTCAACATTATTTTTTATGAGAACGCGCAATGGAGATAGTAAGTCTGCAAGTTTTGGTAAACACTTGAATAAATAGTTAACATACCTACCTAGTACTTTTAAAAATTCCTTTTTATTTTTGGATTCATCCAACATTAAAACTGCTTTTACATACTCAATGTCTGCTGAGAAAACCTGGCCAATATAATTGACTTCCTTTACTTTATATTGAACCTTTGATTTATTGAATATTACACCAAACTTCTCAGCCCTAATCATAACCTCCCTAAGAATTCTATCATGTTCCTCTTCTGTACTTCCTGCTATGATAAAATAATCAAAATAAATGCCTATGGGTTGATCTCCAAAAATGTTTTGATTTATTCTCTGAAAAACCGCCGGACTCACATTCAAACCAAAAGGCAACCTATTAAAACAATATTTTCCGAAGGGTGTAATAAAGGTACACAACTTTCTGCTTTGACTGTGTCAAGAGGAACATAATAAAACCCTTTCTTTCAAATCCAAAACAGTAAATACCTATGTTTTTATTTTTTAACTTTTGTGCCAGCTCATCAACAGTTGGTATTAGAAACTGATCCAAACAAACCCATTTATTCAAGTGCACAGGATCCAAACAAATACAAAGGGCACCCGATGGTTTGCAACAATCACAATGTTATTTACCCACTTCGTAGGTATTTCAACTTTAGATATTATTTCCCTCTTTTCTAAATCCCTTAACGTTTCTTTTAATTTCGATTTCAAAGCATTGGGGATACTTCGACAACCACTGCTGACAGGCTGAGCATTTTTATGTACCTAATACAATTTTATACTTATAAGAAACCTTACCCGTACCTTCAAATTGTTCTGCATACTTTTGAAAGAATTCTTGTCTTTCCTTGCATGATTCACTTCTGATAGCATTTTAATAGGTCTCACTCGTACACTCACAATTCGATCCCTTATAGGAGAGTCATGTAGATCAGTAAAATTGCAGTTTTTTGCCAACATTTTTATTTCAGTTAGAAAATGGTCAAAATCCTCGTCCTCCTGTT
Organism: Ceutorhynchus assimilis; assembly: GCA_917834065.1. NCBI lineage: Eukaryota > Metazoa > Arthropoda > Insecta > Coleoptera > Curculionidae > Ceutorhynchus > Ceutorhynchus assimilis. The sequence goes on from OU892281.1 coordinate 7,170,117, forward strand.
GAACTCTTATGAGGAACTTGTACCTGTCATGTACCTTTCATGGGTTTCCAATACTGTTCAAATGCCTTTATAACGGTATCAAAATCTTGTATTTCTGTTCCACTCAGCTTCATAGTTTCAAACACATCTTGGGCCTCATCTCCAGCAAGGTTCAGAAACATAGCAATTTTTGTTTCGTCATCCTTTTTATCAAAGCCAGATGCTTTTAGATAAATTTTGAAACTGCTGAGAAATTTTCAAAATTCTGAGTCACATGGCTGTCAAAGACTATGCTATTTGGTGGTTTAACCCTTAACTGGTCGCTAGATATTATTTCACATAGCTGGTCGCTTAGCGTACTTTGTACGCCACTTGAATAAAAATGTATTTTCATAATCGGGACGAATTTTGCTACCTTCAGAGTAATGTGCCTTCGGCCAATCGCTAGTTTCAATATGTCACGTGTTTGAACTCGTTTGGCGTACTTTTTACGCCGGAGCGACCAATTAAGGGTTACCTAAATATGCCGCCGGAAGCCATCTTCTGCTGTTGTGCGTTGTGCTCTTAAAACTTACTCCTCTACAACTTTCAGCTGCAAATTTACACAGGATGCGGCACCTCAACAGCAAATTTACACAGGATACGGCACCTCAATAATAATTTTTCTGTCCTACAGCGGTTTCCGGGTTCTTATCCCACTACTGACACCATGTTATGTTCTCAGTGATTATGGTTTTCGTGCTCAATAAAGAACATTAGTTATTTTAAAACGTGTTTATTAATTAACAAGTCTACAGTGACGCACCGTTCCAACTGGCATGACACCCCCTCTGCCAACTCATAACCTAGGAATAGAATACAAGAAGTGGTAAGAAAAAGGATAAATGTTTCCAAATAGGTCTGATCCAATGGCATTTTGCATAATGCTAAGAATAAAGGTCGTGCTTCAGTGCGGCTCTGGAGAATATCTCAACACGGGTCCACAGGCGTCAGGCTCTTTTCTAGTAGGTAGGTACTTACCTACGGAGTATACCATTTAAAACGAAACAGGCTATAAATATTTGATTCCACGTTTATTTTCTAAAAAATCGCTCGTACACGTAATTTGATTTTCAAAGGGGGAACTTTTCTGCAACCAGTTTTAGCACTTCAACTTCAACCCTCTAGGCGGGGTGGCACCAATCCTTACTAGTTCAAATGGAACAAGGGGTCGAGTGATATCTCTTTTAAAAGAGCGTTCAATTTCAATTCCATTTGATGTTATTTGGAACAAAATTGAACGCTCTTTTAAAACAGGTATCACTCGACCCCTTGTTCCATTTGGAATGGTAAGGGTAAGGGTTGGTCCCACCCCCTAGAGGGTTAAATTAGTGCTGAAAATGTTTCAAACACTCACACAATCAAATTACCTACGCGTACGAGCAATTTTTGCAAAAATAAAAGTGACATCAGATATTTAGCCTGTTTCGTTTCAAATGGTATACCCTGTATAGATGATTGGACACATTCATTAAAAAAATTATCATTTAAAGATCGCATATTTTTCTTTCGAGCATAGAAAGTTGACCCTTGACCCTTATTTCTATGTACAGTCATGAGCACAAAAAGTGGGAAACCCAACTGACAGGTCTGGTAATTTTTCGCTATTTTGGGTAAATCAGTCTTTTCTCTACAACCGATTTTTTGTCAAATATGACAATCCCTGTCATTGCCGTAGGTATAGGTATAGCCGATGAGCCCGTTTTACAATAGGAAAAAACGGGTGTCCCACTTTTTGTGCTCATGACTGTACCTCTTGTCGTATTGTGGGATAAAAAAAATCTTGACTATACCTATACAGTGTCATTACTTAAGTGTGCAACATATGGGATTTTTTTTTAGTAATAGCACAATCAAAATACAAACAAGGCCAAAAGTTGGTGCATGTCTGATAATCATATTAGGTGCACTTAGAATGGTTGCAAGTCAAACAACATACAGGGTAGCTCAAAAAATATCAAAATTGTAGAAATATTTACTTAAATAAAATAAAACTTTTGCACTTTAAGGAGAGTTTTTTAATATAGCTATTATCATTAGTGATGTTTTAACTTGTTAAAAAAAAAATTGCGACATTTTAAAGTTGTGTTGAATATCATTGCAACAAACATGAATTTTGTGATTCCATAAAAAAATTAAAAATCTAAGTTAATTTTACAAATATGCTTGAATTTGAACAAAGTTATGTAAAATTGATTTGATTTTGATTAATTTTTAAAAGTGTTAAGGGTGGAAATGACAAATAAAAAAAATATATACCTAAATTATAAAAAAAATTCGAAAAAAAAATATTTTTTTTAGGAGGCTATGTTTTGGTATTTAGGCATAACTTTTAATTCCAAACAACTTTTCTCTATAACATTTTGCTGAATTTTCCAAAATAAGCTAGGGTACTTCACAGTATAATTTTGATATTGTTTGACCTACCCTGTATGCTGTTTGACTTGCAACCATTTTAAGTGCACCTAATATGATTATCAGACATGCACCAACTTTTGGCCTTGTTTGTATTTGGGTTGTGCTATCACTAAAAAAATTTCCCATATGTTGCACACTTAAAAAATCACACTGTATATCCTATTCACAATCCGATGTCCACAGGTACAAGTGAATTTATCACCTTTCCCTATCAAATAGCATTGAAAGGTGATAAATTTTACCTGTACCTGTGGACATCGGATTGTGAATGGATAATAAAACAAATTGGCATCCACAACTGCCGGGGTTATCCAATTCCTTAATTCCTAATTTTGGTTCTTAATTCTTAATCGTTAAAAACCCCAATGTTAAATAAATTGAACTTTTTAAGAATTAAGGACAAATATTAAGAATTAAGGAATTGGGTAACTCCGGCCTAAGGCATATAATTTTTTAAATTCCTTACTAAGGCGACGTACACAGTCCAGTCAAATACTATAACTAACAGATGGGGATATAGCTCAGTGGTAGAGCATTCGACTGCAGATCGAGAGGTCCCCGGTTCAAACCCGGGTGTCCCCTGATTAACTTTTTTTTGTACTACCTACCTATTTTTAATTTATTATTGTTTATAAAACATAAAATAATAATATTTAAATATTATTAAAATAGTAGAAATATAGTAAATATAGGCATGAAGTTTTTAATAACTTATGCGAAATAGGCACAATACCCTAATGATAAAAATTAAAAATCCACATCTAAATATATATATATACCAATATTTATTGTATAAATATATAAAATAATAAAAATAATGAAATACTAATTCGTTACATTTAAAAATATTTTAGGTCCACTCTTAAGAATGCAGCATGCCTCAATTAGGTAGCACCAGCCTCCTCTTAGGGCTGGTACTCCTCATTCTGCACGCTCCGGGAGTACACAATGGATTCGCTTGCCTAAGCAATCCTTGCATCCACGGAGTTTGTTTGGACGACTTGAATTCCACCTACTTTTGCTACTGCATCGACGGATTCACCGGATTACAATGCCAAACGAACTGGAACGATTGTTGGTCGTCGCCATGTCGGAATGGCGGAGCTTGTGTTGACGGGATAGCTAGTTTCAATTGTACTTGTCCTCCTGGATTCGTTGGTAAAAAATTATGTGTTTCTAGTAAACAAAGGATTCGATAATTTCGTCTTTTAGGTGACATTTGTGAAGAAGACTTCAACGAATGTGAAAGTAATCCCTGTTGGAACAACGGAACATGCGTTGATGGTCCTAATGGTTATAATTGCCGCTGCCTTCCTGGATATTCTGGAATTCATTGCGAAATAGACATAGCGGTTTGTAATACAACCGAAGAAGCTAGATGTCAAAATGGTGGAGTTTGTGAAGAAGGTCCTGGCGATACATTTTCGTGTAGATGTCGGCCTGGTTGGGAAGGTTTCCTTTGCGCCATTGAAACGGACGAATGTATGTCAGCTCCATGCCAAAACGGTGCTGTATGCATTGATCTACACGCTAGCTACGAATGCGCCTGCCTTTTTGGATACACTGGAAGAAACTGTGAGGAAGTTATCAAGATATGTGACAAAAACCCTTGTAAAAATGGTGCTTTGTGCTTGATAGAAGATAATCTACCAAATTGCTATTGTGTTCCAGACTTTCACGGAGAATTATGCCAGTTGCAGTACGATGAATGTTTACTTGGACCAAAGTAAGATATTTTATATGCTTTATGAAAACTTCAATTTAATATGATATATTTAGATGTCTAAATGGCGGTACCTGCATCGATGGTATAGACAATTTTACATGTTCCTGTCCACCAGTTTTAACAGGAGTATTCTGCGAATGCCTTAAGCTGCCTGATAATCAACTAGATTGTAATTACATATTACCCAGTACTACGACTGAATATTTTCAAAACGTAACAGAGACTGAAAGTACTCTAACAACATTTTTCAGTAAGTATCAATATCTAAGTATCAAGAGGCAACTTGTACAATTTTTTCAAGTTTAAATGTTTCAAACAAGTTCCTTTTCAAAAACTAATTAAAATATCATTATTCAAGAAAATTTATTTAAGCTTCAGAAAAATCGTCTCCTGAACCAACAACATCAACATCTACCCAAGTGCCAACTCAAAGAACTGAATCTACAACAGTTCCTTATTGTATTACCGAGGCTTCAACAACTAAATCTCCTACTTCTGTAATTACAACTCATAGCACAACAACCATGGTAACAGAGCCTTCTACAACTGAGGAAACTGCATTTACAACTTTAATAACATCAGAACTGTTTTCAACCGACGAAACAACTACAGTTAGTGATTTTTCAACAACATTTACCACTTCTGGAAGGGAAAGTAGGACTGATAATGCTACCGAATCAACCAAAACATCTACTGAGGCTACCACTTCAATATCAACTACAACTGAAACTTCTAGCATTACAACATTATCAACGACAAATGAAGAATCTACAATATATTCCACTCAGCCAGTTACTTGGGAAACTACTACTCAGGCTGCAATAACTTCAACACTACCTTTCACACCCACTTCTTTACAATTTTCAACCACTACAACTGAGATAATTGATTTTACCGCACCTCCAAATGTTACTTTGAGGCCTATTTCTGATACTACTACTGAAAAATCTACAACAGAAACTATTGCTACAACAACCAATGAAAAAGCAGAAGAAACCAACAGAACATTTTCGGAAGTATCATCGACAACTACAATGCTTCCTACAACGACAATATTTTTCACTGAAGAACCAATTACTACTACTGAAACCACCTTGTCAGCTTCTTTAGAAAGCTTTACAACAACCACTGAAACAACTTTGGGTATAGACTGTACTCTATCAGATAAAAGATGCCGAAATGGCGGCACATGTATTTTCACTGAAGATAGACATCAATGCTTATGCCCCTTTGACACCGAAGGAAGCTATTGCGAAACCAAATTAGGCATAAAAAATGCCGCTTTCAACGGCAACAGCTACCTATCTCATCGTTTGCCAGAAAATCAAAATATTTCCATAGAATTTGAAGCTAAGACGTTATCTTCTACAGGGCTTCTCTTCCACGCTCATTTGGATAAAAGTTATATGGCCTTGTATCTAGAAAATGGATTTTTGATGTTTAAGTTTTCGTGTGGATATCAGACTATGTTGCTGAGTGAGCTTACAGTACCAGTTAACAATGGATTGATGTTGAGGATAAGAGCCGAGTAAGTATCAAAATTGTAGAAGGAGTATCATTGATACATCATATCTGCTTAGTTTTGATGCTGATTGTAGTTAAAGCTTATACACCTTTATCCGATTAATTATTTCTTTCCAATCTTTATCTTCAGCCTTGAATTTTCCAAAGACTTCAAGCACTGCGATGCCTCAATTAAAGTGAATGATAGCCTCTCCATGGCCGGAGATCAAACGGCTAACATAGACATGTTTTCCAAGCATTTAGCTTGGTTACACTTGGGAGGTATTCCTAACAGCATTTTCTATGATAACCTTCCTTCTGGAGGCTTTATTGGGTGCATGTCCAGTTTAAAGGTAATAACCTTCGACACCAATAAAGACACGACATTATTTAGTTTTTTCTAGATAGCAGAAAAAAATATATACATTTACAAAGATGCTGACGATGGATACGATATTTCCGAATGTTCTTCTTTAGCTTGCCTATCGAGTCCTTGCAAAAATGGTGCTTCGTGTAATTCTGATGGAGAAAACTGGATTTGTCATTGTAGAAATGGGTTAGAGCAATGTAAAATTGTATTTTCAAAATACCTATTAAATATTTTTTTTTGCAGATATTTAGGTAAAATGTGCGAAATTTCCATTTGCGATGACAATCCTTGTCTCTTCGGAGGCACATGTATTCCATTCTCCAATAGTGGATATATTTGCTTGTGTCCATATGGAAAACATGGCCATTTTTGTGAAAATGGTAATAAAATCATTTAAGCTTTCATGAATAAACCCAATATCGTCTTTTTTTCTCAGATTTGAAGATAACAGAGCCATATTTTTCCTCAACAGTAAGAGGCCTCTCCTCTTTCGTAGCTTATCCATTACCAGACGGAATATCTCAAAAAATGGAAATAAAATTTAGATTCACTCCAACCATGATGGAACAAATTTCTCTCTTGGTTTTCATCGGACAAAACGGGCAGCACGATTTTTATTCTGATCATTTGGCTGTCAGCTTTGTTAAAGGCTATATTATGCTGACGTGGAACATGGGATCAGGTTTGAAACTTATTCTGATCACACTGGATTTTTTTTTTGAACATCAAAAGTGAAGTTTGGTATTGTCCTTTGATAATCCAGAAAGATGGTGATCAGAATGAAAAATCCATGAGGGATTAACAAGATTCTATAGATAAACTTCCAGATTCTAATACAAATTTTTTGTTTCAGGTCCAAGAAGAATCTTTACATCGCAACCAATTGAAAGAGGCGCGAGAGATTATTTGGTTCAGTTGGGTTACGACAGCAGAAGAGCCTGGCTTTTTGTTGATAATATGGGAAACGTTACTGGAAGATCTCCGGGAAATGCTGTCCAACTGGACATTATGCCTTTCCTGTATTTAGGTGGTCATGATTCCAGGAATTTTTCAACTCTTCCTCACGATCTACCCCTACACACGGGTTTTTCTGGTTGCATATTTGACGTGGAAGTAAGAATTGGTAGTATAGTACTTCCCCTTCAAGGTTCTTTGAAGGCTGTTGGTAGAGCAGTTGGCCAATGTGGTACTACGGAGTGTTATGAGAAAAGCTGTCAAAATGGTGGGGCGTGTTTACACCACGGCAGTACCTTCATGTAAAAATATATGATTAATTGTTAGAAAATATTGAAAATCTTTGGATTTCTAGGTGTTTATGTCAGGATAAGTGGTACGGCCCCCTGTGCTCTTCAAAAAGGAACTTTTGCGATGCCAATTTTACAACATGCGCTGAAGGTTCTAGATGTGTCCCACTTTTGACGAATTATGAATGTGATTGTCCTTTTGGAAAAGTTGGAAAAGATTGTCAAAAAGGTGAGCTTCATTGTGTCAATCAAAAACATTGGTTGATTTTTTTTTCCAGATGAGAATATTACGGACATCAGCTTCACAGGAACTCGGTCTTTTTTATCTACTCATTCAATGGACATCGACAGTTCAAAATTCAACATAGAAATGGAAATTAGGATGCTGAAAGATACTGGAATTATATTGTTTCTTGGCAAGAAAAAGTCTAGTTTTGTATGTTTAAGCTTACAAAATGGATTGTTAGAGCTTAGAGTACATTCCAGTAAGTGACAACTTGTGCTACACATTTTTACACCAAATGGATCTACTAACCCAAACACAGCCCCTTCAATGATCTGAGTTTTTTTTTTAAGGTAAAATCCGTACAAACATCAGAGATCCTGTAACAGTAAGAAGTTCAAAGCTGCTCCTAAAAGGTGTTTGGCACAAAGTACAATTTGGAGTCTTCGGTAGAAAAGTGTATCTCTACGTAGACCATACCATCAACATGGGACTCTTGGATCATGGATTTATGTTGAGTTTGCCCACTGATAGTGTTTATTTGGGTGGTCTACCTGATTTGTCAGAACTACCAATCACGGCTCATTCCAATCACCCGATTCCTTATACAGGTTGTCTAAGATATTTATCAATAAATGAGCGTAAAATTCCTCTTACGAGAGAAAATATTTTGGACTCAAGGAACGTTATCGATTGTGATGGAACTCCTTGTGGAGGAGAGGCGTGTCTTAATGGGGGAACTTGTTGGCTAGATTCGATTCTTAATCCGCACTGTTCTTGCTTAGAACCATATTATGGCGAAAAGTGCCAATTTGTACCACAATGTACGGAAAAATCTTGTAAAAACGGTAGATGCCACAATTCGACGTGCTCCTGCCATATAGGATTCGAGGGTGGACTTTGCGAGACAGAAATTGAAGTTAGAACGCCAGCTTTTGCGGGAAAAAGCTATATCATAGTGCACAAACTGGGAGATAAGAAGAGAGACATTCGTGATATGCAAATTAATAAATTGCACCTGAACTTTACCACTGCCAAAAGTAATGGACTATTAGTATGGTCCAAAAAGGTAGGCTATTCAATATAAGTTGGACATATATATTTATTTTCGTATTTTTTTTTTTTTAGGACAAAGACTTCTTTGGTTTGGGATTAGAAAAAGGTTTTATTAAAATCGTTTATTCATCTAGCGCTTTACACAAGGGAATTATAGAGATTGTGCCGTATCTTAGATTTTCAGACGGACTTTGGCATAATATGGAACTGACATTGAGCCCGTTGATTTTGAAAATTGATAATAAAATCATAAGTTTGTCAGGTAAAATAGCTCAGACTAAATTAGGACATTATTTAACTGTATTTGATTTATAGAAAATAGGCAGTATTCGCTAGAGCCTATATCGACTAATGGAATATTCTATATTGGAGGACTCCCTAATAGTACCAACTTGATTAAAGATACAAATGGAATGTTTCCTCAAAGTTTTGATGGGTGTATAGAGTCTTTTAGTAGTAATACCGATAAGGTTATTACAGATTTTACTCCATTTGAGGGAGAGAATATTGAAAGTTGTAATATTTTGTGAAGAAAAATGTGGGTTTTCTAGTCAAACATCTAGTCGAATTATTTTGTATTTACATTTTTGTTAAGAATCTTATATATTTATATTGTTTTTTTAGTTTATACTCTGGCATATTGTTGGAAACTGGAAATGTTTTTTGTTTTGCATTTTGTACTACTTACCTAATAATTATTTTCATTGAACAGTAAATTATTAAATAGTTTATTTAATTTTTTTCCAACTTTTCAACAAAACCTTTGCAGAGGTGCAATTCTGGTACAACATAATTACTGTTTTTCATTTGTGTAAATGAAAAACCCAAAATTAAAGAAACTACATCAAATTGCCAAGATTCTGGGCTAGATGCCGAAGGCGTAAATATACCTACTGCATAAATATTTAATTCTCCATTCTGATATTATATTTGTACACGAAGCCTGTTCCCTTTTATTTCGCATGATTATAAGGTAATGTCACCTTTACCAATTTGTGCTGGGATTGATTGGTCAGGAAGGTATGCCATCAAAATTGAATTTTACCAATGTTTTGTAAATCTATCTTAAAACTTCTGTGTTTGAACGTGGGCATTATTTTTATCACAGGATGTCTGTATACCATGTCTGTGCGACTCCTCTATTTGTTCCAAAAGTGTCAGCTGGTGACGCATCTTGACTTTGGCAAATCAAACTATTATGTATACAAAACAATTTAAAATGTTTTCAATGAAACAGTGATGTATTCTGACTTGCAGCGTTACAATTATATAAAATTTTTCAGCATAAAAGTAGCATAGCGAATAGAAATAGGTAGGAAGAGCCTGCTTTTAACTATATCTAATGGCAGGTTTATCTGTTCTTATATTTAAAATAGTGTGTCAAAAATACACGAAGAGACTACCAAAAATATTAGAAATAGGAAAATTGACCAACTTATGGATAAACTCTTATTGCAGTAAGTAAAGTAATCGCATACCAAAACTTAATGTTCTGTAAGCCAAATTGATGACTCAACAAGTGCTTAGAGAAATAATTGTAATTCGAATAGCCGTGTTATATAATTCTCTGTAGAATATTGCTAGTTCTGTTTTTGTGGTTCTGTTTAGCTAATTTGTCAAAAAGCTCTGTAGATACAGTTTTTGTTTAATGAAGCCTCCTCCGCAGGTTGCTAAACTTTTATATTATAATTTATTCAACAAGGAATAATGGACAAATTCCTGAAGCCATAAAGATTTGATCCACTTCCGAACAAGCCCCACTCAGATCAAGAATGGGAACATTGGCACTGGACATTTGAACATTTTATTTCTTCCATAAAACATCTTGCAATACAAATTCTCAACGGTATTCATATCAAGCCCAAAAACAAAATATTTGCCTGATAAATCGTCTTTTAATATGTAAGCAGGAAAGTGGTGAATCTGTAGGACAAACTGAGCATTTAAACAAACATTGCTGATAAGAATATGGATGAAGAAACTTAACAAAGCAACTCAGCCATTGATCTGTTTTTTTTTAAAGATAATTCCCCAAGTCAAAAATTTAGTAACTATGTTGGCAACACAAGCCTTTTCTACATAAAAAATTTGAGAACATTGACAATTTTACATTGTATTGCCAACATAATGTCATTTTGACTTTTATCTTTAAAAAAAAACAGACTTTACCAGATTTCCTTTTGGTTTGTTCTGACATGAATTGTGAAGCTGCTATTTAATGTTTTGATCAACTTTTGTCACTACATATTTGGAATGTCACATTACATTCAAGGCTCAAATTCTGTGATCATACTCATCGGTAGAATACCATTGCGGTCAAAAAAAGTAGTACAGCACAAAAACTATAACTCTGATTTGAGCTTCTGGTGTAACACTGATACCTACACTTTATTTTTTCCCAAGATAGATTTTGACATTGAAAACTTTGAAACATAAACAATAACGCTTGACCCTAATTGGTCGCAAAATGAGGTGTTTCTGCAGGTTGACATCAGTTTTACAAAAGCGGCCATTGGCCAATAAACGGCATTAGCGGCATTGTTTATAACTACTTCAAAATTGACAATGCCAAAATCTATCTTGGGAAAAAATAAACTGTAGACATTATCGTAGATCAGAAGATTTGGAGATTTTTGTTGTTCTACTACAATGGAATAATTTGGAAGACTATTGTTGATTTTAGAATCCCGAGAACTCAACATCCAGCATTTGGGAGAAGTATTGTCACAACTGCCCGCTTTACGGGGGTGACATGGGGGGTTTGTAGCTTTGGGGGTTGATGATGAGAAACTCGCTCAGGTTATATTGCTGAATTGCAATAAACATCCGACCGAATCGGCAATTAAATTAATAAGGTTGAATACCGGGTCCTCCTTTCCTAAGCAGCTAGTTGACAGTATTAAGCATTGTATCCTAATACTCCATTCACTCTATCCTCTGTACAGCTATCAATTAATTGTGCTCCTCATGAGAAGATGTTCAATCATCCAAGAATCTCAAAATTTGGGAAAGCTATACCTAGCTGGCTCGCTGATCCACAGCCACTTCTTATTTAAACAAATATTAATCACTATAGTAGAGGAAGCTAAGAAGCTAATCCCAAGTCACTGGCGTAGCCAGGGAGGGGCAAGGGGGCATTTCCCCCCCCCCCCCCAAGACCCTTAAATTTTATGAATAATTCTTCAAAATTAAAATAAACAGTCCCAAAAATAGCGTAAAGAAACCTAAAAAAAGGGCGTGGCACCCAAAAATTTCGCGCCTGCGGCGCTTTGCCTTCAACAGCTATCGCGGTGAGTCCGTAAAAAACACTTTCTGCAAATTTGCCCCCCCCCCCCCCCAAGACAAAATCCTGGCTACGCCACTGTCCCAAGTACCCATACCTATGCACTGGTACAATTTTCGGATGGTAGATAAGGTTTCTTTGAAGGACCTTGCTCCCAGAGGTAATCTTCAACTAATACAAGAAAAAAAGAAAGATAGTTAATTTATGGAATTTAGACAGGGTATCACTACTTCAAACTGGAGAATCATCAAGAACATCATATCAGGTGTTACTGAAGAGATTCCAATATTTCATCATCAGATATAATTCAGAATCAAGTATATAAAAGTGGAAAGACCTACAAGATTTCGAAGACTTCCAATGAGTAGGTATTTAGAAAATTATGTTCGTTACTTCAATAACTATACTCATCTTTACCCAAAAAAAGGCGGATACTTTCAAACATCTCTTTCTATAGGTCTGTTCCAATAGTTCAAAAACTATCTCATAAAGGTTCCGAAACCACTCTGTTTAGGAAATTCGGATTCTACGCATAGATTTTAGGTTTTGCACGCAGACAGAATCGCTGTATTTGAACAAAGCTCTGGATTTTGGACGATGGATTATTTATTTTTGTTTGAGGTTATGATTAAGAAAAATAAACATTAATAAAAGTGAGAGCTAAATAAAGAAATAAATATATAAATAATTAGTGAAAGGTCCTACTTGTTTTTCTTGTTTTTATCTTGAAAATTTAATGGTTTTCAAGTTTTAATTATATTATATGATAAGTCCTAATCAGTTTGCATTCTTTCATCGACTGTGTGTCACCTCGAGTGTGTCGTACCAGGGTCTGGTGATTTAAAACCCCATTAAATCTAAACTAGGCTAAATATACTGTCTCTTTAAAAACCATGGCTGGTGAGTTAATGCATATTCAATTATAGGTCAGACAATGCATGAATAATGTAAAAATTAAGATCTAGATTCACCTAGTTTTAGTTAGTGAGTACCGTGTTATAGATAATCTTCTAGTGTATTCCGTGAACGTAACAGGCTTAAAACATGATTAATACTGGTAATTCATTATTTTTAGTACTTATTCATCGAGTTATTTACTATTAAAAACCTTTAATTGGGTGTTCTGATATTTATATCCTATTCACAATCCGATGTCCACAGGTACAGGTAAATTTATCACCTTTCCCTATCAAATAGCATTGAATGGTGATAAATTTTACCTGTACCTGTGAACATCGGATTGTGAATGGATAATATGTGTTGTCCAGTTACCTTGATACCTCCTTGCATATACAATACCTACCTACATATTATTAGGATTCAAGAACTTATGTAATATCAGCCCTGTTTAGAAGTCAATCATTAATTAATTTTAACACATTCAAAACAGTAAGTGGTTGTACTGGGTGATTGTCTATACTGAGGTCTATAATACCTAGTTCTGTTTCTGCAGAAATCACAAACCAGTCAGAGCGGATTTCATTGGTTGAAAACAGTCAGAAAACTAGTTTCAACAGGTTTCAACCCATGTATGTATCTCACCTGTTTAAAGAGATACCCAGAAATGTCAAATGTGAAAATTGTAGGTAATTATAGGTCTGTTTCTGCAGAAATCACAAACCAGTCAGAGAGAATTTCATTGGCTGAAACTAGTTTTCTGTTTTCAACTAATGAAATGCGCTCTGACTGGTTTGTGATTTCTGCAGAAACAGACCTTATATCGGAAAGTTTTCAATAATGTTATTTACAAGTTTACAGATTGTGTTACAAAAGTGTGGCGAAGCAAAGTTATACTTTTATAAATGGAAAACCCTGTATTATTATCCCATTGGATTAGCCTCTCAAACCTGATTCCAAATATACTAGGTTTTTTAGGTTTATTCCTCATAGTCCAAGAGAAAATAGGACAAGAAGGGGTGGAATAATTGCATTTTTATTGAAAAAGGTGGAGTATAGAGATCACCAACAAAATATAAAAGTAATCATTCATGTAAAAAATCCATATTTTTTCTCCAAAATGGGATATTCAGAGGCTGGACTATGAGGAACAAACCTGAAAAACCTAGTATACTTGGAATCAGGTTTGAAAGCCTAATCCTATGGGAAAATAATATATGGGGTTTTCCATTTAAAAAAGTATAACTTTGCTGTGCCAAACTTTTGTGTCACATCCTATGTACTTGTAAATAACATCATTGAAAACTTTTTCATATTGACTTCAACTTTCACATTTGACATTTCTGGGTATCTCTTCAAACAGGTGAGACAGGTGTGGGTGCAAAATATAGACCCCGGTACAATAATTTAGTTTTAAGTTAACAAAAACTTGTATAAATAGAGTTCAAACTATTTTGAACTAACAGTGGTTTACTGGTTCTAAAAGTGGAACCAAAAGAAAGGAATTGTGTTATCAGGTACCTTATTCTCGACCTTTCTTATCGGAACCATTAAAAATTACGAAAATACCAGGAAAGACACCAGTCACCTAATCAACTACAAGAGCTTATTCTCCTCCAACTGTTAATAAATGACCTCTTTAAGAGCCTATAAGGTAAATGCACCAATAATTGACACAGTGAGACTCTCTTGTGGAATTTAAATGTATCTTTGGGGACCCAGTAATTGACACCTATTATCCTATTATTGGCACCCCAGTTATTGACAAAAAAAAACTTAATCCAGTCTCTGACACCCACGCCAATCTCAGATAATGTGTTTTACTAATAAATACACATTAAAAAACCTCTTTAGATCATACTTAAAATCTGCACTCAAACATATGGAATAAATTAAACATAGATACATTTAGGAATAGGAAATAATATTTGATTTGTTTGCCTTAACAAAATCTCTAAATTTTTCTCATCCGACAGGTAACCAGCCTTTTCACATTTTTAAATGACTGGCAGATATTGGCTGACTCGATGGCTGATTTCTTCCATAGCTGGTAGAGTGTTGCCAAATATTGTATGAATGAAGTGTTTTTTTTAATTGAAAATGGCTCTGGGACGTCGAGTTAGCCTATTTTGAAAAAAATTACCTCTATGTGTCAATTACTGGAGCACTGTCAATAGACAATAACTGGTGCATTTACCTTAAAAAGACAACAATTTCAAGTGCCTAGGCAGTAATAAGTTGCTAGGATCAGCTTATTTTGTTGAAATGTGAATTAAGTATGTCATAATTTTTTTCTTCTAATGCCTATGGTCCAAATCTAGAAGCCTCAAATGCATCTTATAGCTTCCAAATTACAGCCTAGCAATAAAAGTTCCTTTTCACTATTCAATACCTAGTAGTTAAAGCAATACTTAAGTGAGCAAATAACTAATAATGCGTAGGTCATTTTGGAGTTAATTGATTAATTCTATTGCTGAGGGGGATACAAAAAAATTAACCCTCCACGATGAAGCTCAAATTTCATGAAATCTTCATTGGTGCAAATCACATACCGCATCGGATACCTTTCTAAACAGACTTTTTCAAGCAGAATTCAGTGACTTCTCAGTTTTTTTCTTTATTTAGCCTCGATTTTGAGACATTGACCAATGTCCGATTTTTTTTTAATAGAACACTCTGTATGTTTATAACTCATTGGATTGTATTTTTACCGATTTCAAGCATATAAAGTTCAATAGGTTTATCTCTAACTGTTTTCGACAAGAACAATTATATCTGTTTTTGAAACGGATGTTAATTTTATTATCATAAACTGGTAAAGATAAACCTATCGAACTTTATATCCTCGTTTATATCATTGACATCTATGCAATGAGTAATTAATACATAAGGTGTCCTATTAAAAAAAAAATCGATCCAATAGAAAAAACTGGGAACGACAAGGTAGTCTGCTTGAAAAAGTGCTTTCAACAAGTTTTCATAGAACTGAATTATTTTCATAAACAAAAAAGTTATAGCATTAGGTAGTAGATAAGACAGCTTTAGGTATAAAAATCGAGACACGCCCCCTAGCGTCAAAACGAGAAAAGGTATCTAACTGCAGTTTGCACCAATGAAGATTTCATGAAATTTGAGCCTCAGAGTGGGGGTTTATTTTTTTGTATCTCACTTAGAAATTGACGTTTTCCATTAAAGTGTCCAAATTGTCCCACCCTGTACCTGTAGTATACTTGTAAGGTTTGTTCTCACAGAAATCACAAACCTATCAATGCCCCTATTCTTGAGTTCCAGGGAGTAGAAATTATGAGAGAAAGTAGGCGTCGCTCCCAAAACTGCGAAATGACACTATTCTTAAAATGTTTCGATGGATAATTGTGGAAATTTTATTCCCTCGAGGGAGTTGAAAATTCTATTGGTCATAAGTAAGAGAAATTTAACAGAGAGTGGGATTTGCTAATATAAACTTGTCAACGCAGAGCGAATTCCATTGATTGAAAACAGAAGAGTAGTTGTTGGCGATTTGCACTAATCAAAAACGCTCCGACTGGTTTGTGATTTCTGTGAGAACTGACCTACAAAGGACTGCATGTCGAAAGAATAGTTTTTTTAACTTGCAAACCTTAACCATATGGGATTTGGCAAACTCGACTGAAAAACTATTCTGTCACATGATATTTTCTGTCATATCTACCATACACTAGTGAGTTATCTGATCAACTTTGTCTCACTTGAGAGAAAAAAAAACTACCTACATGTTTACTACATCTTTTTTGAATTTCATGAAGACAATATGTAATAATATGTTGTTTACTTATTTTCATGGTTGTCCGCATCCACACCGATTTTGTTGTAGGTATAAATAGTTGTTGAGCCCTAGATACCATTGCGTGTCCACACTGCATAATATGGATCTTGCTGTGTCATCCTCAGGGAACTTCCAATAGCTCTTAATACTCGATCGACAAACGTACCTGCTTCTCTGAAAAGAACCAAATTAAAGTTGAGTCCTGAATAATCTCTCAGTTGTAGCAAATCGCAGTTGCTAAACCCTGATGTGTGAAGAAATTCTGTGTTCTTCTGGCAAGTTGGATTCGAGAGATGTTTCAAGATTCATATTTTCATTTTTTTCATCCACAAAATTGTCATACATCTTCATCTCGTTCTTCTTCTTCTTCAAGTTCTAAGCTCTTCGTAGTCTCGGGTTCAGTTATTGGGAAACTCGTTGGGATATCAAATTTATTCCAAATTGCCTAGCACTCTGTTGCCTAAAACTTAGTCTTAAAGACATATACACAAGTGACCGGTACCTACGCTGTATCGTTTAAGAGTATGATATGCGATTTCTGGATTGGAATCAGATGATATTCCCAGCGATTGCCAATGGATTCCTAAGTGATTCCCATGGAGTCTTAAGAGATTCCTAGCGATTCTTAGGTTATTCCCAGGGACTCCCAGGTGATTTCCATGGCATTCCTGATTGATTACTATGTGATTCCCAAAAAAATGTACAATAATTTCAACTAGTGGTTTTACCCTCGGAGGAATCTTTATAAGAAGGTTCTTTATCGAGGTTATCACACCTCTACATGCATACATGGTATAACGCTTTCACTATCTACACCACTTAAAAAAAGAATTTGTAATAAATTTTGGAACTTTGCCTTTAGCTTTTAGAATTGGATTATGAATGAACAATAATTTTGTAATATTTGCTTAACATTCAAAATTAAATCACTACCACTAGTGTTTATTTTCAACTTCTCAACCTATCTTACACACTTGCCTGGGAGGACACAGGCTTTAAAAATAGTATTAACTGATTATTGACAGGTATGATAATTGGTCAATAATTTTATTATATTGATTTGCTTTCCAACATCATAAACCTATCTATTCTTTATCCTTGCACAAGATATCATTCCATATGCATCATACATCATTAGAGTTAAATAAGCCAAGTATCTGACCACCCTTTGTACTATTCCAAAATCCTCAATCAGTTCTTTTCAAAGAACAGTTGTACCGAGTTTCATGTCATTTGTATTTATTATTTAGCACAGGTTATTTATCATGTTTGTACTTAATGTTGCCTTCATTAAATGGACTCCTTTTGATAGATTGTATATTATGCATTATTTCTGATTCTTCACAAGTGCTCATTAACCTTGACATTAACAAACCTCTGAGCCTATTTGTATTTTTTCAGCATTAAAATCTAAGCCTTTTAACCAAACCAAACTTTATCTTAATATTATCTACAGTAAACATATTATTTGCTTCATGAAACCAAGATAGGAATATTACTCAATCTTTATCAATAGAACATGTTTACACTTAAATAAAAAAACATAATATCTAATAATAAACATTTGTTTCAGGTGCTAATAATCCTTATAACAAGTACTTAAAGAGTCTAAATGTTGACGGAAAGGAATATAATTACTTTGATATACCCTCCTTGGGAGATCAATACAGTAGGTATCATCTTGAAATTAATGTAAATATGTTATAATATGCTATTTACTCTTAAATTTACTCTTTAGATCGTTTACCATATTCCATCCGTGTCCTTCTCGAATCTGCAGTGAGAAATTGTGATAATTTCTCAGTAAAAGAGCAAGATGTGCAAAACATTCTGAATTGGGAAAGCCAACAAAATGTTGAAGGAGGCATGGAAATACCTTTCAAACCTGCTAGGGTTATTTTACAAGTAAGTATGTTACTAAATATTAGTATGAATAGTTTTTGGGAAAATTTACTTTTTCCAATAGGATTTCACTGGGGTTCCAGCCGTAGTCGATTTTGCTGCTATGCGAGATGCTGTCAAAGATTTGGGAGGCGATCCAGAAAAAATCAATCCCATTTGTCCAGCGGATTTGGTTATTGACCATTCAATTCAAGTGGATTTTACTAGAACGTAAAAAAATATATTTTAAAATGAGTATTTAAATTATTCTACTTTTGTATTTAGGGACGATGCTTTGCAAAAGAATGAAGACATGGAATTTCATAGGAATCAGGAGAGGTTCATGTTCTTGAAGGTAGAGTGACTCATATTTGTGCAGATTGCTTAAACATTTTCTTTAACTTAGTGGGGTGCTAAAGCGTTCGACAACATGCTGATTGTGCCTCCGGGAAGTGGTATCGTGCACCAAGTCAACTTAGAGTACCTTGCCAGAGTGGTATTTACTGGTAAAGAAAAGCCGATGTTATATCCTGACACTGTGGTTGGAACCGACTCTCACACCACCATGATAAACGGTCTTGGAGTTGTTGGTTGGGGTGTGGGCGGTATCGAAGCTGAAGCTGTCATGCTTGGGCAAGCAATTTCCATGTTGTTGCCACAAGTCGTCGGATACCGGCTACATGGAGAGTTGAACCAATATGTTACTTCCACTGATTTAGTACTTACAATTACAAAGGTAAGTTATATGTTTATGGAAGAGGTGAATAAATATATTGCGACAGCATAAAGATATTACATAATTAATTTCGTAAGGCATCACCAATTATAATCAATTACATAGTAATGTGAATAGTATGAAAATGAGTATGTCTGTTCATAAACTGAACTAAATAATGTTTTATTTTATTAGAACTTGAGGCAACTTGGAGTAGTAGGAAAGTTTGTCGAATTCTATGGACCAGGCGTGGCAGCTTTATCGATCGCAGACAGAGCTACTATTTCCAACATGTGTCCAGAATATGGCGCTACTGTGGGCTATTTTCCTGTAGACGAAAACGCTTTGGCTTATTTGAGACAAACAGGTCGATCAGAAGAGCAAGTTAAACTTATCGAAGCTTATCTCAGAACCACCAAGCAACTCCGTAATTACGCTTCTGAACAAGAAGAGCCGATTTTCACTCAAACCGAGAGTTTGGATCTTGCAACTGTGGTGTCATCTGTTAGTGGACCTAAAAGACCAAACGATAGAGTATCCGTAGTTGATATGAAGAAAGATTTCTTGAGTTGTTTGAGCAATAAGGTAAGTTTTAGAGCCTGTTTTATTTGTTTATTGACATATTCGCAAGTGCAGTTAGAGGCCTTGTTAAGCATCTAAAACTGTGTAAGCTGCGAATTTATTTTAGCTGCGTTGAAACTATCTATGTACTTGCCAACTGCTAGAGGAATCTACATAATATTTGTATCCAAACTTCAGTTATAATATTCTACTATAGGGGCAGACATTTAATAAAGATAGGCTATAGCTTATAGGGCAAAAATAAGGCTCTTTTAGGTGATGAGGCAACAGGGAACTTGCAGGAATATAAAATAATGTTTCATATAATAGTATATAAAAACAAAAATTAATTTTCGCTTGAAACAAGAAAAATTTGAAATGTTGATTGTGATTCATATTAAGAGAGCAGCAAGTCCTAGTGACGGATTTTCAAACAACATCATCTGGTTTCTGCTGTTTTCCTAACAAAATTTATTGCTCAGTCAATAGATGTATGCAATATCCAAATTTTCTTTATTTTTATTCTCTGATAATCTAGCTTTATGGGATTTATCCATCATATAAGCAACGATATGTCACCAAATTGTAATAATAACGACATTTTTCTGTTAATAATTGTTGTTCGAAGATTTCCGTTACATGGGATGTTAAGGCGCAAGAGCTGATATAATACTAACAATATATCATTACTGAAGTTACTTAATTACCCACTATCACAATTCAACATCCCGTCATATCACATGCAAAATGTATAATGAGAAAAATCTCCATAAAGATACATTTAATAATAATCAATTTAAGTTTAAACTTGACTCCAAGTCCAAAATAGGTCTAACCTGAGCACTGAAATTACAAATTGAAATAAATAATTTTCACCTTGAATTCTTCAGTAGCTCTGTAGATCCCCTGACGTCAGCATTGAGGTCTGTCGGTGTTACCAGGCAGGAAGAATTTTGCATTTGTTTACCATCTCTTCTACCTAAAAACTAATAAACTATTTATTAATCAAAATAATCTATAAAAGCTCACCAGTTTTTGTATTGTTCCTGCCTGCAACCAATGAGTCCACAAATTGTATTTGGAAACGATTACTGAAAAATTCATCTGATGATTACAAGTTATTAGCATTCAATATTATAGGCCTGTTCGCACAGAAATCACAAACCAGTCAGAATGAATTTCAATGGTTGAAACTAGTTTTCTGACTATTTCTGACTGTTTTCAACCAATGAAATAATTCGCTCTAGTTTTCCAATCAACATCAACTAGTATTTATCAATCTCCTGAAAAAATAAATATGCTTCTTCTGAATTATTGTTTGTTTAATATCCAAATTCTGTGTTGATTCTTCATCATTTTTATTCTTTGGCTTACTAACTTATGAAATATCATAACAATCATAAGTTAGATCGCCAAAGAGTAATTATGACGATATTATCTTGAGAAAGTCCTCTAAAATATTCTTGTTGAACTGACATGTAGGCAGTTTAGGGCAACTGGGGGTGTGATACATGAAACAATATATCTTGCCAACAGTGGCCTACTTTAAGATCCTTGATGGTTCCCGAAGCTCACATTAATATGTCAATTGAAGGCACCACAAAGCTGTGATAGAGCTGAAAACATCACGCAACTTCTGGGTACCTTTAATTGCCATAAGAATTGATGAAGATAAATAAAAAAATTAAATTGAGGATATCTACAAACGTTTGTTTCCTTTCAAAATATATATTTAGTACATTTGGGTTAACTATGCTTATAAGAAATTATCTAATCCTCATGAATAAGAAAATACATAGAGGCCCAGATAATTTCCTACAAGAGAGTTCCAAGAGACTAGTACATTCCAGTATCAATCAATTCCCTGTTGACTTTCCGGCATAATAACCTGCAAAAACCCAAAAACTCAATAGAAATTTTCGCCGACCCTGATTCTTGATGGTGAATATTCCTGTTATTCTAATAAGAACCAAAACCTTGATTTGGGAAATAGAAATGCATTGCATTGACACTATAGGCACATTAAAAAAAATTGTTATTAAATGAATAATCCTCACTTTATCCGAATGAAAATTAAAAACAAATCGATTGTTATAGAAATTCGAATAACAAAAACTTACAAGTACTTATTACTCATAAATGCAAATGTTATCCCAAACTTTATAAATTGGGAAAAATAGAAAACATAAAATAAATGAGAATGAATCAAGTGTAAAATATTCTGTACTCACCCAAAAAATTCCATAAAAGATAAAACAACAATCAAAATAAAATCGGCCACTTGAAATCCCAGTGTTGACTCATTCCAATAAAAATCTATTGAATTACTGAACTACTGAATTCAATATTCAATTTCTCTCTCTACCTTTACTACTACACAATCTCTACTCTAACATTGGACAGAGCGATCCTGCTGGACTTTTGCGACTGCCTATTTGTAAAAACCTTGAGACTTGTTTACTTTAACAAAGATATTAACATATTTGTGCAGTGTGTCGTAGAGTTTTTTTTATGGGTTGCCCGTTCTAACCAGTTCATTTGAGGTTTTAAAAAGGGGTTTCATAAAATAATTTATTATTTTGGAATAAGTATAGCCAATATTATTTTGGTTGGGGAATTAACGAATTTATAACAGGAGTGATTGTCATAGACAAGTCAATCTTATGCGGACTACTTGAAATTTAATTTAAGAGATTTGAAAAAAAAAATACTAAAGGTCCAGAACTCCAAATATCTACTTCAAATTTAAATTATAACTAGGGGAACTCCAACAGAACTTTTTGAGAATTAGGATCAAGTTATGGCATTTGAATACAGACACTGCAAATTACAAAATTCAATAATTAAACGATATTTTTTTTTCGAGATAGAAAAAATTTATTTCAATTTAATTTATAATTCAAAAAAGTGTCAGTAGTGATTAGTATGCAAGTCTAAATCTCCTGTCGAGGCATCGCCATCTTAATTCATTGGAAATCGAGCTTTATGAGATATCGTATCATATCATAAGCCAGATCACCGAAGAGTCATAATGACGATTTAATCTTTGTAAATGTTTCGGTTCCTTCCTAAAATATCCTTTTGTCTTTGCTGTGATGCAGTGGTATCTTCTCAATATTATTATAATATTCTTCATTAATTAGTGTGTTCAGAACTTAGTATAGGAAACAAAAAGCTATAAACCTAGCAGTCCCAAGGTGGAAAAAAACTTCGGGAACTATATAATAATTAGGTGCTTTTTAGGTGCTAATTAGGGCCTCTAATTAAAAATTAGGTGCTCCTTTAGTTTCTGAAAAAATCAAAAAAAACTAAGGGACTGCTAGGTTTATAAAAGTTAGCAGTCCCCTATAGTAAAAAATATGTTTTCAAATTTATGAAAGCTAGTAGTCCCCGATAGTGAAAAATATTTTTCCAAAATTTTCTTTTGTATAAGAATTAGGTGCTTTTTAGGTGCTCTTGAATAGTCAAAGAAAAAATAGAATTTATTAATTATTAACTGTTAGGCTCGAAATAAACGCTTTTGGGCGTGGCAACCAAACAAAAATTTCTGCCTCCGGCGGCGGCCTTATTTTTTACTTTCGTACCCAGGCCTTAACCCAGGCCCTACTTAGTTTTAGGATAGTATTTGTCATTAGTCATTATTGATCACCACTCACCCGCATTCAAACAACTCATAGAAAACACATATGTTCCTAACAAGTTTTTTTTTTTAACTCGAAATACCCAAAAACGTTAATTTTGAGGCTCGAAATGAACGCTTTTGGGCTTGGCACCCAAAAAAATTTTCACTGACGCCTCCTATGTACGGAGGGCTATCCCTATAAGGCGGCGAAATTGCGCTTTGCACGCGGGCGGCCGACACCCTAGGATCGGCCCTGGGGGACTGCTAGCTTTTATAAACCTAGCAGCCCCTTAGTTTTTTTTGATTTTCTCAGAAACTAAAGGAGCACCTAATTTTTAATTAGAGGCCCTAATTAGCACCTAATTATTATATTATAGTTTCCGAAGTTTTTTTCCACCTTGGGACTGCTAGGTTTATAGACTTAAAACAAAAATTATCAAGCCAATGTGCATTAAGCTTGTAAAGCAATTACCCAAGCTTTATGCATAACAAAAAAAATAGAAGCCCAAATAATTGCCAACAAGCAGAACGCCGGCTTTTAAAAGGTTGATTGTGATGTTTGTTATGTCGATAAATCTTAAAATTCCCTGTTGCCTTTTCGTTATTATTATTCTCTGATAACCTAGCTTTATGAAATTTCATATAACGATCATAAACCAAGTTACCAAAGAGTAATCATAACGTAAGAGTCTAAATCATGGCTCCTTGAAGAATCTTCGACGAAGTGCTAAATGGGCAGTTCAAGGCACAAGAGCTGTGATACAATACTAACAATATATCGCAACGCCAGTTCCTTGATCACCCACTGGTCACAATGCATCATCCTGAAGCTGAAACCTGAAAACATTATTTCTATACATGACAAATATCTTTCATGTGTACTTGTAGCTGCCTAATGTCGCAAGACGCAGTGGGATCTTCTTCTCTGATTTGATGTTTGCACATTATGCTTATAAGCAATTACCTGAGCTTTATGAATAAGAAAAACACATAAAAGCCTAAATAATTGCCAACAAGCACAACGACAGTACGTTGAAGGTTGATTGTGATTCCTGTCAAGAGACGTACAAATCCCAGTGATGGTTTTCATCACATCATCTGATATTTGCCAATCTTTCAACAAAAATTAATATTGCTTCTTTTCAAAAAATATTC
Organism: Ceutorhynchus assimilis; assembly: GCA_917834065.1. Taxonomy (NCBI): domain Eukaryota; kingdom Metazoa; phylum Arthropoda; class Insecta; order Coleoptera; family Curculionidae; genus Ceutorhynchus; species Ceutorhynchus assimilis. The sequence continues at coordinate 7,194,594 of OU892281.1, forward strand.
GTTTGATGTCCCTGTAGAATATTCGCCATTTTAATTCGTTGATAATCGAGCTTTATGAGATATTGTTACTATCATAAGCCAAATCACCAACTAGTTATAATGGCGATAGTCTTGTAAGTTTGTAAGCTGAAGAAATGTTATGAGGGCAGCTTTGGGCACAAGTGCTCTGATACAATACTAACAATATACCACAACACAAGTTCCATAAGACACTAGAATATCCTCAAAAATATTGGTGGGTTTCCTATACTTTTTGACCTAAAACAGATAAAAATTATGAGTAAAAATACCCAAATAAAATCCTGCAGAAGGTGATCCTGGAATTGTGTATTAACAAATCTGCCAAAAAAATTGCGCATTAGTTTAATGAATAATAAAAAACCACAAACCCAGATAAGCAATAGGCAAAACGCAGTTGCAGGTGTTGATTGTGATTCATGCTAGGTGACAAGCAAATCCCAGTGATGGTTTCCGAATCATCATTATCTGATATTTGTCAATTTCCCAACAAAAATTAATCATCCAGTCGAAAAATTTTCCGTATCAAAATTGCTTTTTCGTTATTTTTATTCTCTGGTGAGTTAGCTTTATGAAATTTCAAAACAGTCATAAGCCAGGTCACCAAAGTGTAACAATAACGTAAGTGTACTATGAATCATAGTTCTTGAAGATTCATCGACGAAGTGACACATAGGCAGTTTAAGGCACAAGAGTTGTGATACAATTATTCTAATAACATTTCACAACGTCCAAAATTCGAAATTTAGACATTTTTCAAAAATATTGTTAGAAGACCTAAAGAACTCTACCCCTTCTATTTTCAATAGTTTTGGCCCAAAATTCGAAAATCTGACATTTTTTACAAATTTGGTTACATCAAAAATTTCACCCCTTCTGATTTTAATGGTTCTGGTTCCAAATTCGAATAGACATTTTTCACTAATTTTCTTAGGAAATTAAAAAACTTCCCATCCGGGTTTACTGGCGGCTTTGGTCAGATATTAGAAAGTTCTCAAAAATTCTTTAGAAGACCAAAAGACCCTCTTTGGATGATCTTGGGTTAGGAGACCAAAAAACCCCTTCTAATTTAAATGATTTCATTACCAAATTCAAAAATAAAACGACATTTTTTTTCAAGATTGACAAAGTATATTTCAGTTTAATTTATAATTCAAAAAAGTGCCAGTAGTGATAAGTATCCAAGTCTAAATCTCTTGTCGAGGCATCGCCATCTTAATTCATTGGAAATCGAGCTTTATGAGATATCGTGTCATATCATAAGCCAGATCACCAAAGAGTCATAATGACGATTTAATCTTCGTGAATGTTCGGGTTCCTTTCTAAAATCTCCTTTTGTCTGTGACGCAGTGGGATCTTCTTACTAGGTAGCTAGCTGGTACTATTTTTCTGATTTCGATTGCTATCTTGCTAAGCCACCCCCAATCCAGTTGTGCTAAACCAAACTGTGGCACCTTAAACAAACAAATAGTTATAATGACAATGTGCATTAAGCCTATAAAGCAATTACACTTACCTAAGCTAAAATAGAAGCCCAAATAAAATAATTGCCAACAACAAACAGAACACCGGTTTTGAAAAGGTTGATTGTGGTTCCTGTTAAGTGTCGATAAATGTTCAACATTCAAACTCTCTGTTGCCTTTTCGTTATTATTACTCTCTGATAACCGAGCTTTATGAAATTTCATAACAATCATAAACCAGGCCACCAAAGTGTAATAATAACGTGAAATGTGTAAATTGCTGTCATTTTGCGGTTCCTTTCCTCTTGATGGCGAATGCGATAACTGTTAAAAGACAAGCAAACTCCAGTGATAGTTTTCCAATCCAGATCATCTGGGATTTGCCAATCTTGCAACTGAAATCAATATTAAGTGCAACTAAACTGTACAGGCTGTGGAGTCAACAAATAAGTGATATTCTAAGTTTTGTGGAATATCTCAAACAAAAGTTAAAACACTAGGAGCGTAATCTTTGGATGTACATTATGCTTATAAAGCAAATACCTAAGCTTTAGGAATAACAAAAAACCTAGAAGCCCAGATAATTGCCAACAAGCAAAACGCCAGTACCTACTCAATAAAAATTTGATTGTGATCCCTACTAATCATCACGCTGCCGATGAATTTCCTGTTGCCTTTTCATTATTTTTATTCTCTGATAACCTAGCTTTATGAAATTTCATATAACGATCATAAACCAGGTCACCAAAGAGTAATAATAATGTAAGAGTGTAAGTCATAGCTCCTTGAAGAATCTTCGACGAAGTGCCAAATGGGCAGTTCAAGGTACAAGAGCTGTGATACAATATTAACAATATATCACACCGCCAGTTCCTTGATCACCCACTGGTCACAATGCATTATCCTGAAGTTGATACCTGAAAATTTTATTTTTATGCATGACTATAAATACATTACCCATATGTGTACTTGTAGCTGCCTAATGTCGCAGTGGGATCTTCCTCTATCTGATGTTTGCACATAATGCTTATAGAGCTATTACCTAAGCTTTATGAATAAGGAAAAAACATAAAAGCCTAAGTAATTGCCAACAAGCAGAACGCTAGTACTTCAAAGGTTGATTGTGATTCCTGTCAAAGAGATGAACAAATCCCAGTGATGGTTTTCAAACAACATCATCTGATATTTGCCAATCTTTCAACAAAAATTAATATCGCTTCTTTTCAAATAATATTCGTTCGATGTTCCTGTAGAATATTCGCCATTTTAATACGTTGATAATCGAGCTTTATGAGATATTGTTACTATCATAAGCCAAATCACCAAATAGTTATAATGGAGATAGTCTTGTAAATTTCTAGGTTAAAGAAGTGCAGTGAGGGCAGCTTAGGGCACAAGTGCTTTGATACAATACTAGCAATATACCACAACACAAGTCCCTTTTGACCTAAAACAGAAAAATTATTAGTAAAAATATCCAAATAAAATCCTGGCGAAGGTGATCCTGGAATTGGGTATTAACAAATTTGTCAAAAAAATTGCGCATTAGTTTTATGAATAATAAAGATCCACAAACCCAGATAAGAAAAAGGCAAAACGCAATTGCAGGTGTTGATTGTGATTTATGCTAGGAGACAAGCAAATCCCAGTGATGGTTTTTGAATCATCATTATCTGATATTTGCCAATCTCCCAACAAAAATTATCGTCCAGTTGATAAATGAGTCACATTTTCCTGTTGGCTTTTCGTTATTTTTACTCTCTGGTAAGCTAGCTTTATAAAATTTCGTAACAATCATAAGCCAGGTCACCAAAGTGTAACAATAACGTAAGTGTGTAAATTGAAGATTCTTCGACGAAGTGACAAATGGGCAGTTCAAGGCACAAGAGCTGTGATACAATTCTAATAATATATCACAACGCCAGTTCCTTGATTACCCACTGTCAGAATATTTTGATACATTCCTGAATTTCTGCTAACAAGTTGGTGAAGTTCAGAACCATCCTGACCTAGGATATAAGAAAATCTTTTAGTACAAGTATTCACATTAAACGTGCAAAGATAGTAACTCACCGAATCCATTGCTGAACCAACTTAAACCAAGTTACAGTGTACCTAATATAGAATACAATTAATAAATATAACTGCCCTGATTGTGCAGTGCATTCTGCTTACAACCAGTTACCTAAGCTTTATGAATAACAGAAAAACATAAAAGCCAAGATAATTGACCACAAGCAAAATACCTAAAACTTGATTTGGATTTCCGTTGGTAGACAAGCACATCCCAGTGATATTTTTCTAATCAACATCCCCTGGTATTGCTAATCTTCCAACAAAAATTACTATTGTTCCATCTCCTGTAATATTACCTTGCATTTTTTGGGACTTACACCTCAATTGAAATTATCACCAGAAGTTTCTTGATCTTCATACGAATTACTACAAGCTCTCTGATTAGAGCAATTTTACCTATCAGATTATTTTTATAAAATAAAATACTCGAATCGAGTTTTATAAACTAATAGAGTATTATTTTATTTTAAATAAATAATACTTCATGGAATGACTTTTGGATTTTTTGCTGACGTTTCGGTACCAAAATCTGCTACTGTTGTCGAAGTTTGGGGGACGGAACACCTAAAAAATAAAAAAGGCAGAAAATTGTTCGTTTTTTTCGTAAATGACTAATGTCGTGTCATACTTTTGATAATCATATCATTCTGTGATCATAATCTATGAAATGGTGGTATTTTCTGAAGGTGAGTAAAAATGCTGCAAAATTCCTGAAGCTGAAACCGAATGTCGGTTCAAGGCACCATCAATCGTGATTAATTAAAATAAATCACAATTGAGTTGGTTCCTTAAATCGCCACAGGGCATGTTGGTTGATTTTCTAACGTTGCTGAAAGAGACATTATTTTAGTAGAAACATTCACATTAAGTTGCCATGTAGATTGTAGAGTCAACAAGCACAGCATTTGAAGCCCGGTGACAAATCGATATCATTGCCAAACCGGGTTTCAAACCCCTGCCTTATCAACTCTAATTTTGTGGCTTCAAATTGTTCTTCCGATGCACAATCGCCATTGATCTCTATCCAGCCAGAGTTCCTCTTCCAGTTTCTTGTCTATCTTCTCTCTCTAGCTTTTTCATGGTTCCCCTCTTTCGTCTTCCTGCTGGCTTCCAATCAAAAATGTGATTTTTCTGAAATGAATTTATAAAACAAAAAGTTGTAGGTAATTACAAATATCCATTAAGTTGTAGATTGTAGAGTCCAGAAGCGATTGATTTCGATTCCTGTTGAGAGAGAAGCAAGTCCCAGTGACGATTTTGGAATCAACGTCATCTGGTATTTGCCAATCTCATAACAAAAATTTAGGGTGCTTCTTTACGTTGTTCACTGATCACGAAACATGAAGATATGTATGCCCACGTGTAGGTTCTTGAAGTTGGCACCTATGTCAGTTGAAGGCCCCCTAGTCTCTGATTGATTCAAAAAATACAATCATAGACTAGTAGTTCCTTAAATCGCCACAGGGCACGTTGGCGTATTTCCTACCTAAATGTTGTTTGGTACAGTAAATCGAAGATTGTCGAATCAACAAGCAAGGGTAAAAACTTCCGCTGACAAGTTTCGAATTCATTGTCAAGCCGAACTTTCAACCCCTGCGTTGTCAACCCTAATAATTTACTTTCATCTAAAAAAATGTATTGTAGGTATGTAGAATAATCGCCACTTCCAGTCTTTGGAAATTTTGAGTTATGAGATATCATAATGATCATAAGACAAATCACCAAAGAGTGATAATGACGATTTCATCCTCGTAGGGACCACTTTTAAAAGCTCCTTGGTTTTTATTAAATTTTGAATAACCCTGGTAAAGTGACTATTTCCATCCACAATATAGATAAACAATTGAAGTGTGCACAAAAATTTATATTGTGAATGGAAATAAACACTGTACCAGGGTCATTCAAAATTCAATAAAAACAAAGGTGTTTTTAAAAGTGGTCCTTATTTCGTTTTGACTAGTTTATATGGTAAAGGTCCTTATGCTGAAAATTAAACTGTAGAAATTAGTGTACATGGTGGCCCATTTTCGATGTTTTATTGGACTATATCGAAAACCAGCAGAGATATCAAAAAACGGGGACCACATTCTTGAGCTCTTTTTATTGAGAAAATAATGGCGAAGGCAAATCATGGCTAACTTGATGCGTTTAGGGTAATACAGGGCATTTTTTTTAAAGGCCTTCTTATTCATTAATTGAGATATCCAAAAACAAAAAATAGTTTCACTAAGCAGTTTTTCAAGTAAAATCCAGTGGCATGGCATCACCAATTTTTTTCCAGGTGCCACCGATTTTGGAATATTAATCAAAGTTGTGTTTTCTGAAATAGGACACGCAACACATAACTCATGAAGAAACGGAATTTATTTTTTCCTTTTTATCAAAAACTGTTGAAGGTAAAGCTATGAAACCTTACTTATATCATCGAAATCAGCTCGAAAAGAGCTATGCAATGAAGAACTAATATACAGAGTGTCCCATTTAAAAAACCACAACTTTGGGTTGATATATGTACCAAAATCGAAAAATCTGGAAAAAAAATGGTCATGCCACTGGATTCTACTTGAAAAACTGCCTATAGTATTTTTGGTTTTTGGATAATGGATTGATTAATAAAGAAATACGGTCTTTTATAATTGGACATAATTTGAAAAGTGTCCTGTATTTCCTAAACACATCAAGTTAGCCGTGATTTGTCTTCGCCATTATTTTCTCAAATAAAAAGAGTTCGAGAATCACGTCCCCGATTTTTGATATAGACTTTGCTATGGGTTTTCGAAATGTTCACTCTCTACAAGATATATGAAAGCACAGTTCAATATAAAAAAATTGTATCATCAATAAAACTGTAGATGAAGATACTTTTTTAGGAGACTCGACCCTTTTAAGGGAGGTTTGACGATATCAACGTTTAAAGTGACATTTTAACATGTGAAAATGTCACTTTAAACGTTGATTATTGTTAAACCTCCTTTAAAATGGTCGGTGGTTGGTGCAAACGGTCATAAAGTAAATAGAAACTTTCATTATCAAGATTTAATTTTGATTTTTAGTGGAGTTTTTGACTCATAAAATGTTTTCCATGTTTGCCAACTTGCAATACAAACCATCAATTAAATTTTAAATCAAATTTCTATAAATCCGCCTTATTTTTAATGAAAAAAAAATATAATAAAAAATAATCATGCTAACAAAAAAAGCAAAACCAAGGTGCATAAACTGTATATAATAAAAAATTAGTACTTCTTACCATTTTTATCATCAAATAAACATCCATAGAAAAACAAAAACTATAAACAAACACTCTGTCAAAATTAAAAAAAAAAAATCGACTTCACTCTTAGCACTATCGACTATTGTTTATTGCTTGAAGAAACTCTGCCGGAACTAAAAAGTTACATGCAAATTGGCTCCTTAAATACAATTCGATGGTAGGAGGGTGGATGGTGGGGACACCTCGTTTACAGGTAGCCAATGTGCACTCAAAGTTTTCATCCTCGCCTGATTACTGATTTTCAGAAATGCTAATTATTTAATTCTCGTGATTTTCAACTAACATTATATTGAGGCTCAATGTAGTTATGATTTGCATAAGTTTGGAAAGTTATTTCTAATTGTTTTTTAATGTTATGATAAATATAGAATTAATGAACTGCGTATTACTACTGGAACTTTCAAATTGAATGTTTTTCTAAATCCACGTTTATTTTTTAGTTTATTAAAATGCGACTAATGCGAGATTTTATTAATGTAGTCTGTTGAAGAACTATTTATTTTGAGATGATGATTTGGCAAATAATTTCTTATTTTCTAAATCCAGTACCTATTTGATTCGACTTTTTTTTATCCTTTATTTCAACATGGTAGTTGAACAATATATGTATGAACCTAAACTAAAGACCCTGCAATTACAATATACCGTATTATTATACATTATACAATATCACACAAGAGAAAATATCCAGTACAAGTAGGTACTGTATCACAAAGTTTTTGCATTTATGAATATATTAGTTCTAAATTGCAGATAAAGTCTTCCATTGTACAGTCCCAAAGTATCTATCGAAGATCAGCTGCTTCAGCTTACACTTGAAGCAGGTTATATTCAATCTTTTAACAGATCCTGGAATTCGATTGTAGTACCTTAGTCCTTCTGATAAGATGCTGCGTTGGCCAGTTGTAGTGTTCATTGCCGACGTTCTTAAGTTTTCATTGAGTCTGGTATTGTGGTGATGGATTGTGTTGGCTGGAATGAGACTTATTGTAGAGTGAATATTGGAAGTCTTGCTAGAATGGATAAAGATGCATGATTGCAAGATATACAGGGAGTGAATGACCAGGATGCCATTCGGATAATATTAGTCTTTTGTTGGAAACAGAAATGGCAGCCTTAACAATGACTTAAACAACTGACAATGGGTGCAGTTTGTTAAGGGAAGCATTGCCCCACAGCAGAGTTAGATATGATATGTGAGAATGGATGAGGGAATTGTATATCACCTTACGATGCTTGATGGACAGATAGTCCGATATTCGACCAAGTACTCCAATTCCTGGTATAATCTTTTTACATATATGCAAGATGTGCATATCCCAAGTAAGTTTCGAATCGACAAAGAGTCTCAGGTATTTGATGCAGCCTGCACGAATCAATGGGAGACCTAGAAAGTTTATTGTGAAGTCAGGCCAGGACTCAAACTTTAATATTACCATATACATAGCTTGTTTTTTTCACATTTAAACTAAGTTTGTGGTAACAGAGCCAATCGCTTATTTTCTTCAATGATGATTTTTAAGTTAGCAGGGACCTTGTCAAAATAAGTGATGCAGGTATCATCTGCATATAAATTGAGAGAGCCCTGAAGAGGTATGTATGAGAGTGAGTTCATGTAGACTAGGAAAAGTGTCGGTCCCAGAATTGAGCCTTGGGAAACTCCATGTACAATGTTTTCCATTTTACTTCTGTTACCTTCACATTTAACATACTGTAGTCTGCCCTAAACCACAGTAGTTTTGAACCTCCAATATCAGTTTTTTCAAGCACTTCCACGAGAATTTTGTGATGTACTGTGTCAAAAGCTTTTCTCAAGTCCAGCGAGACAAGTACACACTTATATCTCGTATCAACTTTTTCAGAAATATTTGTAATTAGGTTTGTAGTTGCTGAGGAGGCATTGCTGTGTTTTCTGAATCCATATTGACCTGCATACCAAAAATTTATTCCATCCAAATAACTGGTTAATCTCATATTTACACAGGTTTCCAATGCCTTAGACATAGCTGGAAGCAGGGAAATGGGCCTGTAGTTGTTAAGTTCTGTGCTATCACCACCCTTAAAAAAAAAGCCATTTTAAACAAACTTGGTACAGATGCAGTATCAAAAACAAGATTTATCAACTTGCATAAAGTAGGCAATATTTCATTTTTCAATTCCTTGATTGTATCAATGCCCAAGCTGTCAGTACCAGGTGATTTTCCTGGTTTTAATTTGTTTATTACTGCAGCGACCTCCTCTGTAGTCACAGGTTTTAATTGATTTATATAGGCAATAGAAGTTGGTTGGAGTTGAAGGAAAAAAATTGTTGGGGGGATGTTTTTTGCTAATTCTGCAGCAATTGTGGAAAAGTATTGGTTGATCCTTATCTAAGTACCAATACCTACAGAAGAAACAAATTGTATGTATTTTGTTCTGGGGAAATGTACCTTTTCCATTGTCCAGAAAACTTTAGAAAAGTTGAAATCAGACCCTATGTTTTTTTATTTTGAATTCTAGAGCTAGAAAAAAAAAACAAACTAAAATTATATGATTATATATATATATGTATTTATCAGCCTTTGTACCATATTTTGCTAGTTAAATTAAAATCTTCGTTCCAATTTATCCATGAAGATCTAACTAAAACTCTTTCAAATCAAATTTCAATTGTCATAAAAAGACTAGATAGGAACCCAATATACAGAGTGGCAAAAAAGTCGCGCATAATACCTGCAATTTTTCAATTCCCTTGTATACGAAAAAGTGACTTCTTAATGAAAGTTGCTCAATAAATTATTATTTCCCACATTTCTACCTAGACGAATTACTTCTGGTTTGTTTGCTATCCAGACCGACTTTGTGTTTTCAAATGAAACACCCTCCATGTGATTCCATAATTGGATTCTACATAAAATTCTGAGCATCAGATTCCCTATACCTAACTACAACTGTTTTGGAAATATTGACACTTGAAAATTAAGTTTCTTGCGTCTTAAAAAAAAACCCATATAGAAAATGAAAAAAAATTCTACATAGGTTCTTCCTATACTATACAGTCTATACTTTTACACACTATAGGTACAGTCTTACTATGCTAAAATATATAAAGAGTCACAGAGTGACACAAAGAGAACAGGAGAATAAAAGATAACGAGAAGCAATCACAAAAAAAAACAAGCAGAATTATTATTAGAGAAAGTAAGAGAGAAAGTGATTATTGATTTTTGCTCTAAAGTGACGTACACTAAGATCTTTCAAACTGGCTGGTATATCATTATAAATTGTTATACCTTTACAATAAATTGAGTTCTTGCCCATATTACTGTGTATCTTTATTTTTTCCAAGTGATTGTTTGTTCTTGTGTCGTAACTATGAATTTTAAGGTCATGTAGCTCATGCTGCTCAATGTGTCATTCACATTATTTTTACTGTTTGAAGAATTGTAGATTACTGCTATATGGAGACGGACATCTTCCAGGTAGATCTGAAGGTATTTTATATTATTTGATTCATAGTTCCTTACGACATTAAATTTTAGATCACTTTTACAGAAAATTGCACATCCTCCACCTCTTTTAGTTCAGGACGCGTATGTTACTTCATAGTTGGGAAGATTGTAAAACTTTGCTTCCTGAGGCTTTATCCATATTTCGCTCACCACAATAACATGAACGTCCCCCTCAATTTGAGCCAGGTGTGCTTCTATAGAGTCTAGTTTTTTTTACAGATCTCGCATTCAAATACAGAATATTGAAGTTTTGTTTTCGATGTTTTAAGTAAGATGACAAGTTCATGAGACGTGTTGATGTGCGTTGTAATTATCTGTTGATCCATCAAGGTCAATGGTTTGATCTTTGCGTTCGATACTCACTGCCTTGTGCACAGTTTTCAATACGTATGACTTTTGACGAATCCGACTGTCGACAAAAGACCTTTTCATCCCTAGCCCCCCAGACATACTTAAAGTTGCTATATTTCAACATTCTAGCTGTGTTGTGAAGCTTCCTGAAATCCTTTGATAGATCTTCATTAACAAATACTGGCCGTTCATCACCAGGAAATCCCAACTCAGTGGATGTTATTTTTCCTTTTGCTTTTCGACTCGCCAATATTTCATCACTTTTTGTCTTTAAGGATAGTTTAACCAGAATTGGTTTGAAAGGCATTTTACTGGACAGGGTTTTCACTGTGTATTCACCCTCAGTGGTATCAATATTGAGAGTCAAGAACAATTTTTTCTCTATGAAAATGTAAGACAACAATGTAAGATCGGTTTTCCTCTAAATTCAACCGTTCAGGTTTTACAGCCTGTCAAAGTTGAAAAAAAGTCGATTTTCAAGTGTCAAATATTACCTAAACAGTTGAACTACTTTTTTTTATAGGCTTTAGGGTCTGCTCAGAATTTTACGTAGAATCCAAATATGCAATCACATACAGGGTGTTTCATTTGAAAAAACAAAGCTGATCTGGATAGCAAACAAACCAGAAGTGACAGAAACAATTCGTCTACTTTCATTAAAGTCACTTTTTCGTATTATGCGCGACTTTTTTGCCACCCTGTACAGAGTATTCGGAAAAAAATACATCAACATTTAGTCAAAGATTCTTGAAGAAAATTAGGTGACCCTTTTTATTCTATTTTTGCCCTTTCGTAGCCCCCTGAAATTTGCCCCGAGAAGCCTTCTTTGGAACCCCAAAACTAGGAAAGCACATTCAATTTGGAAGGTTTTTTCCCTCGGTTTTTTTTGTATTATACCTAAAATGTTTTCGAGAAAATTGACAAAATGGGATGGAATGCTTGTCGAGATTCGAATGAAATTCTACCTGTTGCGTGGAGTAGGTGTGATGAAAGCCCTTGCATTCCATCACAATTTGCCATTTTTCTCGAAAACATTTTGATAGACGGAAAAAATTCTAATTTCAATGGGCCTATAATGATTTTTTCAACCAAAGTTTTGGGGCTCCAAAGACAAGAAGAGCAAAGAAAAGGTGTGCCTAAAACCTTTTCCGATTCCACATTTCCTGAAACTCCTATACTGAATCAATACATTTCGTACAATAGGATTCTGAAAAATAAAACAAGACTATTATTCTTAGGGGCGAATTTTGAGGGGGCTACAACTCCAAATTTTCTTGCCTCTATATCCGGACACCCTGTATACTTATATAGGAAGATCATTTATAATTTGACCTCCACCTAGAGGCTTAATAGACAGGTGGTGAAAGGTGTAAATACATATAAAAGTGGCTTCTTATCCTTTAGGATTATCAGACAAAATAATTGCCTTATCATCAAGTGATGTAACACTCCGTATATTTTCAGCTAGAATGAAACATCTTCCATGAAATTGAATAATTTGATTGGCCTAACTGAAGCCCATTTGATTAAAATTTTCCATTGCCGATGTTTTGCGTATTATTTTTATGACTGCCAAGATTATTGTTGATTAAGTTTTGGGATGATATTTCATCTTCATGTTTTTCAATATACCTACACTTACAATTCTTCAATTATGATACCATGGATAAACAATTTCAAGAATTCAATGATAAAAAAGCAATCATTTTAGTTATTGCGATAACATTTTAATGTTTGGCAATAATTATTCGCACAGTAGATCTTTTGTATTCATTGTTAAGGAATTCTATTGACTCCGTTTTATTAGATAAGCAAAAATAAGTCGTAAAAATTGCGATAATTAAACTATTAGTCAATTCTGATAAAACTGACAATGCAATGGACAAAAGTCGTTTCCTTTTTTTTAAGGATTGATTATTATTAGGAATCTTAGTTTAAAGATAATGTAGATTTTACCTAGAAAAACCTTGAGTTTTGAATAATGTCAATTATACTTAACTACCTGTGAGAAATTTTTGACCAAAACCAATAAAACTACCCTTATGCTAATTATTCCAAAATCCCCCCAATAAAAGGTAAAATCAGTCAAAAATGTGATTTAAATGCAGCAAACCAACTTAGTCAGGTATGCTATAATATGCAAATAGGGGGTTTAATGAGGTGACAGTCATTTTAGGGAAGTTATTATTTTATTACCTACTGCACCACCATTATCCTCGTCTTGCCTTATTTTAACAAAAGGATAGACTGCCTAGTAGGCGTTTTTGATAAATTTTGACGCCAGAATACAAATAATAATAAAGGTTTTAATATGAAGATTGTGGCATAAAATTTAAAATATGTCACTTTAGGATAGAGACATGAAAAATATAGAATTTAAAAATAAAATAATACATAGGGTGTGATGAGCAAATTGACCTCCACCCTGTCAAATTTTCATGCATTTATTAATAATTTCCTGTATGTGAAAGAAAAACTGTTTTTGTATAGAAAAAGTAAACAAAATAATGAATGACCACCAAAAATTGCATCACCGTTATCCGAAAAATTGCTAAAAATGTTTGTCTGCATAGTATGTGATTTTAGATCTAAGATTTTCCATAGGTCAGGAAAGAGTAGAGGTAGACACAGGATTGTCTTCATGAAATGTTCTTAGAATTGTACGTAGAATTTGAAAATTCTGAAATATACAGAGAGTACTATGTATTTGAAATGAGCAAGTTGAAATCTACATTATTGAAAATATTATAGTTTGATAATCAAATGAATAATACAAAAATATTTAAGATCCGTAGCTATAAAAAATCCAAAGGCATTTGCAATACTTTGATGAACAGTTTTAACCAAACTGCTATAAATTACGTATGTACTACAATATAAAATAACGACCCAACACTGACTCTTAGCAAATTACTCAAAAAGGAGGAGAACAAATTTGGAATAGCTACAACCGAGGTTAAAACCAAATTTTTAAATTAAATTACATTAGAAGCATAGTGTATTAGCATGAAATCTCAGTTTTGCATCTCTGAGATTTTTGGAATTTAGATCCAGTCAGCTCGAGAATGTGACATAATGTATTGTATTTATTTTGAAGTTCTAAGGACTAAAGAGGTTGAAGTTCTGAAAATTTGGTCTGAGGCGAGTCAGCACATTTACAATAAATTGTTCTTCTACTTTAAAATCCATGGCTTGTTCCAAAAAGGAGAAAATGGAGGAACCTCTAATTTGGGGATTCATTTTTCTTGTAGAATTATTTGGTAGTTATTGTACCATCGTCACCAAAAGTATCTGGGACAAAAATAATTTATATTAATCTCCTGGACTAATTCTACCAGCATTCATTTCAATGCATTTAAATTATAGTTTGACAAAAAATGTTTGACACTAAAATTCATATAATAGTACAAGAGCTAAATAATATGATGCTGTCCCAGTTACTTTTGGTGACGATGGTACTTTTAGTCCTTGGTGCCAAATTTGAATTTTAACTATGCAGAGAAGTGTGCAATTACTTTTTCCTTCGAAAAGTAAAAGTTTCTCGAATTTAAACCATTATGGAATATATTACCGTTGATATTACTTTATTATGCCAAAATTAAAATAACAAACAAATCTTTTTACACCGAGAATGTTTTGTACTTATGTAAAAATATACATTTTCCTTAACAAGGTCGTTTATGACCTCTAAATTTGATAGATTTTCAGTTGAGTTTCTTGGGGGACATACGGGATTGTCTTGTAATCTTTTGGAAAAAACCCGAAAGAAAGTTATAGTTCTTAGTTTAAAAATGATGTATGATTTTTTTTGTTTTTTTAAATTATTTTTGATTCTCCTAGAGGGTACCAAAACCAAAGTATGCTGAAAATTGGTAATTCCAGGTCAAAACTTTTTGAAAATTGTAAATACGTTCACTGATTTGGACAGTGGAAGAAAATATAAATTAACATGACTGCTTTTGTAGTGGAGATACTTAGTTTAATCCTTGAATAGATAAATCAGTCGAATCAAGTACCTATACCTACCCATTTTCATACAGGGTGTATAACTTACAGATTCTAAATATAGTTCTTTTTGTCCAATAAATGATTAATTCAGAATTTAATTGAAGCATTTTTGCTGAATTCTGAAAGCTTTCTTATCATATCAAATTTTGCATGATGATTGTGAGGATTCACTTAGTATGTTCTGATCTTCCTTCTCGGAAACAAATTTTCCCACTCAATAGAATGACCGACTATAGTTTATTTCGATGTTATTTTTATCTAGCAGAACCATTCACAATTTTTGTCTTTGAGTTGCCCTGGTAAACTTTTCTTGACCTTTCTATATTTCCTGTACCTGTAGTAAATTACTGATCTTATTTTTTCTAGGTTGGTTTCAAAGGTTTCGGCATCGCACCAGAAAAACTACAAACCACAGCGAAATTCATGTTCGACGGCAAACAGTACACCATAGGCCATGGCAGTGTCGTAATTGCCGCCATCACCTCGTGTACAAACACTAGCAACCCTAGTGTAATGTTAGGGGCTGGAATGTTGGCTAAAAAAGCGGTAGAAGCTGGATTATCCGTCCAACCTTATATTAAAACAAGCTTATCTCCTGGATCCGGCGTCGTGACTTATTATCTTAAAGAATCTGGAGTTATTCCCGCTCTGGAACAGCTTGGATTCAATACTGTCGGTTACGGTTGCATGACTTGTATAGGAAACAGCGGCGGTATTGATGAAAACATTGCAAACGCCATAGAACAAAACGACCTGGTCTGTTGCGGAGTTCTTTCCGGAAACAGGAACTTTGAAGGAAGAATCCATCCCAATACCAGAGCCAATTATTTGGCTAGTCCCTTATTGGTTATAGCCTATGCTATTGCCGGAAGGGTCGATATTGATTTTGAAACTGAGCCTCTGGGTAAACGAGCGGACGGTAGGGACGTTTTCCTCAAGGAAATTTGGCCTACCAGAGAAGAAATTCACATAGTTGAGAAGCAACATGTCATTCCTGCTATGTTCAAGGAAGTTTATTCTAAGATTCAGACTGGATCGAATAAGTGGCAAACTCTTAACGCTCCAACAGGTAAGAAATGATTGAAAGTAATGTCATGTTTTTATGTTGATAGTACTTTCACGAAAGAAATTTTGTTTGAATCGTCATAATTCTGCCATTAAGTGTAGTGTAGTTCTTGTGCTATAGTCTGTTTCATTGCAGTTGATAGCTCAATTCGAGGTTTAGGACCATAAAGTCATTGTAAACCCTATGGTTTAAAATGGTTTTATGGTCCTAAATCTCAATTTTAGCTATCAACTACAATTAAACAGACTATAGTAGTAGTAACTACAAACAAAGCCACTCCTTTGATACTCTTTCGGAAATGTAATTATGTGAAACCTTTCCTTCATAATTCTACTTATAAATAACGAAAAGGACAGTTTTTGTGGCTGTTGCTTACCCTTGCTTACCTTCTATTTTTGGTTATGAAAATGTTTTGCTTATTTTCAAACAGCTTCCACCAACCCAATTTATAAATTTTGATCGGCGCTACGACTTTTCTCAAGGTCAAGGTTCCAAAACTTTATTAATTTTTCTCACATATTCATAGGGACCAGGAATCCCGAATAAAAACGCACTCCCATTTTATATTAATAATTTATTTCAGTAAATAAATACAAATTCCTTAGTGTTAAAACAATATAAATTACAGAAAAAATTAAATAAAGTAATAGAGAATGAAAAAATACAAAATTTGCCTAAAAACTGTAAGGACTAGAACATCGAAAAGGGACGATAATCCATGAGTATGCCATGATGTTTGACTCCTTTTGCCTTATTTGGACTAGAAAAGTACCTAACTTTTAATACCTGATTTTTAGGATTAGGATTTTCTACTTAGTTATGTGATGAGTAAACATTTCTAAAACTTGACGAGGATGGAGTCAGATAATCCAAAAAGACTTTTTCTAAATTCCAATCGTTTTTGGAACCTCTGACTCTTTTGGAACATGGAATATGAAAGCACTCCAATTTTTACGTTGATCATTGTTCCCTTTTGAGAATTCTTCTATACTTATTTGAAATTAGGATGATCAATAATCGCAAACTTCCATTCAGTTATTGAGTGCTTTTTTACCTTTTTCAAAGTAAATAGGTAAAAGTGTTAACTTATCATCATAATAGATGATTGATCTGTTCTCACAGCAATCACAAACCAGTCAGAGCGAATTTCATTGGTTGTTGGCGATTTGCACCAATCAAAAACGCTCCCACTTTGTTTGGCATTTCTGTGAAGACGTACCTGATGTAGTACAAATCTTGGTTATATAAGTAATAGAAATTATTATTATGTATTATTATACTCAGGTCAACTTTATCCTTGGTCCAACGAATCGACCTACATCAAAAAGCCACCATTTTTCGCCGGCATGGCCCGTGGTCTACCGCAAACCGCATCCATCAGCAATGCCAAAGTTCTCTTATTTTTGGGAGATTCTGTAACCACTGACCATATTAGTCCGGCTGGATCCATAGGCAGAACGAGTCCTGCAGCAAGGTATTATCCTTGAAACAATTCTTATTAATTCAATTAACAATTATCTGTAGATTCTTAGGGGCCAAAGGTCTAACTCCAAAAGACTTCAATTCTTACGGATCGAGAAGGGGCAACGACGACATCATGGCCCGCGGCACATTCGCCAATATACGATTGGTAAATAAATTGGTGAAAAAAACAGGACCCAAAACTGTTTACTTGCCAACAAACGAAGAAATGGACATTTTCGATTGCGCTCAACGCTATGTCGCTCAAAAAACTCCGTTGATAATAATCGCTGGCAAGGACTACGGATCTGGATCGAGCAGAGATTGGGCCGCTAAAGGCCCGTTTATGTTGGGCATCAAAGCGGTTATAGCTGAATCGTTCGAAAGGATCCATCGTTCAAACTTGGTGGGCATGGGTTTGGTGCCTTTACAATTTTTACCTGGTCAAAACGCTGAAACTCTTGGATTAACTGGAAAAGAATCTTATAATATTAATTTACCAACTGACTTGAAACCTGGACAACGGATTCAGGTAGGAATTTTATTTTCTCTTATTGGGCTGTTATGCAGTATTTTTTTTTGGCATTTTTTTTAGATAAACACAGACAGTGGCAAGTCCTTCGAGGTTATCTTGCGTTTTGATACTGAAGTGGACCTACTTTTCTACAAAAACGGTGGCATTTTGAACTACATGGTTCGTAAAATGGTTGATTAAATGGGCTGGGCACTTAAAAAATAATAATAATCAAATAAGGGGTCTTTTCTTAGTCAAATTTTTATCAAAAAGACAATAATTTTATTTTCTTGAATAAAATCTAGTCAACTATATTGACCCTATTGTATTGAATCACGATTATTAGCACTTTTATTTTTGATGATTGGTAAATTTGGTAGGTGTATGGTATATTGCTTTTCACTTATTTTATTATTTAGCTGGAGAATATATATTTTATTCTATATAGAATGGTTTTAATAGGGAAAGAATGTGTATGATGTTAAATGTTTGTTTTATTTGGAAATCTCAATAGACCTTATTCAGACTTTTAGCTATACTTGCCTAAGACCATAAAGGATGATGAAAATCGCCTGAAGGACTGTGCTGTAAAAACTTGTATAGTTAGGTATCTCTGTATTTGCTAAAAAAAAAAATGTTGAATTTCCGTCTATATCATCGAGGTCTATATCCTAAAATAAACAATATCCAAATTTTCTGTTGAATTTGTAAATATGTGTGATCAGACAATGTAGATTTGTTGAGTTGTAAATAGGGTTTTATAAAAGTTTTCCACTATGTGCATCAAGCGTGTCCCGGACCTCTCTTTTCCGATTTCGTCTTTCCATTTGAAAATTTTCTTCATTCATTTTGATACATCCAGGTTTCATCATGATACACGAATCTGAAATTTTTCCCTGAATTAGTGCGTGTGTTAACTGTCTTAAATTTGTACCCTATTTCAAAATACTATATAAACTTGTTGGTCCTCCCTTAAATTTCAAATTTTCTTTTGGGTATTGTCAGTAACGTTTGTAAAGTAGTTAAAAACTATCACAAAACTGAGTAGCCACTACGTAATATCTATTATCCATTCACAATAGGCTCGTTCAGTGAGGTTCCATTAACCACGTTTTTTGATATTTTTATGGAGTATTACTCACATATAGCACACAAAAAAAAATTCAGCGCAATTGGATAAATATTAAAAAAGTTATGCGGCTTTGAATAATAAAACATTATGCCTCAGAAATTAATCGCTTAGAGATGGTATGACGTCATCTCTCAAGTCAAGATGGGCTAAAGGCCGTCACACGACCAACTTGAGAGATGCAGTGACGTCACCGCGTGTTTCGAAATTTCCAAACTTGGAGCTTTTTGATAATTTATTTAAATATGAACAAGGGCTCGGAAAATTATGAAATTTTGCACAACTGCTAAACTCAATACGCTCTTTTAGAATATGTAATAAAAAAAAATATGCTGAACGAGTCTATTCGATATCCACAGGTACAGGTGATTCAGGTGAAATTTATCACCTTTCAATGCTATTTGATAGGGAGAGGTGATAAATTTACCTGTACCTGTGGACATCGGATTGTGAATAGGATATACCGGGTGGGGCACAAAAAACTTTCCACCCAGGTTTTCTCAGGTGTTATGTGTTTAATCAAAAATCGCCCAGACACGTCAATTTTTGTTTTTTGGGAGACACATTTTATTGGTATTTTCACCCCTTACCTGTGAACCCCTAAGTGGGGTGACAGGTACCCACAAAATTTCAAATGAAAAGGGGAGTCGAGTGATACGTCATTTGATAGCTATTTTCATTAAGATTATATCCCCGAAGTTTCAAGTTGCTACTATTTACCCTGTCGAAATGGCAGCTTGTCAAAGTTAGGAAAAATCAGTGGAAAAATGCTGTGTGGTTTTTACCTGTTACCTATGCATAGGTGTGACAGGTACAAACTATACAGCTTAGATTATCGAAAAATAGCATTTATCCTAACTTTGACATGCCGCCATTTCGGCAGGGTTAATAGTAGCAACTCAAAACTTCGGGGATATAATCGCAATGAAAATAGCTACCAAATGACATATCACTCGACCCCTCTTTCTATTTGAAATTTTGGGGATACGTGTTACCCCCACTTAGGGGTTCACAAGTTGGGGGTGAAAATACCAATAAAATGTGTCCCCCAAAAAACAAAAATTGACGTGTCGATTTTTGATTAAACACCTAACACCTGAGAAAACCAGGGTGGAAAGTTTTTCGTGCCCCACCCGGTTCTAATCTTTTCGATCACTTATCAGAGAACCAAAATACAGGATGTGTTCCAAAATGCAAACATGTTCAAAGAAAAACGAGTGCTGTTCCAACCGACATGGGAACCGTTCCAGAACCAATAATTTCCAAATGCCCACCTTTTTTTCAATGAGTTGAATGTTTATCCTAATTAATGTTGGAATTTTGCCTAAATTTCATCCAAAACTTCAAGTTGAATGTGCTGAAAAACCACTGGTGGTACAAATATTTCTCAAATACCACATCAAAGCATCCAGTAAGTGCTACAATCTCAGAAAAATTTGGCACGATACCTCTGGATATTGAGATATTACCTCTTCAATTATAACAGGTATATAAGGTAGAAAGCACTTTTGTTGGATAATCTTGTACATACATAATATAGTGAAATGAATGTAAGTAATAAAAAATCAATCGGAAAATTTCAAATTTCCAATTTCACAGTCTGGAAACTTGTGTAAAATTGCCCTTTCATTGCTCAAAAACACAACTTCCATAGCCAAAATAGATCAAAAAAGCTATATAAATCATGAAAACAAATTTTCCAAACTTGAATTTTGTTTCTGGAAGTTGGAAGTTGATCTGAGATCTTTTTTTTCCTAGAAAATTAACTCAAACTTGAAACATTGAAAAGCCATCTTTTCCCCAATTTGGAAATAGGTCTGATTCTTGATTCCAATGTCCAAAATGAAAAAAACTTACCAGGATTTTTACCATGATTTCATATAATTCTGGATTCCAGTCACAAGTCTTGCAAATTTAAGCTTAAAACTCTCGGTTATTAGTGCTGCCCTATAACAAAAAGTTTATAATTTTCATAAAGACTTACCTTGTTAAGTTTCAAAATTGTAACTTCAAGCCCAATTTCCACACCACCCTAGAGGTACGAGCTGTCGGTGCGTTTTTTTTTCAAGTGCTTTCCCCATTAGGCCTAATGCACTTTGAAATTACACTTGTACAGCCAAAACCGTCAACTATCCATTAATTCAACCTTCACTCGCCAGCTAGGAAGGCACCACTGCAAACACTTACCATACTTACGGTGTATATTTAGTGCAACAAATGAGGTCCAGGACAACTATGGCATTAGGCTCCCCCGGGGCTTCCCTGCTTAAAAGATTCAGTCGAATCATGAACTGTTTTTTGGGAATTGACACATATGTAATTTCACCTGGAAGAGAAAAGTAATAAAAGTTTGGATCCATGCAGTCATGTCCATCATTGTCCAGTCGGTTGTGGCTACGTCTACCATTGTCAGTCATTTGTTTCAATGTCCACAAATCCTAGTTATTTGTCCCATGTCTAGAGTGGCTGTACAATGTCCAAAGTAATGATAAACTTAGCCTTTATTGATCCATTTGTATCATATCCATGACCAAAACCAGCTCATCACTTCATGGTTCAAAATTTGGAAAAGGGATGTCTGGAAAAACAACTTTATGTTAGTGAAAATTCAATGTTTTATATTAAAAATTACTTTTATTCAGCTTCCAATATTCAACACCCAAAATACTAAAGCACTAATGTAGGTAGGTACAATAGAACCCCGGTTATCCAAAGTAACGTGGACCTCAGATAACTGAAAACTCGGATAATAGGTAAATATTTGTGACTGGCCAGTTATATCAGAAGTTATTTTCTGAGGTATCAGTCTAAGGGCTAAATAGGACTCGGAACTTTTATACTATGTATGGTATAAGTATTCTAGAAACTCGGTTAATACGGAGTATAGACCTCGGATTTTTGGGTCTTTAGACTGGCTTGATCAATCCAGAGCTCCAATAATCGAGGTTCTATTGTATATGTGAAAAATGTACTATTACTTTGCACTTACAAACCACAATTAGGATTTTTACCAGAAATAATTAATAGCCTAATATTCTTCTTGGGCTCAGAATGATTCTGGACTTTATTGGGTAACGGCTTACCTAAAAAATAGAAGTGACACAATTTTTATGGATATCAAACGAAAATGCACTTTTATACAATTTAATTTTTTCTGGAAAACTACTAGAGGGAAAATTGTGAAATTTTCACGAGAAAAAAAGGAAAGTTAGGAGATCATCAGACTAAAATTTCAAACTTTTTCAGTGAAAAATAATAAAATGGGAAATTGATGAATATGTACTTACCTTTGTCAAAAATCCGTCTAGAAGAAGATTCTTATTATAGACTCTTAGAGTCATCCGACGACTTCTGGATTCTGTTTGTTTACAGGGGGGCTCACCTGAAAACAATAACACAGCGGCAGAAAAAATTGTTCATGTATATACAGGGTGATTAACGTAACCCGTGCATTGGATTGCAGGTGGATTACATACACCATCTCTATTAATGCACCTGCAATCTGGAAAATTTAATGCACAAAGCAAGAAAAAGTCCTCAAAATTTCAACTCTCCACTCACTTCAGTTTTTGAGTGAAAAAATTGTTTGTAGAGTATTACTTTACAAAACATCATTATTTAAAAACAGTCCTAACTCCGTTAATAATAACTCAATTCAATCCCTTTTTTTTTTAGTATTTTTAACAATGAATCTTCAGGAAAAAGTCCTCAAAATTTCAACTCCACTTTAGTTTTTGAGTGAAAAAATTGTTTGTAGAGTATTACTTTACAAAACATCATTATTTAAAAAAAGTCATAACTCCATTCATAATAACTCAATTCAATCCCTTTGAGTTTTTAGTATTTTTAAGAATGAATCTTCAGGAAAAAGTCCTCAAAATTTCAACTCTACACTCACTTCAGTTTTTGAGTGAAAAAATTGTTGGTAGAGTATTACTTTACAAAACATCATTATTTAAAAAAAGTCATAACTCCATTAATAATAACTCAATTCAATCCCTTTGAGTTTTTAGTATTTTTTACAATGAGTCTTTAGGAAAAAGTCCTCAAAATTTCAACTCTACACTCACTTCAGTTTTACAGTGAAAAAATTGTTTGTAGAGTATTACTTTACAAAACATCATTATTTAAAAAAAGTCATAACTCCATTAATAATAACTCAATTCAATCCCTTTGAGTTTTTAATATTTTTTACATTGAATCTTTAGGAAAAAGTCCTCAAAATTTCAACTCTACATTCACTTCAGTTTTTGAGTGAAAAAATTGTTTGTAAAGTATTACTTTACAAAACATCATTAGTTTAGAAATGTCATAACTCCATTGATAATAACTCAATTCAATCCCTTTGAGTTTTTAGTATTTTTTACATTGAATCTTTAATAAAAAGTCCTCAAAATTTCAACTCTACACTCATTTCAGTTTTTGAGTGAAAAAATTGTTTGTAGAGTATTACCTTACAAAACATCATTATTTTAAAAAAGTCGTAACTCCATTGATAATAACTCAATTCAATCCCTTTGAGTTTTTAGTATTTTTTACAATGAATCTTCCAGAAAAAGTCCTCAAAATTTCAACTCTACACTCACTTCAGTTTTTGAGTGAAAAAATTGTTTGTAGAGTATTAGGTACTTTACAAAACATTAGTTTAGAAAAGTCATAACTCCATTAAAAATAACTCAATTCAATCCCTTTGAGTTTTTAGTATTTTTTACATTGAATCTTTAGGAAAAAGTCCTCAAAATTTCAACTCTACATTCACTTCAGTTTTTGAGTGAAAAAATTGTTTGTAGATTACTTTACATAACATCATTATTTTAGAAAAGTCATAACTCCATTAATAATAACTCAATTCAATCCCTTTGAGTTTTTAGTATTTTTTACATTGAATCTTTGGGAAAAAGTCCTCAAAATTTCAACTCTACACTCATTTCAGTTTTTGAGTGAAAAAATTGTTTGTAGAGTATTACCTTACAAAACATCATTATTTTAAAAAAGTCGTAACTCCATTGATAATAACTCAATTCAATCCCTTCGAGTTTTTAGTATTTTTTACAATGAATCTTCCAGAAAAAGTCCTCAAAATTTCATCTCTACACTCACTTCAGTTTTTGAGTGAAAAAATTGTTTGTAGAGTATTAGGTACTTTACAAAACATTAGTTTAGAAAAGTCATAACTCCATTAAAAATAACTCAATTCAATCCCTTTGAGTTTTTAGTATTTTTTACATTGAATCTTTAGGAAAAAGTCCTCAAAATTTCAACTCTACATTCACTTCAGTTTTTGAGTGAAAAAATTGTTTGTAGATTACTTTACAAAACATCATTATTTTAGAAAAGTCATAACTCCATTAATAATAACTCAATTCAATCCCTTTGAGTTTTTAGTATTTTTTACATTGAATCTTTGGGAAAAAGTCCTCAAAATTTCAACTCTACACTCATTTCAGTTTTTGAGTGAAAAAATTGTTTGTAAAGTATTACTTTATAAAACATCATTATTTTAAAAAAGTCATCTCGCCATTAATAATAACTCAATTCAATCCCTTTGAGTTTTTACGTACGTCGGGCAGCTATAATTACGCTTAAGTGTAGGTCGAGCATATACAGGGTGACAATTAGGAAAGCAGCGATCAGGAATATTTCTTAGACAAAAAATACTATTAGGAAGATCTTAAATATATAACCTGTTGGATTATGGATACAGGTAAATTCGCCCCAATGACCATGAGTTTCAAAAGGTCTACTTTAGCCGCTCAGGTATAGCAGATAAGATTCTATAAGTATAAAAACATTATCTTATTTCAATTTTTGTCCTATATCCTATTTCCAATATAACCCTTCCTGTTTTGGAGATGGGGCTTGCCCCCCCCACCCCTAATGATTTTTCTAAAATGAGAAACACCCCTTTGAAGCCGTGACCATTTCATTTCAGCTACAATATAGAATATGATCAATTGACTCTTCATCTAGAAAACACATAAACAATTTTGCCTGCGGCAAAGTTGAAGAGCATTCAGCTATTCTATTAAAGCCCCATTATATGCTGAATATTTACGTTGTGCAGCTGACACCCAACACCAAATTATAATTCAACCATTTCTCGCCGGTATTCGGTAGTGCCCCACTGCTACACTTACCGTATATAGTATATTCAATGCAACAAATGGGATTCTAACCTATTATGGTGGACGGCCTCCCCAGGGGACACCAATTACCAAAAAGATATGATCAAATCCTAATTTGTTGCTCTGGATAATCAGTGAAACGCAACTTCAATAATTGTTATTAAAAACATTTACAGCAAAATGTTTTCTTAATAAATAAATAAATAAATGAGATCTTCTTCATATAGTATTTTTTGTCTAAGTGTCAAATTGTCACTCTGTATGTCCGACGTGGCCTAAATGGAAACATCACTGTCGGGCAGTTTTGCCCGACGTGACATGCAAATGGTCTCTAAAAATTTCATTTATTCGACATGACTTCACAAAATCATCTATTACTCCGTTAATATTTCATATATTTCAATGTAAAAATAACTATTCTGAATCAGAATTTAATGCTCTTCAAGATGAAACAAGTTTCATTCCAAGATTTGAAACAGTTCTGAGATATGAGCTTCCAAAGTTGAAACTTTGAGTCAGATTTCCATAGAGCTCTTTTGATCCTACATCAAAAATTATTTGAATTTTCCAAATTTCTGACTTTACCAATCGAAAAATAACGTCAAATTTAGTAGAAAATCATTGTGACAACTTTATGTTAAAGGTTCCAAGGCTTGAAACAAATTGAAAACACTTATTGATGTACGTTAATGACTGGCTTTCCAAAAGTGCACCCAATACCACTTTACAAAACATCATTATTTAAAAAAACTCATAACTCCATTAATAATAACTCAATTCAATCCCTTTGAGTTTTTAGTATTTTTTACATTGAATCTTTAGGAAAAGGTCCTCAAAATTTCAACTCTACACTCACTTCAGTTTTTGAGTGAAAAAATTGTTTGTAGAGTATTACTTTACAAAACATCATTATTTAAAAAAAGTCATAACTCCATTCATAATAACTCAATTCAATCCCTTTGAGTTTTTAGTATTTTTAAGAATGAATCTTCAGGAAAAAGTCCTCAAAATTTCAACTCTACACTCACTTCAGTTTTTGAGTGAAAAAATTGTTGGTAGAGTATTACTTTACAAAACATCATTATTTAAAAAAAGTCATAACTCCATTAATAATAACTCAATTCAATCCCTTTGAGTTTTTAATATTTTTTACATTGAATCTTTAGGAAAAAGTCCTCAAAATTTCAACTCTACATTCACTTCAGTTTTTGAGTGAAAAAATTGTTTGTAAAGTATTACTTTATATATATAACCTGTTGGATTATGGATACAGGTAAATTCGCCCCAATGACCATGAGTTTCAAAAGGTCTACTTTAGCCGCTCAGGTATAGCAGATAAGATTCTATAAGTATAAAAACATTATCTTATTTCAATTTTTGTCCTATATCCTATTTCCAATATAACCCCTCCTCTTTTGGAGATGGGGCTTGCCCCCCCCCCCCCTAATGATTTTTCTAAAATGAGAAACACCCCTTTGAAGCCGTGACAATTTCATTTCAGCTACAATATAGAATATGATCAATTGACTCTTCATCTAGAAAACACATAAACAATTTTGCCTGCGGCAAAGTTGAAGAGCATTCAGCTATTTTATTAAAGCCCAATTATAGGCTGAATATTTACGTTGTGCAGCTGACACCCAACACCAAATTATAATTCAACCATTTCTCGCCGGTATTCGGTAGTGCCCCACTGCTACACTTACCGTATATAGTATATTCAATGCAACAAATGGGATCCTAACCTATTATGGTGGACGGCCTCCCCAGGGGACACCAATTACCAAAAAGACATGATCAAATCCTAATTTGTTGCTCTGGATAATCAGTGAAACGCAACCCCATAAATAACCCCATTGTAACTATATCTAAGATTAGTTTTTTCTGTAACTCAATGAATCCTCCCCTTCCTTCCACCATAAATGGTAGTTGCTCAGCCAAAAAGGCAACTACATGAACTGTAATCATGTAAAAATTAAAAATCATTAATGTAAATAGAGGCTAAGATCCACTATAATACTCTTTTTGAATAAATATAATCCTTATGTACTTAATTAAATGGCATTTTCTTATTCATAGTATTTTTTGTCTCAGTGTTAAATTGTCACCCTGTATGTCCGACGTGGCCTAAATGGAAACATCACTGTCGGACAGTTTTGCCCGACGCGACATGCAAATGGTCTCTAAAAATTTCATTTTTTCGACTGGGCTTCACAAAATCATCTATTACTCTGTTAATATTCTATATATTTCAATGTAAAAATAACTATTCTGAATTAGAGTTTAATGCTCTTCGAGATGAAACACGTTTCATTCCAATATTTGAAACGGTTCTGAAGATATGAACTTTCAAAGTTGAAACTTTGAGTCAGATTTCCATAGAGTTCCTTTAATTCTACATCAAAAATTATTTTTTGGAGTTTTTTAAATTTCTGACTTCACCAGTGGGAAAATAAGGTCATATTTGGTAGAAAAATATTGTGACAACTCTATGTTAAAGGTTTCAAGGCTTGAAACAAATTGAAAACACTTATTGGTCTCTAAAAATTTCATTTATTCGATATGATTTCACAAAATCATCTATTACTCGGTTTAATATTCCATATATTTCAATGTAAGAATAACTATTCTGAATCAGAATTTGATGCTCTTCAAGATGAAACAAATTTTATTCCAATATTTGGAACGGTTCTGAAGATATGAGCCTCCAAAGTTGAAACTTTGAGTCAGATTTCTATAGAGTTCCTTTGGTCTTACATCAAAAATTATTTCTTTGAGTTTTTCAAATTTCTAACTTCACCAGCCAGAAAAATAAGGTCAAATTCAGTAGAAAAACATTGTGACAACTCTATGTTAAAGGTTCCAAGGCCTATAATATATTGAAAACACTTATTGATGTACGTTATTGACTGGCTTTCCAAAAGTGCACCCAACACCTCCATGAGTGTCTCAAAAAAATTGAAAACTTTCAAATTGCCTGTTTGAAAAATACAGCTACATAACTGGATAGCCATACTATCTTTATGAAAGAGTATTATTGTGTAATGCACCTGTAGATTTTTAGCTGAAAATGTTTAGTGGACTTCCACTAGCAATTTACCCCAAGGTGTTAATAGGTATGGGTAAGTTGTGTTGGGTTAGTTGGGTTGTTGCTAGTGGTAGTGGCTTATTGAAATTTACAATAATTAAGACTTAAGACCCAAAAACATCTTTGGATAATTTCCAGTGAAAGAATAGCTACATGGATTTAAAGTGGCATAAACAGCAAAATTGTGGACAAAAATCAATTTTTTTGGGACACATAGGTATTTTACTAATTGTCAATAGTTATAGAGAACCAAATGAATTACAATTTAAATTAAAAAAAAATAAAAAATAAGTTGGATTGTTCGAAATTCAGACATTAGAAAAATCAAGGGTTGTTTATTCAAGATTCAATAAATCCCAAACCAAAAAATAATTATTGGTACTACTTACCAAAATCCAGAAGTCAATTGGTACACTATATGGGCACACGACACAATAATCTAAGTTTGTGTAAAAAAAAAAATCGATAATTCTTGGACGCAACTGACGGTGCTTATCTCCGGGGATTTCGTACTCGACTAAATCCGAATAAATTTTAATCCCTTTGTCCGACAAAAACCCCCACAAAAAAGGTAAACAGATAACGTAATAAATATGAATAAGTTAGGAGCAAAAAAAATTAACTACGTGATAGAATACAGGGTGGGCCAATGAAAACTTTCCACCCCGATTTTTTGGACTTGAAATGAAAATCTGGAAAAACGCTCAGACACGTCAGTTTTTTATTTGAGGGGGACCCATTTTTTATAGTTTTTATCACCCATGTAGCTTCAACCCCCTGCCCTAGCTGAGGGGAGGGCAACCCCCCAAATTTGAATAGGGGATAGGGGTCGTGTCATACCTCTTTTTAAAGGTCTATGACCCTAGAATTTCGTCTCATTATTTTTATTCATAACTGTTTCGTCCACTCAATAGTTTTAAGTTATTTATATTAAATTGCTAAGATTGTCCTTCATTGAATTATTTTTGTTTTGTTTATTTTGCCAATTATTTATTGGAGTACCTACATAATTTGAATTTGGAGTAAACTTTTAATCCACGATTCACCCTTCAGATTATTTTCGGGTTCTTGAATATTTGAGGTCTTTATCTACCTACTTGACGCATTGCCCTCATACAGGGTGTCCCAGCTAAAACGAAACAGAGGAGTTTTTACATATTTAGAATTATTTAAATGAAAAACACTCGGACACGTCGATTTTTGCATGAAAGGGAATTCATCTTCAACCCCTAAAAATTAAATAGGGAAAGTGGGTCGATTGACCCCTTAAATGAAAGCTCTTTAAATTCTCTTTTCAACGGTACCACCTTTATTGACATTTATGTCAAAAAATTTGACAATGACGGGTCCCACCCAAAACGAAACAAGGCAAGCTCTCGTTTTTATTCTCATCGGTGACTTCACCGATGAGTTAGTTATCTTTGTTTAGTGAATGGAAAAGGACAATGACCGACATAGAATGGTGGATTCATCGGTAAAATTTGGTGAGAATAAAAACGCAGGGCAATTTAAAGGCATTTCTCGTTTTAAAAGTAAAAAAACGGCTAACACGTGACTCCACAACTCGCCGCTGTAAACTGGATTAGGTAAGATCTCAATTGTACTCGTAATTTTGAAACCGCAAAATACAGTCCACTTTTCTCACAACTGATGCTCAGCTATTGACTAGATTTTCAGGGCATTTCGAGCCTCAAAATGAATATTTTTGGACGTTTCAAGTCCAAAAAATCTTGTATGGAACATATTTGTTTTCTATGAGTTGTTTGAATGCGTGTGAGTGGTGATCAATGATGACAGATATTATCTTAAAACTAAGTAGGGCCTGGGTTTGGGCTTAGGTCCGATATTAGAAAAAAGGGCCCAGTGGAAAAACCAAAGATATCCCAGTCCCTAGTCGTAATACTTACCTACACCCTACACAACATACCCACCTGAACTTGGGACCACAAAAGTTGGTTAAATTATTGGCGAACTATTCACCTAGTGCTGTTGGATAGTTAATATTTATTCTTGCAGATCACGAACAAAAATAAACATTTTAAAAAAACAAAGGCAGAAGTATTTATTGAGAATACAAAAATTTGCCATCCAATGAGGGATGTATAAAGAGTTTAAGGAACCATCAAACTGACTGTGCACTAAACTTTCTATTTTCCAGGGGTTTTTTAATCTTCAGCTCATCTCTTTATTAGAAGTAGTTTTATTTTGAGAAATTCGTGAAAAGTTTCATTTGAATCTTGAATGACAGAACTATGGGCGGCCTGCGGCCGCCCCTAGATTTGGGCGCCAGCGTGCGGGGCACGCGCTGGACACCTGCTAGGATCGGCCCTGCCTAATTGAAAAATGAATTGATCGACTGGAAATTACCGTTCTAGAATAGTTCTCATGTCTGTTGGCACAGTTCATTGGTTGAAACAGAGCTATAGTATCTGAAAAACAAGGACGATGACAATTCTGTTGGCGCCATCTTTCGTTTGACAACAAAGTAGCCAACGTTCGCGAAAACCGCTTTTTTCTAAGGCCCATCCTGAATCTATCTGTAGTGAAGTGGCACTTTGGCATGCGTGGTGGGAAATTGATAACCATCCTCAATTGACGTGTCTCGTAATACCTGGGGTGCGTTCAAGGACGGCAATGCTAATACCAAAACCTACTTTTCCCCCTCCACTTGTAATGCCGAACCACGTAGGTTGGAGCCGAACTCGAACGCAAAATGCCAATTTTGGCTTGGCTGTAGCCATGCCTGAACGCAGCCCTGGTGTGCGCGCGCCACTCGTGGGTTGCAGGTGAGAGTCCAATGAGAATCGAGTTTATTACGGGCTTGCGTCACATTCGTAATCAGGGACGAGTTCAGAATTAATCGTTCCTTCTTTCTTTGTAATGTGTAATTCGACAAAGAGCAAACTAATACTTTATGTATTACTTGAACTTACCGCAGTGTCGTTTAAGGTTATGTTAGATTATTCTCGACATATTCCTTTGAAATTTCATTGTGCAATGTTGCCGGATGAAACATTTATCAAAATAAAAGTGCAAACGATGCTAACATACACTTTAAAGCTCTTCTTTTGTCTGATTTAAGGCGTTATAAAACACTTATGACACTATTTCACTTCATTAATGTTATAATGTTCGATTTGTATTGTCTACATTTGTTCTGCAATAATACAATCTGGCTATACTGCAGCCACGAGTTGCGCGCGCATGTCATCTTTTATTACTTTTTAACTTGTATTTATTACAATTAAGCTCTCTTTTTCTATTTCTGCGAGACACGTCAATTGGCGATTTCGACTACCGATGAGGGCGCTGGCGTTTGTAAACAAATATGGCGGGACACAAGTAATATTTTGACGTTCAGCATTGTATTTATATGCATTCGTATTTCTTTCGCTAATTTTCTCGTTGTTCTCGTAGTTTTTTCGGTGGTTTTTTACTATATTCTTTAAATTTTGAACGTTGTGACATTCTTTTGTGCATTTCGTATCCATACAACACGAAAGAACATATCCCAATACGGTTATGTAAACAAACCATCTATTACTCTTTTATTTTGTTCCAAATATTTCCGCCAGGTGCCGCATTGATTTTTGAAATCGCCAAAATACTATCATCAGTTTCAGGGCCAAATTATGGACTGACTGGTAAACGTCTGGTTGTTACCTAGCAGGTACTTTCTATGCACTAGAGAATAGAAAGTACCTGCTAGGTAACAACCAGACACTTACCAGTTGGTCCATAATTTAGCCCTTAATCAAAGGTTTCAATCAATGAACTATAACCAAAAACTGGAATGCTAACACATAAGGACGAACGTGAAGCCTAGTGCGGCTGCTGCGGAGGGGATACCTGTTTTTGTCGCACTCATTATGTTAAATGGCGAAAATTGCTTCCAACACGTATTCCAATTGATGAAACCTGTGAAGGGAAATATGACAAAACTTTCGAAAACGTCATATGTCAGCGAGCAACAGAAAAAAACAACATTCCCCGTTGTGGCATCTGTCTTTCATGGCTTCATTTTTTTGGCAGATATGGCACTGTGTGCGCATTCCAGTTTTTAGCTCTAGTTCATTGGTTTCAATGCACCGGTGTGTGACCTGAAACTTCTATGTTGAATTTCGTTTGACAGGTCATGAGACTGCCTTGGCACATACTCTTTGAACGCACCTTGTATTAGGCAATTCAAACCACGTGACACTCAAGATGGCGTGCCGGCCACACACGGCCCAAAAAACACGAAAAATATCTAATTTCTGCCCGATTTTATAACTTAAGTACCTAGTCAACAAATATTTTATCAAATAATCAAAATTGAAGTTGCAAGCAAAACTCTAAGCAAAATAATTTAAAATACGCATGAAAACATATTCAAAACTGACTTGCTTTGCCGCCACGCCATATTGAATTTTCCTCTTTGACAGATGGATTGAATTGCCTAATTGCGTAAAAATTTGACTTTTTGACAAGCCGGTAAGATTTTATATCGGGGCTGCGTTTAGGAATGGCTACAGCCAAGCCAAAATTGGCTTTTTGCCTTCGAGTTCGGCTCCAACCTACATGGTTCGGCATTACAAGTGGAAGGGGAAAAGTAGGTTTTGGCATTAGCATTGCCGTCCTTGAACGCACCCCAGGTCTTCAAAAAACAAACCATTCACAGATTGCTTTGCTTACGAAAACGTACGTCGTATTAATAGGCCTGTTCGCACAGCAATCACAAACCAGTCAGAGCGAATTTCATTGGTTGAAAACAGTCAGAAAACTAGTTTCAACCAATGAAATTCACTCTGACTGGTTTGTGATTTATGTGCGAACAGACCTATTGTTTCTTTATTGTTCAGGATTTTAGACATGACATTCTGACATTAAAGTTCATTGACAAAAATAAAGAAAAATATTGCTAAGGGCGGGTATTATAAAACTACTTTGAGAGTTAACTTAAAGTTAACTTCTGGCATTAGATGTAATTCAAAAAGTTAACTTTAAGTTAACTGTCAAAGCAGTTTAATAAGGGCGGGTATTATAAAACTATTTTGACAGTTAAAAGTTTAACTTTTGGAATTACACGTCATTCCAACAGTTAACTTTTTGTTATGCATGCTATCAAAATAGTTTCATAATACCTGCCCTACATACATACGTTTAAAAAATCGTAGCAATCTTTCCCAAAATAGCGGAAAATGACAAGACCAGTCAGTCGGGTGTCCCACTTTTTATACTCACGAATATTACACACGCCACCATTGACACGCCACTGACTTATCTCTAGGTTACAGTTTTGGTTTTATACAGAGCGAGTTCGGAGAGTTTGTGCCAATTTTAATGGCCACAACCAACCAAAACACTCTGAACAGGGTCAAGATTCCTTAAGTTCATAGGTTACCTGGTGATGGCCGGGTAATTTGATGACGCGTCTGGGGTGCCTTATGGAGATTTGTATTATGTTGAGCCTCCCCCCCAGATGACGTCATCAAGTTATCAGGCAACCTATTTTTCTCAAGCAACCTTGGAACAGGGTGACAACCTATCATTTGCATTAAAAAATAAACATTTTTCGAAAGTTGTTGGGTATAATTTTTCATTGGACTTTGAAAATGTTGATATTATCAAAAAATAAGGAAAAAAATCTCAAAAAATTGATGACTCAGCTTGGTTACATTTAAAAAAATGGGATATTTTGGCAAAACCAAAGTTAAAAAATACTACCGGGTGCAATAACCGGGTGTCTCGTTTGAAAATCTAAAGTTAAGGCGTTATCAGTCAAGGAGAATACACACTCTAGGGGCCGAATTTATAGTCCTTCCTTAAGGTTTCCTCAGACCTTGAGGAAACCTTGATCGTTTAGAATTGACATGACTAACTTGTCAAATAGTAGCAAGTGTCCATTCTACTAAACTCACGACCTCCAAGGAAGACACAAGGAACGACTATAAATTCGACCCTAAGGAGTGCTTATCGGCCTCGTCTTTGGTAATCGCCGCCATATTAGTGTGCAACCATTGCCGACGTCATTAGCTGTTTAAGCAGCCTACGTCAAGGCGAAAAATAACATACTGCCTACGTCACAGCTGGTTGTTTGGCTAAGGGGGGAAGAGAGAGATTTGTTACACACAGGCCTTATGAGGATATGACATCCTGTAGTAGTAGTGTTTATCATCCTTAATTATCAGTGACTTCGGGTTACAGTGCCTCTCTTCCGGTTTAGTCCGGAATTACAGAAGCTCTGCAACATCAAGATACAAATGTAGAACCTGCAAGTCTGACTTTTCGTATCACAAAAGCAGAATGCTTTGCAAGTCGCCTGCAAATTTACGCATAGTGAAATGATCCCGTAGTCCTTGCAATCGCTTTGACAATTTTGACATTTAAAACTGGTAAATCAGTAGCGTCCAAACACTTTTTTTCGATAAATATGACGGAATTGCATATTTTTTCTGTAATTCGCTCGTTCCTGCAAATAAATGACATATGCAAGTCAGCCATATTTGCAGAACTGCAAATTTGCAGATGCAAATATACTAGCTGGGTTCGGGATGGCCAAGCGGAGCTCGAGTAGAATTGGAGTGGCGTTTTTATCACGTGACCAAAAAGCTTTTGGAGTGTATTAGTAAAACCGAACGGCCAAGGTGCATTTGGAGCATTTGGAGTTTCTTAACTTAACCTATCCCAACAAATGACAAGTATTATTTTAAAAACAACAAACGTTTTTCGAGTCTTTTCTATGAATTTTTGGTATTTGGTGCCTATATTTGATTTTGTTGAAGACGTTTATTTCGGCGACTTGTCTGAAGAAGTCGTCAAGATTATCATTGGACATTTCAGTGAAATTACGCGTTGCTTGCATGTCAAATACGCAGTTTAAAATCCATTCCATTTATTTACCAGGTAATTACAGATTAAATATTGATTTGTTGACTGTCGATTAGTCGAATAGTCGATTGTCGCAATCTAAAAAATAGGATAAATGACACAAAATCACGCTCTTTTGACTCCCGCACGTCCTTCCCGAACGCATGTGGTGTTACTCTTTTAGCTCAAAATGACAATACCCGAACGCCTCGGGAGTGTTTATTGCAGTTGGAGTTTATAGAACAGTCATCCCGAACCCACCTACTGTAATTGGGCCCCTCTAACCGGAAAGCCGGTTGTGCCCTATTCCTTGTGTCACCCTGTCTGTATATGGAAGGTCTGTGATAAAGTGATATAAACACTGATAACCCTTCCCTTGCTTATTTTGGTTTTTGTGTAAATCTATACAGGAATCTGTATTTTGTCTCTGTTCCTGTAGCGCCATCTATTGGTAAGTGAAAAATAAAACTAGAATGAAGTTCCTTCTAACCTCAAACATTTCCCTCCCTTGTGTGTTTGTTTACTCGGTTTTTATTTATTTTTATATCCCATCCCAAAATTCAATTTTTAATGAAAAAAAGACTGTTCAAATTCATTATAAGTAAACTCTAATTAATAATATTTACAATCTTCTAGTTTATTGAAGTTGGTTTAGTTAATTTTAAGAACAAAATGAGTGAAGAAAAGGATCAAGCGTAAGTTTGAGTTTCTTAATCCTTAGCAGAAAACAATAATTCCCTTAAAATACTTGATTCGTGTTTAGAAAAATTGCCGATCCTGAAAACGAAAACTCCAGCCAAGAAACTGAGGACAAGGAACAGAGCAGCGAAACTGATAATGAGTCGAATCTTTCGTCGGCCACTGCAGGCAGCTCGTCAAAAGGCAAGGATAGTGATAAAAGTGAAAAGAAACAAGCTGAAGGCAATTGCTATTGGTAAATTATATGTCTAGTTTTATTAATAACACAGAAAAATGGCCCACATTATGGGAAAATTGCTAGAAGACACAAAAAACAAACATCTAAGTTTTATACGCTGAGCTTGACTTTGCACTATTTGGTGTGTGTTTTGAACAATCAGTATTATATTATTGTATTTGTTAAATATTTGATTTTGTTCTTTGGAGCTTGTTACAAATAAACTCAATAAAAAAACAGCATTAGAATTTTCAACATAGTGCTACAAAGAACTGAGAAGATTTTACGTTTGGTGAATTATAATTTCTTTGAGAGTCACTTTAATGCACAAAAATTTGTATATTCATAGTTATTCATGTCATGTCTCTATGATACTTGGAAAAATTCCTAGATACCAAATGGCTTTACTTTCAAAATATGAATCAAATTTGTTGAAAGCCTTTGATTTGATAAATACTCACACAATGTGTAGGTCTGTGACTGTGACTCTGACTACCTTGTGCAAAACCATGAATATTCTTTAAAATTTTTAGTGGCAAAGACAGAAATCTAAACATTGCTGAGCTGCTTTGTGCCAACTGTAATCGATGGTTTCACGAATCTTGCATAGGGTATCAGCTAGGAAAATTGGTACCGTTTTTGTCCAACTATATTTTTCTTTGTAAAAATTGCTCTCCAACTGGATTGGAAACTTTCAGGAAAAGTCAAGCTCGTAAGTACCTATTGAAAGTTTTCCATAGACATCCATCCAATAACATTTTAATATTACTTCAGAAATTACCCAAATGTGCATGACAGCTATTGCCAACCTCCAACAGGCCAGTGTCAAAGATGGCTCCAATAAGACTTTATTCAACAAAGAAAAGGAAATTATTCCATATATTGAATATCATTGGGAAGCTATAACAACTACATCAAGGTTTATTAACAATTTTGAAATATTTACTTGGAAAATAAAATTTTGATTATGTTTTTAGGAGAGTCACCCAATCATGGCACTCAACCGTTACAAAAACTTTAATAAAAGACATCCATATTCTTTTTGTTTTTGAGGACAAAGGCGATGGGCAAATGTATGGTTTAATGGATAACGATCTTACTCATATTAAGCCCAACTATGATGCTATGATCAAGGGTGGTACTTTGAAAGTTACTGATATGGGTATTCAACATGGTAAGTGGACTTTGATTTGAGTGAAAAATAATTGAACAGACAATATTGAATCTAAATCCAATAAGTACCTTTTGGTTTTATAAAAAAAAGTGTTGATTGGTTGAAATGACTACCATGACTACCAACTTTTTGTTTTTATTAATTACTTGGTTGCCAACTTTTGTTTGACAGAACCTTCAGATTCAGTGTCATTTATTGCATCATGAGGGCTATTTGATTGTAATCTTTTGTGAGAAAGCATTTAAATATAAAGCTTTAACATAAAATATTGAAATCATTGAAAGAATAGTGGGCTGCTTTCATATTTCTGCAATAATACTAAATTGAGTTTATAATGGCACCGATCTCCACCAAGAAATACAAAACATCTAACAGAGGCCCTCTAAAATTGCCAGGCGAGAAGACCAAATACTCCTCGAAATATTCTAATTCAGGTAAATATTTGGCATTAAGTAGTGTTAAATTGAACATGTTCTTCTAGGCCGACATACAAGACGACAGTCTATTTTATAATAATTGAAACCAATAACCGTAGAGATTACAACAAGCTCACGAGCTACTACAATCTTATTCAACTAACTAGTAACCAATAACAAAAAACTTGATGTCTATCATTATCAACAAAATTTCATAGATCACTAGAGAAATTGGTTTCTTTATGTTTATGAATCCTGTAATTTTAACAGGTAGTACCTACTCCTTAGGTCGTGTTTATGTTGGAGCTGTGATACACGATAAAAGCAACGATACTAATGTAAAGTATCATTAGTATTGTTGCTTTTATCGTTTATCACAGCCCCAACATAAACACGGCCTAAGAAGAGGCTTCCATAAAACTCTGCTATAGTAAAAACCTGAAGGCTAGAACCCAGTGTCCTTTGCACAAGAAAAAGTTTTTATCGATTTTCTCTTTCCAGCTAAATTTCGAATCAAAATGTTACAAACATTTGTTTTTGATTTGCCATCTCGCTCAGATTAGTAGTTTCTAGAAAAAACTAACAGCCCCAAAATAGACTAACCTCCAAAACGAAAACAAACAAAAAATTATTGAAAAGGAAAAGATTTAGTAGGTTCTGAAATCAAATTGATAGTTCCTAAAAAAATGGACAAAACCACACTCATTGTTCTTAGATTTCTTTTTTTTTTTTCACTCTGTAGAGAGTTGCGTGCTGAAGCTCCTTTGGCATGTTGATAAATAAATAGTCTTTTACATGTTGATTAAAGACAGTACCAAAATGTTTGAGTTTTAAGGCTTGAAATTTGAATCAATAGAATCGAACTTACAGTATTGATTTAAAACCAATAATAGAGCAGTGCAAAATAAACTGCAAAATGTTCCTGTTTTCAAGTCATTCTGGTTGTACGTGACTAAACAATACGTACAACGCGATATGTACCAATATAAATGATTTTTATTATCAGTTCAACCTCAGACCGGTGATTCAAAGAATTGCTGATTATTGAAAGTTCATAAATACACACCATAGCTTCAATTTTGCTTAGACCTTTGGTGCTTCGATAATTTTCAGGCACATTAACTTTGTGACTTATATTTCATTCAAATATAAAGCAAGGTAGGAAATCAATCTTTAATTCATTGAAAATGTTTATTAAGTAAAATCTCAATAGTTTACTATCCAGCTAGATTAAAAAAGTTAGTGGACCTGAGAACTTTTACCGGGACAAATTTGTTAAAGCAATATATTCATTACTTTTTCGTTAGTTAATTTTGATTCATTCAGAAATAGTAATTATCTCAAATAATTATATAGTTGAAATTAAATACACAATCAGTTGTTTTAATAACAACTGATTATGAGTCACGATAAGCACAATAATTATTCACTTGCAAACAATTTAGTAGATAGTTTAGATTTTAGGATCATATACAAATTTGACTCTATAGAACTGTATTTTATTTATTTCACCAATAATAGGTCTTCAACATCTTCATCTTTGGTGGCATGGCATTTTCAAATTTTGCAGATACGTGTGCTTTATTGGTGATTATATTATATATCTGTCTTACTTATGTTTAACTAGACTTATAACTTATAACTTCTCACTAGGTATTTTAGAAAAACAAAATTTTTATTTTATTTTACATGAATTAAAATTACAATTAAGGGAAAGTTATGCTTTTCCATTAATTAATGGAAAATTTAAAGTAAGTTACAAATCAAAAATGCTTTATTTTGTCACAAAAAACGGTTTTTCATCTACAAAGCTGATTAAAAAAATATACATAAAAAGGTTATAAAAATGTCGCAATATACAAACAAAAAATAAACTAAATATAAAATCACAAAGTACCTAACCTAAACAAACTCTTAGACAGATAGAAGCTTAAATTAAAATATA
The DNA here is from genome assembly GCA_917834065.1 of Ceutorhynchus assimilis. Lineage (NCBI taxonomy): Eukaryota > Metazoa > Arthropoda > Insecta > Coleoptera > Curculionidae > Ceutorhynchus > Ceutorhynchus assimilis. The sequence continues at coordinate 7,233,958 of OU892281.1, forward strand.
AAATCCAAAATTAAAATACAGAACATACAAGTACAATAAGAACATGTGCATATACAGAGCAGGGAAAAAGTAAAATAAAAAATATCAAAAGTCGCACAAAAGTCATATTAATAACATGAAACATTTAATTAGACAAAATTATAATTAAAAAACTCCTCAACACTATAATATCCCTTTGATAGTAGAAGCGATTTAACATCTTTCTTGAATTTTATTGGGTTAACAATTTTCCTCAAGCTGAGTGGTAGTTTGTTGAAACATTTTTTACCCATATAGATTAGAGAGTTTTTTATCAAAGACGTTTTGGGAATGGGCAGACTTAGGAAGTGTGTTTGTCTCGTAGTGCTTACATGTTTGTTTCTTTGTAGCCTCCAATTCGAAATCAAAAAATATGAAAAGAAAGTTCCAGGGAGATACAGGAAGTCTCAGCAAGAAGACTAGAGGAATGGATTTGGCAACGCCCAAATTGCCTGCCCACGGATATCCACTGGATCATCCTTTCAACAAGGACGGATATCGGTATCTATTGGCAGAACCAGATCCACATGCTCCATTTCGTCAGGTATATTTGGAGTTTCTATTTGCATCATCTTATGTCTATTTTGTGCCTACTAATTTACAACTAATTTATTTTCAAACAGTAGTAGGGAGGAATTATATTTTGATTTTAGGAATTTGATGAATGTTCTGATTGGGCGGGCAAACCAATACCAGGTTGGTTATACAGAACCTCGATTCCGAGTGCAGTGCTTTTAGCTCTTCATGATAGAGCTCCTCAATTGAAAGTATCAGAGGATCGATTGAGTGTTACTGGAGAAAAAGGTTATTGCACAATTCGGGCAACACATTGTAAGTTTTATTTTTTCGAATACGGAAAAACTATCAGTCTGCACAGAATTTCTCATCCAATAACTTAGCTTGTGTGACATTGATTCTGATCATTGCTTAACCCTTTGAGAACTGTGAACTTTAGCCCAAAAAACGCCGGTTAGCATTTTCTATAATAGTCTATTTACAGCACCAGTTTCACCTTCTAAAAAATTCAGACCAATGAAAATTGAACTAAAATTGCCATGATAAGTGAAGACACTTTTGGGTACTTTTACGTTTTGAAAGCCCCACACACGGGAATTTTGTTTGTACCACAGAAGTGAAAATGTCTTCTTATGCCCAATAATTTTCTTGCTAAAGTCAGGGTACTTTGCATGCATATCCAGCACCAAATCAGCGAAACTGAAGGAAACTTGATTTCTCATTTAGCCAATGCAGTTATCTTTTTATCATCACAATTGCTAAATTTAATCAACAATGCTGAACTACTAGGATCTTTGTTTCCACCAGAAACATAACTGTTTTCTTAAAAATGTAACAATTTTTGCAATTAGCTTTCACCTATGCCCTATAAGTATTTATGACATAGAATTTTTGTTTTTTTCATCCCATAACTCCATAATGTAACATGTCCAACTTACAAAACAAAATTATTATAAACTCAAAAATTATTCTAGTTGTAACGAGAGGTTGTTGGTATTGGGAAGTGACAATAAATAAAATGCCAGAAGGATCAGCGACTCGTTTGGGTTGGGGTCAAGATTATGCCAATTTGCAGGCGCCAGTGGGTTACGATAAATTTGGCTATTCGTGGAGATCGAAAAAAGGGACCAAATTCCATGAAGCCCACGGTAAACATTATGCGAGCAGCGGTTACGCTGAAGGTGATACTGTGGGATTCATGATAATTCTGCCACAAAATAATACTACGAAAATTGTACCGAATACTTATAAGGACAGAGTAAGTAAAATTTTTGTGTTGTGTGTAAAAATTAATTGAAATTGTTTTCAGCCATTGGTTAAATTCAAAAGTCATCTGTACTATGAAGAAAAAGACAATGTTCAAGAACGTCTTAAATCATTGTCTGCCCTTCCCACAAGTAAAATTTTGTGCTTCAAAAACGGCCAGTGTCAAGGAGTCGCATTTGAAGATATTTATCAAGGATCTTATTATCCTACTTTATCCTTATACAAAAACATTACAGTGACAGCAAATTTTGGGCCAAATTTGAAATATCCTCCACCAGCAGAGTATAATTGGAAGCCTGTAAGTATTAAAATAGCAAAGTTAAATTTGAATTAACAAAATTTACTTATAGATGTCAGAGAAAGGTGAAGAAGCGATATGTGATCAAATTGTAGCAGATATGCAGTTTTTAACTGAAAATGAGGGACGATTAAGATTGGATAGTTTCGTACTTTGACATTAATGAACCCCACGATTTGAGACTATTCCTTAGCTATAGACTTTTTATAACATAAGTGCATACAGTTCTCCATAGAAATAGATTATAAATAATTGGTAAGATTCTTTATTGAAACATGGTTAATAAATAATGTATGTATAACAATAAAAGACATGCCTAATAATCAACAAACCTAGTTTATTTTCCAAAACCGCCCCTGCAATTTGGACTAGGTTCAATTTCCTCATCCGTCCATTGTTCTGGTGTTTTCGCAACTATTGAAAGGGCGTGAACTCCTCCTAGGAGTTCAGCTTTTAAAATGTCATTTACTTTCCTGTGTCTCTAAAAAATTAAATGTTTCATTTTTGAATAGATACAACTGAATCTTACCTTAATCAAAGATAGATTCTTGAATTCATCAGATACCACAACCACTTTAAAATGGGTTTCTGCGTTTTTTGGGACATTGTGCATGTAGGATTCGTTTATAACCTGGAGGTGAGAGGGTTTCAGGTTTTCCTGAAGTTTGGCTGTTATTGATGATTCTATGGGTTTGTCTGCTAGTGACATTTTAGTTTTCGAGCTCAGAAATCTGAAATAAAAATTAGGTGTGTAAAGTTTACCCCATAAGCATAAATAGTATATTACATTCCGAGGTGGAAAGTGTTTCATTACTGTCGCGAGATTTTAGTTAGGATGAGGCGCAGCCGAGGTTTAACTAAAATCTTGAGACAGTAATGAAACTTTTCACCGAGGTATGTATAATATTTTATTAACAATTTCATTCACTTGCGGCCCATGGGAGGAAAGTAAACTTTCGACCCGTGGGCCAAAAGTAACGACCAATTCCATAATCAACTTAAAGTAAACTTTAAATTTAAAGCTCCATTTGAAGTTGAAAAATCCTATCCTAAAAGTCTATTTAGCTAAAGTAACTTTTAATTCTCTATTATGAAATTGGCCGTAAAAGTCAAAAAATACAATAAACTTTAAAAATTTCATTTACTTTCGACTCGTCGGCCGAAAGTAAAAGTCAAAAAAAGTGACATTTTCAAACTTTTTAAAAGTCAATATTACATGTATGATTGTAAATAATAGTATATTACATTACGAGTGTAGAAAGTGACAAATTTCACACGAGTGTTGAAAGCTGCTTTCTTACAAGTGATGTAGTCGATGTAGACCATTTTTCCTACGACCAGAATCCTATTCACACCAATTTTCTCTTATTTTATTTCTTTTCGTTTTCAACGCACATGCTGAAAATACTTTCAACCCACGTATTGAAAGTAAATTGTGATGTCAATCACAAATAATGTCAACAGTATTTTCCACACGTGTGCTGAAAGTACTTTTAGCAAGCGTATTGAAAGTACTTTCAGCATGTGTTTGATATTTCGCGCTTTCCAAAGAACCAGCTAGTGCAGATTTTGTCATTTTTGTATGAGGTCGTAGGAAAACAATATGTTCAACTGGCCAAAGGTCAAGTTAATATAAGTCAAAATTAATTAGGTATGTCATGAACAATTATTCTTAAGAACTGAATAAAATAAATATGGTACAAAGTACTCAAACACCTATAACAAGTTTGTAGTTTCTTAGCAGTATGAAAAAACTTACCTGATGGGCAGATTTTTCTTCGGTAGTAATTTTACGAAATTCATATATTTAAATAGGAAAATTATAAATTATTATAAATTTAATACAAAAATAAAATATTTAAATTTTTTATGTTTTGCTTCTGATTTTTAGGTTATAACGTTTTATTTGTTGTTGTTTCTTATTGCTGGCAAAACGACATAGATGTCGCTAGAGGAAATATTTGGAAGGATCAAGGCAAAGAATTCGCGAAGGGCCCCGAAGTAGGCGACATCTATGATCAACTTTGGTACTCAAAACTCAGTGAGCAATAAAGCAAGTTTGCATTTGGCCCCAGGCATTGTTTCTGGAAGTTTTCAATTTTCTACAGAATATTATTCATTTTATGTATTGTTTCTGTTATATAAATCACAAAAACACCATAAAACACAATTTAACAAAAACTAACCTCAAAAAACTGGCTTTGTTGTTCACTGAGTTCGGCAGACATATTGCTATTTTTCGCGTAATTTAGCGCCATCTATTGGTATAGGAATTTCGCCGATTACGTCACAAGTATGCTGGGCTATATTGCACTATTTTCCTCCTGGAAATTCGAATACGCGAAAACATTATCAAATAACGAACTCCAATCTATAAAATGGAATGTTATAGATGATATAGCACAAATAAACGATAGGTCGTCATTTGTGACCAATTCCTGCCCTCATTGGTCGCAGTTATGACGACCAAACAACAAGCAAGGGTGGTGGGTGAGTCGCATTTTGGGTAAGCAGTTGGCCGCCCATCACTTCTGCAATGATTCATTAGCGTTAGAGATGGTGTTATAGAGACAACAAATTAAATGAATATTTTTTCGGTCGTAAATTGGTCGCTTTTGCTTGTCAGAAACCACACTACAGTCGTACGAAACTGACTTGCAACTGCGACAAAAGGTTTTTTTTTGTAAATTTTTACTGCTTGAAGAGAATCCTGCTTTAGGACTTGTCTTCTACTTCCGTTATTAAAAAAAAAATTGAAGCTACATAAGCTATATGCTGGTAGGTACCTAAAGGCCGGTTTATATTTTGATTAGTAGCCATAAGTGCAGGTGTGCACCGCTAGTGTTTACCTAATATCTATTCACAATCCGATGTCCAAAGGTACAGGTAAAATTTATCACCTTTCGATGCTATTGATAAGGAAAGGTGATAAATTTACCTTTACCTTTGGACTACGGATTGTGAATAAAATATATATATATCCTATTCACAATCTGTAGTCCAAAGGTACAGGTGAATTTATCACCTTTCCCTATCAAATAGCATTAAAAGGTGATAAATTTTACCTGTACCCTTGGACTACAGATTGTGAACAGATAATAATTATAGAATTGTAGACGGATCTGTCAAGTGATAGAAAGTTCTCGCGCCTCAGACGCTACGCTAATAATACGGTACCGCTAACAATGCAATATTTTAAATGGTATTTTATATGAAATTTGGACAGCACGAGAACTTTCTAGTGGTAAAGGTCCCCACAGACGTCCCACGACAGTTATTTTGCACAAGCCGACTGTGCAAACCTGGTTTGTGCAGGCATATCGGCATGTCTGTGGATACTTCCGGCCGACTGTGCAGGCTGTTGGCCTGTCCTGAGTAAATTCAAAATCTGCTCGAAATTTGACCTGCACAAACCATTTTCACTATAGAGAAAAAATATCCTTGAACTGCGTTTGTTATAGATATTTACAGATATTTGATACAGATAGAGATTATTGTGAATATTGCTGTAAATAAACACTATCATTATAGGTATTATTATTATAAGAGATATCAAGGACAAGAGGATTCAAGAAAGGATAAAAAACTTATTTGGAATGACGCCAAAGGGATTGGTACAATTAAAAATCAAAAATCCTATCACATACAGTTTCCGTTAAGGGAAAGAATGGAGAGAAAAGAATCAAAGGAAACTGCAAAAGTTTCCTGAAGTCGTAATCGTATATACATATCTATAGCTTAAAGTATTGGGATTTGTATTATAATTATAGGTACTTTTTCATGTATTTGTATCATATCAGCAAAAATCGTGAAATTCTCTCTAATCTCCTCTTGGGGGAGAGATAAAGGAGTGACATCGGCGCGATGTCCGCACTTCAGCATCGATTTGCCGCATCGGGTCGCGCCGGCGTCCCGACGCCGAATCGGCCGGGCGTCCGCTCAGTCGCGAATCGACGACGTCCGGACGACGTGAGTAACTGTGACGCTTACAAAAAAAAAAATTCACGAGCAGAAAAATAGTGAACTCGCGGTAATAATAGTGCATGCAGTTCGGTTACAACCAGTTCAACTAGTGACCTTATTTTATTTTAAAAACCAACGACAAAATTTTTTATTTTTTTTTTTGGTTTTTTGCTTTTAGACAATGATTAATTATTATTGAATGTGCAGGACGTTCCATGAGTAAGTTATGTTGAATTTATTAAGTTCAAAAAGCATTATTAGGTCAAACAAACTCCAGCATCCTAATCTTTTTTTGATATATTGTCTGAGTTTCAGCATGTAGAATCCCAAAGTAGGGTATCTCCCATCCATAATTAACAGATTTTGTTTGAACTTTTGAAACACAATAGTTTACAAAGTATACCTAATGTATTTATCTATTTCATTTGTGATTACCTAAGTAGGTATCTTGAAGTTATATGTTGGATTTTTGGGTAGATTTTTTATTGAACCAAAAACCAAACTATGTTGCGCGAGAAAAACAAGTAGATCCATGAAGACCTTGAGCTAGTATCAGAGCACCTGTCAAATCACTAGATGGTTCGAGGGGTTTGTCGACTTCCTATTGATTATTATTATCAAATAGCTGAGTTTTTAACTTAAAAATTAACCAGCTATGTAGATATATACCTACCTATTATTATCTAATTGCATTAATAATTCGTAGTTTTGTAACGGGATTTTCAAAGTACTTTTACATAATCAAAACTTACAAAATGGCAACAAATCAAAAGTAATTTGATTAAATGTTTTGAACATGCGGAAACATTTGCTATGTAGACTAATTTTGTATCAAAAATAAACCTAGACAACAACCTACACTATCATTTGGAGCGTGATCAATTTTATTTAGTACCTACGCCAATCTGAAGCTATAGGTATATTATATTTTGTAAAGTAGCTACCTATACCTTGACATTGATTTTCATAATGGACCAATGAAGTAAAAGGCTATTTTATAACTAGATTTTATTTCCTTTTTTGGGGTGAGATTTTGATGGAAAAAATTCCTAGGTATAAAGCGTCCTGGCTATAATGGGTATTTTTATTATTTGTAAATGAAATTTAGACAAAGGGCATCATGTAGTTCAGCAAGCGGTCAAAATGAAGCCTGATTCTGCTCAGCTCAAATAAAAACAATCTCCCTAATGCCCTCAGTGACCAGTGACCATCAGTGACTGACGCCTCATTTGTAAACTATTGTTGGCGTGTTAGATTTTACCCAAAAAACAAAATTTAAAAAAATTCCCTTCATCGCGGTATAAGATTTTATATACCATTTGATAGGTATTCCTGAGGGCATAAAAGTATTTCAAGGATTAGTTTTCAAGTGTCTTGAGCAAGTAAAAGTGAATTTTCAACCAGAGTTGTATATTATTCTTCATACGATAACTTTCTAACAGGCGTGTCACCATATTACAGGTTACACCTGGGTAAAAGGTTGAGATAAAATAAAACACAATGTACTTCCATAAAATTTCGTATGCCATTCATAACATAGCAAAACCGAAAACTGTGAACTGCCAGATAAACTTTTAACCAAGAAATATATTCGAAGAGCTCAGTGCTGCGGTAACAGCGCAACCCCTAAAAACCAAAAAGTCCGAAATGTATCGCTTATAGCCTTTGGCCCACTTCCAAGTTCTTATGAACTTGCGCTGGCAGCGTTTAGATTGGAGTGTACTATAAATGGAAAGGGCTTTCAAAAACAAGGGCTTTATCTTTTGTGATAGTTTATTCAGTTTTTCAAGGTTTCACATTTGGATTTTTCAGAATAATGTAAAAACTTACTTTGTTCATTCCATACGTATATGTAATGTCTGCCCAGCGAGTCTGTGTCTACGGGGCAACGGTAAGGGGAATGCAGTTGTAAAAAAAAATGGCTGATTTCATTCATAAAATACCCAGCTGCGTGCGGAACTATTTGGAAGTGTTATCGTATTGCAACTCTTACACGAAAATCAGCAATGACCAAATCTCCGCCACTGGATATTTCAATATAAATCGATATTCCAAGATGGGAGGATAAAATGACGTGAGCCCTGGCCAATAGCGAGACGTAAGGTGACGTTAGCTCATTGACAACTGTATGGTTCCCCATGACAACGGCGATCCTGCCAAAAACTCCACCAATCAGGTTCATCCAGGACGGATGCTTGCCAAATTGTCAAAAGCTGATGGTATCTTTAGAAAATGTTTATCTTTTACAATAGACCAAATTAAAGAAATCAGGATTAAAATAAGGATAGATCTAACAACCACGTTAAAATATTTAGCATTTTATTATTGTAATCAATATTTTGTTAAGTATTAAAAAATGGATTTTCAAATTAACTATACTTCATGCCTAGTATTTTCGCTTTTTTATAATTAAACGTGGCAACATGGCACATTTACGTCCGAATTCCTTCCGTAGACTCAGAACCGCTGGGCAAACAATATATCGATATTGATATCTTTATGATTAACGATATATTTTTAGTTGCTACGCGACTTCTTCGCCATCGCCAGTCTTAGTAATAGGAATCCCAAGAATTCCAATTGCTCTGCCACAACCACTCTTATGTCATCACATGAATCAATGGAACGCAATTAATAATAAAATGTAATTATAGTCTTGTTGCATTTATTTTTTTAATATAATTGCATATCTGATTCTATAATTAGTTACGTAGGTATAGATACTTTCTGATAATAATTAATTCTTGCCTTGCTTACTTTGGAGGTAGGTACCTACCTACCTCTACTTATAAGTACACACCGATGTATTAGACTCACAAATTTTTGTTTTATTATGCAAGAAACTTGTTTAGCTTAGTATCTGACGACCGAAATCACTTATTAATTTCTGTTTTAAGTTTTGAAAAGACTCTTATTCTTTCTTTTGACATGTTAAAGACCAATAGGTACTCCCGCGTTCGACATTTTGTAGGTATCAACTATCTGTTTTTTTTTTCTAGTTGTATTGCATTTAGGCTTAGAGATTTCATTTTCTTGGTTTTTGTCTGTATATTGTATTACAATAGTGGCTTTAACACTTGGAAATGTACCTATTCCATCTCGAAGAGAGGTGAATAAAAGAATAGGGGTAAAATCAAAAGTTCCATGGATGGATACGACAACAGAAATGACAGAAGAATGTAATTGAACTACATGCTATGTAGATACTTGGAAAAAAGAAAACTTTTCGCAATTGAATCAAGAATACCAGGAGGTATAAGAAGAATTAAGGAAAAGATACCAGATATAGACTTTAGAAAATGAACAATCGATCAAATATACATTTTATTAACTGATACATTAATGAAAGCCGGAAAAAAAGTAGCACATACCAGCACAAAGAGAGAGCCCTTATATTTCTTCAGAACCAAATATCCTAATAAATGATAGCAAAATATTAATAAGACAAAAGGAAGGAACATAGCAATATAATTATACAGAAATGAATAAAATTATCAGAAAAACTGCGAAAGAAACTAAAAGAAAAACTAACAACGAAACCTTAAAAACAACTCAAGAAGAAAAAAATTAAGATACTCGGACATTTTCAAAAAAATGTCAATTCAAAGCTAACAAATATCAGATTCCGTTAATACTAATACATGACATTCATACATTCAGTGCCGGCCTTAATTGATTTACCGCTGGGTGGAATTTACATCCCACCGCCTCTTAAAGGTTCCTAGTTTTTAAAGTTAAAAATACCTCAGCAAAGTTTTTTTATTCGTAAGTAATGCTCAAAATCTGAGCTCGAATAGTATTTAGTAGGGCAATTCCACGAATGCAAAATCAAAATAAAATATTTATTTTTCTCAAATAACAAATAGTATATTATTCAACGAGCGGGTAATTATGGCTATTACTTACGAAGGATGAAGTTTGCACTACGTGCCGCAGGCGAGTAGTGTAATCATCCGAGTGTATTTAACAGTTAGAAAATAAATAAAAATACCGTCAGGGATTCCGGGTTCACTGAAACTCGACAAAAATTGAATTACAAGAAACTCAAATTATTCCTACGCTCTATTTATATAGTCAAAATTGCACTCAGGATTTAGCTAGAAAAACATCGAATCGAATATACTTAATAGAATTCTAGGAAAAAGCGTACTGCCCGGAGTGAACAAGTGACTAATTTTTAATTTAATTTCTTCGAATCCCGGCGCCGCGATGTCAATACTTTTTCGTAATCAATACCTAATATTCTAGTATTTCAATGAAAATGGAAGCGAAGAGAGCGGGTTACCATAGGGCAATATTGGCGATGTTGCTAATTACATCACCGGGTTGATAAATAATTTTTATTTACAATCATACATGTAATGTTGACTTTACTGACTTTTAAAAAGTTCGAAAATGTCACTTTTTTGACTTTTACTTTCGGCCCACGGGTCGAAAGTTTACTTTCGACCCGTGGGCCGAAAGTGAATGAAATTTTTAAAATTTATTGTATTTTTTGACTTTTACTTTCGGCCCACGGGTCGAAAGTAAACTTTCGACCCGTGGGCCGAAAGTAAATGAAATTGTTAATTATTGTATTTTTTAGTTTTAATCAAAATGAAAATTTCAAAATTCGAATGATTGTAAATAAAATAGTATACATACCTCGGTGAAAAGTTTCATTACTGTCTCGAGATTTCAGTTAGACCTCGGCTGCGCCTCGGTCTAACTTAAATCTCTCGACAGTAATGAAACACTTTCCACCTCGGTATGTAATATACTATTATTTGCAACCATATATGTAATCTCGACATTACTGACTTTTTAAAGATTTGAAAGTGACACTTTACCTGTGTCACTTCCCTCTTCGATTTCCCTCACCGATTTCCCTATTCGACTTCCCTCACCGATTTCCCTTACTCTAATTTATTTACCTTTGCTGGCAACAATGAGAACATGTCAGGTAAAAACGTCAAAACAGGTGAATGACATATTTTGGCATATTTGTTTTATTTTTTTAATATTAAAAAAATTGAATGACTAATCATAATAATTGGTGTGCTTGCAAATAAAATAGTATACAAACCTCGGAGGAAAGTTTTCATTTCTGTCTCGAGATTAATAGTCAATCTCGACGCTTCGCGTCTCGATTGACTATATAAATCTCTCGACAGAAATGAAACACTTCCCTACTCGGTATGTAATATACTATAACATTTCCCATAAATAATATTCTACCGTATTATACCGTTCGATTTTTTCTTTATAATTTCTATTTTAATTTATTTCCTCAACTTACCGCCTCTTAAATTTTGCCGCCGGGTGCAGTTAGCACCTCTGCACCACCCTACGGCCGGCGCAGCATACATTATGTGATTAGATTCACGAACTTAATCTTGAGGATATAGGTACGATAAGGCATAACAATAATTATTAAACCAATATGAAAACTGAATAACTGATTTTATGAAAATATGATGGGAATAATTATTGGGTATGAATATAAAAGACGACAAAATGCGGATAAAAAAGAAGAAAAAACTACAAGGAATGATACAAAAGCTGGAGGACCTCCTTCTTCTAAACAAAATAAAAAGTATGAGAAAAACAAATCAACCAAGGAGTTATCATTAACGCATTAGTCTGTCAACTAAATCAACAAAAATGTTGATTCTAGGCTTCATCACACATAACTTCTAACAAAGAATGGCTGGTCAATTTCTCATTAGAAAGGAACGTTGGCTGTTGCCAATAATGAGATTTTATATAGTCAAGGAATTGAAGATGTAACCTATGCTCCGGACCTAATCCTCTAATTAGTAAGCCAGATGGTCTCTAAAGGCTTGTAGCTCTATTCAATAATGAAAGATGCAAGATACTTGAAAACAGTGTGATTGAAGGCGATACAGTGGCTAAAGCAACTGACATTGGTACAGTCTATTGCCTAAACAGTGAAAACGCCAATATATCGAACACAGAAATGTCAAAAGAACTTTGGCACAGAACACCTAGACATTTAAACCGTATCAGAATGGCTATAGGATTGAATTTTCCTGAAAAAAATCCTGACGATCCTTGTCAGTCCTGTATTCAACGAAAGCACAGCCGTGAACCGTTCAAAACTCAACGAACAGAGGTTTCCATTCACGAAGAGTTGGAGTGTCTGTAGATTCTTGGAGAGGAAGTCAGTATATTTTTTGTCTAATAGATGACATCACAACAAGCAGAAAATGAATGTAACTTGAAGATAAAAAGAATCCGAAGTGACCATGGTAAAGAATTCTCAAACAATAATTTGAAGAATTTTCTAAAGCAAAAGGCATCAACGATTTTGGATAAAGACGAAATCTATGATGCAAGAATCGTCTTCTGATTATCGTTTTTGGGCTGAAGCTGTCAATACTCCAGTATATTTGATCAATCGATCACTATCGAAATTGATCAAGAAAATGACACCAGAAGTGGTAAATCTCAGTCATTTGAGAGTCATTGGATCAATAGCGAATGTTCATATACCATCAAATGGAGAAGTATTTCCTTCTCTTCAATAACAAAATCTTCCAGTTCAAGAAAGACAACTATAAGATCAGAATGCAGATATCCAATTCGAGACAGAATACCGAAAGAATTCCCGGATCATCTTTTATCTCAAACTTTATTTGATTTTTCTGAGCCAGAAACATTCAATGAAGCAATTCTCAAGAGTTGCGATGCAAGATGAAATAGATTCACTTCATGAATCTGGCACTGGAATCTAGTTGAAAACCCAAAAAATGTTAACATTGTCCAATCTAAATGAGTGTAAAGTAAAGCAAAATACTGATGGAAACGATTAATGTTGCACCGCTTTTCTCAATAGAGAACTATGTAGATGTGACCATCTACATGGAACAACCAGGAGGTTTCGTCGTTGAGGGGAAAGAAAATAAAGTGTGCCCTCTTCGATAAACATACTAGGTCAGTTCTCTCTCACAAGAGTCCCTGACAGTTTGCAAACTGTCAGTAAGCATCGTCCATGCATGTTTTCAATGCCGTCGTTCCAAGATAAATCGGTAATTTAGCTGAGCGATTGTTTCTGACAAGTTGTAAACTGTCTGAAACTCCTGTGAGAACAGACCTAATACGGACTTAAACAAGCTTGAAGATTCTGGAATAAAAAAAGCAATCAGTACCTACATGAGAGTTGCATCTACGCCATGAACAAGAAGAGCTCCATAGTTATAATTGCACTGCACGTGGACGACTTTTTTATTTTTCGCAATAATCAAAATTGAGTTGAGAAATTGAAGAAGCAACTATCACATCACTTGGAGTTGCACATTACAGCATAACTTAGTATTTCTATCAATCAGAGAAAGGTACACCAATGAATCCAAATGTGAAACTGCCATTAGTGAATGTGCATTAGCAACTAATCGGATGGTGAATGTATTTCAGTGTCACTTCGCGTGTCACATAAGAGAGATGGTTGAAAATGGTGAAGTTCAGTTAGCATATCTTCATCTTTCAACAAACAAGATGACTGCTGACATTTGTACCAAGCCGCTACCAAAACCGAAATTTGAGTTTTTTGTTCAAAATGATGAGTAGGCACTTCAGAAGTGTTATAGGAAGGGGTGTTGATGAAAGAATGTTTCTCCTGATACGTTTGCTCAGAAGTTTCCCTGTACATTTTGATATGTGATTGTCTTTTTTTTGTTTCTGACTTTAAAGTTTGTAGTTTGTTCTCGTCCGAGTAATATAGTACCTACCTATCTAATGGAGTAAGAGAAATTCTCTTTTTCATAGACGCTGTAGTATAGATTGTTCAATACAAGATCAAGTGACAAGTGGTGAAGAAATGCAGAAAATCACTAGCTTTAGTAGAAAATTTGATGAAAATGATAAAATTATCATCTTTGACATCTGAATTTTGAAAGCTTTTCCATTTAAATAGGTATAGCACTTCAAAATATTCTCAAACGAACTATACTTCTTACTTTACACAAGTAAGCAGGTACCTACGGAAAGAAATTTGATATCAACTCTACAAAAACGACACGCCGACTTGTTCCAGATGATTCGTCACCAATAACCGATATCATTAATATAATTTTTGTTCTAGATCATACCAGTAACAATAATGTCAATTTGGTCGGAGCGGTTCTTCTAAGAACGGAACCGGGGACACCCGATGCCCGCGCGGGCGACTGAATGACGTCAGAGGACGCGAGGGGCGGCGCACGGCCGTCCTCGCCCGCCCTCAATTTCAGCCTGGTGGCCGCCGACATCCTCGTAGACGCCACCGTTCGACCGGAATGTCTGGACACCCGGAAATACTGGTGCTTTCTGCTATCGTCGATATGCACGTTCCTAGCAGGATTATGTATAGTACTGGTGAGTGTAATTTTCTGGAATTCAGGAATCAATGTATAACTCTATAAGGTATTCCTTTAGACTGTCAGAAATCTGGATCACATAAACTGTATCCATAGGTTCATTATTTATTTGTTTTCTGGGAAAATCCATGCAAACTCTTATAAGGTATGGTTCATATACAAGGTGTTTGGTACATCGATAGGAATATTTTAATGAGGGATAGTTGGGGTCATTTGGAAGCTGTTTGACCATATTTATCTCAATGAAAAGTTTCGCCGTTTTTTGAGATAGGTATCGCCATTTTTAGATATTTTGAATCCCATGTATTTTAACACATAACTTGGGCTACATATTTTTTGTACCTATCATAATCATTCGGTTTTTTTTACGTATTTTTCGAAAAAGTTCTTATTAAAAATATCGGGAAAAAAAATTGAGAAAGGATAAAGTGTTTACTACCAAAAAAAAAAACAATATGTTGTAGGAACAATTCAAAAATATCTAAAAATACTGATATCTGAAAAACGACGAAACTTTGCATAAGGGTAAATGTGGTCAAACAGCTCCCAAATGACCCCAACTATCACTCATTGGAAACTTCCTATCGATTTACCAAACACCCTGTATATAGGGTGACTCACGCAAAATATCATTGGCTATTCTTTCTCATTGCCAATCATTTTCAACTAAATAAGTGCAAAGTGCATAAGCATAAATTACCTATGTTGACAAATAAATGTTCATCATGTATTATAGAATCATTAGTAATTCTAATTCTATCCGTACGTCGCATCATGATTTTACAAATCTCTATTAATATTTTCAATCGTACATTATGATACATTAATAAATTATTCAAACGAGCATCTCTTTTTAAGATAACAATATGCTTGAGACGTAATTTTTATGAGATTTGTTGGAAATTATTGACACCAATTACCTATGTAAATTCTGTTATATAGACGTATCTTTATTATGAGTACATACCTACCATTTGTTGCTTTAGATAATTTTAAGCCGCATACACTTGATGCATACTTAAAAATTAATTTACCACACTAGGAAATATTATAAGACCAAAGAGAACTCAAGAAAGAAAAGATTTAAAAAATTCTTCGGATGAAATAAACGTTTGCCTTCTTTCTACAAATATTAAACTTTTGACAAAATAACTGAGGGCAAAATAGACAAAGATTGATGGAAGTGTTATATGTTTATGTTTGCTTTTCCCGAAAATGGCAGTATTCTAAAAGGCACCTCATTATAACCAACTTTCGCCCTTTCTTAAAAGATTTACTATTAGAACGAATGTGATTGACGTAATTGAATGAGCTACTTATTGTTGCCAAAATTCCTATGCTCGACCTTTAGGATATTTCTTAAGTTCATAGGCTCGACCTGAGACCTATACAGTTTTAACGCGCAGCATAAATGATTATGACAAAGGTGCAGCTGTATAAATCAAGTATAAACTCAGTTTAGTAGAATTGATTGAACCATGATTCAACTAAACTGGGCCGAAATTCCTTATATTAGATTCATTTTGAAAATTGGCTTGTTCTTCTTCTAGGTTTGGCGTCTGTTTGCGTTTCTCTGCTGTCGCAAAGAGACCGAATATGGTCCCAACGATCCCAAACAAAAAGAACAGAAAGCTGCCCGACAGGGCAAGCAGGAGTTCGAAGGAACATTCATGACCGAGGCCAAAGACTGGGCAGGAGAACTTATTTCTGGACAAACCACAACAGGTCGAATTCTGGTAAGAACTTTATATGTATATATTTTTTGAAACTATACAAGTAGCTTCTTTCTAATACAAAATAGGCAGCCGGGTGGAGGCACTTGTTGGAATTTTGTCTAATACTGATGTTGCGGAAATAACTCACAACAAGTTTAAACTTTTATTATTTCTAATTTAATATAATCTCAATTTCTATTATTTACCATAAAAATAATATTCTAAAAATAGATGCCTGTAAAACCGGCAACAACAATACCCTTTGAACCGGTAAAATTACAGGTTTCTCCATTACCTTATGAGGCAGTGGAGCTATTTCGCTGCTGTGATTGGTCAGCCGCCACATTGTTTTTTAGATTTTTGCGACCTGCTCCGTCGACGCACATTCGGCAGTACTCTTAGAATAAGCGAAAAGTTCGCACCTTCGCGCCCTGTGAATGCTCTCCAGAGGCAAAAACCCCAAAAACCCCCGTTAAAGCACACGATTTATAGTAAAATACTACTCCCAGTGTCTCAAGGCCTGACATGGTCTATATTATTGATCACAATTCATGTAATTAACCCCTAATTGTTGCAAGTCACCTCGGACGAGCAAACTTCTCTCCTACGCCTGTTTTTGGTTATTTCTCTCACTCCCGTCGGGATCCAAAGCATCTGTATATCCTTGTTTTCTTTTCATCTCAATTCTCAGTGGAAAATTCCTCAGCTGTCAGTGTGAATAGTGATAAATGGATAAATAATCGCCTTATGGATTTATCTGTATGAACTGGATTAATCAAGTAAGACCGTCACAATTTCTCTAACAGTCGAACAATAAGTTAATAAATAGTGATTGGTGATTCGCTTGAAATGCACTATAAATTGAAATGCAGAAATTTGGTTTTCACACTCGTGAAATTAACATTTGTACATTTGTATATAGAAACTGAGCATATACATATATAAAGACTTTTCTTGCACAATGTTTACAGACTTCAGCAGAAAAGTGCTCAAATTGTTAACTCTCAATAAATAAAAGAACTTTCAAGGATCAATAAACATTTTGTGATTGCAGTGAACTGATTGAAGTTGAATTATTTATGTTGTGCTCTCGTGCATTTAATTAGTTAATTTGTGTTCTCGTTCAATGAACATTTAACCATGAATAATATTATTATCATTATCAGATTTCCCTACTTTTTATAAATCAAGATACTTATTTACTTTAGATTAGTATAAAATTTGTAGTTTGACTGGACGTCCAATTAGGAATTTTTAGATAGGATTTGATTGCTGACTATACCGAATTACTTTCATTTATTAATTAAATTGATAATAATTATTCTATTTCAGCGTTTTATTTGTATAAATGAGAATCAAGGCACCCCTAACCCAATACAAGGCTTAAATGATCCAACACCCAATGGTTAATTTTTACAGTCAGTCCAAGTGAAAACTTTTGGCACCCCTGGTGCGGTTTAACTAAAGCCCGAAAAGGGGCAATAGCTAGTTCCGTCACAACTGACAAATTCCAGATACATATTTGAATGCATTTATTTTTCGCAATCCACTTTTCAAAGGAAAGTTCCTGAAGCTGCTTCACCCTGCTCTCTAAAATGACTTTGACAAAGGGTCTTTCATTTGTACACATGGAACGCCTAGACTTTTTTAAAGTATTGTTGAGTCCTTTGTTGAAAATATTTTCCTCTTCATTCATGTAATTAAAATTCTGTCCGGGCCGGGAAATATTGATGTTCACGTGAAAATGCTTTGTACCTACACGTGTAGGTATCTATTTGCTTCAAAAGTGAGTCATTTTATTTAAATGAGGTTATACCACAGTATCCCATGTGTAGAAATATTTTCCGTGTAGATGGAAATATAGATTTCCGCTTGAAAATATCTAATTATTTTAAAAGCTTTAGCGTGACTATTATCACTCATATGAGTGACACGAAAAATCGATAAAATAAAACAATCTTTTATACATTTTTAAATTGTATTCATTAAGGACCGGTTTATCAGTGGATGGTTATTCAGTTTAGCTGTTGGTTAACTAATAATTATCATTGGTTAACCGACAGCTAAACTAGATAACCTTCCATTAATAACCCGTCCTAAGTCACACAATTTCATTAATTACATTTTTCTTGAACAAACACCACTTTACTTCGAGAACTCTTCGTTTTAGGAAGAAGTTTCATGAATTTGCTTCAAACAAAAATATATAAAAATGTTTGAATTATAATTTCACTTTGCTAGTATGTAGGTATTTTCCTAAGCAGAAATTGCATGATTTATAAGCTATTATACATTAAGAAAATTATATTTTCCATCCAAAGCAGCATTTATGTGTAATTATATCGATCAATTTTTTTTTCCAATGCTTTATATAATGACACGTTTAGTAACCTTTCATGTCTATAAGTCATGTTTGTTGAAATTTAATAAGCATTTCATCAACTATGTTAGTCGTTATTGATGGTCAATCATTTATTATCCCATACAGTTATGAGGCTCAATTTCATGGGTATATTAAATTTAATATCAGTAAACACACATATTAATTTAACAGTTAATTTACCTAAAAAGAGCAAACAGCAAACCTAATAAAAAAAAATGTTAAAAATTTAATTTCGTCGAAGCAATTTAATGTACTGATTTATGAATAACCGTTAACTGTTTTTATGTACCAATAAAACAGTTTGTAGTCCAGCTGGTTATTACCAGGCAGCCTCTAATAACTTATTTATTGGCAGGCATTTACTACGTCATATACAGTCCAAAAATGTTAAATTACCTAAATAAATAAATTATATTAAATGTTAAACTACCTGAATAAATAAATAAATAATATTTATTTGCTTCAATTGAAGGACATAATAAATTATTTTTTGGGCTTTTTAGTGTTTGGTAAAAATATATCCACTAGCCGTTTCTATGTGGAACATTTCTGGAGAGTCAAATTGTAATCAGTTTTTCAGTATCAACAAGTTCCTGAAACACTGTCGCAATTCATTCTAGTACCACAAAAGAATAGTTATAAAACTCATTGCAACAAACACTAATATTTATGATATTCCACCCCACCCATCAGATGCGAGTTATTCCTAATATAAATCCCTATGTTATTATTATATGTATACATAGTTCTCCTTTTCAATGTTGAATATAAGTGTACGTATTTGTAAAAGCTCATAATAATATAAAGATGCTGAGCAAGCGGTACTGCACTGAAAATGTACCATCATATCAAGGTATCGCCCACATGATTGCACCGTCAGCGATATTTTATTATAAATACGGGTCGTAAAGCTTCTTAGGCATTCATTAATATTGTAGCTTAGACTCTATCAATTTGAACCAAGATTATTTTGTTACTAGCTTTTCGCCGCAGCAATTAGAGTCTAGTATTTTTTGTTGTAACTTCTCAGTTTTTAATAAAATAAATACAGCTGTATGCAACATCCTCTTTTAACTTAAAAGCGCTTTTTAAAACTGTTCACTTTTAAAAATGTGCATTCTAAACCATACAAATTTTTTAAGGTACCAGTTTCAAAAAGCGCTTTTAAGTTAAAAGAGGATGTTGCATACAGCTGATAGTATTTAAAAACAAGATTTACTGAACGAAAAATATAATTTGCGCTTTAAAACATTGCCTTTTCAAATATTTTTAATATAAAAGCTTGCACTACAAAAGGATTAATCACGTCTTTTGTTAAACGGACATAGCGTGTACGGATACCGGATGAAATTCTTTCATGCCTGCAAATTTGCTGACCTATCCAACGATAATCAACTTTGAGTAATGCTCCGTTCTGGAACTAATTGAAGTTACTTTTTGGCCAACCATTAATCACCTGCTAATGGCTTGGGATTAAAAATGGTCAAGAATCCATGTGTGATTTTTTGAAAATTGATGAGAAAATTTAATATTTGAAATCGATAGATATAATGACATAATGACAATAATATATCATTATTATTAAGTCAGTATTTGTTATTGCTACTTTGAATGAATAAATAAATGTTTCAATCCATATAGTGACTGTCTGTATAGTGACATCGTCATTTACCTCCATATTTCAAGTGTTATATATGTTTCAACTGCTATTTACCAGCAGAATCTGGCTGATTAAAACGGTTTATCTTGTACCTTGTGAGCCAGTAGATTCTGTTAACATCCCTCAGTTTGGTTTCTTGCATGAATTTTTTTATTTGCTTATTGGAAAGAGGTGTCAAAATTGAACTCAACTATATTTTTTCCGATTTTTTTCGGACTTGCAAAGGGTCTAAATTTCGATTTGAAGTTCAAATTTCCTGGTGCCGTGACGTCACGGCACCAAATTTCTGATTGGTCAGTTTTAGCCAGTGTTGCCCAGATGTTATGGTTTTCATGTAAACTTTTCGTGATAGGGAAAACTAAATCGATATATCGAATCCATAGTAAGTATCGGACGGAATATGGAATCGATTCTCATTCCTATGAAAGAAAAACTTAACTCAACTTTTTAATTCATTATAATCATTATTTATTTTTATTTATTAGCCTGTCCAAAACTCCAAAACAGGCAGAAGGCACACAAACCATCAAGAAACAAACCACAACCCCGAGCATAAGGCCATTATGTCGTTCATAATTAAATACCTACTCATTTTCCAGTGTGTGTGTCTAAATTTTTAGAAGTTTCTACCCAATAAGCATATAAGGGAATCATTGTTTGGGGAAGTTTGCTCTACCTGCATTTTACTAATACCTACCTACCTACCTATACCTTTCATGTGAATTTTTTTCCGTGAGCATAGATATGCTCTATGCTCACCTCTGGCCAGTTTTCGGAATCGGGTTTTACAAACCCTTTTCCGTCCTTTATTACAAACAAAATAAACAATAATTACCTAACTAATGAAATTATTGTTATTTTTCTTTTAAGTACCGTAAAACGGGGTTACTTTAAAACGGCTAGGGTCCTTATTCTTGAAACTGGGGAGTAGTGTTCCCTGGACAACTAGTGTTCCATTTTTCTCAATGATATGCAAATGATAATATGAGTACCAAAGACGGAAAACTCGTTCTCCTGGGAACGCTACTTCCCTGTTTCAAGAATAAGGACCCAGGTGACTTTGTGACACATGGTAGCGGGTGCACCAAATCCTCAACAGTTCGCGCATTTCTGAACCGACAGCCTCGCGATTGCGCTCAAGGCATTCCAAAAAGTGCGCGAACAAATCAGTACATCAATTAATATTGTGAAAGACGTCATATAGCTGTGCGTGCGGAAAATATCAACAATAGATAATTTCAATATTTTACTTTTGCTGTAAACTTTACCTTGCCCAACTAAGACTATCTCATGTAGCCAGGATTTGAGTTTAGGTAGTGTTCTTTGTAGTTTTGGCTATTTACTGATCAATTAACATTTTCATAATTCTAATCAACAAGCATGTGACGCCATATTTAATAAAATTTCAACAAATTTCGTGGTGAAATTAGTTGTATTCCTTTCAAGAGCTTGAAACACTCGAGCTACTTGCTCCGGTGTTCAGTCGCCCCCAATTTGCAGGGAACAGATGCGTGGTGCAACAAACACTTTTCGAAAGGAATAGGGGCGTGACGCCCCGGAGCTGTTCCAGAGCTCCTCCTAGATGTGAAAGGAATACAACTATTGTGACACCCTTTATGTGGTACCAACAATATTAATACCACTTTTTTTTTTTTTTTTGAGTTACCTCTTTTTAGTTTATTTTTTACCTTAGTTCCAAGTTAGGTATTACGTTTTTTTACTTTTATATGTACCTATTAGACAAATAAACCATTTAAGTTCAATGAATTTTTTTTTTGGGGGAATTTGTGACACATCAGTTACACGTGCTCACGACTAGGGGGGTGAATTTAAGACAAATCTAATAAAATTAGTCCCATTTGTATCTAATTTGTGTCATATTCTCGGCCCGCTAAACGACGACTTTGGACATATTTTCAGTTGTCACAAAGTCCCCCCATTGATGGGGATGAGATTCTGACAATTATTTTTGTAAACCACAGCTCTACTTCTGAAAATTTTCAAAATATCTCATTGTATTTTTAAAGCCAAATGATGTAAGTTTATCATTGACCTACCAGAAATAATTTTTTTCTTTTAAGGTTTAGAAAAATCAACCGAAACCATAAAATTTGTCACAAAGTAACCTCGTTTTACGGTAGATTATGGGAAATAAAACACGAGTATAATTTTTATGTGTCTGTATTCCACACCTACCACTTTCTCTAAAGAGTAAAGACTAACTTTTTACATTTTCACAGGTAAAGACATGCTTTTTCTTTTTTCTTCAAATTACACTGCTTCAGCCTCAGCCTGCTGTTTTTTGTTGTTAATTATTGTTTATTTTGTTTGTGATGGAATATGGGGAGAAAGGGTTTGTACAGGCCAGGGGTCACTGACCTAATAGTAAACAAAAATCAAAAATCCCTCTTATCGTTTTCGTACTTTATACTGTGCCGGATTAGTACAGATTCCGATTTCATTGTCTAATTCGCATTTAGACAAAGGAAAGAAAGTTGTCGATACTAGTCGATACCACAGATTAGTCGATACTTCAATAGATGTCGTTCTTCTCTGTCAAGTCAAAAGTAGGGCTGTACCAAAGTCGATACACAAAGCGATTTTGATATATATATATGCCTCCTTTTTTGTTCGATGTATTAAAAAAGAAAAAAAAAATTCGTTTGGAACATGGAAATTTGCCAATTAGTGATTTTTGATTGGTGCAAAAATATGGCGCAAAATTCAAATAATCTGCTTTTTTTTCTTTCAATTTCTGGCTTCAAGATTTTAAAAAAAATTAACCAACCATACTTTTATATAGTATATAAAATACACTTTCGTTGCAGATAAATTATATACCTAATTTTAATTGAATGCAAGAGGTCTATTGCTACTGGTCAACCTACCTTTCCGACGGTGAACGGTAAAATTAGCCCTCATTAAAATATGATAAAAAATGTTTAAACCTTAAAACCAATCAGAAAAATATGTAGTCATTATCCGCTGTTCTAACCCAAATAAAAACTAAAAATACTTGTACAACATAAAATATCGATTCTAATGGACTCTAGTTCAACATTTATTTTGCTCCCTGTTCAATAGTCGTGCCCTAAAAACTGTCCCTTGGCACTGCATTAATAGAAAATTTATTTGTAGACCAAAGGTACATAATTGGTATTTATCGCCTTCTTAATCAGGTAATAACAACCTTGTTTCTTATTTGCAGGTTAGGCTTTTGGCCGTAGAGCTGTTGTATTTACCCAGAAAAAATTGTAGGCCTTTATTATTTTGACACAGAATTTGCTTAGTTGTAACACTTCCTCATAATAAAATCATAGACAAACAATATTAACGTTTCGCGTGTCTAATAAAACTTAATAATTATTACCTTCATTTGAAACATTTTGTGCCGCATTTATTACATGAAAAAATACCTGTGTTATTTATTGTCGTGTTACTGCATTATTAATTCAATGCGTATATAATGCGTCAGGAAATTATTTCTTCCTATACTTTGATTAGTATTTCCGCATTAACCAATCAATATTAAAAATATAAAAAAACTGCAAAGTAGACAAACTCATTATGTCCGTAAATTAAGTAGGTTCGTGAGTAACATTCAAAAGTGTTTTATTTATACACAAATACTCGCCGTGTCTAATTTTAAGTTCCGTATATTTTTAGACAACTTTCTTGATAGGAGGACAAAAGTAAATATTACATATCTATACCTAATATAGGTATTATTGCAACTTTTTACTAATTATTATTATTATTTTTTTATGGTAATTAAGATCTTAAATAAAAGGCAGTATATAGTAGATATCCAATTATAGTATTCCAGGCCTTCAACGCTCATATATCTAAAAATCCACGGTTGGTCACGCATTGCGTGCTATTTCAAAGTCTGTATAGCCCTTTTGGTTCTATAACTCGAGTAAATAATAAATGGAAAGAAAGGTATTGGAAACCTTTTTTTTAGTAATAAATTAAAGGGTAAAGGCCTTAGTGTGATCCAAATTGTATGAAGATTTTAGAAGTTCTAAACAATGACCCTTTCTCCTCCATCTTGTATCTGCGACAGGACAGCTCCGATGGCCTGTCTGTGTCCAAAATAAACTTTCCATATATCCGTGGGTAGCCTGATATAGGACTGAAACATAGAGCTGCCTTTAGCTTCCCAAAAGCTATGTCAGAGTCGGTGGTCGAATCAAAAATAGCTTTTTCTTCAGTAAGTTTATGCAACGGCGCTGCTACCTTATAAAAAATAGCAAATTTTTCTCAAAATTGTGTGTAGTACCTATGTACAAAGCCCAAGAAAACTTCTGAGCTCATATTTGTCTAGACGAGTTGCTTGGATTTTTCTCTAGTAGTATGAATTTCTTCGGGTGAAACTATGTGGCCAAGAAAATCAAAGCGCTGTTGGACGACTGAACATTTCTTGTCATTTAATCGGAGGTTTGCTTTATGAATATTCATTCTGAGTTTCGTAGGTGCTTATCGAAAGTTCTTCCCATCACTAACAAATCATCTAGGTAGACAAGACATACTTTCCACGTAAGTCCTCGTAGTACGATTTCCATCAACCTCTCAAAAGTAGCGGGAGCGTTACAGATTCCAAAAGGCATTATATAGGTACCTTGAATTGGTAAAGATCACTTTCAGTGGAGAACGCTGTCTTTTCTTTGTTTTTGTCGTCAATGCCCACCTGTCAGTGTCCGCTTTTCAAGTACAGAGTGGCAAACTAATTTGAATTTGCCAATGTCTTAAGGGTATCATCAATTCTGGGTAATCGGTGGCTGTTTTTCTTAGTGACATCGTTAAGCTTTCTGTAATCAGTAGATCCATCTTTTTTTGTCAACTAATACAATTGGCGATGACCACGGATTTGAAGACTCTTCAACAACTCACTCACCCAGTATCGATGTCATTTTTTACCAAATAAAAACTGGATTATAGAGTGTTTCCTCTGCACACAAATTTGTTATTTAAACATTTTAAATCACAGACTTATTTGAATCAAAATCAGTTTTTGACCTGTTCCGATATACATTAGAAACTGGAAATTGCCAGGTCGTTGTTTATGAAGGCCTGCTAACTTTATAATTAAACATCGTTATGACTTTAATTAAGACCGTATTCGTGGCGGTAACTACGTGATTGATTTCGTTTACGGAGACTTCTCGGCTTCCAGATTTAATTTTGCAAAGTGATTAGATTTGCAAAACACGACCAATCCTTATGTAAAGTTCACGCGTTACTTAATTAAAACTTAAATTGCTTTTTTCTACGAGCGTGCATTTTTTATTACTTTCCCGCACGCATCTTAGTTCCGAAAATGTCACTTTCCCGCACTAGTGCGCGATTTTGTTTTTCCCGCACTAGTGCGGGAAAATTCTATTCCCGCACTAGTGCGGGAAAGTGGCGTTCAGAAGAAGTGTCAGTTTTGTTAATTAATCAAACATTTTATCTATTTTGTCTGCCTACATTTTTGCTAGATATACTATTATGCGCTCATAAACTATTTTAAATATTCCTATTTACTATTTTATTCCATATTAATCTAATTTGTGAATATTTCAAAAATGTTATAATTTTTTTTGACATTGTTTGACTTTTTGGTTCCTTTGAGGCGGGGCAGTTCTTTTACCTTAGAAATTTTGTTTATTGTAACATCAAATCGAGTTAATACATAATTTTTTTCAATCATTCTTGAAAGTAAACGTAAAAATAAGTAATTTTGTAATTAAATTTCTTTGGTAATATATCGCTTTCAATTTACTTAGTTTTTGTTTTCATATTTGAACGCGCTCGTAGAAAAAATAATGTTCCCAACTCATGCGGAAAGTGTTTTTCCCGCACTCGACTGCTTGCCCGAACTCCGCTTCGCGTCGTTCGGGTCAACGGCAGTCGCGTGCGGGAAAGTATCACTTTCCGCACTTGTTAGGAAAATAACTATTGGGAAAACAATATGTGGATATTTGTATATGAAAAAAATATATTGCTTAGCAACAGTTTTTTATCTGGATAGAAAACAAATAAAATCGATAGCTTCAATAAGCAATTCTGTTTCGCGATACGTATTATAAAAAGGAAAAGCTTGAGAATTGAGCATTTGTCTTTTTCGAAGTTCCCCGGAATAGATAATTCATTTCGCAGAAACTGGCGAGGGTTGACCCAGTTCTTCTTGTATCTGTTTTGTTTGTGCAGTAATTTCACGTTCAAATACTCAATATAGGATGTCTAAACACACTGACTCTATTTCCATAGTTCCGCGATTTGTACAACTTTGAAATAAAGTTTTATTTTTTTATTGATTACTTCAGTTTTAAGACAAACTTTTTATTTGTTTGTTTATTATTGATTGAGGGTTTGGTTACGTGGCACTGGATTACAAAAAATAGTGGCCTATATCCAACTGTAGGAGGCAGCAACTTCTTTGCCCTATACTATCCTTATCAATTTTAATATTTTTTCTATAATTAATTTATTTTCATTTAAAAAATGTATTTCAATTATTTTGTATTTGTTTCAGGTTGTATTGGTGTTTATTCTAAGCATTGCATCTCTTGTAATTTACTTCATTGACGCCTCTTAGTAAGTACAATACTTCATAAAATAAAGTAGATTTTAAATTCTACTAATGCTATATAGTTTAGATACAAATGGTGTTCTCATCAATATAATAATGATTTATGAAAAATAATACTATACTTTTTTTTTTATCTTGTATCTTTCTCATCTATTATGCATTACAGTTGTTATTAGATGTTGTGCTAACCAAATTATTTAGTAATATTTTTGTAAATAATTTTTTTTATTTTTTTAGTTACCATGCTGGGTAAATATTTTTTATTACTAATTCTTGGACATACAGATAAGTATTTGACCTATAAATATAGGTACAAATCCATACACTAATCATAGTAATAATGTTTAAACTAATATGTGGTTTTCTTTGTTGTTTCAAGTCTCAAACTAGTGCACTCTAATGTCGTTCTAATTGTGCTTTATTAATGTTGTTTGCTTTATTTTAACTATGCTAATGGGAACTCAAAATTTTTTAATCAACAATTTTTTTTGCCGCAATTAATAATACCGAAATTCAATTTTTCATAATAATCAATTTCATTCTAATAATAATTTAAAAATCAACTTAAAAATTATCTAGAGTAAGTCGTTTAAATATACCGGTGAACCGTAGACACAATACAGTTTATATGTCATTTCCGGGAGTATTAAAAGATGTTGTGAGATAAAATATTTGTATATACATTTGTGAAATTCTAACCTTGGAATATCTTGAAATCAGCAACGTACAAGAATCAAAAATAATGTTACATTTCAACTAACTATGTACAGGGTTATTGGTTATAAATGTCACCCCCTCTATCTTTTTTATTTGACATTTTAGAAAAAAGTGTCCCAAATAAAAGTTTTATGGTTGAAATTAAATTTTTTGAAAAACTCTCTTTCGCATATACAGGGTGTTTCAGAAATGCTGGTCGTGCTCCAACTTTCTTATTTTCAATGGAACACCCTGTATATTATTGAATATTCGGATTCTACGTAAAATTCTGTGAAGATTTCATGTGATATACCCTATACTTAAGTTTTCAACTATTTTAGAAATATTGACAGTTGAAAATTGACTTTTTTGCAACTTTGACAGGCTGTGAAACCTAAACGGTTAATCTTAGAGCAAAACCGAACTTACATTTTTTTCTTAGATTTTCATAAGCTATGATTTGACACCAACTTTGAATTTAACCGGAGATTAAATTTAATTTGAATTTTTAATCATGGATTAAATTCAAAGTTGGTATGTCAGAATAAAAACATAAGATCGGTTTTGCTCTAAAATTAACCGTTTAGGTTTTACAGCCTGTCAAAGTTGCAAAAAGTCAATTTTCAACCATCAATATTTCCAAAACAGTTAAACTTAGGTATAGGGTATATCACATGAAATCTGCTCAAAATTTTATGTAGAATCCGAATATTCAATAATATACAGGGTATTCCATTTAAAATAAGAAAGTGGGAGCACGACCAGCTTTTCTAAAACACCCTGTATATGCGAAAGTGAGTTTTTCAAAAAATCTAATTTCAACCATAAAACTTTTATTTGAGACACTTTTTTCTAAAATGTCAAATAAAAAAGATAGAGGGGGGTGACATTTATAACCAATAACCCTGTACCGGGTGTCCAAATAAGAAAGGTCGCCGGCTATATCTCAGGAACTGTTAGTCCTAGAGCTTCCAAGTAAAAATTTTTTTTATAAAATAGGCCATGAGAAATTGCTGGAAATAGTTTTCAAGCTTGTAAGTTGACCGCTAGGGGGCGCAACGAACACTCAAAAACATAATACTGTGATTATCTTCAGAAAACGCCCACTAAAGGTATCCTTAAAATATGATTATTGAAATCTTGATGAGATTATGAAAAAATTTTGTTAAGGATTTTTTGCCCTAACTCTTCAAATAAGAGGTGGGGAAGGTTCAAACTTGTTAGGAACAAACATTATATAACTTTTTTGTTTTTTAACCGATTTCAATGAATCGGGTGTCATTTGAAAGAGTTTTTTTCTGTTCAATAAAATGCACAACAAAAATAACAAAGTTAAATTGTTTTGTTGCCGCTAGGGGGCGCTGTGTCCAAAAGTAGGCAATTTTCCATTTTTTCTAGGAAATTTCAAATATAATGATGCTTTTTTTATAACTTGGATGGAAAGAGGATAAAAAAATAAGGAATCTGGTGAAAACCGCAAGTCTGAATCTTTATCCTAGCCCAAAATATAAATAAACAAATATTTTAAGTAAGAATAATTTCAGAAAAAAACCTTCTTGCCTTCCTTTTTGGGATAAAACAGAAAAAATCATATTTTTTTACGGCACTATAGAATTAGTAAGAAGAAGAACTAGTTGTGTATCTAAAAGTAGCTACCAATCCACGATATCAAGAATTGAAATTGAATTGAACTATGTTATTTACAATCCAAGCTGCGAAAGCGCAATTTTAGGTGCGACGTGTATTTAATACCTCCGAACACCTAAATAGGGACATAAAGCTATTTGAAATGATTCGCCGGTATCGGTATCGGTATCCGTAACGCAACTAGATAGTTGACAAGCGAAAAGGCTGTTAAAGCGCTCCCTGTTCCGGTAAACGTAAACGCATCTCATAACCTGGAAATTTTTGTCTCAAAACTCCGGCGTTTTTATATCTAACCTTAAAATTGTTATTTTTTTTTGCGATAGAGAAGCACTAAACACACAAGAAACTCAAGAAAGTATAAACTGAACAAATTAAATCAACCCGGAAGAAAAGTGAGGTTATTCATTTA
Source organism: Ceutorhynchus assimilis (assembly GCA_917834065.1). Lineage (NCBI taxonomy): Eukaryota > Metazoa > Arthropoda > Insecta > Coleoptera > Curculionidae > Ceutorhynchus > Ceutorhynchus assimilis. The sequence goes on from OU892281.1 coordinate 7,263,460, forward strand.
AAATTTGACACATGCGTCAGGAATGTCAAGATACGTTACCCATACGGATACCGCGAGAGGGCCGTAACGTTACGTTGTACGTACGGTATCTCGGCCTCCGTATCGCTTCTGCACATGCGCAGTACGATACCGATACGGATACCGAGCAAAAAATACGGAAGCTTTATGTCCCTATATTTACATTCCAAGCTGCGAAAGCGCACTTTTAGGTGCTAGGTGTATTTAATACCTCCGAAAACCTAAATAGTTATTTACATTCCAAGCTGCGAAAGCGTACTTTTAGGTGCGTGTATTCAAACAGCCGAGGCGAAGCGAAGCGCGTACCTCCGAAAAACTAAAAAGGCTTTTGCAGCGTGTAATGTATCCAACTTTCCATTGTTCCCGTCAGAAATTTTTTTTTTTGTCTTGAACAGGTAAGCGAAAGCGAAATTCAAACATGCTAGTCATTACTTTCACTTTCGCTTGCCCATTCAAGATAGAAAAACATTTTATTTACAATCATACATGTAATGTTGACTTTTCTGAGTTTTAAAACGTTTGAAAATGTCACTTTTTTGACTTTTACTTTTCACCCATGGGTTGAAAGTTTACTTTTCTCCCGTGGGCCGAAAGTAAGTGAAATTGTTGAAATTTATTGTATTTTTTTAGTTCTCATCAAAATTAAAAGTACAAAATTTGAATGATTGTAAATAAAATAGTATACATACCTCGGTGAAAAGTTTCATTACTGTCTCGAGATTTTAGTTGAACCTCGGTTGCGCCTCGGTCTAACCGTTGTAAAATCTCTCGACAGTTATAAAATACTTTCCACCTCGATATGTAATATACTATTATTTTAAACCATATTGGCGATGTCGACTACTGATGGGGGCGCTGGCGTCTGGAAACAAATATGGTGGAGAACGAGTAATATTTTGACATTCAGCATTGTATTTATATGCATTCGTATTTCTTTCGCTAATTTTCTCGTTCTCGAAAAAACTACGAGAAGTTTTTTCGGTGGTTTTTTACTATATTTTATAAATTTTGAACGTTGTGACTTTCTTTTGTGCATTTCGTATCCATACAACGAAATATGGAAAATGGAGGCCTGTTTTTGAGTTTGGCCATAGTTTTATCCTAACTGCAGGCTGGCGTAGAAAGCACGATCACTATTTTTGTTAGGAAAATAATGAAAATGAATAGTTCTGTCTGCACCTTTTCGAGAATGGCATTCGTATACACAGCAGTTTGTGTTATGCTTGGACCGCTTGGACTTGGAGGCAGATGCCATTGAATTCCTGTAATAATAGCACCTTACAGAATGAAAATAAAAGCTTTCCTTTTAATATTTCCCACTTTTCAACACAACACACGTAAGTTAAATTAGGAACGAACAGAAAACATCGAAAAAGCAAGAAAATATTTCAATACGGTATGTAAACAACCGATCTATTACTCGTTAAGTTAGTTCCAAATATCTCCGCCAGGTGCCGCATTGAATTTTGAAATCACCAATATGTAATTTTCACATTCCTTACTGGTTTGAAGGTTCGAAAATGTCACTTTACTTTTGTTTATTTACAATTATACATGTAATGTTGACTTTACTGACTTTTAAAAAGGTTGAAAATGTCACTTTTTTGACTTTTACTTTTACAGAAAACACTTTCTACCTCCGTATGTAATATACTATTACTTTAACGCAGGCCGAAAGTGACTGTTCTCCTGTCATTTTCGGCCTGGAGAACTCACTTTCGACCCTGATAAATTATTGTTCTTTCACACCTAAACACAAATCCAGGTGCAATGTTTGTATTTAGAAGTAGATGTCGCATGTGTTTATATTACTGAAATCTAATCCGTTACACGCTACAAAAGCCTTTTTCATTCTCCCCCCTACAAAAGTAGATTTTTTTATCTTGCATAGGCGAGCAAAAGCGAAAGTGAAACATGCTTGTAGGTACCTTCACTTTCGCACGCCTTTTCACGATTTTTGAGGGGGAAGGATGAAAAGTTTAATAGATCACATGCTGCTGTCCTGTTTGGTGCTCGGAGGTTATCAAATAGCCGGCTATTGGAACACGCATCTAAAAGTACGCTTTCGCAGCTTGGAATGTAAATAACTATTTAGGTGTTCGGAGGTATTAAATACACCTCGCACCTAGAAATGTGCTTTCGCAGCTTGGATTGTAAATAACATAGTTCAATTCAATTTCAATTCTTGATTTTTTTTTTTTACGGATATGCGCCCTCGCAAGGAAATGTCCTATCACGCTCGAGGAGCGGCAAGTGCGCGGAAATGTCGGTGTATGTTGGTCTTGAAACGGTTCAGGTTGTAACCTGCAGGGAAAACCGTCGCAGGGAGTTTATTCCACAGCGATGCTGTTCTCCAGAGATATGAATTCTGATATAATGAGGTTCTTGGTGCCTCTAGTTTGACAGTAAATTCATGGTTACCGTCTGTTTGACGGGTTCGCCTGGTAGGCGCTACTCTCGGTGGAATCATACGTGCCAACTCTTCAGAGCATTTTCCGTGATAGTACCTGTAGAAGAGAGATAAATCGCCCACAGATCTGCGATGTTCGAGACCATCCAAGTTACGAGTAAGTGCGGGGTCATTGATCAACTTGATAGCTCGTTTTTGCACGGTGTTCAAAAGCATTAAGGTATGTTTGGGTGCTGCACTCCATATATGTGAGCAGTACTCCATAGTTGGTCGAATCTGGGCTTTGTAGAGTGTCAGCAATTGGCTTGGTGTGTACAGATGTCTTGTACGAAATAGCACCCCCAGCTTTTGGGACGCTCTTTTAGCAATATCTGCCACGTGACTGTGCCAAGACATGTTGGTCTCTGCAGTAACCCCCAAGATGTTCAACTGACTCTGTAATGTGACAGCACTTCCAGATAGCATGATGTTTGGCTCACCGGTGCTGGTCTTTTTTGAAAACAGAGCTGCTTGGGTTTTCTGCACGTTGAACTGTACAAGGTTTTTGTTACCCCAGTCCTCTATTATCTCCAGGTCGTTATTTATCTGCGATATTTGAGTTAGTCTAAGATGATGGAATTCACGTGCGGACAGACCTGTGGGTGGTATGAGTGAGGAGACTACATTGCCATCGTCTGCAAAGCAATAAAGTGGATTTACTGTTTTATCTATGAGGTCATTTATGTAAATCAGAAAAAGAGTTGGCGAAAGGATTGCTCCCTGTGGCACACCAGCATTTATTTGGTAAGAGTTGGAGTTCTGGCCATCCAGTGCAACATAAATGGATCTGTCCTTTAGGTAACTTTCAAACCAAGTGCAAAGTTTCGGCGATAATCCCATTGCTTTGAGCTTGTTGAGCAGATTTTCATGCCAAACTTTGTCGAATGCTTTAGATATATCTAAGGCAATTGTTCTTGTCTCACCCCGCAACTCATCGTGGATTGGTAGCTACTTTCAGATACACAACTAGTTCTTCTTCTTACTAATTCTATAGTGCCGTAAAAAAATAAGATTCTTTCTGTTTTATCCCGAAAAGGAAGGCAAGAAGGTTTTTTTCTGAAATTATTCTTACTTGAAATATTTGTTTATTTATATTTTGGACTATGATAATGATTTATACTTGCGGTTTTCACCAGATTCCTTATTTTTTTATCCTCTTTCCATCTAAATTATAAAAACAGCATATTTGAAATTTCCGAGAAAAAATGGAAAATTGCCTACTTTTGGACACAGCGCCCCCTAGCGGCAACGAAACAATTTAATCTTGTTAGTTTTGTTATGCATTCTATTGAACAGAAAAAAAACTCTTTCAAATGACACTCGATTCATTGAAATCGGTTAAAAAACAAAAAAGTTATATAATTTTTGTTCCTAACAAGTTTGAACCTTCCCCCACCTCTTATTTGAAGAGTTAGGGCAAAAAATCCTTAGTAAAATTTTTTCGTAATCTCATCAAGATTTCAATAACCCTACTAGTAGGCGTTTTTTGAAGATAATCACAGTATTATGTTTTCGAGTGTTCGTTGCGCCCCCTAGAGGTCAACTTACAAACTTGAACACTATTTCCAGCAATTTCTCATGGCCTATTTTATGAAAAAAAAATTTACATGGAAGCTCTAGGACTAATAGTTCCTGAAATATAGCCGGTGACCTTTCTTATCTGGACACCCGGTACATTGAAAATATATAAGTTTGCTAAGCCAAAATATTGGAAAGTACCTAACTAAATGCTTTTCTATAAATTATTGAACAAACCTAGGGGACACAAGAATAAATAAAACTAAAAATGATTTGCATGCTAACACAACAATATTTAAACCTATATACTGAGCTGTGAGCTTGGTCAAGTTAGAGTTGAAATGTTGGTTCCGAATTGCCTAATAACTACTTCATTGATATTTTCAATTAAATTAGCTGAAACGTATGTGATTTAACCATTTTGCGAAATGAAATTTAATTTCAATTTTGGTGAATAAATATAAACGTTTTTGTTTTTATAGTATTTGAAAGTTAGACATCAAAAAATTAATTTCAAATGAAGTATTTTCACATGTAGGCAAATAACATTTTCGGATTCGTTTACATAATATCATGGTTCTGCAAATTGTAACTGTCAAAGCAATAGAAATCAAGTAAATCTAATTTTAGCTAAATGTAAATGTTTTTATCTGCGACCGCTTCTGTAAATGTAGTTTATTCACATGGCCTACCATCTATGTAAGTTGAATTTTATGGGCGAATCACAAATCCAAGCACTTTTACCTTAAACGGGAAATAAATTTGTAAACAAAACGCACTGTGAACGGTCAAATTCACAAGATAATAATTCTCCAAATATTGTGTTCAATATAGTATATCTATACCCTGGGTAAGTAGGTAGTGTATAAGTGTGATCGGTGGTCGTAGTTAAAGTGGAAAAATGAATTAATAGACCCACTAGAGAGTGCAGAAAAAGTCTGGAAGCTCGTAATGTTCTCGTTAACAGAAAAGGGGTTAAGGGACATACCAATTCCTAGTTTGCTTTTTTAACTCTTTCCAGATTGGCCATGTTTTGTGCTGTCAACTGACAACTAACGTTAATGACTATAACTACATCTTGGGTCGTATTTTCGAATATTCTCGCATACGAAATTTGATACGATTTCGAATGCTCCCTTTTAATTTACATTGCTGTCGTCAAATTTTGTGTACGAAATGTACTCGAACGAATTCGAAAATACGACCCCTTACCCTTTACGAATTTATGAAAATACATTGAGACTAAACACTAACAATGCGGATATTATCAATATCAATACATAACCTAATCAGTAAATCTAAAAGGTTTCTTAATACTACGATTGGACCTTGTATATCTCTGATACTCACGTGGTGAGCCACTGTTAAAGTTCTTTGCCCTAGTATTAGTATTCTCAATGATACAGGGCTTTGCAACAATACGTACCATAATTATTAAAAATATGCCTCATGTATTTCACTTCACGCTTTCTCAATTGCAACTTATTTTTGTTAAATCTCACACCCTTCTGTCTTGCTCTCTGTAACACCATTTTCAATGTCTTATCGTGTTCCTCAATAGTGTTACAAGCTACCAATAAATCATTAAAACATATGATTACCTACATTTTCAATATCCTCAAATTTTTAAATTTATTTTCTGAAAATACTCAGGTGCCAAATTTAAACCAAACGGTAGTCTCAAAAATTTATAACAACCAAATGGAGTAGAAAATGATGTTAAAGAACTAGATTCCTTATCAAGCTTCACTTGATAAAACCCATCTTTAAAATCAAGTACAGAAAAACATTTTCTTCCTGACATCTTAGCACTAATATCTTCCAAGCTTGGAATTTCAAAATATTGTCTTTTTATACACTTGTTTAAATCCTGTGGATCCAAACAAAGTCTTAAGGATTCATCTGGTTTTTCAATTATAACTAGGTTATCAACCCACTTGTTAGCATTATCTAATTTCTTCATAACTTCCTGCTGCTTTAATTTATCTAATTTTTACTGCAATCGCGTGCGGAAAAGTGGCACTTTCCGCTAGTTAGGAAATATACTATTAAATGTTTCAATCCGTAATGAATTATTTTTATTTTTAACCTCACCAACTTTTTTCAAAGAATGCACGAATAAGTAAGTCTTCACTCTCTGAACCCGAACTGTAATTTTTCCTGATAACCTGTTTCACTTTTACCAAGAATTTTTGTTGCCGATTTACAACGCCCCTTATTAGACATGAATTACTAAAATGATTTTCTGTTCCACACTTATAACATGTTTTTCCAAATGCTGGACATTCTGCAAATTTATGTGTTCTATTGCATTTTTTGTCTTTGATTTCACTGCATCTACTCCAGAAACACCAGCGTCCATATTTCGCACTGATTTTAGCTGATTATTAGCTCAGTATTTCTGCACATTGCCACGGCTTGATCTATTGTTAAACCCTGAATACTTGAAAGTTTTTCCGGAATAATTGGGTCATTTACCCATAGTATTATTCTATCTATTAAAATACTGTCTTCCTAAGTATCATACTTACAAATTTGAATCAATTTTTTCAGTTCACTGAAGAATTGATCAAATGGTTCTTCTGGCCCCTGACTTCGGTTATTAAATACAAATCTTTCATACGTTTTGTTTCTCCTAGGAGCACAGTACTTCCTAAATTCTGCAATCACAATATCATATTTGTCCTCTCAGTAATTTTCAATATATAATAGATCTCAACCCCCTCAGGGCCTATAAAATTTAAGAAAAGAGCAATTCTAACCTTATCTGGTTTTGTGTCTTTCTCTGTGGCCATCAAATACGTCTCAAAACTTTGGTGAAAGTTATCAAAATTCTTATTAAGATTTCCTTCTACCTTCATTGACTCTGGTAATCTTCCTTCCATTTTGCCGTTGTCACTAAACTGCAAAACTGATACTTATTTTCTGTAACCGAAAGACTCCCGTTTTTTGAAATTTTTCCACGAATGCGCCATGTATTATTATCGATATCTTCTAAATAAAGCAAACTCGCTACTGACGCTACTTATTAGTTTTTATATTTTTATCTACAAGCGTTTGGTTATGACGTTTTCACATACCTAACTATTTTTCTAGTATTTGAGTTATGTTATGAGACTCATAACAGACCTAGTGGTGTTATGGACTCGGTTATGAGTCTATAACACAACTAGTGGTGTTATGGACTAGGTTATGAATCTATAACACAACTAGTTTTTGTGATTTGACAAATGTCATAGTTGAACCTGTAAAGGAAAAATGAAGGTAGACAACTACTAATAACATGACAACAAAACTCGTGTGGTTAGAACGACTCGGTCTACGACCTCGTCGTTCTTATCTTTCACACTCGTTATTGTAATCATGTTCATAAACGCACTTGTAATGTAAATAACTATTATCTACAAGCGTTTGGTTATGAGGTTTTCACATAACTAGTTTTCTAGTATTTGAGTTATGTTATGAGACTCATAACACAACTAATGGTGTTATGGACTCGGTTATGAGTCTATAACACAACTAGTGGTGTTATGGACTAGGTTATGAATCTATAACACAACTAGTTTTTGTGATTTGACAAATGTCATAGTTAAACCTGTAAAAGTAAAATGAAGGTAGACAACTACTAATAAACGAAAATTGAAGAAAAAACATTTTGTTGTTTTTGGCTTTGTAGATAAAACGTTGTACATCACACGTGCGTTTAAACATGACTACAAAACTTGTGTGATTAGAACGACTCGGTCTACGACCTCGTCGCTCTAATCTTTCCAACTTGTTATTGTAATCATGTTCATAAACGCAATTGTAATGTAATAGTTATTTACATTACAAGTGCGTTTATGATCATGATTACAATAACGAGTGTGAAAGATTAGAACGACGAGGTCGTAGACCGTTTATTAGTAGTTGTGTACCTTCATTTTATCTTTACAGGTTCAACTTTGACATTCGTCAAATCACTAAAAATAGTTGTGTTATAGATTCATAACCTAGTCCATAACACCACCAGTTGTGTTATAAATTCATAACCTAGCCCATAACACCACTAGTTGTGTTATGAGTCTCATGACATAACTCAAATACCTACTAGAAAGATGGTTATGTAAAAACGTCATAACCAAACGCTTGTAGATAAATAATTTTTATCTACAAGCGTTGGGTTATGACGTTTTTACATAACTATTTTTCTAGTATTTAAGTTGTGTCATGAGACTCATAACACAACTAGTGGTGTTATAGACTAGGTTATGAATTCATAACACAACTAGTGGTGTTATGGACGAGGTTATGAATCTATAACACAACTATTTTTCGTGATTTGACAAATGTCAAAGGTAAACCTGTAAAGGTAAAATGAAGGTAGACAACTACTAATAAACGAAAATAATTGAAAAAACATTCTTATTTTTCGCATTGTAGATAAAACGTGGTACATCACACGTGCGTTTAAACATGACTACAAAACTCGTGTGATTAGAACGACTCGGTCTACGACCTCGTCGTTCCAATCTTTCACACTCGTTATTGTAATCATGTTCATAAACGCACTTGTAATGTAAATAACTATTATAACAACTGTCAACTGACGACTAATTTTAATGACTATTACCACAGCTATTACTACAATAGGTCTCTAATTACTTGAAATTTACTGAGATATTTTTGAACTAGGATTCAAGGATACAGAATCGAAAAAGAAAATAACATACAGGCTGTTTTATCTAAAAAACACCATTATCGAAACTTTGGCAAGGGTGCAAATGAAAAAACAAAATAATAATCAACCTTTTAAACTACCACAATTCAATTTTGAAATATTTTTGTGATTCCGATCAAGCGTTTCCAGACTTTTCTCTTATCCTAAATGTTGATAAAGATTGACCACCATGTAGGAGTACCTAGTTAGGATTGTTTCAGAGATGCCTTCTGTGATAATTTACTATAAACTTTAGAACAACTTTTATTTTTATTAACACAAATAGGTATCTGCGTTTCAGTACACTAAATCACATCACAATTTTATAATTTAGTAATACAAACTAAATAATAATAACGTAGACATTTTTTCTTAAAAATTATTCTCAAATTTCTAATCGATTTTTATCTTCTTATTTCCAGTGAAGGGGTTGAACATTGTGAGGAATGGAGTAAAAACATCACTCAACAGATCGATCTAGCCTTCAATATATTTTTTATGGTATATTTTTTTATACGAGTAAGTATTATTGATGTTTTAAAATAAAAATTCAAAATCAATGCTTATATCGTGTAAACTTGCCCAGGAAAAACTGTTAAATTGAAAAAGTTTTACAATATCCTATAGGAAACTTTGGTATCATACAATTTTAAAGTTTGATAATATTTGTCATACCTATACAAATTTTAAATTGCTTTTATATTATATTATTTTGTTTAGTAAAAGTTTTTCATTTACTTACAGTATTGTTCACTAAATATATTCCCTGAAATTGCTTTCACACATGTAGCCAATTTATTAGTTAATTAACGGAAGTGTTTTATTAGCTTTACTATAATGATGTTTATGAAGGAAATTTAACTACCCATAAACACTTACATTATTCAGGTGTAATATCGCGGCGAATTTGTGAGTTGTTTCGTCGGTTGCCAATAATTAATCACTTCTCAATAAGTGTTCAATGATGAACTTAAACATTTTTGGCAATAATTTATTATTTCAATAGACAGACTTTTTAGGGCCAAATTCCAACTCAATGAAATATTTTTTCCTCACTTTCATAGTATTGGAAAATCAGTTTATTTGTCTTGTTTCAGTTTATAGCTGCTAGTGATAAGTTATGGTTCATGCTGGAAATGTATTCCTTCGTAGATTATTTTACGATACCCCCGTCCTTTGTTTCTATTTATCTAGACCGGACTTGGATAGGTAAGATTATATACTGTAATAATACATGTTGTTTTATTATATTTTATGTTTTTTTTTAAGGTCTTCGGTTTCTTCGCGCGCTACGGCTCATGACTGTACCAGACATTTTGCAGTACCTCAATATTTTAAAGACTTCCAGTTCCATTCGTCTTGCTCAGCTAGTTTCTATATTTATATCTGTGTGGCTTACCGCTGCAGGAATCATACATTTGGTAAGGATTTAATTGCGAATGCAATGGAAATAAGCTAGACAACGGTACCATGTATAAAGAGCCAAAATAATGGAACCCAAAGCTATTTGCTTTCAAACACAAACATTCATTCCTGTTTTTCCTATATCTGAACTAGTTTTCCTCTAGTTTAATTTTTACGAAACGATTACAAGTTAATATACCTACTGTGGGACTTGTTTTCCATGTTAATTATTAAAACCAACCAGTCAACTACTAAACTACTCATTTATTAGTTCTAGTTTCAGAGCTACTATAATATACATATCGTAATTATTATACTGAAACTAGCCTAGGTCTACGGTAGCCTTCATTAATATTTTCCTCGAGTTTCGACGGTAATTTTTTGTCTGCTTTTCTAAGGGTCTAGTTAAGTTTCAAGTTAAATCAATATTTTTTTAAAGTATACCTACTCTATAATAGACCAAATACAATTAACCTATTTAACATCTATTAACAACATCGTTGAAATATTTAGGTGAGATTAAAAAGCCAACCAAAAATATTTGCATTGGAGGGGAATACTATTTTATTATTACCTACCTTATGAATAAGGCTAAAAATTGTATTATTTTTTTTTTTTTAATTTTAGCTCGAAAATTCGGGTGATCCACTAGATTTTGATAATCCTCATCCTCTACCTTACTGGACCTGCGTATACTTTCTAATCGTGACAATGTCCACTGTAGGTTACGGTGACGTCTTTTGTCACACAGTTCTGGGCCGTACTTTTTTGGTATTTTTTCTTCTGGTCGGCTTGGTAAGTGTTTCACTTTATTATGCTTAATATTTCTAGAGATAATTTACTGAAAAAAAGAGAGCTGTGTTGTTGCGACGTTAGCTTATACAGCTTTCTTTTGGTTTTCTTTTACTTTGCCTTTATTATTTTTTGTTAGTTTGTAGGGTAAACGGAAATAAATTTTCTATAACGCATGTGTTTTATCATTACTTTCCATCAAATGTCTGCTTGAATTTTAAAATAATAGATCTTCAAAAATAGATTTTATTTATACTAAGTGCACACAATGTGAGTATCATTCTATAAGAATGCCAAAACAATAGTTTGAGTTGATTGATATTCGGTTTACCCTAGAAACAAACTACGAGAGCAAAATATTTTCTAGAAACAATGTTAGATCATGAAACATTTTAAGAGAATCTAAATTTATTACAAAGAAAAATATTATTTTAGTTTTAAGGATATATACATAAAAGTTCCATTGCCTCTTCCTATTCACAAACTTATTCATCCACAAAATATTTAATATTCTCCTTTACCCAAATACTAACTCATTTTTTAATAGTAGTTCTTTTAGAGGAATATGATAGCAATCGTAGATTAGAGTTAAAATATAGTATATTAGATTTTCCAGTTGATTGCACTATATTCTATAGTATTTTGCATGTTATTTTTTACACTCCAGGAATTAGGCTGATACTTTTCCACATCCAAGAATAATTTAAAAAAAATTAATAGTGTTTGAGGAACACATTCTGAGCACAAATTTCGAGAAATTTCAGACACAGAAGCAAATTTATTTTATGATATATCCGGAGATAGACAAGTCTCTGTTATTTACGATTTGCGTTTCGTAATTATTATTCACAAGGAAATTGATTTGTAATTTAGAGCAACTGTCCATGTCTACAGGCTGGCGAATAACGTTTTTCCAACAGCAAACTACTTACTGAACTATACAAAACAAAAATTATGAATTAGAGAGGAAATAACAAAAAATCGAATTAGCATTTGTAGTTATACCTAGTGTAAAAATTAAAAATACATAATCTCTTTGTAATTTTAGTATGTTATCAAGGGATAGTTGTTGTTCTTACATTTTTTTTTGGCAATATACTTCAACAAGAAATTATTGTACCCAAGAGAAAACAAATTAATTGCAACAGAGATCAAAAAATTCTAGATCATCGTCCCTTGGGATCCCCCGAACTACATACACCAAATTATCCCGAGATTTAGAGCCGGATTCTATGAAAAAAGGCACTCAGAAAATTTTGCTCCCGCCCATTACCCGCAAATTTCTCTGACGCGATTTTTTCTCGAAACCTATAAGTCCAAATGAGCTATAATTTCCCGGGATTGTAGTCCGCCACTGGAATAAGAATCGCTGAAAATTTCAGCTTTCTATCTCTAACAGAAAAAAAGTTATGACCTTTCAAAGCTTTCCAAAATCTAAATCATAAGGTAAGCTACCTTACTACTAAAACCTCGACTAAAACGATGAAATTTCAAATTTTTTGTTGTTGAGATTTTGTGTCCTAATGGTCATTTGGGATTCCCCAAACTCCATATACTAAATTATTCTCAGATTTGAAGCCGAAATCTATGAAAAAAGGCACTCAGAAAAATTGAAAAATTAATAAATCACCCCAAAATGCTTAACATGATTTTATCTCAGGAACTATAAGTCTAACTAAGTTGAAATTTTCAGGGATTGTAATCCTCTACTGGAATAAGAATCGCTGAAAATTTCAGCTTTCTATCTCAAATAGAAAAAAAGTTATGACCTTTCAAACTTTTCCAAAATCTAAATCATAAGCTACCTTACTACTAAAACGATGAAATTTCAAAAAAAATTTTGTTGATATTTTGTGTCCTAATAGTCCTTCAGGAATCCCCAAACTCCAAACACTAAATTATTTAAGATTTGGTGCCGAATTCTATGAAAAAAGGCACTCAGAAAAATTGAAAAATTGATAAATCACCCCAAATTGCTTAACACGATTTTATTTCTCGAACTATAAGTCCAAATGAGTTGAAATTTTCTGGCATTGTAGTCCGCCACTGGGATACGAATCGCTGAAAATTTTAGCTTTCCATCTGTAACAGAAAAAAAGTTATGAACTTTCAAAGTTGTCCAAAATCTAAATCATAACCTTACTACTAAAACGATGAAATTTCAAAAATTTTGTTGTTGAGATTTTGTGTCCTAATGGTCTTTTCACCATCTTGAACCTAGAATCAGAAGTTCTTAATTATTAGGTAGGTACCCTTCAAAACTCAAACTTTTCTTTGGCAATTGAAAACAAAAAGTCGAAGACCGAAATTCCCGTGGAAATGTTAAACATAATAGAATACCCAAATCTTGAAAAAAATGCAGAACTGATACTGATACTGCTTTATAAAAACACATCATAATAGGGAAAACTACCGGCCCATTAGCCTACCGACAGATTTATAAAAGATAAAAGACGCTAGAATATATTCTAGTAGATCAATATTAACAACAGTCATTTCATAACACTTGACAGCATTGCAACCTAGGCCTTTACGCGGCTATGGATGGTTCTGGAATTGATTCCAAAAATCATCCTCCCACATAAAAATTGACGAAGTAGAGCAACAAAATATCTTTTGGCAAATGAGTTAAGGTGCGTACAGACATGCAACAGAAAGCCGTAACGTAACTTCACCGCGTATCAAGCACGCGACATGTTCTGTTGCGCGACGTTGTTACGTTGCGATGAGGAAAGTGGGTTTAGTTTGGTGCAACAGAACATCGCCGCGCAACATCGGCGCGGAACATTTAGGCGTCCCAGCTTTTTAGCAACGTTTTTAGTTAGTTGGTATCTACGTTCAAGCAAGATGGACATTGCTGCTGCAGCTTACATAGTTATGCACTATTTAGTGCATAAGAGAAAACGCAGACCAAGACGCTGGTGGCAGACTCAATTATACACCAGTAGAACTGTGTACAGTGGTCGTCATTTATTGAGAGACCTAAACTTCCAGTCTGTGAGTGGTCTATACAAAAACTTTACCAGAATGTCGCCAACTGATTTTGAATTTTTGATTAACCTAATCGGTCCAAAAGTATCAAGAAGAGACACTAATTGGAGACAAGCTATTTCGGTTCAGGAAAGATTGGCAGTAACAATGCGTTTTCTGGCGACTGGAGATTCCTTCACGAGTCTGCAATATCTGTTCAAAATTTCGAAACAATCGATAAGCGCTATAGTACCAGAAGTGTGTGAAGCTCTCATAGAAGGGTTGAAGGAGAATATACAGGTATGTTGATTTATTTATTGCTCAAAATTCTTTATTATAAAACATTTTTCTATAAAATTTTGTTCTTGAATATCATTTAATTATCTGGCAAGTTTAAATCAGTTAGTAATGTTGCACTGGTAAATGGGGGTGGATTGCTGGTAGAAGCGGAATAATTTGTCATACCCGAGCATTGTGAACTTGCTGATGCTGGAGATATTAGTGGCAGTGGTACCGGTGAAAACTGAGGCGCTTGGGATGATGCGTCAGTTGCAAAATCCCAATGAGCTGCGGGACGGGGTGAATATGGGGATTGTATCAACTGAGTATCTTGGTAAACCGAATCACGTTGTACAAGTTCGCTTTGGATTGTGGAATAATTGTTTGATTGATAACCTCTTGGAGCGGGATATTGATTATAATACCCCTTGTCTGCCGCAAATAAAATATTCATGATGGCTTCTTGTACTGCCGTTTGTGCTACGTTCGAATATTTACTAAGTTTCTTGGCTACAAGATTTCCAAATATTTGACATTCGCTTGGATCCTGCGGTGGTTCCTTATTCGATGCCTTTGTTAGAATTTCGAAAGCAGCATCCAATTTTTCAACTGCACGTTTTTTGTTCGGGATACTATGAGTCATCTGAGGGGGTTTTCTTTCCTTGTTACTGACTCTAATCCGAGTCTTTGGAGTCTGCTGAGACTCGTTGGGCTCCTGGGTCACGCGAAGCTCATGAGTCTCGTGAGACTGCTGAGTCCCGTGAGGCTTCTGAATCTCATGATGCTCTTCAGTCTCGTCAGGCTCTTGTATGTCGTTAGTCTTCTGGGGCTCCTCAGAGTCCGGATTCATATCTTGCAAAGCGGTATCATCATCTACATCATTACTTTCGTCTGTTTCTTTATCAATCTGCAACCAAATAAAAAGTTCTGTTGATATTTTTTCGATAATATGACAAAATAGTTTTCTGGGTTGGGAAAGAAATGTCTTGTAGATCAGGTCATAAATTCAAGGTTTTTTAGTTAGTAGAATCATTATTCTTTGAAGTTTCTGAAAACGATATTTTTTACAGATACCAACAACATCAGAGGGGTGGTTACAAGTAGCAAAACAATACAACGATATTTGGAACTTTCCGCACTGCCTAGGGGCAATCGATGGAAAACACGTCGTTTTGCAAGCACCTATTAATACAGGAAGCGATTTTTTTAACTACAAATCGACATTCAGCATAGTTCTTTTTGCAGTAGTAGATGCTCATTACAACTTTTTGTATGTTGATGCTGGAGGCCAAGGAAGAATTTCTGATGGTGGCATTTTCAAAAATTGTTCCCTGTTCAAAAAACTAGAAAAAAATGAGTTAAGATTGCCACTAGCTGAAGCTTTGGATGGTAGACAACGCGAAATTCCCTATTTTTTCATTGGAGATGAGGCGTTTGCTCTCACTGATACATTAATGAAACCGTTTTCGGGAATTCACCCCAAAGGATCATTACAAAGGGTTTATAATTATAGATTATCTCGCGCGCGAAGAGTCGTAGAGAATGTATTTGGTATTGCTTCAGCAGTATTTAGAGCACTCCGGAAACCCATGCTGCTAAGTCCTGAAAAGGCTGAGCTCATTGTAATGGCAATAGCTCACTTACATAATTTCTTAAGGAAAAGTTCCTCCTCCTGTCACTTGTATACACCAAACGGAACATTCGATACGGAAGTAGAGGGAAAACTTGTCGATGGAGCGAGAGCTTCAAGTAATGAACCAACTACTTCGCTACTTCCTCTCAGAAATATTCCCAGAAAACCATCCATACAGGCTAAAGCAATTCGAGAAGAATTGGCTGATTTCTTTCAAAATGAAGGGCGGATTTTGTGGCAAGATAAATATACTTAAATAATATTGAAAAAAATAAATAAATAAATAAATAAACACTTACAGAGCTTTGAGTATTGCGTACTTTGTTTTTGTCCCACAGGAATAGCAAGCTCTTGAATGCGAACCAAGAACTTTCATACACATCGGAACGCCCTACAATTGAAATAATAGTATATTAATCAATTCATATTATACTATTACAAAAGTCAATTGGAACAAGGTACCAACTGGTGGCTGACTGATGGTCACTGGAAAGTTCCATAAGAAATGCACTGCCGCCACTGCCACTAGTCAGCCGGCCACCAGTATGATTTATGTTTACCTTGTTCCAATTGACTTTGGAAAAACTATACCAGTAGTAACAACCCAAGGACATTGATAATTGTTCGAAAACATTTTTTTAACAGGTTTCGAAAGCTTGTTGAAGGCAACAAGCTTGAGAAAGTTGTTAAAAAAATTGGCTGTTAGAAGTGTCAAAAAAATTTAATTAATTAATAAATCTTTACCTGTTCCGGTGCCCATGCTTTTTTTAATTTTTGACTTTTCCCGCCTCAGCGCTGACTGCAACGCACTAATTTTCTTCTTGCACTCGTCAATCGTAGCACCTACACTTCTTGCGACATCTTCCCACGCATCATTTTTCTGAATTTTATTAAAATATCTCGGATGTTTGTTATTCCATAAAATTTCCTTCCCTCTATAAATTTCGATAAACTCAAGCACACTGTCTTCCGTCCACTCCATTTCTATCGAAATCAAAATAGCAACTGAATTTGACTGGAAATAGTGGAAATACAAAAGGGCAAAACCAAAACAACGGCACCGGGTTCGCAAGCACGTCCAGACTAAAAAAATCAAGTGCAACATCGCCGCGAACATTTCTTTGATGCGGTGTCGATTTACCGACAACCGATGGGACGCTGCGATGTTACGGTGTTACGCGGTTGCTGTACTGCTACGATGTTGCAGAGTACGGTCCAGATATGTCGCGTACTTGTTACGCGGTGAAGTTACGTTACGGCGTTCTGTTGCATGTCTGTACGCACCTTTTTAGAGAACGACCATGTATTATGTAAACTGTTTACAATGGAAAACCTCATTAAAGCGCTTTTCCGATATGAAGTTCAAATTTATGTGTTCAGAATGCTTCCCTAAACCACTTTAAAAAATAAAATAAAGCACGATGTTTTATAGAGTCAATTATATCCACCTAATACCTGGAGGATTAGTATTGCACTGCTCTGTAGCTTTGAAAGCTTGGCTGTAGAATTATGCTTTTAAAAGTTTCTCTCTATTTACACAAATTTAATCACACGATACTCTTTCTACAGACCAATATAAATTGACTTTATTGTTGAATATTATGTGTTTATATATTTTGCAAATAACAACTTTACAATAAATATTAACTTGTATTCGGTCTGTAGTTAACAAAGTTACTTGGAATCCTTGCAATAACCCAAAGTTGAAGTAATGCATTTGGGAATGATTTTCAGGCTATTTTTGCTAGTAGCATTCCCGAAATCATAGATCTAGTAGGTACTAGGTCCAAGTACGGTGGCGAGTACAAGAGAGAACACGGAAAGAGGTATTGAAATCACAATAAAACTAATAAAAAGAAAATCTGGTTATATCATAATTTATATAATTTATTTGGCTGGTTTTGTAGCTTACAACACACCACTTTAGCATTGTTATAACCATATTTCCTTGTTTAATAATTAAACGATGTACATTATTATAAATATTTTTCTACAATAGGAAATGATATTTACTATGTGTAAACTTGTACTTTAGCCGAGACCTAATAAATGCATGCAAATTGTTTTATGATTAAAAACTAATAAAATTTTCTCTGATTTTTATCTTCTCACAGCCAGCCCGCACAATATTAGTTTTGTTTGGTAATTACACAACACCTACAACTAATACATAACAATAAACCTGATATTTTTCATCTAAAATTGATACACAGAAAAAAAACAACTACTACAAAAAAGTCTTAAATGTATTTGAGACTTGACAAGTCTCTGAGGACAAGTTTTATTAAAATATTTTGGTCTATTTATTGGCATTTGAATAGTCCGAGTCATTTTTTCCAGAGAGACATTTTTGTAACTGCCCCCATTATAGTCCAGTTACAATATACCAAACTTCCTTTCTTTCCATCTTCAGTTCAGAATTCTACCATCAACAAAATGGATCAGTTATTTTTATTCTTCTACATACTTTAAACTGCCAGTGTTGGGATACCCAAAGGTTTCCAAGACTCTTTCTTGGTTACTTTTCTGTATTTGTAGATGTATTCGCTGACTTTTTCTAAAGAGAAATGTTTAATGGTGACTCTCCTTTCTTCAGTGGCTCTCTTTCATTGCTTTTGTTTTCCCCGTATTCATCTTCAGGTCAATTTTTTTCCAATGTTCATTTCTTGATCTCTCTCCTTTTGTTATAAAAGTTGTTGGGTCAATCTTTGATATACTACTTCTATGGTTCTTATTCCATGACTTTTTCCAGTGAGTTTTAAAATTTTCATCCACCCACTTTAATAATTGATGGTAGTCAAAAACTTCAGCTCAGCTCAGAACCCTATAATCACTGCCTGTGGGAAATCTGTTAATAATTTCCAAGATGTACCTATCTCTTTTTACTCAGAAAATAGACTCGAGACCTTAATATTTAGTGTACCTCCTGTTTTCTGTAGATGACAATAATGGTTCTTAGTGAAAGCACCCAACAATTTTCCTATAGGTGAAAATAAATTTAATCGCCGGGTTTTTATTCAATGTTCCATTTCCCTGAAAAAATTACTACATTAGATAATCTGCAAATGGTAAAATCACAAGTAGTTTAGTGTAGAGTTTGGCAAAAGTTAAAGTAGAAAAATATCAGGTAGCACTAAATTAACAACCAGTAAAATTTTATTGCAGAGTTTTGGTTTGTAGTTACATGAAATTTCGAATGAATCGTTAGAAAGCACAATCGGAATGATTCTGTTATTTTATTATTATTAATTCCTATTACTTAACACTTAATTCATAAAAATAATAGGCAAAAATTACCTAGCATCATATTTTATCCTGAATCATTTATCCATGCCAAAATTCCTTTTTTCACTTGACAGAACACTATACACATATTAAGGCATAAATATTTAAAAATGCTTTTTTTACATATCAGAAACTCTTTTATTTATTTATGCCTACTGAGTAAGCTATTTAAGTTATATTATTGGAAAATTGAGGAATACATTTTAAAATTGAGCAAAATCAATCAGATTGGTATTTTTGTACTCAATTTTCCCATAAAATTTCCAGTATATTATCGTGGCCTTACTCTGTTCTCACACAATTTATGACATAAAACACTTGGCCAATAATAATTAACGCCTGAAATTTTTCGAACTAACAAAAATTTAGTATTTAGTTAAGAGTAATTTTGTTAATTGGGGAGCCTGATTGGGGATATGTGGGTTCTCTGGTAGGCTGTTTTTGCCAGCTGGATTCCGGAGATCACAGAGTTAGCGGCCAATCGATCGAAATATGGTGGAAAATACAGCAAAGATATCAGGCGCAGGTATTCGAAGCAGTCACAAGATCAAGCCTGGCACCTTAGTATAGGAAAAATTAAGAAATTATAGGATACGATTTTTTTTTTATTCAATTATTCAGCTTCATTATGTAACCTACTGATTTTATGTTTTGTGTATACCTATATATTTACACCTACACGCTTCAATTGCAGCGGAACACTTTCATTTTGTTGGAATTAGTTGGACGCTTTTGAATGTATTGTCTATAATCTGTATATCGTTATTTAGTCTTTGAAGATATGTAGCCAGCCAATAAAAATGTATAAGGAAATGCCTTTTCGGACTGATAAAAATGAGAGACAGCTCTAGAAACATCAAAATTGATATGTTGAGCATCAACAAGCATATACAAATAACTTTTAGACATGGAAAGAATATTCAAAGTAAATCTCATTATAAGAGGATATACAGGGTGAGTCCGGAATAAGTGCGCATTTTGACTTTTTGCCTTCAGATTCGAAATGCCTTGAGCGATTTTGTTCCAATTTTCAAAGAGTCTTTGCAATATAATATGACCTAAATTGTTTTTAACTTTGTTAAGTTTCCGGTGTCATGTGAACAAAGTGGAGTATATCGAGCAACGAGATTTCCAAACATTACATTGATTTTTATTTCTTATCTCGTAAACGTCGCATCGAACAAGAAAAGCTCGGCCTTCTTTGTTTAAAATTGAACAAGGAATCAAAAAATAATTTTTAATTTGTACCACCTTTTTCTTTAGAAAAAATAAGAGTCGCTCTAGGTCCGGTCCTGGAACAGTGGAGTTCAAATGGATTTTTTATAAAGATGCTTGAGAACATTGCAAACACTCTCTGAAAATTTGAACAAAATCGCTAATGGCATTTCGAATCTAAAGACGAAAATAAGTCAAAACTTTCTGAAAATTTCAACACTCTGTATTTTCTTACCGAGTTGTTTGCGGACCCATGTACCTATGCAAAAAGTGATTGTCCTACTACCATAAAAAAAATGCGCACTTATTTCGGACTCACCCTGTATATCAACTATTCTGGGTGTTATTAGTGAATCAATAGTTAATATCGAAGAGATAACTTCTAGAAACAACTAAACGAAGAAATAGCTTAAACTGCAAACTGGTAGGAACTTAACCAGACAGCACGGGGTATCTTAATGACAATCCTAATAAAATGTTCACAAATGACAATCGAGACGTCTTTTTACGTGTTCAAGGCGTCTTAAAGATATCTCAAAAACGTCGTATGTTACAAAATCTGCCTAAAGACGTCTTCAGGAATATTTCATTATTATATTACTATTAAATTCTTGATTTCTTTTAGATGAGAACATACACAAAATTCATTTTGGGAGAAAAACATTAGATGATTAAAAATTAAAAATCACATCAAGAGATTGAAATTCTAAAATATGGACATAATGGGCTTTCAAGAACTTAGAATAAAGAAATAAGGAAATCAATAGCCTGGAATAAAAAAAAAAATTATAAACATTTTCTTGCTAATATTTCCTTATTATTACTCACTTTATAACTTTCATTATTTGCCTATTCCAGGCGCTAGGGTCTCTGAAACAATTCTGAGGATTTTAAGTTGTTCTGAAGCTTTTCAAAATGCTGCTGAAAAGTGTTTTGGAACGTTCTAAATAGCATATTGAAGTTCTAAGGTGTTCTAACTTGGCTTGAAGAGTTCTGGAGCATTCAAGAACTTATTCAGTAATTTCTAAACTATTCTGAAGTGTTTTAGAGCTCTAAATTGGTTCAAGAGTGTTCTAAAAGGTTTCTACCACTAAATTGGTTCCTAATTGTTCTGAAATAATTCTGAAGTTTCTCAATTGTTCCAAAATGCTCCTGAAAATTCTGATTTGGATTTGAACTATTTTGGATACTTATTAAAGGTATAAAGTTCTACAGCAATCTAAATTCGCTCTCAAAAGCTTTCTGAAATTTGTAACTTCTAACCTGAATCCTAAGATTCTGGTGCTTTTCAGAATGTTTTTGGAGTGTTTGAGTGTTTTTGGAACGTCCTAAAATGCTTATGGAAGTTTTAAAGTGTTCTGTAGTATTTTAAATGTAGTAACTTCTAAATTGACTGAGATACGAATTATGTGGGAAATTTTTGTAGGCATTTTAAAGACATCCCTGAGATGTCCACAAACAACATTCAAGACCCCTTGCTTACGTCTTCAAGCCGTCTTAAAGACTTCTTGTAGATGTCGTATGTCACAAAATCCAACGTCTTTCAGACGTCTTTAGGACTATGACTTTTTGAAGGCGTCTTCAACGAGATGTCTCAAAGAAGCCTTCGAATCTCTCTTCAATACATAGACCATTATTCACTTTACGTCTTATAGACGTCTTTTTTTAGTCTTCGCACGTTCAGCCGTAAGGCAGATCTAAAAAAGACGTCTTTATTAAAACCTTGTATGCTGTCTGGGTATTCTGCTCGAAGATTTCATCACTCAGATGGAAAAAAGAAATGGGGACCGAATAGTAAAAAAATTTGGAGAAAGGAGTCAACAATAAAGGAGAAAGGCTATTATCAAAATACACTAGGAATCCCAAATAGGTTTTTCTAACACAAAAATATAAATAAGTACACAGGAACACAAGAAAAAACAAGATTAAAATCCATTATCAACTATATAATAAGGGAAAACGAACTTGAAGCCGAAGGATGTTCAAGTGGCCATTATCCCAGTGACATAAT
Source organism: Ceutorhynchus assimilis (assembly GCA_917834065.1). Taxonomy (NCBI): domain Eukaryota; kingdom Metazoa; phylum Arthropoda; class Insecta; order Coleoptera; family Curculionidae; genus Ceutorhynchus; species Ceutorhynchus assimilis. Next base: position 7,285,733 of record OU892281.1, read on the forward strand.
ATTACCTGGAAGAACTAACAAAACTCAAATCAAAAATATAAATGAATGATCTGTGAAGCGAAAAAACCTAAAAAGTTTAGACGAGGATGGTACTGAAATGTTGAATCAAAACCACTTGAATTATGGACTAGGTACTGGAAAAACAACAATACGAATAATACATAAAACAGAGTGCCTATGAGGCACCTTTCAAAGCCTAAAAACAAACAAACAAAAACAAAAAACTATATAGCACTAGAAGTAACAACAAAAAAGAAAACATATGAGATGAAATTTCAATGTGAGAAACACATTTTGCAGAAATAAAAATGAAGCATGGGAGATTTACAGTTTACAGTTTGAAGAATGTCGAGAACAGATCATGGACTAAGGGTAGACCAAATAATGTTTGCAAAAAAATGGAAAGTTTCCAGGCTCAGGTGAAGACCTAGGTGAACTCTCCAAAAACTTTTGGAAAATTTCATGAAAAGAAAAGACTAGGAAGACTAGGGTAAAGCTGGAGATCAAGCATTGATAAAGAAGGAAACCTTGAAAAAGACTAATGAAACGACTAAGATGGTTGGAGGTTAAGAAAGGAATCCTGTTGTTCCGACCATAAGCCATTAATTGCTTTCCTATTCAGACACTAATTTAAGTTGTAACTCTGATACTTCAAATATGCAATAAAGTGTTCCACTCCAAATGACGCAAATAAGTACTGCAAATAAATCAATTCACACACAAAATCACTTGTACATATCAAAAAATTAAGCTCACAAGAACACTTTTGTAAAGAAATTTACACATTTTCACTATCTGCAATCAAATTGATCTGTTTTCAAGAAAAATGAAAATTTGTTATAATTGGGAAAGTACCTATACATCTCAAACTACCTTTTTTTTTGAAAATAGATATCTAGGTTACATTAAGATACGCTGCTACATAATTATAGTTAATCGTTCAAATATCGTATTCTATAATTCAAAATTTTTCTTTAAATTGGAATGACGCTCTAACTAATTTTTTTTTTTTTTCACCGAATTTTCAAGATATCTTGTAGTTTGACGCTAATAACAAAAATCAATGTTTAAGCTCGACAAAATCTGTATCAGAAAGAAAATAATAAGAAAAATCTCAATCCTTGCTGAGCTTAAATATTCAGGGCACTTTCCTAAAACGCTTATTTTTAAAAAATTAATAAAACTTTAAGTCGCTCTAGCCCATAAAACGGCATGTTTTTTTTTCTGTAATATTACTTATGTATTATCCTTAGGGTGCCTTGATTTTAGATATTTGAAATTTTCTCAAAATAAAACGAAAATACTACTTGGAATGTTTCAAGTAATATTTTTCTGAGTAATTATTTTCACTTTAGATTTTGAAATTTTTTGGCATGCTGTGCTAGGCTATAGCTGCCGAAAGTAAAAGGTTTTTCATTTTGTATGCTTTGTTTACTTAAAACGTAATAATAATGCCTAATTAGACTAACATTGATTGGAGCATACAGAATGGGACACGTTAATAGTGATCCAGATACAATAATCAATTTAAAACAAATTCGTCGAAAACAAAATTACAAGGTTTGGACCACTACCACTAGTACCAACTGCCTTTTTTCTTAGAACCCATAGTTAGAACAAGTAGGTAGCGAATTAGAAGCATTTTTCAATTGCCTGCACAGCCTTACTGAGCCACGCACGGGTCAAAATTTCATCCAGAAAAAAAAAGTGCCAATAAAACCAAAATGACCAATAATCAGTGAGCGCCAACAAAAAATAATATTAAATCCCATCATGTATGTTTAAAAGTTTATTGAAGGAACCGGAGTAAAATTTAAATATATTATTTGGCATGAAAATGATAATGACAGCTGTATTGAAATTTGAAAAAATTGTTTTAGCAAATTTATGTAAAAGTAAGTTTAGTGACTAACTTTAATTTAATTATTATTAATTTAGTACTTATATAAATTAATTATTACTAGAGTTGTGGCTGCATATTTTTGCGATTATCCAAAATCTTTTAACTGATAAATTTTATTTCAAAAAAAAAGAGCTTAACTAACACATTCACCTATAAGGCTCCTCAATTATTAGTCCTATGTTTGTGGTTTTTAAAATTTTCTAGTTAGTAAACGGCATTTCTAATCCTTTCAAGTCCCCTTTTTCCTGTACTTCCTTTTGTTTACCAAAAGTTACGCTTACACTAAACGTTAAAAAAAAAAATTGTGTTTCTGTCCATTTTTGTTTCGTTTCATCACAAAAAAAATGGATGCATCTTGCATAAAATAAATTTTACCCGATGAATTAAATCAATTTACATTTTATGCAAGACGTAAACCAAAAGCCTTTTTCGAAAAATAATTATTATGCAAATTGTTTATTTGTCTGTGGCTATAGGCGATATTCGCCAGTTGTATCCCAGAAATCATTGACTTGATCGGGACTAGACCAAAATATGGCGGCACCTTGAAGAACGAACGTGGGCGAAGGTGAGAAAATTCTAGAATTTGTTTTTGCATTCGGACCAAATAAATGAACTGAAAAACGTATATTTATTACCAAATACGATAATATGTGAATAATTGTTTGATAAACGAATAAACATTGCTTGAAAATTGCTTTGATATAGTTCATTTGAAAAAAGCAATGTTTAGTTGTTGATTGTTATATGAAAATGGGGAAATTTTCTTTGCCCATTTAATTATAAATCATTAAATTTTAGTATTTGTTATTCGATGTGTGCTCATGTCGTAGTCTTAATTTGCTCAGTGGCTATAATATCTTCCTGCACGCTTAATATTCGTCCTTAATGTTATTGTCGTTTATTATTTTATTTATTGTGTTAGATGTGTCTCGAATTTTATTTGTTTCTCGTGTTAAGCCTGATCCTAGAAAATTCTTACTTGAAATACTTTTTGTAGTAAAACTTATATACAACCAGAGAATTATTTTTGCTGGTTCAAGTTATGCCATAAATAAATTCAGTGTTTAGTTGTGATTTGCATGAACATGACATGATGTGGCGTTATGAAAAATTATAATATAGAATTTACCTAAAAAATAATCTCAAATTGGAATCTACAATGTGCGTGGCCAGGCTGTGGTTAGGTTTCCACTTTTTTTAGATGTAAATATTGAAATTATACCAAATATATTTTTTTAATTCCATTTTACAATAATTTGTACATTCATTTAACGTGCACAGTAAATTTTAAAAATTAATCATATTAATTATTTATCCAAACAGTTCGAAATTTTTTGGCTAGTTGCATGTGATTTGCGCGTAACGTTTATTAACAATACTAACCCGAAAGTTTTTTGTCCTAGACATATTCACAAAAATAGAATTCAGAAAGCTAACTAGTAATCTTAGTTTTTTTTTTCAAAGTTATACAAACTAATTAATTTTTATGTATATAGGCATATAGTCGTTTGCGGGCACATTACATATGAATCTGTGTCGCATTTCTTAAAAGACTTTCTCCATGAGGATAGAGAAGACGTAGACGTGGAAGTTGTTTTTCTTCATAGGTAAGATGCAATTCAACTAATAGTTATGTAATATAATTTTATTAGAATGGTTCTTGGTGAAAAGTCTTTGTGAGTAACTTAAAATACAAGGTTAAAACAAAACCTGGCTTAAAGTGTATGATACATGAAATGCAAAACATAATTTTACCGCTAACTATTTTCCAAAATAGACTATGAGCTAACGACTGATTTACAAATAATATCTCATGCCAGGCTGCCTTCTGAGGTAGGTACACTTTAGGTTAATATTTTACTAATAGGGCAATGAAACGCAACTCAGGACACAAGATTTATCCACAGATACCAGCAAAGATAAACTTTTGTGGGTAGTTTTCCCAAAATGAGGATCATTAACTCACAGTAATAAAGAAATAACTGACGAAATAAATATGAATTAGAGTTAAAATGGATATCGATAAAGTAAAGGTGAAGCCTGTAGCAAATGACATGATCATGATGACATACATGCCTTAACCCAATAAAATGTATTTGATGGTCTGGCTTATAATCCCACTATTTGAAATCATATTGCTGGTTTTTCAACGAAAAGTTTAAATTTAATATTTTTTTTAAAATGGCTTTAATCTCTTGTGCGTTGATATCACTTTCTCAAAATCAAGATCAGCAAAAGGGCAGAAGTTAATTCACTGCTGTTCATTCTCATATAGATTTTTCATTAAAAAAAAAAACAGATATTCACCATGAGGGTTCCATGAATCGGTAGCTTCAAAAATGTCCTCCTATCCCCTTTGGCAGCATTTATTTTGAGATATACAGTTTTGAGAGGTTATATTATATAACAGTAAATAATCTGCCAACCTAGTCTGGCATGATATATTATGTTAAATCTTCGTCAGATCTTAATCTATAAGATGCCTCGTGCATTATGTTTAATGTTCAATAAAATATTATCATAAAACTGATATGTATATGATGGATGTTCTTTGACATACTTACATATCGTAGACAGAATAAAGCTTACTGTTTTCTTACTCAACGACCGTTTGCTACCTAAATTATATTCCCCGACGTGTAAGTTAGAATTGGAGCGCAATATTCGATTGACAAAATACATTGTGTCAATCAAATCATCAAGAATTATGAGCCGACATCAGAATTAATTTCGCGCAAGTGATACTCAATCAAGAAGCTGACAATCAGATCATTAAGAATTATGATCCCACAGATCCCACGTCAGAATGAATTTCGCGCAAGTGATACTCAATCAGAAAGCTGACAATCAGATCATGAATAATTACTTACCAGTTTTAATTGTGATACTTCCGTTGTGATACAGTTGATGTTTCATGGTACAATAGGTAGATTTTTTTTTATCTTCTATTGCATCTGCGGTACGATTTCAATGTGGAAAGAGTAGAGTCAATATTTTAAGCGAGATAACTGAGGTAGCTGTCTTGTATTCTGAAAACTCAATAAAGGTTGTTTACCTCCATCAGTTTCATAACATCAGAAGTAAATTCGAAAAACAGCTAAGACACGTCAAATAATCTCTTTGGAAGGGAGTAGAGTGTTTTCACAGCTATCAGGCCACATACCCACCTCCACCACGTAAAACCCCCCTCCAGCACAGCCATCATACCACTACCCACCACTGTAAACCTCCTTCCGTGATGCCCCTGAGTACTTTTTTGACTCAAGTGCCCCCCAGCTATCAACACCCACCTCTTCTACGTGAATGGTTCACCAGATTCACAAATTTTGGGGTTGGTTCCCAATATTTCGGATCAAAGGCGCCGATTTTCCCACGGTATCGAAAAAGTTCTCACGGTTGGCCCGGGTCCAATTCCCGAAATTTCAGATCAAAGGCGCCAATTTTCCCACGGTATCGAAAAAGTTCCCACGGTTGGCCCGGGTCAAATTCCCAAAATTCCAGATCAAAGGCAACCGACTTTCCCACGGTATCGAAAAAGTTCTCACGGTTGGCCCGGGTCAAATCCCCAAAATTTCAGTTTTGCGGTTCTCAATACTTTTGAGTGGAAGCAAGTGGTGAAAAACCTTGCTAATTTATTGATACATCTTCGGAAAATATGGTTTGATTTTTCATTGCAACACAATAAAACAATAAATCAAGTTATCATTTTATTAAAAAAGTTATACAAATTGGAATTTTGAAAATCTTTTTCTTTCCTGTTGCCTAAATTTTTTTTGCTCATCTGCTCATTTTTGGCGGGGGACAACGGATTATGGGTTGGATACAACATCTGCTTCTGAGTTATTGCTATCTACCACAAAGTTCTTATCTCAAGAATCGTCGATTGACCTGGGCCAAACGTGGGAACTTTTTCGATACCGTGGGAAGATCGGTGCCTTTGATCTGAAATTTTGGGAATTTGACCAGGCTAACCGTGGGGACTTTTTCGATACCGTGGGAAAATCGGCGCCTTTGATCTGAAATTTTGGGAATTTGACCCGGGCCAACCGTGGGAAATTTTTCGATACCGTGGGAACTTTTTTGATACCGTGGGAAAATCGGCGCATTTGATATGGAATTTTGGGAATTTGACCCGGGCCAACCTCAAAATCAGTGGCGTAGCTAGGCGTCGGCGATGTCGGCGACTGCCGACGGCCTCGCGCCCTAAGGGGCCTCGCTAAAAATAAATTACCGAACCTTAAAATTGGCACTTTTCTCTGGGGGGGGGGGGGGTGATTACCCCCATTACCCCCATCCTTCGTGGATCCGCCACTACCACCCTACATAAAAAGGGCCTCGCCATTCGGATGCCGCCGACGTCCGAATTTAGTTTGGCTACGCCACTGCCCAAAATTTGTGAATGTAGTAAACCATTTACGTAGAAGAGGTGGGTATTGATGACTGGGGGCACTTGAGTCAAAAAAGTGCTCAGGAGCTTCACAAAAGGGGGTTTACAGTGGAGGTGGGTAGTGGTATGATAACTGTGCTGGAGGGGGGTTTTGCGTGGTAGAGGTGGGTATGTGGTCTGATAGCTGTGAAAACACTCTACTGAAGGGACAACTTTTTAGGCCAAAATCTCAACCGCTTCAAAAATCTTTGATGAGCAAAGGGGACGAGTAGATATCATTTTAATAGAACTTTGATTAACCAACATTTTGACTCTATGGCATAATATGTAGGTAGCAACGGTCGATGCGCGAAATTCCAACAACTGCAATAAATCTGTAAATGTTTGTATTATAATTTTTTTTTTCAGGTATTACTTCTCGGGATATTAAGTTTTCTCAATAGTAATATAACTAGTGCAATGTAAATTATTGATAATTTTTGGGAAATTTGCCCGAATGCATTTTTAGTTGAAAAAGAGCACGAGTGCACGTAGTGCACGAGTGCCTTTTTCAGTTAAAAACGCATGAGTGCAAATTTGTCGAAAATTATAAATAGATTTCCATTGCACGAGTTGTATTTAATGAGAGAATTTCATAAATCAAAAATTTAAATTTTTTGTCAAAAAATGTCAAAACACCAGTTTTCGCAGCAGTTAGTATGCAATTATCTGATAATTTGCATTAATGCAAATTATCGCGTAATTACAATCTGATTGGTTCAAATCAACAATCAAAACATGTCAATTTATTGTTGGAATACCAGTTTTGACAGATGTATGAAATTCTCTAGATAATACAATACCAGCACATTAGAATTTATTAATTTTTACCATAAAAATAGAAACTTTTCATTAAGGGCGTTCTCTCGTGATAACGGTTGCGAAGGTAAGACTTGCAATTTGTTACATGTCGTGCTTCTAACCTTCCTGTATCTATTTTTCAATCCCAAACCGTTTTGGAGAAGAGAAAATCCAACTTCATTTTAGGTAATTTTTGAAATGTTTCATATGTAGTAGAAATCAAAGTTACTTTTCTATTTCTCAATTTTGATTTTTCAATGGTTTGACTTGCAATTCCACTCTGCCACGCTCCTAACCTTCCTCTAACTACTGTCTAAAGTTCATTCGTTTTTGAAGAAATCTTTTTTCATATTTCATTTACATGGGAGCCGATACCCTGTAAACCTTCCTAAATTTATTCATACAATCATCAAAATTACTTAAAATTTGGTATATTGATATACAAAACTGGAATCATATCAATCGAAAAATGGAAACTTCAGAATTTTGTTTCTTTGAGAGCAATATGGGACAGTAATTTCTCAAATGCCAATTTTTCACATAAGCAATAATAATTCAGTTACCCTCGGTGTCACTACACTGCATTATCACGAGAGAACATCCTCAATCTACAATTATACAAATTCGAAAAAGATCCGCACAATTTGGGGTGGTAGATGATCACTCTTTAGAGGCCTCTCTTTTTGCTCTACAGGGTAATCAGTTGTCCAAAAGATTAGCAATTCATGAAATCTTTCACAGAATTTTGATCAATATTGATCTGATTGATAGATTAATAATTGACATTTCATTGTTAATTTATAATTTGTAGAAAGGAACCTGACTTGGAATTGGAGGGATTACTAAAACGGCATTACACAACAGTGGAGTTTTTTCAGGGAACCATGATGAACGCGGTTGACCTTGAAAGAGTCAAGGTATCGAATCATTTGGGGGTTTTCAAAAAAATTAAGCTTTTATACATATTTTACTATTTAATTTTGAATTGTGCACACTGCCTATTTATATATTTTTTAAGTTTTTGCAGAATATTATGTAGTAGCTGCATGGTAATACTCAGAAATTCCAAGTTACTAGAGTGACTTTCGGTTAATCTGGTTTATTTTTTTCGTTTGCCTTATTTTTTACGTTTTGTATCTTTTGGGAATGTATAGGAAGCCGCCCGATCTAGAACTGGAAGGTCTGTTCAAGCGACATTTTACCACCGTCGAATTCTTCCAAGGTACCATTATGAATCCAATTGACCTACAAAGGGTTAAGGTAAGTTTACGGCGATACAAAGAAAAAATGAATATTAGTCTATTTTTCGAATCGATATTCTTCCTTTATACAATACAAATTGCTTAAACTAACAAGTCTAAATAAATTCAACTCAAATAAGGTTTAGGTCACAAAATAGCTCAATTATAGAAATAGGCAAAATTGCACTGTTTCAAAAATTTAACTATACTGAACGGCAGAAAAAGTATGAAAGTTTTGAAATTTTTTGATAAATTTTTCGCAGGCAAGTCCTGTAATTGCTATCAAAATAACGTTACAGACGTACAATGTGGAATTGTGAAACATTTCAGTTCTTTGCTCCCAACTATAAGGATATCAGATATCAGACATCATGTCTTTTGAAAATGTCGACCTTCTGCTGGAAGATATTTCACGTATTTAACAATCTGCCAGATTCGATTCACAGTTTAGTGTCCCTTTTTTTTGCTGCTCGGTTGTGTCCAATTTTTTTTCTTCATATTTATAATTTTTTTTTTATGTTCTGTGATTAGATAAGTACTGGCACAATTTTTATACATCCCGAATGAAATACATTTCAGCACATACATTAAATTTTTACACAAAATGCTGGAATCCTGTACTGCATTATTTTCAGTTTAGGCATTTTATTCAATTGTTCATTAATTAGGAATAGGAATAGCAGATATTAGGTACTACTGTTAGTCCATTCTATGTAATATCATCAGTCAGTACCCTTTATAAGACGAGTGAAACTGATTTTCAATTGATTTTATTTGAACATTCATTAGAACACATTATATTTTCCAAACTTAGTTAGGTATTTGCACTCTAGAATAAGATAATTTATTGTATGATTTGAAAAATAGACTTATACACCTAAGTTTTTTTTGCGTTAAACTAAATAATCAAAATAACAAATTGAACAAAGTCAAAATTAAAGTAAAAAAAATCGATCAATAAGGAAAAAAAAGGCAATAGGGTGAATGATTCCGGGTAAGTTACGTCATCCCTTCAGCAACGTTAAAAATCCAGCGTTTTGAGTCTACAAAATACCTAGATCTATAAATTTTATGCTTGCATGTCAATAGATTATTCCACTAGAACCGTTTTGAGAAACACTTTAAACGCACATGTTCGACTTTTACCTTTTACGATGCTCCCACAGAAACTACAACAACGTGTGTTTTAAATTGTTTTCGAATTATTTACTTATTACCTAAATAGGGAATGTTAGAAGTTTTAGCATGCCTTTTTTTATTACAGTTAAATAATGGATAATTTTTGCCAAGGTTGGTTTAGAAGGTGGTTTTCGTGTAAACTCTAACCGAAAATAGGCATTATTATAAATTATTAATGAAGAAAATCTCATTATTGTTGATGCCCTTACATGTTATATGTTGGATTTGGATCATATTAGGATTATTTGCTGTTTTTTTCGCATTTTCTCAACTGCTTTAAAATAAACATTGCTCGAAATTCAATTACTTTCGTTGAAACAGCAAAAGCAGGCTTTTCTGTTTGACACACAAATGTTTTTGATTTTTGTCCAAATTCTGTTGGACGCATCAGTTTTCTAATTTGCATCATCAATAACAATTATGTTGTTCCAAATTTAGTGCATAACTTTCAAGGATGTTATTCACATATTATTACTATTAAAACAAATTAGACCGAATGGGCTAATTCATCCAGAGTATATTATCGTCTCCGGATTCTATTTCCCCGGGCGATGTTTTCATTTTTAATCATGTATCTTTCACACTTTAAAAAAAAAAAATCTTGTCTGTATGTAGGTCGGTTCCAACAACTTCCATGTATTTTGTAAGGTCACATTATTAACGAACTCCCGACGTTGTAAGACTGCAAAAGTCATGGAGCGACAGGTGGAAATGTATTATTTGACCTCCTCAGCACTCTTGCTTTTTACAACATCTCATGAATAAAAAGTCTCGAGAGAAAAACTAGAAGTGGATGATATACCTAAACATCATTGATTTATTAAACGAAAAACTTCGGAATGAGATGCGAATAATTCTTCTGACAATTCGCAGTTTATAAACCACGTTTCCTCTTCTATACCAACCAAATTTTAAATTAGTTATGTCTTATACACTGATTCGTTCTAGAAACTTGTTCTATAGAGTTTTTTTCTGTCACCAGCAGATCATTTTGCCTAATAAAAATTAATTATAATAAGTATATAAATATTGAAATCGGCTTTTAAAAACTTCATTCGAATAATAAAACTTGTTTTTTCAAGTTAAAATTAAAGTCGATTTCAATAAAATATTCTACTAAAGTAGCTATAGATTATACTTTCTCGCAAATAAAGCTAGAAGATCCATTTTAGAAATGGTTGACCATAGAAATGTCTTTTAGGTACACGAAGCTGACGCATGCCTTGTATTGGCCAACAAATACTGTCAAGATCCGGACGCCGAAGACGCAGCAAATATTATGAGGGTTATTTCGATTAAAAATTATAGCGATGACATTCGAGTGATTATTCAATTAATGCAGTACCATAATAAGGTGAAAATATTTAAATAATGTAGAATTTAATTTACAATTCAAACTACAATGTTTCAGGCTTACCTATTAAACATTCCATCTTGGGACTGGAAACAGGGTGACGATGTCATATGCTTGGCGGAATTAAAATTAGGATTTATTGCTCAGTCGTGTTTGGCTCCTGGATTTTCCACTATGATGGCAAATTTGTTTGCTATGCGTTCGTTTAAGACTGTAAGTGCTTTTAATTAATATTAAAGTTAGAAATTAATAATATTTTAGACCGAGGCGAAATATTAAAATTATGTTTTCAATAACTCAACAGCAGAAAATATAATTATCAACAAAATATTATAACTGAAAGTACAGGGAGTTACACTGATTTCATTTTAAAGGCGTTGCCTTTTGTGGCTTTATTGATTTGGAACTTATTTTATCTTTTCTTAACATTTTCCATTTAGAGGCTTTGGTTATTTCAGTGGACAAAGGCCATTCTAAATGAAATGTTACACAAATGTATGGATAAAATCGTCTAGCACACAATAATACATGTGGCTTCCGTAGAAACCACATGACTGAATAGAATTGCTTTGATTTAATTACAATAGATTCTATTAAAATGCGTTTTCTATTTGCTCAAGCCAAATTGAATTCCTAGATTGGAATTCAATTGATTTTATAGTTCCGTGCCTCACTTATAATTTGTTTTGAGCAAAGGCGATTATTTTGAGACCTGATATCATTTTCAATTTGTTAGCAAAAGGCGATTATTTTGAGTCGACTCGATATAGAATATTGTTTCTTAAAATGCCGAATACTTTTCGCAAAAGTTGAACAGGAGAGTTGCACCAATACTTCTTTTGATCTTCTTACCTCTTTTGAATATAATGTGGCCCAAGTAAGTAGGTAGTTAGATTCTTGAGTGTGTTAACAATCTTCTCACAGATATTTAAAGACTAATATTATCACATCGAAATGTTAAGTAAAGCTAAAATAAGATCTTATCTAGGATTTATAGGCTGATGCAAATCATGCACCCAATAAAATATTTTGGAATTTGACGCAGTAGGTCTGGGAAAGTTTAAAACCGAAAACTTTACACGAAATTTCGCTTGAAATTGGATGCCATCGGGAGTTTATAACACTTCGCTAGGGGCAAGTTTAGTTTTTTGCCAATAACACTGACATTTTTGATATGAGCGACAAAATTGGATGATGTTTGGTTTAATTAAGTTTGATCATAGTGTTCTTTGATAGGAGGGATCAACCTTGGAGGTCAAGTCTGAAAACAACTCTTCGACAGAAGGTTAACTATAGAAGTAGGTACTTACGTAGAAAAGAATTTCGAAGTTCACTGGAAAAAGGCATAGAAGATGAATCAGAAATATTGTTAATATTGTTACCACCGCCACCTGATTGTGACGGTTGGGTAAGGAAGACTTTGTTTTAGCTGGTAAAGGCCTTTTTTGTGCTGCGGTAGCATGCCACCAGGGACTTTGTTTAAAGTCCCACTGAAAACCTAGGTAACTTTGAACGGATACTTTTTAGTAAACTGATTAGATCACCTCTTCCAGTGCGGGTTCTTGCTACCTGAGCTGTACGCAGTTAGTTGGAATGCTATCTCGGGGTTTTCCAACGGAAATAAAAGAATCAGTTTTTCTTACTAAACTCTAACAATGGTTTATTGAACAAATTGTAAATCTTGGTAAAAAAAAATGGAAGAAAAGCAAAAAATATACAGTAAGTTAATAACAATGTTTACTGAAATGAAATGAAAGAAAATACATACGGAGATTTGGAATGATAGGGAGTGAAATTTATCATCATAATCAATAATAATTGAGCGTCCTGTATAAGGCGTTTCTCGATGGTACAAGTTACATGAGAAATTAAGTATTAAGATACAGAAAATAAAGTATAGGTTATAATTCTTAATGGGTGAAAAAGTCACGGGTGTCCTCGACAAGGGAATGACAAAACAGCCTTGTTATTCAGGGTAAGATACATGTTGGAAAAGAGATTTGAGTTGTGAAGCTAACCCACCGGTTTTGTTCTATACACAGGGGAGAAAATAAATAATAGACAGAAAACAACAATCATGACATATAAATTAAAATACTTGAAATTGAAACATTACCTAAGGTCTCGGAAAGAAAGTCAGCAGAATGACGTCAACACTTAACACCAGAACTTTGTTACACAACTGAATCAATTTAGGAGGCTAACAGGCCTATTTATATTGGCAGCCTGATGACGTTTTTGGGATTCTTATCGGTCGCAAAACAAGTGATTTGTTCATGGAACCAAGAGTCGAGAGTCGCGTTTTAAGACACAATCATAACACTCTTTCAGAAACCGACTGATAACCCTTGGCTCTTGACACGGTTTCGTCAGAAATTTAGCGACGTAATCTAGCTGGGTAAAAAAGTCAATTAATTGTATTACGAAGCAAAAAAAAAATGATTTTTAGGCCATTTTGTTACAATCTATGATATAAACAAGAACAATGACAGATTAAACGGACAACTTCAAGAGGAGGGAAATAAACTAGAAAAAAAGAAAAACAAAAACGCTGAAACAAGAAAATTGATGGAAAAGAAAAGTTTTGTAACTGATAGGAAACGAAACACAACCGAATACAGCGAAATCAATAAAATAATACAAGCAACTCGCAAAGAAGATAAAAAGACAAACAACGGAACAGTCATAGAAGAGAATGGATGCCCAAAAAGCCAAGACTCCAAGCGAAAGGAAACAACAGAAAAGACAAAAACTAAATGGCGGAAATTTCAGTGAACTAGCTTGTTAATATTCTAGAGTTGGACATTTACAAAGAAGAATGTCGACAGACCATTCAAGAGCCAAAGGTATAATACAAAACTATGATTGGCCAAAGTGGATTATAGTTCAAACTCAGATCTAATGGAATTGAGCAGTTCAAGAGGCAGACCATAGATGAGATGAATCGACCACCTCCAATTTACAGCCAGGAGACAAGTGGCCTAAAATAGGGCGAGAATTGGAACAGGGTTACATTCGAAGATGTATGATGGCTAGCTAAAGAAGAAGAAGAAAATTCTTATTACTGATTTTTAACCATCAAATTGTTGTTTCGATTTAACTCGAACTTAATTATTATACCTAAAGATTCTGTCTTGTAGTTGTTGTTGACCACCAAATGTCAACAGCATCTGGTCGGATTTCGCTGTAATAGACCTTTTGCTCCTAAATTCAAAAAAAGCCAACTTCAAGCGAAATTTTGACTTCCAGTTTCATTAACCTACTTTCCGAGACGTTTATACCTGAATCATTTTATTCGGTTTATGATTTGTCTCGGTTTGTAGATCCTAGACTTCGCACAATATCAAATTTAAGTTCACTCAAAGTCCTTCTAGTTTAACAAATAGGGTAAAAATTCATAATATCTCTGATACATTTGTCTAAATGTGGTTCTAGTCGCCCGGAATGCAAATATGGACCAATGATTACTTACGCGGCACCGGTATGGAAATGTACACAGAGACACTGAGCCCGTCGTTTATCGGCATACCATTTGCACACGCGGCTGAGTAAGTCATCGGATCAGAAGAACCAAAAAAAAAGAGTTTCAGACTTGCACTTTTATTATTTTATTTTACTGTGCGTTCTCTGCTGAACCCGTCTCTCTTAACTATTGAAATTTTGTCTTATTTTTTGTTGTTTGTGTACCGAGATAATATTGTACCCATCACGAAACTTAACATTTTATTACAGTTTGCTATATGACTGAAATACTGTAACTCAATCTCTATATCAGCTTTTATGACATTAATAATTTGCTTTTAATAGCTGATTATACCTAACAAGTAGAAGAAGATTTTGTTTTAGCATTTTAACATTTTTAGTTTCCAGTTGGACAAGTGGAAGAAACTTTTCGTTAGTATTTTATAACAATATTCTGTTGTGATATTAGGTCTATGAATGTACGAAGTATATGATAAGGTACATGTTACGCGTACATTGTACGGTTTTCTGATGTGTAGGAACAAAGCTATTATAACCCAAATTAAACATTGAAATCCTACTTTTTCTACAGATTATAGCAAATTGTAATAAAATTTCCATTCTTGCCGTTTTCAACTAAAAAAAAATGTTGTAGTAGTTTTTCATATTATTGTAAATAGTCCAAAGTCCAATCTTTGTCCGTACTAATCCAAAACGATGATGTTTCGTGAAAAAAAAAAAAGATAACACGCAAACACAGAATTTTTCCTTTCTCAGCGACGCTATCTGACATTTAATTATTTCCAGCAAGCTTTTGTGATATATCTGCTGTTGGTGTTTATTTATTTGATTTTGGTTAAGGTTTCTCTTTGTATTTTTATGCCCGATGATCTATACAGAGTAAGGTGTAATATTTTGTAGGAAAAATACCTTACTAAACTCTATTTACTTCCAAGATAGGCTTGCTTGAAATAACCCTAATGATGGAACTAAAATACCTACTCAGAACTTAGAATGGAATAATAGTAAATGTAACATGCAGCAACAATATTCAACAGTTCACCTTTGAACATCTAATCTGTAAATTGTAGGTTTTGGCTAGTTAACCATTAAATCTGAAAACACACATTTGAAAAACTGGAGAGTTTT
This sequence comes from Ceutorhynchus assimilis, assembly GCA_917834065.1. NCBI lineage: Eukaryota > Metazoa > Arthropoda > Insecta > Coleoptera > Curculionidae > Ceutorhynchus > Ceutorhynchus assimilis. The sequence continues at coordinate 7,301,251 of OU892281.1, forward strand.
ACTTCTGTACTTATTGTCATACGACATACCTTTTGCTAATAACTTTGGTGATTATTACATTATGCTTTTACCAAAACTACCATTTAGAAATACCCATGTCTGCTGGCTAAAACCCAGACCACTTGCAGATAGTTACGTTTCATTTTGCACACCAAATTTGAGTAAGCATGCCTCAAGCTGCTTCCAATATTTCTGACAACCTGCTGAAACATACCTATTAACAGTATATTTTGTGCCTCAACTTTTCATCTTTACCACAAAAATTAGTAAAAATGGAACTAAATGTTTGGACATCTGAGGAGAGCCATCTATAGTAATGTTCAATCAATAATCCAATTCTTTGAAAGATCCGGAATGAATTTCATAGAAGTTTAAAATCGTAAAAATGTTGCAATATAAAACTCTAGTCAATTTTCCTCGAGACAAATTGGAATGCAATAACGACATTTTTCCAATTTGAAATTGGACATAAACGAGCTGAAGTTGGAGGATGATACTGTCGATTTTTATTATATTGAAACTGTCAATAGGAATAGGATGCGATATCTTGGAAGTAAATAGAACAAATATTTACGAAAAACGTTTTTCCACTACATATACAGAATTGAAATTCATTACATAATAAAAAGGGAAAAATGTTTTTACTATTATAAACGTTGTGCTATTGATCACGAAACTGGAGACTCGATGGTTTTTTCCAGTCTCCCGATACTCAAGTATGGCAGAACGATTATCTACAAGGAACGGGGTGCGAGATGTATACTGAGACTCTGTCCCCCTCGTTCACGGGCATGACTTTTCCCCAGGCTAGCGAGTAAGACTTCCCCATCACTTAAAAACATGACATAATTCACAAACACTAACAATTCAAGAAAAGAAACTAACAACAATGAAAAATATAACGATGCTTGATTATACTAAAGTTTAGTATAAATTTTTTATTTGTATTGGGGTAATTATCAAGGGACTTCTAATAACACTCGTAACTTATAACTCAATTTAACCTACTTTGTATTAATATTTTGCACTACTCTTTTGTAACTGACACACATTTTATAATCGACTTGATATTTCCCAATAGAAGCAACTTGCAGCATTACAAAAATGTTGCCCAAATTGCATTGTTCTATTTTTCCGTATCATTAAACAAGTCTTAAGAAAAATAGTTGAAATAATCAATTCATTTTTCATTGACACAGTGTTGTGAATTGTAATTAAAACTAAACGTAGAATTTTAGATACTTGCTACCTTGCATTAAACGTAGAGTAGATGTACGATTTCTATAATACGGTTAATTTTCAAAGGATGTCGGGGATGGAGTATATTTTTGTTTTAACTTTTACTAAATTTATCAGAATATAGAATTTAGCAAAAGTTTATCCCAGTAGCTTGCAAAAAGCCTCTTATTAACTTGCTTTTTTAGTTAACCTACACAATTATTTGCTTTACCATGTATGTTGCATGTAAGTGTTTATTATTTTTATATTTAATATTATGATAAGAATTATTGTATAGACCACCCATCATGAAACATTTATAATAATTATAATAATAATAATAAGGTATGCATAATAATAACATCATGGCTGGTTTATCTAGGCAACTAAATATATAAGTCAAAATTAAACAACTAGAGATACTTTTAGATGTTGTGTCCCTTTTAAAACGCCTGAGTGAAAATCATCTGCTAACTTTTCTATTTAAAGTTTTTAAGGGATGACTTCGAAAGTGATTCAAAACTTTACTTAGAAGTTAGAGTTTTTAGCTTGAGCTATGAACTGTATACTGCCTAGTGTCAGCTTTTTCTTATACAATCAGAAAATAGGTCATATTTGAAATAAAATAGATTATATTTTTTTCAACCCTAGTTGCCTATAGGATTCTAGATTCAACCCCGCTAGGCCGCTATATAGTTTTTCTATTCACTAGTCCCATCTCCTAATTTTTTATTCTAAACCAGGTTATGTTTCACCAAACTAAAACTGCTTCTATTGGCGATAGAAGTAAAGGGCGTGGAAGGAGCCGACACTAAAATCTCCATCAATCCTAAGGGAGCCAAAATCGTCGCGAACACGCAAGGATTTTTTATAGCTCAATCGGCTGATGAAGTTAAAAGGTAAGTTTTTATCAGTCGTTTTTGGCAGGGTTTATAAATAACTTTTTTTTCTGGCAAACAATTAGCTGGATAAGTTTTATTTATTGTATTTTTAGGCTTAATAGGCCACAACCTGTGAAATTTACTTTTAACAAATAGGTAATTAGTCGAAAAAACAGCAAATAGGAGAACTTTATAATGAAAATTTTGGTCACGGACTCTTGATAGGAATACTCAAAAGATATCCTCTTTGAATGGATGAATATATGAATTAGGGGTATTGTTACACTGCTACCTGCATAGATCTATTGTGCCCCCTGTTCATTTAATGTTGAATTTCGATTTATCTTTATAATAAGAGCCGCGGGACTGTAAACACGTTGATTCATCTAAATTTTTACCGAAAAATAAAAACTATGATATTTGAACCCGAGCCATACAAGAACAAAAGTTTTCTTTTCCTGCAACCAATTTTTCGACGAATACAATCCCATAAAATAGGTTTAAAATATCTTCTAAAACTATGAGGTTGATTTTCTAACAGAATTTTTAACTGAATTTCAAAGGATCGGTTTGAGGGTTCTGAAAACTCAACTGACAAGTTCAGATCTCTGCCTTAATGTGCTTGGTGCGCTGATTTCTGGGAAGCGCATCGAATCTTCTCGTGCCATATAAAACTTGAAATTGTATGGCGCCAACATTTAAAATCAAGTATACGAATAAAATTAGTTTGGAAATTAAGCTATGCGCGAACACCCCCCTTCTGGGTGTTTTTCTTGATTCTTCTTCATAATGAATTTTTCAAAAACTAAGTTATAGTCTATAGTCGACAACAATATCTACTATGCCCTCTCCCTAGTGAGAATACACTTATTCTCCACTAAGTATTGTTATGAATCATACAGAATACGATTTCTTCAAGATATGGATATGAATATAGCCTAATGTGGTTTAAATATCGTAGTCGTAAACATTATGAATAACTTTTTCCCAAAGTATCGATGATCTACGAATAAAATGAAACCAGGTCAGGTTACCTTAAGGCGTGATTTTTGTTGAAGCAAAAACTGAATTTCTTACTGAAAGCATAAGAGTTCGTGACCCTAATCTAATATGAAAATTTTACTGATTATTTCTTCTGAAAAAAAAATAATAATTTGTAATAAATAATCCATTAATATTTTAGAGCATGGTTTTATTGCAAGGCGTGCCACGATCACATAAAAGACGAAACCTTAATAAAGAAATGCAAGTGTAAGAATTGTAAGTACATACTATTTAAAAAAAAATCTTGTCTGTCCTTTTTAAGCGAAAAAATTAAAAGATAATCATTATTAAGTATGGTACTCTTTTTTCTTATCATTCCTATTACACAGACGCATTTTGTAGATGATACTGTTTCTCTTTAAAATCTCTATGCGTTTTTATATCAATTATTATTGTAAGAAAAGACAAATTAATTAAACAATTTCTACAACTAAATACAAAGTTATTCTTTTCTTATGAAAATGATTGCAATATTTGATACCTAACAAAAAAATAAATTTCGTTTCTAATGACTTCTAGTGGCACAACAACGTAACTGGTCCCACGATCTAGGTAAATTGTTGGTCTATATATTGACTCTAGATCGATCTAGATCTTGCCTGTGGATCAGCTCCATTTTGTTTTATTGTTTCTCGATTTATTACACCCTTTTATTAGACTTTATAAATACACCCCGAATAAAATAAGTTCTAAATAATTCACTTATTATTGACTAGACGAAAAAGGCCTTCGGGTTTTACATATTTTATTTGGGGTCAATTTTGCTACATTGAAACTTACTGTTACCTCTTAAAATGCATTCTAACGACACAATGTTTATAATACTTCTCCTCACTAATGTAGTCCTCTCGTATAATTAAAGTTGTGTAGTATACCATTACGATATTGATTTAAATTTTTTCTTATAAATTTTTTGTAGATTTATTCACGAATTGCACATTCCGATAAATTTTTTTCTGATAAAATAATTTTTATATTCTTTCTCTTATAGGCTGTGAAATCGCTGAAAATATTTTTGCCTGTATACACGGAATGTACATTGACACACATTCTGTACCCTTTTGCACATTTAATGCATGGCTAAGTTTATAACATCTATTTCTTGTTGATAATTTTTCTCTTTTAAAAATTACATTCATTTATATAAAATCAACAACAAACAAACATTTTCCAAACTTCTCAAGTCATTGCCTCACTTCATATCGCTCAACTCTCCTCATTTCCCTCAGACATGTGTATAAAATCTTTCATTTTCATCTATTGGTAAATATTGTAATTTTTTATTTAACCAAGCTATTGTGTCTTAAATGGAATGCTCCATCATGTATAAATAATTTTATTTTTTTATTTTTTTTTGACATCCTTAAAATGAGAACACCCGAAGGCCATTATGCGTACATTTAATAACTCATATATTTTAAAAGAAAGATTATGGACAGACTTCATTTTTGTTTTTGAGTTTTTACACAAGAAACACATTTTTGTTTTGTTTTTTGAATTTTATTCCAGATGTCGGAATGATGATGATGCAATCGGGTATGGTCAAACAAGGCCTTAACTACCAAAGATACTTTGATGGTAGGCCACCGTTAAAAATTCCTTGCTTTGATGCTTAATCGGTGTTATTTTTATTTATTTTTTGTTACTGTGACGGTATAATTGTTTCTAATATGGAATGAGAAAAATAACACAAATTTACTAATGCGCGGTAAAAGAATTAACGATTGTGTAATTGATCATGTTTTTGGTGTTGTATTCAAAAAAAAAAAATCACATAATTGCAATTCAATTAATTGCGTCACATACAAATTTCACATTTCATCCCCTACAACAACAAGAGCTTGGTGGTAGCCCCGAATCAATTTATATGCGACGTTGCAATTTTTGGCATTTTCATGTTTGGACTGGAATCAGCGCCACGCCACGCCACCACAGTTGTTTATTATTATTATCCCGGCCTTTTGAGTGGACACAGAATATAATAATCTTTCATAATTTGATTATACTGCATATGATTGAATAAATTGAAAATTGAATAAAATTGAAACTACAAATTTTGTATTTTGAAGCACTGCCTTTTGGTTGAAGTGGAACTGGAAACTCGTTTGTTCTAAGGGCGGATAATTTTTTCATATCAAATTCGGAAAAAAATAGTTATTTTTCTAACAAGCGCGGGAAATACCATTTCTCGCAAGTGTTAAGTCTAGTACTCATAACAGCGAAATTGGCTCTTTTTTGACATACCTTCGACAATTTGGCGTTCTATGCGTGAATCAAACGTCAAATTATCGAAGCAATGTCGAAAAAGAGCTGTTATGAGTACCAGGCTTAAGGAACACAATTTTTCTCAAGGGTGTGCAGAAAGATTACTCTTTGTGCATGCCAACAGTTTTTTTTCCGCACATTCGTAGGAAAAAAACGGATCATCTTAGTTTCAGGTGTCCAGAAAATGGCAGAAATTATCCTGTTTTCAATCCCTAGTAGGACTGCTTATTGAGCTGAAAATGTTTGCCAATGGCTATGTCAGCTGCATGGGTACTTCAACTCTTGGAGTAAAATGCATTATTCGAGTTTAGAGCACACAAAAAAATGAATTCTTAAACGTTAAAATCTTGTTAAAATCACCTTTTCTATATTTAAAATCGACGAAAAAATCAAATAACGAGCACAGCCTGAATCGCAAGCCTTCCATCGAGGTCTGCGGGTGACGTCATCACTATTAGCAGCTGTGGCGACGTCACCTGCACACCCTGCCTGCTCAATAATTGGTGAACGTACGCCTTATTAGGACGAGCAATCCTGTTTACGATTGTTGTATAAAAATGTCGAAAATCCCAACAAAATCCTAATCTTTGATTGCACAAACAAACTAGCATCTGCAAAAAGTTTTTCTGACCATTGAAAAATAAACAATTCTCGTCAAGAATCATTTTCTGTAACTTGAAAACATTACTTACATATTTTAAAAACTGCTGTTTTCGTCACTCGTTAAACAATAAACAATTTGTCCGCACCTGTTAGGAAAATCTAACCCAAACAAAATAATATACTTTGACGTCAATTTGGCAACGCAGCACTCCTTGCCTTAACCTTTTAAAATTGTTTTGGCGCTACCACCAAGCTCTTGTCCTACAACATTCTCATATTAATAGGGTAGTGGACAAGGTATAATTTCAATGCAATCGATGATCTATTCTTTACCTACGTCCGATATTCGACACAAACTTCCTCTTTAGTGCAAAAAAGAGAGATATATCAGCGTATGTCGGGTAATATTACATTTAGGCGCACCCTCAACATAACCCCACTTTTTGAAAGAATTCTATTTGTCAATCAGTGCGCACTAAGTTTATCGGCATCTTTTTCTAAAAGCATGTAAAATATAAGGACGCGCTATTGGACATACATAACAGCTATGACGTAATTTCTTGGCGGTAAATTATAGCGTTTGAAATAAGTACAAATTTGTTAATTTTTTTTTACGTATATTTTTGTTTTCTAAAATCAAAGAATCATCAACGATTGTTTATTTTGTTGTGAAGATTAATAAAAAAAATATTTCAAAAAATTGTCCACTACCCTATTGTTTGAGTTTTAAAACATCAAACAAATCAGTAAGAGCAAAAATAATTACAAGCAAAAAAGATGTGAGAAAGTTCAACACAAGTACAGTTACGTGAGTGATGAGAAAATGAGAGCATGAAGGTTCTCAAAATACAAACAACTGGAACAGAATAAATATCTATGAAATGAAGAACAGAGACGAAAGCGCAACTACAAATAAGAACAAAATACTGACCATTGTCTTAGGAGAATCGAGGGTTGGAAGATATTCCAGCGATAATAATAAGATAGACGATATATTCTCCACCCATCGGTCCATGAGCCTACTTTCCTTCATTGAACAGGGTGTTTTCAAATTTTGTTTCTGACCATGGTTTCTAAAAATTCAGCGAAAACTATACAACTTTTGTATTAACACCTTTTTTCTACCTGTGAAGGTAAAGGCTGTAGGTGGGATGTCAATACATAAAAAAACACCCTGTACAAATAAGTGGATTATTGCGGAACTTATGGGTGGACCTCTGCGGGACGAGCGCACCGAGTTCCGCAGCCATCTACTCACCAATTGTTGAACTGTTCAAATAAGGCATTTACCTGAAACGGGTAATTTTTAAACTAATGAGAATAACTCATATTTGACATATTGGTGAATAGATGGCTGGGTCCACCCCATAAGTCCCGCAACAATCCACTCGTTTGTACTTGAATAACTTTTCACAATATATTACTAGTTTGGGTTAGTTGGGCAAATTGACAAAAAGTGGATAATCTTACAAATTTTGACTTTATAACTTATTGTTCAAGTACAAATAAGTGGATTATTGCAGAACTTATGGGTGGACCTCTGCGGGACGAGCGCAGCGAGTTCCGCAGCCATTTACTCACCAATATACTGTTGAACTGTTCAAGTAAGGCAACTCACATTTGAGTGAGTCAGGTTAGTATCGTTATTAAACAACATATTGATGAATAGATGGCTGCGGAACTCGCTTCGCTCGTCCCGCAGAGGTCCACCCATAATTTCCGTGAGAATTCACTCATTTGTACTTGAATAACTTGTCACATTATGTTACTAGTTTAGTAAAGTAACATTACTAATTCCTGTTGAAAGGCAAATTGACAAAAAGTGGATAATCTCACAAATTTTGACTTTATATAATAAGCTATTGTTCAAGTACAAATAAGTGGATTATTGCAGAACTTATGGGTGGACCTCTGCGGGACGAGCGCAGCGAGTTCCGCAGCCGTTTACTCACCAATATACTGTTGAACTGTTCAAGTAAGGCAACTCACATTTGAGTGAGTCAGGTTAGTATCGTTATTAAACAACATATTTATGAATAGATGGCTGCGGAACTCGCTGCGCTCGTCCCGCAGAGGTCCACCCATAAGTTCCGTGAGAATTCACTCATTTGTACTTGAATAACTTGTCACATTATGTTACTAGTTTAGTAAAGTAACATTACTAATTCCTGTTGAAAGGCAAATTGACAAAAAGTGGATAATCTCACAAATTTTGACTTTATATAATAAGTTATTGTTCAAGTACAAATAAGTGGATTATTGCAGAACTTATGGGTGGACCTCTGCGGGACGAGCGCAGCGAGTTCCGCAGCCATTTACTCACCAATATACTGTTGAACTGTTCAAGTAAGGCAACTCACATTTGAGTGAGTCAGGTTAGTATCGTTATTAAACAACATATTGATGAATAGATGGCTGCGGAACTCGTTGCGCTCGTCCCGCAGAGGTCCACCCATAAGTTCCGTGAGAATTCACTCATTTGTACTTGAATAACTTGTCACATTATGTTACTAGTTTAGTAAAGTAACATTACTAATTCCTGTTGAAAGGCAAATTGACAAAAAGTGGATAATCTTACAAAATTTGACTTTATATAATAAGTTATTGTTCAAGTACAATTAAGTGGATTATTGCAGAACTTATGAGTGGACTTCTGTGGGACGAGGGCAGCGAGTTCCGCAGCCATCAACTCACCAATATACTGTTGAACTATTCAAATAAGACATTCACCTGAAACGTGTTGTTTTTAAACTAATGAGAATAACTCACATTTGAGTTAGCATCGTAATTAAACAACATATTGATGAATAGATAGCTGCGAAACTCGCTGCGCTCGTCCCACAGAGGTCCATCTATAAGTTCCGCAACAATCCACCCTTTTGTACTTGAATAACTTGTCACATGATATTACTAGTTTGGTAAAGTAAATTACTAATTCTTGTTGAAAAGCAAATTGACAAAAAGTGGACAATCTTACAAATTCTGACTTTATATAATAAGTTATTATTCAAATACAGGGTTTTTTTTCATATATTTACACCCCATCTACAGCCTTCACTCTTACAAGTAAATGAAAGTTGTAAATACAAAAATTGTACAGTATTGGCTAAATTTTTAGAAACCATGGTTAGAAACAAAAATTGAATGTCAGAAATGTGAAATGTTGCATGCTTTCAGCTTTTTTCAAATGGGATGCCCTATATTTGGTTCCATATTTTTGAAGAGCACAATTTCCCGATTTCAAAACTATATAGTTTGTATTAGGTTGAGCCGTCTCCAACATATTTGGTTCTAAAAATTTTAAAAATACTATCGGAGAAATCAAATACCTCAAATTTTACCTGCAGCTTTCATCTGTACAGGTAGAATGGTTCATAAAATCAGTAATAAGATAATATTTTTACAATTTTTGGAGCCGAATATATGAGAGACTTTTCAATGAAATATAGATTATATATTTTTGGAATCAGAACATTGTGCTCTTCAAGAATATAGAATGAAATATAGGGCATCCTATTTGAAAAAAACGGGAAGTATGCAAAATTTCACATTTCTGACATTCAAATTTTGTTTCTGACCATCATGGTTTCTAAAAATTCAGCCAAAATTGTACATCTTTTGTATTTACATTTTTCTTCTACCTGTGAAGGTAAAGGCTGTAGGTGGGGTGTCAATATATAAAAAAACAGCCTGTACAAACTCTTCATGTGTACATTATCAGCTCAATTCCCACCAAAATCAAAATTTTATCAAGCTTTCTCAAAATCAGATCATGTAGGCCTCTTCAAAATTCTCTCAAGACCCTAGAGTAGACAAAAAAATGAGAGAAAAGGATGCCTGGATTTGCAGAGATAATTGGAGATCAAAAATCAGAAGCCGTGGAACATTATAGACTGATAATTATGTATAGAAAGAAGGACGAATCAATCGAGAGAACCAACGTTATCGAGTAACCTGGAAATTGAAATGCTTTATCATGGACTCCTATCCATATAAATGACTCAAGACAACGATCCTGCATAAGCTAAGTAAGCGGCGTATCGTATATTCTGATATTATGTTCTAGTAAGAATAGCTTGTAAAGATGCAGTTCTTTTTTATGTTCTCTCTTGACCATTCTGGGGATTTCACCTGTTTCTGATCACCGGAATAATACATTTTCCTAATCATTTATTATGGTTTCTCCTCTCTCAGTTGATACATGATCAGTTAATGTGGATCGAATTATTTGTGATCTCACATCTTTTTTAATGCTGTTTCTATTTCAATTTACAAATTTAAATATTCTGTGTAGTATTAGGTAATTTTTACACATTGGTTTTGGGGAGTTTGGATTTATTATTCGCCCCTGAAGCCAAATACATATTTTTGTAAGTTTGATCACCATTCAAATATTGAAATAAGACAAAATACAAAATTATGAGATGTTGTAGAAGCCAGGTTGTTACTTTTTCAACTAAACATTTTCTATAACTTATCTGGAAGACAGTTTTGTGATATTTTTTATGAAATGACTTCAAAACAAGATCGCGACAAACATTTCCGTCAGTAACACTGCTTGCAAAGTTATAATCGGCTAGGCTCGACATGATACCAACAATTTGACACTACCAAAAATAGACTATTTAGCACCGCTATATCTATACTTAAGAGCCTTCAATAAAGCTAAAAATGCAATTATTTAGGTAAAAACACCTTACTGCTGAAAATTCCACCCTATAAAAAGCATTTCATCGATGAGTAATTGTTGTGCCATATATTCCTCTTACCACCAACCCCTTATATAAAAATGTGTATAATCCTCTAATACTCCAAGTAATAATAATAATAATTTCATTCTGATTCGTTGTCTACAGTGGCGACATTTAGGAAGGGCGTCCGAGCCATCCAATTGGTTGGCCGAACAAGTACGTATTAATTTCACGATTTTGTTTTTATTTTTATTTTTTTCGAAAATTCCTATACCTTCGCATCAATAAGCGGAAGTATATTAATTTTTTTTTAAAAACCACCAAAAAACTTTGCTTACGAGAAAAAATACACCAAATTTATGTATATCACTTGTTTTTGGGCACTTCCGGGGTGTAAATATCAATTATTAGTTTGAAAGATTGAAGAAATAGGATGAAATTTCAAAAACAATATTTAAATGGCAAAAGTTTTGTATTTCAGTCTTTGTGTCAAAAATAATCAAAATTCTTAATGTGATTTTGTAATATACTACTGCACTTCTTTATATGTGGTGATTTTTGTTATTATAATCAGAATGAAAAACACAATTTTAAGTTATCTCAATGTGTTAGATGCAGAATGTGAAATTAAAATTGTTTATTCTAGGATGGTGTGTAGGGTATCTTGTTTTATTTATTTGTGTATGAAGGTATAGTTGGGCTAGCCTAGATTTTGTGTGGTCGTGAGTAATCGTGAAATGGTAAAAATAGTGATGATCTTTCTTCTGACAAATACTCTTGAGGATGTTCTCTATTAATAAATGTGACCTTAATACTATCAACAACAACCAACACATCAAAACAATCCCATTCATATTACGTTATAATTAATGGGTTCAATGAATATGAATCGCTCCATCAGTATGAAATCGCTCGACAGAATATCAATGAAGGTGAACTTTGATTTGTTTTATATTCACAACGGAAACTCAGACATATAGTTTACCGAAGAATCATCGAAATATCACAGGAGAACATCCTCAATTTACATTATATAGTTTTGTCTTGGTTTATGGATCACACAAGTATTCAAAAAGAAAAATCTCTTTTCTTAAATGACTTAAAAAAATATATAATGAAGTAGATAAACAAACTGTGATCCCATAAACAAACATAAACGACACGCAGGACAATTTTTTATTTAAAAATCTTCTACATTAAATTCACGCCCTTTGAAAACATTTAACAACCAAATGGAATTATCAATTATGTCGCCGGGTATAGGGATTTTATGTTTTACACCCACACCATGTGTGTTTTGTTTTAACTGTCAGCTATATTCTAACTGTAATCACTATTCACAAATTTCCCTGTTCCAATCTTATCACAGGTGAAGTGGATATCACTTTTCCGAGTAAGTCGAATAACACATTTCCTAACTTTGTTGGATATCGCCCACCATATAGCATGTCACATGAAAATTAAAAATTTCCTTCATTTATCCCTATTCCTACATAAGGTCCAATTTTGAGCACTATGTGACATTTTTTTTAACAACATTTTAACCTATTCCTCCACTATTTTCTGCATGACGTTAGATTAGGTAGGCTCCTCTCACACTATGTGCACTTTATAGTATTTGTATTTAAATATTAAGTATTTTTTATGTGAAAGGTGATATTATTTTATGAAAGCTTCAAATTTGAGCTAAATTGATAAAATAAAATTGCCAATTATTAGACGTGATGGTGCATGTTAAGTGCATCTTTCTGCATGATGTGAATTGTTTTTTTATTAAAAATTAATTAAATATTTTGCTGCATGTATTTTTATATTGAAATATTGATATTTATGTAGGTATATAGAATCTAGTTTAATTTTAAGGTAGAGTTAGTTACATTAATTGCAAATATTCTGACAATTTAGTACCTATCTAATATTTACCAAGTTCAGATTATTTTGGAATTAAAATATTAACTTTAGATTTATAGATGCGTTCTTATTTTAGGTAAATTCAATATTTGCCCAGTTAAACTGGATAGATTTCACCAATTATTATATTCAGTGTACATCTGTAAGCAAATCTCTAACTTTCTATAGACACTGCAAATTATCTATAAGCTTATAGAAAGTTATGGATTGCTCACAGATGTGCACAGAATTGACCCGTTAAAGTTCCTTAAGTATAAGATGTTATGATTCATCTAGGATCTTTGTTCAGTTTTCAAAATTAAAAATATTAGATTAGTTTACCTAAACTAAAGACGTAAGTAATAGAAGTTTAGGGGTAGGCAATAACTAGTTGAATGCGAGAACGATTTATGGTTTACAGATGACCACCATCCTCCCCCTACTTTCACACCACCAGAGTTGCCCAAGAAGGTTCATGTCAGAGGTATACTTCTTCAAAAAATCATTTTAGATGATAAACCACGCTAAGAATAGTAATTGTTTGTTTGCTTGACCAAAATTCACCTTTACTCCAAAAACAAAAATTGACGTTTAGTATCAGGACAGGAAATTATTTTTTTTGATTATGAAAAAGAGTTTCAATAAGAGAGATTTAAAGCCTTGTACTTGAGCAAATGAGTCAACTTTTTTATTAGTTACATCTATGTTTATGAACATTGCTAGCGCAATCTCCTATTGTTGTCAATGGATTAAAATTACTTTCACTTATGCTGGCTTGAAATCTCTCTTTACGTTTTTTTTTCTTTTGGTCCATGATTTGGAAAAATTGCTAAACGTCAGCCAAAAAAAATCACTAAACCTAGTAATATGCAAAAATTAATTTTATTTTTGTTTCGCACAATCCATTCATTCATCATCAACTTTTTTTTAGAATGTGTTTTGTCGTTTTATTTAAATTTTGTATCATAACACCAAAACCAGACTTATTGCTTCTTGACAAACTCTGTTATCATTTTTATCCTTAAGCCTCGTACATACTTGAGCACGAATTTGAATCAGGTAGTGTTTCGTGATGCTGCCGAATAACAGTCGTGCTGAGGTGGGTAGGAGGCTTTAGATTGATCCTTTTTTCTTTAAACCCATTGTTAAGGCAACTTCTTCCCACTGCGCGTAAATCGGCGAGGAGTATGATGACGTATAACATGCCTAACCAATGGAAATGTCGGTAAATCTGGCACGATCCAAATAGCCAGAGAAAAATAAGGTTTCATCTCAAAAAAAAAAACTGAAACCGTGAAAATCTCTGGATAATTTCAAAATTTGGTCCTTTATCGAATTTTCAGGGTTTTTTGCTTGCCCTATCTAAAATCTAAACATTTAAAGTTTCGGAAATCTTCATGTAGAGCCTACATCTTCTCAGGATTCGTTCAAGGATTTTCGAATTTTCCGATGTTTAAACTTTGTACGGGTTTAGCAAAAATGCCATTTTTCATTCTTCCCAAACATTGAACTATGGAAAGAGCCCAACCAGTGATTTCCAGGAACGACTACATTATTTTATTTGAAGTTGTAGTGTAGCTTTAGTAAAATTCTATGCCAAAGAAAAAGTGTAGCTCAAGAATCCAGCGAACTCATGAAATTGATTGCTATTTAATCAGGCAGTCATACATAACTGAAATATCATTGCCAAGCCAAGCCGAGTTTAGTCTCCCGACGTGGAAAATGATAAATTAAATTGCGCGAAATTGGGCCAGCCAAAACGTGTAGTAATAGAACGATTAGATGCTACCTGACCCTGATAAATCATCCGAAAAGTTCCGCCTTTGCATTCAAAACGATAAGCTACCTATTTATGGATAAGTCCCAGTAATTATCCTCAACCCAAAAATTTTATTTATAATTTCAAAATTTTTAATTCAGGCCACAACAACAAAACTAAATTCTAGTAGTCAACTTTCACAACCTACTTTGTCAATACACAAATTTGCATGGGCTGAAGACAATTAATTGTACGATAGGAAAAGATTGATTTTGGAAAATACAAAATGCCACTTGATGATTGATTAATCATCGTGAACTGAGAGAAGATGTTTGCAGAAGAGTAATTGAGAGTACCTACGCCTTATTCATTCGTATCCATGTTTTTCCATCTTGTGAGAAGGCTTCCTTTATTTTTAATAGAACATTTTGTCCACTGCACCACTCTCGGACTTGAGACAAATAAAGAGTTCGCGAAGGTATGTCTTTTTGAGAAGTACTTCAGAGTACCAATGTCACTCATTTCTGGTTCTACGACCTAATTTTATTCCTATACCTTTTGGTTGGCTGAGCCACTAAACTCGCCCAATCCCGCACCGTGGGAAGTAGTTTTGGCTTGATCCACATTACAACTCATAATAATTTTGTGAACAAAAAAAAAAAAACATCATCATTTCAAATCTCAAATGTGGATATTCTAAAAACGTTACCTTCCAATTAAATTCATAGGTTAGTAGAATTAGTTTGTAGTTAAATGTTTAGGTTTAGCAAATATTAATAATTACAAATTCTGGGTTTAGGTATTACATAATTATATTCAATTTCTGAAGATACTTTTATGTAAATTATTTTCTGTTTTCAGGTGACATGAACCGTCATGATGAATTACTTAGTAAGTTTTTGTTGTAAATAATTTCCTCAATGTTTAGTTGAAATTTTTAGTAGATTGTAGTACATGTCTTCCTTTATCATTACACACACACATGCACATGACGTACAAAAGGGTATTTTTAACTATTAATGAACTTCACAGGGAAAAAATATTTTTGGTAGATGTAGTAACACAAAATAAACACCAAATAACAATATAGCATGCAATAATAAATTTGTTTTTTTTTTCTCGGTTTATAATTCCCTATAAATAATATAAAATGTCTATCGTAGACTGTGAAATTTTAAATATTAAAGGAACAATAATTTTTAGTTATAGGTTTAGTGCAAACAAAAACGTCCAAAATGTATAGTTTTAAATAGAGTAGGGTACCTATAGTATTAAGTAGGATTCTTAAGGTTTCAAGCTTCTGGTAGCTATATGACCAATCCAACATTACTGTTTAAGTTAAAATTTGTAAACGAGTGAAAGTAACTTAGTTTTTTAGCCTAAACATTAACTTGATTACTTTATGATCAAATCATATACTAAAATGGTAATTCCTTGTCCTAATATTTTGTTGAAATGATTAACACATAAATAACTCAATAAAATAAAAATTTTATCAAATAAAATATAAATATTTTAGTGGCACAAAGAAACCAAAATCACCGGAACAGTACGTTGCCCAACGTAAATGTAAATATGGTCAATTCAACGAAGCAAGTGAACAAAGTGAAACCTAACATCACTAGAAATGCAACAGAAAATTTAGTCTCTCCTACTTATAATTCTCGGTAAGTGAAGCTACACATTATAGCGTACTTTTTTCAATATAATTTTGAGTTTTGTCCTGATTGTCCTCAGCATATTAAAAAGTATAGGAACTTTGGGTATTGCCGCTCATCAATTAGTTCTAAAAGAAGCTGACTAGATAGATAAATGTAAAGCCCACGAAATTAATAACTGTAAAGTTTGACGAATGAAATATATACTTCTATAAGTATATTTTGTATGTAAAACGATAAATAAACTATGCCTAATCTTGAAGGCAATTAGGTACCTGGGCTTGAATTTGTCCAGGAACAGATAGTCCGCAGTACATCGCCCCTTTTTCTTCGTTTTAATTTAACGTAAGCTACAAATTTTCATCTATTAAACTTTTTGGAAATGGACCGTTTGCATTCTGGAAAGTGTTAAACGTGTAGCAAAACGCCCCAAGTACTCTATTTAATTAGTTAGATGGTAAATGGCGAGCGGTATATTGATGGTGTTTATTTCCTTGAGCTGCTACCTGTAAAATTGTGGAGGGGTCTATTCGCAAAAGAGAGAAACAAACTATTGGGGTTTACTAAATTATATTTTATTATACTTAAGACCAAAAGTTTAAATAAGCAAAATATCTTTCTATTCTGACAGCCACTTCTAT
The DNA here is from genome assembly GCA_917834065.1 of Ceutorhynchus assimilis. Classification (NCBI taxonomy): domain Eukaryota; kingdom Metazoa; phylum Arthropoda; class Insecta; order Coleoptera; family Curculionidae; genus Ceutorhynchus; species Ceutorhynchus assimilis. Next base: position 7,317,901 of record OU892281.1, read on the forward strand.
TTTTCCCAAGTCAAATTATTTCACATCCGTTCAAATGTCATTATTAGGGACCAGGAAATATCCATACACAAAAAAAAAAACGCCCTACTATTACTATTCTTAATAACTTATAAGTTTATACATTTCAACACTTCCGATTCACATTCCTATTAAACTACCCTTCACCTATATCTATAAATTCTTAAAAATTCCTAAGTCCTTCACTGACTGCTTATGCAAAATAATTATTTAAGTCATAATCCGACTCACTGGATGAAGTATATAGGTATTACTAACTATATCCTTATGAAAACCTTACAATAATTTCTACATGAAAAATAAAAACCCTAATTCAAAATTTCAGCACTTAAGGTTATCAATGTTTCTTCATGAAAAACAATTTTCAAATAAAGCTTTCCAATACTTCTCATGATTAACATCAGCAATTTTATTTCATGAAGAACAACAGTTTTTTAAACTAACCTTTTCATTACTTCTAATGATTAACGCAACAATCTTATTTCATGAACAAGTTTCCTTTCGAAACTTCCCATTTTATTTAAAGGTTTATTTATTCAGAACAATTACTATTTTCGGATTCCTAGCCAATAAACACAAATGTTTAATTAATAATTCCTACTCCAAATCGTATACAGTAACGGGCAGGCTACTAGGTATATAGGATCCAACTTGACGAATTTACCACCGTCCGCAGCCGTTTGAACCCCTGTCACTGTCGTTAGTTCAACAACTTTGACGTTTGTTTACTTCAGTACGATTTAGATACAGACTTAAGCACGGTTCAGCTTACTGATCAAAACGTTTTGTCTGCAACGTGTTTAACCTTAGAGCAGGTAATTTCTTAGGTGGGAGGAGTAGGAACATAAAGTTGGAATTTGAAGCCGTATTTTTCCAGGTATTTTGAGATCCAAAATAATGGCGGTATAGGCAATTCAATGCTTTACCTGTCATTTGGTGTACACACACCTGCTAAAAACTGGCTTCACTTTAGTCTCATAGCAGAATGGCGCGTTCCTACTCCTTATGTCCGTAGGACAGCGCTTTACCTGCTCTAAGTGTTTAACTGTATGCAGACAAAACGTTGTGCAAAACGTAGCGTCTGCGCCATGCTTTCAGATATTTTGTCAAGCTTTATTTATTTATAATTATTAAGTTTACGCGTGCAGATAGCTAAGCGTTGGTTATCAATGTAGACACTAGACACTTTAAGCAAACCCTAAATATTCCTACGTATCCGTATCCGCTTCTGTGAACGCATCGACTTACGTTGACCGCCTAAAAGTCCTTTCATGGTCATACATTACGTAAACGATCGTATGATGACACGTTTTCTAACCACAAAAAGTTTTGTTTTGATTTTGTAGCTGTGTTTGTAGGTTTTATTTTTATCCATAAGTACTGTGTTTATGTTCTTGAAGTTATTTTAGTAATAACTGACAGGTAGATCCCTCAATAGTGTCAAATGATTGAGATACGTTTTCGGGTACAGATACGAGGCTAGGCCCGTAACGATACGGACAACGTAACGCAACGAGACCACCATATTTACTATCTATCCTGCGTTAGATACCTACGTTTGAAATTCAGGACCTGCTTAAAGTGTCTACTTGCTTATCCTGAATTTTTATATGTATCCGTCTCCGCATCGATCTGCGCACGCGCAGAATAGATACGGTGGTTTCGTAGTCCGCATAGTTACGGGCCTAGTCTCGTATCCGAAAACGTATCTCAGCCATTGTGTCTTTAGCCTTAGTTTTTTGAGTGACAAGTCTTTTCACGTTTTGTTTTTACCTGGTTGTCATGAGTTAAGGGTCATTGACATCCACTTAACTTAACTTAAGGTACGGAAAATTATAACTAACGTACGAAACTGAGAAGGTGTCTGTTAACAATGAAGTAAATTATCTTACATGACGTATGCGCACTTATAACCTGAACTGTCAAGTCAAATTATATGCACAGAAATGGAAATTATTATTTATTGCACGGATTTTCTTAAGTTGGTTCAACTTTTCGTGTGTCACGTTGATTTTCTTAATTTTTAAGTGGATGTAACAACTATGTGATCTTCAAATTTTTTTTATTATTAATTTTCCGTACGTCAAGTTAAGTTAAGTGGATGTAAATGACCCTTTAGCACTAAATATATTTGACATTTTGCCTGCAAATTCGTCAAGTTATATCCTATATACCTAGTAGCCTGCCCCTCACTGTATTGTTAAGAGCATTATAACTTCCCTCCATATTTGCAAAATTAAATTAAAATGTCATTCTACTCGAAGCAATTAAAGTTATGCAATAAAGTTATTACAGTCAAAATCACTCAAGTTTTTATGCATTAAACTTCAAATTCTAATCACACAAAGTCATGTTCATCATTTATAGTCAAAATAAAACTTGTCACTAGAGTATGTACTTACATTCGTCTTTAAAACACAAAACTAATTTAATTTAATTATTTTAATTACTTAGAGCTCGCACATAACGTCGAATGAATTTAAATGTTCTTTCTTTCTCCATTTTCCGTTACTTTTCAAAGTTCAATCAAACGCGTTTTCCCCCGAGGCAATAAAAGAATCTTTTCGCGAATTTTACCCGGACTGACACATTAGGTACTGTAGACTTTAACTCAAACTAAACTGACTGCTCAACTGATGTAACCGCTGTATTTATATTATTCGATCCCCCCAAAATTTTTTTGTCCATCAATCATTAAGAGGATGATGCAATCTCTTCGAAATTTTTGTCATTTCTTTGTTTAAAACCGAATAATTATGTCGCAATTTCCTGGTTTATCGGGGTCAACAGATTTCGTATAAGAATGTCACATATAACTCAAAGAAGACCGACAAACACGTGCGGGCCATAAATCACCTATTTAATTATTTTGGCCTCGCTTTTAATATTTTTAAAAATTTTAGATGATGACACAGGCAGACACAGACGAAATAATATAATTTTGAACGTATTTGGAGTCAACGTTAATTTGTTTCATTTTCAATTTATTGATACTGATTTGAAATACAGGAAATTCAGTTTTTGATTATTTGATTACATTTAATTTTTACAGTAAAGACATTGTAATTATCGGGTCTATTTTTCCCGGGTCATTACAAACGTGTCAATTTAATGAGGTATTGGATAGGTATGAACAAACATTTACTTTCCACTTGAATCGAGAGATATTTTTTTATAAAATTTGGATCAAATGGTTATACTGGCCTACAATTTTCAAGACCTACATTTTTACATGTTTAAGGCGTAGGTCTGGAAAAACTGCCCTTGAAAATTGTAGGCCAGTATGATACACTAAAATATAGGAAAATTTAATGGAACCAGCGACAGACGCCTTATTATTTCTATATAATAATAACTGTTGAGTAAGAATGTCCAATTAAGAACTTAAATGTAATTCAACTTACTAATAAAACAAGGAAAAATTCTGAAAAATCAGAGCAATCGTGATATCAGGGCAACATAAAATACCTACATATTCAAAGGGTTGGAGCGGCAATACCAACTTCACGGTAATAATTGTAACAATACTATAATCAATGTATTGCTATGGAAATAAGGAACATGTAACATTCTTGATTTTTATAGCATAGGTACCATCGTATGCGTTTTCAAAATGTTGGTTATAAATTGCTGAATATTATATTTAGCATCCAGTCAAAAACATTTTTCAAATTAGTTTTAATGGACGATAAACACTAGAAAACATTTTTGTTTTTTGTTTTTTTTAGAACATGTATATGTTCATATTTTTTCCTTGCAGGACCAACGCTCATTACAAACCTCTAATCCTACAAGCTACGGCTTTACAGAATCACGCAAATACTTTGTCAACGTCGTGAGTTTGAATTTTTGAAAATCTTTTTTTGGTTTTACCCCTTGATTCCCTATTTATAAAATATCAAATGTTTTTGACTGTGATAATTTTATCTACTTGATATATTTGCTTTTTTCTTTAAAAAAAAAATATGTGGTGTGCTATCAGCAGTGTGCTATTTTCAGCCCGCCGGATCCATCAGAAACTACGACTTATGCCGGCTATCATCTTGCCTATGAAGTCAAAAAACTCATGTACGCTTTAGCCAGTATTAACCACTTCTTTTATTTATTGCAGCTTGAGTAGTTAGATGTTTTTATTAAGTAGGTAGTAACTAGCAATATGGAATAAAAAATATATAATCAAACTATTTTTTCTTCCATAAATAGTACGTAGTTGTAGTGTTTGTACTTTTTATGATAATTTGCAAATGTTCTTTTTTTTTGCGGCACAAATAACTTTTGCATTTTTCCAACGCAGCTTTTGTGCATTCTTTTGGATACTTTGCACTATCTAATATTTAGAATATACTCGATGGCAGGTAAGTGACACCATGGAAATATATCTGTGAAACATTTAGGTACCTACCTACCTGTCTGTAAAAGAGTAATGGTTACTGATAGGTTTCATAGGGAAGCCAAATGTCTAATCATACTTTTTGTTTCCTATGAATTTTTGCACAAAATTGTTTATTTTTTATTATTAATTTAAAAGCTTCAAATAGGACCACTAAGACACTTTAGTAGGCGTCTCATGTGTGACTAAAGTAAAACAATTCAATGCGAGAAAGAACCAGAGGCTGTATTTTGACTCCCAAATGGATCTCATTCTAGAGCACTTACCAGTACCCAATGTACTTTAAAAAGCGGAAACCCAAAGGACACATTTATTTATTCATTTATTTGATATTGACGGACAAATGTCCAGTAGGTACCCTCTCATCCCCTAAATTAAAATAATCGTTACATCGATTATTCTAAAGTTACTAGAAGAGACATCAATTTAACTTAAAAGAGTGTACACTAATGTAACTTGAGGAAGATATCAATACCAATAATGTTTCTTCAGTACCTACCTTCACCGAGAATTAATATAAGAAATTATTATTTCAAGCTTGAACTATTGCATAAAAATTATTGTTGTTTTTTTGCACAAGTAGCTTCTTTTTGTGTTGTTTGCTAGCTGCTGATAGGTCAGCCACATTTTTCACTTTTAACTTTGATTAGCCATATAAATCATGGGCATGTAGAATATAATCAATTAGTCAACAAATCTAATAATATTGGTGTTGAAATGATAATGATGTCCACTCGTGCATGCAAATGGGTTTATGATATTAATTTGAATTAGTTCTATATTGCCAATAAATGGCATTGCATTGCATTTAGGATATGCTACATAGTTTACTGTTTTAGAATTAATTTTAGTGCCAATCCAAGCCAGAGTTTATTTTGTCTTTTAAGGATATTCTTCCTGTATACCTATGCATTCCTAATAATTGTCCACAGTGATAAAAGACGCTTTAAGTTAACAATTTTGTTGTGAATTCTGGAAATGGAGAGTAATAACGACAAAGTCACATTTAAAACTCCAAGTTGCACTTTTTGAAATATTAAACATAATTTTTGTTCCTCTACATTTCCAACTTGGGTTCATTCAAATTCAATCTATATTTAAATTGTACGTACAGTTCATGGAAGAATATTCTTAATTTGACTCAGGCTGCTGAACAAAGTCAAAAATAAATTTAATTTTTTAGGCCTACGAATAGAAGTAGTGGTGGTACCAACCAGAATAACAACGGTGTAGGTTTACCTGTAGGCTTGGCCGATGATCAAGCCAAAGATTTCGACTTTGAAAAGACTGAAATGAAATACGATAGCACGGGGATGTTCCATTGGGGTCCAGCTAGAAATTTAGAAGAGTGTATTTTGGTAGGAACTATTATGGACTTTTTTGCAAATATTATTTGGATTTTGCTTATAGGACCGCAACCAAGCGGCTATGACTGTCCTGAATGGTCACGTAGTTGTTTGCCTGTTTGCCGATCCAGATTCACCCCTCATAGGACTCAGGAATTTGGTTATGCCTCTGAGAGCCAGCAACTTTCACTATCACGAGCTAAAGCATGTGGTTATTGTCGGATCTGTTGATTATATCCGTAGAGAGTGGAAGATGTTACAGAACTTACCAAAAATTTCTGTTCTAAATGTAAGAATTAGGAATTACCTATTTAGGGCAAATATGTTTCAATTTCCCACTTACAGGGTTCTCCTTTGAGCAGAGCTGATCTCCGTGCTGTGAACGTAAACTTATGTGATATGTGCTGCATTCTATCAGCCAAAGTGCCAAGCAACGACGACCCCACGTTAGCTGATAAGGAGGCCATCCTGGCCTCGCTTAATATTAAAGCCATGACTTTTGACGATACGATAGGTGTTCTCAGTCAGAATACCGAAAATACTGAAAATGGTACGCCAGTTGGTAGTCCTATCATTTTGCAAAGACGCGGGAGTGTTTATGGAGCCAACGTACCCATGATTACAGGTAATTTATTGTAGTTTTTGGTGGTCATGAAAATTGAAAATGTATTAGCTGTATAAGAATTATATATAGTGTCGAAGACAGTCCACTAGCCCATGAGATCATTTGCCCCGCGGTGTATCAAAAATTATTAATAATTCCAAAATTCAAATAAAGTAATAAACATTGGTTTTATGAAATATCAGTAATCCTGATGACTGTCAAGTCTGTGTAGATATTGTGATATCGGTTAACAAGGGAAACCTTGTCCTTTCCCTGCCTGGTAGTCCAAACACCCCCTCTTCCATATTTCACTGTATCTCAGCAAGGTAGCGAATCTGCCAAGACACACTTTAATTAACACAGAACCACAGAGAGGCCCTCCAGTCTTCCAACAAAAGTAGCAATAAGCAATATCAAGTCAGACAAGTATATGATGATAAGAATTACCAGAGATCAGGCTAACAACAGGACGAAGGACAACGACGTACAATATCGTAGAGAAGAAAAAACGATTGCCTTTTGTAGAGTAGAGTTCTTCATGCCAGAAACATTGCTGATGTCAAAAGCAAAAGGAAAAAGTGATTGTACTGGATGGAATAACTCAGAAATTTTTCAAAAACATGTCCCTTCTTCAGCCACTGAGGATTAATGAGGAAAGCAAAATGAAAATCATGGGTAATTTTAACGGCAAAGTACGTCGGGGCAGGTAGCACACATTGGAAGCAAGATCTTTAGGATGCACCTCTGCTTGTGCTGCTTTGTCCTGCTTCAAAACGCAACCCAGCAACACCCACCGTTTCCGAAACATATCGATTTCCATTTTGGTTGGGTAACTTCATCCTTGGCAACACATTGGGAGAAGGATCGCTGAAACAGGTTCCTGCTTGTGCTGCTATGATCCAGCCTTATCCTGCTTCATCTTGAGATACACACTGGTAGCATTACAAAAGTCTAGTCGTAGCAATATGGCGAGCTCGAGACACCGTTGCCAAATGTATCGTAATGTAGTGACTACAGAAATTTTAATCAAAAATAACAAGAACTTACCAAACAACCATCCCAGGAGAGATCATCACTTAGACAGCACAACCAGAAACTTCAATTAAAATTTACCTGAACATCGATATCCAGAAATTATTGAAAGCCGATACCCTATATTGACTAATACATTGGAATGTGAATAGAGCAAGAGTTCATGGACCTTTCAACAATTAACATTCCAAAGGAGCCGAAAAATGATGATACCCACTTAACAAACCACTTATCGACGCCCATGATAATTAATTAAAAGGGGACCAAATACACTAATTGATCGGATGATTCAACCACAAAAATCGAGGTCAGAAAAAATAAAGAAATTCTAGACAATGGAGGGACCAATGATATAATAAGGCAACTTTGGCAGGAGAAAATTAGTGTTCGAGAAAACAGTGTTCGAGAAAGAGCGCGTAAACGGGCAGAACTACGGCGTGAAAGACCAGTGTCGGTTGAGTAATCAAGAAACCATTAGTAATCGAGAATCGAGAGACCTGTGTCCAGAAAGTCAAAACTACGGCGTGAAAGAGTTGTCGAATTAACCGAGAGAAGAAGCACGACGTGAAATAATAGCGCGAAAATATTCGAGTTTTTATTAATTGTTCATAATTAAAGTATCATATAAATTTTCCTTAACAGTTAATTGATGCTTATTACAGATTGAATACTTTTATTGTAAGATTATTTATTACCGACGCCTGTTATTTAATAACAAGCATTATTTATTTTAATAAAATAAACTTTATTTTAATTGACCACAATATTTCTGTGTTTTACTCTCCACCCGCAAATAGGACCCACTTTAAACTGTGTCTCCACTCAGAAACTAAAGTCACCGCTCGCCAATCTAACATCTTGCCAAGTTTCTGAATTTGGGGTCTCACAGTAATGAATGCTTGTGTCTGTATGTTGGATTTTCGACGAGAAGATCTAATCCAAACTAACTCGAACTAACCGGTACTTTTGTAATGAATGCTAGTCTTTGTATGTTGGTATTTTAGACGATAAGGGCTAATCCAAGCTAACCCGTCCTTATACTAAGTGCTAGTTTTTTTTATGTTAATATTTGAGACGAAAAGAGCTATTCCAAAGTAACCCGTCCTCATACTAAATGCTAGTCTTTGTATGTTGGTATTTTAGACGAAAAGAGCTATTCCAAACTAACCCGTCCTCGTAATGAATGCTATTCTTTGTATGTTGGTAATTTACATGAAAAGAGCTGATCCAAAACTAACCCGCCCTCCTAATAATCTTTAAGAAAAAAATAAAAATAGAAACCCTACGGAAGCGCAGAGAGGCTGCCTATCTCAGGAGGGGTTAGTCAATTCAATCCTTGGATTAGCTCTTTTCATCTAAAATACCAAGATACAGAGGCTCGCATTCATTACAGAGAGACGGGTTAGTTTGGATTAGCTCTTTTCGTCTAAAATACCAATATACAGAGACAAGCACTCATTAAGATATATTTGGAAACGGTATCTCGAGCTCTACCTATTCCTACGACTAGACTCTTGAAATGCTACCAGTGTGTATCTCAAAAATATTAGGTGTTGCTGGGGTGAAAATTGAAGCAGAATGAGGCAGGATAATAGCAGTGAACAGCAACACAAGCAGGAACATGTTTGAGCGATCCTGCTTCGAATGTGTTCCCAAGCCAAAGGTGAAGTTACGAACTATAATGAAAATCCCTGTATCTCGAAAATAGTACGTGTTGCCAAAGTGTGATTTAAAGCAGGATGAGGCAGGACCATTACAACACAAGAAGGAAAATTATTTAGCAATCCTGCTTCTAGTGTGTTGCCAAGGGTGAAGACGGTGAAGTTAGCAACCAAAATAAAAATCGCTGTATCTCGAATATAGTAAGTTTTGCCGAAGTCAGATTTGAAGCAGGATGAGGCAGGACCATAGCAGGACAAGCAGGAACATGTTTTAGCGATCCTGTTTTGAATGTGTTGCTAACTTCCCCGACATCGGCAAAGATGACTTTGAAACAGTGATGGGCATATAATAATGATAAAAGATCCTTGATTGAATTCCCACGATCTGGAAAACAAGAAATCAGCAGGAGAAGATGGAGGGACAGCTGAAAAGACGGCTTCCCATCCACATTAAAGAAACCATTCAACCTATATGCGGAGCTTTATTTCTACTTTTCTAAAAAGGGATTTAAACTATCAGTCTCAGACTATTGCTACTGAAATAGATAATTTTCCTCATTTCATCTGTGATAAATATCGATGACTGATTTCTTCTTCTTTTTCAGAATTAGTAAATGATAGTAACGTTCAGTTTCTTGATCAAGACGACGACGATGATCCTGATACTGAATTGTATCTGACACAACCTTTCGCTTGCGGTACTGCCTTTGCTGTTAGTGTACTAGACTCTCTAATGTCGACGGTAAGTTAGACATGTATATATACTTTACCCCTACTTGAAAGTAGGGAAAGGAGAATTTTGATCTCCAAAAATCTATTTGGATTTGATGATTTAAATTTGTATCGTTACAGACATATTTCAACCAAAATGCCTTAACACTTATACGTTCACTAATAACGGGAGGTGCAACACCAGAACTCGAACTAATTCTGGCAGAAGGAGCAGGCCTAAGAGGCGGTTACAGGTGAAGACTTTTCTATACCTACATTTTATTCCCAAAAAAAATCGATAAGTACAAATAAACTCTTGTTTCTTTAGCACTCCTGAAAGTTTATCCAACAGAGATAGATGTCGTGTAGGGCAAATATCTTTGTACGACGGGCCTCTAGCTCAATTCGGAGAAACAGGGAAATATGGTGACTTGTTTGTCGCCGCACTGAAACAATTCGGTATGCTTTGCATAGGATTGTACCGATTCAGAGATACCAGTTCATCTTGCGACGCCAGCAGCAAAAGATACGTCATCACTAATCCACCTGATGATTTTCAATTATTGCCCACTGATCAAGTAAAAAATTTTACATGTACTTTATTAAAATTAATGGAAATTAATTTTAGGTATTTGTCTTGATGCAATTTGATCCAGGTTTAGAATATAAACAAGTTAGGGGTGGTCGACAGGGTACGGGACAGGGAAGCGGAACAGGCGGAGGCGGAACGAACAAAGACGAAAATTCTTGACTATTGTTGTGTAGCGCCCTCACTGACGGACCATATTCATATATTTAAGATTTGGTTCGACATAAGTAATAAAAAAGAGTTCCCACCATTCCAATGCGTTTTCCATTAAGTATACTTTTTAAGTCATTATTTTACAGACTTTAAATGCACTTTTTTTTAAATTTTGTTTTAGTTATAATAATACATGTTTTATTTGTTTCGTATTATAGCTTCTTTGTTTAGTTTTGTGGGTAACTAACTGACTAACTCAACGCTGAAGGCGCTACACTAACAATAAAATAAGGATTTTTATGTAAGACAAAAATTATATGCGATTGCGGTGACACTTATACAACGGGATTGAGATTAAATAGTTGTATAGGTGTTGAGTAGGTAGGTAATTAATATAAATTGTTTTAAACATTGCCTGCTTGAGTTTGGATTTTATAGATTTTGTTTCAAGATATTTTTCTAAGCCAGTTTCAATTTTATCATAGTCTATGTCTACAGTGTCTCAAAAGTTGGGAACTTTTGATTTTCATAAAAATAGATTTACCTATTTTTTTCAAATTGGAAAAATCATCAATTTGACTTTTTCTGAATTTTTAACATTCATCTCCAAACTGTATAAGGTACCTATCTGCAATGTTTTAACCAATTTCAACAGTCAAGCATACTAATTTGAATATGACTTTTTAAACAATTCCATGTTTTATATATTCCAGTGTTTAAATTGTAAGAAAATATAATACATGTAATATTTTGTAAATTGCTACCCTGGTGCCATTCGCAATTAAAATAAGTATACATTATATAGAACAAACGGATTTTAAAAATGTTAATTTTTTTATCAGAATGTAAATTATGTAAATAGAATTTATATATTTAATAAAGGCAACATGAAGAAGTCTAATCGGAAAAAGAGTGGATTATATCTAATTACAGTATTACAGTCAGTACATGACATGGAAAATTGAATGTTCGAGTAGCTAAAAAAAAATGATAATTTACCTATATCACGAAATAAATGTCGATACTAGATTTGTCTGAAAAAAAATTAGCAAAAATGTTAGTAGTTTTCGCTATTGTGTCACATAAACAGCAAATTGCCAATTTCACAAATATGTATTATTATTTTTTACTTGATAAACATTCTATAAGCATACAGGGTGATTTTACATAGTGGTAATGCAATGAATTTTAAATACAAAGGCATAAGCATATAACACTTTATTATGTGTGAAAAAATTATACAGGATGATCATTTGCTAAGACCTATCAAATTTTGTTTTGAGGAGAACAGTTTTCGTGAACAGCACATCAGCTTCAAATTCTTCTGTGTTATAGATTAATTTAAATATAAACAAACTGTTAATTAGAAAACGCCGAAAAATTTCTAAATTTGTTTCATGACATGCAACAATTTTCCATTTTTGTTTTTGTGGATTTTCTATAATTTGAGAAATATTCTCGCTAAATACCGCTGCACTTGTGGTATTATCCCATAAAATGTTGTAGAAACACAGTGTCAGATTTAAGATTTAATATTTTCCAATAAAATTTAAAAAAAAAAATATTCTTACACATCTTACCCCTATACAGTGTGATTTTTTAAGTGTGCAACATATGGGGATTTTTTTTAGTAATAGCACAACCCAAATACAAACAAGGTCAAAAGTTGGTGCATGTCTGATAATCATATTAGGTGCACTTAGAATGGTTGCAAGTCAAACAGCATACAGGGTAGCTCAAACAATAGCAAAGCTGTACCGTAAAGTACCCTTATTTTAGAAAATTCAGCAAAATGTTATAGAGAAAAGTCGTTTGGAATTAAAAGTTATGCCTAAATACCAAAACATAGCCTCCTAAGATTTTTTTTTATTTTCTTTCGAAAAAAATCTATAATTTCTATATTTTTTTTATTTTTCATTTCCGCCCTTAATACTTTCAAAAATTAATTGAAATCAAATCAATTTTACATAACTTTGTTCAAATTCAAGCATATTTGTAAAATTAACTTGGATTTTTAATTTTATATGGAATCACGAAATTCATGTTTGTTGCAATAATGATATTCAACATAACTTTAAAATGTCGCAATTTTTTCTTTAACAAGTTAAAACATTACTAATGATAATAGCCATATTAAAAAAACTCTCCTTAAAGTGCAAAAGTTTTATTTTATTTAAGTAAATATTAGTAGAATTTTGATATTTTTTGAGCCACCCTATATGCTGTTTGACTTGCAACCATTCTAAGTGCACCTAATATGATTATCAGACATGCACCAACTTTTGGCGTTGTTTGTATTTTGATTGTGCTATTACTAAAAAAAAAATCCCATATGTTGCACACTTAAGTAATGACACTGTACAATAAACAACCCTGTATTTCGTCTAAAAACATTCATATTGTCCATTTTAAGTACATGTAAGTTACTTTTGGCTGGAATAATAATTAAGCCCACAGAAAACTTTAATCAATTATAAAAAAGTGCTTCTGTTCTAGTAGCACTTAAAGTTGGTGTTTTTGAAATTTGTGCACTGTTTTTTGGTATCTGTGGGCGTTGTTTAATTAGTAGAAACGCTTCATGTGAGCATAAACATAGTTTATCAGACTGTTTGCAAATTACATGGTAGAACACACTCGATATTAAAAAGCTTTTCAATAAAAACTAATTCTTGTAAAAGTATAAAAACTGCTAAAAGTTTGTAAGATATGTAAAGCTGCAAAATCATTAATTTAAAATTGAATTGTGATATTGTAAATAAAAATATGATGTTTGTTAGGTTTTTAATTATTGTACATAGAATTTATGTATTATAGAAACTTATTTATTAGCAATATTGACTGTGAAAACAAAATTGTTATATCTACACCAAAATTCTTTTTATATATTGTGCATTTTAAGCAACTTCATTGAAATGTATTAATCACCTCAGCAGATGAAAAGGTAGCAATACATAATATAGCGAATCTGATTTAAATATTAAGTTTGTTAAAGTTTGTGATTGTTTCCGCATAGTTTTTGTTATGTTTTCAAAAGTTTGTTTCGGATATTTTAAGTTTGAACTTGCAACTCCTCACGAGGCAATTGATTATTAATGGTTATTCCAAATTCACCTAAAATACGTTTTTGTAGTTGTATTGTTGATTCAATTTTATAAAGGTTATAATAATTTTGAAAATGATGTTTTATTTGTTCTGTTTCTTTTTAGAGGGTTGATTTTGCCGCAGAACTTTATTAAGCTTCATTCTATTGCTACAGGGTAATCCAATTTGGACACTTTTGATAGAAAACGTCAATTCCTGAGCGAAATTTACGAGACGAGAGAAATCCTCAGATCGGATACAAATATGCGTGAATCGATCAAACCAAGAGAACGATTGGCCCTATCGCTGTACATTCTTGATTTTATTTGTCATAACTCCAGATACCCTGCAAAAAACTTATTAAAGCAAATGTATCTTCTTTTGATCACACACGTTTAGAGCAGTTTTAAGACAAATTTAGATTAGATGGTTTTTAGAGTAACTCAGAATTTTAGATGTTTTTGAAATGGTTTCAGACCTCTTTGAATCCAAACGATTCTTCCTAATATTGTCCCAGCTTTTTCATAAATAAATATTCTTTTCAAAGAAGCCTATTTATACAGCCGAAAACTAAAATCCATCCCTTCCCCTAGAGTTGAGTTGAAAGTAAACAACTCGAATTTGCAAGTTGGGACTAAGAAAATCTTAATGTTTAAAGCGGGAGAATTCACACAATTAATGGGTTTTCTAAATTGAATTTTTTAATTTATAGGCAATTTCCTTGGCAATTTTCTAATATTATGTGAATGTATGATAGAAAAATCATTGTTTTTCTATTACAGGCTTTTGAGTCTTCTCTAGGGATTCAAAATGGTATTTAGCTGAAATCGCTAGCGTTTACGGTATGTGAGAAAATCGAGTTTGAAGTTTTAGACAAAATGTCGACTAAATTTCAACTTTCAAGCTCAAGATCTTGGAAACCCCGAAAGTTACAAAAACCAATTTTACACAGCCTTATAGAGAATTTAATGCTCTTTCCAATAATATGTAGTTATTATTAATTTGCCTAAAAATAATCGAAGATATAAGCAATTATTCATGAGCATGTCAAGATTTCAAAAAATGTCCAGAGCGAAAAATGGGATTTTCTTTTGGGTTTTTTCTCTTATAATATTGAAATTTCCAAATGTAATTGACGTTAGAGTTGTTTCTGACTAATTTGGACTCGCTTTATCGGTTTCTAAAGTTAAAATTAAGAAAACTCCAAAAATAGAAATTTTAAATATTTTGCACATTTTTCTAAGGACACCTACTTCTTGGAAATCTTGAATATGTCGGTAACCAGAAGCGGTACTGGAACAGAAATTATAGCCCTTGATAGGGAGAGAATCTTGCAATTATGAACAGAATTAATTCAAAAACTGCCTATAAAACCACAACTTAATTATTGATTTGCTATGAAACGCCCATAATCAAAAAAAAAAAATATTTATATTTTCACATTTCGCCAATCACAAAAAGGAGATCGAAAACCAGAAAATAAAATACATCAATCACCTATTACTAATAGGAATATGATCGAACAATTTCATAAGTTCACTTTTCAATTTTGCAGTTTTTGTTTCTTGTTTACTGGAGCCTTTCGGGTAATTGAAATTCACAAACATGCTTTTGCTCGAAGCCTGTCTGGGCGTTGCAGATATTGAGCGAAAACTGGTGTCGATTGGTGGTAAAATCAGCATTTGAGGAGGCCTTGCTCTATTGTTTGGTTTACGCATTTGAGTTTTGATTGGAGTAGCAGTTATAAAAGGCAGAGAAAAATATTCTGGCGATAAGTCTAGTGGTAAGTCATTTGACGGTTGCCTGTTTACAGTAGCTTGGGGATACTTTCTTTTTCTTATATCTGAACTGTTGATGGAAGATATTTTGAGGTATTGGTCGATTTCTAAACTTCTTGGCTTCCTTGGTAATGAATTGTATCGCCTTGTAGGATTATCTTGAGGGGGCAATTCTGGAGGTCGTTTTTTGTTTGCTATTAAGTGCCTATTTGCAGCATGTTTTAGTCCTGGACTAGGTTGAATTTTTACTTGCTCATCTTCAGAGTCAACATCTGAATTAATTGGTGTATTACAACCAAGGATACTAAAAAATATAATTTTGACATAAAATTAGTTACCTAATAGAAAAGAGCTTACTAAACATTTGGAAAAAATTGCTTCCATTCTGCAATTTCATCTAAATCATAATTTGTCGTTTCATTTTCTGTTCCTTGAAAAATTCTATCGAGTTTCTCCAATTCTGATTCAACTTTTTTTGCAACCTCAGATTCATAATCCTCACTCCAGCTCAAAGAGCTACTTGAACTTAAGCCACTTAATTTAAGTCGAAGATCAAGCATATCTAAAAGCGATAGCTATTGAATTAAGGGTTTGAACCTTAGATGTTTGAAATAGGAAAAACCAAAATTACCTTCCAAGTCGCTAGTATTAGTTGATGAAGAATTGGTCGGGGTGCCTTGATCATTATTGATATTTTCCTCCAAGATGTTTAGTGAATTTTGAAGTCTCTTCTCAGTTGTAGAAGGAAGAGTAAGAACGCTTCGGCTCTTTCTTTTACTTGACATTCCAATTTAGTGGTAATTTTGAGTAATCAACTTCTTAATATTTGTGTTTGTTTTGTGTATATTCCATTAATTTTTGCTAGAGAGGAAAGCTCATCGATACGACATATCGATATATACATCGTTACGCCCTCGATGCTGTTTCATATCGATACCCAATTGATATCGATATTATATCGATAAGGATCTTGCAAAAATGCAAAATAACGTGTATCCGGTACTGAACTTGCAGAAGGACTTGGGTATGAACTTGTCATCACGTCACACATTTACATCATATGCGTTAGCGGCAAGGGAGTAACATTCCGAGGGAATAATAGCTATTATTGCGAGTAGTATACTCTACTTTATTTACGACAAATTAGTTTATTTCCAAATTATAATATTTTTCATTAAAAATTTAAATTCTAAACTACGACTGCTGGCGCAAGCTGCTGACGAGTTAATAAATGACGTCGGCAATGGTGCTCCACCAGATAACCGCGATTACTATAAAATCGAGGTCGATAAGCAATCCTGTTAATAGTGAACCGAATTTTCGCGACAATTGTCTTTGGTTTGTTTTAGGTCTGCTGCACGCACAGAAATCACAAACCAGTCAGAGCAAATTTCATGGGTTGAAAACTATCAGATAACTAAACTGCTGGACAAATGAAACGGAACAAGCGAATGTTTAGGTTAGCTTTAAATTCCAATATTACGCGAACTCAGGAAGATAACAATGAGCGGTTTGGGAGATTATGTTTTAAATTACGCAAATCGCTCATTGATTTCTTCTTTGGTTCGCGTGATATTGGAATCCAAAGTTGAACTAAAAATTCCCTTGTTCCGTTTCATTTGTCCAGCAGTTTAGTTCCAAGTTCCAACCCAAGAGTTCTTTTCACGTGGCTCCGGTTTAAACTAACCGGGTTACAAAACGGTTAGAGAAATGACATACCGTTTTCTAGCCCGGTTACAAAGTGACGTGATGGATACCCAAGGATGATACACACTACTACTACAGGATGGCCTATCCTCATAAGGCCTGTGTGTAACAAATCCCCCCCTACCCCCTCCATAACAACCAGTTGTGACGTAAGCAGCATTGCGTTTCTCGCCTTGACGTAGGCTGTTTAAACCGCTGACGACTTAGTTATGACGTCGGAAATGGTTGAAAACAGTTGAAAACCAATATGGCGCCGATTACCAAAAACGAGGCCGATAAGCACTCCTTAGGGTGGATTTTCATGCATCCGTTTGTCCGACGAAATATGTCCGAAAAATCTTCTATTTTGACATATTTTTATACGATTATGTCAGAATAGAATGTTTTTCGGACATATTTCGTCGGAAAAACGGATGCATGAAAATCCACCCTTAGTGCGCGTTCACATTGGCACCGCTCGAGCGGTGAGCGTTGCGCGATGCCGCTGTAGCGATGCCCAAAAATAATTTTAACATTATATTTCGAGTGAACATGTTAACACTGCGGGACGCGCCGCTCCAGTGTAACCATGGTCATTTGAAATATAATGTTAAAATTATTTTTGGGCATCACTACAGCGGCATCGCGCAACGCTCACCGCTCGAGCGGTGTCAATATTAACGCGCACTAAGAGTGTGTATTCTCCTTGATGGATACCTACCACTCGAATTTGAGCGGTATGTTGCGGCTTGTTAAACCGGAGCCACATGAAAAGGGTTATTGAATTATCCTTACGCTCGGTATTTTGCACAAAGAGCGTGCTAAGCGGAGCCGTAATCACGTTACCAGCGAGCGAACAGAGCAATTGAACGCTGTAGTGCCAGAAATTTTAGTAAACGAACGCGAATGAGCCTGCACCGAGTATACTTTCCAAATAAACGAACGATAAATTCAAGCTCGGAGAACTCAGTTCACAATACCAAACGCACGGTATATATGCACTACTAATAGAAAGTTCTCGTGTCTCAGACGCTACGCTAATACGGTACCGCTATCAATACGGTATTTTGAATGGTATTTTATAGTTCTCGGACATGAAGATACATAAATCCTCTAATCAGTCTAAAGCCTAGTACTCATAACTGCGAAATTCGCATTTTTTTGACATTGCTTCGACAATTTGACGTTTGATACACGCATTAAACATCAAATTGTCAACGCAATGTCAAAAAAATGCGAATTTCGCAGTTATGAGTACTAGGCTTAAGGGAGGATTTTCTTGCATCCGTTTTTCCGTCGAAATATGTCCGTTTAACATTCTATTCTGACATAATCGTATATAAATATGTCAAAATAGAATGTCAAACGGACATATTTCGTCGGAAAACGGATGCATGAAAATCCTCCCTAATCCCTTATTCTGTTGACATTTTAACAACCGAGTTGAGTGATCTAACCCAACTTTTTTTTGGTAGTTTTCTAACTTTTATTTATCTTGAAGATTTCTGAGATTGGTCTTTTATATGGAGGAATTATCACAAGTTGCTGTTTTTGCAGACATAAATGCAGCGTAAACTAGTTTTGACATAGCATAGCGTTACGGTAAGGCATCCGCTAAGTTCCATTAGATAACGGGCTCCGCTAACGCTAATACCGTAAGAACTGTCATACTTGTCAAATAGCGTTACGGTATTTGAAATTTGGACGGCACGAGAAATCTCTAATGCCTCATTCTCACTTGCACGAAGTTCGCTTTTTTCGACATTGTTTCGACAATAAACTAATAATAAATTTATGATGGAAATAAATAAATAATAAAAATAAAAATAACAATAAATTTATGATGGAAAATATTTATGTAATTTTGATTAACAGGTGGGTTCGGCTTGCTCACTCCGTGCACTCCGAGTGACTCCATTCGCACTCCAGCCGTTCGGGTATTAATTTTTGACGTATTAGGGGTGACTCCATTAGCGTTCGACTATACGGAGTGGAGTAAATGGAGCTCACTCCAAAAGTTCCACTTCGGAAAGATAATTTTTTAGAGTAAAGGCCCATCCTCAATCAATCTGGTAGCGAAGTGGCACTTCGGCACGCATGCTAGGACAATGTTGTTTAACGTTGGCATGCACGCCGACTCCGAAGTGCAAGCCTGCAAGCTGCAAGCTCTTTCGATTCGTGCCGACTTGTGTCATGCGCAGTACGGTAAACAGGTTATCTTTGCGTTCGGTATTTTGCTCGAAGAGCAGAGCGTACAAAACGGAGCTGTAATCACGTGACCAGCGAGCGCACAGAGCAGTTGAACGCTGTATCAGAGGGCTCGAAATCTTAATAAACGAACGTGAAAACGCCTGCACCTAGTACACTTTTTAAATAAACGAACGGTAAATTTATGCTCGGAGAACTCAGATCAAAATACCGAACGCACGTTTCATGAAAGCATCGAGGATGGGTATCAATTTCCCAGCACGCGTGCCGAAGTCCGAAGTGCCACTTCGCTACCAGATTGATTGAGGATGTAGCTTAAGCATGCGCAGAAGTGAAATGTGGAAATTATCAAGCTTGTTGTGTTGTCACATTGTAGTTGTTAAAAAAAAATAAAAATCGTTTATGTGTGGATGCGGGAATTTGTAAAATCGTCGAGTAAAATAATTGATCTGATTTTAAAATTTATTAAACATGAAGGAAAAATTTTCTTGACAAAGTTAAGCAGAGGCAAAAGCATCATATTATTTATTATTGTGGAGGAATTGAAGTTAATTTATACTACAAGAAAGACCAAAGACAAAAGTGAAAAAAAAAAAATTGGAAACTTATGCCTCATTCTCACTTGCATGAAATTCGTTCTTTTTACGCAAAATTCGCTCTCTTTTTGACATTGCTTCGACAATTTGATATTTATGCATGTATCAAACGTCAAATTTTCGAAGCAATGTCAAAAAAGAGCGAATTTCACGCAAGTGAGAATGAGGCATAAAACGTTGTAAAGTCATGGTTGACCGTTATTTTGTAACAGAACAAATCAGCTGTTTGACATTTTTGCTCCGACTGTTTCGTTCGTTTCGTGTTTTTATTAATTTTTCACTCTAATCGCTCCTAGATCACGTGACAAAAATCTGTTCTTACTCCACTCCGACTCCGTTCTGAATAGCCGAACCCAGCTATAGCCCGGAATTACAGAAGCTTTGCAACACCAAGATACAAATGCAGAACCTGCAAGTCTGACTTCGTATTACAGAAGCAGAACGCATTTGAAAGTCGCCTGCAAATTTGCGCATGGTGAAACGGTCCCGCAAGTCCTTGCAATCACTTTGACAACTTTGGCATTTTAATATGGTAAATCAGTAGCGCCCAAACACTTTTTCCGATAAATATGACGAAACTGCAGATTTTTTTCTGTAATTTGCTTGTTTCTGCAAATAGAGCACATTTGCAAGTCGGCCATATTTGCAGAACTGCAAATTTGCGGATGCAGATATACTGTAATTTGGCCCATAATAGGCAAATAGAAAGATACAAACGAGATCAAAAAAATAGTTCTTTTAGGGCCGATACTTTTGCTCTCGATTAACGAATTTGATACGTCGTCACGTCAAGTAAATTAGAGGCGTTAGAGCAAATTCAAACCCCTGCTGCCGGATTCTATTTTACGAGTCGAGTCGAAATTCGTATCGAATTGTCAAAATAGCGATTCTGTTTTTCGATACGTATTTAAGGGCGGGTATTATAAAACTGCTTTGACAGTTAACTTAAAGTTAACTTTTTGAATTACATGTAATTCCAGGAGTTAACTCTAAGTTAACTCTCAAAGTAGTTTTATAATACCCGCGCTAAGCCTAGTACTCATAACCAATGAATTATAGCAAAAAACTGGAATGCGCACACAGTGCCATATCTGCCAAAAAAATGAAGCCATGAAAGACAGATGCCACAAGGGGGAATATTGTTTTTTTCTGTTGCTCGCTGTCATATGACGTTTTCGAAAGTTTTGTCATATTTCCCTTCACAGGTTTCATCGATTGGAATACGTGTGGGAAGCAATTTTCGCCATTTAACATAATGAGTGCGACAAAAACAGGTATCCCCTCCGCAGCAGCTGCACTAGGCTTCACGTTCGTCCCTATAGCTGTTTTCTCGCGGTGGAACTGGTTCGACCCGGTTCAATTAGGTTCGAACCTGTACATTCTTGCGTTGAACCAGTGACGTCACATTGAACCTGGTTCAAAAAAGTTCGAACCGGACTCATGGCTTGTTCTCCGTTGACATAAGACTGTGGTTCAAACCTTCCATTTTCTCGCGTTCACAAGTGATGACGTCATCTACAAATTGGTTTAAACCGTAGTTCGAACCATTCGCCCCGCGAGAAAACGCCTTAAGTGTTAGCATTCCAGTTTTTAGTTATAGTTCATTGCTCATAACTGCGAAATTCGCATTTTTTGACATTGCGTTGACAATTTGACGTTTTCGCATTAAACGTCAAATTGTCAACGCAATGTCAAAAAAATGCGAATTTCGCAATTATGAGTACTAGGCTTTACACAGTCGTCCGGAGCTGTCGTATTCGATATCGAGACAATTAGACTCGACTCGTAAAATAGAATCCGGGGTCTGATTATTTTTAACGGCTGTCAAATGTGAGCACAAGGCAAAACTACCGGCACTTGTATGTTAATTAATGTAGTAAATCCATCAACGGTAAAACCACGTAAAACCTATGGGTAAAACTAAAACCGAATTTTCGCGACGAATGTAGTTTATCCAAGGACGAACGTCATGAGTTTGAACGCTGGGTGGAAGCTGCATCCATGCTTCTGGGGAACTACATTCAATATGACGTCATGAGTTTCTGGCGAAAGCGTTTGTGTTTATGAAAGCATAGAAGTACTTCGTCACGAAAATTCGGTTTTTGTATGCATAAAGCAAAAGCCCGCGGAATCATAACCTGTTGTGCAAACAGCCTACGTCAAGGCGAGAAACGACATTTCCCCTACGTCACAACTGGTACTTTGGCGTGGTGGGGGGCTTCAGACACAACAGATAGGTCTTATGAGGATTATTGAGGATAGGCTATCCCGTAGTAGTAATGTGTATTATCCTTGGTTCCGACTGGTTTGTGATTTCTGTGCGAACTTACCTATATCACCGCTCTCGCTCGGAGCACTGGGCATAAGCCTAGTACTCATAACTGCGAAATTCTCATTTTTTTGACATTGCTTCGACAATTTGACGTTTGATACACGCATAAAACGTCAAATTGTCAACGCAATATCAAAAAAATGCGAATTTCGCAGTTATGAGTACTAGGCTATAGTCACTCAAGAGAACGATTGGTCTGTGAATTTTGACAGCAAAACTGTGACAAAACGATGTTCCGATATTATTTCCAGTACACTGGATTCAGTCGATTCAGTACTGAATGACCACAAGAGTACGCTGTTAAAATCGGAACGGCAAATGACAGTAAAATCAGCACAGTTTTAATCCGGTACTGAGAGCTGATAGCCGCTTTCTAGCTGTGTGCTTCAAGCACGGTGCAGCACAGTGTTCTGTGTTTGAAACGCAAAAGTTAGCAAGCTCTGGAAGCGCAGTTCGGCTGGAACACGAACACGCGCTTGAAGCATTTGCGCGCACAAAAGCTCGATTGCGTGCTCAAAAGCGTCAGCTGAGGTGCTTTCCAGTGACCCACTTGAGTTACTCCTGAGCAGCTCAGGAGTACTCCGCATTTACTGGCGCCGTTCCAGTGCTTGGAGTGTCATGCACTTGAACTACTCATTTCTGTTATCCCCTGCCCTCTCGTGCTCCTACCATTGTTCCGGTGTTTCATGCTCCGAAATGGTGCGGGATAGGAAAATTCAGGTTATTTTCGTTCGGTTTCTTCGAGAGTGTTCCAGTGCTGCTTATGACCAACAGTTCAAGAGCGTCACATTCCAGGAGCATGATACTCTTTTAATTCGTGTACTGGAAAGCGGCTGATATCGGAACATAGCCTTTTTGTCCTTACTACGAGTACGGCCTAGATGTCGCCCAAAGCGATAATATTTATTATGAATTTTGAAACGATAACCTTTTAACTTTTCCCATTAAAAGATATTAAAATTTCCTTTTGCTTCATTTGAAATTCCTATTGTTTGATGAATATTGAATAATGGTAAGTACACCTAATCAAACTCTTACTTATATCCCTCAAACTTTCAATTTTCAGCTTACAAGAAGAATTTTCTCAGCGGTAGTAGTGAAACCAAAATTTGCTCCGAATTTTTTAACAAATTCCAGAAATATGTCCGGCGAGGAAAATGATGTAATTTTCGAAGATCTAGGCGATAAAGGAGTAGTAATTTTAAACAGACCTAAAGCTTTAAATTCGCTCAATTTATCCATGGTCAGTAAAATCTATCCGACTCTCCAGAAATGGGAATCTGAGAAAAAACTTGTTATCATAAAAGGTAAATAATAATTATGCACAATAGTTGCTTGTCATTGTAGCCAGATTATGCATAGGTAATGGAGGAAAAGCATTTTGTGCGGGAGGAGATGTAAAAGCAATAGCAGAAGCAGCATTTAAAGGTCAAAAATTAGGACAAGAATTCTTCAGAAGGGAATACATAAACAACGGCCTCATTGGTTCCTATAAAATCCCTTACATAGCTCTAATCGATGGAATTGTAATGGGCGGAGGTGTAGGGCTTTCAGTGCACGGCCCTTACAGAGTAGCCACCGAGAAAACTTTATTTGCAATGCCAGAAACTCAAATTGGCTTATTTCCTGATGTAGGTGGTTCCCATTTTTTGCCTAAATTGAATGGGAGGCTTGGATGGTATTTAGCTTTGACTGGAGTAAGACTAAAAGGTCCTGATGTGTTAAAAGCAGGAGTTGCCACACATTATGTAGACAGTGCAAATCTTAAAACCATAGAAGATGCTTTGCTTCAATGCTCACAACACAATGACATTGAAACAGTTTTGAGTAGATACCAAAAGGAAGACAAGAGTGAATTTTCACTTGGGCCATATTTAGAGCAAATTAATAACTGCTTTTCTGCTCCTACATTGGAAGAAGTTATATCTAGGCTAGAAAAAGATGGATCCAAATGGGCACAAGATACATTGAATTTATTAAAGAAAATGTCTCCGACTAGCTTAAAAATTACTTATAAACAATTAGAACTTGGAAAGGAGATGAACTTGTTGGAATGTTTGAAGATGGAATATAGATTGGCTGTCAATTGTGTTGAGGGACATGATTTCAGAGAAGGTAATTGATCATGGTTAGTGATGTAAAATTTCCGAAACATTCAAAAGCTGCAAACATTCTCGGAAACTTTCCGAGAATATTGGTAACTTTCGGGAACTTATGGAAATATTGTTTTCTTTTTTAAAAATTTATAGCTAAATCAGACAAATCGTAGTTTGCTTTATTTACCTATTATTGTACTGTGACTATAGACTATAAACCAAGAATAACTCCTATATTTTGCTGGAAGATCAGCTAAAAATTAAACTATGTAATAAAAACACTTTTATGGATGGTTGAATAAGGCTTTAAAGGAAAAGCTGACCCGATTAATCCAATCTCTCAGCTCGAAGATTATTTTTAAAAAAGACAAACTGTAGGTACATCAGGTGGTGATCGGGTAAATCGGATCAGCGTTTCCGTAAAGACAGGGACTAGTCATCCACATAAATTGAGATGACGTCACTGAGACCTTGTATTCGCAATAATCTCGCATTTTTATAAAATTCTTCTGAAAAGTTCTTGAAAATATTCTCGAAAGTTCTCGGAAATATTCTTTTGAGAGTTTTTGATTGAAAGTTTCCGGAAATATTCTCATTCAGGAGAACGTTTCCATTTTTTATCGGCGAATATTCTCGGAAATTTCCCAATGTTTGCGAATATTTGCATGGGAATATTCGCGACTCGCATCACTAATCATGGTTAAAAAATCCGATTTTTGATATTTTACAATTTCAACTTTTCCTTATAACTTCTCACAGGTTCCTCCTATCAGTAAAATATCAATATCTGATGATTAATTTTTTTTATCTAGGAGTGAGGGCTTTGCTAATTGACAAAGATCAAAACCCCAAATGGGATCCAGCAACTGTAAAAGAGGTTACAGAGGACATTGTACAGCGTCATTTCCAAAAATTATCAGAAGCAGAAGAATTGAGACATAAGTTGTAAATTTGTTGAATAAATAATAATTTTATATGAGTTTGCAAACATTGCCTTCCAATAACTGCAACATTACTTTATTCACCTTTTAAATAACTTTTTTTCTCCTAATATTCTTACAACAGAGCAGTATATCTAATTTTTTTTATGTTGAACAGAATAATTGAAGCTGCATTGACACCAGTAATGTGAGAGTATCACAATCCATTAAATAAAAATCAAATTCTAGCTTAAAAAAATCTTTAATTAATAAAGAAAATTTCATTTATTACACAATATTATCTTAACCAAAAATTACATTAATTATGAAACTACTTTTACTCGGAATCGCTAGCACTAGATTCAAAATCACCAACATCAATAGCAAATTTGTACTCTTGATCACACCCTAAATAAGCATCACTCATAAAGTACAATGTATAACCGTGATGCCCAGGACTGGGAGCTACAAAGTCTAACTTTACTCTTGCTTTTTGCTGTAGGGTAAGTCTCTTGATAGACAGTAGAGAATTTGTTCTGGAATCTCCGATAACTACCCACCAACCTTCTTCACGTTTCTATATATTCAAAAAAAAAATCAATACATTACAAAAATATGGAATTTAAAATTTATACCTGTGGGAAGAAGGGAGCTATAACAGGCCCATTAACTTCATCTTCTCTTTCCAATTGTACAGCCACGTGCACAGATGATCCCGAATGAATCTTGTCCTTATCCAAAACTTCATAAGTGAGTTCAATATTTGGATATCTGTTGCAGAATCTAGCTACATCAACCATTTGGGAATCGTTCAGGCTCAACAGTTTCGTTCTATCTTCGTCTTCTAGTTCCATTATATCAAAAACAGTTTCAACTCCCTAGAATTGAAGAAATTATTATAACCTGGAAATGATAAGCCCTCTAGGTCTAAATTAATGTTTTTTTTTTTCATTAATAATATTTAATTGAAGCAATGGATCTAGTGGTGCCGCAAGACTAGACTTCGGGTTGGTCTCGTCTCGTGTCGACATCTCTAGACGAGAATGTGATTTGGTCTCGGTCTTGAATACCAAAGTCTCATGTGATTTAGTTTCGGTCTCGAGTACTATAGTCTCGAGTGGTCTCATCTGGCCTCGAGTTATACAGGGTGTCCAAAAAATAATGTAAAAACTCTTCTCTACATGGTGGAGGACCTTGCAAGGAACAAGAAACCCCAGAAAAATACTTTGAAAAATCAATATGTCAGAGAATTAAATTAAATACCCATGTAACTACATGCGACTAATTCGAAGGTGAATTTTCACATCTACCTCTTCATATTACCAAGAATAATGCTGGAGAAGGATTTTTTCAATTTAATTATTTTTCTAGGGTTTCTCAAAGGGTCCTCTACTAAGTGGAGAGTTTTTAAGCTATTTTTCGGACACCCTGTATTTATGGTTTTTGTTTTTATATTATAACGGAAGTCCAAACTCCACAGTGAAAAAGCAATTAGTGAAAAATCACAGTAAAGAGTAACCCCAATATTTAATTTACTGATTTCATATTCAAATAGCTCAGAATAGTCCAATAATAAAGCTAAGCTATGAAAGAAAAAATTTAAGTGTAATCTCGAGACTACACGAGACTCTCGCCGAGTCTGGTCTCGTCTCGTCGAGACTTCACAAGACGAGACCAAAAGCCAGTCTCGTCTCGAAAAGACGAGACTAATCTTGAGTCTCGCGGCATCACTAAATGGATCTGTGTTTTTCAGTTTAATAATGGTATATTATTTGTTTCTTACTTTTTCAGTGCACCGTTTAATAATTTCCGTATTGAAATGTGGTAATTGTTTCAAATAAGAATCTTTGCTCCACATAGCTTGAGTCACCATTTGTGCAAGTTCCATAGCAGCTACTGCAGGTGAAAGCCAACCATTTGAACTCAGCACATCTACACAAGCTTGAATGAGTCTTATCGCTTTGGCCAGTACCACTTCGGTGTCTCCTTGAAGTTCTGCCCCTAGTTGCAATCTAAAAATATCAATGCAAGTAAATAACATATTTATGTTGATTATAATAGGTTTAAAATTACCTGCATAGATGGGCCTGTAGAAGTAAATTTGTTTTCACATGAGGATCGTTAAACTTAGGTTGACCACCTGACAAGGAGGTTAGTTTATTTGGAAGTTTTTGTGCCAATTGCCTTAAAATATTATCTTCATGGTGTCTAACTGGGATATCTTCGTATTCGGCCGACGATGAAATGATTTCCAGCAAACCTCTTATTTTGGTTTTGCTGTTAAGTGATAAACTGAACAGTTCTATTGTAGTATAATTAATATAATAATAAGCAGCAATCATTCCCAAGTTCAATGGTACACAATCCATATCTTCTTCAACGCTAATACATTTAGACTGTTCCAAATCTGACAGTGTATTTTCAACAAGTTCAGATAAATGGTCTGACAAATGTCTGTGAGTGACTCCTTGCAAGTTATAGTAATTTGGATTTTGTGTTAATCTTCTATACAGAAATGTCCATGTAAGATAATCTACAGTGTCTTGTTTGTTTTCAATGGTTTTTGTGACGATTTCCGCATTGAAATGGTCATGGAGCCTATGGTCCAAGTGACTCTGGAAACAAATATTTTAATTCAAATTTTTAAGTAAGAGAAATCATTGAATTACCTCAACTGGAAGTGGGTCACTCAAGAACTTCTTAAAGAAATCTTTCTTTGAAGATTGACACATTAAAACACATTTAGCGTCATGTTCTTCAAGTGGACGATTTGCACGACCCACCATTTGTAGTACATCAGTAATAGGATAGTCTTCATATGCATGGATTTTTCCTAAAAAAAAATGATGCAAATAAACAACAATCCATAATTAAATGTAGAAAATTACCATTAAAGAACTGACTATCCATAATGATAACTAAATAAGCAAAAATGTTCACTGCCCAACACAAATCACGAGTGACTACAGCTACTTGAACAGCTCCTGATTCAAAAAGTTGTTCTACTAAACGCAAATCGGCAGCAGTTAATCCCTCGTGCATATAGGCTACCCCTTGAGATAAAGTTTCTTTGAGAGTCTAGAAGAAAAATTGTTTCAAAAACTAGACTATAGAGCAAAGCAAGATTCTTACCTTGTCTGTCATCCTATCCAAAAACGGTCTAATATCGTCCTCATCAGCATGAAAAAATTTATTGGATTGGCCCTCTGCAGCAGCATAAGTTAACAAATCTATAGCAGTAAGCCTGGCTTGTTTTCTTGTAGGAACAAACACAATTACAGGTTTATGAGGACTATGCCGTGAAATAGTATTATAGGTAGGCTTTCCCATAGCAATAAGCCTAGATGCGTTATGGGTTAAATTAAACCCTTGCACATGCAATTCTAACGGTATTGGTCTTACACTTGGATGAAAATTAAAGGTAGCATTGGCATTGCAACCTAACCATTGTGCCACATCCTTGTAATCAGTCAAAGAACCACTCAAGGCTACAATACGAATGGGCTTCTCAATCTGTGATGAAATATACCTCATCCTTGAACAAACTATCTCAATAACAGGCCCATCTTCCCCACCAAGCAAATGTAATTCGTCCACAATAAACAAGTTAATATTTTGAACATTTTTCCTTTGTTTCCATCTTCTTGACAATACATCCCATTTTTCAGCAGTAGTAATTATCACCTGTCCCTTAGCCAGCAATTTCAAATCAGTACCAGTTTCTCCTGTTAATAGGACGACTTTTCTACCAAGAAACTTTCCAAACTTATTATGCCAATCAGCAAAAATAAGCTCAGCAAGTGCGTCTCTGGGTACCAAATAAACGCATCTACCTTCTGGGTTTCTATCAAACAAACGCAAAATGGCAAACTCAGCTATTGTAGTTTTACCTGAACCAGTTGGAGCACCAATAAAAATATTTTCATCACCATTGTATACTGAATTGAAAACTTGCGTTTGAATGGGATTGAATTGTGGGAATTTATCATTGTAAAGAGCCTCGTATTTTTCATTTCTTAAAGCTGTAATTGGTAGGGGTTGTAGATCGAGAAGTTCAGTTGGTGGGAAGTTCTTTTCTGGTAGAATAAGATGCCTGAAAATAATTAATGCAAATAAATATCAATACAACACAAAAGCAAAAAATTCTTACTTGAATGAGACAGGTAGTTGTGTTTCAGCTCCAATCCATCTGTCAGAAACGATTCTCAAAAAATAATGAGGAGCCAAAGGTTCAAATATCGGCACAAAGAATTTAATCAAATGTTCGTCTTGACAATATTTTTGTTTCAACAAGAAAAATTCGTGATGTAAAATCACTTCTGAATCAACGTCTTCCACAAAAATCCAAAAAGCTTCAGCGTGTCCGTGTAGTTTTTCATCCCATTGAAAATCTGGCGTAATCGTTAATTCAACTTTAAGCATGGATCTGGTGATTGGTTGAATGTGAGTGGATAAGTCAAGTTTTGGAAATTGATGAACATATTTGTGTATGGTTTTGCCCAATTTCGGTACTCTAATAAGCTCTCCAATTTCATTTGGGCCAAGATCATAGAGCCTTTCCCAAGGGAAATATTTCTTTTCAATTTTTTTCACAATTTCTTCTGGCATTTTTTTAAATTGCCTTAACGGGGACATGGATTGCCACATTCTTTTGTCCACCATTTTGCAAAGATTTAATACTTTATCTGCAAGCTGTGCCCAGCCTCTGTGAAGTACAATTTCAAAAATTGCTCTAATTAATCTCGAAGCTGACTGGGTAACATAAACCATATCAGACATTAATGCAAAGCTTTCTAATTTCAGTTGTGAAATGTAGGCTTGCAATAACACGTTTACTTTTGCGCTTGGCTCTTCAATACTCTCCTTAATAGGAATTGGAACTCTTTCCATTAATTTTTGCAATTCACCAGGTTCACCTTCTCTTACAGCAATATTTTTAAATTCCCCTGACAAAGAAAACACTCTGAATAAATCAATGTCGCTCAAATAAGGCTTTAGTAATTGATTATAAGTAGACATAGTTTCGTGAGTGCAATAATACTGAGAAGCAATACGGCCCAATTCGGTACCCTGAAACTGACCAGTTTTACGTTCATATTTCACTAAGCCACTTCGGTCTAAATGAAGAGCCGCAGTATGAACCAAATCAGCTCTATGTTGCTCCAGAAGAGGATCATGTTTCAATTGGTCATGAGAAATTCCATAGAGAGTATGGGCTCTCAACATTCTAATGTACAAATAACTATAGCCAATCCATGTAACCGCGTCTCTCACATTTTGAATTGTTCCCAAAACTATTTCAGCATTAAGCATGTCTGGCAATTTCGATACCAGCTGCGATTCAATTGGTAGTTGCTGATTGAGAAGGGATAAGTAGTATTGTAGCTCACTGTGATTAGTTATAAGGATACCTTCTCCTTTGGTATCATATTGAGGTCTTCCAGCACGACCCAACATTTGTAAAACGTCCAGTGCTCCCAATTCTACCCATCTTCCTTTGGTGGGATCATAAATTTGTGTTCCCTTGATGATAACTGTATGAGCTGGTAAGTTAACACCCCAGGCTAATGTAGCGGTTGAAACTAATACCTGGATATGTCTATCTGCAAACAAATCCTCAACCAAAGTCCTGTCCACTCTAGTCATACCAGCATGATGTATAGCAAAGCCATAAGGCAACAAATCTTTCAATTCGTTATTCTTTACTTGTTCTGCTTCTGTTCTTAAAACTTCCATAGAAGCTGAGCCTTCTCTCAAAAACTGTCCCAGTGTGTCTTTCTCTAAGCACATATCCCTAATAGCTCTTGCAGTTTTGCCAGTTTCATTTCTTGAGTGGACAAAAATCAACACTTGATTTTTACCAGCATGCTCCATAGTTTTTTCGTAAACAATTTCATTCATTATTTGACATCTTTTGGTAGCTTTTTTTTCGGTCACGCCAATATATTGTTGCTCCAAGGCCACAGGTCTGAAACTGTTATCAAAGTAGAACAAGCCACTGTCAGGTTGCACCCTCAAAAAAGCAGCTACATCTTGGTAATTGGGCAAAGTAGCAGAAAGTCCAACTAATCTAACTTCTTCTTGAGTCGATTCAATCATTCTTATAGTACGGGCAACAAGAGCTTCAAGAACCGGACCTCTTTCATCGTGTAGCAAATGAATTTCGTCTATAATTATCAGACGTACCAGTGAAGTAAAGGTTTTTTCTCCGCCTAAAAAAATACAAACATTTAATACTATATTTTTCAAATAATTTTTTTTTCACCTTTTCTTGTAATAATATCCCATTTCTCTGGTGTACAAACAATAACCTGAGCTTCAGCAATTTGCTCTCTGGTCAACTGATGGTCTCCAGTCAACTCGTGGACGATTATATTGTAACTGGCAAGTCTTTTGCCAAAATTACCCACCATTTCTTGTACCAGAGATCTCATGGGAGCAATGTAGATAATTTTAAACTCGTCCGCGTTTATGGTACCATCTGGGTTGATATGTTTTCCAATTTCACGCATCATTGTGAGCAAAGCTACATTTGTTTTACCTAGAAGAAAGGAATGGATACTTTACATGTAGTTACTTATTTCTCGTGTCTGTGTATCTATATCAAAAAACGTCAACATCTAAAATCTAATAGGCTGCAGTATTGAGAGTCTCAATATGTATTCAAAGAGCATCTAATGTGAAAATTCATGCAGTGAAAAATTTTACCAGAAACGATATATGAACCCAAAAAGATTTTACCTGCGCCTGTTGGTGCACAAAGTAGAATATTCTCATCGCCTTCTAAAGCAGCCTTACATAATCTACTTTGAATTCGATTCAGGGTTTTGAAACCATCAAAAACTGGCTGTACATATTTGGGCAACTCTTCAATTGGTTGCAATTTTTCATCGTCTGCATATGGTTTGGGTTTTAAGGCAGGTACATGCACTTCTTCGTATCCTAAAAATCATAAGCTTGAGACAAAAATTCAAAACAACCAATTTTTTTACCTTTTCTTTGTTTTCTGAATGATCCATCTGGCAATTGACATCTCTTATTCGCCATAAAATGAGATCCTTGTGAAAATACCAAATCTTCAAAATCAATAAGTTTTCTGTTTCCTGCAACTTGATTTTTCTCTAAATCATCATCAATCTCATCTTCTTCATCACTACTGAGTTTGCGTTTACGCGATCTAGATGTGCTATCATCATCACCATTTTCTTCATCACCTGAAAATCATAATTGTATAATTTTTAAAATATTATCAAGTTACTTATTAGGTATTAACACTATACCTTTTCCAGTTTCAAGCAACTTTAATATTCTTTTTAAAGCAGGATCTTCCATCATCTTTTCCTTTAACTTTTGACGTTCTGTTTCACTTTGGGACTTGGCCAAAAGTGTGCAATATAAAACTAAAGAAAAATTAAAATTATAACCCACCATTTTTTTTTTGTAAGAAAATACTTACTTAATTTCCTATTTTTCTTTAGTTGTTTAATAAAATCAAAACAATCATATCCCAATAATAAAACAAGCTGGTTTTCCAATTCTCTATCATCAGTGGCGTCTCTTAAAACATTTAATACTTCACCAGCTTTTGCTTGAGATATCATAGCGTCATCATAGATCTTGGACAATTTTCTTTGCAACCAATAGGCATCAATATCCATGGGATGTAAAGCTTTTTCCTTCTTCAGTTCTTCTACACTTACACCTAGATTTTCTGCATGAATCGCCCCATCTTCTCTTGCTTCTTCACCTTCTTCATCTTCAAACTCATCACGTACTTCTCCATACATGTCTTCATCATCCTCTTCTTCAGATTCTTCAAATTGTACATTGATGCCATAAGTTTCATCAATATTTTCCTCTCCTACATTAGCTTTTAATTCATCTGTTCCAAAATCTGTAATTTTCTTGCCTAAATTTACCAGTAAAGCAAAACGTTCTTCAGGGATAGATCCTATTAATTGTTCAGTTTCTTTTTTCTTTTCCCTCTCTTTTAGTCTATCATTTTTCAATACTGACAGTACTTCATCTGCTGCGCCGCAAATAATGTCTCTAGGTTGGTCACCTAAAGCTTCTTGCAAAAAACTCAATAGTACTTCATAGGTCTGCCTGGTTTCTTGGGTTTTGGGTTTGTATATAATACCAACCATTTCATCTACACCTTCTGAAAGTAGTGTGGCTCCCTTCATTCTGGCAAAATCATATTGAGCTTCATCTCTTTTCTGACGTCTAAAAATGTTTGGTAAATGAGAACAATAACTTACAAAATGCACAAAACTCTTACTTGACTTTTCTCTCTTCAGCTTTTCCAGGCTTAGTCCTTTGAGCTCGGTCACCCATTTTTGTACTTGTGAGTTTTCCCACGAGGGACATAACTTCACCGGTGGCCTCATCTCTGCTTCGTCTTTCAATAAGACGTACATCCGCTTGAAGTACAAGATTAGAGTTCTGAAAATGATATTAGGTTTAACAGTTTAACAATGGTAAGTTGTATACTTTGCTATGTTTTCAATCTTTTGTCACATATAAATACATAAAGTTAACTAGCGGCTGCTACAGAACAACAAAATCGCATAAATAGCTAGAAAAGTTTGATTTTGAATTAAGGAGGCAGATTTCACTGTACCCACAAAAAAATCTATGTGTCAGATTGTGTTCAAATTAGGGAAACAGAATTATTTAATGGCAAAGAAAATCAGGTTCATTCTGTGAAATTCCATGTTGACATTGATAATGGGAATCAATGGAAATCATTTTTTGTTGTTACGAAGGATAGTTATAGGTAATTAATCATAGTTAAATCATTGTGAAAACCTCAAAATTAACAACAGAAGGTGTCTATAGTCTGGCTAGCCAAACGGCGAACTCAAATAGTATATTGTGTATTTAGGTGGAAAATCTGGCGGAAGGGATAGTTAAATTGTCATTATGGTAAAGTGAACATCTTACTGGATAAAAAAAATATAAAAATAACAACAGAAATATTCTATATTAACCAAGAGGTTATCCACCAATAGACATACATTTTTATGGAAATCGATAATGGAGATCATATGGGTTTTTTTTTTTTCGTTATAAACTTTCAGATCCATTAATGGAAGGAAAAAAGGAAAATGTCCCAGTCACAGTAGTCGGGGCAAACTTGAAACTTGAAAGCTTGGTTGAAACTATGGTTTGCACCTATTATTTCCAGTGCTTCAACTGATTTCACATAATCAACACTTCGAGCATATTAAAGTCATAAGCTAAATAAGAAAACTTGTAGGAAAATAACCTTAAAATTAACATTCTGATGAAATATCCAGTTTACAATCCACATAGGTTACTTTTCACTAGTCCTGTAATAATAATATTAATAATAATTTGATTTATGCTCTTTACTCGCTATTGGCTGGGATTCAGTTTCGGGTTCCACGTCTGGCGGGGAGGTATGACTCAACGTTTCACTTGGGTAGTTAAACATCTTAATGCAATGCCCACTATATTTTGTGTGCTTTGTATTCAATGGTATTTTAAGTGTGTGTGATATTAATGAGGACCGATTGTCAAGCATTATCGATGCTTTACTGAACAGTTCATTTTTCTCTCTATTGTTATTATTATTATTATTATTAAGACCATGATTGTAATATGTACAGAAAACTCATTTTGCCTGTAATTGGGACTTTTTCCTGTTGGAAATAAAGGCTTATTTATTTACAAAATCATTGTTGAACCTTTCACATGTCCAATCAAATCAAAATATGCTTTATTGTAAAAAGAGTAAAAATCTTGTCAACAACTTCTTATAGAGAATATTTCATTTTTTAAATTTTCCTGTCTAGTTACTTGGCCAGAGGGCTGGTAGAAGTTAACTAGAATACATGATAAGGCCCAGGAATGACTCCATTTTTGGGTAGGAAGATGTCTCAAATATATTTTCTTCCTAGAGTCCTTGTTAGACTTTTAGGCCTACAATATGGCTGGGAAACATTTCCAAATATAGGGTGTATCGTGAGGGAGTGCGTCCTGTTGATGTAGATTGTAGATAGGTAAAAACTAGACACTGTGCAAATTTGCACTGCTTTGGCAAATCCTGACTATGTCTGATGTTAGGTATTAGTTATTAGTTTATTTAGATTACCTAGATATTGTATTTACATTCTGGTAATTTATTAATTTGAAAAAAGCTTTTATATATTTATTTTCTTGTTTTTGGAGCCACTTTCGAACAGAACGAGACAAGAAGCCAAGTGGATGAACTTCGTTAATAAATAGGAACACTTACCGCTTTATACTCGTATTGGAGCTGCCTCGCTGCAGCATCCGCCATGCTCGATTCTTCTCAGAAGCAATTGAATGAATACTTTCTTTATTTACTACAAAAGTAAGTTATTTATTTCAAAAAGGAAAAAACGCACAACAAACAAGCTGAAAAATGTCGCCACCTAAACGTCTTACCTCGATAAAATAGGGTTATGTTATTCCGACTCTTCGGTTTTTGGTTTTTGATAGAGATGAGTACAGTGGTGCGTTCGAAATCACCCTGGGCGTCACACCAGCCATGTGAATAATTCAGAGCTGGTGTCAAAGATAATCCTACTCTACTAGGATTATCTTTGCTGGGGCGAGTTCAGGAATGAAATACCTAGTGTGAGTGTGAAACCGGTGCGACGCCCTAGCTGTTCAAAAATGTTAGACGGTGCTATGGGCCCAATGGCCAATTGACGATTTCAATTAAAAGAGATAGACGATAAGTATGAAAACATTCATTTTCCCGCCAACATTTGCTTGCTTGTCAATGTCAATGTATATTAGGTGTTTAGCAATCCCCTCGTTTTTATTCGAATCGGTGACTTCACCGATGAGTTAGCTATCCTTGTTAAGTAAATGGAAAATGACAAATGGACGGGTTCATCAGGACGTAGCGCTACAATAGCGATCAGCAGCAGTGTTGCCAAATTTTTACAATTGTGGCAAATTTTATCCGTTCTTCTCACCAAAAGGAAAAAAAGATGGAAAATGGTCCGAGCGCTCAGTGTTTCAAGCGGAACTTATTAATTTTAATAATTTTTGGTTAAATAAGTGAAAATATAATAGATTTATTGGAAATATAATAATGTAAATAATTAACCTTTGATAAATGTAATAGATTTGCTATATTTGTAATAAACTGGCAACACTGTTGATGATCGCTACTGTAGCGCTATGTCCTGATGAACTCGACCAATTGACCGACATAGAATGATGGATCCATGGGTAAAATTTGATATGAATGAGCGCAGGGTTTGAAATTGGAAAGAAAATGTGGGACAAGTCACTGCTTCATTCGCAGAACCTCGCTTCGGAGACGGTGGTGGATTATTTTGGAAGCAAACAGCTTCTGCCAACTAAACTTGAACGTGGATTACTTTGTATACTTGATGGGCCGTGAATTTCCCTTTCTTTTGCGGGTATCCTTTCTGATTTTGTGTATCCAAATTTTGACAAATGTAGGATTTGATGGAAACTTATGGAAAGACACGTTCGCCAGTGAATAGGAATTATTTTCATGAATAGGCACACTCTACCTCAATGGGCACACTAAACACAATCACCACTGTTAGGAAAAAATCTTGTAAAACCGAGGAAATAATAGTTTCTTTCAAAAATCTTGCCTATAAACCACTGTCAATGGCTGTCAACCATTGTTTTCATACTCTTTTGGCATCTGACAGTTTGATGCCAGAGAGAGAGGCTTTTAAATTGAAAAGGTCAATTGTCAATTCAGGCACACCCATAAAATCGCACTCGCACCCTGTGCGCTATTTCTGAACTCGGCCCTGGTGTGCACTCGGTGTGATGCCCAGGGTGATTTCGAACGCACCCCAGTAGTTCTATTCCTTTCACTACAGTGGCTAAATAAACCTTCACATACAGTGGCGACAATAGAGATCCTGCCGCCATTTTGTTCCCAACCTCTTGTTACTCTTAAATATTAATATATAGGATTTAAATGGACATCTATCATAAAAAATTGAAATCGACGTATTTGATAACTAATTAGGTCTATCAAACACGTTGTTTTCCATGTGTTATTATGGATGTTCACCCAAATCCCATATATTCATATTTTAAATAGGCAATAGGTGGGAACAAGATGGCCGCGTTTTTAATATAAATATATGGGATTTTAGAACCAATCAAAAATAAGGCAGCAATTGTCGCCACTGTGGGTAATAGAGTCACTGTACCTTTCACAACTAGCATCGATTAAACGCGATTAACCAATTGGTCATAAATGACAGATAACCAATGAAGCAAACGTCATTTGTCAACCAATCGGTAATAAATGACGTTAAATGCATTATTCATCTGTCAATATAACCGACTGGTTAATCGCCTTTAATTGACTTAGGAGGAGCTCCGGGGCACACCATTTGAAATCAATAGCCGAACGTGCTTTTTGATTCATCGAATTTGACCGAGTAAGAAAGAGTACTCAAGTGTGAGATTTTGGAGCGTTCTATTGCTCAAGTCGAACAGGTGAATCTCGCCGAGCTCCGAGCCTTTAAAACCGAACATGTGAATTCGTTTTGGATCGCTTTCTGAACAATCTGGTGCAGTTTTGAGGCAAAAGTCGAAAGTGGTATTTACCTTGCGTTCGGTAGTTTGCTCAAAGAGTAGAGCCTGCTGAGCGGAGCCGTAATCACGTGACCAGCGAGCGAACAGAGCAGTTGAAAGCTGTATCAGAGTGCTAGAAATTATAATAACCGAACGCGAAAAAGCCTGCACCGAGTACATTCAAGCTCGGAGAACTCAGATCAAAATAACGAACGCACGGTTAACTCCATAAACTTGGGCGCTGTCTTTTATTCACCGATGAATGCATCCGCTTCCATCGATGACCAGTCTATCCTTGTCTAGTTCATAGGAAATCGGAATGGCTGTCTCATAATGGTGGAATCAGCAGCCGGATTCTATTTTTACCAGTCGAATCGGAATTCGTATCGAATTGTCGAGATAGTCATTCTATTTTTCGATACGTATTACTCAATTCGTCTGGGGCTGAAAAAATACACCAGTGCACATTAATCTACCGATCGAAAACGCGTCATGACGTGTAGCTCAAATCCTTCTAGTTGACAATTGACATAAATGTCGTGACATCACCGCAACAACTGTCAATTGTGTTGGCTGTTTTTTCTAGTTTAGTTAAAAATTCCTATTAAAACCCTTTAAATTTATTAGTTTAATAATTTAATCAGGTTTGTAATTATTTATATTTGATATATCAACAATTTAATGTTACAAATTTAGCTTGCAATTCAAAAAATATGCTCAATACATTTCGAACAAAGTGACATTTTGTGTTGTCACTCGAATTCCATTCACTGTTTTTTCCAAAAAAAAATCACTTCTAATTAATTAATACGCCTTGAAACCTTTGATTTCACTATTTCCTATTAGATTTTGCTTTATCACATCACATATTTCACGTGCTTATTAGGTACACGTTCAAGTTTTTAGCAAAGACTTGAGAGAGGTCTCGAGTAGAAAAGAATAGGCTGAAAATTTTCAATTTATTTTTTCTAATTTTCTAGGATGTTCATCTGGGATTGGTTTACTGGAGTTTTAGGATACTTAGGTGAGAAATTTTTATATTGTCCTTATATAAGATATTAATTATATTTTTATTTTAAAATCCCAATAAAAGCACAATGTCCTCGATAATGTAAAGTACCTTCATTTCAATGATGTGACTTTGGACATAGTTTTACATCATCAAGGCATTAATTAGCCAGTAATAACCATTCATATCTTATACTACTACTAGCAGATATCATTATATTTATGATAATCGTTGATTATGATGCATGCGTAATAAAATAGTACATTATATACCTAGGGACTGAAGTACTTTTAACACATTTTAGTCCTGAGGAGTATGGACTTTTTTATTCACAGGAAATAAAGTGAAATTTAAAACCGGAGATAAAAGGTTACTTTTAATCCCTAAAGTGCATAAAAAAAACATATGTAGGTACTGTCTGTAGGTATGTAAATAAGTATTATAAATAAGGTACCATTTTTCAGAAAATAAAAAGTCCAATGTTTCCTTATGTTCATTGTTTTGTGCTTGCATTTTACGAATATTTTTTAATGTAAAAATCTTAGAACAAGATTTTTCACACATACAAAGAAATTAAGCATTGTGAAGGACAATCTTAATTTAGCGTATCTTTTGTCTCCTTTGTGTTTTGTCACATTGTAGAATAAATTTGCAAATACCTTAACAGTGATTTGCATTTTGTTTATCATACTTATACCTTACTTATACTTAAGCTAGATCATTGATAGGTACTAATTTTGAGTAAAATAATATTATATCATCACTCTTGTAAGTTCGTGACTATCATAACTTAACATTGTTGGATTGTTGCAAAATATTTATACAGTATTATTTATTATTGTTTTTTTTTTTGTTTATACACATAAGTAAAAATTATTGGTCTCCTATGGTGGTTTTCTGCAATTCTCATAAGAATTACATACTATCAGCAATCTAAAGATCAGCTACCATCTTACAGTTTATTATCACATTTTTCCTTGCATTGCAAAAGAAATCAATTAAATACTTGTATAGGTTTACTGCAAACAAAACGAAAATATATATTTCTTGGACTATCCAATTCCGGAAAAGCGACATTAATTAAACAACTATTGGAAGAGAACAAAATCGATCATGTTCCATACTCAATGCACTGTCCCGATTTACTGGAAACGACACAACAAAACTATAGCGGTAAGAAATCACCGACTTCACTAACACTGTTTTGCATGCAGGTTTATGGAAGAAATCTGGCAAGCTCCTCTTCCTGGGTCTGGATAATGCCGGAAAGACAACACTGTTGCATATGCTCAAGGATGATCGGCTAGCTCAGCATCTTCCAACGCTACATCCTAGTAAGAACTAATAATTTTCTATACTTTGTGCTATTAACAATATTAAGTGTTTTGAGAATTATTTACTTCCAAGGTATTATATGCAACACATTATTATTACTGTGGTCATTATTATATGAATAGAAGCTTGCCTTATTGTAAACTTGTTTGTTTTCTCTAATCTTTTTGAATTTTCTTATAAAGTCTGCTTCTCATATTTGATGACTACCTCTTGATTTTGTCAATTTTCAAAAGGTGCATCAGTTGCAGAACTTTACAGGTTTTTTCTTGCACTTAACCTTTAACGTTCTCTGGTGTAAACCTAGTACCACCTTGTTTATTCCTTATTATAATCTGAAAATCTGGTTTTAATGCATCCTAAAAACATCGTCATTCAATATATGTCAGTCCCCGACGTCAGTTTATTACAAGATTTTTCTGGATGCGGTCGCATTTTTGAAAGTGGTACACCATATATACCAGTGGGACTCGAGAAGCATCAATTATGTTGTTTTATGTACTTCAATTCATATTTTTATCAATATTTATAATCCGGAAGGGATTTTGACGAATCAAATAGGTAATTATCATCTATATATGTATACTGAATAGATATAAATTTAAAATTCTAATGCTGTACTCAGTTATTTAGTAAAAAACTATACATATTCTCAACCTGGAACTTATTTTGTGAATTTTGTGTACATTTTGAATTATTTTTTCTATAAGTTCTACTCCTAGTTCAAGATTCATAATTTGATACATGCTTCATATACATGTCTCCATAAAATATCAATCAACTTTTCATTCTGTTCTTTTTGCGCTAGGAAAATTTTTCCAAATTTTCTTTCGAATGTATACAATTTCAACATTATTTCCATGTTTTGTGGTATAAAAACGATAATGAACAATTTTAAATCGCACTAATTGTTATTATAATATTTTTCTGATTTGTTTTTGATTTTGTCAATCCAGTTTTCACAATATCTGATGATTAGGAAAATTTTAGGACCTTATTTAGGATCATATGGAAGTAAGATAGGGAATGTTCATTTGTTATAGAGTTTGATGTAATTTTGCTTTAGTTATTGTATATTTCGTTTTTGTTCTAACTCTGTTTGAAAGCTATTGTGTTTTTCATTCTGATCCCGCAGAAATTCATTTTATTATTGCATTATTTATGAAGGTGTGGTATAGGGTTTGTACCAGAGAACACTACCTACATATTTAGTCCTAAATGGTCTCTGGTAAAATGGTTTACCGCCTAATATAGGAACGAAAAAAATAGAAAACTCGATTTCTAGTGACAAATTATCTTTTCTTGTTTCCAAAAGACTACATAACTAGCATTTTCTGAATAAAATAGTCTTAGGAAAATTTTGCCCGTTAAAGGGTTAACTATAAAACAAGAAAAGATCCCAGGCATGCATTTCTATTCACCTTGGAAGTAAATACAGATACATTTTCATCACTAATACTAATTTATAATGTTTCTAATTCAGCATCTGAAGAACTTTCGATTGGCAACATGAGATTTACTACTTTTGATTTGGGAGGCCACACACAAGGTAAAATACAATATCAAATCCCACTTAATTACTTACCTAATTTTCGTTTTTTTTTTTAGCCAGAAGAGTATGGAAAGATTACTTCCCAGCAGTAGATTCAATAGTGTTCTTGGTAGACGCCTACGATAGATCTAGATTTAAAGAAAGTAAACAAGAATTGGACTCGTTACTCACAGACGAAAGTTTGGCAAATTGTCCTGTTTTGATTTTGGGAAATAAAATCGACTTGCCCGGCGCTGCT
The DNA here is from genome assembly GCA_917834065.1 of Ceutorhynchus assimilis. Taxonomy (NCBI): domain Eukaryota; kingdom Metazoa; phylum Arthropoda; class Insecta; order Coleoptera; family Curculionidae; genus Ceutorhynchus; species Ceutorhynchus assimilis. The sequence goes on from OU892281.1 coordinate 7,359,812, forward strand.
TCCGAAGACGAACTTAGGAATTACTTTGCCTTGTATCAACAAACAACAGGAAAGGTACGTATTTTAGAGGAGTCTGGAAAAGTTATGTTTAATCAAACAAATTCTTTAGGGTAAAGTGCCAAGAGCAGATCTTCCAGGACGCCCCCTGGAACTCTTTATGTGCTCCATTAAAAAAAGACAAGGTTACGGTGAAGGTTTTCGTTGGTTGGCACAGTATATTGACTGAGCCCATACTACATAAAAGTAATTTTAATTAACTTTTTTTGGTAACGGAGTAACGTGTCTAAGTCCAGAACCACCAGTGCGAAACTTTATAGGTAATTTTATTTTTGGGATTGTTTTGCAAATATTGAATTTAACTGGTTTTTCAATTATTCATTTAGCTAGGTAGCTAAATTTGTTTTGGTGTTACATGTTATCTATAATGTTTCCTAAGGCAATGTTCAAAAAAAAAAAATAGGAATAATAAATGTTTTTCAATTTTTCCCCCAGTATGTTCAAAATGTAGTCCTTGTACAGAAAAATCAATTTTACAGATTTTTATTTTTTTATTTAAATCAAAAACTTCTGCACGAGTTTCTGCAATTATCAAGCGTTTTGTAGCTGTTGTGATATTTATTTTCTGTGGTTTTTATTCGTCAAATAATTGAAGACAGTCGTGCTTGATATTACTTTTTGTTTTTCTTTTTTTAGAAACACTTGTCATATTTTTTTTTGTTAATAAAAATTGCTTTCTATAAAATATTAGTCTGATTTAAAGCTGTTATACACAGTAGAACATATTTAATTGGAATCTTGTGTGTGTTCTGGTGCGGAGAAAAGAGTTCCAGTATTTTGTTGAACTTACCTTTTACACAACTGATCATATTGTATCATGCCTAGGGATGAAAAAATTTCATGTCTGTTACATTGCATGTTACAAGTGCAAATGAGTAGAAAAAAATCAGAACAAAAAACTGTTAAAAGTCACAGGTCGCAAATAAAGATGTGTTGAAAAAAATGGATAGACATTGCTAGGGTCATAAGAGAGACATAAGAAAATATAAAAGAAGATGAAATCGGACAATCAAGTAAGACAATGAGACGGAATCTTGCCAATGGGAAGGAGGAGATTTTCAAGCTTAGGAAGGAAACTGGTTATTAGGAAGTAAAAGATTCTTTACACAATTCAGAGCTTTTTTGATTTTGCAGAACATCAGCAAATCAGGGTTCTGCGGACATTTCTGTAGAAGAGACGCCCTCAAAAATATGAAGAACAAAGCTGCAAAGATGGTTGTTATACTGAAGAAAAACCTACCAATGTAGTTGACAATATTATTTTCAGTGATTTCTGGGCTCCAGTTCTGCACAGGAAAAGACGTCGTTTATTTATTTCAGTACAAATTATAACTTTTTCGGAGGAATTTTCAGATGATCTTGAGATATTTTCTAGTATTGATTGATTTTCACTCCACAAAATTTTAAGTGAAAATAACTCATCAAATTAAAGGTGATAATGGTGAGCTTATACCATGTATAAAGTGTACATTCCATTAACCAATCTAGTAATAGTATAGAGAGTATACTACAAAGTTTATACATATTTATTAATCACGCATCCAACACGCGTGTGCCTGCCCAATAGTTAATTATCAGTAAATTAATAAATTATTGACGACTTATTTTTAACATCGCCTGATGTTATGGCAATTTTGATGCGATTGATGGCCACAGTTCCCGTGTAGCGTCATCACCTTTTATTGATGCAATATTTTCACCATAACATATATAGTTTTTTTGTTTAGAATTTATTCCTTCACTGGCACATGCATTAATATTCCTCCAGTCAAATAACGCACACTCGCTGTTTGCTTTATGTGTTCAACAGTGTTCATGCTATAAAGCTATTCAGATTTTAATTTAGGTACCTATTAGGAGACCTTTTGAACTTTTTGTACTGACTGATACTGTAGCAATTTGAAATTGGTGAAAGTTCGCAAATAAATCATTGCCATTAGTTATATTTCAAATTTGCTAGTACCTACTTCTCAATATAATTTGCCATCATGGTATTTCTTAACTCATAAAGGGCAGTTTATTGCAATGTTTCTGTATAAATCTAAAATCTAATAAATATCATTCGTACTTTAGAGTTCAGATACATGAAAGGCGAAACATTTATTGTATAGCCTTAAATATTTAGACTTCAAAAGTCCAGTATTCGTGTGATAAATGATCATTTTACACGTACGCTCTATAGGGTGCAAAATTGTTGAGATTTGATGGAAGATTATCATAATTTTAATAGTAGAGAGGCAATTTGTCCTCCAATTTTTCCTTCCAGGAGAGCTAGGTAGGTACACTTAATTACTGAGAAGAAAGGTGTTGCAAAATAACATAAACATTAAAAAAATTACAAACAATTTAACACTGATAAGAGTTTAATTATACCCAATGAACTATACCTGACCAGTAGATGACACAAACAACTTGTATTATCGAGCATATTTTGGTAACTTTCATAAACGAAAATATCAGTACTTAGATATTTATATTATTATATATAAAATACATAATAATTTTTATGCAACCGTTCACATTTTTGTGCCACGTGCTGTTTGAGTTCAAAATTTCGTTTTCCAAATAACTAGATACAAGATATTAAAAAAAAAAAGAAATGTAAATATATTTATCTATTATTCTTGTTTATGGGTTAAGTTTTCCTACAAAATTCCTAATCAATAAAGTTGATATTTACACAATAAATTAATGGTCACTTGTTTTAGTCGTGCTAGCTAATAAAAGAATCCCAATAAATTATTCCAGTCAATAATATAATTTATTTTGGTGTTAGGGTCAAGCATGTAATAATATTTCTTTAAAATTATTGCATACTTTTTATTTAGGTATTGGCTGATAAATTTTACTATAGTGTTTTGGTTTTTTTTAAACTTGAACTTTCATTGATAATTAATACATAATTAGGCAGTAGGGGTGAAAAATGATCAAGTCAAATTAATATTATTATGATGTATTGCATCTTTTAGTGAAAGAGAAAGTCAATCTCCACTATTATTGAGGGTTATTACGTATTTGGAAGAGTGATGTAGGTACTCTAATTTGGTTCTACTTTTACAATAAACCAAATACTTAGGATATATCATTAGCTATTATAATACTGACATATAGTGGTAGGTAAATTAAGTAGATGCTGCGTTTGATGATTTTTTATATATTGGCAATAGAGCTCAAAATAGAGCTTTTTAGAATATCTCAAAAGAATCTACAAAGCTACTAGAATCAGATATGAACTACAGAAATACATATGGCAGTTTTTGTTAAAACTGTAGTACTGATGAGAATACATAATGCTACTAAAGGCAACTGGTTTATGAAAAATGCAACTTAATGATAAGAAACATAACATCATAAATTTTCCGTCGTGAATGATAACACTTGCTTAGTGAATTTTTACGTCATTTCTTCGTAGACTCCACAAAGATGCATTATCTCTTGCCGGAAGCACATTGACTATAAATATTTTCACGATTTTTGATTATTCTAGAACGTATGGTAAATTAATTGATGTTAGGGGTTCTATGCATGGGGCTCATTTCTCGTCCCATTTAAAACACCTAAAATAGTACCTACTTCTTAATTTAGCCGTCACCTGCTGGTGTGTGATAAATCAGCGTTTCAAAATTAGAATCTATTTTAGTTTGTGTCTTTATATTTCTAAAGGGCAATGAGAATTTTAGTCATTTCTCAAGTAAATTCCAGCAATAAAAACCTTCTTTTCTAGAACCCCTAGAGAGTAAAAATATGTACTAGATCTCGGAAAGAGGGTAGAAAATAGCACTCTCTCTTTTTGGTTGAGTATGAATACCTACTTACTTTTTCTCCCTCAAAAGATATTGGACATTATGTCATGACAAAGCAATAATTGAAATAAAATGAATGCTTTTAAGTAATCGTTTTGAGGCAGGTCCTAGTGGAAAAATTTCTTTGCAATCTCATATTTTCATATATCAGGTTTGCCATTTTGTCAGGAATACTTTTATTAAACTCAAAAACAAAACCAAATTATTACTGCATCAAATGTATAAGCATAAAAAACTATGCCACAAAGTAAAAGCAAAACAAGGTTTAAGGAATAATAACAAATATAAAGAAAAGCGAGAAATAAACGATAACCTGTATATTGTAGATTACAGCTTATTTATGAACAAAATGAGGCTTTGATGAAAGAAAGACGTACCATACACCACAATTGATAATAAAAGTAGGCGTTACTTGTTCTTGTCTCGACAATTAAAATTAATGGAAAATTGCGCATTATTGGCAATTGATAAGTGGGTAATTCATTTTTGCAATCAAGTCTTTCGCTGTAGTATTTCTCGAACAATTTTTGGTAAAATATAATGTCATATCAGAGTCAAAAATAAAATTAATCAGAGGGCAAATGCGTTCTCTTGACCCTCCATTACGTGAGCCTACATACTTCTTTGTATAACACGACCACATTTTAAAGTCATCGTTTTCTTTTAAATTGGTACTTGGTACCTACCTACTGGGCTAGTGTATTTAGCACTTTTCAAGTAAGATTTTACATAAGATATGCCTGGAAATTATTGTAGCTCAATAATATTTTCTGTTACCTACCAATCATATCTAAAGTTTTCGAAATGTGTGTATGGCTGTGGGGATTCATTTTAAGTTTCAGGTAATATATCTTTGTAGGTATATACCTAAGTAGGATACCTATTGTTAGTGCAATCTCATAACTATATTAGATATATGACATAAATGGAATAGATGAATTGAAATTCGTAAATTAATTTATAAAGTCTAATCATAGGAAATTATGCTAAACAACAGTTAAACAAATTAATTAGTTAGGAACAGAAAAAATAATCTCGATCTTTCAGAATTATACAAAACACCTGAGCAATGCCTGGTATGTAAAAAACTCACACAAAATGGTAAATACGCTGATTGCTTGGAAGGTTAAAAGTCTGCCTTCATCCTCCATCAGTTTATTGGCGCATCCTACTGTATAAGCATTTTGTAGGGTACACCTAAAAAATAATTTTCGATTGGAACCTAGAAGTCCAAATGAGCTAAAATTTTCAGGGATTGTAGTCCGCCACTGGGATAAGAATCGCTGAAAATTTCAACTTATTATAATAAAACGATGAAATTTCGAAATTTTTGTTGTTGGGATTTTGTGTCCTTATGGTCCTTTGGGATCCCTCGAACTCCATACATTAAATTATCCCGAGATTTGGAGCCGGATTCTATGAAAAAAGGCACTCAGAAAAATTGAAAAATTGATAAATCACCACAAATTGCTTAACACAATTTTATTTCTGGAACTATAAGTCCAAATGAGTTGAAATTTTCAAGGATTGTAGTCCGTCACTGGGATAAGAATCGCTAAGAATTTCAGCTTTCTATCTCTAATAGAAAAAAAGTTATGACCTTTCAAAGTTTTCCAAAATCTAAATCATAAGGTAGGTACCTACTAGCTACCTTCCTACTAAAACGATGAAATTTCGAAGTTTTTGTTGTTGGGATTTTGTGTCCTTATGGTCCTTTGGGATCCCTCGAACTCCATACACTAAATTATCCCGAGATTTGGAGCCGGATTCTATGAAAAAAGGCACTCAGAAAAATTGAAAAATTGATAAATTACCACAAATTGCTTAACACGATTTTATTTCTGGAACTATAAGTCCAAATGAGCTGAAATTTTCAAGGATTGTACTCCGACACTGGGATAAGAATCGCTGAAAATTTCAGATTTCTATCTCTAATAGAAAGTTATGAGCTTTCAAAGTTTTCCAAAATCTTAATCATAAGGTAGCTAGCCACCTTACTACTAAAACGATGAAATTTCGATTTTTTTTTGTTGTTGAGATTTTGTGTCTTTATGGTCCTTTGGGATCCCTCGAACTATATATATAAAATTATACTATTCAATATTCAGAGTATAATTACGTGGCAGCTTTATCATCAGGGCAGCAACTTCGAATTAATCCATTTCCAGTATCATCAGAATGAATGGCTTTATCTTCTGGGCCTTTAATCCCGCAACATTCTTTACAAATTTGTAAACCATTCAACTAAAATTGAAGAAAAAATGTTTTATGCCGATTGGAGGTTTTGAGAATAAAAATTTACACACCTAAAATTTTTTCATATTCTAAACTACTTATTTATATATAATTTGGATTTTCAGTCCATTTTCTCAGTAGCTGTTTGGACGTGAACAAACTAATATAGGCTAGCACAGAAGTGAGTAAGTAATAAGTAGAATCACTTTATTTGAAGAGAACTATCATTATCGCTTTGTATGAATTACATGATTATCATGTCCTTGGTAGTTTTTTTTATTCATGATTCAAACCAAACTCACCTTATGAATGGACAACATATCTCCATCTTTATACGACACAATTAGCTTTTGTAAAAATTGCCCCGAATCTTCCATTTTTCCGTCCTTATCATACATGGAAATAATTCCCATTACAAAATCAACAAGATGAAAAACCATGGTTGTGCATAATAAAAAGGACACAGCGACAATGTAAACTGGACCAGCTTTACGCCAATATATGCCAAAGACCCCAGCGATCGCCAGCAATATCTCAGTAATGGTCATGCACAATTGTTCATATCTCGAGTCGAACGCGATAGTTGTCCGAAAATCTCTTCCACAGAAGGTCAGTAGTTCGACGCTTTGAAAAATGCCGCAACAAAATATCAATGCACAGCTTACGGTCATTACGGATTTGAAGATTTTCAGCTTCCGGTTTCGGCGTTGTTCCGCTGTCATGTTTTTGGTTTGCAACATTTTTACTTTTGGTAGGCCAAAAAGCAACAGCAGAAACAGATTAATTTATAGAGTAGCTTATAGTTTATGATGACAGTGATAAAAACTGCCAGTGTCAAGTACCTATACAACTATATGACAATCTCTGATGATAATCAACCAAGTATCATTATAATAGGAAAACTTTTTTAAATAAATAGCCATGCATTGCGTCTGTGTTTTAATTTTCCTCTAGGTTATTAAAAAAGTGATAATCTAAACACAATATAATGGGAAACCATTAGCTGACTGAACGATAGACGATAGAAGTAGTGAGAGATAGTGATAAAAAAGTCATACGATTTATCTTCATTCCCGATTCCCGGCTCTTGATTTGAATCAATAGTCCGGAATAAAACATCAAGAAGGACAACTCAGCTAGAAAGACGAAGCAAACGATCAGCAACAGAAAAAACAAAGAGCCATGTAAATCTAAGTATTTTTTGGGATAAACAAGAATAGACGAAACTTGAAAGAATGACAATCCACAACAAAAATGAAGTTAGGAATCGGAAATGTAGAGAATTCGATCATTAGAAGCTTGGAACTTAGGAAGGAAAAACAAAGAAAATACAAATAGGAAGAATCCCAATTTCCTGTTATTATTCGTTAACATATTTTTTTTCTAAGAGCGCATTTTAGGTCATGAAAGTACCACTTTTCCGCATTAGTCCTTTTCTGTTTTTTTCCGTACGGAGTGCGGAAAAGTAGAATACTAGAAATTTTTAGGTATACAGGTACTTACTTACAGGTAAACAGGTAGGGTATACCTACTACAGGTACAGGTACGAAAAAGTGAAAAAAATATTTCAAATTGATAAATATAGTAAAAATTTTACCTTTCATCTCGTAGAAAAAATAGTGTTCCTAACTCGTGCAGAAAGTGTGCGGAAAAATGGTACTTTCCGCACTAGTTAGGAAATATACTATACCCAGACGGCATCCAATATTGCTGGTATATGCCTATATAATCTGTAGGTATATTGCAATGTTCCAGTGATATCCCCAGCGATATTTGTAATATTTTGTATTAAAACATACATTCCCTGGCCTGGCATATTTCAGGCATGTAGTGTTGTAGTGTAGTTATATAGGATATGCCGCGCCGTGTGTATCATCTTCGCATATTCCTTGAATATGCGAAAGGAAGATTTTTTTACATAGTTTTATACAAACGTCGAGAAAGATGTGGTTACTTTCAGGTTGTCACACTTTTGCATATCTTTGGATATGGTCAATTTTGAGGGGGTACAGGTACGTTAGGGAGGTTTTAGGTTTTTTTGTGAATATCTGATGAATAGGCATGGAATATTCATCAGATATTCTTTAAGGATATTGCATGTTCACTGAATATTCCAATATCCAATTGCCATATATGTGGCATATTGCAGGTATATATTTTATAGTGACTTAAGTATATGCCTGGGATATCTCTGTCACATAAGCATGGGATATCTTTATATTCCCATGAAATATGCTATATGAATATTCCAACAATATGTTTGTGTCGTCTGTGTACTGCCCAGGGAGAACATCCTCCAAACAAATACAAAAATAAACTACCATATGAAAACCTGTTACATATATCTCTACAACCTTTTCGGATTAAAAACCCAATTCGAGAAGGTTGAATGTCTTAAAGAAAACAGGAAGTTGATTAAAGAGTCGTTGAATCCAGTTTAGTCAACATGCGACATAATCAATCAACAAATAAGGAAAGTGTTTATTTTGACCCAACTTGACTGCAAAGTTTAAAACAAATAATACAATCCACAAAATATAATATGTCCATGATCTAAAAATGAACGACCTCATGCTCTACCCAATAATAAAAATCCTTTTCAATCAACAAAGCTTTTTTATATCAAGCGTCTCGACGCTGCTGCCAAAAATTTTGTATAACATTTATCCAAGTACGCAATTAATTGCTGGAAATGTTCTAATGGCTAGATTGCAAAATAATCATAAGTATCCTGGCCTGGGGTTGAAAACGTGTTGACCTTTTCAAGTTCAATATGCTTAAATGAAATTTTTATTTATTTATTTATTTGCAAATAGAAAACAATCTCTCAATTATTATAAACCAATAGATAACTCAAAGTAGCATCTAGCAAGTTGATGCCTCTAACACCCTGTAAACATTATAATAGGTACCTATTATAAAATAAATAGATATAGTACTTATGTGTTCATTACAAGGTACTGTTAGAATTAATTGGTAAATAAACAAGGGTGTGTTAGAGAAAGGAGCACAAAACTGTTTTGTTTATACTTTATATTCATATAAATATACTGTTAATACTTTGAAAATCATAAAATAAACCTAATAATTACGTTTGTAGATAGCAAATTAAAACTTCTTGTCAAGTAACAGCTCATAAATCTAAAGACCATCTGTGGTAAGGTCAGTTGGGATATTAATACAAATGAAAATTGTCCAATTTTTACGCTACAGAAGGTGATATACAATGTAAAGTTTGATAAATAAATCTATTTTGATTTTTCATCTGTATCTAGAAATAGCTCATTACAGAGCAAAATCCGGGAAAAAGTACAATTCGATTCTTCTGTTCGGTCTGCTGTCTGTTCTCATACCCACCTATTTTATCCCGATACTGATCCGCTTTCTCGATTTCTGCTCCGTTTAAGGTTATTTAATTGATGGCATTCTGGAAATTTTCTTCTTTTCAAAATTCTTCATATTCATTATCACACCTACTCTTCCGATTTTCTTTTAAGTTCTTCTATCATTTGGTGTAATTTGCATCATGGGTTGTCTGTTCTAAGGACTACAGGGTTTATTAATCCTGAAAACCTTCCAACTTCTAATGCCTAAATAATTTATTCCATTTTTACAAAAAGACATTATCACAGTATAATCTGATTTAACATTTTTCGAAAAATTGCTGGCAAAGACCATATTCCAAATGGACAGGTTTTAGGCAAATCTACCGGCAGGACTAATAAAAGTTCTTGAAAGTTTTGAAGATTCAGAAAGTTTTAATTGGTAGAAACCTTTGGAAAAATCTTATATATCCATTTTGGCTAACGTCTCCCCAACTGGTGGCATTGATGGGGGAAAAGTTCGCGTACCTATATATGCGACAACTTGATATTGGGATTACGATGATGATTTTCTTAAGAGATGGATTATTTTTAATTCAGGTGAGAACTTTCCTTAGAAATAATAATCTTTATTGACATCATTATCCTAAAGTCTGATTGCATCAGCTAATAAGTTCCATCTCCAAAAATTATTCGACGTAACACCATTATAAAACAGCATCACCACATATGTGTGATATCGTGATCGTGATAGTACCTATACCTAACTTTTTAGTGGTCACTCAATTGACCATTTTGTATTTTGTGTGATTATTCGCATTGGCGCTGATAAGAGTTCGTGTAGGGTTTGATTTTAGTGGGAGAGCCGGTTTTGCCATGCGACGCCGGATCGCGACCGTCAGTTTTTGAGTAGAATTTCAGACGTTTACGCATGCTGCTCTCAATAGCACCGGTACCACATTAGTACCAGTACCCGATACATACTTTTTTTCTTGTCTACTAAATGCATCATGAAAATGGCAATTTAGATTTTATTGAACAAAAATTTAGTTAAAGTGCGCGTGTGATTAATAAAAAAAAATTGCCAAAAAAAAAATGGTCTGAAGAGAAAAATTGAAGTTTTGTGAATTCACATTGAAACTACTTACAAGATTTAAGGCGGAAAGTATCTACTTGGAAGTAAAGAAAAACTAATATAGGTAAGCAAATTTGTTGGATTTTTAGTTGGAATTTTTTTCTACAAATTGCCTAAACATATATTTTTCGATTTAAAATAGAAGGTATTAGATTTTTCAACCATATGTGTGATGCGTACCTAAAAAAGATCTACCATGGCTATACATAGCAAATTCTTTACATATTTGCAATGAAGATAGTTAATAGGTTTTGTATACGTTTGCCGGTGCCCGCATTTGATTCAAATGGTTACTTTTATTTAGTTATTTTGCTAATTTACAAAATTTCCAATTTGCATGTAATTTTTAATTCTTTTTCAACGATTCTGAGTTAGTTAAATACAAAAATGATCGAACAATTCATAAAATTTGGTGAAATAATATGGTTTAAGCCACTTTTTTATCTAATTTTACATAGTGTTACAAACTCCTCTATATTGTGGATAGAATTTCAATTTTTGGATCATCAAATGTTCCCAAATTATGTAAAAGCAACGAACTGAATTAAGAACTTTATTTTGATCATGAAGGAACTGAATGGAGTCTGTTTGAATTTAAAGGAAGCTTATTGAGATGCAATCATTTGCTTCCTCCAAGAACAACATTTTTCAGTCATCAACACATTCTGATGAGCGCTAATAAATTTACTTTTGAATGTCCGATTTTAATAAGAATATTTCACACCTAAATGGGTCTCTAAATTTGTAGCCATACTACCTATCTGAAATTGATCCATTATGTTTTTTTTTTTTAAATGATGCATTTAAGAAGCAATAAGTCAATTTAGAAGAAATTACAACAATAATGATACAAATTGAATATTAGGCGATAAAAGCTTTGTTTTAGTTCGTAAATACGGGACAATTCTAGAATCAAGCAAAACTAGTTACGCACTCGCATCAATCTCAGAACTGTTCGGAATGAATTCGTAAAAGTAATAGATAAACCAAAACGCATTTTTGTATTATGTCAGATTCTCCTATTTACTAATTTATATAGTTTCTCCTCTTCTGTGGGCCATGTTATTTCTTGACTTGAAGTTTAAAAACTAGGTTACATTCTGAATAATTAGGTGAAGGTTTCATACTTATTACAATGTTAAAACTGACCCCAACGTCTTGGAAAGAGGCAGCTTCTTGTGCTGCATACCAGACGAACTAACAAAGGCATTTTTCAGGGCATAGGTACTTTGGGAAAATCCTGTTTCCTTTTTTGGATAATATTCTGATTATTCAAATTCGATTGCAAGATCTTCAATAGTTTTTGTACATGGGCATTACATCTTCAGCATAATTTTCATTTTTTTTGGTGGTGCTAAAGAACTTCCGCTATAAGAATTGCTAGGAAGTCCTTATCACTTTCTGATGTCTCGTTGTGGTCTCGTCATCACTGCTTGAACTGAAAAGATCATATGAAATAACAAAAAAATTGGGGTGGTCACATTCCCGGTTCTATGTAATCTGTATATCGATCATTAACAAAAAAAGAAGTCTGGGAAAGGGCACCGTTGTAAAAATTTAATCGTCACATATATCCCTTTGGAAAGAAGGGAATGGGACATTGGGACATTTCTGAAAGTTAACAGAATCATCAGGCTTTATACCTTCATCCGCAAAAAACAGATACTTATTATCTTAACGCCAACACTGCCTTTTTTCAATAAGGAGTATTTCCATCAAGGAGATTTCCATTTTTTTTATCTCACCTCTACAAGGATTCCGCTACAGAGATTTCATTCCAAGGAACAGATTTTTACGTAGAAGCCACACATGAGATAAAAAAATGTCCATTTAAAAAAGTTGAATATAGATCTCTTGGCAATTTTACGCCAAACGCCTCCTATAAAAAAGCTCCACAAGAAAATCCCTTCTTCTGATTAGCCAAAATTGGGAGTAGAATTTTTTCTAATTTCGAAAAAACAAAATCCCCTAATCCAGTAGAGAAGGTGAAAAGAAACTGAAAAGGTCTTTTGGCAATTTTATGTCAAACACCAAACAAAGTTGAAACTTGGGATGCCGAAAGAAGGAAAAGGGGGTCCTATCAACATTGAAGAAACAATTTATGAAAACTGACCAGAGACCTCTGTATTCAAAGGATGGATGACAGCCTTAAGAAGAAGACGAAATAATCCTTAGGTCTTTTTTGTTTTGTCCGATTATGATCCCTACAGTTCTTTGGTAAATTGTGCTACATCCTACATCCCTTCTCACTCTTCTTGCAGGTCTGTTTGTGTTCTTAATTTATTTTCTCCAAGAGATTTTGCTATTGTGCGATACTTTTGAATTCCCTGTTGTCATTATCTAGAGTATTTGTCCATATAGTTGAGTTTTATATTCACCCCTGACCTCAATATTTAATCTCGTATGTTTAATCTGCGTGGTAAATTTGTTCCTGGTACTATTCTACAATATATTTAAATGAAGATTGTATTAGGAAGTATGTACAGGGTGTTTTTTTATGATTTTGTGAACCATTCTACCTGTACAGGTGAAAGCTGCAGGTAAAATTTGAGATAGGTATAGGTTTTTTACGTTATATTTAGGATGACGTCAGAGAACAAGGACTGACAATGTTGTCAATGCCTATTTGTTTTCTTATAATTTACCAGAATGTCATAATGAATTATCAAGACCACTGACAGCTAAAAATAACGAAATGAATCGACATGCGTTATTTATTTGAAAATGTTCATTCAAATCATGCAACATCGCGCGCCGTTGCCAACCAGAAACATCTGAAATTCCCCTACTTTAAATGCGTTAAGAAGTACTTTTAGTTTTGTTAGATTTGCAGCAGAAATTTACTAAATGTGACGTCATCCTAAATATAGCGTGAAAATCCTATACTTGGTTTCTCTGATAGTATTTTCAAAATTTTTAGAACCAAATATGTCGGAGCCGGCTCAACCAAATATAGACAAACTATAGTATAGCTTTGGAATCGGGAAATTGTACTCTTCAAGAATATAGAACCAAATATAGGGCATCTCATTTGAAAAAAGCTGAAAGCATGCAACATTTCAAATTTCTGACATTCAATTTTTGTTTCTGACCATGGATTCTAAAAATTTAGCCAATACCTACTGTACAACTTTTGTATTCACACCTTTCTTCTACTTGTAAGGCTGAAGGCTGCAGGTGGGGTGTCAATATATAAAAAAAACACTCTACTTGAACAATAACTTATTATATAAAGTCAGAATTTGTAAGATTATCCACTTTTTGTCAATTTGCCTTTTAACAGGAATTAGTAATGTTACTTTACCAAACTAGTAACATAATGTGACAAGTTATTCAAGTACAAACGAGTGGATTATTGCGGAACTTATGGGTGGACTCTGCATGACGAGCGCATCAAGTTCCGCAGTCATCTATTATTCAATAATATGTTATTCAAGTACGATACTAATCTGACTCACTCAAATGTCAGTTATTCTCATTAGTTTAAAAACTACACGTTTCAGGTGAGTGTCTTTTTTTGAATAGTTCAACAGTATATTGGTGAGTAGAGGGCTGCGGGACGAGCGCAGCGAGGTCCACCCATAAGTTCCGTAATAATCCCCTTATTTGTACTTGAACAATAACTTATTATATAAAGTCAAAATTTGTAAAATTATGATTATTCACTTTTTGTCAATTTGCTTTTCAACAGGAATTAGTAATGTTACTTTACCAAACTAGTAATATAATGTGACAAGTTATTCAAGTACAAATGAGTGAATTGTTGCGGAACTTATGGGTGGACCTCCGCGGGACGATCGCAGCGAGTTTCGCAGCCATTTATTCATCAATATGTTGTTTAATTACGATACTAACCTGACTCACTCAAATGTCAGTTATTCTCATTAGTTTAAAAACTACATGATTCAGGTGAATGTCTTACTTGAACAGTTCAACAGTATTTTGGTGAGTAGATGGCTGCGGAACTCGCTACGCTCGTCCCGCAGAGGTCCACCCATAAAATCCGCAACAACCCACTTATTTGTACTTGAAAAATAACTTATTATATAAAGTCGGCATTTATAAGATTATCCACTTTTTGTCTATTCGCCTTTCAACAGGAACTAGTAATGTTACTTTACCAAACTAGTAATATATTGTGATAAGTTATTTAAGTACAAACTTAACGAGTGAATTATTGCGGAACTTATGGGTGGACCCAGCCATCCATTCACCAATATGTTGTTCAAGTACAATACTAATCTAATTCACTCAGTTATGAATTTTTCTTATTAGTTCAAAAACTACACGTTTCAGGTGAGTTTTTTTTGAGCAATTCAGCAGTATATTGGTGAGTAGGTGGCTGCGGCACTCGCTGCGCTCGTCCCGCAGAGGTCCACCCATAAGTTCCGCGATAATCCACTTATTTGTACAGGATGTTTTCTTATATATTGATACCCCACCTACAGCCTTTACCTTCACAGGTAGAAGAAAGGTGTTAATACAAAAGTTGTACAGTTTTGGCTGAATTTTTAGAAACCATGGTCAGAAACAAAATTTGAATGTTAGAAATGTGAAATTTTACATGCTTCCAGCTATTTTCAAATGGGATACCCTATATTTCATTCTATATTCTTGAAGAGTAGAATGCCCCGATCTATATTTGATGGAGAATCTCTCATATATTTGGCTCCAAAAATTGTAAAAATACTATCCGACTACTGATTTTGTGAATCATTTTACTTGTACAGGTGAAAGCTGCAGGTAAAATTTGAGGTACTTGGTTTCTCTGATAGTATTTTTTAAATTTTTAAAACCAAATAGGTATGTTGGAGACAGCTCAACCAAATATAGACAAACTATATAGTTTTGGAATCGGGAAATTATGCTTTTCAAGAATATAGAATCAAATGATTCAAATGTAGCGCATCCCATTTGAAAAAAGCTGAAAGCATGCAATATTTCACATTTCTGACATTCAGTTTTTGTTTCTGACCATGGAGTCTAAAAATTTAGCCAATACTGTACAACTTTTGTATTTACACCTTATTTCATCTACCTGTAAAGGTAAAAGCTGTAGGTGGGGTGTCAATATATAAAAAAACACCCTGTACTTATGTACTACCTATTCACAGTATCGGTGTTAGATCAAGATTTGAAACTGTTACATGGAATAATAATGGCAGTCATATATGGTAGTAGGTACCTATTTCATTGCTCTCTAGTTTTTTGTTTGTTCCAATTCCAGATAAATAAATAGAATACCTTGCCTTACGTTAAACCAATCAACGGTTAAACATTATTTATATTTATTATATAAATTCATAATCTCGAAATATCCTTGGGCGTCTCCATAACCTACCTCAACTAGATTTCAAATGGCGCGGCTATTTTTAAAACGTTTAACAAGGAATACCTCTAGACGCATACTATGCAAGGTCGATTTTTCACACTTGAGAATTAATGAGTTGCGATTTGGCCTTTGAGTTTATCGGTTTTGGTTGTGTCGGCGCAAAGAAAAAAATCGCGAAATTGGAATACATAAATTATTCGTCGTTTTGACAATTAGGCTTGTGTGTAAATTGGATTGGGACATTGTTGATTGTTTTCGTTAATTATTTTTGAAATATATTATCAGAATTTTAGTAAAATGTGTATGTTTTTTTAAGTTATTCTGCAGTTATTATCGTAACAAGTTTCCAAAGTGGTACTTTCTCGCACGCAAATGCGGCTGACTGAACAAGAAATTATCCACTTTTTGCATCCTCTAGAAATAACACTGAATACTTTTTTGAAAACTATCATGGATGGAAACCGCAGAACTATTTTGGCTCTGAAAATTAAAAATTTGCGTTTACAGAATTTCAGTCAATTAGAAAAAAAGCAGCTGAAGGAATGAAGTCCCATGAAATCCCATATAAATATTGTATTCATAATAAGAACAAAGTTCATCCATTGAATATCGGGCTTGATTTAAAAAAAAAAACAATTCATTGGAATATCCACTTCCAAGATTTTTGAAAGTATACCAAAGAAGTCAAAGTGGAAGTGAGTTTATCTTGGTCACATTTTTAATCTCCGGCAAATCAAAAATGTATTGATTATGTTGTGATTAATAAAATCATTTATTAAAATCTGATAAAACCCATTTATAAGTCTAATGAATCAAGTAAATACTACCAAACTGTAAATAACAGCTAAAGTCGGTAGAATATAATTCCTAAAAATGCATGCTTTATGGGTGAAGAATAATTTACTCACCCACATTGTTTGGTATATAAATTCTCAAGTAGACTTACATCCGCTTGAAAATAAATCATACTCAGTCACCCTCATATCTTTTGAGACCAGCCTACAATATATACATAAATGGACTCTGTCTAGGATTAGAGATATTTTTAACAGGTTCTCATGTGGGCTTTGTAAGTATGTTATTTGAAAAGCAGTGCAACTTTGAGGGTTGTATGGGTAGATATTATCTAGAATTAAATTAGAAAACTGAAAATTTATGCACAATTGGCTATAATGGCTTGGTAAAAAAAGAATAATGCATATCTTCCTTCTTCTTTTCAACCCCATGAAAGGTTTATCTTGACTCGTTGTTTTCTTTAATAAATTTCCATAAAATGGTGATATAAATAAGTCCACTGTCTTGAATTAGTGGATGTCAAAATTTAACATGATTCACACCAAAAAAGATATCAGATCATCTTTTCTAAATTCTACATAGAATAAAAATTCCTAATGCCCACGCCCTGTTGCACTAACTACATATCCGTGATTTTGCTCAAGAATCCAAGACTTATGTCTATGCTTATGTTAAGCTTTATATAATCGAAATAAATCATGTACCCTAGACTTGAAATTCTAATAAACCTTATTAATTGCATGTAGTTTTGATCGTTATGGACAGTTTACAACGTTTTTAAAATATAAAAGGACAAATCTGACATTTGAAACATAATGTGAAAGGTGAATAAACGAACTAAAATTAGAATATAGCCAAAAATACTTACCTACGTCTAGTGCTAAAATTAGTTTTTGATAAAAGTCAATTGGTTTCAAGTGTATGATGCGGCTATATGAATTGTATTTTTACGCTCTTTCATGTTACCTACAACAGAATAACAGAAATATAAGTTTTATGGATTTTAAAAATCTGAATTAGCAAAAGATCACATGGGATTTTTACTGAAAGGGCTAGATAGTTATCTAATCCAGAAATCGACTTGAATTATGTTGCTTTGATCGCATAATAATGTCAACTTTGGAAAATCCATATGGCTTTTCAAGTGCCACAAAATAACATAAACTATACTTTTATCTTCAGAAATCAGAAGAGATCTCTAACTATTGAATGAAATTTTATTTATGTTGTGAGGCATGTGCAATATTTTTTCCACAACTTTTTGAGAAAGACTCAGAAAGTAGGTAACAACAGGGACGTAGCGAAGGCCTCTGGTTTGGGGGGGGGGTGACATTCCTAATTTTCCCAACTTTATTAAAACATAAAAAAAAGCACATGTAGCGAAGGAGTCGGAGTATAAAAAGGCTACACAAAAGATAAACGCGCATCTGTATTGACGTCACAAGGGGTAACAAAACTGAGACATTGATTTCCGATGAAAAATTCATTGAGATTTTAACTTTTTTTCCTTATGGGGGTAACAAAGATCACCAATTGAAATTTTTTTGAAATTTGTATTTCAATCTAGGTTTTTCCTTTTTATTTGGGCCGGGGTTGAGAGAGGTATACAGTTGGAAAAATTCTTAGTTCCAGTGCGTGTTAATATATCATAATTATTATTGTTGATAATGATTTGTGTATTTTGTCGATATACACTTGTAACGTGACAGAAAAATTTTAACGCCTCATTTATGTATTTAATGATAACAAAAAGTTGAAAAAAAGCTAATTTGGCTTTTATTTTGTTCAACTAAAAGTCCATATGGATGATCTTTTCCTTTCCCAAAAATAATTCTACTTTAAATTTTGTTTCTCCAACCTACAAAGTGACTAGAATTGAAATTGAGTCGCTTATTAACTGTAGTTAATTATGTCAAATTAACTATACTATATCTTAAAGACTAGGTATAATCTTCTATTGATTGTATATAAATAAAAATGGTTATTCTTGCAATTTGTATAATCACAATCCAAGCACACTATTGTCACAATATTTACACAATGCTATCTATATTCGATGATAAAACATTATATTTTTGCATTTATTATTACGATTAGTCCTTGATAACTTTTAAAACCATTATCTAAACAATGCAATTCGAGTAACTAGATAAGAGATTAGACAATAATACTGCCTTTGAAATAAAAATAATTATTGATGTATTTTTTAGCTTGATTGGTAATTTTCCATTTCGAATGTCATTAATGGTAAACTAGTTGACTTAGGTAAAAAATAATGAAAGTTGAGAAATTATAATATTGTTCATGAGATAACCGAGTGATGGCTTGTTTATATTATGTGTGTTAATAGCACTAGTATCTGAAATGTCCTTATATCGGAAATATTTAATATGTTATTTTGAATTTTAAAGGATTGATTTGTTTGATTTAGAAGCGTGATCGATGAATGATAGAAAATTTATAAATAAACTAGTATTTTTAATTAATTACACCTAATATTTGATAAAACATAGGAGTCAAAGACTAATGTTTTGGGAAAAAAAATCGACAAAAGCTGATTACGAATAATTCGTTAATTTGTTAAAAAATTACGAACCTCCAAGCAAATATTTGGGAGCACATGAGGACATCAAATATTTCATTTGGTTGAGGACTGGTCACACCTAGCATATTTTATATTGCATGGCCGTAGCTTATAACTTCTAACTTCAGCTTCTTATAATACAAATTTCAAAAATCTGCTCTAAGTAGCATTTTAATTGCTGGTATATTAAAATGTTTTATCAGAAAAGGATTTGTACAATCACAGTTTTCCCCATCTCAATACAACATTATAAAATTTCTAATTATCATTGATGCCTAAATAGCAAATTCGTAGAATCCTGAACTTATTTCAATACAAATAATTAACTCAGGGAATTAACAACTTCTTATTTGTCAATTAGTTAAATTGTTTACCTGAATTTAGAGGCTTTTAGTAATAAACTAATATCTTTACCTGTCCCCTACTATAACATTTAAAATATCTTTTGAAATCCAATCTAAAGAGTAAATATAATTCCAACAAAACAAATAGTTAATATAGTTATTTTGTATCCTTAACAGCATACTTTGATTTGAGGTTGCATGGTCAGTCTTTGCTCTAGCGTTCCAATGTACAGACCTATAGTACGTACTATTTTGTATAATATTTTCGAAACTAAGAATCAAGAACAATGTGTCCACCAGAGTTATTGATTAACCCGACGCGTTATCAGCCAAAGAAAACTTTTGCGACGTCATTTCCAAAACTTTCCGTCGTTTTATCTCAAAAATTGTCGATTCTTGGCAAAGCTGGATTATATTTTACGATCCAATACATTGCGCAATAACGTGGCCAGTTGTAAATGCAAAAATTTATGAAAATATTAAAAATAACCCACCCGGCGCCTAGAATTTTATGAAAACCTTCAAAACATTCTATGGTTGGACAGTGTCTAGCTGACTTCCTTGCTGAGAGTGAGATAAAATTTGTGAGAAACTTTGACAGGTTGTTAAATTATTGATCGGTAAGTGATGACTTGGAACATATTGTTTTAAAGATTGCAGTGATGAAAATTTTAATACAGATTAATAATAACAAAAACAAACTTTGGAATTTACAAAAAGATATCTTGTACACATTTAATTTATATTGCCTTGAACAATTAATAAAACCAAATTATATTTGGGGGAAATTTTTCAGATACAATATGGGGGTGAATCATTTTCAGCAATACAACAGATTTTTTTTATTGACTCATCCTGTATGATTTTCATACAAAACCGTATGTTCCTAACTTTTTTCTTTGGGAGTTCAATAGTTTTTGTACTACCTATATCTTTTTATTTAAATGTAGTGCAGTTTCTGGGTAGAAAAAAATACCTACATCCCCCATTCAAATTCTATTAGGGTTTGTTTACAATAGTGGGGAGGAAGTCAACAAATACGTCTTATGTCCCTCTATTTTGTTAGTTTTTCTTGAAAGTTTGTCTTATTAAAACTATACCATAGTTGAAATTGCTGCTTATTCCATTCATTTAAATATACCTCATATCATTTTCTTTCCTTTATGAAGTAGTAGCGTTGTAGGCAGTTCCTCAGTCTGGCAACAAGAACCTTTTTAGACAGAATTCCTGGCTCCATTTAAACGGGTATATGAAATCTGATAAAAATTCCGAAAAATGAGTAGCATTTAGAAAGATTAGAATGTGGTATAAAAAGATAAAGCACCCGGTATATTCAAGTTTTGTTGTGTATTTTTATCATTGTCTGTCGGTACTTCAATTATTAACGGGCTACTGATTAATTTTTTTAAAGTATGTAATTGAAAAATTGCAATGAACTTCGCCCCTAAACATCTCAGCAAACATTGAACAAACATAAATATACTCGGCACTCAAAAATTCCAATATGCATTTGGAAATTTGTTGATTGGGCCAAAGCTCAAGTTAATTTGATATTTACACTGTAAAAATCAGGATTTTCTTGAATGTTATGGAGTGTTTGGTAGGTGAAGATAAGATCTCCTCTTGTTTTTGTATTTTGGAAACTCAGCAGTTTTTGTTGTTCTAGTATTTCTTGATTTGTAGGTTTTCTTCTACCAAGTTGCAATCGTGTTATACTTTTCTCTGTATAGCTTCAGGGATATTGCAGTCTCTAATGAGGTCTGGGTGCCAAACGTCCTTTGGGATCCCCCGAACTCCATACACTTAATTATCCCGAGATTTGAAGCCGAATTTTATGAAAAAAAGCACTCAGAAAAATTGAAAAATTGATAAATTACCCCAAGTTGCTTAACACAATTTTATTTCTGGAACTATCAGTGCAAATGAGCTGAAATTTTCAGGGATTGTAGTTCCTTGATTAGGATAAAATTCAGTAAAAGTTTCAGCTTTCTATCTCTAATAGAAAAAAAGTTATAACCTTTCAAAGTTTTCCAAAATCTAAATCATAAGGTAGGTAACTTCTTACTAAAACGATGAAATGTCAAATTTTTTTTTGTCGAGATTTTGTATCCTAATGGTCAATCAGCATCCCAAACTCTATCTATGAAAAAAGGCACTCAGAAAAATTGAAAAATTGATAAATTACCCCAAATTGCTCAACACAATTTTATCTCAGGAACTATAAGTGCAAATGGGCTAAAATTTTCAGGGATTGTAGTCTGCCACTGAGATAAGAATCGCTGAGAATTTCAGCTTTCTATCTCCAATAGAAAAAAAGTTATGACCTTTCAAAGTTTTCTAAAATCTAAATCATAAGGTACCTTCTTAGTTAAACGATGAAATTTCAAAAATTTTTTTGTTGAGATTTTGTGTCCTAATGGTCCTTTGAGATTCCTCAAACTCCATACACTAAATTATTCTGAGATTTGGAGCCGGATTCAATGAAAAAAGGCACTCAGAAAAATTGAAAAATTGATAAATTACCCCAAATTGCTTAACACGATTTTATTTCTGGAACTATAAGTCCAAATAAGCTGAAATTTTCAAAGATTGTAATCCGCCGGTAAGATAAAAATCGGTGAAAATTTCAGCTTTCTATCTCCAATAGAAAAAAAGTTATGACCTTTCAAAGTTTTCCAAAATCTAAATCATAAAGGTACCTACCTTCTTACTAAAACGATGAAATTTCAATTTTTTTTTTGTCGAAATTTTGTATCCTCTAATGGTCAATCAACATCCCTCAAATTCCATACACTGAATTATTCTCAGATTTGAAGCCGAAATCTATGAAAAAAGGCACTCAGAAAAATTGAAAAATTGATAAACCATCCCAAATTGCTTAACACAATTTTATATCAGGAACTATAAGTGCAAATGGGCTGAAATTTTCAGGGATTGTAGTCCCTTGATTGGGATAAAATTCAGTGAAAGTTTCAGCTTTCTATCTATAATAGAAAAAAAGTTATGACCTTTCAAAGTTTTCCCAAATCTAAATCATAAGGTAGTACCTACTACTAAAAAAATTATTGAGATTTTCTGACCTAATGGTCCTTTGGGATCCCTCGAACTCCATACACTAAATTATCCCGATATTTGGAGCCGGTTTCTAAGAAAAAAGGCACTCAGAAAAATTGAAAAATTGATAAATCACCCCAAATTCCTTAACACGATTTTATTTCTGGAACTATTAGTCCAAATGAGCTGAAATTTTCAGGGATTGTAGTCCGCCACTGGGATAAGAATCGCTGAAAATGTTTGCTTTCCATCTGTAATAGAAAAAAAGTTATGACCTTTCAAAGTTTTCCAAAATCTAAATCATAAGATAAGTTATCTCAGTACTAAAACAATGAGATTTTGTGTCCTAATGGTCCTTTGCTGAGCTTGACCTGCATATTCAAGGATTGTCCTGCAGTATATGTTGTAGTTTTGTAAACGCTTCTTGGGGGTGATGTGCTGTTGGCTTTTTTGCTTAGTGTTGTTACATGTGCCTTGGGTATCCAAGGTCATTCTGTTGCTGAACACTGATCAGCACTAACCCATGGATGGTGTATTCATTTTCTTGGGTATTTTCGACTACCACATATTTTTCCACATTAAGGGGTAGTTGCCAGTCCTCACACCACTTATCAATTTGGTTTAAATCATTCTGGAGCGAGTCAGAATTGTTGGCGGGACCCTAAGTTGGTGCAAGTACTGAGCTTTGGGCTACGCCATTTTGTACTGGATAGAGTTCAGAGTATGAGTCGCCAACTCTGACTTTGTACTCTAATTACTGGTCTTTTAGGCACGAAATACCCACAAATAAATCTTTTGCTGGTTATTGAGAAGGATTCACGAAAATATCGACTTCGTTATGGTGGAAGACCTAAAAATACAAAAAAAAACCCTCATCATTCTCTAAAATTCTGGATAAATTTCGTGAAGCTCGATTTTCTGACATCAAAATAGATCTCCGACACACACTGCAAACACTTTTTTCGTCCAGAAATTCAAAATTAGCTGTTGCACTTCAAGGGCTACGAATTTCCAATAAAATGCACGCATATATGACTTCCTAATCATTTCTAGAAATTAGAATCCTTAATTAACACACTCCAAGCAGAAAAATTCAAATTTAATTATTATTAGGGTCATCGGATAAGCAAGACTAAGGAAAAATAGACTAAACATTGTATGTATGTATGTATATTGAATTGTACATTCAATATACGTCTGAAACCATGAACTGGTCGCGTGATAACGCGTTCCGAGTTTAATTTTAAACTCTACAGCCAGTTTATTTTAATCGAGCATGAGATACACTGATGATAATAATGTGGCCGCCACCTTATTTTCTCAGGGACGTGGCAATTATTATTATTTTGGTTTCGTTTTAACCTGTGTACACGTCAATATTAGTAGTATCATATGTTGATAATCTCAACTCGAATCAAGGAAACATAAAATCACTGAAATGAGTGAAATGGTAGGCGACAAAATTCATTAAAATTTTACCTAGTGGGACCAATGTACTAATAAAGATAAAATTTACCTATAAGACCTCATTTCAATGATAAGGTTAATTTCTTGGAATGGTTATAATATCTGGGTTTAATCAATTTTTATTTGAAATTTTATCATAACTAGGTTAACTACCACCTGTTTGATATTGGTGCATTACGCAAAATCATCAAACAATGTAGCAAGATAATCGCTATAGAATCTACAATTAAATATATTCCAGCATCACCAAAATGCAAAAATTATCACATTCTCGAAAAGTAGTACCTACCTTTCTCCTTGTATTGCACTAGACAGTAACCATAATGGGTTTTATTAGAAAGATATCCGATACTATCATCAAAGTCTACCATGTACCTGTGGCACATGAATAAATTATAGTAGAACAATAGGTCGTCACTTTGCAACCATAAATATGCCTAATTAAATTTTCAAACTGGTTAGATTCGCGTACCTACTGCCCACGACATAGTACTTCGAGACCGGCTTAAACAAGAAATGCACTCTAGTTCTCTACCTACGCAAATTCGTTGCCTACTTTCATTCATAAAATGTTGATTGAGTAGGTATTGCGTTTCATAAATTGGCATAGACGATACATTGGTACTCGGTTATTTAATAATTATGGTTCTGATGGTTGTTTTATTTTATTATCATTAGGTTTTATAATGTCCTATAGGTCTAGACATAGGTACCTGTACTTCACATCATCAACGTCTATGTCTAGACAGTTAAAATCTCATAATTTCAATAAACTTATCAAATATGGCACCTATAATAATTGATTATTGTGTGATGATACAGCACGCACTGAAACAATATGATTTTGAAAATACGCACTCGAATTTTTATCATGAAGTTGATACGAAAATCAAATTTCTATATTAATCAGAGAGAATGGAAATTTCAGCATTTGTGCAATTTGTATAAAACCCAGACGTTCTATAACACAAGTTATATAACTGTTTGAAGGGATGTATAGTTTTGGTTAATACAAATTGCACAAAGTGTAGCTTTTTGATGAATCCAAATTTTTGATGAGCTCAGAAATATTGTTTTAAACTTTTTATACTTACTTAACAAACACTCTGTATGTTTTATTTGTATTTATTACATTCGTTGTGACTGTTGTTAGACAAAATTAATCTTTTTTCACAAATATTCTATGCGTTGCATAAATGGACAATTCAATCTACATCATAATAATGTATTTGAAAATATTTCATCTTTATAATTTACAACAAAAGGCCAATATCAATAGTAATTCCCCAAATCAGTTATCATTACAATCATCTTCAAGCGATGGAATTTTTATTTAATTTTTTAAGCCTGCCCTAAAAAAGATACACATCAAATTCAAATAATAAAAATAGGTACTTAATTTTGTATTACTTCTAAGAAAGTCTCTTCTAAGATAAAATATTACATTCACCAAGAATAATAAATTACAAATGAAACATCCATACTGTCGACTACTTAAGTAAATACCACTCTGTACATCAATTTTACTAAAGTGTGTCAACGAGTCAGCATTTATTTGATATAAATATCGCGCCGAAATCCATTACCGGCAGACTAAGGCTAGTGCAAAGTACCCCAAATGGGAAAAGCCCCTCTGGCTAAGTGTCCTCTTAGTGCAAACTACCTTTAATGAGAAACGCCCTTCTGGGAGTATTGAACGCAGCAGACTAGATCCGGAGTGCAAACTACCTTTATTGGGAAACGCCCTTCTGGACCTGTCTCAAACCTAACTTCTTCTGGGAGCATTAAACGCAGCAAACTACCTTTATTGGGAAACGCCCTTCTCGACCTGTCTCAAACCCAGCTTCTTCAGGGAGCATTGAACGCAGCAAACTAGGTCCAGTGCAAACAACCTTTATTGGGAAACGCCCTTCTGGACCTGTCTCAAACCCAGAGTGGCCTATGAGTAGTACGTCCCTCCGTAAAAGAAACGTCATGATACCATTTCTAGGGTAATATTATTATTATTCAATACATTATCTTATTATACCTATACCAAGCGAGTTTCTCCTCTACCTGAACCCCACCTACGCCCCCAGGTCACGCTCCTGTTGTGACATCCCAGGACGAAACGTATAGGAGTTGTGACAATACAGGTAGAGAATTCTAAGTAGGTACATAAATTATTATGACTAAAAACCAATTTTGACTTCAAAAGGTTGGTCTAAAATAATTCCATTTTCAAACTACCATTTACATTAGGCAAAAAAACAATAATTATTAGCAACAGATTATCTTTACAGTAAGTTACGTGGAGTATTTTGTCATTTATCAAGCTTTAACTGTTAGATGTTACATGATGCCTACAACTTTGTTCTATTATTAGGAATTTAACTAATTGCTATTCACATACGCAAATCACTGAATGAATGGGAGGAATCTAAAAATACAATTATTACACGCAATTTTCATTATGATAGGGTAATTAAGAGAGGCGCCTAGCGGAAATATGATTTATTGACAAAATGATAATGATTGTTAGATGATAATGTATGTGTGGCAAAGGAATGAGGAACTTCAATAAAAATTATACAGAAAGCTGCTAAAGGAAAAATTGAAATCTCTTTATTATGATAGAGCAAAGGATTGCAAAACTCAATCATAGCTTTTATGCACTTGCCATGGTTTCACATTTAGCTCTATTAGAAACATCTTTAGAGCAATTAGACAAATATTTCTCCCTAATTCATAACTAAATTTTAACAAAACCAAATTTTATTCCAGATTATGTGTTCAATGGTCGACTTCGAAATGTTCCTACCGCACAGCCCACCGGTGTTCAGTCACAGTCCACCCAACAACTTCCTAAGCGAATTCGCCTCGCTTCATCTTGGTTCTCAGCTACAAAGAACAGTGAGCTGCAGACAAATGCAGCAAAGCTTCCATAATAATATAGGCTTTACATCGAAACATCGACCGTCGACGTCACCGAAACGTCCTTGCTTGGTGATCAGGCCTATCGATGAATCTTGCAATTCGTCAGATGAAGATCCCACCAGTCCTACCAAGTCCAAGAAAAAAGTGGTTTTTGCTGATGATAGGGGAATGTCTTTAACGCACGTTAGAGTCATGAATGAACCTTCCAACGTACCGCCCTTGTGGAGTATGAAATTTCTTGCTGAAGTTACTCAAGGTGTGACAGCTGAAGCTGAAGTACGCAAAGAACCTTGGGAAATAACCTTCCTACAACCTGCCTCTGATTATGTGACTTTTCGCAAAAAACTAGACGACCAAAAGGTTTCACTGGAAAACGTGATCGTCAAAGAAGCAGAAGATCAAATTATTGGAACAGTTAAAGTTCAAAACGTTTCGTTCCATAAAGAAGTGTTTGTTAGAAGCACTTACGACAACTGGAAAACTTACGAAGATGCTTTTTGCACTTACGTGCCAAGCAACATCGCAACATCGGCCTCAACTTACATTGTATTCGACACGTTTTCCTTCAAAATCAATCTAACACCCAAAGCGAGAAAATTGGAATTTTGCGTTTGCTTCAGATGCGACGGCAACGAATACTGGGACAGTAACTACGGCAAAAATTATGTTATTGTTAAAAAAGCACTGACCCCTATCCATAGGTCCCTGTCAGAGAACTCGTTGTTCAACAAGAAAGATAAGGAGACGATAGTTAACAATAATTATAAAAATAGAACAAAATGTGCAGATTTATCGCACGCCAAACTGGACACTTGGTCGCAATTTTCAAGCTGGAATCATTTGGACACATCGTCGCCATATTGGTAGGAATTTTTTTTAAAGTGGGAGTCATTTTGACGCAAGGATGAATGGTCTAAGAAGTCTTAGAAAAGTAAGTTATTTGTATAGTTAATCAATAGCTTTTTAATAAGTTCAACATAAGTTTAAAACGGCCTATAAATTGAGTTAAAAGTAGAAGAGTGTATAGACTTTGCTATAATGCTGAATTTGTGATTTGATCTTTTTTAAAGCTTCAGGAAAATCGAAACCCTGAAACATATTGTCACCCTGTACATAGTTTTCAGTAGCTAAAATACTTTAAATACAAGGCCATATACATAATATATTATCTCTACAAGTTTATGCATTGATTGATTGACATATTGTATAAAATACCTCCTATTAGGGTATTTAGTTTTCCTATCTGATTGTGTCACACAAAATTCCCAATTATCATTCTTGTCTTGTAACATTGTCACTTATGGCCATTTTTCCCTATTTTGTATGCCAGGTATTTATGTAAATTTCAAAATCTATTAATAGGCCGGTTTTATTTTAATCTTTCAAACACCTACCTACCTTGGGGGAAAGTTTCAATAGTCTAGAGTATAGGTATGTAAAAATAGTTTTAAATATTTATAGTTTGCAGTTGCCTAATTTGAATTCAATGAATAAATTAGCTTATATCATTGTCTGCTGGCAGTTACAAGACAATCATCCACTGTATTTATTGGATAATTTTTTTCAAGGGAGTTCTTTAACGTGCGATACTACTATTCCAAAATTAATTCATAATTAAACTGCCTTTATGCAGAAATTACCAATTAAGCCCTAAGTCACAAAACTAAATCTCAACCTACGGTCTTACTCTTACTATAGACTCACGTTCCAATAATTATCCGGAATATTGACTTATTGACTTTCAATTCTTGTGATGTGATTTTTAACAGTATCTAATTATATATATTTTTTTAATTTCAGCTATTGCATATTCTCCAAGAATTGACAGGAAAACCTCAACAACGCAACTTCTAGAATTTAACCTGGACACTTTCAGAATGTAGAGCTTGTCCAGCATAATGACTGTGAATCTGCTGATTTTTGTATGAAAACTGTTAATTTCAAAAAGGGTCCTCACGCTTACTCAATTTTTCAAGCTTGTTTTTTTGGTTGGAAATAAGACATGACTCTTCCTGAAGCTAAATCTTGCGAAATCTTGGTTGATCATTTGCGAAAAATGATAATAAATTTAAGTAAAATGGCTCTATACAGGGTGTTCCGAAATTAATGCACCATGGCATATTCTACGTCGAAAATAAGCCTTATAGTTTCATATAGGTATAAACATATGTCCAGAAACGCATCCTTTCCGGGATACAGTGTGTTGAAATTTTAAGAAAAAAGCAATTTTTTTATCATTATTTTCAAACCACTCTGGATATTGTATTGAAATTTTGTACACTGCTTTCAAGCAGCAAAAGACATTTTTTGATGTGAAAAATATTAAAAAAAAAAAAAACACACATTACAAGTGACGTCACACAAATAATTTGAAACTTTAGGTGTTTAATGTTTAACATTTTTATCATTTCCGTCAAAAGGGTTTATCTTTCAGAAAAAAGTGAAGAGATCAAATTTGTTCCAAATTGAATGGAGTTTTGAAAAATGATTTTTATTTTAAGAAAAATCAAGGGCTCACCATTGCTTTCCTAACAAATACTCCATATACAAATCTGGTACGGACGTCACTAGTTTTTTTTTTTTAAATAATTGCACATCAAAAAATGTCTTTTGCTGCTTGAAAGCAGTGCACAAAATTTCAATGAAATATCTAGAGTGGTTTGAAAATTATGATAAAAAAATTGTTGCATTTGGAACACCCTGTATAATAATTGATGCACCGTTTGAAAAATATTTGACGAAATACGTGTCAATTTGGATTAAAGCTTGAGGAAGATGTTCAATAAATATTTCAGAAAAAAAAACAAATTAAAAAATTAAGTCTGGCCCATATTTGAATAAAAACCAGTTAACTAGAATCGTGCTATTATTTCCACTTATGAATGGATAAAAAATAGAAGTTAAGATCTAAGTTAACAATGCATACAAAGTGTCTAGAGTCCGCCAGGGCAGAATCATTTAAGAAAGGTAAAACCTTGAAGAGGTGTAGCTCCAAATTTTCACCAAACATGAATTGAAACTTCCTCTACAAAACCCCAAAAACGAAAGTTGATATTTGACTCAAAATAAGAGATAATTTTCCTACCACATAATAAACAAATCGGTGGAGAAGGATGCATTATTTTATTTTCAATTTCTTAGTTGTTTAGGGCATACCTTTGTTAAGATATCGAAACGACCTGTTACACAAAAAATCTTTGAGATTTTGATTTTCTTAGATGATTTGGCCATCTAGACACCTCTAAAAGAATGCAAATTTTTAACTGGCAAATATTATATTGTGTAAATGCGGACAAGCTACAATACAAAATATTTAAATCTTTAACAGTCTACGTATTAGAATATAAGATGTGTGCTTTTTTTTTGAATGAAGAAGAAGAAAATTTGTCCACCAATGGATCTGTGATAAAAATTAGAAACAAGTTTCTCGAGAATATTGTGGGTGCATCATGCCATGTGAATTATTCAAAAGTACCTATTTTTTTGAAAAAGACTGATATTTTAGTTGTGCATTAATTTTTTTTTTAGGTAGGTAGTAGAAAACGCTTAACTGTACAAACGATATTAAGTCATATATAAGTGCAGCTTTAACCAATTATAAATGGCCAACTTTTATAAAGTTGGTCTTTTTTAAGAAGCTCAATATCCCTCCTTATTATTAAAAGTAGTTTATAGAGCCTAACAATAATTATTATGTTAATCAGATTTGTATAGGTACCTACTAATGAATGGAACATTTTTGTAAAATCGACCATATATTACTCCATATAATTTTTCAAATAGGATTCAAATACATTACAATAAGTCTGAATATATTATACTTAAATATTGCTCTTAATCTACACAAAAGTTAAACAAGTATCAAAATGTCATATATTTGAAAAAAAAAAACTGAAACTTTTGTGTATTCTACTACCACTGCTTTATTTGATCTTTTGTTGTGTGATTTTCCTACTTTGGCTGCTTCACATCAAATAAATTTAAGAATACAATAAAAAAAAACTAAGTGAATTTAACAAAAGCCTAACATTTGTGCCTTATTATCATATTATTTTTATTATGTATTGGATGTCATAAGGTAGTTATCATTTTTATATAATGGATATAGAAACCAAGTTTTTGGGGAACAATACATAATATGAAATAATGCAAACATTTTATTTTTAAGATTATTATCTATATGTTATTTTTATTTGTAAAAAAATATTTAGATTAGATACTAAGTTTATACTTATTTAAAAAACAATTATTGGAGATTTTTTTTTAAACTCGTGATATTTTGTTAAGGAAAATCTGATTATTGAAACCTGTTTGAAATTATATAATTACTTAGTTAGGTATTATTGTTTTACTCTTTATTTTTGCCTGTAGGATCCTATGACGTAATCTATATGTTTTATATATATTTAACTATATGTTTTTGTTTGGATATTTTTATAGCCTACGATACTTTTTATAAGACTATTATTACTATTTAATGATTTGTGTAAAATAAAATAGAGAATTAAGGGGTGGGTTATTTCTATGTTTTTATATAATTACTTTATTTATATCAGTAGTAGATGATTGTACAATATACATTTTGTTAATAAAATTAGTATGTTACTTTTTATTTTTTGTTTACTTTAAATATAGTTATTGAAGCATTTTATCGGAAAATTTCCAATTTCCAATTTTGAAGTCTAGAAACTCGTGTAAAAGGCCCTTTAATTACTCAAAAATACAAGTTCTATAGCCAAAATAGATCAAAAAAGCTTTAGAAGCTCTATAAATCATGAAAACAAATTTTCCAAACTTCCATTTTGTCTCTGGAAGCTGGAAGTTGTTCTGAGGCCCGATTCTCGTAGGCAGTAGATAAAGGCGAAAAAAATTTTCTCTTGTGGAGCTCACTATTGAATTTTGAATTTGGTCTGACTCTTGATTCCAGTGTTCAAAATGAAAAAAACTAGACAACAAACATTAAAATCTTACCATGGTTTTTTGAAGTTCCTACCATAAATTCACATAATTTGGATTCCAGTGTGTCTTTCCCAGCTACCTTCCTCAAAAATCTTGCAGATTTAGGATTAAACTTTTTGTTATTAGTGCGGCCCTGTAACAAAAAATTAACAATTTAATTTTCTTGTTAGGAAAAGTTTTATTTTCAATACCTTACCTTATTAAGTTTGCCAATTGTAACTTCAAGTCCAATTTCCACACCACCCAAGACGTACGAGCTTTCGGTGCGTTTTTTTTTGCAAGTACTTTCCCCATTAGGCCTAAATGCACTTTGAAATTACACTTGTACAGCCAAAACCGCCAATTATCCATTAATTCGTCCTTTACTCGTCAGCTAGGAAGGCACCACTAAATACTTACCATAAATAGTGTATTAAATTAGTGCGACATAAGGGGTCCAGGACAACTATGGCATTAGGCTTCCCCGGGGTTTTCCTGCCTTGAAGATTCAGTCGAATCATGAACTGTTTTTTGGGAATTGACACATATGTAATTTCACCTGGAAGAGAAAATAGTTATCAAAGTTTGGATCCATAGCAATGTCCATCATTGTCAGTGAGTTGTGGCTACGTCTACCATCCCCAGTCATTTGCCCCCGGTCCAGAGTGAAAACCAGGCATTTTAAGAGTGCCTACCCAACACCTCCCATGGAGTGTCTCAAAAAAAATTGAAAAATATAGCTACTACAACTTGATAGCTATCTATCTCTTGCAATCAGCCAAAAAGTATTTTGTGTAATGCACCTGTACCTGTTTGTATCATTTTGGAAATAGCTGAAAATGTTTAGTGGACTACCATTAGCAACTACCCACAGGTTAGAGTTCATTTGGGTTAGTTGTGGTAGGTTAGTTGAGTTGTTACTAGTGGTACCTAGTGGCTTCAAATTTGCAATAAAACTTATTTTGAGACACTTTTATAAGACATTGGAACATTTGTGGATTTAAAGTAGAGCTTCAAACAGCCATTCAATTGAAAACTGGGCAAAAATCTTTTTTTTACGGCACTCCAGCATTCTATTACAACAGTACCTATATCCAGCATATACAGCATTTTATTTCAACAGTACCTACATATCCAGAATTCAGCATTCTATTTGACAACCAGTCTACATCTGGATCATTCATCCCTTTCACAACTCATCTATACTTTCTTCATTAACGTACTTTTGAAAAACCAAGTCAAAAAAAAAATTCATGATGAAAATAGAAAGATTTTCTGGAAAACTAATTTTTAGACACCCTGTATAATTTACTAAGTGCTTATAGTTAAAGAGAATCAAATAAATCACTATTTAAATAAAAAAAAAAAACATAAATAAGAAAGTTCTGGATTGTTCCAGACTCAGAAATTAGGAAAATCAAAGGATGTTCATTCAAAATGCAATAAATGACAATTAAAAAAAAAAATTTGTTGGTAGTACCATTCGGAAAAATCTTAACTTGTGTGAAAAAAAAATCGAAAATCCCCGGACGCGACCTGGCGGTACTACTTCCATCGACAATGCGTACTCGACTAAATCTAAATCCCAAGTAAATCCCTTTGTCTTGTCCGACAAAGAAATCCGAATCTCAACCCCCAAAAAAAAAGGTAAACAGATAAGGTAATAAATATGAGTAAGTGAGATGGGCAAAAAAACTGCGTAATAGATTAGTATCCCGACGGCAATAATTGTAAATGTAAATCCCCTGTTTCTAGTTAGTACAGGGCCGAATTAGTGTTATTTTTTTTTTTTAAGTTTATTTTAGCTTTGTTCCAACAAAACAGAAAAAATTGTACATGGAACCATTTTATTCATTGGTCAATGTATTCGAATTGCCGATTGAATGGAATATTTGGTGAATTTGGCCTTATCAGACCAACAGTTCCGATTATGCAATTATTTCAAAACCTTATAATATGAATGTAAAATAGAAGCAATAGATATTTGGCCAATGTTCAAGTATAAGATCATCTTCAGGTTTAGGTCAAATTCTACTTTTTTAAAAATTAGGTCGTTTGTGTGCAAAATTAAACCTAACTTTGAGATGAAACATGATTTTTAGAAAGCGTAAAATCACTCGTAAGTAATTAAAAAAATTCCGAAATTTGTTTATAGGTTCAACTTATTAGGTAGGTAGGTTTATTTAGGGTGATGGTCTTCTTCTCATCCAGTTCTAGAAAATGTTTAACGGGAATTATCAGAATCGGTTTCAGAAATAGAAATGCCTGAGCCACTACGACTTTTTATTTTTCATTTGGAAGAACTTTTTTCTTCTCTGATTGCTTTTAGGAATCCTGAATTTTCCTTCTTTTTTCCTTCAACCATTTTTTCCCCCAAGCAGCATTTCAGGAAAAGTTGTACTATTGGTTCAATAAGTTTCAGGTAGAAAGTTTTTTATTTTATTGAATTTAATTTCTTCAGAATAAATGTGAAGGTACCTACAAAACTATGTATAGCTCCTATTTTAAATCACTGAACAATAAAAACGTCTGCACACACATTAATATCCGATATAAGCCCTATTTATCTATCATGGGCTAGTCAAGTCAAAAGCTGCCGACTAGATAAGGACAATATATATTAATTTATAATGTAGTTTAGTTTGTATGTTAACTACCTACATAACATATACTCGTGAAGTCATGCACAATGGCATATAGGCGGCCAGTACTTAGAAAAGCTGTAAAATTATTGAGCTTTCCTTTTATGTGGGGTTGTTATAAATGCAGTTCATAGACATACCTAATATTAGTCACACTTAACTCAATTATGTTATCATTTATGGTGACATTGGTGACTATATTTATTACTGACTGGAATCAATTAATAAAAAAATATATGAGTTGAGAAAAGCTCACTTTTCTACACAAGTTTATCAATAAAATCCATTTTTTATGTAGATTAAATCATTATTGCTTTATAATAATAACAATTCGCTATTTTGTCAGGAAAGTTCACTGTATGATTATTCAAAAACTGTACATAGGATTGAATCCATACTAACCTGGAAAGGTTAAAACCATGGTTTCTAAAAATTCAGCCAAAACTGTACAACTTTTGTATTAACACCTATCTCCTACTTGTAAAGGTAAAGGCTGTAGGTGGGGTGTCGATATATAAAAAAAACACCCTGTACAAGTAAGAGGATTATTGCGGAACTTATGGGTGGACCTCTGCAGGACGAGCACAGCGAGTTCCGCAGACATCTACTCACCAATATACTGTTGAACTGTTCAAATAAGACACTCACCTGAAGCGTGTACTTTTTAAACTAATGAGAATAACTCACATTTGAGTGAGTCAGATTAGTATCGTAATTACACAACATATTGATGAATAGATGGTTGCGGAACTCGCTGCGGTCGTCCCGCAGATGTCCATCCATAAGTTCCGCAATAATCCACTTACTTGTACAAGATGTTTTTTTATATATCGACACCCCACCTATAGCCTTTACCTTAACAAGTAGAAGAAAGGTGTAAATACAAGAGTTCCGCAGCCATCTACTCTACAATATACTGTTGAACTGTTCAAATAAGACACTCACCTGAAACATGTAGTTTTTGAACTACCTAATGAGAAAAATTCACAACTGAGTGAATCAGGTAAGTATTGTATTTGAACAACATATTGGTGAATAGATGGCTGAGTCCACCCATAAGTTCCGCAACAATTTACTCGTTTGTACTTAAATAACTTGTCACAATGTATTACTAGTTTGGTAAAGTAACATTACTAATTGCTGTTGAAAGGCAAATTGACAAAAAGTGGATAATCTTACAAATTTTGACTTTATATAATAAGTTATTGTTCAAGTACAAATAAGTGGATTGTTGCGAAACTTATGGATGGACCTCACATTTGAGTGAGTCAGGTTGGTATCATAATTACACAACATATTGATAAATAGATGGCTGCGGAACTCGCTGCGCTCGTCCCGCAGATGTCCACCGATGAGTTGAGCAACAATTCACTCGTTTGTACTTGAATAATTTGTCACAATATATTATTAATTTGGTAAAGTAACATTACTAATTCCTATTAATAAGCAAATTAACAAAAAGTGGATAATCATAATCTTACAAATTTTGACTTTATATAAAAAGTTAATGTTCAAGTACATTGATGTTAGGATTGTTGCGAAACTTATGGGTGGACCTCTGCGGGATGAGCGTAGCTAGTTCCGCGGCCATCTACTCACCAATATACTGTTGAACTGTTCAAATAAGATACTCACCTGAAACGTGTACTTTTTAAACTAATGAAAATAACTCACATTTGAGTGAGTCAGGTTAGTATCGTAATTACACAACATATTGATGAATAGATGGCTGCGGAACTCGTTCCGCTCCGCAGAGGTCCACCCATAAGTTCCGCAACAATCCACTCGTTTGTACTTGAATAACTCGTCACATTATGTTACTAGTTTGGTAAAGTAACATTACTAATTCCTGTTAAAAGGCAAATTGACAAAAAGTGGATAATCTTACAAATTCAGACTTTATATAATAAGTTATTGTTCAAGTACAAATGATTAAATTCATACTCTCTGCTAAAAACATGACATCTTTAATATGCAATTTATCTTCTTTTGAATAACTCTAGCTTCATGTTTTTTTTTTAAGCCGGCATTACAAAGATGTATATGATTGGATCGGGTTGAAAAGGTAGGTAATCCATTTTACCGCTATTACGTACATCCTACACACCGTTTTCTCGATATGTCCATAATTCATAGGCGATAAGATAGGTGTGTAAACAAATTTACAACTCGGGCAATTGTCTTTGCCCTGAAACCATTGTTAAGTTCCTATATAGAATTGAGAATTTTTTGTATTTTTGTTTGACTTGGGGCATAACTGATGTTTTATCTTGACTGTTTTAGTATGTATGTACGGAGAAATTGAGAAAAGTAATTGGCAGTTTATTTATTTCTAATTAGGTTTCGAACTGCACTTTTTTCCCGATAGATAAAATCGTCAATCATTATAACGTTTCTGCTCTAAAATCCTGAAAAAACTTTTTTCCGTCTGACAATAATATAAATGGGTCGATAAATCAATTTCTTTTACATCTGATATATCTATACGAACAGCAATCTGTTATTTACAGCAGATATTTCAACTTCTTCAATCGCATTCCTGCATATTTTGTTGGTTCTTACTTTGTTTTCAAACCATGAATAATTGTTGTCCCGGATATCAGTGAAACGCAACTTCAATTGGTAAAGAATAGTAATAATTTAATGAAAAAGTTATTGAAAACATTTACAGCCAAATAGTCAAAATCCAATACCAAACATACTCAATTACAAATAGCTTACAGTTCTGGTTTTTGTACCTGTCACCCCTGAAAAAGAAAAAACCGAATGTAATTCCTCTGGAAGGTTGATAATAGCATAGGTGAATGAAGGGCAGTTAGGATCAGAGCTCCTGAAAAAGTCTGTTAAAATTTTGAATTTTTTCTTGGATCTTGTATTTTTTAATCAAGAAACTTCGCAAGTTAAAGATAATAAAAATCTTCA
Source organism: Ceutorhynchus assimilis (assembly GCA_917834065.1). Lineage (NCBI taxonomy): Eukaryota > Metazoa > Arthropoda > Insecta > Coleoptera > Curculionidae > Ceutorhynchus > Ceutorhynchus assimilis. The sequence goes on from OU892281.1 coordinate 7,397,359, forward strand.
GCAGAAATTACCTAGGTACCAAATAACTTCTTAAACAGCAATAAAAGTTGATATATTTTATGGATAAACTTTTAGGCATCTAAAAATTTAGTGTTAGACATTACCTTTTTCAACACACTATCGTCTGATCCATGAAACCTCCTGTTGATCTGAATTCTCTGTAAATACAAATCAAGGTGGTAATTTGTACTGTATCCAGAGCGAAAGCCAGTTGATGAAATGGGTCAAACATATTGCTAGATTGAGGGGTGCAGATGGTTCAGAAAACTGCGAAGACTTCCTACCTAGAAAAGAATCAAAGACAAATCCAGATTGCAACTGCCTAGAAAAGGTAGACCTGGAAATAACTTGAGCAGCAGTGTACCCAGAAGGCTATGTGTCATGATGATGATGATGATGCTACCAACCTAAACTAGACAAGAACATTTCTGCTACCATATAGAACATGATCATTGATCACTTGTCTCTCCATCTGGAAAACACAAATAATTTTGGCTGGAAAAGTTGTAGAGCATTCAGCTTTTCCATTGGGCCTCATTAGGCTGAATCTGAATCTACTTGAAATCACATTGTACAGATGACACCCAACAGCCAATCATAATTCAACCATTTCTCGCCGGCATTCGGTAGTGCCCCACTGCTACACTTACCTTATATAGTATAATCAGTGTAACAAATGGGATCCTAACCTATTATGGTGGACGGCCTCCCCAGGGGACACCAAATACCAAAAAGAAATAATCAAACCACGAATTGTTGTCCTGGATGTCAGTGAAACGCAACTTCAATTGGTGAAAAATAGTAATAATTTAGAGAGAAACTTATTGAAAACATTTACAGCCAAATGCTCGAAGTTCAATACTAAACTTATCGAATTAGAAGCAGCTTACCAAAGTTCTGGTTCCTGTACCTGTCACACCTGAAAAAGAAAAAAACAGAATGTAATTTCTCTGGAAGGTTGATAAAAGCATACTTATACGTGGACTTTTCCAGGACCTGTGGCGTGCCTGAAGGACAGTTAGGATCAGAGTTCCTGAAAAAGTCTGTTAAAACTTAGAATTTTTCGAGAAATTGGAAACATTTTCCAGAAGTTCATAGATCAAAGACTCAAAGACACAGTAGGGATTCTAAGCAGATTAAAAACAGAAAGACTGAAAAACGAAAAATAGCAGATGTACACACACTGAGTGTTTCTTTTGACTTTGGGTGATTGAACGAAAAGTACCTAATCTAAAAATATTTTATGAAAAGAAGGCTAAAAAAATGATAGAGATAGCGAAGGAGCGACGACATACGTTGTTCAAACTAGCTCCCAGAAGAAGAGCTGCAACATCGGCAATGAAAATGTGTGTTCTTAATAAATATTACAGATTCCTGTGTGAGGTATTTAAGTTTTGATACTCTAGGTACCTACTCTTCATCTTCCAAAAGAACTAAGAAGAGCTGTCCTGATACTAGAACTGATTAAGAATAAAACGAAGCTTTTTATATATCTTCAAAGGAATTCACAGCAAGGAATGGAATAAAGGCAAAATCTTATCAGATTCAATTAATAAGTTTAATTGATTATTGTTTTCAATTTCCAATTAACACGACACAGTAGTTAAGTTAAACAATGACCCTCCTACGTGTTTTTTTCCCTGTTCAGTCAAAAAGGTTGCAAAAATGGCGGTAGTTGCAAAAATTAAAAATACTTTGGTAATTTTGTTCTTGTTTGCATTTTGCGTTTTAGGACAACAATTAGCTAATCTGAGTAAGTACGCTTAGGTTTGCTAAAAATCTGCTTCTCAAATAAAATGTTTAGAATGCCAAGAATATGCTAAAGCAGTATATCAAAAACCCGCCATAGAAATGTCATTTCGTAGACAAGAAGAGTTGCTTCCAACTTCAACTTGTTCAATTTATGAAAATCCCTTAATTGTTGGCGGTACTCCGGCAAGATCCAGAGAATTTCCTCACATGGTAATTACTAATTATACACATAAAATTTTAATTTTATATAAGTTGCTTTAGGCTGTTATCGGATTTGGTCCATCGCCAGACTCAAATTTGGATTGGTTTTGTGGAGGATCTTTAATTAGTGATAAACACGTACTGACAGCTGCACATTGTACAATCTCCCAAAGGTAATGCATTTAGTACTACCTACGCAAAAGTACTTGTTGCGTACGGCCTCAGGTATAAAAGAATCGTAAAATTATTGTTTCACTTGTCTTGTTAGGAATTTATATTTTGTGCTCGAGGTCTTGCAAGAAACTCGACCTGATAAATTACACTTATAATGATTGAAGCACTGACAGTAATTTGGTTTTTGTTTTAGTGGTCCTCCGCAAAAAGTTAGACTAGGATTAATAAATTTAGATGATTATGTACAAGAAATATTAGTGGATAAAGCCTTGAATCATCCACAATACAACAGACCTATTAAATACCATGATATAGCCATATTGTTTTTAAAAAGCCTTGTAGTTTTTTCTGAATTTGTTCGTCCGGCCTGTGTGAATACAATCAAAGAGTTTGGGTATTCTGAAGCAGTAGCCACTGGATTTGGTAAAATGAGTTTTGGTAAGTAGATTCAACAATCTATCAGCATAAAGACTTATATAAGTGTTTTATTACCCACAGAAAATGAAGAGACTAGCAAAACTTTACTGAAAGTGAAGCTCGATATCATAGCAAAACAACAGTGCCTAAAAATCTTAACATTTTCACAGCACGAAATGCCACAGGGTTTTATTGAATCGATGATGTGCGCTGGAGCTATTGAAGGTGGTCGTGATACTTGTCAGGGTGATTCTGGAGGACCACTACAAGTAAAAGAGTTTCAGGATTTTTTTTTAAATATCTGTACCTATTTTTAGGTCACACTTGAAAACCCATATTGTATGTACAGTATAATTGGGATAACTTCTTTCGGAAGATTTTGTGGAATGGCATATTCTCCTGGTATTTACACAAAAGTTGACCAATACGTGCCTTGGATTGAATCAACAATTTGGACTTGAGAATATTTTAGTGTTTGTTAATTTTATTTAAATAAATATACCTATTATTGTTTCGTTGTAATAACAAGCTTTCAAACTATTTATATCTAAAATTGAAAAACAGCAAGTAGGTAAGTAGAGTTTCGAAAAATCCAGTAAAAGTTGCTTTACCATAAATCCAAAGAATCTTATTATTGTCAGTCAATATATTTATAATTACATATTATTAAAAAAAAAAGGTGAAGTGATATTATTTGACCTTTTAATATCGATAATTAAGAATAAAATTATCTGAAGTAATATGGGAATTCCATGTTCAACTAATAGGCCAAGCAATGAAGGAAGTTTACCTCAACATAATTAGAAGTTAACATTTTTTGGGGTGGATCGGTTCATTTTCATGTGCTTAATAACATATTAAGTTTGCGACCTTGTACTTTCATAGGGTTTTTAGTTAGGGGTGGTTTTTAGGGGTAATTTGCGGTTTATGGAGAACGCTGCTCAAAGGGATGGTCCAATAGCAAAAAGTTTCAAATGAATGTTGTAGCCGAAGTTTTTTGCTATAAAAAATTCAGCGACAGCACCCCTCTATCTTCTATAGTTTTTTTTCTGCAGCGTCTTAAATAGTAGCATGTTTTTGTTCAAGGTTACTGAATCAACGTTTTGCCATTTTGCGCTCATTTGTTGCAGCAGCGGCCGAATGCATAATCCGATTTCAATTTTTCAAACACCACATTATTGCTAATGAAATGCACTCTCTAATGCTTTTTTGTTTGAATTTTTTGCTTGAAAATTAAGCGAGCACGGACTTGTCTAATGTGCGAGGAAGTTGTAAATTGCGTCGAAAACTACCCCTTTCTTGCATTCACTGTAATTTCTAAACGGGGCCAAATATTTGGTGACAGTTTTCGACAATCGGCAGCCCATTTATTCCTCTCATAATGCCCCAGCGGATTTTTTTTTCGATAATTACCTAATGACTTATTGGCCTGAAAACGTCGCGCGGGATTTTTCAAAAAGTAAAAAAAAATTAAAATTGTCGCATAGCGCTGAAATTTGGTACGATGGCCTTATTTATTGTTCTCACGAATATACTGCAATTTTAATTGCTTCACATGATATAAGCTTGAACAAAAACATGCGACTATTCAAGACGCTGCAGAAAAAAAACTATAGAAGATAAAGGGGTGCTGTCGCTGAGTTTTTTATAGCAAAAAACTACATACAACATTCATTTGAAACTTTTTGCTATTGAACCATCCCTTTGAGCAGCGTTCTTCATAAACCGCAAATTACCCCTAAAAACCACCCCTAACTGAAAACCCTATGGAAGTACAAGGTCGCAAACTTAATATGTTGCATATTAAAATGGACCGATTTCCCTAAAAAAATTTCAACTTCTAATTATGTTGAGGTAAACCCTCTTTTCAGATCCCCGTTTCTTGGACTATAAATCGGCAGATGTAGCAAACCAATACTTTTATTATGTTACATGCGTTTTGTTTGATATTATTTTTTGCTAATTTTAACTGTTATCTAGCTAAACAATGGCTATCCGAAGGTAAGTAAGACTAATAAAAATATTTCTTTCACCTGTCCACTCTGTTATACAGGAGATAGCTGTGTGGTAAACAAAACAAACGAAAATGGTATTTGTAAATTCTTATCCAACTGTCCAAGTGAACAAGCCAAATTGAAATTGAACATTCATCCTACGCTATGTGGATTCAAAGGCAATAATAACATGCCTATAATATGTTGTCCTGAAGCCAGACCAGTCATACAAACCAGACAGCTTGGTGATATTGCTGATGAAAGTAAGCATTTATAGGTTTGAATGTAATGTTCTATGAACAAAATATTATTTTAGTGTGCAGAAATTATTCACAATACGTATTCACAGAGGAACTAAGTCCACTATCGATCATAAATGCCGCTTCAATAAAAATATATCAATGTCCGTTTGAAAAGCTACCCCTTATTCTTGGTGGAAATGCATCTGAAAGATACGAATTTCCTCATATGGTTAGTTATTAAACTCATACCTACAAAAAAAATGTTAATTTTCAATAATAATTTTTACGTAGGTCCAATTAGGATTTGGTGATAAGTCTCGTATAAAATGGGCTTGTGGTGGTTCTTTGATAAGTGAACAGCATATTTTAACGGCCGGCCATTGTGTGAATCCTGAAAATCTGTAAGTACGAACTTCTTGAAATAGTACTTTTGATGGCTCTTCTAAAAAGTGGAACATTGACATTTTGGGTATTTTCAGAGCATTCATGATTCATATTCCTCTCATCGTTCCAGCCATTTAGTGAATAGAAGCGCCTTTTAATTTTATCTTTGTGTACTTGCGTTTTTATAGAAGCTATTTTTATTCTCATCTCATCCATTATTCTATGAACACATCCACATGTTGCTCGGTCGTATCTAATTTTATGTTACAAAGATTTTGTAATTGTATTTCATTAGCATGCTTTCTTGAGAATTCCTTCTTTAACATGCGTGCCCGAGTTTCGAAGTGGTTTTCCACACATCACGGAGACATGTTGAAGACGGCCCCGAGATGTCCACAAACGACATTCAAGAAGTCTTCTAGACGTCTGCTTAACTACATCTTGAAGACGTCGTATGTTACAAGACCCAACGTCTTTCAGACGTCTGCCTAAAGACGTTTTCAGGACTAATATTTCATTATTATTATTCTTATTTTATCACTGTCAGTTCTGAATTAAATTTTAAGTGGTTTGAACTTTCCAAAAGGCTTATTAAAGTTCTAAAGGGTCCTATAACATTTTAAATGGTTTCCAGTAACTTCTAAATCGAATGAATTACGAATTCTGTGGAAAGTTTTTGTAGACATCTCAAAAACGTCCCTAAGATGTCCACAAACGACATTCAAGATGTTTTTTTAGACATCTGCTTACATGTTCAAAGCATTTTAAAGACGTCGTATGATACAAACCGCGACGTCTTTCAAAAGTCTTTATGACATTTTTCCAAGACATTCTAAAGACGTTTCTAACGACCTAAAAAAGAAGTCTCTACGAATTTGTGTTTTGTCTGGGTTGTGTGCTGTGACGTCTTTTAGGGCTAGTATTTTGCTTTAAGCAATTCTTATTCTCAGATTTGAAGCCGAAATCTTCTTACTAAAACGATGAAATTTCAATTTTTTTTTTTTTTTCAAGATTTTGTATCCTAATGGTCAATCAACATACCCCAAACTCCATATAATAAATTATATTCAGTGAAAGTTTCAGCTTTCTATCTATAATAGAAAAAAAGTTATGACCTTTCAAAGTTTTCCAAAATCTAAATCATAAGGTACCTTCTTACTAAAACGATGAAATTTCAAATGATTTTGTGTCGGGATTTTGTATCCTAATGGTCAATCAACATACCTCAAACTCCATACACTAAATTATTCTCAGATTTGAAGCCGAAATCTATGAAAAAAAGAAATCAGAAAAATTGAAAAATTGATAAATCCCCCAAATTGCTTAACATGATTTTATCTCAGGAACTATAAGTGTAAATGAGCTGAAATTTCCAGGGATTGTAGTTCTTTGAAAGGGATAAAATTCAGTGAAAGTTTCAGCTTTCTATATATAAAATAAAAAAAGTTATGACCTTTCAAAGTTTTCCATAATCTAAATCATAAAGTAGGTACCTTCTTACTAAAACGATGATATTTCAAATTTTTTTTTGTCGAGATTTTGTATCCTTATGGTCAATCAACATACCCCAAACTCCATACACTAAATTATTCTCAGATTTGAAGCCGAAATCTATGAAAAAAGGCACTCAGAAAAATTGAAAAATTGATAAATCCCCCCAAATTGCTTAACACGGTTTTATCTCAGGAACTATAAGTGCAAATGAGCTGAAATTTTCAGGGATTGTAGTTCTTTGAAACAGATAAAATTCAGTGAAAGTTTCAGCTTTCTATCTATATAAAATCTTACTAAAACGATGAAATTTCGAAAAAAGGCACTCAGAAAGACGTCATATGATACAAAACCCGACGTCTTTCAAACGTCTTTATGACATTTTTCCAAGACATTCTAAAGACGTCTCTAACGACCTAAAAAAGACGTCTTTGAAAATGTGTGTGCTGTCTGGGATTGTGTGCTGTGAAGTCTTTTAGGGCTAGTATTTTGCTTCAGGCAATTCAACTTAATATTACCAGCCTTCCGTCTGCCCAGCTCAGATAAACTTTTCAGCAATATGTAATTTGAAAACACGTACCGTACCTAACCACATCTTCATGGAACTACAAAATTTCCACGATTATCGTTAGGTACATTATGTAACACCATCAATCACATAGGTTCATTAATGTTTAGTATAATGTCATCGGTCTCATCGTCAACAGAATTTGGAGCCAATAATGACTGACAGAACTTCCTTGATTCTTCTGGCCTTTTAGCTAACTGCTTCAAGAAAACAAATCTCCTGTTGAAGTTCAGAGTTTGAAGTAACTATCCATATTACTTTTTTTTAGAGGGTTGGTTCAATATGCTAGAATGGGCTTCATAAACGTAGACGACACAGAAAACAAACAACAATTCAACATCATCGAACGAACCGTTCATCCACAATATCAAGCACCCAGTCCCTACAACGACATCGCTGTATTGAAACTGGAAAAGAAGCCGAAATTGAGTCTTTTCCTGAGACCTGCATGCCTCTACAACAAAAGAGAAGTGCCTGGACATAATGCTATAGTAACAGGCTGGGGTAGGCAAAGCGAGCACGGCCCAGAAAGCAAAGTTTTACTCAAGACTGTGTTGCAATATTATAATCAGAGTTATTGCAATTCAATTTTTCAACGTACGATTACTTTAAGAAGCGAGGGTATTAAAGAGGAACAAATGATTTGTGCCGGGTATGAGAGTGAAACAAGAGATGCATGCCAGGTAATATACTAAATTATTTGTATGTGCTTCCAGATGCATTTTTGAATAAATTTGCCATTATTTTTTAAGGGTGATTCTGGTGGACCTCTTCAAATTTATTCCACTCGAGAGGGGTACTACATGGCATGCATGTACGACATAATTGGAGTTACTTCTTTCGGAATTGGCTGCGGAAGATCTACAAAAATTCCAGGAGTTTACGCAAGAGTATCTAACTATGTAAAATGGATTGAAGATATTGTATGGCCACAATGAAAAATATCGCAAAATCGAATATTTATTTACTATTAGATGTTAATAAAATGTTTTTTGACCTTACGTGCTACTTGCACATGCAAACAAAATAAACCGCTTTAGGGAAAAAATAAATCATAAATTCAAATCAGCTGCATGAGAAATCCAGTATGTTGATCATCGGGCGTCAAGGAAGACTTGTATGCGTGTTCAGTATTATTATAACCTTTGACTAAATTTTTACAATGTTTATCGTGTTTTATTTATTGATATTGACTAGTTGCAGTCGTTATTTCGCCCAAGGACAAATTAATTATGAAAGTAAGATTATTCCAATAGCTATATTTTCTATTATTCCTAAGGTTAGCAGTATAATAATTTGTTTTTGTCATATAGGAGAATCTCGAGATTCTTGTGTAATAGCAAGGACAAATGAAAATGGAGTTTGCAAAATCCTATCAAATTGTCCCAGTGAACAAGCTAACTTGAAAAATAAACTTTTCCCTACAGTGTGTGGCTTTAATGGCAATGAGATTATGGTTTGCTGTGCAACTGAATTACCGAACAGAAAAACTAGAGAACCAGGAGAAATAGCCGATGAAAGTAAGTAGACCTACCTAATCAATTATAAATAAAAATGTCAACAATAATTACGTATCTTGAAGAATTTTATTTTTCAAATATGTCTAAATTCAGTGCAGCAGTAAATATGTTATTTTTGCTGATTTCCAAATAGATATTGATTTACCCAAGTTAACAAAAACAATACCTACTTAAATCTGAATACTTTACAATTTAACTATTTTGAACAGGATAGGCAAAACCAACTAAGTATCACATTTTTAACATCCAAATGAATAAGTGTTTTTGGTAAATTTAAAGTCATATCTTGTACATAAGACAAGTTGGTTGAGAGTTATCCTAATCATTTCCTCCAGTTGAGGTTCCAGCAGGAAATTCATCTTCTGTGGATATTTTTAAATTTTCCAAACGATCTTGAATTTTATAATTTTTGGGATATTTTGAAGGTAAAAAGTCTTTCTCGCTGTAACTTTCATAAATGCTGTCATTAATTTGATCAACAAATTTATATCCTATAAAATTGTTCACTGGTTGCTGTTAATTTTATGTATGCATTTTTAGTGTGTAGAAATTATTCACAATATGTATGGACGGAAGAACTGAGCCCGCTATCGATCATAAACCCCGCTCCAATAAAAAGATACGATTGTCCGTTTGACAAATTACCACTTATCCTTGGGGGAACTGAATCTGATAGAAAGGAGTTTCCTCATATGGTAAGTTGAGCGGGAATAAACATAAAAACTTCGATATTATCTTTGCTCATCGATTAGTAGGTACTGGGGTGATTGTCTTTATTTTGCACCCACACCTATCTCACCTGTTTGAAGAGATAGTGCCCTTCCAAAGTTTTCCAAAATCTAAATCATAAGGTTTTCTTCCTTCTTACCACAATACTAAAACGATGAAATTTCAAATTATTTCTTGTCGAGATTTTGTATCCTAATGGTCAATCAACATACCCCAAACTCCATACACTAAATTTTTCTCAAATTTGAAGCCGAAATCTATGAAAAAACGCACTCAGAAAAATTGAAAAATTAATAAATCACCCCAAATTGCTTAACACGATTTTATCTCAGGAACGATAAGTGCAAATGAGCTGAAATTTTTAGGGATTTTAGTTCCTTGATTGGGATAAAATTCAGTAAAATTTTCAGCTTTCTATCTATAATAGAAAAAAAGTTATGACCTTTCAAAATTTTCCAAAATCTAAATCATAAGGTACTTACCTGATAAGGTGAAACAGGTTCTGACCAGGCTTGGACGAACTTTTGGAAGTGGGCCGGAAAATTTCAGTCTAGCGGCCCATACATCATCACCCTAGATGTGATCAAATAATACTTAAGTTCATTATCATCAACGCATCCAAATTTTCCATTGTAAGTCGATACCTTGATCGATTTTTTATGTATTGAAGTGTTGAAAACTGAAAAGCATTTTTCGGACCCTACTTGTGTGACCCTAATTCTGTGTCATTTACATCATCTTTATCTTCATCGTTAGATTCTGGAGGATCATATATAACTTAAATTATTTAACAACTTTAATTGATTTCCTATTATCATCTTTATCTTCATCGTTAAATTCAGGGAGGTCATACAGTTCCGACCTTTTCAAGTAGCCTACCTAATTTTATTTAAAGCATTGTCTGTTCGGAAAAATTGATATATAATATGGAATATGCCCTGAATAAGATGCCTCTATTTTTATTATGATGCGATCATTGGCCACATCGCGTACTTACACCTGAAATTCAAAAATAGCACTAGCTGGAGGACTATCATCTCTGCTTCTTCCCCTGTTACTTCTCTCTTTTATTTGCTTTCAGTACTGTATTTGCCCATTTGACATTTTAAGCACTTTCTAATATTTCCTCCATGTTGCGTTGTTCCTTTTTCAGTGCGTCATGAATTGAATTGACCAATAATTCTTTGTGCTTTCATAAGGTCTGGGCCGGTATTCTCGTTCTCGAAAACGCTCATCGCTTTTCAGTCGCTCGGCACTTTCAATGTAAATTTGCATTTAAAGTGCCGAGCGACTAGAAAGCGATGAGCGTTTTTGAGAACCAGAATACCGGCCCTGGTCTCACAGAAATCACAAACCAGTCAAATTTCATTGGTTGAAAATAGTCAGAAAACTGTTTGTTGGCGATTTGCACCAATCAAAAACGCTCTGACTGGTTCATGATTTCTGTAAGAAAAGACCTTATGGAGCTAGTCCGCTTACTCAGGAGGCTCGAGGATTAGTTATGAAAACCTGGATTAAATACAATTTTCTTATGCACCGCAAGAAAAATTCGGTTTAAGCTTCAACGATGCGTGGATTAGCGGAACGGTGTCTAACCTGAAAGTATTTTTTGTCACCGATTTTGAAGTTTCTTGCAATTTTTTCATTATTTTGGTGTAAAATGGGTTAATATGTATAGATGATGATCTAGATAATATCCTCCATAATATCATAAACTTTGGGTTTTCTCGCAGAGTCTATTATAATCTGAAAGAAGTGATTATTTCGACAATATGGACTATTATCACTCGTTTTTTCGAAGATTTCGACTTACAAAACCTACAGATCCCAACTTCCTGGAGAACATAGAAGAAATTAAATTCCAAAATGATTTGTTACTTGATAGATAGAAGAAAGTATGTCTTTCTGTTGACTAGCTAGATTACCCCACCTCATGCACCTTTTTCAAATCCAACTTATTCTACGGGGAATGCCCCGCTACATAGGCACTTGTTTGGCGATATGAGGTGTAGTGGGTAGTGGTATAACAACTATGGATAATAGCTAGTATCTAACCTTTCTAGCAGCACTGCACCTATCCTCTGCCATAGGAGAGTAAAAAGTGTGTTTTTTTTTTAAACATAAAAGTCAAACTGACATTATGTTGGCAATACAATGTAAAACTGTCAATGCTTTCAAATTTATAAATGTAGAAAAGGCTTGTGTTGCCAACATAGTTACTAAATTTTTGACTTGGGGAATTATCTTTAAAAAAAAAACGCATTTTAGGTGCAGTGCTGTTGAATACTTCTGTTAATCGATTCTAAGCTTGAGACTTTCCGACATTGGAAACTTTGTATTTTTGTCTTCGATGATATTAGCGAATTTTGAAAGTATTTTCATGGGACTCTGCCTTTCTCCCGGGGAAAAGTTGGGGATTCTTTTGGTGTTTTCATCAGTCATTTTGAATATTTTTAGAAAATAAGAATGAAAATGAAGTAAAAATTGAAATTCCAAACTGACAACTGACAATATTTTAACAATAATGGCAGCAAATATCCAGTAAAGTTCCCCAAAATTTTGAAGAGGGCGCGAGTGAACTTGGAGTGCTTCAAATTTTGGCGGTAAATGTCAATAGTTTTAAACCGCTTAAATTACGTGAAAGGAAAGATGACTACATATGAACATTGGACAATGAATATAGTTAAAATATCTTCCAAAGCGTTCAGTGGCCCTTAGAGAATATTCTTAAAGGCGCCAAAATTTAAAGAGCTTCAAGTACAAAAGCGCCCTCTTCAATTCAACTGTCAATATTACATGCCATTGACTTGAAAAGTGTCAAAAACTCTCGAGATGCCAACGTTGCCACACTTCCACTCCGGATTAGTGAATCCGCTGACGGCGCATATAGACTGTGAGATAGGGGTTGTTTAGTGGAGTCATTTTTTTTTGTCTGGCATTTTGAGGGCTGAATGTGGGTTCTAAGCTGATGAGAATATGGGTGATTTTAATGCTGGCCTCCCGTTCGAAAATTTGCAGAAGAAAAAAATTGATTTACATGAAGATATTTTTTTTAATGGTCTCAAATTTTCTGGCTTTTAAATAAAAAATTGACATTGATAAATAATTCACCCATGAAAAATATCAGATGCTTTTCAATAGCTGAAAAAATAGGGATGGGTGTCAACTTCCAAGAGAAAAGAAAAGAACCTTCCGCGTTTACTTTTTGTCTGGCAATCGAGAGAATGAAAGGGTTTGTTGTGAAAATAACGCTGAAAAATCGCCAGACGGTAATCACAGTTCGAAATCGAGTTTTCCGGCGAAACATTCTGTGGAAATTTCGAACAGGAGGCAGGCATTAAAACCACTTATATTCTCATTAGCTAACTAGTCACATTCATCCCTCAAAATGCCAGACAAAAAAAATTACTCCACTAAACAGGCCCAATGAACAAACGGTGCATTCAGGCGTTAATGTCTATGGTTTAAACCTATCTTGATAAAGGTTTTGTTGTTCTAAAGATCGGCCCACATTCTGATCGGCCCACCGGGAATTTCCCGATGGGTTCATCCAACCCTGCGGGTCAATTCTTGAAAATTCTTGCATACGTAAGTTGATTCGAATTCGAATGACAGCAACGTAAATGGAATAGGAAACATTCGAAATCATATCAATTTTCGTATGCGAGATAATTCAAGAATTGGGGGCCTGGTCCTGACAACCTGCCAAAGTGAAACAGGTCCTAACAAAAATTAAAATTTTTATTAAATTATTAGTCAAAAATTCAATTCACATTTCAATGGTTTTATTTTGAAAATAATTACATCGAATCCTAGCTTGTAGGGTACTATTGAAAAGCATTTTTTAAGAGCTTTCAGATAAGGTATCACAAGTAGGGGGTGTCATTTAAGATTACTAAGATGGGGTAGCTGGGGGTGAGGGGGTGTTTGAAAACAAGTTAGTTATTACATAATTTTGTTTTTAGCGATTTTTTATATTTTTTTTGGATCCTGAGATACAGCCATTGTAAGTTTTTAAAATGTCACCCTGTATATATTTTCATTGACCTTATATGTCTAGGAATCTTTACTGAAAGTGAATATTTCTGCCAAACAATACAATAAAATGACTCTCACTTGATTGACGATCAAAAATTGAGCTCATTTCATTGAATTTTGAATTCACTGCCATATGAATATGTCTTTTATCTTTTATAACTAAGTATGTATTAATGGGGTTAATTGACATTCTACCTATTTAGGTTCAATTGGGATTTGATGAGGAACCTGGTATAACATGGGGATGTGGTGGTACCCTTATAAGCAACCAACACGTTTTAACCGCCGCTCATTGTATCGAACATAAAACACTGTAAGAAATATGAGAAGAAAAATATTACAGCAGAGACTAAATTGGGTTTTTCAGAGGTTTCGTAAAATTTGCACGAATGGGCTTCATAAAGGTAGACGATGCCAGGCACAGGCAAGAATTTAAAATAATCGAACGAATCACTCATCCACAATATGAACCACCTGCTCACTACCACGACATCGCTATAGTAAAATTGGACCAAAAGCCTGATTTGAATCTTTATGTCAGACCTGCCTGTATCTACACGAAAAGAAAAGCACCAGGAACTCGAGCCATAGTTACAGGTTGGGGCAAAATCCAAGATGGAGGTGACGAAAGCAAAGTGCTACTGAAAACAATATTGGAATATTACGATCGAGATTATTGCAGTAAAGTGTTTAAGCGTCAATCGAGTTTAAAGGAAGGTATTAGAGATGATATCATGATTTGTGCAGGGTTCAGGAATGAGACTAGAGATGCTTGTCAGGTGATTCCCAAAATAAAAATATTTAATATTAATATAAATGTTTCTTCTATTTTTCAGGGTGATTCTGGTGGACCTCTCCAAGTTTATACACTTCAAAAGGGTGATCACATGGCATGCATGTACGACATAATCGGTGTGACTTCTTTTGGAATAGGTTGCGGAATAGCCACCGAAATCCCAGGAGTTTACACTCGAGTATCAAACTATGTGAAATGGATTGAAGACATTGTATGGCCACAATAATATGAAAAATAAATTAACTATTGATGAATAGGTGTAATTTAAAAAAAAAAGGTCACTTTTATTGTTAAACCTATAATTTGGGATTTTTGAACGACAAATAAAACTATTTTTGTATGAAACAAATTAGTTCAAATTTAATTGTTTGTTGGCGGATTTCAAAATTGATTTGTTTATTCACACATTCATTCACTTTCGTCCTTTCCTGTAACAATATGGACGGATATGGTTTGCTTGTTGCGATTTTAGTGTGTCAATTATTGTGCAAGGTTGGGACTTTAGAGCTAGGTAAGTATAATGATGATAAAATCAATCGAATGAGTGACGATTGTTCTTGGGTTTTGAATACAATAATCAAAACGTTTACCTATTTGAAACGATCAGAAAATATTGAGGAAAATTCCTTTCCAGCATAAGTTATAAACGCTTCAAACATTGTTACCTAATTGTCAACATTTAACGTTAAAACATTATATTATAACCCTTACAATAGAAAGTTAAATAACTCACCTTTCAATGTAGAGAGATGTTTGTTGGAAAACAATCAGATGGGAAAATGTATTTCCGTCTCACTTTGTCCAAAATCATCTACACCGGTCAACACAACAGAAACCATTTGCGTCATGGGCAAAGTGTGTTGTAAGATTTCAGAAAAAATTATGACTCCTGCTGATAACTTCAACTACGTGCCAGTACAGCCTCCAAATGCTGGTAGTGCAGGTAACCAGTATGGATCAAGTAAGTACCATGAGTAGATTGATATTGTCATTTTAAGTTCTATATAGTATAAGGTATTGAGAAATGGACTAAGAAATAGAAGAACTTAACTAGGTATCGATTCTCAATATATTTATTTTATCGAACACAACGTGGAAAGTAGAGAGTGTGAACTCGTAGAACTAACTATAGGAACTGACTCAACATCAAAAGACAAAGAATTACAAACCCTTTCTTAAGTAAACAATTCCTCATCTGTTTATCTTACACATAAAAACTATTATAAACACATTCAGTCATCCATAGCTGCAATGTAAATTGGCAAAGTTAATACAAAGTTCAATTTATTAATTTTTGGTTCACTGATATGAATATCAGTTTATCCAACTCCAAATCATAAGGTAGGTACCTTCTTACTAAAACGATGAAATTTCAATTTTTTTTTTTTTTGTCGAGATTTTATATCCTAATGGTCAATCAACATACCCCCCAAACTCCATACATTAAATTATTCTCAGATTTGAAGCCGAAATCTATGAAAAAATTGAAAATTGATATATTACCCCAAATTGCTCAACACGGTTTTATCTCAGGAACTATAAGTGCAAATGAGCTGAAACTTTCAAGGATTGTAGTCCCTTGATTGGGATAAAATTCAGTGAAAGTTTCAGCTTTCTACCTATAATAGAAAAAAAGTTATGACCTTTCAAAGTTTTCCAAAATCTAAAATCTAAATCATAAGGTAGGTACAGGGTTATCGGTTATAAATGTCACCCCCCTCTATCTTTTTTATTTGACATTTTAGAAAAAAGTGTCCCAAATAAAAAAATTATGGTTGAAATTAAATTTTTTGAAAATCTCACTTTTGTCTATACAGGGTGTTTCAAAAAAGCTGGTCGTGCTCCAACTTTCTTATTTCAAATTGAATACCCTATATATTATTCAATATTCGGATTCTACGTCAAATTCTGAGCAGTTTTCATGTGATATACCCTATACCTAAGTTCAACTGTTTTGGAAATATTGACAGTTGAAAACTTACTTTTTTGCAAATTTGACAGGCTGTTAAACCTAAACGGTTAACTTTTGAGCAAAACCGATAGCCGAAATCTATGAAAAAAGGCACTCACAAAAATTGAAAAATTGATAGGTAATTCACTACAATCACACAATGACTACACTTTACTCGTCTTGAAAATCAGGCTTTCCTTCTCAAATTGGCATTCCAATGCTACACTTACTCATACCTACATAACTAATAAAATTGAATGGATTCCTATTTTTTAATACTAATTTTAATCTAATTTTAGTAACTCCAGCTATTGCTAACCCAACATCAAACGGAGGTTTTCCTTCTAATACTGGCCCAGCAAATGGTGGTTCTCAATCGCCTGGTAAGGAACACCAACCCTACAGGAATTTCATTAATCTTTTTACATTTTTAGGTACCAGCATCCCAGGAGGCTTTCCTAATAATAATCCTCCGAATGGGTCTTCTCCTCCAAATGGGTCTCCGCCTCCAAATGGCTCTTCTCCTCCAAATGGCTCTTCTCCTCCAAATGGATCACCGCCATCAGGAGCGCCACCAGCTTTAGTTGGAAATATTGTGGCTGATCCAGATACAATTATAGTTTCAGCAGAAGTTCCTAATAATGCATTAGATTTTTTTGAACAAAGTAATAATAACAACTAGAAAAAAGCTAGAAAAAAATACAATAATTATATTTTTAAGAATGCAATCAATTTGCCTCGAGGTCAGGAACATTAAGGCCGATTCCTACAGTCCAAGGAAGCTATACTCCTATAGTAATGATATATGGAGGAGTCTCGTCAGAAGAACAAGAATTTCCTCATATGGTAATTACCTATATAAATTCATTGATTCTTATTTAAATAAGGGTTTCTTTAATTTATAATAGGCTGCATTAGGTTATGGAGAACCAAACGCCAAGCAATGGCTTTGCGGTGGTAGCTTGATTAGTGAAAATTTTGTACTTACAGCTGCACATTGTCTATCCGCTCGAGCACTGTAAGTAATACAAAAACCTCATTACCTAACTATTCAGATTATTATTAATAACCCATCTATTTCAGTGGAAATGTTCGTTATGTAAAACTAGGAAATCTAAATCTAGATAAAGACACCCAAAACACCCAACTAAGAAACATAATTCGTGCAACACCACACGAACAATACAACTCTATATCTCAATACAACGACATTGCTCTATTACAATTAGACCAGCCAGTACAAATAACTAGTTACGTTGCACCCATTTGCTTACATTCAACCAGCAACTACGAAGACAGAAATTTGGTTGCAACTGGCTGGGGCAAATCCCAATCTCAAACGCGCAGTTCCAACTTGGAAAAAGTCGGTTTGGAGATTTTCAGCCAGACGGAATGTAGCAATGCGTATGCGGGAGTATCCAGGCAACAGCTACCTCTAGGTATTCAAGAGCTGATTCAAGTTTGTGCTGGTAGTCATTCGCAAAGCAAGGATACTTGTCACGTAAGGATGGTGGGAATTTCGCATAATATCAACTGGTTTATTTTTTCTCAGTGAAACGACAGAGCGGGTCAACTAAGTTTTGTTAGTTAAGTTTCACTGAGGAAAAAACTTAGTAAAAAAAAAACAACCCCTTTCCAAAATTTTCTTCGCAGGGTGATTCCGGAGGGCCTCTCCAATTACGCAAAAACAATAGATGGTATTTGGTCGGTATAACTTCCGTTGGAATTCAGTGTGGAGTTGCTAATGTTCCAGGAGTTTATACTAGGGTGTCAGCTTATCTTCAATGGATCCAGCAGCGTGTTTGGAATAAATAATAATGTTGCAATTTTATATACAAATGTCTTAATATTTAGCAATAAACATATTATTATTACAATTTTCTTGATAACTCTTGACTGGCAAATAATTAAACTAAATAGTTGATTAGCAGGGATGCAGTCTTGTATGGGGCTAATTCTTACTAATTAACTATTTAGTTTTATTATTATTAATATATGTAGTTTGTATTAAATCATAAGGTAGGTACCTTCTTACTAACTAAAACTATGAAATTTCAATTTTTTTTTTGTCGAAATTTTATATCCCAATGGTCAATCCACATACCCGAAACTCCATACACTAAATTATTCTCAGATTTGAAGCCGAAATCTATGAAAAAAGGCACTCAGAAAAATTGAAAAATTGATAAATCACCCCAAATTGCTCAAGACGATTTTATCTCAGAAACTATAGGTGTAAATGAGCTGAAATTTCCAGGGATTGTAGTTCTTTGAAAGGGATAAAATTCAGTGAAAGTTTCTGCTTTCTATCTATAATAGAAAAAAAGTTATGACCTTTCAAAGTTTTCCAAAATCTAAATCATAAGGTAGGTACCTTCTTACTAAAACGATGAAATTTCAAATTTGTTTTTGTCGAGATTTTGTATCCCAATGGTCAATCCACATACCCGAAACTCCATACATTAAATTATTCTCAGATTTGAAGCCGAAATCTATGAAAAAAGGCACTCAGAAAAATTGAAACATTGATAAATCACCCCAAATTGCTTAACACGATTTTATCTCAGGAACTATTAAAGCAAATGAGCTGAAATTTTTAGGGATTGTAGTCCCTTGATTGGGATAAAATTCAGTGAAAGTTTCAGCTTTCTACTTATAATAGAAAAAAAGTTATGACCTTTCAAAGTTTTCCAAAATCTAAATCATAAGGTAGGTACCTTCTCACTAAAACGATGAAATTTCAATTTTTTTTGTGTCTAGATTGTGTGTCCTAATGGTCAACTAACATCCCCCAAACTGCATACACTAAATTATTCTCAGATTTGAAGCCGAAATCTATGAAAAAAAGCACTCAGAAAAATTGAAAAATTGATAAATCACCCCAAATTGCTCAACACGATTTTATCTCAGAAACTATAAGTGTAAATGAGCTGAAATTTTCAAGGATTGTAATCCCCTAATTGGGATAAAATTCAGTGAAAGTTTCAGCTTTCTATCTATAATAGAAAAAAAGTTATAACCTTTCAAAATTTTCCAAAATCTAAATCATAAGGTAGGTAGGTACCTTCTTACTAAAACGATGAAATTTCAATTTTTTTTTTGTCTAGATTGTGTGTCCTAATGGTCAACTAACATCCTCCAAACTCCATACACTAAATTATTCTCAGATTTGAAGCCGAAATATATGAAAAAAGGCACTCAGGAAAATTGAAAAATTGATAAATCACCCCAAATTGCTCAACACGATTTTATCTCAGAAACTATAAGTGTAAATGAGCTGAAATTTTCAAGGATTGTAATCCCCTAATTGGGATAAAATTCAGTGAAAGTTTCAGCTTTCTATCTATAATAGAAAAAAA
Organism: Ceutorhynchus assimilis; assembly: GCA_917834065.1. Lineage (NCBI taxonomy): Eukaryota > Metazoa > Arthropoda > Insecta > Coleoptera > Curculionidae > Ceutorhynchus > Ceutorhynchus assimilis. The sequence goes on from OU892281.1 coordinate 7,416,975, forward strand.
GTTCTAACCTTTCAAAATTTTCCAAAATCTAAATCATAAGGTAGGTAGGTACCTTCTTACTAAAACGATGAAATTTCAATTTTTTTTTTGTCTAGATTGTGTGTCCTAATGGTCAACTAACATCCTCCAAACTCCATACACTAAATTATTCTCAGATTTGAAGCCGAAATCTATGAAAAAAGGCACTCAGGAAAATTGAAAAATTGATAAATCACCCCAAATTGCTCAAGACGATTTTATCTCAGAAACTATAGGTGTAAATGAGCTGAAATTTTCAGGGATTGTAGTCCCTTAATTGGGATAAAATTCAGTGAAAGTTTCAGCTTTCTATCTATAATAGAAAAAAAGTTATGACCTTTCAAAGTTTTCCAAAATATAAATCATAAGGTAGGTACCTTCTTACTAAAACGATGAAATTTCAAATTTTTTTTTGTCGAGATTTTTCATCCTAATGGTCAATCAACATCCCCCAAACTCCATACACTAAATTATTCTCAGATTTGAAGCCGAAATCTATGAAAAAAAGCACTCAGAAAAATTGAAAAATTGATAAATCACCCCAAATTGCTCAATAAGATTTTATCTCAGGAACTATAAGTGCAAATGAGCTGAAATTTTCAGGGATTGTAGTCCCTTGATTGGGATAAAACTCAGTGAAAGTTTCAGCTTTCTACTTGTAATAGAAAAAAAGTTATGACCTTTCAAAGTTTTCCAAAATCTAAATCGTACCTTCTTACTAAAACGATGAAATTTCAAATTTTTTTTTCCTCGAGATTTTATATCCTAATGGTCATTCAACATCCCGCAAACTCCATACACTAAATCATTCTCAAATTTGAAGCCGAAATCTATGAAAAAAGGCACTCAGAAAAATTGATAAATCACCCCAAATTGCTTAACACGATTTTATCTCAGGAACTATAAGTGCAAATGAGCTGAAATTTTCAGGGATTATGCATAAATTTATTGATATCCATAAGATGTTACTGTGAAAATGCTTAAACCTGATACCTAAACATAAGCCAAAGGCGGTGAACCCATAAAAACCGATCGTTAAGATGTTAATGTCTTAATAATCACTTTAAATACGGCAATAAATCTCTTGTGATCGCCATCTGGAAAAGATAGGCTTATTTTGTCGACAATATGATTTCATCCGCCCTTGAACGTACATCGAAGTTCCACTGATGGTTTGATTTTATTAGTCTGAAGCGTAGAATTATTTACTTAAAATGGGTTGCGCGTGGTTAATGTGTTTTGTGGTTTTTATGGTTAATTTTTGTAAAATTGAAACTTTGGAACTCAATCATCAGAATGTTGGTCAAGAAAATCTTGCTAGTGAAATTTCTTCGATGAAGACTACAATGAAAGTGTTGTCAGGTAAGAATTGTCTTTATGTTCTATGTATTCCAATATCTCAGTTATTATTTTTGTACATACCTAAACATTTATATTTTTAAAACTCAAAAAACTGAATCCCTTAAAACACATCACCAAAAATCTTGGTTTCTAGATCAATGGGAAAAATGGAACACCCTTTTTATTACATCATTAGAACCCCGAATAACATCTACAGCATCTACGCTAACCAGCATAGACACAAATATCCATAATTTACAGGAACGTGCTCACGTATGGGATACATTTCAACTTCACGTAGCTGCTTGGAACGATCAACTGGCATCTATGGACAGGAAAATTGATATTCTAAACAAGTAAGATTTGATACTCCTGTATCCAATAGTCAATAGTCATTACATGAGAGTTGTAGATGAGTAAAATAACTATTATTTTTAGGGGCATAGAACAGTTAACAGTCTTAGACAACAAAATGAATACAATGTTATCAGAGCAATACAAGCAAGACAAATTGATAAAAATGACAAATTCCTTGCTGGACACTGTAATTAACATTGAAACTTCCATCAAGTCCAACCAATGTTGCAAATCGGCACAAAATACTTTATTTGAGGAATTTGCTGCCCGCGGAATATTGAGTTCACTTAAGCTTGTCGAGCGAAAAGTTGATCAACTTTTAAGCAGTAGACAAAGCGATAAATCAAAATTAGCAGTAAATGAAGACACTATTGCTAAATATGCCATATCTAAGTCAACAGAAAATTTGATTAATGATATATCATCTAAAGTTGATATTATTTTTGATTCAATTTCGAAAACAATTGAAAATGATTATACAGATGAATACATTGATGCCGAAGGTAGTGGTAGTAATCATTTACCTAAATCGCATAAGCCTACATGCAAATCTATAAGCGATAAAATTACTAATATAGATACAAAAATAGCAGATTTAATTGTAGCTTCCAGAACTTCAAAAAACGCAGTAAACAGCGAGGATTTATTAGTTATGCTAAATCAATTCGCCAAAGCAGTCAGCGTCAATCAAACCAGAAACATGAATATACTTTTGGATAGTTATTTTCATAAAGATAAAGTCTATTGGTCTTCAACGCTTAATACTTTGAGCCAAAAATGTTTTCTTAAAAAATCTACGTCGACTGTAGAAGACTCTACAATAACTACTCCGACTGAAAGTAGCAGTGGTACTGAGAGTGTTCGTGCTACCAATGATTATAGGCAACAATATACAACTGTGATTAATAGTAAGTGGGATTTGTGTCTACTAATTTTAGTGTATTTTTGTATAATCTATTGTTTGTTGTTGAAATGTGTGGAAAAAAGTAAGGGCACTACAGTTTTATATTTCTCCTAGTAAAAGTATTTCTTTAGTTGCTAGGAAAATAACTCTAATCTAGAATTACCAATGAATTTCAATATTGAAAATGGAGGCTAATCCTCATAGCTGTATCCTGTATGTCAGAATTGATTTTGAAATATGTTGGTAGATCAGCATTATAGCTGAGATTTTTTACTGAAAAGCCAGAAAGTTTTCCCTTTTTTTTTCAGAAATTGACAACCCACCACTTAAAACAATAAATGGTACTTCTTGTAGTGACATGGATAATGATGGTCCCAGTGGTCTTTATTTAATTAAACCCAGTTATTTGCAGCTATTTTGCGAATCAAGAAACAATATTTTCTGGACTGTCATACAGCGTAGAGACAATTATTCAACTCAGCAAAACTTCAACGAATCTTGGAACAATTACAAGTACGGATTTGGCGATTTACGACACGACTTTTGGATTGGCAACAGATTCTTGTCGAGATTATCCAACAGTAATAATTTAACATTGAGAATCGAAATGGAAGATTTTGATGGTAACAATGTATGGGCAGAATACAGTACCTTTAAAATTGCTAATGAAAATCAGCATTTTCAATTGACAATTGCAGGTTACAGTGGCAATGCCTCTGATTCATTTTCAAGTCATAGTGGCGCGTATTTTAGCACTTATGACGTGAAAAATGACTATGCTCCGGATTGTTGTCCTTGTTCTGTGTCTTATGGTGGAGGATGGTGGTTCAACAGGTAAGATTTTCGAAAAAAAAAAAATTAAAAAACAAATACGAGTATTTTCAGGTGTTTTGAGTCAAATCTCAATGGAGTTTATTACAAAAAACCTCACGAAAATGACTACTTTAGAGGAATAATTTGGGAGCACTGGCTGGGAAATTATTCATTGAAGAAATCTTTGATGATGGTTAGAACTTCAGGATCTAGTCAAGTTTCTAGCACAAAGGTGACTAGATTTGAAGATCCTTAAACTGCATTAGAGTGAAAAAATAAATACAAATAATAAATTCGGTTTTATTGATTTTGGTCGTTAATAGGTATAAAAAGGAAAGAGAAACACAAACTACGTGCTTTACATAAAAAAAATAATTAATCCAAGATATCTCTAGAATTTAAATTTTTTACCAGAATTGATCAAAAAGGAAATACCTATCAGTTAATAAATATACCAATCTCTAATTTTGGGAGAGAAAATAGAGCCCCGCTGTCTTAGACTACTACTGATGTCTCTACTTTTCAACCCTATTATAGGTCTGTTCACACATCAATCACAAACCAGTCAGATCAAATTTCATTGGTTGAAAACAGTCAGAATACTAATTTCAACCAATGAAATTCACTCTGGCTGATTTGTGATATATGTGCGAACAGACCTTATGTTTTCAGTAATTCACTAAAGAAATAATAAGGAAGAGTAAGAAAAAAATTTCAAAACTATTTGAATTCAGAAATGTATATTAACACTAAAAAACATAACAGTAAAAAACTAAAATATGTAGCTAGATTATATTTGACTAACCCCTATTTTTTTACCAGTTCAAAACAAAATTAAAATAAAACATATAAGTAAAAGTTCCAGGCAGAATAATTAATTATTCACCCAAAAAACTTGCCATGGTAATAAATGTAATACAATTCTAAAAAATATATTCTTGTTTATGTTTATAGCTTAATTTAATTCAACATCAAACAACTTTTGTAGTAATTAGATTATAAAACTAGAAAAATTAGTGCAAAATTTGACCTAAAACTCCTATAGTATTTACTTTTATAATCTAATTACATGACAAAATATTGAATTACTTACTTAAGTATTTTAAAGACTAGTTACACAACTTTTAGCTTAAGTAATTTGTTTAATTAAAAACTACCCCCTACTTAAGAGCACTTTCAAAGGACAGAATATCATTTTTGTGGGTTATTTTTGATACCTTGTCACGGACACATCCAAAATATCAATAACTATATAATCTAAATTCGATAAGTGTTGTTAAATTTTCGTTTTAGTTCAAAAATAAGCTAATCAAATAAGCAATTAAAATAAATCAGACTTTTACTATTCTAGAAAAGATTTGAGAGATTCACACAGTGTCATAATAAGGTGTAAAAAATGTTTTTCTCGAGACAACAGAATCCAGTGGAATTCTATGAAAGTTGCGCGTGAGAGAAAGCTGCCTCCAGAATATTTGAAAAGAAAAAAACCAGTCTGATACAATTTTTACACTCTTGGACAAAATTATCAAATATTTTCCATTACCAAGAGATTGCAAATGTAAAACAAATAATGTTAGTTTCACAGTCAAATGAAGATTACTCAATCATTTGAATCAAAAATACATTCCAGTTAATAGCATGATGAGAAGGAAATTTTCAAGTTTAAAACTTACTAAATAATAATTACAAAATGTTCAATATTTTTTCCAAGAGTCTACCTATACATATAAAAAAAATATATTTTTCGCAATTAATTTTTCATTCAGAGTTTGCTCAATGTTAAAGAATTTAAAAAAAAATATATATGTAAGAGGTTGAAAAGGGTAAGGTGGGTAAAGCACAATCCATTTTAAATATCACTGATCCTCTTAACATTCGTTATTTTACTGGTATGACACATATTTATAAAAAAGCTGCAACATTTATAATGGATCATTACATAGTTTTATATCTAAAACATATCACATACAAATATCAATAGTTGGATTAAATATCAATTTTTGCTGAAGCGGAAAAACCTGTGAGTGAGGCACACATCTATTGTAATAAACAAATAATTCAATGCAATTACTGGGGAAAGGCCAGCGATACCTAAATGATTAATATTAAAGGCTAAAGTTTAACCTTTTACTTATTAGAACTTTAACACTTTTTTTTACATCAACATTTATAATAATTCTGCTCCAATTTAGAATAAATGCCTTCCACACTAAAAATTGTCTTACATCTATCTATCAGTAAATATTCACAAATAAGAGAGATTCAGGTTAGCTGAAATAATTCGAGAGAGAGAGAGATAGACAACAAAAAAATCCGCAAAAGGTTACCACTTTAAACTAAATTGAATTTTACAAGCGATTATTATAGTAGTTTGGTTTTTAGCGTTGTAGCCCATATTTTTTCACTTTATGCTTACCCACAACAGACATTTCAAACCTAAAGGGTGTGATAGTTCAATTCCGTCCTGGCCTTGTAGAATTTGAACGCCACAAAACCAATGGCGACTAGACCAAGTGCCAAAATAATACCTAAAAAAGGAAGTTGCTCATCACTAGAATATTTTCTGATGGGTTTGCACATGCATATTTTGTTTCCACAACCAAATGAACTGAAATCAAAAAGCCCTGATGGTAAGATTCAGTTCCAATCATGGAAGAGCCCTCTGTTAAAATTTGTTACCCTGAACTATTGGGACATGATTGGAAAGAAGCTTTTCAATAATAGAGATCTGGGATATTTCTGAACATGTGAGAGCTATTGATACTGAGTAGTAGTAGAAGCAAGTCTCATAGTTTGACAATTTCACAAAGTATGCAAGGAAGTTGCATATCTGTTCACATCTAAAATTGTCAGAGATCCTGGGCAATAAAACAGTTTGATGTGAATAAAGTATTTCAAAATTCTTTTCTGAAAAATAACCATTTATCAAAACACCAAATTTTTGATATTGAAATTATGAAAGAAGCGTCAAAATACTGGAATGTGAGAGTCAATCAGTGCCTGTATAAAAATAATGTGAGGAATAATGATACTTTTATGCTGATGGTTGCCAATGCTAGTCAATACTCGATTCAATACTACTACAAGAAATTGTGAAGTCAATGAAAAATTAATTCGAAAAAAAAAAAAAACTCAAAAATATAATGATTTGTATCTTGCAGAACCTTAGACAAATACCATGGAAGTTATTACTTACCACCAACAAAACTGGGTCCGTCAAATTTCCTATCGTGATGATGTGGTGCTGTTGTGGTAGTGGCAGGAGCTGCAGTAGAATTTGGTGTAGTTGGTTCTGTCGGTTTTAGGGTAGTTGAGGTCGTTGAGCTGCTTTTAGTTGTTGGTGGGGTGGGATTAGGAGTGGTAGTAACAGTTGTGGTGGACTTAGGAGTTGTGCTAGTAGGGGTAGTGGATGTAGTGACATTTGGAGCAATTGTGGTAATATTTGGAGAGACAGATGAAGTGGGGATAGGTGTAGTTGGAGCTGAAAAGAATATTTCAATTAACTTATGAGAATAATGGCCATTTGCACGGCTATCACTTAAGGAATATTTAATTTATTTAATTTAAGTGGAGCTTTGAATGTACCTTTGTTTTTACAAGAGTGACATTCAAAAAAAGCTCCACTTAGATTAAATATCCCTTAAGTTATAGCGGTGCAAATGGCCGTAACATTCAAATTATAAAAGAAATATGTAAAAATTACTAATATTTTATATCATCGACTTAAAACTGGTTGACTTTAGATGGTAAAACCCATTTATTCAAGAAAATATTTGCTACTTTCGAAATTCAGTGTTTTAGCTTCAAATGAACTATGAAGTGTGCTATAAATTAGAAATAAATTATAAAGATGAGACCGAGTATTATACTTACCAGGTTGAGGATCTATTTTTGTAACAGGAATGCCGGTCACGTTAGTTCCATCAATGATTATATCATCATTTGAGTCTGAAATAAATTATTTACAAATTTCATTACATGCAAAACCTATTTTGTGTACTACCTATCCAATTTTGGAATTGGAGGTATATAGTTTCAAAATGCAAAGGGTTGAATCTGTTAATAAATACAACTAACAAAATTTCCAGGAATAATAAACCTATGTATTACATTATTTTGAAAAAAGTATAATTATTATTCTCAAACATTGCTTGGTCACCTCGATTCTGTTGGATATTTTTTTAAACATTTTTGGATGCTTGGAAATTCAGATTCTATGTAAAGGCCTATCTTATTTTGATTTTGTCAAATTTAGAACCAAAATACAGCTCAGATGATAAAGATAGAGTTTTTGAGCGCTTTAACTATCAGATTCTATGATTTGCTCATATTTTTTCCGAGTTTCTGATTCAGAGAAAGAGATTTGAGAAGAATCTTCATTGGCTCATAAATCAGATCCAGAGCAAGAATGTTGGTGTGATTTAGTAGAGTGTTTTTTTTTCTCTTTACTACTCTCATTTTTCATTCCCATTGTTATCTATTTGAGACCAATAAATTATGAGCTTTCAAAACAAATTCAAGATTCTGGAATAGGAAAATTAGGTACTTTAATAATAATCTAGCTAATTGTTTTTACCCTGTAAAATTCTCTAATTGTTAAAAGTTTCTTAGTTTTTCATATTGTTGATGTCCACTTTAGAAAGAAATTCTAAATTCTGTAGTTAGGTGAGTATTAGATCTATTCTACAGGGTGTCCCACTAAGATCGACGAGGTACAAACTAGATTTTGGTTAAACAGCGCCCTCTAGAAGACGCGGTGGAAACTATCGACCCTGAACGAAGTGGTGTTCTTAGTAACAATGAAATTCTCTTTCAAATGAGCCCAAATTGAATGAGTTTGAATAAGGGGTATGGAAGATAAATACACCAATTTTAAAACTATTTTTCACCAGCTTCCCCCACCCATATTAGTGAAGACATGACAAAAGCCTAATATCCAAACTGGCGTAAAAATTAATGAACTTCTAATTTCTGTTGCTTAAACCGAGGCTTAAACAGTTCCAACAATTTCTCTTAGTCGATTTAATGAAGAAAAAAAAGCTGTAAGGTCTATTGTTTCCATAATATTTTACCTTGCCAACCTTAGTGGGACACCCTCTGTAGTCTAAAGTACAAACTTTTCCTTTAATCTTTTTCAGTGTTTGGGAACCGTTAATCAACTTTCTAAATTCACATTTACCTAATTATAGGTATTACAGGCAATTACTTGAGGTTTATCTAGAATTGTGAAATTAAATGAGCAAAAATGTTGCTTACTGTGGGTAGTACAAACAATGTTAACTATTTTAAGTAATACCTTATTTTGTGTGACCCACATTTAATAAGTATTTTTTTTTTATTTGCTGTTGGTAGCACCCACAATAGGCAGAGTAGCATTGCTTATCAGAAGGTATTATTTTACTTTTTGTATTACATTACTGTTTCTGTTATATTGTTATTCGAGCTGAAAACAGATAGGAATTGTGATTAGAAGGATCTTGAGTTTCAACATAGGATTGATTTCCAGCAAAAACTTATATATTTGTCCTTTTTATACTTATGAGGACATGGTAGGATTCGAATATTTCTGGAAATATTGAAGCCTCTCAAGTGGGTTTATTATTATATTTAGATAGCAGTTGAAAAAAATCAGCAATTCACCATTTTGAGAACATTTTTTTTTCACACAATATAGAAATTGGAATATTTTGCATTCCTAGGTAAAGTAGGTATTTATCGAAAAAAAAAAACTTACCTGCAAAACAGGCGCTGAAGCCCAACAGCAAGAAAAAAGCAAAATATTGCATTTTGAATTATCTAGTTTAATTGTAAATCGAGCTATTTCAAAATGATTCTTATCGTTAGCAATAAACTATGTAGAAAAAAACAAGCTGCCACTATCAAATAAATGATGTTTTCTTGGAAAAGTTGAAAAACAATAGGTTCAAAATGTCAAATGACGTCATCCTAATTTGTGTGGAAATATTTGACGTAGCGTCTATGACAGATTCGCTAGGAATGGGCGCTTTTATTCATCGATGTATCCATCAGCAGCCCGTGAAAGAAACAGCTCGACAAAAACCCTAATTAATAGAAATATGTACATTCGCTTAGGCCCAGTTGTACAATCTTAGTTCAAAACAGAGTTCAGCTGAATTCGACTCTGGTACTTGAACTTCCTCATTTGAAATGCATTGCTGTCAAAACAGTCAAGAAACAGTCTAGTTTCAACCAATGAAATACACTCTGACTGGTTTGCGATTTCTGCAGAAACAGCTCTATTAATTACCGTGAGTTTGGTATTTTGATCTGAGCTGCTTTCCAGTGCCTAAATTGTTAGAGTATCATGCTCCTGGAGTGTGACGCTCTTGAACTGTTCGACATAAGCAGCACTGGAACGTTTTCGTATTAACCCCCACCATTTTGGACTTCAGGAGCATGGAACACCGAAATAAAGGTTGGTGCTCGAGGGGGCAGGGGATAACAGAAATGAGTAGTTCAAGTGTACGACACTCTAAGCACTGGAACGCGCAAAGTAATTGTGGAGCACTCCTGAGCTGCTCAGGACTAACTCAAATGGCCACTGGAAAACACCTCAGAGTTCTCTGAGCTTGAATTTACTGTTCGTTTATATGAAAAGCATACTCGGTGCAAGCTCATTCGCGCTCGTTTATTAAAATTTCGGGTACTCGGATACAGCGTACAACTGCTGTGTTCGCTCGCTGGTCATGTGATTAGCTATATTCCTTTCAAGAGTGTAACACACTCGAGCTACTCGCTCCGGTGTTAGTCGCCCCCGATTTGAAAGGAACAGGATGCGCTGGCTTTCATGCATTAATGGTCTGAGTCGGGCTTGAGCACTCAGGTGCAACAAACACTTTTCGAAAGGAATAAGCGCGTAACGCCCCGGAGCTGTTCCGGAGCTCCTCCAAAGTGTGAAAGGAATAGAACTAATAAGCGCGTAACGCCCCTGAGCTGTTTTAGAGTTCCTCCTAGGTGTGAAAGGAATACAACTATTACGGCTCCGCTCAGCACGCTCTGCTCTTTGAACAAAATACCGAACGCAAGAACCCCTTTCACTGTTTTTTTTAAAGATAATTCCCCAAGTCAAAAATTTAGTAACTATGTTGGCAACACAAGCCTTTTCTACATGAAAAATTTGATAGCATTGACAATTTTACATTGTATTGCCAACCTAATGTCAGTTTGACTTTTATCTTTAAAAAAAAAACGCACTTTACCGCTCAAATTCGAGTGGTAGGTATCCATCACGTCACTTCGTAACCGGGTTAGGAAACGGTATGTCATTTCTCTAACCGTTTTTTAACCCGGTTAGTTAAACCGGAGCCACGTGAAAAGATCTAGGGATAATAGCTGACAGCAATCAGTAGGGTTGCCGGGTTGCCAGACCTCCTATTTTTAATATAAGACTCATATATTTTAACTGTTTCTCATATCTTATATTGGCATGTTTAATATGAGACTATTTCTCATATATTTTCATCAAAAAGTAAACAAAACAATAAACTAATTCTTAATTTGCCTTTTAAGCTTACACTGATGGTCGATAATGGATCTTCAAATTCAAACATGGCGCCGAATTAATGTTGCCACTTCTATAGAATAAATAAAAATAAAATTAAAAAAAAAAACAGAACGATTTTGGAACCCATTAATATCGGTGCAACATTTTGGTGAATTTCAATTTAGCCACACGTGGAATATCGTTCAGCATTCTTCGTAGCTTCGCCTGTCTGCTTCCCAGATTCTTTTGTTGTCCCAAACTTGTTACAATAAATGAGACTGACAGATCAGGAAGAGTATCTAACTACCTAGAAGAATGTCCAGGGGTGCGTTCAAGGAACTCGAACGCAAAATGCCAATTTTGGCTTGGCTATAGCCATTCCTGAACGCAGCCCATCAATACATTCCAAAATCCGCTAAAAATCATAAAATCTGTTTTTTTTTTAAAGATAAAAGTCAAAATGACATTATGTTGGCAATACAATGTAAAATTGTCAAGCTTACAAATTTTTTATGTGGAAAAGGCTTGTGTTGCCAACATAGTTACTAAATTTTTGACTTGGGGAATTATCTTTAAAAAAAAACAGACTTTAGCTAATTGCTAATTGTCAAGATGGGAGCTTTTTCGGATTTGGGAATTTTGCAGTACAGGGTGTTTCCTTATATTTTGACCCCTACCTACAGCTTCAGGTAGGTATACGAGGTGGAGAAAAAATTCAAATACGAAAGTTGTAGGGTTTTATGTTTATTATCTTTTACGAATGTCAAACTGTTGGCACTCGTCATTTACCCATTTTGACATTCGCGAAAGATAATCGACATAAAACCCTACAACTTTCATATTTAAAGTTTTCTTCCACCTCGTATAGCTAAAGCTGTAGGTAGGGGTCAAAATATAAGGAAACACCCTGTACATAAAATATTCTCATATATTATTATCCAATCTCATATCATTTTATACAGGATCTCCTATTTTCAAAATTCAAGTATCTGGCAACCCTAGCAATCAGCACTGACCGTTTTCGATTTGCAACGGTTCGGCCTTGGTTGGTTCAGGTGAATTTGGTCTGTCGAAAAAGGCGCCATGTTTTAAGGTTATAAAAGCAAACCGAAATTCAAACCAAAATTCGTACCAACTCGCAAGTTCGAATTTTAGACGGACCAAGCGATGCCTTTCACGTCACCAGTTTGCAATCAAAAACGGTTGATTCTAATTTGGTTGGCGGACCAAAGCGAATCGAAAACAGACATAAACAACTTTTTTTTATATCTCGGTTTCATCTTCTTCTTTGCCTATGTTAATCAAAATTGAATAATATTTTTCATCATAAATTCAAATTCTATAAACTACGACCTCAAGGGCCGGTTTCTCAATAACGAGTCACCTTCGGGTTGGTTTTAGCTACAGGGTAAACGTGTTCAGTTGCAATGTTATCAGGTTGTGCTTAACCCTGGGGTGACTCGCTATTGAGAAACCGCCCCCTAGTGCAAACATTTGACGACTTATAGGTTCGTTCCAACCCCCCGTTTTCGTATCGTCATGAAACGGTTTCGGAACTGTTAGGATCGATTGCAGGCGCATGCGTTGACCTTGCACGGTTTTATCTTGGTACAGAAACAACGGGTAGTTGGAACGGTTTCATGATCGTTTTCGTAATGACGACAGTTCAAATAACTTTAACCCTAAATTTGTTTGTTTGCAAATTAAAATAGAAGAATATAGGATTAGGATTACAAAATAATATATAAAAAAGGAAAATCGAACACCAACGCTGATTCATTATCAAGAATCTAAAACTGAATCCTTGCAAGCTGATAACATCAAGGATTAGCAAATAGCTGATAATAAATTTTGTACTTTTTTTCACTTGAAAAAAATAAAAATGCTACAGTTTTATAAGTAGATTGGAAATTGGTTGTTTAACAACAACATGAACAACAACAACAGGTGACAAAAATTGAATTACGCATGTCAGTCATGAATCAGTCCACGCGGTTCTTGCTTTCCACTCGGGATCGAAATGACGGTGCTAAAACCAGTTCTCGAACGATCCCAGGTTTGGTTGGAACGCCAACGATACTGTACGGTAAACGATCATCTCTCGGTTGGAACGCGTTTAACCTATGGCGCATGACCGTGACCGTACATTGAACGGTTTTTGGCTGTGTTGGAACGAACCCATTAATGACGTCGGAATGGTAACACACCAATATGGCGGCGATTACCAAAAACGAGGCCGATAAGCAATCTTTAGTAGTGTGTATTATCCTTGAAACTCAACAGTCGAGTTAGGTTGAACTTTGTTCTGAACCGAGATTGTACAACTGGGTCTTAGCTGGTTTTCTCGCGTTCACTTTTTTGAAACTGGTTCAAAACAGGTTTGAAATAGTACCTATATTCTCGCGATGAACCCATGGCGTCACACAAAATTGGCTCAAACCGTTTCGAAATACATTCCAATCCACGTTTTTAAACCATTTTCCCGCGCCGAGAAGTTATGATGTCATTGTGAAACTGTTTTAAACCAGTTTTGAAAAATGTTTCACAACTTTGAGACGCGAGAAAACATCTCAACTCTTTGACAATTTCAAGAGTGATAGAACTGCTCTGACTCTTTTCCATGTTGAACCCAACTCATAAAATTTTTATGTTCAGTTCCATTTTTATGTGCCAAAGTGAACTGAAAAAGAACGTGATCACGATTATCAAAACGTGTTTAGATTCAGCAGCGATGGATTTGACTGAAACTGTTCTAGAATGCCATCCAAAAACCAACCAAGTAGGAAAAAACAGTACCGGTCTTGCTGTTCCGGTGAATTGTGAAAAATGCCCGAATTGTCATATGAATCTTTCTGTCACGTACTTTAACCCTTTTCATGTGGCTCCGGTTTAAGAAACCGCAACATACTGATCAAATTCAAGTGGTAGGTATCCATCACGTCACTTTGTAACCGGGTTAGAAAACGGTATGTCATTTCTCTAACCGTTTTGTAACCCGGTTAGTTAAACCGGAGCCACGTGAAAAGAACTCTTGCGCATGTCTTTTTTCTTGAAAATTCTTGGCGCATGTGTGGGTGCGCTTGCGCCAAATAATTTTTGACGTTTCGAATAGGGACTCTCCTCTTCAGCCTCAATCAAACGTCGTCGCCATTTTTTAATTTACATAAATTTTGTATGTATCCACATACGCCTTTTCAGTTTTTACCTGAAATAGGTTGTTTTTTTATTGTAAACTTGGAACAAGAACAGTGAGAAGAATTGATACAACGATAACGTTAACCGCAAGATGATGACCAGTTTTCAACAGCAAAAATACAACCAGATGCAACAACAGCAAACTTTACATCCCCCCATGCCCCCAATGATGTCTGCACCAAATATGGTAAATAATTTTCAGTTGCTGATAAAATAACTTACATTCAAGCTCACTTGCAGTTTCTATATTATTGCTTTTATCAAGAAAAACCTACTTTTACTCAAGTTGAGCTTTTGTTACTGACAATGTTCTTGCATCTTGTTGAAAGAAAAAACAGAAAGTTATATTTGTAGAGATTTAGATCAATTTATTAGCATGTTAATCATACATTATTATCATATCAACTTGTTATATGTTAGCTCTTTACCCAATTACTTAACTGTTAGAAATACTATTTATTACAGTGAAGAAAATATAGAGGAAAATGGAAAATGTACAGTGAATCTTGCGCTATAGGTACACTGACTCATTGATAAATATAACACAACAAGCATTGAAATTTTCATAGTAATAAATGTAGTCCCCAGTACATCCACCTTAAAACTTTGTAACTCATGTACACGCCAAACTTCCTGAGCGGCTTCATAACAACAAGTTGGACAATTTTGTTCATATCTGCAACCTGGGCGATGGGACATGGACGGTCGCGCTAGCTCTTCGTGTAATTGTAATTCTGATGTCTTCGAGAAGGGTGATACATGTACGTGTGGTTTTAATTCTATCAACTATTTTTTATGTTATAATAACGATATCACATTTGTCGGACAAAAATCTCGTGGCATTGAGGGGGTCCGACGCCCTTAACATGTTGCTGTTAGAAGCGTCGGACCCCTCCAATGCCATGAGATTTTTGTCCGAGAAATGTGATATCGTTAATATAACATACAAAACAGTCGATTGGAACAAAACTACACGTACATGTATCACCGTTCTCAGGGACGTCAAAATGACAACTTCACGAAGAGCTAGCACGACAATGTCCCATCGTCCAGGTTGCAGCTATGAACAAAGTTGTCCGACTTGGTGTTATGAAGCCGCTCAGGAAGTTTGGCGTGTACATGAGTTACAAAATTTTAAGGTCGATGTACTGAGGACTAATGCATATTGCACATCTCAAGTTTATTACGCCAGATACTGAAATACTGGGTAACAATTAATAATTAATATTAATAAAATGTACATTTTATAAGGGCACAGATTAATCTCATACAATCAGTACCTATGACAAAAGTTTTTCAATCCTGAAGAGACTGACAAATCCCTGAAAAATTTATTTACATAAAATCTGTTTTTTTTTAAAGATAAAAGTCAAAATGACATCCTGTTGGCAATACAATGTAAAATTGTCAATGCTTTCAAATTTTTTATGTAGAAAAGGCTTATGTTGCCAACATAGTTATGTCCGACAAATACCATTTTAAAGTCACGTGATACTGGTGGCAAAAAACGTATGTCGGATGTCCATTGATTATGTCGTTGATATCACCTACAAAAAGCTACTGGTGGTTAATTACCATTGAATTTTAATATATGTTCCCACTAGCATTTTACAAACGCGTTTCTGAAGTAGTATTGACCAATCACAGGGCAATTTTAATACTTGCAATTGTTGCGAGACTTTGACAAACTAATTGATGACAGTGACGGATTCTATTTCAGGTAAGAATATTATGAACAATAATTAGACAGCAATTTTTTTGTCAATTTTACTATCACCGCTGTTTGAGATGTATTCAACAAGGATAGAGAAAAATCACGTGACTTTAAAATGGTATTTGTTGGACTATACTAAATTTTTGACTTGGGGAATTATCTTTTAAAAAAAACAGACTTTATTTGGCAATTCACCAATCCACATACTTTACAGATAACTCTACAATTTGTTCTGGAGGGCACGCATTTATTTAACAAACAAATTTTTTAACAGCACATTATTCATTACTGATTGGAATGTTGTGGGGGTATTTTTTAATCCAAAGGGCATCAAAAGATAAAGTTTGGGGTGGCTTGATTAGAATAGAAAAACAAATATTTGCATTTTGAGTAATTTAGGGGCGTTTCATAGGAATGTATAGCTTCCAATGACGAAGACTTTGGAAGGGGACAGGTTTGGATAATTTCTGCCTCTTGAAACTATGAAGACTGGAAATTATTGTTTTTAACTTTTCAAAGCAATTCCCAACTTCCAGGGACCAAGCTAATTGAGAAACTGTTTTGTTCTGCATTCAAAGGCTACTTATTGTAAATCTTAGAACCTACACAATAAATAAATGGATTTTGTAATGCAACATGCAACATTGTTGCAAATCTTGTGTTAATTCCATGGTTTGCATTTACTTTGTGATATTGTATTTTAACATTTTTAACATAAATCTTGTAATGGATTTTATCCTAAAATTCAAAAATCATTATTTCCAGCCATTAATGCCACCTCCAGGCCTAATGCCATCCCTGGGACCCATGATGGGACAACCTATGTTACCGCCACAGCCACCATTACCACCCATGGTACAGCCTCCAATGCCAATACCACAACCTTATCAAACACCTTATATGGCTCATCAGCCTCCTCAACCTCCATCGCCCGACAATTTTCCAGATATGGATCCTGATATGGACCTGGAGAATGATCCATACGCTGACGATGATCCGCCCGCTCCAGGCACCGAAGATCTCTTACCACCACCACCCAAATCTCCTAGGATTGAATCTATGCTACTTGATGGTAAGTAATTCAAATTATTTATAAATATTTTAAGAAAATGTCAGCTTTGCGGGTCTTCGAATACTAATTTCCTATCTCTCTGATTGAGATGTTCCAGAAAAAAAAAGGAAGACGGAATCAGCACCTTTAGATAGAGCCTTATTGTGGAGTCTAGATACCAGCAAATGTCTAAAACTTGGTTACATGGTAGGAAATGTAACACTTAATTTTGATATTGAGTGAACGAGGATGAGCTCAATTTATTATTTTGTGGCTTAATTATTTCTTTATGTTTTAATCAAATTAAGGTTATTTTAAATTTTCAATTTACCATTACAGTTTACAACTCATCCTTGTTTGTTCGTGTAAGTTAAAAGCAAGAAAAAAAAGAGACAATACTACATAAAGGCGTTATATTAGACAAATCTATTGTTTTTTGTGCTTCCAGATAAAGTTGTTTCATAATCAATGCCGTGCCTCCGATGCCTGAGATGTTCCTTTGATGTACCTGTTTTTTTCCAGAAAAATTTCGACATAGAATATATATTTTTTTGATGTTCATAATTATCTAAGAAACTACCAGGAAAATTTTCTAGATCAGGCAAATTTAGAACTTAAAATTTATCCTCTTTACTATGACTCTTTTAATGGCAAAAATAGGAATGGTTTGCTTTTTAAACTCGTTATTGAATTTCTAACTACACAGTTACTTATTATTTTCTTCATTAAAAGGGTATTGATGAAATATTTAAAAAAATGCTCAGGTAGTTTTTTAGATAAGGTTGGCTTCTTAAAATTTGCAACTCACTGACTCTATTTGTGAATTGAGCTGTTTAATACTGAAATATAATATTTTTAGTTTTCTCTATTTCAAATTTGTTGGGAAAAATAATTTAAACATTATTTTTTGCATACATTTATAGAGAAGGGCTTACACATTATATATATTAGAACGTTTGATTTTTTTATTATTTTAGAATGTTGCCGCATATCTATCTGCAAAGGTCCTTGTTTCTAACAGTAGTTTAATATTGTTTGTACACTCTCCCCCATGGTTTTTTTTGGAGACAGATGATAATGTAATCACATACATCACTTTGTAGCAGCTTTATTTTCAATGTAGTTGCATAAATAATGGCTTTTGGCAATCTAGAAGTTACAAGCAATGGGTTTAATGCCGAGAATAATCTGTAGGTACTTTGGTATTTTTTTTAATGGGGAATCACTAACTTGCTGCCTCAGCAAATGCAGCATAGATTATTAATTTTTTTCTCTCCTATAATCATTCCTTAGTTGGTGAAGCTTATGATTGTTTATCATGCTTCCACATCTAAAGCAAAATTTATAAAAAAATGTAATTTTCAAATACATATAAATACTGATCACCTTAGTTGGATTTACATTTTACATTACATTTTTTTGTCTTTGGTTGATACTTCTATCAGTGCATCTGAAAATAATAACAAGTTGAGGGCCATGTGGCCACAAAAGGGGATCTTATGAGTTGAGAGCTAATAGCCTTCTATTTCAGTGATTGTTCTCTGGTTAACATTCCCTTTGAAAGTTTCACATTATATTGATAGTTGATTGAGTTCTAAAATAAACCACTTCTAGTAAGCCTTACTGTCTTGTATCAGTAAAATTACTACTTACGAACAATCTATATTTATTATTTCTCAGCTTAGAAGTAAAATTATGTTTACTGTTTACAGTTTTACTAGTGGGCACATGGTACTCCTCTAGGTAATATCAGAAAAACAATAAAAGCCATTATTTTGCAATGTGAAAAAATCTGAAATGTTCGGTTATTAAAAGGCAGCTTGCTTTGTTCATGTTGAAACTTTATAAATACATTCAATTTTAAAATGCCTAATCAGTTAATATTTATTATTGTGCTCAAATTGTATTTCAGAAATATAAACGCAAGTTGCTTTTTTCCATAACCATTATCCACAAAGTGTGTTTGCCAATTTAATCACCAATCTACTTTGTTTTAGGTGACGGCGTCGAGTATATTTATGACTTAGATCAGACTGGCGAAGTTGTTACAGGTGAGTAAGCGGCAAATATGAAAGATATTTATTTATAAATGATAATTTACTGTTTTATAGGTCCAGGTGCTATCAACAATTCGGTAGCTGGAATTCTAGGAGGCGCTCTACCGAAACTATCTTCAGACCATGCCGATTGGGTGGCCAAAGCTAAAAAATACGCAATGGAACAGAGTATAAGGATGGTTCTTATGAAACAGACTATTGCCTATCAACAACAGGTATAGCTTTCTTTAATTGTAAAAATGTTGCAATACTTAATTATTTTTGTTTTATTTCACAGAAAAACAAGACATTCCAAAGACATCAGGTTCTTGTTTTAATGTGCAGGTAAGAATTAATGATATTTTAATAAATTTTTAGTTTGTAAAAATATGATGTAAATTTAATATATCTGGAAGTTGTTGAGGATCCTAATGCATTCTCCGACAATGACCTGTCTAGCTGATAAGATCTGATTTAATTTAGTTAGTTTCTTATTTTCCTACAATGTGTTAAATTATTAAATAATGTATTTTTTTTTTAAATTTATTACAGGGTGTATGTGGGTTCAATCAGTTTCGAGCTCAAAGAGGACACCATCCGGCAATCGTTCCTGCCCTTCGGCCCCATTAAATCCATCAATATGTCCTGGGATCCGGTCACACAAAAGCACAAAGGTAAATGACATAATTTTAAGGGTGAGATTTCTTGCAAAAATGTTCCAGCAATTTGATTCAATCACTTGCATACTACCGAAGCATTATTTTCAGTGAACTGATCAATTTTCTTTGATTTTTTCAGGTTTTGCTTTTGTGGAGTACGAAATCCCAGAGGCGGCGCAATTAGCGTTAGAACAGATGAATGGGGTGATGATCGGAGGGCGGAACATCAAGGTAAATGTTCGTGTTCAGTTTTTTACCTTTTTTTATTATTTCGTTAGGGGCCGATCTTACTTATTTACCTGACTTTTAAACCTAAAATGGGTCAGGTCGGCCAACATGATACTGATAAAATTTCCCTTAGATTTTTTATTCAATTTTGTTTTTTTAAATACTTGTTAGTTTTGTATTTATATTTTTGGGAGATTTTACCTGAAAACAAGGCTTATATTTTTAGATTAGTATTTGTTGAAAAAGTCATCCATACTGGCTGAAATCAAGCCTCAATTAAAGAATGAAATATTAGTTGATTGAATTTTTTGTCACAAATGTACAAATTTTCTTTGTTAATTAGTTATTGTTGAACCTGTTAATCTATTCTCTATTTAAAAAATTATCCAAAATGCTGATGAAGGTATTTTGTGTAATTCCACTGTAGGTGAATTGGATTAATAATTTATTATTGCCTTCACTATTACAATAATTTCAAATGCATTTCTGTTACAGAAACATTTGAGTATTTGAAATACTTTTGTCAATTTTTATGCTTTGAAACCTCACTGGTACATGCCTATGAGTACCTGAATATAAGCCTTGGTTCAATTTTAGTATGTATTGAATTTTTCTTTCAAAAAGTTAATTTATCTAAATTGCACTTTATTTTTATTATTTTTTAATTCTTTTAGAATTATTCGGGCAACCAGGTAGATATTTTACCATATTCACGTCAAAGAAATTATGTTGCTTTCTGATTTACTAGTTACCAATTATGTACTATTATATTTTTCAAAAAGACTAAATTTTATTAAAATTGTAGACAGTTGACGTGAGTATGGTCAGCTAACGTCGAGCTCTTTCTGTTACAGGTAGTGGGACGGCCAAGCAATATGCCACAGGCCCAAGCCGTCATTGACGAAATTCAAGAAGAAGCCAAACAGTACAATCGTATATATGTCGCTTCGATTCATCAAGATTTGACTGAGGAAGACATCAAGAGGTAGTTAATAATGATAGTTTTTATTTATAGCAATAGGCTAGCAGACATACGAAGGAAAAAGTACATATTTACAAAATTAAATCAAATCAAAATTGCTTTATTGTTGAAAGACATCATCTCATTTACAAAGCTGTGGAAAATAAACTACATGATATCTATAAGATCTAACTTCCCAAGAGATTACATATCTTGACGACAAATTAGTAATAAAATTCTCATCACTAAACAATATCAATCCTGACATCGGAAGACTGGAAATAAGATAAAAATAAAAATAAAAATAACATGAAAATAATTCAATGGAAATACCATACATTGCTCAAAATACTCCAAAACATGAAGAAAGACTGAAAATCTAGGGTAGCATTAGGCTAGTTATTTAAACCTAATTGAAATTATGGGATAGGAACTCATGAAAACTGTAAAACCCCTCCACAGCCAAGAGGCTTTTCACCGTATTTCTAAACACCTTGTAATCTACAATTCGTCGAATCTGGACAGGCAACTTATTGAACAGCCTTTTACTATTTACGATACATAATTGTAAATAAAATTTTTTTCAAATAATTCATGCTTCAAATCAAGACAAAAAATAAGGTAAATGCTCAATAATATAATTACAGTTATCAAGATTTGTTCACATTAACAGTTATAACTGTATTATGTGCTGCAACAAGCTGCTTGCATGATAGGGCAAAACTCTCTCTAAAAGGAAGGATTTTTTTCTACCTAATAACTGAGTATATATCTTATTATTGAACCTTGGCAATACAAAACTTAACCAAACTTGATCTTCTACTGAGAAATATTGAAAATAACCAATTGGTCACAATTTTGCAGTTTGTAAAAGAATCTATAGAGTGTTCACAATATACATAAAAATATTTACTTCGTTAGCTACAATATTTATCACATTATTTTTAATTCCTAGTGTATTTGAGGCATTCGGCCCTATCGTTTACTGTAAACTAGCCCAAGGCTCCACTGGCAACAAGCACAAAGGTTACGGCTTTATTGAATACGAAACTGCCCAGGCTGCCAACGAAGCGATTGCCAGTATGAATTTGTTCGATTTGGGAGGACAGTACTTAAGGTAAGTGAACATTGCAACAAATATAATTCCATAATAATTCCCAATTAATAATTTTAGGGTTGGAAGAGCAATAACACCCCCTAACGCCCTCTTAGGACCATCAACAGGCTCGAACGCCCTACCTACAGCGGCGGCTGTAGCGGCTGCAGCTGCAACGGCAAAAATTCAAGCCATGGACGCTGTGGCCAGCAATGTAGCTGCTTTAGGGCTGTCGAAATTAACTCAGCCCCCTGCACCTTTAGTGACTCCTGCTCCAGTAGCACCGCCTACTCTAGTGACGCCTGCACCGCCTGTTGTTGCTTTGGTGCCTCCACCTGGTGTTGCGATACCCCAAAAGTTGCCTAACAATATTATACAGCCTGCATTAGTTCAACCTGTAAGAAAATATCTGTTTTATTTTTTTATTTTTGATCAGAAACGTTTGTGGTTCGGGATACTGGTGGAGATTGAATTGAATTCAAGTTCACCTATAAACAGACTGCAATCATGAGGTCTCTTTTCAACTAGTGATAATTTTGCAACATTAAATATTTCTATTATCTGAATGCTTCAAGGACGTTCTAATTTAAACTGAATCTCCACCCACCTAACTTGAAAATGTTGTTTAAGACTAAATCTGACAAAATTGTTTATTTAAGGTTCTCAGCGGACCAGTCCCCACAGTATCAATATCATTACCACCTCCGCCTGTTGCACCAGTTTCAAGTAGAAGTACAGGTATGTTTCAAGAAGTTATTCTTTTCAACAATTATTATTTGATTATTTTGTTAATAGTTGCTCATCAACAAGAAGCAATGAAACGGGCGGCCGAGGCCCAATTGAAACAACAAGAAGAGCTACAAAAGAAGCTTCTGGATCAAAATGAGCCGCAAACATTACAACAACAAGAAAATATGTCTATAAAGGTGAGAATTGATTTTTAAAGGTTTCACTTGAAATATTTATTGTGAAAATTTCAGGGTCAAAATGCTAGGCATTTTGTTATGCAAAAATTGATGCGTAAAGTGGATTCACGAGTAGTGATTCTGAGGAATATGGTAGGGCCTGAAGATGTAGACGAAACGTTGCAAGATGAAATTCAAGAAGAATGTAGCAAATTTGGACAAGTTGAAAGGGTAATAATTTACAACGAAAAACAAAATGAAGAAGATGACAATAATGATGTTGTTGTGAAGATATTTGTGGAATTTTATGAAACATTTGGTGAGTAAAAATGTTGTTGGAAGATGTCAGTTTTATTGATTATTGATTTTTTCAGAGGCAGAGAAGGCGAGAGACTCCCTTAACGCGAGATATTTCGGTGGTAGAATGGTACAAGCTTCCTTATATGATCAGACTTTATTTGAACATAGTGACTTTTCCGGTTGAAAATGTGCTTGAAAGTGTTTATTGTGATAACGGCCTTACCTTCCAGGGTACGGCGAATTCAACTTAAATGTGCAGGATGTAAATAATAGACAAAAGAAAAATACTCTGAGCAATGCTTCTATGTACAAAGTTTTTATACATTTATGTTAGGATTGTTAATTGAATTAAAGAGAAATTTGTAAATAAATTTATTGGCAATAAATTATGTAATTTACATGTACATTTTTTAAAAGTTTTTGTTCAACACACGTTACGGCTTACTGTCAAATAATGTTTCAACTAAATTGTTTTGAAAAGTGCTGTGTGTTTTGTTGGGTTTTTTCCGCTGTTGCCCTTTTCCAAAAATTGTGATTTTTTGAAGGCTAGTGCATATACAGGGTGTCCCAAATTCGATGGTGACCATTGAAATATCGGAAACTATAAGAGATTCGAGGTCGGTTAAATTATGGCAAAGTTAAACATTTAAAATCTGACGTTTTGTCTTTGGGCCACCATCATCAACTTTATTTTTCTAAATATGGGGCCCTATTTTTTATATCAGATTTTAAGAGCTTCTGATGTCCCAAAACCTATGACGCATCGCATTTATTCGAAAAATTTATATTATTGGCACTTTCCATAAGAACTAAATGTGTTAGAGAGAGACAGAGAAGAGTATTTTGGTAGGAAATTACTAAAAAGTAAAACAATAGTTATTTATGATATAAGTGCTAAAAGTGACATTTTATTTTGTGAAAAGGGAAGTTTGGGACACGACGCCATCCCTTTGAACAAAATAAAATCAATTTTAGCACGAATGTCGTACACTATTTTTTCTACAAACGCACTAAAAGTGATTAATTTTAGCACTAGTGCTAAAAGTAATCACTTTTAACACCAGTGTCATAAAATGGCACTGAAAGCATCCGTTAAAAATGACACTTTTAATGACGTTTGTAGGAAAATATGTTTTCGAATAAATGCGATACGTCATAGGTTTTGGGACATCAGAAGCTCTGAAAATCTGAAATAAAAAATCCAGGGTCGTATTAAAAAAAATTAAGTTGATGATGGCCGCCCAAAGACGAAACGTCGAATCTGAAATTTGGTAGCAACATCTTGTAAAGGAGAAAAAGTGACAATGATGAATTGACATTTATTTTAAAATTGGTCTTCAAATAGACTCAGGAAAAAATAAAAATAATTTTGCAAAATTTCGGTTTTTTCCGAATATCTTCGGAAGTATTGGGAATTTTTCAAATTTCAAAGCGGCATTTTATTGGTCATAAAATTGCACAATTTTGCCATAATTTAACCGACCCCGTATCTATTATAGTTTCCGATATCTCAATGATCACCCTCGAATCTGGGACACCCTGTTTATATATCGCTGGGATATGGAATCAGGGGTGAGCTCCTCGGATGGCTAGACAGTTTCCTATAAAACCGAACCTTTCAAGTGAGAACAAATGGGCATTACTCTGATGAATACAAGGTCCTTCATGGGGTGCCACAGGGATCGGGATTGGGGCCACTGCTGTTCACCATATGCATCAGCGATCTTCATTCTCTTATAAAGACAAACATCATTTTTTATGCTGATGACACAAAAATATACTGCAATTCGTGCTTGGACCATCACAAGATTCAAGATTCAATAAGCTTTATTGTCGAAAAAATACAAATTTTTTATAGACAAAGCACAATAAATTTAGCAGTACAAACAAAGAACAAAATAAAATACAATAATAATAACATAATAAAAAAAAAAAAAAAAAAATTGTCCAATTAAGGCCAACAATTTTCGTACAGGCTCAGAAACTAATAAACTCAACAAATATTACAACATTTGACATATACATAATTACCTAATTTCCATAAAAATCAATTTGTAAATATCCAAAAACAAACAAGTATCAAAAAAAAAAATAATACAGATAGTTACATTCAATAAACAAAAAGTTACTGGGGGTTTAATAAAAGCAAACGGCAAAAATCAGCCCTAAGTCATAAATAAAGTGGCTCATTAAGTTTTTAGTATGTTAGAAAGTGTCATCATAATACTCAGCCAAATCATAGTAAGCCTTCTCTTTCAATAAATTCTTAACTGACCTACGAAACCCTCTATAGTTTTCAGAAGACCTACAATAATTTGGAAGTTTATTGTAAATCTTAATACTCTCGAAAATAACTGAGTGTCTGGTCAAAGCAAATCTAGGAATTGGGAGTGGAACATCGTTGGGATTTCGAGTACTGTAAGAATGAGCATGAGTGTGATCCCGATATTTTTTAAATATCAAACAAACCGTCTCCAATATAAATAAACAAACGACCGTCAAAATCTGCTCTCTCAAAAAGAGCGGTCTACAGTGGTCTCTCATACCTTTGCCGCACATATATCTTATAGCTCTTTTCTGTACTGTAAAAACCGAATTAAGTAGACCTCTACTGCAGTAGCCCCAAAACGAAATGCCGTATCTCAAGTGTGACTCGATAAGTGCATAGTAGGTAGATTTAGCAATACTGCAACCCAACTCTGAAAAAGTTCTTCGCACAGCATAACAGCCAGACGCCAGTCTCTTATTCAATGCAACAACATGTACATCAAACTTTAATCGGTCGTCCACGGAGAGCCCAAGAAACTTTGTACTTTGTACATTCCTAATTATCCCGTCCTCCAACTCAATATCATCAATATCAAATTTAAAGCTCAAAATTTTTGTTTTATCAATATTAAGGCAAAAGTCATTGGCATCACACCAGTTCTTAATTCTAAGTATGTCCCTTATTACTACGTTTTTAAGAAGTGCCTGGTCCTTGCTATGCCATTTCACTGTAGAGTCATCTGCAAAATTCAAAAGTGAGCCATCTATCCTTACGTTTGCTAGGTCGTTGATGTACAACAAGAATAAAAGAGGTCCAAGCACGGAGCCCTGCGGTACCCCACATGATAGTGTTTTTAAATCTGATGTTGTCTGACCACATCCTTTTAGACAACCTGAAAACACTTGAGAAATGGATCAGCAAATGGCAGCTAACACTTAACCCCGATAAGTGCACTGTACTGCACATTGGCCCTAACAATCCAAACATACCTTACAGCTTAAACGGCACTACCGTGAAGACCGTCACTGAGGAGGAAGATCTGGGTGTCATTATCTCAAATCACCTAAAATGGGAAGCCCATATTTCTTCAGTTGTCAGGAGGAAAAACTCTTGTATACCTCGAGTGACAAAACTCGCCCCTGAAATCAGAAATCTCTCATGCGAAGAAAGACTACCGAGATACGACATAACAACCCTAAAAGCTAGACGAGAGAGAGAGAGGACTTGATTGAGACGTACAAAATCTTAAATCACCATTATTTCCAGTGCAACTGAACATTTCCAGTCTAAATACTAACCAGCAACTCCGAGGCCATACTGAGAAGCTGGATAAAGAGAGATGCTCGAGCTGATCAGAAAGAATTTTCTGATGAATAGGGTTGTCTATCAGTGGAACCTCCTTCAGGAAAGCACAGTCAGTGCTCCTTCAAAGAACGCATTCAAAAACAGATTTGACCGGAACCTGGAGTGAGCTGGACTGAATTTTGTGCATTACATGTGACTCATAACAGCGAAAACAAAGATATAACAATACATCAGTAGTCTCATCGGCGTTGCCGCTTACTGCTGTTCAAACCTATAATAATAATAAAGATTTCTGAAATTGCAGGTGAAAAAAAAAAAATAAGTGAAAATATCTCATTTTCACACAAATAATTTATTAAGTAAATAAAATATATGGAGTACATTGTACATTCAATTTTTAAAATAGATTTTTTTTTGTAATTTTTCGCATTTTTTAAATATAATGTTCGATCTATCACTCCTACCGCTAATTGTCGAAAAATTAAACGAAAAAGGACACTTTTCAGTCAACAAAAAAAATAGGTGTTCAGTTATTTATTCACCTTTTTTTTTCAGTTTCCCTCCGGGTCGGGGTGAACTACCTATTTAAATCCTTATGAAAAAACAAAAAAAAATATGCAACAATTTGTATCCTCAAAAAAAAAATTATCTATACACTGAAATAATCATTAAACAATTATTAAGAAACCGGACCCGAAGAAAAAACATGGCTTCTGACAATCTACTTCTAAAGATTTTATAATTAATTAAATTTAATATTTTTTTTACAGTATTAATACTTTTTAATTAAAAAAAAAACAATTGATAAATTAAATTTTTGAAACCACCAAACTCAGATAAGTTAGTCTTTGTATTTTTTATTATAATTTTTTTCAAATTCTTAACTTCACAAAAAAAAACAATTTTGAATAAATTTGAGACACGCGTAGTATTGCGAAAAAAATATACACAATTTTTGTATTTATTGCATCACCCTGTATACGGAGCGCATATTTTACAAGGAAGAATTTTTTATAGAAAAATTTTCGCAAACTACTAAGAGAAACAGCTGAAGGTCGTGTTGAAAAACTTTTACCTAAAAAATGTTGTCCCTTAATAAATCAAAAGTTAATTAACATAATTTCTTGACTATATTGCACTGTTTCAAAATATGCAGTTTTTCATAATAGAACGACCTTAAACCGTTTCTTTAAAAAGCCAGCACCAAAAAGAAAAGCGTGGCTCTATAATTCAAGACCAGGAATTTGACTCTCAGTATATTTTATAGATTGCCAACCCAACAAAAATCTTGTTCTGATTTGAATGTGTCCAGAAGCTTGAGTGACAAGCCACGCTGTAAGATGCCGGCAGAATATTACCTCGAAAAAAATTGCAATTTAGGATTTAATTCCACTATAAATTAACTTAAAAAAAAACTACGAACTATTCAAGAAAACATGAAAAAAAATCTGCATACTTACTTAAAAATTTCTTTTACCAACCACTGGGTCATGTTTTACAGAATCACTCGTAATTTAATCTACACATCATATAAATTAAAACTTAAAACATAAAAGACTGTTTACAAAGTCTTATAAGGGTTAAACAATCAAATTTTTTTACATACTAAATTAAGGTACTTAAGTTTTACTTAAAATCTTCTGGCTGCTAAGGTGAACCCTTTTATTAGCTTGATAAGATGTTTGTTCATATTTCCATTTTATTTTTTCCTTAACCAATGATTGTATTGTTAGATCATTCATAAGAATGTACAAACATCTTATAAAATATGATAAATTTGTGCTTAAAACAATATAATCCAAAATTCGTTTCTCAATTAACCTCTCATTTCAGACGTCACCAGAGCACTTGTTTTGATCTCGAATCAATATATGGTAACCAAAAGGTTAAGACTGACCAACTGTCAAAATTAAAGCTCTGGCTTTAATATTAAAGTTCAAGCTCTTCTTTAAAAATTAAAGTTGAGGGCAAATTTCGAATCTCTCCAAGCACTGGTAAAATGTATGATTGTATTTCTTTTTGTTCCGAGAAATTGAATAATTAATTTTGGCCCCAAAAAAGTTGCGTTATTTATTTATAATTTTGGAGATATGTACAGAGAAAAAAACGTTATCGAACCAATTATAAGGAAGATTCGAAAAGTTGCCCTAAAAACCCTAACTACAAAAATATGGCCGCCTTCCTGAAAAACCGACACACGACGAGACTAATAATTATTAATATAATAAAATATACAGGGTGATCGCTCACTCTCTGCAAATATTTAAAGCTGACTTCAATTATTGTACTTTTCTAAATCGTTAAATACATATTTCTTATTATAAAAAAATGTTTCTGCGCGCATGGAGAGAGAGAAAAAACAACTCATTATTTTTCCTTCTTCTTATACAATAGTTATAATACCAAATTCACTTTTTTTATGGACGATTGTAACCAATAGAACCGACGTATTTTAATTGGATGGTGAGGAATCTGTGGTTCAACCACGGTAAAAAATAATTGGCTTGGACATGTATGGTTTATTTAGCCACCTATAAGGGGACTAATAGTCAAGACAAATTTACTCTCATAATAATTCTCAATAGATATGTTACAAACATTGACTTTATAACCTAAAAGTGACTGAACAAGAACATCATATAGGAATCACAAATACTGTGAGTGCCTGTCCATTGCAACAAAAAATGTTCCAAGGGGATATTTTCCAATAACATACAGACATGCAACGATTATTCTATGGAGGGTTTCAGTTTGATGTCTTTTTTCTAAAACCTTGCATTTTATTAGCTAAAAATGTTAGAACTTGTGTAAAATAGACAATTTTAACATCATCATATCTGTGCTGGTTCATATTAAACTTTTTCCTTAACTGATGACGTTTCTCATAATAATGCGAAGTTCTATCAGAGATTTGACTGAAAATAGAACATCAGGTGAATACGTAAATGTTGTAAGTGAACATCCCAAATACCAGAACTTTTTAATTCTAATTTCTCTAGCTTTTAAGGTTATATGAAATTAAATACTGATTTTTGGCTATTCAATGGAGTTACTCCTTTGTTGCGCCAGATTAGTTTATTCGGAAACTTGGTGTGCCATCATCAAGTTCAGACGTTTCAAAAGGTATATCTGTATATTCTTTAGTTGGTAGGTCATTGCATTGCCATTTTTATTTCTAGAATCTGTATATCCATGTCTGTATATTAATATAGATGCGATGTTTGAAGATGCCGATGTAGTGGAGCAGGTATTGATAATCTATTTTCCACATTTCAAGTTCTGAAATTTTTAGCTAATACAAAGAGATTATTATAACATTTGTATTTTTTACCATGAATATATTAATATTTGGAACTTTAAAGTTTTGCATGAGGAATGAAAATGTTCAGGTCTTTTTAAATTACAAGTCAATTGTCACATCAAAAAAATACAAACCAAAAATCCAGTAAAAGTACTGTAAATGAAATATGTATGTACAAAAAAATGTCCTATTTGATTATATTGTTTGAATTATCTGTACTGTTTTGTTTTTAAATATAAATTAAAATCTGGTTGCTTATTGGGGTGTTAAGCTCTGAAAATTCATAAAACTCTATGCTACTATTTGTTCGTTCTATACGAAAATATTTAGAAACAGCGTGCTGGGGGTTTGTATTTTTCAAAGCTACATCTAGAGATGTCAAGAAAGTTAAATATTTGATATTGTTGTTGAGTTTTTTTTCCTGGAATTTCTGAAAAGCTGAATAATTTGTATGAAATTAGGTCTATTTTGATATATCATTTTGATTGTGGAATCAAGCCGAGTTGAGCTTCTTGGTAATTAGATGTGAGATCAATAAATAGTTAATTTTATAATGTAGCAGTCAAACTCAACTCTGCCATTAATTGAATGCGTGCGATTTCAGATCATTTCAAAATTCCCTAGAAAAAAACCATGATCTATTGTATTTGTAATGCTACAGAGATTTTTGATACTTTAAAATATTTAAGCAAGATTTATGAACTCAACTTTGAGTTCCAGTCCAGCATAAACCATGCAAGTAGATGAGGTTCATCCGATTTTCAAAAAAAAAAAAAATCCTCTCCTGACCCTTGTAAGTTTATAAATCAAGTATTACTAGAGGAAAGAGGACCATAGTCACTGATGTCTTTCATTGTTTTGCGGCTACACATCTACTACAGTACAGAAGCGATTTCTTGAGTGGGAAAGGAAGAAGTGAGTTATTTTTGTTTTGCTTTGCTGTTTTTTTTTTTAATTAACACTGTCTCTGTTGATGATTATGTAATACCTAAACCTTGGCGGCCCCGCGCTTTGAGCGAACCTTTGTCAACCGCCTGGTTTTTTTCTTTGCCTGATTAATATCATCTTCAGGACGCTCTTCACAGGAAGATTTTCTTTTGGCGCTACGCGAGGCCGGCCCTGGAGATGTAGGTGGCGTTTCAGCCTGAAAACATTAATGAACATAAATATTTGATTACCAGTCCAATCTAAAACACCAAACCTTTTTCTCCTTTATCGGTGCTTCAACTTCTTTGCATTCTTTTTCTACTGGTTTTACAAGCTGCGGGTCTTCGTCGTTAAGCTTGCTGCTTCCTTGTTCGGAAATTTGTCCGGCCATGGCTAAATCTGAAACTGGTTCCAAACCTGTGAACAGAAGAAAGTTGATGATAAACTGACATTCCAAACCTAAACTGTTGAAGATAAATATTTAGTATATTACTTGGTTTTTTTATACCTAAAGTTTACCTAATTTTGCTCTGTAAATACATATAAAAGACATCAGTTGGATAGTTTTGTAATTCATATACATTTTGCAAACTTTTGGAGTCTTGAAGAGTACAAATTCCAAGAAAAATACTTATAGAATATAGGCAGAGAGAACGGTAAAAAAACTATATTTGAGTCAGCACATCACCTTATTCCAAGATTAGGAAAATCTGAGGATTTAGACTTACTTTGCTTTTGTGGCAAGTCTGAATTGCTGTTGAAATATTTTTTCAGCTTTCAAAAACGAAAATCAATTCTATCATTAGGAAATATTAGCATTTGAGAACTAAGGGTCATAGGAGAATCTTTTTGAATTAATGAAGAAATATAGGAAATATTTTTCCTGTTTTCTTTACAGGCTTTCGTTATGTATTGCTAGTCTCCGTGGCCCCTCTAATCTATAATAGTGCTGGCAATAAACTAATCATTGATTGATGTCAATTGAAAATGTAAAGTAGTAAATCGAATAAATTTTTTTATCAAATCCTCACCTAGTCCTTCCGGATTAACTCCCTGGTTGACGAGTGCCTGCAATTCCGGCTGTGGTATAACAGGAGTACCGCAGGCGTTACACACAGGCGGAGTAGCGGGCGATTTGCAACGCCAATATTGCAATTCGGTTTTGCATTTATTCAGCTCCTGCAGCAATGTGCTAAACTTGCGCGAAATTTCTTCGTTTTTTTTATCGTATTCGTCCAACCTAGTGGCGTATTCTAGAGTTTGTTTTTGTTGATCCGCTAACTGTTTTTGTTGCTCGGTAATCTGTTTCTGTTGCTCGGACGTTTTTTTCTTGCAAACTTTCAATTCTTGCCTCAGAACGGTCAATTGACTATTGTACCGTTTCATGCCTTGCTTAATTTTACGTATGCGTTTGCGCAACACCATATTCGATTGGGGTATTTCGACGTATTCCTCTTCCAGTACATCGGCATCGTCGAGGTCGACCTTTGAAGAGTCAGATGATAAATTCGACGTTTCAAGATATTTACTAGAATTGTTACTAGGAAAGCTGCTTGAAAAATTTAAAAAGTCTGCACTGAAATAGGCAATTTCGGGCAAATTGGGTTCAATTTTTTCCTTAAAATATTCCATTGCCATTGTAGACAAATCAAATAACTCATCTGTCACCTTATAAGGCAAATCTAGCCTTGGAGTAGTCTAAAATTATATATTAAATCAATAAATAGGTTTTCCATCAATGCATTTAGCTACAAACCCTAATATAATGGAGAATAGAATAAACTTCATCCAGGATCTCTCCAGGAAAAAAACAACAATGTTTTCGCTCAATATGTTTGCCAAACGACATTTGTAATAAAGTCAGTCGCATGTGCAAAGTTTCAACAATATCGCTTTCGCAAGCTAAATAGTGACTACGCCTAGCAGACTCTCTACGAGGCATTTTACTTTTGATCTCCTGAAACCTTTGGAGCATTTTGTTTTGTAGTTTTGAAAACGTTGAATTTAAAATGTAACCGCAAATTTGATCAACCCGATGACATACCTGTGGAATGAGTAATTTAGTTGAAAATCAAAGACATTATTGAAATAACTTACTAAACGCAGTTTGCAAATTTCTTTGAAAGATAAATAGCTGAAAATCTTTTCTATTAGTTCCTGCGGTAAGTCCACCAGAATAAGTTTGGATTGAACAGGAGGATTTTGTTGTCTGGAATAAATACAAGTAAATTTGACGATTTAACAACTGTTTTATTGACAAAATAATTTCATATTATCCTAAAATATCTCACCTATAACATTGCACTACAGTTGTCAAATTACTACCAGTAGCAGCCCCTTGATAGTTTGCCATTGCCGTGACACTATTTCTTGTGAATTTGGCCGGCCCAAAATCAGGGGGGTTAATGTGTGGAGCACTACTGGGGCCTGCTCCTGAAGATGAGGAGGCCTCAACTGTATTGTTGCTGTGGTTGTTACCGACGGTCGAAGATAGTCTTGTTGAAACCATTTTGATGCCTTATGATTTATTTTTGTGGTCGAGCAAGAGTAAGTTGGCTGGTTAGAAAGTAGAATTTTTGTTTCTTTTGATTTTGTTTTCGCTGAAAATAAATACAATGAATCAGTAACTGAGTCTATATTCAAAGGTCAAAGGCCTGATATTTATACCGGGTGGGGCACGAAAAACTTTCCACCCAGGTTTTCTCAGGTGTTAGGTGTTTAATCAAAAATCGCTCAGACACGCCAATTTTGGTTTTTTGGGGGACACATTCTATTGGTATTTTCACCCCCTACCTGTGAACCCCTAAGTGGGGGTAACAGGTGTAACAAAATTTCAAATGGAAAGAGGGGTGATATGTCATTTGGTAGCTATTTTCATTGAGATTATATCCCCGTAGTTTTAAGTTGCTGATATTCACCCTGCCGAAATGGCGGCATGTCAAAGTTAGGATAATAGACCGATCTCCTATTACCTGGACTGCGCGCGTCGCTTGTAGGCTGCAGGTGAGCGTCCAATGAGAAGCAGGTTTCTTACAGGCTTACGTCATATTCTTTTTCAGGGGCTAGTTCAGAATGAATCGTTCCTTCTTTCTTTGTAACATGTAATTCGACAAAGAGCAAACTAATACTTTACATATTACTTGAACTCACCGCAGTGTCGTTTAAGGTTATGTTAAATTATACTTGACATATCCCTTTGCAATTTCATTGTGCGATGTTGCCGGATAAAACATTTATCAAAATAAAAGTGAAAACGATGTTAACATACACTTTTCAAGCGCTTCTTTTGTCTGATTTAAGGCGTTGTAAAACACTTGACACTATATCACTTCTTTAATGTTATAATGTGGGATTTGTATTGTCTACATTTGTTCTGCTACAATACAATCTGGCTACACTGCACCTACGAGTTGCGCGCGCATGTCATCTTTTATTACTTTCTCACTTGTATTTATTACAATTAAGCTCTCTTTTTCTATTTATACGAGACAGGTCTACCTGTCACACCTATGCGTAGGTAACAGGTACAAACACACAGCATTTTTCCATTGATTTTTCCTAACTTTGACAAGCCGCCGTTTCGATAGGGTAAATAGTAGCAACTTGAAACTTCGAGGATATAATATCAATGAAAATAGCTATCAAATGACGTATTACTTGACCCCCCTTTCCATTTGAAATTTTGTGGGTACCTGTCATCCCCACTTAGGGGTTCACAGGTAGGGGGTGAAAATACCAATAAAATGTGTCCCCCAAAAAGCAAAAATTGACGTGTTTGAGCGATTTTTGATTAAACACCTAACACCTGAAAAAACCTGGGTGGAAAGTTTTTCGTGCCCCACCCGGTATAAAAACAAGTTTGATATTGTGATTGAATCTTATAAAATCCATAAAAACTCATTTTTTTTTATTCTATCACCAGCAGTTTTAAAACTGAAATCTGCAAAAGTTAATCACAAATTAATCCTCAATGTACCTCTTGCTATCTTATTTAACTATAAAAAACATTTTATTCTCAAAGAAATCATATGAAATTACTCGAAGTTATTACTAATTTCCAAACCAACAAACATATTATCTAAAACTAGTTACACTCTTTTAGGTTCGCAAATTATTTTTCCTAAAACTGACAAAAACACTAACAAGCATTAATCACAAAGTCATGCATCGGATTTGTTCCCCATTACCGCATTGTTTCAGTTCAGACTGTTAATTTTTTGTTTTGCTGCCTTCACTTTGTTTCAATTTCAATGAACCAAACAGAAAAATGCTAATTTAACAAGAGAATTCATTCATACTTCTCATAGATCAATATTTAAAATGCTACAAAAAGAAAATCTTTCTTTGAACTATTTCACCTTGGATAAAATAGCAGAAGTCAATTAATAATCGACATATCATTTTGAAATGCATGAACTAATGATTTATTTAAAGCATTTCCTTGCTTTTCGAGTTTTCACCTTTTATGATGCTGAGTGGATAAACCTTGCGTAAATATTTACCAGCTTTTGTATATTGTGTTCCAACTGCAACAAAGTAAATATGGCATATATATATATATATATATACTCGGGTATATACTGACATTTTTCCTGCAAAATCTTTTATTTGCTTTAGTACACTACCAATTTGAATATTTGTTGCTATATATAAATATCCAAAAGCCACTCATATGAAAAAATTATTCAGTAAATTAATGGTTTTGTTTATCTGAGCATCGGTTTAAATTTGACCTTATAATGGCAAATAAATTATTGGCAATGCTATCAGTTAAATTTAGGATGTTTGGCATAAAATTATCGCGCTGAGTTTGCTAATTAATTCAACATTTTTGATCATGACCTGAATTTACTTGCATTATCTGGAGGAATTTGCTGCCAATTGAAATTATACAGGATCCTAGCTTTAGAAATATAAGTTTTGATAATTGTAATGGTACAGTTTCACAATAAAGTACACTACTATCAAATTTTTAGTTAGAAATATTAATTTGGTCTGTTCCAACAGGTCAAAACCCTTCCCATGATCGATTTCAAAACTAGAGTTATTATTTAAATTTGACTAGTGGTTATACAATCTGTTTACCTCAATGCTGATCAAAGTGCGTATATTTTCAATAGAACCTAATTGGACAAAATAGAAAGTCAAACCTAATTATTAATTTTCACATCTTTGGATTTTGCTTTGTTTATCAACGCCAAGGACAAAATCCAATAGTTTCAAAAAAAAAAAGGAAAACTGAGCCAAAAACAATAGAGGGGATTATAATTTGGATATCGATGTCAAAATTTACACTAGGAAATTGGAGAGCATACAACAACTCTGTAATTTGGTTGAAAATTCAAAAATATGCTTGAATTACATACTCGCATAACGCCTTCAGAGCCAATTAATTTGATTTTCAGTGTGGGAGGATGTTGTTGTGTAGTTGTTAAGTAATTAAACAGTTGCTGTCTTAATATATTGCGATCTTGATTCAGAAAGCTTTAATTTTCCCTAAGAAAATTGAGTCAATAAAACTATGCAGGATGGTTTTTCTTGGACAGCTTTAAACCGATGTTTTCGTTTGTAGTTTGTGGCATCATCAGGGTTAGAATTAAGACTGAAATATGGTAAAAGTCATGGAAACTAGCTCGATATTTTGTCAATTGTAGACTAGACAATAATTACATATTCCTGTTACTAAAATTTTCCATCAAATGTCTTGTTTGAGAATCTCTAATTTACAGCTTTAAGTAAGATCTCTTTTATCAGCAATTTCTTCAATGTGGAATGGAAATAGATACCAACCAATAATGTTGATGAATTTATATTGGATAGGTACTCTTGTTATTTATTGGCAAATCTGCGGGAGTGATGACTATTTGATTTATGTTCCCAGAAGAATAATTATTGGAATTAGCAACACCGAGCAAAAAGAAGAAGAAAATATAGAGCCAAAAACAAACAACCAAAAATATTTAAATCTAAATGCAAAGTGGCATAAATAAAACGAATGGAGTAGGAAATCTCCGAAGGGTTAATCACTCCCCGAAATCGTCACAAATTCATCCGAAATCCCCGAAATTCTACCGAAATCCTTCCGAAGTCCATGAAATCACTCCGAAATCTCTCAGAAATCTTTCTGCAGACCCAAAAATCCCTTGCAATTGGCCCAAAATTTATGAATCGGTCAGCGCGGCTGTTTATCAGTTTATACTAATACACTTTGGAACATACTTATAAGATAAGTAACAGTCTAAAATTAAATTCTCAATCTCAAATCAATTTCACCTGAAATTCTCTGAAGTCACTCGAAATCCTTCGAAATCCCTTAAAATCCTTCCGAAATCCTACCGAAGTAGATAATGATAAACCAATAGAATTTGACAACATCACAATTAGAACTATTTTTGGAGAAATGCTTGTAGCTTGTATTCATTCCAACTTCCTGAAGAAGAATCGCTTTTTATCGAAAACTGTGGATAAAACATGAAAACACTTCAGTGGAGCAGAGACTTAAGGAACACAAAAGACAAGACCCACACACAGAGGAGAAGTAGATAAATTTTGCATTCAGGGACAAACAAATCAACATAGGACAAAAATGATTCAAAAGAAAACCCAAGAAGGCAGTATTCATTATAAGACCAAAATGTATCTATATCATAGAAATACCCAACATTTGAAAACCTTTGTTAGCAAAAAGATTTTTCAGTTGAGTTAGACCCTTAAATTCTATGAACTATGTAACAGGTAACGGGCACCTAGATTCCAGGAAAATTAGGTCAAATAGGCACCTAATTTCCAGGAAATCCATTGAACTTGGATATTTAAATCGTTCTAATCTACTTGAATGACACACTACTACACTGAGTTCGTACAAACACAAACATCATGTCCTAAAAATAAATTCAGACAATGGACATCCGCAAACTGTTTTACAAGTAGTGGATATTTTCTTTAAGCTTATGTCTAAGAGTATATTATACCTACATCTATATTTTGTAAACTATAGAACCAAGGGGCAAACTACCCAGGAGTTCTTTGCCAAAAATGCAAAAATTCTCTCAAAATTTCACATCTTAATTTACAGGACCACATTTAAAAGAATGATGAGTTCAATTTTATCTAAATAAAGAATACTTATGTTTGAAAATTTCAATAACTGTAAAGGAAATTGAATTGGATTTACTTAAACTAGAATGGATTTGAATGCTACATTCAAGATTCCATTCATATTGGAGCCAAATTAGGAAATCGCCTACTGAGAAAAAAATTATTGGCTATTAGAGAATGGAGATTACCTAATTTCAGTAGATCATTTTAATATGCTAATTGAAAAGCATAATAAAAGTGAACATTTATTAGTTAGTTCTGACATTGTTCCAGCAGAAGATAGGAAGAACTTTAAAAGCGCATTGATAATAATTATTTCAGAAGAGGTATAAAATCTCCTTAAAAATGAACCCTAGTGTAAAGGAACTTCAAGCTACTTGAAGTTGATGCAAGGTAATATGGTTGGGTGGTTGGTTTTCAAGCGGGCAGATGTACTACATTGGCTATATTGAATCTCATTGCCGATATTCTGGATTTTTTTGACAATCTCCAATTTAGTACTGTGTTTTTCTGAGACTTAAGTAAGGAATTTGACTGTGTTTCCCATGAAATCTTGCTGAGCAAGCTAGTACATTAAAATTTTGGTACAGACAGTGTTAAACTCATAAATTCTTATCTGGAAAACAGATCCCAAACTGTCAGGGTCGGTGGGGTGTGTTCTGCGGAAAGGGTTGTAAATATAGGTGTGCCCTAAGGGTCTGTCCTGGGGCCGATCCTATTTTTAATAAATGTAAATGATCTCCCCTTTAACAGTGATCAAGAAAAATACACCCTTTTTCCTTTTAGTGGATGACATCACAGTGTCCATGTCAGCGGGATCAGTTGATCAGGCAGTCTCACAGCTTGAAGTCACTCAGGATAGAGTGAGAGACTGGTTTAATGCTAATAAGCTGCTCCTCAATGAAGACAAAACAGAGAGATTGATTTTCTCTCTCAGAGACTCCAGAGGTATTAATGAAAAAGGGAAGATCGTTCGATTTCTTGGAGTGCTCATTGACCGCACTCTGAGATGGCACGTACAAATTGATCAAGTTTCATCAAAGCTTAGCAGGGCTCTCTTTGTCCTTCGTAATCCCTCCCAGAGGGGCTCAGATAATGTTCTGGAAACTTCGTACTATGCTATATTTCACTCTGTTATGACATGGTATTTTGGTTTAGGGTCAGTCCCCCCTTGTGGCCTGAATTTTTGGACTTCAGAGAAAAGCTATCCGAATCTTGGCTGGGTTGGGCTTCAGGGAGAACTGTAGTCAGGGCCTTTGAGAGTTTAAACATACTTACTTCACCATCTCACTACATATTTGAAAATTTGTTGTATGTGAAGGACAATGAGAATAAATTCGGGGTGATTAGGCAATCTCAATCACGTGATTATATAAGGAGAGCATTTGTGTTCTGGCCCTCGCTGCTTTCGAAGTGAATTTTATATGTGTTTCTACGTATTTTTCATTGGTTTTGGTCATTGTTGTTTTCATAGTGAATTTTATAGTCTTTAGTATTTCTACGTATTTTTTACTGTTCTGGCCCTTGTTGTTTTCAAAGTGAATTTTATAGTGTTTATAGTGTTTCTACGTATTTTTTAATTTATTAATAAATTCTGAGATGGAGAGTGAATATCTTAGGGTATTATTATTAAGGGAAAATCGAGCTTTTAGTTGCAGCAATCCATAAAGCCCTGCGTTGTTTTGATAATTCATATTTGTAGATCCAAAGCCAATGTAATAGCAGGAACTTAATAAAATTTCACATTATCCCTGTTACCTCGACTTCCACACCGAATTACGATGCAAATCGCTGGCATTTTAATTAACACAATACCTAAACACACAAAAAAACACAAAATCCGATAATTCAAATCTGGACGTTTGTCCAGAATGTGACAGAATCAATGACATACAGAATAAACAACACAGTGCTTGACCCAATGCTTGACCCGAACTTCCATATTGAATTTCGTTTTTGACAGGTCAGTAGATTGCCTAATAAGCAACTTTTGTGTTCAAATTGTTTTTATTCGTTTGAAGAGTTCTTTAGGTATAAGTTTTAGATGTGTCCTTTTGACAACAAACTTTGCTGTGATTTGTATTCTACTGTCTTGTATTTTAACTGTACTGTTTCTAAAGTAAGCTTGTGAATGTCGGATCTTCACAATATTTTTCAAGTTTTTAAGTTTTAATTTACAACTACAGACTGTGTATAAAGTGTATAATTTTATAGTATTTTTAATTTAAATTGAAACACTAAAAAAACATCTAAGCCGTTTTCTCGCATTCACTTTTTTGACATTGGTTCAAAACAGGTTTGAAACGGGCAATAGTGTTTCCCTTGACTGTTCCAAACTGGTTTTGAACCAATGTCAGAAAAGTGGACGCGAGAAAACGGCTTAGATGTTTTTTGAGTTTTTCTGTTCAGATTAAAAATGCTATACTACTATATTTTTTTGACGAATGAAAGTACTTATGTATAATAGCACGAATAAATTGAGTATTGAGTATGTATCCTAGATTCATATATGAAAAGAAGGCTGAACGTTGAAAAAAGG
Source organism: Ceutorhynchus assimilis (assembly GCA_917834065.1). Taxonomy (NCBI): domain Eukaryota; kingdom Metazoa; phylum Arthropoda; class Insecta; order Coleoptera; family Curculionidae; genus Ceutorhynchus; species Ceutorhynchus assimilis. The sequence continues at coordinate 7,457,496 of OU892281.1, forward strand.
GTTTACCGAGGGGTTTACTTATTTTCAAATTTTTGAAAAAGGAATAAGACACATTTGTATGGCCTACTCCTGACTAAGCCGAGGTCCACAGACATACATTTATTTTTTATGGTCCTGTTCAACTTCTAGGAAGAGGCCTATTCAAAATAGAAAGAAATAGTACAAAGGTCTTTTGAAATTGGAGAAAAACTTCAAATCCACCATTTCCTAAATAAATTAAGTAAATTGGCCCATGATATGTTTTTAAAATTGTTATTTCCACAAAGAATAGCTCAAGACTAGATTTTCGATGTCTGTGCTTGTCTCCAATATAACCAATAAAACCTTGAATATGAGCCAAACATAAATGTATTAATTAATGGGATATAGAAATTTTAATAGACACTTTATTCCATGAAATTAATGTATCTTTGCTTGAATAAGTCAATGGCGAGGTCAATGGTTTTATGTTGCTTATTCCATTAGGCTTCTTACACAGTTTTAGATTTTCAGTAACCCTTGGTTTCAAACAAGCAAGTTATTTGAAATTGTTGGTAACATTTTTGTTGGCAAAATTATTGTAGATAAAAGATACATAGGTACACAATGACATGATGGAAACTTACCTACCTTTCTCGACCTGAAAGAAGATGTGCAAACTAAATAATTATAACTTCATCAAATGTATATTACATAATGTTGGCATAAGTTTTGGGATTTTGATTCCATAAAAATTTAGCCTAAAATAAGCAAAATCAGTTTTTTGAAGCTCTCTTCATACAAATAACGCGCATTACTATTACTAGCTGATATCGACAATTATAAATGCGCAAAATACCACCAATAATAAACTATTGCACATAAATATAGGTAATAAACAATTTCTCTTTAAACAAATTTTGAAACTCAAGCCCCCGTAAAAGCTTTTATATATTTTTGCATTTTAATTAATAATTGGCGGAGCACAACAAATAATCAATTAATTATTCTAATTAATGTTTAAAGACAATAAACAATTTGGAACAGCCTAAATAATAATAAAATCAGTAGGTGTAATTAGCTGGCTAAAGCACAACTAGACCCCTGCTTGGTTGGAACCGAATACAACTAATGAATTTTTGATGCATTTTTCAGGCAAATCCAAAATAATTTTAACCTAGAAACTTCAGAAAAACCATACATAAATCGCTCAACTCACCAATTAACGATTTTTGAGTAAACTTTTTTAAACGGTGAACCAATTACATTTTGTCGTCATTTTCAGTTCCCGATTCCGCTGTCCGCTCAACTTTAGATTGTGAATAAATTTTAGGGATTCGGGGCCGTTGTACCGTGAAATTTCGACAGGGACTTGAAGCTGAAAGATGGCGGAACCGTTTCGACGAGAAACCCCGATTTTAAACGCTTTGCTGTTGGGAAATTGGCCACAAAAAATTAAGAGAAAAACTAGAATTTTGTCATTGCAAGAACCAACTCCAAGCAAGACTACGCGATGTTGCCAAACTTTCAATAGGCTTTTCTTGGATGTTTTTTTGTCAAATGTTTTTCTGGTTTTCACACAAAGAAAAACCAGATTTATTTTCAAATTATTCGATTATTTATACTAAATTATCAATAAAGCACCTAATTATTGCAATTTTGTGGCAGAAATTATACAAAATATTGTTAAATGTAAGTTAACTTACAGCAAAAAATACAAGCTATTTGAATTTAAAATTTAAAGAAAATTAAAGCAAATATTCAATGTTACCAAAACATCTTGATCCTCGTTTGAAAAATACCTTGATAAAACATTTCCAAACTCAAAATAAATTGATTTATGTAACACAAAAGCACAAACCTCATAATTTTACGACAGTTTGGCAATGTTGCAATAAAATATTTCATCCATATTCGAGGCATGCGCATCAGAAAACAAGATACGAAATGCGCGATAAGGACAGAAAACTTAAATTAAAATTTTCATTTTACCTTTTCTATTTTTGTTTTTCCATTATTTTCAGCGTCTCTATTTTCAATAATTTTCACTGATTGGCTGCTGGGTATTTTGTTAAAACTCTATAAACTATTTTCTTGTAGGAAATTTACCCAGACTATGGAACAAAGAAAAGCGAAAAGCGATGCTGCCAGAGGTTTGTTTTGAACTTTGACACTGTCAGCAACTATGTACTTGTACTTGTGTCAAAAAAAAAAACCGTCAACAGCACAGCAGAATATTTTTCATTAATGAATAAACAACACATTTAAATTGAATTTGTTTTCATTAGTTTTAAAATCAAGAAACTAGTCACCCATAGGCCATATAGGGTATTTTATTTATCCTAAAATTGTAAAGTAAAATGTATACCTAATTCAAACTTTTAGTTCATAAATTTGACTGCAGATGACAAGTAACTGAGTTGTTTACCGCTAGGTGGCAACATTTCAAATTTAGATTAAGGGGAAATCCCCAAATCCAGTAGTTCAGATTTCATAGAATGCTGTCCCTGTCGCTTTCTTTGGATTATTTCAAAGTCGCTTTATTTCTTGTATTATTTTAGTAAAAAAGATAATATAGAAGTTTAATTTGTTTCTGTTGACTACTTTGCAGGAGGCCCAATGTTGAGTTTATAATTTTTCTTTTGCATCTCATCTGGTTCTCTAGTTGCCTGTGGTAATTGTGAATAGATGACGTCATCAGGGTAACCTAATGGAAGATTTGCATTATGTTCAGGCACCCCAGATGACATCAAAAAAGTTATCAGGCAACCCCTTTCAAACAACATTGCTTCTCCTGCCAAAAATTTTTCGGATAAGAAAGGGCTCGGATCAAGCTTGTTTGAAAGAGGTAGGTTGCCTGATAACTTTCATGACGTCACCTAGGGTGCGTAAACATAATGCAAATCTCCATTAAGTCCTCCCTGATGACGTTATCTGTTAACCATTATATACCAGACAACCTATTGGCTTTAGCAACCTTGGGCTCAAATTAGATGAACTGCTCAATACTTTGAAAATAACAATCCAACCCCAGACCATATTATAGGACAAAATATTTTTTGAATGTTTTGTTTTTGGTCCAACCATAACTACACTGAACCCAGACAGCACACAAAGTCTTATTAATTGTCTGCATTTGCATCTGAACGTTTGAAGACCAAAAAAAGACATATAATACAACCGGGCCTAAAAGTGAATAATGATTTATACTTGAAAAGAGATTCAAAGACGTGTCTGTAAGACACCTCGTTGAAAGTCTTTAGAATGTCTTGAGAAAATGTCATAGACATTTTTAGGACCAAATTATGAACCAACTGGTAAGTGTCTGGTTATTACCTAGCAGGTACTTTCCATTCTCTAGTACATAGAAAGTACATGCTAGGTAACAACCAAACGTTTACCAATCAGTCCATAATTTGGCCCTTAAGGCAAACGTTCGAAAGACATTGGTTTTGTAACATACGACGTCAAGATGCCTTGAACACCTAAGCAGACGTCATAAATACTCCATAACATTCAAAACCCGATTCACTGATTCACAATTGCCAAAAGTGTTTTAAAACAATTCAGAAGTTTGAAACTCATTTTAGGACGCTCCAGCTTCAAACTAGAATATCCAGAAACATTTTGAAAAACGCCAGAATTTTAGGATTCAGGTTAAAAGTTTATAAGTTTCCTTCAAAATGACATTTTTACATGGAGAAACGTCACTTTTGAAGAATACTTATTACGGGCCATATTCTCCGTAGTTCATAAAGCCTGGCTTAGTGGAAACGCTTGGATTTTTGTGTGACAAAGCCGAGCTTTTCCACTAAGCCAGGCTTTATGAACTACGGAGAATATGGCCCTAAGCCTCATTCTCACATGCGCGGAATTCGCTCTTTTTTGACATTGCTCCGATAATTTGACGTTTGATACACGCATAAAACGTCAAATTCTCGAAGCAATGTCAAAAAAGAGCGAATTTCGCGCAAGTGAAGGCCTCATGTGCGTAATTTCACCAGCGTATCGGCGTTCAGCGATCTGATTGGTTTTCGCCAAGCATGTGATATACGCGTCGCCATCTTTGTTGCGCTGTCAAATTTACGTGCAGGATACACCTAAAAGTAAGGTTTACGCCTTGAGAGTGAGGCATGCCTCATACAGGAATTTCGCGAATAGATAGGTACATATCAAGGATAATAACAAATGTCTGTATGTTTGAGGTGGATTTATAATATTACCTTGCAATTTTTGGGACTTACCCCTCATTTGAAATTATTACCAGAAGTTTCTTGATCTTGATACGATTTACTACAAGCTCTCTGATTAGAGCAAGGATGATACACACACTACTCTACAGGATGGCCTTTCCCCATAAGGCCTGTGTGTAACAAATCCCCCCTTCCCCCCTCGCCATGTCAAAATACCAGTTGTGACGTAGCAGCATATGTTATTTCTCGCCTTGCGGTAGGCTGTTTAAACAGCTGACGACTTAGTTATGACGTCAGAAATGGTATCACACCAATATGGCAGCGATTACCAAAAACGAGGCCGATAGACACTCCTTACTATAGAGTGTGACCTGATCAGACCAATAGTCCTTTTCACGTGGCTCCGTTCATTGGTTTGAACCAACCGGGTTACAAAACGGTTAGTAGCGGTATGTCAAGTATGACATACCGTTTTCTAACCCGGTTACAAAGTGACTTGATCGATACCACTCGAATTTGAGCGGGATGTTGCGGTTTGTTAAACTGGAGCCACGTGAAAAGAGTTAATCAGTGTGGGCTAACTTAACTGACTCCATTTTCAAGGGTCAGTTAAGTTAGCCCCCCCCCCCACTGAATTTTTTTGAATGAAACATATTCCATAATTTTGCTCCACCAACTATAATTTTTGCTCCACTACAGTAGAGAAGTGGAGAGACTATGTGGTCTAATAAGTGGCAAATCAACGCTAGCCTTCCCCAGTGAAAATTTCGAAGTTTTTTTGTGCTCATTTTATTCTCCAAGTTTTACTCCATGATCGGCGAATTTGCCATTTTTGCTCCATTACCTGGAAATGAGCTCCCCCAAAAATAGATTTAACCCAACCCAATGCGCTAAGCTACCCTCACGCTACCCTACGCACTCGCACTGTGATTATTTCAGTATTTTTCTGGTAGCACATATGAAAGAAAAGGTTCAACAATAAAGTGTATTTTTAATTTGTATCTCTTTCTACTACTATATAACAAACAATGATAGAAATATTTTGTTTTGCTCTGCTGGTTCTTTGATTAGAATTAGATTATAGCGGAGCTACAAAATTGGCGTCACTCAAAAATAAAAAAATTTCCCTGGGATGGAGGTAGCTCCATAATTCTAGATGGAGCAGAACTCGCCGATCATGGAGCAAAATGGAACAAAACTTTGAGAATAAAATACGCATAAAAACTTCGAAATTTTCACTGAAGGGAGGGGCTAGCGTTAATTTGGCCCGCCCCCCATTTAGGGCGGGTATTATAAAACTGCTTTGAAAGTTAACTTTTTGAATTACATGTATTTCCAGAAGTTAACTCTCAAAGTGGTTTTATAATACCCACCCTTATAGGCCACATATGTCTCTCCACTTCTCCACTATAGTGTAGCAAAATTATAGGATGTTTCATTTAGAAAAATTCAGTGGGGAGGGGTAACTCAACTGGCCCTTTGAAATGTTAATAAATATTAATTAATTTAAAAAATTATTTTCACAAAGATTATCCGAAATACCTACATGAATAAGGGCGGGTCTTATAAAACTGCTTTGACAGTTAACTTGAAGTTAACTTTTTGAATTACATGTGATTCCAAAAGTTAACTTTAAGGGCGGGTATTATAAAAGTACTTTGAGAGTTAACTTAAAGTTAACTTCTGAAAATACATGTAATTCAAAAAGTTAACTTCAAGTTAACTGTCAAAGCAGTTTTATAATACCCGCCCTAAGTCAAAGTTCCAAGGGAGGACCTAGATGCAAAAGAAATTGACCAATAAACTCTGTTCCTAAACTTATTATGGAACCTCTTTGCACTTAAAAAAAAAACTGACTTTAAATAAAAATATATTAATAGGTAACAAATTTATAATTCATTAAATAACAATAGTTTAAAATATTCTCAGAAACAATATGTATACCTGAAAAAGTGACACAGTTTTTACATAAATATACAAAATATTATTATTGTGCTGAAAGAAAATGCTTCATCTTTCAAATAAATCAAAAACAAATACCTCATAAAACAAAAATAAATACAATGTTGCATATAATTACATATATAAATATTTATTGCATATATTCATCACATAAAAATAAATAAAACAAATCGGCAATAAATATTTTTCACTGTGGACTTTGGCTCTACTCCAAAACACCCATTTTAATGATAATAGACCCGAGTTTAGAGAGATCATGAGTGTATTTGTCTTTAACAAAAAATATATATATATATATATATATATATATTTATTTAGACTCAACAACAAAATTACTATCACACTTTGGACATGTCACTTTAACTTCGTCCAACACAGTACTGGTTTTTTTGGTTTTCGAAAACGAGTTGTTACACTTCATACACTGATACTGAATCCGAATTTCTGGTAATTTATTTTTTATCATGCCCTCAGATATTAAATTTACAAATTTTTCCGCTTCTTCGATGTAGTAGTTTCTGGCAGAGCGATCCCTTCTCAGAGTGTCAAATATTATTTTTACTTCATTAGGATTTTCGCCTTTTTGGCATGATTTTACAACGTTTATATGCCATCTGGCTTTTTCTTTGCTAGTTACACTATCTCTTTCTGATAAGTGCGTTTCAGTTACAACTATACATAGATCATCTGAATTTGGTGCGGTACCACCAACAAAAATTTCTCCTTGGTCAAAATCCTCGTCATCAGATGGAGGCTCTATTGTAGATTCCTCTACTTGACTATTGCTGAATATGTCTTCTACAGAATCATTTCCATTGTTTACTTCATGAGAACAAGTAACAAAAGACTCGTTTGTTGTATCAGGATTATCTACATTCAAAACCATGTCAGGTGCTGAGACAAAAGAATTTGGGTGTTCACTTTCACAAGATATAGTGTCTAGATTAGGCTGGTAATCTTTAAACGATGTTGATGCTTTAGATGGTTCAGGAAACTTTAGTACTTCCTGAAATATTTCTCCTGCTGCATAGGACATCCAATTTTCACCATGTTGTCTTCGAAATTCTTCAATCTAAAGGCAATAATTAAATTAAGCTAAATAAAGTTAAAAATCTAAAATATACCTTATTTTTTATGTCTAGATGACTTCTGTTAGTACTTCTTGGCGATGGAACAACCACATCTAACTTCTTTTCCTTTACTACAATATCGTACCCTTCCTGTATAGGCACATTCCTTACTCTCCTAGGCCTCTCTTGTACAGAATGTTCTAATGAATTTTGCGAAGAATAACTTCCATTAGACCCTAGAGAACCCTGATTTAAAGGATACAAAGAACCAGCCAAAGATTTTTCTGTTCTTGTCAAAGGAATATTGTCCAAAACAAAACTCAAAGGGGCCGTGTTTTTATTTAAATAATTGCATGTAACTGTCCTGTGCAGAGGGTGGAAATTAATAGGGTTTCCACGTAAATCTAGCGAAGATAAGGAAGGCAACTGTGAAATGGAGAGGAGAGTGACATGGTCGTTCAGGCAATTTTGAGCCAAGTCCAGTTGGAGGAGGTCACATAAAGTTCCTAGGCCTGAGATATCTTCTATAAAGTTGTTGTTTAAAAGCAAAACCTAAAATATTAATTTGATGTATTAATACAGGCTTTCTAATGGTGATTTTTGGGTTAAAGCATATAGTCATAGATCCTCAAGTACTAACTACAATGAGTATACAATGAGTACAAAATATGTACTTATTGTGGAAATCCTATATAGGATTTTTGGAGAATTCTTTGATTGCTAGAAGGATGTCGGCGATTGCAAACAAATGACTTCAGTGATGATTACTTTGTTCATAAAATGAAAAATGTATAATGGAGAGACACCACACAAGATAATTATTATACTAATACATACTACACCAGAAAGATGATTATAGTAAAAATCTAAATAACCCAGTTTTATGTAGTAAGTTCAGTTAACAGTATTACCTTTGCCTAAGTTAGTTGTAACTTACTTGCAGTCTTTTACAGATTAGTCCTTTAAATCTAGGTGCTTTTTCCAAACGATTATAAGACAAATTCAACCTTTTTAAATTTGGCAAATGATCGATCCAATCTAAATTCGTTATACAATTATGGCTCAGATCTAATATTTGTAGCCAAGGGGTGCACTCAAAACTCGTATCAATTGTATGTAGACGGTTGTGAGAGAAATTTGCCCTTTTCAATTCGGCCCAGTTAAATTTGTGGCTACAATCTCCGCCGCATTTGTCCAATATATCAGCTAAATTGATTAGGTTGTACATGCAAGTTAGTTCTTCGATGTTTGATCTTAGTTTTTGGATCCCTATCACGTTTGCTATGTCGATTTTGTGGATTTCTAGCAGTTTGATGTTTTGAAATCGTTTCACGTTAACAACAGTACTTTCTAGGTCTTCCAAAAGGTCTGGGGTAACTTTTAACGCTACAGTACCTTTCACTAGATCAAACAAAAACTGCAAATCCTTCTGCAAAGATGCTTTTTCTTCAGTAGGATGGAAGGACGATGTCAGTTCTTCAGGCACATTTTCATCAAACGCCTTATTCAATTTGTTTAAATAAACTGTAGAAAGACACAGTTTCCCTTTACCTTTGAAAACGTCTGTACTTACAGGACGCAGCAAATTGGCTATGCCAGATAGTAAATTTTGCTCAGACATTGTACGTTTACGAAAAAGCTTTGTCTAGCAATCATTAAATTACGCCTAAATTAATTTTAGATGTTGATAAATAATGTTTTAAAAATAAATAAGATTGTGGATTGTGGAAGGAAACAACAAAGGTAAATAAATTACTTATATGAGTCATGACAGTAAACAGCTGGACTGGGGTGCGTTCATAAATGCAGTTTAATACTCTTTCAGAACAACTGTCCGGAGTATGCTTAGATAATCAGCACAACAATACAAATATTGTTGTATTCCTTTCAAGAGTTTAGAACACTAGAGCTGCTCGCTGCTCGCTCCGGTGTTAGTGGACCCCGATTTAACTCGATGAAGAATTATTTTGAAACCTTGGATGTTGGATGATCTTATAGCGTTTTCCATTTGTCGAACCAGTGCAAAAAAAATGTATTCTTATCCTTACATGTTACATGCTTTTAGAAAAAGATGCGGATACACTCAGTGCGCACTGATTGACAAATGGAAAGCGCCATTAGTTTCTGCCATCGGTTCCGCCTCACAAAACCAACAGTGGTTCCGCGCCATATTAGTGTAGCACCATTGCCGACGTCATCAACTAAGTCATCAGCTGTTCCCGCCAGCGGTCCAAGGATAATACACATTACTACACAGCTGTTTGCGCCAACGGTCGTAGTTAAAGTAAGATTGTTTGAGAGAGGTAAGTTACCAACCCTATGACGTCATCCGGGGTGCCTCAACATAATGCAAATCTCCATAAGACACGCCTGCGTCATCAAGTTACCCATTACCAGACAACTTTGTTTTAGGGCGGGTTTCATTAAAACTATTTTGATCAATTAATTTTGACAGATAACATAAAGTTAACTTGAACCAAATTTTCGCGACGAATGTAGTTCATCCAAGGACGAAACATAGTTCGTCTTGTGACGTCATGAGTTAGAGCGCTGGCTAGGAGCTACGTCTGTGCTTCCGGCGAACTATGTTTAATATGACGTCATGAGTTTCTTGCAAAAGCGTTTGTGTTCATGAAATCATGCATGGAAGTAGTTCGTCGCGAAAATTCGGTTTTGGAATTACAATGACTGCGTTCTGCGTGAACCAAACCAAACCGATTCAATCCAGAATAACGAACAAAAGAATGGCGAGCAGCTGGAGTGTATCGTTATTCTTTATTCGTGCGCACCGCGCCACGGGCAGAAACGCGGTAAAATTGAAATCGACAATATTTTTTTATACGTTCGTACTCGGAACCCCAGTGCCGTAAATAACAGTGTCGTAGTTTAATGGCGAAAACCATTGGTGGAATTAGTGCAAAAAACATGTATTTCCGTCACTTTCTTTTCCATGCTAGTAGATAAGGACACGAATACACTGCGCACTTACCAATGGATTTCACGATTTCACTATAATATTCTAGGGAAAATTACTGAAATCAACCGAATATAGCCTAGTACTCATAACTGCGAAATTCGCATTTTTTTGACATTGCTTCGACAATTTGACGTTTGATACACGCATAAAGCGTCAAATAGTCAACGCAATGTCAAAAAAATACGAATTTCGCAGTTATGAGTACTAGGCTTATTTCATAAAAAAAGCAGAAAAATAGACAATGAAGCTAAAAATAGTAGACTTCATAGTGATAACAATAGAACAGGTTGACAGCGAAAACAGGAGATCTCCTGTTAAAGCCTGGTACTCATAACCGCGAAATTCGCTCTTTTTTAACATTGCTTCGAGAATTTGACATTTTATGCGTGAATCAAACGTCAAAGTGTCGAAGCAATGTCAAAAAAGAAACGAATTTCGCATATATGACTTATATGAGTACTGGGCTTAACACTGACTGTTGAGTAAACTGGTAAATTCCAAGGATGATACACACCTACAGGATTACTTACCGGCCTCGTTTTTGGTATTCGCCGTCATATTGGTGTGTCACCATTTCCAACCTCATAAAGCCAGAGACACATCTATCATGCATTCTTCCGATCCGACTCCGATCATACAATCAAGGTCGGGAATTCTAAAATCATGATTCGACATACGACTCGACAACGAGACGATTTTTCCGACGATTCTAGGTTAGAAATCTCATTGGAATTATACCTTTCGACACGACAAGGCCGGTATCGTTGTCGAGTCGTGTGTCGAATCGTGATTTTAGAATCTCGGCCAAGGTCCTTATTCTTGGAACAGGGAAGCAGCGGAACACGTTCTCCTGGGAACGCTGCTCCCTGTTCCAAGAATAATAAGGACCCTGAGCCGCTTTCCAGTATGGGAGTGTGACGCCCGGAGCTACTCGGGGCGTTGAGCTCCCGAGCTGTACGTACGCGTCAACCTATCAGCTGTCACATCCGTGGGTGGCTATTTATCTATTTATTTCTTGTTATATCTCAAGATTGAACATTTTAAAATATATAGTTTTGATTCTCTTTCATTTTTGATAAATAAAAAAACAAACTGCACAAACAAACAGATAATTATTTTTAAAATTTGACATATTTGACACCAAGACAGGCGTCTCACGCCATGATACTGGAACGGTACAAATCTAGTGCGTGGCGCCCCCGGGGTGCTCTAGAGCGCCCCAAAGTGCATACTGGAAAGCGGCTCTGATTGCATGATCGGAGTCGGATCGGAAGAATGCATGATAGATGTGTCCCGGGCTTAACTAAGGGCCGAATTTATAGTCGCTCCTTGAGGTTTCCTCAGACCTTAAGTAGGCCTTGAAGGTTTAGAATTGACATGACTAAATTGTCAAATATTAGCAAGTGTCCATTCTAAACTCACGACCTTCAAGTACGACCCAAGGAACGACTATAAATTCGGCCCTTAGTCGTCAGCTGTTTTAAACAGCCTACATCAAAGGGAAAAATAACATGCTGCTTACGTCACAACTGGTGATTTGTTGAGTTGAGAGGGAAGGGGGGACTTGTTCCATACAGGCCTTATGAGGATAGGCTATCCTGTAGTTGTAGTGTGTATCATCCTTGGGTAAACTGTGGGTTCTGCTGAACGATTCAACTTTTCAAAAATATAGAACGTCACCCTCTCAATGTCATCTCACCTCACCACACAAACAACAGAGTGTTGGAAATTATAAACACTCCTAATTTATGCTTGCAAAAATTGCTATTGTTTGCATAACAAAACTTACGTCATCACTAGTGCTTTGATATGGTGGGAGGCTTGAGATTTGAACTACACAAGGTTTATGAGAATAGACCAATGACGAATAGACTATCCTGTAGTAGTATTAGTGTGTATTATCCTTGACACGATATCCAAAAACGAGCAATCGTGTAGTATGTATTTAATAGCTGTATTCCTTTCAAGAGCTTGAAACACTCGAGCTACTCGCTTCGGTGCTTAGTCGCCCCCGATTTGCAGGGAACAGATGCGTGGTGCAACAAACACTTTTCGAAAGGAATAAGTGCGTGAAGCCCCGGAGCTGTTCCGGAGCTCCTCCTAGGTGTGAAAGGAATACAACTAATGGTACTATCCTCGATTTAGCTCGCCGTTACTTTGCTCTATATTAGTTGTATTCCTTTCAAGAGCTTGAAACACTTGAGCTACTCACTCCGGTGTTTAGTCGCCCCCGATTTGCAGGGAACAGATGCGTGGTGCAACAAACACTTTTCGGAAAGAATAAGCGCGTGAAGCCCCGGAGCTGTTCCTATATGTGAAAGGAATACAACTATTCATGAACGCACCTCTCAGAAATGTCAGTTCTGTCCTGTCAATTTTTCAAAACAAAAAAACATTTAAAAGTCAAAACAAATAAATTTCTGTGGTTAGTGGTTATTTCTTTTAAATTTAAATTATTTGAGAAGTTATTCAATATTCTATTCTGTTCAGGTAGTTCATGTTCACCCTAGACAATGATAAAATTAAATTAAAAAGAACTCAATTCTAGGTCAAAGGATTGCACACGAAAAAATGGCCTTCTCCTTTGGAAACACTAGCACACCACAAAAGCGTAAGTTTTCCTTCCAAATTATTTCAATATCTTTTTACCCAACAGATGCGGAAAATGATACTTTACCGCACGCAACGTAACTTTACCGCATAGTGTGTAGGTACAGTGATATTTTACACTTGTAGTGGTGAAGTCAACTTTACCACACGCTGGTAGGTAATATTTCCCTATTACCAATATTATTTGTCATTTGGTTTAATTGATTTTTCATTCAATTATAAGCATTGCATACCTAGTTCTTGCAGAATACATAACTCCCCGTCTTGAGAAATGTATGTACATTTATAGGAACAGCCCACTATGGTCATTATACAGGGTGTCCTATATAAAAATCAACTGCATTGGCATATTGGTTACTGAAGACAGTGAGTCGATTAAATTGGAAAAAAAGTTGCAAGTTTTAATTTCTCAGCAAAATTACGAATTACGGGCCAAATTATGGACTGACTGGTAAACGTCTGGTTCTTACCTATCAGGTACTTTCTATGCACTAGAGAATAAAAAGTACCTGTTAGGTAACAACCAGACACTTACCAGTTGGTCCATAATTTGGCCCTAAACAACTATTTAAAAATAATTAAACCTCATTCATTGCCGCATTTTTCCATCTACAAGTTGGCACTATCAAATTTAAATTCCATAGTTGAGTCATTGCACATCAACAACTTAATTTACCAAAAACAACCCTGGAATTTCAATTTAATTTTTGGTGACTAGTATTACAGATCTTGGGAGAATTTTAGCAAATACATAAGTACATGAAAATAGGTCCTTATTTGGGAACTTATGTTTTGCCTAAAAATAGTAATCAAGAATAGGACACTGAAAGATGATGCAAGAACTCATGGCTTGAAGAGAAGATGAAATTTTGGATTTTAATAACGCGAGCTTTTGACTTTATTATTCAAATGGATCAGTGGTCAGAACTTTCCCAAACTTCAATGCGGCATATAACTGTGAACTGAAAAACCCAACCTGGTCCAAATTTATTCCATTTTGTATCTTATTTTACAATTTCATAAATTCCCATGCTGTTCGTTCTTTTGTAGATATAGGTAGGTACAACAGTATATTGAGAACCTATACACTAGAGACTCAAGTATTTGAAAATTTCATAGAGTATCAATATGTAGCATCAACAGATTCATTGAAAAATCATCTACTTAAAACTTTTATTTATAATTTTACAATATAGGTACATTAGATTATATTATAATAATATTTACCATCACCATAAAACTGTAAAATGACACACAAGAATAAAACCTACACCGATACTGTGTTAATAATAAATCATATCACTTTCGTGCACTTAATAAATTTAAAAAAATAAATATATTTTATCCCATTAAGGTATGTTTTTCAATTTATCATTATTCTTCAACATCTGTGGATTCATATATTCATTATTGACAACAGCCATAACTGGGTATTTATTTCTTTTTTCTGTTTTCAATCTGTTGCTCCTGCACCAAAAAAGCACTCCAAGACAAGCAATCACAACCAAAATCAAAACCAAAGCGGCTATAACATAATCATTGACATAACTGACTTCAGATGCTGAACTACTAGCAGTTTTTGTTGTATTTAGGATCTTATTAGCAGTTGTAGTAGTTTCAGCAACAACTTCATGCCACAACTCTACAGTTTTACCAGTCGCATCTTCTACGACTTTGACAATAGAATTTCCATTGTCTTCAGCAATGATGGTTGAGCTTATATCATTACTCAAATTGACATCAGGAATTGGAAAATCTGTAGTGCCATAGTCATCGGTATCATCTATGAAACTGTTCAAAAGTTCATCCAAAATGGGTGTAAGGTCTGAATCAGCGGTGTCATCAATTATTGGTACAATATCTGGTAAAACCTCAATAGGTTTTAGGGTTATATCGAATTGAATTGTGTGAAGGTTGTGCGGAGCTACAGTCTGCTCAGTTGGGACTGGCGGAGCGGAATCCTAGAAAGAATAATTATGCATATAACAAATACAAACTAAGAGATGATTGGAAGTTTTTGTTGCAAGAAATAACCTAAAAAAAAAAAAAATGCAGTCAAAATAATTAATGGCGATCAGGATATAAGTTGATGTGGGAATTTACAAAAACATTAAAGATAAGAGAACATCAGGAAATAAATGATTCACCAAAGCATTATGTTCTGTACTGCGTTTTAAATTTACTGGCCATTGAGTTGCTTATGTACAAGTCTAATTTTGTTGCTTTATGCAGGAATTAACTTTGAAATCATCTAAAATATATAACTCAAATTAGGAATAACTCTGATTCTAAGATGAATTTAAACAAAATAAGTTAGACAATTTTAAAATATGAAGCCTGAACCTTGACATTTTGTAATTTAAACAATGAGGTTGTTTTGGTCTCTTTGCGGTCATATTTGATAATATTGAATTCCTACTAGGCCAATAAATTCCAATAATTATTGTCTATCTATTGGGCCGGTTAAACATATGGCACAAAAAGATAATTATTTGGTTACCTGATCTCCTCCAAAAATAAGCTTATCAGCCCAATTCAAAAAATTTCCGAAAACTTCCATCTCTGGATTATTGAGAAATATTTGCCGGTAACTTTATTTAGAAACAACTAAATGAAGCATTAAATTACTAATAAAATGTTTTAAAGTCCGATGCAAAATACTATTGTTATGTTACCTTGTCTTAATCGTACCTACCTATAGATAATTTTTTTGCATATAATTATTTTTAATTTAACTTGGCTCGGGTTGTTAATTTAATGAGTTATGTATATGACCAAGATAATATTGAAAACTTTAAAGAAAAATAATGAGGAGTATTCATAAGGTTTTCTCAGCATTATTACTGGTACAAATTGGGTGGTAAATTAACCCCCAATCAGTCTATAAATGGAAGTGGCGAATAAGATTTCTAAGGAATGTGTTGCTGTCCTAATGGTCTTCTATGAGCTGGACAAATCTTGTACAAGAAGCACTTTCATTGCATTGTTGCATCTCATTTGTGTTTTTGGGTTTAATGTAAAGACTACCTTTTAAAATCCACAACACTACCGAAATCTCAATCGCTCTTTGCCATTATAGTCTCAAAAAACTCCATCAGTTTCGTTAATTTATCTTATAAGCCAGCTTTCTATAAACGAAAAAGTTCTATTGTATTACATCTTGCCCAAAGCAAGAAGTCATCAGTTATGTATAATGAAAAAACTCGCTGTGTTACACTTTGTGTAGACCTTGATGAGTAAAATATTGATTGTTCCCAGCGACTGGTTTTGCCTCACCCTTCGGCTCCACCCAACCAACAACCACCCAAACCACTAGTTTTGGTTTCGGTCAAACTCAACCTGCTCCATCATTCGGTTCAACTTTCGGAACTGCCCCCACAACTGCTCCACCCGCATTCGGCGCCACCAACACTTTTGGTACAACAAACGCAGGCTTTGGTGCTACAAATACAGGTTTCGGCGCCACAAATACAAGTTTTGGCGCCACAAACACTGGTTTTGGCACTACAAACACAGGTTTTGGTGGTTCCACTTTTGGTACGCCTGCGGGCGGTACTGCGGCACCCGCTTTTGGCAGTAGCTTTGGCAACACTCAGGGTAGTACTTTTGGTAATACTCAGACTCAGGCGACTACCGGAATGTTTGGACAGCAGCCAGCAAAACCGGCTGGCGGACTTTTTGGTGCGACTACTACTTCGACTGCAAGTTTGTTTGGTGGTCAACCCACTCCTAGTTTATTTGGTGCCAGTAATCAGACTCAGGCTGCTCCAAATTTATTCGGTAAGTAATAATTATGTTTGTATGTTAGTGTGATGTTTCAGGCAATAAATCTGTTGTACATATTTTATATTATCATTACAGGAGGTAACACGACAACACCATCACTATTCGGTCAAACTGCAGCTCCCTCAACCACATCCAGTTTATTCGGTACCTCATTCGGACAACCTGCAGCAAGTACTGCACCATCTTTTGGAGGCAGTGGTGGTTTATTCGGAACAGCACCTCAAAGTACTGCACCTTCGCTATTTGGAGCTTCAACTTTCGGCCCAACCACTGCTGCTAGTGGTTTTAGCAGTTTCGGTGCTGCCGGTACCACCACGACAGGATTTGGTGGTTTTGGTGCGGCACCTAGTACCAGCATGTTTGGTGCAAAACCAGCTCAACCGGCTCAACTTGCTACATCTCAAAATAAATCTCCACAAGTTATCGCTTCGGTTTATTCTATCAATGTTTACAATGATGAACGGGACGAGATCTTGAAAAAATGGAATATGTTGCAGGCGTGTTGGGGTACTGGAAAAGGTTATTATCACCCGTCACAACCTCCTATTGAGTATAATACAACAAATCCTTTTTACAGGTGAGAATTTTTAAGAGTAATATACTGATAGAAGAGGCTTCATTAATATCTCTGTTATTTCTCGAGAATAAGATCTGATATAGATAACTTATCTCGTAAATCATTTCAATCTGAAACTATATATGTTTATTTTTGTTACATAATTATTCCAAAATATATTATTTTTCCAGGTTTAAAGGTATAGGTTATAATGCAATACCAGAACAGGATAATTCTGAAGGAATAGTGAAATTGGTTTTTCTCAAGAAGGTAGCAGATATGAAAAACCAAAAGGAAGTATTGAAAAACGGCATTGGTGGAATTTTGGGAAATCGACCCAATTTAACTGTAGAAGTTTTATCCATTAGGGCTGTGTCTGATACTCAGACTGAGGTAAATCACTTAATTTTTTTTTGTGTATAAAGGAGATAATTCAGGATGCTGTATTGAAATTTTCAGTACTAAATGTTGGCAAATTAATGTATTGACTGATAGGTACTAGAAAAGGCCTTTTCAATTTTCTAATCTTTATTTTGATGAATAAATACCCCTAAATAATACAGAATTGCCAAGTTTAAGTGAACTTACTACTTACTCTTAGATTATAAGTAAGAATAAGATATCTTTGTTAAGAAAACTTGTAAATTGATGAATTTGATTTTCTATTTTCCCTAGGTAAAAATCTGTGTATCTGAAAAAGGTGTAACCGGAACAAGTAAAAAAATCCTAGCCACCGAACTATCAACTTTCCTCAATCAACCCACCCAAAAACAACAACTCGTAGCCGTCGGAGTACTTTTAACGACACCATTCGTAACTCCCACCAAAGCCGAACTTCAAGAATACTTGAAAAATCCTCCACCCGGTTTGGAACCGCAAATGTGGCAAGCAGCAATTCAAGACAACCCCGACCCTGCAAAATATATTCCAGTTCCCATAAACGGATTTTCCGATCTTCGGGCCAGAATCTTGAACCAAGAGTATCAGAACGGTTTGCATTTGGCTTATGCGGAGAAAGCCCATGCAGATGTTGTCGATTTGCAGACTAAACATTCCAGATCTGTGGCGCAAAGTGCTGAACTGAAGCAGAAGTTTTTAGAATTGCAGCATAGAGTTTTGAGAGTGAGTATTATGTCATTTTTAAAATCATAAATTTTAGCTTAAAATATCTACTTCCTAATGAATTTTGAATGTTTCCCAAAAATTTATTCCTCCAAATTCTCACATTTCCAACTAAAATGTTTAGGAACAATTTGTTTCCAATGCATTTTTGTTCTGTGAGGCGAAATGAGAGGGTCAAATTCACCAATAATTGCAAGGGAAGCTTAATATTACTAGAATTTTTGATTTTCATATTGTACAGTTTTTTGAAATTAATATTTCCCGGATTATCATAATGATGAAACATATGGAAACGAATCTGAATCTAGCATAACAAGATGAGTAGCTTCTTAATAAAGCCCTCTTTTTGTAGGTTTTAGTGAAACAGGAATGTTCAAGAAACGTTGGCATAGCTATAAGACCAGAAGAAGAACAAATGAGAGGTCGTTTGGAACTGATTTATCAGGCTTTAAATATGCCGAATCAATTCAAGGTAAGATGAAAATTGTTAATTAATAAGCTTACCTTAGAACTGTTGCTTATGAAAGTATTATATATGTCGTCCCAAAAACCCATGGTGTCTCTCACTGTGAACCAATTATAATAAATAAAATATTATGTAGCTCTCTATCACTGCCCAACTAATTGCACATTTTTCAACAAAATGTGCTGTTTTTTTTTTGCGATAAACTATTATAACTCCGATTGGTTGAGCTAAGGATGTTTGCGATAATGTGCCTATTTATGTGGCGTATTTTTCCTACCAACTTAAACATTAATTTGTATTTTAAAAAAATGTATTGGGAAGGTTGAAATAATAATGTAATTGAAAAATAAAATAGCACGTTTGGCTGAAAATCAGAGGCAGAATTTAAATTAAAGTTGGCTGGATCTCGTTACAAGAAAACTTGGGAGATTTAATATAATGTTATTATCAAAAAGAGATATTATATCAAATAAAGTAGGATCCAGTCATCTTAAATTCAAATTTCCCTTCAATATTGCCTTGTTTAGTAAAATTACCTGCAAATAAGTAAACATTGAAAAAACATTAATCAATATGAAAATTTCAGGGTCAACTTAATGAACTTCTATCTAAAATTAAATTGATCGAAAGTTCCGCCATCATTGATTGTCAGTACAATCTGGTTCCTGAAACTAAGGACGATATCAAACAGTTTTTGCATATGCAACAGAACGCTATTGCCCAACTGATAAACATCGTTGCTAGTGACCTGCAAAGTTTGCAAATCATAACTAAAGGCCTGAAAGAGATGAAAGAAGGACAAAGTCTAACTTCATAGATAGATTGAATGTTTAAACTAATTATAGTTCTTTTTACTTGAAAAAAATTGTGAATTTGTAAATGCTTTTTTCAATAAAGTTTCAGATATATTTTGTTCAGGAATTTATTGTGTCTCTTCAAAAAACCCCTAAAAAAATATTGAGTAGTAGGTACTTTGCCCAACTAATCCATAAATACTTATGTCCAGAGTATTTTTTATACAGGGTGTCCCACGACGTTTTTCCCAGGTAATAACTTCGGAATGCGTCATCCAATATAATTGAAATTTTAAGGATCTGGGTAACTTTTTGTACCGCTTCTACCAATGTCATCCAATTTCATCACTTTCGCTTCAATTTCGGTCAAGTGACGTCAAATTTCGAATCTTAAATGTAACTCATGGTATATTATGACATTTTTCGTTAGAAAATTAAATTAGAAAATCGGCAATGCCATATTTATTATGGTTTTGTTAAAGAAAATGATAAAAAATTATACAGTGGAACATACGAGGATGCGTTCTGAAGTTATAATTTGGGAAAAACCTCGTGGGACACCCCACCTACAGCCTTTACAGGTAGATGAAAGGTGTAAATACAAAAGTTGTACAGTATTGGCTAAGTTTTTAGAATCCATGGTCAAAAACAAAAATTGAATGTCAGAAATGTGAAATATTGCATGCTTTCAGCTTTTTTCAAATGGTATGATCTATATTTGGTTCCATATTCTTGAAGAACACAATTTCCCGATTACAAAACTATATAGTTTGTCTATATTTGGTTGAGCCGTCTCCAACATATTTGGTTCCAAAAATTTTTAAAATACTATCAGAGAAACCAAGTACCTCAAATTTTACCTGCAGCTTTCACCTGTACAGGAAGAATGATTCACAAAATCAGTAGTAGGATAGTATTTTTACAATTTTTAGAGCCAAATACAGATATATGAGAGATTGCTCAATCTAATATAGATCAGGCATTGTGCTCTTCAAGAATATAGTACAATACCAACCTGAGTCTCTCAAATGTCAGTTATTCTCATTAGTTCAAAAACCACAAGTTTCAGGTGAGAGTCTTATTTGAATATTTCAACAGTATATTGGTGAGTAAATGGCTGCGGAACTCGTTGCGTTCCCACAAAAGTCCACCCATAAGTTCCGCAATAATCCACTTATTTGTACTTGAACAATAACGTATTATATAAAGTCAAAATTTGTAAGAATATCCACTTTTTGTCAATTTGCCTTTCAACAGGAATTAGTAGTTACTTTACCAAACTAGCAACATAATCTGACAAGTTATTCAAGTACAAACAAGTGGATTGTTACGGAACTTATGGGTGGACCTCTGCGGGACGAGCGCAGCGAGTTCCGCATCCATCTATTCATCAATATGTTGTTCAAGTACAATATTAACCTGATTCACTCAGCTGTGAAATTTTCTCATTAGTTCAAAAACTACACGTTTCAGGTAAGTGTCTTATTTGAACAGTTCAACAGTATATTGGTGAGTAGATGGCTGCGGGACGAGCGCAGCGTAATTACACAACATATTGATGAATAGATGGCTGCGGAACTCGCTGCGCTCGTCCCGCAGAGGTCCACCCATAAATTCCGCAACAATCTACTCGTTTGTACTTGAATAACTTGTCACATTATGTTACTAGTTTGGTAAAGTAACATTACTAATTCCTGAAAGGCAAATTGACAAAAAGTTGATAATCTTACAAATTCTGACTTTATATAGGTTATTGTTAAAGTATGTCCAACCCCTTGACTTCCGACATACTCTAAAAGAAAATAGAAAAAAAAATGGAAATTTTCAGTTTTTTATTATTTAAACAAAACTACATAAACAAAAATTAGAAACAATCATCACAAACACAGTCTGTTTATCATTTAAAATTACCAATCCCACTCTGTATCCTTGTGTACTTTCTGGTGTCTTCGCAAATAGACTTGGTACAGAAATTCGGCTCCACAAATTTCACAAACATGTTCTCTTTTTCTTGTGTGTATCTTTTCGTGATTCCTCATGTAAATTTTGTTTGTGAAGTTTTTCTCACAATATTGACAAGAGAAAGTCTGTGGTGGCCTGTGAACAGCTACTTTGTGACGCAATACGCTTTCCCAGTACCTGAAATAATAGTGTTATCATTTAAAATTTTAGATTATAAGTTTATTATTTACATGAATTTTTTATCACAAACGTCGCAAGAGTAGCTTTTTTGCTGATTATGGGTCCGCAAATGCTGTTGCATATTGGTGAATTCCTTTCCACAAATGCTGCATAATTGTTTTGGCCTTTTTTTACAACGGTGCGACTTACATGCCGAAAGAGTCTGCAAAGATTTGATTGAAATACAATGTGCCAAAATGTTCTTATGTTACCTTAAATTCTTTGCCACACCTGCATGCGAATTGCAACCGTTGTTCCTCGCAACCGTGATTTGTTAATTGCTTTTTATTTGCGAATGGTTTCAGGCATTTAGCACAAATTATGGAACACTTATGATCCTCGAGTTCTTTTTGAGTTTTGAATTTTTGCTGGCATTTTTTGCAAGTCGGGATGTTTTGTTTGTTTGGGTAATACTTTTTATAAGTCATTGATCTGCAAAAAATTTAAATTTTATTATTCCTAGAAATCATCAAATGAATCTAGTATCTGGAAATCAAATTCTTGTCCATCTCTAAGGTCTGTGAAGTTTTTTTATCTTCAGTCTTTGGTTTTTAGCATTGAGTTTTTAGTCATGAACTTAATGATTTGATGTACGAGAGATTTTTGAGTCTCTCTTTGAGATTTTTCAGAAACAATCTATAGAGTCTAAGAGCAGGGAACACTAAGGAGCTCATTATAATTTCTGTGTACCTGCCATATGACCACCTCCATCTGCAGAACTGGAGAGATTAGTGCAATACTGTGGGCTAAATAACCTACAGATTCTCATTGGAGCAGATGTCAACGCCCATCACACTGCATGGAATAGTAGCGACATAAACCAACCTGGTGAGTACATACTTGACTTCATTAACTCTAATAACCTAGACATTCTGAATCGGGAACCTAAACCTACTTTTCTAACAAAAAATAGGCAAGAACGTATTGATGTAACTATGGCGTCTCTCGGAATAAGCTCTCAAATATGTAACTGGAGGGTAGCTGATGAACCGAGTCTCTCGTATCATAGGTATATTATGCTCAGGAAAAATTCACACGAAAGCTTTCCAATAAAGCAAATAAACCCGGAAACTGGGAAGCATATCAGCAAACCCTAACGGAATACAACAAAGAAATCTGGAAAGCAAAAATAGAATCCTGGAAGAAGTTCTGCAGCGAAGTTGAAAACACTTCCGAAAGAGCCCATTTCCAGAAAATTCTAGCCAAGAGTCCGATATAATCGACGGGAGCCATTGAAAAACCTGACGGGAACTTCACAAAAAATGGGGAAGAAACATTAAGTTTACTTCTTCAAACCCATTTAAGGATTCAAGTTAAACTTAAAAAAACAGTTACATACTTACTTTTCATGGGTAAAATTGTGTCTTTTCAAATGTTCAGGATTGGCAAAAGATTTCGAACAGTGCTTACACTGAAAAGGTAATTCCAGCGGCATCGAATGATGAAATTGATGAAAGTCATAGTTTTTCTTCAGGAAAAATCCTTTGCCGCACTTTTCGCACTCAAAAGGAGTTTCCCTCTTGTGCGCCAACTGGTGCCTTTTCAAATGGTTTCTTCCTAGGAATCTGCGATCGCACAGTTTACATCTAAAACAAATTACTTTTAAAATAAACTTATTTTCAATCAATAAGTTCTTACATGAAATTGCCATCACCCTTATGCGTTCTAACATGATTTCTAAAATCTTCACCACTGAAAGCTTTGAGACAAAATGGACAAGTGTGGAGAATGGTGTCTCTATAAAATAGGCAAACAGTGTTTTTGGGTTTTGCATAGAATCGAATCTTTTTATTGAACACTGGGGCCAGCCTGAAATATTTCTTCAAAGAGTCGTGACTTTTACAATGCTGCTTCAATTCTAAGGCGGGGAACTTTTCAAAACATATCGGACAACTGTGAAGCCTAATATGATTTTCTTCTATCTTGTTTTTGATTGAGGAATTATCATCTGTTTCAAATAGAATCTCTTCATATTCCTCCAATGTTTCAGCCACATCTTCCAAAGGATCAATTTCTTTGTTTGTCAAAATATCTTTTGTTTCAGATTCATCCTCATCTTCAGAAATTGAATCAGTGTTTAATAAAGAATCCCCGAGTATTTGAGTGCTGTTTATAAGAGCTTTTTTAAACTGATAGGCGTAGACTAGAGAATCAGGGCAGTTTTCACAAATTCGTTGGGGCGTTGTTAAATCAAAAATCTAAATTTTAAAAAATAATAACATCGCATAAAAGTTAAGTCATTTTGCTTACTTGGTCCCTGGTTTCTCCAGTTAACTCTTGATAGACTTGTACTACATTTAAAGTACTACCATCGTCTAAAGTTAGTTCCAAATCAAAGGGTAGTTCTGCACCTGAGTCCAAGCATATTCTGCATAATGTAATATTTAGTGGATCTTTTTCACAGTTTTGTTTTTGCAAAGTCTTTGCATAACTTTTCTGAAACTTGTAAGCATGCCCTAGGTGAAATAGGCACTTGTCACAAATTTCTTGTGGCAGTTTTAAATGATAAATCTAAAAATTTACATAAAATACTTGTTTTACGGTTGAGGTATTTCACACTCACTTGCTCAATAGTTTCTCCTAATAACTCTTGAAAAACTTCATTTATATTTCTACCGTCGTCTGGATTTAGTTGCAAAAGAGAAATTGTGTTCACATTGGATTGCAAACATACTCTGCATACTTTTTTTGGAGATTCAGTATTCAAATCATTGGAAAATTTAGAATCATTATCAAGGGGGTCTGCAAAAAATGCTGTCTTTTCAATGATGGTAAGTGAAGTTAAAGTTTACAAGTCAAAACCTCATGCAAAAATAATTCTCATACAAGGCACTAGTGAAAATTGATTGGTTTCTACATTTAATTAAATCTTAAATCAAGTATTAGTTATGTGAGATCTGCTTACCTTCTCCTTTCACGAGTTCTGGAGCATTCTGCATCGATTCATCAGAGTTGCTCAATGTTGTTTCATTAATTTCTAAAGGTGAGTCTGCAACTGGACTGTAAATTAAATTCACAAATTAGGCTTTTGTTTAAGTAAAAGTGATAGTTGAAACTTGCCTATTTGTTTCAAATTTAATCTCTTCTGCGGAGTCGGAGGTTTCTGATTTCACAGAAGAATGCCGTTCATGCTTTCTTTTTAATCCAGCTTTTTGAGTATTAAAAATTGTTGGTACTGCATCGTGCTTCAATTTTTTACTGCCATCTTTCTTCGTTTTTTCCCACATTTCTGGACTGAAATGGACCTAATATACAAATAACAATATATTGTATAGTGAAAACAAATTATTCTACAAGTTACCTCACACAAGGCTGACCATTCAGTGGGAGACCATTTGCCCCTATTCAATTGATCTGCCCATTGTTTTCTACGTTTGGGGTCTTTAGGAAACCGTTTCATAATGAAGCCCTTTCTTGCTGAATTTGGACAACCGATTGCAGCACATCCTGGCATTATTATTTGATCAGCCTCTAAAAAAAAATGAAAAAAATATTGCTTTTTTGAATCAATTAAATCTTACAAATAAAGGTGAAAACAACATACAGTGGCACAAAATTCTCAATGCTTCCATAGATATTTGTTTATTAATTAGGTAACAAGTTAATTTATAATCATTTTAAAATAAATTATTAATACAAAAGAAATGTAAATAAATAAATACCTAACGCTGAAAAGTAGATATTATGTATTTTTTATTGATTTTTTTTTTTAAATAATTTTCTGGTTGGTTACCGTTTTTAAACTCCTCCTCATCTTCTTCCTTAAATTTGCTTTCCTCCTTCTTCAGTTCATCTTGATCCAAACTGTTCATTTGTGATGCGGCATTTTTTTCATTATTCTCATATCTAAGCATTTTTTCTCTAAGCCTAGCATTTTCATTTTGTAGCTCATCCATTTTTCTTTTCAGAATTTCAAGATCCGATTCCTTGCTTGATGAAGCCACTTGAGAAATGTCAATATTCTTCATACAAAAGGGGGTATCAGTTTTGGTATTCTTTCCAAGTGGTTCTAATGAATCTGGACATTTACCGTCAATAGGGGTTTGTAATACAGATGTCATTTTGTCTTCTACAATGGCTTTATCTTTTTGCAAATATCCTATTTTTCTTTGCGAGTTTATTTCAGACAAGTCTTCTTCTGATGTGGGTAAAAACAGTGACGGTATTGCTAAAAAAATAAAACAATCTTTAACTTACTTTTTACAAGTAAATTCCCAGTCAATCATCTCCAAGGAAATGCGAACAATGAAAGAATCAATAAAGTGTTGAACCTTGCACAATACATGAAAAGCAAACTTCTCTCTTAAGCTGGTACAAAAGTATCACTTCAATGCCTATAAAAAATACTCCTCAAATGATGAAAAGTAAGTAATTTAGGTTGGCCTGCCAATGAGCCAAAAACATAAGTATTCCAAGTATGAAAATTCTCAAATATAGTTTCTTTTTATAGTGGTTTCAAAAAAAATTAACCAATCAAACAGTTACCATCTTTTTTGAGTTTTCGCGCTGGACATCCCATACGTTTGGCTTGAGCTTCATCCTCAAAATCACTTGGATTGAAATGATAACTACAAATCCTACGATTTCGTGGATTAATTTTGTCTTGGCGGTAACATCTTCTTAGCCATTCCTTCTGAATTTCTCGATTTTTGGGGAACCTGAAAAATATCAGGTCTTCCCTACCTTGCTTTGTTTTGTTGTAGTACCTGCTTTTACAGGATGCAACAGAACATGCATTGCTAGGCATTTTTCTAAAATTTGATAATATATGTACATATACTTTATTTTTTCCCAAGATAGATTTTGACATTGAAAACTTTGAAACATAAACAATAACGCTTGACCCTGATTGGTCGCAAAATGAGGTGTTTCTGCAGGTTGACATCAGTTTTACAATAGCGGCCAATAAGTGGCATTAGCGGCACTGTTTATGTTTCAAAGTTGACAATGTCAAAATCTATCTTGGAAAAAAATAAAGTATAGGTTGGTGAAAAATCTGATTGTACAAATACAAATAATAAAACAAGGGACTACCTAAGTCTGACATCTAGAAAGACTGGAGCTTATATAATATAATGGTTTCTAGAGATACAAGATTTAAAGCAAGATTTGGCAACATGTAGACATTGGTTCATTGTACTAGGCAACAAGAGTTAACTGATGATACACATATCCTTTATTTCTTCATATAGCAAAGTAGAAGACTCAAATAGGTTCTATAGGTACTGAGTAGTGAAAAAACAAGTTTATTTTTAGTACAGTTAACAGATAATATCTTTGTCTAATTGTTAATAAAAGACATGAATACAACATATTCCGACTTAATCTGAACGCTTCTCTAAAAATGGAATACAAACACAACAGATATTACGAGTTTCGAGACAACTCCACATGAGCTAGACAAAGATAGATGTACTGAGTCAAGTCCAACACGAGATGAAATTGAATTAAAAGATATACTAAGCTACCGCATTGTAGTACAATACTTTAATTCGACGCAGTCATGTTTTGGAATTAGTTACTAATGAGAAACTCGGCATCCTTGCATTTTGGGACTCTGACGTCACAGCCCTGGCCCACATTTTCAAAAATAAGGTTTTTTTGTGGAAACTATTCACAAAATAATTAGGGAATTTTTCAAAGGCTTCTTGTCTAGTCTAGAAATTAGCATATTAGAAATACAACACATAAATTACACATTTGAGAAACATGTAAATAGGTAAATCGGTGATAAAGCCTTAAGGGCCAAATTATGGACTGACTGGTTGTTACCTGTAACCTAACAGGTACGTTCTATGCACTAGAAAATAGAAAGTACCTGCTAGGTAACAACCAGACACTTACCAGTTGGTCCATAATTCGACCCTAAGTGCCTCAGATAATAGAAACTTACCTTCACAAAAATCGTTCAAATAACTCACAGTATCACAAATCTCACAACAAAACAAAAATATTTTAATTGGATTGGAAACTAAGGGCCAAATTATGGACCAACTGGTAACTGTCTGGTAGTTACCTAGCAGGTACATTCTATTCTCTAGGGCATAGAAAGTACCTGCTAGGTAACAACCAGACGTTTACCAGTCAGTCCATAATTTGGCCCTTAGGGACTGGTAAACATCTGGTTGTTACCTAGCAGGTACTTTCTATGCTCTAGCTAGATAATAGAAAGTACCTGCTAGGTAACAACCAGACACCTACCAGTTGGTCCATAATTTGGCCCTAAGAGGAAGAAGGAAACCCTTCCAAGCTTCATGCTCCATTCCTTCTTATCTTATGACGTCAGAACTTAGGAAGTTTGTCAAATAAGTCTATTAGTTCAATTAGCCTACCTTGAACAAAAAAATCCAGCCAGCTACCTTCCCAAAGGAACAAATCTTTCAAAATTTTAGTAACTTGTAACTACAGCAATGGTCTACAAGCTGAAGCTAGAAGCTACTACAAACGTTACCAAACGTACAAACAGTGGAGTGGGGGGGAAACCGCGAAACCAATTTTTTGACTGATGAACGATGACGCCAACAATCTAGGGGCGCGTTCGATATCTTGGTGTGCGGTATAAAAATCACACATTTCCGTTCGGAAATCGGAGTGCAGATAAAATCGTTGGAAATGGTAGGTAGTTGTATATGCTCGCGATAGACCCATGACGTCACATGAAAATTGGCTCAAAGTTCAAACCGTTTCGGAATATATTCCAATCGACGTTTTAAAACTATTTTCTCACGCCGAAAAGTTATGACGTCATTAGTTGTATTCCTGCACATCTAGGAGGCGCTCCGGAACAGCACCGGGGCGTTACGCGCTTATTCTTTCGAAAAGTGTCCCGTTCCTTTCAAATCGGGGGCAACTAACACCGGAGCGAGTAGCTCGAGTGTTTAAAACTCTTTAAAAAAAAAAAACTACGGGAATAAGCGCCTAGAATCCCCGGTGCTATTCCGGAGCTCCTCCTAGGTATGTGAGGAATACAAATATTGTGAAATTGTGTTCTACTAGTACATTAAAATACAAGTTTCATAAGACGTCATTTTATCGCACGAGCCCTATATTAGAAAACGAGCCGGAGGCGAGTTTTCTAAAGGGCGAGTGCAATAAAATGTCTTATGAACCGAATATTTTATACTATTTTTTCTATTTTGGTATTGTTTAATTTAAAAAAAACTTTTCTTGGAAATTTTATTCTCGTATTTCTTGATTTCATATGTTTAAGTTGGTAACACTACATGCCAAATATAGAAATCTTCTATTATTTTTTATCGCGAATGACAGTTCGATGGCCATCAGTCAGCCAGTGTTACCAACCTTCGATAAGTAAAAAAGGGGTGTCACAAAGACCTTCTTTTCGAAACTACTTTTAGTGTCGAAAAGACTTCGATATGACACCAAAATAGAAAAACTAAGTTTCGAACCAGTTTTGAAAAATGTTTCAAAACTATGAGACGCAAGAAAAAACCCTTGAATGTCTTTTCCTGACGGAATGTTTTGTAACGTTTTAAAACGCTACATTTTGGTATTGCAACTTTGACGTCATGTACGGAAATGATTCAACCGTTCGAACCGGTCTTTTTTCAAAATAGACGTTGAACAGCTGACCTCAAAATACCATTGCAGTTCACAAAACAACTTAAGGCCCGGTTGTACAATCCAGGTTCAAACAGAGGTTCAGTTGAACTCTACTGTTACTTGAACCTTCCCATTTAAAATGCATTGCTGTCAGAAACATGCCAAAGTGTACATTTTTTGACAGCAATGCATTTCTAATGGGAAGGTTCAAGTACCAGTAGAGTTCAACTAAACCTCTGTTTGAGCCTGGATTGTACAACTGGGCCTAAGAGATGTCACGTGGTCCGTTTTGGAACGGGGCATTTTTGATCAAGGTTGTTTGAAACAGGTAGGTTGTCAACATGTCTGATATCTTTTATGACGTCATCTGGACGCTTCAGGGAGAATTCTCATGAGCGTAAGTTGACATTTCTGGCGTAATCACGTGATAATATAGTATAATTTGATTGGTAAAGTATCCAACATGGCAAATATTTTACCAATAAAACCCAACCATTTTATCACGTGATTACGCCAGAAATGTCAACTTACGCTCATGAGAATTCGCCCTTAACATGCAAATCTGCATAGATCTTCCTGATGACGTCATCTGTTTACCATTACCAAACAACCTATTTACTTTAGGGCCGAATTTATAATCATTCCTTGAGTCTTCCTTAAAGGTCGAGAGTTTAGAATGGACACTGGCTATTATTTGACAAGTTAATCATATCAATTCTACGCGTTCAAGGCTTCCTTAAGGTCCAAGGAAACCTCAAGGAGCGACTATAAATTCGGCCCTTAGGAACCTTGACTTTTGATCACTGCCGATATGATGACGTAGCAATCGTACAGCAATTTTGAAAGGTTTCAAAACACAGTGCAACAGAAAAAGACGTCTCTCATAACTTGAGTGTCATACTACATGACAATAATTCAAGGCAAGACTTTGGCTGAGTTCGGCTACTCTGTAAACACTGAGCGCGCTCGAAACGATAAGATCCTGTTCGTTTTAGCTCTCAGAGTGTTCTCTTTTGCATTGGGCTTATGAGCCCGTATGACGTCACGATATCCATGCTCATACCGTTCCGCTCCGTGAAGTGCAAAGCCGAACTCAGCCCGAGAAGTTTTCAAGCGGTTGACCGGTACATAGCGGATTCATAGTCGCTTTCCAGTGACGCACTTTAGGCACTTCTGAGCTGCTCTAGAGCGCCTCGGGCTGTTTATAAGCGTTCCAGTGCATTAGAGTTTCGCGCACCTCAACTTTTAGTTTTTCCTCTCCCCTGTCCTCTCAAGCACCAGAAATTTTATTGGTGCATAAAGAACACGACGCTTAAAGTAGTAGTAGTAGTAGTATTCCTTTCACCAGTTTCACCCCTAGGAGGAGGTCCGGAACAGCTCCGGGGCGTTACGCCCTTATTCCATTCGAAAAGTGTGTGTTGCACCACGCATCTATTCCTTTCAAATCGGGGGCGACACTGTTCTACGGAGTAGGAACGCGCCATTCTGCTATGGAAATGGAACTAAAGTGAAGTGAGTGAAGCCAAGTTTTTGGCAGGTGTTTGGCATTGAAATTGCCTACACCCAAAGCCTATACCAATGAAGCCTATACTTACCGCCATTTTTTGGTGCCAAAATACCTGAAAAAAAACAGCTTCATTTTCCAACTCCATGTTACTACTCCTTTACCTTCACTTGCTCTAAGGGGGCGACTAACACCAGAGCGAGTAGCTCGAGTGTTCTAAACTCTTGAAAGGAATACAACTAATAGGGTACGTTTCAGTGAAACAACAGTTGTTTGGAACACCAGAGCAGCCTTCGGGTGCCACCTTTTGAGCGCTCCCGAGCTACTCCGAAGTACTCCAGCTACAGTTTGACCCGTTCGGTTTCGTGCAAAAGGCATGAGTATGACAGGTCATTGACAGGTGTGAAGTGTTCTAGGAGCTTCGTACTCTGCACCCGAAAGCGGCTCAGAGTGTGAAGATACGAGAGTGAAGCACCTTAAAATTTGTCGACGGATAATACACACACTAAGGATTACTTATCGGCCTCGTTTTTTGTAATCGCCGCCAAATTGGTGGCAAAAGCCCGCGGAATCATAACCTCTGGTACAAACGGCCTACGTCGAGGCGAGAAAGGACATGCTGCTTTCGTCACATTTGGTGATTCGGCGTGTTAGGGGGCTTCAGATTTGTTCCACACAGGCCTATTGTGGATAGGCTATCCTGTAGTAGTACTGTGTATTATCCTTGGGGACCACATTTTAGTGCTCCGAACATGAAAGCTCCTGTGCGAGCAGTCACGTCAACTTGGTAATCCGTATTTATTTATGCTCGTTCTTTATTTATGCAATAATTTAGTTAACATTGGAGAAAAAATGCAAAACAGACAAATTAGTGCAAATTATGAATAAATTATACTCTGAGTATTTCCCGAAACGCTGCCATCTAGCGAGAAGAAAACACAAAATTAACGACAAGAACCTTTGATCGATGCTGCTGCCTCTAGCGAGAAAAAAACCGGACAGATTACCACATACATAATAGTACATCATATACCTAGTAGAGAAGTTGGTCATTATAATGCGTAAGGTATATAATGACTTTCTCTACCGAGGATATATAGAATTTTTTTTACTACTGCTAGTAGAAAATAAAAAAATATACTTTAAAAATTCCGCTTTCCGCTTCTACCCTTTTGCGAACGAAAATAGAAAATTTCCTCAAAAAGGCAAAAAGGGGATAATTCCGTCAAGCTGGCAACACTGTGGCTGATTCGTTATCGAACGCAAGGATATCAACAAAGCATTTGATAGGTTGGATATAGGCCCCGCCCCTTTCCAATCAGATGCGAGTGATATCAGCAGGGCATTTAATTGGTTAGTTAATTGAGTCCCGCCCCTTTCCGGGGTTTGTGTATCGTCAAGGTATTTGATGACCAAAACAAAGCTAGTGACTTCACCTTTTCAAATAGAAATTCGGTACCGCCGCCATATTCTTGCAAATTTTGAATATGAATATAGAAGTTAGCCACGCCCCTGCCGCCATATTTTTGCAAATTTTTTGATGTTTACTCAGGTATTAGGTATTATTAATATTATTATTATTTAAATTTATATTATATATTATATTTTTATATCCCGGATCTTGCCTTTTCGTTTTCTTCTTAATTTTTCTAATGGTTATTTCCACCAACTATTTTAGGGAAGCCCTAACGGTAGGTACCTATGCTATGCCTTAAACTGACATTTCTCCATGTAAAAATGTCATTTTAGGGAATACTTATCATTTAGGGCTCCCCTAAAATAGTTGAGGTTTATAATGCGTGAGGTATATAATGATTTTCTCTACCGAGAAAACAGATTTTTTTTTACTACTGCTAGGGCCGGTTTCTCATAAGCGAGTCACCCCCGGGTTGGTTTTAACTCCAGGGTTAACGTGACAAATTGCAATGTTTACCCTGGGAGTTAGCTTAACCCGGAGGTGACCTGCTATTGAGGAACCGACCCGTAGTGGAAAATGAATAATCCTATGTACCTACAGAAACTTGTTTTTTTTTTTTAAATTTGACGTATGAAATTGAAATTGAACCAATAAAAACATGACATCCTTGCGTCATGACGTCATTTTCATTATTAACCTAGGTAGAGAAATTCAATTTTTTCCTAGAAAAATAGATTGAATAATGACTATTTCTCAGGTTAGTAGTAAAAAAAAATCTTTATGGTCCTAGGAACATAATGGGTGACTTCTGTGTGACTTCTGGTTGACGACAATAAAGTTCAAATTATGCACCGCTTTAGGATAAAAACAGTTTGTTTAAAAATATTAAATGTTTATCAAATTCATCTGACGTTTGTTTAGATATAGCGATCATAACCTATTTCAACGTATGACGTCATAGGCCTATTCGATTCTGATGTCCTCATTGTCCTCTGGCAGGAAGTAACCAAATCGATGCCGCTATTTCACAAGGGAATTTTGATTGATAACTGATTCAAGATTCATAGATCAAATACTCGTTCTAATAAAATTAAATAAACGAAAATCTAAAAAATCTGTGACAACAAATATGGAATTTCATGTTAAATTGTTAGTTTAGTTTACGTAATTAATCAACTACCCATTGAAAATTACGTTGTGGCCGAAGAAGACTGCAATTTCAAAATAGACTAGAGACAAATTTGGAAATACAATTAACAATTAGGCAATCCAACGACCTGTCCAAATGGCGTCTGGTTGGCAAACAATAAACAAAAAACATATGTTTTTTTTTGGCAGGATTAAGCCTAGTACTCATAACGGCGATTTATGCATGAATCAAACGTCAAATTGTCGAAGCAATGTCAAAAAAGAGCGAATTTCGCGGTTATGAGTACTAGGCTTTATCAATACACGGAGTGAGTACTCAAATCTGACACTTTTCTGACGTCGTTGACCCGTATTCTAACCTCATAAAAATTTCAAAATGCCGGCTGGTTTGCAAAAGTTACGTGGTTTGGATTCCCTAATTCTACCTTTTTTAGAAGGGTGCGACATTTTTTTAGACTCGCAAAACAATGACCGAGACTATCAATGAGGTTCCTATCAATACCAGGAAGGCGGACTTATTTCAAAAATTGGGTCGTTTAATTAACTTATTTCTGCATTATGTAAATTTGAAGAGAAATGCGTGGTGGTTATGGTTAACGATCCATACCATTCAGAGCTGGATCACATTTTCTTCAAAAAAAGATAAAATACAGGAATTGTTCACTTAACATGATAAGATAACCTTCGACACAAACACGATTAAAAAACAACTATGGGACTTAATAACGACCATCCAAAAAACTGACGAGATTTTGAAAGAAAACAGACAAGAAGTTGTTAAATTACCCCCTTCCTTACCCACTGTCATAATCCGATTGAAATGGCTTTGGGGTTTTGTAAAAACTTTTGCAATGAAACTATAATCTCGCAACCAACATCGAAGGATAGGGTTGCGAGAGTGTTGTGTGAATCTCTTTCAAAATGTACGGTTGTGTTCAGACATGTGGACAAACTTTTGTAGACATTGCAAAATGATTATTTCGCAAGACTGGACAAAACATATCGGAGATTTACCACCTTTTGACAATATTCCTCCTATCATCATTTCGCTCGGGGAAACGGATTCATAAATGCTGTCTAAATCCCATGAAGATAATTAATTCTCCAGGAGAAATGAACGAAGTTGAATAAGAAGATCAGTGAATAAGACTGAGACTACAAACTAACTGGGTCAAAACATTACATTTTACATCACATCGCGGAGACCTGAGACTCAGTAGGAAATGTATGCGTATTCATTTAAATTCTTACGTAAAAGCAAAAGGGATATGATGCATTAAATAATTCAATACAATGTAGGAATCCAGACCTGTCAAGATTCATAATTTGAATGTTTTATATAGATACAAAGAAGGAGAATTCAAGCTCGCAATCCAATCCGACACTGTTAACCATGGGAAACGACACTCATGATACTGATGATAGAGTCATGAGTGCCTGCAGGTGTACCTACGCGTAACAAAACAAATTTTACGTTTTATCTTCTTTTTTCTATTTAATGCAAATATAGTTGATTCGTTTATAAAAATCTATCTAATCTCAATTAATAAAAATATCTCCTAAATATCACAATGTCTTAAATCTAAAAAAAACGCCGTACAAGAACAAACAAAAAACTCAGAACGCTCACACAACTTAATACTGAAATATGCAGCTATAAAAGTTAAAAATATCACAAAGCTGCACAACATCATTTACATATCTCTTCTTAGGCTTAAATCTAAGGGAGCATCTAAATCCATGGATAATTCGTCATCCAACTCATAGGGCCTAAATAATTTCTTACTTTCACATCTTTCCATGAACCCGTAATTGTCATTTTTGATATCAATCAAAGCCCTAAACCTGAAAATATCTTCAGTGGATGTTGGCGAATGCATATGGTAACCATCGTTGAATTTAGCATTGTTAACTGTTATAACAGACACGTGATTTTCAATAGTATCTTCTGATGGTAATGATTTTTCCTGAATAACTATAGAGGCAAAATCACTCAATCTTGAAGCTCCTTCTGCGGAATTAACATTGGGCTCTATTGCTGGATCAGAAACTTCAGGAGCATAATGCTTGTAAGTTTTAACGTGCTTTCTGAGGCTACTCGGGTCGGTGTAACGTTTCGGGCATCCAGGCACCTTGCACTGATAAGGCTTCTCCACTGAGTGAGTCCTGGTGTGCTTGAATCTGTCACTGGAATTCGAATATGC
Organism: Ceutorhynchus assimilis; assembly: GCA_917834065.1. Classification (NCBI taxonomy): domain Eukaryota; kingdom Metazoa; phylum Arthropoda; class Insecta; order Coleoptera; family Curculionidae; genus Ceutorhynchus; species Ceutorhynchus assimilis. Next base: position 7,493,008 of record OU892281.1, read on the forward strand.
TTTGCCACATCCAGCTACCGGACAAATGTATGGTTTTTCGCCGCTGTGTGATCTTGAGTGGATTTTTAGATTTTCCGCTCTGGAAAAGGATTTGTCGCATTGGCAGCATTGGTGCGGTTTTTCATTGGTGTGAGTCCTTACGTGGACAAGCATTTTGTATCTTGAACAGATAAGTGGTTGTTAGTCAAGAATTTTTTAGTTTGAAAAATTTTGATGAGTAATTACCTGGCATTGAATCCTTTATTATTTCTGGCACAACCTTCCCAACCGCAATGGAAAAGTCCATCCGCACCTCCAGCTGAATGGCACTGAGATACGTGACTAGCTAGTTCGGTGAGTGATAGAAAAATGGCACCGCAGTTTCTCCATAAGCATTGCTTTTTGTCATCTTTTTTTGGGATTTCGATGGAGTGAGATGGCACTTCTATGCTTGATACTGAATTATCACTGTCACTCTGAGAAAGAATAAATTCATAACTTATCATGAGGATTCAAATAATGTTTACAAATTATTATTGCAGTGATTTTGAGAATAGAAGACATAAAAATTTAAATTTTTACCTGTGTGCTATTGGTTGGTGAAGTTATCATTGGATAGTCCTCATTGGAGTCCATTGAAGCTGCAACGCTTTCAAATTGTTGAAAAAATTGGAATTTTGAATTGTCTGTCAACGGTGGAGATTCTCCATAGGGGTAGTAATAATGGAGCGGTTGCCCCACCACCATTCTGTTGTAAGGCAAAAACATTTTTTTTTTTTGAAAATAATTAAAAATTTGTATATATGTCAATTTTATGAGACGCTCGAAGTTTTTCTAAATTATGTCTGGTTTTGTCGCTACTGATCAACGTTCGCGCAATTAATAAACTGTGAGTGTAGAATTCTCGTAATATATTTGAAACAAAATCTGTCGCCTTTTGATCTTCAATTACATTGCTATTGATAAGACTGTGTCTGGTTTTGCAGAGATGGAATTTAATTTTTTTCATAAATTGCTAACATAAGTTATCAATGTTTTGGGAAACACCTTATAGAGGAACGATTTCTCCCTGAGGTATAGCTGATATATGAATATTATTTTTGTGAATCAGCCTCAACCATTGAGCAGTTATTTGTAAGAGTGCAGTCTGCTAATAGTAAACTATTGCTTGGAGCTGTATACCTACCTCCGAAATCTAATGGAGATAATTATAAGTGTTTTTCAGACTCAGTAGATACTTTATCTGAAACATTTCCTGATTACAAGCTCTGCATATTTGGGGATTTTAACTTACCCAAAGCACAATGGGTTGATGACGGCCTGAGCTCAAGTGCTACTGCAACCCCCTCCGCTATTCCCTCAGAGCGCGCAGCTACTGAGTACCTATCCAACATGAGTGCTTACCATAACATGTTTCAAATAAACAAGTTCCACAATGCGCATGGCTCTCTGTTAGACCTGATGTTTAGTCAGGATCCTGATGACACCTGCACCTTGGCAGATGACATCCTTCTCCCTATTGATTCATATCACCCTGCATTAATATTAAACATATTATGTGCCGAGACCCAGCAGTGTAACTCAGACTACCCGCAACCTGATGAGTACTACTATGATTTTAAATCTGCCGAGTATGCACTTCTCAATGATCATCTAAGTATGATCAACTGGGATGCTTTACTCCAAGGCCCAACTGTAGCAGAAATGGTCAGTATTTTTTATGACATTCTTTACACTGCTATTGACTGCTTTGTACCAAAGAAAAAGCTTTCCACCCATAAATTTCCTAAATGGTTCCCCTTCGACCTAAAGGAACTCATAATCAAGAAGAAAGAAGCACACAGAACCTGGAAGCGGACTGACTCTCCTAGTGACTATGACAACTTCTCGAATCTTCGCACTCGGTGTAAGACTCTTTCAAAGGACTCCTATCTGAATTATGTGCAGCGCTCTGAAATGTCACTGCTGAATGATCACAACCTCAAACACTTCTGGAGTTTTATCAATGCCAAGCGAAAAGCGAATGGTTTGCCGTCTCACATGTTTTATAATAGCAACATTGCCAAAAATGGTTCAGAGATAGCTAATCTCTTTGCTGAATACTTCCATTCTGTTTATTCCAACAAAATCTGTGTTGCTAGTCAGGACATCTCTCGGAGCGATGCACATATTCATGAATTTAACATCTCAATATCAGTTATTTATGAAGAACTATGTAGCCTGCAGTCTTTTAAGGGTCCAGGTCCAGACGGTGTCCCACCTCTTATGATAAAGAATTGTAGCTTTGTATTATCCCGTCCACTTTTCATTCTTTTCAACAAGTCACTCAGTTTGGGTGAATTTCCTAAACTCTGGAAGCAGAGCTTCACCATACCCATTCATAAATCTGGCGATAAAATGGATATTTCAAAATACAGACCCATTATCATCCAAAACACCTTCCCAAAGGTATTTGAGAGCATAGTGACAAAGTTTTTAACTCCAAAAATCAATCCCTGTCTAATTGAGCAGCAGACCGGTTTCCGTCCAAAATGCTCAACTGAAACCAATCTCCTGTCCTACCAGGACAAAGTTTCAAGAATTCTTGAGGATGGCGAATCAGTTCACTCCATATATACCGATTTTGCAAAGGCCTTTGACCGTGTCAACCATGCCGTTCTGCTTGCTAAGCTTGAAAGTGCTGGAATCTCCGGTACTTTGTTGAAGTGGATTAGCGACTATCTTGGGGAGAGAACTCAAATAATCAAAGTTAACAACTTCTTCTCACACGAAATTGACATCCCATCGGGCGTTCCACAGGGTTCTCACTTGGGACCTCTGCTGTTCAACGTTTTTATTAACGATATCAAGTCTTGTTTTATTAACAGTGAGTTCCTGTGCTTTGCGGATGATTTAAAGGTGTTCACCCGGGTCTCTTCTATTGAAGACTGTGCCAGACTACAATCTGACCTCGACAGACTCTCTGAGTGGTGCGCTTTGAGCGGCATGGAGCTCAATGCTTCCAAATGCAAAGCCATTGTTTTCTCCAAGGGTCGTAGCCCTCCACAATTCGCGTACCATATAAACAACATTCCGCTTGAAACTGTCTCACAACAACGAGATCTTGGTGTCATTTTTGACAGCAGTCTCAATTTTATCACCCATATTTCAGACATCACAACAAGGTCGTTAAAACTTGTAGGCTTCATTAAGAGGTGTTCGAGAGATTTTACAAGCATAGATTCTATCAGATACCTTTATTGCTCAATGGTGAGGCCCCTGATGGAGTACTGCTCCTCTGTCTGGTCACCAATGTATTCTAATCATATCAGAGCCCTAGAGCTAGTGCAGCGCAAATTCGTACGTTATTTAGCCTTCAAGGCAGGTATTCCTTCGCCTGAGAACTATGTGTATGACTATGACGACCTATACAGACGCTTCAATCTACAACCCTTGGCAGCTAGACGCAATCAAAGAGATTTATATACTTTTTACAAGGTACTGAACTCCATTAGTGATTCCGCATACCTACTGTCCAGAATAGGGCTTCACGTCCCAGCAAGGGACACCCGCTCTGCCATAACCTTCTCAGAAAGAAATCACCGTACAAACTATGGTTTCAATACATTCATCTCCAGAACTTCTCGATTAGGTAACACCCATGGTAGCCTGGATTTTTTTGGACCCATAAATAGCTTTAAAAGAGAGCTTAACTCTCTAATGTAATTCTCCTTGTTTGTTTGTGATGCCAAGTTCGATAGCTAAGAATTTCTAGTCATCTTGATCAGTCATTATTTATGTTTGTCCTCTATTTTCTTATACCTATAACTGATTTAATGTTTTACTGTTAATAATTTATATGTATTTTTATCCTGTCACTACGCCAAGTATTACTGGCCTATGTTTATTTAGTTGTAAGGTACTTAATGTTTCTTGTTGTTTTTTTTTTTTAATGGGTCTTGCCCGTAAATAAATAAATAAATAAATAAATAAATAAATTAAAAAAGTTTGACATTATTTCGTAACTTCCAAACGAAAGAGATTGGCAAGTTACCGTTGAGAAGAATTAATCTGGAATGGAATCTCATTCGCTAGAACTAGATGGTTGTTTTTGGTAAGAATCTAGTTAATCTTCCATTATTCTAATCAAACGTAGACTGTTTAAATTTGAATCATATTGTAGACATACATCAAATTACCCAAATCCGTCCCTGGTTTTTCGATCACAAAAACTAATACTTAGTATACACATCAAGGGGGGGCAAAGTCGCAACCATATTTACAATAATTTACAAGGCGTTCCCCCGAATCCAGTTTTATCCGGTCTCGAGTTTTCTCGTTTCTCGTGGGGGTTTTTGATAAGCCCGGAGAACGAGCTTAGCGCCTGACCCGAGAACCAGCCAGAACTGGTTCGCCAGACTCTTATCAACCGTTATCAGAGTTATTTTTGGGGTCGAGCAGACACAGCATTAAGATTTGCATGTCTCAGGATAATAATATGTGGACTTTTTTTTTTCTCGTTTTGTTTGTTTGGTTGGTGGTTTTTGGTTATCTATGAAATAATTGTACAGGAAATTTGGAGGAATTCTACAATGGAAATATCCTCTAGATTTGGTTTTTGGTTGGTTGTAGAATGTTGAGCCCGTTGAAAATGGATAGTCATACTCTATAGAATTTCATACTCAACATTTGATAATATATGGTCTTACTTTCGAGATTCGTTCCGTATTATACTACCAAGGTACATTCAGTTAGTAAGAGGAAAGAGGCAGGGTGGAAAGCCAAGGGAAAGATGAGAGATGTTTTGATTATTCATGGAATCCAAATAAAAGCTTGCGGGTTTTGTGATCAGGATAAATGCGATTCCTGAAATCCTCTTATTCTGATCTGTAATGAAGTAAATTTTATCATTCTCAAATAACAAACTTTCTGAGTGAGCATGAATTGAATAAGTTGATATATGCGAGACGTTTCAAAAAACAGAAGATATTATTGAGAAAAAAGATCAAAGTCTCAGCATTCCTAAATCTAGAACACCATATTGTAGATAGATAGAAAATATTGATGCTACCTACTATATTTTCTGAGATTATTTGAATATAGAAAACTTGGAAGTCTTTGGAAACTGGATATTCTCCGATTTGAATAGAAAATAATCAATAGGTATCATGACTATGATGTTATCTTGATGGATATTTGCAAATATAGCTCAGAATCAGAATCTAAAGAATGGTGAAGACCAATAAAAGGTTCAAGATTTAGAAAGCTATTCGGTTTCGGTCATCCTAAATATCGGAAATATCGCAACTACTAAAGAAAAACAAAATTTGGTTATCTACCCAGGTAAGAACAAATGTTCAATAAGAATATTAATTGGAATATGATCATCTTCTTTATTTGGCTGTTTATCATCCATGTCGTCCTTTGTATCCTGGGTGATACAAAGGAGTTGAAAACTATGCTTCTCAGAGAATCTTTTGGTTCTTTTAGGATTCATGTCCTCTCACTCTCATGTAGTAAGATTGATGATTTCAAGAATGAATAGCGTGCCCATATTCTAATGATTAAGGTTTTCTCATGTGTGTCCATATTTTAATGATCAAGTTTTTCACAAGGTGTAAAAAAGCAGTATAGCTACCTACTACCTACCTATCTACTATTGTAGAGAAAGTGAATAATACAAACATGTCTGATCCTAAAGAGATCATCAGATCTCAAACTGTATTTTTTTTCAAGAATGGATAAAGGACCCTGCCCAAAGTATACGGAAATTGTGTTTATGTCAGAATTGGCTGAATTTTGTATGTAATGTAGAACACGCCTTTCTGATTAAAAGTTACCATTGCACCAATCCTGAAAAATTAATGTTCTAATGTTACTTTACCAAAATAGTAACATAATGTGACAAGTTATTCAAGTACAAACGAGTGGATTGTTGCGGAATTTATGAGTGGACCTCTGCAGGACGAGCGCAGCGAGTTCCGCAGTCATCTATTCATTAATACACGTTGTTCAAGTACGATACTAACCTGACTCACTCAAATGTCAGTTATTCTCATTAGTTCAAAAACTACGAGTTTCAAGTGAGTGTCTTATTTGAATAGTTCAACAGTATATATATTGGTGACTAGATGGCACAGAGGTCCACCCATAATTTCCGCAATAATCCACTTATATGTACTTGAACAATAACTTATTATCATATAAAGTCAAAATTTGTAAGATTATGATTATATTGTCTTTCAACAGGAATTAGTAATGTTACTTTACCAAACTAGTAACATAATAGTGACAAATTATTCAAGCACAAATGAGTGAATTGTTGCGGAACTTATGGGTGGACCTCTGCGGGACGAGCGCAGCGAGTTCCGCAGCTATCTATTCATCAATATGTTGTTTAATTACGATACTAAACTGACTCACTCGAATGTGCGTTATTCTCATTGGTTTAAAAATTACACGTTTCAGGTGAATGTCTTACTTGAACAGTTCAACAGTATATTGGTGATCAGATGGCTGCGGAACTCGCTGCGCTCGTCCCGCAGAGGTCCACCCATAAGTTCCGCAACAATCCACTTATTTGCACTTGAACAATAACCTATTATATAAAGTCAGAATTTGTCACTTTTTGTCAATTTGCCTTTTAACAGGAATTAGTAATATTATACTTTACCAAACTAGTTATATATTGTGACAAGTTATTCAGGTACAAACGAGTGGATTGTTGCGGAACTTATGGGTGTACCCAGCCATCTATTCACAAATATGTTGTTCAAGTACAATACTAACCCGATTCACTAAGTTGTAAATTTTTCTCATTAGTCCAAAAACTACACGTTTCAGGTGAGTGTCTTATCTGAACAGTTCAACAGTATATTGGTGAGTAGATGGCTGCGGAACTCGTTGCGCTCGTCCAGTAGAGGTCCACCCATAAGTTCCGCAATAATCCACTTATTTATAACTAAATAAATAATCATTTATTGCATAAATCACAAAGAGTACAAGGTTGCTAGACGCGTTTGTTAGCTTACACTCACCTAACCTAGAACTTTAAAACCTAGAACCTACACACAGCGATAGCAGAGAAGCTAATCTATAGCGACAAATTATTATTACAGACATATTCTTTGAGTTTTATCCTAAAGCTCAAATTGCTTTGACTTGGGAAATCTCAGCAGGTAGCATGTTATACGCTTTTGCGGCCCAGTATGGAAAAGCTGCTTTGAAAAACTCTGTATTATGCTTTGGAATATTTATGAGATTTCGATTGCGTGTATTTAGCTCATGAATATCACTACGATGCTCAATCATATTAAATAAATATACTGGTATTCCAGTACTTAAAAATCCTATGCACTAAGTTACACATGTGCATAAGACATCTCTGATCCATTTTTGTTTTATATACTTCAACAATATGCTGGCTAACATGCTTCCTGCGAGGCAGGCATTTAACATATCTGACACAACAGTTCTGTATTTGTATTCGGTATCTATTATAATATGCTGTTAATTAAGGTCCATATACACAATTGAGATAATTATTTGGTATTGACAGAACCATATCTTTTTTATTTGTGTGGGCAAAAGATTCCTATATTCATACATCATTTTAAGCCTATAAAATGCTCGTCCACAGATGTTATTTACATGATTATCAAAACTCATACATTCATTCATATATAAACCAAGATTCCTCACTTCATCACTCCAGCTAATGATCACATTATCAACTCTAACATTTAAAAATGTCAATTTTTGTATGTACCTACGTTCATTACAATGTCCAACCGTTTTACTTGCTACCTATGAATTTAATTTTCTCACAAAGGAATCATTTTTCAGGATTGGTGCAATGGTAACTTTTAATCAGGAAGGCGTGATCTATTATATACAAAATTCAGCCAATTCTGACATAAACACAATCTCCGTATACTTTGGGCAGGGTCCTTTATCATTCAACCCTAAAGAGAAAGGCCCATAAATGCATAATCATAAAAAAACTAATAATGAAAAGGATATTCCTCATGTCGTAGGTACATATTTATCGACTCCTGTCCCTTGACTGGAATATTCGAAGAGTCTGGCTTGAAGGAATTATTTAGCAAGCAAATTATTGATCACCGAAGATTTCTACTCAATAACAAATTGTCGAGAAAATTAGAGAAAACTTGGAAAGATGTATTAAGCGTTTCGCATTGGACGGTAAATTAATGGAGTTAGGTACATAGTTTTGCGATAAGTTAGGTTCAATTTCTGTTTTGCATATTAGGTGGTTTTGTCATTGCCAATATTTATCTAATAAAATTTCAAGTCTAAAATGTGTAAAGCTATTCTAATCCTAAAGCATACAGCACACACAGAGGTGTAAATTCGCAAATTTACACAAGCGTAAAATTTTTTGTTCTAAAAATTATACTGAATTCGTGTTTTTCATATCACAGATAACATTATTATTGACGTGGTTTATATCATATCAATCACGTTTACACCTCGTGTTTTTTTTTTGCTTCTGTGAATCAAATTGATCCAGATCAAATATTTATGATAATTTATACAAGTAGAGGCATTCTCAAAAAATATTGACACATAATTCTCATGTGTTTGAGTTATTGTTCCCAGATCCTATAGATTAATAGACCGCGGGGTTGATTATTGCCTTCGATATTTGATGAACTTTGGAATTAGGCATATTTGACATCATTAGAATCTCCAGACAAATGCTTAAACTTTGTAACGTGAATATCATCTCAATTTTACTAGACAATCATCAACAATTTTTGTGTGTCCTTTGTCTGAAGTTTAATACTGAGAAAACTGGAACACTTCAAAAGTCTATTGATTAAGTGTCGTCGGAGAATTTTTGTGTTGCTTGCATAAGATGATTAAGTTTGTCGTCATCAAAAAGGATTACTTTTATAATAATGTGTCTGGGAATTCTAAATTAGGTACCTTATTATGTACCTACTCATTTTCAGAATAATTGTTCAGTATTTCTGATTTTCAGCATTAGTGCAAAAAAATAATTTCAGCCATATCTTTCATTAAACATTTTTTCAGTGCAGGAATTTCCTCACTCGTGTATTTTGATTTTAAATAAATACTTAATTATTAGAAAAAAATTTGTCCTTAGAAGAAGCCCAGTTGTATGTAGGAAAGTATCATTTTCCCCACATGTTGAGAAAATAACTACATACTTTAAAATTTGGACTTTGCTTTTTCAATTAAAAAATAGATAAAGAAAAATAGTATAAACTGGTCAACCAGATCAGTTCAGGCTTTGAGTATTGGATATCTGACAAATCTTTAAATATAAATTTTGGATTATTTGAATGTTACAAGGTCAATAATTGTATGTTTCCTCTGTATATCACACACGCATACTTTTGTGAAGGCCATACTTAGGCATGATGGGCACTCGAAATAACTAAAGGCAATTATTGTGACAAACATTTTCTAAAATCTATGTAACTTTTGAAACTTACTTTATATAAGTAGGATACTTTAATTGATGACCTACATTTTCATTGATAAATATATTTTTTCAAAAATTTCGCCAGACGATAGGTACCTACTAATTCAATTTTTGTAATTACTTTATTTTCAAAGCTTACATAAACACAATCTTCTTTGAATTTTTGAGCCGAAAACAAATTTCTTTCGTCAATAAGTCGGAGACATTTTACCTATTACTGAGAAATTTGAATGTTGTTGAAAATTTTACAAAAAAAAATAAGAAATAAAATGGTTCAAATTGACACAAGCATTAATGCTAATAATAATTGCAATTTGTACGATAAATATCAATATTACAGAATACTTTATTTATCTACAAGCTTTATTTGTTACAAAACGTTGTAATTTACATTATGTTATCACTGGTATTTACCGAAATTGTTATTATATTATTCAGTAGTACCTCCCGCAGAGATAAATTTTGATAAGGAGGAAACAGAAGGTCGGAAAAGGTCGACGATTGATTTTGTATCTTGCCAAATAATGAACGGCAACGTCGCTGAGTTATACTCTGAATTATACTCATTTGCGAATTTTCTAGTTAACAGACACTACCGCAAGATTGTGCAGAATTTCCTCAAGTTGAGAAATTTTTTACAGTGTATACGATACCTTGGGAGAAAATATTTATTTTCTCCAAACGTCAGAAAAACGTCACTTTATTAACTCCTGTCAAGATGTCAGAAATTTGATTTCTATGCTGCTAGGCAAATCCAGCGGGTTACACCTGTCGAGGTGTTAGAAATTCAATTTCTATGCTGCTTGGCAACCCCAGCGGCAGCAAAAGTACTTTTAGTGTCGCTCGTACTTTTACTGCCGCTCAACTATTCACTTGCCCCAGAGCTTACCCCATTCGTTTGGAGAAAAAATAGCGTGTTGCATACGGAGTAGAAGCACTTTTTTGTGCTTCAGCAGTATTGCAAGCCTCACTACGTTCGGCTCGCAAACCTACTGCTTCAGCACAAAAAAGTAGAGCTTCTACTCCTAATACAACAATATACTATTATCTACCGATGTAACACATTTTGTCTCCACTTTTATAATAAACATATCGAATTAAATCAGGCTTTATTGTCATAACTAAAAGGCAGTTGTTGACAAAACAATCGTAGCACTAGGTAACATAAATTCTATACCTATTATACAGGGTGTTCTTAGATAAAAATAAACTGACACGTTTCGCACGTAAATATCTCTAAAGAAGAAAAGATAACGAGATGTGGCTTGTTCTGGGAGAATTAGGATTTTTTAAAGTTCTTTCTCACAGTCAGAATCCTAGAATTTGATTATGAAATTTGGTTTTACAGACATGCGATTTTTTGAAATAAAAATACTGCCTTATTTTTAATGGAACACCATGTATATTTTGCCATTGTCTGAAAGCCTGATTTTTGTGTTTTACAAGAATTTATATTTTTTTCTAATTATCTTAAAATTGTATCGTATAAATTGGACTTTGTTGTCAAGGTTTTAATTAGTTAATAGAATAGAAGTATTTAACACAAATTAATTATGGATTTTTTTGCATCTAAGAGAGAAAATATTCATAATTCCATTTCTGAGCTTGATGAGACCCACTCGTGGTTTGCTTTGTTTGATGAAAAGATCCTACTCAATAATAAATCCTGAAAGTTTCAAGTCCCTCTGATTGCTTGAAGTATTTTTCAGAATCAGATCTAATAGAAATTTAACATGATTTTTTGCATCTAAGTGAGAAACAAATCATAGTTCCATTTCTGAGTCTGGAATCCATTCGCGGAGTACTTATTTTGTTTGATGAAAAGACCCTGCTCGCTCAATCCTGAAAGTTTCAAGTCCCTCTGAATGTTTGAAGTATTTTTCAGATGTTTCTAAAGGTGATTTAATAGAAATTTTACATGATTTTATTGTATTTAAGTGGGAAAAAAAATCATAATTCTATTTTTGAGATTGAGATCCACTCGCGTTGTGTTTTGTTTGATAAAAAGACCCTATACTCAATAGATCCTGAAAATTTGAAGTCTGACATTCTGATTACCAAACAATGTTTTACCAAAATAGATTATAGGTTTTTTGGCTAGAGTTGATGTTTACAAAGGAAGAGGAGTATAATTAAGAAATCAGTTTGATTGAATCATGGAAAATAGATTCAGAAATGGTATAGAAAATGTTAAAATATTTCCAAATTTGACTCAGATTTGTTACAGATCCTAGAAAAACAAAGGACTCAAATAAATTAGATTTTAATACACTAAGGTAATCAGTCACGTTATGGAATATCGCCAATTATCATAGAATGAATAACCACAAATGCCTAAAAGATCATTGGAATCAGAAGATGTTTATGGAATCAAACAGTGAAAAAATTCCAAAGAGAAAAATCAAAATTACAACAGAAGAAATTCTCAATCTCACAGAACTATAGTCTATTTCATTGCAGTTAATAGCTTAACCCTATGATTTTATGATCCTAAACCTTGATTTGAGCTATCAACTGCAATGAAATACACTATAGTAAAAAAACTTTAGGAATTTTAAAAACAAAAATTGGTAAATAATTAATTAACTTCAAGGCACCTGCTTTGGGTTCCAAGGCTGACAAAAAAGGCACCACCAGCCACAGGTAGGTGATTTTTTCTGGCGCCAGATTAATCATGATTACAGGATTTTTTTAAATTTTTTGTGGTGAACTACCATTATTTGAGATCATCAAGAAAACACTTTTTTATTTCTTATTGTATTTGTAGTTAACATAAGAAATCCTATAATATTCAACACAATGTTATAAATAAATAACTACATCCTGATCGCATGCCATTATGGGGTCAAACTGAATCCAAATCACGATAAACCCTCTGTATTGGTTTTAACTGGATTTACTATTTATTATTTTAAACAAAACAAATAAGTACTATTTATTGAATTTGAATAATAATTATGGCCCTGAGAGTCTATGAAAAATGCATTTATCTCTAAAGTAATAACTGCTTAAGTATTATAAATAAAATAACCAGAAGAAAAATTATGTCTGTCTTAGAATCCGGAAATGAAAATATTGATTTAGCTTCTTTATAAAATGTTTCCCGCAATCAAGCTTGAGTACTTTTACTCAAATAAAAAACTAAAGAAACAAAAAACCATGTGTCACATCACTTCGATGCAACTTCTGGGAAATTCACTGAATTAGGTAATCAGAATAGGTACATATAAAGTTTCGCTATATTGTTCATAAATACATGAATACATTTAAAACGAAAAAAAGGTTAAATAAATTAACTCAACTCTAATGTAGGTACTCAAATCAAAACTGTGAGGAACCTAACTCAGTTATGAATTTTTCTAAAAAAAACTTGGAAAGAAGGCTGAAAATTCAACTTAAACTGATTTAGATGGAAATTGGAGTAAAAAAATTGTCATCGATATACGGGCTCTTAATTTGAAATGAAAAGAAAATTTTGTCCAGGATCCAATTATTATTTTTGATTCGATTTTATATATAGGGGTGTCTACTTGTTATAATATACATGATATACCTATTTAGTTTCAATGGCATTAATGGTCAACAAATAAAAGTAACATAAAACAGTTCCTTACCATATAAAAATACTTTGTTTTTTCAATAATATAGACAATTCCAGCCGGTAAAACAAACAACACAATAATTTTGAAAATAATATCTAATTACAATATCGTGAACTAATGATAAAAATTATTTGAAAAAGTTGTTGAAAAATTGGTGAGATATTATTGATGGTATATGATGCATTAAGCGGAGGGTCTAAAAAACTACTGGTTTAATGGGTGAAGTGAGCTGTTATTAGTTTTGTCCCCTGCATGGGTCGACCACTGGCAGGCGGGTGTCGCCTTTTTTTTATTTGGTCGGATAAAAAAGCACATGTTACATTCGAAACAGTGCCGGAGTTAAATAATGAATTGAATTTTTCCCCATAAAGTTTTTCCAAACAGACTGAAACACTGTAGTGTGACAAATGTTGCTCCTAATCCTATATCAAGTTGAATTGCTGACGCTGCGATATAGATAAGACATTTTTGAAAGTATGAAAGATTACTATTATTTCTAATTAAATTTCATTTATTGACTCATCAGCAAGTCAGCATAAATGATATATTATTGGTAGCTCCCATTAAGATTTTTACTCATTGTTGAATAATGGTTTCTTCATTTTGTGATTATATGATATTCCATCGTACAATGATACGGCTTCACTCATTAAATTGGCCATATATACCTATATAGAGGTACGACAAAGTTTTTTTTTAAGCTTATATTAGGAAGAAAATGACATTTGATGGGCCGATATATACGTCTTTTTGTACTTATTTGAGAAATCTGATTCCTAGAATTCCTAATTTCCATATTCTTGTAATAATTTTGAAGATATATATTTTTTCTCCGCCGCTGTTCACGATCAAAAAATCGGACCCCATACAAAGACCTTTTAATAGGCTCACCCATGGGCTATATTGTGTAGCCGTCTCTCTCGGGTATAATATACGTCAGCTGCTGCTCCCTCACTTGTTCACGTGGGTCGTCGTTTGGTGCTAAAAAGGTATCGGGATGCCCTCATTGGGATGCCCCCAGCAAGGATTTTTTACCGAACGAAGCGAGGTGACTTGGTACCGTACTATCGAGATATAAAATGATTGAAATAATTGGAATCCTGCCAATCGGTGTACGTTCATTCATATTGTTGTATTTGCTTTTGTTATACTGTATATTTTTTCCTTTGGCTATGATGGTTTTGTGGGAATTAACAATTTGAGCACTTTTCTACGAAAGTGGGTAAACAATATGTGCAAGAATAGTCTTTATATATGCTCTGTTTCTATATAAAATGTACAAATTTTAATTTCACGAGTGTGAAAACAAACTTCTGCATAAGCGTTAGAGAAGACACTTCAATTTATTAGTGGAGAGCCTACACAAAAAAAAACGCCAAATTGGGTTACAAGCATGAAATTTGGCATAGTTGTCACGAAGCTCATTTTAAGAGATCTGACCCGACTAGCCAGGCTCTACGACCCTCAAGACTCCCAATCTCGCTTTTTTTTTTCAAAATGGCGAACGGAAATTTCCTCAATTGCAAAATTAATTCACTTGGGCATGATTATACATTTTATTATATAATTTGAGGTCAAGGAGTTCAAAAAAAATATTTTCAAAACGATATGACCTTCAGTAACCTTGAAAATTACAGTTTAATTCGATTTTAAAATAATTTTGATATAACATGTTTGAAACCGCCAATAGAGGGGGGTTAAAAATCAAAAATGATTGCTTAGCATAACAAAATTAAAATGTCTTCTATAATAGATCAGCGCTGGCTGAAGCGGTAGTACTAAGGTACATGAAGCCATGGCATTACTTTGTTTTTCACAGAAATGTTTCAAAGTATCATGTATGAAGTTTACAGAATCTTTTTTTTTTCAGTTCTGTGGCACCATGGCACTACCTCACCAGACGCTGCTTTAACAGATACTGCAAACTATAGGGATCGTTGGTTTTACAACAGTACAAGGTATAGACCTGCTTTCTGATACGAACATCTGTTGGTTTCACTTTGACTTTCACATCCGCACTTCTCTAGTCTTTTAGAGCTCACCAAATTTATGCTAGCTGGTTCCCAGCGGTTGTTGGTTGAATTCCAACCCCATCCTCCAGGAGATGGAATACGTTCACCGGGTGACAGCGATCGACCCCGACCCCATATTTGACCGGCTCGATACGCAGCTCTTCTGTAGTCTTCCATTAAACTGTCTTGTGACGGTGAACACATGGCTATTGGTCGTTCTCTACTATGAAACTGCACCTTTCTCAATTTATTAACTTTTTCAAGTTTGCTTTTTGCATCATATACTGGTATAGTGAATTTCTCTTAAATTTTGAATATTTTTTGTGCGATATCTGTGCTACTATACATTAGAGATAAATGATGGATGGGCAAAGTTGCCTCTGGATAATCTTTCCATGTGCTTTCCATTCTCTGTTTTTTCTTTTGAATGCAAAAAAGGAAGTAGTTTCGCACCTCCTAAAAGCATAAAAGCCACGCAATGCTAAAGATTTTTCAGGTCCCAATAAATGATTTGCAATGTTATGAGCTGCAATATATCTTTGTGATTTGTTAACCCCATATACAAACTACCATAATTCCTCAAGGGTCAAGGACTTAACATGTAGAAACATTCTTCCCATCTGCTTCCTCCATGTCGGTACAAGATAGTCCATCCAGACTGGTTTTGACATTATGTTAAACATTTGGTCCAAAATGGAGCTAAATCCGTTTCAGTACGATTCTCGGACACAGCTGCAATAATAGGAATGTAATTTTTTTATATATTGAACTCCTCAGGCCTTGAAGAATTATGGTATCTATATGGGGTTAGCAAATCACAAAGATATATTGCAGCTCATAACGTTGCAAATCATTTGGGAAAAATCGTAAGCACTGCGTCGCTTTTACGGGGTGCGACATTACTTCCTTTTTTGCATTGAAAATAAAAAACAGCATGGAAAGCATAGGGAGATTATCTGAAGGCAACCCTGGCTTTCCATTGTTTATCTTTAATATATAGTACCACAGATATACCACAAAATATATTCAAAATTTTAAAGGAATTTATTATTACACTATATGATGCAAGAAGCAAACTTGAAAAAGTTAATGAATTGAGAAAGGTGCAGTTTTGTAGGATAGAACGATCATTAATCTGAAGGATGGGGTTGGAATTTAACAAACAACCGGTGGGAGCCAGCTAGCACAAATTTGGTGAGCTCTTAGAGTACTAGAGAAGTGTGGATGTAAAAGTCAAAGTGAGACCAACAGATGTTCGTGTCAGAAAGCAGGTCTACCTTGTACACCCGCATGTACTAACTGCAATGGCGAATGTCAAAACCAACGATCCCTATAGTTTGCAGTATCTGTTGAAGCGGCTGGTGAGGTGTGCCACGGTGCCACCGAGCCATGGCAATACCTTATTTTTCTGAAAACAAAAATATTTTGTATCCTTCATATGATACTTTGAAACATTTCTGTGAAAAACAAGGTAATGTCATGGCTTCATGTACCTTAGTACTACCGCATCAGCCAGCGCTGATCTATTATAAAAAAAAAACTTTTCGTCTTTGATAAGATATTTTAATTTTTATGTTATTCTAAGCAATCATTTTTGATTTTTAACCCCCTTCTATTGGCGGTTTCAAACATATATATTATATTAAAATTATTTTAAAATCGAATTAAACTGTAATTTTCAAGGTTACTGAAGGTCATATCGTTTTGAAAATATTTTTTTTGAATTCCTCAAATTATATAATAAAATGTATAATCATGCCCAAGTGAATTAATTTTGAAACTGAGGAAATTCCCGTCCGCCATTTTGAAAAAAAATGCGAGATTGGGAGTCTTGAGGGTCGTAGAGCCTGGCTAGTCGGGTCAGATCTCTTAAAATGAGCTTCCTGACAATTATGCCAAATTTCATGCTTGTAACCCAATTTGGCGTTTTCTTCCAAAATTTCGTACGAGGGAACTCCACTATATAGTGCATTTCAAGCGAATCATTAATCAGTATTTATTGTTCGACTGTTACAGAAATTGTAACGGTCTTACTTGCTTAATCCGGTTCATGCAGATAAATCCACAAGGCGATTATTTAACCATTTATCACTATTCACACTGGCAGCTAGGGAATTTTCCACTGAGATGAAAACTTGAAAACACAACGATATACAGGCGCGTAGGAGCCAAGCGAGAGTGAGAGATAGAGCTAAAAACAATCGCGTAAGAGAGAATTTTGCTCGTCCGAGGTGACTTGCAACAATTAGGGGTTAATTACATGAATTGTAATCAATAATATAGACCATGTCAGGCCTTGAGACACAGAGGGTAGTATTTTCACTATAAATCGCGCGTACTAACGGAAGTTTTGGGGTTTTGCTTCTGGGGAGCATTCAGAGGGCGCTCTTCGCTTATTCTAATAGTACTGAAAAATGTGCGTCGACTAGACTATGCCAGGGGAGCAGGTCGCAAAAACTAGGGATTTTGTGTGGCGGCTGACCAATCACAACGGTGAGACAGGTTCACTACCTTATAAGGTAATGAAGAAACCTGCAATTTCACCGGTTCAAAGGGTTGTTGTTGCCGGTTTTACAGGATAAATAGTCCAGCAATAGCATCTATTTTTAGAATAATATTTTTTTCTACAAACGTGTTAAAAATGCAATTTTTAACACCCCCCCGAAGCATTAAAAATGTTACTTTATCGCACTAGTGCCATAAAGTCTTTATAGCACTAGTGTTAAAAATGAAACATCAAATTTTGAGAGCGAACGTCAAAAAAAGTTTGTATTTTTAGTTATTTACATTGATATTAATGGTGAAATTTGAACAACTGAGGTAGCCCGATTGGCCGCCTCATCTATATTTTTCAAGGGATCGATGCAACCCTCTTTTTCTTCTGTATTTTGTTGCATTTTAAGCAAAAAGCATTACTAACCACGACAGTCTTTCAAGAAACTGACAAGACATTTCATTACCTGTAAAACAAGGTGCTGGTTGTTTGAACTTTTTGACAAATGTCAAATTCAATAATTTTATGTAGGAAAGATGCTTCCAATTTAGCATTCATTAAAAAATCCAATGGTTATTGCTTTTTATTGCCGTTTGTAGAAAAAATATTGTATGATATTTGTGTTAAAAGTATTTTTAAGGCACTTATGTGAATTGCAGAATTCGCTTCGCTCATTCTGCAAACTTTCACATGCGTGCCTTAAAAATGTACTTTTAACACTTATATCATAAATAACTATTATGGTAAATAATAGAAATTGAGATATATTAAATTAGAAATAATAAAAATTATGTGGGTTATTTCCGCAACAGTATGTTCCTATATAAAAAGTCATGAAAGAGACGTCGGGGAAGTTAGCAACACATTGGCAGCAGGATTTTCAAAATGCACTTGTGCTTGTGCTGCTATGGTCCTGCCTCATCCTTGTTTCAAATCTGACCCCGGCAACACGTACTGTTTTCGAGATATAGGGATTTCATTATGGTTGTAACTTCACCCTTGGCTTGGCAACATTGGAAGCAGGATAAGGTGTAACATTTACCGTAGAAGGAAATGTCCAATTGTCGTCTATTGAGCATTCTTGGATAGGCACCTAAAGAACGCCCAGTTGATAAAGACGTTTTTTTTTTCAAATCTTTTTCAAGACGTTTGAAGTTTTGACACTTGCACTAGAGAAAAACGTCCATTAGTTACTATAACTGACCTTTTTAAAACGTTTTAACTGATACGTTTCTGTGGAATACTATACCCGCTATATTATAACACATCCCATTTTATCCGTTCATAAGAAGCAACCTTAAGACTTTGAATATAGAATTACAAGTTCGTTAGCAATATTGCTGAGGTTAAAATGATGTTATATTCTTGTATCCAAAAGTTCCAACTTAAAACGACTCGCTTGATACGTTAAAGAAAAAACAAATATTCTAAAAATCAATTCACTGGTTCTCCTTGTACATTGTCCTCAAAAATCCTTGACAATAATTTATTAATCCCATTAAAATGGTGACCCCAGGATCATAAAATAGCGTGAGACTCGTTCCTCTTCCTCTCTCCTGACAAGAACGGATTATTAAGTCCTAATAGATCACTGGGTGTCGCTCCCATAGGGAATAATCTATTAATCTATTTTTAAAACTAAAAGGCAAAAAGTCCCTCTATATCGACCTGTTTGTCGGTGGGGAAAATAGGGAAACAAAGGCGCGGGAAATCGATTAATTCCTGGAAGAATTTTCCAGTTTTAGCAGGAAACGCTACCTAATTGGGGCGCGATATTTCTACATGATATTTGGCCAGAGGCGATAAGAGAATACTTATAACTGACAGATTTTATTGAAATTGTAATCAATATCCATGTACCTACTGAACTAAACTAATAAAATTTATAAATCTGTTACAGTTTATTAGGGTGATTTATATTGCTCGAGAAATAGCTAAAAACTTTCAGAAATAGGGCCTTTTAGGAGGTGAGATGGTTCTCTGACTTCTTCTTCTGAGTATTACATCATTTTTGATGATGCAGATATCGTATACCTACATTACTTAACTTACACGTTTTGCCTGTTTCATATTAGTTTGTTTGTCATAAGCTTATTACCAAAATTAAATTTAGACATTGTTACAATTTTAAACCCTCAAACAAACTGGAGATGTGAGAATCAATATTTGAATAGCAAACGCTGAAAATGTCTGATAGTTTTGTGTGTGAATCATTAACACACCTTTTCTTCAATAAAATAATTATCATTATGTTTTTTCAAATCTTATTGAATCTCTTTCACGTTTATTTTTGTAGAGTTGTCAACAATTACTCAAATGAAACCACAATGTATGCAAATTTGGTGGAACATTTCATTTGTGAAAAGTCAGTTAATTTTTTTTTTAAAAAATCAGTTCATCAAGCAAAGTATACCTACCTATACTTTTTAAAGAAATATTGTATTTTTTGTCCTGCTTCTTAGTTTAATTAAAAATTGTTTCTACTTATAATCGTTTCAACCATAAAACTATATTTTCCATCCAAGTAACATTAGTTTCCACCACTGTCGATTCTTTGTAAAGTTTAAAGTTTGCCTTCCTTCTCCTTATGTCATAGAAAAAAATGTACATTCTCATGTATGATATATCTGTGATTCCATCCACAAAAATAAGATTTTCCTTCGTGAAAATCCAAAAGTCCTGGTTCGTCTTTTTCCGTGAAATTTCGCAACCGTTTAACTTCTGCGCCCGTTTCACGCGTTCGAGAACATTTTCACCTATTTTCCCAACTTTATTCTGAAAATATACGTTTTCCAGTTCTAGTCGGCACAAACTTATGGTATTTTTAGAAGTATATGTTCCTCTCATTTTTTTTTTTTTTTCATTTGAAAGATTCGGCTAGTAGTATGGTGGACGAAAAAATCGTGACACGCGTTTCTTTTTAACACTTTTAACTTTGATTAACACGTTTTTAGTTTGATTAACATGTCAGATTCAAATATAACGAGCGATTTATGATATTCGTCTTTTCTAGACGTAAGAAGGTGTGGTTTTACCATTTAAAACAGTGTGATTTCAGTTTGTAAGTGAAAAAGAAAAATGCCGTTGTTTAAGAAAAAAGTGGAACGGCGAAAATCGCTCAGCAGAAAGGAAATATCTTTGGTTCGATTAGAAAATTTCAGGAGAGAAGTTATTACAGATAACCATAGCGTGCCTTTAAGTGAGTACTGAAATGTATTAGTTTGCCAAAAAATTGCATTGTCAATTTGCCAAAGTTATTCCAGTTATATGGATTATAAGATTTTCAAAAATAAGCCAGTAAACGCAACAAGTTATAAAGAACTTATTTCAAAACTCATTGAAATGTTTAATTGTTTTTGAATTTTATTGTATTAATAATTTTTTGGTAATCAGACTCTTTGATAATATAAATAAATTTAACATGTATAGGTATAAGTATTAATGTATTATGGAACATAAATTATTGGTGATATGTTTGCCAAAATGCTCGTCATTTAGTATTTAGAGCATTAAGTAGTACGTTTTCTAATTAATTTTTGAAATTATACATCAGAATTTATTTCAACCTTTATATTTAGAGGCACAACAAAATTAAAATTACCTAGGGAATTTATGAATATAATCAACGTTAATAATCTCACTAAAATCGTCATTTCACATGACGTAAAAAGTATATTATGGTAGGTACAGGATTATCTATCTATCTATCTATCTATTCAGCCTTCTTCAAGTCCATCTTTGGACGTAGGCCTCCCCCAGTAGTCTTCTCCATTCCTCTCTGTCTGTTGTCATGTTCATCCACCTGGTTCCAGCGTGCTTTTTCAGGTCATCAGCATGCCTCATCTGGGGTCTTCCTCTACTTCTTTTATTCTCCCAAGGTCTCCAGCTTAAGATACATATTTATTTCATCGGTCGTCTTTTTGTCTGATATTGTGACCTGCGAATTTCCATTTTAATTTTGCTCGTTTGCACTCGTTCTTCTTTTTATCTATCAGTTTCACATGTTACATTTGTCTTTCCATTGATCTTTGTGCTTTTGTCATTTTATCCATGTTTAACTCTGTAAGTGTCAGAGCTGTCAAAGATACTTTTAAAAAGTATCTAGTTACAAGATAATTTGCTTTTGGAATAAGTATCTTAAGTTACTTTGGGTATTTAGTTACTCATTTATAAAAGGATCTTAAATACGTATCTTAAGTTATTTTTTAAGATACTTAATAAGATACTTATTAAAATACTTTATTATTACTTCCAAAGCTTTTGCTGTTCAGTTTATTTGGTCCACAGGTTTCAGATTCAATTTTAAAAACAAGAATTTTTATTTTTTAAAATCCCAAATTCGAGAATAAGGTTCAAAATCGCAGTACATAGAAAGTTACAATCACAAATTATAGTTACATTTTTTAAAATGGATAAATTGCGACGTGAACTTTTGAAGTACAAAATCGTTGTTAAATGAGTGTACACTAACTTCACAAAACGGCTGGGTGATTACAAATGAATAATTAGGCAATTCAAACCACGTGACTTTCAAGATGGCGTGGCGGCCACATATGGGCCAAAAAACACAAAAAAATATCTAGATTCTGCCCGATTTATTAGTTTAGGTACCTAGTCAACAAATATTTCAATAAATAATCCAAACCAAAGTTGCAAGCAAAACTCTAAGCAAAATAATTTGAAATATGCATAAAAACACAATCAAAACAAACTTGCTTAGCCGCCACGCCATATTGAATTTTCCTATCTGACAGATGGATTGAATTGCCTAATAGGTACATAAAACGTAAGCTTGATGCTTCTTGAAGTTTGAACCAGTTCGGGTTTGGGTAAACGTCTCAAGAAACTTTTTTCGTGGTAACTAATACTTTTCGTTAACTTAGATTACACTTTTCAGTATCTATCTACTTCTAAGTACCTAAGATACTTTTTGGTATTCAAGATACTTTTCAAGATACAAGTTACAGATCCTTTTGAAAAGTAACTAAGATACTAGATACTTTTGCCAAAAAATAAAAAATATTTAAGATACAATATCTTAGATACTATAAAGTAACTAAGATACTCTATAGTAACTAAGATACTTTTTTCTGACGCTCTGGTAAGTGTCCATATTTGGGATCCATAGGTGAGAACAGGAAGTATATATTGATTATAAACTTTGGTTTTGAGGTATTGTGGATATTTTCTATTTTTCAAGATGTAGCTTGATTTGCCGAATGCTGCCCAAGCCAATCTAACTCGTTTCTTGATTTCTGCTGTTTGGTTTTCTTTGTTGAGTTTAATAATCTGTCCTAGATATATATATTCGTCGACTTGTTCTATTTTTTCCTGTCCTATTCTGAACGTGATGTCATCGTCTGTGTTCGTTATTGTTTTAGTTTTAGCGTAGTTCATATTGAGACTTATGATGTTTTTAGCTGCTGTGTCAAGGTCTTCCAGCATTTCCGTCAGTTCTTCTTTCTTATCAGTTATTAGGGCAATATTATCCGCGTATCTTAAGTTGCTCAAGTGTTGTCCGCATATTTTTATACCTTTTTCTTCCCAGTCTAGTTTTTTGGAAACATCTTCCAGGGCCTGGTTGAAAAGTTTAGGTGATATTGTGTCGCCCTGTCTGACACCTCTTCTTATGGGTATTGGTTTTATTTCCTCATGAATTTTAACAGTCGTTATTGCTTCGCTTCTTCGCTATATATGTTGGTTATTAGGTCTGTGTATCTGTAGTCTATTCTGCTATTAATCAATGAGCTCTTTACTGCCCAGTGTTCAACACTATCAAAAAAAGCTTTTTCGAAGTCGATAAATGCAATATACATAGTCGGATGTTGATATTCGTTGGTTTGTTCTATTAGGATTTTCATGGTTAATAGGTGATCATTTGTATTGAAACCCTGCCTGAAGCCGCCCTGCTCTTTCGATTGATAACCATCGACATCGAATTTAATTGTTAGCCTGGTGGTGAGAATTTTTTTGAAGAGCTTATAAATTACATTAAGGAGTGTTATATGTCGATAGTTTTTCAAGTATGTTATAACACCTTTTTTATGCAGGATACAGGATTATAGCACAGCTTATTATTATAGTGTTTCATATTTCATACATAGCACAGCTTATTATTATAGTGTTTATTACATACCTAAAGGTTTTCATACAGGGTTGCTTAAAGTCAAAAAGTAACCCAATTTATAATTCATTTTTTCAGAGAAACGGCAATACTCAATTATACACACTAGCAAAGTACCCCACCTTTTCTTTTTCAATTCGTTAGAGATAAAGGTAAAGTGAGTTCACTTAAATCAGATATGTATCAAAATTTTATAATAACTAGTAGGTACTTTCTAATAAAAAAATTGTAAATCAGATTGACTTTGCAAATCCCTCCCAATAAACACTACCTATATTAAAGGGAATTTAAATAAATGAACATTTATTAACTTTTGCAACAATTCTCTAACATATCAATCTGTCTTTTCGTACAGTTAATATTTCTATCACAAAAAACTACATTGTTAACCATAAGAAGCTATATATCTTATACAATCATATCGGCAATTATTATATTGTCCTCTCCAAATGCTTCTCATCATGTGAAAAGTGACAGACGGCACACAAAATCTTAAAGACGCCTCTTTCAGGTCTGCATTATGTTATGAACGTCTGAAGACCAAAAAAAAATACGTCTGGAAGACGTTGTTTTTATTAACACGTTGAAGGACAGAGACGCAGATCAGCGTCATTTCCTGAAGTTATGATATGACACAAGGCTGATACATCGTCTTCAGATTGATGGATGAAAATGACACGACATCCAATCGCCACTGTCATAATACGTTCGAATATCAGTGCCGTAGTGTCACACATTTAAAATTTATTTACATTCCCAGTCCCCCCCCCCACACTGTAATAGAAACAGAACGCCGTCCATAGCGTCTGCATAAATAATTGGTAATCTTACAGAAATGTTCACTGTCCTTCAACGAGTTAATTTATTTAATTTCTTTAGGAATCCAGACCTAAAAGTAAATAATTGTTTATGTATTGAAAAGAGATTCAAAGCGGTCTTTAAAACATCTCGTTGAAGACGTCTTTAGTCCTAGAGACGTAACATACGACGTCTTCAAAATGTCTTTAGTACGCCTTAAAGATGTAAGCAAGACGTCTTGAATGTCGTTTGTGGACATCTTAGGGACGTTTTCAAGCAGTCTACACAAACTTCCCACATAATTCGTGTCTTATTTAATTTTGGACTTTTTTCGAATTTCTATTGCTCGGAGGTCGATGGAGGTTAATGTGAAAATTAGATTTTATACACCTGGCAGACAAAATGTTGAAACCAAAATATATAAGGTACCTGACCCAAATAAGGCCATGTACTTAATAAGGCCAGTGCCCCTTATTGCTTAATATTGAATCCCATCTTCAAAAATTACAATATTATTTAAAAAGATATCTATAATGCAAATCAAAAATTATTGCAAGGATTCGTAGCAACTCGTTATATGTCGAAAAATGGCCAACCACATATTTCATATGTCACGTTATAACTTTGAGGCTAGAACTTAATTAGTTTATACACCATGTTCATAAAGGGAATGGAGCGAATTTAATTTTTACACGGACATTTATGTATTGAGAAAGCCACAGAGTAAGTACAGAATAATATCTTTTCTAGATTTCTAGTTACAGACTTTTCTTCATCAATGTAACATGTTCTTAATAAGGCCACATGAAAAATTTTCAATTGGCCTCACATCACAGTGTTTTTTTAAAAGAATGTATCATATTATAACTTAAGTGATGTGTTTTAGAGCGCCTGGAGTCTAACCAAGCAAGAAAAGCTGCGGTTCAGTTGTCCTAGTTGTATGTAGACCTATTTGTATCACCATCCCAAAACTTGAAATTATTGTTTTTTTAGAATGCAGCAAACGTTGAAGTTCTATTTTGAGAACTTTTTGTCAAAAAATAATATTTTCATAAATTATTCTATTTATTTTAAACATTTTTTATTGATGGCCTTATTAGGAGCATAGTGGTACAAATAAGGCCAATGGCAAGGGTCTTTGTTTTACGCAAAAACCACCACTTATATGTAAAAATAAATAAATTGGGGTTAATATTCAAGTAATAGAAGCGAAACACTTCACATATAAGCTCGTGAATTTTGTCGGCTTTGGTGGATAGTGTTCAGAAAAAATAAAATTTCTTAACATGGCCTTATTTGGGACAGGTACCTTAATTGAAATTATGAAAATGTTCACGATTTACAACATTTTTGGCTAACATAGAAAATTGCTCTAAACATATTTTTGGAAATATTAATAGCAGACCAACAACATGTTTATCAAATGTGTTCAGGTATAACAAAACAAGTTTGACTGGAACGAAATCCAACACCCTACATAATATTTCAAAGCTAGCTTAAAAGATTATGATGGAAACTGTGGATGCAGTACCTACTTAACGTTTGGCCTACAATGCTTGTATCTTTGGGTAAATGGAGCTGAAGATACCAGTAGTTTCCACATAAACTACTGGAACTTCAATACGCATAAAGAAATTTTTTGCCTATTTTTGAAGTCAAATGTCTCAGAAAGTATAAGAGATATTTGATTGCGGTTTGAAGCATATTGGGGCGCATTGTTTGGTGTTCGAGGTATATGGTATCGTGCTGATAAACAGAAACGTTATCTACAACATACAGGGTGGACAATAAAATAGTGCAAAGTTTAACAAATTTCAGGACGTCACCATTTCTTTTCAAACATACTCCTGCTTTTTTTCTGGATTAAGAAGAATCAGTAGTTCGATGGTAAAAAACCACTTGAAGGGTTTTTGAATAAATCCCGTAGTTTTGCAGAAATTTCAGTCCGACTGAAAAGTGACTTTCATCACCCTGATTCTTTGTCTCAGTTATTCGAAACAATGTTCTTCATTATTGTTGGTTCAACGTTTTCGTCTTTTTTTGTTTTAAGAAGATTTCATACAGGGTGAATAAAAAGTAAGTTTTTAATACTAAATATTGGATGGTCCGTGAAGATAATTGCCCGTCTGAGTAACTAGAGACAGTACCCGTCCAACACGTAACATGTATACTGCGATTTATAGGTTTTGATATGACACACCTTTCCCTGCTTTATTAGGCAATTTTTCGCGAGGATAATCAAGCATAATCGATTAAGCTATGTTGGATTATGTGATGTGTCAATTGTGTCATGCTCCCCTAATTCCTCTACCATCAAATTCTGGGATACTCGAGGATCAAGAACACTTAATTTTTTCTGTGAGAACTGACCGAAAATAACCTTTTCTACATTCACAATCGACGAAAAAATTAACTCACTAGCACAGCCTGAAACGCAAGCATTCCATAGAGGTCTGCGGGTGACGTCATCACTATAAGCTGCTAATAGTGACGTCACTCGTAGGCCCAGAATTTGATGGAGAGGGAGAGAGAAGAGTATGACACAATTCAATTGACACATCACATAAATAAGCATAATCAGATTATGCTTATCCTCGCGAAAGATTGCCCAATGTATAACCATTCACCATTCTGTTCTCGAGACGCCGAGATATTTGGTGAATTATTAGCACGTACCATGTCACAAAGGGAACACTTTATACATGGTTGGTAAAAAGTACCGGAACGGTTGAATCTCTTTCAAACCCGCTTAAAAAACCTGGAATGGGACTCTGTAATGAATAGAGACATTGTCTTTATCTCTATTGACGTCCCACGTCCCCTATTGATTTCGAAAAGATAAAAGAAGACAGCAAGTGCCATAGCGATAGGGATAACGATCTCTATCCGTTACAGAGTCCCAGCCCTGCATTCTCAAATTTCGTTATCTGGAGGTTTCCGGACATACAAAATCAAATGATTCAAAGATATCGGCGCTGCTGTCAGGTCTACCAGCTTTGCCCTACATTGTTGTCCAATTTCGTTTGCCCATAGAAACCTCCAGATAACGAAATCTGGAAAAGCAGCATAAGTGGGTTTGAAGAGATTCAACCGTTCCGTTACTTTTTACCACCCCTGTATAATTAGTCCCCTTATGACATGGTAGGTACGTGCTAATAATTCACCAAATATCTCGGCGTCTCGAGAACAAAATAGCTTTTCCGCCTAGGAAACATAATATAATCATATTTTGCTTTCAATGTATGTATGTATGTATGTATGTATGTAACCCAAACTAACCCAATAATTAGTATTAAAAACTTAATTTTTTTTTCACCCTGTATAAAATCTTCTTAAAACAAAAAAAGACGAAAACGTTGAACCAACAATAATGAAGAAAATTGTTTTGAGTAACTGAGACAAAGAAAAGAATCAGGATGATGAAAGTCGTTTTTCAGTTAAACTGAAATTTCTGCAAAACTACGAGACTTATTCAAAAATCCTTCAAGTTATTTTTTACCAATGAACTACTGATTCTTCTCATACCCAGAAAAATAGCAGAAGTATGTTTGAAAAGCAATGGCGACGTCCTGAAATTTGTTAAACTTTACACTGTTTTATTGTCGACCCTGTATATTGTAGATAAAACAGGGTGACACCAGTGGCATACACTCGATCGACCAACGAATGCAGATTTATACGAAAATATACAAAATTATATAATCAGATGCTCGATCAGATGGCACTTATTTCAAAAACTGTACATGGGATTAGATTTATACTAACAGGGAAGGATAAGGGGGTTGTCAGAAACAGGGAGACACCAGTGGCGTACACTTTATCGAAATCAATGATGAAATGATTTGTAATAATCAACCACTTTCTGGAAGATATTATCTCACCATGAAACATCTCTATAGAAACATACAGTTACATAAATCTCTCAAGTTGAGGAAGTTATGCACAATAATGCCTGATGACCAGAAAATTCGCAAATGGAAATTATCTAGAAAATTCTAAAAGCAACGACGCGCTATACAACAGAGTTGGCTACTAAGATAAAAAGTCAGTGATAAATTAGAAGTTATAGGGTGTCAAAAAGCATTGAACGCGAATTAGTTAATAATCGTATAATTACTGGAGCATGAGTCGATGTGATTTGCATTGAACGAAGTGGTCTAATAGTCCTAGTTTTGTCGTGATTTTTGTGTTATTGTCTTGAAAACAAATAAGTTTATTTCGAAAGAGTAGTCTCACTTTAGCTATTCCTTCAGGACCAAATGTAAGACGTTTGGGTAAAATCGGGTTAATTTTGTTTGCATTCCTATGACAAATATATTCTGGATTCAACATAAAATTTTACTCTTTTGCTAGTGTTTCACACCTGCGAATATTATAAGTTAATAAAAAACTGTCAATTTGGTTGCTAACATATTGTTTTGCCAAAAATTATTAATAGTTTTGTGTAAAAATACTGTATAGTAAGCACTTTTGGCGTCAAAACACTTAGCCTACGGAATTACGACAATCAGAGTAGGTAGTAGCCAGGCATATAAAATTTATTCCATTCATAAAATGACAAAACAACTGGCTCATTTTGTATTTTAGTTTTAGTTTATTGGCAAAACCATCGAAGACTTACTAGTTTAAATTTTTATGGATAATCAAATTAATGCATGAATTTTACGTTAGCTTTAAAACTTTTTTTTTTTCTGGCAAGAACTTTTTAAAAGCTATTTATTAGTCTAGACAGACGTAAAGAGGGTGACGTCTCTACAAGATTTCAGAAATAAAATACTGACGTCACTGTTATAAAACGCCCAAAAATAAATGGATTTTTGATATAGAAGTACCTATAGAAATCAAATAATCAATTATTGTTACTGTCAATAATTGAAATTTCAGCAAGTCAAAGCCTCTTTTTCAACTTGAATAAACAAACCTTTCAATGAACATTAACAAATATCAACTCGTCCAGAAAACTTCTTGAAATTTATTATTTCTTGCTCATACCTACAAACGATTGAGAAATTAATGTATTTATTTTACTTTTAATTTTTTAACAGAAAATCACTCACTCAGCTGCAAAGAAAAATGTGTAATATTCATTAATAGTTGCTCAAAAAAAGTATGACGAATAGGATAGCGTCAGCATATTTGCGTCACAAAAATCGTTTCTGTGGTGACGGTCAAATTTTCTATTTCATGTAACGTCATAAACTTTTGTGAGGTACTTCAGTTTATATGATCCCAATTTAATATAATTTAAGTTGTAGTAGAGAAAATGGGAAAATAAATGCTCTCTAGTAAAACGGACATTTGATTCTTGAAATAGACATGCAAAATTATGAAAAATAATTGTTCTGAATGCTGATTTTCTCCAAACACCACTATGAAGGCTATACAAAATTGCATAGCCAAAATAATACAAAGTTCAACTATGCTAGATTATAAGTACCCACCAAGTTAAAAAAAATATACATCAGCTTAAAACGATTTTGATTTAGAAGTATGTAATGAAAATTTCGTATACGCACACCACATGCCTCGTTTTATTTAAAATAGCCATAAACCAAAAATTGATATTCATAGAGAGAGAAGTGCTATTTTTAATACCCATCTATCCGAAAATGTAGGAGGCCCCCTTAAAGGTTAATTTTAATTCGGGTATCCAATTAACTATACGTGCCACTGAAAACATATCATTCTATTTTCATATGAGTAAGTTTTATTTATCATACCATTTTGCAGGAGAGCTTTGAAATTTTTATATACCTACTAAGAAATTTCACATTAAAATTATTGATTCGAATATTTTTTTTGTTATTATAGGTGAAATATGCAGAAGACTTAACACAGACAGAGAAAAAGGTTTAACGGTAGAGCAAGCAGCGGCAGTTTTAGTTAAAACTGGACCCAACGTACTAACTCCTTCGCATAAAACTCCTGAATATATTAAATTCATTAGGACACTAACTCAAGGTAAGGATAATTAATGTTAAGACTATTTTGCCACGTCATCGAGTTACGAGGACATTTACTCTCTATAATCTAGCGTCTTCCTATCACAAAGAAGCATTGAAGAAATGAGCTTTGAGAAAGAATTCTCTGGAAGTCCAGTAATTATTAGGTATTTTACCATCTATGATTTTACCTATTAAAGACGAGCCTAGTAAAATCGATATCAAGCTATGAAACCACCCTAGTCATAGATTCTTTCGCTGTCAAGAGCATTTGTAAAGGTTGGCTCAGAAGTCTAAAGGAACATGAAGTCTTCAGTATTCAGTAGTACTTTTCATGTGGTAGATACCTATCATGAATAAGTAGTTCAGTCGATGAATAAACACAGCTTAACAAGCAGCTTCTTCCACCAACGATGAAAAGATCTGTATGAATCAAAAATTAATTTTGCTTGTTGTGACTTCGCATGTCTTTTGGATGAGTGTAGTGAAACAAAAACGGTAGAGGAAGAGATTTTATCAGCTTTCACTCCAGTTCTGTTTAGGAGATTAACATCAGAGAATGGCGTTTTCTTATCTTCTCTACTTTCTGTTCTTTGGTAAGAAGCTTCCTTCAAATTTCTCGTGTGACTTTAGCCATTAGTGTAAAAAATCTTCTTTGCTAAGCTCTGTTCAAATCTTGTATGTATCTGAAAGTTACCCCAAGTTTCTCCAATACACGTTGCTGTGACTCAATCTGGTCGTAAAACACAGAAACAACTTTTTTTTATCTCTAAAAAGGTAATCATTCTCTCTGATCCCCAGTATCTTATTCAACTATCGGAAAGAACTTCTTCAGAATGTCATCCATTTCTGGATATAGACCAATTTACCAAAGAAAAATTATGAAATGTTCGGTGTTTTGAGACACCACCTATAAGTGATCATTTTATTTTATTGTTACCGTGGATATTCACATGAACATGACTCAATTGAGCTATGATCAGAAGGTTTTGAGCTCTTGGGTAATTTAGATTATAAAGAAAATATATTGAGTTATCCAAAGCTCATTTAGAATCATAGAAAAACAAATTGTTTTCGAATTGTGAATGAAGTAGATTGTAGATTGCGGGGGAGTCGTTTCAGCTTTTCAGCCGCTCAGCATTGCTACCTTTGCAGATATTTTGTACATGACTCTACATCTCAAATTGTCTTCAGGAAGCGTAGACTTCTGCCGAAGGAAACTATTTTCCTGGGTGTTAGTTGGCCCACTTCTTCTGGTGACAGTGTTGCCCCTCGAGGAATTTCAGCCTCTTGCAGAATTGGGCTGGACATTCGCAGAGCAGGTGCTCTGCGGTCTCTATTGCGTCTGAGCAGAATCTGCAGAGATCGTCTTCCGCTCTGCCCATTAACCTTGAATGGTATTTTACTGGGCAGTGTCCTGTGAGCAGTCCCACCACCAGTCTGATGTCTGGTCTGCTCATGCTTAGGAGCTGTTCAGCTCTTTTTGCTGAAAGGGTAATAAACTAAGTCCCGGTGTGTGCCTCCAGTATGATGACAGTTGGTCTTTCTTCCATTTATTAAGTTCTTCCATGATGTAGCTTTTCATTAAGCCACAGTAGGGCTCTGGTCCATGGTATGGTGTTGAGGCCCCTTCCTTTGCGAGGCCATCTGCTTCTTCATTTCCTTCTATACCTCGATGACCAGGCAGCCACATCAGCGTTACCTGGGGGCGGATTACGAACTCTCGATTCGAACCGAATCCGCCATGGATTTTGAACGCACTCCATGCAAATGCATCAGAATGCGTTCGAAATCCATGGCGGTTTCGGTTCGAATCGAGAGTTCGTAATCCGCCCCCAGGCCCCGTATTCTTGACTGCCCGGGAAGGGAGTGTTCCTGGGAACGTTCCCAGGAAAGCTAGTTCACTTACGCTCCCGGGAGCTAAGAGGTCGTATTCTTGAATACCCACAAGCGCTCGCAATGTTGCCGCCTATCAGAGTGTCAATCAAACTAACCAAAACGTGTTTCAAGCGAAAAAAGGAAGAGGAAGTTATCTAACCCAATATCTAACCCCACGTTTGATATTTATTATTGTCTATTTTTCAAAACTTTGAAAGCTGAAAGGCATTTGGGTTTGATAATATATTTATTTTTAACTACCCTATGAACATCATCGCTGTAAGTGTTCGAAAACTGCATTCCTCATGAGATTTTTTATACATGAGGGAAAATTGCGCATAATTTTCTGCAGCATAAATTAATAAATTCCGTATTCCTGCTCCTGAACTTCATGTGGCTCATCAACTTCTGGAATAATGTGTTCTATGCATACCTACTTTTGTAGTTTTGGTTAAAGCCGCTTTGGAGCGGTAACATACGGGAGTAACCATATCCACCATATCCACTATTTCGTGGCATACATTTTTGCTTACTCTAAAAAAATTCACGAATTTATGGCCAATGGAAAAGGCAGAACATCCCATTCTATTTCCTTTGCTTCTGAAGCATTTTTCATGTCTTCTTGGATTATGTTAGGTATGTTAGACAAGATAATCTCAATAAAATAATCCACATCCACATTCATTTTAATGAAAAGACACAACGCATACAAAAACGAAAAAACCTTGAATTTGAAAGGAGAAAACGAAAACGTCAAGCTTGAAAACAACGTCAAGTCTTGAGGTTAGAAACCCTGACGGGAATTCGTTTTCTCTTGGGTAAGAGGATGGGAACTTCAGAATTCCCGGGAACTTTCACTTCACAGTCCCATTTTCAAGAATATGACATGTACCTTTTTGAGGTAAACCACGTCCACTTCCCGAGCAAGTTCTCCTCCCAGAAATCAAGAATACGGCCCCTGGTTGTGTGTCGCTAGTGTTTTTAGGGTCTGTTTACACTCCCAGACTAGTTTTGTCGTGCATTTGAAGGTCCTTAAGGCTTTTAAGGCCGCTTGGCTGTCCGATAGTATGAAGATGTGTTTTCTTTTGAGGCTTTGGCTAAGACACTCTTGTGCACATATATCTATGGCAAGCAGTTCGGCTTGAAATATTGTAAGATGTTTACCAAATGCCTTGGAGAGCTTGAAGTTAGAGCCGGAGATGCCCAGTCCAGCTCCTTCCATTAGCTTCGATCCATCTGTGTACCACAGAGATACATTGTCTGCTTGTGGCAATTTTTTATTCTCCCATGATTGGCGGTTGTTTATTACCACTGCGAATGGGATCTCTAAGTCCAATCTGACCATCATGTGGTCGCTTGGTTTGCTGGCATTCTCCAGTTTTATTAACTCAAGGATTCGCAGATGTCCCCTCAGATCACCAGGCTTGAACTTGTCTATTTGAAATAGCCTGTGAGCGCTGGTTATTGCCTCCTTTTTCACACATAGATAAAGTGGGGGCATGTTGAGTAGCGTCTCTAAGGCTGCGGTGGGGCAAGTTGACATTGCTCCCGTTATTCCTAGACATATCAGCCTTTGCACCTTCCTGAGCTTGATCTGAGCAGTGACTTGTTGGGTTTTGAGCCACCACACCAATGAGGCGTATGTGACAATGGGTTTTATTATGGTTTGGTAAATCCAGAATATCATCTTTGGCTTCAGCCCCCATGTTTTGCCAACAAGTTTTCGGCATGACCAATGGCTGATGTAGCTGGAGAGCATGTTTTCTCTGACTGTTTGTTCCGAGTGAGGGTTCGGTCCAGAGTAACCCCTAAGTAATTCACTTCGTTGGAAAATGTTAGTTGTGTACCGTTAAGCGTCGGGGCTTTCAGATTTAGCCTCCTTCTTCTTGTGAACGGGACAAGGATTGTTTTGTTTGCGTTTAGGGATAATCCTTCGCCTTCGCTCCAATTCTTAACGATGTTTAGGGCACTTTGCATTCGGCTTGTCACTACGCCTTCATGTTTGCCCTTGATTATAATGGCTAGGTCATCTGCGTAACCTATGACCTGGTATACAGCACTACTCAGTCTGGTAAGACCAGTGTCCATAGTAGCGGAGAAAGAACACCCCCTTGAGGACACCCTCTGACCGTGGTAGCGGTAGCTGATGCTCCGTTTATTTCAGCCGTAACGTGACGGTGTTTCAGCATCGACTCTATCCATTTTACAATTGGAACTTCAACATCCCATTCTTGTAATGCTCTGGCGA
This sequence comes from Ceutorhynchus assimilis, assembly GCA_917834065.1. Lineage (NCBI taxonomy): Eukaryota > Metazoa > Arthropoda > Insecta > Coleoptera > Curculionidae > Ceutorhynchus > Ceutorhynchus assimilis. The sequence goes on from OU892281.1 coordinate 7,527,539, forward strand.
TTGATTGATGTGAGGTGTTGTCAAAGGCACCCTCTATGTCAATGAGGTACCAACTAGAGAGGGAAAAGCAGCCCAGGGCTGTAAGGAATGTAGATATTTTCTGTATCTCTATTGACGTCCCCTCTCTATTGATTTCGAAATGAGAGAAGAAGACAGCAAGTGCCACAGCGATAGGCATAACGATCTCTATCCGATACAGAGTCGCAGCCCAGGATTTAAAAAGTGGTTTAATTAAGAATATTTGAAGTCGAATAATTGAAAATACGAAGAGAACTTCTCCGCTACATTTGGTCGAAAACTCGAGTATTAAAAAAATACATGATTTGTAGTATTTTTGAGTGAATCAAAGTTTGGCACTGAACCAAATGTTTTGACTAGAACCACATGGCTTTTGAAGAGCAGCAAAACGCTCACCTACATTTCAATTTGTTCATTTAAATACACATCCAGAGCTCATAGATTAGTTTAAATTGACAAAAGCAAACATTTTCCGGACTATGAAAACTCTCATTGAAATAATCAAAAATTTAACAAACTTTCCATAAACTTATATTTCGTTTTAGGTTTTTCATTGCTATTATGGATAGGTGCCGCATTATGCTTCGCAGCATGCTTAATAAGGAAATTGTCTCAGGACGAGACAGATACAGACAATTTAATTTTAGGAATCGTATTGGTAGTCGTAGTTGTAGTTACAGGATGTTTTATGTTTTTCCAAGAGCACAAGAGTCAAAAGGTAAAATCAATTTATATGACAATATAAAAGTCCTAAGTAAGTGAAATTTTATTAAGATTATGGAATCGTTTGCCAATATGGTACCGCCAAAAGCAACAGTAATTCGTGGCGGAGAAACTATGACAATTGTGTCCAAAGAACTAGTGGTAGGCGATTTGGTTGACATGAAATTTGGAGATCGGATACCAGCTGACATAAGAATCATACATTCTCAAGGATTCAAAGTAAGTTAATATAAATCATCCGATGTTTTCAAAATTAATGACCCGCACACATTTTTAATGGTTGTTTTGACGAATAAAATCGGTTTTACATTTGCCTTTAATTTCCCCATTATTCACGCCTCTGTTTATTTCCGTTAATAAGAGCACGTTTTTATGACGTGCCATTAAAACCGTCCATAAAAATTTAGAATGGTCAGGAAAGAAATAAATAAAGGATTTTTAATGGGAATATGCCAGAGACAATTTTCTCGAGAATTTGGCAAAGTCTTAATTTGATTAACGATTTTCTACAAAAAAAAAATTATTTGCATTCTAGTTTTAACGGTCGCCCATAAAATCAAGAAACGTTTATCGAAAGCATTATTTATGTTTTGCTAAAAACAAACAGCCCAAACTCAGCTGTTAAAATATATCCCAGATCTATTTTGGGGCAATGTCAATATAAAATTAGGACACTATGTACTTGTAGGTGGATAATTCGGCACTCACTGGAGAATCGGAACCTCAACCTAGAGGCACTGACTGCACCAGTGACAATTTGTTGGAAACGAAAAATTTTGCGTTTTTCTCCACTAACGCTGTTGAAGGTACTGCTAAAGGTAATGGCCCTAGTCTTATTTCAATTTTAAATTCAAATTAATACAAAATCTGACTCATACAGGTTTAGTGGTCGAGACAGGAGATAATACAGTCATGGGTCGCATTGCTGGTCTAACAGCTCGTCTACAGCCCAACAAAACACCAATTGCCAGAGAACTGGAGCATTTCATGCAAATAATTTCAGTATGGGCCTGTTTTCTGGGTGTAGTTTTTGGTAGCGCGGCCCTTGCCATGAACTACTCCTGGATTGAAGCCTCTTTGTTTTTGATCGGTATCATTGTAGCTAACGTACCTGAAGGTATTGGTATAACCCGATTAAAATTATGGTTTCATCAAAAAAATATTATCAGGTCTTCTTGCCACTGTAACTGTATGCTTGTCGGTAACGGCTAAAAGGATGGCGGCTAAAAATTGCTTGGTTAAAAATCTGGAAGCTGTAGAAACTTTGGGATCCACCTCTATCATTTGCTCTGATAAAACTGGAACTTTAACACAAAATAAAATGACGGTTTGCCATTTTTGGTGTAACAACAAAATCACTTGTGCTGATAGTACTCCGGAGCAAAACGATGCTGAAGATTATAATAAAATTGACGGTAAAGGTAAAAACTAGTGAAACCATTAATACATTTTTAAATATTTAGGGTTTAAGACATTGATGAGATGCGCTACTCTTTGCAATAGAGCCGAATTTTTACAAGGCGAAGAAAATTTACCAATCCAAGCTAGAAAAGTAAGAGGAGATGCTTCAGAAGAAGCCATCCTCAAATTCGTCGAAGTTAGCCAAGTGCATGGTAATACCCATAATTTTAGACACAAAAATCCTAAACTATTGGAAATACCTTTTAGTTCAACTACCAAATATCAAGTAAGTTATAATGATAAAATATTACGGATTTACTAAAAATTAATTATATACTAGATAAGTATTCATGCTATGGAAAATGATGGATCATGTCTTTTGGCAATGAAAGGGGCTCCTGAACGTATCTTGGCAAGGTAATTTTAATTACTATCATCACATTTTATGTTAATTCAACATTTTCAATTCAACAGATGTTCCACTATTGTCACTGAAAATGGAACAAAAGAAATGACTGACGAATGGAGAGAAATCTGCGACAAAGCAATGACGGAAATGGCCGAAAAAGGAGAACGTGTGCTCGGTTTTGCTGATTTAGTCTTGGACCGTTCCTTTACTAAGGATTTCAAATTTTGTGCAGAACCTGCCAATTTTCCAAGGAAAGACCTCAGATTCGTTGGGTTTATGAGTCTTATTGATCCTCCAAGACCACAAGTAGAAACTCTTATTTTATCTCTTGGTTTTGTTATTTTTTGAATTTTTAGGTACCAGATGCTGTTCGTAGATGCAGAAGTGCTGGTATCCGAGTTGTGATGGTGACAGGTGATCATCCAGTAAGTTTATATTATCATGTCCAAATACTATTTTTCATTCTTTTATAAATTTGATTTACTTCTTGTTGTGCCTATAGAAATTATCTTTCATTTCCTCCAGGTTTTTCTATTAAATTGTCCCACTTGTTTCTTGGTCATCATATCTTTTCTATTTCTGCTTTCCAAGCGTGTCTACTGTCTAGGGCTTATTTTTTGTAAATGACCCCAGAATCCAAGTTGTCTTTTTTTTTCGATAAGTTTTTCTAATAATTCTGTTTAGGTTTTCTATTCCACATTAATTTGTCATTATATTCTTGAAAACTTGTTTGATAAAAAGGTGAAGATTGACTTCAACCAATTAAAAGTGTGAGCGAGTAGAAAAGTTTCAAAGCTCACTGCAAAAAAACATAAAAGAAAAATCAGAAGGAGAACAGGATCAGGACCTCTTTATTAATGAATGTAGTGTTAAGTCAATTCAAAAATTGTCGAAGTAGTGGTATAGTCATATTTAAAAAATAAAGTCCTCATATATTATCTTAACAAGTATTGAGAAGGTGAATGGTTGGGCAATGTGCTTTTGGATACCTCAATCACTGAATAGGTGTTTTATTAGGGCGCCCAACGTGGGGCCATATCGTCGTGGGGTTGTATTGGGATTCATGATCGCTGTATGACCTGGTGTAAACCCTTTTAGACAAGTGGTGCAGTAATTGATAAAGATTGATAATCTAAACTAACTAATTGTTGCAAAATTTGGAATGTATTCTCTAAGCCAGTTAGCCATACCAAGGAATGACTGCAATTCTTTCATGGTATTTGTTTTTTTAAATTTTTTATACGAGGCAGGTAAGGTTCTTGTGGAGAATTGTTTGCACTTGAGATTTTGTAACCCAGATAATTTAACTCATTTACTCCAAAATTGCATTTTTTTAAAGAGCATCGAAGTTGGTGTATTCTAAAGTCTCTCCAAAACTAACCCAAGGTGAAAACATATGATCTTCGTGATTATTTGAATAGATATATAATTATATCATCCTTTCACAAATCTGTCAATGTAACCTTCCAAAACTTCAGTCATGAGTTTTTGAAATGTAGATGGAGCGTTCCTTAAACCAAATGGCATGACTAAAAATTCATACATGGCACCATCTGGAGTTCCAAAAGCTGTAAATTTAGTACTTTCCGGTTCCATTGACACTTGCCAGTATCCACTTTTTAAATCCAATGATGAAAATACCTGTGCATTACTAAGATCTTTTATTGTATCTCTTATATGCGGTAACTGCGATACCATTGGCTGAGTTTGTTTATTCAGTTGACGATAATCAACACAAAACCGAGGTGAACCATCTTTTTTTTCCACAATCACAACTGGTGAACAAAAACTAGAACGACTTCTTTTGATTACACCTGCAGCTAACATTTTTCTTACCTCATCTTAAATAATTTTTCTTTTTTTGGGGAATATTGATAACGCGCCTGATCTTAAATGGTGTTTTGTCTAGATGTGTTATTCTATGATCTACTAATTTTGTAGTTGGTTGTCGCAAACCTTCTTCATGAAAACTATTTAATATGTTTTTGTACATGCTTATTGTCTTGTCTGTTGAATGAGTTAAGTAAATCGAAAGTAACATTTTGTTGATTTGGTTTTTGTGTTCTTTTTTCAGGATAAATATTCCAATATATTGTGAACCTGAATTATTTTCCCCAAGTGAATATAACCTTGAACAAAATCTAAAATTGCATTATGCATTTTTAACCAATCCCGTCTTAAAATAGCATCTTCTGACAATGAGTCTACTATATGAAATTTTGTATCAAATATTTTCCCATCCAGTAAAATAGACACAATTTGTTAGGGCGCCCAACGTGGGGCCATATCGTCGTGGGGTTGTATTGGGGGTGCCGATAGCTGTATGACCTGGAGTAAACCCTTTTAGACATTGCGAAGTTTTACTCTTGCTTCGTGATAGTTGCGATAATGGTGGAAATGCGGATTCCTCATTCATTTTCACTTTTAAACTTGAATAAAACCTGAGTTAAATTTATAAATTGTGAATAGCAAATATTACCTGTTATTGACCTGTAGCAAAAGGTGACTAATAACAGGCAAGTAGGTAACGCTCTGCGACAGTAGATTCGAAACCTATACTTCTTATTAGTGATGCTGACTTCAGGCACATCTCCTTAATCTGGAACTACCCTAATCCATTATGAAAATTCCTCATTTTTAGATTACAGCAAAAGCAATTGCTCGTGAAGTAGGAATAATATCTTGCGATGAAGTAATCGACGCCTACAACATAAATATCGTTGAAACTCTACCTCCTGAACTAAGAGATAAAGGTATAGTCATCCACGGTTCAGCTTTAAGAGACATGAATAATGACGAATTAGATAGAATCCTTTATAACTTTAAAGAGATCGTTTTTGCTAGAACTTCGCCGACTCAAAAACTGCATATTGTTGAAGGTTGTCAACGCTTGGGTGAAATTGGTAAGAACCTCTCATTGATCGCTAATCAGCTCAATAATTAATTACCTTCAGTTGCTGTTACTGGAGATGGTGTGAATGATGCTCCAGCATTAAAAAAAGCTGACATCGGTATCGCCATGGGTATATCAGGTTCCGAAGTGTCTCAGCAATCAGCCGACATGATCTTGTTGGACGACAATTTCGCCTCGATAATAACAGGAGTTGAAGAGGGCCGCAGAATATTTGACAACTTGAAAAAATCCATTGCTTACACTTTGGCCTCGAACGTGCCAGAAATATTGCCGTTTTTGGCTTTTGTGCTTTTCAACATTCCGCTTCCTTTAGGTAAGGATTTTTTAGCAATAATCTGTTAACTGATATATTTTCTTAAGGTGTCATGGCTATTCTCTGTATCGATTTGCTAACCGATATGTTGCCAGCTATTAGTTTGGCTTATGAAAAAGCTGAAAGCGACATTATGTTGCGTCCTCCACGTAATCCTCGCAAAGACAAATTAGTAACAAGAAAACTGTACTTTTTGGCTTACGGACATATTGGTCTAGTAGAAGCTATGGGAGGATTCTTCGTTTATTTCGCCATCATGGCTGAACATGGATTTATGCCAATGAAGCTGTTTGGTGAGTAACAATCTGGCATCTTTGAAGCATTTTGTATACAATTTTTGCTTAGGTCTTCGCGAAAAATGGGATTCTCCCCACATCAATGACCTGCATGATTCGTACGGACAAGAATGGACTTATGAACATAGGAAGGAATTAGAATATACTTGCTACACTGCTTTTATGATTTCTGTCGTCGTCACTCAATGGCTAGATTTGATTGTCTGCAAAACTAGAATTAATTCGATATTTAAACAAGGTAAATATGTTGCTGAGAAAATAAAAAATATGAAGTTTTTCAAAAAAATATGTCACCAAAGTTTTAAAAATCAAGCTACCAATGAAATTAACTGAACATAAGTCAGTATGAGTATTATATTTATTGGAAAAGTGGCCTGTTGAGTTGGTTTTGTCCAGTAGTTTAATTAGATTTTATGGATATTTGACACTGAGACTACTGAAACTGAAATCTTTTAGAAATATTTCAAAATTTTACATACAAGTGTTTATTATTCTCAATTTATAAGTTGCTATTTTTATACTAGGAATGGGAAACATGGTCCTCAATGTAAGTTTAGTGGTAGAAACTGTGGTCGCATGCATGCTTACTTACCTACCAAACATGTACTACCTTAAATTCTATCCTATACTATTCAGATGGTAAGTTGTAGCCAAAAAAACAAACACAAAGTGCATATCTCAATCGTTTCTAGGTGGTGTTATTCTATTCCGTTTGCCCTTTTCATTTTTATATTCGACGAATTCAGAAAATGGAGAATCAGGAAAAATCCTCAAGGCTGGTATCGAAAAGAAACATACTACTGAATTTATTTTTGTGTAGTCATTTAGTTTAGTGTATGAATTTAATTTAAACAAACATGAACAAATATTCGTATTTAGATCAAATTATACTGTAGCGAGTACTATTGTTAGGTACCTGTTGAAATATTTGAAAAAATTATTGTAATAACATTTTTTTTTTCTTTCAGTTTTAAAGGTCTTTCTTCTTATGGTAGGTATTAGTTTTTTTTATAGAGTAAAAATGCCTAAAATATATTGCCTAATTAGAGTGTTGCCTTATGATATAACAATAAATGTGCCTTTTTAGCCTTGAAAATTGAAAAAAATAAAGAAAGACCTAAAAGCAAATTGAATGTAAAAGAATTGCACACAATTTATTAGTAGACAAATGACTATATTCTTCATCTTGTTTTGTTTCATTCATTATTTTTTATTATCTTTCTGTATATATTTATGATTTATTTTTATTTAATTTTTTAACAGTGAATTTGTATGTCTTCATTTTTCATCTTCTGCCTTTTGTGTTTCTTTTAGGTAGATTTATTTATGTTAGTTTTAATATTAGTCAAAATAGATGTGGCAATATATTTGTAACAACTTATTATTATATTTTGGAAAAATAAGTGATTTGAATCAATGACTAGAAGTTTTATTATTTTCCTTTGTTGTTTATTATCTATATAGCTTTCCATCTTCAGGTTTTTGGACATATATGGCTCTGTACAAGTATTTCTAGCAAAATACCAATAAGGAACATTTTAATGAGGTTTAGGCGTGTGACCGTCAACATAAAAGTTTCTTGTAGCTTTCGGTAACTCAACTTCTAAACCTTCTAAATCTTTACTCAAAATAATTTGACAACCTAATCGAGAATTTTCTTTTAGAAATGGAGCCATATCTAACAGATCGTCTTCCTTTTCTTCCGGTGCTGGCAATGCTTCATAGAAATTGTCGTGAACATATACATGACATGTTGTGCAAGCTAAAATAAGAAATGCATAATGCACATAATTATTCCACATAGTTTTAGAAAATATTACCCAATGACGCCTCACATGCTCCCTCCATGGGTATTTCATATCTATGAGCTAAATAAAGTAAATTATCTCCAACTTTTCCCCTAACTGCCACTCGACTACCATCTTTAGTAATAAACGTTACATTTACCCTAAAATTATAAGACAATTATTTGAGAGTTTGAACCATTGGATACCTAGCTTACACTTCGTCTTCAGATTTGGGATCTTGCCATTCATATTCTCCATGTTTTTGAACTGCAATAAGAAGAAATATTGTTTATTTTTGTTGGAAGAGTGTTCAGTTTCGTCTATGCGCCCTTTATATAGTTGTAAGTTAAATTGGGTATTTAGGATGTCATGTTTCTATTTGAGAATAGAAATTGATACGTTTTTTTTGATACGCGTGGTATATGCCTAGGAATTAATACGGCTTTCCTAAATTTGGCTTTTAAAAATGCGCGCGTTAAACACTAAAAAATGATACCAGCAAAGTCCTTACACTGCTGTGCCGACGAGTAAAGTCAGTCGCTAAAAACACTCCGCCCGTTTTGTGTGGTTCGAGAAAATAGACCCGCGGTTTTTAGTTTGCCGCGAACGGTTAAATCAAGACGGTTTCGTTTGCACTCCTTCGCATTGGACTTGAACTTCTTGAAAGAGCTGGCCAACTGAGTGAAGTTTGGAAGTAAAGGTGAAAAAATCTCCTTTTCAGTTTCAATATCTTTCAATTTCAATTTAAAATCTGCATCGATTACCATTCTATCAGCAACCTGTGGATTTTCCAGTTTTAATTTCGCGCATAATTTGGTTCTTCGAGTCAGAGTCAAGAATAATACTGAGAGGATAGTTTTATGAGCATGAGCAGAGGGGATAAATACAAATCAAACCAAAATAAGCTTTATTGTTTACGCGTTAAAAAAAAATCATGCAGCACCGTACACGTGTTAGAAATGAAACTTCTATCGCATCATATTGAGTATAATGTCGCTCTATGTTGCTCCACTCTTGTGGTATCAGAGTTGTACTGAGCATATGCGCTTCTCACTCTCTATTTTCTTTTATTGCCTAGTATTCAGTGAATATTGTGCGTCGTTTCTAATCTGATACTTTCTGTATGAGAAGCGAGAGGGTGAAGTATATGGCAAAAACAGGTGTGACGTCAGGTGACCATTGGCGTTCTAATGTAGGATGCCACCAGCTCACATTTCTTTCGAGTATCAGATTAAAATCGTCGGACTTTACGCGGCTCTTTCTCGTGCTTGTACAATGCTTCCTGAACCATTTCCCCACTTCGGACGCCACAAGGGTATCGTCGCTTGACAATAATAGGCAATCCTCTTTGCTTATAATCCTCGGTTTGTGTCAATTAATGGCCGTCTTCCTCCGTCTCTCCACATTATATCTTTCTTCTCTCTCGTTATTCTCGTGTAACGTAACGCGTCTTCCAAATCAGTAATCACTCTCCATTTATTTTTGTATTTACAATTTACGTAACTGTACAAAATTGTACTAATATAGTCCGTCCATGAAGTCTATAGACTTTTTCGAGTGCGTGACCTAAGATTTTTTACGCTGATTGGCTAGATTTTGGGGCCTACTAGGGCCTTGGGAACTTTATAGAGCATTTGACAACACCGCCATTTAGTATGCAATGACGTTATGACGTCGCAACCCAATAGCCGTTTTCGCGGTAGTTTCAAACATTTGAATTTTTTAGCTTCAATTTGCAAATATACCTTAGAAACTAAATTGTTTCCATACCTCTGCAGTTTTGAACAACACTGTACCTATACTTTTAAATTAACAACCAACTTAACTGCGAACAACCACTACTCATTCAGACACACAGAAAAGAAACCAAAGTAAACTAAACTGAGATGTCCATAGTCCATCATCCTTTCATATTTTCGTTTCTTTTAGATAGTAGAAGTGGTTGGTAGCCGCATTTCAATATTTTCAATGCAGATTCATGAAAATCTTACCTTCTAAACTGAGTTTAGAGCTCGGTTCAGAAAAAGCTATCTCTGATTTTAAAATGTACCAAAATGCAAAAGCTTTTAGTTCACAAATTTAGGTTTTTGATACGATACATTATGTATTACAGCTTACCTGAAGTTGTATGGATATTTCTTCTACTTGTAGTAATTACATTATTTCGAAAGATAGATGTACTATTTGAAAGGTTGTATTTAACTTTAAACCGGCTGAATATTCGAAAAACACTAGTTGCCATTATGGTCACCTTATCATAAATTTTTATTTTCAGTATGTATTAACTTAAAACAACCAATTTGTTTACTTTCTGCTATGATTTTTCTAAATTCTAACCTCTTCTAGTTTCAGTTCTTTTTTTTGACAGTGGAAGACTGTACGGCGTTGCCAAATATATTAGTTATTTTATTATTTGTATTTTCATTTCTTTATATGAAATATGCTCAGGATTGAGATTCTGATTCTAGTACAATTTTCCACAGTTGAGATCACTAGTTAAGCCTAGTATTTTTTAAGAAAACAATTCTTGAGGATAAAAGAAATAGATGGAAACAGCAATTTGGCAACAGCGTCGATAATTGATAGGTAGGGAACAGCGTTGCCAACTTAGCGGATTTCCCGTCATGTCTAACGGATTTTGGTAGAGGGAAACGGAAAACAAACAGTTTCAACGGATGACGGATTTTTTAACGGGAACAAAGTTTCCGTTTAAAAATTCTAAATTATGTTCTGTAAATGTAATAAACTGGTTGTTTAGCGATTCAAGCTACTTTTGGTCTGTAAACAAGCCTTTACGGAAACGTTGATCCGACTGTCCCGATCACCAGCTGATATTATCTGTCTTTTTTCAATGGTGTTCATTGAAAAAAGATAAAATACAAACACCTGAGGCGTTTTCTCGCGTCCCCTTTTTTAAAACTGGTTCAAAACTATTTTGAAACAGTACATTCTCGCGATAAACCCATGACATCACGTCAAAATTGGTTCAAATTGTTTCGAAAAATGCAATCTAATCCACATTTTCAAACCATTTTCTCACGCCGAGAAATTATGACGTCATGGTGACATTACTTAAACCAGTTTTGAAAAATGTTATGAAACATTTGAGATGCAAGAAAATGCCTCTGGTGATCGGGTGAAACGGATCAGTGTTTCTAAAAAGGCCTAAAATCAAATGGCACTGCCGTCAATGTCGTTAACTCTGCATTATTTGGTTGGAACTACTGAATAAATTTTATTTGTTTAGGGCATTTCGCATGTTTCATTCTGACGGATTTTATTGACGGAAAAAAAAAAGGTTTAACGGATTTTTGACGGAAATCTACAGCAAAGTTGACGGAATTAAAAAAATACTGTTGGCAACACTGGTAGGGAAGTCAAATGTCAAAAAACAGCTGTTTGGATTGAAGTTGTCAAGTTTAACACTAGGAGGTTTCAAAACAAAAAATATCCAATAATTTGAATTTATTAAATAAACTCCTGATTGAAGAACACCAAAATGACGCTATTGAGCAAGTTGAGGCCCTTAGTTAAATTCCTACCAACTGCACAAAAATCAGGTAAGATACTGTAGATTGTAGAAAATTATGTAACCATTTTGAGGTTAAGGCATACAAAAATTGCAAACAATTCTACCCCAAAAATGATAACTATTTTGAATATATTGAAGATTTTAAAGGCCCCCCTTAGTAGGAACACACTAGACTAAAGTTGAATTGAAATATTATTCAGTGCTCCCAGCCACAGTCGGCTCTAAAACCAAAAATTACCAAGTTATATGACAAAGTACAATTTTTTTTCTATTCAAGCTGTCCATAGGCCAATGTCTGACCACAGAATATTTCCCATGCAACCCTCAAGATGGCAATGGAATAAATTCAAAGATTTGGTCCACTTTTATTTATTTTTGGGAATTATTCCGTGCAGCCTGTTCGTCGGTGGCATGAACTTATTTGTCGGGCCTGCTACTCTTTCGGAAATACCAGAGGATTACACACCTAAACATTGGGAATATTACAAAGTGAGAGTTTTAACTTAAAATAATTTTATCAAGTTAAACACTCACTTTTTTAGAATCCTGTAACTAGATTGTTGGCCAGATACGTATTGACTAATCCCCAGCAAGAGTATGAAAAATACTGCACTTATCTTTTTATTGAACAGGAAAAAATAAAATTAAGGTAAAATGTTTTTTGATTTAATTCAAATATAGTTATTTCTGTGATAATTTAGAGAACTTGAATCAAAAATAATGGAGAAGATGGATGAGCGTGTCGATTATCAAGCTTACTACTTCAGACCTGTCTCTACTGCTAAATACTACAGAATCATTAGAGAAGGATCAGCAGATATTGAAGATCTTGAAGATCCAATTCCAAAGGAACAGTAGGTTTGATTGTTTTTTGATTGTAGATAATTTTTGTAGTTTTACGTTTTCAATAAAGTGAATTAAAAATAAAATCAACTTGGAAACCCATTTTAATGTGTTTTATTAAATGAATATCACAACAACAACAAAATCTTATTAAATAAAGCGTTACAAAACTTAAATTTAGGTATTCTACATACACAAAATTAATACTATTACTATTTGTAATACCTATATTATTATCTTAAAAATTTAAAGAAACATCTTATCAACAGTTTTATATAATAGAATAATATAACAAATTTCTTCTGTATTTATATTTTGAACCACAATTAGCCGTTTTTCATTATTTCAGCTCACTTACCTAATAAATAAATATTATGAATAATGTATCACACAATGTCTGAATAAACCTAATTACTGAAAACCTGAAAAATAGGTCGTCGTTTATGTAACTTCATAAATTGTTCCAAAGTGAAAGGCAATTGTCCCTCATAAGGAATTTTTGACTTAACTATTTTAGTGGCACAAAGACATTTTAAGGAGGTGCAATTGATTAAAGATGAATGCTGATGGTTCTTGAACCTTAAGACATTAACAGCTGTAAAACCATGGCCATCCACTTGATCTAAATGAGCTCCAAAGTCTAATAAAACGGTTACTAATTCAGGAGAATAGTATCGCTTTCTGCTGGTGGCTACATGTAGAGGTGTACAACCCTGATGGTTTGTGGCATTGACATTATTTCCACATTGCAGTAATATTTTTGCAATCATATCTCGTGCAACTCTCCGATTAGTTTGTGGCAAACTGTGTTCTATGGTACTATGTGAACTTAGAACAACAAAGTGCAATAGTGAATTTCCTGTCATGAAACACCTTACATTTTCTTTCAACAATATTGTCAACATTCTTTTTACTTCATTTTGATTGGCTTCTGTTTTCGCTGTTTCAATTAACAAATGAATCAAATAAATAAGATACCTAAAAGTAAAATTAACTTAAACGAAATAAAAAACAATTTTAATATTACCTTAAGGTTTTTTCGTAAGTGTGCAATTGTTCATCAAGCTGAGGCCTTATTTGCAACAAAGGTTTCGCCCATAGAATGTGCATACATATTAGCTTAAAGGTTTCCACAATATCGTTACGCCTTTTATCCATATTATCAATTCCTTCTTGAAGAGATTTTACATGATAATCGACCATGATCATTACCAAGGCTTTTACAATGAATTGAGAATCTGAGGACAAGATTGAGTCTCTTTCAACACGAATGTGTAGGGCACGACTCCACAAATCAATGCAATGTTGGTAGCGCATCTGATCTGCGTATGCAGCACCTTGGAACATTAATCTGAAATTGAGAATTTCAGATATAATTCACTGCAGTGAGGGAATCTTTTTAGTCATTAATTTTTACATAAACCCAAATAAAATTAAAATACATATGCATTATCATCACAAAAAAGTGTTGTTCCATTGACGAAGCTGTAGAAAGAAAAAATATATAGGTACATATTATAAAAAGTCATGAAAATGTCGCAATATCAAGGTACATCCGAGAGTACAACATAACAAAATATGTATATACATAACAAAAATAATGTTAAGGCTTGCAAATTCTGTTTTAGTAGATTCTAACATTGATATCTTTATTATTTCTTTAAATATAAATAAAATCATTGCAACTTCAGTCTGAAATACGAAATACACCATTTTAATATACATTTTATTATTAGTTTCACAAATTATAATTATAGAGTACATTTATTTATTATGATTACCTAAAACCCTTTCTAGTTTTATACATTGTCTGATCTGTGATTTATAATATTTTTCTAAACTTTAATATTGGTTCACAAATTATAGTAATAAGTACATCTTACAAAACACATTACACTTCTTCAACAGAGTATGAATCAGTAAACTACAGGCAAAAATTGGCATTTAGCCAAAGTCAAAAATAGCTTTATTCGAATCTAACAAAAATGTTGTTGTGTACAAACCTTGAATTTTTATTGTCGTGAAAAAGCAATAAAACAAAAATGAGATGCAGGATGCAGTTTTCCAATGCAATTTGGTTGCCTGTAAGATTATGGGCAAATCAAACATATTTTATCTAGGATCTTGGAATCATCTTTGATAGTAACTTGACTTTTCAACAGTATATTGAAATTTGTAGAAATAGGGCAATATAAATGTTAGGATTTGTTAAATGATACACAATGAGTTTTAATGATATCACAGCTATAAAGCTGCTTTACGTTTCTCTTATGAGGTCACTTTTAGAAAATGTTTCCAGCATATGGTTTCTTTACTTTATTACATATCAAGATATTGCTAGACAAAGTTCAAAGAAAGTTCCTTAGATACTTATATAGCATATAAGATGCACATTCCCATGGAGGAACTAATTTATCGTCAGTTCCAGAGCAGTCTAAAAATTGGCTCTCTGAAAAATAGGAGAGAAACTGCTGATATAGTTTTCGCTCATAAATTAAATACTGGCTTATGCGAATGTCCAGAGCTATTATTTGGATTAAATTATTTTGTTCCTCCTAAACTTTTAAGAGATCAAAGAACCTTGGAACTGTGTCAGCATAGGACTCTTTATGGCCAGAATACTACAATAAATAGAATTATGAAAAGCTGTAATAACTGTGAGAAAGATTTATTTATTGTGTCACAATATAGTCTGAAGGTATTATTTCGATTCTTTCTTAGTCTTAGAATATAAACTCCCTAATTTATATTAAAAAACAATTGTTTTTACCTTTGCATGGTATCCCTATGCTGCGTCCCCAAAACTCTTTCAGTAACCAACAAACTGTGTGTCCTTATATTTACCATATTCCCTTCCAATGCTGATAACTCTTCTACAGTTTCAAATTCTTTTTGATTCCTATACGCTTCGATTTGAGGCAGCAGAGCAGGCACTTTAGGATACAAACCGTTTTCATGTCTGATTCTTAAAGCTATTCCCCAGTGGTTCAAGCATACACTTACATCGGTTTTGACATCCAAAAAGGATGCCCCAATAAGTTCGTGAGCATTAGCAAGTCTTTCTGGTTCATAGCTTATGTTTGATGTCAGATATTCGAAGATTGGCGAGGTTGCTGTTAGACATGCCATTTGAAGTGCATCATCTCCGTACCTGAAAAAAAATCATCATGATTTTAACTTTGAAACTTTGAGGACTAATTCAAAACTAATAAATGAGATATAATGACACACATTTTTAGTTTGAAAGCATGCTGTATTGTACAAGACATACAATTCTTAGTGACAACACTAGATAAGCTGAGAACCAGCTGTTCTGTTTGGAAAATAATTACAATATGATTTTTTTTTGTCGTTGAATGTTTGACCTTAAGTCTTGTTCAATCTAAAATTTCTATTTCCATTCATTTAGTTTTTGAGCATGCTTTGTCAATAATAAAATCTATCACATGGAATGTCTCTTGGACAATAAAGTACGTACTTTTCATCATCATCATCATCATAAATAAAATTCTATTAAATAATTACCTTGTTTCAGCAGATGGATCAGCACCATTGTCCAATAAAATTTTGGTTGTATCCAACCTATGTTCTTGTATGGCATAGTGCAATGCAGTTTTACCTTGAATGTCATAAGCATTAATGTTGGCTCCGTTTTCCAATAAAAAATTGCACAACTCAGGGCTTTGTACTGAATTTATAAGGCAAGTACCCCCATTGAAATTTGTTTGGTTAATATTCGCTCCATGTACTAGAAGCAATTTGACCACATCAATATGGGACATAAAGCAAGCTGATCTCAAAGGTGTGGAACCAGAGTCAGAAGCAGCATTAACATCTGCTCCTGCCTTCAAAAGCAGTTCCATCATTTTCAAGTCACCAGAAACTGCAGCACACCATAACGGTGTTACAATGTGTACAGATCTGTCTTGCTGTATGCTATAAATGCCATGTTGTTCGATATCTGCTCCGCATGTTTCAATTAGATATTGGACAATTTTTATTTGGCCTTTTTCACATGCCCTATACAATAGACTTTGTCTATTAACTATTTCTTGCCTGATTTCAGGTGCGCACCTCTCCAATGCTTTTTGCGTGGTTAACGATAATGAATCCGCACCAGCATTAATTTCTGTTAACACCTGATCATTTAGGGAATTTCTGAAGATGTTATTGAGCCTTGCTGCTCTTTCGCCTATCCACCTCGGTCTTAGTACCGGCATCTTTGGGAATTATTTAGGTTTGCATATCAACGATTTGTTCTGAAATTGTAGATATACAATAAAATGGTCAATTTACATCTGTAAACCAAAAACAACCTTATTACTATTTGCTTTATAATAATAATAATATACTTATGTACTATTTTGTAAAAAAAGAAAGGTAAAAGGAAAATATTGGATGGAATACGACTTACCAGCCAATAATCATTCAATCACCCCAAACTAAATATAGAAGATGACAGGATATTACTAGTAAGCTCGGCAAACTAAAAAAAATTAAAAAAATATATAAGAAATTTGTAAGTAAATAAACTAAAGTGAAGTGACAGCTCTCAGTTGGCTATGTGCACATTCTTTTTTCCGCTGGTGGATTAGCGAGCCGTCAGTCTATCTTTCTCTAGTTTATAGGAAATCGAAATGACTATCTTATCTCATAATGGTGGATGCATCAATGACCAATAAAAAAAGAAAGTCCTGTTATTTTCTGGATTAGATGGTGAACGCAGTTAGCTTCAAAATAATACTTTTATCACTATTCTTTCCTATCTTATTGATCAAGCGATTTATAGATGGTGCCAATACCTACACTTTGCCCTCTGATTGTTTGTAGGTAAGATCACCCTGAAAATGTTTCTGTGTTTCGTTGATCCTTCTGATCTGTTCAGATGGGATGTGATGATTAGGTATTGTTCAGAATTCAATTTCTGTAGCCTGTAAACCATTTGTTACGACTTTTGGCAGGCATTACCTTTCTGATCCCAGATCCCATCAACTTTTGTTAGAGCATGATATATCTGAGAATCCTCTAGACATTTTTGGTCGTTTGTGAATTCACAGAGGTCACGTCACACGAACTGCCCAGCTGTATGTAGGGATGGCAGTTTTCAAAAAAATATCGATATCGGTATAGCTGAATTAGCTGATATCGATGCATCGATATATCGAAGAGAAATATATCGATATTTAGCTAAAAAGAATATCAACTTCTGTAAAATGGAATGTTATTGTTATGTTGCTTAGGTATCTACATAATATAAGGCAATTTTTGGCGACGATAATCAAGCATAATCTGATTATGCTGGGTCACGGCTGTGGTTGGGTTATGTGATGTGTCAATTGTCTCATACACCTATATGATTCCCTCACCATCAAACTCTGGGCCTGCGAGTGACGTCACGATCAACAGCTTATAGTGCTGGCGTCACCGTCGATTTTAAATGTAGAAAAGGTGATTTTCGGTCTGTTCTCACAGAAGAAATTAAGTGTCCTTGATCCTCGAGTATTCCAGAATTTAATGATGCGGGAGTTACGGGAGTATGACACAACTGACATATCACATAATCCAGCAAAAGATTATATATGGTCAGGGCCGGTCCTAGCCCCTCTGCCGCTTTTGTGCAAACATGAAAAAGCCGCCCCTATTCAAAACAATTATATATTTTAGAACATATTATTTTATTTAAATTAGGGCTGCTTATTGTGAAATCGGCTACCTTGGACCAATGATGCAAGAGCTCCGGTTCTGAAAGCCTCGAACGCGGGAAATATTTTAGACAAAAAGCCCGCCGCAGGAGGCAAATTTTTTTTCGGGAGCCACGACCAAAAACGATTATTTTAGGCCTAAAAAAAATGTTTATGGGATATGCCGTAAAACATGGATAATTTCAAAAAATTTCCTCCGGACGCCTTAAGCATTTTCACAGAGTTGTATCATGAAACCATTTGATACCGGGTTATATACTGTCTGGTCTGTTATTAACGTCAGTTGAAACCGATCGGTATCAGAAGGTTAAATGTTTTGGTATCATTTCGTCACTTCGCCGTCGTTGTTTGCTGATGTCAGTGGCGCACCCAGGGGGGGTGCTATCGGGCCAGGGCCCCCCAGGCCACCCCTTCAAAACTGTATTTTTACAGTCTGGTAACACTTCGTCCCCTTGCTTAAGTATAAGAGATAGGATTCGTGGGTAAAAGGAGTGTTTTTACGTTTAAAAAATGTATCAACATCAAGGCGTGGCACCCTGACACCTCAATTTTTTTTTTAGATTTCCAGTCATAAGCCACAACCCATGTAGGGCCCCCCAAACATATTTTGTGGGTGCGCCACTGGCTGATGTTGAAATTCTCCTTCATTAGATAACAAAATAAACGCTTCACGACAAAACAACAGAAAACATCATTATTTATACCCTATAAATAAACGCTATACTTTTTCTATGACCATGTTATGGTTTTTGCTGTTAAACTAATGTAATGTTTTTTCTCAATCACAAGGGTTCCTACGCCGTTTAATAGATGGGGCTTGAAAACGTGGATGAATCAAAACGCCATCTAATACGTAAAATCCTAATCATTCACTTTCGTCACTAGATATTTTATCACTAGTGACGAAAGTGACGTTTTCGGCTAAGGTGAAATATGACGGAAATTGTTTATTTTCTAACGATCATAGAAAAAATGATTTTTGACGAAAGTTGTTTATTTTTCAATGGCCAGAAAAAAAGATTTTTGCAGATGCTAGTTTGTGCAATGAAACATTTGGATTTTGTTGGAATTTTTGACATTTTTATACCTACAACATACAACATATTAAAACCCAAGAATCGTTAACTAACAGGATTGCTCATCCTGAGAAGGCGTACGTTTGCCGGTTCTCGAGTCCACAAGGTCTGCGAGTGACGTCACCACGTCAGCAGCCAATACTGGTGACGTCACCCGCAGACCTTGATGAAATGCTTGCGATTCAAGCTCGTTATTTGATTTTTGTGTCGATTTAAATGAAGAAATAGCTATTTATGTAACAAGTTGTAAGATGAGCGTGTTTTTTGCACTGAATGTGAAGATTGGGTGGAAAAAACGGGAAAACCGGGACAATTCACGTAAAAAGCGGGACCTGAAATTATTTAAAAAAAGGCGGGACCGATTAACAAAATGCGGGACTGTCCCTCCTAAGGTGGGACGTCTGGGCAACCCTGAGACCACTATGGTTACTGTTCAATAAGTCACTGGCCGAAGGTGAGCTTATAGGCTCCTTGCATCAAATTTTTTTATTGCGGATTTCGATAGTCCATGAAAAATAAGTCAACACGTGTTTTTTCTTTTTCTTGTGAGTCAAAAATTGTCGGAGATACAACGCTTTGAAATGTCCTTCCGACGTCATAACTTAGGTATAATACGTTGTGAGTTGTGACGTCGCACATGCTCAGTATATCTATTATAATATATAAAACTCAATATTTATTATAACTTCTGAAATAATCATATTTGGACAAAATAGAAAAACACGCATCGATTTTTTTTCGATTTCCTACAGTTTGCAATAAACAATAATCAATTTATTTTTTCATGCAAGTACCCTAGACCGTTTTTAAACAGAAATTCATTATGAGTTTGTGATTTCTGTGCGAACAGACTTGACATTCAGGATTTTGCGCAAAATGTGGAATACAGTACCTATACATTCCGAAATACTCCATCCATCCATCCATCCATCCGGAAAAGAGAGCGAACAACAGAAAATCGGAACGTTCGAACCGTTTTTTCTTTGCGAACCGGTACCGGAACGAAACCCATATATCATAAGAAATGTCACAGGAAATGTTGTAAGGCAGGCATCAGATCTCTGCGGGAGTGCTCCGAATAAAATCCAAATGAGGGCACACCATTAGCCTAGATTTGAAATCACTAGCCGAAAGTACCATTTTGATCAAACTGATCCATCGGATTTGATGGAGCAAGAAAGGGTGCTCCGTGCGAGATTCCAGAGCGTTCTATTGCTCAAGTCAAACGTGAATCTCGCCGAGAGCAACGCTCCATTTGAAGCCAAACGTTTGAATCCGTTTTGGATCACTTTTTGATTAGGCCGGACTCTCATGCATCCGTTTTCCGACGAAAGATGTCCGAAAAACCTTCTATTCTGACATATTTTCATACGATTATGTCAGAATAGAAGGTTTTTCGGACATCTTTTGTCGGAAAACGGATGCGACTCCGGCTTGAATCGGGTGAAGTTTTGAGGCAAAATTCGGAAGCGCTGTAAGGTTCCGAGTAGGATAAAGTTGACTATAACCAATTTGAAGTTTTCATTTCGACAGAACCCTCGTTAGTGGCACTCGTGAACATGTGCTAATAAAATTTCAATTTCCATTCAAGCACACTAGTTCCATAAATAATTATTCTTTAAAAATATTTTTCTAATTATTAGAAAATTTCTTTCCCGCCTTAATTTAAATTTTACAACCTAACCACACAAACCCAACCCATTTCCGTTTAATAAGTGAGTGAACCGCTGTCGGCCCTGGTGGCGCCACTTTCATTCGATTTGTCAACCGTGTTGTGTGTGTACTTGTGTATGATGGCCACGAATAATTATTTTGGTTTTACTCACGGTGGAACACAATATAGGTAAGTAAAAAGCATTTATTTTGCACGTTCAAATGCCGAGCCTAATTTCTATGTAGATCGCTAGTCGCTGGCTGGCGGAAAACTTAAGAAAATAGCTGGAAAGTATTTGTAAATTTCGTGTCCTTGAACGGCTCGCGCCGGCATTTTGTAGGAGTTGAATCGATAACAGGGTACTATGTTGCCAGATTTTTATTTTAATTGGCTACTTTACTGTTGATAATAAAATTATAATTTTATCAAAAATGTAATTATGCCATGATTTCAATGAAATTATGGTTATTTTAAATAAGTTTTTGGTACACTAGAAAATCCTAACCATTGAAATTTCCACTTTATTGCACCTTGCACCGGCTCATGGTTTCCATTCGTAATAAATTATTAAAATTTGTGAAGCCTACTGAAATCTGAATCAACATTTTTGCAAAAAAAAATCCACGCTAAAGCGCTAAAGGTAGAACAAAAAACTGGTTTTTTGAAAAATTTTTGCGAATCAAATAAAAAACTATATAGGGAAAAAATCCGGCAACGTTGCAGTGTAGGAGCCTATAAGATCGGCCATTTTGTTAGCCGGGTTTTATCTCTTCTACTTTTTGCAGGCACGTGTAAGTAACATTTTTACTATTAATTCGAATTTCTGGAGCCCCAAATTTAATAGAATCCTTCCAATTTATCATTGTCCTGTAAATTTCCATCTTTTTATAGTACTTAGCATTCCTAGAAGTGCAAAATTATCCTGCTTTGCTTCGTTTTGTCAACGGCGGCGATGGCAGCCTACTTGAACCCATTTACCGATGCAAAGTTTTCAATATCTCTTGTGCATTTTATTGCTTTAACTTGTTAAATTGTAATTATTTAGTGTGTATGATGTGTTTGTTTATTTCGGAAATATTTTGATACAGTTTATAGAACTAAATATTTTGAGCAAGCATGCAATCGATAAACGCCTCTGCCCGCTTTGGCAGCGTCAGCGATCATTGCATAGTCGGAAATGGCTGGCATTTTCTATTATTAGGAAGATAAGTCGATTGAATTTTAATTACTATTTATTAGTTTAAGGTCTATTAGCCATGTAAAGAGAAAGAGGGTGTTTTGAATCAAAATGCCCCCAAGGATCTTGTAAAGAGATAAGACATAAAAAGTTGAGAAAAATGAGGGCCGGCATTTTGCTGTTGGTTGATTCTGCTACTAACTTAATCAGGGCTTTCCGGGGCTTTTAAAACCCCTGTTCCAATCAATGACCAATCAAACCAAGAGCAAAACAACTGGCCATCTGATCCTATAATTATAAATGGTAATATACTCCTGGACAAAATTATCACACCACTGCACATAAGCACCACCATAAGCAGTGGTGCGATAATTTTGTCCAGGAGTATACAAGCAAGCAAGCAATTAGGCCGGAGTTACCCAATTCCTTAATTCTTACTATTTGTCCCTAATTTTTAATTCTTGAGACCTTCTGAACCAATAAGATGTACCCTTGATCTTTATTATTATTATTATTATTATTATCCTCAATTTCTCGATAGGTTCAGAGCTCAACAAGAGTTCAAAGTAACATATCAGTTTATCCTAACACTTTTCTTAGGATGTGTGCAGTGCCTAAGAGAGCAATTTTTTGTAGCATCATAGATGATGGATGACCTGGTATTTCACTTGTTCTCTGCTCCAGTTCTTTTGTGACAGTACCTAACGCTCCAATCACTATAGGAAGCACCCTTGTTTTGACATTCCACATTCTAGATATTTCAATTTGCAGATCTTTGTATTTACTTAGTTTTTCAACTTCTTTGACTGCAATATTCATGTTGTCAGGTACTGCAACATCTATTAATAGGCATGATGTAGATTTCTTATCATGGATTACAATATCAGGTCGGTTTGCCTTAATGCTTCAGTAAGTATTGATAGGAACATCATATAATATTGTGATGTCAAGATCATTACATTTAATGTTAACAACTTTTTCAGGGGTGTGCTGGTAATATTTCTCTGTAACATTGAATTTATAATAGTTACATATAACCCAGTGAATATAATCCGCAACTTTATTGTGCCTATGTGTATATTCTGAGGGTGCTAATGTCGAGCATCCCGCTATGATGTGGCTCACATGTTCCTCAGCCTTTCCACACATTCTACATTTGCTGTCAACTTTCTGTTTGAAGATGTTTTTTTGCAGATATCTCTATCTATATCTAAAAGTTTCAATGAGATCTCCCCTCATTTTTCTATCTTTTAGGGTGGTTAGGTTAGGTCTAGCTGGGTTAATCGTTCCTCATAGGGCAGTTCATGAAGGTCTGGAAGCAGCTCAGTTATTCTTCGTTGTACTCTCTCAATTTGCTCTTAGTCTTTAGCATAGTAAGGATTCCAAATAGTTTGTGCATATTCCACTCTTGGCCTGACATATGATTTATGTAGCTTTAGTATCATATCTTTGGAGAGGTCTTTAAATGATTTTTGCATGAGGTAAATCATTGAATAGGCTTTTTTGGTCATTTGCGTGATGTGAGTTTCCTATTTCAAGTCCTGGGTTGCAGTGATTTCTAGATCTCTCTGTTGTATGACAGGTGTTATTTGGAACTGTTCAAAAAAGTAATTCAATTTAGGGCTGTTCTGGCCAATATGTAGAACTGTGCATTTGGAATCATTCAAGGGCATTTTCCATAGCTGTGTCCATTCTTTGATATTGTTTAGATCTCTCTGAATAGCAGCATGTTGCGAAAGTGGCTTTTCGTATATGTTTCCATCATCAGCAAAAGATGCATTTCTTGTTTCCAGCCCTAGATATAGATCACTTAAATAGGCAATAAAGAGTGGAGGACCAAGAACTGATCCCTGTGGTACTCCACTATGCACTCTGTGCTCTTGTGAAAGTGTTGCACACGCCGTACTCACCCGAAAAGTTCTTCCTGTGAGGAATCCTTTGATCAACTGGAGTAAATTGCCCCTAACTCCGACGTGTTCGACTTTATGAATTAGGAACTGTGTTGGTATTTTGTCAAATGCTTTTTGGAAGTTAGGATAAATCACAGCGATTGGTTTGTGGTTATCATCTGACAGTGTCCAGTGGTTGAGTCTTGTTAGGAGATTTGTAATCGTCGATTTCCCGGGAAGAAAGCCGTGCTGCTGATCTGGTATGACTCGTGTGCCCATAAAATTTAGGTGAGCTCTTTTGCAATTATTTTGTCTTTGTCCATACATTTGCACAGTGTACTCGTGAAACTAATAGGTCGATAGTTTTCTGCATGCTGTTTATTTCCTTTTTTATAAATAGGCAACACCACTGCTTTTTTCCATGCTGCAGGGAATTCCCCTGTTCCTGCTATGTTGTTAAGCATGTCGGCTAGTGGCCCTTTTAGCACCAGGATACAGTTCTTGAGGAAGACAGGAGGGATTTCATCGAGCCCTGGACTTGATTTTTTTAGTTTTCTCTTTACTGCCTTATTCCAGGAATTACTTGAACATACCCCGCAAAAATAATTAAATTAAACACTAGGCTGATCATGTCAAATAAAATATCTCTTGAAGTAAAGTTGAGCAATTTTTCTTTTTTTTAGTGCAACTGCTACTGGAGCCGCGTACCAAGCTGGCCAACCTGGATATGCAGTAGCTGCGTCTCCTGCTACCGCAGCTGCAGCTACTTACGGCACTCAAAGAGCAGCAGGATACGACTCAGCCTATCAAACGGCTGCCGCTGCTCAGGTAAGAATAAAAACTTTGATTATTCCACATCAATAAATTAACCTACAATAAGACCACTTTCAGATTTTTCGAAAACATATTTAAACTCCTGTCTAAATTATTGCGATACAGCTATTTGCGCAGACCATTTTAAGGGAAGTTTACCAATAATCAATGCTTTAAGTTAAAATGTCACTTTAAGCGTTAACACTTTCCTTAAAATGGTCTGTGCCATTGTTAGTCATTCTAGTAACACCTGTATATTTTTTTTTACTATAAACCGCTTATTTTTTAAACTAAAATAAATTGAAAATCGAAAGAGCTTCTTTAGAATCAATAAAAATATGAGGATGCCAAATTTCTCATTAGTACATCATTCCAAAATCTATTTGTGTCCTTTACTATGGTATAAAAAAATTCAGGGTAGGTATAATTCGTGAACTGTTACTAATGAGGTACAATGAACCTCCATGTTAAAAATCTGTATCTCTAGAAGTCATTACCAATAAAGATATGTTAATTTCCATGAGCATTGAAACAATCTTGAAAAAAAGAGTTGATTTTATTACAGATTGCATCTTTGTAAATGAGAATCATTTTAGATTTGATAGCAAAATTGAATTTGGACCTAGAAAATCTAATTCGAAAAATATATTAAAAATGAAATAAAATGGGAGAATATTTTTCTTTACATGTGGTTTTCATATTAATCTTGAGATCAAAAAAAAAAAAATTGAAAGAGGTCAGCCTAAAATTAATTTTTGGGCCAAGTCCAACACTCCTTGCAAATTAGTGAACATTTGGCTTGTGAAACTAAATTAAAATCTTATTAAAATCAAAGGCGTTTGACTAAACTGTATTATGGGAGCTTTATTTAGAAAAACTGCCAATATTCTGAGGCTTGTTTTTTTTGCAACAGAAGGTCCCCCCCAATGAAGCAGTACCCATTCTTTCAAATACATTAAGCTTATCAATGTTCAATTCACTGTGTACTCCAAGTTGGACAGAGTTGAAAAACTAAAATACTGATTTTTTGAGCCTAGTGCATCTACATCATTGTTGCTACAGAACTTTACTTCACCATTCATTTTTCTTCTCTTATAAGGGCTTTTTTGAGGGGCCACTTAGTTGCTGACTTACACTTGGAGTAATTAGCGGAAGCTTTGCAGCAATAGGGATGTTCTAGCTAGCTTCATTAAGGAAGAAAATAGCTCCCTTTTTCATTTTCCACTCCAACTCCAAATTTTACACATTCTTCTGCATTAAAATTCATCTCCAGTTTCAAGTTCCTCCAGCGTTTTGATTTACTGAGTGTTTAAGTGTCTGAAGAAAAGTATTAGTCCTTGTATTCTGAGTTGTATTCATGACCAAGTCATAGTCTTAGATATACAGGGTGGAAAATTAAAAAGGATCCACCTGGATTTTCTCAAAAATGATCAGGAAATTAAAAAAACGCCGAAACACGTCGATTTTGTTTGCAAGGGGGAAATTTTTTGGCTATTTCAAAATTTTCCTAGATTGCACCCCCTTACCGGGGTGAGTTGCACCCTCAAAAGTTGAATAGGGCAACTGGATCGAGTGGTACCTTTTTGAGAGGTATTTGAGATGACTTTACAGATCTGTCATTTTTTTTCGAAATCTGACTTTAAGTTTTCAAGATATTTGCCTCGGAAGTTGCCATGGGTCAAAAAAAGAACGTGTTTCTCTTGAAAAATTGGAAAGTGGGTCATGTTTGAAAGGTCGTTCAAAAGGTTCAAACTAACAAAGAAACAAAGGTTCAAAATGAACAAAATTGACGTGTTTCAGGAATTTAATTTTTTTCTTG
This sequence comes from Ceutorhynchus assimilis, assembly GCA_917834065.1. Taxonomy (NCBI): domain Eukaryota; kingdom Metazoa; phylum Arthropoda; class Insecta; order Coleoptera; family Curculionidae; genus Ceutorhynchus; species Ceutorhynchus assimilis. The sequence continues at coordinate 7,553,905 of OU892281.1, forward strand.
TAGAAATGTACGAATAACACCTTCTCTATTCGCCCCATGGCAACTTTCGAGGCGAATATCTTGAAAACTAGTAGTCAGATTTCGAAATAAATTACAGATCTGTAAAGTCACCTCAAATACCTCTCAAACAGAAAACCACTTGACCCAGTTTTCCTATTCAACTTTTGAGGGTGCAGCTCACCCCGGTAGGGGGTGCAATCTAGAGAAATTTTGAAATAGCCAAAAAGTGTTCCCCTTGCAAACAAAATCGACTTGTTTCGACGTTTTTTTAATTTCCTGATAATTTTCGAGAAAATCCAGGTGGATCCTTTTTAAGTTTCCACCCTGTATCACATAACACTATGAACAACTCTTCAGGGTACCTATTCTTAAAACCAGGGACCAGCGTTCTCATGAGAACGATTGCTCTGTATTTCTGAATGATAATATGAGTAGCAAAGATGGAACACTCATTCTCACGGGAACGCTGCTACCCTGTTCCAAGAATAAGGGCCCAGTACTTTGAGAAATGAGCAGAATACAGCATTTGCCCTCACTGTGTTATTTATTGTTTCTGTTTTGCATTTTTTAATTTTTTTTTTCTAGGGAACTTATGCAACAGTTGGTACTGGAGCTACACCTGCCTACGAATACGGTTACGGACAATCAGCGGCAGCGACCTACACACAAGGTTACGAACAAGCAGCTGCTGCTAAACCAGCAACCTACGCTGCCACTTATCAACAAAGGGCAACCCAAGCGGTGAGTTCAAAAAACCTGCTTGTATATTTAAAATTATTACTTGAAGCAGGGAGAATTACACATTCAGTTTTCAGTACTAGTTTGTGATCAGACACCGTGCTATAGAAACTAGGAATTGATAGTTTCAAAATTCAATTAGTTTATAATTGTTTTTTTATTAATTTCTAACACTGTTTTTTTTATTTACCTACAACTGAAATATACACAATAATGAAAGGAAATTGATAAAGACCCTTAATCCCAACTCGGTCAAGTATAAAAATGAAATAAATTATTTATGAACAAACAACACAATTTGGTTCACTGTTGTGTGGAACAAATATCAGCAACTTTATACTATTTGTACTATTGCACAATTTTTTTCACTAACTAAAACTATTACACATCCTGTTACAGTTCAATTTCGGAAATGTTCTTGAAGTTCTTATGAATCAGATAATATATTTTATAAATGTTGCTTAAGCAAAAGGTTACAGAGTCAAAATACAATAAGATTACTTGAAACTTTTAACAGTAACACTTTAAGATCAAATATCAAAATCAACATCAGAATCTCAGAGCAGAGTTGAACATCCAATAGATGCCAATTCGCTAATCACTTTCTTTTACAATCTGAATATCTCTAAATTTTAATATTCTTATAGCAACTGGTGCATTAGCATCATCCCATAAAGCAGTGATGATTATTTGATAATTTTTAAGTTAGTTTAATAATTTCATTATTTTCTTAATTGCTAATGAGAGATGAAAACTAACTTAAGATTTCTTGTAGACTGCGGCTGCTAAACCAGCTCAGTACGCTGCTGCATACCAACCAAACGCGTCCGCTTATCAAGCCACATACGCGCAACCCGCGTCTCAAACTACAATAGCTGCCCAACCTACCACTCAAGCTAAAGGTAAGCATTTTAAAGAAATTATCGCTTATATAAAACAAAAAGGTTTTAAATGATGTTTTTTTAAGTATTTGCTACTCTTGATGAATCATGATGCTAACAACCAATTCTGATAATAAACCTAAAAACTTTCAAAAGCTACTTTGTCCTACAGTGTGCTTATTGATAGACTATATTAATGGTTAGTGTTTTTAGCAAACAGCGGAACATATTCAGGCTACGACGCTGCTCTGTATTCCGCAGCAACAATGTACGTGGCGCAACAGCAACAGGGCGGAGTGGCCCAAAATGCCCAAGGTAACATGCAGAAGTCAGTAGGATGGCAGGGATTCAAGAGGGGCGGCGGTGGCAACAAGGGCCAAAGACCCAAGGCGCCACCTAAACCTCAACAATTGCACTACTGTGATGTATGCAAAATAAGCTGTGCTGGTCCGCAAACCTACAGGGAACATTTGGAGGGACAAAAACACAAAAAGAGAGAAGCTGCAACTAAAATGGCTGCCAGCGTTGCCACTACCAATGCTAACAGATCTGGAAATTCCCTCCGTTGTCAATTGTGTGACGTTACTTGTACGGGCAACGATGCTTATGCTGCCCACATTCGTGGAGCTAAACATCAAAAAGTAATACCTCTTTATTAACAATATTTCCATTCAAATTGTTATATATTTTTCTATCTCTAGGTCGTTTTGCTACACACAAAACTGGGAAAACCAATTCCTCCACAAGAACCAGAAGTTATTGGAGGAGTTAAAAAGTCCATCGCTAGTGCTCCCAAGATCAATTTTGTTCAGTCTGGTGGATTGGGCTTGCCTTCTAACCAGGTAAGGACACTGTTTGTTGTTTGGGAGAACTTAACTTTAGGACGGTATTGGACACATTTTTAGTACAGACGCTTATAAAAATAAATCTATATAATTCAGTGTTTGAAAAAATCATTATTTTATTTACTAAACTAAAAATAATTGTGACTTTCAAAATATAATATAGTTTATATCATCCTCCAAAATTATTGAATTTATAAAGGAGGTGTAGACCAAAAAAAAAAAAAAACTAATGTGTTCTCTAGTATGCGAATATCTTCAGGGCGTTTTTTTCTCTCTATAGAATGTGTTTAGTGTGGAAGAAAAACTTTTTTGGTTGACACCCCCTTTGCACACAAAAATATTTTGCTATTTTTCAACTATTATTACAGGGAAGTAATGGAGATTCTATTAAAGAAGACGAAGTAGATGATACACCGGAACCTGATATTCAGCCTGTTGGACAGGATTACATAGAAGAAATTAAAAGTGACGATGGAAAGGTACATAATGCTGTACTAAATAATTTTTGATATGCCTAAAATATGAGAGGCAAGCTTGCTTAATGTAGCATGCTATGTTTTACAAATTAGGCAAAAAACAAATATCAGATTTTTTCGCAGAATGTACCTTTCAAATAGGCCATTCTGTAGCCCAATATTCTGTACAATTTTTCACTACTTTACAAAAAAATTACAAATGAAGCAAAAAATGGACTCAACAAAAATTATTTTTCATAGGTAATGAGTTTCAACTGCAAATTGTGTGAATGTCGATTCAATGACCCAAATGCTAAAGAAATGCATATGAAAGGAAGGCGACATAGATTGCAGTATAAGAAAAAAGTTAATCCTGATCTTGTTGTTGATGTCAAACCATCACTTAGACAACGGAAAATTCAAGAAGAAAAATTACGCAGGGCAGTAAGTAGTGGTGTGGTAAAAAAGGGGGTGCGACAAAACAAGTTTTTTTTCTTCACTGTGACATGTATATTGTATTATTTTTTGAACAGTTTTGTAGGTCTCCTGATCTTGGAACTATATGGCAACGGTGCTAGTCAGTGACTATTGAATTTTTCTTTCTGAGAAAATTTGTGTTGTTTTGCACCTCCTAAATTTCAGCGACAATTGTTCCTTTTGTTAAACTGAGTTGATGTTTCTCAAAATTTTAAGGTTGTCGCAAATCAAAAAGACATTGCTTCACCCTTCTAACTTTGAAGGCTAAAGATTGAGAAGGTTTTGAAATTTCTTACATTAAACAATATGCATTCTTGTTGAGGCTATTTTCTAGTAAACTTGTATTTATGTATTTATTAATTGTTATAGGCTATGAGAGAAGAATATTGGGCTCGAAGACATGGTTTTAACATGGAAGATGAAGGTATGATCTTCAAATTTAAATTATAATGAAATTATGTAAATTTTTATTTTCTGCAGAATCCATGTACTGGGAAGACAGACGCCGCTATGAAGAATACATTGATATGATGAACAGAGGTGGACCCTTCCCTAGAGGCAGACCTTTCCCTGGTGGACCACCGGTATGTTATAAATAATCATTAAAACTTAGAATATTCTAATGTTAATTTATTGTATGTAGTTCTTCCCTGGTGGTCACACTCCCAGACGTGCAGATTCCAACGACGATCGGCATGTAATGGCTAAGCACACTGAAATATATCCAAAAGAAGAAGAATTGCAAGTGGTGCAACGAATTGTATCCCATACTGAACGCGCCTTGAAGCAGGTCTCAGATCAAATGGCTGAAGCCAAACCTGCTGAAGCTGATGCCGCAGCTGCAGCTACAGCTACAAAAGACAAACCAGCTGACCAACAACAACAACCTCAGAAGGAAGATGGTCGCGATAATCAACTGTAAGTCAAATTAAAATATGGCTTTATTATAAAATAGCAAACATGTTTTTTTTTTTTTTTTCATAGGTTTTCTTTCCAAAAGGAACAAGATGCCTCTCGTATGTTGCGGGGTGTAATGCGAGTTGGGCATCTTGCCAAGGGACTTTTGTTGAAGGGCGATAACAATGTAGAGTTGGTGGTTTTGTGTGCTGACAAACCTACACTCACACTTTTAAAGAAAGTTGTTGAATTGTTGCCTCCTGCATTCAAACAGGTAAATATTGTATCTGATTTTATCACAAGGAAAAATAACCAAATTCTGTATTTCTGTTGTAATTTTAACTACACTACAATCTACAATTTATTTTATAGATTGCTCCTGAGGTTTCCTACCAAGTAACAATTAATCCTGCAGAAGCTGGTTTGACTGTACAAACTGAGGGACTGACTGTATTAGTTCAACTGACTAGTCCAGTAATGCGTGAACAAGGTAAGTCTTGCATTTTCATGGTAAGATATTGGGTAAGGATTTTAAAAAACAACTTGAGAGGCATGATTGGCTTTAATTTAGTATGCCATTCAAATAATGTTTTTGTGCAGAAATATTGTTTGATTGGCAACCAAATTGAGCATGGGAGAAGAAGTGGGATTGATATATTTGTCCAGTAATTATAGGAAATTGTCCTTTTAAATAAATTATTGAGGCGGTTTTTTATTTTTCCTTGTCAAATTTGTCATTTGTTAGATGTGGAATGAGCGGGCAGTACCGCGAGGTTTAAGCTGAGTATTTTATCATGTTTTTAGCCCATTTTTAAAATTGTAACAAATACATTGAAATGACTAAATTAAAGTTTGATAAAGTAGCACCAACAAAAGCCCTACTTGGATTTATTAAAGTAGCAGAATTCGTAAGTATGTGTATTAGCATAAGCAACAGTTTGTTTTTCTTGATGCAAGTTAATCTCATCTTTAATTTTTGCCATTGGTTTTGTTACATTGAAATAGTTAGAGTTATAGTTTTGATTAATGATTGATTAATTTTCCAGCCCATTTGAATAGAATTCATTATTAGGTGTGTTGCATTATTGACAGCTTAAACCTTGATTAGCTAATAAATATTGGACTTTTTCTAGGCTGAAGAGAGAAGAACCTACTACTGCGAACAGACAAATAAATGTCAACATTTATTGTTTAGTTTGTTGGAGTGGTAATTTGATGAGTTTTCATGTCATTATATACGCCTTCAAACAAATCAAATGCATATAATGATGGTAAAAAACATATTTACAGTCCAATACTTATGTGTCACTAGTGTGTACTGTGCCTTAATGCCCCGTTTTCTAGAATCCATCAGCTACGGTTGTGGGATGATAAGGATTTTTGATCAATAATGCGGCCCAAGGCTAAGCTACGCCCAGATTTATAACTAGAACAGGTCTTGCAATCAATTGAAAATTATAAAACTATGAAAAGTAGGATCCGTTCTTGTTGTTCCTGGGCCGGGCTTAAAGTTCTATGGCAAGCAATGGTCAAACACCCTTTAATGTGTCTTAGAAGCTGCAAGCGGCGGTACGGACCGGGATGTACTATCGAGAGGAAAATGTCTCCAGGCGCTGGCAGCGCTCAGACATACCAAATGGTTCCAGGTTTGTTTCTCTTTACTCTCAACACTCCGAATTTTTTTGTTGTGTATTTTATTACTATTTAAGAAAAAGCAAAAGGAAATCCGCGAAGCGCGTTGATATGAATAACCTGGTACCCATGGAAAAAAAAAATTTAATAAGTTAGTTTAAGGGGGTAACTGAAGACTACAATTTATGGAATATTATATTTTTAAAATTTCGCAAAAGATTTTTGTAGTCTATTTCATTGGTTTTTATTTATTCTATTTGTAAATCTTTTCCCTAAATTGTAAGCCTGTGTTAATATTTCCGCTAAAAAAAATATCTATTAAGGGGGTCACTGTGGATTATTTTTAAAAAAAAGTTATCACCAGGAATAAATAATATTCTTTTTTTTTTTTTTTCGCGGAATTTTTCTTTATTTTATTAGTTGTATAACTAATTGAATGTACTCACAAATTTTGACATTTGCAGGCTAGAGCTTTGGGCTTACAATCTTGTGTCGTTATTATCAGAATTTTAAGAGATCTGTGCCAGAGGGTACCCACTTGGTCGCCTCTTAGTCCATGGGTAAGTGATTTTTTACATTTTTTCTTATTGCATAGGCCTGAATTTTTCACATGATGGATTTAATAGTATTTGCTACTCTTGAAGAGTCATGATGTTAACTACTCAATCTGATGAAATCTTTCAATAATTTTAACTGATTTTTCACAAAAAAATAAAAATATATTAATAAAAACATAAATCATCTTTTAGGCCATGGAATTGCTAGCAGAAAAGATAATTTCTTCCACGCCAGGACAAGCCCAATTGTCGCCTGGAGACGCTCTTCGACGAGTTATGGAAGCGGTAGCAGGAGGAATTTTGTTGCCTGGTGGTCCAGGATTGGCCGATCCGTGCGAAAAAGAAGGCCCTGACGCCTCCGGAGCTTTGAGCGCTCAACAGAGGGAAGATTTGACGTGTTCGGCGCAGTACGCGCTCAGGCTGATTTCTTTTAGACAAATTTATAAGGTAATAATGGTGAACTAGATTTATTTTGAAGGCTCTTTGATTGTTAAACTGAATTTTGCATTCAGTTATGAATTTATTTATTGCTAGTACATCGTCAACGGAAAATTGTTCGAAAATAATTGCATTACGTGGACGGGTTAGTTTTGTTAGTTCATTTAATACTGGTTAGAAGTGTACTGGTTGCCAATAATATTTTGACCTACGCCCTTTTGTCCGCTCGCTTTTGAGCTGCGTTCTTTTGTACCAACGTCGAATTTATGGTTCCGCGGATCTTCTCTTTGAGATTTGGTGAGCGAAGCAAGCAATCGGAGACTTAAAAATAATTAAAATTTCGAGCTGTTGTATTTAAAAAAGGTTTTCCACGTTTTTGGTGGATTTACGTTTCCGAGACGTATAAGTATGTACATTTATTAACAATTTTCCATTGGAACCATTTTCCATTCGAACAATTTTCCTTTTGAACAATTTTCCATTCGAACAATTTTCCGTTCAAACAATTTTCCTTTCAAAGAATTTTCCGGGACTCACTAGTACATATGTCATAAATAGCATAATTGTAATTTTTTCAGGTTCTGGGAATGGAACCTCTTCCAGCCACTCAGAAAACGTTCAAACGTGACAGAGCTGCTCGTAAACGTAGACGTTCAGGTGGCGAACAAGAGGGATCAGAAAGTAAGCTTCTTTAATTATTTTTTTCAATCTCTTATAAAACTATTCTTGATACATGATGTTTTTATTAGTATTTGCTACTCTTGAAGAGTCATGATGTAAAACAATCAAATCTGATCTATTCTCGCTCTAAGCAACTTGATCAGTTTCAGAGTGACTATGTGCTAATTTTATGTTCTTTCAGGTGACACTGGGAAAATTATTAAAACAGAACCAACTCCCGCTGAAGTAACCCCAGTAAAATGACTGCGGTAGATCTGTTTTTAGTTACTATGTGAATTATTTAAAAAAAAATTCTCCCATTTGTCAGTTTTAGTTAATTATTAGGATTTTTTTTTTCATTGTATGTACTTGCCAGTTATTTTGATAAGTATGGCACTTCCACAGTATCAATGAGCCTCAAATGGCAATTCTTTTTACACTGGCCTCCTGTTCTTTGGAAGGTATTGGCATTTACATATTTAAAAAAATTTGTAGCTTTAGGTATATGTGATTATTTAAAAAAATATATAAGGTAGATACATGTGTGTATGCGTGTATTCAAGCTACCAATTAAGTAACGCCAAAATAGGCACGTTATGCGAGTCACACTATGATTTTGTTATATGAAAAGATGTATGTAATTTTGATTTTTTTTATTCGAATAAAAACTTGGGAATTAATTTCAGTATTTTTAATCAGGAATTCAACCCTTTAGGCCGGGGTTACCCAATTCCTTAATTCTTAAATATTTGTCGTTAATTCTTTAAAAGTTCAATTTATTTAACATTGGTGTTTTTAAAGATAAAGAATTAAGAACAAAAATTAAGAATTAAGAAAATGGGTAACCCTGGCCTTATTCACAATAATTTTATAGCTGGATTCACGTAAGCTAGCGAGTGTTTGGAAATCTTGAAAGAGAGATTCTAATATTGACCTCAGGTGATAAATTTCTTATATTGGACATTTAATACCTTTCATCTTCCAATATTTTTATTTGACCAACAGAGAAGCATGGTCGCTACTTTAAGATATAACTATCTTAATTGAGAAAACAAATACTAATGTGGATTAAATAAAATGTTTATTTTTAATAACCATATTTATCATTTAGGTCGGTTCTGCCATCGCCACTTTGATCAGTAGGTGGAACCCACATATTATAATCTTCCTTTGAAGCATCTTCTTCATAGCCTTTCAGTTTTTCAAGTTCAGCTTTATATTGTCTCTGTTCGTTTCTCTTCTGATTTTTTTTACGTTTCTTCTCATCTGTTTCTTCTGAATTTATTTCCTGGGATTTTTCCGATTTTTTTTGAGACTTCTTCGGGATATTGTCCTCATCTTCTTTTGGTTTGTTCTTGTTTATATCATGGGATTTGCTTGCTGATTTTTTTTGATCCTCATTCTCTATTTGTTCTCTTTCATTGTGTATTCTTAATTGAGTATTGAGTTCCTTTTTTGATAGATGATGGTTTGTTAGTGAGTCAAAATCCCCGTTCAACGCCTAAAAAATGGTTTGTAAATCATATGTTATTTGACATCGATTATAGCAAGAAATTCTTACCAAACTTTCCTCTTTTGACTCGTTGGCTGAGCTAGAACTGGCAATATTGGTTTCATTAAAACTTTCAAGTCTATTATTTTCTATTGGCTCATCTACATGGGAAGAAGATGATTCCTTAGCACCAAGGATATTTTTGGCCTAAATATCATAAAATATAAAAATCTCATTTATCATCAAAATGTTTCATGGAATTCAAAAAACGTAATTCTTTATATACAGGGTGATTGATTGTTTAACAGAAGACTCATGAAAATATTTGAGAGTTCATTCATTACGTTCTTAATGTATTTTTCAAAAATTTTCCATGAATGCAGAGGTATTAATCAGCAGTAATCTAAATATGCTATTCTTACCAAACTTTTGTCTTTTGATGCATCGTTGGATGAGCTAGAACCAGCAATATTGGTTTCATTTTCATTGAATTTTTCAAGTCCATTATTTTCCATTGGCGAATCTACATGAGAAGATGATCCTTGAACTCTAAGTGTCTCTGTGGCCTAAATATGAAAATCTAATTTTAAACAAATACCTACCTTCATGAAAAAAAAATTGTATATGGGAAATCCTCAATGTTGAGGCATCTTTTTTGCTGTAATTTGCAAGTTCTCCAAAAATATAAAAATAGCTGGGACAAATTTTATGTTTTTGAATCCTAACTTTCCATTAAAAAAACTTAGTTGAAGGGGGTGTGACCCAAAAATAGGACAAGTTGTATTTTAGGGTCACGCCCTCTTTAAGCTACCTATATTGTGCTTACTTCTTCCTTGTCTTCGTCAGATTCCTCATCATCCTCATTGGAGGCTTGTGTTGCAATATTCTCATTCGGCTTAGCAGGAAATTTAACAGGCACTTTTCTGCGTTTACCAAACAAGGGCAAAACACGCTTTGGCTTGTTTATGTTAGAAGTGCTTGTACTTGTCAAGGGCACCAAAGCTGGTAAATTGGCAGGTTTAGCAATGTTTACCAATTTTATTACATTAGAGTGGCTCTTTCTCAAATCGGCCAGTTCGAGTTTCAATTTTGAAATCGTTTGCTTGTCGAGTTTGTCTTTTCCCAGCATGTTCATATAGGAGTCCAATGAATCTTCTTCGGGTTGGGTACTTAAACTAGCGCCTGATTGCTTTTCTTGTGCTAAATGTAGCTTCTGCTCGATTCTGGTAATCGATGAGGATATTTCACGCTCTCTTTCAAGCTGAAAATAATTTATCAATTTAGCACTGACAAAGTATTGAAGTCTTAAAGTATTGACACATTTCTATTTATTTTCATAAAAAATCTCACCAAGGTTTCATAAGTCTCAACTTTATCAGGTTCCCTAACTTTCATCCTTTTCTCTCTCTTTTTCTCAATAGTCCCAGTCCTATCCAGGAAAGTATCTTCATCGCTATCATAATAATCATTTTCTTCCCAATTTTTGGATTTGCGCTTCCTGGATTCGTGAGTTGCTTGCCTCAATACTCCAAACCTATCCAATACCCGGCATGCCTCTAGAGCGCACTGGACTACTGCTTCTTTTTTCTTGCCTCGGTGCAACACTTCTGCGACAATGGGTCGGCCCATTTCATCATCCACCGGTAGTTCTACTTTGCACAGAAACTGGCCCATACCTTGTTCAGTGCAGTTGTATTCAAGCTCGAGTCCTTCTCTTTCGAAAAATCCACGCAGGGCTTTTTTAGGATCGTCTAAATATAATTCTTCGTTATTTGTTGAAGCGTATGGGTTTTCGCCCATTTCTTCATCATCATCCGCATCATCCCCTATAAAAGATATTTTTAGCATTTTGTATGTGTTTAGAAAATTATTTACCCATTCCCCAGTCAACTCCTCGTTCTTCTTCCTTCTTCCTTTTCTCCTCCCGTTCAAGCTCAGCCAGTTGCATTTTTTCCTTATGTTCTTTAATTTTTTGTTCCCTCAACTGCTTTAGTTCGGTTACAGAAAGTTCTGATTCTTCTTCTTGATCATCTTCGGGACCAGTTAATATGTAGTGGCGTTGACTGAGACCTAAACGTAATATATGACCTACCTGAGAAGAACAAATAAGTTATTTATGCAAATATTAAACATTATTTAAAGGATCAGTAATAATTAATATTAAATCTAGGGTAAAAAAAAACAACCAACCACTAGATTTTGGTGTGCGGCTGATTAACAAAAAATGAATAAATGAACATGACAGCATGGTAACGCTGGTATCGATCAAACATCAAATATCAAGCCCAAAATGGAGTCAAAAAAGCAATTCAAGGAGAAAAGTAACAGCCAGATACAAAACGATTCCCATGGAGAATCACAAGAAGTCACTCTCGATACCGCTTCAACTAAATTCGAAAGTCAGTTCAATTTTAGCCCCCAAACAGAGGTTTTAATAAGGGACAATATCAGCCAGCAAGCAGTAGAAAATATAAAACACATTTTCAATAAGACGCAGGCTGTAAGGAAAGTAGCCGATGCGAAACATCAAGAAATTGAAGCACAATTCAAAGAGCTTAGAGACAGGCAAGGATTTTCAACTACTTGATAATAATTTTCGTTTACAACAGTTACAATTTTCAGGTTAAATATTTCCTCACAGTATCTAAATCGCGTAGGCAAAAACATAGATAACGTAAAATTCTCCTATCAAAAGAAAATTTTGGAAATGCATCAAGCTCGACCACCATTTGAAGAAAATGCTGACCAGCAAAAAATGGCAGAAAAAAGACACGAAATGGAGAAGCGAATGAAGGAAATTAAAGATAAAATTGTAAAAATACAACAAAAAGTTACTGACGAAAAGGAAAAAAATAATAATGTCGCCCTGAATTATCAAGAAGCTTTTGAAAATGTTTCAGCTGCTTTGGAGAACATTGAAAGTGGTGAATATAGCTCGGAGAAGTTGAATAAAGAATGAAAATTTGGCTCGGCTTTTGGTGTTTTTTGTGTAAAATTTTTAAATAAGTGAATTAGATTATTTATACTAAATTTATACTTCACATTGAGTGTATTTCTCACAATATGTATATAAAAAACTATTCGAAAATTGTATTTTGGAAGGCCCTAAAGTAGTCTTGTATTTTTTTTTTCAATCTTGCAATACAAAATGTTGATTTTGGAAATTCACACATTATTAACTATTTGCCAGAGGCATTGTGATAGGCATGTTTGGCCCATGAAAAGTGTCTCCATGAGGTGGATTGTTTACAAAACGAAGCTTCGCATTGTCGGAATGTACCTATTACCCTTTGAAAAAATATTAGAGACTCATCATTATAGATTGCATGCCAGTTTTACAACATCTTTTCCTTTAAAGCAAAAACAACACCTGCCATTCACACTGATGAGTCCCAGGTAAGCAATCCTTTTTTGGAAGGTGATTAATTTTCACAGGTATTGGTAAAAAATCACCCGTCAGCACAAACATCACTAGTTGTCTGTCAATCTAACCCTAGTCAGGGTCAAAATGGAATCAAAAAAACAGCTTACAGAAAAAATCAACAGGCTGATCCAAGAAAAATCCTATAAAGAATCAGAAATAGAAGCTTTGATAAATGACGTTCGCGGACGGGAAAAAGTGAAGCAATTAAATGATTTTCTAAATAGGGCTCACGTCATAAGGAAAATAATTGATCGGATGAAAGAAGAAACAGGCGCTCAGTTTGAGGAAAGGTCAGGATCTATTCTTATTCAAAAAACTAATTAGAACAAAACACATTTTTAGATTTGTTAATATCTCCAAATCTTTGGACTACATGAAGAAATTATTAAGCAACCTCAAATTGCACTTTCAAGAGAAAGTTTTAGAACAACTTCCAACTTTGCCAGCACTAGAAGTCCAGTCTTGTACCTCAAACAACGCCAAGAATAAGGATAACATGAAGGAAACATTTGCTGAAATTGACCAGCTAAGTCAATTTTTTCTTAAAACCTTGACCTGATTTTTGTGTAAAATTTGTACTGAAATCCTCTGGAAATAAATTTTATTTCTTTTGTGAATTACACTGTTTACAATTTGACAAAGTTTAACTTAATTAGCTACTATGAGAACTAATAAAGATATTATGCATTTACTACTAACGAGAAAACCCTAATTGGTTACAATCAAAGATTAAAGTAACCCTTAGCCAACTATTAAAAAAATTGAATATATTTCTCAAGCAGTCCCAGGAGACAATTTAATACAAAAATGATAAAATACAAGAATATGAGAGTTTTGAGAAGAAAGAAGATTGAATGAGAAAACAGTGATGTCAAGATTTCAAGCAAGGCATAAGGTCCCCTAAACTTTTTGAAATCTAAGGACCTTTTAAATGATCTGAATACATATCTAATGCCTGTATTACATCTGTGTATTTTTCCGTGTATTTATTCATGTAGTTCAGGATGCCAACATTATTTTGTTTTTCATAATGCTGATTTATGTTGCGTTTGAAGTTTTTCTGTTGTCACCCTGAACTACATGAATACACGGAAAAACACACAGATGTAATACGGGCATAATAAACACAAAGTAGACACATCCTTATTTATGGGAGATATAGGTTTATACTGGATAGTAATGGAACTTGGTTAATGAATATTGAATCCCAATATTCAATTTACATGGGTTCTTCTCTCTATATAAAGATAAAACCAAAGTTGATTTATTCACCTTCTGATAAACTGTCAGGTATGCAATCTGACAGAAAAAAACACAATCTGTAATTCCATTGGTCGGTGAGTTATCCATCGATCAACAGAACTATAGAACGGTAAATTTATCTTGCAGACAGTTACCAGTAAGTTCATCTGAAGATGAATAAACCAGGCCTAAAACTCATAAATATGTAATGTTGTTATTTAAAAAAATATATAGGCAAATCTTACCCTTATAGGAGCATACATTTTTGGCTTCAGCTTATTGTTTTTGCCATTTAAAAATGTTCCGTGAGTGCTTCCCAAGTCATACACATAAAACCCTGGCGGTTCCGTCTCTGAAGGAATATCCCTGTACTGAACTACAGCATGGTATCTAAAAGAGAAAACAACACAATTTTTTTTATATACAATTTGGAGTAAGATGTTTAACCTCGATACTGTTGGATGCTGAGCGGAAATATCACAATTGAGCAGCCTTCCAAAAACCCAAAAGGATTTTTTCATTAAATCTATGGTTTGTATAATTTTGCCGTTTTTGAGTACTTCAAAAGCATAGGGTTTTCCAGTGGTTTCTGGCAGTCCTGACCAATTTGGCTCTTTATATGGAATGGTTAGTGGCTGTGAAAGAGCTGCAAAATTTGCTATTGGAAACTTGTACCTTGTACCATTTTATGTTGAATAGAGTTTACCTTGTTTGCTATCAAGTTGTTCGGCTGGTTGGTCCTCAGAACTTTTTACATTTAAAGAAACCTCATTATCCAGAATTTCTATACTTTCTTCAGCAGGTTTTTCTTCAGAACTAAGCTCTTGCTTTGGTACACTTGAAGCAGTAGAGGTTGCGACTAGTACTTTTTTGGGAAGGCGACCTATTTTTCCAATAAGTAATGTGGGTTTTTTAAAAGGAACTTCTTGTTTTGCCTCTGTTGGAGGACTTGCATCAATAGTTTCTTGTATTTTTGTCTCCTCGATAGCGTTGTTTTCTTGTTCTTTAATTTCAGTGTCCATTTTGATTAAAATTCTAAACCTAATATTAGATTATATAAATTTATCAAATCACCTCATCACAAAATTATAAGCGATTCACAAACGAAAGAAAATCCTTGAAAAAAATATTTATGTATTTTGTTTTTAAAATTTTAAACATCTTGCATGACAGTTGACATTCGTAATTCCTGACAGACGGTAACTTCATTTTTCTTGGCTATGTTCCGATATCAACTGCCAGGTGTCAGGTACTGAAGCTGGGTTCGGCTTGCACACTCCGAGTGACTCCGTTTGTACTCCAGCCGTTCGGGTGTTGCCTTTTAACGAATCAGACAACGGCTGGAGTGCGAACGGAGTCACTCGGAGTGTGCAAGCCGAACCCAGCTATGATTTACTGTGCTGGTTTTACTGACATTTGCTGTTCCGATTTCAACAGCGTACTCTGGTGGTCATTCAGTACTGAATCGACTGAATCCAGTGACTGAAAATAGAACGGCATCATCGGATGATGCTTCAGGTTGGGAGTTGAAACGGTTGGAGACTATTGGAGAGGGAGATCCAAGGATATTACACACTACACAGGATAGGACAACTAACGATAGCCTATCCGCATATGACCTCTGTAGATCAAATCTCAAGCCCCCATCACGCCAAAGTACCAGTGATGACGTAAATTGCGTGTCGTTTCCTGCCTTGACGTAGGGAGTTTGCACTACGGGCTATGATTCCGCTGACTTTCGCTTTATGCATACTTGATTTAGGCGGCGTTCCGTATCCTAACCAGAGTTACCGATCGGTAAGAAGCGGTTCATCTATGGTAACAGTATGGTTCCTGAAAATGCGGTTAATGTGTGGAACGCTTCGGTTCAGCTTTGGTTTGGTATGGATGCTAGATGATAGAATATTATCCTCTTAAAAATATATTTGTAATTAAGCAATCGTCAGGAATGAATGTAGTATTCACCTCTTGTTCTATTTTCACCTCAAATAGAAGTTGAAAGCGGAAGAAAAATAAAAAAAATAAAAATTATTACCTAACCTAACAAACAAATGTCAGAAATTTAAAATAAACGGAAAAAACCAAGCTTTTTGATCGGTAGATTCGGTTGACAGTTGGGACGGAATTTTTCAGGAACCGCGTTTCATAACTTAACCAGAGGCGATTTTCAGCCTGGAATGATTATTATTTGGTTATAACCAATGCATTTCCGCCGTCGCGGTTTTAACCAAAGTAGGGGAAGTTGTGACGTCACATATCAGCTGATTTGCTTTTGGTATTTACCACTTATAACCGATTATAGCCAATTTTAAGCGAATAACCACAATTTTGTGGTTTTAACCGCGGTTACGCTTTGGTTCAAGATGACAGATCACTTGATGACGTCATTCCATTGTATTCGCTTAAACGCGTTTGGTATTAACCGCGGTTACCCCTGTTGTGTTATTGCTATTTGTTTATATTTTGAATTTTGATTTCATGCTGGCCGGAAAATGGAAAAGAGGAGAGAACTTGCCTTTTTATTTGGAGATGTGTTTTTTTTGAAGACAGTGCGGAAATAATTGATTTGTTAGGAAATCTACCAATTTGTTGCATTTTTTTTTAAAAAAAGGAAAGACATGAGACCGAAAATCAATTGAAACAGATAATACTTGCTATTAAGAGTAAATTAGCTGTTTCTAAAAGCCGGTATTTCAAATGTAATCTTAAAATCAAGATTTACCAAAGGTATCCTTAACGTTAAGGTGAACTTGAAATCAGTTCATTCAGGTAACTTAAGATAAGCTTAAGATCCACCTTGAATTAGGGGAACTTTTATACTTTGATATACGGTGAAACTTGTATTAAAGATGACTTAACGTTATTTTAACGTGACATTGAAATACCGACCCAGTCTCCAGTCTCCAACCTGTATTTGGTAATCCGCACCTTCATGACTTTTGCTTAGGGAAGTATCCATAATTTCTGGCCCTTTTTTTACTTCATAATACCAAACAAACTGCTAAAAAAAATAAACAACTTGCTAAAAACCCGCCAAAAATGCAATGTCAACAATTCAAATAATAACCGCAAAATAAAAACCACTCCCGAGCTGGGTTAAAACCGCAATTTTGCGGTGATAAGTATGACATTTTACAGCTGATCCATGACGTCACGGAGTCATAACCAAAAGAAAAACCAAAGTCGCATAAATGTTGTGGTAAATACCAATCCGAAATGGTAAAAACCAATCTCGTTTGGTTATTCGCTTAAAATTGGCTTTATAACCCAGCTTTGGATTTGGGTTAATCTTTTGGTTATAGCTTTTTGATGTTATTGTTATTATTTTGGGAATTGATATCGGTGTTTTGTGATTTTGCAGTTGTGTTGTGGCCTGGCACAATGGGAGAAGTATACACTCACTTACTCACTGCAACTCACCATGTTTAGATCATCCCCAAAGAAAATCCGTTCAATAAACGAGACTACCGAGAGATTCCGCTCCATTTTAGCTGCCTAAACAACAAACCATTGTTGAAACGAAAAAACAAATAAGAATAATAAACATAACTCTACACTTCTATAACCAAATCGTTTCAGCGGTCAGTTCCTTGGGTTATGATTCTTGAGTGGTGGGGGCTATGACGTCACACGTGGCTGTCAAAGTTGTCAACCAAAAGAATAACCACGGTATTTACCGATAAATAATCATTCCACGCTGAAAATCGCCTCAGATTTCAGGAGTGGTTAGGTTACGGAACGGAAACCGGAAAAACCAAGAACCTTGGTTAACTTACGGAACGCCGCCTTAGTAAAAGCTACATTCTAAAAAGACCCTTTTTAAATTTCGTTTGCATCTTCCTCTTTGCTTATTATGTTATTCAAAATTAAATAATATTTTTCATCATAAATTTATATTTTAAACTACGACCGCTGGCGCAAACAGTTAACGACACCGTTGATGACTTCGGCAACGGTGTAGCACCATATCATCTTGATTGCAAAAATCGATGAGAGATTTTGAGCCACCTATTTGATCAACGTTATACGTTATCGGTTATTTTGCTCATGCGCAATAGTGAAAAAATAATTGGCCCGCTTAATAAGCGGTAACGTACTACGCTAATTATGTGGAAATAAACGGAACGTTATTAACCGATAACGTTTCAGCATTTCGACGTCTTATTATATTTTCAATGTTATTTATGAAGTGCAGTACATATTTACACAAAACAAAACACAAATAAATACCCAGCCATCCTAACATAAACAAAAGACAACATAAAATTTGACGCTAGTTACACAAATTCAAATTCCTAACCACAAATTTTCATTAACGTTTAGCGTATAACGTCCTTCACAAGTTTTGGCTTCAAAAACTAAAAAAAGGCTAAATGTCATCCGCTATTTTTCAAAGACTGCGCTTGCTCAGTTTATCGTTTAGCGTGTAACGTATTTCAAAATTTATGTGGCTCAAAATCTCTCTAATGAGCAATCCTTTAGTAGTGTGTAATATTAAACTTTGGTAATATTTTTGAGGAAGACCAGGAACAGAATTGCGCTGTTGCTAAATCTTATTTTTTTTCCTGGACATAAGAACTATTTTTAATTTTTTTTTTGTCAATGCGTGTTTTTTGTGGTAAATGCGGTTTTATCCGGAGAAAACACTTAGTAATCCGGAGCTCGGAGGCCATATGTGAAAACCCGTAGACTCCGGAGAGGTGGCAACCCTACGTGTATCAAACGTAAAGCGAATTTCGCGCAAGTGAGAATGAGGCATAATGCCTATAGTATTAGCCCACCAGATGATATGACAGGGAAAGGGGGTTCTTTAAATTTCAACACCCTGTATTTTGAAAGCGACGCATCGGTGTCCTATCTCAAATTACTTCTCTATGGTTCCTCTATATACCTTAGCATTTTTAACCAGTTGAACGGGGACACCCTGTATTCCTATTTGAAAGTAGCAAGAGGTAGGGCACAAAATGGCGACGGCACCTCTATTGTTGCCACTGTATGTAAAGGTTTATTTAACCACTGTAGTATTTTCCTATTGGGCTGTATTGTGTAAATCGACCTTTTTTTATCAACTCATAAATGACAAAAAGTCCAGACAGTAGGCAATTTTCTGTGAGGATAACCAAGCATACACGATTATGCTCAGATGTTATGTTTCAATTGTGCCATACTCCCCTAACTTCCCCACCATCAAATTCTGGGATACTCGAGGATCAAGAACACTTAACTTCTTCCATGAGAACATACTGAAAATCACCTTTTCTACATTTAAAATCGAGGAAAAAATTAACTCACTAGCACAGCCTGAATCGTAAGCATTCCATCGAGGTCTGCGGCTGACGTCATTATCAAAATATGCTGATAGTGACGTCACTCGCAGGGACGAATGTAGTTGATCAATAGTTCGTCTTGTGACGTCATGAGTTTGAACGCTGGCTAGAAGCTGCGTCCATGCTTCCGGCGAACTACGTTCAATATGACGTCATGAGTTTCTCTCGAAAGCGTTTGTGTTCATGAAAGTAGTTCGTCGCGAAAATTCAGTTTAACTGTATTCCTTTTATACATGGAATTACACCTAACGAGCTCCTCGGAGTCACTCCAAAACATACAATTCAGATTTTATCATTATTTTTTAATATTAACATTACCGTCATTACCTAAAAGGGCTTCTTGCACCCACCGCAAATTTGGTGCATCAGGGGAAAGGGGGATGCACTATGAGCGACTCGAGTGCTTAACGCACTTTTAAATGGAACGTTCAAGCTTTTGACATTGAGCAGCTCAGAGTCACTCAACGGGTAAAAGGAATACAGTATATATGTTTGATTAACCTCGCGAAAAATTTCCTATTTCATCTTTGAACCAAAAAACATAACATAAGAACGGGCACTTTCAAAAATTCCACAGTTTCTGAACCGGTGCGATACCGGTTTAATAGTTAACTTACCAACCCGTTCCAAAATGTACAGACTTTTTACCGGTTGGACCAGGGATGCGATTTTCGAAACCATTCGAGTACATTTCGTATACGAAATTTGACTGACAGCAATGTAAATTAAATGGGGAGCAGTCAAATTTCGTGTACGAAATGTACTCGAATGGTTTCGAAAATCGCACCCCTGATCCTCCGTTGGCTATACCGTACCGTGTTGCGTGTGTGATCGAGATCCATAAAAAGACACGTAAAATTGAAGACCTCACTTTCAGTACTGCACACCTCACTTTTAGTACTGCACGCGCCAGCTCGTAACGTGACGTACCGTGTCGAAGGTGTGTTTCCGGCTTAATAGTTTTTGTAGCGCCATCTCTTATTGAGCTATTGAAGCTGAAAAATTACAGTCGCCATCCATGCGTAATTCAGTGACGTAGACATTTGACATCATTCAGCAACGACATGTTGAAAAATATATCGTGAAGGATTTTCGTTTCGCTAGGCTCGTATGTCACGGCCTTGAAATTTTACCCCCAGAGCGCGTTAAGAAAAATAAATATTGAAGTAAACTTCACAAGGAAGATGTTGAGAGGACAGAAAACTGAAAAATATATAAATAGGAATATAGTGAAATAGATCAATCAAACATATAAGAGGAATAAAAATTAAAAAAACATTAAAAATTATCATTGGCAAATTCAGTAAATCCATATAGAATCCTCTCTCAGACAAAAATTTCTTGAGTGTGATTTAAAAAACTATATTGCAGAATATTTTGTCCATGATGGAAAGATGGCCGTACAATACCGAATACTGTATGGTTCTGCATTAATAAATCCTAATTTTGATATCCTTACAAACAAAGAAGAATAAATAGGTAAACCTTCATGAAACCAGTGGGCGAAATATGGGGCCTAATAATGTGATTAGCAATGATTCCTATAATGAACAATTTTATTTCAAATGTTATAGGACAAGGGACTAGCATAGACTATATAATTCTATTGAAATGCCATCATCATATCCACTAGAGCGTTTTATGGCTGTTTGCACCGACTACTTTAAGAGTTGTTTAACGATAATCAACGTTTAAAGCGACATTTTTACATGTAAAATTGTCACTTTAAACGTCGATTATTGGTAAACCTCCCTTAAAATGGTCGGTGCAAACGGCCATTAGTTCTCGACGCCACGAGAATGATGGCCGTTTGCACCGACCGTTTTAAGGAAGGGTTAGCGATAAGTATACCTTAAAATGACAGTTTTACATGTAAAAATGTCACTTCAAGGAATACTTATCGTTAAGCCTTCCTTAAAATGGTCGGTGCAAACGGCCCTTAGATACCTAATAAATCCCCCATCACGAAATGGATAAGACAAAAAGGAAGATGTTGTTAGTATGATCAGCATTCCTGCCAATAAAATTATACCTACCTATAAATGGAAAGTCGCTCAGCTATTGAACAGTAAAGTAAAACTATTGAACCCAATATTTGAGAAATAAAGCCACTTCCATATGATAGGTTTCTTGGTCAATGTATAAATATGCTTGTGCAAGATGAGTTCGCAAGGCCGAATAAGAAAAAGGAAAAATTCTGAACTAAAAATACTGGACGAATGATGAACAGTAGAGTGATAGGAAGATAATATGGAGTAGTGAATGCATAATATCTAAAGACGAATATGCGAGGAACAGATTCTGGCGAATCTTGAACAAGTTTAATCCACAAAGAAGACATTAGAATTATGATCTATATAATATCGACGATTGAAAGTCCAAGATACTGTTGAGATAGATTGACCCATATTCGACTTGAATTCTCGAATTTGGAGTTTGGCTTTGGAGATTTAAGTATAGTGACTTATTGAGACTATATTGGAGAAAGAGTTCCAAATTCGACAGTATGAAGCGATATCTGTAGTGTTATAAATTAAGGTAGAGCTATTTTTTCCTGATTTTGGTTATATCGCTTTAAATAAAATTTATTCAAGTATTAATGGAAAAGTATTGTCATTTATTTGGTGAAAGAAATTGTAGTATATTTATTTTATGAAGAGATCATCCTCAGGTCGCGAGAGGTCAGTTGATCAATGACATTCATTGTGTCAATGAAATGTTGAAAAGTGCTAATTCTGTTACGGTTGGGAAATTTTACAAATACGCTACATCCAGTTATCCTTTCAAACCAAACCTACGTAAAGAAAATGTAAATGAAAAAAGCCTTCTATCGAAAATATTTTTTAATAAAATTCATTCTCTTATGAGCAAGTTGGTTTTGTTTTAAAAACATTGAAATATTTAATATTCATTGTTTTATAGCAATAAACTTCTTAATTTAAGTCATAAATTTAATTTTTCAACAGTTTTACGATACACCACTGGACGCATCCCAGAAAAGCAGGTAGCCGTCGTCAACCGTGCCGTTAGAAGGGCACTAAATTGCTAATTAACAACCCTACCCGTGTAATTGGCATTGGCTGAAGGGAATATGCTGTCAGGGAATGAACGGGGGTGGCAGCATATGGCAGGTGTCATACGTGTTAACACAGAAAAAGACACGTTTTAGGGGGAGAACCTTAATATTCTAATAATTGAAAAAGGATACTAATTTCAATTCAGAATTATTTTGGCTAAATGTTTCGTGTTTTTGAATTAGGTTTTGTCCTTTGCTTCAGGAAACTGATTCCAGAATATTTGTTTCGTTATCGTTGATTAGATGAAACTTTTTGTTTATTGGTGATGAAGCAAGGTTCATTAGGTATTTAATTATTTCGTCTTGCGCGAAATATGGGTTCCATATAAGTATGTACCTACCTACAGAATTTGAAGAACTACAAAAACTTATACATTTTATCAAGGAAAGAATTATGTATGTACATATTTACATTTATACTTTCTTTTCCGGAAATCAGGATCCCCATTCAACATTTTTTCCAGAAAGGCCTGGAAAAATTCGTAGTATTCATCGCTGAAGATCGATGTATATTATTTAATTTGCTAACTTAAAAAGTTTGTAATTTTAAGACATAAAGACTTTATTCGTAGGTCTGTAAGTACAAATTTTTTTTACATAAAATCTAATGCATGGTACGCTTTTTTTAGTTTTAATTCTGTTGAGTTTGCACAGTTTTAAGCGGTTTTCGCTTGTATTTCAAACAATTTAAATGTGTTTGCTTAGGCTGTCTCGAGGTCAGACAAGGGTTTATTTAGCCCAAAAGCAATAGAACACGCTATCAAAGACGTGCTAGAAAAATTCGAGTCTTTAGACTAGCTGCAGAAAGACACAAAGTTAAGTTACAAACACTGGTTCACTGGATTATTGCCGAACATTGGAAAATCAACCTTTCAGCCTGTTATAAGAAAATCAGTTGACAGCTGAAATGCCAAGAGAAGAAAAACAGACCTCTTAATTACCTCAAATCTACAAGGTTCACCAGTCGTTGATCCAGCTGGGTTCGGATATAGTTGTAGTACTTCTGACCATCTCCCCATCATAAAAATTCTTACAGAAAAGTCTAAGCAACATAAAATTGATAACAAATAACACCGAAGAAGACAGATAAGATGGTGACCTCTCTTTGGAAAAAAATTCGCCATATGGCCACCAGGTTTCCCTGATCTTACTGCTCTGGATTGCTTTTTGAGGCGATGTTTGAAGGAGCGAGTGTTCGTTGATAACCCTCGAACTCTTCGTAAATTGAAGAATTGAAGGATATTCAGTGTTACTTTATAGACTAAAAAAATTTCTTATAATGCAAAGAGAGAAAGCTGTAAGATTGGTAAAGGTTTTCAAAGTGCAGAATTGCAAAATTGCAAATTTTTGTTTTCCAAAGCAAGTAAGCAAATTGGAGACAAAAACTAAGAGATCGTTTTTTATAATTGTTACTAAAAAATGTAGGTACTTAATTTTTATACTCTTATCATCATGCTATTAAGATAGAGTTAGTGAATGGACAATGTACTTTTCGCCTGACAAGAAAAGGGGCCCCCCGTGGAAAGCGAGAGAAGTTCCGCCCCTGCTTATGGAGATGCCTCTGCTGGTCTGGGTCTGTGTGTATCTCTCATAGATGCGTGCCTTTTTGAAATATCAGTCATAAAATCCGTGCCCGTCGGTTCGGGAGACTGCACGGCGTATTCCGCACAGTTCCGATACGCGAGATTCAAAGTTTCTTAGTTTAGAATTATAAAACAATTTGGGATAAAAGATAACGTGATGAATAAATGGTAAATTTTCAATTAATTGAATATAGTTAAGTTAGGTCCATATGAATAAGACATCAACTAAATTAAAATTTTGAAAAAAAAAATATTTGATTTATATTTCAATTTTAATATTAAATTTCGATATCTAAGTAAGTGACTTAATTTTTATTCTGCAAACAAAATTTCATTTCGTTCTCTACTAATTATTGGTCACCTTCTACTACTTTTGATGACTACCCCAAGCTGATATTTTTAAAACTAATCAAAAAGTTTTGTGACGAAAGCTCCAATAATTACCAATTTAAAAGAAAAATGTCAAAGGATCATGCCGATATGGTCCAAGATTATGCGATTCGTATCATCTACACCTCAAATCTCCCACGCGACGCTTATATAAATAGATCGGTACACAAAAAGTACTATTATGCCTTATTATTTTACACTTAATTTTTTTAAATCGTTGACCCAAAATTGGTTTAGTACTGCATAAAGTCGTTTAGATCAAATTAGATTAGGTACATAAATTGAATGACAAGCGATGAGACAAGTCCCTAAGTATGAAGTGGGTTAAATAGGGGAACAAAAATGCACAAAATGCAGATGTTTTTGTTTGAAAAAGAGTTTTTTGGACATTAAGAAATGGAAAACTTAGTTGTTGCACTGCCTTTGAATAGAAATAAAAAATATAGACTTCGACTTTAAAATCCAAATTTCTGCTCTTAACTCGATGTAGGTTTATGTGTTGGACTCTTTCGTAGATATGTAGATTCCTGATTTGAGTCTGGTTAAAGTTTCCATATCCTCCAAATGCAAAAATAGTTACGGAGCGATTTTTTTATTTTAGTGTATTATTCAGGTTTGACCAAAATCACCAGAAAACGTGGAAATATCCAGAAAACTTTAAAAATTGACTGAATACTGAAAAATCACTTAATTGAATAAATTTACAAAATTCACTAATCACTTATATGACTATGACTTCTACTTAACTTAACATACAGACATTTCTTACTCAACTATATATAACAATTTTCTTGTTGAAGCTGCGACTGATTGACTTACAAACTACGCGCTTCACATATGAAACCACACCAATCAAGTGTGGCGTCGGCTTTTCCGCACCAATGTAATCTCGTAAATAGATTATCTGCTGTACAGAAATTGTGTAGTAGATGCGATTTTTGTATGCATTAAAATTTGCCTAAAATACAACATGGATTTAATGAGTAGGTACTCAGGAAATAAAATTTAAAGTGTTATCTTTCTGTCTATATTTCCTTATATTTAGGTATATTTTTGGAAAGTGAATTTTCCCCCTAAATAAGTAGGTACTTAAAGTACTAGCTCAAAATTAATTTAGCTTTTTAAAAACACCATACTTATATCTATATACCTAACAAAAACACATATTAATCTAATCGTGTTAATACGAAAACTCTCTTTTAGATTTAGATGATGCACATCCCGACCGAAATAACCACAAAGCAGCGGCATGGAACAATTCGACATCTTGAGACCACGTTGAAAGCAAAAAATTCACGATAAATCATACCAACAATATCAGTTTGTAAACAAAATGCCGAGAATAAAGAATTAATGATTAGTAAAGACAAACAATTTGACTTTATCAGCAACAACCCCAACTGTGTCGCGACGAATTTTCCTTGGATTTTTTCAATAATGAAAACTAAAATGTAAAACTGAGTTTTATCGCCCACAGTGCTGTGATTTTTTTTTTTAATAAATAAGACTGATAATATTATTATTGACAAAATGTGGACGTATTTATTATTAATTTGTGTGCTAAATAGTGCCCTGTTAGTGTCTGGGTCAGTGTTGCTGGAAAATAGCTACAGTAGGACTATGATGAGGGTCAACCAGAGTAATGAGAAATATAGTATTGATGAGTTGATGAACAGTGTCTTTCCTAAGAAAATTTCCGATGATGTTTATCTGGATCCTTGCAAAGCTGGTAGGTTGAGAATCACCATTATGTATTTTATATTACTTTATTTTAAACATTATGCTTACTAGGTTCACAATAATATATTTAAATGTATTGTGGTCTTGGTTTTATACATACATATACCTACTATCTCAATTCACTTGGTTTCATATTTCTTATACATATTTACTAAATTTCAAATAAAAAGCAAATGTACTGCAAAATATTTCGTTTTCAAGAATACGTTCCCCTCCACAAAATGAGGGATTACGCGTAGGTAATTCGATTGTGTGAGTATTTGAAACATTTTCAGCACTAACTTAATCCTCTAGAGGGAGTGGAACCAACCCTTACCATTCCAAATGGAATAGGGGTTCGAGTGATACCTGTTTCAAAACAGCGCTCAATTTTCTTTCAAACGACATCAAATAAAAGAGAACTGAACACTCTTTTGAAAGAGGTATCACTCGACCTCTTTTTTCATTTGAAATAGAGTGAGGGTTGGTCCTACCCCGCCTAGAGGGTTGAAGTTGATATGCTGAAAATGATTGCAAAAAACTTCCCTCTTTGAAAATCAAATTGCGTGTACGAGCGATTTAAAAAAAAATAAACGTGGCATCAGATATTTAGCCTGTTTTGTTTTAAATGGTACACCTTGTATGTATGTACAGGGTGTTTTTTTAAATATTACACCCCACCTTTACCTTTACAGGTAGATGAAAGGAGTAAATATAAAAGCTGTTCAGTATTGGCTAAATTTTAATTAGAATCCATGGTCAAAAACAAAAATTGAATGTCAGAAATGCAAATGCATGCTTTCAGCTTTTTTCAAATGGATGCCCTATATTTGGTTCTATATTCTTGAAGAGCACAATTTCCCGATTCCAAAACTAGTTTGTCTATATTTGGTTGAGCCGTCTCCAACATATGTATTTGATTCTAAAAATTTTAAAAATACCATCAGAGAAATCAAGTACCTCAAATTTTACCTATAGCTTTCACCTGTACAGGTAGAATGGTTCACAAAATCAGTAGTAAGATAGTATTTTTACAATTTTTAGAGCCGAATATATGAGAAATTGCTCTATCAAATATAGATCGGAGCATTGTGCTCTTCAAGAATATAGAATGAAATATAGAACATCCCATTTGAAAAAAGCTGAAAGCATTACAAATAAGTGGATTATTGCGGAACTTATGGGTGGACCTCTGTGGGACGAGCGCAGCGAGTTCCGCAGCCATCTACTCACCAATATACTGTTGAACTGTTCCAATAAGACACTCACCTGAAACGTATAGTTTTTGCACTAATGAGAAAAATCACCAACTGAGTGAATCAGGTAAATATTGTACTTGAACAACATATTGGTGAATAGATGGCTGAATCCATCCATAAGTTCCGCAACAAACCACTCGTTTGTACTTGAATAATTTGTCACATTATATTACTGGTTTGGTAAAGTAACATTACTAATTCCTATTGAAAGGCAAATTGACAAAAAGTAATCTTACAAATTTTGACTTTATACAGGGTGGTCCTTCGGGAATGACATCGATTGCTTATGGGAAAACTGTGAAAGGTAAAAATTTGAAAATTTGGCAACATAGCAATGTCGATGGGGGACATCTAGGTAAAATATTTTCAAGATGGCGGCATTTCCGGTCATACCGGAAGTTGATACCAACTCGGTTATTTTAAATAGAACACCCCGTATATAAATGTATTTTTGAATTCTACATAAAATTCTGAGCAGATTTCATGTAATATACCCTATACCTAAGTTCAACTGTTTTGGAAATATTGACAGTTGAAAATTGACTTTTTGCAACTTTGACAGGCTGTAAAACCTGAACAATTAATTTTAGAGGAAACCCGATTTGACATTCCTATCTTAGATTTTTATAAACTATCATTTGACATCAACTTTGAATTAAATCCATGATTAAAAATTTCAGTTAAATTTAATCTCCGTTTAAGTTCAAAGTTGGTGTCAAATGATAGTTTATCAAAATCTAAGATAGGAATGTGAAATCGGTTTTCCTCTAAAATTAACCAATTAGGTTTTACAGCTTGTCAAAGTTGCAAAAAGTCAATTTTCAACTGTCAATATTTCCAAAACAGTTGAACTTAGGTATAGGGTATATCACATGAAATCTGCTCAGAATTTTATGTAGAATCCAAAAATACATTAATATATGGGGTGTTCTATTTAAAATAACCGAGTTGGTATCAACTTCCGGTATGACCGGAAATGCCGCCATCTTGAAAATATTTTACCTGGATGTCCCCCATCGACATTGCTATGTTGCCAAATTTTCAAATTTTTACCTTTCACAGTTTTCCCATAAGCAATCGATGTCATTCCCGGAGGACCACCCGGTATAATAAGTTATTGTTAAGTACGAATAAGTGGATTATTGCAGAACTTATGAGTGGACCTCTGCGGGACGAGCGCAGCGAGTTCCGCAGCCATCTACTCACCAATATACTGTTGAACTGTTCCAATAAGACACTCACCTGAAACGTGTAGTTTTTGCACTAATGAGAAAAATTCACAACTGAGTGAATCAGGTAAATATTGTACTTGAACAACATATTGGTGAATAGATGGCTGAATCCACCCATAAGTTCCGCAACAATCCACTCGTTTGTACTTGAATAACTTGTTACATTATATTACTAGTTTGGTAAAGTAACATTACTAATTCCTATTGAAAGGAAAATTGACAAAAAGTGGATAATCTTACAAATTTTGACTTTATGTAATAAGTTATTGTTTAAGTACAAATAAGTGGATTATTGCAGAACTTATGGGTGGACCTCTGCCGGACGAGCGCAGCGAGTTCCGCAGCCATCTACTCACCAATATACTGTTGAACTGTTCAAGTAAGACATTCACCTGAAACGTGTAGTTTTTAAACTAATGAGAATAACTCACATTTGAGTGAGTCAGGTTAGTATCGTTATTAAACAACATATTGATGTATAGATGGCTGCCGAACTCGCTGCGCTCGTCCCGCAGAGGTCCACCCATAAGTTCCGCAACAATCCACTCGTTTGTACTTGAATAACTTGTCACATTATCACAGATCACCTACATACAGATGCGAAAGAGCGCCTTCATCGTTACAAGTAGATGAAAGGTGTAAATACAAAAGTTGTACAGTACCTACCTATTGGCTAAATTTTTAGAATTCATGGTCAAAAACAAAAATTGAATGTCAGAAATGTGAAATGTTGCATGCTTTCAGCTTTTTTAAAATGGAATGCCCTATATTTGGTTCTGTATTCTTGAAGAGCACAATTTCTCGATTCCAAAACCATATAGTTTGTCTGTATTCGGTTGAGCCGTCTCCAACATATTTGGTTCTAGAAATTTTAAAAATACTATCAGAGAAACCAAGTACCCAATGCAAGTAAAGTTTGTTTCACCAGGGTTCATACTTGACCTTGAAACTTGACAAAAAAGGGTTGTCGTAGATTAATTCATACGACACATTCAATTATTTTAACAAATTAAAATGAATGACGTCTGGTTTAAGAACCGACGAACGTTTTTGACTTCATTGATTTGTTTCAGTCAATTTTCATTTGTTAAACAAGGAAGACAAATGCTGGTGGCAAGTACAAACCCTGGTGAAACAAACTTTACCTACCTCAAATTTTACCTCTAGCTTTCACCTGTACGGGTAGAATGGTTCACAAAATCAGTAGTGATCGTGTTTTTACAATTTTTGGAGCTGAATATAAAATCTGTTTTTTTTTTTTAAGTTAAAAGTCAAAATGACATTATGTTGGCAATACCATGTAAAATTGTCAATGCTTTCAAATTTTTTATGCAGAAAAGGCTCGTGTTGCCAACATGGTTACTAAATTTTTGACTTGGGGAATCATCTTTAAAAAAAAACAGACTTTATGAGAGATTGTTCAATCAAATATAGACAAACTATATATTTTTGGAATCGGGGCATTGTGCTCTTCAAGAATATAAAATGAAATATAGGGCATCCCGTTTGAAAAAAGCTGACATTCAAATTTTATTTTTGACCATGGTTTTTAAAAATTCAGCCAAAACTGTACAACTTTTGTACCTTTCTTCTACCTGTGAAGGTAAAGGTTGTAGGTGGGATGTCAATATATAAAAAAAAAACACCCTGTATATTCTAGAAACTCGGTTAATACGGATTATGGACGTGCGTACCTCGGATAATCAGGATTTTTGGGTCTTTAGACTGGCTCGGTTAATCCTAGAGCTCAGATAATTGCGGCTCGATAATTAGGGTTCTAACTGTACTGTCTAGGACTGTGAAAGATCTGTTTTGGTATTTGGAATTTTGATCAGCATGGTATATTTCATGTTATCTCATTGGTTGTAAGTTTTCAAATTTTTCTTCCAAATCAATCAACAGTCCGAAAAGTCCAATTTATAAAAAAATCATATCTTGCAGTTATTGAAAAACTCAGGCCCGATCAGAGAAGTACCTATTTTTATTTGCGTTTACAAGAAATATCATTGCCTGTTGAAAATTTCTTGAAATCCTCTGCTACGGTTTTTACGTGCCAGCCTCACTTTGGTATTTCGAGGTAAATTTTTGGCAGTATCAACCATTTTCTAACAAGTCATCAGTTGTTATAAAACTGACTACAAGAGAACAGGTGATAGTTCTGTTTGGTAACAGAGGACTGATGAAATATAAATCAATATACGTTTTTTGAATTTTCGTAAGCATGATTACTGAGCGTTCAATGTTGGTACTTTTAAGGCAGTCGTTTCCTATATCTACCAGTTTCTTAAACTTCAGATGCTAAAAAGAAATATATATTTTAGTTCCTTCCATAAATAATCATATTTGTATATCATCATTAAGTATTCAAAGGCATTCACTCTCGCTTTTGTATCTGCTCTTCTAATAGACACTGTCAGTCTAATATTCTGCATCTTAAACTGTAATGTGATTTCCTTATGAATAGGCATATCTCAAAAGCTTTACCTCTATTGACCTACAATTCGAGAAACAAAAACGCTAGGAATGGAAATGGAACATGATGATATGACACATCGACCCCTTTTCATTCACAGGATAATTGAAAAGCCTGTACTTTTGAAAAATAAGTGACATCGACGCACATATTTTCAATGATAAAAATTAATTTGCCATTCTCTATATCGTTTATTAATCGCATCAATAATTATTGCATCAATAAAGATTGAAGACGCAAAAAATTCATTGAGATAATAATTAAAGAGCTTCGATGATGATAAACGTGTCAAGGCTTTTGCATATAAATATTTATGGAACGAAAAAATTCATTGTTCTTGCAAATTGATGAGCAAGAACAAAATTATTAGGGATTTGCTAAATAAGGTTGAATAAATTAAATCTTCAAGATCATAGAGAAAAAAAATTCATTTATAATAACTAACTATATACGGCCATTGTAGCGGTACTTAAAACTTTAGGGACCAATGTCGTTGAGCCCCCTAAAATTAGCCCTAATCTCTGCAAATAACAAACTTACCGAAGTTTGTCATGGAGCTGGACCCATGGATTATAATATTAATTTCAAACTATCCTAGTAACTTTTTGGGAAACACAGTGAGGTTCGTAATTTCGAAAAATTTGGCTAGACACAATATTTACTAATATGTATTTTAATTGGAATAAAATGATGATTCGTCAATCTATAGTCAAATTTGGCCATGTGATTGAGTTTGAAACACCAATCCCAATTTCGCAAAACTTGATACTCTGAATAAATTAAACTGGAGCCGGATTGATTGACTATGAAATATCAAACAAGCCACAGGTTCGGTTATCAAAAGAATCCCTTTCAAAGCATATATTGCAATGCAAGCAACGTACCTACTTGCTTTTTCTTTTGATGTTCTTGATTGATGTAAACAAGTGATTACGTCGTCATTAATTTTATTGAGCCGCTTGTAATGTCGATTTTATTAGGACAATAACCCTGGGAATCGCTCTTATATAAACCTAAAATTGTCCTCTGATTTCATCAAATTTTATAGATAATTCTTGATTATTATTTATTGTTCTGCCACTGGGTGCACTATAAAGTCTATTCATTTTACAAAATGGGAGTTTGTCGAGGAGTATAATAATTGGTTCAGTCAAATCCATAGATCAACTATACCGGGATGCTAAAGCCAATTTGGCACATAAAAGGGATCATTTCCGAGAGGCGGAGGGCATTAAATTTTAAGTCCTTTCTGTAAATACCTGTGTCTGATGCCTTGCGATGGACAATGATTGCAATTTGAAGATGAATGAACAAGTTCATTAAGTTCGTTAATAATATTTATCAATAAACAAATAATAAATCGCTTCATTGTGCATTGAAATTACCGCTAAATAGCCAAATGCGTTTAACTCGATTCATTAATCTTCACGTTTGGTCGAATTGTAATTTCCAGTGCAAATATAATTGGTTACATTTGGATAACCATTTTGAATAATAAAGGCCCAGAAGCAACCATTTATATTGACAAAATTCGATAACAGTAGGTACTACATAAATAACATTTCAACAAATTTTCGATCAGTATTATTTTCCTAGACGTGCAATAACAATTCTCTCTGGGGCGTCCATATACATATCATTTCGTCCAGACATAGTCATAACTTTTTGTTTCCGTTGCCGAGTTTCAAAAGTTCCAGATTTATTATCGGATCTATTCTTTAGGTTGTCTGATTGCCCTTTGTTGTTTTTTCTTTGTGTGTGAATATTCAGCCAAATTGTCTCACATAGATGGATCAAGTTGTATTTTTGAAACGAAAACTGTTAATGGGCAAACAGAAAATGAAAAACTCGTTTTAATGGGTGAATATGGTCAGATCTAAGATCTGAACAGAATAATCAAAATTCTTTTAGGGCCGGTTTATCAATAGCGGTTTACCCCATGAGTTAGGAATAACCCTGGGTCAAAGTTGTACCAAGTGTTTATTCATCCAGGGTTAACTGCTAACTCGAAAGTTATTCCCGGAAAAAGTTAACCTGCGCTCTCACTTCAAGTTAGCGTAATAGACCTTGGGTTAACCTCAAGATTTTCTGTTTTGGCTTGAATTTTGATATCTTGAAGAGATAGAGAACCTATATTTCAGTGAAGATGATCGAGATAATCTAGAATTTCTAGAACATGTGTGGTGTAAGGTTTCGGTCAAATCCCTTTGACGATAATAGAGCCGTTTCCTCGCATCCACTTTTTTGATATTGGTTCAAAACAGTTTCGAAAAGGGCGATGGTATTACCATTTCCCGTTTCAAACCTGTTTTGAAAAAAGTGGACGCGAGAAAACGGCTTAGGTTTGTTCTCACAAAAGTCTTTGACAGTTTGCAAACTATCAGAGACTTCTGCGAAAATAGATTTTCTGACGACGTCCACAAAATATTTGAATTCGTTGTCTTTAATTTTAGATTCTCAAAAGTAAGATTTAAGATTCTTAAAACTTTATAACAACAGTGTCTTTATCGATGAGAGTGACAAAAGACTTTCTAAAAAAGTAGTTTATTATTATATTATATATATATATATATATTATTATATTAGGTAGGCCATAGATTGACACATGCAACTGTTAAATGACAAGGGAGTACAAGTGAAGTTAGTTGGTTAAGTAGTAGGATTGGAAAGAATTGAAAGTGAAATGTCTTACTTTCATATTGAACACTTTGAAACGTTTCGAGCTCTATAAGGACAATTCTAATGTTAAAATTAATGAAATTGCATTAAAAATAAATGAAAAAATGGCGGCGATTTAAAAAAGTTAGAAATTTGCGTTTCCATTTGTCCCAAATTTGCTCCACTAATGGCCATTTCCACCAACTCTTTTAGGGAAGCCCTAACGATAGGTATACCTTAAACTGACATTTCTCCATGTAAAAATGTCATTTTAGGGAATACTTATCGTTAGGGCTCCCCTAAAATAGTTGGTGGAAACGGCCATAAGTCATACAAGGGCACGAGCAATAAATAGATTAATTTTTTGCTTATCTTCGTCTTTCTTTTTCCAATCGATTACATCAATAAGAGACAGATAAACTTTCTGGCAAAATCAAATGGGCCATGTATTTCCCCAATCAACTAACAAAAATATAGACGCTTTCTAATGTTATACCATCATTTTTTGTCCATTTGCAATCCACTGGTGGTGACGTACAATTTGTGACATTCATTGCGAAATTCGCATTTTTTTGACATTGCGTTGACAATTTGACGTTTTATGCGTGTATCAAACGTCAAATTGTCGAAGCAATGTCAAAAAAATGCGAATTTCGCAGTTATGAGTACTAGGCTATAGACGAAAATTGATTGAAAAGAAATCTTTATTATTTGTTGAACTGACAGTCCGTTATAGACTTTCGTTTTCTAATCAATGAGAGTGACAAGAGGTGTTCTGAAAAAATATACCATCAAGTTGGCCATGGATTGACACATGCACAATAATTCGACAAATACTTCGTTGAAAAATTTGACAGGAGTGACCATCGATAGTTAAAATCAAGAGCCGGGAATAGACAACACTTTTGATTGAAAAGAAATCCTCATTATTTGTTGAATTGACAGTCCGTCATCGGCCCTCCTTTTCTAACAAATGAGAATGACAGGCATGAAGACTTTCTGGAAAAATATGCCATCAAATTGACCATGGATTGACACATGCATAATTATTTAACAAATACTTCGTTGTACAATTTGACGGAAGTGACTATTGACAATTAACTTCAAGAGCTAGGAATAGAGAACACTTATTTGAAAAGAAATCTCTATTATTTGTTGAATTGACATTCTGTCATCGGCCCACCTTTTCTAATAAATGAGAATGACAAGAGACTTTTTGGAAAAATATGCCATCAAGTTGGCCATGGATTGACACATGCACAATTTTTTGACAAATACTTTGTTATAAAATTTGATAGAAGTGATCATTGACAGTTAACATCAAGGGTCGGGAATAGACAAAACTTGATTTAAGAGGAATTTTTATTATTTGTTGAACTGCGACAGTCTGTCATCGGTCCTCCTTTTCTAATCAATGAGAGTGACAAGAGACTTTCTGAAAAAATATGGCATTAAGTTGGCCACGGATTGATATATGCACAATTATTTGACAAATACTTCGTTGTACAATTTGACAGAAGTGACTATTGACAGTTAACTCCAAGAAACGACACTTGATTGAATAGAAATCTCAATTATATTTGTTGAATTGACAGTCCGTCATCGGTCCTCATTTTCGGCCCTCATTTTCTAACAAATGAGAGTGACAAAAGACTTTATGGAAAAATATGCCATCAAGTTGGCCATGGATTGACACATGCATAATTATTTGACAAATACTTCGTTGTACAATTTGACAGAAGTGACTATTGACAGTTAACTTCAAGAAACGACACTTGATTGAAAAGAAATCTCTATTATATTTGTTGAATTGACAGTCCGTCATCGGCCCTCAGTTTCTAACAAATGAGATGTGCAAAAGAAATCTCTATTATATTTATATTTCAAAGAAAAACACCTCAGATTATGAGCGGAAAATGTAAAAGAAATAAATAAAAGTGAGCTGGCAACGTTGCATAAGTAATGCCAACCTTTGAAGAACCCGAGAGTCTAGCAGTCCTGGGTTGAAAAAGTTTGGATAAACACATTTCAACTTAACTAGGGAGTTGGCCCAGAGTTAAAATTCACGCATGGTCAGCAAACTCTGCGAGTTATCCCCTGATTGATAAACCGGCCCTTAGTTAGGTACATGAAAACTTCATGATAATTAACTTGTCTTTTCAAGAATCAATTCTCAAAGGGATGTTGAAGAATTATTCAAAATATTCGACCTGCATGCTTGTTAGGTCTAAACTTTCATGTTTTTCATAAATTCAAAGAAACACCATAAATATGAAAAAGTAATCACGTAAAAGAATATAATTATTGATCAATATCTACATTTTTATTATCGAAAACTTCATGCTGTAAAGCCTCTAAACACACATTTATTATTACAGTCGGTAGCCATGCAGAGGCATATTTGCAAAATAAACCGTCCCGTTTGCAGTCGACAATTAAATTTCGCTAAACATGTGAAGATTAATGAATCCAGATAAGCGCGGATCGTAATTAGACGGGCATTTTAATCGCAATCGAAATGTTCGGGGACGAATTTTAATTATCAAACATCGGAATCGTTGCAGCGTTTTGTTGCTATATATCGGTCCGATTGGGCTGATGTTGATTTTGAGTTATTTATGGGTAAAATTAATTTGTTTAAATATTTTGGTTTAATTTTAGGCAACTTTTTGGGTGATATCGCCATTCCAGAAGCGTTTACACCGAAACCAAAAATCAAACACTCGTTGTTACAAGAAGAAGTTGAAAAGTATAAACAAGAGGTATGTATTTTTTTGTTTGGCCATTTTTCAGTTTTCATTATTTAAACTCACCTACTAAGACCTATTTCAACTTTACAGTTCACACCTATTAAAATCTCTCTTCACTATATACCTGAGAAATCGCATATAGTTATTTATTTCAGGTATTAGAAGGTCTGCAAATCGAAGAAGAAGGCCTCACCGATTACATTCGCAAAAAAACCAAACAAGCTTCGAACGTCGATTCATTAAAAAGTAACAATGATCCATTCGAAAAAATGTACACATCAACGTCCCACAAAAACAAGCAAATTTTAAACGGTGGCTTTGGCAGTCGTCTTTTGTCATCGACTTCAGCTCCAGTTTCATCTACAACCGCTAAAGATGCGGACCACAAACGAAGAAAAAGGCATCAAAACAGGAGAAAAAGAAGAAAATTCAGACAAACGAATTCGAACCAGAAGCTGCAGGCATTGTTTCAAGAGACTCCGGTGCACGAATTCGAGCCGCATTTTGATTTGAAAAGAAAATCAACTGACGAGCAAACTTTGAGACGTGTCACAAGAGCTGCAACTGCAAGAAAGGAGAGAGTTTGGGATTATGGAGTTATACCTTATGAAATTGGTATGTTTTTTTATTGTTACAAATGTATCAAGCAAATTATGTGCATTCAGGTTCGCATCAGTTCCTAAATGTATCGAATAAAGTATTTTTTCTCTATTTCAATTTCTTAGGTACTTAATTTCCCTAGACCTTGTAATGTCCTCCTTCGATGTCAACATTGACCAGTGGGGTCATCCTTAGTAGGTATAATATTCAGGCATTCTGGCTCAAAACAGAAACGAGACAAAGAGACCCTCCCCCTACCACTCAAGATACAATCATCCTCCTACCGCGCCCTGTATCCCCCTATCGCGCTTTTAAAATAGTAGGTAAAGTATCGCTACAATTTTCCTGTAATTATCCCTCTAGCTTCGATCTCAAGCAATCCTCCTTCCAAGTCAGATGAAAACTAGCTAATCCAGTAAAATACAGAACAAAGCCAGTGGAAACTAGCACAAAACCAGCCAAACCGGCACGAAACCAGTAAAAACCAGCACGAAACCAGTAAAAACCAGCACAAAATCAGCAAAACCAGCTTAAAACCTGTGAAAACCAGCAAAAATCAGCTCGAAACCAGTACAAAACCAGTGAAATCCAGCCCGAAACCAGTGAAAACATGCACGAAACCAGTGAAAACCAGCAAAATCCAGCACAAAACCAGCATAAAACATAGGGGGATAATTGTGTGTAGTATCTTGAAAGGTAGGGGGAGTGTCCCTTTGCCTCGTCTCTGTTTTGAGCCAGAATGCCTGAATACTACCTACTAACCTTGTCTTCTGAAAAAGGGTAGTTAGGCTCTTCATCGGATTGATCTTGATCTTCCAAATAACGCACCATTCAAAAATCAGATCCATTTCACCCTGGAGTTTCTCTATGATCCATTCTGGGCTTCTTCTCCTCTGTGCGAGGATTCCTCAATCATCTGCATTTAATCTCCATGTCTTTGGAACTCCGTGAGCTTGAATGTGAAAGTTTGGAACACCTGCTTTCAGTTTTCTTGTTCTTGAACGTGCTGACCCATCTTCTGAACCAGTTTGCCAGCTTGAAATCGTCCTGTGAATCAGTTCATCATGATCCAGACTTTGCCTGAAGCTCGTTCGAATTTTATGACAGCATATTCCGTTGTTTTCTTCCATGAAAATCCATTGGTGACGTGTTCAACTAATCAGAGCGCCTGTAACTATGTCGGGTGTCCTGCCGTAAATCTAAATTGCTCTTCCGGAATCAACTCCTGGTCTTTAGTTTCCTATATTATAATCCTGAAGATGAGACAATATTTTCGTGGGAAAATTCGGCACTTTCCGGCTTGTGACTACTTTCGCATATTTCCAGCACTTGTATAGGAGTGGACTAATTTCAAGATGAATTAGTTGAAAGCCACCACAGATTTCCTTGGCATCTACCTAATCATTTTATTAAAGACTGGTTTGAGCTAGAGGCTTTCATAACATTTCATCTGTTAAATTACCTGAGGAATAAAGTAATTTCTGATACATGGCTCGGTGTCCTGATTGCGGAGACTCCTTGCTATTCGCTCAGGTTGAATCTCACGACTGTAGTCTTCATCTGGATCTTCAATGTGATCATGCTGCATGATTGTCATCTCGCTTCTGAGTTGCTTCTAACTTTTTCCATACGGTGATTTCTTTATTAGTTACACCTTACATTCCTAACATCGTCAAGAAGGATATTTACCAAGTCTTTTATAATTCAATCCGCAAGTTCGTGTGCTCTTCAGAATCTTCTCTTTCCAGTGACAATGTCTTTCACCTTCCTGGAAAGTTTACCATCTGGTCTTCTTTTTGTTGGTTTGATGATAGAGCATTCTTGGTCAGCTTCCAAATTCCAAGATGCGAATCACTGAGTTGACTTCTTCTTTTCAAGGCTACTTCCGAAATCACTTTAAGTGAACTTAAATATTTGTCTAGATGGTAACAGCCATAATAGCAAAATTACTAAATAAACTTCTATTATTATAGATGGAAATTTTAGTGGTTTGCACAAAGCCCTTTTCAAACAGGCAATGAGACATTGGGAAAATTTCACCTGCGTGAAATTTGTCGAAAGAAATCGGGACGAACATCAGAACTATATTATTTTCACTGAACGGCCATGTGGGTAAGCAAAAATCCTTATTAATTACTTTATCTACCAGCGTTTGGTTATGACGTTTTTATATAACCATTTTTCTAGTATTTGAGTTATGTCATGAAACTCATAACACAACTAGTGGTGTTATGGACTAGATTATGAATTCATAACCCAACTAGTGGTGTTATGGACTAGGTTATGAATTCATAATACAACTATTTTTGGTGATTTGACAAATGTCAAAGTTAAACCTGTAAAGGTAAAATGAAGGTAGACAACGACTATTAAACGAAAATGATTGAAAAAACATTCCTATTTTTCGCTTTGTAGATAAAACGTTGTACATCACACGTGCGTTTAAACATGACTACAAAACTCGTGTGATTAGAACGATGATCATGTTCATAAACGCACTTGTAATGTAAATACCTATTACATTACAAGTGCGTTTATGAACATAATGACAATAACAAGTGTGAAAGATTAGAACGACGAGGTTTTGTAGTCATATTTGAACGCACGAGTGATGTACATCGTTTTATCTACAAAGCGAAAAATAAGATTGTTTTCTCAATTATTCTCGTTTATTAGTATTCATCTACCTTCATTCTACCTTTACAGGTTTAACTTTGACATTTGTCCAATCACCAAAAGTTGTGTCATAGATTCATAACCTAGTCCATAACACTACTAGTTGTGTTATAAATTCATAACCTAGTCCATAACACAACTAGTTGTGTTATGAGTCTCATGACATAAGTCAAATACTAGAAAAATGGTCACGTAAAAACGTCATAACCAAATGCTGGTAGATAATAGTTATTTACATTACAAGTGCGTTTATAAACATGATTACAATAACAAGTGTGAAAGATCACACGAGTTTTGTAGTCATATTTAAACGCACGAGTTAAGTACATCGCTTTATCTACAAAGCGAAAAATAAGAATGTTTTCTCAATTATTTTCGTTTATTAGTAGTTATCTACCTTCATTCTATTTGTACAGGTTTAACTTTGACATTTGTCAAATCACCAAAAGTTGTGTCATAGATTCATAACCTAGTCCATAACATAACTACTTGTGTTATGAGTCTCATGACATAACTCAAATACTAGAAAAATGGTTATGTAAACACGTCATAACCAAAAGCTTGTAGATAAACATCCTTTTTTTCCACTTTGTAGATAAAACGTTGAAAATCACACGTGCGTTTAAACATGACTACAAAACTCGTGTAATCTTTCACACTCGTTATTGTAATCATAATCATAAACGCACTTGTAATGTAAATAACTATTAAATTATTACATTAAAACTCTCTATAGTTGCTGCTCTTTTGTTGGCAAACGTGGCAATGGAGGCCAAGCCATAAGCATTGGGAAAAACTGCGACAAATTTGGAATTGTAGTCCACGAATTGGGTCACGTGGTAGGATTTTGGCACGAGCATACTCGACCAGATCGTGATAATCATGTGAATATAATTAGAGAAAATATTATGAGCGGTATTATTATAAACAACAATCAAATATGTAAAATTCCTTATTGAAATCTTTTAGGTCAGGAGTATAACTTCAATAAGTTGAACGAAGAAGAAGTTAATTCGTTAGGCTTAACTTACGATTACGACTCAATAATGCACTATGCCAGAAATACTTTTTCCAAAGGAACTTATTTGGATACTATCCAACCGGTTGATATGCCAGGACGTAGAAGACCTGAAATCGGCCAGAGGGTCAGACTTAGCGAAGGAGATATTGCACAAACTAATTTGCTTTATAAATGTCCCAGTAAGAACTGATTGAAGTTTTATAAAAGATGATGATATTATTGGCCACTTTTTTTTTAGAATGTGGAAGAACTTTCCAGCAAAACTCTGCAACATTTGCACCACCTTTATATCATAGCGATAAAATTCCAGAAGAGGGTATACGATGTGAATGGAGAATCACTGCAACTCATGGAGAGAAAATTGTATTGAATATTACAGCTTTAGATATTGGAAAGTCCCCAGAGTGCAACGAAGATTACGTAGAGGTGACTATTTTATTCAATTTAAATCAATGCAATTTTGTTTATCCATATCTCTTTTTTTTTTCAGGTCAGAGATGGATACTGGCACAAATCTACCGTCCTTGGTGTCTATTGTGGCACTGGTCAAGTGCCACAAATAACATCCACAGGCAGCAGAATGTTGGTATCGTATGTTTCGAAAAGGCCCAAAGGTCATAGAGGATTTACTGCGTATTATGAAGGTAAAATAATATTTTTAGTTTTGCAAATTTTCTTTTGATAAAAATAATTCCGTGTACTGACAAACTATTCGAAACTTATCAGAGACTTTATGCTGAAATGCAAGAAAGTTCAAGGCAGTATCATTCTATAAACAGCTCTTTATACCTATTTATTTAAGATTAAGTACCTATACCTACCTATATTTTCGACACTTTGAAAGATTACGCGTGTTTTCTTTTTTTTTTTCACAGAAATACTAAATTGACGAGTAACATTTCTCATGTGAAAAATCTGTAAGTTAGGTAGGTACTTAAAACTGGTAGAGGTATCAGAGGAAACAATGTTTAATCTGCAGACACAATAAGATTTGTTTTTTTTTTTTAATAAACAAAATACATGATTCGAATGAGCTTAGTAAATACGCAGTAACCAAAAAATTAAAAATATCCTGATCACAAAACTGGCATTCAAGACCCGAGTATCTAGATACATCTAGTATGGAAAATCAATTTTCTTTGTTGGTACTTTTATTATACCTAATCAACTAATTTTTTCAGCTGTTTGTGGCGGTGACTTCTTCATAGACGCAGAAGGCCACCTGGAATCACCAAACTATCCAGAAGAATACCATCCAAATAAAGAATGCATTTGGAGAATCACTGTACCACAAAACTACCAAGTAGCTTTAAAATTCCAGAGTTTTGACGTTGAAAATCACGACAATTGCGTGTACGATTATGTGGAAATTAGAAATGGAATAACTTTGGATTCACCCATTATCAAAGGTGAGAGAAAAAAAATCAATTATGGGATGCAACTAAATTGAAATTTCAGTGTTCTGCGGTCACAAAGTCCCAGCCGACATCATATCCACATCCAACCGCATGCTAGTGAAGTTTGTATCGGACGGTTCAGTGCAAAAAGGTGGATTTTCAGCTACCATAATGAAAGAGTACGATGAATGTTCCAAAATCGATCACGGTTGTGCTCAGTTGTGTATCAACAACTTGGGAAGCTACAGTTGCGCCTGTAGAATTGGATATGAGCTTCATTCAGATGGAAAAAATTGTGAAGGCAAGATTCAATTATGATTTTTTTGAATTACTAGAAATTTTTGTTTTTAGATGCATGCGGAGGTGTTTTCGATGTAGCAAATGGAACAATTACATCACCATCCTTTCCAGATTTTTATCCATTTGACAAAAATTGCGTTTGGGAAATTATAGCTCAACCACAATACAAAATCACTTTGAATTTTACTCACTTTGATCTAGAAGGGTACGTTATTAATTATTATGGAATTGGAAAATCACGATTAAAAATTGTAGGAACAATGCGCAACAACAGCAATGCGAATACGATCGAGTGGACATTTTCAGCAAACTCAAAGAAGGCAAATTAAAGAAACACGGCTCGTATTGCGGCTCAAAAGCACCAGGATTAATTACGTCAGAAAGCAACATTATGCGGGTGGTGTTTTATTCGGACACTAGTGTCCAGAAAACTGGATTTGCTGGTATATTTTTTTCAGGTAAACAAGAAACTAAATGAATAATTAATACAACTGTAGTGGTTGAAATGTCAAATAATTTAGAATGTTTCAGATTCTTAAGAACCTGAATATATTCTTGTTTGGATAAATTTGGAACCAAAGCTTGTTTAAGAATATTAATTATTTAACAGGGATTGCGTGTCTTTTCCATACCATTCGGAAAATCAACAAAAGCATAGTTTCCTATAGGTATTTGCCTTTCCCTAACAAGCGTTTTCATGACTAGTTGGTACGCTGGCAGAGAACTGAGAGGTCATAGTATTTCTGAGGCATTAGGTATACTTACAGGCAGAATAAAATTCTAGTGAAAAAGATAATTCGATCGAATAGTATTGATAAAGTTGTGACGGAACTAGCTATTGCCCCTTTTTGGGCTTTAGTCAAACCGCACCAGGGATGTCAAAAGTTTTTACTTTGACTGACTGTAAAAATTAACCATTGGGTATTGGATCATTTAAGCCTTGTATTATGGGTAAGGGGTTGTCTTGATTCTTATTTATACAAATAAAACGCTGAAATAAAATAATTATCAATTTAATTAATAAATGAAAGTAATTCGGTATAGTCAGCAATCAATGCCCATATCTTTGTGAAATTTTGTTATACGAGAGAGAAGAAAGATATAACGTAGAGAGACGGAGAAAGACAGATAATGACATCCGACGAACGATTGACACAAACCAAGGATTGGTTATAAGCAAAGAGAATTGTTTGCCCTATTCTTGTCAAGCGCTGATAGATACCCTTGTGACATCACTACAGATGCG
Source organism: Ceutorhynchus assimilis (assembly GCA_917834065.1). NCBI lineage: Eukaryota > Metazoa > Arthropoda > Insecta > Coleoptera > Curculionidae > Ceutorhynchus > Ceutorhynchus assimilis. The sequence continues at coordinate 7,597,350 of OU892281.1, forward strand.
CGACTCTTTTTTGTGTGGTTCTTCCTTCTTCTTTACCACGGTCCACGACTCATACGTTGAAAATTATATTCCATTCCAACGCTCTTAATTTTGTACTTTAGATGGGAGTGAGGCGGCGGAAATTGTCTGGGCACACAGGCGGCTAACACCCTAGCGGCGGACCTGAGAGAAATTGTAACGGTCTTACTTGCTTAATCCGGTTCATGCAGATAAATCCACAAGGCGATTATTTATCCATTTATCACCACTATTCACATTGGCAGCTAGGGAATTTTCCACTGAGGTGAAAAGAAAACACAACGATATACAGGCGCGTTGGAGCCCGTCGAGAGTAAGAGAGAGAGAGCCAAAAGACAAGCGCGTACGAGAGAATTTTGCTCGTCCAAGGTGACTTGCAAAAATTACGGGTTAATTGGTAGAGAGTAGTATTTTTACTATAAATCGCGCGTACTAACGGGGGTTTTTGCTTTTGGAGAGCATCAGGGGGCGCGAACTCTTCGCTTATTCTAATGTTACTGAAGATTGTGCGTCGACTAGACTCTGCCAGGGGAGCAGATCGCAAAAACTAGGGATTTTGTGTGGCGGCTGACCAATCACAGCGGAGAGAAAGGTTCACTGCCTTATAAGGTAATGAAGAAACCTGTAATTTTACCGGTTGAAAGGGTTGTTGTTGCCGGTTTTACAGGATAAATAGTCCAGCAATAGCATCCATTTTTAGCATATTATTTTTATGGTAAATAATAGAGATTGAGATATACTAAATTAGAAATAATAAAAGTTTAAACCTGTTGTGGATTATTTCTGCAACAAAAGTTTATGTGATAATATGCTTCTGAGCTGACTCAAGGGAATGATCTTGGAAAGTAGCTTCATCTAATGTTTTGAAAATACTTTTCCAATAGACGTTGTCGTAGTATTCCAAATGAAGGCAGCTTGCTATAAATAATGAATCTCTATTGTAGGTACTAATAATCACAAGGTTCACTAGTAAGAACATTTGAATTATTGTCTTCAACAGCTAACACTTCTAGACTATTTTGTGGTTTATATGAAGAAAGGCAATGTTTCACAAACACGTACTTTATTCTCGGGTTTGAAGTATTGTAGTCTAATCTATATTTTTCGAAACTGGTTTTGAATGAGTCAATTCAATTAAAACATTACAAGATCAAATCAAATCTTTCTGGCCTAAGTAATAAAATGAATGAGGTGAAACTTAAATTATACAAATTCCTACAATCATAATGAAAAATTGACTATATTCTCTTAAAAACTCCTATCTTTTCCTAGATATGGACGAGTGTGCTAAAGACCACGGTAACTGTCAGCACGAGTGCCTCAACACCCTCGGCTCTTACATTTGCACGTGCCACAACGGTTACACTTTACATGAAAATGGTCGCGACTGCAAAGAAGGCGGCTGCAAATACGAAATAACTACCCCAACAGGATCTTTGGGTAGTCCTAATTATCCTGATTATTATCCTGGAAGAAAGGTACCTATTTTGTCTGAAGATGGTCAAATTTCCAGCAACCTCCAAACATTTAATTAAAATTATTGTCACTACTTACTGTCTCCATATTAGATTATTCAATATTCTTGTAGGATTGTGTATGGCACTTCAGTACGACTCCAGGTCATCGTGTACGAATCGTTTTTCTTTTCTTCGAATTGGAACCACATCAAGAATGCGCCTACGACCATGTAGATTTCTACGACGGTTCTTCACCAGAATCTCCCTCACTAGGAAGATTTTGTGGATCAAAGTTGCCTCACATGATTGTTGCTAGCGGAAATCAACTTTATATGACTTTCAGGTACTATAATAGTGTATTTTATAAGAGTTATAATACAAACAAACTAAATTATGTTTTGTAGGTCAGACGCAAGTGTTCAAAGAAATGGATTTTCAGCTTCTCATTCAACTGTGTGTGGTGGAATGCTACAAGCAACGCAAGATAAAAAGCATATTTATTCTCATGCTAAGTTTGGAGGTTCCAGCTATGATAACAGGTACAAATTATTATTTTTATAGATTGCTGAATCAATTAAGAATATTTTTAGAGCGGATTGTGATTGGACCATTGAAGCACCGCCTGGCTACAACGTTCATTTATCGTTCTTAACATTTGACGTAGAAGATGAGAAAGACTGCGGATATGATTTTGTGGAAATATTCAGTGGATTAGATTCCAGCGGACCAACTTATGGCAAATTTTGTGGAACAAAAGTAATTTTTTTTTAGAAAACTAGGGTTTTTATTTTAAGGTGTTTTTTTTTCAGAAACCATTTGATATAATATCTACAAATGAAGCTTTATTGATACGTTTTCGATCTGACGACACTTTGGTCAGTAAAGGTTTCAGCTTGGTGTATGAAGCAGTTCTATCTGACAGCGTTGATAGCGATGAAGAAGATATTTAAATTCCATAATTCTAGAATTTTATTGATAACTGCCAATATCCTATAGTATCAATAATTGTTAGTGCGTTTATAGATTTTTTTAATAAATCGATTGCCCACATGCTATTTCTATGCTCTTCTAGAGGGCGCTGAATGTATTGAAACAATTTGATTTTTTAGCTAGACTTAGCTACTAAAAGATAGCACAATGATACTCTCAATAATGTATGAATGTTTTTCTTTTTTACATTTTATAGTTATTGTGCCATAGAGTATAATGTTTAATTTTTCTATAGATACAAAAGTATTTCCATTATTTTAATTATTAATGTTTCTTTTCCACAATATTCGATTTTCGTTTCTAATCCAATGTTATTTGATTAACTAGATATAAGTACTTAAGAATTAGGAAGCTAGTATTAGGACAATACCTACTTATTCGCTTTGGTAAGGATTTTACTCAATAATGTTGAATCCATAGGTAAAGTGTTTGATTTTAAGTGATCTACTGTGTGTTTTAGGACAGAAGTAGTTTAGAAGTCTACTTAAATATAAGCAAATTTCACTTGGATCTGTTTTGAATGTTGTCGATGTCGTATGTATCATTTTATATACGTATGTAGTATGTTGTATATAAAAATACGGTTTTAGAAAGTTTTATGTGTCAAAAATAAACGTTTAATGAAATGATATGGGATGTTTATTTTTTATGTTAGCCTCAGTCAAAAAATGCGATGGACACGAAATTACGAACACCTGATGTTTTTTAGGAACTCTGCTATATAATGAATGCGTCCTTGCCCCCTTTAGTCTTTAACTCCTCTTACTTTTGATTGGAAACTTTCTGAAGCCTTAGATCCAACAGTTTCTCTTTTTTTTAGTAATGTGAAACAAAAAGGAATAAAATGGAGCACTATAGCTGAGACAAACAACCATAAAAAAACGTAAAACGTTATTTTTCTCCAACCAAGAATATAATTTCCTTTCAGAAGGCTTTCTAAATTAACATTTCTATCGTTATGAAAAAGCTTTTTCTTATGCTCAAATAGGTTAAAGCGCAAATAGTAGGCGACATAAAGTAACTTTAATGGTAAGCAGGTACAACAGACTAGGGATAACATAACATAATTTGAACGATGCAAAATGGAACTTTATAAGCAAATTTTCTCCTGCCTTAAGTGCATGCTGTAGGAAAATCAGAGTTTATTACTTTGTTTTTTATTTTTTAATATGGCTATTTTTTCCTGTTAAAAAAATAAATCCATATAAATGGGCCTTCTCCTAAATGTAGCATTTCGCGATATTTCAGGCCTGAAACACTGAAATTTATTGCCGAATATTTCCTGCTGCGTTCATTTGTCAGAGACGAAAACTGTAATCGCTCCCTAATGTGATGTTTATGCACCAGTAAATTTTAAGATTATTTATAGTGGACGCATAGCTACAGTTGAGTAGAAAAATAATTATACTCAACATGTTCAATAAACAAATGTAATGGTCCACGATACAGCGTTTCAAATGCAAAAAGGTTACTACGCATTTCCATGAAAACCTTTTTTGAGCAACACCATTTTTACATTTGTATGTAAATATACGGTAATAAAACAGTATGCACAAGTGTTGGGAGTTTTAATTTGTTCTTTGCGAATGTCATTAATATACGAGGAAAAAATACACATTTATTGTCCAGATGGAATGAATAGTAACGTTCATGTAAACTGGGAATAGAATTATAGGGTGGAGTGTTCTGGAGTTTGAAGAAGACCTCAAGAATCTGCTAAAAACTAAGTTAGTTCCACCCAAGAAATTTAGCTGAAATGATATATTGTGTTCATCAATTGCTGATAATAAGGCTAACTTTGGATGATGCTATTTGAGACAATGAAAAATATCCACGAAAAAGACTAAATTTCTTCTCTTACCATAAGAAGAAAGTAATTCTACTTCTGGAACCATCACCATATCGAAAAAAATGGATATGTCTACCAAAACCACCACCAGTTACAGCAATTCAGATATATTTTTTTCTGTTCGATTACGTATTAGCCAACTTGGTATGAAAAAGTTAAGCTTATATAAGAGCAAACTCCGAATTTCCAGTCTGTAAATCATCATTTATTAATCTAATTGCTCGCAAACTTTTAACGTTGGTGACAATTTTTTACCCTTTACTGCCGTATTGTCTTTGACCGGATGATATGATTAAAAAACTCAAATTTAATTTTAATTTATTATAAAGGACACACTTTGTGACTGTGAAGGAAGAGCTTTCGTTAAAATTGACGACATGAGAGGAAAGTTATATAATAAGTAAGTGGAAGAACATATTTTGCTTCTAGAGAATTTCTTCAAAAATGTAGGTATCCAGTCACTTAATTACTTTGCAATGGAATAAATAACAGAACAGCTATTTGAAAAATGAAATTGGCTTTATCCCAATCGTGCCTTATTCATAGCCCATTTAATTTTAAATTATAATGCGTTTTTCCGTTTTACCAGTTTTAAGTAACTAGACGGGTAATTGGCCGTGAATACGCTTCTGGTTTAAAATAACAGCATTAACGATTTCAGCAAACCAATTTTACTGATCGTTTGAAATTTTTAAAATCGCAGAATAAAGTTTCAATATAAAATTTATTGGAAGTTTTTGAAAGTTATATAATAGAATATTAGTAACTAGGTTTAGGGCTCTCAAGAGCCTGTAATTACTTATTTCTCAACTTTTGCAATAGGCTATTGATTGTCCTAAGTCCAAGATTCAATTATACTAAAACGTCTGAGGGAGAAACGAAAAAGTCGAGTAAGAACTTAGAAATCTAAGGCTAAGCTCATAATTGTTGAGTTTTTCTGTATGCCTTACCATATGGAAGTTGACCCACAAACTGGACAGACGACCTGACCTATCCCAGTTTTAAAGGCTCCTTTGTTGCATGTTTGCCAATGGCGATTTAGAATTTTTTTCCAGGCGGAAATTGTCCTGCTTTTCATTTGCCAAGTCATTCGTTTTTCATAATATGCTTTTGTGTGTTTATTTTGTCTGATGCTGTGGAAAAATCTAGACGACAATATAGCGAGATATTTATTTTTATAAACAGTTCAATTGGAAAATTTTATAAATTCAATAAGAGAGTTTTTAAATTTTTCTTTGTTATTAAGGATTGCCTGAAAAGTAACCCAGAAGAAGTTCTGGGAGAGTACGTAGGTACCTCACTTACAACTTTCGGAAGCTCTAAAAGTACAGCAAAATAAAGAAGAGACAGACAGAATTTAGTTTGAGCAAGTACTGAATACATAAAAGAGAGTGAGAAAATATGGAAATACCCAGTAAATATTCTCGTTTTGAGCTTCGCAGACTGTCATTAAATAGTTCTCTTCCAAGATTATGAAGACTCCGCAGGAAGTACTCTTCAAGAATATAGAATGAAATATACGGCATGCAAAATTTCACATTTCTGATATTCAAATTTTGTTTCTGACCATGGTTTCTAAAAATTCAGCCAAAACTGTACAACTTTTGCACTTACACCTTTCTTCTACCTGTGAAGGTAAAAGCTGTAGGTGGGGTGTCAATATATAAAAAAACACCCTGTACAAATAAGTGGATTATTGCGGAACTTATGGGTGGACCTCTGCGGGACGAGCGCAGCGAGTTCCGCAGCCATCTACTCACCAATATACTGTTGAACTGTTCAAATAAGACACTCACCTGAAACGTGTAGTTTTTGAATTAATGAGAAAAATTCTCAACTGAGTGAATCAGGTTAGAATTGTACTTGAACAACACTTTTGGTGTATAGATGGGTCCACCCATAAGTTTCGCAACAATCCACTCGTTTGTACTTGAATAACTTGTCCAATATATTACTAGTTTGGTAAAGTAACATTACTAATTCCTGATAAAAGGCCAATTGACAAAAAATGGATAATCTTACAAATTCTGACTTTATATAATAAGTTATTGTTCAAGTACAAATAAGTGGATTGTTGCGGAACTTATAGGTGGACCTCTGCGGGACGAGCGCAGCGAGTTCCGCAGCCATCTAATCACCAATATATTGTTGAATTGTTCAAGTAAGACATTCACCTGAAACGTGTAATTTTTAAACTAATGAGAATAACGCACATTTGAGTGAGTCAGTTTAGTATCGTAATTAAACAACATATTGATGAATAGATGGCTGCGGAACTCGCTGCGCTCGTCCCGCAGAAGTCCACCCATAAGTTCCGCAACATTTCACTCATTTTTACTTGAATAATTTGTCACATTATGTTACTAGTTTGGTAAAGTAACATTAGTAATTCCTGTTGAAAGGCAAATTAACAAAAAGTGAATAATCATAATCTTACAAATTTTGACGCAGAGGTCCACCCATAAATTCCGCAACAATCCATTCGTTTGTAGTTGAATAACTTGTCACATTATGTTACTACTTTGGTAAAGTAACATTACTAATTCCTGTTGAAAGGCAAATTGAGAAAAAGTGGATAATCTTACAAATTCTGACTTTATATAATAAGTTATTGTTCAAGTACCGGGTGTTTTTTTTTTTGACACCACACCTACAGCCTTCACCTTTACAAGTAGATGAAAGGTGTAAATACAAAAGTTGTACAGTAGGTATTGGCTAAATTTTTAGAGTCCATGGTCAGAAACAAAAATTGGATGTCAGAAATGTGAAGTGTTGCATTCTTTCAGCTTTTTCAAAAGGGATGCCCTATTTTTGGTTCTATATTCTCGAAGGGCACAATTTCCCGATTCCAAAACTATATAGTTTGTCTATATTTGGTTGAGCCGTCTCCAACATATACTTCTGGACAAAATTAACGCACCACTGCACATAAGCATCACCATAAGCAGTAGTGAGATAATTTTGTCCAAGAGTATATTTGGTTCTAAAAATTTTAAAAATACTATCAGAGAAAGCAAGTACATACCTTAAATTTTACCTGCAGCTTTCACCTGTAGGGGAAAGTGTTCCACAATGAGACATGTTCCACAATGAAACATTCGAAATAACTTTTTGAACTGCCCGCTGATTCAGTTTACAAAATATGATCGTCGAATATTAACTAATTCTGCATGTGCTCCTACAATTTTTACGAAATTTCGCAAATTTTAAGCTTATTTAGTGACTACCATAAATCAAATCAATTTTTTTTTCACAGTCGATATTTCAATTGGTGATTAAATAAAAATAGGTGGTTTTTTTATAAATTTGAAATTCCGGAATTGTTTAGGCATGTCTGAATTAGGATTCTGTATAAACAAGGGATGTTTAAAACAGACAATACATTTTTGCCAACTTCTTAAAAAAATATGGAAAAAGTCCCACTATGAGACACCTGGTTTTGTTCCACAATGAGACGATCTGACAACTGCTTTTTCTACCCTGTAAGAGAAGATATAAGTATGGTCGAAGAAAAAAACATCATGCTAATATTGCCCAAAAATTAAACGACTGGGAAAACTGAGAGGCAACAGTCTCTAATACGTTTTGAAGTAAATTCAACTTTATCAAATGTGCGAGCATATTTTGAAGGGTTTTATTATATTTTTGATTCGTCGGATTAATATTATTTCAAGTTGCTCTAGTGTTTCTTTGAAGGAACGGTTATGTTTCTTTTATAAATGTTTTTTTCAATATTTTTTGTAGTGTTTTTTGGTGTAAAAGAACTTGTCTCACTGTGGAACATACTTGTTCCACAATGAGACAAAAATAGCGTTTTGGAAAAATTACCCTCTCTATTTTTTGAATCGATTTAATAATAATCTAATTGCGTTAAATTATGGGAAATATATCAATTTATGAGCATGCAACATCGAAACTACGAAATTCAATCATAACTTCTGGCTATTTACCGAAACGCAATTTTTGTCTCAATGTGGAACACTTTCCCCTATAGGTAGAATGGTTCACAAAATCAGTAGTATATCAGTAGTAGGATAGTATTTTTACAATTTTTGGAGCCGAATATATGAGATACTGTTCAATCAAATATAGACAAATTATATATTTTTAAAATCGGGGCATTGTGCTCTTCAAGAATATAGAATGAAATATAGGGCATCCCATTTGAAAAAAAAACTGGAAGCATGCAAAATTTCACATTTCTGTCATTCAAATTTTGTTTCCGATCATTGGTTTCTAAAAATTCAGCCAAAACTGTACAACTTTTGTATTTACACCTTTCTTTTACCTGTAAAGTTAAAGGCTGTAGATGGGGTGTCAATGTATAAAAAACACCCTGTATCTACCTATTCAAAATCACCTTATTCTCCTAAATAGTTCCCCCATTCCCCTATTTTTATGGGCAATTCCTTCGAAAAACCGTATCTTGCACAATGCGCTGCCAAAACTAACCCAAACTAACCCAATCTAGCTTACTTATTAATTTAAACTACCCCCCTTTTCAAAAGGCCTGTATCCGTCCCTCGCAGGAAAGATTGAAAAGGAGTTGGAATTGATAGCAATATCAAAATAAAAGAAATGGATAAGAATTTCCGAGTTTGTTTAATTTTTTAGCATGCACAGCATTGAAGTGATCGTCACTTCCCCATTCACTATACTCTCAAATAGTGCAAATCTGATTAACTCAGTTCATCAATCAATTATAAATAACCAAACGAGCTTCACCTACCTTTCAAACGTAAATAATGCATCAGTGGGTAGCCAGTTTGCTGTCAGCTGTTCCATATGTAAATTCTTACTATTTTTAATGTAGAAACAAAAATAGCCCTACAAATGCGGAACAAAAAGTAATAAGGGGCTATTTTCTGTGGTACTAATAAAGTTACGGCTATACGAATACCGATAACCGTAAAAGTAGCTGGAATTTTGCTGGCTCTCTAATGAAAAATCTCTTTGTCGTTTGCTATTTACAGAAATTCGGCACCCTTAATTCTCTTTCGGAAATATTCTATAACAAGCAATCCTTTCTTTCAAGTCTATTTAAATGAATTGTAAAATATTCCGGATTAACTTGAAGGAAAATTCCAATTCCACTTCACCATTTGAATTTCGAAAAAGCAGAAGTTAATTAAGTCGTTGGGATTTAACAAATGCGTATCAACATCAGGGGTTAAAGTTTTCAGGGAAACATATAATATTAGGGTGGTCGTAATAAGGGATACATATTATATAAACCACAAACTTGTATGCGTAATTTATTCCATTTAAAAATTAATTTGGGGTCTTTAGAAGATCATGGGATAACGTGACGAGATTTGTTTTAGGTTGCCTCCCACTGGCAAGATAATGTTAATTAACGTTGAATTAATGTAATGTCTATTGTTTGTTTTCATTGCTCATGTTACACGGACTAAGAAAAAATAAGCCTGGTACTAGAGGCCTAATTTTTAGGTCTATAAACCTAACAGTCCCAAGGTGGAAAAAATTAGTTGCTTTTTAGGTGCTAATTAGGGCCTCTAATTAAAAATTAGGTGCTCCTCTAGTTTTTGAGAAAATCAAAAAAAACTAAAGGACTGTTAGGTTTATAAAAGCTAGCAGTCCCCTAGAGTAATTTTTTTTTGTATCAGAATTAGGTGCTATTTAAGTGCTCCTAAATAGTCGAAAAAAAAACTTGAATAAGTTAATTATTAACTGAATTACAGATTTTTTTCATTATTAGGAAATTGTTGGCTTCTCTTTTACTTGGTGATGTGTCAGAATAAAAAAAATTTCGAGGTCTATATAATAATATTAATTAGGTGCTTTTTAGGTGCTAATTAGGGCTACTAATTAAAAATTAGGTGCTCCTTTAGTTTTTGAGATAATCAAAAAAAAAAACAAAGGGACTGCAAGGTTAATGGAAACTAGCAGTCCCCTAAAGTAAAAAATATTTTTTCAAATTTTTCGTTTGTATCAGAATTAGGTGCTTTTTAGGTGGTCCTAAATAGTCGAAGAAAAAATAGAATTGATTATTTATTAACTGAGTTACAGATTTTTTTTAATTACTAGGAGACTGCTGGCTTTACGCTTACTAGTGGTGTGTCAGAATGGAAAAAAACTTCGAAATCTTTATAATAAATAGGTGCTTTTTAGGTGCTTATCAGGGCCTATAATCAAAAATTAGGTGCTCCTTTAGTTTTTGGGAAAATCAAAAAAACTAAGGGACTGCTAGGTTTATGAAAGCTAGCTGTACCCTATAAAAAAAAATTGAAAACATATTTTTTACCATAGGGGACTTCTAGCTTTCATAATCCTAGCAGTCCTTTAGTTTTTTTTTGGTTTTCTCAAAAAATAGAGGAGCACCTAATTTTTAATTAGAGGCCCTAATTAGCACCTAAAAAGCATCTAATTATTATATAGATCCCGAAGTTTTTTTGCCATTCTGACACACCAACATGTAAACGTAAAGCCAGCAGTCCCCTAATAATTAAAAAAAAATCTGTAACTCTGTTAATAATTAATCAATTCTATTATTTTTTTTCGACTATTTAGGAGCACCTAAAAAGCACCTAATTCTGATACAAAAGAAATTTTTGGTAAAATATTTTTCACTATAGGGACTACTAGCTTTCATAAACCTAGCAATGCCTTAGTTTTTTTTGATTTTCTCAAAAACTAGAGGAGCACCTAATTTTTAATTAGAGGCCCCAATTATCACCTAAGAAGCACCTAATTATTATATAGATCCCGAAGTTTTTTTGCTATTCTGACACACTAACAAGTAAATGTAAAGCCAGCAGTCCCCTAATAATTAAAAAAAATCTGTAACTCAGTTAATAATTAATCAATTCTATTTTTTCTTCGACTATTTAAGAGCACCTAAAAAGCACCTAATTCTGATACAAAAGAAAATTTTGGAAAAAAATATTTTCTACTATAGGGGACTACTAGCTTTCACAAACCTAGCAATCCCTTAGTTTTTTTTTGATTTTCTCAAAAACTAGAGGAGTACCTAATTTTCAATTAGAGGCCCTAATTAGCACCTAAAAAGCACCTAATTATTATATAGATTTCGAAGTTTTTTTTTCCATTCTGACACACCAACATGTAAATGTAAAGCCAGCAGTCTCCTAATAATTAAAAAAAAATCTGTAACTCAGTTAATAATTAATCAATTCTATTTTTTCTTGGACTATTTATGAGCACCTAAAAAGGACCTAATTCTCATACAAAGAAAAAATTTGAAAAAATTTTTTTTTTCTACAAACGTGTTAAAAATGCAATTTTAAAAATGAAACATCAAATTTTGAGAGAGAACGTCAAAAAAAGTTTGTATTTTTAGTTATTTACATTGATATTAATGGTGAAATTTGAACATTGAACGATTGGCCTCCTCATCTATATTTTCCAAGGAATCGATGCAACCCTCTTTTTTTTCTGTATTTTGTTGCATTTTAAGCAAAAAGCATTACTCACCACGACAGACTTTCAAGAAACTGACAAGACATTTCATTACCTGTAAAACAAGGTGCTGGTTGTTTGGACTTTTTGACAAATGTCAAATTCAATCATTTTATGTAGGAAAGATGTTTCCAATTTATTATTCATTTAAAAATCCAATTTGTTACTGGTTATTGCTTTTTATTGGCGTTTGTAGAAAAAATATTGCATGATATTTGTGTTAAAATTATATTTAAGGCACTTATGTGAATTGAAACTTTCACATGCGTGCCTTAAAAATGTACTTTTAACACTTATACCATAAATAACTATTTACTATAGAGGACTGCTAGCTTTTATAAACCTAGCAGTCCCTTAGATTTTTTTTGATTTCCTCAAAAACTAAGGGAGCACCTAATTTTCAATTGGAGGCCCTAATTAGCACCTAAAAAGCACCTAATTATTATATAGTTCCTGAAGTTTTTTTCCACCTTGAGACTGCTAGGTTTATGGACCTCTAATTTTTCAAACTTTTGGAGTTGCGATCACGCATATTTTTACTTTAATACATACGTACCTATTGGATTGTACAAATTTGCATCAAACCATTTTAGAACATCCCATATAAACGGGATTTTTTGAAAAAATTGTATTTCTACATCAACTGCATTTCTAAAACAAAAAATCCTTGCATGACTTCACATTCAAGAAAATATTTAATGATAAATAAGTTTATTGCCAGTTTACTTACTTAGGAATTTGAGTTTGGAAATCTTATGTTTCTTTGTCCGTTGTGCTTCAACTAGCTAGGTAAGTAGCTTAGCTGAGCTGGAAGATTTCAAAGGGAATAAATGTATAAATATTGGTATGTTTTATTGTAAACCACCAATTACTTTCAAGCTCTAGGTACATAAATCTCCATGGGTAGGTATATATCGTCACAAAGGCTCACCGAGATGGAAAAATCATATATTCAAATGCTTTTATGGATTTGGTGCATTCAGTATGGTAATTGGCCAAATGTCGGGCGTTGCGATTGGGAAAGAAGAGCCTCCTCAGCCGTGCACCATTATTAAAACTTTTCTCATTACGGGCCGGCTTGTGCAATGTGCATGGGCGGACAGCAAATATTTCCACAAAAAGACTAAAAACTAAACGGTTTATCTTGTCTGGGTAAATTAGATTTCGTGCATTTGATTTAATTTTCGACCTTGCGCCGCCATTAATTTACGTTCGAGCACTTATACAGATGAGGATTTTCATTTTTTTTTCGAGAAACGAATGTTTTTAAACTATGGAACTACTGGGCATTTATTAAATAGAGAAGCAACATCAACATCGCATAAGACCAACCAAGAAAAGTGGAGATTTCTGGCGACTTCATGTGAAAGGAGTGGAATAGCATGTACTATACTGGTTTCACAGTTTGAGTCTATCTATTTGATGTCTAAAATACTGGCATTTATAAATTCATCCAGAAGGAACTGAAATGTCAACCCTTCTGTGGACGAGAATGAGCAGTATTCGTTAATACATCATCACCATTTTCAGAATCAAGGTAAACTAACCCGTAAACTTTGTTCATACCCACTCTATACTCTACATACATTTTTAAACATCACTATTTCAAATATTGCTCTTTTGATGTGTATAATCAGCACAAAATTGATGAGGAGGTAAATTTTTCATTTGAAAGATGGAGAAAAATTGTAAAATATGACTAACTTTCTCAATTCGATTCTGGGGCAACCCATCTAGAAAACTCTATATAAGTTTTGTTGAAAATTGTCCTCCTTGCAAATAATAGAAACCAATTTAATAAATTCTACATCAATTCCTTCATGATGTCGATTCGAATCCTGGATTTACACACAAAAAAAAAATTATAGTGGCATTATGTTGGAACAAATAAACCTTTTTAGAATGTACCTAAGAGAGAAAATTGAGAAAGGCTCTCAGCATTCTTTTATCGAACGTCACTCGCAAGAAACAATTTGTCAAAAAAATAACACATTTAAAAATCTTCTTCACTGTTTGTTTGGGAACAACTTTGACAAACGAAACGACAATTTAATTGACTTTCAATTTTTCTTACCAGAAAAACTGATTTTTTTCTGTGATTGAAATGTTCAGGTTCCTATACCATACCTATAAAAGCATAGATTAATGGTATAAAAAACTAATAATAGGATATATTTAAGCTGTGATATATTTATGTAGGCATTTTTGGCTAACTGCCATTAAATATCACTATGATGAGATTCAAGTATAAATTAAAAATGCAGGTAATCGGATAATAAAAGAAGGTCATTTATAAAAATATGTGCAGCTGTTTGCTGAAAAAAAGGTTGAGGACATAACAAAGTGTGCAAGTTCGGAGAAGGTCGTCGTTTACGGCCGCTTGGGAATTCCTCATTTTGTGTCCCAGCCCGGAATGGCATTCGCTGCAAGAACTTCCCTTTAAAGATTAATGAAATATGTATTAAATGCAGATGCAGCGCTCTCTTTTTTTTATCATCTAGCTCTGCACCTGAGATATAGTCTTTTTATTTCAATATACATTCGACATCATAATGCCATAACTCTAAATATTTATATGTAATAGAGACTTGATAATGGAGTTGTATGCAGTGCATGTAGAAATGTGAGTAGTTGGAATTGGATGTAGTCTGTAAATTTTTAATCAGTCAAAGTTTCAAATGTAACTAGGGCTGAGAGGAAATGCAATACTGATTTATTATGTTTCTAAATGTCTTATGAAAGGTCCAAAAGATTCATAGATTGCTACATACTTTATTTTTAAAATAAGCTAGTATCTCACAAAAAAAAACAAAAAAAACGAGCATTCTGACTTATAGTAGATTATACCACGAGTCAATAATGATAGCTATTATTCCCGAGGAATATTTATGAACTGAGCCGCATTAGCGAGGCGAGGCAGTAACATTCCGAGGGAATAATAGCCATTATTGCGAGTAGTATACTCTACTTTATTTACGACAAATTATTTTATTTGAGATTTTTAATAGCAAATTTCATCCATTTCAATACAAATCCACCAGCACTACAAGTTTGACACTGACACTTTTGAGCAATAATGATCATTAATCCCGCTACTCGTCATTATTCCCTGCGGGTGATATCAGTCGTAAATAATAGTAGATTATACCACGAGTCAATAATGATAGCTATTATTCCCGAGGATTATTACGAACTGAGCCGCGTTAGCGGCGAGGGAGTAACATTTCGAGGGAATAATAGCCATTATTGCGAGTAGTATACTCTACTTTATTTACGACAAATTAATTTATTTGAGATTTTCAATGAACAAATTTCATCCGTCTCATAATTTTCAATACAAATCACTACAAGTTTGACACTGACACTTTTGTGGAATAATGACCATTAATCCCGCTACTCGTCATTAATCCCTGGAGGAATAACATATGTCATTATACTGCCAAAATCACAAATATAATACGCACATTATACATTAGTCGTAAATACAAATCATTATAGGGTGAATATTATTATTATCTGATATGAAAATTTTGGATTAATTTTCTTCGCTTTTCCATGCACAGACGCCTTTCGATCTATCAGATCTCATCAGTGCGGCTAGGAAAGCAAAGAAAACCAATCCAAGTTAAATATTAGACGGTCAGTACTTTTACAGCAAAAGTGCTGAATCCTAGTCTTAGATGGCACCAAGATCAAAATTCGCTCTTCGTATTACTTCTACTTTGCCTGCAGGCACTAAATTAGGATTGGTTTTGTGTTATATTAGAATAAGTGTTGTCTTGTAGACTTATATTAGGTACCTATTATGTAAATTTAGTTATTATTAAAATGTTATTTATTAGCCTTGTCCAGTGTACACAAGCTAATAGCAGTGGCCTCATTGTCACGTCATTGTTTTTCAGTTCTTGAATAGATTATACTACATCAGTTCTAGTCAGAGCCTTATTTCTTTCATTCCAACTTATACATGGTGTCAGGTTAAAACCGGGTTAAAGTATCCTCCACTGGGTTAAACAGAAAAAATCCGTAAGTAATTGCTAGAACTTGAAAGCTTGAATTTACAGAAATGGAAGGCTTGTTTAAACCGCTTGAACCACTAATGTTAGATGGCAATATTGCTGAAAATTGGAAAAGATTTCACCAGAAGTTTACTGTTTTACTAAAAGCAACAGATTTGGAGTCGAAAGATGACGAGAAAAAGGTTGCAGTATTCTTGAACTTGATTGGTGATGATGGATTAGAACTATTCAATAGTTTCAATTGGTTAAATGGTGATGAAAAGAAGATACAGAAGATAACACAACAGTTTGAAGATTACTGTTCGCCTAAAACCAATGTCACTTTTGAAAGATATAAGCAGAGATGATATAAGTTTAACAGCGTTTGTCAAAAAGAAGGGCAATCGTTTGACAATTTTCTGACCGAATTGCGATAAAAACCACTCAGTATAAAGATCAGGATGAGATGATACGTGACCGAATAGTCATAGGAATTCTGGATAAAATGACACAAGAACGGTTGTTGAGTGAACCTAAGTTAACTCTGGATAAAGCTGTCGAGTTTTGCAGGGCCACAAAAGTTAGTAAATCCCAGTCAAAAATTCTACAAAATGATACTCAGGTTCATGCTTTAAGGAATTTTCAACCAGCTAGTGGAACAACTTGCAAGTATTGTGGTTATAAACATAAAAGTTGTCAGAGCAAAAATCATTTTGCAGGAGTTTGCAGAAAGGAAGAAGAAAAAAAATCGGATTTATTTCATGACAAGAATAGTGGGTATAAAGAGTACAAAGGCAAAAAAGTTCATGAAGTGGAAGCAGGTCAAATGTTAGAAGATAGTAAATGGATAGTAATTCGAGTGACACAAGTGACGAGTTCTATGTCAATGTAATAAAAAAAATGAATTTGTCAGCATGGTCAGCACTCACAATAATGCAATGTGGACCCAAAAAGTGTTGATTGGTAAGCAGTCAATTGAATTAAAGCTTGATACAGGCGCCGAGGTGAGTGTTTTGCCTGTGCACATGTTGAAAGGTCGTGATCTTGAAAACAAAATGAATGCAACTCGAGTTACACTGGTAGCATAAGGTAGCTCGAACTTTAAAATTAAGCCAGTTGGTGAAATTTCCTTGTCTTGTAAGGCAGCTGACCGAGTTGCATTAGTTTCGTTTATTATTGTTGACTTGAAAGATCAATTTCCTTTGCTAGGCCTACAGGCATGTATCGATTTGAATTTAGTGAAAAAACTTGCTAATGTTAATGTTAAATTTAATTCAGTAGAGGATCTAGTAAAGTTGTTTGTGTTTTTGATGGACTAGGTGAGTTTCCGGGTGAACATCACATTACATTGAAAGAAAATGCAATACCCATAATGTATTCAGCTCTTCAGAAGAGTTCCTCATGTCTCACGTGACAGATTAAAAATTAAGTTAGAACATTTAGCACACCATTTGGCAGATTTCAATTTTGCAGATTACCTTTTGGTTTATGCTCAGCTCTAGAAGTATTTCATAAAAAAAATTATGAGATTTTTGGAGATATTAAACGCATTAGCATATAATTTGATGATATCATAATTACTGATCATAATGAGGCTGAGCATGATCAAAACTCACGTTTGGTATTAGAACGGGCTCTAAAATATGGTATAAGGATCAATACGAGTAAAATTCAATTTAGTAAATCAAAACACGTGAAATTTATGGGTCAAATTTATTCAAAAAATGGCATTAAATTAAATGAAACCTATATTAAAGCTATAATGGAAATGCCAACGGCAAATGATAAGACGGATTTATTGAGGCTTCTGGGCATGGCCAAATTTTTAGGTAAATTTATCCCAAACATGGCTCTTTAAGAAAATTGACTAGACAAGACGTTATTTGGGAGTGGACTAATTTACATGAAGACTCAATAAAACGTTTGAAGCACTTGCTGACTTCAGCCCCGATTTTGAAATTTTTTAACCCGAATAAATCAATTGAAATAGAGACAGATGTCTCAAAAGATGGCTTGGGAGCATGCTTACTCCAAGATGGTCATCCTGTGGCATTTGCTTCTAGAAGTTTGTGTGACAGAACAAAAGTATACGCAGATAGAGAAGGAAATGCTGGCTATTGTTTTTAGTATCCAGAAATTTCATTTCTTCATCTACGGTCTTGATGTCAAAGTAAATACTGATCATAAGCCTCTTGAGGCTATTTTCCGTAAAGATCTATTATCAATAACTCCGAGGTTGCAAAGGATGCGTTTACGTTTGCTTAATTAAAATTTAACTGTGTCTTATAAGCCAGGAAAATATTTATAGGTATATTGCTGATACATTGTCCCGTGCCTTTTTATGTGAAACAGGCCTTAAATCAGATGGAGAATTTGAATATGTGGTAAAGTCCGACAACATTTCAAATACCATTTTAAAGTCACGTGATATTGGTGGCAAAAAACGTATGTTCATTGATTATGTCGTTGATATCACCTACAAAAAACTACTGGTGGTTAATTACTATTGAATTTTAGGATACGTTCCCACTGGCATTTTACAAACGCGTTTCTGAAGTAGTATTGACCAATCAGATGGGAATTTCAATACTTGCCATTGTTGCGAGACTCACTTTTGTCGCATCTGCTGTCCGTTGTAATACATTCTGAACTTGAATTGGGTACCCGTTTTCTATTTGCTTCTTTTCGAGTTGGAAAAAAGTTAATATAGTCAAAATTATTAGTTGTGTTTGTTCGATGTATCATTTTCGAAAATAACTTTGACAAACTATTTGATGACAGTGACAGATTCTATTTCAGGTAAAAATATCATGAACAATAATTAGACATCAATTTTTTTTTCAATTTTACTATCACCGCTGTTTAAGATGTATTCAACAAGGATAGAGAAAAATCACGTGACTTTAAAATAGTATTTGCTGGACTTTACACTTATTAATGTCAGAACAACAGAAATCATAATTGAGGAATGCACTTAAGGATGACAATGATTTAAGGCTAGTCATGTCATATTGTGAAAATGGTTGGCCAGATTCCAAGCGAAAAATCCCATCAAATATCAAAAAATATTTTCAAATAAAAGATAATCTCTATGTTTGTGACGAGATCTTGTTTAATTCCAATAAAGTTGTAGTTCCATTCAAATTGCGCAAAGAAATGCTTTCGTTATTGCATGAAGGTCATTTTGGAATAGAAAATGCAAAAATGATGGCACGTCAACTGTTCTATTGGCCTGGAATCAGTCAAGAAATAGAAAATTTCATAAAAAGCTGTAAGGCAAATTCAAAAAAACAACAGAAAGAAACATTGTTTCCTCACTCTATTCCAGAACGGCCTTGGCAAAGAATTGGTTCAGATAGATTTACCTATGGTCATCAAAGCTATTTAGTTGTGTATGAGTCATTCAAATTGGCTGAATCTACCTACCATTAAAGATAAGTCAGCAAAGGCCGTAATTTCAGTGCTGAAAACAATATTTTCTACTCATGGCTCTCCAGATAAGGTTATTTGTAATAACATCCCTTTCAACAGTTATGAATTTGAAGCATTTGAAACTAAATGGAATTTTGATGTTAGAACGCGTAGCCCTAATTATCCTCGTTCAAACGGATTGGCTGAAAAAGGGGTGAGTATAGTAAAAAACATAATTAAAAAATGTTTAGAGGCAGGTGGTGAGATTGAGACTGCTGTCTTAGAGTATATATTAAATCCTCAATTGTGTAAGAATGTGGATGTAAAATTGCACGTAATAGAATTGATTTGAAGGCATCACAAAATAAATTTAATCGTAACATTCCTACTTTTATTGAATCTGATATTGCTAATAATAGTGAAAAACGTAATCAGCCTGGTTCTTGGGAACATAATCTAGATGTTGTTCCCGAGACATTATTGACAACAGAGCAAACCTTGCATAGACCTGAACATGTCGTCAATAAGCATAATATGCCAAAACATTGTGTAACAGAAAATAAGAAAGAGTATTGTACGCTTCCTAAGACAAGGTATGGTCGAGTTGTCAAGCCACCGAAAAAACTTAGCTTATAGGAGGGGAGATGTGTGATATTAGAATAAGTGTTGTCTTGTAGACATATTATTATGTAGTTATTATTAAAATGTTATTTGTCAGCCTTGTCAAGTGCACACAAGTTAATAGCAATGGCCTTGCGTCGGCATGACATAATGTTCAATAATAATGTCATTGTTTTTCAGTTCTTGAAGAGATTTATACTGCATCAGTTCTAGAGTATCATTTCTTTCATTCCAACTTACACAGGTTTTCTTTGCTTTCCTATCCACACTGATGAGATCTGATAGATCGAAACGCATCTGTGGATGGAAAAGCGAAGAAAATTAATCCAAAATTTCCACATCAGAGTAGGATAATAGGAGAAAACTTGTCTAAACTAATCTAGACTTTGGACGTGCTAAAAAGATATTAAATAAACCGCATTTTCCACGATGTGCAGCACGAATTGAGATTTTAGCTTTTACGCGAGGGGGAGGATGATGTCTTTGTGAACCTCTCTTTTCCGATGGGATTCTTAAACTTATTCGAGTGCCTGTTAAATATAATATGAGTTACTTATTAACCTCAGTCAGGATATATTCTTTGATCTTTCTACACTTAAAATCGAGAAGCAGAATAAAGAGGTTGCGCAGGTATTTGCCGGATGGGTTGATGTCACTATCTCCTAAGCTGTTGGGAATTCCATTCTTGATTTGTTTCAATTCGATGGCTTCTAATAGGAACAATTTGCCGCAGAACGATGTTCGATTTGAAAATTTTCCTGCTGTCTGGTTGTTTCATGTTGAAAAGCCCTTTGAGCTATGCATACTTTAACAAACAATACTTGGTTCTGTTTATTGTGAATTAAATTGTGGTAACTAACAAACCTTCGAATAGATTTATAGGGCTTTAATTCACAAAACTTAAGTATGACAAAGTTACCAGCATTATGATATCACCGCCCATTACTTCTAATACTCTCAGCTATTTACACATCATTACGCTGTGTAAATGCAACATTGATCTGAAAACGAAGGAATCGATTAGGCGAGTTTTACTGATTAGTTCGAAAACTCTGCAATTCATTTCCTCTTATTAACTATCGGAAAATGTCCCATTATGCACTAGAAGCCATACGAGGTTTCACCTTGATCTCCACCCTTTCATTTGGAAAGACGCAATTACTAGGATTTCCCAGCCAGAGGATTGGAAAAGTTTTAATTGATGTTGAATAGGTTTAGAAACAAAATGTTTATTATTATAGTTTTCTTCAGGTTCAACTTCTTCTCCAATCGTCTCTTAACCTCACATCTAAAGTCCAATCTGAATTTCTTGTGAATATAATCGGTAACAAAATTTACTTCAACAGAAACTCTAAATCCTGGCCTTCTCCTAATTGAAAGCTAAGTGATTTCATTTAGGAGCCATTGTCTATGACAGGCATTCTTAGTGAGGAAAATCTTGTTGCAAAAATAATTACTGATTGTGAAGCAGATGTCAGAAAATGTATCTACCTGGGACGATTTCGAGAATTAAAATAATAATTATTGCCCTTTGTCGAAGGTAATATTTATTAATAAAGTAGAAGAAACAATATAACTGTGTGTTTTAGTGCTTAAATATCATTGGTAAAAATATTCGTATCATCACCAGCTTGTACTTGCGTGTTTAGTGTTGGAGGCCGTCGAAAATTTCTCTCGCGAATGCCGGCAAATGACGGCAGTCTGTATCGCGCCCTCTCAGGACGGACAAAACACTTTCCTGGAGTTCGAAAGAGCGTCACGAATTCCGTGTACTTTTTTGAGTTTTTTTGGCGCGACTCATTCCGCACTATTTTGTTTAAAAACATTTTTAATCAAACATAATTAAGTGCGTTAGAAGTTGGTCACGGGTTTTCTTTTTTTTTTGTGTTGATTGCTGGTTTCATGGATAGTTGGGAAAAGTTCGGCGAAGTGATGCGTTGATTTTGCGAGACTGGTAAGTTTATTTTTGGCTATCTTTAAATATCTATATTATTTGTAAATTAGATTATAAAATTTGATTTATACTATGACGCAGAAGATAATTTCTATATTAAATTTTTTCGGCATCACTTTTGCCCCGTACCTTATTGTTTATTTTAAAGTTAATGCCATTAGTAATAAGATATTTTTTTTTTACTATATCACAATCTTGCATTACAAACAAACATTAATAAACTAACTTTAACTGCTATACAAAAGATTATTGTCAAGTATTTATTCAATTAGTTATGAACTGGATAGCAAGGAGTTAAGTTAAGCAACGGGTGGTGAGAAAATTTTACAAAATTCTAAAGAAGAAATAGGTAGGTACGTACTAATGAATGTTCATTATCAATATTATCATTAACGTTTTGTCTAATAAACAATTTTGGCAATGAATTGAATGAAATAAATGTAAATTTATACGAAGTGATACTTGATTTTTCAATTTTAAAATAAAATATATTTTTTTTTTTAAGGCTGTGGTCCGAATATAACCATCAGAATTGTGGTTTCGCGGTCCGAAAGTAATCAAATTACTCTGATTCCTGGAAAAGTGGTTACTTTGAGACCTTAGTTTGCTGAAATCTGGTTAACCAAATGTCAAAATAGTTACCGCCTATCGGATGTCGGTTCTGTTGGGCTTATCTGTCAATTATTTTTTATTTCATATTCGCGTTCCCCAAGTAACCGGAATTTTCAATAATCATCTGTCAACCGATTCGATTACTTTGGTTCATGTTTGGTTATATTCGAACCATAGCCTAAGTTTAACTTAATAAGGCTGTGGTCCGAATATAACCAGGGTTATGGTTTCGCGGTCCGAAAGTAATCAAATGTGGAAAAGTGGTTACTTTGGAACCTTGGGTTCCTGGAATCTGGTTAACCAAATGGCAAAATAGTTACCGGCTATTGGATGTCGGTTCTGTTGGTTTTATCTGTAAATTCTGTCAGTTATTTTTTATTTCATATTCGCATTCCCCAAGTTACCGGAATTTTCAGTGACCATCTGTCAACCGATTCAGTTACTTTGGTTAACGTTTGGTTATATTCGGACCATAGCCTATAAGATTCATTTAGATTTAACAAAAGTGACGGTGTTGATGTATCATGTTCTGTTTTCCTATTTCAAAAATATGTAAATTTTTGAAATACTTAAAGTAAAGGCTTTAAAGTTTTATTATTTCCCAGTACAATTTTTTTTTTATTATACTTCTCTCCCTCTCTATTATACAGGGTGTCCGGAATAACTTGAAGTAGGTACATGGGAATTTTGACAGATACAGGGTTGTCCAAAGAGGGAAAAAGTTGCGCAATCAAATGCCTACAAATAATCTGTCATCAACGTCTTTGAACTCGGAATAGTAACCGATATACAGGGTAAAGAAAAGTCCTTTATATTTTGTTTGTTATTAAAGATATAATCAAGAAGTTCAAAGAAGTTAATGATAGATTATTTGTAGGCACTTGATTGCGCAACTTTTTTCCTGTTTGGTCCACCCTGTATCTTCAATGGTTTCCAAAATCCCCATGTACTTCAAGTTATTCGGGACATCCTGTATATATTTTTAGCATTGATTGAGACATTTTCACCATTCTAATACAAGAAATCACAGTGGCGGATACAGTGGGGGGCAGTATTGTAATTGTAAAAATACTATCCTACTGCCTTAGATTTTGTGAACCATTCTGTCAAGATGACAGCTGCAGGTAAAATATAAGGCACTGGGTTTGTCTGATAATATTTTTACAATTTTTGGAGCCAAATATATGAGAGATTGCTCAATCAAATATAGATCGGGGCATTGTGCTCTTCAAGAATATAGAATGAAATATAGGGCATCCTATTTGAAAAAAGCTGGGAGCATGCAAAATTTCACATTTCTGACATTCAATGTTGACATTTGTTTCTGACCATGGTTTCTAGAAATTCAGCCAAAACTGTACAACCTTTGTATTTACACCTTTCTTCTACCTGTGAAGGTAAAGGCTCTAGGTGAGGTGTCAATCAATATGTAAAAAAGACCCTGTACAAATAAGTGGATTATTGCGGAACTTATGGGTGGACCTCTGCGGGACGAGCGCAGCGAGTTCCGCAGCCATCTATTCGTCAATATGTTGTTTAATTACGATACTAAACTAACTCACTCAAATGTACATTATTCTCATTAGTTAAAAAATTACACGTTTCAGGTGAATGTCTTACCTGAACAGTTCAACAATATATTGGTGATTAGATGGCTGCGGAACTCGCTGCGCTCGTCCCGCAGCCATCTACTCACCAATATACTGTTGAACTGTTCAAATAAGACACCCACCTGAAACGTGTAGTTTTTGAACTAATGAGAATAGCTCACATTTGACTGAGTCATGTTAGTATTGTACTTGAACAATATATTGGTGAATAGATGGCTAGGACTACCCATAAGTTCCGCAACAATCCACTCGTTTGTACTTGAATAACTTATCACAATATATTACTAGTTTGGTGAAGTAACATTACTAGCTCCTGTTGAAAGGCAAATTGACCAAAAGTGGATAATCTTACAAATTCTGACTTTATTTAATAAGTTATTGTTCAAGTACAAATAAGTGGATTGTTGCAGAACCTATGGGTGGACCTCTAATCACCAACATATTGTTGAACTATTCAAGTAAGATATTCACCTGAAACGTGTAATTTTTAAACTAATGAGAATAACGCACATTTGAGTGAGTCAGTTTAGTATCGTAATTAAACAACATATCGATGAATAGATGGCTAGGAAACTCGCTGCGCTCGTCCCGCAGTGGTCCACCCATAAGTTCCGCAACAATTCACTCATTTGTACTTGAATAACTTGTCACATTCTGTTACTAGTTTGGTAAAGTAACATTAATAATTCCTGTTGAAAGGCAAATTCACAAAAAGTGGAAAATCTTATAAATTCTGACTTTATATAATAAGTTATTGTTCAAGTACAGGGTGTTTTTTTATATATTGACACCCCACCTACAGCCTTCACCTTTACAAGTAGATGAAAGGTATAAATACAAAAGTTGTACAGTAATGGCTACATTTTTAGAATCCATGGTCAGGGACAAAAATTAAATGACAGGAATGTGAAATGTTGCATGCTTTCAGCTTTTTTCAAATGGGATGCGCTATATTTGGTTCTATATTTTCGAAAAGCACAAATTCCCGATTTCAAAACTATATAGTTTGTCTATATTGGTTGAGCCATCTCCAACATATTTGGTTCTAAAAATACTATCAGACAAACCAAGTACATACCTTAAATTTTACCTGCAGCTTTCACCTGTATAGGTAGAATGGTTCACAAAATCAGTAGTAGGATACTATTTTTACAATTTTTGGAGCCGAATATATGAGAGAGTGTTCAATCAAATATAGACAAATTATATATTTTTGGAATCGGTGCATTGTGCTCTTCAAGAATATAGAATGAAATATAGGGAATTCCGTTTGAAAAAAGCTAGAAGCATGCAAAATTTCACATTTTGTTTCTGACCATGGTTTCTAAGAATTCAGCCAAAACTGTACAACTTTTGTATTTACACCTTTCTTTCACCTGTAAAGGTAAAGGCTGTAGGTGGGGTGTCAATATATAAAAAAACAACCTACCTATTTAAAATCACCTTATTCTCCTAAATAGTTGCCCCATTCCCATATTTTTATGGGCCATTCCTCCGAAAAACCGTATCTTGCACAATGCGCTGCCAAAACTAACCGAAACTAACCCAATCTGGCTTACTTTAATTTAAACTGCCCCTCCCCCCTTTCAAAAGGCCTGTATCCGCCCCTGAGAAATTATCACGACCTTATAAGTATATACAGTTCCAAGTATCTAAGGTTATAGGTAGGTATCCAAGTATCTTATTTTGTAATAGAAAAACCACAAAAGGGAAAACCTGGAAAACGACAAAATTCGTAGAAAAAAATAAGTAAACCGCGTGTTAAAAACCACAAGCAGTTCCGGTTGTAATAGCGTGTTTAAAATTTAAAACTCCTCAAACGTTGCCTCGTGCACCAAAATTTACACCCACTATATCAAATAGGTATTATCTAAACTTTGACCACTATAATACTTAACATAAACCTGCCTTTGATCTATAAGCTATAAATACATCCTTTTATCCAATAATCAGACAATATTCAAATGATCTTCTCAAATAAGTCAAATCCAATTAATAATTTGCAGCCGGGGACGATAAAATTAAATATTCAAATCGCACTCTTGAAGACATATTTTATTCCTTGTTCTCGTTTTGCCATCGTCAAATTTAATAAAGCACGTCTTTTCTCGCTCTCACAATACGTGACAATGGATAATACCAAAGTTCGCAACTGGTACTTGTAGCTACATGTAATTTTGGTAAATGGGTTTAATTTTTGGTTGTGTCAAAATGGAAACTAATTTTACATTACACGATATTTCAGTGGAATCTGTTTTACGAGAATATGCGTTCCATTTTTTATTTTAATAATGAGTTGTTTAAACTTAATTGGTTTTATTAATAATGAAAAGATAGAGTGCTTATTGTTGCCATACCGATGGATAAAGGACCCCGCAATATTTAAATGAAAATTGGTTACCCCTGATATTTGTATGAAATTGAAATATGTTATTGGGAATGTTGTAAGCGACATTTTTCACCATGGGCACAACTCTCTATATATGGCAGATAAGGCGGCGTTAGCAGTCAAATATTAAAAATCAACTACCATTTTTATAAATTTGTTTGTTCTTCCACCTGGCGTATTTCTATTTCAGCCGCTTCACTTATCACTTCATATTAATAAAACGAAATTAACTCATCACCTTGGGCTCTAACCCTTTTAAACTTTAACCAAATTAAACTCAGCAAAGACCTGCGATGAGCAACGACAAAGCAGGCTCAAAGTATTAAAGCTTCAAAGCAAAAAGCAAATAAAAGTGCCAAGGTTGTTGCGGCTAGGTCAATCCGAGAAATCTCTCTAAGTATATGAATTTAAAAAAAAAAAATGCCTGCGGCGGGAAAGTCTAACTTTATTAAATAACGCTTTTTAGTAGCTTAATACGATGTAGAAATCAAATAATGATGGCAAATGTTCAAACAAAGACCAATTGAAAAATCCACATAAAAGTTAAAATTTTACAAACGAATGGCGGACGAGAGTTTTACAATGAATATCGGCCCGCATTAAGCTTCCGGAGCATGGATTATAATGGATTAAACTCCACTAATTGATATAAAGTATACATTACTTTTGACATTTTCATTTATTTTCTTTCTTTCTACTCAGAACCTACGCTTTGTTTCCTATAAAGCGTAGTCATTGTTTCAATATATCTCAGACAGCACACTTTTGGATGCTATTTGATCGCTGTCTAAAACAATATAGGGATTGACATAAAATTATGAGCTTTTATTTACAATAATAAAATTAAAAATCAACTTCTTAGATTCAGGCAAAGCTCAAACAACAAAGTTTTGGTACTTATTAATATATATTTCTGGTTGCTGAGTTTGCATAACATTGGTTATGACACACATGGTTTTCTGAATTTATAGCACTCACTGATTGAAGTAATTGAACATCTCAATCGGCAATTGTAGGTTGGGTATTAAAGATTTTGACGCCAAAGAGAGTTTTGATCTTGCTATGTCTTTCCTTCTATTTCTTTCAAAAATTTTGGAGATTCAAATTTTTCCCCATGAGGTTATTTCGCTAATAAAAATCAATTCAAGAGCTTATGATAGACAAAAATTGACGGAAAATTTCAAATTTCCAATTTCAGAGTCTGGAAACTCGTGTAAAATGCCCTTTTTGCCCTTTCATTACTCAAAAACAGAACTTCCATAGCCAAAATAGATCAAAAAAGCTATAAATCATGAAAACAAATTTTCCAAACTTGAATTTTGTCTCTGGAGCTGGAAGTTTGTTCTGAGATATTTTTTTCTGGAAAAATCAACTGCAACTTAAAACATTGGAAAGCAATTTTTTCCCAATTTGAATTTTAAATCTAGAAATTGGTCTGGCTCTTGATTTCAGTGTTCAAAATGAAAAAAACTAGACAAAAAACAGTAATATCTCGCGTGTTTTTCTCTCAATTTTTATCAAATGTGGCTGAAATAATTATATAGTTACCATTGACCTCTTTCGCGAAGATTGAGTATAATACAAAGTTTGATTTAAAACCCTAAAAAAAAAAGTAAATAGTCAAATTTGCCCAAACAAAGTATACCGATATGTTCTGCTCTAAAATCTTATGATTTATGATTGACACAGCCTGGTACGCTTAAGTGTACGTCAAGCATATACAGGGTGAAAATTTGAAAAGTAGCAATCAGGAATATTTCTTAGACAAAAAATAATATTGGGAAGATCTTAAATATGTAGCCTGTTGGATTATTAGTACTTACAATAAAAATAAATCCTATTGCATATTGTAAAATAGGTACTTATTTATTAATAACGTACATTCAAAATAAAAGAGAGACAATAAATAAATAAATATATTATGCAGATAAGTTTAAATAGTCTACCTAGAAAAACCTTATAAAATTATATCCCTCTTTGTACCTCAATAAATAATATGTTATAGAATTTGCTAGAAAAGATGGTTTGGTAGGGTTTACCTATCAAATTTTCTTTGGTGTTAATAATATTCTCCTTATAACTTTAGTTGGTGTATCACGTTACCTTTCTGCGTGGAATTGAAGATTCCATATAAAAACATTATCTTGTTTCAATTGCTGTCCTATATCCTATTTCCAATATAACCCCTCCTGTTTTGGAGGCTTGCCCCCCCCCCTAATGATTTTTCTAAAATGAGAAACTACCCCTTTGAAGCCGTGACCATTTCATTTCAGCTACAATATAGAACATGATCACTTGACTCTTCATCTGGAAAACACAAAACCAATTTTGCCTGGCAAAGTTGAAGAGTATTCAGCTATTCTATTAAAGCCCCATTAGGCTGAATATTCACTTGAAACCACGTTGTGCAGCTGACACCCAACAGCAAATTACAATTCGACCATTTCTCGCCGGTATTCGGTAGTGCCCCGCACTGCTACACTTACCGTATATAGTATAATCGTGCAACAACTGGGATCCTAACCTATTATGGTGGACGGCCTCCCCAGGGGACACCAATTACCAGAAAGAAATAATCAAATCATAATTTGTTGCCCTGGATAATCAGTGAAACGCAAGTTTAATTGTCATTGAAAACATCTACTGCCAAATGTTTGAAGTCTAATACCAAACATTATATGCCTAACTAGAGGTAACTCAAGGATGATTAGGTATAATAATATTGAGATAAATGAATCCTTCCATCAAAGGGCCCCATTCAATTCACGTTGAGATCGGTATCGATACATATTTCGCAACATGTATCTGAGATTTGTATCCATGTTTCAACTGCTCCTACACGTTGAAATGAGCTCAGGAAACATTAGTTCAGTCACAAGTTCAGTTCAATCAACATAGATATTATTTATATAAATTCAAAACTCATAATCTTCCATGTTGGAAACAACACTGTTTATATTTTAGCAGCGCGATACATACTAAACTTCAACATACACGTTGAAACAAGTATTAGTTGCATGCGTTTGTTATAGAAGTTACCGACGCCGGCGATACCATCTAATACCGATACTGAGACAGACAAATACACAATGAGATTTGTGTCAAGGTATGTATCGATACCGATTTCAACGTGAATGGGACCCTTTACTTGCTGAAATACACAAAATACCATTTCAGATTGTTACGAAAATGTGATGAAAAACCTTTTGAGAATGATCATTATTCAAGTGGCCAAAACTACTTAGTGCAAAACAATTATAATTTTTTTTATGTAGTTACCCACTGCATACTTATTATGCATGAGATATGTATTATGTAAATAAAACCCCATAACTGTAAATAAAGGCTTCAGGCCCATTTCGATACTGTAAATATTGTAAATAACCTCATTGTATGTAATTATATCTAAGATTAGTTTTTTCTGTAAATAAATGAACCCCATAAATGGTAGTTGCTCAGCCAAAAAGGCAACTACATGAACTGTAATCATGTAAAAAACTAAAAAACATTAATGTAAATAAAGGCTAAGGTCGATTACGAAAGCTAATTAGCTATCGTAAGAATTTCATTATAATAATCTTTTTGAGTAAATATATCCTTATGTAATAAAATAGCAATTTCTTAATAACTAAATAAATAAATGAGATATTCTTCATAGTATTTTTTGTCTATAAGTGTCAAATTGTCACCCTGTATGTCCGACGTGGCCTAAATGGAAACATCACTGTCAGACAGTTTTACCCGTCGCGACATGCAATGTACGTTAATGACCGGCTTTGCAAAAGTGCACCCAATACCTCCATGAGTGTCAGAGTGTCTCAAAAAAAATTTAAAACTTTCAAATTGCCTTTTTGAAACATATAGCTACATAACTGGATAGCTTAACTATCTTTATAGCAATCAGCTATAGAGTATTATTGTGTAATGCACCTGTAAATGTTTGTATCATTTTGGAAATAGCTGAAAATGTTTAGTGGACTACCATTAGCGATTACCCCAAGGTGTTAATATGGGTTAGTTGGGTTGTTGCTAGTGATAGTATAGTGTTTCAATTGAAAACTGGGCAAAAATCAACTTTTTTGGGACAGTCTATAGCATTCTATTACAACAATACCTACATCCAGCATACAGCAATCTATTCCAGCAGTACCTTTACATATCCAAAACCAAGCATTCTACTTCACAACAGTCTACATCCCTGGATCATTCATCCTTCACACAAGCTCATTTATACTTTCTTCATTAACGCACTTTCGGAAAGCCAAATCAAACAAAATTATTAATGAAAATAGGCGTGATAGATTTTCTGGAAAACTAATCTTTGGACACCCTGTATAATTTACTAATTGCCCAGGTATAGAGAATCAAATAAATCACTATTTAAATTTTAAAAAAAAACATAAATAAGAAAATTCCGTCTGTATTCAAATTCAATAAATCGCATTTATCAAAAAATAATTGTGGTACTAGGTACTTACCAAAATCCAGAAGTCAATTGGTACACTATGGGCACACAACACAATAATCGAAAAATGCGGAAAATCTTAACTTGTGCGAGAAAAATCGATAATCCCTTAACGCGACTTCATCGATCGGCGATCCGTACTGGACTAAATCTTGTCTGACAAAGAAATTCAAATCTCAACCCCAAAAAAAAGGTAAACATATAATGTAATAAATATGAGTAAGTGTGATAGGCAAAAAAACTAACTGCGTAATAGAGTAGTAGGTACCCCGACGGTAAAATGTAAATTCCCTGTTTGTAGTTACAGTGCCGAATTAGTGTTAATTAATTTTTTTAAAGTTTGTTTTAGCTTTGTTCCAACAACTGTACAATGTACCGTCAAGATTCTGCGCAAAGCCTGAAAATTCGTATACAGAGTGGCTCCAAAACCACCGTTCTTGGGACGGTTTTCGAACAGACCTTATTGATTATAAATTTTAATTTTTGTCTATTTCAGGCTCTAAAATAATTTTGAGGCTTATGAATTGTTCAAAATGTCGCTGGAAAGTGCTCTAAATGGCTTATTGAAGTTCTAAAGTGTTCTAACTTGGCTTGAAGAGTTCTAGAGCATTCTAGAAGTTTTTCAGTGATTTCTAAATGGGCTCTTTCACTAATTTTTGAAATTGGTATTTTTGGATAAAGCAACTAAAAACAGAATTTTCTGTTTTTTGACTTTTGAAAAATTCATAGTCCTTCTTGAGAAAACAGAAAAATAAGAAATACCTCCAAATAAAAACCCAGAATTTATTTCTATGACGTCGCAGCTCGCAATTTGACCGTGTTGCCACTAATTGTCAACATTGAAAATTTGTAATAGATTTAATTCTGAAATGTTGGAGAAATATCATGAAAAGTAGTTCAATTAATTAGTTATGGTTATTTTTTTTTTTTACGTTGGACTACATTCAGTCACAACCGACAACAGCGCATTCGAACCTTGTTGTGCTTTTACAGAGCGCAACACAGCCGAGCCGGTCAGCTTCTTGCAACAACATGAGCGAAATGCAAAATATCTATGTGACGTCAGCGAATCGGCGCGTTTTAAATGATTTTGAATTTCGCCACTTACAAATGCCTGTAAAAAACATATTTAACCTTGTAGAAAATTTTTTTTTGGTATATTGTCTAAAATAGTCCCTCCTTTGGGATTTTATACTTAAATTACGTATTTAAATTTTAGTGAAAGAGCCCATTGTTCTTATAGATTTTTAAGTATTTTGGAGCCCTATTGAAGCTCCAATAAGTATTCTAATTTGGTTCAAAATAATTCTAAAATTGAATCCTAATTGTTCTATAATAAATCTGAAATTTCCTAATTGTTCTTCGATTATTTTCGAGTAAATTAATAATAACTATATATCATTGGAAAGAGTATTAAATTCTCTATAAGCCCGTGCAAAATTGGTTGTTGTAGCTTGTAGAGTTTCCAAGATATTAAGCTTCAATGTTAGAATTTAGTCCATATTTTGTCCGAAGCTTCAAATTCTATTTTCTCAAAAACTGTAAATGTTAGCGATTTCAACTAAACACCACCTTGAACCCCTTATCAAGAGCTACAATTTCTGGAAATGTTGTTTCAACCTCTTAATTTTAAGTTTCAAGAATTAACTCATGTAGATGAGAATAATTATAAAGACAACACTGAATTTGATAATTTAGATAATCAAATATTTGAATATGACGAAAATGACCAATCTTCAACTACTGATGAAACTCTAGCTGAACAATTGGAAAATTTTCAATTACAAGCTTTGGAGTAGGTAAACAAAAAATCATGCTTAAGTTTAAATAGCTTTCAAATCATTCGATTATCATAATATATCAATATTCCTAATTCTAAGTACATATAATATTCGACTACTTATAGACATAGGATCTCATGCATCCTTACTCAGACCTTCATTACCCGAAACTCTATTTCCAGAATCAATTGTACCCCATAAAACTACTTTACAAACTTGTGCAGGAAACAAGAAGATCACAAGTAAAGCAGACATTCCATTAGTGAATCCATATCTGAACCCTTAGAGTTCATTCTTCACCCTTTTCATGAGTATTTTGATGGCATATTAGCAGAGTCTAATACTTACAGGAAAAATTTCAATCAATACATAGTTGAAATACCTCCTAAAACTATACAAAAGGTTACTTTTAAAACTAAGTTACCAAATAATACAAATTGTCTATTACCTTATGTACATGACGAATTTATTGAAATACAACCAACATTCTCCAGAACATGTATTTTCCCTTTTTATATCACCTACAATCTAAAAATTCACAAAGCTCTTACTAGGTAATCTTGAAAAACAAATATCTTACCTAAAGCAAACAGTATATATTGTTGATTTAATGTCACTTTAAGTCTTATTAATGGCAGAAGACGACGTTAATGGTAAAATATTGTATGAGAAGATAAGTACTTTGCTAGCCAAGAACAATGTTACCAAACTGTGAAAGTTATAATCTAATTTTGTATGTTAGCTTTTGCACTACTACTTATTAAAGTTGGGTTTTTAAATTAATTAGTTATATTTAATTTCTAGTTAAGTAATATGGAATTATTTTTCAATTACATAGAATGTTTCACTATATCCTATACCTGTATAAGCTTTTATCCTAGTTGGTGGACATAAAGTTATTATGTAAATACCTACACCTTCTATTTTAATTATTTAAATAAAAATCCATCTTCTCAAAAAGGTAAAATACCATTACAGATAAACGGAAAATAAACATGATGTGAGGATTCTGGATTATGGTTGATTAAACAGATGAGTTTAAAAATCAATCAATTTCGTTTTAACAGTGAGTAGATATTTTATTTTGTTTGATTAGCCAAATACCAACTGATGGACATTACCGTTTGCCAATTAAAATCGAAAATGTGAAATTTATATGAAATATCGTTAGCTAATAAATTTTTGATGATTTTTCAGCAAGGCATATAAAAATGTACATCGGTGTTTTTAATTATCAAATAATAAACTTGTTTACTGCTTTATTTAGTTATTATTAGGCGGAAGGCATAATTTCTGCAAATAAAATAGGAAATGGAATTTCCATTATTTTAATTTTGTTAGTGGGTGAGCCTGTAATAAAGTTTATGGTGAACTTTATTGCATCGGACAAAATTACTACTGCATTACGTCATTTGAATTTTCGAGGGACTTCATGCATACAATTCAGATGATCTTTTCAAAATTATTGATGCAAAAAACCTTGTTAGTGTTCCTCAAGTAGTATTTTTTTAAATTTCCTCTTCAACTCTGATGTATTATTGGCTAAAATTTTGAGTCGTGTTTTGACTTTAAGCCGAAGTAAATACCTACACGACTCGTATCCGACGTTAAGTCGACGTCAGTCAGTTCCGATAATCAACCTTGATCAGACGTTGTTAACAAGTAGAGCTTCACGAATCAATACCAGAAAAATGCAACCAGCCCAAGAGCTGTTATTGATAAATCAATTAAAACAGAGGGCTTCAAAGGCAGGAAAGTCGATTACAACGAAAAATTTGGCCTTGTTATAAATCTTCAAGATGAAACTAAAATTATTATTAGCGCAGACATTTTTGAACCTACTTTTACAAATTTGTTACGTAAGATAAGAAAGTCGAACAAAAAATTCCCTGGTCCAGCCTCCAATAAGTTTTAGTCGGCTCAATTTTCTGGGCCAGAAAGGATTCTCGAATTCCGAGTAATTGATACTGCGGGCTATATTATCGGGTTAGGGTTTTAATTAATTTAGCATTTTTGGTTTTGCTTTAGGAATTTGGTTGTTTGTTAGTATGCTCAGTAGGCACATATATTTGCCCTGCTTGAAACTTTCACGTCGAATTAAATAATTTATCGGTTTTATAATGTAGGTAATAATAATTTGCCTTTTAACAGGAATTAGTAATGTTACTTTACCAAACTAGTAATATAATGTAACAAGTTATTCAAGTAGAAACGAGTGGATTGTTGCGAAACTTATGGGCGCAGCCATCTATTCACCAATATGTTGTTTTAGTACAGTACTAACCTGACTCACTCAAATGTCAGTTATTCTCATTAGTTCAAAAACTACACGTTTCAGGTGAGTTTTTTATTTGGATAGTTCAACAGCATATTGGTAAATATAGAGGTCCACCCATGAGTTCCACAATAATCCATTGTACTTGAACAATAACTTATTATACAGGGTTGTCGTTATGTATGGAAACGGTCTGATATTTCAGAACCGGCTTGAAAAAAAATTACAATATTTCCTACCAAGGGGTTTTCGGGACTGCCCGATTCAATGGTGGTATTTGCAATGTTGCCAAGTTTACCGTTTCTAAGATGCCGTATGTAACTTGATTTTTACAAATAGATGCCCCTTTATTTTTATCGTAATTAATTCAGCGTCCCCACATTACTAAAACCGCGGAATACCAAAACTCCATTTGACTTGCTTTTTGAAATATGGCAACACAGATTTTTTGTTGAAATGTATTGAAACAGTCTCGTATTCCAGAAAAGACTTTGGCAAAATGTACAATATTCCCTACCTGGGGGTTTTTGGGTATGCCGGATCGCCCCGATCCAATGGTAGTACATATTTGCAATATTGCCAAGTTTACCGCTTCTGAGATGCCGTATGCAACTGAATCAATTACAATGAAAATAAAGAGGGACATCCATTTAAAAAAAAATCAAGTTACAGACGGCATCTTAGAAACGGTAAACTTGGCAAAATTGCAAATACCCCCATTGAATCCGGTATTCCCAAAAACCACCAGTTAGGGAATATTGTACATTTTGCTAAAGCCTGTTCTGGAATACGAGACTGTTTCCGTTTCCATACATTTCAACAAAAAATCTGTGTTGCCATATTTCAAAAACCAAGTCAAATAAAGGTTTGGCATTTAGGGGTTTTAGTAATGTTGAAACGCTGAATCAATCACAATGAAAATAAAGAGGGACATCAATTTAAAAAAATCAAGTTACATACGGCATCTTAGAAACGGTAAGCTTGGCAACATTGCGAATATCACCATTGAATCGGGCATCCCCAAAAACCCCCAGGTAGGGAATATTGTACATTTTGCTAAAGTCTTTTCTGGAATACGAGACTGTTTCCATACATTTCAACAAAAAATCTGTGTCAAATGGAGTTTTGGTATTCAGGATTTGTGGGGACGCTGAATTACAATAAAAATAAAAAGGGGCATCTATTTAAAAAAATCAAGTTATATACGGCATCTTAGAAACGGTAAACTTGGCAACATTGCAAATGCCACCATTGAATCGGGCATTCCCGAAAACCCCTTAGGTAGGAAATATTGTAATTTTTTTTCAAGCCGGTTCTGAAATATCAGACCGTTTCCATACATAACGACAACCCTGTATAAAAGATAAAAGTCAAAATGACATTATGTTGGCAATACAATGTAAAATTGTCAATGGTTTCAAATTTTTTATGTACAAAAGGCTTGTGTTGCCAACATAGTTACCTACTAAACTTTTGACTTGCGGAATTATCTTTAAAAAAAAAATTTGCCTTTCATTAGGAATTAGTAATGTTACTTTACCAAACTAGTAACATAATGTGACAAGTCATTCGAGTACAAACGAGTGGATTGTTGCGGAACTTATGGGTGGACCTCTATTCATCAATATGTTGTTTAAGTACGATACTAACCTGACTGACTCAAATGTGAGTTATTCTCATTAATTTAAAAACTACACGTTTCAGGTGAGTGTCTTATTTGAACAGTTCAACAGTATATTGGTGAGTAGATGGCTGCGTTCTAATGACGCAGAGGTCCACCCATAAGTTCCGCAATAATCCACTTATTTGTATTTGAAAAATAACTTATTATATAAAGTCAGAATTTGTAAGATTATCTACTTTTTGTCAATTTGTCTTTCATCAGGAATTAGTAATGTTACTTTACCAAACTAGAAACCTAATGTGACAAGTTATTCAAGTACAAACGAGTGAATTGTTGCGGAACTTATGGGTGGACCTCTGCGGGACGAGCGCAGCGAGTTCCGCAGCCATTTATTCATCAATATGTTGTTTAACCCTTTCGCTGCGGATAGCGCATATATGTGTTTTATTTTTTATGCACGAGATATGCGGATGACCCATTTTTGCGGAACGTCTTTCCGCTTCGCTGCTGTAGTCGGATATTTTCGAAAAAATAAAATCCGTTATTCCTCCACTTTTTCGTGAATAAGCTTGCCACCGTGACGTAGGCTGCTGTTGAGTAAGGAAGGGAGGACGTTTAGGAAATCGGAAGCTCACAGATATGTGCCACTGCATGTAAAAATATTTAAATAAAAAAATAAACTGATACAAACAATGAAATACAGAAATTAACTCAAATATAAAGATAAAAACCATAAACCATAACCTAAAAATTATAAATTGACGCTTCCCTGCGGATGACGTCTATTAGTGCAGAACTAGGGGGATCAAAGCCGGCTAAAGCGCGTCGTAGCGAAAGGGTTAAGTACGATACTAACCTGACTCAAATGTTAGTTATTCTCATTAGTTTACAAACTACACGTTTCAGGTGAGTGTCTTATTTGAAGAGTTCAATAGTATATTGGTGAGTAGATGGCTGCGGAACCCGCAATAATCCACTTATTTGTACTTGAACAATAACTTATTATATAAAGTCAGAACAATTTGTGAGATTATCCACTTTTTGTCAATTTGCCTTTCATCAGGGATTAGTAATGTTACTTTACCAAACTAGTAACATACTGTGACAAGTTATTCAAGTACAAATGAGTGGATTGTTGCGGAACTTATGGATGGACCTCTGCGGGACGAGCGCAGCGAGTTCCGCAGCCATCTATTCATCAATATGTTGTTTAAGTACGATTCTAACCTGATTCACTCAAATGTCAGTTATTCTCATTAGTTCAAATACTACACGTTTCAGGTGAGTTTTTTATTTGGATAGTTCAACAGCATATTGGTAAATAGATGGCTGGCGGAACTCGCTGCGCTCGTTCCGCAGAGGTCCACGCCAGCCATGTATCCACCAATATGTTGTTCAAGTACAATACTAACTTGATTCTCTCAGTTGTGAGTTTTTCTCATTAGTTCAAAAACTACATTTAGATGAATGTCTTAGTTGAACAGCTCAACAGTTTATTGGTGAGTAGATGGCTGCGGAACTCGCTGCACTCGTCCCGCAGAGGTCCATCCATAAGTTCCGCAATAATCCACTTTTGTACAGGGTGTTTGTTTATATATTAACGCCCCACCTACAGCCTTTCCCTTTGCAGGTAGAAGAAAGGCGTAAATACAAAAGCTGTACAGTTTTGGTTGAATTTTTAGAAACCATGGTCAGAAACAAAATTTAAATGTCAGAAATGTGAAATTTTGCATGCTTCCAACTTTTTTCAAATGAGATGCTCTATATTTTATTCTATATTCTTGAAGAGCACAATGCCCCGATTCCAAGAATATATAGTTTGTCTATATTTGATTGAGCAGTCTCTCATATATTCGGCTCTAAAACTTGTAAAAATACCATCCTAACTACTATTTTGTGAACCATTCTACCTGTACAAGTGAATGCTGCAGGTAAAATTTGAGGTACCTACTTGGTTTCTCTGATAGTATTTTTGAAATTTTTAGAACCAAATATGTTGGAGACGGCTCAACCAAATATAGACAAACTATATAGTTTTGGAATGGGGAAATTGTGCTCTTCAAGAATATAGAACCAAATATAGGGCATCCCATTTGGAAAAAGCTGAAAGCATGCAACATTCCACATTTCTGACATTCAATTTTTGTTTCTGACCATGGATTCTAAAAATTTAGCCAATACTAATACTGTACAACTTTTGTATTTACACCTTTCATCTACTTGTAAAGGCTGTGGGTGGGGTGTCAATATATAGAAAAACACCCTGTACCTATGGATTTCTATTATAAAAAACGTTTGAACAAATAAATTGAAGGAAATCGAGTGACATTTCAACTCTGATATTCGTGTTTCCTAATCCAAAACTGCCTATCAACGTCGATCTGTGATATATTCAGAAAAGTTTTGTCGAGTTTTGGAATGATCTGCAATTTTGCTTGCTAGAGGCTTAAGTTTTTCCAATTATCAGTATTTCTTGGATAAAGCAAGTGTGCTATTTTGTGCATTTTCTCCTTTCTTCTTGTAGTCTAGGAGGCAGTGACGATTTTCGGCACTTATTTTCCCAGTCAGACGACATGGATAGAATTGTAGGGTTAGTAATTCTAAGCAAAATTCATATATCTTTAGGGGGGGTTTTCCGATGGGTTGAGGCGCAAAATGCTTTAAAGCTTACGAATGCACGGCCCTGTTTTTTTTTTCAGTAATACAAATAGGTCTACTAATGAGAAGTATACTGAAGTTACGTAAAAAAATAGTCCGGCTAATCTGTGAGTATGGATAATATGTCTGGCAAGTGAAAAATTGAGGATCCGAAAATTTTCAGCCAGACTCACTTCCACTATCTGAGATAAGCCAAATTGGTATTTTCATATACGTTATGTTCTATTGTAGTAAATGGGAAATATTTATGACTGGGAAAATAAGTGTACTTGTATTTTTCATTGATCTTGTGAACCCATCCGAAAATTTTAGCCAGACTTGCAAATTCTTGTTTTGTATCACCAGGAGAACAAACTATTTAATAGACACCAACTGGGAAAATAAGTGCTAAAAAATTTCACTGCCTCCTGGACTATTGTAGTTTAGTTGAGTACTTATTTATATCTTCCAGTTAATTTTCAAAAAAATGGCTCATATTAGGTATTAAAATGTATAGGTATGCATTTAACAAACTCATACACTTTGTAGTTTCTACTGATATTAACCCTAGTTTGTTGTAAGTATGTAGTTTCTGAGATTTAATTGTTGCGGCAATTTAGAAATGAACATATTTCCCACATATGATGAATTGATTAGGGTTGTTATCGGTGTCACCGTTGTATGGAAGTCCGTTTAATCAAGCCGAATTTAAATAAACGTTTGTATTCAGTCGGGGTGGAAAATCAATCAAAAAACGATGTTTTGTGTAGTCGGTGCGTGACAATAATTTGACACTCTCCAAATAGACCTTTTAATCTTCCAGCTTGATTGGCAATTTAAATGGGCTAAATCCTTGCTTGACAACTGAGCTTTTTTTTTCAATTTCACAATGAAGGTCTTATACCAATTAGTATTCGATATTGAATTACTTACCTAATTTGCTAATATATCAACAGAAACATTATCTTAGTGTACATACATTTGGAAGTTTGAAATTTTGACAATGCATTTACAGGACGTCGCGTCGTCTCCGGCCAGCCGCTTTTAAGCATAAGAGCCCCGTTTGGCATTCACCTGTTTAAGTGGAATTTCCTTTTAGTAGTTCCATGAAATATGTAAACCGGGACAATAAATAGAGGCTCTTTTGTAGGAGGGAAATTCAAGCGGGGACCTCGTTAGAAAATGGCCCTGCTTACATAAACGAGTTACAAAAATATTATTTTGCTAAAGAGAAAATGTTTTCCTTTATCGTTATTTATGGATAGAACAAATTTTGTTCTTTTCTGGAATTTATATGAGATCTTAGTGAGCTGTAGTGTTATTAAAAGTATTGTCAGATATTTCACATAATCTCATATTATCACTTACTTTTTCTATCTTCTTTCGTAAATATTTCTAGTTGATTTCCGTTGAAAGTATTGGCATCTGCTTAGCATGATAAGAATGTCTTGTTTTCGATTTTATTTTGAGCCCAAAGGGAGTTTGGAAGCTCATAAATAAAAGAAAACTTATCAGGATTTTTCATGGCTCAAGGCACCTGTTTGTGAGCCACCTACGAAGTGATGGAGTTTTTTCGCCTTAGAAATGCTGCTGTGTTGTTGAAAGTTTATGTGTGAAATTATCTATAATTAGAAAATCCAGAGTTCACAATCCTCTTTCTATAATAGCTTTTATAGTTGACTCACCTTATTGCTTTGTATTGTCGCTTGAAAATACAATTCTTCTCGATTTCAACAGCAGCAAACTAAAACCTGGAAATTATTTGTCTACTTTTCACATTCGCACAAAACAAAAACGCTATCGAATTACAGGGTCCATTGTTCTCGTGTCCGATGGGCCATAAATACGTTGTCACTCTGAAAGACCGATCGTGTAGATTTTGAGCTTTTTGGTTGGGGGTTTTCTCCTTATAAAAAGCATTTTCTTGATGGTGGTACAATTATTGTGACGTAAAGTGGATGTCCAAAACGTTTTTCATTCACAAAAAAAAAACAATGAAATGTATAGAATAAAATGCTTGGAGTTAACTCAATTTCTATAAATTTCATCTCTGAATGAAAATGAACCATCTTATACATTTGTGGTTAAAATTACCAAAACAGGCGCAAGCAGTGGCGTCAAAACTGAAGTTTTTGAAAGTTATAAATGAAATGAATCAATACAAAAAGTGCCCGAGTATAGTTTTAAATAGACAATTCCGGAAAATGTAATCACCGTTTCGGTTCGGAAAACTTCGTCCATCCGCCGAATCAATTAGTTTCCGAAACAGTTTTTTTTATTGCTGGATGAACTGCACGAATTTAAAAAAGTAGTTCCGATACAACACAGGGACCATTTTTTATTCGTGTTTTACAACGTGTATGGAAAAAAGAACAATTTTACAATACGCAATATACATGCGTATTTGC
This sequence comes from Ceutorhynchus assimilis, assembly GCA_917834065.1. Lineage (NCBI taxonomy): Eukaryota > Metazoa > Arthropoda > Insecta > Coleoptera > Curculionidae > Ceutorhynchus > Ceutorhynchus assimilis. The sequence goes on from OU892281.1 coordinate 7,638,889, forward strand.
CTTATTATAATTTAATTAAAATAATCCACTATAAGTAATGGTCTATAATGTGAGATAAGTATTAAAAGCTATAATTAATTACAAACACATATGACAGGAGAATAGTCAGGCACGCAACAACATTACAATAATTTAATTTCAAACTTTAAAAATGGTAATCACATAATGTACGAAGTGACATAATTAAAATGTCTATTTCAGATATCAACCGTTTATTAAAAAAACAAACATGGTTTGTTACTTTGGGTAAATATCAAAATCAAGGATGTTTTCTTATTATTTTTCAATTTTCACTTGATTTTTTTTGAGTTCAGATTGTATTTTTTGATACAGTGGCACGGGAAACATTTATCCTGTACCAACCAATTCTTATTTAAATCAACATAGGTTCTTTTCATCCAGGAATTAACATTCGCTCTTTGAATTCTGGTATTATTGTTCCGAGGTAAAGATTTTCGAAGACTTTAGTTGAACCAGAAAATATCCACTGACTTGAGCCGTAGTTGATTGTTACATATAAGTAGTAGTTGATCGTATAGATGCGGTTTAGCAGTGATTAAGACGTCATTCCGCGATTTTTTTTTGGATCTAACGTAATTTTTCAAATTTGAAAAAGGATAATGGTTTGAAGTTTCGATGACTTCTTCCTTTATCATTATCAATACAAGTGAGAAACCAAATAGACCTTAAATACCTTCCTGCAAATTTCTAATTTAGCATTATGATTACGCCAAATATAAACACTCATGATATGAGAAAATATTTAGTATAGTTAGAATCAAACTTCTGAAAAGATGTATTAACTCAACGAACTGTCCAAGCTTTTCTAATTTATACGTCTTACCAAATCGATCGTAATTATAATTTCGTTTCAGTGAACTTGGCATACATCAATCAGCGATGTTTATTATTCACTTCATTTGAAATAAAGTGCTGGGGTTTATTATTTTTGTTTCAATTTGTTTAACCTATGCAACAATAATCATTTATAGCTGAAGGGCGCTTTCAATTTGAAAAAACAAAAACCCAAAAATAAAACATCAGTAGCCAATTTTGATTCATAAATTGTATATTTTCAATTGATATGTCAATAAAATATCCGAAAGTCAATTTGACCCGGAACTTTATTACGATTTATTATTATATATAGACAATATAAGGTAATATCGCGTGAATCATGGCAATTAAATTAATGGGAAATCTCAATTTGTTCCCAGGTCTATTAAATCTAGAAAGTTTCGTCTTTGAACACAATATTACAGCGATTGCTTTTACGAAGTTTACACATTATATGTATTACCAAGGTAGTTTCGCGCGAACAATAAAATAGTTTTTGGCAAGAGATAAAACGAAAATTGAAACCATTCGCGCAAATGTATGATGAAAGTATAGAGGAAAATTGTATAAATATCGAAATACAAAATGAACGAATTGACAGAGCATGATTCTGATTTTATTTTGGGAAAGATCTATGGTGAGAATCTCCAAGTGGGTTTCCGCCTACCTCAATTAATTTTTACATGCTTTTCGTGGTATCTACATGGCTAATGAGTTTGTTCTGGATAGTATTCATTTCTTGATGAAAAAGTTCCAATTTCTTGACGAACAGTTCCAACGTGCTGACGAACACTTCCAACTTCTTTACGTTGGTACTTCTTTCATTGCATTCTCAAATTTCGCTTCACTGGGATTACAGTTTGAATCCATTGTCGTTAAAATATAAAATTTTCCCTTTCTCTTGTCGTTCTTCTTCTCGCCTTTCTTGTCTTTCTTTTTATCTCCAATTTTCTTTCCTGTTATTGTGAAAGTGTTGCAAGCTCTGTTATTCTGATCTTCGAACTTCCTCTTCTTGTAATCGGTCTTCCTTTTCTTTTTTTTCTTCTGTCTTCGATGTTTTTCATGACGTCACTTTGGGTATTTGTTGTTGTTGCTATTTCTTGAAACTTAATTTTTATTTTATGCATGAAGTCTTGTCTAATTTTCAAATGAAACACGATAGAATTTCCAGTCACTCTGTGGACTTCTTTTTCGATATAAAAACTTGTCACGTATCCAGTTCAATAAAAGTTCGCTTATTATTCACTGTGAGAGAACTAGCTATTGCCCCTTTTTGGGCTTTAGTCAAACCGCACCAGGGATGCCAAAAGTTTTTACTTTAACTGACTGTAGTAGAAATTAACCACTAGGTATTGGATCATTTAAGCCTTGTATTGGGTTAGGGGGGCCTTGATTCTCATTTATACAAATAAAATACTGAAATAAAATAATTATGAATTTAATTAATAAATGAAAGTAATTCGGTATAGATCAATCCAGTGGCGTATCAAGGGGGGGGGCGGACCGCCCGTGTGCCACTTTTGAAAGGGCGGCAAAACTGCCGCTTCTTGTACCCTTCAAGGCTTGACTGTAACCAACATCATTATTGAAATGAAAACTTCTTTAGGCGCGTTTAGCAAAACAAAACGAATTGTTAACGCTCATTAGGTCGGATACAGTCGGCTCGAGTCGAGTTCAGCCAAGCGAGAGAAAAAAAGCAGTGAGCAGCGCGGGAAAGAGAGATAGCGCAACTAGGATTCAATCGCGACTTCCCTTAGAACAAATTCCGGCGACGTTGCCGATATGATTGGCAAAATATTAATTGCTTGTAATAGGTTGACTGGTAATGGCAAACAGAGAACGCCATCAGGTGGTTTTTTGGACATTTGCGTTAAGGTTGTTTGAGAGAGGTAGGTTGCCTGGTAACTTTCATGACGTCATCTGTATGCCTAAACATAATACAAATCTTCATAAGGCACCCCAGATGCGACATCCAGTTACCCATTACCAGACAAAGGTTCCTAAAGTTAATAGGTTACCTAGTCATGGGTAACATGATGACACATCTGGGGTACCACATGGAGCTTTGCAATATGTTCGAGGCATACAGATGACGTCATAAAGTTATCAGGCAACCCACCTCTCTCAAACAACCTTGTTACCAGACAAGCTGTTAACTTTAGGAAACTTGCATTTGCATTATGTTTAGGCATACATATGACGTCATGAAAGTTATCATATCAGAGGCGGGATTTTCAACCTCTTGTCGCAACCTATCGTTCCGACTATCCGCAACGCCTTTTTACAAGTAGTCGGGACGTTACGTATCGACAGATTGAGAATCCCCCAGGCAACCTACCTCTTTAAAACAACCTTGATCCAAACCACAAATGTCAGATGCCTTGATCCAAGATGCTGTCAAACTTAAATTAAAATGTCCGCCAAGAGGCACACAAACCTTTTGTTTGCTTGTCAAAGTCAGGTATTTTGGATAGGCTTTAACTATCTAAGGTGCTGTCAAACTTAAATTAAAATGTCCGCCAAGAGGCACACAAACCTTTTGTTTGCTTGTCAAAGTCAGGTATTTTGGATAGGCTTTAACTATCTAAGGTGCTGTCAAACTTAAATTAAAATGTCCGCCAAGAGGCACACATACCCTTTGTTTGCTTGTCAAACTCACGTGTTTTGGATAGGCTAATTGTTAAGCATCTGTGATGTTTATTAAGTTTTCTCAGCGAGCGAAATTTGACAGATGTCACGTGATTTGACACGTGAAAAAAGATAAGTCATCACGTGACGTCCATGAAAATTTGTTCTTTTTGCTCGCAGATGCAATTACCGGACTCAGTCCGTATTTTTTTTTTATGACGTCAAAGGGGCGGCAAATTATGATTCCGCACTTTTCCGCGGAAATCGGTAAGCAATATGTGCAAGAAAAGTCTTTATATATGCTCAGTTTCTATACAGGGTGGGCCAATGGAAACTTTCCACCCCGATTTTTTGGACTTGAAATGAAAATCTGAAAAAACGCTCAGACACGTCGGTTTTTGATTTGAGGGGCACCCGTTTTTCAGTTCTTTCCACCCCTGTAGCTTTAACCCCTTAGCTGGGGGGAGAACAACCCCCCAAATTTGAATAGGGGATAGGGGTCGTGTCATACCTCTTTTTGAAGGTCTTATCGAATTCTTTATGATCCTCGAATTTCGTTTTATTATTTCTATCCGTAACGAAATGACAGCTTGTCAAAATCTTGGAAATAGACCATTGTTTTCACTCCTACTAAAACAATAGTCTATTTCCAAGATTTTGTCAAGCTGTCATTTCGTTATGGATAAAAATAATGAGACGAAATTTAAGGGTCATAAAGAACTCAATGAGACCTTTAAAAAGAGGTATGACACGACCCCTATCCCCTATTCAAATTTGGGGGGTTGTTCTCCCCCCAGCTAGGGGGTTGAAGCTACAGGGGTGAAAAAAAATGAAAAATGGGTCCCCCTCAAATCAAAAACCGACGTGTCTGAGCGTTTTTCCAGATTTTCATTTTAAGTCCAAAAAATTGGGGTGGAAAGTTTTCATTGGCCCACCCTGTATACAAATGTACAATTGTAAATTGCACGAGTGTGAAAACAAATTTCTGCATAAGCGTTAGAGAAGAAACTTCAATTTATAGTGCATTTCAAGCGAATCACTTATCAGTATTTATTGTTCGACTGTTAGAGAAATTGTAACGGTCTTACTTGCTTAATCCAGTTCATGCAGATAAATCCACAAGGCGATTATTTATCCATTTATCACTATTCACACTGGCAGCTAGAGAATTTTCCACTGAGATGAAAACACAACAATATGCAGGCGTGTTGGAGCCCGGTGAGAGTGAGTGAGAGAGGGAGCCAAAAACAGGCGCTTACGAGAAAATTTTGCTCGTCCGAGGTGACTTGCAATAATTAGGGGTTAATTACACGAATGGTACTCAATAATATAGAGTAGACCATGTGAGGCCTTGAGATACAGAGAGTAGTTTTTTACTATAAATCGCGCGTACTAACGGGGGTTTTGGGGATTTTGCTTATGGGGAGTATCAGAGGGCGCGAGGGCGCAAACTCTTCGCTTATTCTAATGTACGTCGACTAGCTCTACCAGGGAGCAGGTCGCAAAAACTAGGAAACAATGTGGCGACTGACCAATCACAGCGGCGAGAAAAGTCCACTACCTTATAAGGTAATGAAGAAACCTGCAATTTTATTGGTTCAAAGGGTTGTTGTTGCCGGTTTTACAGGATAAATAGTCCAGCAATAGCATCTATTTTGAGAATATCATTTTTATGGTAAATAATAGAGAAGAAAATTAGGTATATTAAATTAGAAATAATAAAAATTAAACCTGTTGTGGGTTATTTCCGCAACATTCACACTAAAGAACTCAAATCGGAACACAAATTATCTCGCATTAGATTAAATTAGATTTGTTTGAATGGAGATGGCGCAGAGACGTCCTCTACCCTCTACCACTGCAAAATTGTCAAATTTATTGTGGTGTCTCCTATCTTTTTTCGTATATATACGCAAAATCCAATATACGGACGGTAAGTCCAAACTACTCGTTTAATAACATTAAACCTCTCCAGTTCTTACATTCCGTTAAAGCACCCTTCTTTGAATGTTTTATGATGAGACCCTTCTTCAAGCCAAAAAGAAATTTCTCTGCATTCCAAGTGTCTCTGAAAATGGGCTGTCACAGTTTTCGACCATATATATTTTGGGTGTATTTTGACTAGCTCCAATAAAACCAGCTTCTTTTCACATTTCAGGCATTTTAACTTTTGTGTTGTTGGCACAAAATTTCCTCCATATAATGCGTGTTTGGAGAAAATTATTTGATGTCTTTGGCATTGTGACATTCATCTTCAATGAATACTGAAAAATATGACCAATCGAGCTCCAACTGAGATGAAAATGGGAAAAGTTTTTTCGTCACTTTTCCACCGTTTCCCTTCAGGCGATCCCCTAAAAAAGTTTAAATTTTTATAGGAATCGGTAAGCTTACAATCACCCCACAAAGGAAATTTATTGACTTTAGGGCAAACTTTTGTCGATAGGGTCATGAAACACGACTTTTTTTTTTTCGAGTGGTAAAAGTTGATTTTGGGGATCGTGGGTAAATATATGTATTTCGTTTGGCACCTCCAGAAAGTTTATTTTTGGTATTTTACAATGTATTTTACACGTCTGTATCCAAATCCAACATCTTCTTATTTTGATATGATTCTTCCGCATATATTTAGTACAAGAAATATTAACTTTTGAATTAGATATTTCTAAAAAACAGAGAAATATCTCTAATTGATAGTCAAACAGAAACACATATTTCCGTCGTTCGTGAAATATTTTAATCAGGAAAAAACACGTTTTCAATTTTCCTACAAAATGAGAATGGTTTTGGGTGATCAATTTTCACAACAGCAATTTGGTTCGTATTCTATTATGTTGTGCTTTTTTGCATATTTGCGATTTTTGCTGTGTGTATTCTGTTTTGATAGCATATCCGGTCGCCGATTAGCGTTTACGTCCCTCGATGCAGCTTCATTTTTGTGAAAAACGTTTCAAAAACATTTTTTTTTGGGAAATAAACCATTTTTACATGCATTTTGATCATCGACGTGTGACATAAATCAGAGGATTAGAGACTATATCGAACCTTCAAAAGGTTCAAATTTCATTTATGCAAAATCGATCACTGAATCCAAATACACACGAAAAATAAACATAAACCGTTTAATCCACTTTGAAAGACAAAATACAATTCCTAAAGCGAATGCAGAAGAGAAAACCGTTTATTTTAATTCTCAAATCTTTTTTCTTTTGCTTGAAAGCGGATAAAAATAAATTAGAAATACAGCATGTATTGAATTTTGGCGCACGGTTAACTAATTGATTTTTCTTTGTTGAAGAAAATTGGAATTCTTATTCGGGCTGCTGTACCTGGTTGAAATTTCAGATTTTTAGTATATGCTAGATATACTTTTATAATTGTATTTTTTACAATCATTTCCTGAAAAGTTTTAGCGAAAACTAAAAGCAGGAATCACTTATATCTTACAAAAAAGCCAATTTATTTCGATAATAAATAATTCTATTTAAATCAAATAATCGCATTAATTTATAATTAAACAAACTCAATAATAAACAATATCCAAAAAACAGATATTCCCAATTATTCAAATTGGCTTTACATAATTGATTCGTGCTTCCATTTTATAATCCTAAAAAGCTTAAGCCCCAAAACATTATACGGCTATTGAATTAACAATTTTTAAAATTTATGTAAATTTTAATTAATATGTGTTGCATAATTGTATAGGATTTTGAATACTGAGCATCGTTTACTAAATTTGCAGATTTCGCAATTAGATTTTTGATAAAGTCTGTAATTAGTTCCAAAAATAATTCGCAGATTGTGAGCTTATGACATACCGTTAATAATAATTATTTTTCAAAGGGGTCCTTTGACACACTTCTTATGGGATTCCTGATCGCGATCAAATTTAACCAAATTTTAGTATGTTATAGATCTGACCTTTCTGATCAATAACTACCATGGACACAACTTAATCCTATTACTAGTTTTTAAGATACAGGGTGTTCAATGTGTGCATATCCGATATGCATTATGATATCCTAATCAGCCAAATCATATTCGTGTGAGAATTCGGTCAAGACACAAAAATCAAGTAAAATACCGATAGTTGTTTGTGCTCGAACCATAGGTTCATGTACAGGATGTCCCATTTTGGTTTTACCGGATGAAGAGGAGATACTCAGAAATGTCGAATGTGAAAGTTGTAGGTAATATTAGAAACTTTGCAATGAAGTTAGTTACAAGTATACAGGGTATGTCACAAAAGTGTGGCAAACCGAAGGTAAACTATTTAAATGGAACACCACGTATATTATTGACCTATTGGATTAACCTTTCATGCTTGATTCCAAATATAGGTACAAGGTTTTTTAGGTTTATTCCTCATAGTCTGGCCTCTGAAAATCCAATTTTGAAGAGATTGTTCAGTTTCGTCTACGCGCCCTGTATACAGGGTGCTACAAATTGGAGTGCATGTATGGGGATATCGGAAACCATAAGAGATACGAGGTTGGTTAAATTATGGCAATTTTATGACCAATAATATTCCGTTCCATTCAAAAAAGTTCAACTTTGCTTTGCCACACTTCTGTGAGTCACCCTGTATACTTGTAACTCACTCCATTGAAAACTTTCTGATATTACCTACAACTTTCACATTTGACATTTCTTAGTATCTCTTCAAACAGGTGAGATAGGTGTGGGTGAAAACAGTGTTGCCAGAGGTGGTACAATTGTACCAGATTTGGTACCATTCGTTTTGAAAAAGTACGCTGATACGACGTTGGCATATTTGGTACAATTTTCAATTGTTTTATTTTTTTCAAATTCTCGAAGAGTCTTAGCTTACTGCCTACTTAGTCTAATGTCAATGTTCTAATTAACTTGAATGTCTGTATCCAAATTCGACATAACAATAATTTTTGATTCGTTAATAGATGGCGTCACCAATGTAACACTCGTTTTGTGGTTTTTGGTTGACGAAGTTTGTGTTTAGTTTAGGTTGTCGGCAGAAAATAAAGAAAACTCAAAGCCTCGTAGTTTAAATAGGTTTTCCCGATCGGAAAAGCAGAAAATCCAAAAAAAAAACCATTGAAAAGTGACATTTCCATGCCTACTTGATGAAACTTAAGTTTTTGTTACTTACCCCGTTGAAAAACTCGAAATTTTTGATACATAATGAAGGAAACTCAAAGCCTCGTACTTAAAATCGATTTTCTCGATTGAAAACAACCCAGAAAACTGGAAAATTCCAAGAAAAACTGAATGAAAATGTAAACACGTCAAATGAAAATGGCCGACTGTCAAAAATGACAAATGATATTTATTACAAGGCCTCCGTGATTGAATTTAGCCACAAGCGGTGTTTCCACATCAGAAGCATTTTAAATGGGATTTTGCTAATTATTATGACATTTAAAAGTGGAAATTTTTGCTAGAAAATGAAGAAAACTCAAAGCCTCGTATGTTAAATCGCTTTTTTATATTAAAAATCCCCAGAAAAGTCGAAAATTCGAGGAAAAACTGGCAAAAAATCACAAGACGTCACTTCAAAATGGCCGACTACAAGCAACATTGCCACATTACATCTCGAAAAAAAAAAAAAAATTAAAATGAGTTTTTTGTTTAAAATTCAATTAAAAATTGTTAAATAATTAATAAATAATGATTATAATAATTAAAATTCCCTAGATAAAGCATTGGAAACTTGTTTTTAGTTTAATTTCAATGAAAATGACATTACAAGGTTTACTTGTTGATTATAGTGAGTAAGACAAAGACAACGATAAAGTAGTGTATGTTTGCAAAAACCACCGTTTTCTGAAAAACTTAAAAAATCTCAAGAAAACCCAATAGAAAACCAACATTCCAAAGTCAACTTGATAAAACTAAAGTTTTCGAATATTCCCGGCTCTTTGATTGGGCGCTAAAAATCGCATTTTGAATATTCCGGTTTTTGATTGGCTCCAAATTATCCGCTGACCAGTAGAATTATAAACTGGGCCCTGTGATTAAAATAACTCCGGCCCTTCGGGCTCTCGTATAATTCCGGCCCTTCAGGCTCGCGTATAACTCCGGCCCTTCGGGCTCTCGTATAACTCCGGCTTTTCGGGTTCGCGTATAATTCCGGCCCTTCGGGCTCGCATATAATTAACAGTTTTCCCGATCGAAACTGGCCTGGAAAAGTGGAAAATTCGAGGAGAAACTGGATAAAAACACTCGAAAATGACCGACTTTCTAAAATGGCAAATGTCATTACATTACAAGTCCTACTTGATCAAAAGCGACGTTGCCATAATTACAATCTTAGGTAGGATAAGGATAAGGATACATTAGTAAAAAAACCAAAAGCGATTATAAATGAGTAAGACAAAGAGCGAGATAAAGTAGGAAACAATTTAAATGATCAGTTGGTCGAGCTTAACTATCATCAGAGTAAATTTTTGATTGTTCTCCGTTCAAACACTTGGAATAATTAATTAATTTTTTTTTGACAACTGACAAGCCTTCATACAATATTATGACTTTTGACAATTGAAGAAGGAAAATTTTAGGACCACCTACGATTATTATGACTTTTTTTGTCAATTTGTTCTTTTCTGACACATTTTTTCTTATGACAAAAACAGATATGATACACCTATCGAACTTTATATCATTGAAATCAGTAAAAGCAAGAGCTATCCAATTGATATACAGGGTGTCTCATTTGAAAAAATGTACCTTTGTTTGGGGTCGGGGGGGGGGGGGGGGGGTTGAAAAAACCAAAAAATCAATGACAATTCTGTTGGCGCCATCTTTCGTTTGACAAAAAAGTAGCCGAAGTTCGCGGAAACCGCATCCTTCTAACTACAATACGAACAGAGTGATTCCTTATGTACAACAAAAAATGGGACACCCTGTACATGAACCTATGGTTCGAGCACACATAACTATTGGTATTTCACTTGATTTCTATGCCTTGCCCGAATTCTCACATGAATATGATTCACATACATATGATTTGACTGATTGAATAGGATGTAATAATGCATATTGGACATTCACACATTGAACAGTCTGTATCTCAAAAACTAGTCATAGGATTAAGTTGTGCCCATGGTATATCCTATTCACAATCCGATGTCCACAGGTACAGGTAAATTTATCACCTTTCCCTATCAAATAGCATTGAAAGGTGATAAATTTTGCCTGTACCTGTGGACATCGGATTGTGAACGGATAATAGTTATTGATCAGAAAGGTCAGATCTATAACATACTAAAATTTGGTTAAATATGCCCGCGGTCAGAAATCCCATAAAAAGTGTTTTTTGATGTATTTATTCTTATTAGCAGCTTTTAACTTTTCATAGTGTCATCAATTACCTATTTATTTTATGAAATGAGTGCTGGCAGATGTTGAGATGAGACTTGTAATTTTTGTCTTGAAATATGCCTTTCAGAGAACTTTTCAAGGTAAATACGTAAAGTCGACTCAACCTCTTTATCTTAAAGCTTCTATCCAGCCAGCGTACAAATCAAAGTCACTCCCGTCATAATCTGGAAAAATCAGGACAAGTTTGCACGGAGCAACGCTTTCGGAACTAAATGAACTGGCAATGGAACGGGGAGAAATGTAGGAGAGATTATAAGGGGGTGAAGATCCAGGGATTAATATTAATCGATTTTTTTGTTTTATTATTATTTTCACAATACTTAAATTTTATAAACACATGGCAATCATATACACATAGGGATGAGTACATGAAGGCATGAAATAAATGGAAATTGAATTACACATTACCTTTTGTATCTTTCGATTCAATGAAGTTTTTATTCACGGACTACGGAAGGGATTAGATAATTAATTATGCGTTGCTTTACATACTGCCAATGTGTGTCGCTCACATTAATTGACGTTGAAGCTTCGTATTTCTTTTTACTTTCCAATTTTTTTTTTAAGGCACGTTCTCACGAGGCAAATTCATTTAATCAAATTTTGTTGTCAGTGGATTTTCGGAGGAAATCATTTGGCAGCATAAGAAGGTTTGTTGTATAAAATGGCAATGGTTAAATAAGTATACAGAAATAATAAGAGAACCTGATGTTGTAAATAACTTTAGGATATTTATCTACTCCCACGCTTCAATTTAGCAAGCAATTTCCAGTTGATTCATTTCTTGAACGAAAAAGTTTGAATTGGTAAAACTTTTGTAAAATGCGATTATAATTATTACATCATTTGATTATATTTAATCAAAAAAGTTAAGCCTTGTGACAACGCCTCTTCAATTCTACTTGTCTCGCAAAATGTTTTCTATAGCGATATAAACTATACTTATAGGAATACTCAAACGGTATGCCGCATATCATTTGATAGATAACCCCTGAACACTTATCTACCCATAGTTACTGCAGAACAAACTAAAGATCCGAGTTTGAAGTAGAGTTGCAAAAGCTGCCCTAAGTCTAACAGATTGATGTTTTTCGCATATATTATTAAACACGATAAAACCTTCACTTTTGTAACCTTAATACGTAACTTACTATTATTATGAGTTGGGCAGCTACAATAAACAGCCTTTCCAGCTTTTGCAAATGACCTTATTCCCGAGTTTAACATAATATTGATTTCCAAGGAAATGCCATGTAATAGCAAAACACTTAATTACATTCTATAACTCTGGCATGGAAAAATGTGCACACTCTACATGAAATCTATTAATGTATGCAATTTGATATTTTTTCATTTGAATGTCAATTAAAACACTTGGAACAAGAGTTCAAAGCGGGCATCATATAATATTTAAATTCTCTAGGACACAATCAACGCTAAGTTCGGCTCTAGGCAAATTATAGTCCTGAATAGGAGCTCAAATAGATTTGTAAGTAGATTGGGGAAAGGTAGTTAAAGTGGCGCTACTTTCTCATTGATTTGCATTGTCCACAGGTTATATTATATAACTTTGTCAAAATTATTTTGAATAGCGACAAAAAGTAGAAAAATGGAAGACAAGTAACAAGGAGAAAATCACAAAATATGTAAGCAATAAAGTCATTTTAAAAATATATTATTTTTCAATTCCTGTCTGAAGGGTACAGGGTCCCCAATGTTCGGTATTGATGAAAATTTTCTTTTGATTGATAAAATCGTCAATTCTCGATTAAATTTGCTTGTCATACGATTTTTTATTCATCGCTGACGATGTTTAATCCCAAAATTTCTTTTGAAAAATTCGATCATTCACTTTTATTGTCCTGCAGAGTATTAATTATTTTCGTATATTTTTTAAGTGAAACTTCTTAGGCGGCAGTCTAATATTTGGACGAAAATGGAGAGTGATTTGAAAGACGCGTCACGTTTTGGCAAATTTCGTTACACGAGAGAGAAGAAAAATGTAACGTAGAGGGACGGAGAAAGACAGCCAATGACAATGACAGCCGACAAACGATTGACACAAAACAAGAATTATAAACTACTATTGGCAAGCGCCGATACCCTTGTGACGTCACGTTTTCCTTCGTCTTTTACCCCGACTCATTATTTCAAAAAATGTCACAAAAATTTTCAAAAAATTCCATTTTGGAATTCTTTGGCATTTTTTGGAATTTTTTAGAATTATCAGTACAAGCACAAGCACTATATCTGTTTCGAGCACTCTAACTGTTCCGCATGTGCTACAGGGAAATTCTGAACAGTCTCTATTTTCGCAGCCCCAGGTCGTACCCCATGTTGGTCTATTTCAAATCCTAAATAATTTATGGTTGAACAAAGAAAAGTCATTTGTTGATGTTGATGTTGAGCGTCAAATTTTCATTTCGTAATGTTTGGATGCTACATAAATTTTCTTCGGGACCTTTGCTTGGTAAAATTATGTCGTCAAGATAAACTGCAGCTATGTCACGATATGGCGCTAATATTTGATTCATCATGCGCTTGAAGACTGCTGGTGCGTTACTGACTCCAAATGGCATTCGGTTGTACTCGTATTGTCCTTCAGGTGTTACAAAAGATGTAAGGTGTTTACTATGTTCGGCTATTGGATTCTGGTGGTATCCTGAGCTAAGGTCTAAACTGGTGAATACTGAACATCCGCTCAATTTATCTATCTGGTCATCAATACGAGGCAGTGGATTTGATTGTTTTGAGGTTGAGTTTTCTGTAATCCACACACATTTTGTCATTGCCATTGCCATCTTTCTTTTTAACTAAGAGCACAGGAAAAGCATAACAAGAAATAGATTCGCGCACTATTCCGGCTCCTAGTAACTCAGAAACAATTGTCCTCACTTTTTCTTTTTCCGTTTCTGCCATTCTATAGGATTTGTAGATGAAAGGCTGGTCGTCTGTGAGCTTGATTACCATCTCGGCTGATTTAGCTTGCCCAAAATGTTCAGATACAGTGCCGAATAGATCTCTAAATTCCTGTAATATATCCATTAGTTTCTCCCGGTGTTGCCGGTCACTCGTACCAGTTTTCACATCTTTTTCTTCTATTTGGGGAAGTTTTTGAATTTCAAGTCGCAATATATGTGCAGATGGGTCTCTAGCTTCCATTTTGCAGAAGAATGCTCTAGCTATAGGATCTTTATTGTTTAGGCTAAGATCTTTGCCCGATACATTTATTATTGGGATTACTGGTACGCTTTCTGGAGGTAAGTGAATAAGGATCCGAGGAATTGCATAGTCCCTCTCCAGTTGGCATGTGAAACAGGCTTTAATGTAAAAGTCTATCATTCCATAACCTTTCAGGGTAACTTTATAGTCTAAAATGAGAATATTAAGCTGTTTTGCCTCGGATAAACGTATCAGATTGCAACTAGCACTGAAATCGATAAGGGCGCGATATGTGATGTTATTGGTGATGACTTGTTTAAAATATTGTTGTCTGTCTCTAGTCATAAAACGCGTTCTTGATTATTCGACGTTGTGTCCTTAGGCCCCTGTCATCCTGGATGTTTGGGTACTCTACAATCTCTTGCTCGGTGACTAAACCTCTGACAATTGTAGCATTGCGTCTTGCAATTCTTAGACACACTTTTTTTCCGGAAACGACGGCATAACACTTTTCTGGCATTTTTTGAAATCACCATCACCAATAACATCACACATCGCGCCCTTATCGATTTCGAGGCAAAACAGCTTAATATTCTCATTTTAGACTGTAAAGTTACCCTGAAAGGTTATGGAATGAAACACATACAGGTCTTAGGAAAAGTAACAGTACATTGGAATTTGATGGTGTTCAAAGAACTGTGGATTGCCTTGTGGTTCCTGATAATCTACAAGAGGTTCCAATATTAATAGGACAAGCATTTACTGAGCAACCAGGGTTACTTGTATCAAAAGATAGTAAAAGTCTGAGATTCAGTAAACTCCAACAACCAGACTATAATATACCGAATAAAATTACGTTATGGTTAGAAGAAGCAACTGTTATTCAACCAGATCATGTTGGAAATCTTCGTGCTATTAGCAAATCATCAGTTCAGGGAAACTTTTACATTAAAGCCTGTTTCAGATGCCAACTAGAGAGGGACTATGCAATTCCTCGGATCCCAATAATAAATTTATCGGGCAAAGATCTTACTCTTAACAATAAGGATCCTATAGCTAGAGCATTCTTCTGCAAAATGAAAGCCAATCTGCACGTATATTGCGACTTGAAATTACCAAACTTCCCCAAATAGAAGAAAAAGATGTGAAAACTGGTACAAGTGACCGGCAACTTCGGAAGAAACTAATGGATATATTACAGGAATTTAGAGATCTATCTCGGCACTGTATCTGAACATTTTGGGCAAACTAAATCAGCTGAGATGGTAATCAAGCTCACAGACGACCAGCCTTCTACCTACAGACCCTATAGAATGGCAGAAACGGAAAAAGAAAAAGTAAGGACAATTATTGTTTCTGAGTTACTAGGAGCCGGAATAGTGCGCGAATCTACTTCTTGTTATGCTTTTCCTGTGCTCTTAGTTAAGAAGAAAGATAACAATGACAGAATGTGTGTGGATTACAGAAAACTTAACCTCAAAACAATCAAAGACAGATATCTACTGCCTCGTATTGATGACCAGATATAGATAAATTAAGCGGATGTTCAGTATTCACCAGTTTAGACCTTAGCTCAGGATACCACCAGAATCCAATAGCCGAACATAGTAAACACCTTACATCTTTTGTAACACCTGAAGGACAATACGAGTACAACCGAATGCCATTTGGACTCAGTAACGGACAAGCAGTCTTCCAGCGCATGATGAATTAAATATTGCGGCCATATCGTGACATAGCTGCAGTTTTGGTTACGTTCAACCAACTAACAATTTAACCGTTTATATTTTATATTTCAGTCTTTAATTATGACAACGCTGTCGATAAAACGATAACTATAATCGACCAAACCATTACATTAAACATTTTCATTTATAATTTTTTTGTATACATTTTCACATCGTATAGTTAAGCCTTAGTGAAAATTTCACAACCAGATAAAAAACACGTTGCTCGCTCTCAGATTATCTAACAAGTACACAAAATGATAACTTATTTACATGAATCGTCTAGTTAACTCTAAAAAATACATAAAGCTCAACGCGTTATTGAAACAAATGGGCAACGATTAAGCGAACGTTGATTGATATATGAATTTCACGCAGCATAAATAAAACACTGGTACGGATAATAAAATCAAAATAACGAGCAAAGTAGAGTAAAAAATTGATCCAGGTTGTTAGCGGGTTTTTCAGTTTGTTGGTACGATACGTCTTTACATCGTTTGAATTATGAGTCTAATATTTTTATCTAGAAAAATAAGCCGTTGAGCGATTTATTTTATAAATTATAAATTTGCTTCATTATTTCAAAAATTTTAATTGGTAACTAAAACCAAACCCTCATTTGTATATAATTACAGAATATCAAATACATTGTAATGTTTTAGTTGACTATAAACAAATGCAAATAAAAGTAAATTGATTTTTTTTTTTTTTTTGAAATGTAATATCTTTGTAAATGTATGACTACAACAAAAAGTTTTTTCACAAAATGAAATACTGTTTCAATTTTAATTTCACATTTTGAGGATTAAATTCATTGAAACCTTTATGTAATAGGAGATTCGCAGCAGCAACTACACAGGAGAAATTAAAAAAACTGCAAATCCTATAATATATTTTCCTCTATCCAAAAGGATTAACTGAAACCAAACACGTGGAGGTAATTTTCAAGACACAAGCGCCTATTAAATACAAAAACGAGCTGTTTTTATTGTAATTTGTGCTTTCGTCTTTCAGCTTAGAGGAACATTTGATAGCACTACCCACTTGTATAAACTCTCACTAAAAAGAAGTTACAGAATGTCAAGGGTCAGAAACATTGATATTAGAAGGACTGTGGGCGTCAGAAAAGACCGGTATTTTCAAGGAAATCCAAAAGACACAACTAACATGATTCGAACACGGAAAAAGCATTAGCATCAGACAAAAATTAAAAGGAAAGACTATTTGGAAACTGCGGACATAAAGTCGGCAGAGGCTCGAAAAATGGCGGAACCTGGGATTGACATGCTAAGCGTAAGATATACCAAAAACCGGTGTTAAAGCTTGAAAACTAGTTGTCTTATTCTATCTAGATATATCGGATAAATCCTAGGATTTGTTACTCTGCGACCTTGGTTGGTTAATCAGAAAATATATTGTTTCCGAGAGCATGAAATCAAATCTATACTATGGGCAGACGTTTTACCTTCACAAATCCTCCTAAATTTGAAATTTCAACATTTCAGCAGGAAGAGGGGAGAGTCTTCTAAGATAAATTTTTGAGAACTATGAAAACTGATATTTCCAGGTGTATCATGTAATTCTAGTGAAGGACTATAAATCCTACCTCATTTAAAATTATAATTACCAATATAGAAACAAATTTGTTAAGAGAAACCATTAGCAAAGAATTGTATTTTTGCCAACGAAATTAGTGTTCTGCTACAGAAATACAAAAATGTTCTCAGGTGGAGGCCAGGGATTTTTAAAATATGCCAAAAGAAGTTTGTTAATATTTATTTGCAACCAACACATTGTATTTTTAAATTTACAAAAGAAAACGTTTATCTCGTAAAAGCTCAATCAAATTGACTGATTGAATCGTTTGAAATCACTCTTCAATCCATCTTGTTTCTGTCACGAAAAATTTGATCCATTTTAGTCAAATCGTTTTTCGATTTTAACCAACTGGAAAAAAGATATCTGGCACATGTTCAAAATAGACATTTTACTATTATTTTTCTCATATTTTAGCTTTTGTTTGCCACAAAGGAGGAAGCTATCATTTTGAAGAGGTCATTTTATTTCATTTTTTCTCGATTAAATAATTTTAATATTGTCAAGCAGCCATACAACCTCATAGCATGACGGAATGTTAGTGGATTTATGTATACATGGTTTGACTGTGACTTTTGCTTCTGAGCAGTCAAAGTCAATCCTTTTTGTACTCCAATCCTAAGTTCAAGGATTTGCTCAATACGTATACTGAGGAAAACCATCTATTTTAAATATTATTTATTCAAATCTCAACTTTTTTAAAAGAGCTTTTACTGAATAAAAGTAAATGTTGCAACCATGTAATGCGCCCTCAAATTTAGAATTGAACGAGCGCGCCACAGAAAACGAAGGTACCGAAACCGAAGAGGATACAAGAGAATACGCAACTAGACTACATAACGAGCTGGACTGGTCCCTTAGAAAACGTGTTGCGTGTCTGTAATTATTCATTATTCAATTTTCATTTTTATTTTGCATTAAAATTGATTGTTCAATCCAATTTATTATTATGTATGTGTAAGAAGCATTCACAGGTTAGTTGATTAATTATTATTTTGTTTGTGAGAGTTCAATTTATACAAATCTCATTTTTTCCATTTTTATGTTTTTTTGTTTGTTTATAAATTTTTTTTAATAACATGTGCATTGTTCATGTATTTAACAAAAATCGTTTCATGCTGTAAACAACACCGATAAAGAAGTAAATTAAAACCTAAGAAATTATGTGCTGTCTTTTTGTGCTGAGATTTTGATTTTGTGTATTCAGAACGTGCATTAGGGCGTTGTTGAATTTACTAACATTTTCCTGCCCTGTCGAGAGAATATCCTAGCAAATTGAGAAAAATCAATCTAGAGATATTGGCTCAAAAACAACTATAGCTGTGAGTTACCGTAACCAGGGACCTCAGTACCTGCCACAGATGGGCTAACTAACCAAAAACTCTTCAGTATTGAATATAGGTAGTGTTGATTGAATGTAGTGTGTGTAATTAAAATTTTAGCGCAAGAACAGGGGCGGTACCTAGTTTTAACTTTTATTGAATTAATGACTCCCAATTATTATTAAAATGACACAGTATGTTTCGATTTTTGAGGAATGTTATATCGAGGGTTTCTCTGCCGTGCTCTTTCCCCTCGTTAGTTCCAGAATGAGAACGGTACGATTTACTTTAATAATAAAGTAGACATTTCACAAATTTTTCATTTCTTTTACATATCACAACATCCCTTAAATTTCCCAAATATTTGCTATGTCGGGCGCCAGTAAGTAAAATTGAGTAAGTTTCCACAACGTAGGTCCTATTTGTTTTTCATTTCATTTTTCAGAAGATTTGTTGTTTAAAAGGTAATAAAAAATTCTCATCGTTCAATCTTACTGAGCGAACCTGGGTATGTTATACTACAATACCTAGTTCCTGACGTCTACATTAATTCGATTTTTAGTTGAGTTCCTTAGTCAAAACATCTCAACCAGGGCAAAAAAAACTATTCTGTTTGAACTGTTGTTAACATTCACCGCAATTTTCATTCCCTTAGGGCCAAATTATGGACTGACTGGTAAACGTCTGGTTGTTACCTAGCAGGTACTTCCTATGTACTAGAGAATAGAAAGTATCTGCTAGGTACCAACCAGACACTTACCAGTTGATCCATAATTTGGCCCTTAATCAAACAATAGGCGAAATATAAAGTGACATCGAAATGTCTGACATTAATTTTTCACAAAATGTTTAACTCAGTTGGCAACCTAACAAAGTTAAAACCGAAACGAATTTTCCACCAACCCTCCAAAAAAGTTAGTTTGCTCCGATGACAAGAGGCTAATCAGTGCAAAAGTCACGCCAAACAATACGGCGGGAAGTGATTTACAACGACGAAATTTACACCACGTCCGGGAAATAAAAGGAAAAACGAAATTGCGAACATTATATACCATTTTTCTTTCTTGTCACAAAAACCTGATGGATAAAAAACCTTGAGTTAATTTTTTACGCACTTGTAAGCACTTTATTCGTTATTTCCATTCTAGATGGGTGCATTCTGCATTTGTAGAGCAACTATATGTATATTTCAATATAACATACGAAAAACATTTTGGTTTAAATTAAAGCTGCCAAAGACTATGCAGTTTCATATTTTAACTTGAATTATATCCTTTGCAACTTGAATTCAATAAACATTATATGCAGATACTAGATACCTACGAGTTGGTAAATATACAGGGTATGAGTACAAATATTTCAATATGAGATAATATGGCCAGTAGCGTAGCCAGGATTTTGTCTTGGGGGGGGGGGGGCGAATTTGCAGGAAGTTTATTTTGCGGCCCCACCGCGACCGCTGCCGGAGGCAAAGCGCCGCAGGCGCGAAATTTTTCGATGCCACGCCCCTTTTTTAGGTTTCTTTACGCTATTTTTGGGACTGTTTATTTATATTTTGAAGAATTATTCATAAAATTTAAGGGTCTTGGGGGGGGGGCAAATGCCCCCATGCCCCCCCCCCCTGGCTACGCCAGTGAATATGGCCCATTTCAAGCTAAAACTGTCTTATTAACCATGGGTCAATTGTTAGTATTTTCGGGGATAATACCACGAGAGCTTCAAAATTACCGATAATTTTTCACGATTGCGTGTTTTCTATAATTTGCAAAGAAAACACGCATGAGTGAAAAATTATCTGGTTCATTTTAAAGCTCAAGTGGTATTTAGAGGATTATTTCACGTATGAGAATGCAAAAAAATATGGAAATAAATATGTATTAAACGATTTGAACATCTTAACAATCAATACAAATAAATGGTTGCTATCAGGAACCGTTTATTTGTATCAAAAATTAGCATGACAACCATGTATACAATAACATGGGAGAATTTTCGCTGTAATTCTCTCTAGTTAAACAAATGGAAAAGAGAATTTTCGCTGTAATTCTGAAAATCGTCACTTGTCTTATGGGATTTCTAACACATGAGTGGAATAATCGGAGTTATTGCAGAATTTGAATTAAGAAAAATGTTAACAACGTGACATTATTGCACAGGTATTATCTCTGCCAGGAAATAAATGTAAATAAAACTGGTAAATTTAATTTTTTTTTTTTTTTTTTGCGGGGAGTTTATTTATTTCCATCTGTTCACGTTTTGGTTTGGTTTTCGAATAATGTAAATAATAACTTGCATTTTTATCACTTTTCTAGTAAAAATAAAAAATGTGCCGTTTTATTGAGTTGTGAATTGCACTCAATGACATTTTTGCACTGAACATTCAAGAGAAAAATCAAATAATACTCAGCTACTTGTCAAATCCTTATTATGAAAATATTATTTATTGTTAAAAGGTTCTCAAAACACTAAAATCAACACGCAGATTTTGCATACTCATAACTCACACTTCCTGTATCACGCAATCTTTGTAAAACGGGCACAATGTTTTTTCATCAGGTGGGTGCTTTTCTTTTGGGAAATCTTTCCCAAGTTTCCTTGTAAATTCTGGCGGCTAAATGAGCATTTTGCAACGTTTCTGCATAAACAAGTATCTGCATATTCGACGTTTCAAAACATTTTATTTTCAAAAACAAAAAAAAATTAATTTGAATTACGCGCGTTTCCTAACTAGACCAGATCAAAATAGCTATTTATACAATAAGTTACGAAATGAGCGTCTTTTAGGCACGCGACGTGAAAATTGTCCAACGAGGCAAAGCCGAGTTGGACAACACGTCGAGTGACTAAAAGACATCGTTTCGTAACGTATTGTATACAAGATTTTTTCTACTGGCATTTTATAATAGAAAAACACAATTTTATTTCATGTGAATAAGTCGATTACACCCAAAATCTTTGTTACCTGCTTTTACTTGACACCTGACACTTTTCATGCGATTTTCTTTTCAAAATTCGACATCAATAATTAAAATCCTAGAAAGTAGGTAATAACACAAACTTCTGTTTTGAGTAACCCAAACGTTCAATTCAGTAATTCCATTTTCAATATTCATAATAAATACAAAACAAAATTCAAATATGTGTTTAGTGTGTTTTTTATTTCTGAATAATGAATGACACTTTTAGGCACTAGTGCTTAAAAATTACTTTTACGCACTCATAAGTCACTTTTACGCATTCAAAAGTCACTTTTACGCACTGAGTGCCTAAAAGTAACTTTCACGCACTCAGTGCCTAAAAGAATGTCGTTTCAAAACTGAAATGACAATCGAAAAGTTGCTATTATGAAACGTCAGTAGAAAAATCAATTTATTCAGCTCCACCAAGGTACAACCTTCAACCACCTATTCTTTATTGTGCTGTGTTGCCAGATGTTTAGATACCCTTTTACAAGTGAAATTTGTAAGTTGTTTTTTCAATTTTTTGTTATAGTTGTTGACTAAAAATGCATAATAACTTAATAATTGGATAAACTAAATTTTTCTACATCTCATAATGATTAAAATTTTCTTCACCTTTAAAATATTCGTTAAAAAATGTCAAAACTTCAAAGGCCTTTTTCTCAAAAATGGTTGAGTATAGACCTCATGTTGTGTGAACTTTTTTTGTTCAAAATGGGCCATATTTTCACGTGTTAAAATGTTTGTAGTCAAACCTGATACACCCTGTATAGGTACCTGAACTTTGTTTCACGAGGGTTTTTGACACAATATGCCTTCCTTTTGTACCAAATAGAAAACGACTGAAACAAATCAATGACGTCAAAAATATTCGTCGGTTCTTAAACCAGAAGTCATCCATTTTAATTTGTCAAAAAAATTGAATGTGTCATATGAACTAATCTACGACAACGCTTTTTTTTCAAGTTATTACGTCTTCGATGTCAAAAGTATGAACCCTCGTGAAACAAAGAGTACCTGAAGTTGATAGGTTGCCTGGTAATGGGTAAGTTGATGACGCATCTGGGGTGCCCCATGGAGATTTGCATTATGTTGAAGCATACAGATGACGTCATAAAAGTTATCAGGGAACCTTTCTTTTTTAAACAACCTTGGGTACCTACTGCAAATTATAGAAGTTTTCTCGATTTTGATGTGAGAATTTCTCGCCTGCAATATTTATTTACATTACAAGTGCGTTTATGAACATGATTACAATAACGAGTGTGAACGACGAGGTCGTAGACCGAGTCGTTCTAATCACACGAGTTTTGTAGTCGTGTTTAAACGCATGTGTGATGTACAACGTTTTATCTATAAAGCGAAAAATGAGAAAATGCCTTTTTTTTTTTCAATTTTCGTTTATTAGTACCTAGTTGTCTACCTTCATTTTACCTTTACAGGTTAACTATGACATTTGTCAAATCACAAAAACTAGTTATTATAGATTCATAACCTAGTTCATAACACCACTAGTTGTGTTATGAATTCATAACCTAGCCCATAACACCACTAGTTGTGTTATGAGTCTTATGACATAACTCAAATACTAGAAAAATGGTCATGTAAAAACGTCATAACCAAACGCCTACAGATAAAATCATTCAAGAATGAAGCTCATTCTTCAACGATTTTTAGTAACATTTAGTTTTCAAAGTATACCTATTGGTACCTTCAAAATTGTCAAACGTTTTAAAATAATAGGTCTGTTTCTGCAGAAATCACAAAACAGTCAGAGTGAATTTCATTGGTTGAAACTAGTTTTCTGACTGCTTTCAACCAATGAAATTCGCTCTGACTGGTTTGTGATTTCTGCAGAAACAGACCTAATAAAATCCATCTGTCAGTTGGTTAGTAAGTAAGTGTTACCAACTGACATATTTTGCAAAAAAAAATTCCAACCTAACAGCGGCCACAAAAAATGAAAAATAAAATCCAAAATCGAGATAGTAGGTACATAATATTATTATTTAGCTTGTTACTGATATGTATTTTGCTAGTCTATTATTATTTGAATTCGAAAGGAAAACATTGGTTGAAAGTTATAGATAGTATAGGCATACATGCAAGTTTTTGTAGCTGTATTTATAATACCTACATGTTGAGGAAAATTTCCAAAAAAATCCGACGTTGTCGCAGGAAGTTCGAAGGAAGTTCAGGGAAATATGGGAAATATACTTACATAAATAAATAAACCAATTATAAAACTCTTTAGTATAATCATTTGAACCTAATAAGCTCAAATCTTAACCTTAAAAGCTTGCCTTTACCCTTTTGAAAATTAGAAAATTATTTTATGGGAGGATACATGAAATTTAAATCTGTAATTCTTCAGTTCACTCTCATTCCTTCGCTCACCCACTTCCACATTTTCCACACTGAAATTGATAGTCAATAATTTAACAAATCAATTACCGTTTGGCAGCCTATTGCTCTCAATTTGTCATTGTCCCAATGCGTTTTATCTTGAATCTGACTTTTTCTTTCATTTCCTAGTCTTTTCGAATCAGGGGATACAAATTTCCATGCCGTCTAATAATGGGGAAAATAATGTGATTTATTTGGATGATTTACTTACCTGAGTCAGAAATTTTTAGTTTTATTCGATTTATGCACCGTGGCCCACTTATCACTTTTGCTATCCCGCAAAAGATACCCATCTGGTGATAAGTTAAATTGGAAAAAGGTTTTCATTTTCCAATAAATACATTCTGATGGACTTACAGTGTTGCCAAATAATTTTTAGTTTTTGAAATAGTCGATAGTTGAGTTCATAATCAAACTGGGCCAAGGAGCTGAAAACAGTGAAAATTTAAATTTCCACGGAAAATAATTATAAAGCCGCGTCAACTGGAAACAATCTATTTCATCCTTTATTATTCTTCTGATCAAAGGCACACACCTGTCTCGTCAGGCACATAATATCCATGGCAAAAAGATTTTCGTATTTTAGTTATGAACAGAATTAATCCTGGAACTTAACCGCGGGATTTACCCGCAACGCAGAGCTCCTTTGTTCGGACTATTTAGGTCCCAAGTATTAAAGAATTTTAATCTGCAGGCGACAAGAAAAGGAGTTGAAACTCCGTGAAGAGTTCCACTCTCGCAAATAGACCCTCGGAAACAAAAACAACTTCAAACTTGTAACTTGCATTATGCAAAATAGCTTCAAGGTAATCTTTTTTTGTGATAAATATGAATGATTCATATTGACATGGATTATTATTGCAAATAATTTACTTTAAATGTTTTCCTTTAGCTTTCAAAAAAAAGTGGAGGAAAATCGACCTCACTGAGAGGAACAAAGATAAGGCGAAATATTTCCAATAGAAATCAGGGAAATATCCTAATGAAGCTGTAGGGGATGAAATTACAAAGAAAATCGAGAAGGATCTTTTTACGACTCAATAATTATTTTGCTTGATTGGCTTTATCTCAAGCCCAGAGTACCCTATGACATTCAGATTTATCTATTTTTAGTCATCCTATTTTTATTTATAATTACAATGCAAAAATCTTTGAACATATAGCATTTCTATCCATGGATGCATATGGTACGGATAATTCATTTTCTTACTACAGTTTTTGGCAGAACAAAAAAAAATGGAAAGCTTAGAGAGAGGGTCTAATAGGACTAACTGCAAATATTTTCCTTATGGATCTTTTATAAGTGCACACAGTGGAGTGGGCGTACCTACCCGAGATGATGTGTTCTGTTATACGATGCAGCTGAGCAGTATTAGGATATCTTTCTTATTTAACTCTGTTAACCCAATACCAAATTACAACTAAGTACCCTCGGAAATTTTTATAAAATTATAATTATTATTAGGTATACCTAAATATTAGAGGTAGTCGCTTTGAGGTATAATTTCACTTCACTTTTTGGTCCAACAACCCACACTACACTCCAGAAAAACGTAACCTTTCAACCAAGCCTAAAAGAATAGATTTATATCTTGTAATTAGCATTATACCGAGAAGATTTATAGCTATAGTAGGAACAGCTTAATTCAGCAGAGTGCTGATTTGTATCTAATCATAGGATTTGGTAAATTGGTTAGTCAGTCTGGATCTAAACTGTGTTAATATGTTTCAACTTTTTCTGAAATTCATTGAATTATTTTACACTATGCGTGTCCTGTGGCAAATCCAACGATAAAACTTTACGACCACACCAAGTTTACGCTATATAAGACTCTTTGGCAATAAAACTTGCATAACAATGCTTTGAGAAATAAAAGGGTGGCAAGAATCGGGCTTTGAAAGCTGATTGAACAGCATTGTATTTATTGTGAAGGAAATGTTATGTTGATTTGGTTCATTGATAAGCATTTTTCTTATATGGACTAGATTTTTGTTTGTAAACAACAGGGTTTAACAAAGTAACTTTTATATTTGAGGGCATACAAGGGAGCTACCAGTGGTACTGAGTTCTAGCTTCTGAAAATAAATCTCTATGTCCTTGCGACGGGTTATAAATTTTCAAAATCAAAGCAATTTTAGACAGTGTGTCAAATCACAGATTTTTGAAATTTCTTTGGAAAAGTGTTTTTACCAAAGCTCATACTCATACTATAAGTTTGTATTACTCTAACACGGTCAGGTTTTTGTAATACGAGCGGTTTTGCTATTGTAATAGGGTGATTCATGTGTAGAGGTACTTTTTTCAAAAATAAAAAAAATCGGAAAATTCAATTTTATCGGGTAATGTTTATTATCATACAAAAGAACTATATTTTACATTAATTTTTTGAAGATTATGCCTTCCAAATGTTGGCCTTGACTGCGCTTAACATGGTCCATTCTGAAGTTTCAATTTTCAATGACGCGTTGGAGTAGTTCGATTGGTATTTGGCGAATGACACGAGTAATGTTGGCTTCCAATACCTCAATCGTAGCCGGCTTATCCTGGTAAACTTTGGACTTTACATAGCCACAAAGGAAAAAGTTTAGAGGTGTGATATCACATAACCTAGCCGGCCAATTCACTGGATAATGGATCTTGTTCAATCTTATCAAGTGCCCAAAGATTAAAACGGTGATGATTAGGAAAATCTGCTGGCTTCAATTCTTGCATAAGTTGAATTTTATTTTAAACCAAGATCCTTATGTAATATAGGTACGCCAAGTTGTTGCATAAGACAAGCCAAGCTGTTGAGAACGGCGCCCAATGGATTCATCACGGACGTGTACACTCGCAGCTACTGCCACTATATTTTCTGCACTACCTGCTGAATGTGGTCTATTTGGTCGAGTAAATAGTTTAATAATTTCTAGACATTATGGCGGGCTAAGTTTTTCTATGATGGGCGGTAAAACACTTCAATGCAACACGTAGTTTCTTATGAGCTGCAATTCTAATGTTGAAGTTAGCCTTTTTGGACCGATTTCAATATAAATATATGCGGATTATATTAATTTTCAAGAAAAATCTATAAATTAAATTGGTTCTATTTTGAGGTGCGAAGTGTCGGGTTTTAAAAGGGCATCCTATCAATATGGCGGCCTTGGTCAAACAGTGAAATTGGTGCCATAAGGATTTTATTTACCTTTTGATGGATTCCTGTTTCGTTACAGATCATTTAAAACTGGTATAAATGTACTGGTCGACAACAAAGCGCGCGAAGCGCGCTTTGTTTTTTAAATTCGATATTAACATACAAGGACTAGCACGCATTACGTGGACGGGTTAGTTTGGGTTAGTTTGCATACTTTTGGTTGGTTTGATTTACAGTTCGTTTAATACTGGTTATAAGTGTACTGGTTAAAAGCAAATCGCGTGTTTGTTTTTCCAAATTCAATATTAACATCAAGGACTAGTACGCATTACATGGACGGGTTAGTTTGGGTAAATTTGCATATTTTTGCTTAATTTCGTTACAGTTCGTTTATCACTGATTATAAGTGTACTGGTTAATAACAAAGCGCGCGAAGCGCGATTGTTTTTTAAATTCAATATTAACATACAAGGACTAGCACGCATTACGTGGACGGGTTAGTTTGGGTTAGTTTGCATACTTTTGGTTAGTTTGATTTACAGTTCGTTTAATACTGGTTATAAGTGTACTGGTTAAAAGCAAAGCGCGTTTTTGTTTTTCCAAATTCAATATTAACATTCAAGGACTAGTACGCATTACGTGGACGGGTTAGTTTGGGTTATTTGCATATTTTTGGTTTGTTCCGTTACAGTTCGTTTAATACTGGTAATAAGTGTACTGGTTACGCTGATAGTGAACAATAGTGGGGAATTTTTGTAGTTGATTTTTGAAAGGTGGGCCAAATCGTCAATTTTGCATATAATTTTCCGATCTACATTTTCCGAACTTATTTATAGCTTGCATGTTTCTATTTGAGGAATCTTTCTCAAAAAACAAAAAAAAAATTTAAAATGCCGTTTTTATTGAGACCTATAAGTTACCAAATCCAGAAGATTTTTTACGTTTTTGGTGGTTCAACGTTTCCAATAGGGATTTTCTCTTTGAGATTTAGCGAGCCATTCTAGACTTTAAAAAAATTGCTTGTCTTTTGCCGCCATATTGTTTTTTTCTGCCAGCTTGGATTGTCAATGTCATTATTACGCAGTCTTTTACTACGCGGCGGCTCAATAACAAGTCTCTATTATTATTCTGCCGCGGTGTAATGGTAAATAGGAATAGGATTTTTTTTAATAAAATTGTAAATATTCACTTACTAAGGCAAAAAACTTCAATATCCTCACTTAAATTGATACAAAACCAACTGTATAAAGGATATATCAACTAATTTTTATAAAAAGTTTGTTAATTTTGGTTGCACTAAAGCGTTTTACACCTTCATTATGAATTGTCGAACAATACTGAACACAAATATCCTGACAGTTTTGAAGTTTGACAGTTCGATCTGTCAAAAAATCGCTAAATTGAGAAACCCGAATTCTCAATCATTGGGCACTACCACCAATTTCAGATCGGTTTCGAGCTTGTTATGCTCTCATCAGTGTAATATAGGCCAAAGCACACAACTTAGGCCCATTGTCACAATCGATGGTGACCAGAAGATGTCTGACGGATTAGGGTTAACTAGTAAAATTTCGTTTCACAATCTCAGGTATTCCAAAATCTTTTGGTTAACCGTCAGTATACTTTACCAGCACTTTATGGTTGGGTTTACCCTAGGTTTTCTCAAAACAAGCAGTTTTTAATTAAAAAGTCAAATATTTTGAAATATGAATATTTTTGATATAAACGTATACAGTGACGACAGCGATGATGGGGTATTCGAAGTTGGAGGTAGGGCTCCCAAAGCAAGAGTTGTCAGAGAGAGGCCGAATTATTTTGAATTGTATGATCAGCAAGAGTTTTTTGCTCGATTTAGACTCCGGCCAAATACAGTAGAGTACCTTTTGGAGGAAATTGAGTATGCTATCCGTCATCCAACAGAGAGGTAATAAAATGAAGTTGAAAATATTTGAGAATATCCATCCACAATCATTTATTTATAGGAATTTTTGCATGTCTGCAAGGCAACAGCTGCTGTTGGCATTGAACTTTTACGCAAATGGCTCTTTTTTGCGACTAACTGGGGACTTTCAAGGAGTTAGCACGTCTACCGCTTCTAGATCTGTTCGAAGAGTGTCTAAAGCTATAGCATTTTTAAGTCCCCAGTTTATAAAAATGCCAGAAGGGGAAGACATCACAGCAGTTCGCCAAGGTTTTTATGAGATTGCACGTTTTCCGAGATGCATTGGAGCAATCGACTGCACTCATGTTAAAATTGAATCTCCCGGAGGCGACAATGCCGAAATATTCCGTAACAGGAAACAGTTTTTTTCTTTGAATGTTCAACTCATTGTTGATTCTAACTTAAAAATTAGGAATTTAGTAGCTCGGTGGCCAGGATCATCACATGATTCACATATATTTAGAAATTCAACCATATGTGCTTCCCTTGAAGCTGGTTCTTATGGGGACTCTGTTATAGTCGGAGATAGTGGGTACCCCATAAGACCATATTTGATGACTCCTCTACGTAGGACTGAAAATGAATCGGAGGCTCTATATAATGAGTCACAAATAAGAACTAGAAATGTAGTAGAGCGAACCATTGGGGTCTGGAAGAGAAGATTCCCTGCACTAGCGATGGGATTAAGAGTAAATCTTGATACCACTCAGGCTATCATTGTCGCTACGGCGATTCTACATAACATTGCAAGAAGTCAAAATGAAGACAATCCTCCAATTAATGCTGAGCAGGAAGCTACTATAAACTTGATAAATAATATGCCTCAAATAAATGATAATGTTAATGAGATTGCCGTCCGTAGGAATCACAATAACTTCGCAAGACACAATTTGATATACAATTACTTTCGAAGATTATAATAATTATAAAATTTCATGAATTGTCGTTGGGGTAATTCAAGTTTTAGCTTATCGAATTTGACAATTTTATCAAAATGTATTGATAACCAGGACGTTTCCGTTTTTTTTTTTCTTGAATTTATCAATAAAACGCGGTAGGTATGCATGAATGTTTAATTTTAATCTACAAAAAATATGCTAGAGAGACTAATCTGGAACATCATAATCATCATATGCAATCACTTGAAAAATTCTATTCGATTTTCGTAGATTGTGTGTTTTCTGATGGCTATGTAAACCAATTTTGGAGCCGTTCACTCTTCCACAGTCTTGGCTCACACAGTCTCTGACAGCATTGTCTCTTCCTTTGTTTTCTCGCTCTTTCCTGAATCCTGCGGTTCTTCTTTTTGGTCTTGTATCTGCGTCGCTGTTCTTCAAAAGTTTTTGGTCCGTCGTGGACTACTCGACGCTATGAGGGCCTATCATTTGCAGTCGTCTCTCAGTTGCTGGTATCGATGCGGCACTTTGCCATATTTTCCTTTAGAAAATCTTTGTAACTGTAGAGAATGTGTCGTGTAAGATGCATGTTTCGGGCATGCGGACGTGGTGACCTGTCCAGCGAAGTTGGTGCTAAATGATGAGGGCTTCCATGCTAGTTGTTTCGGCTTCCTATAAAACACCAATGTACGTTCGTCGATCTTGACATTTTATCCGTAGGATCCTTCTTAGGTATCGCTGGTGGTATTTTTCTAGGCTTTGTATGTGTCTTCTGTAGGTGGTCCATGTTTCGCAGCCATATGTAAGTGTAAATGACAGTAATAAAAAACTTCTCAAAACGAATAAACAAATATTATTTCCAAATTAACAGTTATTATAATAAAAAAGAAAAAAATATAGCGATCATTGGGTTTGCTGCAAATTTTCCAGTCTCTTTTCATTAAACTCTTTTTCCAACTGTAAAATTTCCATTTTCAAATTATGTTCCAACAAGAATTTCTCTTTTTGAAGTTTAATGAAATTAATTTTTTCTTCAGCTATAGTAGTCGTAGTAGCGCTTGTTCTTTGTGCTGAAAAAAAAATAGGAATTGTAAGTACCTATATTATTACTGCACTTGGGCCAACAACACATGAAATGCTCAACTATAAATGAAAGTACAGAGGTAGGTACTTACTTCTCATAGTGACAGGTCTGTCCCAACAATAGTCAGAAATCAGTTGAAGACTATTTCCAACCTGTTTCTCTCAAACATGATTAGATCTGACTTGTAATCCCTCTATCTGATTTCCCAGAATATTTTTTATGGCTATATCCACATCAGTCACAAGAATAGGAGTGAATGTTCCTCCACCTGTTTTTTTAATTTCCAATTTCTCATCAGCAAATTTCCTTTTTGCTTTCTTTTTAAGATTAGAATATTTTTCTTTGAGGTGTTTTGAAAGCCTAAACGCTTTTCCACTAGCACTGTTGAACTCTTTTTCAATAATATTCCAAATTTTTTCTTTTTCTTGCCATGTGGTAACATTGCTTTTTAGTTTTTTTGCATTCAATTATATGTTTGAATCTTTCAACAAGTGAAATGAGAAGCTTCTCCTCTTCATTGGTGAAGTTGGTGGCCCTTTTGATATCCATATCTACAAGATATTTAACCTCCGGTAAACTTAATCGGATGTCACAAAAGTTTGGTGAAACGGTACTCTTATGGTAACCTTGGGGTATAGGTTACCTTTACCTTAAGGTTAACTGCACATTGTGACAATGGGCCTTAGAAACAGGTTTGCAGGAGATGAGAATGATTGAGAATTCGGATTTCTCCATTGTTTTACAATAGCAAAACCGATCCTATTACATAAATCTGATCGTGTCAGAGTAATACAAACCCATAAGTTCTTTTCACGTGGCTCCGGTTTAACTAACCAAGTTACAAAACGGTTAGAGAAATGACATACCGTTTTCTAACCCGGTTACAAAAAACGAATTTTCGCGACGAACTACTTCCATGATTTCATGAACAGAAACGCTTTGGCGAGAAAATCATGACGTCATTTTGAACGTAGTTTGACGGAAGCATGGATGCAGTTTCTAGCCAGCGTTCAAACTCATGACGTCACAGACGAACTATAGTTCGTCCTTGGATGAACTACATTCGTCGCGAAAATGCGGTTAAAGTGACGTGATGGATACCTACCACTTGAATTTGAGCGGTATGTTGAGGTTTGTTAAACCGGAGCCACGTGAAAAGGGTTATAGTATGAGTAATTAACAGTGTGTTGAAGCTTTGGTAAATCACTTGTGTTTTCCAAAGAAATTTCAAAAATCCAACAAAATTGAGCCTAAGAAATACAACCTATAAAATCTCTAAAAGAACAAACCCTAACGGGATCAATTATGAAGAGATTGCACTAAAAATTACAGAGTCTGAACTTCCAAAACCCTGAAATGTATTATCGTGGTGTAGGATTTGAAACCCTATAGTTCAGTAAATTAGTGGGTTTTCCAATTCTGATGTGATAAAGAAGCTAGCACAAGGCACGAACAAGAGAATGACATAAAATAGTACAGAAAAAAAACAAGTCAAGGGAAAAAACTGTACGCATATTATAATACTTATCTGGAAGGTAAATAGGCCATAAAACAAAGGTTGAACCTCGCAAACGCGACACAAGGGCTGTTTATTATAGGCCCAACTTTTTCCAACAAATTTTCTCCCACTAAAGGCAATTTTTTCTTGGTGTTTCCGAAACGTGGCGCTCTCGCTACGTTTCACAAAAAAATATTTTAATAGTAAATTAAAGAAAATGAATACAGGGTGTTTGGTAGGTCGATGCATATATTCTGGGGGGTGATAAAGTAAGTCATCCAGAACCTATTTAGTCAGACTTACCTTAGTACCAAGTGTTACGGTTTTCGAAATATTGGCGATTAATTTTTTTTTTTTAAATCTCACAAATACTTTGTTGGGCGCTTTTATGCGATATTCAGAAATACTATCTCAATTATTTTTGTTTTGTATCCCAACATAATGTGTTATTCTTGTGCTTAATGCATTAACAATAACATAAATAAAAAATGAACCATTTTAAAGTCACAAAAAGTGTAAACTCCGATTGCAAGTTAGGATTTTTTTGGAAAAAAAATAGGATAAAATAAAGGCAACCAAGGTTTTCAAAACTTCTGTCAGATGTGCCTTTTCAAATTACACATACCACAAAAAAATTGCATTTTTTTTTTTGGATTGCAGTACAAAAATCATTTTACAGATTTCCAAAAATGAGTATTTAGGGTAAAAATTGGACTAGCGTTTCTGTTTTTCTTCTTTTTACAAACAAAATGTTTATTTTTAGACTGAAATAAGTAAACAGTTTTTTAATGAGGGAACTTGCACATTTTTTTTTTTAATCAAAAATGTGTTCTACTTCACTAAAGACATAGTCATGCCAAATAATTAGGCATTGAAAATCAGCCGTTAATTTTTTATAAATATTTGAATTTACGCTCGAAACATCGCCATTTAAAACCACCGATCAGTGTGACGTCACTCGGCAACAAAGTTCCGATCACAGTGACGAGCACTTCGAACTTCGAGCAGGTTGATTAAGATTATGGTTATGTTGTTATGTATGCAGTTTTTGATAGATTTCACATTGGCGACACCAGCAGCACATGACGTGGCAGCGGCACGACCCGATTATTACTGCCTTGTGACGTCATGACCCATAGAAATACCTTTTTGGATCGCGTCATGAATTTCGAATTATTTGGTATTTTCAATTGAAGATTTTGGACACCAGAGATAAGATATTAATTTTTTTTACTAATTGCATCATTTATTAGGATGATTGCTATTGTGTTTTTTTATTTATTCCATATTTAATTTGATGTGCAAGTTCCCTATTTGTGATGCTATTTCTGAATATCGCATTCAACAAAGGATTTGTTAGATTTGTTTAAGAAAAAATTAAATCGACCATATTTTGAAAACCATAAGACTTGGTACTAAGGTAAGTTTGGCTAGATAGGTCCTAAATGACCTACACAATCACCTCCCAAAATATATGCATCGACCTACCAAACACCCTGTATATTCAGCGATAGCGTAATATTTATCACAATCTGGCTCTCTAAAATTGAGCGTCCTTGAAAAAAGATGTTTTGGGAGTGCAGCAACTATACTCATAAATGATTGATGGATTTTTTGATAAATGTATGTGAACTGATTTATGAAAGAAATGTAT
This sequence comes from Ceutorhynchus assimilis, assembly GCA_917834065.1. Taxonomy (NCBI): domain Eukaryota; kingdom Metazoa; phylum Arthropoda; class Insecta; order Coleoptera; family Curculionidae; genus Ceutorhynchus; species Ceutorhynchus assimilis. The sequence goes on from OU892281.1 coordinate 7,673,097, forward strand.
ATACAAACAGAACCAGCAGGCTTCTATAGGCACATAGGCTTCAATGGGACCAATTGACTGATACTCATATTACCCATGCCGAGCGCCATATTATTAAAAATTCATGCATCTTCGGCAGCTCGGGTTTGGAAGCACCGCCTCGATTCGCTGAGACCGGGTACAAGCCAATTTGTCCTATGTGTCTAAAAGGTTGGTCCGGTCTGTATCATCGTCTATACCTATTGCGTGCGGTTAAAAATTATCCAAATTTTAGGTTGTGTGTAGAAATTTGTTGGTGCAACTTCCATAACAAATGGTTTAATAAACCGGTATTTCAAGTAAAATTCGAAATTCATCAAAAACAAATAAAACTAGTAATGACAAAAATAGTACTTCGCCTTTATTATTCCATCCAAGAACTTTATGCATCATAAAAGTCTAGCCTGGAAATTTATAACTCATAATATTCTATAGAGCTATAGGTATGGAGTAAAATTAATTATTGAGATTGGGTGCTGATTTTTTGAGCCCAATAAAACTTTTTACGTTCAGCGAATTCCGAGTCTGAAAAAGGGTGGACTTGTTTTGTAGACAAAGGCTTAATAATCACAACGACGACAATGTTTCTGCAGACACGAGCCCATAAATTTTACGGGTTTTCCGGCAAAATAATCACAGCCGGTATTGTACCTTACCTCGTAAAAAAATTAAGTGGTGATTACATTTTACGGTTCATTTTTTCCTTTCCGCATAGAATTTTCGTGTTTTCGAAAAAATGCGGCGGCTCCTGTCACGCTGAAGATACGGACTGTTTTAGCGGTGTTTATTATGAGAGCAGTGTGACTTGGAATAATCAGATTTTTATTTGTTTATGGAGGTTTTTATTTGGTGAATCAAGAGATCGTTACTATACCTTTTCAACTTCAAATTGGGATCAATCAATTTCAATTTGGAACGTAGCAATTTCAAATTGGGATTAATCAACTTTTAATTGGTAACAAAATGGAAATAAACAAAGTCAAATTGGAAATAAACAATTTAAATTTGGTACTAATCAACTTCAAATTGGAATTCTTGAATGAATTTTGAAGTTTTGAAAGTCAAACGGCAGTTACGCGTTTAAACCGTATATTAAATTAACAAAATGCCTTAAATTGAAGCACCTGCAGAAACTACTGATCTTGACAAACAGTCAGAGGAATCAGCTTTTACTATTAAAGTGTTCTACATTCACTTTTTCAAGCTTGTTAGTAACTACTGATCTTGACAAACTGTTAGAGGAGTCAGCTTTTACTATTAAAGTGTTTTTTTCATTCACTTTTTCAAGCTTGTGAGTAACTACTGATCTTGACAAACAGTCAGAGGTATCAGCTTTATGACCATAAGTGTTCTGTATTCACTTTTTCAAGCTTATGATTAACTACTGTTCTTGACAAAAAGTCAGAGGAATCAGCTTTATCATCAAAGTGTTCTACATTCACTTTTTTAAGGTTATTAACTACTGATCTTGACAAATTGTCAGAGGAATCAGCTTTATGCAGATTAAAAGGCTTGGAGGAGAAAAGCAAATTTGTCAATCTACAATAATATTCCTAACTACAACAAACTTATGATTATCCACATCCCACACTTCATATTCATTTGGTTCATAACCAACCAGTATAGCTTAAAAGGATTTGATATCAAATTTTGTTTTTCAGGTTTTATTATGTATATAAACGGTATAGAATATTTTACTTGAGGCTTTTCACTACGTCACATTTCGTATGGTGTTTCAAATTCTTTTAAAGCTTTAGTAGGGGTCAAACTAAGTGAGAATGTTGCAGTAAAAACTGTCTCCCTCACCCCAAAATAATATATTAAAGTATAAGTGGATATTAAGTTATCCACGAATACTTTACACTATTTTTTTTTTATTGGTACCTATACGTTCAAATCATAAATTACTGATAGTTGTAGAATGCTAAATTCGTGATATGACATCTGGTATACCTTTCGTTGTCTGACAAATCAATAATTAAAAAGTTGACATTTAGACTTTACCTTTCTTGGGTTGTTGATGTTGTCATGGTACCTATATAACTTTATTAAAACACGCGCGTTTTTGAATGTTGTATTTAAACACGCTGAGGAGTACTTTAAATAAGTAAAATAGGTTATCAATAAAAAAAACTTTTTTTTTTTCGTTTATATCTGCACCATTTAATTTGTGGGGTTCGTAGAATTGTCAAATGATGATTTTTTGCATACCAAAAATCTCTCATTTCAGTAGCTAGATATTCACCTCCATTGTCACAGAATAAATTGAAAATCTGTAAATTAAAATGTGCACAACTTTCAGCAACTAAATCTTAAAACATACAAAATACATATGACTTATGATTCATCAAATATGTAACACATTGGTGAGTAAATTTATCCACAAACAGTACAATTTTCGGAATGGAAGTCGGGCTTGTTTACAACTTATGCAGGCTTCACCTAAATACTCATTGTATAACCGATCGATTTGCCCTAAGTCCTCAATCTCTGTTGAATTTCCAATAACAGTAAGTTCAAGGGCAATTAATTTTTACTTCGTTGACCAGTCAGAAACAACTACTCCGTTCCATATTATTTAAGTGTTCAAAGACTTACCCATATTTATAAGGTTACCGCCTTTATAAATACTAGCACTTGTGTGTTCAGTTCTCCATCATTGTGGGAGCATCGGGTTTGAAATTGCGTTTTTTAGTTTCAAATTTTCCATTGTCACTATCACACTAAACACTCCTGGTTTTCACAACCGCAATGAATACACGTACACTGGGTCCATAACCTATTGGGAAATGGACTAAGAAATAAAAGAACTTGTTAATTATCGATATTCAATATATTTATTATATCGAACGCAGCGTGTGAACTCATAGAACTAACTATAGGAACTGACTCACATCGGAAGACAAAGAATTACAAACCCTTTCTTAAGTAAACAATTCCTCATCTGTTTATCTTACATATAAAATAGCTATTTATACAATAAGTTACGAAATGAGCGTCTTTTAGGCACGCGACGTGAAAATTGTCCAACGAGGCAAAGCCGAGTTGGACAACACGTCGAGTGACTAAAAGACATCGTTTCGTAACGTATTGCATACAAGATTTTTTCTACTGGCCTTTTATAATAAAAAAACACAATTTTATTTCATGTGAATAAGCCGATCAAGCCCAAAATCTTTGTTACCTGCTTTTGCTTGACACCTGATGCGATTTTTTTTCAAGATTCGACATCAATAATTAAAATCCTGGAAAGTAGGTAACAACAAAAAGTTCTGTTTTGAGTAGCCCAAACGTTCAATTCAATAATTTAATTTTTAATATTCATAATAAATACAGATCAAAATAAATCTGTGTTTAGTGTGTTTTTTTATTTCTGAACAATGAATGACACTTTTAGGCACTAGTGCTTAAAAATCACTTTTACGCACCTAAAAGTCACTTTTACGCATTCAAAAGTCACTTTTACGCACTGAGTGCCTAAAAGTCACTTTCACGCACTCAGTGCTTAAAAGAATGTCGTTTTGAAACTAAAATGACAATCGAAAAGTTGTTATTATGAAACGTCAGTAGAAAAACTATTATAAATACATTCAGTCATCTATAGCTGCAATATAAATTAGCAAAGTATAAGCTAATTATATTTTCGATTCAGAAACTTGTATTTTTAAAAAACATTTATTTTATTAATTAAAATACAATAGTGACAATCGGAAAATATGTGGATCAAACTGCTACAGGGAGTGCCTGAAAACAAATGAACGCTCCTTACTGGAAAGCTTTGGCTTAAATAATAAATATTTGCTGATCCAAGCATTTTCCTATGCAGGTGGCGGTACTACCAGTGCAGTACCGCTGATTAAGAAGTTTTATATATTTATTAGTATTGACATAGGCGTACGCTAATAATTAACATAGGAAAGGAGAATTATTAGTATAAGGATAACATAGGGTCTTACAATATAACTAGCTTATAATCAAAGTTTAATTTAATAATTTTTGGTTCACTGATATGAATATCAGTTTATCCAACAATTCTATGAAAAAAGGCACTCAGAAAAATTGAAAAATTGATAAATCACCGCAAACTGATTAACTCGGTTTTATTCCAGGGATTGTAGACCGCCACTGGGATAAGAATCGCTGAAAATTTCAGCTCCCTATCTATAAAAAAAAAAGTTATGACCTTTCAAAATTGGCCAAAATCTAAATCATACTATCTACAATCAGCGGATTATCTCGTGGTGTTACTTCTTCGCCTGAGGCTGGTACGTGAAGTGAAGCCTCTCTTCTCGCTCCTTGGAAACGAGCAAGATCCTGTAAACAGCGAGGATTTCAAAGAATAATGATATACATTGTACAACCTCTTGAGAAAAGTGTCCAAGGATAGAGGTTATTAAACGAAATGTGCCTTAACTTGTCAGATGCTCCCTTATTAGAGTCCTTGTTGACCCCTAAGTTGGAAAAAAATCATAAAGAACAATAATTAAAACTGACCCACATCTAAATGATTCTTGTGATTATTTGAGACTTCATTTTTTTCTCGTAATATCTTTGCCATGTACCAACTGGCTTAAAATCAATCAAAATTCACAATAGCAGGAAAATTCTGCCTCATTATTATCGCAGATTTACTTCTCAATTATCAATCAACATGAAACAGAAAAAAAAATCTGGTTTGGCAAAAAACCCCGATTATAATCCGTCAAACCCGATGCTTCATTCCGGCAACTTTAAAGCCGTCCTTTATTGGTATTAAAGGTGATGGCTTAATGTGTCAATGGAGGCTCTTTTCATTTCGGAAACCGATGATGAATTGTCGGGTTTCCTATTAAAAAAAGGACTAAAATAAATTTGAACGAGGAACAAAAAAGTTTTAAGTCCCACGTTGCTGGTATTATTGAGTTAGAATGAAGCTTTAGGTCACCATTTATAGTTTAAGACGTTGAATAATAATTAAGTGGCAAAACTTCTAAGTAACATTACGTCCTCTATTGGAACTTGACAAAGCGGAATCGCTGATACAAAGGTTTTAATATTTGACCGTTTCAAGTCAAACCAAAGTTCAAGGAGAATAGAATAGTTAACAGCCAACCAGCAACTATCCAAGCAATGTCATCATATTTGCATTAACAGGAAACAACTTTTGGTTAGTTTATTGCAAGTTCAAGCGTAACAGGTTCTGATGGCTTCAAATTGGAAATTGTTTTGTCGTAGTTTATCGAAAGTTTCGTGTCTTGAACTACTGGGTTCACAAATTCATTTAGCTATTTATAACTTTTACATAATTATTATCAAACAGTAATTAATTATTGGGCCTTTAAGTCGGAGGTGTGTGCCCGCATTATAAACAACGACAGCCGGGTAGTTATAGAATTTTATTCATTTTCAAATATTTATTTTTTCTAATTATTTAACTAAACAGAAACGTTTCTTTTTAAATTCGTAAGAAAACAGGATCAAAGTCTCTGGAAATGGAGGATTTTTTTCCATCGTGTTCTATACCTCGGGTTACAGGGTATAGGTACATGGCAAGTCAAGTCAAGGAGTTAGTTGAAAGTTAAGCTAAGGAGTCAGTTCAACCAGGGGCGGATACAGGCCTTTTGAAACGGGGGGCAGTTTAAGTTAAAGTAAGCCAGATTGGGTTAGTTTGGATTAGTTTTGGTAGCGCGTTGTGCAAGATACGGTTTTTTTGAAAGAATGGCCCATAAAAATATGAGAATGTGGGAACTATTTAGGAGAATAAAGTCTAAAAAAAACACCCTATACTTGAACAATAACTTATTATATAAAGTCAGAATTTGTAAGATTATCCACTTTTTGTCAATTTGCCTTTCAACAGGAATTAGTAATGTTACTTTACCCAACTAGTAACATAATGTGAAGAGTTATTCAAGTACAAACGAGTAGATTGTTGCGGAACTTACGGGTGGACCTCTGCGGGACGAGCGCAGCGAGTTCCGCAGCCATCTATTCATCAATATGTTGTTTAATTACGATAATAAACTAAATCACTCAAATGTGCGTTATTCTCATTAGTTTAAAAATTACACATTTCAGGTGAATGTCTTACTTGAACAGTTCAATAGTATATTGGTAATTAGATGGCTGCGGAACTCGCTGCGCTCGTCCTGCAGAGGTCCACCCATAAGTTCCGCAACAATCCACTTATCTGTACTTGAACAATAACTTATTATATAAAGTCAGAATTTGTAAGATTATCCACTTTTTGTCAATTTGCCTTTCAACAGGAATTAGTAATGTTACTTTACCAAATTAGTAATATATTGTGACAAGTTATTCAAGTACAAACGAGTGGATTGTTGCGGAACTTATGGGTGAACCCAGCTATCTATTCACCAATATATTCTTCAAGTACAATACTAACCTGATTCACTCATCAGTTGAGAATTTTCCTCATTAGTTCAAAAACTACACGTTTCAGGTGAGTGTCTTATTTGAAGAGTATATTGGTGAGTAGAGGTCCACTCATAAGTTCCGCAATAATCTACTTATTTGTACAGGGTGTTTTTTTTTATACATTCACACCTCACCTACAGCCTTTACCTTCACAGGTAGAAGAAAGGTGTAAATACCAAAGTTGTACAGTTTTGGCTGAATTTTTAGAAACCATGGTCAGAAACAAAATTTGAATGTCAGAAATGTGAAATTTTGCATGCTCTCAGCCTTTTTTCAAATGGGATGCCCTATATTTCATTCTATATTCTTGAAGAGCACAATGCCCCGATCTATATTTGATTGAGCAATCTCTCATATATTTGGCTCCAAAAATTGTAAAAATTCTATCCTACTACTGATTTTGTGAACCATTCTACCTGTACAGGTGAAAGCTGCAGGTAAAATTTGAGGTACTTGGTTTCTCTGATAGTATTTTGAAAATTTTTAGAACCAAATATGTTGGAGACGGCTCAACCAAATATAGACAAACTACATAGTTTTGGAATCGGAAAATTGTGTTCTTCAAGAATATAGAACCAAATACACCTAGCGCATCCCATTTGAAAAAAGCTGAAAGCATGCAATAGATCATATTTCTGACATTCAATTTTTGTTTTTGACCATGGATTTTAAAAATTTAGCCAATACTGTGCAACTTTTGTATTTACACCTTTCATCTACCTATGAAGGTAAAGGCTGTAGGTGGGATGTCAATGTATAAAAAAACACCCTGTATATAATCCTATTGATTTTCTATGAATATTAATTTATTAGAACAAAAATAAAAAAACAATATATCAACTCAACCACTAATGATATACTGTTTTAGGTTAAAGTTCTTGGGACAAAGACAAAAGTGTGATTTTTTTATAGGTTTCTAGCTTTCTAAACATTCTTAAAATTTTATTATTTTATTTTAAAAATGGGAGTAGGTATGTATCTGCCACTGAGTTCAACCTGGTACCTCCGCACTTGGAATGTTCACGAACTGATTTGTATAAAATACTGCATTATGGATTTTATAGAAAAAGAAAAATGAGATCAACTTTCAAACCATCTTTTGTTGTTCTGTTATAAACTGTTTTCGTGAGATAGTTTTGAGCAATTGTTGGAAGGGGAGTGACATCACGTCACAATCCAATCCATCAAACACAGCCATAATCTAGATAATGCGTGCGTTGTTAATAAGATCCATATGATGGAAATCCCTAACAGGTACCTATAGATTTCAGAATCAGGCCTGACTGCTATGTTTGAAGCCTTGAATTAAAAAAAAAAACCTGTCAAAATCAGAAGCACAATGCATCTTATGATATAAAATTACACTAAGGCACATTTTCCTAGGGTTCAATAATTTTACAAGAGCTAGCGATCCTTGAAATTAATTAGAATCCCTGAATATCGATTGTGATCTTCATAATGGTCTCATATAGAGCCAAATCTGATCATCGTTAAAAATGCCTAATAAAAAGAAATTCCGTTATAAAGCGGATTTAGATTAGAAAGTTTTCCGGAAAAGGAAACTTAAAATTTGTTTATATTATACATGCGAAACTTTTCCTAGGAAAAAGTTCTTGATATAATAAGCGTTTTAATACCAAATTTAATATTAAAAAGGGGAACTTTGTGTGTAAAAAAAATCTGTTCTTGCACCTCTATGAAGAATAATCTTGTGCAATAAAGTGCAACAAATAACATGTAATGTTCCGTTATTGAGAGCTTTTAACTTTTAAAGCGAAACTTTCCTTTTAGCCAACTCCATTAAAGAAAAAAAAAACGTTAAAATGGAAAAAGAAAACAAGGAAAAACATTTTAACATTTTTTGCCTATACTTCGAAAGATTAATGTTTGTGACTTGGTAGTGCTTTGTTATTGGAAGATTATTTTTGACAAGATAAATGAAACATTGAAGGAGTTCAATGAAGTTTCTTGGAAAAAGCGGCAAAATATAAAGTCTTGAATTTTTGCTACACGTATAAAAAATTAGTAGAAGTGTGCGAATTTCGAAAAAAATAAATAAATAAATAAACTCAGACCTAGACTGACCTAATCAATATTTGATTACCTATATTTTCTTTTAAAGCCTTTTTGGTATAAGGTCTGATTTTTTTTTTGCCTCAGCTATTTACTTGCCGTATCCAATTTTCAGATCAGAACTAAATTAGATTTTATCGGACGGTTTTAGTATATTGCAGCGATTCAATTTGCTCCATCGCTATCCTTTAGCTTCAATCTGTCATTAGTAACAAATTCGACAAAAACCTTTGTACCTTATTTATTTTTATTTTTTCGAATTACCTAACTTGTTTTTATGTTTTTATATCTTATGAATATTCCTTGAGTCCTATAAAAACCATAAGATAATTTTTGATACTGGAAAGAAAAACATATTCGCGATTTATATGGAAAGCGCAAACCTAATAATACATCAAAAAGATACGATTTGACATTTAGATATAAGCTGAATGGAGGAAAGTCGGATAAAACATACAAAAAATACATTTCTGGTAATTCAAACATATTTGAAGCATAACTTGAAAACATTTTTATATAGAAAAAAAACTAGATATTTTTTTAATGTACGATAGGATGTAGGTAAATACATTCGCCTTTTTTTTCAGCTTCAGTAGATCCATATCCGTGTCGTGCTAAAACCGAACCTATCTAATTCCAATGTTCTAGTATTAATTTTCTCCTATGGGTTTTAACTATAGAAGCTTAAACCATTTAATTTTCGATGGGACTAAAAATTCAATCTTAACTAAGCTCAAATGTATAGACTAGTATTTTCTTTTTTATTTCTACCTTTTTGCCTTACCGTATCACATACAGACCTTCTTTTATTTATTTAGATTACTTACCCACCTGACAGATAAATAAGACATACGGAATTAAAATGTGTCTTCATTGGAAACCGAATATTATTTTCCTGTTCATGACAGCTTGCGTTTTTCAGTTCCCAAGGGTAAAGTATCTTTTACTTTTTTATCCGGCAACATCAGCTTATTTTTTGCGGTATTTTGGACAGAGGACTAGGTACACCATACACAAAAAACTAAATAAAAAGTGACCATTTTTTTTATTGAATATGTAAAAGAAATATATAGGGTGGATCAGGATTAATTACAAATATTTTAACATGTGATAATATGGCCCATTTCAAGCTAAAACTGTCCTATTAACCATGGGTTAATTCTTAGTATTGTCACGCTCTGGGGTGCGTGACAGAAATCTTGGGTCCATTTATTCCAAAATCAAAGTCCAATTAACACAACAATAATTTATTCCACGTTACTATACACTCTGACACTAATCACTGATGAAAACCACCTATTTAAAATATCATTTCTTCGAATCTTAACTTTTTTTTTTTAAAAAAAGTTTACTGAATAAAAGTAAATGTTGCAACCATGTATGCGCCCTCAAGTTTAGGATTGAACGAGCGCGCCACAGAAAACGAAGGTACCGAAACCGAAGAGGATACAAGAGAATACGCAACTAGACTACAGAACGAGCTCGACTGGTCCCTTAGAAAATGTGTCATTTTCATTTTTATTTTGCATTAAAATTGATTGTTCAATCCAATTTGTTATTATGTATGTGTAAGAAGCATTCACAGGTTAGTTGATTAATTATTATTTTGTTTGTGAGAGTTCAATTTATACAAATCTCATTTTTTCCATTTTTATGTTTTTTTTGTTTGTTTATAGCATTTTTTATAACATGTGCATTGTTCATGTATTTAACAAAAATCGTTTCATACTGTAAACAACACAGATAAAGAAGTAAATTAAAACCTAAGAAATTCTGTGCTGTCTTTTTGTGCTGAGATTTCGATTTTGTGGATTTAGAGCGTGTATTAGGGCCTTGTTGAATTAACTAACATTTTCCTACCCTGACGAGAGAATATCCTAACAAATTGAAATAATCAATCTAGAGATATTGGCTCAAAAACAACTATAGCTGAGTAGCTTCTCGTATGGGACCTCAGTACCTGCTGGGAAACTGGCTAACTAACCAAAAACTCTTCAGTATTGATTATAGGTAGTGTTGATTGAATGTAGTGTGTGTAATTGAAATTTTAGCACAAGAACAGCGACGGTACCTAATTTAAAATTTCATTGACTTAAATTATGGATTTATTGACTCACAATTATTAATATGACAGTATGTTTTGAGTTTTGAGGAATGTTAGATCGAGGGTTTCTCTGCCGTGCTCTTTCCCCTCGTTAGTTCCAGAATGAGAACGGTACGATTTACTTTAATAATAAAGTAGACGTTTCACAAATTTTTCGTTTCTTTTACATATCACAACTTCCCTTAAATTTCCCAAATATTTGCTATGTCGGGCGCATGTCCAGTAAGTAAAATTGAGTAAGTTTCCACAACGTAGGTCCTATTTGTTTTTTATTTAGTTTTTCAAAAGATTTGTTGTTTAAAGGTAATAAAAATTCTCATCATTCAATCTTACTGAACGAACCTACATTACTTTACTAATTAATTCAAGCAACTTAACTGTTTACAACTTTACAATAATCACTATCTGAATCATATCACAGCCAATCTTAAAACTGAAAACTACTAACTTATACCGCCATTTATACTTATATTTTCGTATAGTTCTCCATTCGTAGGTGGATCGAGTGTACGCCACTGATATTCTTCTGTTTCTGACTATTTCTTTAACCTTTTTATGTCAGTATGAATTCAATTCTATGTACAGTTTTTGAATAATCATATGGTTTCCTATGTACAGTTTTTGAATAATCATACAGTTTTGTATATTTTCGTATGGTTCTCTGTTCGTAGGTCGATCGAGTGTACGCTACTGGTATTTGCCTGTTCCTGACTATTTCCTCAACCTTTCCATGTTAGTATGAATTCAATCCTATGTATAGTTTTTGAATAATCGTTACAGTTTCCTATGTACAGTTTTTGAATAATCATACAGTTTTGTACTTATATTCATAATCCATTCTTGTAAATTCCAGAGTGAACGCGATAGCCCTTTTTCCCGAATAGCTCTGTAAAATCTAGAATCAGCTGTCCACTTCTGTACACTCTGGCGCTTCCTCCAGATTTCCGCGACAGTATTTTCGGAGTGCTTATTCCAGGGCTATCCTTCTCTAGGGATGAAATCTATACTTCATCGGAAGGTGTCCTTTGTCTTACTTACACTTCTCATGTCACGGAATCTTTGCCAAAATGACACGTTAAATGCTCTCCTATTAGAAAACCTTTCCCTGTAAATTCTGGCGGCTAAATGAGCATTCCATAACGATTCTCCATAAAAAGCATATTCCACGTATGTAAACATTTTATTTTCAAAAAATATTGTATTACGCACTTTCTCAATACTTCAAGTAATGGATTATATATATATAATCAATTATTATCGGTTCAACTCTGAACCACCTATTCTTTTTTTCGGTAGGCATGTTGCCAGATGTTCAGAAACCGAATTACGAGTAATATTGTCATGTACTTTTTTTTTTCAATTTTTAATTATTGTTTTTGACTAAAAATGCATAATTACTTAATAATCAACTGTAGTTTACATTTTTACATTTACATTGAATAACATTTCTAATATCAAACTTAGGGATATCGAATTCAATATTCTCAAATCCAAAATTAGAAATCCTAGCAGATAAAACAAAACGAAAACAACCCATTTCAATCAAAATCAAAACCTTATCTCCTAAGAGTAACATAAACTTCCACGAAATAATATCACTCTTTTACGATCAATTTCGTCTTGTTAGACAAAGGCAAATATTCGTTATGCTCCCTATCGAGAAGCCTTGAGGCGACTAATAAAATTGAAGATTAAAATTAAAGTTGAATTTCGCCCTGTCACACTATCAATTTGGGAGATCGGTTGAGCAGGAGTGGCAGAGTCTCCCTTTCAAAAGACGACAGGTGAAATATGACGGATCAAATTCAGGCATTTATATTAATTCCTTGTATTTTGCCATAGTAAATCGGTTTGCTTCCCGATTTGGGGGTGTGATATTTTTGATGTCAACTATTAAGATTAACGATTTAGTTTAATGCTGAGAAATTGTTATAGATCTTGGGGAGGCCTTGAACTAATTAATGAGAACTTCTCACTATGAGATTGCGTAGAACATGAAATCGTTCTGAATATAAATTAAAAGATAAGACTGCATCAGTCGAACAATAAAAGATATGAAATTTTATGTCCAAAGCGATATGGAAATGGAAAAATATCTTGATAAATCCTAAATGGTGACAAAACTCTTTAACTTACTAAGAAGACAAATTAATGTGAGGGGACTTGGAATCAAGTCAAGGACATAACTTTGCTAAGTACAAAATAATTTGAAAACATGTCTTATAAAAGTAAAAACCCAAAACACATCCTAAATAACAAAATCTAAACTCTACTATAAATAATTTTGATCTAAAAAGTGTAATCTCTTCTATACTCATAAGACCTACCACTAGTGTTTTCTTCTAGACACCCCTATTAGAATATTTTTTCCCCTATTTTTGAATATATAGGCCTCGGTTCACGCCTCCAAAACAAACTCATTATGGAACTAATTTGGGCATTAAACAAGTAATGTGCATTGATTGGGCTCAAAGAAAATAGACCAAAAACCACGAGCTAACCAAACATAATAAAATATAGATTAACAAAACACAATGAGACACAATACCATTAAAATGAGTCAGCAGTAATAGCTTGAATAAGACAGTCGCTCACAAAAGTACAGTGAGAAACAATTCAAGATTACCTATATAACCATAAGATAACTAGATTGTAGGGAAATAATAATGGTATTTAAGAAGGTTGACAATATAAAAAAAAGTATGAAAAATCAATTGTATCAAATTTTCAGTATCTTATTGGTGTGAAGGAATATAACCCCCGAAAACGTTGGCTTATTTGGAGTTATAGTTCCAGAAACAAAATCCCACTAAGGAAATAAGGGAAAATTTTATATAATTTTAAAATTTTTTCCTCTCCTCTATTTTCAAACATGTTTGTTTTAAATTTGACAATGATTCAGTATGGAGTAAGGCGGTCCCAACTGATCATTTGAAGTCAAAAATTTGAAATTTCCTCATTTTTGAATATGAGAAAATTTGACTTCTCGCGCTTGTATTCGATGCATGCTTTGGAAATGTTGAAAACAAGTAAAGTAAATCATTATGTATTTAGATTATATTTCATGAGTGTTTACCAAAGTTGAGGAGATGGGCAAACCAATACTGAATAGGCATTATTGGATTGTGGTAGAACTGAAAGTATCACTCCAAAATCCAAAACTACTAGGTTGGTAGTTACCTAGAAATCTGAGACCACAAAATTGCGAAGAAAGTCTCTCTCCTCTCTTGTACGTAATTTAAGCAATTTTCAAGAGTACAGATTTATTCTTCAAGTAACAAAAACTAAACGTACTTAAAATTCTTATACAACATAATCCGAACATAATTTATTACACAATTTGTTGCTCACAACAGTAATCATAATAATGTATATGGCCATCCATCAAGTTAGGCGACATTTCTATAATGCACACGCAAAGCAATTTCAAGAGGAAAACCATGCCACCGATAATATTCAGTCTTTTTAGACATTTGCAAACTTTGAAAATATTAATTCCTTGTCAGAATATACTGTCATGGCTCTGGGGTGCGTGACAGAAATGTTGGGTCTGTTTATTCCTAAATTAAAGTCCAATTACCACAACAATAACTTATTCCACGTTACTATACACTCAGACACTAATTACTTCACTAATTAACTCTACAATTCTTAATCATATCACAGTCAATCTTAAACTTAAAACTTTCAAACTAATACCGGCTTTTATATATTATCTGTAATCCATTCTTGTAAAATCCAGAATAAACGCGATAATCTTTTTACCCGAATAAGGCAGTATTTTCTAGATTTCAATTTAGATTCTGTACAACATAGCAAAAACGCACCGCTACAATACAATAATAATACACTCCTACATTTGAATGAGACGATGTAAATTATTAGGTAGTAGGAGTGAAAAGCCGGTCACTTTATTAAAGTTTCACTATCTGTTTCTCATTGAAAATTTTGATTCAATATTTTAATGAAAAGATACCTCAATTTCCCATTTCCCCAATTATAGTTCAATTTAAAATTTACCCAATATAACACGTTGCGAAATAAGCGAGAGACGTTTCCTGTTGCAAACTGAAGCCTGCAGCGCTAAGAATTTCCATTATTTCCTAGTATAGGAAAATAAATATTATTAAACACGAGCTAGAAATTAATTACTCAATTAAAATGTTGGTTGTTGTTTGTTTAATTAAGAGAAAACAAGTTTTTGCTCATTAGGTGTATTAATTAGCACTCGTTTTTATATGTCTAAAATATTTTGAAGAACTTATATTTTACAAAATTGAATCATTTAAAATCTTAATTTGCCACTCAAAGAAGGTTGACGACAGATTATGAAATAAAAGTTTTTCTCTTAAATTCGACAAACTTCTGGAAAATAATTAAAACGCTTCTCCTTATAAAAATTTGAGAACTCTGCTTAGATGAGACTATTTTTTTACAATTTTGACCCCATGTAAAAATTTCCGGTTTTTATACCAAGTTGGGGAAAAGTTCGAAGCACCATAAATGTTGCAATAAATTCTCAAGTTCTTAGTGTTAAGCTTATTTTCCGGGTACATTCGCCCATATATCTAATATTTTTTCGAGCGATAAACTACGTGTTCTCATGCATTTTTCATGCTTGTATTCTCGATTACCCCGCAATCCTAAATCGTTTCCACTTACACCGTTTTGCAAGTGATTTCCCTTTTAAACCGTTTTATGATATTAATTTTACTCAACAAAATGTAAGTAAACTGGAAAGTGGGAAGCAGAAACTTGGATAAATGAATGGGGAGTTGATTTATAATGATGTCAGATTTGTTGTAGGAACATTAGACTAAAACCATTAGGGAGGTTTGTTATTTGTTTAAATTTTTTACTGCTTATAATGTCACGTTTGATGTTCATAACATGTCTTGAGAAGTGCTTCACGGAATCATATACCAAAAAAGTGTAGAGCTGATTATCGCATACAGATTTAGGAGTGTGCTATCATGCAAATTTAAGGTTCAACAAGCAATATCAACATAGTGTGAATAGAGCATTTGGGTCGTTGGGTTTTGTCATACGTAACAACAGAAGTTTTGAGATTACCAAAATCATTAGACTGCCTTGTACGTCCACACTTAGAATATGCATCTATTGTATGGGCACCTACAACTGTTGTAAGCACTGACTTGATAGAAAAAGTCCAGACGAGTGAAATAAAATAATATCTATCCTTTTATGATATCATATAAGTCATTGCTTGAAACTTACAGATTGGAAACTTTGGAAAACAGAAAAAACAAACAAACTTTTATTGCAAATAATTGAAAATACGTGCAAAGATTAGAGTAGGTACCTACTTCATAAGCGCGTTAAAAATGTTACCTAAGTATACTCAGCAAGTGATATTCTTGTGTCTGCCCTTTTATTTATATTATATTGTATTGAATTATATCGGGTCTTCAAAAAAAAAACCAATCAAAGATTGCTTTGGTTACGAAAACGTACGTCGCATTATTGTTTCTTTATTGGTCAGGATTTTTGACATGACATTTTGACATTAAAATTCACTGACAAAATTAAAGAAAAATATTGCTAAGACCAATCTAAGACATATGTTTAAAAAACCATAGCAATCTTTGATTGGTTTTTTTTTTGAAGACCCGATATATACGTACATTATAATACATGTAAAAACCGAATTTGGTGTTTGTAACTTCAAATGAATAAATTAATAAATAAATCACTTAGCCTTAATCTTTTGAAATCATCTGCCTTCCTATAAAGTGAACCTGATTTTTTTCACATTTTCGTTTATAGTTTCTGACTGTTTTCAGCCAATGAAATTCGCTCTGACTGATTTGTGATACTATCTGCGCAAGTCAAAAAAATATTCAGTTTTAAGTACTAGCCCTTTCCTCCAATGTATTCACTTGTAGTCATATGTATTCATATGTATTTTTGTATTCTTATGTATGCCCTTGTACTCCATGTATTCAGTGTAAAATTATTATGAAGAAAATTCTATAAGAGTGAAAAACAGTATACCAAGATGACTTAAAACTTGAGACTAGTGATTAGTCCAACAGGCGATTGTATCCATTTTTTGCAAACATAAAATTTGAAATTCTCATTGAGAAAACAGCAGCATGCTGGATTATTTCTAAGTCCCTGGCACTAGACAGCACAAAAATTGTTATGGATACAAGTAGAAAAAAAGATGAATCAATCATGGACCCGATGACTCCACCCATTGTGCGATTATCGCGAGCTTCCGATACAGCTGATGGTCGATATTTATTGGCTAGACTAAGAGACCCTGCCATTCTTAAAGCTCTTAGGCTATTCCTGGCTTATCTCCATGACCAACCATCCACCGTGTGTTTTGATGGGCACACTAACACCAGCATCAAATTAATGTTAGCTTCGGAGGGACTTCCTAGTGACTTGGATTCATTGCGGAAGTTATATTTCCGTTTCCACAACGCGTATGGCATTGGTCTGGCTGAAGTTGACGCTGATCTCTCCGCCTTCAGGTCTTACTTCTCGTCCGAGAAACTTCTCCGGTTACAGAATATTAGGGAAAGTCAGAGCAAATATTTCTCCAGTGGCTCTCCACGTAATAATAAAAATTTTTAGATAAGGTGACGCGACCAGAGGATCAAGCACCCTCTGTAAGGTTGGACGATGGCAAGCTTAGTGTATTTCTTATTAATATTCAGTCCTTAAGACACAAAACAGATGAATTATTTCTTTTATTAGAAGAGCTTAATTTTCCAGAAATCATCGCCATAACTGAACACTGGTTAAATATGGATGAACCTGTGTTTGTCAAAAATTACACCTCAATAGCTAGATTTAATCGAAGTAATTTATCTCACGGAGGCACTATGATAATGTCCACTAATAATGACTTTACGGCAATAACCAAGTTTGATAATTCATTATCGGAAAAAATATTTGAATTTTCCATCGTCTATCATAGTGGCTTTGACCTTTATATTGTTTGTTTATATCGATCACCGGACACAGACGCGCACATGTTTTGTCGGAATTTGC
Source organism: Ceutorhynchus assimilis (assembly GCA_917834065.1). Taxonomy (NCBI): domain Eukaryota; kingdom Metazoa; phylum Arthropoda; class Insecta; order Coleoptera; family Curculionidae; genus Ceutorhynchus; species Ceutorhynchus assimilis. Next base: position 7,690,735 of record OU892281.1, read on the forward strand.
TGAGCTTGTTTGACTCCTTGCCCTTGACTTGCAAAATAATTTTATGTGGTGACTATAATATAAATTTTTCCTGTGTGTGCGCTGCTCAAGAATCTCTCCAGTCCATTTTCGACTCCTTTGGGATTGTGATGCATGTAAACTCTCCAACCAGAATAACCAAAACTAGTTCTACTACCATTGACTATGTCGCTTCATCTTTTGATCCAGAATTGGTCAACTGTTCTATTTTTAGTGCAGGGTTTTCTGACCACGAAGCAGTATTAACGAATTTCTCATTGAATTCCTTACGTAAGGGTGCTTCCCGCAAATTGGGCAGAATATTTTCGGATGGAAATTTTTTAAATTTCAGTCAACTTTGCTTATCAGTTGACTGGGTCGTCCACTCAGATGATGTTGACTCCGAAGTCTCTAGATTCATAAATACCCTATCTGACCTGGCGACTAAATCCTTTCCTCTCAGACCCATCAAAGTCAAACGGCATAAACCATGGTCCACTAGTGGCTTGCGTACTTCTTGTCTCATCTAAAAAAATTCTCGGATAGCGTCTTCTTCAATGATTACGTAAAATTATACCGAAAAGTCTATCAGAAAACCATAAAAGCCGCCAAAGACATTTATTATAATAGGAGGCTGGCAAACTCCAAAAATGTTGCAAAAGAAACATGGTCAATTGTTAATGACTTGAGGAATAAGGCTTCTTCATCTAGCAAAATTCCTACCTGAGATCCTTAACGATTACTTTGTTGATGTGGCTAAGAATTTAGTGAATACCTTAACTCCTTCCCAGGACCCACTTTCATATCTCCCGAATGCTAAGGTGAACTTACACAGTTTCTTCTTCACGCCTGTAGTAGTTCCAGAGCTTCGCAGTACAATCAAAGATATTAAAAACAAATCTTCATCTGGGACTGATGGACTCACCCTCAAAATGTTCTCTAATCTTCCTGATTGCACATTAAAACATCTTACTACTATGATCAACAAGTCGTTTCTAAATGGAGCTTTTCCAAACTGTCTTAAGATGGCGATAATTATCCCACTGCATAAGGGAGGTGATAAGGAGCTACCTTCAAACTATCGCCCCATTGCACTCCTTCCTACGCTATCAAAGATCATAGAAAGATTGGTTAAAAAGAGGCTTCTATCATTTCTCTCTAAATATAATATTCTAACTACCAGTCAATTCGGTTTCCTAAGTAACAAATGTACTAATGATGCAATGTTTTCCCTTTTCAATAATGTTTACTCCAGCCTGAACTGCCACCACTCTACAGCCTCAATTTTCTGTGATTTCTCCAAAGCTTTCGACTGTGTTAATCATAATATTCTAATTAACAAATTACAGTTCTACGGTTTCAGAGGAATGGCTCTCGAATGGTTTAAGTCTTATCTTGGTGACAGAAGTCAGCTTGTGAGGGTGGACTCGACCATGTCCTCTTGTAAACCAATTGAATGTGGTGTGCCTTAGGGTTCAGTTCTTGGCCCTATTTTGTTCCTGCTATTTATTAACGACATTGCTAGTCTGGATATTAGCGGCAAAGTTTGTCTCTTCGCAGACGATACTAGTTTCACTTGGAGCAACCCGGATATTACGGAACTCCATAGAACCGTATCTAGTGACTTAATCACCATCAAATCATGGTGTGACTCAAATCTCCTGTGCCTCAACCTCTCTAAAACCAAAGTTTTATCTTACAGAGCTTCGCTCCAATCTGTAGTACTGGATAACAATACCATGGAGGCCGTTGATTCCGTGAAATTCCTGGGGCTTCTTGTTGATAAATCTCTAAAGTGGGACCTGCATATCGACGCCTTAGCAAAGAAATTAAGTTCGGCCTGTTTTGCACTGAGATCTGTTTCCAGGGAGCTTAACTCGGCAACTTGCAGGATGGTATATTATGCTCTTTTTGAGTCGCATTTACGTTACGCCCTTCCATTCTGGGGCACGTGTTGTGCGTCTCAATTTGAACGCATTTTTAGACTGCAGAAGAGAGCTCTTCGTTATTCTTTGGGACTTGGTAGTAGAACTCACTGCCGGGAATTTTTTATCAAGTCTAGTATATTGACTCTTCCATCTTTATTTATTTTCGAATCCGTCTGCTTAATTCGTAAGCACTTAATATCAGCTATCTCAGAGAGGCCATCTCACAATTATCCACTGAGGAACGCAGAGTTGGATCTTTATCTGCCAATCCCGCGCTCAGAGTTAGTTAAAAGTTCAATACTTTATAATGCTAAAAAGATGCATAATCATCTACCGCCTAACATCAGGTCCATTGCATCTTTTCTCGAATTTCGCAGGGCGTTGAAGGTGTATTTACTGGGGAGAGCCTTGTACACAGTAAGCGAGTTGTTTATGGTTTCCTAATTCTAAATTTTGAGCAGCTTACTCACAGGTTTTGTTTTTGTTCCTGTATCATGATAGGTTATTATAAGTTATTGTTTGTTTGTTTTTTTAGTACCTATAATATGCTTACTCGCATAGTATAAGCAGTTAGACCTAGATGTTTGTTTATTAGTTTTAATCAAATTTTGACCATGAACTATTTGTTCAAGTGTTTGGTTTTGTCTGTGCTTTTGCATTTGTATGTTTTGTTTTTTATTTTTTCAGCTTTGTCCACAAAATTGTAAAATTTTCTGACAATAAAGCAAATTCTTTCTTTCTTTCTTATTTAATAATTCTTTAAACCAGTCAATGAGGTTCTAATGAAAACAATCGTGCGCTAAAATCAGATTATAAGGTAAATTTTAGTGTGCCTCCTTCACAATGAGGCCCTTTGTTTCAGGCTTTACCTTCATGTCATCTTTAACTTCAACTTTTTCTCATCAAATATTTCTTTATTACCGCAATCAATGACGGTACCTAATTTAGGGAAACTACTCAATAATGTTTGATTTTTTTAACCTTGTTTGTGATTTGGTGAATAAACTTCTGGGCCCTTTTTCTTTGAATGCAGTCCTTTTAGCGGTGAACGTCTCTTTCCATCATTGCTTATGATTTAGTCCATGACCTTTGATAGAAATTAGCTGCATTCGTTAAGTAACTTGTAACCAACATTTTGATTTTGAAATCTTAACTATTCAATTTGTACCTGACTCTAAAGGCCCGGTTGTACAAATAATGGTTCAACACAAGTTCTGTTGAACTGCAGTTCACTGTTGAACGTGGTTCAGCGTTTCGACTGTTGTACCACGGCAGGTTCACCTGAACTATCAGTTGCAATGCCCACAATAAAAAGAAAGAAGAAAATAGGCCCAACCTAACCTACAAAATTTCATCTATGATAAATCATTCCAAATGTTCAAATGATCTGTTCGATTTCTGAATACCTGTGGGGCTCGAGGGTGTGCAACATTCGGTGGTATGAATAAAAACGAAGTACCCACTACTACTACAAGTATTAGTACGTTCTACGTAGTATTTACTTCAAAGAAGAAGAATTTGCTAATTTGTGGTTGTTTCGAAATGTAGTAGTAGCAGACACTTCGTTTTTATTCATACCACTCAATATTACGTAATTTTCAAAAATCTTCGTCTTCTGTAATATCTCTCCACAGTTCCCACTCAAGATCCATTTTCAATTAAATATAAATACCGAATATCAACTTGAAAAAAAAAAAATATATACAGGGTGTCCCCGTTCAACTGGTCAAAAATGCTAGGGTAGAGGAACCATAGAGAAGTAGTTTGACATAGGACACCGATAGTCGGAAGTGCGTCGTTTCCAAAATACATGGTGTTGAAATGTAAGCAACCCCCTTTCATATTTTCTGATGAGCTAATGTTAGGCTGTTCAAATTTTCAGGGATTGTTGATGATATTTGAAAATTCGTATAATGCACCCCCATTTTCTACCTAAAACCACTCCAAAAAAAAAAAAATAAAAATAAAATTTGAAAAAAAGGAATTTGTTTAAATTGGGGTACATTATACGAATTCTTAAATATCATTCCTAAATCAATAATCCCTGAAAATTTGCCCTTAATATAATATGAAAGGGGGGTGTTTAAATTTGACACCCTGTATTTTGGAAACAACGCAGTTTCGACCATCGCTGTCCTATGTCAAACTATTTCTCTATGGTTCCCTTATACCGTAGCATTTTTGACCAACCAGTTGAACAGGGACACCCTGTATTTAAATGCCAAGGTGATCCCGTTCTTAAGGTGATCCCTCATCAAAAAACAAACAAAGAGTTGAACTCCCCTTGAACGCCGAAATTCGAACGTTCAAGGTCAACCTCAGTTCACAGTCTGAACCGACCATGTACGAGTTTTTTCCTTTGAACCACTAGTCAGTATGAACACGTATAAACTTCGGTTGAACGTCCAACAAAAATGCCCATAAAAAATATTCATAGTTCATTAAAGTCACCAGAAATATCGTATTTTTTCTATAAAACAGTAAAAAACTAAATAATTCAAAAACGGTATTCTCGATTCAGACGGACTCTTGTCCAGTTTATCTTTCGCCACTTTTTTTCCAGGCATTTTTTTGATTTTTGGTGTGGATATATTTATTTTCTTAAATGTAAGTAAAAGGTTGACTTTCCGAGCACGGCGCTTTTATCGTTCCACCCTAAATGGAATATCAAAGTAGGGTCGCCTGTCTAAAAAAACACCTAAGGACAGAAATATATTTTTTTTTTCTTTTTGCTACAAAGTGAGCTTTTCTTCACTCTAATCTCGACGCCGAAGTTTTATTAGGCTTGTAGAACTTTTACTGCTATATTTTTACATGATGAATTGGTGTTTACCTTGGATTTTTTTTCGGGTACTATTCAGTTGATTGTAGAAGTTTTTTTGAGCTTTAATTTCTAGCTTATCTGGCTCACTATACGATTCTGAGCTTACTGAGAGGAAACTTTGTATTTTCACAGATCAGTTGCCATAGGAAAAACAAATCGCTAGATTCTCGGACTTGACAGACAACAGCATGATTGCAAATCAGGAACAAATCGAAGAGCTTCCTCGATGTCTTACAAGTGAATTTATATGAATTTCCATCAATACACAGCACTACTGTCAACCAATTTCAGGATAAAACTAGGCTGAACCATTGAACTGAAATATTGTCTCAAGCAAAGCCAAGAATTATATCCATTTCCTTATGAAAAACTTTAAGTTTCAACAACTTTTTTTTAAAGTTACAACTATTTTTGAATAATTCTGCGTTGTTTATTAAAAAGGACACTGTGATATTTATAAGCATTGTTAAAATAGAAATTAAACCGATAATATACTAAAATAATTATTGAAATTTGAACACGAGAACCGGGACATTCTGCAACAAACTAATAAAAAACTAAATTAAACATTCACAATTCAATTAGAGCCCTGTATCGTCCATAAAATTAATTTCGATTGTTAAACATTTTCTGCATTTGTTCGATGCAAATTGCAACTTTTCTATTCGACGGACGACGTCCTCCATTTAAATTAAAATCCAATTCAAAATCAGAAACCCATAAAGTTTGCCGGTAATTGGCACCAATCCCAGTAGAGCTCGAAGAACATCAATCATTTCGGGCGCCGCCAAAAGACCAAACTAGCCTTGTCACAATTTTAATTTGCATTAAAAAGGCTGGTAATTAACTTTTATTAATAAGATTTATATTAGCATTTGAGAACTTTAGCAGAAGGTCGACCTGCTCCCCGGAATCTGATAAATTAAATACGTTTTTAGTATTTTATTAAAACTCAAACAATGGCTTCAATATTAAATATCACCTAACTTATATTCCATTAAAATCCAGTGCATACATACTTCCTCCAAAAATTTCTTATTTGTTTTACGACGGCAAAAGAATTTATGGGTTTGGCAACGACGCTTTTGCGTGATTGCGGCAGACATTTTCCATTTTCCGTTTTGCCGTTAAAATAATATAAAGTTTGCCGGTTTGTTACGTCGTTCAGGGCGGGTTTCAACTTCCGATTACAATCTTTTCTGAGGCACTTATCGTTAAAGGAACTTCGCATGAACCATGTAAAACGTGCGCTGAAATTTTTCAGGTGATGGCGCCCTTTTGGAATTTATCCAGAAATTTGATTATTTAATAATAATAGAAGTTTTTTTGGATGTTACGTGAATAAGAAATTATTCAATCATATTTATAATATACTGTCACGAAACTAAAACCAGCCTTTATATATACGCAAATCAATTCGTGTGAGATCGAAAATAAACGCGATAATTCTCCTTCTCGACAGCACCGCAAAAATCTAGAACCTAGGTTGGATTCTCGACACACTGGCGAATGCGCTGTTATAATATTTTGTAACAAAACTACCTTTATAACCTGTTTTTACCAGTCATTCTTTGCACAGGTTTTTAAATGTTAATGTCAGTGTCAGTGTGTGGTAAACTTTTGTCAAGTTATCACAGTCTTATTCTATGGTCACAGTATTTCCAATTTTGTAATCACTTTTACTCAATATATTTCTTAATCGATATCCTGCACATCCGTTTTCTTGGCAATTCAGACACTGAGAAGATAGTTCAGTAGAAGAAACACTATACACCTTGATTTACGTAGCTCGTGCATTAGAAGTTGTCCAGTATGCAGGTGGATTAGTAAAAATAGTATCTAATCCACCTGCATGCTAATGCACGGAGTAGGGTGTTTTTACAGCTATCAGACCAATACCTACTTCTACCACGTAAAAACCCCCTTCCAGTACAGCCATCACACCACTGTAAACCCCCTTCCGTGAAACCCTCCGTTAATCTATTTCCAAAAGGTTCCTACCCTGAGATGGCACTTTTTTACATCCCTCCACTTTCTTGAAAAGTAAAGAATATTTAACCAATTCTTACATTTGTATTCGTCAATTTTGGGTTTGGCCCGGGTCAAATCCCCAAAATTTCAGATTAATGGCGCCGCCAATTTAGAAATTGTTCCACGGTATCGAAAAACTTGCCAGGCTCAAGTGCCCCCTGCTATCAGACCAATACCCACCTCTACTACGTAAATGGTCAAACAATGTATAAAGAACAGTGGTTTGCACCTAAATATGTTTATTATTGCAATAAAATTAATGCACCTGTTTATGACCAATACCCACCTCACAGCTATCAGAGCAATACCCACCTCTACTGCGTCAAAAAGCTTCTACTCTGAACAGGTACCTCTTTCCATATTCCTTCACTTTCTTGAAAACTAAAGAATATTTAACCAATTCTTCCATTTTAACCCACCTCCACTGTAAACCCCCTTCCGTGAAACCCTCCGTTAATCTATTTCCAAAAGGTTCCTACCCTGAGATGGCACTTTTTTACATCCCTCCACTTTCTTGAAAAGTAAAGAATATTTAAGCAATTCTTCAATTTGTATTCTTCAATTTTAGAGTTGGCCCGGGTCAAATCCCCAAAATATCAGATTAAAGGCACCGCCGATCTATATAGATTTTTTTATACCCAGTGTGTTAGCCAATCCTCTTTAGTCGCCATTGTTATTAAAACTAATAGCTTTTTAGCATTTTCTGCATCCGGTGTTTTAATTAAATAGGCTGTTTATTTGTACTTGCTCTACCTGCTCGAAAAATTAGGAAGATCTGCTATAGGAGCTGCTATATATAAGCTCATATATGGGACAAGTGAACACCGATCTGCTTGAAACAAGAATAGCAGTACAAATGAACACCCTATAAGACATTTTATTAATTAAATACACGGATTAAACGCGTAACTGCCGTTTGACTCGCAAAACTTTGAAATGCACCTATTCAACAATAATTCCAATTTGAAGTTGATTAGTACCAAATTTAAATTGTTTATTTCCAATTTGATTTTGTTTATTCCCATTTTGAACGTGTTAATTACCAATTAAAAGTTGATTAGTTCCAATTTGAAATTGCTACGTTCCAAATTGAAATTGATTGATCCCAATTTGAAGTTGAAAAGTTATAGAGATTTTCCCACGGTATCGAAAAACTTCCCAGACTCAAGTGCCCCCGGCTATCAGACCAATACCCACCTCTACTACGTAAATGGTCCACCAGATTCACAAGCAAAATGTTTATTATTGCAATAAAATTAATACACCTGTTTATGACCAATACCCATCTCTACTCTGTTAGAAAGCTTCTACTCTGTGTCCTTATTCTTGAAACAGTGGAGCAGCGTTCCTAGGAGAACGAGTGTTCCGTCTTTGTTACTTATATTATCATTTGCATATCATTAAGAAAGACGGAATACTCATTCTCCTGGGAACGCTGCTCCCTTGTTTTAAGAATAGGGACCCTGAACAGGTACCTCTTTCCATATTCCTTCACTTTCTTGTAAACTAAAGAATATTTAACCAATTCTTCCATTTGTATTCGTCAATTTTGGGGTTGGCTCGGGTCAATTCCCCAAAATTTCAGATTAAAGGTGCCGCCGATCTAGAGATTTTCCCACTGTATCGAAAAACTTCCCAGGCTCAAGTGCCCCCGGCTATCAGTCCAATACCCACCTCTACTATGTAAATGGTCGACCAGATTCCCAAGCAAAATGTTATTATTGCAATAAAATTAATGCACCTGTTTATAACCAATCCCAGCTATCAGAGCATTACCCACCTCTACTACGTCAAAAAGCTTCTACTCTGAACAGGTACCTCTTTTCATATTTCTTCACTTTCTTGAAAACAAGAATATTTAAACAATTCCTGCATTTGTATTCGTCAATACTGTTTTAAACTCCATGGGATTAATTTTATTGCAATAATAACATTTTGCTTGTGAATCTGGTGGATCATTTACGTAGTAGAGGTGCGGGTATTGGTCTGGGGGCACTTCTATTTGTATTCGTCAATTTTTGAAGAATTGGTTAAATATTCTTTAGTTTTCAAGAAAATGAAGGGATATAAAAAAGTACCATCTCAGGGTAGGAGCCTTTGGAAAATAGATTGATGGAGGGCTTTACGGAAGGGGTTTTACAGTGAAGGTGGGTAGTGGTATGATGGCTGTGTTGAAGGGGCGGTTTTACGTGTTAGAGGTGGGTATTGGTTTGATAGCTGTGAAAACACTCTACTGCACGGGTTACGTAAATCACCCTGTATAGAACGTAGAAGATCCCAATCTTCACTAGAACCTGAATATTATCGCGATTTAGAGATTTTTCCACGGTATCGAAAAACTTCCCAGGCTCAAGTGCCCCCGGCTATCAGACCAATACTCACCTCTACTATGTAAATGGTCAAACAATGTATAAAAAACAGTGGTTTACAGCTAAATATGTTTATTATTAAAATAAAATTAATGCACCTGTTTATTACCATTACCCACCTCACAGCTATCAGAGCAATACCCACCTCTACTACGTCAAAAAGCTTCTACTCTGAACAGGTACCTCTTTTCAAATTTCTCCACTTTCTTGAAAATTAAAGAAAATTTAGCCAATTCTTCCATTTGCATTCGTCAGTTTTGTGGCTGGCTAGGGTCAAATCCCCAAAATTTCAGATTAAAGGTGCCGCCGATCTAGAGATTTCCCCACGGTATCAAAAAACTTCCCAGGCTCAAGTGCCCCCGGCTATCAGTCCAATACCCACCTTTACTACGTCAAAAAGCTTCTACTCTGAGTAGGTACCTCTTTCCATATCCCTTCACTTTCTTGGAAACAAAAAAATATTTAAACAATTCCTGCATTTGTATTCGTCAATAGTGTTTTAAACTCCATGGGATTAATTTTATTGCAATAATAACATTTTGCTTGTGAATCTGGTGGAACATTTACGTAGTAGAGGTGGATATTGGTCTGATAGCCGGGGGCACTTTTATTTGTGTTGTAATGTCAATTTTTGAAGAATTGGGTCTCAGGGTAGGAGCCTTTTGAAAATAGATTAATGGAGGGCTTTACGGAAGGAGGTTTTCACAGTGGAGGTGGGTAGTGGTATGATGGCTAAACTCACTCTACAAGTGATAAAAACTTTTATTGAACAAAATTTATAAAAAAATACTTATCATTTATCCAAACGTAAGTAAGACATCTCGTATTTTAACTGACTATACAATCACACTCTTCAATTCAAACTGAATTTAACATTCTAAACTCTTATTCGGACCAACTCTAAACTAACTATTAAGCTCTACTTATAGTAGGAAGCGTTATTCAGATTTATTTATAAAATTCATCGAACAGTTGCACTAGACGTTAACAACTTGATGCCTAGAATGCGGTCAGATTATTGATCCAATTTCGTAACAATATTTAAGTTTCTTAAAGTTTCTGATGAGTTCTAGGAAATTTAATTTCCTATCAAACAAAGAAAATTGTTTTTTTAATAACCCAGCGTCAGTTGCAAATTGAAAATTTCCCACGTCAAATCAATAGCATTCCGACCATCGTAAATGAAGCGCGGGCGTTGTATTTTTAACTTTTTTGTTCCTTTTTAGACGATTTTTAGATCCACTAGTTCCAAGTTACTTTCAATTTTACGAGAACCTATTATTTGCAAATTGTTACCATCAGTTTATATGTTCCTTTAAAGAACAAATAGACCACCTAAATTGGACTTTTTACCATTACTAAACATACAGAATCATGATTTTGCTGATATAGGTACTTTAGTCAAAAAGGAAGTTAAATTGATTAATGCCCTTTCTAAAAAGTTCTTTGTTCTTGAGATTTTGATACACATAGTTGCCTCCTGTGAAAAAAAAAATAAAATAAAACTTCCAATAAACAAATGCAGAATTTCCTCTAGCCGCTTTTCTCTTACAAAATAAATGACAGTGAAAATACCTACCCTTTGACCCGCCAGCGACTCGTTTTCGCGTAATGGAAGCTGCATATTTAATAAGAAATATACCAGTGCCTAAATTTGTCTTTCATATTGCGAATGGACTGTCGCGTATCCTTTGCACATTTACTTTACAAAGTCGATTTTTAAAACTCGCGCGATGACACTTTATCAAAGCCTCTCGAAAATGTTTACGTTATGATTTAACAAAAAAAATCTCTTCCATAAAGAAAACACTTTCAAAAAGATGTTGTTTCTTTGAACCTACACTCAAATCAAGGAAAAGAGTTTCCTAACTTTTTTTATGGAAAGTATGATCACACAATAAAGAGTTTAAGCTGTCCTCAGAAAAAGTTTGATTTTGTTAAACCTCTCAACAATCAACCGGAATATTCGACGGAGGCTTAGCAATCCTGGCGAATATCTTGCTAGCGTATAGGGTTTCATGAAATTCTTTGAACGACGGAATGACGTTGTACCTTTCCGTCGACGTTGCGGTAAGCCAAGGCAAATCCTAAGGGGTTTTAAACAGATCCAGAGCTCGATGATCTAGTTATTTAATATTAAATTTGGAATTTATTTTTAGTAGATTTCCAGAATGCACCTATGGGGAAACTCATATTTCAGACATTCGACTAAATTTCCATTTGTTGATTAGTGTAGCGTTGGGAATAAATATTTACGTGCCAACATGAAATTAAAAATCCGCCTTTTATTCATTGGATAGTTGAATTTTACATACAAACATGCGTAATGGCGAATTGAGTAAAATTAACAGCAAAAAAAGTGCCGTCGTTCCTTACTCAGTGATGTTACACAGTTGGAATAAAACTTGTGTAGGGTAATGCCACCCACTTCTCAATATTTCTGTCTTGTTCCATCAAGAACGCATGTAATGTTTTGCTTACTATGTTGGTTAATACGTCAGAAACACTCTCTGAATTATTCCGAGTGTGTCATGAAATTTATTTATAGCAGAATCAAAATCAAGGCTATAAAATAAACATTCTATGATGCCCAACCTCTAGTGTTTCCGCATTTCAGGAAAAAGTTTCAGCGCAAACACACAATTATTATTGCTTAATTGTTGTTTAATTTCAATGAACTCATCCTTGGACGTCAATGTAGCTGGATGCATTTTTTAGCTTCATTGTGTCAGGCGTCAGTGACGAGTTAATAATGTTTCATTTTTATGGCTTTTTCCAATTAAAATGTTTTTTATAGGCTTTTGTTAATTTTTCTTTTTTGAATCAACCTTTGATCTTTATTTTTTTCCTAAAAATATTAATATTTGTATATATGAATATATTCCTTATTAGCTTCTTTTAATAAAAAAAAAAGCCAGTTTAATCAGGTTTATTAGGTACCTTGTTTGCCTAAAACGTTTTTTTTTTTTCATAAAAGATTGGTCGGAACAAACACTCTGCAAACATTAATTTTCTTTTTGTTATCGTAACACGGTATTGCCAACATCGAGAAAAACCTTTTAAAACTTCAAGATAGGTCCAGGATCCCCCCTTTTAAAATAAATGAAAGAAGTTTTTCTTTATATATTTTATCAAATATTTAATCTCTGGATCATGAAACAGGCAAAAAAAAACGTTAATGGATTTGCTCTTAGATTTTCTATAGTGTTTACTTTGCCTTAGTGGAGGATTTGTATAATGATTGGTTGGTAAACGTTTAGTAGGTAGCGTTTTCAAACAAAATGGCAAGGAACGTTATCTTTTTACAGGTAGTTGAACGAGCAAGTTCTGTTGTTTTGGTGACCCAGAATTGACTGACATAGACTTGACAAGCGAAAAACGTTTCAGTTACATACGATAGCGTCGAAACCCTTTAACAAATTGTACCAAATATTCTTGGATGAATCAGAAAGTTGTTATGCATCCATTTGCAGAAGATTTGAAAACCTGAGATCAAGCCATATTTGCAAACTCCAATGACCTTTCAACATCGATGACGTATGCCCTTAACTGTAACAATTTTATTACAAAAAAATTCTGTTGAAAACTAAGATTCCACAGATATCGAAAAAAGTTGCAGAGAAGGACCTAAGAATAAAATCAGATGCATCTTGCAGCTTCACAAAAATTGCAGATCACGATTCTATTATTGCATATGGGACCTGAAGTTGATAGACTATTGGAACAATTGGACAAACCAGAGAGAAAGAAAGACCATTCATACAAAGAATTAGATGTCGAAATTCACCTCATGTATATAAAAATTGCCCTGCAAGTGGACAAATATATTCAAAATGTGAAGTTAAAGGACATTATTCCAAAATGTGTAGATCAAAGTTTGTTAAAAGCGTAGAAGTTGACAGCACTGAAAATGCAAACGATGAATTATTAAATGAGGAGTTATCTGAAAATGCCGAGATAGATTCTTCTTATGAGTCAAACATTGCAAAAATTAAAAATATATCGCATGTTTCAAAACCATGGACAGTAGATTTAAATATTTTTAATAGGAATGTATGTTTCAAAATTGATTCTGGTGCAGATGGAACTGTGATAACTACCAAAAGTTACAGGAATCTTAAGGAAAACAAAGATTTAAATGTGAAGCCAACAGAAACACGGTTGATGGTTCCAGGTGATTTAGAAAAAAATGTTGAACTAGTGACAGTACAAACACCCAGACTCGTACCATTGCCTTCACTGGAGACTGTACGGTTAGAGCTTAATGACATGGTAAAAAAGGGTGTTATTAAGGAAATCAATGAAGCGTTATACGAATAGTTAAAAAAATCAATGGAGTAAGAATTTGTACAGATTTTATTGAATTAAATAAGTTTGTTGTCAGAGAAAGATTTGTTTTGCCAACTGTTGTTTCTTCTAACAATAGCGCAGTTGCAAGATGCTAAATTTTTTTCAAAATTAGATTGCAATAAAGGATTATGGCAGTTAATGCTTAGTAAACAAAGCCGAAAATATACTAAATTTATGACACCATTTGGCAGATCTGTTAATAAAAGATTACCTTTCGGCATTTCCAAAGGTGCAGAGATTTTTCAGAAAACTTTAAAGATTATACATATTTATGCATGAAGGCTTGAACGATGTGCTTGTTCATGCGGATGATATTTTGGTTAAAGGACGTACCATTTCTGAACAAAATACAGGTTTACAGAAAGTTATGACAATTTTACAAAAAAATATGTACTTAGGTAAGTACATCAATTTTTGAAAAATGCGAAATCGGTATGAAAGAACTTAAGTACTTTGGTAAAAATGGAATAATGCCAGATAATTCAAGTATAAAAGCTATCATAAACTATGTTGCACTGATAAATAAAACAGGAGTAAGAAGGTTTTTGGGAATGTATACATATTTTTCAAAATGTTTTAAAGATGCATCTTCAAAATCGAAAGTTTCATAGAAGAAAAGTAGGGAGAAATATCATCCCACTAAATTTAAAGATTATTTAAAGTGCCTAAACCTACACTGTTGTATGTTATTAGTGATTTTGATTTTTGTTACGTTTAAGAAAGGAAGATGTAAGGTGATCTTACCTTTAATAATAAAAAGGTAATGACAAGTCAATCTATACAATTTGGATAGCTCCATTATTGCTTTGCTCTGTTCGACCTCAAACGATGATAAAAATGATTTCCACCGACCGAAAACGCCACTGAAATAAATTAGCCACTAAATGCACTCAACCGCGTCATCAACGCAAAGTTAAATAAATTAGCGCGCACAAATGTTACATACCTTTTGCGCTGAATCTATGCAATTTCATTCCTTTGAGAGCACAACCGAAACTTGGGAAGTTCACTTTTCTAATGAAATTTCTCAACGAGAAAATTGGTTTTTCTGCCACCTGATTTTAATAAACGAGAACATATAGAGAGATCTAAAGACTTCAAAAAGATCTTCTTATTGAAGATTTTTTTTTTATATCGCGAACATTTCAATAACGTGGTCATAAGGCAACGGATTTTTATTTATTTTTTAATAATAAACATGATTTCTGAAATGTAATAACTCTAAACAGGAAGTAATTGAGCTTTATTTGGGAGCAACAAGCGTGTAAAACACACAGCATGAAACAAAAAGTAATTAACACAATGCTAATATTTATTATTGATGTTTTCTCCGTAATGACAATTTCTCCGTTATATACGTGCGCAAACGGCCATTTCGGATTTTCATTAACGTAAAAACGGGGGCGTCAAACGATGCGTTTAATGAAAATTCGAATAAAATTGAGCTAATAAGTTTTCCTGTAGCTGAGCTATCGGAAATGTCTTGCTATGAAAAGTGAAAATTCGGGGATTTGCCAAAAATTATTCGTCTATTAAGCCATTTTGAGGTTTAATGAAGAAATTTTTCTGCAAAATTGGACAAAATAAATCTCGCACAAAGGAGAAACTAGCAAAAATAAGGAGAAATGACAACAAAGACTCCGTAATTAGATACCTTCAGTTTGGGAGGACAAAACTCAAGAAGAAAAGTAAAACTTGATAGACTTCCTACATATCCACAAAAACTTTTTAGAAGAAAAATTTCGAAGTGTTGCCTGATTGTACAGATGTGTCGCTTTCGACAGGTTTCGACACTCGACTAGTGAGGGCATACATTCTAGTCGATAATGAAGTAAAGAAAAAAAGAGTCTTTGAGAAGAATTTGCAACCAATAATACTCGAACCGAAACCTATACTGTTTATTTATTTCCATAAAAGGCTCAATTTTTCAACACAACACATAACGTTCATTAACATCGAAAGCTAAATCCTATATGGACTTTTCCTTCAAACCACTATCCCAGACTTAAAATAGAAAAAAGAATTACCTTTCAATTTACATTAAAGTCTAAGTGTTTTAGACCTACTTCAATCCACTCAACGACAAAGGTTTAACCCGAAATTTCCTGGAAACCAAATCCCTAGACCCTAGAATCAAATCCTCTTTTTAACTTAATTCCGAAGCGCGAAGGCTCGTCACCAGTTTACTTTTTGTCTATCCCGACTGTCTTGCGGGATTCCCTCTTCCACAGTGGTCGGCCTCAAAGGGCCTTTTTTTTAAAAAAAACATTCTCAAGTTGTGATCCCGCGCCTTGCTAGAAAGTTTGTTTTCTTGATTCGATTTTATTGAAGTTTTGGGTGGTTGGAGGTTTTTAAATGTTATTGAACCTTCAAGGGAATATGGGAAATGTTTATGTTCCGCCGGAATAGGTTTTATGCATAGACGAATTTTGATTTGAATAACGAAAAACGGACATGTAAAAAATCCACATGAATTCGATAAAAAATTCAATGAATTGGTTCGGTTGGTCGATAACAAAAAAAGGCAAAGAAAATACATTGAGAGGGCAATTTGTATATAGTTTCTTTCTGGGCGAATTTATTGATAAGAGTATTGCTCAAAGGGAACAGATTGGAGTAAGATGTTAAAAAAAAACATGGTAGTGACCCTATTCAGACTACTTATTTAACGGTAAAATATCATAACAGCAATAAACCAAAAGCCAAAAAAAATAACCCTAGGCACTAATTTGACTTTGTTCATATATTTCCGTTGAAAATTACGAAAAATTGCTATTTTGTTAGATTGTTTTCACGCTCCTAACGAGTGATAAATCGACTAATCTTAGTTGGCTAAAGCTTTCTACACAAACAGCTTTTTGACTTGGTGCCTGATCCGGATTTCCATATAAATTTTATGGATTACGGTCGAATTTGCTTGTTTACACTTTGACAAATCCGACGTGAGTGTCGAGCTGCTGTGAGAGATTTAGACTTTTATGGCTAAACTCCATGAATTATTTAAGCAATTTGAAGATTTTAAATAATTTATTTTTAAAACTTAGAAATATACCTACCTACAAATTAGACTTTTTTCTGATATGTTATGGTTGTGAATCAAATAGATAGCTACCCACTGCCTGTTTCATTTTATATCTTCTGTACCTTGATTACAGGGTTGGAATACACAAAAATCTATTTCAAAAGCCCAGTGGGTCTTTGATACAAAAACCGACCATCAATATTGGCAAACAGTGGGCTTTGGGATTTTTATGTGAAAAACCCACTCATACAGAACTCATTCCTACCATAGTGCCAGATATCAATCCAAAATCTAAGATTATTTACATTTTCCTTATTAACGGAGCTGTGAGGCAAAACCTGTCTCAGGGTAATTTTTGGAAAATTTTCCATGTCCGATAATTCAAATTTTGAAGCTTCTCAGCTGCAAGACTGTTGAAGCTAAATTAAAATCTCAATAAACAGGTTTTTAGAGAATTTAATTGTTATGAACCAATAAGATAACACAGTGATTATAGGAACATTTAATTATATCTCTAATTTTCTATTATATTTACTATGTATTTTGCAGAGAGGCCTGACCATGCCTTGTCGGCTCAATATGGCTTTACCTTTCGGACCCTTGTTTTATATCCCTCTATTTTCATAAACTGTTAAATTGTCGGAATGATGTCCAATAACTATTTACGTGCCCGAATAGGGTTTAGTTTTTATTATTGTATAAACTTCCCAAAAAAATCCCAAATCATTAAATATTTTAGCACCAATATAACTAACATCTGTAAAATAGCGTTAAGGTACTTTCAGTGAATAACTAGAGGAACTCCCGCCCTTTCGAAGGAGGTTCCAGGACGTTTCCTTCTTTCAGGAAAGAAGACGAGAAGACATTCAGAATTCCATCTTGACTCTGACAACATCTAAAGTTACCTCTCATAACTGACAAAGTGTCCTTCCCAAAACTTATAAATTTTCACAAATAAACGAAACCTTTTTTATTAAATCAAAAGATATAGTTTTAATTCTAGTGTAGGTATATTTGGGATAAAAGTCACAGTTCTTGTGGCTCAACTCCTAACATAATTGACTTTAATTAAAGTTTAATTACATTGAAATCGGATAAAAATGAACGTAGCTGTGAAGCAAAAACCGTCTTAGTGTCATTTTTCGAAAATTTTCAATGTTCCACAAATTAAATTTTGAAGCTTCTCAGCTGCAAAACTGGTAAAACAAATTGTGATCCAGGCACATCGGTTGGGTCTCTGTGAAGTAGATGACAATTAATATGAACATAAAGTATTATTAGATAGTATTTTATATTAACAACAAAGGAAAAACACTACAAAATCTACAATTTTCTCTAGCTAAGTAAGCACAAAAACCCCACACAAAAAAAATATCAGAATAACCCGCAAAAATCCAATAGGGAAAAACTTGGGTTTTTGCGAACCTTGGTGGATTAACAGATGGCGATACTCACATTGCAATTACAATACTTACTATTTATATTATCGAGTTATTTTGGAAATTGAAAATTTGTAGCTAGGATTTTTAGAAATAGGTAGGTAGTGTAATTCACCGTAACATATTCCACTTTCCTGATTTCACTTACATAGTTTTTCAAAGTAAATTTATTCCACTCTACTACGTGCTACTACCTTAATAACATTACTTCCAACTTTCGCTAGTTTCTGTACATATATATCTCTTTCCATCTTTTTTTTTTTTATCTTTTCGAGTAGGTAGCAGAGTTGGACGAACTTCTAGAAGTGGTCCGGGAAATTTCAGTCTAGCGGCCCATACATTAATGGATTTATGGGGCACATCCCCACATTTAGATGTAATCTAATAACAACCGTGATGAAACAATTAATGCTGAATGAAAACGCAGAATAAAAAAAATAACTCTCATATTACATCTTTGGTTTATTTATTTCAATCAAAATGATATTATTTTCTTCAATAGGGGCCTAAGTTAAATATTTCCATGAGAATCTTCTAGAAAGTCAACAATCCTAAGATGTCTTTATTGAAGTTCATAGGCCTTAAAGATGACTGCAAGCACGGATGTATAATTTGTATTTATACAAAACAATAAAACAGCAAACCAAACATTGTTTGCAACGTGTATGTGATGAACATTTTTTTTAGAAAGTTCTAATTCATTCCCTGCATCTAACCCTGTCTCATGTACATCATATTATCTCCATCGTTGGATTCGGAGAGATCATACAACTCCGTCCTTTTCGAGTCAGGCCTATTCTCTTCCAAAATCATTTAATTCTTCCCGCAAAACAGCCCCGCCGTCATCATATCCTAGTAATTTACCTAGTTTATCCAAAGCATAGTCTAGCACTAGTTCCGAAAAATTGTTTGGATCCAAACATGAAAAATCAGCACAAATATAGAAATATTTGTGCTGCGAATAAGATGCCTCTATTTTTGTTATTCATAGATACATCGTATACTTCCACCTCAAATTTGAAAATAGTAGTAGCTGAAGGAGTATCATCTGTTTACACCCCCGGCATCTTTTTTTTTTTACGAGAACAAATTGCGGATAATGAGACCTGAATCATTACATCACTTTCATTTGTTTCCAGCCCTGTATATGCCCAATTCCCAATTGTAAAATATTTTTAGCACTCCATACTTCTTTCAGGTTGCCTTGTTCCTGGAGTGCGTCATAAGTTCAATTGACCATCATTCTTTGTGCTTTCATAATATTGAGGCCGTCCGTTTCATCTTAGACTTTGGTTTGAAGGTATCTTGATAAAGATCCTGTTTTACTAAAGATCGGCCCACACTCCGACCCTGGTAGGTAGGTACCTACCTACCTATTCTTCTTTTATCAATTTCATTCTGCGCATTGATTCCTATAAGTTTCTAAAATATCTTGCATCAAAAACAAAGATACTAAACTTCAAGATCCAATAAAGTAAATTTTCCTTCTGCTTTTCGAAAAAAAAAATCCTGATATAAAATTGCCACATTCCACTTATATCGTCTGATTATTATATCAAAGCCAAGAAACTTCAGAGACGCGAAATTTTAGTAAGCATGTTTCCTCATACATTTCGAGCTTTTCAAAGAAAGTTTATTGTACATTGTTATTTTACAGGAGAAAATTGAGCTGATTTAGTATATGAGGGCTTTTAGAGTACATATTTGAGTTAATTTATTGGCAAAACTAATATTGCAATGCATCTTAGGGCTCTAAACGAATAGGATTTCCCACTTTAAACTGTAGGCAAACATAATTATTCAGGTTTCTGCAATAGAAACTCGTACTAAACTAAATACCTACAAATTAATATCTTCGGAGACTTTCAAAAAACTTATCTCAAAACAGCAGTTTTGAATTTCAAGAATTATTATTTTTGGAAACTTGATTGCTTAAGAGTCCCTAGTTTTTTGCCTTTGAAAAAATTTATTTTTTTCATAATATTGAAGTTTATAGCCAGAAGAAACCTTTTAATACCCAATGTCTTAAATTACTTTTCTCAGAATTTCTAGGACATTTCTTTATTATTTTTGCTTTTTAGGGCGGTTCTTAGGATATATAATCAACTAACATAATTTATCAAATAATGTTTTTGGTGGCCAATAAAAGTACCACTATTATATTGATTTAACACAGCCAGTTAATATAAGCGGCAGGCTGTAATTAAGTTCGTCGTAAATAATACAATGTTGTTATTTAACATCTAGGTAATAAATTAAAGTTAAAGGGGAAATTGTAAATAATTGCTGTACAATGGAAAACTATTATATAATTTAATCATGTAGTTAGGCGTTATAAATTACATTTGCATGATTAAGTTTAGAATCTATAGTGGAAGAAAAGCTCAGTACCTCAAAAATATCTCTTAATCAAGATTTTTTATATTATGTTTCAAATTTTACATACTTTTGAATGCCAGCTACAAATTTTCTAAAATAAGCAAGTAACCAATTTTATTTAATCGATGTAATTTTTTGAGTAAATTATATGCATTACTTCCTGCAAAGAGGAACTAAAGTGCCTCATCATCTCCCTGAGAACTTAAGTGGATATTTCAGTCTCACCTACCCAATTTGCTCTCGTCGTTGGAGCAAATTTAACTGAGTTTAGGACCGATTTTCATTATCAATTTTTGAATGTTTCTTTCCTATATTGTTTCCGAAATTGACTGGGTCTAGAATGGCTACTTTTGCATTCTTTTGCTTTTCGGGTAAATTACATATACATTTTCCAAAATAATTTGCCTAAAAACTTGCCATATTATTATAAATTTCACGAAAAATTTAGGTGTGTTAAGATATAAAAAATGTCTTTGTAGATGTTCAACCGTTGAAAAGATTTTCCAACCAAAAAACGAATGTGATTTTCCTATATTGCATGTACCTAGGTGGAAAAATCTTGATATTTAATTGAAAACGACTTTTAAATACGCTTGTGTAAATCCACACGTCGGTAAATAGGGGTTTTCCGCCTCGTTTCGTATTTCCTGTTCGAAAATTGAAAATTGCTGATATTATGTCGACCATCAGATAATGTTATTTCACAAGACTTTGTGTATCAATAAACTTGTTTAGTTGTTACATCACAATATAATAGATTTATTATGGATTTTCTTTTAATAGACTCACCTACTTAATATTTGAAACTATTTCTAATTACATTTGAATTTACTTTAACCAACTTAAAACAAATAAGTTATGCCAGATAGAGTAAGACTTTTCTGCAAGTAAAGCAAGTAAGTAATTTAATTAAAAACTTTTCCTCGGATACAAAATTTCTAAATGCAGTTCCTCGACACAGGAATTGCCGTTTATTCGAAACCATTCTCGGAATCATATCCGGCCAACAAAAGCGATTCCATTGCAGGAAATGCAGGGAACTCCGCATAAGATTAAACAAAACGTTTTCCATTCCGTACGTTCAAGTTCTATTTGCTGATTTTGCCGTTGCAACAGAATAGGGCCAGTTTTAACATCAGCTTGTAACCACTATCAATATTAGCTTTTTATTAAAGGTTAAAGCCCAGAGGAGATTGGGAGATTCTCCTGCACCGGATGCGATTAAATGGTATTGGAAAAAACTAAATTCAATAGAAAAATCTATTTGTTTATTCCAACGATCCAAAGCAACTGAGACAAAATGCGGATCGACCAGCCAAAGTATTGTGATTTCAAAAACAATACTGGTCTCATCATTGAATCAATTAAGATTTCTACATGTTTGCTGTTGAACCTGTCAACACGAAGAACTTTTGAGCGGGCAACCATGCAACCAGATCACAAATTATTTTTCTAAATAAAATTCAGTAACTGAATTACGTGTATTGTTCTCTTGCAGCCGAAGCCAAAAACCTTTTCGAAGAAGAAAAACTGATCCAAGAAGGAACGAGTCTCTGGATCAAACTGCGAAATGAACGAGAGAATCTACAAGGTTTTCTAATAATATAGTGATTAACAAGTCAGAAACCGAGGGTTGCATGGTTTTTAAAAAAATGACTTTATTAACAATCCGAAATTATTACTATAGCGAAAAAGCACGTTACAATAAATGTTACAATTATAATTAATTTCAACTGATTGACTATCCTAGGAAAAATACATATATTTCATTATATTTGATGGATATTTTTTTTATAATTGGCGATTAAGAAAATTTACATTTTCTTCATAATTCAACTAGAGTTAAATTTAAATATTAAATTCATTATCATTTCACTACAAACCACTCAATTTTTAAATAATAAAATTTGATCAACACCCATTTTCATACAACAAGAATTTGAGTTGCATCTCGAATATATGTATACACGTTCGTAGTTTTAAATTGGATTTGCCCTAGTACTACATATCCTTTGTAAAAATTTGTATCGAAGACATCAATCGAAATTGACGAATATTGTCATAAAACGTATAAAGGAAGTAACGTATAAGAAACATTTTACCCGGTAGATCGTTCGTTTTGATGTAAAATTGTTTTATTTATTTCCGTTGGTAATGGCTATATTTTTGATAACAACTAAATCAAACATTTTATTAGTTGATGGATATTGAATAAACTAAATAGGTGAACAATTAGCCAAATTACTAATAATCCTGAAAGGTGAACAAACAGGAAACAATATAGAAGGCCGACCGGAACAATTATTAGTTTCCCAGTTTTCCGGATGTGACATTTAATATTGACTTTCTTGGTCGATGGCATTTGGAATTCAGAAGAAATTCCAATTTTAATTTTACGCATTGGGTTCCATAAAGCAATCATGACGTAAGGTATACTTTTAAGGCCTCACAAAACGACTCAATTGAATTGACAGTTGTTCGAATTTAATTATAAAACATATTAATCCAAAGCTTTGGTCTAAACGGGTTTTCGTCATTGCCTCAATTTGGAAATTGTTATTTAGACAAAACCATTATATTTTCGTTTTCCCATTAAAAGTTGATATATCCGTTAATCTCTTTTAATGCCTTATAAGACAAAGTGAAATAAGAAACACCAAAATATAATTTTATCGGGCTTCCATTTATATCGAAAAAGTTTCCCTTTGAATACCGAAGGCAAAGGGCAATTCATTGAACAAAAATGCTAATCGAATTTTCCGTTTTGGCGGCGCCCAAAAGCAAATTAGGAACCATTTTGAATCAAGAGAAAACATAATTTATTGATCCCATTAATCATATTTGGGTGTAATAAATTTAATTTTACGCGATATCGCTTGAGGCATGATGGAGCAAAAATGTTTGGGAATTTTGTTGGGGAGATGGTTGAATACGTTAACTTTTGAACACATAACGAATAAATTTTGTCATGAGTCTCCGAGTATTTTGTCAATCGGTTTTGTTAAACGACGTTTTAAGAACTTTTCAAAAATTCCAACAAATTGACAAGAAAATTCCAGATATCCTAGAAATTGCAAACATTTATTGAAATAATAAATATTGGCAAGTTTTTATAAAAGTGATGTGAAAAGACATCTTGGAACTTTGTGAAAAGTCAGCTGTATTTTTTAGTCAGCAATACTTCTGAACAAATAGAACTTCTATAAACCCAGAAATATCTAAAACTCAGGATAATGATAATATGAAAATATAAAATAAAGACAATCAAAATGTCACGAAAGAAAACGACCAAAAATCCTTTATATATATTATGTACCTAACCATATTTCGCCTTGTCACAAAAACGATGTTATTAGCCCCAAAAACGGCGGCAGCCCCCTTGTGGTTTTTGACTGTGAGGCTTTAATTACTATGAAAAATAAATTTGGAGGATAATTACAGCCCGTACCTATCTATAAGGTTTAAAAGCCTTTGTGAACATAGATACGAAAATATTGTAAGAATGGAAGGATTTGGCCTATGGTTATGGAGTAATTAAAAAAATGATTTATGAATAGAGTAGTTTTATAGAAAGGTTTTTCGAATTAGGTCACATTATAAGCCTCTAAAACGAATTTTTGGCTTAAAAATGCCAATATAAGTTTTCCTTTGAGAGTTGCCTTTATACCTACCTTCAGACTTTGGCGTTATTTGCGATTAAAACTTCAAAAGGGTAGCAAACTCACAACGAAAAAAATTATATCTTTGACATAGAAACCTTGTCGAAATCACAAATACTTGTGCATTTATTGGCATTCCCTTTATCAGGCAGTCTCAGACTCAGACTTTTTGTCCAAAGCCGCCGAATCCCAAGCAAAAGCTACACACAAAAAAAAAACGTCCCAAATAAATATTTCAGTTTAATTGGATGACTATAGGTATTTGATTTGTTTTATTGTTAAATTTTCACAGCTTCAAGAATAGTTTGGGAAAATGACGTTGAAATAGAATCTCACATCCATTGAGTACAGTTTCTTTTGATATTTCAATAGAAAAAGCCACAAGAAAACATATTTGGAACAAATTTAAGCGCTATTTTCCAGTTTTAAAAACAAATTTGAACTAGAAATATGAATGATTATGGGACAATCATCTATTTTAGACAAAAAATGTTATTTCGATTTTGGAGTAGTAGGCATAAAGAATCATTGAACAATTCTAATTTATAGAATATGAAATTGTACCAATGACTAGAAAACTTCTGACCAAGTCAAAGAAGAGATAAGTAGCAGATTTTCCTTATGGATCCAAGTCCCTTCGAGAACTTCTTAAAAGTATTCAAGAGAATCCTTCCTCCACCTGTTAGTGAATAGCCCATAACATTTTCTACAAGTCTATAGGAGGTAGTTGAAAATTCTTTGAGACCCTTCAATATTTTTAGATAGGTGACGTCAATAATGCAAGTGCTGATTTTCCAACGGAAATGCTTTCTGTCTTCCTGGCTATCTTTCTGCCCTTTCTTCTGGAAAGTTTAAACTGTTACTTTGATTTTGAATCTGCTATGGCGAAAAGTACAACGCCTTTGAAAAATCTAAACCCTTCAGGTGCCTGCTTCTCACCTAAAACGATTTGAAATTCCTATTTTTCCTCGAAAACTGTTCAGTTAATTTGCTGCTGTTGCTGGCACCTGAGAATTTTTATTTTAGTTTTAATAGTTATTTATGATATAAGTGCTAAAAGTGACATTTTATTTTGTGAAAAGGGAAGTTTGGGACACGACGCCGAAGGCGGAGTGTTCCATCCCTTTGAACAAAATAGAATCACTTTTAGCACGAATATCATACACTATTTTTTCTACAAACACTGTTTAAAAGTCCAAATTAACGCATCCTTGAAATCCTCAATTTCAAATCTTTCATCTAATTTATTTATGAAATAGGTTGCTGGCAAGAAAAAAAAACGAATTTGTTTATTTTTATTTGTCATCTCTGTTTGTCATTGTTGATTAGTAACGTCAAATAATCACGAATTTTTGCTTAAGGTTTTTGCACAATTTTTGATTTTTGCGTGGTTTCATCCAGTTTCATTGTAGTTTATTTTCTGGGTGATGGAAAGTGATCAAGACAATGAATTTCTCCCGGCGGAAATTGAAGAAGCTGCCAATAAAACTACTTTCGAATTATTGCCTAGCAAGTCAAAGCAACAGTACGAGTTTTCATACAAAAGAACATTGCGGATCAAATTCTGCCCAAAACTTCGGAGAATAACATTGCTCTTTACCCTCCTGGTACAAGTTTTACCAAAATAAATTCAGTATTTGCTACCAACGAGATTGGCCATGGAGTTTCTTATTCTAATTGCAGTTTCGCTAATTATACGTTTAATTAAATAAATATTTTATTTTGATTTAAAATTTCCTATGTTTTTATATTTTCTGATCAGTGCTAAAAGTGATTACTTTTAGCACTAGTGCTAAAAGTAATCACTTTTAACACCAGTGTCATAAAATGGCATTTTAGACACTGACAGCATCCGTTAAAAATGACACTTTTAGTGACGTTTGTAGAAAAACTAAATTATGGATATATATTTAGTAGTTTCATATTGCCTTCAGAAATTCCCCTTTTAAAACATTTTAAAAATGCCGGATATATTTTGGCTATCGATGAATGCACAACTTTAAATGAATAATGAAGAATTCGCATACCTACCTACTTTCCCCTGAGACATACATTAATTCGAATATAATAGGGAAATTCAGCAAAAATTTCCAATTTCAAAGTATCGCTTACTATAATGAAAGCAACGAATTCTCATATTTCTTTTAATTAGTTTTCTGCTTCGTTGATGCCCTATTAGTAATCTTTTAATCCAAAAATGATAGATTTTCTATGTATCAATGCATTTATTTATGAATTGTTCATATAGCATGAGGGTTTCTTTCAGCATCAACAATTTCGCTCATCACAAGTTCTTTTTCACTGTCATCATCCAAGAAATTATTTACGTATTCCAAACCATCAAATCTTAAGGAATATTTGGCTTCAACAGGTTCAAGAAATCATCACCTAATAAAACCTAAAGACTCTGAATTAGATTTTGTAGGGCTTTCAGAATCCAGAACATCTTCTGAAGGAATTCAACTGTGTTTTCTTTAGCCACCATTCTGTTTACTTAAAATAATAATCAATATGTTTTTTTCATTCATTGATTTGGATCAGTATGGGTGTGATACCTTCTTGAACCGAGTATTCTAAATTTTCTGTGTACATTGGTTCATTTTCAAAAATCTTATGTTTGACTTTCATTTTGTTCAATAATTTTTGTAATTAGGTACCGGTTTCGTTATTAGATCATTGACTACAAAGCTTGTAGAATATCAGTTTGATTTATCCAAATCTGTTTTTGAACGTTTTGAGGTTTATTTCAGCTATTTGTGCGTTGTCTACAGAGCTTGTAGAATAACTGTTTGGTTGAACACATTTTTGAGAATTCTTACAAACTTTTCATCACCCTCCTCCTGAACGTACGTTCTTCTGGTTGGATGTGATGGGTATCAATAGAAAAATGCTCACCCATAACATTGTCTTGATGAATAGATGAGCAAATCATCATAAAAATGATAAACACCTTATTGGAAGCATTGTAACAAATGAGACTTAATGTTAACTTTGCCAAAACCCGATTCATGACATATCTGGGATCTACTTATCCCGTCAGCATGTTTAATGGGCATTGATGAGAATAATGATTACTTAAAAATCCTTAATGACGTTGGCATATCTTAAATGTATGTGATAATGGATACGTCGAGTTTTGTATTGCCTTTTTTAGAAAACAATATCTGAGACTGTGTGTAATGCGTCTTGGTCTCTTTTACTACAAAAAATGCTGTAAATTCAAGTTAAGTATATTTGTTGAACAGGTGCAATAAAACGAACACGCTGGCTTACATTAGCGACGATATGGAGCAATAAAACTGTCTAGCTCGATACGTCCCATATTACTCTTACCCAAGTAGACATGATGCATAACCAAATTGAAAAATGTAAATTTATAACGGCGAACGGCACTCGGCTCCAATTTCGATTCAAATTTATGGGTTTTTGGAAATGACAAGCGAAAATATTGTCAAGCCGATAAAGCTTTCATTTTTCATCGCTTTGAAACAGCCTCTTAACAGATCGATCATTACCTACCGATTTTTATTAAATTATTTTTAAAGATTTTTCATTCATCTTATACAGTGAAGAAGTCGCCAAGCTAATGTACAACTCATCGTGGAAGAAGTCTGAACATCATTATACATCGTTTCTCTCTTCATTCACTAATTGATTTGACAACTTGATTTTGACACAGTAGATAAAATATATTTGGATTATTTGTAGTGCTTGTTAACACTGGCAAACACTTACTTGAATCTGGATGAGGCAATCAATATTGAAAGTCAGCGCAGTTTATCAGACGTTGGAAAACGGCATTTAATGTTTAAGTAAATGGTTTATGGCGCCATTAACCAAAAGGTGATGTTGAGACTTGTGTAGAATGTTGGGAAGACATATAATACTTGGGAAGTTAAACATCTTTGGGCGTGTATAACATTACATTTATATATTTTATTTGGGATTCTTTTTGAAATAAAGTTGTTTAAATTAAGTTTACTTACTACAATTCATACTAGATTAACAATAACACAAAATGATCCATAGGTTTAAAATTTGATAAAGATAGCGTAAGATAATTTCTCTACATAGTTGGGCTCTAAGCAAAATCTGTGGTTGATAATTACAAGTTTAATTTCACTCAAACTAATTGCTCTGCAATGCCTCTTGCAATTTCCGGTTTAAGTTTAAGTTGAGTCGAAACTCGCCTGTACACGCTCGACAAATTACATTCTACGACCCGCTGGTGTAAAGTAATCAAGTTATAGGCGGTAGATCACAACATGCGACAATTACTAATCGAATTAAATTAAAGGACGTCGTTGACGGACCACAGGGTGGTCACTCGTCGCACCGGACTGTAATTTAATCAGTTTCAATCGAATCACTTCGAACTTGACATTGGTCATTGACGATGAGAAATCAACTTTTTTGTATAATACCGTGTAAGCAACACTGAAATTTCACGTAATAATCAAAGTCATCAAAGTCTGCCATACTATCATAGTATGGCAGAATTACACAAGTGCAGTTCACATCTGGAAACAAAGAACATAATTGTTACTTACACCTGTCCTTTTTGGAATCAATTCTGCAATGTTTGTTGTTTGAAAGTTGTGCTACGATAGTGGGCATAATAACTCGTGATTATGTGTTATTCAGTACAACCAGTTGATCTTCAGTTGACCTCCAACTTCTCATCTGGAGGATGAGTTTTCAACAGAATCTTGCTGAACGTATTCAGCGACATCATGCTTGGCTTCTTCTTTGGCACTGAGGCGTAGTCGGAAATCACCAGAGGCTCTTGCGGTTTTGGCTCTTCACTGTCACCCATTGGAAACTTCCTGAACCATCAAGTCAGTTTCCGTTGAGAATACGTCGTCAGAAAAACGTTGATGATGCCGATTGCTAAAGTCAGAGACTGTGGGGCTAAACTTTGGTGAGGCGTTGTAGCAACTCAAATTAGATCTACAGAATTGGTAACAAAGTTAATCTTAGGTGGTTTATAACGTCAGCTGCCGACTACGAATCGCATTTGACGAGGTCCATAGGACGTCAAATTCTCACTAGGATGATCAACTTTCGATATCCCTTCATGTCAGAACTGTTATTTGCATATGCAATATATTTCTTTTGCAATTGTAATTATAATTGTTTCTTAATTTTTTGTAGGTAGGTATTGGTAGATTTATCGATTGAGCAAAACCCACATATAAATGCCGTCAAATCTGAGGTCACAAGCAATGAACTATAACCAAAAACTGGAATGCTAACACATAAGGACGAACGTGAAGCCTAGTGCGGCTGCTGCGGAGGGGATACCTGTTTTTGTCGCACTCATTATGTTAAATGGCGAAAATTGCTTCCAACACGTATTCCAATTGATGAAACCTGTGATGGGAAATATGACAAAACTTTCGAAAACGTCATATGTCAGCGAGCAACAGAAAAAAACAACATTCCCCCTTGTGGCATCTGTCTTTCATGGCTTCATTTTATTAAATGTGTGCGCATTCCAGTTTTTAGCTATAGTTCATTGGTCACAAGAAAATGAAGGACGTCATATTGGGTGCAGCATTGTTGCCAACAGTTGAATGTAACATTT
This sequence comes from Ceutorhynchus assimilis, assembly GCA_917834065.1. NCBI lineage: Eukaryota > Metazoa > Arthropoda > Insecta > Coleoptera > Curculionidae > Ceutorhynchus > Ceutorhynchus assimilis. Next base: position 7,720,320 of record OU892281.1, read on the forward strand.
TTCTTCTGTTGGCAATATCTTCATGTCAACAATTCCTCCTCCTGCATTGCATTGAATGTACATTTTTTGTAGGCAGATTTTTAATAGTAGATTATACCACGAGTCAATAATGATAGCTATTATTCCCGAGGATTATTACGAATTGTGCCGCGTTAGCGGCGAGGGAGTAACATTCCGAGGGAATAATAGCCATTATTGCGAGTAGTATACTCTACTTTATTTACGACAAATTAATTTTTGAGATTTTCAATGAACAAATTTCATCCGTCTCATAATTTTCAATACAAATCCACAAGCACTACACGTTTGACACTGACACTTTTGTGGAATAATGACCATTAATCCCGCTACTCGTCATTAATCCCTGGAGGAATAACATATGTCATTATACTGCCAAAATCACAAATATAATACGCACATTATACATAAGTCGTAAATAAAGATTTTGATTAATTGAGTTATTATGCACTGTCAAAAAAAAAAAAAATTTAAATCCTACTTAACCGTGAAAAAATAAATCAGGATCAAATGCAACATAAACCAGGTATTGAGGTAATGTAAATAAAATTCCATTAAAATAGACAATCCATATTCCGAACCAATTTATCTTTGGCTTTGCAAAATTTATTGGGTTATGTACTTACAAGTTAAAAGCAGTAGCGGATGGAACAAAAATAAATTGGTGAAACATAAATTTTGATGAACATACAATAAATAAATAATAGGCATATGTACAGTTGCGGCCATTGGAATTGCCACAAATTTTTGAACGCACTTACTGTATATATATTATATAAAAGTTGCATATTATATGTAAGTTTCTGACGGCATAACAACGGACAGATCAGTTTTTTTCTTGAGTAAGAAGGTAGCTAAGGTAGAACATAACTTTTTTTCTATTATAGATAGAAAGCTGAAATTTTCAGCGATTCTTATCGCAGTGGAGGATTACAATCTCCGAAAATTTCAGCTCCTTTGGACTTATAGTTCCAGAAATAAAATCGTGTTAAGCAATTTGGAGTGATTTATCAATTTTTCAATTTTTCTGAGTGCCTTTTTTCATAGAATCCGGCTTCAAATCTCAGAATAATTTAGTGTATGGAGTTCGGGGAATCCCAAAGGACCATTATTAGGACACGAAATCTAAAAAAAGAAAAATTAAATTTCATTGTTTTAGTAGTAAGGTAGCTACCTGGAAAACTTTGAAAGGTCATAACTTTTTTTCTATTTTAGATAGAAAGCTGAAATTTTACAGCGATTCTTATCCCAGTGGCGGACTATAATCCCTGAAAATTTCAGCTCATTTGGACTTATAGTTCCAGAAATAAAATCGTGTTAAGAAATTTGGGGTGATTTATCAATTTTTCAATTTTTCTGAGTGCCTTTTTTCATAGAATCCGGAATAATTTAGTGTATGGAGTTCGAGGGATCCCAAAGGGCATTAGGACACAAAATCTCAACAAAACAAATTTTGAAATTTCATCGTTCCAATTTATTCCAATTAATTATATCTAAAGGGTGTTTTTTTTAGAGGTTTGTTTTTCGATCTGGCAACACTGTTCCTAGTGACAGTAAATTTGAAAGGTGACAGCTCATTTTCGCTCATTATATCTTGCCATTTCAACATGAATAGACTCACGCCAGAACAACGCTTGCAAATTGTGCAAATTTATTTCGAAAGTCGTGGTTCAGTTCGCGAAACTTACCGTGCGCTACGTCCATTTTACGGTCGACATAATCGTCCATCCGAGCAAGTTATTCGGATGACCATGAATCGTTTTCGCACCACGCATACTTTGATTGATAATGTGCATCCGCAAAGACGTCGTACAGTGCGCACCGAAGAACGTATTGCTGCTGTGGAGCGTAGTGTTGAGGAGGACCCAAATGAGTCGATCCGACATCGTGCACAGCAATTGGAGCTGTGTCCATCCACTCTATGGGAGATTTTGCGGAAAGATCTTGGTTTACGAGCTTACAAGATACAGCTCGTCCAAGAGCTGAAACCGCGTGACCATCATATGCGTCGTACGTTCGGAGAATGGGCCGAAAATAAGATTGTTCTTGATCCTCATTTTTACCAAAAGATTCTGTTCAACGATGAGGCTCATTTCTGGCTTAATGGATATGTAAACAAACAAAATTGCCGGATTTGGAGCGGAGAAAATCCAGAGGCCATCATTGAGACGCCGTTACATCCAGAAAAACTTACTGTTTGGTGTGCTTTATGGGCTGGTGGAATCATTGGCCCATATTTCTTTAAAGATGATGCCGGCCAGAACGCGACAGTCAATGGAGAACGGTATCGATCCATGATAACTGACTTTTTTGTGCCCCAGTTAAATGGCATCAACGTGAAGGAGCTTTGGTTCCAACAAGACGGCGCAACATGCCATACAGCGCGCGACACAATTAACTTATTGCAGGGAACATTCGATGACCGTATAATTTCGCGCAAGGGACCTGTGAATTGGCCTCCACAGTCCACGGTCGTGTGATCTCACACCTATGGATTATTTTCTGTGGGGATATGTGAAGTCGCTAGTCTACAGTAATAAACCAACAACGTTGGATCTGCTGGAAGCCAACATTCGCCGCGTTATTGCCGATTTACGTCCCCAGGTGCTCGACAAAGTGGTCCAAAATTGGACTTCCAGATTGCCCTTCGTTCGAGCCAGCCGCGGCGCTCATATGCCCCAAATCATCTTTAAACACTAATGGCATTAAATTAGCTTTCTAATAAAGTCAATATCATAGCCGTTAATATGATTTTTATGAGTTTCATTCCAGTTCAAAGTTCTATACCTCTAAAAAAAACACCCTGTATATGTTTCCAAAAATAATGTTTACACTGTCGACTATAACTAATAAAGATAGACATGAATAACCAAACGGTTCCAAGAAAAAGTTGACACACTGTAAAAACCAATAAGATAAAAACTAGAGCGAGGGAGAGAGTCGTTCCAAAAAAGATTGCTAAACTCAACTCTGAATCTAGCTATGAACAAAGACACCAATGACGTCATCAAAGAGTGTCAAAACGTTGAGCCCAGTTACCAACAAGTCTACACAAGCTGTCTTAGTTTCTCGACAGGAAGCAGTACACAATCAACGTGGTGTTTCATTGATAAAGTGAGCACGGTCTTTTGAGTGTTGTCTTCTGATTGGTCGATGATTATTACGCAGTTAAGTATAAAAAAACACAAGATTGGTCTCCTGCAGGGTTTAGGTTTTAAAACGGTCTCTTTCCTGGCAGAACCACCAAACAGGCGAGTCGATTTAATTTTTTGTAATTTTTTTTCTTCAGATTTCTAGATTTTCCCCTAATATTTTTCAATTTATTTTACCATCAGTTTATACTATCATATCAGTGTTGAGAGATCACTATTTGGTATCTGGATCAGCTGGAGTGACGTCACACCAGTAATCTAGCCTTGTTTCTGGATACAGGAAACAACACGAAGAGCTCCAGTTCACGAAAGTGAAACCCCAACATCCATTGAAGAGCTCCGGATTGGAAAGGTACATATTGTATCAGATTCACCAGAACAACCAAACTGTTAACTGTCAAATTTTAACGAAAAGTAACATTGTTACTTACACTGTGAATAAATATTGAATAAAATTAATGTTTGTTGGAATTTGAGTGGTCTCATTTGCACATAAAGGGGTTACACGTTATCTTTCTTATTTTTAGTACAAATAAATTAAATTTATTTGTAACAAGGACGCGGGTAAACATTAAAATTTTGAAGGAATACACTCGAGAATACACAAAAATACATGGGAATACATGAATACATTAAAATACATAGTGCATACCTACATAAGAATAAATTGGATTACATGAGAAAATAAGAATACATGGAATTGCATGAGGCTTGTACAAAATCAACCGGAACCAGATATGTATATTAAAATTGTTGAAAATTTCAATTTTTTCTAATTAAGTCTAATATGCTCCTACAATTTTAATTTGGACTTAGCTGAAAGCTTCCACGTGTTCACAAGTTTATAGTTATTTTCTCATAATTCTTAAAAGTTTCTATATTTTCAAATTTACATTTTATAATAGAAAATGATGATTCAATCCTATTATTACCCAACAAAAGTGCTAAAAGTGGCTAAAAATACAGCAATTTGATTCAATTAAACTAGATCAACAAATTTGGTAAACCATGAAATTTGTCGTGTTTTGTCGAAAGCTAGGCCCTAGCTCGTTATTTGTACATTTAATGTACAGAGGTAACTTTACTCAAAAGGCTCCTCCGTAGAGAAGGCATTTATTTTGCTCACAAGCGTAAAGAGAACATAGAGACCTGGAGCGCAAAGCGCGGAAGTTCTTTATAATATAGAACAAAAAGCTCGAAACATTCGGGATCTCTAATGCAATATTCAGTGTTGCAGAAATCTTGTTTAAATCTTTGTTTTATTCAAGATTTATTGATTTTACGAGGGTTTTCTCATTATCTGATCGCAAAACAATAATAATATATCATCGAATACTACGTATAGTATGCATGTAAACTATTTTCATTTCAATCCTGAATCTTATAAAATATCGAAAACTAAATTTAATATTAGGTCATGGTTTTTCCTAGAAACTGAAACTATCCAATTCTGTGGTCAAATATCTGGATGTTTATATTGTTCAAAAAATCGACTTTCCAAGCACGTGGCCTTTATCCCGTACTCCAAATGAAATATCAGAGTAGCGTGCCCTCTCGAATAGTTACCATGGTATAATTTTTCCTAGAATGTCTTTATTATCGGTGACTATCTTGGGTTTATGCGTTTCGGTCTCGGACCCTGATCTTATCTAAAGCTGGTGAGGTAAAGGTCGAGCTTTAAAAGAAACTATGGATCGGGAAGTTTATAAATCCTTTATTACACCAGACTCCAAGCTCCAACCGGCAAATTGTATGGCAGATTTTATTAAAATGCTAAACAATTTTTACATTGGCTTCTGGAAAATGAATTTTTCATAATGCAGGATATGCTTCTGCTGGTTTCCATTCGCTTTTATCGAATCTACTTCTTAACGACTTCTCTCTGGAATTTCGAAAATTTTACAATAAGTTCCAATATAGCTTAACTTCACTTACAGCCACTTTTTTTGCCAGATGATATTTTTTTTCTAGAGGCAGACATGAAAAAGCACAATGGGAGTGTGAAGTCTTTTGGCACTCCCCTACCATTATGACATAAAGAACAACGAATGATTGAGGAAAAGAAAATTGGGAGAATTGCATAGGTCTTATGTAGAAGAATATTAAAATATTGTTCTAAAAAAAATGGAATTGCTAATTATTCAATATATTAGTGTATTATTCTTATTATAATAATTGATGATTGAGGTCTGTTAGGCAAGTTCGGTGTCATGAATGGATTGTATGACAATTTACAATCAGTGTACGTTTTATTATCTGTTTATTGTGCAACTAAATTAGTTTAACTGTTGCCAAAGCCACAGGAAGCACGACTTTTGAAACTTTCATAGAAAGTAACAGCTGATGCAGAGTATAATAATGAGGCAAGTAATACACGAGGAGAGCTGGATTCAGACCATAATAATCATGAACTTTTAGGAAATACATAGGATAAATCAGCAAGAAAGTAATTGAAGTTTTTCTTGAGAGGCCTTTAATATTTAATTGGAATTGCTTAAAGTTTTCTTTTTGTTCTGCTGAGTCTCGAGTCGTTCTAATTACACGAGTTTTTTAGTCATGTTTAAACGCACGTGTGATGTACAACGTTTTATCTGCAAAGCGAAAAATAAGAATGTTTTTTCCATTATTTCCGTTTATTAGTAGTTGTCTACCTTCATTTTACCTTCACAGGTTTACCTTTGACATTTGTCAAATCACCAAAGGTAGTTGTGTTATAGATTCATAACCTAGTCCATAACACCACTAGTTGTGTTATGAATTCATAACCTAGGCTATAACATCACTAGTTGTGTTATGAGTCTCATGACATAACTCAAATACCAGAAAAATGGTTATGTAAAAACGTCATAACCAAACGCTTGTAGATAAAATAAATTACAAGTACTGGCTAATTTTCCCAATTGCATAATTCTAATAATGGATATATTGTTAATATTCGAATTAAACAACGCGGAACGAGTTGATTCCGATATTTTATGGAATTTAACTAAATATTTTATAATAATAGCGTAAATCTATTTCGATGTGTAATTATAAATACAGATCAAGGACAGGAGTTCTTTTTTTATAGAATTATGTATGATTTTTCTCTCATTAAAACACTTTTTAAAATATGCCAGAGCATGAAATTCAGATAATTGCTGCAGCATTTTTTTTAGAGCCATCCTATTAGCGCTTCATTTATGGGGCAAGTTAAATAGTTTGGAAGTAAACCGCGTCGACACTATTTCCACACAAAATAAAAGCGATTAGTGGTATTTTAGTTGATGCTGAGATTTCAGAATACCGCAGTTAATTAGTAATTAGTGAGAGTTTTAGTTAAAAACTCTGAAGTTTTTCTAGTATTTGGGATAGTAAATAATGCAGCAAGAACAATGATTATCACCAAAAATTCATTTTCTATTTACATAAGTGTGTTTGAGACATTGAGGAATACAGACGTCTATAAATAAAATTCTCGAACTCCAATTACAAGACGTCGATTTGCAATTCAATCAAGCAAGTCATATCTGTCCGGTCAGATATTCATCAAAATTAGCATGACTATACAAAGCTGCTAAGGCTCCAGCATTCACGTAGTAAATAGATTCTGCCGCTGGATATAATTATTGCATCCGGCATCTCTGGATGCAACAGGTATGGAAATCAGACAATGATGGACATCTTTAATAATGAAAATATGCTAGCGCGGCATTAACTTGGCATCTCTAAAATTATTGAAATGGAGCTTTTGCATCACTAAGAATTCTTCGAACTTTGAAGGGTTTCAGAATGTCATGAATTCTAGGATCAAGGAGTGAAATATTTTTTGGGCTATATCCATTAAATGCTTTTTTCTGTGAATACAATTCATTTATTTCTGTTCTTGGGATGCAGGCCCTATTTGATATAAAATTCTGGCTTGTAATGATTCTGCCTTCTAGCATGACACCAGATCTATTTGACATTGGTGTTTTCTATGCCAAAGCTTCCTGCAGCATGCAAAAAATTGCAGGATCAAAAAATGAATTTAACATTTTCAAAATAAATAAAATCTAACTAATATCAATATTAAGCAGGTGTTGAAATTTGATAAATAAAAATGAAAGTGAAACAGGTATTTTCAAATCAGCAGCCTATTTGACGACCCAGGCAATCTTTGATAGATTTACTCAATCTGGAGCTCTTGAGACGCACTCTAGACTGCGTTGGGTATATTTTTAATGGAAAAAAATATGGAAAATCGCGATAAAAGTATTTGAAATACAATCTTTTATCCATTTAAAACCTTTTCTGTTGATATTTGAATAGATAAAGCTCCAAGAAAACACATTTGAAACAAATTTTTTGGTTTTAAATGAAAATTTGGATCAAAATGACATTTCTGAATGCATCTTATCACTAGTTGTTTCAATTTACTTTGCATTGTTGTCACAACTGCCCGCTTTACGGTGCTGACATGAGGGGGTTTGTAGCTTTGGGGGTTGATGGAGAGAAACTTGTTGTATTATGTTGTATAAAAGTGTAGATATGTATTTTTCCAAATATGCCCTTATAGTTGGGGAGCTGGCGTCAAAAACATGCAAGAGTTTTCGCAAGGCGGATATTTTCAAAATAGGTCGTACTTTAGTGCTAGAATGCTAGTGTACAGTCAGCACTCACAGTTCCGGGACAGCTGGCTCTGGGACGCGGGCAAAGTTGTAATTTTAAGAACCATCTAAACTGTTTTCTCAAAGCTCAAAATTTATAAAAATTTTGCACATTATCTGTTTGAAGGTCACAGATAACGTATGTAAATCGTCAGACGTCTAGTTCGTTGCAAAAAGGGGGTCAGACGTCCTCAAAGTTTTTATTTTATGGCATTTTCTTCGGTGTCCTGTCAAAATATATTTTTGCAGGTATTTGACAAATATATTTGAAGAAAATGCCATAAAATAAAAACTTTAAGGACGTCTGACCCCCTTTTTGCAACGAACTAGACGTCTGACGATTTACATACGTTATCTGTGACCTTCAAACAGATAATGTGCAAAATTTCTATAAATTCTGAGCTTTGAGAAAACAGTTTAGATGCTTCTTAAAATTACAACTTTGCCCGCGTCCCAGAGCCAGCTGTCCCGGAACTGTGAGTGCTGACTGTACACTAGCATTCTAGCACTAAAGTACGACCTATTTTGAAAATATCCGCCTTGCGAAAACTCTTGCATGTTTTTGGCGCCACCTCCTGGACTATTACATATGCTAGTCCTATAGGATGCATGACCCTTCCAAAACTTGGGTCCTTATAGGGAGCTAAACGTCAACGCTGCTTGGGGGACTGTCGGTTAGTTATCGTTTTTCTTGACTATATCTGACTGGAATACTTTTTCTCTGTCGCTCAGTAAGTGTCTTGGCATTCCATGCATCAAGAATACTCTTTCCAGTAAAATCTTCGCTGGGTCACTGAACAAACCTTGAGTAATGTAAAATAAGGCAAAAACGGAAGAAAATACCGAAAAATAAGAAAATCTTCGCTACTGGCCCTGCTTTTCCATTTGGTAGGGCAGCTGTGATGGCATATCTTGATGTATAGTCCGTAACCACTACTATCATCGTTTTCCCTTGATTACTTCTTCTGAACGGGCCTAGAAGCTCAATCCCTATTTTATCAAATATCGTCCCCACCTGGTCTGGTTGTAGAAACCCTGAGGTTTTCCTATATGACTGTCCCTTTCTTGCTTGGCAGTCTTGGCATCTCCTAATATATTTTTCTATGTCTTTCAGCATTCCGTCCCAAAAAAATCGTCTTTTTATCTTATCCGTTGTTTTGGTGAAGCCCAAATATTCACAGCTTGGCGAAGCATGGAATTCCCACAGGATTTCACTATGTTGATGTCTGGGTCTTCTGGATTCTCTACTGCATTTCTAAGTTGTCTCACCTCTTGATATTTTTTTTAACGTACATATTTCCTCTGTTCTGAATGCAAAAGTCGGAAGTTCTTCCTGTCCTTCATTCTCTTTGATTTCTGGTTGGAGTACTGGGTTGCGTGACATGAAATCAGCATCTCTATGCGTTGAACCTTTTTTTATAAACAATTGTATAGTCGAATTCTGCTAACTTGAGTGCCCACCTGATTAAGCGTCTGTTGCTTTCTTTTTTTGAATCCATCCAGCAAAGCGCGTGGTGATCAGTCACGATTTTTACTGGTCGGCCGTATATTAGATGTCTCAGGTAGCTTAGGGCCCAGACCACTCTTAATAGCTCCAATTCGCTGATTGAATAGTTTTTTTCGCTGTTTGACAGACTACGACTTATGAAAGCTATTGGATGTGCACTTCGTTCGCTTTCTTGTAATAGTACTGCTCCGATTCCGCATGGCGATGCATCAGTATGTAAGATGGTGTCTTTATTTGGGTCGAAATGCCTTAGTACTGGTGCTGAGGTGAGCTTGTCTTTGAGAACCTTGAATGCTTCTTCCTGTCTAATACCCCATTGGAACTTTGTGCTCTTTTTCGTAGTATCATGTAATGGCCTGGCAATTGTTGAGAAGTTGCTTATAAAGTTTCTGTAAAAGTTACAAAGTCCTAGGAAGCTCTGGACGTCTTTTCCTCATCTGGTAGGATTCCTTTTCCGCTGACGTGAAAGCCTAAGATTTTAATTTCTTGCTTCAAGTATTCGCATTTGCTTGGCTTGAGGGTCAAATTTGCCTGTCGCAGTCGTTCAAAAACCTTTCTTAGTTTTTTCAGATGATCCTCTTTAGTTTTGGAAAAGATAATTATATCGTCCAGGTAGATCAATATTTCCTTCCATTTTAGGTCCCAAAAGACTCTATCAGCTAGTTCTTGAAAGGTGGCTGGAGCGTTACATAGTCCGAAGCTTACTACGTTGAATTCGTAAGATGCATGCCCGTGTGCTATAAATGCTGTGTATGGTTTAGAGCTTTCTTCGACAGGTACTTGCCAGTAACCCGAAAACATATCTAAGGTGCTAAAGTAGAAAGCCTCTCCTAAATATGATAGAATATCATCGATGCCCGGCGCCTCCATCAAATATGTTAAAACTGCCCACTTTACAGGGGTGACATGGGGGATTTGTACCTTTGGGGGTCGATGGAGAGAAACTCGCTCAAGTTGTATAAAAGTGTAAATATATATTTTCTCAAATATGCCCTTACATATATGCTAGTCCTATAGGATGCATGACCCTTCCAACACTGGGGTCCTTATAGTGAGCCACACGTCAACGATGCTTGGGGGACTGTCGGTTAGTTAGCGTCACCCTTATGCCTAGTCCAGAGGAGCTTTCCCAACGAAAGGTACCGGCGCTGGACAACGATAAGGTTGAAGATACCCAGAGGGGCTTTCCCAACGAGAGGTATTTGCACTGGAAAGACTTAATTCCAAAGGGGCTTTCCCAAAGAGAGGTAATAGGTTTCTTGCATGAATTTTTTTTTTTACTTATTGGAAAGGGGAGTCAAAATTAAGCTCAACTAGATTTTTATCCGATTTTTTTTCGGACTTGCAAAGGCTCTAAATTTCGATTTGAAGTTCAAATTTCTTGGTGCCAAATTTCTGATTGGTCAGTTTTAGCCAGTGTTGCCCAGATGTTATGGTTTCCATGTGAACTTTTCCTGACGGGGACAACTAAATCGATATATCGAATTCACAGTAAGTATCGGACGGAATATGGAATCGATTCTCATTCCTACGAAAAACTTAACCCAACTTTCTAATTCATTATGATCATAATCATTATTTATTTTTATTTATTAGCCTGTCCAAAACTCCAAAACAGGTAGAAGGCAGTGGAGGTACATAAACCATTAAGAAACAAACCATAACCCCGAGCATAAGGCCATTATGTCGTTCATAATTAAGAACCTACTCATTTTCTAGTGTGTGTGTGTCTAAATTTTTAGAAGTTTCTACCCAATAAGCATATAAGGGAGTAATTGTTTGGGGAAGGTTGCTCTACTTGCATTTTACTTATACCTACCTACCTACCTACCTATACCCTTCATGTGATTTTTTTTCGGAAAGCATATCCGTGCTCACCTCTGGGGCCTTATTCTGTAAAAACGAACCGTTCGATTCGGTAGAATTTCTTCGATTGTGACGTCATTTTTGGTTTGGTTTTCGCGCTACCAAACCGAAAATGACGTCACAATCGAAGAAATTCTACCGAATCGAACGGTTCGTTCCTTACAGAATAAGGCCCCTGGCCAGTTTCCGGGATCGGCTTTTACAAACCCTTTTCCATCCTTTATCACAAACAAAATAAACAATAATTACCTAACTAATAAAATTACTGTGATTTTTCTTTTAAGTGGTTTATGGGAAATGAAACACGAGTATAATTTTTATGTGTCTGTATTCCATACCTACCAGTTTCTCTAAAGTGTAAAGACTAACTTTTCACATTTTCACAGGTAAAAACATCCTTTTTCTTTTTTCTTCAAATTACACTGCTTCAGTCTGCTGTTTTTTGTTTTTAATTATTGTTTATTTTGTTTGTGTTTGTGATGGAATATGGAGAGAAAGGGTTTGTTAAAGCCGAGATAGGTAAATTGGCCAGGGGTCACTGACCTAATAGTAAACAAAAATCCCTTTTATTGTTTTCGTACTTTATACTGTGCCAGATTAGTACAGATACCGATTTCTTTGTCTAATTCGCATTTAGACAAGGAAAGAAAATTGTCGTTACTAGTCGATACTTCAATAGATGTCATTCTTCTCTCTCAAGTCAAAAGTAGGGCTGTACCAATGTCGATACACAAAGCGATTTTTATATATATAGGCGTCCTTTTTTGTTCGATGTGTTAAAAAAAAAAAGATTCGTTTGGAACATGGAAATTTGACAATCAGTGATTTTTTATTAGTGCAAAAATATGGCGCAAAATTCAAATAATCTGCTTTTTTTCATTCAATTTCTGGCTTCAAGATTTTTCAAAAAATTAACCAACCATACTTTTATGTAGTATATAAAATACACTCTCGTTACAGATAAATTATATACCTAATTTTGATTAAGTGCAAGAGGTCTATTGCACTGGTTCAAGTCTGCTTTTGCTGCGGCTCGCGGAGCAATTTATATCCGTTTATTGCTTGTCTCATAATTAACCAGGTTAATTATGACCTGTGTTTTGTCAATTCGTAATAAACTCATTATTGAAATCATGTACAGTATGTTATTTTCCCAAGCAGGCTCGGTGTTGACATTATTGTTATACGCAAAATGTGACATATTTTACTACGTTGTATGGATTTTTATTGAGAAGAATCGCAGAAAATATCTTTGAACTAAAATGCAATCTTTCACTCATCTGAAGACACTTTCAGTTCAAATTTCAATAGAAAAATCCACAAAGAAACGATATTCTCTGTTTTTAAATTCAAATTTCAACCAAAAATACCGAATGGATCTGTATAATTATTTGCTCCAATTGAAATTCTTTCATTCTAAAACTGAAACTTTAACACATTTTGGACTAAAGCTGAAAAGATTTTGATTCAAAAGAAGTAAACAATCGCGAGAATTTCTCCATTAAAAATGGCTTCCAAATATAGGCTCAACAATGGGGATGAACAATAAGGCGTCTTTTTGTACATTACTGAAATTTTGAATCAATTAACTGATGCCAAAAAGAGCTTCCCATTCACCCATGAATCTAAATTATCAAACCTTATATTTATTTATAAATTTTCTTTTATCATCAGGCTTTTATGTCGTACCTAACTTATATATGACAGTAATTAACATACTTTCAGGTATATTAACAGCGAAAAAAAGGCCTAGGGATTTAAAATTAGAAATAAAATGTTAAACAATACAAATATACCTGGGAGAAAGTAAAATTTAATTTAAAAATTTCAAATTGAACCATTTTGAAGACAATATATAAAATCATAGACTGATAGCAAAATAGCACTGCTTCCCAATTAAAACGTTTAAGTTTAATTTGAGATGATGATGTCTTTTTTTTGTTCCTCCAAATAAAATTCACTTCAGAAAATCGCCTCTCCTCGATCTAGAGTCGTAATTGTAATTGACTTAGTTAACACCAGAATTTCAACGTCCTCGACACGAAGTAGACTCCCGAACTTACCAAAATTAAATTTTATTTTCAAAAAACCAAAAAGTCACTTCTAAGTAACGGAGAACTAGGAATTTACCGAAATTTTCTGTTTCGTTTTGGAATTTTATTTCTCTGGTCATATACTGAAAACTGTTTTTCCATTTGATTTTAAAGCCGGTTAAAGAAGGCAAATACTGGACAAACAAATCTATTGCAATTAATCTTGAAGTTTACAGTCGTAACGGAAGAATATCTAAAGTGCAAATCTGCAAAGTGGCATTAAAGGCACCTCTTGGTCATTGCATTACGTCAAACTAGATAAAAAGGGGACTTTGAGAAAGTTTTAATTTGATTTCAAACTTGGCAAATGACCCGAGAATAAAATGTGAACTTTAGTTTAGAAAACTCTGTAGCTTCATCGGTCCAAAGCATAAACTTTGTAGTGCTATTTTTGTGCACATGACTAACTTTTATATGTAAGAAGTCTCAAATATGGCAAAATTCAAAATTTATTTTGCCTTTCGAGTGTCTCCCGAGGGAAGTGCTTGCGACCAGGACCTTAATCAGGTTGTCAGCTTTAGACATAAATCTAATATACCCTAGATCAACATGGAAGTGTTCGCGTGAAATATCAAAATGTTGGTTAAGAGGATCTTGAGGATTTTGTCGAGTGTTTAGGTTATTTGGAATGCCAAAGGCAGGAGTTAATTTGAATATTATCTCTAGATAAAGGTTGGTTTAAAATTAAAGTTTCTTAAAATCGAATTAAAAACCGCCGTATTGTTCAAATGCTATTTTACCAACAGGAAAACTATTTGAAGTAAACATTCATCAAAAAGAAATTGGTTGCCAATGCTCTCTATTACTTGAGGAAAGTTTCGCGAGTTATAAAAGAAAGTTTTTCCAGGAAACGATTATGTTCCAGTTGGCAATCATTTAGCAAACTACTAAGGAAATATTAGAGTGAAGTTTGGCTTTCGGGTTTTATTTTGTTAGGTTTTTATTGGTTTCGTTGCTGCTTTGTATTTTGAGTTTAGCTGAAAGTTCACTTCACATTCAAAGTAGCTCTTGACTTTATAGTTTCATATATTTATGTATTAAAATCACATTGATAGACTAGGAATTAGTTTTAAGATTGAGGCACTTAATTTATCACAGAGGAGATAATTTTTTCATAATAAATTTAGTTGGAAACTCTTTTTGGTGATTTGCTTGGGAATCAAGTGTCACGCTGTTGAGTATATTTCCATTCCAGATTCTTGTAATAAATTGTAATTGAATTGAATTTTTCATTAATATGAAATCATGATTTTGAAACTAAGGATTAAAGTTACTTATTTTATGGGCCATTTCAAGCATTCCGCTAAAAGTATCTCGGAAAAGTTTCAAGATATCACTACAACTGTGGCCAACTAAGGCATGAGATCAGAACTGGAAGCGACTGATTGACTGAATTTTTCCAGTGACTGTTGTTGATATCAAGCAGCCTCAACTTGATTTTTTCTTTTCTGCTATACAGTCATCAAAAATTCACTTTAGAACTGTCGTATGATGTGTTGTTCAAAAGTCGTGGATAAAATTATTAAGTCATCAAGGTATTCTAACATCTGGATATGCGGCAAACCTGAACAAAAATGGTTTATTAGCTTTTGAAACGTTGCTGGAGCAGTGAATGGAACAAAAGGCATCGTCTTATATCGTCCAAATGGCGTGACAAAGGCGGTTTTATCACGATCTTCTTCTCTGACAGGTCTAAGGTTGATATGTAGTTAGCTTTTCCAGTTGAATGGATAAGGTCATCTATACAAGGCAACGGGTAAGGAACATTCTTGGTG
Organism: Ceutorhynchus assimilis; assembly: GCA_917834065.1. NCBI lineage: Eukaryota > Metazoa > Arthropoda > Insecta > Coleoptera > Curculionidae > Ceutorhynchus > Ceutorhynchus assimilis. The sequence continues at coordinate 7,735,359 of OU892281.1, forward strand.
ACAGCATTCAGTCGGCGATAATCAACAAATCTTTCTTCGGTACAAGGACGACTGGAAATGCGTATGGCGATTCGCTCTCTTCAATGATATCGCTGACAAGAAGTTTGTCAAGCTCCTGACGCAAAACTTCTTTCTTCGCAGGAGATAAGCGATATGGTGGTGCAGCTATGGGAATATCATCAGTGAGGATGATGGTATGCTCAGCATATGGTGTAATTCCTGTATTTTTATCGAACAAATCCTTGTTATGTTCCAACAGCGATTTCAATGCCCCTTCTTCACTATTAGAAAGAGTCGGCAACGACAAATCATTCCCGTCAACAACAGACAAAACTGCATTGGAATCAATAACTTCATCCTGTAATGGCAAGGAATTGCTTGGATCATCATTGAAATAGTATATCTTCTTAGGTATATTGAGCACTATATCGAATTGTGATATAAAATCAACACCAAGTAAAGTCTTATTATCTTTGTAGTCTGGAACAGCAATCATTTGCAGTTTTCGTTGTTTATTCATAACTTCGATGGAACACTGGTACATCTTTGCTTCAACTTCTCGGGGTATACCATCAGCAAATACCAGTTTTATTGGAGCAGTTTTGAATGGATGCCGAATAGCAACTAAGTGGCTTAACAACTTTGAACCGCAATACTGCATCTTGCTCCGGAATTCACAAAAGCAAAACTTGATTTACTTTGAATGATGATAGGTATCATGGGTCTTAGAAGCGGACCATCAAACGTTGATGATAACAAACTGGAAAGTTCACCGAGATCAGCAGTGAGCATTTCGACAGATGAAATGGTTGTTGGTGCAGGTTGACATTGAGAACAATTGGAATGAATATATCCTGGATTACCGCAACCATACCATGTTACATTTGTGGAGGACAGGTTACTGGATCGGACTGTTAGAGCAGAAGTAGTAGACGAGGCTTTCTCAGCAGACTTGGCTTTAAATTTTCTGCAGACAGCTTGAACATGTCCATATGCTTTGCAAAATGCACACCGGTCTTTGGGCTTTTCTGCAACGGACGTGGAAGTCACTTTTACGTTGAATTCAGCAAGGCTGGATTCGATTGCTCTGCATTTGTCGATCATCTCTGACAAGTTCTAGAAACTATGTCAAGGAAGTTTTTCCCTGATTCTATGGTGAAGGAGTCCATAAACCATTTCTAACTTGTGCTCCTCTGGCAAGAGCGTGATTGTTGTCAACTTTGAAAGCAGTGCACGGGCTTGATTCGCCAAAAGATCCATTGGTTCCATACTGCCTTGTTCTCGAGAAAACAGCTCTCTATAAATCTGATGTGCTGGCTTGTTAAAGCCAAAAGCATGACGTAGCGCATCTAAAACGTCAGACCATAAGATGTTTGGCTTTTTGGTGCCTTGCCACCATACTGCAGCAGATTGGTAAACCTTTTACAGCGTTATCGTCACTGTTGTTCAGACAGTCTTTGTAAATAGTGATGGCATCAATAAAAGCTCCAGCATCTTCGTGTGGCTTTCCGGAAAACATTGAGCCGCATTTAGAAAAATTGGCAGCTGTACTTTGGTTCGAAGTAGATTGTGGCGTATTCTGGAACATATCTCTCATACCAGCGAGTAATGTTTGTAATTGTTCATTCGTTAGAACAACAGGGTCACCCATTTTGTCTTGATTTCTTTGGGACGATCGGAGATTATAAGGCATCAACAGGAAAATCCAGCTTGGAGTAATGGTCCAAGAGCCCAGAGCCGCCAGACACAACTTATTTTCTAAAGGACAGAATATGTCGGATTGAGTAGCACTTATAGGTACTATGAACGTATGTATACTCGCTAAGTTGGGTAGACGGCCAGTTGACTGTTATTTGTAAATAACATCCCATTTCTACTCTAGCCTGGAGTAGAATGTAAGTTTAAGAGGGGGAAATAGATATCTCGCTCACTCTCAAACGCATGCATAGTACCCTCGCGCTCACACTCACGGAAAAACTATTATTGCGTCTGGGGGGATGTTTGGCCGGTGCGATTGGTCTGGCTGAGCACACGTAGTTATGAAATAGTCTCCCCAATAACATGTATAAAAATCAAGCGTTAGAAAAAAAGTTAAAGTACTTCTTAAGCTTTCGCACCTGGTGTCGGTAAATTGGCCGTCTACCCAACTTAGCGGGTATACATACGTTCATAGTACATATAAGTGCTACACAATCCCACATATTCTAGAAAATAAGTTGTGTCTGGTGGCTCTGGGCTCTTGGACTATAAGCTAAGCGATGGAAATGTAGTGTTGAGAAACAGCAAACTCGGGTAAATCATGACAAACAGGCGACTGTAATGTAGGAACCCTTCGAACAAACTTGGACGAACACACAGGAAACTGTAATGTGGGTACAAAATGAAGGACAAACTTGGACACAGAGGAAACTGTAATGTCGGCACAAAAATGGAGGACAAACTTGGACACACAGAAAACTATAACGTCGGTTTGTGTGGAATATTCCAGAAATTGTGGGAGCAATATCTGAATGTGGCAAAACTTATACAATTCAGTTAATTAATGCACATTCACACCGATAATGTCTCGCGTTTTATAGTTCATTGATCTACAGTCACAAAATTAGTCCAGAAAGTCATTGGGGTGGTGGTTCACTACAAAACCCCAGGCCCTACGTTGGGCGCCAAATATGTAGCGGGTATCTCAAAACATCCCCCCTTAGAAATGTAAGTCTTATGAGAGACGTCAGTCTAGTCGTTTCAGCTTTCCCCTCCAATCACTAGAGGCGCTTCAATCAACCTATTAAAGTTTTCTTTTTCCTGCCGGACCGTGCGCCAAAATTTGAAGTTTATTTTGTCATTTCCAGTCGTCAAAATTTAAATTTTGAACTTCTCCCAACATTTAGAATTATCAATTACCTATCAATTATCAATAATTATTATCTCAAAATGTCTTCTCCCAGTTTGTTAATTGAAAAGCATCAGAAATGCTGTGTTCCGGGGTGCGGCGACAAATACAGCAGCTATTTCCGGTTTCCAAAAGATGCCGAAAAAATGAAACAATGGCTAGAAAAAGTTCGCAATCCTTTACTAAATAGCCTCAGTGTCGAGAAGGCTTATAATAATTATAGAGTGTGAACAAGACATTTTCGTCGAGAATTTATTGTTGGCGATCCAAAAGGCAGACGAGGACTCACATGGAATGCTGCGCTTTTGCTGTATCTCCCTGAAGGTAAGTTAATACTAGATATATGTGAGAAAGACGTACTTACATTTTCACTTACTCCTCCCCATAGTTCTGATTAACGACAACGTGTTAGAATTCAGGTTTAAAGGAGCATAGGTCAGAAACATTAAAATTAATTTCAATTTTAGCCCCAATTATCAAAAACAGTGAGGAGTCGTTAATTGATAAACCACAATCACCAAAATGGCAAAAAGTGGAGATCGACACAGTTGAAACTCGTCGAAGAGTCCTAAGACGCCTTCAGAAATTAGTTTCGCAACTATGATTGACATAGGTAGGTAAACATAATAACTCTGTTCCAACACGTCAAAAAATCGTCCCATGAACGGTTTCGAAACCACTCAGTATAACAATTTTAGTTTCTGCGCAGAATCGTGACGGTACATTGTACGGTTTTCTGCTGTGTTGGAACAAAGCTAATATTATTCATTTCGTTTTTTTAAATGTTTATTCCTTTATCAGGAGACACAATAATTAAAATATTCCTGGTTACATACAGGTACACCATATTCTACAATGCGTGTATCCAAACTTTTTTGGTAGAATCATTGAAATTTCTGTTTTAGATCAACCAGGCCCTTCATGTCGTCAATTTTTATCTACTGAAACTTCTGTAATTCGGGCATTGCTACACCAAGTGGAACCATCACATCTGCAAACATGAAAAAGTCAGCAACCAACTTTGTCTCTTAAAACTTTTATTGGTAGGTACCTAAGAGTTATTGCTTAATGAATAACCACCCAGTTGGGAGTAGGTGAATTTTAAAACATCCTAACTAGGACTACTACTATAAAAGACTACTAATTACTAAAACTTGCAGTCGAATGCTAGAAAAATTAGAAGCTAAATGTGCGAAAAGCTCGTCTCCAATCTTGATCTATTTTTTTTTTGCAGGTTATGAGAGACGATGCCAAATTTTAAAGAACATTAACGTCACTAGGCAAAAAATTCCTATCCCCAAGGGAAAAATATCTTTATTCCAAAGTTATAGAATCCAGCAATAAGTTAAGAAGAATCAGTAGAAGGTTGTCGTCATTTAAATCCAAAGTTTCTGCTGCTGAATAACTTGCATCATAAACCAAATTTCAAAGGCTCGTAGACCACGTCAATCCATTGATATACAGCTTTATTTTAAGCCAAGTCCGTACTCAAAACCAAAAGCCTAAAGCTAGACGAGTTACATTGAACGAGAAGTTGTTGGCGTTGTCTTTGCTTAAAGCTAGTGGTAAAGGGTATAGACTATTATCAAAAATATTTATTCTATCATCCAGGCGAAATCATTTTCTTGAATGAGCTTTATATTATGTATAACTACATAAACTTTCTACCTAACACACGCGGAAAGTGTATTTTCTGGACTTAAAGGCTTGTCCGAACTCTGCTTTTTGTTGTCATTCGTGCAACTTCCATCACGTGCAGAAACACTTTCCTCACTTGTTAGGTTAACAACGATTTTGGATTGTGAGAAAAGGACCTCTTTTGTCATTTTATTTACGATTTAAGTTTTTCATCAAGCTATTGTTAAATGTACGTCATTACTTCTTATAACTGTCCTTATTATCTTTAACTTAACTAGCATTACCTACCTATGTATGTATTTACATGAAAAAAAAACTGTTTCGCATAAATTGTAATTAATTCCATATTCTTTAATATTTTCTGTTTCAAACTTTAATAAATATCTAAATTTGTTATCTTAATTCTTAGTCAATTTTACCTTGAAGGCGCTTCAACACTACCGATTTTATGAGTTTCTTCTTTTTGGCACAATTATTTTATGCCAAAAAATGGTAGAAACTTTAAAGTGGTGGTGTTGAATCGCTAGAATCAAACAATGGTGCAAACGATCCACCGGAACGAATAAGATACCGAACGAACCCTAATTGCGTTTTGCATTCGCCAATAAATCCAGAATTACAAAAGCTTACCCCCCCAGTCACTAGAGGCGCTGAAAACTTATAGACAGGTTCTCAACACGGCACTTACCTTTCTAAGGGGGGATGTTTTGTGGCGGGTATCTAAGGGAACTCCAACACTATGCATATTGTTTTTCAATGTTTTTATTTAACAATTTAACTGGAAAAATACAAAATCGGCAAAATAATAGCAAAATTACTGATAATGAACTTGATCGGGGAAACTCACTGACTAATTGTTGACACTTGTCAGACATGGTAGTGGCTATGGCTACGGCAACGGTAGTGGCTATGGCGTCGCAAGTGTAGGCGTTACAAAGTTAAGATTTGAAGAAATAATATTTTAAATAGGTGGTTTTCCTTAGAACAAAAAATATCTAGAAGAATATTATAAAAATTAGTAAGTAAAACAGAAATGTTTTTTCCATGAAAAGATTGTAAAAACGAGGAAAATATTCCACGCTTGGAAATTATTGTCCCTTAATTAACTTCAAGCACCGACCCTTTTCACAATGAAGGATAAATCTCCATTTTTTGGGTGTCCCCAGGGAAACCTTAAAATTGGTTCATAATTAATCCTTGGTTTGTTAAAAGGTCCTAAAGCGTCTGAAAAAACGATAAGGCAATTTATTTTTCCAATCAACTACTTCTTGAGCTATAATTAATTGATTTAGGCCCGGTTTATTCATCTTTCGATAAGCTTGCTAGTAACTGTCTATAGAAGTCAAGTTAGTACCAAGTTATCCAGATAACTATATTGTCAGACTGCATTACCTAGCAGTTTATCAGATGGTGTATAAACCGGGCCTTAATTTCAAAAAGTTCTTCAAATGAAGGGGGTAAACAGGCTCAACGGATGAAAGAACTTCATTATAATAAAAGGTTTGCATAAGGGGGAAATAGATTTTATGGGAGCGTCCCAATATAATTACGTGTCTCAAAATCAAATAGTTTTACTTTCCGCATATAACATGCTTATATCTTCTATCCACTAAGCAAGTTACCTCAGATTTAGTTCAAATTCAAAATCTATAATATAAATTTGCGCACAAATTCTAAATTTTAATCTATCCGAAAAACAACCCAGACGAACATGATCCAATAATTGGAAAAGTTTTTGCCAGAACATACATAACACATCCGAAAAACCGCCAAATGTATCCCAAGGAGTTAAATTGGAAAATAGGACGGCTGGATAAGCCCAAGCTCGCGTATCCAGAACACGTATGTGTCCAGTGCCAGAATAGAGCTTTCCCATTTATTACGTCGGACATGATGTACGAGTGACCTGGGCCCAAGTTTGGATCTATGCATATGGCCAAAAAGTCTTTTATGACATTTGAATAGGTTTTGTCCTATGATAAGAGTGTGAAATATGGGCAATGTGTGAAATGTTTGTTCAGGGATTTAACTGATAGAATTGATTTTATGTTTGAGAAGGGTCCTTTCATGGGAATCCTTGAAAATAATTTTATTTCATCTCAAATTAGGATGGTATTTAGAATTTTTTCTCTGTGCAATACTGATTTCAATATTGGTTGTAAGGCGAATACATAATGACTACCAGCTATTAATCTGTGAATTGATTCATAATAACATTCTGCTTCCAGAATTGTCGTCTCTCATTAAACTTAATGTTCCGTAGCCAGAGGTTGATAAATACATTTGTTCTAGAACAACTATGGTCAAAATAATTCTCTCAGAAGAGCCATGCAACTTGCTTATAACTTTGGAAATCGATAAGTCATAAGTTTTGACCAAATAAGAGCAATCTTGTGATTAAAATAGTTGAATTGGATAAAATAAATATTTATAAAAATGATTAACATTTTACTTCAAACGAAATGTTCTCAATCGCATCAATTCCAACAATGTTACTCCAAATAGATGGGAAAATATGTCTTCACAAAAAAACGTATAGGGCTAGTATTCCCAGTGGGGCTATTTTTAGGAACTGTTTTTTTCCTTCCTTCCTTTCTTTGTCGTCTACTTCCGGAATCCGCATGATTACATAAAAGCAGGCGGATTGCTAAGTTATTTGTCCACGGAATGGCATGTCATTCGTTTTTTGAATTCAATTCTGAAAAACTCTGTAAGGATTTATTCTCAGTGACTTCGGACCTTTGTCACTGAACTTGAAAAGTTGCCAGGAAAATTAAAGCAAATGAAAGACTTCATTTAACATTATTTCTTCTCGTTGCTGATTTTTTTTTATTGTATGTCAATGAAAACTAGATTTGATACCCCACATACATTGAGAATTCCAAGCTTGTTCGCTCAATAACAAAAAAAAAAAACCTCCTTCAGTAGTTGTTTGGCAATTTATTGGTGGCAATTTCCAATCCCGTGCGCAGGGCGCATTCGAAATGCTACATTCTCTATTTTATCCGCTAAACCAACAAAAACCGATCTATAGGCAGTCAAAATGAAAGTGAAAACAATAAATATCCCTATCGTATTTTTCTCCCACGTTCGTGTATTGTTTCCGAAACTACACACTGAGTTTTTGCTACGATTAGTCATGTGACATTGGACATTGGGGGGTACCAAAAAAAAAACAATTTTGTCATTGTGTGAAATTTGATGAATGGACACGAATACAGTGGAGGGTTGTATGTAATGAAACAATTTTGGGAAAACTAGGTTGTATTGTAATGAGAAAATTTCTTGGGAATTTATTCAATTCAAAACGCCTTCATTTCGGTGAATTATAGAAAACAACCATCAATGATGTTGCGAGAAATCCAGAGTTTTTATTTCGTCGTAAACCGAAGAATCAAGATTCAATAACAATTTTTTAGGAAACAAATTATTATCTAAGACAACCGTCAACTTCTAGTGGTTTTATTGTAGGTGTAGCATCCGCGCCACGTATTCTATTATTTAGGTTAGATGGTAAATTGCGAGCGGTCGTATTTGATGGTAATTATTTCCTTGGGCAGCTACTGAAAAATAGAATTGTGGGGAGGGTCTATTTGCAATGGAAAGAGACAACAGTGATATATGGTTATCTGTTAATAATTATACTTGGTACAATTTTCTAAACCCTAATCCAACACCTTTCAATAATTCAATATAAAAATAAACAGTCCTAAATTGATGCAATCAAAAAGCCTTGTACTTTAATAATACTTTCATATAGCCCTACTACGTTAGGTACAATATTTTTAAATCCTAAACCCCTTTTATTTACAACTGCATACGTAATATTAACATTTCTGACTTTTGAAAAGTTTGAAAGTGACACTTTTTTGAATTTTACTTTCCTCCCGGGTGGAAAATAAGCCCTCATTTCCTAAAACGTTGAACACAAGTCTTGCATGTCAAACTTTTTTTTAGATGAGTCAGAACTTGTCAACAAAATTTTTTAATTCTATTTAGAATTTAGTCAAAAATTGTGATGGTTATAATTGTTGTAAATAAAATAGTATACAGACCTTGGTAGGAAGTTTCATTCCTGTCTCGAAATTATAGTACTAACTAATCTCTCGACAGTAATGAAACAATTCCCACCTCGGTATGTAATATACTATTACACCTCAAAACAATAATACATCATTTAGTTTAATTATTATAACTTTCTGTTCTATAAGCGTATAAAATCCCTGAACTCGCTTACTGCCAAATTTTGTACAATACTTATACTCAAAAATTCTGTACTTAGCCAGAGTAAATACTATTAAAACAATGAACTCTTTATCTTAATTCATTTAATTAGAAACCAAAATATCTAACTAATCATTTTCTAGACGGAACAAAACAGTTAATTCGATTATCCAAACTCTTCAATTAACAGTCATTTGAATTAAATTTCTCTATTTACACTAAGCACAAAAATATATTCAAAGTCAATTAACTCAAGTTAATAATTTTTATGTAATAAAGTTTCATAGTCAATTCACTTCATAGTCATTTCAACATTGATGAGGGCTACGTTCACCAGAACCAAAACGGATTGTAAACAGTTAACAAATACCAACAGAATATGTTAGGTAAACTCTTGGTTCTGCTGAACGATTCAACTTTTCGATAATAGAATGTCACCCTCTGAATGACAGGTTACCACACAAAACACAGTGTTGAAAAATATAAACACTCTGAAATTATGCTTGTAAAAATGGCGACCGTTTGCAAAACATGTTTGGTTTTAACACAAATTCAACGTAGCGTTCAGCAGAATAATCGCAAACCATTTTTCAACGTTTGTATCTGGTGAACGCGGCCTTAGTCAAAATAAAACTTTTCACTAGAGAACTCACATTTAAGTTATCGCCCTTAAAGCCACTTAATTATTCTAATTTATTTTGATTATTTAGAGCTCGCACATAATGTTGAACGAATTAAAATGTCCTCTCTTTCACAATTTTCCGTTACTTTTTCAAAGATTCGATTAAACGTGTTTTCCCGAGGCAACAAAATAAAAGAAACTCTTCGCGAATTTTATCCGGACTGACTCATTAGGTACAGTAGACTTAAGCTCAAGACTGGACTGAAGACTCAACTGGACTAATGTGATGACTTCTAAAACCGCTGTTTTTATATGTTTCGTTCCCCCCAAAAAAATATTCCGGGTCATGTAAATTCATTCACCGTTCTTTTTTCTAAGAAATATATTTATTTGTTTAAAACCGAATAATTATATCGCAATTTCCTGGAATATCGGGGTCAACAGATTTGTTGTAAGAATGTGAAGACGAATATGCCGAAAACTCCTGTCGGCCGTAAATCACCAATTTAATTACTTTTGCCTTGATTTTAATATTTTTATGGATTTGATTTATGTGATGACACACGCTTGGTGATTGACTAATAAATTTTCGAACGTACCTATTTTAAATATTTTAATTAATTTGGGTCAATGCTAATTTGTTTCATTTTCAATTTGTTGAAACTGATTTGAAATACTGGAAATTCAGTTTTTGATTATTTGATTATATTTAATTTTTCTGTTAAGACATTGTAAATTACGAGTCAATTTTTCTCGGGTCATTACAGTAGGTAACTCTATGAAGATAGTCCTCCAAGTCCACATTTCAAATGCATCTATGCGGTGGCTATCTGCCTTTCTAACAGTCCAAGTCTCAGAGCCATACAAAAATATGAAAAAGACAAGAGACCGGACAAGCGACAATCTAATGGCTTTCTTGATATGATTGTCACACCATTTTTTAGTTAGTTTTTTCATGGCTGACCCTGTTTGTTGAATGCGCCGACGGATTTCAACCCCGCAGCCACCTGAATATGCAGCAAAAATGTGTTAACTACATGTTTTGTATCACTTCACAATAGATTGAAGATAATACCTGAGTATTTTCAAAAGATGTTCCGATATTCGGACATTTGTTAATCCAAGTTTAACTTTAAAAAACGTCCAAATCTCGCGAAAGACGGCTTCTTCATAAACTCTGGTAGCCCTGGTAATGAAACAGTCTATGATTAAAAAGCTGTTGAAAGAGAAAATTGTCACATTCAAATTACGAAAAAACTTCCAGAACGAACTGCAGTGTTGGATAATGATTTTTTTTATTTTACATAAAACATTGAATACAATAGATATAGAAGCAAATATGTTCAGTATAGTATATTATATTATCCAAATGTGAAAGCTCGCCAAAGGTACTTGTTAGAAAAAAATCTAATCCTTGATACACTAGTTCCTAGTAATAAATGTGGAACATTTCATAACCCTTATTATGCTTCTAATTCAAAGAAAGGGTGTAATAAATAGTCTGTGTCCTTTGGGAATAATAAACCTGCTGGCGTAAAGTATTTTCAGGCAGGCGCTATGTTTTCACAATGCCATCATAATTACCTCTCATATGAAGAGAGCAAAACGACATATTTAGGACTGTTGGGAATATAGTAGCAATTTACTTGTCAAATAAAACTTTTAATTACATATCATAGTGTTACAAATTATATTTTTATTTCTAGAGTACATGCGTCTAAAAGAAATATCATGGTGGACTACCAGCTGTTCCATACGAATTCGTCTACCGATTATCCTCTCGAATACAATTCGAGCCAATATCCGTTCGACGGCAATTTCAGTTTAGAAGGTAAATATATTTAGCATAAATGTTGACATTGTAGAAGGTGTTTTTGGCCGCAGGTAAAAGTTAATTTAAGCAAAGTCGTAAATGAAAATCTTCTTAAGTGAATCAGGTTTTCGTTCAAGTACGCGGGACAATGTTAAGCTACGTTCTTTTGAAATGCAAAACATTGCTCTGCTCTGGAGGAAAGAAATTATGGAAATGTGTGTTATCGTTCAATTGCAGCTTGAATAGCTTTGCGCCAGAGGAAATTTCACCGCAGAATTAGCTTTTTATTTACGGAATTCATTTAAACCGTATACAAGTTATGAAATTTGTATTATAAATTTGTTGTTGATTATTTTGTTGTGTACATTTATTTTTATTTTTTGCTAAGGTTTTTCCTACTTTTGTAATTTGTTGCTGGTCTGTGAAAACTTCACCATTTTCTTTGTTTAGTTCTCTTATTTCGGTTTTTTTCCTTTTTCCATAAATTTTATTAACTGGCGCCCCATGCTTCTTTTGAGTCTTTGTTATTTTTAATTTGTTTTTGATTATACGCAGTATTGGTGTTTTCAATTAGTAAGTGCATGTTATTGCTATAGGTTTTAAATTTTTTTATTTTTGCTCTGTTCGGGGTTCTGTATAGAACATTTTTAGTTTCAATAAATCTATTTATGCCCAAAGTTATCTATGACTGTTTTTTTTTTCTATTTAAATTTGTTCTGATAATTTTCTATAATGTATTATTTTTTAGTAAAATAACTCTTCTCTAAAATGAAAAAAATAAACATCATGAATATATTATATATATTTATATATTTTTTTGAATGTTTATTTGTAATATTATTGCAGCCGGAAACCAATTTATTCTACCAGTATGGCGTCAGGTATTGTGGAGTATCCTCTACGCCGGAATGGTTATTGTGGCCACGGGAGGCAATCTGATCGTTATTTGGATAGTGTTGGCGCACAAAAGAATGAGAACTGTCACCAATTACTTTTTATGTAAGTATCAAAATTATCAAATAAACAGAAACAATAAAAAATTCAATTAATATTAATCCAAAATTGTAAGTGTAGAGGCACATTCGGCCAAAACTTCATAAATATTCGAAACTTACAGTCAGATGATTCTCAATAAACATGTATAAAAGCACCATATTCGATATTAATGGCTGGCAAAACCTTATCCAAGAATCCAAAAGTATGCTATATTTTCTGGCCTTCTATCAAAAATACAGGTATTACAACTTTTCACGGACGTGCTTTTTTAATATTTCCTAGCTTATAATGCCAAGCATAAATCAAGCATGTGGGTGGATCGTACATTTTTTATTTTTAACTTTACTTGTCTCGGTCGGAAAAAAGTTTATTAAAGCGCTTGTCTAATGAAACATAAATTTCAATTTAACATGATTTAGGAATATTCATGTTACTAGAAGCTAAGGTGTCAAACCCTTTCTTCTTGAGGTAAAAGTTACACATTAGCAGAAGCATTCCTTCCTTATTACTAGTGAACTGTTATCAGTGACCAAATTGCTGTTTGCCTAGAGTAATCTATTGTCATTTTACAATAGGTGAATTAATTCGCTTGCCAGTCCCTACCCAAATTGAAATTTAATCATAAGGTCAATACTAATAACAGTAAATAATGAGCAAAGTTATGCAGGTACATAAACTCCGTTGTTGACAATGAGAGCTTACTCGGATTTCGAAGAAATTGAAATTTTGGCCTGAATGATGGACGGATTAAAATTATGATTCGGTAATCTGACAATGTGACGATGAAATGCTTATGTTATATTGAAGATAAAGTTTGATTTTGTCCACAATGAATCAGGTTCATTACGATTTTTTATTGTCATCAGTTTTCTAATGCATTTTTGCAATTAAAAGTATCTCATTAAAATCATCATTAATCAGCAATAACAAGAAACAATTTATAGCAAAGTTGGTCCAAAATCGCGTACTGATACAATGTCCTATTACTTGATTTTCCGATATCTCTTTCTCAAGATCCTTTGTAACATTGAATCTATTGAATTCGTATTCTCGGAAACGTTCTACTTCCTCATTTGAAGATATATCGCACATCAAAGCTGAATCACGCATCAAAGCCAATAACGATTTCGATAGGGCACTTAAAATTGAAAATAATCCATTATCTTTAAAAACATTCTTGATTCCAATGAATTTTCTAAGAAATATACGACAATTCATAGCAGGTGGTTTGTTCGAATGCGGCTTGAAATTTTTTTAACTATTTCAAGCTAAGGATCGGATTTCCTACAGGATGATCGTGTTTTTCGTACATTAAATCAGAAACAAGATTGATATTTTGTTATTCCTGTGTAAACAAGTCTTTTGGGTCATTTGCGGTATTAATGCGAGTAGGAACAACATTTTGAGCCGCAGATGATTGGAAAAATATAATTTTATTGGTACATAACACGCACATGTATTTAACGTTCATGCATTTTGTATCACTATCTTGAATAGAATAGCTTATAAGAAAAATTTTGTTCATAAGGAATCAAGGCCAGTAAAGGTGCAACACCGGTTCTAGCGCAAAATCGGTCATTTCAAGGTACCTCGTACTGATGATGACGTAACTAATAATAAAATCCGCCTCGTGCTTTGTCTAGTTGCAGATGTAAGTTGTACGAGGCGGGAGCCAACTTTTAGGTCATGAGTTTTAGGTTATGTAAATGGGGCCTGGAGAACAAAGAGCCAGAAATTGGGGCCCATAATACGGGTCAATTCAATAGCTGTATCAGACCAGTCTCTAGACCTGTTTAGCTGTATACAGACCTGTCTCTAGACCTGTATAGCTGTATACAGATCTGTCTGTATACAGACCTGTTTCTAGACCTGTAGCAACTTACATCTGCAACTAGACAAAGTACGAGGTAATCACATGTCAAATGTGAAAGTTGTAGGTAATATCAGTGTAATTTGTGTCACAAAAGTGCGGCGAACCAAAGTTATACTTTTTTAAATGGAAAACCCCGTATATTATTGTCTCATTGGATTAGCCTTTCAAACCTGATTCCAAATATACTAGGGTTTTTAGGTTTATTCCTCATAGTCATAGTCCAGCCTCTGAATATCCCATTTTGAAGAAATAATATGGTTTTTCACATGAATGATTACCTTTATATTTTCCTGGTGGTCCCCTGGCTAATCCGAACAATAATACATGGGGTTTTCCATTTAAAAAAATATAACTTTGCTTCGCCACACTTTTGTGGCACACCCTGTATACTTGTAACTAACATCATTGAAAACTTTCTGATATTACCTACAACTTTCACACTTGACATTTCTGGGTATCTCTTCAAACAGGTGAGATAGGTGTGGGCACAAAATATAGACAATCACCCGGTACAAAAAAGTGCAGAATGGACCTTAGATTTTCTTATGGAGATTTACATGTAAAAATGACCGATTTTGCGCTAGAACCGGTGTTTCACCTTTCCTAAGGCCCAATACTCTACTGAATTTATTTGAAGCATTTGACTCGTCACTTGAAAACCAATGTACCTACGATTCACAAAAGGAAAAAGTTTCGGGGTATTTTCATATGAGCAGTCACCCTAATCTTGTAGGAGCTTATGTAAGACTAGCATTTTCCATTTGCTTTATGAATATGACAGTCATTTACTTGTTTATATAACAGTAGATGTCGGGTATTTTAATTTAAGGTGGCTACTTTGGTTTTATAGCTGTAATTAAACATACCTAACAGCCTATTTTGATATTCTCTAGAAAATAATTCGTTAACCTTCTTATAAGAAATTTTTTGTTTTTATAGGCAGTAACAGAGTTTGTAAACGTTTTCACTTTAACTATGTTCATAATGACAATCTTATAAATATTTTTTTTTTCGGTTGGTACCTATATACAGTTTAACACAAACATTCAAGGAATCGACTGAATACCATCTCGTAAATATGTCTGAATTTCTCTGGCAGCTAAGAAATAACTTCGCAGCCTCGTTTTCAATATCGGGGGATATTTCTTTAGCTTCTCCACCTATTATGAATGAAATGTGTTCAATACGATCAAAAAAATGTCAAATAAATTGGAATTTGTCTCTTTTTATTTCTCCACAGTAAATAACTTCAAATTTGATTATCTGACTTTCGTATCCTTGAAAATTATAACATTTTTACTGTAATTACTTGGTTTAGTTGAAAATGAAATTATGTATGTTATGAATAAAATCCACATAATCTTGAAATTAAAAAAGCGCACGAATAACCAATAATCCAAACTTTAAACAAACAAATACATTCAATCACAATGCATCGGGTCGTGCGCTTGCATATAAAACATTGTTGATCATTGGAAATTGAATGTTTCGCTTAACAAAGCCCTGTATACACCTTTAATACATGTTCCACTAGCAGGAATCCATACTACGATACACGCACATGCCTCTTTCATAAGCAAATTGCAAACTCATGTGCTGAATAATCATATTTCAATCCCAGTGATAAATTACAACAAATCTAATTTTTAAAATGGTTTAATTGTGTGTTTTTTTTTGTAGGTAGGTGTATATTTTTATTAAATAAAACCATGGTACTTTGTCCTAATATAAAGGTGCACAGCCTGCAGGCCCATAGCAATGTATTTTCCCCCTTTTTATTTATGGCCGGATTTATACTGAATCCCTTAAAGCAACGCTATTTTACGGATAAAAATAGCTATGGCAAATCCACTGCCATTTATATTTCACTCAATTTCGGACTATTATATATTTTCGAAAAATATAAATAATTTTCACAATATTTAACTGTAATTATTATGATATGAACATTTTCATAAAAATTTAAAACAAAGAAGTAAATGAAAACTTTTTTTCTGGAAGGCAATCCATATTTCACATTGTTCCAACTTTGAACATAATAAAATATTTACGATTGGCAAGCAAGAAAGGACGTACGCGAAACTTTCATCAGGCTTTAATTATTCCATTAAAACAAAAGTAAAATAACTTGAAAGCGTGTTTGTAGCCTATTCGAAAACCGCTCGTAACAAAGTTAGGCATAGAAAACTTAAATCATTATTAAAAAATGTTTTAGTTTTTTTTTCAAATCTAATTTATTTAACCCAAGACTTACTTACATCGAAATAAACACCATCAATTTTCCCAGATGTATATGTCCAAAAGAGTGTTAATCTATCACCCATTTGCTGAAATGTATACCTTTTCGGGTCTCCTGTGCATCATCAAGCCAGAAGGTAAAATGTGGCCCAGAGAGAAAAACCGAAGAACCTCGTGAAAAAAGTTGACAATTTTATATCCCGTTAAAATCCCTAAATTGCGTTAGTGGAAAAAAGACTGGGCTATACCAATTAGTATTCATGTCAGTTTGACCGAATTTTCAAATTCTTCTCCGACTGTGAAATGAAAAATTCATTAAATAGATAGTAGGACGAATTCAATCTACCTCTCAAATGAATTTTATTTAATTAACAAATATTTGATGCTTGAAAAACGTAATTATCGCTTTTGAACTACTACTATTACTCAGCATAAAAAGGATTAAAATCTTCGGCACCATAACGTCGCGACACTTTGCATAAGTACTTCTAATCTTGAACAATGAATTATTAGAAAAGTTTCCAAGCAATAAAGCTGAAATTTAGAAAATGGAGCTAGTTTTAAATTGGAGGATTATTGGTACGAAATTTTGCTACGAGTTGTGCATTTTTGATTGGAACATAAACCGAGAAAATCTTGCTCCCAAAGAACTTTTTTTTCATCATTTCAATGTACTTTATTGTCCAAGAATGTCCATCGATTGGCGTTGCAGGGAAAGTCATGCAAATCTAATATTCCAGAGCTTGAAAATCTTTATCGTTGCTGCGCCATTGAGTTTTGTTACTTCTTAAAGTCAGAATATACTACAAAATAGTGTTTTGATTTTCAATAGCCCTCTATCCAATATTCGAGCTAAAAATTGATTGTGACTGATAAGTTTAAAAAGTCATATGGCTATTTTAAATCAGTAGTGATAAATTTGATTCAATTACTAACCAGAACATTTTAGTTGAATTTGAAAAAGAAGGCTAAATCATCATATCAATCAATCAAGCATATTTGAAACTCTACACAATACTAGAACATGCAGGCTTTTTAACCTAATGCTCATATAAGTAGGTATTGAAAATGTTGATGTTTTCTACACTACTGTACATAGGAAATTGTATGATTATTCAAAAACTGTACATAGGATTGAATTCATACTAACATGGAAAAGTTGAGGGGGTAGTCAGAAACAGGAAAATACCAGAGTAGGTATAATATGGGGTTTCTGCAACCTCCGTCCTACAGTATGTCGATAGTACTGCACTTTTAAATATTTTGGGAAAACTACCACTTGAACACAGGCGTGCTTTTGAGTTGCATGTGAGACTGCCCTGTTTCATTCATTACAATAGACCTGATTGGAGAACGCACGTAGATGGACCTCCCTCCTCACAAAACCCATGTTATTTCTGTATAAGAGCTCTGGCCAAATAGTGGATGTTTCATTCATGTAACAGCAATGGTTTGGCTCAGTTTCAATTTCATCGCCCTCGCAGCAGTGGTTCAAAATGTTCTCTACATACATCAACCATCAGATGTCCGAAATATCAATGCTCAGCTGAAAACTGATAGCTATTCCAACGATTTATGGATTCCGCTTTACTACCACCTTATAGACAACGATCGTACACGTACCTTCCAAACAGTACTTCCAGAGTCGCGGAATAGATTCTACCAGTATTGCAAGTGGAATTCCTGAAATCCTGAAAAACAGCATTTTAGAAACCAGGGAATGGACAACTATCGGAATTGGTCCGCAGCAAAAAACCATCTCTAAAATCCTCTGTAGAAACGAAACTATAAACTCTACTTCAACCGATTCGAGATCTGATGCATCTATTTACTTAATCTATACCTGTTTAATAACCATAGCTGTAGTTTTTGGTATTTTATTGTCTAGAATGTTCTACCTAATTATAGGAAAAAGCAAATGTGATTATTTTAAGATTTAATGAATAAAATTTTACCGAAAAATTGTTGTTTCATTGAACTTCATGGCCAAATGCATCAAATAACACACAAACGGGGGCACCTGAGCCTGGGAACTTTTTCGATACCGTGGGAAATTCTCTAGATCGGCAACGCCTTTGATCTGAAATTTCGGGGGTTTGACCCGGGCCAACCTTAAATTTTTGGGGGTTTTCCCGGAATTTGACCGCGAGAAACCATCTCCAAAACGCCTCGGACACCTACAGCAGGTACCGATAATTACGAAAGGCCCCGATTCGGACACCTACAGCAGGTACCGATAATTACAAAAGCCCCCGATTCCTAGGGGTATTAGAGGTATCCGAACCTAGATGGCGCATCATACGGCAAGTACCGATAATTACAAAAGCCCCCGGGGCTATTATAGGCAACTGAACCTATAGGTGGGGCACCGGACACGTGCAGCAGGTACCGATAGATGTGGCATACACTTGATCGAGAACCATACGAAAATATACGAAACTGTATGATTATTCGGCAAAGTTTAGACTAATTGTGCAATTTTCCCTCCAAAATATATTATATTTCTTATTTTTAACAAACCCTATGTTATTTTTTTTTCAGTAAATCTCTCAGTAGCCGACACAATGGTTTCGACGCTAAACGTCACCTTCAACTACGTCTACATGTTATATTCCCACTGGCCCTTCGGAGAACTCTACTGCAAAGTCAGCCAATTTATAGCGGTATTGTCTGTTTGCGCTAGCGTATTTTCTTTGATGTCTATCTCCATAGATAGGTAAGAAACAGAAACTATGCAATTCTTAAAGAAATATAACAATGGAACAAATTACTTGCTATCTAATTTCCTAACAAAACCACAATTATTATTCAAGTTCAAATTTATTGAAGTTAATACTTCATTGTAAGTTGAAGATAATTTGTAAAGATTTACTTAGTCTTACCAAAGCACAATTGATATTATACCTATTAGCTAGGCAAATGTTTTCTTATTTGAACCTCAGTGAAGCTAAAAGGCAATTTTCACTTAATGATGCAATTTAGCCCCCTTTGATGAGAATAAAGATTTTAATTAGTAGGAAATTGCATACCTACTCCATATTAGATAAGCCTTATTAAATTAAAATGTAATGCTGTGGAAATTACCTAAGCAGAATAAGATTATCGTAGGTGGCGGCAGCAGCGAAATTAATGGAATTTTACTGATTGAACTTTGAAACAAATATAGTATGGTGTAAGTTTATAGTAAATAAGTGAACCAAACGGAACTCCATGTCCCTGAACAACAATCTCGTATACAAGGCAAACAAGGGACTTTTCGGTCCTCGGGCGTGCGGTTAACTTGATATAACTTTTCAACTGGAGTTTTTGCCGCAATTCTGCAGCGGAAAATTACTTTTCGAAAAACTATAATTGACTTTCAAATATGTTGGTTGAAGTTTTCCAATAATAAATCCATTTTGTCTGCCGATCAAAAAAAAAAAAACGCAAACCAACTGAAATCAAGACTAATTCAACTGTGGTTAAATTCAAATTATCCGGTCGGCAACATTGGATAAGGGTCTCAAATCTGCTTAATTGTGAATGAGATGCAAAGTTGAAGGTGATACAAATACGTTTCGTTAGTTACCCCAAAGCGATTAATTCATTTATATAGCGAAAACCCTGATTATAGCATTGTTGTTTGAAGAGATCTGATTTTACAAATATTAAATCCTCCTTTGCGTATTATAAAATAAATCGTGTGATAAACTTTTCAATTATCACACATGTTAAGTATTTATACCTATTCAGGTTAAATTTACAAAATATTATATATTTCAAGTTGTTATATGTATGTAATTTTGCTTTGGATGGAGTTTAATGTTGGAAATAATAAGCTTATATTAAAACATTCAAATAAAAAATACTTATCTGTTTTATTCTATTTGTAGGTATATGGCGATAATGACTCCTCTAAAACCTCGCATGGGTAGAATGGTAACGTTAGTTCTAGCTCTTCTCACGTGGATTTTGGGTATCATTATAGGCATGCCCTCACTGCTTTACTATAAAACTTACCGGGACACTTATTCAAATGGCGAGGAACGTGTGATATGTTATCCAGAATGGCCTGATGGCATAAGTAATGAGAGCCTGTACGAATATTAGTAAGTAAAAATTCAGTTCTAATTTAGCCTATATTACTATAGGCAACAAGTTATAATAAACTTTTTTTTCAAAATCTTAAGGCATTGATGTTGGTTTAGGTAGTATTTAAAGACCTCTGATATCCATATTAAATGTAAATAAATTAGAATCTCGATTGAAAAGATGTAAAATGCAAAATTTTGCTGACATGTAAACAAATTACAGTTAGATATATCAAAAAGCAAATGTATGTTTATAGGAAATTATAAACATAAAACAAATTTGATCATTTTCATAATTTTAGACCAATTGGAATTTGTTAACTTATTTAAATATTTAGGTATTCAATTTGATTCAAAGTAAAAATCTAATTATACCCTAGTTTCTGTAACACACACTGTTACTTCAGTGTCACTGATTTTAACACCTCCTAGGAAATACATAACAATTATTATTCACCCCATGTCCAAAAAATAATAGTAAAAATCGTTCGAAAGACATTTTTTGCCCGAATTTTCTACTAGTATCTACTCCGAACAAAATCTAAACTTCAAATTATGTTAAACAAGCCCTATCCTTATGTTTACATTCCTAAATTGGGTGTATCTATCCTGTAGCGTATTTTTAGAAATTCGAATTCGAAGCTGGCTTCATTAAATTTTCCTTTTTGTGCACTCAGAATAGTATATTTCTCTAAAAAGATCGGAAAGTTAATGGTCTCGAAAATTTAAAATAACTATACCATTATTTTTATCGCATAGCGAATTTTCATTTAAATTGGCAACGTGTTATATTAATCATTAGGAAGAAAGTTTCTAAAATTATTCCGAGCTTGGAAATACTTCGGCTATCAGAAGAGGGTGAATCCTCGGAAATCCAATGGAACTTTTTGACAGCGAAAATTCAAAATTACTTAAATAACCTGCTGGAATGTTACCTCTTGAAACGGAAAATATCAGAAAATACTTGACATTTTTAAACATGAAAGATAAACAAGTACATGCAGTTATAGAGCATTTTTTGGAAACTTCACTTCTCAAGTAAAGTGAACTCTTGTGGTTCTTGCAAAGCTTGTTTTTTGTGTAATTTCCGCTGTTTCTTGGTTTTAGTTTTATCAAGTCCCAGTATCTGGGTACAAAACCTAACCCTGAATACAGACAGTTGCATAAATTCTTCTACAACAAGGATTAGATATATTTCACTTAGTGAATTTCATGTTCTCATCTCTATTAGGGCTACTATGCGTCTGCAGCAATTTTTATAACTTTTTTCCGTTTATCTACTTTTTTTTTTATCACGCCATAAATGAAAAAAAAATGTCCTAATGAGGTCAGAAGAACATCGAATTTTCCTCAAGTTTATAGAATATGCCTATGTTTTTCATCAATTTTTACACAAAAAATCGCCTACCTATAGCTAGTCCATCAAAGTACTAAATGTGTATATTTTTTACCAAAAACATCTAAAAAAATATACTTAAAAGACGGGTTTACTTAAACCCGATATAATTAAGATTGTGCTCTACAATCCTCGAATCTTCGAAGAAAAAAAATATGGCTTGTATACGTCGACAAGGCCCTTCTTTGTAAACCCATCAAGTCGGAAAAACTAATTGCCTTATATTTATCAGAATTAGATTTTGCCCGAAAAAGTAAATAGGCTGCCAAGGCACAGTGAGGCGTTTTATGAGATTGAAGGGGAATTAAATCATCCGTAAAAGAAGGTTACAAATAATTTCATATGAAAATTATTATTATTATAGACTCTATGGAACAAAAATGGGCTCACCTCTTGTTGAATTGTAAATTTCTGTTTCTTAAATGTAATTTCTGTAAAACCATAGACATCAATAGTGGCCATAAGAAAAAGGAAAATTCGCATCAAGTATGTGTAGTATAACATTCCCGGATTCGTTTAAGAAGATCGAACAGTGTGAATTTTTATCTCTTTTTAAACAACAAATCTTCTGGAAAACGAAATGAAAAACAAATAGGACCTACGTTGTGGAAAGTTACTCAATTTTACTTAGGTACTGGAAATGCGCTCGCATGTTAGGGAAATTAAAGGGAAGTTGTGATATGTAAAATAAACGAAAAATTTGTGAAACGTCTACTTTATTATTAAATCAAATCCCTCGAACCCTCGATCTAACATTCCTCAAAAACCAAAACATACTGTGTCATTTTATTAATTTAAGTCAATGATAAAAGTTTAAATTAGTACCGCTCTTGTGCTTGTGCTAAAATTTTAATCCACACACTACATTCAATCAACACTTCCTATATTCAATACTGAAGAGTTATTGATTAGTTAGCCCATCTGCCGGCAGGTACTGAGGTACCTGGTTACGGGAGACTACTCAGCTATAGTTGTTATTTTGAGCCAATCAGGCCTATGATGTATCCTCGTCTGTTATTTTAACAGTTGTGTTATAGCTCAAAATCTATACCTTTCTCTATTTTTACGTGTAGAATAAACAGTGACAGATAACTTAACGTTGCTGTCAAAATAACAGAAAATGATACATCATAGGCCTGATTATCTCTAGATTTATTTTTCAATTTGTTTGCTAGGATATTCGCTTGTCAGGGTAGGAAAATGTTGGTAGATTCAACAAGGCCCTATTGCACGTTCTGAATACAAAAATTAAAATCTCAAAAGACAAAAGACAGCACATAACTTCTTTAGTTTTTAATTTACTTTTTTATCTGCGTTGTTTACAGCATGAGAAGATTTTTCAATTATATAAACAAACAAAAAAACATGAAAATGGAAAAAATAATACTTGTATAATTTGAACTCTCAAAAACAAAATAACATTTATTCAACTGACCTGTGATCGCTCCTTATGACACACAAACTAATCACAAATTTAATTGAACAATCAGTTTAATATAAAATAAAAATTGAATAATGAACAATGGAGGACAAACGGTCCAAGGCATAAGCTTCTTCTCTCGTCTTCCATGTTCCTATCTCTTCTCTACCCTTCGGCAAGGATCCTAAAGTTAATAGGTTGCCTAGTAATTGGTAACTTGATGACGCATCTGGGGTGCCTTATGGAGATTTGCATTATGATGAGGCACCCCAGTTGACATCATACAGTTATCAGGCAACCTACCTCTTTCAAACAACCTTGACCCTTCGGTACCTTTTTGTGTGGCGCGTCTACGCTCGCCCCTACTTTCCAGCGCATACATTGTTGCAACATTTACCATTTCCTCTTCTTTACTAAACGTTTTAAAAAATTTAAGATTTGAAGAAATAATATTTCAAATAGGTGGTTTTCCTAATATTGTCGTAGATAATGTATAGTACAAATTTTGAGAAATAAAGCATTCATTTTTTCAACACTTACCCCCTAGTATGCTATTCAATTGCAGCATCTAATTTAAAAGCAAATGCTAAAAGGAATTAGACTATTTTCTTTATAAAAGGCCTTTCCCCTTGAAGGACACTTTTAGGAAAAGGGAAAAGCATTTAGCTCTTTAATTTAAAACAATTAGAGAGCGACAGGAAATTTGTCTCAAAAGGAATCTTTGTAGATAACTTTTGGTGAGTATATACTTAGATAGCCATTTATATTAGGTTTTCAAATTGTACTTACAATGCTTTTTTTGTACGCGGTGAATTCAAATACCCATGATTAAAATAAGTCGACAGGGAAAAGTTCAATATACACTTTAAAAATCGAAATGCGACCCTGGGGAAAACTTTTCAAATAATGTATTTCAAAGAGTCGAATATCGTCTGGTAGGAATTTAAAAAATATGAACGGAATTTTCATAGACAAAAGTCATCTTCAGCTTTTCACAATACCTTCAGCTTACGAATAATTGACTTTTTCCACGCTTACTAGTTTAAGTTTAGATTATAGTAAAATTTCAAAGTGTAATTATTTCTGAAATGCAATTAGGATTCAACTTGCTCGTCATGATTTTTAGAAACAATAGAGCTTCTTTAACATTTGGGTATTGTAATAGCGGGATCCATGTAAACAATTTTGCTTGAAAGATAAACTTATTTTCTGTATAAATAAATAATGCTTCTCAAAAGCAACTGCCGGAGTGATTACTTAGGATTTCAAAACTATAACAATCTCCTTTTATGTTGAAAATGCATTTCTTAAGCAAAGTTTTGTGCAACCAACCATTCTTTTATATTTCAAGCTTCACATTTTGAGGAAAATTGTTTGACGAACTTATTTTTGTATCTATTTTTCAGCTTCAATGTGGCCTTTCTGGTAATCACCTACCTAGTACCAATTTTGTCGATGACGTACACTTATGCTAGGATAGGAATCGAACTGTGGGGCTCTCAAAGTATAGGAGAGTGCACACAAAGACAAATGGATAATATTAAAAGTAAAAGAAGAGTAAGTAGTGTTTTTGTTTGTATAATTTAATGTGCACGATAATTTCCATATACATACAAACTATTCTATTAATTCTCTATAAATATTCAACATCCATCAAAGTGCAAAATAGCACAAATAAGATACACTCAAACTGAAACAACAATAATCATCTTTTGGGAATATAAAGGTGAGTTTACACCTCAGTTGTATTCGAGATAACTCAATCAACTCGAAATATACTGCAGCGCTAAGACTATAAGTTTAGATTTTGCCATTATATCCAGAATGGGGCGAGCGCATTAACCGTTTGCTCGGTTCAAGTTCTTAATCGAGGTAAGACTATGTGCTTGATTACCCGTTCTTGGAAGCAGAAATTGCTGGCTGAGCTTTGTCGATTTAGTGCTGATGGAATTTACTTTGCAGTTGTAGTATTGCTGAGAAATATTGTTCCATTTTCTAAATGTTTAGATACTGAGACTATGCCACTATGGTTTTCTTTAATGTTATTGCAAAAAAATTAGTCAAAGCCAGGATTTTCTAGTATGGTAATTTTCACATTACAAAGTAAATCAGATTGGATCGAATCAAATGAATATTCAAATTGTATTATCATTCTAAAAGCATCAAAGTCTCGAATTGACTTTGTAATTTTCACAATTTTTTTTCTAGTCCATTACAGTCCCAAACTAATCTCATTAAGATTCTCCGTAACTCGTTGCTCACAGCGGTGCCTTTTTCTCAAGGGAGTTTCTTTGAATATCGCCTCACTTGAACTGTCTATAAAAGTTGCAATAACAAATCGAGATCGTTGTTTTATTCAGAGTATTCGCCTGCTTGTTTTTGTTTTAAACGTTAAACGTGGAAGAAGAACTCTAATCTTTATGAGCGGTGTCCTGCTACATTATTAATCATTAAAATATCAAGAAAGTTTTTGGAAAAAATTTAATTCCAGATATAAGTTGAATCTGAGAACAAAAACCCTCTGAACAACACGCTTCTTTTTGGTTATAAAGTTTTTCCTCCAATTTTTCATTGACTTCTGATATTTGCTTCTGAAGCCAGGTTATTCCAGCTTGCTGTAGTATATCGCCAATCGAATTTCAAAAGCTTTATTGTTTGTGTGGTCACTGATTGCCTACCTATTGCCCAATGCCCTTTAACGCGGTAAATGACAATAGCTTTATTTCGTATTTAATCTTTCTAATTCCTAGCCATTAATTTCTCATAGCTAGTTTATCGGCTTGAAGTCTATTTGCGCAGTTAGTGGAAACTAACATCGATGCAGAAAACTTAAATTACATTTGATCTGCCGATGGCATTAGGCACAAGTTAAATTACGTTTGTTTTGTCAATAACATGGTTATAGTGAAGCTGTAATGACACAATTGAGTTTAACTAATATAAATCTTAGAAAAACCAAATCTTATGCTCTTGTAAATATAGAGGGGACGAAATTAGCATAGGACGAGACATTCAAACACATGAAATCCAGCGCAGAATGGGTACAACATGGGCAGCATTAGCCAAACTTAAATCAATATTCAAATTAGTCATTTCAATGAGAGGATCACTATTCAAAATTGGACTCCAGACTGCGAAATAAGACAAATTTCAGGATTACGAGATGCTGTGGGAGCCATTCTGTGGCTAAATAAATGCATTGCAAATGAATGAATAGGATCGTAAAGTGACGCATTCAGATTTTAGATCCCAAAGTAGTTAGACGGATGTTATGAAAATAGAGTCGCTGGATACTGGATACTGCTTGCTGAGGATAGGAGATAATGGAAACATAATTAAAGATTAGCTGACAATAATAATAATAATGATTCAATTTTTGAACGATAGCAAATGTCAGCTTTATCGTTCGTGTTATTTCAGCCGTTTGGATTTCTTTCCGATTATTCTGGATCGCTGGATATGATGAAGATATTAGGTCAGAAATCACAAACCAGTCAGAGCGAAATTCATTGGTTAGAAATAGTCAGAAAACTGTTGGCGATTTGCACCAATAAAAGAAAATTCTGTAATTTTATGTGAGACAGACCTATCATCAGGGACACACAGATGACTCAAGTTTTTGAAGACATTCTTTAAGGGTAATCTAGATAGCTTTGGAAAGACCAATTGTACTCCTGTTTCGGTAGAATCCAATATTAGGCACATCATAAATTTTTTAGGTTATAATTCTTTTTGACAAAAAAAATAAGATATTATTGATGAAAACTCTAGTAAAATTTACCTTATAACATGCACTAGCCATCCTATTTAGAAATATTTGAAATAATTTTCATATACACTCATTTCAATAAAATGTCGTTTATGTCGACATAGTAACCCTGCAAACTCATTGGTGAGGTTTTAAGGTGTAACGCAGCTTATAGTTAATAGATGGAAGCACATATACAGTTGCGTTTTTAAAATAGGTACGTATCCAATATTAGGCAGTATCCTAATATTAGTCGCCTTTCCTCTAATAATGTGTTTCGAAAGTAGGTCTATTATCTTCAGATATCTCACAATCTATGCTCAAAAAGTTTTCAACTGAAGAAGATATGGAAGCTCTTCGCATTGCCCAGGAAGGCGAACTTCACAATAACACTTCGAAACATTCATTCATTCATTCATTATGTGAAGCATCTCAACCAATGAAGTAGTAAGAAGGTTTTTATTTGCGGCCAACATTAGAGTGAGAGAACAGGAGAGATCCGTGAGATTTTCCTGCCCTTACTAGCGCTATCTCACTCAGGGTTGGCGTGAGAGATATGGGAGATCCAATAGATTTTTTGCCTTTACTAGCGCTATCTCATGCTGGAATCAATTGGATGACGCAAAGCCCATTCCAAACCTTCTTACTACTTCATTGAGCTCAACTCATCAAAAAAACAATGGTGGCTCAGGATGATATGGGGAGATGGAATACTCAGGAGGACATCGAGGACAGTGGCGACGATATGCAAGGGCCCCCCTTTAAGTACAAATATTTTTTCGATATACAGGGTGTTTCACGAACATCGAAACAGAGGTGCGTTGGGGTATTTTGAGGTCGATTTAAAAAAAAAAACGCTCGGACACGTCAATTTTATATTCAAGGAAGAAACTTTTTGACCTCATCGGTATTTCGCTAGGGTGCACCTCCTGGGTGGGGTCACTTTCACCCCTCTTTTTTGGATAGGGAAGATGGGTCGAGTGGTACCTTGTTTTAAAGGTATTTCGGTTCTCCTCACAACAATGTACTTAGTAGTTCTCAAGATATTTATTGTCAAAGTTGCCATAGGCTGAATAGGAAACAATCTTTTGGCCCTGTTATTCTCAAATCAACACTTTCCTGACTTTCCTTTCGGACACGTCAATTCTAGTTTTTTCACACAAAAAAAAAATTGATGTATCCAAGAGGAAAGTCAGGAAAGTTTTAATTTAAGAAAAAATGGGACAGAAGATTGTCTCCTATTTAGCCCATGGCAACTTTGACAGTGAATATCTTGCGAACTAATCATTCTATTTTCAAAAAAAGTACATAGTTGTGACGAGAATCAAAATACCTACAAGGTACCACACGACCCATCTTCCCTATCTAAAAAATATGTGTAAAAGTCACCCACCCAGGTGGTGCACCCTAGGGAAATACCGATGGAGTTAAAAAGTCTCCCCCTTGAATACAGAAATGGCGTGTCGGGGCTTTTTTTTTCAAATCGACCTTAAAATACCCTAAAACGCCTCTGTCTTGATGTTCGTGAAATACCCTATATATATAAAATGTATTTGCATTTAAAGGGGGACTTTTGCGGGCCTCCTATGTACCCGGGTCCCTAACCATCACTTATATTCGCCTATGCATATACAAGTAACCGATATCAATCGATATAGGTACTTAACTGGTACATTCTTTTCAGTTACCACCGCTGAAAGATCATTTTAGTACATCAAAAATATTGAAAAATTATTTGAGAAATTTCATAAGTAAGCTTAGACTGCATGATCTTTCTATTTTGTCTATCAGACGTAGCACAACATTCAATATGGATATTTGGTATTTAGTTGCTCCAAAAAAATTATCCATTGCATAAAGGAACCATAGATAATCAAAATTGGATTTATTACCGGCTCTTGTCTTCCTCTACTTCTAGAAGTAGAGGAAGACCCCAGATGAGGTATGCTGATGACCTGAAGAAGCACGCTGGAACCAGGTGGATGAACATGGCAACAGACAGAGAAGAATGGAGAAGACTGGGGGAGGCCTATGTCCAAAGATGGACTGAAGAAGGCTGAATAGATAGATAGATAGACCGGCTCTTGAATCTCTGGAAAACTTTCCTAGAGGCAATCAAGAGCCGGTAATAGTCAAAATTTGAATTTTCATAAACTCTGGATCCACGAGAGAATTTTTCTGAGAGCATTCAAAGCTCAAGAGCCAATAATAATCAAAATTTCGATTGATCATAAGCAGCTCTTAAGTCGATATCAATCAAAATGTCTTCTTTCGCAGCTTCTAATTGGCTCAAGAAAAATTATCCAATGGATCAAGAGCCACAGATAATCAAAATTTAAACTATTACCGGCTCTTGATTATCTGGAAAATTTTCCTGGAGCCAATCAAGAGCCGGTAATAGTCAAAATTTGAACTTTTATCAACTCTGGATTCGCAAGATGATCGAGCACAAAAAAATTTATGTAGGGAGGCCTGATTGTGATATTTGCTTAGGGTCCCAGTGCGTCCAAACGCCGCCACTGATAGAGGAATGTCTTTAACGCGGCTAAAAGAACTCAAAACTGGGTAATATACAAAGAACATCTGAGAGAAGAAGAAAAGGGCAACTTGGAAGAACTTTTACAATAAAGTATTCACCACGTCAACTGCCTCTAGACTCAAAAAAGTTCTCTCGAAAGATTTTAGAATGCAACCAAATCTATATCTATCTATCCTCTATGAGATGCATCAGGAGATTGTAAAGAAAGAGAATAGAACATTTAAAAAAATGTAACTTCTCGAATGGATTTCAGTGTTACAAGATTTAAGAGAATTTTATCAAAATCTTAGAGATGTGTGTTGAACCAGTATCACCTCAAGAAGCTATTTTGCTGTCACAGTAAAATGGATATTTGATCAGAACATATAATGTGGATTCGCTTCTATTAGTTCGGCCTCCTTGATAAGGGGGTCATACCTACCAATTCTTAGTATAAAGTCAGAATTCTTAATTCTCCCCCTTGTAACCCAAGATAGGGTCTCATAGAAAGGAGCACTTTCTATTCATGGTCTTTCGGCCTAAAAATACATATGTTAATAAATATTTCTATCCAAATCTTTTATACCTATTCGATTGTCGAATCTTCTACACTTTGTCGAAAGTTTGTATTACAAAACAAACTGAATTGCACTACCAAGATCAAAAGACGTAAATGCTACCTTCCCAAATTAAAGTAAACTCCATTTGAACCAATAAATTTACCGGTTCAATAAACATTAAACGCCCCTCTCGGCGGTATTTAGCAGCTCCCTTATCCGCCTTGCACCGCCGACGAAACCACGCAAAATTGCTGAAGTTTTACTGCATTTCATTTGAATTTAGATTGGTTGGCATTGCTTCATCCCGACACCCCAAGAACATTCTAATTTTAAATGCTAGGAGGTTTACATTGTTTTTCACGCAATTAGTATACTATCTGGATAGATTGTTTCAGTTTTGAGGTTCTCTGACTTTAAGAGCACCCTTTCAGCGGGCTTTTAATGAATTAAACTGATTAAATTAAGTTTAAAATTTTACGAACTAATTTTTAACAATTTTTCCACTTTCAGGTAGTAAAAATGATGATGGTGGTGGTAATAATTTTTGCAGTATGCTGGCTTCCTTACCAATTATACTTCATTATAATTGCCTACTATCCTAAAATAACCAGATCGAAGTATATTCAAGAAACATTCCTGGCAATTTATTGGTTGGCTATGAGCAATAGCATGTACAATCCCATTATTTATTGTTGGATGAATGCCAGGTAAGTTGTTTTTTTTACAAATAATTAGCCCACAATCCTGTTTCCGAAGTTTCTCCCCAAACTAGCAAAATCGTTGTACATTTCAATTCTGCTTGCGGTAAGTTGCACGACCGTCGCCCAGGCTTTAAAATAGAATTTGTTAGCCGAGAAAAGTCTAGCGTACTGACCATTATTTTCCCATAATGCGACAACGTCTGTTTTATTATCTGCCAAGAGATAAAGGCGAATTTATTCTCTTCCCACATACACTTTTTCTTTTTATTGTATAAATGGCGACGGACAGACCTAATTTAAAGAAAAATACATGCCCGATGCATTTGACATGAAACTCAGGGATGTTATTTCTAGTACAATTGTACTAGATCTAGCACAATCACGTTTTACCTAGTACCCTTGTACCCCTTTCATAAATTCAGTACAATTTGGATGATATCAATGACGATAACATAATATTCAAACAAGTGATATTTATTTACCCCCAATTAGCAGAAAGCAGAGCAGAGCAGACCCCGCACAAATCTTATGGAAATTGGATTTATGTCAAATGTGCTGAATTTTTGATATTTTGTAGAAGTCATTGTCCTTATCAAAAGTTACCATTGCGCTAAATTCGAAAAATGGACAGTTTTTGAGAAAATCCATGGTAAAGAAATGCGTATCATTCATAAAGCGGTTAGCGGTGCTGCGGAACGGGATGTTCAGGTGTGTCGGTAGAGTCTCTGATGGCACTGGAGCAGTTTCTGGAATGACACAGTCAGTGTGAGTGTGCCATCGGAGACTCTACCCATTAACCTGAACATCGCGTTCCAAAACACCGCTAACCTGTTTATGAATGATACGCATTTCTTTACCATGGATTTTCTCAAAAACTGTCCATTTTTCGAATTTAACGCAATGGTAACTTTCGATAAGGACCATCACTTCTACAAAATATCAAAAAGTCAACACATTCGACATAAATCCAATTTCCATAAGATTTGTCCTTTCAAAATTTGACGCGCTGTCTAGTACACAATGTCGCCAATCTAGTACAATTATTCCCTACTTTCTAGTACAATTTTTTTAGAGCTGATAGCATCCCTGATGAAACTTAGTAGGTGTTGATTAATTGACTTATTTATTGCTGCAGATTTCGGAGAGGCTTCAAGCAGTTCTTTTCATGTTTACCATTCGTTCACGTTAGTCCAGGAGCATTGACAAGACGTGAAGTACTTACAAGCAAAAGGAGATCATATTCAGGATCACCAGATCATAATAGGATTATTAGAAATGGTAAGACTGTTATTTAAAAATATTTATTTCAGCTAGTGAAGTGAAATTTATGTTCAGCAAAACTAACCCCAACTAACCCAAACGTTTATAGGTGCTAATCAAAAATATCTTGAACTCCGTCAGCAAAAATGGACCGTGCAACATCAAAATCTTCGAAATCTTGACAGTAAAATTTGTACGTATGAGTT
This sequence comes from Ceutorhynchus assimilis, assembly GCA_917834065.1. Taxonomy (NCBI): domain Eukaryota; kingdom Metazoa; phylum Arthropoda; class Insecta; order Coleoptera; family Curculionidae; genus Ceutorhynchus; species Ceutorhynchus assimilis. Next base: position 7,767,529 of record OU892281.1, read on the forward strand.
TTTTAATGTGGCATGCACGAATCATAGAATATTATTTGTGTTTTATTGTTTTATGTAGAAAGTCGACAACTGCATGTCGCATTGAAAAATTCATGCTTATTTCCATATCAAATTTGTTCAGCATGTAATTGTGTCTTTGGTATTTTATTTTACATAGATTCATAATATTTTTTGGAAGGAATTCGGGTCCAGCTTTGTGAAACCGCAGCAAATATTGCTTGTTGGTCTCGTGCCGCTCATAACTTATCCAAATTTTATATATAGACAATCATGTAGGGATACTATTTTTATGATAAAAATGTCGGCAGCTTTATATCATGTTGAATTTATGTGACTGCTTTATCTGGGCAAATTTAAAAGATTGTTTTGAAATATGCTCACAATATTTCACAACTTATTTGTATTTGATGGACATTTTATGTTTGAAAATATACCTTGGAGATATTTCGGAAGAAATCGTAAATAAAAAAGCTTTCAAGTTTATTGAGGCAAACCAAATTTTAATTGAATGCCAAGCTAGATTCAAACGCACTTTTGGTCATCGTCCCCAATAATTTCGGATAGCCCTTTTGTAATCGTATTTCACTATTTTTTGCTGAGTTCTCTGTATCAAACAGATGGGATTCATTTCCACTTACTATTTGTTTTATTTTTACACGAGACTCGTTTTGGTTTGGGTTGATTTATTCATTAATTTAATTTTTTTTAACTCATCATTGATTGGAATACTTTTACTCATTTAGAGGCCGTCACTTGAACAAAACAGGTAGTTTGGACTAGTGAAAGTTCGTACTCGGATTAATTGGCAAAATTGAAATCCTGCATCGCAGTAAGAAATGTCAGAAAAAGTGTGGACCGAAAATAAATCCCCAAGAAGCGACTCTGAGACATCTTTAGAAAGTATTTTTGAGGAAAATGAAAGTACATAACTAGGAAAATGTAAAAGAAACTGGAGCACGGAGATCAAAGTGAGAAAATTTTCCTCCAATAATGATTTGAATCCTGTAAATAAGATAGCAGAAATTTGTTCAGGATCAGACACTAGACATCAGCAAGCAGTGGGAAGAATAAGCTGGATTATTTAGCCGAAAGCAAAACTTGTTACAAATAATTTAAAATTTGTTACTTTAAGACAAGATAACCTAGTCCCTTTATGTGCAAATGAAACCACTCAAAATCCAACACACAATAATTTTATTTCGTTTACAATGTTCTGTATGTAACAAAGAGTAACAGTAAATGCTACTGTGAAATTTTAGTGTTGACAGCTTGGTTTTTTCGGTGAATCTGATACCATATACCTTTCCATTCCGGAGCTCTTTAATGAGTGTTGGGGTTTCACTTTCGTGAACTGGAGTTCTTCGTGTTGTTTCCTGTATCCAGGAAGAGGATAGATTGCTGGGGTGACATTACTCCAGCTGATCCAAACTTCAAACAGTGATCTTAATGTCGAGTAGGTACCCAGAAATCAGGTTCACCAATATTTGGAGTATCAAATCCCTGAATTCTGTCAAAAAGTGAGAGACTTGCAAAGAAAATTTAAATTGAAATTTAATATAAAACTGTTGTTGTACAGACACTTCCTTCCAACAGAATCAGGTATGAACAGCTATTGCAAGTAAAAAAAAAAAAAAAATATTTTAATATAAAAAAAATTACAATTGTATAATTGAAAATAATGGTTAGATGATAGTAAAAGTAAAATGCTCCCTACAGATAGAGCAGAGTGCTGCTTTCCTGACAGTAGCTCTGGCAGGCAAAAATATGAACAAAATAAGGTAGTTAAAAACAATAAGAAATTAAATCTTTGGATTCTTCCCTAAATAGACAAATTTTTCCTTCCAAATTAAGGTAGCTACTATAGACACTACAAGATAAACCTGGGGTTGAAATTAATCAAATCCAGAATATGTCAAAATTCTTGAGATGTTCTAATTAAAACTTTTTAACTAAATTTTTGACTTGTCTGGATTTCTATAAAAAAATTACGCCCTTTAGTCGAGATAATAATTGACGGAGTCAAACAGAAAAGGGCTATTCAGGCCTCTGCCTGGATTCAATAAAGAGTTGATAGGGATGGACACACAAATTTGGTTTTCGATTACTCTATTTAGAGCAAATGGTTCAATATTCCCACACTAACAATTGATTCTGGAAACCAGAGCAGCAGTATCTATTTATTAGTCCAAAAGTCTGAATTGACTTACTTCAGAAAAGCGTGGCACTACCAATCGGCACTCGCACAAAATGGAAGCCCACAAATAAAAAATTAAAATATACTTAATATTTATATTTCAAGAACAGATAAGATTAGATTGATCAGGTAAAAACTTAACAATGATATGATGATAGGGATTGATAGCAAAATATATTGAAAAATTTATGAGGGAGAATCTAAAAATACAAAGCAAAATTATTAAGAATAAAATCGACTTCCCTGCTAGACTACGCAGAGGAAAGAGAACATTTTAGAAACCAAACCCCACAGGAAAACGATCCTGTGTTTTTTTATACTGAACTGCATTTTAACCAGTTCAACCAATCAAACGAGTACACCCGAAAGATCATATTCACTTTACAATGAAATCACAATGAAAAACCACGTGGAATAAAAGAGAATAGATAAACATCCACTAGAATTATTTAATTGTTTACAAATTATAATAATTTAAATTGAGGTTATGATAAAAACAAGAAACTGCTAATTAATCAGGTCATTAAGCAAAAAATGATTATTTCAGAATCAGAAGTTAGAGAAAGACAGAAATATATTCATTTGCTAAAAGTGAGATAAATATAATTTCTTTGAATGAAAATACAAATGAATGTCAAATAAAAATAGCCAAGGAAAACTATCACAATTAAAAAAAAAAACTACTCATCCGGTACTAGGTGGCAGTACTACTAAATGAATAAGAGATATTTGCATTTTTCGCACATGATGGATAGATGGCAGCATTGGTATTATTTAGAACTTTGTGAATATTTTTAGATTATTAGGAATTATTATTTTGCTGATTCTGAAATGGAAAAAATACAACTTTATAATGAAAATAAGAAGAGATGAAACATGTTACGTAAATGATAAATTTATCGTAACACCGTACCGGCAAGGATCAGGAAGGTCTGGCCTTGCTATATGTGCATTCATTAAAATTACCAGGGCCGGCTTTTATTACAAAGTCGCCTTGTCTAAATGCAGTTTCACCCTCAGACGGCAATGCGTGCATTTCAGCAATGTACACACTCAGAGATTTGAGGTCATTGTGGTGGTCATACCTAGCCATAAATGGCAACATCTGGGAGAGTGATGACAAATACAAATCCCATTTACCGTCACGCATGGACCTAGTAATACATACGTCATCCAAAACTGCAGCTCTGCGTTTTCTGTAGATGTCACCCATTCATTTATTTTCGAAAATAGGTTTATTATTTTGTTGGAGAACTTCTTGAAGACAATAATTTAAATCGCAGGCAGATTTCGTCAATTTCTCTGCTAAATCTGGATCCACATCAAGAAAATAAGTACTGCTGAAATATTGGGAGGATTATTCTCCCTAACGCTTGCAACGTCAATTTCATGAGTCGCATTCCCTTACTATAAACTTCCCCCTCCATTATTTTTGAAGCTATTGTTTCTGCTGCAATTCCACTTTCCACCCAAAGCTCTTCTTATCCGCTGCCACTCATGTGTTCTCTAATCGCCTTTAGAAAATTAAGTGACAAGTAACATGTTTCCTATCGCTTTTCCGATCTCAATTCGTGTTCAGCGACCTCCGAAACACTTGTGGCCATACCCAGCACGTCATATTATAGCAACTTTTTGAAGTTTGTTATTTGGGCCCCAACCGGTCGTCATCTTGGATTACGGTACTTCTGGTTGCCTTATCGATTTCTGGTGATAATCCGAATCGATTTCCGGTACTCATATTCATGTTCAGCGATCCCAAAAACATATGAAACGATATCTCGCCGGTCAATAACGATACACTTTAAGAAAAATGTCATTTATGCTCTTAGTTTGGCCGTCATCTTGGATTTGAGGCAAAATTAGACTTGGCAACATCAGCGGGGTCGAAATACCCTAGAAACGTCAAGTTGCCGAATGTCGCACGAAAAGCCGCTTAAAATAAAATTTTTCAAAATGTCCACCAGTCTACGTATCATGTAATAAAAGACTTTATGGAAAATGGAAGCAGAATTACGGAAGAAAAATCGACAATTACACTATTGATAATCATCTGTGCGTCATAGCCAAACAAATTCTGAACTCAAACCTAATAATATTTTTCTTCTTCTAGGAACCGTCCGAGTCTTCTACAACCAACAAACCTCAGTAGCAGCTGGTACTCGTCCTTCGCCCTCGTCCTCTACCAACACGTGCTACAGTCACGTGCCCGACGAAGTGATGATGCGCCGTTGCGAGATGCGTCAGTTGTCTTGACAGAGGGCGAATTCCAGTAACACTGGCAACAGCGGCAACGTTACCTCGACCAATGGCAACGGCACAAGTGGAGGTTCTCAAAGAAGGACTTGGATATAGGGAGGGGCGTCCTCACGGGAACGGCGACTAAGCGTGAAGCCCCGTGAGGATGATATTGTTGAGGAGGAAAGTAAATTGTAATTTTTTTTTTATATACGCCAAACAAACACATTTTGAAAAGTCGTCATTAGTGCTTTAAATATAAAGAGGCTGGGCATTAAATCTATCTCAATTGAAGTACCATATCACAACGAATTATTAGGTTCTATTTAGTTTCAAATAAAAATGAAACAGCTACACGGATCCAATAAATAATGAAAACGCATAACAAAGTTCCTTAAAAACTTTTAAATTTAGTTAGTTCCAGTACTCAGTTTCACGGATGTAAAAATTGTAAAAAATTGCCATAATTACTTGTAAGGGTTTATGTTTTTATATAGTGAAGCAATGTCGGAAACATAAATAGCCAGAAAAATTACTTAAAAATGTTTTTAAGCAATTTTTATTGGCCAAATTGTTTTGCTTTCTAGAACTGTTTTCTGTAAAATAACGCAGGGAAAACATAAGCGCTTTTAACTTCAAACAATGTTTTAGTGTACTCCAGTCATTTTAAGTAAATTGTATTGTTTTTCTAGGGCGATGGGTGGCATTTTTACAACAAAATAACTGGAGTAATAAGAATTAATGTGTCTATACGATGTCTTTATTAAATGTATATTGCTGTATTGTATGTAAAATGCGCTGAATTTTTTATTGTTTGAAATTTTTGCACCCATTTGATAAAGTTCATTGTTATGAACTGTAAAACCATAAAGGCGAATCCATCAAAAGCGTTTTAAAATTTCCAATAGAATGCTTTTATATAGTCGTGTCTCTATAAACTGATCGATGCATTCTGGATTTATTAAACAGTTAAACTTTGACGAGCACCCATTTTACTTTTCACCTTCAGTTTATTAGATACCAACATTATTAGTCCTCCTTCCAATCGACCTGTCATATCTATTCAAAACTGTGTAATAATCCATATCAAAATGATTATTATGCCATTTTACCTTTAATCCTTGACGACCAATCTTGTGATAAACATTATATGAATAATAATTATTATTGTTGTAAAGAAATTTTATTATTACATTATATTGTATTGTATATTTGTAAAAATTAATATATATTGTATATAAATACGTATATGTATGTATGTACCTAAGTATATATTCTTTATTATTGTTTCAAATGTAAATTCAATTTTGGACTTCGATAGCTTTACAAGAGTCGTAGTATGCCTGCAACAGTTGGCTTCATAGATCGTGCGGTGGAAAATATTGCAAGTTTTTCTAGGATACGGAATTCCAGAAACGAAAGAAAATATAAGGTAAGGGTTTCTTTCTATGCAGGACTTCGCTTTATCTGGCTCAAAAGACCATGGATAGAGTTAATTTGTTGTTATGTAAGAAATTAGTGTAAGTACAGGGTGTTTTTTTATATATTGACACTCCACCTACAGCCTTTACCTTTACAGGTAGATGAAAGGTGTAAATACAAAAGTTGTACAGTATTGTAGCCGAACGCCCCAAGTACTCTATGTTAATAGTTAGATGGTAAATGGCGAGCGGTATATTGAAGGTGTTATTCATACTTGAAGCTGCTATCTCAAATCTGTGGAAGAGGGTCTATTTGCAAGAGAGAGAAACAAACTAATGAGGTGTACTAAATTATTTTTTATTATACATAAAACTATAAAATTAATACTTCACATCCGTTCTAGATTGTTATTTTTACGGACCACTGAAATATCCCTACTAAATAAGAAAAATTCCTACTATTCCTCATAACTTATAAGTTAACTTATTTCAATACTTCCGATTCATTCCTAATAAACTACCCTTCACCTAATTATATAAATTCTTTGAAATCTCCAAGTCCTTTACTGATTGCCTAAAAAAACCCAAAATAATTACCTATTTGTTTATCAATATAGGTATCACTAACTTATTCTTATAAAACCTTACAATAATTTCTACTTGAAAAATAAAACCCTAATTCAAAATTCATTTCAGTTCAACATTAAGTTTCTTTTCAAAATTTTCTATTTCATTTATTAGTTTATTTATTCAGAACAAATTCTATTATAAGTTTCCTTTAACAACTTTCCAATATTTTAAGACAATTCTATTTCATGACCTTCAAGTTTCTTTTCAAAATTTCCTATTTTCTTTAATAGTTTATTTATACAGAACAAATTCTATTATAAGTTTCCTTTAACAACTTTCCAATATTTTAATCCAATTCTATTTCATGAACAAGTTTCTTTTCGAAACATCCTATTTCCTTTTTAACAGAACAAATTACTATCATAAGTTACCTTTAACAACTTTCCAATATTTTAAGACAATGCTGTTTTTCAAAATTTCCTATCCCATTTAATTAGAACAATTACAAATTCTCGCCATCCCGGCTAACATACAAAATTATTTAAATTCTTATGAGTTCGTTATTATAGCCCCTAGTTTTCACTTGGACAATCCAGTTCAAACTTATTTAATAATCCCTACTCAAATCGAAACTATTTATGTTCTGTTAAAAGCATTATAAATTCCCTTCATACTTTCTTTGCACAATTAAATGTCATTATATCTGAAGGCAATTAAAGTTATGCAATAATGTTCCATTTATAAAACACTCGAGTTATTAATTTTAATGTAATAAAGTTCCACAGTGATTAGAAGTCAAAAGTTTTTCTAGTAAAATTCACACAAAGTCATGTTCATCATTCAAAAATAAATCTTGTCACTATAGAGTACTTACATTTTGTCCATAAAACACAAAACTAATCTAATTTTGATTACTTAGAGCCAACACATAATTATTGAACGAATTTCAAATGTTATTACTTTCCCAATTTTCCGTACTTTTCTAAGTTAAATCGAACGCGTTTTCCGAGGCAGCTTCGCGAATTTTCAAGCGGACAAACTCGTTTGGTGCTGTAGACTTTTACTCAACTGGACTGTTAGCTGGCAACTAACTTCTCCTTCTAAAAACGCGGTATTTATATAAAAATTCGATGCTCCCAAATCTCTTTGTCCATGACAATTAAGATGATGCAACTTCCTTGGAATTTTATATCATTTTTAGCCTGAAACCGATTAATTATGTCGCAATATTCTGATTTATTGAGGTCAAAACGTTATGGGTTCAAGAATGCCATACTTCATTCGAATTAATTAGGTACGCCGATGGCCTTCGCTAACAAAAAAGTTCATTGATCGGTTGTTAGTGATGTCACACTGTCCTCGTTATTATTATTTTTAAGAATTTAATTTAGATGATGACAGAGGCTGGTGTCGAATTACGTTAGCGTTTATTTGTTTCATTTTTAATTTATCGATACAGATTTAAAAATACCGGAATTTAAGTTTTTGATTATTTGATAATTGTTTAATTTTTTACAGTAAAGACATTGTGATTCACGGGTCTAATTTCTGGATCATTACAGTATTGACTAAATTTTCAGAATCCATGGTCATTTGAAAAAAGCTGGAAGTATGCATAATTTTAAATTTCTGATATTCAAATTTTGTTTCTGACCATGATTTCTAAAAATTCAGTTAAAGCTGCACAACTTTTGTATTTACATCTTTCTTCTACCTGTAAAGGTAAAGGCTTTAGGCGGGGTGTCAATATATAAAAGAACACCCTGTACAAATAAGTGGATTATTGCGGAACTTATGAGTGGACCTTTACCTCATCTATCCCCAATATACTGTTGAACTATCCAAATAAGACTCTCACCTGAAACGTTTAATTTTTGAACTAATGAGAATGACTGACATTTAAGTGAGTCAGGTTAGTATTGTACTTGAACAACATATTGGTGAATAGATGGCTGGGTCCGGGTCCATCCATAAGTTCCGCAATAATCCACTCGTTTGTACTTGAATAACTTGTCACAATATAGGTGTTACTAGTTTGGTAAAGTAACATTACTAATTCCTGTTGAAAGGTGAATTGACAAAAAGTAGATAATCTCACAAATTTTCACTTTCTATAATAAGTTATTGCTCAAGTACAAATAAGTGGATTATTGCAGAACTTATGGGTGGACCTCTGCGGGACGAGCGCAGCGAGTTCCGCAGCCATCTACTCACCAATATACTGTTGAACTGTTCAAGTAAGACATTCACTTGGAACATGTAGTTTTTAAGCTAATGAGAATAACTCACATTTGAGTAAATCAAGTATGTATCTTAATTAAACAACATATTGATGAATAAATGGCTGCGGAACTCGCTGCGCTCGTCTCGCAGAGGTCCACCCATAAGTTCCGCAAAAATCCACTCGTTTTTACTTGAATAACTTGTCACATTACATTACTAGTTTGGTAAAGTAACATTACTAATTCCTGTTGAAAGGCAAATTGACAAAAAGTGGATAATCTTACATATTCTGACTTTATATAATAAGTTATTGTTCAAGTACAGGGTGTTTTTTTATATATGGTCACCCCACCTACAGTCTTCATCTTTACAAGTAGATGAAAGCTGTAAATACAAAAGTTGTAGAGTATTGGCTAAATTTTTAGAGTCCATGGTCAGAAATGTGAAATGTTTTTTCAATTTCCTGATTTCAAAACTATATAGTTTGTCTGTATTTGATTGAGCCGTCTCCAACATATTTGGTTCTAGAAATTTCAAAAGTACCTCAAATTTTACTTGCAGCGTTCACCTGTACAGGTAGAATGGTTTACAAAATCAGTATATATGAGAGATTGTTCAATCAACTGGGGTATTGTGCTCTTCAAGAATATAAAATGAAATATAGGGCATCCCATTTGAAAAAAGCTGGAAGAATGCAAAATTTCATATTTATGACAATCAAAATTTTGTTTCTGACCATGGTTTCTGAAAATTCAGCCAAAACTGTACAACTTTTGTATTTACACCTTTCTTCTACCTGTAAAGGTAAAGGCTGTAGGTGGGGTGTCGATATATAAAAAAAAAACACCCTGTACACGAAATTTAAAGAGTCTGACCACATTTCCTTTTCTAAAAGAGTGTAGCATAGAAAGAAGCCCTTTAAACTTCATAAGACTGTTACGAGTATGAAAACTTCACCAAACTACACAATTTGTTTCTACATCAAACGAGATATTATATAAGAAAATCGGTGAAATAATAACCTACTAACAAAGATAAAGTGCGGGCAATAGGTACCTATATCTCCATTTATAGAGCTATCCAATTCCATATTACTTATCTCTAGTATTACCATTGTATCTATAAATACAGGGTATATTTTATTACAGTAAAAGATATACGGTTTATTATATTATGTTGTTAAAATAGAAGTAAAAATTTTAAAAATAACATGCACAAATTATAACTAAAAAAAAACACCTTTAATGTAAAAAACAAAATAACTTTTTAGGCAATTTATGTGTCCTGATGATACTTATTTGGCGTGTCAAGTAGTGTATCGGAATGTGTCCACGCCATTTTGTTGGTAAATGTTATCTACAAATGAAACTACATAATGTGAAATAAATATTAATATGCAAACTTTCAAGTGTTTTAATGTGCGGAATTCCTCTACTATTAAATGTTCGATATTTCTTCCAAGTCTTCAAAAAAAGCTGAAACGAAACAATAGGAAAATTCTAAGGGGCCTGCATATAAAAAATTCTCAGGTCTTTCTCAAAATTAGTCTGTTGAATAATTTGATGTCTTCAAAAATAGCGAAAACGAAACAACTGGACGTCATAAAAAAAATTTGTTACAATTTGTCACAAGCATTTTATTTGCCCAGACTATTCTCAGTCCAGGACCAGAACTACTATAACCCAGAAGGTGGCCACGAAATATTACTGTATTGGAGTACTTCCTTATAGGGCAGCCAGCTAACTCTTCAGTAGAGTGGTCGTGGATAATACATAATATAGGACGCCACCTGTTTTAGCCCTCCAGAAAGCAAGTATCCGCTCTTAAGAGGGGCGTTTAAATAAAATGTCATTTACAGACCTTCACAAATTTCTGTTCAATTCCAAATTTAGACCACTTTTCAGTGGAATGAAGATATGTTCATAACAATTAGTAGTTTGGAGTATAAGTTGAAGCATTTTTGGTTGTAGAATTCGCAGTCTAAATAGTAAAATTATCACCAATTTTGTTGACAACAGTATGCAAATTTTGGTCACGGATTTAAATGAAAAAGGGATAAACATATAGAGAAGCACACCAACAATAAATTTCCAAAATTTCGGATCATAAAATGCTGGAATAACTGAAAAGAACAGAATTTCCGTTAATTTATGAGTTTTTTTTTCCAAAATTAATCAAAATCTGCCAGAAAAAAGGTGATTGCTGTCATTTTTAGCAGAGACTCAAACCAAACGTGTGTTCAGAGCTTCTCTTGAAGATGTCGCTGAGTTCGGGAGGCATATTAACTTCTTTCAAACGCTAGTAAAAACTGTTTCACCTAGCTAATAATGTGAAATACTATTATTTCATCTGCATCTGAATAAAATTATTTAGTCCACTGTATATTACTGTGTAAACGAATGGATATTGAAGATGTCGCCATCTACTTGTAAATAAGTCAATCACTTACAGGGAATGTGCACACCTGTGATTAAAAAATATTTAATGTATGTCATAAAGCCCAAAAGATGGCGCGCTGGCTCCTATCTGACGCCCCTCTTAAATGAACAGGAAAAAGCGAAAGTACTCTCATAGCCAAACCTAACTAGAAATAAGAAGCCCTGACGTTGACACTCTGAAAATTGGGTTAAGAAATACAATAATGCGGATGGTATAGCTAGGCCTCGAAACCTGGACTGGGTTTGGGTACTTAGACGGTCATAAGTAAGCAGATGGAAGCAGTTTCAACCCAGTAGAAGTAGGTAGAACAGATAGAGGCAGATAGAGGTAGAAAGAAGCCAATAGAGACACGTGTAATCAGTTATAGGGACGTGTAAGCGGTTATGAGCACGTGTGAGCAGTTATGAGCAGTATGAGCAGGCCTAAAGAGAATCAAGTATTAGAAGCATTTCTGATACAAATCATACAAGGGGTAAGTTAGGACAATTAATGTTAATAGTTACATTTTCTGAGTAAGGATGGTTTTAGGAAGGGAGCATAAAGAAACTGAGAAAACTGAGAAATCTTACCCTTGTTTTTGAATGGCCTTGGAGTGGAAAGTTAAATCGTAACCGTACCAGTCAATTTTAACTTTAATTACCTATGTTAAATCGGCATAAAGCCAGAACGGTTGCACAGCGTAATAAGGAAGGCAAAACGAAACTTAATTTCAAAATTAGAGTGAAAGTAGGCTACTTATTAAATTGGCAGAGCCAAGAAGAAAAATCAACCACCTGGTCAGGAATCTTCTTCTAAAAGAAAGAGGTTACGAATCTCCTCCAGCACGAGTCCAGAATCCTGTCAGTTGAGAGAATTCTAACGACCTAAGTTGAATTACCCAAGACGTCATTGACATCTTTGTCAATATGGAACTGGTAGAACCAATGGTAGAACTCAATCTAAAGTAATGTTAACCTTTCCTATTTAACTAAAACATCCAAACTATTTTTCCACCCTGTTTTATAGGATATCAGCTCATCAGAACTAGAACTCAGAAATAGCTGTCTAGCTCTCAAAAACAATAAATCAATTATCTACTTTCAAAAATTATCCAGATGGTACCGACAATTTTAGGAAGTCTCTGAATACATTTTTGGTAAAAGACAAAAACCATAAAAGCAGAAAACTGCATATAAATACGCTACCTATTGTAAGGTTTCATTTTACCTTTTTTTTTTTGTTCCTATATTTGTTTATGAGAAGAAATCCTATTTTATTGTTGAAATTTACTATTTAAACTTATTTGCTTGGGACAACAGATGGAGGAACCGATGAGTTCTCTGTTTTAAATGTACATATCCACTTAAGCCTAGTTCACAATAATAATAATATTTTAGTAAACGGACACCTGTCAACAACTTAGAAAATTCATTGCATAATATTGATCACGAATTAATTTACTATATTGAAATCAAGCCAATAATTGGATTGAAATTTGAACCCGTAACAACCTCCTTGTGAAAATTTCCATTTTTCATAATTTCTCTGATCTCACTCGAAATCTGTATGTTTATTTATTTTGAGGACGTAGGTGAATAATAGAACATCAGTTAATTCCTTTACCATCAAATTTTCGATACTTCTTCATGTTTTCAAAAAATTGCACAAAAGTTCTAACATGAAAATTATATTTGTTTAGGAAAAAACTTTCATTAGATTTTCCTCTAAAAAAACGTACATGCGTCAAAATAGAAAACAGTTAAATTTTCAAATCTTTTTATTAACGTTTATAAACATGCTGACATTATAGGTAGGATTTAGCCATCAATCACTCATCTGGAAACTGCAAAAAAAAAGTGAACATTTAATCTAAATTTGAATATGACGAATTGTTTTTTATTATGTTATGCATATTCTGAAAATTAATTTTGCATTGTGATTGCCCAATAAATATTTAAGAAATGTACAAGGTGTTTACGAAAAATAATTGATAATTACCAATCCTTCCAATATGTTTGATAGTGAATCATCCGAGTCTACATCATCTGATTCCTGATTATATTGACGTCCTCCTCCGTTTTCATTATGTGATTTGGACCGGTAATACTAGGATAACAGAAACATTTCCAATGTTAAAAATGTACCTAGCAATAATCTTTCAAGTTTAATTTAAATGAAATAAATACGTACTTTTGCATCCTTATGCTTCCAAAATTTTGGGAAATAGCCCCACAATTTGTCTGGAATTAGTCTTATCAAGTACTTTGTGGGGATAAGAATTTTTAAAATAGCGGCCTTAAAAGTTAATAAAGTTTTTAACAGAAATTTGATGAGCTTGGCAATAGGATGCCCGATAAATCCCGGAATAGCATGGATTAATTCTGCGGGTATTAATGCTCTACTTTTTGGCTGTTCCGCAGCTTGCTTTTCTTCCTTCGCATTCTCCATGTCTCTTCTCTGCCTCGATAAAATTTCAAAAGGATCAGTTAATCCTAAATTTGGAAAAACATAGGATAATAAGATAATTTTCAATTACGACCTATTAAATTTTTGAAGTTTTTTCCAATCTAAATTAATTACTGTTACTTTCACCTTCTGGGGAAGGAATCCATGCAGCTGATGGTTCCTCGGCGAAAACTTCTGCGTTTCTTCTCTTCCTCGATAAAATTTCGAGAAGATCAGTTAATCCTAAATTTGAGAAATAAACACAAAATTGAGTTTTTGAAGTTTTTTCAATTTCAATTAATTATTGTTACTTTCACCTTCTGATGGAGGAATCGCATGGAATGGCGGTGGGTCCTCGACGAGAACTTCTGCGTTTCTTCTGATCCTTGATAAAATTTCAAGAGCATCAGTTAATCCTAAATTTGGAAAATAAACATAAAATAACAACAAATTATTTATTTAAAACCTATTGAGTTTTTTCAATTTAAATTAATTATTGTTATTTTTACCTTCTGGAGAAAGATTCCTTGGATGCGTTTGAGCAGATATCAAATCTGCCGAAAAGCATGCTAGAATGGCAAAAAGAAAAACACTTGTTATGACCGACATTGTTACAGATTCTGTACAAAGGTTGTGTTTTGTAGTATTTATACATTAGAGAAAAATTAATTTACTATAAAAATTTACGACTTTTGTAATTCAATTAATTATATTGTAGAATTAAGTTTAAAGTTATTGGTTTAATAATGAGATTTGAAATAAATTTAATGTGCATACTGCCTACCTAAATTAATAAGTTAATTACAATAAAAATATTAGTGAAATATTGTTACGTAAGCGGGTTCTTAGATAAGTGGCGTAACTTTTGAGAAGTTGATTTTTTTTTTAATTTACAACAAAAATAGTGCAACACTTGCCCTTGATGATGATGTTTTTTAGCCTCGAAACATGTAAGGCTCTTTCACTTGATAAAATTATTTTTTGAAGGAAGACTTTGTGTTTTCTTTTAGAATTAAATTTCAGCTCCACTGAGAGATGGACTACTTCGTCAATTTAGAATTCAGTCAGTGATTATTTGTTTCAAGCGCAGGAGAATTCTGAAAGACTGCCTTGGAGAAGTCATGGAAGCTGGGCCTGTGTCTAAGGGGACTCCTATACATAACTACATGAAATTTACATAGTTTATAAGCCTATAGAATATGTACCTACAGGCAATAGAAAATTTCGAAAAGTCACTACAGGACGGTATATTTCTAGACTTCTGGAAATCAAGTTTTGTGGTAACCATTCACAAATCAAGTGATTCAGAAAATATGATTAATTAACGGCCTATAAGTATCCTCAATGCTATTTCAAAAATATTTGAAAATATAGTCACAAAATACTTAACATCTAGCCTTGGTCCTGAAATTATACATCAGCAGTTTGTCTTTAAAAAACACTCTTCTATCGAACTAAATCTCCTCACTTGGGGAATTCTCCAAGGCAATGGATCATAGATAGTTCTTGTACACTTGAACTGTGGAACATCCGAAACATTTAACCCGAACACTCTTTTTTAGTTCAAAAACATAGTCTTGAATTTAGTCCCATTTCTATTTTTGTAACAATTTAATTTATAATATTGTACAAAAAATTTCAAACGATCAAATTAGTGCAAATTATGAATAACCTATGATCTTGAGAACTTAGTCGTTGACGCTGCTGTAGCATCCGCGGTAAGTACTCTATTATCAAGGTTAGATGGTAAATTGCGAGCGGTCGTATTTGATGATAATTATTTCCTTGGGCAGCTACTGTCAAGTAAAATTGTGGGGGCGGGTTTATTTGCAAGAGAGTGAAACAACTGATTTATGGTCATTCGTTAATAAATATACTTTATTAATGAGAAAATAAATAGATTTTCTTTTCCAATTACAATGGTACAAATTTTCTATAGGTACCCTAATCGAACGACTTTTTAAAATAAAAATAAACAATTCTAAATGATGCTAACTTACAACCACCTCTATACTGTCTCTGAGCTTGTAAATAAAATGTTGCAATCAAAAAGCCTTGTACTTTGATAACACTTTTATTTAGCCCTACTACATTAGGTAAAATATTTTTAACCCAAAACTTCTTTTACACCTCAAAACAATAATTCATAATTTAGTTTAATTATTATAACTTCCGGTTCTATAAGCGTATAAAATTCCTGAATTCGCTAACCGCCAAATTTTGTACAATACTTATTTCTACTCAAAAATCGTGTAGGTACTTAGCCAGCGTAATTGCTTATCAAAACAATGAACATTTTATCTAAATTCATTTAATTAGGTAGGAACCAAAATAACTAACTAATCATTTACTAGACGGAACAATAGCAGTCAATTTGATTATCCATTCAGTAAAATTAATTTCAATTAACAGTCATTTGAATTAAAGGATAACGCACACCTAACATGGGACTTTTGGGCTCTATGGATTTTGCCCATTTTTTGATATGTTGTAGAGGATTAAATTCTTAACAACCTTTAAATGGGACGAAGTCTTGTAGGTATTACGGTCTTTGAGATATGAGCGCTGAAAGATGAACTTTTTTTGCGACTTTTTGTGTGGAGAGTATACGAAAAACTGGTGTTTATCAGTCAAAATTTTGAAAGGTCGACATATTTCACGTCACTAACAAATGTCAACATAAGCTAAGGCCGAGACCGCACTAGCACCAACATTGACCTCAGTGCGGTTCCGGCCTTAACTTATGTTGACATTAATTTGTAAGTGACGTGAAATATGTGAACCTGTCAATATTTTGACTGATAAACACCAGTAGCACCAGTATCTCGTATACTCTCCACACAAAAAGTCGCAAAAAAGTTCCTCTTCTAACGCTCATATCTCAAAGACCGTAGTACCTACAAGATTTCGTCCCATTTAAAGGTTGTTCAGAATTAAATCCTCTACAACATATCAAAAAATGGGCAAAATTCATAGAGCCCAAAAATTCCATGTTAGGTGTGCGTTATCCTTTCTCTATCTATATTAAGCACAAAAATATTCGAAGTCATTTCACTCAAAATAATAAAATATATGCAACAATGTTCCATAGTCAATTCACTTCCTTCGTAGTCATTTTATTCATTGATAAAGTCAAATAAACATGTCACTAGAGTACTTACATTTAAATATCGCCCTTAGGCCAAGTTGTAGAATCTTAGCTCAAAGCAGAGTTCAGCTGAACTCGACTGGTACTTGAACTTCCCCATTTAAAATGCATTGCTGTCAAAGTTGAGAGAATTTGATTGATAGCTGACAGCAATGTATTTTAAATGGGAAAGCTCAAGTACCAGTCGAGTTCAGTTGAACTTTGTTTTGAACCGAGATTGTACAACTAGGCCTTAAAGTCAATTATCCTTATTTATTTTGATTATTTAGAGCTCGCACACAATGTTGAACGAATTTAAATGTTCTTTCTTTCACAATTTTTCGTTACTTTTTCAAAGTCAATTTAACGCGTTTTCCCGAGGCAACAAAATTAAAGAAACTATTCGCGAATTTTATCAGGACTGACTCATTAATCTCACTGTAAACTCAAGACTCAATACTCTATCTGAACTGAACTGGAGACTGAACTCAACTGAACTGATCTGAAGACTGATTGTAAACTTCTAAAACCGCTGTTTTTATATTTTTCGTTCCCCCCATCCATTAACCTTCGTTTTTCTTAAGAAATATAATTATTTAGAATGTGGAGGAAAGTAGCGGGGTACTCGTATAGGTATGTAGATTGCAATGTAACGTTGGGAAACCCCTAAAAGGAATCGTAGAGGAAGCAATCAAAGTTCTAGAGTGCTTCTTAGATAACGCCTTTATTCCAGGTTCCAGCTTTCGTTTATGATTATAAACTTCATCAGGACGAACTAAAAAACATGAAAAACGATCTATTACAGGCCGTATTCATTTTTTGTGACAATAACAGTTTTACACTCACCAGAATTAGCATGTAAGCTCTAACATAGATAATATAAAATAGTCGGCATAGCATGATATAGTCAAGCAAGTCATTCATTAGGGCATAACCACACATCTAGAAGTCATATTTAAAATCAGTAAAGACAACACAATAAGGACATGTGATCATTAAAACGCAATGGTATGTAATATTGACAGTCGAGTTTAAGAGGGCGCTTCTGTAAGTTCTGTACTTGAAGCTCTTTAAATTTTGGAGCGTAAATAATCGATTGTAATTTTAACCTCAAAAGTTAAGTTTGATGTGTGGTTTCAAGACAAGCTGACGGTGACACTTTTAAAAATATTCTCTAAGGGCCACTAAACGCTTTTGAAGATATTTTAAACTATTTAAAACTATTGACATTTACCGCCAAAATTTGAAGCACTCCAAGTTCACTCGCGCCCTCTACAAAATTTTGGGGAACTTAACTGGATATTTGCTGCTATTAGCTAATAAACTCTAAAATAATAACTGCCAAATATTATCAAATATTAAGAGAGAATGCAAGGATCCAGCCAAAAATTCGACATTTAAAATTAAAATTAAAAATTCAAAATATTCCTCACATCAAACATCAAACAGCTGACAAGGTGTAAGACAGAACGCATACGTCACGCATTCCGTTCGACACCTGACAAGGACACAATTATTATCTTATAATTATTTATTTCCTGGATTATCGGGGTCAACAGACTTGGTATAAGAATGTGAGGATGAATAACTCAAAGGATGCCGAAAACGCGTGTCGGCCGTAAATCATGGAATCTGTCCCTTAGGGCCATATTCTCCGTAGCTCATAAAGCCTGACTTAGTGGAAACGCTTGGCTTTTTGTATGACAAAGCCGTGCTTTTCAACTAAGCCAGGCTTTATGCACTATACGGAGAATTTGGCCTTTAGTCACCAATTTAATTGCTTTGCCTTTGTTTTTAATTTTTTCCTGGTTTGGATTTATGAGTTCAAATGATGACACGCGCTTGGTCACTGGCTTTTAAAATTTGAACGTATAGGATTTTCACGCTATATTTAGGATGACGTCACATTTAGTCAATGTGTGCTGCCAACCCAACAAAACTAAAAGTACTTTTTAACACATTTAAAGTAGGGAAATTACAGATGTTTTTGGTTGGCAATTGGAAGAATTATAAGAGAAAAAATAGGCATCGACAACACTGTCTATCCTTGTTCGATGACGTCATCCTAAATATAACATAAAAAACCTAATCAATTTGGGTCAATGCTAATTTGTCTCATTATTTTCGGTTTCATTGATACTGATTTGAAATATTGGAGATTGAATTTAGGATTATTTGATTAAATTCAAATTTAATGTTTTTGTATTTTTAAGTTCTTTAATTTTACGAGTCTATTTTTCCCGGGTCATTACACATTAATTACAAGAACATAATACGCTGCTGCCTCTAGCGAGAAAAAATCTAACAAACTTTTCCCCCAGAACGTCACTTTGTTAACACCTGTCAAGATGTTAGAAATTTGATTTCTATGCTGCTAGGCAAATCTAGCGGGCATTAACACCTGCCGAGATGATAGAACAGTTTTTTTTTACTAGGCAGAAAAGCACAAGATTTAATGCTGCAGCTGGTGTTTCATAGCCAAGGCCTAGCCGAGGCTACTTCTACTCCTAATACAACAATATACTAATATGGTCCTAGGAACATTATGGATCACTTCTGTGTCGAGTGTTGACGACAATAGAGTTCAAATTATGGACCGCTTCAAGATAAAATCATTTAATTCCTCGTTAAATTTTCAATATTTTTTGATGTTTTCTAAAATCGCGAGGAGCACCTATAAGATTTTATATTTGTTTAGGAAAAAGCTTTCATTTGATTTTCCTGGAAAAACGTACTGCGTCAAAATAGAAAACAGTTAAATTTTCAAATATTTTTATTAACGTTTCTAAACATACGAACAATAGGTAGGTACCTACTAATTTGGATTTAGCCATCGATCACCCATCTGCAAAAAAAGTGAACATTTAGTTAATTAGATAAATGTTTAAAAGTCATAATTAAAATTATCATAATGTTATTCATATTCTGAAATTCAAAAACTTGAATTATGTTGATTGCCCAGTAGATATTTAAAAAATATACAAGGTGTTCACGAAAAATAATTCATAATTATTATGTACGAATCCATTTAATACGAAATCTACATTTATAAAGGAAAACATTCACAGTCGCATGTCTTATAATAATAAACAATAGTAAAATGCAAATTTTATGTGATTTGGACCCCCCTATACTAGGATAACACAAACATTTTCAATGTCAAAAATGTACCTAGCAATAATCTTTCAAGTTTAATTTGAATGAAATACTTACTCTTAATTCCTGCCTCTTCCCCGCCTCTTCGCTAACTTCGCTCTTAATTTTGGGAAAAAGGTCCACAATTCCTCTGGCATTATTCTCGCCAAGTACTTTGTGGGGATAAGATTTTTTAGAATCCAGGCTGCTAATCCAAAGAACTTTTTTATCACAAAATTAATCAACTCAGCAATAGGATGCCCGATAAATCCCGGAAGAGCATGTATTAATTCTGCTGGTATTAATGCTCTTAGTGCTGCGTCTGCAATCTCCGTACTTCTTTTGATCCTCAATAAAAATTCAAGTGGATCAGTTAGTCCTGAATTTGGAAAATAATATTCATTTAAGTATTCATTTAAAACCTATTAGGTTTATGAAGTTTTTTCAATTCAAATTAATTATTGTTACTTTTACCTTCTGGAGAAGGAATCCATGCAGCTGATGGTTCCTCGACGAAAACTTCTCCGTTTCTTCTCTTCCTCGATAAAATTTCAAGAGGATCAGTTAATCCTAAATTTGAAAAATAAACATAAAATAACAACATATTTTTTATTTAAAACCTATTGAAGTAGGTACTCTATTAATTATTGTTACTTTTACCTTCTGGAGAAAGAGTCCTTGGATGTGTTTGAGCAGATATTAAATCTGCCGAAAAGCATGCTAGAATGGCAAAAAGAAAAACACTTGTTATGATCGACATTGTTACAGATTTTGAACAAAAATTGTGTTTCTTTATGTTTTGTAGCATTTATGTATAAAGAAAAATTAATTTACTATAAAAATTCACGTCTTGTGTAATTCAATTAATTATATTGTAGAATTAAGTTTAAAGTTAATAAAACATTATTGTTTTAATAATGAGTTTTGAAATAAATTTAATGTGCATCGCCTACCTAAATTAAAAAGTTAATTAAAATAAAAATATTGTTACGTAAGCGGGTTTTTAGATAAGTGGAGTAACTTTTGAAAAGGTTACGCAACTATTTCTATTTCACTAAATCTGATTTCTTTATGGTCTCCAATTGAAAACTTTTCTAGATCGTTCAACGTTCAATTTGTCGCGGACAGCTTAAAGTTCGCCTTACGAGTCTAGCACTATGGAAAGAATGCGGATAAAAAAATTGCAATATTGCCTATTTGACTTCCAATAAAAAATACCTTAATATTTATTTATATTACACATATACATTTATAAGGAAAAAGTAATATTCAAAAAAGTTGCGCGCTCGCCTATGACAGGCAGCATAAAGCTCGAAATGAATGGCGTTATGTCCCCTTGCTCTTCAGACGTCGTCGTGCTAGACTCGTAAGGCGGACTTTACATGTGTATCAAGCTTTCACTAATTTTCTCGAAGGATTCAAGGATTTTCCGAATCAGTTTATTCCTCCAAGGTGAAAATTTTAGAATATTCCAGTCCAGTCACTAGGCATACAGACTTACAGGAAGTTTTTTTTTTATATATTTTTTATTTATACTCATTTAAAACACAAGAATTTTTGTAGTTACATTTAAAGAGTGCTTACTGCCAATACTAACCTATGAATATGTATATCTATGCTAACATGAAGAAACAAGTGAACAAACAAAGAAAATAAAAAGAGCAATAACATCAACATACAATATGGTAAAACAATTTAAAAACAATTCAAAAAGACTAAAAGTTGGCTTCAAAGGCAAGTTTGATCCTACTTACCGAGGAACTAAAAAAGTCTATATCACATTTTTCTATCACAATATTACATTCTTCTAACATTTTGTTCATTGGTGAACAATCAAACTTATCAGTAAAAAACAGTCGGAAGTTACCTATCCTTAAGTGCACCTTTGGGATAAAAAAATTAATACTATTTATTAAGGAACAATCTTTGTACTTAATGCTATTTATTATATTAAAAACGAATAGGGCTGAATGCATATTTCTTCTACTGCTCATCCGAGGTAGATTAAAACAAGTCAACATGCTATTATAAGAGATCATATATGGGTACACATTAAACTTCTTTACATAGAGAAATCTCAGGAATCTTTTTTGAACTTTTTCTATCAGATCACTGCTGGATTCGGCTTTCGGCGCCCATATGATGATAAAAGTGGGGTCTTACTAGTGCATTGTACAATAGTATAATGGTTTCAGTTCTTTTGAAATACTTCGAGTTCCGAATAATGAAGCCAAGTGTTCTGTATGCCTTTCCAACAATAATCTGATAGTGCTCATTGAATTTAAAATTTTGTTGAAAGTGTACCCCCAGATCCCTACAATTACTTTTTCTACATATCACAGAGTTGTCAATTATGTATTTATTTTCTAGGAGTTGTGTTTTTCATGTGATTGTAAAAACCTGACATTTAGAAGTGTTGAACATCATTTTATTATCCTTGAACCACTGACAAGTTGAATTTAAATCGCATTGTAGCTCCTGTAAGTCCCGCAATGTTGAGATCTCCTTAAATATTTTGAAATCATCAGCAAATAGAAGACTTTTTGAGTATTTAACACATCTTGGCAAATCATTAATAAATATAGCAAAGAGAAGGGCACCTAAATTGCTACCCTGGGGCACCCCCGACGTAGATATAAAAGACTCAGACAGGCTCTTCCCCAGTCTAATCTGGTTCAACCTGCCAGAAAGATATGACCCCACATACATACATGCCTTGAAACCAAAGTTAAATTTGCTCAATTTCTGAATGAGTACAGAGTGATCCATATTGTCGAAGGCTTTGATACAGTCCATCAAGATGACAGTAGCCATTCTTGGCAGAGAACCATGTTGTTCTGGGGAGAAGCCACGGAGAAGCTGTCTCTAAAGAAAAGCAGAATATTATCATAGAGCAATCTCTCAAATATTTTGGAAACTGAGTTCAGAACACTTATAGGCCTATAGTTCTCAACACAGCTAGAATTGCCAGCTATGCTTTCACCACCATAGGAAACCTCTGATGGAATTCCACTACTCACAGCACGAGATCTCACAAAGGACCAGATACTATTGGGGTCAGTGTGTACATTGTTCTCAATATTTTCATTATAAGACTGGAGCGGTTCCCTACTAAGCCCTTTCACATCGCTTCTCAAGGTTCTGTACGGTTCTGTACTCATTCACAATCGAGAAATCTGCATTACCAGCATTAATTTGCCTATGAAGATGGTTCTTACGTTTAATTTTTGAAATAAGATCACGGGAAAAAAAGACCGGATACCGGCTTGATGCTTTTGATGCTTCTCGTGACTGTTTTTTGAGAACTGATTGATCAATACAGGCGTACAACTTGTCATAGAAGAGCTGCATGCACGCATTCACATCAGAACAGCCCTCCAATTCTGCCCAGTCAGTATCTTGAATCAGTCTATATAACAAGAGAAAATCACCTTCCGAGTAGTCATAAATAAACGACTTTTTTATGCAGTCCGTGGTTGTGTTAGAGAAATGGATTATCACTGGAAACTCGAGAGAAGGATGATAAGCATCTTCATTTACCAGTGGATTGTTGCATTTTACTAAATCACCAACATTCATGTTCGACAGTATTAGATCCAATTTCCTTTGCATGTATGTGATTGAAAATTGTGTTGCATTGGGTAAGATTGTGGACGTTAATAAAATTACTCAACAAATCACTATTTATACAGCCCTTATTACTACCAAAAAGAGGCAAGTTAAAGTCCCCTAAGAATAAAATATCAACATTTGTACTTAAAATATCATCAAAATCTGAAAAAAACTGGACATATTCATCATAACAACTAAACAACTATTTGGAGGAATATATGTAACACACAAATAAAATAACAATTTCTTAAATTTAACTTTTAGCAGTAAGCACTCAATATTACCACTAATATTAATTTGAATTGGCTCGACTTTAAATTTCTTTTTTGTTGCTAGCAAGACACCACCGCCTCTGGTTTTTTTATTAGATCTGCCTTTTCTATGAACTGTATAGCGATTATCAACTAGTTCAGGATTTTTCACACTTTCCGTTAACTATGACTCGGTGACTGCATTAACATCATAATCTTCTACTGTAACGGCAGTGAAAAACTCATGGCATTTAGTCCTCAAACCTCTTACATTTTGATAATAATTATTTAATTGTGAATTCTTACTTGGGGAGTTCTTCCTGTTCATGCCTGCACTTCTTTGTGAGGGTCCACCTGGGTTAATGGTACCCTCCTCCTCTGGAAAAACCGAGACACTAGTGCTCCACTCGGCCATGCCTCACGTTTCCATGCACTCCTAAAGTTTTCCTGTCTAATAGTGACTTTCATTGACGAGTAAGAGTCTGGATGCCTAGACTCATGCTCTTCGCAAATAACATCAGAAAAGTTTGGCTGAAGAAATGCCCTAAGTTGATAAGGCTTGGTCCCTGGGTCTAGCCTTGTCACTTGCAGAGAGACATACTTGGGTACAGTTTTAATTGTTGAATTCTCCTGATTTTTGCCTACAACAAACCTTCGATTTGAACGGTTTCTCACCTGCCTCCATCCAGAGTTGTCATTTACTGACACTTCGCTATTCAACTGCTGAATTTCCTTCATTTTAGTGACTGTAGTGCCTGCATAACAGATGCATTGACTTGCTGCACTGAGATTGCAGCAGGATGTTTTTCTTTTTGTTTGCTGTGGGATGATTTTGAAGACATTTGTAGGTTAGGAGAATTGTTTTGCTGTGTCATTCTCGCATAGGTCACAACAGGAACAGCTGTGCAATCTGCTTCTATTGCTTCTGCTTCTGCTACACTGTTGCCACATTGACTTTCCAAGTTTTTTGGTTTTTGATATTTTCTGGAAAATGTATCAAGTTTTTCCTCCAGCAACTGTATGTTTTTATACAAGAGAGCTTCTTTGGCCTTTAGCTCTGAGATAATCGTGTCCTTGCCTCTCAATATATCATTTTTGACTTCCAACAACTCGTTGGTGCGCGCATCGTTTCTAATAACCTCAACTTCATTGGAACAACATTTGACTAGATTGTTTTTTCCCACTGCTACCAGACCTGCCACCCGAAGGGCACAGGACGTATGGAATACACCTTCACAGTTAACACACTTTGAAATAGTACTAACAACAGATTTTTGGCAATATTTGCAATTTTTTGAAGAGCTCTTTTCTGCATCTTCATCACTCGCCATGTTGCCAGGCGACATAATTGTAAATTTTACTCCCAATAAGTACATCTTTGCAGTAGGTACTTAAATTGAGAGTAAATTGAAGAATATTGAATCACTTATGAATATAGATAAATAAAAAATGCTTCCACTGAATTTAAATGAATGAGAAATTATACTTGAAGTGCGTTTTTTTTTAAAGATAAAAGTCAAACTGACATTAGGTTGGCAATACAATGTAAAATTGTCAATGCTATCAAAGTTTTCATGTAGAAAAGGCTTGTGTTGCCAACATAGTTACTAAATTTTTGATTTGGGGAATTATCTTTAAAAAAAAAAACAGATTTTATAAAACCTCCAATTTCAGTTTGGTTATATAAAAACCGTATATAATGTAAGATTGAGTTTTCCATCAAAATTAATCCGAATTGAATTATTTCCCAATGCAACCACCAACATTAGACGTCAAAGACGATTCAAAATAATGGTGATCGAAGGTAATCCAAAATTAGACGCTATGTAACATGAGTAAAATTAAAATTAGAGTGATAAAATATCTAACTTAAGGTATTTAATCAAAGAGTCGATATCTATAGTTTTTTTTTCTTAGAAAATTTATGCAGTTCTTCGGCTCAGTTTATACAGATTACTTCTTGGATAAGCCAGATCAGCCCTCTTCAGGCCCCCACAACCTTTGTATTGCAATTTCAAATATCTACACTGGACTTAAAAAAAATATCAACCCAGACAAAGGAGAACCTGATAAGGTTCATCTACTATTTCTGAAAAGCTGCTGCTTTATTTAATCGCGACCTCTGCATATAATTTTCAACAAATCACTACAGGACGGTATATTTTCAGAATTCTGGAAATCAATTTTGGTTTAATGGTATCCATTCACAAATTAGATGATTCAGAGAATTTGTCCAATTATGGCCCTATATAAGTTTCCTCAATGCTATTCCAAAAATATTTGAAAATATAGTCACAGCCTTAACGAAAATTATCCCTAAAAATTACATTTTAACATGGGTCACTTTAAGGAAAACATATCTTATCTCAAGGCTTCCTTAAAATGGTTGGTGCAAACGGCTATAAGAGAGAGAACGTCAGATGTTAGCGAATACCATTTTAATACAATTTGTATGTACAACATAATCAAGCAGATCTTCGGAAAAGTTTGATTCAAAGTCATTTAAATATTTGGAATGCCAGCATTTCCGTTTTGTTATGATCTATACACATTTTAGAAACTTTTATAAAGAAAATCTTTTTTTGTTTAAAAGCTTGTTAAGTTAATATCGTAGTGTGAAAGAAAATTGCATTTTTAGTTTTTCTTTCCAAAATATTGTTGCCCATTCATTAACAATTTAGCTTGTGACACTTTGCCCTCCACAGAATTGATTTCTAGAGCGATTCTATCACGAATAGCATACTGAATCCATTACTGAATGAATATGTTTACTAGTTTAGATGTTTTTATCTTTTTTAAACTTTGTACGTTTTATTTGTCTTTCGTTATAGGTGAGGTCTGCCGCCTAAAAGAACACGTTTAAAATAATTCACAATACTCTTCTAATATTGAGAATTAAATTTCCTTAACTAGGTAAAAATAGACAGGTAATATTTAAAATGCATATTTTTTTTTTTATTTTTGGCCTTTCACTGTTATGAATAGCTATCGTAATAAACGCATAAAATTAACAGAATTTAAAATCCTCCTCCTGTTAGAAGGCCAATTATCATATCAATCACTTTCTTTAAAAGTTCAATTATTGAACTTGAACCTTTTCTCAACAATCCTCCTAGAAATCTTTCTTGTGGTTGTTCATCAGTTGTCATAGGTGAAAGATCAGCTGCATCGTGTCTTCTGTTTCTCGATAAAGCTTTCAATGGATGAGTTAGTTCTAAACCTAAGATAAATATAGAATAAAGAAAAAATGTCAATTGGTAATCTCTCAAATGTAGAATTAGAGTTTAAGATTATTAATACAAAAACAAACAAGATTCTGGAATATACATTATTAAAAAGCCAGAATCAACAGCAAAGGAAAAATATTGAAAAATCATTAGAAACGAGTTTAATATACTATCTACTTACCTTCTAATGTTTCTACTGGATCTAGTACAGCTGTTTGAGCGTATGCTAGCACAGTTACAAGAAGAAAGATTTTTAGGACATACATCTTTGTTAAGTGAGTAGGTACTGATATTTTTGTCAAATTATTTGTGTAATATTTTCTTATTTTTCCAAGGTATATATACGAAAAAAATAATTACTACAGTAAAAATTAATGATTTTTTAATATTTTCATAACAATTATATAATTAATTATTTTGCGGAGGAAGACTTTGTTTTTTTTTTTAAATTAAATTTCAGCTCCACTGAGAGATGGACTACTTCTTCAATTTAGAATTTAGTCCGTGATTATTTATTTCAGGCGTAGTAGAATTCTGAAAGGCTGCCTTGGAGAAATCATGGAAGCAGTGCCTGTATCTAAGGCGACTCGTATACATAAATACACGAAATTTACGTAGTTTATAAGCCAATAATATTTACCTTCATAAAACAGAAAATTTCGACAATAGTCACTACAGGGCGGTGTATTTTTAGACATCTGGAAATCAAGTTTTGTGGTATCCATTCACAAGTCAGGTGATTCAGAAAATGTGACTAATTATCGCCCTATAAGTATCCTCAATGCTATTCCAAAAATATTTGAAAATAAAGACACAAAACACTTATGTCGGCATCCTGACAAGCGCCTTGGAGAGAGGTAAAGAGTTACACTCTATTTACACCGAATTCTCCAAGGCGTTTGACAGAGCGAACCACGAAGTTTTAATTGAAAAACCAGAAACCTTTGGCGTTTCAGGCACTCTCGTACAACGGATAAAGAGCTGTATCACAGTTTCTCAAATCATATTATAATTAGGCGGTTCGCGCCTGGACCCCTTACTAATCAACATGTTTATCAATGACATTTCATCTTGTTGCATAGTGCTTTTCTTCTGTTTGCTGATGGTGACTTGAAGCTGTTCCAAAAGGTTTTTTACCACTTCAAAAAGATCTAGACAGATTGTCACAATGATGTTATGCCAATGGCATGGATCCTAATTTAATTCTGCAAATCTAGAAACTTCAATAATTTTATCTATCACATTGATGATGGTTCATTAGGCTGCGTGGATCAAATCAGGTGTTTTAATAACCTCAAATCTAGCTCATATTGACAACGCAATCAACAAGGCTTCCCGCATGCTTGGCTGTGTGAAACGCAGCACAAAAGGCCTTTCGACCATTAATGCCATTAGAAATTTGTACTTTTCCTATGTCAGAACACATTTAGAGTGTGCTGCTTCAATATGGTGTTCTAATTAAGTATGCCATATCCATCGAATTGAAACTTTTCAGAGACAATTATATGCAGATTCAGTAACTACAAATTTTACGAAAATAATTTATTTCATTATTTTGAATTACTTAACAACTCACTAATTCAAAAACTCATAAACTCTAGACTCTAGTATAGGTTGTCCCTATTCAACTTCCAGCATTGGATTACATGTTCCATCACGGAACATTCGTACTACACAAGTTTTTCACAAATAGTTTCAGAGAACTAATTATGCTTATCACTCGTACCCTTAGACTGTGCAAAGAATTATCTGAATCAGATTTCTTTGGTAATTCCGAACCTTTTGTGCAAACTGTCACTAAAAGGCCTTACTTTATGAAAATCCAAATAGGTAGATAATTTATTTTCTTTTCCATTGTTTTGTTTCATTATATTCAGAATTTTATAGTTTTAGAACTTGTTATTACTCTTGACCCGCCAATAAATAAATAAGTTAATAAATCTATTTCTCTAATCTTGTGCAATATTCTTACTTAGGTATATTATTTAGAGTCTTCAAAAACTGGCTATGGTAAAACGGTTATTGGATTACAAACTCTTTGAGCCACACAACTAGGTACACGAATCAATACCTACAATCACTAAGAACATACTTGACTTTCGCATCCTGAAAACCTTATTAATCTTGCATTAAGATTAACTGATGCACATTAACTTTTTCACATTTGCATAAGGCAAGTATATTAGTATGTTGTGGCAAACTAAATTGGTGACAAATTACCGTAAGCCTCATTAATGCTTTTCAAAATTTTTGGAATCATATAATTAGCTTCGTTACTTGTAAAGGGACTTTTCAGATTTTGCGGTCTTATTGTAGTACTCATTACATTTGGTTTAAGAATCTCCAAAATATTAGTTTTTATTTTATTAACAATTTAGCTTGTCACACTTTTCTCTCCACAGAATTGATTTCTAGAGTGATTCTATCACGAATAGAATACTGAATCTATTACTGATGTTTACTAGTTTAGTTGTTTTTATCTTTTTTTAAACTGGGTACACTTTATTTGTCTTTCTTTATAGGTGAGGTCTGCTGCCTACAAGAATAAGTTTAAAGTAATTTACAATACTCTTTTAATGTTAAGAATACAATTTCCTGAACTGGGTAATAATAGACAGGTGATATTCAAAATGCATATCTATATTTTATTAATTGCCTTACACTGTTATGGATAGCTATTTTAATAAACACATGAAATAAACAGAATTTAGTCCCCAAGTCCCCCGGTTATAAGCCTCATTATCATACGAATCACTCCCGATACAAGCTTTATTAATAAACTTGGAACTTTTTCCAACAACCCTCCCAAAAATCTTTCTTGTGGTTGTGTTACAGCTTCCATAAGTGAGGGATCAACTCCATCTTGTCTTCTGTTTCTCGATAAAGCTTTCAATGGATGAGTTAGTTCTAAACCTAAAATAAATATTGAATAAAGAAAAAATGTTAATTGGTAATCTCTCAATAGAATTCGGGTTTAAGAAATATCATTGATACAAAAACAAACATGATTCTGGAATGTACATTATTGAAAGCCCAGAATCAACAGCAAAAGAAAAATATTGAAAAATCAATAGAGAAAATGCCCAGACATTAGAAACTAGTTTAATACTACGTACTTACCTTCTAATGTTTCTACTGGATCTAGTACAGCTGCTTGAACGTATGCTAGCACAGTTACAAGAAGAAAGATTTTTAGGACATACATCTTTGCTAAGTGAGTAGGTACTAATATTTTTGTCAAACTACTTGTATAAAATTTTCTTATTTTTCCAAGATATATATACGAAAAAAATAATTACTATAGTAACAATTAATGATTTTTTTATCTTTTTATAACAATTAATAATTAATTATTTTGTGGAGGAAGACTTTATTATTATTTTTTTTAATTAAATTTAATTAAATTTCAGCTCCACTGAGATATGGACTACTTTTTCAATTTAGAATTTAGTCATTGATTATTTGTTTCAGGCATAGAAGAATTCTGAAAGGCTGCCTTGAAGTAATCATGGAAGCCGTGTCTGTGTCTAAGGGGACTCATACATAAATACACGAAATTTAAGTAGCTTATAAGTCTATAGAATAATATTTACCTCCATGAAATAGAAAATTTCGACAAGTCACTACAGGGCGGTATATTTCTAGGCTTCTGGAAATCAACTTTTGTGGTATCCATTCACAAATTAGGTGATTTAGAAAATGTGACTAATTATGGTCCTATCTTCTTCTTCAGCCGTTATCCATCCACTGCAAGATGTAGGCCTCTTTCAATACTTTTCAATCGTTTCGGTTTTGTGCTCTCTTTATCCAATTTCTACCAGCTATGGTTCGTATGTCATCAGTTCACCTTTTAGGAGGTCGACCCACTGAACGTTTTGTTAGGCGTGGTCTCCAGCATAGTAGTTTTTTCGCCCATCTCTCTTCTGATTGTCTGGCCAAGTGTCCTACCCAAGACCATTTAGTACTGGATATTTTCACGACGAGTATTGGTGCCAAATGTGATACTTGGGGCACTCCAGATAACACATTAATATTGGATGATATCACATTGTTTAACTTAACTGCCAGCGTACGGTCTAATAAATAACTCTTAAACCAAGCCAGAATTGAACCATGAAAACCTACACACTCAAATTTGTGTAACAAAATATCGTGTTGCACCCTGTCAAAAGCCTTGGAAAAATCAGTGTAGACTGAGTTAATCTGATATCTGTCCTCCAAGGCCCTCGCCAGTGATTCAGTGTAGACCAGAAAGTTCGTAACAGTTGAACGACGCGTTGGTCACGTTGGTCATTACCTGAAAAAATCTTTTGTTGAACGAAGGAGCTATCTTATTAGTTACTATTGATTCAAATAACTTGGCAATAACACTAAACTTAGAAATTGGCATATAATTATCAACCAAAGATTTATCGTCACTCTTGAAAATTGGAGTTACTCGAGAATCCTTCCATTGTGAAGGGAATGTTCCAGATGACAAAGATACATTATACAATTTTACTAGAAATCAGGTAATTCATCAGGACCAGCTGATAGATTTGTTTTAATATTTACGATCGAGTTGAATACATCTATTACATTTATATTACAAGTATTAATATCAAGGGTTCTATCACAATCTACCTCCGGTTCACCACAGTCTATCTTTCTATAGACAAACCCAAAAACTTTCGCAAAGAACTGTACAATTTCCTGGGGTTCGTGTGCAGTTTTACCATTCAAACTCATACAATTTGGCAAGTCATAGTTACTATTTTTCACATTCACAAATTCACTATCATGGATAATACTAGATGAACATCAATGACATAACAATCATAGCATTGTTTTATCAAAATTTTACATTGTCTTCTTAAATCACAAAACTCCCCATAGAATTGCGTATTATGTGTTTTCTCCCACAATGTATGTACCTACCCTTTTCTTATTTAGAATAGTCGACTTTAGCTCATTCACATCACTATACCAACCAGGGAACCTCTTATTTTTAGATCTTTTTTCTGGAACATGCATTTCAATACCTCTATAGAGAATAGAATAGAACTCTCGAACGGCTATCTCAACATTTTCTACATTCAAAATACTATCCCAAGAAATTGTTCAGTTAGACATAATTTGCATGCTGAAAATCAAAATACTTATATCCACTGCAAAATAATCACGTGTTGCTTTCGGCGGCGGCAAAATTGGTTTATGTTTTGTAGATAAACGATATTATGCCAGAGTATCTATGGTCTATTCTGGCACTGTTTAAGGCTTCTAGAATGACGTGTAGCTCTATAGAGTCGAAAGCCTTCACATAAGGTCTGTTTGTTATCCTCTACTAGTGCACAATAATTTACACTTTCCTGCACTGAGGCGTTTATTATACGGTAAGTGCGAATAATGTAAGGCGTTTGTTATTTCAGTGTAGGGTGCCCAATCTTGCACTACCTACACCTGCTCAAGAGTAGGTGTAACAAGTGTAGAATGGGTAGGGGGCAATAGTATTCAAAAACTACTTCAACGAAGCTGTCTTCAGGGTTGGAAGATAGGGAATCTTCATCTTCCTCTATAATTTTCGAAAATAAAATCTTGTAGATTTTGTTATTTTCATTAATATTACACATTTTCTTCTCGGTTAGTTTCCAATTCAACTTACTTTAATTATTTTTTGAGGTTAGAGAATTATCAGCTCCTATCGCTACACGAACTTCACTAACGCGTTGGGTAGTTTTCCTTTAACCTGGTGCTACACCTAGCTGCACCAGCAGTCTGCACTGACCTATACTTCACGTAAATAACAAAAAGACCTATAATCTACGAAGGCTATGTATATAGGGATGTTGTATTCGGTGCTTTTCTCTATGAGTGTGCAGATCGCCTGAAGGTGGTCTACACTACTCTATCTACTTCTGAACCCTGCCTGCTCTGGGGGTTGATAGAAATCAGACTTGTTTATTAGGCGGTTTGTAAGCACTTTTGTGAATAATTTGTAGAAGTAGGATAAAAGACTGATGAGGCGATAATTTTCAGGTTTTGTGTTTTCTCCTTTTATATGGATGAGTGTGATTGTTGCGTTTTGCCATAACTGTGGTATTCTTTGTTCAGCAATGCACCCATCAAAGATTTTTTTAATTCTCTTCAGTAGAAGTTCTCCGCCATATTTAAATATTTCCGTTGTCAATCTATCCTCTTCAGGTGTCCTGTTGGTTTTCATTTGAGACAATGCCTTCTTTATTTCGTCGATGTCTACTTCGGGAATTTTCTCAGAACCAACGTTAGTGACTGGAGGTCTAGAGGGTTGATTGATTGTTGGTTTTCTGTACAGTGTTATGTAGAATTGTTCGACTATTTTCAGCATTGATTCTGTTGTTGATACAAGGTTGCCCTTGGTTGCCCAAGGTTGGAATTTTGTGCTATGCAATCTTTTATCATATTTGTGCTATGAATGAATGGTATGCTTACGGAATGGTTTTTTGAAAAAGTTATTCATGGCATAGATGTTGTGTTGTTGGAGGAAGTTGAGGAGTCTCTCGCCTCTTTCATTTCTCTGTCCTAGGCCATATCTTCCGATGTGTGGTCCATCGTCTTTTTCATATTTGCCTATTCACGAAATTCTTAACATCTAGTCTTGGACCTGAAATTATACACCAGCAGTTTGGCTTCAAAAAACACTCATCCATGCTTCTACCGAACTAAATCTTCTCACTTATGTGGGCATCCTGACAAGCTCTTTTAACACCGAATTCTCCAAGGTGTTTGACTTAGTAAACCACGAAGTTTTAATAAAAAAACTAGATACCTTTGGCGTTTCAGGCTCTCTATCACAATGAATATAGAGCTATATCACAAGTAGGACGTAAATAACACAACTTCACATCTTCTCAAATCTTAGTATCATCACGTCCCCCAGGGTTCGTCTGGACCCCTTAAGCATAGTTCTCATGATGCGGAATTCCGGATTGCGGGTGCGGAATTTTTGAAATAATTCCGTCAACTTTTTTTGCGAATCCGCAATAAAGTTGAACCATTTTTAACTTTCTTATGCGATTTTTTTTTCTATCTTTTTTTTTATTTCGATGGTGTATTTTTTTCTCAAGATGGATTTTGACATTGAAAACTTTGAAACATAAAAAATAGCGCTTGGCCCTGATTGGTCGCAAAATAAGGTGTCCCTGCAGGTTGACATCAGTTTTACAATGCGTGTCGTGCAGATGGCATCTTGTGACCAATAAGCAGCATTGTTTATATTTCAAAGTTGTCAATGTCAAAATCTATCTGGGGAAAAAATACACTGTATAATATACTCATAAACTGACCTCAAACAACAACAAAAATATGTATATTGATCTGCTTGTGTGCTTGTTTTGTTTTCAAATATTGTGAACCCCGCACTGACGCACCTTTACCTTCTTTCCATTTGCATAAAGGCAAGTATATTAGTTTCCAGTTGAAAGTCTGGGTAAATTTTAAATTGGTGACATATTACCAATGTTGTCGATTTTCGATCCAAAGTCGGTAATAGCCGGCAGTTCTATTTTTGATTTCAAAGAGTTTAAAACCAAATCTAGGTTTGGCTAAAAGCTCTTAGGACATGAAACCGTTTGCACCAACCGTGTTTAAGAGAAACTTCGACGAAATTATCCCTTAAAATTACATTTTTGCATGGGGGATTGTCACTTTAAGGGATCGGTACTTATCTAAAGACTTCCTTGATATAGTTGGTATGCAAACGGCTATAATACAGAGAACGTCGGATGTTAGCAGATACCATTTTATTTTTAATTTAATCAAGCAGATATTCGGAAAAGTCGTCTGATTCAAAGCCATTTAAATATTTGGTATGCTGGAGGAATGTTTTCCAGCATTTCCGTTTTGTTATGATTTATACACATTCAAGAAACTTTTATGAAGATTATTTTTTTTTGTTCTTATACCGTGGTGTGAAAGAAATTCAATTTTTAGAGCGATTCTATCAAGAATAGCACCCTGAATCCATTACTGGACTAATAGGTTTATTGTTTACTAGTTTAGATGTTTATCTTTTTTAAACTGGGTAGGTATATTTTATTTTGTCTTTCTTTATAGATGAGGTCTGCCGCCTACAAGAACACCTTTAAAGTAATTTACATTCTTCTAAGATTAAGCAGGAATAGACCTAATTAAAGGGCGCATTATAAAAGTAGACACTTTGTTAAAAATTCCATATAAGAAATCTGGAACTTGTCTCAACAACCATCCCACCCCTCTTGCTCGTGGTTGTTGTCTGGTTGTCACAGGTAGGAGATCAGCATCTTGTCTTCTGTTTCTCGATAAAGCTTTCAATGGATCAGTTAGTTCCAAACCTTAAATGAATATTGAAAAAATGTTAATTGGTAATCTCTGAAATATAGGATTCGGGTTTGAGAAATATCATTTATACAAAAACAAACATGATTCTGGAATGTATGTACATTATTGAAAAGCCAGAATCAACAGCAAAAAAAAAATATATATTGAAAAATCAATGGAAAAAATTTAGTACTACCTACTTACCGTCTGTTTTTACTGGATCCAGTACAGCTGTTTGAATGTATGCTAGCACAGTTACAAGAAGAAAGATTTTTAGGACATACATCTTTAC
This sequence comes from Ceutorhynchus assimilis, assembly GCA_917834065.1. Lineage (NCBI taxonomy): Eukaryota > Metazoa > Arthropoda > Insecta > Coleoptera > Curculionidae > Ceutorhynchus > Ceutorhynchus assimilis. Next base: position 7,802,992 of record OU892281.1, read on the forward strand.
TAAGTAAGTAGAAACTGATACTTTTGTCAAACTACTTGTATAATATTTTTTTATTTTTCCAAAGTATATATACGAAAAATATATTCACAATAGTAAAAATTAATGATTTTTTAATCTTTTTATAACAATTAATAATTAATTATTTTGTGGAGGAAGACTTTGTTTTTTTTTTTTTAATTGAATTTCAGCTCCACTGAGAAATGAACTACCCACTTTTCCACTTTAGAATTTAGTCAGTGATTATTTGTTTCAGGCTTAGAAGAATTCTGAAAGGCTGACTTGGAGAAATCATAAAAGCCATGCCTGTGTCTAAGGGGACTCTTATACATAAATACACGAAATTTAGGTAGTTTATAAGCTCGGAAAATTTCGACAAGTCACTACAGGACGGTATATTTCTAGACTTCTAATCAAGTTTTGTTGTATTCATTCATTCACAAATCAGGTGATTCAGGAAATGTGACTAATTATGGCCTTATAAGTATCCTCAGTGCTATTCAAAAAATATTTGAAAATATAGTCACGAAATTCCTAACATCTAGCCTTGGACCTGAAATTTTAAGCCAGCAGTTTGCTTCAAAAAACACTCTTCTACCGAACTAAATCTCCCCACTTATGTGGGCATCTTGACAAGATCTATTTACACCGAGTTCTCCAAGGTGTTTGACCACTGGTGTAGCCAGGGGGGGCAGAGGGGCATATGCCCTTCACAAGATCTTCAAATTTTATAAATAATTCTTGAAAATTGAAATAAACAGTCCCAAAAATACCGTAAAAAGATCCAAAACAGGATCTGGTACCCAAAAATTTCGCGCCTGCGGCGCTTAGTAGCAGGCGCCATCAGGGAATGGATTCTCTTTTTACTCTTTGGAATTTTTATCTGAACAAACTATAAAATGCCATTTCTGGAATCGAACTAGTCTTTTATCTGTGTTAGTGTTAGTTTTCAATAGTGTTCTGCTCTGATTGGTACCACTGGCGTAGCCAGATGGGGGGCAGATGTCAGAGGTGCATTTGCCCCCCCCCCCCCCCCAAGACCTTCGAATTTCATAAATAATTCTTAAAAATTGAAATCAACAGTCCCAAAAATACCGTAAAACGATCCAAAACAGGGTCTGGCACTCAAAAATTTCGCGCCTGAGTTGCTTTACCTCCGACAGCGTTCGCAGTGGACGAGCAAGAAACACTAACGGCCACAGTGGTATAGCTATAAGCACAAGGTTATTCCTCCTTAAATAACGCCGCTCGTTGTGGTCGATAAGTACAACGAACATTTTTTAGCTACTGCACATATTCAGTAGGTATATAGATAACAACAGCGAAATGTCAAAATAAGAGGTGCAAAAAGTCTCTATTATCGCTATTAGATTTGTCATTATATCATATCCAGAAATGGAAAGAAAGTCAGTAAATTTCAGAGGTTTTTGAGACACCCTGGATATGAATAGTTTGTGTGAATTTTTACTTCAAGTTAAAGATTTCTCACAGTTTTACCTCTTACCCATCCGTTTTTTGTGAAAAGAATGATCAAAAATATACAGGGGTGATCAAAAAGTTCCTTTCATGTTTTCCATTTGGTGAAATGTTAGTGTAGAAACAAAAGTCCCATTTAAAGCTCCACTTAGATCAAATTACCCTTAAGTGATAGCCGTGCAACTAGCCATTATTCCTGCAAATTTTAATTTTGTAATGACATCAATCATCAATTCACCGCATAAAGGTCATAAGTTTTTGTCAAATTTAGATCAAGAAAGCAGTTGTTGACAAAAGTATCACGTAACTATTATAGCAACCCAGAACAATACAAACAAATAATTAATTTACTCTGTGTAGTGCAAGTGTATAGTTTTCTTATGACGTGTAGTCTGGCGTCTGAAAATGGAGCAAAATAGCCTCCCCAAGTTTATTCTTGGGGCAGTTGAAGAGGCCAAGGAAGATCTATTACCTTTAAAGTTCAAGAGACTCTATGAAAAACCATATAAGGACTTTATTTCCTGGTGTGCCCAACATGGTGTCAATGAGCAGCAGTACTTTGTAGAAGAAACTGTCCTGGCATATACATTAATGAAAAATGCCATTAAAAGAGCCATCCACCCTATGGAACTGTTACTCAATGTTGAAGGCAATTTCAATTCGAAAGTAGATTGAATCTTATTATTATTGCTTATTCCATTATTCTTATTAATTTAAATAAAGCTTGTTTTGTTGAATAAAGTTGGTATTTTTTGGACTAAGCAATAGAAATGCAAAAAGTTCAAAAAATTGAGTGGAATTCTTGCCTATTTTTGAAATTTTAGAACTTTCAGGCCCGCGGGCATAAAAGGCGCCCTAGGGCGTAAAAGTGCTACTTCACGCTTTAAAATGCGGGCGTAAAAGTGCACTTTTTCGCCCGTTCGTGCATAAAAAACCATTTTTAGCTTTCTTGAGATTTTTTTGACGTTTCCATTTGAATGTCTGGGTAAACTTTAAATTGGTAGGTACCTAACAAATTACCAATGTTGTCGATTTCCGATCCAAAGCCGGTAATGCAGTTCTATTTTTGATTTAAGAGTTTGAAACCAAATCTAGGTTTGGTAAAAAGAAAAAGCTCTTAGGACATGGAACCGTTTGCAGCAACCGTGTTTAAGAGAAACTTCGACGATAATTATCCTTAAAAATTACATTTTTACATGGGGAATTGTCACTTTAAGGGATCGGTACTTATCTTAAGAATTCCTTGAAATAGTTGGTATGCAAACGGCTATAACACAGAGAACGTCGGATGTTAGCGAATACCATTTTATTACAATTTTTTTAATTTAATTAAGCAGATCTTCGGTAAAGTCGTCTGATTCAAAGCCATTTAAATATTTGATATGCTGGAGGAATGTTTTCCAGCATTTCCGCTCTGTTATGATCTATATACACAAATTTTTGAAAATTTTATAAAGAATACTTTTTTTGTTTAAAAGATTGTTCTTATACCGTAGTGTGAAAGAAAGTCAAAAGATTTCTAGAGCGATTTTATCACGAATAAATAGCACCCTGAATCCATTACTGGATTAATATGTTTAATGTTTACTAGTTTGGATGTTTATCTTTTTTAAACTGGGTAGGTATATTTTATTTGTCTTTCTTTATAGGTGAGGTCTGCCGCCTACAAGAACACGTTTAAAGTAATTTACATTCTTCTTAGATTAGGCAGGAATCTAACTATAGGCATCATTATAAAAGTATACATTTTCTTAAAAATGTCCAATAAGAAATTTGGAACTTGTCTCAAGAACCATCCCACCCCTCTTGCTCGTGGTTGTTGTTCGGTTGCCAGGGATCAGCATCTTGTCTTCTGTTTCTCGATAAAGCTTTCAATGGATCAGTCAGTTCCAAACCTAAAATGAATATTGAAAAAATGTTAATTGGTAATCTCTCAAATATAGGATTCGGGTTTAAGAAATATCATTTATACAAAAACAAACATGATTCTTGAATGTACATATGTACATTATTGAAAAGCCAGAATCAACAGCAAAAAAAAATATTGAAATCCCCGAAATATCAATGGAAAAAATTTAGTACTACCTACTTACCGTCTGATGTTTTTACTGGATCCAGTACAGCTGTTTGAGCGTATGCTAGCACAGTTACAAGAAGAAAGATTTTTAGGACATACATCTTTACTAAGTAAGTAGGGATTGATACTTTTGTCAAACTACTTGTATAATATTTTTTTATTTCTCCAAAGTATATAGGTATACGAAAAAAATATTTACTATAGTAAAAATTAATGATTTTTTAATCTTTTTATAACAATTAATAATTAATTATTTTGTGTTTTTTTTTTTTAATTGAATTTCAGCTCCACTGAGAGATGAACTACCTACTTTTTCACTTTAGAATTTAGTCAGTGATTATTTGCTTCAGGCTTAGAAGAATTCTGAAAGGCTGACTTGGAGAAATCATGGAAGCCGTGCCTGTGTCTAAGGGGACTTTTATACCTAAATAAACGAAATTTAGTTAGTTTGTAAGCCTATAGAATAATATTTACCTTCATGAAATAGAAAATTTCGACAAGTCACTACAGGACGATATATTTCTAGATTTCTGGGAATCAAGTTTTGTGATATCCATTCACAAATCAGGTGATTCAGAAAATGTGACTAATTATGGCCCTATAAGTATCCTCAATGCTATTCTAAAAATATTTGAAATAGAGCTGTATCACAAGTAGGACCTAAATAGCACTTTACATCTTCTCAAATCTTAGTATCATCAGGCGTCCTCCAAGGTTCGTACCTCTGGACCCCTTAAGCATAGTTCTCATGATGCGGAATTCCGGATTGCGGGTGCGGAATTTTTGAAATAATTCCGTTGGCGGGAAAACGTCAACTTTCTTTTGCGGATCCGCAATAGAGTTGAACCATTTTTAACTTTCTTATCCGATTTTTTTTTCTATCTTTTTCTAAACATTTCCCATCTTTTTTTTGATTTCTATATAAACTTGTATCAGCGTCAGTTTCAGTTTACCGGTAATACTGGTTAAAAAGGTAATTGAAAATTTTCAACTTTAATTGTCATCACGGACGTTGTTCCCTTATGTTATATTTTGCATAGCTGTAATAAAGTACTTAAAATATCCAAACCAACTGTAATACTATTTATTGAAGCCTCCGCTAAAACATCGTGGCAGCGGTAAAAGTCGTAAGTTAAAATTTTTGCGAGCAAAAGTAATATAAAGACGGTACAGTTATGGAATGGGCAGAAATAAAACCATGATCAACGCGGGAAACAACACAGGCGCAGGCGGTAGCCAGAAAGAGACCGGTGGTGAAGGACAAACTGAAGGTGGTCAAACAGGTAACGGAAGTGGCCAAATAAGGGCCAGTATGGGTGAAACAGGTAACATTATTCTAGGCATAAGAGGTGCTGGTAGCAGTGCAGGACTTACAATGGCAAACCATGGTGATGCACACCATGGTTTGGTACAACTGTTGTGGAAACAGCCAAACAATCGTATTTATTTTTTATGATCACAGTGGCAACGTTGCAAAAAAGCCCCCCGCCGTGAAAACTTTGCCGCTGGCGCCGTACCAGGCTGTACTGTATCAATCCAGTCTGGTTGTTGTCGCTAAGGGAAAAAATGCATTCCTTATCTTTTTCACTTCGCAGTGTGGTTTTTAGCAGTGTGATTTTAGTAGTGTGGTTTCACTAGCAGTAAATAGTGCGTAAAAACGTCTAGCTCTATACAAGTTTGAACCTGCTCACTTTTCTCTAATTATTTAATTATTCTCTCTAGTTGCACCCTTGTGCAGTCTCTCTCTCTCGCTCTCTAAATAAAAATACTTATTTTTTTATCTCTCTAGCTGCTGGCTTGAAAACTCAAGTGATATAATATCGCGTAAAACATTGAGTTAATCACACTCCCCTTTTTAAAGGGCTCTCTAAAAATATAAAAACTCTCAACTCCCGAAAATTTCTATTAAGAATAAACTTTATCTTGTGCTCTCAACTAAAATATTAGCGTTCCGCTAATACTGACAATTATTGTTAAATTGACTACTGAGCACTTACAACTAGTGAATTTATACCGATTAGTGAATGTTCTCGAATAACTCAAATGCGACTTGTTAACTAACCTGTGAATAATTAAAAGTACTTGAATGTGGTTACAGTATTTATTACTTTATTAAACGATTATTTTGGCAACAATAGAGAGATATAAAACTGGAAGTGTGAGTGCATTATTTAGCAGTGACATCCCCATCCCCTTTATGATCCAGTGATCTATCCCTAAATTAAATGTTGACACCTCAGTTAGAGGTCCTAACAACAACCCCTAGATAAATTCAATTTTCGAGATCCGGGAGGTTGGAATACCTGGAAAAGAAGTTTCGAGAGGTACTTAGCAGTATCGGGGTTAAGTAATAGGTCTGATGTAAAGAAAATCGATATTCAGAGAGTGAGAACATATTACTACAATTTCCAGATCCTACACCAAACACTTTTTCAGCCACACTGGCTTTTTCCCTAAGAAAAATGTAGTTTTTGAAAGGGTATACGTTTCAATAGGAGGAAACAACGGCCAGGTGAGTTTTATAACAGATTTGCATGTGTTGTCGGAGCATTGTGAATTTGTTTGCTCAAATTGTAGCTCTTCGGCTAAGAAAAACGATTTTATAAGAGATCGGATTGTCAATGATATTTTGGACCAAAATTTAAGTGCTAAATTGCAGCTTAAATCTGATTTAAAATAAGAGGATGCGATTCTAGAGGCAAAACAATCGGAAATTTTAAAACAGAGCAATATTTTAAGAAATAGCAAATGCCCAGGAAAAGACGTGTATGCCATGGTAAAAGAAAAGAGCAGAAAAACCCTAACGGCAAGCAGAGGACAGGACGGTCACAGAATAGGGAAGAGACATAATGTTATTTTTGTGGCACACTCAAGGGAAAAGTGTCCTGCACGGAGGACAACTTGCTCACGATGCAAAAAGATCAGGTATTGGTCCAAAGCATGTAAAAATAAAAGTGTCAGGTCAGTTGAGAAAGAGTCAGAGGAGTCGAGTTCAGAAGAAGACGACAACAGTCAGGAAGGGTTTTTAGGTTTAATGGTTGGATTTTGGGTCTAATCAAAATTCAGACCTGGTTTTGTAAACTAAAAGTAGAATGTTTCAAACATAAAATAAAATTTCTAGTAGACACTGGAGCCGATGCGCATACCAGAAAAACTTCTTTCAGGGAGTCTTCTGAAAAAGTTGAAAATGTCGGATGATGTCATATCGGTCCCGGATGGGATGGTCTACCTTTACATGTTTCAGGTTTTAAAATTATTTATCTCATATCGAGGAAAACAAATTGAGGTACTGATTTATATTTGAAAAAAAATTGCAGATGCCAATTTTAGGTAGACAAGCAATAATTGATTTGAATACCTTGAAATTCACTGGTCAAGTGAGCCAACAAGTGGTGTTGTCAGATTTCAAATGTAAAGTAGATATAAATTAGTTTCCTAACTTGTTTGACACAGTGGCGACGCGTGACTTGTAGTTTGGGGGGGGGTAATGAGAAGATGCGACCCCCCGCTAACGCGCCGCAGGCCAAATTTTTTTTCAAATTTCAAGGTCATTCACTTTTCCAGAACAATTATTTCCTTTATGAAGAAAATAAAGCGTCGGGGAGGGTAATTACCCCCATTACCTCCCCGACGCGACGCCCCTGGTTTGACAGCTTGGGAGAATTCAAGGACAAAATTGAGATTAAAATTAAAGGTGAGGTCATATCGTTTGTTCAGGCAGCTCCTAGAGTGGTACCATTACCACTTTTTCCGAAATTGGAAAAAGTACTTAAACGTCTTGAGTCTTTGGGTATAATCGTATCTATTGAAGAACCTACTACATGGGTCTCTCCGATCGTAGTAGGTAGTTCCCAAAGGGGAGGGAGTTCGTTTGTGTTGCGATTATACCAAAATTGAACAAAAGTGTTTTGAGATCACACTTTTCAATGAACAAGATTGAAACAACGTTGGCTAAACTCACAGGATCGCGTTTCTTTTCTAAATTGGACGCTAATAGTGGGTTTTATCAGATAAAAAAAGGAATATTAAGACTATTAAGAATGAAATTTGCTTAACTAGGTAATAACAGACAGCAGACAGGTGATATTTAAAATGCATATTTATTTTTTATTCATTGCCTTATAGTGTTATGCTATTGTAATAAACACATGAAATAAACAGAATTCAAAGTTAATAGGCCCTGTAGTCACTTCTTCCTCTATTGCCTGTTATAAGGCCCACTATCATCTTAAACACTTTGCTAATAATGCCAATTAAGAACCCTGGAACTTTTTGCAACAGCCCTCCCAAAAATCTTGCTTGTGGTTGTTGTTCGGTTGCCATAGGTAAGATATCAGCATCTTGTCTTCTGTTTCTCGATAAAGCTTTGAACGGATCAGTAAGTTCCAAACCTAAAATAAATATTAAAGAAAAAATGTTAATTGGAAATCTCTCCAATGTAGAATTAGGGTTTAAGAAATATCGTTAATACGAAAACAAACAAGATTCTGGAATGTACATTATTAAAAAGCCAGAATCAAGAGCAAAAAAAAAAAAAATATTGAAAAATCAATGGAAAAAATTTAGTACTACCTACTTACCGTCTAATGTTTGTACTGGATCCAGTACAGCTGTTTGAGCGTATGCTAGCACAGTTACAAGAAGAAAGATTTTTAGGACATACATCTTTACTAAGTGAGTAGGTATTGATATTTTTGTCAAACTACTTTTATAATATTTTCTTATTTTTCCAAGGTATATATACGAAAAAAATAATTACTATAGTAAAAATTATTGATTTTTTTAATCTTTTTATAACAATTAATAATTAATTATTTATGATTTTGCAAATAAAAATTATTGATTAAATTACATCTAATTAAAATATATTATTATTACAGTTGAGAAATAATTTGATAACAAAATTTCTGGTCACAATATTACGAAATAATTATTAATGTAACCCATCTAAACTTTTTATAGGATCTTACGAAACCTGCCTGAAAAAGTTTTCGGTGTTTGTATTTGCCAAAATAATTTAACATAATTGGCTAGTTGAAAAGATAAGAACCATCAATAGTGTTTCGATTTTCTTTATGGTTGTTTTTAAGTCTGAACAACGTTGATTCCTCTTAGATTCACATAAGGTGACATGACATGGCATCAACTTTGGTCATGTATACATCATTCCTTATTTGGGGAATATAAAACTACACTTTGTTGATGGCCATAGAAAAATTGATATTCGAGTCATATTACGACTTCATTTGCTAATTGAATGTGTCCATATTTTTTTTTCTAAAATAATCCAGAAAGTCTTTAAACGTTTTTCCAAGCAGGTCAACATTGACTCTAACTTCCATACCCTCATCATTTTCTGAACCGCATTTTTTTTTTTGGAGTAGTTTTAGTTGGACCATAATTTATGTACCTATGCCATTTCAGAAGTTTATATGGTTATCCAAATCTTTCTAGGTTTTATTCACGACCTTGAAGAGATCGTGACATTTACAGAAATAGTCCATCGCAACTAGGATGTTTAAGCTGACTTTGTTTCGGACAAGTATCCCTCTGTATTATTCGCACTGTGTTGAAATAGTAGTTCAACAATGTATTTGCCCCTAGAACCTGTACTAAATCCAGTGAGAAATATTTGGGACATTGTCGGCACCAAATCGATAGGGAATAATCGACCAAGTAAGATCATAGTCACGTCTCTTGCTAAAGACCTGATAAATGAGCCAGTTTGTTGTCACCTACACATTTTCCATCTGCACTATCCCGTAGGGCACAAGGTCATACAGAAACCATCAACATCAACTGGAAATACTTTAATTAACTAAAAAACTCGAAAACCTTACAGGGAAAAAAGTGTAATCGTATAGCGTGAATGGAAATGAAGAGCTTTAGTCTTATCGGGGATAATACCACGAGAGCTTCAAAATTACCGATAATTTTTCACGATTGCGTGTTTTCTATAATTTGCAGAGAAAACACGCATGAGTGAAAAATTATCTGGTTCATTTTAAAGCTCAAGTGGTATTTAGAGGATTATTTCACGTATGAGAATGCAAAAAAATATGAAAATAAATATGTATTAAACGATTTGAACATCTTAACAATCAATACAAATAAATGGTTGCTATCAGGAACCGTTTGTTTTTATCAAAAATTAGCATGACAACCATATATACAATAACATGGGAGAATTATCGCTGTAATTCTCAAATGGAAGAGAGAATTTTCGCTGTTATTCTGAAAATCGTCACTTGCCTTATGAGATTTCTAACACATGAGTGGAATAATCAGTAAAATTTTAACCTAATATTTTATGGAGAATTGATAAAGTAAACTTTTAACAAAACTATTTTAAACCTTCATAGATTAAGATGAAGGACCGGAAGAATGGATAATAAGATTTTGATTTGCAGTAACAAATACGCTGAGCAGAGTCTATGGGTTTCCTTGCAGCTCGTGACCACATTGGAGGTGAGGTAACATAACCTTAAGATTTGTGTATTTTTGAAATTTCGCCGTCTAGCCCTGCTAATCCTTTGAAAAATTGTTCTTAATTGAAATATAATTCAGTTCCTAGGATAGTATATGTGGGTCTAAATACCCTCTTATTGTGCCGTTGTAGGATGTAAAAACAATGCCGGCACAAACCCTTGATAAAGTTAGCCATTATGTTTTCTCTTCCTGGTCTACATACAATGCCAATTCTAACCGCCATCGTTATATTTTATCATTTCTTATTTTTCCTGCATGCTTATCATCAAACAAAAAAGAAACAGAGCGTTGATTCGTCGAAAAAGTCGTCCGATTAAATAATGTCTCCATTTCCCAAGCGATGCAACTATAGCATAGGCTTGCTTATCGCCTGACGAATGACGTTTTTCGCTTTCCGACAGTGTCCTTGAGAAAAATGCTATAGGAGCTCCATTTTGTGATAAGCAACTTCCAATGGCATTGTAGATTGTAGATTTCGGGGGAGTCGTTTCGGCTTTTCAGCCGCTCAGCACTGCTACCTTTGCAGATATTTTGTGCGTGACTCTACATCTTAATTTGTCTCCAGGAAGCGTAGACTTCTGCCGAAGGAAGCTATTTTCCTGGGTGTCAGTTGGCCCACTTCTTCTGGTGACAGTGTTGCCCCCTCGAGGAATTTGAGCCTCTTGCAGAATTGGGCTGGACATTCGCAGAGCAGGTGCTCTGCGGTTTCTATTGCGTCTGAGCAGAATCTGCAGAGATCGTCTTCTGCTCTGTCCATTAACCTTAAATGGTATTTTACTGGGCAGTGTCCTGTGAGCAGTCCCACCACCAATCTGATGTCTGGTCTGCTCATGCTTAGGAGCTGTTCAGCTCTTCTTGCTGAAAGGGTAATAAACCTTTTTGACTGTCTGAGTCCCGGTGTGTGCCTCCAATATGATGACAGTTGGTCTTTCTCCCATTTGTTGAGTTCTTCCATGATGTGGCTTTTCATTAAGCCACAGTAGGGCTCTGGTCCATGGTGTGGTGTTGAGGCCCCTTCCTTTGCGAGGCCATCTGCCTCTTCGTTTCCTTCTATGCCTCGATGACCAGGCAGCCACATCAGCGTTACCTGGTTATGTGTCGCTAGTGTTTTTAGGGTCTGTTTACACTCCCAGACTAGTTTTGACGTGCATTTGAAAGCCCTCAAGGCTTTTAAGGCAGCTTGGCTGTCCGATAGTATGAAGATGTGTTTTCTTTTGAGGCTTTGGTTAAGACACTCTTGTGCACATATATCTATGGCAAGCAGTTCGGCTTGAAATATTGTAAGATGTTTACCCAATGCCTTGGAGAGCTTAAAGTTAGGGCCGGAAATGCCCAGTCCAGCTCCTATCATTAGCTTGGATCCATCTGTGTACCACAGAGATGCATTGTCTGCTTGTGGTAGTTCTTTATTCTCCCATGATTGGCGGTCGTTTATTACCACTGCGAAGGGGATCTCTAAGTCCAATCTGACCATCATGTGGTCACTTGGTTTGCTGGCATTCTCCAGTGTTATTAGATCAACGATTTTCAGATGTCCCCTCAGATCGCCAGGCTTGAACTTGTCTATTTGGAATAGCCTGTGAGCGCTGGTTATTGCCTCCTTTTTCACACATAGGTGAAGTGGGGGCATGTTGAGTAGCGTCTCTAGGGCTGCGGTGGGGCAAGTTGACATTGCTCCCGTGATTCCTAGACATATTAGCCTTTGCACCTTTCTTAGCTTAATCTGAGCGATGACTTGTTGGGTTTTGGGCCACCACACCAATGAGGCATATGTGACCATAGGCTTTATTATGGTTTGGTAGATCCAGAATACCATCTTTGGCTTTAGCCCCCATGTTTTGCCAACAAGTCTTCGGCATGACCAAATGGCTGATGTAGCTCGAGAGCATGTTTTCTCTAACTGTTTGTTCCAAGTGAGGGTTTGGTCCAGGGTGACCCCTAAGTAGGTACTTCACTTCGTTGGAAAATGTTAGTTGTGTACCGTTAAGGGTCGGGGCTTTCAAATTTAGCTTCCTTCTTCTTTTAGGGATAGTCCTTCGCCTTCGCTCCAATTTTTAACGATGTTTAGGGCACTTTGCATTCGGCATAGTCTGATGCGTTTGTTTCTACTGTGAATGTGAGATTTTCATCAATGGCAGTGACAACAACTTTTGAAATATCTTCTTTCAGAGCTTTAAAAGTCGATAGAGCTTCTTGTGACATAGGAAATTATTGTGTTTGTACGAGTGGTCTAATTTTATCCGAAAATCTTGGAATTCATTTCGCATAATGAATAATGGGAAAACATTCCCAATACTCGTTTTAATGAAGAATAATCTCCTGGTGGAGGCAATTCTAAGAATGGACGAAGTCGATCAGGATCAGGTTTTGAAGTCCGTTCTTTGATTTAGTAGAGTTTATAGTAAGTTTATACTTTTCAGCAACTTTAAAGAATTTTTGAAGATTTTTGTCATGCTCTTCTTGAGTCTTACCACCTACTGTGATATCATCAAGATAGGCATACGTGCCTTGAAGATTTTCTTTCTTGATTATACTGACAAAAACTCTTTGAAAACTAGCAACTCCATTGGTAACACCAAAAGGAATTCTCGTAAATTTATACAGTTCGCCGCACGCCTCAAACGCTGTATAAGGTTCGATGTTCGATAATTGCAATTTGGTGATATGCACTCTTTAGATCTATAGTGCTGAAAACTTGGTACATTGACACTTCTGAAATAATGTCTTCTATGTTTGGAAGTGGATATGTGTCTAGTTCAGTGAATTTAGTCTGGGCATAGTTGATTACCATTCATCTCTTATGATTTGTACTGGAAGTGACTAAAGCTTGAGCTCTCCAAGGCGAATTACTCTTTTCAATGATACCTTCAGAAAGCATTATCCGGACTTCTTGTTCGATAAATTTCAGGTTTTCTAGTGATTGTTTCTTAGATTTAATAGCTATAGGTCTGCAAGTGTTATTGAGATTCATGAATAGAGATGCAGGAGTAATACCTATCTGCTTGCATCAAAACGCATATTTTCAAAGTATCCAGATTTCCGTTGAATGACATCTCAAGTTTAGAATGATGATGTAGAAAATCGTGTCCCAATATAATATCTGAGCAAAAATTTTTCATAATCAGTAATGTCAAGTTTTCATATGTACGGGTATTTGTTTCTAGTGACACAGTATTACAACTTCCTTCAACTTGAGAGACCACTGATATTGACGTCATATTCACTCGTTGCTGAGCAGGAATTTCTGGAATCTTAAGTTGCTCAAGAAGAGAAGCGTTTATGAAACTTGATGTTCTTCCTGTGTCAATAAGAGCTTTAACTGGTTGTCCACAAATTTTTGCATCAATTGTAGCTTCTCCAAGTGGCGAAGCTGCAGTCTCGATAATTGCAGTAACGATGGAAGCTGACGTTGTCCTAGAATCATGCTTTTTACTGTTACAAATTCTGGCGAAATGTCCTTTCTTGGAACATTTTTGGCAAGTAGCATCTGAAGCTGGAAAAAGATATCTAGAATGACGTGATCCTCCACAAAACCAATATTTCGCTAGATTCTTGGTAGAAGTAGCTAAGATTTGATTCGAATGATCTGACTTAGAATTTGAAGTATAATCAAATGAAGTTGCATTGATAAAATTTTGTACGAAGTTTTGTGAGTGAATTTCAGCCATTTCTAAAGATTGAGCTTGATTATGAGCCTCATTGAGACTAAGGGTTGTATTTTCAAGCAATCGAGTGCGTATAGAAGAGTTTTTTAGGCCTTTTATAAAAGCATCCCTGATGTAGCCATTCTTATGATTTTTAGGTTTGATGTAAGCTTTCTCGAGTATGGCTATAGCGGAAGCATATGTTGAACATTCACTCACTAATGCATACACATTGGGAGCTATATAATTTACCAGAAGTTGTAGCTTAATTTCATCTCTGAGATCTTCAATTTTAGGCTTGTTGGCAACAAGTAAATTTTCGAATGTCTTTTACCAATGAGTCCATTGATGACAATAACATATCAAATGACAAAATTAAACAACTAGTAACAATGATATACTGTTGAATACAAATAATTTTCACAAGCTGCTGTAATGTAACTGAAGGTTTTTAAATCGTGAGATCACAAAGATTTCTAAGCAATTTTCTATTCCAGTATGGAAACGGACCTTGTGTTGCTAGATAACAAACACAAGATCCAGAATTGCATTGATGTGTTTTACATATTGCGCTATGCGTTCAATTTTCATAGAACCTGCACAAGCTAAGAGTGTGGAATGAGATAAACCAGGCCACAATCTGGAAATCGGGTTGCGACAGTTATGATTTGCATATCCTTCCGGTCCTTGGAGTAGGTTAATATTATTTCAAATTAAAAATCAGCAAAAATAAAAAATAATTTATTCAATAATAATTAATAGCTTTTATCTATCCTCCATGATTCAGCCGGTCCGGTCTGGGTATTCTCCTGCAAAAAAAAGAAAAAATTAATAAAGTAGGTCCTGTATAATTTTTCTTATAGTAGATACTCACAAATCCTTTGGACGATTCGTAGTTGTTGGCATAGTGGTTGTTGGCATCAGTGTTGTCTCAATTTGCTTTGTGGTAGCAGTAGTAGTATCCAAATTTTCAGTTATGTTTGTTGAAAGCGTATGTTCGATTGGCGTTGGTGATTGTTTAGTAATAGCACAGGTAGCTGCAGCCTCACTTCGAGCACAGGAAGTAGGTTTACTTTGATCAAAGGTAGTAGGTTTAATTTGAGTAAAGTAAGTAGGTTTACTTGGCTGTTTTTTAGAAAGACAAGATTGTGGTTTCCAATATTCCATCACCAGAATTTCCGGTGGGTAAATTTGCTTTGGGAGCGAATTGAAAAAGTATTTTAAAATTTTAATTTTAATTTGGAAAAAAAATCTTATCAATTTTGATATGATTGATTCTGATTCAATGCACCTCCTCGTAGATTTAGCTAAAAAAAAAAATTATAAATTTGGTTCAAAAATAGGACACAAAATACTGACACCTCATGCAGATGAATTTTGCAATGCCAACCAAAGCGGAATTCTTACTAGTGCAAGTACCTATTTTACCACAATATTCAATATATTTTCCAAGCTCTACGACTATGCCCCCTCAAAAATCAATTAATAAAGCTCTAAATTTATAAACTTTTTAATTTTACGGTACATGCTTACAATTTTTTTGGCCGTTTGATGTAACACTCTTAATAGTATTGCTTGCCAATTTGGTTTCTGTCTTATCACCATGAAGTCAATTTCCAATTTTGCTTCTTACCAGTTGTAGCCGGACAGTTGTAGTTGTAGAAGCTGCAGAGGTTCAGTTTTAGTTGTTGGAGATTCATTTGCTTTTGGTGGATCCTCTATCGCAACCAACAGCAATTATTACCAATCAACCCGAAGCTGAGCACCAAAATACTTATTAATTTCAAATTATTTTTTGTGGGTGAGCACTCTCACCACACGTCACTTAAATAAAAAAAAAAAAAAATGGAAGACTCATCTAAGTATACCTACTACGGAACACCACTATCAAGGGTTATTATAGCACAACAATTCTAATACCTACTAACCCAAAATAACCACATAATTATTCTAAAAGCACTACATGGTATGAAAAAGATGATACAAAAATAATTACTATAAACTCACCAAATCTGACTTCTCCTTCGTTTAAAGCAAAAACCTCCACACAAAGCAAACAAATTATCAATTTTACACCTAACATTGTTTTGTTTTTTAATAGGTATTATTATTTGGAAGCAAAATAAGTTATATATTGTAAATTTAATTGACATCAAGATTGTTTTACGATTTTCTGAAACAATGAAAATTAATTTAAAATATTAATAAAATCATTCTAATGACGCGTTGGTTTACGCAATGAAGTTTTCGTAATTGGATGTGAATAAATAATTGTTAAGCAGTCGCCTGCCCTGAACCCAAATAGAGTCATGTTTTGAAAACATTCTAACAGTATTCTATGAAAATGTCCTTCCATTTTCTATCATTTTTCATATTTTCCTCAAAAACTGTACTATATATGTATTTACTATTTTGAGTTCCTGTATAAAGAATAAACATCAAAGTAACATCATATTTTCGATATTTGCATATGTTTTGGCTCGATGGTCCATGGGCATGTGGAATTTAAACAAAATTATTCTACTCTCCTTAAACTGTGCGATATTTTATCCTTCATCCTCTGGAGGGGTTCAAAAAAGTTGTGCTTTGGTGAGAATGTGTTTTTTTATTTTCAATATTTTTCCCTATGCATGGAGTTCATATTTGAAAGTAACAGATTCAGTGGGTTACCAGTTTTTATGAATTTATTCACATCTTGCGGCAATACTAAGTTCACAGTTTTTGCTGCTGTCATCATACCAGTCCCACTAACGATGTTAAGCCACTTTAAGATGTTTCGTCGCCAAAGACATTATTTCAGCAGATTGGAACATGTTGACCAGGATTCAGGAATCCTTCAATAGTCAGCCATTATGAAGCACTTTCTTTTATTCCAAGTTCTTCTGTTCTTGTTAACAAATTTTCTAATTTAAATTTCTTCTGCTCTCAAAAATTGTGTTTGTTCAAGTTAGCTCTCCTAAATAGTATTTAAGTATTGTGTAATTAATGTTTAAGCATTGGATGATATTTGTCATATGGTCCAATTCATATCATTCAGGTTATTTGCCTGTGGATGTGAGTTAAATTTTCAATTTCTATAATATACTCTTCACCTATTCTGCCATTGTATTTCATTGCTTTCATTAGAATTACAGCCGCCAATGTGTCAGAAATATATCGGTTAAATTATGCTTTTCTTGTAAAATGCTGGATTAGAAATAGCAAAAGAAAGATAATTGTCTCGAAAAATATATAAAAGATCATAGAGAAGGTAGGTATACGGAAAAATACAAAACTTTTGAGTCTGTGGAAATCAATGAAACAATAAACAAAAAGATGACCCTAGACTCAAATCGGAAGATATTTTCACAGTATTTTATTGAAAGCAAGAATAAAGGAATGAAATGTATGAGACGAACATTAGCAAACACTATAATATAATGGGCGCGTTCTTTTATTCAGTAATGGATCCATTTGCTGCCAGCATTATAAGACAGACATTCCTAGTTTCTATGAGCTAGACAAAGAAAGGCTGATTACTGATGGATGGATTCACCGCTGAATAAAATAAAGCGCCCAATGTCTTGATAAAAAAGTACAATCATCAAGCTGAATAACTGAATTTCATGGGGGTACCTTAAAACAAATTCTCAGGAGGAATTTTCATCTAAGGACTTCGAAAAACTACCTTTTATTTTTCAATAACTTCTTATAGTATAAGAACTAGAAATGAATAATATGCCATAAAAGGGTTTGATCATTAAAACATTACATTACTTTGTATCAGTCATCCTCATGTTCCTTCTCCATTGATCCAAAAAGGAACTTTACACACAAGAACAAAATTACATGCCATCAAATTTTCACAAAACTTTTCGCACTTGCGCCGTAGTTCTCCATTTCTTCAAAAATTTCAAATTACCAGTCATTATAGACTGAATAACTCAGTTCCTCATGGTAGGTATTCTGCTTTTGCACTAATCTAGTTTTCTGTCTTCTCGCCACTCAATAAGGTGTAGTTTCGCTTCATTTTTTTGTGCGGTGAAAAAATTCAAAACGAGTAGAGGCCTGAAGCACAGACAAAATGCAAAGTCTTGAAGACGTTTTTTTTCAGGACTGCATTGCGTCTGAACGTCTGGAAGACGTCTAGAAAACGTCCATAAGATCACATTCACAAGCACAAAATTACATGCCATCAAATTTTCACAAAACTTTTCGCACTTGCGCCGTAGTTCTCCATTTCTTCAAAAATTTCAAATTACCAGTCATTATAGACTGAATAATTCAGTTCCTCATTGTAGGTATTCTGCTTTTGCACTAATCTAGTTTTCTGCTGTCTTCTCGCCACTCAATAAGGTGTAGTTTTGGTTCATTTTTTTGTGCGGTAAAAAAATTGAAAACGAGTAGAGGCCTAAAGCACAGACAAAACACAAAGTCTTGAAGACGAATCTTAACGTCTGGAAGACGTCTAGAAAACGTCTATAAGATGTCGTAAGTTCACATCTTAAAGACAACTAAGCCACACACTATTTGGTACAATCGGGCCTAAAAATAAATAATGGGCTTATGTATTAAAAATAGTTTCAAAGACGTCTTCAAGACTGAGACATCTCGTAAAAGACATCTAGAGAGTGTCTTGGAAAAAGGTCATAGAGACGTTTTTAGGCAGCCGTTTAAAAAACGTCTTGAATGTCGTTTGTGGACATCTTAGGGACGTTTTTGAGATGTCAACAAAAACTCAAACATAGGTAATTCGTTTCTCATTCAATTTAGAAGTTACTGAATGTTATTCAAAAATGCTTCAGAACACTTTAGCATTTTAATAAGCCTTTTGGAAAGTTCAAAACACTTTAAATTCCCAAATAAGGATCTTCACACTTTTTTAACAGTTTCTTCACTAACTGTACAGCTCTCTCTGCTGAACCATTACTTTGTGGAAACCTGGGGCTACTTTTCATGTGGTTGAAGTTGTAAGTTTTTGCAAATTTCCTGAAACTGTTTTCAATAATGTCTTCACTTTTAGTTTTCTTTAGTATAATAACTTCTGGATATGGATTGAGTACACATTCTGTATGACAAGGTAGACTTTTTGCTCTAGATTTGCAATCAAGTTATCTTCAGTTTCTTTCCTTATAAAATTTGAATAGCATTCAACTTCTTCTTTCAATACATCTTTTCCATTATCTATCTGTTTCAGTGGCTGTCTTGATAACATGGTACATAGGATTTTTTTCCAGCGTCAGTTTGAATGTCAAATGTAAATCTAGTTAATCTTAGTCTAAATCGTTGCAATCTTTCAGTCAAAGCATTTATAGATTTTTTTTTAGGATACTCAAAAGTGGTAAATGATCAGTTTGTATAGTAAACAATTTACCTATCAGGTACTCTTCCAGTCTTTCACATACCCATACAATAGCATATGCTTCCTTTTTAATTTGGTTGTGCTTCACTTAAACTTTTTGAATAATAAATAACAGGAGCCCATCTCCCATCTGGTTGTATTGTTCTAAACAGCCACCAATTCCGAAAGAACTCGAGTCTGCGAGAATTCTTGTTTCTTTTAGTAACATCATAAGCCTTTAAAACTGGTGCACTTGTGACAAGTATTTTTAATTTATTAATCATACCAAGAAACTGCCTCACATTTGTCACTGTTTTGGGTTCTTCTAAAAGTCTAATATAGCCTTGATATTGTCACTGTCCATTTTTATACCCGATTGTCGGATAATGTGTCCAAGTAATTTCACTTCCGAAATGCCTATCTGACATTTTAACTCGTTTAAGGTAAGCCCATTGTCTCGTAAGACTTCAAGCACTGTTTTTAACCTTTTATCATGCTGTGCAACATTTTTTCGAAAAACTGTAATGTCATCAATGTGTACTAATACCTCTTCATGGTCATTGAAAAGTCTATTCATTGTACTCTGAAAAATTTCTGGAGCTGTAGTAATCCCAAAAGGGAATCTCTTGTAAATGTACCTTCCAAAAGGTGTTAAAGAGGCAATGTAGTGCTTCGAACGGTCTCATAATGGAACTTGCCAAAAACTTGATACACAATGTTATTTTGAAAATACTTTTGTATTTCTTATTTGTGCCAGTGTAGAATACACCGTTGGTAAAATAAGTTTTTCTCTTAAATAGTTATTTATGATATAAGTGCTAAAAGTGACATTTTATTTTGTGAAAAGGGAAGTTTGGGACACGACGCCAAAGGCGGAGTGTTCCATCCCTTTGAACAAAATAAAATCACTTTTAGCATGAATATCATACACTATTTTTTCTACAAACGCACTAAAAGTGATTACTTTTAGACACTGACAGCATCCGTTAAAAATGACACTTTTAGTGACGTTTGTAGAAAAACAAATTTATTGAGTTCAGTGGAGTCAGCACATATTCTAACTTGATCATTTAATTATGAAATATTAGACCTGAAGACGTGTTTAGGCAGAGGTCAGTTGCTTCAACTGTTATAGAAAGAGTTAAGAATAAGTACCGAAAACAGCAAAAAATTAAGAAACTTAGGGCATGGGAAAAAACTAAGGAAAAATCCACTGTCTACTGAAAGTTTTCATGATATTCAGAATTAAATTGAAAGATAAAAAGCCATCCAAAAGTCCACTTCCAGATGAATTATTATCTATTTTTCTCCTTGGCCTTTGTACTACGAAGTTACTCCAAAAATAATTTTACCTTTGCCAAAGATTCTTTCGTCTATCATAGACTATAAGGATAAAATTATAAGGATACTGACCAAGAAGGAAAGAAGAAAAAACATATTGGAAGAAGAGTTTTGACTTTAAGGAGAAATTTTAATGCATTAAAATTTTTTTTTGGCTGATAAAAAAGTTGAAATATAAAGTTTTATGTATCTGCCAGAATCAACTTATTTCAGCTCAAAACTGAGACTAAATTGAACATGAAAAGGACAATCTACACTAATCTGACATAAACAAAAAACGACTTTGTATTTAGATGTCTCAAAAATTAAACGAAATCCTTTAAAAAAAGATTTGGACACTTTTCTGTGCCAATTTGTTCTCTTATTTTATAAGTTTTGTTTGGCGTAAGGGTGTTCAATCATCCTCAACCATTTTCCCATTTATTTTTCTAGATAAAAATTTGTACTTACGCAAGCGCAAAAGTAAAAATTAAAAAAAAAAAACATATTATCTTGAAAATAGTTTCGCGTAAATTGTTGCGTCGAGCTCATCCCGACGTCTATATCTTCACTAGTCGCGTCGTGGACTCAAAACGGCTCGGGAACTCTATTAAATTTAGAAAACTTGTGGTCTCTGCCTCTCTAATTTACGATTACATTCTTTGTGATGGACTAAACCGAGAAATAAATTTAGGATTGGATTAAAATCTAAAAAAAAAAAAAAAATAACACAAAAGTTTCGTGTCACATCTTTTTAAAAATACAAAGTTTAAATTTGGAGACGATGGAGAGGATTTTGAAAATATCGTTTGGAATATTTCTGATGTGTAAGTGGGAGTATCATAGCAAAATATTAACGTAACATTGGAAAGATTAAACAAAAATTAACCTGTTAGGATCACAAAAAATATCTAGAAAGAAATGAGAAATGTGCCTTCAAGCCTTGAATAGTTTCAATATATAGGGTTTACACTTTTTTTATTATGTCAAAACATACCTACAATGAGATCAAATGAAATAAATTATCTGTATATCAATTCACAACTTCCAATAAGTCAAACTGCCAGAGATTGGTTGATTGGTACTTCGAGTAGTGGAGGAAGTTTTAACTTTCAATTTGGTCAACCAAAGCAGGCTGATTATCTAAACGCGCCATGTGGAAGTAGAATTTCGGCTGCAAGGAAAACTTTTAGATACTCCTATTACCATGATAATTGAAGCAAAAATTCAATTGTGCTTGAAGGCTAAATATTTACACTTGCGGTAAATTCAAAAAAACCTTTACATAAGGTTTAAAAGATTATCAAATATTTATATTCTCTGGGTATACCTAATATTTATCCTCTTGCTGCTAGCAAAACACAAACAAATTTCTACCATTATTAGCTAAATAGAACCCAATTAAAAAGGGGATTTCCTTTTTGGTCTGGCCGACCGATTATCAACAGGAAATTCTGCAATTTTATCCATATTTTGTTTATAGGAAGTCGAATACCTACCTATTATGATGTTTATGTAATGAAGCGATATGAAAATTGGCAGTATATATGTAGTTCCGATAATGCGAATTATTATTACACAGCCGATAGTGAAAAGTTTCTAATTCAAATTTATTATACATTTTTTATACTTTCTTTAAACAAAACTCCATGAAATATGTAGGTATCTCATTAGCCACACAATCATGAAGTGTTTTAATTTCGTACGGTTACCGTGTTAAAATTCAATAGTAAACAATTCAGGATTCCACCTACTAAAAATACCGGCGCTGGCACATCATTTTGATGCCAGACTACCTACCGTAAAAACAGATAATTTGGTTAAATATAATAAACAATAATTGTTAGGAGTTAATTGATATTAGTTTTAGGTGCGTTCAACTAATGATTCGGGCCGTTAATTAACTTTCATTTTAATCGTTTTCAATTTAGTTTGGAATTCGAATATGAAATGAACTTTTGACAATCGCAAACATACAAAATTTTATCAGTATACCTACTTAAGTATTGTCCGTCGTTTTTAATCTGATACTTTCCGTATGAGGAGCGAGAGGGTGAAACAGGTGGGATGTCAGGTGACCGGTGACCATTAGCTTTCTAACGTAGGGAGCCACCAGCTCACATTCCTTATTCCTTTAAAGTATCCAGATTAAAATCGACGGACTATATACGTTATTCAACCTCTTTCTTATTTAGTAGGCTATGCAATATTTTTAATGTCCCATTTATAGGGATGATTTTTTCAACAAGGTCCATCCTATAACAGATTCAGTCGTTAAAGCAAATTCTATAGTAAACAAAAAGAGCACATAGTCGTAGAGTGATGATTTTCTTATAGATATTCAATTTTCAACGATTGCAAAACCCAATTAAAATTTAATTTCATTAAGGCTAACTATATATCTAGAGTGCTGCTCTAATTTGCTAAAACAAGCCAAGGTCTAAAATAAATAATAAATCCAATACCGGGCGCGGCAGCCAGTAAACAGGGTGCAGCCTTTTGTAAATTTGAATCTGGGCACATATAAAATAAGTATAGAAACAGGCGTCCTTTTGTGTATAACGGCAATGGGCTAACCTATTTTTCTACGATATGAAACGCGCACACACGCGAGCATATTTTTTTCTATTAGCGTGCCTAACGAACTGTATGAATGACTTGATTGATGCGAAACGGATTTTAATTCGAATTAGCGAAATGGTCCCGATCTTTCTACGACACCATTCGAATCTGAATGTTTGATTTGTTACAGAGGAAGATGTCAGTCATTTTAATTGCAAAAGAGAAGATAATCAATATACATTGAAAAGATTTGAGGATGATTTGAAGTTTGGACTTTTTTCTACAAGACACAAAAATCAAAAGTTTGCACATTTTCCTTAGAAACTGAGAAAATACCTACTGTTTCCCATTTGGAGTATTTGCTCGAATTGCTGTACGCCACTTAAGTGGCAGTGTTAGGTACTAACTATCGTGTTCGACAAACATTGATTTTTCTCTAACAATTTGGAATGTCAAAGGATCCTTCATTCGGGTCTCAAAACACGTTTTGAAAAATCATAATTCCTAAAGTTTGAACACAATAAGAACAGGTTAGGTACTACCGAAAAACTTCCATCAATCTTTATGTTTAAACCAAAATTTACGTTAAACTCTCTCTCAAAATGCTTGAAACAAAAAAATACATAATTCATTTCTTCCATTCAGTAAACAGATACATAACTACCAATACCATGCAATAGTCGTTTATAATTCTTATGATTTCCTCACACTTCTCATTCAAACAGAAATATAAACCTTCAACAATTTATACACTCCTTATAAATTTTAGTAATCAAAACCATGCATATGGCGCAGGTTCGTACTGAAATAGAAGATAAGGTACCCACACATCAGTATTACAAAAATTGAGGCACCACTTCAGTGTTACATGGGAAGCGCACTTCGAAGTTAGTACTTTGGTACTACTCGATATTTAAAGTACCACCATAACCCAGAAAATGTATCAAGACAACAGAAATGCAGGCGGGTGTAAACTAAGCGATATTACTCAGTAAATGCGTTGCCTTAAAAATAGGTTTCCTATTAGGTATATGAGTGTACTGTACTGCCTATACAGTGTTGCCAAATGTTTTCCTTAGTAGATTTTTATGTATTCATTTATATTATTTTTCTAAGTCGAAGGCAAAAAATAGCTTTATTGTTATAAGGAAAAATAGAAAATGCACATAAAGCCATACTTTAGTCTAAAATAAACAATTACACTATAAATCTATATAGTTTATTTGATCTCTTTAGTGAATTTGAATATTTCGTAGAAAGTATAGTTTTTCACAAGCGTAAAAAAAAAATTAACTGTCTTTCTCTCATAAAGGTACCTATGAAGTATGGAGTCTGTTTATGTTTTGATCCATCAACTGCAGTAAAAAAGCTAAAGCCATACCACAAAAATCTAACGAAGAATTCTTTGGTTCCACTCTTTCAGCAGTTCAATGTAAACCGCCCTTGAGTGCAAAACAATCATACTGTAATAGCCTGAACTTCGAATCATTTAGATGGTAAACCGCATGCCTAGATAAGTTGGAAAAATAAGAATTGTATTTTTTCTGACTGATGAAGTTTTTTTGGGGTGGCTTTGATAAGCATATCAGAAGATCATCTTTGGCGTTCAACAATATTAAGATCCTAAGCTAGTAGGGTATTCATCCCAATTAAATGTCTAAATTTTACGAAATATGGGTTCCCTATTGGCTCTTCCAACTATACAAAAACTATTCCAACTTCTTCAGTGCAAGCTTTTTGGAATCCCGTCCCTGTCCATTAATGTCAGTGGTCAGTTGCTCCTAACGAATCCTAATAAATAGAATAAAGTCAAAGGGAAGACCCAAACAAAATTAGCATTCCAGTGGCGTACCCACGGGGGGGGATAAGGGGGATATATCCCCCCCCCCCAGAAGGTCTCGCAAAGTTCGCAAACTCAAACGCTACATCAAAAGGCTAATAAAAATTATGTAGGCTATTATGTATTTGTTATTTTGTATTGAAATAGTGGGAAAGAAATCATGATCGCTTGTTATGAAGGGTTCTGGGGTGTCGCCTCCTGCAATAAATGAAAAACAGCAACATTTTTGTTTTTCTCAAGATTCCGAAAATGGTTTTTATACAAAAACCAATAAAACGCTATTCGGGCAAGTTTGCAAGTTTCATCGAATGGAATGAGTATTTAAAGTTTTTCGATATTTCTACGGTTTATTTTTTTGAAAGCTCAAAATAATTGTTTTTGGGCGTGGCACCCGAAAAAAATTTCAGGGAGGCGCCTGCGGCGAGCTTTCGCCTCCTCCTGGATTACTCTCTGGCAATACACATGGACCGTGGTTCTGGGCTAGACCCCCCCCCCAGAGGTAAATCGTAAAGACGCCACTATTTGCTGTACAAACCTATATTTTTTAATTTTGTTAATTTTTATCCCCCCCCAGAGCCAATGCCTGGGTACGCCACTGTAGCATTCTAGATTGTGCATTGTAGAATGCATCTGGGGTCGTTTCTAATTAGCACTGCTACCTGTGCTTCTAAGTTGGTGTCCAAGATTTGTAGGCTTCTCCTTTGGGTCGTATGGAATTTCAGCCTCTTTCAAAACAGAGGAGATATACCATATATTGTTCTAATGTTTCTCCTGTTCATGTCAAATACTAACCTGACACACTCAAATGTGAGTTATTCTCATTAGTTTAAAAAGTACACGTTTCAGGTGAGTATCCTATTTGACCAGTTCAACAGTATATTGATGAGTAGATGGCTGCGGAACTCGCTGCGCTCGTCCCGCAGAGGTCCACCCATAAGCTCCGCAACAATCCACTTATTTGTACTTGAACAATAACTTATTATATCAAGTCAGAATTTGTAAGATTATACAATTTTTGTCAATTTGCCTTTTAACAGGATTAACAGGAATTAGTAATGTCACTTTACCAAACTAGTAATATATTGTGATAAGTTATTCAAGTACAAACGAGTGGATTAATGCGGAACTTATGTGTGGACCTCTAATTACCAATATACTGTTGAACTGTTCAAGTAAGACATTCACCTGAAACGTGTAATTTTTAAACTAATGAGAATAACGCACATTTGAGTGAGTCAGTTTAGTATCGTAATTAGACAACATATTGATGAATAGATGACTTATCACAATATATTACTAGTTTGGTAAAGTCAATTCCGTTTCAACGGGAATTAGTAATGTTACTTTACCAAACTAGTAATATATTGTGACAAGTTATTCAAGTAAAAACGAGTGGATTGTTGCGGAATTTATGGGTGGACCCAGCCATCTATTCATCAATATGTTGTTCAATTACGATACTAAACTGACTCACTCAAATGTGCGTTATTCTCATTAGTTTAAAAATTACACGTTTCAGGTGAATGTCTTACTTGAACAGTTCAACAGTATATTGGTGATTAGATGGCTGCGAAACTCGCTGCGCTCGTCCCGCAGAGGTCCACCCATAAGTTCCGCAATAATCCACTCGTTTGTACTTGAATAACTTATCACAATATTTTACTAGTTTGGTAAAGTCAATTCTCCTTTCAACAGGAATTAGTAATGTTACTTTACCAAACTAGTAATATATTGTGATAAGTTATTCAAGTAAAAACGAGTGGATTGTTGCGGAATTTATGGGTGGACCCAGCCATCTATTCACCAATATATTGTTCAAGTACGATACTAACCGGACTCACTCAAATGTGAGTTATTCTCATTAGTTTAAAAAGTGCACGTTTCAGGTGAGTATCTTATTTGAACAGTTCAACAGTATATTGGTGAGTAGATGGCTGCGGAACTCGCTGCGCTCGTCCCGCCGAGGTCCACCCATAAGCTCCGCAACAATCCACTTATTTGTACTTGAATAATAAGTTATTTATAAAGTCAGAATTTGTAAGATTATACACGTTTTGTCAATTTGCCTTTTAAGAGGAATGTTAAGAAGTAGATCGGATCTTTTTGCTGATATGAACATGAATATGATCTCGAGTGGATATTCAAAGCATTTGTTTTTTTTTCCATCTGTTGAGTTCCTACACAAAGTGAACTGGCTTCACAAAAATACCTCAGGGCCTTGAAAAAGTGATGTAGAACCTTGTTCAGCGAGAATATCTACTTATTTGTCTGCTTCTTGATGTCCTGGTATCCAATTCAAGGTTACTTCGAAAGAAGAGGAGGCATGTTCAATAATTTCTCTAATGTTGACATATAGCTCCTGTCCTTCGTAGGCAGATGAGCCAGTAGGTAGTAGGTACTCTACGAGTCTTACTAGTAGGTACTCCCAATTGAGATAACTTCTAGTCCTGTGAATATACGGCTTGGTGGCGACAAAAAAAGAAACAAGGGTGCGAAGTTGGGAAATATACGGATTCAAGAAGGATTGACGGACAACAAAATTCCCAGGAATGAAACTCTAAACGAAAAGCGCAGTTTACTAACAAATACTGCGTGTGTTATTTGTAACGACGTATATGGGCTATGAGAGCACACGTCCAGAAAGATAATATTTGTGATCACTGTCAGTCAATAATCTTTAATCTTTTTGCAGAGCAGTGATTAATATAAATTAAGGATTGCCTTACTTCAGCCGTGCCCATCAGGTAGCTTTTTTTTTGCTGGAAATAAATGTTTATTAGTAGAAAAATACAAGTAAAATCCGGCATCTTGGCAACATGGTCCCGCATCGGCCTGCATTTCTGTTTCGGTCTTCGATTCCACAATTTCCACACTCTTGTTGGCGCTTAGTCCTCTTATGTTTCCTGTTGGCCTGGTAAAAAGTCCACGTGAGCTGTAGAACACTCCCACACAAATTCTCTTGAGGCGGGTGGGTACTCGAATGCCTATTAATTTTCCACGGCTTACGAACTAAAGAACGACGGACTTTGAATACATTTATTTGGTAATAGAATTTACAAACAAAAAATAATTTGGGTCAGAGCCATATTGAACGTCCGATATAAATATAAACATTCAAGATCTCTGGCAATCTGTTTTGATACATAAGCTAGTTTTAAAATTAGCTCAAAAGAAAAAATGTATACATACCTACATTTAAAAAAAAATATCTACTCTAGACTCTTGAGAATCTTGAGATGAATGATTTACCAGATGAACTAATTCTAATTTGAGTTTTTAGTGTTTATAAGTTAATGATGGTCTGTTTGGCAGTCGTTCAAAAGTATTAGATTGCTTATTTATTTTTTAATATAAATTTATACTAAAAACAGGTTTTTGACTTAGAGATATATTCCTGATTGACAATATGGATCCAAATATTTTTGAGGTAAATCTTGCCCAGAACACTATGCTAATATAACCAAATGCAAAAATATTATTTCTCGTGCATAGATTCATGGTTTCTAAATTAAATTAACGACGCTCCGAAACTTTCAATTACTTAACTAATGTAACGATCAACGTCCCGGAAGCTTTAACATTATATTTACGATGACACCATGGAGGCGTTAAAGGCATATGTGAGATACAGCTCCATGTTGCTTCTGTTCTCTTGATACTTATGTGGATTCCATTTCCAATAAATTCACGCATGGTTGCACACACACAACCCTTTTATGCCTTGCACCTCATAACTTTTTAATAGCTTTAATTGATTGCTTCGTATGGGTTAGGTTACACACACAACGCAAGCTAAAAATAAAATTACTAGTGCCTTAATATTAGAGCTTAACTCAATCAGGTTCATATGGGCGTTTTTAGGTGTCAAAAAATATTATTAATTATCTTGATGGGTGAGAAGATCGTGCGATATTGGAGAATTATTAATAAGGATTTTCAGGCTCTGATGTTGGCTGTCGAAAGTGCCTGAACTGATCTTTGGGAACTAGGGACGCAGAATCTGTTAGGAGGTGCGGCTCGAATATGGTATCCTGGAAATATTATGTATGTTCAGGAGGGAGTCATTTATTGGCGTTCAAGCGTATTTCAGTTTGATAAGTTCTAATAGAGCCTTATAGTTTTTCAGTAAAAAAAAAATGGACTTATTTTTTCAAAACTTTACATGAAAAAATCATAACTAAATTGTTTTAAATTTTTAATGTGTTTTCTCAAACTCTATCAAAAACGTATATAGTCTATCGATAGTCAAATGAGACAGTAAAAAAAAATAATATTCCTTTGGCCGTCGGCGTTTTCTTTATGAAGCACGGGCGGAGTAAGAGAAATTTATTAAAACAGTTTTATATAAAATAAAACATGAGGCACGATACAACTCAAATAGGAATCAAATTTATAAAAACTATCTACTGCACTGTTTTTCAAGACGAAACTGATTAGCAAGCGGCGGCCGCTTCAAAGAAATATGCCTCCAAAGACGCCGCTTCAAAGAAATATGCCGCCAAAAACGCCGCTAAAAAATCAACGTTGACTGTATAAAACAACCAATAAGATGCATTGTTCGCACGTGGATTCGCATCCAATGTATACGGGCACGCTCAATATATTTTTCCTAATAATAGTATAATAATTTTAACGGGCAATACGATAATTTGAGGAGACCCCAATTTTTGCCTTGTCTCATTTGAGAAACGATAGACTATACCTAAGGATCCTAAAAATATATTTTTTTTTCCTTTTTCGTGAATTTTCAGTTAAAATTCGTATATTCGTAATGAGTAGCTCTAACGATGCCGAGATCACTTTCCGTAGCAAACTAGTCTATAACTGACACATTTTTGGAAGTCTGTTACGTCTAAAAACTACCTTGAAAATATGTATTGAGATACGGCTGACCTATGAGTTGAAAATCGTAGGTATTTTATATCAAGAAGGCTTAAAAAATGGCTTAGATTATCTTGGTAAAATTCTAGGGCCCACTTGAAAATGTCTAAATGCATGTGGTATACCCAATATTGGGTTTGTGCTGTTCCAAGAAAAAATGAACTTGCTAAGGGAACTGCCTTGTGGACGTGTGCTTTCGTTAAAAGAAATAAAAACAGATCCAGAAAAAGTCCAGGCAGTATGAGATTTGCACAGACCAATGAACAAACATTAAGTGAGAAGCTTATTCCTAGAACTCTGAACTGCAGCTACTACCGCTTGTTTGTTAAGGACTTTAGAAAGATTGTCAAGCCTTAACACCAACTAACTAAGAAAAATGCGCACTTTGATTGGTTGCCAGAATGTCAGTCTTTCGTAGAGCTAAAACTCAGATTGATCAACCTACCAAACATCACCGGAACTGGATTTTGATCAATGCCACTTGACTAAATGATGCTTCCATTTTCTTAGGGCTTTTCAATAAGCGTATGCTTTTTCTCCACTTACAACTTTTTCCTCTTCGAATGTTCTCGATAAAAATACCACTGGTATTTCTCTTTGACTCAAAATTGCAACAATTATGCGAAATCTAAAGAACTTATCAGATTTAACAACTCAAGTTTCTTTTAAATATCGATTATCCAAAGAATTGATTCAGCAATATTTATAACAATTATGTTGAAGTAGGCAATTATGCAAGCACTGTTTTGCTTTGTTTTTTTGTTTTTGGATTTGTTACACACAGGCCTTATGAGGATAGGCTATCATGTAGTAGTGTGTATCATCCTTGCTACGGACGGGGTAATCTGTAATGTCACTCATGTTATGTGTCAAGACTGTCAAGCGAACAACAACAGGTTATGAACCCCAGTAGCGTGTAACGGTCGAGAAAATGAGAATCGGAAGGAAACGGCGGTGAAGTTGACGGTCAATATACATGTATGTAGAAGGAAAACGATAAGAAGAACTGTTAGCAGGAAAAGTAGGTTTAAAATAGGAACAATGTCAGTATCGGGTAGTCAAGGCTTTGGAAACTGGGAGTTCCGCATCAAGCTCCTTCTAGAGCACCATTACGTGTTGGGAATGCTGAAGCAAGATCCACCCACAGATTCAACATTGTTAGCAGCCTGGAAAAAGAAGGATTTGAGAGCCAGAAACTTGATAGTGCAGTGTTTAGGGGATATTATCCTGGAAATGATAAAGTCTTAAAGTACGGCTAAAGAAATCATGGAAACACTCAGTGAAACCTACAAGAAAAGTGCTAATCAAGTTCAGCTTCATAGCAAACTGAGGAATATTAAGTATATGGGATTTATGGGAAAAAACAATAATGGAATCGAAAAATTGTGGTGGCTCGATCAATGACACAGAAATTATAACTCATTTGTTAGCAGCAATGCCGGAGACATATCAGACAGTGGCAACTTTGGAATTTGTGAAAAGTCGCTTGCTGATGGAAGAAGATAGTCAAAAGAAGGTAACAAGTGAACCAAACTCAAGTAATGCATTTTTAGGATATGAAAAACAAAAACCAGGAAGAAAACAAGAACTGAATTTCCTTTCAAGTGTTATTTTTGCGGAATGAAGGGTCATAAAAAGGCAACCAAACGAGAAGTAGTGCCCATGAAGAAATTGCATTTTTAACATCTTTGACAAATAGTTGTGAGACCTCAGAGGAAAAATTAAATTTTATAGTGGATAGTGGTACCACAGACCACTAAATTACAGAGAAGATGGGAAAATATTTAGTGGAAATAACTAAAAAAGTGGAT
Source organism: Ceutorhynchus assimilis (assembly GCA_917834065.1). Classification (NCBI taxonomy): domain Eukaryota; kingdom Metazoa; phylum Arthropoda; class Insecta; order Coleoptera; family Curculionidae; genus Ceutorhynchus; species Ceutorhynchus assimilis. The sequence continues at coordinate 7,834,409 of OU892281.1, forward strand.
CATACTATAAAAGTAGCTAAGGAAGAGGTCACAGTTCAAGCACATTTGCAAGGAACTTTGTATTTGCAAAGTGAAAATGGTAAAAATATTAAGTTAGAGAATGTTTTCATGTGCAAAAATCTAATAATTTCTGTTAAAACACAACAAATTTGCACTCATGCGTTTTTAACTGAAAAAGAGCACGACTGCACGTAGTGCAAACGCATTCGGGCAAATTTCCCAAAAATTATCGATAATTTCCATTGCACTTGTTATATTACTATTGATAATTTCTAGCGATGTTTGTGGTCTGATCAACCCAGTCACAGAGGATGGTAAAAGATGTTCTATTACATCCATAGACTATTATTCGCATTTTTTAGTTGTATATTTTATGGCCAATGAAAGTGAGGCATGCAGCAAATTCAGAGAGTACTTGACGATGGTGTAAAACAAATTTAAGTGTGTGCCAGAAAGAATGCGAATAGATAATGATGAAGAATAATATCTTTCCCATGAGTTCAAGAATTTATGTAATCAAAAAGGGATCAAAGTGGAATACACCATACCAAGGACACCTGAGCAGAATGGCGTAGCGGAGAGGTATAATAGAACATTGTTAGACAAATCTAGGTGCCTAATTTTTGAATCCAGCTTAAATAAAAAGTTTTGAAAAGAAGCTGTTGCCACTGCAGCCTATTTCAAGAATAGAATTCCTACCTCTTCACTACCACAGAACAAAACCCCTGCAGAAATATGGTATGGGTATAAACCAAAGAAGAAAATTCGTATTTTTGGATGTGAATCATACGTACATGTTCCAGAGGAAGATCGGAATGTTAAACTCGATGAAAGGTCAAGAAAAATGTATCTTGTGGGCTATATATACAGATAATGGCTACCGAATGTGGGATCCCGGAAGGCAAAAAATTATCACAGCTAGGAATGTTGTTTTTAATGAAAAAAACAAAAAACAGAACAAGAAGGTTATAGAGAAGTCATGAATTGGGATGATAATCAAGAAACAGAGAGTGATGTTGAAATTGATAATGAAAATACAGAAAATCCAGAAAGGTACGAAACAACTCCAAGAGGTACTCCGAAATATTACCAAGGAGAATACCACAAAGACCAGTAAGAGAGAGACAGTTTTTGATCTGATGACAGCCTTATCAGTAGGAAGTTTTGTCGAAGGTATACCACAAACCCACAAAGCAGCATTAGAAATGGATACGAGCTGTCGAGAAGCAATTCAAGAAGAGTTAAGTGCACATAAGCAAAATGAGACTTGAGAGTATGTACCAAGGAAAAATGACATGGAGGTGATAAATTCAAAATGGATTTTTAATGAGAAGGAAAGGAATGGAGCAGCAATTAAAAAGGCAAGATTAGTGGCACGTGGTTTCATGCAAAGTGATCTGCAAGAAGATGTATATTCCTCTGTCGCTCGGATGTTGACAATTGGAGTGCTATTGGCATTAAGTGTACAGTGCGGTTTGAAAATTCATCAACTGGATGTAGGTTGTGCATTTTTAAATGGTATTTTGAAAGACCCAGTGTACATGGAAGTTCCAGATGGAATTGAAGATGTGAGACCAATTATGTATGTAAGTTGCGGAAAGCATTATATGGACTTAGGCAGTCACCCAAGTGTTGGTATGACCGATCGATAATTAAACCATTCTACTAAAAACATATTTCATATTTTCATCAACTTTATAGCGAGGCACCTACATTTAAAAATACACAATGAAACAATTTTTTGAGATGTACATTATAATTTTATTTATTTGATTATATCCAGATACATGTATAGGTCAATATTTTAGATCATAGTCCTTGCCAGAAAAAGAAAAACCTATTTCTTCAGTAAAATATGCGTGGTTAATGTTTCTTGAGCCTTGAGTCCTGCCCTAAGCCTAGCTCCAAGCTCTGCGTCAACTTTTTCAAATAAATTCTCAATCGTCCTTTCTGCAATAACGCTGTTCGTTTGCCTCAGCCAATTCAGTATATTTTCTATGGTCCTGTTCCTTTCATCTTCTTTTATAACCTGAAAATACATATAAATGCTAGAAAATGTCACACTTTCTATCTCTCGCTTAATAAACGATTCGAGACAATAATAATATCACATGGAAAAATAAATCTTTTAATAAATCTGAGCTGCTTGACAGTTTAAAAACCTACTAAGTATTTCGAAAATAAAAATTATTACTCAGCCGAAATCTATTTAAAAAAGTTGTATTTTCGAAATTATTAATGCCCATAAATCTACTCACTCTTGTCCATAAAAGTCGAGCCTGTGTATAATTATCAATTAATCCATTTTCAACACGATCAGTCAATCCGCTTATGGGTACTTTTGGAAATAGAGCCCTAGCTCTTTTATCAGCTTTGGGTCCTTCGAAGCTGTTTGGATAATAATTTGGAGCACCACCTTGACTTACAATTGTAGAGCGACCATCTCTATTGTAGTTATGTATCTGGAAATGTATAGTTTTATTTAAATCGACATCAGCTGATGATATCTTATTTAAAATGTAAGTTTTCTATGTTTATATCCACCTACTTTATGTAGTTGAAATATAAATCGAAACTACTGACATTTTTATAGTCGAAAAGATTAACTGTCCATGTTATTATGGCTGGCTTGCTTAATCGTTTTCAGTTTACACTTAAACTAACGATAAAATTTCAAAATAATGAACAATATTTCAAATTTTGGAATGCTTGTAGTTTATGATGCGACGGATTTTATGAACATTCCGGAAATATTTCAATGGAAAATTGACGGAAAAACCAAGAAAATGGTGGTGAAACGAAAATTATGTTCAAGTAAGACTCCAAGTTGATAATTCAGCTCAAAAGTTGTTTGAATTCTGGGTAGAAATATGTGGAGACATTTGAGACATATAAATCTTAGGTTGTGAAGCATCGATAACTTTGCCACTGATAGACATAACCACTACCGAAAAAAGAAAACACTTTTTACTTTCTTAATAAGACTTCGCCAATATGGAATTTATATTTACCTGAAAAGGAGCATTTACTGGCAACTGATTGACATTTACTCCCAATCTATACCGATGAGTGTCGCCATAGTTAAATATCCTCCCCTGAAGCATTCTATCGGGCGAAAAATCAATTCCTGAAACAAATTTTGCTTTTAAAAATTCCCCAAATTCATTTATCACCATTCCAAAATGAGAAAACACAATCACATTTTCAGCTCATAGAATTTACCTCATATCAGTCTGGAAATAGCTTCTATGATTATGTCGAAACAGCTTTAATAAGCTTGTAGAGACGAGACGACGTTTTTCATCAGCTGGGTAGGCGTTTTTCAGTAAATAGTAAACACATCGTGTATTTTTATCGTGTCCTTTACCCAAAAAACTATTTTTAACCCTCGACAATTTAATATGTTATATTGCCGCAATAGTTCAATGTCAAAATATAAATAAATTCTTACCAGGTATAACGTGAGACACATCAAAAGCTAATTGCTCAACTTCGGCGAAATAATTCGTAGGGTTTTTGTTGAGTACGAATCGCCCTACTGGAATTAAAGGATAGTCTCCATGTAGCCATACTTTAGAGTTGTCGAAAGGGTCGTAGGGATTTTTCGCAGCTTGTTCTGGAGTCATCACTTGAATGTAGAATGACCAAGATGGATAATCACCAGTTCTTATGGCATTGTATAAATCTCTAAGGTAATAGTCTGGTTGAACACCTGCTAATCTATCAGCTTCTTCTTGACTCAGATTTTCAATGGCTAGAATATCAATTTAGTAGTTATTAGTCATATGTATAGCAACTTACGTTGATCACTCCTAAAATGGAACTTGCAATAAACCAATTTGCCTTCGGCATTGATTAAAGAAAAAGTGTTGGCACCATAACCGTGCATTTTTCGGTAGCTTGCTGGAATTCCTCTGTCAGTAAACAGTTGCAAAGTTTGATGGGTGCTTTCTGGTCTTAGGGACAGAAAATCGAACAAGGCGTCATAGTCTGGACGAATATTAGTGACTGGATTCCTAAATGGATATTATCAAAATTAAGTGAGGTTACTTTTGAAGAGAAACTTATGCCAATTACAATCTTCAAACACGAATAGATTTTCAGAATGATCCTATACTTAACTTTAAACTATTTTGAAAACTCGACATGGACATGCCTCGGCTCTAAATCATTCGTTTTATTATCACTTAACTCAAATATTTCTAAAATGTCATAAGAGAGATTTATTTAAGTAGTTGTGAATAAATCACTAATATTAAAGTGCAGAATTTATCAGTAATAAAGCATCAAGTTTTGAAACGAGAAGTTCATGAAATGCTTAAAGTGGAGTAACTAATATCAAGTAAACTTTACCTTTTCAAAGAATGAATAAACATTGGAAAGTTGATGGAATCATTAACGAAAAAAATTGGGCTGTTATTGCCAACCAAATCCCAAATTCCATCTTCAGTGTAGAATTTTATGGCAAATCCACGAAGATCTCTGTAAGTGTCCGCATAGCCACGTTCTCCTGCGACTTGGGAAAATCTGACAGCTATTGGTGTTTTCTTGCCAATCTCCCCAAATAAACTGGCGGCACTGTACTGAGTGATATCGTGAGTTACTTCGAAGTAACCGAAAGCGGCACCACCTTTAGCATGAACTACCCTTTCTGGGATTCTTTCTCTGCTGAAATGAGTGAGTTCGTCGATGAGTACTGTGTCTTCTAAAAGGGTTGGACCGTGGTAGCCAACAGTGAGACTCGCTGTATGGATGCCTACAGGATTACCACCATCGGTCGTGATACTGTCATTGTTATCCTACAGAAATAATTAAAAAAATAGTTCAAAGGTTTTCCAATATCTAGCAGGTGTTCCTGGATTTTATATTGAAAAATGAATAGATTTTATAAAAAAATTAAGGATATATTCGTTATTTTCAATATAGGTATAATGTCCTGTAAATATAAATGCCTTTTTACTACAGAAAACGTGATATAAGGTACATATTCTATTTCAAACTCATTTATGTACTTACTTGATGATTTTTAGCATATTCTAGTAACACATTCGAAGCCGGATCACGAATATCATTAGGACTCACTTCGCCAAGACCCATTTTGTTGCTTGTAAAATGAACATGCACTGTCTGATTGACTGTAAACTTTTATCTCGCAATGAGAAGACTTTATACTTTTATTCCAAAGATTTTTTTGTGTTTCACCACAAATGATGGTTCTTTGTAAAAATGCGGAAACCGCAAGAAAACAACAAGCGCATATTATCACCCATCAGAGGATTTTGACCTGAATTTGAAAGAAAAACAATAATTGGTTTGTTGTGAACTGAATTTTCAGGAAATTTCAAATAATATGGCCTCTCCTATACAAGTGCTTCTGGTTTTTGATTATTGAAGAGAATCTTGTTTCCCTGTTAACCTGGATTTTCATCAAAAACTACCGTCACGTATGGGACACTTCTGTTAACAAACTCGTAAAAAATTTGAATCTTACTGCTTGTTGCATCACTCAAAATTGAAAATGCTTGTCAGCTTTGGGTCATACCTGCACCATGGGCTATTCCTCCTCCATAAGCGTTTGTCCAATGCACAGAATTTTCCAAAGTCCTGATCACATTCTGTCATTTCTTCTCACAGTAAAATAACATTTATTAAACATTTTATAAACTTCTGGATAGTTCAAATTGTCTCATTTCTCGTCGAATAAACAAATACTTTGACGAGTGAGGAGTGAGCAAACGCAAGGAATATGAACATAGGCGCCGGAATTTCAAAATTACATGGGGGCTTGGGCTCCAAAAATTAATAAGTAGAATTAATTAGACAGACAGGACTAGGCTACCAGATAGATAGACTTAAATGGGACTAGTTGACAGATACTCATTTCACTGCAGGATCGCCACGCTGGTTCATTGATCGTCCCTGCAGGTTTCTTCATATTTCATATTATTAAAATTCGTGCATCTTCGGCAACTCGGCTATACTCGGCTTCAACAGCACCATTGGCGTAGTCAGGATTTTGTCTTCATCACGCTTATTCATCAAGACAACTTATTGATTTTCTGTATGGCTTTGGAATTTGTTGTAGCTATGACGAAGTGATGAGGTACAATTCTTCAGTATCAACTACAGTTTACCGTAACGTGCAAACAGCAAACTTCGAACTACGGGGAGCTTGAAGCCGGATTGTCTGGTTCAAACGGTAGTGGACAATTTTGATATACAGATCTCCTCAGCAAATGGACTAAAATCAACAAACTCCCTCGCTATGATGCCTCGCTTTCATTCAAAACAAATTGAAAAAAACTCAACTTATGGCACGAAACAAACTTATAAATACCTAAGCTAATGGCATGGCCAAAAAATTAACTACATATATACAGGTTTGACAGGTCAACAACAGGCAAATTTTTATGCAATAGAATGAAATGTCTAGGAAAACTCTAAGGTTGAATAGAGAAGAAAAGATAACGATTTCCCCTGTTCCACCTCCAGCATTCCCAGCGCTCTTTGGCCACCTTGTTGTTGTCTCCCTCCGCTTCGCGACGGGAGGCAAACCACATCCAATACTTTTTTCCCTTGTATAATGAATAACTATTATTAATGGGATGTTGTATCTTTCGGTGTTAAATTTGCTCAATATATTGGGATATAGAATATCATCCATAACTCTTTGGAATGTAGCCGGCACGTTCTTCAAACCAAAGGGCATGCGCAAGAATTCATAATGCCCGTTTCCTGTGCTGAATGCGGTTTTTTCAATGTCGTTTTCGGGCATCCGTATCTGGTGGAAGCCGCTAGCTAAATCTAAGGTGATAAAATACTGGCAGCGAAAGAGATCCGTTATGTTGGGTAAGTGGGTATAGCAAAAACAACAAAAATATAAAACACACTAGTTTGAAATAAAAATAAATAGTTGGGAATGTTAGAATCAGGAATTCAATATTTTTGTATCGACCCACTACCACTACATACTACATACAATGCCATAATCACTATGGGGGCTCCGCCCCCATAGCAAATTTACTACGGGGGCTCAAGCCTCCATTGCCCCCATGGTTCCGGCGCCTATGAATATAAAAATGCGCATTAGAATCGGCAAATCAGCTACTGTTAGAAACAGTAATCATTTACCAAAATGTGCCCTTCGAAATGCTCAAAGACCTCCTTGAATATTTCTTCAAAATAAATTTTACTGTTTTACCTGTCACCCTTCATCATCATCATCATCCATGCTGATTGTACGAAGAATGTGGACGGTGGATCCTGAATTTTAAAGAATTGACAGTGCTTTGAACATTCTCGAATCCAAATTGAGTGCAGGCTAGATTATTTTCTCACAACTTGTAAATTTCTTTATATAACATTTTAAACAAAGCTCTAGACAATTTTTCAAGCGTGTAGTCAGCTTGATTTCTAACTATATTTTATGTTTTTTTAGAGAAAACTTTAGCTACATAACAAGAAACTAGAGCCCATAATTCCTCAATTACAATTTATAAACTGAACGCTACATCTGTGTCGTGAATATAAATATTCAGATGATTTTTATTTCTGGATTATACGGATACTGGATTGATACATTCTTGAAAAAAGTATCAGGTTTGATTTTTTATTTATTTATTATACATTTTCTTTTAAACAATTCCATAACCTAACATTGCAGACCCAATATATTTACTAATAAAATGACAATTTTTTCGATTATGAAACAGACTAAATTTCTATATGAAACTCTCCTTCGTCTCCAAACAAAGCCTCTCTCAGCCTATTCCCGAGCGACTTATCCACAGGATCAAACAAATTCTCAATAGTCCTTTTCTGAATAGCAGGCGTAGTCCTTTTCAACCAATCAACCAAATTATCAACCAACCTTTCCCTTTCATCTTCCTTCAAAACTCTTTGATACAACAATCTTGGCTGACTAAAATTATCATCATTTCCACTATCAATCCTTTTCGCTTCGCCATGTAAAGGTATACTAGGTGCAAGTTCGTGAGCCCTTTCATCATTTACTGGACCCTCGAAACTGTTGGGATGATAATTTGGTGCACCTCCCTGACTGTTAACAGTACCATAACCATCTCTCGAATAATTGTGAACTGAGTAAGGACTGTTTACTGGTAGTTGGTTGTAATTTGGGCCTAGACGATACTGGTGAGTATCTCTGTAGGCGAACATTCTTGCTTGGAGCATACGATCAGGAGAAGGCTCAATACCTATATATAAGAAAAAACTGCATTCAATAAATGACTACAATAATATCAAATTTGTCTTGCCTGGAATTAAATGAGCCACATCCATTGCAATTTGCTCAACCTCTCCAAAATAGTTACTAGGATTCTTATTTAAAACAATTCTTCCAACAGGAATTAAAGGATAGTCCGCATGCAACCACACTTTAGTTAGATCAAAAGGATCATAAGGACTCTTATCAGCCTGTTCTGGGGTCATAATTTGTATGAAAAAGTCCCAGGATGGATAGTCACCTTTTGCGATTGCATTGTAAAGGTCCCTTGTATGGTAATCAGTGTCTTGGCCTGCTAGTTTTTCTGCTTCCTTAGGTGGGATGTTTTGGATACCTACAATTTAAGTGAAATATTTCCTATTCAAAGACAATGCATATGGTACTTACCTTGGTTGGTGACAAAATGGTATTTCACCCAAGAGAATTTGCCTTCATGATTCACGAATCCATAAGTATGTGAGCCGTACCCGTGCATATGCCTGTAGGATCTTGGTATGCCTCTGTCAGAAAAGGTTATTAGAGTTTGATGGGTTGTTTCGGGTCTTAGTGATTCCATGTCCCAAAACATATCGTAATCTGGACGTAAATTGGTTACTGGATTCCTATAAAATAATGTTTAAAATAAAAATAGTGGTTTGTGTATAATAACAAACCGTTTCATGACATGTATAAAACTGGAAAACAATGCAGCATCCTTGATAAAAAATACTGGTGTATTATTCCCAACAATATCCCAAATCCCATCCTCGGTGTAAAACTTAATAGCAAATCCCCGGATATCTCTTACGGTGTCCGGATAGCCTCTTTCGCCGGCAACTGTGGAAAACCTCATAGCGATTGGCGTCCTTTTGCCGATTTCCGAAAAGGGCTTTGCAGCTGTATATTGAGTAATGTCGTGTGTTACCTCGAAATAACCAAAAGCACCGGCACCTTTTGCGTGTACTACCCTTTCAGGATTGCGTTCTTTGGTGAAATGACTCAAATCGTCCAGAAGCATTACGTCTTGGAGTAAAGTTGGTCCGTGGTAGCCTACAGTTAAACTAGCGTCTTTGTAGCCGACGGGATTACCCGAATTTGTGGTGATGGATTTTTTTTCACCCTGAAAATTGTTGTTTAGAGGAATTTCATAATCAATGTTTTTTTTCCACATTGAATTCAGAGGATAGTTAACAAAATACTGTTGGATAGAAAGACGCTACTCTATAAATCCTGAAGGCTTGAAGTAACTCTGATTGCTTTGAAGTATTTTCAAAAGTTATACATTTTTGTAAAGTGGAAAATCAGGCTTCCTGACAAAATATACAAATTGTTCCAAAAAATCGCATGTCGGTAAAATCAAATCTTAGGTTTGGTAATGCTGTGAAAATAGAATATTATGATATAAGTGTATAAGAGAGCCATTAACGCGATTTTTTCTCGGAACCTATAAGTCCAAATGAGCTTTCAGGGATTGTAGTCCTCTACTGGGATGAGAATCGCTGAAAATTTCAGCTTTCTATCTTTAATAGAAAAAAAGTTAAGACCTTTCAAAGTTTTCCAAAATCTAATTCATAAAGTAAGTACTAAAGTACTAAAACGATGAAATTTCAAAAGAGAATTTGTTAAGATTTTGTGTTTTGATGATCCTTTGAGATCCCTTGAACTCCATACACTAAATTATTCCGAGATTTGGAGCCGAATTCTATGAAAAAAGGCACTCAGAAAAATTTGCTCCCGCCCATTACCCGCGGGTTTCCTTAACGCGATTTTTTCTCGGAACCTATAAGTCCAAATGAGCTGAAATTTTCAGGGATTGTAGTTTGTCACTGGGATAAGAATCGCTGAAAATTTCAGCTTTCTATCTTTCCTTAACGCGATTTTTTCCTCGGAACCTATAAACCAAAATGAGCTGAAGTTTTCAGGGATTGTAGTCCGCCACTGGGATAAGGATCGCTGAAAATTTCAGCTTTCTATTGTTGAAGTTTCAATGTAAGTAGCGACTTCTAGCAATGGTAAATACAACTTATATTTTCAGTTGGTAATTGGTTTTTAGTTTTTTAAGTTGGCAGTATGCTGAATATTTTTTTTTTGTTTAAATAAAGTGATTTTTTATGTTTAAATAAAGTGGAACTCATCAAAGCTCTTCAGGATTTTTACTTCACATTCCACAGAAAATAAAAACATAACAGGTTATGGGCCCAGCTCGTGCGTGAAAGTAAAAAAACCCGGAGTGTTTTTGTGAGGTTAGAAGTGACATGAAATTCGGCGTGTAAAAAAATTTCCGGAACATTTTTGGACATAAAAGACTAAAATACATAAAAAACAATAAAAATGGAAGGCTTAGCAACAACCTTAAATTTAAATGGAAGTAATTGGGTAGTTTGGAAGTTCCAAACCACAGTTATGTTCAAAAGCTGAGGCTATTCTGAAATAGTGACTGGAAATACAGAAAGGCCAACAGCAACAAGCGATGCTCAAGATAAATGTGATAAAATGGATGGCAAGGCCCAAGATATTTGTCACCAGAATGGAACAGGGACCAATGACCCATATTTTGACATGTGAGACATCCAAAGACGTGGTCAAAGCTAAAATCTGTCTATGACAAGGAGTCCCCAGTAAGCATACATTTATTACAACAAAGATTTTTCTCACTAAGTTTTGGCAATGATAGTGTCTGGTCATTAATTTCAAAGTTGGAGGAAATAGAAAATAATTTAAAGCAGGCAGGAGAAGAACTCTCGGACAAAATAATAATGTCCCTTCCAGAAGAGTACAAGCATTTTTGTTCTGCTTGGGAGTCTGTTCCAATAGACAGGCCAACACTGGATGAGTTAACATTCGGATTACTCATAGAAGAAGAGAGAAACAAGTCTGGTGAAAAGAGTACAGCTCTAGCAGCAAAAGGCAAGCAAAATTAAGGTCAGAAATTGAGAAAATGCCATATCTGTCAAAAAATAATAAATCATCTTGCTAACAGTTGCTTCTATAGAAATAAAAAAGGTTCTGGCTCTGGAACAAATAATGATAATAAAGTAAAAATATGTACACATTGTAAAAGAAAGAACCATACAGTAGAGAATTGCTGGTTTAAAAAGAAAGAAGGAAGCAATGAAAAAACAGAGAGAGAAGAAAGTGACACTAATGCATTTATGGTCTATAGTTAACATAGTCAGGAAATAAATGACGTGTTTGGATACTGCTACCACCGAACACATGGCTTGGAAAAAGGAATTATTTACAGAATTAAAAGAGACGAAGACAGAAAAACAAGTTAAAGTTGGGAATGGAAACAGAATTTCAGTTAAAGGCATTGGAAAAGTGACACTTTGGGCTTGGAATGGTAAAAGGCTGATAGAAACAACATTATCAGATGTACTTTATGTGCCCGACTTAAAATTCAATTTGTTTTCTACAGGTTGTGCCTTAGACAAGGGCTACTTCATGTCAACTGATAATATGAGCTGTCAATTTGTGAATAAAGATTGCGACTGCAGAGCACTAGCTCTAAGAAAAAATTAATTGTATAAGATGCCTTTTACTATGGAAAAAAGTTCAGAAGAATACAGCGCCAAAGTTTGCATTCCTGAACCTACCCCCACAGATTCAAATCAAAACAAAGACAGCTGGGTGAACCCAATTTCCGAACGTATGCAGGCAAAAACAGTAGAAACATTGAAAGAGTGGCATTGTAAGTTAGCACATCAAAATTTAAGGCATGTGAGACTCTTTTTGAAGCAAAACAATATTGAATTTATAGACACCAAGGACTTTATCTGTGAACAGTGCTTAGCTGGCAAACAGCATAAAATGACTTTTGAAAACAGTGAATCAAGAGCACCAGCACCATTGGAGTTGGTACACTCAGACGTGTGTGGGCCCATGGAAACTGAGTCGTTGGGCGGGGCTCGCTATTTTGTATTGCTGAAAGATGACTTTTCATCATATAGCTGTGTTTTCTTTATGAAAAACAAGTCTGAGGTGAAGAAAAATCTTGAAAAATATATAAATCTTGCTGAGAGAGAAACTGGATGCCAAATGAAAATGCTTAGAACAGATAATGGACTTGAATTTATGAACAAAGAAGTAGGAGAATTGCTGGAAAGCAAAAGCATTCGCCACCAGAGGTCAGTAGTTTATACTCCACAGCAGAGTGGAAGAGCGGAAAGGGAGAACAGGACTTTGGTAGAGGCTTCCCGAACTATGTTACATGGACAAGAAAAATTAGACAAAGTTTTTTGGGCTGAAGCCGTAAATAATTCTTGCTATACTCTGAATCGCACAGGACTGAGTCCTTAAAAACTAAAGACACCCCATGAACTCTGGTACAAGAAGAATACAGATAATACAATAAATTATAAATTTTTTGGATGTAAAGTATCTGTACATGTCCTAAAAGAAGTGAGGTTAAAGTGGGATCCTAAAAATAAATATGGAATCTTTCTCGGTTATGGAGAATATGTCAAAGAATACAAGCTTTACATACCGGAAAAAAATAAAGTTGAAACACACAAAGATGTTGTTTTTCTACCAGAAAAAGTTCAACTAAATAAAACTGATGGAAAATACACAGAAAACCTGATCATGGAAGAAGAATTGGAACATGGAACAGAGGAGACTGAAGAAAATCCGCAAAATGAGGAAGTGAATGAAAATGGAGATGATAGTTCATATTATGAAGATGTCGATTCCTCAGTTGACTCAGATGTGAATGATGAAGTAGTGAATGAAAGATACGATCTTAGAAGAGAGAGGAAGAGAAACCCGAAGTATGATGACTATGAAATGGACATGGATAAAGACGATGATGAACCAATGTGCTACGATCATGCAATGGCTAATTGTGCAAGTGAAAATTGGAAGAAAGCCATGGAAATGGAGATTAGTGCATTGGATGACAATGAGACATGGTCAATTATGTGTCAAAATGTGTCTGAGTTCAACAAACCTGTGATTGACTGCAAGTGGGTGTATGAAAGAAAGAAGGACGAGTTGGGTAAAAACAGCAATATAAAGCCAGATTGGTAGCGAGGGGATTCCAACAAACAGGTATTTATAACAATGATATTTACAGTCCTGTTGCAAAGTTACCCTCGGTACGAATCTTTTTGGCCTTGTGTTACCATTTTAATTTTAAAATCTATCAGTATGTTGCGCTTTTTTAAATGGTGACATAACTGATGATGTTTACGTAGTATTGCCTCAAGGTTTTGGTCAAGATGAGATCTTTATACGGACTTGATAATTTCATTAAATTTTCAAAGATCAGAAAATGAGTATTGCATTTATGTCAAAGTTATTGAAGTTTCAAAAGTTTTTTTGCTAATTTATGTAGATGACCTTCTATTGGCAGGATCAGATGAAGCTGAGATAACTAAAATTAAAATGATTTTGAACCAAAATTTTAAAATGAAACACTTGGGTTGCGTCAGACATTTTCTGGGTATGTTGATAACGCAGAATCTTTCTCAAAACATAATAACAATTAATTAAACAACTTACCTGAAGAATGTCTTGAAACGCTTTGATTTGAAAAATTGTAAACCCAGTAATATTCCAATGGATAATAATTTCAGACATGAAAAATTGGAAATAAAGTCAGAGGGTAAAGAGATTGAAAACAGGTGCCGGAGAGCTATAGGTTCGATGATGTATGCCATGCTGTACTCCAGGCTAGATTTGTGTATTTCAAGAAGTATTTTGAGCAGGTACCAAACCTCAGCAAGCTTACAGCTCTGGCACGCTATAAAAAAAGTGCTTAGATACATTAAGAAAACTTTAAATCTGAGTTTAATTTTTGAAAAGCACACTATTAAAAATGTAATAGAGGGATTTGCAAATTCAGACTAGGCAGGGGACAGAATCGATAGGAAATCCACTTCTGGATATGTTTTAGAAGTATTTGGGTGTACTGTAAGCTGGTCTTCCAGAAAACAAGCTACAGTGGCTCTGTCGACCGAGGCTGAATATGTAGCACTCAGTGTTGCAGTTAGTGAAGCATGCTGGCTTCGATACCTACTGATTGATTGTCAAGTTGTAGATGAAAGTTGTAGTGTATTAATATATGAAGATAATCAATCAGCTATTAAAGTCTGCAAGAATCCCGAATTTCACAAACGCCTTAAACATATAGATTTAAGGTTCCACTTCATACGTGACAAAGTTAAGGAAAATATTGTGATTTTGAAGTATATTCCCACAAGTATGCAACTGGCTGACTTTTTTACGAAGCCTTTTTTCGTAACTTTGCTCACCAACTTGAGTGTGACTTAGGGCGGGTATTATAAAACTGCTTTGACAGTTAACTTGAAGTTAACTTTTTGAATTACATGTAATTCCAGAAGTTAACTTTAAGTTAACTCTCAAAGTAGTTTTATAATACCCACCCTTAGTTCAAGAAGTTTTGTTAACCAAGAAAGAAGTGTTATGATCTTTAATCTCATAAATTTGTTTTGAAGGTGTTGTTTTTTGGAAAAAAAATTAAATTGTTTTTTTTTTAAATTTACCATTGAGGGTGGGTGTTTGTTTCAATGTAAGTAGCGACATCTAGCAATGGTAAATACAACTTGTATTTTCAGTTGGTAATTGGTTTTCAGTTTTTTAAGTTGGCAGTGTGCTGAATAATTTTTTTGACAGTTTTCGTTTATGTAAGAAATAAAAAGCTGATTTTTCATGTTTAAGGGCCAAATTATGGACCAACTGGAAAGTGTCTGTTACCTAGCAGGTACCTACTTTCTATTCTCTAGTGCATAGAAAGTACCTGCTAAGTAACAACCAGACGCTTACCAGTCAGTCCATAATTTGGCCCTTAATAAAGTGAAACCCATCGAAGCTGATCTGGATTTTTACTTCATATTCCATAGAAACTAAAAACATAACATCTATCTATCCAAAATCTAAACCATAAGGTAGCTAGCTACCTTACTACTAAAACGATGAAATTTCAAAAATTTTGTTTGTTGAGATTTTGGATCCTAATGGACCTTTGGGATCCCCCGAACTCCATACACTAAATTATTCCGAAAATTGGAGCCGGATTTTATGGAAAAAGGCACTCAGAGAAATTGGAAAATTGATAAATCACTCCAAATTGATTAACACGATTTTATTTTTGGAACTATAAGTCCAAATGAGCTGAAATTTTCAGGGATTGTAGTAATTTAAATATCTAGGTAATAAAGGTTGATCAAACCTTTCTATAGCAAACCTCTGAAAAGGTAGGCGCATCATAATAATTATCCACATTACAAATGCGTTTATGAACATGATTACAATAACGAGTATGAAAGATTAGAACGACGAGGTTGTAGACCGAGTAGTTCTGACCACATGAGTTTTGTAGTCATGTTTAAACGTACGTGTGATGTACAACGTTTTATCTACAAAGCGAAAAATAAGAATGTTTTTTCAATTATTTTCATTTATTAGTCGTTGTCTACCTTTATTTTACCTTTACAGCATAGAGTTTTACAGGTTTATTTTGACATTTGTCAAATCACCAAAAATGTGTTATGAATTCCTTACCTAGTCCATAACACCACTAGTTGTGTTATGAATCCATAACCTAGTCCATAGCACCACTGTTCTGTTATGAGTCTCATGACATAATTCAAATACTAGAAAAATGGTTATGTAAAAACGTCATATAACCAAACGCTTATTGTAGATAAACATAATTTTATGCACGCTGCAGCGTGCGATAATCGATGATTATGATGCATGCGTAATAAAATAGTATATCATGATATAAGTATATAAGAGGACCTTTAAGGCACGCTCGACATATTTCAAAACACGACGCGCACTTGTTGTCGTTGTTGCAAGTTGCAACATTGTGAACAAAACATTATTATTTCCCAAAAAGATAGCGAAGATAGCAAAATTACAAAAAAATTAATAATTAAAAACTTACTTCTCGTTTTTCAGCATATTGCAGCAACTGATTTGCAGCAGCATCTCTTTGAAAAGTTTTCTTTGACGACATTCTCACAATTATTCTAATACTAGTATGCCCGATAGCCAAATTTATAGATTTTCAAAAGTAACCGCAACATTATTCCAGATACCGGATAATAACTACCAAAATATAGGGTCATTGACGCTAAACTTCAAAACCACAAAAATTCAATAGTTTATCTGTAAAAGATTGAAATTTTCGATTTCAAATGCCAGAAAGGCATACATGTGAAGTTTAATAATGTATTACACCTCCATATACATGTTTTCCTATTACTCATGTGTTACGATTGAGGCTGTAGTAGTGCATACACACACACAAAAACGACCCTAAAGGGCCGGGAACGAACACGAGAGGGTGCAAAAGAAGAGAATAAGGGGATAATATGATTCGGGATTTTCACACGCTGTCTCTTCTCATCTCCTGACCGAATTATCCAGAGTTGATCTCCCACGCTAAGGGATAATTCGGGAACAATTTTTAATTGCAGAGTGCAAGGGCCGGGATATTTTAAATCTTTTCTTAATTGGGAAGTATAATGAATAATTCAACTGCATGGATGGGGTTTTTAATTATCAAATGGAAGGAAATATTTAGAATTAGAATTGGCTGGAATAAAATAATAATAGTTAACTTAATTAGGTTTTCTTATTATAAACTCAAGTAATTGTTACCTATTACCTGCAAAAAGCATCAATAAAATGTATTAATTATAAATGTTTCCAGCTCTTGCAAAAGCATACATACAAGTTAATGAGAGGACATGTCCCAAAAATCCAAACTTCCCAAACATAATATATTATATCATCTCTTTTCCGGAATATAATATGCCATATGTGATCGTACACATTTCACACTCCATGCAGCCCTACTACCATATGTTCATCTCGGCAAAGAAGGGAGCAGGCAGAAAAACGGCCGAGAGGGACGATAAACCCTATTTTGACGGGGGCTTTCTTCATATAGGGTAAAGTGGGATAATCCGGGATTCGTTTCACTCTCGCCTTTCTGAAATCCTGTCTAGGATATCCAGAGTTGATCTCCCACGCCGCCTGGATTCGATTTAAAACGGGTTAAGATTATCTTTGGCTGGCTGGCTGGATCCTGGATCCAGAGTGTGCGGATCTCGGTAATCGAGAAGGCATTATTGAGAGGGGAGATGAAAGAAGGATGAATTTCGGAGACGACTACTGTAATTTATTTTTGAAATGTTGAAATGGATAT
This sequence comes from Ceutorhynchus assimilis, assembly GCA_917834065.1. NCBI lineage: Eukaryota > Metazoa > Arthropoda > Insecta > Coleoptera > Curculionidae > Ceutorhynchus > Ceutorhynchus assimilis. The sequence continues at coordinate 7,851,814 of OU892281.1, forward strand.
TTCTATTCGGGGATTGAATAAGTTAAATTTTTTATCCTCCTGAAATATTTTGTATAGTTTCAGTGACGGTTGAAATTTTTGAAAGGGTTTGCACCGAGTGTCAAGTTATAAAGTACCAACACCTGTAACTTTTTTTTTTGGATAAAAAATAAAAAAGTTACTGGTAGTGGTACTTAAGGTACTTTATAACTTGACACCCTGTACACATATCTAAATAGGTACATATGTCGTGTGGGGCATGGTAATTTCTAAGATCCTTTGTTTACATTTTAATATAGTTTTTTTTAAATTATATAACTTGGCCTTTGACTTAACTCAGATTGCTTGAAGAATTCCGTATTTTCTATTTTTAGATTTTTTCGTTTTCCGCTTCGTCTCGCGAAAAATAAAGTGTTTATTGCCACTTCCTCTAAACTATCGATACAACCAGAAACGTAATTATCGAAAAATGGGGATAAGATCTCTCCAATTAAACAATTTCCGAATTCCATGTTTATTTATTGTATCAAAAATGAAATAAACTCAAGTCAATTAACTTAACTTAAATATCGTCCAAAATTAAATTCGCTCAAAAGCGTCGCGACGCTTCATCTCTGCGTTCCTGCTATCAACTTTGGCCATTCCTGGATAACCGCTAAAACCCAACCAGATGTTCCCCCTATGCCGCATAGCGTCTTGACGCCTTGATTGCACAAAGCTTACTGCCGCATGGGCGTCGCGACGTTTCACTTTCTACGTTCCTGCTACCGGTTTCAGCGTCTCCTGGAAAACCGCTGAAATTTTCCCTGGATCGACGTTTTTTCTGTTCCTGTTGCGTAATCGATAAGCGTCGCGACGCTTGTTAGGCGCTGTGTTCCTGGTAAAACGCGGAATGTTTCTTGGAATTTGGGCATACTGCGGATTCAGAGATCGGTTCTAGAGAAAATCCTGGATATACTTTGCCGTCGCGGCGCCGACGCCTCATTGCTGTGTTCCTGCTTACTATTGGGGCAAATTGGGAAAAGTTGTGCCAATGGATTTTCGTTATTTTCCAGGCCCTAATATCATTTAGGCAAAATGGAAAAATGGATCCTGGATGAATAAACAACCATCCGATATAGTTAATTGAGTTTTGGATAAAGCTTTCCAGGCGTTATAGTACCAAATTGCATTCAAATTTTTCAGCTTTGCGAACAGTTCCTTCAGCCAAACAGACGTCGGCGTCTCGACGCTCTCCCTATTACACTTATAAGCTCCTGATAAACGGTTGCTTAGATTCTGGAAATTTTTCACGTCGTATAGGAAAATCTGGCATCCAGGACCTTTGGATAGCTGGCAAATATTGGAGATGTTATGTAATCCAGTAAATTTATTATAACTATAAATAAACTACTAATTTTCTATAGTAGTGTGGCTGTTTATTACCCTGGCGTCGCGACGCTGCTATATTTTCTGTTTTCCTGGTATCAGGGTTTCTTCGGCTGTAGAGCTGTAGGTAATTTTATATCGTTGTTTATCTGTTTGGAGGTTACAGCTGTTTAAATTTTGATTGAATTTTTTTTGTTGAATTGAAAAGTACGAGGACTTCTATTGAACTTTGAGCCATATATTTTCGATTTACATAATGTGTATAAATTCAGTTATTCCAGGATCACATTTCGGGATCACGCTCCACATTTTAGTAACTACCTATATATCGGAAATCGTTGCCGGCAATCTGTGCAATAATCGCTACGACCATCTGGGAAAGTATTGGAAATTATCAGGCAGTTAGGACTTTTTGGAGAATTATCTGGACTAAATTTCATGTTAATGTTTAATGTTTGTATTGCAAAATTAAGATTATCACTTCTTTTGTATTGATTTTAAAAGTATTATATACCACCTAAATAATTTTGATGGTTCTAGTACGTTCAAAATATTCAAATTATAAGGCTACTAGGCTAAATTTAGTTTTATTTTTCTGGAATTTACCTTCCAATTCCTGTTTGAAATAATTATTTTTCATTAGTCCATTCAAAAAATTATTTATAAATTGAAATTCCTAATAAAACCTATAATGTAACGAGACATATTGTGACGACATGCCGTATTTCAAACTCGCCACCTTATTAATGTATCTCGCATCTTTCCAGTTTATTTGCTTTTGGCAACCTTTCAGAGAATTCCCGTGAAATGTGAGTTCCAGAATAATAAATTCGGTCTAATATACCATCCCGTTTTGGGGTTTGTATGGTGTATGATAAAGTTGAGATTAGATTTCCCCATTGTACGTACTCAAAAATTACTTGAGATCTCATTTTAGGCAGGAAGGACACTAAGTATTGAGGCCAAGGTGGCGTAAAATTTGTTCGATATCTCAATATAAGCCAAAATGTATCATGCAGAAAGATAGTTCTAATCTAATCACGTATTGAAGAGAAGTGAGAAATTCTGCTATCCAAATTACAGCCAATTTAGTTGTGGGTGATGATTGGATACTTTGTGTCCAAATTTACTCAAGGACAATCGAATAATGCAATTTTGTTGTGCTTCTTAACTTCCAACGTAAACTTTATTCTGGGGTCTACAGAGTTCAGATGACTGAGCATTTTTTCCAGTTCTGTCTCGTCATGGCTCCAAACAACAAAAGTGTCTACAAAGCGGAATCAAAAAGTAGGTTTATTTGTGTTTACCAAGGGTATACCTGTGAATCCGGCCTTTGTATTTGCAAATATTTTTTTATTCAGACGAAATTAACACCTTATTTATCACTATTCTCTTCGAGCAATTGGCACTACTGGGCACTGGCGACAACTATAAATTTTGTTTTTAGTATAAAGTTGATGAGCTATTGCTTAGCAGATCGGTAGTGGTACGAGCTGATTTCCCGCAGACACTTGCGTTTATTTCCTTTTTTCGGATTGTGATTACGTCTAAAAATGGTAGTTCTCCATTGTGAAATTTATGCTTGGCTTTAGGTCATTTTGTGGTCCAGCAAGAAGATGTTTAAGATTCCATGTGAAGAACGTATCATCGAAATAATGTCTTAACAGTTCAGGCTATCTATGTTTCTGATTAATTCTGATAGCTTCTGCTTCGAACCAAAATGTTAGCAGCACCACAGGAGGCAGTGGTACGTGAGCTTATGAAAAAAATTGTTCTATTTCTTCTACATACCCATATAAGTAATGATTATCTAGATATTCCAACAGGTTGGTAATTCTGCCTAATTTTATATCAGATCTTTCCAGGTGTGTAATCTTTTTCTATTCGTTGAAGATTAGCTATTAGATCTCATCTAATGGTATATAAGTTCCGTTGTTGGTATACGTTTGTATACAGATTTACATCAAAGTTGATCAGAAAATCCTCTGGCTTCATAGTGCCTCGACCAAAAAATTTAATCAAGCCTTTCCCTACCGTCACAGTTAGAGAAATAAAAATAACGGTAGGAAGGGATGGCGAAAAATTAGGATATCTTCAAGAAACATGCGATGTCTACACTATCTTAAAAAGTTTTTCCGTAATAGTGTTTTTCTTTTGTCCTTGTTTACTAAGTTACGAATTACTGCAAAAGAACTTCAGCAAACGAATTTCCAATTCTAATAGCATTGAAAATGAGGCATGATCTATAATGAATGAAATAAGAGGTAAAAGTTTTCGCTCGTCTCTCCATCCAACCTGTCCCGTAACAATTTAAATATTTTCTTCTGCTCTATAGTTGGGGCTCTTTCGTCCCAGCTCGACTTCAGGGTCAATTCTTTAGACTATTCGAGAGACAAGAATGTCTTAATTCCTTCTTATTGGCACCAGTCGAAGTTCTTGAGATCAAAGCAACTCTTAACCTTCAAAAACGAAAATTCCTATAAATGATTCCTTTGACAAGGTTATAGTTTCTTAAGCATAAAAAGGTTGTATCTCTTCACAAAGGGAGAGACTCAGACTCTCCAGCAAATTTCCGACCTATTATTCTTCTTCCTTCACTTGGTAAGCTAGTTGAGAAACTGGTCAAAATAAGAGTTCTTTCAATCCTCAATCTCAATAGGTCCCTCTCCGATGATAAATGTGGCTTCCATTGTAGCAAAGGAACATTTGATGCGAATTTCTCCCTTCAGGGTCTGGGGAAGTATTAGACTTTTCGCTGATGACACGTCCATTGTCTGGCATGGGAACAGTGGAGAATTCTTGAACGCATGATTATTGTCAATTTAGATTTGTAAAAATCTGCAACAATCTATCTTTCAACGCATATCTAAAACCAATATGTTAAACTTCAAGTGGTCCTTATCCAATATCTCCTTATGTGGTGATTTTATTCATCCCACCACCTGTGCTAAGTTTCTTGGAGTTACAGTGGACGAGAGACTCAAGTTTGAACAGAATATTGGGGCACTCTCTAGGAGTATATCATCTAATAGCTTTTATGCTTTAAGAGTACTCTCAGAGCAGTTAGAACTGCGAGCTTTAAGGACCGCATATTTTTCTTTGGTGGAGTCACACATTACTACTTATGGAATTGCACTCAACTAATTTCAACTTCATATTTATTTAACAAAAAAGAGAGGTTTATGCTTAGAGTTTCCTTCTGACAATCTTGCAAACCTAACCTCATTTCTTATGGAACTTCAACTGTGCCATGCTTATACATACTCGAAAGTGTTTGCCTGGTCTATAGGAAATACTATGACCAACTTTTTTCGGTAAGGCACTATTCCACTATAGGCAAGCTAATAATATTCCACTGTCAATTACCAGAAGCACCTTGGTGAAGAAGTCTTTTGTTTATTTTGCTAAGAAAGCCTTCAATTTTCTACCATCTAGCGTTAGGTCTTCGCGTGCATACGGCAGGTTTAGAAAGAGGGTAAGGGAGTAACTCTTGACTAAAGCCTACTATAACAACAAATATTTGGATTTAATTTGCGCTGGGGACTCTGATTTTTGCATCAACATAGCCGATGATCCTCTTTTTCCTGATAGTTATCATCGTAGGAGTTACTGCTGCACACTTCAAGTTGGGAAGTTTTTTAGGGCCGAATTTATAGTCATTCCTTGAGTCTGCCTTAAAGGTCGTGAGTTCAGAATGGACACTTGGTACTATTTGACAAGTTAGTCATGTCAATTCTAAACGTTCAAGGCTTCCTTAAGGTCCAAGGAAACCTCAAGGAGCGACTATAAATTCGGCCCTTAGAGACTTTGCTAGAGCTGATTATATTGGAATTATTAGTTTTTTGACTCCTATAAATTGGGAATTAGTACAGGAGGGAAATATTGACGCTGCAACCGAAAATTTTTATGCAATATTAGAACAGGCTATCAGTCTATTTGTTCCTCTTAACAGAAAAATCTCTTCGTCTTTTCCTGTATGGTTCACTGGGAAATTAAGACAGCTTGTTAGAGATAAAAAGGTTGTCTAACAAATTCAGCTCAGGTCCGGACAAGCTACCACCTTTCTTCTTAGGAAAATGTGTTTAATCTCTTGCTAAGCCTCTGCATTTTTTTTTTAATAAGTCTTTATCAGAACACAAGTTTCCAGTAGTTTGGTTGTCAAGCTACGTTTTGCCAATATTTTAGACTGGGGACAGACATGATATTAGGAATTATCGGCCAATAAGTATTTTGTCGTCGTCGGTTCCTAAACTTTTTGAAAAGCTCCTAATACCCTATCTACAGTGGCAGTGGCATTGTAGGAGTATTATTGATCCATCTCAGCATGGATTTGTACCCCAAAGATCTACTGTGAGTAACCTTTTGATCTACGAGCAAGACATTCTTTCATCATTGGGTAACTTGTCACAAATAGACTCAATATATACAGATTATAGTAAGGCTTTTGATCGTGTTAACCACTCAATTTTACTGACAAAGCTAAAAGTAATGGGGTTTCCCACATACTTATTAGAATGGCTTGAAAGTTATTTGTCAGGCCGAGTGCAACATAATTTCTGTTCACGAGAAAATTCAGCTACGTCAGGTGTGCCTCAAGGGTCTCATTTGGGCCCATTACTTTTTGTACTCTTCATTATGGACTTAACTAAATGCTTTACTTTCTGTAAGCCTTTATTTTTTGCTGATGACCTCAAAATATACTCAGAGATAAATAATGTCGGTGACTGTTTTAATCTCCAGCACGACTTGTATATGCTTAACGGGTGGTCCAAGAGTAATGTCGCTAAACATTGATAAATGTCACTGTATAACATTCCCTAGAGGTAAAAGTCCAATACTTTTCAATTATAATATAGATAATTCATCTCTTAATAGAGTAGACGAAATACCTGATTTGGGAGTTATTTTCGACAACCAAATGTCTTTAGCTCCTCACATAAATGCACCATCATCCTGGGCATTCACTAGGCTGGGGTTTGTTTTGCGTAATTGTTCTGATTTTTCTGTTCTAACTGTACGTCATTTATATATTTCTTTGGTGAAAAGTATACTAAATTATGCCTCTCCAGTCTGGACCCCTATTTATCAAATACATATAGACAGGCTTAAATCTGTTCAAAGTAAATTTTTACGTTATTGTGGATTCAGACTCCAAATTCCTCTAGATCAATGGACGTATGAAGATATGCGAAACATCCTATCTATTAAGTCTGATCGAATTTCTTGTGACCTTTGTACCATTTTCAAGTTAGTGTCTGGTGATATAGACTGTCCGGATCTACTCGAACAGATATGCTTCAAGGTTCCTTCACGGAACATTCGTAGTACCAGTTTGTTTCACATTCCATATCATTCTAGCAATTATACATATAACAGCCCTAGATTCTCTAGACTAGTAAATACTCACAATTTTGAGGTAACTGGAATTTCCTTCCCACAGTTTCCAAAGGGGTGACGTTTTGTTACCTTTTTGTAAGGGAACCTACATTCTACCTGTCTCTTAGTGTTTCCTATACTATATTTTAATCTTTTGCATTAGTGAGTTTTGTAAAATTTTGTTGATCTTGTTAGTTTAATTTTTTTTTTAAATTCTGTTAGTAAATATAGTAATTATAGTAGTAGTAATATTTTGTAATAGAGGGGTGAACCCGTATATTGAATAAATAAATAAATAAATATAATGTTGCAGAATTCTTTGGAGACACCCTGAGACATGTGGCATTCATGTTGTTACCTTTCTCGTTCTGAGTGGGGTGAGTAATTTACATGGTCTGTCCTGAAATTGACGATGTTATGTCGATTGGCAAATAACTTTGGAGAGAATGAAAGTGCCTCAAAGGCATCTGTGCAGGAAATAATAACATCTTCAGTGAACCGTCAGTCGAAATTTCAAAATTTTTAAAGCCAATCCTGAACAACATCACATGCATTCTATTATCATCTCTGATTTGATTGATTATCAACGTTAACTCCAACGTTTATCTATATAAATCATGCCCCATTCTATACAAATGCATATGTAGTAGATCTAAAAAAACTATATTTTGATTTCAATTAATAATGCATTCGAGTGAAAATTTATAGAAAATTATAGCGCAAATTTTATGTAATAGCGTAACATATACCTACCTACAAAATACTAAAAGCATCTGCTCTGTATAGCTCTAAATATAAATTAATATGTTCCCAGCAGAGCAGCCTTCAGTGCCTTTTATTCCAATATCACTCTCCGCGGTCTCTGTTATCCTACTACGTTGTTGACGTCATCTGCAAGAACTCGAGCACCTGTTGTAACCCAAACCCAGCTGGGTCCATGCCTGGGATGCTGCGAAGGTCGAGGCCCGTCTGTGTAGCTCGAAAAATGGCGTGGGGCCTCTGCCTGCACAAGAATGGGTACAATGGAAGCTATAATGAAGTTGTATTGTTGTTGAATGGTAGGAGAGGCGTGGCAACAACGTGCAGGTACGGAAAGAGCTCTTCATTGATTGGAATGGACCGGAAAGAGAAAAAGAGAGCAAAAAGGAATGCGGTTTCGACGAAGCTCGTCTCTTCTTTGGGATGTTTCGTAACAGTGGAACAGAAACGAGAAGGGGGAATTTGGAATACACGATGCGGGAGAATTATTTGAAATTTCATAATATCATATCAATTTCGGTAGCTTTATTCGAATATAAATTCAAGCTTTTTTTCAGAATTCTTACAATTATATATTTTTAGTATAGATACAAACGCAAACTTGTTTTTTAAAACTTAGAAAACGTACATTATAATGCAATTCTACTCAAGAAAGGGCCTAAATGCTTCTTCTCATGCATGATATCCTGATGAATTTTTGACGTCACCGCTTGCTGAGTCCGCCCACGAAGGCCATTGTTATGCATGGTAGAATTGAAGAGCTCTATTCAATGAATGGCAATCGTAGGGATGTTAGAGGGTTAAACATTTCAAAAAATACACTGCCTAACATGAACGCTTCAGCTTTATTATACAACCTTTCACTCAATAAGTTAACTTGAAAGGATTGTCGAGTTTGTTCCTTTTTCAGTACCTACTTAGTGTTATAGGGACTGGAGTTGACCGATGCCACTTATTTTAGGTACCCGAAGTTTTTCGCTGGCTCCAATGTAGTAATTTCGGATTATTTCTAGGCTTTGTATCTAAGGTGCTGTCCAGTGGCCCATTTGAGTTACTCCTGAGCAGCTCAGGAGTGCTCTACAATTGCTTTTCGCGTTCCAGTGCTTAGAGTGTCGTACACTTGAGCTACTCATTTCTGTTATCCCCTGCCCCCTCGCGCACCAACCCTTTTGCCTGTGTTTCATGCTCCTGAAATCCGAAATGGTGGGGGTTAAGACGAGAGCGTTCCCGTGCTGCTTATGTCGAACAGTTTAAGAGCGTCACACTTCAGGAGCATGATACTCTAACAATTTAGGCACTGGAAAGCGGCTCTATTATCCGGTATTTTAATAAAGTAAAAAGAAAAACTGACTTTACATAAGTGCGACTGCTACTGAGGCTACAACCCAACTATTCGCTATCGATCTCCAATTCTAAAAACTAAAAAGTAATCAAAAGGACAACTAAGTTTATAATTCTTAGGGCAATTCTCACCATCTGGAATAATAAAATTAGTTCTGGGAAAAGTACTATATCTTTGGCGGCAAGAACACCCTCCATGGGTTATTATTATTTATATGTAGGTTTACAATAACTTGGGTTCCTGCAATAGAGGTACCAAATACCGACAAATGGAAACATCTTGTTGGGATATTGGTGTATACAGGATATTGGTTGTAATAATAATTCCAGCCGGCACATCTTTGAAACCTATAAATAAGCAATAAGTTATAAAGAACCTAATTGATGAGGGACCAAACCAAACAGATGGTGGAATTTGTTAAACAGAGGAAATATAGTGATTTTGTGCTATGAGGTTTTGAGAAGAGTGAAGTAACAGGGTTTGAAATAACTGGATGAAGATCTTAGTCTAAAAGGATGTCACTCTATTAGCAGACCCTCGAGAAAAAAAAAAATAAGAAATACATAGGTACTAGGCTATCAACTTTTCCTCCCAAAAACATTCCTTAACTTTGAGGTTGCAGTATTCCAAAACTAAGAGTCCCGCTAAAACGTTAGCACTAGTCGAGCAGTATATTTTACAAATTCCTATTCTCCATTATATTTTGAATCTCTCTTTCGAGTTCGTTCGCCACGAGAGACGAATCTTTTCCCTTTTCGATTTCTGCTGGCCGTGTAAAACGTTGACGTCATTTCAGACATAGGAGAGTCAATTGTCAAACCTTTCAGGATCCAAACATGACCCTTTTCAGTTTACGTCCTACTTTCTGAAAACTGAAACCCCGGAGAGATAATAGCAGCAGCTCCATAATATGTCATGAAATGAAGAAGGAATTTAGGAATTTTGTGGGCCTATATAATGTCCGAAAAAAATATATTATGACTATATAAAGTACAGAAGGTACCTATTCAAACTATGCTAATCAAGTGTTTATAATCAAAAAATATTTAATTTCAATAAACAAAAAAACCACAAAAACCAACAGAAAATCCGCAAGCCAAAGATACAAAAGCGTGGTTCATCGACACCGCGTTTGTGTTGCCTGTCTTGTATTGGGGCCAAGTTGGGTTCGGGTGGTGGAATGATTCGTTTTCCTCGCGTTTCAGGGGTCACGTTGTTTACATTTCTCTTCTACGCTTTTCTGTTTGCCTGCTTCGTTGTTGACAACGTTTTTGAAGTTGTTTGACCGACAATGTCCTTTATAGCTCCCCAGAGGTTTCTCTTTTCGTCTCTCTTTCTACTATATGTAAACAACTGCGAAACGAACTATACCTACGTTGCAGCCAGTATCGATGGAGAAAAATTGGATACATAGCTAGGTACTTACCTGATACCTCTACATTCTACATTTATTGATTTTTCTCAATTATCCTAATTGTTTTGAGTAATTAAAAGTTTTATGCTAACAATCTCTGCTTGAAAAAACAAGATTTCCAAGTAGTCTAATGTGTGATGGGTAATAATAATAATAAATTCCGTACAGGAGAAAAGAAGATCGTTAACGTAGAAATATTCAATTTATGGTATAAGTACACTCTACGGAGTTCTGGATTTTTCATTATTTTTCCTTATTTTAGGCTCATCAATTTTCCTCATTCCTTTATTGCAGACTCCTGAATTTTTTCTAATTCTCATTTCAGGCTCTAGAATTTTCATTATTCTTGTTTTCCAGGCTCTAGGATTTTCTCTGTTTTTATTCCTAGCCCTCCGAGATTGAACATGGCATCATGAGTGGCCCTAGAGGGTAGGAAACCAAATTAAGTTTCACTTGAAAAAGTATTTCAACATTCTCCTTCTCTAGTTTTTCAACAATCTTTGATATTGTGGATAACATCGAAATGGGGCGGGAATTAGATGATTCATCTGAGTCACCACCCTCATGTAATTGGATAACAATTGCTTTTTTGAGAGCGTTAGGAAACACTCCAGTTAAAAAAGATATATTAATGCACTCAGCCAACACGTAAAGTGCAATCTCAGGTAAGGATTTTAGTAGATTTACTGATATGTTATCATACCCACTAGATTTGCTATTCTTAGTGTCCCTAAAAATCTCAAGAATTTCTGCCACATTTGTGGCGACCAGCGAAAAAGTGTCATTTCTCATATCTGACATGTAAGGAGAGGATAGCGATCCACATTACAATTTTATTGTAATTTATCAGCCACTGAACAGTAAAAAATGTTTGAAATATTGGGATCTAATTAATGTATCTTTGCCATGGCCTGATGGTTTCATTCTTGATTTTTTTTCCACAAATTCTAGAAACCTGAATTAACCAAATATTTTTTTATTTATTGAGGAAGCTTTCAGCTTAAACAAACCAAAATTTTATGAAGAAATAGCCCAGGATAACGGAGCTATGATTTTTACAATCAGATAGACACACTTAGTTGTATTTTTGCCATGGCTTGATGGCCTCATTCTTGATTTTTCTTCTAAAACTTCTAGAAACCTGGATTAATCAAATATTTTTTTATTTATTAAGAAAGCTTCTAGCTTCATCATACTGATATTTCATGGAGAAATAGCCCAGGATAACGGAGCTATGATTTTTACAATCAGATAGACATACTTAGTGGTATTTTTGCCATGGCCCAATGGCCTCGTTCTTGATTTTTTTTCTAAAACTTCCAGAAACCTGGATTATTCAAATATTTTTTTATTTATTAGGGAAGCTTTTAGCTTCAACATAATGATATTTCATGGAGAAATAGCCCAGGATAACGGACCTATAATTTTTACAATCAGATAGACACACTTAGTGGTATCTTTGCTATGGCCTGATGGTTTTATTTCTGATTTTTGTCCTAAAAATTCTGGAAACCTGGATTAACCAAATATTTTTTCATTTATTAAGGAAACTTTAAGCTTCAATATACTGAAATTTCATAGAGGAATAGCGTAGGATAACGGAGCTATAGTTTTTACAATCAGATAGACACACTTAGTGATATCTTTCCATGGCTTGATGGCCTCATTCTTGATTTTTTTCCTAAAAATTCTTGAAACCTAGATTAACCAAATATTTTTTTATTTATTAAGGAAGCTTTTAGCTTCAATATAATGCAATTTTATGGAGAAATAGCCTAGGATAACGGAGCTATGATCTTTACAATCAGATAGACACACTTAGTAATATCTTTGCCATGGCCTGATGGTTTCATTTCTGATTTTTTTCCTAAAAATTCTGGAAACCTGGATTAACCAAATATTTTTTTATTTATTAAGGAAGCTTTTAGCTTCAACATATTAAAACTTTATTGAGAAATAGCCTAGGATAACGGAGCTATGATTTTTACAATCAGATAAACACACTTAGTGGTATCTTTGCCATGGCCTGATAGTTTCATTCCTGATTTTTTTCTCTAAAAATTCTGGAAACCTGAATTACCAAATTTTTTTTTATTTATTTAGGAAGCTTTCAGCTTCAACATATTAAAACTTTATTGAGAAATAGCCTAGGATAACGGAGCTATGATTTTTACAATCAGATAGACACACTTAGTGGTATCTTTGCCATGGCCTGATAGTTTCATTCCTGATTTTTTTCTCTAAAAATTCTGGAAACCTGAATTACCAAAATTTTTTTTATTTATTAAGGAAGCTTTCAGCTTCAACATACCAAAATTTTATGAAGAAATAGCCCAGGATAACGGAGCTATGATTTTTACAATCAGATAGGCACACTTAGTGATATCTTTGCCATGGCCTGATGGTTTCATTCCGGATTTTTTACCTAAAAATTCTAGAAACCTGGATTAACGAAATATTATTTTGTTTATTAAGGAAGCTTTTAGCTTCAACATACTGAAATTTCATAGAGAAATAGCCTAGGATAACGGAGCTATGATTTTTACAATCAGATAAACACACTTAGTGATATCTTTGCCATGGCTTGATGGTCTGATTCTTGATTTTTTTCTAAAAATTCTAGAAACCTGGATTAACCAAAATTTTTTTTTATTTATTGAGGAAGTTTTCACCTTCAACATATTGAAATTTTATAGAGAAATTGCTCAAGATAACGGAGCTATAATTTTTATAATTAGATAGAAACACTTAATGTTATTTTTGCCATGGTCTGATGGCCTCATTTCTGATTTTTTTCCTAAAAATTCTGGAAACCTGGATTAACCAAATATTTTTTTATTTATTGAGAAAGCTTCCAGCTTCCATATACTAGAATTTTATGAAGAAATAGTTTAAGATAACAGAGCTATGATTTTAACAATCAGATAGGCACACTTAGTGATATATTTGCCATTGCCTGATGGTTTCATTCCTGATTTTTTTTCTAAAAATTCTGGAAACCTGAATTTACCAAATATTTTTTGATTTATTAAAGAAGCTTTCAGCTTAAACATATCAAAATTTTATGAAGAAATAGCCCAGGATAACGGAGCTATGATTTTTACAACCAGATAGACACACTTAGTTGTATTTTTGCCATGGGTTGATGGCCTCATTCTTGATTTTTCTTCTAAAACTTCTAGAAACCTGGATTAATCAAATATTTTTTTATTCATTAAGGAAGCTTTTAGTTTCAATATACTGAAATTTTATGGAGAAATAGCCTAGGATAACGGAGCTATGATTTTTACAATCAGATAGACACACTTAGTGGTATCTTTGCCAGGGCCTGATGGTTTCATTTCTGATTTTTTTTCTGAAAATTCTGGAAACCTGGATTAACCAAATATTTTTTTATTTATTGAGGAAGCTTTCAGCTTCAACATACTAAAATTTTATTGAGAAATAGCCCAGGATAACGGAGCTATGATTTTTACAATCAGATAGACACACTAAAGTAGTATCTTTGCCATGGGCAATTGTGTGAAATTATTTCGACTATTAAACAATAGAGAAAATTCAAAAGTTTTCTCAATTATCAAATTTGATCACGGGAACAACGTCAAATGACTAAAATGTTCTTATTTATTAAAACATGGAACGACATGCAGTTTGTTCTTGTCTTAATATTTTCTTGTTCTGTGAATATGCGGGATAATGGAACTATAAACTACGTTAGTTAACATAGTTAGTTACAAGTATCAATCCACCAAATTTCTCGACTCGCTTGTTAAATTCAAAGGGCAAAGGAAAGACTTTTCAGATTGCATTCTATTTCATTTAGTACCAAATTATAAAGATATTGGTTTTATATATCAATTATTGTGAACTATTGACACAAACAAACATATGCAATTGCGATCTTGTCCCTTCGATAAATAATCAAATATTTCAAAATAACTACCTACTTATCTATGTGCTTCATTTTTTGGTTTGACCAAGTGAAAACACACTCATCGTATAATGTAAAATACCTTACTGCGGCAGCGTTATTTGCTCATTCATAATCTTGCCAATATTTTTACGACACCCCCAAAAATGTAACACACCGACCCTAAAATACTCGATCAAAAAGGGTCCTTCGACGGTGCGTGCGTGTCTCGCCATTCTTACCCTGAACTTGCCTTCCCTACAAGGTCGCAACCAATGAAACGCACCTTTTTTGTGCGTAACGCACCCTTCTTGCGTTTAAAGGGTGGTTTCACCTCTCGATATTCCTTCGATCCTGTGAAATTCGCCCTCCACGGCATAATTCTGACGAACTCTTACAAGGCAACAGACAAGGACGTTTCGGTGTTTGGGTTTGTCAGGATATATAAGGGCTGAAGGGTGGGCGCTATGTATGACGTGAATGACTAAAATGCGTGACGCATAAAATAGAGCTTAGAGTTTGTTTTGAGGGGTGGGTTTTACATCTTGTGCGTTCTGAAAGCCTGGTCACGTTTGGCTCTATTTTGTAATCGTGTAAATGAGAAACGGCCGTATTTTGCTCTATATGTAAAGCTCTAAATTTCACAAAGAAAATGTAGTTTGAGTTTGGCAAAATGAGTAGGTGAGGGGTGGGTTTTATATCTTTTACGTTCTGAAAGCCTGATCACGTTTGGCTCTATCCTGTAATCGTGTAAATGAAAGAAACGGCCGTATTTTGCTTTATAATATTATTATGTAAAGCTCTAAGTTTTACAAAGAAATGTAGTTTAGGTTTGGCAAATGATTTTGTAAAAAACACCCTACAGAAAATTATGTATCATCTAATAAAATACGCTCTAAGCTCTAAGGGTTGTTAGCCTGTTAATATTTCTAATGTCCTGTGAAATTTGCCCTCTACAGCCTAAATTTCACTGAACTCCGGACAGGGGTAAACGACCTACAAAAGGACAAGCCAATAATGGGGTGTAGACTAAAACGACCCTTATTAGCTGTTATACTGTTATTGAATGATAGGAAACCTTGTTCCCGTTTCTAACCTAATGGGTCACGGTTAGAGATTTTAAATGTATTTCAATCACAAAATTCCAAATTTTTTTGTGGATTTTAAACGATTGCAGATATTTGCTTGATAGAACGTGTCTCTATTTATAACACAATATAGGTGGTTGAGTATTATAAATTAATATAGAGGAAACCAATGTCTGAATTTTCTTCAGTACAAAAATTCTCTCAGTTAATTTTCAAATTAGGGTAGGTAATAATTTTTATCTCTGGAAATGTTAATTCTATGCACATAAACATGTTATTATTATGTGGTAAACATCGATACAGTAAAATAAATAGATGAATAAGGGGTAGAAATTAGCTGATCATGTTCCATAATATATAGTTGTTTACTGTTCTATGTTCCTGATTACCAACCTCATTAAAATATTCAGATATCCTTCCCATTAAAATTCAAGTTTGTTGACAAGTAACAAAAACCCCTTTGCTTAGATTATAATTTTTAATTAGGTATACGAGGGGATAACTATATGGCCCCCTCCTTGCTATACTCTTATAAAAATACAGTATTTTTTTTACAGATTCTGTTACCATCTCAATGGCATTCGACGAAGAACTTATTCAAAAAGGCGAATTAAGGAAAGCATGCTCAAAAAGAGGAAATGCTGCGCCCCCACCTCAAAGAGTAAATACCACCATGAGGTAATTACAGGTTTTTTTTTATTTACATTTCAAAATCAATTTCTGTTTAGGTTAATCGCATTACGAGAGCTGATGAGTTCGGAAGTTCGATTATTCACTCATCCCGTCGATGCGTACCTAATCACGTCCAGTGATGAGCATCAGAGCGTAGAAGTAGCCGATTACGACAAAAGACGAGAATATATTTCAGGCTTTAGTGGAAGTTACGGAGATGCTATAGTTACCATGGACAAAGCTATTTTGTGGACGGATGGACGTTATCATTTGCAGGCCGATGAACAGATCGATTGTAATTGGTTGCTTATGAGGGAAGGACACAAAAACATTCCTACGAGGTAAAGTTGAATCATAGTTATAACAAGAAGAAGATCATCGACCCTTATCTTCTAAGCCCTCTTGTCTAATTCGAAATTTATATAAGCGGGTACATAATTCTACTTTTCTAAGGAAATGCATTTTAATGATTTTGCACCAGGTTTGAATGCTGAATGTGGCTCTAAACTTTGTTAGCAATCTTCATTATCTATTTCCGAACTTGCTTCATTCTTCCATATATATTTTGAGGATCTCTGTCAGTTGACTTATTAGCTTTATTTGTTTTTCCACAAATCTCATCTTCAATTTTCTGCTTTTCTATACCCAATTTCCATTGAATCGAGTTTTCCATGAATTGAGACTCTGTACGATGAGAATGTTGATATCCTTGGCTTGCGTAGCAGTGGAATCGGATTTCTTCCATATATTGCTTCTTTTATTTAGACTTTGGACTATTATATCATCGTACCTGATGTTCTATTGTAGACTATCAAAGTGATAGCTAAATATTCCCAAAAAAAGTCAAATTTCTCAACAGTTGACAAATTCTGAATTCTTTTTGAAATTCCTTAGATCTCAGTGGCTGAAATCGCAATTTCCAAAAGGTGCCAGGCTAGGTGCCAACCCGCAAATAATATCCGAATACATGTGGAGAAAATTGACGCACGAATTGGCTGAAGCTAAAATCGAATTGGTTGCTCTAAATGTGAGCCTCATCGATGAAATTTGGCCCAAAAACGAAAGACCGGCCAAACTGAATAAAGACGCTTTTGTTTGGGATATTAAATATGCAGGTAAGCACCTAAGTCTGCAATAATTAGCAAAAATCCAGACAATATTTTAGTATTTTAGGCAAAAACTTTACGACGAAAATAAAAGAAGTTCGTGAATTAGTTAAAAAAGCTGGAGCAGATGCAATGGTGGTAACGTCACTAGATGAAATTGCTTGGCTACTGAACATTCGAGGCAGAGACATTCCACTTTCACCATTTCTAAGAAGCTACCTCATTTTCGATATGGATGATGCATTTTTATATGTTAACTGGAAGCAGCTGGAAAAAAATGATGTTTTCAGATATTTACATGCAAAGTTTGAATTTAAACATAATGATACAGTACAGTAAATACCCAAGTTAAACCGCAACATTCAATTTAAATAAAAACATTTCTTTGTAGAATACGAAACTATACAGAAATATGGACAGATCTCAGAATCAAGTCTCAACTATACCAAAAAATTTTAATACCATCTCATTGCGTTTACAGTGAAGGTGCCAGTCATGCCATTTATGAGCATATTTTTGCTGATAAAAGACTGCCACACCAATCACCAATAATTTATTTAAAATCCGTCAAAAATCCTGTGGAAATCGAAGGAATGAAAATTGCACATATCAAAGATGGAGCTGCTATGTGCAAATTTTTTGCTTATATTGAGGCACAAGTAAGAACAATAAATTAAATTTGTAAGAAGAGTAATAATGTTTCTATTTCTAGATGGCAAATGGCAAAATATTCTCTGAAATGGCGATGGCAAGTATACTAGACGATTTCCGATATCAGCAATTACAAAGTTTAGGCAATAGTTTTACGACTATAATTGGATTTGCTGCCAATAGTGCAAAACCTCATTACATTCCAACTAGAAACACCAATGCTAATGTTTACAATAATGGAACAGTTGTTATTGAGTCTGGAGCCCAATATTATGGTGAGAATTTGCGGATATATTTCTATAATTTTCCAAAATTAAAACTATTTTAGAGGGTACAACAAGTGTAACAAGAACAATTCACTATGGCGAACCTGATAGTTTAATGAAAGACGCCTATACTAGGGTGCTGATAGGCCAGATGGCTTTTGCAGGTTTAACTTTTCCAAATAACATGAAAATGGCAGACTCTGATGTTTTAGTTCGGAAGTCTTTATGGGAAGTAGGTTTGGATTATTTGCATGAAACTGGCCATGGGATTGGAACTTTTTTAGGCGTTAAAGAATGTAAGCTAATAACGATTATTCCAGGTACCAGTGATAGTTATCCAGATTTATTTTAGCTCCTATTGCTATACAGTATGATTTGGAAGTTGCAACCAAGCAGACGTTCAAATCTGGACAGTTTTTCACAGTTGGTAAGTCATTTTGGGCCATGAATAGTAATGGAATGAAGCGTAAAAGCTACTGACCCATATGTTTCATATTGCATTTTTAGAACCGGGTTATTACAGAGAAGGTTACTTTGGAGTAAGACTACAAAACGTTTACCAAGTAATCGATAAACCATGGTTGCAACACACTTCTGGTCACAAATACATTGGATTTAAGACGTTAACTTTGGTTCCTTACCAGCAGAAAATGTTTGCATTTGAGCAACTTTCAACACAACAGGTAGAAAAACTTTGATATTGTGGCAACAATTATTCAAGTTATTGTTTTTTAGAGAAAATGGTTGAATCGTTATAATGAAGAGATTCGTCAAGAAGTTGGGGCAGAGCTGAAACGGCACAACAGTATGGAAGGCTTCTATTGGATGATGGAAAATACTAAATACATTCCTGAAAATGGCGCAGCAATTATTTCAACAAGATTCACGTTAATATCCGCATTAGTTTTGAGCCTGAAATTCCTATGAATTGAAAACTAATTTTAACTATTTTATCAGTATTTCTGTGTTCATTGTTATTAGGGAAATATATGTGGCTTATTTATCTATATTGATGTTTGTAAAGAGCATAGATAATGAATATATTTTTTTATAGTTTCATTTTGAAAATTACCATAGGTATAATGCACGATATTTTTAATTTAATTAAAATATTTTTATGAAAAAGCTTTAGCTTAATTTCTCTTTTATCAACAAAGGTAAACTCTATCTGAAGCCTGAGATTGATGGCAGTACGCCGGAAGGCCATCATCATTTCTTGTTTTGAAATGTTTTTTTGGTACTTCACTGGGAACTTTATTCTGCCTTAGGGTCGGTTTCTCCAATATCGGGTCACCTCCCGGTTGGTTTTAACGCCAGGATAAACATGTCCAGTTGCAATGTTCACCCTGGAGTTATGCTTAACCCAGGGGTGACAATGAGATTGATAACTTGAAACTAATCTAATTTTATGTAGAAGGGTATTTATTCTTTATCATGGATTATCCACCTAACAAAAATTTGACATGAGTTCCTCTAACAAGCACTTCTTGACTCTCCTTATTTTTGATGTCAACTTCCAGAAAAGCCAGTTTCTTTCCGATTTTTGCCAAATTTGAAACAATATGAATTTCCTCTCCAATAGATGCGCTTTTGTAATATCTAGAAACGAAAAACAATTATTTCTGATAGAACAAAATGCTATAAATTTACTCACGTTAGATGCATATCAATAGAAACATGTCCATATTCCGCAGCATTATGAGTAGTTAAGCCTAAACTGGAAACAACATCCACTAATGTAGCAGATAATCCTCCATGAAGAGTTCCCAGTGGATTAATGTGATTTTCGTCGATTTTTAATTCAGCTGAACAGCCACCATTTTCAGCTTCCAGAAAAATAAGCTAAAAACACAATTTATTTGGGAATAGTTAATTATACCTACTTACATTGGTTAGAACTTTATCAAAGCCCTTGCAGTTTTTAATAAATTGTCTGAAATGGTGAGGTTTGATAGTAGACATTTTTTTGGTGTGTATTTTCAAAAGAAACTGGAAATAATTTAAATTTGAATATTCAATATGAATATTTAATATTCATTGTTTTATTTGGCATTGAATTGCTATGTTGAAAAGCGAATCGGAACTGTTTTCGACTTCTTTAAAATAAAAAGCTGACGAGTTGGTAATTTTTTACACCTTTAATAACTTAATTATGTTATTGGCTTAATACAGCACATAATTATAAAAATGAAATGTACCCGGAATCATCCCAAAATGAAATGCGGAATAATTTCAAATTCCTTATTGGGTGGAATCATACGTGCTGCCATCAATTTGTATTCAAGCTCGTAATGCCTTTACAGATTTCTTGAACCGGTATCTTTGTGCTTCTGATCGTTACTTTATTGGTACTTTATTTGACCAAAGTACCAAGAACTTTATAATTTAGTAATTCCAGGAAATTGAAATTGCTGATATTTAGGAGTATGGCAATAGTCCTTTTACTCGTTGTGTTACTCAGAACTGCTCAATGTCAAAAGCTTGAACGTTCCTTTTAAAAGTGCGTAAAGCACTCGAGTCGCTCATAGTGCATCCCCCTTTCCCCTGGTGCCCCAAATTTGCGGGGGGTGCAAGAAGCCCTTTTAGGTAATGAAGGTAATGTTAATATTAAAAAATAATGATAAAATCTGAATTGTATGTTTTGGAGTGACTCCGAGGAGCTCGTTCGGTGCAACTCGATGTATAAAAGGAATACAGTACTTAATTGTATTCAAGGTTTAAAAAAAAATAAGTTTTTGGTCTATTTATGTCCAACAATCTGTACCCACATTATATTGTGGTTATTTCTTAAGTAGGTACTTAATAATAAGATTGACTGATAGTTTTATTTCATTCGTAACATATTGTGATGTCCTTTAACTACAATGTCCCCAGTACTTTTGTTCTTCCAAAGAATTTCTAGAAAGGCCAAAGTATGACACCAACTTAAGAGTTTAGTATGGACTTGAACTTGATCTCCAATTTTGACTTTAGGATTACATAATCTAAAACAGAAAAAAAATGAGACAAGATCCAAAACCCAATAAAAA
Source organism: Ceutorhynchus assimilis (assembly GCA_917834065.1). Taxonomy (NCBI): domain Eukaryota; kingdom Metazoa; phylum Arthropoda; class Insecta; order Coleoptera; family Curculionidae; genus Ceutorhynchus; species Ceutorhynchus assimilis. The sequence goes on from OU892281.1 coordinate 7,872,774, forward strand.
GAAAGAAAATTAATTACTTTCTAGAATCCCTTACTCGAAATTCATATTTACAGATACATGAAAGTTATTGGCATTGCCGAGTTTGTGAGTAGAAACTGCAAAACTCGATAGCATATCCGATACATGAGCGACACATCCTGTATTCAAATGGCCCATTGAATTTGTGTGTTCCTCTTCGATTGTGAATTCTGCTAAGCCATTTCCGTTTTCTAGGGAAATGATTTTTACCTGTGAAATGACTTAAAATATGACTATCTGAAAAGCTTGAAGTTTACTACTTACCTTATCTATAAGTCGGTTAAATCCTTTGGTAGTTTTCAAATGTTGCATTAATTCTTTTGGGGTAAGGCAAGCTTTAATCATGATTCTAAATAAGTAACGTAGTATTTGTTCGTATAAATTCAAGGACAATCAGCATTTTTAATGTTTTGTAAAATGGAAATAAAGTTATTCGGTTATAGGTTAAATAAAGATTACGGGTAAAGATTGCTGATAACATGCATATAAATTTGTAGCCTATAAGAGTAAAAAAATTGAAGGATAGAAGGTTTAGTATTACTAGCGGATCATTTATTAATGATTAGTTTATTACAAGGGAAAAGGGTTCTCAGTAAATTTGATTTTTGTTCAAAAATTGGGAAAATATACTTAAAATGGTCCATCTTCAAGATTTTACGCCTAAGTTACGTATTTAAATTTTAGCAAAAAAGTCCGTAATGAGTAGCGCTAGCGCTCTTTTAGCTCTTGGAAGAAAATGGCGGACGATACGATACATATCGAATATCGATACGATATTCTTCCAAAGTCCCTACTACTTTCTCATATCGATATTAACATGAGAAAGCGATAGTTTCGATACAATTGGCTGCGTTCACAAGAACCAAATCCAACGATAATACACACTACGATTGCTTATCGGCCTCGTTTTTGGTAATCGCGGCCATATTGGTGTATCACCATTTTGGACGTCATCAACTAAGTCGTCATATGTTTGCGCTAGTGGTCCTAGTTTGGAATTTTAATTTGTGATGAATAATATCATTTAATTTTGATCAACATAATAAGGAAAGAGGAAGATGCAAACGAGATCTAAAAAGGAGTTGTTTGGAATGTTGATTAGTAATGCATCAGGGCCGCATTTTCCATCCGAAGATGTTTTAAATGCGAAAAAATTTTGAAGCGCAGAACTTCTATTTTGGGTCTTGGAAGGATCTCCTGTTTCAGTATGTTGAAGTTTCTAGAGCAAATTTTTCTTTCTTGGTGTATTGTAGATTTTTTTTTTCGTTTTTAGATAAAAATTATAGAGAATCCATTTAGTTCTGCCCTGTTTAAGCAGCCATATTGTTGGTACCCTTAACCGCGCCTACCTACAGTGGCTAAATAAACCTTTACATACAGTGGCGACAATAGAGGTCACGCCGCCATCTTGTTCCCAACCTCTTGTTGCTTTTAAATATTAATATATAGGATTTAAATGGACATCTATCATAAAAAATTGAAATCGACGTATTTGATGACCATTATCAGGTCCATCAAATACGTTGTTTACCATGATTTATGATGAATGTTCACCTAAATCCCATATATTCATATTTAAAAGTAACAAGGGGTTGGGAACAAGATGGCGGTGCTTTCAATATAAATATATGGGATTTTAGAACCAATCAAAAATGAGACAGCAATTGTCGCCACTGTGGGTTATAGAGTCACTGTACGCCTACCGATATCCTTATCTATTGCACTATTCAAATGATGACAGCGTCTCTTTTTTTATTCTACCTCAATGAGTGAAACCAGGTAAGCAAAAGTCCGCGGAATCATAACCTGTTGTGCAAACAGCCTCTACGTCAAGGCAAGAAACGGCACGCTACCTATGTCACAACTGAAGATTTGACTTGGTGGGGGGCTTCAGATTTGTTCTACACAGGCCTTATGAGGATAGACTATCCTGTAGTAGAAGAGTGTATTATCCTTGAACCAAAACGGGTTGTAAACAGAGGTATTATAGAACTATTTTGACAGTTAACTTGGAATGACGTTACTTCCCATAGTAATTCTAAAAGTTAACTTTTTACCATCTGTCAAAACAGTTTTATAATACCCGCTCTGGGCCAAATTATGGACCAACTGGTAAGTGACTGGTTGTTACCTAGCCAAAGCAGCTTTTCCATGCGATCATTGCTACAGCGCATGCTCGCTACCCACTGTCATGCCCATTCCTCCTCTTCCAAAGTCCAGATGCATTTTCTCGCGTCTCAAATATTTCAAAACATTTTTCAAAACTGGTTTAAGTAATGTCACATATAATTTCTTGGAGCGAGAAAATGGTTTGAAAACGTGGATTGGATTGTATTTCAAAACGGTTTGAACCAGTTTTGACGTGACGTCATGGGTTTATCGCCAGAATGCACTGTTTCAAAATAGTTTTGAGAACCATTTTCAAAAAAGTGGACGCGAGAAAACGCCTCATCAGACGAGTATTACAGTAAGCAAAAAAAATGTTTTTGTATAATGGGGGCCGCGACCACTTCTTGATTTCAGAAAGGGGGCGCAGAAGAAAAAAGTCCACCACTGATATAGAGTATAGAAAGTACTTGCTAGGTAACAACCAGACGTTTACCAGTCTGTCCATAATTTGGCCCTTCAAAATTTTCAAAATGATAAAACGTCACCCACATGTCATGTCACCACAAAAAACACGTGTTGGGGATTGCTGAACATGTTTGGTCTGAACCAAGGTTCCTGAAGTTGATAAGGTTTTCTCTGGTGATGGGTAACTTGATGACGCATCCTGGGGTGCCTTATGGGGATTTGCATTATATTGATGCACCCCAGATGATGTCATAAAGTTATCAGGCAACCAACAGGTTACTCAAACAATCTTTATTCAACGTAGCGTTCAGCCGAACAATTGTGAAGCGTTCACTATCAGCAGCTTATATAGTGATGGCGTTACCCGCAGACCTCGACGGAATGCTTGCTATTCAGGCTGTGCTAGTGAGTTAATTTTTTCGTCGATTTTAAATGAAGAAAGGGCTCTTTTTGCACGCTCGTAGATAGGAATTTTCGCCTTAGGCGGCGCCTGCAGCGAGCTTCCTCCTCTCCTTATAAACAAATTTATGAAGTTATTATCCTGCACCCATGAAGACTTTCAAAAGTCGGGCCTCTGGACCTATCTATTTTTCCCTTGTATGCGCGCGCAGCACGAGGCAATGCCTTTTTATTGGCTAACTAGTAAAGGGTTGCGTTTAGAGATAGCACTCTGAGCCGCTTTCCAGTATGCACATTGGCGCGCTCTGGCGCGCTCCAGAGCACCTCGGGGGCGCCACGCACTAGATTTGTACCGTTCCAGTATCAGGACGTGAGACGCCTGTCTTAGTGTCAAATATGTCAAATTTTAAAAATAATTATCTGTTTGTTTGTGCAGGTTGTTTTTTTATTTATCATAGATGAAAGAATCAAAACTATATTTATTAAAATGTTTAATCTTGAGATATAACAAGAAATAAATAAATAAATAGCCACCCACGGATGTGACAGCTGACAGGTTGACACGTACGTACAGCTCGGGGGCTCAACGCCCCGATTAGCTCCAGGCGTCAAACTCCCATACCGGAAAGCGGCTCTGGTTGTGAGAGTGACCCTAGAGTAACTCATAACCCTTTATAAATCAACAGGTGCTTACTCGGAGCGTTATGCCTTCTCATTAGGCGCGTTGGGTTCACGACTTCGAGTTTGGGGAGTGGGCAGCTGGATCGTGCATGCGCAGATCAAATGTGTTTAATCTGTCTGTATAACCTAACCTATTTTCCATGATAAGATAAATAAACAATCCTGAATTTTAACATATACTTGTTAAGTGGATAGTTTTAGCTATTTTGTTTAAATGTTAACAATCAAATAGCTAGTAAATTTTGCATAATTGTTCACTTTTAATTAATTTTTTTTCGATAGCCCTCATCACTGGTATTATTGAACATATTTTTCCAAGGGAACTTGGCAGCCTCAGAGTGTTTAGGTCCGTTTTAATAGTTGTATTCCTTTCAAGAGTTTCAAACACTCGAGCTACTCGCTCCGATGTTCAGGAGCCCCCAATTTGCAGGGAACAGATGCGTGGTGCAACAAACACTTTTCGAAAGGAATAGGGGCGTGAAGCCCCGGAGCTCCTCCTAGGTGTGAAAGGAATACAACTATTGTGTATGTAGCACGACATTTTCTGCAGAATACAAACGAAAATGGGGCAGTTTGAAAATTATCAACTAAAATGCAAAACAAACGAGAAAACTCTAGTGCAAATGCGGAATGCGGGCTCGGAATCCAAAAAATATATGCTAAGAAAAATAAACAATATCAATAATCAGTTGATCGCTCAACCCAGCATTTTTGCACAAGTTTATTTGGCTTGACACGGTGTACTCCCTGTGACGTCACGTTACTCCATATTCGCTCTGCTCGCTCCGCCGAGCGTCAACCCAAACACGCCCATTCTCACTTGCGCGAAATTCGCTCTTTGACGATTTGACGTTTGATACACGCATAAAACGTAAAATTTTTGAAACAATGTCAAAAAAAGAACGAATTTTGCGCAAGTGAGATTAGTTGTATTTCACACCTAGTACCGTACTTTTCAGATCGTGCGCTGACGCGCCCCCAGAGCATCAAAGCCCGGGGTTTCAAAGCTCTGAAAAGGCCGGAGTGTGTATGGAGTACTCCGACTGCACGGAGTGTAACGAGAATGCAATTTACAATCAGATCAGGTTGGGGCAAACATAACAGATTCAAATGAAAACCCCTCATTTGTCAAATAAGTGAAATAGTCAAATGTCAAAAATAATTGTCATGTACACTGTGACATTTCCCATTTCCCTTTCCTCCGAGTCCTCCTGGAATTTTTAATGTAATGGAAATTAAAATTAGTGAAAAATTTAAAATTGATTTTCCCTTAAAAGAAGGGACATAACTAATGGTGTTAATCGAACCTAAAGTTGTCTGTTTATAGTTCCTGAAAAAATGTATTCGGGTGGCGAATCTACAGATTCACAGAAATGCACTCAATGGGCGATGAATCCGGCAGCCTACCAAAATACATCCAACGATCTAGTAGATTGGGCAGCTCTGGCTCAGCAATGGATTATTATGAAAGAAGCCGGGCCACCGCCGATTCCTGGCCAACGTCAGGTATATTATTACCACAAAATCACTCTAAATTTATGCTTTCCATTTCAGCCAGAGAAAATTCAAGAGGTCCCTGATGATAGCCAAGAGGGCGGCGAAGCCGAAATGGATATGGACGATAGAGATGACGCGCCAAGCTGGAATTCTCCAGAAAGGAGCGAGGCGCCACCAGCCCCAGGTGCTGAAGCTTGGACAAACTGGAATCCACCCTCAACTGGACAAAATTGGAACTGGAATAATAGCTGGAATCCTCCCAGTGCTGTGCCTCCGCCACTTATTGCACCTGTGAAAGCTCCTTTATTACCCACACCGAATAATACTTATTCACCTTCGGATGGGGCTAGTGATAATGCTGTACCCTATGGAGGTACATAATCCTTATATTTTTAGTCTTTGATGAAAATTCACATACATTTACCATGACCTATTTTGTACTCTAAATCTAAATGGATCTTGAGACTAAATATTTAGCTGTCTGGGTTACTAAGCTAAACTATTTCTGGTTTACCTATGCAACTCTTTGGTAAAAATCATTACTTTGCCAATATGCAAGAGTTTTCTTCCATTCAATGTTTAAATGGTTAGAAAATGAAAATAATCACAGCTTGTGGCGGTCAAATATGTGTCTCATTTGAAGGAAAATCATATAAAATTATACCACCTTGATCACCAAACTTACTAATTTCATGGCCTTCCATAGCAAAAAAGGTACTTTAAGTTCATCACATAAATCTTTGTACATTTTTCAAGGCTACAACACAACCTCGCAAACTTCAAGCAATAATTTCACCAGTCAGCAGCAGCAGCCAGCGTTTTGGACAGGCATGGCTGTAGGCAAAGTGACCCAAACCGAAATAAAACCGCATAATAAACGATATAGCAAAGTGAATGTGCCTACCAAAGTCACTATAATAACTCCTGCTGCTGCTGTTGGTACTTCTAAAGTGCTGCCTCCTTTAATCCCAGAAGAACCTGTTGTACCAACACCCACGTTGGACGCCAATAAAAGAAAACAGTTGCCTGCATGGATCAGAGAAGGTGAGTATTAGAATTTGAGGCTTTGTTTTGTCTTACAAGAATTTTAATATAGGCTTGGAAAAAATGGAAAGAGACAAACTGAAGGAGTTGGAAAAGGAAAAAGAGAAACTAGTAAGGGATGAGTATACAGAAAAAATGAAATTGGAGGAACTAGAAAAAATGGAGATATTAAAAACCACCATGAAGGAAAAGAATTTATTGAGGAAAAGTAGATTTGTAAGCAAAATATTTTAAAAAGATTTCTATTGTTATTATGCAATGAACTTTAGGACAGTGATAATGAAAACTCTGATGATCATGAGCCTGTGAGGAAAAAGCCAGTTTCACCAACACCTCCAGTGCCTCTTACTCCAGAGGAACTTGTGAGTATTTTATGTCAATACAATTTTCTGTTTAATTAATTTACCATTCTATTCTATCAGATGCTGAAAGTCCGTAAAACGATGACAGAAATCTTGTTAAAAGTGACCAATCAATTGATTGAACAGACATGCAAAGAGGAAAGGCAACGGTATTTAAAAAAACGCAGAGGTATTGTAGTTGTTTATCTATTTATAGGGACTTTTTGTGTTATAACAAAATTATTAATAATTGTGAAAATTGAAAATATGGAAAAAAAATTGGTAAGCAACCAAAAATCAGTCCCAGTTGTTTTTATTTGGTGGTATGGCAGTAAATGGATTTTTAGTTACCTCAAAAATTCAGGACGAAACAAAAACAAATATTTCTGGAAGAATTTAAATATTTGAAAAATTCACCCTGTATTTTTGGACAGAAACTCTTTTGTTATATCACATCCAGTTACATAAAATATCCCTTCCCTCATTCATTGTATGTAAGACTTTTTATAGCGGGTATTGTCAAGAAGAATAGAGAAAAGTTCTTATTAATTGAATGTTATAACCTTCAGCTTCCGATCAGCTAGCATCAGCACCCAGTGGTGCCATCATAAAAGCCAAACTTGGTAAGTGTCTTTAGTGTAGATATTCAATATTTTTTTCCTATGCTTTTTTGTCTAGGAGATAGGTACTTTGATGTTTTCTTGCGAGTTGGTAGTTGAAACATAGGGGCCTTGAAATCATAAAGGACTATAAATTATGCCCAACTTTTATCTTTAATAGTTAATTTATAGATAAGTTTTTGCTATTAGTTGCAATACGTACAATCACACCATATTCGATTTTTAGTCACCAGTATTAATTTATTTCAAATTGAGTACTGTTTATGCATGATGATAATTTATAAATGAACATTTGACTATAACTCTTTAATGTATTTGTATAAGGGGGACAAAATTATATATTCATCAGAGTTTAGTTGCACACTACAAAGCTAGAAAATTTCTAAAAAGAAATGCAGAAAATTAAATTTCTTGTTTTGCCACCACCTTCATGGCAATATTTTCCAAAGATTACATTTAAAAATAATCCCAATTAAATATATTAGGTCTGGGTGCATATGATGAAGGATCGTCCAGCAATGAGGATTCTGACAACGATAACCAGGATGAAGATACTTCTGATTCTGATGCTGACCTGAGAGTAAATAACAACTTCATTTATTTGATTAACATCTAAAATTGTCAATTGATAGGAATCCATCAAAAAACGCCAAGCAGCTTTTTCAAAAACAGAACAACAAATTGAAAATCGTTTAGCCGAAGCTGAAAGAAAGAAAGATGGTAGCAGAAGTCCCAGTCGAAGTCGTTCTTCGAGCCGGGACTCACATGATAGCAAATCACAGGTAGAGGCAAACGGGCAAGGTCAGTATTTGGCTCTTTTAACCTCCCCATTTTGATACTCTCAAGCTTAGGATCCTTGAAAAGTACTTGTAGCAAATTATGGTTTAATAATTCATTATATTTCATCAGGAATTAACAGTCTTCATTGTTTCTTTAGAAGTCAATCGAGGATATTCTGACGATGACAAAAGTCCAAAAAAGAAGCGCGCCAAGGATGATAATTCTTCAAGCAGCTCATCAAAGTCAAGACACATTTCGTCTTCACATTCTGATTCGCGTAGCAAAAGTCGTTCCAGAAGTGAATCTCCACCACGCAGCCGTAAAAGACGACAATCTAGATCTATAAGCTCCAGAAGGGATAGATCAGCAAGTTATAATAGAAGAGAAAGCATTGACTCCAAGAAAAGGAGCAGACGGTAATTATTATTGGTTTTAGTTTATTGTATACGATTCGATCGTTTGTAGGTCTAGGTCAGATTCCAGATACTCGAAACGCTCACGCCGTTCTCGTTCTCCTTCCTACTCTTCTCGAAAATCCTCAAAACGTTCTCGCTACTCATCGCGCAGATCTAGAAGCCGAAGTCGCTCACGTGATCGCAAATACCCCTCAAAAAAGTACGAATCGAGTAGTAAAAGATCAAGGAGATCTAGATCATATGACAGATCAAAAAGACGTTCAGTTTCAAGCACGAGATCACACAATAAATCAAGATCAAAACGTTCCAGCTCTAGGAGACGCAGATCTTCGAGGTCGTCCAGCAGGGGTAAGAGATCTCGCAGGAGATAAACCGATATGGAACAAAAAAATGGAAGATTGGGAGACCTGCAGGTTGTACTTTTTAATTTACAGGGTGTCCCAAGCTAGAAGTACCTATTCATTAAGAAATTGACTCTTCAAGATTTTTGAGTGGGTGCTTCTTATGTGATATTCACAGCGGATACTGTTATGCCTTACATTTGTTCCTTAACTAATTTAATTATTTCTTTCGCAGGATGAATGAAAAATATAGCAGATGACAACCTTGTAGTGTAATTTTAAGTTTGTACATAGCTCACCCTATAACGGTATATTAACTAATTTTTAATATTTTCGACTAATTCGGTATATTAGTCTTCCAAGTTTGTTGCAATCATCGTTTTTTCTTCAAGTGATGCATTCTGAAGTTTGTGTATTACTTAAGCTTAGGAGTTTTTCTAGTGTGAAAACTATGTAAAAAATAAATAAATATTCGTTTATTGCAAATTGTTGGTACTCTTTTTTATATACCAGCTTTTCACCCTCCATCTGTCTAATGATTTCTGAGCAAACTGAATTAATTACTATACAGTATATACTCATTCTTTTAAAAACCATGCTGAGATTCTGAAATCAAACTTTTACAAAATCAGAGTTGCGTAACAACAATAAAAAACAGTTTTTAAAAAAAAACTGGAATGTTTCCTGGTAATCTGAATATAAGACCTCCACAAAATGTCTTCCATCTAGTACCCTTGACCATCTTTCTAAAACTGTGATATTCGAATTGCTGATCATATATCCTAGATCGCAATATTGCGCCAAAACTTTTTTGCAGTTGAAAGCTAATTATCATAAATTTTTGTACAAATTCAAACATTTCTTCAAAAAAATCTACAAACTTGGACAGGACAACAAAAACTAAACATCCATCTTGATTCTTGCTTATATTTTTATTATTTTTCTGAAAATCCAATATAGTTTTATAAGGTTTTATCGATATACAGCTAAATTCTCAAAAATATGCTCTATTATTTAACAGGAACATTTTTCAAAGTCTTTGCAGTAAAATTACCCTTTCCTGGAACATTGAGTTGTTTCCCTTTGTAGCATGCCTCTAATTTGTCGTTGGTGTGCAAATCAGGCGCTACGGTTTCGAATATCTTCTTTTTGGGATTCATCACACTGTCTGGTTGTCTGGTGTAGCCCTCGCAATGGACCAAATCGCCAGGCTCGCAATTTGCTGGCGGAATTAGTACTTCCACGCCTTGATCGCTACTGGCACACATTACCATAGCTTCAGAAGTTATACCACGCATCTATAATAATAGCTTGCTTAACTTTACATAATCTATGAATATTATGCTTACTTTAACAGGTTTTAAGTTGCACAAAAGCAATACAACTCTATCTTTTAATTCGTCAATAGGGATATATTTAACCAATCCAGAGCAAACTGTTCTAGGTTTATCTTCTCCGCAATTGATTTTCAAAACATAAAGTGAGTCAGCATCTGGATGTCTCTGTACGTCTAGCACTTTTCCAATTCTGAGATCCAAACGTCCTACATCAACTGGCAGTTCGGCAGCAGCTTCTTTTGGCGCTTTAGGTTCTTTAGGTTTTTTCTCTTTTTTGGGTTTAGCAGATTCGTTTTGGGGTTCTTGTTGGATTTGAGGTGGTTCTGTGACCGCGGCACTTGTCAAGACTGTGGCTTGTTTTTGGTTTGGGACTGGAATTTGTTTGATCCCATTCTGAATTTCAAGTTCTATCAGTTTAATTTTAGCTTGTTCCACTGCTGCTTGAAGTTTTGCGTTTTCTTCTTTAAGCTGCATTGCCAAAATGTTATTGTATTCTCTATTTATGAAACCAAGCTGAAAATATGCAAGAAGATATGTAATAAAAATAAAATCTAGGAGGCTTGTAAAATTGTGGGTCTTCTTTGATATCTTGTTGATTTTAGTCAAGAAAAAGTTCCTTTTTCAATTATTTGTCTTGAAATCTGTTGATTTTTCTATTTCAATATTATTGAAAATCAATCAGTAGTAGGTATCTACTGGGTGATCTATTATAAATGTCGCCCCTTCCCAACTTTTTCATTTGATGTTTTTGACAGAAGTGTCAGATACAAAAGTATTAAACTAAGTCAGTTTTAAGTATACAGGGTGCGTCAAAAAAGTGTAGCAGAGAAGAGCGAAGTTGTATTTTTTTAAAAGGCCATGTATATAGTCCCCTTCAACCTCATTTCATCGATATATGGTTTGATAATGTTTATCTCTTGGTTTATTTTCAATAGTTTTAGAGAAAAACGCGAAAATCCCTTAAGTCTCATGTTATTTTCAATAATAATAATAGATTAAGACATCTGGATTTATTAGAATATTTCCACCTTGTAAATTAATGAATAACATTTGAACAATAAATTTTTATTAACAATTCTCTCTAAAGCTTAAATGGTATATAATAATTTTTCTGTCTTCAACATGAGAGCTTGAAAGGGGTTTTCATGTTTTTCCCTATAACTATTGAAAATAGACATATCAAACCATATCCTTGAAATCAGGGTGAAGGGGAATAACAAATAAGCGCACAATATACAGGGTGTTCCACCCTCGGACCCACAAAATCGATTTATATATGAAAAACTGTATGCAGAAAATTTTTGAAAATTTGACAATGGGGGCAACCCAGCTAAAATATTTTCAAGATGCTGGCTCTTCCGGTTATACCGGAAGTAGACGTCAACTTGCTTATTTTAAATGAGACACCTTGTATGTCATTGCATATTTGGATTCTACATAAACTTTGAATTTAACCAGGGATTAAATTGATTTGTAATTTTCAATCATGGATTGAATTCAAAGTTGGTGTAAAAATGATAGTTTATAAAAATCTAAGATAGGAATGTAAAATCGGTTTACCTCTAAAATTAACCGTCTAGGTTTTACAGCCTGTCAAAGTTGCAAAAAGTCAATTTTCAACTGTCAATATTTCCAAAACAGTTGAGCTTAGGTATAGGATATATTACATGAAATCTGCCCAGAATTTTACGTAGAATCCAAATATACAATCACATACAGGGTGTCTCATTCAAAATAAGCAAGTTGACGTCTTCTTCCGGTATAAACGGAAGTGCCACCATCTTGAAAACATTTTAGCCGGGTTGCCTCAATTGGCATTGGTATACTGTTAAATTTTAAAAAAAATTCTGCATTCAATTTTTCATATATAGATCGATTTGGTTCCCGGTGGGACACCCTGTATATGGTTTTGAAATAATATAATTTCGCAGTGGTACACTTTTTTGGCGCACCATGTATGCTTGAAACTGACTTAGTCAGAAGTTTTTGACAATTTCTTAAAGCTTTTGTATAGATTTCTTTTTACTTATTCAAAAACGTCAAATGAAAAAGATAGGAGGGGGTGACATTTATAATAGATCACCCTGTACTTAGCAAGTACTACATATTGATAAATTGAATATGCTTAGGAACGAGGAACTTTTTATAGTTTGAACAAATTTTATTGATAGCATTACCTGACAGTTTATTAGAAGGTGAATAAACCGGGCCTTAAACAAAAAATCTTGTGACTGATAACGCATTCTCATTCGCTACAAATATATACAGGGTTGTTCGTTGTTCCATATATTTTGAAAGCATATAGCTCGCCTATGAAGCAAAATTGAAAAAATAAATAAATACAAAGTAAATAGGGATTTATATAAAATATAACTTTTATATATACAGGGTGCACGCAAAACATGTGGCAGACACAACTTGCATTTTTTAAAATGGAACACCCTGGTATATTTTTCACTAATCGAATAGGTATTCTTTGGTTCTTCCTTGTTTGCCAGTTACTGGAAAGAGTAAAATATACAAGAATCCAATGATCAGAATAATAAAACCGATTTCTGCCCATGGTGGAAAACCTTTTTCAGGATAAAGTGTTAGTTTTCCTAATAGCTAAGAATTTCTGGATAAATCTACATCAATAATAACTGTATCCACCAATTTAAAGGGATGTGGTGGACTGTGGGTGAAAACTGTGGATAGCTGCTAAAAGGGTGTTAAAATATTTGAAAAGAAGCAATTTATTTATTTTTATTTTGAAAAAGTCCACTGGCTTTGAAGATTTCGATTGGGGAAATTCTTCCAATGAAAAATCATATTAAGGTTTTTTAATTTTCACCTCGATTTTCACTTACTATATCTTAGGAGAGTAGGTAATAATCGAGTTTAATAGAAGTTGAAAATATTGGCAATATTCATTTTTTGGAAGTTTATTCCTCAAATAAACGTTTTTCAGGAGCAAAGGTGTACTGGTGTGTATTGGTATGATGACGTTATTCCTCAGGAATAATAAGCCATCTAGCAGTCAGAAACCTATGTGATGAATGATTATTATTATTGGGTCATTATCAATTTGTTGCATAATACTTTCAGTTAGATTTATGGGTCAATTTGAAGAGAAATGAGATGATTTTACCATCCTACCAAGTAGGAAGTTAGTTGGTTAGGACCTAAGACCATTTAAGTATAACTTCACTTAAACCTTGTTACCTAACTGTCTCTTGAATTCTCAAACTTGTCTGTCATTTATGTGATATCCTGTTTTCAGTTGAATACATTGAATCCTCAAAATTTATGGTCCTTTCTGAGGTCATTCTTTCTAACTGAAGTGGAAGGAGTCCTCAGAGAATTTTTGAAAGGAAAAATTACGATTACCCTTCTTTTTTGAAAGCTTTTAAACTCTCTTTTAGAACTGGTTTAAAATAGTATATTAAAGTATAAGTGGATATTTTCGAGCACGACGGCGTAGTTGTAGAATGCCAAATTTATGATATGACATCTGGTATACCTTTGTTGTCTGACAAATCAATAATTAAAAAGTTGACATTTAGACTTTACCTTTCTGGGGGTTGTTGATGTTGTCATGGTAACTTTATTAAAACACGCGCGTTTTTAAATGTTGGATTTAAACACGCTGAGGAGTACTTTAAATAAGTAATAGCTATTTATATAACAAGTACATAAAGTAAGGCTTTATTGTACGAATAATTTTATGGCTGAGCAAGCTTGCGAGCGAGGCTATTAAATAATGAGTCAATAAAGCCTGTTTATGTATGCGTCATATACATGATTTTATGTACGATTGCGACTGCTTTTTGTTAAAAATTAAAAAAATTTAATGAAAAAAGTGAAATTCGCGTAGGTAGGTATACCTGTTTCACCTTGGCAGATTTTCAGGACCTGTTTCACCTTGGCAGATTTTCAGGACCTGTTTCACCTTGGCAGGTTGTCAGGACCTGTTTCACCTTGTCAGGTAGTCCAAATAGGCAATAAAGTAGCACTTTATTTTACTAGTACAATAAAGTGCTACTTTATTGACGCAAAACTGTTCTATAAATGGCACTTTATTGGTCAATCGGACATAAAATAGGTTATCAACAAAAAAAAAAAGAATATTTTTCATCGAAATGTTTTCAAAGTCTTCCTCCACAAATACTTCATTCGTTTTGAACGGCCCTTACATGTTTCGGGATTGGTAAATCCAGAGGTAAATCCCATCATGAGGGGCAATAAATACGCTCATATATTAACAGGGTTGGATATCATAGACTGCCAGGTTATTAAACTATCAGATAAGATTCAGTTTTACAAAAGTCAATGTTTTTGTGGTACAATATTGCAAGTTTTGATAAAAATTGTTACCTCATTTTTAAGTGAATTAATTGTATCTTTTGCAAGTTGGGCGTTCGCTTTAACACGTTCTATGGATGCTTTCTCGGTCATTCTATAAAGTATTAATCTGCTTTTTCTAAAAATATTCAAAAAATTACTTGAAAACCCAGAAAAATTTACCATACTTACTTTTTTTGTATTTATATATTTTTTAGGTTAGGGTTAGGATTTATTTAGAGAGTGAGTGAAGTTAGCCACAAGATGGCACTAGCCTCGATGGCTTCTTTTTTTTACAAACCAAAAACCGCGCGCATCTGAAACAATTTGAATATCGATTTGTTCAAAAGGCACTTTACTTTGTTATAAAACATGTTTTGATACAAACAAATTGAGGAAAATGACCGATAATTGTAGAATTAACACTTCCCTAACCTTCGAGGTACTCCTTTATTTAAATTCCTATTATTTTGGATTATTTGCTGTTTGCGAAATCGGCATGAACGTTGTAAAGTATGTTAATTTTATGGAACTGCACCATTTCCAAACCGATTTTGCGGTTCTTGTGTCTGTATGCTGCATAGAAATATTAAGAATTATTGTTGCACGAAGAGGAAATTTAACAGAAAAAAGTAAGTAAATATACAAATAACTAATTAAGTTAATAATACCTACCTTGTATTTGTTTTTAGAATGGCTGATAATTGTTGCAATTTTACTCACAATTCCTTCATTGGTTGGTGTGGTGTACTTAATGTTTTTACAAAGTGAAGTCCTACGATTCGAATACATTATTTGTACAATTCAATTGGGACTGTGCGCTTTGGAAATTATTACAGGAATTTTGTGCCTTTTTCCTTGCTGCAAAGTTCCGGAGTATTACTGAAAGGGTGCCAAAGAAGCTCATAACTCGCCTACCTAATAAATAAGTTTTTTTTCATAATAGTACATTATATACCTAGGTAGAAAAGTTGGTCATTATATACCGAGCGCCGAGGTTTATAATGCGTAAGGTATATAATGACTTTCTCTCGAGGGATATATAGAATTTTTTTTACTACTGCTAGTAGAAAATAAAAAATAGGTTTGAAACCTGTGCTCAAATTATTTTCTCTTGTCGGAAGTGCTACCTTATCAACAGCTTACGGTAATTTCCTATAATGTACATACAAGAACCTACTTTTTTTAAAATTCACAGTTTGACACTGAAATTAAACCAATAGAAACCTGTTAAGTTATGACAATATCCTTGCGTCATGACGTCATTTTCATTATTGACCTATAGGTATTTTTTCATTATTTTCATTATTAACCCAGGGAGAGAAATTCAATTTTTACCCAGAAAAATTGATGGAATAATGCCTACTTCTCAGGTTAGTAGTAAAAAATAGTATATCATATACCTAGGTAGAGAAGTTGGTCATTATATACCGAATGCGTGGGGTATATAATGACTTTCTCTACCGAGGAATATATAGAATTTTTTTTACTACTGCTAGTAGAAAATAAAAAAAATTGTTTAAAATCTGTGCTCTTAATTATTTTTTTTTGAACGCCCTCTTCAAAGTGCTGCCATCTATCAACATCTTATGATAACTTACTATGTACTTACTGAAACCTGTATTTTTTTTTCAAATTGACGTATGAAATTGAAATTGAACCAATAGAAACATGGCAATATCCTTGCGTCATGACGTCATTTTCATTATTGACCTAGGTATTTTTTCATTATTTTCATTATTCACCTAGGGAGAGAAATTCAATTTTTTCCTAGAAAAATAGATTGAATAATGACTATTTCTCAGGTTAGTAGTAAAAAAACTACTTTACGCACTGGTGCGTGACATTTTATGTCTTCTAAAAGGTGCGTAACGTAAGTACAGGGTGGGCCAATTTGGACACTTTCAATAGTTAACATCAATTTCTGAGCGAGATACAAAAAAATGAACCCCCCACTCTGAGGCTCAAATTTCATGAAATTTTCATTGTTGCAAACCGCATTTTGATATCTTGAACCGTTTAGCCGCTAGAGGGCGATTCTCGATTTTGAGCAATAATGTGAAACCATCATAACTTTTTTGTTTATGAAAATTATTGATTTTCGTAAAAACTTTCTAGAAGCACTTTTTCAAGCAGAATTCAGTGACGTTCTCAGTTTTTTTCTAGTTGGTCCCAACTCCGAGATATTGACCAAAGTCTGGTTTTTTTCAATAGGACACCCTATATATTGATAGCTCATTAGAAAGCTCTGCTTTTTCCGATTTCAATTATATAAAGTTCGATAGGTTTATCTCTTTTTCGAGAAAAAAATTTATTTCGGTTTCCGTCACAAGAAACAATGTGTTGGAAAGAGACCTTTCTCAGTTTCCTTACACATATAAAGTCCTTTTCTTAGGGGTTTATGTATCGTCAAGGTATTTGATTGGTTGTTTCCTTTTCGACCCTTTCCAATGGCCCCGGCCCACCTACAGTGACTTAACTTTTTCAAATAGAAATTCGGTACCAACACCATATTCCCCTGCCGCAATATTTTTGCAATTTTTTTTATGTTACTCAGGTATTATTATCTAAGTATATATTTATTTATTCTTTATTTTTCAATTTTTCTAGCTCATATTTTGTCTATTCCCGAATCTTGAATTTTCGATTTCTTCTTAATTTTTCTAATGGCCATTTCCACCAACTATTTTAGGGAAGCCCTAACAATAAGTATGCCTTTAAACTGATATTTCTCCATATAAAAATGTCATTTTAGGGAATACTTATTGATAGGGCTCCCCTAAAATAGTTGAGGTATATAATGAGTTCATAAGTAATGACGTCATCTACAAATTGGTTTAAACCGTAATTGAACCATTCGCCCCGCGAGAAAACGCTTTTAATTTCTTCTGTGTTAAAACAGACCAAAAATCACCTTTTCTACATTTAAAATCGACAAAATTTAACTCACTAGAACAGCCTAAATCGCAAGCACTCCATCGAGGTCTGCGGGTGACGTCATCGCTATAAGATGCTGATAGTGACGTCGCAGGCCCAGAATTTGATGGAGAGGGAGTATGACATAATTGACACATCACATAACCCATCATAATGACATGCAAGGTTGTCAAGCAAGGTACCCAAACTCCACCCAAACCCAATTTGGCCAACACACATAAGAAAAAAAGGATAATTTCAAAACTGTGGTACATTACCGTACTACCATACGCATTGATTTTTTTGTAACGAAGATGCCCTAAACTGTCGTACAAATACCACACCTGTCGTACGTCTGGCAACGCTGATCTAACATAACCTTAAACGAAACTGCGGTGTGTTCAAGTAATATGTAAAGTATTAGTTTGCTCTTTGTCAAATTACACGTTACAAAGAAAGAAGGAACGATTCATTCTGAACTGGCTCCTGAATAAGAATATGACGCAAGCCTGTCACAAACTTGCTTCTCATTGGACGTTCACCTGCAGCCTACAAGCGACGCGCGCAGTCCAGGTAATAGGAGATCGGTCTATTCCCCAAGTCAAAAATTTAGTAACTATGTTGGCAACACAAGCCTTTTCTATACAGTAAGGGGCAGGCTATTAGGTATATAGGATCCAACTTGACGAATTTACGATCGTCCGCAGCCGTCTGAACACCTGTCGCTGTCGGTGCGCTGTCGTTTTTTCGATGACTTTGACGTTCATAAACCATGGTTCACATCAGTACGTTTTATGATTTTACAGACTTAAGCCCGGTCCAGACGTTACGTTACTGATACCTGATCACGTGTTGAACTGTGCAGACAAAACTTGATGCAAAACGTAGCATCTAGACCGTGCTTTTAGATGTATCGTCGAGCTTCACTTAGGTACTTATAATTATTAAACGGCGTGTATAGATAGATTTTTTTTGGAACCGAAACAATAATCTATGGAAAAAAAAAACATGTATTTTAAAAAAGCCATCCAGGAAAAACTAAAAATATATTCAACATAAAAAATAGACAAAAAATTAGGTAAAATAAAAACAAAAATTCTAGTTTTGACCCCAAAAACCTGGCTCGATTACCATTTGCACTACAATGTAGCAAATGTTCAAACAGTTCCAGTCCACCTTCTTGAACTAAACAATGACCTAAACGATCATAGAAGGCTCTACGAATATTATTTAGCATCACAGGGGTGACAGTTAGATATATTTCTCGAATTTTGAAACGCAGCTGCTCAAGGTTCACGGCGCGATTCTCCTGAAAACCATACATTTTTGAGTTGCAATAACCCCAGAGAAAATAATCGTTGGGTGCAAGATCGGGAGAGCGTCACAGTATTGTAGCTCTCGACCCAGCAATGAGATGGTTCAGAAAAGTATTATTCAAATGGTCCAGAATGAAACCCGTATTATGGGCTGGACATCCATCTTATTGATACCATATTTCATTAAATCTATAGGACCAGATAATCTTTCAATTTCTGGAAGTATCTGCCGTTGGCCCGTTGCAAATGATCCAAATATTTTGGACCAGTTAAGTTAGCGTCCATGAAGTACGTCCCAATAATATGTTATCCACAAAAACCGCTCCAGACAGTTACCTTTTGACGACGCTGGGCTCTAAGCTCAAAATACCTGTGTAAATTCTCCTTAGACCAATAACGGGTGTGACTAGGATTATGTCGACCATGACCATGGAGTTAAAATGTCGACTCATCTGTAAAGACAATTTTTCTAAGAAAATCTTGATTTTCATTTGCCTTATTAATGACAGTTTCACAAAAATCCATTCGCCTGATGTTGTCCTCAGGATCAATTTTTTAGGAGTTTCTTACTTTGTACGAACGATACTTTTTTTTTGTGTGGCTCCTAACCGTCCTTGTACTTGAGTCAATATCCTGCGCAAGCGCACGAGTCGAAATAGTTGAAGTTTTGTTAACTAATGCCAACAACCAACAACATAATTTATTTGGCTTCTTGATCCTCATTATTTTCCTGGACGTCATTTCGTTTGGTTTCAGGGAGAAACACAACCGTATTTTTGAAAATTATTAACCCTAGAAACTTTTTACTTGGTTGTCGCCAGGTTAGCGCTAAATCAATTTGTCATTTTCTGACATGCGGACGCCTGCAAATTCGTCAGGTTACATCCTATATACCTAGTAGCTTGCCCCTCACTGTATAAAAATTTGAAGGCATTGACAATTTTACATTGTATTACCAACATAATGTCATTTTGACTTTTATCTTTAAAAAAAAAACAGATTTTAATAAAAACATGACTTATCCTTGCGTCATGACGTCATTTTCATTATTAACCTAGGGAGAGAAATTCAATTTTTTCTTAGAAAAATAGATTGAATAATGATTATTTCTCAGGTTAGTAATAGAAAAAATATTTTGTGCTTATTTATATTTATTTAATTTGAAAAAATAAAAATAAAATAAAAAGTAATGTAACAGTCCGGCCCTGTATTGCATAGGATTATAAATACTTTTTCATCTCTTTCT
Organism: Ceutorhynchus assimilis; assembly: GCA_917834065.1. NCBI lineage: Eukaryota > Metazoa > Arthropoda > Insecta > Coleoptera > Curculionidae > Ceutorhynchus > Ceutorhynchus assimilis. The sequence goes on from OU892281.1 coordinate 7,892,623, forward strand.
ATTCGACGTGACAAACAAAGAAAAGAAAACTTATCGGAAAGGAAAATGACATTGACGTTTACAAGCTTACATAACCTCAATTATTTGACATTGAACTGAAGTGATGATTTGATTACTTTTCCTTATTTTTATTTTGTATTTTGCTTGCTGTACAAATACTACAAAATAGGTATGTAATTTCATGAAACTTTCTAATCATACAGTACTTAAATATGAAGCTTGAAGCGTTGTTTATACATTTTTAAGTCATGAATTTCCTTCGTAGGACATTAGGATATTTGTTTAATAAAATAGGACTAACAAGATCACTTGCAATGGATACTGAGGAAAATTATTTGTATTATTCCAACCAAAAACTACTGGGACTTATTGCGTTGAGCAAGGACAAGGATACTGGAATCAGGGAATATTTACGAACAGTTAAATATGCATCTGTAAAGGACTTTAATGCAGGTAAACAATTATTGAATTTTATTTTTATTCCTTTCTATGCAGGGTTGGCAAAAATACAGCCAATTGTATTATAGTAGATTTTTGGTTTTGTATTTTTGATGTTTTTGGGGGATATTTGTGGTTTTGATATATTTTTTTTTAGCTATTTTTATGTAGGTATTTTTTTCGAACAGATGAGTGCCAAGTTAGAACATTTTTAAGCATTTTAAGACACTCCAGAGCAATTAAGAACTTTGATAAACTTCAGAAGACTTTCAACAGACCAGAACACTTATGTCTAAACATCCAGTAACATTTTAGAAAGCTTTGTGAACACTCTAGAACACTTTACAAATCATATAAAACAATCTAGAACTGGAACTTACAATATCTTAAAAATCGTCACTTGACAACCTAAAACTTCCATGAACATATTAGAACACTCTAAAACACTTCTCAACTGATCTAGAATTTTAATTAAAACTACCAAAAAGCGTTTAAGAAGATTTGGGAAATTTCTGATAACTTCTAGAACATTCCGGCGCTTCAAGAGCATTAAGCAACCAATTCAAAACTTTAGAAAGCATTTTGGAAAGCTTCAGAATGCACTTGCGCCAATTTGGAACATTTTTAAGCATTCTGAGACACTCTAGAGCACTTTAGAATAAATGTAGAACCTTGATGAGCTTCAGAAGACTTTTAATTCGATTTTTAATCATCCTCCATTTGTTTGAGACTTGGTTTGAGACAAATTGAAACTTTCAAGAACATTGTAAAACTTTACAGAACACTTTAAAATCAAATTAGAATTTCAGAAACATCCTAGAAGGGACCAGAACACTTCCAAACTTTCCAGAACGTTTAAGATAGCTTGAGATACTTTGAAGTTTATGTTTAGATTCAAATTAAAATTTCCAGGAGTATTTTGGAACGCTCTACAAATCATACAGAACTTCTGAAATCAATCTGAAACTGGAAACTTTCAGAATATCTTGAAAATCATTACATGACACTTTGGAACTAACTTAAAACTTTCATAGTCATACTAGAACACTCTAAAACACGTTTAGACAGAATTTTACTATGAAGTATCAGAGGGCGCTTGAGAATATTTGGGAAATTTGTGATAACTTATAAATTTCATCGCTTCAAGAGCATTAGTTATGGATTTCAGAATTTTATTTTAATTTTCTCTCTGTAAAAAGAGTAGGTATGTTTAAAAAAACGATTTTGTCCTTTTTAAAGCATTTGTTGGTAATTTCTGATTTTTTTTTTGTGAAGTGTTTGTGTGTGACAATCTGGCAATTTTTTTTTTCTTCTCTTTTTAATATTTTTATAGGATTTTTCGTTAATTTGTATCGAAATACCCAAGGAAATACCCATCAAAAATTCATCCAAAAATTCAAGTAGAGAAAATTGTAGGTATGCCAACCTTGTTTCTATGAGTCTTGTCGCATACATCAAAGTACAATCAAACCGAGAATCGAATCAAGTGGGACTTGTGACTTTTTCCACTTGAAAACAGAAAATTATGGTTAACAACCTCGTTAATAACACTCCATTGAGATCGAAAAAATAGAGACAAAACATAAAAAAAAAGGAAAGTCCAACTCTGATCCCCAATAACAAAAATAGCCATAATAATATAGGAAAACTATTCAATTCAAATTCTTGCTGAGAAAAAATAATATCACAAGTTCCAATCCTCATTCCAATATACATATAATAGAGAATTAATAATAGAGGGATAAAACTAAATAAAAGTTTCTAGGTACATATTTATATTTAGTAATAGTTACCCAATCTAGAACAAAACTTATACTTACAAGGTAAAAGTTGTAATTAATTTCTTGAGTAATTTCTTTATCAATTTTGATTTTCTTTTTCTAAATTGCTAAAAGTTCAATAGCCTACTTATATTTCTAGGACTAGAATGGTTCAATGTGACTGAACCTTTATCATTCAATAAACATCTAAAGGGAAAGATTGTTGTCTTAGATTTTTTCACTTATTGTTGCATAAACTGTATGCATATTATACCAGATTTGAGGGAAATTGAAAGCAAGTTTTCGGTAGAAGATGGATTAGTTGTGGTAAGTGAAAACTATTGATAAAAACTCTGCAAAGTCCAAACAACCTAATTTCTTTCCAGATTGGCGTTCACAGTGCCAAATTTGAAAATGAAAAGGTTTCAGCAAATATACTCTCAGCAGTGCAAAGATATAATATAGGCCATCCTGTTGTGAATGATCAAGATTCGGAAATGTGGCAAAATTGTGATGTGCAATGCTGGCCCACTTTGTTAATGTTAGGGCCTGATGCAAATCCAATAGTTATGTTAACTGGTGAAGGGCATAAAGACGAGCTTATTGATTATATAAGAGTGACTTTGGAGTTTTATAAGTACGCTAATCAGCAAATACATTTTGTGTTTTAATTTTGTGGAATTTCAGAGAGAAAAATCAAATTTCCAATCACAAACTGCCATTTAAATCTGCATTCCATCATTTGCCAGATCTTAAAGGACCATTACTATTTCCTGGGAAAATTTCATTGTTTGCACGTGAAAATGATCAAATTTTAGCTATTTCGGATACAGGCAATAATAGGATTTTAATTACTGGTAGGTTGTTCAAACAAACTTATTATTATTACGTTATAATGACTGATAATCCAATGTTTTTAGACACTAATGGCACTATATTAAAAGTCATTGGTGGGAAAAAGCTTGGATTCAGAGATGGAAGCCTGGAAAATGCCGAATTTAATAATCCCCAAGGCTTGGCATTTCAAAACAAGAACGTACTTTTTGTAGCAGACACTGAAAATCATGCTATAAGAAAAATTGATTTGGAAAATGGTAGAGTTGTGACTGTTGCGGGTACTGGACAACAGGGCCACGACAGACTGGGTGGCAGACAAGGTTCAGAACAGGAAATTTCCAGTCCGTGGGATGTGTGCATTTACAAAACACGTGATATGGATTTGACTTTTCATCCGGATGGTAAACCGCCAATTAAGGATGTTTTAATCATTGCCATGGCAGGGTCGCATCAGATTTGGGCGTTATTTTTAGACGATACTGTTTGGTGGAAATGCAAGAAACATATTAAAGGTAACACCCAACTTAATTTTAAATCAAGTATACAATAATTTATCTATATATATTCCATCACTTATCAGCCTTAGTGCCCTTAGCTCCATACTGTGAATTATTATAGGATTTTAAGCCAAAATGATTTCTGTTTGAATATATTTTTATATTTTTTAGGTACCTGTATAAACATTGCTGGTTCTGGCAGAGAGGAAAATAGAAACAACAGTTATCCACATGCAGCAGCTTTTGCACAACCTTCGGGATTGGCACTGTTCCCCAAAAACAAAGAAATTTATATTGCTGACAGTGAAAGCTCTAGCATAAGAAGATTATCTTTGGTTGATGGCAAAGTTACTCATGTCGTCGGTGGTGATAGAAATCCTAATGTAAGTTCTTAAATATTGAAGTTATTATTTCTTAAGTTTGTTGCTAATTAGGACAAATAAAATAACAGGATGTTTGTCTACACTCTACACTCTATTACTTCATCTGCATTTAAAAAAAAAAATGAGACAATGTCATAAGGGAGAAAAAAAGTATAACAATGTGCACCAAAATAGATCTTTTAATCCCTCAAATGAAAAAAAAATTGAAGGGACTGAAACAGACTCAAGACTCTTGGGACTAGAATATCCATTTTAAACACTATAGAAATGTTAATTTAGTCCCTTTTTGCAGGAGACAGATTCCCCAAAACTACAATAATAATAATACATCAATTTTCAGAATCTTTTTGCCTTTGGTGATCAAGATGGGACCCTATACGAAGCCAAACTGCAACATGCTTTAGGCGTAGCTGCAGCTCCAGATGATAAAACACTTTATGTAGCAGACACTTACAATCACAAATTGAAAAAAGTGGATATTGCGGAAAATACAATTAACACTTTACAATTTAGTAATAATTTAGATGCTACAGATGGTGATTTTCTAAATTTCAAAGAACCGGCCGGTCTCTGTTTGAGCCCTGACGGCAAGAAAATTTATTTGGCCGATACCAATAACCATCAAATAAAAGTGATAACTTTAAGCAGGAACCATAATAATATTAATAGAATAGAAAAGTTGCATTTGAGGGCCAATGATACGCCCTCGATTACAAATAAAACTTCGAAAAATACTCTGTCACTAGCTAAGCCACTCAAGCTAAGCAATAAAGGTGGCAAATTGGTTTTAAATTTTAAGTTGAAGTTTTCCAATGGCCTAAAACTAACGGAAGATGCACCACAAAAGTGGATAGCTGAACTTCCTGGACCAACTTACTCTTGTATACCAAAAAATGGTACTGACATGAGTAACATAGACATGGTATTAAGCATACCATCACAAAATGATAAAACTGAGGAAAAAGTGGATGTATGTTTCAGTTTGATCACTTGCACTAGTGAAACCTGTCTTCCGACGGTTTTTGCTATAAGAATACCTATTGAGTTCTCAGAGATTGAGAATGTTAAGGTCGAAAGGGATGTAAATGTGATTGTGGATCCTAATAATATCAATGTTGAGTAAAAACTATCAGGACATTTTTTAGCTAGTTTTGTTTTTTAATCAAAGTTTTAAGCTACTTCATCTAAATAATGTTTTGCTGTTTTTTTGCTATTAGGAAGCGAAATATTATGATTTTTAAGTAAGATTTACTTGGGACAATAAATAACGTATGTCAACTCGTACTTGAGTTGTAGGTTCTAAATATTTTGTTACATTATGCTTAGGATTGGATTGTTTTAAAATTATATTGTTTAAATATTAACTGGATTATTGTGTATGTTTTTTTTGTTTCCCATATTATTTATAGAGTTATTGGAATAATTTTTATAGAGATTTAACAATTTGAAAAAAAACTGTTGAAAACTAATTTCCTGTGTTTCTATTTCAACCCTTAAATCCTGAATTTTTTTCTATTTTTGAATTTTTAATTCTCTAATAATAAAATTGACCAAACATAATGTCAGTGATAAATAATAAAATGATTTATTTAAAACAAGCGTCATAGGATGTATGTATATCTATATGTGGGCATAAATGATGATTCATATCCACTTATAATTTATAAAGCTACTGGGCCATGACGTAAACTGTGATATCACTTCCATTTATGGTGAAGCATCCTTCAAATGAGGTCATTTTGTTTTGCACTTTCCAACACGCGACTTATAGGGAGTTTTCAGATTACTCAACACAATCTTAAAATGGAAACAAGTTCTGCTGATACTCTAAGGAGTAAATTTAATTAAGTAAAGTCTGCAAAGGCGGCCAACAATTATTTTATTCTGGGTATCAATTTTTTTGTATATTCGTGTGGTTGATCAGGCAATTATTGGCTGAATAAACTCTGGACTTTTGAATGAAATATCACGAAATAGGGATAAAAGTCTAGATTTGGTTGTGGATTTAGGAAATTTTTATAGACTGCCTCACTTTCTTGTCTGATCAAAAACTACACCTTTTCCAACAGTATTTCAGAAACCTTCAATTATTGTATTTTAGAATATGTAGTCATTTGTATTTATTCCATTATTCCTATGGGGATTTCTTAAATACAAATGACCATTCTAGAATACTGTCAGAACAGGTGTAGTCACCACACTCTAATTAAGATAGATATAGAGAGAATTTGTTTTAAGTGCAGCTTAATTTTTAGAGACATTTTTCGATTTTTTTTTTAAAATGAGCTCCATGTAAATTTTATCAAGAGAGAAATAATTAGTAAAATAAAACAACATAATATCAAGTAAAAAAAGAAAATTATATTTCGTAAACAAAAATCAGTCAAAGGAAATAAATGTTTACTTGCATTTTAATTTTTTTTTTCTTTTTCGAAAGGGAATTGTTTTTGTTTAATATTCTTCAGCACCTTCGCCTTCACCTTCTCCAGAGTCCATGCCTACTTCTTCGTAATCCTTCTCCAAAGCGGCCAAGTCTTCACGGGCTTCAGAAAATTCACCTTCTTCCATACCTTCACCTACGTACCAATGTACAAAGGCACGTTTGGCGTACATAAGATCGAATTTATGGTCCAACCTAGCCCAGGCTTCAGCAATAGCGGTGGTGTTGGACAACATGCAGACGGCACGTTGTACTTTGGCCAAATCACCTCCAGGTACCACAGTTGGGGGTTGGTAGTTGATACCAACTTTGAAACCGGTAGGACACCAGTCTACAAACTGAATGGTACGCTTGGTCTTGATGGTAGCAATGGCGGCGTTGACATCCTTGGGAACAACATCTCCTCTGTACAACATACAACAGGCCATGTATTTACCATGACGAGGATCGCATTTAACCATTTGGTTGGCTGGTTCGAAACAGGCGTTAGTGATTTCAGCGACAGAGAGTTGTTCATGGTAAGCCTTTTCAGCAGAGATTACTGGAGCGTAGGTGACCAATGGGAAATGGATACGTGGGTATGGTACCAAGTTAGTTTGGAATTCTGTCAAGTCAACATTGAGGGCACCATCGAATCTCAAAGAGGCTGTGATGGAAGATACAATTTGGCCAATGAGTCTGTTCAAGTTGGTGTAGGTAGGACGTTCAATGTCCAAGTTACGTCTACAGATATCGTAGATGGCTTCGTTATCAACCATAAAAGCACAGTCGGAGTGTTCCAAGGTGGTGTGGGTGGTCAAGATGGAGTTGTATGGTTCAACTACAGCGGTGGATACTTGAGGGGCTGGGTAAATGGCGAATTCAAGCTTGGACTTCTTTCCATAGTCCACAGATAAACGTTCCATCAACAGAGATGTGAAGCCAGATCCAGTACCTCCTCCGAACGAGTGGAAGATCAAGAAACCTTGGAGACCGGTACATTGGTCTGCCAATTTCCTAATCCTGTCCAAAACCAAATCTACGATTTCTTTACCAATGGTGTAGTGGCCTCTAGCGTAATTGTTGGCAGCATCCTCTTTGCCAGTGATCAATTGTTCGGGGTGGAACAATTGTCTGTAGGTTCCGGTCCTAACTTCATCAACTACAGTTGGTTCCAAGTCGACAAATACAGCTCTGGGAACGTGTTTGCCTGCGCCGGTCTCACTGAAGAAGGTGTTGAAACTGTCGTCTCCACCTCCGACAGTTTTGTCAGATGGCATTTGACCGTCAGGTTGGATGCCATGTTCTAAACAGTAGAGTTCCCAACAGGCGTTACCAATTTGGACTCCGGCTTGGCCAACGTGTACTGAGATACATTCGCGCTGTAACAAAAGAAAAATTTTATTAGAAGAGTGATCAAAAAATAAATTAGCTTTAAAATTAACCCCCAAAAAAGTTCACTTTTTCAAATCCTGAATAAGCGCATTGGATTTTTTTTTTTGTGAATTAATCGTGATGAAAATTGGTGAATGGCAAGTCAAAACTTGGCTGTTAATTTAATTTAAAGATTTATAAAATAAATGGGGTAGGAAAAATCTGTGTTGGGTCACCAAGAATTGAGAAATTTTTGTTGTAAAACTCGTTCAAGGGGGTTTACGTGAAGACAATAATATGCAGAATTTATTTTCTAGAAAAATATATATATGCTTGCCAAAAAAGGTCTTGAAACTACAATAATTCAGGTATTCTTTTGATCTGAACAACCTGATTGTGATCACATAAGGTTTGTTTACGAGGCATCAAAAAAACAGTTAAGGCCAATGAAATCATTGTAAAACCGGATGACAATTGTTTGAGACAAACCTCAAGTGATTTCGATCAGTTTGTTCAGATCGAAAGAATACCTCTCTTATTGAAGAATAAATCTTAAATTTATTGTTAATTTTATTTTGTGAAGATTTTTTACTTGTAATTCTCAAGTTACAAATTTGCAGATAATGAGTAAATAGCAATTCATTAATGTATTTTTTAATTAAATGCCATAAATTACTTTCATAATGGGTGTTCAATTTAAAATTTACCACCTCTATTATCTCAGAGTTGAAAAATTTTTGAAAAAATTCCTGAAACACGTCAACTATAATTTGAGACGGGACAGGGCCGTATCTGGGAGGGGGGTTTTGGGGGTTCAAACCGCCCCCAAAAATAATTTTAAAAAAATAATTTTAAAACAAACAACACTTATTAAATACTTATTTATTTTTTTTATTTTCATTATTAGTGTAACCATTTTTTTTGACACTGGTCTAACCCTCCCCAAAATTTTGGTCTAGATACGGCCCTGAGAGGGGATGAGTTTTTATGCAAAATTCACCTCCCCCTTCCAACCCCCCAGCCACCAGAAGCACCCTCTAGAAAATTTTAAATGGGAAGGGGGGTCAAGTGATACATCATTTTGGAGGGTTTTTAATTCCATACATTTTGGTACTAAATTTTAATCCCTAAGTTAAACTGTTTTGGAAGTATTGACAGTTGAAAATTGACTTTTTTGCTACTTTGACAGGCTGTAAAACCTAAATGGTTAATTTTCGAGAAAAACTGATCTCACATTTTCATAAACTATTATTTGACACTAACTTCGAATTTAACCGGAGATTATGGTTTTTCATTTTCATTTCATTTTTAACGATAGTAGATAAAAGTCTAAGACAAGAATGTAAGATTGGTTTTTCCCAAAAATTAACCGTTTAAGTTTTTGTCAAAGTATTAAAAAAGTGAATTTTCAACTGTCAATATTTCCAATACAGTTGAGCTTAGGGATTAAAATTTAGTACCAAACTATATGGAATTAAAAACCCTCCAAAATGATGTATCACTTGACCCCCTTCCCATTTAAGATTTTCTAGGGAGTGGCTCTGGGGGCTGGGAAGGGGGAACCAGGGGTGCACAGAGATTTAAATATGGTGTACATTTTGCTTTTAAATACAATTTAAATCTTTTTAAATCTCGGTTGGATCCTCTAAATTGATTATTTTTATATTTAAAATACTTTTAAATACTCGTTTAAATATCGTTAAATACCTAGTTTTTTTACTTAAATAGCATTTAAATACCTTTAAATACCCTAATAATTAATTTTGGTGTACACTTTTTTAACATTTGCGCACCCCTCGGGGGGAAGGTGAATTTTGCATGAAAAGTCATCCCCCCTCAAATTGTAGCTGATGTGTTTCAGGAATTTTCTCAAAAATTTTTCAATTTTGAAATAATATGATTGGGAAGTTTTAAAATGAACACCCTGTATAAACCAAAATTAAGTGACCAAGAGATTGGCTCGCAAAATATTCTACAGACAAGTTCTGTGAAGGACAAAGAAAATATTAAAAACTCGAGTAAAAAGTTATGAAACAGAAACATCAATTATTATTGAATTTCATATCGAGACAAAATATTCAAAAATAAACGGAGCACAAACTATTGTTGCTGTTGTGTGTTTCACTGAGAACAATAGAGAAAACAAGGCATAAGAAAAGAAAGTTACATGCCAAGTGCAATGACTCCTGCAGTGAAATTTAAAATAAAGTCACAGAGTACCAGGATAATTAGACAAGGAATATTTGTGAAAAGTAAAATCAAACATTAATTTATCAAGACAAAAATAACTTCTGTCTGTTGATGGCATTTGGTTCAGTGGTTAGTGAAGAAGCAATAAGCAATTTTTTGTTTTGCCTTAGTCATATTGGAACATAGTCCTAAAACTAGTGGATCAGAATCTTGTCAAATTACAATAGAAAGAGAAATAGAAGTGGAACTCTGTGAATACAGTAATCATGTGAAATTAACAGTGAAGTGATCACCAAAATCAACTGGAAATCAAGTCAAAAAAATTAAGATTTCCCTCGAGATTTCCATTTGAATGAGAAATCAAAAATCAAGTGTCTAAAATTGTGAAAAGAATCATTACACAAAATTTGTACAATGACATGTGTGACTTTTTTGAGGTGATAATAGAAAAAATTCAAATCTAGAGAAGAAACAGAAACAAAAGGCATTTTTCTAAGTGATGGGCATTCACAGTGCTGTTTTTAGGGATATCAAATTATCTTGAAAAATAAAAATGCTAAAGTTTGCTCTACACTCAATGGCTCCATTCAAATGTTCAGGAAGTTAGGCCAGGGATCACAAGATTACCTAATTTCTGATTCATTAAAAAGGAATTGTAATTCTGGCCTAACTGAAAAGAGTATTTTCGTGGCAAATTCCAACAAATTTGGAAATACACAAAATCAAATTTTATTATTAAGCACCTTTTTTTGAGTCTGGTCTATTTTTTATTTAGATTTTGGCAATATTGCAAAAATTTTGACATGTCATTAGGCTGGTTCGCACAGCAATCACAAACCAGTCAAAGCGAATTTTAATTGGTTGAAAACTAGTTTCAACCAATGAAATTCACTCTGACTGGTTTGTGATTTCTGTGCCAGCAGGCCTAATATTGGGCCTGTTCGGGTTTGGAAAAAGAATAGTTCTAGAACGGTTCAAAACAATCGCACAGTTTAACAATCAACAAAATGATAAGGGGTATTTCAATGCTGGTTGGCTATCACAACTTTCAATAAAAAAATGTGCGACTGTTCTGAACTGTTATACAGTGTGTGCACTTAAGTTCGCAGCATATGGGAAACTTTTTTATTATCAATTTTACAAAAAAAAGTTATTCCTTATAAAAGTTTCTGCTTCTTGAAAAAATAGTATTGAACCATTAAAACTTGAAATAGCATGTATGTACAGGGTGGTCAGAAAATAGAAAAATATACAGGGTTTTTTTGGTAAAACTGGAAAAAAAATAGCATGTCACTATTTTTTAAAACTTTTGATATTTTTTTCAGATTAGGCAAGTCATATTACAGTCAAAAGATACCTTTCGTTATCACAAACAAACCTGCCAAATTTGAAAAAAAAAAAATTGGAAAAGGGATTTTTGAGCTAAAAAAAGGATTTTTTCTAAGATTTTGACACCCTGTATCTCAGAAACTACGCATTTCCGGACACATGTTTATGGGAACTTTTTTTCACGAAATATTGTAGGAATCACATCCTGAAGTTACAAACCGTACTTGGGAAACACTCTGTGTATTTCTCTAGTTTTTGACCACCCTGTACAGGGTGTCCAAATTTGGATGGTTTTAATAGGAAACATCAATTTCTGAGCGAGATACAAAAAAAAATGAACCCCCCACTCAGAGGCTCAAATTTCTTGAAATTTTGATTGGTGCAAACCGCATTTTGATATCCTCAACCGTTTAGCTGCTAGAGGGCGATTCTCGATTTTGAGCAATACTGTGAAATCTTCATAACTTTTTTGTTTATGGAAATAACTGATTTCCGTAAAAACTTCCTAGAAGCACTTTTTCAAGCAGAATTCAGTAACGTTTTCAGTTTTTTTCTATTGGGCCTCGATTTCAAGATATTGACCAAAATAAGATTTTTTTCAATGGGACACCCTATATATTAATAGCTCAATAGAAAGCTCTGCTTTTGCTGATTCCAATGATGCAAATTTCGATAGGTTTATCTCTAACAGTTTTTGAGAAAAAAATATTTCGGCTTTTGTCATAAGAAACAATGAGTTAGAAAGAGACCTTTCTCAGTTTCCTTACAGATATAAAGTCCTTTTCTTACACATTGCTTCTTATGACAAAAACCGAAATAATTTTTTTTCTCGAAAACTATTAGAGATAAACCTATCGAACTTAATATCATTGAAATCAGAAAAAGTCGAGCTTTCTAATAAGCTATTAATATATAGAGTGTCCTATTGAAAAAAAAACATACTTTGGTCAATCGGCCCTATGCAGTAACGACATTGAGTTTAGAGTCAAGGTTGAAATAATTCCAATAAATATTGACTTGCATTTCAATAATGAAAAAAATTGGTATGCTGTAAGTACCCTTGATTTAATTTTATTGAAATAGAAAAACATTGAAATTGATGTCAAGTTTTTATGTGGCAACGTTGTAATTCTTTGTAAAATCGTGAAAAAAGAAGAGTTTTCGAGGGGTTCCTAACCTAAAAATACAAACTGAAAGTTTGTTTTGATTTTCCTAGTCAAGTCTAATTATTAATTTTTACTTTCTTTACCTTTTTTGTGGATTTAGAGTGAGTGGAAATTTGTTCTTGAGCTTATAAAAAAAATGCAAATAGATCATTGGCAAATTAGAACATATGGGTAAAACACTGCTTTTGGGTTTATTTTCTCAAATAGATTTTGAGGGAATGGAAATCCAGAATCGAGACCGAAGTCGAAAGCCAGATGAATTTATTTTGTATAAAGATGGGAATACATAGTGAGCATATACCTAGGTCGAGACTTATGTACTGTGTGTTTAGGAAAATCCATTGATGTGAACATACATGAAAAAAATTCAAGGTTTTCAAAATCTATTTATTTACCATAGAAAAGAGCCTGCAAGTCCTGAATAAATTAATTAACAATCTGATAATGATAATACTTCAAATAAGTAAATATAAACATGACGTTAACCAAAATATGCAGATGTACTTATTTATTATAATTCAAGGACAATAATTTTCCACCAACTGTTTTTTCACAATCACGACTCTGTTGTAAAGAATAGTTTCCCTGGACACGATAAAAATTCTCTTCTCCTCAATTTCTAACTTGATTTTTTCAGCTCCAATTTCGTCATCTTAAGAGCAGATTTTTCTTATCTAGCAAAGCGAAGCTCTACCCTAGTCAAGTTTAAATCATTTCATTTTATACCTTTATTGTATTGTAGAAAGTACCTACATTTTTTAATAGGCAATTGTGCTTTTGAGACAAATTTTAATGTGTTGGAAGGTACATCAGCATCAGCTTTAAAATTAGGAAACTTTAAAAGACAGGGGGCCTAGGTATAGGTACCTACCTATATTAAAAGATTAAGGGAGTGCGAGTATGTGGGTATACATATGGGACTTAACTGCTTTAAGGCCCTATACCTGGGTACTGTAAAGCAAATTGTGTAAATTGAGTAATTTGCACTATGCGGCAAAATATGATTTGATTTGAACTACCCATTTCTGAATTTTATTTTGAATTGATATAAAAAACAAATGCATTTTTCTTCCACAGCTTCACAAAAATCGAATTTCACATAATTAAATAAAAGAAACTCCCAACAAAATCTCAAAAAAACAAATGTTTTAGGTTAAGTTTTGTTGTTGACATCATTTCAAGGTTTCTACCGGGCTAAATTTTGCGTTACGTTAGGATTATTGACTTTTTTTCAAGTTGACTTGGAATTTATTTCAATATTTTTCCTTACTGCATACCAAATATTGAAATTCACGAGGTCACTTGATTTCATTTCAACATCTTGAAATTATAAAATGTCAATAATTGAAAAGTGGACTTACTGCATAGCAAATATTGAAATGTCTGTACAATTTCAATTTTATGTCTCATTTCAACCTTGACTTCAAGTCAATGTCCTTACTGCATAGCCCTGAATATCTCGGAGTTGGGACCAACTAGAAAAAACTGAGAATGTCACTGAATTCTGCTTGAAAAAGTGCTTCTAGAAAGATTTAACAAAATCAATTAATTTTCATAAACAAAAAAGTTATGATGGTTTCACATTATTGCTCAAAATCGAGAATCGCCTCGTAGCGGCTAAACGGTTGAAGATATCAAAATGCGGTTTGCACCAATCAAGATTTCATATAATTTGAGCCTCGGAGTGGGGGGTTCATTTTTTTGTATCTTGCTCAGAAATTGATGTTTCCTATTAAAACCATCCACATTCGGACACCCTGTACATTTTATTCCAAGTTTTAGTAGTTTAATAGTATTTTTTCAAGAAGCACAAACTTTTATAAGGAATAACTTTTTTTTGTAAAATTGATAATAATAAAGTTTCCCATACGCTGCGAACTTAAGTGGACACACTGTAGAACCGTCCTTTGTCTTTTATTTCATATCTGAACAAAGCTATCTTGGATCGAAGGTTGGGAGGGTGGAGCCGGTGGGGTACAGGCAAGGGTGAATGAGTCAAATTTCCAAGGAGGACCAGGGCCCTAATTCTTGAATATCTCGCATACATAAGATTATTCGAATTTGAATGACAGCAATGTAAATTGAATAGGAAACATTCGAAATCACATAAATTTTCGTATGCGAGATTATTCAAGAATTGAGGCCCAGATGCAAAAAAAAGGAAAATGTTTGATTTATAAAATACATAAAATACCTGAATGCGGGTCAACTATCGCAAATTTCAAATAAAATGTGCGATTGTTTCGATCCGTTATAGAACTGTCCTTTGTCCTTTATTTCATACCTGAACAAAGCTATCTAGGATCGATGGATGGGAGGGTGGAGCCGGTGGGGTGGAGAAAAGGGTGAGTGAGTCAAATTTCCAAGGAGGACCAGATGCAAAAAAAAGGGAAAATGTTTGATGTAAAAAATGCATAAAACTGTTTGACTACTGAATAACAAGGCAATTTCCAACATTCCAACTGCATAGGCTGCCATAGGCATAATTATATTGGAATAAATTATAGAAGGTACAAAAGAAATTGAAGTCTAAAAAAAACCGTTAAATTTTTAGCCCATGGATTGGTATGCCTGCCCCACCCTACCAGTGCCGATCAATGAATAAAGGCCTGAAACCCAAGATTTTTCCCCATATAATCGCAAAAAATCCAATGAAACACTTTTCTATTGCAAAAGAAAAGCTTACACGTAAAAAAAAGACCTAAAAACCCATTAAAAATCAAAAAATGCCGACGCGACAATATGGCTACCGGCAAACCTAGCCACGTTATCGATGGACCATTTCCTATCAAATTATCAATGAATTCGGCCAAAAATACCAAAAAAATTACCCTCAACGACATCCCCAGACATAAAACAAGAGTTTACTCACCATTTTGAATGATTTGGATCAAAAATTAGCCACAAAAAATGTAAAATGGTACAAGAAACAGACGAGTTCAGACTAGCTAGTTATGCAGCTTTCCAAACAAACTTGTGTGAAGATTTTCGAGGGGCCGGCTGTATTTATACGCTCTGTGACGTCACGCGGCCGACGCCTCGTTCCTCGACTACGATTGGTCGAAATCGGGTCACGTGAACTAACGGAAATCGGGCTGTTCGGCGGGGTTTCCGATTTATGAGAATTTTATTAGTCTGTAGGTAATTTTATGAATAAAGGGCAATTATGAGTTGAGTGGTAAACGTGTATTTTATAATATTATTGATTGATATTATTTACCTACTTAGTTAAAAAAAATTCAGGTTTGAAAAAAGTGTCTTGATATTGATATTTTGAATTTTTGTACCTAATCCGGAAAAATTTTAAGAGTAAAGGAAATCGGAAATGGCTATTTGGCAACACCGCCTTTTGACTACTTTTTTTCCTATGGAATTAAGAATTATTTAAAAATGGATCAATTTTAATGCAGATGGCAGCAGCAGATGGATTTTATTTTTCAATTTTTTCCATGATTAAAATCGATTTGCCCTACAAAAATGTCCATAAAAGGTGCTGCCAATATAGAAATTATGTTTAGAACAACAATTTCACGGGTTTATGGGTTTTCACGGTCATAGACTTAAAGAAAACCGTAAAGAGCTGTGGGCACCATGGCTTCCTTTGATGGGGTCTTTATACGGGATTTTCATTGTCGTACATTAGAGATTCAATTATTTGCAATAAGCAAATGAAGTCTTAGAAGAAAATATTTGTGATTTGCATCCAAAAAAACAATCATCCAATCCAATCAAAATTGTAACCCCATCATAAATATTAAATATAGGTTTCATATCAGCCCACCACATTGGCTTTTTAATAAAAAAAATACTAATTTTTTTAAAATCTAATCCTAGATCTACCAACATTTCTAGCAATGGAGGCACTTCATACATAACCTATTTTTTTTTTATAGATATAACAATCGTTACCTTTATTATACCCTTGTCTTGCCTACTAGATCAAAAAAACACAAACAATAAAGTTCTTAGGTACTTACACTTGATCCTGTAAACTTATGGCTCATTTTTGCAGTTATTTTTCTCAGAAATTTACTCAATCGATTTTACTACGACTTGTGGGTATTATATCATCATTTGCACTAAAAATTTATGTTATTTTTCAATACATGCGATTATTCACTTTAGATTTCTGATAAAAACAGCTTTTATCTCTAAAATTGAGAGATAATGCTAGGAAAACTAAGACAAATGAGTGGGAATTTAATTTTCATAAGGTACAAGGTGAAAACAAGGTTTGAATAATATAATACTCTGTCATTGGCTAGATAAAGAGTAATTTCTAAAAATAACTAAAGTGGGAAAATATTTAGGAAATTACATGTTTTTGTAGGTTTAGTTTTAGCCTCCTCAACTAGGTATATTTGTAAATTACATAGGTACTTATTTTTAAGTAATTGAAGACCATGTACCATTTGGACTAATTTTAATTTAAATCAATGTAAATGTAATTTTCCATTGCAAGTTCTTGTAAATATAAGAACTAACAGCCAGAAAATCAATTCTTGAATTTATTTATAGCTCAAAGTAAAAGCGTGCACTGATGTGCAGACATATATAATCACGCGATGGTGGATGGCACCAGAAAGCCGCAGTTCCAAATTAAATTTAGCTATTTTAAAAATAACCCTTAGGAGCAGGAATCTTTCATGCCTAAAGATTTACATAAATAAATCCTGTGAAAGATACCTTTTTTGGCACATTTGAAAATAAATAAACCATATGCCATGATAATCGCCTTGAGTGGGTACATCGTCCCACTTATTTAACCATAAAATGCAAAACTCGAGTCACCAGCACACAAACCAAGTTGCTGGGTTCGTTTTATTGCTATGTGGGTACCCATATAAGGTCAGATTTCATTGAACAAACCAATAAAGTAATCTATCCTAAATTGCCCTAACTTTAATGATAAAACGGTATCAACCTTAGTATCAACATCAACAAAGCATTATAAACCAGCTGAAAAATAATACAATTCATTGGGAAAATTACAATTTTCTTATGACTTGAACAGAACTCGAATCCAAACACATATATCAAAACAATCTTTGTTTCACCTGGAT
Source organism: Ceutorhynchus assimilis (assembly GCA_917834065.1). Taxonomy (NCBI): domain Eukaryota; kingdom Metazoa; phylum Arthropoda; class Insecta; order Coleoptera; family Curculionidae; genus Ceutorhynchus; species Ceutorhynchus assimilis. The sequence goes on from OU892281.1 coordinate 7,910,079, forward strand.
CATTACATCTGAAAAAGCCTTATTTTTTTCCAATAAAAACCAAAGCTGCAAAATAATCAGTTGAAATCAAAGTTATGCATTGTTATTCTCATAATCATACTCTTGTAGTTCTCAAGTGAATCTATTAAACACAGATTCTACCAAAACCACTCAAGTGAATAATTTTAGCAGCTTCTGGTTCAAAGAACATTTTCAGTTTTTGCTCCTGGTAATTATGATTATTATTTACTGGGTACATACTACATTGATGAAGGTATAGACCCATACCAAAGAATATTGTTAGCTATAATATTCTTTGCCCATACCCAAGTATTTCAAATTTATTTTCAATTGTTGTCGCTTTCTACATTCACATTTTTACAAAGGACAATTAAACATTCATGAAGAATCTGTTTCCAAATTGGATAGATATCTGATGCCCTATAAGCAAAATAAAAACAGACCCTATAGTCAGTAAAAAACTCACTTCAGTTAAACTGTAGGAGCTTATTTCATCATTTACTTTCTTTCCATGTAGGTACACTACAAGAGAATACTATACATTAATATGGTAAACCACTCTGATACAGAGTGATTACATTATGATACGTTTTATAGAGATAAGATCTAATTTTTGGTATAAACTTTGACCATTTGGTTAAGTAAAAGCTCTCCTGTCCATATACCTATCTAATAGAAAATGATGTCCCCAAGTGACTGTTCCTGGAAAATTTTTTGAGCCAAAATCAAATGAATATTTCTTGACCCATCTCAGAAACTGGTATGTAGCCCTCAAAAGTAAAAAATAAGTACTCTTGAAATGTTTTACTACAATAGTTATTTGTAGTTGAAGTCAGTTCTTTCATTATCCCTTTATTCTTTGGGATTAAAACTTTTCATTCTCTTGTGTACCAAAAATGTTCCACATTTAAGATTCTTTTTATTGAAAGATTGAAACTATTTGCCCAGGTACCTATCTGGGGGGTTAGAGGTCCCCCATTTTGTTTGCTAAGTTAGCACTTACGATAGATTTTTTATTGAATCGAAGTAAAAGCATCCTAGAAAATTTTGTTGAAATGTAATTTTACACCCATTTAGAACAGTTTCTCTTGATATTTCAATAGTAAATGCCAAAACTAAACACATTTAGAACATAAGACTAGTTTCTGGGTTTAAATGCAAATTCTAAAAGAAAATACATCTAGGAAAAGACATTGTAGGTAGGTATGACTATTCACTTCAGAGATCAAATTTAGACCATTTTGTGGTCGTTCAATTTTGGACCAAAAATATCTCTCCAAATGGACCTGTACTACTTTAGATATATTTTGATTGAAAATCACGAAAAATGTTGTTGATATACAATTCAACAGCCATTTAGGAATCTTATATTTTGATATTTGAATTATTGAAATGCCAAAACGAAGCACATTTAGAATGAATTTAGAAATACTTTGGATAGGTTTGCATTAAAAAAAAAATTATAAAAAATTGCAGAAAATGATGTTGAAAGTTGATAAACTATCAAATGCATCTTGACATTACCTCTATGAAATCTTGGAAATGTCCAATACTGTTAAATTATTCTTATAAAATTAAAAAACTAAGCCAATGAAAGTCAAAAAGAATAATTTTTCATTTAGATAATCTTCAATAATTTTATTAAAACATCAATAATATAAACTCTATATACAAAAACAACTAGGTAGGTAAAGAATAAATCTATGAACACTCAACTTGAATAGCACCATATTTTGTCAGAGTTTAGCCATATTTTGACACAACTTTATTGGTCCCACTAATTATAATTGATGTATGACTATTGAAAAATTCATCCATATTTTTGGGACACTTTTTTAGAAATAAAATGGAAAAATTGATTTTTTTAAAAATTTAGCTAATTTCAAAGGAATTAAAACAGAATATTAAACACAAATTCGATTGGTGAGGTATCAAATGAAGTTGATAAAACAAACAGAATTCCATTGTCAATTCTCGAAAGCCACCAAGGAATTTCCATTCTCTTGCATATCATTATCCAAATTACTATTGGGAAAACCCAAAAGTGCTTGTTGAAAGTTTTCATCTTTTTTTGCTAGAGTGGATTTTTCTTCCAGAGTAGTACCTTCTAAAGTACCATGATGTTTCAACATATGATCTCTTAAATAGTACCTTCTTATGAAACCTCTACCGCATACAGGACATTTGTGGGGACGTTCTTCTGTGTGAACCTAAAAAAAAAGTTAAGCATTACAATCAAAATTATATGATAAATACTTAATGTTATTACCATTGTGTGATACTGTAAATGGACTTTACTACTAAACCGTTTGTCACAATAGGAACAGGCAAAAGGTTTCTCCCCAGTATGAACAGTTTGGTGACGTTGCAAGTCGCATTTTTTAATGAAGGCCTTATCGCACTGGTCACATTGAAAAGGCCTTTCACCTGAAAAAAAAAAAGTAATTATAAAGACAAATAGTAATGAAACAAGAGAGACATCATCATCATTTTGGTCATATTACCTGTATGAATCATTTTGTGCCAATCCAAATGGCTTTGAGCTCCAAAAGATTTACCACAAACGTCACAGCCATAAGGCCGTTCTTTACTATGCGTCCTAACATGAAAGTTTAATCCTGTTCTATTACTAAATGATTTTCCACAAAGATTGCATAAATAAGGCTTAACCCCTGTGTGCGTGCGTAAATGGATGTTGAGGTTGTTGGAAGACGGAAAACGTTTTTGGCATATTTCACACTGGTAGTTTTTTTCACCTAAAATAATATTCACAATATTTATGTACAAACTTATATTATTTGACTTACCTGTGTGTACTCTAGCATGCCTATTAAGACACCCTTGTGAATTAAACCCTTTTCCACACAAAGTACACAAAAACTGCCCCTTAAATTTGTGTCTTTTTAGATGCACATTTAATATATATTTGGATTTGAATGTTTTGTTGCATATGGTGCAAACTGCTGGATCTATAGTAATTTCCTGTTCTTTTTCTCTGGCATCCCAATTGTCATCTGCAAGTCTTTGCTTGCCTTTAGCAGCATTGTTGGTTTTTTGTTTGGTATTTTTATCATTGCCTCTCTCATTGGAGTCGTCTGAGATTTTTAAAAGTCCCAAATCTATATCTGCTTCATTGACCTTTATAAATGCAGTGAATTAGTTTTGTTTCAGATAAAATCAAAATAAAACACGTTTGCTGAAATGCAATTTTGTTAACTGATTTGGTTGTATAGGTATAAGTAAAATGATATTTCCCATTCCAGAAAATCATTCTAGATAATTTAAAAATGCCAATATTCACCTTAAGATCTAATGGTTCCTCATGGTAATGGTTGCTCAATTCGTGTTTTATGAAAAGAGGTGATCTAGGAGAGTCCACAGAGTTCCTGCTGAAATTTAAAGGCCCTAATGTTAGCTCGTTACGGATTAAAGGGCTAGTGGTGGGATTTCGGTCGTCAAATGGGCCTAGATGTTTTTTCAGTACCGATTCAGACTTTTCAACTTGAAGCTTAAATTTGTAGAAGGCTTTTAATTGGTCGATACAGTTTGAGCAGATTTCATCAGGGAATCCTTTGTGCATCTTGAAAAACAAAAAGTTATATACAGAGAAAAGATCAACTTTTAATATTCTACCCTAGATTCTACCATTAATTGGCAGGTACTACTAAATTATATATTCAAACCTAAATATTTGCTTTTAGAAATTTCTCATTGTTGAATATACACTGTGGTTCAGTATTACTTGCTTGTTTGTTATTTATAAATTTTATACCAAAATTTAATTGGGATTTCCTATTTTATTAATAGGAAACTTCATATCATAAGATATAGCTACATCATTGACCTACCTAAATCATTTCTAAGTGAATACTTGAATAAATTATTGTAATTTGATGGAAATAAGATTTTGATAGGTACATACATTGATAATATCTAATTGAGGAATTATTGTTGGAAATTACATAACTTTTTGTCATAGTAATATCCTCGGTAATATCTAATCTCTAGACTACTAGGATATGTTAATCATAAGAACAGTCTCGGGTACAGTATATAGAGACTAAAAAGCTTGATTTTTGTTAAAAAAACCTTATGGTTATTAATTAAAAACTGTTTTCTGGGTAAAATATTCTATTAGTTCAGCCTTGAATCACATTATGATGAAATAATGACAGAAATTACTAAAATACGTTTCAAAAAATTCTTTAAACATCCAAATTATTTAGGTATGTAATTTCTTATTTATGGATACCTAGATATTATGGCATCCAAACCGAATATACTTAGTTATTAGATAAACTGATAAGTACTTAATTTGTATGTTGTACTTAGGCAAAGCCCTCTTAGGTGAATGTATTAAGATAACAGCATTAACAGCAGTTTTTTTTTATAGTTTGTGACAATATAACAAAATTGTCCATCCACTTCACTTACCTTAACTTCATGAACAAAATTCAAAAGTTCCAATATTGGAATAACTTTGTTGTCCACTCGAATTTTTTCTTCTTCAATTTTGGTGCGACAATTTTGATTGTTCATGCACGTCCTGCATATGTTTTTGAAATCCACCACATTCTTGTAAGCCGATAGGTCCATTTTTCGTTGAATTCGTTCATACGTATTAGTTACATCAATGATTAGGATTTATTAATTACAATTTTTATCAGGGGAGAGATAAAAGAAACATAACTGTAATGTAAAGTGTAGCATAACCAAGCTTTGGCTTTGTTTTGTTGTTCTGTCGTGCATATCGATACGAATTTGTCATATCGATATGTGTATCGATAAGGTTTTTCCAAAATCAACATTGTTTGAAAATCCTTGGTTTGAAAGAGGAAAGGATGATGCAGACTCTGTAATACAGACTACTACTACAGGGATGACTTGATATTCATAACAAGAGCTTGGTGCTAGCGACTCTAGCCCCAAAACAATTCTTAAAGGTTAAGGCAAGGAGTGCTGCGTTGCCAAATTGACGTCAAAGTATATTATTTTGTTTGGGTTAGATTTTCCTAACATGTGCGGACAATGTTTATTGTTTAACGAGTGATGCAATCAGCAGTTTTTAAAATATGTAGGTAATGTTTTCAAGTTTCAAGTTACAGAAAATGATTTTTGACGAGAATTATTTATTTTTCAATCGTCAGATAGAAACTTTTTGCAGATGCTAGTTTGTTTGTGCAATGAAAGTGGATTTTGTTGGAATTTTCGACATTTTTATACAACAATCGTAAACAGGATTGCTCTTTCTAGTAAGGTGTAGGTTCACCAATTCTTGAGCACGCAGGGTCTGCGAGTGACGTCGTCACAAATGCTGATAGTGATGACGTCACCCGCAGCCCTCGATCGAAGGCTTGCTATTCAGGCTGTGCTCGTAATTTGATTTTTTCGTCGATTTTAAATGTTTTAAATATAGAAAAGGTGATTGCAACAAGATTTTAACGTTTCGGAATTTCACTCCAAAAGTTGAGGTATGCAGCTGACATAGCAGTGTAGAGACTTTTAGCTCAATAAGCAGTCCTACTAGGGATTGAAAACAGGATAATCTCTGCCATTTTCTAGAGACCTGAAACCTGAAACTAATGGCGTTTCCGATTGATAGATTCAGTGCGCACTGAGTGTATTTGCATCCTTTTATTCGACCTGTAGAAGAAAAAGACAGGAATAGAAAAAATTGCACTAGTTCTGCACAGATCTACCAATCAGAAACGCCAAGATGATCCGTTTTTTTCCTACGAATGTGCGGAAAATAAACTTTTGGCATGCACAGAGTAATCTTTCCGCACACCCTTGAGAAAAATTGTGTTCCTTAAGCCTAGTACTCATAACCGCGAAATTCGCTCTTTTTTGACATTGCTTCGACAATTTGACGTTTGATTCACGCATAGAACGTCAAATTGTCGAAGGAATGTTAAAAAAGAGCGAATTTCGCTGTTATGAGTACTAGGCTTAACACTTGCGAGAAAAGAGCCGCTTTCCAGTACGGGAGTGTGACACTCGGAGCTACCCGGAGCGTTGAGCTCCCGAGCTATACGTACGGACAAACGTCATGCGTCATGATACTGGAACGGTACAAATCTAATGTGTGGCGCTCCCGGAGTGCTCTAGAGCGCGCCAATGTGCATACTGGAAAGCGGCTATGGTATTTCCCGCACTTGGAAAAATAAATATTTTGATTTTTTGATAATTTGATATGAAAAAATTTTCCGCCCTGTAGAGGAGAACAAACGAGTTTCCAGTTCCACTCCAACCAAAAGGCAGCTGCCTGCACTAGTGCTTCAAAATACAAAATTTGTAGTTTCAATTTTATTCAATTTTCAATTCATTCAATCATAAGCAGTATGTATAATCCAATTATGAAAGATACAAATCCCCCCGTTTTCCCCCCACACGCCAAAATACCAGTTGTGACGTAGGCAGCATGTTATTTCTTGCCTTGACGTAGGCTGTTTTAACGCTGACGACTCATCAGTTATGACGTCGGAAATGGTATCACACCAATATGGCGGTGATTACCAAAAACTACGTAAAAACGTACGCAGCTACTAGCCCTGGATGATACACAACTTACAGGATTGCTTATCGGCCTCGTTTTAGTACAGTGGCTAAATAAACCTTTACATACAGTGGTGACAATTGAGGTCCCGCCGCCATTTTGTGCCCAACCTCTTGTTACTTTCAAATATGAATATATAGGACATGGACATCTATCATAAAAAATTGAAAACAACGTATTTGATGTGCCTAATTATAGTCATCAGATATGTTGTTTTCAATTTTTTATGATTAATTATGATGGATGTCCATTTAAATCCTATATATTATTCATATTTAAAAGTAGCAAGAGGACCAAGAGGTTGGGCACAAAATGACGGTGTTTTCCATATGAATATATGGGACATAGGCCTTATGAGGATAGGCTATCCTGTAGTAGTAGTGTGTATCATCCTTGGCTTATGTTGACATTTGGTAAGCCAGATTTCAGGAAACCAAATTCCAAAAATAACAACTTAACTTCTCCAGGAATCAGCGTAATTTGATTACTTTCGGACCGCAAAACCATAACTCTGGTTCACCCTGGTTTATATTCGGACCATAGCCTAAATGATCAGGCAGGAGGACATTCATTTTCTGCAAGGTTGTTTGAGAGAGGTAGGTTGCCTGAATAACTTCACAACGTCATCTGAGGTGCCTCAACAAAAGGCAATTTTTGCGAACAATAATCAAGCCAAGCATAATCCTGATTATACTGGGTTATGTGATATGTCAATTGTGTCATACTAAAGCCTAGTTCTCATAACTGCGAAATTCGCATTTTTTGACATTGCTTCGACAATTTGACGTTTGATACACGCATAAAACGTCAAATTGTCAACGCAATGTCAAAAAAATGCGAATTTCGCAGTAATGAGTACTAGGCTTAACTCCCCCACCCTAACAAATTTTGGGCCTGCGAGTGACCTCCCTATTATCAGCTTATAGTGATGACGTCACCCGCAGTCCTCGATGGAATGCTCGCGATTCAGGCTGTGCTAGTGAGTTAATTTTTTCGTTAATTTCAAATGTAGAAAAGGTGATTTTTGGTCTGTTCTAACAGAAGTTAAGTGTTCCCGATCCTCGAGTATCCCATAATTTGATGGCGGGGGAGTTAGGGGAGTACGAGACAATTGACACATCACATAATCCCAGCCAATGAACTATAACCAAAAACTGGAATGCTAACACATAAGGACGAACGTGAAGCCTAGTGCGGCTGCTGCGGAGGGGATACCTGTTTTTGTCGCACTCATTATGTTAAATGGCGAAAATTGCTTCCAACACGTATTCCAATTGATGAAACCTGTGAAGGGAAATATATGACAAAACTTTCGAAAACGTCATATTATGTCAGCGAGCAACAGAAAAAAAACAACATTCCCCTTTGTGGCATCTGTCTTTCATGGCTTCATTTTTTTGGCAGATATGGCACTGTGTGCGCATTCCAGTTTTTAGCTCTAGTTCATTGATCCCAGCATAATCGATTATTCTTGATTATCCTCAAAGAGAATACACACTCTAAGGATTGCTTATTGTCCTCGTTGTTGGTAATCGCCGCCATATTGGTGTGTCACCATTTCCGACGTCATAACTAAGTTGTCAGCTATTTAAACAGCCTACGTCAAGGCGAGAAATTACATGCTGCTACGTCACAACTGGTGATTTGGCATCGTGGGGGGAAAGAGGGGATTTGTTCCACACAGGCCTTATAAGGATAGTCTATTCTGTAGTAGTATTGTGTATCATCCTTGAATTTTCCATGCGAAAAATCTCTATCCCAGGCATTTAAATTTTGTTTATCTCGACAAATTTAAAGAAAACGAAAATTCAAGAGACGGGAATAGACAAAAACTGAGAATTAAAAATAGAGAAGAAATGTAGAAAAATTGAGAAAAAATGGTAGACATTTTTGCTTATTCTATTCCAGGCTTTTGACAAATTCAAAAGCCGGGAATAGACAAATAATCGAGACAGAAATATTTTTAACCGTTCTAGAACCGTCCTTCTTTTTAACCCCAAACAAAGCATTTGGTTCGAATTTTGGAACGGTTCTGGGATTGCGCAGAACAGCCAAAAAAAAACAAAACAAAACAAGCCGCAAATCACAAAATTTCAAAACAGTTCCTCCTTCAGAGCAAGAATTATCCATTCTAGAACAATCCCAGAATTGTTCTGAATAATCCAAAATGCTATACCAATACATTTCGATTAGGATTCTGAAAAAACGAAAACGCTTTTAATAACATGCGCATATGCAGAATTATTCCGAACTAGTGCGAGTGAAACCAAAACAACTAGGCAATTTTTCGCGAGGATATATAATCAAGCAAATCGATGTTGGATTACAACATCAAATTCCGGGATACTCGAGGATCAAGAACACTAATTTCTTCTGTGAGAACAGACCGAAAATCACCTTTTCTACATTTAGAATCGACGAAAAAAATAACTCACTAGCACAGCCTCAATAGCAAGTATTCCATCGAGGTCTGCGGTTGACGTCATCAGTATAGGCTGCTGATAGCAATGACTGATAGTGAACGCTTCACGATTGTTCGGCTGGGTTGCGTTCCAGATCCTGGTTGTTGGTGTGAAAATTATTTCAAGGAGTGGAGGTCCGCACACTTCGGAGTTCGGGGTGCGAATCTTGCTCTAGGTATTCGTACGGTGACCGAGTGGTTTACTTACCAAGTTGACCAAGTTTGTCTAAAATTAGCCAATTGCCTTCTGCATCTTGTTCGTTTTCCACAATAATGTGTCGACATATTTCTAAAGAAACTTGTTCTTACATATTGACCATATTAATATTTATATAAGCAAATCACAGTAATGAAATCACACAATAGGAGATTTTCATGTTTCTCAATTTATTTATTTTTAAATAGATACTTCTAGTGATCAGAGGCGTTTTCTCGCGTCTCAAATGTTTCAAAACATTTTTCAAAACTGGTTTAAGCAATGTCACCATGACGTCATAATTTCTCGGTTTGAAAACGTGGATTGGATTGTACTTCCAAACGGTTTGAACCAGTTTTGACGTGCCGTCATGGGTTTATCGCGAGAATGTACTGTTCTAAAACAGTTTTGAACCAGTTTCAAAAAAAGTGGACGTTAGAAAACGCCTCAGATATTGCATAGTTTTCTTTTTTCCATTCCGTTGTACGTGAAAGAATTTATTGAAATTCAACCAAAAATTTTGGCGTGGAAACGCGAGGTTTCAATATGACAGCGCTCGTGACGTCAAGATTTCGTAAAGGCTGTTCTTTGTACTTGCTCTACCTGCTCGAAAAATCAAAAAGATTTGTTGCTATTAATGAGCTTATATATGGGACAAGTGAACGCCGATCTGCTTGAAGCAAGAAAAGCAGTACAAATGAACACCCTAAATAAAAACAAACGTAAACGAACTCGGAGCAAGATTCGCACACCGAAGTGTGTCGGACCCCACTCCTTGAAATAATTTTCACACCAACAACCAGGTTCTCGAACGCAACCCTGGCTGTTGTTTTATCTTTCTTCACTGAACACGCCTACTCAAAAAAAGAAAAAGAAGAGATGCAATTTCAGGGTCATCCTCTAGTTTGCCGCTTTCTTGAGATGAATTCTATTATCGATGAGTCACCCCAGCAAGTGAGGAGAAGTAAGTGCAACAAGTGGTGTGGTTCCAGGAATTCTGGCGGATGCAAAAAACTATCTTGAGTTTTTTTACTAAAGTATGCAATAAAAATACCAACTTAGGGGTTCTGGGTGAGTGTCTATAAAGTATCTTTACTTTCTATCACATAAATTGTAAATTATCAGCCGAATTTAGTACGGAATCAACCAAAATTATATTTTCTCTCAGAGGGTTATGGCTGCTACCTGTTGTTTGTGTTTGAAGAAGGACTACCTGAAAAAAAGCTTTGTTTATGGCTTTTACAGGTACCACATACAGTAAACTTTAAATTGGAGGCGAATGGGATATTGTAAAATTATAGGTATTTATCAACAAAAAAAGCACGTTGCGGTTAATGATGCCGATAATTTTATTGTTGTGCAATAGTCCCGTTTCCTGTTTCAGAAAATCCCATAATTGGGACGGATTACCTTGAGAGAAGATGCTAGAATTTTTGGCATGCTTGAAAATGTGATTATTCTATTATTCAACTAGTAATTATGGTTCTTTGTTTTAAGTATTTTTTCCGAGATTTTTTCCTATCCTAAAAGTTTCCTTTTTTCCTGAGAATGAAGTTGAAGTGGGGAAATTTTCCAGCTGGATGTTGTAGGTACCCAGAATGCTGGACCATTTTCAATAGCACATTGAAGTTCTAAATTGTTCTACTTTGGCTTGAAGAGTTCTGGAACATTCTAGAAGTTTTTCAGTAATTTCTAAATTGTTCTGACAGATTTTCAAGCAAGTATTGAGCTCTATTGAAGCTCCAAAGTGTTGTCAATTGGTTCAAAACAGCTCTAAAAGGTTTCCAGTTCTAAATTGAATCCGCATTGTTCTAAAATAACTCTGAAGTTTCTCAAATGATCCAAAATGTTCCTGGAAATTCTGATTTGGATTCGAACTGTTTTGGATGCTTATTAAAGGTCTAAAGTTCTATAGCATGTTTCTGGAGATTCTAGAGTTTTTGAGTGTTTTGTTTGGAGCATTTTAAAATGGGTTTCAAATATCTGAATTGTTCTAAAATGCTTTTGGGAATTGTAAATAGGTTTTTGAATGTTTTAGGACATTTTAGAAGGGTTCTGAAAATTCCCAAAATGTTCTGAAGTGCTACAGAATGCTTTTGAAAATTCTGAATTGAATTTTAAGTGTTTTGAACTTTCCAAAAAGCCTATTAAAACTCTGAAGTGTTGAGTAGCAAAAGGGTTTCCAGTAACTTCTAAATTGAATGGGTAACAGATTTGGTGGGAAATTTTTGTAGACATCTTAAAGACATCCCTAAAATGTTCACAAACGAAACTCAAGTCATCTTACTTATTACTTATGTCTTTAAGGTGTCTTAACGACATCTTGAAGTCTCCCAGACTTCTGCCTAAAGTTGTCTTTAGGACTAAGACATTTTGAAGACATCTTCAACGAGATGTCTTAAAGGCATCTTTGAATTTTTTTTTTTTTAAACCTAAATCATTATTTACTTGTAGGCCTGGTTCTACCAAATAGTTATCTTTAGGATGTGAATTTTCGATATCCTATGGGCATTTTCAAAATATCATTTTTGTTCTTCAGGCATGGTGCATACCTAAAAAATACGTGCTTGATGTGCTGTCTGCGTGAAGCCTTTACAATGTTGCTTAGTACAGTGGCTCTATTACCACAGTGACAACAATTTCAGTCTTATTTTTGATCAGTTCGTTAAAATCGCATATATTCATATTGAAAACGCAGCGATTTTGTGTGTCCATTTAAATCTTATATATTCCTATTTAAAATCAGCAAGAAGTGAGGCACAAAATGGTGGCGGGACCTCTGGGCAAAACAGTCAAAGATATCAGAATGCAGTTTGCACCAATGAAGATTTCATAAAATTTGAGCCTGGGGGGTTCATTTTTTTTGAATTTCCCTCAGAATTTATTTATTTATTTATTTATTTATTTATTTATTTACAAAAAACTGCCCTACAGGTAAAACCCATGTAACGTAGGTTACTAGATTTTTACTAATTTATCCGCGTTTCCGTTAATTAAATTAATTTGCTACTGATATTTTGTGGCTACGCGTGACCTCGGTTGCAAAGCACTCTCCAGTACAAACCGACGTGCGCGACGCGCTTCAAAAACTCAATTCCCCACCGCTGATATCTGCGCTGCCGATCGACGACGACATGACGCGGTGCCTCCCGCTTATAAATATAGCAGCACGCACTGCGTTTGGTCACTTCTCTCCGAGCTCCGAAACCGACCAGACCTACCAGACCGCTCCGACCTGCCGCAGCCGACCGATAAGGTAAAACCACCGCCGCCGCCGCCAATACCGCCGCCGTCAGCAGCGTCGCGACGCCAGATGTTAGCCGACCGTTTAATGTAAGTACGGGTGAGAATGCAGGTATTTCTTCTTTCTCTTTTCTGTACACGGGTTGATCGGAGCTGCTGGCTGGAAAACGGACAGGGCAGCTCTGCTCCTTCCGTGACAGAATAAAGGACGCTACGGGCTGGTGACAGGGTAGCGCTCTTTATTCTACACATTTCTTCTTTCTCTCTTCTGTACACGGGTTGACCGGAGCTGCTGGCTGGAATACGGACAGGGCAGCTCTGCTCCTTCCGTGACAGAATAAAGGACGCTACGGGCTGGTGACAGGGTAGCGCTCTTTATTCTACACATTTCTTCTTTCTCTCTTCTGTACACGGGTTGATCGGAGCTGCTGGCTGGAATACGGACAGGGCAGCTCTGCTCCTTCCGTGACAGAATAAAGGACGCTATGGGCTGGTGACAGGGTAGCGCTCTTTATTCTACACATTTCTTCTTTCTCTCTTCTGTACACGGGTTGACCGGAGCTGCTGGCTGGAATACGGACAGGGCAGCTCTGCTCCTTCCGTGACAGAATAAAGGACGCTACGGGCTGGTGACAGGGTGGCGCTCTTTATTCTACACAGTCCTTCTTTCTCTTTTCTGTGCACGGAGTGACCGGAACTGCGGGCTGGAACACCTAAACAGGGCAGCTCTGTTCATTCCGTGGCAGAATAACGCACGCTACGGGCTGGTATCAGGGTGGCGCGCTTTATTCTACACAGTTCTTCTTTCTCTCTTCTGTGCACGGAGTGACCGGAACTGCGGGCTGGAACACATAAACAGGGCAGCTCCGTTCGTTCCGTGACAGAGTAAATAGGGCTACGGGCTGTGATACGACCAGGGTAGTGTTCTTTACTCTTCACACCTATTCTCTCTGACCTGCATTCTATTCGGAGTAAGAAATTCGCGCACGAGGCCCAAAGGCCTAATCCTGCAAGCTGACGGTGTAGATACTGGACCGATCCTGGTTCCTGGAGCTTTCTTTTGCCGATTAACCGTTACCGTAACCGTCACCGTACCGTAATCTCGAACCGTTAAATTCACGCGACTAATCCGTCACGCACACGCACTTCGTTCGCTCCCCCTCACTCTCCGCTTAGCATTTCCTTTTATAAAACCTGTATCTTAATTAAGTTTTCTTGCATTTCCTTTTTGTATTATAAATTATTGGGTAGTCAATAAAAACTACTTTCTTGGTTGGATTGTGTGTTTCATTTTTGGGAAATGCGTAGGGACACCTGGTTTTCCGTCTCCACTGTTTAAAAGCTACCTAGAGCACGTGGGCCCTTAACCACATTAATCCTAAGGGTGGCGCCCGAGTTTTCCGAAAATTCCGAAATCAACCGCTTTCCTCCTGGAAAACCAAAGTAGCGCTATAAATTTGGCGCCCGAGCAGGGACCGTTCTGCGCATGTCCATGATTTCAGCACATGACCGAGTTGATTACGTCATCACCAGTCCCCATTTCTACCGAGAGGCCGTTTGTTTTGGCGACACCCGTAGGTCTGACCGTTACCGTACCGATTTTTATGTGATTGCTAGACCGCATAGCGCCGGAGCAAATAAACCGCTCCTTTTGGGACAGTTCCGCGCGTGCCTTATCATCCGCCCCAGGACCTGAGAGTCTTAACCAATGCCGTCCGACCGTGGAAAAAGAGTTCCTGTAAACCGTACCGTATTGGACCGAAGTCCTCCGTTTTGGGAAGTATTGTGCACGCATGCGCGGGCCAAAATCTGAGCATCCGCTCCTTTACACGTAATCCACGGTAGCTGATTTCAATTTCTCCATCTGTAAATAGTCTCCCTAATGTAGTGAGACACAATCCAACCGTCCGCCGCCAGTTTCACGAAGCCGCACTCTCCGAAAACCGATCAATCTATACCGAACCCCTTTTCCGCCCGAACGAAGTTGCGCTATCCGAGAACCGATCCACCTAGACCGAACCTCTTTTCTGCCCGATTCATTTTGCGCATGCGCAAACCGAGTTACACATCTTTTCCGACTAATTCGAGGTTGCCGAGTCTAATTCCCTGGAGGGAATAACTGTATCTTGCAGAGGTTGCCACATCTCTCAAAATTCCGAGGTTTTCCGTAAAAATCCCCACCAACTTTTGGTGGTCGAACCTCTCCCTACTACCGCAAGGGAGTATATGGCAAGACGATTACGCGAGATTCAGACACTCACCGTCCGACCATCAACCTGATCGCTTGATCACTTGAGCACTTTAGACACTCACCGTCCGACCATCAACCCGAATAGTTTTCAGATACTTACCGTCAGACCGTCAAGCTGAACACTTCAACACTTACCGCCCGACCGTCGAGTTGATCACTTGGCCACTCTAGACTCAATCGTCCACCGAAATATTTTCCAAACACTTACCGTCCGACCGTCAACCTGATCACTTGGTCAGTCTTGAGCCACCGTCCACCTGAATATTTTTATTTATTTTTATTTTTTTCTTCCGACCGCCGCCGAAAACATTCCGAATCTTAACCGTACCGTACCGCCGAGTGTAACCGTAACCGTAAGCCTGCTAACGAACCTGCTGTTAACTAGCCGCTGAAGGCCGTTGTCATTTGAGCCCTTAGTCTATCTTCCGCTACCGTTTACCGACCAAATTACGATGCCAGGAGGCACCGGCAACAATGGCAACCCACCAGTTACTAGTACACCGAATACCGCCGCCTCTACCGTAGTGACAACCAGTCCAGTGAATCCGCCCGTTAGTGTATCCATAACCACTTACCCCGCTTGGTACGATCCCAACGATGGCCGTGTTGGTTTTGTCTACCTATTAAAGAAGGATGAACTGACTGCGGAACTAAATAAATTCGGACTAGATACTACGGGTACCGTTGACACGTTGAAGAAGCGACTGGTAACATTTTATCGCCAGGGAAAGGCTTCACCAGCACCGACTACTATGACAGGGTTCATCTTCCCGACATTTGCCAGTATGCATCCAACGCAGGCAAGTGGTACCGCTGTCCAGGCTCAAACCAGTACCGCAAATATTGGAACGCCGGTTACAACTCAAATACCTAATCCGCCGCTACCGACTATTACCGTTCACCGACCGCTGTCTTCTCCAGTCACATCCGGATCTCCGATAATACCACTGAAGGTGCAGAAATGGAATGTCAATTTCAATGGTCGAACCGACCCAGTGACATTCATCGAAAGGCTCCAGGAAATTTGTGCCTCCCAAGGGATTGCTATAGACCGTTTATTACCACACATGCCCGAAATTTTACAAGGGGATGCATCCCTATGGTACCGAAATAACCGAGCACACTGGAATTCCTGGGATGAGTTCCTGCGAGATTTCCGAAGTTTTTACTTTCCGATTAATTATGCCGCCGATCTAGAAATTGAAATTAGCCGCCGCCTTCAGAAACCGCATGAACCGCCGCACCGTTATATAACCGATCTACAGACGCTTATCAGAAGGCACGGTGGCATTACTCCAGAACAAGAACTTCAGTGGTTATACAGGAATCTATTACCCGACTACCGCCAGCATATTCGCAAAAGGGACGTCACCGATGTGGTTTCATTTTCCCGCACCGTAAGGGAAATTGAAAGTTTACTAACCGAGCTAAAGGCCGCCCCGTTCACTTCCCGAAGAGCGAATTCACCACCAGCTGGTCTTTCCGTAACCCAACCCCGTACACCAGACCGAACCGAAAGGCCTAATCGAATGGAATTTGGCAACCGAAACCGTAGGTCCGATAACGCAGATGACCGAACCACAAGACAGCTTTGCTGGAGATGTGGGGAAACCGGACACTTTAGAACCGAGTGTCGAGGCACTGCAAAGCTATTCTGCTCCCGTTGCGGGAAAAATGGCGTAATGTCCCGAGACTGCACTTGCAACCGTTCACGTTCACATTCGGGAAACTAAGAAGGTGCTGTCCTAATCAGAGGTCAGCCCAGCACCGTCCGCCGAAGACCTCACCTAATACCCGAACCGTTCCGAACGAAATGAACTTGATTCGCCTCCCAGACGTTAGACCTCATGTATGCATCTACATTGATGATGCCCCGTTTTTAGCATTGATAGATACCGGAGCTGCTAATTCGTATATCGGGGACATCGCTGCCGATATATGCCGTCTGAACCATTACCCGAGAGTACCACCGGTTGTCCGCAGTGCTAAAGTAGCCAATGGTGGTATAATTGACATCTCCGAAGCCTATCAGATACCGCTGAAATTCAGAGATATCACCTTGGTAGAATCCCTCAGCTACTTCCCAAAGCTGACATCCGAAATCGTACTTGGAATGGATATTTTAAACCGCCACCAGTTCCATCTAGATCTAGGTACCGGGGAAGTCCGCCTAGGCAATCAGCTTTTACCGTTTCCGACCCTATGCAGTCCTATCGGACCCATAGATTCTAAACCGAGCCTCGTTTTAACACCAACAGAAGAGCAAAGGTTAACCGAATTTTTAGATCAACAATTGCCCAAGTTTGAACAAATTAAAGGCACGACACCTTTAGTAGAACATCATGTCCATCTACTAAATCCCGAACCGATAAAGCAGCGTTACCGACCGCAAAATCCACGCATGCAAGAAATCGTGAACACTGAAGTTAAAAAAATGCTAGATGATGGAATCATCGAACCGTCCGCCAGTCCGTGGAGCTCTCCTGTGGTAATTGTCCGAAAGAAAGATGGCAAGTACCGGTTCTGTATTGACTTTCAGAAAGTCAATGCCATTTCCAGAAAGGATGCATACCCCTTGCCATTCATCAATGCCATTCTGGATAAACTCCGCCGGGCTCGATACATCTCTAGCATCGATTTAAAACAAGGATATTGGCAAATACCGCTAGCTGAAAGTAGCAAACCCGTCACCGCTTTTACCGTACCCGGCATGGGTCTTTACCAGTTTCGTGTAATGCCGTTCGGATTACACTCCGCTCCTGCTACCTTTCAGAGACTGATGGACCGAATAATAGGACCCGAATTAGATCATTTCTGTTTTGCATATCTGGACGATATCATTATTCTCGGCGAAACTTTTGAGGAACATCTCAACAATTTGGCAGAGGTATTCCGTCGTCTGAGGCAAGCCAATTTGAGAATAAATCCCGATAAATGTGAATTTGGGAAACGCTCCCTCCGTTATCTTGGTCACCTTGTGACTTCCGAAGGTATCCGAACCGATCCAGACAAAGTTGCCGCCATTCGTGAGCTTCCCGCTCCCACCAACCTTCGAGGCTTGAGACGCTTTTTAGGCGTGGCTTCTTGGTACCGCCGTTTTGTACCGAACTTTTCCCAAGTAGCCAGCCCGGTAAACCGATTACTCAAGAAAGGAGTCCGCTGGACTTGGACCGAGGTAGAACAAGCGGCTTTCGAAAAGCTCAAAACATGCCTCACCGAAGCCCCAATATTGGCTTGTCCCGATTTTTCGAAGCCTTTCGTATTGCAGACCGATGCATCCGATAATGGGTTAGGTGCGGCATTGATACAACATGGAACCGATGGCGACCATGTCATAGCTTACGCCAGCCGTACTCTCAGTCCAGGAGAGAAAAAGTTTTCCGTCACCGAAAAAGAGTGTCTCGCAATCGTTTGGGGAATCGAGAAGATGCGACCATATCTAGAAGGCTACCGATTCACCGTCGTTACCGATCATCAAAGCTTGAAATGGCTGCATTCGATGAAAAGTCCGTCCGGAAGACTAGCTCGTTGGAGCATTTATCTACAGCAATTTGACTTTGAGATCAAATACCGCAAAGGAGTCCTCAATAAAGTTGCTGATGCTCTATCCCGAGACCCGATACCTGGCGAGGAATACCTCGAACCGGAACCGATTTTAAGTCTGGAAAATTTCGCACCGTGTGCTTGGTACACGGCAAAGAAAACTTCCGTAGAAAACAATTCCGCCGCCTTTCCAGACTTTTGTGTTAAAAATGGGCAACTATACCGACATTTCTGGGACTTAACCGATCTATCCGAAACCGAATTATCCGATCCGTGGAAACTTTGCGTTCCCAAAGACGCCCGCCCGGCCATTATGGAAGAAAATCATGACTCCCCTATGGCCGGACACCGAGGCATTGCCAAAACCACATCCAGAATTTGCCGTAAATACTATTGGCCAGGAATGATGAGAGATATAGCACGCTATGTTAGAAGCTGTCAATCCTGCCAACGGTATAAGCCGTCACAACAACAGATTCCCGGTAAGATGCACCCGTCCCGAAACCGACAACCATGGGAAACCGTCACTTCCGATCTGATAGGCCCTTTACCTCGATCCTCGAAAGGTAATAACTTCCTGGTTATGTTCCAGGACCGATTCACAAAATGGGTAGAGTGCCGACCGATCCGACAAGCAACTTCCAGAGCAGTTACACAGGCTCTCTACGAGCAGGTGATCACTAAATTTGGGTGTCCACATACTGTCCTGACGGATAATGGAACCCAATATACCGGCCGACCGTTCAAAGAGCTTCTACAGGAAATGGGTATCGCTCACCGCCTTACCCCAGTCTACACTCCCCAAGCGAATCCTGTAGAACGCACTAACAAAACAATTAAGGTCATGATCGCCCAGTTTTGTGACGAGAATCACCGGAAATGGGACGCCCACCTGTCGGAACTCGCTTTCGCTCTGAATAGTTCCCGACAGGATTCAACCGGATTTTCACCAGCTTTCCTGAATTTTGGCCGAGAACTAGATCCGCCCAAAGCGTTATACCGTGATCCCGTACCGGAAGATGCTCAACCGGAAGATACCGGACCTGCTGACGTCATCGCACGATCTGGACGTTTGAAACAACTGCAGGACGTTTTTGAACTCGTCCGTGTCAATCTTGGCAGAGCCTTCACGGCTCAGAGCCATAACTACAACCTGCGCCGCCGAGATTGGAAATGTCATGTAGGAGATCAAGTAATGAGAAAGGAGAATCCGCTCTCCTCCGCAGCTAAAGGATTTGCCGCAAAGCTAGCACCGAAATACTCCGGACCTTATACCGTAACAAAAGTCGTGTCACCCGTGGTTTACGATTTACGGGACGGTTCCGGTAAAAAGCTCCGACATATACACATTAAAGACCTTAAGCCGGCCTACGTGTAACCATTTTTCTTCTGTTCCGTTTTAGATCGTAATCGTCATGAATCCGCCGAGACATTCACCGAAGATTTACCGCCACCGAACACCGAAGATTTACCGCCACCGAACACCGAAGATTTACCGAACACCGAAGACTTACCGCCACCGAACACCGATGATTTACCGCCACCGAACACCGAAGATTTACCGTCACCGAATACCGAAGATTTACCGCTACCGAATACCGAAGATTTACCGCTACCGAATACCGAAGATGTACCGTCACCGAACACCCTGCTAAAAACCGCTCCAAGGCAAGACTCACCGTCTACCGTATCCGATATGATCCCCGCTATTGATACAGTCGAAGCTGGAACCGAATCATTGTACTCGGGAGCTGATTCCGTAGACCCACCCGTACGGCGTTCGCCAGGACCGTTCTATACCGACTTCGACCAGTTCGACCCCTTCGACGATCCTTTTGGACAGACCGTATACGGCCGCTCCCCTAGTCCGCCATCCACTACATCTAAACACCGTCGGACATCCGCATCCGTATCCGCACCGTCGTCATCCGTAACGTCCGACCACCCTTCGCAACAAATAATCGACACCCCGACTAGAAAGCCGACCGCAAACCCCCGTCACCCCAACGACGACATCTACTTACCAGTAGATCACGGTCTGTGCTGGAGGTGTGGACATCCTGGACACCGCCGGGAGTCCTGCAAAAACAAGCCAGTGGTGTTTTGTTCTCGTTGCGGCCGCGTGGGGTGGATGTCAAAAGAATGCCAGTGCTCGAAACAAAAGCCAAAGGCCTCTCAGCCGGAAGCAGCCGTCGGCGGCTTGGTAGCTGAAGCTTTCAGGCCCCGCTCCTCGGGTAATTCACGTAACAAACAATCCGCACGACTCCGTTCCGCATCCGAACACTCTGGTTCGGACACTCGCCGACACCGTGCCCTACTCGAAGGGAGTGAAGGGACTCGTCTCCCACCCAGACGGTCCAGTACCCGCAGGCATACCGACGAAGCGACAGTGGAAGAAGGGGACCGTTGTTGCAAGACCCTTCTCCGTTTCCGGCCCTGCAGGGTTTGTGGATGTCCTTATGGACAAATGAGCCACGACACGAGCCGTGCCGGCTCCGGGGTGAAACCGAATCGCTGGTGAGGTGCCAGGGGGCGCCTGAGGAGCCACCAGTTGTAACCATCCTCGACACAATGGATCGTCCACAGCTAGAAGCTTTGGAAGAAGAGTTTTTTTTAGTGAGTTTATTTTCATTTTTATTATTTTTGTTTTAGGGAATTCAATGGTATTTGAATTGTAGTCAATTAATTTAATAAAATATTTTAGGTTAAAATATTTTTTTCCGAAGAGGAGGGGGTGTGTAACGTAGGTTACTAGATTTTTACTAATTTATCCGCGTTTCCGTTAATTAAATTAATTTGCTACTGATATTTTGTGGCTACGCGTGACCTCGGTTGCAAAGCACTCTCCAGTACAAACCGACGTGCGCGACGCGCTTCAAAAACTCAATTCCCCACCGCTGATATCTGCGCTGCCGATCGACGACGACATGACGCGGTGCCTCCCGCTTATAAATATAGCAGCACGCACTGCGTTTGGTCACTTCTCTCCGAGCTCCGAAACCGACCAGACCTACCAGACCGCTCCGACCTGCCGCAGCCGACCGATAAGGTAAAACCACCGCCGCCGCCGCCAGTACCGCCGCCGTCAGCAGCGTCGCGACGCCAGATGTTAGCCGACCGTTTAATGTAAGTACGGGTGAGAATGCAGGTATTTCTTCTTTCTCTTTTCTGTACACGGGTTGATCGGAGCTGCTGGCTGGAAAACGGACAGGGCAGCTCTGCTCCTTCCGTGACAGAATAAAGGACGCTACGGGCTGGTGACAGGGTAGCGCTCTTTATTCTACACATTTCTTCTTTCTCTCTTCTGTACACGGGTTGACCGGAGCTGCTGGCTGGAATACGGACAGGGCAGCTCTGCTCCTTCCGTGACAGAATAAAGGACGCTACGGGCTGGTGACAGGGTAGCGCTCTTTATTCTACACATTTCTTCTTTCTCTCTTCTGTACACGGGTTGATCGGAGCTGCTGGCTGGAATACGGACAGGGCAGCTCTGCTCCTTCCGTGACAGAATAAAGGACGCTATGGGCTGGTGACAGGGTAGCGCTCTTTATTCTACACATTTCTTCTTTCTCTCTTCTGTACACGGGTTGACCGGAGCTGCTGGCTGGAATACGGACAGGGCAGCTCTGCTCCTTCCGTGACAGAATAAAGGACGCTACGGGCTGGTGACAGGGTGGCGCTCTTTATTCTACACAGTCCTTCTTTCTCTTTTCTGTGCACGGAGTGACCGGAACTGCGGGCTGGAACACCTAAACAGGGCAGCTCTGTTCATTCCGTGGCAGAATAACGCACGCTACGGGCTGGTATCAGGGTGGCGCGCTTTATTCTACACAGTTCTTCTTTCTCTCTTCTGTGCACGGAGTGACCGGAACTGCGGGCTGGAACACATAAACAGGGCAGCTCCGTTCGTTCCGTGACAGAGTAAATAGGGCTACGGGCTGTGATACGACCAGGGTAGTGTTCTTTACTCTTCACACCTATTCTCTCTGACCTGCATTCTATTCGGAGTAAGAAATTCGCGCACGAGGCCCAAAGGCCTAATCCTGCAAGCTGACGGTGTAGATACTGGACCGATCCTGGTTCCTGGAGCTTTCTTTTGCCGATTAACCGTTACCGTAACCGTCACCGTACCGTAATCTCGAACCGTTAAATTCACGCGACTAATCCGTCACGCACACGCACTTCGTTCGCTCCCCCTCACTCTCCGCTTAGCATTTCCTTTTATAAAACCTGTATCTTAATTAAGTTTTCTTGCATTTCCTTTTTGTATTATAAATTATTGGGTAGTCAATAAAAACTACTTTCTTGGTTGGATTGTGTGTTTCATTTTTGGGAAATGCGTAGGGACACCTGGTTTTCCGTCTCCACTGTTTAAAAGCTACCTAGAGCACGTGGGCCCTTAACCACATTAATCCTAAGGGTGGCGCCCGAGTTTTCCGAAAATTCCGAAATCAACCGCTTTCCTCCTGGAAAACCAAAGTAGCGCTATACCCAATTACAAGACAGTATAGCAGAAATTATCTTACATAAATGTGTAAATATCTACAGTAGGTAATAACATAAATCATAAAAACAGAATTTATGTTTCCTATTAAAAGTGTTCAAATTGACCCACCCTGTACATACATACTAGGGACATGCCCTGACAAGATAATTTATGCACCCCAATTTCAACATAAAAATACCTTGAAACTAGGAAAGGAATTTTCTTTACATGATGGTAAATCATAAAGCACAAGAGAATGAACCTGATAAATTTAATATACAGGGTTGTTGTTATGTATGGGAACGGCCTAATATTTCAGAAAGCAACTAAGAAATATGTACAATATTTCCTACATGGGGGTTTTTGGGAATGCCCGATTCAATGATTGTATTTGCAATGTTGCCAAGTTTACTATTTCTAAAATGCCGTATGTAACTTAGTTTTTTTAAATGAAGGTCACTCTTTATTTCTATTGGAATTAATTCAGCGTCCCAACATTACTAAAACCCCGTAATGCGAAACCTCCATTGGACTTGGTCTTTGAAATATGACAAAACAGTTTTTTGTTGAAATGTATGGAAAAAAAGTCTTTAGAAAAAAAGAAAAATGTACAATATTTCCTAGCTGGGCATACCAGCCCCCCCTATAAATCTTAAATACGCAGCACCTTCAGCATTTATCACATTTTTCTGAAGCCTGTTCTGAAATACTAAATCGTTTCCTTAAATTTCAACAAAAACTGTGTTGTCCCATTTTAAAAACCAAGTCAAATGGAGGTTCGGCATTTAGGGGTTTTAGTAATGTTGGGACGCTGAAATAATTACAATAAAAATAAGGAGGAACTTCCATTTAAAAAAATTAATTTACATATGGCATCTTAGAAATGGTGAACTTGGCAACACTGCAAATACCATCCTTGAATCGGGCATTCCCAAAAACTTGTAGGAAATATTATACTGCGTTCTGAAATATTAGGCCCTATCCATACCTAAAGACAACCCTGTATATTGGTACTTGATGTCCTCAAATAAATAGATGTATTTTCGTTTTTACATTGAGAAAAGTGTACCCTCGAGTGTACCTATAGGCTCTATTAAGCCCAACCACAGAACGGGAAAAAATTCAGAAATCACAGGGTTGTTTTTAAATTGGGATGAAAATCACTCCCAAGTGTTGTGTGAGTTTTCACAACACTCAATACTAACCTTGAGTTTTTTTCTTAGTATCAAACTTTGCTATTATTATTATTATTCCTCTGAATTCAAAATATTGTATCTATATGTAGGTCTTTAGGTATTATCCTGACTACTAAAAAAAGTACTATGAAAAATCGCACTATGAGTTTTAAAGGACAAAAACATAATTCTCGACCTTTATTATTTTAGTTCACCAACAATTCCCTAGAACAAAGTGTATAAAAAAACAGCATTATACACACGACCAACGCCAGAAGTCTGGATCCGCAAAATGAGTCAAAGATCGCACGACTTTACTGCTTCGCTTCCCTTATCAGATTTGTTTCCCGAAGAAATTCAGCAAGAATTGTTTTCTCAGGTGTAAGTTTTAAAAATTATAATAGCCCTTTTTTTATAATTACTCAATTTCATTAATACCTCTAGAGGATCTCAAGAAATAAATGATCTTCTTGTTGGGGAAATGCCTGGGAACCTGATGATGGTGGACGGTTATGGAAACGAAATCTACAATCATAACGAGTTGATTCATGTAAGTGTATTTTTACTTATAGAAATATTATTTTTCATGGTAAGTATAAGTAAGTACTTCTATTATTTATTACTACATACATGCAACTTTCAATATCAGGTTTTCTCTGAACTCGAAAAAAGTACCTATTCTATTTAAAACTACCCCTCTATTTTAGCTTCCTTTTGTAGTTGGGGCCAATAACGCATAATATTGCGTCACATTGAATTAAATTTAGAATACCCCTATGGCTATTATTATCAAAGGCAGGGAGATTAGTCACCACTCCTATGAAATGTGCACTCATATAATAACCGACCAGTTTGGACAAGTATTTTCAAAATGAGTATTTAATTTAATTCCTAGGAATAAAGTGAGTGCAGTTGTTTTTGTAATGTCATTGATAGTGCAGCTCTCATTGTTTAATATTATAAAAGTACGCGCTCGGATTTGAATTTTACCTGTGCGATATTTGCTGATACTAGTTTTCAAAGTGAGGGTGCTGATTTTGTTAAATTGTTTTTAAATTTCAGTGACTAGAGAAGAGTACCTAATATATTTGTTTATTTATTTATTTATTGCAAACACATGATGGGTTTATTTTTGAAGGTGAGTTTATTTGTTATTTGTTTCTTTATCACTAATTTTAATTTATTGATTTTTTAATTTTTGTTAAATCCTGCAAAATCAACGAGTCGCTGCGTCCACCTTTTGAAATTTTTGGTATTTGTTTTTGTCTCGGTTTTTGTTTTTGTGCATATTTTTCTCAAATCATTATGTAGAAAATTGTCTACACCAGAATAATATGGAAAGTAGAATAATTCGGCACATTTTTTCGAGCTTCTATCTGTGCGAGTGCTTCTGATTTCACATTAATTTGAAGTTATTTAAATCCGTTTTTGCAAATTCATCACACAGTGAGTTGTAATTATTTTGATTATAAATTGGAAGAAAAATCATTCAGTTAACAAATCAATTATACTAAAATTGACATAATTGTTTGATCTTGTTTCAGGACGAAAATTCGTTGAAAACCGAAGATTTGGATTCGAAAAACGATTTTATGGTCCAAATGGCGCGACAGCTACCACCTCTGCCTACTAACGAAGTGCTTTCAAACGAAGAATATGTGGGTCCACATGATTTTGAAGTTTCGGTGGTGCCAAACCACAAATCCAAGTACCCGTGGGTGGTAAGTCACTTTGTAATTGATTGCAGCGAATATTGTCAGTTTATTTGAAACAATTTATTTGAATATTTGAATTCTGCCAGTGGATCTGTGACTTTCTCAGGGCTACAAAAGAATGAACGGACAGAAATCATACATACAAATTGGTTAATGTTACAATAATAAACAATTATGGGCGATTATGAATTCCTAATGTTTATTGTAATGTGAAGTGTATATTGACTAACATTGATCACTAATTTTTAAATAAAAGTCTGGCTGAAACTCAACATCATTTCCCAAAATTGTTGAGTCAGAATCTTAAGAAATTGATGTTCAGTTTGCTTAGACTCTTGTGAGAGGGGGGCAGTACAAGCTCAAAAATATCTATTTTTTGACAAAACCTATAAATCAAAACAAATAACTTTTATTTATTGTAGTATTCTGGAATCTTAAATAAAGTATTCATGAAAATGAATCAGCAATTCCCAGTTGATTTCAAATTGAAAAATCGTCCTGACAGGAGCTTGTTCATCAGAATAACTCCTCAGTATTCTGCACACCATAACGCAAATGAAGCTGTGTGCCGGTGCATCCAGCATAATCATCACAATGATCCTACAAATATAGGTAAATGTGTTGCATCAGTTAAGAATTTGAAAATACATTGTATTTTTTTTTTAAGGTATTGATGACAACGTTAAACAACACGTCATCAGGTGTCCCTCCAACAAACAGGCCCAATATGTAGGCGACTCCAACCAAAACCAGAGACTGAGCATTGTGTTTCCGTTATCCACGCCGCAGGTCGGCATTGAGAATGTTAGGGAAACATTCCAATTTGTTTGTAAAAGTTCTTGTCCGGCACCAGGAATGCAGCGTAGAGCCACCGAAGTGATTTTCACTTTGGAAGATGAACTCGGTAGAATCCTGGGACGTAAATGTCTTCAAGTGCGCGTTTGTTCTTGCCCTAAAAGGGACAAGGATAAGGAAGAAACCGAGGCTCAAAAGGCTAATAATGGAACAGCTCCTAGAGGTAAAAAACGGAAGGTCGAACATCCCCCACCTGCGTCTTCTGCTAAAGTTTTGATGCCTCAGCCAGATGCTTCAAGGTTTTTTCAGCTCAATGTGAGTTAAGGTTTTCAATTTATTTAATGCTAATTTATGAATTTTTTAGATGCAATTATTCGGAAAAAATTGTTTGGTGGATATAATGAATTTTGCTGAAAAAACTTATTATTATGAGCTTGGTCTGCATCGTGGTATGCCAGAGGAGGCAGCTTTGAGGGACAGTTTGGCTAAAGTACAAGAAGTAAAAAGTAAGTGTATTTTTACTTAAAAAAAAAAGGCCAACTTAATTTTTAATTTTTGTTTCAGAACAATTATCACAGTAAACTGCGTCAATTTTTTTCCTCTATATTAATTTCATATTATTATATACTACTTATATATTTTTAATGTATTCTCATCATATTTTATACAATATTTCTTAAGTTTATTGTATGCCTTATTTTTCCGATTTCTTCAAATTGTGTGCCATTCCATTTTTGTTTGTTCTATTGAATTTCCATGGACACTTGAAACTCTGCTACAAGTCTATGGAAATTCAATAATATAAGTAAGTACCTGAAATTTTTCCCTTTTGTATGTGCACTTGTTTTTATACACTTTGTCCAAGTGTTTTTTCCAAATTTATGGGCATTTGTGAGCTGAAGGTGCAATTATTCTATTATTATTTGTTTCTGCATAAGTATAAAACATTTAAGTTTATTACGAAGTTCTACACAGTTATTCTCCTAGTGATTTTTATAGAGCATTATGACTTTTAGGATAAAATAATTTGTTTTTAAGTTACTGTGCTCATTTAGATTATAAGGTAAAATTATTAAGTTTATGTTTATCATAGTAGGAACTTACATATCCTGCAATATTATATTATGTATTATTAGTTTTTAAGAATCTGGAAGTTATCAAAATAGTTATTTTTGTCAGAAGTACTTAAAATTGCTGTTTAGCTACTGAATAGCAGATGAGTCCTGAAAAACTTCGTTTAGGTACGTGTGACAAACACTATTTTTTGTCATACGCTTTTTAGAGTTCTTCAGAACGGTAAAATTTGCAAAATTTCCTTAATTTTTGAAATCATAAAGGTGCATCCTGAGACAAAAAAAAAATCCTAAAAAGAAGCATTTTACGGACTTGAATGAGTCCGTGAAATAGCTGTTTTTGGGAGCGTATGACAAAAATATGATATTGTATTTGTTTCCAATGGAAACATGCTATTTTTGTACCTTTTGAATAAAATTGAATTTCGTATTTTGCTAAAGTTGTGTTATGATTAATTTTCCTAGTAATTCCAGTTGTCTCTTTTCAAGACACAGGGTTGAATAGGTATATAATAAAGATGTACTATAATAGGCTATAGATTGCCAATTAAAAATTGAAAAATACCATACTTCCAATTTCAGCAGATGGAGCTCTTCTAGCTGACAATTGCAAGAGATTTTGAGAAGTTACAAAAAAGTTCAGTTTATTGTCTGTATTTCTAGCTCGAGACATTACACTGTACTTCTTCCAATCTCCTTTCCTCTTTGCAGATGAACTGAAATTCTATTCCAGATTGAGAGATTGCAAGCTCATCCAATCAGATCTTGGTGTAGTATGCAGCTCAATATAAAGAGTGATTTCATCTGTGCTAGATCAGAAGCTTTGTGTCGACTCAGCATAAATGCCTCTTGCAGCTCATTACAGTGTTCAAAATGAAGAGGGACCTTCTGTTCTGAAAACCAAGTTGTTTCTACTCCAGAGGCAGTGGTACCATGGATTGTAGTAACAAAAAACAAATCATAGTTAGGTAAGTGCAACAAATTTCAGGTACATAGGTACCCTAGGCTTCTATTATCAAATCAAACGCAAAGTTCTATTATTTTTATTTTATTTTCTTATAAATCTCTTGAATCAGTCATACCTTAACACAAAAATAACACTCATACTAACTTGCATTCAGCATTTTTCAATTAAATAGAATTATGTATGTATGTATTAATTCAATATACTTTTATAATTACATAAAAATACAATTCAATAACAATCAATTGGAATAAGTAATTATTGTCAACGCGAAAAGTCTTTTATATTTTGATTGCATGTTGATAAGGTAAAAAAAAGGTACAAAAATCTATAAAAATAAATAATATTAACTCCTTAATTACATAATTAAAATTAGTATAATCTAATTACTTTTTACACAGTTAATCTAAAATACATATAATATTTCAATTAAAAAAATCGTTGTTGAGAAACGTCTTTACATTTTGAGAAAATTGCAGATGTAAATGTGAAATTTCCTCAGCCTATTCTAAAACTGGCCCAATAATGAAAATTCAATTATTTTCACTATTGGGCCCATCCTTCAAAACTATAATTGCGAAATGTAAAGCTTCTTTGTCGTTGCACATTTATAAGGAAATAATTTAATAACTAATAAAAAAATTTCCTTGTTAATTTAATTAACTAAGAGTGCGACTGAATAAATCTACATACAAATCTTGGTGCTTCCTTTTGAGCATTATCAATCAATTAGGCTTAGATTCATTGGCCTGCTTCACTATCACTGTCACTTTTTTCTGAAAAATAATTTTTTTGGAACTGCTGAAATTTACACTCAAAACAAAACTTTCTTACCTTTCTTCCCTGGGTATGCATGCCTCTTCAGTCTATCATACAAATCATCTTTTGTCCCATAAAGACTAGCATTACTCCTGGCCAAACTGTTCATTTTTCCACCGTTGACGCCATTATGTAAACCTTCCTTCATGTAAGTTTCATTGTAAAAATTGGGCATTTCCCATCCATCTTCTTCATCATCATAGTAATGCGCGTATGTGGAATGGTGAGATGGAGCTATTGATTCTGCATAGGGAGTTGGAGCTCCGTAATAGAAGTTCACTTGAGAACCATTGGCGTCAGTGGCTGGACTGAGGAGCTTTTTGGGTTCTTTACGACGATTTGCTCTGGATAATAACAAAATCATATAAACTCTCATGTGACATTTGAGTCACAGTTCTTACCTTGCACAAATCATCCATATAAGCAAAACAATAAAAATAATAAGTATCACAGATGCAGCAATACCGCCAGCAATGTAAGCGAACTCGGATTTTTCACTGCAATGCTTTCCAGTGAAGCTTCCGATACATCTGCATGATGGCGCACCAGTTACATCCTTAACACATGCACCCTCGTTTTCACAGTAACCATCGCATACGTCAATACATTCTTTACCAGTACCATTAAAGCCTGGTTTACATTCGCATTTAAAGTCGCTGGTTTCGGGTATGAGGAGACAGTAGGCGTTAATGTCACAGTGCATCTCTTGGCCGTTCATCTCACAAGGATTGGTACACTCAGATTTGGATTTCTGTAATAAATTAGTAATAATTTTTTTTTACATGAGCAATAATTTTAACTTACAGATGCCGTAGTTTTCGTACTAGTATTGGGCGGGCAAGGAATACATGTAGTCTGTTGAGATTCTGACTGATAAAATCCCCTCTTGCATGGAATACAACTGTTTAAAGTACCGTTCAAGTAGGTACCTGCAGAACACACTGGAAGTGAACATTCCTCAATAGTGATTGCACCAGATTTTGGTGTGGTTCTACCGAGTGGACATCCGATACAAGCAGCTTGAATACCTTGGGTTCTACAAAAAAAGTTCACACATAATAAAAAAATATATATATATTAAAATTATATGACTTACCTATAAGTTCCTCTAGGACAAGATTCGCACCGGCCATCTTGTCCAAGTTGCTGTCCATTTCCACATTCATCTCGACACTCTTTAATTGATACAGCCTCGTTAGTTCTTGTGGTCTTTCCAAGTCCGCAAATCTTGCAACCAAATGAGCCTTCTAATGGTTGATAGAACCCGTGACCGCATGATCTACATAAACCGGCATCGTGGTCGTAGAATTTACCGGATGGACAACGTTCTTTGCAGTCTGCAGCACTTCTAGCTCCCAATCCGACAGTAACTCCGGGTCTTCCAGCGATTACCGGACACTGAATGCACTGACTTTGCCCTGCTTCGCTTTGATAGGCTCCTTTTGGACATGGCGAGCATGTCTTTGTATCTTTTTGGTAATAGGTTCCAATCGCACATGGGACTGAAATAAGTAGCGGATAAATTAGGATATTACTGATGGTATTGGAAAATGCTTACCGCAATCAGGAGCTACAACTACTTGACCTACAGGACAAGCATAGTCAGATTCAAGTTCCAGTGAGGATGGATCAGGGACAGTGTTGGGTAAAATATCTCTGACATCGAATTGATCTTCTTCTAGAATGAGTTTTTCCAAAAGATCCCTGACTGATGATCTTTCGTTTGTATTTGAATGTGCCACTGGATCACTAGAAGTTATTAATATTTAGCAAGAAAACTAACTATTGAATAGTTGAGATTTGATAGGTACTTACCTGTATAACTAATGACAATTACAATAATATTAAGCTAAGCACAAAATGATAAAAGCAACAAGCAACAATAAAATGATAAAATTTTAGAAACAAGCATGCAAAAAAAATAAGCTAATGGATGCAAAGGTGCTTACTTCAATGCTGGGAAAGCGATTTCGATGTTGTAGGTATCGCTGGTTGATTGACGGCCCTGTCTGTCTTGTCTATAAGAAAGAAAGGACATGCTACTCTACACATTCAACTACTTCTACAATACACTATATCTAAAAGACACATTGGACTTAGTGATTATATTTGTTAGACAACACAATGGTTTTCACCCAAAAATGTTTTATTCAAGAGAAATGTTCTTCTATCTGAAAATTACCTTTAATCATACATTCTAAGAAAGTCTAAACTTTTTGAAAGACATATTTCTACTTTTTTTTTCAAAACTAGCTATATGGAAGGTTTTTCAATAATTGGTCAGAAATTACCTAAATGAAGTCACTTACTTGTCTACAGGAACACTAGCATCAATCACATATGTACTTTCATCTTCATCATCATTAACTTGTCTTGTTTGCCTTTTGGATCTATGATCGCATTTAACATCAATGTTGAGGTCTTTGCATTCCCGAGTACCTTCGACTGAGAAGGAACAGAAGTTCCAGTCCCTATACATATAAAGTAAAACATTAATAAGTACCACAATATGGAAATATTAAAAAAAAAATCACCTGTTAAGTGTATTAACGGCGTTTCGAACTCTTTGCCTCAATACTCCTTGTCCGGCTTCATTACAAAGTACCGAACTTGGGAAAAGCATGTTAATTCTAAATACCCTTTGAGCTGCCTTGTATGCTACAATAAACAATTTATAATTTAACCAATATCCCCACAATTAAAATTCTTACTTGAACAAGCTGGATACACGAGTGGCAAACTAGAATCAACTGTCGGTCTCCAGAAACCTTCAGCGCCGCAAGTGTAGAATTTAGGAATATCTTGGGAGAATTTCAAGCCCGAATTACATCCAATTTCGCAAACTTTAAATTGGCCTCCGGCGCCCCAGTCTTTGCACGTTTGATAGCCCCCAATGGGATCGGGAAGTTCTGGACAAAATTCGGATAGTACTGACACTTTGAAGGTGCAAGTGGCAGTATTTCCGGCTTCATCACTGGCTACATAGGCAATTTGATAAACGCCCCACAGTAAAGTTTGGCCAGGTCGGTGTCCACTCTTTTCTTGTACGCTAACAACGCCGACGTTGTCGCTAAAGTGAGGCTCGTCCCACACAACCAGAGCTGAACCGTTTTTGGTGATAATCCACAAATCTCCAGGACAATATTCGACTTTGGGTGGAATCTTGTCAACTTCTAGTTCTTGGCATTTGGCGCCTACGTAACCGGGAGGACAGTTTCTTTGGCCGCAATGGGACGGTACAACACGCTCAACACCTCCTACAGTGTCTTCATAACCAGCCCATGTCAAAATTAGCCCTCTGTATAATACAGGTTCTGTTCTGCAGTCTCTAACTTGTTTTTGAATTTCAGTAGTAACATCAAGAGCTCTGTTCCATATTTGCACTTTGGTTAGGTGTCCTTGGAATCCAGATTCTGTATAGGCTTTCGGATTGCCTGACTGAGGTCGGCCCAGGGTCACCCAAGCACTACAATGATAAGTTTTCAGCATTTTTTTAAAAGAAGAGCTAAAACTTACTATTCAGGTAACTTTCTGCCGCCACCATATCCTTCGATTTTGCTGGCAATAAGTCCTTCAGTAATCAATTTCAATTCTCCGCCGTTATCACCATCCCAAA
This sequence comes from Ceutorhynchus assimilis, assembly GCA_917834065.1. NCBI lineage: Eukaryota > Metazoa > Arthropoda > Insecta > Coleoptera > Curculionidae > Ceutorhynchus > Ceutorhynchus assimilis. The sequence goes on from OU892281.1 coordinate 7,942,972, forward strand.
CAATAGCTATGTGATGCCATTGAGCGTCATTTACAGTGGTATAGTCTCTGTAGCTTAGGTAGACGTCTTGTAGATCTGGGAAAATGGATACCTGGACTCCATTGGAGTGAGCTTGGATTATGGGTCTTCTGTTGGTTGGCACATGCTTTGAGCTACAAATTTCACAAAATATTAACAGGCAACATAAAAAAAACTCAATTTTACCTCACACTATACAAAGTAAAGAAAATGCCATTTTCATCTTTCTGGGTAAACTGAATCCACATGGCAATTGTGAGACTAGATGGTGAGGCAGTATAGAAAGGAATTACTTGTGACGCTGAGCTTCGGCTGGCATCGCTGAAGTACAGATCATAATCCACAGTAATTGCTAAAAAAAAAAATATAATTTTGTACAACAAAACTAATAATTTATTCTTTAAATTACTTTTTCTACAATCCTCTCCAGTCAAATTGAATGGACACTGACAATAGAACTTTCCAGTCAAATCAATACAAGTAGCACTTGGTGGACACGAATTCTCTTTACAATCAATCATATCTTCTTCACAATACTTTCCGGTAAATCCTGGTGGACAAACGCACTTGAATCCAAACATATCATTGCTGCATGTAGCTCCATTTTTACAGGCGTTGGATTGGCACGCGTCGTACTCGTATTGGCAACCGATTCCTGTAAAGCCTTCGCTGCAAGAACAGTTGAGACCTGAACCAAAGTCTTTGCATTTTCCACCGTGCATGCATGGGTTACCAATGCATCTTTCTGGAGCGGTTTCACATTGTTTACCATCAGTACCGGATGGACAAACACAGAAGTAGTCTTGGAATAAGTTGATACATTTGGCATCGTTCTGGCAAGGCGTAGTTTGGCAGTTGCCAATATCGGATTCACAATTAGCTCCAGTCCAGCCGGGTTGACAAATACACTTGTAGCCACCTACTTCGTCTCTACAAGAACCTCCGTTGAGGCAAGGATCACTATTGCAATCGTCAATATTTTCTTCACACATTTTTCCACTGTAACCTTCTCTGCACATGCAATAGAATTTGTTGTCCAAATCGACGCATTTTTCTGTTCCCACAGGATTGCAAGGATCACTTAGACATTCGTCTATTTCAGCTTCGCATTGAAGACCCACATAGCCTGGTCTACATTTACAGCTAAACCCGTCAACTAGGTCGGTGCATGATGCACCGTTTTGGCAAGGTTTTGATGAGCAAAAGTCTATAGTGTGTTGACAACGTTTACCAGTAAATCCTGCTTCACATGTACAAACATAATCGTCAACCAAATCCGTACAATGACCACCATTCTCGCAAGGATTAGCTTGGCAATCGTTAATATTCACTTCACAATTCTCTCCGGTCCAACCAGGCTGACACACGCATTCGTGGTAGAACAGTTTATCCACACAAACACCATTTTTACATGGATTTCTGCTGCACAAATCGATTTTTTCTTGACATCTTTTACCAGTAAATCCTGACGGACATGAGCAACTGAAATCATCAACAAGATCGGTACAGTTAGCGTTCAATAAGCAAGGTTTTTCGGCGCAATCGTCCACGTTCATTTCACAAGTCTGGCCTTCCCATCCTGGCAAACATTCGCACATAAATCTGCCTTGTTCTAGGGCAATGCAAGTTGCACCATTGTTACATGGATTACCGTTGGCTATGCACGGATCAATCTGGAATTAGTTTGATTATTAGTTTTATTAATAGGAAATATGACTGCTAATATTACAGTGACATCACAATCAACTCCTGTATATCCAGATCTACATAGGCAAGTGTGGTTTTTGTAGCCTGGCTCATCTTTGCACATAGCTCTAGCAGGACAAGTATTGTTAGAGCAATCTGATCTTTCTTCTTGGCAATTTATTCCTGAATAACCTGGCGGGCATTGGCATCTAGAAGAAAATATATTAGTGTTATCCTGGAGGAAAATATCTCCACTAATTATTACCTGTATCCTTGGGGTAAATCTATACAAGTAGCACCATTATAACATGGTTGAGAAGCACATTCATCAATATCAATTTCACAACGTCTTCCTGAAAATCCTGCCGGACAGAAGCACTGAATACCATGTCCCATCGGGATACACAAACCTCCATGCTGACAAGCGTTTTCAGTGCATTGTATCTAAAAAAAATTTAAATTAAAAATTTGTAATCAAGTATTATATTACCAAATTTTTACCTGATGGCATTCATCCCTACCCATCGCTCCAGGTCCTTCAGTTTTCATATTGCTCGGACATTCGTTGCAGCTTGTTTGTCCAGGAACCGATTGGTAGAAATCTTTGGGACACAACGAACAAGGTGCTAAGCCTGTTGGAGAATATTGTCCAGGGCTGCACTTGGGTTTGCACAAATCTTTCCTAGCTGCCGAAGGCTGATAGGTGTAAGTGTTGGCAGGACAAGCTTGGCAATCTTTGAAACCTCCAGTTGGCGGTTCGCTGGAGAAGCTGTTTCTCGGACACTCGAGACATGGTACCATGCCTGTTGGCGAGTAGGTACCGTAACCGCAAACTGGGACGCAATCGTGGACGCTCTTGGAACCTTGTTCTTTTGTGTAGGTACCTTGAGGGCATCTCAGGCAGGAACCTTGTCTGTCTCTGTTCTGATAGAAACCTCTTGCGCAGTACGTACATTGTTTTTGTTTTAAGCCAGCAAATGTACCAGCAGGACAATGTACTAGAGAGAAAAATTAATTTGAAATTGGCAAACTTATTGTATAAGAAAACTTACAGCATCTAGGTACATCATTAGTATCCATGTTCAAAACTTCTCCAATATTGCAAGTGAAGCCTCTATTGCTCTCCGATTTCAAGGCTCTCAAAGGTGGACATTGATTTCCAATTGCTGATACATTGAGCAGGGTTTCAATAACTGCATTAGCTGTTGGTACCGAGAGATCGAACATGAGGTTCAACGTGCTACCGCAAAGGTCGTAAAGCTGAGGTTGACGGAGTAGTGGTACAATATCGATAACGTAATCGACCTAAAACAGACAAAATATTGTTTATAATATAAAACTATTGATATTTAAAAACTTACTTTGACTACATTTTCTTCAACCAAACTCGCAACGGCATTGATAATGGAAACGTTCATCTTGACATTAACTGCAGAACATCGTTCAGATAAAACATTGTTTAAATTGTTGTAATATTGGGACAAAAGGTCGGTATATTGTTTCAAACAAGAAGTAGCAACAGCTCCATTGGCTCTATAGTTCATCATTGCAGTGAAATGGTAATCTGCTTGCTGAGTATCTATAGGAAGACATAAATTATTTATAAAAACAAATAATATCGAAGACTATAATACTCACTTTCCGATACACAATCAGGTACCACACTAGTAGGAGTCCAAGGATTATTTTTACTGCATGAAAAAGTCTTCACAGGTTCTCCATCAGTAAACCTGAAACCAGGATTACATGTAGCTATACATTGCAAACCTCTATCTCCTGGTAAGCAATTAATAGCTCCATTAACAGGCGGTTTAAGCTCCCAGTCCACACAACGAGTTGCTTGGACAGATACTTGATAATGACAAGAGGCTTTGTTTCCATATTTATCTGCAGCTACAACAGTGACGTTTTCAAAACCTCCGATAGCTATGGTGGCTTTATCTGGTATAAATGTTAAGTGGACTTCTCCTGAGGCATCTGTGGCATTAATTCTAACTCTGGTTTCATTAAAGTTAACTGCGTAACTATCTTGACGATCAACCAATTCTATAACATAACTTGGTGGACAGCTTAGTTGTGGTGGGGTATTATCTGGCACTGTGATGTTAATTTCGCAAATAGCCACATTGCCATCATAATCGAAGGCTACATATTTTACAACCATATCTTCAAAGACATACATCGGGGTTTTGAAGCTAGCTGGTTTTACTTCAAGTCTCGCGATGCTGCCCGAATTATCTACAGCAGTTGGTTCGGTGAAATTGACTGGTAGAATACCACCATTGGAATCTTTTTGAACCACTATTGGTTGTTGAGGACAATTCTGGAAAACTGGCGTTTCATTATCGACACAAGGCGAGTAGCCATAATCGTAACCCAACAATGGTTCTTTTTCTGGCTCATCACAGCCCATAAGTTCAAATTTCAAGCAAGCATTGTCCATGTAGCTTACAATGCCCAAAATAACGAATCTAGCTTGGACGTATTTTGGCAATGAGATCATGGCTAGTTCACCATAATTACCCGGATCTCGCATGGTTAAATTAAAGTTGGGGAAGTAGACTACATAGTTTTCGTTGTCAGACTAAAATAGGCAATTAAGAAAAAAAACCTTAGTCATATTTTTAGAAACTCACCTGTTTGTAGAAGAATCTAATTTCCGTCGGCCTCCCAACAATATCATTAGTAACAACTCCTTTAACCAAAATAGCTTTGACTCTAAACACTTTTCCCAAATCAACACTAACATAAGTAAAAGCTTCTTGTTTTCCACACCATCCAGTTACAGAATTCAACCTAATATTCTTAGCTTCGTAGTTTGGTCGTTCACTAGTAGCATTTATGGCAGAGTCTGGAATTCTTCCTGAAGCTAAGCCTAGAGGCTTAACAACTTTACATTCTGGATCACGTACGCAAGTGATTGGTCGTGGGTTAATGAGAATATAACCTGCTCTATTACAACCGAAGCCTACTTCAGAGCCTTGCTCGTAGCTTCTGGATACTTGGAAACCATCTGATGGCCGTCCAGGGTCTTCGCAAACTGGACCTTCACACCGAAGATCACCAAAGTCCCAGACACCATTTGCTTGACACCTAAAGAAATAGATTTTTATACTGTCTCAAACATATTATTTTTTGAAATTATTACCTAACAACGTTGTCATGCTTACTACTTTGTCCAGCGAGCTTAAAAGTATTCTGACAACCAAAGAAAAATGATGATTGATATTTAGTGTCCAAGTATTGACCGTATTCTGCACCAGGAGTTGGTGGTGGTAATCCACAATCTACTCTGGGACAGGAAGGCATGGCACCGCTAAGCCAATAATCAGGGAAACCAGGTTTTGGATCGTAAACGCACTGTCTGAAGCCCGAGCTAGAAGTTCTTCTGAGTTGTCTGCCAGTGCTGCCACAATTTAAAGTTACATTTTCCCGGAATGGTACCAGGACACTGTCTTCATCGCTTCTTTTGACTTTTAGACCTTCGTTTTTGTCATCAGGAAGAGAAACACATTGAGCATCTAAAAAAAATAAATAGGTTATATAGAAACGATTAGTTTAGTTTTTTTGAAGATTTGCTTACATTTACATTCTGGAACAGTACCATTCCAAATACCAGTTGAAGTACACAGTAGAGAGCTGCTTCCTGACATTACATAACCAAAATCGCATTGGAATCTTACCAAATCTCCAAAATGATATTTTTCTTTTGTTGATAATATTACTCCGTTTTCAGGAGCATTAAGGGAAGGGCACATTACAGGAACACAAGATTTGTTTACTTGATAAATATCACCATCTCTAACTCCATTCTCTGATGATTCTATGTAATAAGAGGCAGTACCATTTTGTTGATAAAGCTCAAAACCTATGTTACAAGAGCAAGAGAAATCCCCAGCGCTGTTAACACATTTCTGCTGACAGCCTCCATTATTTTGAGCACACTCATTAACATCTTGACACTCTAATCTTGTACAACCCATCACTTCCAATTTAAGACAAGGAGCGCCCACATAATCTTGAATTTTAAATTTAACATATTGCGCTTCAATTGGTACAGGCAAATTAAGGATGCTCAATGTGGGTTTTTCGATAGTAAATTCGACGGCAAGTCCATCAGGGTTCCTGTAGTCTTTGAAGACATCTGTAAGATCATCGGTGTATTGAATTCTTACGGCAGAAGTGAAAGCGATATCTCCGTTAAGTCTGGTAACTGCCATAGTTCTGAAACCACGAATAATGGTTGGAGCTCGTAGGTCTAAAAGGATCCAATTGGAACCACCATCGATCGCGTTACCGCACCAACCTGCTGCATTATTAAGTCGTACCATCTAAAATTAGTTAATTTAGCATGGATTATATTTGGTAATATATAAGTACCGTTTTGTCATATCCAGCCTCACTGCCTGATACACTTATTGATTCATCGGGAATTCCACCGTTAATAAGTCCCAAATCTGCTACTGGCCTACATTCATTTGTTGGCGCAAATCCTAGAAAAATAAAGTTTAATAATTATATAAACAGTTGTAATTTATTCTTGCCTTTTCTGCATTTGCACTGGAACGATCCAGGGCTATTAAGGCATTCAGTGGATGCAACATCGCATTGACTGCTAATACATTCATTGATGTCCTCACATTTAGGTGGATTATTAAATTCCTGATTGTCTCCACATTTCAAAATGCTATTTCCAATTAACCTAAATCCTTTAAAGCATTGTACACGTGCTTCATCTGTATAGTAATAGGCTCGAGATGGATCAGTAATGATACCATTGGTAATTTCTGGTAGAACTGGACATCTAGCTCTAGAACATACTGGAACGTCTCCACTCCAAGTACCATTACTCATGCACAGTATAACTGGTGGTCCGCTTCTAATATAACCAGGTTCACATTCGTAGCGGATGATGGTACCATAAGAACGACCAAGGCCGTTTAGAATGGTCATGTTGGCGTGTGGTACTTCTGGTAGAGCTGCGCATTGAGACGCTAGACAAGTTGGTTTTTTCTCCCATTTTCCATCAGCAAGGCAAGAAATTCTTTCGATAGGTTGACTTGAAGGAAAAGCAAATCCAGCGTAGCACTGGTACATAGCTTGACCTTTGTACGTAACATTTGTGGACCCAATTGAAAATCCGTTATCGATTTGAGGCACTGGTCCGCAATATACTTCTTGACATTTCGGAATGTAACTGATAGACCAGTTTCCTCCAGGTAAACATTGCGTGGTCAATCGACTCCTTCCTGTAGCGAATTCTTGACCTGCCGGACAACTGAAGGTAATAATAGTTCCGAAAGCGGTGTCTCTGCTTGAAGCCATAGCTCCAACTCCTGGCTGAAGTTGTGGACAATCTGCGGAAAATGTTGCTTCCCATCCAGCTTTACTGTGTAAAGCGTCACTGCTAAATCTAACCAGCATTTCGCCACTGGAAGCTGTAAGAGTAATTTTTGGTCTTGCAGATTCAGTGAAACCATTTCCAGGATGCAACCTAAGCCCACTAGTGGTTGAACCGTCAAATATTTGCACAAAATCTGACTTGTCCACATCAAAATCGTTGAAATTTAATGATAAAGGCCCTCCAACAGGGTTTCTGATTTTATATAGGCATTCTTGGTTGCTTGGATAATTTTCCAATCCAAAAGCTGGAGAGGTTATCGTGCCATTTCTTGCAATTATTGTTGCTTTACAACCTTGAGTATACCTTATCCTGAAGCCTCTTTTAGAATCTCCCAAGCTGGTCTTGAAGTAAACGTAAAGCTGACTGTGGGTTGACATCACTATTCTTTGGTTGTTTTCCAAGCTGCCAGTTAATCTGGCAATGGGTGTGCTTTTTGGCGAATCTCCATCTCTTACAAAAATGTAATCTCTGCTTTCATCAAGATCTAAATCGTCAATTTCCAAAGTAATAATGCGACCATTTTGAGCGTGGATTATGTAAAGGCATTCTAATCCTCCTGGGTATTGTTCAGGGTAGCCAGGAGATTTGAGGATTTGACCTTGTGGCGTAGCTCGTAGAGTTCCTCCACAAATTTGAGGTTCAGTCTTCCAGGAGGCTCTAAAACCTTTCTTTTCCACAGAAGCGTCGGTACTGAATTTGACAATCATAAAATTAGAGGCCGATACAAAAGATCTGTTGGTTAAATCTTGTTTTCCAGATAGGGTTGCTAAGTTTACTGAGGTATCTTCTGTCCTGCCTCCAACTAAAATTTGTACCGTATCAAAAGTTTTTTCAGTCTCAAACTCTTGGAATTGCAAAAGAATGTTGTGTCCTTGAGGTCCTTCCAAAGTCCATTTGCAGTTGGTCAGTGGGGCATATTTATGTGGATAGTAAGGACTTTCGACAACATCTCCACTGCTTGCTAAGTAGAAATTGCAATTTTGCGCACAATCAATTTCGTCACTATTATCACCGCAATCGTCTTGTTTATCACATTTGAACTTTTCGTTGATACAGTTGCCATTCGAACAATGAAAAGAACCACTTGGACAAGCCTTAGCTCGGCACATAAACGGAAGCAAGCTTTCGCACGTTGTCAGTTCCCAACTTTGGCTGTCTTCGGTTATTACAACGTCAACGCATTCACCAGCAGACGGATCTGGTTGTTTCAAGGACCAAAATCCTGAATATTGTGATACGAGTGTGCCAGCAGCCGATTCTAACGTGTTTGTTCTGAGATCGTCTAATGAGGCTAGACCCAACCAATAATGATCTAATCCTCTTCTTTCTACAGATCCTGAATAGTTTGCTATATTGGCTGTTAAGTTATTTTCTGCGTAAGATTCGACTGCCATGAGATCACTACCATATCTGGAATTTTAGAAATTAGGATTATTTTTGCAGTTGTGCAGGCGCGTGTATTTATTGTCGATTAAATCTAATCAAGATTTGATTGTTACATTTTATTATAAAAATAATCTAAACTATTAGTGCGGATAACTTAACGCTATCTGATCATAACACAGGCGCAACTTGCTCAACGTGCAGAATTCTTTCAACATTCGGGTCAATATTAAATTGCGGTTGCCTTACATTCTGACTAATTAGTTTGGAAAATTTTATGTGGTTTGAAAATGTATTAAATCATCAAAAAGAGGGGGCTAGTTTGGTTAGGCCAGGATTTGGACGATTTCATGAAGCTATCATGTGACGATCAATAACAAAAGATGTACACGTCCAATATGAGAGTGACGTAGTCGATGTGAAAAGTAGGTCTTCTTTAATCGATGTACAGGTGCAAGTATGTATTGCTTTAGTAGGAGTTTTATCATGGTGAATTCGCTATTTCGAACGTAATCTTGATACGAAATTAAAAATACTACCAAATTTTTGAAAATCGTTATGGAAAGGCTGAATGTGAGATCTAGATTTCCTAATAAATCTGGCAATTTTTCTCTTGTCTCAAATTGAATAAATCAAAATTATTGAGGCCAGAAATGTAAATACATGAAGGTTACAAAAATCTTACAGGACAGGAGAGTCTTAATTTATTGAATTATTGCATGAATATTTTCAATTTTCTGCTTTTACATGAAATTGTTTTTTTTTTTTTTTTTACGGATATGCGCACTCGCAAGGAAATGTCCTATCACGCTCGAGAAGCGGCAAGTGCGCGGAAATGTTGATTTATTTATAATCAAATATGCGAAATTTCCTCATTGACCATTATAGAATTTTTTCTTCGAGCTCCATGCACCAGCAACTCATCTCTCGTTTCTTTTCTCGCGTTTGCCGGATCCGGAAAATTTACTCTCTATTTGTTTCACATACTTGGTCAAACATTTTTATGGCCTTTCGTTTCTCATTAGAAACCCACAATGGAAAATTGTAACTCGAATACATATTGGATTATAATTGCGCATAATAATTTATTATAGAGAGTAAGAAGGTGATATGGATAATTTCAATGTATAATATGTATTATGTAAATAGGGTTTCATTTACATATAATTTCTTCTTAAAATTAAAAACGTAGGTACTTATAGGAAATTCTTAGTTCTAAAACCTATACAATCCTCCTTAAAGTATCTCACGAATTTTGATATTATCATATTGTCATATTCAATGTAAGAAGGTGAGGTATGATCAGGGCGCTCCTATTCTTTGTTCTTTATGGCTGAAGAAAAATTCAATGACAATCAATCATGGTTTTGAACTTTCATGGGAGAGTGTGGGGTTTTGAATAACAAATTTTAAAAAAAAGTAAATAAAACCATATATTGGGTTTTAAGAATGATTAGAAAGTTGGAAACCTATAAAAAAATCACACTTTTGTTTTTGTCCCAAGAACTTTAACCTCAAACAGTATATCATTAGTTCTAATAAATAAATATTCAAACAAAATCAATAGGCTTTTGTACAGGGTGTTTTTTTATGTTTTTTATGTATTGACATCCCACCTACAGCCTTTACCTTCATAGGTAGGTGAAAGGTGCATAGGCGCCGGAATTTCAAAATTACTATGGGGGCTCGAGTTCCAAAAATTACCTACCAGAAGTAGAATTAATTATACAGACAGGACTAGACTACTACACACATAGGCTTAAATGGGACCAGTTGACAGATAACAATTTCACTGCAGGATTGCCACGCTGGATCATTGATCATCCCTGCATATTTTTGAAATCCGTGGATTTCCGGCAGCCCGGCTATACCTATCCGAATATTCGACTCCGGCAGAACCATTGGAGTAGCCAGGATTTTGTCTTGAGGAGAGGGAGCAAATTCCTACGGAAAAATCCTTGAAGCTGCGCCGAAGGCGCGAAATTTTGATCTTTTTACGGTATTTTTGGGACACCTGATGGTGGAAACAAGCAGGGATGCGGCCATTTTCACAAATTTTCATAAGAATTTATAGTAAGTAGAACGTTACTTTTATTACAGAGCTGAGCTAAGTACTCAGCAAATGTACTTGAAGTATTAAGTATTGAGTATTAAATATTTTAAATATACTTTAAGTATTAAGTACAATAAATATTGTACTTAAAGTATTAAGTATTTTACTTAAAGTGAAAAAAAAAAACAGTATAGGTATCAGTACTCATTAGTTTCAGTATAGGTACGGTATTTAGAGTACGTTTTATATGCATTTAAGTACTTAGAGTATTTATATGTACTTTCTTAACACTTTCACGACCGCTATTATGAAATTTGACGATGCTCGAAACCAATTGCGTTTTTTTGGGTAGCATAATTTTTGACAGAAATTATATATTTTTTACAGGTTATATGTGTTTTGTTATATATTTTTTGTATTAACATTTGATGTCACATATATGTGACATCGGTTTCCGATAAGTTTTCCATTAAAATTTACCACCTGTCACAATGGCAAACAGTGCGACACACATGTGTGTCATAAACTTAGCTGTTCTAGACTCTCGGCTAAGCGATAATTATTGTTCAATATCCAGTGAGTGTTACCTTGTAACGTCAAACTCCAGTAGGAGAGTCTAGAAACAACAGAAATCCGCACTAGTTGGGAGACGATATGATCCACAGCTGGCTTATCCAATCCTGAAACCATGCGACACAAATGTGTGCCAAACAGTACTAGAAACTGATGCCAAAACACATATGTCGCCGTTGAACCGCCCGGGAGTTATTTGCATTCAATCATTGTAGGGTCATTGTCACTTTTGTGTGACATCAGTTCCTGGCAAAAACTGCTTGTCACATATGTGTGACGCGTGGTCGTGAAAGTGTTAACTACTTATAAATCTCTCCTAATCAATAAAATGAAATAATAATGCTATTTTTTGTTTTACTACTTTTTTTTTTCTAGTGAACACTATTGTTTACTTATAATAATTAAATAATTAGTTCTGCTCAAGGGATGCAACTACACTCGTTTTTCTGTGTCACGCACATCACTTCCTAGAAAATAATTAAACTAAATATACCAAATAAGTACTTAGAGTACATATTTTAAGTATATTCAAATTTTAAGTAGGTACATTTTTAAGTAGTAAGTATTACTTAAAATAAATTGCCAAATTTAAGTACCAGTACAAGTACTTTTTTCAAATTTTATTGATTATATTTTCTTAAGTACTCTCCTTGAAAAAGTACTTAGGTAAAATACTTAAAGTATTAAATGTACTGAATATTTTACTTCAAGTATATTTTTCTAATCAGTACCTCAGCTCTGTTTTATTATAATATCATATTATATCAAGGCAAAAACATATATTTTGGAAAAAAAATCGAAAAAACGGGAGGAAAAAATAAACTGAACTTATTTAGGAGATATTTGGGATCCCCTATAAATCGTCATGACAAAAAAAAATCAAAACAGCCTTTATTTTTATTTTTTCAAATTTCAAAGCATCCTAGCTGGAAAGCAGAGAGCCTGAGAGAAAAACCTCAAATACAAAACCTGTAGATCTCATTGAGAACTACAAAAAATCTCATTAGAGTTACCCTTCCACGGGGCACTGTTTTTGAGAAAATCAACTCCAAAACTTTCAATACATTTTCAGAGAAATTTCAACTTTGACGGCTTTTGACAAAAACAGCCTGAAATACCAATAATGTAGGTAATTTACTGCTCTTTCGAAGGAAACCTGATTCGATGCAATCGGTTCGAATTTACCGAAGTTATAAGCGAAACAGTGGCGCCGAGTCTGGTCTCCAAAATGTTCCAGGATCAAAATCTTTTTTATTTTTTTACGGGCTTACGAAGCGTCGGAGCGAAAAACACCAGGAAATATTTTCGACGTATTTTTGGCTCCTCTATCCGGTGGTATTTTTTCTTTCTGAAAATTTCGAAAATTAAATGCAGGGCGTGTATGTACCATTACACGCCCTTCTCCGAAATTGGGGGGATAGGGGCTGAAACCCCTTCGGTAGGTCGGAGAGGGCTGAAACTTGGAATATCAACTTTCCTGGACCCCTTTCACCTATATTCTAAATTTTATCCGAATCAGCAAAAAAAAATTAGGAGCCCCCTAGGGGGCTTTGCTTTGCAGATAGGGGCTTCCCGTATTTTTTTTTTTCGATAAAACTCGTATCCGACTAGATTCGTACCAAATTTCAGCTCGATAGAATCATCGATTCGCCCTTAGCGGATTTTTGTACATAAAGTACTCAAATTTAATATAAAAATTAATGGTTAGGAACTCAATATTTTTCTACTTTCCCACTACATGTAATACCTAAATCACCATGGGGGCTCCGCCCCCATAGAAAGTTCACTATGGGGGCTCAAGCCCCCATTGCCCCCATGGTTCCGGCGCCTATGGAAAGGTGTAAATACAAGAGTTGTACAGTATTGGCTAAATTTTTAAAATCCATGGTCAAAAACAAAAATTGAATGTCAGAAATGTGAAATATTGCATGATGCCTTCAGATTTTTTCAAATGGAATGCGCTATATTTGGTTCTATATTCTTGGAGAACATATTTTCCCGATTCCAAAACTATATATTAGTTTGTCTATATTTGGTTGAGCCGTCTCCAACATATTTGGTTCTAAAATTTTTTAAAATACTATCAGAGAAACCAAGTACCTCAAATTTTACCTGCAGCTTTCATCTGTACAGGTAGAATGGTTCACAAAATCAGTATAGTAGGATAGTATTTTTACAATTTTTGGAATCAAATATATGAGAGATTGCTCAATCAAATATAGATCCAGGCATTGTGCTTTTCAAGAATATAGAATGAAATATAGGGCATCCCATTTGAAAAAAGCTGGAAACATGCAAGATTTCACCTCACATTCAAATTTTGTTTCTGATCATGGTTTCTGAAAATTCAGCCAAAACTGTACAACTTTTGTATTTACACCTTTTTTCTACCTGTGAAGGTAAGGGCTATAGGTGGGGTGTCAATATATAAAAAAACACCCTGTACAAATAAGTGGATTATTGCGGAACTTATGGGTGAACCTCTGAATCAATCCGAGTTCCGCAGCCATCTACTACCAATATACTGTTGAACTGTTCAAGTAAGACATTCACCTGGAATGTGTAATTTTTAAACTAATGAGAATAACGTAATAGATGCCTGCGGAACTCCCATACACCCATAAGTTCCGCAACAATTCTCTCGTTTGTACTTAAATAACTTGTCGCATTATAGTACTAGTTTGGTAAACTAACATTACTAATTCCTGTTCCTGTTGCAAATTGACAAAAAGTGGATAATCTTACAAATTCTGACTTTATATAATAAGTTATTGTTCAAATACAAATAAGTGGATTGTTGCGGAAGTTATGGGTAGACGTGAGCGAGCTCAGCGAGTTCCGCAGCCATCTACTTTCCAATATACTGTTGAACTATTCAAATAAGATAATCACCTGAAACGTGTACTTTTTAAACTAATGAGAATAACTTACATTTGAGTGAGTCAAGTTAGTATCGTACTTGAACAAAATATTGGTGAATAGATGGCTGGGTCCACCCATAAGTTCCGCAACAATCTACTCGTTTGTACTTAAGTAACTTGTTACAACATATTACTAGTTTGTTAAAGTAACATTACTAATTCCTGTCGAAAGACGAATTGACAAAAAGTGGATAATTTCACGAATTCTGAGTTTATATAATAAGTTATTGTTCAAGTACAAATAAGTGAATTATTGCGGAACTTATCGGTGGACCTCTGCGGGACGAGCGCAGCGAGTTTCGCAGCCATCTAATCACCAATATACTGTTGAACTGTTCAAGTAAGACTATCACCTGAAACGTGTAATTTTTAAACTAATGAGAATAATGCACATTTGAGTGAGTCAGTTTAGTATCGTAATTGAACAACATATTGATGGATAGATGGCTGCGGAACTCGCTGCGCTCGTCCCGCAGAGGTCCACCTATAAATTCTACTTGAATAACTTGTCATATTATGATACTAGTTTGGTAAAGTAACATTACTAATTCCTGTTGAAAGGTAAATTGACACAAAGTGGATAATCTTACAAATTCTGACTTTATATAATAAGTTATTGTTCAAGTAGTGAATGTTAGAAATGTGAAATGTTGCATGCTTTCAGCTTTTTTTAAATGGGATGTCCTATATTTGGTTCAATATTCTTGAAGAGAACAATTTCCCAATTCCAAAACTTTATAGTTTGTTTATATTTGGTTGAGCCGTTTCCAACATATTTGGTTCTAAAAATTTTACAAATTCTATCAGAGAAACCACCTGCAGCTTTCACCTGTATAGGTAGAATGGTTCACAAAACCAGTAGTAAGATAGTATTTTGCCAATTTTTGAAGCCGAATATATGAGAGACTGTTCAATCAAATATAGACAAATTATATATTTTTGGAATCGAGGCATTGTGCTCTTCAAGAATATAGAATGAAATATAGCGCATCCTATTTGAAAAAAGCTGGAAGCATGCAAAATTTCACATTTCTAACATTCAAATTTTGTTTCTGACCATGGTTTCTTAAAATTCAGCCAAAACTGTACAACTTTTGTATTTACACCTTTCTTTTACCTGTAAACGTAAAGGCTCTAGGTGGGGGTGTCAATATATAAAAAAAAACACCCTGTACCTACTACCTATTTAAAATCACCTTATTCTCCTAAATAGTTCCCCCATTCCCATATTTTTATGGGCCATTCCTTCGAAAAATCGTATCTTGCACAATGCGCTGCTAAAACTAACCCAAACTAACTCAATTTGGCTTACTTTAACTTAAACTGCCCCCACCCCCTTTCAAAAGGCCTGTATCCGCCCCTGTTGGAGAATTATATTTAAAATTAATTTTAGAACCAAGAACATTATTGTCTTTTGTCTTAGGGAAATCTGTATCAACTGAAATACATAATTAGAAACTACCGAATCTTGCACAAACCCATTCAAACAAAAAAGTGCATCACATTTCAGCAACCCATGTGAAAAAAATTTACTGTTCATGGATTATAATTTACAAATAAAGCCGTTATTGCAAAATCAATGTTTTTTTTTTTCATTATATTTTGCCGTGTTTAATTATAGATTAGAGTGGGTGAGACTTTTTTTCTGTAGCCCATGCGTTTTAGCAATCAATGACAAAGTGTGTGCTTACCCATTGTTTCCTTTTACCTACGATATTGTTAGGAAAGATAATCAATTAGGATTTTCAATGAGGTATCTATAAATAGGAAGCTTTTGGAGTGATTGTACCCACATAGCAATTTATGCTGTATTTTAAAATAAAATCCCTAATTTATTCCGAAACGCAAGATTATTTAATCACTTTTACTCTTTTACCTTAAAGTGTTGTCTAAATGTTACATATCAATTAGGTTGATCTAGTATCATAAAAGCATGAGAAATAATCTACGAATTACCCATTCATCATTTGGGTTATTAGCAGACTGTATAATTTCAAGTGGCAAAACTTACCTCCGACATAATTCCGCAGCCTTTTCCCACGAATGCCTAATATTGAAGAATTTATAACAATACAGTCCTCGGAGTTCCCATCCTGTAACAGAACAAGAAAACATAATTAGAATTATTGATACACGTTTTAGTAATTGAGATAGAAATTACATGACTATACAATTCACTCGTAAGGAGTATCCAGGAACATTCTTTCTGTTTCTGGGCTCCTTATTGAGCCTACCATGTGGCCAGAGTGCTATATTTCTTTTCAAATTAGCGGTTAGCAAACTTCAAAATTGTCATATTGATGGTCAATATTCGATAAGGAATTGATACTCCAAAAAGAAGAAGAAGATGCAGAAAAAAAAAATTGTAAATCCTTGACTCAAACAACAATCTTATGGAGGAGGAGTGTTGATATTAGTTGAGAGAGAGAAAACTTGACTCTCCTAATCAAGAGGAAAGTTCGAATTGATCGAAATTAAATCCTACATTATTTCGAAAATATTGTTATTTTGGCCTCACATAATATGGTTTGATATCCTGACAAGCTTTCAAATGATTGCATGCGATTTCGTTATTTTTCAACGAATCAGCTTAACACTTTTCATTTTCAGCAAGTTTGTGGTTAGAATAAAACCCACAAAACAGTTTAATAAATCCATTGAAGAGTAAACCAAAAAGTCTTATTACGTGTAGAAAAAATCACTGTTTGCATAATTTATGCACTTATATTCTAAAGTTGAGCTTTTACTGAACTAGAATTTATTTTCTACAGAAAAATTCAGAATATCTAGTACCTACCTATGTGAAATGGTGAATTGGTATGAGTCCTCTCTCTGTTTATAGACTTCAAAATTCTACTAATGCAAGGATGTCATTTCTAATGCCTTAATGGATATACAATTTAAATTCTATTCAATTTCGCAGCCATCTAAATCTAACAGTAAAACTTTATATGAATTTGTTAACGGATCCGAGCTTCCATAAATGTTTTGAAAAAGCTAGTTATGTATATAATGGCTTTGGGTTAAGTTTTGAATAATTGAAATTTGAAAATTTTCTTTCTGTTATTATTCATAAAAAGAAAGTGCAAATAAATTATCTTTGTTTCTACACGATTTATTTCAGAAATTATGCTTATTTTACTACCATTTTCGTTAATTATCCTTGCTTATTACAAAATTCAAACTCGCACCTTAAAACGTGAATATTAAATCAATCAATATAACTAGTTAGCTAAACATGGAAAGCATTTTAATATTTCATTTACAACCAAAGACAAAACTATTGTTGGGTATCGAACATGCAGCAAAAAAAATTACTAGGCCGGGGTATTGATTCTAATACTCAATAAGGTGAAAGTTAAGTGCGAAGTTAAAATCGGCAAATATTGACAACATCGCTCAGTAAGAATTATAATTGTTGATTATTTGATAGATTAGCCGGGCCGGGGATTTCTACAATAAATTACTTATACCTACGTGATCAATTATTTTACGAAGTATATGGTTGATCGAGTGTACGACACTGGTATTTTCCTATTTCTGACTATCCCCTAAACCTTTTCATGTTAGTATGAATTCAATCCTATGTACAGTTTTTGAATAATCATACAGTTTTGTATATTCGTATGGTTCTCCATTTGCCACGCTTTTTCGGTTGGTAAATAAACCATCCTGTCGAAATCAGGTGCAGTTAGAATTGGAGCAGTGACTAAACATTCTTGAGAAAGATTTCTAGCAATCTGGAGTCCAGGTAAATTTAAAGTTCTTTTTCGTTAAATTAAGAATGGGTGCTAACACCGAAGAAAATTCTGGGACTCTGGGACAAAACGCCGATACCAGGAAGCAGTTCCCACAAATCTGCGAACTTCATTGATGTTTTTCGGTGGTGGAATGTTGACTATAGCCTCAACCTTTTCTGGATCATTTTATCAACCAGATAGCCCAGGTATTTTAGTTCTGGCTTGCAGAAGTGACATTTCTTTAACGAAATAATGAGTCCGGCCTGACGCAAGCGGTCGAATACAACCTCCAAATGTCGCAAATGTTCTGAACAGGAGAATTATCACCACGTCATCAATGTAGCACATGACATTCGGTTGGAGTTCTGAACCAAGGATAGTGTCAATGATTCTTTGCCAGGTTGCAGGAGTATTAGATAAGCCAAATGGCATCCGACAGAATTGAAAGAGTCCTCTGCCAGGGACAGTAAATGCAGTGTACTCCTTGGAAGATGTACTCAAAGGGACCTACCAAAATGCTGACTTAATATCGATGGAGCTGATATATCGAGTCTCCCCTAACCGATCTAAAATGGTTGAAATATATGGAAAAGGATATGCGTCCTTTTTTATATATTTATTGACCTGTCTAAAATCGATGCAAAATCTGAAGGATCCATCCTTTTTCCGAGCCAGGCACACAGGACTAGACCAAGGACTACTAGAACGCTCAATGACTCCTAACTTCAACATTTCCTCAACTTCGTCATTTATAAATTTTTGTTTGAAGGGAGACAGGGTAATACCTTTGTTTTATGGGTCTTGTACCAGGATCTATATTGATTTCATGCTCAGTTACCTTGCAGCAACCGAGTCCAGTACTCATCTCTGCAATTTTCCACTCTACCAGGGTGTCTAAAACAGATCGTTCTGACGGAGTCAAATTGTCTCTATCTTGGATAGACAAAATATCAGTCTCACCAGCAGACTCAGAAAAATGCCAAACATCTTGTCTAGGATCTGGGATAATTTTCATGGTTTTCCAGAAGTCTATTCCAAGAATAATTTTATGTGAAAGTTCAGGAAGTACGATGACATCAATAATGTGAGTTATGTTCATTGAGGTTATGGGCGTCTGAATGTAACCTATACTTGTGCCAGTTTGGCCATTAGCCACAGTGCAAGAATTTTGTTGTTTTACCAACTTCAAACCTAAGCTCAAAAGATTGTCATATCCAGGCAACCCAACCAGAGTACGACTAGCACCTGAGTCAAGATAGAGTATTCCCTTCGGACCGATTCCCGAGTTACCAAATTTAGGACAATTCCTAACTGTGACGTTAGGGTAACAATAGCAATGGGTTTTCCTAGGGTTAGGACAATCTCTGTTTAAATGACCGGATTTCTGGCAATTCCAACAAATTAAATTGGGTGAATTACTATGGAATTACTTGGTGGTCTTGACCTTTGAGGACCATTGTTGGGTAAATCTATTCTGTCAATGCCAAAGAAATCTGCATCGTTGTTCAAGACAGAATTCGTCAAATCGGAGTTAGGTTGGTCGACCCCAACAAAAGCAAAATCGGGTTCTACAAATTGTTGACGTTTTCTGGAAGGTGAAACATAATGTTCAACTCTATATTTCTTTGTCTCCAGCTTAAGAAGACATTCACGTTCTAATTCTTCAAGTGAGTTAACAACTGGGAGTTGAGTTGTGTAGAAAGGTGATAAATTCCGGGACAAAATATCCAATTGGGTTTCAGGAGTCAATCCATCGTAACGTCTAAACAAGCCCTGCATACAAGAAAGGTAGTCTACAATGCTTTTTGAAGTATCTTGGATTCGCTCTAAAATCTCTCTAAAAAGTCTAGCACGATAATCAGGTGGTTCAGAGTGAGGACGAAGCAACTCACACAAGGTTTTCCACGTATAAAATCTGTCATGGTTTGCCCTATACCAATTCAAAGCTTTACCTGTAAACAAATCTATGGCACTATCAAAAAGTTGGTGTTCTGTTACATGGCGGGATTTACTTAGTTCGGCCACTCTCTCTAGGAAATTATGTACTGACAATTTAGAGTCACCAGCAAATTTGAGATTCCATTTCTCTAGATTTAGAAATTTAGAACTATTTGTAAAAATTGGTACTGGTGGAGTGAATCGGTTAGTGATGGAGTTATGTACCCGAGAAGATACATGAAATTCGTTAGCATCGAGCTGTCGACTAAGTTCAGGATTAGCTTTAACAACAGCCTCTAAATGATCCAAAACAGCTAAAACGTCAATGAGGAGTTCAGTCCGTTCTTCCGTTGACAAAATAGAATCAGGTATTTGTTTTACCCGCTCGCTCAAGCGAATAAACTAATCGTGACCATGTGGAAATGAATTTGTTTCGACTTGCCTCACCTGATATGGTGAGAATAACACTATTAGCCTCATCAAGAAATTGCCGAATTTGAACTTTCTCGTCACCGAAATTGAGGGAATATGGGGCAAAAGAACATGCGCCAGACTTTTCCAATTGTAAAAATATAGACCTTAATTCTTTCACAGTCTTGGTATCACTAACGGAGACACCTCGGACAATAATCTCGTGGATGAGCATTTCATTTTTAAGATACGTCATTTTGTAATCCATTTTGTCTAGCAATCAATACGTTAAGTAATCAACAAGAACGATGAAGATAATCGGCTATTATACACAGGGGCTCGAAATACCTGTTATTCCAAAAATAATTTTAAAAAAGTTTAAAGATAGAACTTGAAATTTGATTCTATGCACCCAAAACAGCCAAAAGAAAATGAATAAAAATAGTCTTTAGAAGAATCGGCGGCCCCACCACGTTAGGCGCCAATTAATTTGCCACGCGTTTTCGGTGAATAAAAAAAGTTTGCATTCCATATCTTTTCCATAGGGGCTGTTTAGAAAAGCAAATTTCTAATAGGAAAAATAATCAACCGCATCATCAGATTAGATATTCTGTAATATTGTTGACTTCATATAAATGATGCAATATTCACGCATCTATAGTATCAATGGATTTTCATGGAAAACTATTTTTTCGTGAAAAATACATTACTGTGATGCCTAACTGGCTAGCGATTATCTTAACGGTTTTCGACCAAAAAATTAAAATTAGAAAACTATTTATAGATAATTCCGGTAGTATAATGAGTAAGTTATTCACCTGATGAGTTATACAATTGGTTGGACTAATCGTTTTGCATTTTCACGTTGGCGAGGAGCATGTCCAAGGAATGTAGAAAAATGTCAAGGTCTCATCATTTTATGGAGCCTATAACTTAATAAATTTAAAAAAAAAACTTGTTACGTAAAGGAAATTCTTTTGTAATGAAATTACCGTTCGTCTTTCATTTATATAGGCAATATAAAGCTTGAAATCTAGTAAAACAATATTGGCCTAAAAAACAACAACTTGTCCTTATTCAATTGACAATTTACCTAACACCGAATCGCGATTTAAATAATCTGTAACCATTGGCTTGTAGGCCATAGTGCAAGAGCTCCGTATAGATTTCTTTGACCCACAGAAACACTTTGTATAAAATTATAGTAAAAGAAGCCGACCAGGTTCCATCGTGGTTTGTTGCAGAACCAGTCTGCCTTCTCTTCAGTAATTACCGCGGCTCTGCGTCAGTATAGAAAGTATTTAAAAAAAAAAGAAAACACGCATCACTTTGTGTTTGGCGTGGAAAATTGATGATTTGACTAAAGGAAAAACCGTCAAAAGAAACTTTTACATACATATATGCATATGTAATTTGATATGATGAATGAACTAAAGTATTAACCACTTAACGTATAAAACCAAATCATATGTAAATAATTAACCAAGAGATTTTACATAATATCGTATGGAATAACACTTAAAGCCCAACCTATTAGATCTTTGAGTTATTATTGGCATATGATACTACAGAGGCTTTCGTAATCATTGGGAAATAGACATTAATAACTAGTAAAAGGTATTTAATAAAACAAGCAACAGGTTTAATTTTTTCTTCTCGAGTATTTTAATTGAACTTTTAAGAAAAATAACTACACAGCAAAAATATTTTTTGCTTGGGAGGATACATTGATTGAATAATTTGCTTTCTAAGTATATGGAGCATATTGGAATTTCCAAGTATCTATTTTAGTGACGTCAGGGATAGACACTTAACTAAATTATCATCAACATTATAACATTAGTTTGACCCATTTTGACCATCAAATTACAATATTTGAAAAAAACCCTATCAAAAATCTAAGGTCAACCAAAATTGCTGGTTACAGCACGAAAACATTTCATATTTTTCTAGCTAACATAAAATACCGATTCCAGCGAAAGATATAACTTCTTAAATTATAAGACTTGTCTTGCAGGATAGAGTGATTCAGACACTCCTTCAAATTCATTGCAACCTTTATTATATCTTACAACACAAGCAAAGATACACAAGGAAGTCTTGGTTTGATGGTTGTGTTTAAGACACTAAAAACAAGAATTATTTAGCATTATTATATGAAAATGCTTTAATAACATTTCAATAAATATTTAATTATTACTATAGGCAACTATGGAAATTCTTTGTTTGAAAGCACCTGCGGAGTGTAGTAAAATATTAAAACCTACATAGGTACTAGTGTTTTTCACTAGTATAAAAAAGAGAAAGCATCAAACATCAATAATTGTATTTTTAAATTGATGCTGGTTTTATCTTTGAAATGAAGTTATTAGAATTAGAGTACATAGAAAACCCATATTGTATTTTGTTTAAACCAATGAAAATTCTGTTAACCAGATAGTTATTTTTGATTATCCTCCGAACAGACCTTCTGTACGCTAAATCTTATAGATTCCCTCAGGCTAGTTTACCGTGCATACGCAAAGAACAACATTCCTGCAAGATATCTCAAGAAGTGTTACGCAAGGAAACGATTGCGGCGTTTTGCTGGCCGGGATTGAAGAAGAAAAATTATTGATGCTAATGATCTCATATGTATGATGAATACAACGTGCAATTTATAATAATTACCCAAGCCCAAGCTGGGAGGAATAATTATGATACAAAAAATAATAATAATCGCACTTACCGTTCGGACATGTGAATAAATTAGTTGAACTAGTACTATCTATCCTATATATGGCCATGATGGCGACCAATATGGCCGCCTCTATCCTTATCAACATTAGGCCTGAAAAAAAAATGAAAAAATTGTTAATAAATAAATTAAACGAATTGTATGGGTAGTATTTTACTTCCTTGCACAAAATAGTTGACAATAATTCATTCGGACTTACGTAAAGTCAACCTTGAAAGACTAGTGTTGCTGTATCAATTATTGTAATAAACACCTCATTACAATAAATTATTTTATAAACAACCCTGATTTATGTAAGAGACAGAAAAATTCGCCTTCTTATTGCGAATTCCGAACTGGTTTCAGGAAATTTGTTATTGGAATAAATATTTTTATCTTTGTACAATGGCAATAGTTGTGGATAGACCATTTACTTTAGACTTACTTCAATCAGAAATTTGATTCTTCGTGAATCCCTCGATTAATCAGTGATGGGCTCCTCAGCTCATCTACTTCTCAACTTTCTCAGACAAGCAATAATTTCCGACATATTGCAGTTTTACTAGCGTTGCATTTGGTTATGATTCAAGCTCAACCGTTTGAACAGGCAATTCCACTTAAAATGGAGTAACATTCTGGACAGCTGTTGATAACTGTTGACCTCGAACATTTTCAACAAATCAACATCTAATGCAATGTGTTTATTGGTTGATTCTTTTTCTCATCATCTTCTTAGATAGAAATCTAAATGTTTCTAGAAGAAGGCTTGTCTATTAAGTTGCCCTGTAGTATCTGATCTCTTGCAGAAAACCTCAGAAGAGGTTGAATTTTTTGTTGATGGAAGGTATTCATATTATTTGTGGAGGAATATAGATGAAAACATCAGCTAGTTCTTTGTCAATTACCTTGCACAAATATGCGAACTTTACAAGCTTCATTAATAAATAATAATATTTCCGATCCGGATATAAGATTTACCTACTAAGAAGAAAATTACTTAAAAGCATCTGCATTATAGTTTTGTGTTAAGTAGTGCAAAGATGTAAAGTAGTGCGGTGTATAGGAGATGCACACACATACCATACTGTGTACCATTATAATAATCATAATGGTGAGCCTATTAAAGCATTTTTTCATTAATTAATACGTTTACAGTTACAATGTATTTAATAGCTATCAGACTTAAACCATCCCATGAGGATACTTCGATGGCAAATAGAGCGGAAATTTTAGTTTGATCTTTACCTGATGATGCTGATGGTTAAATTAAACAAACTGTTCTTGGTTTGAAGAAATAAAATCCTTTTTGGTAGGTTATAAATATTTATCAAAGGTAGCTTAGTAATTGCAGCTTTCAAGTTATTTTAAATATCCGATATACATTATTCAACGCAATGAAGAAAAAGTGTAAATACTTCTCTGACCAATCAACAAAAATGTATGTCCATTAGAAAGTCAAGGTTGAACCTGCATTGAAACCGTTTGTATACCAAACGGGGAAGTGTTTTATATGATTTTTAGCTTGACTATACATAATTAGTATGTAGACGATAATTAGGATAAATGTTAATGGTGAATTTTCGTTTATTTTGATTTTTGGTTTGTGGGTCACTAAATTTGAATGAAATTTGGTTAGAGATTCAATGGACATGTGAATGTGAATAACGGATTTTTCCTAGTGATGATACATTTTATTGCACTAAGTAGCTTAAGCCAGGTGTTCATTCACAAGGAATAATGTATAATTAGATAGAATTCTTATGCAAGATTTAACCTACTTACTCCTTTAGCTCAGCCTCTGCAATATTGCAATTCGAGGTAACTTAATCACAATATGTGAACGCATAGGTTTCATATATAAACTGCTACATAAGAATGTTTTTTTAATTAGGATTTTGAAAATTCAAAGTTCTACGAAAGAAAGTGTAGAACTGCCATTCTAATACTATTGAAAAATATTTTTATGAAAATTTACAGTTTTTCTGTAAATTTACACTTTTTCTGTATGTTTACATTTTTTCTGTAAATTTAGTTAATAGTTAGGGTTAGTTTGGGTTAGCTTGCAATTTTAATCAGACATTTCCAAACTTACCAATAATAACACGGTTAGTTTGGGTTACAATGTAATTTTAATCAGACATCACCAAAAATACCGATAATAATCCGGTTAGTTTGGATTAGTATGTAATTTTATTCAGGTATTTACAAAGTCACCAATAATATAACCTGGTTAGTTTGAAATTTCAATCATTCATACAAACTTATCGATAATATTCCGGTTAGTTTAAGTTAGTTTGTAATTTTATTTTAAACCATTTATGTAATTTTCACATTTCTTACTGGTTTGAAGGTTCGAAAATGTTATTTTACTTGTGTTTACTTTACAGCAGGCCGAAAGCAGTGGCGCACCCAGGGGGAGGGGGGCTATCGGGCCGGGTCCCCCCCCCAGGCCGCCCCTCCCAAATTGTGTTTTTAGGTTTAAAAAATGTAGCAACATCAAGGCGTGGCATTCCGACATCTCACGACATGATTTTTTAGATTTTTAGTAACAAGCCACAACCTATTGAGCCCCCCCGCCAGACATATTTTCTGGGTGCGCCACTGGCCGAAAGTGACAGTTCTCCTGTCACTTATTTCGGCCTGCTCATTGAGGTGCCTGCTAAACTGTTCTTTCACATCTAAACACAAATCCAGGTGCAATGTTTGTATTTAGAAGTAGATGTCACATGTTGTTCATATTGCTGAAATTTCATAAGATGTCAATGTCGGTATCAGAGTGTCAGCCGAAATTGCATTTTTGTCATACTTTTACTTTATTTATTTTTTTCAATAATTAATGGTTAAAAATAAAATAGTATACATATTTCGGTGGAAAGTTTTCACATATATTGTCTCTCAACAATAATGAAACACTTTCCACCTCGGTCGGCATGTAATATACTATTAATAAGGTATATCCAGACTTACCAATAATAACCCGGTTAGTTTGGGTTACTTGCAATTTTAGTTAAACATTTCCAAACTTACCGATGATAATTCCGCGGTTAGTTTGGGTTATTTTGCAATTTAAGTCTGACATTACCAACAACAATAACGATAACCTGGTTAGTTTGGATAAGTTTGCAATTTTTATCAGTCCTCTATGTATGTTCAATTTTCGAAAATACAAATTTCGATTTTTTTTCCGAATGCTGTTATTTCGAAAATAAACCTTTTCGAAAACGTTTATTTCGAATAACTTTTGTTTAAAATCCAGTATATTTGAAAATATATTTTTCGAAAACGCTTATTTCAAAAATTAATATTTCGAAAATCAATAATTTGGAAAACCTTATGGTGATGTTTGATTAAAATCGCAAACTAACCCAAACTAACCGGGTAATTATCGTTAAAAGTTTATTAATGTTAAAACTGCAACCTCACCGAGTTATTATCGGTAAGTTTGGTGATGTCTAATTAAAATTGAAAAGTAATCCAAACTAACCGGGTTATTATTGGTAAGTTTGGAAATGTCTGATTAAAATGTCTGATTAAAATTTCAAGCTAACCTAAACTAACCCTATCCCAATATTTTGCAAAGCAAGACCAGTAACATATTCACTTAGGTCTACTGTATGTGAGGAATTGAATAAATTGGAGAAATTGAACATTTTCGAAAAAGTAAGTCATTCCAAATGGGCATCTCCAATAGTAGTAATTGAAAAGGGTACAGGGGAGCACAAGAAGGTAAGAATCTGTGGGGATTACAAAGTTTCTATAAACCCTGTATCTCGAACAGAACATTATCATTTGCCAAATCCGTGATATTTTAGCTTCAGTGAGGAAAGGTAAGGTTTTTACCTTAATTGATTTGCAAAATGCTCATCAACAGCTAGAACTATCAGAAAAAGCGCAAGAGCTGGTTACTATTAATTTAAAATGATGCCTTTTGGTATAATTAGTGCTCCAGCTATTTTTCAAGTGACAATGGACAGGGTGTTATTTGGATTAAATAATGTATGTTGTTATATTGATGACATACTAATCTGGGATGAAGAATTAGATTTATGTAAAAAGAAGGTAGAAATTGTTCTAAAAAAATTAAGTGATGCAGGGTTGAAAATGTGCTTTGAAAAATGTTCATTTTTCAAATCAAGTGTGAATTATTTGGGGGATACACTATTGACAGTGAAGGTATAAGACCTACTGAGAAAGGCATTTTAGCTATAAGAATGGCCCCAAAACCGCATAATGTAACTACATTAAGGGCATTTCTTGGGTTGATAAATTTTTATGGTAGATTTATACCAAATATAAATCTTCTCAGACCATTGCACGAGTTGCTACAAAAGAATCAAAATTGGATTTGGACAAAGGAATGTAATGAGTGTTTTATGAAATGTAAATCCTTATTAATTGAGGGTTCTAATATTTTAACATATTATGACCCAAGTAAACCGATAATTCTCACATGTGACGCATCTCAATATGGGCTGGGTGCTGTATTAGCTCATGACATTGACAGAGTTCAAAAACCAATTTGTTTTGCTTCACGCACTTTAAATAAAGCAGAAAAGGGATATTCCCAGTTGGAAAAAGAAACCTTAAGTATAATTTTTGGGATTAAGCATTTTCACTTGTATCTTTATGGCAGAAAATTTTCAATCAACTCTGACCATAGGCCTCTAGAAACTATTCTTAATCCTAGAAAAGGAATACCAACTCTAGCTGCTTCTTGAATTCAAAGATGGGCACTACTTTTATCATCTTATACATATGACATTAAAATTATGAAGGATTAGATATTGCCCATGCAGATATTAGGGCTACCTTTAGAAATTTCAGAAGAAGAAAGTGCGGCAGACATAAATTATTTTTCATGTGTAGAGGAAAAGCTCTTGTGTGCTATTGATATTGCTAAACATACACATGAGGATGTAATTTTGTCTCAAATTAAAGAATTTATCTCGAATGGTTGGCCAAATTATAATAACAATAAGCTTTTCAGTCCCTTCTGGGTTAGAAGGTTTGAATTGTCCATTGATAAAGATTGCCTTTTATGGGGTAGACGAGTAATAATACCTAAATCTCTTCAAACAAAAATTTTAAACTTATTACATGAGCAGCATCCAGGTATCATGGTACATTCCAAAATGTTAGCAAGAAGCCATAGTGCTTGGATAATGATTTGGAAAAAATTGTGAAAAATTGTATAATTTGTCAAAAGTCTGGTCTAAGTAAATTCACAGAAAAAATGTAAACTTTCAGAAAAAGTGTAAATTTACAGAAAAAGTGTAAATTTTCATAAAAATATTTTTCAATATTAGCATGGCAGCTCTACGCTTTCGTTAAGTTCTCATAGTCTAAAACAAAAGTTTTAACCCAATTTTTTTTTCCGCAGATTTGTCTGTCCAATTATTGCAAAAAGAAAGAAAAAAAAATGTTTGAGCGATATGTACACGGCACACGTTAACTGTACCTCGGCCCAGAAATCCACGCAATTAACATAGTGAACAAGATTTGTCACTTTTAGAACCATACATTTTTCAAGTAATTAGATCGTTTGCTCGATGGCGTTTTAATGAAACGTTTTCTTTTCGTGTTTCTTGCGATTTGGTTCTGGTTTAAACATGGCGTGTGATTCAAACATGCATAAAAAACACTGCTATGGAGGATGTCGAAAAGAAAATTAACCTTTCGAATCTATTCTGGTCCACAAACTTTACACGGGCGTGGATAGTAAAGACAACCTTCATGCGATTTCAGTCTTGAACCACGCCCAAATTTCGGAGGTTGCTAGATTCAAGTCTACTATAGAGCTTCTAAAAGAAGATATATTGCGGAATCAGCCCTGACACTAACATAATCTGGAAGAAGAAATGAAAATGCGGATAAAAATAGTGACTCTGTCTGCTCTGTATACCTACATGTCTCTGCCTAAATAGATTTTCATTAGAGTCAAATCAGGATGATGCCCAGAAATAATTCTATCATAGGCAATACCTTGTATTTTTGGAGCAATGTAGGTATAAGGTAGTATATTCTAAAGTTGCTAGTATAGAATCTATTGAGACTCCAAATCATAATAACATCCGCGTTATTGAGCCTCGAGATGTCAATTTGTGTATCTCAACCTTTTTTCATAAATAGAGTATACATTTGCTTCGGGAGTAGCTTAGAGCTTTTTGATCATCCGGGTTAAACTGTTCCGTTTTGAATTTCCTGTATTAAAACCATGACTGGTTTCATGTTATTGAGATTAGTAATGTCTGAAGTTTGGAGTTCACGAAGTGAAGTCGATTCTTTTTCATGATAGACGTTTCCAGATTTCAGTTGATGTGCGCCTTTTTCTTACTCTACTCAACGCCACAATATCTCATTTGAGTTGGTGTAGTTCTTACATTTCTCAGCTACCTACTCTGTCGATTAAGATCCACCAGTCAATTTCCAAGCACATTAGCCAGGGCAGAATGGGATCAACTAAATGATAAAAGAGAGTGTGTTTTATAGGTCGAGAAGTAGAGAACAACTTTTGAACTTTTCAATTCAATCAAACAATGTTATATGTTTTTGTCAAGGATCCTCATTTAAGGAGAGGGTTGAGAATGGAATAGCATTAATGTGAATAGAAAAATGTTAGCAGTAATTAAAATAGTAAAATAAACAAAAATACAAAGATTACAAGTAAAACATTGTCCTCAGAAAACTATGTATTGCTAAAAAGTCTTATCTGCATCCATTTTTTGAAACTTGGACTTAGTGCACAAAGTATATGATCCAAAAACCAACCAAGTATAAAGTTCAAAGTTATTTTTCATAGTTTTTAATGAAGGAAAAAGTAAACATTCAAAGATTGACACATTAATATTACGAGAATACGTTCACTGAGATCAAATAAATTTTAATCGAACAAGATTTCTTCACCAATTATTGCACACGTTGATCTATCCTACTATGTGATTTTAAACAGCCAATTCTTGATATTTACGACTAGTTTAATAAGTCATTTCCTTTTCGCGATTTACGACATTCTAGACTACCTCTTATCCTTCGTATTTCGCAATAGCGGCACACTAAGAATTTAATAATTTTCCTTTAATATGCATATTGGTTAACAACAAAAAAAAACGGTATTATGCCACCATTTTGAAGTTTTTTACAAACAATCTCTGACTCATTTATAATAATTAATAATTCCAAATTCTTGGCTGAACAGGATTTTTGCAACGGTCATGTTTATTTTTAAGAATTTCTTTCTCTTTTAAGATCCAGGTACAAACCAACCAATTATACCAACAATATTGTTGACCTTAATTTTTTAGACTGTCCATCAAATTGAAGTTTTGAGTCTAACAATAATTATTATGCTGATTTTTCAATTTAGAATATAATTTTTCATTAATATAATCAAAGATTTTCACAAACAATTGTCGAAAAGAAAACCAACAGATTTCGTGGTCTTCAAATATTCTGCTTCACTGCACCAGACCGGAATAAATTTTCTAAATCACACCATTAATATCTACAACAAATTAACAAAATCCGCAAGAATGAGAATTGTTTTCAGATGATGTTACCGAACACGCTTATGTAACTTTCAACAGAAATTAAGACCGTGTAATTCCTCCACAATGAACCATCTTACACATTGAATTACGAGAAAAATAGCCTTAGAATTAGGTTCCAATTTGATCATCAAAAGTGAACATACAAATTAATTGAAAAGGTTTTTTTTTTAATGCAAAAGAGAATTGAAATTAAATTATTGACATTTATAGCTCCATGCAAAATTAACTAACTTTTCACCGATCACAGCTGGTATATCCATCTCCAAAAAAAATTGCACATCATAGTTCAAGGCATACAGTTAGTTATTAAAATATTCTCTACAATGATAATGAATCAAGAAATTGCGCATCCAATAGCCTTGGAAAATAATTATTATTGTCCCAGGACCTGTAGGTGGTACTATTTCATAAATGCTAATGAAACTGATTGTTTATTTGGTTCCATCAATGTAACAGTTAGTCTTTAATCTACCCACTTTTACCGTGTGGAACTGAAGTATTGCAATGCCTTATGTTAAAACATGGGTTTGAATTTTTCATAATTGGCGTCTTGGCGCATGTCTGTTTTAAGTTTGGCAAGATAAGTTCTTCTATTATGCCAGAACATCTAATTACAAAATGTTAAGGTCGAAGCATGGACAAGTTGGAGAGAAAGCGTTGGTGATTCTGACTTATTCTGTCACCCAGAAATGCTTAAGGACTGCAAAAATGTCTTACTGAATTTCACAATTTTAATAAAAAAAAGATTTAGGTTTAAACCAGCAAAATATATGGATGGCATTTTAAAATAGAAAATTTCATCAGCTCTATGAACGTCGATATCCGGTTAACCTCAAGGATTCTACGAGAGATTGACCACGATTGACCGCACAAACCAAAACACCAGCAAACTGTACAAAGCAACCTATAATACCAGATTCAGAGCCGAAGACGAGATCATTTTATAAGTTGAAAAAGAACATTGTACCTATTGGGATTCTCTGGACTGGAAAAAAGAAAGGAAAACTGCATTGATCTGAACTAGTAAAACCACCTATACTATGTAAAGTGTTGGAAAACGAAAATACAGAGGTATAGAGTTTATGATAAGTATAGAGTTTATGATAAGAAAAGAAAAAGCTCATCCAGATCTATGTGCACCGGCCTCAGCTAGCAATGAAAAAGATCTGGAAATTTTCCTTGAAGTGCTATCAACAGCCATATAGAAGAAAGCAGAACAGAATAGTTATTTATGTACCAAGGCCGTAAAGTTGATCTTTTTTGGCAGAATCAGAAATTTGCGGCCGAGGCCATGTAAATTTCAGGAGAACTTCAGGGAGTTTCCATGCAGATGAGGGTTGATATTTCTGTGGAAGAAATCAATGTCGCATGTGTAATAATTATGTAGAATTTTGTATGTTTCGATTAAGTATCCTCTATTTCTGCGTTCCTCCAGAGTTGTCAGATTAAAAGCTTTCAGTCGTTCTTCATAAGACAATTCTCTTAAAGATGGTTGAATTTTGGTTGCCTTCTATCTATGTCCTTTCTAAAATATGGACACCAAACCACAACAGCATGCACCAGCAGTGGTCTGATGTAGGTTTTGTAGGCTCGGAGAAACACTTCAGGGGACATTTCCCTAAAACAGCGTCGTATCAGATAGACTGTTGAGTTGGCTCGCGTCACGATTGCATGTATGTGCTGTTCCCATTTTAGGTCATGTGAGATATTTACTCCTACGTCACCCTTTCTAAGTTGTTATTGCCCATATGGTAGTCCAGCATAGGATTGTTGTATCCAATGTGCCACAGATAACATTTGCTGACATTAAGTTTCAATAACCAGTCTTTCGTCCACCTATCCAGCTGAGCAAGATCCTCAACCATGGCACCATGTTGAAATGTAGGGTCACAGAATATCCTAGTATCATCGGCATACAGGGTCCTACAGGACATGTTCTGGGCAATATCTGAGACATAAATTATAAATAGAAGTGGACCCAGCACAGAGCCCTGTGGAACTCCACTGACTACACTGTGCTTGCCAGATAAGGTGCCATTTATTCTGACTTGGTATGTCCGACTACACAAGTAGTCCCGAATCCATCGAAGCAGCCGACCCCGTATACCACAATGCTCAAGCTTGTGAAGCAGTCTCTCTAAAGGAACAGTGTCAAACGCCTTTTCAAAGTCGAGGTACACAAGGTCAATTGGATAATGCTCTGCAGATGATTTGGTCCAGTGTTCCAGGCTGGACAGGAGATTGGATGTAACTGATCTCCCTGGCAGAAAACCATGCTGATTGGATAGTCGATCACTATGATGAGTCATAAGGAATTCTGTCATTTCAGTAGCTATAATCTTCTTCCATACATTTGCAGGGTATTGATGTTAAACTGATAGGCCTATAGTTTTCAGCTAAGTGTTTACCGCCTTTCTTATAGATCGGAATGACAATTGCATTTTTCCACGCTTCTGGGACTATGCCATCTGTAAATGATTCTGTCATTTTTCTTGCAAGGATTCCACTAATGGTGGCGCTGCAGTTTTTTAACAATATTGGGGATACATTATCAGGTCCTGGACTGGCAAAGCGCTTCAGATCAAGCAGCACCTTTTTCACCTTCTGTGAGGTAAAAACAATATTTTCAAGTGTGGACCCTGACCGTCCGGCTGCGGGAAGTTGTGGTATAGCTGTTGTGTCTTCGTGTATAAATAATCTGTCAAATTGATTACTGAATATTTCCCCCACTCTTTGTGGTTCAGACTCAAGATGGTTGTCTGAATCTCTTAAGACAAAGTTTTGGAGCCTAGATTGAAGCGAACCGTTGATATACTGGTAGAACCTTCTTGGACCCTGCTCTAGAAGACTGCTCTCAAAAGTCGACCGAGCCATTTCTTAATGTTTGGTTGATTTGGTTTTTTACCACATTGTATGCCCGTAGGTCACAATTCTCAGCAGAACCTCTGTATAAATGCCATGCTTTCCTTTCCTGGTTTATCAATTAAACATGATTATGAGCTCTAGTAATCCACGGTTTTTTAAAGGTCTTCACTTGACGCTGAAAAGGCACATAGACTTCTGATATGTGGTCCACTACTTCGACAAAGTTATCATAATAGGTTGTGCTGTTGTTTGGTTCCCATTGCTCAAGAAAATGATTTATGGCGTCGTAGTCTCCCTTCTAGTGGTCTTAGGGTCTTTTTACAGCTCTGACAACTCGAAGCAGGGTCATCTGGTCTGTGGCCACAACAGTAACATGATCGGTCTTACCTATTGAGGGTGCAGACGGAATAATACTTGTCACCAACCTTTCATCTAATACCAAGGACAAGTCAAGTAATGAGGGGACAGTACCCTCCCGAACACGAGAATTAAAGTCGATCAACTGATGCAGTCTTGATTCCTGGTAGGCCAGTATAATTATCTTTAATGCCAAATCATGTCGCAGGGAGCACTCTGAATACAAAATTCGCGACTTTGGACAGGTGAAAACCAGAACTCAATAACCAGCGGGAAATAGAAAATGTGATCTTACTGACATCATAGATTTTTCGGAAACACATATGAACAAGCACAGAACTGAACAAGTCGATAATGAATGATTATTCAAGTATGACACATCTTCCTCCATCAACTTGCATCATGTTCTGGGTACATAATGACTGGCTCTTCAATGTTTTGTTCTGAACCTGAGCAAGTTCAAACTTGCACTAGTTAGTCTGGCAACTTTTACCCCAAAAGAAGCTTTCCTGGAGGCAATTTGTTATAACAATACAAACAAAAAATGAAACAGAAAATCCCTACATATCTTTCACATACCTATCAATGAAAACCCAGTCCGTTAATATTTCAATGATAGAGAAAATTCGAAAAAAAATTTACTCATTGCCCAAACGCTATGATGTATTGGAAACCATTTACAACATCTAGAGGGCAGCTTGATTGAGTAAGGGCGGGTATTATAAACCTACTTTGAGAGTTAACTTCTGGAATTACATGTAATTCAAAAAGTTAACTTCAAGTTAACTGTCAAAGCAGTTTTATAATACCCGCCCTAAATCAATGATAAGTGAATTACAGTTACAGAGGCGACAAACAGGTTCAGATTCATAAAAAAACAAGAAAGTTGAACAAGTCTTATATCAAAACAAATCAGCAAAGATACTGTATAAATTGATCCACTCTGTACATATTAAGAATCTTTTATTATAATAATTCACATACAAGATTCACCTCATTCTTAACTTCCGCGCGCGATCTGGTATACCTACAAGGAAAGTCACGCGTCACTTGCTCCCTGTTCTACTTTGCTAACTCTGCAGCAATTAACCAGCTCGAGATGTTTAATTTTTCATCCCACCGAAGTAGGTAGTTTTTTTTTTCCTTCTTAATTAGAAATGTTTAATTATTGAGTCGGTTTGATAAGGTAGACTTGGCAAAGTGTAACTAAAAGATAATAATGACTAGTTTTGATGGTTCTAAATTGTTGGCAAGAATGAGCCTATTATTTGAAAAAACTAGTATCTGTTGAATGTTGCGGAATGCGTTAAGGCATGCAGGTGAATTTGTAGAAAAATTAATTAAATGAGATCAAAAAGAAAATTGTAACTTGCCAAAATATTCAGATTCAGATGATTTGTCAGTTTATGTCAACTATGGAGGTTGTCTTTTATTCTTTGTCACTGTTTCCTCATACTGAGATAAGAAATAAATGTGTGGATGTGGATGATGCAGCTGTTCCAATCTTACCAAGCAATAGAAAATTATGAACTCTACTTTTCCACTATTAAAAGGATTCTTCGTCCTTAACTTGCAAATTGCTACTGCAGATAAGCTCAATAAAGACAGGTGATTGTAAACCAATACTTTTTCTTTTTGGATGCTGTTACGGATAAAAACTTCATCCTTGATGAACTAAGGTACAATCTATGTCAGAAGTTACCTACTTCAGCAAATGAGGCACAACAACATTCAAGTTCATAAAATTGAAACTGATTGTAAAGGAAATCTGTGGAGTCTGCAGCAACAACTGAAAACTTTGTAGGTGGAGTTACGAGCGAAGAAGATCCGAATAATCAGAATTACCTATCTAAAGATAAATACCTATATTATCACAGAACTAATACTTCTGGATTTTCTATGTTATTTCATTCGATTCAGTAGATATGATAGAAAACACAGAACCTCTAGAAGTCTTCAATTCTATTATCAAGATAATGTAAAGTTTCATGAGCGAGACTTTTGTTATTTCATCTGTATCTACTTAAAAAAATACCTACACCAAATTGTATATATGTTTCATGGGCCTCCTAAGCCACAACTCAACAATAACCACAATTATAATTTTTTGCACTGTGGGTAGTAGAACTAATATTTCATAAAAGCCATCAGAACGGTACTCATTTGTAAATAGAAAAAATATCATTACTTCCGAGAAGCTCAAAAATGATTCAGCCCATGCCCATATTCGATTAAAAGAATAAGTGTGGCAAGGTACAGTTAAGTTTAATACGCCTTCCATGACCAGATTATTGTATTGTTAATGCATTATGAATAAATAAACAAACTCAGTCGTCTGTTTTGGGCAATGGGTTCCTATTATGGGATATTTTCAGACCGGAAAAATCGCGAAGATGCATTGCATTTTAATAAAGCAAGTAGACAATTTTAGAATGAGAATATAAAGAGTTTCAGATACCGTTTCCGGACAAATTAAGTTGACTGAATAATGGATTGGATGGAAACCAAGAATCAAATTGGATCAATTTCTCTCATTTTAATATCATTATAAATTTTCCATCATCGGGTGAGTACCAAATCAATTTATTTCAATTTTTTGTGTCTGTTCGTTCATCCTCGTAAAATTTACGTCATAATAAGATGTCAGTAGGCCATGTGAGTTGCTCTCTTCAAGAGAATCTTGTCGTTCTTCGAGCCGGATCTTCGTTCCTAAGAATTGCAATGTTGTCGCTGAATGTATGGGCGGCGTTGCCTGATCAATTATTACTTTTTTGATGAGTCAAATTATTTGAAAATGCATAATCAAGAAGGTTTTGATTAACACCACTTTACCTTTAAAACTTGAGAAAATTTAACCAAAAAATACGCTGTATAACCTCGATTGAAAACCAACGCGGCTGGTCATTGGTA
This sequence comes from Ceutorhynchus assimilis, assembly GCA_917834065.1. Lineage (NCBI taxonomy): Eukaryota > Metazoa > Arthropoda > Insecta > Coleoptera > Curculionidae > Ceutorhynchus > Ceutorhynchus assimilis. Next base: position 7,979,494 of record OU892281.1, read on the forward strand.
AGAACTGGTTCTTAAATTTTTGACTCACATACCTGCATAAATTGTTTACCGATTTATATCTCTTCTTATTTTTTTTTTTTCGCGTGCTAAACCTATTGGCTATCAGGTAGAAGTGACTTTGGAATTTAGCTCGTATAAGAACAAAGAACAAAAAATATTATTAATATTGCATAAAATTAAATTTCAATATACACTAGTATGCTAAGAAAGTATGGGCGCGGCCACGTATATGTCTCTTTAGCAATAATTACAATAACAAAATACTTCATGTAAGTCTTGGTGCATTTCAGGCCCACTGTAGAATTGGACAAGGTTGTTTGGTCGATAATATTATAAACTAAAGAATGCGGTTTCTTATGAGAGAAATGGAAACCATAGTCGCTTCTAGTTAACTTTTTTTTTTAAACTTGCTAATTTGTTCAAATAATAAATCTGGTCACATAAAAGCGAAAATGCGGTTACAGTTAGATTTTGTTAAGGCAAACGAGAAGTACCGTTTCTGCCAGGGTCTTTCCTTGCATATCAAATAGATCACATTTTTTCGTGGTTACCTAATACGGCACTCAAGGCAAATTGATACCAGGGATATAAGTGTTATAACCAAAGTCATATGTACATTTTTATTCCACAACCAGATGAATTATGGCTGGCTCATATAGAAATGCAATAAAACCGTTTCAGTGAAGAAATTTTTCACTTTAAAATGTCCGTCAAGAATATCGTAACAATTACGAGAAGTCGGGAAGCAAAAGAACCCACACGACAGCAGGTAGATAGGGTATTTATCCTCCCCAATATAATTTAGGGTGGAGAGGCACCTGTTAAAAGCCAAAGGAATAATATTCTTGGTATTCAATGTAAATTTGAATACCTTCTTTGGAACTTAAAAAAGGAAGATGCCTCGTAGACTTATAGAAATGTTTTCAGACAAAACAGAAAAAAGAAGAATTTTATATAACTTATAGCATTATGTTGTTAGTGTGAAACTTACAGACCAGACATAAGAATAGACATCTTCAAAGTTAGGTAAAGGTTCAGCTAGGAAAGCTACTCTGTACTTGAACAATTAATTTTAAAAGAATGATAATATTAGAGAACAAATTATTTATGGACACTGTAAATAAACTTTAAAAAATGAATATTTCCATAAATAATGATTCACGTGGTTACTATCCATAAAAATTTTAGACTTACTGTGGATTTTTTGGTACCTATAGTTGACTTGCAATAAGTTACTTACTGCAAGTCAACTATATAGGTACCAAAAAATCCACCAATATCCGAAGAACTAAAAAATACAATTATGGAAAGAGAGCGAAGCTTACAGAAGCAAAGAAATTATCAAAAAACTGAAGAAACTTCTTCTACCAAACAGAAAACCCCGATTTCAAAAAAAGATTCAAAGAAATGCCAGACGAATCCCCTACCGTCAAAAGATATAACAGAAGAAAAGAATAGTCAACAAAAGTATACCGAATCAAAAAGTTCAAGAAAAAATGTCGTACCACAATATTTATCAATGAAGACAATACCTTGATTCGAGTTGCATCAAGTAGGTACTGGTAACACACATAACTTTTGCAAGGGCTGCTTCAAAACTTAATTTTTTCTATTTGTAACTTCCATAAAATTACGAAAAGCGGTAAGTAGACCCTTCTTCGGTCCAACTTTGAATTTGACTGTCCTCATCAGCATCCACGGCCAAGTTTATCCATCTTGGACAGCATATTCCTTCAAACTGTCTGCCTACCTCATCTCTACATCCTGCCCTTGTATTTTCCTTAAGGTCTCCAATTGTTCGATCTTTCGTCTTTGTCCCTAATATTGTTTACTGATAGTTTCTATTTCGGTTTTGTCATCTTTCTTCTATATCTTTTTTTTCTAGAGGTCTTATGCGCTCGTTCCTTTTGGTCTGATTTGGAGGATTATAAATCATAGTTTTCAACTTATTCTTCTTTAGTATTCTGGTCTTATTTACGACTGTTGTATCTTCCTTAATATTTGTCATAAAGTTTCTTTATTTTCAGTAGGTAATTCCTATTCCTATTACCTATTGAAGACAATGATCAATTTTCTTGACGTTGTAGGATTAGTATTTTTCTCAAGAGTGAATTTTCTTCTTCAAACTTCTAATTCTTCATTTTTGAATAGCCTTGTACTATTAAAGTTATACATTTCCAGTGATGTATCCTTTGTATAAATATAGAGGATTTTCCAGAAAGAAAATATCGTTTGAGTTAAATTTTATTAGGATATTAAAAATACAATATATTTATGTCGCTCGAGATTTTAACAGTCGCATAGACGAGGAAACCTCATGCATGCTACATGGCATAAACGGGGTAAAAGTAAACTTATATGGTTTAACAGGAAAGAAGTCTTTATAATAGAGAATATTGTATTTATAAAAATCCAAGTTGTTTAAATTTTGTAGATGTTAATACCGCGCTGTCTTATGAAAATATTCAATAGGTAATTGCTACCTACAGCAACACTAGAAATATGCAAAACATCTATGATTAAGGATGGGCATAAAACAGCCATCTTCTTCTTCTTGTTCTTCTTCTTCACGGTTACCTAACCTATACGTGACTCGAAACTTACCCAATTTTTCTCAGCTAACAGCTAAACAATAGAAAAAAACAGTCAAAGCCAACACATAAGTTTCCTTCCAGCCTTTCTCGTATAAACAGGATTTTCCAAAATTTAAACTTTTCACTGACTTGTTAACTAACGGTATACAGATGGTACTATAAGCGCGCCGTACAACGATTGGTACCACACGGGTCGTTGGTGCGGTCAAGCGAGCGAGTACTAAAGAAGACGGAATTCTCGAAAGAACGCGCCCGGTTGGTGCACAGGTACCTCTAGCAGTGGGAGAAAGGTAACTTGGTTTAGAAACGCGCGATTGTACTGAGTGACTCAAAAAAATCTACGAGTATTGCAGAGAAGTAATATACACATGTATCATTATGATGGTTGGTTTTATACTTCGGTAATGCGTAGAAATCCCGATGCCACGTCACCAAAATTAGACTCCGTATTTGTCCTGACCGTAGAAATTCCGACACAATTTGACTGAAGTCAAACACCATGTCAAACACCGTATGTCTAAGCCGTATGTTCCTGAAACGCATTTGGCCGATACACTTTTTTTTGTTCCCTGACACAACGTCATCAAAATGAAACTCCCGAACCGTATTTTTCCCGGAACATTCTCCTGACAGGCTGACAGTACTGATGTATTGACTTTGGTCACGTTGTGTCGAGATTTCTACGGTTGGGACAAATACAGAACTCAGTTGGATCCATAATACTGTGCTGACCGTTATACATATAGCTAAATTGTTCTAAGTTAATTTTGCTCTTGTTTTGTATAAAACCTTCTCAAGTTCAAGAACATGGTTTTTGGTGCCGCCACCCTGTAAGTTTTGAAAAATCTTCCATTCATCACAAGACTTTATAAATCAATTAAAATTACTTACCCCAATAAAAGCAAATTTGCATAAGATAGAACCCATCTACCCATCATTATCATGGTTGGTAGGGGTATACTTCTGTAATGCGTATTTGGTCCGACCGTAGAAATCCCGATGCAACGTCACCAAAATTAGACTCCGTATTTGTCCCGACCGTAGAAATCTCGACACAACTTGACTGAAGTCAAACGCCGTATGTTCCTGAAACGCATTTGGCCGATACATTTTTTTTTTGTCCCCTGACACAACGTCATCAAAATGAAACTCCCGAACCATATTTTTCCCGGAACATTCTCCTGACAGTGCTGATGTATTGACTTTGGTCACAATGTGTCGAGATTTCTACGGTTGGGACAAATACAGAATTCAGTTGGATCCATAATACTGTGCTTACTGTTGTACATATAACTAAACTGTTCTAAGTTCATTTTGCTCTTGGTTTTGTATAAAACCTTCTCAAGTTCAAAAATCTGGTTTTTGGTGCCACCATCCTGTAAGTTTTGAAAAATCTTCCATTCGTCACAAGACTTTATATAAATAAACTCGGTATATGCCCCGAACTCTATTTTTCTCGAAACATTCTCCTGACAGTGCTATACAGGGTGAGCCCGAAATAAGTGCGCATTTTGTTATGATAGATGGAGTACAGTAGGACAATCCCTTTTTGCATAGGTACTTGTGTCCGCAAACGTCTCGTTAAGAAAATACAGAGTGTTGAAATTTTGACTTTCTACCTGCCCAGATAGCACAAACATATTGCAGGAATATTCATGGCATATTTCATGGGACTATGCAGATATCCCATGCAGATCTATTTATGTGACTGGGATATCCCAGGCATATGCTTAAGTCACCATAAAACATATTCCGGTAATATGCCACATATGATAATTGGATATTGGAATATGCAATGAATATGCAATATCCTTAAAGAATGTCTAATGAATATTTCATGCATATTTATTAAATATTCACAGAAAACTCTCCCTGGTGTATCCCCTCAAAATTGACGCCCCGACCATATCCACAGATATGAAAATGCGTGACGACCTGAAAGTAACCATATATTACTTTCCAGACGTTTGTTTAAAATTTTGCTGTAAAATCTTCCTTTCGCATATTAAGGGAGCATGCAAAACGCAAACATGATATTCAAGACAAATCCTATAACTGCATACCTGGAATATGCCAAATTAATACGAAATATTACAAATATGCTGGGGGAACATTGCAATATGCCTGTGAAAATTGTTCGATACACTTCACTCTGTTAGAAAAATAAGAGTCGTTCTAGGTCCGGTCCTGGAAAAGTAAAACTCGATTAGATTTTCAACAAAGATGCTTGGGAACATCGCAAACACTCTCTGAAAATTTGAGCAAAATCGCTCAAGGCATTTTGAATCTAAAGGCAAAAAGTCAAAATTTTCCGAAAATTTAAACACACTGTATTTTCTTAACGAGACGTTTGCGGATACATGTAGGTATATACCTATATGCAAAAAGTGATTGTCCTACTGTACTCTATCTATCATAACAAAATGCGCACTTATTTCGGACTCACCCTGTATTGACTTTGGTGACGTTGTGTCGAGATTTCTACGGTTGGGACAAATACAGAATTCAGTTGGATCCATAATGCTGTGATGACCGTTTTACATATAGCTAAATTGTTCTAGTCCATTTTCCTCTTGGTTTTGTCGTTTTGTATAAAACCTTCTCAAGTTCGAAAACATGGTTTTTGGTGCCACCACCCTGTAAGTTTTAAAAAATCATCACAAGACTTTATAAATCAATTAAAATTACCCCAATAAAATTAGATTTGCATAAGGTAGTACCCATCTACCCCAGATGCCCAGATGTTCGAAACCCCAACCCTCAATCGACTAAAAATGTAATTTATTTATTATCCTGACTTTTTCTCAGCTTTACAACTATTGGACACCTGCTTAAAAATAAATTATCATAATTTTTGAAAGAAGCCTAGGTGTCAGGTAATTTAAAACTAATAAAGTAATAGGTAAACTTGATGGTATACCTATTTTGTACGTGTTGGGTTCTATAGGTTTTGGCTTTTTCTACAATTATTGGTCTTGTACGTGAGTATGGCTTAATGGGCAAATATCCCAAAGTAATATTATGATGTCATTAATAAAAATTACTTACAAAATTTCCGGTTCTAGTTTTTTGCTTTTGTATTGTATATTCCTGGTAGTTTATATTCCGGTTCCAGGTATAGTGGAATTCTACTAAGAGTTGATCTTTCGAAAATAAGAGGCAGAACTTATTCTCATCCTTCTTCTGGCTGTTATGGGCTCAACTGTTGCATGATTCTCATCATCATTGTTACTCATGAATGAATGAATATTCTATGGCTCTTCTCCTCCAAATCTCGTTTCTTCTGTGGTTCTCTTGGTCTCTTGCAATGCCCTGTTTTAATAAATCATTCAAATGTGCTTTCACGTTATCCAAGTTGTACTATACAAAAGAACATCCTCAAATTACGTTCTCTTATCTTTTAATTTAAAATCTGACGGAAAATTCCATTTTTTTTTACAAGGCCCTAAAAGCTACCAACAATAATCCGACCTTATCATTAACCAGCAGGTATTTATGGTCGGCCCGCTGCGTTTGATTTATAACAGTTAAGGTGTACCCTTGCATGCACCCCTCTTCCTATTATCTTCTGCCCGAAAACTTTAGAATGGTTGTTGTACAACTGAAATTGCTATGGGTTGAGGCACGGTCTGAAGGTTGACTCATGTTGATATAGGGTGAGAAAAAAAAAATGTCGAGTCAGCATTTGCATTACTTATACCATAATAAATTAATTGGTTCTTTTTTCACGGTACAAATCATTCAACTCAATTATAATTCAAAGGAGCGTGCGTTGAAGAGACGGATGATAGTCCGTAATCGGTTGCTGAACTCGTTTTAATAATATTTTTGCCGCGTGGATATTATAAGTAGTGCAAATGGTCTATAAGTTGATTATATGGACAAGCCTCAGTTTATTAATCTAGATTAGATGCTTATGGAACTAATGCTTTTAGTAGGTACACAATTGGTTTTTTGAGGTCAGAATCTTTTTTTCATTAACTGATTTTTACTCTTCTATTAAAACTGTTGATTAAGTTACAGCAATTAAAGCAAAAGAAGTTAAATTCGGTTTTTTTCATTGTGGTATGTCGTAAGAGGACGTTCACGTTTTCATGGTTTGATTGCGATTAAATGAATTGTTTCCTATGCAAAAGAAAGCAGCAGATTAGATTATCGGTTTATCAGAGTGTTAAATGTTTGTATTTTGATTCAGGGACGATTCACTATAGAAAGAGAAATTTCATTTTTTAGACGAGTCGGTGTTTCTAGTTTTACATAATTTTTAAATTAAATTCTTCAAAGCTTTTGAGAATCGTATAAATAAAGACATTGGAGAAACGGAAATGTAGTATGTAGAATACTCAATAATCCGGCTATAGAATTATATCCGGTTAGGGGAGACACTGTAGTTACAGACGATTGTTAGGTAGGTATTTACTGAATTTTTCAAGGTTTCGAGGACTGAAAGAAAGGTATCGGATTTTCCTAGGAAAAAAAATGTCTTCAGTATCCACGGAATTAGAATATTCCCAGATATTGGGATATATCTTCATGTTCTTCCCAACTGCTTTGAAGTGTTCTCATCCCATCTTCTTGGATCTGCTGGTTCTTCTTGGATCTCCGCATCCAATGCGTCCAGATCCAACTCTTATTTGTCTTCTCCATCCCCTTCTCCACTCATTTTTCTTTTCCCACAGATAATTTAACTAATTGAAATTCTTTATTTTTGGATGAGCCCCTCCCTCTCCAAATCTGAGTTGTTACAATCATCCCTAACTTTTTGGAATGTAGCTGGCATGTTCTTCAAACCAAAGGGCATGCGCAAGGATTCATAATGCCCGTTTTCTATGCTGAATGCGTTTTTTTCGATGTCGTTTTCATGCATCTGGATCTGGTGGAAGCCGCTAGCTAAATCTAAGGTGGTGAAATACTGGCACCGTCCCAGCTTCTTCAAGAGATCCCTTATGTTGGGTAATGCGTATCTGTCATCTAAGCTTTTTGTATTAAGGCCCCTAAAATTTACTATACTAAACTAAACAAGAAAATATTCAAAGTGTTTGTCAAAGTGGGTATAGCAAAAACAACAACAATATAAAACACACAAGTTTGATACGAAAAAAAAAATAGTTAGGAATCTTAGGATCAGGAACTCAATATTTTTGTACCTACTCACTACACCCACTACATACAATGCCAAAATAACTATGGGGGCTCCGCTCCCATAGTAAATTCACTACGGGGGCTTAAGCCCCCATTGCCCCCATGGTTCCGGCGCCTATGTCTAAATTCTAACCAAATCTTCACTTACCATATACCTACCTACCAGGAATGTAAGACAAAATAAAACGACTAAGTAAAGAATACAAAATAGGTGGGTACCTACGCACAGAATGCAATAACATTTTAAATTACGCAGTTGGTTCTGATTTAGGAGCCAATATTATTTACAAAGTTCCAAACTTAACAAATGTCATCTAAAGGTTGTTTGGGTAGGTAGCTATTTCCAAATTTCACAAGCTAAGAGAGAACATCCTCAAGAACCATTAGCGTCTTTTTTGGAGTAAATCTATAAGCTTAATGGCTTAATGCCTAGACTAGAAGCAGAACCATTTGCGTCAATTATTTCTGGAATTTTAATAGTCCTAATACCATTGAAAGGGCCTCCTTTAATCTTTCAAGAAATCTTAAAACCCGAACCCAGACCTGTCGTGTAAAACAAGTTCTGATAATGTGTTTTAAAATGTTCTAATGCGATGAAAAAAAAAAAGAAAAAAAATGTTGATAGTCATATATAGGTACATTCAAACAAAAACTACCATCAACCTCTTAAAATTCGATTGCTCAATGAACCTATAATTAAACCGGGTTTGACGGATCCGGATGGCCCGATTCGCAACATCGCGTGTGGAAAGGAACAGGTAAAAGGAATGCCCTGTATTTGGCCGTACTGACCAATATACCGAAGACTGTTTGGGTTCGGTTTGGAACCAAGAAGCGGGTCGCATTCTTGCGTTGGCCCTGGCCACGGATGAACGGTTTATTCTTAGGTCGATGAACGCCCAATATGGCGACGATTTTTTGGTATAAACAATACACAAGGATAAAGAATTGTATAACATTTTTAGATTAAATACGTTTGGTTTTTGAAGAATTATAACATCGTCATGTCGATCACTCATAAACTTCAAGAGGAATGAGGAAAACCATTGGCCATTATTGGGGTTGCCTATTCCAATTCCAGTGACCTAAGAAATAAAATCTATAATGAAAACATTTCCCAATCAAATCTTTTATCTGTTAAACATGTTCGATCAATAAAGTTAATTTCCTGCCACATTTTCAATATAAATCCCATCGATGCAGTTTGTCTTGTCCCGATGAAGGAACAATAATTATTATTAATATTGTGACTAAAAATACGCGAAGAATCTCATGATTAAAATGGCTATCGGAATTCGGACACTGACACCTGCTTTCTTCGTGATACCTATATTTAATTTATATCATACCAAAGTCAATTTCAATAAATATTTTTTATTCTATATACAAGCAATAAATAACCGATGACAATCCTCATCAGCCAAAAACGTGACATATGGATTATATCCCGTCCGCATTCTCAGCTTCATTTTGTTTCCTGGCTGCCTCCGAAGCCAGACAACTTCGAAACTATCCAGAATGGGACGTAAAGTGGTTAATTCTGTCGTGTTATGAGGTGGAGTAAGCTGACTAGCACTACCTCCTGAAAATTAATTTAAATAATAATTTGAAAACAAGCTCTTCTATTATTCTCACCATCAAATCCTAATTGGGTACAGATTTGTTCCAGCTGTGTGGTGGAGTAGTTCGAGTTGAAACAACCATTATGCCATATTCCAGCAGTCCTGGTCATTACTTCACCAGCATTCGTCCTAGAAGAAAAATATAATTATCAATGTATCTAATTTCAAAAACAAATATTTACTTTTCTCTATTTTCCGTTTTCAAAATTAAACAAGCTGCTTCATCCTCTCCATTCGGACAATCTTCCACTCCATCGCATACCATGTCTTGTGGAACACATTTATTTAATCTAAAAAAAATTTTCATTACGTACCTACTTAAAATATTAGAATAATTATTTCTAACTCACTTTCCGCATTGAAAATCTCCGAGTTTGCAACTGCAAATATCAGGATCTTCGTCGGTCCGGTCCATACAATTGAGAGTGCCGTCGCAAATTTTTCCCGGATTAGTTAGTTTCAGGTAGTTCCTACAGGTGCAAACATCTGGTTCGTCTTCGAATTCTCCACAATTGTTTGTTCTGTCACAAAATGAAGATTTGGGGAAACATTTGTTGGTCGTTGGACATTTGAGATCGGTTGGGGAACAAACTAAAATAATTGTCAATATTTATTTATAGTTTGTTTAAGGTATTGTGGCCGGTATTAGTTAGTAATTTTTAAAGCTTAAGATTGACTGTGATACGATTTAGATAGTGATTATTGTTGTAAGAGTTGTAAAGAGTTAAGTTGTTTGAGGTAATTAGTGTCAGAGTGTGGACGTGGAATAAATTACACTTGTGTTAATTGGATTTTCATTTTGGAATAAAAGAACCCACGATTTCTGACACGCAAGCCAGCCGTGACATTGGTGTCAGAACTGGATATAATTCAAGGACAGCAAAGTGAAATCCGATTGCAGAATAGTGGGGACACTAGTGTAGTGTGGACACTAAGTGAACACTGGGACAGTTAGTCAGTGCAAGCAGTGACAATTACGAAAAGAGACTTAGCCGATCGTGTAAATTACCCCGGAAGTGACTGTATACCCGATTTTGACTGTGATAGTGAATCTTCAAGTAAGTTCTAGAAAATTCTATTTGGAAAACAAGGGAGATATCGAATTTGTGACTTCACCGATACAAATATTTGATACATCAGAAAAGCAGATCAGGACATTGGGCAAATTCTTCATCTTAAAGAAAATGATGAATGTAGGCCAGAATGAAAGGAAGTGTCGAACAAGAGTTTGATTTACAAAGCGTAGTGGGCTCAGTGGAACTCTTTGGTCGTAGAAACTACTACGAGCCAACTGGTTATTCCAAAAGATTGTGTAGAAGTTATATTGAAAGAAATACATGACAGAACTTCAGGAGCATATTTTGAAATTTACAAAACTTTGGATAAAATTCGGGAACGTTTTCATTGGGTTCACTATCATGAAGACGTTAAAAACTGGTGCCGAAAATGCGTCATCTGTGCTACCAGGCCCTAAACTAAGATTTCGGGGGCCCATGAAACAGTACAACGTCGGTCTTCCATTTGAAAGAATAGCGATAGATATTGCCGGACCGTTCCCTGAGTTAGAGTGTGGTAACAAATACATATATGGTAGTAAATGGCCAAAAGTTTTCGCTATTCCCATTCCCAATCAAGAAGCCATCACTATTGCCCAGGTACTATAGTGGACGAAGTTTTCAGTCATCATAGTGTTCCACTAGAATTGCATTCAGATCAGGGACGAAACTTCCAATTTGCCATCTTTAAGAAAATTTGTGAGATCATGGGCATTCGTAGGACAAGGAACACACCTTTACATCCACAGTCTGATGGCATGGTAGAACAATTTGAAAAAAGGGCTTACAGAGCAGCTGTTCACGAGTCAACAGGTGAAAGTCCAGCTAGAATCGTTTTTGGAAGGGAACTCAGGTTACCTTGCGATCTGATGTTTGGAATACCTGAAGAAGAACGAAAAGAAATTCGAGATTATGCTAACGAAGTAAAAGGCATGACTTCTGGGAATACAAGATTTTGTTCTGAGCATATCCAGCTGGCCAGTGATCGAATGGAAACCAAATACAATACTTGAAAGCCAATTCAATCGGATTTCAAGAGGGTGATTTAGTGTGACTGTATAATCCAACAAGAAAGAAAGGAGTGTCGCCGAAATTGTCTTCAGCATGGGAAGGACCCTACAAAATAATCAAGAGGATCAATGATTTGGTTTATCCAGTTCAGCGCAACACCAGGAGTAAAAGGAAAGTTGTACATTGGAACAGATTGACGAAATATCATCGGCGTGAAGTTGATCGGGACGATCAACCTTAAGAGGAGGGCAGTGTTGCATATAAGTTTTGATGCTCAGTGTATTTGTAGAATTCTTTTACCTTATACCTGTGCCGTTTTTGACTTTTGTAGACCAATCTCTGGTAGACCAGTTAGTTTTTGTCGATTGTCAGTCTGTCAACGTGTTGTTCAGATTGCTAACAAAGTGTTGTTACAATTCTTTGGCCCGAGAAGTGTTATTCGCCCTTTAAAAGGCAGTGTGGCGCCTTCGCCATACAGTACAGAATCTAACTTGAAATCTAGAAAATACTGCTTTATTCGGGCAAAGAGATAATCGCGTTCATTCTGGATTTTACAAGAATGGATTACAGATATAAAAGGCCAGTATTAGTTAGTAGTTTTTAAGTTTATGATTGACTGTGATACGATTTAGATAGTGATTATTGTTGTAAGAGCTGTAAAGAGTTAAGTTGTTTGAGTTAATTAGTGGAGTAATTAGTGTCAGAATGTGATGTAACGTAGAATAAATTACTGTTGTGGTAATTGGACTTTGATTTTGGAATAAGCGAACCCAAGTTTCTGTCACGCAAGCCAGAGCCGTGACAGTATTATAGTGGCAATCATGCTGCAATATTAATTCTGAATTTCATTTGCTGGATCACAATAATCCCCCATAACTGCATTCTATGACAATTTACTTTACTACTTAAGTAGTTTTATTAAACAATGAAGATCAGTTGGCCCAAAACTAGGGGTCGACAAGACAAGAATTCTTGTCTTGATAACAACTTCTTGTCTTGTCTTGAGAAAAAATCAAGATCACTCGACGTTTTCTTGACATCGTATATCTTGTTTTGAATCAAGAAATTTCAAGATCTTGAAATTTCTTGATTAATCGGTGGTTCTTACGGCAATCTGGTGGTTCCCCGATTGTTATTTGATTTCTGACGAATGCAAATGACGTCGCGCAGTTGCACGCTTCACCCCGCTTAGCGAAGGTTTTTATCATCGAGCGTTTTTATTATAAAGTGGTAGGTAGTCATTACCTGTTTTGTTATATTTTTGATGCCAATTTGTGAATAGTGGTTGAGGTAGTAAAAAGTACATTATATATATATATATATATATATAAACAATGGGAGTTTCTTGGGGTATCGGTCGTCTTGAAGGGCTAGGAAATAAAAATCTCTTTTTCCACTAAGCCAAGCTTTCGGCAATTATTTATTGCCTTCGTCAGGGCTACAACAATATAAAAGATCTTATTATTATGAATAATCAAAACTATGACTAGGACATATAAATTTTTAACTATAACTTACTTGCAAAGTGAGAATTTTATAGTCGAAAAGCTTTCAAATTGTCGGAAAATTGTTGTTATTCTATTTTGACTATCAAACTGTACAGAATATAAATGTTAAAAATATGGAAAAATAATTAATAAACAATAATTGATAGATATAAGAAAAATAGAAGAGATAGAAGAATATGTAGAATAAAATTTTGAAGTGTATAAATACTAGTTTCTCATAGACATTGATTTTTGGTGTCATCACTAGACCAGTTAGGTAATTTTAGGAATAAATTTAATTAGATGTAAGTAGGTTCGAATAAATACTACTGAGATCTTGAATATCCTTTCTTTTATTTAGGCATAAAGGTTCTTGAGATATCTCTACCATTTCTAGAAACAAACGTTTATTTAAATTTTGTTCATGAATAATCACTTGTGAATTTCCAAAATCAAAATCGTGTCCTTCTTTAGTAGAATGTTCTGAAAGAGCACAAGAAAGAATAGTTCTTCTACAATCACTTTTATGTCGTGTTATCCTATCTTTTAATACAGTTGATGTTTGACCGATATAAACTTGATTACATTGTTCGCAAGGAATTTTATAGATTACTGAAGATTGTTTTAAAGTTTCATCTTTGTCTTTGACTTTAGAGTATAAATTGCCTATTTTATTGATATGTTTGTGTGCAATTTTTATGTCTGGTATAATTTCTAATATTTTGATTACTTTTTGTGAGACACTTTTAATATATGGTAATGCAAAATAATATATTTTATTTTGTATCTGAGGATCATTACTATTTATTATAATATTATTATTTTGTTGGTTATTCCCCATAGAATTATTTGTAATAAGTGACGTATTGTATAAATATTTTTTGAGAAAAGCATCTGGATAAGAGTTATCTTTCATTATATTATAAAGTTTTTTTATGTTATTTTCTCTAAATTCAGGGTGGGAAATTCTCTCAATTCTTCGGCGTAATCCTAATATAACATTTATTTTCATTTTTGTTGTATGGTAGGAATTGAAGTTGATATATCTACCTGAGCTTGTTGGTTTAGAATACCAATCAAGTTGGATTTTATTTTGATCATTTCTTATCACTAGAGTATCTAGAAATGGTACACTTTGATTATTTTCAGTTTCAATTGTGAATTGAATATTAGGATCATAACCGTTAAATGTTGAGATTAGTTCTGTAAGTTGGTCACGTGGGATTGCACAGATTAAATCATCCACGTATTTTTTAATGAAAGGCATATCAAAATGAAGTTTTGGAATACATTCGTTCAAAAGATCATCCATTACATATTGAGCGATAATAGGAGACATTGTTGCACCCATAGGTGTGCCTAAGATCTGTTTATAAAAAATATTTTGAAATCTGAAATATGTTGAATCGAAAATAAATTGTAATATTTCAAGAAATTGTTTTTGAGAAATATTGGTATGCTCAGAAATAATAGACCAGTGTTTTTTAATGCTTTTTTCTATTAAGTAGTAAGGTATTTTACTGAATAAAGAAACTACGTCAAGGCTTACAACTACATAATTGGCAGGTATACTCATATCATTGACAAGTTCTGAAAATTCAAAAGAATCAGTTATGTAATATGTATTATTTTTACTGTATGCGTTTGTCAAAACATCCGTGATTAGTTTTGCTAATTTACAGTTTGGAGCATTAATGGATGAAATAATAGGTCTTACAGTTAATGTAGGCTTATGGATTTTAGGAAGGCCATAAAATTTAGGTGCTGCTTGATTATAGATTGTTAAGGTTTTTGAAATTTCATTCGTGATAACTTTTTGTTTCAATAAAGATGACACTAATTTGTTAGATTTTTGTTGGAAAGTAGATGTAGGATCTCTGTTGAGTTTTTTATAACAACTTTCATCACTAAGTAAATCATTACATTTTTCTATGTATAATTCTTTTTTCATTATGACAGTTACATTACCTTTATCTGATCGTGTAACAATAAGGTCTGTATGTAATTTGAAAAATCGTTTTGTTTTACGGAAAAGAGTTTGGAGAAAGTTGAGAGTAGTAGGTTTATGAACAAAATTTGTTAGGACATTTGTAATTTTTGATCTAATTATATTTCTACTTTTTTCTGGACAGTGGAATAGTATGTTCTCTATGCTAGAAAGATATTGTTTGATTGAAATATCATTTACTGTTGGATTAACACTAAAATTGTGACCTAGTGAAAGAAACTGCAATACATCTTCAGGAATTTCATTATCAGAAAGATTTTTGATCCAGTTATCTTTCGTTTTAAGGAATATAGATTTGGCTTTTTCTTTTAAACTATTGAGTTTATCTTGATTATTTAATTTAGTTTTTTTAAATTTGCGTTCATATGTATCGTTTTGTGAAGAGAAAAAGATATCTAAAATTTCATAGGGTAATATTTCTTCCAATTTTTCAAATACCTTGCTTTGAGAATATTCTAAACTATCTAAATGTTTATGTGCTACAGTAATTTCTAAGTTTAATATTTTAGTTTGAAGTTTAATAGTAAACTCAATTATTTGATGACTTAATTGATTATCATGGTATTCTAAAGTTAGATGAGTATTTTTGGTATTATTAATGATATGTGTAGGAATAATACCTTCTCTTCTACAAGAGAGGAGAAATATTTTTCGGTTCCGACATGATGATAGCTTGATGTTGATTGATGCCCATTTCTTCAATAGTCTAACTGATTCAGCTCCATATTGTTGCTTAATCGTTTGGTAGAACCCCATACCTTATATTTACAGAGTATCTTGACCGGAGAATTTATAAACAATGGGAGTTTCTTGGGGTATCGGTCGTCTTGAAGGGCTAGGAAATAAAAATCTCTTTTTCCACTAAGCCAAGCTTTCGGCAATTATTTATTGCCTTCGTCAGGGCTACAACAATATAAAAGATCTTATTATTATGAATAATCAAAACTATGACTAGGACATATAAATTTTTAACTATAACTTACTTGCAAAGTGAGAATTTTATAGTCGAAAAGCTTTCAAATTGTCGGAAAATTGTTGTTATTCTATTTTGACTATCAAACTGTACAGAATATAAATGTTAAAAATATGGAAAAATAATTAATAAACAATAATTGATAGATATAAGAAAAATAGAAGAGATAGAAGAATATGTAGAATAAAATTTTGAAGTGTATAAATACTAGTTTCTCATAGACATTGATTTTTGGTGTCATCACTAGACCAGTTAGGTAATTTTAGGAATAAATTTAATTAGATGTAAGTAGGTTCGAATAAATACTACTGAGATCTTGAATATCCTTTCTTTTATTTAGGCATAAAGGTTCTTGAGATATCTCTACCATTTCTAGAAACAAACGTTTATTTAAATTTTGTTCATGAATAATCACTTGTGAATTTCCAAAATCAAAATCGTGTCCTTCTTTAGTAGAATGTTCTGAAAGAGCACAAGAAAGAATAGTTCTTCTACAATCACTTTTATGTCGTGTTATCCTATCTTTTAATACAGTTGATGTTTGACCGATATAAACTTGATTACATTGTTCGCAAGGAATTTTATAGATTACTGAAGATTGTTTTAAAGTTTCATCTTTGTCTTTGACTTTAGAGTATAAATTGCCTATTTTATTGATATGTTTGTGTGCAATTTTTATGTCTGGTATAATTTCTAATATTTTGATTACTTTTTGTGAGACACTTTTAATATATGGTAATGCAAAATAATATATTTTATTTTGTATCTGAGGATCATTACTATTTATTATAATATTATTATTTTGTTGGTTATTCCCCATAGAATTATTTGTAATAAGTGACGTATTGTATAAATATTTTTTGAGAAAAGCATCTGGATAAGAGTTATCTTTCATTATATTATAAAGTTTTTTTATGTTATTTTCTCTAAATTCAGGGTGGGAAATTCTCTCAATTCTTCGGCGTAATCCTAATATAACATTTATTTTCATTTTTGTTGTATGGTAGGAATTGAAGTTGATATATCTACCTGAGCTTGTTGGTTTAGAATACCAATCAAGTTGGATTTTATTTTGATCATTTC
Organism: Ceutorhynchus assimilis; assembly: GCA_917834065.1. Lineage (NCBI taxonomy): Eukaryota > Metazoa > Arthropoda > Insecta > Coleoptera > Curculionidae > Ceutorhynchus > Ceutorhynchus assimilis. Next base: position 7,996,469 of record OU892281.1, read on the forward strand.
TTATCACTAGAGTATCTAGAAATGGTACACTTTGATTATTTTCAGTTTCAATTGTGAATTGAATATTAGGATCATAACCGTTAAATGTTGAGATTAGTTCTGTAAGTTGGTCACGTGGGATTGCACAGATTAAATCATCCACGTATTTTTTAATGAAAGGCATATCAAAATGAAGTTTTGGAATACATTCGTTCAAAAGATCATCCATTACATATTGAGCGATAATAGGAGACATTGTTGCACCCATAGGTGTGCCTAAGATCTGTTTATAAAAAATATTTTGAAATCTGAAATATGTTGAATCGAAAATAAATTGTAATATTTCAAGAAATTGTTTTTGAGAAATATTGGTATGCTCAGAAATAATAGACCAGTGTTTTTTAATGCTTTTTTCTATTAAGTAGTAAGGTATTTTACTGAATAAAGAAACTACGTCAAGGCTTACAACTACATAATTGGCAGGTATACTCATATCATTGACAAGTTCTGAAAATTCAAAAGAATCAGTTATGTAATATGTATTATTTTTACTGTATGCGTTTGTCAAAACATCCGTGATTAGTTTTGCTAATTTACAGTTTGGAGCATTAATGGATGAAATAAATAATGAAAGCTTGGCTTAGTGGAAAAAGAGATTTTTATTTCCTAGCCCTTCAAGACGACCGATACCCCAAGAAACTCCCATTGTTTATAAATTCTCCGGTCAAGATACTCTGTAAATATATATATATATATATATATATATATATATATATATATATATATATATATATATATATATATATATATATACCGTGACTCTTCAGTAAACAGTACGTCTGCTGAGCCATCTGGATCAGAATATATACTCCTGGACAAAATTATCGCACCACCACTGCACATAAGCATCATAAGCAGTGGTGCGATAATTTTGTCCAAGAGTATATTTACCCACAAGCAATAGACAGAAACGTAAGCGTTGCGGGTTTAGTAGATATACAATGATCAGTGAGAATAACGCGACTACTACCAAAGCTACTAATGCGAGTGAGAATGACAAAATTGAAACCGTAGCTGTCTGCGATAGTGGCAGCAAAAGGAAAAAGCAGCAGCATTCACCAATGCAGCAGGATAGTGGTGTGGCAATACTGGCAGAAAGAAATGCTGTGATTTTTTTGAAATTGAGGTGGACCCCAGTACCAACGGCAAAAACAAAAATGATAAATTAGCCAAATGTATACCATGTTTTCAAAAACATAACAAAAGTGTTTACCTGAAAATGAAAATTTCTGGGACTCTTGGGTTAAAAAGACACTTAAAAGCAAAACATGGGACGTTATTTGACAAATAATTTTCTAGAGGAAAGCCTGATCGAAGCAAGATTCAGATACGTTTTAGCATTTTCATTGTTAGTCAAGATATTTCAAGATTTCTTGTTTTCTTGACAAGAAATCTTGGTATTGACATAAAATTTCTTGTCCTGTCTTGAAATCTAAAATTATTTCTTGTCTTGATCTTGTCTTGAAATCAATAAGACAAGATCAAGACAAGATCTTGAAATTGTCAAGAACTTGGCGACCCCTACCCAAAACTAACAGTTCAGATAATAATATGGATCTAAAATCCGACGAAAATATTGCAGCTTATGGAAATCATCCAAAAATTCAAACTTCGTCTCTAGATCCACTTGAGACATCCATTCGAAATTCAACTAGCAAAAACACAGCACGACTTGACTCAGCATAATAATAGTAATTTAGATCCAGTAACGACATAGGAAAATCACTCCATCAACACTGATGAATTTAAATCTCCTATTCCTTTAAAACTAAGAGAAAAGCAAGAAAGTCCTTGAAGCATATCGAATACACCAATTCACTGATTGACTGATGGCCAATCCACTACAAGCAATCTAAACATTTGTAGATCTCTCAAGACGCAGGCAAAAAATCCTGGCGACAGCCAAACTATAGCCCGTTGCATGGTTCTTGACCTACGGCTACTGAATAGACAGAGGGGACAATGGGCTATTGCTGCGTTGTCAGTTGTCATATCGATAATATTTATTAATACATGAAAATTGCAATAAAATTTCCATCATTTTCATGTAATAATAAATATTATTATTGATATGACAACGCAGCAATAGTCCATTGTTCTTTCTGTCTATTCAGTAGTCGTAGCTCAAGAACCATGCAACGGACTATACTAGAAAGATTTACCGCTTCAGAAGTAATTCAATCAAACCAAAGCTTTGGAGAATAAATACACAACCAACCGAACTTCAACTAAAACAGTCATTATGCTACACCACCTTACATCTACCAACAATAGTTGTTGGGTCGTACCAAAGACTAAAAATGCTGCTTATGGGACATGACCCTCCAAGAAGAAGAGAATATTCAAATCACACAGGCAAATTTATGCTATTTAATTCCATATTATGTTAATGCCTGTAAACTGATATATAAAACGATATATTTACCACATTTATCTTCCACATGGCATTGCTTCTCTTTCTCATAGCAAAGCGTAGCACTTTCGTCTTCGCCATTATGACAATCATTAATATCATTGCATATCTTGTCTCCCATAATACAGTTTCCCAGAGGGCATTGGAATCCATGGCAAATGGGCGGAAGGATCGGATCTGGTGTCATTGCTAAAATATGGCACAAATAATGAATTTAAAAGACACAACCGTTTATACTCACCCATTGCTTCAAAAACTAGATTTTTGTAAAACTTAACACTGGTATATTTTTTAGTATGTGAAAATCCACAGTGTCCCTTTTCTTCAGCGAAAACTGCGGCTGGATACCAGCCCATTCTTGTATCGCAAATGATGGTACCGCTCCAGGAATTATCCTGAAAATTGCAATTCTATACACAATTTCATATATCATGAAACATACCTGACAGTCTTCTTCGATCTTTTTTTCAAAACACCTGTAACCAACCAAGCAATGTTTAAGTGGCGCTAATGGCACAAACATAACTTTATTGTCGTTATCTTCCCCAATTGCATAGCATTTTTCTATTTGAAGCCCATCACGTCTCACATTTAAATCAGCTGCTTGAACGTATCGATTATAGAAAATATAATTTTCCAATCTTAATAGAACAATATCGGTATCGTTGATATTAATACTAGAAGTAACTCTTATGATTTGTTCATGAGGTCCTTTTTCAGTTATATGCAACTTGCCTTTACCTAGTACTGCTGTTATGTAGTTAGTTTTGATCCTTAAAATTGCTTAAATGAATAATGAGTGTGGAAATTATTGTAAAACCTACACATGCAACCCTTTAACACAATTATTCGAAGTCACTATCCATAATTTGTCCAGAACTGTACCCATACATTTATATTGACCGTTAAAGTAAATTGCTGCCATCCAAGGTGAAAAATAAAGCTCTTTTGCTTCTTTTAGTGATTCGTGTTGTAGGGTGGTACTTGTAGAGGTATTCGAACAACTATAAAAAGTCAAATAAAATTTTGAACCATCAAATCATGTGTTTACCTGATATAAAGTCCGTCACAACAATTTTCACAGTGCTTAGACTCATAATCCTGAACAACTTTGCCGCTAATCATCGAATAACTAGAATTAATGGTAACATCTTCAATCCTGTATCTATTATAAGTTAGATAATCATCAAAGCCAAGCAAATTGCAGAAAATAGTTCCCAAGGCAGGTTCGTTACCGATAAATTGGGAGGTTTTATTTAGACAAAACGGTTTCCATTGTCCTTCGTGGTTAATTGTCGCTATGCCTCTGGATTTGAACATTGGTCGATTGTCTTTGTCTAGTGTGATATTCTGACCATTGGTCAATGAGACTAAAATATACTTTCAAGTAAATTTCCTTCGCCATTAAGTCAATGATTTTATTCTATTCCAACTTACCACAATTTATTTCGTCATCTTTTAATGGACAATCAACTGTCCCATCGCACCTTTTAGTTAGTTCAATACATTTTTGAGAAAATGGACAAAGGTATTCTGTCTTATTGCAATGTACTAAAGATAAACAATAATTTAATATTATATTATAACACTCCATTCACCAAGTATATTACTTACCGCAATTATTTTCATCGCTTAAATCTGTACAATCAGTAACTCCATCACATATAGCATCAGCGTCAGTTGTTCTTATATAATCTGCACAAGTGCAATCAGTTTCATCACTACCATCTTCACAATCGAAAATTTTGTTGCATCTCTTTTCTATTGGAATTATTTGTAGTAAGACTTTGCATCTAAAGTACATCTTTTCAAATTCCGTATTTATTTTAGGTGCGTTATCTAAATAATCTTCAGATTTATCTTCAAAACTATCCGTATAATTTTTCCTGCTTTCCAATATTTCAAAATCGTCACCACTTGGTGTTAAATCATCAGCATCATCATAGTCTTCATAAGCGTTAGTGTCAATGGGTGGCAGCAAGCTTTTCTTTGAATGTTTAAAAATTTCTCTGAATTTATTTTCGCAATCCATTTCATCATCTCCAAGAAGACAGTCAATGATTCTATCACAACGACGTTTTTTTGGAACGCATCTTCTAGTTCCTTTGCATGTATAACCTGGACACTTTTGCAAAGGATTTCTCGTGGTCACTTTATCTTCTCCTAAAATAACCCACATATAAATTTAGATGTTATTTTCTTGAAAATCGTTACTTGTATTTTCAGCCATCCATCCCATATATTTGCTAACTCTAGTATAAACTCCTGGCTCGTTAGGTCTGGCACAACCTTCTCCGTGGCTAACAATACCGGCCAAGTACCACTGGTTTGGATTATTAGGGTTTCTACACATAAGTGGTCCTCCAGAGTCTCCTTGGCATGCATCTCTGCCTCCTTCAGTGAGTCCTGCACAAATTTCTTCAGTGTCAGAATCTTCTTTGTGCTTGCAGTGGTGCAGTATTGGAACTTCTACTTCTCGCATGTGATCAGCTAGAAGAAACTTACAGTTTTAGGTTTACTGTTGTTGGAAACTTTGTTCAAATTCAGGTTGAATCTACCAGCAAGGTAAATGATTCAAGTTCAAATTATTCACTGTCACTTTATATTTTCCTGTTTACTTCATCCTTTTTCTGTTATATTAAATCAAAAATGAATGTTACTTTAGACAACTATAACGACTTTGAGGATGAACAAAAACTAATAGCTGTAGAAGCGGGGAAAAAGTTTGAATTTGAAAAATCTGTCGAACATGAGCTAAGAGAAGTAGAACTTAGGTTTAAATGTATAAGAGGCTATTTTGTAAGGTGAATTATAACGCATTACGAAAAAACAATTTCTCTACTGTACTTTTTAGGTTTTCTTGGTCTAACAAAAAACAATTTATCCTGGCTGTCCTCAAGACGATTAATTCCTTCGACACATTACTACGCATCATCAGTTATTTATCATTAAATTATGGTAAAATTGCTGCGTACGCAAATGTTAGTCCTTACTGCAAAATGAATTCACAACAAATCTTTATTGATCATAACAGGGCTATGGAAGACAGTCTTAAGGGTTGTTATTATTTTTGGTATTATCCTTATAATTTGTTTGTTGTTATTAGAATCTACTTGTGAAGACATAAAATGGATGGGTACTTTACCAGCTAATAAACAAGTATTGATGATCATTAACCTGTTAAATTTGGGCGGAAGTGGTTTGTACTCAAAGATTTATTTTCCAACAGTGAATATTTATAATAAGAAAATTATAGAGCATAAAAAATTGAAGGAGAACAATCGTCTTCCTGAAAGAAGCAAGTAAATTCAAAATTAGATTAGAATTATAACTAAAAATACATTTTTAGATTTGAGTGAAATTTTTAAAGAAACTAGTCCAATGGATGATTCCGACCAATACCCCAGCGAACATCCTCTGAGTATTGAAGTGGAAAAAAATCGCAGAAAATGGGACGAAATAATTGATAAATATAAACGTGAAGTTTTGGCAAAATCTGATAAAATTCTGAAAATAGCCAAAACCTCAGCGACAAAAATCCCCAAGGAAAAAACAAAAAAGAATGAAGAAGGAAAAACTAAGCAACTAGAAAAAACTGGTAAGAAATCCATTGCTGATGGTGCTGATTGGGTTCAAACACTACCTATATGGATTGTTAAAAAAATATTTGGCCATTTCGACAATAAAACATTAATTAACTTGAAGAAGGTTAACAACTATTGGAGCTACGTTTGCGATAGCCTTATAAAAGACACACAAGCCAGGAGCTTTTTGGACGATGCAATTGCAAAAATGACTGAAAAAATTAATCCAAAAATATTAGAAGAATACGAAAAAGGGCAGCACGTATTGATGCAACCCACAAAGCCACATTTTCCACGTGAAATACGTATCAAAAAATTAATGAACAGAGGAACTGTATTAGAAGACATGAGACCATTGGTCGAAAAAACTCAGCAAACACGTATTTGTTTGACGAATTTAGTAGCTAAAACCGAAGAAATTTGTGATGCCGTAGATAAGCAAGTTATTTTTCCAAGAGTTATTAAGGATGATTTATTGCTGTACAAAGATTATCCTTGCGTTCTAAAGGATGTCAATATTATTATTGACGTGGAAGAAAGCGTACAAGAACAAAGAGAGACGATAATGTTTTCATTAAGCCGACAACTGAGCGATACGTTCAGTTTGAGTTTAAGTGAAGCTAATATAGCAGATTGGTGATATCTTTATTGCAATGTTTTTCAAATAAAAATTTATACACTTACGATCTGCTCCGTGTTCTGCTGTAGCTCCCCAACCAACAGTTGTACAAATAGTACCAGCAGTTGGACTGTTCAAATAATCTTTCCCAGATGTAGTTTCTGATGGTAAGCATATGGGTCTCACGTATCTGTTGTATCTTATGGGAGCTGAGAGTTTCATTAGAGCTGAAATAATTTGGTTAAAATTAAAAGGACACTCCAAAAAAAAAAAACTACATTCTTGTCTTTTTGGCGACGGCGAAATACACTAGCATTATATTTGTGAATGTTCTTACCTATATCGTTTCGCAAGTTTGTTTTACTATAGAACTCGTGAACTACAACCGCAATGACCCATCTCCTTTGATCCATTGGAGAATAGGAAAATCGCCTTAAAGCTCCTGCCTGAACTTCGTAGTAATATTGCCAATATCTAATAAAAAGTTCGATTAGATATACATTTTCCAAAATCAATTGGAACAAGGTAAACATAAATCATAACTGGTGGCTGACTAGTGACCAGTCAGTCACCAGTTGGTACCTTGTTCCAATTGAGTTTGGAAATACTATACTTAAAGCATTTTGAACAATGATTTCTCACCTATCCGCACAATGCGACGCAGTCACAATCCACAACTCATTAATCAACACACCTCCACAATGGAAAATTCCATTTTTGTAAATTGACACCAACCAAGGCCATGATGCTGGTTGACTGGGCTTACCACCAACTACTCTTGAATCTTTCAGAATAAAGTCAACATTTTCATCTTCAGACACATGTCTACGTGTAAAAGTCTTCTCCAGATCTTCAATAACTTCCTCCAACTGCTCATGAGTCAGCTTTCCTTTAGTACTGAGGTCTAAATCTTGATGATTGTTTTTTATGCGATCCAATTCAGCCTCAAGATTAATCCTTTCATAGCCACCCTCTTTTACTTTATAAGCCCTTTCAAGATCACTAAGTAAATCTTCAATGCTAGTATCAACTTCTTCATTCCTATAAGGGTTATTTACCAAAAATCTAAGGCCACAATAGATGGGAGGACATTCAACAAAAGCTGCCCGATCTTGAACGCAAGTATTTACAAGACTCACTTCACTATTTGGTAAAACATTTATAAAGAGGCCATCGTATGGGTCTGTTGTTAAGGTCATATGCGCTTTTGGAATCCTAAAATCAACCTACTATAAAACAAAAACAAAAAAATGACCAAAATCTTACATTGCACTTGGGCCAGCTTCAACTGTGCAAACTTGTGCAGCCCACAATTGAGTTCCAAAGCAGGTAGGATACCATTTTCCTTTATAATTCCTATGAAGAAACCCAACAGAATTCGAAACTTTACTCAAAGGAAAATTCCCAATGTGATCCGCCAACATCGAGCAATCCATTTCATCTTTGCCAGTCACTTCGCACTGTTTTATTCCATCACATTTTTGCACCAATGGTATACAAGTGGATCGTCTAAATCTCGACCAATCGTCACAAGAAAATTCATTTATACCACAACCAAAGCAACCTTGTTCGTCTTCACATCGCGGACAATCACAATAACCATCACAAAGTCGCAATTTTCCTACTCTTTCTTTGCAAGTACAAGCAATTTCGTCACTGGAATCATCACAGTGCACTTCACCGTCACAAATGTGATAATTTTTTATACATTTACTGTTGTCGAGACATGCTTGCTCTCCTAATGGACATAGTATAATAGATGCTGCTCTGGATTTATTGTTGCTAAAATATAACATTGGAAAGATTAATTATTCTTAATAATGCACAGTGGCGGATACAGTGGCGGATACAGTGGCGGATACAGTGGCGGATACAGTGGGGGCCAACTGCCACACTTTTGTCTTTGTCTCAAGAACCACTTTTGTCTTTGTCTCAAGAACTTTAACCTCAAACAGTATATCATTTGTGGTTGAGTTGATGTATTGTTTTTTTTTTTTTTTTGTCTAAATATTCATACAAAATCAATAAGATTATGTACAGGGTGTTTTTTTATATATTGACATCCCACCTATAACCTTTACCTTTATAGGTAGATGAAAAGAGTAAATACAAAAATTGTACTACAGTATTGGCTAAATTTTCAAAATCCATGGTCAAAAACAAAAATTGAATGTCAGAAATGTGTAATATTGCATGCTTTCTGCTTTTTTCAAATGAGATGCGCTATATTTGATTCTATATTCTTGAAGAATACAATTTTCCAAAACAATATAGTTTGTCTATATTTGGTTGAGCCGTCTCCAACATATTTGGTTCTAAAAATTTTAAAAATACTATCAGAGAAACCAAGTACCTTTAATTTCACCTGCAGCTTTCACTTGTACAGGTAGAATGGTTCACAAAATCAGTAGTAAGATCGTATTTTTACAATTGTTGGAGCCAAATATATGAGAGATTGCTCAATCAAATATAGATCGGGGCATTGTGCTCTCCAAGAATATAGAATGAAATATAGGGCATCCCAATTGAAAGAAGCTAGAAGCTTGCAAAATTTCACATTTCTAACATTCAAATTTTGTTTCTGACCATGGTTTCTAAAAATTCAGCCAAAACTGTACAACTTTTGTATTTACACCTTTCTTCTACCTGTGAAGGTAAAGGCTGTAGGAGGGGTAACAATATATAAAAAAACACATGGGAGGTAACTCGCAGCCATCTACTCACCAACTAAGATACTCACCTGAAACGTGTAGTTTTTAAACTAATGAGAAAAACTCACATTTGACTGAGTCAGGTTAGTATCGTAATAAACCAACATATTGATGAATAGATGGCTGCGGAACTCGCTGCGCTCGTCCCGCAGAGGTCCACCTAGAAGTTCTGCAACAATCCACTTATTTGTACTTGAACAATAACTTATATAAAGTCAGAATTTGTAAGATTATCCACTTTTTGTCAATTTGCCTTTTAACAGGAAAATTTTAAAAATACTATCAGAGAAATCAAGTACCTCAAATTTTACCTGCAGCTTTCACCTGTATAGGTAGAATGGTTCACAAAATCAGTAGTAGGATAGTATTTTTACGATTTTTGGAGCCGAATATATGAGAGATTGTTCAATCAAATATAGACAAATTATATATTTTTGAAATCGGGGCATTGTGCTCTTCAAGAATATAGAATGTATAGTAGGGCATCCCATTAGGAAAAAAGCTAGAAGCATGCAAAATTTCACATTTCTGACAATCAAATTTTGTTTCTGACCATGGTTTCTAAAGATTCAGCCAGAACTGTATACAACTTTTGTATTTACACATTTCTTTTACCTGTAAAGGTAAAGGCTGTAGGTGGGGTGTCAATATATAAAAAAACACCCTGTACCTACCTATTTAAAATCACCTTATTCTCCTAAATAGTTCCCCCACAATGCGCTGCCAAAACTAACCCATAAACTGCCCCCCCCCCTTTTCAAAAGGCCTGTATCCGCCCCTGATAATGCAATGCTTACCTAGCTTCAACATCCTCTACATCATCCATTAAACTTTGCAAATTAGATGATTCTCTTCTAACTTCAATTCCAGCCAAATGAGCTATATTATTGGTAGGCGTAGGAATAGGGTTGCACATAAAATACTGCCCTCCAGGAGATGTAACTTGAACTTGACTATTCAAACTATTGGCACTAGCAATGGAGCCTGGTTGCGAAGGAAAAAATCCAGAAGCCATGTAAGGATTAGCTGGATAATTTTGATAAGTCAGCTGTGGGCTTGGAATTGGAGGAGTACCATAATACATGGCTGGATTTAGAACATACATAGGTTGATTTTGTGATTTTTGCGGTGTCACTTGGACGACCTTCAAAAATCCAGGTTCCTGGATACTACCAACTCTTCCAGGTGCTGGCATGAAGCTTGTATAAGGATTCATGTAAGGATAAAAGCAGGGATTAACAAAGGCTTGTTGGTTTGATTGGATGTCTTCTGAAGCTGTAAAGCTATCCATTTGTTTGGCTTTGGTACGAATTTCTTCTTGGGGTTGCCTGGATCTTGAAAGGCCTACAATAGTTTCTGTTGGGAGAGTGTGAGAAGTACTTGTGAGAGGACTTTTAAGTGTTTCTGCTATCGTTGGAGGAATAGGAGATGTAGATTCATCAGTTTTAAAATGATTTTTTTCAGTCAATAATGTTTTAGTTGGAGTTGGGTTATCGTCCAGAGGTTGTTTGACTTTCGCGTGGATTTTTTCTTGAGTTTGCCTTGGCTTTGAGAGATCTACAAATATTTCGATTGCTTTAGGCAAATGTGTTTTTGTAGTGGATTGAGCATCACTTGATTTGTCTTTTTCTAGATTTGGTATATTTGATAAAGGACTTTCATCATGCTTTTCTGCTGGTTGCAACGAAATGGGAGATTTATCGGTTTCAGATAGATTTTCTTTCGTCGTTTGAGTTTTTGGATGTTTTCCTAGGGGTGAGATATTTTCTTCAAATTCCAGATTATCTGACCTGTTAGTTTTGAGCCAACTTGTTGGTAACACGAAGATTTCATCTGGATTATTTAAAAAAATAGCTTCAGTAGTAAATGGTTTGTCATTTGATTCAGTAAAGTGCAATATTTTTTGATCCAGTGCTGTATTTTTGAAATGTTCCTCTGGAATTTTTGGGTTTTCAGCGAGTGAAGTTGGAATTTCTTGAACAGTTTGCATGCCAAAGCCGGTTTCCGTATTTTGATCCAACCCATTATGTTCCAAGTTGGGTTGATGAACAATACGTTCAGATTCTTGCTGATTTTGGGTTTGTGAAGTAAATGTATGCTTCTGTTCAGATTTACCGGCAATATTTTGAGGTAAAGGCCCTTCAGAATTCTGATTAATATTTGAAATTTGCATATGGGGAAAGTTTGGTTGATCATTTTGGTTTTGTTTGTCCATGTTAAATGGAATAGGCCTTTGGTTTTCACTAGGATTTTTCAGATTGACTGGCAGTGGATTGAAATTTGAAGATGGTTCACTATTGAGATTTTTTGGTTTGGTAAACTCTTGATGATTTTGCATGGGATTGGTATTTGGTGACTGGGGAATTGGTGAATGATTTTCCAAATTAACCTTAGTTGGTGGAAACAATGATTCTATATGTGGATTGATTGGCTGTTGTTGTTGTTGATTATACATGTTGGATGGAATAAGCCTTTGGTTCTCACTAGGATTTTTAGAATTGACCGAAAGTGGATTGAAATTTGAAGATGTTTCACTGTTGAGATTTTTCAATTGATCTTCCATATTATGAGGAATAAATTCTTGGTTATGCATGGAATGGGGATTTGGTAACTGTGGATTTGGTGAATGATTTTCCAAGTTCACATTAGTTGGCGGAGGAAATGATTCTATATGTCGAGTAATTGGTTGTTGTTGATTTTGGCTTTGATGGTTCAGATTGACTGGCAGTGGATTGAAATTTGGAGATGTTTCACTGTTAAGTTTTTTTGGTTGATCTCCCATATTATGAGGAATAAAATCTTGATTTTGTATAGGATTTGGCCACTGGGGAATTGCTGAAGGATTTTCCAGGTTAAAATTAGATGGCATATGGGGACTGATTGGTTGTTGTTGATAATTTTGGTTCTGGTCTGCTACATTTTGAGGACCATAGTTCATGTTTTGTCCAAAATTTGGATCAGATGGTACAACCACTTGTTGCGGAAAATTTACTGGTAGCTGTTGATTGAAAGGTTGTTGGTAAACTGGCATAAATTCTTGATCATGTTTGGGTTGCATAACATTTCCACTTTTAGGAACTTCAGGATAGGAATTAAAATTCACCATTCCTGGTTCATGGTTATTAGGTTGATTTGGAGTATGATAATTTACAGGTACATTTTCTGGGAAATTCAAGTTACCATTGGCTACGACTTGAACATTATGGTCGTTAGAAGTTTGGTGTTGTGATGGCCCAGGAACATTGGCAATTTGCAAATTGTTTTGGAAATTTGTTGGAGATTGAATATTTTGATGGGAAATATTAGGATCAACTAGATCATGTCGCAAATTTGGATCATTGAATTCCAAATTAGTTCTTTCATTTAATGGATACTTTGATTGTTGAAGCTCTTTTAAATGACTTTTATCCAACGTTATTTCATGATATTCATCAAAATCCCTCACTTGACGCTTTTTTCTACGATCCAGTTCATATTCCAATAAAATATTTAGCATTTCATTCACTGTACAATAATCAGTTAACCCATGTAAATCAGTGTTTTCAAAAACACTACAGCAAGCATCTACAGTTTGTTTTGTTTGACATAAATTCAGTTCTTCATAAGAATCATACAAATAATTGCCAGATTTAAGCTTTTCTCTAAAAAGAGCTTGATTGAGCATTCTGGTGATGTTGACAAATTCTTCAGTTGGAGATGGAGTTGGTTGAAATATTTGATTGGATTCGTTAAGTTGGTTTATATGAAAAAAATGATAGCCTGCAATGAAAAAGAATATAGTTATTACGAAAATATGTTTCAAATAAAAAATCGCATACGTTTGTTGGCAAATCCAAAAATAATTGTTGTTAATACGACAAGAAAAATGGCTCCCAAAGCAAATATTAATTGAGTCACGTATCGCAATTGGGCTCTTTGCTTTTGCATTGCACGTTCGTGTTCGATTTCTACAAAAAAAAATCCCGTTCAATACCATGACCTGGATATTTTAGGTGAGAAACACTAATGATTACTTATCAAATTATACAGGGTGTAAAAAAAAAGGTGTACAGGATTTCTAGTGGTGATACTGCATATGAAAATAAGAAAAAATGTTCCTATAAAAATATTATGCCCTAAGATGCTTTTTTGTTTTGTGAGTAATTACCCTCTATCCTTATGGAAACATCCCTTTCAGAACTGTTACGACTTTTTTCACAATTACCATTCGCTTTGGCATGGAAATGTATGCGAGAATACCTAATTTAAAGGAAAATAGTTTGCCACTGATCTTGAAAATAAATAAAATCCATTATTTTCATCTACTGTTTGAAGGGCTGTAACTTCTTCAGGGAGCATCTTAGGGCATATGTTTATAGGAACTTTTTTCTTATTTTCATATGTAGTATCACCCCTCGAAGTCCAATACACAATTTTTTTTTACACACACCTTGTATTTGAATGACAGATAAAAGTTCGCTTACCCCTTGAATAATCATCGCTTTTATTAAGGTCAATAGTTGTCATACCATCTGGTTCCTGAAAGGGTTCAGGACTAGCCGATATCGGCTTTTTCTCATCATTTTTCTCTTTAGCTTTATTAGAAGGCACTTTAGGGGCCACCATTTTTATATTAAAACACTATTTTACACTTATTTCAATACAAAAGAAATATTACACATACATTTTAAATAAAAATCGAACCATACATTGCAATATACCAATAAATGAATGACATTTTTTAGTTATAAAACAACAATGACCTATTTTATTGTCTAGATAAACAAAAATATGCTTATTTGAAATGTTGCAAAAACGATGCAATCAGCAATTTGATCACATAACAATCAATTTAATTATATGATAATTTTTATGTATAATTTTTTTCTATATTGAAAAGTTTCAAACTCAATTTTCTAAGTATATAAAAATAAAACAAGTTCTACACAAAATGTCAATACAACTAAAACGTAACACATCTGATATCATTTCTGACACATTTTGTTCTAGCTTAGTATCGGTTTCGTGTTTTAAAATTTTCTAAATTGATACAAAGCAACATCGAAAGTAGTATATCGTGTTACGAGCTCTTCAGTAAAGAAGTGGATACTTTTACATATAATTTTTAAAAAGGTTATAGAGTCGAACAGAATCGAGCTTTGAATAGAATACAGGTTGAAAACAGTAACATAATACTGATATTTTCGTTTGGAATAGTGACAGTTTAAAAAATGCAAAAATATTTCCCAAAAAACTTCCATAAACTTCCCCAGTTTCGTGATGAAAGAAATTGAAGGGATTTGAATATAAAAATGTGCAAATTCTCAAAAAAAATTTAATATTATAGCTCCCCAGTTTGCTAAAGTTAACAGAAACGTCAACGATTTTTTTTTTTTCAGAAGGGCCCGAAATTTAATGATGATCTTATGGTTGAAAAATGTAGACATTAGAAATTATTAATGAGGAATGAAAAGCAAGGGCACAGCCAAATTTAATAAAAGACAGTAGAAATTAATGATCATTCTGTGTCGTAAGTTGCAACATCTAGAGTATTTTTCAAGGGGTTTGAGTTTTATTTTGGAAGTATTGGGATTATGATCAGCAGATCAGCCTCGGATTTTATTGCCAAAATATCTTAAAATAAATATCTTGTGACAGGACACAAAATTTCGATTGGTTTCAAATGGTAAAGCTCTATCAATATGACATCGCAAGTATAGGAAAAATCTAGTCAGTTGGACGATTGTAAATAATATATTACACAAACCTCGGTAGGAAATTTCTTTCCTGTCTCGAGATTATAGTTAACTTCGACGCTTCGCGTCTCAGTCAACTATAACCAATCTCTCGACAGTAATGAAATACTTCCCACCTCGAATATACTATTTCTGACATATTGTTTTTTCATGACTATTTCACTAGAGTGTTTTACACTGGCAAAATGTCATAAGAACGGCCGGTTTCCTACTGACAAAACTCCTACCTGGACAAAACCAACATGATGGTTTTTCAGCGACAAAATTTTGTGTGGTTAGAGTAAAAAACCGGTGAGTTTGACAAGTGTCACCTAAAGAAAATAAATTTTCCAAATGAAAATTTGACTTGCTTCTCTCGTGAAATAGTCTAGCCGAATACCACTCAAAAAAAAATTATGTAGGCAAAATTATTCTCTTGGTTTTATTCAAGTTTGTTGCTTTTTGGTAATTTCGCTCATGAAATTTTTGATCAATGAGAGAACCGAGATACAAGGGATGTCCCAAAATGCAAGTTTTTCAAAATTACCTTTGTATCTGAAAAAACCAAAAGGGCGATGACATTTCTGTTAGAGCCATCTTTCGTTTGATCAGAAAGTAGTCAAAGTTCGCGAGAACCGCATTATTCCAACTCCAATAGCAGTAGAGTTGTTCCTTATGTACAACCAAAATGGGACACACTGTACATGAACCTATGTCCCTATGGTTCGAACACAAATAACTATTGGTATTTGGCTGATTGAACAAGATGTCAGATGTCATAATGCATATCGGACATTCACACATTGAACACCCTGTATCTCAAAAACTAGTCATAGGATTGAGTTGTGCCCATGATAGTTATTGATCAGAAGGGTCAGATCTATAACATATTAAAATTTAATTAAATTCCACTGCGGTCAGAAATCCCATAAGAAGTGTGAAAATAATAACTAAGAAAAAGTTTTTGAGACCATATCTCCAAAAACCACAAGAATTGCGAATCCAATCTGCAAACCATTCCTTAGAAATTACAAACTTATTACCTACTTATTTTTTTCGAACAAATCAAATTTGTTTTCAGATTTTTCTTTATATCCATGTTTTCTAATGGCTTCAGTTGATGATCTTCCTGACGTAAAAGACTGACACTAATCCCTAATTTTTAAACACACGCACGTTTTCCATTGAACACTAAGCAAAGAAGTGCCTATCTAACTTCAGCAGACAACCCGAAGATTTTCCCCCTTTTCTAGAACTTTATTGAATCACAAGTTTGTTTACTTTTTCATTTTGTACAAACTGCGAAGAAAAATATTTAATTTTGACAAGGGTGCATACTTACTCTTCATATTCAACTAACGACGATCCATTTTTGTTCTCCATTGTCTGGCATTTTACACTTTTATAGTCTGGAATTATCTAAACGAGTTCGAGATATTTCACGCCAGTCGAACATCTTCCTCCCTTAATGAACCTTTTACAATTTGTCTGGACGCCCTAATTTGAGCAATTTGTCTTTTCCCGGATGCGAAGGCAAAAATGGGAAATTGCCAATTTATTTTATGGAACGATTAATTTGTAAATAAATTGTTAGCGAATAAATAAAATACGTGTCGGCAAAAAGTGATGATTTATTATTATTTTTGGTTAATGAATTTGTGACGTTTGTAGAACTTAATTGATGTTTAAAATAAATATTCATATATGGGAGTAATTTAATTTGCAAGTAAAAAATTATTGCTAGAATGTCAATATATAATTAATTTTATGATTATTAAATAATTGGTATAATCATTAAATATTTTACTAAAGTTTTAATTAAACATTTTTGTGAATTGATCGAGTGCTCCAGTTTTAATAAATCTAAAATTGGACTGTTCGAAAGGGAGGGGAACCGAGAACAGTTTCTTTGGCTAAATTTATAATGCAATTTTCACAATAAAAATTCATCAAAAAGCTTTAAATTTTCCATTTACGAAATTTCTCCTGGTTTCTTTGAACTAAAATCAAATGTGTCACTTACACACTGGGGCATTTCCGCAATGGAAAACATGGGAAAAGGTTACAAAGCAGCCACTTTCCCGGAGGTTTTCACTGCACTACACCACACGAGATAAAGGCTTTTCCTCTGGGTTGAAAAAGGAAATGCTTACATTTTTGATTGACAGCTTTTTAGCTTTATGGAAGGCGTATAAAGCACGAGCATAAAAGAACCATTTTGTTTAAAGTAATTTGTGAAAGGCAGAATTGCTTTGTGAAATTAACTTACAATAATTATTCTCTTATAAGGTGGTGGGTGAGTCTAATGAGAATATAAAAATTAATAATTATGCTTTGTAAAAACTGAGCTGTACGCTTTATAGCGTCGTCGAGAGCGATTGGGTGTTTTGTTTACAAATAATACATTTAAAAATGGCACCAAAATTTGCGGCAATAGAAGATGAAAAACTAATTAATGCAGTCAGTTCGCATAGAGCAATCTTTGATACTTCTCATCGCCTTCCAAATGTTCTTTATTCAGTAAACTGAAAAACCATTCGTTTTTCGGTACGTCTTGTGATGAAAATATCATGGGGTGTCGATCTTTTTCTCATTTTCAGATAATAATTATTAATTTCGTCGCAAAAAGCAAAAGGGCTAGTTTTTTCTTCATGATGCACAACTAGATGCTCGTGGATGCGACAGCGCGACTGTTGACGGCTAGCCAAAGAATACAGGACAAGAAGGCGTTCAACGGTTGCCGTCGACGGTGACCGTCGACAGCGACCGTTGACGGCTCCAGCGAAACCGTACCTTAAGCTTAACAAACTACTCTTTGCCTCGGTGGCCGACTTTCGACTCCGTTTGATAGCGCATGGATGTTTCTAGAATTGTCTAGATAATTCGCTTTAGTTCATTTCGAATTCGCGAATTTTTCAGTAATCAGGCAGTGTTGCAAGATTGTGCACGCAGAGAGATTCATTACTACTCTGGCGCGTGCGCCGTGCATCTACAGAATTTAACTTGGAATCTAGAAAATACTGCTTTATTCGGGTAAAAAGAATATTGCGTTTGTTTTGGATTCTACACGAATAGATTGCGGATATATAAAGGCCAGTATTAGTTAGTAGTTTCAAGTTTTAAGATTGACTGTGATATGATTTAGATAGTGATTATTGTTGAGAGTTTTAAAGAGTTTAGTTGTTTGAGTTGATTGGTGTCAGAGTGTATAGTAACGTGGAATAAATTATTGTTATGTTAATTGGACTTTGATTTTGAATGAACGGACTCCAAGATTTCTGTTACGCAGCCAGTGCAGTGATACTGCTATACTACTTTCCCATAAAATATGTAGTATTGTCACGGCTCTGGCATGCGTAACAGCTCTGTTAATTTTCATTCAATATCAATGTAATTAAGCTCTAATTGAAACCAATTAAATTCTCTAATTTTGTTTCAATTATTTATTTGCTACACGCGTGCAGTTTATTAGTATAAAATAATTTTTTCAGTTACATAGGTACGTCACTACAAAAACCCTGATTCTAATGAAAAAATATGAATTAAATTAAATTAAATTAAAGGACCCCGCACACTTCTTATGGGATTTTGGTTGGACGCGGAATTTAACCAAATTCTGGTATGTTGTAGGTATATTTCGACCTCCTGAGTAAAAGTTCTCATGGGTACAAACCACTGATCTAAAAAATAAATGGATGAACAATTCATACGGCTTGATTGGCAAAATTTGTGCGAAAATTTGGGGTCAATATTCTACGAACAGTTGTGCAACGGAACAGCCTAACGCCTGCGCAGTGTCTTATCTTTCGAACAACTGTTCTAAGTTTTGAAATTCCTTCATTTTTATTGGCCAGATTTTGTGCACGCACAATACATGTATCTACTGCGCATGCTCACAGCTGTCCCAGTCAGTTGTTATTGTTTAGACTTTGACCTCGTAAATTAGCAGCATTAGAAGCGTTCTTTGTTTATCTATTTATTTTTGAGATCAGTGGTACAAACCGATCCTATGACTAGTTTCGGATATACGGGGGTTTTTCTCATACTACCTCAGGCAACCTGAAAATACTGAATTTTCATGTTTTTTGCGTTTATTTGTGGTAGGTAGCTTTAAAAAATGTTGATTAAGTTTAAACCTTTTACAGAAAGGTGCATGTTTTTAGTTAGGTGCCTATATATGTGAATGTACGAAGGTATTTTGAAAAGTACTTGTTTGGTGAGCCTTTGTGTGTTTTTAAAACAAACAGAAATAGAAGTATGACAAACTATATACTGTATTTTTTCCCAAGATAGATTTTGAGTTGACACTGTCAACTTTGAAACATAAACAATGCCGCTTATTGGTCGCAAGATTCCATTTGCACCAAGGATGATACACACTACTGTCGAAATAGACTTCATAAGCTTAGGCAGGATTCACAGCAGATAAATATATTCTTAGAACAATAACTTCAAATCTAATATTTTGATTTAAGCTGCTTAGCTTAACTCATGCGCGGACGGTTATTCGCCGATTTGAATTTTTTTTCTTCTCTAAAAAATTAGGAGGCGTGGATCCCAAAGCAAAAAGGTCATACACTTCTAGTTTGCAGGGACTAAACTGGCAACATTTGTCTTAAATAGGTGGAACTTGTTCAGATCAATGGCTTTTGAGAAAATAAATGGTCTTTACAGGTGTAGAGAACTAAGTTGTTTCAAAATAGACGACACGTTTTTGATGAAAAGATCACTCCTTTGGATTATTTTTGAGAAAATGTCATAATTTTGAGAGGACTCTGTTCCTATAAACAAAATGGATAGAGTTTTCTTCTACGTGCAGATTAAAGTTGCTTAGCTCAAAAAATGTTTGCGATTAAACGAGGGGAAATTTATTTTGGAGAGCCGCAGGACTGTAAACGACGTTCTATTTTCTTGTAATTCCACTGGTCACTTCGAAAACGGGTAGATAATATTGAATTTCTAATAATTATTGTTGAGAGTTTTTGATTCAAACTATGTAGTCTTGGCTGCGGACGCGTGACCTCGCACTACTCGAACTCGACTCGTTCGAAGATCATAGCGTATATGTGGTGCCGAATGGTTTGAAATTGTATGGTTTTTTTATTTCAATATCGAATTTTAAATAGACAAACAAATTTCCTTTTTTCCCAAATATTTGCACGAACAAAAAAGGAAAGTTAGAGTAAAAATCAAACGAGAAGAAGCCACACGCGTTATTATTTGTCTCACTTCAAATGGGAGGGACCCAGAGAAAAGGAAATCTGTCTTCTTTGTCAGCGCTGACGTCAATGGCTTCTTCTCGTTTGATTTTTACTCTATGTTAAAGTAGATAAATTTTCAGTTGAAATGAAGTATTTCCATTCAACTTTCCAAGCTTTTGTCTACAACCGCACTTAAACTGATTTTCTCACGAGGCACAATATTTTTTCGGCATATGTCCACTTTAGAGCCCCAATAAATAACCGAAACGAATTAAGACGCAGTCCCTGGTTGAAATTAAGCGGCTCCCGGAGTCGTAAATAACCCGGCAGCCCGAAGTGAATTAGGTGGAATCCGGTGACCGGAGCGACCGCGACTTCCCGGAATTTCACCCGGATTAATTGCTCTGGATGGGGAACAGCGGTTCGGATGCGGCGATAATGGAGTGCGAATCTTTGCCAGGGATTTTCGGGACCCCGAAGGAATGTTTGAGGGTTCGAAGGGATTGCGGGGACCAAGGCCGGAAATTAACGGCGTTTATAGTAAGGGACTCTCAAATAAGGAGTATTTGAAATTACTTCAGTAATGCTTTTAATTCTTAAGATAAAATGCAATTTTATCATAGTAGGCTTCTTTTCAAATATACGTACATGGAAAACCCATAATCATGAAAAGTTTTATCTTTGAAGTTGATTCTCATAGAAAAATTGTTGTCTATAAATCTGGTGAGACCGCACTTAATTTTTACATATTTTAGACTCTATCGTTTCCGTTATATATTCATATTATTCTAGTATCTTGCGAGTCTTCATTTTATAGAGGGCGAATCATTTTGAGTTTCAAGATGGATATGTGAAAGTCAGTTTGAATCTTCGTTATACAATCAACGGTTATACCAGTTTTTTCTTCTTCAGTTTCACTATTTGAGTTTTTCAATAGATAAGTGTATTCGATTTTCGTACTATTTGACGATCTCAGTAGGTACTGTTTCCGAGAAATTGTTTCCATATCGATTCCCTATTTAAACTTTTCAGTGGAACTTCAAATCACCGAGAGACAAAAAGAAAACAAGAAACAAACGGAATAATTGAAAGGAAGAAAAAACAAAGTCCTCTGTTAATCAAATCCAGAAGCTTTAAAATTAAAAATCTGTTTTCAAAGCAGAAAGGGCACAAAGGGACAGCCATGCAGCCAATCGACGGCGCGGAAGGACGGGGGGCAGGGGGGTGCAAATTTATTAAAAATCCTCTTTGGCGGCTTAATTGAAAAAGGCCATATTAAAATTATTTCCCGGAAGGCGTTTTTCCCATAAATTTCCACACAAAAGGTTCCCGAAGGCTGGGGGTGACGTCGCGTAAAACGCGTCACTTGATCAAAGCATTCAATTTTATAGCGAATATCGGTCGTTTTTCCTATTTTATGCTTCGTGATTTTGATGACGAGCTAATAATATTTAAAATTCTATGTACTTTGGTAATTTAGGTGGAGATGCTTGTTAGGCAACGTGTATTATGATTGGATGATATGAAACTGATTTAATTACAGGGAAAAATACAGCTTCCAACAAACAGAGTAGTTTAGAAGACAAATATAGACAGAAAAAGGGCAATTTTAGGCCAGCTAATTGTGAGGGGAAAGTTAATACATATAATGAGGCCTATGATGTATCCTGTCCTGTTATTTTAACGTCTGTGTTAAGCCTCACCATCTATTTCTGTCTCTATTTTGACTTATAGAATAAACAGTAGGTAACAGATAACTTAACGTTGCTGTTGAAATAACAGAAAATGATACATCATAGGCCTGAATGTTAATGAAATTGCATGTATAGTTATTACTTAGTAATCTTGAAGAATGTTCAGCTGAATTTGCATAAGATGCTACAGAGGCAGATTTAAAAAAACAGGTCAGGTCATAGTTGGAAATATACCACCACAAAACTTGACTAGGTATCAGTTTAGCCCAAACTCCGTTTAGGTCGAAAAGTCCTAACGCAGAATCCCTATTTTGACCCAGTACTCAGTCCGGATGAAAAACAGAGCACTGAAAGCAACGAAAACTCAACGTTTGTTCCTTTGTTCCAAATTATTGTGCGAAATTGAAACTGGAAAATCCACAGGTTGCTGATAGAATGGTAATCGATGAAAGATTTTAAATTGAAATTGAAAGATATCGAAACTGAAAAAGATATTTTTTCACCTTACTTGGCTTTACTTCCAAACTCCACTCAGTTGGCCAACTCTTTCAGGAAGTTCAAGTCCGATGCGAAGGAGTACAAACGAAATCGTCTTGATTTAAACCGGTCGCGGCAAACGAAAAACCGCAGGTTTATTTTCTCGAATCATGCGAAACGGACGGAATGTTTTTGACGACCACCTACCATCAACAAGTTTGAAAATGATTCATGTGGCAAAAGTTTAATGCTGAGAGGAACACAAGGATCATGTTAACCATTACCCACAAGGAGAGGAGGTTATAGCAGAATAAGTTGTAGAGGAACAAGTTAGAGAGAAATCGGTTCCAGAAGCAATTATGGTTAGCAAGACAGAAAATAATATTAGTGATAGTGATTTTAATTTTGAATGAGATTATAAAAATGAAAGAATAAAGACGACAAATTAAACGGGAGAGATGGAGAAGTGAAAATAAGGATGATAAACAAGAGGACATGCAAGAAGAAGACATAGATAAGGAACAAATACAAGATGAAAGGCAAGAAATAGAACAAAGAAACGAAATTAGACGATTACAACCAGATATAGGTCATTTGAAATGTCCATGACTTTCTATGCAATATTATAGGTTGAAGATATATTCAAAACTGTAAATATTATGACTAAACATTTCTGAGGCAATGTCAAGATGTATCTTTTGATTTAAACAAACCCCAAAAAGCATAGTCAGTTACTTTTCCTGTGACAGACATATTTATTTCCGAGAATGTCTAACCACTCTACACCGTATATAGGATAGGACCCTCATAAAAGTAACTCACACAAAGTCGCTGGTTAAAAGCAAGCCAACTTTTCATAATAAACGTCGGTCGATATGGTAATCACTGCCACTATTTCAAATTACGCCGTGGGAAGTTGTTGGCGAGACGCGAAAGCGCTATCTCTTTTACGGGCTTATACCAAACGCGGTATAATCTGGCGTGTGTTTAACCTTTATTCTGGCTTAGCACCCTTTTAAGATGTAAAGAGGCAACTGGCAACTCTTTATGGGAGAGCAGGGGTTATGCTAGGTAGCATTTAGCGTTTAATTAGACTTATAAAATCTTGCTCTTTGAATTATATTTATTCTTTATTAAGTAACCAGTCCAGTTTGTTAAAGACTGTCCGATGACAAAGCATCAAGGCTGCCCGAGCTACGGCCAATCCATCAATCAAAGTTGAAAGGGGCCGCCGCGCGGCAAAGTTAATTGTGTGGTCGAACGACAACAGGCTAAAACTAACGAGCTGCCGACCTACATGCTCCTTGCACGCTCGAGAAAACATTATTATTGCCAACTGGGTAATGGACAAAAAAATCTGAAATCTCTTTTCTTTTGGTTTCGACCAGTACCAAAGCCTTGAACAACCGCATTTTATATATTTTTTCTGCTAAAAAACTTACATGAATGAATGTACCCTTTTTACGCGTTCGAGCTGCTGAAGAGAACCTAACTAATGTTAATGATGAAGGCAATATGATGATGAAAAGAGAAGAACTTGCAACACCAGACTGTCTTTGTTAAAGAATGAGAGAGCCTTTTTCCATAAGTGTCTAGGGTTTCGAAGGCAAATTTCAGGATTCATATTTGAACTATGGAATGTCTATGGGTTAAAAGCATGGCAACAGACCTGTTGCGAAAAACCCTATTGACATGAAGCCAGAACCTAACAGTATTAACTCTAGAGTAACTCAGGCAGTACTAGAATGTAAAAGACATACACTCATCACTTTCTGTTAGTATTGAGAGTATATTGGTTTGATAGAAGGAAGTTGCTATTTGTCCGCTAAACTCAGTAAAAGACTTCTCTAAATGCTAGAGACTAGGGAGTAGGTAGGTATACCATCTAGATCTAGATCCTTAAACGGCGATTGATCCCAAATTCAGAAAACCATTCCAATTGAATGGAAAAAAACATCATGGAAGAAGAAGGAAAACATAGAGAAAGTGCTTGTAGACATGGTTGAATACTTCAACAAATTCACTGTTCGTCTGAATATTATGATTATTGGAATTGAGTAAAAAAAGCTCTATACATTCAAAATCGCGAAAACCAGTCCAATTGTTCATTGTCCAATGTTGACCGCTCGCTTGTCAGTAATAAGGGCATCTGTAATTCATCCACGTCAGCGTTGTCAAACGGAAGCGGCCCGCGGTCGCTCAAAAAGCGCCTCCAAATTTGGACGTGAAACGGATCGAGCCGCGCCGCTCTCGACGACATCTCAAAACCGACCAGTTTCTTGTAGCTCCATCGGGTTTTCAATGTACGTTTTATAAGCCATCGATTTCATTCGCGATTACGTCCTTATATGAGCAATATAGGTTTTTCTGAACCTTATTAATTTATGGATTCTTGTTTTATGTAATAGCGATGATTTTTTTGTTTTGTTTGCCAAGAATCGTGCCTATTTAGTGTCGCGCAAACATCATTTAAATTCAAATTCACTCCAGATGCCAAAAGGTTGGAAAGCTGTAACGTTTTTAAAGATGACAGTGCTTGAAGGACGATATTTAGTTACTTTGTTGATAACGATAATTAAGAAACAAAAACCTTTTAGTTGAAAAGAAGCATGAGAACTGCAAACTCAATATCCCTACCAAAGTATTCGTAGAATTTTGATTATTGGTGATGGGTTTCCATTATTCATCATCATAATTCAAAAGAAACATAAATGGGCAATTTTGCCAATGTTCTATGGTTTATTCATAAATCTCTTGAAATTAGTATTGATGACATATCTATAGGCAATACCTACTATATCTTCTGGTTCTAGCACCCTTGCCAAGGATTTTCTTCAATGTTCAAAGTTTTGAATGGATCCTCTTCACAAGTTTACCAATTTCCACAGAGGCTATAATACCTGTCACTTTTCACTCTCTTTTATATGGGAAAGTGACCTTAAAACTTACGGATGTTATGTGCTGCTTTTTGGCCACTCTGATAATTCTACGTCACATAATTTAACTCTGTTATCTTTGGCTCACAACTATTGCATCACCAAAACCATACAGTTGTTGCTGACTCATTACATTTAAATCGATTCTTTTGACTTTAACAACAATTGTGAAACCTCTGAAATGTGCAGGGTTATGTGGGCAATACTGCATAAGGTTACCGAAAATATGGTAGGTATCAAAGAAGAAGTTGAGGAAAAGAGCTGAAAACAAGATGAGATATTGATACTGGTTTGAGGCCTCCAATCACTCCTTGGTCCACCTCAGGAACATATTTGGACCGCTAGGAGATTTGCAACAATCGTCAATTTTCTCTGATAAAATAACATATACCTCTATATTATAATAATATAATAAAAGCGTTCGGTATATAATGACGAACTTCTCTACCTAGGTATATAATGTATGTCTTCTACTAGATTTAGGTATAACCCATAATAGTCGGGAAAAATAGGGCTACTTCGATGGTAATCATACGCGTCGTAATTGATTTAATATTGATGAATGCATTGGTTCCTTGGAGAAAATAATACTTATTGTTTTATCAGAGAAGATTGACGATTGTTCCCTATCCCTACATATTTTGATAAATTGTATATTTGTTTATTTGTCAGTAGTTTTGTGTTTCTGCCAAGATTACCGCATCATCTCTATAACACACCATGATTGGCTTGTTCAGCCTCTAGGTACTTTTTAATGTATCGGTTTTTCGTCCTTTCTTGAATCATATAGGTGGTTACGATAAATTTATCATTTTCGTAACATGTTCGATTTCTTCTAATTTTCATTATAAACTTGTATTTTTGCCATTTCAGAACCAGCAATAGTATATTACAATCCGAGACGGGAAATGCTTCATTACTGGTCGAGAGGTTTTATAGTTAAACTGAACCTCGAGACAGCAATGAAGTTTCCCGTCGAGGGTTGTATACTATTTTATTTTTAACCATAATTTCTTGAAAAAAAAAAAAATCGGGGCAGCCAAATGAGGTCGGCAAATGAAGAGGAAAATGAGAACGGGAAATATTTCCCTGCTCCATTTTCCGTCCGTGGACGGGAAATGAGGACGGAAAAAAATTCCCGTCCTCACTTCCCGTCCTGGGACAGGTAATGGAGCAGGAAAATGAAAAGACAGAAATGTGACATTTTCAAATTTTTGAAAAGTCAGTAATGACAACATTTCATATATGGTTAAAAATAAAATAATAATTCATAACTTAAGTAATTTGAAAGTATCTACAAAATTTAATTAAGGCCGCGTTAATGGCCGCCATGTTTAAACTGTGATTGGTTGATTTTTCGAAACTTGTTTTAAGGTCTTTAAAAAAACGGCACATCAGAATTGGCTCAAATTTGACATAAACATTATTTGATCGATTATCTACAATTCCTTATTTTGGTTTTTCGATATTCAGCCTTTTTTTTAAATTCAAAAATCATGTTCGCAACCACCAAAACAATTAAATGTGTTGGTGGTTACATATTTGCATGTTTATCAAGCTTGGATCCGTGAAAAGCATATTTTATTGATAACCACGAAAAACTAGAAAAAGCTGATTGTAGAGGTTGTAGATAATATAATAAATAATGTTTATGCCAGAGGATTTTGGAAATTATTGCGGATTTTTTGAGATGACCTTAAAACGAATTTTGAAGGTGAAAACAGTTCAAGCAATTTCAAGTAGATGGCGCCACGGCACAAAAGCTACATTGGAAGCATCATAATTGAATATTTGTCTTTCTCTGTCACTAAGTGTTTCACCGACAAACAGATTTTGTTTTGGACAAATAATAAAATATTGAACCCTATGTGTAGAGTGACGCATTCATCCTTTTCAAAAACTAAATTTAAATATGGCGTCCATTAACGCGGCCTTAATTCAATATAATATCAGTACTGTCATCTTTTCATAATGAGCATGAAAGTGCAAATATCTGTTAATAAAAGAAGGTACCGCCATCTAGTACCTGATAAATTTATTTTTTTAAATATGTTTTTTATTATTTCTTACTGACAGTCATTCGTATTTTTATTTAAAGAAATTATATTTATCTTACTTTTAGCAATTGGATATATTTCTTTCTTTCTCTTACTTCTGATTCTGAAATAATTATTTTTGGCTTAATAACCTAATTAATTATTGGTTTTCTGTTTTCGACATAACCTTAATTTAAATTATTGTAATTTGTAAACAATTGAAATAATTCTAGTGTGTTTTTATCCATTCCCTTTTAATCAACGTGGTTTTTCATTGATGAAGTGAGCACGATCTTTTGTGTGTGTGTTGAGTGTTCTCTTGGTCGATAGTTACTACACAGTTAAGTATAAAAAAACACAAGATTGGTTTCCTACAGGGTTTTGGTTCTAAAACCGTCTCTTTCCTGGTAGAACCACTAAACAGGCGAGTCGATTTCATTTTTTGTAATTTTTTTCTTCCGATTTCTAGATTTTCCCTTTATATTTTTCAATTTATTTTACCACCAGTGTATACTATGATATCACTGTTAAGTTTTAACCTGATAAATATCTTATCTATCTTTGAAATATAAATATTATATTTTAGTTTTTTTACCTGATTGTGTGCGTTTATTTTGTGATTGGTGGTCCCACGTTTTTCTGAGGTGAGTCAATTTAGAGTTTTGGCTAAAAAATCGGTACTGCTGCTCTGGTTTTTAGAATTATTTGTTAGTGTGGGATGATTGGACCATTTGCTCTAAGTAGAGTTGGTGCAAAGCAAATTTGTGTGTCCATACCTACCCTGATAACACAGGATTTTCCTGGGATATCCTGCCAATGTACTATGAAAGTATGAATGTCCCGTACCTTGATAATACATTCCCAGAATGTTTCAGATAGAATATAACTGGAATATTTAGATGTAATATTCAAGGAACATCCCTCAAATATTCCTGTTTCTTTGTTTTGTGATTTCTTATTTATAATTCTCAGCTTAGCAGCATATAAAGAGAAAAAACTTTTTAAAAAATCCCATTGCCAGATTCAGACCAACAAGACCAACGACCCAACTGCGCTTCGTCAGTTTGTCTATCAACCAGCAGTGTTGATTATGACGATGACGATACCCATTTTCGACGTTGTCAGATTTCTTTGGATGATTTTATTCCATATAAATATGATGAAATATACCTAGTAGTTTCATAAGTTTTCGAATTTTATATGTAATGTTTGTATATAAAAATACAATTAATAGGTTGTATATTTTTTTATATTGGCGATATTTTACTCGTTACACAAAAATAATATACGTGACAACTGGCAACGTCGAACAAAAGCCGCACGTCACAAGCCACGGCACCTCACTTCATATTCATCACAGACAACCTAACCTCACTCCGAAAAAACAAGTCAGCAAATTTTATTGTTTGTTATTAATTTAGTTTTGTTTTAATTACAAAATAATCGTTTTATCGGTGGTCGGTTTTGAACAATAAAACGTTCGGTGCTTGGTTTGCTCGTGTTTTTATATGGTTTTTCGTAGATTTTTCCACGAATTTCCCACATAATTTTTCACTGGCTCTTCCAATTTTCGAGGTTTCGTTACCTTTTGCATTTTTGTGTTAGGTAAGTACTACATGTAGTCTGTTCAGTAATTTATTTAAGAGGTTTTTAGAGTGCTTACAGTGCTGAAGATGGATCCTACAGGAAAAAAGTATTGTTGAGCAACTAATTATTGCCAAAGGAACAAACAATCAAGTCATTCAGAACCTGATCTACAAGATGAGCATCAGAACCCGAGGCAGCATCCTTTCTCTAGTTCTACGCTCGTTTCTATGACTGAGAGGACATTTTACTTGGCTACTTAAGATTCTATGAAGATTTTAATCAGATACCTTCTACCGTTCTACCTGAACAAAGTATCAGCACGCATTATTACTCTTCAGAAAATGGAACTTTCTAGGAAACTGTTGATGCAAGTGTTGGATGTCAATTTATAATTTGAATAATATCTATAATTAATAAACCTAAACAAAAGTGTGTCCCACTAGTTTATTTGTGGGATGTTCTGTGCATGTTCCTCCTATATCCCACAAAAATCCCGAATATACTATGTGGGATGATTGAAGATATTCCAGGAATGATTCAATAGAACATTCCTAGAACATCCATTTTGATGACAAAAGCGTCTCCTGGAATGTTCCAGGAATGTTTCAGGATCTAAACAGAATCTTCCAGGAATATTCTGATTGTCCCAACTAAATATTCTTTGAACATTCCTGGGATGTCTTTGTGTTATTAGGGTATCAACATTTTACTGAATCCAGACAGAAGCCTGTATAGCCATTTATTGTTTGACTCTCTCATTTTGTTCTCGAGAAGGAGAGTGCTAAAAAAAAGTGTAATTTTTAAAATAGAAATCCAGAAAAGTCAAAAATTCATTTAAAAAGTTTTAATTAAAAGATCTCAAGAATTTTGACAATTCCTGGATTTAATTAATTTCACCCTCAGTTTTATCTTGTGATACCTATAGTAGGTACCTCAACTTAAAAAGGAAGATTTATCTATTTGGGGAAAATCTAGAAAATTATTCTGTTTATCTTGTTCAATTTTTCTTACATTCTTTTTATTTAAATTTTGCCTGCGACTGCTAGGAAAGCAGCATTCTGCTAAATTATAAAGAGCATCTTGCTGTATACTTACCTACCTAATTATTACGACTTAATAATTTTTTCTGGGTATCTACTCGACACGAAGATCCCTATTTGGAGTCTGGATCAGCTGGAATGATGTCACACCAGCAATCTTCCTGGATACAGGAAACAACACAAAGAGCTCCATTTCACGAAAGTGAAACCTTAACATCCATTGAAATTGAAGAGCTCCGGATTGGAAAGGCGCATATCGTATCAGATTCACCAGAACAACCAAACTGTTAACTGTCAAATTTTGAAGAAGAGTAACATGTGTGGTTTTATTTGCACATAAAGGGGCTACACGTTATCTTTATTTTTGAATTCCACGACCCTCTAGGTTCTCTTGTCTTCAAGTATAAATAACTAAAATTATTTGTAACAAGGTACCGGGGGTGTCTAGTTATAAAGTACCACCACTCCCTGTAACTTTTCTATTCTATTTTCTAAATGAAAGTTACAGGGGGTGATATTTTAACTTGACACCCTGTACTCATCTAATAAATTAAACTGACTCAATAGTGGTAAAGTTAACGATATCATTCAGGTACTAAACCCCCAATTAAAATATTGAACGAACGCACACCAAAAACCAAAATGCCCGAGATACAAATAATTTGCAAATAACCGATAAAACAGACAATTATATATGCAAAACGGTGCAGCCCGACCCCAAACCGTAAATACACCCGATAAAAGCGTTTTAATGAAAAATTAATTTTCTCCCTGTAGCCAAGTATAAGCCAACAGGCAGGAGTTTTTGCGCCTAAAGCTTTTCCAGGTTATTACGACTTTATTCGCATTAGTTTTGAAATTCCATCAACAAAATGACTTCAGTAAAGGCAAAGAGAGACATTAATAAACGGTATATCGAGAGAGTAGTTAACACGCAACGAGATCGCGTGTTGCCAATTCGAATTCCACAATCCGAGTTTGATATTTCAATCTTTCAAGTGATTTATTGGAAGAAAACTTTTCGTGTTTTGTGAGTAATGATAACGTGAGGTAATGCACTATTGACTCAAATCATAAACACGTAACGTGTTCTTATGGGATGATGATTGATGGTAAAAGGGAAAAAA
This sequence comes from Ceutorhynchus assimilis, assembly GCA_917834065.1. Classification (NCBI taxonomy): domain Eukaryota; kingdom Metazoa; phylum Arthropoda; class Insecta; order Coleoptera; family Curculionidae; genus Ceutorhynchus; species Ceutorhynchus assimilis. The sequence goes on from OU892281.1 coordinate 8,027,647, forward strand.
TATGTTGTTATGCTATTGTGAAATTATTATGAGTTTATTGAAACGCGTTAAGTATTACTTATTTGAAATCAGTGATTAATACTTAATATCTACTGCCTCAAGTTTCGGACACCCTGTACATTTAATGTTGTTACAGGGTGTCCAATATTTGCTGATTCAGACGTTGACTGTGAATGATCTTGAACGTCCCAATAGGAGTTCAATTTTTTTTAAAGTTTCTCAATCTCACACTTCTAAGGTTACTAGAAAATATATATGAAAACTTGGGGAATCCATGGAGATATCCAGATTAGATCCTACAGAGATAGACCAGATCATTCCAACATTTGAAATTGTAGAGAGAGAAGTCTTGGGCTTATGCTGATAATGTGATGATATTGACTGAATTTTTTTTCGTTCAGTCAAATAAGGACTTTAGGAGTATATTTGTGAACTCAGTTCAAATGAATGTCTAAGTACAACACTTTACCTTCTGAGAACTTTCGGTCAACGATCGTTTCAACAATCTGATCCGTTTAAAAACCATACTTTAACCTGATTACATTCAACACGTTATATTGTATGATAATTTATCGCAATTTAAAATAATGTCTACCAAAAAGCTATTATTAATGTTTCCGCAAAGCAATCTAGATTACCATTTTTTTTACAAGAACCATTGTAATTGTTTATTAAAACAGAAAAAGCCTATAATTTCCTACGTCGGCCGTAAACCACCGGATCGAACATGAAAATGAATAACGTTCTCAGCGATAATGTTGGTAAATAAGACGTTAGTTACCGGTGTGGATAATACTCGACAGTTAGCATTACCGATGCAAAACGACACGCTGCATGTCTGGCCGCCATTATCGCGCGCTGGGTTAGCTGCAACCTCACTAGTTCTTGCATGCTGGCAATTATCCGAGGCCTTTATTACGTTTATGGCTCTTAAACGCCATACTTTAATTTATGGTAATTGACTAAAATTATCAAATGGAATTAGTTATGACTGATGTTAGGCCGTAATTTCCTTTCAGGCTGTAACGATTCGAGTATCTCAGGTGATTAGATTTTGCACGAATATGTATAAGTAAATTGAAGATAGAGCAGCGTCTTGTACGACGTCGAAAAACGACCGGAAATGAAATCCTCGTGTGGCCATTAAAGGGGGCGCTGTAAACCAGAGGCCACTTCCGGCCATGACACGACGTTAAATCACCGACGCTGGCCGGATTAATGGCCGGACAAATGTGGAAAACCACCTCTGCACTTTTCGCCTTGCCCGGAATAAATCGCCTTTGTCTTTCGGATAAATTGGACGGAAGGAGAGGACGCTTTATTTTTAAGGTTTGGAAGGATGACATTTTGCTATACGAGATTTGTGTTTTTTTTTTTTTTTGGGACACATTTGTGTGTTTGTTTGCATTGATTTTATAGATTCAAAGAAACTGTTTAGATTTCTTTAATAGGTTTGTTCCAACCGGCAGTAATTTCCAGTAGTATTACTGGCACACATGCGCAATTGTGAAATGCTGTTCCAACCAGTTAAAATTACTAATTTAGAATTAGCGATAATTGACAGTTCGTCGTTCCAACCGGAGTTACGTATAGTAAAATTACGGTTCAAACGATTCTTGCTTGAAAGGAAGAACTGTTGGTTCTAAAATTAGACGCATGCGTAGTGAGGTCGAAAACGGGTCAGTGATTGAACAAAAACGAACATAATAGTTATTTATGTATCAAGGGAATTATGCAGGTGTTAATACCCCAGGGCAACGTTTGTGTCCCGAGGGCCTCCGGCCCGAGGGACACCAATTGCCCGTGGGTATTAACTCCTGATAATTCCCGTGGTACATAGATAATTTTATATCCTACTGAATTTACTGTATTCTGTCTATTTTTATAAAGGAATAAGCCATAAATCAAAATTTCTATTTTTTGTCAAAGTGTTACCTATTCAAGGTAAAAGCGGGAGTTATGGAAATCCTTAACTCCCTTGGGAGTTATGATATCCTTAACTCCCTTCCTTAACTCCCTTGGGAGTTATGAAAATCCTTAACTCCCTTGGGAGTTAAGACCCTGTTTATGATTATCGTAACCAAGGTATTATATGGTTTTAATAGTTCAGTAGGATATAAATAATAATACATAACCCAGAACCTCAGTTTTTTGTTCCTTTAAATTATTTATTTGAAAATGACTGCTATAGAAGTTAAGTAATTTTATTTTTATTATTCTCAGAGTTAATAAATCTGATTTTTGTCTTATATTAGGTTTAGAAGAATTCCTTATTGTGGTGGAAGATGATTCACCTGCAAGTATGCAAGTTATGTTGATTTTATTATTTTCATCTTGTGTTGTGAGTACTACTAGTTCAAAAAACGTTCCAAGTTTTTAAGTTATTTAGTATAATATTACTGTTTTTGATTGCGCAGTCGCATTAGCGCGGTTACGGACGATAATATTACAGTAATATTATTGCAGGTTGGAACAAACCTAATAACTCAGACATTTGTTGCACGTCATCGACGGTCCATAACCCGCCCTATGGTATCGAACGCCCCATGTTATCGAACGCCCCTCAAAAAATAGACAAATGAATATAACCCAACATTTAATGACAGTTTCGGTCTGGAAGATTCGATTCCAGTTTCATCCAGCTTTTTCACACTCAGCGCAACAAGTTCCGTGTCAATGCACTTCCTCCACGTGGTTGAAAACCAACACTGTTAATTGCTATAATTAATTTAATCATAATATTGTACTGTTCGTCTTTGTTGATCCATTTGTTTGCGGTAGTAAAAGTGTTTTGAGTTGGAATTAAAACGATTAAAAACTAACCGCGTTCGAGTTTTATTAAAACCATCCAAGGTCTATCTGGTCCACTCTATCGAAGGAACTCTAAAATCCCCACAGAAACAATGTAAAGAGGAACTGGTGAAGACATAGAAAGAATTTCAGGAGGAGACACGCTTGGAACCGTGATACAAACCAAAACAGAAAGAAATGAAACGAATAAAATATTTAAATATCAATTATTATGTTTGAGAGAAACATGCACAGGATGACGCCTATACCTACTTTACATTTGACAGAAAAGTGAGGGATAGCCGCGGTATGGACACCAATGAGTAAGTGATAGTGTCTAAGATTGCTGTCACTAGTAAGTCGTTATAGATAAACGTTATTTGCTATGGTTATTTGTGTCAAACCAGTAACTGCGAAGAATTTCATTTCATAATTAATTTATATGATGCTAGCATATGAGTCGTCTATAAAAGCTAGGTACCTACATTAATTGCTTAAAGTGTCTTTTATGCATATCCTTTTAAATATGCTTCTTACTCTATTCAGGTATTTTATTGTTAATATAAATCTGCAGTGGCATAATAAATTTTCGGAACGTCACATTTTACCCGTACTTTTCAGCTAACCTGAAATCATCAACGACCCACAAACCGGTCGTAATTCTTGCACCGTTCTCATTTCGCGTCCGTAACTTCGCATCAGACCTGACATCTGGGGGCTGTCGGGCTAATCAAATTTACGCGCCCCCAACACACACATCGCTTTCCGCACGTATGGCACATCTACCCGCCCGTCCGCCCACTCCATATCCCTTTGCCTCGTTAATTTGTCTACCAGCGGCCGTATTTCTTTATTTGCCGCGTCGTTTTGCCGGCACCGTGTCACATTACGGGGATGCGCTCCGGCCATTTCGACCCTTATTGACGGCGCTCCCGGTTCTTGTCGGTGGTGTTTTGGGGGGTCCCTTTATTAAAATATTATGTTGTTTGGGATTTTGAGAATAGTTATTTATCCAGGTAAAAAAAAATACATTAAATCAAGCTACATATAGAATCATGACAGATTACTCTACAACTAATCACTGAAGATTATCTATCTCATCTTGAAATTATTGCAACATTAGCTAAAAAAAAAACATATCTTCAAGCATCTTCAGAACAAGAATGCTGAAAAACGAGTGGTGGGCGAAGTTTGGAACATTTAGCAGCCTCTAACAACACCAGAGCATTCTTCAACAAGCTTTGGTCCCTCTATAAGAGGTCTCAATCCCTAAGATTCAAGGATACTGATTTTATCTACTCCCGATGGAGGTAGCATTTTAGATCCCAATCAGTTTCCACAGATATAGGAAACAAATTCACTCCGAAGAAACGAGTCAACGCCAGGACGAACTCGGAGAGCTCTTACAAGAGGAGAACCATAAACTCTTCTCCAACAAGATCGTACATGCATTAACATACGCTTATTTCTAGTAGAAAACACTTACATCTTACAATCAGTACATATTTTCCCACACGATCTCCAAAGACGAAGAAATTCTCCTGACAAAAGGATCAAACTTTGCCATTGCTTCAATGATCCTTAACATCATCGTACGGCATAGCGACTGCAAACTAATCATCTCCACCGGAATCTAGTCAAGAAAAAAGCAATCAAAATCCTTCTTGTCATACTGGATACCAATGATTCATGACAACAAGATTAAGTCTTGCAGAAAAGAAACTACAGACTTTTTGCTAAGGATCCGAAGCACTTTGTTGGAAAAAAGTCAATTAGTTTTTCGATGAATGCAGGGACTTTCTTTCGGATGCTACTGGGACCAGATTAGCTCCTCACTACAACAATCAACCGCATCTATATGGGCTGCCACAAATTCATAATACTAATATGTTACTTAGTCCAATGCCAAAGACTCCAAATTCTTACTCCCCACCATCAACTCTTTCTATGTCAAAAATTTGCAACATTTTGTTACCATCCTCAAAGCTTGAACGTAAGTTTCTACACCAACGCCTCTGTAGAAGAATCGCTGAAAATCAGAAAGCAATTGCTATATATAGCTGTAGACAAGACAACCCCAACACTTTTCTCCTGAACGGTGTGATGGAATGGAATGGCTCTTCACTCTTCGGTAATCTCCAATATGGTATGGTTTGGAGAATATGTGTGCGAAATTAAAACTGGAAAATCCACAGGTTGCTGATAGAATGATAATCGATGAAAGATTTTAAATTGAAATTGAAATATTTCGAAAATGAAATGGATATTTTTTTACCTTACCTGGCTTTACTTCCAAACTCCATTCAGCTGGCCAACTCTTTCAGGAAGTTCAAGTCCAATGCGAAGGAGTACAAAGGAAACCGTCTTGATTGAAACCGGTCACGGCAAGCGAAAAGACCGCAGTCTATTTTCTCGAACCACACGAAACGGACGTAGTGTTTCTGGCGACTGATTTACTGGTCGACTATGTAAGGACTTGCAGATATCCTTTTTTAGTGTTTAACGCGCGCATTCTTAAAAGCCAAATTTTTCACAGCCGTATCAATTCTTAGGCATATATGGCATATAGCACGCGCAATTCAATTAGAATAAAAGAAAACAAAAACAAAGAGAAAAAAAACGAATCAATTTCCATTCCCAAATAGGATTTGACATCCTAAATACCTAATTTAACCTACAACTATATACAGGGCGCGTAGACGAAACTGAACAATATGTATATTCTAATTAAAGGCTGAAACTACTTATATGTTAATCATTCCTGGAACACTTATACAGTTGGTTCCAACCCATAATAACTTGCCACTTCCAGAAACATAAAATTACAAGATTTTCCGACTAAGCCAATAACTAATCGCACCTCTCGGCTTTAAATCCATTTCCACTGGGTTATGAAATATACTGGCTATAAATACATCCAGCGGAAAATATAGCATTTCTTCCGCAATTATTACGGTTTACCTGAACGAATAAATCAGAAAAGCGAGGAAATTTATTCAGGTCATTTGATTCGACCGCTTTCGACGGGCGAGCATAAATCAGCCCGACTCGCTTGTCGCGATACAGGATTTTCGTCGCGAACATCAAAAATATAAACCAATAAAGCCGACAGGCCGAAAATGAATTAATCGGACGACTTTCGCGTTTCACCTGACCGTTTCGGGAATTTACGAACCGGCTAATCGTTCGCACGGGACGATAAATTCAAGAAAATTAATTTTTCCCCTCTCTTTTATCGGTAGTCGGGAGGCTCTTTTTTTTTTGCACGAAAAATGAGCCGTTTCAAACCGACGAGAACAGATTTAGAGAACCAGAATTAGGTAATTTTTCTTCGGAGCTTGAACTTTGCTTGAACCGCACAAAACAGATAACAGACATAAGTAATAGTTCAAAAAAGTGTACTGTGAGTTTATGTAGCTTATTGATCAACTGAAACAGTCATTGATACAAAAAGCTTTGTTCCAACCTAGCAGAGAACCGTATATTTCACCGTCAGGATTCTGCGCAAAACGTAAGATATGTGCGCAGAATCTGAAATTCGTATACAGATTGGTTCCGAAACACTTTTTGACGTGTTGGTTCAGACATATATAATCGTAACAGGTTATGCACTCAGACTTTCGAGCTATGATATTTCTTGTCAACACAATCAACCCTTATAAATCTACCGTATACTACGTCGACCAAATTATCAAAGAGAAAAACAAGAGTATGGCATAGCATGACATTTCCACAGCAGCCAGCGACGAGGTTACCAGCCAAACAAAAGTGCTCTAATAAAAAAAAGCCGTTGGCGGAAAAGCAAAAGGAAAAGCGGCAGAGTATACGGACCCAGCTCGCCGTAAATTTGATTAGATGACGCACACACGTCGAGTGTGATGTTGAGTTACGGCGTTAATAACGGCCGGGATCTGCACACAAAAGCCGTGCCTAGTTTAAAGCCTGTATGACGATAACGAAGAGGTAGAGATCAAAAACAAAACCATAGGAATTTATAGCCAACTATGTATTTGGTTTAGGACAACTCAATGTTACTCTTATGATCAAGGAAGGCATCCATGCCTCAAGAACAATCTTAGCGTTGTTTTGGTTTCACTTAGAACTAGTTCGGAATCATTCTGCACATGCGCATGTTATAAAACGCGTTTTTGTTTTTCCAGAATTGTAATCGAACTGTGTTGACAGCGTTTCGGTTTATCTAGAACTTATATAACAACAATTCTGGGATTGTTCTAGAACGGTTCTCTCAGTTCTTGCTCTGAAGGCGGAACTGTTTCGGAGTTTTGTGTTTTGCGGCTTGTTTTGGGTTTTTTCGTTCCGATTTGTTCCGAACCGTTCAAAATTTCGAACCAAAACAATGCTTTTGTATTTCATACTGTCCTCAAATTCAGTCCGCGAAGTATGGTGCTGAGAATTTGCTTGAGTTCGTCCACTGGTCTTTCTTATTGACGGTTAGTCTATTACGGGTCACAATAATAGGTCTTTATAACATATTTAAACAACTGAAGAACCTCCGAACATCTTCTCTCATGGACCTCGAACCTTCCTGAAATGAAATTTACTGTTTGAGTTCTAAATAACTACTTCTTGCTCAGTGCTTCATTAAATAAAACAATTTTATCTCCACCATCAGTCATTTTAACTCATTTACCTAAAAATAAGGCAACGGGAAGTTAAATTATTAAATATTGATAATAAACAGAACAACGTCAAATTGTCAAGAAAGATTTATTAGACTATGATTTTAACCTCAAGCTTCCCCTTTGGTTTCCTAGATGTCGGTTTGATTTTTGGCTCGAAAATTTGAATCTATAAACCTAAAATCGAAAAATCCCTAAGTTTTCCCTAGAACCAAAATTCCTGCGCCAAGGTACCAAAAAGGAATAGCCGATTCGTGACAGAACCCCATTTTCGTTGAGAAGAAGCAGCACGTTTTTGCTTTTCTCGTGGCTTTTTGGCCGATTTTTGAAAGGTTTAGGCCCAAATAATTCGTCAAAAGGTGGCTATTAGCTCTTTTATAGCACCGAAACACTATTTTGCTGATTTATTGTCAAATAACTGGAGAAAAACCTAGACTGTGGTTCCATGTTTTTGAGTTTGTACAAAAAAAGGCCAATTATTCATAGGCCTTTTTTTATGTTTCCCCCTTTGTCTCTGTATCTACACCCTAACAAGCAATTGGCATCCAACCCTAACTTGAAGCTAAGCATTCACAGAGGCCTTGAATTTACTTGGAGATTGATTATTTTTCCAACAAGTAGACTTTGTCTCTTTGTGACTCCAACCTCTGGACCTGGTGGATCGCCCGTAGAACTTTGAGGACTTTGTTATCCTCTGACGCTTCTGAGCCTACTAGACCTATCCAATATACATTAACAAGGTTTGAGTAACAAATTTATAGATTTTCATTTTATTCATTTTTATCACATAACAAGTCTTGGAATTTTCTTCAAAAATACATAACCTCAAACAACAGCGTTTTTTTTTTTTTGCTAGGACCGGATTCTGTATTATTTTTTGTTGCACTTCAAGACTTGAAATGCTTTCGGTAGAGGTGAGCTTTTTCTTAGAATTTTGGTAATTATTCTGTTGTTCGAACTGGTTACTTATACAGTTATCGAGGTAGGGACTCAAACTCGGCTCAGAGATCTGCTTAAGAACCGATTCAAGATTTAACTCAGTCAGGGTCCGCTTAGAAACCCATTCAAAGTTCTGATAAAGAACCGTCTCAGCGCCCCATTTGAAAATAATTCAGACAGAATAAGTTGCCTGTATCAGGAGTTATTTCAAAAATCCTCTTCACACTATATTTGGAATTCTAACTGGATTTAGGATGATAATTTCGTGTAAGTAAGTTAGACATTTACTGATTAAACAAATTATTTTAGACTCCGTCTATAACCCAGCACCTTTATTATTCTTTAGTTGGCTGATTGCTTTTTTAATCTTGTAATGAGAAGGAACAGCTTTCGATTGGGTCTTGGAGGGACTTTATTTAAGGCCTTATAATCTTGGTTGGAATCTCTGTTCAAGAGTAGATACCTGAAAAGTCTTCTTCCATCGGAAGTTGATAGAAGCGGAATCTTTGAGTAGCTGGGTCCCATCCTTCGATGTCTCATCTCTAGATCTAAGGCGATTTGGACCTTTTATAGAGGAACCATAGGTTGCTTTTGTAGCGCTGAAGAAGACTCAATCCTATCACAAACAACAGCATTATTGCCAGAGAAAACCTTCACAAAAACAGAAACACTCCAACAAATGGATATAGATAAAATTGCTGAAAACATCACAAAGGATGTTAGGACCTCAGACAAAAAGTTTTCATGGCCAACTCATGAGACAAAATAGAGGAGGCCGAAGGCCGTCAGCAGGAAATACTGCAAAATTAAGGTATATTGCGAATCAAATTGTTAGCTTGAAAAAGGATCAAAATAAAAATAAGTACCTGACAGGAAATTGAAATAGTAAATACATATAAACATATATACATACTCTAGTAAAACAGAAGATACTGAGCATTCAGAATGTAGACTCAGAAGAAATGCTTAATATAACTAGAGATGAAATCAGAAAAGAACTGAGACAAATGAAAAACAACAAATGCGCTGGAGAGGATCAGATGATTATTGATAGAAATGTTAAAACACGAAGGATCTACCATACAAATAGCAATAGAAGTCTTTCTGAATAAATAAATGTCTCCATGAAATAGAAATATCCAAATAATGGTATGACTCTGAAGTCATTGTACTAACATACCATCAGAAAGCTTAATAGAGAAGTGCACACAATAAAACAGTCCTATACGTCTGGCTTTCATTGATTTCCTGGAGACGATGAACATGTTGGAAGCTCTGCAGGGATTGACTGCAGATACGTAAAAGACATTATTACATGAAAATGCATCAGTACTAATAAATAAGGAAGAATCAACCAAAACGAATTGAACAAAATGCAGCAACAACCAAAAGGATAATATAAACCCTTGTGTCCCTTGCGCAATTTCCATTAAGTTATATCCCTAGTTTCATTTAGTAAAAAAAAAACAAGAAAAAACTCCTCTGACAAATTGTTTATAGACTACGATGGAGTGGCCGGCTCTCACACTAATTAGATAAATGGTAGTCGACTAATCTGGGATTCAGGGGAGCGAGATCTGTAGCTTCATTATTCGGGCGATCACGTCCACGCTAAAATACCGACCGTATCACGCACTAATTAAAATGGAGAGAGCCGGACGGGGATTTATGGTTTTAGTGATTCGATTAGCCTTTTGTTTATCTCGCAGTACGCTGATCACAACGAATTTATTAGGAAGGAGGAATATCATTATTGCGCGACGCCACTGGAATTGATGCGTCGAATGGAAAAGAGGGTCAGAATGGCCAAGAGCACTCTCAAGGTTTACGAGTAAAAAGGTTACTTCCATTAGGTTACAAAGTAAATTGTTATTTTGCGGGGTCGTGTAAATGTAAAGTTGTTACGCTTTGGGGGAAAAAACTTAGGTAAAGTATAGGGTGGTATAAAATCCCAAACGGTCTATCATAATGTTACATTGTTTTTAGTTTGATGGAATTCTTATGCGACATATCTACCAATTTATCGTACCACTATAAAATTCGGGGCATCCCAATAAAAATATATTGTTCCAATAATCATAAACGGCCCATAAATTCGAAGCAGGAACAAAATATATATCCGTAATATATACATCGCCCCGTTCCGCGTATAGCGTTATTTTATCGAAAATATTTTGTATCCTGGAAGTGGGGGGCCGCTTTTTACGGCATCGCCCATAAATAACGCCATTCCGAAACGAATTCTATATTAAGCCATAAATAAGCGTTATTAAACGTAGTGAATAAATTGAAAGTTGCCATTGCATTGGCGCGTATCTTTTATTTAGCAATTTACCTCGCAGCCAATTTATTGCAATTGATATTTATTGGTTTGATATATCTACTGAATAGGCATCTATCGACATTATATTATGATCAATGTTACGTATAGAGCATAGTAGGATTATTCATTATTCTGACGCAAATTGGTACGGAGAGATACTTTATGTGTATTTTGATAATCTGTATTGCAAAAGCGTCACAAGAACTATAGAGGTAGAAAATTAAAGGAATATAAGAACAATGAAATTCGAAATAAACCCAAATAGCTGTATAGTTCAAGAAACTACCGCCAGAAAGCCACAAGTAACCAAAAACAAATCGTCTTCAGAACTTAACCATCTAAAAAAAGGAGAACACCAGTTGCTAACTTAAGACAAATTTATGTCTTGAGAAATTTCCACTGATTACTGCCAAAACTCTGTAACAAGCCAAAAATATAAAATGAAGAGAAATAAGAAAAAATAAATAAATAATTAAATGAATAATTAGTTGTCGGAGCGGTTACCTTTCACTGTTGTAACCAGAACTACAAGCGAGTTAGCATAAACAAGCAACCACCTAAACTAGGTTATGTCTAGCTAAATTACCCTTAATAATAACTGTTGTTTAGTTTCACTTGTCACCTTGGTGCAAGTACTGAATGACTCCCTGAAATACCTTAGTGATCACTGTGGCGTACAAAATAGGGACAAAAAGGTAAATTAACAATAAAATAACGATAGTATAACTAAAGCTAGTACGATACCAAAATGTTCCAGGCAGTAGCAGTAGGTACAATTAACCAGATTAGTCCTGGCTACTGGTTGTGGTTAAGATGGTCAAACCAATCTTACGGTTCAAAATTTACAGTCCGGAAGGCTTGTGTAACCGTCCAACTAGAAAGCGTGTGATGTTGAGTTACGGTGTTAATAACAGCCGGCATCTGCACACAAAAGCCGTGCCTAGTTTAAAGTCTGTATGACGATAACGGAGAAGTGGAGATCAAAAACAAAATGAAAGGAATCCATAAACAACTATTTTGCTTCAGACAAATATGTGTTACTCTTATGATCGAGGAAGGCATCCATGCCTCAAAAATAATGTGTTTTGGTTTCACTCAGAACTAGTTGGGAATCATTCTGCATATGCGCATGTTATAAAACGCGTTTTTGTATTTTCAGAATCGTAATCGAACATTGGTGTTGAACTATTCAAGAATTCTGGGATTGTTCTAGAACCGGTTCTCTCAGTTCTTGCTTTGAACCATGGAACTGATGGAATTTTGTGATTTGCAGCTTGTTTCGGTTTTTTTTTGTTCCGAATCGGTTCAGAATTAGTATTAGAACAGTCCTCCATTATTTCTTGTGTGTTCAGCGCAATCCCAGAACCGTTCCAAATTTCGAACCAAACAAAGCTCTTCGGATTCTGTATTATTTTTTGTTGCACTTCAAGACTTGAAATTCCTTCGGTAGAGGTGAGCTTTGTTCTAGAGTTTTGATAATTATTCTACTGTTCGATCTGGTTACAAACACAGTAATCGTTGTAGGTACGTGGCTCAGGGAACTGCTTAGAAACCGATTCAAGATTCAACTCAGTCAGGGTCCGCTTAGGAACCGATTCAAAGTTCTGATAAAAAACCGTCTCAGCGCCTTAAAAATAATTCAGACAGAATATATTGCCTGTATCAGGAATTATTCCAAAATCCTCTTCACACTCTACCTCGAAATTTGAATTCTAACTGGCAAATGACTTAGGATGATAATTTCTGGTAGCAACAGCCTATCTCGGTTACGATCGAACGTGCATTGCTGTGTATAATGTAACCGTGAGTAAAAACCTCGGTGAAAAAAAAAACCCTAAGAGAAAAACTGTTATACACACTGTATTTGTAATTGAACCATAGCTACAGCGAAGCACCTATGAATAAACAGAATTAGAAAATGAAATTAAAATGTAACTTAATTAGTCTAAAATAGCAAATTTACTTGATTAAAAAAAAAACTATAGCTTTTGAAAATTATTTTAATAGAAAAATTGAACAATAATGTATTTATGATAATAATTAATTAAATTAGATGAAATCATATAAAGCTTTAGTAGTAAGTGAAGAAAATGTGCCTCGAGTTTGCGAAGAAAATTTAGGGTAATAAGGTTACGTTTTTACCTGTTGGAAATAGGGTTTTGTTTGCCTCGAAAATACTCTGGGAGTCTGGATCGAGGTCTGGATTCGATATCATGGAGTGAGTGAGATGATACTCTACTCTTTAGGGCAGCTTGTCACTAATGATTAAATGAAAAAAGTCAGAATCTACTGTGGGAAAAAACGTGTAAAGCAACTTACCACATGGACTTGTAAAAATCCGAATTAATCGGCGAAAATCATAACACTCTACGAAAACGTAAGGCAACAAGGCAACTAAATGTGTTACAAATTCAATAATTGAGAAAATAAGGTCATAATCCCACAAGGCAGGGATCGACCGATACGTTTTTTTTTCCAAAAAACCGATATTGCCGATACCGATACGATATGGCTTTATAGAAGGCCGATACCGATATAAGGCCGATACGGATTCTCGCACCTTTTTCTTTAGTTTGAATGTTTTATTTATTTGTTTTCTTCTAGTTTTAATATTGTTTGTTCGAGTTCAGATAAGCAGAAAGTTAAGTTTTTTTTTAAAATAAATAAATAATTTTGAATTTGAGTTTAGATACGCAGAATGTTAAGTTTTTTTTTATATAGGTAAATACCAAATTAATTTAAAATAAATTTATGAAAAACAATTTCTAATATTTACTTTCTTCTTAGTCACTTCCATATGTACGAACCACAATTATTAGCTTTTTTAAGCTTCATAAAAACCTTAGTGATGATTACTGATCTTTTAAAAGATGATTTGTATCGGTCTAAAGTTATCGGCCAATGAAGGGCCGATATACCGATACACCGATATACCTGAAAAAGGCCGATACACCGATATACCGATATCGGTATCGGTCGATCCCTGCCACAAGGGCAAAGACAATCTTCAAAAAAGACCTTATTTCTCCAACGTCCAGATGTGAAAAGAAATGTGCTACACATAAAATTAATTAGCTGACCTAAAGGTAGGGATTCAGAGATGATTCAGAATAACGACAAACATCAAAGATTAATCGATAGAATTCTTACTTACCAAAAATTGCACACAACAATATAATCAGAGAAAAATGATAACGGCTGACGACTAATGATAATAACAACAAGAAATTATCCAATAGAACAATTATAATTTGAAGAATACGATATGGAGTAAGTGATCCGTGTTGCAAAACTAATAGGACTTAACAGGAATCGACGATCCCAAAAACATTACTAAACGAAAGCCAGTTGACCTAAATTAATGATACTTCAAAAGTCAAAAAAATAGAAAGCAAGGATAGCGCAGAGCACATATCAAAGATCATGAAACCAATGATTGAACCGGGTTCAACTAAAACTGTACTGAGTTCAATAGCCGAACAGAGTAGTTCGGTACAACACTTTGAAAACGGATTATTAGGATTTGGAAACATAACCCCAAAAGAAATATTTTTGACAAATGAATATTTGATTTGTTTATTATGAAAAACAGATTTTGAAATGGAATTAAAATATGGATTAAAATCGAGGAAAAATCATTACATCACAGGAACTAGTAACAAATGAAAATAGAATTTAAATATTGAAAATTAGAAAATTTACAGGATCGGCAACTGCTGTAATTATTGTTGGAAATTTATAGAGAGAAAATGTTAACATTAAAGGAATTTTAAGAATTAGTTAGGCAATTTTGGCTTGTTACAGCTCTCTACGAACTACCCAGCAAAACTGATAGTGTGATACAACTTTATAGTAGAAACGATATCTAGGCTCATCTTATACAGATATATAATTCGATTATAAAAATAATAAATCCAACAGAAACTCTATTCCGTTCTCAACACCATTTTACCTCACAAAAAGGAGTCAAGTTTGAACAGAAAAAGTTGTTCATCAGAAGGGCCAGCTTCAATTGAAAGTGCGTGGAAAAGAATCTCGAAAATGTTTGGAAAATGGCATGAAAGAGTAATATAAGTAAATGACATCTATTCGGTCAATGCTATATGCCGACCAAATAGAAACTTGAACCAGCGGGAAATATGAAATCTCTGTTCTGAAGGTATACCAGATATGGAAGAATTTGAGCTTTCGTGCACTGTCAGACCCCATTCAATAGCATTGATCTGCGGTCCATATAGAAAGAGCACTGAGCTCTTGAGTCAGGTGACTCGTGATAGAGTTCTGAACAGTTTTGATGAGCTACAACTTACTAGTTGGAAAGAGCACCGGAAAAAATAGGCCTGTGAAATAGGAAAGTGCTGACAAACAACTTTGAAGAAGAATAAGAAGATTCCATTTAGAAATTGTCAGTGAATACAGCCATCTAGATCAGCAAGTGAAACTTTCTAGAAGCAACGAAACACAAAAATTGCACGAAGGAGAAATTTAGGCAGAATAAGACCGATAGCCAGGTTGGAGGACATGTCATCGATAGTTACCCATCTAAAATGAAATTTCACATAACACCTTGGAAGGCATACCTCAATAGTATTACAATGGAGACAAAGTGAGACAAAATGGAGTTCGCGGGCGCGAATTGGGACTATTGGGAAAGGCCTATGTCTAAAGTTGGACGATAACAGCCTAAAAAATAAGTATATGAAGATTTCCGCTTTGTATCTTCCTCCGCTGAGAAAGACAAATTCAGTATTTCCTCGGGCCAGGGGCCTTATTCTGTAAGGAACGAACCGTTCGATTCGGTAGAATGTCTTCGACTGTGACGTCATTTTCGGTTTGGTAGCGCGAAAACCACACCAAAAATGACGTCACAATCGAAGAAATTCTACCGAACCGAACGGTTTGTTCTTACAGAATAAGGCCCCAGGCAAGATTACTTTCATTCATCCATTAATTCATTGAACCTTAATGGTACTCCTAACATTTCTTACTTGAGTTTTATTTTTACCCTGGATCACCATTGCTCTTAAAACATGTCTATTGCATCAACTGAAAATTGATCATAGAAGCAAACTTTACTAATCGCTTTGATACGATAGATCCCTAAAAATGATATCCATACAATATGTAATAACGACAATGTACCGTGGTATTTTATGGTGTCGATTACGGAAAAAAAAAACTTGATGAATATTGCGGTTCAAATATGTCGACCGATACGGCGAAACGCGTAATGGAATGACATTAGTTACAAATGACGAGGGTAAAAATGGCCATTCTGGATAATTGCTTGTGGATATAATTATTTGAGCTATTTTCCATAAATTCTTGATCACACCGCAATCCTATTAATAATTCAACAGTTCCAATGAACCATTAAACTTTTGTGAAACATAAAAATACGCAAATAAAATGTGGATCACGTCAATAAAATAAGACACTTTATCTTCTCGGTGTCGAGGTTGTCCGGTAGCTCCAACATAAAACGTTTGTTAAGTAAGTGAAATCCCCGCATAAACTCGCCGTTAAATTGATAATTGACGATGCAGTAAAGCTCGGGTAATAATCGTCCGTAATGTACACCGGCCAAATTAATCGCCATCGTAAAAGGAGACAAGATTTACGGCGTAAACGGAACACGGACTCACCCGGGGTTCCGATTGGCCATTTACGACACTCGCCGCTAAGGTTTCATTTCCTGAATTGGTCCCGCTTTGGTCTTCATCGCTGAGTTACGATCTCTACTTGATGTAGAACGACTTCTCGTATTGTATATTTCCGCTTGATCGGTTTGGATTTATCTTTTGTTAATTTAGTTGTAATTTTAGGAACAGGGTGATTCAAAAAAAAACATCTACATTATACATATAATTTTTAGTTAACCGGCAAAAAAGTTCAAAATCGTTACGTGACGCTCTCTGTGTCAACGTCAAAACAATCACAGAACGGGCGATTTCACCCGAAAAAAGCTCGGAATTGGTCGTGGGCAGATAGAAAAGGTAGAACCGTTGGCAGAACAGAAAGAGCGCCTACTTTAACTCGATTTTCACGGACTCCGGGGCTGCAAAATAACATATTTTGCTGCAGATGGGTAAGATTCTGATTCGCCATAATGTCAAGAGGATATTACTTAAAATCAGTAGCGAATACAGTGGGGGGCAGGGCCCAGGGGAAGCAACTGCCCCCCCCTTTTCTAAAATAAAATAATAAAATTTAAAAAAAAAAACCCATATTTTAAGTTTTAAGAATCACACTTTTGTCTTTGTTCCAAGAACCAGGCTTGTTCCAAGAAAATTTTCAATTGTGCATTTAACCAATGGAAAATTGTGCATATTCGTTCGAGATTGTGCATATGCTTAAAAATGACGTAAGTGACGTCATTAATAGCCCCATCTCTTGGGTTTTACAGAAACAGTGATGATAATGGAAGTAACCGCCATTATGTGGCTCATTTGGCTTTCTTTTCCTGACCCCAGCAGTTCGAAATGTTTTGAAAATCTGTTTAAAAATGACGTCATGACTTTCATTCAAGAAAAAATGAGGTTTTCAACTAAACCAGAAGAATCCAAACAAAATGGCGGTCAATGCATGGTCAAAGCCAAAAAATTGGCGCCATAAATTTAATTTAAACAACCGTGACATTTTTCATCAAAAAACTGTTTTTGTGTATTTTGTGGTGTTTTTAGATGATTTTCTAGTGTTTGGAAGGATACTTTTTGTATTTTAAGATGGAAAGTTATTAGTGTTAGTTAAGAAATTATTAGTGGAAAACCCGGATGTTTGCAAAAGTTATGATTTCTTTGTGACAAACTTTTACCTACTAAACAATTAGGTGGGTACTATCCAGGATTTGCTTCCTGTTTAGTTTTTTCTTAACCAAATCCTGAATCCTGATTCCTGATGTTTATTTTATTTGTCTGCTATCCAAGTTATCGACACAAGCTGATGTAGAAGATAGTAAATGCCTTGGATCCATATACCATTTATGTAGAGAGACTTTTTGGTTTTTTAATATGGATTTCGTAAGATTTTTTCTCTTTTGCTACAATCCATTAAGCCCTCACAAAGTATAGACAAATCATTTTTCTCCGTTAAAAACTGTGTTTTCTTTCTGCAGGATTTCTCGCGATTAAACGGCTCCCACAACTAAGTACAATACATAACGTATGCATTTTCCAAAAAATCAACACTTTACAGACTTTATAGTTGGGGAGCTGGCGTCAAAAACATGCAAGAGTTTTCGCAAGGCGGATATTTTCAAAATAGGTCGTACTTTAGTGTTAGAATGCTAGTGTACAGTCAGCACTCACAGTTCCGGGACAGCTGGCTCTGGACGCGAGCAAAGTTGTAATTTTAAGAAGCATCTAAACTGTTTTTCTCAAAGCTCAAAATTTATAGAAATTTTGCACATTATCTGTTTGAAGGTTACAGATAACGTATGATAAATCGTCAGACGTCTAGTTCCTTGCAAAAACGGGGTCAGACGTCCTCAAAGTTTTTATTTTATGGCATTTTCTTCGGTGTCCTGTCAAAATATATTTTTGCAGGTATTTGACAAATATATTTGAAGAAAATGCCATAAAATAAAAAACTTTGAGGACGTCTGACCCCCTTTTTGCAACGAACTAGACGTCTGACGATTTACATACGTTATCTGTGACCTTCAAACAGATAATGTGCAAAATTTCTATAAATTTTGAGCTTTGAGAAAACAGTTTAGATGCTTCTTAAAGTTACAACTTTGCCCGCGTCCCAGAGCCAGCTGTCCCGGAACTGTGAGTGCTGACTGTACACTAGCATTCTAGCACTAAAGTACGACCTATTTTGAAAATATCCGCCTTGCGAAAACTCTTGCATGTTTTTTGGCGCCACCTCCTGGACTATTATAGGTACAATTCAAAAATCGCAATAAAACGGATTTTTTTTTAATAAAAAGGCATTGGCCTCCATTTTGAATTTCA
The DNA here is from genome assembly GCA_917834065.1 of Ceutorhynchus assimilis. NCBI lineage: Eukaryota > Metazoa > Arthropoda > Insecta > Coleoptera > Curculionidae > Ceutorhynchus > Ceutorhynchus assimilis. The sequence continues at coordinate 8,046,297 of OU892281.1, forward strand.
TTTTGACAGGTCGTTGGATTGCCCTATTTAACCATACGTAACCTATAATTTTTTGAATTTTTTTTTTATGGTAACTGATTAATTACTGATATTTTCGAAAGATCTATTTTTTATTTTCCAAAAATGTAAGAGTATTCATGATACCATAACCTCCTGCACAATCCACAACACACGAATAAACATAAAAAACAGTTTACTTTCTTAAACTATTGCGTATGCATTTGTTTTTGAACCGATGCGAAATCTTGTCTCAAAATATTTTCAGTTTTGTTATGACGTCATTAGTTCAACGCGAAATAGGTTCAACGTTTAACCAATTTAAGCGGGGAAAAAAAAATTGAACTTCGCTTTCAAAATAAATAACAGATGTCAGTAACCACCAAGGATAATACACACTACTAAGGATTGCTTATCGGCCTCGTTTTTGGTAATCGGCGCCATATTGGTGTATCACCATTGCCGACGTCATTAACTAAGTCATCAGCGACGTCAGCTGTTTGCGCCAGCGGTTGTATTTAAGAGGCGGAATCATAACCTGTAGTGCAAACAGCCTACGTCAAGGCGAGAAACGTCATCTTGCCTAGTAGAAATCACAACTGGTGATTTGGCGTGGTAGGGAGTTTCAGATTTGTTCTACACTAAAGTGACCATCCGACCCGATTTAGGCGGGACAGTCCCGATTTCGAGCTACGAGTCCCGATTTAATAAGCGTCCCGCTTTTGTCCCGCTTTAAATAAATTCCAATTATCAACTTTTTATTATTCAATTTATTTTTATTCAAATTAAAAACCTATTTCGTTCAATATAAATAACATTCAAATCTATGGGTTTTCGCATAACTCAGAGCTCACATGACATAATAGTCACAAACATTTAGCATTGAACTCTGCTGCTCTGATTGCCTGGTAATGGGTAACTTGATGACGCATCTGGAGTGCGTTCGATATCACCCTAGGCGTCACACCGAGTGCACACCAGCCATGAATAATTCATGGCTGGTGTGCACTCGTTGTCACTCCTTGGGCGATTACGAACGCACCCCTGGGGTACCTTGAAGATTTGCACTATGTTGAAGCACCCCAGATGACGTCATAAAGTTATCAGGCAACCTACCTTTCTCAAAACTGGACTTTCAAGATCTGGTCACTTTATTCTACACTGGCCTTATGAAGATAGGCTATTCTGTAGTAGTAGTATGAGTAGTTGAGTAACCACAACCAACGCCCAAGGCGAGGTTGCCAAAAGTTTGCTTAAGGAAAATAATTTTGTTTTGGCTGGATTGTGAAAGAAAATTGTGCATATATTATGAAGATTGTGCATAAAAAAAAACACCCTGTACAAATAAGTGGATTATTGCGGAACTTATGGGTGGACCTCTGCGGGACGAGCGCGGCGAGTTCCGCAGCCATCTCACCAATATACTGTTGAACTGTTCAAATAAGACACTCACCTGAAACGTGTAGTTTTTGAACTAATGAGAAAGATTCTCAACTGAGTGAATCAGGTTAGTATTGTACTTGAACAACATATTGGTGAATAGATGGCTGGGTCCACCCATAAGTTCCGCAACAATTCACTTATTTGTACTTGAATAACTTGTCACATTATGTTACTAGTTTGGTAAAGTAACATTACTAATTCCTATTTAAAGGGAAATTGACAAAAAGTGGATAATTAATAATTACAAATTCTGATTTTATATAGTAAGGTAAAGGCTGTAGGTGGGGTGTCAATATATAAAAAAACACCCTGTACCTACCTATTTAAAATTTAACCTTATTCTCCTAAATAGTTTCCCCATTCCCATATTTTTATGGGCCATTCGTTCGAAAAACCGTATCTTGCACAATACGCTGCCAAAAATAACCCAAACTAGCCCAATCTGGCTTACTTTAACTTAAACTGCCCCCCCCCCTTTCAAAAGGCCTGTATCCGCCCCTGCTTAAAATTAATTCAAATTATCATGTTGCTCACAGGTAATTTATTGTTTTATAGTTTGGTAACGAAGTAAATACTTTAACTTGAGATATTGGTATTCATAAGAAAGGAAGCTCGCAATCTACGCACGTTTTCCTTCAACTCCTACGTTAAACCAAACATGGAAAGAATGTAGAAGTATACAACCAGATCCCAACCAGAGATCAAAGCAGGAACCACTAAACATGTCAATGATAGTGCTTCTATATATACTCTCTTCCTTTCCAGATGGGTAACCTTTTTCAAATATTGGTATGAATTGGTAGAATCTAATAACTAATAGCTAGTTTCCAGAAATGTATAGTTCCTGGAATATTCCTATTCTGGTGGGGTCTCATCAACTCTCCAGTCGGCAATAATTTTGTCAATATACCATGTTATGCACCATTCAGAACAGTTTTTGCCATAATGGAATCAGATATGTAAAGCTCTCCGGTCTTCGAAATTCCATTTTCAGGCTCCTGCATTGATTGTTGACAGTTTTGGCTTGTGGACCCCTTATTTTTGGAGTTGGCTGTTTCAAGTCTCCTGATGGATATTGAACTCTGTTATATACCTACTTCTTTCAATTCATTGTGATTCCTATGTTTTGGTATGTATTTCTATTATGTACCAATCTTATTAGTAGTCAGAGTTAGACCCGCGGCACGTAATTTAGCTTCGACGTAGAAGTTCTTCATATTCTTCTGATCCAGATCTAGTAGGCATATTATCTGATGGTTCTCAATCGAGGATGCTTTCAGCGATAACCCAACTTCTGACCATCTTCAAGGTGTCCGAGCGTACTGTATATCATACATATAAATATTCGAACGTATATTGAATTATTCCGAAGTTCATTTATCATATCACCCTGGTAAGTAGTCCATGCTGGCAGGCAAAAGTAATAAAAACGCATTAGGTATATTATCTTGGTACCAATTATGTTTCCACATGTACATATATTAAAGCCCCAACGATAATGAGAAGGAAAATGAAAAATGGTGGGCAACAGCTCATTTAAAATGGTAATTGCCGCGATAATTTTAGACTACGAGTGCTAATAAAAAGCGATAGGGATCGGTTATGATGAAAAATGGAAATTCCGGAGTAAACGGTTGTTTTGCGTTTCTTTTTTTTTTATTGTTTAATATAACGCCGTAATGTGTAATTTTGTTTGCGATTATGATGATCATGAGATGTGCCCAAGGCTATTCGTGACTGTAGGATGTAATCCTCTTGATGGCTATTTTGTGCACATACGAATTTTAATAAATTTAAATAATACACCATTTTCACTCAACAAAAATTGTTTGCCCTCCATTTTTTAATATGAAATATAAAGGACATAAATATATATGATCCCAAAAAAAAAATCCAACCCCTTTTCCTACTCAAGTGTTTATACACCTAGATTAGCATTATTCCCTTCGCCACATTTCGATTGTGCTGTCGCTCTGTACTCGTCAGCATGATTGACACTCGTAAACTGGTTTCAAGTTGCCTTTTGAAAGAGCTTTTTTTCAAAAGGGCTTTTCAAAATTTTTAATCATATCAGGCTAGTTAGAGGCTACGAGGGGTTCTTTGGTCGACGATTTCAGTTGGATGTTGGTGGGAAACCGTTACAATTGGTTTCAAAAAAATTATAATTGGATGCAATTTCACACGAGCAGACATTTGTGAAATGTATAAGGCTAAATAAGCTCTTTTGAAAATCTCCTTATTGTCTTTATCGAATAAAGCAAGTCAGTTATTATAAACGACCCCTCTCTGTGCTTTGTATTAATAAGGCACCATCAATCACTTAAACTGTCTATCGTCTAAGGAAATTAATTTAGACCTAAACGAAACATCACTATAATTAATCATTCATAGTCATTAGAGGCTTTGTTCTTCACACACACAAAACTCAAAGAAAATATTGTTTGCATTGATGTTGTAGGTTTGGTATGCCGGTTGTTGCGTAATCTATGAAGCTAAGAAGGCCACTTGCTTCTAAAAAATTGTTCCAACATTTTTTTTTTTAATTTGAACTAATCCTCATTGTGCACAAAGAATACATTTACCTACCAAGAAAAGCAATTCAAGGGGCTCTTCACTTTTATGATAGAATCCGTGGAAGTTATGCCGCACACGCTTCCACAGTCTTGCCACACCTAGCCTCTGGCGGCATTGTATCTTCCTCTAGTGTCTCTTTTAGTTGACTGTAGAGAATCTGTAGTGGAAGACTTGTTTCAGGCATGCGGATGAGGTGACCTGTGTAGCAAAGTTCGTGCTCATTGATGAGGGCTTCCATGCTAGTTGTTTTGGCCTCCTCCAAAACGCTTATGTTCGTTTGTCGGTCCTGTCATTTAATTAGAGGAGCCTTTTTAGGCTAGGCTTTTTATATGTCGTCTGTAGTTGGTCCCTCCTTGCTTAGGATGTTTGCATTCATATTGCAGCAGGTGGAGTATCTGGATGTACTTTTGCGGATACCCAACCTATGCCAATATCCTCCAAAGAGCTCCTCTGTTGACCGAATCGAAAATGTTTTCACTAAGGCCCGGTTGTACAAATAATGGTTCAACACAAGTTCTGTTGAACTGCAGGTCACTGTTGAACGTGGTTCAGAGTTTCGAGTGTTGTATACCACTGCAGGTTCACCTGAACGATCAGTTGCAATGCCCACAGTAGAAAGAAAGAAGAAAATAGGCACAACCCAACCCCGTAAAATAAAATCCGGCTCTTGTTTTCTATTTATTCAATTTTATATTCATATTTTTGTTACACCAGAGTCACAGAACAGATTACAAATGCAAAATTTCATCTATGATAAATATCACAGTTTGTTTCTCTGACCTGAATCTGTCCTTGAATTATTATTCATTGTTCCGAATAATCCTAATATTCAAATGATCTGTTCGATTTCTGTATACCTGTGAGGCTCGAGAGTGTGCAACATTATTATTATCTACATAATACTTATTACGTAGTTGCTCATTTCCATTATGTACCGGGTGACTCAGAGTCAATTTTCCTTTTCGAACGCGTCCTGTACATCCAACTTAATATTTGTGGAGGGATTGCGCTGGCATTTTACGACGACTGCGTGCGGATTATCAGTAAACATGGAGCAGTGGTCGAACAAGCAACGCGCGTTTAGTGTCGAGGCGTTTTTCAAAACAAACGATTCTTATGTCGCGACACGGCGACGTTTTTGTTTCCGTTACAATATTCGGCGTATACGTGATACTCCGTCAAAAAATTTATTGAAATTATGGTTTCAAAGATTCAGACAAAGTCGTCCAATGGCAAATCCGAAGCGTTCCGGCCAATAGAAGTCCATCAGAACGCCAGAGAACATTGGGATTGTGCGACGTGCTGCGACCGAAAATCCGAGGCGCTCAATTCGAAAACATGGTGGGACGCTTCTGATTTGTCAATTGCCACTGTACCACTTTGAATCTTTGAACCCACGATTTCAATACATTTTTTGACGTAGCGTCACGTATACGCCGGATATGGTAACGGTTACAAAAACGTCGCCGTGCCGCGACATAAGAATCATTCGATTTAAAAAACGCCTCAACCATAAACGCGCGTTGCTCGTTCGACCACTGCTCCATATTCACTTATAATCCGCACGCAGTCGCCGCATATTGCCAGCGCTAACCTCCCCACAAATATTAAGTTGGATGTACAGGGCGCGTTCGAAGTCATCCTGTATTATCTATAGGAGCAATAAGTAATTTTTGAAAATCTTCGTCGTCTGTGATATCTTTTCACAGTTCCCAATTAAGAACAATTTTTAAATATAAATCGAATATCAACTTCAAAAAAAATATATTTAAAAGCCAATGTGATCCCTTATCAAAAAATAAACAAAACATAGCAGAGTGAGGTTAGAAAAACCCAAAAAAGTAAACTCCCTTTGAACGCCGAAATTCGGACGTTCAAGATCAACGTCAGTTCACAGTTTGAACCAACCATTTACAACGAGTTTTTCGTTTGAACCACTAGTCAGTGTGAACTTCGGTTGAACGACTGTTGTACAACCGGGCCTTAATCTATGAAGGCTATGTCAGGGTGATTTTGTTCTCTGGACTTCTCTTGCACTGAAAATCACGGGGCGCGTTCTTTTTTCCATCAGAAATTCACCAGGTGAAAACATGATGCCACCAAAGCGTTATTTTATTGATGGTGGAAATATGATGGCCCACCACATCGCGTTCTTATTTAACTGGTGAATTTATGGTGGATTTCATCCGGTGGAAACCTGATGCAACCAAGCTCCAACAGAAATTTTCTGTGATTACTCTGTTGGTTTTGCGTTGATAGACCACATAACCTTAAAAAATAAACTGACGATTTGTTTTTAGCTCATTTTTTAGGAGAAATGGAGAACCAGGAAGCTGATGAGATGACGTTACTCTTATCTACAATGATTTGTCATATTCAGTAAAAAAACAGACTGCAAAGGAAATTGAGATTCTCTGAGGAGTCTTCTATTTCGCTTTGCAATTAATGTTCTTGGCCCAATGGCAGCTTTGCTTTGCTTGCATTGTCCATTTCAATTTTTCTGAATTAGAAGTAGGTAGTAGTGATTATATACCATTTATTTAGATATTTTCGATTTTGGTCCACCAAAGCCCTCTTTTATGTAAATTGTGGTGGTTATGTGATGCTTCCACCAATGACATCAAATAGTTACGTGACAGAAATCAGCTGATGCAACAGTAAATTTTTGTTGAAAATCAACATAAACTTTTGGTGGAAAAAAGAATACGCCCATGTTAGCTGTATCTCGGTTGGGTCTAAAACCTCACTATATCTCTGGGAGATTCTGTTCGGCAGTTGGGATTAGACGATTTGATAATATCCGGGTAAGTATCTTGCATAAAGTCTGACTGATGAAAGACTGACCTAGCCAAGGTGCGCAAATGACTATTGAAGCCAAACTATGGGTCAAGTAGTAAAGTAATGAAATGGGCTAGAAATACTGTTACGTTCAAATTTTGCCTTAATACGTAACTGGGATTTCGAATGAATTCGGTAATTAATTCAGGTATTTGTGAGGGTACTTATAAAGCTTTATACCTGAGGATTAATATTTTTCAGTGATTAGGTTTTTCATTGGATTTTACTAGTTTTCTACCTCTTTGATTGGACGCGAAACAATATCTAGTTGTTGAACAAAAGTATATTTTTCGAGGTAATAATGAGTAAATTCTTTGTATTCAGATGACAAGGTAGTTTTAGGATAATAAAGCCCTACTGTTAGGATCGAAATCTATTTTATTTAGCTTACGAAAGTTGTCTAAAAGGCCCTAAATGTCGATGAAAAGGTTTGTTTACTTCCAAATAAATATCAATTGGCAACACCTAAAAGTCTCGTATTTTCCATTATTAAAAATTCTGCAACATCACACATCACTTTCACAGCCTTTAAATCGCTTTTCCACCCTTATTTCCACTATTTTTCACATTTTCCCGGTTATTTATTTCCGCAGAATAAGTGTGGTTGAAGGACACTTGTGGATCCGTTTCAGGCAGCGCTGTTGTCGAGGTTTCTTGACCACTGTGGGCACTGTAGTTGTGACCACTGAACGACTGGTCATTTTGATAGTTTTTAGACCAAAGACTGGGTAGATGCTGATCAATAAGTTACTAGTTAAATAATTAGTGTTAGGGGAGAAAATTGGGATAACGATTTTGGGTTTCGCTTGTCATTAATGTGGTCTGGGTTGTTCCGTTCCAACCTGATTGTTTCGTTTTCCTGGTCAAGACCGGAAATCTGGCACCAGAGGGCATCTTGGAAAAAAAAAATAGAATTCTGGGGAATGTTTCATAGGAGCTCATCTAATAGATTGCTGAAAATAAGGTCGTTCTTTATAAATTCGCACGTTGAGCAAACAACAAGTGGCGATTTTACCAACGGTCCTTTTGCTGCGTTCCTGGGAACATCCACCTTTGTGAGATTTTAGAGGCGTTGGAAACTCAAGTGGTTGCTGGCTTAATTGGTTTTGGGGTGAAACTTGGTTTTGGTCGTAAGTCCCCGTATTTGTAAGCCAACCACTCAGAATTTTCTGGAGACGAGAATCTACGCCATTTTGTTGTTGTCGATGCGAAATGAGAGCACGTTTTGTTCAACTAGCCCAAATAGTAACCAGGTAAATTTAAACGTTTTTATCTTTCTGAATTTACCTTTTTCGTTATCAATATTTAGATTAGCATATCAGTAATTTTTGTAAATATTTGGAATTCTATGAAAAAAAAAGGCAATTTGACCTCCACGAGGGGCCATTTGTCAGTAAAAAACTCATTAGTCACTTCCAAAAGGGGCATTAATGGACTAATTACTTAAGTGGAATTGTTTTCGAAAGATGGCTTACGGGTTTCAGGGGATTTTCCTATATTAATTTTATAATGGATATATTAATAGGTACAGTGCGGCCGTAAAGTAAGGAATAAATTCAATAATTATTCTTCTTTTATTAAATAGATTTATAATAATTGTTTTTAGATTTGACTCTTATTTTACGCCTTCTAACCTCAACCAAACTAAGGTTAAGTTATTTAAAGGATAGGTACATCGGGTAGGTACGTCGGGTAGGTACATCCTACTTTCACACCACTGAGTAGCCGCGTAGCCGCGAGCACTTTGTTGCGCTGGCCGCATTCCTTAAGAGTGACTTACTGCACCTAGGCCTATTAGGGTTTATTTATTCAAATTCATTATTCAAACAGTCTAAGGGTTAATTTTTGCGCAACAAGACATCAGCAAAACAATTCAATTTATTTAAAGAACTCAACATAAAACCTTTTTTGTCACTGGTGTAATATAAATTGAAACATGCAGTGTTATACTTCGGAATAATGGCGTAAAATGAACGTACGCGTAGAAAAATGCCACCGGATTCTTATCTTAGTTATGAAGCCATAATTCAGGTTCACAGTCGGTGATTTAGTTGCTTCAAGCACGACTTCCCTTTTTTTAGTCCTGTGCTCGACCCAGGCAATATTTATATCTACCATCTTGGAAAATAGAATTACGGCCGGCCAAGATGAAAGATTGTCGCCCTAATTGGTTTTATATGCAAATTGCTCCAGGAGCTATTTACTTCTTTATTAGCCACTTTTCACACGACAATATTGCAGGCTTATTTGTTACAGGAAAAATATTACCAAGGGAGAACGGAAAAATTATGTTATTACAAAAATTACGTAGGACTTCATTATAGGTTAGTCACTTCTTACAAGTTACAACTCGCTTGGACACCTTCAAGATCATTCTTATCCATTATTTACCTGGCACTAGTACACTCACATACATTCTAAGACCTCGTTTTCTTGATCTCACAAATTGCCGACTTTTTTTACTGCCATCGTATAGTGACATGTCTATGACCGAGTTGATATACATATAACACCAACTGGATCGTCCGTTATTATCGCTATCCAGGTGGAAAACAAAACTCCTGAATATACGACAGCATAAAAACGGTAATAAACGAGCGCGGATCTCCTGTCGGGATTTAAATCCGACAACGGGCCGAAGAACGGCCTTTCGTTGCCGTTAACGAGCATAAAATACGAAACGGATTGACACCGCACGTCCATTACGGCGCAGTTTATATCCCGAAAACAATTTAATATTTTACTGTCGGCTGTCGACTCAGCCTGCACTGCCTGCCATGCCGCAGGACGGGCGTATACAACTTTAAACGAGCTACGGGAATGGATTAAACTGTGTATTTCTTGGGTAAATTGAATGGTTTTACTTTAATCTAATCGATTTTCTGCTTTGGTTTGATACATACATTCTATTGTATTATGTAATGATCATGATCCATACAAGAAGCGATTTTCAATTCTTGCTCTGCTCTCACCCAATGCATGGAAGTTATATTTGCGCTGTATACAATATGGAGTGGGTTCAGGTTTTGTTGTGTTATTGACTGATTCTGACTTTTATAAGGTCTGTTCCAGCCTGCTAAAAAACCGTCCCAACAACGGCTTTGGAACCACTCTGTATACGAATTTCAGATTCTACGCACAAATTTTAGGTTTTGCGCAAAAACCTGATGGTAAAATGTACAGTTCTCTGCTAGGTTGAAACAAAGCTATTGAAAATCTCAACGAGCTATTTGATCAATGTATTAGACTCTACAAACCTTTTCATATTTATATGTATTTTAGGATCCGTGACGCAAAGTGGGCCAAGGTATTTTAAGACCCTGAGATATATTACAGGACGCCATCCAAGCACAATTTTATTGTCCACAATTGTAAAGCAAAACTGATGGTTTTATGTTGTAACATAAAATATTCGCTGGAAATATGTGACAAACGTTAACACATTAAAACCATTTAGTGGCAATTTCTCAACATGATAAACGATACATAAATCGTCGGTTTTCTTTTTGACACCACCCAGTTATAGTGCCAACTAAAACAAAGTCACAATTGAAATAATTTATTTTTGTTGATAGTGAACTTGTATTATATGTTCTTCTAAAAATAAAGAGTCACCGGCGAGGCTTTCAAAAATCATTCACAAAGCTAAGATTTATTGGAGCAGGACAAATTGTTTTGCTCAGACAATTTACAGCAAATCCATTTAATCTAATACAATAAAGTGTATCCTGAAGGCTCTCGCATCAAACATCGATCAGTGTATCGAAGTCTAGAGAGGGTCGTTAATCAAAGTCATCGGCGTCCGTTTGCCGTTTTGCTGATGGTTGCCGTCAATCAATTCAACACTAAATCAAACTACGTATCATGTCGGACGGTTAACCAATGTGTCCGGAGTAAAAATGCTGAATCAGCATTTGGGTAATTTTAATAATGGATAAGAACAATGATTAATTAATATATTTTTTACAATTTTTTTTTTTAAAATGTAAAACAAGAATAAGCTTAGGTATTCCCCAGCTGCTCTAATGCCAAATCTCGCAACAATGCCTGTATATAATCTTAAAAATCATCAAGTGTCGTAGCAGTTCTAGTGTTGACAGATTACCTCTCTTGACAATCAACTAATATCCGACCCTCTTAACGAGCCGGCTCTTAATACCAGTTTTTCTCCACTTATAAGTAGGTTCATAGTGCCGGAACAAAGCAGAAAAACATCCCTTCGGACAATACCGTACGACGTGTCATCCAGATGACGGGGCCTTTTATTCAGTCCTCTACCGTAAGTAATTATTTTTCGTTGCCCTGGGACCTAGGGTAATCTAATACGGCCGATTTAATCGCTTCCCCCTTTGTACGGTTGGTCGCCGCCTCCAGGTAATCGTCCTGTATGTGTAAAAGTCTCCGTGTGACAGCTTTTGCCACAACACGGGTCGGATTACGGTTTCGGCGTTTCAAAGATTTAATTGGAATTTTTTGTGTTTTGAGGATTTAAAAAATAATTCTCGGACCGAAATAGACACAATGAAAGACACGATGGAAAACTTGTTTGAAAATACAGAATGCATATTGAATAAAGAAGAGAAAAATATTAAACTATTTTCTGGAATCTTTTGCAGAATAGCACTCTTTCAACCAGTTTATTCAATGGAATGACCTTTCAGAATACCTTGCATAATAATTAAGTATCAATCTAACATCAAACAAGTCAGCAGCAATCACTTGCCATGTCCTGGTTGAACAAGATACTCTCAGAAGTGGATCCTGTAGATTTCCTGGAAACAGTTATGTACGATATCTTCGAGTTTAAAAGCCCTATCCACCAGACAGATACCTTAGCACGATCTCGGCATTTGCCTATACCCTGATGTTCCTAATGAAAAAACTCAAGTCTGTGATGAAATAGAATAATAATTCGACAGTAAAGACTATAACGAACTTTTTTGGCAATTGCCTAATAATACTGCGTACGGCTAGTCAGCATCAATTCGGAGGCCATGGATTTATAGGTTCCCTGTATACATCTTATCTTTGGGCGCCACCAAGTTAATTGTGACTCAACTAGGAAGATTATTTAATGATATTATAAACAAAACCTGTGCAATTGGAGAGCTTTAGCAATAAAACTACTAATTAGGTACAATAATGTATCTGGCTTTCTTTATTAGAAATAATTACAATACTAAATAGGGATAGCCAGGACGTTATTAAAAAAGTGTATAGATTTAGGCTTTCACCCAATTTACAAATATTTGAATAAAAAAAAAATGAATGTACCTAAATAATATAAATATATAAAAATATGAATTTTGAATTAACATGTAAACTGTTTGATATTAACACTTGTGAAAGATGAAAGACTACAGTATCGACTACACTCTACCAGCAGGCAAATTAAACACCAGAAAGGTGAAAATTATTGTTTGGGCAACCTCAGGGTAAAATTCTAGAATTTTATTTAAGGGGCACGTACTGAACGTAATTCAGTGTCAAGTGATTTATGTAAGATTTGCCTAAATAGTAAGAAGTGTAACTTACATGTATACAAGTGTTATCTTCAGATGTATGTGAAAACTCAGAAGTTCCTAAAGTGGGGTTATCTACATGTTTGGTCTCATTGTAGATCCAGACAGAAGCAGTTAGCAGTTCTAAGTTTGTTGGTATGGTATGGTGAGTAAGTCCTATGGAAGTCCTACCCACGTTGTATCTGTTTAACGTAGAACTCAACGTGGTTCTATCACAGTGGTACCAAAAGGTTGCTGAAGAGGAGCTACTAAAGCCCCAACTAAGAGCAATCTAGATCCAGCCTAGGTCCAGTCTAAATACCGCCCAGGATCTGTCTAAATACATCCTAGAACCCTATAACGATGTTCGTATAAAAAACAGATCGAGCCCCAAACATTAGAAATAATCTTACCTCTAACTGAGGAATACTCTAGGCCAAAAGTGAAGCCTTAAACTTCCAAAAGCTGCTCGGAACGATCTTATTGAAGAAATGAAACACGTGTTGTAGGTTAATAATTCCTGAAGAAAATATCAAAACTTACCGAAACAAAATCCGAAATGACATCTCTAGACAATGATCAACAATAACTTAGTCTAACTCGAATTTTTCTGGCACAAAATTCCAAAAAGTCTTGCCTAAAAACAATCAGGCCAAGACCGCCCACACGCCATGAGGTCTCAAAATCAAAAGGGCAGATTCTTCCTCTTAGATTTGGAAAGGGGGCTTCCAACGTCAAACTTTTAATTTTGACATTGATGAAAACTAGGAAAAGGGCGTGTTAAGTTTCATCCCAAAAATACGAACCGAAGAGTGGGTTGCACATAAAAGACTCACCAGATAACCGGTGACTGCTGAAAATTGCCTATAAAACCTATGTCAAAAAGGTAGGACAGATCTTAGAGAAAACGCCTAGGCAGCGACAGCTGTTCATGACGGATGCACGATGGAACTGAAAAATCAAAAGGTAAACAACAACCATCATAACCTCAGATTATTTATTAATTGGATTTGCCAACTAGAGTCGATGGTACTCTCTCCTTTTTATAAGATTCTAATCAATAACAGCGGGCCCTGCGTTACTGAATCAACCGTCCTAGATCAATTAACTACAATTTCAAACTTGAACCAAAAAACTTTTAGTAGAAGGCTATACTAAAGGTAATAAAATCTGAGCATAGAAAAGATAGTCGTTTATTTATTTATTTATTTATTTATAGTTCTATATGGAATCATATCCACCAGAGCAAACCAAAGTAGCATACTTGACGAGAAATTGAAAATGCTACAAGATCAAGGAAGAGGTAGGTAGGTGATAAAGGAAAGTAGATCTGGGATTAGATTCATCCTGCTCAAAAGATTATATGTATTCCAAAAGTTTGTCATTTCATTATCGCCGACGTAGGTAGCAGTGTAGGAGAAAGTTAGTGATCATCCAGATGAGATACCCCTTCGGAAGAGGCAAAGTATTCTTTCTGCTTTGTTGCTTTTTCTTTCGATCATTAATTGCTTCTGATAAGATCTGTAAAGCCTCTGCTGGTAAAGACAGAAATATCTTCATGCAAAAATTATGTCAAGGCTGTAAACGGACTCTAGACCAAGTAACAGAAGGAAACACAACAGATTTTTTTTCCAATCATGCTGATATCTCCTCAGCTTGAGTAGATGCAAAAATTAAGATTCACTTAACAATATTTATAGTATTTGCCCAAAGTGTCTCATGAATCAATAGACATAAAGCTCGCGTATTTTTCAATCGGTATCCGCATCGGTATCGTATTGCACATGTGAAGAAGCGATACGGAGGTCGCGATATTGTACCATCGTCACCAAAAGTAACTGGGACAGCATCACATTAGCTCTTGTCCTATTATATGAATTTTATTGTCAAATATTTGTCAAACTATAATTTAAATGCATTGAAATGAATGACAGCAGAATTAGTCCAGGAGATTTGTATGCATTATTTGTGTCCCAGATACTTTTGGTGACGATGGTACATGAAACTTTGGTGCGGTATCCCTATCGGTAACGTATCCGGACCGAATCACATGATTGTGTCACATATCAAAGGCGTTAGGAAATGTGGTTACGTTTACCGGAACAAAATAAGCTTTAAAGCCCATTTTACAATCAGGCAATCCAAACCACGTGACTCTCAAGATGGCGTGGCGGCCGCACGTGGGCCAAAAAACACAAAAAAATATCTAGTTTCTGCCCGATTTAATAGTTTAGGTACCTAGTCAACAAATATTTTATCAAACAATCAAAATCAAGCAACATTCTAAGCGAAATAATTTAAAATACGCATAAAAACATATTCGAAACAAACTTGCTTGGCCGCCACGCCATAATTCGCCGGTATCGGTATCCGTGACGTAACTATATCGATACTTGAAATCACAAATAAAAAAGCTGTTGAGCCCATTTTACAATGGACGTAACGTAACCGTAAAGACGTAACATAAATTCTAAGCATGCGCACATTAGATTTATTTACGTAAAATATGTTACCGGAAACGCAACGTAAGAGAAGATGGGAGTTGGTCACCTCTTACGTTGCATTTCCGGTAACATATTTGACGCAAATAAATGCTAAAATGCTTAGAATTTATATTACGTCTTTACGGTTACGTTACGTCCATTGTAAAATGGGCTCAACAGCTTTTTTATTTGTGATTGTGATTTCAAGTATCGATATAGTTACGTCACGGATACCGATACCGGCGAATTATTTCAAGTAGCTTTATGCCTCTAATAATAGCCACTTTGAGCAAACCCTACATTTTTCTACGTATCCGTATCCGCATCCGTGAACGCATCGACCTACGTTGACCGCCTAAAAATCCTTTTAAGCATATGACAATACATTACGTAAACGATTGTATCCTTGGATGAAACGTTTTCTAACCTCAAAAAGTGTTGCATTGATTTTGTAGCTGTGTTTGAAGGATTTCTTTTTATCTATGAGTACTGTGTTTATGTTGTTAAAGATATTTTGGTGATAACCGACAGGAAGATCTCTCAACAGTGTCAAATGATTGAGATACGTTTTCGGATACGGATACGAGGCGAGGCCCGTAACGATACGCCCAATGCAACGCAACGAAACCACCGTATCTATTCTGCGCATTCGCAGATCGATGCGGATACGGATACGTTTGGAATTCAGGACCTGCTTAAAGTGTCACTTAACTTTCTTCAAGAGAATTTCAGCTTAAACAAAATTAAAATATTCAATATTGATGGAAGGGTGTATGTTTTCTTGCCAAAAGGTTCGTTTGACCTGAAGTCGTACAAGCAACATGTTCCCGTTTCAATTAGCACCCCTGTAGCCAGTGGCGTTGCGAAAACGCCCAGCGTGTCATATCGGATTACGATCGGTGTGCCTCTGGTTGACAGGTCAGTCGGGCAAGATTGCGTGTTGATTGGGCCACGATGCCGATGGCAATGCGGTTACCAAGAGCGACAGATGCCGTGAATCGTGTTTAGACACCTCATATACTAAATAACGGCCAGAATAAATTATTGTGAATTATCTAGAAAATTTGTTCTACTTAGTACCCCTCTTGCCATGATTGGCCTAATAATCTAGCTCTTAAGTTTTTTTTTTAAATACTATTATGATAATGGATTGTCGGCTCATGCCAATATTTGAGCCACTTACGATGTTAGCCATTATAGAACTTCAGAACTTCATTTTCTATATAGATTATGTCAAACTTCTCTACAGCAACAATTTGAGACAACACCTTTAATTTTGAATTATGTGCTCATGCGTTCTGGTAGTATAGCCTGATTAAATTGATAGTTTAAGACCACAAGTATAACCTAATCAATCGGTGAGTTCATTTACTGAATTTGGCTGAATTGTATATTGAAACTATTGACAGTCTTCAATCCATTCTAAATGTTCAAAGCTAGCTACAAAATAGGCCACATTCCCACCAGTTGGCGGGATGTGAATGTGGTATTCATTCCAAAGGCTGGTAGGCGCCCTACAGTACAGCCTAAATCATTCATACCAATCAGCCTTACCTCATTTCTCCTAAAAGCTATGGAGAAAATCATTAATCTACACATCAGGAGTGAATTCTTATTGGAAAGCCCTCTCCACGAAAATCAATTCGCCTATCAGCTAGGTGAATCATCTGAGACAGCCCTGCACAGTCTTGTCAGTAAGATTGAAAAGGCACACTCAAGTCAAGAAACCGCTCAATGCGCATTCATTGATATAGAGGGAGCTTTCGATAACACCTCACGTGAATCCATAAGAAGAGCAGCTGAATAAGGGCTTTGACGAAACTATAATTGCATGGATTGAAGCCAAGCTTGAGACTAGGAAAATCAAGGCAACTATTGGAAGTGACTCTGTAACGGTCTTAGCAGTCGAGAGATGCCCCCAAGGGGGTGTACTGTTCCCACTGTTGTGATTACTGGTAGTAGAAGGGCAGATGGCGCTGAGCGCCCAAGGGATCAAGGTCCAAGGATATGGTAACTACCTCATAGTCATCATCAGGGGTGATCATGACAAGTGTCTTCATGCAGAATGCCCTAAATGTCATTATTAGATGGTGTCTACAGGAGGTTTTAAGCGTCAACCCCAACAAAACCATCATTATATACCTTCTACAAGGAATAGGAGGCTACATCTAACAGCCCCAACCTTAAATGGGATACAAATCAACTTTGCAAGTGAGGTTAAATATTTGGGATTCATCTTGAATCAGAAACTTATTTGGAACCAACATCTTAGAAGAGTAACCAACCGGACCACATACTGGACAATGGCCGAAGATTATTCAGCAAGACTTGGGGTCTAAAGCCAACAATGATCTATTATTTATTTACAATGGTTATAAGACCTATGGTCACTTACGCTGCAATAGAATTGTTTAGGAATAACAAGTTTTTTTATCTAACGTTTAAGTGTTGTTTTATTTTTTTGCCTCACAGGTCTGCACAAGACACATACATTTAAGTACGTCATTTAGTTTTTAATGATACACTATGGATAACTAATTATATGTCACCTTTAAATGAAATTATGTGTTATTTCTCGTTGTGGGTAATGCGCTTGTGTAGCTTCTTGCCCACAATGCGAAAGACTGGTTGCCTTGCCATCTTTCCATCACTGCTGCGTACGGCAACTATACGGAACACGCAGTCCATTTCATACTCATGTCTCTGGTACCAAGGCACCAAGGAGTCAAGGGGAATGAAATAGCGGACCAACTTTCATATGACAAGGAGCTAAAACATCATTTCTTTAAACCAGAACCTTTCTTTGGCATTACGAAAAGCTATATAATAGGAAAAGTCCAGAAATAAATAGAGGCTCAACGAGCCTCTCATGCCTTGATTCCCGTCCCATTCAATAAAGGCAAAGGAATTGACCGTAAACCGGATATAAGGCTACGTATAAGCCTTCTTACGGCTCACTGCCTTTTGGGTTACCACCTGGAAAAGAAGCCCTAATAATTTATGAGCAATTCTTCTCATAAATGATTGATCACACTGGTACTTTATTTTGTACTAGTGCTTAGATTCCCTTAGGACGCCAATTTCTGTTTTCTTCGTCAACGATTCCGTTTTTCTTATCGCCTTCTCTCCTCCATCTTCGTAGTCTTCATCAATAGTGAACTGCAACAATAGAAGTGAAAGAGCCGATATCTCACTTTCCTTCTGGTGATTCTCAGCTTTCGATGGAGTAGTTGGTGTTGCAACAGTACGACTTGCAAATCCAACATCGAACAACGCAGAAAAAAAACCCTATCCAAGTGACCACACCCGGTTTAACGCATGCACTGCTTAAATTGATTCAACATGGATCAAGAACGGAGTTCCGAACAGCTTATGAGAAGACATTTTTGAACCTAAGGAAAACTAGCAATAGATTGCCAACCAACTGGATACGAGTGCTGATACAGAATGTCAATAATAACCTTCGCTTTATTATATTGGTGCAGAATAGCCGATGCCACTGTGATGACCCAAAAGTATTTACTATTTACGTCTAGAGATTTCTTGAATAATCGGTTTTGTATATGAAGCGCGTAGTTTGTACGTAAGTGAATAAGTGTGAATAAGGGAATTTGCATAAACTCCAGTAAAAGGAATAAGTGTTCAGTCAATAAGTTCTATAAAAGTTGTTGTTGAACAGAATATTTTGAAAACAGTTTGCTTTTGTGGCTGTTCCGGGGGTCACATTAGTGATTGGGGTCATGGGTTATTTACAAACTAGAGTGAACGCCCCTTGCGACGAAGAAAAACAAGAAGAAATTAAAAGAATATAAAATCATATCGGTTCAACATTACTTGTAAAATTTAAATTGAGACACATTTCAAATGTGAATACATTGTTGGTAGACTCCTGTTCGTATAGTAGGCCGCAAAGTATTTCTCGGTGAGCAAATTGCGGCTTGAAGCGTTCAGTTCATCACCCTGGAAAACCGCTTCTTTGTCCGCCTGTCAACGGGCCTCTTGACGAGGGGATTTTTTTTTAAATTAAAGTCCCACATGACCCCTTTTTTTCAATATAAGCATTATGCAGTAGATCACTTTAAGATTAAAATGAAATGAAAAATTGCACTCGGAAAAACAACAAAAAACTCTATATTCGTTAAAGGCCAATAGAGTCACGACATGGAACGTCGTTCCTCTCGTAAAGTTATTCGGTATATCGGAAACAAACAAGAAGTAAATAAAAGCGACCCGCGCGCTATGAGAAATTGAGCTAATAAAACCGGGATAAATTGGCTCCGATAAATTCCGGGTGTCGAGACCCCGGAGCCCGCAAAACGGCTCCGGAATTAACCGCCTCTCCGCGACCAGTTACCGATTCTCACTTGTTTCGGCAAGGTAATTGGGTTTCCGCAATATCGTGGCCGTTATAGGGACCTTAAATTTTATTAGAGGCAGTATAATATACTGCAACAAAATATACCTATACTTTTTATAGATTTTATGGAAACACCAACTTGTAACGACTTTTTGTAAGAATAGATCACGCATAATCATGCCTAGCTATGCTAGGGTTGGTTAGTTTGGGGTGGTCTTGCTAGGGGTTATATTGCGAGATAGATAAGTGACGTCACACACATAACCCCACTTTCGAAAGGGAGACAAACAGCGCGTTTGAAAGACTATTTATACACACAGGCGCTAGCTATTACGTCACAAATCACTTAAAGTCACCTTCGATAGGGGAGCCAACACGTCATTAAGACAAATCTACCTCAATGGAACAATCAAACGATATTCCGTGTTCTACGGATATTCAGCCTATCGAAAATGAGGTTATGTGTGTGACGTCAGCTAATGCCTAAAAAAATGAAAATCAAATCAAAAAATACTTTATTGTACAAAGATTTCAACACTCTTATAACGTACTTATTTGGCAATTGCCTAATTATACTGCATACGGCTAGTCAGCATCAGTTCGGAGGCCATGGGTTTATGGGTTCCTTGTATACAACTTATCTCTGGGCGCCACCAAGTTAATTGTGACTTAACTAGGAAGATTACTCATTGATGTCATAAACAAAACCTGTGCAATTGGAGAGCTTAATAAAAAACAAGTAATTAGGTACAATAATGGATCTGGCTTTCTTTATTAAAAAATAATTACAATAATAAATAGGGATAGCCAGGACGTTATTAAAAATGTGTATAGAATTAGGCTTGTACCTATTTTATAAATATTTGAATATAAAAAAAAAAGAATGTAAATAGAATATATAAAAATATGGATTTTAAATAAACAGTTTTAACACTTGTGAAAGATTAAAAACCACAATTCCAGTTACACTCTCCCAAGAGGCAAATTTAACACCAGAAATGTAAAAATTATTATTAGGGCAACCTCAGGGTAAAATTCTAGAATTTTATTTGAGGGGCACTTACCGAACGTAATTCAGTACCAAGTGATTTATATAAGATTTGCCTAAATAGTATAAAGTGTAACTTGTATACATGACAAGTGTTAGTTATCTTCAAATGTATGTGTAAATCCAGCTGTTCCTAAAGTGAGGTTATCTACATGTTTGGTCTCACTGTAGATAGACTATGGTATGGTAAGTGAGTCATGAGTCCTATCCACGTTATATCTGTTTAATGTAGGTTTCCACGTGGTTCTATCAGAGTGGTACCAAGAGGGTTGCTGAATGGAAGCTACCAAAGCCCCAACTGAGAGCAATCTAGATCCAGTCTAGAATCTCTCTAAATACAGCCTAGGAGCTGTCTAGGTATAGCCTAGAATCTTCCAAATATAGCCTAGGACCTTCCAAATATAGCCTAGGAGCTGTCTAGTTACAACCTAGGATCTTCTAAGTATAGCCTAGCACCCTATAACGATGTTCGTATAAAAAAACAAATCGAGCCTCATACATTAGAAATAATCTTACCTCAAAGTGAGGGATGCTCTAGGCCAAAGGTGAAGTCTTAAACTTTCAAAAGCTGCTCGGAACAGTCCTATTGAAGAAACGAAACACGTGTTGTAGGTTAATAATCCTGAAGAAAATCTCAAACCTTACCGAAACAAAATCCAAAATGACTAAGGGACAACTCTAGACAATTATCAATAAGAAATTAGTCTAAAACTGTTCCCTGGCACAAAATTCCAAAAAGTCTCCCCCAAAATTAATTAGGGCCGAGACCGACCTTTCAGTATCAGGTCTCAAGATCAAAAGGGCAGATTCTTCATTTAGATTTGGGAAGAAGGCTTCCATTTGTCAAACTTCTAATTTTGACATTGAAGAAAATTATAGAAAAGGACGTGTTAAGTTTCACCCCAAAAGTACGAACTGAAAGTGGATTGTGTATAAATGACTCCAGATAACCGGTGAATGTTGAAAATTGCCTATAGAACACTTACCAAAAAGTAGAACAGGTCTAAAGAAAACGCCTGACGAGACAGCTGTTCAATGACATGATCGAACTGAAAAATCAAAAAAGTAAACAACAATTATCATAACCTCAGATTATTTGATTGGATTTGTTACTGGAGATTTGGAGATGATGGTACTGTCTCCTTTTTATAGGATACAAAGTAGCATATTAGCCAAGAAATTGAAAATGCTACACTCTCACTTACAAAGCTGGAAATCATATACCTTCAACATTTAGAATGTTACGAACTATAGTCAGATGCTTTTTACATGACATCAAAAAAACAAAGGGACAAAGCTGACGTCGAAGACAATAAGTTTATAAACATTGACTTGATTGAAATGAATAAACTACAAATTCAAATTCAAATTGAAAATTTAAGTCCCACGATAATTGCTCTTATAATCCAACAGTAAAACACCGACTAAAATAAATTACCAATAGCCCACAAAACACGTCCTAAAGCAAAACAACAATAAATAAAAGATTACAGCTAATGCTCGGATGGTTAATCCGCAGGAATTTTTAATCAGTTTTTCATCGGCTCATTAATAATGAATCGTTTGATTATTGCATGGCGGTAACAGGGACGGCAGCCATTTCATAAATTATTATTTATTTGAATAACTATTGCATGCAACAGTCAGAATTGAACACTTTTAGCATTTGAATACATCACTACTATGCAAACCAGTAATAATTGTAACGATTTTTCTTTGGGGTTAATTTTATAGAATTTTCTCTTTTAAAATCGCATATAAGTAAAACTTCCAGTGTGAGCTTCAAGATCACCTGTATAGTAGTGAGCAAACCTATCAATAATCTGCAGAGACCAACATGTCTTGGCACAGTCACGTGGCAGATATTGCTAAAAGGGCCTCCCAAAAGCTGGGGGTGCTATTTCGTACAAGACATCTGTACACACCAAGCCAATTGCTGACACTCTACAAAGCCCAGATTCGACCAACTATGGAGTACTGCTCACATATATGGAGTGCAGCACCCAAACATACCTTAATGCTTTTGAATACCGTGCAAAAACGAGCTATCAAGCTGATCAATGACCCCGCACTTACTCGTAACTTGGATGGTCTCGAACATCGCAGAACGGTGGGCGATTTATCTCTCTTCTACAGGTACTATCACGGAAAATGCTCTGAAGAGTTGGCACGTATGATTCCACCGAGAGTAGCACCTACCAGGCGAACCCGTCAAACAGACGGTAACCATGAATTTACTGTCAAACTAGAGGCACCAAGAACCTCATTATATCAGAATTCATATCTCTGGAGAACAGCATCGCTGTGGAATAAACTCCCTACGACGGTTTTCCCTGCAGGTTACAACCTGAACCGTTTCAAGACCAACATACACCGACATTTCCGCGCACTTGCCGCTTCTCGAGCGTGATAGGACATTTCCTTGCGAGTGCGCATATCCGTAAAAAAAAAAAAAAAAAAAAAAATAATCTCAATAAAAGTTAGCAAACTACCTATACCTACCTATTTTTGAAAATGTTGAGTAAGTACCTTCTTTATGCAGGCTGTTTTTGTTACGCTACTGAAATTATGGCATTACCATACACAAACAAACCCCCAAAAAAGACCTTTAATTTCGCTGGTTTACATTAAACATGTTTTATTGGTCCTGTAATGCCTATGTCAGGCCACAATTTTATATTTGTTCGGATTAAAACATATTTTATTTAATAACTGCCCTTGTTAATGCGCCATTATGAATTGCAAATGAGTTCTAATAACAATAAAATTAAATATACATATACCGTAAATTTTATATTAAATTTATTGCAATTTTCCATATTTAATATAAATTATGCAATCGGCTTTAAGTGAGTACTTTAATAATGGTGAATAATACCTATATCGAACAAATAATTTTATCATTTTGTAATTTAGTTTCGGTTTGGCTGCAGTAATAAAAACATTTGCGTTAACATACAGAACAAATTAATGTTTTCACAATAGAAGAAATAATAATTATCATTACTGCATCATTGTCTACTTTGCCAATTATAATTTGTTAATTAACAAAGTGACAAAAAAGACGTTGCACGTTGGAAAAAATCCTCATCATTGTCACCAAAGGATATTCTCACAAATCCCATTTACTCTACATTTAATTTCTCCCCAAGTCTAATCCTAATCCTCTTTTCTGGCGAACCTGAAACCAGTTGCGAGCTGTCAATCAGAAAAGCTTCAAGGCCCTGACAACTGGATAACAAGAGAGGGAATTGTGTAACGTCCCGGATTAAGTCCCGCTAATCTTGTCACAGGAACACACACAAATACTTGAAACGGTTCCGGCTAATTCTTTATCTTCTTTTTGTCTGCTCTGCTGCGATACTTTTTGGGGATTACATTTTGGCCATTGATACGCACCGACAAACATGAGAAACATATGGTGTTGGAAAAAAAAGATTAATTTTTGTCATGATTTTGATTGTAGTTCGATTTGAAATTAAAATTGGAAACCTTCAAGCCATCGTTAAAAGTCTTTTAAGTTTGCTAAGCCATACAAGAACCTAAACCGCCCCCCCGAATAACCCTATAACACATTCGCCCCCGTAATCCTTCGGCTCATAATCATTTATCCGGAGAAACTAATCCCCAACTATGCAGGAGATAAATGGCCGTTTCCATGGAAATTGTCGTTTAGGACCTACTTAATTCGGTACACGGTGTATTATCTTGTGCCTTACAGCGGGTTCAGCCCTAAAGCCCAGTTCAAACCGTATTTTCTCGTAAGCCCGGGCCCAAATTGCGGCGAACAGATTAACACCGCGAATATGTGGTAATTACTGGACGAAAGTGTTCTGGTGAACGATGTCGGAGAGTTTTCGGATTGGACCAAACTCTAGTTTTGGTAATTTTGTTTGACAATATATATCAAACTGAAAAATGCTTTATTGCTTCTAGATCTATATTTGTTTGGGTTAGTTTCACATTTCCCATCCAAAATTCCAGTATTTTTATGCCTATCAATGGTTTGTTCTCGCTTTGTTTATGTCCGCGAATCTCTTCGAATTTTAGTGTTTTGAGACCCAGCTCAATCTTATACTCTCATACTTAAGCAGGGGCGGATGGGGAGCATAAAACCAACTCGGGAAAGCAGATTTTCATTTCTAATCGAAAAAATCGGGGTAGACTGTTTTCCCTGGGACACCCTGTATATGCTTCCGGGCTGGTCCAACCGGCCCGGAAGCAAGCGGCTTTTCGGGAAACTTCCCGAAATCCCTGCCGGCCCATCCGCCCCTGTACTTAAGTTTTCCTAGAGCTTTGTTAATAGCCCTTTGAAATACGGCAGGAGCATTTGCCAGGCCGAACGGTATTCTCAGGTATTCGTACTGGCCGTCTGGTGTTACGAAAACAGTTTTTGCGATTGACTCATGGTGGATCGGTAGTCGGTACAGTGGGAATCATTGCAATTAGCAGATACTCTTTTGAAATACCTCGTATTAAGTCACAATTCTAACCAATAATTCTATTTGGTGCAGTGGTGTCAACCCATTTTCTCTTTAAATTCATGATAATGCTATTGCCAGAACCTAGGGCTGAGGCAACTGCTTGAATTGTCGAAGGTATTTCTCATTCAAAATAACTAGCCTATATAGTTGTTGAAGGTGTTCTGTAATCAAAACTAGCTCATGTGTATGTCTCAGATTCTCAATTTTTTGTTTTTCGATGTTATTCTTCCTAACGTAAACGGTTTTGGTGCTATACATTAAGCGGCGTCGTATCTCTTACCCTTTACCAGGTCCCCTGGCCCTCTTTATCTTGGACACATTAATCTCCCAGTCACACACAAATATCGAATAAAAGATGAATAACTTTTATTCGATATTTGTTCCTTTTCTGTATGCATTTAATTTGCTTATTGCTACTTGGTGTAAATAATATTCTCCATATGGTTTATAAATCCATCTATCTTCACTCAACAGTTTTCTTCTTTTTCTCAAAGTTGCTTGCAAACTTCTGAGTAGGCGTCCTATGTACGTTTCCTCATCAGGTGATCTTGTTCATTGCAGCTTTCTAAAGTGAATATCAGGAATGATGGATTTTCGTCGTGAAAATCGATTAATGCCAGATTTTATATGTTGCAGCATTGTTTTCTGAAATCCGCTTATTTTCAGAACTTGGTAGGTATCTGTATCTGTATTTTTGGGAGGGTCATATGCCACACAGTACTTAGGTTAGGCCACAGTAGGCCCATTGTGCGCCCCTACAACAGGAGAGATTATCCTTAGCTCCTCATCCAGTAACCCAGGGCGGCACCTCTGATCTCTTCTAGTGATAGGTACGATTGGCCTAGTTTGGCTCTGAGTATTGGCGAAAGAGCAGTGCACTCACAAAGAATGTGCTCCATCGTCTCTTCTTCTTGATTACTGCCGCTTGGATTTGATTCAACTATAGTTCTGACGTGAGTCGTGATCTAGATAGAGCTAGTACTACTTGCCTGAACTCTTTGTGAATGTGCACCATCCTGTCAGCGATATTGTTACTGACTATCTGTTCTGCGGTGATGGTTATGCCAGTAATTTCCGTTTGAAGGACATTTAGCATGGAGCCCAGTTAGGTTCAGTTTGAGAGCTTTGGAGTATATTCAGCATCACTCCGGGTCTGTTTCAGTTTTTGATCCGTCAGTGTAGATGTTACTTACCCCTGCCCTGTCTTGTTAACAATGCTTTTCGTAGTGCTTTTTAAAAGCAAAATATGACGTTGCAGAGTCCACTCTGGCTTCCAACAGTGGACGCGAGTTTGTTGCCTCGCGGCATATGCGGGTTCTCTGCAAACCGACTTCTGCACTTGGTCAGTGCGGTAGCGCATTATTGTAGTTAAAGCGACCTCCTTGACATAGGGGCGTCAAACATAGGGGTGTCAAACATAGAATTACTTCCAAAACCAGCTCCATAGGTAAGCATAGTCCTGGTGATGGCTGTATAGATCTACCTAACTACCTTGGGGGAAAACCCAACCTCAGCACCCAGATAATATTTATTGGGGAGGCTGTCAAAAAGGCCCTTTAGGTCCATTGTAAACCAAAAGTTGTATCAATCTTGTATTTAAATGAAAGTAACCCATATAGAATTATTAATACACGTATTGAATTGAAAATTGAATTGAATTAAATTGAACCCCCCAGGTCTTACCGATGGTACGGGCTCATAGGCTATATATGCTTTCTGTATTCTCTTAGTGATATGAGTAGTGATAGTTTGACAGTTCTGCGCCCTCCGTCCTCCGGAGAAGATTTATCAGTAGAAAATCTCTGACGTCATACAAATGGCGGCTCTAGACCTGTACAGCTGTATACAGTTGTAGACAGACCTATAAACAACTATACAAGTCTGATACAGCTTTGGACAGGTTTGTATACAGACCTGTTCTAAAGCTGTCTCTAGCCTGTCCAAAGCTGTATCAGACTGAATCGCTTTTGGGTTCTACCCTTTAAGCGTTCCCGAGTAACTCCGAAGTACTCTGGCTACAGTTTGACCCGTTCGCGTTCGGGTGAACAGAGTTTGGCGCTCTCGAGCAGCTCTCATTTCCTCGCCTGTTACCCTTACCCCTGAAGTACCTACTATTTTATGGTTGCGTCATGCTCCAGGCAGTACGGTTTGAATCATTCGGGTGCAAAACGCATGGAGTATATCGAAGTGTTCTAGGAGCTTTGCACTCTGCACCCGAAAGCGGCTCTCTGTATAGCTGTATCATTGATACAGGCCTGTCTAAAACTATACACAGCTATACAGGTCTAAAGCCGTCATTTGCATGACGTCAGAGATTCTCTACAGAAAAATCTCCTCCGGAGGGCGGAGTACGCAGAACTGTGGAACAATCACTACTGATATGAGAGTTCCAAGTTAGTTTGCAATCGAGTGTCACTCCGAGATCGATTGTCACTCCCAAATTGCTAGGTAAATCTATCTCACTTTGCACATATTATCTAAAACTCGACTCTTTCAGTGAAAAAATGGATATAGATACTTAAATCAGATAAAAAGTATAACTTGGATGAAGCTGAATCAGATAAAGATGTTGCAGACACACAAAAATCTCCTCCTTGAGCAAATGAAAACTTCTGAATCCAAATTCGATAAAGATAAATTGTACAGAAATGAAAATATTCATTTCTAGTTTCCGTGATTTGGGAAATGTACACTGACTCAAGACAATGAAATTGATGAAGACATGATTGAGAAATCGGAAGACAACATAGAAGCTGAAATATAAGATAATTTTGATGATTTGCATAAACTTCTCAAAATCACTTTCATTTGATATCTAGTTGTAGACCTAAAAATGATGTTGGAGAACACGTTATTGAATAGAGGGCACCATACTCGACTAAACACTGCGTTATTAATTCGAAAATTATTAATTTCGTAAAATGGCTCTGGTCTTTTCTGTGAATCCAACGTTGTACTGGATGCAAAAAAACCGAAGCGCATTGGTACTTGTTTGTCATAACACCTAGAACTCCTTAGCTAATCCTTATGAGTATTATTTCACAAATTGAATTTTTATGCAATTCCTTATTCTCAATTTTGTCAACACAAAACCAAACAACCAATCATTTTTCACACGTTACTTGAAAAACCTCCTGTAGATTTTTTTCGTACCCACACAAAATGTAACCCCAAAATTTGAAACCCGCCCATGCATACTCACCATTTACCGATTACCCCCCACGAAGGTATTTTCAGTCCACAAAACCCCATCAATCCCACATAAAGGGGTTTTTCAAAAATAGTTAATTGATACCCAACAATCACCCTTTCGTCGACCATTATTGACGTGATCCGAGCTTCCAGCAGCGAAAATAACCATGTGGAGGCTTCATTAGGAGAAACGCTGAGGAACCCCCCGAGGCTACGAAACGTATAGTTTGCAAATGAAGGTAATCAAATCCTTGGGGCGTGCGTAATTTGTATACGGGTTGTAGTTGTTAAATATCTTTGTTATCCGCGCTTTTGAACTTGCAGGGAAATTCTTGTGATAGGTGATGTGGCAAATTTTACATTTAGGGAACAAAGCATCGAATTAGGTGTGTTGTGGAGCAATCTACTCTAGTTCAACGC
Source organism: Ceutorhynchus assimilis (assembly GCA_917834065.1). NCBI lineage: Eukaryota > Metazoa > Arthropoda > Insecta > Coleoptera > Curculionidae > Ceutorhynchus > Ceutorhynchus assimilis. Next base: position 8,074,634 of record OU892281.1, read on the forward strand.
TATTTTGAGCTTTTGCATATTCCATTCCATAATACTGTAAGAAAATAATATCTGTACTCTGACTAGATTGTCAATTGGCAAATTGCCTGGATTTATAGCAGCTTTTATTGCCAGACTGTCGCTTCAATTATAGTGTTCTTCATTATTTGCGTCATCTTGTATGATACATTGGCGTAGTAAGAAATTATCTTTTTTGTAATATAGATATTTTTTTTGTTTGAGTTTGCTTTTTTGTGTAATTTCCATTATATTATATCTTATTAATTTTTTTCCAAAATTTACAAAATAACTTATCTATATGAAACACCCCTGATATACGACATTTCTCTCACTTGATGATAAATGTGCGTGCATGTACCGCAACACTGGCTTTCAAAAGGGCCCAGATATATTGGGCCTTTCGGAAAAGGACATTTGTTAAATTTATTGGCCACTTTCGCCGTCTTTTAATGTCGATGGAGCAAGTAAATCACCGGAAACGACCGAACCAAATACAAATGAAAAGGGCAGAGTAAGTTATATAATATATCTATGGGCCCCTATTTTGTTCTCATATATTTAAGTTCTTGTTTCGAGGTTACGAATGACAACAGGAAGTTTCGGTGGTTAGCGAACATATCCGGAAGTTTTGATGAAATGATTATAGATCTTTCATTATAAAAACCCCTTTTGAAATAACATTTTTATACACAATGGAGCAATGATTTGATTGCTTACAAAGAGCTTTGTTCCAACAAATTTGAGAACCGTTCCAGAACCAGTAATTTCCAGTTGCCCACTAATAAGTTGAACGTTTATCCTAATTGACAAATGAATTGATCGACTGTAAATTACCGTTTTAAAAATAATTTACCCAAATTTGAAACAATATCACAAAAATTACGACAAAACTAGCACCATTACAATGCTTCGTTTAGTCATCAATTACCTAAGCTCAACTAGTCACGAAACTAAACCACAATTACTCACTTTCTTGCTATCGACCTGCGTTATCCGATTATTGACTTATCCGCCCTCAATTCACCTCCAACTGATTCTTTGGCACACATTTATCATTTACTGTTTCTCCGGTGGCCGATTCCGTTCTATAGCGCGTCATTGCTTCTAAAATTCTCTAGATAATTCGTTTCCGATCGTTTAGAATTCTAGTCATCAGACAGTATTTCAAGATCCTGGAAAATTTTTCATATACTCAAGAAATTTTTAACATAGCAAAAAAACTTTGTTTGATTGAGGCATGTTTGGTATCACACTCCATATATATGGATGAATATATTGTCGGACCTGGGGGTTATGTGGGGGTGAGAATCAAACTAGAGCCAAGTACAAAATAGGAAAGTGTATTAAAATAAAGCTTACCACAAATACATGTCAGTTATGGGCATGGGCACTAATAATTATCACAAGACTAAAAGGCTTTATTACTACTAACTAACTAACGCGGATAATTCTCCGTCTGTAGACTGATCCCTCATCTTCCAAAACTCCTTATTTTATGTTAGTCGAGCCACCATGGTGCGTGATTGCTAATTACAATAATTACCGGTGAACTGTCGTCGACATTGACCTTCCATGGGTTTCAGTTCCTTGTACGTACGAATTAATAAATCAATAATTCGTTCAACTTGCAATGGCATGTCACTTAAATATAACGTGATCAAAGATCTTCCTGAAGCCCATGAACCTTTTTTGGAAGACGATGGAGTTTAATCAACCGAAGGGAGATGCCCTATTATCCTAGATACGACAATATAGAAGCCTTCTTTTCTGTCATCGTCGCAATCTAAATTTAGGACGTTTGCACTGATTATAGTGACTCTTTGGTTGTTTTATATACACATGAGACGGATGATAGTCATGGAATCTTTCACTTACCTCAGAAGGAAGTTCATCAAGTTCAAGATGATGAATTTCGGGGCTCGTTTTCATTATCTCATTTCGAGACAGTAGAAGAACTACTACTGGAAATTTGAAATAATCAAAATTTTATTCATTATGAGAGAAAAGCCATAAGCCCTCAAGTCGTTAGACTCATAGGTCACCTCTATATCCATCTGAGGGTCGACATTAAGTTAGTAACAATCCTCAAGACAGTATCTTGAACGATGTATAAAAGTAAAAGCACCCTCCGAAAAGTATTATCGTATCGTAAAATGCAAAACGCCACCGTATTAAGATGAGTTATAGGTCCGCCAGTGGCCGTAAACCAAATAAAGCGCTGCTTCATGTGCTGCCTTATCGCGAATGGGGCCGTTATGGGGCTACTGCCTGTAAAAAGGTGCTCCCGGAAATTACAGGGATCTCTGTTGTTACGGGGGTTAGTTTCGAAATGTTTATTGCGCCGTTTATGACGCGGCTAAGTTAAATGTTATGGGATTTTTGTTGCGGTAATACAGTAATTCTTTATTAAATTTTAGGATGAAATTAAGTGGCGCCATTTGAAACCGTCAACAAAAAGATCGTGAGTCGTTTCGAAAGCGACAGGGAAAATTAATTTTGTCCCGTAACGTTGGAAAAGTAATAGGGGCGAATTAAGTTTACGCGAGTAGACCCTATACTGGGGTAAGCGATAGGCATTTGTTTGATGAGGTTTCCCGAAGACCCAGACTAATCCGCATTTATTTTTTTTGGCTAAACTAAATGAGCTTCTTAATTAGAAGACTTTCAAACGGATACTTATTGAATCTGCACCATGCAACAGTAAACTCTCTCGTGCTATCATTAACTCTATTGAAAAGCCAGAGTTGCCAACTTTATTTGCATAACATGGCAGGAGGTCAGAGGCCAGCACAATTGGTATATAATATGTGCGCCATTTTTAGTTGTTGGGAACTGTAAACGTGATAACTATAGTGTCAGCAATGTTATTGCTACGATTCCAACAATTTGAAGGTGACATAATTACTACCCCGAAACTTATTCCTACCGCTACGTCGCATTCACGTTCCAACTACTGAGCGGGGACGTAGCGACGCTACTTTATAGGATTCGTTTCCGGCCATCACCAGAAATCTTGAAAGTTGATTTTTTCAGGAAAATTCTCGCCTCACGGGCTTATATCAAACCAAGTAGGCTTTGGAAACATGTATGTATTGCCGGTATTACAGGGCGCTATATTCAAATTCTAAAATTTTGCAAAGCCTACTTTGTCCCTTGTCAAACAGTGTTGCCAACTACAACTTATAACAAATATTGTGTCAATCATTGACTACTACTACTTATCAAAAACTAAGTGAACCTTGAAGCAATCCTGGGCTGTGATCATGACAAGTAGAATTCTATTTTCATGACGTCATCCGCGACCTATTTATCGCGTATACTACAGGCTATGATCACTGTTGCTAGGCAACCTGACGTCATGAAAGTAGAATTCTAGTGGAATTCTATTTGTTGTGATCCCAGCCCAGGTTTTAATCGATGTCGGTAATACAGATAACTGTAAACAAAAAAAAATCAAATCAAGTAGGTCTTGAAAACAACCCAGCCATTTTAAATTTACTGTCAAAAACTACAGGGCCTACTTTGAAACGTTAAATTGCATTAGGGTTACTACATTTTTAGACTAGGGTTGCTACGTTTTTAATTTTTCTTCCAAAATCGCAGGCTCATAGGATCGGGGTCTTCTTAATTTACGAGCCCGAAGGGCCGGGGTCTACTTAAGTTACGAGCCTAGAGGGCCGGGGTCTTTTCAAATTACGAGTCCGTAGGGACGAGGATTTTTATGGGTGGTCACCTTCATCATGTGTAGGTACCTGGTTTTTCAGTCTCAATTTTTCGGGTTCTTTTTTTTATTTTCTGAATTGAGTAGGGGAGGAAACTCCAATTAGTTGAATTTTTGTTAACTGCCGGAAAAGATTATAATATTTGGGTTTGACAGTTTGACTATTAGATGACATTGTGGCCCATAGATAAAATGTCGGATTTGAAATTCGATAATGCCATATGGTACAGGAGAAAATGTGGCTCATCGTTGCCACATTTTGCCCAATATCTTAAGAAGCTTAACAATTGGATATTGTTTTGAGAATCAAATGATTGCTTAAAAGGAAATCACCTGGTAAAATATTTAACAATCATAAGTAACTAAATAGTTGTAATTCTTGGGAATACATGGGATTTATTGATCAGTGATTGTAGTAAAATTCAACTTTGAGACTCAATTGATCAAAAAGTATTTGAGCTACCAAATCCAATTAAGCACAGAATTATAGAAAATTTAATGCTCTTTTCAATGATATACAATATGTTTTAGTGTGCTCAAATTTCAATGAAGATATGGGCAATTGTTCATGAACATATCAGGATTATTTTTTTTTTAAATTTAGATCCAAAAAATCTTCCTTTAAAATCGTCATTTTAAAATAATAGAGAGATATCGGTAAAACAGATAGCGCGTATGGACGGTAATAACGTCAGGAGTTATTTTTTTAAAGTAAAGCGGTATCATACTTTCAAATTAGAGTTATCGGAAAACAGTTTAACGTTAAATTTGCCTGTTCGCATCTGTTATTTTATAAACGTAGCCTAAGTTGTACCTTGTTGTGATTAATGTGATTTGATTTGTGTTGCCGGTTATTCATGGTCAGGGACAGAGGATTTACTTTTTTACTATTTTTTGAACAATCCATAATATTCACTTGAACACAACAAAAATAATAAAATAAACAATAAACATAACATAACCTATTATTCCACGGCGTTATTTTTAGACGTTATTCGAAATAGCGCTTAACGTAAATGCTGGGTAAATTACGTTATGCGGTAACGTTATTTTAGTACGTAGTGTTAAAAATCGAATCGCGCATAGGTTTAATGTCAAAATAACGTAGGCGCTAATACTGCATGACACTATTTGGGTTACCGATATCTCTCTAATGTTAGATTTTTTTTCGACTACTTTAGAGCCGCTCTATCAATTGGAAAAGTTAAAATTACGAAAGTCTGAGAAATGAAAATTTTGAGTTTTTGAATTTTTTTCAAAGGGATTTGGGATTTTTATTTCAAAATTTTCAAATTTAATTTTCTCGGAACCCGTCAGAGATTTTGGATCAATTTTTTTTTGAAATTGTAGCTCCTAATAAGGGCTTCAAAATGATACTCAGTTGAAGTCGTTGGCATTTACGGTTTTTGAGAAAATCGAGTTTGAAGTTTTTGACTAAATTTTAACTAAAATCCAACTTTGAGGCTCAATTGCTCTAAAAGTATTTGCGTTATCAGACTCAATCTAGCACTGATTTATAGAGAATTTAATGCTCTTTCCAACTATATATAATTTATTTTGATTTGTTCAAAATTTAATGGAAGTATTGGCAATTGCTCCTAACCTTGTCAGGATTTTTAAAAAAATTAGATCTGAAAATTGAGATTTTCTTTTTGATTTTTTTTCCCTTTTTAAATCGAGATTTGGAAATGATGTTAGAGTTTTTTTCGACTAATTTAGATCCGCTCTATCGCTTGGGAAAGTCCAAATTCAAAAAATCTGAAAAATAAAAATTTCGATTTTTTCAAAGGGTTAAACCCCTTTGGATTCTGATTTCAAAATTTTCAAACTCAATTTTCTCGAAACCCGTCAAAGACTTTGGATCAATTTTTTTTGAGATTGTAGCCCTTGATGAAGGCGAAGGAAAGTATTTGAGTTATCAAACTCAATCTAGCACTGATTTATAGAGAATTTAATGCTCTTTCCAACCATATATAATTTATTTAGATTTGCTCAAAATTTAATAGAAGTATTGGCAATTGCTCCTAACCTTGTCAGGATTCAAAAAAAATTTAAAAATTGAGATTTTCTTTTTAATTTTTTTCTGTGTTGAAATCAAGATTTTGTAATGATGTTAGAATTTTTTTCGACTAATTTAGACCCGCTCTATCGATTGCAAAAGTCCAAATTCAATAAATATGAACAATAAAAATTTCGAATTTTTCAAAGGGTTACCACTTTAGATCTTTATTTCAAAATATTTGATCTTGGATATCTTAAAATCTATTAAAGATTTTGAATTAAAATTTTCAGGAAATGTAACTTTTGACAAGGGCTTTAAAATGGTGTTTAGTTAAAATCGCTAGCTCTTATGGTTTTCGAGAAAATCGAGTTTGAAATTTTTGATAAAATTTGGACTAAAAGTTAAGATAATAATAATAAAAGTTGAGATTCAATTGCCCAGAAACTGTTCGAGTTATCAGAACCAATTTAGCATGGATTTATAGAGAATTTAATGCTCTTTTCAACCATATATAATTTGTTTTGATTTTTTCAAATTTCTTTGAAGATATTGGCCATTATTCCTAACCTTATCAAGATTTGAAAAAATTTCCAGAACGAAAATTGAGATTTTTTAGCTTTTTGACATCACCATTTTGAAAGTGATGTTAGAATTTTTTCCTACGACCACATACGAAAATGACAAAAATCGCACTAGCTGGTTCTTTGGAAAGCGCTAAATATCACACGCGTGCTGAAAGTACTTTCAATACGCATACTGAAAGTACTTTCAGCACACGTGTGGAAAATACTGTTGACATTGTTTGTGATTGACATAATTTACTTTCAATACGTGGATTGAAAGTACTTTTAGCGCGTGTGTTGAAAATGAAAAGAAATAAATTAAGAGAAAATTGATGTTAATCGGTTTCTGGTTTTAGGAAAAATGGTGTACATCACTCGTAAGAAAACGACTTTCATACACTCGTGTGATTTTCGCACTCGGCTATCGCCTCGCGCGAAAAAACACTCGTGTGAGATTTGTCACTTTCTACACTCGTAATGTAATGTACTATTTTCGATTAATTTAAACCCGTTGAATCAATTGGAAAAGTCAAAATTTCGAAAATATGAAAAATAAAAATTTCGAGTTTTCGATTGGTTTGATTGAAATCCCCTATAAACAACGCCACTGGCCAAACAAAATACAGGTTCGACAAATGGAAACCGGTTATAGATTTTCTCATGGAGATTTGCATGTCCAAATTGCCGATTTTGCGCTAGAACCCGTGTTGCACCTTTAATGAGAAAAACTCTATTCTAAACTGTTTTAATATTTTCCCGATAATTTGTTGCACTTTGAGTTCCCAACCCAATAATTGCTTTTGGGCTTTTTATTTTCCATACTACCTGTAAGTATATAATTTCTTTCTACATTCAGCAAAACGTGTTTTCTCATTTCTAACATGATAAGTAAGCTAAACAAACCGAAACGGAGCTACTATCCTACTATGGTTGCTACCCTCGCTTTGCTGCATTTTTACGCGCCCCCAGAGTGCTGAAAAATTTAAGTCCCGGAGTGACGCGCGAATTTCTCGACAATTTCAAATTCTATTTCACCCGAGAAAATGACATTGGGAATTGTCGATCCCTGTCTATTGTAAAGTGCTCCGTGGATGGTGTAGAATTACGCGAGGGAAGGTTAAGTCGTTTTTGTATATTGATGTCTCTTTTGAAGTTAAAATGTCTTATTCAATTTTCTTAGAATTTGGACGTGGTCTTACTATTCAATTTATCTTTTTTCCATATTATATTTATGGAGTTCATAACTTATGTCTTACAACAAACAAAGTAATTAATTTCATCGTTCCAAGCCTTCCATTGATTAAAATCTAAATCCTCCCAAAAGCCTAACAACTGCGAATGATGTATAGCAATAAAGATCGGTTTGAAACCAGCGTTCCTATTACGTGAACCGACCTGTATATAATCCGATTAGGTACCTGAATGTTATGTGCAGACTGCGACCGGTGGTGGTCATAACAGATGAAATTCTCTATGGAATATGACGGATTCAGTGAGTTTGATTTACTACTAGAAGTAATTGAAAATATACCGTAATTAATCCGGAATAAAATCGGGCAGTAGCTACGGCAATGGAAGGCGTGCGTGCATCAAGGTTCATAGGTTAGGACAGCGTAGGCGTTATCCGGCAGCTAAAGTTTTACATAATAAATGCATCTGTATGCGTATGCGTTTGGTCGACTACTCGACATTAGCATTTAGTCGCTGTTATAGTCATGTTGATTTCAGCAACTGACAAATCGGTTGCAGTGATCGTTAATCTTATAGAGGAAATTAATAACAAGGTTTGAGGAATTTTCTTATTAATATTTAGTTCCAAAAATTCGACGTTCGACTTACTAGGAAGACCAGTTTTTCTTATGACCCCATTACAGGGACTTCGTCGGATCGTCAAAAACCACCGGGATAGGAAAATAAGATCGAAAAACCGACGGATTTCCCCAAAGGGCCGTTTTCGGAAATCGGTGCTTAGCTGTTCCGGAAATTATAGAGAGCAATTTGGAACGTGACCGATGCTGTTCTCGTTAGAAATCAAAATTCGTTATTCTTAATCAAAATATTTGACTTAACGATAAACCAGTCACTCTTGTCAGAGGTTATTCTAACGTGCAGTTGGACACAAAATGTGCAGTAGGAAAAGTATATTGTGCAGTGGGAAATTGAAATCTGTGTAGTTATTTTTTCATTTCAAAAAATTTAAAACAGAAGAAACTAAAAATAATATAGTTGACATAATATGCTACATATGAGAATACAATAATAGCACTATCGCCACTATCAATACATTTCTTGCTATTTTTTCCCTCAAAACCATCTCCAAACTCTCCGCTTGTCCATCTTCATCGTTAGCATTGGCTTCAGCATAAATACCTTTGTACCATCTTTCTTGCTTGGCCTGTACAGTTTCCTAGACTCTGTGCTGACGCTTATTCAACCAAACCATAGTGGCTTGTCGGAGATCGCATTCGTTACCAGAATCTACGGACAAGCTACTTCGGGATAGGCTTTATGTATTGCTGATACTTATATTATAAGTCTTTCCATAATCGCACTATGGATCGGTTTCTCAATAACGAGTCACCTCCGGGTTGGTTTTAACTCCAGGGTAAACGTGTCCAATTGCAATGTTTACCCTGGAATTATGCTCAACCCGGGGTCACTTGCTATTGAGAAATCGGCCTTATGTGATTTGGCATACAAGACCCGTTCGAAAATTTTAGATGCATTGAGGAATTTCGAAGAACTGGTTAAAAAGTTAACCAACTCAGAATTCAGAAAGCGTCAGTTTCTGCAATTTTTCTATTTATGGATGTTCTAGTTTTTCGTCATAAGGATCTTTCCCTAAAATACGACGAACCCCTTCAATATCTACTGTGTTTGACAATACTAAATCCGTGAATGGATTTATCACTGATAGCTTATCAGCATCTATTTCATACGTCATCATAGCTTCACTCCTGTGTGCAGTGGAAAAAAATCCTTAGAATAACCTCTGACTCTTGTATTAGGTATCTGTCGAAATGTTGTGTTCAAAGACCGGAATATTCTCAAGGAAATAGGTACTCAATTCTTCAGGTTTGATGTTTTCAGGAATCTTAGAAGTATCGCGATAGTGTATCCTTAATCTAATGAAAATTTAAATGCATTCAACATCAGACTAATCAATATTCAGTGCCAATATGGGCATAAACGATTACCGAGACGTCATAAAAGATCAAAGACCGTCAGCAAAACCATGCAGCGTCCCATCAACCCGAACTACCAATACCCAATTAATCAACAAAACGAAGCCGCCTTTGATTGTAAAATGAAAATATAATGATATGAACGCCATTAATTACGCGGCGGTTGCACTGCATCGTCGTGCTTTTGACAGCTTTTTCATCGATCAACCGCTCGACCAATTTGATGGATTTTATTAATATTTACAAATAGGCTGTGTGTCACGTAACTGAACTTTCTCGATTGTGTTGTTGGAAAACAAAATCTAAATTTAGTTCATACAATTCCAATACTTGGAACTCTTTATTCTCTAAAATTTCTTGAAAGGAGTTTCACGGATTAAATGATTTTTTGCTTATGATGAAGTTCCAGTCATCCTTCTCATCATAACATGCCTTTATTTTATTCTTCCATGGGGCTGGAAGAAAGCAGTACTTGTAGATTCTGTGATGGAGAAGAGACCTCACCATCTTCACTTAACTGCGATGCTGTTGGACGTCTAAGGTTGAGGAATCTGGGAAGCTCCCTTATGCAGCTACATCTCTGGAACCACTGGATATCCTAAGAATTCTAATGGACTTATGGCCATTTCCACCAACTATTTTAGGGGAGCCTTAACGATAAGTATTCTTTAAACTGACATTTCTCAATGGAAGACTGTCATTTTTAGGAATACTTATCATTAAGGCTCCTCTAAAATAGTTGGTAGGAATGGCTATTAAATGTAAATTAAATCGTCACACAATTCGTGATGCTTGGCCATTACCCTATATATCTGATATTCTTCGAAAACTTGGTGGTGCGAAATACTTAAGCTCATTAGACATTCAAAGTGCATATTGGCAGGTGGAGTTAGACGCCGACTCTCGTCAATATACTGCGTTCATTGTGGCCTCGCGAGGTTTATTCCAATTTAGACGCATGCCTTTCCGTTTGCATAATGCCCCAGCCACTTTCTAACGGTTGGTAGATAATTTGTTCGGCCCAGAATTGGAATCATTTATATTGAAATATCTCGATGACATTATAATTGCAACTCCTACATTAGAACAACATTTTGAGGTTTTAAAGCTGGTCCTTGATCGTCTCAAAGCGGCCAACTTAACTTTGAATAGGGATAAATGTCATTTCTGTCGTCCGGAACTGAAATTTTTGGGTTTCGTCGTCAACCGATCAGGTATAGCTGTTGACCCGGGAAAGGTCGAGGCTATTGTCAATTTGCCGCAGCCCAAGACGGTGAAAGAGGTGCGAAGAGTCATCGGTATGATCACGTCGTATAGACGTTTTGTCGATTGTTTCTCTGATGTCATTGCTCCGCTTACCGGTCTTCTGCGAAAGGGTGAAGGGTTCGACTGGGATGAGTCTTGTGAGAGTTCATTTAGGAGGATAAAGAGCTTACTTATATCGGCGCCTGTTTTGGCCTGTCCAAATTTCAACTACCCATTCTACGTTCAAACTGATGCGTCAGCTTATGGCTTAGGTGCTGTATTAATACAGAAATATGATGATCGGGAGTATGTTATTTGTTATCTATCTCGCACTCCTAATCGTGCAGAACGCAACTACTCTAGAACAGAGCGTGAGTGTCTTGGAGTGCTTTGGGCTGTTGAAAAACTGCGGTGTTACTTGGAATTGTCGAAGTTTTATGTCATTACCGATTGTCATTCCTTGATTTGGTTAGAAAATTTAAAAGATCCCCAAGGTAGACTTGGTCGTTGGGCAGTCAGGTCACAGCAGTTCGATTATGAAGTTATCCATAGACGAGGAAAGGATAATATTGTTCCAGATGCCTTATCTAGAGCTTTAAATACTGACGCAGAACCGGTGGAACTTAATTACATTCAGGTCGAGAACATCAAAGACTCACGTGGTATCTAAAGATGCGTGCCCGCATAAATAAATCTCTTCTAAAGTATCCTAAATGGCGATTGGAAGATGAGAAAATTTATAAATATGTTAAGAGATGGTTCCGATCATTGGAAATTGTTGGTTCCAAAAGAAACTCGTGGGGAAATTCTCGGGAGATTTCATGATGATCAAACAGCCGGTCACTTGGGTATTTACAAAACGTTTCACAGGGTCGCTCGTCTTTTCTATTGGCCTGGCATGAAAAGTGATATTTCAAAGTATGTTCGTAGATGTAAAACTTTCTTGCGTACTAAACCGGAGCAGAAACGACCCGCTGGATTAATGGGATGACCTTTGGATATATTACTAAATGTTGGCAAGTGATTAGTACGGATCTTTGTGGACCTCTTCCTAAGTTGTCACATGGAAACCAATATATCTTGGTTGTGGTGACCGATAATTTTAGCAAATTTAGTTTGTTTTCCCCATTGCGAAGAGCTACTGCCACCATGGTGACAAAAATAATCAAAGAGAGTGTTTTTATGGTATTCGGAGTACCACAGTATTTGCGTTGTGACACTGGTGTTCAGTTTACTGGTCTTTGTCGTTCTTTTGGAGGTAGGATGATTTTTAATCCTAACTATTCACTTCATTGTAATCGTACTGAGAGAGTTAACCGTGTGTTGAAAAGCATGTTATCTGCTTATGTTGAACAATACCATCGTAAGTAGGATGAATGTTTGGCTGAGATTGGTTGTGCTTATAGGTCTGCACGTCACGAAGTTACTAGCGCAACTCCTTATTTTGTCAATTTCGGTCAAGAAATGGTCACTCAAGGGGATGAGTATGCTGTCAGGTTATCTTACGGTGAGGATAGTGCTAGGGATGTGGATAAATCGAATAGTTTACGGAAGTGGTTGGTTTGAGGAGGAAACCTGTACCTTAGTATCAGAAGCAGGGGTACAATAGATTAACCTGGGTCGTAGTGCAACCGACCCTGCAATACACGCATACAAATTTCAGTTTCATGCCTCTCCAGACGTAGATGTTTTACGTTCGCGTGTTGTACAAGCCTATTTTCTTCCATTTTGTTCATGTTTCACGTCACGTTTTCCTGAATCCAGACTAACAAGACCAGATTGAAATGACTACCAAAACGACATCAGTCCTGAGTCAAAATATCGAGTGAAAACAACTAGAAGAATACAAGAAAAGGTCAAAGTTAAGTAGAACCAAACAGGCTTGAGAAGCATGACATAAAGAAACAAATAATCTAGGAATAAAAAGAAACTAAATACAAATTACCTAAAAATAAAATAAATTTGCTTTCAAGAAAGGATAATTGGCAAAAACAGAGAGACAGAAGAAAAATCAATTTAAAATAGCCGATAGGATGCTAGAAAAGTCACAAAGTTTTTTGAAAAAAGGTGATAAGTCTGACAATATGGTTAGCGTAGTTCAGTTACATAGTGCCCCCTTTTTTATGCGGTTCGTCGTTATGCAAATATCCGTTAAATCAGAACAAATTAATTTGTCAATATGAGCTTTGCAATCGGGATATTAATATCTGACAGGGCCGACAGACGGATGGACACACAAACGAGCCCGGTGTATATAAATGACTGCGGGACATATCAGTATGAACCGGGGAACGTCAATTAGATGCTTATTCATGATAATAAAACCATGTGATGACTATTTTTTTTTATCTGTCGATGTAAATTTTGGATTATGCGACTATATTTAGGTTTTTAATTGACAAACTACTGCTACGAAAAAAAAAAACATTGTGTTGATTTAAATTGAGGATTCCAAAATTCTACCGAGTACCAGACAAGGATTATGTGAATCTAGTTTGTGAGTAATAGAGCATTCATACAGATTCGCTAGTGTAAACTTTTGAAATTACAAAAAACTGCCTCTAAGTAGGGATACTCGAAAATTCCCAAATAAAACAAACCAGGAGAAGACGAAATGGAAGAAGCAATAAGGGTAGAAGAGATAACAGAAGCAATAAAGAAGTTGAAAGCAGGAAAATAACTAGGTCACGATCAGAAAAAAACGAATAAGATGAAGATCCAATCGGAATTAGATATTCGTTGAGAACAAGTACAGACATGTTATTGAAGTTCAGAACAGAAGACAACAATCGATAAGAAATTCAGTGAAAGAAAAACAAACGGAGAAAGATTTTATATAAAATCACTAAAAGCTCATTCATAGGAGGAAGTGATTCTACAATAATTCGGACAAGTAGAACGCACATACAACAACATATTAACAAGAAGAGGGCTGCGAGAAGTACCAAAAAGAAACGAAGCGCAGGAGGAAGAACAAAGTAGGACAAGGTAGAAAATAGGATACGAAACGGAAAATAATGGAGGAAGGAGGAAGAATCCAATAAATGAAAACTTCACCGAAAGACTTACATCCATGACGGTAGATTGGCGATACTGATTTAGTATAGGCATAACTTTTTATTTCTCAATTTTGTCGAGATTTGGTTGTTCAAGTAATTTATGTATTAAGCAGTTTCATGTCATTTACCTAGAATTTTCGAAAACACCCCACACAATAGATAGCGCTGTATAGAGAAGAAATGATTAAGAAAATAGAAGCTAAAAAACTGCATGTTGGTTCCTCCAAACAACTATATAAAACGTGTAGCCCCACAGAAAAAAAAAGTACCAAAAATTCCTCGAGTAAATTGAAGATCTTCCGACATAAATTGGAGACTCGAACATAATAATTCATAAAGCCCATTAATATTAATCACCCTGTATGGGCCTGTCAAGCCTTTTCTGTGCAGGTCACAAACCATCAGCCGCGGTCGGTTGGTAATACCGCGAGATTAAAGATATTATACTTATGGCTTTCAGGCTACTGGTTTAACCAAAGATGTCGGAAAGGTGCGGAACATTAATCTACCTCTACCCCGGCCACTTCGACTATGAATATTTATAGAGGAGTAAATTAGATTGCGGGTATTTCATTGAAACCTTATAAGTTTGGAAATTTCATTTAACTACATCCAAATCTGAAGTCTTCTAAAAACATATTTATTTGGTTTTTGTAGCTGTGAGCACAATTTTTCAGTTTCCTGAATAGTCAAACTCGCTCAATTATGGGAATTTATTTGTGTTTAAATATTAAAAATCTCTTTAGGACTAAACTTGAGTAGGAACCTACTTACATTTTTGTTTCTCTATCGTTTCTTATAGCCCAAACCGCATCGCTAACAAGTAACACTGGGGTTTATCACAAAGTTTATCACCTGACAGGTGACAGTAAAGCAGCTTAATAGATTACTCAAAACAGTGGGTAGAGCCTTATTATCTTAAACCTTTTCTCTTTGAAGCGTCAGGATTTTGTTTAATAAATTCTACTGAAATTTTCTTTTGGCTTAGATTACATGCTGCTGGGAATCTTCTTTTTACTAGGAATTTGGGAGTATGTAGAAGTCTTATAATAACAGAAGATATTGGACAAAATACACTAATTCGAAAAAAATATCAAATTAACTTTAATTAGCAAGGAAACTTGTATGAATTTTCACCAAATATATTCACATAGAATAACTCGAACTTATAACTAACAAACTAACTCATAGCTTTTATCAAACCATACATAACAAATCTCGTAGGTATTTAAGCAACAACATTCTTATTAGTTATTAGAAGTGAATTTGAACTGACTAATTTCAAAACGACATCTTCCAGATTTGTCTAGAGGTAGGTATTTTGTTGATTCGAAAATAATACAATGGGCTCTTTCACTAAAATTTAAATACGTAATTTAAGTATAAAATTCCAAAGGAGGGACTATTTTAGGCATATATACCAAAAAAAAATGTTCTACAAGGTTAAATAAGTTTTTTACAGGCATTTTAAACTAGTAAAATTCAAATTAATTAAAAACGCGCCGATTTGCTGACGTCGCATAAATATTTTTCATTTCGCTTGTTGTTGCAAGGAGCTGACCGCCTCGGCTGTATTTACCCTGTAGTAAATGCAGGTAAAGGTTCGAATGCGCTGTTGTCGGTGGTGACTAAATGTAGTGCACCGTAAAATAAATAAATAAAACCAAACATAAAAAGTTATATTAAATTGTGTTTAAGCATAATTTCAATAAAAATGTTATAAAATCTTGAATCCATTACTAATTAATTTAACTAATTTTCATGATATTTTGCGAACCTTTCAGAATTAAATCTATTACAAATTTTCAAAGTTGACAATTAGTGGCAACACGGTCAAATTGCGAGCTGCGACGTCATAGAAATAAATTCTGGGTTTTTATTTGGAGGTATTTCTTTTTTTTCTGTTTTCTCAAGAAGGACTATGAATTTTTCAAAAGTAAAAATACAGAAAATTCTGTTTTTAGTTGCTTTATCCAAATATGCCAATTTTAAAAATTAGTGAAAGAGCCCATTCCTAGACTCTAGATGTAAACAACTAAATTCTAATCTGGCCGAGCTCTCGATGCAATTTTGAGTATATTATTGAAATAGAGCGACCGTAATTTAAATATTATTGTTTGAATAAGTAGCATGGGGCTTCTTAAGAGTTTTTACATTGATCGATATTTTTATGCTACCTATACTTATATCCATCTCTTCTATATCAGGTATGTTCGTTCCTGCAAATGTAGTGCGGGTAAAATTACTACCCCATTACTTAACATGAGGTATTTCTCTGCCCAATTAGGAGTATTCTTACAACTTACAGAATACTAAAGACTAAAATTCCCTCTACTACTAAAAGTTTGAAGCTTATTGCACAGAATTGTTTGTTATTCTGTACTTATAGTTTTGGATCCTATTATCATTTAAAATAACTTAAAAGTGAACAACAAACTCAAAACCTAAGTTTTTATAGAAATATTAGAAAAGAAGTTATTAAAAGATGAAAAT
The DNA here is from genome assembly GCA_917834065.1 of Ceutorhynchus assimilis. Lineage (NCBI taxonomy): Eukaryota > Metazoa > Arthropoda > Insecta > Coleoptera > Curculionidae > Ceutorhynchus > Ceutorhynchus assimilis. Next base: position 8,090,902 of record OU892281.1, read on the forward strand.
GTACGTATTGCCTACCCACAACAAACAGGTAGCATATGAGAAAGAGGTGAAGCGGAAGATATTGGCGATAGAAAGCTCTAAAATAAAAATAAAACAAACTTGCCTCATATAGACTCTCTCGGAAACGTAGAATCAGTGAACTAATACAAGGAAGAGAAAGCCTCCTTCCATCTTTGTATCTGAATGATTAGTCAATGAATGAAGCATAAACTTAAAATGGTATTCTGACAGATTTTTCTTAATTTGAATCCTTGTTTTTAAGGTTCCTCAAAATCTTAAATAATGATAATGGTATCGAAAACATTACAATTTGAGAGAATCTTATTTTTGTCTGTGAAAAATGTAAAAAAAAATCTGTTCAAAATATGAAATTTGAGATTTTCTGGTAGCTGATTATTAGGATTCGTGTACCTAATCAAATTATGCATTAACAATTAACATTCTTAGGCCCAGTTTATTCGTCTTCAGATAAACTTGCTGGTAACTATCTACTATCATTCCGCAGTAGGTACATATTAGAGAGTTCTCGTGCTGTCCAAATTTCAAATACCGTAACGCTACTTGACAAGTATGACAGTTCTTACGGTATTAGCGTTAGCGGAGACCGCTATCTAACGGGACATGGCGGATGCCTTACCGTAACGCTATGCTATGTCAAAATTAGTTTACGCTCCATTTCCGCCTGCAAGAACAGCAACTTCTAATAATTCCTCCATAAAAAACACCAAGGGAAAATTAATCAAACTCAGAATCTCCAGGATAAATAATAAGTTAGAAATCAAGCAAAAGAAAGTTGGGTTAGATTACTCAATTCAGCTGTCAAAATGTGAACAGAATAAGGGATTGGAGGATTTCTGCGTATTCGTGTCCGAGAACTATAAAATACCATGTAAAATACCGTATTGTTAGCGGTACCGTATACTGGTAGCGCCTGAGGCACGAGAACTCTCTAATAGTTATGTTACTAGTACGGTATTAGCTTCATTACAGTAACAAGGGGGAAATTAGACCGAGTCGTGGTAACCACACAAGTGTTGTTATGAGCCTTACCGTTCGTGTGATATACAACATTTTATCTACGACCTGCACAATAAGTGACTATTGTCGTTTGTCTATTATAAATAACTATTGTGTAGTTAGGTATATTAAAAATAATGACCTCTTACCGTACTAGTGGCAGTCAGAACATACGAGAAAACAGGAAGATGTAGATAGCACTAGCACTATACCAAACGAGAACCGTGCTGCTGACCAGCTGACCACGGGGTGTGACGGTATACTATTTGACAGACCAAAAAAAAAACCAAAGACACGGTGACGTCATCATTTTCGTATCCGAAATTGTTTGGTAAAGTATGTTTGCTCGTCTCTTCCCCCTCTCTCATGACCGACCAAACGAATTCGGAACAGAATGGTGCCTTACGTCATTACTATGATGTTGCAGGTACCAATTGGTTAACCAAATGGTTTACCAACCAAAACTTGTCGAAATCGCCTCTATATTGAATACACCCAAGAGTTCTTTCCACGTGGCTCCGGTTTAACTAACCGGGTTACAAAACGGATGGATACCTAACCTACCACTCGAATTTGAGCGGTATGTTGCGGTTTGTTAAACCGGAGCCACGTGAAAAAGGTTAAGGAGTTTTATGTATTTTATATACAGGGTGTCTCAATAGAAAGTTACCGATTTCAAATGCTTATAACTTTTAAACCAGGTGCGCTAGATACCTGCGATTTGGGCCATTCGAATTTTCTTGGCCTAAAGTTTTTTTTCAGTTAGTTGCAAATTTTTTCCATACCGAGTAAAATGCCGTTGTTCAACATCGAAATTCTCCACTATTTTCAATGGAACACCCTGTATGTTGCAACGCCAAAATTAAGAGTCGTGACCATGGTATTCATTTGCCAATAAACGTCGGCCTTTTTTGAACCTAAAAAAATGCATTTATTTTTGGGCCAGATTTCTATTTCAATTTTTTAAGGCTAAAACTTCAAGTACCATGCCCGATGTTAATTGGTACATCAATACCTTGTACACGATTTTTAATTTTGGCGTTGCAACATACATGGCGTTTCAATAAAAATAGTGGAGAATTTCGATGTTGAAAAACGGCATTTTTTACTCGACCTCTCGCTCGCCCTGTATAAGTGTGAAAAAAATTTGCAACTAACTGAAAAAAATTTTAGGCCAAGAGAATTCGAATGGTGCAAATCGCAGGTAGCTACAGCTACCACACCTGGTTTAGAAGTTTTAAGCATTTACAATTGGTCACTTTCTATTGGGACACCCTGTATTATTTGTACTAAATATTATGACGAAGTAGCCCAATGTTATGGAAACTGTAACCTAAGATGCAAGAATAGATAAATTGAAATTGAAATTGATATTACACACTACACATAATAGCCAGTGTAGATCAAATCTCAAGCCCCCCACTACGCCAAACTACCAGTGATGACGCAGGCAGCGTGACGTTTGTCACCTCGACGTGCACCATAGGCTATGATTCCGCTGGCTTTTGCTTTATGCATACTTGGTTTTTGTACATTAATTAACATTCTAGAACAACCTTTTTTTGGATCTCGTTTGCATCTATTCTTTCATTTGCCTACCTATATTATGTTAATTAAAATTAAATTATATTTTTCCATATACATATTCTAAACTACGACCGCTGGCGCAAACAGCTAACGACACCGTTGATGACGTCGGCAACGATACTGCACTATAACTATGAAGTCGATTCCAAAAATCGGGGCGGATGACCGATGAGCAATCAAGGATAATACCATTGAATAAAAATACTCTTTTAATACAATGATAATACACACTACTACACAGGATTGCTTATCGGTCTTCGTTTTTGGGAATCGCGGCCGGATGTTTGACTGTTGCCGCCATATTGATTTTATTATTTGACAGGTGACAGGTCGTTGGATTGCCCTGTCTCCTGTATTCCAGTTCGTATTTGCAATTATTTGTGATGTTTTTTATCTGTTTCTTATTAATTGTGAGTGCTTGCCTGTGTAGTTTCTGAAAAAGTGGATTATTGGAGTTGAATTTTGTTTTTCCATCGGTAAGAATTTTTAGGTTCTGTTATATTGGCGTTAAAAAGAGACATGTTTTTCTCTCTCGCACTTACAAGATACTGAATTTTTCGTTTGCAATTATCATTGGCAGTTACAATTAATAGGTAGGTGCATAGTACATTTTCTATTTAAATCAGAATACTTTCTGTATCGATAGGATATTTTCCGTAACTTGTCTTCTCTCTAAAAAAAGTATAGAAAACGAGTTATTTGCTTGAAAGTCAGTTAATATATTATAAATCTCCAAAACTTAGTATGTGGTTTCCGTGGTGTAGTGGTTATCACATCCGCCTAACACGCGGAAGGTCCCCGGTTCGATCCCGGGCGGAAACACAACTTTTTTTTTTTTATTTGTCAACGATGAAAATAATTTTTCCTAAAGAATTTTTGATTATCAACTAATTGCGTTGAAAAAAATCCATCAACTACACTAAAAGAAGCATAATGATATAGTTATAAAATTTAAAATTCTCGCTGAGAAAAGATAATTTTGACCATAGGTAGGTATTCTAAATCCAGAGATGGAATTCTAGTAACTAATAAAACTGTCTCCTAAGTCTTGTATCCTGAGCAGCTAGAGGGTAACCCAGAAGAAATATGCCTCAGTTTTTGCAAGAAAAACAATATTTAATTAATATGGTAACGCCAATGTACCGAAGTGAAACTCAACCTCACGTATATGCTGCGTAAAGGCTAATCATCGCCCCTTCATGCCAGTTTTGAGGTCTATAACATAGCGTGAACAGCACCATCATCTTTTATTTGACACGCCTCAGAGTAATTTTACGGAGGTCGTTCAAAAAACTAATACCATCAGCATCAGCCTATAATAACCCTAATATAATGGAATGAAAAGTAGCTTTCGGACAACAAAATCCTACTGGAAGTGATTGAATCTTCCATTGCCTGGCAAGTGATAACTGAACTCTTAAGAGAACACGAGAACAACCACGACCGTTTCAAACGAGCCCTCGTAGAACATCGTTCATCCCTTCCTGTCTTTATTTATCATCCTAGCGTCGTTGGAGCTGTCGAGCTGGATAATTTATGGGCCAGGAGTGACACGTCATATATGTGCGGAGCGAACGCTGTATAATGGCCTTAGCCGCCGGCAGCCATTTATTATATTACTGTCAGTTTTCGCAATGGTCGCCTTGCGACGTTTTAGCATAAAACTGGTGAGATATTTTTTCGCAAAACAAACTTTTCTTGTTAGAGAACTTCTCTATCATTTTATGGTTTCTGCTTTTAAAGAAAAAGTCATAGGTAGTCATAAAGTCATAACAAATTTGTCATTCCAGTCATTTCTACATTATACTATCACCAATCAACGCTAGTATGTTAGCTTTTCTTGAACTAGTATATTATACTCACCTAATCCTGGTATTCTTTCGATCTGAACAAACTGATTGTGATCACATGAGGTTTGTTCATGAGGCGTCAAAAAAATCGTTGGGGCCAATGAAATCGTTGCAAAACCGGATGAAAATTGTTTGAAACAAACCTCAAGTGACTTCGATCAGTTTGTTCAGAAGTTTCTTGAACATATACCTATCGAGTATAGCTCTGTTCTTAAACTGAACTATCTCCTTTTTTGGTTTTCCTCGATGATTTTGATCTTTATCATCTTATATAAAAGTTATCCCATTCTGGATAGGTTCTGCCTGTGACGAGCCATAGAGGCATTTCTTTAAGGTGTCATAATAGTCAAAAGGGATCTTTCTAAACATTCAATGAAGCAAATTTAAACTAAAATCTTGAGTAGACAACTTTCGACTTCGCGCTGTTAACAATACAATATTGAAATCAACCCAGTTATATAGGTAGAACATTGACATGAGCTGGTAGCAATAGACGTATCCTTTTTTCTACCATTTTGACAAACTTGGAAAAGAATAAATTAAGATACAATTCCTTAATACAATTAACATGAACATCAAATGCGTTATGTAATTAAACAAGAAATACAGAAATTGTCTCACGCTTGCTTGAGACAAGAAATCTCAAATATTGTTTATCAACGTGAAACGTACACACAAATAGAAAGTTCTCACTTTTATCTTGAATCTTTCTTCACAGAAATAAATTTCCTTATAACGTCCCATTTTTCCTAAATAATTTACCGTTATCGCGTTCCATGTCTTCGCCCTCCAAACCCGAAACCCAAAACTCCCCGCCCGCGAAACATCCGAAACTGATTTATAGCTTCTTACATAAACGACCCAGATAAATGGATGTGGCGGAAAAAGTGTATGTCTTGCAATTATTAATGGGCCGTTTTTCATCGAGAACAATCGTTAGCTTTTGGTACGATGATGGGGGACCCGAAACCGTAATGAATATTATTTATTCCAAGGGGGTCTTGGTACATAAATTATATGGTGTATATACAATGGGGGATGGTTAGCAGTCTATAATATAATGGAATCGTTTTACCTATATGAGGGTAGGCGACGAGGCTGACTAGTCAGATACAAAATGGATTCATTATTTATTGGAATAAGGGGTGACGAATAAATTTGATTGAATTGAAGAATGAAACAGTTTCGTGCTCCCATTGGTAAGCATATCTTTGGTATTGGCCAAATTGAATTTGGCGGGCCTAACAGTTTTTCAAACTGTGAGCGTCGTCAAATTATTTTCAACCAAAATCAATCATTCCACTGGATAGCTGCTAGAACCATCACCTTTGAATTGAATCTTCTACTCCTCTTTAATATTCATGTTAAACATCACATCCACAGGTTTTAATGTAGTAATAACACAAGTTCCACAGACAATACTCAATTGGTTTCCATCAACATCAGCATATTTTTGATCGATACTCTCATCAACAGATGTTAATCAGCCTTTAACCCATGTTGATTCAATATCATATTGATAATCACATCCATTGATATTATAAATTTAGTGAATACAAGAGATTTTGGAAAAGGTGTAATATCAGCACCTACGACGTTAATCCTGATGAGAGTTATCGACTTATGAAATTCATCATATTCAATCTTCATCAATCAAAAAATTATTTAGTTTTTAAATTAATTCCGACGTCACTGAAAGCGTAGTATTTTTACCATCAGACACTTCACCCCTGACAATAAGTCTTTTGTACGTCAAGTGGGTGCCAACGATGCTAATAGATATGCCCGGTTTTACGACGTTATTAAGCGTCGACGGCGAGAAGAATGGCTGGAAATTGCCAGGCTCTTATTTTTTGTTTTTTATTTCTGCGGATGCAATTACCCGGTGCCAGATGAATTTTTGAGAGGGAAGGCAAACGACGTGTTGGCGGTGTGGGGGTTTTATTTTGATTTTCAATTTTAAAACCGAGCGTGACGTGACTTTAAACTGGTAGAATTACCAGTTATATAAGTTCTAGATTTGATTTTAGTAATTTTGCTAGCAAAATATTACATTTGGAAAAGTTCCCATAGCTCTTTGTGTTTAACTGAATTATTATCCTGATTAAAGTAGATAAGTATTATATATTTTTTGCATTTCCTCCTGAAATTACATTCTCGACGCATACAAATCCACGTTCAATTCTACATCGGAAACGAGCCAGTCGAAAAACGAAAAGAAAAATCGTCCGGCAACAAATTACCCTTGTTTTCCCATCTCGCCTTTCCGAAAAACGAGAATAAATGTCGACCAACATGTTTGCCATGGCCGATTCCTTTACAAAACACAATTTGTCGGCTCCGGGGCAGTGAAAATAAATTTCTCTTCTGTTGTTGAAAAGAAAAGCGCCCCCACCACGATCGACGAAAGGACCCCGTTTAATTTTGTCGGACAGGCGGGGCTCCCAACTTTATTGAGGCCATGCATCTTATGCCATTTCGACAGCATAGTTAACTGAATCGAAAGAAGCGAGTTTTGGATCGATCCGAGAAGAAAAAATAAATGTGTTGCTTTGAAAGAATTTGTAAATAAGTAGGAATATTTTGACTCAAGAAGACTTACGACAATTTTTTACTAGAATGAAAGATCATCGCCCAGGATCATACTCAACAATTGTTCACTTAGGGTGGTCCTGAAATATTTTTGCAGTTTTCAGAGTGCGACTGCAAGAAAGAAAATTTGAATGGTACTTGTTGGTAGATATCCTATCCAGACACTATACAAAATATTTATTGGAGAATTAAAAAGATATCTAGTTCAGTTATAAAACTGAAAAGTAAACTCAACTTTTTACTTGTCTATGAACTTTCCCAAAGAAAACACAAAACTCAAAGTAAGGTTGATTACAGAAATTTTTCTACGTGCTGACTTGATAATATTTGGCAGAGTCAAGCCGATTCTGGTCAACAGCATACTGACTGTCTCATTATATCAACTTACACCTCATATTGTGGGTATCCATCGCCAAAATTGGAATGTTATCGGCTCTACCTTCTCTGTATCTAATCTGAATCTCAACTCAGCGAAAACCACATTGATAACATTTTCAAAAAGAACGAAACTCCCAAACGAAACTCCCGACCCCTCAATGGAAGCAGACCGAACTGGAAACAAGAAGTTAAGTTCCTAGGAAAAACCTTACAGTCTAAACTTCTCTGGAACCGACATGTGGAGAGCTCAAAAAAAGCAACAGTCAACATGTGAGTCTTCAAAACACTTTTTCGTTTAAATTTTGCTTTGCAAGTGTCACATTCAAAAGGATAAATATCTGAATGTAATATTGGGGTAGTATACTATGTATGAATTATGAAAATCAGTAAAAAAACTGCTCGGCATTATTCTACAGGCTAAATGATGATGGTATAGTGGGATACTAAATTATTTTCCAGCAAGTGTCTATAGAATTAGTCAGAGAAAAACAAACTGTAATTCGAATTTAGCGCCACAGCGGCGACCAATAGTATTCGAGCCGCTGACCATCTGGCAACGCTGCTCAAAATGCCTCTTAACGACAGCTGTCTCCAACAGATCAACGACGTGTGGTCTCGTGTGACATGTGACATTGTCACAGTAACTTGCTTACGTTGTTTGATGGAGTAAATTTGACGTTTCGTTCTTAACGATCAATGTCAGTGTAAATTGTGCGTTCTTAAAACCGTGATGTGTTGTCAAATTGGAAAAACTAACTACGTCACGAACTTTTATTTTCACTTAGGGGCGGGGCTAAGAGGAAATTTAAAAAAGAAAATTCCAGTGTATTGCGGTTTTTACAAAGCAACTGATTACACTAAATAGTACGATATGTCGAGTATATCATCACGCAGTAGTTAAAAATAACTTGTATACTACCCCATTAAATTTAGCTTTGCAAGTTTCACATATGAAAGCATAAATATCCGAATGTGTCAGTTTATGACTTTTCAAATTGCCTTTTAGTTTAAATTTTGTTTTGCAGGTGTCACATTCAAAAGGATAATAGTATATAATTCACCGAGCGGGTAATGATGGCTATTACTCACGAAGGATGAAGTTTGCACTACGAGCCGCAGGCGAGTAGTGTAATCATCCGAGTCAGTAATAGCCATTACCCATGAGTAGAATACTATACTTTTTCTATGATTAAATAGATGGTAGGCACGAGTTATGCGGTTTTTTATTTAATTTTCACAACAATATTAATTGACAATTCTGACGGGTGGAGGACAAAGTGAGGTTAGGTTAGCACAAGTCTTGTTTAAATCAGCTGTAAAAAGACCGATTGGAAGGTTGAAGTATGTTGTCAACTTGTCGAATTTTTTGATTGGCTCCTAGATAGTGGAGTAATGAGACCAGGATATTTTCATTGGTTGAAAACAATTGAGTAATGAAAAAAAAAACTCACTGTATGAGTAATAATTAACATTGATCAATAGAAAATGGATGTAGATTATGCATATTATTCAACACTCATAGAAAAAAGAATGTATTAGGTAATTGGTGTTTCTTCAAAACGCTTTTTCGTTTAAATTTTGCTTTGCAAGTATCACATTTAAAAGGAAAAATATCGAAGTGTGTCACTAAATGATATTTTAAATTTGATTTAGTTTTAAATAAAGCATTGCAAGTGTAACATTGGAATTTTCTAATAGCATCTGGTCTTGACAAATGGGCATCACTTAGATATTTCTTTTTCTCCATAAATATCCCTTTATTTGGATCTATCAATTGAACATCTGATTCTTCTATCTCATTTTTGATGTCATCCTCTAGATATTCATTAATTATAAACCTAAAAGAAAACTTCAGTTAGTTAGATTCTGAAATTAAATTAGATATAAGTGAAAACTTTCAAAAATTAATACATAGGTCGAGAAGGAAGGATTGGATGTACGGGGTGGGCCAAACAAGCTTTTTTCTTAATCGGTTATCTGCAACCGTTTGGCCGCTAGAATGCGTTTGCAGAAACTCTGCATTTTGAACAATGCTACGTAACTTTTTTATTTTTCAAAACATATTGAATCAAAAAAAAAACATTTTCTAAGCAACTTTTCATGCAGAATACGAAAATGTCAAAGCAACCTCATGGTCTGTAAAAAAATTGCGGGTAAAATGGGGTTGTAACCCATCAATACTACCATGATACTGGGACCTATCATCACCTATGGAGCGGTATATATAGCTACAGGATAGGAATAGCTCGGAAAACCCTAGGAAAAGGGCAGACTCGCATGTCTCTGTATAACAGGAGTAATGAGATCATGCCCAACCGCGGCTTTGGAAGTCATCCTAGACCTCACACCACTCCACATAATACTCATAATAGTGAAGCGTGTTGCCAGTGGATCATGTCTCGGACTGGTGAATATAGGTTTACAGGGAAAACGCACTTTGGTAGAACTTTTCCTCTCCCAAACTGGTGCACTCAGTTCTGAGAAAAAAAATTTCATCAAACTGAGTACAAAAAACAGATGGAACATAGAACATAAAATCTATCTAATCCCTTTAAGCAAACACCATCAAATCGTGCACACACAGTTCCAAAACTGCTGAGGGAACTGGAGTCGTAGTATTCGTCCAAAAAAGATCAGAACTGCTGGTCAACCTTAGCAAGAAAAGTTGGGGATTAGAAGAAGGTGGCACCTGCAGATTCTATGAAAACGCAGAAGAGACACCTCACCATTTTCTACTGAACTGCGATGCCGTTAGTCGCTCAAGGATACTGGAAAGTTCCCTCCCTCATATAGTTGGAAGACATTCCAGCCCTGGAACCGCTAGATATCTTGAAATTCCTAAAGGACCTATAGGACTAGAGGGGCTGCTTTGAGCAGGAAATCCGAACTTAGCAGCAAAAGGAGGAGTACCTATACAATGGATCAACCTTGGTCGCAGTGCAACTGACACCTCCAACAGATACATACATACATAGTCTCTGTACTTGATTTCAAATACGTAGGTTTTCTACTGTTTTCTGCTCTAGTGTCACTGTAGTATTAACATCAACTCTTATCTCGAGCTTCTTTAATACGTTTGTAGGAATTTTCTCGATGTCCATCTGTGTTTCATTCCTTCTCTCACATACGTTAATCCTTCCTCCATGTCCTCATATCCCTTCCTTCTTCATTTCATAGGGCTTCATCATTGTCAGATCTTTGTAAGGGGTTTTTCAATAAGAACGATATGGTTTTATTTTCATCTCCGAAGAAGTCTTTCAGCAAAACCTCAATACCTATTTATCATTAGTAACCTGTTGAGATTAGATTACATATTATATGTACATATGTTGGGACTAATTAAGTTTAATAAATAACTGATTTATTGCAAGCGCCAATATTCAATCTCATCATATTTTAGTTTGATTGGTTTATTATGGGCCTCAATCAATATCTAATAATGGAAGATCACCGTTATGGAGCTTTTTGTTTTGCAAATTTCAGGTTTACTTTCTACGTATATAAACAATAATTTGACTGACCTACTTAAATATGTAATTTGTCAATTCAACCAAAAGTTGAAATTTCCCGACAACCTTTCACAATTAGCCAGAAAGACGAATGCGCTCATTTTTCTTGTCGGTAAAAAGATCCGGCCGACACAAAGCGGGCGCGTTAATCCTGCCAAGACGTTTAATCGTATATGGTGGCACTTTTCAGCTTTCGCCCTGTCGATCTGCGCTTTACAAATCGACCTCGTTTGTCTTCGTCGAGTGAATTATGTGGTCCGTAAGTCACAGGGGTTCCTAGCTTTGTACTTAAAAGGGTGACGGGCATTGCGAAAATTGAACCGACAGGATTAGTTTTAATGGCAGTTTTGGTGAAAGTTGGACATTTGGTTTGTCACATCATGAGGTTTCTTAAGCCAGATTGTGAAAAATGCTATTGGATCAGCAAAATGTATTTTCTTGACGTGGTTGACTTCATGGAATTTCATTACATTATCAAGGTTTGAAATGTTCCAAACCAAAATTACCGTGTCTGTTATCGGTGTTGCAGAAACATACACACATGGTCGTTAAAAAATCATAAACCGTCTGTATAGTCACAAATAAACACCTAATATAAAAAGACGATACGCGGCTTTGATCTTTTTAATGTTTTGTAATTAATCAGCTCCAAATTCTCTGTTCGCCATCGTTGCACATTGTTTGAAGTGAGTGGGCCTGCTGAGACGTGTTTATTGTACGTGCGAGTTCGGTATATTTTTCATCGCGACTGATTAATCATAAAAATGCGTCCCGGGCGTTTGAGAAATGTAGCGTTGAAGGCTCGTAAATTACTTTTTGCTTTCTGAGCCATGGTAAGGTGATTTATTTTTTTGGTTATTTGCTTTTATTAAAAATCATAAATAATGTTACCGATCTGGTTTTATTTATAAAGATGGTGACGTTAAGCGATACAAGTCACGGTCCAGTCACAGTTAGATCAAATATTATGGCATGTATTTTAAATCAAACTATTCACTATCTACTAGTGACTATCTACTATGAATCGGCTTAAAAACGAACTTTGGAACATCCACCAATGTTGGAAAAATCATGATTATGATAATGATTAGTAAATTCTATAATATATTTCACTCGAATCGTCACACCATTCCAAAATTCATCGCAGAAGAATTGGGTTCTTAGTTGTTTTAGGCTTTCATGATCTCGCAACTATCAGATACCCTAGAAGGATTGATTTTTGGCATTACTTGAATTTCAACTTCCCAGATGGTCCATCAAGTTAAATTATAATTACCTAAACCAAATTGTAGTTTAAGGCTTTATAGTGGTCGAGGTGTACCTATTAATAATAAGAATGGAATGTCCAGAAATAAATTTACCAATTATTAGGAGACGGCGAGTGAAGGAATGACGTTGCCTCTAAATGAACAAAAAGGACACAGAAACATAGTGATCGCTATATGTGGTCAGAACGAAGATTCATCCTTCGATTCACCCACTCTAGAAAAATGCCGATTCTAGAAGCTGCAAAATAGTTAGTGATCTAAGAGAATACATTTTCTTGAGCTAATCGAAATGGAAAAAAGATGAATAGGTACTGAAAGAAGTATGAAGAAGAAGTCCTAAAAGACAATGAACGAACAATCATACGATATTGGATAACAAAGTTGTATCTTCAAAGGATCAGAATCAGAAAATGAAGATCGAAGCCTATATAATTGAACAAAATGACCAAACATGTAAAGGTAGTGTTAACGCAACATTATTTATAAATTTGGTTTCTTCTCATTCTTATTGAAGAATTACTTAAATGTCAATTTCGCGTAAAACACACAAGAGTGTATTTTCTACGACCCTGCGCCGACCGAGACAGCCGTTGAAGATTTGGATTTACACACACTAGATAAATGGTGCTTCATATATGCACGTTGCAAGCTCGAAGAGTCTATGTCTTGTGCCGTTAAAAAAGGACCTTGAGTGCCTTAAGTCGATGCTGATAGGTACGTTGGTGGTTGTGGAGAACCGTTTTCCAGGGGATTCCCGTATATACACACAGCTTATAAAAAAACCCAGGCGAGTGGAAATATCTTTTGTGTGTTTCGACAACCCTATGGTATCATTTTCATTTCTATTTCTATTTGTTTGCGCGATTTTGCAGTCGCATTCAGTTTACTAATTTTCAAATACTATTGCGTAAACAGGTAGTGAAGGAGAAGACCGAAACCAGCCTGGATCCGCGTTATTCAGAGAGTTGTTTGCAAAATAGGGAAGGCTAAGGATTGGAAATTTGGTTTTTATTTTGTGTCTGTGATTAATCTTAAGAGAAACCCACTTCATCTTTATTCTTGTTTTTGGTTTTTAATGTATCAAAAACACACATTACATTTTTACTAAAAAATACTCTTCATTTTTACATTCCTATCCCTTCTACCAACCTGGCATTTAACGGATGGCGGCATTTTATCATTCGTTACAAACACTCCTCGAAAGTTATGGGGCAACCCTTACAGCGTTTCCTACTCCGGCAACTTATTTTGGAGCAATAATTCTTTGGAGGAGTCCCGCTTGTTCTAGAGATAATTTACGACGCCCGGGGCTGAAAAGAATCAGCCACACATCCCGTCCTTTTGCAGTCCATAATTTAAAAAGTCTTTCTTTCTCGGGGTTTCGAGAAGAAAATGGGAGTGCCTGGATTTTCTTTAGTCAGCGATCAAATGAATGAGCAACAATGTACACATTTAATGAAAATTTTAAAAACAAAGTAAAGCTAATTCAGTAGTACTTAATGGAAGAGAAGGATCATTAGGAGATCAGGAACTATTTGAATAGCAAATTTTTCTATTGTAATTGCAAATTTGAGACAAAAAAAAATCAGTTTTGGAACCTGAAGATCGGACTATTATTCTCGAAGTTTTTCCCCTAAATCTGCGGAAAATTTCAACTCGCTCTAACGATAAGTTTCCTTTGTCGCGAAATGACTTATGGGACTTTTCCAAGTGCTACATTTCACTTGATATATTCGGTGTTGAATTTTAATAGGCTCGTAAATACGACCACGGAAATGTGCAGCCTTTAAATTCTATCGAAAAATAGCGAAATCGAAAAACCATTTGTAGAATATTTTTAGGGGAGCGATATTTTTATACGATTATTTGAAAAGTTTTTAGATGATATTTAATAAAAAGAGCAGGATTTTCTCTACTGAAGAATATTTACCCTCACATAATTCCAAATAGACAATATAACCTTTAAAAAGTCAATTATTTATAGGGTCGTATTTCACTAGTACCCAACAAAAGAAATCTTTATACAATGAGCGATATTTATTACGTAGTATTGTCAAAAATGCAGGGTTCAAAGTGTATATACCTAACCTCATAAATAATCTGCTTAAAAATGGTATAAAGAGACTGAGGGGGCCCGGTTCACAATGGAACTGTTACGCGATGTCAAGGGAATAACAAGAATTATGACCGTATTAATTGGGAGTAATGGTGTGCCTTTATTTGAATTAGGTCTATCTAGGGTGATAAATTTGACTGGGGATGAACGGTTTAATTTTTTTTAAATGTCAACATCTGAGAACCTTTAGAGAATATTTGGGTGTTTGATTCATAAAAGATCTTTGACGTTAGATTCATTGACAACCATCATTGGACTAGACAGAATTTGAGTTTCTGCTCAGATCTACATATTGAAGAATTTTTGGATTTCTTCAATCTTCAGGGTGAACTTCTCCGTTAAGCGGAAAAGAAACATTCAAGAACCTGGAAGAAACCAAGGTTGAAAAGAAACCAAAGTGAAATAGAAAAGAAAAAAATTTCTTCAATTTTTCCTTTTTTGAATCTTCATTATTTCATGTTTCTGTATCTTGAATTTTCCCTATATCTACTCCATTCACTCCTTAGGTTTTTATTCTGGAGTGAATTTTCTGTATATTTTCGCTTAGAAGCTTAGGGCCTTGAATAGGTAAAGTTGAAAGGAAAATAACGGTCTTGGTACCAGTTTTATTGTAGTTTGTTTTGAGATTATTCGTTTTTTATTATTTTTTTTACGGACTTTTGATTTCTCCTCATTACTTTATTTTAGGCTCTACACTTCTCTCGATTTTCTATTTCCATTTCTTGAATTTTCCCTATTTTATAATTTCAGGCTCAACAAATCCAGAATTCAGAAATGAGTGGAGAGAGACTCTATGAATACCTAGAGAAACAAAAGCGTTATATTGTTTACAGTTTCTTAATGAGAAGACCCAAGAGAATAAAACAAAAATAGGAAATAGACTTCTTATGTTAAAGAACATAAAAATTTGAAGATATTATTAGTACGAAACATTGAAGATATTTCACCATAGGCAATATCATAGTGCCCTGAGTGCTAAAATCAAATTCGAGGAAAAAGGGGTCGGCAATTTGAATAAAGAATCCAGAAGTAGATGGCATCAATGATAGATCCAACGAACAAGTTTGAGAAGCAGTGAAAAAAATAATAAAGAAGAAAATCAGAAAGAATATTATATTATATTAATTTGAAAATCCGTATTAATCGGCGATTTTATAACACTCTACGAAAATGTAAGGCGCCCCACGTTGGGCGTCACATTATAAAATAGAGAAATAAAGAATCCGGTGGTGTATGGAACCAATGATTGAACCATGTGTAGAAAAAACCTGGTACTGAGTTCAGCAGCCGAACAGAGTAGTACGGTACAGGCACTTTGAAAACGGATCAGGATTTGGACATAACCCCAGAAATATTTTTTAACAAGTGATTTGATTTGTTTACATGAAGATTGATATTGAAATGGAATAAAAATATTGATTAAAATCGAGGAAAATCATTAGTCATCACAAGAACAAATGAAAATAGAATTTGAATATTGAAAATTAGAAAATTTACAGGATCTGCAATTACTGTAATTATTGTTGAATTTTTATAGAGGAAAATGTAAACAAATTTAAAGGAATTTTGAATGGAAACCTGAAAATAAGTAAAAAAATAGTTAATGTCAATTTTGGCCTGTCACAACCTCCCCTCTCCTACGAAAGGAGGGAAAGTTAGAAAGAAACTTTTCCGACGATAATCTAAGCAAACTCGAGAACTAAGATAATATAAAGAATGTAAAATAAGTATAATTATGTATTTATTATTTAAACTTAAATAAAATCAAAATGACTATCAAGGTACAACAATTGAAAAGTTGAAATAAAGAAAGGTAGTTATGTGTTCCTCCAGAACGAACATCCGCCTACTTTGCTTTGAAAAACAGAAAGCCAAGATAGCTAAAGTCAATGAAACTAAAGGTGAAGGCAAAAATGTGCAAACTCGTAAAGGAAAGAAAAGTAGAAAAAGTAAAGGAAAGAGAAGTTATCGAAGCTTTGACTGTCTCGCGACAGAGAACACTAGGCAACCTTCTCGGTGTATCCAGAGTAGGTGGAAAAATTCTAGAGCATTTTTTTGGAATTTTTAATTTTATTTTGTTGCAATTGTTAGGTGAAATTTCAGCCAGCGTTGCGTTACCACCTATCAGGTATTGTGGAACCTCTTGCACTGGCCTTACACCAGACACCAGCAAGAGAACCTCCTAAAGCTCTCCACCACGATACAACCAAAGAGTGGGTAGAAGAAAAAGGCAAGAGAGTAGAGATTAAAATTTAACCAAGAGACCCACTAAGCAATCAGTAGCGAATTATAGCATACGCCAATCTGAAGGATGCGCCCCCTGGCGGGAAACGCACCGAGCAGTCACTAAAAACATATTGTGGACAGGTAATGACATTGAATAGGGTGTTCCAAGTGGTGGCACAGTCACCGATGGCCAAAAGCCTAATAGGCAAAATGGAGTTGAGGTGGAACGCAGTAGTACCTGCCCAGCATTTGGCATCCATGTCGTGAGGGTGACGTAACACGTCCCACTAGGATTACTAGCCAGACAGATAACTCCCGACATCCATCTTTCCATTTTGTTTGCTACCCCCGGAGACAAATCTTAGAGACGAGTCTCCAAGGGTAGCGTCGGACAGTTAACTCGGTGACGCCCCACACCACTTGACCTATCATAAAGAGAACGTGACTGCGTTACCGCCCACAATAAAAAAATATATATATATTTTCAAAAGATAAGGTAAGATGAGACAAGGTACAAGGTAGGTATTGGTAATAATGAGGCAAGAAAAGAACACTGAAATGATATTTGGTAATGGGGCTCCAACTTTCAACCCAAACTTTGAACCCTTTAGGTTAGGATCGTTAGTATAGTGAATTATCGAAAGCTTAAATTTTACCGTCTTTTGGAAATAAACGAATTGCGCATGCCTGCTCCTCGAACTTCATCTCATCTCGAGGTGGTGCTTGTGGAACTCTTTTCACTCTACTTGGCTGTACCCGAACAATGAGGAGCTTGCACTATTTGCTCCCCGTGGCGTGACCCGAACGATTTTGTAGTGAAAAGGGTTGAAGGAGTCAAAGCAGTTGCCAAGCCGAACTCACCTTATACTTAAAGAATCATGGAGCGGACAAAAGGACGACTGATTGAACTCAGAATACAATGGAGATCTTATGAAGCACAGATCAGAAAGCAGATCACGGAAGAGATGAATCGATAAAAGAAGAAGAAGCAATACGTTTATAGTAAGTTTTTACTGAAACTATTCGGCATTTTTAGTGATATTCTGAATAAGATAAAAATCCATTATTTGCATTCTCAAATTTGGATATACTATGTTCTTTGCCAAGTAGAACATGTTCACGATGGGCACGCCAATGGACTCGCCGAGTGACACGGAGGCAAATTTAAAGCGGCGTGGTTCTAAATTTCCCAAGAACACATTAATAGGCATTTAGTTGACAACGGCTCTGACATATTTATGACGCCACCGCTTACATATATGAATGTTTACCATACATTAAAGTAATTTATTTCTGTTCGCTGGCATTTCTATTAGTCCATAACTACTTAAGCTACTGGCAGCCTCCTCTTGCGATGATGCCTTTTCTACATGGTGGATCGAGGAAGTCGGAGATTATTATTTAGACTAGACGAAGAACTCGTTAAGATTGGTTGATATGATTGGGCCGAGGAAAACATAACTTTGATGCACCTATTTATGATGTGTTATTAAATCCATTTGATACCGGTTATTGAAAGAAAATTAATGTGAGAAAATTTTTCTTTAATCTTACAATATAACTACGCTACGTCAGAGTTTTGCTATAAATGAAATCACAAACCCTATTCTGAATTCAAAACCAATTCTCAATTCCAGCAAAATACATCGTTCGAAAATTACAGGCAGCTTTCCAACAAAAGCACTTATAACCACCAAACCTCTAATTTCTTTGTTCCAAAATCGAAACCACTCAATTGAAGCCACGTAAACGGATTTAGCAGTCGAATGTTTCATCTATAATTTAAACGGAATTTGAAATACCCAATAATACAGTGGGTGTAATAGAGACAAAAAAAAAATGTGACTGATATACAGTCACATCATTATTTATTGAGCACATAATTTTTATTACGTAAAATTTTTCAAGAATGTGTGCCTACCTGACAGTTTTATTCGTCTTTATAAATACCGCATCCAATTATATTTATACCCGTCCACCACCGCGATAAAAAGCGAAACTTTTTACAACAGTTTATGAGGAACAGCTGTCAACGTTAAGTTTATAAACATTTTTTGATTGTAAAAATAATATAAAAGTCATAGGCGTAGAACAATCAACAAGCAATCAAAAGGAGGTACCATCGTCACCAAAAGTATCTGGGACACAAATAATGCATAATAATCTCCTGGACTAGTTCTACTGTCATTCATTTCAATGCATTTAAATTATAGCTTGACAAATATTTGACAATAAAATTCATATAATAGGACAAGAGCTAATGTGATGCTGTCCCAGTTACTTTTGGTGACGATGGTATATTCAAGTGTAGAGTTCCAACGTTCCAGAACACTTTTGAGTTTTGGTAGTTGCAATGAAGTTTATACACACACAAACCTCAAGATTTTTCTGCAACTACATCTACAACAAAATAAACACTTTATATCTGCTTCATCTTGAATTATTAAATTACATAGAAAAAGCTATTTGAATAAATTAATTTAATTTAATGCTAATTAATAAATCGATGAAATTTTCGCATATAATATATTTACTAATTAGAAATGTTATCGAGGTAATTTTTTTGCTGGATCCCAATTTAAATTTGTTCAATAATTTATTAGGTATTATTTAGTTATTGGTATTAACAAACAAACGGAATAAAATAAAATGAAATAAATAAATAAAATACAAAATACATATGCACGATTATTATTAAAACAGGTATTATTAATACCATTGCTGTTGTGGTGGCGATTCGACGAAATTTATCCAACATAAATAGTAATTCATTTTGAGGTCGATAATAAATTAGGATGGGGGGATAATTTATTATTAATGGGCGACCGATAAAATTAAAACCGTAACCGAATAGTTCGTTTTGTTTCATTAAAATTATTTCGAATTAAATAATTTATTTATCGAATATATAGCGAACTTATTCAGCTTTCAAATTATAAATTATATAAACAATGTACGTACAGTTTTCCCGGAACGTGAATTAATAAATATTAAATTTTGTTAATTAACAATGTAAATAATTAATAGGCGATTAAAGGTGTTTTTCTCCTTAAAGCTAAAATCTGATTAATACAGTAGAGTTCGCTTTACCCTCAACAACAAACTTTATAGATGTAACTACATATAAGTTGTTAGGCAATAAATAAAACTATGCCAATATATGGATAGCATCAACATACAAGGACAGTAAAAACAAGAGAACCAATCTTCAGCAGTTTTAATATAAATCCGGCATTTGAAGCTACTATTTTTTCTTTCTGTATAGTTATAAAGATAGCGGACTTACCTACTAGACACATAGGGAGTAATAAGACTAGTCCCATTGCAGTCTGTGTCTGGTAGCCTAGTTTTGTCTGTATATTATTATACTTATTTCGAAACATTATGCCTCATACTTATATTTTACATTTTCCAGGAAAAACATTTCCATCAGCTTGTTGCATCCACGCCATTTTATCTAAAACCAAATATCCAACTAATCATTTACTGAACGGATCAAAGCAGTCAATTCGATTATTCAAACTCTTCAGTAAAATTCATTTCAATTAGCAGTCATTTGAATTATATTTTTCTATCTATACTAAGCACAAAATAATCAAACTCAATTCACTCAAGTTAAAAATATTTATGCAATAAAGTTTCATATTCAATTCACTTCATAGTCATTTCAACATCGATAAAGTCAAAATAACACCTGTCACTAGAGTACTTACACTGGTCCTTAAAATCACTTCATTATTCTAATTTCTTTTGATTATTTAGAGCTCGCACATAATGTTGAACGAATTTAAATGTTCTTTCTTTCACAATTTTCCGTTACTTTTTCAAAGTTCGATTTAACGCGTTTTCCCGAGGCAACAAAATAGAAGAAACTCTTGGCGAATTTTATCCGCACTGACTCATTAGGTACTGTAGACTTAAACTCAAGACTGAACTGAAGACTCAACTGGACTGATGCGAAGACTTCTAAAACCGCTGTTTTTATATTTTTCGTTCCCCCAAAAATATTCCGGGTCATGTCAATTCATTGACCGTTCTTTTTTCTAAGAAATATATCTATTTGTTTAAAACCGAATAATTATGTCGCAATTTCCTGGATTATCGGGGTCAACAGATTTGTTGTAAGAATGTGAGGACAAATAACTCAAAGGATGCCAAAGTACTTGCGTCGGCCGTAAATCACCAATTTAATTACTTTTACCTTGATTTTAATATTCTTATGGATTTGATTCATGAGTTGAAGGTAGATGACATGGAAAGATCAAATACAAAACGGACCTGGATATCATCAGACGGTATTCCAGAATGAACGGAATCGACTACTTCCTATATGTAGAAGTAGATTCATCCTCGGATTCATCTTTGAAGATGTCTCAGATAGGTATATGTATTAACAGATCTACCAGTGGCAGTGATATTAGATTTCTGAAAGCTAAATTCAAACTTGGGATCTAAAAGTTGTTCGACGAAAGTTTGAAACTTGGCCATCATTATTTGAAAAATAAAATGAAATATAGGGCATCCCATTTGGAAAAAGCTGGAAGCATTACAAATAAGTGGATTATTGCGGAACTTATGGGTGGACCTCTGCGGGACGAGCGCAGCGAGTTCCGCAGCCATCTACTCACCAATATACTGTTGAACTGTTCAAATAGGACACTCACCTGAAACGTGTACTTTTTAAACTAATGAGAATAACTCACATTTGAATGAGTCAGGTTAGTATCGTATTTACACAACATATTGATGAATAGATGGCTGCGGAACTCGCTGCGCTCGTCCCGCAGAGGTCGACCCATAAGTTCCGCAGCAATCCATTCATTTGTACTTGAATAACTTATCACATTATATTACTATCTTGGTAAGTAACATTACTAATTCCTGTTAATAGGGAAATTGACAAAAAGTGAATAATCATAATCTTACAAATTTTGACTTTATATAATAAGTTATTGTTCAAGTACAAATAAGTGGATTATTGCGGAATTTATGGGTGGACCTCTGCCAGGACTCACCAATATACTGTTGAACTGTTCAAATAAGACACTTACCTGAAACGTGTACTTTTTAAACTAGTGAGAATAACTCACATTTGAGTGAGTCAGGTTAATATCGTAATTACACAACATATTGATGAATAGATGGCTAGAAACCAAAATATCTAACTATTCATTTACTAAACGGATCAAAACAGTCAATTCGATTATACAAACTCTTCAGTAAAACTTGAGGTAAAACTCATTTCAATTAGCAGTCATTTGAATTATATTTCTCTATCTATACTAAGCACAAAATATTCAAAGTCAATTCACTCAATTTAATAATATTTATGCAATAAAGTTTCATATTCAATTCACTTCATAGTCATTTCAATCATTGATAAAGTCATCATTTTTGAGAGTGGAATTTCACTCTTTCCTTATGGTTTTATTTTGTATAAATTATATTTGTTCACAGGATGGGCTTTTATTGAACCATTGCTGCTGAACATGAAGAAATTTGATCTAATCTTAACATAATGGAGATGAAGTAAATTAAGGAATCATTAATGATAATCACCTGCTGACGCAATCTCTGTGTCACTTTTCGTTAATCACGTATTCCTTGTTTTGAGATAGCTCGATGACTGGAAAGAACTGGCAGAGGTTTGCTATGGACAGGCAAACATGGAAAAATATGGAAAAGGTCTACATTAAGGAATTGATGAAAGCAGGCTGATGACAAGAAGGAAAAGCTGCTGTAGCAGGCTAGTGAAAACAAATCTCTCATTTCTACCTAAGAAATTTCGCCTATCAGTAGATACGCCAATGATCGATTCTCTAGTCTTCAGCACTTCTTTCCAATAAGAGTCCTTTATAAACTCAGTCCTATTATTTCGGTGAACCACGTTTTCAGATGAATAATATCTTTCCATCTAGTTCTTGCAAGAATAATAACATATTTTATATTATAATAGTCCAAAACGTTTTACGAGTAGATAAGAGAGCACACAGAGTCGGTGGAAAATTGGCTCGGAAGATATATTGCCCCTTTCTCGCTAGACTAATGGATCCCGGGCTAGGAACATTGTCTATCTAATATCTAAATATAACCCTCAGTTAATCTTCTTGTCAGCCGAGAACTATCTCACGCGTCGTTGCTTTTCGGGCAGCTGTTGTTCGACGAAGACAAATATGCATCTCGGATTTTTCAAAAAAGAATCCCCGAAATGCGGCACGGACAATTGCTGACAAATTGGACGGTTTTTATTTCGGTGTCAGTATAAATCGGTTATGTTAATCCGGTATTATTTTCGTTTGGCTAAATTTATTCTACGCTAGTGTCAAGTTATAAGATAACCCGAGACAAGCAAGCAAATTTGCTACACAGCACAAACGGGGGATGTATCTCATTATTTGTCACGAACGCCTAATCGTGATTATGTCTGAGTGCAATATGTAGGTAACTAAGTGCGACACCGAACATGCTGTTAATGTAAGACCCGTCCCGGCGCTGGAGGTATACTGAATAATTGAACGTATTTACCGTATAGAATACTACTTGATGCAAAGTGGCTAACGAAAGAAGGAAGAGAAATATTGGCTTTTATATTTTAGGAAAAATATAATAATAATTTCATCATTTAACCATGGCTGGTCTAGACAATAAAATTATTTTTGTCTATAATTTTCCCCATCATTAGAATGGCGTCAGTAGTAACCACTGACCGGCAGTGGCTGATGTTCCTTCTACCTTATAATTTTGACTGATGGCGTGTAATTACTCCCAAATGGTTGGCCTTTTATCCGATAAAAGTCTTACGTTGTTATTTTAGTTGACAGGGGAAATAATTTATGATTTTGCTGAAACAGACACATCAAGAGTTGTGGTCATTATTCTCCAAGAACAGGTTTAACAACCCTATAGGTAACATACAAAGTGTTGCGCATAAGAAAGCTATAACAACCTAGAGATTTGCTGAGTAGGTAGTTACTTAATGACTTATATTTCCACTCAATCATTATCAATTTATAAGTTGAGTGGAAATGTAAGGATATATATCTTTAACAAATCTTCAATTTGATATGAGTTTCCACTATATGAATTCCGAATCAAAACAAATAAGTCCCACATGACTTTAGACGTGCTCAGCTTATATCATAATAACCAAGTCATCTAGTGCTCTTTGATTAAAAAGATTTTTCAATATCACCTACAAATTCTTGCATCCAAGCAAAATTGCCGATCCGTTTAAATCTCGAATTACAAGTATCACATTCGAAAGGATAAATATCCGAGTGAATTTTAAGATGTTTTTTTTAAATATCGGATCTATTTAAATTTCGCATTACAAGTGTCACATTCGAAAGGATAAACATCCGAGTGAGTTTTTAGATGTTGCTTCAAATTGTCGATCCATTTAAATTTCGCATTAAAAGTATCACATTCGAAAGGATGATCATTCAATTGCGTCTCTAAATGTCTGCTCAAATTGCCAATTTTGCTTCACAAGTGTCACATGTATAGGCATAATCATCTAGATGTATGATGGAATGTCTTTTTAATCCGGATATTCTAAAATCATGCAGGAAATGTGTCAAACCGCATTTCCATCAGAAAAACTTGCGATTTTTATTGAAATACTTTCAGTTTCTATAAAATCTGGAGACTACAAAATCTAATTCAACAAAACTTGTCCAGACACGTAGAAAGAAATTTGTCTTTTCATACCTCTTTTTAGGTATAGAGAGTGTGCAACACAAAACATGTAAATCATCGATGTTGTAATTAGGATGGTGGCGTAATACCAGTTGTGCAATTTTAGTCACGTTGCCATAAACAGGAGCCAGGTAATGTTACAAGTCTGGTACCATTACTAGTCCTTTGACATAATGTGCCACTAACATTCCTTTTACTGAGTAATGGGACGACTTAACTTTAACCCGGTTTAGGCGAAGTTTCTATCAGATTTACGAGTATTTTGTTTCAGTTCTAATATCAGATTTTCCATTTGCTTCGCTATTAATGAGCCAAGTTCCAGTTAGATCACTTGTAATATAGTATATGCCGGACAGTATGAAATAAAAATCATTACTTTTTTTGTATAATTATTATATTAAGCTAAAGTCAAGAGGAAATTCAAAACACATTGTTCAACCTGGCATGAATTGATGACACGAGAGTTAACTATGTGACTGCAACTCACACAAATCAAATTGATTAACGCCAAGTGAAAATGTTAACAACTTATCATTTAACGTCATTCGCATCGGTCCGAAAGGTCTGTAATTTAAGCATTTCGCCACGCCCGCTGCGTTCGAAAATTACAGAGTGTCGCACCGTGTTCCGGACAAGTGCCAGTTCACGCACCGCCGGATCGGCGCGACCGAACAAAGGAAATGACCTGCCAAACTTGGCAATGTAATACGGGGTTCGGGCGTGAATTACACCGCGTTGTGGAAATGGAACGTCCTGAGTTATGACTCCCGCTGTTCGGTCAGAGTTTTGCAAACCGATCTCTCTAGGCTCCGACCGGACCGATTGATATTTATGCCCGTCAAATGTTGTTTATTGTAAACAGTTCAACGTGTCGGTCAAATAGGTTTTTCTTTGAGTTTTCGGTATGTGATCGACAAAGGAGAAATGTCAGTTTAGGGAATACTTATCGTTAAGGCTCCCCTAAAATAGTTGGTGGAAACAGCCAAAAGACTTACTTCACGAACAAATTTTATTAAATAAATTGTCTTCACATAAAATTCACTTGTCACTTGTCGAAACGTAGGTACACAACAAATCCGGTATTTGAACAAAACTCAAAATTATTACTGTGTGCTATCTATAGTCGAAGATGGACTCCAAGTCTATCCAGAAAAATATACATAGAATATAATAAAATTCCCAGAAAAGACGTGCTCCCAGAAGTGAACAACTAATTTCCTAGAATCCTGACCGGGTTGCCGATGTATTTTCGTAACAATAATAAATTGCCTTTGAGATCATTTAAGCTCATTGTCTCCACTATAGCATTACCAAAAAATATTACCTAGTACCATCTAAAGCAGTGGTTCCCAACCGTTTTTTAGTCACGACCCTTTTACAGATTTGCTCATAAGGTCGCGACCCCTCTACCCCTCAATAAATAAAAAACAAAAAATCTCTATTAAAATATTAATATTTCGTAACTAATTACAAAAAGTCAATTTTTATTTTGTAAATGTGATGACTGAGCTTGCATCTCCGTTTTGAAATTGTTGGGGTTCTTGAGTTGTTGTTAAAAAGAGTTGAAAAACCACTTTCACGAAAGTAGGTAGAGGCCAGGGTTGCCAGACGTCCCGACTTAGGCGGGACAGTACCGATTTTTAGAGATATTTCCGAACCGTCTCGATTCACGAAATGAATGCCAAATGTCCCAATTTTTAAAAATGTAAGGAAATATATCTCGATTTCCGGCCGACAACACCCTTTTAGGCTGCGTTCCCTACCTATATTGTTTTTTTTTCCTATCCGCTGTCTCGCGTTTTCAAAGGTAAAATCTGGCAATCCTGCATGTCGGGTCGTTTGATATTAAAAAAAATATGTATTACAGATTCTGTATTACCGGTCCAATGTGGTCAGGCCTTAAATATTGCTGAGTTCTGTTTGATCGGCTTCAATTTGAAATTGACGTAAATAACACTGATGACATTCCAAGTTCTACTCGATTGGCTTATTGTTCGTGTGCTAGATAAAATGTCGTACGTTACCTCTACTTAATGCGGTTTCGAGTTTTTCATTACAAAATTCTGTATTACTGACCCAATGTTGTCATGTCAGGCCGTTTGATATAAAAAAAAATATTACAGAATTCTGTATTACCAGCCCAATGTTGTCAGGCCTTAAAGGTACGAAAATATAGCAGAGTTCTGTTTTGAAATTGACGTAAATGACACTGATTACATTCCAAGGCCTACTCGATTGAGCTAGCGGTGTTGCCACATGATAAAATTCAATTTTTGGAAATCCCCATCTTTTGATTGGTTCATCAAATGAATCTGAAAACCAATCAAGAGCCGAGAATAATTAAAATTTGAATTTTAAAGCCAATCAAGAACTGGTAAGCGGCGTTGTCAAATGATGAAAATAATTTCAAAAAATGAAAAAAGCAACCCCAAATTAAACGGAAATTCCCTAAAAATAATAAATTTCCCTTGAAAATCCTTGGAAAACCTGTTTTCAAATAAAAGTTTTTGTCACTTACCTCGATTGGAAAACTGGAAATTTCTAGCACAAAACGAAAAAAATCCAAAGTCCCGCACTTAAAAACACTCTTTTCCATTTGAAAAATCGGAGTGAAGTTGGCTACAAAGCAGTGTTGCCAACTAAAGAAAAATCGTATTTTAGTGAAAAAGCTGATTTTTAAAATTAGAAATTCCCTAAAAAGTTGTTTTTTAGTGATTTTTTTTTTTGCGGGCGGAACACGGAAATTTTTGGCTGGAAATGAAGAAAACTCAAAGCCTCGTACTTAAAATCTGCTGTTTTCCCGTCCAAAATCCATGAAGAAGCAAAAAATCCAAACAAAAACCTCTGAAAAGGACATTCCAAAGCCTACTTGATGAAACTTGAGTTTTTGTCACTTACCTTATTGGAAAACTAGAAATTTTTGGCACAAAATGAAGGAAATTCAAAGCCTCGTATCAAAAATCGGGTTTCCCGACCAAAAAAGCCCTGGAAAAGCGGAAAATAATAAAAAAAAACTCTAAAAAGGACATTCCAAAGCCTACTTGATAAAACTTGAGTTTTTGTCACTTACCTCGTTGGAAAACTGAAAATTTTTGGCGCAAAATGAAGGAAACTCAAATAAGCCTCGTACTTAAAACCAGTTTTCCTGATTGAAAACGACCTGGAAAAGCGGAAAATCTGAAGAAAAATCAGGATAAAACACTGAAAATGGCTGACCGTCAAAGCTAACAAATGATTTACTTACTTGATTGAAGTTAGCCACAAGCGGTGTTGCCACATTAAAACTTCCAGAAAAAGTATTTTAAATGGGATTTTGCTAAATATTGCATTTAACACTGAAAAGTTTTATTAGAAAATTAAAAAAATCAAAGCCACGTACTTAAAACCAGTTTTCCCGACCGAGAAAGACTTGGAAAAGTGGCAAATTCAAAAAAAAAAAAAACGTCGAAAAAGGACTCTCCAAAGTCTACTTGATGAAACTGAATTTTTGTCACTTACCTCATTGGTAAAGTAGACATTTTTGACACAAAATGAAGGAAACTCAAAGCTTCGTACTTTAAACCAGTTTTTCCGACTAAAAACGGCCTGAAAAGCGGAAAATGCGAGAAAAAAATATGAATAAAAACACTTAAAATGGCCGACTGTCCAAACCTGAAAAACCATTTTAAATGGGATTTTGCTAATTATGGCATTTAAAACTGGAATTTTTTGTTGGAAAATGAAGAAAACCGTACTTTCACCAGTTTTCCCGACTGAAAACGCTTTGAAAAAGTGGAAAATCTGAGGAAAAACTGCAAAATTGCCGACTAAAAGCGACGTTGCCACATGACATCGATAACATTAATTTTAAATAATTAGATTTAATTAAAACTTGTCAAATAAATAGTTAATAACGATTATAAAACAATAAATTCCTTTGGAAACTTGTTTTCAATTGAATTCCAATGAAAATAACATATTACAAGGCTTACTTATCGAGTATAAATGAGTAAGACAAAGACAACAATAAAGTAGTATACTATTGCAAAAATATCAAAAGCGATTATACATGAGTTAGACAAAGACAGAAACAATGTAGGACGTTATAATTCAATTAAAACCAAACACAAAGGAAATAATTTGATAAAGTAGTACCCACTTAAATTGATAACAGAAGTACTACTAAATTAAATTCCTTATATATCATTCATATTTGAGTACCGTGCACTACTCGACTATTGCCTACTGGTCGTTTTTTTAATTTAAATCCGATTTTAACGTAATTAGGCTCTAATCAGGGTTGCCAGCGGTGGGACTCTGTAACGCATAGAAATCGTTATCCTTATCGCTATGGCACTTGCTGTCTTCTTCTCTCTTTTCGGAATCAATAGAGAGAGGACGTCAATAGAGATAGAGAGAATATCTCTATTCGTTACAGAGTCCCAGCCCAGACGTCCCAGTTTAGGCGGAACAGTCCCGATTTTTAGAGATATTTCCGAACCAACCCGATTCACGAATTGAATGCCAAATGTCCCGATTTTTAAAAATGTAAGGAAATATATCTCAATTTCCGGCCGACAACACCCTTTTAGGCTGCGTTTCCTACCTATATTGTTTTTTTTTTCCTATCCGCTGTCTCGCTTTTTCAAAGTAAAATTCTGGCAACTCTGGTAGAGGCAAATGATATTAGTATCCGAAAAGATAGCATGAGCAGGGCGACATAAGAATATGAACTATGCATGGTACATAAAAATTCAGTCAAGAATTATTCCTGAAATAGCGCAGGTGCTGTGGAATCATTCCTCAGCTCTAAAAATGTATCCTGCATTTCATCAGGAACGTTGGCAACATCTAACGAGGCTTGGAACGGGTTCCTTACTACTGCAGCTTTCTGTTTAGATAACTCGGAAATAACGCCCATTTCATTCTCAAGGGATTGAAAGTCAATTTTCTCTTTTAGATTCTCCACATTTTCTGACCCACCGGTTGGGAACCGCTGATCTAAAGAGATATATTTATAGCACGCACTTCTTTGAATTATTACAGTGTTAACATACCACCGATTGCCTGTTTGGTAACGATAGACTAAAAAAATAAATAAGGTAAGTCAAACTTTGCTGGACTTCATGAAAAATATCGAAGACAAAAGACAAGAAGAGGAAGACCAAAAATAGAAAGAAAGACAAGAAGAGAAAAATCGAAGACAAAAAGAAAGCCAAGAAGTCTGAAGACGGAAAGAATATGAACGGCCAATGACATTTTCATAACTACAACAGGTTCTGATCGAAAGCAAACCGTAATATATATCTGAAGAACAAACCAAAGAATCCCAGAGAAGCCGGATAAGAAATCAAGAATAGAGTTGAAGGAGTACGTGAAGTAGTAAGGACTGTTCGTCAGGAAGTTGGAACTGTGCATCAGGAAGTTGGAACTATTCGACAGCAAGTTTGAACTTTCAAAAGATAATTAAAAAGTTGGAACAAGGACTCTTTCTCCAGCATCCCAACAAAACTATGGTGCGCTTGTTGATGCTTCAACTCCTGATTAAACCTCCATATTTCTTATCACCGTCCTAGTTTCCTCAATTCATAGACTAGAAATGCTATAGGAATTGAAGAAAATAGGCTGGTAATAAAAAATATCTACAAGCGTTCAAATCCTGAAATATATTTCGCCAATAAATGTTGACCTCCTAACGTCACCGATAAAATCTCGAATATTTGTCAACTGTCAACTACATTTTAATGAACTCAGACATTTGCCTACACTGATCATGAAAACAGATGTACCTAACCGATCCGGGAGGCCATAACTCTGAATTTCGTCAAGCACTTGAAGCAAACCTGCGTTAATGATGCGATGAGATCGGTCTTAATTCGAAAATAGATCATGGCAGCTGTGTTTTAGAAGAGGTTGTTTTGCAAAGTACCAGGGCAACTGAATAGTTGAGGATTTTAATGAAATTTTCTTGTACTTATTTTTGATTTTCCGAAAATATTTCAAATCCAATAATAATATGAAACCTCTACAGCAATAAAAAGCGATTGGACTGCTAATAAAAAATAATGTTGCAATATATAAATAAAATGCTGCCGCTACTCAGTCCCCCTGGTTCAAGAAAATAACTATCGGACTAAGTTATGAGACTGCCTATAATTTACTTATGTCGTAAAACCTATAAAGTTTACGCACGGTTAACCTTTTGCTTGAAGAATCAGCTGGTAGAAAGGTTTCCGAGCATAAATCTTTTTATTTATGTAGGCCTAGTTCACATAAAGTTTGTTTTGAACTTTTTTATTGAGCAATTTTGTTCGATTTAATCGAAATGTCTTGATAAAAATTGATGAATGGATATATAAAACACAAATATGATTGTAACAATAAAAATATATTTTTCACTTTTAGATAATAAGGTATACATTCATGATATGGTATGACAGATTTATTTTGCTTACAATTGGTACAACTAACCCAAACAAATTTTGGCCA
Organism: Ceutorhynchus assimilis; assembly: GCA_917834065.1. NCBI lineage: Eukaryota > Metazoa > Arthropoda > Insecta > Coleoptera > Curculionidae > Ceutorhynchus > Ceutorhynchus assimilis. The sequence continues at coordinate 8,121,611 of OU892281.1, forward strand.
TTCGAAAGTTCCTCTTTATTTGGGGAATCAGCAGCTTCTTATTAAAACTTTTGAATGGCCTATTGAACAATTCAAAACAAAATATAATGCAAATTACATAACAAGAAAAGTTGTCTTCAACAATATAGCGAAAATATAAGTTAATTTTTCATTATCAGAATGAGATCTGTACAAAAATATTATTCGAGATACAATAAGTTTAAACTTAAAGTAGTGACTATGTTTATCCCATGAGTAATATGTACATTTTAAAATTATATAGGGATAAATCAAATCACTCTTATTATATAAGTATTTCAATCCTGATTATACACAACCAATTTTATTATTATGATAAATATTTACAATGTTGAATAATCAGAGAGTCAAAATTTTTGAATGAGGAGCATTTATTGTGATTTCTGTACAATATTTCAAGCTCTTAGTATATATAAGTATCACACATAAATATTTCACATGAAGAAGAAGGTTAACTTAAGGTATTAACATTAAAAAAACAAGATTCTGAAATTTTTATATCTTCCTTCATTCATGCTTACAGAATCTTGTACCATACAACACAGACTAGTTTGTTTATTTACAAAAAAAATAGCACAGCGCAATTATTTTTTTGGCATTTTTAACCATCTTAAGGGTGCATTCCTGGAGAAGAACCTAATCTAGGTCCATACAAAGAGTAAGGATTTAAATAATGAGGTAATGCAGGATGTCCTAATGGAAATCCACCTAGAGATGGAGGTAACAAAGATGGTTTACCATACGGATGATATCTGGCTGTAGCTAAAGGCGACAAAGGAGGTGTAGGATACGTTCTATGCAATAAAGGATGAGATAATCCAGGAGGCGTTAGAAGCGATAAATTTGAACTAGCTTCACTTGTCACAGCACTAGTATGAGTCCTTAAATGACCTAACAATTCTTCTGAGCTGGAAAATCTTTTACCGCAATAAGCTGCGTCGCCAGAAATCCAATTGCAAACGTACGGAAGATGACTAGCAGCTGCAAGCGCAGCAAGTTGCGCGTGAGCATAAGCTGCTGCAGCTGGACTGTAACTAGCTACTGAGGTGGGCACTTTAGCGTGATCACATTGAGAACAACCTGCTGGGCACGGAGGTTTTTGAGCTAATAAATGAGAACTCATACTGCATCCAGTACAATAAGGGTCACGACATGCTGATAGGGAGTCTTGAGCCTTAAGTCTTCCATAAGAGAAATACGGGCTTAGAGCGCTAGTTCTAGACATTAGGCTTGAAGTCATTAAGTCCATTGGCAAGCCTGGAGGGAAACCTGGATAGCTTGATGTGCTTAGAAATGCTGAGCTTACTGGAACCCCTGGCTTGAATGTTCCTAATGGCAAGTCTTTGATGGCTGGATCGGATGAGCTAGTTAAAATATTTGGAGTGAACGCTGTTTTGCTTCCTGAAGGTGTTTGTGGACTATTACGACCTCCAGAAGCTTTTTCTGGGCTCTTTGAAGTTCTATGAATATCTTCTCCAGGCGATTTTCGTTCTACGGATATTGTCGGGCTCTCTCTAGCTGAGGCAGCACTTTGATTACTACCACACCGGCCATTAACTTGTCCATTTTTCATTGAACTTGGAGTCCTAACCCTATGAGCAGAAGCTGAGCTACTGGATCTCTCCTCCGGAGTACGACTTTTTTCGCGGGGGTTTTCCAAATGCTTGCTGTGATATGAAGGAGACTTTAGGTCGGAGGATTGCGTGGAACCGGACTTGTCTTTGGACTGGTCGGATTTTTTGGACGATTTTTCAGCACTTTGCAGGAGCTTGGCGTTAGGGGTGTCTGCGCCGATTTGGGAGCACGTTTGAGCTAGGAGGGCCAGTGGACTTTTCTTGGCATCAAGCTGGAACAGAAAAAAATATAATAGAGTTTTTTATTTTGAATTTATGATGGAAAAGGTAGATATTGTTTTAAGTCATTATTATTTAGGTCATCTACTGAAATAATATTCCTAGGAAAGTGTCAATACTTCAAACACAGGCACATGAATCATTGACAACTTATTCTTCACAAACAACCTATTCAATAGTAATATTGAACTCATAACAAACAGTTGGCTTAGAGATAATAATAATGCGCTGCCGACATATTTCCTTTGTTCGAAGTTACCTCCGCGACATTGATTAATGGCGTCAGCTAACGACCTAACCTACAATTTATCATTTATCAAACTAAAAGCCAATTGAAAAGAATTATTATTTTATATACAGGCTTTCCCGGAATGGACGGGAACGTTCATTTATTATTGATGGTTTTCTGGTTGATTGATGAATCGGAATCAATCGAGCGATGGCTATATATATTTTTTTATGATTCAATTTGAAGATTAAGTAACCGGATTAATGATATTTTTGTTTTCTCATGCTTAATTATTGCTATAGAGTGTGTGAAAAAAAAAATCAAGTCTCTGTAACAAAATGCCAAAACCTTCTAAGAGGCTTAATAAAGTTATGTACCTACAAAATGTCTCCAACTCAAGAGCTTATTAGCACAAAACAAACTAATTACCATTAAAATCATTGTAACATTTCTACATAAAGTAATTATTTATGCCGACAACAACAACCAACTAAAAACACGGCGACGGCTTTTTTTCTGTTAATTAACACCATTATCCGTCTAATAAATCTCTGTCAGATTTTGCCTAATCTTCCTGTATACGAATATATCATGCACACTTGGCATGCGGGGTATTTATTTTGCCAACACACACGATTCGTTTGTGTAAGACGAGAGATTGCGTGAAATGCGAAAAGTTTTATAATTATTGGACATAATGATTTATGAGTAAATTATGTGTGTATTGGTATTAATTATTATGGCGTATAATAAGAATGATATACAGCGCGATTTCTTCGCTTCTGCCCTGTAAAAGTGATATTGAAGAAATAATTGAAAGTCTGCTCTCGATTGTAAGGGATTTCTTCCAATGATGTTCATCTCATTATCAGAAATTTAAGACACTTTGGCTGTTGTCCCAATATAACCAGGGTTCTGGTTTCGCGGTCCAAAAGTAATCAAATTATTCTGGTTCCTGGAAAAGTGGTTACTTTTGGACCTTGGTTTCCTGAAATCTGGTTAACCAAATGTCTAAATAATTACCGGCTATTGGATGTTGGTTCTTTAAAATCTGTCAATTATTTTCTATTTAATATTCGCGTTTGCCAAGTACCCGAAATTTTCATTAACCATCTGTCAACCGATTCGGGTATTTTGGTTATTTTCGGACCATAGCCTTTTTATACTAAAATATAAGTTATCTAAATTTATTTTACGAAGATCTTTGATTTGATACCCCAGAAAGTAAATAATATATGCAAATTGCTAAATAGAAATCCCCAAGATAGGATCAGAAGATTTATGAACAGGAACATTCATAAATATTCATTGAATTTATTTAAAATAAGTAGGTAATAAAGATCTGAGCCATGTTAGAGTATGGTATTTTGACATCTATTTTTTTTCGATTCTTTACTTTTCAGTGTGATACTACCATTAACCATTTTCTACGCCCTCGAATACATTTTTGATAAAATTCACAACAGATAGGTAAATATGAACTGTCCATTGTTAAATTAGCTTTTTTGGTGATTATTCACGAAAATGGAATAGCGACTTGATTGAACACCTTAGAAGATGATTCAGATTTGATTGAGGTTGCTTTTTTAGCGTCTGTTGGTTCAAAGTTTTGGTTAAAACTTCAACTAAGCATAAAAATTATCGAAAAGGCAAACCTGAAGTAGGTATAAGTACATAGAATCAAAAGTTACAGAACTTGGACAATTTCCTTTACAAAATGCCTTGAACTTGCACTTTTCTCTCATTAGATCTTTCAGTAATCTTAAAAAACCTCATTCGAAATAGGTAAGTAGGTATCTGAGTTAAGGTCACTAAGACTCGGTTTATTCATCTTCATATAAACTGACTGCTGTCTACAAGATAAATTTACCAATTTATAATCTTATTGGTCGACGGATAACTGGCCAACCAATAGGATAAAAGATTTCGTTTTCATATGTCAGATTGCATTAACCTGACAGTTTATCAGAAGACGAATAAAAAGTAAATTTCTTATTAGAAGGAAGCAATATTTACCGTTGTGGGCAATGGAGTCAAATATTCCGGCCTCAAATACTGATTACTTGAAGTCAACATTTTCTTGCCTAACTAACAGAAAACCTAATCCAAAAGTGCTACTACTTCAAATAGTATCCCATAGGGAATCCTTTATATGGTTCAAGTTAAGCACACTTTCAAACACTTAAGTAATCCAAAAGTTCAAACGAGTATTCAAAACACTAAAAGTCAATTATTGTTATTTACCAACAACAAAAAACTGTATCCGAATATTTCCGATTCACGAACAAAAATCGATTCGTTTCTCTTGGGTGCGATGCGTTCGTGGCAACAGCAAGACAAAACTGAACTGAATGGATCGCGTCGGCTGTGTAGACACGGCAACGGCAGGTTTTCACATGCGACGAAGCTGGTGACGTAACGTAACTTCCCCTTCCACATTTCGGTCGCTTGTTCTGTTGTTTGACACCCTTCGTAGCCCGCTTGATCTGCTGAAAGGTGTTGCGGCGACGTGTTTTGTTTTGATGACCGATGACAGGTCTTGTGTCTGATGCCTCTGCGCCTTCCCAATCGGACGGACCCTTTCGCCCTTTAAGTTTCAGGTTTCTTTTTTCCTTACTTTTTTAGAAGGGAGGGTTTATGATTTGGGTTTGTATATAAATATATAATTTTCAGTCTATAATGTTTTAAGTTTTCCGATCTCCAACCATATCCAGAGTCAATATCAAGCCTCTGTATCTGATTTTCTCGTCTACTCTGACTTTTCTTTTCCTAACGACTTCGTAAACACATCAGAACAGTTATCATTGGAACAAATTTAAATAATTTCTATTATTTTTTTTCGTATAAAGGTCTTTAATGAAATGATACTTAATTTCTATGTGTTTACCTCGCTTGGAGTTCTCAAAGTTTTTAATCATGGAAATAGCACCTTGATTGTCTATTTTTAAAGTAACAGGTTTGCACTCGCCAAAGTCTGCTAAAATACCTCTCAAATTGACCACCTCCTGAGCTGCGCAACCAGCTGCTACATACTCAGCCTCCATTGAAGAAGGGGCTACCACAACTCTGCTTTCGTGAGTGCCAAGCTATTGGATTCCCGTCATGGAAACATATGAAACCAGTTACGCTTATCCTTGTCTGCCTATCACCAGCCCAATCTGCATCACACATAGCTTCTAAGCCTCTATCATTTTTCCCAAACATCAATCCATAGTTCTTAGTTCCATTAAGGTAGCGCATAATCTTTTTTCCAGCTTTCCATGCTTGTATTGTTGGCTTGTCCAGGTATCGGCTTAAGTAACAAACACTATAAACGATATCTGGTCTTGTCACCAATGCCAAGTACATCAGACTGCAAATCAGCCTTCTATACGGGATATATTCTTCTATAGGTTGTCCTTCATCCACGTGGAAATTTACTTCCATCGGTGTTGCTATGGGTCTACTATTTTCCATAACGAACTCTTTCAATAGTCGTGTCATCATTTTTGTCTGGGTAATCTTGATACCTCCTTCATTTTTATTTATCTCCATTCCCAGAAATGTCTTCACTTCAGTTATATTCTTAACCTTGAATTCATTATCCACTGTCCACTAATTTGTCCACTTTTTCTTTTGGTCCCGTTATCAATGCATCGTCCACAAACAACACCAAATATTGTGATCTTCTAAAATTTAGTCTCAACATTTCTTCACTGAGCTTCATGTTCCAACACTTCGGTGCGTTACGCAGTCCATACAATGCCAGGTTAAGTTTTAAATACTTTGAGTCGCTTCTGAGTCCCTCTGGCCTCTTGATATACACTTCACTGTCCAATTGACCATTTAGGAACGCGGTTGGCGCATCTATCTGGCTCAGTACCCAGTCTTTTTGCACTGACACTGAAATTAAAAGTCTAATTGTAGGAAGTCTGCACACTGGTGCATAAATAAACGCTTCGCCCTCTTGTGGTACCTGAAAACCTTTTGCTACAAGTCTCGCCTTCTTCGTGCCGTCCTCTTTTTCCTTAAAAATCCATCTGTCGTTCAGGTAATTCGGTTGGCGTCCAGATATGTAATTTTTCATGAGATTTCAACTCACTGTTTATTTCTTTTTGCCACTGTTCAGATTCACTGGCATCTTGATATGTCTTTGGCTCTTCCTGACTCTCTGAGATTAAACAATATGCCACATACAGCTCATAATCATTCAGGTTTTTAGGCTTGCTTGTATTTCTTCTAGATCTAGTTACTGCACAATCTCTCGCTAGTATATATTCAGGATCACTTGAGCTTCCACTGCTTTCATCTAAACTTTCATATTCTATATCTTCATCTCCCTCAATTTGTCTCTCTTCTTGAGTATTCTTTGTCGCATTCGAATTTCTATATTCTTCTACTATTATAAGTATATAATTATTTTCCTGTGGGTCTAAAAGTCTGGCCTTGACAAAATCAATTTTTACGTCACTTACGGTTTCTAAAGCAGTAATAACTGCGTCAAATTTCGACAGCAATAAATGACCAACTCTATCACTTTCATCTATGTTTGAGCCTAAGTCTTTGAGCTCCCTTATTATTGTGTCGAAATTTAGGAAATGGTCTTCCAACTTCTCATTCATACCTGACTTCAATCCAAGTAATTTCCTCCAAAGTGATAACTTCGTGAATGCACTATTTCTCACAAAAACATCCTTCAAAGCAGAAAGATGTTCCTTTGCAGTTTTGCAATCTTTGAGGATGTCCAGATGTTTATCCGAAACACTTTGCACAATCACTGACTGTGCCTTAGTATCTAGACGAAAAAACTTATTTTTCTCCTCATTTGTTGCTCCTGCTAGTGGTGGATCATTCAGAGCTTCAGATCATTGTTCCCTTTTTAACAGAGTGACTATATATGGAAATGTCAATTATTAAAATTAGATGCTTCCAGAATAGGTACTGCTAAACTATTAAACGCAACCATTTTTCACAACTAGAACTTTCGTTCAGAATGCTGAAACTTTTCAAAGACAGATACAATGAGCATCAAAACTTATATGCAACACTTCTGCCATTCTTTGTACATGTCCGAACCAAAACAGTTGTTTGTCCGAGTGGTTTTGCCCTATAAGACAATTGGATACTGCGCTAATTGCATACCGGTTTCGAGCGTATTGGCTCTCGTCAGTGCAACATAAAGCCATATAGCATGTGGGACCATCACTTTGCAGTCCTATAAAGCAAAATAGGTTTATCAAAATCTCATCGTTGGTATCTTCTGTAAATCTATTTCGCTGAGCCATTCCTGGTGAGCGGCTGGCTGGATTGTATCCCAATGGAAATCTACGAAAACCAAGGCTAGAAGTCTATTGTATTTGATCGTTTCAAATGACACTTTTATGCTTTGAATGGTATTCACTGGTCAAGTCATCTACGGATTTAGTGCTTGGAAAAACTGAAAAGTTTGAACAGAAGGCTCAAAAGACTTATAGGTCGGTATAGTTCTGCAATTCGGCTATACCTTCTTTTTTGTTTGGGTGGATCATTATGGAATTGTGACATTTATTTTGGATTCAGTTATTGAAAAGGGTTTCCAGTTTTTGGAACGAACGTTATTAGCGTTGTCCTCCTATTTTCATTACATCAACACATTGTCTTCACCTGGTGCTTTATTGCTTTTGGTTTTCTCCAACACCGATTCTATTTCTTCTGGGCACTTCCTTTGAGCCTTGGTTGAGAATTTCTTTTTTGGACGTTATGGACTCTGATGGATCTTGTTCTTTTTCAACTTTGATGACCTCGTGGACTCTCATGTAGTACTAATAGTAAGCTACTGCTGCCAACAGAAAGGAAATACTGCGCATTGTAGAAGAGTTTCATAAGTAACTCTTCCCCATTTTCCTTTCTGTTGGTTGTAGTTCTTCCTTCTTCTATATCTTCAATCTTCCGTATTTCCTTGGTTCCATTTGTGACTTTTCTACGACGGACTTTCATGCTTTTTTGGCCACCAGTAGGTAGTTTACAGGTATACTGGGCCAAAACAGAGACGAGACAAGCTTAATTTTGCTGGTTTTGTGCTAAATTTTGCTGGTTTTGTTCTGGATTTTGCTGGTTTTGTTCTATATTTTGCTGGTTTTATGCTAGTTTAGCTGGTTTTTACTGGGTTCGTGCTGGTTTAGCTGGTTTTGTGCTGGATTTTCTTGGTTTTGTTCTGGATTTTGCTGGTTTTGTTCTAGATTTTGCTGGTTTTATGGTAGTTTAACTGGTTTAGTGCTGGTTTTCACTGGTTTCGTGCTGGTTTTGTGCTGAATTTGGCTGGTTTTATGCTTGTTTGGCTGGTTTTCACTGGTTTCATGCTGGTTTTGTAGCATTTTCAATTTCTCTTCAAATATGCTACTTTGTTTTGCTCTAGTGGAAATGATTCTTTATAGAACCAGAGTTGCCAGATGAAATAAAAAAAAATTCGTGAGAATCGAGAAAGAAAAATCGTGAGACTAAAAATTGCTTGACGCCATCTTTATTTAAAACATGTTACAGTAGAGGAGTTATTTTGTGATCTTTTACAGCATTTTTGATGTTTCTACATACTTTTATCATAAAGATCTAGACTCTGTAGAGGATGCAAAAATGCAACCATGAGATCAAATTTTGTGTTTTCTACATCCTGTAAGCCTTGTTGGGATATTTTTCCATAATCCTCTACATTTTTTGATTGTGTAGATTTTGTAGAGGACACAAAAATCCAAAAGAGAATCATTCAAATAAAGATGGCGTCAAAATTTGAATATTTCAGTGCTGCCCACATAACATGATTCAAAACCGATAACTGTTAATGAAATTAAAATTCAAAATGGCGTCTGAATCGATTCGATCTGTCAAAAAATTTCAAAGCTTAATCTTTCCTGGCTCTTGATTTAAGTTCAAGATACGGGAATAATCATAATTTGAAACTTTTGAATACAAAATTCCATTGACAGTTTTTCATGTTGACAGTACTGACAATTCAAATTTCGACACCATCTTCATATTGTGTAGTCTTTGCAAAAATTAACCAGATGTAAAATTGTGAAACAAACTAAACTATGAACTAACAGTAAAAAAATTCTCTTAAATTTCAGCCAATAGGATCGGTAATGGATAAATCTGGTTTCTAGTTCGAATAACAAGAAAGCCATAAGTGGCGATTTCGATTTGATTTTTTTGACAAATGATAAATAGTGTTTCACACATCAACTAGACATAAGCTGACGTCACACACATAACCTCACTTTTGATATTTTATGTATGTGACGTTTGCTAATACCCAATTGTCAAAAAAAATGCAATCAAATCAAAATCGTCAGAAAATAAAGCACAACAATGTTCTTTTATAGATTTTTGATAAAGTAAATTAAATATGATTTTACATCCATAAGAAATAAACATTTTATTATTAAATCTTGTATCCTTGTTTTTTCTGTTTATTAGCAGGTTTTTCTGCGAGCTTAGCCTCGTTTTCACTAAGTTCACTATCAAATCTGCAGGATTGCCCATCCTAATAAAGCGTACATTCGCCAATCCTCGAGCCGGAGCAGGTCTGCGACTGACGTCACCACTATCACCGGCTGATAGCGGTGGCGTCACCCGCAGACTCCGATGGATTGCTTGCGATTTAGGCTGTGATAGTGAGTTCATTTTTTCGTCGATTTTAAATTTAGTAAAGGTGATTTTAACGTTTAGGAATTCATTTTTTTCACCTATAGTGTTTAATAGTATATACAATAGTGTTTACGCCATTATTTTTGATTAAACCTTATATTTAATTACTGATTTGTATTACTACAGAGAGAATTCGTAAGAATTGCTACTCTATTCGTGAGATCGTGAAATTCTAACCTAAATCGTGTAATCTTACGAATAATCGTGAGATCTGGAAACACTGTATAGAACTATAAAGAAATAAATGAATAAACAACTGTCTTTTCTGTGCCCAGATTTTGTTACCTTGAGTACTGCCTTCTACTGAAAGTTTTTTTGGTGCAGGTTTGCAATTGTAGTTAATTGATCTATGAAGGTTTGATTCAGTACGGCAGGGCCCGCTGTTATTGATTAGAATCTTATATAAAGGAGAGAGTATCATCCATCATCTCTGTTCGCAAATTCAATTCATAAATAATCTGAGGTTATGATAATTGTGTTTACTTTCTTGATTTTTCAGTTCGATCATGTCATTGCACAGCTGTTTTGTCTAGGCGTTTTCTTTGGACCTGTTCTACTTTTTCATATAGGTTCTATAGGCATTTTTCAACATTCACCAGTCATTTTTACACAACCCACTTTTCAGTTCGTACTTTTGGGGTGAAACTGAACACGTCCTTTTCTATAATTTTCTTCAATGTCAAAATTAGAAGTTTGACAAATGGAAGCCTTCTTCTCAAATCGAAATGAAGAAACTGCCCTTTTGATCTTGAGACCTGATATTGAAAGGTCGGTCTCGGGCCTCGGCCCTAATTAATTTTGGGGCGAGACTTTTTCTAATTTTGTGCCAGGGAACTCAAGTTTTAGACTAATTTCTTGTTGATAATTGTCTAGAGTCGTCCCTTGGTCATTTTGGATTTTGTTTCGGTAAGTTTTGAGATTTTCTTCAGGAAATATTATTCTACAACACGTGTTTCGTTTCTTCAATAGGACTGTTCCGAGCAGCTTTTGGAAGTTTAAGACTTCATCTTTGGTCTAGAGTATCCCTCAGTTTGAGGTAAGATTATTTCTTATATTTGGGGCTCGATCTGATTTTTTATACGAACATCGTTATAGGGTCCTAGTGCTAGGCTATACTTAGAAGATCCTAGGTTGTAACTAGGCAGCTCCTAGGCTATATTTGGGAGATTCTAGGCTATATCTAGACAGCTCCTAGGCTGTATTTAGAGAGATTCTAGACTGGATCTAGATTGCTCTCAGTTTTGGCTTTGGTAGCCTTCCGTCAGTAAGCCTCTTGGTACTACTCGCTAGAACCCTACGTTAAACAGATACAACGTGGATAGGACTCCCATAGGTCTCACTTACCATGTCATAGTCTATCTACAGTGAGACCAAACATGTAGATAACCATAACCTCACTTTAGGAACTTCTGGATTTATACATACATTTGAAGATAACTAACACTTGTATTACATGTAAGTTACACCTTTTACTATTTAGGCAAATCCTAGGTAAATCACTTGATACTGAATTACGTTCGGTGAGTGCTCCTTAAATAAAATTCTAAAATTTTACCCTGAGGTAGCCCAAACAATAATTTTAACCTTTCTGGTGTTTAATTTGCCTGTTGGTAAAGTGTAACCAATACTGTATTTTTTTTATATTTCACAAGTGTAAATTCCAAACAGTTTCAGTCATGTTTATTTAAAATTCATATTTTTATATGCATTATTTATTTGCATTATTTATTATATTTTTTTTTTTATAATCAAATATTTATAAATTGGTACAAGCCTTAACATACGCAATTTTAACAACGTCCTGGCCATCCCTATATATTGTTATTATTTTTAATAAAGAAGCCAGATACATTATTGTACCTAATTAGTTGTTTTATTGTTAAGCTCTCCAATTGCACAGGTTTTGTTATGCCATCATTGAGTAATTTTCCTAGTTAAGTCACAATTAACTTGGTGGCGCCTAAAGGTAAGATGTATACAAGGAACCCATGAACCCATGGCCTCCGAACTGATGCTGACTAGCCGTATGCAGTATAATCAGGCAATTGCCAAATAAGTACGTTATAGTTTTGTTCTGGATTTTATTGGTTGAGCTGGTTTTGAGCTGGTTTTCATCTGACTTGGGAGGGAGATTGCTTGAAATTAAAACTAGGGAGATAATTACAGAAAAATTGATAGAGGGATACTTTGTGAGCGCAATATAGTTCGCGGTAGGGGGATGGTTGTATCTTGAGTGGTAGGGGAATACAAGGCGCGTTAGGGAGATGGTTGTATCTTGAGTGGTAAGGGGATACAGGGCGCGTTAGGGAGATGGTTGTATCTTGAGTGGTAGGGGGAGTGTCTCTTTGTCTCGTCTCTGTTTTGGTCCAGTATGCCTCTATTCTACCTACTTCCGCCATGGTCTGTACAATTTCGATTTTATGAAAATGTCTAACATAATCTCTTATCGCTTTAAATATTTGTACATGTCTCTCATTTCTTGAACTGTGACAGTTTACTTCTACCATTTCTTCACTTTCAGATTGTTACTGTTTCTTTACTGATTTTCACATCTTTTTTGGATTTTGGGCAGTAGATATCTGTTTTGCTGTAAGTATGGTGTTGTCTCAGTGTTTATCACATTAGTATCTTGTTGATGTGTTGTTGGAATTTTGCTATTCCATTTGGGGTGTGCCATATCCTGATGTTACGCAAATAATACTTTTTATTTACGACTGACATATAATGTAAGTATTACATTTGTGATTTTGGCAGTATGATGCCATGTATTATTCCCGCAAGGATTAATGGTCATTATTCCCGCTTGCACACCAATCACAAAATTTCTCAAATTAAATAAGTAGTAGTACTACCATGGAAACAATATACCTGAACAAACTTAAAAGTGTCAGTGTCAAACGCGTAGTGCTTGTGTATTTGTATTGGGATGGATGAACAGAGAGCGTTTTTGGAAAGGAAATTTCAAATAAATTAATTTGTCGTAAATAAAGTAGAGTATACTACTCGCAATAATGGCTATTATTCCCTCGGAATGTTACTTCCTCGCCGCTAACGCGGCTCAGTTCGTAAATATTCCTCAGGAATGATAGCTATCATTATTGACTCGTGGTATAATCTACTATTAAATCTGTATATCTTTTTAAAATATGTAATTGTGGCAATCATAAAGTTCATAAAGCGCCTCAATGTTTTCCACATACGATATCCAATTCCCAATCATCAACAGACACAAAAACCATTTTATTCGTTGTTCATTCTCTTTAATCCAACAAAATTGCTTTTATCAATTCGGATCTCGTTCGCCCTATTAAATTTACTTTCAATTCGCCACGTCACTCACCCGAGGCCAAAGACAAACGTATCAGCATCATCAACCCCTTCACGAAATTACCTCGTCCACTCGATCTACCCCCGATCGATCACGCGGGTCCATAATTCGCGTCGACAGGCCGTGATGATGAATCTGCTTCCCCCGAAACGAAACATCCGTCTTCATTAGGGCGTAAGTCGGATTGAAAGCAGGGGTGTTTTCCTTGTATGTTGGTACAGCTGTCTTTTGACCGTAAAGGTTTTATTGGGATATATGTGAGGTTTTTGGATAAGTGGACAGAGAAATTTGGGAGAAATGTTAAATATAATTCAAAAATGGCGCAAGTTCAAAGTACCCACCAGTTGTAAAGAAAAAAAATCGAAATAGTTTTTGGTTCCCACGAATCTTGTTTACTTTACCACCAACAGCATATGCAATTAAATAAGAGCAAAACAATAAATACTCCGCCCGTTGAAACAATGACTAACCTATGCAGAACCAACGCTGGTAATTTCCATTTCACATCCAACGCCCGTAGCTGTCCGTTCGGATCAAAACAAGGTGTGTGTAGTCGTATTACATTACCAGCACTAGTAATTTACCGGTAATTATATGGTAATTATCGCGAAAGAGTGCTAAAATAGTGATATTATTGCCACTTAACGCCCTGCAGCTAAAACGTTCGGTTTAGACCGTGTTTTAAACTGATTTACATGGTAATGGTAGAGTGGGCGATCGAGGTTGGATACTGGAGAGAGAACAAATTTACCGAAATAATACACTAATAACAACGATTATTTCATGGATCAATTGAAATTAATTATTAAAGTTTGCTTTCTTTTGATTGCGGTCGCGAATAAATGTGGATGATTGCAGTCCCTTGAAGATAAAATGTGTCGGTCTTCAAACATTGAGCTAAACATAAAAAGACTTAAAACTAATTTTCTGCTCTCCATGTCTACAAAGTTGTTGAATCAACCCGAAGGCCATTCATATACACAAAAACGTCATGATAGAAGTGACTCCACCACAATCAACGACAAGCACTCAGACTCAATTTTCACACCTTTAATGTTGTTTAAGTAACCCATTACAGCTATCACTTTGGTCTTTTGACAGCGACGTTTTCCGTAAACCACATACACATACATAATTCGCGTTAATCACGATTTTGGTGCCAACAGGTACCACTTCACAGCAAAAGATATAACTTTGTTATCATATGACTTGTAAGAATTGGAACTATAGAAGGTATTAATTATTTATTTAAATAATTTTAAACATTGATAATTATATTCCAGTATTCCACAATAATTTATTTATATAAATGACGCAAGTTGAGGAAAAACCTCATCAATTTGAATTTGGAGCTTCAAATAATTAATGAATGAAATATAGATCTTATTAAGTGTGGTCTTTTTATGTGAAAAACCTTAAGGCTCTAAATTGTCCTTGTCTTATATAAATCAGGTTTATTTTAACATTCAATTATTAAAGTCGAAGTCTTTCTTTATAGCCACTAACAAAACGAACTTGACAAGTCCCAAGCAGATGTCCTGTCGCTTTCTTGTATGTCGGAATGTTCAGCTTTCTAGGTCATTCTTTAGTCGCTCTGCCAAGCGAAACTAATCCGTGAATAAAACACCATTAGTCCTGGTCTATAGTCTCGATAGTCCAATGATTTACGGGCTGCACTGTCGAGGGTCGAAATGGTTTTCGGATTTATGTTTCAGTACGGCCAAGCATTTTGAGTTTGAAAAAAAAATTAATACGTGATGCTCCACTACAATATTTTTATACAAAACTTTAATGATTTATTAGTCGTTTTGTTCGAGCGGAATATTATTTTGTGCCTTTTTGAATAGGTTATTAATTCTGTTTAACTTGACAGTCATCAGTGTCGTATAAATCGAGTTTGACAGGCGATCTGTGCCGGTGAAAGCTACGAGTGAAATATGGCTCTATTCTTCTATACGGGAAGCAAGCTGGTTTTGGCCCATTGTACAGAATTGTTGCCATTCGACATTTTTTTTTTTGTCAATGTTGTAATAACTAACCAAACCTAATGGGGCGAGTAGGCCGAATGACATCTTTGGGAGTAATCGCGTGTAATGATGATTTTCTAATTTTTGATTGTTTGGAGTAATCCTCGTCCCTACATAATATAAAATATAAATGCTCCATATTTTATAATATGTAAGGGTAACTTGGAGTTATTGCTCCCACCTTTTTAAAAGTAAAATTAAAATTTTCTTGAAGGTAGTAATTGTCTTGACAACATTTCAACAAGACGATATAATTTCTTCTACTGGTATACTAGATCTTTCCATTAAAGTGTCTTTTGCTAGCTCTTCTTTGATTACATTGATTGCCTTCGGGGTAGGTTTGTATACAGATTTTCTTCATCAAGTCTGATAAGACAATTTTCCGGCTGGAGATTGATGTTTTCTGTTGTCCATGAAATGCCTGAAATCCTCAACATACGAAATGTTTTTGTTTTGTAACAGAGTAACTTTGCTAAGTTGAATCATTGTGACTGCTTCAAGCTCGTGATTGATCATATTGGGATTTCGTCTTTGTGCTAGTTGGGGAATCGAAGATCCGACTCTGAATCTAAATTGCTATTCCAGAATCAATTCTTGGTAGGTATTCAGTGTTTTGTATATCAGGTAACGAAGTGAATGCCTCTGTCTGATACCTGGCCTAGAAGGAGCAAAAGGGTGAGTGAGAACTTTTGGCTCTTCCCTGGTTTCTTTAGCGCGATGACTTTCTCAAGCTTCCAGCAATGTAGCCAGCATGTCATTATCTGCGTGTATGCCATGTCGTTGCGTCCGTACAGTAACTGCATGATTGTTATTTCCCCTCTTAGTTGTTTTTACATTTTACAGATTTTACAGAGTGGTTTATACACTGCTTTCTTCTGGTTTTCAGGCCTTAGGACTTGCGCTGAGCAGTTCCTCTTCAGATTTCGAGTTTCGTACTCTTTACGGAGTCTTCGATTTTCAGTGACCATGCCTTCCACCGTCTTGGGAAGTTCGTCATCTGCTCGTTTTCTCTTCAGTCTCATGTTTCGACTGCATGTTTTGGGTGTCCAACCTTGTGTACCACTGTTGAATCTCTTGTCTTTACGTTCACGTTTGAAATTGTTCCAGCGAAACAGTAGCAATGGTTTTCTTCTCATAATCTGATTATAAGTTCTACTGGATTATAAACTCCCGCCGTGCTGGTCGATCCGGTCATCGAAGGCTATTCTTGATTCTGTACACTCGTCAGCCTATTTCCGTTCTCATTCCCAATGTTGGAGTTCCAGGTTGGAGATTTACTATTGAGATGATTGAGATTTCCAATAATCATGGTGGAAGTTGTCTCTTGATTCCTAAATTTCCTCTTTCAATATTCGATCTATGCGAGGGGAGTAAGATAAAGTGTTACCCACCTTACTACCCTTTTTGGCTGTTTTGGTAACGGCCTGGTATCTCAATTTCTTGATCAATTCCTTGTACTTTCCAATCTTCTTTTGAATAGTAGCTATCTATCCATTGGCTACTGGTCTATTGATTCGATACATCCTCCAAATGATATACTTACTTTGTTTACCAATCAATACGATTAACTTCTAACAGCTCTTCAACTTCTCGTTAACATCCCCTTACATTATAGGAGATAACTGACTTGTCGTTACCGTTACCTAATTTTCTAACAAGAGTTCCTCCATATTACACACTTAGACGTAATTTTGCTTGAATTGATCGGACCATGATGGGCTATTAAGTGACCTGCACGTTCGTCATTAGATTTTTCCCTTACAGTACATTTATAGACAAAAATTATGCAATATGCAACTTAGACCGAATCATTTTTGTGCCTAAAAATTTTGTGTACTAATGCAGGCATATCGCACCGAATATTTTACAAAAATATTTACTGAGGAACAACTCTATCTCCACTACTGTATTGATGATGGTGTTGAAAATGTTCAAATTTAATAGATTAGACATAAATAATTCACATAAATTTTCAGCTTTCTAACACATCTTCTCATTACACATCTTCCCATCCAAATTAAGAAGACTCCGTGGAAAAGAGAATTAGGTGTCTACCAATTACTCAATCAATTAAAAAAATAATCGGGGTGGTAATCTTTCAAAGTGCATGTTTAACAGGATTTTTCTAGGATTCCTTTACTCGCTTCAGCACACACCAGGCGCTGCATCACGAAAAATCAAATGCTTCCACAAATAGGTTTCCTGAATGCCTCTTGGCTCGTTCAAGTGCTTCGAAAAGTGCATCCTTGACAGAATGATACACGGCCCCCGTCTATTTCTGAAAATAAAACGTATAATGTCAATCGAAGTGGGCTGGAAATAGCATCTCCGGATCGTTAAATGGATAAGCCGATGACAGGCCTGTTTTGACGTGCGCCTTCTAACGAAGATCGATTGGCAATTTTTTTTTATTTTACGCGAAAAGCACGCAGAGCTTCGTATAATATGTGAATATGAATGTTGCAATAATGTATTGAAGTAATGAAAAGTATTACCAAAGCAATGCAAAACTGACAATAATTTGAATGTCTAAAGCACTTATCTTGTTGCTAAAAGGGGACCAATAAAGCCACAGATGGTAACGAATAGAATGCGACAGCAAGAAAAATCACCCCTAAAAATGATTCAATTGTTGGGAGTAAAAGCGGCTTTTATGTGTAGTTGAAGCGTTATTACGTCGGCTTGTAATTCCTTGTGATAGAGTGCCTCTATTCGTCATGTGTGGCCCTAGTAAATCTAGTGGATTTAACGCTGATTCAATAGCAGATGTCAAAATAATAAAGAAGTATTGCAGGAATTCATGCAAGCTGCTAAAAACGATTTTCCAGCATTAAACTAAATTCTTAACATCCCATTAAACAATACGACAGCTGACAGTCGCGTCGTCGTTGGCGTCGCTGACTAATAACTGTAGTTCTGAAAAACACATATGTTTCCCGAAACCGCACCCAAGGATTAAGCAGTAATTTAGAAGCCGACATATATAAAACTTTATGAAGCAAACAAAACTGTGTTTTAGCCACGTATTTTGGAAAACAACACTGAAATGTCTTGAAAGCTCTGCAACCAGCTGTCGTCTATCACTCAACAACGATTAGTGGAGTTTTGCATGATATTTATTTTGTAACAAAGTTCTTTTTATATAGCTGAGAAATCGGGATTTGTGATGGTAAAACTCCCTGCTTTGGGAAAAAATCTAACAAATTTTAAGTAGTATCAAGCCTAAATCCATTCGACTGTAAATATTTAGAGCTCAGGCTTTTGAAAGCATTCTTCTTTGATCTATTGTGTTGATAGATTTTTTAACAGATTACTGCTAGGATTAGACATCAAAAACGGTCTCGTGCATGAAGTTTAATTAATTTTGTTGGATTTTGATAAACGAGTTTGAGATTACTTAGTGAAGCTGCCAAAATTTGAAAAATTGAGTAGTTTATTGCTTATATGTATATACATTATTATTTAAAGACTATTTC
Organism: Ceutorhynchus assimilis; assembly: GCA_917834065.1. Lineage (NCBI taxonomy): Eukaryota > Metazoa > Arthropoda > Insecta > Coleoptera > Curculionidae > Ceutorhynchus > Ceutorhynchus assimilis. The sequence continues at coordinate 8,140,201 of OU892281.1, forward strand.
TGTAAGTTTTTTGATATTAGGTTTGAAGAAAAAAAAAATGATATTAATAAATTTATTACAGTCCTAATTGAAATAGTATATTGAGCAATAATCAGCCACATTTTTCTAATACAATTGGAAGTGATAATAGAACTTAATTTCTTTTTAAGATGGTTTTGTTCTCGTAAATGGTGAAATCTTTGAAAATCATTTTGCTCCGGAGGATTATCGTAGTGTGAGAGTGTCACCATCTTTGCGACCTATCAATCAGGTCGAATGAAATTCCACCTTCAATGAATATATCGATTCAATTGTTAGTTCAACACCGTCGTTGTAGTTGTATTGCTGAACTCACTTTTCTATGTTTTTGCATGTGGAAAAATGATGCTCATGAAGTTCTCTATAGACATATATTGTGAAATTGGAAGAATTAAGACTCTTGTGGTCTGTGGATTTTCAGCGCTGGAGCTCCTTTACTAGATTCTGCTGTTGAAGAGCCTCTCAGTCATAAGTGCACTTTGTCGGAGGTAGGTGAATGATTTTAGAAGAACTGAAAGACAAAAAAAAAAAAACATGAACCTTGATCTGACTGCAAAACAGCTTGAAATTGAAAACAAAATACGCTCAGAATTAGAACGACGAAAATCAGAAGGTGAATAATCCCTTAAAATTAAATATATTAAGGGCATTTCCCAAATTATCTCTGATAGAAATGAAGAAAACTAGTAGATGACGGACATAAGCCTACATCAATAAAATCAATAAAAAAACTTCACATATATTACCAGAATGTTCAAGGATTAAGAACAAAGTTGACATCACTAACTTGCAACTCTTCAATAAATTATTACGATTCAATTATGCTTACTGAAACCAATCTATCAAACACCATATCCAATGCTGAATTGGGACTGAACAACTACATTGTCTTCAGAAAAGACTGATCCACTGCAACCAGCACGAAGAAATCAATGGGAGTCACCTTGATTGCTGTTCACAAGTCACTGCCTTGCTATGTTGTTCCTACAAGTCCAGGGCTGGAACAAATATTTGCATGTGTTGGACAAAGAAAAGCAAAATACATATTTGGATGCTTATATACATATATTCCCCAAATACTACTTACCTGATGGTAATTGAATCCATTGATTTTATTCGAGACAAATGTCCTAGTGCTGAGCTTTAAATTGCTGATGATTTCAAAGTACCACGAATTGAATGGAAACCTATCGAAGATTGCTCCATTGCTCTACCTACCTCGGACTCCATTTCACCTCAAACCATTGATTCTATTGGTACAGTGTCAGGTATGTGCGTATATAATAATCTTTTCCAATTAAATCATGTTTTTAATTTTACCAATGTCATATTAGATTTAGTGCTTTCACAAAAAGTTTTTTATGTACATACAGCAATGTGACCCACTAGTGAAAATAGACAAACATCACCCACCTCTACATTTTTACCTTGAATATTCACATAAGAAAATAAACGCTATCAGCCCGCAAGCAGAAACTTTCTATCATGACTTCAAATCCGTTGCCTATATACTCTTGTTAAAAACTATCCGGGTTCCTTGAATTTTGATGAGAATCTCTCTCTCTAGCTTAAACATCCAAGATATGGAACAGAAATTTTATGAAACCCTCGACAGTGCAATAAACCATTTTGTTCCTTTCAAAAAAGTTGCTAGTAGGAAATTTCCAAAATGGTTCACACAAGAACTCATTAGTTTAACTATTGAGAAAAAAATTGCCCACAAAAACTTTCGCTCCTTACATCTCAACAAAACTATCAATCATTTTCTAAATTGTCCACTCTATGCAAGTCCATATCTCAGCAATGCTTCAAAAATGATGTCCAAGATGTTCAAATCTCTCTCAACAATGATCCGAAATAGTTTTGGAAATACATAAACTCTAAACGCAACTCATAGCCTACCCTCCAACATCTCCCTTGACAATGTAACATGTTGAATGCGTGTGGATGCAGCCAACCTTTTTGCAAACTAAATACTTCGGATCAGTATACTCTCAAAATCAACCAAAGTTTACTAAAGAAACCTCCCTATTTCAATATCTGACATAATATTATATTCTAAGCTATCCAACTTAAATAGTTTTAAGGGTCCTGGTCCGGATAAAATTCACCATATTCTTCTTAACAAAAATTGCCCTTTTATACTTGCCAGACCATTGCAAATTATATTTACCAAGTCTCTAAGCTCTGGTCACTTTCCAGACGTCTGGAAATCTAGTTATGTCACTCCCATCTTCAAGTCTGGAGACAGTGGAGACGTGAAGAATTACAAGCCCATCAGTATTATGAGCACAATTCCCAAGATAATTGAAAAATGAGTAACAAATTATTTAACATCAGTACTCTCACATTTGATCTCAAATAATCAGTTTGGATTTTGTGCTGGCCGAAATACGGAACTAAATCTGTTGTGACACTCATTAAATATCATTGAAACGTTTGAAAATGAATTTGAAGTACATACCATTTATACAGACTTTGCAAAGGCCTTTGATAAAGTGCCTTACAATATCTTAATCCACAAACTTAAATCAATGGGAATTTCAGGTTCCATGCTTGACTGGATTGAGAGTGACATGACTGGACGTACCCAGATTGTAAAAGTAAACAATTTTCTTTTTCATACAATAAAGGTTTCCTCAGGAGTTGCCCAAGATTCCCATTTAGCACCGCTGCTCTTTAATTGCTTTATAAATGATGCCGGATCACGCTTCAAGCACAATGATAATAAGCTCTTTGCTGATGATATGAAACTTTCAAAAGTAAACTCCGATACAAGAGACTGCTTCTTGCTACAGCATGATCTTAATGAGTTTGTACAGGGGTGCAAGACAAATGGAATGGAGTTAAATGCTCCAAAATGTAAGCTAATGATCTTTTTTCGCAACACGGAAATTTACTTTTGATGGTTGAAACAATAACTGATCTTGGTATAGTTCTCGACTCAGAACTATCCTACACTGACCATATTACTTTCATAGTAAATAAATCGCTTAGAATGTTAGGATTCCTAAAACGAAATACTCAAGATCAGTCTAGTCAGGTCACACTTAGAATATGCATCATCTATTTGGAATCCTCACTACGAAATACATACCACAAGAATAGAGGGTATACAGAGAAGATTTCTTCCTTACAATAATTATAAATTTTTCCATAAGCTCTGCACCAAAGATTAAATTTGCAAACTTTATCCACCAGGAGAAGTCTCAAGGACCTATCTTTGCTTTTTAAATTATGTAACTCTACAGTGGATTGTACCCAGCTAACAAGCATGGTTAACCTTCATGTTCCCCATTTCAACACAAGAGATCGTCAAACTTTTCATATCCCTTTTTTCCGCACAAACCAAGCAAGTATAAGTTGACCTTTGGAATAAGGTTCTACCAATTTGAGTTTTACTTCTCAATATGCTTCCAAGCATCTTCTTTCTAAATCTGAGAAGTGCAGAAAAAGTCAGCCATGAGAAATTCCATAGAAGTTATAGGCCAGTAAGTATAGGTAAGTTTTATAAGGCATCAAAGATGTTGAACCCTTTTATGCCATATTATTATACCGGCATATTGACATAACCAATTACTAACCCAAACTGGTTTAAGTCCAAAATTCAATTTGACTCAATCAAAACAGCTAAAGAAAATATGTCACTTCCAATAACAAGATTGCCATCAAGTTGATTTCTAATACGACAGTCCAATGATACACAAAATATGGATCAATTAAAATATTTTCCTAAGCTTGTTTGTATGGGCCTGGGACCCGTCAATCATCTTTTATTTTGCCAGTAAATAGAAGAATGACAGCCAACGGCTGGCTACTTAAGGACTTAAGCTTTTATTTATTTACGTTTCGGGTCTGTTTTTTGCCTTATTCGCATTCAAAATGAATTTGAAACAAAAACAAAAAAACCATCTGTCAATCGGTTGGTCAAACACCGGTCCCCGCCTCGGACACAAAAGACGATTGCCACCGTGGAATTTTTCAGCGCCATTAGCAAGTTGATATGGCGGCGCGTTTCCGCCGTATAAAGACGCAAGAAAAACTGGGAGAATTTGAAATTTAAATTGTCGTTTGCTCTGCCGAGTTGTTTTTTCGACTTTGAGGGTCCCTTTGTGTCACCAAAATAAGCGCTGCATAAATATTTGGTACGTGACAGAGAAGGTAATTCGCTTCCTTTTTGATTTGATTGGCGGCACCAAGAGCATTAGCTAACCAGGAAGTATATTATGCCTGAATGTCAACATGGATTCCTATCGCGTATGTGCTATTAAAAAGAATTTATTTCATGTAGGTACTTTGCATTGGAAATTGTTGATTAGGTACTCGAGTACGGTTAATGATGTGCCATGCAGGTGGTTCTCATCGCAACCGTAGCTTTTAATGAGCATAACATCAAATCGAGTTACCAAAACTTTGTTTTTTTCATTTATCGTGCGACACGTTTAAGTACCGAATCAATATTTCAGCGGGTTCTATCTCGAAAACAATCTACAGATGCATCGCGTACACATGTAAAATCATTAGTTGAGGTTGTATGTCAACGGACGGCGTCATAAAGATGTCAGCGCCCAAGAAAAGTGTCTGCCAAGTTGAGTCGTTAACGCGTAGGTCGTAAATAAGCTGGATTTTTTCAAACTGAGTCGTTTCCAAGGATATTTAAGTGAAAATGGTAATTAGTGTGGTCTTTAAATGCCGGTGACGGTGATGTTTCTGATAAACTAGACGAATTTTTGAACATAAACGGTTGAATAACCCTCTATAGAATATTCGACCCCAGGCTTTCGAAGTATGGGGCTTCTTGTTTGCTCATTCTGAACCGCTCTTAAAAACAATATAGATTTCTTCATAATATTTATCCCTCCATCCTTTTCTAGCATTTCCATTAAATTATCTCACCTCTTCGTAGTCACTAGGTAACATGATTATTGAGCAAGATGTATCTTTGTACCTTGCACCTTCTTCTTTCATAATTGAATTATTGTTAATATATTTTTCCCTTGCAAGTGATCTTTAGTATGTATCTTGAATTTTCTGAATCAGGGCTTAGCGTTCCCAAACTTCAATGGACGAATTCTGTGGACATCTATGGAACGAAATTTCGTGGTTGATTTGTCAAGCTAAGTAATCATTACCAAGGTAAGATCAGAAAGTTAAACATCAACATCAACTTCAGTTGTAGATAGACCATCATTCTGATATGCTTTGTATGCTAATACATATTAAAGGTATATTTTATGATATTTATGGTAAATTGAAATTTCTCCCATTCAAATAGTCTACGACGCTTCGATCAGTTTATACTTTATCAGTTATAAAAACATTAAAGCAAGAAACAATCAAGCTGCAGTTGAGTCACACCAATTAGAATTAGTGTATTTATAATTTATAAACAATTACATTTGTTTCCTGTACTCAAAAGACAAATCCCAAAAGACCTCGGGGCCCGTGTAACAAAACCAATTAACAAGCTATTTGTAGACCGTCAGTCAGCCTCGTCCGTTTTATCCCTCTGGCTAATCTAACCGCGACATGGCGGCCATCAGTTACGGCGACTCTAGACGTCAAGACGCGCCCCGGGCACATCAATTACAACCCGGAGTAATTCATCACCCGGAGCCAAATAGTTAACCGGACTAATCCCGGATAAGTCGACCGGGGTTTTCGGGTTTTAACCTGTCAAAAGAAATACAAACGTCAGTGGCGCAGAGCGATCGAAAACTCTGGATTTTATATTTTATTTTCAACATCTCGAAAGTCACCTTCTATAATACTGATTTCCGACAGATGATATTGTTACAAGCCTGTTTTACAGGGATGAGATGAGGTTTTTAGAGATGATGGAGAGAAACTTGCTCAAGTAGTATAAAGGTAGATGCATATAGGTACTTTATATATTTCCCAATATGCCCTTACATGTATCCTGTGTCCTAACCAGGATGCATGACCTTTCTAACATTAGAGGGCTATAAGTCAACACTGCTTTGGGACTCTCGGCTCAGTCGCTGTGTACTCATACTCGTATCCCATCTAGAGGGGCATTCCCAAATAGAGGTACTCGTACTGGCACTAGATGAAGATACGGCAATCCCAGAAGGGCGATCCCTAATAAAGGTACTGGCACAGGGGAGACTTGAGCAGATGCGGGCATTCCCAACTAGAGGTACTGGCACTGGTTCAAGTCTGCCTTTGGCGTAGCTCGCATCACAATTTATATTCGTTTCTTGTTGGCCTTATCAGTTATTGAATTTGTAGCATTTTCAATTTCTTGGCTAATATGCTACGTTGTTTTGCTAGTGGATATGATTCCATATGGAACTATAAAGAAATAAATGAATAAACGACTATCTTTTCTGTGCCCAGATTTTATTACTTTGAGTACAGCCTTCTACTTAAAGTTTTTTGGTTCAGGTTTGCAATTGTAGTTAATTGATCTAGAAAGGTTTGATTCAGTACGGCAGGGCCCGCTGTTATTTATTAGAATCTTATAAAAAGGAGAGAGTATCATCATCTCTAGTTGGAAAATCCAATCAAATAATCTGAGGTTATGATAGTTGTTGTTGTTTACTTTTTTCGATTTTTCAGTTTCATGATACATTTGTCATTGAACAGCTGTCTTGTCTAGGCGTTTTCTTTAAGGACCTGTTCTACTTTTTGATATAGGTTCTATAGGCAATTTTCAACATTCACCGGTTATGATTTATACACAACCCACTTTTCAGTTCGTATTTTTGGGATGAAACTTAACGCGCCCTTTTCTATAATTTCCATCAATGTCAAAATTACAAGTTTGATAAATGGAAGCCCTCTTTCCAAATCTAAAAGGAAGAATCTCCCCTTTTGACCTTGAGACCTGATACTGTGAGGTCGGTCGTGGCCCTAATTATTTTTAAGCAAGACTTTTTGGAATTTTGTGACAGGGAAACTCAAATTAGACTAATTTCTTGTTGATTGTTGTCTAGAGTTGTCCCTTGGTCATTCTGGATTTTGTTTCGGTAAGTTTTGAGATTTTCTTCAGGATTATTAACCTGAAACACGTGTTTCATTTCTCCAATAGGATCGTTCCGAGCAGCTTTTGGAAGTTTAAGACTTCACTTTTTGTCTAGAGCATCCCTCAGTTAGAGGTAAGATTATTTCTAATGTTTGAGGCTCGATCTGTTTTTTTTTATATACGAACATCGTTATAGGATCATAGGCTGTAGTTAGAGGATCCTAGGCTGTACCTAGAGAGATTCTAGGCTGGAACTAGATTGCTCTTAGTTGGGGCTTTGGTAGCTTCCCTTCAGCAACCCTTTTGGTTCCACTCTGATAGAACCTACGTTAAACAGATACAACGCGGATAGAACTTCTATAGGACTCATCTACCATACCATAGTCTGGAACAAACTAAGAACTGCTAACTGCTTCTGTCTGAATTTACAGTGAGACCAAATATGTAGATAACCTCACTCTAGGAACTTCTGAGTTTACACATACATTTGAAGATAACTAACACTTGTATACATTATTGTACCTAATTAGTTGTTTTATTGCTAAGCTCTCCAATTGCACAGGTTTTTGTTTATGACATCATTAAGTAATCTTCCTAGTTAAGTCACAATTAACTTGGTGGCGCCCAGAGATAAGATGTATACAAGGAACCCATAAGCCCATGGCCTCCGAACTGATGCTGACTAGCCGTACGCAGTATAATTAGGCAATTGCCAAAAAAGTACGTTATAAATTGATGTACAGTATGTCATTTTCCTAAGCCGACTTGTCCAACCGTTGAACAAGAAGAAGATACCCTAAAATTTGTAGTCATGATATTGAAAACTTGTCGATTCTAAATTGAAATATATTCCTGAAAAATTCGAAACTGGCATTATTATTGTTATGTATGTGTCAACAGACCTGTGCAACAGACATTCGGCTGGTACTGCTGGTAGATGACAGACAAGTAGAAAGATTGTCAAGCGTCTATTAAAAAAGTACTTTGAGTCTACTGTAAAAAGCTACAATAAATAGACCAATCATACTAACAGAAAGTTGTTTAATATTGAAAGAAACAAGACAAAACAATTATAGAGCTATTCTTAGAATAAAGTTTTGCGTTTCTGATATGACATGAGGTAGTGGACTATAAGTACCAATAATTGTGAATTGACCGACAATAGGAAAACAATTTGCTAACATATTTTCATCCGAAATCCCCCTCGATCGATTTTTCCAATTACCATCCCATTCAAGCTTTTGCAGCTCATCAGATTTCGAATTCTTCCAATCCCCGGAGCGACAGGACAAGGTCCCCCCTAAACTACAAAATCGGTCCCACAGGAGCTCCGTAATCGCTCTCGCGCACTTTCCAGACATTTAACCTGACGACCGTTGCGGTCTCTCGGGATTAATCACTTCGGGAAACTCGGAGAAAGCGGGAAAAGTTTTGCTTTGCGAAATTTCCTGTGTGGTTTAATAAAAGTCTTTATGTGTGGCTTTCTAAATCTAACATCTGCCTTGCAACCAGAAAAACATCCGCAAACCCACTACAAGGCGGACATCCATACATCATCCGTGACAATTTTGCGTCGAACCATTTGTAACGATGATATAGTGCCCTTTGATGTCATTGGACAACCTCATTACTCTTCCTATTCTATTCTTCAGAAGTACTAAATCAACAAGAGGCTTCGAAAAGGATCTCCAGGTATGCAACTTTTGTTAATTCCCTTCAGGGTACGATTACACGGTGTAATGCACGTACAAACAGATTTTTTTGAAGGACATTATGGCTTTTGGGCAGGATGGGTGTTACGGCATTTAAGACGAGATGGGTGGCTTTTTGATACCTGGAAGGCTCTGTAAATTTAATATATTTGACGTCGAAGAAAATATTCAATTTCAAATAGTGATAATTTCCAAAAATACTCATTAATCAATCAATCACATTTTATATATTTAGACCACATTATCGGTAAAAGAAAGTCAAAACATTTCCGATCTTCAAACATTGACACAAGAGATACTTTATTTTTGCAAACCGTGACTAAATAAATCATCTTTTTGTGTCTGGAAAGTTATAATAATAAAACCGCTATCGCGAACGCAGATAGGACGAGTATAAATACACACGTCCCTGTAAACAGAAACAAACATTATTTAATCGCTCGTAATAAATTACAAATAAATCACTGATGACAATTTTTAATTGAACAAAACATTAAACAACCAAATAAATTGGTTTCTGTTTCATGGTTAAGTGGTTTCACGAGTATAAGATTACATAAATGCATATTATATGATGATGAATATATTGCTATAAAGAAATCATAAAATTAGTTGATTAACGTTGATATTTACTTACCCCAAAAGCAATTTCTTAGCCAAGTGCTGTTTGCACACATGATATTTAGAACGTTATTACATTAATCACCCTGTAGATGACAATAATCCCCTTCCTTCATGCGAGTGGATGTGACGCGAATCGCTACTAAGCAAGTTTTATGGGCAATAAAATAGTAATGGGACCCCTAAAATGCCTAGTGTGTTTACCTTTTAAAAGGCTTTTTATGGGGCGACACGTTACTTGCATAGATTTGACGACCGATGAACTTTTGAGAGCGAGAGCTTTCGGGGACATAAAGAATTTATTGGGCCTCTCGGAATGGCGCTGCCTGTCATTCCGAAATAAAATCACATGATGGCTCGATTTCTGAACGGATATCGGATTTATTTGGTCGTTATGTTGAAAAGGATCCATTGAAGGTATCGAATGGTGGGAAATTGGAGAGCAACCGTAATTCTATGGTTCAAAATGGCAGCCTCCCAGTCGCGTGGTATTTGCCCCTCTGTTAGAAATTTATTGCAAAGTGTTTTCAGTCGTTTTACAAGATATTCTTCTGCCTCCTTCAACATTTCTGGTAGTATATCGTCCAATCCTGGGGCTTTTCCGTTGTTCAATGGGCTTAGCGTTTTTGCAATTTCTTCCTCTTTTATATCAAGGATCTCTTCTGACCCAACATTAAGAATTTTGGATGTTTCGTTCGGTTTAGTTTTTGGATTTGTGCTTCTTGGTAGTTTTCAATGTCTTGTTTTGTCATCCTTCTTTCTATTTTGTTAGTATGTCTGTTGTGACGTTTTTAATTACTTTGGATCAAAAAGATGTAATTGCTTACGGCAGCTGTTCATCGGAAAGCATTTCTGGTCGTGTTTAAGGAGTGTTTACTGAGGGCGCCACGAAGTTTTTATTTATAAGGTCCCAAACCTCGAAATAGACCTCAATATTAAATCTGAAATATGAAGTATAAAAAGAAATAATACAGCAACGTTCTCCACTTAACTATGTTTAATAAAAGTTTAATGAAAAATTACAAAATCTAGTATGTCATTTTTATAAGAATCATAAATGTAATAATAATTTGATTCCAACCCCGTACTACACTTGACTAAATATTATTGTGTAAAATAATATTAATGATCAATCATTTTATTCAAATTGGGACCCTTTTTACTGGTCTATCTGCCCTAAAACTCATATGCTCAACCGGACAGCGAACTGAATATAGAAATAAGTCATTCCATTTATTAGGCAAAGTTCAATAAAAAATATACAATATTAAATGACCTCGTTGGGTTTATCTGCTTTGAAAATTCATATCCTCAACCGAACAGCGAACTGAACATAGAAATGAGTCATTTCATTTAGGTAATGCTCAATAAAAAATATAAAACGACTTTGTTGAGTCTTCTGCTCTGAAAATTCACATGCACAGCCGAACAGCGAACTGAGCATGGAAATAAGACATTCCAATTGGGTAATACTCAATAAAAAATTATAATATAAAAGATAAAATTTAAACGTAAAGAAACCTGTGGTCACTGCTCCCAAGTCGAGGTGTCAAGGACGATAGGCGCTATCCATCAGGGGCCATGAAAATGACCTCACAAGTAGGGACACAGGAAGTTTAGGGAAGTATGCCTTCTTTATTGAATTGGACCAATACTAGGCCTGAATTTAGGAGTAGGACCCTATCAGAAAACTAAATTACTGATGGTCTCCTTTTTTAATTTAAAGAAAGGTGCAATAGACAAAAAGCTTGCCTTTTAAGTTTATAATAAGACACAAAGTACATGACTCACTCTGAACAAGGGGCTCCCCGTATACCATGATTTGGTACAGTACAATACAGGCACTGGCATCACCAGAGGTGGTTGCAGAATGCAGATAAAGATAGGTTGGAGAAATAACTATAAACTTAAGGGATGTTCAAGATAAAAAAGGATTTGTCACATACCTGGCATCTTCCAATAAAATCACAAAAAAGGTGGCCGAGTGAACGAATTAACTTATTATCTATTTAATTAGCCATAAATGGCACTCTGAATTACAGAGAGAAATTAGAACGATTCACTCCTCCAAGAGACTTTTAAGAAAACTTAGCACGTTCGCCAAAAAACAAAAGGGCTCGCTGACGTCACTGACGGCGACTGGCTTAACCAAGCTGCCAAGGAAGAGTGGCCCGTCCTAAAGCAAGGCCGTTCGCAATTCAAATAATTGCAGGATGAAGCTAGCCGAAAAAGATGGCGTTAGCGACCGAAACGATTGGTAGATTTGGGCGAAAATCATTGAATGGAGATGTTATGGTGCCACCTGAATGGAAGTAGTACCTGCTTATATAAAAATCAGGTTGACTCCTAATTGCAATCTAAACCTAAATTTAAATGGTAATAAATATACTTGCTTTAAATGCATAACAATAATTAATATATACAGCAATACCGGTGATTAAAATTAAAAAACACCTAAAATATAATAAATTTACATACTTAAAAAAATAATAAAATGACAAAGTAGCTTAATTGCTACACTGTATTCTGGTGTATCTTTTTTCTTTTTTTTGCTGAATTTTTCTGGCCTACCCTTCGGTTTCATGATATTTCCTGGTGTTTCTTCTATTGTTTTCGTTATACTTTTATTAATTTGATTTATATCTTCGTAGGGTTCTATGGGGTCTTTCTCCAGTTTCTGTGCTTAATTTCTTTGCTCTTTCTAGTCTGCCATTTATAAATGTGGAAGTGCCAAACAAATCGAAAAAAAAAATTGAGAAATAAATAATTATAAACCAGACGATAGTGAAAAAATCAAGAGCAAGACAAAGATGTAAACGAAGAATATTAAGAAAAAGAAAAAGGACAAGAAGAAAGAAAATAATACATAAATCATCAGAACTGAAAAAAAGGTGAAGGTACCAATAATTGCCTTGGATATAGGTTAAGTAAGCCCAGCATTATTGTTCATCAAGTAGCTAGTCAAAAGGACCCAGAAACTTTAGGAATAGCTGGAAATTCAAAGAAATAACACGAAGCTGTTGAAAAGACGACAAACCGGTACAAAAACTGTGTAAAGGTAACTTCCAAGGATTTGGTTTTCATCTATCAACCAAAACCTTTAAAAGCAATATCTAAAATACTGAAACTAAATCAAGCACTTTATGTATCAAAATTGAAGTGGTTTAGAAGAAATTTGCAATGGAGTGCATATTTATGTAACTAGAACTAAAGAAAAAATAACCACAGGCAAAGTTGATAGAATACGCATGGAAGCTTTTTAATATGTAGAATTACAAAAGAGTTAGTGTTGACATAATATTCATTCACGAAAACCTGATGTGTTATATCTCCAAAAAGCAGATAAGTGATAAGGCTAGTAAGACAAGAAATATTCGATATTCAATAGATTACCCCAATCGACGTTACTTTTGCTGGCCTAAAATATCTCTAATGTTAAGGAAATATAATAGAAAAATGTCAAGAAAAAATATACAAATATGTGTCCTTATGTTGTCACAACATAAATACACTTCCTCAAAACGAATTATTGTCTCGTTATGTTATTAAAATCTAATTATCACCCAACTGTCAATCATAAAGTGCCCTCCTCAAAATTTTCGGTAATCACCATCATTACAAACCATTTAACTTTTTCTAACAATGCAACGAGAGTCCAATTTTCTTTTTCTTTTTTAACAAAAAAAAACTCACGTGCTAAATTACCATGGGAAATCTCTGAATTTGAGTTAATTACGAAATAGATAATTACTTCACAATTCACAACGAACGGGGAAAAAAATAAACGATGATTGATGTTTATTGACACGCCATTAAAGTAAAGTTTTAATTAAAAGCTTTTATTACCAAGCCATTGACTATTTCAGCAAGGCGAGCCTGTAATTATAGTATTATTAAGTCGTTAAATTGTTATGTTTAATAAAATTTAAAAAATAAAATAATTGTCAGTGCCAGAATGAATATTATTGAAGAAAACTGGTAAACCTTCACTTTATCAATGAGACTACCAAATAAGTGCTGTATGTTTTAGTTAAATTAACACAAAATGTACATAAGATAATATAATTTGCTTGGTAGCATTTAACTAAAAATGAATAAATAATAATTAAATACGCTGCTGACATGACGAATGGAAAGCAATTATAATGTCATGATTTATTGCTTGTTTTTAAGACAAATAAAACGACTATAAATTACTAGTAAATTGCCTATTATTAACTAAAAGGAAAACGAAAAACGATAATAACACGTACAGAAAAAATGCTGCTTGTTGATGATTAAGATGTTAAACTACAATTTATTTCATGTATTTTGTAATTTAGGATGATTACTTTTAAACTTTTTGAGTAATTAGATAAGCAGGGTCGTTAGTATACAAAATATTCTTTAATTTCTTAATTATTTAGCTCTCCAAAGAAGATGCTAATTTATAAACTATCTGAGTTATTAACAAAACCGCGTAGGAAATCGCAGCCGCCTTTCCAATAAGTCGTTTTGAAAATAATATTTATCTATCTTATTACCATATTAATAAGGCAACATTAAAAATACATTATCATTTGCCTTGCAGACAGTTAACGTGTAACTTGTTTGTCCCGTAATTTAACATATCATTAACAAGTGAGACATCGGCTTTTAAGACATGGATATCGGCAGCTGTTTAATGCCTGAACTACGTCAGGTACAGGCAGTGGAGATTAAATTTTTGATGGTTTTTCCAGTTGTGAAATTAGGTACTGTAGTATAACATACCCGGGGTTCGTTCAGCAAAATTGAACGGTGGTGAATTTTCATTAACCTTTAAACAATAAATCTTCTGAAAAACAAAATGAAAAACAAATAGGACCTAAGTTATGGAAACTTACTCAATTTTATTTTGAACCATATATGTCATTTTCACATTTCTTACTGGTTTGAAGGTTCGAAAATGTCACTTTACTTTTGTTTACTTTGAAGTAGGCCGAAAGTGACAGTTCTCCTGTCACTTTTGGCCTGGAGAACTCACTCTCGGCCTGGAAAAATTGTTCTTTCACACCTAATCACAAATCCAGGTGCAATGTTTGTATTTAGATGTCACTATGTTTATATTGTTGAAATTTCATAAGATGTCAATGTCGGTGTCCGAGTGTCAGTCAAACTTTCATTTTTGTCATATTTTTACCTTATTTGTTTCCAATAATTAATGGTTCAAAATGAAATAGTATACATATTTCGGTAGAAAGTTTTCACATATATATTGTCTCAAGAATTGGTTGGACTCGGCGTTTCTCACCTCGGTCAACCATAGTATCTCTCGACAATAATGAAACACTTTCCACCTCCGCATGTAATATACATATATATTATTTGTAGCACTACTTATTTGGTCAACTGTAAAAACATATGATTTTCATTTCTAAATCTGTTGCTAACTTCATGGAAGTAGGTATTACTAAGGGTCAAATTTATAGTCACTCTTTGAGGTTTCCAGTCTCCTTGCACCTTGGGGAAGCTTTGGTTAGAACTGACTTGATAGACTTGTTAAATAGTAGCAAGTGTCCATTCTAAACTAACGATCCTCAAGGAAGCTTCAAGATTCACGAAACGTCTTTAAATTTTGCCCTAAATTTCTGTTATATACCTACAATAATTTTCAGGAATAATATTGGCAAACCAAAGAATAACATCCTTTATATGTTAAAATATTTAGATTAATTTGAAATTTCATTGACATGTCGTATTGTTCTAATTTAGTTTTCTGTATGTACAACAGGATAAACGATAATTACTAATATTGGGCAATACTGACATTACAATGAATAAGTAGACGCATCAGCATATCAGCAAAACACTCGGCAAAACACTTGGTGCAACGACCCAGGTTTGTGAAACCAATAATTTCTTGCTGACAATACGAAATTGATTTGGATCGATAATTCGCCTTTTCTAAGTTAGTTGTGTTTTGAAGCTGAAGAAATTGGTAAGTCATAACGATTTCAATGTAATATTCTTTATAATGGATTTGTAAACTCATCATTTTAAAGTATCAAAATTATTCCAAATTTATTCAAAACACTTTTCCTTATACCCCTTATTTTGTAAGTGATAAATAGGTATTGTTATTTTAAACACCATTAATTTCACAGCTGTTAAAATGAATAGTTATTTATACAACAAGTGAGTTAAATGTGAGAAGAAAGTTTAACCCACAAGCCCTAGCGAGTATGGGTAAATTTTCTTCGAATGAATTAACATTTTAAATCACGTGATATATAAACTACTCAAAACGAAATAAGGACCACTTTTAGGAGCACCTTGGTTTTTATTAAATTTTGAATAACCCTGGTAGAGTGAATATTTCGATTCACAATATAGATAAACAAATAAAGTGTGCAGAAAAAATTTATATTGTGAATGGAAATGAACACTTTACCAGGGTCATTCAAAATTCAATAAAAATAAACGTGTTTTTAAAAGTGGTCCTTATTTCGTTTTGACTAGTATACAAAATTTCATCCCATTTTGTGGAAATTTAAAAAATAAAGTACAAGAAATAATGAAACGTCTCTCAATGTCGTTTTTTGTCTTTTTCCAAAATGTCATTGACATACATTTTTGTCTCATTTCTAATTTCAACATAATTAGGATGAGTATAGGATTAAATTAAAGCCAATTAAATTTTCTACAAATACCTGATATGTATATACCTATACAGATGGAGATAACTACAGAGGTATTAAAGAGCGCTTAAGAACATTTGAAAGATATCTGATAAATTCTAGAATTCTAGAATGTTTCATAATCATCAAGGAACCGATAAAAAACTTTGAAAAGCATTTTGAAAAGCTTAGAATGCGCTTGTGTCCTTTTTAAAACATTTCTTGGTAATTTCTATTCATTTTTTTGCTTGTAAATGAGTGTGTGTCTAGTGGGTCTTATCTAATATTGCTGTATTTCTCTATAGCAAACTCTGATCAGCAAAGAAAATGGATACTAAAAATGATACTGCTGAAGGTGTTGCCAACCCTGCCTCAACATCAACCAAAAAGCATGACGATTCTAGTGATTCAATAAAATCGCGTAGGTTTTATGATCCCAACACATCACCATCGGTATATCTGGTCGCGAGGGATGATAAAAAAGAAAGGCAAGAGAGAAGGGAGCAAAATAAGAAAGACCGTAGACTATACCTGTAAACTTTGACTATACCAATAATAATATAATATATGGTCGAAACGTACATTGCTAAATA
The DNA here is from genome assembly GCA_917834065.1 of Ceutorhynchus assimilis. Classification (NCBI taxonomy): domain Eukaryota; kingdom Metazoa; phylum Arthropoda; class Insecta; order Coleoptera; family Curculionidae; genus Ceutorhynchus; species Ceutorhynchus assimilis. The sequence goes on from OU892281.1 coordinate 8,156,771, forward strand.
AATAACAACGTCTTTTTTTTTGCTGTCCTATTCCCGCTACTCCTTTCACTGGATGATACCACATAATGGAAAATAATAATAATCTTTATAATATATGGTTCGTACGATTTGTCTGAACCGGGGTTAGTGCGGTGCAGTTATGTTTTGGAACGCAACCATCTAAGCTACACCGGAAAATGGATCGCTGAACGGTACGAATGGTGTAAAAAGTGCGACATTAATGACGGGTCAGGGTAAAAAGTGTCAGTAGTTCGGACTAATCGTACGCACCAATAGTATTTTTTTCTAGAACTGTCAGAAAATGATGATGTTTGCACACTCATGACATTGCTCATGACAGTTTGCGAAATGACACTTTTTTCCCAGGTATTGATTTTTTAACGTTCCCATGACACCAGTGTACGAATAAAGGATTTTTTTTACTACTAACCTGAGAAATTGTCATTATTCAATCTATTTTTCTAGGAAAAAATTGAATTTCTCTCCCTAGGTGAATAATGAAAATAATGAAAAAATACCTAGGTTAATAATGAAAATGACGTCATGACGCAAGGATATTGTCATGTTTCTATTGGTTCAATTTCATTTCCATACGTCAATTTGAAAAAAAATACAGGTTTCTGTAGGTACATAGGAAGTTATCATAAGCTGTTCATAGAGGGCAGCACTTTCAAGAGGGCGTTCAAAAAAAATAATTGGAGCACAGATTTTAAACAAATTTTTCATTTTCTACTAGCAGTAGTAAAAAAAATTCTATATATTCCACGGTAGAGAAAGTCATTATACCGGGTGACCACGAGATTACTGACCAAGCTCTAGTTCAGGAATGAATATCAATATCGATTTCAAGTTTTGAGGATGTATATTATTGATATCGATGCAGAATTTCGCTATAAAAACAATCGACTATCGCTTTTGGTTTGACCGCAAGTGCCATCAACTTCTTTATTTCAACTAGATCACCCCCTATATTATTACATTTTTGGATTCTATGAGAAATTCTAAGCATATTTTGTGTATAATATCCTATACCTAACTTTAAGAGTTTTCAAGAAAATCGCGATTGAAAATGTCAAAAAATAATTTTTATTTTAGTTTTAACAGCAAACAATGGAAAGAAGGTTGAAGCTTTTACGATATTTTTAACTCATTTTAGAAGCACTAAAGGGTCCCACAACAAAAATAAAAATTCCGGTTCAATCGAAGGTTTTCGGTCGATCTACTTTTGAGGTTATGTTACTGCAATAATTTCAATGGTATACCATACTTAGAACTAAAAATTCGTATTCTAAGAACAATTTTGAATCTTTTTTGTGTACGCTTTCCTATACCTAAAGTCTACTGTTTTTGAGATATTTGACACTTGATGTAAGGATGTCTTTGGAACAACGAATACCAAAAACAGTATTAACAGCATTAATTTTAATCCTTTTTATAAGTTTATTTAAATAGATCACACAGAATGCAGTTTAAATTAAAAGATAAGTCTCATTTGTTGTGTTCCTTGAATCCACTTTTAACCAAAGGTCGCAAATAGTCCAAAAAGTTAGGGACGCAAACGTGAACAATACAAACGTGAACAATACTGTAAAATATCTCAAAAACAGTAGACTTTAGGTATAGGAAAGCGTATACAAAAAAGATTCAAAATTGTTCCTAGAATACGAATTTTCAGTTCTAAGTATGGGATACCATTGAAATTATTGCAGTAACATAACCTCAAAAGTAGACCGACCGAAAACCTTCGATTGAACCGGAACTGATATTTTTGTGGTGGGACCCTTTAGTGCTTCTAGAATGAGTTAAAAATACCGTAAAAGCTTCAACCTTCTTTCCATTGTTTGCTGTCAAAACTAAAATAAAAATTATTTTTTGACATTTTCAATCGCGATTTTCTTGAAAACTGTTTAAGTTCGGTATAGGATATTATACATAAAATATGCTTAGAATTTCTCATAGAATCCAAAAATGTAATAATATAGGGGGTGATCTAGTTGAAATAAAGAAGTTGATGGCACTTGCGGTCAAACCAAAAGCGATAGTCGATTGTTTTTATAGCGAAATTCTGCATCGATATCAATAATATACATCCTTAAAACTTGAAATCGATATTGATATTCATGCCTGAAATAGAGCTTGGTCAGTAATCTCGTGGTCACCCGGTATACCTCACTCATTATAAAAAAAATCATCATAAAAGCGCTTGGTATATAAGGACCAACTTCTCTACCTAGGTATATAATATACTATTAATACTGTGAAAAAAAAACTTTAAGAAATCCTCATTCTCCTAGAATAAACCGCATCTCGTATCTCGTTATCTTTTCTCGTTTTCGATATATTTATACCTGTAAAATGAGTCAGTTTATCTTAAGACACCCGGTAATGCTGTGGTCTGTGAATACCTACTTACACCTGCTGGGTGGCAAGGTAGAAAGTGGAAATACCAATATTGTATGAGAATATTGGAATCCTAACATCCAAAATCTCTTTTGAATAACATCGAATAACAGCAAACTTCCTATTCTTATACAACAAGTGTAAAACAAAATAGCCCAAGTCCATGACGCACGCACGCTCCTGCCTACTCGAACCATCATTTTCTCTGAACAAAACGCCGCAGCTGTTCCGAGTAGCTCCGGAGTGATTTATTAAGTTCTCCGGTGCGCTCTTTTGTACTCCGTTCGGCGGGTTGCCTATAAATTTCCCGGATTAAGAATCCATTGTCCGGAGCTTATTTATTGTGACCATTAACACTGGTAATAATGCATTTGTTATCCTTCACAGAATCATATTTTAGCTCGGACCCGTCAACGGCAGGCAGGCATCGCGTTGCAGCGTCGTGTGTTTTGTTGTGTGGTGTGCCGGCGGGGAGTCCTAATAGGGTTCTCTTTTTGCCAAGATTGCGAACAATTCACAATGGACTTACGACATTCGATACTTTTGTAGACGAAGGTTACATATACCTGAAGGAAAAATGTTTCATAATTACTTGTCTTACATTACTATAATTTACAATTATTAACGAACGAGTAGTAGAACCAGAATTCGATGCTTGATCATGTGAACAGGCGATGTTATACTCAAGTTCCTGTTCATAATGACGTTCTGTAAAAAGCTTATAAATCTAAATTAAATGTGTTTTTTTTTAAACAATACTCTTAAGTCCACCACTGCTTAATTCAAAATTGTCTGTTTCATGTCAGACCAAACCTAAATGACATACGAAGTCAAAATCTTTACCCTCAAAAATGAAATAGAACACACCCCGATAACAATAATCGAAAGAGATTGTACCATGTTCGAGGGCCATTAAAACGTCACCGGGGCTGTCACCCTGGGCCGGTCCCCTTAAATCATCGAAACTAATTAGTATGTCGGGCCATTTTTCCTTATATTTTTATTGGGCGGAAACGACATAAATTATGGGCTTGTATCCAGATAACGGCATGCCCGGGTATCACGCAGTATAAATTAATTTTATCTGTCGTGACAAAGAGCAACAGGGACGTCACAAGAAATTGTAATGGACATTTTGTAACGATTTGCTTTAAATTCAAATAGCATAAACCTTTTTTGAATACAATTGATTTCACGAAAGTTAAATTTTTATTGTTTACTGTAACAACTTAATAATGGATAATAAAACAGAAAATTATTTTGCACATGAACACTATTTATCGGAATAATTAGGTTTTAAAGTAAAATGTATGAATACTGTTCCATTTCCAAGTCACAATAGGTACCTAGATAGACTTTGCAATAGATTATCAATTTTTGCTAGGGGCAACAAATTATAGGTATTTTTACTCGAATTTTCAGTCATTAAGGGAAGGATAATTTGACAATTCAACACTTATACCAAAGTTTCTACCTCGACGAAATCACTGGGACGGTCTGGTGCAGCTTCCTTGCTTTTTGCCTATTTATGCCATTGATTACTATATTTGGCTCTTCCGCCTCTAAAAATAACTTTGACCAAATGCACCTCAGGGTCAGGATCAGTAAGGGAGGATTGTGTTTTAGTCGTTTGTCATTTAAAGCAAAAACCATTTATAACACACACTATTCAATCGGCGTGGCATTTTACATGCCGATTTCGTAATAGTATCCTCCTCAACCTTAATCCCCATATTTACGAGAGGAAGCATACGAAACCCGTCCAACTGCGACAGCCAATAACCATAACTAACCCATCCTCGAGGGGGCACTCCTCTTTTGGTCAGGTTTTAAAATGTTAATTTATTCCCGTCTTAATGAAAAATAAACTCTCTTACCGCCGCGTTATACGATCGTAAATTCCAGATTTATATCAAAATAAAGTTGTCCGCAATTTATTTTATCTCTTTTAAAATCGAAATTATGAGAGATATATAAACCAGTAGCCCCGGCTTAAGTTGCTATGTAATATCCCGCCGCTATGGTGGACGAAAACCACATAACAATATTTTCTTTAATAAGTAATACAATAATATGTACAGCAAATTAACTTTAAAGGGAAGTGTTTCAAGAGCAGTAGCTCCTTAAAAACCTTCAACTATAAAATTTATTAAAAAATTTATACTAAAAGGTTGCTAGTATTGAACATTGGAGTACAATTTGCAAAACCCTATTATTATTATTTTTTTTCAATTTTCAAAATATTGAATCACATCAATATGTTTCAACTTTAGAACTGGGCACTTCAAAATTTTAAGAAAAAAAAAGTTACATGTTAACACCCTTTTTAATACCAGTTGGGTTAGCGACGATTTACGATTATGAAATCCCTTAATATGATCATGGAACATATACGGCATAAAAGAACAGTTAATATTCTTATTCGTATTATATACAGTCGTTTGCTCTTTGAGAAACATAGCCCTGTCTTTATTTAATCTGCCGAAAGAAATATAGGCATTTGTCCTCGTCGCAGCAGCAGGACTGGATCCAGGATTCTTAGGTCATAGTGAGTGGAATGATAAATATCACTTGAGACTATCTTTGATAGACATAAACACTATTGCCTGAGCATTTCATAATAATTGAAACCTTTATTTGCAAATGACCAGATCCTGATTCCCCAAGATAGGAAAAGTTAGTACAAAACCTGACTCAAACAGTTGTTGAAAAGAGCGCACAAGGAGCTGGAAGTTAGTATTTCAAAAAGAGAGATGTTTTCTCAGAGAAGGCTCAGGCTATGATTAACAGCATCCTATGATTACCAGATCATGATTACAACAAGGAAGAATCATTTGGTAGGTATGCTCTATTGCAAAGCCCCCTACAGTAACAAGCCATGAAGTAAAAATGGCAACACCGCATTTTTATTCTTGAGTGGGTCGGCCGGTCTGCCTTTGAAAGCAGCTTTTTTAGGTTAGATGATTGATTTGATTTTATATTTTTTCAAAAATATGATATTATTGTAATTTGTTTCGAGATTTGTTTGGGAAAAAGAATGAACTGGATAAATAAAACACCAACACATACTTATAACTACTCATTTAAGAGACATTTTGGAATTTGGACTCAATATTTTCCTTGCCTAGAATTTCAAAATTGGTAATTGAATAGTTCTGCAATTTTCCTGTTTCAAAATTTCCTGTAGTTCCTGTCTTCTGGGGATCTTTTCGTTTAGTCACTGAATGTCTTGTTAGATATGATATGAGAAATTGGGAATTGCCCCCTTCATTAGTTTAGATTGCATCAGAGGGTGCTCACAACAAATTCCTTCTTTGTTTTTGTAATGCCACTCTTTGCATTTCTGTAGTATCAAAATCTTCACAGCACACAACTGAACTCTTTGTAATTTGGAAGTTTTCTTTATGAATGGCTATTGGCTGGTAACCATAATTTGCAAAGTTCACTTGTAACCTCGAACACAACATAATCGGAGCATCTATAATAAATAAAAAAATTGCATAATGTAATATTTTGATATAAAAATGATGAATTTCTTACCTTTACTAAAGACAAAAACAAAGTGTTCGTCGGCGCCCTGTGGGAACAATTTGAGTAAACAAACCAAAAGATGATTAAGGTAGCGGTTAAAATTTTGATAAAAAAGTGCACAGGGCACAATTATTGATCTTTTGAACTATTACAGATGAATCAAAGGCGCTATAATAATAACAAATAAATAAAATAAATATAATAAACACATTCAAAACCTAACCCCAATCGAAAACATAGGACCCACACGACATGTTGCCAGATTTCTTACTTCATGGCTTATTACTGTAGGGGGCTTTGTCTATTGTCATCAAAAGCATATTATAGTCACATCATTAAGCTGGAAAATAGAAAAAAATTGCCATAAGATCACTAAGACAATACAGGTGGACTTCTTATATGCAGGAAAATCGAAACTTGAAATAATCTCAAATTAATGAAATCGAGCAATCATGAATAAAACAACTGCTCTGAGTCTTTGTCCAATTTCTTTCCAAGGAAACTGTCGTAGAAGAAGGCTATATAACAATACAATTTTGAAAAACGAATAGACATCTGTTTTCTAGTTATGTAGGTAAGAGTCAAATACCACAGACACTGTGGGAAATATCTAGGTCTACAACTGGGAAAAAACTCCCTTAGGGCTGAATTTTTGTTTGCAGAATATCGCATTGTCCGTCCCTGTTTTGCTATTAGCAATAAATATAACCCGAAAAGCTTATCCCTTCGGTATAGTAGTCATCATATATTTGTGGATTAAGTCTAAGCACAGTAGTTTATACAAATTTAGGGGGACGGCCTTTAAACGGTTGTCAAATAACTTTTGAACTTAAATGTTCTTTCACAAATGCTTGAGAATCTTAAGTTATTTTCGGTTGCGAACGACCAAGACGTTTTTAAATGAAATTATTATCAATAGTTTTTGATTTATTATGGGGCTTTTGGATTGAATAATAGCCCTGTTAGCTGCTCAATAGTTCACATAAACAATTTACCTAATTTCTAAATCGTTTTATCATCCTGTTTTATATGTTAGGTAGGTACTATTTCAACAACAAAATTATGTATTATTTCATTTCAAAAAACAGACAATTTATGTATTCAGGCAAAAGTTACCTTACCTATCCCATAAAAAGTAAATTCTATGTAGTTTGAGCTAGTTATTTAATTTTTGAAAAATATAAATGCAAGAAACCCTATTTTCAGTCGCCATTTACATATCTCATACAAGGAAAATAGAACGTTCTTATGTATGTTTCTTCAGCCTGTGGTATTAGATTCTGCCTCTTCCAAAAATTCTTGACAATATAGGATATATAATATTGTAGGTATATATAAGCAAATGAATTGGAAAAAATAAATAAAAATTATTAGAAACAAACCCAAAACAATTTGGAAATTATATCCTATTCCCAATCCGTAATCCAAAGGTAAAGATAAATTTATCACCATTCCTTATCAAATAGCACTGAAACGTGATACATTTTACCTTTACCTTCGGACATCCGATTGTGAATAAATGAAAAAGGAATAAAACTTATTCTCATCTAATATTAGGGTAATTTGAACGATGATTCTAAAGTTAATTTTGGAAAAGATGTGCAACAAAAGTTTAATACTAAAAATTTCTTAATTTTTGCATAACGCAAATTATTTGCTCTGTTACATAAACCCATTGCATGGCAAACGTCCAAACAGAAAAACCGTAATCACTTGTTGGCGCCATCCAAAAATTAAACTGCCAAAATATTGAATGGGTGCTAATAACAGGCCGGCAGCTCTAAATAAAGCCCCTTCTACTCCTAACAATGGAGGCTGGTCTGTATCGAATTCAAGGTAAATAGGGCTCTTTTCGTAGGCTCCACTCTTTGCTGCCCCAATTTTGCGGTATCCGAAAATTGCCGCTAATCGATTTCGGATGATGCATTGTTTCCGATTTTCGTTTCAAAAATTGGCGGTACCGCCACAAAGGAACATAATGGTACAGGGTTTTCTTTTTTAGCGTGAATCCTATAATACAAAAGTTGATTGTTATGTGCTGGTTCATGGGTGTATAATTTCAGGCAATTCGGTTGTTTGTTTTCTTGTATTGTCGATAAATGAAGAAGGTTAGGCATGTGCACCATGATTGAATTTGATAGTAATAATATGAGAAGTAGGTTATAGTTTGTTGTAGCCAAATCCTTCAACTTTCTGTTTTTGTTTCAAAAGTACATTTTTCGTAATTTCAATGCAATTGTAGAAACGCTTTACGACACCATATCTAGTTACAGTCCTAACTGCAAGTCGAAATAGAAACTGCCCAAGATCCAAGAAAGATGCGAGGATCAACTTAGAAACGAAGGACTAATCAACGAGCGAAGAAATGGAAGAAGTAAAGAAATTGGAACACTTCAGGAAAGGAGTGACATGGACCAGGAAATATCCAAAGCGATAAGATGTTAGAGATTGAACAAAAGACATGAAATTCCTACGTAGAAAACTCACAAATGGATGAAAGGGTATATGTAAGATTTAAGACGAGAAACTATTCACTACTAAAAGGAAAGGAAATTAGGAAAACGTTTGTTCCAAACGCTGAGGCAAATACTCTTCAATATCGGACTCTCCCAATAGCTGTATGCCAAATAAATGGCACAAGCTGAACTGAAGAATCACCTGGTCATTACCCTTTCAATCCGATTCTACTATACAATTTTCACCAGAATCATAGCTTCACTTTTTCCAACCACTAGAGCAAACTGGACTCGCAGAAGGAATTTTGCATCAATGAACATCTTCAAGGCATGAAAGTCTAAACTGAGAAGAAGATCGAATACAACAGAGCTTTGTGGACTTCCATAAGGCCTTTGACAAAACCGAGTTAGCCACTAGTACCGAAGATCTCGAGGAATGTAGAATTAACTATTGATACACCACACTCATCTACAAGAATCCAGCAATGGTCGAAAAACTGCACTAATCGCATAGCTATTGCTTGACGTGACAAACAAGGAGGTTCCATGTCTTCCAAAATTGTTATCGCTGTCCCGGATAGTGCATTCAAGCAGTTAAACTGGAATCGAAGAGAATCGCATAAAAAATCCTCAGCAACCTACTAACAGCCTTTGGAGATGCAAACAAATGACACAAGAACTATAAGAAGCAGATGCTAGAGTTATGATGTGTATAAGCAAGCATCAACATGTCAAAGACAAAGTCACGACTATCCTTGTCCCCAGCAAGAATATTGGTTTTGGCAAGGACGAAATCGCGCTATTGGATAGCTATTGTGACCCACTTACTCAGTGTTTGTTCCTTTCTTCCTCAGCTGGTTGAAATTGATGATCTACTAACCTAACAACAAATCGTAATGTCTTTAGTGAAAAATAGCCGCAATAACATTTTGAGACGTCGATGCCTGAGCTTGAATTTTCAAATCTGCTGCTCGTGCTATCGAACGATAACATATCTAATACAAGTCTTTTGGCAAGCTTTGCATTTAGTGCGGATGGATATGAATATAGGGTATAGTAACACTTGTATTTGCTGAACATAAGTAAATCGGAAACGTAGCATGACACGGATAGATAAAGAGCATAAATATGTTCAGCCAGGAAAAATTCAGTTTTACCTGCAAAAGAAAACAACTTGAAAAAGACAATATTCATCACTTCGTTAATTAATTCGAGCGTCCCACCGCGAGCAAACAATAAAGCGGTGCAAGACAAATACGCCGGGCCCTGCCTCGACGAAAAAACCATAAATTTAGAAGTGGGACGTTTTAGCGGAGTAAAGTCGCGCATTAACACCATAAAACAGCCTTAGCGTAATGGCTGCGAGTCGTTGAGAGACTCGTCGTGAGAGGGTAATATGTTTCTATTATCCGGGAGGGCTGCCATAGAGTCATATTGCATCCAGCGCTTTAACGGAACGATATATTTCGTCCAGGATTTTCATTGCAGGATTCAGTCCAGCTACTATTGTTCAACTTACCAATCATCTGACATCTCCAATGTTTAAAAAGGCATAAACATAGTATAACACATATTATTTTAGAACAACAAAAATCCAGACCTCAATACAAATCCTCTCTAAACATTTTCTCGCATTAGGGGAGGGCAAAGAGCTCGGAGGCATCTCGCTGGCAAAATTGCCTTCCATATAAATATATTGAGGCCGTAAATCCCGAAAAACGGTTCCGCATAAAAGGAACGTTTATTTTATACAGTCGGGTCTTGATATACAGCATATTGGCAGTTTTGGGGGCGGAGAAGACGCGCGTAAATCATATCCCGCTGGATGAAGAAATAATTGCCAGTGTTATGGGGGTTGTAATGTCATTCAAATTTATTCCCAGAGCTGAAGGGAGGTTTTTATGTGGCGGCGCGGCACTGTTCTTACTCTTTCATCTGTGTGTTTGGAAGGGTTGATAAATTAATCAGGGAGCATATATTAAAAACGAAATCTTAATTTATTATTACTTACACAATCCAGCAATGGAGAGGGCCGCATGCTTAGATCCAGTTTGAGAGACAGAATTCGAGATGACGACGGGATGACATACAAAATATTGGGAGAGGGAATTGGATTGAAACTGCTACAAATAGAAGATATTGGAAGAATTTAAGAGAGGCCTACAATCAGGAGTGAATGACTCCAGGGTGAAAAGAGAAGAAGAAGAATATCTTCGTTAAGATCGATTTTGATCATTATTGATCAAATGCACCTTCATTTAAAGACGACATTGGTCATAATGCTACTTTTTGCATTTGCCTCTGGTAAGTATTGAACACGTGCGTTTACTTTATGATATTTTCCTGTTAATCTGATGAATTCTCCACATATTATGCTCTAATAGTTTTCGGCATTTTTTGTTAGGCGCTCTTCTCAAGAACTATGGTCTATGGGTAAACTTAGTAATTAGTTAATTTTCACAGAAACCCTCAAAAATCATGATTCATACCAACCTAGATTTGATCAAAACTAAGAAAAGTGAAAGTATTCCGGTAATATATCAAATCCACTCAGAGCAATAGCTTCTTCTCCTTCTTCATTTTTCAAAAAAAGTCATCATCGTCCATAACGAGGTGATAAAACCATCGATTTTGACAAGTCAATACTCGATAACCACTAAAGCAAATACGTTAAAGTGCTTTCGTTATTATTCAAATTTAAATGTCCTCGATAAATATGATTTAACTTTTACAAAAACCAACTGCTATGTATTTAAGAATATAACCAACAATGGTCTAAGTGGAGAATATTTTTTCCACTGGTGATATTTCAATGTTCCTGATAATTTTAACAATAAACTAGCACCTTTGAGTACCTACCCATTATTGTATTCAAGTCTCAATACGTCTCATATGATTCATCGTCGCCTTCTGCAGTAGGTATAAACAAACAGTAGTTTTACTGTCTTGCCTCCCAAATTAAAATTGTGAAGCTTCCTTGATCAATTTATATGACCAAACTGTTTGGAATTCCTATCCTGTGGAGCCTATAGAACTTCTGGAACGCTATCTGCCAACAGAAGCGCCCTGAATAACCATCGACTGACTTCATCCTAAGTGAGCATAAAGACAATAACTCTATTGACTAAAAAATGGAAGATGTTACAATAATCATCATTGTTAAGAAAGATGAAGCAGCTGATTTCGTATAAGTAATCTATTTGTCTTGTAACTGGAGATGTTTCAGTCGATGTCCGCTCAAAGGACATTTCACCGTACTCAATGTATGATGCTTTCCCTCCCAACTCATAATTCTTCATTAAAGCCAAGCTCCACAATAAATTGCTATTATAATTTACATTTAATTATAACCGGCAAAACTCAAAAATATTTATTAATTTAATGTTTCGTGTTTCCTTTATTATTCAACACGCTATATGAAAAGGTGCCGCTCAATAAATTTCAACGTAACGAGTTTTACATCCTTCATTAATATCATTAAGAGCCGATAATTATTTACTTGTACGGGTTACAAAGTATTAATTATTATAAATTATACATTATGTGTGCATGCAACTGCAACGATTTATATTTATTTTTCTGCAACGAATTCTATATTAACCAACCGCTACCAAGAAGTTGTTACTTATGAATCTATCAAGTTTTAATTGAATTATCTTGTTACGAGATATCGATAACATAAATAGGAATAAATCTGCAGATGGCTTGTCAAAACCTACCTTAAAAAATTCATCTGATTCTGCTATTTATAAAGTTACAATAATAATTACCAAGCCACATAAATCAAACAGAGACCCAGAGGAAACCTAAAAAGGAAACATATACAAAATGGAAATCGACAGCTTAAATAAATATGAGCTAATTACTCGATACAAAGTCGCGGCAGGATAAAAGCAAAGTGGGAAGAATGCCGTTTCCTTGTTAGACCATATAAACAAGTTAATTTTCTTTTAATGGGTGGTTGTCGTCAGTATTGCTGCAAAGTCCAGGAATTCCTTCTTGGCGAGGCTGACACTATTTTTTCTCCCAGTTCCGATGATGTTCCTGTTTTAATTACTGATGGTACGTGAAAGATATGTCAGGTATGTAATTGGTTTAATTAGTTTCTTCGTAGACTAGAAAATTGGATTTTAACAACCAATAGCTATTAAAACTTATTTTTATTTTCAACAACTATTATCTATTATTAACAAGTGAATTGTATTGTAATAGACACTTAAACCGCATTTAAAGAGAAATCAATTCATTGCATTTTTTTTTTGTAAATCCATATTCTGAGTTTGAATTTGAAAACAATTATCTACCATGTGGCTGAAGTTAGCTTCATATTCATATTTAGATTCGTGTATATTACAGTAGACCAGCAATCGAATAAAATTATTATATATTATGTCGAAACAGTTGTATGTCATCCGCATACATAAAAAATTCTTCCGTTAGGTATAGCAAAGTTAAGATCAACCACAAAAAGGTTAAAATGGATAGGGCCATAATGCGGTTCGTAGGAGGCTCCAAATGAAATAATATGAATCTTTCTGGAAACTGAACCATCAATTTGAACCATTTGAGATCTACCAGTTACAAAGCTTTCAATCCACGATAGAAGCGGATCCACTGCCCTCGAATCAGTTACATGACTCATGCTGGCGAACAAGAGACCCAAAAAAAACATGCATAGATTTGCTCCACCTGAGAAACAGGAAATCAACTTGCTTGCCCCCAGAAACTTTTTTAAGACAATAAGCTCCTCTACGGAGTTTTAAATTTCTCTATCATCATGATTATATCGGAAAATGTCATGTTCATTCATGCCTAGCTCATTCTCACTGAAATCTTTGGTTTGACCACGTTTTTGTAAATGCTAAAATATCATGTAAGCAGAACATCATTGACTGCTACAATACGTGAAGCTTTGTCGTGATACCATATTTGTCCCTAATGTCACTCATTTGAAAGCATACTAGTGTCTGAATTTCGTGGTAGGTATAGGTTTTTTTATGTTATATTTAGGATGACTTCATCGAACAAGGACAGTCAATGTTGTCAATGCCTGTTTTTTCCTTATAATTTACCAGAATGTCATGTGTCAAAAACATCTGAATTTTCCCTACTTTAAATGCGTTAAAAAGTACTTTTAGTTTTGGTAGGTTGGCAGCAGAAATTTACTAAATGTGACGTCATCCTAAATATAGCGTAAAAATTATATATTCAAGTACAAATGAGTGAATTGTTGCGGAAGTTATGGGTGGACCTCTGCGGGATGAGCGCAGCAGCGAGTTCCGCAGCCATCTATTCATCAATATGTTGTTCATATACGATACTAAACTGACTCACTCAAATGTGCGTTATTCTCATTAGTTTAAAAATTACACGTTTTAGGTGAATGTCTTACTTGAACAATTCACCAGTATATTGGTGATTCGATGGCTGCGGAACTCGCTGCGCTCGTCCTGGCAGAGGTCCACCCATAAGTTCCGCAATAATCCACTTATTTGTACTTGAACAATAATTTATTGTATAAAGTCAGAATTTGTAAGATTATTCACTTTTTGTCAATTTGACTTTTAACAGGAACTAGTAATGTTACTTTACCAAACTAGTAACATAATGTGACAAGTTATTCAAGTACGAATGAGTGAATTGTTGCAGAACTTATGGGTGGACCTCTGCGGGACGAGCGCAGCGAGTTCCGTAGCCATCTATTCATCAATATGTTGTTTAATTACGATACTAAACTGACTCACTCAAATGTACGTTATTCTCATTAGTTTAAAAATTACACATTTCAGGTGAATGTCTTACTTGAACAGTTCAACAGTATATTGGTGATTAGATGGCTGCGGAACTCGCTACGCTCGTCCCGCAGAGGTCCACCCATAAGATCCACAACAATTCACCTTTTTGTACTTGAAAAATAACTTATTATATAAAGTCAGAATTTGTAAGATTATCCACTTTTTGTCAATTGGCCTTTTAACACGAATTAGTAATGTTACTTTACCAAACTAGTAATATAATGTGACAAGTTATTCAAGTACAAACGAGTGGATTGTTGCGGAACTTATGGGTGGACTGAGCCATCTATTCACCAATATGTTGTTCAAGTACAATACTAACCTGATTCACTCAGTTGTGAATTTTTCTCATTATAGTTCAAAAACTACACGTTTCAGGTGAGTGTCTTATTTGAACAGTTCAACAGTATAGTGGTGAGTAGATGGCTCGGAACTCGCTGCACTGGTCCCGCAGAGGTCCACCCATAAGTTCCGCAATAATCCACTTATTTGTACAGGGTGTTTTTTTATATATTGACACCCTGCCTACAGCTTTTACCTTCACAGGTAGAAGAAAGGTGTAAATACAACAGTTGTACAGTTTTGGCTGAATTTTTAGAAACCATGGTCAGAAACTTAACAAAATTTGAATGTCAGAAATGTGAAATTTTGTATGCTTTCAGCTTTTTTCAAATGGGATGCCCTATATTTCATTCTATATTCTTGAAGAGCACAATGCCCCGATCTATATTTGATTGAGCAATCTCTCATATATTTGGTTCCAAAAATTGTAAAAATACTATCCTATAGGTTTTTTATGTTATATTTAGGATGACGTCATCGAACAAGGTCAGACAATGTTGTCAATGCCTATTTTTTTTCTTTTAATGAAAATGTTTATTTAACGTCGCGCGCCGTTGCCAACCAAAAACATCTGATTTTCCCCGACTTTAAATGTGTTAAAAAGTACTTTTAGTTTTGGTAGGTTGGCAGCAGAAATTTACTAAATGTGACGTCATCCTAAATATTAGAGTAAAAATCTTATATAGGGATAATGTGACAAATTATTTTGCAGTTATGAGATGGAGATTGCTGTTTCTCATTTAAAAACCGAAAGCCTATTAGTAAGCGTACGTGCACAACGGAGCTGTGATACAAACTTGTAGCCCGGATGACAGATCATAGCTGAAATTATAAGCGCTTATAGGTGTGCACAGCGGAGCTGTGATACTAAGCTGGATTTATAGCCTTCAAACAATTTCATCTGGCATTTTCTGATCACAATTTCGGACGGTGATGACGATTCTTTATGTTCGTGTGCTACAAAGAGTGGTATGTTATGCGGCATTTACCCCCAAGAGAAAACCATACTCACACAATCAATCAAAAACGGTTAGAAATGGGAGATTATCACCGCATATGAGGATGTGAAGGGATAACCTGATGCTGATGATCGTTTTTATCAATATTTGAGAATGGAACCATCTACTTTTCCATACATTTTAAGTAAAATTAAAGATAAGTCGATGACTGGGCATGCGCCACCCTTCTCAGCTAGTTTCTGCTGGCAGTAAGAATGGTAAAATTGATTCTAGTGTGCTATAAGCGATCATTACAGCTATACTCACTGCTATATGCACGCTCACATTTAACCATCTTCCATCTATCATCCAGGCTACAAGTACATAACACAGCTCCGTTTTGCATGTACCCTAAGATGTTCTTTATATGATGCCTGACATGTATGATAAGAGGGTTTGTACACACTCCATTCTTCTTCACAAAGCCAGTCTTGTGAAAAAGGATTAACCTTAGTCTCAAATATAACTTTGAGATTCTTTCAGAAAGCACTTGAATACAGTATTGAATAAGAACTTTCCCCATGCACATTATCACGTATATTATTTTAATATTTAAACAAATATTGAATCAAATTCAATACAGGTAGCTCCCAGTCAGTCGCCAGTCCTTTGGCAGCCGACAGACAGGACATTGTTCTTGGACAAACAGCCCAGTCTGCTGCATCAATAAAAAGTGTTTACTCGAAACAGCAGCGTATTTACCGTCAGCGATGGATTCTTCAATTGGTGCTGGGGGCCGCACACACCACTTTCGAAAACCTGTCACGGTCGAAACGAAATGTAAACACCGGCCTAAGTGGCCTCTCTAACGAGCTTTTTACCGCTCGTATTTGAATAATACGTTAACGGCATTCCGACGAATTTTTTTGTTTGATTTTTGCTGATTGGTAAGCACAAATTTGTTAAATATATATGGGCTACTTATGGATGTAAACAATGATGGGTTCAAAGTGAAGCAATGTCAATAACAGTATTATTGATGAAGATTCTGGAATCCACTCAAGTTATAGAGTCGATGTTAATAGTTCTGCAATAACCTAGTTCTAAGCTATAAGAATAGGATCTGAAAAATTACATCCGTTCTCTCCATTAATCACGCAAATAAACATCAGGTGAAAACGCACACATAAAATAATATTATTCTTGCTCACGAGTTAGTTCCCATATAACAAAAAAGCAAAAAGAAAGAACCGGGAGCCGTCGACCGGCCCCAGAATGAATTACGTTCGAAACGAATGGTGTCGGTACACGCAATTAGCTAAAATAAATTATAATGTAGCGACATTTGTAACAAACTGCAATAAATCGACGTCAACGGGCACGGTAGAAAAAAAATCGGTGGCTATATAAAAAAATCTCCACGTTTTCAAACAATAAATCGTCGTTTATAAAGGTTGAACGGCCAATCAAGACCATTAATACATGTCAATTAGATTGTTGTTTAATGGGTGGAGTTTTATCATTGCAGAAAGTAACATTTTAAACTGAGTAGCCTATATTGACACGAGACTGCTGTGATGTTATTCATTTTTTAATCCAAGACCTAAGTGCAATTTTTGATGATTTTTCTGTCAAAGCATTATTTGGCAGATGCTGCACAGTCTTGCACCAGCTGAAATTGAACTGCGCATGTCTAGTGCGAGATCTCTTGCAAATAGTCTGGAAATAGAAAAGCATGCAAAGCAATCCCATTTTTATTGGATCTTGTCAACACTCGACTCCAAATATTTTGATCTGACACGTAATTGTCCCGACAGTAGTTGTTTAGACCGTAGAAATCCCGACAACCTGAACCATATTTGGCACTGAATATTCTAGTTAGAATAAAGACACTAAACTGAACTGGATTTACCGAGTAAGCGAACAAGTGGCAATGCTGTATGGTTTTAGGGCGCAAATTTGATGGGATTTCTACGGGCGTGACAATTACGATTCAGCTCTAATGCGGTACGATCTACGTACTAGGTAGTGTGACTTAGTGGCAAAGTGTCGGGATTGATACGGAGTTTGGCTTTGGTGACGTGGAATCAGGACAAATAGTACTACCCACAAAAGTTACAAACTTTGACCAACAAAAAAACAACATTGACGTGAACGAGGAAGGGGTAATGCTGTCGAGAATTTTTTGTATTATGATGAAGTCAGAATCATATTATAGGTATTCCATAGGGGTTTCGCTAAAATTTCTAGGCGTAGTGAGTTAATGCGAAAACGCTCCTGCGTACAAATTATCAGGGCTACTTTCTTTAACCTACTAGAAAATCATAAATGTCGTGTTAGTTGATCAAAAAGGATTCTAATGAATAACAAATGTAATTTATTTTGAAATGCGCGCACCAGATGAAAAAACCAGATTAATTTAATATGCCTGTCAGGATATCAGCTGAATTATGTTATGTAAATGTAAATAGTATGACAATTTATTTACTCGCGTTCCGGAATGGCGTGGCTTTCTGTCGCAGCGGCAGCCGCGTGTTAATTATTTCTTATAAATTGGAACACTTTGCTACTACTGAAGTGAGGCGCGGCCGACATGAATTTGAAATAATTGTTGGAACGTAATTTGCAGAATTTAATAATTCATTTATCGTTGCAGGATGGAAATTATCCCAAATAGCACCACACGCAACGGAAAGAGAGAAAGAAGTTAAAAGGTCAACAAGAATTTGGAAATATTATCAAGCCTCAGAACAATAAGCGAGACATAGGTTAACTAGGCGATTTTGGATCAACAACAGAAAGTTTATGCAATTAATCCTAATTTCAATGCTGCTTGTCATTTTCCATTGGAAAAAGTGGAAGTATCTGTCCGCTACCAGAATGGATAAGGCAACTACACATCAATCTTCAACATACTGACAAATCAACTAACAGCAATCAAGCTCGAACACCTTGACTGAAGAAGGACAAAAATATCAGCACTCAAATTTCAAGCAGAAAGTACAAGAGTGAAGACAAGGCACAACATATTTTGAAGATTTGTTGGCAAGGTAAATTAAGACACCAGATACATTTCGAACCGTTCAACCCAGAACCCATTTCCTATGAAGACTTCCACAGGTAAGAGCAAAACCTAATTGGAGTAGTTACTGTGAAAAGGAGTTCATCAAATTAAAATCGATCACTTTAATATTCCATGGGATTCAAGTTTGTCCATAATATTAGCCTGACATACAAATCCAGCTGATGTTGCCGGAGTATTCTCACATATCATCGATAATGTAGAAAGGCCAATTGCATTTGTATCTCCCTCACCAAAGGTGAACAAAAATCCAGTCAACTGGAATAACAACGGCTTCCTTGCTAACAAACATAGTTAGGTGGACAAAGTCTGCATATGAGTTCTTCTTGAAGGATGCCCATTCTGTGAAAGTGTTTTCTCAGGCTACAGTGTCCGGTCATGACTCCAGTTATCAGCCTGATTTGATTCCTGTTTAGTTGTAGGACTGTTCAGTAAGTTTGGGTCATGGTTGTTGCACTATCAGATTACTGTGTCTGGGCTTTGGAAGAGTTTGCCAGTGAGTTTGGTGTTGTCTATACACCCGTTGGTTTATTATTGTTCTTACCGAAGATTTTGTGGTGCCAATTATCGGTTCAGGACCAGTATAACTAGTTGCTGATCCTTCTCGTGCCTTCTCATTTCCTTCAATTCCTTTATGCCCTGCCACCCATTTGAGGGTTACCTTGTTGGCCTTACTCAGGTTTTTGAGGTTTTCCAAGCATTCCCAGACAAGTTTGGATTTTATTTCGCAACTGTTGAGTGCTTTAATCGACGCTTGACTGTCTGAGGAATTAAGGATGTTTTTACCTGTGTATCCCCGTCTTAGAGGTTTTCTCTCAGACAGGAATCGATCGCATAGATTTCTGCTTGGAATCAAGTTGTATATTGCGGTTGACTGATCTCTCATCTGGGAGTTTGTCCATAATTCTAGCGCCGGTTCCAGTTCCTGCTTTGGAGCTGTCAGTGAACCAGAGAATTTCTTATTCAGGTGTTACCCCGGTATTTTCTACTGGAACAATCTCGATGGCGAAGGGTTTTTCGAGGGATTTTTTCGGCACCATATAGTCGCTTCCTATGGTTAAAATCGGGTTTTTGATTATTTTGGTGATTACCGCATGTTCATTTGGTTTTGGGTTCCAGTTTTCGTTCAGCTGGAGACGATATGCCCCGATACTAGCCTCCGCTTTGACGATAAGGTCAATTAAGGAGGTTAGGATCGTTTCTACGTCTTGCCATCGATGTGCCTTTCTGAGCACCGGTGATACAAGTCATGCAAGTCTGGATTTTGGCTAGCTCCAGATTTGCTTGTTTTTGGTGGTTGACAAGTGCTCCATATGTTAACATTGGTCTTACAACCGTTGTGTATATCCAGTGTACAAATGACTAGGTATTTCTTTTACCGTAAACTAAGACCAATCGCTAATCACCTTTTCCTAGGATTAAGCATCAAAATTTAAAATTACCTTCACTACTTCAGTAAGATTTTACTCTTTTCGGGATTTGATACGAAGTCGAACATAGAAAAGTTTCTAATCGCGTGAGCCGTATAGTTGGTTTTTGTAGAGCACCTATTTATCAGCCTCTATCTTCTTCTTCTTTACGTTATCATCCATTTTTGAATATAGACCTCCACGAATTCAAGCCAATGAAAATTATTTTGAGCCACTTCTTTTCGGTGTGATTCAGCAGTTACTTAGTTTGAAGTCTTCATATCATCCGTGGTCTTCGTCTTTATCTGTTCCCAGCATATATTCTCCAATGTATCATTCTGAGTTGAATTTGAGATCTCTTTATTCTGCAAGGTGTCCTGCAAAACTGCATTTCAAATAAGTAATTGATAAATGAATTGATGCTTTGACCTGATCCAGTAACTTTCTAGACGAATTTGCTGGTAACACTTCTTTCTTTTTCGGCGTTATTTGTCATCACTCATTTCTTTTTCTTTCCCCATAATCCTCTGTGTGGTGGAATTGGTGTTCTCTTCCAGCTTTACTCACAGTGCGCCATTTCAAGCGGTTAGTAATAAGCTCCATGAACAGCTTGTTAGTTTTTGATAGGACAGTAATTTCTGATATCAGCCCTGTCCCTTTTTCTGGAGAGCATAATAGCGAGGAGGCTATTATTCCATTTCTTTGGTATTTTCCGACTCTTTAGTTAGACGTAGATTAAAAATAGTCTCTTCAGTGTTGATGTTGATAGGATAGTCTTTTTTATTCTTTACAGTATTTCAGCGGTCACTCCATTTTCTTCTGATTATTTGGCTTTTTTTTTAAGTTGATTGCCTTCTCGATTTCCAATTATTTATCATCTAGTGCGTACATCTTCCAAAACCGATATTTTCTATTTTTCGCTGGTTATTGATGTGTTTCTACGTCGAGATCTTGCTTTAAAAGTTATAGGTCACGCTGGAAACTTTCCTGAGCTGAAAGGAATTTTGCTCTTGCCGATTTCTTCTATTCCATTTGTATTTTGTATGCTAATCGTTCTGTCAGTAGTTAGAGTCTTTGTCTTCCCCATTTAGGCCTTTAGTCTCTTCTATGGAATTTTTCTATCATTGCTTCATTTTCTTTGGGAGTTATTCGTAATATTTCATTGATTTCTCTAAATTCCATTGAATTTCGTTTCTCATCGCTTATAGAGAAGACTTCTTCTTTGCCTAATGAATTATCTTGTTTCAGCGCTTATTCTATCCTCCTTTTTGTTTTACATTTTGCTCTTTTCTTTCCTACTTCTTGAACTTGCTAGTTTGATCTATAATTGATGCTCTTTATGTCATCTATTTCTATCTGCCACTTTTTTCGTGCCTTTTTCTGTGTCACACGATCACATTCCAATTAACATCTACTCCTAAAACATCAGGCGATACTCCTTACCAGTGGGAAATCACCAGAGTTGTTATTGAACAGCACTTTGCAAATAGAACTTGATGCATTACGTTCACCAAAGCATAGAAAATCAGGAAGTAAACCCTTAAGAGCAAGAAAATTAAGTGTGGGAGAGAAATTACAAGAAGTAGTATAACCAAGGACTCCAAGAAAAAAAAACTGGAAATAGGTATCATTATAGATTATCATCATGTTGACCAAATCTATATAACCATGATTTCATGAAAGTTATATTGCATGACCACAACATATGAAGAACCTCTTTCTCATGCTCTAACATTTCAATATAAACTCAATCCAGATCAGAAATTTCAACTACAAAAATCCAGATTCAATAGTTGAGCCTGAACATCATCTAATATATAAGCAAAGGTGAACAATTGCAAAAGACTTTTATTTGGAAGAAAAATATGGATATCGAACCCTCGTTTGTGCATATAAAAATATGCTCTAAAAATAGTCAGTACGTCTGTGTTTTCCAGAATGTTCACCGACGTCTGGGAACTCGGAATCGTTGTATCCACTATCTCGCAAGGGCCCTAGGGAGTTGAACTCCTGACCGATCCCACTTTCGTCAGTTCATAAGGCCATTCGGAATGTTGGACAAAGCTCTTGAGCTTCCCCCACAGAATGTTAGGTCACAGAACCGAACGGTTACTTGTCTTGTTCGAACGAGTACTCTGACAACAGAGGGTGCTAGGTGTCTTACAGTCTTACCTAGTGAAAGGTATTGTCCTGACCAGCTGAGCAGAACAGCAGGGCCACTGTATCGCCACTATCCCAGAATTCTGGGCAACGAGGCAAACTCTGGCTCAATAAAGCTGGGAGGGTGACAGCCCGAGTCCGTACCTTGTCTTGGAAGGGGATTCATGACACCGAACACAATGAATATGGTGCATGTAGACTTCATGGATTTCCCACTCACAGCACTGTGACGTCATATGCACAAACTGAGTCCGCTGGCCGGCGCTAGGCGCGCGTTTGCTCATGCTTATCATATACTATTGAGATTAGCGTATTGTTTCTGCGTTCTCACCCGTATCACTGCGTCAGTTAAAATAGGTTTTGTAACTTTTGCGTGTGTTTATGACGTCACGCAAGACAAGTTGTATTTTAAGGTTGCACCACCTCTAAGCGGAGTGTGCGTAACCACGTCCGAAGGGGTGGGCAACTAGTGTTTCTGTGCACGTAACTTGTCCATTACGCCCAAGTGTTGGGGACCATCTCACTATACAAGCAGTCCAGTCATACATATATTGCTGGGGCGCAACAAACGTGCCCAAAAGTCACGTGCGCAGAGCTTGACCGTAATATAGTGGCTATATATTATTACCATTACCCTTATAAGCAACACTTCTATCTACCTTTAACCCGAACTGTAACCAATATTAAGTTTTTACAATTTTTTATGGTGCAGAATGCGTTATGCCCTTGAGAAGATATAAACCTGGTATCACCGGGCGCGGGCCCCTAAGGTGAGCGAAGCCGACCTAGTTCTACTGTGATCGAACAAGTCTGTACCTACATTAGGAACCCATTCCAAACTCTGGACGAACATCAACAATCCAGTTCTGAAATCTGAATCGATTCAAGAATTAAAGATTATGTTTGTAAGCCATGCATTTTACTCCAGAATAGATTGAGAAACTATAATGTCAATTGTATAAGAATGTAATTCGTTATTGTTATTATGATGTTTTATTTTATGTCAGGTCAATAAGGGTTTAATCTAAAATTGTCAATATCTTTCTATAATAGTTTTTTACAATACAAGTCCGTTTATGAACATGATTACAATAACGAGTATGAAAGATTAAACCGACGAAGTCGTAGACCGAGTCGTTCTAATCACACGAGTTGTCATGTTTAAACGCACGTGTGATGTACAACGTTTTATCTACAAAGCGAAAAATAAGATTTTTGTTCAATTATTATCGTTTATTACTGGTTGTCTACCTTCATTTTACCTTTACAGGTTTAATTTTGACATTTGTCAAATCACCAAAAATAATTATGTTATAGGTACAGGGTGTCCCCGTTCAACTGGTCAAAAATGCTAGGGTCTATAGAGAAACCATAGAGAAGTAGTTCGAGATAGGACACCGGGTCGCAAATGCGTCGTTTCCCAAATGCGTCGTTTCCAAAATACAGGATGTTGAAATTTAAACAACCCCTTTTCATATCATGTGAAGATATGATGCTACGCTGTTCAAATTTTCAGTGATTACCTATTGATTTAGGAATGACATTAAGGAATTCGTATAATGCACCCCCACTTTCTATCTGGAACCACCCACAAAAAAAAATAAGCAAATTGCTTTTTCTTCAAATTTTATTTCGAGTTTTATTTCTTATTTTTTTTTTGGGGGTGGTTCCAGGTAGAAAATGGAGGTGCATTATACGAATTTTCAAATATCATTTCTTCATCAATAATCCCTGAAAATTTGAACTGTCTAGCATTAGCCCTTAGCTCTTCTGATGATATGGAAGGGGTTTACTTAAATTTCAACACCCAGTATTTTTGAAACGACGCACTTCCGACCATCGGTGTCCTATTTCAAACTACGTCTTTATGGTTCCTATATATACTCTAGCATCTTTGACCAATTGAACGGGGACACCCTGTAAATTCATAACCTAGTTCATAACACCACTAGTTGTGTTATGAATTTATAACCTAGTCCATACTCCATAACACCACTAGTTGTGTTGAGTCTGATGACATAACTCAAATTCTAGGAAAATGGTTATGTAAAAACGTCATAACCAAACGCTCGTAGATAAATATTAATGACGATCCAATGTTTATCTGCCAAAAATATGCTCATAAAAAGCCCTGCCTAGACTCTATATCTACTAAAACCAAAAAGCACCAAAAACCAATTATCACCAAACTGTTAAAAATCGCCCCTAGGGGCCACTTTTAGCGCTAATAAACGATTCTGGGTCTCATAAACTGTTGCGGTAAACGGTTTTTATTGGAGCCATGAGTAATTTGGAGTGTCTCACGTCTCGGCTTTTGTGCCTGTGGCACTTCAAAAAGGTCCGACGACCATCAGAAAAACATCAATAGGCGGGCGAAGGCAGTAAAATGAATGGTGCGGTCTTGGGCAAAAAAAAAATGGTTCTGGATTTAATAAATCGGTTTTTGGAGAGGCCCGGTATCTTTGGCGAATGGTTTATGGCCGGATATGACGGCTGAATTGTGTAAATTGTGGAACTACGTTATTACTCTCCCTATTTTCAATTTCAAAAAGCAAAATTAAGTTGTCGTGATCCAATTCTCTGGGTAAGAGCTGCAAAAGCTACTACCGTTCATCAATAATGAGCTTTTTCTGCGGGTCGATCATCAGATAGATTGTCACGGTCCGATCAGCCTCCGCATTGAGAAAAGATGTTATCGCACGGAAGCCGACGTCTGAGAACCCGTCATCGGGGGCACAAAGCTGCCGCGTCATTTTGTAAATTAAACAAGTTATTAACTTCAAATAACGGCCTCATTGTTGCCGTCAATTGGAGAGCTTTTGTCGAAAATAATTAATAAGGTTAGAAAAGGTATTAGGAATGTATTTTTATATCGATATGAACCTTTTTTGAAAATCTTATGATATTTAAATTAGCCGCTTTCGGAAAGTGTGATCCGATTAGTAATCTCATTGTTCGTAAAATGATCCAAAATCGAGTAGTCGCGTTCGGTAAGTGATCTTGTTCACTGGGTTTTCTCATATGTTTGAGATCTCGTGAACCCTGCTCTTGAGGTGGGTAGAAAATTGATCTATCAGCTGTTTGATATTTTTGGTTATGTGTTATAGTTATTATGTTTTATTTCCGTTTTGTTAAGTTTTGTGTTTGAATTCTTGAGATTTGTAGGGTTTGGGGTGGTTTGCAGTATCTTTGAAAAGTTAAAGGTAAAAATAACCTCAACCCGTTGAAGAAAAACAAACACGGGTGCCAGCGATCGTCGATCCCAAACGTTTGGAAACGTTGAATAATCTACTCTGAATAATCTGCTCAAAACCGCAATCAGCTGATATTGACCTATACTCGATCCAGGATTTACATTACCGAAAGCAGCTATTGAAAGTCAACACTCGACCTGTATTTCAAACAGATATGAATTAC
This sequence comes from Ceutorhynchus assimilis, assembly GCA_917834065.1. Classification (NCBI taxonomy): domain Eukaryota; kingdom Metazoa; phylum Arthropoda; class Insecta; order Coleoptera; family Curculionidae; genus Ceutorhynchus; species Ceutorhynchus assimilis. The sequence continues at coordinate 8,182,301 of OU892281.1, forward strand.
CTATTACGAACTATAATATACATCCATCGATCTTATCAAAATTCTAAGAAGCCCATCTCTACTTTGATCTGTAATAATTGATGACTTTGGTTGTTTTTTCTCGTCGTCGCTCCATCAATTATCGTTTCGATGCGGTTTCAAAAGCGGTTGCTGCTTTTTACTTTGGTAAAAAAACAACTATCAGTTAAGACTGACAATTAATGTAATCGACGCTGGATGACTTGAGAGAATGCCTTCTGCGACGTAGACAGTATAATGGCTTTTAACAATAATTAAATTCACACGCTGTTGTACGAAACTAAAAAATATCCGCGACCCATAAATCAAACTAAAACAACAAAATGTACGTTTCACGATATTAAAACCCCTAATATTTTTTCCCCGTTGGAAACCAGCTCGAAATCGGCTCATAAAGCCATCAAATCCGTCTGAGCAGATCGAATAAATAACGCGGGAACGTGCAATCGCAGTCGCAAGCCGTAAATACTGGCAGCTCGCATGAAACATATCTTAGGATTAGATCCCGTGTTCGCTTGCTAGCTCGGATGATACATTTTTTCATTTCGGCCTTCTCCCTGTGATTTGTTGGCCTCGGCGATACGGCACCGGGTCTTGATATACTGCTCTGATAAATTAAAAACGTGCAGTATGAAAGGTACGGAAACATGTTGCCAAATTGACAGTTTCGATCATAATCTAAGATTTTTAGACATAAGTATTCAATATAATGAACTGGTTCGAAAAAACGAAGCAATGTGAACTGCTAAATCTGAAACCTGAATTATGGCTGATGATACTTTCACCATATGAAGTCATAAGGAAAGCGATCCGAGATAATTTCCCAAAGGATTTAGACCCAAAAGACAGTTTACCATTCTTAGATGTAGGTAGGTACTCATTTATAACAAGAAGCTGCAGATGAAACAATAATGTCGTGATGACTATAGTTGCTTATGAAGCCGGAATCTGGTGGATCAAAGGTAACATCATCGATTGGGGATATGCTTCAGCTCAATCAGGTCCAGAAAGTGACTTAGAGTTAGAACAACATCAATTAGGATTATGTAAGTAATGTTGTACCTGCTTCTCTAGATATCTACATAACTCCAGGAAGTGGTCCTCACGATTACAGTTGGTGTCCAATCTAGTTGTCGAGACCACCTGTAGGAGGCACCTGAGATACCCTAATGAAGCAGTATCGCACCTGTCAAAAAAGAAGTCTCCACAGGCAGCATCATCGCCTGAATTAATTGGGAAGTCTGAGGAAAATGTCCAAGGGGACCCTCGAGGCGTGATTACCTCCATCTCGTCTAGAATTCCCAAAGCAGTAAGTGGTCAAATTAGACACGTCATCCATTTCTTCAAAGGTGCGGCTCTTTTTTCTACTTACTATTCGACAGAAAGTATTTACTTTCATATCAATTTAAAGTAATTCCTTTTTCTTTGAAATAAGTTCTACATTGGCAACGATGTGAAAGTTATGAAAGACCCCAAGTCTCGTCGAGTTATGAAATCGAAGCAGCGTCATAAACATTGGAAAACAATAATTCCGACTGCGGGCCGGAAATAACGGTTCCTTTTGCCAGTTTCCCTGCAATAACCGTAATTTTTCGGATGGCGGTATGGCGTATAGGGGAGACCGAGCAATATCTGACGGAAATTTCACAAAAATGCCGATTACCTTATGCAAACGGGGCATATTGCGCGGATTTCTGACAGCTTTATGAAATTATATTCTAGAACCGGCGATTTCATTCCCCCCACGATTTGATTTTTTCTTATTAAATAAATTCAATTGAAGTTTGAAGTCAATAACCCAATACCCAAAAGTCTATGTTGGTACCCGAAAGGCCCACTCAAACTTCCACATTTACATCCCATTGGCATTCACGTGACGTCGCACCACAAAAGGTACTTTTTATTAGGCCGCAGTACGACTTAATTGGGACATTTTTATTCAAGCGAGGTAAAGCCTTTGGGAACGCAACAGCAGTGAGTTTCGATCAATCTGAGATTGACAAGTGAATGACAGTCGGTTTAAACGAGTCCTTTAAAAGAGCAAGAGACAATCGTACTACGGAATAAAGATAACGAAACTTTCAGTCCTGAATTTGTTATCAGTAAATGAGATTATTCTACAATTTTTGCATGCACGCCTTATAGTTCCACCTTTACCCATTCCCTATAATCTTTGGGGTACCACGCCTCTCTGTTCCAACGCTGACCATGTAATAAACACTTAAAGTCGGTTCACAAAGTAATAATTCCAGAAAGGCCAAAATTATCCGATATTAGTGGGTGCCAGGCGGCAAAACCGTGTAATTATCGGTCTGTGTGTAACCGTGTTGTGTTGTGCGGACACACGCGAAACGCACATTAACTGTGACAACTGCCAGTTAACACGACAGCACCTCAGGGCTATTAAGACAACGTTGGGGATAGACAGAGCGTTCAATAATTGGTATTGTTGGCTGGATAAAGGAAGTTTTGGCGTAAAAGTATAATCGCGTTTAACGCCAGAAGGGCGTATTTGGAGGAAATAATGATAATTATTATAATGCCTATATTTTCGTCAATGAGGCATTCCAAAGTTTCAACATGGTTATTTAAGACAATGGAAATATGAAGCAACTATAACAGTAATGATAGTGATGTTAACCAGTTTGAAAAGATGAACATTTCAAAAATAATAAACAGGTTTGGAGTTGTTTAAGTAATGAGAAATGTTTCAAGATCTGGCAATCTTTTTTGGGGTTGGGGTTTTTGGAAGGAGTCATAGAAGAAAATAAAAGTCTGAAACAAATTCAAGCGCAAAGAATCGGAGAGAGAACAGAAGAAATAATTGAGCAGCAAATTGCTTCAGCTGTTAAAAGCTTTTATCCATTGACATACATCTCAAAGCAAGATCCTGAAGTTCAGAGGGATCAGTTAAGTTATCCCCCGCCCCCCAGAGAAAATTTCTGGATGAAAATAATCCCATAATTTTGCTCTCATTTTGCTCCACTAATTTCGATTTTTGCTCCATTACAGTGGAGAGACTATGTGGCCTATTAGGTGGGGGGGGGGGGGGCTGAATTAACGTTAGCCTCTCCCCCCCAGTGAAAATTCAGAAATTTGATCATGCTCATTTTGTTCTCCGAGTTTTGCTCCATTATCGGCGAGTTTTGCTCTATTACCAGGAGAGACTTACAGAGCTCCCAAGAATCTCTCCCAGCCCCACCCAGTGAAAATTCTGAAATTTGATTATGCTCATTTTGTTTTCCGAGTTTTGCTCCATTTTGTTCCATTATCGGCGAGTTTTGTTCCATTGCCAAGAATGACCTAAAGATCTCCAAAGAATCTCTTCTTGCCCCCTAGTGGAAATTCTGAAACTTGAAATTACTCATACCGAGTTTTGCTCCATTTTGCACCATGATCAGCTCGTTTTGCTCTATGATGAGCCGCTTCCGGGTGCCACGCTTTGAGCCTTCAGCGCTCTCGAGTTAGGCCGAAGTAGTCCGACTACAATTTTACACATTCGGGCGAACAGAGTTTGGCGCTCTCAAGCTGCTCTCACTTTCCTCGCCTCTTTCCCCTGATGCACCTGTAACTGATTTTCAAGCGTTCGAGTGCAAAGCGCATTGAGTATAATGGGCGTGAAATTGTTGGAGATATTTTAATCCAGAATTACTATTGTGAATTTAAAAATGTTTTTTGAGGACAGAATGCTGTAGGTAACTAATACAGGTACTAGCTGGTTGAAATCTATCAGTCAAGAATTGTCATAGTATTGCTGTAGTCATTTTCCGTGTAATCTTTTTACGTTAAATAAATATTTCATAGTTTGATGTCTCAAAATTCTTCCTAATTACCAATAGGTTACGGGCCCAGATACGGTACGTGTGCATAAACTGTGAAAAACGTAAAATTCAAGTAAGTGTTGCAGATCGCGAAAAGTTCATTGCTATTTTTTTATTTATTTGCTGAAACCAATATGGCCGAGTTTTCTTCAAATCTCCATTTAGGATTTGAGAAACTTAATGGTCGGGAAAATTATAATAATTGGAAATTTGGCATGAACATGGCCTTGATACATGAAAATTTATGGCGATGTATAGTTGTTGAAGATAAATCAAAGCAGGAAGATCGAGAACGTTGGAGCCAGAAGGCTCTAGCTAAAATTTGCCTTATGGTTCATCCCTCAGCATATCCTCATGTCATGTCATTAGGCACAGCAAAAGAAGCATGGGAAAACCTGGAAAAAGCATATGAAGATAGAGGTCTATCTAGAAGGTTAGCCCTGATACGTGGTTTAGTTCGAGTTAGACTAGAAAACTTTGAAACTATGGAGGCATATGTCAATGAAACTATGTCACTTGCTCAAAAATTAAGTGACATGGGTCAGCCAGTGGATGATGAGTTTCTAGGAGTAATTTTGTTGAGTGGACTAACCGCAAACTATGATCCAATGGTAATGGCTATTGAAAACTCAAGTGCAGTAATCACAAGTGACTTCATCAAGACTAAGCTTCTCCAAGATGACAAATATGGAAAAGAAAAGTCTGAGACAGCATTGTATTCCAAATATAAAAAGCAATTTATTAAGAAAAATGTAAAATGCTTTAACTGTGGGCTGTTTGGTTACTTTAAGAGTCAGTGTACCAAAGAAAGTGATAGCACTCGAGATGAAAACAAACACGAGAAGAATAAGTCTAATCCTAAGAACACCAATAGAAAACGTAAGCGAGAAAAAGCACTTCATACTGTCTCAGGTGGATTAGTGAATACATTCAGTTGGTATGTGGACTCGGGGGCAACTTCGCACATGTCATATAATGCAGATTGTCTTCAAGATTTTATTACCAAAGGTGACAGTGAGATTTTGGTAGCAAATAACCAAAAACTGAGTAGTGTTGGTGTTGGGAATACAACAGTTTTCACGAAAAATGGTTCCATGGTGTTCCAGATTTAAAGGCCAATTTGCTATCAGTGAGTAAAATGGTGGAAAAAGGTCATGCGGTAACATTTGACAGCAACGGCTGCCAGATATATGACAGTGAAGATTTTCAAGTTGAAGGAAATATTGTAGCGACTGCATCCAATAAAAATGGGCTTTATCAGCTGACGTCACTGAGACCCCCATGGGCTGTTTGCGATTCAGGCTGTGCCACGCCGTTTTTGTGGTGAGGTAATTTTTTCGTCGATTTTAAATGAAGAAAAGGTAATTTTACCGTTTAGAAAAAAAAACTGTATGAAATAATCGGATAATGAATTTTACGCCGAGGTTGAGGTCTACATTGACGTCACAAATGACACAAATAGTGAGGAGTTTTCGCGTGGACATGGCAGACACTTTCAGCTAGATACGCCATCCTATTAAGGTTTATAGGGTTCTTGAAGGAAGTCCAAGTTTTTGAATTCACCAATTGCTTACGCGAATTTCTCTTGATGAGTAACCTATCCTTGTTTTGCTGCTGTCAAATGACAATGAGAGCATTATATCGGTGAAAATGCGCATATGTCTGTCGATTTTAAAAACTTGCCGCATTAGCCAGTAAATCAGTAAACTGAATTTTGGTTTTGGAACGTCTTGCAGCAAATATATTACTGACAGTTAAAAAAAGAACTCAGCCTAAAAAGCTGTCCCTATAATTACGACGTGTGTCAAATTTGTTTACTTGAAAATAGGCGCCATCTTTTTTTCATCGATTCGTACTGTCAAATCAATATTAGGTCATTCGGAACACATTTCACTGCTCCGAACATGGGCGCTCGAGCAAACGAGCTTGATTATCGGTATTTATTTATGACATAAAATTTGTTTTTTTTTTTAAGGATAAAAGTCAAAATGACATTATGTTGGCAATACAATGTAAACTTGTCAATGATTTCAAATTTTTTATGTAGAAAAGGCTTGTGTTGCCCCTAGTGAAACCAGGGACCACCGTTCTCTTCACGGCCATTATATTCAATGCACTTTGCACTCAAACGCTTGAAAATCAGTTACAGGTGCATCAGGAAAAAGGGGCGAGGAAAATGAGAGCAGCTTCACTGCGCCTGAGTGCTCAAAGCGTGGCACCCGAAAGCAGCTCAGGTAATGGAACAGAACTCGCCGATCATGGAGCAAAACGGAGCGAAACTCGGAGAACAGAATGAATATCATCAAACAAAATTTCCACTGGTGTGAGGGGGGGCTAGAAGAGATTTTTAGGAGCTCGTAGGTCATTCCAAGCAATGGAGCAAAACTCGCCGATCATGGAGCAAAATGGAGCAAAACTCGAAGAACAAAATACGCATATAGAAAAAAAAAATCACACGTGTTGCAAGGAGAGATTCCTAGGAGCTGTGTAGTTCATTCCAGAGCCGCTTTCGGGTGCAGTGTGCGAAACACCTGAAGCATTTCACGCCCATTATACTTACTCAATGCGCTTGAAAATCAGTTATAGGTGCATCAGGGGAAACAGGCGAGGAAAGTGAGAGCATCTTGAGAGCGCCAAACTCTGTTTGCTCGAATGTGTAAAATTGTAGCCGGAGTACTTCGAACTAACTCGAAAGCGCTCAAAGCGTGGCATCCGAAAACGGCTCTCGATGAAGCAAAACGAGCTGATCATGGTGCAAAATGGAGCAAGACTCGGAGAACACAATGAGTAATTTTTCATTGGGGGGCAAGAAGAGATTCTTTGGAGCTCTGTAGGTCATTCCTGGTAATGAAGCAAAACTCGCCGATAATGGAGCAAAACTCGGTATGAGCAATTTCAAGTTTCAAAATTTTCACTGGGGGGCAAGAAGAGATTCTTTGGAGCTCTGTAGGTCATTCCTGGTAATGGAGCAAAACTCGCCGATAATGGAGCAAAACGGAACAAAACTCGGAGAACAAAATGAGCATGTTTAAATTTCAAAATTTTTACCGGGTGGGGGGGCTAAGAGAGATTTTTGGGAGCTCTGTAGGTCTCTCCTGGTAATAGAGGAAAATTGGCCGATTATGGAGCAAAATGGAGCCAAACTTGGAGAACAAAATGAGTATGGTCAAATTTCGAAATTTTCACTGGAGGGGGCTAGGGTGAGATTCCTGGGAGCTCTGTAGGTCTCTCCTGGTAATGGAGCAGAACTCGCCGATAATGGAGCAAAATGGAGCAAAACTCGGAGAACAAAATGAGCATAATCAAATTTCTGAATTTTCACTGGGGGGGGGGGCTAGCGTTGATTCACCCCCTCCCCCCCCCCCCCATCTAACAAGCCACACAGTCTCTCCACTGTAGTGGAGCAAAAACCGAAATTAGTGGAGCAAAATGAGAGCAAAATTATGGGATAATTTTCATCCAGAAATTTTCTATGGGGGGCTAACTTAACTGACCTCGTTCAGAGACAAATAGAAAATTTAGTTTCCGTAGATATACCAAATATCGAAGGATTTCCCATCGATAAAGCAATAAACTTCTTGAAAACCCCCAAATCATGAGGAGAAGATGGGGTAACAGCTATGAACAAGATATGATATTAACATAAATTTTCATGGTAGCAATGGAGGATGTGTTTAAGATACCTGACTAATTAAGATATAAATCTCAATCGACTATATAAATCTTCTACAATAAGCTGACTACATCGTATTTATTTTCATACTTGAACACCAACAGTTGATTGATAGGAGTATCGGAATCAATGAACGTGAAGATGAATATGAATCAATACTGTTGATCATCTGGGCAGATGAAGTATGGACCCCAAATCTTCAAAATATGACACTGGATGAAGAAATCGACGGCGAAAATCGAAAATTAGGAGAAGCAACATACATTTGAGAATGAAGAGGAGAGAAAAAAAAAATCTTTAATCTCTGTCATCCTAGTTTATCGAGAGAAGTTAGCTGTGGTCAATATATTGAGTGGTCGATACCATCGTACCTTACTATTTGAGTTAGTATTTTGTGGCACAGTCATATAAAACGTACGCTATGTAACCAGTATTTTACTAGCTTGTGGCTATCAAGATTCTCCTGCGTGTGGGAAGTTCGCTTTTCACTACTTGTTGTACAATGAAGTACTAATAATGAACCACAGACACTCGTCAAATAGAAGAACTGCCTCAAGAAATCGTTAAGTTTTGTGTATCTACTTAGAATAATTCTAAGTATTTTTTCCTAATTCCATCCCATTATACTCTTCAAAAAATAAATCCTTTTCCGACTGAACTACAGCACACTTAAGCCTATCAATACAACAACGTTCAATTTTCTACCGTGCGTAAAAGGCCTATTTGGGTTGCTCCTTTGCTTCGCCGCCGCCATCCTTCAACTTTGATAGATGTGTCAAACGGTTAGACAGGCATTGTTGCCTCTCGAGGATAAATGACGTGAAGAAGCAGCGCGGCAAAACAATCTCTTTTGTTGTTTGGTAATTTACTCTTTTTTTTTTTCTATCTCGATTGGATGATGTTGCTTTCTTTAAGAGCCAGATATATCGAATTTTGTATGATGATATTGACCCAAGCATAACAAACAAGACCATTTAAGAAAATTTGATAGACGATAGTAACTAAGCTAATGATAGTGAGAGGAATGAGATATGAGATTCTACTTTATGAACTTTTTTAATCTAAACTCAATTATCACCCATCTCAACTAAGTTACCATAAACGTTTGAAAGCATTGATTTTCAACAGCTTGCCTTCGATTTTTGTAAGGTACTGTGCTTGACATGATCTCACAATACCAAAAACACTTCACAAAAGAAAGAATTATTCATTTACGCTGAGTAATGGTTTATTGTTGCGAAGAGTCATTCCATGGTGGTTATAATGAAATCTTTAATACAATATTGCCTGTGAAATTAGTTTTTAAGGCCTAAAGAAGTCTGATTACTTACGCATGTCAATTTTTGACGACCGAACAAATGAGGATTATTCTTCTTTCGCTTCTTGTCGGTCGGATTTCTTGATTGGCTTTGCTTTATATCATAATTTTACTGATGGTGAGATAGGGAAGACATTAACCAAAAACTTGAGCAGTCATGATACTAGAAACTTTCAAATGCGATCTCCTTGAGCGTGTGTAGGTCTGATACTGAGTTGTTGATGCAGGACACTCATCCAAATATACCTAAATAGATTTTGTATTTTGTGGTAGTTGTCAAGCTCATAATCTAAGGTATATTTGGATTAGTTTTGCAATCTCTACCAGTTGCTTCTTCAAATCATTAATATCGAAGTTTGCTTGTTGAATGTTTTTCTATATAACATTATTCAAGGGAAGTTGAAATGTATATCTGGGACATTTCGATGCGCCCGATTATGAAAATCCCCGCTACTGTTTTCCCCATATAATAAATTCCAGATTCTAAATGTTCCTTTCAACTTATCTGACAGACACGTAAAGACCCCGCTCGTATAGGCCCGTCGACTCTATATCCAACTAATTATTTTAATCCCCCGTCCGGCGTTTCAGTAGCCACGACAAGCATGAAAATTGATGATGTGCTACGAGTCCACTCGTAAAAACCGAGTATCTCTGAGATTAATCTGGTAACCTACACCGTGTTTTGTCTGCCGAGGCCTACTGTCGTTTGTTTTTCGTTCCGGAAATGTATTATTATTTCGTCCGCTGGTGACAGGGCGACATTTTACACCCTTTATTATTATTTCGGGTTGTTTATCTGATCGTCGTGCTCTTGAGGATAATTAATTAGGCTTAACTTAAGTCGAGTCGATGGTAAGGACCTGATCGTATGTCTTCATTTTATAGAGATTTTCAAAGAATGTGACAGGTGACAGTTCTGTTTTGAATAATCAAGATTTTTTTTTTATATCATATATTATTAAATTCCTCTCCTTTGTATAGAGTTTTATTTTCATCCAGCAAAATGATTTTGGCTATAATATTGATTGAGCATCCTCCCCAGACACCACCACCAACAAAAACAACAAACCCTCCAAAAGGGCCAACAAAAATGCCATATACATTAAAGATTTGCTTTATGACCCCATAGTAAACTAAACAAATCCCACCCCCATAGACCTGCCAAGGGCAATAGGGACCACCATGAAATGTTTACCTATGGTAACAAAGGGGCAATATTAAAGTAAATACATCTCAAACAATGAGGGTTGTCACGTTTGAAAAATAAGACATGACATGAAAGAACCTATTGACTATTATGAAAACTTTTAAATTTATTTGACAGGAATTCATCTTGTACATTTGAGTCGACGGTAAATAAAATGAAAAAACAAATACAGAAGGGAGCAGCCGGCACATATAAAAAGTACTACCGTTCAAGTATTCCACGATGGTACTGATACGCCGCCATCCGAAAGGAATTTAAAAATAATTACAGAGCATTTCGAAGCCATCGCCCGTCAATCAACGTCACAAGGCGACTGACTGTAAAGACATCCGTTGATTCGGGCCGGAATTTCAGATTCCACAGATTTTCTGATAGACATTGCCTTCAGGTTGTTTATAGCCAAGCCTTATCATCATTTTAAATTTAAATTTTCGGCATAACATAATATAAGAGTGACCATATATGTTCATTCAACGATTAATAGTTTAGATATCTACTGATGGAATTTGAATAATACTGATCAGGGAATTACTGTTACACCCAAGTCTTTTTAGGTTATAAAATGTGTCTATTGAATCCTATTGACTTAAACATTATTTTTGTATATGAAGGTGTTAATATCATACCTAAGTCAAGAGTGTTTTTATAGTGACACTTGAGAATTTTAATAAATATTAAACAAAAATTGTACAGTTTCAATAATATTCAAGATAAAATGCCCTGATCTCAAACAAACATTAACTTCCGAGAATTGAGCATCGACAATCAACAGATGCGTTCGCTAAATAGTTAACAGACTCCTAGAATCGATCCAGAAAGACTTACATGGGGTGCTGAAAAACTGGTCATGTGACGTCTGTCTGCATATCCACTCTTATCCAAACTAATTTCGATTGAAAGTGTGGTCGAATTTCCATATTATGCCAAGCTTGATTCGAGAATCTCCTTTGAAAGCTCCATTGCATCATTGATTGGAACACTACAAAAGAAACTTGTTCCAGAGTTGTTGTTGATGATAAACCACTTTCGGGCTAAAGTCAAGATTTTTCAAGATGCACTTACTTCTCATAAAACAACTTTCTACAGTACATTAAGAAAGGTTTCAGATTGTTACCTTATTTTATAAATGTGTAAAAGACGTACCATCGAGAAACTAGATGAATATACCGGGCTGAACACAATAGAAGTATTTTAAGTTTGGAACATTGATTTGGAGAGACGAAGTTGTTATGTTTTCAATTTGTTGCTTATAATGATAAGAGAGCAGGACAGCTAACTTATTCAAAAAAATTTTTGGACAGATGAAGCCACCTTTACTACTACATACCTCAGGAATGTATGACAGACGGTTTTTCTTGAAGAAAATATTTGGTAGTTTCGACTTGTGTACAAACTCCACGGTATGGTATCACCATAACCAAATTTAAGATCTATAAACCTAGCAGTCCAGGTGGAAAAAACTTCGGGAACTATATAATAATTAGGTGCTTTTTAGGTGCTAATTAGGGCCTCTAATTAAAAATTAGGTGCTCCTTTAGTTTCTGAGAAAATCAAAAAAAACTAAGGGACTGCTAGGTTTATAAAAGCTAGCAGTCCCCTATAGTAAAAAATATTTTTTCCAATTTTTTCTTTGTTTCAGAATTAGGTGCTTTTTAGGTGCTCCTAAATAGTCCAATAAAAAAGAGAATTGATTAATTATTTATTGAGGTACAGATTTTTTTTTAATTATTAGGGGACTGCTGGCTTTACGTCTACTTGTTGGTGTGTCAGAATGGCAAAAAAACTTCGGGATCTATATAATAATTAGGTGCTTTTTAGGTGCTAATTAGGGCCTCTAATTGAAAATTAGGTGCTCCTTTAGTTTTTAAGAAAATCAAAAAAAAACTAAGGGATTGCTAGGTTTATGAAAGCTAGTAGTCCCCTATAGTAAAAAATATTTTTCCAAAATTTTCTTTTGTATCAGAATTAGGTGCTTTTTAGGTGCTCTTAAATAGTCGAAGAAAAAATAGAATTGGTTAATTATTAACTGAGTTACAGATTTTTTTTTAATTATTAGGGGGGACTGCTGGCTTTACGTCTACTTGTTGGTGTGTCAGAATGGCAAAAAAACTTCGGGATCTATATAATAATTAGGTGCTTTTTAGGTGCTAATTGGGGCCTCTAATTAAAAATTAGGTGCTCCTCTTGTTTTTGAGAAAATCAAAAAAAACTAAGGGATTGCTAGGTTTATGAAAGCTAGTTGTCCCCTATAGTAAAAAATATTTTTCCAAAATTTTCTTTTGTATCAGAATTAGGTGCTTTTTAGGTGCTCTTAAATTGTCGAAGAAAAAATAGAATTGGTTAATTATTAACTGAGTTACAGATTTTTTTTTTAATTATTAGGGGACTGCTGGCTTTACGTTTACTTGTTGTGTCAGAATGGAAAAAAACTTCCCAATGAAGTTCCCAAAACATTGGCTGTTCGTTTATTTGAGATGTATAAGAACTCGTGGTTAACTTCACATCAGCAACGTCATTTTTTCCATTCAAAACAATTCCATACAATTGATGTGATGTAACACTGACTGCCTTAAAGCAACAGTTCGTTCTATCGTCGGGCGCCGACAAGCAGCAACAGGCTGATATAAACAAATCCCCAACGTTGCAGAATCACTCCCGCTGCCACATAAGAAACAGCAAGAGCAAAAGGAACGACAACATATATTTAACTCGCTTTAAGGAGTCAGTTACGGTCCTGCCCCTTGACGCAGAACTCCGCCTCGTGTGAAAGCCCATCTTTGTTTGAAGAGTGAGCGAGAAGAAGTGTTGGTAAATTATTTGGTTGGAAAAGGATGTCGAGAGAAAGATGTTATAGGATAAGGAGCAGAAGTGAGAGGATTATTGATGAAAATGTATAATGAGGTGAGAACGGAACTTTTGATATAGATAATGACGGAATATAGAGGCATCTAAAAGAAACTTATGTGGTCTCTACTGTTTTGAGGTTACGCGAACACTGAAGAGTAATAAAATGGGCTAAATATTTGATGAACTACTCTTTTTTTTTAATATACCTGTTTTTGTAATCTCAAAACAGTACGTGTACCTACATCGTAGATTTTTAGGTAACTTCTGTTACGGGATGATTTTTCTTGGGCCAAAATAAAAGGAAATAAGCGTATTCGCCTCATTGAACAGCATACCTTCGTCGAGCCACTGTTTTCTTTCCAATAGTTGTGGCCAAACTTTCCTTCAAACTTTTCATTTTTCCCAGAATCATCAAATTGGAGGTTAAATAATGGAATTGATTTCCTTTTAGTAGGGTTAAAATAAATAGTCAATTAATTTATTAATAAACAAAATCACAATATTTACATTAGAACAGCTGATTGTCTGATTCGATTAGATTGACTTGATTGACAGCGCTCCAAATAAGGTCAATGACCGGTACCAATTTAATTTAAAATAGTCCTATGCCCAACTACCATCAAAATTCCTCAGAACCCTTCACCTTGGAGTTTTGACACAACCTTATTAAAGGACATTGAAGGGACAAGCAGAGGTCATTCAGGTCGAGGACTTTCCACGATTAAGTGTTCGGGAAAATCCGTCAGGCACATTTTGCCGATTTCTGAGTTGTCCAGTTTCCGCTCATAGGTCTAAGGTGACTAATCCGTTATTTTAGCACCAAAGCGCCTTGCGCGGATTTCTTTGTGAGCCGAAAAAGGGCAACGTGATCAATTGTCTGTTGTTAAAGGCCAAAGTATTTTGGTAAGTGGTTTTTCTTATTCGTCTTCTCTGTGTTTCTCTATTGCCTATGTATAAGCATATAGTTTTCTGTTAATTATATGGTTAAATTCCGAATATTGGACATACCTACTTATCGCTCCAAGCCCAGTCTCATAACGTCCATTTGTTTCAGGCCTTATTTAGTCGTCACGCTTTAGTCCTTAACTTTGAGTAAAGAGTTAAAAGTTAAGTTAGGTTTACTGTATATTTCAAGTCGTGCCTCCTGTCTTCAGCCTCCGCTAGACAATTGGAAGCTTTAGTGACTTCTAATTACTGAACTTCAGTGCTCATGGCCAGTTGCTTCTTGTCGCGACCCTGATCCAGTCCCAGGTCATCGGAAACACTGGAAGATATCAATCCAATCCTTCAGGTTTCCCTCAAGGGATTAGGGACTACTCAGGTTCGATAAGTGTGTTATGTTTATTCTCTTAATATCTGGAACCTACCAAACCTTACCAACCCCTGGTTGGAATAAATCACCAAAGCGACGCAGTCTTCTACAATATTAAATTTGCCCTTCAGGTCATGTATTGTTACTTCAATTTTAATTATTTATCTATATTACCAATTTTATTCCATAATATTAAATTCGCCCTTCAGGTTACGTATTGTCACTTCCACTTTAATAATTAATGATATATATCTCTCTAATATTCCATAAATACATACTTCACTGAATACAGGAAAATACTTGTACACTGGGGTTAAATGGCCATTCACGAAGGTACTGCATTTAGTAAGGTGATCTATTAATTTACATTTCAGGTATTATTGCTGTTATAAGTGTTATACAATAACCTTTTCTTTATTTAGGGACTAAAGATGAGTGTAATTATTGTAAATACTATTTTTAGAACGTAAGGTTACGGTTAGGTACTCCTACGATTTATTTTGTTCTTGTTCTGGTTCCAGTGTTAATAATTTTCAGTGTTGCAGGGCGTTCGGAAAACCCACTCCGAACTTTTTCTAGAGTCAAACCTGTTCTTGTTCTAATTAAAAGCCCGTACCTGATTGTGGCAAAGCGTTTCACTTCTGCTCTTCCTTCTTGTTTACTTTTATATTTCAGGTTGTGCTGCTATAGGTCCGTAGAAGTTTCCTGCTTTCGTTATATCGGTTGACTTCGTGTACTGCGGGGAAAAGCAGGTGGCGCTCTATATTTAATTATTTAATTGATCCACACCCCTCTCCGCATGGGAAGCTAGTCGGCAACCCTTCACACGAAGTCCCGTTTCTAGATTTCACCCACCGACCGACCCTCTCTTTCTATTTTTTTGTTTAAGTTACCCATTCACTGTCTCACTTCCTCAAATTTTATTATTTAATTTTCAATCACGTTTTGCGGGTAACACTTCTTAGAAAGTTTTAATATTTGAGGTTATATCACATATCACATATAAGTATACCTATAGTCATAGTATAGTTACCTAATTCAAATAAAATTAATAATATTCATCATTTAGGTGTGGTGTATCAGTAAGAAATACAAAAGGAAGCAAACATCTCAATAAATTACAACAATAGGGTATTAAGTAAGCAAGATCAAGGAGAAACAGGAAAGTTTCAGATCAAACTTTATCAATTCTCTGTTAGGTAATAACACTCTGCTCCTTAAAATCTTAGTTCTAGTGCTGGATGTTAAAATTATGTGTAAGTTGCCAGTTACCACGGTGTATACATAGTACAATAACCATGAATGTCACTGTTATTTAAAGGTAATATTTGTCTTCATTTGACTGATGTCAATGATTTGCTCAACTTTCAAAAGCCCAATTTTTCTACAAATCTGAAAAGTTGGATATACCTAGGTCTTGGAAGATGATATGGATATGTATTCTATAAATCTATTAATCTATTATGCAGACTTTCCATTTTTTGACTTAGTGTCCTTAAAGCTGTAGCCCAAACAGTACTCGTGATGTATCTACCTCTACCTATTGCAGATGTGAGTGATACAAAAATGTCTTCATATATTACATTCTTCACGCAATAAGATAGAATGTTTATAGATGAAATAAAGATATTAACATGTCGTCTGCCGTCTACTTTTCACATGTTGCTGAATGAAATGACCATACTATTATTTCAGTCAACACCATGTAAATTACCATTTCCAAATGTAAACCTATTTATATTTACAAATAGTAGGTATACGGTATACGCCTTCAAGTTCCTACATCGTTCGTCACTAGAAGAAATGCAGCATTCAGGATTGTCAAGAGCGGTCTCTGAATCTCCAAACAATTCCTCTACCGACATTCCTCAGCCTCATAAAAAACTCCAGTAACACTAATAACCATTCAATACGGAATCCAATAAATACAAAGAGAAGAGAGGACTGGCCACCAAACTAACCGCATTCGGCATGCTTTGACTAAATTCTAAGACCGGTAGCCCGAAACCATTCATCAAGCCTCCAGACAAGAATGGAACATGTAAAAGATGCCGAAAGATATCTCTAGGAATTATCACAAAAAAAAGTTAAATTGTTTAGACAACGGAAAATTATTTTATAGGAAAAAAAGGCGGCGGCTGAATAAATTTCGAGGAACAAGGTTTCGGCTGACTTGGACTTGGAAGGACTAGGAAACAAATTTATGTGAGAGTGGTTTTCAGTGATGCATTTAAATTGAAAAGAAGGAAGAAGCCAACTTATTCCAATAGGAATTTGCTTCAACGTAGCAGCAGTAGCGGTTCCCATAAAAAGCCACGTATCTCACTATGTGACAAATATCTTGACCATATCAGCCATTTCAAGAAAATTAATACCCAACCGTCGATTCTCGTTCAACCAGATGCGCTAAAATACTAAACGTTTCTTGAAATACGTTGCGCAAGTTGATTTAACCAGTCAGATAAGTCAATTGAAAGGCAGAGAGTACAAGAATATGGCGGCAGATAACACTATTTATGACACCCGCATGCAAACTGACCGCCCAACCTAAACGCTGGCTGTAATTAATGTCCAGATAACGGCCATGGTAATAATGACCGGCAGTCGTACCTGTTCAAGCCTCTCAGCAGATTTATATGTTGAAGATTTCGTTTTTGCTTTGATCGTTCCCGACGACTGCAATATACCTGTTCAGCGTTGCGTTTGAAATATCAGATTAATAAATTTCGGAACGGTTTGGTAGGTTTGAAACAAAACCACTGTCCAGCAAAAGTGCTGATAATATTTATTTATAGTACAGCTCATCAGACAGTTGATCCAAGTTGCGATGGCACAGTTGCCGGATTGTCATAGAAGTATCGGCATTTGGATAAAATGAGGTGGTGGACTATTGAACCCTGGCATTTAGCAACAAAAATTATTATTACACTGATCAGTCATTGACAACGTCGCGTGTATTATCTCAATGCTACCAACCTCAGGACAGGTGCGAAATTCAAAATCAAAATCAATAGGTAACGATTTTGATGTAAGTATTGGTATGACTACTCTGGATTTATAGCGTCAATAATGGCGTGATCCAAGATCTAGAATCCATGCAATAATCAAAAATGTTGAAGTTATTATTATTTGGTTTTAAATTGCGATGGCTATGTAAGTTGTATATATAAGTTTGGGCCAATAGAGAAAATGTGTCTGAGAGTGCAACGGATAGTTTATCTTGTAAACAACATTTCCGGTATTCAAACTATGACTAAGGTACCAACTACCTACTACTACTGAACCTAATGACTTGTCGAAAATCAACATTTTGGCTCATAGAGTTTGTATATCTGGCAGAGCATGATAGAAGAAATGTCTATCTGCATTCTAGCTGAAGTCATTAATTATATTATATGAGTTCTAACAATAATTTATACCAGATAACAGTCGATATAAATTAATCAGGGAAAACGATCCTGAGAGAGTATCATTTGTTACTTTATCAATAATGACTTCTTGATGTTCATGCAGGAATGGTTGAATAAAAACATAGATGTTTATCTTATCATAAGATGTCAGCAGAAAAAAATGTAAATAATTTTACCGTTACATTAAACTTTCGTGTCACTTTCGTTATTATTTGAAATGTTCCAGTTACTTGAGCTTTTTGGATGATATGTTCCATATCCAAATATACATTGTTTTCCATGAAACAAACCTGAGGCAAATCGTAAAACGTTGCACTGCCATTATTCACTCCCCGCATATAATATTATACTTTATAGTCGGGTCCCATAAACATCGGCGTAAATTATGAGACATAAATAAATCTGCGATGGCTTTAACGAGCGCCATTGAACGGCTTTTCAAGAAACTCTAAACGTCCATTACAACCAGAGAGATTTAGGAGCTTTTTATGGGCGACCAGCCGGCCGGTCGTCAAAAGGCGGTTTTATTGTTTTTTTCGCTTTTGGGGCGGCACATAATGAAAACTGGTGTCGAGTTTCGGTCTGAAACGTGATTTCGTTTCGGTTTTTGCTCAAACCCATTATTGAAGTAGATTATTCGCTGGTTACATTTGCTTTGTGTCTAGAATTACATTCTCGGGACTCGAAACACTTTAACTTGAAAATTTTTCAGAACAACACGAAGCTTGTTAAAAATTAACAAGCAAAACTTATTGGAACGAATTTGTGAATAATTATTGAATTTGATATCTGTAATACCCAGAATTTTCTTCATACGTACGGTTATAGGTTATAGGTGTTGCCTCAACTCCAAGATTTTAAAGATACTTTTTAATTGATATATTCCTATAAAAATTTCGTGAAATTTGCAATTATGTTTTTGGCACGAAACGAGGCTTTTCAACTTTCAAACTCAGACAGCAAGAATTTGCCGGCCGCAAATATGTGAACTAATATTTCTATCTCGCTCTATTCTATCGCAAATGGTGTATTTCCATATCGTTTTTTCCTCCCCCTTCACCTCAGACCGAAACGCACTTTTCACAGTTGACAACCTATACCTACCATTGATTGAAACTTCATCTGGAGAGTGCTATATAAAAGATGTGAAAAATTCCTGATGGACTGACGGAGTGGATTGGGATTTAAGGGGTTCTGGTCAAATTTTTGAAGTGAATACTTCTTTGGCCGCATGAGAGTGATTTTTCAAGGTCGCGTCACGACACGATTTATAAAATTTTCGTCTCGCAAGTGAGATGAAGCATATGATGAATATGAGGGAGAGAGCGAAAGAGATGGTGATATCGATAAATATTTTAATAAGAAATTCACCTAAAAAATAAAGGTACGTTTATTGAATGCACCCAAATAATTGACACATTTTAAGTATTGCTACTTGTCAATAGATGGCGCCACCTAACTAAAACCAAATAATTTGTAATTTTAACAATAAAAATTCGTTGTTTATTTATAAAAATGGTTCGAAGAAGAGAATTTAATTAAATTTATTTAAATTATTTAGAAATTTCCTCTAAAAGTTATCTTTTTTCAAATGACTAACAGATTGCGTCATGTGTCCAGCGTCATTCAATCAGCAGAGTCAACATAACCTCACTCTATTGTTTATATTTATATTTTGTTTATTTATATAAATTTTCCATTTTTCCAGATAAAGAAAAGCCAAGAATAAGTGCCTTTTAATTAATAAAATAATCCAGCAAAGGAAAAATATGAATTTGGACTTTGTACTTTTGCAAAAAAAAAAACATCATCCAACCAAAGAAAGATTTTCTGGTTCTGGGGGCCTTCTGGAGTAATTTTTGGGGGCCCCGAAACATGTTTTTCTGATTCCCGGTAGGAATTACCTTACATTTGTAAAATGGGTAAAGATTTTGAAGAATTATTGAAGTGAATACTTCTTTGGCCGCATGAGAGTGATTTTTCAAGGTCGCGTCACGACACGATTTATAAAATTATCGTCTCGCAAGTGAGATGAAGCATATGATGAATATGAGGGAGAGAGAGAGATCGATAAATAAGTATTCACTTCTATCACGTGTACGGTGCTGCACGCGACTTTTTTTTCCAATGTAGCCACATTCTTTGGAAATTATAACTACCTATTCACCTCAGCTCCAAAATAATACCCAACATTTCTGAAAAATGCATTCGCGGCCATTACAATCATTCCTAGCTGCAAACGCCATCTCCTTAACTGCCCCCTAACAATGAGCAATCCTACTAAAATAACAGTTCTGCCATCTATTAAAGAGAATTCTAACTGAATGCTGTTGCCCTCTATTAGAGAGATACATAAGCCAGAACGTTGTTAGGTCCACTGGAATTTCGACAAATTAGATTTAAACATGCCGAAATGCCGCCTGAAAAGAAAGGCAAGACAGACCAGGGAAACAAAAAAAAGATAAAAAATGAGAACTTGGATTCATCACACGATGTTATCATTGAAGAATTTAATAGTCACTAGTGATGAGCGATATATCACGAACTGTGATTTAATCACTGATATCTAAAAATCACGAATCACGACCGCTACCAAAGTTCTATAAAAAGCGTGACGTGATCACGACAACGTAGCAAACTAATTTCTTGTCTATTAGAATATCTAGCCTTATCCACATAAACCAGCGCTGTGTGGGCGGGCCTTTAGTTCCGGACTAAGGGATTTCGGCCCTTACCAGTTTAATGGTACTTTTGATCAATTTTTTAAATATTTAAGTGGGTACTACTTTATCAAATATTTGCTTTGTTTGATTTTCATCGTAATTTGTTGTTTTAAATGGCATCCTACTTTATCTCACCCATTTGGGGTTTTTGCAAACGTATAGGTACTACTTTATTGTTGTCTTTGTCTTACTCACATATAATTAACAATTAAACATATTTTCATTAAAATTAAACTAAAAACAGGTTTCCAAGACCTTATTTGGGAAATTTATTTATTTATTTTTAATCGTTATTCTTATTTAATTATTCAACAGGTTTTAATTAAATTAAACCATTTAAAATGTCATTGATGTCACGCATGCGGCAACGTCGCTATTAGTCGGCCATTTTGCAATGACGTGTTTACGTTTTTATCCAGTTTTTCCTCGGATTTTCCATTTTTCCAGGGCGTTTTAGGTCGGAAAAACTGGTTTAAAGTACGAGGCTTTGAGTTTTTTTCATTTTGTGCAAAAAATGTACAGTTCTTCAATAGGGTAAGTGACAAAAACTCAAGTCTCATCAAGTAGGTGCTGGAATGTTCTTTTTAGAGGTTTTTCTTGGGATTTTCCGCTTTTCCAAAGCTTCTTCAATTAGGAAAACCGATTTTAAATATGAGGCTTTAAGTTTTTTCCATTTTGTACCAAAAATTTCCAGTTTTCCAATGGGGCAGGTGACTAAAACTTAAGTTTCATCAAGTAGGCTTTGGTCCTTTTCAGACTATTTCAGAGGTTTTTCTTTGAATTTTCCGCTTTTCCAGGGCTTTTTCGGCCGGGAAAACCGATTTTAAGTACGAGGCTTTGAGTTTTCTTCATTTTCTAGCACAAATTTATAGTTTTAAATGCAATAATTAGGAAAATCCCATTTAAATGCTTTTTCTGGAAGTTTCGATGTGGCAACATCGTTTGTAGCCAACTTCAATCATGTAAACCTTGTAATAAATGTCATTTGCCAATTTGGACAGTCTACCATTCTGAGTGTTTTTATCCATGTTTTTCCTCGAAATTTCCGCTTTTCCAGGCCGTTTTAAAACGGAAAAACTGGTTTAAAGTACGAGGCTTTGAGTTTCCTTCATTTTGTGCCAAAAATTTTCAGTTTTCCAATAGGGTAAGTAACAAAAACTCAAATTTCATCAAGTAGGCTTTGGAATATCCTTTTTAGAGGTTTTTTTTCGGATTTTCTACTTTTCCAGGGCTTTTTCGATCGAGAAAACCGATTTTAAGTACGAGGCTTTGAGTTTTCTCCATTTTGTGCCAAAAATTTCTAGTTTTCCAATGGGATAAGTGACAAAAACTCAAGTTTTATCAAGTAGGCTTTGGAATGTCCTTTGCAGAGGTTTTTCTTTGGATTTCCCGCTTTTTCAGGCCGGGAAAACCGATTTAAAGTAGGAGGTTTTGAATTTCCTTCATTTTCAGCCAAAAATTTCCAGTTTTAAATGTTAAAATTAAGAACGCAAAAAAAAATCAGTAAAAAAACAACTTTTGGGTTTTTTTTTATAGGTGGCAACACTGCTTTGTAGCCAACTTCACTCGGGTTTCAATCCAGTAGGTCTTGGAATGTTATTTCTAAAGTGAGTCACTGACCTAAGATAACTAACTTTTCAACAGAATTTCATCTACATCTACCAGAGAAGCTCAAGAAAGAGCAGACAATTATTATAGTGGTTGAAGAACCATAACAGTATGCAAGTCAACTAGGTATAGGTACCTACCTACTACAAAAATTGCCTGAACCTCTTTTTTTGGAGACTTGCTGTGAAGCAAGATTGAACAAACTGTCTATTTTTTTGAAAGCTGGTATAATCAATCATACTCAACCAATTTTAATCCCCTAAATCCTTTGAAGAGTGAATGAACCGCCTGCTTTAAACGATGAGGTGACAGTTTGATTATACCAGCTTTCAAAAAAATTGACTATAAGAGTTTCATTGATTTCAGACGAGTCTGTAAAGAACGGGAAATGGAGAACAGGAAAACAAGATTGTAGCGAAAGTGTCACGAGGAGAATAAATAATGTGAGGACCAACAAGAAGAAGCCAGAGAGTAAACTCTCATTCGACTATTTGATGATTATAGAACTTTATGCGAAGGTATATCAGGTAGAACTCATTATACGGTGGATGGTTGAAAAGATTGAAAAATTGAGACAAAAAACTGAGAGGTAATTTGGGAAAAATTCAGACAAATAGACATACGTATGGTCTTTCTATTCAAGGCTATGTTTCATCTATTATAGAATATGAAAATATTAAGGAAAGGTCAGATTCCGGCATTGTCCTAAAAATAAAAAAGAAAGTTGATAAGAATTTGAGAAAAATGATGAAACAAAAATCAATGAAAACACTGACATCAAACCACCTAGAGATGAAAAAACAATGCTTACATATTGCAGAAACTCGCCTAACACCTTGTACCACAGAATCTTGTACTTATGACAAACTTATGGTTTGTATTTGACCTTGTTGCAAAAGATGCGGATAGCATACACCAACTACTTCGAGAACTATTTGGGTTTCCTATTACTAGATAGCAATAAATCCGCCTTTAATATAAAAAAAAGAAGAAGAATGAAGTAGAGGAACCTAGAAGGAAATTGAAAAATACTCCGAACTTAAACATCATGAAACGTAACTAGAAAAGATTATTCTAGAAGAAAATCCATTCCTATAGGCTAATAAAACATCCGGGGAGCAATAATAATTACGCACCTTTGATTAACCGTCTTTCGAAGTATAGCCATCCGAGATAAAAAGCGATCGTCATACATAAGTTCTCTGAGAAAGGTAATTAATTGCCGAGTTAATTGTTAATTTATTACGTTGCGAGGTCATTAAAGAGCAACGGACAATCAATATAAACTGTCGCAACTCGCCGGGGACCTGTTGATTGATGGTCGTTGGGAGCCGAACGTGTCGAGGCATCAATTACCGACCCCAATGGTCACTTCTTGTCTTGCTAATTACCAAAAGGTAATTAACGCTCGAACTGATAAAGGAGATGCACTTAGAAAGTTAACCAATTAGTTTTTACATAAAAAAATTATTCATGGTATCGATGCTTGGAACCTATTATTGGAGAGGTTGCAAAAACGTTTCAGTCAATATTTGAATGTATGTGAAATTTTTTCATCTTAAGAAAAATATGCATTGGTATTCACTAACCTGGGAAACATTTTAATAAAATACTTCTCAATTAACCCGAAGCTATCAGGCCCAGATATCCATGAGAGCGACCATTATTTTTCGCCGTTTCTCATTTGTCACTGTCGAACCGAACAGCTTTCATAATAAAGTGTAGTAACGAGCCACCGAATGACGAGACAGCAGCCAGTCCAGAAGAGTCATTCATCAGAGGGACCTAGACTTGTCCGACAGTCAACTTTAGATGGACCAACTCTCATCAATCAGAACGACCAATGCTACATTTTCCGTTTGACGTTAATCAATTCAACATTGAATTTACTTTTAAAAAAATTCAGAGTTGTTAAACCAGTAAGTAGCCTCTCCAAGATCCCACTTCCATGATAAACTGGAACAGTCTCCGGGTCCCGGCCGAGCTATAAATCAGGACCGGACCGGGTGAGTTATGAGCCTTGGCCCGGCCCGAAGCCGCAGGATGACCCTTAAGTGGTTTTTCACGTCGGAAGCCAGGTTCAAGTTGGAGTTTTCCTTCAAAAGATAGATTATACAAGATGCCATATAAATTTTTTGAGTATAGAGAATTGTTTTCGTTCTTTCTCTTTGTTCGAATGGCTTTATTGGCTACTGTTTCATCTCGATAGCGCCTCGCCTATAGCGTGGCGGAATTTATACTGCAGTTCCCAAGTTTGTATCTAAATGTAATCTACTAAAACAAATCCAATTTAGAGTCCGCTGTCTGCCGACTCGCCAATTTTCTTTAATTTGTTCGGTAATGGCGTCTGTATCGACGTTTCACGATCGTGCTACAATGTGTATTATATTATACGAGTTAGCAAATTTAACCTTTTGGTCGAGATTTTTAGCTTATTAGAAAAATGCATACCACTCTGACTCTGGAAATTTATTCTGCAGTCTTTTCAACGACATAACGCATAGCGGTCAATGAGTTCTAAGGACGAAAAGGGCGAATGGCCATACTTCTCCTTTGTAGAGAAACTCACTACATCCAGATTGATAGTCCATCTCGGGGTTAGCATCTACGACTCTGAGTAATACTGCCTTTTCATGCATACCTACTGTTTGTTTCACGAGGGTTTGTAGGTACTTTTGCCTTCCTTTTTTAACAAATAAAAATTTACTAAAACAAATTAATGACGTCAAAAAGGTTCGTCGGTTTTTAAACCAGAAGTCTAGAAGATACAATACTATTGGAAATATTTAACTTTGTGTATTTATCTTATTTCAGTGTGCATTGTATTAGTATATTACATACCGAGGTGGGAAGTGTTTCATTACTGTCGAGAGATTAGTTAGTTAACTGAGACGCGAAGCGTCGAAGTTAACTATAATCTCGAGATAGGAATGAAACTTCCTACCGAGGTTTGTATACTATTTTATTTACAACAATTACAACCCTCATAATTTCGACTAAATACAAAAAAAAAATTTAAAAATTTGTTGACAAGTTCTGACTCATTTAAAAAAACGTTTGACATGCAGGACTCGTCTTAAACATTTTAGAAAATGAGAACTTACTTTCCACCCGGGTGGAAAGTGAGCACTTTCCACCCGGGACCACTTTCCACCCGTGTGGAAAGTAAAATTCAAAAAAGAATGTATTACAAGGGGCAGCAGAAACGACAAAAGTGAGTCTCGCAACAATTTCAAGTATTAAAATTCTCATCTGATTGGTCAATCCTACTTCAGAAACGCGTTTGTAAAATGCTAGTGGGAACATATCTTAAAATTCAATAGTAATTAACCACAAGTAGCTTTTTGTAGGTGATATCAACGACATAATCAACGAACATACGTTTTTTGCCACCAATACCACGTGACCTTAAAATGGTATTTGTCGGACTAAATGCAGTAAAGTTTTCGTGCTTAATAGATTTATTTATAAGAAACCTGAAACTCCAAAAGGTTATTGGCCCAGTTCACCAGTGAAACGCGAAAGTTGTGATTCTACTGCACAGTCTGTTGGAGTAACAGCAGCCTAGAAAACAAAATGGCAGACAAGATTGATGTTAATTCTATTATCAAGTTTGATGGGCAAAATTATCACCAATGGATGTTTCAAGTGAAATGTGCCCTACGTGCAAAAGGTCTGTATGGGATGGTAGATGGAACCTCAGCAGCCCCAGCACCAGATCGAACGCAAGAACTAGAAACATGGTTACGTAAAGATGCACAGGCTATGTTTACTGTGACGTCAGCAATAGCCCTGTCCCAAATTGCACTTGTTGAAAATTGTGAAATCTCGAAAGAGATGATCGATAAGTTAAATGCAATTTACAAGCAGACATCAGAAGTTAACAAACTCATGGCTCATGAAAGTTTCCATCAATATAAAATGGAGCCAAATTATTCCATTGTTAAGCACATAGCAAAAATAGAAAACCTAGCTCAACAAATAAAAGATTGTGGTGATGATATAAGTAACACCGCCATAGTAACCAAAATTCTAAGTACTTTGCCACAAACTTATCGAAATGTAAGACAAGCCTGGTTGTCTATGGATGAAACGAAACAGACAATCAAGAACTTAACAGTAAGATTACTTGACGAAGAAAGAAGTTTAAGTACTATGCAAGAAGAAGACACAGCCCTGGCAGTTATGTTTAAACAAAAACATCAGAAAGAAAAAGATAATAAAAAACGATTCCCTTTTCATTGTTTCAATTGCAATAAACGTGGACACATGGCGAAAGACTGCAGAGCCCCAAAACAAGTAAACAATAGGAAAAATGAAACTGCTTTTGTTACACAAAATGAGGAATGTAATTTGGTGACAAATAGTGATGACCATTGGATCCTAGATAGTGGTGCCTCCGCACACATGACTAGCAGGAAAGAATACTTTGCTGAACTTGAAATTTTAACAAGTCCTTTAAATGTGATCCTGGGAAACAGTAAAAGTTTAGAAGTGCAAGGAAAAGGTATTGTAAACATTGAAAAGCTTATCGAAGGAAAATGGTATAGTTCAACAATAAATGATGTGCTTTATGTTCCAAGTTTAACCAAAAATTTATTATCAGAAGGAGTTTTAACTCAAAAGGGAATGAAAATCATTAAAGAGTTTAATAAGGCAAATATATATCTCAAAAATCAATACAACAAGACTCAAATAAACTTTATAAAATGCTTTTTCGAACCAAGTATGAACAAACCAGTGAACTCAATGTTACAGAAAAACAAAATAGTAGAAAAAGTCAGAACCATGTTGATAAGTGCAAGTGCACCCCATTATATCTGGGCAGAAGCTGCAAACACTGTAGTTTATCTCCTAAACCGAGTACCATCGAAACAAAGTCAGAAAACACCTTTTGAGAATTGGACAGGTAAAAAGCCCTATCTTGGACACATCAAAATATTTGGTTGTGTAGCCTATGCACATCAGCCCGACCAAAGAAGGAGGAAACTCGAACCAAAGAGTGAGAAATTAATTTTTGTTGGTTATGATAGAAATTCAACAAATTACAGACTACTAAATCCAAACACCAGAAAAATTACAGTTTCTTGCAACGTAAAATTCACTGAAAAATGTATGGGGTTTCAAAAAGAACAAAAGAGGGATGCACCAGTTTTGGTTGAGTTTGAAAGTGACACTGAAAATGACATTGAAAATCAAAACGTTCAAAACAATCGAGAGGAAGATATTGACAATAAACAACCGATTGAGAGTGACAGCGAAAGTGAAAACATTGGTAATGTAAACAATAATATTGAGCCAGATGTTACTGTAAATACACCTATTCCCAAGTTGAGACCGTCAAGATCAATAAAATTACCAGAAAGATTTGGAGATTATATTGAATCTGGTAGAAGTCAATATTCCTAATACATATGAAGAAGCTGTGACTGGAAAAGATGCTGAGGAATGGAAAAATGCTATTGAAGAAGAAATTCGAGCCCTGAATGAAAATATAACTTGGATACTGCAAGACTTACCTGACGGCAAGAAAGCTATTGAGTCAAAGTGGGTGTTTCGTGTGAAAGATGAAAATCAAGATAAACCTGCTCGTTATAAAGCAAGGTTGTGTGCAAAAGGTTTTGCACAACAAAAAAGTATAGATTATACTGAAATTTTCTCACCAACTACTCGTTATGATACTATCCGAGTATTATTATCAGTTGCTGCAAACAAGAACTATTCAATTAGGCAATTCGACATAAAAACAGCTTTTCTCTATGGGGACTTAAATGAAGAAATATATATGGAAGTGCCTAAAGGTTTTTCAACAATCAATAACAAAGTGTGTAGACTTCTGAAGTCATTGTATGGATTAAAACAATCTCCGAGATGTTGGAATCAAAAATTCAACTGTGTTCTAACACAATATGGTCTTAAACAATTTGATTCAGAAAAGTGTGTCTACAGATGTAGGTACTGTAAATGGTGACTTAGTATTGCTCGTTATTTATATTTACGATGGACTGCTCCTATCTTCTAGTGAAAATGCACTGGAAATCGTTTTAGCAAAATTACAAACAAACTTTGAAGTTAAAGTAAACATCAAAGTTAACAATTTTGTTGGACTTGAAATAGTACAAGAGGAAGACTATATTTGTATTCATCAAAAAAGTTATATCAATAAACTCATTGAAAAATTTGATATGCAAGAAGCAAATCCTGTGGATATACCGGCTGACGCGAATCAGGATTTAACTAGAAATTCAACTGAGAATTTCATACATCTGTCAAAACTGGTATTCCAACAATAAATTGACATGTTTTGATTGTTGATTTGAACCGATCAGATTGTAATTACGCGATAATTTGCACTAGTGCAAATTATCAGATAATTGCTTACTAACTGGTGCGAAAACTGGTGTTTTGACATTTTTTGACAAAAAATTTAAATTTTTGATTTATGAAATTCTCTCATTAAATACAACTCGTGCAATGGAAATATATTTATAATTTTCGACAAATTTGCACTCATGCGTTTTTCAGTTCATTCGGGCAAATTTCCCAAAAATTATCAATAATTTCCATTGCACTAGTTATATTACTATTGATAATTCTTCGTTATCACTCAATATTTCCATAATAAGGCCTTATCCCCAACATTAGGTAACTTTTAATAAAATTCAAAGTATTTTTTTCATAAAATTATTGTTTTTCACTAAATTACCATGGAAAAGCTATAAATAGAGAGCTGTCAACATTAAAAAAAATAATAATTCAAAATTTCTACAGTGCAAAAATTTCTTAACCGGTGGCACCATCTATTGACAATGTATAATAATGAAAAAAGTAAAAAATTCTTCCTTATCACTCATTATTTCCATAATAATTATTCTTTGTCCCAAACTTTAGGTAATTTTTAAAAAATTCGAAGTATTTTTTATAGTTATCAAAATAATTGTTTTACGCAAAATTACTGTTTAAAATGTTTAATATATCTTAACTGGTGGTGCCATCTATCGACATTGTATAATATTGAAAATCTGTATTATAATGAAAATCTCTATCATAATGAAGTTCATTATGATACTTATTTTAATCGTTTAATAGCGTATTATGAAATGTCAGTAGAAAAATAACTATTATGAAATTTAGATGTCTTAATTGTGACAATACACCAGTTAAAGTTAAGTGAATAAAAAGTCCAACGGACTAACGGACATCTTCATCGACAAATCAGAAATTCCCCAATCAGATACCGACCATTTTCAACAAGATAATTTCTCGGGCATAATTTGCGTCCGCTCTCAGCATCTCGCCAATGACAGCCAGTAGAGATCCTTGTCCAGATAACATCAAGTTGTTTATGATCTCATTAAGGAAATGTCTCAAACGCTTTCGTATAATAAAACCGGGCTATTTTTTATTTAAATTGCCACCGGCCTCTCAAATGGTAAAGCAGTTTGTCAACGAGCCGAGAAAAAAATTAATGCCGACAACGTCCATTTTTAAAAACAACCATGGAAATGTAAATTGCATCAAGTTTTTTTTGTTACGCTATTTATGGATCAATCGCTAATTGATTTACACCAGACGCGGGTCCAGGGAAAAAAAAGAATCCATAAAATATTCAGTCTCATTCGCATTCGTTTAAAATTCCATATTCGCCCCCTCGGAATAGACGAGCTCGCCATAAAAACATTTATCAAACATCATCAATATTTAATAATCGAATGCAAATGGAAAAATCCCCTTTTTGCTCCGGATTTATGTGCGACACTAAACACATGATAGGCACCCGCCCTACGGATAAATTACCAATTTACCGATCTGGAGAGCAAAGCTTTTCTGGATGACGATGGGGGGGAGGATTTTGATTTACAGTCTTTTCGACCGTAAATGGTTTTAACTTTAGGCGATATGGGGGGAAACGATATTGGTAATTTGATATTGCTAATTCTGTATAATATTTCAAGTTTATATTGAAGTCCTGTGGAAATCATGTATCAAAAGATGGTACTGAATGGAAGTCATCGAAATTTCAATAATAACCAGCGTTGTCAGATCAAAAATGTTTACTCTATTATGAAGAGTTTTGGCATATTTTTGAGGTTACTGAAAATTGTCTTAGAGTAAAGGTAACAAACAGTGTTGGTTGTGGATATGTTACCTTAGAACGCAAATGAAGAAGGAAGAAACCATCAAAGTTTGACAAAAATTAGACGGCTAATCGATCGACGATAGTTTTATTGAAAATACATTTATTGCTGCTATCCAAGTCCCAAGCCTGGGATTCCAATACACTAACAAGAAATGATGATTCGTTGTCCGACACCTAATTTCCACCCTCTTCTATCGTCGCAATCCACTGATGAGAAATTTCTTTCACTCATGGTTTTTTGTATGGTCTTCTGCACTTCCAGATTTGGTCTTCCTCGTTTTCTTCTACCTGTTGGTTGCAAATGCAGCATTTTTCTGGGCCACCTGGTATTTGGCATTCGTTCTACGTGTCCGTACCAGGTGAGTTATTTCGTTTCAATGTCCTAAACTATCGTGCTTTCTATTCCCATTTGTTGTTTTATATTGCCGTTCTTTATTCTCCCTCTTCGTGAAATTCGCATGGATCTTCTAATAGCATCCATGTCAACTGCTGCCACTTTCTTCTTTTTTCTGTATGTAATTCTCCAAGCCTCGGCTCCATATCGAGGGCTGCTCTTTATCATTGTCTGGTATATATTGAATGTTCTCTTCTTGTTGTCGAATGTGATGCCTAGATTCTCATATTCTTGACATTGCAGAATTTCCTGACCATTGTCCACTTCCAAGTTTCCATTCTAGGTGCCTACACATAGATACTTTGTTTTATTTATATTAACTCCCAGGCCTTATTCTTGGTACCCTTCTATCAGTTTTCTAATCATATATTGCATGTCCTCTTTGTCTCTGGGCCACTATAACCTGATCATCTGCAAACTGAAGAGCTACCAGGCATCATCATTTTATCTCTATACCCATTCCGCATGGATCTTCCTCTTCCATTTTTTCAGTGCAACTGCTACGCATATTTTGAAAATTGTAGGAGAGATACAACATCCTTGACGTAGTCCTTTATTCACTATAAATGTTTCTACATAGTTCTCTGAGTGGCGTTATATAGGTGTGATCAATGTTGGATTTTTCTGTTACCTTCCATAGTCTGGATACTGGGACTATATCGTATGCTTTTTGTAGATCCACATATGTGAGGTGGGTTTCCAGATGTCTAGCAGATCTCTTTTCTATATAACTTGTTTTAGGGTCAGTTAAGTTATCCCCCCCCATAAAAAATTTCTGGATGAAAATTATCCCATAATTTTGCTCCCATTTTGCTCCATTTTGCTCCACTAATTTCGATTTTCGCTCAGTGAAAATTCAGAAATTTAATCATGCTCATTTCTTTTTTGAGTTTTGCTCCATTTTGCTCCATTATCGGCGAGTTTTGCTCCATTACCAGGAGAGACCTACAGAGCTTCCAAGAAGCTCTCCCAGCCCCCCCCCCCCCTCCACCAGTGAAAATTATGAAATTTGATCATGCTCATTTTGTTCTCCGATTTCTACTCCGTTTTGCTCCATAATTGGCGAGTTTTGCTTCATTACCAGGAGAGACCTACAGAGCTCCCAAAAATCTCTCCTAGTCCCCTCCCGGTGAATTTTTTCAAATTTGAACATGTTCATTTTGTTTTCCGAGTTTTGCTACGTTTTGCTCCATTATCGGCGAGTTTTGCTCCATTACCAGGAATGACCTACAGAGCTTCCAAAAAATTTCTTCTTGCCCTCCAGGGAAAATTTTGAAACTTGAAATTACTCATATCAAGTTTTGCCCCATTTTGCACCATGATCGGCTCGTTTTGCTTCATGACGAGCCGCTTCCGGGTGTCACGCTTTGAGCGCTCAGCGCTCTCGAGTTAGTCCGAAGTACTCCGGAAAGTGAGAGCAGCTTGAGAGCGCCAAACTCTGTTCGCCCGAATGTGTAAAATTGTAGCCGGAGTACTTCGGACTAACTCAAGAGCGCTCAAAACGTGGCACCGGGAAGCGGCTCGTCATGGAGCAAAACGAACTGACCATGGTGCAAAATAGAGCAAAACTCGGTATGAGTAATTTCACGTTTCAAAATTTTCACTGGGGGGCAAGAAGAGATTCTTTGGAGCTGTGTAGGTTATTGCTGGTAATGGAGCAAAACTCGCCGATAATGGAGCAAAAGGGAGTAAAACTCGGAGAGCAAAATGAACATCTTCAAATTTGAAAAATTTCACAGTAGGGGGCTAGGAGAGATTTTTGGGAGCTCTATAGGTCTCTCCTGGTAATGGAGCAAAACTCGCCGATTATGAAACAAAACGGAACAAAACTCGGAGAACAAAATGAGCATGATCAAATTTCAGAATTTCCACTGGGGAGGGGCTGAGAGAGATTCTTGGGAGCTATGTAGGTCTCTCCAGGGTCCTTATTCTTGAAACAGGCGAGCAGTGTTCCCAGAAGAACGAGTGTCCCGTCTTTCTCATGAAATGATAATATAAGTAACAAAGATGGAACACTCGTTCTCCTGGGAACGCTGCTTTCCTGTTTCAAGAATAAGGACCCTGGTAATGGAGCAAAACTCGCCGAAACTCGGAGAACAAAATGAGCATGATCAAATTTCTGAATTTTCACGGAGGGGGGGGGCTAGCGTTAATTCAGCCCCCCCCCCCCACCTAATAGTCTCTCCACTGTAATGGAGCAAAAATCGAAATTATCGGAGCAAAATGGAACAAAATGAGAGCAAAATTAGGGGATAATTTTCATATAGAAATTTTCTATGGGGGGGCTAACTTAACTGACCCCTTGTTTTAGGCAAAATGCGTTGTCTGTACCTGATCTTCCTGCTCTAAAGCCACTCTGTTCTTCTTCTTCTTTCTCTTTATAATCTCACTAAGTTACTAACAAGAAATGAGGAAAAAAACCTGGGTTCATCTACCACGGATTATAGCATCCTGAAATGGCACCTGCCTAGGGTGATAGTTGGAGTTGCTGCATTGAAGTATTGAAGTTGAGATTTGTTAGAGGCTAGAGAAAGGAAATATTGATCAAAAATTCCCTGATGATGACTAGGTTAGAAGATCGATCAACTCAGAAAATCCAATCGAATGACTCAAACACAGAATTGTAAATGACAGTAAACGATTATGTATATGAGCGTTTCTTCGAGAAAATCAACAGAGAAAAATCCTGTCAGTGCCTCAAGAGGGATATTGGTCTTAGGAGACATGAACAGTGGAACTAGGCGAAAGGTGAATAGTCCCACTGTTAGCCGACCTAGAAAAGACGTCAAAGATAATGAAAACAGACTTATTTGCGATCAGTCAGACCTGAAAATCCAGAATGGTTTTTCTCAACAAGTAGATTTGGACCCAACTTGTAACCCCTTTTGTTAATGAATCAACAAGAAGCCCATAATATGCTCGGTTTGCTCAGCGAATATTTATTAGGGGTGGATTGGTAGTTTTTAATAAGTACATACAGTATGGCAAGGGCACCACTGAATTTAAAAAAAAATATATAAGATTGCATAAAATATGGAAGTGTTTGTGTGCTTTAGAATTTAAAGGTGCTGTCGGTAAAAATTCAATCAAATACTTATGGTAATTGATAATTAAATAGATTTCATAGAAAAAGGTAGTAAAAGTTATAATTGAAACTATACAAGCCTCAATTCCAACATAAAGGTAGATTACGGTAGACGGTAGCCATCCAGTCTTTAGTCACTGGACGAGGGAAGTTGCACTGAAAGTCGCCGACTCTAGCCTGGAAGATAGATACTGGAAGTTCAGTTTACTTCGTCAAAGGTAGAGGTACAGGAATCGACAAGTGAAGGACTCAAGGGTTCTATACCCAGAGATGGGGCTTGTAGAAAATGGATCCCTTGAGAAAAACAGCTTCCTGGAAAATACAGGTCAAAATAGGCGCACGGTAGAAATAGTCCCTCGGAAAAACTAGACCATTGGAAAAACTAGGCCCTCGGAAAAATCCTAGATAATAGAGCTATTCCATGAAAAATTAAAGAAACTTACCACGTGGGTTTCGAAATTCAAACTTGAATAAACCGGTAATCACAAGACTTTTTACTTGAATTTTCTCGGTAATCAATGGACTATTGTCTTACGCAACGTCATTTCGTTTAGAAAATGCCTGAAGGCCGATAAGATACTTTTTCTCCGAGAACGGTAATCGATAAATTATTTCGGAAGATGACTGGCCCCCGAGACTTCTCAATTTTCTCTTCGAGAATAAATAGATTTCATTTGACAGTACTGAAGGAAAACACTGTCCATACACTGTCAACTTGTCGACCCTCAGCTATGTAGAAACTACTACGTTCGAAAACTATTAACGAGGTTAAAGAGCAACGAATGTGGACCAACATGCAGAAGTGACCACTATTTTATGAGGGCAGAAGCATGAGGTTGAATTAAGGAAAACCCTGGAACAAGAGGACCACCATGCATCATACTGGTGAAATGAAAAGATCAAGGACGAAATAGTAAAGAGAAGATGATGATAGAGTCAAAGAAAAATTAATAATGGATAAGAAGATGCCAGGCAATAGACTGACATAGAGGAGGACAAAGAAGCAAATTGTGTTGGAAAGTTATAAGGACAAAAAAATCAATAAACCTACGAACAAAATAACGAAAAGAGTTTCAAGAAAAAAATAACTCTGATCAATCAAAACTTTTGACTCTCTGATGTTAGTTTCTGAGGTTGAAAAGGTATGTATAAATCTAAAGAACGGAGAAGCTCCTGAGCCAGGTAATTTCCAGCCAGAAAAATCTGAATGGAGCCAAACTACCAAAGCTTCTAGTTACTTCAAAAAGAACTAAGAAAACACAGATGTTCTTGTGGCTTCTTCTTTCTTCTGGTTTCTTCTTCACATCGATGTTATGTAACGTTGGATTTTAACGCTTGCCAATATTAAATGATCATCTCCAGGTAATAATTAATTGGTCATATCGACGTGATAGGGATTCAAGGCGCGGAATCGTCGAACTGTCAAAAGGTAGCCGGGCGACTTTATTTATCGACGATCCGTACACCGCGGGCCTTGTGACAGATAAATCTGTCGGTCGATGATATGTTTATTGTCGTTATTTATTATATTTCCAGCCAGGAACGGAGGCCCGATAATACATTTTGCAGATTGTGGCATGATTTATCGGCTATTGTGAGCGTGTCGTCATATTTTTTGCGGTTCAGGGAAATTTTCATTATGGGCTTCATATTTTTATTGCACCATTTTCAGTTGGTAGCTTCGCACGACGGCCCGACTGATCGATGGGAACTATATAGGAGGAATTGGGAATTTAAATCATCGTTCTTTATTTCATTCCAGTCAGATAAAATTTACGATTAAATGTTTGGTTTTATACCTGCATTGAATAGTAAAAGGCAAATATCTACTGACTGGTATGAATCGATGAAATATTGCTTAATTTATGGTAAATTTAATGCGAGCAAGAAAAAGCGAACATGGTGCTATGTGGAATATTCTATAGGATGTGAATGGAAAACATCATAAAATATGAAATTTCGATTCTACTATTCACTTTTCTTTTGCATCGAAAGATTTCTCAAATACAAAACAGAAAAATATTTCAAATTTCAAGTTTTCACAGGAGAAAACGCTGATGATAGCTCCAGTCCAAACGGGGAAACTTTGGAAGTCAAGTATATTTCAATGTGAAATGCTGTCAATAGATTGATCGGAGACTGAAACATAATTTCCCTAGTATTTAACCAGAGAAGAGTCCCCATAGGGAAGCCACAAAATTGAATCGAATTGAATCTGATTTACAATTCACGATTCTCGCATAATCTATGCTTGTAAAAAATATAAGTTAAACAAGTAGTTACCAGTATCTCACAAATATCATCTAAAAGGGCTCATTATATACTCACATATTATTCTTATTATTATCTACTCCATGGTATCCTAATTCTCTTCCCAAGTATCTGTATTAAATTTATTTCAAAGCTTGATGACTGGCTGACTGGCCCCTGCCGGCTAGCAATTTCCGACTGGCTTCCTGAGAACCGATTAATGTCCCGCAGGCTGTCCTGTCCTAATCTCCATTACTGCGACCACTTTTGTTTCGATTATCCGGCCGATATTTTTGCTAGAATGGCATGGGGCGCTTTGGGCTGTTGATGATGATGACTCACCAATGTGTGTTTTAGCCCATAACCAATATTTGATAGAAGTAGTTATTGGATTAATAAGCGGCGGAAAGTTATTGAATAACAGTAACGAATCTTTACTCTTACAAGTCCAAAAGTGTAAGGTAATAATAGTAACTTACAACATCGGATAAACTGTGAAAAACTAATTGATATTATGTACTAAATATAAAAAGTTTTTTTTTACATTATTCCCATTTTTGAACACAGGATCTGGAATCTAATCATGTTATTTAGTCAAGGGCTTAGTCATCATATCTGCAAGTTGCTCTTCAGTTGAAACTTGCTTGATTTTCAATTTTCCTTCAAGAACTTTCTTTCTTCCAAAACTATTTCAGTTCTTTTTTTTCTGCAGGGAAATTGTGAATTTTCTGCTATCTTTACTGTAGGAATTAGTTGAAATTTGATCATGGATTGAAGTAATTCATAAAATTTCTTTGTCTTTGGTGGCTTTATTCCTGGCTTCACTCGCAGCATCAATATCAGCTTCCGTAGTAGAAGTGCCGACCATACTCTGTCGTTGACAATAGGTCTGTGTCCACAGTAGTCACAAACCAGTCAGAGCGAGTTTCATTGGTTGAAAATAGTCAGGAAACTGGTTGTTGGCGGTTTGGACCAATCAAAATTCAAAAACCCTCTGATTGGTTTGTGATTTCTGTGGGAACAGACCTAATATCTCTCTGGCAACAATATTAACAACTCCAGAAGTTGATATTCTTCTTTGAGTACAACCTTCAAATTCGCTGTCACTAAAGCATTGTAAGAAACATGGTCCCGGCATGTAGAAGATATCCAGCTTCAGGGAAAGGTATCCAAAGATTTTTTTAAATCCTGTAACACCTTTTGATGAAGGATTTTCCAAGGTTCTTGGGAGATATTCCCCATCAAAGGCACGGTCTGGTCTTGTTCCAAGCACTAAATACATTAAAGCACCTACTGCCTCCCTGTGTGGAAAAATTTGTTTCTGACTTTCTTTCCCTGTTTTTGAAACTTCAGAAATCTTCTCAATTGGTGTTCTGATTAGTCTGCAGGGAGTGAAATTGGAACGTGAAAGAATTTTCTTTCTTTGGTATGTTTTTTCAATTTCTAAGCCCGAAAATAACACTCGTCCTGTACCAATTTTGAATTCTTGTCTTCAATCTTCAATAAAGGCGTGCAATTCTTGTGAATAGCATCAACCAAGCTGTCATCGACGTAGAGAGTAATGACTAGCCTTTTGTAATTTCTTTCTCATACATACAAGAGTCAGCTTCACTTGCCTTGAATTTTGAAATCTAATTTTTGAAGAAATGTGTTGATTCGTATGTATACCAACAACGTGGAGCTTGTTTTTACGCCTTAACTTGGTCATTTCCTTGGTGGTAACCATCTGGTTGTTCCATAAAGATGTTCTCTTATAGTTTTCTATAAATAAATGCAGTTGTCACATCAAACTAATACAAAACATATTTTCGCTTGCTGCAATAGGTACTCAAACTTAATCGTACAGGTTGCTACTCCTGTATAACAGGATTGAAAATGTTGGTATAGCCAATGCCTTCTCATTGGTAAAAGCCTCTGATGACTAGCCTTGCTTTATAACGATCAGTGGAACCATTAGGATTGGTTTTAAGCTTGTACACCCATTTACCTACATGGTAGTGCTTCTGCGTTTTCTGGTAGCTTTACAATGTCACAGGTTTTGTTTTCTTTAGAATCGATTTCTGAGTCCCTTGAGTATTTTGATCCTTTGATCAATTTCTTTTGCAATTAAAACATAATTATAGGTGAGACATGGAGGCTTTCTATTGGATTCACGATTTATAAGATTGTAATTCTGAGGAATTTCTGATTCTTCACTATTTGTTCTTTTTCATTCTTGTTAAACGCATATCCATCTACGTCTTATTTTTCTTCGGCTTTTTGTTCTGTCGATGTAGATAGTGTTTCTCCAATTATTCCTTCGTGATTTTATGGAATAGGCTTGATGTTGTCTTGTAGGAACTTGAACACGCTCATCATAGTCGATACATTTTTGCTAAAAATCTGACATCTCTGATCCCTAGATAAAACTTACTTCTTTAACCCAAATTCTATGTCTTGCTTGCTAGGAATTACCTAGCAAAATATGACCTAAAAACGATTAGCACAAGCAAAGCATATTTTGCGAACAAACAACAGAAACAGAACATCTGCTCCGTGAAGTTTTGTAAGAAGCTGAAATACCTTGAAGAAGCAATCTACAGTCTACTTCTCTGCAAGTCATTGTAGCTGATAGTGAAGCTATTTTGAATGTAAACATTAAAAAAAAATTGGAAAGAGCAAGAGAGATATACGAATCAGTAAATCAGAATAATTAATGAAATGTTTGAAACAATTTATAAATGGTATAAGTATGTAATTTTTTGCTAACCATACCAC
Source organism: Ceutorhynchus assimilis (assembly GCA_917834065.1). Lineage (NCBI taxonomy): Eukaryota > Metazoa > Arthropoda > Insecta > Coleoptera > Curculionidae > Ceutorhynchus > Ceutorhynchus assimilis. Next base: position 8,220,867 of record OU892281.1, read on the forward strand.
CATACCCATTAAAATTTCTGTTGAAAATATTCACTCGGATCCTTCCGGTTTCCGAAAACTTATGGCCTGTCCCCCCAACACACGGTCGGGGGTAATTTCCAAGCTGCTAATTTCCAAGCTGCAGCAGCGCCCGACCGTCCAAAAAGGAAATGACTGGCTGTACGATAAATGGCTGCGATAGCGCCCAGTTCAACTTGTCATTTTGATTTGTGTTACGCGCTTATCTGGGGAATGTTTTCGGATTATCTTGACTGAGCACACCTCTATTATTTTTAGGGTTGATTAGTGGTGTTTGGTGCGCCGGAAAGTTCATTAGGGAACTCGTAAATGTAGTTTAATATGGGGGGCAACTGCGTTATTTATAATGATAATTTTGCTCGTTTGAGCGTAGCTTTGGTGTTTTCTGGTTAGTCATGCAAAATGGAACCAGAGGAAACAACTTGCTAAAGAAAATTGCTATGAAATGGAATGGAAAAATATAAAACCTATAGTTTGGATCCTATCAAAGAGTAGAAAGAGGACTCTAACTCTACATTACATTAGCAACTGAAACTACTATTTTGAAAATATTTTCACCAACAAAGAAAACTCTAGGATTTTAAAACTAAGTACCTAAAGTTTGTTTCATGAGGGTTCATACTTTTGACATCGAAGACGTTATAACTTGTTTCAGTCAATTCCTATTTGTTAAAAAAGGAAGGCAAATTATGTCAAAAGTATGAACCTTCATGAAACAAAGAGTATCATGTGAACTTTGGAACCATAAACCTAGCGCCAGTAGGTACGTCAAAAATTACCAAACTTTACAAGTTCATTGATAACACCCCAATGTGTTTTTTTTTTTTTTCTTTAAGGCAATGCCGCCTTTTTATTGCTTATTCAAGTTTGAAACCTGTGATAATAGGCGAGTATTGTGTGCAAACAGAAAAGTTGTAAATTTTCGAAGATCCGAAAAGGTCTTTTGGGATTTATTGGGTGGTTGTTTGTGTCGGCACCTTGTATTATAAAACTGTCGGTTTCCGGTTGTAATTCATAGATTTTAGTATTTTGCGAGATTTATGACAGTTTTTCAAAGATTTTTACTTTCAAGCTTATTTCCTGCAATAATAACTGTGTAAGGATAGGAGATATATTTGCTCTCATTGGTTGAAATAGAAATATAATAGCAATATTTCATAATATTCATAAATCTTCTTTATTTTTCATATATTTTCTCTTCTCAACACAAGGATCATTCACGTGGAGTCCCTTTCCCTTTGGATGAAGAAACCGAATATAATCCATAACGCGATGAAGTGAGCCCGTCACTTTTCGCTAGATTTATCATCGGGCGCGTAATTATGAACAAAGTAAAAGTTGAAAGAGTGTCGGGATAGGAAGTAACGATGATGAATCGCCTGGCATCAATCATCGCAGTCAGAGCGCTCCTGCTCCTCCTTGTTCAATTCAGCCACGCGAATGACTCTGAGGAATTGGCCTTTCTGACTGGCGTTGTCATCGCACTTTTTATACTTTGGATAATATTGAATAAAAAATTTGCATCTCTTATAAATACCTGTAACACAATCAATAATCAGATGTAGAAATCTGAGAGGGCAGTGAACCAATGTTTCTGTCTGTTGATAAGCATCTCGGGGGGCTGTCAGTCGGTTCTTTCACACACACACAAAAAATGAGATCGGAGGCGACAGCCAAGTCAATTTTTAAAGGGAAATCATTATTAAATAGGCGTGGCAGTGTAGGAGAAATGATGATGACGGGATGTTTTGTTGTCTTGGCACCCCTGGTGGATCCCACTGAATGGTAAATGAGTTTCGTTCGTGAGAGCGGATGAAAATTAGATTCGGAGGGTCTCCATACTAAATTAATTTTGAAATTTAAATAATAGGAAGTCTAATATAACTTTGGAATGGAAAAAAATATGTCGCCTGACTACTAAAAGAAACAGTATACCCAACAAGATAGATAGTTAAGTGCAAACATTTTTAGGTAAATAAAACCAACAGTGGCCGGTTCATGAAGTATGTTCAAAGTAGCATGATTTTTGCGCTTAACAGGCCTGATTTTTAAGTGCAGCAACTTCAATGAATCAATGGACTATTTTGAGTTCAAAGGATCTTATCAACTTGGGACGATATAGTAGACAGAGGCTTATAGATGCCAGGAATGGAACTATTTTACCTAGGTGGCTTTTTAATAGAAAGCTGGGATTTTACACAATGGTTTCAATTTCCCAAAGTTGAAATTCGATTGTTATTTAACTCTTATCATCAAAATTAATCCACCTCTTAAATACTTGGATTTAGTTGAGCACTTGAAGTCTACTTACCTATCTGCTGTATCCCTCCCCTACCTATATCTTTCCATTCCAGGTCAATCAATAGAACTGGAGTCTAGTCGAGTGCATATCTACCCTAACACCATAGAGATCTTACTGCATCACCTATCCCCTTGTTATGATAGAATCCACATTGATTCTCATGTGATATGTATGCACTGTGGCCCGAAATAACATAAAACAAAAAAAAATAGTGTGGGTTTTTGCTGGTTCTGAAAACGGAATTCCGTTTGCAGGGTTGCCAACTAGCTCGTAAAAGCGGAGAAACTGTGGGTAAATGTGCAAGATCAAACCTGGTTCCATACAACCTTGAGGCCTTCTGGTTCAGCTTTACGAGACAGCCAAGGCTTGCAGGGGCCAAAAGATCTGAGGAGAGTGCTTGGGTGTCCAGTTCCAGGACGACGAAACTATTTTCTGGTACGTCACTCACGGGGCCTCCAAAGGTCTACAAGAGTAGAACTAAAGTTGAAGTAGAGAAGAAGTAATCCGACAAAGGGAATATACCTTGGCCTTTCTCTGATATAACAAGTAATTTGTAGGAGGCTTCACAGGCATCTACAAGCTGTAAGATTCTAAGATGTTATACATTCTTAACGTGTTTATTGAATTGAAATCTTCAAAGTTATTATCATGGTATAATCCCCTAACAGAACAATCCTCTTCTTTCCATTTGCTTGTGTGAAGAATCACGTTTTAAATGGATGAAACCTGAACAATTCCTTTAAGATTACTCCTGAACATTGTGAGCAATCCTGTTGGGTACAATTTAAATGCAAAATTCACCCGTTACTGCCTCTGTTGCTACTTTTACGTAGTCATAATATGCTAATAACTCGGCTCAGTTCAGTCGCCCCTACTGATACTATTATTTGTCACGAGACGTAGCGATGACAGCCTAATTTGATATTGTTCGGAGCCGTGTGCAAATCGTAGCTGACGCTAATGCTCGGCGTGACAGGCCGCATTACTGATTAACGCCGCTGATAGCTGAACGCTGAATATGGAAGTATTACAAGCTCATCGTTGCTAATTTGATCAGGCCAATTACTGTCTCCAGTGAATATCGCTTGATAGAGTTTGACGCGATGGGGGAAATTTTAGAGCGAAGCCCATATTCTTATACGCATAATATATGGAGGTTTTAAAAAAATAAACATAAAAAGTTTGGTTCATTCAATTCGAGCTACAGAAGAAACCGCCGCTCATTCTCGGGCTTTCGGGTTGTCGAATTACTATTCTCTGGCCGTCTCGCAGTCCACATTTTTCCCCCGTCGTTTTTCATAGGTATTAGCATCTCCTGGGCAGATTGTTTCCATTGAAAAGGGCTGCCGCTCCGGCCAATTATTGGCGACCGCGATCTCGCAAAAACGCGACCGTATAAATAATTCCTAAAATGCGCGACTCGCCTTGATTTATTGACGTCCGAAGTGACGTTGATCGAAGTCTTGGCGGTGCGGAGGCCGCCGGACTGTATCGTAATGAGGCATCCGATTTAGCCTGCCAATGCGCATACCTGTACTGGTTGGTATGTAGATGGATACCTGGAAAGACAAGTTCTACATTACAGAAGTTTTTCAATTCATTTATACCCAAGTTTTTTAAATTTTCTATACAGGTAACTTGAAGTTCAGCCTCAACAGGAAATAATCGAGTTATCCTATTTTTCAAGCAATTTCAAAAAGCAATTCGAAATTTTTCAAGGGAATCTGAAATTTACCAATGGTTAAAATATATGTTAAATATTCTCTAGTACCTATAATAAAGCTTCTATGCCTTGTTGGTTGCCTTTAGAATATGAACAATGGAATAATTCCTAATTCTAGTAGAAATTTATTACCAGGGGTAGTTTATTTAAATTTAGTTTGCAAAAGATATTTGAAACCATTCAGACCAGCAAAAATATATTCTTATGTTAATTTTTGTTGGGGATTAAAACTAAGCTCTAATAACTTTATAGGTGTCAGCCACTTTTATTGTATGACTTTTACCAACAAACATTAAAATACCTTTTGGAGGGTAAAATTTATTAGGGGGTAGCTAAAAGACACAATAAAATAAGTCTGGTCAAGCTTGGCATAATTTCTACTTTTATAAACTCCGACCAATGAATTTTATAATTTTTTACACACATGACCTCATCGTCATCCTGACTACAACTAAAAGTATATGAATGAAACGGGCGATATATCATTGTAAAGTCGCATATGTTAACGAGGCTTAATCAAGCCATAAACAACATAATTTTTAAGCCATAACTCAGATAGTTAAAAAGTAATTGATCTCAACTATGCTGCTGTCATAAATTGTAATAGTCGACCAGGAAATGGCTATTAAATCTTTCGAAACGTTATTTTGTACGTACGATTATTATTATTAAGTATTACAGGATGCGATGTGGTCGGAAAATAAAATGTATAAACAAGTTTGCTAGAAAACTATAAGGACCCATCGGGATGCAAGTGACCCAGCTAATAAGATGATCTATATTAAAAGCAAGATTTTCTCCTGATGACAAAGGTCTGGTTCTCACAAGAGTCTCCGACAGTTTGGAAATGTCAGAAATCATTGCCCATACATGTTTTCAATATCGTCGTTCCAAGATATAGATATCGGTAACTCAGTTGAGCGATTGTAATACTGACAGTCTGCAAACTGTTAAGAGACTCTTGTGAAAACAGACCTTATGAGACACATTTTCATATACCATGTACCATGTTTACTAGGTGAAAATGGAGTGACGAAAAGTCCGAATTCATTTTTTTGAAAAACCTTTCAAAATTTCAAGGGACTATCATAGCTGGATTAAAAAAGAGAAGAGAAAGATTTAGGTTTGCATTAACTGGCTCCAATATTTGCCTTTCTTCTGCTATAAAGCTAATCGATAGTTTTGATTTGAATTTGTCTTTCTAATTCTAGAACTTAGGGCTTTCCTATTTCAATATATTGCCCTCTATTTATATCCTTTACACACCTTCTAATGTTACAATATTGAACATTTGACCATATTGATGCATGGAGTAAAGAATGTATTATTTCCTAGTCTAAAATGTATACAATTTTGATGTCATGGGTCAAATTGCTTCATGGCCGATTCATCTAGAATCATTGTACAATGCACTGGAACACACTGGTATTCATCAATAATCATTGTATTGATTGATGATCCAACTATGCCTCTTGATAATTCGGATTGTGGATGAAGTGGAGTCATTTTGTTTTTTTCTCAATAATGCTGACTGGTTATTTCTTTATTAGAGGACATGAAGAAATTCTTCTCCTATCACAAAAAGAGCTACTCTTCTCGGAAATGGAAGAACTAGACTGATTAGGAAAAAAATCACCAACGCATGGACGCTCCCAAAGGAAATAAGTCATTTTTGAAAACATATCGAAAAGTCCTCGGAAAACAAAGTATAAATTATGTATGTTCAATTAAAACATAATTGAAACAATAATGGCTGAACAGGAGAAATACTGTACTAAAAACCCTAAACAAGAAAAAATCAGCCTAGAACAAACAAAATAGAAAAACGGAGAGCACTTAGGAGGAAATCAAATGTAGACCAACACCAACAGAAATATGAAAAAATTAACGAAAACAATAGAACAAAACCAAAACCTGAAAATATTAAGAAAACAACTAACAAACGATAAAAAGTAAATTTTTCAGCTTGAAGACAAGAAGGGGAACATAACATAACAATAAATAATGAAGATCATAGAAGAATTTTACAAAGAAATGTACACAAACGAAAATCCTTATCCCGACATAACAAGTCATAATCCATACAAAATACCAAAAGAAGAATCAGAAGACATTCCTGATGTCTAAAAATTCCCTGAAAAAAATGAGAAACAATAAAGTGTCTCCAGAAGACTGCAGGGCTCTTACAGATTCCCCATATACAAACTAAACTTCATTGTCGAAATCAGCATAAATGAAGAATATTTCATTTGGCAACAATGTTGAGTAGTTGTCAAAAACCATCACACACAAAACTACCAACTTTATTAATGTTCTATGAATCAGAATCGCATGACATGTTGACGTTAATTATTTCTCATGGACATTGTCGTCTACCGTCCGCTCTGTGGTATCTGTAATTTCCATTATGGTGTTTTAATTTACTAAATTGGACGATAATAACGTGGTAATCGCCGGGACGAATATATCATTTCCAAAGAGCTCTCCTTGCCGGTTAGTTGTCTTACATAATTTATGAGCTTGATATGATATCTCTTCATTATCTTTCGAGAAAAAATTGCTCCAACAATTTAAGTTAATGAGGTATTTTATTATTAATGACTTTTTATATTATAAACGGGATACGGGGTGTTCTGTTGAATTTTTCATGTTGTCTTGAAAGATTGTTATTGGCTTTTACCGTTAACATCGATAGTATTTATCTCCATAAAACCAGGATACTACTGATTAATACGCATCAAATATGTGATTAAATGCCAAGGCTTAGTCTACAATTTTAAATAATGTGATGCGAGCGCAAAAACAGTCAATTAGTAGTATGCTAGCTAGTTCAGCAGTCGCTCGTCTCCGTAATAACAGTGGGAATATGTTAGCACCGCATAAAAATTAAAATAATTGATAATAATACCTGGTATAATCGCCCTAATCATACACTAGTCCGTCGTATATGGGAAAATACAGGGAGAAACGTGTAATTTACGTAATGATGTTCGTAACGATTTTAGGAATTACATTTCGAACAGCTTTCCCACTTATATTTTATCGGTTTTTTATTCGTCCTTCGTGCTTATAGTACCTACTTTCTTGATATCGTACAGTTAACTAAATTGATTTTTTAAAGTACTATTTGATTGAAGTACCTGAAAAGCTTTCAATGTGCCCTAAAAAATGGGTGAAAAAGTTAAAAGTTATATAACCTCTTTTGAGCATCATTTGGATAGGCTCTTATGTCAATAAGAAAATAAAGCGGAACTGTTGTTGTAGCATAAAATTCTCGGCCATGTTTTGGTCAGCAGATGGCGGTACACACAAAATGTTTGTTAGAAAAGATTACTCTGCAAGATTTTTGTTCCTTGTAACCTAATGATTTCTCTGTTCTCGGACCATCGATGTTAGCATTGATAGTAGTGATATTATAGAGGCTTCAAAGAGAGATTATCAGCTGATCGTCATATTATACATACATGATGCAATTGAGTTTACTTAATTCAAAGTTAATAGTATCTTATTTCTGATTCCGCTTTCTCACTAAAGAGAGTGTATTATAGTTAGATACCGTTACTATCTAGTCTAAGCCGAAAAAGTAATTTCCTTACTGCTGTTTCATTTCTTTAATCCTCGCATGGTAATAAGTTTTACAGCAATTTTTGCCGTACCTACCTACCGTTTTTATGCATCCTATACATTATAAGGAATATGATTAAAAATTAGTGATATTAAACACTATCTGTTGTAAAAGCCGTCCTGAAGCAAGGTTATTTGAGAGAGGTGTAGGTTGCCTGATAACTTTATAACGTCATCTGGGGTGCCTTAACATTATGCAACTCTCCATAAGGCACCCCAGATGCGTCATCAAGTTACCCATTACCAGGCAACCTATTAACTTTAGGAACCTTGGTCCTGAAGCATTTGTATATTTTTTTAAATTTGAAATTGAAACAACAATACAAGCTGTTATTAAATAACTGTAAGTATAATAAATTTGAGTGAATCTTTTCGAAAACCCACACCTTCATTTAAATGTGTCATGTGTCTAAGAAAAGAAATCCAGATGTCGCATACATTTCCTAATTGTTGAAATAAATTAGAATCTACTTGAAAAGGGCACACCCATAAAATTTTATATACCGATGACATCTTAGGTGTGAAATCAGTTTTTCTTTATTAATATTAAATGCGTTTTGGGAGTGGACAAGCAATAGTGTGTCAGTGACATTTTTCAGCCCACGAGGCCTATAAGCAGTAAATTCCGTGATAAGCAATAAAACTAAAGTTCTTGCAGCAAGAGAAACAGACGTCTATTGCGCCATTTCACCATAAAGCAAGAAGAGAGATAAAGACCCGCAGCGGCAACATACATAAGTCGTGACTTATCAGATGACATAAACATCTCCGAAGGTAAAAAAAGGCCGTAACACGCGTTCTTACAAGGCTATCTCTCGGCGTGTCGCCCTCAACTATCAATTAAGGCCACTTACAACTACTCGTAGCAGCTCAGTGCCGTCGCTGGCTAATCTCATTAACGCTGCTATCGCGCTTTATTTCTCGCTCCTCGCTCTCGACCCGTTTACGGTATAATTAATTAATCCCTAATCTGTACACGTATATTTCTATCGTTTGCGGTCTGTTTTCGAGCTACCGAGAGAGAACAGAGAACGTTCGGAGCGTTATCCCAATCGTTCCCGCGAGACTACTCAATATTTGTTGCGGTTCGGCTAATTAAAATCGTCCGAGATCGTTCTGCTGTTGCTGCTTTGCTACTTGTTCTTGTTTGTTCGTTATTTAGCTGGATGTTTCTAGATGATCGGTGAAAGGTTAGATATGAAATCGACGGATAGGGAATCTGTTGCTTTGCCTAACAGTTTTTATCGTTTTACTTTTTGGAACATCACATCATAATGAAATAAGCTCTGATTAGTGCATAAAGTTTCAGTCAGACTAGAGATAACTCAGCTTGATTACGACATGAGTTTTTTGTATTGTTTCTGACGAGATCGAATGCTGATGATGACGCCTAAATCAGCCGAAAAACCGGACATCTTTCAATGGAAACCGCTGGACACAGATCAAGAGGCAGACTTCAGATAGATGGATTGATGACCTCAAACTCAAATTCAACATACTCAATACAAGCTGTGCTCAATACATCGTTGTACAAGTTCCATATAGGTACATGATGCTTTCATGTATTAATAATACTCTCAAGTTGCATACGATAGCATTTTCAACTAGACTAGACTAGAAAAAGTCCAATGCTTTTTTTAATCTCAGCTAATTACTTTACAGTGAACATCTTCCACCAAAAACTTCCATTAATATCCTTTCGATAACTTATTGTCGTGCCCGTCAGTTTTCTGTTAAGGCCGACACGCAACCCATTAATCAACGGTGGGCCGCGTCAGTGGCTCCCCCTGTCGATCCGAGCGATGACAAATGATGCGCAGTTTTGCTTATCGTTTTTTTTTTCGGCGTTGATACATGTCAAAGGTTATAAATGATGACGTATAAAATATGATGTTTTGCGGTGGATCATTATTGCGCAGCACACAGTAATTGTGGTGTGTATCTTTGCATCGTTTATCATTCGAGGCTTGACATTTTTGACCATGGGGGGAAAAAGTGAAAGTAATGCATGTGGATAATTATTATTGGTATTTTTTCAAAATCTTAATAATCTATTAGATACATATCTGTTCCTCAGGAAGTGAGAAGTGATTGGTCAAATATTAACATTAGGAAATCATAATTTAACTGAGATATCTCATTTATGTTTTCACAGAAATCATAAACGAGCCAGAGCAAATTTCATTGGTTGAAAATAGTCAGAAAACTGGTTGTTGGCGATTTGAACCAATCAAAAACGCTCTGACTAGTTTGTGATTTCTGTGACATTCCATGACACCACTTAAAACGTATCTTTGTGTGTATTTCTATTATATAAACGTATATAGCTAATCTCGATACGTTATACTCCAGGATCTATAGGTTCAAAATTGACCTGATATTGCAAATTACGCACACAATAAAATATTAGAGGTCATATTTCGGTGGAATTTTTCACATATATTGTCTCGAGAATTGGTTGATCTCGGCGCTTCGCACCTCGGTCAACCATAGTATCACTCGACAATAATGAAACACTTTCCACCTCCGCATGTAATATACTACTGGAAACGTCTTTTTGCTAATTGAAACCTTAATGTGCACAAACTGAAAATTACTTCACTAGTTGCAAACCTTGTCTTAAAATCGAATTTGCTGAATACCTTGATCTATGCAGAAGTTTATCGGAGAAACTTAAAAAATTGGCTCATTGGGCTATAGACGATATCTTCTTTCGTTGTTTGTCATTGATAAGGTAAGGTTATACAAGTGAAAAAGATTTATGGCCCTGAATATTTAATTCGTAAAGAATGTCTATCTCCAGTATACTTGGCTCAGATGATGAGTTGTTGACCAGAAACGTTGGCATTTGTCGTCTATCGCCATCAAAATGGCTAGTCGTATAGTTTTTCCATATTTTTCAGCAAATATTCGGGGTCTAGTCTAGTATGACTTCATCTTGTTATTTTCTGATATGACTTATCAATGTCTGCTCATAGAGTCCGACTATTTCCTTAATTTTTTTGTGGAGCTTCTGTTTGTTTTCATTTTCCTTTGCAGTTCTCATTTCGTTGCAAATTTTCCTATGAAAGTGTCGGTTAACGTCGTTTTGAATCTCACACTGTCTTCACTTCTTCATCAATCCTGGTCATCCATTCATTTCACAATGTCGTTCTTTCTTCTAGTGGATATGTGATGTTCATGTTTTTCAAGAAGCTTTTGTGATATTGTTGACTGGTGAATGGTGAGATGTTGTCTATCGTCGTCAGAATGGCTAGTCTATTATTTTTTCATATTTTTCAGAAAATATTCGGAATCTAGTCTGGCATGACTTGATCTTGTTATTCTCTGATATGACTTATCAATGTCTTGTTATTGAGTCTATTTCCTTAATTTTTTTGTGGAGCTTCTGTAAGTTCTCATTTTCCTTTGCAGTTCTCATTTCGTTGCAAATTTTCCTATGAAAGTATCGGTTAACGTCGTTTTGACTATTACACTGTCTACACTTCTTCATCAATCCTGGTACGTCCCTGGTCATCCGTTGATTTCACAATGTCGTCCTTTCTTCTAGTAGATATGTGATGTTCAAGTTTTTCAAGAAGCTTTTGTGATATTGTTGACTGATGAGTGGTGAGATGTTGTCTATCGTCATCAAAATGGCTAGTCTATAGTTTTTCCATATTTTTCAGCAAATATTCGTGGTCTAGTCTAGTATGACTTCATCTTGTTATTCTCTGATATGACTTACCAATGTTTTGTTATAGAGTCTATTTCCTTAAATTTTTTGTGGAGCTTCTGTAAGTTCTCATTTTCCTTTGCAGTTTTCATTTCGTTGCAAATTTTCCTATAAAAGTGTCGGTTAACGTCGTTTTGAATCTCACACTGTACACTTCTTCATCAATCCTGGTATGTTCCTGGTTATCCATTCATTTCACAATGTCGTCTTTTCTTTTAGTAGATGTGTGGTTCAAGTTTTTCAAGAAGCTTCTGTGATATTGTTGACTGGTGAGTGGTGAGATGTTGTTAAGCATATGCTAATCGTAGTTTAATGATTGCAGACTGCATTATGGTCGGATTCAACATGAGCACGCGAATGCGAAGCGACTTATATTCAGTTATAGACTTTCTAACCTGTAATTTATTGTTGAAGATGTCCAATCTGATATATCCAACTATACATAAAGCTTGAGAAGAAAAAGAATTATTTTGAAACCAAGGTTTTGTCTAGTGGGTATCAAAAGACAAGCGACAATAAATCCTGGAAGAATAAGTATGTAATGAGAATTTCAAAAATAAAAATAATAAAGTATTAACAAAGCCATTTTAGAAAGTTTCAGTTTATATTGGCCTAGGCCCAATTTGGATTTGGGAATAAAAAATCGAGAAGTCTTGGTGGACAGCTTTGTGGTGTCCGAGTCTGGGAACCTGGAAAACAAATTGGACACCCATGCCTCCTTTCTTGATCTAAGAGGTTTCACTGTGCATTTGTCAAGATGGTCTGATACACAGATTTCTTCACTATAATGCTTATCCAAATCTACTGTCTCACCATCCTCCTCAGTTAGACTGATCTAGATGTTTGGTTCTACAAATTCAGCTTAAGTGCTGCCAAAACACCAAATTTCAACTTCATTGAAATAAGCCTGATTAACGGGTAAATAAAGCTGTTTGAGTGTTTATCTGAACCTTCCACTTACTGGATAAGGGAGATGGACGAAACGGCCTGCCTTAGAATGACCAAGGGTTATCTGGTCTCCGATTGCTTGATCTTCTCCTCCGTTCTATGTTGAATATAATTTTCTTAATATCTATATATTGATTTTCATACAGGATGTTTTCTAAAACTTTCGGTCAATGTACGCATGTCATTTTTGTCATGATGTCAAGATTTTGGACTACTATGGTTATGGTTTTGCAACAGTTATGGTGATAAGATATGCAAATTACAATATTTAAGTTTGACTTATCAATTAGCGTTTAGACGTCAACTCATACATGAACATAATATGATGACGTTTTGCAATATTTACACCGAGTTAAAGTTCTGGTCAAATTATTTCACACATCCAAAATAATTCAGCACTCCGAACACTTTAGATGAACGGTGGGTCAGATAACGATGTAAATTCATACGGAGGCCTCGACATAAATGCATAAATCATATTCGGACGTCGGCAAAGTTGAAAGAAGACATCAAGAGAACGAATGAGGTCGAGTCGAGCAGAAACAAGATCCTGATGGTGCCGATAACTCAACGCATCTCCCGGGCCGTTGGAGAAGCAGGAGAAGAAAAAGGGGAAACGTTGATAAATGGCGACATAAATTTCTTTTTTTTGCCTCTTCTTCGAGTTGAGTGGGCAAATATCTATCACAGATATAATTTCGGAAGTAGTTTATTGCGATATTTATCTTTTGTCTTTTCAATGTAATATGCCAACTTAGATTGGCTCGATATAGAGAATATTTTGCATAAAAGAAGTTGAAAGTTTGCCAATTGCGTACTTTAACTGGATGAGTTCTTGCTTATTGCTTGGTACCCTACAATGTGTGTATTTAAAGACTCGTGACGCCAACTCGCTATAAAATCTAATAGTTTGTTAGTAAATAGCAGCAATAATTTTACTACCGTCTAGGAGAACTTTGGGTCTTTCGAAGTTGCACCCTCAATAAAAATCATTCATAAACCAGAGACTTTTAGTGACCCAATAATTTATCAAAATTCTATTGTGATGGATATTTTGTTTAAGCTTTTACTTAGGCGTTGAGAATTTTATGAGATAAGGTTGCTAATCTTGAATAAATTATTCAATGATTATTGTCAACAATTTGGCAAAGGTAAATTGTTATGGAAATTTTTGTTTGGAGTTCTAGTTAGACCTGAATTTATTAATGTAAATTATAGCTGCTTGCAAAGTTAACATTATTCTCTAGATTTTACTAAAATCATAGACAACCTCAAGGCAAAGATCATAGACAACCTCAAGGCAAAGGATAACTGGGTTAGCATTGTTAACATACTGTTAAAATTCCAATAGGCTAAAGTTCTTTCAGAACTTGCTTCAAAAATTACTCTGAGGCAGTTTGTAAAATTATTTTAAAATATTTCCGACAATCTAGATTGGGAGATATCAAAAAACACTTAATTAAGATTTCAAATCGATATTTCATTAATCGATTTCGACCGCCTGTCAGCCACTATTAGGGTCACGAATTCTTAAAACGAGCTCTCATTATTCTTAATCTGACTAGATTGGTGATTTGACTTTATAATTTGTTACAGCAGATGCGAACACAACGAGATCTGGCCTTGTTACTTCCAGGGATTTGTTGAATTTTATGCCTCCTAAAAAATCCTAAAGGCATTCTTCATAGGGACGAAGTTATGACAGCTGCCTCAGACAAAATAAATAACATCCGCCAATTCGGCGATTTATGACACTCAAGTAGGATCTAATAAAACTCCTGAAATCCCGAACAAACACGTCTTTACGGGGTGACTCATGTATTGGATTTATTTTCCAGCGCGAATGTGTCTGTATTTTTAGAGCTTAGGATGGATAAGCGGAGAAGATTTTTTATAAATTGCAATTTGTGTCTTTAACGTATGGTATTTTTTTTTTGGAAAGAACAAGTGATACATTAGTAGAAGTTGGAAAAGATTTAGCATAGACAAGAATGGAAGACCCAATGAATAAAATAAGAAAACAAGAAAGAGAACATGTTCAAGCAGAATATACAGAAGTAAATAAAACCAGTAGGAAAAGGGGCAGTTGAGTTAGCCCCCCCACCCCCCATAGAACATTTCTGGATGAAAATTATCCCATAATTTTGCTCTCATTTAGCTCCATTTTGTTCCACTAATTTCGATTTTGCTACCATTATACCCGTATTACATCTGTGTATTTTTCCCGTGTATTTATTCATGTAGTTCAGGGTGCCAACATTATTTTGTTTTTTCATGATGCTGATTTATGTTGCGTTTGAAGTTTTTCGGTTGTCACCTTGAACTACATGCATAAATACACAGAAAAAATACACAGATGTAATACGGGCATTACAGTGAAGAGACTATGTGGCGTATTAGGTGGAGGGGGGCTGAATTAACGCTAGCCCCCTCCTAGTGAAAATTCAGAAATATGATCATGCTCATTTTGTTCTCCGAGTTTTGCTCCATTTTGCTCCATGATATTATCGGCGAGTTTTGCTCCATTACCAGGAATGACCTACAGAGCTCCCAAGAATCTCTCTCAGCCCCCCCAGTGAAAATTTTGAAATTTGATCATGCTCATTTTGTTCTCCGAGTTTTGCTCTATTACCAGAGTCCTTATTCTTGAAACAGGGGAGCAGCGTTTCCGGTAGAACGAGTATTCCGTCTTTGTTCCTTATATTATTATCATTTTCATATCAATGAGAAAGGCGGAACACTCGTTCTCCTGAGAACGCTGCTCCCCTGTTTCAAGAATAAGGAGACAGGAGAGACCTACAGAGCTCCCAGAAATCTCTCCTAGCCCCCCCCCACCCCCCGCCCCCGGTAAAAATTTTGAAATTTGAACATGCTCATTTTGTTCTCCGAGTTTTGCTCCGTTTTGCTCCACTATCGGCGAGTTTTGCTCCATTACCAGGAGAGACCTACAGAGCTCCCAAGAATCTCTCCCAGCCCCCCCCCCCCAGTGAAATTCTGAAATTTGATCATGATCATTTTGTTCTCCATTTTGCTCCATTACAGTGGAGAGACCTATGTGGCCTATTAGGTGGGGGGGGGGCTGAATTAACGCTAGCCCCCCCCCCCCCCCCCCCCCCCCAGTGAAAATTCAGAAATTTAATCATGCTCATTGTGTTCTCCGAGCTTTGCTCCGTTTTGCTCCACTATCGGCGAGTTTTGCATCGTTACCAGGAGAGACCTACAGAGCTCCCAAAAATCTCTCCTAACCCCCTCCGGTGAAATTTTTCAAATTTGAAGATGTTCATTTTGCTCTCCGAGTTTTGCTCCCTTTTCCTCCATTATCGGCGAGTTGTGCTCCATTACCATTGAAATTTTTGAAATTTGAACATGTTCATCCCTGTTCTCCGAGTTTTGCTCCATTATCGGCGAGTTTTGCTCCATTACCAAGCAGAAATGACCTACAGAGCTCCAAAGAATCTCTTTTTGCCCCCTAGTGAAAATTTTGAAACTTGAAATTACTCACATCGAGTTTTGCTCCATTTTGCATCATGATCAGCTGGTTTTGCTCCATGATGAGACGCTTCCGGGTGCAAGGGTTTGAGCGCTCGGCGCTCTCGAGTTAGTCCGAAGTACTCCGGCTACAATTTTACACATTCGGGCGAACAGAGTTTAGGGATAAACCTTGGATAAACAAACACGTTTGGTGTAGAAAGTGTCGGTTGGTGCCTTATTATTGTAGGTGCGAATAAACAAGCAAAGCTAGTGAAACCAGGCACCACCGCTTCACGACTATTATACTCAATGCGCTTTGCACTCAAACGCTTAAAAATCAGTTACAGGTGCATCAGGAAAAAGAGGCGAAGAAAATGAGAGCAGCTTCAGAGCGCCTGAGTGCTCAAAGTGTGGCCACTGGCGCCGATTACATGGGGGCATCGGGGCAGGTGCACCCATGAGAGCTCTCGTGGGGAATGCAGAAGTACACACGTATTTATTGGTCATTCCGTTCCGTGAGGTAGTATCAGTATCATGTAATTCACACAACTTTGTATAGGAATTATACAAGTGGTATTAGTATTCTGTCCTTTCGTTATTTGTGGTTGTGGTCAGTTCTATGCTCTATTACTTTATAATTGAAAACTGGGTTCGGCTATTCAGCGCGGAGTTGGAGTGGAGTGAACAGAGTTAATGGAGTCACCCCTAATACGGTAAAAAGCAATACTCGAACCTTAACCCGAACGGCTGGAGTGCGAATGGAGTCACTCGGAGTGCACGGAGTGAGCAAGCCGAACCCACCTTATATTGGCTAGTCTGTTTTTTTTTTAAAGATAATGGCATGTAATATTGACAGTTGAGTTGAAGAGGGCGCTTCTGTACTTGGATCTCTTTAAATTTTGGCGCGTAAAAATTCGATTGTAATTCTAACCTCAAAACTGAAGTTTGATGTGTGGTTTCAAGACAAGCTGACGCTGACACTTTTAAAAATATTCTCTAAGGGCCACTGAACGCTTAAGAAGATATTTTAACTTATCCATTGTCCATTGTTCATATGTAGTCATCTTTCTCTCTACTCAGTTTAATCCAATGTTTAATCAGTTTTAAACTATTGACATTTACCGCCAAAATTTAAAACACTCCAAGTTCACTCGCGCCCTCTACAAAATTTTGCGGAACTATTGACCTTTTCAATTTAGAAGCCTCTCTCTCTGGCGTCAGACTGTCAGACTCCAAAAAAGTATGAAAACAATGATTGACAGCCATTGACAGTGGTTTTTTGACAAGACTTTCATACGTGTGGAGACTGGAAACTATTATTTCCTCGGTTTTTTCAAGGTTTATTCCTAACAATGGTGATTGTGTGTAGTGTGCCTTTTCGTGAAAATAATTCCTATTCACCGGTGGACGTGATTTTACATAAGTTTTTATCAAATCCTACATTTGTCAAAATTTGGATACGCAAAATCAGAACGGATACTAGCAAAAGAAAGGAAAATCCACGGCCCATCAAGTATACAAATTACAAAGTAGGTAATTCACGTTCAAGTTTGTTTAGTTTGCGAAAGCTGTTTGTTTTCCACATTTTCTTTCCAATTTAAAATTTCACCATTCTATGTCGGTCATTGTCATTTTCCATTCTCTGAACAAAGATACCTAACTCATCGATGGAGTCACATATTAGAATAAAAACCAGGGGATTGCTAAACACCCAATATACTTGACATTGACTAGCAAGCAAATATTGGCGGGAATCTGAATGTTTTCATACTTTATCGTCCATTTCTTTTAATTGAAAACGTCAATTCCCCAAGTCAAAAATTTAGTAACTATGTTGGCATCACAAGCCTTTTCTACCTAAAAAATTTGAAAGCATTGACAATTTTACATTGTATTGCCAACATAATGTCATTTTGACTTTTATCTTTAAAAAAAAAACAGATTTTATTGTCCGTCTCCATTCTTTGATAATAATCGGGAGAGTCCCGCCAACAACGGGAAGTCTGGCGCTTGCGCCGTATGCTATATAATTTAGTCTTGCGCATGTATATTTCGTTCTATATTTCGAAAAAAATATCGGTATAATCTTTTTGATATATCGAAACTTTTATGATAATGCCACAGCATACAAAAACAATCAGCAGGCTAACTCGAGCTTTGTTTCCTAAAGTGGCGACGTGCGCAAAAGAGATGCGCGGTAAATCTTAGGCTTCTGCAATTTAATGATATAGGCTGTATCCCCGAATGGTGGCCTGCGCAGAAGAGATGCGCGTGAGAGTTAACCTGCTGTTTTTTTTTGTATATGCTGGGATAATGCCTTCGCTTGTGCGCATAGTTCATTGGTTGACTGTCTGACAATTGACAGAGGCGGCTAAAATAAAATAAAACGTCAGTTAGGGCGTGTGCGTATTTTACGACCGTACGAAAAAGTAGGTACTTTTCCGCACGCATTTTAGGACATGAAAGTACCAGGATGACCTAACATTGTATGTAGATAATTAACTCGACTATATTGAAAAGAACAGTACCCGGGTCAGCTTATATCGCTATTAAAAAATAGGGGTTGGTGGTAGGTAGAAGAGTGAAAATTTAGGGTTATATAATATATAAAATTATAAAATTTCATAAAAATCGGTCAAGCCGTTTAGATGAGTATCGTTACAAACTTACACTTACAAACACCAGAATTATATACAGGGTAGGTACCTATACCATTTAAAACAAAGTAGGCTAAATATCTGATGCCACGATTATTTTTTTAAAAAATCGCTCGTACACGTAATTTAATTTTTAAAGGGGGAAGTTTCCTGCAACCATTTTTAGGTCTTTAACTTTAACCCTCTGGGCGGTGTGGGACCAATCCTTACTATTTCAAATGGAAAAAGGGGTCCAGTGACACCTCTTTTAAAAGAACCTTCAATTCTCTGTCATTCGATGACATTTGAAAGAAAATTCAACGCTTTTTTAAAACAGGTATCACTCGACCCCCCTGTTCCATTTGGAATGGTAAGGATTGGTCCCACCTCCCGTAAAGGTTTAAGCTAGTGCTGAAAATGTTTCAAACATTCACACAATCAAATTACGTGTAGGTACGAGCGATTTTAAAAAAAATAAAAGTGACATCAGATATTTAGCCTCTTTCGTTTTAAATGGTATACCCTGTATATGTAATAGGTTATGCTGCACCCATGAGGACTTTCGAAAGTCGGCGCCTCTGAGCGTACGCGTGGCATCCGAAAGCAGCTCAAGTAATGGAGCAGAACTCGCCGATCATGGAGCAAAACGGAGCGAAACTCAGAGAACAGAATGAATATGATCAAACAAAATTTTCACGGGTGTGGGGGGGCTAGGAGAGATTCTTAGGAGCTCGTAGGTCATTCCAGATAATGGAGCAAAATTCGCCAATCATGGAGCAAATGGTGCAAAATGAAGCAAGACTCGGAGAACACAATGAGTAATTTCAAGTTTCAAAATTTTCACTGGGGGGTAAGAAGAGATTCTTTGGAGCTCTGTAGGTCATTCTTGGTAATGGAGCAAAACTTGCTGATAATGGAGCAAAACGAAGCAAAACTCGCCGATAATGGATCCAATTGGAGCAAAACTCGGAGAACAAAATGAGCATGTTCTAATTTCAAAATTTTCACTGGGGGAAGGGGGGGCTGGGAGAAATTCTTGGGAGCTCTGTAGGTCTCTTCTGGTAATGGAACAAAACTCGCCGATAATGGAGCAAAATGGAGCAAAACTTGGAGAACAAAATGAGCATGATCAAATTTCTGAATTTTCACTGTAGGGGCTAGCGTTAATTCAGCCCTTCCCCCCCTCTCCACCTAATAGGCCACATAGTCTCTCCACTGTAATGGAGCAAAAATCGAAATTAGTGGATCAAAATTATGGGATAATTTTCATCCAGAAATTTTCTATGTGGGAGGGCTAACTTAACTGACGCTGAGGTACTCCTGAGGTTGCCGTATATTTCGTAGACTTAAATCCATTGTAAAAAATAAATTGCTGCCGATTATTCAGATATGATACAAAAAGTGCTAGGAGACCGTCAGAAAATCTGAATCTATGGAACTTAGTAAATTAATAACCCATGATCCAGTTTGTCAAAAGCCTTGGAGAAATCTGTAAATATCACATCAACCTGACCCCCCCTTATCCAGAATTTCTGATATTTCCTTTGACATATGCATTAGATTTGATATGGTTGATCTTTGGTTCATAAAGCCAAGTTGAAAAGGTGAAATTTGGCGACAGACAAAAATGTATATACACGTTCATACAAAATGGTTTCAAGCATTTTGGAAAAATTGCACAGGATGGATATTGAGCGATAATTTACTACCTGTGAGCGCTCATCAGACTTAAATACTGGGATGACTTTTGCCTCCTTCCACAAATTTGGGTATGTATGGGAATGCAGCATTAAGTTAAAGAGGGTTCTTAAAGGGGTTACCAGGACACCTATGCAGTCCTTAACTAGAAAAGCAGGTATAATATCTGAACCAGACGTCATTTTACTTTTGAGCTTTTTAGATGCTTTCATTATCTCGTCATTCGTTACGTCGTTGATATGAACTGTACTACATAAACTAGGCTGGGAAAGATTATCACTAGGCACTGAGGATGGCAAAAATACATGCAATAATTCTTACTGTACATTTCTTGGACATTAAACTACCTGTATCTCAAAAACTATAGTCTATTTTTTTGAAAGCTGGTATAATCAATCATACTCACCCAGTTTTAATCCCCTAAATCCTTTGAAGAGTGAATGAAACACCTGCAATAAACGAAGAGGTGACAGTTTGATTATACCAGCTTTCAAAAAAATAGACTATAGTCATAGGATTGGTTCGGGCCCATGAGAACTTTTTATCAGGAAGTCAAGGTCTAACACATATCAAAATTTCAGTCAGTTTGACAGAAAACCAAATACCCATGAGGTGTACGGGGTCCATTTAGCTTGAATTCAACTACAATTTGTTACATCCAAATCGTGAAATAATTTATATAGACCCCCGACAAATATTTAAAGCGGCGCCTGTTTACAACGTAGTCGTGTCATAAATTTAAAATTTTCAAAAATTATATCTTCCTGTCAGAATTGGGTAGCCTTCCAAAGAAAAATTCGACAATACGCCTTTGGGTGGTTTCCAAAGCCAGCTAACAGAAGGAATTGTTAAAATTTTATGGACAATTTCTGAATGAATGAGTCATTGACAAATTTGGAGTTTTTGGTAAAATTATGACCATGGGAATTTTGGCACCGACAGACAGGTCATGATCATAAAATTAAAATGTTCTTTACAAACGTGCCGGTATTTTCGTTTAGTGGTCATCGTAAATTTCAATTTTGACATCTAGGGTATAATTTGCTTGAAATTTCTTGGATTTTTAAACGTTCAAAGTGAAACATCTATAAAATTATCAAATATTATTGAGAGTTTTTTATGTCAAATTTTTAAACCTACCAAATAAACAGATTTACATTTTCAAAAATCTATACACAAATTCTAGAAATCTTTTCGGTTTTCAACCCAAATCAAGGAAGCGGGCTTAATGTACTCACCCCACATTTAAATACTAAATAAAAATTACCATGAGAATACTAAGGTTGACGAATTGTTTACTAGAATCATTCCCAGTGGCAATTAGGGCCTCAAACACAAAAGAACATGAGACCTTTTCATACCTGGAGTTGGAGATTGACATTATAATATTGGGTTGTAAATTTGCATTATAATATGGGTTTGACATTCAGTATTATCTACCTACTATTATAGATCTTAGTCTGATTTGGTTTGGATGTGGGAAATGATATGATCAAGCTATTTAACTTTATATTATGTCAATTTTATTGGTTCAGGTGTTGGATAAGTTAAACTTATTCAAACGTCCATTTTCAAAATCTCTTGCCTTCATTTACAAATCTTCCTTATACCTACAGCATTGATATATTTGTTCCAAAATGAGACATTTTATAATTAACTAGCAACTCGTAAAATCCCTGGAAGAAGCAACAGCAGCAAATCGCATTTAAGGATTAAGAGTCCCTCTTCAGCAAGCTGCTGCTGGAAGTAGCGTCTTTGAAGTTAATCGGGTGTCGGCACCTTCAAAGGGTGCGACAAGGATGTCGTCACGCGGTGGGTGGCGTTCTCGACAGCCCGAAACGCGGTTGAATTCACGCTCCGTCAGAAGCTTTGGTTTGTGCTTTGTACGTGCGGTGTTGTCTAATTGAGAAGAAAATCTTCGAAATATCTTGTTTTGTGAAAACTACTTATTTTTGGGACAACATGGACACCTTTTATGGCCCAATTTCTACAGGAAGTTGCATTCAAATCAGCTGAACTACAATATTTTAGTAGGTATTCTTGTTATTTGAGAGAAAAATAATGATATAGAGATATGGATATTGAAGATCTTCCAGGAAAATTTGAGAATATGTCCTGGCCTAAGTTAACTATGAAACTGAGCTTATTAGTGTTTTTCGTATTTGATAGCGAGAAAATTTTAAAATGCTATGGGTCAGTTGGAAGTTTTGCATCATGTACTTTTCCACTTCTCACATTACCTGCATTTTTTTTATACAAAAGCAGTTGTGGTTCCTTCTGAGTTCTGATTATATTGACAGCTGTTTTTCTAATAAAGGTTCCTACATATAGGTACATTATTCCTAAAGTTTGTTTTTCAATCTGACTCTACCCTTTTTCTGGTTAATTCAATGACTTGGAACAATAAGGTAAAAGTTCTCCTATCCTTAGCATAGAAATATTTGCAGCTATAACTCGTCTTGAATGAATTCTTGAGAAGTTGTTCCTTCGATTTGGTGTCTTAAATTGAATTTAGCATGTTCGTATATAATATTAATGGTGAGCTTGAACAGACACCCAACATAAGACATGGAAATCCCTTATGTCGTATATACACGAAATAACATAACATAAGACATAAGAAAGTTTGTTGACTTTTAACTTTTATGTCTTAGGTATTTTATGTAAAAATGAATCTGCACATTTTCCATTGAGAATTTGACTTTCGCATGACTCTTTTGTATGTGATAACATTAATAGAGTGATAGAAAATATGTGATCATTCTCTTGCAGCTGATTGGTTGAAAATTATTTCTTATGTTATGTTATTATATGTGTCTATATAAACGCTAATACTAATAATGTTGTCTTATTTCTTGAATTATGTTATGTATGTATCTGCCTAAACCCACCATAAGAGTATTCTTAAAATATTTATTAAAATCGTCAATAAAGATTTCTATATGTTTGATAATCCTCTTTTCTTGTCTGCAAATTACCAAACATCCAACATCTTTTCCCATAAAAAGTGAAACATTGGTAATTTCTCGAGTTAAGTTCTTCCAATCTAAAGGTGGATTTTCATTAGTTTTTTGTTTATTTTCATATAGGCGAATACGATCAGTCTCATCTTTGATCGCACAAATCCATTTCTAGATTTACTGTATTCCACTGGCAACACTGCGCGTCACACTCCACTGGAAAACGAAAAGTGCAGGCGCCAACTGCGCAAGCTCTATCACAAACGCCACTCTCTTTCTCAGCACTTTACCCGCTCCGCTCTTACTGCTTCAGTTTGAGAAAAGTTTTCGTTGAAGTTAGACGTTCGATAGCTCTAAGTGTGTTGAATTTTCTCGTGCGTTGCGTTCATACACTCCAAAGTTGTGAATATCTTAGTGCATAAACATTTTTTGGATTTGATTCTTTTTGCTACATTAGCAAGATATTGGGATTTTTGTTTGAACTTCAAGTGATTTTTGATTAAGATGGTTGTGCTAGAAGGGGGTGGATTGTTATCAACTGCTGGCAATCAGTACCTACAACCGGATTACTTGAGCCCTCTACCTACAACGGTAAGAATACGAACTGAGTTTTTTCGTTTATAATCATTAGTTTGATAATTAGTAATTTTATTTCAAATAATTCTCTATCTGGTTAAAGAATGCTTGCAAACTTCCTTGACTTTCAATTCCGATTTTCTTTTTATCATTACTAACGTTTTATCTGTAATTTGAATAAATTGATTATAACTAACCCATTCTATTCCAAATCTAATGTCCCTTTTTTTTTGGTTACAGCTTGACGCAAAGAAAAGTCCGTTAGCGCTCCTCGCGCAAACATGTTCCCAAATCGGTGCCGATTCACCCAACAACAAACCGCTGCTATCTTCCTTGGAAAAGAAGAAATCCGAATCGCGCACCTCTCCAGTAACTCACAAAAGTGACAAACGTTCTACCCCTATCAGCGACAACAAGCTGGCGTTCAAGCCGTACGAGAATACAGTGTTGACCAAACGGGCCGTCGAAGATTCGCGTCCAAGTAGCCAGAAAAGTGTCGATATGGGGAAAAAATCGCCTTCGTCCGGTAGTGATCGCAAATCCGCCTCGCCTAGTGTTCATAATAATAACAATAATAATAGTGCGTCGAATACTCCGACTCTTGACGCGGGCAAGGCGTCACCAGGAAGTCACAAAACATCGACTCCCTCTGCTAGCCCTATAATACGTTCTGGATTGGAAATGATGCAAGGCCATTCGAAAGACTCACCATTGGGTGCCTATAAACCTCTATCATCTATGCAAGGAAATCTACCTAATCCATTAAGTTCTTTGTGTTGTCCTCCTGGCTTGGAACACGCTACAAATCCAGCTTTTCGACCACCGTTTCCTGGTGCTCCTTACTCTCACCATCATAGTATGCTCGGTTATCCTGGAGCAAACCCTGGACCATACCTGAGCTATGCTAGAGTAAAGACGCCTTCAGGTGGTGAAGCTTTAGTGCCAGTTTGCAAGGATCCGTATTGCACTGGATGTCAATTTAGTTTACAAAATCAACAATTGCTAATGAGTGGAGCTGCTGCTGCCGCCGCAGCAGCCGCTGGTCCCTGTCCATCAGGCTGTACCCAATGTGACCATCAAAAATACAACTTGGCAATGGCGATGTCTTTAGGACCCCCAAGTTCATTAGCATATCCTTCATTGGGAAGACCTTATGTATGCAATTGGATAGCTGGCGATTCTTATTGCGGAAAACGATTTGTTACCTCAGAAGAACTTCTGCAACATCTCAGAACGCATACTAGTACTTCAGATCCTGCAACTAGTAGCGCTGCTAGTCTTCTTAATCATTCTGCTTTACTGACAGCATCTGCTCTACACCGAAGTGGATATCCCAGTGGACCTTTGAGTCCATTAAGTGCTGCTAGGTACCACCCATATGGTAAACCAGGTCTACCAGCTGGTCTCACAGCTTCACCTTACAGTGCTTTCAATCCAGCTTCACTAGGACCTTATTATTCACCCTATGCTCTTTACGGGCAAAGATTGGGAAGTGCTGCAGTGCACCAGTAAAAATTATTTAGCGAAAAACATATTTTTTGATCTACTTAATGAAAATACCTAGGTCATTTTCGCCTGTGATAATCTTTGTAAATATACTGTTGTTTTTGTGTATTATATAAATTTTCGATGAGAGAGTACTGAATAATAAAATTATTGTAAGAATTTTCTTTGAAAAATCAAACAATGTGCAATGTTATCCTAGGATTTGTGGATTCTAGAAAAAATACTTTGAATTTTACTTTATTTTTCGGTTTCAATTTTACTTAATGAAATATTTTTTTTATTTTATAGAATTTATATAAATTTTTAGTTTTCTGGAGTTCTTAAATACTGTAAAGGATTTATGTACTAATTAGATATTATTATTCTAATTATGAATGTTGATTTACTATACATTATCATTTGAAATAAAAAATCTGTTTCCTATAATAGCAGTTTGTTGTTTTCTTTTCATTTATCGAGGTAGCTGATTTGTAGGGATTGAGAAAGAAAATTACAAAAAATGGTTTAATGAAAATGAGCTACCTACCAAATATCTTGAGATTCAGGTTGATCAACAAGAAATAATAAAGAACTAGAAAAAAAGAATTGAATACCTACTTTCGAAATTTGAAAAGGGAAATACCTACTTAATAATTTTCTCCCATTTTCTTTTCCGTCAACTATCAAAATAATAAAGAACTTCACTGGGTTCTCTGTTTTTCAATAGGTAGGATTTTACCAAACATTTTTTGCCAATCTTGTAGTCTAGAAGGGAAACCTCATCTGAAACATGTCTTAAAATGTATTTCAATGGAAATACTACTTCAAGTGCCCCCTTTCCACTCAAAATAAAGACTGAAAACTTTGAACCAGAATTTGTGAACTTAAATTTTATGAAACAGACCACGGACCACGCCCTTATTTGCGAAAGTAATTTTTAGTATGATATAAGGAAAACATACATGTAAGTATGCTTGTTTTGTTTTGTTCCAATCTTACCCTTTCGAAGACTGAAGCTGATCGATTATTACTGGAGACATTTTGGCAGTGGAATATCCGGTGGTATAGACTTCATCCCTAAATCTTGTGAAAAAGTCTCATGAGCCTTTTCCATTATTTGCTTGTCATGATCGGCGAGGGTCAAATTCATTCCCTAGACCAAATTTATATCTGAGAATAATTACTGTAAGACTTTAAATATCTTATTCCGCTTGATCTTATTCATTCAAATGTTCTGCTCTTTTTTGCCTGATTTCATTTGCATAAGAAATTTGGGTCGTGTTTTTTTTTCCCAACAAAATGTGTGTAGTTTGGGTTAGTTTGGGTTAGTTTTCCCCAATCTCAATATATTATAACGAAGTTACATTTGCGCGGTAAAGCCCACTCCGTTGGTGCCCAACCCATGCTGGAATATTCTAGAATACAATTTATATGTGTATGTTCGTAGTTTGTATTGTGGCGCTAACTTGGAATCTAGAAAATACTGCTTTATTCGGGCAAAAAGATTATCGGGGATAATACCACGAGATTACCGATAATTTTTCACGATCACGCATGAGTGAAAAATTATCTGGTTCATTTTAAAGCTCAAGTGGTATTTAGAGGATTATTTCACGTATGAGAGTGCAAAAAATATGGAAATAAATATGTATTAAACGATTTGAACATCTTAACAATCAATACAAATAAATGGTTGCTATCAGGAACCGTTTGTTTGTATCAAAAATTAGCATGACAACAATGTATACAATAACATGGGAGAATTATCGCTGTAATTCTCTCTAGTTAAACAAATGGGAAAGAGAATTTTCGCTGTAATTCTGAAAATCGTCACTTGTCTTATGGGATTTCTAACACATGAGTGGAATAATCGCGTTTATTCTGGATTCTACGCGAATAGATTGCGGATCTATTGTTGGACTCAACCTTTCCATGTTAGTATGAATTAAATCCTATGTACAGGGTGTTTTTTTATATATTGACCCCCTCCTACAGCTTTTATCTTGACAGGTAGAAGAAAGGTGTATATACAAAAGTTGTTGCATGCTTCCAGCTTTTTTTAAATGGGATGCCTTATATTTCATTCTATATTTTTGAAGAGCACAATGCCCCGATTCCAAAAATATATAGTTTGTCTATAGGTATTTGATTGAACAGTCTGTCATATATTCGGCTCCGAAAATTGTAAAAATATTATTCTACTACTGATTTTATTAACCATTCGCAGTCATCTATTCATTAATACGTTGTTCAAGTACGATACTAACCTGACTCACTCAAATGTCAGTTATTCTCATTAGTTCAAAAACTACACGTTTCTGGTGAGTGTCTTATTTGAATAGTTCAATAGTAGAGTGATGAGTAGTAGTAGTGAGTAGATGGCTGCGGAACTCGCTGCGCTCGTCCCGCAGAGGTCCACCCATAAGTTCCGCAATAATTCACTTATTTGTACTTGAACAATAACTTATTATGTAAAATCAAAATTTGTAAGATTAAGATTATTCACTTTTGGTCAATTTGCCTTTCAACAAGAATTAGTAATGTTACTTTACCAAACTAGTAACATAATGTGACAAGTTAGTCAAGTACAAATGAGTGAATTGCTGCGGAACTTATGGGTGGACCTCTGCGGGACGAGCGCAGCGAGTTCCGCAGCCATCTATTCATCAATATGTTGTTTAATTACGATACTAACCTGACTCACTCAAATTTGAGTTATTCTCATTAGTTTAAAAACTACATGTTTCAGGTGAATGTCTCACTTGAACAGTTTAACAGTATATTGCTGAGTAGATGGCTGCGGAACTCGCTGCGCTCGTCCCGCAGAGGTCCACCCATAAGTTTCGCAATAATTCACTGATTTGTACTTGAACAATAACTTATTATGTAGAATCAAAATTTGTAAGATTATGATTATTCACGTTTGGTCAATTTGCCTTTCAACAGGAATTAGTAATGTTACTTTACCAAACTAGTAACATAATGTGACAAGTTATTCAAGTACAAATGAGTGAATTTCTGCGGAACTTATGGGTGGGCCTCTGCGGGACGAGCGCAGCGAGTTCCGCAGCCATTTATTCATCAATATGTTGTTTAATTACGATACTAACCCGACTCACTCAAATGTGAATTATTCTCATTAGTTTATAAACTACATGTTTCAGGTGAGTGTCTTATTTGAATAGTTCAATAGTATATTTGTGAGTAGATGCTTTTCAACAGGAATTAGTAATGTTACTTTACCAAACTAGTAACATAATGTGACAAGTTATTCAAGTACAAATGAGTGAATTGCTCCGGAACTTATGGGTGGACCTCTGCGGGACGAGCGCAGCGAGTTCCGCAGCCATCTATTCATCAATATGTTGTTTAATTACGATACTAACCTGACTCACTCAAATTTGAGTTATTCTCATTAGTTTAAAAACTACATGTTTCAGGTGAATGTCTCACTTGAACAGTTCAACAGTATATTGGTGAGTAGATGGCTGCGGAACTCGCTGCGCTCGTCCTGCAGAGGTCCACCCATAAGTTTCGCAATAATTCACTTATTTGTACTTGAACAATAACTTATCATGTAAAATCAAAATTTGTAAGATTATGATTATTCACTTTTGGTCAATTTGCCTTTCAACAGGAATTAGTAATGTTACTTTACCAAAGTAGTAACATAATGTGAAAAGTTATTCAAGTACAAATGAGTGAATTTCTGCGGAACTTATGAGTGCGCTCGTCCCGCAGCCATTTATTCATTAATATGTTGTTTAATTACGATACTAACCTGACTCACTCAAATGTGAGTTATTCTCATTAGTTTAAAAACTACATGTTCCAGGTGAATGTCTCACTTGAACAGTTCAACAGTATATTGGTGAGTAGATGGCAGAGGTCCACCCATAAGTTCCGCAATTATCCACTTTTTTGTACTTGAAAAATAACTTATTACCTATATAAAGTCAGAGATTGTAAGGTTATCCACTTTTTGTCAATTCGCCTTTCAACAGGAATTAGTAATGTTACTTTACCAAACTAGTAATATATTGTGACAAGTTATTCAAGTACAAACGAGTGGATTGTTGGGTAGTCATTTATTCAATAATACGTTGTTCAAGTACGATACTAACCTGACTCACTCAAATGTCTGTTTTAAGGAGAAACAACAATTTTGTTTCGCTTCCCTATTTCATTTGTGTGAACTTTCCACAAAAGGTTTTGTTGATAGATAACAGATTCCTATCTTTCTGTCCATCTAAGAAAGAATTTTTGTTCATATTTTTGATTCCAATACTGATTTTTTCTTTGTAATACCACAAATAAAACTGATCCAGCTCCTATAGACCAGTGTAGTGATGGAAAAATCTCACCAGAGAACATTTTTTTCTATTTACTCGTCAGTTTCAATTAGTTAATCCCTGCTAATAAATTACTAAATTAGTCAAAATATAACAACGTCATCAGGACTTTTACCTTATGCAAATAAATTGTATATTATTTTTCTTGATGAATAATCCGTACCATAAAATTATATGTATGTTTACCTATACTAAATTTCATCCCAAGTAAAATTTCTATTTACATTCGACAAATATTTAGTTATTTTTTTCTAAAAAAAAAGTGCCTAATTAAAATGAACAAGTGTGTGTGAGTGGTGAGTGGATATTTGACTGTTCGGAATTATTTGTCTGAAGCAAATATGTTAAAATACTGTGAACTTGTTTGCTTAAATTTTAAGCTTATTGCACATTTCTTAGTAATTAAAAATAGATAAGAAAAACAAAATACATTTCTTATTTTCCATTTGTTTTTATAACGGAAAAAAAATCAAAATCAATATTGACAATGTGTGTTAGGTATCAATTGGGAACAGGAAAATACTGACAATAATTTATGAGATATTGCAGATTAAAGGATAATATAGATGATGAAATGGGATTATATTTATGCAACGTTCGTATAACATCCGTTATGGAAATTTGCAAATTTTTATATGAAAAATCCTATAAAAACGTTTCAGATATCATAGATTTATTTTGGAGTTGTAGGAACTCACCAAATCCTTAAAAAAAATACATTTAGATATTCTACATATGTTTATTAAGGGCTCAAATTATGGACTGACTGGTAAACGTCTGGTTGTTACCTAGCAATAGTTACTTTCTATGCTAGATAATAGAAAGTACCTGCTAGGTAATAACCAGACACTTACCAGTTGGTCCATAATTTGGCCCTAAATCATACCCATGGATTGTCACAATGGTTCAGCTGGCTACCCAACATGTGTCCAATTTTTAGGAATACAATTGAGAAACCTAAATCGCACAAAGGTGCAATAAATTGAAAATGTTTTGCTGCTCAATTATATCCAGACAACCTTAAATAAATCAAACGATAATTACCTAAACCATTAACTTACTTATTATGCAATGACGTCAGGACTAATCGACCCAGAAAAAAAAAACAATGAAGTAATAGCCCCACAATCTGGGGCCCTCCAATTCCGATAATTCCAGTTATTAGTATCCCAGTAACAAATTCTTAATGTCTCTTTGTTGGGCTTTAATATTTCAGTAGGAGAGACTGGTAATTTACTACCTTTTTGACCCTCAATATTTATAATAAGGCAGAAACAAAATACAGCCCCCATAGGTAGGAAATAACAAGGTACGGCCAGAGTGTACGGCTAAACCCGGTAATTTTGCTTCTTCCCATAAATTTGCGGTCTGTACAAAACCATTATACAATCTATCGGCTTTCGACTATTGAAACCTAGAGATAGTCTTTATTCAGTAATATATTCAGTTTCAAAATATCCTATAATTTTTAAAAAATAAAATCGATAAACTACTTCAACCTTCAACTCATAATAAGAGCAATTTACATACTGTGTAAAAGTTTTCATAAATATATAAGCAAAATCCCTTTTCCAAGTTTCTAATCAGTAGATAGTCGAAGGCGAGTAGGTAGGTATAATAATAACGTGGTTATGACCTATAATTTGCTTATTTCAGTGTATTATTTCACGGTGAAAAGTTGAAAACGTACCATACACAACCGATAGCATATCGATTATGGTAATGCGGTGTCATTAACATGTCAGTTTACGGTACGCTAGACACGTCGATCGGCGGTCAGGGCCTTTCCAATGTTGTATCAAGCTGTATGGTTTTGCGATGGTCAGGAAATTATAATTGAAATTTATATTTTCGTAGAATATTGGGTATGGATATTGCCCGTTGATTCTTGAAATGTCACTGTGATGACCTTTGGGCAGAATTGTATGAAATTCAACATACATTTATTACTGGAAAGCAATAAACGCATTTTTTTCAATCTTATTTTTAAGAAAACTCCAAAGAATCCCAACTATTCAAAACCATCTCGTCAGCATCATCAATTCAATGACTCAAAATCCGATATTTTTGGCTTCAAATTCAAATATCTTATTGTATTCAACCAAATAACACTAGAAAACTCAATCCCAACTCTCTACATCTATTCAAAATAATTCTCCCCAAGAACCTTTCACATATCCGAAAGTTTCACAAGAGCGCAGACGCACTAAAAATCCACAATTCCATGTCAACATAGAGAAAGAAAGTGGCCGAACGACGACTTAAATAATTCAACATCTCCTGACCTCATATGGTACATTCCAACACTATCCATTTCTTGGTCAAAAGTTCCAACTACCTGATGAACAGACTTGTTGACGAACATAATCAATTGCATTTTTGAATTTATAATCTTCTCCTTCCAGGACTTTCTCGAGGCTTATTTGTTCCTTAGAAATTACGGTTTGAATCCATTATAATAGCTTAAATTTAGAATTCTTCCGGAAGCCGGTCCTGTTTGTCTTGTCTTCGGACTCTTTCTTCTTCCCTTTCTTTCAATCTTCAAGCTCCATCTTCTTGTCTTTCTTTCGTCTCCGATCGTTCAGTTGTAAAATTGTTGCAAGCCGGTCCTGATCTTTTTGTTTGTATTCCTGTCTCCAAGCTTCTTCTGCTTTCCTTTTATTATGGCTTCAAGCTACAGCTTCTTGTCTTTCTTTGTGTCTTCGGTGTCAATCTTCATATTTTTCTTTCTGGTCTTCGAGCCTCCTCTTCTTGTTTCCAGATTTGATTAATTTCATCCATTTCGGGTGTTTGAAACTTAATTTTTGAATATGATGAAGAAAAACTTTCCCGTACATTTTGCCTAATTCTCAAATAGAACACGATGGTATGTTCTGGACAAATGACTCTGTGGACTGGAGCAGTAATGAAGTCAATATTTCAGTTCAACAAAAGTTTACTTACTTCAAATCGGTCTTCTATTTCTATTAGCTCAAATTAATACACCAATTGTCACGCTAAATATTGCCACGGTCTTCTGTTAAGTTGTAGGTAAACCAGATAAAAGATTAATTCACTAGTTAGATTCTAAAGTTACACATAAAGGTAAGAGTAAGGGAGATGCTGTGTTACAAAAAAGAGGTAATAAAGAAATTATTGAACTTGCCTTGTAGATCATCTGGAAAGGTTCAGATAATTGATAATAACAGTTCTTTGGCTAATCAAGATGCAACTCCACTCAAATGTCACGAAAATCGTTCCATATTCGCTTCGCTATTAATTCAATAGGGAATTTTAAAAACAATTAGGATTTTGGTATATTGGATTAGTTTCCCGAAGGTTTCATCATTTAGACTTCAAAGAAATACTTCAATTTTGTTAGCATATTTCCGGCGTAATGAAAGTGATTAACTGTACATTACTGCGTTAAAACATCTAAATTTGAAAGATATTAGGAGCGACGAAATAAAAAAATAAAAACCTTAAACTCTTTTGATGTAAAGTTGTTAAAGTCACGAGCCTATAAAATAAGCTCTGGTAGAAAGCGCCTTGTAAATAAAGCAATTTGAGAAAATCCCAAATTACATAGAAAACAATTTTGAAAAATTAAACACCTCAAAGCGTCACGGAATCTCAAAGACAAACACCGTGAAAGCACTAAAACAATTTGAAGCATAAGCTGTCTGTCAGGGCCTCAAAATTTACGGCTGTTTGTCGAGACTATCTTCAGCTTTGAAAACGGTAGATGTTGGGGCATTTTTCCATTAATTGTTATAACGAAAATAAAGGGAAATTTATGGCCGCTATAAACGCCGTTGAATTAGTAGTATTTACTGCTGCATTAAAACCAACTTAATTCTCTTTTCCCTCTGTGTAAAAGGTAATACATCGTAAAGGTTGTTGGAGAACTATGGCGAAACATTGAATATAACGTTACGACATAACAATTTCAGCCTCTACAATATGTATTACATTAGTTATCTAAAAGAAATGAGTGTTTTTGTACTCAACGAAGTTTGCCACTATATTTCATGACGTGATGTATAATAAATATTATGTTCTTTGACGCAGCCATCTAGCGAGAATAAAATGAACAAATTACCGCATACATAATAGTTATTAACATTACAAGGCCGATAAATGGCAAATATCGGCCGAGGCTGAAACTTCGTTCTAGATTTTTTGCCATACTGTGTCCATTCCTTTAGAGGAACAATGTAGTTTCTAGGAATCTTGTGAATCACTATCTTGTTTGAGGTATCTTTTCTTGGCGACCGTTAAGTATAACTTTTCAATTGCAATTCTGATCATATTGATACATACATAAGAGTACCTAGAGTATGGAGAGGAAATAATCTTTTTAGTCTTAGGTACATAATAAAGTTTGCCCACTGAGGAAAGTGAAACGATATAGAGATACACTATCAAAATGCAATAGAGCGTAATAGATAGACAAGTTCGCATTCTTTCTGCGGTTCAGTTTTCAGTGGGAAAACTATAGATCACTTCTGTGTCAAGTGTTTACGACAATAAAGTTCAAATTATAGACCGCTTGAACATAAAAGTTGTTATCTTGTTACCATGGAAGGTCGATGCTGAAGTTAAAGTAGGTATATACTCTTCAATGGTCTTGGAAGTTATTACTTTAACATGATCACGCGATAAGTCCCTATTAAGATACGAATATCGTTAAATAAATTCGGTTTTTAAGCACGATCATAAAAACCGTTCGCAGTTTTATCGAATTACTTTGTGCTTCCAGATAATGAAAATGTAGTGTTTATGAGGTTTCAAAAAAAGTAG
The DNA here is from genome assembly GCA_917834065.1 of Ceutorhynchus assimilis. Taxonomy (NCBI): domain Eukaryota; kingdom Metazoa; phylum Arthropoda; class Insecta; order Coleoptera; family Curculionidae; genus Ceutorhynchus; species Ceutorhynchus assimilis. The sequence continues at coordinate 8,255,157 of OU892281.1, forward strand.
TCGATTTGCATTTTTTTCACATACAACAATGTATACAATGGGTGGAATTAATAAAAATAAGGATTTGCTTAGAAGCATTTGCTGAAAAGCAAAACCTTTTGCTTATAGTAGTACAAGCAAATCCTTATTTTCATATTAATAACCAAATACTTTTGCCATAAGGTTATGCTTGTATGAAAACTTGAGCTAAAATTATTAACAAATGCATATTATCTTTTGTATTCTTGTTTTGGAATTTTATCGTAAAAGAAGTAAACATTCTAGTCCAATACAGGGTGTAGAAAAAATAGTGTACCCAGACTTTGAGAGGTGATACTACATATGGAAATAAAAAAAAAACTTTCTATAAACATATGCCCTAAGATGCTTCCTGAAGAAGTTACAGGCCTTCAAATGGTAGATGGAAATAATAGATTTCATTTATTCTCAAAAACAGTAGCAAACTTGAAATTTGGTATTCCGAATACATTTTGATGCCAAAGCGAATGGTGATAGTAAAAAAAGCCGCAACAGTTCTGAAAGGGTAGTTTCCATAAGGGTAAAGGGGAGTTACTAACAAAACGAAAAAGCATTTCAGTTCATAGAATTTTTTTTTAGTTTTCATATGTAGTATAACCTCTTGAAGTCCGGTTTTTACATGTCTATAAACCTAGCAGTCCCAAGGTGGAAGAAAACTTCGGGAACTATATAATAATTAGGTGCTAGCAGTCCCCTATAGTAAAAAATATTTTTTCAAATTTTTTCTTTGTATCAGAATTAGGTGCTTTTTAGATGCTCCTAAATATTTCAAGAAAAAATAGAATTGATTAATTATTAACTGAGTTACAGATTTTTTTTAATTATTAGGGGACTGCTGTTTTTCCTAAGAAACCCTTAGTTTTTTTTGATTTTCTCAAAAACTAGAGGAGCACCTAATTTTTAATTAGAGGACCTAATTAGCACCTAAAAAGCACCTAATTATTATATAAATCCCGAAGTTTTTTTGCCATTCTGATACACCAACAAGTAGACGTGAAGCCAGCAGTCCCCTAATAATTTTAAAAAAATCTGTAACTCAGTTAATAATTAATCAATTCTATTTTTTCTTCGACTATTTAGGAGCACCTAAAAAGCACCTAATTCTGATACAAAAGAAAATTTTGGAAAAATATTTTTTACTATAGGGGACTACTAGCTTTCATAAACCTAACAATCCCTTAGTTTTTTTTGATTTTCTCAAAAACTAGAAGAGCACCTAATTTTTAATTAGAGGCCCTAATTAGCACCTAAAAAACACCTAATTATTATATAGATCCCGAAGTTTTTTTCCCATTCTGACACACCAACAAGTAGACGTGAAGCCAGCAGTCCCCTAATAATTAAAAAAAAATCTGTAACTCAGTTAATAATTAATCAATTCTATTTTTTCTTCGACTATTTGGGAGCACCTAAAAAGCACCTAAATCTGATAGAAAGAAAAAATTAGAAAAAATATTTTTACTATAGGGGACTGCTAGCTTTTATAAACCTAGCAGTCCCTTAGTTTTTTTTGATTTTCTTAAAAACTAAAGGAGCACCTAATTTTTAATTAGAGGCCCTAATTAGCACCTGAAAAGCACCTAATTATTATATAGTTCCCGAAGTTTTTTTCCACCTTGGGACTGCTAGGTTTATAGACCTGGTTTACACCCAGGTAACCCAGTATAGGTATAGGTCTATCTTGTTTTCGTAGGTGAACATTTAACAGATGTGAATTTTGCTACGTTATGTTGGAACTGAAGCAAGTGATAATCGAACTATGTTCTGTAATATTGGAATTGGAATTCAACATTTCAAAGCGAGAGTTGAAACCAACTAAATAGACAGACTTATATTTTTAGGAGTATTTGTTTATTTTCACTAGCAAACTCCTAATTTTATTAATCTATGCGTGGTCAAATACTTATGCTAGTGGGCGTCAGCAAATGCTTATTGCAAAGGATTTGCTTTTTCTTTTTAATAATATAAAACCAAGCATTTACTGAGTAAAATAGTAGTAAAAATTCTTATTTTTATTAATTCCACCCAATGAAAGAATATTAATTTCCCTGGATCATTGTTATTTGGTTCGGTAATGGGTTATGGGAAGGAGGAAAGAAACCACTTATAAGTCAGAATTTGTAAGATTATCCACTTTTTGTCAATTTGCCTTTTAAAAGGAATAAGTAATGTTACTTTACCAAACTAGTAATATAATGTGACAAGTTATTCAAGTACAAACGGGTAAATTGTTGTGGAACTTATGGGTGGACCTCTGCGGGACGAGCGCAGCGAGTTCCGCAGCAATCTACTCACCAATATACTGTTGAACTGTTCAAGTAAGGCAACTCACATTTGAGTGAGTCAGGTTAGTATCGTAATTAAACAACATATTGATGAATAGATAAGGTCCACCCATAAGTTCCGCAACAATTCACCCGTTTGTACTTGAATAACTTGTCACATTATATTACTAGTTTGGTAAATTAACATTACTTATTCCTTTTAAAAACATATGTTTTTTGTTTATTGTTTGCCAACCAGACGCCATTTGGACAGGTCGTTGGATTACCTAATTGTTGACAAAATTGCAACATAACCTTACATTACATTTTGGTTTAAAAATAAAATTTGCTAGATCTTTTTGTTGGTCTGTTGATTTGACGATTTATTTCCAAACACTAACAACATAAAGTAGAAAACACTAAGAATGTCCAACTACCTGAACCTTGACCTGAACCTAACAACACGAACATTGGTCTGGGAGTTGCTTAACCGATTTCTGAGTAAGTATTTTTCCTTTTCTTTCGTTTTTTTTTTTAAAAAACATTGATTTTGGGAATTAGAAAATAATAAATATAAGCAATTAAAAATTAAGCTATTAATTCCTCAACACTTTAAATAATTATGAATTTATATGTTTTACATTTATGTCCTGTTGCTCTTTCAGGGCTTGAAAAAGTATACATGAATATGCGAAACGAAATGAGTGGTTCCTTTCCTCCTTCCCATAACTCATCACCGAACCAAATAACAATGTATACAATGTTTGCAAGATTTAAGTGTAAAATAATTTTTAAAAAAAATGTTGGCCCTGTCACTCTTACATAGATTCCCTTTGTGATTCAAAGGGTCGTAAAGATGTCAGTTTAATGCAAGGGCGAAGCAAATCGAATTATATTATTTGGGTGTATCTGACAGCATCCAGCATCTTCCCTGTTGGGGCTTTGAAAAAATGAATAGCATGAAATTTAGAGTTGACAGCTGGAAAAAGTGTCATGATTAATTGATTTTTGTCCATATTGTCCAACCTTATCCAGATTTTCCATGCCATAAACAAATTTTCAATTTACCAAATTAACCGATTTACAACGAAATGCAACAAATATGGCGAAATTACAAAATATTATACAAAACACAAAGCCCACTGTGCATCCCGCATACATTTATATATAAATAATTCGAGATCCGGAGAGTTATCAGTTTTAATTATAAACAATTAATGGCGGAATTTTGCGGCACGGTTTCCGAATTTATTGCAAATTAAATTTAAATAATTAACGAATAAATTTAGCCATAAAACGGTCGATGAGACCATAAAAACGGATTCGCAATTTAATTATTATTTTGGGCTGATGATTGCGGACAAAAACATTCTTCTCGTCATCAGCAGTTCATAAAAACTACATATAATATTTATATATAATATTCCATCTAGTTTTTGTTGGGTAGGTAGTCTTACTTTTATATAGTCATTAGATCAGTAATACCACTCTTGATTATTTTTAACAAAATCTAGAAGCAAACAAACTTCATTATAATCTCATTTATCAGAAGTGTAATTCATCACTCACTCTCTTACTGGGACTTAAATATTTATCCCGACAGTGAAAATGTCACTTAAAATTGATTTGCAACTGAGACTTTTCGAACTCATTAGGATTTGAAACATTTCCAGATTAGTGACAGGTTGGTAATTTATAATTACTATAAATCTTAATAGAGTTGACACCTTAAAAGGCTTATTAACTGGGTACCATGATCGATCGGGTACCAATTTGCATTTTTTCAAGTGTAGGTATAAGGCCAGGGAGAGGATTTAAAATTTATTATCTATTTGTAAGCTTGTCGGTGGGTAGGGTCTCCTGCTGCGCTAAATTATATTTATTGCTTTTCCGGGTTTGGAGATTAGACGCGATTAAGTATGATCTACATGGTATCTATTCAAATGGTAAATCCGATTAAATTACAAACATTAAATAAAAAAATATCATACATCATTCACAGAAGAGCCACTCATTAACCCCCTTTAAAAGACCATATTCTAAACACAGGCAAGTCAGAGATCAGCTGTCAAAACCCCTTTTAAAAACGTCTTTTATATTTCATAAATAATGGACGTTATAATACGTTCTGGTTTTTGAAAGCGTGAGATCCCGTTTAAATTAAGACAACCCAGTGAATGGGGTGAGTTTTTTTTTAAATAATAATAATCCAGGGTCGTGGAAGACGTGTCAGTGACAGATGGGCGTCGTTTATATCGTAGCGAAAAGGGTCGTATCATAACTTGTTAATGTTCAATTTGCATGATAATGCTCTACAGGGGATCTGGAACAATAATTTGGGAGTCCAATGGGTATTTAAAATTGGATTTGCATTAAATGCCTATAGGCAAATCTGTTGTTTTTTGTTCTCTAAGTCACTTTTAACAGAACAAGCTTTGTGTCATTTAGTATATACCTGTCTTAAATTAGTTTACAACTGGAGTCATTTAAAAACCGTCAAGAAACTGGTCTAAAATATAGGAAGGCTCACCATTTCGACATCGGCAATCGGTATCCCGAAATACCACGAATACACCCAGCGACACCCTCTAAATCAAAAAGGCAAATGGAGTCGTCTTGATATCAAGTATTATGCCGAAACCGATTTTTTAATTCTCGCCATTAAATTCCGACATGGAAACCGAACGGACGGCCTCGTAAAATGCATGCAACCTGACATACCGACACGAAAGCTTAGTTTTTGCATGGGCGTCCATATGGATATTTTTGTAAAATTTTTCTCCTAAAAAAAGCGACTGTATTATTAAGTGTCATTTTATCTGTTTTCCTAAGCAATCAGAACTTGAAATTGTTAGAACTGTTTCTTGTTTGGAAAGAAAAGTTTCTATCTAAATATTGAATATTTGTAATGTAGAATTCTTGAATTTTGTGCCTAAAAAGGCGAAATATGATTCAGATTTTTTTGTTGGAACAAGTTCCTCTCCGCCATTGAGTTCCCGCCGAAGAAAACGAAATTACGGGTCCGAAGCCGATGCAGACGTGCACTTAGACAAATTGCTGTTCGCGAGACACTAATAAGGCCTCGATTACAATGCGCTCGGCACCAATAAATATCATTTTAATTAGAGGGACGATAACTTCCCAACGGATCCGCCTCCAGAACCAAAACACTGTAATCTGATGGGCGCTCCCACATCCGAACCACCACCAGAGATGAGGCATATGAAAAATATGCGATGAATGCCTTAGAATTTGATAATGAAAGAAGTGGAATGAAAAAATTTGAAGACCGCGAAATACAAACTTTTGCGAAAACTGAAAACTAGCGGAAAATGTATGCAGAGTCACTTCACATTAGAAAAAAAAACTACTAACAGTTATCTGGATATCTCAGATTGATTTGAAAAGGGAGCCTTTACAGACAGCATGTGGACTATGTGGGGTTGTAAGCTCCAGGCGCGTTCGATGGATCTTCTTCAAGCGAGAAGGTTAATAGTGGCCCTCTGGACGACCCTGTTGACGTGATTTTTCTAGGTCAGTAGCCTGGATGATCCCTAGATATATGTAGCATATCTTAAATCCCTATGAGTTTAATATTTCTTGAGGTCATTTCCAGACTTTCCTCTAGTGTTGTATTATGGAGCTTTCGGAGCTATTCAGATATTAAAGTCGACGATCGTAATTCATCGATAATAATTCCGTTATTCTCCAATTTAGGTTTTCATAGACTTTAAGTTAGTTATGTTGAGATTGTGTCTCCTTGTCGCGCTCCTCTATTGAACGGTATATTATCGTAGAGATTTTATGTCCTAATGATCCTTTGGAATCCCTCGAACTCCATACACTAAATTATTCTGATATTTGGAGCCGGATTCTATAAAAAAGGCACTCAGAAAAATTGAAAAATTGATAAATCACCCCAAATTGCTTAACACGATTTTATTTCTGGAACTATATAGGTCCAAAGAAGCTGAAATTTCAGGGATTGTAGTCCGCCACTGGGATAAGAATCGCTGAAAATTTCAGCTTTCTATCTCTAATAGAAAAAAAGTTAGGACCTTTCAAAGATTTCCAAAATCTAAATCATACCTACTATGACGATGAAATTTCATTTTTTTTTCTTGAGATTTTGTGTCCTAATGGTCCTTTGGGATCCCCCGAACGCCATGCACTAAATTATTCTGAGATTTGGAGCCGGATTCTATGAAAAAAGGCACCTGGAAAAATTGATAAATCACCCCAAATTGCTTAACACCCACACAACATATATCATACCATTCTATGTCAAATTTGGTACTTTTTTCAATGAGAGTGCGACTAAATGTCTGCCTGTGATGTTTAGTACTGAAACTTCCGGTTGTTTCTTTCTCCTTTTTGTTTCAAACATCTATCCAAGCCCACTAACATCAGCATAATTTTTTCCAAATTTGAATATTTTTTGTGAAGAAATACTTATAATTAGATTTTTGATTTGCTACTGTAACTATATTGAGTGAAATCAAATTAAATCAGCGCCAAATCCCTACATACCAATTCATAACATCCAAATCCTGTTCGTTCCAAAATATACACAAACCCACAGTAAATGCAAACACCAATCTCCAATTTCAGCAAACAATAATCCGCGATCAATTTTCATCAATCAGAGGCCGTTTTAATGCTGCATGCGGGCGGTCGCATTCGTCATCGTTTCCGAATCCTGTTCTTGACACGTACGAACCAAAAATCTAATAATATTTTAATTCCGTTGATACAACGATGACATTCTAATCTCGCTGGTAAATAATAGAGCAGGTGAATCGAACACACCTGGGTAGCTTAGATTGTACTACTGTGTTTGCTTTAATTAGATTTAGCCCAGATAATCGCGGTTTTGCTACCCGATGCATAATATTTGGCTTTGTACGCGAAATTAGACGATTTGCTTTTTGTTCCAATAATGGACACTTTGTCGCAATATTAAGCTACCATGATTTTAATGAAAAATCCTATCTGGATATATATGCACCATGCAAATGGAACAAGTTACATAGAACTTATAAAAGATGAAAGGCAGATTTCTAGATTTCGACTAGTTTGAGCTTAGTTTCTGTATTGCTTTTGTTGAGTAGTATTTCAACAACTATGAATTAGCTATTAGTACGGGATACGAGGCCTATTTCATCGAATTATTTTACACCGTTTTGCATGGGTGGGAGTGGGGGATTGGGGATTTCGCCGATAAAAATGCAAACGAGGAAAATATATAAGTAAACACCGACTTGCATTTATATATTGAGTTAATTTATACACACACAAAATTAGATTAACACATGCAAGACGTTTTCAAGGGGGTTTTGGGGTTGTAATATTGTCAACTACTCAAATAAATACCACTCTGTACACGAATTTTACTAAAGTGTGTCGACGAGTCAGCATTAATTTGGTATAAATACCGCGCCGAAATCCGTTACCGGCAGACTAAGGTTAGTGCAAAGTACCTCAAATGGGAAAAGCCCCTCTAGCTAAGTCTCCTCCCAGTGCAAAATACCTTTAATGGGAAACGCCCTTCTGGGAGCATTGAACGCAGCAAACTAGGTCCAGTGCAAACTACCTCAATTGGGAAACGCCCTTCTGGACCTGTCTCAAACCCAGCTTCAGTCTGCAGTCACGCCAAGTGTACAGAGGGTACATAATACAGAGAGGCCTATAAGTAGTACGTTCCTGCGTAGAAGAGAAGTCATGATACTATTTCTAGGGTAATATTATTATTATTCAATACATTATCTTATTGTACCTATACAAGCGAGTTTCTCTCTACCTGAACCCCACCTACGCCCCCAGGTCACGCACCTGTTGTGACGTCCCAGGACGAAACGTATAGGGGTTGCGACATATTTGGTGGAGGCGCCGGGTTCTACAAGCATTGGAGGCCAATGCTTTTCAGCGGGGGGCATATGTCAACTACTTAAGTAAATACCATTCTGTACATCAATTTTACTAAAGTGTGTCGACGAGTCAGCATTAATTTGGTATAAATACCGCGCCGAAATCCATTACCGGCAGACTAAGGCAAGTGCAAAGTACCTCAAATGGGAAAAGCCCCTCTAGCTAAGTCTCCCCCCAGTGCAAACTACCTTTAATGGGAAACGCCCTTCTGGGAGTATTGAACGCAGCAGACTAGGTCCAGTGTTAACTATTATCAATGGGAAACGCCCTTCTGGACCTGTCTCAAACCCAGCTTCAGTCTTCAGTCACGCCAAGTGTACAGAGGGCACATAATACAGAGTGGCCTATAAGTAGTACGTCCCTCCGTAGAAGAGACGTTATGATACTATTCCTAAGGTAATATTAATATTATTCAATATATTATCTTATTGTACCTATACAAGCGAATTTCTCTCTACCTGAACCCCACCTACGCCCCCAGTTCACGCTCCTGTTGTGACGTCCCAGGACGAAACGTATAGGGGTTGCGACATATTTGGTGAAGGCGCCGGGTTCTACAAGCATTGGAGGCCAATGCTTTTCAGAGGGGGGCATATGTCAACTACTTAAGTAAATACCACTCTATACATCAATTTTACTAAAGTGTGTCGACAAGTCAGCATTAATTTGGCATAAATACCGCGCCGAAATCCATTACCGGCAGACTAAGGCAAGTGCAAAGTACCTCAAATGGGAAAAGCCCCTCTAGCTAAGTCTCCCCCCAGTGCAAACTACCTTTAATGGGAAACGCCTTTCTGGGAGTATTGAACGCAGCAGACTAGGTCCAGTGCAAACTACCTTTAATGGGAAACGCCCTTCTGGACCTGTCTCAAACGCAGCTTCAGTCTTCAGTCACGCCAAGTGTACAGAGGGTACATAATACAGAGTGGCCTATAGGTAGTACGTCCCTCCGTAGAAGAGACGTCATGATACTATTTCTAGGGTAAGATTATTATTATTCAATACATTATCTTATTGTACCTATACAAGCGAGTTTCTCTCTACCTGAACCCCCCCCAGGTCACGCTCTTGTTGTGACGTCCCAGGACGAAACGTATAGGGATTGCGACAATATTAGATAGAAATTATCAATTTTTGAGAGGAGTGAAATATCATTATACACCACTCCGTTGTTGATTCAGATTGAAGCTTGAATGTAGAATAGCCACTGGATACTGATGCAAAACGCCCTGTGAGGGGATAACGGGCTGCAAGACGGAGATCAATGCGTTGCGCATTATAAACCTCGGTGCTTCGCGCCTCGGTTTATAAAAGCGCTCTTTATATAATGACCAACTTCTCTACCTAGGTATATGATATACTATTATCTTCAAGCGGTCTATCATTTGAACTTTTCTGTCGGCAATACTTGACACAGAAGTGATCCATCAATTAATGCTATGATGTTCTTGTAATTATTTTGCGCTTTCCTCTCGCTAGATGGCAGCGGTTCGCTCAGCATCATTGAACTCAGAACACACAAAAGTCTCTAAGAATCAACGGTTGATTGAAGCTAGAATTGCCAACGTTTCGCAGGAATGTAGTTGCATTTTCAAAATCGTGAGAACGAAAGTGCGGTTTCATTTCACCGCTGTGACCTCACGACCCACGTGAAGTTTTTTTTTTTTGTAATATCATTGGATGGAAAAAATAATATAATGTGTGAATAATCAGCGTAGGCCAAGCTAGCGATAAAAAATTAACGGCTATTATCACATTATTTTTTAATGTTGTTTAATTACTAATGACTGGCGTATACCAACATTAAAGAATTATCACGAAGCACATTCATATAAGTATGCCCGCATAATATGTTGTTAAAACTGTAGAGAAAAGTTGTAAATTATAGATTGTTACGGTTGGGTATTACGCATACGTATATAATGTATGCCATTATAGTTTAGTTTTTTTTTTTTATATGATAATGGAAAATGATATAGGTACATGTATGTATATCGATAATGCATTGGTGCATAAACTGATGGTTTCCGCATGTTAAAATGGGAACGTGTCATATAGGTCATAATATGAAATGAAAGATATAGAAATATATAGTAGCTTTTGAATCAATATTTTTTTATTAACCATTCAATTATCTTCATTAACATTTTGGTTTTTCAATCAGCTTCAGGCCAACCAAAGACAAGTTTCAAAATTTATCGATGCCCAACATTCATTAACAACTTAAAATGATCATCATCATCATCATTAATGGCAAAAGAAAAGAAATTGAGGCCTATTAATCTCTGTCAGTTTAAATTTATTCTCGTATGAGTTATTACGCTCCCGATGGCTGAATATTATTAATGTTGCGGCGGTTATTAATTATTCTCTTATTCTGCGGATGAGGTTACAAGCATTTATTGTAAATACAATTTTGTTTGCACATTTATCTTGCTCGTATGTGTGAATTGCTACTTCCAACTATTCATGCCAGGCTATAAGATATAAATCATCTTTTTTTATTTGACGCCTTTATGCTACGTATATGGTGAAGGTTTCATTTCAATTCAATAAAAACAAATCTATTCGGGATAACAAAGCCTCTCTCTTTTTTCGAAAGTTGATCATGACGAAAACTCTCTTCCTAATCAATATTGATCAGCCAACTGTTACATTTTTAACAATTCCGAAACGATTGCACCCAGGGACAAAGTGGCAGTAAATCATTGATAACACTTGGCTAAATACTTAAAATTTTAAAACCCGAAACATGTAGTTAGTGCTTAAATATGCACAGCACCGTCACGGTGAGCTTGTTAAATTTTTATGGACGAATAATTGTTGGTTTGGCCTGACATTTTGTATAAATTTTAACTGAAATGTTTTCTTGAAGAAGGCTCTCAATTTATCCGCCGATTAATTAAGAGAGTGCATCAGTTGTCGACTTCTTATTCATCTGGCACAGAAGCATCAAAACTTGTCATCCCGTACAAAATGATCGATGGCCCACTGGCGACCTTAACTCCACATTCGCAATCTCTCCAACACGATGATGGATCACCTGAACGTGTCGCAGTGCCATTCATCATCCCGTCTCGACACGCCACTGAACTCCAATTGAAATTGTCATTTTCGCTGTAAAGAACAGTGATGTAGATACATCTTACAATATTTTTATTCCATTTTATAATAATATTTAATTATTTTTTCAGCAGAAATAAACTTTCCACAAAACTGGCATAAAAATTCAACCAAATGAACCACTATGGAATAAATTTCTGTTTGAGGCTTTGTTTTTATAGTGACGTCTGACGTGACTGGATTGGACTAGCTTGGTGCGAAATGGCCCTAAGAGGACGACATGAAACCAGATGGTTGCTCAGGAAAAAAGTTTGAGGGAGGTCCAGCAGTCACCTCTAAGACACCATTGAGACACCTCTGAGGTTATTCTTGGAGGTGTCTCTAGACAAAGTCTTTTTAGAATTGGTGCGAAATGGCCCTTAAGAGGGCGATATTAGGAGAATTTCATAAAACTGGATCCTGGTTGCTCAGAACAGAAGTTTGATTGATGGAGGTTCTCGTCCAGTAGTGGACAGACACCTTTGAGAAACCTCGACTGGAGGTGCCTTAGAGGTCTCTCAGAGGTGTCTCGAAGGTGTCTTGGAGGTGTTTTTAAATGTTTGGCCGGTGTTAAAGTCACAGGCTCACCTTGCGAAGGGCCAGTGACTTCGAGTCCTGCGCCTGAGCGTAATGCTGGATGACCTTGTTCAAAAAGGACTTTAGATTTTCTTATGGAGATTTACATGAAAAATGGGTGATTTTGTCCCCCAACCCTTAACTTCCAATATTTCAGCCGATCTTTCGTTTTCTTTCTAACTGGAATGAAGTACCTTTCCAAGTTGTGATCCAAGAAACCTGTAGATAAAAATAGACATTAGGGTAAATGATATGGCCAAAAGCTTTGCCTATGGATTGTTATTCTGAATTTTGCAACATTTCACTTTTCCTGCAACAAACTTCCATTAACCAATAGAGTACCTTGTTTTCGAATGTCAAAATAAACAAATTACTATTATTATTGTTTAACGTCTACGAAGGAAAAAAGGTTGACATTGTAACCATAATAGTTATTAATTGGAATGTAACTAAACAAGCAACGATAACACAGAATGTAATTAACCCAGTCAATAAATAATGATAGCGGGCCTCTTAATAACGATAATTTATGTATACATACGAACATTTGTACAACACAACGTTGGGCTGGCTGGGTTCTATTCCATATGTCTTTCCGACAACTCATTAATTTGTGCAATGATATATTGCCAACGACTTAATTGGATACAGCCAATAATTAAATGACTTTAATTAATCATTGGCGATAAAAAAATTGAAAATGAATTTTAATTGTCCGACAACATTGAAAGGTGAGTTATAAATTAAGGTGCAGCTGAACATTGGTCTCCATGCGGTTCGGTAATAAATTAACCTGGTGCGCGGATAAAAAGTTTATTTATTGGACATTTACAACTGGTTAATTAAGGACATGAAGTTGCTACTGATTCTGTAATGCCGGTGCCGTAGCCATTTACAGTGACAAATGAAATATTACATGAAATAATGTTAGAAGCCTATTTTTTTTCTCAGCTAAAGGTTCTTATAGCCATAAACCGTAATGGAATAAGTAAATTTATGAGAGAAAAACACGACTGTACAGAAATAGCCTTTGGAAATAACCTCCTTTTTCTTTTACTGGAAGTAAAATTTATACTTCTTGTACATCTGTCTGAGCATAAATTCCACCAAGTTTGTAACATTCGATGAGTTCTTTCACGTTTATCATTATATTTTTAAAGGAAATTTTTCATGGAATAGCAGACTGAATCCTTCATAGGGAAATGCTAGAAAAGAGCATTTCTTGCAGCTGGACTAATGTGAGTGTCTGACGTTTCGGTCAAATATACCGGAGATGTTCCATGGGATTTAGATCTGGGGAGTTGGTTAGCGAATCTAGAACCTCTATGCTCTACTTCTGCTTCTAAATTCATTTCCTTAATAAAAAAAATTCCAAGACTAGGAATAACTTGGGATCTTATTTGGTCAACACTAAGGACAACATGGACAAAACACTTAAAAATGGTGTCTATATAAGTTGGAATGCGATTCGTGCAGTTGTTCTCATGTAGGACGTACTTGTAGACCATTGAAAACACGGATTGCTGAAAACTTGAGCAGGCCTACTTCTGTTTTTGGTGAACATATAAGATCCATGAAACACACATTCAGCCCTGAATTTAATTCGAAAATTCTTCACCAAATTAGTTCCAAGAACTACAACCGCCTAGATTTTCTTGAGGACATTCACATATTCAATGAGCTAGAAAGTAGCCCCTTTTGTCTAAATATACAAATCAATTTAATGAACCTTACATCCCTCTGCATAGGAGATCACATAACTAATCCTCTTTGATATATTAAGGTTTGGTTTCGCTGGATTCAACCGTTGGAAGTTGTCATATAGAAAATTAATTAAGAAGACAAAACCAACTAACTTCTTTTTCGAATTAGAGAATTTTAGTTTCTTACGTTTACAACACGTCCGCTACTGGAGTCTCTTTTGTTGGTATTTTTGCTCTTTTGTGAAGAAAATCTTCGTCTTCTTCTTTTTATTTCCTTTGTGATGGAGACAGCAGACTTATTTTGATGACGAGTGTTTTTGAGCCTGATTAACGTATCGTATTATAACCTCACTTCTTGGGCGATAACTAAGGAGGAAATCTGACGCCAGTCGGTTCCTCTTTTAAGATAGGTGGTTCTTATTACCGTGTAGTATTTCCATTTCCATTCGCCATCTGGAAAGAGATTCCAGATCATGAGATTTTGTGTCCTAATAGTCCTTTGGGATCCCCCGAACTCCATACACTAAATTATTCTGAGATTTGGAGCCAAATTCTATGAAAAAAGGCAAAATTGATAAATCACCCCAAATTGCTTAACACGATTTCATTTCTGGAGCTATTAGTCCAAATGAGCTAAAGTTTTCAGGGATTATAATCCGCCACTGGAATAAGAATCGCTGAAAATTTCAGCTTTTTATCTATGAAAGAATTGATTAAAACTAACAAAGGTACTATAAATTAGGTAAACGATAAACTAGGTGAACATAGGTATTGGAATGGTGCCAGGTAATATGGAATTACCAATCCTTACACTCCGCCATCCTGCTCAGAATCCGACTCGGATTCGTCGCTGTCATATTCGGTCCACCGTTTGATATATTCAGCACATGTTGATGTTCGAATTAGTCCTTCGTGGTTACCGACTTTCACAACATCATAACGGTCATTTGCCTTAGCCTTCACAATTTCATAAGGCCCCAAAAACTTCCTTTTTAATTTGAGTCCAGGACGAAATTGCATTCTTTTTATGGCCACTAAGTTTTTTTCCTTATACATTGTAGCCTTTTTTCTCCTTAAATTGTATCCTTTTTTTTTCACTCTGTACTTTTCTAATGTGTTCGTTACTTTTTTCTCTCATCTCTATTCTCTCTTCCTCGAAAATTTTCATTACTTCTTCTATAACTTCTTTAATTCGTAGATCTTCCTTATTTTTCATTTTCACACCAACCAACACTTCGAATGGTGTGGTGCCTATACTTCGTTGGTATGAACAATTTAATGCCATCTGTATTTTATCGACGTACTTGTACCACTTTGTAGGGTCATTTGAACTTAGTTTCGTAAGAATAGGAATAATAGTCCTATTAATTCTTTCGACCCGTCCATTGCCTCGTGGCACTCCACATGTTGTCAAAATATGTTTAATGTTTTCGTTCTGACAGTAGGTATCAAATTCATCTGACCGAAAAGCAGTTTCCCTGTCCGTTATCATCACTCTTGATGGATTGCCAAAAATTTTTCCTTGTTTCTCAAAACAGTTTAGAACTTCTTTCGAAGTCGTCGACTTTGTCGGGTAGAGCCATACGAGTTTTGTGAAATCATCAATAATTACCAATATGTGCTGGTAATTTTTGTTTGTTGATGGCTTGGGACCTGAGTGGTCCGCATGATACGTTTCTAATAGTCCTTCTAGCTTTGGCACAAGATGAAGCATCTCCTCTTTTTTCCCCTCTTTTTTTCTTCCCAAAATACAAAGTATACAGTTTGAAATTAAATTTTCAATTTTTTCTTTCAACTTTGGTATGTAGCACTCTTCATTTATAACTTCTGTCTTTTTTGTAGAAAAGTGACCCATCTCATGAGCTTTTCTAATTATTTCAGTCTGCATTTTCTTTGGTAGTACTAGTAACCTCAAGCCATTTCCATATTTGTATAGTATTTCATGTTCTAAGTAAAAATCTTCATACTCTTCAGTACTTAAAATTCTTCTTATAGTCTTTATTTGTTCATCTTTCTCCTGAGCTTGTTTTAATTTGTGTATCACACCTTCTTCTAATGTAATTGTTAAAATTGTAGGATATCTGCTTAGCGCATCTATGAGACATGTGGATACCTTTCCTATGCTCGATTGTATAATTGTATTCTTTTAATAATAGAGCCCATCTAGCTACTCTTGTTGTGAGATCCTTCTTTTCCATAGTTTTCTCAAAAGCGTCACAGTCTGTGACTATTTTCACATTTCGTCGTTAATTTCACAAAGTGACGTATCTCATGTAAACCCCCCTAATTTGAGATACGTCACTTTGTGAAATTAACGACGATTTGTTCCTAATATATACAGGGTGTCCCACGACGTTTCTCCCAGGTGATAACTTCGGAACGCGTCATCCAATATAATTGAAATTTTGAGGATCTGGGTAACTTTCTGTGCCGCTTCTACAATTGTCATCCAATTTTACCATTTTTGTTTCAATTTCGGTCAAGTGACGTCAACTTTCGAATCTTAAATGTAACTCATGGTATATATATTATGGTATTTTCCGTTAGAAAATTAAATTACAAAATCAGCTATGCCATATTTGTTAAGGCTTTGTTAAAGGATATGACAGAAAATTATACAGTGGAACATACGATGATGCGTTACGAAATGATCATTTGGGAGGAACCTCGTGGGACACCCTGTATATTCTAAATTTTTTTACCGTTCTGATAACAGCAAGTAGGTGTCATTTCAATTGAAAATGTTAATACACGTATGAATGTGCGTTTTTCCAAATAAAATTTGTAATTTCTACTGTTAAAATATTTAGTTCCTGAACAACGTAAATTTATAATGTATTAGGGAAATAGCTGTGGCAACGCTGTTTACTCCAGTGACACGGAGTTTGACACATTCATTCATTTTATGTCAAAAATTGACTATCCAGTGTTTGGGAATATTTGCGATTTTCAATCAATTTTCAGTGTTTTTTCCGTCTTTTATATTTTATTAGCAACTACAATGGTTCGCCAGTGCGTGATCTGTAAAAAAATGCCTATTCTAACCCAGGATTGGTAATTCGACAAAACGTGAGGTTATGTTTCTTTCAGTCCAAGCAGTGGCGTGGTTAATTGTATATTTAGGGGTCCTAATTTTTCATGATCTAGAAAAGCCGCACGCCTCTGATAAAGGCAGCAGGGGAAATGGAGGGGCACGTTACAATGGTGCCAATTTTTAAGCCCATCTTTTTCTAACTTATGCATAACTCTGGCGGTATGTATGATTGTAAACAAATAATGATTTTTGAATGAGATGTTCTATTGTCCGTCGATTTTTAACTGATACTCGGACGGAATGTCAGCTGGTAGCTCCCTACATTAGAATGCCAATGGTTACCTGAAATCACACCTGTTTTTGCCATATGAAACACCCCCTCGCTCCTCATACCGCAAGTGTCAGTTAAAAATCGACGAACAATATCTCCTCTTTTATTATATGTCTATGGTATAAGCCCCTTGCTGATAAATATGCAAAACTGGTGAACCTGTTAATTTTTTTTTCAAAATCTGGAAAGCTCTCCTCTGTGCATCTCCGAATATAAAAACTTCATTTTTCTTCAATAGATCACTCAACGGCCTTGAAATATTAGCATATCCAGCTATAAATTTTCGAAAATATCCTGTAAGTCCCAAAAAAAGATTGAATATGCTTGAAACTG
Source organism: Ceutorhynchus assimilis (assembly GCA_917834065.1). Lineage (NCBI taxonomy): Eukaryota > Metazoa > Arthropoda > Insecta > Coleoptera > Curculionidae > Ceutorhynchus > Ceutorhynchus assimilis. The sequence continues at coordinate 8,272,446 of OU892281.1, forward strand.
GTTGGTTCTGGAAATTTTTTAATAACCAAATTCTGTGCCTCATCTGGTTTAATTTTCCCATCCTCCACTATAAACCCTAAAAATTCAACTGTTCTTTTAAGCAGCTGACATTTTTTCTTTTTAATATCCAACCCATACTTTCTAGCTAAATCCAATAATTCTCTTAATCTCCCTATCCCTTCTTCTTCATTAGTGCTCAAGATAATAATATCGTCCATATAGTAGATAACATATTTTTTCGCCGTCAATTCTCTAAAAATATGAGCTATGAACCGTTGAAACACTGCAGGGCTGTTACATAATCCAAAAGGGCATCTTAAAAATTCATACTGTCCACTCGGTGTTACAAAGGAAGTATATTTAGTACTGCTAGTTTCAACAGGGATATGGAAGAACCCATTTTTCAAATCTATAGTACTGAATATTTTCGCACCTTGTAAACTGTCAAGTACATCTTCAACAAGTGGTAGTGGAAACCTATCTTTAATGACATTTTTATTTAATTTGCGATAATCACAACAAATTCTTGTTCGGCCATCCTTTTTTCCCACCAAAACAATTAGGCTTGGAAAATCCGAACAGCTTGTTTTGATAATACCGTCTTTTAGCCATTCTTGGATCTGTCTATCCACTTCTTCTTTTTCAGGTACTGATAGTCGTCTTGGTCTTTGGTAAATTGGTTCATCGCTTTTTAGTAATATTTTGATCACAATTTCTGTTGTCTTCGTTTTTTCCGGCTTGTAATCATCAATGAATTTCCTAATTATCTCTCTTTGATTTTTGTCTTCTATATGTTCTACTACAATTTCTGATTCCTTAGGATCTTCTCTTATTTGCGAACTGTTGACGCTCACTCCAAATTCTCCAATGAGTTTTTGGTTTAGGGTTGACCAATTTCGTATTCATTTTTCAGATTGTATGAAAAGTTTTGCGAGGCCTTTCAGACATTTCTTCGCGTAAGTTAACTTCTGGAGTTCGTTCCACCCAGTGACTTCTGCCACTTCTTCGAATTCCATAATCCACGTCTGGATAGGATATTCATCTTTCATATCGAAAGACCTAATGCTATCTTCCACATCTCGAAAACTTGATGCAAATAAGTCTTGTTTTTTATTAAACATCGTATCCAAATAGCGATAACCTCCATCGTCGTCTTCTCGTCGCGATCTTTCTTCATCTTTCCATCGCCTAAATTCTTGTTCTCGCCTATGGTCGTATCTTGGTGCAATTTCCTCTCTGCGCCAATAATTATATTTTCGTCTTTCATTTAGTTCAATATTTTCTTCTTCTCGGAGTCTTTCATCGTAGTTTCGTATTTCCTCAATTCTTCGTCTTTCATAGTTGCATCTTTCAATTCTTTCATCTTCACTTTTCTGTCTGTCTTCTTTTCTGTGTCGTGTGACGTATTCTCGTTTATCTTTCTCGTTCTCGTCTTCTCGTCTCTCTGTATAGGCATATCTATCTTTTTTGTTTTTTCGTCTTTCTTCATGTGCACGTCTATCTTCTTCGTTTTGTTGTCTTTCTTCATATGCACGTCTATTTTCTTCGTCTTTTCGCCTTTCTTCATACGCACGTTTATCTTCTTCGTCTTTCTTCAACTCTGCGCTTCTTCTCTTGTGTTTTTTCTCATAGTTAATTTTTTCTACTTTCTTCCGTCTTTCATTTGCACAACCTTCATCTTCACGTCTTTCGTCTTCACGTCTTCCGTCTTCACGTCTTTCGTCTTCACTTTAGTTGTCCTCACGACTTTCGTCTTCACGTCTTTCGTCATCATGTCTTTTGTCTTCACATCTCTCGTCTTCACGTCTTTCATAATCACGTCTTTCGTCTTCATTCTCAGAATCCGAGCCATCGCCCTCTGATTCATCCGTCTCCTCTTCTTCTCCTTCATCATCGTCGTTTGGATATAGGAAAAGGTTGTCAAAAATAAACTAATAATTGACAGACTTTGGTTAAATCAGAAAGCTTAAAATTCTAAGAAACATCCTCAACTTTTGAAAAATATTCAGGAGATTGATTGACAAAATCATATCCAGAAAACGCGCGCAAATCCTTTCGCCTCTTTCTCTGCTCTCCGTTAGAAGGAAAACAAATATAGTGCAAAACCTTGATAACTCTCAATTTTGCATGTGCTATACCTATAAAAGCCAACATTAACTATTTCACTCAAAGTTAATTTCGAAGTTGCCATTTTTTAAAATTTTGTTAAATAAAAGTTAGGAATCTGTGTTGAAAGTAGAATTTTTCACTGAGTAAAGTACTTTTTCTACGAGCGTGCAGGAAATGGCTCTTCCCGCACGATTTACTGTACGGGAAAACTTTTTTCCCGCACCGGTGCGGGAAGACATTTCTTCCCGCACTCAGTGCGGGAAGAGTTTGAAAAAATCATTATGACATGGAATTGTTTCTATTGTTGATACACCTATACCTGTACCTTTACCTTTTTTTAAATACCTTTTAACACATTTTTAATTCTACCTTCTGCATAATCGCATTTTATTTGAATTAAACTCTTCGTAACATCAGCTTTAGTATGCTCGTAGAAAAAATATAGTTCCTAACTCTTGCAGGAAGAAATTTCCCGCTTCGCACCCGCGTGCCGGAAATTTCTCTTCCCGCACTCGTTAGGAAAATAGCTATTTTAGAGCTTGCAATAAATAACCTATATCGAGGTTTATATTTACCAACTTCACTGAGGTCTGACTGGTTAATTAATGTCACAAAAAACTTGAAAAAATTTGACATATTATTATGTCTCGCACCTTAGAATCAATGTTTAATAAATACCTTAGTAAAAAGCACTCTGACAGGATTATATGTCACGCCCAATATTGCAGCACTTCTTTCACGTCGTTTGGTCGTTAGAGCAGGGTTGCGTTTAGAAATAGCACTCTGGGTATGAGAGTGATCCTAGAGTAACTCTAATCGTTCATAAATTACCAGGTGCTTACTCAGAGCGTTACGCTGGAATTGTTCAGAAATCGAGAGTTGACGCGCCCAGAGTACGCCCAAATTACCCCACTCAGGGACTGGGTTGAAAAACGCCCCGTGGTTTTTACCAAATTTGACGTTGACATTTACCACAACGCCCCAATACGTTCAGAAATAGCGCACCCAGAGTGCACTCCAAGTGATGACTTCAGAACACTCTGACCAGAGATATGGGAGAGTTGTTGGTTAGAGTAGAATAAGGGTCCATCCTGCGCAACAGGCCGAATTTGAAGGACCGCCATTTTTATCACTTGTCAAATTAAGTGTTGGAAAAATAGGTCATGAACAACTCATAACTCCAAAAATAGGAGAAATAACAAAAAGAAATCTTTTAAAACACCGTTCTGATAAAAATTTCTCAGAAAAAGCAGGAAAAATCGCCAAAAACAACAATCTGTAACCGACCAAAAGTAAGGTTATGTTGTGAAAAATTTGTCAGATTGAAGTTGTCAACGTAAAGACTAATGGCGTTTCCGATTGGTAGATTTAATGCGCACTGAGTGTATTCTCATCCTTTTTCATCAACCTGTAGAAGAAAAAGACAGAAATAAAGAAAACTGCACTAGATCTACTAATCGGAAACGGCATAAGTGAAAAGTGATAAAAATGGCGGCACCCTATGCGTTACCATAACAATTTAACAACTGGTACCGATCAACACTGGTACTTGATTAAAACTAACAAAGGTAGGTACTCTAAATTAGGTAAACGGTAAACTAGGTGAACATAGGTATTGGAATGCTGCCAGGTAATATGGAATTACCAATCCTACAGTTATGACCTTTCAAAGTTTTTCAAAATCTAAATCAATCACGAAGCTGCCTCCAAAATAGAAAATTTTATTTTATTGTTGAGTCCAAATGCCGCTCACTCCTACATCTCTATACAAGCATAAAGCAAAGTGGCTGAGTCGAAAACCAGACTTACCACTAAAGATATCGCGGTCACAAATTGTTTGTGTTCAAATTAAGTCCAGAATAATGACAGACTCATTGAGTCAGGAATAGTTATTTATGTATCAAGGGAATCAAGGGTACTAAGTAGATGATTATGCCCTGAGAGCGATAGTCTTACAAAGCCGAGGGCCGCTGGCCCGAGTGTTCGTAACACAATAATGTACTGGTATGACATAAAAAAATTAATGTTGCTTATGCGGATTCGTGGAAAAGTGAGGGTACTCTTGAACTTAAATATATTTTATTTACAAAAAAACTCACGACAAAGCTGAATACCTAACCTAAATTAGGCTCAGAAAATTGTTCACAGAACTAACTGATCAACTTAGTGTCCAATCCAAAAACTATAAGGCGCATTGATATCGTGGCTGCCTATATACTGTTAGATTTCCAGAGCTTTGAATTCTTAGTAAAGTTTCTAATTCTAAGCCAAATCTTGATCTTGGTCTCCACTCCAAAAACTCTCAGAAGGCGTCCATGTGCGACATTAGACAACCATAATAATATGGCTGTTTGATGATGATGTTGATGATGGCTTGAAGCTTGAAAAAACATCCAATCTACATGCAATAAGGCAGCAATTCAAAATCTGTGCCATACTAATCTTGCCATCAAACACATTAAATGCAATCCAAGTACGTTTTGAAAAATTAATCGTTTTTCACGTGCCTAATGACCTCTCAAAGTAGAAACTCGTCTTAAAATAGACGATAGTGACAAACGAGACAAGAACATCAGAATTTTAATAGCCTGCAACATAATTGCTAAATGAATACCCTGCCTCGAGTAAATATAGATAAAGAGCTCTCAAACCCAAACAAACGTCCAAGAATAAATTAGCATTCGAAATTGAAATGTTCACCTTGTGTCTCGTTCGTCCGCGACTGTCAACCATTGTCTCCCATTGTAATGTTTTGCGCTCGAGTGACTTACAATAGTTATTAGGTGTCTATTTGTTTCTATGTTAATGGGCTGTTGTGGAAATTAATAATAATAGGTGGACGGTTTTTGTTGCCCACACGAACGTTAAATCAATGTTTAGCTCGCTGTTGAAATATCGAATGTGTCATTAATCGGAGAATTTGCAAACTTAATTTGTCCGATTGTGTTTTTTTTTTTAATTAATGCTTATTGCTCTCTTGGCTTGAAACCGAGATTTATTTCGCAATCAAGCTAAGCTAGGAAATATTATTGTAGGTTTCAAATAGTTATTTATATCCATGAATTTATTGTTGGGCTAGTCAATAACTACTTGTGTAAATTTTTATTTAATTGCCTGTTGATACAAGACAATAAATTATGATAAATGTTCATTTATTATTTACTTATATAAAAAGTTGCTTGTTAAGCAAGGACTTTTGAATTGTTTATTGTAGTGTAGTATTTTAATGATTTGAAAATAAATTTGTTTAGGTGTTCAAATGTTTCTTTTAAAGCTAGAACTAAGACTGAAATTTTTGAATGGGAATACCATAGCTGGTCTTCTAAAAGTGGGGAAATTAACTAGAAGTTGATGATTTATTGAAGATCAAATGTAGAGGTCCAGAGAGGATAGAAGGATTGATGGTTTCAGGAGCAGGTCCTTTGAAACATTCTATTTTAGAAGTTCACGCTATATTTCAGAAATGGAAATGTTCTAGTTTGCATGTGGGTGGTGTTATGTGCCAGTATTTTTGTAGTAGTTGGGCGTAAAAAGAGCATACTATCGTCATGAGTGTTCATTTCATCATTACAAGTAAATGGAGTAAGTTTAAATTTTGGCTCTAAGTCCTGTCAAATTTTGATAGTAGGTGGAAATTGAGTTTTTTTTTATGGTTGGATTTTGCATGAAACTGCTCTTGCTGCAAGGCTCAGTTGTATCTACTTTTTCCAAAAAACCCATCTTGTGCTCTTGTTTCTTGGAAGTCCATGCAGTCCCATGGTCTTTTTCTTTTGTGAAGATAAGCTGAACATTTCGAGCAGATTGTATAGGTATTTCAATTAGGATTTAGATCCCATGAAACATTTTGATGTAACAAGGTTCAGTCAGGATCAATAATACGTACATAGTTGCAAGGTAAATACATTTTGTTCCACCTTTAATAACGTGATGAAGAAAACCTATTAAAGTAGTACCTATATATAGTTTGTGCAAGAACTATAAAATCTGTTCTTGTCAAGATAATATCCAGTAAACACATTTATTATAAGCTATAATGGTTTTCTAAAAGATAAATTATTATTAATTATTCTCAGTCATTTGCGGTCGCTATGCAACTAATTGTTTTCCGTTCAACGTAAATATTATTAACATTTTTCTACACGTTTCGAATGCTAATGCGGGCAATTTATCGATTTCGACATAAAGAAAGACATATTGCGGCAATTAATATATCTCTAAATGACACAACACCCATTCTCTCAATATACGTTTTCCACCAGTCCCAGCGGCAGTAAAACTCATATTTACGACCACCTTTTAAATAATCCGATTTGCATTCGAATGTTTTTATTAAAAATGGAGAATTTTGATGTCCATGACGAATATTTCGCCTTTGCCGTGCTAAATTTTACGAGCTTGTTTATTTCCATTACGACTGCCATTAACTGATACGTCGACAGCCTTTAAATATTCATATGGATTGGTAATTTGCTGTAATAATTCCGTTCAAAAACCTACACAGAATGGTAGATGTTGTAGGAGTAAACAAACATAGATGCAACCAGTGATGGAAATTGCAATAATGGGATGTTCATAATAGGTACTTAATCAGAAATATTCGAAATAATCATCCATTGAACAGACCCTGAAATATACCTACATCCATAAAAAAATACCACACTGGTATAGTATTTTTATTCTGACTTGAAATACTGCAATATACGAGGATATTTCAACATCACGTCGCTTTCTTCTAATATTTTCATAAAAAAATCTATTGTAAAGTTTCCCTGTACAAAATATGAGCAGCGAGGAAATATCGCTACAGTAGCCCAAAATAATAATTCAGGTCGGCACGCGCCTATAGGTTGAATTATTTGGGTGAGCTACTTACGTCTTCCCGGGAAGAATAATTCCCCTTTTCAATGTTAAACATAAGCCTACGCCACTGTAAAAGCCCACGATATTATAAAGATGCTGAGTAAGCGGTACTACCTGGAAAAGTACCGTCATATCAAGGTTTCGCCCACACGATTGCAGGCATCAGCAGTATTTCATTATAAATACGGCGCGCAGAGCCTTCTTTCCTCATTCTCTTGTTTTGTAGCTTAGACTTTAGTAATTAGAATCGAAGATTTTTTTGTTCTCGGCTTTCACTGCAGCAATTTAGAATCTAGTATTTTTTGTTATAACTTCTTGGTTTTAAATAAAATAAATAGTTTCAAAAAACAAGATTAACTGAACGAAAAATATAATTGGCGCAGGTCGGAGCGGATAATCTACAGAGTGCTATAGAGTCCTGAGATTGAATTTTCGAAAAAAGTTTAGTCCAGTTCGTTCCACTTTTTTCTAAAAAATTAACTGAAGAAAAGAAGCAACAAGACCCAACGTACAAAGTTGAAGTGATACAGCTCCAAGCATCGTGCCTTAAAAACCAAAATGTTCCTGGCAGCTTTCATCATCCTCCTCATATGAATTTCCAGTAACGCCTGCACGTTAACTCCATTAAGAAATCCTAATTTACCGATTTCTATAGGAACCACTTACATCACAACACAACATAACGCTGCATGTTATCACATTTATACCACCCTTATTGGAAAAAGTATCAAAACTCAAAACTTGAACAATACTTTAAATCTAACCAAATGGTCTAATAAAGACGATATTGTTACTTTTACAAGTAAATATTGAAACTAGTCAATCACGTATCAATACTTTAAAGAAATTTGTAAAACAATTTTCACACGAACGAAATAAACGTGGAGTATTCAATTTCATAGGTACAGCACAAAAATGGCTGTATGGTACATTAGAAGCAAATTACGGTGATAGATATGATTCTAACATTCAAGCATTAAATGAGAATCAGAAAACTATCGATAAAAATCTAAAAGATCAAATAAACGTACCTACTTAAACAAGTAACGAAAACATTTCATGATCAATTTTCAAATATCGAAAATAATTAGATATTAATTTCAGATAAGATATTCAGAAATATTTCGACGGATAATCAAAATATTCAAAGTATCTTAATGATGAATCTAATTTTAGAAAACAATAATACGCACAGTCGTAAATTACGCGAGTTAATTAACCACATACAAAACGCAATCAGTTTTGCACACCCAAGCATAATGCACTATAGAATTGAACTTGATCTTGAAAAACATACCCACGAGTCAACAAATACCGTTTGACAACGTAATTGAATACTATGAGACAATATCCACTCATGTAATAATTCAAAAGGAACTAATTATTTTTACTATATTTACACCAATAAATAATCCTCAACCTTATACATTGTATAAATTATTTCCTATACCCATCCAAAATTATACAATTAGTGTTAAGTATCCTTACCTTTTTCTTACCACAGATACGTATTACAATGCTCTACAAAAATGTCCAAATATTGAAGACTTTTATTTGTGCAAAATGGAACTATTGAAACAAGATGAGCCGTGTGTTCACGATATTGTATCCAGTGAACAACGATTATGCCCATTCACGAAAATTCAATACGAAGAATCGACAGTTGAAGAAATACCCAATATTCAAGTATTGGTTATTCTCAAACGACATGTGACAGCAATGCTGCAATGTGACCAGAAGAAATACATGAAAATCATTTCCAGTCCAGTCGTAATTTCCAAAGGTAAATGTTCAATAAAAATACAAATAATTCCTCTTTTCAATATTGAACATAAGCCTAGGCCACTGTAAAAGCCCACGATATTATAAAGATGCTGAGTAAGCGGTATTGCCTGGAAAAGTACCGTCATATCAAGGTTTCGCCCACACGATTGCAGGCGTCAGCAGTATTTTATTATAAATACGGCGTGCAGAGCCTTCCCTTCTCATTCTCTTGTTTTGTAGCCTAGACTATAGCAATTAGAATCAAAAATTCTTTTTTTCTCGGCTTTCGCCGCAGCAATTTAGAAGAAAAGTGTTTCAGTTTGGATTAAAAATACTATAAAAACTTCAAACTCAAGTACATATTCAAAATCAACTTAATTGGCTTACAAACTATAAATTAATTGATAATCAAGATTGAATGATATACTAGATAGGTAATTAATTCAAAATACTCAAAGACTATAGGTGTAATTAATCGTTTATAAATCTTAAATTAAACGCCTATATTTATTCGGTAATCCTTTAGTTACGTCATAAATATATCATTCTGTTCCCTATTTCCAAACACAAAAAGCAGTCGTGAATTTATTGCAAAATAAATTAACCAAAGATAGTATCAACATTCCCATAAAGCCATTGCGAAACTGTCCAATTTTTCAGATTATTCCATCCTAAGGCCTGGGTCACATTTTCATAATATAAACATTTCTATGGTAATATTTCCCTCCGTTTTATGGACGGTCATTTATTAAAAAGGTTTACTACTAATTTAATAGACGGAGGTTGTCAGGGGGGCATTTACGAGCGTTTCTCAATTTAATCAACACAATAAAACGGTAATTTATTTTCAAATAGGTACCCATGACAAATAATGGGACTTTAATATAATAAACAAGTCATCATATAATTTAAAAAATTAAAAAATTTAACCCGGTTTTAATGCTTCATCCTAAATTGAAACACTGGCTTACAATCAACACTTTTTACTCGTTTTTTTTATCACTCTTATAAGTTATTCTATTTCAGAAATCTGATGGGTAAAATTCGTATAAGACACCTTCAAAAACACAAAATCTAACAACATGTTAGACTGCATAAAGTTTCTGGAAATATCTACATTAAAGGACAGGCAGATACGATCACACCCAACCTATCCATATCCAGAACGGAAGAAAATTTTTGAAAGATAATGTCCCCAGTCCAGAAAAATCGGTCTCCAAATGAACCTAGATAAAACGAATAAAATTAGCACTCCATCAGAATGCAAAAAGGTATAACCTTATAACCTCATATTAAATATACCGCATCAAAATATTTATATTGGGGAAATCACCAGGTCATCAAGAAATTGACCCATTTTACCCATTTAAATGGGTAATTGTGTCGTAAATTTTAATTGATATAAATATCATTCATGATAAGAAAAATCGTTCGTGGCACAGCAGACAGAATAGTTAATTAGTGTCGTCCGTCTTCTTTCTGTTTTTCTTTTTGTCACCTGTTTTCTTTCTGTTTCTCCTTCTCCTCTTGAAGTTCCTGGAGCCGATTTTGTTCAACTGTTTTTATCGTCTCTCTTCTTCTTCATTCTTCATGTTAATTACTTTTTCTGTCCTCTCTGTCTTGCAAAATTTTCTAGAGCAGCTCCTGTTCTTCTTGTCTCTTTTTTTTGTCTTCTGGCATTTTCTTCCTGTAGTTTTTTCTGTCATTTGTCTTCTTCCTATTTTCCTTTCTATCGTATCTCTCTTCTTCATCTTGCGTAATTTTTTGGAACCAGTCCTGTTCTTCTTGTTTTTGTTCTACTCTTTTCCCGTTGAGTGAATAGAATATCTAACGAAGGACCTCTAGATTACCAGTCTAAGGCTCTACCAACTGAGCTACCGAGACCTTCGGTTCATTTCTACCCAATCCGTCGTGTTTCGTATCAAGTGAAGGCCTATGTAGCTCAGTTGGTAGAACGTTAGACTGGCCCTAGGTTCAAATCCTAGTTAACTTTGAATTAGCTATTCTATTTGCTCTGCCACGAATGATTTCTCTTATTAATAATGTCAACACGAATTAAGTACAGCAGTAAGCAGAAAGGTGCACTTGCACTGAAATAACCTAATGATACCTACTCATCAACTGCCGAGACTATTGCAAACCAGACGTGTGTGAGTGCTTCTCTGTATCAGTAGGTGCAAGGACAGACACACACTCAAGTTGGAAGTTATCTGGCCTGAGATTAGCGTTACCGTATCTCTGTCAGAGCAGATATCTGCTCGAAAACCCAAATTCCGACCTACAGTACAGGCTTCCTATTTCCTATTGTGGAACTGGTTTGGATTCTGAGGAACATCTCAGTTTTGGGGTCTAAAGTGAGACTTAATTAGTATGGTTACAGGCAACCTTATTGGGCACAGCTACCTGAAGGCAATAGGATGTTACCATTATGGTAATAACCATTCCTGTAATTAAGAAACAATAAATCCTAATTATCTAGTGTGACGGAACTAGCTATTGCCCCTTTTTGGGCTTTAGTTAAACCGCACCAGGGATGCCAAAAGTTTTTACTTTGACTGACTGTAAAAATTAACCATTGGGTATTGGATTCTTTAAGCCTTGTATTGGGTTGCCTTGATTCTCATTTATACAAATAAAACGTTGAAATAGAATAATTATCAGTAGTAATAGCCCAAGAACATTGATAATTATCCGAAAATTTTTTATAACAGATAACAAATTTTGCTTGGTTTTCTTTAAGCCACAAGCTTGAGGAAGTTGTTATGAAATTTTTGAGCATTCATCAATGTTCGAGGGTTATTCGGAGAGAAAATGTTTTGACAGCAATGTCCGTGACAATGTCATAGAGTGAAAACAACCCATGGGCTGTTTTCAGTAGAATTTTGACATGATTGGGTGATTTATGTCACATGACAAGAAATAACAAAATTTAACTGGCTGTTAGAACTGTCAAAAAAATTTCAATTCAATTAATAAATCAAAGTAATTTGGTATAGTCAGCAATCAAATCCTATCTAAAAATTCCTAATTGGACGTCCAGTCGAACTACACATTTTATACTAATCTAAAGTAAATGAGTATTTTGATTTATAAAGGGTAGGGAAATCTGATAATGATAATAACATCATTGTCATCATTTATGGTTAAATGTTCAATGAAAGAGAACACAACATAAATAATTCGTCAACTTAATTCAATCACTTCACTGTAATCACAAAATGTTTATTGATCCTTGAAAGTTCTTTTATTTATTGAGAGTTAACAATTTGAACACTTTTCTGCGGAAGTCTGTAAACAATATGTGCAAGAAAAGTCTTTATATATGCTCAGTTTCTATATACAAATACAACAAATAATAATTTCAACAAGTGTGAAAACCAAATTTCTGCATTAAGCGTTAGAAAACACTTCAATTTATTGTGCATTTCAAGCGAATCACTAATCAGTATTTATTGTTCGACTGTTCGAGAAATTGTAACGGTCTTCCTTGCTTAATCCGGTTCATACGGATAAATCCACAAGGCGATTATTTATCCATTTATCACTATTCGCACTAGCAGCTAGGGAATTTTCCACTGAGATGAAAACACAGGCGCGTTGGAGCCAGGCGAGAGTTAGAGAGAGAGCCAAAAACAATCGTAGGAGAGAATTTTGCTCGTCCGAGGTGACTTGCAACAATTAGGGGTTAATTACATGAATTGTAATCAATAATATAGACCATGTCAGGCCTTGAAACACAGAGAGTAGTATTTTACTATAAATCGCGCGTACTAACGGGGGTTTTTGGGGGTTTTGCTTCTGGAGAGCATTTAGAAGACGCGAGGGTGCGAACTCTTCGCTTATTCTAATAGTACTGAAGAATGTGCGTCGACTAGACTCTGCCAGGGGAGCAGGTCGCAAAAACTAGGGATTTTGTGTGGCGGCTGACCAATCACAGCCGCGAGACAGGTTCACTACCTTATAAGGTAATGAAGAAAACTGCAATTTTATTGGTTCAAAGGGTTGTTGTTGCCGGTTTTACAGGATAAATAGTCCAGCAATTGCATCTATTCTTAGAATATTATTTTTATGGTAAATAATAGAGAAAAAAAATTATATTAAATTAGAAATAATAAAAATTAAACCTGTTGTGGGTTATTTCCGCAACAATCTAGAAATATTCTGGTGTCTCTGTTATCTTGGCCTTCCAGACCTACTTTTAGGGTAACTAGTGAATCCCAGCAAGTGAAAAAAATTATATAATTTCAAAACCTATTCACACTCTTTTGAAATATATTCCGCCAACTTCATGATAAGCCAAATACGACCTCCAAAAAAATATCCAACAGGCAAGCATATATAAGACCTGTCACAACTATTCACCGAAAACAGGCCAGAAAAGTGTAAAGAATTAATGAGTCGGGACCCGGGCCAACTTTGATGTCTCTCAGCGAGTTGTTTAAAGTGTCACCGGGGGCATGATAAATTGGACATATCGCAGCTGTCAGCCGGGTTATTAGGACCCTGAAATAGCTTAATGCTGGGGTCCACGTCCGGTTGTCGTTTACTGCCACACAAGAGGCGAACAGCTAGAATACGAAATAATCATCTTTTTCGAGTGACATGATGGCTTTTTCGTGTTCGTGTCGTGTTTTCGTCGATTTGTAAAGTAGCTCTTCCTACAAATTTGTGGTTACCGAATGAATTTCCATTTTGGTGCAATTATTATCGTTACTACGGCATTCCGATGTGCAAAAATACAACCTTAACGTTGGAAAAAAAAGGCAAAACACGTTTGCCATTTATTTTCATTGCTCCGACATTTCATTAGAGTTATGAGGCTTTAAGCTGCATCATTTTAAAGTCATTTAGATGCCATTTTCCTGACACTGAACAGCAATAACACTTGAGACCGCTCTTCATAAACGTTTCGATGCCTCATAAATACCTTACCGCCGCTCTTTGTGTGTGTTTTTATATGGCCACAGCGCGATACTGCTTTCGACTAAAATGTCTATATTTCCATCGACAGAGGTCGTTGGATAAATTGAAAATTCCTTTGGGCAAAATCCTTCTGGCATTCAAAGTTTTACTTTGAAAATCTTCCAGCAAACAAAATAATTTGTTAATATAACAAAAATCAAACTAGGAAGTTGCCAGAACCTATTAAATAAAATACTATAATTAATAATTCAATTAATTAATATTTTTCACGCCACATGCCTATTATTATGTAAATAATAATAATTTTATACCAAAAAAAACAATAATTTCCTACATATGTGTAAGCACTTAGTTAAAGGAAATAATTAGGTACCACGCATAGAAATTTTAATATTTTATTTTTATGCATTAAATTATGCGCATTTTAGATCTTATCAATTTGATTAATACTTGGAAAAACAATTTGTTAATATACATTGACTTTCGCTTGACAGCCTGTAGCTTAAAAGTAGTATTGTAGATTAATTTGTTTTATGTTAATTAAATAAATTAAATGCAAAAAATGTTATGTCTCATATGCCTTTACCTTGGATTGTTCTCAATGTTTTCTGTTATTGTAAAAAGTCGTTATGGTTTTATTTATATTTCAGATAAAGTCGTTTTACATACTGCAACATGGTGTAAAGACTGTCAATTGCTGTAACAGTATATACAGGAGATTATAACATACATTATTACAAGAAGACGATAATGATGCATTTTCTAGATTATTCTATCAAAGTTATTTTCAATTCTCGAAAGTGTAACGTGCCAAAATTGACTTTAACTATTTCACACTTATTTTCAGTTTTCAATTCAAAATTCCTTTAACTTTGTTTACATTTTTCCTCTAAAAAATTCAACCATAATTACAGTAATTGCAGATCCTGTAAATTTCCTAATTTTCAATATTTAAATTTATTTTCACTCGTGACTAGTTTTTGTGATGACTAATGATTTTCCTCGACTTTGATCAATATTTTAATTCCCTTTCAAAATCCATTTTCCATGTAAACAAACAATTATTCTAGGGTCTTACATTGAGTTGCCTTACGTTGCGTCTCGTTTTCGTAAGCGCTTACGTTTTGCAACAAGGATTGCTTACTCGTCGTATTCTTCAAATTATGATTGTTCCAGTGGATAATTACTTGTTATTCTTTGTTATTAGTCGTCAGCTGTTGTTATTTTTCTCTGATAATTTTTGACATTTGTCGTTACCTTGCCCCATCTCTATTCCTCAAATCTAGGACAGCTAATTGATTCCTTCTCTCTTCACGTTGGGTGGTTTCCGAGAAAAAGGTTTTTCTGAAGAAGTTAAACTTTGTCTTCGCATTTTGAGGGATTTTGAGTTTACTATTTTCAATTATTGAATTTATAGTACATTGAGTTGCCTTACGTTGCGTTTCGTTTTCGTACGCGCTTACGTTTTGCAACACGGATTGCTTACTCGTCGTATTCTTCAATTTATGATTGTTCTAGAGGATAATTACTTGTTGTTATTATTTATCATTAGTCTTCACCTGTTGTCATTTTTCTCTGATTAATTTTTGACATCTGTCGTTACCTTGTCCCATCCCTATTCCTCAAATTTAGGACAGCTAATTAATTCCCTGTGGTGCTTTTCTCTCTTCACGTTGGGTGGTTTCCGAGAAAAAGGTTTTTCTGAAGTAGTTAAACTTTGTCTTCGCCTTTTGAGGGATTTTGACCTTAATATTTTCAATTATTGAATTTATAGTACATTGAGTTGCCTTACGTTGCGTTTCGTTTTCGTAAGCGCTTACGTTTTGCAACACGGATTGCTTACTCGTCGTATTCTTCAAATTATGATCGTTCTAGTGGATAATTACTTGTTGTTATTATGTATCATTAGTCGTCAGCTGTTGTCATTTTTCTCTGATTAATTCTTGACATCTGTCGTTACCTTGCCCCATTTCTATTCCTCAAATCTAGGACAGCTTATTAATTCCCTATGGTGCTTTTCTCTTTTCACGTTGGGTGGTTTCCGAGAAAAAGGTTTTTCTGAAGAAGTTAAACTTTTTCTTTGCAGAGGCGGATTACCTATGAAACAGAAGAAGCAATCGCTTCCTGCGCCAAATTTTAGGGGCGCCAAAAATTTCAAAATTTAAGCAACTGATTATCTCTTTAATTTATTTCAAAAGTTATATAAATATACAGGGTGTCCCACGACATTCTACACAGGGGGCCGATTCTCGAGCCAGGGAGTAGAGCTCATCGAGAAAACAAATTTTTCGTCTTTATCATTCTCGTTTACTTTTCGATAACGTTGACAAGGACAAAGCATTCGTTCTATCGGGGAGCTCTACTCCCTGCCCCAAGAATCGGCCCCCAGGTGATTACTTCGCGTCATTTATTGTAATTGAAATTTTAAAGATCTGGGCTCGATCTGGGTAACTTTTTGTGCCACAGCTTCGCCCGCTTCTACAATGTGTCATCCAATTTCACCACTTTCGCTTCAGTTTCGTTCAAGAGACGGCAGCTTTAGAATCTTAACACCTTGAAAGACAGTGAATATTTCTGTAAGATACCAATTTATGCAGACGCTGGACGGCGTTCTGTTTCTATGTGGAGTGGGGGTCTGGGAATGTAAATAAATTTCAAATGTGTGATACTACGACACTGATATTCGAATGTATTGTGACAGTGGCGATTGGATTCACGTTAAATTGTATGGTAGATACAAACGCTGAACGGCGTCGTGTCATTTTCAACCATCAACAACTCCAGGAAATGACGCTAGTCTGCGTCTCTGTCCTTCAACGTGTTAAATGTAACTTATAGTATATAATGGCATTTTTCGTTAGAAAATCAAATTACGAAAGCGGCAATGCCATATTTGTTAAGGCTTTCTTGAAGAAAATGATACAAAATTACAAAGTGCAGTGGAACATTCGATGACGCGTTCCGAATTTATCACCTGGGTAAAACCTTGTGGGACACCCTGTATATTTCGACAATTTGGTGAACGTTAACTAACTCGTTTTTTGTTTTTCGATGAGAAAAGTTTTTTATTTATTAGGCAGGTACCTATAGGTACGTGAAATCACTCAAATACGGTTAGTTTCGGTAAGTTTCCAAAAAATTTCGGCGTTGGAACTATTTTGTTCATCCTCCTTGACAAGGACGAAGGGCGCCAAAAATTGTTCTGCTTCTAGCGCCAAATATCCTAAATCCGCCTCAGTGTCTTCGCCTTTTGAGGGATTTTGACCTTAATATTCTCAATTATTGAATTTTTAGTACATTGAGTTGCCTTACGTTGCATTTCGTTTTCGTAAAGTGCTATAAAAACGTCGATTATTTCGGATTCTCACAACAATCCATTCGGTAATTTTTGCTTTGCACGTTTTTTTCCACAGTGGATTCTGACTTTTTCTATTTAATCATTAGTGAAAAACTGCCCTGAGGAGTAGAGTAAAGACCAGCTCACTCACTCCAGGATTTCGAATCCAGACCTCGATACAGATCAATCCAGAGTATTTTCGAGGCAAATAAAACCCATTCCAACTGGTGAGACATAACCTAATAAGCTACGAGAAGAAAATTCGAAGGTGTGCACACGGTGAAGCCCATTTTTCTATTAAAAGGTATCGATAAAGAATTTTACATTTCAAGTCAAGACTTACGGTGGTATTCAACATTCTGTATCAGACTGTTAAGCTGTTAATTGTCCAGTTAACGTCATTGATAAATACCAAAATACCTCATACCAAACATTCTGTTGAAATTGCTGATAAGTTAACAGTCGAATTTTGGTTTGATAAACCGTCAACTAGATGTTAACAATGAAAAATGTTTGGATAGAAAAACCGCATTTATTTCCAAAGTATTCAAAGAATATAGTGTTATAACTAACATTATCACAGCTGTCTTACCGCATGCAAATCGACAGATTAAAGAAATTAATTTGATGAGTATATCAACTTTGTCAAAGCTATCAATGAATGATCCTACCAGTTGATACAAACATGATAATGTTCGAAGGGCCACACCATTATCTATTTACCAAGGAAGTTACTCTACAACTTCATTTGAAATACTAATTGGTACAAGATTGCGAAATATATGGGAAATCAAGGTGAAAGAAGACAGAACAAAGATTGATTCTGGATCCAAGATAAAATCGAAGAATCATTTAAGGCGATCTAAGTAAGAGCCAAAAGTGTCCATGATGTCAAGAATAACATGAAGGTCTTGTTACAACTTCCACTATAATATGAATTACCTCTATCAATCAAACACCAGTAATAAAATAATGATGATAAGTGCAGAGCAGGGAGTTGTCAGGTAGGTGGGAAGTCAGAAGTCCAATAACGATATCAATGGCGTTTGAATAAGGTACTAGTAGGTATCAGTGATTTAGTATAAGACCAAGACGTCAAGAACAAAAAGTTACCAAAGGGTTTCTTTGTAGGTATATCACCTGCAATAAAACCCATTACCTACTTATCCGTGCTAATTAATCACATGTGGTTCGCCTATTCTCAGATTAAACTTCTGAAGTCACAACTATAAATTTAGTCGAAATTATTTCTTGTTTCCGATCCCCCTTGAAGTAAATTAATACACGCTTCAGACGAAATCCTTTTACTAAAATGACAATACAGCTGGCGGCACCTGGCGCTCACCATACAAGGGCGCCCACAACCAACATCTCCGCATACATCCCTTAACTCCAGCCATTATTTTTCGTTTTCGGGGTTGGCGCGCCATATTTTCGCGGCCCTGCGAGATAGTTAAACGTGATTTATGCAACTCGCGATAACTGGGAACAGGACGATAACGTCCGATGCAGAGTCGACTTTGTCGTGCTTTATAAGCCCCTCGGGAGGTTTAGGGGCTATCGCTTCTATCGTCGTGTTTGAGTTTGTGAAATTTGTGTTCTCCGCTTCCGCGGTTTAAAATTAATCGCGAACTTATGGAAAATTATTTTCAGCTTTTAGTGATTTATCTTTTATCTGCTAATAAAAGCCTTACCGCCCATCTTCGAAGTCACTCTATTGTTCTCGGTCCGGACGCAGCAACAACGTAACAAACCCACGTGTGACCATAATGTAACATTTTCAACAGCACTCGCTGCGTGTAAAACTCATCTTCCGCATGTACAAAAGCAATTATTGTACGGACACTGAAACAATACGTTGGCAGCCGACAGTTCGCACCCGGACCTCCTTTGTTTCCACATTAACAAACAATGGCTCTTAGTCGTTGACGGTGCGGTGCAGCGGTACACCGGGACCCCGTAAATCGTCAGGAACGGTTCATGTTTCATCGTCGACCGAACATGTAAATTGGTTTTTGAATGTGTGGCCAAATGGCTACTGTGTATTTATTTTTTCTTCTGCTTTCTCTTCATAAAAACAGGAGCCTGCTTCTTTTGAATCTGCAACAGTGAGTGCTATCACTCTAGTTGACATAAAGTGCAAAATGACTGGGATTGAATGATAGCCATACTAATGAGAACCACTGAAACCCAACAATGAGAAGTAGGATACTCTTTTAGTAATGCTTTTTTGCTTCAAGCAGATCTCAAAAGTAGATTGGCGTTCATTTGTCCTTATTGCAAGATCTTAAATAGCAGGTCTTAGCGGATCTTTCTGATTTTTCGAGCAGGTAGAGCAAATACAAATGAACACCCTATCTACATGTTGAACGAGACCAATTGAAAATCGACATTGGTGACACTATACTCTCACCAGTCCAATAAACTCTACTTACCTTACATCTTATCAACATAACCTCTTTTTCTGTACTCGCTACTAATGCCATCTCTATACAAAATGCATTAGGACCTAATGACATACTATAGGGTTCATCAATAGCCAAAATATATATATAGAAAAAACCGATATATGGGGCTCATCTTAAACAATATAATCGTCAATAAATCATGCAAGGCCATAAATCGTGTCTTCTGCAGCAGGTAAAATACGTCCCGCCGTAGCAGTGAAAACCAGTCAGTTTCGCTGGTAAAGCATAAGTCAAAACGACCGTCGTCGCCTCCCGGTTATTTTGGCCGAAGTCGTGAACGCCGATCTTTGACGGGTCTGTGTGGCCCGGTCACGATCGTGCAAATCTATATTCGACTTCATGGTTGTTATTCAGCTTATCGATCTGTTTGGGCCTTTGATATAATACCATATTCATATCAAAAGAAATTTACATAGAATTGTTGTATTGGAACAGGACAACCGAACTAGGGCTAATGAAGGACAAAAAATATTAACAACAGTTAAAGAGTTCTACGCAAACTTCTATAAATAACAACAAAAACAAAGCAAATATTTTTGGAAAAAAATGGCGCTCGCTCGAAGACCATAACGAAAGTTCCAAAAAACTACCAACAATAAAAAAAGAGGAATGAAATAATATATTTATAGAAAAGTTAAAAATGGAAACGCTGAAGGAGAAGACGCCGTCCGTCAAAGTTGAAATGTTGAGGCAAGATGACCAAGTAAACAAACTCAATATCTAGAAGACAAAGAAAATGTATATGAAGATTGGATATGAGCCCCAGTCATCTTTATGTACTGGTAAAGGGGCACAGGAAGTATGAGATTTCACCTTGCCAATTTGCTCATTACTTAACAGCTCCATTGTGCGTATTTAACTTGTCGTTTCGAAAAACTTTCTGCACGAACTGATTCTAGATAGTTTATGCTTCACTTTAACAACTTCATTTAGCAGAATATAACTTGCCGAAACCCAATTACTTTTGTTAATGAATTGATTTTTAATGTTTTAAACTATTGTTATCAACTTCAACAACGTTTATTTATTTTGTCCCATTTAGCACTTCTTACTTCAATATTGAGGAAAACCACCTATTTGAAATATTATTTCTTCAAATCTTAACTTTTTATAAAAACGTTCACTGAATAAATGGTAAACTTTGCAACCGCAACCATGTATGCGCCGTCAAGTAGGAGGCCACAAAAACAGCGTACGAAGGATAAGTAGAAGAGAAGCGACTAGACTAGAGAAGAAGCAGGACTCTGGGCTGGTCTCTTAGACGTAGAAGTCACCAAAAAACGGATAGAAATAAGGAGGATTTAAGTGTCAATGCACTTGTAGAGGCTTTAAAGAAAAAAGATTATATAGTTGAAAAAAGAAAGAATCTGGAATCAACCGCATCAAATAGTGAAAGGGAACACAACAGCACAGAAAGAAAATTTAAGTGTTCTAAATGCGTTAACGTACATGCATATGGAACGTGCCCAGCCTTTGGGAAGAAGTGTCACAGGTGTGGCAAAATAAATCATTTCTTAAAAGCTTGCAAAACCAGAATACAACAGATAAGAGAAATCTCCCAACAGGAAGAAATAGGAGACCAAGACCTTGGGGAATTATTCCTTTGCAGTGTCGTAAAAGTGGGAGAAGTAAGAAAGGACTGTAACACAGTATGGATGGAAGCAGTAAACATAAGTGGCAAAGAAGTTAAATTTAAGGTTGATTCTGGATCAGAAGTCAATATCATGCCAAAGCGAGTACTTGAACAACTAACTACTGACAATTTGGTTAAGACCAGTGTAATTTTAGAGGCTTATGGAGGTACTAAATTGAAACCAGAAGGTAAGATTAAATTGAATTGTAAAATAAATCTGTGGATTTGGAATTCTTGGTACTAGATTTAAATGTAAAACCAATAATTGGACTTCCGAGCTGCTATGAATTAGGCTTTATCAAAAATACATGTAGTGTACAATCTGAAATTCAATCTATGCAAAACAGAGAGCAATTTATTTAAAAAAATATTGATGTATTTGAAGGGTTAGGGTCATTTTCAGAAGAGTGTAAAATAACATTAAAAAAAGTTAGCATTCCTGTTGCTAGGCCTCTAGTCATAAAAAACAGATTGCAGGGTCAACTTAAAAATTTAGAGAAACAGAAAATTATTGCTAAAGTGAACGGTGCTAGTGAGTGGGTTAATCCGCTAGTTATTGTTGAAAAACCTAACAAGACCTTACGCTTGTCTCTGGATCCTCACGAACTGATTAAATGTATTGAACGAGAGTTTTTTGAAATACCTAGTTTGGAGGAAATTAGTAGTAAACTGGCAGGAAAACAATATTTTTCTGTTCTAGACTTCAAAGATGGGTTTTACCAAGTTAAACTTTGTGAAGAATCGAGTAAACTCACGACATTTTCAACTCCATTTGGTTGTTATAGATTCTGTAGGTTGCCATTTGGCTTAAATTTAGCTCCGGAATATTTCCAGAAAATAAATTTTAAAAATTTTGGTGACATAAAAAATACAATAATATATTTTGATGATTTATTAATAGCAACAAATACTTTGGAGGAACATGATGAGGTTTTAAAAAGAGTGATAGATGGTGCTAGGGAAAAAGGAATCAAATTCAATAAAGACAGAGTTCAATTTAGAAAAATTCAAGTGAAGTATTTGGGTCATATTTTCAATAAAGACGGTATGAAAGTTGATGATGAAAAAGTGAGAGCCATTAATGAACTAAAACCACCAACATGTAAAAAAGATTTGCAAAAACAATTAGGTTTAGTAAATTATGTGCGAAAGTTTATACCAAGGCTTGGAGAAATTTCTAGTTCGCTTTAGTACTTATTAAAAAAAGAAGTAGAGTTCCAATGGTTGGATATTCATGACAAAGCTCTTCAAGAAATTAAAAATGAGATCAATAAAAATACCACTCTAATGAATTTTGATTTTAGTAAAGAAATTACAATACACACAGATGCATCCCAAAATGGTATTGGTTGTTGTTTAATGCAATGCGGAAGACCTGTAGCATATGCCTCTAGGGGTCTCAACGACACAGAGAAAAATTATGCAGTTATTGAGAAAGAAATGCTTGGCATCTTATATGCTACACAAAAATTTCACAATTTCATTTATGGCCGTCCTATAAAAATAATCACTGATCATAAACCAAATGTGAGTGTTATGAATAAACAAATTTGTCAGTTACATTCACCACGCCTACAAAGGTTAAGACTAAGGTTTTTAAAATATGATATAAAAATTGAATTTACCTGGCAAATTTTTACACGTCGCTGATTATTTATCTAGAAATTATAGCAATGAAATTTGTGAGAAAGATAATGACTTTGAGGATGTAGTGCATTCAATTGAAAGGCATTTAAGAATGAGTGAGTCCAGAAAGGAACAATTCAGGAAGCACACACATGGATGGCCTGACAAGTTGTATGAATCAGAGTTAAAGGTTTACTTTCAAAATCGCAGCGAAATTTATGTGTATAACAATATGGTATTTTTCAATGACAGAATTGCAGTCCCAAAAGCCTTAAGACAGGACATGCTAAAAATTTCACATGAAGGTCACTTTGGAGTCAATCGTACAACAGATAGAGCTCGTGAAATGTTGTTTTGGCCAGGTATTACCAAAGATATAAAATATATGATACAAGAATGTGCTCAGTGTGAGAGATATAAATATGCAAATGTAAAAGAACCTCTAATTGTGCATGAGATTCCAGAGTTACCATTCCAAAAAGTTGCTTCGGACATTTTTGACTTTGGAAGTAAATCATATTTAGTTATTGTTGATTATCTTACAAAGTGGTTAGAAATAATTGCACTAAAAAGTAAACAAAGTAATGACGTCATTCAAGCATTTAAAAAAGTTTTCGCAACATTTGGTATTCCAGATGTTGTAATCTCAGATAATATGCCCTATTCTTCGTATGAATGTAAACAATTTGCAAAAGACTTTAATTTTATGTTTAAGACTAGTAGCCCCCGTTATCCAAGGTCAAATGGCCTTGCAGAAAGGTTTGTTCAGACAGCCAAGAACATGCTGGAAAAAGGGTGTGACATAGAAGTTGCTCTTATGGAGTATCGTAATACACCTCTCACAGGCCTTAAGAGAACCCCAGCAGAACTGCTGTTTTCGCGAAAGCTAAAAACTAAATTACCTATTGTGGATAGACCTAAATCTCCTATCGGTGATTTTAAAAAATCTTTAGATATGAGAAATCGCGCTTCAAAACATTATTATGACAGACATGCTAAGGCAAGAACAGATTTTGGTAATGGAGAAAAGGTTGTATTCCGGAACTATAATAAAGAATGGCAGCCTGCTTCCATAGTGTCTAAGCATGAGTCTCCTCGATCCTACTTTATCAATACAGAGACAAATGTTTTGAGAAGGAATAGCTATGATTTAAGAAAATCAATATCGAATCGTGAAATTGACAATTCCAATGATTTAGATTTAAATAACCCACAACAAAGTTATAATAATAGGCCGAGCACTTCTTTGGAAAGCGGTCAAAGTCAGAGTACAGGGAATATAATTGAAAATATAGTAAGTCCGTTGGCAAATTCGAGTCCAGTCTGTACTCCCCCAGTTAACCATAGAAGTGTCCGACCCACTAGAGCAGCGAAATTGCCGCCAAAGTATAATGACTATGTTGTTTATTAGATTTTTGAAAAATGGCATGTTTTAACTTTAGTTAGATACCTATCTAGTTTTGTTTTGTTACTGTGTTTTAGTGTATTTATTTCATATTAGTTTAGCTTCTTGGTATAAACATTTACCTTTTGGAATGTTTATCCCTGAAGGGGAAGGTGTTATAAGGTAGACACCTTAATGACGTGTAATGAGTTACCTACCTTATTAATGGTACCTGCATAATTAGCTGGTCTTAATAATCACAGAACATATCACCTATAGAAAAATATCTCAAATGGGAGAATCGCGACGAAGGTTTTTAGTTAGGTTTTTAGTCAACGATGGCGACACTGTCGGGAGATAAGAGAAATTTACAGGTATCTATGGTGTGGACTTGTGGACAGTGATTTGTGTTGGTTGGTTTTGTCATTTATTTTGTCATTTTAAAAGTCAAAATTTGAATTTTTAAATTGTGTTGTTGTAAACCTTGTAAACCATGTAGTTGGGGAGCTGGCGTCAAAAACATGCAAGAGTTTTCGCAAGGCGGATATTTTCAAAATAGGTCGTAATTTAGTGCTAGAATGCTAGTGCACAGTCAGCACTCACAGTTCCGGGACAGCTGGCTCTGGGACGCGGGCAAAGTTATAATTTTAAGGAGCATCTAAACTGTTTTCTCAAAGCTCGAAATTTATAGAAATTTTGCACATTATCTGTTTGAAGGTCACAGATAACGTATGTAAATCGTCAGACGTCTAGTTCGTTGCAAAAAGGGGGTCAGACGTCCTCAAAGTTTTTATTTTATGGCATTTTCTTCGGTGTCCTGTCAAAATATATTTTTGCAGGTATTTGACAAATATATTTGAAGAAAATGCCAAAAAATAGAAACTTTGAGGACGTCTGACCCCCTTTTTGCAACGAACTAGACGTCTGACGATTTACATACGTTATCTGTGACCTTCAAACAGATAATGTGCAAAATTTCTATAAATTTTGAGCTTTGAGAAAACAGTTTAGATGCTTCTTAAAATTACAACTTTGCCCGCGTCCCAGAGCCAGCTGTCCCGGAACTGTGAGTGCTGACTGTACACTAGCATTCTAGCACTAAAGTACGACCTATTTTGAAAATATCCGCCTTGCGAAAACTCTTGCATGTTTTTGGCGCCACCTCCTGGACTAATGGTCCCCCCACGCGCGTTAAAGTGAAAATTCAAAAAGTTGTGGTTGAAAAAAGCCCTAATTTTTGTTCGTATTTTTTTGTATTTACTCGTTTGTTTCGTTTCGTTCGTATTTGTATTTATTATTCGTATTTACTTTACGATCTACCTATAGCTGCGTGTCTCTTGCTAACTTACTAACTCTTTTTGCACTATGTTCGACATCGGAAACTTCCTGCCAGTCATAATTTTCAAAAAAATGAGGCGAAAAGAGCTAAAAGGAGTCAGCAAGCCAAATGCAGTTGAACATTAAAAATTATTTAAAAATAATAAAAATATATGAAAAAAATCAATTCGCCTTTTTGTCAAGAATGCTCGATTAGTTGGGTTTTCAGTCAACGATGGCGCTCTAATTCATAACCGGAACATAACATTGCAGATACTTTTCTAGAGGTGATATGTTCTGTGTTAATAATAGGTCTATTGAATATGTCAGACTTGCCAGTCTCAAGATTTTCTCTGAATTATTGTAACCTTAATTAATACATAATTTGTATTCAAGCAAGCCTAGTTCATTTTATTAAATTATTACACTCACTTTGGAGCTCAAAAAGAACATTAAATCCACAAAAGATGCACGAGTTTTCATAACATGCAGCTCGACATGCAGTGACGTGGCAGTGACATAGATATATCAGGGTATTGGTCAACTGGTCCCACTGAAGTGTAGCGTTTGAAGCTACTTGGTATTTTAGTTGTAAATTTCATTTAAAAATGTCTTGGAACAGCAGGCTGTACGGGACTGTTCATGACGTAGCTTCACTGTTGGAACGTATTTTTACCAGACAACCTCTTTCAGTTTGTAACCTTGATTTTGCTACTTGCCAAACTTAATACTGTTTTCAGCTGATAATCAGTGTTGCCAGATCTCACGATTATTTGTAAGATTACGCGATTTTAGTCAGAATTTCACGATCTCACGAATGAGGTAGCAATTCTTACGAATTCTCTCTGTAGTAATACAAATCAGTAATCAAAATAATGTAATCGGAAATAATCGAAATAAAAATCTACTATACAATATATAGTTATTTTAGGCCGCTCCTGGTACATGCGCGCCCAAAAATACTTAACCTAATAGCACGGCATATACAAAAACAATCAGCAGGCTAACTCCAGCTTTATATCCCAAAATGGCGCAGATGCGATTGGCGTTGAATCTCATTGTTCTGCCATTTAAAGATAGGCTGTTTCCTCGAATGGCGGCGCGCGCAGAAGAAATGCGCGTGAAAGTTAACTTGCTGTCTGTTTTTGTATATGCTGTGCTAATAGGACTGCTTATTGAGCTGAAAGTGTCTGCGAAGTCCACGAAACCCCAATATTTGTGACGTCAGCTGCAGACCTCAACTCTTGGCAGAAAATGCATTATCCGAGTCCAAAAAACGAATTATTAAACGTTGAAATCGCCTTTTCTAATTTTAAAATTCCCAAGAAAATTAGCTCACAGGCACAGTCTGAATCGCAAGCAATCCATCAAGGTCTGCGAGTAACGTTACCACTAGCAGCTGCTGATAGTGGTGACGTCACTCACAGACCAGCTGCCGAGTGGAGAATTGGCGAACGTATGCCTTATTAGGATAAGCAATCCTGCGGATAATGAAAACGAGGTTCAGCTCTCAGGAATACCTGCTTGAAAATGGGAAAAACAAGGATACAATATTTAATAATAAAATTTCTATCTCTTATGGATGTAAAATATCACTTTATCAAAAATCTATGAAAGAAAATTGTTGTGCAATATTGTGCATTATTTTCTTACAAGCAATTTTAAGTCTCACGATTTATCACGAATTTTCTTTCTCGATTATCACGAATTTTTTAAATTTCATCTGGCAACACTCCTTCACTATGTATTATTATTATTATTATTTTGTAAGATTATTGAGCGACAATATTTACAATGTTACAGCTTGAGGCTTTCTTTGAGGTTTAGTGATAAGATGTAAATAAATTTAGGTTAGTTAATAATGTATAAAGGCCCTTAGGTTTGGTATGTTGCTAAATCCATGCTCCGTAGACCGTAGCTAACTTCTCAGGATTATTTTCAATGTCATGTCATTCCTTCCTGTCGTTTTGCAGGGCACTTTTCATTGAGGTAGAATAATAAGGAGGCGACATAAGGGCTGCGTTCAAAAACGGCTAAAGCCAAGCCAAAATTGGCATATTACGTTCAAGTTCGGCTCCAGCGTGCCAAAAACGGTTGGCTTTACACGTTCAGAATCGGCCGCGGTAAAGTAACTTTTGGAGGTGCTTTTAACTGAGTCTATAAATGGTTATACGAATTTTGATTGGATGAGACCAAATTCAATATGGCGTGGCGGCCAGCAAGTTAGTTTTGAATATGTGTTTTCATGCATATTTCAATTATTTTGCTTCGAGTTTTGCTTGCAGCTTTGATTTTGATTATTCAATAAAATATTTGTAGGTACGTAAACTATTGAGTTGGGCAGAAACTAGATATTTTTATGTGTTTTTTCGTCCATGTGTGGACGCCACGCCATCTTGAATGTCATGTGGTTTGGATTGCCTAATGGAGAAACGGTATTTGGCGTTCCAACAAATTCACACCAGATTTGGCATTGCCGGTAGAAGGAGAAAAGTAGGTTTTGGCATTAGCATTGCCGTCTTTGAACGCACTCAAGGAGAAAAAAGCGTATCCACTTCCGCCATATTGTTACGACACTTCTGTCTGAGACTTTGTCACTTTTGTCATAGCTACGCGTCAAAATTGCATCAGGGCCGCATTTTCCATCCGAAGATTTTTTAAATGCGAAAAATTTTTGAAGCCTACAATTCCTATTTTGGGTCTGGGAAGGATCTCCTGTTTCAGTACGTTGAAGTTTCTGTAGCAACTTTTTCTTTCTTGATGTAATCTCATTTTTTTTTACGTTTTTAGATAGAAATTATAAATAATCCATTTAGTTCGGCTCTGTTTAAGTAGCCATATTGTTGACGCCTACCGATGCCGTTTTCTATTGCACTATTCAAATGATGACAGCGTCTCCTTATTATTCTACCTCAATGGCACTTTTCTATAGAAAAGTGATTTATAAATTCTTAAATAGAACATTCACTGGATTTATCCCCTCCACTTTTTGTTTTAGTTCATGACTACACCGCTGTGCGCCCATATCGCCGTTTCTCAACGTCCCCCTCATTTTTATTCTAATCTATTACTTCACCGATGAGTTACCTATCTTTGTTTAGTGAATAGAAAATGACAATGACCGACATAGAATCGTGTATACAAAAACCAGTCATTTAACATCATAATGCAAATGTCATCTTGTCATCATCTCTGTTGTCATCTGAATTAATTTGTTGAGTGCATCGTCATTGATTGTTTTGAATTCCAAGACTGTGAAAGAAGTGATAAGTGCATCATCATAAGCAGCCGGCTTAAGAGTTGTTGCCACAATGACAATGTGTGACCAGGCGACAAAAATAAATCGGCCAAAAGCGAATTGCAGCCACAGACCAGGGAAATCTACATCAAAAACAACACAGAAACAGAAATTTTGGTTTTGTTGGCGATAAACAACCTAGAAATAGTGTCACTGTATGATGCTTCATAGATGCTCGAGGGAATTTATAAATAACTTGATCAAATATGACAGCCTTTCAACTGGAAAAATGGACATTTTCAAAAAGCAGATTGGAAAGTGTTTCAGTCAGCTCATGAGTCAGATACGCCAGATCATCTATGAATAGATTATAGACTATTTTGTTCATTAAGTGATTTTCACATAAATATATGAAAATAAAATGTATAAAATTTTAGTTTATGAAGTTTTGAAGCATTGCCTTATTTTGAAATAATTGAAATGTCAAACCAGTCATTTAAAACCGAGATTCAAATGGCCCGCCAAATATTAGTTCAATGACTACACCGCTATGGCAGCACCGTCGGAAATGTCACTTGGCGACTACAACAGAAGTGAGCGTTCTATCAAGAATATAAATCACTTTTCTATGCACTTTTCTGAAGGCGATCGAACGGTACAGTTATACAGGTCCGTGAAGAATAATTTTGTCCCTCGTGCTTTCAGAAAGTCAGATTTTCTCAAGTTACCTCGACTTTTACCTTCAAATGAGCAAAGTTAAAACGCCCATAGTAGCCTAGTGCTAGTGGAAATGTTTTTCCTTGTGTTTTCGAGAAAATTCCATAACCTCATTTGAGACCATCACCGGTAAGTTTGGTTAACTTTTCTTCATGGTGGTTCTTGTGAGGGTTTTTTAATTGAACTCACCCTAGCTCAACTGGCAGAACATTGATCTAGTAGCCTGAAGAACATGGATTAAACAGGTTTTTTTATACTTATAAGTTTAACTATATACCTTAAAATCTTTGGATTTAAGTAATAAACTTCGGTCCTGATCAGGCCAAGGAGTATTTTGTACTGTTACATTGCATAGGGTGCAATGAATTATTAGGGAAAATTTCAGCTTTTTAGGTTTAAGAGATTTATCGAGGGATTTTTCTTGTACTCAGGCTTTAAAAAAACATCAAAGCTTCAATGAAATAAACAAAAATGAGCGCAGACAGTTCTTATAATTATTTTTGGATTACCTCCCTTTCAGATTTCTTTTGTTATGCATTGTTTTGATAAAGTTCATTTGATGATTTGGAACTTAAAAATTTAAATCTTCTGGCGTCCACTATAGACACTCGCCCTAATATTGCTCTCTGGCGAACAGCTGCCAATGTAGTATACTTTTTGTTAAAAAAGAGGCTACAGAAGCTTATGTGTCTACTAGCCTGGTCCCGTCTATTTACAATATACCAGTTGACTATCAGTGATGAAAAACGGAATCTCACCTTTAAACAGTGGCCCGTTAAAAATGCTTTAATAACATCAGGCCATTCAAAGAAGAGATTCTCAAGCTCACACTTCTTGTATACATCCACTTGCAAATATTTCTCTAATCCCTGCTAGCTTATTACCATGTATTTGAAATATCGATCGTCCGGTAAAACACCGCTGGAGCCTAGATAACAAACTTCATCTGGTTTGTTCTTGGAAGCGATGTAAATCATATAGGGCCATAAATCGAGCCTTTTAAAAGATAAAATACATCCTGCCGTAAAGCGGCGGTGAAAAGCAGCATGTTCCTAAGCGAAATAATAAGTCAACCTGAAACGTCATCGATTTTCGCGAATACAAACCCCACGGCTTCGAATTTCGACCGCAAAATAAAAATCAAGAACATTGGATATCGGCTCTAGCTTGATTATTTATGGGTTTTTATGGACTGCTTGAATTTCTATTCTATGGCATGACTCTGGTAGCTGACTTACAAAACATCGAAGAATCATCAAAAAAATTCTCACATACATTTTATGTAAATGTAAATTTTACAATAATATGAACATACGAATGAAAAATCAACTCCAATTAACATTATAAAATTAATTTACATAATAATATGCAAAGAAACAGGCAAGAATATAAAGTATCACAATTAATTGGATTGTAGAAGAAAATAAATCAAAATATAATATAAATATTTATCTGCATAATAATTATTATTATTAGGAGTAACAGTATATTTCTTAAGACAAATAAATTTATAGTTTTTGTGCTAATGGTATTATATTAAAATAAACGATGTTTCATGGTTGTGTGATTTTATTATGTAAAAGCAAGAAAATATCTACGGTTGTCGGTTGTTTTAAGCAAATGGTGAACTATGAGAAAACATGATAAAATATATGCTGTAGTGTAATAAATCATATAAAAACAGAATTAGGACTTCAATGTTAAAGATTCTATCTGTCATCTGTCTAAGTTTCAACAACATATGTGCTGCGTAATTCACTGAATTACCTACATCTCTGTTATTATATCAAGGTAGGTATAAGTATCTAGTTCACTTTATCGGAATACCGGCCACGCAATATCCATAATTCACCTACGAAATATCATGCAGACTATTAATTTAACGACGGCACCGCCAAAAAGCCATAAAGCAAAAATTCCCGGCCATTAAGTCGAAGCCAAAGCAGCAAAGCCAGACAGAGAACGAGCGAAAGAGACAGAATTTTCAAAGGCTCGCACACACGTTCGTTTTCTTAATATATCTTCGGAGTGATGTGACTTTATCGTGTTCATTGCCTGTAAAACTGTCAGATGCTTTCAAAAGCGGCGCAATTTATGGACGCGAGTATTTTATGGACCTCTGAAGTCGTGTAGCGGATGTACAGGGTGGCGATAGAGTCGTTTTTAGATGATGTTTGCGGTTTATGCATTAATGGACCTTTTAACTTTCAATAGGGTTCCTAAAAATTCTTGAAACATCAGTGTCGCAGAGAACAGAAGAACATCCATATGATGTTCGAGTCATTTCCAAAGAGGAAGAAGTTCGAAGACAGTTCTATGTCATTTCCTCAAGTTAAGACACTGATTCCTTCACCATAGCAGATCATCTCAATATATACAGAAGAAACCCAAGGCGACAAGGTGGTCAAACCTCAAAGTTCACATTAAAGAAAAAAAATTTCTGGACAAATCGAAGATTCCTACCTTTTGGATCCAGCTAACGAACTTGCTGAAATAGGCTTCATTGAAATTCATCCGCAACCAACTATACACAACTGCGAGGAGAGGAGATACAGGTATAAAACGAACGAATGCAACTCTCCACTCTGTAAAAACAATTTTGAAAAAATGTAATTTACGACAGTGGCCGGGGGCGCATCTCAAATTAGGCCCGATAAGCCGGCCGCGATAAATCTTAATAAATGAGTTAAATTACGAAAACACGCTGCTTACATATCGGGTGGGCGTCCTCTTTATTTATGCCGAGCAGAGGCGCATTGGCCTGTCAGCAAAGAGTTATGCGATGACAGCTGAACGAATATCATTTACATTTTTTTAAATCTATCCGACTGGCAATTTGCAATTTGCTCGTTACTCGATATTTGCATATATATATTTTGAATCAATGCTCGGTTTTGTTGATTAAGCAATTACCAATTTATTCATTGCTCCAAAAAATAATTAACTCATCTCGACCACTCTATAGGCTATAATAATTCATAACAGAAAATCTTCACTGGTATAAATAAAAGTCAAGAAAATTAGGATTTATGCTTGAAGTTACCGAGCATAATGAGTCACGCGATAATCTTTAACCCCGTTTCTTTGATTTAGTGTAAGCAGGCCTCGTAGAACCAAATTAACCAGACTCTATGTGTCATCGAGGTCTGAATGGTTGATCACCACCAGTCGCCAACTAATTACCTAACCCACTAACCACCTCAATACCGTATTGCGTTGTCGCCCCGTTACATTAATGAAAATCGTTTAATTTGATTTATTAGCGTTTTCCATCCTAATTGATTTAATGTCTGACAGCTTATTATTATACTGGGTGTATAAGTTTTAATGTTTCCGTTGTTGCGACCCACCAAGGAAATTCCCGATCGCCTTTTATTGCCAATTTATTATAATTTATTTGCGATTACATTGTCGGTTTGACGTATCCATATTTATTATGTTACGTGGTATGCAGGTAGTTTTTTTTTGTAATTTTAATTACTTAATTTACTGGGAGCATCTGGTATTTGGCATTCGTTCTACATGTCCGTACCAGGCAAGTTGTTTCCTTTCAATGTACTGGGTCCTTATTCTTGAAACAGGGAAGCAGCGTTCCCAGGAGAACGAGTGTTCAACAAATGATAATATAAGTAACAAAGACAGAACACTCGTTCTCCTGGAAACGCTGCTTCCCTATTTCAAGAATAAGGACCCTGAACTATTGTGCCTTCTATTTCCATTTGTTGTTTTATATGGTCGTTCCTTATTCTCTCTCTCCGTCAGATTCGCATGGATCTTCTAATAGCATCCATTTCAACTGCTTCTACTTTCTACTTTTGTCTGTCTGAAAGACAGGTGACACACTGGAGAAATAATTTCTGCTCTTCTGTTTCAGAAACGCCAGTGTGCGAAGCCTCATTTGAATATATGTGTCGTGTGATAATGAAAGAAATTTCCTGTTTCTTTCAACAAGTTTCATGAAACTTATTTCTCCAGTGTACCACCAGCCAATTCTCCAAGTAGAAGGCTGCTCTTTATCATTTGTCTCGTATTTGTTAAATTTTCTCTTCTTTGTTATTTCTTTACTCCATGAGATTCCATTCAGACATCCTATTACTCTTTTAGCTTTAACTATTCGCGTTTCTATTTCTTTCACATCTGTTCCGGTGTTGCCGAATATGATACCTATAAGATACTCATATTCCTGACAGAATTTCCTGACAATTGTCCAATTCTATAAGTTTCCGTTATGGGTGCCTACAGATAGATATTTGTTTTATTTATATTAACTGCCAAGCCCCATGCTTCTTCTCTTTTATCAGCTTTCTAACCATATATTGTATGTCTTCTTTGTCACTGGCCACTATGACCTGATCATCTGCAAACTGAAGAGTGAACAGGCACCTATCATTTATCTCTATACCTACCCATTCCATCTTCCTCTTCCAATTTTTTAGTGCTTCTGCTACATATATTTTGGAAAGCGTAGGAGTGATACAACATCCTTGACGTGGTCCTTTTATTCACTATAAATGTATCTGTGTGTTTTTTACCTATCTTATGACCGTTTCCACCAACTATTTTAGGGAAGCCTTAACGATAAGTACCTATTCCTTAAAATGATAGTCTTCCATGAAGAAGTGTCAGTTTAGGGAATACTTATCGTAAGGCTTCCCTAAAATAGTTGGTGGAAATGGCCATTAATTCTTGATTTTGAGTATTTTCTTTAATAGGGCCGTTCTATAGGTGTGACTGATGTTGGATTGTTCTTATACATTCCATAGTTTGGATACTGGGACTGTATCATGCTTTTTGTAGGTCCACAAATGTGGGGTGAGTTTCCAAATGTCTAGCAGATCTCTTTCCTATGACTTGTTTTAAGCAAAATATATTGTCTCTACCTGATCTTCTTGCTCTAAAACTGCATTGTTCTCAGAACCAGAACCCTATTCAAACTGGAATACTTCACTTACTGACTTACGCTCGGGAGTCTAAAAAACAACTTGCATTTTTTCACAAATGTGAGGTGATGAGTTTCCAAATGTGTAGCAGATCTCTTTCCTATGACTTGTTTTAGGCAAAATACCTTGTCTCTACCTGATCTTCTCGCTCTAAAACTGCAGTGTTCTCAGAACCAGAACCCTATTCAAACTGGAATACTTCACTTACTGACTTACGCTCGGGAGTCTTAAAAACAACTTGCATTTTTCCACAAATGTGAGGTGAGTTTCAAAATGTCTAGCAGATCTCTTTCCTATGACTTGCTTTGGGTAAAATACGTTGTATCTACCTGATCTTCTTGCTCTAAGCTACACTGTTCTCAGAACCAGAAACCTATTCAAACTGGAATACTTCACTTACTGACTTAAGGCGGCTTCTCATGAGCGTAATTTGACATTTATGGCGTGACAGCGTACCTGAGTGCTGAATTCTGATTGGCCGAAATCCCGCCATATTGGATTCGCTGACACTCTGCCGCAAATACGCCAAAAATTTAGCACAATTCAACTTTTCGCGTAGAAATTCAGCGTTTTTAGAGGTTAAGTTTGAAACCGTTTCGTTTTCTTGATTTTTGTAATTTACTATCCATATTTGTAACTATTTAGAAATAAAGTAAAAACAAATACAAATTTGTACAATCAAAATTCAAACCAAATATTTCAAAATTTAGAAAAGGATATAATTTTGACATACGCGGGCGGGGTAAATTTTGCACTCCATGTGAATGTTGCGCCAAAATTCACGTATTCAGCATTTACGCCAGTTATGTCAAGTTTACGCTCATGAGAAGCCGGCCTTACGCTCGGGAGTCTAAAAAACAATTTGTATTTTTTCACAAATGTGAGGTGAGTTTCCAAATGTCTAGCAGATCTCTTCCCTATGACTTGTTTTAGACAAAATACGTTACGTCTCTACGTGATCTTCTTCCTTTAAAGCTGCACTGTTCTCAGAACCAGAACCCTATTCAAACTGGAATACTTCACTTACTGACTTACGCTCGGGAGTCTAAAAACCAACTTGCATTTTTTCACAAATGTGAGGTGAGTTTCCAAATGTC
This sequence comes from Ceutorhynchus assimilis, assembly GCA_917834065.1. NCBI lineage: Eukaryota > Metazoa > Arthropoda > Insecta > Coleoptera > Curculionidae > Ceutorhynchus > Ceutorhynchus assimilis. The sequence continues at coordinate 8,307,859 of OU892281.1, forward strand.
TAGCAGATCTCTTTCCTATGACTTGTTTTAGGCAAAATACATTGTCTCTACCTGATCTTCTTGCTCTAAAACTGCACTGTTCTCAGAACCAGAACCCTATTCAAACTTTAATACTTCACTTACTGACTTACGCTTGGGAGTCTAAAAAACACTTTGCATTTTTTCACAAATGTGAGGCGAGTTTCCAAATGTCTAGCAGATCTCTTTCCTATGACTTGTTTTAAGCAAAATATATTGTCTCTACCTGATCTTCTTGCTCTAAAACTGCACTGTTCTCAAAACCAGAACCCTATTCAAACTGGAATACTTCACTTACTGACTTACGCTCGGGAGTCTAAAAAACAACTTGCATTTTTCCACAAATGTGAGGTGAGTTTCAAAATGTCTAGCAGATCTCTTTCCTATGACTTGCTTTGGGTAAAATACGTTGTATCTACCTGATCTTCTTGCTCTAAGCTACACTGTTCTCAGAACCAGAACCCTATTCAAACTGGAATACTTCACTTACTGACTTACGCTCGGGAGTCTAAAAAACAACTTGCATTTTTCCACAAATGTGAGGTGAGTTTCAAAATGTCTAGCAGATCTCTTTCCTATGACTTGTTTTAAGCAAAATATATTGTCTCTACCTGATCTTCTTGCTCTAAAACTGCACTGTTCTCAGAACCAGAACCCTATTCAAACTGGAATACTTCACTTACTGACTTACGCTCGGGAGTCTAAAAAACAACTTGCATTTTTCCACAAATGTGAGGTGAGTTTCAAAATGTCTAGCAGATCTCTTTCCTATGACTTGCTTTGGGTAAAATACGTTGTATCTACCTGATCTTCTTGCTCTAAGCTACACTGTTCTCAGAACCAGAATCCTTTTCAAACTGGAATACTTCACTTACTGACTTACGCTCGGGAGTCTAAAAAACAACTTGCATTTTTCCACAAATGTGAGGTGAGTTTCAAAATGTCTAGCAGATCTCTTTCCTATGACTTGTTTTAGGCAAAATACGTTGTCTCTACCTGATCTTTTTGCTCTAAAGCTACATTGCTCTCAGAACCAGAACCCAATTCAAACTGGAATAGTTCACTTACTGACTTACGCTCGGGAGTCTAAAAAACAAATTGCATTTTTTCACAAATGTGAGGTGAGTTTCCAAATGTCTAGCAGATCTCTTTCCTATGACTTGTTTTAGACAAAATACGTTGTCTCTACCTGATCTTCTTGCTTTTAAGCTGCACTTTTCTCAGAACCAGAACCTTATTCAAACTGGAATACTTCACTTAATGACTTACGCTCCTAAAAATAACTTGCATTTTAAAAGATTTTTTGTGCATACATGCGACTTCTTGCAACATCGCCTTTCTGCCAATACACGTAGCAACTGCTTGAAGTTACCGACTCTGGCCGAAAATCCAAAAACAAAACAGCAACTATTGGAGAACTACAAGTTGCCGAAAAATCTACAAAAAATTTGCAATAAGTTGTGGTTTTGTTTCAACTGGGGTTTCTATTTTGTTGGTTTGGTGTAAAACCGCCATCAGAACAACAATTTCACAGTAGTTCTTTAAAATCAACATAAGTATGGCAGGAATTTAAAACAGCAGCTGATGGTTCCAATACCAAACACGGCACCACCGATATGCGACCGTTTTAAAACGCGTCTCGGAGGGCCCTAAAACTGGCCGCCAAAATATGTCCTAGGGAATGTACCCCAGACAATTTAATCAGTATTCAGGCCGTATCGAAAGGAGATTTTCGAGATTTCAGCGGGTCTCCGGTATCCGCTACCGTGCAGCAGGACCGCCCCAATCAAAGTCGTGCCGCAACAGGCTGCATTCCCGCATTGTCTCGCTGTCGGTCGTTCTTCAATCAATTCGAACATCAGCCGTCACTCAACGGACCGGACTGACTGACGGACGGACGGACAGTAGCCGGATTTGAATGGCGGTATGGCAGGCCGGGATTCCTGCTAAGGAAACTGGACAAAAAAAGAAGCCGCGATTTTTGCGGCGAGGTCTTTTTCCTTTGTCGTCCTCCACTATGTAGTAATATTTTTTCGAGCTACATGCCACATAATAAATTCCGATACATTATCTTTGAGGCGTTTCAGATATGTCATATTTTGATTTTGGATTGGTAGCATTCACAGCATTGCTAAAGCCGGAATATTTATAGATAAATTATTCGGCATGTCGTATAAGTGCCATACATTTCAAACTTTTTAGAAGGCAGAAGCCTTTCGGAACTGACTATTTGACTTGTTAAAGATCTTTGATGACATTGCTGATTCTTGCGTTCAAAGAAAGGAACATAAATGAATAACTAAATATCCATATGACAGGTCCTTCAAACTCAGCAACTAGGTGATTTTAGAGACATAGTTCACTTCAGCTTCTAGCTAGCCTCTAAGTTTCTCAATAAGCTACAGAACTGGTATAGAACATTTCTCTTGGTAGTGTTCATTTCTGTAAGGTGTAGGTAAGCTTGCATCGTCACCGTTCGACATTCTTCCCTTGAAGTATAACTGCCCCCTAAAGTATTCTCATGTGGTCAAAAAAATCTTGACCCATTTCCTCTCAACTTCCTTCTTATTTAATAAACAAAACCTGACTCCCTAGATGTGATACCACACAATAGATTTTCTACACCTTCAAAAGTTTGTCTATCCAGGACAGTAGAAGCTTTATAGATGGACACAGTTGAGGTGTGATTGACTGTCCTACAGTGTTGATAGAGGAACATACGGGAAGCCATTTGGGTCGATTCAGTCAAAGTTTGAAAGTTGAAAATCGTGAAGCTGGTTCTTCGAAAGTTCTGAATAATACAATCAAATCACCTTTTTGTACTAGTATAGGTAAATCTTGAAGTCCGGATCAAATCGACCAATGTGAGTGTAAGTGCATTTTACTACTACCAATGGTATCCTTGCATAATGAAAAGTTACGAATGGGCAAATGAATGTTGGCTTGTCTTTGTCAGATTTGCGTTCATTGACTTGGATATCCTGATGAATCAAGAATGTTTCTTCGGTATGTTTAGAACTGCAATGGCATTCCAAAGGCCAATAGAAGGCAATATATATCATACCACAGTATATATTATTAAATGTAATTGTCAAAATGACCAAAAGGTAGCAAGGACCAATTTGTATTGGTCTTACAAAACACACTCCAATAAATTCCATCAGATTAGCCAATGTTTGACCACCTTACTCCAATGGAAGTAAAAGAGACTAATAATAATTAGTAAAAATATTAATCATATTAATTAAAACCTGTGCATGCTTATACCATGGTATACCGGGGCGGGTTTGTACAAAAATTCCATCTTACTTAAATATGTTAAATTATTATTCAAAGCAATAAAACAAACCTGGAGATGCCCCAAGTTAAATATACGTACAAGTAAAATAATATGATTAATAAATAAAAAAAATAATGAAACGTTAATAAGTTAACGGGTAGGTACATCACCCCCTTGTGGTCCTCCCTGCAGTCTAAACATCCATTGCTGTCTCATGACATCCTCACCTCACAGCCCTGATAACAAACCCCATCAACTTTTTGACTTCCCTTCCTAAATAGGGTGAATTTGGGTTTCAGATTCAGTGTTGTGGGTACTCAGACACCCCAACTTTGAGACGTTAGCAAACCGTCGAAAGGGAAAAATCCAATGGAAAAATAAACCCAATGGAGAAATAAAAAACTCTCGAGAAAAACCCTGAAAAGAGTACAAAGTTTTAGAACTTAGAACCCCTTTATACTATCAAATTTATTAATGTATATATTATTAAATTAAATTAAATTAAATCCCTGAGACCAGAAGTTGCCCTTTTCAAAATAATTCCCCTTAATTAATTAGCCCATTAATCTCCCTTTTCAAGGTGACTAGTGAGTTTTTTACTGACAAATTGCCCCTCTTGGAGGTCAAAGCCAGCTACCACTTGAGTTCCCAACGGCTCTAAAATCCCACAAAAAGTGGATGTTCCAAAGAACGCAGCAAAAGAGGACCACCGGTAAAACCGTAAAATCTGCCAAAACTTGTGCGGCTTGCTCAACGTGCGAAAATTTAAAGAGAACGACTCTATTTTGCAATTCACCAGGGTGTCTATTCTCGAAATCAGGGAACAGCGTTCTTATGAGAATGAAGGTTCTGTCTTAGTCGCCCATATTTATATTTCCATAACACTGACAAAGGCAGAAAAATGGTTCTCGTGGGAACGCTGTTCCCCGGTTTCAAGAATGGACACACAGGTAAGCTCATATAAGAAATTTCCCAGAATTTTATGTTTTCCTAGATGCCCTCTGGTGCCAGATTTCCGGTCTTGATCAGGGAAACGAGACAATTAGCTTGAAACGAACTACCCAAACCACATCGATGACAACAAAACTCAAAGTTGTTATCAAATTTTCTCCCCCAACAGCAATCATTTAATTAATAATCATCATCTACCCGGTTTTCAGTCTAAAAACTATCAAAATAGCCACTCGTTCAGTGATCGCAACCTGATAGCAACGCGATAGCAACAATGGTCAAGAAACTTCGGCAACAGCGCTTCTTGAACAAACTCAACAAGTGTCCCTGAACCTCACTTATTTGGGGAAATAAATAACCGGGAGAAATGTAAATATTATCGGAATTAAGGGTGAAACATTAATTTAAAGGGTGTGAAAGTGATCTGTAATGTTGCGGAATTTTTAATAATTGAAAATACGAGACTTGTAAGTGTTGACAATTGATAATTATTAGGAAGTGGGTAAACAAACATTTTCATTAACAGTTAGGGCTTTTTGGACAACTTTCGTAAGCTAAATAAAATAGATTTCGATCCTACTAGTGAGGCTTTATAATCTTTAAACTACTCTGTCATCTGAATACAAAATGTTGACTCATTATTACCTCGAAAAATACACCAACATATTGTTTCGCGTCCAATCAAAAAGGTGATCAAAATTTGTACGTAACATAGTTGCATAAGGGTAGCACCAGCTAATAGGCTACTTCTTGTGCCTGTGTCTAAACAACCAAAGCGAATATTTCTACTGTTGCTTTCAATAAATTCTGATTTACCATATCGTCGATGGCAGCACAATATTTTTGCTCTAGAGATTCTCTGACTTCTGATCTGAGGAATGAGGAAACCTTTAGAACGATGCGCATTCTCTCAAATGCTAGAAGCTTTCTCTCGGGTTGATATAATACCACACACCTACGAGCATCGTTCCCGAAGCTCATACATTCCAACGTTCAAAGGACAATTTCAGCACCACATAAACTGCTCCGCGGCCCATAAATCAGCCGGCAACAACCCGTTTCCTACAGGTATTGTCCAATAAGTCACCGGGCTAGCCACCGTCTTAAATCTCGCCCGTCTTAACACCGTTTCACCATTAGATTTATCTGTGTAATCGTGTTCTTTGGCGTGTCTGCTGTCTCGCCTGCCGTGCCTTTACACGACCGGATAGATTACCGACGGAGATAAGTCGCCCCGACGACGTTCAGGGTAATAAAGTCAGGGAACCTGTCAAATTATTTCGAGGGTGCCGATAAAGGTGGAACGTAATTTTAGATTCTAGCAACCTCATAATATAAAATATCTAAGGAAGCAACTTAAATACAAGTTAAACTTCTCTTCACATTTGCATTTGCCATCGGCTGTAATCCGAGACAAGAAAATCATGACAATTCCAATCGCGACTAAAACAGGACCATTCACAGCGCAGTGTATCGTGTCGCAACGTCACGTATCTTTGCGCTGTTAAAAAAAACAGTCACGTCGCATCTGAAACCGGCCATTGTATGTAAAGAGGGCTTAAAATGGTTTTGACCTCCCAGTGCGCTTGTAAATGATTATTCCGCGCCCGATTTTACTTAACACTCTGTATGTGCGCCCTGCGTGGTGGCTCGAGTGATGAATTATTAATATTTCATTTACAATTGCGTTATTTATTATAGCTATAACTATTTTTCACCGGTCGTACGTGGAACATTGTATGTTCCTTGCCGACATCCTGTCGTTACACAGTTATGATTTTATTATAGAAATATTATTGAACAATAAAACAATGTATTAATGCCTATTAATCCAACATAAAAATATTAGAAAGCAATAAACATTTATTCGATGTAAAATATTTATAATCTCAAACAATTTCATTACAAATATTAAGTATTTAGAATAAATCCATATATTTTTATCAATCTGCCCAATCTTGCTTACTGCCTGATGACTAGACAATTCGCTAATGGTATTTTACCGAGCAATTGTCCAAGGAATCATCTGGACAATTCTAGAGGCGACAACTCGCTATGAAATGGAGTCAGCCGCTAAAGGTAAAAGGCATGTCATACCTTTAAGCAATACTAAATCATAGGGAATACTTTTTCTCTCTTTCATAAACTTTTTGAGTGATTTTTCTTGTGTTCAATCCATTCTATTTGCATGCAATATTAATTGATTTCTGGTATTCCTCTCTATAACTGACCGTCAGCGAGCCCATAATATCCTCGCAATATTTATTGCTCAATTGTGGTCGTCTTTAAACAATACATGAAAAACAGCACACACATACATATCCGCCAATAAATCCATCAATAACCAATAATAAATCTTCAAATTTTGTGACCATATAAGCATTTTGAAAGGACGCTTTTACGATTTTAGGATGCCTTGACAAAACAAGTTTATGAGCGGAGATTACCGAAAGTTTTATAGTGGCATATTAATTCATGAGTATGGGTTGCTCATAGTATATTAAAAAAAAATATGTATGACACCAATATTTTTATTTATAGGGGAGACCAGAGGAATGGTAGCGTGCCCATTTTTCACAGTCCCTTCATAAGCAGTGTTGCCAGGTCTACTGATTTATCAGTAGATCTACTGATTTGGCCACTGGTCTACAGATATACTGATATCAATGTGAATTCCACTGATAAAAGCCGTTGTCATTATTTACCTGCTTTTTATGATATTTTTAAAATTAAAATCTTGTATGACAATGTCACAGCAATAATTTCATTCTGTTCTGTTTTTAGAAGACTAGACTAATGCATAGGTACTCCCATTTGAAAAAAGCTGAAAACATGTAACATTTCACATTTCTGACATTCAATTTTTGTTTCTGACCAAGGATTCTAAAAATTAAGCCAATAATGTACAACTTTTGTATTTACACCTTTCATCTACTTGTAAAGGTGAAGGCTGTAGGTGAGGTGTCATACATAAAAAAACACTCTGTACTTGGACAATAACTTATTATATAAAGTCAGTCACTGTTTCAAACTCTTCCCGCAACAGTGCGGGAAAAAAACTCTTCCCGCACGAATCGAGTGTCATAATAGACAAAGTTTGTTTGGCGTAAATCGGTTAGAAAATAAGTAAGTTACAGTATTCAGAAAAACTTTGTGTCGGCCATCTTCAATTCATCATGGCAGAAAAAGCTAGCCTCCTAGGAGGTGTACTTAACTTTTTTGTACAGAGTACTATTGATGGGTACTATCATCTGTGAAAAAATCAGCTTGATTGCAAAAACTTCTCCAGAATTTGTAAGATTATCCACTTTTTGTCAATTCGCTTTCCAACAGGAATTAGTAATGTTACTTTACCAAACTAGTAACATAATATAACAAGTTATTCAAGTACAAACTAGTGGATTGCCATCTACTCACCAATATACTGTTGAACTGTTCAACTAAGACATTCACCTGAAACATGTATTCATCAATATCTTGTGTAATTACGATACTAACCTGACTCACTCAAATGTGAGTTATTCTCATTAGTTTAAAAACTACATGTTTCAGGTGAATGTCTTACTTGAACAGTTCAACAGTATATTGGTGAGTAGATGGGTGCGGAACTCGCTGCGCTCGTCCCGCAGAGGTCTAACCATAAGTTCCGCAATAATTCACTTATTTGTACTTGAACAATAACTTATTATGTAAAGTCAAAATTTGTAAGATTATGATAATTCACTTTTGGTCAATTTGCCTTTCAACAGGAATTAGTAATGTTACTTTACCAAACTAGTAACATAATGTGACAAGTTATTCAAGTACAAATGAGTGAATTGCTGCGGAACTTATGGGTGGACCTCTGCGAGACGAGCGCAGCGAGTTTCGCAGCCGTCTACTCACCAATAAATTGTTTAATTACGATACTTACCTGACACTCAAATGTGAGTTATTCTCATTAGTGTCAAAACTACATGTTTCAGGTAAATGTCTTACTTGAACAGTTCAACAGTATATTGGTGAGTAGATGGCTGCGGAACTCGCTGCGCTCGTCCCGCAGAGGTCCACCGATAAAATCCGCAACAATCCACTTATTTCTACTTGAACAATAACTTACTATATAAAGTCAAAATTTGTAAGATTATAATTATTCACTTTTTGTCAATTCGCCTTTCAACAGGAATTAGTAATTAATGTTACTTTATCAGATTAATAACATAATGTGACAAGTTATTCAAGTACAAATGAGTGAATTGTTGTGGAACTTATAGGTGGACCTCTGCGGGACGAGCGCAGCAAGTTCCGCAGCCATCTACTCACCAATAAATTGTTTAATAACGATACTTACCTGACACTCAAATGTGAGTTATTCTCATTAGTGTCAAAACTACATGTTTCAGGTAAATGTCTTATTTGACAATTCAACAGTATATTGGTGAGTAGATGGCTGCGGAACTCGCTGCGCTCGTCCCGCAGAGGTCCGATAAAATCCACCGATAAAATCCGCAACAATCCACTTATTTCTACTTGAACAATAACTTATTATATAAAGTCAGAATTTGTAAGATTTTGATTATTCACTTTTTGTCAATTCGCCTTTCAACAGGAATGAGTAATGTTACTTTACCAAACTAGTAATATATTGTGACAAGTTAATCAAGTACAAACGAGTGGATTGTTGCGGCATTTATGGGTGGACCCAGCCATCTATTCACGAATATGTTGTTCAAGTACAATACTAACCTGAATTTTTCTCATTAGTTCAAAAACTACACGTTTCAAGTGAGTGTTTTTTTTTTTAGCAGTTCAACAGTATATTGGTGAGTAGATGGCTGCGGAACTCGCTGCGCTCGTCCCGCAGAGGTTCACTTATAAGTTCCGCAATAATCCACTTATTTGTACAGGGTGTTTTTTTATATATTGACACTCCACCTACCTCCTTTACCTTTACAGGTAGAAAAAAGGTGTAAATACAAAAGTTGTACAGTTTTGGCTGAATTTTTAAAATCCATGATCAGAAACAAAATTTGAATGTCAGAAATGTGAAATTTTGCATGCTTCCAGCTTTTTTAAAATAAGATACTTCTATATTCTTGAAGAGCACAATTCCCCGATTCCAAAAATATATAGTTTGTCTATATATGATTGAACGGCCTCTCATATATTCGGCTCCAAAAATTGTAAAAATACTATCCTACTACTAATTTTGTGAACTATTCTACCTGTACAGGTGAAAGCTGCTGGTAAAATTTGAGGAACCTAGGTACTTGGTTTCTCTGATAGTATTTTTAAAATTTTTAGAACCAAATATGTTGGAGCCGGCTCAACCAAATATAGACAATCTATATAGTTTTGGAATCGGGAAATTGTACTGTTCAAGAATATAGAACCAAATATAGGGCATTCCATAGGTAATGCATATTTAATAGGAATATCTCATGTGTCTTAATCTTAATAAACTATTTCTCATAAATAGTATTGGTGTTCGATTTTCTAATGCAAGTTTTCATAGTCTAATACACAGTCTAATGATTTAATGATTTGAAAAAACGTAGTTAAAATAATCAATTGAGTATACCCTAATGGTTTACCCCTTTAACAAAGCAACTTATCTATTTACCGATATTTAGACTGCTAATCTACTGACAAAACAAAATATGACCTGGCAACATTGTTCATAAGTCAGCCACCTTGTCCTTATCGTCAATATGTTTTTCACCTGAAGTCACTTCCTTATAATTTTTTTTGTTTTATTGCTGTGTCTGATGGATTGGTGAAATACTTGGCCAGTGTCGGTAGAAGTTTGACAGAACGATTTAGGTTGGTAAAATAAGGATGTTCTTTCTTCCTCTTAAACATTTGATATATCTTCCTTGTATTGTATATGCTTGGGAAATTTCCTGAGTAGGCATTTGGGTTTCTAGATACCTGAATAATCTTCTGAATAGCTGTCGTAGTCGTTTTCTTAAGTTTGACTCTATTTTATCTTTGAAAGTTTTTTGAAGTTAAATTTTGATGTTGATCAGGTATTGAGATGCTCCACTACTGCTGGTAGCTGTTGATTTCCGAAGTTAGGTAGATAAATTGTGCTGAGGAATTTAACTATAGTTTATTTTTTTGAAAGCTGGTATAATCAATCTGGCACCTCATCGTTTATTGCAGGTAATTCATTCACTCTTCAAAGGATTTAGGGGATTAAAATTGGTTGAGAATGATTGATTATACCAGCTTTCAAAAAAATAGACTATGGCTGTAGATTGGATGATAGAGCAATATATTTTCATGGAAGTACTTCATGTCTGCTGCTATTGATCAAACGCTAAGATTTCCTGTCAGTATCTTGAATATTGGGTTTAAGTATTTGTTCTTGTTCGCTAATTGTTGTTGGAAGTTCTTCAACTTTAGTTTCTTTAATCATGTTGTTCCCCGCTTAAAATATATATTAAGGTTCAATTTCTTTATGCCCATTATCTTATATGTGATGCATTTATAGAATAATATTTCTTCCTTCTCCGGCACTGATTCTTTCGCAGAAAGTTACAAATAATCCGCGATTTACAATCTTGTCGCGAAGTTAAAGTAGCCGAGTTTCTCGTTATACCCGAGTCCCGCCGATAAATTACGACAGCGATGTATTTTTAAATTTACGCCCCTGTCTCGGGAATTTATTGCGGCCTTATTTATAACTTTATTTTATAGTTCCCATTACGATTCCTTGAGAATTCTATTCATCAACTTTCCTTTATTTATTCTAAGGAGAATGACTATGTTTAAGAGTAAAGTCAGAGATTCTTGTCGTATTTCATCAACATAGACATAGATCAGGCACATCTAATCGGGAGACGATTTACCGTCCTAGAAGTTCACAAATATCAAATTTAAGTCTCGATTATACTCCTTCAAATGTCCTGTCAAACCACGTGAACAAAGTATAGAACCGCACCGAGCAGATACCCAGAACAATTCACCAAAGCATTAAACCATATTTCACTAGGTTGTAACAATAAAGCAGTCGTACCAACCGCCCACCATCGCCATCTTTACAGTAGCCAGGCGTGTAAGTATTAGTGTAATTGTCAACGTAGCGTCGCGCAACAAACACTTCGCTGCCCACCAGTAACCATTTCAAGATTTAAATAGAACGCTATGGCCGGAAACTACATTTATCTTATAAAAAAAAGTGGTGCGTGCTTTAAACGTTGAATTTTTCTTGAGCCTAACCAACAATAGAAATTTTAGAGGAATGATGATGAAAATAATTTGTTATTGGACGTAGAGTAACGGCTGTAGTTGCTTGTCTTGATATATGTGAAAAACCCCTTAAGATATTCAACCACCCACATGTCTTTGGTTGCATTTGTTTCTGGGTGCTCGACCGTAACGAACTTAACCACCTAGGACAGCTCATGCTTATACTAGGAACAATAAGAAGATAAGTTAAAGTCAGTTTCCGAATAAAATTTAGTTAAAATTATAGATTTAACATAGCCTCCTATCAAGATACTTACCTTAACTTGTTGATTTTGAGCATATATCATAAAAATGTCTTGTCGACATTTTGTTGTCGCCAACTTACAGATTTATGATTATTTATCATCCATCTTGCATCTTACCAATGATATGAGCAATATAATTATTGTTTTTATTGAGGAAATTGTAATGAATAAATATTTTTGGTTCAATGTTTACTTTTACGAAATTTGGCTTGTTTACGATATTCTTTGGAAAAAAAAACACAATTCAAACAAAACCTGATCTGAGAAGGTAAGATCCCTCAAAATTTGTCAACTAGTTAACTACTGGCCTGGTCTATCTTCTTCTTCATTCCGTTCAAGAACTCCCACTTCTGGACGTGGGACAAATTATTTCCATCCCGATTTTATGGATCCGGTTTTTTTTCTTGCATATGACGTTTGACATTTCTCTTTGCCTCCCTTGATCAGGAGCGGATACAGGCCTTTTGAAAAGGGGGGCAGTTTAAGTTAAGGTAAGCCAGATTGGGTTAGTTTTGACAACGCATTGTGTAAGATACGGTTTTTCGAAGTAATGTCCCATAAAAATATGGGAATGAGGGAACTATTTAGGAGAATAAGGTGATTTCAAATATGCAGGTACAGGGTGTTTTTTTTATAAATTGACACCCCATCTACAGCCTTTACCTTTACAGGTGAAAGAAAGGTGTAAATACAAAAGTTGTACAGTTTTGGCTGAATTTTTAGAAACCATGGTTAGAAACAAAATTTGAATGTCAGAAATGTGAAATTTTGCATGCTCCCAGCTTTTTTTAAATAGGATGCTTTATATTTCATTCTATATTCTTGAAAAGCACAATGCTCTGATTCCAAAAACATATAGTTTGTCTATTGATTGAACAGTCTCTCATATATTCGGCTCCAAAAATTGTAAAAATACTATCCTACTACTGATTTTGTGAACCATTCTACCTAAATAGGTGAAAGCTGCAGGTAAAATTTAAGGTACTTGGTTTCTCTGATAGTATTTTTAAAATTTTTGAACCAAATATGTTATATACAGGGTGGTCCTTCGGGAATGACATCGATTGCTTATGGGAAAACTGTGAAAGGTAAAAATTTGAAAATTTGGCAACATAGCAATGTCGATGGGGGACATCTAGGTAAAATATTTTCAAGATGGCGGCATTTCCGGTCATACCGGAAGTTGATACCAACTCGGTTATTTTAAATAGAACACCCCGTATATAAATGTATTTTTGAATTCTACATAAAATTCTGAGCAGATTTCATGTAATATACCCTATACCTAAGTTCAACTGTTTTGGAAATATTGACAGCTGAAAATTGACTTTTTGCAACTTTGACAGGCTGTAAAACCTGAACAATTAATTTTAGAGGAAACCCGATTTGACATTCCTATCTTAGATTTTTATAAACTATCATTTGACATCAACTTTGAATTAAATCCATGATTAAAAATTTCAGTTAAATTTAATCTCCGTTTAAGTTCAAAGTTGGTGTCAAATGATAGTTTATCAAAATCTAAGATAGGAATGTGAAATCGGTTTTCCTCTAAAATTAACCAATTAGGTTTTACAGCTTGTCAAAGTTGCAAAAAGTCAATTTTCAACTGTCAATATTTCCAAAACAGTTGAACTTAGGTATAGGGTATATTACATGAAATCTGCTCAGAATTTTATGTAGAATCCAAAAATACATTAATATATGGGGTGTTCTATTTAAAATAACCGAGTTGGTATCAACTTCCGGTATGACCGGAAATGCCGCCATCTTGAAAATATTTTACCTGGATGTCCCCCATCGACATTGCTATGTTGCCAAATTTTCAAATTTTTACCTTTCACAGTTTTCCAATAAGCAATCGATGTCATTCCCGGAGGACCACCCGGTATAGACAAACTATATAGTTTAGGAATCGGGAAATTGTGCTCTTCAAGAATATAGAACCAAATATAGGGCATCCCATTTGAAAAAAGCTGAAAGCATGCAACATTTCACATTTCTGACATTCAATTTTTGTTTCTGGCCATGATTTCTAAAAATTTAGCCACTACTGTACAACTTTTGTATTTACACCTTTCATCTACTTGTAAAGGTGAAGGCTGTAGGTGAGGTATCAATATATACAAAAACACCCTGTACTTGAACAATAACTTATTATATAAAATAAGAATTTGTAAGATTATCCACTTTTTGTCAATTTGCCTTTTAACAGGAATTAGTAATGTTACTTTACCAAACTAGTAACATAATGTGACAAGTTATTCAAGTACAAACGGGCGGATTGTTGCAGAATTTATGGGTGGACTTCTGCGGGGAGAGCGCAGCGAGTTCCGCAGTCATCTATTCATTAATATACGTTGTTCAAGTACGATACTCACCTGACTCACTCAAATGTCAGTTATTCTCATTAGTTCAAAAACTACATGTTTCTGGTGAGTGTCTTATTTGAATACTTAACAGTATATTGGTGAGTAGATGGCTGCGGAACTCGCTGCGCTTGTCCCACAGAGGTCCATCCATAAGTTCCGCAATAATCCACTTATTTGTACTTGAACAATAACTTATAATATAAAGTCAAAATCTGTAAGATTATGATTAATCACTTTCTGTCAATTTGCCTTTCAATAGGAAATAGTAATGTTACTTTACCAAACTAGTAACATAATATGACAAGTTATTCAAGTAGGTACAAATAAGTGATTTGTTGCGGAACTTATGGGTGGACCTCTGCGGGACGAGCGCAGCGAGTTCCGCAGCCATCTATTCATCAATATGTTGTTTAATTACGATACTAAACTGACTCACTCAAATGTGCGTTATTCTCATTAATTTAAAAATTACACGTTACAGGTGAATGTCTGTTCAGTTCAATAGTATATAGTATATCACAGTTCAATAGTATATTGGTGATTAGATGGCTGCGGAACTCGCTGCGCTCATCCCGCAGAGTTCCACCCATAAGTTCCCCAACAATCCACTTATTTGTACTTGAACAATAATTTATTATATAAAGTCAGAATTTGTAAGATTATCGACTTTTTGTCAATTGGCCTTTTAACAGCAATTAGTAATGTTACTTTATCAAACTAGTAATATATTGTGACAAGTTATTCAAGTACAAACGAGTGGATTGTTGCGGAACTTATGGGTTGACCCAGCCATCTATTCACCAATATGTTGTTCAAGTACAATACTAACCTGATTCACTCAGTTGAGAATTTTTCTCATTAGTTCAAAAACTACACGTTTTAGGTGAGTGTCTTATTTGAACAGTTCAACAGTATATTGGTGAGTAGATGGCTGCGGAACTCGCTGCGCTCGTCCCGCAGAGGTCCACCCATAAGTTCCGCAATAATCCACTTATTTTTACAGGGTGTTTTTTTATATGGGATGCCCTATATTTGGTTCTATATTCTTGAAGAGCACAATGCCCCGATCTATTGAGCAATCTCTTTAGAACCAAATATGTTGGAGACGGCTCAACCAAATATAGACAAACTATATAGTTTTGGAATCGGGAAATTGTGTTCTTCAAGAATATAGAATCAAATATAGCGCATCTCATTCGAAAAAAAGCTGAAAGTATGCAATATTTCACATTTCTGACATTCAATTTTTTTTTGACCATAGATTTTAAGAATTTAGCCAATACTGTACAACTTTCATATTTACACCTTTCATCTACCTATAAAGGTAAAGGCTGTAGATGGGATGCCAATATATAAGAAAACACCCTGTACATAATCCTAGCGATTTTGTATGAATATGTATTCATTAAAACAAAAAAAAAACAATACATCAACTCAACCACTAATGTTTGAGGTTAAAGTTCAAACAAAGGTGGGACAAAGACAAAAGTGTGATTTTTTTATAGATTTCCAGCTTTCTAAACATTCTTAAAACTTGAAATGTGGTTTTGTTTTCTTTTTTTTTTTTAAATTTTATTATTTTATTTTTAAAAGGGGGGGGCAGTTACCTCCCTGCCCCCCACTGTATCCGCCACTGCCCTTGATCTTCATCGGTAAGTGGATGATGAAACTCACCTTGATCGCCATCCAGATGCGGTGAATTTATTTGATCTGATCATCATTGCCGTAGTCAGTAACGTTTTTAAAGTGAAATTTTGGTTTGTAGAATTGTATTTCCAAATTTGTCATTGTAAAGGCTGGTTTATTCACCTTCTGATAAACTGTCAGGTATGGTAGAAACGTAATCTGTTATCCCATGGATCGGCCATTTATCCGCCGATCAATAGAATTATAGGACGATGCACTTATCTTGCAGATAGTTACCAGAGTGCTTATCTGAAGATGAATAAACCGGGCCTAAGTAGGTATGTTTTAAAACTATAATTGAGAATTGTATCCGTCTTCTTCGGTCGGTTTCCTAGTATGTTGCTGTCCCGTCAGTAGAATCAGATGCCAAAATGAAACGAAATATGAAAGGGCTTCACCAAGTATTAACTGGTAATGGTGTCAGTATTATACTCATCAAGTCGACCATGTGAGTTTTCTCTCCGTTTCTTGAGTAGCCCGAAAGTCATCATCGTCCTTCTTGTACCAGACCCATAGACCACGAATGTGAAAACGTGCCAGGCAACTAATTATAAAATTAATTTGATCTGTCAGATAATCCTAGTACATACTGGAATATAATTTTGGCTAATCTAATCCAGCAGATTTCTAGCCTGTAGCATACGGATATTGCCAAGCCCTATGTCAGTGCATCCTTTTTGAAATAAAGAAAGGCAAATAACTTCTCAAGTTCTCCTGCGTCAACTGCATTAGTTATCTTTTTAGAACCTCATGAAAGCCTCATTATTAATTATTCATTCAAAATTCGACAAAGACAAAAAGCTCAGCAAGTAACCCTCCATGATTCCAGAAAATAAATTTATAATGACGTAACAAAAATCCCCGCAGCTGGCATTTAAACACGTACTCGAATCCTCGCAGCTTAAACTGTCAGGAAGAGATAGACGCGTCTTGACGCCCCTGATCCCTCGACGTCACGAAGGCGTCTCCGGTTGTCTATTTTCCGGGACGCCGGTGACAGCTGATAAACCTGAAAGAGTATTATACTGGATGTTAAATGTGTGGATTAGGCGGGATTTTGTAAATATGCCTTTTGGCGTTTGACGCAGGAAAAGCACCGCGCTATAAATTACTAATTCCTGCGCTTACTGTAGGAATTTTAATTAATGACTACCATCCGAATCGTGATAAATTCTACACCTAATGAAGTTTTAAATACAATAAAAAGTAAGTCGTTTTATGTTGTTGGATGCAGTATAGCGAATGCACAAGAAGAGCTGAAACAGGTCTCGGTGCGTCATTAAGGAAGGCATGTGTGTTCTGTCGGGATCAAGTGAAAAATGGCTTCCTTCTGCCTTGGCAAAGATGGCTGCCGAGGCCGGTTAGTCAAAGAAAAATACCGCTGACAAGCGGCCGAACACCGACAGTTTGTCATAAATTTCAACTGCGGCAGCCCGTATAAATTATAATGCACTTCATGCCAACTACCAGGACTAATCAATAAAAAAAACAATATCCACACAAATAACAATCTTTTTACACTGATACACTAACAATGATGTAGAATGCACTTGTAAAATAAAACAATTTTTTAAAACCATGGCAGGATTCATTTTTTTTCTGGAACAGAAAAGTGAGGAGCTCTTCTTTTCCAACGTCCTTATATTATTGAAATTGTACTAGTACTTTCAAATAATGCATATATATTCATAATTATAAAAAATTTAAAAATCTTATCTGAATCAAAATAAGTGGGTACTTCCACGTAAACGCCTATCAATATTCCATCTGGGCAACACCAGCTATCAGCGTACCAGCAACATTGTTTATTATGCCCCAGCTAATCTCGGACATCGCGACGGCCATAACAAGCCGCTGTGGCGGCTCGGCCATAAAAATCATCGAGAGAGACGTTGAGGGCATAATAAAGTCGGACCGTGCATGTTACCTTTCGAGGAACACGAACAGACTTTGCATCTACCAGGAACGATCGCATGAAAAATGATGATTAAAATTTACTCGAGCTGTGGAATTATATTTGACATTAAGAATTTTGGCTTATGACATGAATGTAACTCACATAAAGTGTTCTCATTTGTGTTGTTGAGGATCTTTACTTGGAGTGTCTGACGAGGAAATAACAATCGGTCAAAGATATTCTCATATTATGTAGATACACCACATGAATTCCGAAGGTACCTGAGTCGAACCTGATTTTAGTTGGGTTAAATCTGAGTCATTGATTGAAACCTAGGTAAACCCTGGGAAAACCTGGGTGTAACCTATGGCTTCCTATGAAATTGTGTGTGGGAGACTCCAGCTCGACGTTACCTCCACTAAGGGAATGTCTTTTCTAATATACCTAACCCTAATAAGACGGACTTGTTCTTAGATATAAGAAGAATGCACGTATTGGAGGTTACACATTCTGATCAAAATATCTAAACTTACCAACGACAGAATCGCAGTCAACCAATGAACAAACTCTAGGCAAATTTGCAATGCTGTAATTTAGCAAGACCTTGCGCCTCCATGGCACAGAGCTCAAAAAAACTTTGCACAATGATACCCCGATTCAAACCGGAAAGTAAATATGACAGAATCACCTCTCCGGTCAAAAGCACACCAGAAAAGACGACCAGTATGACTGCAATATGAAAGATTTGAAAGTTCTTCAGAAACAGATATTTATTGTTTTATTATAAGTCGCAGTAATCTCAATAGCCAAACCTTGAAAATGCTAGTTTATTTGAGATGATACATTTCAACAGTCAGCGAATCAACTCTCCATCTTCACTGTCCTGCAGATTAGGAGATCGCCACTATTGTCAACATTGGCTCTAGTCCAACAGACATGAAAACCGTTCCAAAACCAGTAACTTCCAGTTGCCCACCTATTTTTCAATAAGTTGAACGTTTACCCTAATTGACAAATGAACTGATCGACTGGAAATTACCGTTCTAGAATGGTTCTCATGTCTGTTGGAACAGAGCTATTGTTTCTTCGATTATTTTACTATTTCTATTATTACTTACTGATAAGATAACCGTTCGCTTTTTGTTCGCTTTTCACAGCACAACACTGTACACCGGAAGTAAATATGACTTGTTTACGAAGGTGTCGACAGTAAATACACTTCGATAAAACAGTGCTTCCTACTAAATTAAAAGTTTGCCTGATCTCCACTGTCAAACTTTAGATTAAGTAGGTCGATTTGAAATCGAATTTGGATATCAGTAGGAGAAAGCCGATCCCGAAAGTTCAATGAAATTACCATTTAAACTCTTTCCAAATCCAAATTGAAATACTGTTGTTGAGACCCTTTCTGACTTTTGTTTTAGGTTTGTGCTCCACCATGAGGGTGGCATTTAACTGAAGATTTTGTTTTAAAGAATATCGTTAAAGTGCAGGGCCCAAAGCAAGTGGCGCTTATATTTTCATCAACCCAAACCTCCTCAGCTTTTAGGAGTTGCCAACTCTAGTTTCTCAGCCGCCTCCTCTCTCATTTACCTTTTCTCTTCCACAGCTTGCTGTGTAGAATTTTGAATTGACATTAAATTTTTGAACATTACTCCATCTCCAAATTTCATATCTTCAAATGTGAATATTTATTGCATTCCAATCTATAAAAGTAACATTCATTTCAATAAATTCCTTGAAATGTTCAAGCTTCTGGCCAATCGATGCAATACTTGAGTAAGTTAAATTTTCATTTCTACTACGACTAGTTTCACTAGACATGGTTATTCCTTCTATAGATTCTATGATAATACGATAACATCTTGAAAGACCTCCTCGGTGTTTCCTTCAACGATAATCGAGTCTAGCCTTTAAGATTTTAACGATTTAATTTATTCCTGACAAACCGTGAAGTTGAAAAAAAAAAAAAAACAACCAAACACCTGCCCGTACAATAATTTACACCGTCTAATTAAAGTACTTTAATTGTTTCAACATTTCAAAGCAAAAATACATTCGCACAACAGTTTCTTTTGCAATTACTTCTTAACACGTCAACCCGAATGAAATATGATGTCCGCAGCCAAAGCAAATAGCTGCTTTAGCTGTTCTGTGTGCCAGTTTTCATCATCGCCGATACCATCTTTTGCTTTTCGCACATGCCGATGGTGGTTTATGAACAAGCACTACTACAACTCGCGTGGATTGTGGTTTCTTTACATTCTTGAAATATGATAATGAATATGTTTATCCTATAAGTTGGGTGTATGTAATATTTGTAAAAATAATACTACAGATGATTTTGACAAAAGGTATCAAGCCAGCAACATGTTTCTTCTGAAACTTAAATTCTATAGAAAGTTTCCAAAGCATTTCAGACGTTTAATTAAGAGGAGAATTGCGTAGGTAACTAACATCGTGAGAGAAATATTAATGGGGAGAACAGAAGAAAATAAAAATAAATTCAGGTTCGCTATCGGACTGTAAATAACAGATACCCATATTCCATAAGGCAAGGTGAGGTAAATGGGCCCTATATAGTTTTACAACTTTTTATGTTTAGGGTTAAATAAAAAATGTGTGCGAAAGATTTTGCTTGTAGGTTAGCTTCTTGATCATGTCGCTGAAGTTAGCATCAGATTCAGAAATGAAAATCATGTTTTTACAGTCGACCAAATAAGTAGTGCCACAAATAAAATAAATCAAAAAATCTATTCTAAAAGATTCTGTAACATCATCAAACTTGGTGGAAATAATACTGAGGGTGATGTACGTCACATACTGAAAAATCATATGTCCAGGGAGGGGTTGAAGGGGGTAGATTCCGCCCCAAAAATGTAAATGAGATCAGATATCGAAAATTTTGTAGCACCACCAAAGTTGGTGGAAATATTTCTTGAACAGATACGAGGGACATATCAAAAAAGCAAATGTTTATCTCGGGGTTGAAGGGGGGAAATTCGACCCCAAAGTTGACGGAAAAAAACAAACTTCCTTCAAAAATTTTGTAGCAGTTTCAAAGTTGGTCGAATTATTGCTTGGATAGATACGAGTAAAAAATCAAAAAAGCACATGTTTATCTCGGGGTTGAAGGGGGGAAATTCAACCCCAAATTTGACGAAAAAAACAAACTTCCTTGAAAAATTTTGTAGCAGATTCAAAGTTGGTCCAATTATTGCTTGGATAGATACGAGTAAAATATCAAAAAAGCACATGTTTATCTCGGGGTTGAAGGGGGGAAATTCAACCCCAAAGTTGACGAAAAAAATCAAACTTCCATGAAAAATTTTGTAGCAGATTCAAAGTTGGTCCAATTATTGCCTGGATAGATACGAGTAAAATATCAAAAAAGCACATGTTTATCTCGGGGATGAAGGGGGGAAATTCAACCCCAAAGTTGACGAAAAAAATCAAACTTCCTTGAAAAATTTTGTAGCAGATTCAAAGTTGGTCCAATTATTGCTTGGATAGATACGAGTAAAATATCAAAAAAGCACATGTTTATCTCGGGGTTGAAGGGGGGAAATTCAACCCCAAAGTTGACGAAAAAAATCAAACTTCCTTGAAAAATTTTGTAGCAGATTCAAAGTTGGTCCAATTATTGCCTGGATAGATACGAGTAAAATATCAAAAAAGCACATGTTTATCTCGGGGATGAAGGGGGGAAATTCAACCCCAAAGTTGACGAAAAAAATCAAACTTCCTTGAAAAATTTTGTAGCAGATTCAAAGTTGGTCCAATTATTGCTTGGATAGATACGAGTAAAATATCAAAAAAGCACATGTTTATCTCGGGGTTGAAGGGGGGAAATTCAACCCCAAATTTGACGAAAAAAACAAACTTCCTTGAAAAATTTTGTAGCAGATTCAAAGTTGGTCCAATTATTGCTTGGATAGATACGAGTAAAATATCAAAAAAGCACATGTTTATCTCGGGGTTGAAGGGGGGAAATTCAACCCCAAAGTTGACAAAATAACCAAACTTCTTTGAAAAATTTTGTAGCAGATTCAGAGTTGGTCCAATTATTGCTTGGATAGATACGAGTAAAATATCAAAAAAGCACATGTTTATCTCGGGGTTGAAGGGGGGAAATTCAACCCCAAAGTTGACAAAATAACCAAACTTCTTTGAAAAATTTTGTAGCAGATTCAGAGTTGGTCCAATTATTGCTTGGATAGATACGAGTAAAATATCAAAAAAGCACATGTTTATCTCGGGGTTGAAGGGGGGAAATTCAACCCCAAAGTTGACAAAATAACCAAACTTCTTTGAAAAATTTTGTAGCAGATTCAGAGTTGGTCCAATTATTGCTTGGATAGATACGAGTAAAATATCAAAAAAGCACATGTTTATCTCGGGGTTGAAGGGGGGAAATTCAACCCCAAAGTTGACGAAAAAAATCAAACTTCCTTGAAAAATTTTGTAGCAGATTCAAAGTTGGTCCAATTATTGCTTGGATAGATACGAGTAAAATATCAAAAAAGCACATGTTTATCTCGGGGTTGAAGGGGGGAAATTCAACCCCAAAGTTGACAAAATAACCAAACTTCTTTGAAAAATTTTGTAGCAGATTCAGAGTTGGTCCAATTATTGCTTGGATAGATACGAGTAAAATATCAAAAAAGCACATGTTTATCTCGGGGTTGAAGGGGGGAAATTCAACCCCAAATTTGACGAAAAAACCAAACTTCCTTGAAAAATTTTGTAGCAGATTCAGAGTTGATCCAATTATTGCTTGGATAGATACGAGTAAATATCAAAAAAGCACATGTTTATCTCGGGGTTGAAGGGGGGAAATTCAACCCCAAAGTTGACAAAATAACCAAACTTCTTTGAAAAATTTTGTAGCAGATTCAGAGTTGGTCCAATTATTGCTTGGATAGATACGAGTAAAATATCAAAAAAGCACATGTTTATCTCGGGGTTGAAGGGGGGAAATTCAACCCCAAATTTGACGAAAAAACCAAACTTCCTTGAAAAATTTTGTAGCAGATTCAGAGTTGGTCCAATTATTGCTTGGATAGATACGAGTAAAATATCAAAAAAGCACATGTTTATCTCGGGGTTGAAGGGGGGAAATTCAACCCAAAGTTGACGAAAAAAAATCAAACTTCCTTGAAAAATTTTGTAGCAGATTCAAAGTTGGTCCAATTATTGCTTGGATAGATACGAGTAAAATATCAAAAAAGCACATGTTTATCTCGGGGTTGAAGGGGGGAAATTCAACCCCAAAGTTGACAAAATAACCAAACTTCTTGAAAAATTTTGTAGCAGATTCAGAGTTGGTCCAATTATTGCTTGGATAGATACGAGTAAAATATCAAAAAAGCACATGTTTATCTCGGGGTTGAAGGGGGGAAATTCAACCCCAAATTTGACGAAAAAACCAAACTTCCTTGAAAAATTTTGTAGCAGATTCAGAGTTGATCCAATTATTGCTTGGATAGATACGAGTAAAATATCAAAAAAGCACATGTTTATCTCGGGGTTGAAGGGGGGAAATTCAACCCCAAAGTTGACAAAATAACCAAACTTCTTTGAAAAATTTTGTAGCAGATTCAGAGTTGGTCCAATTATTGCTTGGATAGATACGAGTAAAATATCAAAAAAGCACATGTTTATCTCGGGGTTGAAGGGGGGAAATTCAACCCCAAATTTGACGAAAAAACCAAACTTCCTTGAAAAATTTTGTAGCAGATTCAGAGTTGGTCCAATTATTGCTTGGATAGATACGAGTAAAATATCAAAAAAGCACATGTTTATCTCGGGGTTGAAGGGGGGAAATTCAACCCCAAAGTTGACGAAAAAAATCAAACTTCCTTGAAAAATTTTTGTAGCAGATTCAAAGTTGGTCCAATTATTGCTTGGATAGATACGAGTAAAATATCAAAAAAGCACATGTTTATCTCGGGGTTGAAGGGGGGAAATTCAACCCCAAAGTTGACAAAATAACCAAACTTCTTTGAAAAATTTTGTAGCAGATTCAGAGTTGGTCCAATTATTGCTTGGATAGATACGAGTAAAATATCAAAAAAGCACATGTTTATCTCGGGGTTGAAGGGGGGAAATTCAACCCCAAATTTGACGAAAAAACCAAACTTCCTTGAAAAATTTTGTAGCAGATTCAGAGTTGATCCAATTATTGCTTGGATAGATACGAGTAAAATATCAAAAAAGCACATGTTTATCTCGGGGTTGAAGGGGGGAAATTCAACCCCAAAGTTGACAAAATAACCAAACTTCTTTGAAAAATTTTATAGCAGATTCAGAGTTGGTCCAATTATTGCTTGGATAGATACGAGTAAAATATCAAAAAAGCACATGTTTATCTCGGGGTTGAAGGGGGGAAATTCAACCCCAAATTTGACGAAAAAACCAAACTTCCTTGAAAAATTTTGTAGCAGATTCAGAGTTGGTCCAATTATTGCTTGGATAGATACGAGTAAAATATCAAAAAAGCACATGTTTATCTCGGGGTTGAAGGGGGGAAATTCAACCCCAAAGTTGACGAAAAAAATCAAACTTCCTTGAAAAATTTGGTAGCAGATTCAAAGTTGGTCCAATTATTGCTTGGATAGATACGAGTAAAATATCAAAAAAGCACATGAAAATCTGGGGGTTGAAGGAGGGGAAATTCTACTCCAAAGCTGTCGAAGAAAACCCAACTTGCTTAAAAAAATTTGTTACACCCAATACCCAATCCTCTCCAATTGGAACAATATTCTAGAAATAGCGTCCAAAAATGGCCAAAAATATACACATGATTCCTACTTGTGGCGTCGTGGAACATGGCACACTCCAAAATTTTACCATTTCAGTTGACACTATGAAACGATGTTCAATCAACGCCGACTAAACAAGATATGTTCCTATATACAGTTGCGATAAAAAAAAAGTAGTACCTACAAGAAAAATCTCCAAAATCTCCTGGTCTATATGCATTAATTTAATTCTTAACCAAGAATGACGCATTTTTGGCATTTTTCGACAAGTTTAACCCGTTAACCCAGGAAGTTTCAGATGACATTACTTTGGCATTTTTGCACCCGTTTTCAACCTAGAATATATCATTGCCTGTCAAAATTTTGTATGTTACTCTGGGAGCTCGAATTGGGGGAATAATTTTTGTACTACTTTTTTTCTATCCCAACTGTACTGTTAACCATGATGAAGTACCGTACCTACCTGCCACTTTATCGACATCTATTATTATTAAGTATAATCATAAAATGGAAATGAGTTACCGACCTTTCTTCCCCTTTTCTCAAAGTGAGCTGAGCTTATATTATATACGTACCTGATCAACTGAATCATAGACGCACGTGTTGCGAAAACTAATTCTAAACGAGAAAAATTAATTTTTATTGTAAACTTTTCTGAACTGAAACGTGGGTTGGAAATCTCTTTTGGGAAAATGTGACTTCATTTTTCAAAGAAGTTTGTTTTTTTTTTGACAACTTTGGGGTTGAATTTCCCCCCTTCAACCCTGAGATAAACATGTGCTTTTTTGATATATTACTCGTATCTATCCAAGCAATAATTGGACCAACTTTGAATCTGCTACAAAATTTTTCAAGGAAGTTTGATTTTTTTCGTCAACTTTGGGGTTGAATTTCCCCCCTTCATCCCCGAGATAAACATGTGCTTTTTTGATATATTAGTCGTATCTATCCAAGCAATAATTGGACCAACTTTGAATCTGCTACAAAATTTTTCAAGGAAGTTTGGTTTTTTCGTCAAATTTGGGGTTGAATTTCCCCCTTCAACCCCGAGATAAACATGTGCTTTTTTGATATTTTACTCGTATCTATCCAAGCAATAATTGGACCAACTTTGAATCTGCTACAAAATTTTTCAAGGAAGTTTGATTTTTTTCGTCAACTTTGGGGTTGAATTTCCCCCCTTCATCCCCGAGATAAACATGTGCTTTTTTGATATATTAGTCGTATCTATCCAAGCAATAATTGGACCAACTTTGAATCTGCTACAAAATTTTTCAAGGAAGTTTGATTTTTTTCGTCAACTTTGGGGTTGAATTTCCCCCCTTCATCCCCGAGATAAACATGTGCTTTTTTGATATATTACTCGTATCTATCCAAGCAATAATTGGACCAACTTTGAATCTGCTACAAAATTTTTCAAGGAAGTTTGGTTTTTTCGTCAAATTTGGGGTTGAATTTCCCCCCTTCAACCCCGAGATAAACATGTGCTTTTTTGATATTTTACTCGTATCTATCCAAGCAATAATTGGACCAACTTTGAATCTGCTACAAAATTTTTCAAGGAAGTTTGATTTTTTTCGTCAACTTTGGGGTTGAATTTCCCCCCTTCATCCCCGAGATAAACATGTGCTTTTTTGATATATTACTCGTATCTATCCAAGCAATAATTGGACCAACTTTGAATCTGCTACAAAATTTTTCAAGGAAGTTTGGTTTTTTCGTCAAATTTGGGGTTGAATTTCCCCCCTTCAACCCCGAGATAAACATGTGCTTTTTTGATATTTTACTCGTATCTATCCAAGCAATAATTGGACCAACTTTGAATCTGCTACAAAATTTTTCAAGGAAGTTTGATTTTTTTCGTCAACTTTGGGGTTGAATTTCCCCCCTTCATCCCCGAGATAAACATGTGCTTTTTTGATATATTACTCGTATCTATCCAAGCAATAATTGGACCAACTTTGAATCTGCTACAAAATTTTTCAAGGAAGTTTGATTTTTTTCGTCAACTTTGGGGTTGAATTTCCCCCCTTCATCCCCGAGATAAACATGTGCTTTTTTGATATATTAGTCGTATCTATCCAAGCAATAATTGGACCAACTTTGAATCTGCTACAAAATTTTTCAAGGAAGTTTGATTTTTTTCGTCAACTTTGGGGTTGAATTTCCCCCCTTCATCCCCGAGATAAACATGTGCTTTTTTGATATATTACTCGTATCTATCCAAGCAATAATTGGACCAACTTTGAATCTGCTACAAAATTTTTCAAGGAAGTTTGGTTTTTTCGTCAAATTTGGGGTTGAATTTCCCCCCTTCAACCCCGAGATAAACATGTGCTTTTTTGATATTTTACTCGTATCTATCCAAGCAATAATTGGACCAACTTTGAATCTGCTACAAAATTTTTCAAGGAAGTTTGATTTTTTTCGTCAACTTTGGGGTTGAATTTCCCCCCTTCATCCCCGAGATAAACATGTGCTTTTTTGATATATTACTCGTATCTATCCAAGCAATAATTGGACCAACTTTGAATCTGCTACAAAATTTTTCAAGGAAGTTTGGTTTTTTCGTCAAATTTGGGGTTGAATTTCCCCCCTTCAACCCCGAGATAAACATGTGCTTTTTTGATATATTACTCGTATCTATCCAAGCAATAATTGGACCAACTTTGAATCTGCTACAAAATTTTTCAAGGAAGTTTGATTTTTTTCGTCAACTTTGGGGTTGAATTTCCCCCCTTCATCCCCGAGATAAACATGTGCTTTTTTGATATTTTACTCGTATCTATCCAAGCAATAATTGGACCAACTTTGAATCTGCTACAAAATTTTTCAAGGAAGTTTGATTTTTTTCGTCAACTTTGGGGTTGAATTTCCCCCCTTCATCCCCGAGATAAACATGTGCTTTTTTGATATATTACTCGTATCTATCCAAGCAATAATTGGACCAACTTTGAATCTGCTACAAAATTTTTCAAGGAAGTTTGGTTTTTTCGTCAAATTTGGGGTTGAATTTCCCCCCTTCAACCCCGAGATAAACATGTGCTTTTTTGATATTTTACTCGTATCTATCCAAGCAATAATTGGACCAACTTTGAATCTGCTACAAAATTTTTCAAGGAAGTTTGATTTTTTTCGTCAACTTTGGGGTTGAATTTCCCCCCTTCATCCCCGAGATAAACATGTGCTTTTTTGATATATTACTCGTATCTATCCAAGCAATAATTGGACCAACTTTGAATCTGCTACAAAATTTTTCAAGGAAGTTTGGTTTTTTCGTCAAATTTGGGGTTGAATTTCCCCCCTTCAACCCCGAGATAAACATGTGCTTTTTTGATATTTTACTCGTATCTATCCAAGCAATAATTGGACCAACTTTGAATCTGCTACAAAATTTTTCAAGGAAGTTTGATTTTTTTCGTCAATTTTGGGGTTGAATTTCCCCCCTTCATCCCGAGATAAACATGTGCTTTTTTGATATATTAGTCGTATCTATCCAAGCAATAATTGGACCAACTTTGAATCTTCTACAAATTTTTTCAAGGAAGTTTGGTTTTTTCGTCAAATTTGGGGTTGAATTTCCCCCCTTCAACCCCGAGATAAACATGTGCTTTTTTGATATATTACTCGTATCTATCCAAGCAATAATTGGACCAACTTTGAATCTGCTACAAAATTTTTCAAGGAAGTTTGATTTTTTTCGTCAACTTTGGGGTTGAATTTCCCCCCTTCATCCCCGAGATAAACATGTGCTTTTTTGATATATTACTCGTATCTATCCAAGCAATAATTGGACCAACTTTGAATCTGCTACAAAATTTTTCAAGGAAGTTTGGTTTTTTCGTTAAATTTGGGGTTGAATTTCCCCCCTTCATCCCCGAGATAAACATGTGCTTTTTTGATATATTACTCGTATCTATCCAAGCAATAATTGGACCAACTTTGAATCTGCTACAAAATTTTTCAAGGAAGTTTGGTTTTTTCGTCAAATTTGGGGTTGAATTTCCCCCCTTCAACCCCGAGATAAACATGTGCTTTTTTGATATTTTACTCGTATCTATCCAAGCAATAATTGGACCAACTTTGAATCTGCTACAAAATTTTTCAAGGAAGTTTGATTTTTTTCGTCAACTTTGGGGTTGAATTTCCCCCCTTCATCCCCGAGATAAACATGTGCTTTTTTGATATATTACTCGTATCTATCCAAGCAATAATTGGACCAACTTTGAATCTGCTACAAAATTTTTCAAGGAAGTTTGGTTTTTTCGTCAAATTTGGGGTTGAATTTCCCCCCTTCAACCCCGAGATAAACATGTGCTTTTTTGATATTTTACTCGTATCTATCCAAGCAATAATTGGACCAACTTTGAATCTGCTACAAAATTTTTCAAGGAAGTTTGATTTTTTTCGTCAACTTTGGGGTTGAATTTCCCCCCTTCATCCCCGAGATAAACATGTGCTTTTTTGATATATTACTCGTATCTATCCAAGCAATAATTGGACCAACTTTGAATCTGCTACAAAATTTTTCAAGGAAGTTTGATTTTTTTCGTCAACTTTGGGGTTGAATTTCCCCCCTTCATCCCCGAGATAAACATGTGCTTTTTTGATATATTAGTCGTATCTATCCAAGCAATAATTGGACCAACTTTGAATCTGCTACAAAATTTTTCAAGGAAGTTTGATTTTTTTCGTCAACTTTGGGGTTGAATTTCCCCCCTTCATCCCGAGATAAACATGTGCTTTTTTGATATATTACTCGTATCTATCCAAGCAATAATTGGACCAACTTTGAATCTGCTACAAAATTTTTCAAGGAAGTTTGGTTTTTTCGTCAAATTTGGGGTTGAATTTCCCCCCTTCAACCCCGAGATAAACATGTGCTTTTTTGATATTTTACTCGTATCTATCCAAGCAATAATTGGACCAACTTTGAATCTGCTACAAAATTTTTCAAGGAAGTTTGATTTTTTTCGTCAACTTTGGGGTTGAATTTCCCCCCTTCATCCCCGAGATAAACATGTGCTTTTTTGATATATTACTCGTATCTATCCAAGCAATAATTGGACCAACTTTGAATCTGCTACAAAATTTTTCAAGGAAGTTTGGTTTTTTCGTCAAATTTGGGGTTGAATTTCCCCCCTTCAACCCCGAGATAAACATGTGCTTTTTTGATATTTTACTCGTATCTATCCAAGCAATAATTGGACCAACTTTGAATCTGCTACAAAATTTTTCAAGGAAGTTTGATTTTTTTCGTCAACTTTGGGGTTGAATTTCCCCCCTTCATCCCCGAGATAAACATGTGCTTTTTTGATATATTACTCGTATCTATCCAAGCAATAATTGGACCAACTTTGAATCTGCTACAAAATTTTTCAAGGAAGTTTGATTTTTTTCGTCAACTTTGGGGTTGAATTTCCCCCCTTCATCCCCGAGATAAACATGTGCTTTTTTGATATATTAGTCGTATCTATCCAAGCAATAATTGGACCAACTTTGAATCTGCTACAAAATTTTTCAAGGAAGTTTGATTTTTTTCGTCAACTTTGGGGTTGAATTTCCCCCCTTCATCCCCGAGATAAACATGTGCTTTTTTGATATATTACTCGTATCTATCCAAGCAATAATTGGACCAACTTTGAATCTGCTACAAAATTTTTCAAGGAAGTTTGGTTTTTTCGTCAAATTTGGGGTTGAATTTCCCCCTTCAACCCCGAGATAAACATGTGCTTTTTTGATATTTTACTCGTATCTATCCAAGCAATAATTGGACCAACTTTGAATCTGCTACAAAATTTTTCAAGGAAGTTTGATTTTTTTCGTCAATTTTGGGGTTGAATTTCCCCCCTTCATCCCCGAGATAAACATGTGCTTTTTTGATATATTAGTCGTATCTATCCAAGCAATAATTGGACCAACTTTGAATCTTCTACAAATTTTTTCAAGGAAGTTTGGTTTTTTCGTCAAATTTGGGGTTGAATTTCCCCCCTTCAACCCCGAGATAAACATGTGCTTTTTTGATATATTACTCGTATCTATCCAAGCAATAATTGGACCAACTTTGAATCTGCTACAAAATTTTTCAAGGAAGTTTGATTTTTTTCGTCAACTTTGGGGTTGAATTTCCCCCCTTCATCCCCGAGATAAACATGTGCTTTTTTGATATATTACTCGTATCTATCCAAGCAATAATTGGACCAACTTTGAATCTGCTACAAAATTTTTCAAGGAAGTTTGGTTTTTTCGTTAAATTTGGGGTTGAATTTCCCCCCTTCAACCCCGAGATAAACATGTGCTTTTTTGATATTTTACTCGTATCTATCCAAGCAATAATTGGACCAACTTTGAATCTGCTACAAAATTTTTCAAGGAAGTTTGATTTTTTTCGTCAACTTTGGGGTTGAATTTCCCCCCTTCATCCCCGAGATAAACATGTGCTTTTTTGATATATTACTCGTATCTATCCAAGCAATAATTGGACCAACTTTGAATCTGCTACAAAATTTTTCAAGGAAGTTTGATTTTTTTCGTCAACTTTGGGGTTGAATTTCCCCCCTTCATCCCCGAGATAAACATGTGCTTTTTTGATATATTACTCGTATCTATCCAAGCAATAATTGGACCAACTTTGAATCTGCTACAAAATTTTTCAAGGAAGTTTGGTTTTTTCGTTAAATTTGGGGTTGAATTTCCCCCCTTCAACCCCGAGATAAACATGTGCTTTTTTGATATTTTACTCGTATCTATCCAAGCAATAATTGGACCAACTTTGAATCTGCTACAAAATTTTTCAAGGAAGTTTGATTTTTTTCGTCAACTTTGGGGTTGAATTTCCCCCCTTCATCCCCGAGATAAACATGTGCTTTTTTGATATATTACTCGTATCTATCCAAGCAATAATTGGACCAACTTTGAATCTGCTACAAAATTTTTCAAGGAAGTTTGATTTTTTTCGTCAACTTTGGGGTTGAATTTCCCCCCTTCATCCCCGAGATAAACATGTGCTTTTTTGATATATTACTCGTATCTATCCAAGCAATAATTGGACCAACTTTGAATCTGCTACAAAATTTTTCAAGGAAGTTTGGTTTTTTCGTCAATTTTGGGGTTGAATTTCCCCCCTTCATCCCCGAGATAAACATGTGCTTTTTTGATATATTAGTCGTATCTATCCAAGCAATAATTGGACCAACTTTGAATCTTCTACAAATTTTTTCAAGGAAGTTTGGTTTTTTCGTCAAATTTGGGGTTGAATTTCCCCCCTTCAACCCCGAGATAAACATGTGCTTTTTTGATATTTTACTCGTATCTATCCAAGCAATAATTGGACCAACTTTGAATCTGCTACAAAATTTTTCAAGGAAGTTTGATTTTTTTCGTCAACTTTGGGTTGAATTTCCCCCCTTCATCCCCGAGATAAACATGTGCTTTTTTGATATATTACTCGTATCTATCCAAGCAATAATTGGACCAACTTTGAATCTGCTACAAAATTTTTCAAGGAAGTTTGGTTTTTTCGTTAAATTTGGGGTTGAATTTCCCCCCTTCAACCCCGAGATAAACATGTGCTTTTTTGATATTTTACTCGTATCTATCCAAGCAATAATTGGACCAACTTTGAATCTGCTACAAAATTTTTCAAGGAAGTTTGATTTTTTTCGTCAACTTTGGGGTTGAATTTCCCCCCTTCATCCCCGAGATAAACATGTGCTTTTTTGATATATTACTCGTATCTATCCAAGCAATAATTGGACCAACTTTGAATCTGCTACAAAATTTTTCAAGGAAGTTTGATTTTTTTCGTCAACTTTGGGGTTGAATTTCCCCCCTTCATCCCCGAGATAAACATGTGCTTTTTTGATATATTACTCGTATCTATCCAAGCAATAATTGGACCAACTTTGAATCTGCTACAAAATTTTTCAAGGAAGTTTGGTTTTTTCGTCAAATTTGGGGTTGAATTTCCCCCCTTCATCCCCGAGATAAACATGTGCTTTTTTGATATATTAGTCGTATCTATCCAAGCAATAATTGGACCAACTTTGAATCTGCTACAAAATTTTTCAAGGAAGTTTGGTTTTTTCGTCAAATTTGGGGTTGAATTTCCCCCCTTCAACCCCGAGATAAACATGTGCTTTTTTGATATTTTACTCGTATCTATCCAAGCAATAATTGGACCAACTTTGAATCTGCTACAAAATTTTTCAAGGAAGTTTGATTTTTTTCGTCAACTTTGGGGTTGAATTTCCCCCCTTCATCCCCGAGATAAACATGTGCTTTTTTGATATATTACTCGTATCTATCCAAGCAATAATTGGACCAACTTTGAATCTGCTACAAAATTTTTCAAGGAAGTTTGATTTTTTTCGTCAACTTTGGGGTTGAATTTCCCCCCTTCATCCCCGAGATAAACATGTGCTTTTTTGATATATTAGTCGTATCTATCCAAGCAATAATTGGACCAACTTTGAATCTGCTACAAAATTTTTCAAGGAAGTTTGATTTTTTTCGTCAACTTTGGGGTTGAATTTCCCCCCTTCATCCCCGAGATAAACATGTGCTTTTTTGATATATTAGTCGTATCTATCCAAGCAATAATTGGACCAACTTTGAATCTGCTACAAAATTTTTCAAGGAAGTTTGATTTTTTTCGTCAACTTTGGGGTTGAATTTCCCCCCTTCATCCCCGAGATAAACATGTGCTTTTTTGATATATTACTCGTATCTATCCAAGCAATAATTGGACCAACTTTGAATCTGCTACAAAATTTTTCAAGGAAGTTTGGTTTTTTCGTCAAATTTGGGGTTGAATTTCCCCCCTTCAACCCCGAGATAAACATGTGCTTTTTTGATATTTTACTCGTATCTATCCAAGCAATAATTGGACCAACTTTGAATCTGCTACAAAATTTTTCAAGGAAGTTTGATTTTTTTCGTCAACTTTGGGGTTGAATTTCCCCCCTTCATCCCCGAGATAAACATGTGCTTTTTTGATATATTACTCGTATCTATCCAAGCAATAATTGGACCAACTTTGAATCTGCTACAAAATTTTTCAAGGAAGTTTGGTTTTTTCGTCAAATTTGGGGTTGAATTTCCCCCCTTCAACCCCGAGATAAACATGTGCTTTTTTGATATTTTACTCGTATCTATCCAAGCAATAATTGGACCAACTTTGAATCTGCTACAAAATTTTTCAAGGAAGTTTGATTTTTTTCGTCAACTTTGGGGTTGAATTTCCCCCCTTCATCCCCGAGATAAACATGTGCTTTTTTGATATATTACTCGTATCTATCCAAGCAATAATTGGACCAACTTTGAATCTGCTACAAAATTTTTCAAGGAAGTTTGATTTTTTTCGTCAACTTTGGGGTTGAATTTCCCCCCTTCATCCCCGAGATAAACATGTGCTTTTTTGATATATTAGTCGTATCTATCCAAGCAATAATTGGACCAACTTTGAATCTGCTACAAAATTTTTCAAGGAAGTTTGATTTTTTTCGTCAACTTTGGGGTTGAATTTCCCCCCTTCATCCCCGAGATAAACATGTGCTTTTTTGATATATTACTCGTATCTATCCAAGCAATAATTGGACCAACTTTGAATCTGCTACAAAATTTTTCAAGGAAGTTTGGTTTTTTCGTCAAATTTGGGGTTGAATTTCCCCCCTTCAACCCCGAGATAAACATGTGCTTTTTTGATATTTTACTCGTATCTATCCAAGCAATAATTGGACCAACTTTGAATCTGCTACAAAATTTTTCAAGGAAGTTTGATTTTTTTCGTCAATTTTGGGGTTGAATTTCCCCCCTTCATCCCCGAGATAAACATGTGCTTTTTTGATATATTAGTCGTATCTATCCAAGCAATAATTGGACCAACTTTGAATCTTCTACAAAATTTTTCAAGGAAGTTTGGTTTTTTCGTCAAATTTGGGGTTGAATTTCCCCCCTTCAACCCCGAGATAAACATGTGCTTTTTTGATATATTACTCGTATCTATCCAAGCAATAATTGGACCAACTTTGAATCTGCTACAAAATTTTTCAAGGAAGTTTGATTTTTTTCGTCAACTTTGGGGTTGAATTTCCCCCCTTCATCCCCGAGATAAACATGTGCTTTTTTGATATATTACTCGTATCTATCCAAGCAATAATTGGACCAACTTTGAATCTGCTACAAAATTTTTCAAGGAAGTTTGGTTTTTTCGTTAAATTTGGGGTTGAATTTCCCCCCTTCAACCCCGAGATAAACATGTGCTTTTTTGATATATTACTCGTATCTATCCAAGCAATAATTGGACCAACTTTGAATCTGCTACAAAATTTTTCAAGGAAGTTTGATTTTTTTCGTCAACTTTGGGGTTGAATTTCCCCCCTTCAACCCCGAGATAAACATGTGCTTTTTGATATTTTACTCGTATCTGTCAAAGGAATAATTCGACCAGCTTTGAAACTGCTACAAAATTTTTTAAGGAAGTTTTTTTTTTCGTCAACTTTGGGGTTGAATTTCCCTTTTTCAACCCCGAGATAAACATTTGCTTTTTTGATATGTCCCTCGTATCTGTTCAAGAAATATTTCCACCAACTTTGGTGGTGCTACAAAATTTTCGATATCTGATTTCATTTACATTTTTGGGGCGGAATCTACCCCCTTCAACCCCTCCCTGGACATATGATTTTTCAGTATGTGACGTACATCACCCTCAGTATTATTTCCACCAAGTTTGATGATGTTACAGAATCTTTTAGAATAGATTTTTTGATTTATTTTATTTGTGGCACTACTTATTTGGTCGACTGTAAAAACATGATTTTCATTTCTGAATCTGTTGCTAACTTCAACGACGTTCTTGATCTGGCTGTTTTTTATCCATAACTAGCTAATGACCCGCTGCGTTGCCAGCGTGTAAATACATTTTGAAATAATACACTTCTTTTCAAATTTTGTTGCTGATATTCTATTCAATTTTTTTTTTAATCCGATATCAGAGTCGCTTGCCAGTGAGTCCAGTGACGCATTTTAAGCACTCCAGAGCTGCTCTAGAGCGCCCCGGGCTGTTTATAGGCGTTCCAGTGTATTAGAGTTTTATGCAACCGAACTTTTCTTTTCGGGATAAAAAATAGCCTATATCACTCTCCTCTATAGCCGATTCGATTGACCGGATTAGATCGATCTGGTTCAATTTAAATGAACCACACTGTGTTCGATTCAAGCTCGATCAGTGCACCCTCATCAACAAAAAAATGATCTAGATCAGAAGAAGTTCACTTAAATTGAACCCAAATCGATCTAATCTGGGTCAATCGAATTCACCTTATATAGAGATACGTGGTATTAATTCAAGATCGGTGCAGCCGTTCTTGAATTCAAAAAATAATAAAGTTACGTCGGTTGAATGCAAGCCTAAATAAATGAAATATAGCAACGTTATTTCATGCTGTCAAAAAAAGTTGGGTTATGTTGTTATGTAATGTGAATGAGTTTGTTTACAATTAAATTAATAATTAATTCAAAATTAATTTCTTTTTCCGAGATGCGTAACCTATCCACAAACCTTCCTTGGGATGGCCATAACAACCTACCAAAGTTTCATCGTAATCGGATAAGTGGTTTTGGAGCGCATATCCGGATACCCCGTGAACTTTGATTTTTATATATATATAGATTATTTCATGATTGTCTGAGCTTGTTGAAGGTATAGGCTCATATTCGGTAGCTCTGTAACATTTCATTTTTGCCATTACAAGGTTTGAGCAACTTCTACCTTACCGAGTTTAATTGTTCGATTCTTGTTTTGCTTTTGATTGGAGGAATTGATACGCATTCCTCCAATTTGGCGCCCAACGTCGGGCGATATTATTATTGCATTGCTTGAAACTATTATTAAATTTCCCAGCTTGATTTTAATTGATCATTTGTTAAATTTAAACAGTTCGCTTTCTCATTCTATTCAACAAAGAATAGAATTTACTGTCAATTAAAAAAAAGGTCTCTTCCATTCTTGATTTATCGGTCGTTTCTACAGATTTTCCCCCAAAGATAATTTTGAATTATATCATTGGTCATGCCCACGGTGATCAAAGACCATATTTGGAAATTTCTATCTTGGGATACAAAATGCGAAGCTTGCTTGATTCCGGTGCATCGCGCACAATTGTTGGGTTACCAAGCTTTGAGGTTTTAAAAAGCTTAGTCCTTCAAATGTTAAAACATAATATGAGTCGTACGGTGGCAGACGGACGAAGTTGCACCAGTACGGGCTATTTTCAAGTTCCCATCACCCTGATGCATAGAACCAAAATTATTGACATCCTGATCTTACCTGCACTATCCCATCGCTTAATCCTCGGAATAGATTTTTGGAAAGCCATGGAGTTGGTTCCGGACCTGAAACAAGATATATGGCATTTTTCCGACGAGTTTGACGCACAGGTCTGTAGTGTTCAAGATGAAACCACTCTGACATCAGAGCAGCGACTGGCTTTGGATAGTTTAGTTGAGCGAAAATTTTCCGAGATGCCTGTAGAGCTTGTACGTTGCAACGTTGCGGAACACGAAATAGAGATGTTGCCTGGTACGAAACCTATCAAGCAGAGGTACTTCCCAGTATCTCCAATGAAACAGAAGATAATGGATGACGAACTACAAGAAATGTTACGTTTAGGAGTGATTGAACCATCCAAAAGCCCTTGGTCCAGCCCGGTTTGCTTGGCTACTAAGAAAGATGGCCCCTATCGCTTTTGCATAGATTTTAGAAAGCCAAATGCCGTAACAAAAAAAAGACGCGTACCCTTTGCCATACATTTAATCAATCCTGGACCACCTTAGAGATGCTCGTTACATCAGTGTTGTGGATATAAAGTCAGCCTTTTGGCAGGTGCCTCTAACTGAAAAATGGAAAGAGTACACAGCCTTTACGGTTCCAGGACGCCCATTATACCAATTCACTCGTATGCCTTTTGGGTTGAATAACGCTCCAGCCACTTAGCAGAGAATTGTGGATAGCGTTCTTGGTTATGATTTGGAGGAGCATGTTATAGTCTACCTCGACGATATTTTTTTTTTTTTTACGGATATGCGCACTCGCAAGGAAATGTCCTATCACGCTCGAGAAGCGGCAAGTGCGCGGAAATGTCGGTGTATGTTGGTTTTGAAACGGTTCAGGTTGTAGCCTGCAGGGAAAACCGTCGCAGGGAGTTTATTCCACAGCGATGCTGTTCTCCAGAGATATGAATTCTGATATAATGAGGTTCTTGGTGCCTCTAGTTTGACAGTAAATTCATGGTTACCGTCTGTTTGACGGGTTCGCCTGGTAGGCACTACTCTCGGTGGAATCATACGTGCCAATATAATCGTCATATCCAGAAACTTCTCGGATCATCTAAGAACTCTTGCCATTGTATTGGACAGACTAAAAGATGCTGGACTTATGATCTCTAGAAAGAAATGTCATTTTTGCAAACCACAACTTGAATATCTAGGTTATCTGGTCGACGCCAAAGGATTGCGCCCGAACCCTGAAAAGGTTGAGGCGATTGTCAACATGCCTCCTCAAACGAACGTTCACGAAATTAGGAGATTTTGTGGGACAGCGTCTTGGTACAGGCGGTTTATTCCCAATTTCTCGTCCGTCATATCGCCAATAACTGACTAAAAAGAACATAATATGGAACTGGACTGAAGACTGCCGAAGATATTTTAATCTTATTAAGGAAACACTTGTTACTGCTCCCGTTTTGACCTGCCCGGATTTTAGTAGATCTTTTACCATGCGTCCAACTATGGACTCGGCGCAGTTCTCACCCAGGAGTTTGAGGATAGCGAGAAAGTCGTACGTTATCTGTCACGATCTTTAACGCGGCAAGAACAAAAGTTGAGCGACACTGAAAAAAAATGTTTGGCAGTGATATGGGGTGTGGAAAAGCTAAGACTACCTCGAAGGACAAAGGTTTACAGTTATCACTCACCACCACTCTCTATTGTATTTGGCAAACTTAAAGGATCCACAGGGACGATTAGCTCGTTGGTGTTTGCGGTTTCAGCCCTACGACTTTGAACTTATTCATAGGAAGGGCAAA
Organism: Ceutorhynchus assimilis; assembly: GCA_917834065.1. Lineage (NCBI taxonomy): Eukaryota > Metazoa > Arthropoda > Insecta > Coleoptera > Curculionidae > Ceutorhynchus > Ceutorhynchus assimilis. Next base: position 8,346,389 of record OU892281.1, read on the forward strand.
GAACATGTTGTTCCCGACTTTTTATCAAGATCCGATCTTGTTGTTGACATTGATGTCATTCATGTTGATGAAGTTATCAGCAATCATTCGTCTTTCGGCCAAACCAAGGATGAATGGTACAAAAACATGATTTTAAAATTAGAAAAACAGCCTGATAAATTTCCGAATTGGCGAATAGAAAATGGGTTGATGTACAAACACATTAAGTAATCCTACCCAGAACTTAGTGATTCAGCTACCTCCTGGAAGATCGTTGTTCCCAAGGACAGACGCCTGGAAGTTTTAAATAGATGTCATGATATCCCAGCTGCCGGACATATGGGAGTTTTTAAAACGTTCTGGAAAGTTGGTGAACGTTATTTCTGGCCTAAAATGAGAGCCGACATTACTTGTTATGTGAGGAGTTGCCAAATCTGTGCTCAGAATAAGGTGGAACAAAAAGCTCCTCCAGGACTTATGGGTGATCGACCTGCCATTAAGAAACCGTGGCAAAGTATCAGCCTTGATTATATTGGACCCCTACCGAGATCGCGATCGCAAATTACCTATCTCCTTGTCTTCCTATCTTCTGTCCTGCCGCAGATGTGCAGATTAACACGGAAGTGTTTTCTCTTCCACCATACGGATACTGCGAACTCCTACGGCGCCAACTACTCTAGTTTTTTTGGGGTCGTGATAAAAAAATGTTTCGTCTAAGTTGAAAATCTTCCTGGGTTTTGTGTTAACTGTAGGTCATCAACAGTCTTGGTAAGTATATCAAAGAATCCATATACCACAAATTAATTGACTTGAGACATGCGTAGGTATTCAACACCCTGCGGTTTCTGGATTGAAAGCTTATATCTGTGGGCAAAAGATATGTACCAATTTTCACCGGGCCGTCCATTTTTGAACCTCGTTTATGAATTGTTGCTTTGCGTGTAAACTTGCACAACATCAAGTACCTCTTGCCGAGATGGTCCAAAACTCCGTCTCTCCATTGTTTTAATACATTTCACTAACTGCTTTTCATGTTCGACTGGCAAAGACAATTTTCCACCACCTCCTTTTCCAGCAGATGAAACGATACCTTTTCCTCGAGTGCCTCTAACGTAATGTTTTAGAGTAGTTTTTGGAATATTGTATAATTCTGCAGCTCCCCGTATGGTTTTCCTACCCTCCATTATATCCTGTACATCAGACTGTAACTCAGCTCTGCTGTATCGACCACCATATGCCCCTCTAGTGGTCTTTCCTTCATAAACTCGTGACATCCTATAACAAATGTCGAATAAGTAATCAAGTATAGAAACTTGTCCAGTGTCACAAGTTAACTGGATCCGCCAGGGATCTAGCTAGTGTAACTGGGTCCTCCAGTTATCTCTATTGGTAGGACCCAGTTAGGTCTCGAAAAATAAATGCTGTCTTGGTCTTGATGTTTCAAGACCAAGACAAGACTGCCTCAGTCTTGGTCTTCGTCTTGATAGTCTTGGTCTTGGTCTTGATAGTCTTGAAAAAAATGTTTACCAAATTTTAAAAATATACATAACATATAACGACAGAGTAGGTTTAGGACTTCAGAAATAAAAAATAAAACTCCCTTTCTGAAAAAAATATGCCGACGTTACGACCATACATTTGGTCTTCTTCACAGGCTATTTTAACCAGCAAGAGCGTTTCATGTCAAAAAATACCGCAAAAAGCATTCCACAATACAGAGGGACGAAAGAGGAAAAAATAAATTGCCATTTGAGCCATAAAAATAAACCTACCTTATCTACCTGAGCATTCAGGCCAGATAAAGGTTTTCGAGAACCCTTACATAATCACATAGCTCATTTGAATTTTATTGTCGTATTCACAATAATTAGATTTGGGTTAGTTTGGGTGAGATGTGGGGTTTGTGAATGCACTCAGTACATTCTCTAATTTTTTGGTATTTGTGTATTTGGTATTTGTATATTTTACGGAGAATGGACAATGTCAATAATTGAGTCGATTTGACTTTTCAAGACCAAGACCAAGACAAGAGTCTTGGGAGAGAGTGTTGGTCTTGGTCTTGGTCTCGAACGTCAAGTCTTGGTCTTGGTCTTGAGAAGATTTATTAAGTCTTGGTCTTAGACTCGGTCTTGGTCTTGCTACCAAGACCAAGACTAGTTTTGTGTCTCGCGAAGCCCTAGACCTAGTTGCTCCAAAATCAAGGATTCTCCAGGAAACTGGGTGCCCTTCATTAAAACCAAGAAATTCAAACCTTACTGAAAACCAATAAAAATGCATATACATTTCACTGAACCACTCACCTCTTAAAATAACATCTGTTTATAATCACCAAAACTAGGATTTTTATCAAATCTCGACTCGTGTTGCAAATGTCAATTCACGTAGCTGACGCCATGCGGGACGGTTTATCAATCAATGGATACCTCGTGGAGTTTGCTGGCCCTGGGTTAACTCGCTAACTCTGGGCTATAACTACCTACTCAAATCGAAAAGTGTTTATCCAAACTTTTTCAACCCAGGGCTGGTAAACTCTTGGGTTCTTTGAAGGTTTGCATTACTTAGGCAACGTTGCCGGCTTCCTTTTTTTGATTTTTTGACATTTTCTGCTCATAACCTTACTTTTTTATAGTATTTTTTGTCTCCATAACGAAAATTTCGGTATCGTGTACTTACCTATTCTGTGTGGAAATATGTTGTTTTGTTTTAAAGAGAAGAAAATGTCTGAGAGAAAACAGCACAAGCATAGGTACTTACGTGGTACCTGTCTGTTGTCTAGAACAAATAAGATTGTTTCTATTCGTAAGCGAAAACGCGCCAACGTCGTCAAAATTGTCATAGAGATTAGGGATTTGACTTCAACCTTACGTGGTAGGGCCGTCGCTCATGTTCTAGAAATTCTAGAACATCTCGATCATCATCACCAAATCTAGGTCCTTCATCTCTTCAGAATTTCAAAATTTAAGCCAAAACCACAATATTCAAAAAAATTCAGACAAAAAATAACAGAAAATGTTGAGGTTAACCCAGGGTCAACTATGCTAACTTGCCGTGAGAGCGCGGGTTAACTTTTTCCTGGAATAACTTTCGAGTTAGCAGTTAACCCTGGATAGATAAACACTTGTCACAACTTTGACCCAGGGTTATCCCTAACTCATGGGGTTACCCTCTATTGATAAACCGGCCCTAAAATGTAACAAGATGGCTTATGACAATGGTTTCTGTTGTTAGAGGTAGATGGCGCCTTAGACAGTACTTTCACTTCTAAAGTTTCCTGTAATATTGCTTACCTACCTGAATTTTGGCGATGGCTGGGTCCAGTTCCCTCAGGAACTCAGATACACAACCTTGCCTTATTTTCTTTATCGACCCTTTTATGCACGGTACTTGGAATTTTCCGCCGAATTATCGATCGGCATTACCGGAAATTTCCAAACAAGAGAATTTTCTGGACAATTGGCGAGGGCTTGACACGTTGAAAGTAATTCCTATACTGTTGCTAACATAGTCAAGACAAATTTAAACGATTCAAGGTGTTAGATTTGTCGTGATAGTCTAGATATTCAATAAATCCATAGTTGATTCGGAGTTGATTTTCCTAAGAAACGAAACGTTCGGTCAAAAATGACAAATGACTCTACGTGGTGCCTTCTGGTTCGAGCTGTCCCGGGTCAGCCCTAATCGTCATTTTTAACACTGTAGGAGCTGTCTAGATAAGAACTAAGGCAAAGTGATTGATGGCCATTTGGTGAAAACAGATTAGGTTTACTTCTTGTGGCGTGCTCGGCAAAGATCGATAAGACTATATAAACATAAATAATTTTCACTCGTAAGATAAAGCAAATTGACTTTTCTGTATTATGGCAAACCTCTACTCGACATACTTGATGATATCCTCACATCTCATCGCCATAGTCAATAAATCTAAATAAAGCAGAATCACTCTTTGCATTACGGAGCCCGCAATATATGCTCCGTCGGCACAAGTGGCCCTAAATCATCTCTTCCTTTCGCGAAGTGAGGCCATAATTCATCTCGGCGAATGTAGCTGCAGTCTGTAAATGGCAAGAGGTTAGCGGGCTGAATGCAGATGAGACACCACCACCGTGTGGGTTGTCGGCTAGACAATCTTTATGGCTTGTCGAGTCCGGTCAGCGACAATAAAAATGGTCCTGTTGAGAATTTATGGGAATTAATAAAGCGCCACATATGGAAACTTTCATATAGAAGGGCTAATTTTAATTTTTTACTCGAAAACGTTTCAAATCTACATCAAAATTATCCATATATTTTGGACATGTCAAAGGCCTAAAAAAGCTCTCGAAAAGGGATTTAGCTTTATAATCGGCAAACACTTTTACAAGAGCATCGTAAATCGTCGAGAATTACGTTGACATATCGGAGATGTGTCGATGGATTATACAACGGATTAACTTTATTGGCAGGGGCGTTACATATAATGACTTTATTGTGCTCTATATTTGCTTGTTTGGCTAAGCTGTCGTAAATTTGTATTACCAGTCCAAAATATATTTGATAGCGGCATCGATCACAGGTAGTGTTGATACTTAATAATTCTTGGAAAATTCAAATTCCTTGCTAGGGATTTCTCGACATTATCAAATTCAAACAACCAATTTCCAAGAACTCTCGACTAACTAAAAACCAGCATGATTCGCAAGACGCTTATAAATTACACGGTTAAGCCCATATAACGGCTGTATGGCATGATATTGCTCCGTAGAATCCTTGGCGTAATAAAGCATAAATCTTCCAGATGGTTATAAAATAATGTTAACGATGTTATTAAGCGTTATTCCTTCATGTTCCTTAAATAAATCATGAACTTAGATTGCCGGAGAAGCCTCGAAAGGAACTATTAATTACTTCGAATAGAGAGAGAATTATGATCGTGTATAGATCGTTCTATGGTATTGACAGCAGTACCGTATAATTCGAATGGTTTATTAAGAAATACCGATGAGTAGTATGTTTATAGTTTAATTGCTCGTGCGGTTGTTTAATAAAAGCACATGGTCGTGTTTCTAATTATTTTTAATTAAACTGCTCTTTTGAAATTCTTCAACTCGAAGTTGTCTGTCAATAATGTCAATGTACAATTTTATTAGAAAGCTTGATTTGTTATAGCTATTTATGTACCAAGGGGATTATGTAGATTATAATGCCCGAAGGCGAAACTAGCCCGAGGGCCTATGGCCCGAGGGATATATTTCGCCTGAAGGGCATTATAATCTTGAAATCCCCGTGGTGCATACAATGCTTTATTTTCTACTCAACACAATCTTTTTTCATCAATTTGTTATTAACAAAATCAGTTAAACTTGTGTGACAGAATATTGTTTTGTATTTTGACATGTACCTGTACCTGTGACCTGTACCTGTACCTGCGACCTGTACATAGAAACGAAATACATTAATATATCTATAAACATCTCATAAGGCAAGGCAACGGTGGTGGTCCTGTGGGTTAACGCGCTGGACTACATGGGAAACATTGATGGTAGACCGGGTTCGAATCCTGGCTAGACCGAAAATTATTTTCGGTCAGACATTTAGTGGCTGCCTAGGGTAAAGTGCAAATTAATAGAACAACAACAACAAAAACACCTTTATTTTCTACTTTACTATTATAGATCCATAATACCTAGGAAACGAAATACGTTAACACACCTATAACAACCTGATCCATAACGCCCGCTTTTGCGGGCGTTATGATCTATAACGCCCGCTTATAATACCTTAAGGTGTTTTTGTTGTTGTTGTTCTATTAATTTGCACTTTGCCCTAGGCAGCCACTAAATGTCTGACCGAAAATAATTTTCGGTCTAGCCAGGATTCGAACCAGGTCTACCATCAATGTTTCCCATGTAGTCCAGCGCATTAACCCACAGGACCACCACCGTTGCCTTGCCTTATGAGATGTTTATAGATATATTAATGTATTTCGTTTCTATGTACAGGTCGCAGGTACAGGTACAGGTAACAGGTACAGGTACATGTCAAAATACAAAACAATATTCTGTCACACAAGTTTAACTGATTTTGTTAATAACAAATTGATGAAAAAACATTGTGTTGAGTAGAAAATAAAGCATTGTATGCACCACGGGGATTTCAAGATTATAATGCCCTTCAGGCGAAATATATCCCTCGGGCCATAGGCCCTCGGGCTAGTTTCGCCTTCGGGCATTATAATCTACATAATCCCCTTGGTACATAAATAGCTATAAGGTATTATAAGCGGGCGTTATAGATCATAACGCCCGCAAAAGCGGGCGTTATGGATCAGGTTGTTATAGGTGTGTTAACGTATTTCGTTTCCTAGGTATTATGGATCTATAATAGTAAAGTAGAAAATAAAATATTTAAAAACCCAATCATACCTTGTATATATGAAATCGTTCCCCTCACTGCATTCGATCTAAATCATAAATCATGTTTATACAGTTTTAAATTAAATAACTTGCCAGCCTTTACTATGCTGATAAATAATATTATGCCCCTTGCCCCATAAATAGTCGTGGAACAATAAAACATAATTGTTTATTATATTTTACGGTCGATATAGCCATTATTCAATGGGGATCTGGGTACCCATAGTTCTTTATTCAATTACATTTTTATCATATGAATGAATTGTGCCATTGAAAAATTAACGTGATTTTAAAGTTTACAAATAAATTCAAATAAGAATACATTAAATCCTGGATTCATTGTGCTGAAACTCTGATTACCTTATACCCAAAACACTAATCATTTCACGATAACTCCCTAACCCCAGAGCGGAAGAACAAACACTTTTACGAGGCCCCTATAACTCATTGTTTCATAATTCTTCCGCCGCTTCGCTGCGGCGGAAATAAGTAGTTAATATGCGGCGTACTCGTAAATTTTCCCCGGCTTTACACTTTTTTTTTCCTGTGAAAAAACTAAAATGGCGCCGTAATACGGATAACGTTGTAAATCTAGGTCTGACTAAGCGATTTTAATTATGCTATATTATAGACTTTGATATTGATAAGATTGGTGAACATCTTATTTCTAGACCATATTGTCACAACCCCTATATGTTTGGTCCTGGGGCGTCACAACAGGAGCGTGACCTGGGGGCGTAGGTGGGGTTAAGGTAGAGAGAAACTCACTTGGTATAGGGATATTAAGATAATATGTATTGAATAATAATAATATTACCCTAGAAATAGTATCATGACGTCTCTTCTACGGAGAGACGTTCTACTTATAGGCCACTCTGTATTATGTACCCTCTGTACACTTGGCGTGACTAAAGACTGAAGCTGGGTTTGAGACAGGTCCAGAAGGGCGTTTCCCAATAAAGGTAGTTTACACTGGACCTAGTCTGGTGCGTTCAATACTCCCAGAAGAAGCTAGGTTTGAGACAGGTCCAGAAGGGCGTTTCCCATTAAAGGTAGTTTGCACTGGGAGAAGACTTAGCTAGAGAGGCTTTCCCCATTTGAGGTACTTTGCACTACCCTTAGTCTGCTAGTTATAAATTTCGGCGCGGTATTTATACCAAATAAATGCTGACTCGTCGTTACACTTTAGTAAAATTGATGTACAGAGTGGTATTTACTTAAGTAGTTGACATATGCCCCCCCTCTGAAAAGGATTGGCCTCCAATGCTTGTAGAAGAGAAATCAAACAACAAGAAACAACAAACATAAGCTACAATACAATACAATAATAAAATACAAACGATTAAATACAATACAATAAAATAAAACATAATACAAAAGCGAAAGGAAGAGGGTTGATACAATTACTAAAGTTTAGATAAATGGATAAAAACTGTGGTGCGCCAGGAGATCCCGTCACGCCAGGAGATTACCGTCTAACCAGATGCGTCTTCTCGGTAAAGACAGTAAGTAGTCCAGGTAGGTACCATAACGTTCGTGCTTCCTTGGGGTCCGGTTTTTGGTTGGCGAAAATTTTCAGTGTCTGGTTCCCTGCTTCCAATGGTACTAGTAGATCTTTGGATCAGAGATGCCCCTGCTCCATCCGAAGCAATCCCTGATCCAGGTTGTACTGGCGTCATTGGTTTCTTGGCGTCGTTCGTTCTCTGGTCAGATAATGCGATTTCGTGCGAATGAAATAAAAATGATGTGTGTTAAAAATGAAATTACTAAAAATGAAATAAAATTACCCTTTCGCTTTTCGTCCTTGATTTTAGATTAGTTATGTTCCAGTGCTTAGTTAGACCAGACCACTTAATTCTTCTCTACAGTCGATGCTATTCCTTCTATATACATTAAAATCCTACATTCTACTTTCTCTGATTCTTAACACTTCTTGCCTCCCAATATTGTTGGTTCTAAAGGCTCTTCAAGCCAGGGTACTCTCTATGTTAATGGGATTGATCCCTCGTATGAAATTGTAGCTGGTAGGAGGTTGCGCCGGCGGATACATTTACCTCCCGGCTTGTGGCGCTATGAGTCAGTATCACCAAAAATCATAGAAAGTATCATGACGTCTCTTCTACGGAGGGACGTACTACTTATAGGCCACTCTGTACCCTCTGTACACTTGGCGTGACTGAAGACTGAAGCTGGGTTTGAGACAGGTCCAGAAGGGCGTTTCCCATGAAAGGTAGTTTGCACTGGACCTAGTCTGCTGCGTTCAAGACTCCCAGTAGTTTGCACTGGGAGGTTGCACTGGGAGACTTAGCTAGAGGGGCTTTTCCCATTTGAGGTACTTTGCACTAGCCTTAGTCTGCCGGTAATGGATTTCGGCGCGGTATTTATATCAAATAAATGCTGACTCGTCGACACACTTTAGTAAAATTGATGTACAGAGTGGTATTTACTTATGTAGTTGACAATATACTTGCTAAAAATTTGAGATGGATGATGGATATCACCAACTAATGCACTTGTTATGAAATGTTTTACTGAAGAATTGAACAGGTACCGCGGTTTGGTTGTTCAGAACATCGTCTGTCCACTTACTGCCTAAAAAAATCAATCTGCTGTCCTTTTTGAAAATATTCCATTTTCAGCAGAAATTACCTTGAATGTTAGATTGGAACCGTATTCTTCGATAAAATATGTTCCAAATGAACTCATTTGGAAACATCTGCACACACAACAGACGCCATGTTCATTTAGGTCATTTTTCTGGTATGTCATTAAAGATAGTTCCGTTCCAAGCAAAAAGAAAATCAGGTAATCTTTGAATTTGAATTTTTCCCATATATTTCAATAATCATTATGCTACTTGGGGTGAAGACAAATCGAACAAATCAAAAATTATCGAAATCAGTCCAGCCGTTCTTGAGTTATAAATGGTGTAACTAACCCGACTTGGTTTTTATGTAATACAAATAAGATTAATTTGACTATAAAATCGATTTTTTTTAAACAATTTGCTTCAACATCCCTAATGAGTCTTTAATGAGATGCTACCAACCACGCCTTAAAACCAAAAAGAAAAATAAATTACCTTTTCAAAGACGGTCGCCACCCAACTGTTGGCCGACAAATCCAACCGCACCACGATGGTAATCTTTCCAGTTCCATGTACTACCAGAACATCCTAATTTAAATCACAACATAAATTAGAAGGCAGGGGCCTAAATAAAAAGGGTAGAGACCACTCTAGGTGTTCGTCGGGTTATTCCGATTTATGTGACGGTGGTGCTAAACCCATGTCCCAGGCACGCTGTTAAAACCCATAAAAAACGTACGCACAATCAGCTTAATGAAGACGACCCACTGTTTCTTGGAAGGGACCATTTTCGTATTGTACCTACCTATATCGTTTATCACGTTAAAATACAAACAGAATCTTATTTCGAAACGAACGATCAAAATAATTCAGCCAAAAAAAAAAAATTGAGCAGGAATACATGGTTTAAGATTTGAGTAATGGGATACTTGAGATTAAAAAAATTAGCTTTCTAGTTCAATTAAAGGTAGGAATACATCGCGCAAAAACACCCTAATAAACACGTATCCTGGCTTTCTCATCGTATCAATTAAGAGACGCACCCAGGGTGGTACGGTGTCCCGTTGGGCGCGCCATATTTCTTCGCTGGCGGACCACCCCGTCGACAGATCGGTCCTCTAGGTAGCCGTACCGGTGGGTGTCGCGGACATTTACGACCGACAGGATCGTGACTTTTCGGTGATTTGGTCCATGAGAATGACGACATTGATATTCTGGGTGGGTTCATAAAACAAAACATTTTAATTAGATTCCGACTCCGATTTCTGCGGCAATAAATTTTATTTCAGATCGTTCAATAAATCATAATAATATAAATTCATTACAGGCTTCTGCGTTCTTTATAAAATAACATTTTTAATATCACTATGGACTTTCTGCTACATCTTTCTACGTGTAATCCAGCTTGTAAAGTGTATTGCCCATATCCAATAAGGATGTGGATATGTATATTTAAGACCTATAGGATATAAGATTATCAAATGGACTGATTCCAGGCCAATTTCTAGTGAATGAGCTCCATGTTCTCAGAAGTAACTCTGGAGAAGAAAAGTTTCATTAAATTTTCTGGGAACGCCTGAAAATTGCCATCCAATTTCTAGTGAGTTTACTCATCGGTCTCAGAAGTCTGATTCAAGTAGATTCAAGTTTACACTTCTTGGGCCTCCTTTCATCATCCGATGATCATATTTTGAAATTCGATTGTCTGGGATTTTTGTCCACCATGATAGATCGACATAGTAATAAGTTTGCTGCCTATTAGATTGTAGATTTCGGGGGAGTCGTTTCGGCTTTTCAGCCGCTCAGCACTGCTACCTATTAACAAATGATTATGATGCATTTTTTGCAAATTTCTTATTGTACTCCAGTGAAGTTGCTGCGGTTGTATTTTGAATGTGAAAAGTCGCTGGAAAAAATTTCTCCCAACACTATTCTGATGAGCACATTTCTCTTTACGTTAGATGCTCTTGTATTGCTCTTTCAACCTCCTTGTCAATTTACGTTGAAAAGATCCTACTCAGAATCAGTAGTGAACCAGTTCCAATCAGACATTCTCGTTCTTCTCTAACCTCCCTCTTACCCACATCGATCTGACATGTTTTCATGTTAGGACATCTTTATATGGTTTATATTGCCCTCCCTGCACAAGTGACCGTAAGAGAAAACTTCTAAATTCAGTTTGGAGCTTCAAATCAACTTTTCCACAAAGAGGAAACTTCAATTCATAAATCCTGAAAGTTTCAAGTCACTGTTAGCATTAGAAGTACTTTGCACAAGTGATTTTTGCAGATTATAATATTTTTTGCCAGCATTATTGTAAGAAAAAACTTCCAAATTTAGTTTGCAGCTTCAAATTAACTTTTCCTTAAAGAGGAAACTTCAATTCATAAATCCTGAAAGTTTCGAGTCACTGTTATCATTAGAAGTATGTACTTTGCACAAATTGCGTTAACCGGCATGTGAACGAGATGACCAGCCAACTGATGTTGGATGAGCATTGTCCCAATGCTGATGGAATTAGTTTCTTCAATGATACTGTTGTTTATTCAGTAATCCTGCATTTATATTTTAATTTCTCTTGTCAAACATTGCTGGGGTTACTTATGAAGGTATACCTCAGATGTAGGTAGTCCAGGTTTCAAATTCGTGAAGAAGTTGGTATGATGATGACATTGTAGACTGGGAGCACAAATGAACAAACTGTTTCCAACGCACGCTACTCAGATATGGTCTCTTATACACAATCTAGAGAACAATGTCAAACTTTTTGAACTGGAAGACATAAGGGAAGCGGCGGCAAGGATCAAGCCAAACAAGGCACCAGGCCCAGATAACATTCCACCACAAGTAGTGAAGAAGCTGATAGAGGACAACATGGAAACCATAAGAGACTTGATGAACCAGTGCCTAAGATATGGGACATTTCCAGAAAAGTGGAAAACGGCCAAACTAGTATTGATTGAGAAAGCCAAGAAAGATCCAACGCAACCAAAAACATATAGACCTCTCTGCCTGCTAGACGTCATGGGAAAATTCCTGAAAGGCCTCATTAGGATACAATTAAACAAGGAGCTAGAAGAGAAAAACATATTGAGCATCAATCAGTATGGATTCAGGAAAGGACTAAGCACAATGAGTGCCATTAAAAAGGTGATGAGCATACAAGAAGAAATCAAGAAAAAAACCTACCAACATCGGGAATTATGCGCTATGGTCACACTAGACATCCAAAATGCGTTCAACTCGGCTCCCTGGCAAGATATTATCAAAACATTGAAAAAATACAAAATCAGTGATTACATAATTAAAATAATCCAGTCATACTTATGCTCACGACACACGACACATAATAACAGAACGCGGGAGAACCTATAGAATAACATGAGGAGTACCACAGGGGTTAGTGTTTGGCCCAACCCTCTGGAATATCTTTTATAACGAAATACTCGAAATCAAGATAGGAGAAAACGTATCCCTGGTGGCATATGCTGACGACTTCGCAATCATAACAAAAGTCAGAATAGCACTGCAGCTAGAGACAAGAACTGAACTTGCCGTTAAACGATAACAAAAAAACTGAGGGAAATTCGGGTACCAATCGCAGTACAAATAACTGAACTGGTCCTCTTATCGGGCAAGAGAAAGGTCAATACAAATACAGGTAGGAGTAACGCAAATAAACATCCAAAAAGCGATAAAATACCTCGGAGTTCACTTGGACAAGGACCTACGCATGACCGCGCACATTAAGAAAGTATGCGAAAAAGCCAATCTAGCTTCAAACCGACTGACCAAACTTGGGTAGGCCCAGCGCAACAAAGCGGAAAGTTCTGACAACGGCAGTACTGTCGCTAATTCTATATGCGGCACCTACCTGGGAAGAAGGAGTAAAATACAAACACTACCAGAAGATATTTGAGAGGGTAAACCGCAGAATGGCTCTGGGCATAATAATGTCTCAAGTGAAGCCGCACAAGCTCTAGCAGATATGATACCATTGGACCTACAAAGACAGGAGAAAACAGCTATAAACCAAGCGGGAACAGCTAGCGCAGACCAGGCAATTGTTCAGACATACACAAAATGGCAGGAAAGATGGAACAACTACCAGGGATGGGCAAAAACCTTCATCAAGAACGTAAGGAACTGGTACGAGAGAAGCTGGGGAGAACTAGACCACTACACCACACAGGCAATGAGCGGACACGGGGTGTTTGGATCGTACCTTTGCAAGATAAAGAAAAAACAAGACTAGGGGTGCTGGTTCTGCGAGGAGGAAAGTGACAATCCGGAACAAACAATTTTCGATTGCTCCAGGTTCACACAGGAAAGACTACAGGCTGAAGTGGTAACTAGACAGCGGATAACTAAAGACAATATAGCAGAACTGCTATTGAGCACGAAAAGGAACTGGGATATAGTGGCAGGAATGTTGAGAATATTATGAAGGTCAATATGGTGGAGGAAAGGAGAACGAAGGCACTACTGCAAGGGTAAAGAACGCATTAAGAGACGCAAAGGAGGTACCTAAAAGGAAATCCGCTCAATCCCCCCTGAAGTAATAATACCTGACGGTGGTTTCAGGGGGTGTTATTTAGGCGAAGAGTAGGGGAAGGGTTTTAGTGGGTGAGAGTCCCACACTCCTTAGTTCGCCAGGACAACAGTGACCTAGGCGGTCATAATGCATTTTAAATCCCTACCCTAAGTTTCAGTTAATGTCGTGGTTCAGAAACATCTAAATACTGCACTGAGTGAAATTCTTCTCGTCAGTGTAGAATGTATGCGTCGATATTTATATTTCTCCAGAGATGACTACCAAGGTGGACTTGTGGTCTAACCTAGTGTCATAGGTCTCATCTTATTCTAACTGATTGACGTATATTCAGAACTACGAGACAACAAGCTATGGCGCAAGGTAAAATATTCGCCGGAAGAACTATACTTTGTAGGTACCTATTTCTCTGTGTTTACCAGGGCAGTATTAGTATCAGCATATTGAAGTTCACAAACAGTGGTCTTGGGTCTACTGAGATTTCCGCAATCCCAGTTGACTGATTGCCATTAGTTCCATAATTAATTCCAACATCCACCAAGATTTGCATTGACAACGTGATGGCCCTACAAATAATGAGAACAAGCTTGGCTAGATGTCACAACATTGAAGCACTCTTGTGATCTTGAAGGCTTCTTCGGGTCCATCTATGGTGAACAGTGTTATATCGCCGCTAAACATATTTTTTTTGGTAGACATTCTCAATTTTTTCATTTTTACACACTAACTGAATATTTCATAACTATTTTCCAGTTGTATTGTGATATATTATACCTGCACACACACACAAAAAAAAGTAGTAGGTGGTTTAGTTATGTTGCGTATTTCAAGCAATGCGTCGACACGGTCTGACAACCACCGCTGCTAGAACCACCAAACTCCCAGCTCGCCATAGAAGCCGATAAATATTCATTAAGTGCAATTATGGCAACGCGGGCTCCGCTCTTTATTGCCTCGTATATTTCGCGACTCTTTTTACGACCGTTTGCGCCCTGCTTTATGAGCGCGCCAGGAAAAATGAAACCCCGCCGACACGTCCTGCTTTTACTTCGGGAAATTTACGACCTGGGGGATTAGGTCCAAGAAAGACTGATATTACCTTTTCACTGCTGTTGTTTTTTTTCCTTCTGCGTATGGGACGCGTCGAACAGTAACGAATTTAAGTGTTTTTTTAGGGATAAACAGTAGATACTTATGTCTCTTGTCCGCTAGGAAACCCTACCTTAAGACGAATTTCAATTTGACTAAAATTTATTACAGTTGTTAAAGGCGGAGAAGTCGATGAATAAATAAAGCTATCTGAAAAGCAATATATCATGGCTATCGCCAACGAACACCATAAATAATGTGCTCAGGCCAAGTCGATAAGAGTTTTGCACGGCCTGGTTGGCAATAAGTCGTTGCTAATAACAAATACGATTAGGCCGATAGTCATCGCCCAGGAACACTACTCGCAGCCACGACCCACAACCTGAAAGGTAAACTTTTCTCATATCGGTGCGTTTTAATCGTGCTGTTTGTATGCGACATTTAAATTTATTTCCCAAAAGTTTCTAAAACTATAATGAATCATGAATGTTAAATGACAGGACATCCTATTTGTGTAAGTCCTTATGTTTCAGACATAAGTAGTAGGTAGGTACATAGTTGCATGGAACAACATTTCATGGATGATTGTGCTTAGTTGTTCTAGAATATCTTTTTGAAAATATAATCCAAGCCTAAAACTCATTCACCTATTAAAGACATGATGGAAACATACCAAGGATGTTTCATACACCTGCCCCAGAAGTATTCAGTACATCTGCAACTCCCAAAAATGTCCCCAGGAAAAAAGGGCTGTCTTTATTATGCCTAATGGATGTCAATTTTTAAATCAATTTTGACCATTATTAGGTTGAAGAACCCACCCACCATCCAAACTGGATTATCAGAGCTTTTGTGGGCGTTTGGTTACCACTTGGAAGATCATTAAGCAACTATGACACCATCCAAATTTGTAACTTAGTTCGAAAACAAAAATAGTAACATTAAATATAGTTCATCTCACACGTAGAATTTTTTTTTTCAGTTATTCGCAGCTGTTAAAAACATAAATCAGTTAAAAGCTGGGGTCTATTCGGGTCGAACGCAGCGCCGCGCCGCAGCGGCATCATAAATTTAAAATAATTCTCTAATAAAACAGTGACAAGTCGTGACACATGGCGTTCACTCGTAAAAGTTATGACGCTGGAAATTTTAATAAATCAAGGAAATTAATAATAACAAACCGAAACCGACACGTAATGCTAAAATAAATGTTATTTATGGAGGCCCGCGTCGAGGCGCGTCGTTTGTTTTCTTTTTCGGGAACTGACAGGGAGGATATTTGTAGGCGGCTTTGTTGTCAACTTACAAGCTGGCTGTTAAAGAATAAATAAGAAGTGTCGCCCAGGAAGACACACGATCGGGGCCCATTTTAATATTAAAATATTGCACGGAAGCATTTCAGTGTATTTTTATTATATATTTATAATCCTAGGGGCCACAGTTGCCCAAATATCCATTACACAAAACCAGTTAACAAAATAGCAAAACCATTAAGGACATTAAATTATGGTTTATCCTGCGGTGGTCCCTTGCCAATTGGCCGCAATGATAGTTTGAAATCCTGATTCAGCGGCGAACAGACAGCCCACTGTCGTTTTGAACGTGACATCGGGTACATTACCGTCTTTTATTTATCTGATATGACCTGAAACGTCGACAGGACGTTAAATTCGTCCATGAATATTTTTGTCCCGGGACGTGAGAGAGGAGATACAGAAGCATTTTGTTCTTTAATATTTGTATTTTTGAACTGGAAGAGAGATGAACAATGCTATACTTATCAACATTGAATCCCTCTGCAGTCCCGGAGGCATATAGCCACTTCCTACCATTGTGCAACGCACTCTCCTGAAGTGTCGCGTTGTATCGTGGTAGGCACCGGCAAAGTTAAAAGGTCATTAGCGCAGAACGACGTTTTCGCTGGAGCGTGGTATACAATGTCTAGTAGTCACGCGTGAATTTGAGGGACAAATTCTACCACGATACAGCGCTTTCGTGCAAGCGTTTCTAAAATTAATAGTTCTCGAAATATTCAACAAAATAATTTCAGGTGTTTTTTACATTTGTGTCACGGAAACTTATAGAAATTTGTCAACAATGATAATATATTTATAATAACCTTCAAAAATGGAAACTTTTTTCTAATTCAATCGCCATCGTATCTCTCACCGTTTCTGATATTATACCAATGGTGGTCCATGGTATTTTAGACACCCTGTATACCTACTATACATATTATGTATGCGATTGAAATCAACATTATTTTTATTTTCATATTTGTATTATGTTCATTTGATAAATAAATAAATACTATCACAATATCTTTATTTTATTCCAGTGCTGCGCTGTATCGTGGTAGGTTTTGTTCTGCGCTAATGAGCGTTTATGCCGGTGCCTATCACGATACAACGCGACACTTCAGGGGGGAGTGCGTTGTGGGAGTGGCTATACGCGTTCCAGAGTTTAGCTTAGGCGAAGTTTGAAAAAATTATCGTCATCATTATTTCAATTACATTGGATTTTGTTGGTTCTTTGACTTTTGGCGAGAAAAGAGGTGAGAAGTTGGCCAACTGAAATTAATGTCCGAAATCTGAAATAGAGTCTCCACTCATTCGGACTATCTTGGTCGATAAATGTCGAGACATTTTCCTGGCTGTTGATTGCTAAGAGGCGTAATTGTTCTTAATTTCCTGGTTAAATTGGGATTTTTGATGCTCCAACCCAGCTGGTGATGAATCGAAATTCACGTTTGAATATTTTGTGACAAGTATCACATTTAAAAATAATTTTTTTGCATCGGGGTTGCTTACTATGGGTTGTTTGCCTCCGTGATTTGAGTGTGGTTCATAGGTTTTATTAGTAATTCTTCCCATAATGTTATTTTGCAAATAAAGCTCTTTTAGCCTAGTTGTCCAAATTCATATCCTCTCAATGATTTAAGTCATCCATGGGAAATCTTGGTGGAATTTTTGTAGAGAAAAGACTGCTGCCGTACTCTGTAACAACATAGAGAAGAAATTTCCTTTCCCTGATGGAAAATTGACGAAACAGAACTCTCTAACCCAATGAACTTCTAACCCCACTCGGCTAGAGTCGCTACCCCGAACTACCTGCTTGTGTCAAAGGAAATAGAAAGACCCCTTTGGGTATTGCTATTTTTCCTTCTCATTCTGCATAATCACAATTGACGTAAGCTTGTCTTTGTCTTATCTTTTTTTTTGTCACAGAATACCGATGTTGACGGGAATAGCAATGAAACAGTATACAGGGGGGGAATTAACAGACCATTTAAACGCAATTGGACTGGCAGCAAGAATAGTGGAGAAGTGTCTGACGGTACATATTATACAGACATAATTGGAATTTTTCCTTATGAAAGAATCATGACTGGCACCCCCATAATTCGCATTTACATTAAAAACTACTAAGTTTTTGTCAGAAATCATTCTCAATAGGCTGTAGAATGGCCGCATGGGTGCAGCCTATATTACCAGGAAGCCCAGAGTTATGCATTGTTACGAAGTTACGTAATTTTTTTTTTAACTGCCTTAAATGGGCGAGCGGCGTCACATGTTGAGGCGGTGGGGAACCCAACATAACCAAACGACCACAGCGCTTCTCAAGCAAGCGATGCGTCTGCCGGCGCGGCGGCAGAGAATCGTCCACTCAAAGCAAGGCCACGCGCAAAATTATTAATTTATTTGAGGATTGAAAATAATAATATTGAAATATGCACTTTAACTCGCGGTACCTTTTAAAACAAAAGAAAAAAAAACGTAACTTCGTTACACACCCCCTCCTCTTCGGTAAAAATATTTATCCTTATAAATATTTTCTATAAATTACCCAGTAATTTTTAGCCTTAAAGGTCCCCTAAAACTCAAATAACAATAAGTATTATTTCTATGAAATAAACAATATCTGTATCTATACGGTTCTCTAAGACACACTAAAAAAAAAAATACGTAACTTCGTTACAACATGAATTGACTTTTTTCACTTCCTTCTCTGCTTGGGTCATGTATGGGAAACTTTATCCAGCTGTAATAATTCTAATGAAATCAATAACATTTACAATCAAAAATTAACGGTCAAAAACACCGGTATGTTATTGAAAATCCATCCCACAATGTTTTGTTGGTTAATACGCATTTCTCTATGAACGAACTTACCCGAAGATTTCAGGAAAAAATCAGAGAGAGTAGTATTTGTTGATAGAAATAAATTTCTTTTCTTTGCTATTATTTTTTTATTTCTATTTCTATCGAGACCCGTCAGTCGGGTGTCCCACTTTCAACGCATACGACTGTACATACATATACACAGATTTTTTCATTTTCCACCCTATTTCAGCCAGAATCCAACTGCGTTGCTATAAATAAAAAAATTATGGGATTTCCCATGGACTTTTAACTACAATATGCTGCAATAGAAATTTACACTTCAATGTGACTACCTCATTATCCTCTCCGTCTTCTATTGAATCTTCTTGAAAATTTCACTATCAACAGGTGAAATTTAGAATCTCATGCAGGCACAATCTGGAGTAGTCTAGAAATGTTTGGGTCCACAATGTAAAGGATTGCTGTAAAAACATCTGGAAACTTGTTGTTGAGTACCTCCCCGGTTACGATCCCATCTGAATTTTTCAGCAGACTAGGCTTATTCTTTGTGACACCTTTTATAAATTCGTTATGGCATGTCAACGTATGTCGCTGCTAATAACACACAAATCGTGTGAACGGTGCAACCTGTCATGTCGCATCGCGTGTTTATTTTTTAATTTGTCAGAATTGTTTAGTTCTCGCCCGTTTGGCGGTGCTACGGTTTTTATATTCATGCATATATTATATATTGGAGTTTCGAAGAAGTAGAAGCTTATTTCACTACCGATGTAATCAGATCACAAAATCGAGCGTAGAAAAAATATAGTATAGGTAGTATCAACCTTGTGATTAACATAATTTACATAAGATTTACATGACAATGAATGTTGAGCATTTCGATGATTGAAGGAGTGCCAAAATTGACTTTTTTGACGTCAATCAAAATCAATTATTATAGAATAATGCATGGTGATCTAAGCGATACGCTACTTGCTAAAAAATGTTGAATAATATTATACATTATCGAATTGCTTACAGCAATATTGTCTCTTCATCTATGCTAATAACGTGAATATTTGCGGAGGTTAATATGTAGGTATATTTGACTTTCGTATTAATGAGTTATCTCTAGTACCTAATAAATAACTCCCAATTACTAAACGACAGAAATTTTCAAAAACCATTTAAATAATTCATCCGTTTCGCTGACAGCCGACCATCGAAGCAATAAAGGGTTATCTCGCACATTAAACGGCCACTATCTCATCTTCGAAATGGTACAAATTAATGTCGACCCACTGCTAAAAGCCTTTTAATGTTTCCACTAATCTAAAATCAATAAATTTACCGAGATCAATAAATTCAAATGAGTAGAAAACATCTGTAAATGCGACGTCTTAACAGACAACCAGACTGAATTCGAGTCTATTCATATTTATCGATGGTCTTTAATGAAACACAGTGGTTGAACATCTCATTTTTTGGACAATTTTGCTTATTTTAAAGATTTAAAATCACAGAAGAAAAGTTAATGTTGCAACCTTATGTACCAATGTACCATAGACTTGTATACAGAAGAATATCGGAATATATTTAAGTAAGCCCAAAGAGTAAATCTTTCGAACCTAAATAATAAAGAGAGAACAAATATAATGTCCACATCTTTCAGAAACAGTACACCAATTTGTAGGTTTATAATCAGATTCAATAACAGTTATTAGCATTAAGATGTAGTAATCTATCCCACTGTCTGTAGGCTTATTAATTAAGTCATAAATAACGTGAATGGTCGTTTTCATAACCGCTGCGCGACATTGATTTGTGAGGTTGTTTTGTTAACTCAACTTAAATAATTGCGGCGATTAATCTCGCAGCTTTCCAAACACTATTTCTTCCCCATTATCAAGATTTATATTATAATTATCCGGCCAAGGCGATTCATGGCTGCCACGCCACATAGTCCGCCGTGCACTGCACATTGTGTGCATTTAGTTAATTAGACGCAAGGACTGATGATTTATTTGATTTGCGTGGCAAACGTTGGTACAGTTCTATATGAGGGTTTATACCAACAATGTTGCAATAACATGTATTGTTTGAATGTAATGTTTCATGGGTGTTACACATTCACAAGTAAAATTAAAATATTGATAACTTGCAATGTTAAATCAGATTTTTGATGTAATAATAATCAAAAGTTAGTTTTATGGTATTCGCCGCTCTTCAAAGGGTCAACACTGTAGTATAACATATAACACAACATTTTCCAGGATCAAAATCGTTTTTTTTTTTTTTTCGGGCTTACGAAGCGTCGGAGCGAAAAACACCAGGAGACATTTTCAACGTATTATTGGCTCCTCTATCCGATGGTATTTTTCATTTTTCAAAATTCGGAAAAGTAAATGCAGAACATGTATGCCCCATTACCCGCTCTTTTCCAAAATTGGGGGGATAGGGGCTAAAACCCCTCCGGTAGGTCAGAGAGGGCTGAAACTTGAAATAGCTACTTTTCTGGACCCCTTTCATGTATATTCCAAATTTCATCCGAATCGGCCAAAAAAAATATTTAGGGGCCCCCAGGGGGCTTTGCTTTTCAGATAGGGGTCCCCCGTATATTTTTTTCGATAAAACTCGTACTCCACTAGATTCGTACCAAATTTAAGCTCGATAGGACCATCATCGGTTCGCCCTCAGCGGATTTTTTTTTCCATGATAAACTAGGTAAAAAAGCCAATGTATTGGTACATCATGATATATTCATAAATACTTATCATGAAAACAAACGGAAAGGAAATAATAATCCTACGACTTATTGAAAATACAGGTTTAAATACTACACAACAAAATATTCAAACTGTTTCTTGATGAAGGTATAGAAAAACAACGAAAACATAATACACACAAATAATTAGGAACTCAATATTTTCCTAACTACCCACTACATACAATACCTAGGAGGGCTTCGCCCCCATAGAAAATTTACTATGGGGGCTCAAGCCATCATTGCCCCCATGGTTCCGGCGCCTATGCTGTGTCATTTTATTAAATAATTGTGAGTCAATAAATCAATATAAGTTTAAATTAGGTACCGTCCTTTGTTCTTGTGCTAAAATTTTAATTCCACACACCACATTCAATTAACACTACCTATATTCAATACTGAAGAGTTTTTGGTTAGTTAGCCAGTTTCACCAGCAGGTACTGAGGTCCTGTACGGGAGGCTACTCAGCTATAGTAGTACAACCCTAAACTTCACAGCGCAGATATGATTGCAACATTCACCTTTTTTTCTATAGTAGACGTTTTAAAAAGTTAAGATTCGAAGAAATAATATTTCAAATAAGTGGTTTCCTCAACACATAACATAGGACCAAAGTAATATCCTCTGAAATGTCAGAATAATTCCGTTACAAAGATTTACTGCGATTCCCTAAGGAAATTTGTTTAAAATTGAAACAAAATTTGAGCTTTAAACTTCTATCCTTCAGAATATTCACATGCCATCTTAGTGTGGCTGTAATTCTGTTATCCCTGACTCTAAGCCAAGTTTTGTGTTTTTGAAAGATTTTGTATTGAGTTTTGTTAGTTTCGCTCTCGGATTCGCTTGGACTTTTAGAATAGCAACTAATTATTAAGAACTGTTGAACAAATTATCGAGAAATCAATTTAAAAGCTCTAAGTGGGTGAAGGGTCAGAAGACGATATAGAAGAAGAGCCTTAAGAAGAAGAGAGACAAATTGATGGAAAGTTGTTTCAAGAACCAACTGCAGACGTTTCAGTTGGAAGTGCAGCTCATTTATAGGATACATACTACTAAGGAATCACTTAAACGAGAAGAGATGAAGACCAATTATTATAGACAATGGAAGCTTTAGAAGATACTGTTAAAAGAGCAACTTCCTTGTCAGAAAATTTTGAGAGACAAATTTGAGAATAGATTTGAGAATCAATATACAAAAGCTTGACACATACAAAAACACCAGAAGCTCATACGTAGAGACTATTGAAACAGCAACAAATTTACCTCCTGACGAAGGGCAAATTAAAGGAAAAGAGTTCCAGAAACCAATAGTTAACTTATGAGAATTCTAGTGAAATTGACTTCTCAGACAGATACTTATCATAAAATGTAGCGAATCGCCATTATATATCCAAAGAAGATTTTTATTTTGACAAAAAGAAACATAGTGTTTTGTTTCGCCATCACAAATCATTTCGAAAACACCAACCACTATGGCGAGACCGCCATCAATCAGCATACAAATGGCGGCGAATATTTTAAATTGCTTTTTATTGCTTCAGACACACTGTAATTATCATAATAAATACCAACATAAATAAAATTAGCCGGTAATAAATTCACTTAATGGCTTTCCGTAGAAGGCTATTTTAAATTTAAATATTTTCTAATACGACTCTAATGACAGGTTCGGGCGATTATCTGTTTTTGCTTATAAATTATACGTTTTGAAATTGGCTTTGTGTGTTATTATTATAAACGAATGGACCCTCTGGCTTTTCGTTTAACAATAAAGGCGAAGAAGCACGATACAAGGAAGGTCGATTGTTGCAAGTTCTTTCTAAGAAAATTCTATAATATTTATGCTAATTCTCTTTTTATGTGTTTAAGATTATCAGCGTTAGTTTCAGTAGCATTATGAAATCATACTAGTTCTGTCGTTCCTGAATTCTTCAACATACCTTATTATAAGTTAGGTAGCAACTAATTGGGCCGATGACATCCTCTCCATCCACTGTGAAAATATATTCAGTTCAAGAAAGCATCTGACATATGCTTTATGCCGTGCTTATACAAAATAGACTTTGTAGCGGGTATCGAAGGGAAAGGTTTATTAGCTTTTGAAACGTTGCTGGAGCTGTGGATAGACCAAAAGGCATCGTCTTATATCGATAAAGTCCAAATGGCGTGAAAAAGGCGGTTTTCACGATTTTCTTTTCTGACAGGTACTTGATGATAACCATTCTTCAGGTCTAAGGTGGTTATGTAGTTAGCTTTTCCAGTTGACTGGATAAGGTCATCTATAGGAGACATCGGGTAACGAATATTCTTGGTGACAGCATTAAGTCGGCGATAATCAACACAAAGACGTGAAGTTCCGTCTTTATTCGGTACAAGGACGACTGGAAATGCGTACGGCGATTCGCTTTCTTCAATGATATCGCTGGCAAGAAGTTTGTCAAGCTCCTGATGCAAAACTTCTTTCTTCGCAGGAGATAAGCGATATGGTAGTGCAGCTATGGGAATATCATCAGTAAGGATGATGGTATACTCAGCATATGGGGTATCTTCTGTATTTTCATTGAACAAAACCTTGTTATGTTCCAACAGCGATTTTAATGTCCCTTCTTCAATATTGGAAAGAGTCGGCAACGACAAATTATTCCCGTCAACAACAGACAAAACTGCGTTGGAATCAATAACTTTATCCTGTAATGGCAAGGAATTGCTTGGATCATCATTGAAATGGTATATTTTCTCAGGTATATTGAGCACTATATCAAATTGTGATATAAAATCAACACCAAGTAAAGTCTTACTATCTTTGTAGTCTGGAACAGCAATCATTGGCAGTTTTCGTTGTTTATTCATAACTTCCATGAAACACTGGTACATCTTTGCTTCAACTTCTCGGGGATACCAACAGCAAATACCAGTTTAATTGGAGCAGTTTTGAATGGAAGCGGAATAGCATCTAAGTGGCTTAACAACTTTGAACCTGCAATACTGCATCTTGCTCCGGAATCCACAAAAGCAAAACCTGATTTAGTTTGAATGATGACAGATATCATGGGTCTTAAAGGGGAACCATCAAATGTTGATAACAAACTGGAAGGTTCACCGAGATCAGCAGCGAGCATTTCGACAAATGAAATGATTGTTGGTGCAGGTTTACATTGAGGACAATTGGAACGAATATATCCTGGATTACCGCAATCATAACATGTTACACTTGTGGAGGACAGGTTACTGGATCGGACTGGGCAGAAGTAGTGGCCGAGGCTTTTTCAGCAGACTTGGCTTTAAATTTTCTACAAACAGCTTGAACATGTCCATATGCTTTGCAAAATGCACACCGGTCTTTGCGTTCTTCTGCAACGGACGTGGAAGTCACTTTTACGTTGGATTCAACATGGCTGAATTCGATTGCTCTGCATTTGTCGATCATCTCCGAAAAGTTCTGGAAAATGTGTCGAGGAAGTTTTTCCCTGATTCTATGATGAAAGAGTCCATAAACCATTTCTAACTTGTGCTCCTCTGGCAAGGGCGTGATTGTTGTCAACTTTGAAAGCAGTGCACGGGCTTGATTCACGAAAAGATCCGTTGATTCCGTACTGCCTTGCTCTCAAGAAAACAGCTCTCTATAAATCTGATGTGCTGGTTTGTTAAAGCCAAAAGCATGACGTAACGCATCAGACCATAAGATGTTTGGCTTTTTGGTGCCTTGCCACCATACTGCAGCAGTGCCATCTAGTAGCATGGGTAAAACTCTTACAGCGTTATCGTCACTAATGTTCAGATAGTCTTTGTAAATAGTGATGGCATCAATAAAAGCTTCAGCATCTTCGTCTGGCTTTCCAGAAAACCTTGAGCCGAATTTAGAAAAATTGGCAGCTGTACTTTGGTTCGAAGTAGATTGTGGCGTATTCTGAAACATATCTCTCATACCAGCGAGTAATATTTGTAATTGTTCATTCATCAGAACAACAGGGTCACCCATTTTCTCTTGATTTTTTTGGGACGATCGAAGATTATAAGGCATATACAGGAAAATCCAGCTTAGAGTAAGCTAAGTGATGGAAATGTAGTGTCGAGAAACAGCAAATTCGGGTAAATCCTGACAAACAGGCGACTGTAATGTAGGAACCCTTTGAACAAACTTGGACGGACACACAGGAAACTCTAATGTAGGTACAAAATGGAGGACAAACTTGGACACACAGAAAACTGTAATGTCAGCACAAAAATGGAGGACAAGCTTGAACAAACAGGAAACTGTAATGTCGGTTTGTGTGGAATATTCCAGAAATTATAAGCACAATATCTGAATGTGGCAAAACTTACACAATTCAGTCAATTAATGCACATTCACATACTAATAATGTCTCGCCTTCTATAGTTTATTGATCTACAGTCACAAAATTAGTCCAGAAAGTCATTGGGGTGGAGGTTCACTACAAAACCCCAGCGCCCCACGTTAGGCGCCAAATATGTAACGGGTATCCAAAGGAACTCCAACACTATGCACTCCACGTTTTTTAAATGTTTTTATTCTACATTTAACTGGAAAAAAAATACAGAGTCGGCAAAATAATAGCAATAATTACTGATAATTGATAATGAACTTGCCAACTTGATCGGGGAAACTGACTGACTGATTGACTGATTGATGACAATTGTCAGACACGGTAGTACTGGCTATGGCTACGGCAACGGTAGTGGCTATGGCGTCGCAAGGGTAGGCATTACAACTATGTAAAATTACTCAACTACCTAATTATATGATATTTGTTGGGCTTTTTCTCAGGCTTAATGATGTGGTAAACTTAGAAGTGTATGTTTTCTGCCTCATCATTATTACGTTGGTTTATCGTCATAATTGAACTATCAAAAAAATTCGTTGGCAACACACCGAAAAAATTCATCTAATGCAATGAATCTGACATTTTGGTCGTTTCTTGGTATGCCTATGTGACTTCCCATCTATTTATTTGGTTGTTGCAATGTGACATTCCATTTTGGACGGTCTCGTATTCTTGGTATGCGTTGCACATGCTGAAGATAATTCAAAAATTGTTGGCAAACCGTATAGAAAATATTGCATCAAATTTTTATCGAGTAATTTTAATTGCATTTTTCGAAGTTTTGGGGTTTTAATACTGATGATACCAAATACTTATTCACTGTCCATTAATATTGAAGGCAGATGCGAACTAGAATTTCGCAGTTAAGTAATAATAAGCAGGAGTATTTTCAACATAATAAATACATTGGACAAAAAAATAGTCGTGTATGTCCTCTTTTGACATCCGAACATTATCTCTCAGAGAATTCGTAACTGGTGTTTCTGAACCAAACTTTTCATCAAGTCGGTTCTAGATAATGATGACATATTACACAGATAGACACCGCATCTCATTCATAAACTGATTTTTGTTGTAATGACAAGATCCTCCATGGGCCAGGAGAGGTGAGCTGCTCGAGGAGGATCAGAGTGGGAATGCATCAGAGTTGTAAACAAGACTCAACAGGGACGAATAATATAACTGTTTCAATGTTTTTGAAATTTTTAGAATTTCTCACTACAAATCCCAGTGCCCTGATGCTCTATTGACAATTTAATCATAGTGAATATCAAATTTTAAATTTGTTTGGAGATGCACTCCAATGTCCTTAACCACCTCTACCTCTTGTAGTTTTGCATTATTTAAATAATAATAAAATTTTGTTGAATTGAGCCTCTGAGTGTAGGACATGGTAAGGCATTTATCTGTATTAAGAAACATTTTGTTCTTTTCAAACCAATGTTTAATTTGATTCAAGCCTTGCTGTAGTAGATGACAATTTTCTACTGTAGTGATTGTTATAAAGACCTTGAAATCATGCGCAAAGAGAAAGAATTCTGAGTGTTGGACTTCTTAGGAATTCCGATTTATCGGGTTGGATTTTTAGGTGACTTTTGCGTAGTCGTTGAAATACTGATTTCAGGTTTATCATGTGTTCTTGTAAGGAGGTCGAGTAGACAATAATGACGTCCATATATACGAAGCATATTCGGTTTTGTAGGCCCTTAAGGACACCGTCCATAACCCTTTGAAACGTAGCCGGAGCGTTCTTGAGACCGAAGGGAATTCTGACATATTCGTAATGCACATTCTCGACATTAAATGCAGTCTTTTTTATGTCGTCGGGATGCATCCCTATCTGATGGAATCCACTCGCGAGGTCTAGGCTAGAAAAGTATTGGCAACGGCCTAATTTGTCGAGTATGTTATGTTAGGTGTCGGATGGTTAGGTAAATCATTTATAAAAATCGCAAAAAGTGGTGGCCCTAAGTTACTGCCCTGAGGAACACTTGATGTTGGAACATAAACCTCAGACTTATGCCTCCCAATCTTAACAGTCTGATGTTGTTGTCTTGTGGTTAAGTACGAATTAAAAAAGGTTGACGCATTCGATGAAAAATTGAAAAGTCCAAGCTTTGCCAACCGTCTCTGGTGATTCACTTTATCAAAGGCTTTGGAACAGTCTGTGTGTATTACATTTGAGTCTTTCGATGCCCATGGTGAAAGGGGCCCGCTGTAGTCTTGCACCAGGGCCCGATTTTGACTTGCTACGTCCCTGAGCTCTCCCCTCTGAACCCGCACTCAAAAAAATCTTGATCATAATATCAATGAACTGCTTTCATAAATTACATTTTCATTGATTCAGTGAAATTTTCATTAATCCCAGGTACAGAAAACTGTAAGTATTATGATTTCATGAACAGCTATCATTAAAATAAAGAATGAAGCTTCATCAAGTTATGAATAGTCATCTACATGAATCTATGTTGAATAGTGCATCGGTTACAAGAACTAAGTTCATTGATATTATGAAATTAAACCTTGATATTAAAGAAAATTTCTTTGATGGGAGCTTCCACGGAATATTCATAATATAAATGAATA
Organism: Ceutorhynchus assimilis; assembly: GCA_917834065.1. Classification (NCBI taxonomy): domain Eukaryota; kingdom Metazoa; phylum Arthropoda; class Insecta; order Coleoptera; family Curculionidae; genus Ceutorhynchus; species Ceutorhynchus assimilis. The sequence goes on from OU892281.1 coordinate 8,374,784, forward strand.
TTAACATGAATAATATGAATATGGTTCATATGACCTTACTAGAAAATTATCCTTTTAAGAACGAAATTCATTGATACAATGTACGGTTCATTTAAAACAAGCAAGTATTCCTAGAAACAAAGCTGCAACCATTACATCAAGATAAATCATAAATACAATGAAACAGTTCATAGCATTAATGTAGACAGTTCCTAAGCACATGCGCAAAGGTAGCTGCAGTCGGGCAACGACATAGAAAAATATGTTGAAATAGGAATAATTACATTTCTATTTTCTGGGTGCACTGCTACGTACTTCGTTCAAGTCGGTTTTTTCGGTTTTGTGTTGTTCGAAGTGTTAAATAGAAAGTCGATTATACCTGTCGCCGGTTTTTTCTAAAGGTAAGTTGTATACCTCTATTACCTCTATAATTTGTATACCTATTATGTAGGTAGGACTTGGATGCCTTGCACGGAGACGGTCTAGTCTCAAAATGGGAATGCGAAAGAAATGACCTACAGATTTAAATGTCATCCGGGGAGAACGTGAAAGACAAAAGCGTCAAGAGCTCCTCAGAATTTCTAAGGAATACTGAAGTCTCTAAAAGTAAGTATACTCAATCCCAAATCAAGTTGTAATTTTTTTAATCGATATATTTTTGTTAAATGGTTTTGTTTCACTAGGTAGAAAAGCAGAAGATTCAATACCGCAGCTAGTGTTTCATAGCCGAGGCAAGGAAACCAGCCAAAGCATCAAATCTTATTTTCTGATGTGGCTTGTTTTAGAAACTTTGGATGTTGATAGTTCAAAAACAGCTGGAACAAATATAGATATAATATATATTTATGGAAACAGGATTTAAGGAGGATTTGAAAGATAATAGAATATACGGTTAGTGTCATTTAAAATAAAAATACATAAGTAGGTACTTAGATTTTTAAATTTTCAGATTTTGGGATGCCCATTGGTTTGTTTGACAATTCTGGAAGATGATACGAAGAAACCATGCAACTTTTGCATTAAAAGCTTTTTTCCTATTGCTCATATTCATCAGTACAGGGGACACGCAAATATAAAAAATGACCCTTTACCCCATTTAAAATCATAAGTATATTTAAGGCATAATTCATGAAATTATTTTAATAAAAATAAAGAATATGGTATATATTATTGAAAACGTCATTATTAAATATAATGAATGCAATTCTTAGTATTCAAGACTGTGATTCATAAATACAATGAAAGGGTTTCATCAAATTATATCTGGGCTTCATTAATATTATGCCGTCTGTTCATCAGGACAATGAAAAAGTACATATAAACTAAGAACGATGTTTATTGTTACTATGAAAAGTTTCATTAATACAAAAACCTTACTACATACCTTAATGTTCGTTGTTCATACACAAGATGAATCGAAATAGGAATTAAGAAATTGTTCATACTTCAATAACGTAGAGTTCATGTAATCAAAGAAACCGTTCTTTGGACCGATTTTAATGAATTGTTCATTAAATCTAAGAACAACTTCTTTTTATTTATGCTACTATTTGGTTGAGTGCGTTATTCACTTGACCAAAATAATGAACAAATGCGTACGGGTGCAACTCGTTCATCTATCTATCTGCCTCTAACTCATATGATATAAACTATATGGGCGTGTTGACATGCCATTCTATAATTCGATTGCAGCGCTTATTCCGCTTGTTTCACAATGAGGGGGGGATATACCGGAGGTGAATCACTCTCCTAGATATTGGCGACACAAAATTTTGTTTACTGTATTGTCTATCTGTGTTGATATGTCATTGGTTCTAGTTCTAGGTGTATCGTTACCATAAATTTGAGTCATATCATGTCGTCAGTACAGTACAGAATTCACATCAAAACCCAGATCTATCACACTATACTGATGAGGTGTAAGAACACCGAAACGCATCTGTAGTTGAATCCGGAACGAAAACTGGGTTGAAACTGGGTTTTTCATGATTTGACTTTTAAAAGTCTGGTAACTCCTTGACCACTTCCAACTTTCTCTAATTCCCTTCTAGTAATTTTCAATAAACATAAATTCTGGATCGATCCGTAATAAGCTAGATTATTCTGTGAAGGTTGAATTCCATTCCCGAAACTTTTAGTGAAGATGGACAGGGTGTTGATCAATGATTAAGAGATGTTCGGAAGCCCAGTTTAAGGACTATCCCCGTTATTTTAATCCTCATGGGATTGGAACTCCATCATTATTTCACGACTTTCCTCCTCTGCTTGAATCTATCGGACTTTCTAAACTGCTATTCCAGTTTGTACATTATCTTCGTTCCTCATTAGCGTGCATGTATTTACTGTTGCGTAACTAACCATATAAAGAAGTAGGTATAATGTAATGCAGCTAATAAATATCGTATCACGTTCGAAATTGAATTAGTCCTAAAACTCTCCCAAACGACATTTTGTTTTCATCGTAAAAAGTTTGTAAGTTAATGCCGCTAAAAGAGCTAAAAGCCCATAAAAATAAACATATACTTTATTAGGAATATAAATATACAGTCATTTAGTTTTTATGGTTTATTTTTATTGAACATGTGATAACTGACTATTTCACCGCTTTTAATGCCGTTTTATGACGCTACGCCGTTAAAACGTACTAAAACACAACTAATAATTTCCTATTTACGTTATTTGCCTTTATTTATGACCAGGTTGTAAATCGGCAAAGTGGATTCCATAATGTCTGTATGAGGATAACGTGTTAGAACCTATAAGGATAAAATAATCGTTAATTCATTCTAATTGCCAATAATTTCCTATTCTTATGATTATCACATTTTTCTTTGGTTTCGAATTTATATTGACTCGTTATTATTCATCAATAATGAAATACAGACTAATAACTTCTGACATCAGTATAAGGCAAAATTAGGTTGATCAAAGAAAACCGCAAACATGCTTGCACTTACCACGTATAATGGCTTGTCATGCACACAGAGTTAACTTTGGCTGGGTTTAACCAGATAATTACCTTCTCGTAGGAAACATAATTAGACACCATACATTATTTGACTGTAGAAATGATCTATCATAATATAAAAATCAACATAATATGCTAGAGTTACCAACATCATAATCTGACAAAGTGATCGCATGTAAACGAGCACTAGAAGTTGATTATTAATTAGGGGCCTCATCGGGGGGCCCATTAAATCTAAAATATAGTCCTATCCCGTTTAACGTTTATGCTCTATTCATTTAAATGTCTATTTGATTTTATGCTAATGGACTTCCGATTCGGCTTTATTAAAGAATCAGATTATTTATCGATACCCACTTATACCCGGTTATTGCTCCGATTTATTCAATCAGTAATGTGATAAGGTTACATAAACCCAAAAAATTTAATAATAATGGTAATTTCATTAAATCAACACGAGTTAAAATTGATACAAAAGCCCTCTCGGATGGTCACAAAAAGAAAAGTAAGAAAAGAGTCCGAGCTGTCAACGCTGTCACAGGGTTGGGGGCTGAAATATGAGAAATTGCCAGTGGAGGAACACACACACAATAATTGAGTGTTTTGTTTGGCATGTCAACGAGGACGAAACCGGAGCCGCAACGGTGGCAGCCGGAATCCTTTTGCGGCGACTTAATTGACAGCCAAGGGTTGAACACGGAAGCCAACGATGTCGAAAACGTAGAGACAACGTTTAACCTAGAAAATGTCGAATGTAGTTGATTTTTACTGGAGTGTATTTTAACATTAAGGTGATGTGAAAATATGTGAATTTTGTTGACTATTTTTGGTTAAAATTAGCAGGAATGAGACACTCTTACATTTACTATCAATCACCATTTTGCCACTCTGATTCTGATGTTCATTTTTCTCCATAGTTTTATATCATTTATCGTCAATTTTACCATACCTATCTTCTTTTGCTAGATGTATACAATGTTGGCAGAGGTGGTACAATTGTACCAAATTTGATACCTTTCGCTTTGAAAAAGTACGCTGGTACGACGTAGGCATATTTGGTAGTACAATTTTCAATTTTTTTTTCCAAATCAGTCTTACCCTACTGCTACTACTTGTCTATTAGAGTATCTAACCTTATCCACATAAATCAGCGCTGTGTGGGCGGGCCTTGAGTTCCGGACTAAGGGATTTCGGCCCTTACCAGTTTAACGGTACTTTTGTTATCAATTTTTTAAATATTTAAGTGGGTACTACTTTATCAATATTTAGTTTGTCTGGTTTTCATCGCAATTTGATAATTTTGCGTTTTAAATGGCATCCTACTTTATCTCTCCCATTTGCGATTTTTGCAAACGTATACTACTTTATTGTTGTCTTTGTCTTACTCATACATATAATTAACAATTGAACATTTTTTCATTAAAATTAAACTAAAAACAAGTTTCCAAGACCTTATTTGGGAAATTTATTGTTTTATAATCGTTATTATTTAATTATTCAACAGGTTTTAATTAAATTTAACCATTTAAAATGTCATTGATGTCATGCGGCAACGTCGCTTTTAGTCGGCCATTTTGCAGTGACAGGTTTACGTTTTTATCCAGTTTTTCCTCGAATTTCCCATTTTTTCAGGGCGTTTCAAGTCGGAAAAACTGGTTTAAAGTACGATGCTTTGAGTTTTTTTTTTATTTTGTGCAAAAAAAATCCAGTTTTCCAATAGGGTAAGTGACTAAAACTTAAGTTTCATCGAGTAGGCTTTGGAACATCCTTCTCAGAGGTTTTTCTTTGAATTTTTCGTTTTTCCAGAGCTTTTTCGGTCGGGAAAACCGATTTTAAGTACGAGGCTTTGAATTTTTTTCATTTTTTAGCACAAATTTATATTTTTAAATGCAATAATTAGGAAAATCCCATTTAAATGCTTTTTCTGAAAGTTTTGATGAGGCAACATCGTTTGTAGCCAACTTCAATCGTGTAAACCTTGTAATAAATGTCATTTGTCAATTTGGACAGTCGACCATTTTGAGTGTTTTTATCCATGTTTTTCTTCGAAATTTCCGCTTTTCCAGGCCGTTTTAAAACGGAAAAAATGATTTTAAGTACGAGGCTTTGAGTTCTCTTCATTTTGTATCAAAAATTTCTAGTTTTCCAATGGGGTAAGTGACAAACACTTAAATTTCATCAAGTAGGCTTTGGAATGTCCTTTTTAGAGGTTTTTTTTTTCGGATTTTCCGCGGTTTTAGGGCTTTTTCAGTCGGGAAAACCGATTTTAATCACGAGGCTTAGAATTTTCTTCATTTTGTGTTGAAAATTTCCGGTTTTCCAATGGGGTAAGTGACAAAAACTCAAGTCTCATTAAGTAGGCTTCCGAATGTCCTTTTCAGAGGTTTTTCATTGGATTTTCCGCTTTTCCAGGCCGGGAAAACCGATTTAAAGTATGAGACTTTGAATTTCCTTCATTTTCAGCCATAAATTTTCAGTTTTAAATTAAAATTAAAAACGCAAAAAAAAAATCAGTAAAAAACAACTTTTTAGGGAATTTATCATTTTTTTTTTAGGTGGCAACACTGCTTTGTAGCCAACTTTACTCGGGTTCCAATCTAGTAGGTCTTGGAATGTTATTTCTAAAGTAAAATTTGAGAAAAAAGTATGGTCACCCCCACCCTATCATAGGCTGGTACATGTTTACTGAATCTGGTATAATTTGTCTTTAATTTTGATACAAAAAATTTTTGCTCTCTGGCAACACTGGATGTATATGATGTATAACTTGCAAAGTGAATTTTTGAATCATTGAAACATTTTTATTTATTTATTTATTAATTTATTTAGGTATTTATTTATTTATTTCAAGCAAACGGGCATAACCCAATCAGTTACATACTTTTGAGTGACAAAAAAACCCTACAGCTTAAATACTTAAGAACTAACTTAATAGACATAAAAATACATACATACAAAACTAGAACAACGAAAATGTATATAAAAACAGAAATGTATAAAAAAACAACACAGACTACTATCACATTTGAAAAAGTTACATCTTTAGTTTTGTTTTCAAAGAAAATAAAGATTCAATAAAAATATCACTCTCAAATGAATTTGCGTTTCTCATCAATCTTGACATGGAAGAATAATCACCGTACAGGGTGCGATGGAAATTTGTCTCAAAAGTTACCTATATAATTTCTAAGAATTCTTTGTGGAACATAAAATTGAAGTTTAGAAACCAGTTCAGGACAATTCAGTGCATTGTTGTTAACCGGTTCGACAATTCAAGTATATCCTCAGTATAGGCTATACCTAGCATAAAAGTTCATTCTAGAACTAAAAAATTAACTTTTATGCTAGGTATAGCCTATACTCAGGATAAACTTGAATTGTCGAAACCGCCCGTGTAACTTGTAGGCAATATATCTCAAACACTTTCTTTGTACACTGTGTCCAATTATCAATGTAAGTAAGTAAGGATTCCAGATTACAGAACAAGTTTCCAGGTAAGGTCTGACAAGGCCGGTATATAACAATTTCATTACAAATACACTATCTAAATCTTTGGTATTTCTTATTATGAAACCTAATGTCTTTAGCGCTTTATTTCTACAATCATCGATATGATATGAAAAACTTAGTTTGGATTAGTTGACTATACACCCAAATCCCTAATATCTACCTGCTCTAACCTGTTTGCAATGTTTATAGATGTTAATCAGAATATTTTCCATATGGAAAATTTACAGTGCAAGTGTACATTTCACTGCATTTTCCCCATACTAAGTAATTGTATCGTGTCTTGTACACTTAACGCCTGTGCTATCAATTTTTCATATGGAAAATATTACGATGAGATTAGACATATTCACTCTGTAAGTTGCAAGCAAGATTCCTCTCCAGGCTCTCCATGTCATAAATAAGTGTAAAAACTTTCTTGCTACTACAAATCCCAGGTGAGCAGACAGGGTTTGTTCCGAAAGGTAATAGAAAACAGATGTACGTCATATCAGCGAAAAAGCCTTTGAGTTCAACCTCAAAACGTATCTATGTTTTTTGAGGGGATCAAGCCAAAGAAATTATTAATCATGGATTACAAATAACTGCTTAGCCTTCCAAGACAAGGAAGGATTGACAGTCACCTAGCGATTGAGATATGATGATGTCAATCATAATCTCTCGGGAGTTAACGAAGAACCGACTAATATCTGGACATGGGAGCATTGGTCAATTTTCTATTAAACAAGGGGAATATGGGAGAATATGAGCAAAGGAACAGAACTGGTAGTTACCCAAAGAATTAGGTATCACATCTTTTCGTTGTTTTTGCTAGATTGGAAACGCTTATCAGTTATAAGTGAAAATAACCGTGGAACATGATACTTTTGTTTGTTCTCACGGGCGCCGCCAATCTAGAGATTTTCCCACGGTATCGAAAATTTTCCCAGGCTCAGGTGCCCCCGTCGCTACTACCAGTGCACTTTGAAATAGTTATTTTCCTAACAAGTGCGCAAAGTGATACTTTCCCGCACGAAAAAGCAGTTAGACGAACGACGCGAAGCGGAGTTCGGATAAGCTTTGAGGGCGGGAAAGACACTTTGCGCAAGTGCTAGGAACAATACTTTTTCTATGAGTGTTTGAAGATTTGCATGACATCCAGAGGAGCTGTATCTAATCTTCGTAAATGTTTCCAGATGCTCAAAACTGGTAGTTTTCTCTCTTAGATCAATGTGTTGTGTTTTCAATTTTTTTTTTTTTTCAGTGATCAGCTTGAATTTATTTGCAACAATATTGGTTGTGCTAGCGAGGTTTACTTAAAATTTGAAAAAGTCGTTAAGTTTGTTTTTTTGCCAAATTTTGGTATGAAGGAGTATAACTTACAGTCCAACTTTTAAAATCTGATACTCCAAAGGAATGTGAGATAGTGGCTCCCCATGCCAATGGTCATCTGACCTCACATCTGTTTTTGCTCCCCTCGCTCCTCATATGGAATGTGTCAAATTAAAAAAACTAGGCATTACCGGAATACCTTTCTTGGAACAAAAATAACATTGAAAAATCGAGTATAAATGCAGTAACTATGCGTAACAAAAATGAGCGCGCAAAGAGTTTCCGTGCGCAAAGTTCAATTTTGCGCACACAAATGAGTGCGCAAAGTAATAACTTTGCGCACGCTAGTAGAAAATAGTTATTTTCCTAACAAGTGCGCAAAGTGTTACTTTTCCGCACGCAAACACAGTTATACGAACGACGCGAAGCGGAGTTTGGATAAGTGTTTGCGTGCGGAAAAGACACTTTGCGCACGTGTTAGGAACTAAATTTTTCCTACGAGCTTCATATCAGGTAGGTAACAACAAAAATTTAGAAAAAAAAATTATTTGTTCAACTATTTTTAATTAACTTGAAGCGAACCTATGCAGTTATCAAAAAATTACATAACAAAAAAAAAAATAACAGAAAATCATCGTCAGAGCCCTTTTTTTAAAACGTTTAAATTTGATGAGAAAGTTTGTAGATTCTTGCATATCAATAGAGAACAAATCTGACAATGTGTCAAAGTTAATTAAATTTGGTGTTTGTATAGATGTTGGCTGATATAGAAACAGAGGAAAAATTTGTCATCATTTGTCAACGTCGACAGGTGCCCTTATTGTTGCTTGACAATTATTTTTACTTTTCGGCACTCAGTGCGGATAAGGCCTGTATCCGCACTGAGTGCGGAAAAGTGTAACTTTGAGAACCGAAATGCGTGCGGAAAAGTACTACTTTGCGCACGCTCGTAGGAAAAATATATATCGAGCAAAGGCTGAGAATCACTCCGATGAAACCCAATCATGTTAGAGAAGATGGCCATTTTAAAGAAGAAGAAACTACTATTGCCTGCTATTAGTATAGCTAAAGAGCCGACCAATAGTTTTATAATTTTATAATAATATGAAGAAAAATTGCTTTCCATATTCACTTCACACCCCAAGTATTCCACACATTGAGATGTTACTGAAACCACTACACCTCCTATAACTTAATAGAAAGAGCAGTTTTTCCCAAGTAGGTTCTTTGTCGATTTTATTTAAACGTACTCCACCGATTGAGCTCGTGGGTTGACAGGCTAACGCGGTGCTGTCACTTCGAGCAAGCCCTTTCTTTTTCAACGTGTCGCTCGACCAGACAGGTTAACAGACCTGAAGAGGGTCCTTTCAGACTTCTTTTGCTGTCCTGTCACACGGTAGCAGCCAGCAGCAGCCCGACCATCAGTGCGGTCTTTTTTAATATTAGACCGATTTTTTTGTTCTTTTTGATGCCCCGAGTACGGGTAATTCTATATACCTTTAATCCTTTCGCTGGCTTTTGAACGACGTCAGGATGAAGTGGCTTGTAAATAGAGAATTGAAAGGGGTATTAGGACGTTTAAACGCTCGCCGACTGGCTTTCAGTATTTCAGAAGCTGTTTCGGTTCTTGGAACCTTTATGGGTTCTTTAAAAAGTAGTTTAGGATAAGCAGTTACTTATAAACTTTGTCGGATATTGTAGGACTTTCGGTTGATTAACTCTATTTGAGTAAATATATTCAGCAGTATGAGTTGTTATTCAAGCTTCTTAATAATTAACAAGCCATCGAAACGAGACAATTTAAATTAAAAATCGTTAACGAACCATCCATAAATAGCAGACCATTGCCATTAAATAAAATGCAAATTTTATCGCCAGTTCAGTATGACTAATTTACAGTATATAGTAATTTCGAGGCAAATATAAACATTAATTATAATAAAATACGACCAATTACGGTTTTATGGCTGTATTTTAGGACATGACGATAATAAACTTATTTTATTAGCGATCGCGGATCCGCATAAATTCATTTAACCGCAGCTTATAACTTTCAATGTATCGCTGACCGGATTTTTAACGATTCAAACGGACCATGGCCAATGGATTATTGAATAATGAATATATATTAACAGCCAATATTCCATTGAAATATCTCCGCCAGTGTACAATCTATCTATTTTATCACTCCAACGCGATGCGTTCGCTCCAAGTCAGACGGATCATTAGGATGAGGATTCCTGTCATCCATCATTTGCGTTTCACCCTTTCTTCCCCGTTTGTTCTCCGGCACGTCAGCCGACGCGACGCTTCGCAGGCAATTAGCCGCTATCTTGTTACCTCATTATCTCATTTAAAAGATCGGCTTCGGGGAAATGGGGCCCGCGAGACGCGAACTCTGAAGATGGATAGACGAGGAAAAGAAAGTGCGAGGGAGAGCTTTTAATTTGGGTAAAAGTTTAAGCGACTTAGTTAGAGCTGGCAACATTTTTTGATGTATAAGTTTATATAAAAACGAAAAAATCGGACTGAATTTGATATCCTAACCTAAAATTATGGCTCAGGATAAAGCCTGTTTCGACTTTCTTTGATAGGGTTATTTTTCAGCAGTTTATTCTTATTACTTACAGATAGGTATTTTGAATGGGTTAGTTGTTTGAAGGAAAAATGGTGATCCTCAAAGTGCTGTTCATATTTTTCTCATACTGAATATCGGTGTGATCCATTCCCCCATTCCTCACTGTTCATTTGAACGGACACTCTTCTCAGAAAGGTATGTTTCTTTATGGTTATAGGTAAATTTACAGTCTATTTTTTCCCAAGATAGATTTTGACAATGACAACTTTGAAACATAAACAATGCCGCTTATTGGTCGCAAGATGCGGTGTACCTACATTCGACGAAGGTATCGTTTTCCAACCATGTAAAAGGATACCTCACCTGCAAGGACACGGCATTTTGCGATCAATCAAAGCCACGTGGTATTGTTTTTGTTTCAAAGTTGACAATATCAAAATCTATCTTGGGAAAAAATAGAGTGTAGTTATATTAGGTACACATCTTGGAAAAATAGTACAAGTAAAACAAATGTTTCTATACATATGTATTACTTATTAGGAAGTTTAAAAAAACACTAATATGACCTCTATGTCGATTTCCTGACTTCAAAACACCTGCCGCATGATTCAGTTTTCTCTGAAGTTCATAACGGAATGCATAAAAAGGTGGGGACAGCCGATATGCTGGAAGAAGGACTTTATCAACACTGAAGAAGCTATTTAACCTATGTTTAGAGACTGAGGAAATATTGTCAACTACTGTAAATAAACTTTCCATAAAAGTTGCACAGTCCAAGAAAGCTTTGTACATCCTTAACTTTATTTAGTGTGGGAAATTTTCTTATGCCAACTATTTTTTCTTTATCCGGTAAAATTCCTTGCTCATTTACATTAAAGCCTAGTATCTTGATTTCCTGTTTCAAGTATTCGCATTTGCTTGGTTTAAGCGTAAGAGAGGCTTGTCTTAATCGCTTAAAAACTTTTTTTAGCTTTTCTAAGTGTTCTTCGAAAGTTTGGGCAAACATGATGATGTCATCCAGGTAAATTAGCACTTCTTTCCGTTTCATGTCCCAGAAGACCTGATCCGCAAGTTCTTGGAAGGTTGCTGGGGCATTGCACAGCCCAAAACTTAATACGTTAAACTCGTAGGTTCCATGCCCTTATACCATAAACGCTGTATATTGCTTTGAACTTTCCTCTACTGGAACTTGCCAATATCCAGAAAACATGTCGAGGGTGCTGAACCATTTTGCGTTGCCTAGCTATGACAAGATGTCGTCGATCTGCGGCAGTGGGTAAGTTGATTTTTCTATGAGTGCTGAATAATATACATCCATTTTCTATTGACCAATGTGAATGATTACTCAGTGAGTTTTTTTTTTCATTACTCAATTGTTTTCAACCAATGAAAATGTCCTGGTCTCATTACTCCACTATGTACGACTATTTAAGAGCCAATCAGAAAGTTTGACAAGTTGACAACATACTTCAACCTTCCAATCGGTCATTTTGACAGCTGATTTAATCAAGACTTGTGCTAACCTAACCTCACTTTGTCCTCCTACTGTCAGAATTGTCAATTAATTTTGTTATGAAAATCAAACAAAAAATCGTATAACACGTGCCTATTATCTATTAATCATAGGACAAGTATAGTATTTTACTCGTGGGTAATGGCTAAATGACTATTACTCACTCGGATGATTACACTACTCGCCTGCGGCTCGTAGTGCAAACTTCATCCTTCGTGAGTAATAGCCATCATTACCCGCTCGTTGAATAATATACTATTTTTTGTTACACTGTTTATTTTCCTGTAATCTACGCAAAATCTGGTTTTCCCATCCTTTTTCTTCACTAGTACCACTGGACTGGCCCATGGAGAGTGGCAAGGCCTAATAACGTTGTTTTCAAGCATTTCCTGAATTTGTTTGTCTATGATCTGTCTTTCTTTCTGTGATACCCGATGGGCGACTTTTGATTGGTCTGGCGTCCCCAACTTCTATTTTGTGTTGAGTTAAGTTGGTTTTGCCCATTCGTTCTGTCGATTTTGCAAAAACGTCATTATATTCAAGGAGTAGTTCTATTAGTGCCTGTTTATTTTCCTTGTTTGGAATTCCATTCACTTTATGGTCATCTGGAGTTACTTCTTCGTTTTCCTGGATCTTTTCTTCTTGTAGCATGAGAATGTAGGAGTGATGCAAATGCAAACTACCTTTAATGGGAATCGCCCTTCTGGACCCGTCTCAAACGTATCTCCTTCTATTTCAGCATTTATTTGGTATAAATACAGCGCCGAAATCCATTACCGGCAGACTAAGGCTAGTATAAACGCCCTTCTGGGAGCATTGAACGCAGCAGACTAGGTCCAGTGCAAACTACCTTCAATGGGAAACACCCTTCTGGACCTGTCTCAAACCTAGCTTCAGTCTTCAGTCACGCCAAGTGTACAGAGGGTACATAATACAGAGTGGCCTATAAGTAGTACGTCCCTCCGTAGAAGAGACGTCATGATACCATTTCTAGGGTAATACTATTATTATTCAATACACATCTTATTATACCTACACCAAGCGAGTTTCTCTCTACCTGAACCCCACCTACGCCCCCAAGTCACGCTCCTGTTGTGACGTCCCAGGACGAAACGTATAGGGGTTGTGACCTCGGACTTATAATAAAATTAGAGACCAAACATGCCATTTGGAAATCGTCCAATGTTTACAATCAATGATCTTTTAGTCCATGACATAAGTAAGAGAGAGATAGATCTATAAAATGGCAACACTGTCCAGTGGCGGTGTGTTCAGTTCCTTTGAATTTCCCCAGAATTCAATAGAAGTTTTACTCACAATAAATTACGATAAATAGCCTCTAACTATAAGCCAATGTCAAGAGTAAAATGATGTCAAATTTCTTATTGCCGAAATATTGAAATGTGTTTGGAATCATTACAAATAATACATCGACGTACTATTTTAACGTTCTCCACCACAGTTGTAAATCCAAAAATACCAATGATTAACGCTCAAAATCACAAAATTTGCTCTATCACTTCACAACAACACTGTCAAATCCGTTATGGATGGCATAAGTCACATAAGATCATCTGATTGGCTGCTCGTAGATGCAACGTTGCCGATGTGCCATTTTTCGAGCAATATATTCCTGTGTTTTTCTAGAATCTTCACCAATTTAAATTAAAAAATGATTAACTAGCCTATTCAAAAAGGCATTGAAGTTATGTTTCAACAAAGATTGATATAAAAAAGTATTAACATTATGTTAAAAAATATTACGAAATAATAATTATTCGTGAAGACATTTAATATTCAAAATCACATCAAATTATTGGTAACCAGGCATTTCATGCAAAAATTTACCTCATGGATGTTGGATCGCAAATTATTTGTTTACTGTTGTATCTGTCGTTTTTAGTTTTTAATCTGTGGTTGTGACAATATCATAAAAATAGCCTCGTAGTTATCCTCTTCAGAAGGTATTGTGACTTTCAGAAATTACTGCCCCATTTCCTAATATACAAAGTCTCAATGATAATCATCCCCTGAAATGTACAGCTACCAATCTGTTAAACCGTCTGAGCTTCGACATGGTTTTAGTACTTCTGACCATCTCTCAGCGAACGAATATCATCTTGCTCTCGTGGACTCTCAGAAGGCATTCTGATGATACCAACAGCTCAATCATAACATCTACAGAAATGCTACATTACAGATAGAAAATAGCATCAATCCTCTTCCAATCCAGGGGAATTAGACAAGAAGGTGTGATATCTGAAACTTGCCAATTTCTGACTTGACTTGACTAGAAAAAGAACAGAATCAGAGTCACCATAGCGTCAGTATGTGGGGCGATCTGAATTATTTCATCCAGACATGGATTAGTTCTAATCAGTTGCATCTTATTATATGAACCTAAGTTTTACATCAGCAAAAGAAATAAAGAAAATTATGATCGAAAAGCCAGCTATACTCAAAATAAATTAATAACAACGAAAAAATTAGGGCTTTCTTTTGATGTCAGAGACACGTCAACTCAAACTGTTTAGATAGGACCTATAATGGGGGAGGAACTGACGTGCAACAGGGCCACAAAGGACCCCTCAATGCCTACTCCGTTTTGACTCTGACAACCGATTATTGTAACATTATCGGGGTCTTTTGATGAGAAAATTAATATTTTTCTGAAAAACATAAGTGTTTAATCGAAGCTTCCAATCAACTCATACGTTTTGTTCACTGCCAGATTACAAAATACGTGCTCTATAAGATAATGGAGAGAACCTGAATTATCATTCATAGGATGCTTAGTAGTTCTCGTCACTGCAATATAAGCGAAAGCATACCAACTCAGAGAAACAGGTTTACAGGAGTTGTCATCGATAGAAATCATTATTCGAATAATATTTTTTCTACTGACGTTTCATAATAGCAACTTTTCGATTGTCATTTCAGTTTTGAAACGACATTCTTTTAGGCACTGAGTGCGTGAAAGTTACTTTTAGGCACTCAGTGCGTAAAAGTGACTTATGAGTGCGTAAAAGTAATTTTTAAGCACTAGTGCCTAAAAGTGTCATTCATTATTCAGAAATAAAAAACACACTGAACACATATTTGAATTTTGTTTTGTATTTATTATGAATATTGAAAATGGAATTACTGAATTGAACGTTTGGGTTACTCAAAACAGAACTTTGTGTTATTACCTACTTTCTAGGATTTTAATTATTGATGTCGAATTTTGAAAAGAAAATCGCATGAAAAGTGTTAGGTGTCAAGTAAAAGCAGGTAACAAAGATTTTGGGTGTAATCGACTTATTCACATGAAATAAAATTGTGTTTTTTTATTATAAAATGCCAGTAGAAAAAATCTTGTATACAATACGTTACGAAACGATGTCTTTTAGTCACTCGACGTGTTGTCCAACTCGGCTTTGCCTCGTTGGACAATTTTCACGTCGCGTGCCTAAAAGACGCTCATTTCGTAACTTATTGTATAAATAGCTATTTCGATTTGAAATATCCACAAATGAGGTAATACGATATTCGTTTAGTTTGAAATAAACACATGATAAATATGTGTACCTACATGTCGGTAGTTTCAACTTCTGTTTGTTTTCCGGCAATAAATTTTAAAATTCGGTTGATTTATAATAATTGTTAGTGTAAAAACCTAAACAAGTGGGCACCATATGTCACGATTTGTCCGCTACTTTATTGGATGATTGTGCGGAATTTATGATAGCAAAGTGGCCAAAAATATTTCGAAACAGATTTGTTAATGTTGTTTTTGTTGGCTACAGAATCAGTTTTTTTTTTTTTTTCAACAACTTTAAAGCGGTAAGCCTCCCTTTATAATATGAATAATGTAACCATCTGCTACGCCCATGACCTTAATAGTGCATTATTTGATAAATCATATCCTGACTGCCACCGAAAACGATCAATTTATCTCTTTAAGACACTCCGTTCATCATCGAGGCTCCTTATTATTGATGACCCCTTCGTAGGGTGACAAGGCGTCGTCCATCTTCGACGACTGACGTGTGACGTGGCTGGAGCCTAATGATTCCGCTTCCAAATATGCTTTTTGTTGTCGAACATTAATCTTATTCTTTAGTGAAACCGCACTCTGTCAGGGCATTGTTCCAGATTACGCCCGGGAGAAATAAAGTGTGTGCAATGCAATATAAATTTTATTCCAGAGTCAGCTCATAACGCAATCTAAACCAATCTTTCATTTCGGTTATGTTATTGATTATCAAGGATGGGCCATGGAAAAATAAACACTCGCCAACTACAAACGCTGACGGCTGACATTTCAAATTATTGGTAGTTTACTTGTCAAGAATGTTTGTGATGTCAGGTTCAATCAGATGCCGATGTAAACATGAACTACTACGTTCCAGAACTTTAGTTTCTTGTACTCATGTTTATTGACTAAGGTAAAAACTATTTGACCAACGGTGTTACGTGCAAGTATTGCCTTAAAATCCACTAGCATAAAAATTAGGGAAGTAAAAGAAGCCCTCGAGAATGATAAGGTTGACAAATAATAGTCCAGGACATGTTTCTTTATAGAAAATTCACCCTCGATCAGTTTCATAATATTTCTTTCAAATAGACGTTTGGAGCAAATTCAGTTATATTTTCTACAACGTCTTCGTCTGGATTCCCTAATGGTGTAAAATGTATCTCATCAATATTTGCTCCAAGGATCAATGAAGTCGTTATTGAGTTGTTGCTTGAGATTAGATTCACTATATTGGTTTATTCAAAGTTTCTTGATGCATGGTAGAATCTCCTCTAAGGGCAAGGTGACGGGTGACGTGTAGTTGTTTCATTACCATTAGCTAATCTGATATGAGCATAATCAGACTTAGCTTCTGTCGCCCTTTTTCCACAATCCGTTCATACTTACTTGCTTTGTCTTACATGATTCTTCAGAAAGACCGGACCAGTAATACTTGATCAGGTTGAATTGAAGAACCATTTATGAATATTCCAGGATGACAGAACATCCTTCCATGCGGTGAACAATTTGTTGCTGTACATAACAAAGACCTTAATGAATGTAAAGAGTCGATCAGTACCTGCGACCAATGTCTTATATCTATGTCTCTTGATTTTAAAGCTCACTGAACGCTTTTCCATTGTTACGATAAATTTATCATTTACGTAACATGTTCCATCTCTTCTTATTTTCATTATAGTTATATTTTTTCCATTTCAGAATTCAAAATAATTTCTAATATTCTAAAAATATCCACAAAATTCAAATTTGAATTCAAATAATACAAGTGCTGCCATCTATCTATCATGTCCGTAAAGTGCGGATATCTTACCGGTACTGCCATCTTGTGCCCGATGGTTTATTTTTCAAAGCATGATTTTTGGTTAATTCGCATTTGACAGTCATTTGTATTTTCATTGAAAGAAGTTATATTTATCTCACTTTTAGCAAATGGATATATTTCTGTCCTTTTCTAACTTCTGATTCTGAAATAATCATTTTTTGGCTTAATGATCTAATTAATTAACAGTTTTTTATTTTTGACATAATCTTAATATAAATTATTATAATTTGTCAACAATTGAAATAATTTTAGTGGATTTTTATCCATTCTCTTTTATTCCATGCGGTTTTTCATTGTGTTTTCATTTTGGAGTAAATATGGTCTTTTGGGTGTACTCGTCTGATTGGTTGAAGCTGGTTGGAATGCAGTAAGTATAAAAAACACGGGATCGTTTTCCTGCTGGCTGTTGTTTCTAAAACGCTCTTTTTCCTTGAAAAATAGTCTGGCAGGCAAGTCCACTTTATTTTTAAAATAATTTTGTGCTTTAAATTTCTGGATCCTCCCTTATAAATATTTCAATATTCAAATTATCATATCTTTATTAAGTTTTTACCTGTTAAATGTTATCTTATCTGTTTTTGAAATATAAATATTATATTTTAAGTTTTTTTTATGTAATCGTTGGCTTCCATTTTGTGTGAATTGCTTATTAGTTAGTGCCACGTTTTGTTATAAGAGGTAAGTCAACACAGTTTTTTGGATTTTAAATAGAGCAGTTCCTGGTTTTCAGAATCAATTTTTAGTTTGCTCTAAATAGAGTCAGTGAGAACCAAATTTGTGAGTCCATCCCCATTAACTCTATTGAATCCAGGCAGAGGCCTGAACAGCCATTTTCTGTTTGACTCCCTAAATTATTATCTCAACTGAAGGGTGTAATTTTTAATAGAAATCCAGACAGGTCAAAAATTCAGTTAAAAAGTTTCAATTAAAACATCTCAAGAATTTTGACACATTCTGGATTTGATTAATTTCAACCCCAGGTTTATCTAGTTTCTGTGGTAGCTACCTTAATTCGAGAGAAAAATTTTGTCTATTTAGGGGAGAATCCAGAGATTTCATTTCTTATTTTTTTTTTACCTACCTTATTTTTGCTCGTATTTTTGCCTGCCAGAACTGTTATCAAGAAAGCAGCATTTTGCTCAATTATAACGAGCATTATTATCATTATAATTAAATCTTGTTATTATTTTATTTTACTATTATCATTAATTATAAATTTTTTTTTTTTTTTTAATTAAAATATTCATTTTTTCTACTTGCAATAGTTTTTATACCTGATTCTGCTGAAAGGAGTGTCTGTGCAACAATCATTTTATACTAAATTTCAATTTCCTATGCAAGACACTTACTTTTTGACAGAATTCAGGAATTAAATGTTCCAAATATTGGTGAACCTGATACTGCCTTATTCTATTCTGGGTACCTACTCTACATAAAGGTCACTGTTTGGAGTCTGGATCAGCTGGAGTGACGTCACCCCAGCAATCTATCCTTTTCCTGGATACAGGAAACCACAGGAAGAGCTCCAGTTCACGAAAGTGAAACCCCAACACCCACTGAAGAGCTTCAGATTGAAAAGGTTTATGGTGTCAGATTCACCAGAACAACCAAGCTGTCAACTGTACATTTTACAGAAAATAACATTTTACATAACATTGTACACAAAATAAAATTATTGTTTATTGGATGTTGAGTGGTTTCATTAGTTGATGAGGTCATGTCAGGACAAGCAAAGGCAAATGGGAATCTAGAAAATTCATCGACAACATGAGTCAAAATATAGCGATTTTGGTTCTCAGATGCCAATGTACCTTTAAGATTTGAGCATTGGATACTGCTAGAGCACTTCAACTCAACATCATCCCGATTCCTATAATAGGTCTGAATATGAATGCCGCGATCTCTCATCAAACCCCTAACGATTATTTTTCAAATGTATGTATACAAGGTGTCCCACGAGGTTTCCCCCAAATTATTCGGAAAGCATCATCGTATGTTCCACTGTATAATTTTGTATCATTTTTATATAATTATCAAGTGCTGCTCTATCGATAGAGGTATCTGTCCTTACTTGTTCTGTCAGTGTATCGAAAGATCAACTCGTAATTGAAATCAATGGAATTATGTTCAAGACACTGGGTCGATACAGGTAGTTCCGATACTAATATTCCCAGTGAAGTTGTAAGGAAACAACAAATGAAAATACTTCGTTGTCATAAAGGCATCTTCAAATGTTAAATCTTTGGTAAGTGGATTTTGTAAAGCTGATGTGTAAAGATATTTGATAAAAACATAAATACAATACAAAGTCAACTGGATCTGAAAGGAATTCTGGAACGTATCAGTAACTGTCAACTGAAATTTGTCAGAAGATGGTTCCGACCACAGATTATCCGACATAAACACTATTTTATATGTTTCGCCTTTGGTTTCGCTAAGCTCAAAGGCTACGGGAAGATGCTTAACGATTTATGTTGAAAGATGCGAAAATATGCCGTCGCCCTAATGACGGATGTGTTTGCTTACGTTTCGGAGATTGATGGCTCAGGCAAGAGAGATGACTCGGGAATGCTGGCTGGGTTGGTTGCAGATTAAAGAATAATAATTACGGAGAAAAATTGCCAGTTTGATGAAACCTCAAATGCTATAAATGACGAGGAAAACAGTTTATTATTGTTTTATCAGTTATTATAGGTACTAAAGATATTCACTGGATTCGAAAACTAATGAAGAATTTTAAATTTCATTCACAACTAAATTTTCAAAGCTGCCATAATGTCTTCTAGCCTCTGACTGCGTTTTTATTTTCACTGTCTTGAATTTGTATCAACATCTTCTTATCTAAAATCTAATAGTCTTCTGTCCACTGATGTGATGTGAATACCCAAATTTTGTTGCCTCTGTTTTCAAGGATGGTTCAATAACATCTCAAAAGTTTTTCATTAGGTATAGAATAAACTTTGCAGTTCAGGCTAAACTAACTTCATGCCTAAAACAAACTAAACGACAAAAGGCCAGAAAGTCCCAACGTCGCTACCGCAATTAACGTCCGTCATCGAAGTCAAATATTTGGACAGCGGTTTGAACCGACTGGACAATGTTTGACCACGAGATTTTTGTCTCGGTTTGCACATTTTCAACGGTCGAGGACGCTAATGGAAAACGGTGATTATGTCCCACACACACAGGTGTGACATTTGCATTTTTTCCGGTCAAACTTATTCATTTAATTTTATTATACCATATGGCAATTTTTAAAACGAAAGCAATCCGTTTCGAGCAAAATGTTTAGCTAATGTCCTCAGTATTTTACGGTGCTGCGAAATGTTCCAACCCTCCGTGACAGCATCCATCTGTCTCTGTGGTAGGTCGGCAAGTTGTTTGACGTAAACTAATGACTCTACGCTGCGATTCATCACTCTTATTGCACTTTTCGCTAGTAGACTAGACGGGGTTCTATTCTTGAACTAGAATTTAAAAAAATATATATCTATTATTTCTAACTCAAATTAATTTTAATAAAAATATCCCTATACACAATCTATATATATATTCTGATATTTAATGGATTTTTTGACTCGTCATAAATCAAAATACTCACATAAAAATCAGTTTTGTCTCCATCATCGTAACACATATATGTTAAAGCCCCCAATCAGATTCATCGGCCATTCCGTGGAAGATCAAAGCCGTGCCGGCGTGCGCGCGATCAATCACTCCGACTGCTCCAAAAGAGGATCATTTATTACCAAGAGCCCTCTGTTCATATTTGAAAACATCTTTTTAAGATTTCACATCCAAATCGAATCTCCTGACGGTCGAGAACGAAAAACTGCAGGATCGGATCTAGGAACACGAGCAGGTGGAGAGAATAAAGAGATTCAATAATAAAATCTCTTTGTTCATTCCATTCAATGAAATAAATTTGTGGTGATAATTCATCAGTATAATAAAGAGACTCGTGGAAACCTTTGAGAAATAAGAACTTTATTATAGACAAAAATGTGACAAAATTATTATATCATTGGACAACAGTAAACATTGAAATATCGGGTTGAATTATAACATGCAGGTAAAACGGATTTTCACCTCCTTCTCATCAGTTGGGTTAATTTGATTATACAACTCACTGTACATTATTCCCATATAACACGAGAGGCTTAACAAGTGATAAGCCTTTTGGGATTATCGCGCTTGGTGGCATTTATAGCAAATTCTATTATGGAATTTTTTTTCAAATTTTAAAGTATTAAGTTTAGTTCGTTGTATAACCTTTTGAATACAACTCGATGTTTCAGGATTACCTAATAATTTTACCTGACACTCAATGCCTTACCAGCAACACAGGTAAAAGTATTATCCGGTAATCCTGAAACCTCTTGTGGTATTACATTCGATACTCTTTCTGAAGTAGTACCTACTAGATTTGATGTTTATTCGAGATATTTACCTATATTTTATCCGAAAAACCTATGAAAAATCATGTGCGTGAGTGAAAATGGCTGCACGCAATGATAGAATGGGAAGGGATATCAGACCTGCTTTCATCTGGAATGTGGCGTCAGTACTCAAGTACCTACATGAGAGTGCAGTTCACACCCGTGCCCACACGGCATTCCACGTCACAGTTTTGAAGCTAGTACGAAAACATGAACGCCGTGTCGCAAACTATCATGTTGAAAATTAGTACATGACCACATGCACTCTCAAATGACACGAAAAATGACATTTTTTGCCCACACACATACGATTTTTTCTTTGAAACTGATATTCCCCGCGCAATCACATGCTGAATCATTTGAATACTTTGTCAAGTGTATGGAACATGACGCTTTTTTTCTCACCCCGGTCTTTCGCGCATGCTAACCGACACATCCCAACATCCCACGAAATAACGTGTGTGTATGCCGGCCTATTGGGTTATTGTTATTATTATGTATTGATCAGGTATTGATTATCCTTTCTATGAAGGTGACTACTCTGCACAGCCTGCACAGCAGATGCACAGCCAGTAGTTGAAGCATCTAGAAAAATACCATTGGGAATACAAGATTAACTTAACGGAGAACTAGACAAAATGGAGAAAATGGAAATCATTAAAAAAAGTCAGTCAACCTACAGAATGGGTGAATTCAATGGTAGTATTAAAAAAACCTGATAATTCTTCAAGAATATGTTTAGATCCACAAAATCTGAATAGAAATATTATTCGTGAACAATATGATTTACCAACTTTTGAACAACATCAAAGATGGAAAGACCTAAAATATTTACAACCCTTGATGCGAATAAAGGATTCTACCAAATTAAGCTGGATAACCATAGTCAACTTTAAACAACATTCAATGCGGGTAAATTTGGCAGATATTGTTATAGGAGAATGCCATTTGGCCTTTGCTCAGCACCTGAAGTGTTCCAACGAACTTTTGTTGAGATTTTTGGAGACTTACCTGGCGTACAAGTTTAAATAGATGACATTTTAATCTATAGTGAAAGTGAAGAGGATCATTTAAAGAAATTGATTGAAGTACTTGAGAGAGCAGAAAGTGATTAAATGTAAAGTTTAACAAAAGCAAATGCAAGTTTGGAGTAAGAGAGGTGAAATATTTGGGACATGTTTTGAGTGAGGAAGGACTGAGACCCGATTGGCACCAAGAGTGCCTATTGCTTGTTCATAGGTATAGAAGTCTGTGATAGAAGTCAATGATAAAATGAGGAGATTTCCATTTCTCACTGATGTATATCACGATGACATACTGTTGATGAATACTGCGATGATAAAAACTGATTTTGAATTGTATGAATAATATTGATTAGCTCTATATTTAGGCCATCGCAACTCTATTGCAATGCAAGGTAGTTCTTTGTCCGACATTCTTTTTCATGGTTAACTGAAATGATGGGGATAATCCGTTATATCACAGAATCAGTATCTGAATGTTTGTAACGTGGAATGAATCTTATTGTTCATGTATGACTCTGTGTAACAGATTTTAATACTTCCTCTTTCAACTTTGTACTATTGGTTTCGAGGTTCAAAAACTGACAATTTGAAAAATAACGAAAACTTAAAATATAGTGTTGATAGAGTGAACCGGCACTGATTAATAAACAAGTCCGTCTCTGGATAAGCGAGCCACTTTATTTCAGTGATTTATCGTTGGCCCCTTTGAAGTCATGGAGAAGCGACGTTCGATTGATTGGCGAGTTATTCAAATAGACAATACTGACGCGAGATGCATAAGCTACACGAGAGATTGGATGCTTTCACGGTAATGTTTCGGATCGGGACAGGGACTTTCAAAAAGCGAACGTATCCATTCAGTTTTCTTTAAAATATGGCATGTGTGTTTGTGGTGAAATTGAAATTAACGTTATAGTTGAATTATCAAAAATATAATTAACCAATTCTTCAGAAAGGATGTAGGTACCAAAACTTTTTTTCTACTATTATACTGGATTATACTTATATACAGAAGGGAGTTATTTAAAATTTAAAATCACTGAACAAAAAAGTCCTTACCGCACCTAAAAACCACCCAACAATAGAAGGTTCCAAGTTAGCGATTAGCATCCGAGAACAGTCGAATGGAGATAAATAATTTAGTCGGCCCGATAAGCACCGTGTTTATTGTTATTGTTGTCAAGTGTCAAAGGAAACGCGATACCGTCTACTGGTGACCAGCTGCAACCATTACTCGTTTCGTGATGGTTATCGGTTAAATAAGGACTTACAGCAACCAAACGTTATTACAAACAAATATATTATTTAAATTGAGAATTAGGCTGACTCATCTATAGTCGATATCATATTTGCACAGTGTTGAAACAAAATCATACTTTATTTGAAAATAACCGATTCATGTTTTCGTAACCATCACAAATCGTCTGCTAACAGTCTCTATTATCTCACCTCTAGCGATGGTTATCGTGAAGCTATTCGTGACAAGTATGAAAATAAAATGAGCTCCGGCCTGTAAAGCATAATGCAGATAACAAAAGAGGCACGTCGGGAGGTTAAAATGGGCTTTGAAGGCTAATTTTAAAGGAATAATGGACGCAGCGATAAGCCCCGTTGTGTGTGTGAGTTTGACAACATCAGACGCGCGTTCCGGGCCCCAGTTTTGTTGATGAAACGCTGCAGCAAAAGTCCTTTATGCCTGCGATGACAAAGGGAAATTATTAATACTCTCCGGTGCATCGAAAAAAGTGGAAAATGAAAATGTGCGGTTTTATTGAGGATGGGGGATAGGAATAAGCAAAAAAAAAAGCCATGCTGGACAATGTATTCTTAATGAACTTTCTGTATGCGGTCGCCCATACGATGACTAAGGGATCTTTTTTTTCTGTATTTTAAGCCAAGTAACAATGTTGCGTGATCTAGTTACGGTAACGCGAAAATGACAAATACAAGTGCATTTTTCCACCTCTGTTAAATAATTGCGGAGCCATTACAAACGATTTCCTGCCTACCTAGCGGCATAAAATATCCAAATAGATGTTCGTTCAGCTGACAAAACGAAGTAGAGCGTTCTGTTGCAGCCCCGAGTGTTTTATTATTTCCGAAGTAGAGCCGTATAATCTCCCACAGGGAATATAAATCGTGCGACTCTCTCACAAACAAATTAGCTGTTTCTATTTTAGCTTAATGGTGTTTTGCCTGGCTCACAACACTCCGCAACAGCTGAAGTGTTAAGAGTCGGGGACAGATTTATGGTCAGAATTGGCGAATGTACTGAAAATAAATGGCTCGGTGCAGTTTTACAAATTGCCGCGTTGGTATTACCTTCATATATGAACGTTGGCATGGGTGTTGCCGCGTTTTGCCATATAAATTGTATTAAATGCTAAAATAAATCAAAATCGTTCACCCAAATAAAGATTCTCACAAAACTAATAATCTTTCAATAACCATCAATTCATATTGACGTTAATACTCCAACCATTTTGCTATGATAAAGACAAAGACGACCCGGAAATCAGAAAATAACCATGTTACCTCCAAAGACGCAGCACAATTTTCCCAATCTCCATCGAATGACTTTATCAAAGACCAACGGAGCCCTTAATGCCCTTTTGGCCCTTATGCTTTTCCCGCAAAGTGTATTTGACAGCCGGAATCCCGGGGTGTCCCGTAATTATGTGGAAAACGCCCGGATTTCCAGGGGATTTGTCCTCCACGAATGCCGAGTGTCAAGCTACGATTTTTACTGGAAGAGAATTTGGACTCGAGAAAAGTTTTTCAATGGGAATTTTTAAATATTTTTCACATCAATGAAGTTAATCTGTAACAGAGACGCCCCAAGTTTTTCAATGGGAATTTTTAAATATTTCACATCAGTGAAGTCAATATTTAAAAGAGACGCCCAAATTGCTTTACACGATTTTATTTCTGAAACTATAAGTCCAAATGAGTTGAAATTTTCAGGGATTGTAGTCCTCTAATGGCATAAGAATCGCTGAAAATTTCAGCTTTCCATCTCTAATAGAAAAAAAGTTATGACCTTTCAAAGTTTTCCGAAATCTAAATCATAATGTAGCTACCTTTTTACTAAAAAGATAAAATTTCAATTTTTTTTCGTTGGTATTTTGTGTTCTAATGGTTCTTTGGGACCAGGTGGTTACCAGTAATATGTAGTATAACAGAGCAGGGGTGACAGATATAGTGTTATAGTATAGTGACGGAAGAAGTTCAGTTTAGCTTGAAATAAATCTTTGAAACTATATTTTGTTTATTCCAAATGTCCGAACCTTACATGTCGCTGCGGACAGGATAAGTTGTGTAGAAGAATTTTTTATACGTGAGTATTTCGTCGTAAAGAAAGTTAAGTCAAATTCGTTCTTAGCTCCACGTTTCCTAATTAAAATAAGATAGAAACTTTTCGACAGCCCTAAGAAATGTCTCTTGAGGGTGATATCCCTATACTATAAATACACCTATTTCATATTAGAAAGCAGTTACAAGGTGAAAGTGTTGATATGTTTGTGACTGACTTAAAAAAACTAAATCAAAACTGTAATTTCGGAGATCTGCGAGATATTTTGATTAGAGATAGGATTGTATGTGGAATAGAGAACACTAAAGTAAGAGATAGGTTGCTAAGAGAGCCTCAATTAGACTTGACAAAATGTGTGAATATCTGTAGAGCGTCGGAGTTAACTGAACTTCAATCAAAAAAGCTAGAAATTGAGACAAATGTTAATATTGTGAAGAAAGCACAAAAATCAGCACAATACAGAGAGTTTACTTCACAAAAAGATGAATATGAAGCCCGAAATCGAAGTGAAAATAGCTTTAGAATAAACTCAGAAAATAGAGTTGATAAAAAACAGTGTGGCAATTGTAGATATTTTCATGGTTCAAGATGTCCCGCATATAGAAGACAATGTAACAAGTTTGGTCATTTTCAAAAGAACTGTCGTGAAAAAAGAAACATGACTCAAAATGTATATTCAGTAGAAGCTGATGATGAAGAGCAGGAAATGTTTATAGGCACAGTTCAGAAAGTAGGACAAGTAGGTTTAGTTGGCTGGATGCAAAAACTAATGGTCAATAATATGGAAATTTGTTTCAAAATGGACACTGGTGCTGACGTCAATGTTTTGAACTTGAGAACTGCTAAAGAACTTAATGCTGAAGTTCAGTCATCCAATACAAAGCTATTGAACTATGAAGGCTCTTCAATGGGTGTTTATGGACAAACTACACTTATCTGTGAAACTAATAATAAAAAACACAATGTAGTGTTCATTGTAGTCAACTTTAATGCTCCATGCATAATTGGTCTTCCATTTATT
Source organism: Ceutorhynchus assimilis (assembly GCA_917834065.1). Lineage (NCBI taxonomy): Eukaryota > Metazoa > Arthropoda > Insecta > Coleoptera > Curculionidae > Ceutorhynchus > Ceutorhynchus assimilis. The sequence goes on from OU892281.1 coordinate 8,401,780, forward strand.
GAGATGTTTAATCTGCTAAAGAGAGTAGGATCGGTAGAACAGGAAGACAAATATGTGACTGATAGTCTATTAAAAAAATACGACCATATTTTTCAAGGGATTGGTGAATTAACAAATTCATATAAAATTCAGTTGAAGAAACAGGTAGAGCCAGTTGTAGAACCTTCAAGAAAAATTGCAATCAGCCTTCAGCAGTCAGTTAAAAGTGAGCTAGATAAAATGGAGAAAATGGACGTTTTGAGAAAAGTGACTGAACCAACTGAGTGGTGCAGTTCTATGGTCAATGTAAAAAATCCAGACAATAGTCTTCGAATTTGTTTAGACCAACAAAATCTTAATAAAGCCATAGTACGTGAGTGGTATCAGCTTCTAACTTTTGAGAAAATTGCATTCAAGATAGAAGGGGCAAATATTTTTTCAATACAGGACGGCAATAAGGGCTTTTATCAGATTAAATTGCATGAAGAAAGTGAAATACTTACATTTAATGCTAGGTGTTACGGGCGATATTGTTATAGCAGAATGCCTTATGGACTGTGCTCTGCACCGGAAGTTTTTCATCGTACATTCAAGAATATTTTTGATGGACCTCCAGGAGTGGAAATTTACCTAGATGAATCTGGGCAGCGAATAAAGAAGAACACGCCAAAAGAATGGAATCCAAATCCAATTTTCGCAGATACGGTATTCCATTGTTAGTTTATTCTGATGGGGGACCTCAGTTTGCGAATTTCAAATTTGAAAATTTTTCAAAAACTTGGAACTTTAAGCATATAATGTCAAGTCCATACTATCCTCGTTCTAATACTATGGCAGAAAGGCATGTGGGTATTTTTAAAACAATGCTCAAAAAGGCGGAACATAGTAGATAAGAACCGTATATCGTTTTGCTAGAATATAGGAATACCCCTATATATTCTGACATAAATAAATCTCCCAGTGAAATTATGTTTTTATTTTTATTTAGAACTCAAGCAGGTTTTGAATGAGCATTATCATAACATGAGAAATCATGCTAAACCCAATTTTTTCAATAAAGGGGAGGTACAATAATACTGGTCAATCTATAAAATTGAAAGAAATTATAAATCAGAATCTTGACCGCTCAAGTTTAGGTTTTGACCAAACTGGGGTTCTGCCAAAGACTGGTATGTTTGTTATTTTTATAATAGTTTATTGCTTTTTATTTTTGTCACTATTATCTATAATTTCTAGAGAAAGAAGGATGTCAGGTAGTTACCAGAGTAATATGTTGTATGACAGAGCAGGGGTTACAGATATAGTGACGGAAGGAGTTCAGTTTAGCTTGAAATAAATCTTTGAAACTATAGGTACCTCGTTTATTGCAAATGTCCGAACCTTGCAGGACCCCCTCAACTCCATACACTAATTTATTCTCAGATTTGAAGCCGAAATCTATGAAAAAAGCCACTCAGAACATTAAAAAAATAGAAAAATCACCACAAATACGCAATCGTACATCAAGTTCGCATCTTCAATATTCGTTATTTTCCTTCGAGTCCCTTATTGCCTTTTATATACAGGCCAACGACGATAAATCAGCGCCGGCTTTTCTAGAAGCTGTCTGAACCCAGTCGAGCGACTTGAAATATGACGCAAGTCTGTCATAAAACTCGACGTGAATAACTGTTGCGATCCGACAGACATGTTGCGGTACGCCCTATTTGCGCCAAGTTTATAGCATCTACCAGGTCGATTCGTAAAGAAGACAACATTCGCCACCTTTCACTGGATTTCTGGTTCGCTAATGACATTCGTTTAAATCTTGTACTGAGTTATTATTGTTTTAATTGATCCCTGCACCATGGCGTGACGTAATCTCTTTGAATAAGAATAAACCAGAGGTTAACGTCGTTTAAGTACCACTGTTGGAAGTTGACACTTTATGCACAAGTTACTTGTTAGTTCAGGTTAGTATCTTCCGCTAGTATCATTATAATCATTTGGATATAATCGGAAGTGCTTTCAAGGGTGTTGATACTTTAACCGACGAGGATTTTGGATAGTGATTTGTCTTGGAAAAACCATCAGCTTCTTCGTCCAGCGTCCAGCGAACCAATAGGAGCTTGGGTTTTTGTATCATTTGCATTTGAAACAAGTGTATGTCATAAACTGATAAATAATTAAATAAATTTAGGACTGCAATGATGATAACACATACCGTCATCAGATATTTTATTGGTGAAATGAAAACAAACTGATATCAAACCTGTAAGTTTATTATTAGGTAAATAAATATTCTCCTATCTATGGTATATATACATGTCCCTGATGCTATCTACTGCACATTAGTAATTTTTTTTTTCTCATATGGTAGTATTTTTTTTTAATGTGCGTATCTCCTACTCTTTCACTTCACAGACCTCTCGGTAAAAAAGCATGTGCGATGTCGGTAATTACCTGCCATTAGCTATTAGACTTACATTTACGACTTGATAATGCTTCAACATTGAAACGATATGTTGCTTTTTTGTTTTTTTCCTATTAAGATAATTTCTATTCAAATTTGGAGTGCTAATTCAATTTGTAGCTCTTCGTTTTCCGAGGAGTTCAGATTCCCAATCTCCGTCTTTCTTTGTTTTTCCAGATTAAGTTAAACTCTGAATGCTTCATTTATCCCTTCGCCTGCGATTGTCCCTTTTTTCTCCTGATCTGTGATGTTCAGGTCAGAAGTTATTTTTGGTATCGATGGTATTCGTTGTCCATGGCCATACCACAACAATGGAGAACACGAAGTTTTATGGAAAAACGCAAAAACCATAATAGGGTCGTTTCATGATTTTTTTTTATTTTTTTATTGACCAAATTAAGCACATCAAAAACTATTCTTGGTTTTTTTCCCGCATTTTTTAGAATGATATTAAAGGAGATATTTCAATTTGAAATTTTACTATTTTCCGTTATTTTTTAAAATGGTTTCGCCCTGTATTTCTAAATTTAAGTTTGCATCACTGACAGAATTTGCTAGTTGTCTAGTTGGCTACCCTGCGACTGGCATATGTCCGTCTTCTTTTAGAGGTTATGTCAGTTATTTTGATGGATAGGGGATTTATTAAAGCCTCCAGCGAAAATTTACCTAAACTAAATTATGTGATGCTGCAAGAGTTTTTTGCCAAAAATACGGATTATTTAAGTGCAGAAATAAGAGGAGTCAAAACAGAAAGGTGCGTAGTGAAATATTGGCATAATTATTGTATTGGTTTAGCTTTGGCTCATTATTATATTACATTTTTAGTAGCAGGGTAACAGTTATTGTGGGTGACGATGCTATGGGTGTATGCAGTTGAAAAGAGACAGCAGAATATCCTCTGTTAGGAGCATTGCCAGATGGAATAAGCAAAGAATTTGTGATTGAAGTTGAATGTCCTAGCAAGGAGGAGACTGTGAAAAACTACATTAAGAAAAATGAAAATATAATGACGAAATACATGTGCCAACTTCAGTTACAATTGTTATTGTGTAACAGACGAAAAGGACTGTTTTGTGTGGCAAGTCCCAAATTTGGAGAGGATAATGAAATGACAATGTTTGAATTATACTTAAACATTAGGTTTCTCAAAGTAAATATTGAATCAGCTGAAGAATTTTGGAAGAAAAATGTATTTTCAGTCATTTTGAATAAAAATATATGATTGATTTGGGAGTCTGGTAGTTTTCTTCTTTACATTATTTATGCATTAAAAGTACCCTTTTAATCCCCAAGGTTAAATTTCACTTTATTTCCCAAGGGATTAACTTTTTACTTTATTTCCCATGGAGTAAATGGAACAGGGAATAAAAGGGTACTCCGAGCCGAGGGAATAAAAAACGCTTTAGTCCTGAAATGTATACACTATTTTATGTACTTTAGAGGGATCAAAAGTACCATTTTAATTTTTAATTCCTAAAGTGCATAAAATAGTGTATACACCTCAGGACTAAAGCGTTTTTTAATCCCTCAACAAATTATAGCCCTCCCTTTGGGATTAAAAGTACCACTTCGGTCCCTAGGTGTATAATGTACTATTTTGGCTGTAAAAAAAAACAATAGGTTTTTTTTTATACAATATATTCAAAAAAGCATTTTTTTCTAGCTTTGACATAAAATTTATCTGATTAATGGTTCCTGCAAATTCACTATTCCACAAGCAATAATTATTAAATAATCAGTTTTTGCTACAAGCTGATGGTCAATGCAGGAATGTCCTTCGAGTATTGCAAATTCTCACAATCTTTGTATCACTCTTTCAATATGGATTCGTAAGCTGGCAATTCTTTTATTCAGCTTCTTAACAAACTCCGATTCTGCTTGATTGATATGTGAAACCACATTTTTCTTTATACGTAATTTGCAGTTTGGCCAGTTTGTCATCCTAAACTGCATTCAGTTATCACAATCTTGTTCCATTTATAAACATAATATAATGTTCATATTTTTGAAATAATGACAGAAAATAGGTGTTTATATAATGAAATTTGGCAACTAAGTTTACTTACATTGAAATGATCTTCGCAGCAATAAATTCCACCAGAAATACTAGACAATATATTAACTCTTTCCACAGCTAAACACCAACTTCTTCTTATTTGTTCATTTTTGGGGTTTGGGATTTTCTTCGAATTTAGATTACTGTTTTTACAAGAAGGCACAAAACATTTACGAAAATCCATAGCCAAAAAGTGAACAGTAGGTAGGCCTTAGGTGGGTACACTGAAACTGAAATGCATGCACTATTTGAGTCCTTAACATCAAATATTGAGAAACAATGACCTTGAATTTATTACACGTTTCTTTTAAATATTTTTCTTGAAACCTCGGAAAAACCGTTGAAAACTCAAAAAATAATGAAAATATAACAACGGTCAACGACAATCCAAAATAATAACAAAACAACATAACCTCACAAAATTGCATATGTTGATGGATTTGTTTACAACTGCTATGCGCCTAGTGACGTCATGGGAGAAAGAGACCAACAATTCGACAAGGACAAAAAAAGTTTAAATTTTAAATTAATTTAAATAAACCAGGAAACAATTTTCAATGCAACCAATATGACATGGCTAAGTTTTAGGCCTCACTATATCGAAAAATAATGGTCAGTATAATTTTAATGATAGGAGGTTACGACCCTATTATCTGCAGAATACTGTGAGGTAATTATAGGAAAAGTATACCCCGTCGCAACAGACGACTTCCTCCAATTCCGAAAAATCGGAGGAACCGTGTTGCCAAAAGCAACAAAACACATGAAAGAAATAAGTACCAGACACCGCGATTTTTATTTTAATGGATAGGTACATCAAGTGAACTAGCCCAACAAGAAAAATCGAGCGTGGTTCCATAAAATAGACCTGCGGTTTTTTCGTTTGCCGCGACCGGTTAAATCAAGACAGTTTCGCTTGTACGCCTTCGCAATGGACTTGAACTTCCTGAAAGAGTTGGCCAGCTGAGTGGAGTTTGGAAGTAAAGCCAGGTAAGGTGAAAAAATATCCTTTTCAGTTTCGATATCTTTCAATTTAAAATCTTTCATCGATCACCATTCTATCAGCAGCCTGTGGATTTTCCAGTTTTAATTACGCACATTAATTTGGTCGAATTAATTTAATCGAACACTGGTAGTATCTACCAGTAATACAGATTTTGACTCCGAATGAGATGGTTATAGTGTACCTACGATATTAGCCTCATAGATCAGTCCTCAGGCAAAAAGCAAAAAGCAAAAAAATGAAAGGCAAATACAAGGTAATATTTTGTAGAGCAACACAACGAAAATTATTAATTGCAAAACTTCACACTTGGCCGCGCTTCTTGATATTGTGTCTGGCGCGGTTCCCTCCTTATTCGCGTCGAAAATGTAAATCGACTCAGTAATTACTAGCGACCCGAAAAGCGGAAATCATTTGCAACTTTTGACGGGCAATTAATAATTTATTCAACTCGCCGTTGATTAATTGACGTCTTTATCGAGAAAGGGAGGGCCGCCGCTGGCGGAAATTTACGCAGCCATTTATGGAGATTGATGTGTCCCCGAGCATTTTTCTAATTTTCCTTTCTGATGTTTACCGGGAGATTAGACTCATCAATCTTATTTCCATCAACGTGAATTCGTATTATTTGGCAATGTGATTTATGACTAGAAAGTTTAGATTTTTTTTTCGTGTCATTTGGATGGTTGAGATAATTCGATTTCAATTTAACAAATTGCAACGTTAATTCTTTCACAATTTGTGTTTATAGGAAAAGCTTGTTTTTTCTATTTGGGTTACCCAAACGAACTGATTTTGGTCGGCCTATTACGATCAGTACTAATACAGCAAAATGTTGTTTAGTACTGCATTCAAGTCTTAGATGGCGCCACGACTAAAAGTCTCCCATCATACCGTTTCTAGTTTGCCTACAGGCACTAAACCTGGATTGGGTTGAGTTTCTTTGCTTTCCTAGCCACACTGATGAGATCTGATAGATCAAAACGCGTCTGTGGATAGAAAAGCGAGGAAAATTAACCCAAATTTTCACATTCTGCATTCTGCTAATTATTTTTCTTTTTCTTTTTTGAACAAGCTTTTATTCTTGTTTATATAACGTACAAATCTGAAACAGTACAAAAACGATTACTGTTCGCTTGACACATAACATGAGCGACATGACATAATGTTCCAACAACTTTTTCACTTGCCCCAACAGAACGGCTAATCCAAAGTTAGAGATCGCAGGTTATAAACCAGTCACTTTTGACGTCATAAACTGTGCCAGGTAACGTCGCAGCATGCACACCGAAGTATCGGTTAATTTGTTCTTGACATGTTCAGAACTTTGAAAGCACCAGGGATTTTTATTTTTTTCCGTGGATTAACTAATGAGGTTTCGCAAAATAAATAATTTAATGAAACATTCAATCAAATCTGCTTCAAACCAAAATTAAATATATATACATATATGGGAGAAAATTTCACTTGGTTTTTCTTCATTGAATATATTCTCTATAAACTTACAACCAGAATCAGTTACTGACAATCGTCAACATATCAAGTTGAGTCAGAAAAGACTCGACAGATGCAAAAAGGGAAATTGTAGTTTCACAAAGTCATCCTTTATCAGAAGATTGAACATTTTTTGTTAATATTTTCTCACCTGACTGCACTTTATTATCCCTTTCAAACCAACCACCACAATCAATCAAACACGCGTGGCTAACATTGGCAACATCTATTGCCGAATGCCATACATCAACGTCAGCTAGAATATAGATATAAAATAACAACGCTGGCTCTGTTGAATGCAGATAAACTTTCCATTACACATATGCCCGATCATTTATCATGAACGGATGACGGGACATTTCACCAAACAATGTTGCCGTAGTTTTCAGAAATCTGTTAAATAACATCGATTCAACACTTTGCAATCAATTTGTTGAATAACCCCAGGGCTGTAAGCTTTAAGTCATACAAATGCCATACCTTCATATCGCAAGAGATAATATTTACGATAATATTTAATGATTACACCGAATGACCCATAATCACGTTATAAAAGCGCGACTTAACGACAAATTGAGTAAGTACAACGCGAGACGTTAAAAACCGTCCTCGGGCCCCCCGTTTTCCAAGAGCTGGCCTAATAACAGCCCTGGGTGCCATCAATCAAGGCAAATTGCACGGTGGGCCCCAGAATTACGGCTGTCGAGCCCGTAATGGGGACCACGCCAGAGGCGCGCTATGCAATCAGGCTTTTTTGTTACACGGACGATGGTAATTTTCGTTTGAGAACCAGTATGCTACTTTACAAAGATTGGATGGATTATGGATTTTGCATAAAATTTCTCATGATAAAACTATTCTATTACCAAAATACAGACTTATTTGAATAATTTTCTTTCAAACTAGTTTGCATTTGATCACGGACTGACGAAGATATCAAGAAAAACGGAGATTTGCTAATAGACACTTTAAGCAAATGCTAAATTTTTCTACGTATCCGTATCCGCATCCGTAAACGCATCGACTTACTTTGACCACCTAAAAGTCTTTTTAAGCATGGCCATACATTACGTAAACGATCGTATCCTTAGATGAAACGTTTTCTAACCTCAAAAAGTGTTGCATTGATTTTGTAGCTGTGTTCGTAGGTTTTCTTACTATGTAAGTACTGGTTTATGTTGTTAATGTTATTTTAGTGATAACTAAAGCCCATTTTACAATGGACGTAACGTAACCGTAAAGACGTAACATAAGTCCTAAGCATGCGCATATTAGATTTATTTGCGTCAAATATATTACCGAAAACGCAACGTAAGAGAAGATGAGAATAATTCAAATTTTGATTATTCTTGGCTTTTGATTGACTCTGAAATTCAAATTTCGAATATTCCCGGCTCATGATTGGTTTAGAAATTGAATTTTTAATTATTCCCGGCTCTTGATTAGCTTATTTTTGAATTTTCCCTGCTTTTGATTGGCTTAGAAATTCAGATTTCCGGCTCTTGATTGGGTTTAAAATTAAAATTTTAATTATTTTGATTGAATCTGAAATTCAAATTTTGAATATTCCTGGCTCATGATTGGTTTAGAAATTCAATTTTTGATTATTTCCGGCTCTTGATTGATTTCCAAAATAAGTTTTTTAATTTTCCCGGCTCTTGATTGGATTTAAAATTCAAATTTTGATTATTCCTGGCCCTTGATTAGCTCTGGAATTCAAATTTTGAATATTCCCAACTCATGATTAGTTTAGAAATTGAATTTTTGATTATTCCTGGCTCGTGATTGGCTTCAAATTTTAAATATTCCCGGCCCTTGATGGGCTTAGAAATTCAAATTTTAAATATTCCCAGCTCTTGATTGGCTTTCAAAAACTATTTTTAAATTTTCCCCACTTTTAATTGGGTTTAAAATTCAAATTTTGATTATTCTTGGCTCTTGATTGGCTCTGAAATTCAAATTTTCAATATTCCTTGCTCATGATTGGTTTAGAAATTAAAGTTTTGATTATTCCCGGCTTTTGATTGGCTTAGAAATTCAGATTTCCGGCTCTTGATTGGGTTTAAAATTAAAATTTTAATTATTTTGATTGAATCTGAAATTCAAATTTGGAATATTCCTGGCTCATGATTGGTTTAGAAATTCAATTTTTAATTATTTCCGGCTCTTGATTGATTTCCAAAATAAGTTTTTTAATTTTCCCGGCTCTTGATTGGATTTAAAATTCAAATTTTGATTATTCCTGGCCCTTGATTAGCTCTGGAATTCAAATTTTGAATATTCCCAACTCATGATTAGTTTAGAAATTGAATTTTTGATTATTCCTGGCTCGTGATTGGCTTCAAATTTTAAATATTCCCGGCCCTTGATGGGCTTAGAAATTCAAATTTTAAATATTCCCAGCTTTCAAAAACTATTTTTAAATTTTCCCCACTTTTAATTGGGTTTAAAATTCAAATTTTGATTATTCTTAGCTCTTGATTGGCTCTGAAATTCAAATTTTCAATATTCCTTGCTCATGATTGGTTTAGAAATTAAAGTTTTGATTATTCCCGGCTTTTGGTTGGCTTAAAAATTCAAATTTTGATTATCCCCGGCTCTTGTAATTGGCTCTGAAATTCAATTTTTGAATTTTCCCGGCTCCTGATTGGGTTTAAATTTCAAATTCTGAATATTTCTGGCTCTTGATTGGCTCTGAAATTTTAAATATTCCCGACTCATGATTGGTTTAGAAATTGAATTTTTGATTATTCCCGGCTTTTGTTTGGCTTCAAATTTTGAATATTCCCGGCTCTTGATTGACTCAAAAATTCAAATTTTGAATATTCCCGGCTCATGATTGGATTCCAAAATCAATTTTTGAATTTTCTTAGCTCATGATTAAGTTTAAAATTCAAGCTTTGATTATTCCTGGCTCTTAATTGGCTTAGAAATTCAAATCTTGAATATTCCCGGCTCTTGATTGGCTTCCAAGGTCATTTTTTGAATTTTCTCGGCTCTTGATTGGCTTCATATTTTGAATATTCTCGGCTCTTGATTGGCTTAGACATTCAAATTTTAAATATTCCCAGTTCTTGATTGGCTTCCAAAGTCAATTTTTGAATTTCCCTGGCTCTTGATTGGGTTTAAAATTCAAATTTTAATTTTTCTCGGCTCTTGATCGGGTTTAAAATTTAAATTTCTTAGACAATCAAGAGCCGGGAATATTCACAATTTGAATTTCTAATCCAATCAAGAGTCGGGAATATTCAAAATTTGAAGCCATTCAAAAGCCGGGAATAATCAAAAATTCAAATTTGAAACCAATCATGAGCCGGGAATATTCAAAATTTGAATTTCAGAACCAATCAAGAGCCAGGAATATTCATAATTTGAATTTCTAAGCAAATCAAGAGTCGGGAAAATTCAAAAATTGATTTTGGAAGTTAATCAATAGCCGGGAATATTCAAAATTTGAATTTCAGAGCCAATCAAGAGCCAGGAATAATCAAAATTAGAAAGAGCCGAGAAAATTCAAAAATTGACTTTGGAAGCGAATCAAGAGCCGGGAATATTTGAAATTTGAATTTCTAAACCAATCAAGAGCCGGGAATATTCAAAATTTGAAGCCTATCAAGAGCCGGGAATAATCAAAAATACATTTTCTATACCAATCATGAGCCGGGAATGTTTAAAATTTAAATTAAAAACCCAATCAAGATCCGGGAAAATTCAAAAATTGACTTTGGCCAATCAAGACCCGAGAATGATTAAAAATTGAATTCCTAAACCAATCAAAAGCCGGGAATAATCAAAATTCAAATTCCCAAACCAATAAAAAGCCGGGAAAATGTAAAATTCTAATTCCAAACCCGACGGGAAACTAAATTTTTTTTACCAAATGTTGCTACAAACGAATTCAATACATGTTCATATAACAAGCGTTGCTACATGAAATCTCACCCTAAAAATTTACTAAAAAAACTACCCCCAAAACGACTTGTTGTTACACTTTCGCTCGTGTTGCTACATTTTTTTATATGTTGCTACATAAGTTCATTGAAATCTTGCTCTAAACCTACTAAAAACTACTCCCAACGATTGTGTTGCTACACTTTTTTTTCGTGTTGCTACATAAGAAATTCAACAAACTCTTGCCTTGAGCAAAAACTATTCCACAAATGACTTGTTGCTACACAAAACGAGTGTTGCTACACTTTTACTGCTACTTATTTCACTGCAGGATCATCACGGTGGATCATTGATCGTCCCTGCATGTTATTAAAATTCGTCCATCTTCGGCAGCTCGGCTATACTCGGCTTCGGCAGCACCGCATCGATTCGCCTTAACAACGTACAGGCTAATTCGTCTTATTACTCCCTATGTGTCTAGTAGGTCGGTCCGGTCTGTATGTGTATAGGTATACAAATATGATATCAACTCCTTTGAAGAGATATAGAATGAAACCTGAGGAAGATAATGGAGGCTGCTTGGGACAGATTCATAAAAATTTTAAAAGGCTCAGAGCCCAATGAGAGAACAAATAATGAATCTGTTACTAAGTACTTATTGCTAACTGAGAAGATAAGCAAATGTCTAATAACCTCTTAAAAGCGGATAATTTGCAAATTAGAGATTGATCAGAAGATTGTCCAGCAAGTATATCTCTGGATGCTTAAATAGCAAGCTTTACAGAAACTATTCGATCGTGATAGTGCGCAGGGCTGAATATTTGCAAGGAAGTATCTACATCCTTACAACTACCATCGCCTGCGCATAAAAGATTTCCACAATCTACAGATTTTGGGTTGGGCCTTTTCTATATTGGATTTCTCAATGAACTCTCGCAGAAGTAGCTGGAGGATTTTGAATTTTTCACCACAAAGGACCTATAATTGAATAAAGTATACTATAAATCGTCAAGAGGTTTAGACATAGGTAGGTACCTACGATCCAGAAAAATGGACTATTAATTTACAAGGACTTAAAATGCAAAAAGAGAATCAAGAACCCTCCCAAACAAGTGTGCCCCTTCTTTTTAGAGGAGGTCCTAATGAATTTATTACAAAGAGGTTCCCGAACCTGAAGATGAACCCATAAAATTAGGCACCGGAATGCTACAATACCTTCAAAATGAAAGCCCAATTTAGTTGTGGTTGCGCTAGTAGAACCATTAACTCTATCGCCAAGGATTTTTGTTGATCCAACGTGTGGCTAAATATTTAAAAACATTTGGTAAAGAAAATGTGATCCATGCAGCAGGCCCATTAGAGAGAGCAATTATCCCAACAGAAAGAGTAAAATTAGAATGTATAAGAAACAGAAGTTAATGCAATAAACGTGTTGGGATTTATGTTCGACGAGACATGAAAAAAACATCGCCTTGAATAAGATCTAATTTGTTTATAAAATGAGAAGTCACTAATCCAAAGCAAAAAAAATCCTGCTTTGGTTTATACGGTTTTGTATATGTTACGAATGAGAGTACGCACCCGTGTTCTCCGTGCAGTTTTTCACAAACTTGACACAGTAATAACATGCGGAGGCTTCGAAATTGCAAATTAAAACGGATGAGCTCCAATTTGCGTGACCGCGATGATGTGCGGTTGACCGAAGGGGCATTTACGTGCTCCTAATTTATATGGTGCTGTCAACTATGTCGTCGATGTGAGCAGGCAAGAGAGAGTAAGATAATTTTAACCTGTTGTTGTTTTTGAAATTTATCCATTAAGCAATGAAATAGTTCAAATAAATCTCCTAGCATTACCTGACTCATAGTATTCAAACCAGTCTTAAGATGTCTAAAACAATCTCTCGAATACGACTTAAATAGACCAAGAAGCATTAAAGCAACTGCATTAAATCTTAAGGATAACGTGTACCGGCAACTTCCTAGCATTGTTCTGCTTAATCCCTGTAAACGCCTCCTGTAATCCCGGAGAGATTAATGGCCTTGCGGTTCCTTTGGCCAGGGAATTAGCGGCACCTAATAAATATTCCTCGAAATTTCTCCTTTAATAGAAAAACAGTTTATTGGACTTCTTAAAAGTCTCAACCCTTTCGAGGGACAAAAATCGCCATAATCATTCAATCGACATCTAGCAAAAATTTCTTCTCTCCTTCACCTTCTCCTAACAATTCCATCAATTTTGAAAATTTGAATTCATCGACGTAATAATTTCGATCATCAATAACGCGGCCGTCGCGCAAATCCGCGCGGCAGTGTAAAATATGTTCCAATTTCGTTTTGATAGATGGCGGCACTGAAAGCTGGCATTTGTCTTCATCGTGTAAATCAGTGCTTCGCTGGAACACGGCCCCTAGGAGCTGAAAAAAGGGACGATGACAAACTCGTCTTGAGTTTGAAATCTGGACTTTTCCAGTATTCAATTTATCTGTTTTCAAAATGACATTTCCGTTGCTTATTCTTTTGCTTCTCAGCAACAGAATTATCACTGAAACTCAATTTCCAATGTCTAAACTTCATTTATACACTAGGAGGTGAAGCACATAACATAGGTTTAATGCTTGAGGAAGATAATAACATAATAAGTGTTATATAGGCTCAATGTCTGGTTTAACTAGATCAAATTGGAGAAAATTCCATTCTTTTGGATCTTCTGTCACTGTTTCTACAAATGGCAACACATTGTCAAAATAGGATTTTGCATTTGCAATACATGTTACTCAGGGCATATTTGATTGTCTGTCAGGGTCAGGTATACCAATATCAACACGATTCCACAAAAGTCGAGTTTCGTATCTGCTGCTTTCTTCTACTTTTCTTGTGGTATCTTTTATAATATGCATGCACCTTTTTGATTAATTTAATATTTTATTAGCAAGTTGAGATTGTAATCATTAATCATCAATTATTATAGTTTTTTTTTCTTTTTGATTACTTCTTGTATCTGGTGATATTTTTCTCAAATATTGCTCATTCGGTCATTTTTCTTTAGACGCAACTCCTTTCTATCTACCTTAATTGATTTAGACATGTCTTATTATATCAAGTTAAGTTAGACAACATTAGGTAGCTAGTCTTAGCATTGAACTGACTATACAGCAGTGAAAATGTTCCAAAACTTTATAAGATCCAGTCTAGTTGAGCTTTTCCGTTCAAACAGTCACATAACACAGTTCGTTCGAAACTGATGGTGCTATTCGTCTCTTACGACGCTGAAAAATCGACGTCCCGCGTCGGCCATCTTCGCCCTACACCCGTTTTATTCATTTATTGATGTCAAAACGACATGTGTAGCTGCACAAGACAACATGTTATTTCCAAGCCTGATTTAATATTAAACCACCAAATTTATTACACCCGGCATTATTACCTCATCGACGCACTTATTTCCGAATTCCAGACCGTCTTTAACCTCATCCGACAATGTTCGGCGTTTAATGTGCCATTTGCCCGCTTTAACGATGATTAACGGAGCCTTAACGGCCCGATATCAGACCGTAAGGACACGTCGAGGGTTCGGATTACTGAACTCCTATATAGTAGAGAGTTTGTGTGGAGTTAGGTGTAGGGTATTAGTTGGAATTAATTGAAATGTGAAGGTAGGAATTCTTTTATTTATATACTTATACCTACCTACACCTGAACATGGGGAAATTAACTCGATAATAAGGAACAAGACATCAGGAACTGAATTTCAGAAATGCTGACAACTGTAAAAACGCTTATGGCCGTGTAAATCTGCATAGATTAAGAGTCTTAAGAGACCCAGATATAACTACTGTAGGAAACATCTACAGAGAACTTTATTCAAAGTGGAATCCTGCCCTTATCGACATAATAGCTAATGAAAACATAGTGAATGTCGATTCTGAAGCCAGACATCTTCACAGAAGAAATAGAACTTGCCTTGTCTTAAAATGAAGCACAGGAAAGCCCTAGGATAGGACGAAATCACAGTTGAAAAAGTAAGGAGGAATAAAATCCATCAAAATACTCAGAAATAAATGTTTAATTGAAGAGCCATAGAAATAATGATGCGGAGAATAAATGTCAGAGATCATAACAGAATGAGAGATCAGAAAAACAAAGGTGGATGTCATAATAGTACAGTCATACAAGGATTCTTCTACTGCAAAAATCAGAGTGTGTCTAAAATTTTGTCTACACCTACCAACCGGTTTCCACCTGATACGCCAGGAAAACAGAGGGTAGCACCCGTTTCTACACCACCCCAGAGGTAAGATGCAAGGCGCGTTTTTTTTACATTGTATTTTTACTGTAGGCCTAATCCATGATCTTTCTTGTTGTGACTTTTATATGTAGGATGTGCGATCTTCATTCTCGTAACCTGTCCCCTCTTCTACGACGTACAAATGTTAACATTAAGCACAGCATCGGCTCATAATGTATTTGGTTTTAACATTTGTACCGTTCAGTTCTGGCTCCGAAACGCCGCGCCCCTGACCGATAAGAGTTGGGTAGTGGGTAGACTGATCAGGACAAGTCTCGGCTGTACAGACAAGTCCAGCAGATTAACCGTAATCCTTATGTCCTGGTTGAACGTACGGACATAGATCAGTTATACTTTCTACCCCGCTGACACGCGATTCCGAATTTGTCGCTAGACGCTTTCGGGGACTGGTGCTGAACCTAGGGCTTATTTTTTCGATAGTTGTTTTATTCCTTTATCTGCGCATTGACCCATGGTTTTTCTTTCTCCACTGTAACAAGCTACCTGGTGCTAGTGGGCCCTCAACCACTATAATCTTGAGGTTGGTGCTCGAGATTACCGCTGAATTAACCAAAAGATATATACCGACTGTTAAGCTGCCACAGCTCAAGGAAAAACCTAGGAAAAACATTACAAATTTGGCGCCCGAGCAGGGCATCAGCAACTGACCGTAAAGTACGTCATCATCCGTCCCCCGTTCCACTGAGAGGCCGTTTATTTTGGTACCGACCGATGGGTTGACCCTTAGATTGAAATATTTCTTCATGGATTCTTCAGAAGCAACGGCACTGCTTGGTGTTACTCTGAATCCAAGAGTTGACAAAATAACTAGAAAAGGTTAGGTGTGAAGGATCGTTACACGTATCGTAGCCATAATAACATGACAAATAGCAGTACACTTACACTCAAGATGGTCAGTTTTGCCTTTTCTGTTTTTCAGAATTAATTATTCAATGCTCTGTGGGATGTTTTCGTTAAGTTTATGAAACATTTTACTCGGAGGAGGATAAGATTGACAATCAACAGTCATGTACCGAATGTCTTCTCTGATAATTTTGGTCACACTTCACACTTTGGTACAATTCGAAGGCGTTCTTTTGCCGGTTGAGATTTCTTATTTTCATACAAGCTTTACTTAAAATATTACTTTGAGTATCGCGGAAACAATTATAGTCGAAAAGGAATAAATTTTTGTCGGTTACAACAACCGAAAAGCGTGAAAATTGAAAAAGAAAAGAAAGCTAAGGAAAATTGGAGGATTGAAAATTTTGGTCCTCAGCATTGCCGGTGCTATACGCTCTAGCCAACTAAGACACCACGACCCTACAGATCTTTTTGATGTTTTGATTGGTGTTGTTAGAGGAAGTTGCGTGGTTCTCCGCTGATTGCCAAACTTCTAATTATACATTGATATTTCTTAGTTTTTTTTGTCTCTGTTCTGTTTCCTCGTTGGCTTCTTCACCACAAAAAAAAACACAAAGTTTTTAAATCAAAAGATTCCAAGCTAGAGCGTGTTTTGCGAAAAAAATAGTAAGATGTACTGGCAGCATCGTCATCTCGTCGTCTTTTAGATGACACTATGCTACTCCCCTAGGATACCAACCTCCAATTCGAGGATTGATGCGGGTTTCCCTTACGACGAACTGGGTTTTCCGAAAACCTCATTTCGCGCCCGGAGGATTTAATCGTTGGCTCTCTCTTTTCTCTCTTCGTGCTCGTAAGCAGCTCGCACCAACAATACTAGGGGGGCTCGTCCACCGGCCGCCTAAAGCGATCCCGATAGTGAGGAGACCCAAGCAAAGTATTGTCAGCCTAATACGCGTTCCAAGTGCAGGGTAAGCAAGTCACCACACTTCTGTCGAGAAAAATGAGGGGACTTTTAGATGCTACTATGTATACTCCTTGCGACAGTTTTTATGTACTGTTACCGAATCTGGGTAATTAAATCACAAAACGAAACGTCTTGCCAACTAGATTTGAACTGACTTACATCGATTGAATGCGATTAATCGGTCGATCATAGTTGACAGATAATTAATGAAGCAAATGTCATTTGGCAACCAATCGTTATTAAATAACGTTCATAACTTTTGACCTTGAATATATGAAAACGCAAGCGCGATAGTAAGTGAAAATCTGTTCGTGTTCAGATATTTGGATAAAAGTCCATTATTATTCATTGTTTGTCTTTATAGTGAAATCATTCTGCATCGGTTGGCTTCAATAGCGATAATATAGTAATTTGAAAGCCAGTATGACGCGATAATTATTGACAGAGGTGCTGGCTACATTTTAATTATTACCTTTCTCGTATAAGTAATGGCCGGATACTGGCATTAGACGAGCGGATTCTATTCGGTAGTTAATGCAAAACTTCAGTGTACATACTCTAGCCTAGAAAGACCCAATTCGAAAGCGCCTTATCAGCGAAATGACATACAGTTTATTTTTGATTTAAGGCCGACTTCCTGTCATTTGTTCTCACGGCCGCCGCGCCGTAGAAACGTACACATACACATACATATTTATTATTCCGATCGGCGTAATTTATGTTCATTATGTCCGAAAGTCACGCCATCGAAATTTGCATGCGATAATGAGCCCGCAGCCACGACGATGACAAACTGCTCTTGCTGGCACGATCATAAATCACTCGTACGTTTCCGCCAATCGGTGGATGTACTTCCAAAGACTCATTTCAACAAGAAAATTAATATTGAAAACGTAATTGCTTTACTAGTAATTAAAGACATGTCGGCAAAGCAAACATATATATTTTTTAATCAGACTAGGATCACAATTAACTTCAAGTGACAGGTGGTAAATTATTCAACTCTTAAAGTTAACAGCATCAATTAACGATATCTTCTCCGAACGGAAAATATCCAATCACCATTCTAAATAACCGATGTCTTCCACATCTTCACAAATTACTAAGAACGAATTAATTATTGCATTAGATGACTTCATCGAAGCGTTCTTCAAATGAAAATAATTGAATTCTCGTCCAACTTAACAAGCCGCTAATCACCCGGATGAATGGTAATATTTAACTTAAGAGAAAATGACGCCGGTATCCTTTGATGATGCGTGACTACGCTCTACAAGGTCTCTTTTGGTCGATAAACAAGATTAAAAGAATGTGTCTGCAGTAATTAACGTTTATTAGCGAATTTTCTTTATTCAATATTTGGACGAACGAGGTGAATTGTAAGAAATTCTTGGCAATTAACCCTAATGCGTTTAGTTTATAAAATAAACTCATCAACATTTTTCTCCATGGAAAAGTTGAAGGCAATAATCTTTTTAAAGATGCACATTATTCCAGAACCGGGGCGCGTTTTATAACAATCGCTATGGAAAAATATCGTCGTTGTCACCTCGGGTCCTAAATCACGTCGCATTACAGACATCGGTCTCTCGGAATCCGCCGACCGCGTCATATTTCACGCGCCCGTGAAAAATTCATGTCATTAGCGGCGCAGCGCGTTCCATAAATCACGTCGGTTCGCCTCCAGCCCTGGGGGTGAAAAACGACCGGGCACAACTAGGGTCGTAAGTCATCTGTCCTATCCCTTGTCCACCCGTGTTACCCAGGCGCCCTTTGCATCTATCTGAAAACTTGCCCTGGGATCTACAAGGATTTAGGTCACTGGTCGAGGATATGGATCTTGTTTGCCTAAGTAAATATGTTGAAGGTAGAACGTGGAAGTTTTATTCCTACTTGTTATATGAGCAAGAGGTAGTAGTGAGGATCCATGGAAGCGAAGGAAGCAAAACATTTTATTTGGGACATTATTTGTATATTTGTATACATTTGTATGGACATGCTATTAGTACTAGCACTAGTAGCAACGGAGTAATCTTTAAAGTGCTAAATGTTTGTTTACAAAAATTGCACTTCTACGAAAAGTATGGCTTTTTGCATTGACTCGCATGCTCTCTGGGTGGAACTTAAATCAATAGTGTGAGCAGTGGGCTTAATCAAATAAAAATTAACGGAAATAAATTAACGTTTCAAATAGATTCCCTTATTATTTGTAACATCGCTACACGCCCCTACAATGGAACAAACTCAAAAATATATAAATTTCCGTAATATTGCACTGAAAATACATAAACGATCTCCTCTACAAGTCCCAATAAAATATCCTGGGGCTCCTTCTCTCGACAATATCAATACACTTTTGCTTTATCCTTCAGCAGCGTCTAACAGGATAATTTTTCTTCTCCGGATCGTAACCTCCGACATTCAGGATAATAAATCCCGCCAAGGCGAGCTTTGGCCCATAAATCATTCTGATGGAGGCCGTATCGACGCGCCGCCGTTTCGTTGTTATAAATGTGTTGGTAAATTGCCAGTCGTCAAAAAGGGAGTAGGAGAACCTTGGAGCAATTTGTTCTGGTGAGTGACAGCCCTGCGTTTAGGGAGAACTATTGCCACATTTGAAGAAAACACTCTAAAATTTGGTAATCTAAGGTAAAAGTCTTTAAAGGAAATGTTGGCAATTTGTCTCTTGTTCCAATAAAGATCCTAAAATATTG
The DNA here is from genome assembly GCA_917834065.1 of Ceutorhynchus assimilis. NCBI lineage: Eukaryota > Metazoa > Arthropoda > Insecta > Coleoptera > Curculionidae > Ceutorhynchus > Ceutorhynchus assimilis. Next base: position 8,421,487 of record OU892281.1, read on the forward strand.
TTTCGTATAAAATATCAAATTAAATTGAATCGAAATAGAAATTCAAATAAAAAAAAAAAAAAACGAAGCATAGAATCAGCATCACGAGTCCAGAAACGGAAAGCCAATATATAGAGGAAAGCTCTTTCTCCAATATCCAGTGATTTACGTGTGGGACACGCTGCGCTGGATAGTTCCCAATATGTCCGACTGCCGATGTCGGCCATAACCATTAGGTCGTGGAGAAGTGGCCGCTCGGCTGACACCGAAAGGCAATATGGCCGAATTTATAACTCTTTGGTCGCCCGTACGAACGGAATCGAGGACGACTGACTGGCTAAAATCTGGACGACGAGAATAAAATATGCGAATTGGAGAATATGTAATAAACTAGTCCAGATTGCTTTGGCTTTGGTCCGAAATATATTTGAAAATCTAGCTTATACAGAAGCTGTTGTGTAATATTTAATCATTGACCGTATAGTTCCAGATTGTTATTAATCTTCAGGAAAACTAGTACAGCTTCCTCGTATAATAGGAGCATTTTATGCTTTCAAAACTGTATTAGAGGCTTTATCACACTTTGAAACTAATGTTTGGGGACTGTTCTTATGCGTTGACGTTAAGCTCAGGAATTGCAAGCTTGGAACGAAAGTACGAATAATTCGACATTGTTGACTGGCAGAATCCATGAAAGTCTTAGATGTATTGATGGATGCTCAAAGATTTGAAAGAAGAAGAGCTCGTATTCTCTGAGCCTTTGATGGAGGTTTCCAGACACATCCCAGTTGAGAAGAACTGTTGGTATGTTTGGTTTGCCTATTGCTCAAAAATAATGTCTTCTTTGATTGAACTTGTAATAGAAGACCTAAAACACATATTGCTAGTGTAGCATCTGCGCCAAGTACTCTATTATTTAGGTTAGATGATAAATTGCGAGCGGTTGTATTTGATGGTAATTATTTCCTTGGGCAGCTACTGAAAAATAAAATTGTGGGGGCGGGTCTATTTGCAATTGAAAGAAACAACTGATTTATGTGGTTATCCGTTAATAATTATACTTTATTAATAAGAAATAAACAGATTTTCATTTCCTATAACAATGGTTCAAATTTTCTAAAACTTCTACACTGTCTCTGAGCTTGTAAATTAAATGATGCAATCAAAAAACCCTATAATTTAATAACATTTTCATACAGTCCTACTACGTTAGGTACAATATTTTTAAATCCTAAACACCTTTTACATCTCAAAACAATTATTCATAATTTAGTTTAATTATTATAACCTCCTGTTCCGATTGAACGCGTTTTCCCGAGGCAACAAAATAAAAGAACAAAATAAAAGAATCGCTTCGCGAATTTTATCCGGATTGACTCATTAGGCACTGTAGACTTAAACTCAAGACTGGACTGAAGACTCAACTAGACTTAAACTGAATCCGAAACCGCTGTTTTTATATTTGTCGTTTCCCAGAAAATATTCCGGGTTATGTCAATTTATTGACCGCTCTTTTTTTTTACTAAGAAATATATTTATTTATTTAAAACCGAATAATTATGTCGCAATTTCCTGGATTATCAGGGTCAACAGATTTATTGTAAGAGTGTGATGCCGAAAAGCTCGTGTCGGCCGCAAATCACCAATTTAATTACTTTTACCTTGATTTTAATATTTTTATGGATTTGATTTATGTGATGACACACGCTTGTGTCACTGACCCTTCAGCCCTGACGTTGTCTCCGAAGAAGTTGATGTTCCGACCTTATAGCATCATGTTATTCGTTCCAACAACGTTACGGCATGTGAAGGGATTTCAGCACTGAAAGAACATTTACACAGGTCTTCAGCCTTCAGAACCTTCAAGAGCTCTACAGCAAAATACGGAGCTCCAGTTGTCAGTTCCTGAGGAAAATTATCAGAACTAGCAACCATCGAGAAAAGTTACGAGAGAACCGATATCATTGCAGATGAAAAGTAAAACCCATCGAAGATCGACGAAACCTTCTGGAAAAATGAGGGTTTATATAAGGAAATAAGTTGACGATAAGGAAAGGGATAAAAATATCTGAAGGGGCTGACCTATGAATGAAGTGTAAGAAGTTCCTGTCATTGCTGACGACGATGAACGTGAAGACATTATGGAATTATTGACTTATGGATCCATTGCGCACCAGATTGTACCACTTATTGATATAGTTACACATTGACAGTTTGGAATATTTTTGGACAAGTTGGACAATAGCACCTCAAATCTCACCGCTGGTTAGGGGGTTTGGATATTGTTGTTACTGATGTCACTTGCATATTTTTCCATTTCTGCCTGTCCGTAGCTGTGTTTAATCAGTTTCTTCCAGCAACTTTCTGGATGTTATCAAGCCTTCTTTTGAGGTCTTCCAACACTTTCCTTAGGCTGTCTACCTATTCGTAACGTAATTAGGGCCACTTAACTAAATATTTTGAATTCGGAACTCTAATTTTAAAGTTTTGATACCCCTATGTTCAATCACGTGAGGCTCTTTATTCCAGTTTCAGATCCCACCGCTACGAAATAGCTGAGGCTACCATAAATGTCACGAAAAGGTGCTCACTCAGTTCAATGGGTAAGTTTACGTGAATTGTCTAAAAATAAACTCTACGTGTATTTGTGCTCATGCCAATTTTTCGATAAGCTGGAATGATTTTAGATAACGCAGGATACCAAATAGGTAGGTACATAAGACTGATGCTGAAAACACAAGAAAAAAACAAATTGTTATACCTGCCAGCCATTGCAATTTCTTAATTATTACTCTTGAAGCAAACTATAATTAATAATCGACGATAATCATGAAATTAATTGCACTTCCTTTTTCAATATCTTTACTTCGCCGATTAAAACATTACTATTCTCGACAAGACTTATTCGGATTTGATAAGGCCTGCGCTTCGATGGCTATAAATCAACGGTTAATGAATATCCGCCCCAGCCAGAGGTCCCATAGAAAACGTCAATTTGTTTGAAACACAGACACGGAGGTGCGGCACGCCTTTGATCTCCGACGATATCAACATCCGTACATCAATCTAATTGCCCGCCTCCGCCTGTCTTTTGATACCGAGCCGCCTTTAAGTTTATATTAGTTTGGATATGAGAATATACAATGGACATTGGCGTACCTAGACTTGTTTATTAATATTAAATTTCAATCAATTAAGAAATTCAAATACAAAATAAGCATTATTTTGGGCCAGCAATTTATATTATTATAAATAGCTTAAGATACAAATTATGAAATTGAAATCATGTACCCACATTATCTATTTTATAACCTTTTTATTTCCCTGATCCAATTTTTTACTTTGTTTCATTTTTTTTTACATGAAATGATACCTACGTTTATGTGTCATTAGCAACGCCCTCCTGTCTATGAATAGAATGGAGTCCATTAACAGCGCGACAAGTGTAAACTGTTTCTGGTGTGACAGGCCGGCTCACGCTTGATTATTTTTCAGACAGATGCTCCTCGTCAACTGACAGAGCATCAAAGGGGATCGTTAGGTCTTCGTTAATGGGCTCCTTTTTGTGTACTTTTGGCTTGTTTTAAGTCTGGGGAGGTTATTAATTGGTGTAAATTACCGGTAAAGACAGCTATAATTTTGATTTACGTCTGACAGAAAACGTTTGACTGTGTTTTGTTGATACATGACGCGGCAATATTACTCATCTGCTATCGAGCAAATTATCTCGGCGTTGAAACGTTTAAGCACAAAATAATTAGGCCAATTTAACTTTGAGAACAACCCGAAAGCCAAAAGGTTATCCGCTTTTCCATTTTGCAATTGTCCCGGGCGCGAATTTTTCCGTCTGGGGTGGAACGAAGATAGAGCGGGTGCCATCAATTTTTGTAACCAAATTAAACGTTGCCGGGGCGGCAAACTCTTGCGGAGCGGCAAAAACAAATAAATCAGCGCGAATATATTGAGGCACTTATTCTAATGGAAGGCTCGGGCATTTATCAAAGTTCTGGGGGGCGCTCGTTAGCTGCGAAGACATAATTTATGAGAGAGAGCGCGGGAAATAGTTATTTCAATCGCTTTCTTGCCGAAGACGTGCACAAGGGCCAGAGAGAACTGGCTTTTCGAATTATCAAGAATTTAGTCCAGGAGCAAACTTGATCAATGATTTGATTTTCTAGATATTCCAAATGTAGCATTCGCGCCAAGTACTCTATTATTTAGGTTAGATGGTAAATTGCGAGCGGTCGTATTTGATGGTAATTTATTTTTCAGTAGCTGCCCAAGAAAATGGCAGCTACTGAAAAATAAAATTGTGAGGGCGGCCGGGGAGGGGTCGATTTGCAATTGAAAGAAACAACTGATTTATGGTTATCCGTTAATAATTATACTTTATCAAAGAGAATATAAACAGATTTTCATTCCCAATTACAATGGTACAAATTTTCTAAACCCTAATCCAACACCTTTCTAAACAAAAATAAACAATTCTACACTACTTTAATAACATTTTCATATATATAGCCCTACTACTTTAGGTACAATATTTTTAAATCCTAAACACCTTTTATACCTCAAAACAATAATTCATAATTTAGGTCAATTATTATAACTTCCTGTTCTATAAGCGTATGAACTGAACTCGCTTGCTGCCAAATTTTGTACAATACTTATACTCAAAATCGTGTACTTAGCCAGAGTAAATACTATCAAAACAATGGACATTTTATTTAAATTCATTTAATTAGAAACCAAAATATATAACTAATCATTTACTAGACGCCGAATCAAAACAGTCAATTCGATAATCCAAACTCTTCACTCAAGATAATAATATTTATGCAATAAAGTTTCATATTCAATTCACTTCATAGTCATTTCAACATTGATAAAGTCAAAATAAAACTTGCCCCTTAAAGCTCGCACATAATGTTGAACGAATTTGAATGTTCTTTCCTTCACAATTTCCCGTTACTTTTTCAAAGATTCGATTTAACGCGTTTTCCCGAGGCAACTAAATAACAAAAACTCTTCGCGAATTTTATCCGCACTGACTTATTAGGTGCTGTAGACTTAAACTCAAAACTGAACTGAAGACTCAACTGGACTTAAACAGCTTCCAAAATTCCGAAACCGCTGTTTTTTATATTTTTCATTCCCCCCAAAATATTTCGCGGCCACTTTACACAACACTGGCCATTGACCATTCTTCTTTTCTAGGAAATATAACTTATTTGTTTAAAACCGAATAATTATGTCGCAATTTCCTGGATTATCGGGGTCAACAGATTTGGTTTAAGAATGAAAAAATGTGAGGACGAATAACTCAAAGGATGCCGAAACGAAAACTCGTGTCGGCCGTTAATCATGAAATTTGTCACTCAGTCACCTTACTTTGCCCTTGTTTTTAATCTTCTTATGGATTTGATTTATGTGATGACACACGCTTGGTAACTAACTGCTAAAATTTGAACGTATTTTAATTATTTTAATTAATTTTGGTCAATGCTAATTTGTTTAATTTCCAATTTTTGATTATTTGATTACATTTAATTTACGGGTCTATTTTTTCCGGGTCATTACACAGAATATTCATTTATTTAGGATTCCTTTATTCTTAAAACTTCTTCTCTTTAATAAACCGAATGTATCATTGGCATTGATTAGGCTCTATATTTTCTCTGGGCAGTTAAGCGCGACGTCGTTATAAAAGAACAATCCTTGAAAGTGTAAAGCGGAAGAAATAAAAGTCTGGTGTAGCAAGATCGGGAGAACAGGGCGGATGTGCAAAGGTCATACTCTGGTTGATTGGTCACAATTTTTTATCCTGGCCAATTCCCGGTATGATGGACGTGGATAATCATGAATACGTCTTAAGTGCTCGTTTTCTCTTTCTACATCACACTCTATTTTGCATCGGCATTCTTTTCACAAATCAACAAGCTCAGAGGCTATTCATCCGATTTGGCAATAATGTAACATTTGATCAACTTCGACATAATATTGTCACAACCCCTATATTATCCGTTCACAATCCGATATCCACAGGTACAGGTAAATTTATCCGTTTTCAATGCTATTTGATAGGGAAAGGTGATAGATTTACCTGTACCTGTGGACATCGGATTTTGAATAGGATATACGTTTCGCCGGACGTCACAACAGGGTCCTTATTCTTGAGAAAGGGAAGCAGCGTTCCCAGGAGAACAAATGTTCCGTCTTTCTCAATGATATGCAAATGATAATATGAGTAACAAAGACAGAACACGCGTTCTCCTCTCCTGGGAACGCTGCTCCCCTGTTTCAACAATAAGGACCCAGGAGCGTGACCTGGGGGCGTAGGTGTGGGGTTCAAGTAGATAAGATGTGTATTGAATATATATAGAATAATATTACCCTAGAAATAGTATCATGACGTCTCTTCTACGGAGGGACGTACCACTTATAGGACATTCTGTATTATATACAATCTCTACACTTGGCGTGACTGAAGACTGAAGCTGGATGGAGGCAGGTCCAGAAGAGCGTTTCCCAATAAAGGTATTTTGAATTGGACCTAGTCTGCTGCGTTCAATACTCCTCGAAGGGTCTGATTTGAGACAGGTCCAGAAGGTCGTTTCCCGATAAAGGTAGTTCGCACTGGACCTATTCTGCTGCGTTGGGTACTCCCAGAACGGCGTTTTCCATTAAAAGTAGTTTGCATTTGGAGGAAACTAAGCTAGAGGGGCTTTTCCCAATTGAGATACTTTGCACTAGCCTTAGTCTGCCAGTAATGGATCTCGGCGCGGTATTTATACCAAATTAATGCTGACTCGTCGACACATTTTAATAAAATTGATGTACAGAGTGGTATTTACTTAATTAGTTGACAATAAACCTACCAATGCACCCTCTCGTTGGAAATCAATATGAAATTATGAATGAATCCATGATGCATGATGATGATGATGATGATGATGATGATGAGGATGAATTTATGATACATGATCATTTGCATCAAAAAACTCTGTAGCATGGAATGAAAAAAATATTTATATATATCCCCACAAACTTAGACCTACCCAAACTCACTACTCAAAGACTGTACTGGACTACAGAGTGCCCTTCTCTCTCTAGATGAGAGGCACTGACAATTAATTTAATAGTAGAGCAGCTCATGTATCCACTTATTTTGAAAAATCCAAGCCCATCAGAATCAAACATTACTGGAAAAACTCTCACAAAAAACTGGACAGGGAAGCAGCCAGATTTCCGCAGCGTTGTAATGCCTTTGCAGAAAACCTTGGACTTGGACATCTTAAGAGAAAGGGACCACACCCAAGAATACCTAAATTTCTATTGGTTATGCCCAAAATAACCCCAGATTGTTCGACAATTAAAAGAAGGGAGTAGTAGCTTCATGAGATGTAATAGACTGTGAGATAGGGGCTGTTTAGTGGAGTCATTTTTTTTTGTCTGGCATTTTGAGGGCTGAATGTGGCTACTAAGCTGATGAGAGTATGGATGATTTTAATGCCGGCCTCCCGTTCGAAAATTTGCAGAAGAAAAAAATTGATTTACATGAAGATTTTTTTTTTAATGATCTCAAATTTTCTAGCTTTTAAATAAAATATTGACATTGATAAATAATTCACCCATGAAAAATATCAGATGCTTTTCAATAGCTGAAAAAATAGGGATGGGTGTCAACTTCCAAGAGAAAAGAAAAGAACCTTCCGAGTTTACTTTTTGTCTGGCAATCGAGAGAATGAAAGGTTTTGTTGAGAAAATAACGCTGAATAATCGCCAGACGGTAATCACAGTTCGAAATCGAGTTTTCCGGCGAAACATTCTGTGGACATTTCGAACAGGAGGCAGGCATTAAAACCACTTATATTCTCATCAGCTAACTAGTCACATTCATCCCTCAAAATGCCAGACAAAAAAAAATGATTCCACTAAACAGGCCCTATCTCAGGGTCTAAAGGTAAAAACTTACAAGATATCTACACAGGAAAACAGACACTAAAACTAGATTTAGAAGGAAAAAAAAGTATAAAACAAACTAGTATGAATTAAGAAAACATAATAACAGCGAAGATTAACCTATCAAGAGGCAGTCAACAGGACAGAAAAAGGAAATTGGAAACAATCAAGTCTCTGAGTAGCAATGAATCTTGTTGAACAGTCAGAAACTAAAGGCAAAAAGATTTCAACCAGCGAGAGGGTGTTCAAATTAGAAAATGCCATTTTAACCAAATTAACGTGCGAAATTAAATCTGGAAAATCCACAGATTGCTGATAGAATGGTAATCGATGAAAGATTTTAAAATGAAATTGAAAGATATCGAAACTGAAAAGGATATTTTTTCACCTTACCTTGCTCTACTTCCAAACTCCACTCAGCTAGCCAGCTCATTCAGGAAGTTCAGGTCCAATGGCAAGATTGGTAGAGTTTTTTCATATGGAAAATTGTGTGAAGAAACAAAGTCTGTATTGATGACTATATTTCAGCTCCTATTATGACTATAACCTATAGACTAATAACCACAGCCTTTTGCTGTGAAAATTGTTTGGTTCTAGAATGAGATAAGGCTTTTTCTATTACACTTATGGAAATGTCATGTTTTTGTGTTTCTATATCAAATACAGGTACAGTAACTAAGCTGTAGACATCCCTCGCCGATCCCACAAATCTGATGAAGAATTGCCTCTGGACCATTCATTATGTAATCTATTCCATTTTTTGTTTTTGAGTCAAACTATTGAGGTAAAAACATACGAAAAGATTTACGCTCGCACTAATCGAATTTTATAAATCACAGAGAGAATGGGAACACTCATCATCCTAGGACCCGGCCCTCAAACAGCCCTCTATTATATAAAATCTGACATTTTTACCTCATTAATTCCCGAATGGCAAGTTGATTAGGAACGGGAGACGGATGGGCGGGCTCGCGTTAATCAAGAAGTGCGATTTCAATCGAAATGGGCGGAAACGCTGTCGCGGAGGGCCATTATTCTCTTTGCAAAAGCAATTGGCGAAAAGGTCTGTCGCCATCCAACAACGCGGGAGGCTAATTTGTCTTTTCAGTTTTGTAGCCCCCTTCAGTTCGCGCAGTTTTCACTAATGGGGCCGTGAATCTTTCGCTGTTTCAAGTGGAGTTCAAGAGGCTTCAGGGAAAAAAAACGGAAACATTTCACCAAATGGGTCTTTTTTCTATATTGATAGCTTGTGATTAGTTTGTCTTTAACAAAAAACCTACAAAGTTGAAAGAAGGTCAAACAATAGAATTTCCAAGGCCAACAGGCCATCACTCAAAACGTAATGTTTTCTCCCATTCTTATGACAGCATCATAAAAAAAGATTAATCGCCCTGTGCCGTGCGCGTCATATTTTATTAAATAAACAATTGTAATTATTATGTGCCTGTCAGTATTGATTTCCACGACCGAATCATGATGAATGGTCTTGCCTTTTGTTACGCCATAAATTTTGCCGACTTTTATTGCCACGGCCCGATCGGTCAGCGACAGGGTCGAAGTGTCGTAAATTTTGTTTTTAGCGGTTTGCGAAACGTGCTGCACAAATAAATTTTGCCAATAAATGTTACACTTATTTAACGGTTTTTCGATTTTACCAATAATGGCTGCTACGATACTTTCTGAATATATTCGTATAAGAATTTATTGATTTTAGAGGTTTTGCCTGAGTTTTGCTTAATTTGTATTCTGATAAGCAACTATGGTCGTGAACCACCTTGGAATTTTAGTGTACAAGCATGTGGGATTTCAGTTGAATTCCTCATCAAAAATCAGTAGAAGTCAGTTTACTCATGAAAAATACTTCCGAGTATCAGATCGATTTCAAACCTTTAGGATTTATTAACCCAGGATCAATACATATACCTTCATAGTCTTCGTGATTAATCGTGATATAGGCCATCAGCCATCAGCATTCTTTCTTTGCTATGTTTCATTGTAATTTATTTTTCCAACAACCGTGCGATTTGACCTTCTATATTTCTAAAACTGAGCAGCCATTGCAGAATGATGGGTGGTGGGTCCTAACTAGGAACTTCCGTCCATAGAAAAAACTGTAGTGATGTTCAATAGATTCTGCTAAGTTTCGTCTACGCGCCCTGTATATAGTTGTAGGTTAAATTGGTTATTTAGGATGTTAAATCCTATTTGGAATTGGAAATTGATTCGTTTTTCTTTATTTTTTGTTTTCTCTTATTCTAATTGAATTGCGCGTGCTCTATGCCTAAGAATGATACGGCTTTGCTTAATTTGGCTTTTAAAAATGCGCGCGTTAAACACTGAAAAAGCTTACCGGCAAAGTCCTTACACTTACTGCTGGCCAGAGCTGAGGTACTGATTAGAAAAATATACTTCAAGTAAAATATTCAGTACATTTGATAATTTAAGTATTTCACTTAAGTACTTTTATGAGGAGAGTACTTAAGAAAAAATAATCATATATTATATCACAAGACCTTTAAATTTAATCGATTAAACTATCCAACATATTTTGAGCATGATTTTGCTTGGAAAATAGTTGAATGCACAATAACTTAATAAAAGCCCGAGACCGCGAAGCGGTCGAGGGCTTGTATTTAAAAGTTATTGTGCATGAAACAATTTGCCAAAAAGCAAAATTATGCAAAAAATATTTGGATAGTTTAATCCATTTAAATTTATAGGTCGAGTGGTACACGGCTAGATTATTTCCTGAATAATTAGGATGGAATTGTTGGCGTCAATCCTATCCAAAGAGTTCTATTTATTATAAAATGTCAGAATATTTCTATCAAAATTCTGTCAAAAAAGGTAAACAAAAATTTAATCGCTGATTAACCAGGTCTTGTGAAATAATCACTTATTTAAACAAAATTCAATCAAAAAATGACGTTGTCTGATGGGTCTATTTTATAATGAATGAAATAATCAATAGTAATATAACGAGTGCAATGGAAATTATTGATAATTTTTGGGAAATTTGCTCGAATGCATTTTTAGTTAAAGAAGAGCACGAGTGCACGTAGTGCACGAGTGCATTTTTCAGTTAAATTAAAAATTTGACGAAAATTATAAATATATTTTCATTGCACGAGTTGTATTTAATGAGAGAATTTCATAAAGCAAAAATTTAAATGTTTTGTCAAAACACCCGTTTTTGCACCAGTTTTCGCACCAGTTAGTATGCAATTATCTGATAATTTGCACTAGTGCAAATTATCGCGTAATTACAATCTGATTGGTTCAAATCAACAATCAAAACATGTCAATTTATTGTTGGAATACCAGTTTTGACAGATGTATGAAATTCTCAATACAATTATTAAAAATTGAATGAATTATTCCACTTTTTCTGACATGCTGGAAAGAATGCAACTAAGACCTGTTTTTTCTGCGCCACGCGCATTATTTCCTAGAAAATAGGTACTTAAAAACTAGATACCAAATAAGTACTTAGAGAACATATTTTAAGTAAAATACTGGATAGTAAGTAGGTACTTAAAATATTTGAATACTTCAAGTACTTTTGAAAACTACTTAAGTATATTCAGATTTTAAGTTCATTTTTAAGTAGTAACAAGTACTTAAAATAAATTGCCAAATTTAAGTACCAGTACAAGTACTTTTTTCAAATTGTATTGAGAATTTCATACATCTGTCAAAACTGGTTTTCCAACAATAAACTGACATGTTTTGATTGTTGATTTGAACCAATCAGATTAGAATTACGCGATAATTTGAAATAGTGCAAATTATCAGATAATTGCATAGTAACTGGTGCGAAAACTGGTGCAAAAACTGGTGTTTTGACAAAACATTTAAATTTTTGCTTTATGAAATTCTCTCATTAAATACAACTCGTGCAATGAAAATATATTTATAATTTTCGTCAAATTTGCACTCATGCATTTTTAAATGAAAAATGCACTCGTGCACTACGTGCACTCGTGCTCTTCTTCAACTAAAAATGCATTCGAGCAAATTACCCAAAAATTATCAATAATTTCCATTGCACTCGTTATATTACTATTGAGAATTTCATACATCTGTCAAAACTGGTATTCCAACTATAAATTGACATGTTTTGATTGTTGATTTGAACCAATCAGATTGTAATTACGCGATAATTTGCACTAGTGCAAATTATCAGATAATTGCATACTAACTGGTGCGAAAACTGGTGTTTTGAAATTTTTTGACAAAAAATTTAAATTTTTGATTTATGAAATTCTCTCATTAAATATAACTCGTGCAATGGAAATATATTTATGATTTTCGACAAATTTGCACTCATGCGTTTTAACTGAAAAAGGCACTCGTGCACTATGTGCACTCGTGCTCTTTTTCAACTAAAAGTGCATTCGAGCAAATTTCCCAAAAATTATCAATAATTTCCATTGCACTAGTTATATTACTATTGATAATTAACTAAACAATAGGTTTGTTCACAAACAAATAAATGTGCGTTAAAAGTGACACAAAATAGCATTATTATTTCATTTTATTGATTAGGGTTGATTTATAAGTATTTAGGTAAGTACATATAAATATTTTAAGTATGTAGTTACCTCTATATATGAGTAGGGATGTAAAATGACAGTCATTTATTTTTTGTGATAAGTGGCAGTCATTTTTTTGTCATTTTTGTCATTTTTTATCATTTATGGTCATTTACCGTGAATGTAGAACATAACATAACTTTAATCAATAATCAGATATCTGATTGGTTGACTATAGTTCTTCAGTTTCACAGTCATCAGCATCAAAGTCATCTAATGAGTTAGAAAGTACACTCCCATCTCCTCCACAAGATTGACTGTAAATATCGAGAGTCAGCTGATATTTTTATGACACTGTTATAAATTTCAATGACAGTCATATATTTTAATGACGGTCATTTTAATGACTGTCAGAAAATTTAATGCATGAAAAAATAAAAATAAATGACGTGACCGTCATTTTCATTTTGACTGTGACATGACACTATCAGAAAAATTGGCTTACATCCCTACTTATAAGTACTTTGAAGTATTTATAAGTACTTAAATGCATATGAAACATACTCTAAATACCGTATACTGGAAATAATAGGTACTGATAGGTACTTATACTGTTTTTTTTTTACTTCAAGTAAAATACTTAATACTTTAAGATTAAGTACATTAGAAAAATATTGTACCTACTTAATAGTGTGAGTATATTTAAAATATTTAATACTTAATACTTCAAGTACATTTGCTGAGTACTTAGCTTAGCTCTGCTGCCGACAAGTAGTAGGTACCAGTTGCCAAAAACGCTTCGCCAGCTTCGTGTGGTTCGAGAAAATAGACCCGCCTTTTTCGTTTGCCACGACCGGTTAAATCAATACGGTTTCGTTGCACTCCTACGCATGGGACCTGAACTTCCTGAATGAGCTGGCCAGCTGTGTGGAGTTTAGAAGCAGAGCAAGGTAAGGTAAAAAAAATATCCTTTTCAGTTTCGTTATCTTTCAATTTCATTTTAAAATCTTTCATCGATTACCATTCTATTAGCAACCTGTGGATTTTCCAGTTTTAATTTCGCACAGATTCCACCACCGACTACTTAAATGCCAGAAGCTCCTTTCGGGTGACACAATAATTTCTATCAGCTGTTCCAAGAGATTTACTAATGCATCCGATAACTATTTCTTTGCCGCTTTGAATATTGAATATTGGAGAAAACAAAAACTAATATTCCACGTTGCAGAGCATAGGTGTCTAACGTAAACTGTCCTTGACTCATGGGATCCGCTAAAATTGGAGCACTATAGTTTTTTAGCTCTATGAAAGACTGTTCTGTCTAAGTGAAGTAAATGAACGAGTGAGTTCTTCTCAGTAAGTCGTTTTGCAATCTTCTAAAAATTCTTGACAATCGGCGGTAATAGCTGCAGAGTCATAGGTAGCTTCTGACTTCCTGGTCGCTCATCGAAATCTTCACCAAGTTCGTCTCCAAAACTAACACCAACATCCATTCAAAAGTGGCATAATCCAAACGACATGTTGTTGAAGGTGTTCTTCTCTTTGTCTTCACTATTGAGCTTCATTTGTCAATATCCACTCTTCACAGTTGAAGTTGAAAGTTGAAGATTACTGAGATCCTGATAGGATGTTAAGAGTATCGTCGATCCAGAAAACTGGAATATTATCTTTCTTCGTAATCTCTTTGATCCACATGGAACTTCATGAAACCATCCTTTCTGGTATTTTTGAGATGTTTTTGTGGTGGTTGGCGAAGGCGTGGCACTTTGTGTATTGATGCGATGTTCTACTAGATTGGTTAATCTTGTAATTTTATCTTGCACAAAGACATTAGCCTCTTCTTTCACAAATTCGATAGCTGTATCGATGGTCTGACCTACAGGATTTTCCGGAAAATTCCCAAAATTTTTCAAGATAGATTCTAAAGAGGTAGAATTGCAATGTAGAAAACAACCCCCTCATGCCCGTGAAATCTCTCAAGAATTTTGGTAAACGAACATACAGAATGCAATTTTGGCACGTTTCAAGATTATTGAGGATGTTTGATATTTCAGAAAATTACAGAAAAAGTGAAAATTGTTTGGTATATTTTAGATAATTTTAGACCGAGCGAACATAATCTGTTCATCTAAGCAGCTAATTATTAAAGGAAAATGCTAATGAGACTCACGCTGAAAGGAACGGCTTGTCCGTGTCATCTTTTTCTCGTAGCAATTTATCAAAAACAGGGATATCTTAATAGGCTTTTGCCTACCTGGGTTACAAATATTAATCGTTTCGCGGATGAACGTATATACTTTGAAACTAATTTATTGCGCGAGTCACGAAAGAGAAGAATCTAACTGACGCTTCGCGTGTTTCATTCTTCACGATTATGCAAGTTTTTTCTTAAGTTTTCCTAACAGAAGAAAGTTTGCACTGGGGGAGGTGGTATGAGTCAACTTTTTTTGGGGCTACATAATTCAGGGACTCATAAACTGAATTTTTTGTGTAATATTTCCATAAAATCAAAATTGAAAAAGAAAAATCAACCTATTCATGAAAAGATTCTCACACGTCTTTGGATAAAACGATTTTCACTCTAAAAAGTTTTCACAAACGTAACCTATTGCAAAGTTCATCCCCATCGCCCCAAACCTTCATCCACTTGTACATTCATAAAATGGGGGCGCGCTATCAAGTCGACGTGCCCCCTGCGACATTTATGGACTCTCGAAACGTTCAATAAGCAGTTAGGGCCCCCATAACTTCCACTCAAAGAGTGTGGAAGTTTTCCAATCTTATCTAAAACATGATTTCTGCAGCTCTATCGGGATTTTCTCAAATTGGCCCCGCTTGGGCGACACTTTTATTTCGACGCTGACCAGTTTCAGTTCCCGGATTAGTGAGGCGTGGTTTTTATCTTGATGGTTTTTCTTGGACGTGGTCTGCATGCATCCGAGTGCCAGGTTTGGTTTGGGATTGTAATGGGATTTTTATAAGCGTTTATGGTTTTATTGGGGCAGTATTTGCTGAGGTTAACAGCTATCTACATCATGTAATCGTTTTGCAATTATTGCTAAGTACATATAATTATAACGGATGCATGTTTCATACAGTGGCCTGCTTTTTAAACGAAACACTGTTTAATATTATTCATAGGAATACTTTTTACCTACTTGTGAAGGAAGTCTCAGACAAACTTTCTTCACGATAAAAAACTCCATTTCTTGAATAAGCTTGGTCAAGTCATCTTCTTTATAACACATACCGTTAGACTTGGACATTAGATTCTCACTTTCGGAATTACTAAATTTAATTAAAAGCAGAATCTTCGGATTTATCTTAAACACAATCATTAATAACCTTTCCCACTCCCATTTATTAATTAACTTGTCTCCCGTATAAAGTTCTTGCCATTTACGTGGTAAGCGTTGCAAAATCCTCAGCTCATTATCTCCAAATAAAACACAGTGTTTCTCTTTGCTGCAGTCGTTTCCATTATTTTAAGGATATAACGATAAAATTAATCGTTTGCTTTCCACCGTGCACAATTATTTACTCCTAGACAAGACAGCGAGGCGCGATAAATCACGATCTTCACTTTGATAAATTCACAAGAGGAGTGCTTATGAACAATTCATGAGAATACTCAGGGTAGGTGTTTTCAGAGGGCCAATTTGGTTAATAAAAATTGACAATGAATGATTATATGTATAGACAAATTTCACATTCAATAAATTCCAAGGGAATTAATTGAGTTTTGCATAAAAAATCAAATTATTTATGCCAGGCATTTTATTCCCAGAATGGAAATCGTTTGATGGCTTAATGAACCAATTTGTCTCGTCATTGGATGGTACAGGGCACACGGTTTAATTTCTCTGCTTCTCTCTTGACATCTGCTGATCTTTTTTCATTAAAATTAAAATTAAAATGATGCAGGATGCCGGGAACAAGAAAAATTCGTCTGTCACCTCAGGCGTGCCTCAATTTCCCTTGAGAAACTCAACGAGATCCGACAATGAGATTACAATTTTACTTTTCAACAGAGTAATACAAAGTCAGAGGATGAGGTTTTCTTTTCTTGAAAATAGATTTGGAAGGTTTTGTTAGACAATTTGTGAGAATTGTGGTGTGAAGTAGAAGTTTGAGTATTTCAATCAGAACATGGAAAACTACGATAAAAGATAGTAGTCTCCGGTTTTAGCAACTTTATCAAACCTTACTTCAACTGTAAACAGTGGACATCACATATAAGTTAAGTTTTACACTTAAACCTGTGTAATATATAACGCACGGGCAGAGACTAATCAGAAGTCACCGTCAGTCTTCAGTGCATGCGCAGTGAGGGCAAAATATCATATACGGGTTGCGCAGAGTACCTACTCTGCCACATCCCCACTTCACTTATACAAGCATTGAAAAGAGCTAGAGTAGATAATTATTACTATGGAAAGTAAAATTTGAAATTGAAAACCTTCTCATTTCCGGTAGGTCCACCAACAAATGCACGAGTATATAGCATACATTTGATTTTAATTTGAAGATTATTGCAGCAAATTACTGTCAATTTTAGATATTATTCTAAAGAAAACACAAACAACTTCGATACTCCAATTCTCTAATTTTTTTTCGAGGCTCGGCTGACAGCAGCAGACACAAAAATAAGACGGTAGAAAGATAGGGTCTTTAGGCTATAAAACTTCGTTGACAGCCCTAAATTAAATATGAAGTGGAATGTCGACTACACGGACAGGAACAAGAACGGGATGTGTATGCGGCTTCTCGTATTTTTCCGCGGGCTTTTTGAATACATCCCGGATTATAGGGAAAAAAAAGAAGATTCGAGTTTCGAGGAATAAAGTTGCACATACTTATCAAAATAATCTTACCTATAAGTACATTAGGTAGGTACAAATGTCTTCGAACTCCCTGTATATAAATAAAATAAATCAGCAATGATCTCGATCGAAGTGTATTTTCTATTGAAGCCAAAAGTAAAACTCACAAGCCGTCAATAGTTCAGAAGAGAAATATTAGTTTTATCAAAAACGACTGAAAAGCCACACGCGAGTTTATTGGAAACGTTTCGATTTGCTAGGCTAAAGACTTTTTAATGGCTTTTCCGAAAGGTGAATGTTTTTTCACCAAAGATTTATAGGGAGGGGCTCCCCAACTGAGTTTTAACGACATTGGAAAAACGGCATTCGGGAAACTTTAACACGTTCTAGGATCACGAAACGATATGCAACATTTGTAAAATAACTTCAAAATTGCCAAACCTATCTTAGTACCTAGATAAATCTTTGAGGGTTTAATAATACTCCACGTTCCTCAGAAATTATATTATCAACCTACTTAAATATAAATGAATGGCACCTATAAAATATATAAAAGAAATTGGGTAACCAACAAACAGAGGAAAATATTTAATAACATCTCTGTATTAGCGACACACTGTGGAAATGGCAAAAGTCCTTAACGACCGCGATGGCCGTCCAGTGTCCCTAATGGCTAGAGACACACGTGTTCTAAATGGGTCAAAATAAGAAATATCCCGAAGGAAAATGCGGCAAATTATTGTTTTTATGAGGGCGATTACGACCATCACGTCGTCGCAGAAAAATACTTAGTAGTTTTAGTTTAGTAGACAAACAGAATCGGACTATGAGAAAATCCTCATAAGCTCGCAAACAAAGTAGGTAGGTACCTATCTCTAATTTTAGTTTGGGGAATTTTAAAAGACATAAAAGTCATTGAAAAACGCTATTTCCTTTTGTCAATGGAGAATATTCAAGCATATCGAGAGATACGGGTTTTATTCCTGCCTCCCACATCTACTGAAATAGCTCCAGTAATTTGAATAAACTGCATATAGAGACTTTCGTTATCGAGCGCTGAAATATGATATTATAAAAGCGAATAGTTTTTCACCTCTTACATAAAAGTAACAGATACAAAATGGACCCGTAAATAAACTCTCAAACCGATGTTTAAAAAGGTGTGCCCTAACACCACAAAATCCAGCACCCGCCTTTTATATTCATATATTCAGTTTTAACAATAGTCTACCTAATAACACGGAGGTTTTTTTTTTACAAAAGCTGCTCCTTAGGTAGCAACTATCCATTGGCGGCTCGTGATGTCCAAGTAAGGGTGGGCGACAAAAATAAAATACACCCCTGGGCAATTTTTTTAAAATTTTCAAGGTCGCGGTCTTTTCAAATATTGTATTAAAAGTGTTTTTTATTTTTCCATTTTTTCTCCAGGATGGCGGTGCCCACCTTGCCCATATGGGCGAACCGCCACTGCAACTATCAAATATCTCTAATCCCTGGGACAAGATTTGTCCCCCACAATGAACCTAACTAAAAATTTAAGTACGGGGCCATTCAAATTTTAAATAGTTCAAATCGTTCACAAAAGAACCTTTGACGGATTTGTGTACACCGCTTCAAGCTGTGAATGTTTTTGTGGAGCTGACGAAGATTATCATGGATTTATTGTTGGAAACATTGATGGTGCAGTCAAGGGTATCAAATTTTCGAAGAATGGGGTGGCTTGTGGCTTAGAACTGGAATATGGGTGATTAAACTGAGGATTTAATTTATTTATTTTTATACTTACAGGCACGCATCTATAGAGACAGATGGAACAATTATTACGACATGAAGCATTCCTAGGTATATAGGTACACCGTCAGTGCTATACTATGAATAATTAATTTACCTGAAGAAAAAAGAAATACCCAAGAACAACACAAAACAGCAAAAACTTTATCACACCGATCTCAAAGAAGTTTCAAATTCAGAAATTGTATAAAAAGGATCCTCAAAGAGTAACCTTCTTTAAATTTTGATTTAAAGCTAGTCAAAGACAGTCGGCAGTAGGATAAAAAAGTAAAATGGGGACCTCTTAAAAAATGTATGAATGGGTTTGGGCAGAATCAAATTACATCTTCCCCCTGTATTTTGCAGGTGTTGGTCCCCGACAGAGGAAAACAATTTTCTTCAATCGATCTTTAATATACCTTTCACGTTTTGTGCCTTTCACCAAGGTTTTTAGTATGAATAGTTCCATTATTTGGTTTTGTTGATTAGTATTTTCAGAAAGGTTAATGAGTTCTACTAGGTTATTCGGTTGTTCTAATTTATGTCTATGTTAAGTTTTTTTTCTATGGAAACATTTGTGAATGAGCTGCTAACATCAAAACTACCTAACTAAAATGTGATTCGGATTTATATGAATTTTCTGATAGTTTACTTAAAAAGTATTTGATACCTATTGTTTATTAGTGGATTTTAGTGGTTTTCCAGGTTTGTGTATTTTTGGGGCCATAGAAATGTGTTGATTTACTTTGATGTTGAGTTAGTTTGCTACGTTGTATTTTATTAAATTGGTCTGTTTCTGCAGAAATCACAAACCAGTCAGAGTGAATTTCATTGGTAGAAAACAGTCAGAGAACAGAGAACCAGTTTCAACCAATGAAATTCACTCTGACTGGTTTGTGGTTTCTGCAGAAACAGACCTTATATTTCGAACTATAAATTCTTATTCTTGTTGTGTTTCTGAGTGTTGTGATGTTTCTTCAGAAGTCAAAAGTGATGGTACAATGTCAAATTTTGGAATGTGTCTAGGTGTTATCAGGGATCACGTTTTTAATAACAGTTGTCTTTTCGTGATTCAACTAGAATCGGTGCTGATAGTTCTACCGGTTCCAGGGATTTAACCATGGGATCGATAAGTTCGAGACATTCGCAGTTTTATGAGGCTCATCTATTCACAAATATTGCGTGATAGATTTCAGAGTTTAAGCTTCCTGTTCCAGAATTCACGGTAAAATGAAACCCAAGAATAACTTGTTCATAACTATAAGCATGTGCTTCACGACAGTTCCAAATGGAGTTTCTTTCCACTATTCTCATTGTTCTCAGAGCTGAGGTACTGATTAGAAAAATATACTTTATTTGCAACCATATATGTAATCTTGACATTACTGACTTTTTAAAAATTTGAAAGTGTCACTTTACCTGTGTCACTTCCCTCTTCGATTTCCCTCACCGATTTCCCTATTCGACTTCCCTCACCGATTTCCCTCACTGTAATTTATTCACCTTTGCTGGCAACAATGAGAACTTGTCAGGTAAAAACGTCAAAACAGTGAATGACACATTTTGGCATGTTTGTTTTATTTTTTTAATATTAAAAAAATTAAATGACTAATCATAATTAATGTGGTGCTTGCAAATAAAATAGTATACAAACCTCGGAGGAAAGTTTTCATTTCTGTCTCGAGATTAATAGTCAATCAATCTCGACGCTTCGCGTCTCGATTGACTATAAAAATCTTTCTACAGTAATGAAACACTTCCCTACTCGGTATGTAATATACTATTATTTCACTCTAAGTACTTAGGTACTTTCATAAGGCGAGTAGGTACCTGCTTAAGAAAAAAAAATCCATACAATTTTAAAAAAGTAGGTAGGTATAGTATTTACAAAATCAGTTGAAACAAGGTAGATAAAGGTAAATTACAACTGGTGACTGAATATTTTCATAGGAAATGCACTGCCACTAGTCAGCCATCACTTGCAAATTAGGTACCTTTACCTTGTTTCAACTGACTTAGTAAATACTATACTTGTATTTGGTACTTAAATTTGAAAACTGAAAAGTATAGGTACCTACTTTGTGTGTACTTACTATGTACCTACTTAAAAATGTAGTGATAATTTGAATTTATTTGAAAAGATTTTTTTTAAAGTAGGTAGGTACCTATCTTAAAGTATTTAATCTATTTTAAGTAAGTACCTATGTATACCTACACCATGATTTACGTAGCTCGTGCATTAGAAGTTGTCCAGTTTGCAGGTGGATTAGTAGAAATAGCATTTAATCCACCTGCAAGCTAATGCACGAGCTCCGTAAATCACCCTGTATACTTATGCTTATTTTTCAGTATTTCACTAAAAATATGAGAGTACTCAGGTAGGTACTTGGATTTATACTATTTTGAAGTGGAACTTCTTAGGCGGATGTCTGATATTTAAACGACAATGAAGAGTGATTCGAAAAACGCGTCACAGGCAAATTTCGTTACTCGAGAGCGAAGAAAGATATAACGTAAAGAGACGGAGAAAGATAGCTATTGATTGACTCAAATCAAGGATTATAAAGCGCAAAGTGTATTGCCTATTATTGACAAGCGCCGATATCCTTGTGACGTCAGTGCAGATGCCCGTCTCTATTTTGTTATAATATTAGCATTGTGTTTGCCCGCACGGGCATAAAGTAATTAATTATGTAGATGGTATCTAAGGTATAAAAACACAATAATGTATTGGTATGACATAATAGTACATTAAAATACAAGTTTCATAAGACGTGATTTTATCGCACGAGCCCTATATTAGAAAACGAGCCGGAGGCGAGTTTTCTAAAGGGCGAGTGCGATAAAATGTCTTATGAAACGAATATTTTATACTATTTTTTCTCTTTTGGTATTGTTTAATTAAAAAAAAAAACAAATTTTCCTTGGAAATTTTATTCTCATATTTCCTGATTTCATGTTTAGGTTGGTAACACTACACGCCAGATATAGAAATCTTCTTTTTTATTTTTATTTTTACCAATAATAAAATCGCAAATGACAGTTCGATGGCCATCAGTCAGCCAGTGTTACCAACTTCCGATAAGTAAAAAAGGAGTGTCACAAAGAGCTTCTTTTCGAAACTACTTTCAGTGTCGAAAAGACTTCGATATGAAACCAAAATAGAAAAAAAAAATTATGTAGAAAAGGCTTGTGTTGCCAACATGGTTACTAAATTTTTGACTTGGTCGCTATGCGGCACTTGCTGTCTTTTTCTTTCTTGTCGAAATCAATAGAAAGGAGACGTCAATGGAGATAGAGAAAAAATCTCTATCCATTACAGAGTCCCAGCCCAGCCTTCTCAGGGGAACGATTGTCTGTCTTTGTCGATGGTATGAAGACTTAGACTAGAACTTTTGTTCTCAGGGAAACGCTGCTCCCCTGTTTCAAGAATAAAGGCCCAGTCGCGTGAACCTTATTGTCCTCTGCATCGAAAAAGATGGCTTGACTTTTCATTGAGCTCATTTTGAAGTTTAAATTGATGCACCACGCCAAAATCAGAGAAACACGAGAGAGAAGAAAAATATAACGTAGAGAGGGACGGAGAAAGACAGCCAATGACAATGACAGCCGTCGAACAATTGACACAAACCAAGGATTAATAGTGTTTATACACCAAGTGATGAATATTCATGAGAAGAAAGTTTAAACCCACGAGCCCTAGCGAGCGGGTTAATTTTCTTTGAATGAATAAACATTTTGACTCACGTGATGTATACAAAATTTTATCCCATTTTGTGGATAGGATAGGAAAATGCCGGGAGTGAGTTAAAAATATTTTAAATCACTGAGGTTTCAGATTTTTAGTTGGGAAGATGAGTGACTTAAAAAGCCGAGAGTGAGTTAAAATGTTTTTAAATCACTGAGGTGATAAACGCCTACTATTACCTTTAATAGTTGTATTCCTTTCAAGAGTTTGAAACACTCGAGCTACTCGCTCCGGTGTTCAGTGGCCCCCGATTTGCAGGGAACAGATGCGTGGTGCAACAAACACTTTTCGAAAGGAATAAGCGCGTGAAGCTCCGGAGCTGTTCCGGAGCTCCTCCTAGGTGTGAAAGGAATACAACTATTGTTATGCGTTCAATAATGTCATTTCTAAACGTCAAATTCCAAAAAATGCCACAAAAATTTTCCATTTTGGAATTCATTGGTATGTTCAAGCACGAGCACTGTATCTGTTTCGTGCACTCTATCTCTTCCGTATGTAAGATTCCAAAAAACTCCAAAACTTCTAAAAATTTCCAAAAAATGCCAAGTTTGGAATTTATGGGAATTTTTGTATTTTTTTTTTTTTTTGTATTAGTGGTAAGAGCATGAGCACTGTATCTGTTTCGAGCATTAATTTAACTGTTCCGTATTCAAGATCCCAAAGAATTCTAAAAAATTTCAAAAAATTCCAAAAATGGAATTTTTTGGCATTTTTTGGAATTTTTTGTAATTTTTTTTTTTTGGAATTAGTTGGACGAGCACTAGCACTGTATTTGTTTCGAGCACTCTAACTATTTCGTATGCAAGATTTCAAAAAATGACAAATAATTCAAAAAAAAAATCTAAAAAATACCAAGGAATTCCAAAAAATTCCATTTTCGAATTTTTTGGCATTTTTTGGAACTTTTTAAGAATTCCTTGGAATTAGTGGTAGGAGCACGAGCACTTCATCTGTTTCGAGCGCTCTAACTGTTCCATATGTAAGATTCTAAAAAATGTCATTTTAGAATTTTTTGGCATTTTTTGTTTATTTTTTTTTATGCTTTGTTTTTGATTTTAGATAAGAAGTGAAACTTCTTTGGTGGCGGTCTAATACCTATTTGGACGAGAATGGAGAGTGGTTTGAAAGACGCGTCACGTTTTGACAATGACAATGACAGCCGACAAACAATTGAGACAAACCAAGGCAATGAGATTGTCAAGCGTCGATACCTGCTTTGTGTCGTCACTACAGATGCGCATTGCGCGTCTCCATTTTGTGTGGTCCTTCGTCATCTTTACCCCGACCAAAGATAATCCTACTCCGGAGTAGGATTATCTTTGCCCCGACACATACGTTAAGTTTAAAAGGTGTATGAGGAGGGGGGATAGTTTTTATCTTTTTGGCAAACCCTGTAAAAAATTCAAGACTTATTCACACATCAGAATGCAAGAAGTTAACAGTTTGGGACCCACAAAACATTCCGTATCATTGGGCATAAAACATAAAACAGAAAAAACGTCCTTTAATTTATTGCCCATTGAAATCGTTCCGAATACCTGACATTTAAAATATATACTTGGAACTGTTTTAAATACAAAAGGGACTTCGTCTTGCGTTGTTTGTCTTGCTATGCACCTAAAAACAAAAAGGATTTTTCTTCGAATTAATTTTATTGTGAAACATAGACGATGCCGCCATCTAGTAGTAATGCTGCAGCAATAATGAAAAGCGCCATCTCTGCTGTAAGCAGAATAATCTACTACGATACGTAAGAGGATTTGTCGAATTTAAAACTGTTGCTCTGATTTGTCCTTGTCTTTTTTCAAGTAAAACAAGGATGCAAAGAGAAGCAAACAATCCTTATTGATTGTTGTTTACTATCATAATTGAAATGCTTTTGGTGTTTTTGTTTTGATTAACAAAAAAATTAAGTTCTCCCCAAGGCCTACTTGGATTGGACAAATAATGGTGAAAAGTAAGTTTCACAAAAATTCTAAATCTGCCTGATAGTAGTTAATTTACATTTTTTCGTTCGTATTTTGAAAGTAAAGTGGTGACTTAAAAAAGTAGTGACCCAGCTACAAGGTGCCATTTTTTACTCTGTCTATTATGTTCTATGCTCTATAATTATTATGTATTATCCTTGTGGTGGTAGGTGAGGGATCTGTCAAAATAACTTCAGTCAGACTGGATTGGCTTAAAACTAATTTCCTGTTTTTTTATATTCAGCTTCTCAATTTTATTTGATGCATATTTTTTTTTCTCTTTCTTCAAACTTAGTTTTTTCTTCAGCTAGACAAAGTAGCGACGGTTCCTCTACATCAACAAGTCAACCACAACCACCAGCAGAGTTTTCTGTAGAGAAAATTTTAGATAAAAGAACTCGCAATGGAAAAGTCGAATACTTATTGAAATGGAAAGGATACAATGAGTAAGTAGGTACCTACTTGCTTAGCTTCAATTTTGTAATTTGGTTCGTTAGGGAGGATAATACGTGGGAACCACAAGAAAACTTGGATTGTCCTGAATTAATATCTGCCTACGAGGCCCAAAACAATCAAGTCATGGCTGATGCAGAAGATAAAAACAAAGGAAAAAACATAACTGAAGACAATAGGCCTAGAGGTAAAAATACAATTAATACTCAAATATAATGTCTATTAATATAACTTTGAAGGATTCGATAGAGGCTTAGAACCATTAAAAATAGTTGGTGCAACAAATGCTACAGGAGAATTGCTATTTTTGATGATGTGGAAAAATTGCAAAGAAGCAGATTTAGTGCCATCAAGCCAAGCAAATGCTAGATGTCCCGAAGTAGTTATTAAGTATTATGAAAACAAAAAACTATGGCATACAGTGGACCCAATTATAGAACTTGACTAAATTGAGTTGAGCTCATGAATTGTGGACATTAATTTTTACTTTAATAAATAAAACTAACTATGGAATGAGAAAAATGTTATTTTTATTTATGAATTTTCACTTTCCTTAAATTTGCACTTGGTGCAAGTATAAAAAACTGTTTGCCCTTCATCAGCGGACCTCAGTTGTAATGTAGCGTAAGACATTTTTTCATTACCACACTTGGGACATTTCCTTTCCACAATGGGCCCCTCTTCTTCGTCTTCACCAGTTTTATCTGCTTGTTTGCCTTTTGTAGAGCGATCATTAAAATGTATTGTATAATGAACTTTACTGTTGCTATCGATAAGCACTAAAATATGAATTAAATGTTTATAAGGTCTAAATAATAATAATGTGCTTACTCTCGGGAGCAAAAACCCTAGAACATGAATAGCATGTAACGTCACCAGTGCCTCTCAAAGGCGGTAAAATGGAACCGCAGTCTGAACAAAATCCTGCTACTTTTTGAAAGGAATCGGTCATGTTTTCAGGACTTGAGGTTGTAGAGAAAAAATCAAAAAACAAACAAAATAGAACCAATGTTCTTGTTCTTTTATAATATTAATTGAGGTTAGAATTATCTTTTGTGAAACTGAAACTGTCTGGCCGCCACGCCATATTGAATTTGACATTGTGGCCTAGGCTATGTTCCGATATCCACTGTCAGTACTGGATTTATACATACTCTGTTTATATGATTTATACTGTGCTGATTTTACTGTCATTTGCCGTTCCGATTTCAACAGCGTACTCTTGTGGTCAAGTACTGAATAGACTAATCCAGTGTACTGAAAATAATATCGGAACCACGTCCAGTAATTTCAGTACTGACAGTTTTCGGAACATAGCCCATCATAAAGAAAAAGAAGAGTCAGAGTGATACAAACTAACCTTAAAAGAGTGAAATGTTGACAAAAATGTCAATAAAAACTTAAATTTATAAATAAATAAGAGATAACTAATAAGATTACAAAGAGTGATACTTAATAAATAATTACAATGATATAACAGATTCAAAGTTAAATTTAACTCAAGTGTATCATGGCAAGACAACGGAAATCCGTACCGGAGGGCAGTAAAGACACCAAAAGCCGAAATAGCAGTAGCAGCAATGGCAGCAGTATTCAAAATACGAAAATTGCCCAACAACAAAGCAGCATATTCTCTTATTGGAAACAGTTGGCTTTCGTGGCTGTTTTGGGGGTAACTGTAGTGTTTGGGGTCATGGGTTATTTACAGACTAGAGTGAACACCCCTTTTGATGAAAAAAGGGTAAGTATTACTAATATTATGTTACCTTTTTATTCAATATCCACTTACAGGTTGTCATAGACAGTGGGTTGAAAGTTCCAGAGCAATTTTGGGGCTCATATAGACCCGGCGTGTATTTTGGTCTTAAAACAAGGGACCCGCAATCATTGGTTACAGGGTTAATGTGGTACTTTCCAAATAGATTAGGTCCAGGAGGTGATGGAATAAGGTGATAAGAAAATTAAATTCAATTTATTGATCAATAATTCAAATTCAAAAGTAGCTTTATTTGTCTAAAGTACTTGTTGACAAAGCCATGCTTAAAATTAATTGCACATACATGTATCACTAATTAGGGAATCCAAACCACCTGACTTTTGCCAACCAGCCGGCATTTTGAAATTTTTATGAGGTTAGAATATGGGTTGTTACATGTCAACTATGTCAAAAAATGTCAGATTTGAGTACTCGTCCCGTGTATTCATAAAGCCTAGTACTTATAACCGCGAAATTCGCTTTTTTTTTACTTTGCTTCGACAATTTGTTTAAAAAAATTGGCTTAAGACGAAATTTTTTAAAATTCCCCTTAGGAAATATTGTATGCATGTGTTATATTTTGATAGGAAATTTCCCTCGTGCAAATTACACTAGAAATTTTGCATACAAATTGTCAAAATTAAAAAGTGGAAATTTTTGGAAATATCCCTGGGAAAATTTCCAGAATTGTCATTTTTGACATTGATGCCCGCTTTTCCATTTAAAACGTATTGATGTCAAAAATCTGTCAAAGTGTATATTTTTGACAAACGTAATTTAAATGGGAAAGATCAATAACAATCAACAACAATAAAAAAATTCGACGCTACGTAGTAAATAAACTTCAAACTCGGGAAATTTCCTATCAAAATATAACACTAAGGGAAATTTTAAAAAATTTCGTCTTCAGGCTATTTTTTTGAACAAAACCATTCGTGCATAGCGCCAAATTTTTTCAGGCGCTATGCACTCATGATAAAAAATTGGCTTCAGACAAAATTTTCAAAAATTTCCAGAAATATTTCATGCACTAGTTATATTACTACTGGAAATTTCCCGAGTTTGAAACTTATTTATTACATTGTGTCGAATTCTTTTATTGATGCTGATTGCTATTGATCTTTTCCATATAAACTGCTTTTGTCAAAAATATACACTTTGACAGATTTCTGACATCAATGCGTTTTAAATGGAAAAACGGGCATCAATGTCAAAAATGACAATTCTGGAAATTTTCCCCGGGATATTTCCAAAAATTTCCACGTATTAATTTTGACAATTTGTATGCAAAATTTCCAGTGTAATTTGCACAAGGGAAATTTCCAACATAATGTCATTTTGACTTTTATCTTTAAAAAAAAACAGATTTTACTTTGCCCTAGAGACCAAAAACTTTTTGGTCATACACCAAAGCCTTCTGTAACTTGTAAGTTTCCTAAGTTTAGTAGGCAAAGCATTAAACTTTTTTTTTGCGTTGTAGACAAAGGAGTTCTTTACTAATGTCAAATGTGGAATGGGCAAGTGTAGCCTTTGTTGACAATGAGCTCCATACTGCCCTTGTCTATCCAGCTCCTCATTAATTTTTTTAAAGACAACACATACACTTTCTTTCGAGAATAAATATACAGCACAAGGTTAAAATTTTATGCTGCAGAAATCAAAGAATTTTGACATGTTCAGAAAACTTGATGTTTTTATCTATCGTTTAGCCAAGAAATTTATTCGATTTGGGATTCGAGAGACCTTCTTTTTCCAGTTGAATCTTGTTAATGTCACATTTAAAATTAAGAATTCTAGTTTTTGAAATATTGAGGTATAATCGCTCGGATAATCGGTTTGCATCGAACCATTCTTTCAACAAAAATACTATCTATAAATCTTCCTGAATAATCTTAGAAAACCTGTCTGTTGTATTGCCTGATCATCTGCATATGCTGTAAATCTTCCCCTTATTGGAAAATGAGATATGTCATTGATAAAAATCAAGAACAAAAGTGGTCCAAGAATTGCGCCCTGAGTCCTACCATTCAAATATAATTGCAACCACTTTAAAGCCAAACCCCTAATATCATTGATACTAAGTTCACCCACTAGTAGTATTCCATGATCTACACAATCAAATGTCTTTGACAGATCACAGAACACCACCGAAGTCATTTCTTCTGAGTTCAAGTGTATGTATAGATGCTCCAAAAAGATAAAAATTACATCAAGCTTTTCTCTGCTTGGAATCCGAATTGTGTGACAGAAGTTTATGCTTTGTTAAAATAATGTTAGTCTAACTTGAATTAGTTTTTCTCAAGGGGTGTCTCACGCTCTTAAATTTTGTACACCTATACCCTTTTTGGAAATGTTTTCCTGATATTGCCCATAATTTCCGAAATTCTCTGAATATTCAGAAGTATTTCCTATAATTTCTAAAATTTCCTAAATAATTTATGGAACTTCCTGAATAATTTCCTAAATTTCCCAAATAATTACTTATAATGAACATTTTTTGCTGGAAAATGTAGGTATAGTAGCCGCCATAGATATTCGAGACTTGTACAAAAAATTATGTTCCCTTATCAGCCGGTCTGAATTTAGTCGAGAAGCACGGGTCAGGTAACCGCCAAGTACAGGGTGATTCATTAAGAATGGCACTCGACCATATTTTAGAAACTAACTATTCATTGTAGTCTTGACGAAAAAAAAAGTATCCTATAAATGTGGCCAAGAAAGAATGCTGGAAATATATTTCAGCTTTCTAAAATGACCACAAGTGGCGTAACCCAACTGTCGAAGTACAAATAGTTATTTACATTACAAGTGCGTTTATGAGCATGATTACAATAATGAGTGTGAAGGATTAGAACAACGAGGTCGTAGACCGAGTCGTTCTAATCACACGAGTTTTGTAGTCAGGTTTAAACGCACATGTGATGTACAACGTTTTATCTACAAAGCGAAAAATAAGAATATTTTTCCAATTATTTTCGTTCATTAATAGTTGTCTGCCTTCATTTTACCTTTACAGGTTTATCTTTGAAATTTGTCAAATCACCAAAAATAGTTGTGTTATAAACTCATAACCTTGTCCATAACACCACTAGTTGTGTTATGAATTCATAACCTAGTTTATAACACCATTAGTTGTGTTATGAGTCTCATGACGTAACTCAAATACTAGAAAAATGATTATGTAAAAACGTCATAACCAAACGCTTGTAGATAAAATGGTTTTATTTTTGAAATTTCAAATGGAAACGTATCTTGAAAATGATAGCAATGGATTTTTGATGAAATTCCACACAATTTTCGTTCATGACTTTCCACCATAACTTATCGGATAAAATAGTTATGAGCTGTCAAATGTTGCAACTCGAGAAAGCGGATAACTTCAAAAGACTCAACAAATTTGGCCAATCTTAGGTTCGTTGGAAAGATGAAAGTCTGCTCGAGGATGTTTTACACAGTTTGCAAATTGTTCATGATAATATTCTATTTTTGAAAAAAATCATATAACTAACCCCAATAAGTAAATTATTTCACATAGTTTGGAGTGAATGTGGAAATGTTTGGAAAAACAGTTGGAAATTATATTTTTCTATGGTCACTAGACCATAGTTCAATATTTTACAACAAAAATATAGTTTTCCTACGAGCGTGCGCAAAGTAGTACTTTTCCGCACGCATTTCCGGGCTCAAAGTTACACTTTTCCGCACTCAGTGCGGATACGGGCCTTATCCGCACTGAGTGCCGAAAAGTAATTATAATTGTCAAGCAACAATAAGTGCACCTGTCGACTTTGACGCATGATGACAAATTTTTCCTCTTGTTTCTATATCAGCAGCCAACATCTATACAAACACCAAATATAAATTAACTTTGACACATTGTCAGATTTGTTCTCTATTTATATGCAAAAATCTACAAACTTTTTCATCAAATTTAAACGCTTTAAGATGAACAGCTCTGACGAGGATTTTCTGTTATTTTTTTTTGTTATGTAATTTTTTGATAAATGCATAGGTTCCCTTCAAGTTAATTAAAAATAACAACAAATTATCGTTTTTTTTTTTAAATTTTTGTTATTACCTACCTGATATGAAGCTCGTAGGAAAAATTTTGTTCCTAACACGTGCGCAAAGTGTCTTTTCCGCACGCAAACACGTATCCGAAATCCGCTTTGCGTCGTTCGTATAACTGTGTTTGCGTGCGGAAAAGTAACACTTTGCGCACTTGTTAGGAAAATAACTATTTTCTACAACTGTCAAAAAATGATGATGTTCGCACACTCATGACAGTTTGCGAAGTGACACTTTTTTCCTAGGTATTGATTTTTTAACATTCCCATAACAAAAGATAGTGAGAATTTGGTGCTTCTTAAATAATGGTTTGCAGTGGCCACACCTATCAACTTTACATATCATTCTCAACGCTCTTTTTGTGATTTAAATCGTGTCTGAGAAGGAAACTCGGTCATAGCTCCCAAAAATAATGTAATATCTTGAGCTGATCTCAGAAAGAGCATAATAAACTTCCTCACTCATTGAAATGTTATTCAATTATAAAAAAAATATATAGTTACATTTCTTATAGCAAATATCCCCAATGATAACTTCTTTGTAATTTTAGTCAAGTCTCCCTTGAGTGTTCCATCCTTACCTATTGGTACAATTAAAGCTATTTTAATGGAAATGATGAAATTGAAATATCATTTAACCTCTGGTTCTGTGTATTTTAAGGCACTGGTGCGAACAAGGTGATAATTTAGATAAATACGGTTGGCTACAACATGATGGTAGCAATTTTGGGATCCAAGAACTACAAGATGGCCCGTTCAAGCTAACTACAAGTTTTGTAAAAAGATTGGGGGGCCAAAATGGCGGAGAATGGACAGCTAGAATATCTGTAGATATTTTGGTAATAATTGCAGATTTATTATAAAAATTTTCTAATTATGCAATTGTTTAGCCAAAATACAAAAGTTTAATATCCAAAGACGAACAAGTCTCTCTGATTTGGTACGCTGCCATGGACAGCGAAACAGAAGGTTTCATAGCACCAACAAATTCCAATACAGATATTACTGGAATAAGAGGGGAAACGTCTACATTAGGCGAATTCAAAATGACAATGTTTCCTCAACAAGGTAAAGTGGATCACGAATCCTTTTTGAGCACTTCTGCTCCTGGACTTAATTTACTTAAAGAAACTGTGATATGGTCTTTAAGACTGGCTCAAGATAATCCTAAGGTACCCAGAAAGATTGTTTTGGGTGGACAAATTTATCCTGCTGAAACAGAAAATGTTCGTATGATTTTTTATTTGTATTCAGTTTTTTTAAAAATTATCAAATTCCAGAAAAATCCAAACTTAGTTGCAACTCAAATTACTGCAAAATTACCATTTACACTTGATGTTGTATTTGAATCCAAAAGCGTTGTGAATAGAAATGATAAACTAGTGGGAGATTCATATACAAAAGCTTTGAACTGGCACAAAACTAGATTCAATCAAAGATTTGAAGATACATTTGCTTTAAAACATAAAGGGTAAAAATAATCAAAATTATGTAATAATAATAATACAATTTATTCAAATATAGCTTCACAGAAAATCAAATTCGTTTTGCACAAGCAGCCTTAAGTAATATGGTTGGTGGTATTGGATATTTTTATGGTTCATCACTAGTGCAAAGTTTTTATACTGAAGAACCGGTTCGCTATTGGAAATCTCCCCTTTATACTGCAGTTCCTTCAAGAAGCTTTTTTCCCAGAGGATTTTTGTGGGACGAAGGTTTCCACGGTTTGCTTATTTCCCAATGGGACGTGGACATGGAATTAGACATCATGGGCCATTGGTTTGATTTAATTAACGTAGAAGGTTGGATTCCCAGGGAACAGATTTTAGGAGTGGAAGCAGTGGCAAAAGTACCACAAGAATTTATAGTGCAATGGAACACGAATGCAAACCCGCCCACGTTTTTCCTAACTCTTCAATATATTTTGAATAAATATGAACAGGATCTTACAAATGAAAGATTGGCGCATCTCGAAAGGCTCTATCCTAGACTTCAAGTTGGTACTTGTAAGTTGAGATAAATAATTGAATTTGATTTTTTTTAATTTTAGGCATGGTTCCAATGGTTTAATACTACCCAAAAAGGACCTCTTGCAGGTTCTTACAGGTGGAGAGGTAGAGATCCTTTAACCAATAGAGAATTGAATCCCAAAACTCTAACATCAGGATTGGATGATTTTCCAAGGTAGTGACAAAGATTGGTTGGTAATATTTATGTGAAATAAATATATTTTAGAGCGTCACATCCAAGTGACTTGGAACGTCACATAGATTTGTACTGCTGGATGGCTGTAGCCGCAAACACCTTAGCAAAACTGGCTTATATTTTAGGCAGAGATTCTTATTCAAAATACCAACAGACAGCTGAATACCTAATGGACAATCACTTGATGGATTCATTGCACTGGTCCAATTATTCTAATAGGTAAGAATTAAAAAAAAAAATCAGCAAATAAGTTTTTTTTTTTGAAAAAAGATATGCTGATTATGGTCTTCACACTGACGCGGTCAAGTTGGTGAGGCCCAAGCCACTTCCTAGACAGCAAAATCAAAATCTAGAAATGACCAGGAAGGTGCTGAAACAACCGGAATTCCGGCTGGTGGATTCTATATTTGGTTATGTCAATATATTTCCTTTTCTTCTTCAGATACTTGAACCTACATCACCCAAATTAGGTAAATAATTATTTTTTAAATAACTTCCTACATATAATTTAGAAAGGGTAGGCTATTGTCAAGTCGCTGCGGTGCGTAACAGAAATCTTGAGTTCGTTTGTTCCAAATTAACATAACAATAATTTATTCCACGTTACTACACACTCTGACACTAATTACTTCACAACTTGAAAATTGTGACTGTACTGGAGACAATTTTTCAATTAGCTTCTTTGTTTAGGTAAAATCCTCACAGATATAAGGGATCCAAATTTGATGTGGAGCAACTATGGGCTACGTTCACTCTCGAAAACTTCGCCTCTCTATATGGCCAAAAATACTGAGCATGATCCACCATATTGGAGAGGTCAAATTTGGGTCAATATCAATTTTCTAGCCACCAAAGCTCTGTGGCACTATGGGCATAGTGAAGGGCCATATCAAGATCAAGCGAATCGATTATATCAAGAATTAAGGATGAACATTATTAATAATGTTGTTGAGCAGTATGAAAAGACGGGATATATTTGGGAACAGTATAACGATAAAACTGGTGAGGGGAGCGGTTGCAGGCCTTTTACAGGATGGACTGCTTTGACTGTGGTACTTATGAGCGAGGGATTTGAATAAATAGTGGAAAAATTATTACTTGTTTTTTATTTAGGATAATTTTAACTCATACACTTAACACTTATCATCTTCTGTATTCAACCTTATGTAAATTTTATAAGTTATTTATATTCTCTGGAAATAGACTGGTATGCATTTGAAATGGACACCAAATGACTGAAAATAAGAAGCAATGAAGGAATGTTAATTTAAGATTTTGATGTAGTAGATAAAAAGGTAACTTCTCCAGAGAAAAACGACCTCATCTTTGATTGGTATCATTTTGGATAGTCATCTCAAATGGACCCACCATGCATGAGCATAATAATTTGCAGAATGCCACAAACGATAAATGTTGTCAATAACTTCTGTACTATTTAATGGAAATAGTTTTTCATTCAAACACCAATAATGATTTATTTCCATCTTTCTATAATTATGCTTGTAGAATTAAAAACATAGTTTCTAATTCATGGGAAAAGTGTCCCACATGCAACTGCCTCTAAGTGCTGAAAATTTCCGCTAGTACTATTTTATCCAACTGTACAACTTTTAGTATAGCTGAAAAAATGCACAAAAACGCATTCCAAGATTGACCTTTGTTTCTTGCTAGAATATCATTTATGTGATTTAAAATTAGGATTTCTTACAATTTTGGTGTTGTAAATATGTACTATGTATTTGTTTCTTTTTATAGTTGGTTATTAAAGAAATGTTTTATAAATTCTTTGTTTTTCTGATAATCCTAAAGAAAAAAAATCCCAAACACAAATTAATTCTGTTTATTTTAAAATAATAACCAGTCTCTATGTCTCTATACGTCATTGCTCTATACATATAAAATATACATCACAGTTCAGAAAAATCTTTAAACTAAAATACAACATTAAAAGCAAAACTCTATATATATATATATAAAATACACATCAAAGTTCAGAAAAATCTTTAAACTAAAATACAACATATAACACACAAAAGATAAAATTGTTTTTTGGTCAATAGCTTGTGATGAAAGTGAGCCAATGAATAAGATACTGAAATTAAATCCATTTTATATCCATGAAGCCTTACCAGAATTGATAAAATTTTGTGCATAAAACACTTACATATACCAAGCATAAAATCATGTTTTAATTTGACGTGCATAAATAATTTCAATCATGTCACTTTCGTATAAGTATTTAACATCTAATTAAAAATTAATTTTTGTTTCACTGTTTCATACTGGTCACATTCATCTTGTTTCTTTTACTAGCAATTTTGACTTGTTTGACTTTAGCAGCAAAACGCAAAGAGTTTAGACTCTCCATAAAACAACTTTCAATTGGGGAGATATTCACAATCATTAGAGTTTTAGAGTTTCCCCCTAAGCTGGATTGCAGCAAATATGTTAGTTTTGAATTCCTAGAATAGATTTTTTCGAGTAACAGAAAAAAAAATATGTAAATGTCTTACCTATAAGGTATATGTCTGGATTTGTGATGTAAATGCTGAATGACATCACCAAGAGTGGCCAAGCTTTTATTGATGTTTTTGGTTTCAGTTAGTCTGTCGCCTGCTACTGATTGCTTAGCATTTTCTGAACCAGCTAAATCAACCAAATTCAAACTGCCCTTGTATACCAGATCTTCCAAAGTTCCTAAAAAAAGTTTCTATCTAAATAATCTTTGATTTGGTTTATTTGTCTCTGGAATATCTAGAGACTAGAAATTCCTAATAAACTTTTTTTCACTTGAGCTAAAAGAATGTTTGACCAATTTCTAGCTTCCAGAAGAGACTTTTACCTTCTAAATAAATCTTCGTGACAGCGTGTGATCGACTACTATGCTCATTAAAATCAGTAGCTGCTGTTGCCCTGTTCCTGTGCGCCAATACCATGTAACGTTCTAATTCAGCTGCCGAATTAATTGTCTGTATTGACAAATTCGTTACTGTTGTCTCCGCACCTTCATTGAAACAAATGTCGTGTTTTTGCCCCTGCTTTGTGGTGAGCAGATCTCTTATATTTTCATTGTAAATTTCCAAAAAACTTGCCTAAAGAAAATAGTTAAGCATTTTATATGTAGGTTCCTATTCTAACCCAGGAAATGTAGGTTCTACTACACATACTCTATGGTAGTCAGGTTTTATTTGTTTTCTTGAAGATTTTGGGATTGCAAGGAAAAATTGGGGGTACAGTATAGAAAGTTTTAAATAACACCCCTATATGAATATTCTCTGAAAATTTGATCACACTAGCATTAGCCGTTGAGATAATATAAAGGTGTGTTTTTTAGGTGATGAAACCCTGTAATTTGAAAATGCGCGATTGCCTATCTATGAAAAATATACCAAAAAATCAGTCATACATCTATAATGAATAGCCGCAGGATTTTAGGTCGATTCGCATTTGTATTGACGAAAAAAAAAAAATGTTTTACAGAAACATGTTTTTTTTAAAGTAGTCACCTTTGGGGCCTTACCCTCACTTAAGGGTAGGTGTTGGACTATACTGCCGCTGAAGAAATTGTAGGGAATATAGTCCTTTATAATTTATCATAAAAAAAATTGGATGTGCTAGGTTTGCAAAAAACCAAAAACTACCCCCTTTAAGGGCTCGAAACGGGGTGAGCCAAGGGAATTTTTTTCCAGCATACCAAAATCTATAAGAAAAAATAAATAAAACCCGACTACCATCGAGATTGCGTAGTAGAACCTACGTTTCCTGAGCTATTCTCTTAAAACCAAAATTGATGGCTGCACCCAAAAAAATATCTATAATTTCAACACTACAGTAGTAATTTGGACAAGCTCTTGGTTTTATTAATCTATTTGCCTGATGTTCATAACTATGTAATCATTTTTGTTTCTGTGAAGAAAAATTCTTGCTACTTTGTCAAGTATTTTTTGTAATAAGGTCTTAAACATTGCTTTCGATAATAAGTTGGTTACCTGTGTTAAATTTGATTCTATCAGATTTTGCTTGTTTCTTCTAACTTCTTTAAAACACCAACTGCAGAACTAAATTCCATTCCTTACCTCAGATATTTTATAATTTTTTGTATAGTTTGAACACACAGTTGTTTTGAAATTATAGAGAATAAACAGGTGGGTCTATTAAACTAAGGAGTAGTTCACTTACTTTCACTGTATACGACCATCCACTTCTTTGAAGCTCAGCAATGTTTTTGAAAATTAAATCAAATGTCCTGGGAATCATTCCTTTTTGGATTCCACCACCTCCTTGCATGGTATAAGTCTTACCTGACCCAGTCTGGCCATAGGCAAAAACGCACACATTGTATCCGTCAAGAGCAGACTGGACCAATTGTGCAAGATCCTCAAACACCTTTAAATAATTTATACTATAAATGAACTGAGAAAATACAGACAAACATTACCTCTTCTTGAGAACTCTGGGGGGCAAACACTTTGTCATAGGTGAACTCAGATTTTATCTCTTTTAATTTACCAGTGATTTGATCATAGCTTTCTTGGCTTTTACGAATTTCAATACCGTTCTCGTTAATAAACTCTATACTACACTGGATTTGTTTTAGCTCTGAAAGAAGCGGCGGTCTGATCCTGCAGAAGACTCTTATATTGCCTAAAATCAAATAAATTATTTGTAAATTGAGAACATAAAGTCAGTGTAGAGGATATTAAACCTTTCAAATCTTGGATGGTGTTGTGCAGCACTCTCCTTTCAGTTTGATAGTTAATCAAATCACTTTTTTGTAATGTGATAACTTCCTTTAGTTCTATGTTTTCTTTTTTTTCTTTGTTCAATTTTTCCAAAAGGTTTTTATTTTGTTCTTGATATTTGTTGAATTCCTCATTTAGTTTATCAAAATTATTTTGAAGTGAATTATAATTTCTAGTTAAAGTTTCATGGGCCGGTTTTAGTTCATCTAAGCTAGCTGCAAATAATAATTTCTAATGAGTACACTTGAGTCAAAAAATGCACTATTATCAGTAGCTACATCCAGTTGAAAATAAAACTATTACCTAGTTATTAGATATTTACTCGAGTATTTATTATAATTATTAAAATATTTCTTACTTGTTAATTCTTGGCATTTTCTGGTTTTACTTTCATTTTCTCTCCTGAGGGAATCAATAGTTTTTATGTCAATTTCATGTTCTTTTTGTATTTTTTCATACTCCTCTTTAGTACTCTCAAATTCTAGAAAGAATAATAATTTAAGTACCTATGTACCTACACAAACAAATTAGAAATTTTCACTGATTGATCAATTTTGCCCCATTTGACCGTATTAAAAATTGAAGAAATAAAGATAGTACTTCTTGTGAATTTATTTGAATACTAATAATTCCAAAAACACTTACGATTTGCTTTGTCCTGCAAGCCTTTCATGCAATTTTGAAGTTGTTCATATTTTTCATTAAGCTGCAAAAATCGTCCCTTGTAATCCCAGTCTGGTATTTTTCTTGCAGCTTTTGCCTTAGGACCGCCTTCATCACTTTTGGCCGCAGGTCTTTTAGAGCCCACCAGAGTTGTTTTTGTTGCACCAGATTTGAGAGGTGGGACTCTGCTAGTACTTGGAAAAGCTTTATTTTGAGGACCAGCAGTTGGAGCTTTTCTTTCAGTTATTGGCTTAAAACTTCTTGTGAATGGTTGCCTAACAATTGTGGTTAAATCTGAATATGATTTTGACTGTCTCCTATTCTTGTTGAACCTATTTGCAATAAACGGTGCACATTTATTGATGCTTGGGTGTTTATCAGCCGTAGTTAGATCTGCTACTGATTTTGATCTTCTTCTAAGGCTATTTGCAGTGAATGTTGGATATTTATTGATAGCTGGCGGAGCCTCATGAGCTTTCGTTTTTATCTCTCCAAATGTGATAGTGTTTTCTGATGTTGATCCAAAAGGTTTCACTGAAGGAATTGGCCTTATTTTTGTACTGCTGGTGGGTTTGGGAAGCCTGGACATCTTAGTGTAGTACCTATACCTTATTCAGTACCTAACTTACAAAATGGACGATATACGATATAAATATTGAACAATGTAAATTGTATGTATCAGATAATGAGCTATAATCTTTGAAAAGTCACTCACAAAAAGCAGTTAACAATTAGACGTTCACTAATATACTAGCAATCATTTATATTCACCCACATTCAAACAAAATTTCAAATTAAATTATGGAAAACTCGAGGGAAAATTGTTGAAGCCAAGCCACGCCAAAGCCAACGATATTTTCAAATTTGTGTACTGGAAAGACAAGGGAAAGACACCTGACATCGACATTATTAGTTGTAATCCTTAGGTGCTTTCCAGTGACCCATTTGAGTTACTCCTGAGCAGCTCAGGAGTGCTCCACAATTACTTTGCGCGTTCCAGTGCTTAGAGTGTCGTACACTTGAACTACTCATTTCTGTTATCCCCTGCCCCCTCGTGCACCAACCATTATTTCGCTGTTTCATGCTCCTGAAGTCCGAAGTGGTGAGGGTTAACACGGGAGCGTTCCAGTCAGCGTTGCCAGACTCTAAATATGGAAGTGTGGTACACAATGCTCAAAAACTGTCGTACAGGGACGTACGCGCCATGAATACTTGTGGTACACATTACCTTACGCTTTTAGTACATATGTATTTACTAGAAAAAATATGATTTGTTTGAGAGCGTTAAATGTTGAAAACTTGAACTAGACCTTACAACAACAGGAGTATCTGATTATGCTGGGTTATGTAATGTGTCAATCAGAATCTAGTGAGATATAAATAGGTACTATATAGGAGGCCGAGTTCGTTTTTGTCATCTTTTTCGTCGATTTGCTTCGAAATTTTGACAGACACGTGACTGGATCAGACAGTTTCAATTTACAAATAACGTGCCTGTCAAAATTTCGGAGCAAATCGACGAAAAAGATGACAAAAACGAACTCGGCCATAAACTGATAAACTGTCAATTGTGTCATACTCTACTCCCCTAACTCCATCCTCATCAAATTTTGGGCCTGCGAGTGACGTCACTATCAGCAGCTTATAGTGATGACATCACCCGCAGACCTCGATGGAATACTCGCGATTCAGGCTGTGCTAGTGAGTTTGTGAATTTTTTCGTCGATTTTAAATGTAGAAAAAATAATTTTTGGTCTGTTTTCTCACAAGAAATTAAGTGTTCTTGATGATTCTCGAGTATCCCAGAATTTGATGGTGAGAGAGTTGGGGGAGTATGGTATGACACAATTCACACATCACATAATCAAGCATAATCGATAAATTATGCTTGATTGATTATCCTCGCGAAAAATTGCCTATAGACTGTTTTCAAGCCACAAGCTTTGAAAATCTGTCATAGATTTTTTACCCAATTTGGCCAACACACATAAGAAAAAAAGGAGAATGTAGAAATGTGGTACATATTACCATAAAATATTACCAATCACCCCAATATTTCTAAACTGTGGTACTTTACCGTACTACCGTACGCATTGATTTTCTTGTAACGAATATGCCCTAAACTGTCGTACAAATACCACACCTGTCGTACGTCTGGCAACGCTGGTTCCAGTGCTGCTTGTGTGGAACAGTTCAAGTGCGTCACACTCCAGGAGCATGATACTCTGACAATTTAGGCACTGGAAAGCAGCTCTGGGTATACCTTTCACATCTAGGAGGAGCTCCGAAACCGCTTCGGGGCGTTAGATAGCGGGCTCCGCGAACGCTGATACCGTAAAACTGTCAAAGTCTGTGGTCAAACTTGAAATTTGGACGGCTCGAGAACTCTCTTATATTTGTTCTTACGTTATTGGTTCTAACCGTTAAAGGTAACCAATCGCCGAGTTTGGTTAGAAAAATGACATACCGTTTCCTAACTGGTCACAAAGTGACGTCATCGATACCATTCGAATCTGAACGGTATGTTGTGCTCTCTTAATCCGAATACAGTTCACACAATAAGGGCGGGTATTATAAAACTACTTTGAGAGTTAACTTAAAGTTAACTTCTGGAATTACATGTAAATCAAAAAGTTAACTTCGAGTTAACTGTCAAAGCAGTTTTATAATACCCTCCCTAAATCATTTAACTTAAATGTGGACGATTAATTTAACACAAACAAATTTATTCCTCAAACAGGGCAGCTTTCCTGTTTCGAGTACTCGGATCGAGTTTTGCTTGGAGTTTGGAGTAGATCTAGCAAATTAAAATTGATCCAATAATCCTTGAATAATGACAAATAGTTGGGGGAAGTTTGATTTCGAGACACAAATTTGTAGCAGTCCATAAAATATAATACATAAATATTTTATTTGTCAAATTGAATGGACCTTTCTCATGCAATGAACAACAAGGATAGTTTATTAAGATTTCTGCAATAAAGAAAAAGACACATATAATGACGCACGATACCTGTGTGGAATGACTTTGATTGGTTCCACTTGTCAAATTGTGCACTTTCGGTTATGTTTCTGTTTTTGTTTATTTTTAAACGTAAATATGACAAAATACGTATTAACATTAATTAGAAAAAAAACCCACCGCAGCAAAAATGTTTGCAGCAAACCTTTAATTGTACATTATTATTGTATTTGACATAAAAATCGTTATTTTACGAACCCTCAAATCTCTGTCCCAACTTAAATCGTCTTCATTCGGGTTGAGAGCACGTAACTATTGTTTTCTTACAATTTAATTGCCTGGGAACTTGTGAAAAGAAAGGTTTCACTTCTTTTTCGCCTAATTCTGACAAGAATTCATTCAACTCATTTGAACCATTGTATCATAAACAGTTTTTGTATTAATTTTCAGCAATATTGATTGATACTGACTGATTGATTATTGAGGTTAGCTTAAATAAGTCAGGGTCAGATCGTGTTCAGTAAATTGACGATTTAATTTATCTGTCACCCACAAGATGCGCGCGCAGCACAGGTAAAATGAGAAAGGTCCATTATCAATCGGGATAGTTTTGTTCGATCTGTTCAATCCGCTCGGTCTCTGTTCTGGAGCATTTCGAGTGTTCGACCACAACCGACTCACATTGACAAATGACATTTTCTAAATTTGTCGAATGCTCACTTCGTCATTAATCGACCATTTTGTTTTTGAACTTTCGAAGGGAAGGCGAGGAAGGCAAAAGGGTGCGTCCTTTTGAAATTTTTGCATAAAATTCATATTTTATATTCTTTATTCGCGATAAATTAATAACTGAACTTATCAGAAATGAAGAGAGAACATAACAATGTAAGTAGAAATAATTTTTATTTTATGTGGTTTCACAGGTTTCACCCATTCGAATATAATTATGGATGACACATCAGCAAAATTAGGAGAGGCTCTTTCGAGAAAAGCCTTTTTCCTGTTTTTTCTGCCAGTAGTTTACTTTTTACCATAAATTTATAAGTAATTTCGTATTTTGGTTGTAATCTGATATTGTGCTCATTTGTACGCGAGTTTGTACGTTACATTATATTTTAGGTCTGTTCTCACAGAAATCAAAAACCAGTCAGAGCGTTTTCGACAAACAATCAGTTTTCTGACTGTTTTCAACCAATGAAATTCTCTCTGATAGGTTTGTGATTTCTGTGATAACAGACCTTCTAAGAAAACTTTTAACAGTGGTTATACAGGGTGATTCTAAAATAGTGTATAAGGTCTCCTTTACTCTGTACTACAGCGTGGGGGGCTCCTCAAGGAACCCCAAATAATAGTTGAGATAATATAAAGTTCCAGATAAAGTTACTCTTAACAAAGTTATTGTGATATTTTTAATTTGTCATTGTCTACAGGTACATATCCAGCAGCCTGGCAAAAATCCAATGTTACTCCAGTCTTTTGCAGATAGAATGACCCAACATTTTAAGAATGTCAATATCAATGGAGAACATTGTCATGAAGGAAAGATCAACTATAACAAATCTTTTAACTTATGAGCAGGCTTTGTTGGATGCTTTTGGGAATAGATATCAAGTTGATGCAATTTATACTGATTTCTTGAAGGCTTTTGATAAGGTTGATCATAACATTTTTTTTTTAAAAACCTGGAGGCTGCTGGTGTACATAACATTTTAATAAGGTGGTTTCAGATTAATCTAACAGGCAGAAAAAAATCTGTCAAAATGCACAATTATATCTCTTTAGAACTGGAAGTTACTTCTGGTGTTGTCCAGGGTGGACATCTGCCTACATTTCTTTTTAATTGTTTTTTAAATGATGTTGAACATGTATTTAAATCTAGTATGTTTCTTGCATTTGCTGATGATTTGGACATTTTCATGATAATTATTAGATCTACTGAAAATTGTATTTTGTTGCTGGAAGACTTAAATAGATTTTCAGCTTGGAGTGAATTGAATAATTTTTTAAACATTCAAAAGTGTAGTGTTATCTCATTCAGTAGATCTGGGGGCCCTATTGTTTTCGATTATACACTTGATTCATTAGAGTTAGAGAGACAAACCCTAGTTAAGGACCTTGGCATCTGGCTAGACAGCGAGTTAATCTTTTCAAAACATATATCATAGATATAATAACAAATAGAGCAATGAGGAAAAAGTGGTCAAAACAACAAAAATCGCAATTCTACTTGCACAGACATTGGAGGCTCATTAAAGGCTCCGGAAATGTACCAATCGCAAATTTCAGGCTCAATTACTTTTTTGATTTAGTAAGTTTGGGAAAGTCTAATTAAAATTGCAATATACCCAAACTAACCAGGTTAATATTGGTAAGTTTAGAAATGTCTGAAATTCGTGATTAGTGTATTTCCGGAGCTTTTAATGAGCCTTGAATGTCTATGCAAGTAGAATTGCAATTTCCGTCGTTTTAGCCACTTTTTTGCTCAGGTTCTGCTGGCTTAGGTTAAAGCTAGCAGAATAGCCATTTTTGCGGAAACTAGCAGGGCCTAAAATTTCTCATTACAGCATTTAATTATCCTTTGATGTTTTCACAACAACTGCACTATCGGAACACTGATTTTGACTTTCTGACAGGTTTTCCGCCATGCATTGCCGACATTACTCACATATCGCCACTTTTCGCATTTTCACAAAAA
Source organism: Ceutorhynchus assimilis (assembly GCA_917834065.1). NCBI lineage: Eukaryota > Metazoa > Arthropoda > Insecta > Coleoptera > Curculionidae > Ceutorhynchus > Ceutorhynchus assimilis. Next base: position 8,465,814 of record OU892281.1, read on the forward strand.
AGTAATTGAGCCTGAAATTCACGATTCGTGTATTTCCAGGGCCTTTAATGTCGGTGCGTGTGGAATTGAAATTTTCTTTTTTTTAGCCCCTTTTTCGCCCATGTTCTTCTGGCTTAGGTTAAAGCTAGCAGAATAGCAATTTTCGCGAAAATTGGCGTAGCCAAAAATTTCTCATTACAGCATTTAATTAGCCTTTAATGTATTCACTACGGCTGGACTATCGGAACACTGATTTTCATCGTCTGAGAGATTTTTCTGCCATGCTTGGCCGACATCACTCACACATCGCGCTTTTTGCATTTTCACAAAAAAAGTAATTGAACCTGAAATTCATGATTGGTGTATTTTCAGAGCTTTCAATGAGCCTTTATTGTCTGTGCAAGTGGAATTGCAATTTTCGTTATTTTAGTCACTTTTTCGCCACTTTTTCGCTCATGTTCTGCTAGCTTAAGTTAAAGCTAGCAGAACAGTCATTTTCTTGAAAAATTAAGGAGCCCAAGATTTTAACTCGGATTTGAAGGCTAACCTGGAGTAATTGAAAATGTTCTAAAATTCGTTGTTCTTTGTTTCAATGCTTTCATAACATTTGTATGACAATTTAATATATTTTTTTCAGGACAATGGCTTAGAGCCTGAGCAATTGAGAAAATTGTTCATTGGAGGGCTCGATTTTCGCACCACAGACGATTCCCTGAAAAAACATTTTGAACAATGGGGCGACATTGTGGACGTTGTTGTCATGAAAGATCCCATTACCAAAAGGAGCAGGGGATTTGGTTTTATCACTTACTCGAAAGCGCATATGGTTGATGATGCCCAAAATGCCAGGCCGCATAGGTAAACCAATTGAATCAAATCTCATATTACTTAGTATCCCCTTCTACCAAGTCTGACATTTTTAGATTAAATAAAATTGTTGGTTGTATTAGAAGGAAAATTAATTTGTTGTGGTGCAATAGTTGTTTAACAGTCAGTCTGTTACAGCTCAAGAAACACAACATACAGTTTTGCAACTATTTACTTCCCATAGTACCTCTTAACAATAATAAATTGATAAATACAATAATTCTTTTAGGGTTGATGGTCGTGTTGTTGAGCCAAAACGGGCGGTGCCGCGTCAAGAGATTGGACGTCCTGAGTCTGGTGCAACTGTTAAGAAACTATTTGTTGCCGGAATAAAAGATGACATTGAAGAAGAAGACCTAAGGGATTACTTTAAGACATTCGGCAACATCTTGACTTGCTCTGTTGTCGTAGACAAAGAGACCAAAAAGAAGCGAGGTTTTGCCTTTGTTGAATTTGAAGATTATGATTCAGTTGATAAGATTGTTTGTAAGTTACTATTTTCCCATATTAAAGCGGATTTAATTAATGTTTGTTTGAAGTGCACAGAGGTCACACTATCAAAGGCAAACCAGTTGATGTGAAAAAAGCCTTGCACAGAAATGACATTCAGCAAGGAGGAGGAGGAGGAGGAGCACCTATGGGAGGAAGTCCGATGGGTGGACGTGGGGGACGTGGAGGTGGCGGACGTTCAGGAGGGCGTTCAGGAAACATGCAAGGAGGGGGCAATTATGGTCACGGGGGCGGTAACTATGGAGGTCAGCAACCAGCTCCTTGGGGAGGCCATCAACAAAACAACTGGGGTGGGAATCAAGGTAATGAATGGGGTGGAAATCAAGGGGGACAAACTGTCCCATGGAACAGCAACTCAGGAGGCAGCGGTGGTTGGGAGCAACCTCAACAATCTTGGGGTGGCCAACAGCAACAACAAGGGTATAGTCAAGGACCACCACAAGGAGGATATAACAGTAAGTTTTATTGTTTATTGGAAATTGGCTTGGCTAAATTCTCAAAATTTTTGTTTAGCTAGTGGATGGGGTGGACAAAATGTGCAACCTTCTGGGCCTCCTCAAGGAAATAGCTTTGGTAATAATTACCAACAAGGTTACGCTGGTGGCGCTGTGAGGAATAACTATCAACAGCAAAGGACTGCTCCTTACAGTAAGTGATGACAATTTTTTTTTTAACCTTTTTCAACTAAGTTTAGCAGTCTTAGATTAATTAACTTGTTGATTGTATTAGGAGGGAGAATCAAAAGTTGCAAAACCACAACATTGCTAATTTTTTATGTAAGGTATAAATTTCAATTCAATTTTCAGATTCTGGTGGCTACGGTAGTGGTGGATACCAACAAGGTCAGGCAGTTGGTAGCACTGGCAACAGAAGATATTAAATTTCTAATGTAAGTTTATTTCTCCCGCATCAATCCGTTTTCACAAATACGTATCGTGCCAGCCATTCTATAAATAATTTGGACAATTTTTAATATTTTGCTGCACTGAAAAGTAATTCAATTTGTGAAAAAAAGTAATTTTCTGAGCTTTCATTGATCAAATTTTGATATTAAAAGTTGTCTACATTTATTTGATCCTATTCTTATTTTATTATAAATGGCTAAATCAAAAGGACAAACTTAATACTTTTTTTGAAGGGAGATTAGTTTTTAAGTAATTTATCATTGGACAAGTTTTAGGTTATAGTTTTGTGTCGATTTCTGCAAATGTGTTAGTAATAGGTTCATGTCATGATTTTAATGTGCAACTTTTGTAATACATACTAATTAAAGGACTTAATAAAAATACAAACTAAAAGGTGGTTTGTCATTGTTTTTTTTTTTTGTTTAGGTAGGTAATAGATCCATTTTAAAGTGCTTTTATTTTTTGGACAAAGCTTACATTACAGGAAGGCAGAATAGTGAAAAAGTAGAAATATATATTTTTTCTCTAAATATTCGAACGAAGCAGGAACCTAAAATAGTGATAAACAGTGGAATTGAATTTACAGGTGTAGGATATTTTGGTACAGTTCTTCGAATCGTTAAAAAAAAATCTATAAAATATGTAATAGAAAGCAGTTTAGATAGGGGCTTATGAATATAATAGGTATGTATATTTGATGTTTTCTTTTTAGATTTAGTGAGGATGGGCTAAAAATCTATTAGTATAGGTCAGTGATACTATAGCTAAAATGTGTGAATTATTAGTATTCAGGTACATTAGCCAATTTCTCCCATCCTCAAATTAGGCATTTTGATGTCCGATATCTGTCTCAGGCTGTTTTTGTAGTCACTGGTTGACCATTGAAAGTTCTCTTATTCCAGTATAGATGGTTTTAGAGCAGACATTTGCAACCTTTGAGTACCAGGAATAGTTTTATTAAAAACATTTTTAAATTTATTTAAAAAGGCTCTCGAGTCGATAATTAAGATTTCTTGTAATACATGAACTAAAATGGTTTTTTGCTTTTGTTGGAACAATCTATTCCAAAAGTATTGTCAGTGACTTGTTTTGGGACCACTGAATGCAATTAAAGCAAACATTTTAATGAGATGATAACAAATCACTGATAAAAATTTTGGTGACTCAAATTTATCAATATTTTGTCTAATGTGCTTTTTTTTCCTCTTTAGGGTTGTACAGTTGTCATTAATGATGGCCAACTAAGGACAGGTGAGAATTCCATCTGTGATATTTTTTATAGGAGTTTTAGGGTAAGTATTTTATGATGATTTGTTGAAGAAAAGTCTCAGAAACCTGTGTTTATCTAGTTGATACTCAGTTGTTTATTTATGCTGTGAACTGCCCAACTTCAAATCATTTTTCTTACTATTCTTTTTCTAATCACAATTTGGCATATTTCAGGCTCGTAAGAACCTTTGAAAGTATTGTTCTAAAATTTAGTACAAATTATGCGATATTTTGGTGGGGGTAAACCTCAGAGGGGGTAAACTTTATTCCAATATTTAGAAAATTAGCTGCTTTTTGATTCCTGAAGAATTTGATCCCTACGCTCTTAAGAAAATGCTAAAACTTGATCAACACACAATATGATGATAACACAGCATTTGTTCCTTAATATTTTTTTAAAGAAAATAAATACACATTCCAATATAATCCTGGCATATATTTTTTTTTTCAACCTTTCACCTTTCCCTAACCAAGAATTATTTAAACCAACCAGAAATATCTACCTATTGTATTTCACCCTTACTGATAATTTTGAACTGGTTTATTTTTCTCCACTGAAGCGAACAGTGGTATTGATTAAAAGTTCGGTCAAGTATGAACTCTTTAAAATCAAAGATTAACTCTCGAATATTCAGATACAAATTGCTTGGGTAATGCTGAAATAAAAATACATATTTGGCAACTATTAACAAAGGATTTATATTGGAAATTGCTTTTATAATATAAAAATACATCAAAACCTAAGTATAGTAATGATAAATAAGACTAGAATTTTGAATTAACCTACAATAAATCACTAAAAACACATTTGATAGCAATAGTTGATTAAAATTAAACAGTTTCTATAATATTTACTATTGAATAGACTCACTTATGCTACTACTACTATTATCAATACAAAGAGTACTGGCACCTAACAAACTATTATTAGGAGACTGAGATACTTCTGGATGTGTGCTGCAATGTTGCATCTGAGCATTGATGAAATTATGCAAATGAAAACAGGGACCGTCGGTACAAATTTGACATAGACTGCTTTGAAATGAACCCATTAGTTTCCTGAAAGAAATTAATTTCAATAGCAATCCAAAAATAATTAGGTCCATAAACTTATTACACAATAAGCTCCTTCATTATGAGAACAACCAACTGATGGCGAAGGGGGATAAACAAGGATAATAGTCTTTAAAAAAGGTGTATTTAATGCTCTGTTAACACGAGAAAATCATATCAGGAAGCGGATCTTTTTTAACTCAATTATAATATTCTTTTCAGCGGGAAATAATACAAACAACTTATTCTTTTTAGTGGGGAGATCTTCAGTTCGGATATGGTTAGTTAAGGGAGCGTGCCCTTAATAATTATGTTTTTAGCTTACCTATAATGCTGATCCAAATGAGCTTTCTCGATTCTCTTGTCTTTGGCTCGTCGATTTTGGAACCAGATTTTAATTTGAGTTTCCGATAGCCGGAGTTTGTCAGCTAATTCGCATCGTCTGCCTCTACTAATATATTCTGATCTTTGGTATTCTATTTCTAGGCTTAGGGTTTGTTCCGAGCTGAAAGTTGTTCGTTGTCTACGAGGTCTACCTTCTTTTCGTCTTCTTCTAGCCACTGAAAAGTTGGTCAATATTTTTAAATTATATAATTTATTTTGTTTTAAATTTTATGAGCTCCTCCCCCAAACAATTTGAACATGTGTCCAAGTCCCACCCTCTGTGGCGTCCGCGTAAAGTCTCTCTGTTGACGCCGACGCTTCCCAATGCGCTCCACTGATTCTCCCTTATCGCATCATAATAATATTTTACATTTTCGAATTGTAGTTGTTATTGTATCGTTTTTAGATTCGATGTTGCCAAAATCGAAAACGAAACATAATAGGTCTGTTTCCACAGAAATCACAAACTAGTCAGAGCGAATTTCATTGGTTGTAAATAGTCAGGATACTGGTTGTTGGCGATTTGGACCAATCAAAAACGTTCTGACTGGTTTGTGATTTCTGTGGAAACAGTCCCATTATCTATACTAATAAAAAAACGGTAGTTAGTCATCGACTATAAACGCACAGGCCAAACTACTTGCCCTACAGTTATGAAACGAGGAAATGGAGGACGTATTGGGTTTATGACATCGGCTGAGGGTTGATATAGGAGTTGACTTATTAAAGAGGATTTATGTATCTTGGAAACGAGAAGCCGCAAAGATCTGAAAATTGGCATACAGATTCTACCAACAAAATAAGTGAACACCTATTTCAGAGTTTTTTTAAACTTAATTGGTGGCGGAGAAATGGGGTTATTTGATTTTGAAAGGTAGTAAAGGGATTTTCTTTATCTCGGAAACGAAGAGTCACAGATGTCACTATTTTTTTATAACTTCAATATATTTTTTTTCAGATTGAGCAAGTCATATCACAGTCAAAAGATACCTTTTGTTATCACAAACAAATCTGCCAAATTTGAAAAAGAAAATTAGAGAAGGGGTTTTTAATTACCCGATTTTTTTTCAAACTTTGACACCCTGTATCTCGAAAACTAAGCATTTGCGGATTTATTTTTCTATTACCTTTGAAGTTTGATCCCACTAGTCATTAACACCCTGTATATGGAGGCCATTTGATTAAAATTATCTATTTAGATACATTATTGTTCATGTTCAAGTGGTAAAAATTCTGATCCGACAACGTCGCTCTCGCCAGAGGCTTATAAATATCAAATATTCGACTCTGGGAAAACGGGGACTGCTGGGGAAATTGTAACAACAGAGGTGTGAAAAGCTCTACAGCGAAAATCAGAGCGGGACAGTAAGCTGGCCATTGTGTACAGCTAAGCATGCGGAAAGTTGTAAACGAGGCTCAAGCTTAAAATAACATTATTGTTATTATTTTGTATAGAGCTTTGCTTTTTGCTTTTAAACCAAAAGCAAAATAATATATATTTTCTAGAATTGGATTTTAACGAAAATCCTAAACTATATTTAAGCTTCCTTCAAAATGAGGGCGTTCTGAAATATAAGACATCCCTGTATAACAGTGTGGAATAAATAATCCACCGCAGATATTAGTAGATACTCCTGCGAATGAAAATTATACAAATATATATACCAGTTACTTATTATCACATATCTTTAAGATGACAATTAACATTTTGTCAATTTTTAAGATTTATAAAAGTTCTTTAAAATATTATTTATTATCACAAGATAACACAACAATTGGCATGATGAATCTAATTTTGTGCCCCCTACAACCCAATTTAATGAAACTAATTTACAACTAATCGATTTACTATGTTCGGGGTGTGGTCCAGAACTAATTATTTTTTTATTTCAATTTAAGATGGGGTGGAAATGCCCCCCAGGTGCGAATGAATTATTGCCATATAGACAAAACAGTTGCTCTTGAAGTGATAAGTTCCCATTACAGCTAGAAAGGCTCGAAAGGTATTTATTCTGTGCATCAATTTACATCCTTTACGTCAAATCTAATATCGTTTTACCCATGACTTTTAATCCACCTACGGTACTTCCGTTTTTGAAATGCGAATCTGTCCATATGGCGTCCTGTCTCTAAAATATCTAGGGAGCCGTGTGAACTAAGCAATATGTCATGTATATGTGCTATTTAAATCACTTACCGGCCAATCGAGTGTAATGCCGCCCAATTTGTAATTGTGATTTTGGCCAAATTGCGCCCGTTTAACTTCCCTTTTTAGTATACACAGGGTGTGCTTCCTGCTTGATATACAATATCGTGTGATATACACCTATACTTTATTGCAATTTTCTTGGAAACAAACTCGTATATGTAGGTGTCTGTAGGGAAATTTCCATTTGCAAATGGCTCAAAATTTGAAGATAATCGGCCAGATTGGACTTTTAGCAAACTTGATTGATACCATACGAGCCAAGTTTTAATATTAAGAAATAATTTTTTTCCCAGTGCCTCAACTTCAATGACGCTAAATTCTTGGTTAGATCAACTCAGTTACTGAGAAAAAAGTATTCAAATTTTTATAAAAACTTGGTGAAAAATTTTTCATCAAAAAATTTTCCTTATGTAATTCAATGATGAAACATCATCTGTCCTCAATGGAAACCCTTTTATAAACTACTTGACCAATTTGTCATTTACAACCCCTTTTCCGACATATCTAATTCCACAATAACCGTAATCACAACATTTAAAAGGACTCCCAGTTTGCAGCAGCATCATAGGATAGGTAGAATAATAATGAAAAGAGAGGGTGGCAAATTAAGCGTGCATAATCTGTAATTGAGAGTGCATCATTGCATGAGAGCGTCACGAGAATAATAAAGGATGTATACCTACAAGTGTTAATATAATGCGTTGAATATGAATACAATTTTGATATTTTACTTAATTTTGAATAGTAGTGATAGTTTTTTTAATTTAATTTGTATACAGGGTGTCAATTTCAAATCTTGCAATGACAAACGAGATTATACATTTATTACAGTCTATCGATTCCAATTATCCGCAAATGTTCCAAGTAATTTTTTTTATTATTGTCCAGATAATTTGGTTAACCGCGCTTCCAAATTCTAACAGCTGTATGCAACATCCTCTTTTAACTTAAAAGCGCTTTTTAAAACTGGTCACTTTTAAAAATGTGTATTCTAAACCACACAAATTTTTAAAGGTACCAGTTTTAAAAAGCGCTTTTAAGTTAAAAGAGGATGTTGCATACAGCTGTAAAACTTTTTTGAGCCGGCCGTACCTGCCTTACTAAATAAAAATTGACGAGATTAGAAAAATATTAACTACTGTAAGTCTTTTTACTTGCTTCCTCTAAAATCTATTCTCACAATAGTGTATAGTCTGGAGAATATTTTCATCTCAAGGTGTAGTTTTTAACAGGGTTGGCAGGATATATAACAGCGATAAATATCCTGATATATATCTTGATAAATATCATGATATTTATGCTATAAATATCATGATAAATATCAATATTATTTGTATCGCCTTCTTTTCTTGTTTTATAGTTTTATTATGTTATGTTGAGAAGTTCAAGACCGTAGTAGTATATTTATGAGAAGGAAATTATAGAGATCTCGGCCAAAACACTCTATATTACGTCAATTATCAAGAAATATCAAGATTTTTAGGGCGGGTATTATGAATCTATTTTGACAGATAACTAAATGTTAACTTCTGGAATTACTATGAGAAGTACCATCATTCCAGAAGTTAACTTCTAGTTATTCTGTCGAAATAGTTTCGTAATACCCGCCCTAAGTTGTAGTTTTCTTTTTGTTGTTGAGCTCAGAGTTGTCATTCTTTTTTTGTTGTTAAACAACGGCTTAAGGCAAACATAAGTAGTATAAATGACATACTTGTTTTCATATTCTTAAATTCAAATTTTTATTTACCTACTACACTTTACATTCCTATACATATGTTTAGGAGATAGGAGTACTAAAACTTGTTATCACCATACCAACTTCACATGTTTGTAACATTTTTCAAAATTCACTATAATATTTTGAATTTTAATATTACCTATAGATAACAGAAAACAGATGAACTAATTGAAGTAATTAAAAATATAAATAAATATCCAAATTTTGATATATATCTGATATATATCGATATATATCGGATAATTGGATATTTATATAAATATCATGATATTTGCCAACCCTGGTTTTTAATGAGAGCAGAAATTATAAGCCACACGTATATCCCAGGGCAGCTTTTATTCACATACAGAATAGTTCTGTAGCTCCAACCAAGATAATCATTTATTGAATCAGCACAAATTGAAGTTCTTGGGCAGCTTACAATCGGATCTTACTTTATAGAATACAGTATTAAAAATCTAGGATTACCACAAAGATTTATAGACGAATGTTGCACAAGTTTCCAGACAGCACAGAATTTCAACGAGCAATTATTGCCCAATTTTCAGTAATTTCTAAATTGTTTTGACAGATTTTTAACTATTTTAGAGCCCTATTGAAGCTCGAAAGTGTTCTGAATCGGTTCAAAAGAGTTCTAAAAGGTTTCCAGTTCTAAATTGAACCCAAATTATTCTAAAATAACTTTGAAGTTTTTCAGTTATTCCAAAATGCTCCTAAAAATTCTGATTTGAATTTGAACTTCTGGATGCTTATTAAAGGTCTAAAGTTCTACAGCAATCTAAACTCGCTCTTAGTTTTTTGGGAAAAGTACTTTGAATAAGCACATTTCAACACACTCGGATATTTATCCTTTTGAATGCGATACTTGTAATGCAAAATTCAAACGGAAAGATCATCTAAAGAATCACAATCTAATACACTCGGAAGGGAGGAATTTCAAATGCAACATATGCGATGCCAAATTTAAAACTAAGGAAGAATTACAAAAACATCTAATGACACACTCGGATATCTATTCACTTGAATGTGACATCTGCAAAGCAAAATTTAAAAAAAAAAACAGCATTTGAAGAAACACAAACAGACACATTCTGATATTTATCCTTTTGAATGTGACACTTGCAAAGCAAAATTTAAATTTAAATACAATTTGAAAAGTCATTTATTAACACACTCTATTGAAAAGTTTATGGTGGTTTTCAAAATGTTTCTCGAGATTCTAGAATGTTTGAGTAGTTTGGAGCGTCCTAAAATTGGTTTCAAATCTTTAAATTCTTCTAAAATGCTTTTGGAAATTGAAAATCGGGTTTCGATTGTTTTGGGGCATTCTAAAATGGTTCTGCAATTTCCAGAATGTTCTGAAGCGCTATAGAATACTTTGGGAAATTCTTAATTGAATTTTAAGTGTTGTGAAGTTTCCAAAAATCCCATTGAAGTTCTCAAGTATTCTGTAGCATTGTGAATGGTTTTTTTAGGAACTTGATTGAGAAACAAATTCTGTGGGAAATTATTCATTTTTAGGCCTGGTTGTACCGGGTGATTGTCTATATTTTGCACCCACATCTATCTCACCTGTTTGAAGAGATACCCAGAAATGTCAATTGTGAAAGTTGTAGGTAATATCAGAAAGTTTTCAATGATGTTAGTTACAAGTATACAGGGTGTGTCACAAAAGTGTGGAGAAGCAAAGTTATACTTTTTTAAATGTAAAACCCCGTATATTATTGAATTAGCCTTTCAAACCTGATTCCAAATACACTAGGTTCCTTAGGTTTATTCCTCATAGTCCAGCCTCTGAATATCCCATTTTGAAAAAAATATTAGTTATTTATTATACAAGGGAAAAAAGTACTAGATTTTAGCGCGAGGTGTCGGGAGACAACACAGCGAGCGCTAAAATCTTACTTTTTTCCCATGTATAATAGACTATTTTTTTCTGTGACGGGAAAATCTCAATATTTTCCATCTATACATTATTCCCTTTGAGAAAAAAATTTGACTGGTACCTGTTACTTTTTTCCCTCGGGAAAAAAAGTGACTAGTACCTGTTACTTTTTTCCCGTGGGAAAAAAAACACTTTTTTCCCATGGGAGAAAAAGTGACATTTTTTTCCTTGTCAACAGGTACAAAAAGTCTACTTTTTTCCTGCTCGCTGTGTTGTCTCCCTCCGCTTCGCGTCGGGAGACAAACCACACCTCGCGCTAAAATCTAGTACTTTTTTCCCTTGTATAATAAGTAACTATTTTTTCTGTGACGGGAAAATCTCAACATTTTCCATCTATACACTATTCCCTTTGAGAAAAAAATTTGACTGTTATTTGTTACTTTTTTCCCTCGGGAAAAAAAATTGACTGGTACCTGTTACTTTTCTCCCATGGGAGGAAAAGTGACATTTTTGCCCCTGTCAACAGGTATAAAAAGTCTACTTTTTTCTCGTCACAGAAAAAATGGATTTTTTCTACTACCGTGCGTAAAGTACTCACTTTACGCACTATTCAGAAGACGTAAAATTCCACTTCACGCACTAGTGCGTAAAGTAATTCACTTCACACACTAGTGCGTAAAGTAATGTCAATGACAGATGTCGACACTGTCAATTTGGCATTTTTCTGGTAAATTACTTCACGCACTAGTGCGTAAAGTGAAAATTCTTTACGCACTAGTGCGTGAAGTATTTGTCCAAATTTATTTTTTCACACGTACTTATTTGATTGGTAATAGAAAAAATTTTGTATGCAATACGTGCGTAAAGCACCTTTTTTCACTCATGTGATTGTCGCACTCGCCTACGGCTCGTGCGTCAAAACTCACATTCGTGAAAAAAGGTTCACTTTACACACTTGTTGCATAAATAACTATTTTATATGAATGATTAGGTACTGTACTTCACCTTTTTTCATAAAATATGCAATTATTCCACCTCTTTTTGTCCTATTTTCTCCTGGACTATAAGGAATAAACCTAAAAAACCTAGTATATTTGGAATCAGGTTTCAATTCCAGAATCTTTGTTCCAGTGATAATTTAAATGGAAATGACGCGTTAATAAGAAAAATAATTATATGAAAATGGAAGAAATTTATGAAAATCCGAGGAAGTTCAAATTATGCTGATGGACAAATCCGACGAAGTGTGGGTAGTTGTTAAGGAAATTAGAAGAAGTTCCAAGGAAGTACAGGAAATATGATATTGATCAAATAATAAGAGACAGTTTATATGCAAACTTTAGGAGGTAATTTTCCCGATCATTGATTTTCCCATTGTCACAACCCTCTAGTTTAGTAGTAGCTACCTACCTAATCTAACTTCAAGATAAGTAATTTGAATTTCAAACTTTTGCAAATAGGCAACAGTTTTAAGATAAAGGCTTAAAAATCATTAAATTCAACTGAAAATAGTGAAGAATCGATTTGCTAGAGATACTGAGGATTTTCTTGAATTCAATCAAATAATGTTCTATACTTACGAAATGCGGATAATCCTGCTGCTGCGGCAACTAAATGAGATTCCGTAGGTAACAGAAACGGTATCGGTGTAGCTAATATCGGAACAGGTACGACCAGTTCATCTGCAGATCTTCTAGAGTTTGACGATGATACTTTTGCATGGAGCGTTTTTTCCATGTCGGAGAAAGGTGGAACATCATCTGATGGAAAGCAAAAACAATTTTTTCAAAAAGGATCTGGAGGAAATGTTAGGAGACTTACCCGATATGATATTTTTTGGATTATTTTCAGGTTCGAGGTGGCCGTAAAGTTTTTGAAAAAACTCCCTAGGGCTAGACGGGCTGGTTCTTTGCTTGGTCATCGTTGAGTTATTTGGACAGTTCAGACTCGTTATCATTTTGTGCTGTATAGGAAAAATACCATTCATGAATCTGCTACTTTTATTATGATAAAAGGTTTATTGAATTTATACAGATTTATTGGTTTTTTAAGGTTCTGAGCCAAGTTGCAGTTATGATTTTGCATTTTTATTTCTCATAAGTTGAGTTCGCGCATATTGCTCTAACTTCGCCGGAATATCGACCAGAAATCATTAAAGAATCTATTGGAAACGTCAGGAAATCTCTAATGATTGCCTTTTCATTGAATACCTACCTACCCAAGAAACAGACAGAAGAAAAAATAATTATTCATATACATATTACAATATTAACATGTATAGGGTAATTTAGAATGCGTTAATGTTCGGACATTTATTTTTATTTCAAACATTTTATGACCTGATTATAAAATTTCAAGGTTGCCATGATTATGAGGTAGATTTAGTGAAAAAAACGTTAAAATAGTTGCATGGAAAATTTTGGAGACGTTAAAGAAAGATACAGGGTGGCTCCAATTGAAAAGAAAACTTGGGCAAATGGACCTGGTGCATATTCAAACTAAGTGATCACTTATGAAATCCCATCTAGTGATATCACCATATTATCAGGGTTCTTACCGTTAACTCACCTTTTGATTGCTCAGAAATTTATCCTCTGGGAAGGAAGGTATACTGATTTTTTCAGAAAATAGTGGATAGGCATCGAGCACGATATTTTTCTTAAGTTATTTGCTTTTTTAATAACTAAATGGCTTTAATAAAGTCACAAGCAAACAAATATTTCTCAAAATAACCTTCTTACCCTTTATCTAAAAAATTCCAACACCAAATAACTGAATCACTATCACTCTATCCACAGTCACTGGTATAACCATACACAAACCAATTTCACCACCGCAGAATAACTTATAAATCGCGGTGGTGAGTAATTTTCAAGACCTACCGAGAATAATTGTGGGCCGAAGGCGGGCCCTTTAAAACGTAAGGGCGGGATTGGCCGCAGCCAACGGAAGGAAGCCCGTTTTGGCAATTATAATATAAAGGGGATGTTTGAATTTAGTAGGGATGATAATTTTGGTATTGCAGTAAATTGAGAATTTCAACAGCATCCTGTAGATTATTTTTTCACTTTTTACGTGCCGCAATATGCTTTCCAAAATCTTCAACTAAATGTGAGTTATTTTGCCTTATCAACGCCTATTTAAATAAAAACATTTTTTGATTTTCTTTAATCATCGTTGGTAATTTCCTGCAATAATGATTGCCACTCAATTCCTACTTTTTTGTACAGTATTCTTATGTGTATCGGCATTAAAAGGTATGCCTTTTTAAGTTAGGTATACTTTCCTATTTATAGCTTTGATTTCTTACAGATGAATCTGCTGAAGTCTTCGATGACGATAATAATTATTCAATAATATCACCATTGATGAGAGGAATTTCAGGAAACCTCTCTGATGTATGGGTTGCTGTAATAGAAACATTACAAAAAATATTTTTCAAATGTTTAGCAACACTCATACCTTTGTTCATAAATAATTTGAAAAATTCCAGCTTAGGACCACACTTGCTCCAGCTCTTATTAAAAGCTGATTAAGTAAGTAAATAATCGAAACTATTTTAGTTGGTAATAAGAACATTTTGTTCCAGGTGCCCCTGAAATTCTATTAAATTAAACAAATAAAAATTGATATCTTAGTTTATTTGAAATAAATAAAAATTTCTTGAATACATTTATCTTTGCTGTTTCACTCTGAATCTATCATCCAGGTATTAGGGGAAAGAATCTTCAAATGCTTTAAAGCTATCACTTATTCTGTCTTCTAATCTCCTGAAATATTCTTCAATTCCGGTAACATTTGGTGAGCCGTTAAATGGTCTTCTGAGCCCTGTGAATAATTCTCTAAATGCAATAAAATTTTCTAGAAACTCGCAAAAATATAAGCAAAACATTTATTACCCAAACGCGTTAACGGTTCTTTTCCTTCTCGATGATGGTAAGAGTATTGCTTGCAAAGCAGTTTTAACTGTGCCATATACCGCATAAATAACAGTTATTAAATTTTGGACAAAATCAGAAATAGTGTGACGGATGCTAGAAATTATTCCTCCTCTCATTTTGGATGATTCCCTAGATATTTGAAATTAAATACTATTTTGAAAAAGACATTAAATGAAGATTATTCTGAATGTTTATCTTTAATAACAGTAGAACTAAATTGAAAACAATCGTATAGTATAGGTCTTACTTTTCTTCTGAAAGATCATCATCATTAACTCTAGCTGCTGTAGCTATGCCAGGAATCTTCGGCAGTATGTCTGGTAATGGTACTATAGTTTTCAATTGCGTTGATAAAGGATTTCCTTCTTCAACCAATTTTGCTATGTCAGGAATCTTCGGCAGTATGTCTGGTAATGGTAATATAGTTTTCAATTGCGTTAATAAAGGATTTCCTTCTTCAACAATTTTTTTTCCAACATTCCCAAGGACAGAATCAAGAGCATTGAAAAGTATGCCTCGTTTTCCTCTTGTAGTCTCACTAGAGTCGGTTAGTTTTGGATTTCTTCGAGTAGATTGATTATTTCCATAGAGTAAATTATTAAAGTTACTCAATTTATCCATAATGTTGGATACATTGTCGATTATTTTTATTATATTACTATCAAATACTTGAATTGATGTTCGAGAATTGGATTCTAATGGCTTCCGTGGTGTTGCTGGTTCTTCGAGTGCTGCTGCTCTATCAAAGGCAACTTCATCTTCATCACTAGAGTTCATTATTTATATTATTGGAAAAATGAATTAGGATTTAACATTAAAAAAAAAATTACATGGGAAAAACTGCTCAGAAAATGGTATTTTATTTGAATACAATCTAGACCAATCGCATATCGAAATCTCACCTTTCTTGTTCATTTTCAAGCACGAATTCATCAGCATCATTTTTCGGTCTACTTTCTCCATCTAGCTTTCCAAATAAGTTGAAAATAGCATCCAATGGATTCTTGAAAAATAAATCGCGTTTCTCTCTTGTCTCAATATCAGAAAGTAAATCCACGAAAATTTCAAAAATGGCAGAAATGAATTCACTTTCAAATAATGGCTCATCAACTTGAACCATTGTGGAATTTGAGGGCAGTAACTCTCCTGGTGCTAATGCAGATTCTGTAGATCCTTCTGATCCTGATGATTCTGTATTTACTGATGGAACTGTTGGTACTGATCCTCCAGATACTGGTAGTCCTGAAAGTGTTACTGTAGATCCTTCTGATCCTGATGATTCTGTATTTACTGACGAAACTGTTGGTACTGATCCTCCAGATACTGGTAGTCCTGAAGGTGTTACGTCTGCAATATCAGCCCTTTTTGCTTCTGATCCTGATGATTCTGTATTTACTGACGAAGCTGTTGGTACTGATCCTTCAGATACTGGTAGTTCTGAAGGTGTTACGTTTGCAATGTCAGCCCTTTTTGCACGTTTTTTTCCTCTGGAATAAACACTGATTTTTATTGTTCCATTATTAGTAGACATTTTTAACTATACTTACTCATCATACAATTCTGTTACACTATCTGCATCGTATTCTTGGACTAGTTTAAGATTTCTGTCATTTTCTGGAACACAAATAGGTACTTATACAATTTGTCAAAGCTTTCAAAAAAGTGCATCAAGTACTAAGTAGGTACTCAACTCATGTTGTTCCAATGGATAATTCTTACCTGGATCAAAAGTATGTGGTATTAACAATGAATTGCACATATTCGAAATGCAACCAGCTAGAAAAAGTACCAGTAGAAGCGACTTGGCCATGGTTGGAGCTGAATCTTGAACTATTTTCCATCCAGGTACCATTTGTGATTTATACTTATTACGGTAATAAAATTAATTCATATCACGTTAAGAATTTTAAACCGAGTATTCGTGAGAAAAACAAAACAACTTTTGGTTTTATTATAGTTTTTAATTATTGTCGTAAGGTAATATTGTTGTGTCGATGGTGTTAAACCATATAATGGTACAAATGATTCTCTGGCATCTTGCAATATACTCTACTGGGAAGATTTTGCGCGATAATTTTTCTCAGATAGATATCGGGGTGTCAAGTTATAAAGTACCACCCCTTGTAACTTTTTTTTATGTAGGTACGATCAAAAATGAAAAAGTTACGGGGGTATGTGGGACTTTATAACTTAAAACCCTGTACATATTCCTAATAAAGTCGGTGATGGTAAATTAGAACCAACACGTTTTCCTTAGCTTGTTTAATCATTTTCAGCTCCAAAACTTTTTAGTTTTCTGATTATAAGCTGCTCCTGGAAGAGTGCAATCTCATGATTGTAGTCATCGTCTGGCTATTCTTTTTGAGCTGGCATTTTCTCACAAAGCTGACTACATCGTTTTCATCATTTTTGTGTATGCAATTCCATCGTGTATCTGATTATCGTCTCGTTTCTGAGTTACTTCTACAGTTTTCATGCAAAGTTTCTATGTCATTTTTTTCTAGTTTCCTATTTGATATTTTGTTCCAAACTTGGATCAAATGCGACTTTTAGCCTTGCGCTGCGCGCATTTATTAGCGAAATCCTCTGGTTCAGTTTTCTGTTTTCATGTCCAACGCTTCCTAAAGCTAGAAAAAGTTTCGGAAGAAGACCCACTTGACTTTTTCCGAACTTCGAAAAAGCGAAATGCCATATCCGGTTAAAAAGGCCAGAAGAAACCGGAAAGGTCTCTTGGCAATTTTACGTACAACGCTTCCTAAAACTAGAAGAAGTTCCAGAAGAAGACCCACAACTTCTTCTTCCTCGGAATTCCCCAAAATTTTAATTTGACTTTTTGCCAATTTTCAAAAAGCAAAATGTCCTATCCGGTAGAAAAGGCCAGAAGAAACTGGGAAGGTCTCTTGGCAGTTTTACGTCCAACGCCTCCTTTAAGCTAGAAGAATTTCCACCTTTTTACTGGGATTCCCTAAAATTGGAAGTTGACTTTTTCAAATTGCCCGGTAGAGAAGGTGAAGGGAAAAAACGAGAAAGTTTCTGGGCAATTTTACGTCCAATGCCTCCTAAAGCTAAAAGATGAAGTTCCAGAAGACATAAGTTATTATTCCTCTTCTTTTTACTGGGGATTCTCCAAAATTGGAAGTTTACAATACTGGTGAAATTCAGAGAAACATTCTTTACATCTCTACTATTATCAAAACTTATTGATAATTCTGCAAAATTAGATGAGTAATTTATACTCAACTATACCTTGATAGAGCCTTTCCCAAGAAAAACAACAAAAATTAGTTCAATCAAATTTATTTTGATTATTCAAAATTACGAAGTTTTGATCTAGCATATAGTTATATTGTTAAAGATAAATAATAACTATCCCATATCAAGAATTTCATCTAATAAAAATAAAATGCAAATTCCTCTTCGGATGAATCCTCCTCTACGTCCAGCGCTGCTCGGCTGGTTCCTCCAATAGCTTGAATAGTTTCAAAAATTCCAAAAATTAATTCATTGAACTCTCCGAATTGCTTCACAATTTCAGCTACATTATCGATAGTGTTTATTATAGTTTCTACGCTCAATTGAAAGTCTGATCCTGGCGCCATCGTGGTACTTGAGGGCAATGGTCCTTCTGTTGGGGCTGATGGTTTTGTAGCAGATCCTACGGTTACTTTTGGTTTTTTTGGTGTTGATGGTTTTGTAGTAGATCCTACGGTTACTTTTGGTTTTTTTGGTTTTGATGGTTTTGTAGTAGATCCTACAGTCACTTTTGTTTTTTTTGGTGTTGATGGTTTTGTAGTAGGTCCTACGGTTGCTACTGTTTTTTCTGGGGTTGGTGGTTCTGTAGGTGCTACGGTTGCTACTGGATTCTCTGGGGTTGATGGTTCTGTAGATTCTACGGTTGCTACTGTTTTTTCTGGGGTTGATGGTTCTGTAGATTCCACGGTTGCTACTGTTTTTTCTGGGGTTGATGATTCTGTAGATCCTACGGTTGCTTCTGGGGTTGATGGTTCTGTAGGTCCTAAGGTTGTTACTTGTCCTTCTGATGCTTCGGTTGTTTCTTGTCCTTCTGAACCTGTGGATGCTTCTGTTGCATCTGCTTCTGCTTTATTTGAGGGTGTTGCGTTTTCATTTCCGGCTTGCCTCTTGCCAACTTTTTTCGATCTAAAATATTTATCAGTTTCATTGATTATAGCAGATAAATTATTTATAAAAATACATTGAATTATTAGGCATGATTTGTAGAGTCAAAAGCCTCACAACTTCGGTTTTATTTGATATATAGGTATTCGAAACTATACGTACTCCTTAAAAACCTCTGTTAAACTATTGGAATCGTCTTCTGGGTTTAATTCTGAAACAACTTCTGATTTTGTACCATAATCTGCATCCAGAGGTTCTACTGAAAAAAATAAAAATTTTGCTATTGGGACGAAAAAGCCACTGTTTATAAGTAAGTACCTAACAACTTATTTCGTAGAGAAGCAAAATATATTAAAATAAGAAATTGATCTTAGCCCATCAGCCACCAGACTATAAGGCTTTTTCTTTGGAAAATCATACATAATATACCTCCTATAGGTACAATTATATTCTTACCTAAATCAGAACGTTGAGGTATTAAACGTGAATAGGATATATTCAAAATGCAACCAGCTAGAAAAAGTACCAATAGCAGCTTGGCCATGACTGGACAGTGAATAATGGACTACACAAGCGTTTTCCAGGCAAGTGCCATTTTTATGTATTCTTTTTGCGGAAAACCCAGTTAATTATTCATGTTACACCTTAGTTTTAGAGCCAGTGTTCGTGAGGAAAACAAAAAAATTTAAATATCTATTACCTACCTAAATCTGGTTTTATTAGTTCATGAATATTGAATATAGGTAAAGTACCTAGTACCTAGTTTCGGTAATGGGATTTATTTATATTTTTGATAAGGTTAAGGATAGAATTATTTAAAAATCTAAAACTTTGTCAGTACCTACCTATAAACTTTACCAAAAAGAGGTAATCGTAGTACAATAACGAGCGAGTTTCATGAGTTGAAAACAATCAGAAAACTAGTTTCAACCAATGAAATTCACTCTGACTGGTTTGTGATTTCTGTGCGGACAGACCTAAAAGCGACAAATGTTGAAGTGATCAATAACCTATATCTAGGTACTTACATTAGTCTCAAAAGAAAAGAGCAAATAGATGCTGCTGTTGTCATTAGAATGAAAATAAGCCACTTCTATACAGTCAATATAGTACTACTCATTTTCTATGAACAATTAGGTGTTTACTCAATGTCTCAAGTTTATTGTTCCAAATTCCGCAGTCTGGTATTTATTACCTACTTACTGAATTACGCATGCAAATGTCAAATCAGTTTTTGGGAAAGGAATCAAGGCAAAGAGGTAAGGTACGTTAAGTAGGTACCTACTGAATTCTCGAAAGAATTGAAATATTTTCAAGATTCTAGGTGTACGTGACCCTAGCAGACGCAGGTTGCAAAAGTGATCACATTAATTTTCCCATACAAAAGAATTAGTGTAGGCAAGTTAGATGTTGAACCTGAAAAAATTCTATACAAGCATTTCTTAACAAAAATGTACGAGGAGTAACGTTCTAAACAACATACTAAAAGTCCCATGGATTATGTCTCTGGCAAGTTGAAAAAAACGGCCGCCATTTTGTTTTTTACATTTTATTGCAAATATCTCAAAAACTATCAGGTTTATGAGGAAAAGTGTAGGGATATTTTTTACTTAAAATGCAAATTTACATTTGTTGGGATGTATCAGCAACATGTATTTAAATAATTACTGACTTTTTCCAGTTTCACAAAAGAATAGGTACCTACTACGTTCAATTATAAGTAATATCATCATCATTTTCATATACGATGCACGAATTCCAGCAAATCATTCCTGAGCATTGACTTATTTTGCAGAACATTTTAATCCAAGTTTTCTGCAGGAACATGCCTTGTTGCATGTCCCTTTCTTGCAATTACAGAATACCCTTTTTAGTATATCAGAGGGGGCAATTTCTTTTGTTACGGATGTAGGCGCAAGATGTTCATCTCTATCTCGTTCCCATCCATAGAATAACGGATCTAACATATATCCCATCCTCTCTTGTATCTTAAAATTACTATATCTAATCGTTTTCATAACTAATCCTCGAAATTAGCTTGCGGTGCATAGGTACCTGAGTAAATGCACTGTTCAACTTTTTCAAAGATTCCAATAAGTTACAATAACAGGCCCCAGGCCACTGGCGCCGAGTAAATGGGGGCATTGGGGCAGGTGCTCCCATAAGCAACCTCTCATGGGTGCTCGGAGCTCTCGTGGGTATCATGTAATTCAAATTTACACAACTTTTTATAAGAAATATACAAGTGGTATTAGTCTTAGATTAGGAAGGTATTAGTATTCTGTCATTTTGTTATTTGTGGTTAGTTCTATGCTCTATTACTTTATATTGCTAATGTTGCTATTCTCCATCTCCATCTCTATTCTTTGATAATAATCGGGACATGAGGCATTTTAGGACATAAAAGTACCAGGGTAACCTTAAATTGCATAATTATTCTACTTTTCCGTATACTAGTGCGAAGAAGTGATTTTTTTCTGGCCTGAAATGCGTGCAGAAAGAAGCACTTTTCGCACGCTCATAGAGAAAAATAGAAAAATATACAGGTCTGGCAAGCCAACATCTTACAGGCCAATTTTAATGCAATAGAATGAAATGTATAGGAAGAGTCCAAGGTTGAATAGAGAACGAAAACGATTTCCCGTGTTCCACTTCCAGCATGCAGCGCTTGGAACGCTGGAGGTGGAACAAG
Organism: Ceutorhynchus assimilis; assembly: GCA_917834065.1. Lineage (NCBI taxonomy): Eukaryota > Metazoa > Arthropoda > Insecta > Coleoptera > Curculionidae > Ceutorhynchus > Ceutorhynchus assimilis. Next base: position 8,487,383 of record OU892281.1, read on the forward strand.
GGAAATCGTTTCCGTTCTCTATTCAACTTTAGACTTTTCTAGACGTTTCATTCTATTGCATTTAAATTGGCATGTGAGATGTTCAATTGCCAGACCGGTATACACTATGAAAAAATTTCGTCTTCGCCAGCGCCTGCGGCGAGCTTCCCCCTCGCCCTATAAACAAAATAAAAATATTATCCTGCACCCATGAGGACTTTCAAAAATCGGCGCCTCTGCCAGGCCCAGCCTAGGCCCACCCTAGGCCCCCCAGGTCAGATGGCTAGTTACGCCAGTGCTATTAAATAATTGTATACGGGACACCTTAACATAATTCTGATTAATTTTAATAATGTTGCTCATTTGTGAAAAGGAGTTGATCCGTTCGCTTGCATTTAATCTGTGAATACTTTGCCTATATTTTTTGTTAGTACTGTTCTTCCAATTTTATTTGCTAAATCGCAGTTTATATCGGATTTAGCTATTCGTCCAGAGATAACTGACATGAACTCCTAACTCCTTGCATTTATAAGGATTGTATTTTAGCCAATCTTGAATTTTTCGCGAATCAGTTTTGTCACGTTGCTGGCGTGAGCGACTCAATTCTATATGCTGTTCTGAAGTCACAGACTTACATTCCAAAAGCTTTTGTACAAACTGACATATCAGCAATCCATCTTGCCAAAGACGAATTAGTAAATCCGCGTCTATAAGTTAGGCCACCAGTTGTTTTGATTGACCTCATCAAATTCTGCTCGATCACTATGTCGGTCCAAGTACCGGACCAAAAGTTGTTGGTTCTTCTTACAAGTGAACATTCCTTCATCAACAAATTTTTCATAGTTTTCAGGACTCATATGAAGTTTCTGAATCTGTTGTAGATAAAGGTGTTGCGTAAAATATTGGAATCATCAATTTTAAACAGTAATTGTAAAGTTGTCTGATCTTCCTGCTCTAATAAACCGCAGCAGCCGGTCGAGACGATCATAATGGGTTTGTTTGTTTATTTGCACCAAAGTTACACCAAGCTGTACCAGGTGCAGCAAAAAATCAGTCTGTTTCTGTCAGACTAACAAAAAAATAGGGATTAAAATAGATTTGGAGTAGAAAGTGCCATATTGGTGCAAATAAACAAACAAAGCTATTGGCGGCCACTTTTTTGCAACTTGCCATTGTCAGAATCTACGGGACTTTTAGTATGTCATCTAGGGCCATATTATCTGTATGTTCCAACTCGTAAACATTTCTATATAATTTTTTCAGAAGTTGGACCTAAATTCCGATAACTTGACTACACTAAATAGGTAATATTCTTTTGCATATACAACAAATATCGTCCGTCTCATGATTTAAGGCCCTATCTCGTTTTTCACAAGTTTCCAGGGGAATAATTTAAAGAAAACTAATATCTTTACGACAACAGATTACAGAGAACTATAGGTACCAATTTTCGGTTTAATTTTTTTTGGAATTATGAACCATGTGAGTTTTTTATCAAATGGGTACCACATTTCAAAATAGTAAGTAATTAACAGTGTGTCTCAAGATTCGTCTTTATGCTGTAACAAACTGTTCGAGACCCTTGGCTAAAAACAAGTATACACTTAATGCAACATATTTATCTATGAACTTCCCATTTTGGCGCTATCTTGAGATTGAAATAAGCTGTATTTTTGGTCTTCTGGTATGAGGTAAGCAAACAAAAAACATCACTTTTACTAGTAACTCTTTTTAATTTAAATAGATTTCTACAAGAATACATTAGAAAAATATTAAATGTATATATGAATCAATCCATTATTATAATAAAAATTTGAGTTACATAAAATTAGTAGCTTCCACTTCTACTCAAGAGGAGGGTTATTAGTATTTACTGGAGCAATATTCAACAGTGATGCATCAGTACGCAGTTGTTCTAGAGTGGCTTCAATTGCCCTGAAATTGACAGCAATTCTGGCTTCCAGTTGTTTAAAAAAATCGTCAAGTTGTTCGCTTGTTGGTAAAATATCTTGCAAAGTTTCATCGCTAAAAAATCAAAAAAAAAATAACTAGTTTTTGTGATTTTTTTCAGTAGGTAGGTACCCTGCATCTCGTTTTTTCCTCAAATCTGCAACAGTAGTGTCCAAAAAACCATGTACTACATCAAGACCCGATCTTATATTTCCTTCAGTTCCAGGAATCGTTCCTTTAATGTATTGAGCTACATCGGAAAGTTGTCGTGGGAATTCCGAGAAAAGTGCCCTGAATATATTAAATATTTTTCAAACAAACTAGCCCAAAAATTATCTGTTACCCTACCCAAAGCTGCTAGCACTCCTCTTCTTTTTCATTTGGGCATCTGCTTTTCCATCACAGCCTACTAAGGCAAGTATTTTTCTGAAGTCATTTTGAATGCCAATTTGACTGGATGAAAACAGTTCCTGGAGCGTCGACAATATATAACAGCTAAATGATAAGAAAGGGATTTGGAAAAATTTCTACCAAAAAAAAAAAAATTATGTTATTACCCAAATTTATTTGTATCTCCCTCTTCTTCAGATGAACCAAATTCATTTGTACCTTCCTCTTCTTCAGATGGATTGTCCGAAATGTCTCTTTTTAATCTGGAGTTTTCCCTGGAAGAAGTTTATTTGTAATAAAATTTGAATTTTAATAAATTTTGAGAGATAAAACATATAGGTAGATATAGTTGCTTCTCCTTCTCTTTGGTAAAACTGCTTTTACAACAAAGTATGCTAAGTAGGTAACCCAGTTTATCCAACCTCTCCACAGCTTCAATGATGCTATATGAACAGGATTTTGGAAGCCAGTTGAATTATTTATCAAAAAACAAAACTGCATAAACCAATCCACACTCACCCAGACGATGGTAGACTTCTTTTGAATTTCAACAATCCCGTTAAATTTCCAAGATTAGCATCAGCTAAATAGTTACGAACTAAATCTAAAAATTCTTCAAATTTATCTAAGGCAATTTTTTTCAAAAAATCGATTGCACTGTTAATGTACGATTCACCTAAATCCAATATAAAGCGTTTTTTCCTTGAATTGCTAAAATTAGAGGAAAATTATACTGAATTTTCAATAACCGTTCAATTTACCTGGTCGATAAGTGATCAATATTCGATAAAAATAATTCGGCGCTCCGTTTTTTTATTCCAAGACTATCCAGGAAGTTAAACAAATAATCCAGTGAGCTAGTTGTATCCCGTTTTTGTCTTACAAGATTTTGAATAATATCATAAAAAAAATTAATAAATGTCCATAGTGATTCCACCATTTGCGAAAAAGTATCAACTAATATCACTTTTTCTGTATTTGTATTTAATCCTTCATCTACATTTGTTGCAGCTTGCCTCTTTACAATTTGTTTTGGGCTAAAATATTTTAGATATTTGTTGTAATTATTATAATTAATAAATCATTAGCAGTGTTAGTAAAAAGAAAAAGCGAAATTAGAACAAAAATTCTATGAATTCTTACATGGCCAACTCTAAATCATCAATTCGTTTATTAAACGTTTCAGCGCTTTCGTAATCAGCATAGTCGTAGACCTCCGGTAAATGAAAAGGATATGTTTTACCTTCTGGCGAAAATAGTCTAGAATTTTTTGTAAACAATTACATATACGCCGGAAGAAAATCTAATACATACTTACATCTCTTCTCCTTCAATAAAATCCACCAATATAATAAATATGGTTTCAATTAAATCGATTATTTCGTTTATTTCAGTCTCCGGGACTGTGGCTTCGTTAACTTTGTTTACACGAAAATACGTCGTTATGAGGGCGTTGTAAAGACGCTCTAAATTTTCGGTATTGAAATTTTCCACCTCTACCGAACCTTCTTCATTACTAAAACAAAACTCAAATGCTGGTAGTCACTTGTATAAACGAATTTTGATGTTGTAGGTATTCCCCGGATTTTAGCATATCAATTTTCCTACAGTATGTCCGTGGATTGGTAAAATTGATTTCATATTTGAGAAATAACCCGTTTGTTGGAAGATTTTACCAATATGTAGCTATAGAAACCATTATGCGATTTGATTATACCAGAGTGATACCAGGCACACGGAGCCAAATTCCCTAAGTATTTCGTAATTTTGATTATTATGAGTCGGCCTTCTGAATGTTGTGCAAGAAAATGACACATGATGAATGAAAGCAAAGGAAAAGGCCAAAACCGATATACAAGCTATAGGTAAGTACTCACAAAACATTCAAAGACCGTTTTTCTCTCATTGTCCCAAATAGAGAGCCAATGTAGCCAAAGAAATTCTTGACCAAAGATTTTGCTCGTTCAAATATCAAACTGATCTGGAGTTTTACATCATTACCGACATTTCGCAATAGTTTGATTATTTCTTGTTTTATAAAATTCTCCACCAGAGATGGAACTAACACTAACCTTTTTTGCCTATCCAAGATCTCATTGCCAGCACTTTCCCTAAAAAAAAAAATTGCAATAAACATATTTTTATCCCATCAAACAAAAACTTATAACCTACTGAGTAGTCACATCCCTTTTTTTCCTGCTATAATCAGATGTGCCATAATCGTAATAATCGTAATAATAATTATTGTTATTGTAGTAAAAATCAGTTGGAGGAGGTGTGCTAGGCGAATTATTATTTCTACATTCGATGCAAATTCCTTGAGTCAAATTTCTGAGTCTCGCGAATACTTGTCTGGTTACGTTGAAGGTGTTGGCTAAAGAAGATGTTACGTTTATAATTCCACCTATACCTCCAACAACTTCGTTTAGGCCCTGAGGTGCTCTTTCCTCCCTAAGTACACTTTCTCTAAAAAACATATACAATATAAAATACTCATATGAATTATTATTGCAACTTTACTTACTGGTCAGTTGCATTATTAACCAAATCTTGTTCTTGTGGTAAAAGAATTTCATCTGTATTTAGATCTACATCGAAGGAAATTTGCCATAAGTATTAGAAAAAACACTCTATATGTATATTAAGAAAAATAAATTCTTACCTGCAGTAGAAATGTTCTTTGAATATGATACGCTGAAAATGCAACCAGCTAGGAAAATTCTTATAAATGTGAGCTTGTTCATTGCAAGTGGAAATTGAACCAGAAAACTAATAAAACGTCTTCCAGCCTTGGCAATATTCCTATATAGTTTTTTCTTGAATTATCAAATTAATTCAAAACACGTAGCTTTTTGAAAAGTTTACTCCGTTTCCGTGATAAAAACAAATAACTTTACATACCTACTTAATATTTATACGACTTATTGGTCCAAAATGTAGTCAATAAAATTTATGTATTTGATAAGATTTGTGCAGTAAAAATCGCCTTTAGATTGGTATAAAAAACGTATTACTATAAAATCCAACAGTACAAAAGATTAATCTTTAGTGGAGTTGGTTCGCATATTTTTCAATTTAAATAAAAATGAGCCTTTTAAACACTTTGGTGATTATCCTGGACAGTCTTTACTGACTGGGAGATACAAAGTATTCTCATGACTGGTGGATTTGTTGGCTCAGGCATTGGTCAACTTCTTAAGAAGTCTTCCCATCCAACATCAACAAAACTTTATGGCGATTGATCCAAAAACTCTGGTGGTTAATCCAAGATTAAAAGTACCTAGGTACTCTCAGGTTTTTATGCTATGCCGGAATCTATATCGGACCATAATATGACACCTGGGCTGGGACTCTGTAACGAATAGAGGTCGTTATCCCTATAGCTATGTCACTTGCTGTCTCCTTCTTTCTTGTTAAAATCAATAGAGAGTGTCAATAGATATAGAGAAAATATCTCTATTTGTTACAGAGTCCCAGCCCTGATGCCATTATGATATTAGAACCAGCTGCTGATTAATTTAAAAAGATAATCATCAATTATAGGTATATAACATATATATATTTTAAACTCTATTTTTAATTCTAAGAGGAAATATTTTATCTTTAAACTTCACACTAAAATCGGCTGTTAATTTTCTCTCCTGAAGGTTACCATCAGCTTCAATAATGTATTTTTGAAGAACGGAAACGAGCAATATTTTTATGGCCATATAAGCGAATGGTTTACCTTAAAGAAATTAATAAAAGTTAGATCTTTTTAGGGGTAATTTAGATGTAAATATTTACCAATGCAACCTCGTAATCCAGCACTGAAAGGCACATAAGCGTAAGGGTGTCTGTTTTTGATTGCCTGAGGTAAAAAATGTTCAGGGTAAAAGTTATTAGGTTTTTCCCATTGAGATGGATCTCTATGGATGTTGTATATGGATACCATAACAGAACTAACATTAGGAATACTCAACTTGTCTGAAAATGTAATTCGACATGAGAATTATCAACAAATATATCAGGTACCTACTTACCCAACTCTGTCTCTTGATTAGCTTGTCTGACAATAAAAGGCACAATCGGAAATAATCTTAAAACTTCTTTGATGACCATTTCTAGATAATCCAATTTATCTAGATGTTGTTCTTGAATATCATCTGTAAATCCGACAACGTTTCGAATTTCCTCTGCAACTTTTTGCTGATAGTCTGGATACATTCCCAAAAGTACCAAGGTAAAAGAGCATGTATTTGTTACAGTGTGTTCACTCTAAAAAACAAATTATTTATAGCATAAAACAATTTTGTGATTTCTTCTTACAGCCGAATATAACGTAACTAGATGGTGAATAATTTCCTCGTCTGTAGCAAAATCGGCAATTTCATCTCTAATGTCCAACAGTTGTTCTAAAATAGTACGAAAGCTAATGTCTTTTTGTCCCAAATGCCTGTGGCTCTTTTTGGTTTCAATCAAAACCTACAAAGACAAGTCGCTTGAAAATATTTACCCTAAAATTTTGCTACCTTATAAAAAAAACCATGTATCACATCCTGTGCTTCCTTTTGCTTCAGATAACTGTAAGAGTATCCATACAAAGAGTCTATTTGAAGCCAAGGCTTGATAATTCTTTTATGGATTAATTCGTAGGCTCTAAAATAAAATAAATGTACAGGCAGAATAATTAATTTAAAAAAATTGCTGTTAGGGCGGTTACACACGGACGTGGATGACTTGATACATATACGTGCATACATCAACGTGCAAACAACAACGTGCATGGCGCCTTTGTACAGACGCTCGCACAAAACTGCAGTCTTGCTATTCTTGCTACAGTATTCCGAGTGTGCATACAAAATTGCACATTCAAAAACGCGACGATATTTTGCATACACATTGATGTTTTTGTTTGCGCGTTCATGTATGTGCGTACATGTTTTCAGACATCCACGTCCGTGTGTAACCGCCTTAATGTGTATGCAAAATATCGTCGCGTTTTTGAATGTGCAATTTTGTATGCACACTCGAAACACTGTAGCAAGAATAGCAAGACTGCAGTTTTGTGCGAGCGTCTGTACAAAAGCGCCATGCACGTTGTTGTTTGCACGTTGATGTATGCACGTATATGTATTAAGACATCCACGTCCGTGTGTAACCGCCCAATACCTGCGTATTTGTATTAAAAACTCATCATTTTTTCCTCCTTGGTTATTTGATTTGAGACCCAATAAAGATTCTAGAAAATAAAGTTTAGGCTCAGATTTCTGATTGGCTATGATAGTTATCAATCAAATATACCATTCACAAAATCAGTGCCAGCTTTACAAATATAAAATTCAATGTCAAATGTCGGCAAATTAATTTTCTCTTCGAGAATATTAACCAAAATTTTAGTGTGCTTTAGAATCACGGGGAAGTATTGCAAAATGTTTCTTTTCAGAAATAGCGGAGACATTAATCGTCTATCTTTTTTCCATTTTGGACCTAAAAGTTCCTCTTATTGGAATAAACATTCAGGCATGATGTATATTTTCTGTTATTTTAACAGCAACGTTAAGTTACCTGTCACTGTTTATTCTATACGTCAAAATAGAGAGAAGTATAGGTAGCTATTGAGCTATAACATAACTGTTAAAATAACAAGAAATGGATACATCATAGGCCTGATTATCTAAAAACGGATTTTACCTGAACCAGAAATTAGGCCTTCTCCATTATAATATTTGATAAATTTATAAATATCATCTTTTGTGGAAAACGCAGTAGAAGCAAATATTTTCTTGAAAAAAAATTAATCACATGAAAAATATTTCAGTTTATTGATATGTAACTTACCTCTACTTGATTTGCTTTGCTGAAAATAATGTATAACTTAGTTCCATTCCAAAATCTCATGGGACTAGCATATTTTTCTATACAATCGGTAATTTTTTGAAAAATATCTAAAATCAAAAATAGTGATAATTGTTTATTTCTCCAATCATCGACAGAATACCTTCGTCTTTGCACCAAAACATCAAAGCATTTCCGAAAATTGGATAAGTTTTTGGACCTGGCAACTTATCAGCTAAATCGGATGTAGATTTTTTGCTTCTTATTAGTCTCAATGATAATATTGCTAGTATAATTAAAATTTCCACACAATACATTATGTAGCTCATCTTGAAATGATATTTAATTGTTTTTTTGCCAATTATTTTGCTTTTCTTTCAACAGACGAATGGAATGGTACGTTTAACTAACAAAACTACTGAACTTTAGAACATTCACGAACTATAAATAAATTTACATTGATGGTAGTTGGTATCTAGTAAAAATTGACGCTAAAGTTTAATTGATCAACCAGGTGGTTTTTAATTATAGTAATTTTTCAAATTTTTTCATTCATGTGTTTTTGTTTTTTGGTTCAATGATTATTTTTAGTGAAAAGTTCATCTGTGAAAAGGTGGGAAGAAATTGAAATTACTTTTGGGTAACGAAACTCACAAACCGATTTTTTTGTTTTTTAATAAATATTGTTTTTAATTGAATTATTCTATTATACACGCCATTGCACTGATAAAATTGATATCTATTACTCATTGCATGCATATACTATTTTTATTTAGTTCATAGTTTTTCCACTCCCTTTGAACAGGAACAATAAAAAAAAAACAACTAAACGAAACATTAAAATACCAAGTAGGCATGTCACAATCGCCTTTTTTGCGACCTTCGCCGGTGAAATAATGAACACAACATTTACCTTTTCGCAAGAACCCAGCTTGGTCTATTTTCTCGGTTCGATTTAATGCGATTGTGAACCAAAAAATTTACCAGATGTAGACCTAGAAAAGTTTGTCAGAATTTCAGTTGTATAGAGCCTGCAATGTCTTAAACTTTTCAATATAGTTAAAACCAGTCCAATCTAGAAATGGGACAATACGAAGGACAATACTGAATTTTATCAATATTTGTTGAATAATTATGGCACTTTTACAGCAACAATTTCAACCCTAATAATAAAATTATGAGAAATGGTCGCAAATGTTACAGAAAGCAACAATGCATCAAAAAAAATTTAGCCAAGTAGGTACCTACACAACAGCTCAGAGCCATGATAGTTCAAAAATTACGGGAAACGTCAATGAGATTCAATCAGAATTATTATTTGCAAAAGGGCACTGTTTGACTCTGATTGAGTTTAAATTCTTGGGGAAGCAATTGACCAGCAACTCCAAAAATTCAAACTTATTGAGTCTAATCAGGATCGCTGAAAAATTAGGATCGATCAGAAAATTTGGATATTTTTGCCTCAAAATTGGCTGTGAAGTAAATGAAGGAGAAACATTTGTTACAAATTTAAAGATAGAGGAAAAATTTCGTGTTTGGAAGGATTGCTTCTTATTAGCTTGCATGGAGGGGCAAAGAAGCAGGAGAAACCCACTCCCAAATTTTGCATAGAAACTTTCCTCTATAATAGGATAAATGTTTCAAGCTCTTCCTTCGATTTCCTTTGCTTTTTCTCGAAACTTCTTTTCAGTTTCCCAAACTCCTTAGGATTCCTCTAAACTTCTCCGGATTAACAGCAATTAATTATCATGCTCCGGATTTTTATGTTCTTTATTGTTTCTTCATACATTCATTTGATGTTTTTTGCTTTCAATCTTGGTAGTTGCGCTACTGGCCACTTCTCCAATCTCCAACTTTATACACCGACGAAAGGTGAACATTAAATTTTATAAAAAATAACCGTAACCAATATCCGTACCTACTAATCGAGTTCTTGACAAAACTGTGCTTTACATTGAACACGGTCGTTTTGGCTGGCTGTAGGAGTGCGCGAAAATTTTCTTACATTTATAATTAAGTCCCAAATTAAATAGCCATTTATTAGGGTTTGCGGTAATAATCATGATTTTTTTGGTACTTTGTCTTGTCGTGCTAGTGTTGTCTTTATATTTTTGTTTAAAGTTTTTTTATAAAAGGAGGCATCTCTATTTTGCCTCATGCCAACTACCAGGACCATTTCCTTGGCCTATTTTTGGAAATGGACTTTCCTTCATTTGCGATTATAGAGGTAAGTTCAATTTAAATATTCCATAACAAGGTATTTTTCTGTTGAAATGTGAGGATAGGCTGATAAGACAACAAAGTGTAGGTACAATGTACACAAAAAAGTCAGAATCTCGTATCCCTTCAGAACAAACTAAATGATTTGTCAACTTAAACATTTATTAATTAATTCACCCAAAGCTCTTGCCCAAAATCAATGTGCACTTTCACCTAAAGAATATGAAATTATATACGACCAACTAATAGCTATATTATTATACTTTTTAATATTATAATGAGGGATTTTCCGTTGCAATGAAACACTTGCAAGGCAAGTGCCGAACAAAATTGGCAAGGCACGATCGAATTCAAATTATTAGTAATTACCTAAGTAACTTTTTCAGAGAAATAACGATTAGTTTTAATTGAGTAGGTAAATGAATATGTATATGATTAAATTAATAAATTGGCACAATATGGTATTGGTTTTCAGTTCACATGCAAATTTAGTCATTAAGTTTGGAGTCAATGTTCTTAAGTATTAGGCATAGATATCAGGAAATAGAGGATGTTGAAAAAAAAAGTGTAAAATAGGTACTCAACAATGCTTCTCAAGAACATAATAAACTTTGCTTCAAAAGAACCCTCTCTCAAATGGGAGTTGAGAAATGAAAAGTGACATGAGTACAAGGTACCACCTTGGGAGGGGCTCAAAAGTTTTCGAGAAAGTGCTGCTGGATCGCTTGTTCGTTTGCAAGATACTGAATGATGAGAAAATTATTATTTGGGGTTGATTTTTCATTGTGGGTTTTGGCGTATGAGGCGCACTTTAATTCTGGTTCTTAGTATATCAACTTTTTGGAAGAAATAATTCAACAAGGATCTAAATTTGCATTGGGAGGAATGCATATAAAGTAGTATATGCTAATGCTTCAAGTATTTACAACATGCTCGAAGTTTATACTACACAAAGCATTTACTATTCTCCGTATCATATCATATACCATTAACTACGGAGAGTAGAGAGTAGGTAATAAATGCTTCGTTAATGTAGTATAAGCTACCTTCAAGTATGTTGTAAATACTTGAAGCATAAGTATACTACTTTTTATGCTTTCTACCCATTGCATCTACAACTTTGTGGAACATTATTTTTCCCTTCTAGATGTATTGAAAAAGTTCCTAGCAATATCAGGTCCTTACCCTTCACCCTCGCGGTTTTGGTTAGGACCCCGGCTGGTCGTTTTCATAAAAGATGCAGATCAGTTACAGGTTTGTTATTTTGTTGTTCCCAAATGCCATTTTTTAACATTAAATTCACACAGACAACGATGCAATCGGCAAAATTTACTCAAAAATCGTTCGTCTACAAATTTCTGGAGCCGTTCATGGGTAAAGGATTATTTACTTCAGGAGGTAATATTTATTACATAAAAATATACCAGCAACATGACATATATTTTTTCAGGAACAAAACATAAAAATGACAGAAAATTATTGCAGTTTCTTTATGGGCCTAAATACATAGAAGGCTATAGTGTTATATTTGAAAAACACGCCAAAAAGTTGGTGAATGTATTGGAAAAACACATTGGAAAAGATTACTTTGATGTACTTCATTATATTCATGATTCAGCGTTTGAGGAATCAATAGGTAACAAACTACTAAATAAATATTTCATTGCGTTTATATTTTTGAATACTTGCAGATATTTTGATAGAAGAAAAAGACGATCTTAACGGAACCATTGATTACTCGAAAATTCCAGGATATATCCGAAGGTATATCTATACATACTTCATGCAGAAATATAATACAACTTTGAACCTTTGTAGATTTTATTACATATTTATACAAAGATGCCTAAAATTTTGGCTACATTCAAACTACTTATATAAACTAACAGGCTTTTATAAGGAACAACAAATGATGGTGGACATTTTAGATAAAGTTATTGATCATGTAAGAATTTATAATAAATTTAAAGGTTTTTAATCCAACAAAATTCTTTAGGTTAAGCAACGGCGTCTTCCAGAAACCGCTAAGCGATTGGTACTGAATTCCGATTGGACAATTCCCACAATAATGGATTTAATGACACAACTTGTAATGGATGATCCAGATTGTCTTAACGAGACAGATGCGAGGGATCATTTGATGACATTTTTTGCAACAGTAATGTTTTAAAATTAAGCAACCTTTTTCATAGTACCTAACTTTTTCATTTTTAGAGTCAAGATACCCAAAGTTCTGCCATAGCTTTTACTCTAATGATGCTAGGCATTTATAAAGATATACAGGTACCTATTTGTGTAAATATTTCAAATTTTTCATTGATAGTTTTATGTCCCAGAAAAAAGTCATCGAAGAACTCAATGATGTCCTAGATAATCGAAAAATAATTACTTTTGGCGATGCTGGCAAACTTAAATACTTAGAGATGTGCATAAAAGAAGCAATGCGTTTATTTCCATTGGGGCCGTTTTTACCAAGAGATGTTTTAGAAGAATTCCAGCTAGGTAATACTGTTTACAATTATTATCTGGACAAGCGAGAAACAGAAACAGTTTTGCATTATTTATTGGTGAAACAAAATGTCAGATTTCTCTCTCAAATTTGTTGGCACTTTTTCCTAAAATCCTTAATGAACTAAAAGAAATCTGACCTCGCTCAGATCAATACTGTCTTATAAAATGAAGTTTAAAAGGTTCTAAATTTAATTTTGATAATCTGGATAATGTTTTTCAGGCAAATACACGATTCCTAGAGGATGCACCGTACTTTTGGGAGTTTATAACGTACACAGAGATTCAAAACATTGGGTAAATCCTAAAAAATTTTATCCAGAACATTTTACAGACGAGGCGTCTTCTAAAAGACATCCTTTCGCATATTTACCGTTTAGTGGAGGTCCCCGTCGATGCATTGGTAAGTTTCCTATGGGCTACAAAGTTTAGCTGGACTGAAATGTTAAATTTCAAATTTTAAAGCACAATCAAAGAAAAAGATCTCCATATTACCGATAAGGTTGGCAAGGTTTTGGATTTTCAGAAAAAAAAATCTTTACCTACGGAATTTATTCCAGTTAAACTTATTTCCACCCTGTACAAATTAACACTTGCTTGATGTTTGATCATCTTATATTTTCAGCTCAGCAATATTCCTTGGTAAATATGAAGATCATTATAGGAAATATATTGATGAATTACTCAATCGACTGTCCAACCACACTCGAAAATCTGGAATTGATGACCGATATCTCTATAAGACCAATGAATGGCTATATGATTAAAATTTCCAAAAGAACTTGAAAACAAATTAAAATATACGTTTTGATGCAGTTCAGATATTTTGTTTTATTTTATTCTGAAGCCACACGGAATAAAATATCTTCGTAAATAAATTACAGGGAGATGAACATTTATTTTACGAAAAATAAGACAATTTGTGTCACCGCAATGCATTAAAGCAGTTTACACAATAATGTGCGTTGACTTTGTTCCAATTTAAGTCTTCATGGTCAAATCTTCACATAAAGAAAGATATCTTCAATACTCGTTTTTTTCATCATAGGTAAGTAAACACTTGTTGTGTTCCACTGTGCAGCTACTAGTTAAGTTGTATTTGAAAGACAGCGATGAATTCGTAAGTATGACCACTAATTTCCCTAAAGCCGAAAATGTATGTTAATTATTATCGTGTTGATATATCAAGCTTCTAATTTTTCCTGACTATGAAAATTCAAGATTCATTACTTTGTGTTAATTCATGATCCAGTTAATAATACTTATAGTAATTACTTTCGTTATTTTAGGTTTACATCATCGAGGTTTACATATATTTTAGCTATAATTTCTTTAGTTATAATAACTTTCCAAATTTTTCTCTATTTATGGAATAAAAGAAATTGGTACTGGGCATCAAGAAAATTCAATGGTCCACTAGCGTTACCACTTATAGGCAATGCCTGGCTATTTTTATGCAAGAATGAAGGTAAGTGATTCCTTAATTTTTGAAGCCTAATCATTGAGGAGCCTATTTTTTGATACCTACCTAATTTTTTCTAGAAATCCTAATGAGAATTTATCATTTAACCAAAAAGTACAATAACGACAAACCTATCCGATTTTGGCTTGGCCCAATACTGATAATTATTCTAATGAATCCAGATCATGTTGAGGTAAGACAAAAAACTCACAAAACTCAACCAAACAGAAAAATTCTTGTTTTATGTAGAAAATCCTGTCTTCATCCAAGTTTGCTCAAAAGCACGACATATACGAATTTATAAAAATATACTTGGGCGAAGGACTAATTAGTGGATCAGGTGAGTCATAATGTATATTATTTCTTACTTATAATACTGACAATAAAAACCAGGTCCTACACATAAACCACATAGAAGAATCATTCAACCAATGTTCAACTTAAATTTCGTTAACGAAAGTTCAGTTTTTGTTCAAAAACATGTTGATTTGTGTATGAAGAAACTGGAAGCTTTTGTGAATAAGGGCACATTTGATTTTCACGAAGTTATTCATAAATGTATGATTGATATGATTAAAGGTGAATAATAATTTTATTATTAATTTTATAAAAACTATGTATGTTTTTTTTTTCAGAAATTATACTAGGGTCTTGTGAAAGAAGTCAAATTAATAATAGATTAAGCGATTTTGATCAAGCCATGATTGAGTAAGTCTATATGAGTAATTATTATTGAAAAATAATACTATACATTTAGTGTCTATAATTTTGGATTTTCACGAATGGCCAAACCATATCTTCAACCAGATATTATTTATAACTTAACGCCATATAAGAGAAGACAGGATGAATTACAAAATATTCTAAAGAATGAAGTGAAACTAGTAAGTAATAATAAATACTATACAAATCATATAAAATAAATATGTAATTCTAATGCAGATGATTGAGTTCTCACATAAACGAAGAAAAGAATTAAAAATATCAAACGAATTTTATCCAATAATTGATAGATTATTAGACTTTGTAGAGGAAAATCCTGGAATTATAAGCCAAGAAGTGCTTGCTGATCATTTACTAACTTTATATGCGGCCGTAAGTAATTGATAACTAAAACCTTGGAAGACTAACGAATAACATTTCAGTCTGAGGATACCATCACAGTTATATCTGGATTTGTATCCATGTGCCTGGGAATGTATCCAAAATATCAAGAAAAAGCTGCAAAGGAAATAAGGGAAATTTTTGGAGAAACTCCTAGACCCGTTACAATGCAGGATATTAACAAGTTAAATTACTTGGATATGTGCATTAAAGATACTTTAAGATTATTTCCTATTGCCCCAGTGATTTTGCGAAAATGTACAGATGATTTTAAGTTGGGTATGCACATATTATTTCAACGCTTGTTATTTGTATTTTCATTGATTATATTGTAGAAAATTGCTCGATTCCTAAAGATTGCGCAATTGCCATGCCTATATTCACTATTCACAGAAATAGAAAATATTGGGAAAATCCAGATCATTTCCATCCAGACCATTTTTTGCCAGAAGTCGTTAGCAAAAGACACATCTATGCATATCTTCCTTTTAGTGCTGGCTCAAGAGGCTGCATTGGTAGGTAAACTGATTCCATTATTAAGTTTTCCTAAAAATTTTCATTCTAGGCAAAACTCTAGCAAACACTGCATTGAAAATATTCATTTGTAATTTGCTTCAACGATTTGAAATCGAAGCAGATGGAAAAGTGCCCGATTTAGAATTGAGAATGGATATTTCAACTAGGCCAAAGCAAGGATATTTTCTCAGGCTCAAAGAACGAGTGTGGGTTTAAAGGAAACATATTCAACCTGATCTCCATAACGAAGATTTGCAACTGTTTCAAGTACATACATATTCATCAATTTTCGCTCTATTTTAAATTGGACAGTCTTTTACTACAACCAGTATAATACCCTTGTAGGTAACTGTCAGATTATCTAGTGAAACCCAAGGAGGAATTTAGAAACGAAAACTAGATGTTTATATTTCTTCTCATTTATTACAAATAATTCAAATATAAACATAACAACATTGTATTTTTAAACTAAATAGAAAATTCTCAAAATCAAACTTAAATTCTGTATAATGAAACATATTATTATATAAATAAATAAATAACACAACTAAATAGTATGAGATCTGCCTCTTTTCATTCTGTGATACTTAACATTGCTTTCAATTAAGCGGAAAGTACTCTTCCTTGGTGTTAAGGCTCTTAAAAGTTGTAGACTCCATCTTATTCCTCTGAAGAAAAATTGCTGTCTAGACATATTTTTCAGATTTTTATCTTTTAGGGTTCTTTTGCTATCTTCATCCTCTTCACTGCAAGGACTAGTATTGGCTTCAAAAAGTTTTTGAGATATTGTAGTATCAATACCAAGATTACATCGTTTTTGCTCACTATTTAGACTTTTTCGTGACCCATTATCACTATCACACACGTCAGGATATTTCACATAACTATTTTCGCTATCAGGCGATTTGTCTTTTGGCGTACTGCATTTTTTGAAGCTATGTCGACGAATCTTTGACAAAAATGAATCTGCTTTTGATTGAACACTAGGAATGTGGTTGAATTCTTCATTTTTCAAAGTTTCGTAATCGTCATAAAAATACGCCTCCTCAACTTTTTTAACCTTCTGCATAGTTTCTTCAACAACTTTTTTCCATTCTTTTTTTTGCTCTTCTTCCAAAATATTATTAAAAGTAATATCATAGGCTGTTTGATATAATGTATTATCGCCATCATTTGTGGGTGATTCACAATCTTCCTCTAGTACTTCCTCAATATATGCTAGTGTGTAGGCATTCTTCGAATTATCAATATTTTTTTCGATTTCTTTACTTATTAAATCCGTTTCAGTTTGGGAAACCGTGTTACAAAAGTATGGAATGGGGTTTATCACATTGGAATCTGTTTCAATAATAGCGCTTTTCTTGTTACTCACTTCAAATTCATTTAAATTAGTTGGAGGTTCAATAGAACAGCAGTGTTCAGTAATTTTATGCCATCTGAGTACCAAATAAAGCAACAAAACTTGGTATTCACTCTACAAAAATTATTTAAGCATAAAATAACACGTTGAATAATTAAGTTATTACCTTTTGGAGGTGTCCAGGTATGTATGGTCTTACAAACAAAGACTCACAAAAATATTTGCTGAGGGTAATCAAAGAATTCTTATTGAATTTATAATGTCCCCTGACTGTTCTCATACATATTTTTCTTATAAATTTCATTAGTATATTGATTAGCATACCATTCTGTATTGGTAGTGCATCTAAACATCTAAAAATAATAAAATTTTTAACAACTGTTTTAAATAGTACCAGAGCTTGCTTCTTTGGTTCTTGATTAAAGATGATTAAGCTAATCCAAGTTTCAAATATGCCAACGTTATTACGGATTTAGTTTCTATCGCTTGTGACTCGGTCTGTGATATACCTCCAGCCAAATTTTCACAATGAATAAATACATGGAGTAAAAAGGAATATATAGGAATATACATTTATTAAAACTGATGAAAAATTTTCTTGCCTCGACTAGGATTTGAATCACATAACCCAGGATCACGTATTTTTAGGTCATGAATCATGTTGAACGTCATAAAATCGCTCATTTTTACGTCATAAAATGGCCCAGATATGACATAATCACGTGATCCTCATCCTATCGTCATGGGACTTTGAAGACGTCAATTAAAAAGCGATAATAACGTCTGATCTCACTGATAATTGACGAACAAAAGTGATCCAATTCATGCCAGCTATTGGTGCTTGGGGGATGATCTCTTTACACTTTCAAGTGAACTCGCTTCTTCTCTTTATGATGGTACCTATATCTGTTAGAAACATATTTGTTTTCAAAATTCTAATAATTAGAGGTCTAATTAGCTTAGTCAGTCTTAATAAGAACCAGAAGTGCCGCTGAGAATAGGCCTATTCGGGTTTGGAAAAAGTACGGTTCTAGAACGGTCCAGAGTCCAGAAGAATCGCACAGTTTATTATTGAAATTTGTGATAGTCGAGTCGTTGTTATTTTGTTGATCAATAAACTGGACGATTGTTTTGAATCGTTCTAGAACCGTCCTTTTTCCAAACCCGAATAGGCCTAATGTTAAACAAAAATTTAAGTACTAACTGAGCGATATCATAGTCTAATCGATTCCTTTCCCTGTTGTCACACGTTTTAAAAGCCATTTTACATTCGTTAGCAACTGAATTCCAATGAAAATGTATACCATTCGTAAATTTTGGAAATAAGGGCAAAGGCAAAAGACCCATAAAGTGTCTTATCAACCAAAAATAAGTGCCTGGAAGATTCCCTTCAAGATTCGAGTCATATTTTTCATCAAGTACAAGAGTATCCTTGAGCATTAAGCAGTCATTCACCGTTCCTTGTCCATATTTTAGGACATCTTCAATATCGGATCTTTGCTCTGAATATGACGCAAATGCAGTATGGAATAGGTGCTAGAGTCAAATATAATTTTTATTGTTTGCTTAACAAATAGAATTACTTTCTTACCTTCAGTCGTGGATGAACATCATCTCGATGGAAAATATCTTCTAGGGGCACACCAAAGTCGAATCTAAAAAATTTACGCATTATAAGAAAGAACAAATTTCAAGTGAGCAGCGCACCTTATTGCAAATAAACTTGATAAACATGTTTCAACGGGCATTTTAACTTTGTAGTTTATTATTTTTTTGTGAGTGGCTTCAAAAACCAATCATTCCACTTTTAGTAATCAAGAAAAATATAAATAATGTAACAGTTATTTCAAAATTTAATTTGCTCGTACTGCGGAAGATGGCAGCATACGGAAAATTGGAAAGCATTATTCTAGGGGTTATATCTATCTCTCTCTTTCAGCGTGTTAATGGACTATTAAGTGATTCCCGAACTCGACCTTCGAAGGTGCTGTTCGGATGGAGTCAGGAGCTTTTCATTTTTACCTATTAGAGCAGCTCCGAGCACATCTAGACTCTTCTGAGAAAAACAGTGGTGCGGCGTTAAAAACTTTCACGAAAACGCAGCTTCGAATCGGGCTTCGTATTTCGTATCTGCTCGGAGCAGATCTAGCAGTTACAAATACAAGTGAAAACATTTTGACCTGAAAATAACTGGCAACTGACATTACTGGCCACTGTCGATTTGTTGTGGTTGACGGTTTCTTGTTTCTTTTCCTTGATGAGTCTTGACCTTGGTCTTGACTTCTTGACCATCCCATTTAGGTTTTTGCTTAGCATAGAGTAGTAAAATTTCCATTAAAATCAAAATAAACTGAAAGTTAAAGGGAAGCCAAGAAGGGAAAGGTAAATTCCTATCAACATTAATTTTCATCCTAATCCTATATTTTTGTTTGCAACTTTAGCGGATCTATCTTCAGAAGATGGCCAAAGCAATTGAACAATATTCCTTCAAGGAAATCGAAAAACACAACGACAGTAAAAGCACCTGGATTGTGATCAACAATGATGTTTATGATGTCACCCAGTTCTTGAAGGAGGTAAATTATATACATTTGCTAAATTATGTACAATTTGCTCTTTTGACTAATGTGTTTTTTCATGAAGTTACCAACCAGTCGGAGCTAATTTCAATGTTTGAAAATAGTCAGAAAACTAGTTTCAACCAATAAAATTCAAATTTTCAAATTCAAAAAAAGCTTTAGCTACTGTTACTGATACTGACACTATAAATCCAGCTTTATTGTCCAAAATAAGTATTTACTGACAAAGCCAAGTCTTACCATCTAATTAATAAAACAGTCTTATCAAAATGATACAATAAACAAAATACATGCAATAAAAATCTAAATTATAAGTGTACACAAACTAGTCAATATGTCATGATTAAATAGTTATTTTTAGGCGACTGTCACAAAAAGATTAGTTTTACGGATTCAATATCATCCCTAAAGTATATCTTTTTTGGCCGCATTTACTTTACGGCCGCATTCACTTCACGGCCGCATTTGCTTTATTACTTCACGGCCGCATTTGCTTTATTACTTTACGGCCGCTTTTACTTCACGGCCGCTTTTACTTTACGGCCGCTACTTTGGTGAAAATAACCAATTTTTTCTATAATCACACTCTCTTTACCGTAGTTTTTGTTATTAATAATTGTGTATCTACCTATCTTTGCTGGATTATTTATTTGATCAATAAAGTTTAAAGCTACTGTTGAATTTTCTTCTTTTTTCAAGAACAAACACTCGCCTAAAAAATTTTGTGTGCACCTCGGCCGAATGATCTTTTTTGGCCTCACCTGAAATTTGCTTGACCTCGGCTGCGCCTCGGCCGCAAATTTCTGATTCGGCCAAAAAAGATCAACTTTACGGCCTTGGTACACAAAGAACTATTGTGTAAAAGCGGCCGTAAAGTAATAAAGCAAATGCGGCCGTGAAGTGAATGCGGCCGTAAAGTAAATGCGGCCAAAAAAGATATACTTTAGGGATGATATTGAATCCGTAAAACTAATCTTTTTGTGACAGTCGCCTAAAAAAGTTATAATAACTAAAAATAACAATGGATATTACAATTAACAACAAGACATTGATTTTTTTTTTGCAGCAAAATTTAAAAAAAAAACATAAAAACATAATGTATATACATTCTTTAAAATTGGTCTGTAAAAAATTCTGACACATTATAATATGCCCGACTAGAAAGGAACTTTTTCATTTTGCCTCGAAATCCTTTAAAGGTATTTATATCCTTTAATTCATTTGGCAAATGATTGTACATCTTTTTGGCACTATACAGGGTGTCCCAAAAAGATACCGACAAACTTTAAGGGGTAGTAGGGGACATCAAAACAAGCATTTTTGTTTATATAAACATATGTCCGCAAATGAGCCATTTGGCTGTAGAGCAAAAAAACTGTTCGATACTTTTATTCTTCGCAATAAATAAATCGCCAAGCACTGTAATGCCCCACTGGAATAGAGCTTTTATATTTTTTGTAAACCAAACATACACTCTCTGCAATAAAAACACACGGCAATGTTAGAAGTCCTTCTCTCAGAAAGCATGGTTTACAAGATTCACGGTATGGTAAACCGTACATAAACCGTAGTGCTCTTTTTTGCAAAACAAAAACTGAATTAAACATATAACTGGAGCAACCTCCCCAGAAAGCAATTCCGTAACGTAAATGTGACTCGATCAGAACATAGTAAGCCATCTTAACTACCTGTGGTTCAAGTTTTTTGCTATGGTTCTTAAGGCATAACAGCCAGATGACAGTTTATTCAACAGTTTTGCAATGTGATTACTAAAGTTAAGCGAACTATCAACACGTATCCCAAGAAATTTCACACATGGCGTGGGGTTGAGTGTAATTGTTTCAATTTGAATTTCCTGTAAATCACATTTGAAAGTCAGAATATTAGTTTTAGTAACATTAAGCGTTAAGAGGTTGCTGTCAAACCACCTCTTTATTTCCTGCAAATCTTTTTGGATTCTATAGTTAAGAGAAGAATTGGTCGAGTCACGCCAGAGAATAATAGTAGCATCAGCAAAGAGAGTGAATGAGCCTGATATATCAATATTGGTGATATCATTAATATACAGGAGGAACAAGATTGGTCCCAGGACAGAACCCTGAGGTACCCCACAATTGATATTTTGAACATCTGACATTTTTCCCACTATGGAAACAGTCTGAGTTCTTTCCGACAGATAGGACCTGAACCAGTTGAGGGCAACACCTCGAAACCCGTAAACTTCTAGCTTTTGTAGTAGAATACTGTGACTGACACAATCAAAAGCCTTGGTCAGGTCGCAGAAGACTGCACCAGCAATGTCCCCGTTATTGAGGGTTACATATAGTTTCTCTAAGAAAGAAAAAAGTGCATTAGTTGTGTTTTTTTCATTTTGAAAGCCAAACTGTTCCGAATTTAAGATCTTATTTTTCAATAGAAAAGACACAACTCTGTTTTTTACAAGTTTTTCTATAATTTTGGACAAAGTGGGAAGCAAGGAAATTGGTCTAAAATTTGAAGGACTGAAGTCATTCCCTCCTTTGTGCAATGGCACGATAACAGCCCTTTTAAGGAAACATGGAAATTGTCCATTAATGAATGAATAGTTAATTGCATCTACTAAAGACTCCAGTGCTGATCCACTCAACTCACAAAAAATTTTTACGGAAATGTCGTCCCACCCTGATGCGTTTTTGTTTTTAATCTCTAAAAATATGTTTTTCTACAAACGTGTTAAAAATGCAATTTTTAACACCCCCTCGAAGCATTAAAAATGTTACTTTATCGCACTAGTGTTAAAAGTCTTTAAGGCACTAGTGTTAAAAATGAAACATCAAAATTTGAAAGCAAACGTCAAAAAAAGTTTGTATTTTTAATTATTTACATTAATATTAATGGTAAAATTTGAACAACTGAGGAAGCTCCATCGGCCGCCTCCTCTATATTTTTCAAGGGATTGATGCAACCCTCTTTTTCTTGTGTATTTTGTTGCATTTTTAGCAAAAAGCTTACTGACCACGATAGACCATACGACAGACTTTCAAGAAACTGACGAGACATTTCATTACCTGTAAAACAAGGTGCTGGTTGTTTGAATTTTTTGACAAATATCAAATTCAATAATTTTACGTAGGAAAGATGCTTCCAATTTATTATTCATTTAAAAATCCAATTTGTCACTGGTTATTGCTTGTTATTGCCGTTTGTAGAAAAAATATTGTATGATATTTGTGTTAAAAGTATTTTTAAGGCACTTATGTGAATTGCAGAATTCTTCGCTTCGCTCAATCTGCAAACTTTTACATGCGTGCCTTAAAAATGTACTTTTAACACTTATATCATAAATAACTATTTTTAATTCCCTAATGTCTGTTGGGTACATAAAAAAGGTGCTTGATGTATATGATCTAGTGAGATATGTGAGGGGATTTACACTAGAGGTAATTTTCGAAGACAACCCTGAGCCAAGGGAAGAGTAAAAATCATTAAGCTCATTGGGGTCATGGTGTAAGCCCTTGTCATTACTATTATCTGACTGTCTAAGGTTGTTAACAATCAACCATGCTTCCTTTGACTTGTTTCTCGATTTTCTAATACATTGACTATAGTGCAGCCTCTTTGCTGACCTCACCACCCTCCGATAGACAGCCCTATACCTGTTGAAATAAGAGACAAAATACAGACTGTCCATGAAAAACTTTCTAATGTAATGAAGTGCTCGCATAATTTGCGCAGATACTCTAATTGATTTAGTCAACCAGGGTTTTTTGGTTTTATTCTTTATAACAACAATGGGAAAGGCTTTATTAAAAACATATGACAACGCATAATGGAACTGCTGTAGAGGATTATCACAGGTAGAGAAATTCCAGTCAACCTGGTTGCTCTGCTCGCGAAATTTTCTAAAGTTTTTCTTACAGTATAGTCTTCCTTTCTTTGAGACAGATTTAGGTGTTTTAAGGTTAAATTTGAATTTTGATACGACAGCTTCATGATCTGAAATTCCAGAATGCCTGAAACTGCAAGAAATACACGATATATTCGAACAAATATAATCCAAAGTAGTAGAGGTATGCTTGGTTAATCTAGTAGGCTCTGTGACATGCATTTTAAGATTAAAACAGGACAGCAAATTAATAACACAACCACTAGAAGCTCCATTAAAATCAACATTCAAATCTCCAGTAAGGATAATTGAACAATCAACAGGTAAATTACTTATAAACTTATAAAATAAATAATATTTCTAAATTATTTAAAAAAATCGTCAGATTACCTGACGGAGAGCGATAAAGGCATACGACATAAATTCTATATTTGGAACAATATACAATAGAACATTCAAATACCCTTTCAACAGTCAAATAATCAAACTTGCAAACATTAGAAAAACTCAAGTCACCAATAAGTGTCTCATTTGCAAGCACAATAGTACCTCCGTAAGCAGAGCCCACTCTGATTGGTTTGTGATTTCTGCAGAAACAGACCCTATATAAACATAAACTATATTAAAATACAGCTTGGGCCTACCATAGATTGTTAGGAGAGAAATAATTAAAAGACACCTACTATATTTTTTTTTCAATAATAAGTGATTCTCGAGGGGGCAACCACTTCCTGCAATACATTTAGCCTGAAATCATCTTCAAAATCATTCTGAAAACTCGCAGTCAGTTCGCAAATATCCGAAATCCTTCTTGCAGTCCCGAAATCGTTTTCCGCGATCACTGAAATCCTACGCAATCACCTTTGCAATCTCTGAAATCGCTAAAAATCAACTCTAGTGGGGATAGAAAATCAGCTGTTGATCGGGATATGGCGCGTTTTTGCGGTACATTGATAATAATTGACATCAAGTTTTTGTTGCTCTCATTTTCGAATTCAGCAGTATTTCTTTTTTTTTAAGAATCGAATGCTGGATCTGACGTGAAACAAGTGGAAATATCATTATCCAATGAAAAATATTATGCAGCTCTTTATGACACCTGGTATATTGGGAGTATTTCAGAATCACTGGAAAATGACACTTGAATCAAGTTTTTAAAGTGGCAGTTGGACATGTACGTACAGGGTGTCAAGTTATAAAGTACCAATACCTGTAACTTTTTTATGTATGATCAAAAATAAAAAAGTTACAGGTGGTGATACTTCATAACTTGACACCCTGTAAAGGGTGGCCCATTTCAGTGTCCTTATTCTTGAAATAGGGGAGCATTGTTCCCAGGGGGGCGATTCTCCGGCCAGGGAGTAGAGCTCCCCGAGAGAACAAATTTTTCGTCTTTATCATTCTCGTTTACTTTTCGATTACGTTGACAAGCACAAAACATTCGTTCTATCAGGGAGTTCTACTCCCTGGCCCGAGAATCCGCCTGCAGGAGAACGAGTGTTCCGTCATTGTTACTTATATTATCATTTTCATATCATTGAGAAAGACAGAACACTCGTTCTCTTGGGAACAATACTCCCGTGTTTCAAGAATAAGGACACTGATGTTTTAATGGGCTATATGGAAAACCAGCAGAGATTTTTTTGAGAAAATAACAATGGGGGAGACAACTCACAGCTAAATTGTTTCTCAAGTAGAATCTAGTGGCATGACTATGTTTTTTTTTTTTTGTTTTTTTACCTAGATGCAACCTATTTTGGAATAGTAACCCTGATGTTAAGTCTCGTGTTAAGTTGTATTTTTTGATTGGGACACCCCGTATATTATTTCTCCATTGCATAGCTCTTTTCGAGCTAATTTCAATGATGTAAGGTTTTATAGCTTTACATTCGAAAGTTTTTGAGAAATAATAAATAAATTCCGTTTCCTTATAAGAAATAATGAATTAGAAAGAGATAGTTGAAATATGAATCGGCTACAAATTTCTATTCCAAATTCAACATTTCAACAAGTTTGTTTTCTTTTTTTCAATTTGAACTATGAATTGGGCGTGAAAATGATAAATGAGCAACACATAATTTATTTCATGACTTACTTATCTCTTTCTAGCTCATTGATTCTTATGGAGAAACGGAATTAATTTTTTTCCTTAAAAACTATCGAAGGTAAAGCTATAAAACCTTATATCATTCAAATCAGCTCAAAATGAGCTATGCAATGGAAAAATAATATACGGGGTGTCCCACCCGTTCGATAATTTGTAGAAGAAAAAAATTGATTAACATGAAGATTTTTTTTTTAATGATCTCAAATTTTCTAGCTTTTAAATAAAAGATTGACATTGATAAATTATTCACCCATAAAACATACCAGATGCTTTTCAAAAGCTGAAAAAGTGGGGATGGGTGTCAACTTCCAAGAGAAAATAAAAGAACTTTCCGCGTTTACTTTTTGTCTGGTAATCGAGAGAATAGAAGGTTTTGTTGTAAAAATGACGCTGAAAAATCCCCAGATGGTAATCACAGTTCAAAATCGAGTTTTCCAGCGAAACATTCTGTGGACATTTCGAACAGGGGGCAGGCATTAAAACCACTTATATTCTTATCATCTTACTAGCCACATTCAGTCCTCAAAATGCCAGACAAAAAAAAATTACTCCACTAAATACGCCCTATCTCAGGGTTTATTAGGTTCAAAAACAGTTAACAGCATCATGTACAAGTCCAAAGTTGTAGAAATGTAATTATTTTAATAATCAGACAAGTACCAAAATGTTCAGACTTGTGACTATATTCACTTCAGTATGTCAACCATGTCAGACAGCCATTAAGTCAGTCATATGTCATTATGTCAACTTGCCTTGCATGCTGCAGAAACTTTTTGTATCTATGTACATACTGCTGTATTCATGAACAGTAACTGGTTAGCATGCATATTTAGGGTATTCAAGACACTTTGTTAGGACTGCTTGGTTAAAAACCTTGTTGAATAACAAGTATGTACTACTAACTCTTTGTTAAAACCTCGGTTAAAACTGAACAACTAATTAGTTAACTAGGCAGTTCAAATCAAATCAAATCAAAAAATGCTTTATTGTATAAATAGTGACCTACTTAGATCATCCACTGAATTTAAATAATATTACCATCCCTGTCCACTAATAGTTGATTTTATAAAAAGATCTTGTCCAAAAATTTCAATAAATGCAAGGAGCATTTACTTTAGTAAGTTCAAGTGGTGGATATAAAAAGCTTCACCAGTATTGAGTCTATTGCAGCAGAAAAAGACTGTTGTACCTCCCCATTATAAATCAAACAACCTTGATTATAAATCATGTTACCCACATATTAAATTGCTGCTTAGAAATAGGCTATTTTCCACAATCTTGGAAAAAATCAGGGGTTACCCCACCTCAGTCCCTAACCCAGTTAGAGTCACGGATTTGCACTCAAATAGTTTGCTTCCGGTTTTGTCTAAAGCTTTGAAAACAGTTTCCAATCCATCAATCTGGTTTCAAAGAATCCCGTAGCACAACATCAATATTGTCTGAATCCTAGATGAAAAACAAGCAACCATACTGGATTATTCAAGGGCCTTTGACCATGACCTGTTCTGTGCCAAACGGTCTTTTGGGCTTGATAAGATTTCTACTCTGTTCTTTAGGTCCTATTTATATAATAGATCTCAATTTGTGTAAATTAAACTTAAGATGTTCCTGGAATATCCTTGGTCTCCTACTTTTTGTTATCTATAAGTACATCTGATAGCTTCTTGGTGGTCCCAAACTCCCATTTGCAAGCATATGTCGACAACAAAAATCAGCTCCCTTATACCATCTTATACCCTGAAAATGCTCCAATTGAGTTAAACTAATTCTCTGACTGATCGTTTAAGTAGGTATATAGATTGACACTGATGTTCTTGGTTTATCTTACTGTGCCAAAAATCAGGGACTACATCTGAATGTTCATAAAGCTTGCCTCGAGAAAGTTAGGTATATTAAAATGAAGCTCCTATACAGAGTGGCAAAAAGGTCGCGCATAATACCTGTAACTTTTTAATTGGCTCATATACGAAAAAGTGACCATAATGAAAGTTGCTCAGTGAATTATTTCCCACATTTCTACCTAGACGAATTGTTTCTGTCACTTCTGGTTTGTTTGCTATGCAGACCAACTTTGTTTTTTCGAATGAATTGCATATTGGAATTCTATGAAAAAATTCTGAGCCAGATTTTTTGTGATATACCCTATACCTAAGTTCAACTGTTTTGAACAGACCAACTTTGTTTTTTCAAATAAAACTGCCTGTATGTGATTGAATATTTGAATTCTACGTAAAATTCTGAGCAGATTTCTTGTGATATACCCAGGGATATACCCTATACCTAAGTTCAACTGTTTTGGAAATATTGACAGTCAAAAATTGACTCTTTTGCAACTTTAACCTTAACGGTTAATTTTAGAGGAAAACCCATCTTACATTCTTATTTTAGATTTTCATAAGCTATCATTTGACAAAAACTTTGAATTTAACCCGAGATTAAACTAAATTGGAATTTTCAATCATGAATTAAATTCAAAGTTGGTGTCAAGTGATAGTTTATGAAAATCTAACACAAGAATGTAAGATCGGTTTTCCTCTAAAATTACCCGTTTAGGTTTTACAGCCTGTCAAAGTTGCAAAAAAGTCCATTTTCAATTGTCAATATTTCTAAAACAGTTGAACTTAGGCCTAGGTATCAGGTATATCATATAAATCTGCTCAGAATTTCACGTAGAATCCAAATATACAATCACATAGAGGGTGTTTTATTTAAAAAAACAAAGTTGGTCTGGATAGCAAACAAACCACAAGTGAGAGAAACAATTCGTCTAAGTCGAAATGTCAGAAATAATTTACTGAGCAACTTTCATCAAGGTCACTTTTTCGTATATGAGGTAATCAAAAAAGTTACAGGTATTATGCGCGACTTTTTTGCCACTTGTATACCTACAAACAGGTGTCTTCTTGATTTTGAAATGAGAAAAAAAAAATTGTGAAGCACTTGTATTAGCAATTTCCAACTCTTCCATTTTTAGAATTATTCATCAAAAAAAGAACCCATTATGTACAAAATACATGCTGCAGATTTATTTTTAGTTTAAAGAAATATGATTCTGTGTCGGGCAGTATTATAAAAAAAAACGGATTGGTTGGCTGAAATTTGATATGAATAAATTATATTCTTCGAGTATTAGATTGTAATAGAATGTGATGTTCGTATTGTTCATAATTCAAACCTAAGAAACTTTTACAGTACCTAAAACAAAGAACTTCACAATTTCAGAGAAGTCTCTCATATTGTATTGTAAAATTGTTAAACTCAGTAAGTTTGCCTTTCAGAGAATATCACATTATATAAATTAAGATGGAATATATACCTCCTATAGCCACTCAGTTCTAAAAAAACAAAGTGAATAGATATTAGGTGCTCCATAAATATTAAAAATTATATACTTAATTTGAGTAAAAGACCAGCAAATTCACAGAATAAATCAAGGAATATTTAGACATGCTATGCATTCAATATTGGACAAAAAAGCACTGTGTATAATTATTGCTAATTTTCAGCCAGGCAACTTCCTTCATGCTTAGATGATACTCATGAAACACAGGACATCATAATTTTTGTTGTGCAATAATAGATAAGTGTCAATTTCCTAAGGGAGCATTAAGATGCAGATTTATCAGTTTCTTAGCAGATTTTATTTATGAAGAAGATTTTCTTTCTCGGATTTCCTTAAGAAATGAATGCATGTTTCACGTATTCAAAAACTAAAAAATATTAATCATCCTCATATCATTACGAGTCTGATAATATACTCCTGGACAAAATTATCGCACCACTGCATATAAGCATCACCATAAGCAGTGGTGCGATAATTTTGTCCAGGAGTATATTTAGCATAAATATTGCACACTTATATTATCAATAGTAATATAACTAGTGCAATGAAAATTATTGATAATTTTTGGGAAATTTGCCCGAATGCATGAGTGCAAATTTGTCGAGTTTTGACAGATGTATGAAATTCTCATATTAATGGTTTGTAAATAATATTTCTAAGTTCCTTTTATTGAAATTGTAGAAAACCTTGGCACTAGTTTTGGTTACTGTTTTAAGGACAAGTACTTAATTTTTTAAAAAATATATATTATTTATAAAAAAAAGTAAATGCCAAATTTCTGATGCATCTCATATTCAAGTTGCCTGTCATGCCAGATTGTGATGAAAGTACTCAAGAATATGAATTTGTATTATGGGCATGAGTTTCAATAGTAATTATTAGGTGATTGATGACATACTTACTTAAACAAACTAGTAAATAAAGTTTAGTAATTATTTTCAAGTACCAGCTACATAATAATCTACCTCAATGATAATATTATAGAGTGCACAAAATGATTTCTCAATTTTGGATAAGCACAAATCACATTCTAAAAAAATTAATAGTCATCATAACACACAGCAGACACTACTCTTGTTGCCGTCTTTTTTTAGATCGGCAATCATATATTCTTGCACCTTGCACCAATTTGTATTTAATTAACAACTTGTAATCGTATTCACATGCAGGAGGAAAGGCAACGAAGTGACATAATACACCTTGTATTATTATGTAGAATGTATCATTGATCTTGACATTGTCAAGTCTATATTTAAACAAGTTAATACTTTGAGCAATCAGGTGGCTGGAAAACATACCACTAAAAGCCCAAAAATTATTTATCTGGAAGGTTTTTCTTTTGATAAATTCTTCCAGTGTCCAGCAAAAAAATTCAGAGCCATATTAATTACCAGTGTTCTTGGATATCAAAATAGGAACTCTCCTTAACCGACGTTCTTTTAAAGAATACTAGATTCCTGGTTGAAAAGTTTGATGTGTATTTTTGGTAACACTGTTTGTTAAAATCGATTCCACAGAAAGATCTTGAAAAGTTTCTAATATGCAGCATGTAAAAGATTTGGATTATTCACTAATGCCCGCATTACATTTGTGTATTTTTCCGTGTATTTATTCATGTAGTTCAGGGTGCCAACATTATTTTGTTTATCATAATGCTGATTTATAATGCGTTTGAAGTTTTTCGGTCTTCACCCTGAACTACATGAATAAATACACGGAAAAATACACAGATCTAATACGGGCATAAGACTTTTTTGTTAACAATTTTCACATACTAACAAGTCAAAAATAATAAAATCTACAAGACTACAATTAAAAAATGTGGGTTAATTTCAAACCACTTCCAATTTATAATATTCGATTGGAGCTGCACCGTCAATAAACTAAACAACTACAAGCTGTAAATAAACAACAATAATATTAAGGCCCCCTATCTTGATACTTATCGCCATGACGAAACAAAAATCCAAAAATCACACTAATAACCAGAATCGCTAACCGTGATTCTGCTGCGCAATCCTCTCTCGGTTTTTCAATTTTAATCACCACTTCAAACCGTGGTACTTTGATCCCAAGGCTGTGACACTTTAACTAGTAGTCGCTTGTTGTTTCGGTTTAGTACTCAGTCGATTGTGTTGGTGTGCGCTTCGCAACAACCGGTTTTAGATAATTAGTAAATAATTAAACTTAATTCAGTAAAAATGGTGCAAGAATACACGACTGCCCAAGTAAAAGAACACAACAGTAAGGGTAGCGTTTGGATTTTGATTCACAATGACGTCTACGATGTTACACCATTTTTAAACGAGGTGATTATTAAAATTTTTATGTATATTGAATTTTCTAGAACGTTTATGACATGAACATCCGATGCAGTTCTATAATTAAAATTACCTATTTTTTTATACTTAAAACATGCTTTTGCCCTTTGGTCAAATCAGTATAAGCATAGATGTAATTTTTCTAGAATGTCATCACTGTTTGTTTATCCATGAATCGGAAATCATTTTGTGTACTTTGTATTATACGTAGCACGTACCTCGGTTAATAGATCCATACTTGCAAATTAAAAAAGATAATTAGGTACATTACTTTTAAATTATTAGATAACAGTTTGCTTAAGTAGATATTTGTGTCTAAAAATTAATGGAATTGATAAGTATTAAGCCACTGTTTTGATAAGACAATCATTGAATTTGTTTAGCTTTTGGAGTTTCAAATGCGAAAAACGTGCAGTCATTTCTCTTTTTAGAAGATGCAAAGAAAATATTCAATAATTTGTTTTGTAGATGACCTTTATATATGTAGATTTATTACTTATTTTTGCATTTTATATTTTATAATTATAATGATTTTTGTACTACAATTTGTAAACAGTTCCAATTAGAACATTATTTGATCACACAGGCAAAATGGTGTTCTTTTCTCTAATTTATTATACTTCTGCTAAAATTTACTTAGTTTGTCATGCGAGGCCTTGGTTTTTAGTTGGCTATTGGTTGTACCATAAAAAAATAGATGTAGACGTGATCTGATCCATATTTAAAAAGAGTCAAAGTCTAATATACCAGAGGTCACCAGAAATAATGTTCAACTAGACTCTACCAATAATTAATTATAAAGGATTATAGAAATTTGATAAACTGATTTATTTTCTATATACCTCATAATTATTTTTGCTTTTCATAAACTATTTTTTAGCACCCTGGTGGTGAAGAAGTGCTACTCGAACAAGCCGGGAAAGAAGCCACTGAGACCTTCGAAGATGTCGGTCACTCTAGCGATGCCAGGGAAATGATGGAAAAATTCAAAATTGGTACTTTGGTAGCCGCCGAACGTAAAGCTGATTTGCCCAAGAAAAGTGATGCCGATTGGAAGGAGCCATCAGATGCGTCTTCTTCGGATAGGTGAGAAGACCTTTTTATGATTTTAAATTGTTGATAAAACGTACAAAAACACATATCAACTGCCATGAAATATTTATTCGCATCTTATAAATAGCCATTATTCTTATTAAAACGCCCACGTCAATGACAAGCAAATTAGAATCCATTTTAGGCAAACCCATAGAAATATTTAAATTATATATGTGGATGATTGTATTTTGTGACTAGAAGCCTTGGATACAACCGGGGAATAATATTGCATTTAATTTAGATAAAACCCTATATGTATATATTTTTTTTTTGGACTTACAATAATGACCATATAATCAGCAGAACAATGCCTATTAAAATCCAATGTAATACATACATAAATAATTTATTTGGTAATGTAAATGTATATTTTTCCACGAAAAGTTCGGTGCGACGATAATAAAATTTTTAATTCAACAAATTATTTGGTAATTTTCATTTAACCTTCAACAGAAAAAAATACAAGTACAAGGGTTTCTCTCAAGGGGCATGCCTACATTATGTTTGCTATCCTCGAATCTGATTATTTTGTTTTATTTCAAAATGTGGAATGTTGATTGCTTTTTTTCTCTTGATATTTCTAGTTTTCTGTAAAAAGTGGGCCAGTAGCGAGTTACTGATTACTGTAGTTCTCAAACTTTTCACAAGATGATCAAAAAATGTTAAAGCCGAATGCGGGGTTGTTATTGTATAATCTACATATACAGGGTGATTAACGTAGCTCGTGCATTAGCTTGCAGGTGCATTAGATGCTATTTCTGCTAATCCACCTGCAAACTGGACAACTTTAAATGCTCGGGCTACGTAAATCTCCATGTATACTTTGCTAATAAAGTTAATATGTCTTTCCACGCCATTCTGACATTATCACTTGAGCTAGAATTTTCAAATTTGGAATAGTATTTCTTGGGTTACTGGCTAGAACCTAACAGACAACAATTTCGATTTAAAAAAAAAAATGAAGGCAGAAAACCTTATATCTCGGAATTCTGCTCTTTTAAAGGACCATGAGTCTTGCATTAATTGACAAAGAGTAGCCAGACCATTATTGTTCAATAGAAGCGAATGACTGCAAAAATACCTTCAGAATTTTGTCAAAATATCTAATTTCTTATCTTTATTGCAGCTCATTAAAATCATGGATCCTCCCTGTTGCCTTAGGATTGATAGCTACAGCAGTCTACCGTCTCTATTTCATGTCATAGGCTAGTAAAAGAAATCTTTACGCCACTACATGAGATTTATTTCGACAACACTTAAGATGCATTTAAGGGTATTTAGGGACTAAAAACTATTAAAATAATTTGCAACCTGGATGTCTATTTTTGGAGAAATTATCAATAAAATTGTTTAGCCATTAAATTAATTTGATTAGTGCTATGGATGTGCCTTTGGTCAATGGTTGAAGTACTTTCAATCTTCGACCAATTTGTTTTGAAATGCCAGGTTAATTTATGAACAACCCTGTTCATTTATTAACCTTTTGGTTTGTTACTAAAAAATGAATGAGACGTTAGTGTTTTAAGTTTTTTTATTATCTACAAATGTGCAAACATATTTTACATTTATTATAAACATTTGTATTAACTGTTTGGCTGGCACTATTAAAATAAAAAATATTAGTTTTATTTCTAAGTTTTTTTATTCAAAAATACCAGAACCTAACTCACTAATCCCTATTAAAAAAACTCTACACCTCCCTTAACATTAAAATGTACTTGATTTGAACAATTTTTTTCCAAATTGGTAACACAAGCTGTATAACTTAATTTACTATTTTTAACAATATTAATGACATAAGAAACTTGATTGCCTCTTTTTAAATTATCAGTATTAGTAGTGGTACAAGTTCTTCCATACATTAAAACTACATTCAAATCTTTTATTTTTTCAAAAAGTGAATCCACAGTTTTAATACAGTGCTCGTCAAAACTTAGCCTACAGTTCATAAATTTTTTTGTCCAGTATTGTGATAGACAATTATCTAATACAACTAAACCAGGGTTCTGGCAATTATTAATTATGCGTTCTAAATTATGAAAACTTATTTCTAAGATATCAGAATTATAGCAATTTAGAATTACCAAACGTTTTAGAGTTTCTTCTATAATAGGCACTCGATTGTTCTTTTTTATGTTATTTTGATCAAGTTTCTTCTCAATAACCTTAATAATTTTTTTGATGTCCATATGAAAATCGGACTGTAGCAAAATAACATTAGATTCTTTGAATTCTGGCGAAAGTCTGGAAGGTAGAATTGCCCGTACGATGAAATCCATCAAGAAATCTGTATAGTCTGTGTCTTCTTGGTTGAATACAACTTCAATTACTTGATTACCAAAAGGGCCACCTTCGGGGAACAATTTTGGATTAATACCATTCAACGCTTGATATTGTTCACTCTTTATTCTTGCAAATAGTTGGACTCCGGATTCTATGGTTTGGTTTTTTATTGGTGTTTTCTGTTTTTGCATTTTGGAGGGCAAACCTAAAGAAAAGTGTAAATAGTTATTACTTTAATAAAATAAAAAAATATTTAAAGTTACGTGAGAAGGCGTTGGTAGCTTCTCACTCTGCATTTACTCCTCAATACTATAGAGCGATTTTGATTTGTGTTAAAAATCTTATGAGATTTAACTATTCTGAATTGCTTAGGTGAAGGGCGATACAAAACAATATCTACAAGAAGCTTATATTAAAATGCCGGTATCCAAGGAACCATTAGAACTTTCTGACGCCTTTGGTATGTATTTGGACAAGCTGTTTTTTATATGAATTAAAGATTTATACATAAAAGATGCTGACAAGTGGTAGTATTTTATTTTCTCTAAAGGATTTTTGACACGATTGATTTCGTTTTAATTGAAAACAACAAAACTTCCAGCAAAGAAGGCCGAGGAAGCCCACCTCATTGGAATGTATGTTAGTATTGACATAATTTTCCTTCTTTGTGATACTTGAGGGTATGAGTATGAGTATTTTTAAAACCACATAGGTGATAAATTAGTAAAGTTCTGTTGATACAACAGCTGGTTTTAAATAAGCTCAATTTGCGTCTAATGCTGAACCATTGGGCTCTCATTAGAATGTGGAATGTGCTACACACACAATAATGTCACAGACATCGACACATTCTTAAATTTGTCAACTAGTTAAAGGCTTAACTAAGTAGCGATTGATCCAGCTGTACTTAAGGTTTTCACCTTCGAGCGTGCGGTAGATTGCAGTTTACCACATTAATTGCAAGTGGAAAGTAGCACTTTAGCTGATAGCGTGTGGTAAAGTAGCCTTTGGTATTTATAATCAAAAATCCCTCTTTCAGAAATTACAATACCTTTTTTTACAGATCTCCTTGAGGGTAAAGTATCAATTTCTGTATTTGTTAGGTAAATGTAACTATAATATTCTAGCCAAGCCAGAATACCAGTGCAAAGGTACTTATTAACATGACAGGGATTTATTAAATAGATAAAATAAAATGCAGTTTTTCTTACGGTTCCTAAATATTATTTCATAGTTATTAAACCAATGAGAATCACAGAGATGTACAGGGTCTGCGATTATATTTAAGCCCATACCTACATTACATACCTACCCATGCCCTTATACCTTTAATAGTAAAGACTGTAGGTATGGGCTTAAAAATAATCAAAGACCCTGTATTGTCTGTCATTTTTAATCTGACACTTTTCGTATGAGGAGGGAGGAGGTAAAGCTAATGGCAAAAACAGGTGTGACGTCAGGTGACCATTGGCGTTCTAATGTAGGGAGCCAACTAGCTCACATTCCTTTAGAGTATCAGATTAAAATCGACGGACTTTACCTCGCCCTTCACACTTTACACGTATTTACCATAAACTAAAATACGAAGGAATTAGAAAATTACATAAGAACCGTTTTTTAAATATTTCAACTAATTAATAACATTTGAGAATTGTTGAAATCAGAATAGGAAAAACCTCAATGAAAAACGGAAAATTCTAAGCTTACTTTCCTCAAACAATTTGAAAAGAAAAAGATGTTTTTGTAGCGCACGCCCTCTGTTGAAAGTTGTCGGATTTATATCGTGAGCCAGAGCCAGACCAGAGTTACACTTTCTGTTCCAACCAACGCACAAATCACAATTGGAATATAAAATAGAGCAGATATAGTGGATTAGGAGTGGTTCTGACCTGAACACCTGAACCAGCCCAAATCACTTGATGATTGGCGTATTTACCTCGCACTCACTCTGAACAGTTTCGTATCATAAAAGTGCAGCTACTCCCGTTCTACCCCGACCAAAAGATAGTGCGACTTGAGAATTGACGAAAAAAATTTCGCGACAGAATGATATCCACACTCATTTTTAGGTCAATCCAGAACTTGCCCTGGTGCAGTCAGTCCAAATGGAGTTCACATTTGACCGTGGGTCGGAACTATTGGTATAATTTAAAAAAAATTGTTTTTTTTTATTCTAATTTTTCATAGATCTTCAATTAAAATTTAGATTTTCTTGGCTGCTTAGATGGATTTATTATATATCGAAGAGTTCATATAAAAGTTTTACGAAATGGGCCAAAAATATCAAAACAAATTTTTTGTTAACGTACGATCTTCTGGAGCAGATACGTAACTGATTGGATTCGGAGCAAAAAGTTTCGCACCATTTTCATATTAGTTGTATTCCTTTCAAGAGTTTAAAATACCAGAGCTACTCGCTTTGGTGTTAGTCAACCCCGATTTGAAAAGAACTGATGCGCTGGCTTTCTTGCATTTAAATGGTTTAGTTCGGGCTTGAGCACTTAGTGCAACAAACACTTTTCGAAAGGAATAAGCGCGTACCGCCCCGGAGCTGTTCCGGAGCTCCTCCTAGGTGTGAAAGGAATACAGCTTTGGAATTCAAAATACTTTACTAAAGCCCGTTTTTTTTTTAAAGATAATTTCATTAATTCCCCAAGTCAAAAATTTAGTAACTATGTTGGCAACACAAGCCTTTTCTATATAAAAAATTTGAAAGCATTGACAATTTTACATTATATTGCCAACATAATGTCATTTTGACTTTTATCTTTAAAAAAAAAACAGATTTTACTTAAATTGCCAATCGTTCTAATAATATTTTCGGTTTTACTGCTCCCAGAGCGCTCCCCGTCTGACCGCTGACGTCACGGATCTCTGTGAGATTGCTCCGAGAGCGAATATAATTCAAACGAGGGCACACCATTGAAATCAATAGCCGAACGTACTCTATTGTTTTGATCAAACTCATTGATCCATCGAATTTGACAGAGCAAGAAAGAGCGTTCTACTCTCGGTTCTATTGCTCAAGTCAAACCCGTGAATCGGTGAATCTCGTCGAGAGCAACGCTCCGTCTTAAGCCGAACATGTGAATCCGTTCCGGAACGCGTTTTGAACTATCGGTTGCAGTTTTGAGGCATAAGTTGAAAGCGCTATAAGAATAAACCCTACTACCTTCCAAGGATAATACACACTCACAAGATTGCTTATCGTTTTTGGTAATTGCCGCCATATTGGTGTGTTACCATTTCCGACGTCACCAACTAAGTCCATCGCCGCCCCAAAATAATTTTAAAACTTGGGATCCCAGAACAGGGTCAAAATGGACCCAGATACAAACCTTTTCTTCGATAGATTTTGAATATAAAATTTTGGGAATGATAATAGTATATTACATACCGAGTAGGGAAGTCTTTCATTACAAAACTTTCCTCCGAGGTTTGTATGACACAGGTAAAGTGACAGTTTCAAATTTTTAAAAAGTCAGTAATGTCAGGATTACATAATATCTGGTTGCAAATAAAACATGTTTTTGTATTATGCTGTAATTTCATTATGTAAAAAAAAAACAATAAAATAAACTTTCTATTTTAAGATAAGTAGGTAGAATGGATAGAATATTTCTACCAGAATGAGAAAATTACAATTCAATTTACCTACATGAATTATCCAAACGGCTGATATGACCATATTATACAGACGAGCCATCCTTTGGCCGTGTTCGTTTTTGTCATCTTTCGTCGATTTTGATCCAAAATTTTGACAGGCACGTGACTGGATCAGACTAGTTTCAATTTCCAAATCACATGCCTGTCAATATTTCGGATCAAATCGACAGAAAAGATGACTAAAACGAACACGGCTCTTCTTGAAGAGACGGACTATTTTGCTTTTGAGGTTGAGTTCGGCTATGGAGCAGAACGATTAACATGTGGGTATATCGTAAAGGTGACGTCATACGCAGATTGCGCCCCGAATAGGTTCATGCCGTCTAGCCGAACACAGATCGAAAAAAAATTAGTTACTGGCAAGGGATTGGCTTGCCAGTAACTAATCTCAAAAAAAATTATTTTGTTTTGTTTTTAATTTTATTTTACTAAAATCTGTTTTTTTTTAAGATAATTCCCCAAGTCAAAAATTTAGTAACTATTGTTTGTTTTGTATGTTGGCAACACTGCCCTATTTTCTATTTTTGTGAGGTTGGCACCCCTTCTGTCATGTCACGGGGGCTGTCAGCCAGGATTGACATTGCTTCGACAATTTGACGTTTGATTCACGCATAAAACGTCAAATTGTCGAAGCAATGTCAAAAAAGTGCGAATTTCGCAGTTATGAGTACAAGGCTTAAGGCCTGTGTGTAACAAATCCCCCCACCCCATGCCAAAATACTAGTTGTGACGTAGTAGGCAGCATGTTATTTCTCGCCTTGACGTTAGGCTGTTTAAACCAACGAACTGTTTAAACTGCTGACGACTTAGTTATGACGTCGGAAATGGTGACACGCTACACCATTATGGCGGCGATTACCAAAAACGAGGCCGATAAGCACTCCGAGTGTGTATTCTCCTTGATCCATGACTAAAGAAATTCGAATCTAAAAATGACAGAGAACGTCAAAAGTCAAACTTGTCATACTCTCAACATTCACTTTCCAAACCACTCCTTCTTTTGACCCTAGCTTACTATCCTTGGCTCACTCCCATCTCGGCCATCCTCATCTCACTTCTCACTGTCGCTCTGTCATCAGTGTCATGACGATCCTCATTCCTAATCTGTCATTCAATCTGTATTGAGCGTGTGTGTGGTGGTGTATTGTTACTGTTATTTGTTTTTACAGTTACGAGCATAAAAAAAAGACTGCAAATAGAAATAAATTAGAAGTTGTCCGTCGAAATGCACGGGATGCTGTTGGTCAACGTAACGTCCTTGATTTGTACCGAGTAATCTTGAAAAGCTAGAAACCTGTGGTTAGTTGGAGTCGAAAAGTGAAATTTTTTCCTGGGTGGCAAAGCAAAAAGGTAAATTAATGCAATTGTAAGCTGTTTTGTTTTAAATAGGAGCGGATATATTAATATGAAGGTTCTCATGCGCTATAATATTAGCAAAGAATGTAGTTTTCGTGTGGGAAAGTAGCCAGTTCCGTTCCTTTCATGGATATAATATGATAATGAATAATTTCAACTATGCCCTTGTAATA
The DNA here is from genome assembly GCA_917834065.1 of Ceutorhynchus assimilis. NCBI lineage: Eukaryota > Metazoa > Arthropoda > Insecta > Coleoptera > Curculionidae > Ceutorhynchus > Ceutorhynchus assimilis. Next base: position 8,527,477 of record OU892281.1, read on the forward strand.
TGATTCCATAGATTCACTCTTATTTGAAAGAAAATTGATCTTATTTTTAGGAATGTGGGGGCGTATAAAAACAGATTAATTAATTACTACTATGGTTTCCAAAGAGCTGAAGGAAATTTATTGCCAAGAATTTTTCGTTTTAGTCACCAAGAAAATGAATCAGACTTGATTGTTTTCTTTTTGTTGGCTTCACATTTTATTTTATTGTTACATTGATAGTACATGAGTAACAATTCTGCATTAAGTAATAAAAGGTTTTTTTTTTGGATTTTAATAACTGTAGTTTGACTCAGGTTTCTTTCATTATATGTTTAAGGGCCAAATTATGGACCAACTGGTAAGTGTCTGGTTGTTACCTAGCAGGTACTTTCTATTCTCTAGTGCATGGAAAGTACCTAAAACTGCTTTGACAGTTAACTTGCAGTTAACTTTTTGAATTACATGGTCATTCCAGAAGTTAACTTTAAGTTAACTCTCAAAGTAGTTTTATAATATTTATAATAGAAGTTAATTATGAGCAGGTAATTTAACTAATAGTTATCAATTTAAGATGTTATTTTAATTTGATATCCTATTATTGTTCAATGTTTTGTTGTTATCTCTTAAGTAGGTACCTATTACAAACTATATTATTATCTTGTAGATTAATACAACTTATAAAAAGTTCTCAAAATATAGGAATTGAAAAATACTTTAGTGATTCATGCGAGGATTCATGTCATAAGACCACTTTTTGTGCTGAGCTCCAAATTTGGAGGTGGATGCAAAGACAATCATGGATGGAATCAACAAAAATGTCCTCATTGGTTGATCCCTAGCAATAATTGAAATACGGATTCAAATTCAAGAGGTTTAGTTATTTTTGATGAATACCAACCCACAAAACCACACAGTGTGTTAACAAAGATTCTTATTAGAGGTATTTTGCTAACCTTACTTAATACATAAAATTATTCAAAAGCATTATCCTTCAGTCTTTTTATATGCTTGAAATGTTTAACTAATTTACACTCTGGAATAAGATTTTTTTATGGAAGTATCAATAAAGAAAATTGTTTGTCTTTTTTCACAGGAAAATTTGGCTTTAATTCAGTTGTTTATCTAATTTCCAAAAATGGACCCTCAAAGGGACCATTAACAATGAGATTACCAATTGGAGAAGAGCAATCATCTTGCAGATAAACCATCCACTCTAGAAGGCAGAGAGTGCTTCAATTACTTTCTAGAAAAGAGGAAGAATGACCTAGGATCACTCATGTTATTCACAAAATTCCTACACTCGCCTTTTCCTCTTCAACAATAATAGGAATATTTGTTAATGCTTTTTGAAACTAGGGGCCGTATTTTGTGGTGGAAATTTAACGATTTTAAGATGGATTTACAAATCTATAGGTGATTTATCTCTCCTGAATTTTTTTCTCCTGTTTTTTAAAGATTATCATGATTTAACTAGACTACATTTTAGCCTGGGGGCGGTCAACTTCCTCAAAATGTGTACACCGATTTAAAATAACTCTTGATTTTAACTGATTTAACAGATTTGATCGGATTTAAGAGATTTTTATTCAAACCTTAACTGATTTAAGGTAATTTAAAGATTTATTGGATTATTTAAACAGATTTAAGCTGATCTAGGAAGATTTAACCTGATTGATTTACGAAGATTTAAATGGATTAAAGATTTTTTTAAGATTTGAACCTCGATTTGAACTGATTTAACCTGGGATGATTCAAGGTAATTAATTTAATCCTGAGAAGATGAAAATGTATCTAATAACCAGATATTTTAGTGCTAATGGGTACTTTCGCTCTCATAATATTCCAATTTAAATTTTGAACTAATAAAAAAAATTCTAAAACTGATAAAGTTTGTGAGGCTTTTGCGGCCCAGGTTTATTGATAAGGTGTTTTCATTCAGACTTAATGGCCATCGTGAGTTGGAATTTCTTCCCTTTTCTTAGGAAGAAATTTCAACTTACGACGGCCATTTAGCCCGAATGAGAACACCTTATCAGTTCTAAAAATGCCACCAAAGTCAGCTAGTCTTGGTACACAATGCAATTAAATAATTAAAACTTGAATTTAAATTCACAACAAATTTGAAGATTCTTCCTGTGCTGCCAACAAAAACACACATGCACAAGCTGCAAACGAATATAAGCGATTGCACCTCGAGGTTTGTCGAGTTGGAGTCGCCCAAAGTTTGCGCCGGATTTTAACCATTTTTTTATCGATTTGAAATGATTTATGGGGATTTATGAAGATTTAAACGGATCTAAAGAGATTTAACGAGATATAGAAAGATTTACCGAGATAAAGAAAAATTTAAAGGGATTTAAACAGATTTAACTCGATTTAAAAAGATTTAAAGGGATTGTAAAAGATTTAAGAAAATTTAAATTGGTCTGACCTGATGTAACGTGATTTGATATGATTTATGAAAAAACTAAGGTGATTTAAGGAAATTTATTTAGGGATTCAAAGTGTTCCGGATCTCAGATTTTTAGGGATTTAATTGATTTTAAAAGATTTGAGAGGGATTTGACGAGATTTGAAGGGATTTAAAGAGATTTGAAGGGATTTAACCTCATTCAATCTGATTTAGAGCAAAACAAGATGATTTATGTGATTTAATAAGGGATTTAAAGTGATTTAAGTCCATTTGTACAGGGTGCTGCAATTTGGAGTGTTTTAACAGGAAAAACATACTTCCAGGCCAGATAGAGGAAAATTGACTTAAACGTCATGGGATCGATTTTAGAGAAACGTCAATTGTCAAAAACTGTATCATGATATCTTCAATGGTACCATTGATACAGGGCGGCGATTTTCGATTTTCCCCTATTATGAAAAATGGCTATAAGTTTTTTATTTATCAATTTATTTTTTTTATTTCTGTTAAAACATTATGGAGACACTTTTTTGAGCACAATCCAGTGGCGGACTCAGTTTTTTTCTATATTGCTCCGATTTCGAGAACGATATAGAAAAAAACTGAGTCCGCCACTAGATTGTGCTCAAAAAAGTGTCTTCATAATAATTTTACAGAAACAAAAAAAATTGATAAATAAGAAACTTATAGCCATTTTTCTTAATAGGGAAAAATCGAAAATCGCCCTGTATCAATGGTACCATTGAAGATATCGCGATACGGTTTTTGACAAACGATGTTTTCCGAAAATCAATCCCATGACATCTAAGTCAATTTTCCTCTATCTGGTCTGGAAGTGTGTTTTTCTTGTTAAAACACTCCAAATTGCAGCACCCTGTACACCGATTTAACAGAGTTAACCGCCCCCCGATTTTAGCTTAAGATTTTTACTGATTTTATCTGATCAATGAGCTGGTTGATATAGGTTCTAACACCAATTTAGAAGAGTTATCTTCCTCTTGGTTTGGAAGTACCTACATCCTAGAATCTAGACATATAACCTGTGAAGAAGCCTTTGCGCTCTTAAGTTACCCAATAATAATAATAATAATAATAATAATAATAGACCAGCATTCCTTCTACCTCGCCTTCTACACATCACTCAATATTTGTTTTTGTATACTTCCATACAGCTAAGCTAAATTTTTCAGAATAAATTAGAAACTGTGGTTTGTAAATTTTCAAATTCTATGAAGCTAACTAATGTTTTCGAGAAAACCATAACATCATTAGGCTTCTTATTTTATGATTTGATATTCTGGATGAGAAAAACTGTGTTAATGCCAGGCAACATCCTTAGAACACCATTCTCATAAGGATTGTCAAACTAAAGCATTCTGGATCTCAGAATATATTGGGGTAGGTACTGGGGTAGGTAGTACTAAATAGCTTATTTGTCAAATTAACTTTTGTCTAGATTTTCACCCCTTGTATCGTCTACTTGTTAGATGTAGTACAGGATTACTCTCATTTAAAAATTCCATGATTGGTCTTAAAATTAGAATATAAATGCTGTTTTTAAATACAAGACAGTTTTGGGAAGCGATTGTGCTAAATAAAATTACATAATCAAATTGCACATGCCAATAATCTACAATTCCAAGAATTAAAGACACATTTGCTTATAGTTTACTAATGATTGATAAAAATTACAAAAATGTAAGCCAAACAAAATATTCAAAAATAATAGTATTGACCACTATTTGATTTTATCAGTTTTTAGTTTCCAGTTAAATGATTCCAAATGCATATTATGTAGGAACCACTCAGTGTTTGTTATCAAAGACTTAGTGTTTTTGCTAACCTCGATATACAAAATTAATCAAAAGCCTATATCATAATATCACTTTTGATGCTCATCATTAGTGATTCAAGACTTCCTATGTTCAATCCGAGGTTCAATCTTTATTATTATTTAAGTATCTAGAAGTTGTGGTTAATAAAATTACGTAATCATATTGCACATGCCAATAATCTACAATTCCACGAATTAAAGAAACATTGCTCATAGTTTACCAATGATTGATAAAAATTACAGATAAAACAAACAAAACATTTTCAAATAATTGAAGATTGACCATTATTTCATTTTAAAATTTTCCAGTTTCCAGTTGAATGATTTCAATTACGTAGGAATGTTCCTGTCCAAACACAGGAAATATAGAATTTTAAACTCAACCAGAAATATGTATTTTTTGAAATTAAATTATACCTCTCTTACAGTTAACAAAATGAAAAATGAATCTCTCGAAGATGATGACTCGGACATATACACATTTATTTGTAAGCTGAGGCAAGAGAAACTGTTTATCAAAAGTGAAAAGTTGGACATCCAAGAACTGAACGAGTTGATTAAAAGCAAAACGCAAACAGTGTTGAAAGCGTCGTGGCTAACTAACAAACAGAGACTCTTGCTATTTGAAAGAAGGGTGTCCAGCGAAAATTGTCAAAGATTTGACTTTATCAATTATTCGGAATTTGTTGAGGCTAAGCATAGTCTAGGATTTCAGGTACTTTATACATATTTTTTTTCTAAAACAATATACTGTATTTATTATTATTTATGTATAGAATGCTGTTAAAATATCCAATTTGCTGCACATTTTACGTTTGCAACCCAAACAGCTGGCTAACTGGCTTATTACAGGAGAATCAATATCAGAGGAAAATATACAATATCCTCTCATTTTGCAAAGTGTGCTCAATGGCCTTTACGGAGGCTGCATTTTTGCAGATGACACTAAATTGATGCTGGCTTTGCTTTTTGAACTTGCCAAAAAGCAATTGCTAAAAAGTGATAATCCAAGAAGGTAAATATCACTCATTTGATTTAGGCTGGCTCAATGATATTTTTAACAACTATTTTTCTTAGGATTATCAAGCAAAGAAGTTGTTCATTCAGACATTTATATTTCTTATTTCACGAAATTTATCAACCAGCCAAATTTTTCTTGAGTGCCGCATTAGAAATGCCCATATTAGAACTTTTATCATTCTCTGAATATTTCTTGGATATTGATCATGACAAAACAATAATGCGGTAAGTTGCATCACATTACGTTTTTACAATTATTATTAAACATTTCTTATAGCTTCAGGCAAGATGACAATCTAAAAATGTACAAAGACGCAGTAGAATATAGGAACGATGTAGTGGCCAAATTAGCGCAATTTACCAATAATTTTGTTCAGGCTCTCCTAGAAAACGTTTGTAGCTTTCCCAAAGCAATGGCCTGGATTTCTTTTCACATTTACAAAATGATTGAAAAGAATTTTTGCGCCAAAGAGGTAGCATTCTCACAGAGCCATTTGTTTTAATTACTTTTACTATAATCTCTTTTCTAGGCCAATGCAATAACAACTGAGCTACTATTCAACCTCTTCATATGTCCTGTAATTGTAGATCCGGAACAATATGGCATTTTTAATTCTACTACTAGCGAAATAGCTAGACATAATTTAATACAAATTGGAAAAATTCTGCAAATTCTTGCTTTGTATAAGTTTGAGGGCATCGATAAAAAATATTTAGATATTTTTGAAAATGTTGATAAAAACAGTATGAGTAACTTTATTGAATTGCTATTTTTCGATATGGATTCCATTGATCCACCTGTTGAAACTGCACCACAAGTTATAAGAGATATAATGTTGTTTACCGAAGATGAATTGAATAATTTGGTAATTAAATTTATTTAAATTAATAATATTATATTCATTGATGATATTTGCAGATATGTTTTTTGCAAAAAGTCCAAATGATGCGAATAGAAAATGACAATTTCGAAAAAAATCCATCATTAAGTGTTTCAATTGAGGAACACCTCTCCTCCCTTACAATTTCCTCAAGAGACAATTCCCCAAAGTCTTCTAGACCTAACGAAAACATTCAAGAGCCTAGCTGCTCCAATAATTTAGTCAAAAAACCTCCATTCTTCTCAATGGTTTCACTTGGAGCCCCCAAAACCAGCCATCATCGTCGTTCTAATGAAGAAGATCAAAAATCACCAGCCTCTATTAAAAATACTGTAATTATGTTTCCTATAGATGGCGTTATAGTAGAGCCTGTGGGACTGTTGCCGGAAGACAAAGTAATAGATTTGAGCGTTCCAGTTAAAAATGATAGTGGGGTATTCGAGGCTCCCTCTGAGATAGGTGCTTGCAAGGATTTAGATGTGAATGGGGCACCTCCAAATGGTGATATTAAATACTCAGGCTATCCAGATGAAGGTTCTATAGGTAATACCTCAGACAATCTAGAAGCCATATCGGAAGCTGCAAGCAATCATTCAGTTGCTAGTAGCTTAGAACTGGAAAATGAGGATCAAAATGATAATTTGTCTGATATGGTATCAGCCAATGTATCAGGCAGAGGTACACCTAATATTAGTGGAAGAGACACTCCTAGTAGCCAGGTAAATTTAATTAGGCATATATTTTTCAATATATTTTTTTTGGATAATATTTGTAGGTAAATGAAAACGATGATCGTCCCAATACCTATCAAAACCGGCCAGAAGATAACGTAGACGCGGGCGTTCAACAACCCCAACATCCTCAACAACCTCCCAGTAACATTTCGCGTCAGCGTCGATCAGAAATCGATGACAAATTTTGCAAGTTTGAGATTAAAAGATTGCTGGAAGGTGACGAGAATGTTTCGATCATTTCAGAGACTTGGAGTACTGACGTTTTAGCATCAGATAATGAAACAATAGCTGATGGTGAATCTAGGATTGAGAGGCATCAACATTTGCACTTGTTGGAACAGTCTATACAGGAAGTACCAATTGGTGAGAATTCAGGCAGATTGTTTCTTTCTTCTTGCAAGAAAGTTTAGGATTAACATTAGTTTATTTTAGCTGAAAGTGTATTAGATATTTCTGAAACTCAGAGTGAGAGTGCTTGGTCAACAGACGTTATGGCCTCAGATACTGAAAGGCTGACAGAAGTAGACAATGATGATGCAGCCAGTGTCGCTCAATCTGATGATACAAATAGTGTAGCTCCGTCAGAAGATACAAGATCAGAAACGGATGAAGCTGCCAGTGCTAGGAGGTTGAGTTCATGCTCCAGCACTTATGGAAATGCAACCACTTCCCAAAATTATGTTGCCAATGTTGCAGTTACTAATATGAGCTATGCAAATGTTAGGTAAGGTGAAAAACCAATTAATTTCAAAAGTTGTTGAAATGTTTTTTTTTTTTTTTTAGTTTAAGCAGCCCTGGTTTTGTTTCGACTACAAATTCAGCCTTTGTGTCTAGTGCCAGCAGCGGCAGTGGTACTTACAAATCTGCCGACGCCAATTTTGTGTCAATGAATCAAACCTATGTTACTGGAGCTTCATTTCATGAATTCAAAAAGCGTGATGGCAGGATTAATGGCAAAATTAATGCAGAAGTTGATAGCAACGCAAATAACTTATTTAAAGCTATATCCCAGGGAATGTCACAGAGCACACAGACTAACGTTTCTTTCAGTAATGTTACCACTAACGCTAGTGGAGGATTGTTTAATGCAAGAATAAGTTCACAAAAACAAGCCGATATAGCAGGGCCAAGTGGGTTGAATACCAAAAATAATCTGCTGGACGTTGAAAATGATCAAAATTTCTTAAAACAAACTTCTATTATGAAGAAATATGGTGATAGACCAACAGAAATTTTACTCAGCAATTGTAGTCTCAATTCTAGGTATTTATTTTTTTGTAATACATTTTTCAAAAATAGAATTAATTATGGTTTTTTTCTAGTTCTTCTGGCAGCTCAAGCAATAGTTTTGAAAACAAAGTTTCAGCAAATGAAAATTCTGAACAATGGGAACCTAAACCATGGCTCAATAGCTCTGGCAGTAGCCTCAATGTTACCCTAACTCCTTCAGAAAGCACAAGCGAATTATCAGTATTGAGCGTCAATAATATGGCCAATCACATGACAACAAGTCTTGTGAATCCGGCTGGTGGTATTAAAAAGACTACCACTGCCATAAATCGTAGTTTAAAGCCTTCAGCTTCAACTGGGGCGATTCCTAAAAGTATAAGTTTCGATATGAGCGTAGATAAAGGATTAGATGATGATTCTAGGCAAGTTTCAACAAAATTTTGACAAAATTGATTTTTATTGTTGGAACTATTTTAGGTCCAAACAGGGCGGATTTTTTGGAAGACTGAGGAAAGGATTTGGCTACAAAAAGCGGGCTTTTAGAAATCAGGATGAGTTGCGTAATGGAGATGCCGATGAATTTTTGGTGAAACGCGGAATTGTTGATTCACCAGTCAGGCTTAATAACACTGACTCTTCAGATGATATTTTGGCTAAATATCGTAAGCCCTTTGCAGAGAGTAGTCCTGTCAAAGAGAATGGTGCTGTTAAAAAGTTAACCAAAAGTCATAATGGAGATAATCTCAATCCTGAAACGAATTCTTTTTGTGATATTAAGAAAAAGTTGCGATTAGTCTTAGGAAATACTTCAGAAATTCCATTTTACATTAAGGTGAATATTTTATTTTTTGTTATATATAAGTATTTATTTTGTTTTTTCAGCGTAATCCATGCAGTATCAAAACCAAACTTGAAACTATTTTACGTTTGGAATTAGGCAAAGCAAGGAAATTGCGTGAATGGAGCTCAACAGCACGTATTGCTGAAGCATTGCGCTGTGTGCAATTGCTAGATGAACGTCGCTGTCTTAAGATTATAGAGTCATTACGTGCTGACATGCGTTTACGTGCTACATATCTCCGGTACTTGATTGTCAGCAAGCAGGAGTTGATGTTCACCGAAATGTACCTCAATAGGTGAGTAATCTTTATAGACACATTGATTGTTTTTAATTGGCCATTTTTTTTTTAGTCTGCATGAACAAATCAAACATGATCGATTCCAATGTGAAGTTTATTTTGCGGCTGTTTGCGTTCGTGAGTTCCTCACTGAACAAGAACCACTGGTGATGACTTTTTGCGATGGATTTCGCCATCTCAGTTTATCTGATGAAAAATGTGATTTTTTGCACAATTTTTATCACAGGCTTTATGAGATTATGAACTCGAACAAGCACTGGCAAGGTGAATAATAATTCAGTATACGGATTTAGATTTTGTAATTATTTCTCTTTATTATAGATGTTTTACATAAACGTGGTTCCTTAATCAAAGTCACCCTTGAAAGGTATATAATAAGCCGGGTCTATTATAATGCCCTCTACCCTAATGGGGATGGAGATAGAGACAGAGACAAGTAAGTGAAACATTATTGAAATGAAGTTTTTTAAAATTAATAATTTTAGGGTGCTTCATGATCATATCGCCACCCTCTCGAAAACGATAAGGCCCGAACACAAAGATCTGCTCATTCCCGCCGTGTATTTGCGCGAGAGTCCCTGGTTGCCGGCGCAAGAAGCGCTGCGCGCTTTGGACGCTGCGAGGGCGCCACGCGACAAATTGCGCTGCGTTGCCCGGTGCGCAAAGTGTCTTGTCGATCTGTTGGGATTATCAGGATCCTGTGCAGCCGCTGACGATTTTACACCGGTGCTTGTATATGTGATAATTAAGGTAAGAATTTTATTTATTTCCAATATAAAGAAAGTTAACAATAATAACAATACTTAAACTTAATCAGGAGCTAACCTAAGTATAACAAATCCAATTTATCTTAGAACTGTTTGAGTTTTTAGAGTAATAGACCGTCAGATAGTGACATATTTAAGTGCCCCTCGAAGAGGGTTGAAAAGTACATCGATTTTGAGTAGGATGAAGGTATTTTTGCGAGTGGCTCCTGGGGATAACACATGGAAAATTTGATTTTACTTATGTTATCCTAAAATCTAATTTTCCATTTGCGACACTCAAGCCAATATGTTTTCTTGCTACCGACGTTGTAGATTTCCAACCTTCCGATGGGCTTGTGTGGAATAATCGCACAAAATCTCGATTTTTCCTTACAATATTACGCCCTTATTTCAAACCTTTAGCTACCTGCAACGCCCCCTTCTTTGTTTTCACGAAGCCAGGTTTAATTAATTAATCCTTTGGTGAACATGGCTTGCGAGAAAATATGGGCACCAGGACGTCTTCCATTTCTGTTATGGAAAATCGAATTTTCCATAGGTTATCCCCAGGAGCCACTCATAAAAATACCTTCATCCTACTGAAAATCGATGTACTTTTCAACCCTCTTGAAGGCTTGAATGCGAAAGTGGGGCACCTAAATATGTCACTATCTGACGGTCTATAAGATTTAATGGAACCTGATTCTAGTTTATGTGTTCTGAATTATGTGCAGCGCTCTGAAATGTCACTGCTGAATGATCACAACCTCAAACACTTCTGGAGTTTTATCAATGCCAAGCGAAAAGCGAATGGTTTGCCGTCTCACATGTTTTATAATAGCAACATTGCCAAAAATGGTTCAGAGATAGCTAATCTCTTTGCTGAATACTTCCATTCTGTTTATTCCAACAAAATCTGTGTTGCTAGTCAGGACATCTCTCGGAGCGATGCACATATTCATGAATTTAACATCTCAATATCAGTTATTTATGAAGAACTATGTAGCCTGCAGTCTTTTAAGGGTCCAGGTCCAGACGGTGTCCCACCTCTTATGATAAAGAATTGTAGCTTTGTATTATCCCGTCCACTTTTCATTCTTTTCAACAAGTCACTCAGTTTGGGTGAATTTCCTAAACTCTGGAAGCAGAGCTTCACCATACCCATTCATAAATCTGGCGATAAAATGGATATTTCAAAATACAGACCCATTATCATCCAAAACACCTTCCCAAAGGTATTTGAGAGCATAGTGACAAAGTTTTTAACTCCAAAAATCAATCCCTGTCTAATTGAGCAGCAGACCGGTTTCCGTCCAAAATGCTCAACTGAAACCAATCTCCTGTCCTACCAGGACAAAGTTTCAAGAATTCTTGAGGATGGCGAATCAGTTCACTCCATATATACCGATTTTGCAAAGGCCTTTGACCGTGTCAACCATGCCGTTCTGCTTGCTAAGCTTGAAAGTGCTGGAATCTCCGGTACTTTGTTGAAGTGGATTAGCGACTATCTTGGGGAGAGAACTCAAATAATCAAAGTTAACAACTTCTTCTCACACGAAATTGACATCCCATCGGGCGTTCCACAGGGTTCTCACTTGGGACCTCTGCTGTTCAACGTTTTTATTAACGATATCAAGTCTTGTTTTATTAACAGTGAGTTCCTGTGCTTTGCGGATGATTTAAAGGTGTTCACCCGGGTCTCTTCTATTGAAGACTGTGCCAGACTACAATCTGACCTCGACAGACTCTCTGAGTGGTGCGCTTTGAGCGGCATGGAGCTCAATGCTTCCAAATGCAAAGCCATTGTTTTCTCCAAGGGTCGTAGCCCTCCACAATTCGCGTACCATATAAACAACATTCCGCTTGAAACTGTCTCACAACAACGAGATCTTGGTGTCATTTTTGACAGCAGTCTCAATTTTATCACCCATATTTCAGACATCACAACAAGGTCGTTAAAACTTGTAGGCTTCATTAAGAGGTGTTCGAGAGATTTTACAAGCATAGATTCTATCAGATACCTTTATTGCTCAATGGTGAGGCCCCTGATGGAGTACTGCTCCTCTGTCTGGTCACCAATGTATTCTAATCATATCAGAGCCCTAGAGCTAGTGCAGCGCAAATTCGTACGTTATTTAGCCTTCAAGGCAGGTATTCCTTCGCCTGAGAACTATGTGTATGACTATGACGACCTATACAGACGCTTCAATCTACAACCCTTGGCAGCTAGACGCAATCAAAGAGATTTATATACTTTTTACAAGGTACTGAACTCCATTAGTGATTCCGCATACCTACTGTCCAGAATAGGGCTTCACGTCCCAGCAAGGGACACCCGCTCTGCCATAACCTTCTCAGAAAGAAATCACCGTACAAACTATGGTTTCAATACATTCATCTCCAGAACTTCTCGATTAGGTAACACCCATGGTAGCCTGGATTTTTTTGGACCCATAAATAGCTTTAAAAGAGAGCTTAACTCTCTAATGTAATTCTCCTTGTTTGTTTGTGATGCCAAGTTCGATAGCTAAGAATTTCTAGTCATCTTGATCAGTCATTATTTATGTTTGTCCTCTATTTTCTTATACCTATAACTGATTTAATGTTTTACTGTTAATAATTTATATGTATTTTTATCCTGTCACTACGCCAAGTATTACTGGCCTATGTTTATTTAGTTGTAAGGTACTTAATGTTTCTTGTTGTTTTTTTTTTAATGGGTCTTGCCCGTAAATAAATAAATAAATAAATAAATAAATAAGTTCCAAGCATAAGCTATGTGAAAGTCTTGGGGTACAATAACTTTGTAATGTAACACTTAAAAAACAAAACATTCATTTTTCCAGGTAAATCCTGAAGCTCTCCTATCCACAATCCAATTCGTGAACAGTTTACATTCGGGGCAAATCCGAGGAGAAGACGAATATTGGTGGACTCAATTTTGCTCTGCTGTCGAGTACATCAAAACCATGGATTATTCCGATTGATTGAGGAAGCACATTTTTTGCCGAAACTATGAGGGGAAGGCGCTTTTTTTGAAGTTTTAGAATTTTCTGCAGCTGCAAGGTTGCAAATTGTTAATTTTTTTTTTGTGTTGTTGGATTTCGCGAGTGATACCGATCAATGTTCCTAAAGTTAGATTCGGTTATAAGGATGAAAATAAGGCGATAATCCAATTAGAAATAAGAATAATTCCCATTTAGGTTTTGTAGCTACTGGAAAGGTGCTTACTTTTTTTAAACTTTCACTCCATTATTTGCAAAGCGTCTTTTTCGGAGGGAATTGTTTCATAAAAATTGTATAATACTCTTCAAAGTAGAATGGATAATCGCTCGATTTGTAAATTTAAGTTACTAAAAGTGATTTGCAAATTCTAGAATTTTAAAATTGGCATTTTTTTTTTTTTAATTGTGAAAAAAACAAAAATATTTGTATTTGAGATGTGTATGAAAATTGTGAAAGTATATTATATATAATAATTATTTTATTTATGTATTTTTATTAACTTTGTTAGAATAGAGAGCCTTTATATGATTATATTTTAAATAAAAAATGTCTATAATATAGTAAAGTGATATGAGCTATCCAATTTGTTTTTTTCTAATGTAATGTAGGGATTCTAGAATGGATTGAAGATTGACCTAGCTAAAATCAAATAGTTGATGTCATTTATTTATAAAAGTTTACAGATTCAATAATCTATTAATTTCAAGGCTTCATCTAAACACCTCCATTTGGTTGGCAAGTAAAATGGTTCAAAAACATGAGGGAATGGAGTATCTGGACCTGTTACCCTTACCACGGGTGCAGACAATTTTAAGAAACAATTTTCCTAAAATAAAGCAATATTTTATAATGTTAACAATAAATAATTATTACCTGTATGGTCGCTGCAATTTCTGCCCCAAAGCCTGAGGTAAGCGGGGCTTCATGTGCAACTAATACTCTTCCAGTTTTACTTGCAGACTTGCAAACAGTATCAACATCCCAAGGCAATATTGATACCAAATCTATAACTTCTGCTGAAATACTGTGTTTTTCTTTTAAAAGATCAGCAACTTCTTTTAGGACATGTACTTGGGTACCCCAACCAATCATTGTTAAATCACTGCCTATAAAATTTTAATTTTAAAATCATACATAGAATATTACAAATTTTTCAACCATTGATTAATATATCTGCTTTTCCTATTGGAAGTTGATAGTCGTCAGTAGGTACTTCTTCCACAGCCATACGATAGAGCACTTTAGGCTCAAATATTAAACAAGGGTCAGGATCACGAATGCAACTTAATAAAAGTCCTTTAGCTTTAATCGGGCCTCTAGGAACCACAACCTGAATTTCAATAAGTCAAATTAAGCTTTCTTTTAACAAAACCTTACCTTTAATCCTGGTGTATGTGCGAAATAAGCTTCAGGACTTTGTGAATGATACAGAGCACCGTGTCCCACGGCACCGCAAGGCGAACGTACTGTTAGTTTGCCACAATCGAATAAATTTCCACTGCGGTATCTGTATTTAGCTGCTTCATTTACCAACTAGAAAAAAATTGTTTGTTTATTAAACACACAAATTTTGTTACTTACTTGATCGAAAGCTGGAAATATGTAGTCTGCAAATTGTATTTCTGCAATCGCGGTGCTTCCAGCTACTGCGGCTCCGATTCCAAATCCTGCAATACCTTGTTCGCAAAGTGGTGTATTGAAAACTCTTTGCTTGCCGTACTTTTTTTGTAAATCCAAAGTACATCTACAAGAAAAATGCTTTTTTGTTTGTTTTCATAAGGGTTATTGGTTATCACCTAAAAACACCCCCAAAACCCACATCCTCTCCGAAAATTATTGCTTTTGGATCCGTTTTGAGGGCCGTGTCTAAAGCATTATTGATGGCTTGAAACATATTCATTTTTGTTCTATCACCTTAAATTATTTATAAATTAACCAAGTATTTTGACTTTATTCAAAAAGTTTTACCTTTAATGGTAGAATTACTATCAGGGCTGTAAACAAAATGACTGGCACATCTTTGAGATTTGTTTTTCAAAGGCACAGCACTTTGCAACACTTCACCTCCTAATTTTACTATTTTATTTAAAACCATTTTAATATTTTCAATAAGCTCATTCAAATTTCAACTGATATACCAACCAAAAATTTTTAAAGACGGCGGCAAGCGTATCATATTTTTGTATAGCGTTAGTGACCTGCATGTCCTTTATCATAATGAGGCAATAATATTTTTGTTATCATTCGAATAGAGAGATACTGAAATATTCGGTATGTAGGTACCTACTGTATTTTATAACAATATATTTTTTTTCCTATGTCAAATTAAATTTCACTATATGTGTGTATGTATGTGTATGTGTGTTTTTCTGCTACTAATTTCTGGTTTCCTGCTCAAAACAGCCCCCTCCAGTCCTAGGTCCTGTAGGAATTTTGGAATATCTAGCGGTTTCAGGGCTGGAATGTCTTCCAACTGTATAGGGCACTTCCCAAGTGGCATCGCAGTTCAGTAGAAGATGGTGAGGTGTCTCTTTTCCGTCTTCACAGAATCTGCAGGTGCCATCTTCTTCTAACCCCAACTTCTGTAGGGGTTTCTTAAGTCTGCAATGTCCTGAGAGAAACCCGGTTAGAGTCTTGAGACTTTTCTTGCTAAGGTTGACTAGCAGTTCTGATCTTTTTTGGTTGAAGTTGCCCAACTCTCTCGTGTCCGATAACTTCTGTTTAGGTTGAACTACACGCATCTTCCAAAATATGTTGCATAGTTTAATCGATTAAATTTAACGCTCTTGTGATATAATATATGAATAAATTAATATGTACTTGGCTAATTAGTAGAACAGGAGTCGATAGTAAGACAGTTAGTTATGATTTAGTTTTTGTGACTATAAACGAAGTATTGTAATAGTGCTAATATATCTAATATTAAACAGCTTTAAAATAAATAATATCTAATAATTAGAGCGCCTCTAGTAAGTCATGCACATAAATCAATATGAACCATCTGGTAAATTATAAGTCCTAAAAGGAACGCATTTATGTCCAAATACCCGCGAACAATCGAAAGAATTTTTACATCCACCGATAATCAACCGTAATGGATTAATTAACACAGTAAAGCGCGCGATAATTGGTACTCAATCGTGTTTTTTCTACAACCTTTGCATCATTTATTTCGATTCTATTAAGTAGGTATTGCTAAATTGGGTCGGTGTTGATCCCATTTTGCTTGCTGGCTCGACTTTAGGCTTGAATTAACATTGGCGTTTTGATTGATGGACGACTAGGTACGTAAATTTTTCTTTTGTTTCGCTAGTCCATAACGAAACGACCGAAACAAAGTATAGACGCACATCAAAATGATAATTCGGATTTCGTTTTCATATATTACAAAAGATACACTTGACAAGGTCGGAAACGGTAAACAAAACGAATTCAATAGGGAGATACTAGACGACAACAAAATTAACAATAGATTTGGATTTGTAAATTGGAATCCTTAATAGGTAGTGTCCCATAAGACTATGAATTTGTTTTAAATGTTCTGCTGATTGAAGATTAGATGTTTCTAAATATTGGATCAGTTTTTCTTCAATTGGGATGTTCCAAAGGAGTTGCGAAACTACGCAAATTTCCTGCATTCAGATGAAATTGGATCACTGAACCAACTTCAACGAACATCTACAAGTCTGAAGTAGTTTCATTTAATTTTTCGAAGAAGAAGTTGACGTTTGGATTTACGTTTTTGATCTTATTACTGAGACATCACCAGCATTATTTTTCCCATGATTCTTTGTGTGGTACCTAGTCTGTTGGCGGTTTCATTGGTGAAATACCTTCCATAAAGTGATTACAGGTGAGATGCATATTATGTGTAATACCTTTTACTTCAAAAAAAAAATAAAAACTCAATTTATTGGAGCTAATTTTTTTATATTTTCATCCCCTAAGGTACAAAACCGTACCGATTTTGAAAAAAATTGGACACAATTTTGAAAGAGACGTTATGTATCACCTGTCAAAAAATGAATGTAGAACCCTATCGAAAATCTTCAGAAAAAAAATGAAAACTCAATTTGAAGCTAATTTTGTCATATTTTCAACCCCCTGAAGTGCAAAAACCTATGATTTAGATTTTGGAAAACTTATGGAAAGGTAGTAACTTTTTTTCTATTATAGATAGAAAACTGAAATTTTCAGCGATTCTTATCCCAGTAGAGGACTACAAACTCTGAAAATTTCAGCTCATATGGACTTATAGTTCCAGAAATAAAATCGTGTTAAACAATTTGGGGTGATTTATCAATTTTTCAATTTTTCTGAACGCCTTTTTTCATAGAATTTGGCTCCAAATCTCAGAATAATTTAGAGTATGGAGTTTGGGGGGTCCCAAAGGACCATTGAGACACAAAATCTCAACACAAAAAAATTGAAATTTCATCGTTTTGGTACTGAGGTTAGGCACCTGATGATTTAGAAAACTCTGAAAGATCATAACTTTTTTTCTATTATAGATAGAAAACTGAAATTTTCAGCGATTTTTATCCCAATAGAGGACTAAAATCTCTGAAAATTTCAGCTCATTTGGACTTTCAGAAATAAAATCGTGCTAAGCAATTATTTGGGGTGATTTATCAATTTTTCAATTTTTGTGAGTGCCTTTTTTCATAGAATCCGGCTCCAAATCTAAGAATAATTTAGTGTATAAAATTTGGGGGGTCCCGAATGATCATTTAGATAGAAAATCAAAAAATAAAACAATTTGAAATTTTATCATTTTAGTAGGTAAGGTAACCTTATGACTTAGGTTTTTGTAAACTTTGAAAAATCAATTTTTTTTTCTATTAGAGATAAAAAGCTGAAATCCCTGAAAATTTCAGCTCATTTGTAGGTACTTATGGATTTGCCCACGGGTCAGTTAAGTTAGCCCTCCCCAATAAAAAATTTCTGGATGAAAATTATCAATTATCCCATAGTTTTGCTCTCATTTTTCTCCATTTTGCTCCACTAATTTCGATTTTTTGAGACTATGTGGCCTATTAGGTAGGGGGGGGGGGGCTGAATTAACGCTAGCCCCCCCCAGTGAAAATTCAGAAATTTGATCATGCTCATTTTGTTCTTCGAGTTTTGCTCCATTTTGCTCCACTATCGGCGAGTTTTGCTCCATTACCAGGAGAGACCTACAGAGCTCCCAAGAAAATTAGTTTTAAAAAAATACATAAAATGGCTATTTTGAATTTTCTAAAAAATACAGGAAAAGTCAAAAATTTGCCACTGTTAAGTATTCGTTTGTACCTTCGATTTATGATAATGACGATAATGTAATGAAGTCATCTCATCCATCTACTTTTTAATCGCTTTGGGAAGAATATTCATACAAGTATTCAGTTTGTAGAAAATTAAATCTTTCTCTCATTTTGCGATGTACTGATGGATATGATTCACGTTGACTTTTCCTACTTTAGCTTTTTAAAGTCTCCATTATGATCTTTAAGTAGGTATTTTCTTCTCTGTGCTTGTAGAAGACCTCCATTCCATTATATACCTATATTTACTTGTTCCACTCAGATTAGAATTCGTTTTTGTCACTAGATGATGTCCAGTCTTTTATGGATCATTATCGCAACTCCCACCAGATGCCTATTCTTCTTCAAGTTGTTTTGGAATAGCAGATATCCGTTTGGGAATATAAGTGGATTTTTCTTCTGGTAACCTTGTTTCGCAAGTTTCAAAACACTTTTACTTTTACTTTTCTTCTAACAACTCAATTTCCAAAACTAGGGGGGTTCATTTTATTTTATGTTGGAATGTTTAACTTTTCCGAATTTCTGGCTTTCCCAGATTTATTCTTGAAGGATCCACTAATCTCTATCTCGGACAACTTAAATAAGAAAATTTGATTTTTCAACCATTTAATAATTATTTTCAACTAGGAGTTATTCAAATGTAGGTAATGTTCCTTATTGGTTCAAAAATTCCTTATACTATTAGGTAAATACCGTATACCATAAGCAGAATCGGCTTCGGCCATATAGGAGCGTGCGAGTTTTCGCTTTCGCATCCATCTGGGCACATCGAATTCATCGGCTGCATATCCGCTTACGTCACGGTACTATTCAGGCCAAACAACGGCCTTGCCGAGTAAAAGTAACTTAGCTTAACTGGGTTAGTACTGCCACACATCGAATAAGCTTCATTAGACATCATTTTTTGCCTATTTTGTTTGAGATGCTTTTCACTTGGTTCGCACAGCCTCTTTTGACCCACCTCATCTACATTATTTGTATATAAAATGCTAATGTTTATATGTCTGTTTAGTCTTTACACTGGAGTCGTGATCTGCTCTAGGAAATTGTTCTTTTCACAGAAAGATGCTTTTTTACATTTTTGATTTGATAAATGATGAAAAAAATCAAAAAAACAAGTAGGTTTAAGTACCATTCCTGATAAGTGGCGAATGCGCTGCAAAGGCAATGGTGCAATGACACAAAATATTCATCCTTTAAATTATTATCTTCTGGTAATATTACAAACAGCCCCATCAGTTACTGGAATTATAAATAAGACATTTCAAAATAATCGCTAAAAGTTGGGTCAAACAACGGTATCAAATCTTAATACATATTGCTAAACCAATATAGAGGTTCGAATTTTCTTATTTCTGTTTTGTGGATTGAAAACATTTGCATATAGACAAAATTAATGATTACTTGTTAAAATAAGCAAATCAAGTTAGAAATCTAGAGCAACAATAGATTTTTTTTTCAGTTTATTAAAAATACCTTCATACAAAAGGTAGGTATTAGTAATTGCAATCGATACGGTGAACGGCTCATAAATAATCACCTTTAATTAATATCAGTGTTTTTTAATTTTAATAAAGACAATATCCTATAAAACGCGAATTGTATATGTTTTACCGATCATGCAGAAAATTTATACGCAACAAACAACAATAAATTACAACCTTGCACTTACTTCGCCCGCGTGTATGTATTGGCAATTATTTAAATCTAACCAAGTTGAGAATTAAAGTAATTAAGTAAACATGAGTTGAGCAAAACAATTTTCTGTTCCAGTTTAATGACTATAATTTGAAAATTCAATGACAAAAATTTAGCAAAAAATCCTAAGTTCACAACAAGCGATAATTGGTTTTTACTTTCAAATTACTTTACTCACTTGTTATATGGCATAGAAGTTGTTGAATTATTTCATAAGCATTATTATATGCAAACAGCTTGATGGGTATCAAAAAGTAAAACCTTTCACTGTAGGTAATGTAAGCTTTTTTGAATTTAGAGGTGTCAAAGTGAAGCAGCTCATTTAAATTGAAAATTATAAAGAAATAATAAGGGGTTTGTTTGAGTAACAAGTCACACAAAAAAATAGCTTTTTCCGTTAATGGAAATTAACTTAATGTCAAATTTTCAAAAATCGCGGGTTCACGATACAATTTTTTGGACTACTTTTTTCCAGAATGATTAGGTAGGTAAGTACCTACCTATCAATTTTAAATAATTATAAGTTTATTTACTCAAACTCATCCATCGTTGGATACCAGGGCTGGGACTCTGTGACGAATACATCAGATATTTTCTCTATCTCCATTGGCGTCTCCTCTCTATTGATTTCGAGAAGAGAGTAGAAGATAGCAAGTTCCCTAGCGATAGGAATGACGATCTCTAGCCGTTACAGAGTCTCAGCCCAGGCCTCTCCCAATTCTCAGTCACCGAACTCTATTTTGTGCTACTTATCTTCAGTTTAATCCTGCGAGCCTTTTCTTATGCTAAAAAAGTACGGATTAGCTTTTATTTGCAATTAACAAAAGCCTAGAATCTGACTTATGAAAGGCATTTTGTGATCATTTTGAAACAATTTGGAGAGCAAATTCAGGTAACCTGCCTTAATCGATTTCAACAGTCAAAAACTAGACAATTCTGACGAAACAGCGGAAGAATTCGCTTTAAATTTTCAATTTTCTTATTGGAGTCGCACGTTTAATGATCTTTCTGCATCAGAAGAGAAATCAGTAGACTTCGCTTCTAGTCTTGTACCACACAACTTCGGAATCCAGAAA
The DNA here is from genome assembly GCA_917834065.1 of Ceutorhynchus assimilis. Classification (NCBI taxonomy): domain Eukaryota; kingdom Metazoa; phylum Arthropoda; class Insecta; order Coleoptera; family Curculionidae; genus Ceutorhynchus; species Ceutorhynchus assimilis. Next base: position 8,548,536 of record OU892281.1, read on the forward strand.
ATCGCTGATAAACTAAAGATCCTTCTACACCATTTCAACCTCAATTTCGGAAAAAGTAACTTTTATTTAGGAAAATGTAAAGTCATTTTCGGAAAAAGTCAAATCAATTTCAGAATAAGTAAAGTTAATTTCGGAAAAAGTAAATTCAAATTCGGAAAAAGTAAATTCAAATTCGGAAAAAGAGAATTCAAATTCGGAAAAAGTACATTCAATTACGGAGAAAGTAATGTTATTTTTTTTAGGATAATTTGAATCTATTGAGTTATTTATCTATTTAGAAAATTTGTCCATATTACCTATATAAGTCTACAAATTGTTCATTATTTTATTCACTTAATAGTGACATGTGTTTTGTTCATACGAGCATCATCAGACCTACAAAATAATATAGAGAACCTTATTAAAGTACAAAGTACACAAGTCTTGGTTGGAATCGAACCCATCAGGGTACCGGTTCGACTCTAGGTATACAGGGTGTGAAAAAAATTGTGTACCGGACTTTGGGACTAGGTGATTATGGAAACTATATACCCTTTCAGAACTGTTGCGACTTTTTTTACTATCGCCATATTCTCTGTGGCATCGAAATGTATGCAAGAATACCAAATTTCAAGGAAAATAGTTTGCCCTTGTTCTTGAAAATAAATAAAATCCATTATTTTCATCTACCGTTTGAAGCGCTGTAACTTCTTCAGGGAGCATCTTAGGGCATATGTTCATAGAACCTAATTAAAGTTAAGTACACTGACTGGAGGTTTATAGTCACTGCTAAATTTACTTTTCATCAATTCAAATTATTCTAAAAAATAACATCACTTTGTCCGTAATTGAATGTACTTTTTCCGAATTTGAGTTTACGTTTTCCGAATTTGAATTTACTTTTTCCGAATTTGAATTTACTTTTTCCGAAATTAACTTTACTTTTTCTGAAATTGATTTGACTTTTTCCGAAAATTACTTTACATTTTCCTAAATAAAAGTTACTTTTTCCGAAATTGAGGTTGAAATGGTGTAGAAAAACCAAAGCAATGATGTTTCTACAACACAGTTGAAAAAGAGTCCTATCCTACGACTCCAATTATATAAAGTCAAAATTTGTAAGATTATCCACTTTTTGTCAATTCGCCTTTCAACAGGAATTAGTAATGTTACTTTACTAAACTAGTAACATAATGTGACAAGTTATTCAAAGACAAATGAGTGAATTGTTGCGGAACTTATGGGTGGACCTCTGCGGGACGAGCGCAGCGAGTTCCGCAGCCATCTATTCATCAATATGTTGTTTAATTACGATACTAACCTGACTCACTCAAATGTGAGTTGCCTTACTTGAACAGTTCAACAGTATATTGGTGAGTAGTGAGGTCCACCCATAAGTTCTGCAATAATCCACTTCTTTGTACTTGAACAATAACTATGATACTGTACCGATAGCTATCTTCCACATTTTTGGAAGTAAAGTATAACGTAGTCGCTGATCTCTGATATTCTCAAATTTTTTGATAAATATTCTCATTCTTGTCAACCAGTAGGAGAAAAAAATAGAAGCTTCAAGTTCTCTATCACGAGAAATGCAAGTTATCCCCTGGAGTCACTGGAACTGATTCTCATAGCAATGTGATTTCTTCACATAATCCCATGAATCTTCTTGAAGAGATGGTTTGTTGGAAAATGGTTTCGACTCACATAATGGTTATGACAAATTTCTTTGAAAAAGAACATTTTCTATGTGAAAATTTAGGGTTGATTATGCTAGGGATAATGGGTCGAAGATTCCGGAAAGAAATATATCTGAAAAAGTGTCCCCTTGCAAAGAAAATACTTATGCAAATTTCAAAATTTTCATCATTAAAGATGGTTGGTTTCCAAATACTTCGTCCATGATGAAATGGGTGCTAAATTTTTATTGCAGATACTATAAATTCTGATTTGCCATCATAATATAAATTTCATCTATACCGCATAAGTTGGTGTCGAAACCTTTTAAACTGCATAGTAATTTACCGAAAGTATCAATATTTGAAATAATTATTTCGTATTGCGGCCTTTAAAAGATCAACTGAAAGCGATTGGTCTTATATTAAACGGCCCGTACAGCAACTAAGGCGTGGCGCACACCTTCACAAGGCCTTGTGTCTCATTTTTTCACTATGTGAACGAAAAAAAAAAAAAAAAACGCACGTCGCTATCGGTAAATGGTACCACCGCGGTACTACTCAAACGGCGATTTCAACAACAACAATATAATAACCTGTTTTATTTTTCAATCTGTTTTTCGATTACGTATGTAGGTAAATATCTACGGACTCACGGGCTCTTTCCATTAGGTAATTTTCTGCATTTAAACAAAACGACTCAAAAAAGATACACGTTTTGTGTTATATGTTATACCTTTATATTCCGATGCTTGATAAAGTAAAAGTATAAACCTACTGAACTGAATAGTACATTTTATAATTACATAATTTCTATTTAATCAAAATCTAATAATTATTTTGACGGAATACAATCCTGAGAATATGTTAACTATGCGTTTTGAACTTTCAGCACACTGATCCTGTATTTTCTTTAAGGATACTCGAGCAACCATTTGACGTTGTTTGGACGTCGTCAAGTGCGACTCGTAGTCGGCAGCAAACGTTGTTCATTATTCTAAACTACACAGGAGTTTTCAGAAGAAAAAATGCTGTTGCCTGATAGAATCTCCAATGTAATATTCCATACCAAAAACAAACTAATTTCCGTATAACTGCATTAGTTCATTATTTACTAATCGAACTGAAAATTGTTCACGAAACAAAGTGAATAACAAAATTGCAATGAGCGAACGAAAATTAATGCACGCTGCAATATTCTTTTCCGCAAAGTGCGGCAATCTCAAAATCAATTAAAAACCGAGAGAATTTGAAAGTGCCTTGTCTAAGTCTACCGCTGGTGCAATGGCGGCGGCAATACACAAGTCGGTTGCTTCAGTGCAGGTGTCAGATATTACTTTACAATTTAATTTAAAGAAAAAATGAATTCTGTTGCAAAAGGATTTTACTGGGAGCTAATCTCTTTAATATATGCTATTTAACTTATTTGATTCAATTAAAGTAGCTGCAAAAGTATCTTACTTCAATATGATTTGAACTTAACTTGAATACTTTCTAGTCCTCTATACAAATACATGTTTGTATATTCTGTATCTGTAAGTTTGGGAGGGTGGTATGGTATTCCAACAATGGAAGCGAGTTCGTTGCCTCACGCCATATGCGGGCGCTCTCTAAACCGACTTCTATACTTGGTTCTATTCCAATAGCGCGGACGCGCATCATTGTGGTTAAAACGATCTTCTTGACATAAATATCCAGGGGCGTCAAACATAAAATTACTTCCAAAGCCCTAGTTTGTGTGGTTTTCATTGCACCAGTTATGTTCTTTGAACGGGGTCTAGTTTTCGGCTTATAGTAGTCTGTTCGGTCTTATGTCCCCAGACAATAGTTGGTGATGGTTGTATAGATCCACAACTACCTTGGGGGAGAACTCCGAGGTCTTACCGATAGTACGTCTACACTGTTCATAGGCGATATATGCTTTATGAATTCTCTTAGCAATATGAGAGTTCCACGTTAGTATGCAATCGAGTGTCACTCCCAGATATTTGACCTCGACGGCAAAACTTAGTTCGGTGTTTAAGAGTCTGGGTGATGTCGGAAGTGCCAGTTGCCACTTTCTTGTGAATAGGACCATTTCAGTCTTTTTGGCGTTGATGGACAGAATGTATTCCGTGCACCATCTTTCTATTATTCGAAGAGCATGTTGCATGCGTTCGCAAGGCGAGTTCTCGAATTTACCTCTATGCAAGATGACTTCGTCATCTGCGTAAGCTGTTGTGTAGTTGTCATCTGCGTAAGCTGTTGTGTAGTTGTCGTCTGCGTAAGCTGTTGTGTAGTTGTTATCTGCGTAAGCTGTTGTGTAGTTGTCGTTATTGTTTAGGCGGACAATGAGGCTGTCCAGAACCATGTTCCACAGGAGAGGTGATAGCATTCCTCCCTACGAGCAGCCTCTTGTGACCATTCGTTTAGTGTTGACGTCCTGCACACTTATCTGTATAATTCTTTTCGAAAGCATATTGAATATCCATCCGGTTACAGTTTCTGGTGTATTCCTTTCTGTTAGCGAGTGGCTAATTTTTTGAAAGGTGGTTTTGTCGAAAGCCCCCTCAATGTCGATGAAAACCCCGAGGGCGGACTCTCTGTTGTCCAGCGATTTTTCCACTCGCCCAGCAGCCAGGTGGAGGGCTGTGTTCGTTGATTAGGGTGGAGTGGATTGGTTGACAACACTTCATCCCTTATGTAACTTTCGCATAGCCTCTTCATTGTTTTTAGAAAAAATGATGAGAGCTAGGCTTATGGGGCGATATGCCTTGGGAGTGGTGTAGTATATTCTCCCTGGTTTGGGTAGGAACACCACTTTAACTTCTCTCCAAGCGTTGGGTATGTATCTCAGCGCCAAGGACGCCCTAAACATCCCTACCAGGTACGGCCAGAGTGGCTTCAGACCCCACTGAAGTAGGGCTGGATAGATGCCGTCAGGTCTTGGTGCTTCAAAGGCGGATAAGCCTGAGATTGCCCAACCTATTTTTCCCTCGTTTATTATCTGATTCGTTAGTTGCCAATCAGTCACAGAGGGTATGTATGTTACCTGCATCTGATCCTCCACAACGGTGGTTGTGGAGTCAGGAAAGTGGTTTGCTAGTAGTAACTCTGTGCTTTCTTGAAGGTTGTCAGTGAAGATGCCATCATTCATCATTCTGAAGTCTCGCCGCTTCCGTATAGTTTTCTATTTCGTTGCAGTATGTCCTCCAGGCATCTCTTTGTTTTTGTCGTACGACTTTTTTATACTGGTTGAGTTGGTACCTATAAAGGTTCCAATCCCCAGGTAGTTTGGTGTTTTTAGCCTTATTGAAAACTTTTCTTGTCGTCGCCCTTAAGTGTCCCATTTCCTGGCAGAGGTGTTACCAGAGTTTTGGAACATCCTCAGTGGGCTCGGCATCTTATAGGATTTTATGATAGCACCTTGGATGGTATTGGCATACTGCTCTACTTCTTGGTCATCATTGGGTGTTTTAACTACAACCTCTCGTAGCACCCTTTCCAGTTCTTGCATGTACTATGCAATATTGGTTTTTCTTGGGTCACGATAAGGTCTTGTAGTTTTAGGCGAGCAGTTTAATGTGAATGTTATCCATCGGTGATCCGACATAGAAACTTCATCAGATACCTACGCGCCAATTATGGATTGAATTTGATGTTAGGTCTGACGTACCTGTTTATTCGTCAACTTAGGGGAAAAATAGTCAAACTAACAATGTTGGATGTTAAGCATTTCAGCTATCACTCCATGTTTTCCTGGTTAGTGGTTGTTGTCAAGATCAGTTTATTGCCTTTCCGATCGCAAAATCTCCAATACCTGATGTAAATATTTAGAACTGACATTATCTATTTTTGTTCTTATGCATTTCTTTTTGAATCATCATTTTTCATGCACATGGTTTTGTTGTTATCGAATTTCTTCTACTCATTCTATGATTGCTTGCTCTAGATTGTAGATTGTATTTGGAGTCGTTCGTTACAGCTTGTTCCAGCCGCCAAGCACTGCTACGTTTCGACATATTTTGTGCGTGACTCTGCTCTAGTTGGTGTCCAAGATTTGTAGGTTTCTCCCAAAAGATGCCAGCGTACTGGGTGTTAAAGTCTCCACCTCTTGGGGTGTTAGCCGTACCCCTTCAAGGTATTTCAGTCTTTTGCAGAAGTGATTAGGGCATCCACAAATTAGATGTTCTGAGTTTCTGTTGCTTGTTCGCAAGATCTACAGTGATCGTCGTAGATGATATTTCAACAAGCAACGCCCAGTGAGCAGACCAACGACTGTTCTAATGTCTCTTCATGTCAAGAAGTTGTTCAGATCTCTTTGCTGAGATTGATATGAATCTTTTTGCCTGTCTCGGACTCTGAATGGATGTCCAGTGAGCTAGCATTCTGCTCCTCTCCCATCTCTCATTTTTTCGGAGACGCGTGGCTTTTCATAAATCCACAAAAAGACTTTGTGCCTGGAGGAGTAGAAGGCCCTTGCGTTGCCTCCTCATTGTCCTCTATGCCCTAGTGTCCTGGCCCACACATCAGGGTTACTTTGTTTATCCCAAGTTACTTGAGAATATTTTTACCCTCTCAAACTAGCTGCGAATTGCACTTGATGGCTCCTAGAGATTCGAGAACCACTTGACTGTCAGACAGTAAGTAAATGTGCTCTATGCCTTCTTCTAGAGTTTTTTGTATTATTGTATCGATTTTTTCATATTCTGTTGTATTACTTCATGCTTCTAAAAGTTGTCTTGTTTGTCATTTATTTCCGATTCTTCTTTCATGCTTTTTTCTCTTTCTCGAGTACCTAAGCTGTGAAATTAGCTCTTAAGAACTTTGTGATTCCTGCGGTGAATCCTTTAATAACTGAGATATTTTCAAAGATGTATTTACTTTTGCATAAAGAAAGTACCTAGGTACTCATTTTTTGTCATATTGTCTGGTAATATTCAAATTCATTTCACATGCTTAGTCTTAGCCACCGTATGATTTTCAGCTTCAGGAATTAGGAAAATTGAAGGAAGAACTATAAGAAATGTGATATCGATTTCTTTGTGTGAATTTTCTGATAAAATAAATTCTTCGATAACACCTCCTATTGAGAGAATATTCTTATAGTCGGAAAAGAAAATGTTTACTCATATCGTTTTCACGAAACCGCATTTTCTTATAAACAACAATATTTACTCGGCAAAGATATCAAAACGCGGTTTGCGGCAAATTAAGCTTATTATAATGTTCTTTAAGTATAATACGACTTTAAACTCAAATGAAATAATGAAAGTGCAAAGCTCTTTTGAAATGAGGTAGGAATCGCTCTGCTCTACTTTTTGTTTAATCTTCTCAATTGAGTTTTAACAGCCATTTTTATGTCGAAAAGTAGCAAACGAGCTCCTATTAGTATAGGATCCAAATTTCATTAAAAAAAAATAGAGAAGATGATAAAAATGCAGAGACTTTCACCACCAATGTCTCTTATAAAACTCCCAAAATCACTTAATAAAGGACGAAAAGAAGCTGGTCCTTGGAAATTGGATGACTCAGTCAATTTTAATTATTATCCAATCTGGATTTGTAGCTTAACTTATTTACTTAAATGAAACACAAAATGGATAAATTTTTTTAGACACTTTTATTGATTTTTATAGTTTTCACATTTAAATATTTGTTTAAATCATACCTGGGGGCTTCGCGGGAACAATAAAAATATACAGATCAAGCCCCGCCAAATAGTTTTATACAACCTTTCTCAATCAAAATAGATATTTCGTTTAATATACGTTATTTTAATCTCTATATTGTTTATTTTATTTATTTATTTTTTTAATTAACGGCGAATCTTGAATTACATTATTTTCATATTTATGTATGTGGTAGGTACTTATTAATCTAAAAATCACGTTCTAAAATATAGATATTATGTTGAAATGTGGATTTAAGTTTTGTGTGAAAGTTTAACATTTAAACTTCAGATTGTTAAATGTATCTTTCTATAATTACTTATTATAAAAATATATTTACAAAAAGCTGCTAAGTAACACAAATAATATTAAATAATTTTAGGCGGCTCTTTAATAATACATCTTTCTAAAAATAAAATATTATTATTTTTTTATTTTTTTTGTACATTTTGATTTTGGCAAGCATGTATGAATAGGTATCTCTCTTTTTGTAAAAATATATCTCTCTAAAATAAGAAAAATATGTAAAATGCTCCATAGTTCGTTTATTTAAAATTGTTTTGTGATGGCACACTATTTTCAATTATTGGAAATCTTTATAAACAATAAGATCCACCGTTTTTTTTTTTTTTTTGGTAACTGTATTAATAATTATATTGTAAACAACGAGAAGAAAACGATATTACAAGGCAAGTATTTTCATCCAAATTGAATTTTATAAATTTCTACCTTGTATCATCCATTGGAATGAATGGTTTGAGGTTTGACAAAGTGCAAATTATAAAATCTTTCAAACCAACCTCCAAAAACAATTTTTTGTTATATTTACCAAACATTTCAAATGCACATCCAATCCCATGTAAGTTTCATCAAGAAAAAATATATCAACTTACATATCCGCGAGGCCGCGCGCTTTATTTTTGTTTTATTATGTCTACAACTACAAAATAAATATCCTACAATAATAGAATAGACATAATAAGTAAATTGAATAATCAATAATAAGATGCTAATGTAGTAGTTAATTTATTTATTATTTAGGTATATACCATTTCTATTTTATTTAGAACCTACAAACTATGGGTACTTGTAAACTGCACAAAAAAAAGTCAGCGACAATGGTACTTAATTTAATTTTCTCATCAATAAAGAGTGTTTCGCAACTCAGTTTTGTTTTAACAGTGTAATATACACAACGAATTATTATATTTTATTAATTAAATATATATATATATATTTTTTTTTTTGATTTGCCTAATATGTACATGAGACACCAGAGTATAGAGCATATTTTATTAACCATTGCTTAATTTTCACTGATTTTTGGTGGTGATACGTAGACTTGTTATCATTTATTTGACAGCATAATAAAGAACATAGCAAACAGAAATGTATGTCTTAGCAAACATTGTTTGTTTCATCATTAAATTTTAGCTCTTTTAAAAATCTAGGTTTTAAAATATGCTCATACCATATGTACTGTATGTATATTGGGTGGCTCAAAGTTTAACTTGTTTGAGAGATTTAGGCTAAACGAGAAACTAGGAGTTTTTTTTTTGAGATATGCTCCTTGAAATGCAATAAAATTCTTTTCCCTGTATAAACTTAAGAACGCCCCAACGACAGTGACTTAGTGACACTCCTACTCCTAAAATCAAATTTTTTTTGTCAACATTGAGCGAAACATAACACAAAGGTGGTTCCAATAGTTGATACAGTTCAGCAGAAGCTTTAGCTAAAGGAATTTTTATTGGCTTATAATTTTATCGACTCGCAATGTTATGAAACATTTTCACAGGGCTATCAAAGTTTTGCAATTTTGACACAAATAAAACATCCCTAAACTTCGTAGTAGAAATTACCCTTGAAACTGGGTTAGTTTTTGCCAAAATCAAATTTTACTAGGCCTGAATGATGTTCTGGGCTGACATTTTTTCTTGGGCCCTATTACAAAAATCGTCCAAAAATCAAAATTTTGCTTTAGGCTTTAAAAATGAGCAAAACAAATAGTTATTTGAATTAATTTTGGAATATTCAAGTTAAAATTACTTTGGCAGCAATGTACTAATTTTCCATAAACTTTAGCTCCTTTGACTCCCAATTTTGCTGTACTATTAACGGATAAAAACCTACAACTTTTGGAACCACCCCTAATAGAAAATAAAATCGAGACCTCTATCAGTCTCGACTCTAAAAAAGAGAATCTCAAATACACAACCAATCAATATTTGTGTTTCACAGCCTTACATTAACATACAGGCAAGTCAGCATTTCATGAATTTATATTTTTTTCGACCAACTAAAATATTAGAATGATGCCAACTCCGCCTTAAACAAGTAGGGCTGTAACAATTATTAAGTCTAGCAAAAATTCATTGTCACAGTTTTTTGTATTTCGTCTGATTGTTCATGTTTTATTTTTTACAGAAGCTAGAATGGCCATGTTTTCAAAAAATATTAGAGCTTTCGAGCATTCAAATCAGCTTTTCAATTTAGGTTTTCCCTTGTTGCAAAAGGAAAAATCGGAAGCTGAAAAACTGAAATAGTTCAAAAAAAGCTTTGTGAAACATATTTTCATAAATAAAATGTATTATTTCTGCATATATTGGAATGAAATATGCGTTTACATTAAATGTGATGTCATAAACTACCATCTAACGTTTTTTTGGAGCATGAAAGTTTTCAACCTCTCAGTCGTTTGTTCTATATTCAAATAATGAGGAATGTTTTTGTTTTCTACAAGACACATTTATAATGCGCTTCCTAATTTTTATCACCGGTCGTTTATTTCATTTAATAATTTTTTTAAACTGAAATTAAATAATTATTTTTTTTGTGTTTTTTATATTTTTCTTGCTGGCGGATTTTTGTGACGAACGGATGGACTTTTCTTTGGTTAAAATGCTACAAGAGGGTTGAGATCAAATTTATTTATACACATAACAAAATCATATTGGTAACTTGTATTGAAAAAAAATTAAAAAAATCCCCTGTTTTCATATCAAACTATATATTTTTGTTGTTCAATTAAACCATATAATTTAGGGGATTATTAATCTTTTATCAAACTAAGCCCTCATCATAGACAGCATTTCAACAAAGATTTTACCTCGAAACAATATCCATCCACTCGTCATAATAATTCGTTTCCGATCGCAAGTTAACGTTTTTTTTTTTACCGATTTTAATCGAACATTTACGATGATTCAAGATCAGGTCACGTGCTGCAGCACGTCATCATAAACGTGGATGGGCACGGGCAGCCGCAGTACTGGCAGGGCTGCGCAGCTATCGTTATTGGGGCGTAGAGGCACCCATTGGCGAATACCAATTGAGGTGCTTGAGGAGGTGCTGTGGCTGCTGTTGCCATCATACGTTGTTGCTGTTGCTGCTGCTGTTGTTGCTGCTGATGGGTTTGGTCTTGGTAGAGAACCTGAAACAAAATAAGTGATTCTAGAATATCTATCAAACATTGAATAAATAGTTAATAAAAAATGAAGCTTCCGGTACAAATCAATTGGTTATCTTTCTTTGGAAACAATCCAAAACCAGTCTTGTGTGTTTTGGCTTGATGTATTCCACCTATATTATAGCGCATAACTTCCTCTTATTTAGACTTTCCAATACGAGCATCAAATACAGCTTTAGCAATGCCAGCAGCCCCACCAGATAAGGCTCCAAGGGCGCTGAGTCCAGCAAAGAGAGGTTCGAGTAGAATAATCCCTGCCATTTTTGGTAAGTACTCGGGTAACGCAAGAAGTTTCAATTTTCTTTCGACCAATAGCCTGTCTAATCATTTTGTGAGCTGCTTGAAGTGCCGACACAACTAATTAAATGGGGGAGAGAAGCTACGCTGAGTTATTAAAAATACTTCTACCACTTCTATATACCACAGAAATATTCAAGAGTGGAGATAGTTTGTTCGTTCAACAACCTATGGAGGAACTGATGCCATATCTGTCACCTGTCATAAGTCAGTTAGCTGTCCTGTCAATCAGTCATCTGTCATCCATCATTCACGCTCAATGAATTCTTTCGCACCTCCTATCAATAATATTCCGTACTTGCTCTCGTCCGTCATTCGCGCTAAATCATGCTGTTATACATACATCCAACGGAAAAATTTGTGCTGGTAACGAATGTTCAACTTCCAGAAATATAAGTAAATAATCAACCCAATGGGCAGATGATACAAATCATAATGAGGGGCGACAGATAACGTCAGCTTCTCCAGAGGACGGAAGTTAGTGGACGAACAAACTTAGCTCTCTACTTTCAAGAAAGACAATAAACATTACAATACAGACGTACCTATAGCATTAATATTCTACCTATTATCCGTTCACAATCCGATGACCACTGGTACCGGTAAAATTTATCACCTTTCAATGCTATTTGATAGGGAAAGGTAATAAATGTACCTGCACCTGTGGACATCGGATTGTGAACAGGATATACGTACATACAGCTACTCACTGAAATAATCAATTCAAGAGAATATTATGTTGAGGAATTAAGGGCCTAGAAACACACTCCCCAGTAGGTAAGTTGCGGTTGCAGGTAGTAACCCTCAAGGGTACATGCCTAAAGTTCCTGTGTGACTGATGACCGTGGTTTAGAAGCGCTCCAGGGGTGGGGAGGAATAAGTTCCAGCCCCACGTCAAACTCAAGATCTCAAAATGGAGAGGACGAAAACTGGAAAGGTGGAAGAGCATCAACGTGGATACAAATGGAGTCAAAAATGTCGTAACCTGTCGGGGTCGTCCTCCATCAAATCCAGAATCTAAGCTGTGCAGAATCAGTCACTATATTTAACTTGCAATGAGTTCGGAATGGCCTTAGACATTGATAATCTCTTTGGCAAGTTGCAGGATGGACCTTCATAACATAACACTAATCAGCGCCCTTTACCAAGATGCTACCAGTCAAATGCTCGATGGGATACTAACATACCATCTACCATCCTATACAAATTGTTGTCTGAAATGGAAGAAGCTTGGTATCAATTTAACAGAGAACCTGACACTTGTAGATGAAATTGAGCATATCTCAGATAATTTAGAAGGTAGCAAAGTGATGATTAATGATGTAAGAAGTAGGTGATGAAGAACTTGGGATTACCTATTCAACAGGAAGCTGGAATGGTTCTTCCGCCAGCTTCCCAACAAAATTAATAAATCAGATCGTCGATTTGGGGATCATTACTGCAGATCTACCAGGTGCAGCTGAGAACAAGACATTAGGAAGCTGTCGAAAGTTAGAACAAGTAGCGGACCGAAATTTCATCAATAGAATTAGAGCTAATTAGGGACGGCTGGCTGTTCAGAGAATGCTGCTCATAACGAAGTCATGAAGAAGCTTACGAAGTTGCAATGATCCAATCCAAATCAAAGATTAGAACAATGTCAATACGAGAAGAAAAATAACCAATAAGAGACATCGAAGATATTGAACAATACGAAATATGAAAAATTGTTAGCAGAATCAATCAAGGAAAGTTGAAAGAAGGCATAGAATGCCCGATGCGGAAGAAGAGGACATTTTAAAGGTGACTGTAAAGTACGTCTAAGATCTGTGACTTTGCTGAAGAAGTTCCAACAACAGGATTTCGAAATCAAACATCGTTTTGGTAAACTACATTATCTAGGCGACTATGTCCAATTCCATGGAAACATTTTCACAGAAAAAATTCCTGTTAGAAGCCTTCGATTTGACACGGATCAAGGGTGTAACTTTCTCACACAGCTTCAGGGATCTTAAGCTGGGATTTAATATGAGTACATCTTTTGCATATTATAATAATCATTATAAATTGAAACTGCATAATTGTGTCAATGCAATTTTGTCAAAGTTACAACTATGGATTTTAACTCAAGACTTATAGACCAACAAATACCTGGAATCTACAAACATTATTAGCAACATTCAATGTGGATTTCGTTAACATAGGTCTGGCCATTTCATGATGTGGCATGAGAACCTCTGTAACCAATTGGGCTTTAATGGCTTTTCATTGAATCTCATTAGATGGCTCAGCAACTTTCTCGAAAGGCCGATCGATCCAGGTCCATGGACACACCTCAGAGAGGTTCAAAACTAACGCCGGGGTTCCACGACTAAGACTCAGGCTGATGGTTTTACAAAGAAAGCTGTCACTGCAGCTCCAGACTTTACCATGTCTAGGTTTACTTTGCCCTTGAAGCTTGTAAAATTCAGTTTTCACGACAACTTGAGACCAAAATACTTCAAACATTCGAAAGCACCAAAATGAAAATTAAAAACTTTGAATGCTTTAAAATTTAGTTATTTATGATTTTAATGAGAGGAGTGTTATGTAAGGTCTGTTCCAACCCGACATGAGAACCGTTCTAGAACGGAAATTTCCAGTTGCCCACCTATTTTTCAATAAGTTGGACGTTTATCCTAATTGACAAATGAATTGATCGACTGGAAATTACCATTCTAGAACGGTTCTCATGTCAGTTGGAATAGACCTATAAAGTCTGTTTAGCACTTAGGATTTAGGACCAAAGATTTTAGGTTTTTGATAAGACGCTTCTGAAGATTCTAAAGCACCCAAAAACCTAGACTTCAAAGACTTTTCTGAGGCTTGAGTATTCTGAATTCAAAAAGGCTCAAAAATTTGCTAAACCCTGAAAGTTTCAAGTCGATCTGATACTCCCAAGTATTTTTTAGGATTTTACAAAGATGAACATGAAACTGGTATCAAGCTGGGAAAAACATCATAATTTTGTGTCTGAGCCTCACAATGACTTCAAATTTGCCTTGTTTGATAAAAAGATCCTATTTAATAAATTCTGAAAGTTTCAAGTCGATCTGATACTCCCAAGTAATTTTCAGGATTTTTCAAAGGTGATTTACAATGAATTTTACCAGATTTTTTGGTATCATGTTGAAAAAAACCTTATAATTTTATTCCTGAGCTTCAAATCGACTTCAAATTTGCCTTGTTTGATTAAAAGATCCTAATTGATGAATCCTGGAAATCTCAAGTCAATCTGATTTCTCTAAGTATTTTTTCAGGATTTTTCAAACATTATTGTATAACATGGAATTGGTAGGTATCAAGCTGGAAAAAACATCATAATTTTGTTTCTGAGCCACAAATTGACTTCAAATTTGGCTTGTTTGATGAAAAGATCCTGGATAGGTAGTCACGTCAATTCATGGGAAGAACCGCGCAGGAAGACTTTGTTTGATCGGTTTAGAGATGTTAAGCATGTGAACAGTTTTGAGAGGGAATGAGGGTGGCAGTATGGAAAAATAACACTGGTGTGCAGAGAATCCTATGCCACTGGTAGGACCCGATCGCGAATATTCAAGAATTCGTTCTATAGGGATTTCTAGAATAAATGGTTTTCTTTATAAAGCGCAAAGTTTATCAGTCAGTTCATCAGTTTGAATATAAACTTAAGTAAAAACGAGTAAGTATTTAATGGATTTTGTGAAGACAATGAGTTCAATAATCCATTACTAGTGAAGGGAATTTTTTGTGAATTTCCATGGACAGAGAAATTGAAGTGGTATTGCTCGTTGAACAAATCTGAAGCTAGTGAATGGTTGCCAAAATGCAGGAAGGATACAGATCACGTCATGTTGCAGTATTCAAATTATCTAGTTTAAATGATAATACATACAGGGTGTCGGTGACAATTTGAAAAGTAGCAATCGGGAATATCTATCAGGAAGATCTCAAATACGTATCGGGGGATTAGAGGGGGAACCAAAATGAGGCACTTTTTGATTCACCTCGCCTCACCTCTTAGGGGGAAGGTACCCTAACTTATTTTTTTCAAATACGAACCTACGAATCCCTACCCCTCCTGTCTTGCAGGCTTGCTACCCTAATGATTTTTCTAAAATGAGAAACTACCCCGTGTGATACCTCCTTCGAAAGGTTTTTTATTCCTCGACTATTTTATTTCAGTTACAATACATAACATGAGCACTTTTTTGTCCAAAACTTGAAACTCGATTTTCTCGAAATCCCTAAACGATACAGAGTAAAGTAAAGTACTACTACTACTACTACTCAAAGATAGTCAAAATTACTAGTTTTAAAAATGTGCTTACTTTTGAACAACGATATCTCGAAAACTAATCGTACAATTTAAGATTTTGCTATAAGACTGTAAAGGGAAAGCAACGAGCTATCTAACAATGTATAACACAAGGTAAGTTCTTATTTGAAAGAAATACGTTAGGGTAGCTACACCCTAAGGAGGGAGGCGGGGTGACTCAAAAAGTGCTTCATTTTGGTTCCCCCTCCAATCTCCCGATACGTATTTGAGATGATAGTATTTTTTGTCTAAGAGATATTCCCGATTGCTACTTTTCAAATTGCCACCCTGTATAAGAAGTACATAGTAGGTACAGTTGCTATGTGAAAAAAATGCGTTACCTATTTGAAAAAATATATAGGTACTTTTGCATTGTTTTATTTTTCAATGGGCACTCATAAGTGTGCTCAAATTCGGTTAATGATTATCTTTTGAATTGTCCTAGTCATCATTATTGTTACACATTGCACAATAAAAATCATAATTTGTTATCAATTAAATATATGTAAAAATATCGATTAAACAAAACTCGCTGAATTATTTATCTGCATCATTTAATATACATAATAATATATAGATAAAATTATTATCGGGGATAGCAAAAATTATTTATTTCGCCAATTTCTGGCGCAAGCAAATTATAATTCCTCACATATTTTAATTTGTGCAAGATATCAAATTAAAAGGTCACACATTGCCGCTTTTATAAATAGCTTGTGATGGTAAGTAATTTAGTTTTAGTAACGACTCACAATTGAATAGCTTCGCAAATTTTCATTTTTTTTTTTAACAAATCATTTGCCATAGTTGTGCAATTACTTGAATAACTAACTATGTATTACATAATTCAAATAGAATTAACAATATAGAAGATTTATGATTTACATTTGAAAAATCGATTTCGTTATGCATCAGATTTCCTAAAGTTAAACATGTATAGTGTCATATGCAAAAATCGCAATGAAAATAATTCTTACCTGCCATGCCAGGCTCCTGATGAGCTGCAGCGTTTGTCTGCGTTCGTGGCCCATCAGGCATACTGTGCTCTGAGCGACCACGTCATGAAGGAGCAAAAGGAAACGGTGCCTGGACGATGATTCTTCAGTTCCAGTACCGAAATGGTTCCACAGGTACGTTTCTAGTTTTATTCGTTGTTGTCCAACGTCTGAGAAGTCGATGAAAAAGCGCGAACACATGTATCTGGAAAGAAGAAGATTTTTTTATAGTATTCAGCTTTTGCTTTCACTTTGTTAAACATTTGCAGCCCGAATAAGTAGTATTAGTAGCAGAAAGATAATCAATTTTAATTTAAGTTTTTGGCAGTTTTGCTCCAAAGCAACAACAATACAAAGTATGCTTTCAATTGATGAATAAGTTGATTTGCAAGGAACGGTCTCAAATCTGCAAATAAAAGGACGACGTCGCCTAATGACGCAATCCCTTTCAATTGGATCAAATAATCTCCTCGGCTTCTGTTGTAATACGCTTCCATTGCGACTTTTCACTGTGACAGTCTATTTTTGGGTTTTGCGACTTGGTTAACTAAGAAACCGGGCTTTATTTTCCAGAAAGAGATTTCCTGATAACTAGTACTTTTTGTTTCATAAAGGAAAGGCACAGTCGCAATTTGTTTGTTGTAAACAACATTATTACAATTAGCCTAGCCTGGGTTAACTGTGACTCCTGACCATGTTTACGCGACGTAATTTTCTAATACAACAAACAAATGCTTATTTCATGATTAATTTATAATGTTTTGAAGAATGGGAATCTTTCTCAATGATCCGACCTTGAGAAATCTATGAAAACGGGAATAATAGATAGTTATATAAACTGTTTCTGACTCAGACAAAATTACATCAATGGGTAATAAATAATGAATAAACTATTTTTATTCATTTATTTAATTCATTTAGATAAAATACTCGAATAGTTACTTATTCCTCCTGTTTGGTAGATGTGATCGAACCTGGCCACTTACCGATTGGCATTGACCTTTATAGAAAAAATGGCGCTCCTTTCGACTGGTAAGTAACCTTTACTCAACAGAAAGTCTGCCCCTCCCTTCCCAACCCAATGATCAGGTCAGGCTAGCAAAAAACCGATTATTCTTGTCATCTGTGCGGGTTTTGTGTCAATGAGATGCATTCCAATGATGCGATAATCTTTCGTAATCTCTACAAGTTTTTTTTTTGTTCTATTTTTAGCCTTCAGGCTCATAGATTTTGGAGATCAAGATTTTAATTACAATAAATCTTGTCACAGTACAAGTTGTTAAATTGAGATTACTTTTTAGTTTCATTTGCGTCGTTTTAAAAACAAGTCAACTAGTTTTATTAAATCGCAAAGGAAGATAAAATCTAATCAAGCGAAGCCGTTTAAAATTTCATTTTCTCTAAACTTTTCAGGTTTGCAAGGCTGCTCCAAGTGTTCAACCCGCTGGGGATTCGTAGAGGCAACAGTCGCGTTGGGTAAATTTAATGAAAATGCTAAAGTTCTATATTTGCTCTTTTAGAAAAACTTTTAGCTACGATTGTTGTGTAAGCAACATAAGATTTGTTTTGTAAACTAAAACTCTTACCTTTCTAATGATCTGATATAATCTGGATGCGCCGGCCGATAATTTTTCACTAACAGATTGCAATACTTCAATAAGCCGCCGCCTCGTATTTCTTCAGGCCGCCTCGTCGATATCAAACGTTTCTGTAAGTGACGTAAGGCCTCTCGGAAATCTCCAAATACCGATTCGCCTACTACGGAAGGATAGAAATTTTCGCTGATAGGAGGCGCCCTGCCTCCTTCCTGCTCGTCGCCGGTATTGCAACGATAAAACAACAGCAGAGAGTCGAGGACTATTTGGAACGAGTCCACGCTGAACTCGAATTGTCGTCTCATGCGATCCACGAATTTTAGTTCGACTCCTCTGCCACGCTGGCAACCTAAGGAGATTAGCGACCACCGGTCACCGGAATCCGTTGGATTGTTTACCTAAAACAATAAGGATTAATTAGCTTTTAGGAAATGAAACAAACTATTACTATTACTATTACTATCTAGTCGATAATGGACTGAGGTGAGACCTATAAGCCCATTTTTGGACTGTTACTTATCCAATTGGTTTAAAACTGTTAGTTTTTAAGTGTTTATTTTGGTTAAAGCACTATGGGAACTGATTATGAAGTTTTGTCTTGAATACTGACGCTGAAGTAGCACTAACTGTTTCAGCTGGGAGTTGATTCCAAGAGCAAATAAGACTCTGGAGACTGAGGAGTATAGTTTTCTTTTTTAAGTTTGAGACTGTGATCCCGCGGAGTGTTTGGTCTATGTTCAAGGCATAGAGGTGTCTAACAATTCGAATGTTGTTGTAGAATGTTTGGTAGGTGAAGATAAGATCTCCTATTCTTCTATTTTGGAAGCTCAGCAGTTTTTGTTATTCTTGTCTTTCCCCATATGTAGGTCTTCTTCTACCAAGCTGCAGCAATCATAATGCTCCTCTCTGTAGAGCAGTTCAAGTCTCTAATGAGGTCTGGATGCCAAGCCTGACTTGGATATACTAAGATTGGCCTGCAGTAGGTTATGTTGTACAGTTTTGTATACACTTCTTGGGGGCTTTCTGAGTAATAACTTGCTGTTGACTTTTCTGCATATTGTTGTTACATGTGCTGACCAAGTCAAGTCTTTGGTTATCAAAACTCCAAGGTCGTTGTGTTGTTGAACACTGACCAGAACTGACCCATTAATGGTGTATTTATTCTATAGGCTATTTTTCCCAAGATGAAGAACCACACATTTTTTTACATTAGGGGGTAGTTGCCACTTGCCAGTCCTCACACCACTCCTCAATTTGGTTTAAATCATTCTGGAGCGAGTCAAAATTGTTGGATATTATAAGGTTGAGGATATCTCTAGTATAAGTTAGAAACAACAGAGGTACAAGTACCAAGCCTTGGGGTACGCCACTTTGTACTGGATAGAGTTCAGAGTATGACTTCGTACTCCCTGTTTGTAAGATAGTCTTTGCTGGTTCAAAGCAGTAAATCCCCCCTCACACTAAAATGATCTGGTTTTAGCAGAAGCCCCTTGCTTGAGACTCGGTCGAATGCTTTGGCAAAATCCAAGTATATGACATCAATAGGAGTTTTTTGATCTTATGATTTTGTCGAGGGGTAAACCATAAGTGGAAATCATTGTACATTTTTTTGGAAATCACATAGTAATCAATCAGGAATACATGGAAATCACTTGGGGGAGTCCCTGGGAATCGCTAGGAATCTCCTAGGACTCCATGGAAATCACATAGGAATCCATTGACAATCGCTGAGAATCATGTGGTGATCGCTGGGAATATCATCCGATTCTAACCCAGAAATCGCATATCATCAAACATTTTAAACACTACAGCGTACCGCTCAGTTGTGTATTTGCCTTCAAGACTAAGTTTTAGGCAACATTAAGTGCTAGACAATTTGAAATGTATGTAATGTCCCAACGAGTTTCCCAATAACTGAACCGAGACTACGAAAAATTTAGAACTTGAAGAAGAAGAAGAACGAGTAAAGATTAGGTCTGTTCTCACAAAAATCACAAACCATTCAGAGCGTTTTTGATTGGTGCAAATCGCCAACAACCAGTTTTCTGACTATTTTCAACCAATGAAATTCGCCCTGACTGGTTTGTGATTTCTGTGATAACAGACCTAAAGTATGACAATGTTGTAGATTATAAAACTGAAATCATGAATCTTGAAATATCTCTCGAATCCAACTTGCCAAAAGAAGACACAGAATTTCTTCACACATCAGGGTTTAGCAATTGCGATTCGCTACAATTAAGAGATTATTCAGGGCTCAACTCCAATTTGGTTCTTTTTAGAGAAGCAGGGACGCTTGTCGATCCAGTATCAAGAGCTATGGGAATTTTCCTGAGAAAGACACAAAAGGAAAAGTCGGGAATCCAAGGCAATAAGAACGTGAAAAGGGAAAGTAGAATAAATACTAGGCAGGACGAGAAGCATAGGCGATAGCACATCTGAAACAAAATCAGAAATAAGTTTGTCGAGTGAAACCCTAACTGAAGATGCCTCTGATCTAGATGTAGTCTAGGAGGCAGTGACGATTTTCGGTACTTATTTTCCCAGTCAGACAACATGGATAGAATTGAAGGGTGTCACAATTCTTGGGATGGGAATACATAAGATTCATTGATCAATGATTGCCAAATATGGAAATCATTGTACATTTGTAAGCATAGGAGTTGACCCCTCCTCGGATTTTGTCCAGTTGTTAAGACAGTCAAGAAAGCAAGTTGTGGTAATGTTGAGCATTGCAACAATGATAACTGATTATTTGACATGAATGCAGAACAATGTTCGAAGCAAACAGTGGATTTTGAAACATATTCATGCAACATTTTGCATCCTCTTACTAAGTTTAGTTACGAGAATTCCACGGCAGAAAGATAAAGATAATCCAAAAAATCTCCTTATAAAACTGAAGGAGGAAAAACTGCTGGAAAACTATAATCCTTGATTAGTTCGAAACAAGAATAAGCAGCTGAGAATATTTTGGTTTTTTCAATCCGTCAGTAGCTGTGACACGACATCTTCAAAAAACAAGATGCCAATTCAAAAGACATTGCAGAGCGCATTAGGGATACCAAAAAAGGAAACTAACAAAAAGCCAAAAGATAATAGGTCTGTTCTCACAAGAGTCTGTGAGAGTTTGCAAACTGTCAGTAAGCATCGCTCATACATGTTTTCAATACCGCCATTCCAAGGTAAATCGCTAACTTAGCTGAGCGATTTTTTCTAACAGGTTGCAAACTGTCAGAGATTTTTGTGAGAACAGACCTAATATTCAAAAGACTGCAAACTGGAAACTTGTTATATAACTGGCTCAACATAAAACAGAAACTCGCCTCGCATCGAGAAGAAAAACTAAGATGAGAATCAATTTAAGCCCAAATAGACAAGTGATGAGATGAAGGCAAGGACGTCAACAAAAACCGATTCAGATAATAGGAAAGTAGAAAAACCTAACATTTTAATTGTGGAAAAAGATCTTCCTGGGAATTCATAATCTAACAGATTAAGGACCTCATTTACGGAGAATGATAAACCCTTGATAGCAGAATAAGTATGATAATGAAAAATTTAAAAAGATAACAAAGAAGAAGATACTAATACAAAAGTGTGAATTGAAGATAATCACTCACTAGAGATACATTTGAAAATGGATAAAACCATGCTCAATCAATAAGTTATGATAATTACCTTGACCATCTTGCTGACGTAAGCTTCTTTTAGACTGCAAGTGGATATTCGTTTGCGACTGACTCCATCCGGCAGCATGTCATACAGCGAACTCAGAACCGCGGCTTTGACCTTGTCGAAGTTCCTGGGCGAGCTCAGTTCAACCCCAAAAATGAGGTCTACGTCATTATATGGCTGGTCTTGACCTAGAATAGAAGGAATTCTAAGAGTGGCATTCAGTCTATGTAAGGAAAATTGTTCTATAGCAAAGAGTTGAATATTGAATTTAATAAAATTAGCTACGTTTTGAATAAAACTGAAAAATCGCATTGAAAATGAAGAAAAAAGAAAAACAAATATAAAAAATAAATTGGAATGAAAACAAAATTGCTAAAATCAGAAAAATATATAGAAAGACGCTCAAAGCCATGGCGGGATTATTTGCAAAGGATGGCTGGATCCATACTGCTAACTAGAAAACTTGTGGAAGCTATTGAAAGAGGCCTATATATCCAGAAGTTAGTAAATGATGGTTGATGTTATAGCATTACTTTTCACAGACCACATACTCGATGACATATTCGTTTCCTTCAACTATTTGCTATATCACAATTTTTTGTTAATGAGTAAGTAATTTTACAGGGAATACTCACACTCACCAGCAGCCAAAACATGTGAAGCGGCTCCGCCGTTGAGTCGTATGTCGCGAACACGCATGCCAGCGCCACCAGCTGTTGGATCACCTTCTAATTTCGCTCTGACTATATCAACCAAATCCCGCAATCTTACTTCGAGTGTGGGAAAATTACCTCTACCAACGATGGATACCTGCAGGACAATAACAATGATTGAGCATTAGTTTAACTTCAAAGCAAAAATACTTACAGTTTCTTCCATGACATCATTCAATTTGCAAATTTGCTCGTATGACAATACAGCTAGTCTGGCTTGAGTATCTTCGTCGAAACTGTTTTCTTTGCTTTGCGGGGAGCCTCTGAAGGAGTGCGAGCTCCCCAGTTCCACATCTTCGTCGTCTGTTTCTTGGCCCAAGTCGCACTGGAACAAAAAACGAAAAATATATAATTTGATCCTACTTTGTAAAACTAACATACAATTGAATTGCCATTGATACCCGTATGATGAGGGCATCAATAATTTGGAAAACGCGACAAGTTTTAATTAACATATCTACTTGTTAAGCATGTAATGAGGCAGTTCGTGACGATTAAATATAATTCACCGATACTAAATATATGATTGAGGTTTTTATTCATTGAATTCATTAATAAGGCGACTAGTTATATTAGATTAGATTTGAAAAGTTGTAAGTGAAAATTTATAGGATTTTCAAACTACATTATTTGCATGGAAGGCTGAGTAAAGTAAATCACTTTCTTGCCTAAGCCGGAAAAGGTATACTTTCCGAATGGTTGCAACAAACTGAAAAAGCCTAATTAGGTACTGCAACAAATTTCCAATTAAACTTCTTTACAAAATAGATACAGTTCAAGGTTGTTCAAGCTAGTTTACACGGCTTTACCCTGATTCATATTGATATAATTGATTATAACTATTAGCTATTAGTAAGTATAATGAGTCAAATAATTTATTACAAACAAAATTCCATATTGAACCAATAAGGCTATTTAAGAAAGCAAAACCGGCAAAACGTTCTATGGTTCACGCCTCGATTGTTTTTCTTCGTCAAGTCACGCTCAGGCTTGACCTACCTTAAAATTGCCGTGGCTTCAGCCTTCAGCAGTCACACACCAACAACTTTACATAATAAAGTGTTGTTTTGTTTGGGTTAGCTAATGCTCGACAATTCTGTTCAATCTTAATGATAGATTTTCAAATTTGGAAGAGATGAATAACTTGCTGGTTACATAATTAATTCCTTATTTGGGTCGCGTAGCGGGAAACTATCGTAGATATTACAAATAATTTTCGATGCTTTTGACAGGATTCTAAGATAAGATTCTTAGTAGGTACTTACGAATACCTCCCAAAAGTTGTCAAGTCATTATTATTGTGTTCTAATTCAAGATGTTTTTCATATTGGTCAAAAATTACATTTAGCATCAATTGAAGATCCCTAAATTTAGGAATTCCAATTTTAATTTTTAATCCCAGTGGTTGGTGGGGATCTTACCTAATCCCTGTATCGCTTATCTGTAGGTATTAAAAAGCAAACTATAAACGAATTATTATTATACAATAATACACTTAATCTTGATAGAAAAAACAATGAGATATTCATTATTTAGGAGTATAAAGCTAAAATTATTATGTTATTTTTTTGCAAGTAGTAAATTCATTTAAATACTCTCATGTTGCCCACCTACATGCCCCATCATGTTATTTGGATTTTCCAAATTTATCATGCCGGACACATTTTTAATTGATCTCTCACCTCGATAATTGTTAATACATAGAATTAATTAGTAAAATGTTATTTTTCCGGTACAAACACGTTCATTACTTACTTGTTGATTCTTACAAAAGTATTCTAAAGCTTCCGCAATACACGAATAATCAAAAACCGCTTTAACCATTATTAAAACAAACAAGTTATAAACTTATGGTATCAACGAATTCTCACTTATAACTACCGAAAAGCTTACTGTTGCACTAAAATTATCACTTTTCGAAAATATGTAACCTTATCTTATCTTTGTGCAAAATTATTACAAGTTGACGTCACAAGATTCTGGATGTTTGCAAAATAATCTCTCACAAGGAGAAATACATCAATTTCGATTATGTATATTGTTCAACAAAGATTTAGTTAGGTATCTCATGCTGGATTAGTGGAATCAATAAAATGATATAAACGATTTATATAATTATTAATTAGAAAAATGCAAAAATAACATTAAAATAGGTCATTATTGTAAGCACAAGGTAATGAAAAATCTGGAAACTGCAGAACCCATTCTAAAACACATGAGCTGTAACTTATGCTATAACAAAACAAAAAGATTCCATGAATGATTATTATTGGAACTGGAATCAAGTCCCTTATACTAACAAATTTTTATGCAAAAAGGTAGACTTACTTTTTCATGTTCACTGTAATAATCTAAAGTGGACATTTCTTCGGAGTCATCAAAAAATGGTTTCACCATTTTCAAGTTTGAAACTTAGTTGCACTTGATAATCTTTTGGTCCTCAAAAATTCATTATCTTATCGGTGAAAGGATAACCGAGAGCTTTCGAAATGACGAAAAATATAATGAGAATACGTAATTTATTGTTCTCAATGAAGTATCTGATATATGAATAAGAAATTATTATAACAATGGACTATCATAATTGAAACAAAGCAACCAAAAACACCCAAAAAAAAAAAACAAGTTTTACATAATTTTTCGCACGCGGCAATATGTTCTCAAACAAGTTTCGGAACTTAGCACACTTAATGCACCACTCCCGCCACCCGAAAGTTCCGAAGTGGAAAAGTTTGTATTTTTCCGAGAGAGCGGACCTTCTATCCTGAAGAGGGTACGATAATGTGTTGCCGGTTTTAGCCCCGTTTTTCCACCCCCGCATTTGCTGCAGCGTGCAACAGCGTCAATTCCAGAGACCCCGTTGCCCGGCAACGAGACGATCTTGTGACGTCACGGGAATCGGGGTGGCACATGAATGAACGGCACGTGGGTGGACCTTGTTGCCGCACGGGTCATAACAAAAGCTTTAGTCAATGAGAAATGAAAATGTTTATATGGATGTTTATACTTCAAAAAGAAAAGCTTTATGTTTGGTTGGAATTGAGGAGATTTTTATTCAATCAGAATATTTTCCTGGATAGAACAGTCAAAGTGAGAGCTTTAAGTGTAAAAATCCACTGCCATAACTTATGTAAGAAAACTGATTTTCAATTCAATTACTTCTAAAATCAAACTATAATAGTCCTGTGAAACCATATACATTTTGTTTTTTAAATGGGAATAAATCAGATCCAACAATCCACCAAGGTAGAAAGGAATTTCCAAATTCAAAATCGGTTCAATGACAAAAGGTTCATCTTTTATACACTATCTCACAATTTCCAATAATATTTTCAATTTGAGACGTTATTAACGTTAACTAGATTTGTCATGCGTTGCATCTTTGAAGAATTGATCTTCTGAATTCAGGATAATATCATCTGCAAAGGAGATTGAGTCTTCGTACATAATTTCCAAGTTCTTCCAATCTATCTCCCTCAAAATGTATTCGATTAGATGCAAACTATATTCACATAGTTTTGGCGATACGGTGTCACACAGCTTGGAACATTTAATGTTGGTCAATCATATCAAACCTCGTAGTTCACTGGATGTTTTTTTTGTTCTTGGAAGAAACCACTTCTTCTCTTCTTTTCTATTGAAATCTTGTATCTTGAGATTAATCGAGCATAATATTGTCGTTCTTCTGTGTTTGTAAGACATTTTCTGATTTTCTGCTTGTCCTTTATCGGAAGTGTCTTTTGTGTTCCTTGATAATCGTGATTATACTGCTTTCGGTTATTCCTACATTCACCGATCTTCAAATACATGAAAAACTATATACTGCTTATCGTCTTTAATGGTTCATTGTCTTTCATTGTGTTTCATCCTAGAGATGTCTGGATTCAAAAATTCGTCTTGCCCTGTTAGATACAGTTCAGATGATCCCTCGCCTTTGTTTAGGATCAGACCAGAGGATTAATCGTTAAGGTAGCTGTACTTATGAGTATAGGCTCTCGTTTAAACTTTAAACTTTATCTCAGTTTAAATGAAGACAATCTCTCCAAATGGAAGTCAAGGAAGGCTCATCATCATCATTTAGCCTTGGTTTGTCCACTGCTGGAAATAGGCCTTGCCGAGACATTTCAATTTTTTCCTGTCCTACGCGGTTGTTATCCAGTTGGTGCTAATCCTTGTTACGTCATCGGTCCATCTGATGTGCGGTCGACCTCGTTTTCGCTTATCTGCTCTTGGTCGCTATTCCAGGATTTTCTTGGATCTTGCTATATGCCGTGTCCATCTTCATTTTGCTGTTGTTATTCGCTCTAGAACATCATCAACCCCTGTTTTTTTACAAATGACGTCATTTCGTATTCTATTTCTGAGACTTATACCAAACATCGAGCGTTCCATTTGCTGATTTTTTGGTCAGGGTGAGGGTCTCCGCACTGTAAGTGAGCACAAGGAAGATAAATATGTTGAAAGCTTTTCGTTTCAGTGTAATTGGAACATAATTTTTGCAGACATCTCGAAGTCTGCCATATGCTGCCCATCCCAATTGGATTCTCCTCAGTAATTCTGCTGCTCTACCAATCCTTACTTCGTGACCTAGATATATGTAGCTTTATGCACCATAATTATCTATCTCTATTTAAAATTGATCTTCAGGACTAACTTTTGTGTAGTGTCTGTTAGTCCTTGGATCATAATATCAGCCTCCGGTAAGTTGTCGGAAATGGTCCGCGAATCTGAAGTGGCTAAGTCTTTCCCCATCAATATTAATACATCTGTTCTCCCATTCTAAGTTTTTAAAATCGTGTTCTGGGACGGTGATAAATAGTTTGAGCGACAGAGTGTCACCTTGTCTTACGTCTCTTTCCAATTTAATTTTTTGTGCAGGGGATTGTGAGTCAACCCCCTAAGACATGGCGCTCTCTATCTTATCATAAACTGTATTCTGGAGTCGATAGAGTTTGGATGCCGCAAAAATGTCTCTTCTTCTTCTTCCTTGCCATGATTCCAAACAAAGAAAGTGTCCTTTACATGTACGAACCAACAAGTAAAATACAAGTTATTCAAAGCTTTCCATAGAACTTGGTTACTAACTGGCTGAGTGGGTACTTTGGTGAACAAGGGCAGCTTAGTGGTAAAACTGAGCAAAATGCTGCATTGGGTTACTGATGCCTTAGTTCTAAACTGAGATTGAAAATGTCTATATTATAGACTCTTTTTTGTATTTTTCGATGTTATAAGCTCTATATCCGATATTTTTCTTCATATAGGGTCCTAAGAAATAACAGCTGTGTAGCTCTGGAGAGAGGTCGACAGGTGTGATAAAGTTTTTAGACAGGCATAGCCATTTGCACCAGTGAATCAGAATCGGCCTACTAATTAAGGCCATTTTAGTGAATATTATACAAATAAAACAGGCTGATCTTTTTTGAAATGATTACTTGTTCCAAAAGCAAATTTTATTTTTATCCAATCCAATCCGATTGTCTGGCCTTTTATTATTTTAAATCCCTTTACATGTAGATTCAAATTCCTATTCCGTGCCAAAATTTACAATTTTCAAAATCATTGAAAATCTCCCCCTACACCGATGTAAAGTTGCAGTAACAAGCAAAACTTTATTCATGCATCCATTTTCATCACTTTTTGTAAAATTTAATTGAAACATCTCGCATAATCAATTTAAATTTCCATAATTAATTTCTGTATTTTACTGCTTCTTTTATGCCGCTGGCGTTTGTTATGCGAATTCAGGCCGCCCACGTCTGGCAACGAAGCCCGTTTCAACCGCCCCCGCAATGCCAGAACAACCAGAAATATCTCCCTATCGATTTACACTTCTTACGCTATTTACAATAGAATGGCGGAGCAGCCCCGACCCCCGGGGATACGAATTCTTCCCGGAAAAACAACGCAAAAAATTACAATTACGCGCTTTTTTAATTGTTATTTCGATAAACAAGATTAGTGGGCAAACGTTTGACGTATAGAGGCGCCTTATCGGTGGCAATCGGGCAAAGTTCCACGCAGCAACAAGTATGGCGGCGAGCCAATTTATTTCTCAATGGATCGGGAATTTCGGGGATGCTCGCGATGACGTCAGAGGAGTCGAGTGCCCGGGTGGGACGATAAGATATGGACTTTTCAAATAGTATCGTTTGACGTAACTAAAGGGGGATTCTGGAAGGCGATTTTCACGTTTCGGCTTCAGTTAACAAGGTTGAGATAAGGCGATTCTCTTGATGGATATGGAGTGGACAATTTTGTAATGGGTTTTACTTTGGAAGAAAGCATAAGTTTATTGAAAAATTGATCAATATCGGTAAATAGATTGTCTTTTATGTTGAGGACCTTCACTTGAGTTAAAGAGTGCTTCAAGATCAAACAACCAACAACAGTATCAGCTTCTCTTGCATGCAGACACACCACATGGATTTCAAAAAGGTACCTGAGTGGAATGTCGAATACTTGGATGAAACATGGGTAAATTCTTGGTAGTGTTTGGGTTGTGCCTGGATGTTACTTGGATCAAAATAAATGACAACAATTCCAAACGGGTCTGGTATATAGACGGATCGAAAACAGAGTAAGGGACTGGAGCAGAGGTATACGTCCAACTTTGTAGACAATCAAGAGCCCTAGGAGAAAACCCAACCATATTTCAAGAGGAAATAGAGTCTCGCAATAGAGTCACCCTGTCACAGGTACCAAGGAATGGAGAGGAATGAAATAGAGAACCAACTTGCAAGACAAAGGAGCTGCAACATCATTCATTGGACCAGAACCTTTCTTTGGCATTACAAAAATCCATATTATAGGGGTCCAGAATTGGGTGAAGACTCAACAAGCCTCTCGCTGGAGAACACGCTTCCAGGACTAAGACAGGCGAAACAATTCATATCTCCCCAATCAATGGAGGCAAAGGAAATGATTGACCTTAGTAAAGCGGATTATGGGTCACTATCTTCCGGGTTACCACCTGGAAAAGATGGGCAAAACAGAATCAAACTTGTTGCGGAAATAACGTACAACAGGTTTATAATTTTCTTCTTTATTATTTACCATAAAAATAATATTCTAAAAATAGATGCTATTGCTGGACTATTTATCCTGTAAAACCGGCAACAACAACCCTTTGAACCAATAAAATTGCAGGTTTCTTCATTACCTTATGAAGTAATGGACCTTTCTCGCCGCTGTGATTGGCCAGCCGCCACACAAAATCTCTAGTTTTTATGACCTGCTCCCCTGGCAGACTCTAGTCGACGCACATTCTTCAGTACTATTAGAATAAGCGATGAGTTCGCGCTCTCTGATGCTCCCCAGAATCAGAACCCCCAAAAAACCCCGTTAGTACGCGCGATTTATAGTAAAAAATACTACTCTCTGTGTCTCAAGGCCTAACATGGTCTATATTATTGATTACAATTCATGTAATTAACCCCTAATTATTGCAAGTCACCTCGGACGTGCAAAATTCTCTCGTAAGCGCCTGTTTTTGGCTCTCTCTCTCACTCTCGCGGGGCTCCAACGCGCCTGTATATCGTTGTGTTTTCATCTCAGTGAAAAATTCCCTGGCTGCCATTGTGAATAGTGATAAATGGATAAATAATCACCTTGTGGATTTATCTGCATGAGCCGGATTAAGCAAGTAAGACCGTTACAATTTCTCTAACAGTCGAACAACAAATACTGATTGGTGATTCGCTTGAAATGCACTATAAATTGAAGTGTCTTCTAACGCTTATGCAGAAATTTATTTTCACATTCGTGAAATTAACATTTGTACATTTGTATATAGAAACTGAGCATATATAAAGACTTTTCTATCACATAGGTATTGTTTACCGACTTCCGCAGAAAAGTGCTCAAATTGTTAATTCCCAATACAACAAACAACTTTCAAGAATCAATAAACATTTTGTGATTACACTGTATAAATGAGAATCAAGGCAAACCCTAACCCATAATACAAGGCTTAAATGATCCAATACCTAGTGGTTAATATTAACAGTCAGTCAAAGTAAAAACTTTTGGCATCCCTGGTGCGGTTTGACTAAAGCCCAAAAAGGGGCAATAGCTAGTTCCGTCACAAAACTTATGCCGCTTCTGTGAATCGGGAGCCCTACTTGACGGTTGCGGGTTGTGGATGTGGAAGAAGCCAATGCCAGAAACATTATAGGCTGGTGACCCACTAAATAGCACAATAGATCTGATAAGGTCGCAGTACGGAGAGAGGTTCATAAACTGAACACCCCAACCCATCACAATCTACAATCTGCAATCCCAAATTAGGTAGAAAACAACTTATTTAATTACGATTGCTCTGATTACTCTACAGCAGCATCACTATGACAAAAGTTGGAGGTTGTCCACCCTACATTAATTCTTGCAATAAGGTTAAATTATTTACTCAAGCTTTAAATAAAAGGATGTTTGTTAATAAGAGATCTTGTTGAGGAGAAAACTTGAATTGCATATAATTACATATGTACTAGAATGTCCTAGGATGTATTAAGATGGAAAGTGCCGGGCTCTCAATCTATCAAAAAAAAACCTACTCAGTAGTAAATAAATAATATTATATCAAATCCAAATTGTCTTATTTCATAAATAAATACAAATAAACATTAACCTAATCAGGAAATATCAAAAGATTCTTGGATTGCAACGAAAATGCTACCGGGTGCAAGTCGAAGCAAACCAAATCAGGGCAGCAAAGTGTGGTAATCTTACGAAACCGAGAGCAACGAACATTCCAAAAGTTGGAAATCGTTCGCAAGGTGAGCAGAATTAATAATAGTGAAGTAAGAGATCTTTGGCTGGCTGACTGACTTCGGTCAGGACAAAGAACGGCCCGAATAGAAAGTAATAATGTTGTTATACATTATTATGAGGCGGCCTTGAGTTGCTTAGTTGAATAACTGACATTTTATTTGTATAAAGTGCCGACCGCGATTTGCCCCGGTTAAATTATGCATTAATAATATTAACGTTCACCGGTTCAAACAATCGGACATGGGTTGTCGAAAATGGACGAAACAATGCTTCTTTCATGTTTAATTAGTCCCATCTTCGTTTTGAAATAATTTTGAATATCGCGTGGATCTAACGAATTATGTAAATGATATCTTAGAGAAATGTAAATTGGAACATTTTCAACAACACATTATTAGGTAATGTCATTCTAATACCTACCTATCTATTCATTATCATATGATATACGTTTGACCTTTGTACATGGAAATTGGGTATGTTCTTTTCAAATACATATTAATTATTAATAAATAGCGATAAAATTAAAATCTACCATACTCAACAGTGTTTAATTCATAAACTTTCAAATGAAAAAAACAACCACTGATAATTAATAAATTAATCAATCATTGTATTGCAAGCTGGCTATTATAATGCGTTATCAGCAAATTATTGACCCATTGCAATAATACACTTGTAAAAGTGTTGCTCTCACTCTCCGTTGGTAACCGACCAATTATTCTAAATATTCTCTTATCATTAATGTATTAATTTTTAACGTGGGCATTTTTCAAGCGCCAAGCGCCTATTGAACGAAAAAATGTATTGTCTTATCAGCCTTAAAAATGTTTAAAATGTGGATTTAGTGATTAGCTTTTGACGTAATAGTGGCCATAAAAAGGTTGACAATAATTTTTTTTGCCATTTGAATAATAAAGACTCAAAACAATTGGCCTTGGACATAAATAAGTAATTCCTCAACTACTGGTTGGTGATTCCGGAAAACGGTTAATACCATATCATTTTCCATTCGTTTGAGGATGTAAAAATATAGGTTCGACGTTTAAAAATTCAAAAGTCACCCAAGGAATAGAGTCGGTATAATAACAGTCAGTCATAGAAAGCTTTAAAATATGCATGAACTATTATTGAAGCAGATTTAATACAAACAATATTTTGTCACACCAACCAACCTTCACGATAATTGGGTTATTCGCGGAAAATTCCAAATTCAGGCGCAGATTTACCAACTTCATTAATTATTATCATCCATGTTACCGCAAACCTTTTATTTGATGCCGGATGTTATGGGATTTTTATTAATTTTTTAATGTTTTTCACGCAGCAGTTGTTTTCCGCAGTACCAATTGTGGAAGTAGGTACTTACTCAAAATCATCAGTAATTTGAAATAGAAAAAGTCTTATGCTGAATCTTAGATTTATTCATAAGAGGCACAGCTGCAAAGGGACCTCTTAGACTAAGAGAATCCAAACTGTGCAAGGAAACCGATTATGAACTCTTGATAATTCTTAAGGATACTAACAGCCAAAACCATGAAGCTGAAACAGTTCTTAACGGACATAGAGGATAACGATTCCTTCGAGGACAGGATAAAGGTCACTATGCCTTCAAGAAAATGGGCCAATAGGTCTCCGAGATGCAAGCTCTACAGTTGCAGGGCAAACATTTCAAAACCTATCCTAACCTAACCTAAGCTGATCTGTTGAATTATTCAGTCAGTTGGCAACACGATAAAAGAAAAACCATTTCATTGACGAGCTATTCCAATAAATTAAACAAAATTTTCACCTATCATCGGAAAAGTTCACAACAAATCGTTTCCTCTTTCTCAAGGGTTCTTTCATTCAAACGGATCGAACTCAATTTGCACAAAAGAAAAAAGAAAACCTTTTCTGGTGTAATTTATTTTGCTGCATTTCCAATCATGAAATAAATGCAAAACAGCTGCTAATTTTTTCTTTATTTTCTTTATAATTTGAGCATTACGAATTCGGTTTTTGCACTCTGTTCTAGATTTCTTCAATTTTCAAACTTTCCTTTTCGCTAATCTAACGACACAGGAAGTAGAACTTTTTTAAAACTATTAATATTTAGATACACATTACCATAAATGGTCTACAATATCATTTATTACGGCATTATGCTTTTTTAAATTAAATTTTGAATAGAATTTTGTATGTGTCCAGCGTCACTAACTGAATAATCAACGTAGTTAATATGTGAAACATGGAATAAATTAATAAACAATTTTTGCATAAATGTATATATAGTACGATCAACAGAGGAGATAGAACAATAATAATTTT
This sequence comes from Ceutorhynchus assimilis, assembly GCA_917834065.1. Taxonomy (NCBI): domain Eukaryota; kingdom Metazoa; phylum Arthropoda; class Insecta; order Coleoptera; family Curculionidae; genus Ceutorhynchus; species Ceutorhynchus assimilis. The sequence goes on from OU892281.1 coordinate 8,581,980, forward strand.
AAAGAAAAATCTGATTTCGGAAAAATAATTGGAAAATACTCTAAAAACGAATTACATATTCTATTTTTAAATTCAATTGAATTCAAGAGTCTATCTATCAATCAATAATTTATCTTACATGTTTTTTCAAATCAATCGTAAATGTTATTTCAAATTTACCTTTTTTTTTCTCAGTTTTTCTAATGAGTTAAACCTCAATTCTAATTATCTGGCGTTACTTAGCATAAAAATGCATTAATGGGTACGGCTATATATAGTTAATGCACAATATAATAATATTAATTTACTTGCAATACTCGCCTTAAACGAATACACATTTTATTCGTTGCTAATTTATGCTTGGGTAGGCCGAAAGCATTACAAACGTATTTTTCAATTAGGATCAAGATCGGATTGCTCAATATCGTTCGATACTCGATCAAATTAGTTTCAATGCAAAAACTTGTTATACTTAATATGTATACTTACGATTTTTGAATTTGTAATTATTATTGTCTGAACAGTGCCTTACCTGAAACAATAAAAAAATTATATTAGTACTAACATAATATTAATGTAAATTATATTGGAAATTTTATTATTCAAATAGCGTTTCTTATAATCTTTTTATTTGATTGTTCTCACACCTTATACAGACTGTTTTCAAACCCATGCAAATGCACAAATCTGATCAAATTGTTCAAATTCAAGATTGTTCTTAAATTCATCGAAGGAACACCTGTTGACCACTCTCAAGCAGTAGCATTCCTTGAATACACACCTCAAAAACTTATGCTGCACCCTCTCGATAGCCAGAGACCAAAGTATATGGACATTATAAGAGGAAGACCACACACAAGAACAATAATTCAAATGTGGTCGACCAGGGAACAGAAAAGCAGTTTAAGGGAAGGAAATTTAGGAATTCTTTAGTACAAAGCATGATAAAGCCCAATACTTGTTGTGTTTAGAAACAACTGATGGCAAGTGTTGTGTGTAAGTTAGATAGGTGTCAAGCAACACTCCCAAATCTTTTATTCGAGAATCCAGCAATAAGGGAGAGCCTTCTATATTATAATCTTGATGGATGAGATTTTCTCCACGGCTGAAGATCATTAATTGGCATATTTATTAATATGTAGTTCCATTCCATTAAGATCGCACCACTGAGATAAACGATCTAAATCAAATTGAAGTTGGTGACAGTCATTCTGATTCCGGATGTAGAATTTTATAAAATAATAAGAAAAATGCGAACGTGAAACAGAATGCAATATCATCAGTATTGCCAGAGAGCAAAAATTTTTTGTACCAAAATTCAAGAAAAATTGTACCAGAGCGGTTTACCCGGGCCACTCGGCCAGGGAGGACACGCTGATTCCTTTAGTGTAGCGCGAGTGCGGCCCAGAACATCTAAGGGCATCACAGACCTGTAATATTCATAATAGGTACCTATTAAAATCAGTTGACAATGAACGGACTCATATAACTTCGGCCCTTGAGGTTCGTATAACCTTGGCCCTTCGAGCTCGTAACGTAATTAAAACAACACCGGCCATTCAGGCTGGAGATTTGAAAAAAAAAAAATGACAATACTGCTTATGATACAAAAAACGTTAAAAAATTGACGTTTCAAAGTAGGCCTTGTTTTCTTTAAAACTCGATACAAAATGACGTTTCTTTGTTGCCCTGTGGGCTCAAGATTGAAAACACTGTCGCCCTTCGGGCTCATGATTAAAAAAAAAAAAACCCATTTCAATCTTCTAGCGTTACAGTGTTGCCAAAAGTTAAAAATTTCAATCAGCCTACAACATCATAACCTCAATCATAACAATCGTTTCTTGATGTCAATTGCCACTTGTCAAAGTTTCACATTTACAATTACAAATGCTCCAAAATTACCGTTAAAATGTGGCAACGTTGCTATTGTAGGCCTCAATCTGAATCACAAGGCTGTCAATTGACAAAAAAAAGTCATAATAATCGTAAGTTGTCCTGAAAATTAACTCGTCAATTGACAAAAGTCATAATATTGTATGTAGGCCTGTCAGTTGTCAAAAAAAAATTGAGTAATTATTCCAATTGTTTGAACCGAAAACAATCGAAAATTTACTCTGATGATAGTTTAGCTCGACCAACTGATTATTTAAATTGTTTCCTACTTTATCTCGCTCTTTGTCTTACTCATTTATAATCGCTTTTGGTTTTTTACTAATGTATCCTACCTTATGTTCTTTCTAAAAGCTGGAAAAAACATTATGTTTGAGATTGTAATTATGGCAACGTCGCTTTTGATCAAGTAAGTCTTGTAATGTAATGTCATTTGGCATTTTAGAAAGTCGGCTATTTTCGAGTGTTTTTATCCAGTTTCTCCTCGAATTTTCCACTTTTCCGGGCCAGTTTCGATCGAGAAAACTGTTAATTATACGCGAGCCCGAAGGGCCGGAGTTATTTTAATCACGGGGCCCAGTTTATAATTCTATTGATCAGCGGATAATTTGGAGCCAATCAAAAGCCGGGAATATTCAAAATGCGATTTTTAGCGCTCAATCAAAGAGCCGGGAATATTCAAAAACTTTAGTTTTATCAAGTTGACTTTGGAATGTTGGTTTTCTATTGGGTTTTCTTAAGATTTTCACTTTTTTCAGAAAACATATACTTTGTCTTACTCACTATAATCAACAAGTAAACCTTGTAATGTAATTTTTATTGAAACCAAACTAAAAACAAGTTTCCGATGCTTTATCTAGGAAATTTTAATTATTATAATCATTATTTATTGATTATTTAACAATTTTTAATTGAATTTTAAACAAAAAACTCATTTTTTTTCCGAAATGTAATGTGGCAATGTTGCTTTTAGTCGGCCATTTTGGACGTCTTGTGATTTCGTGCCAGTTTTTCCTCAAATTTTCGACTTTTCTGGGGATTTTTAATAGAAAAAAGCGATTTAACATATGAGGCTTTGAGTTTTCTTCATTTTCTAGCAAAAATTTCCACTTTTAAATGCCATAATTAGCAAAATCCCATTTAAAATGCTTTTGATGTGGAAACACCGCTTGTGGCTAATTTCAATCAAGGAGGCCTTGTAATAAATATCAGTTGCCATTTTTGACAGTCGGCCAATATCATTTGACTTGTTCACATTTTTATCCAGTTTTTCTTGGAATTTTCCACTTTTCCGGGCTGTTTTCGATCGGGAAAATCGATTTAAAGTACGAGGCTTAGAGTTTCCTTCATTTTGTAACAAAAATTTCGAGTTTTTCAACGGGGTAAGTGACAAAAACTTAAGTTTCATCAAGTAGGCCTTGAAATGTCATTTTTCAATGGTTTTTCTTTGGATTCTCCGATTGGGAAACCGATTTACAGTACTTGGCTTTGAGTTTTCTTTATTTTCTGCCGAAAACTTAAACTAAAAACAAACTACGTCAACCAAAAACCACAAAACGAGTGTTACATTGGTGACGCCATCTATTTACGAATCAAAAATTATTGTTATATCCAATTTGGATACAGACATACAAGTTAATTAGAACATCAACATTAGACTAACTAGGCAGAAGGCTAAGACTTTTTGAGAATTTGGAAAAAATAAAACAATTGAAAATTGTACCATATATTCCAACATCGTACCAGCGTACTTTTTCAAAACGAATGGTACCAAATCTGGTACAATTGTACCACCTCTGGCAACACTGAATATCATTTACGTAAACATTGAAGAGTAGGGGTTCTAGATGTGACCCTTACGGAACACCTGATGGAACTTTAATTTCGGTAGACTGAAAGTTGTGGATACGTACAATTTGTGATCTATCTGTAAGGTATTATGTATTAACCATTCTAAAAGCTTTCCATTAATTCCAATGTGTCTTAATTTATTAATTAGGATTTTATGGGTTACTCTGTCGAAGGTTTTCTTGGAGTATGTATATATGGCATGCACATGGGACCCTTCTTCCAAAGAATTCAAGAGAAAATCTGTAAATGTAAGCAAATTTAACTCAGTGGCGCGGTGGAGAAGAAATCCAAATTGCTGGTTGATGACCAGCAGACTAAACCTTCAAAAACTTTTGGAATACAACTCAAATACTGATAGGCCTGTAATTATTGACCTACGAGTTGTCACCTCATCTTAGTCTAGGGGTAATGAAGCTTATATTCCAGTAGACTGGACAAATTCCAGATTTTAGGAAAAGATTGAAGATAATATGAAGTGGTCTTGAAAAGATGAAACTACAATATTCAATAAGATTTGATGGGAGACCATCCAAACCAGGTCCTTTATTTATATCCAAACTTGATAACATTTCATAAATTGATGAGATCGGTATATTAAAATGGGAAAGATTGATGTCACCAAAAGGTAGAGAATCATTCAGGGTACAGTCCTCATCAGTATACATTTTTGAGAAGTATTCAGCAAACAAATTGCCAATATCCTCTCCCACAGAGCAACTTATATCACCAAAGTGCATGACTGATGATATTTAGCTTTTTTCCTTTCATAGTCAGCATAAAACCCTGAATTAAGATATTTTGTGTGTGTTCTCTATAGGAATATTCTTAGGAAAGAGTTTTTTCTTCTATCGTCTGTAGAATATACTACTTGTAGGTGGGGTGGGTGCACAATATTGTCGGAGCATTAGAAAACTTTAAGGACAGCATATCCATAAAATCCTGTCAAACAAAACTGGTAATCAAACGACCATCCAGAAAACTGTCCGGAAGGACTGCAGATTGTGGAAATAAGAAGACGAGAGAGCCACTCTGTTCATTTGCACGTGACAGACACTCTTTGGGAGGAGGAGGCCACCAAGGGGACTACAACTTACCCTGACGCAAAATCTCTGTAGATTTTCTTGAGTAGAATCAGTATTATCTTCTTTACGTATGCTTTCGACAATGTATTTTAAAATGACCCCACGTACAACTGCTCAAAAATATAGCAAACTGTCAGAAATCAATGTAAGAACAGATCAGTGTAAGAACAGTAGATCATAACCAACCTTAATGATATATTTTGCTTCCCATTCATAATTTTTTTTCGTATTCTATCGTATTATTTTTAGTTAAATGTCGCATTTGAAATTTCACGGTCAAAACGTTGAATAAAAAAAAAAAACGTGTACCGTTTCCTGTTTGGACTAGAGATGATTACAATAATGATTTCAAAAATTACACTTCCGCTGTTCAAAATCCGTTTTCGCCAAAACTGACCGGTAATTTTAATTGGAACGTCGATTTGCGGTTCGATATTTTTTTTTTTAAGTTAAGGGTCTGATGTTTGACTGAATTATCAGTATTGATTTCATTAAATGACCAAATATCAAGCATGGATGCCTCTAGGTGCAGACCAACACCCAATGCTGAATTCCTTACATTCGTATTGGTTCTGTTTTGCTACTTTGAATTTAAACAATTCAAGGCAACGCACACACCGGATTGAATTTGGCTCAATACTGTGAGTCCAGCATTCACAAAAGTTAGTCAGTTCGAATTTGGAGTTCTTATCCACTTGGAATAGGCCGAGCTCCAAATTACTCTAGGGAATTTAAAAGCAAACCTAATTCCGCTCTGTACTATCTACTTCTGGATGTAGGCCTTCTCCATCATGTTCCATGCTTTTCTGTTTAGAACTATCTGGTTCTAGTTGTTGTCAGCTTTAGTTTGTAGATCATCTTGCCATGGATTCGAGGTTCTTTTTATCTTTCTTTTTGATAATCTTCATAATCTGGAAGAGACAATATTCGCTGGGTTGGTTTTGCTCTTCTGTTCAATTTTGGCATTGGAATGATTAGCGAAGACGTGTGTTTCTTACTACACGTGTTGTGCTATCCTATAGACACCTTTCAAGTTTCAGAATGATATTAAATTTCAAATCTGTTCCATTTGATTAGTGTTTCCAGATGTTCCAAGTAGTACTGAGATAATGAAATAAGAGAATAAAATGGGGTAAATTTAGCAAAAGAGCCGGATAGATTTGGGACAAACATTTCATGAATATCCAAGAGCAATGAGATTATCAGTGTGACGGAACTAGCTATTGCCCCTTTTTGGGCTTTAGTCAAACCGCACCAGGGATGCCAAAAGTTTTTACTTTGACTGACTGTAAAAATTAACCATTAGGTGTTGGATCCACTGATCTTTCACTGTGCGAAAATTTGGAGTCATTCTACGAACAGTTGTGCAACGGAACAGCCTAACGCCTGCGCAGTGTCTTATCTTTCGAACAACTGTTCTAAATTTTGAAATTCCTTCATTTTCATTGGCCAGACTTTGTGCACACACAGTACATGTATCTACTGCGCACGCTCACAGCTGTCCGAGTCAATTGTTTTTGTTTAGATTATGACCTCGTAAATTAGCAGCATTAGAAACGTTCTTTGTTTATCCATTTATTTTTGAGATCAGTGGTTGGATCATTTAAGCCTTGTATTGGGTTAGGGGTGCCTTGATTCTCATTTATAGAAATAAAACTTTGAAATAGAATGTTTATCAATTTAATTAATAAATGAAAGTAATTCGGTATGGTTATCAATCAAATCCTATCTAAAAATTCCTAATTGGATGTCCAGTCGAACTACAAATTCTATTTATTGAGAGTTAACAATTTGAGCACTTTTCTGCGGAAGTCTGTAAACAATATGTGCAAGAAAAGTCTCTATATATGCTCAGTTTCTATATACAAATGTACAAATGTTAATTTCACGAATGTGAAAACCAAATTACTACATTAAACGTTAGAAAACACTTCAATTTATAGTGCATTTCAAGCGAATCACTAATCAGTACCTATTTATTGTTCGACTGTTAGAGAAATTGTAACGGTCTTACTTGCTTAATCCGGTTCATGCAGATAAATCGACAAGGCGATTATTTATCCATTTATCACCACTATTCACAGTGGCAGCTAGGAAATTTTTCACTGAGATGAAAAGAAAACACAACGCTATACAGGTGCACTGGAGCCCGTCGAGAGTGAGAGAGAGCCAAAAGACAATCGCGTAGGGTAGGGGAGAATTTTGCTCGTCCGAGGTGACTTGCAACAATTAGGGGTTAATTACATGAATTGTAATCAATAATATAGTCCAGCAATTGCATCTATTTTTAGAATATTATTTTTATGGTAAATAATAGAGAAGAAAATTATATTAAATTAGAAATAATATAATTTAAATTTGTGGGTTATTTCCGCAACAATCAGGGATGAAGATAATGATACCTAGGTTATAGGTATGAAATTCTCAACTTCAACCAAATGTAAATCCAAGTTGACATATTTACCTTAACAGTATAAATGAAAAATTAAATAAGCTAAATAGATTAATAAGATCAGATTATTCAAGTAAATTAATACAATTCAGAACTACCTACTTATTCATGATTAAGGCGTTCGTTTTTATGCAACGATAATAATTTATTCAGCGTATTAATATGAAGAAAAAAAAATCCTCACAGAAATCGAAACGAACAAGAATGCCAATATCGTTTTGTGAGGCAAGAAAACACGGTTTGAAAGTAAAACAAAGTGGATTTCAAGGTCTGTTTCGGCTAAATCCCGCGGATCGATACACTTTGTGCGTCTGAACGAAATACCTGTCTCAATATTGAAAAAACCGACTCGCATAAACAACCAACCAAAGAGGAAACGATGAAAGAATTTCGAGTCCAATTTTTTTTAATATGCTATTACTTACGTTGCACGATATGGAAATATGGGTATTTCGAGACCTTGCCTAAATCAGCTGACTGAAAAAACAATAACAACATATCGGCGAATTTGAACCATATACCTAAATACGCAATAACATTTAATTATATTCCATCGTTTTTTGGAAATCACCTTCAAGAAATTTCCTGTTTTGTCAGCTAATGCTGTAACTGAGGCAAATAGGCAACCTGCAGTTGAATGAATATTTTTCGCTCTTAAATATCCAATTTCACAAATTCAACCGCCTTAAGCTCCGGTTACGCAACAAAATATTGACATTGAACCACTTACTGAGTCAAAAACAAATACACAAACAAAAATACCAGCGAGGTAATTCCCCTAAAAAAAAACCGACCGGGTTCAGATCCGGCCTGAGGGAAGGTCATTAAGATCACCTAATAGTTGAATTCAAAAAAAAAAAATCGAGAGCAAGGTCGATGGAAGCACAAGATTGGATGACAAGAGTTGACCTTTGAATCGATATCGATCACACGCGACTCAGGTAACGGACACTATTTTTTTATTTACCCGTGTGTTGCGTCCACGTGATTATCGGATCGTGGAATTCTCATGACAGAACTGTATTTTTTTTTTTTAATATTAAAAGCTTTTAAAGAACATGAAGTTGCAAGGAAATTGATTTTAAATTATGGAGTTAGTTGGAAACTCAAATAAATATCTAGCAAACGACATTTGCCGTAATAAGTTTGGAGAAATTATTTTCCAGAAAATGTAGCAGACATTATATATAAGCTCTAAATACAGAAAATTTAAAGGATAAGTACTTTATAGCAAATCGTTTTCGTATTAGAGACTGTTCGTTTTACTGGATTTATATATCAACTTTAATCGTTGAGAGGATGAATAATTTCAGGAATCTGAACAATTAGGAATTGTATATGTGTTCCTACTTTCATATGATATCCTACTCTGACAATAGATAATTACATGTTATCAATACAAAAAAAGTTTAACAAACTGCCTTGTTATTTTGTTGACCGTCTAGCCTTCTACTTTTGTATTCCAGATGTCAAAATTCTCGCCACAGCTCTTAAATAATTCCCTGATATATAATTACGAATTTAAATATTTTATCAGCCTATATTGCTTATGTCTTCAATAGCCTCTGAAATATTACAATTCGTGGGAGTATAATTACTTAATAAAAAAGGGATATTTTGCACAAATATAGTTATTATCTATTATTGGGAATGAAACTGTATTTACAGATAAAAATACATAACGAATGTGGATGAGCAAGATATTCGTTTCAGTTGGTACCTGATACGTTAAATCTTATTTTGAGGCATTTCTTACTCATAACAAGCTCCATATCCATGGTTTTTGACAAGTTGCAAACTGTCAAAGACTCTTGTGAGAACAGATATTATGAAGCAGTGGCTCATAGAAGACAATTTATGGAGAGACTCCATGGAAAACTTTCCAGAAGCAGCTAGATCTCATCAGAAGGGCGGAACTTGCTTAAGCAAGACAGTGGGTAGTACATAAGCCTTAAGGCTGCAGTGCAAATCTTCTTAATAACCGTAACCCAATCAACCAACCAAGTGCAAGTATTAGTTTGGTTTCTTGATTCGATTCAGGATAGTGACTCTCACATAATGTCCTCAGTAGTTCGTTATTTAGTACAAATTTTTATTAGACAGTATCAAGCAGCAACCTTTTCCTTTTCTGTTCATTACATTCAGGAAAAGTTTCGTATATTATTATTATTAATAAAAATAAGAAGTCTGCTTGACCATATACAAAGCTCGTCTCAATCTCTTTTGAACATTAAAGTATCAAACAAAAATTCACTATTTATTCGATTTGTTCCAATTGATCTATCGTCTATTGAACGTGGTCGACTTCGCGAGTGAAAGGGAAATGTTCAATACAAGAACGATTTTTCCTTTTTTGGGAGCTTTAATTTTGTTGCCAACCTCCAGAAGGAACACATGTTAGGTTGCACCTGCACGTTATAGCCAAATGCAGTCGATTACCTAACATTTTTATTAGAATATTATGCGTTTTGTATAGTGTAAGTATACAAATTATTTTATTGTGTGATAAATTTATCAGCCCAGCCGCACTTCAAGCATCAACAATTTTTTTTTTCGACATACGTGTCAAATATCAGCGATGTTCAAGCACCCAAAGACTAAAAATAGCGGAACGTATATCTTAACGAAAAAAAAAATTGCGTAGCAACAACACATTTGAGTTAAAAATAACTTAATTGTACAACCACCTATCTTTGTTTTTCTCGTCATGCTAGTTTTGTATCTTCTCTCTGGCCAGTAATTTCATTGTCCGGCGTCTGGAAAACTATGCTACTTTTGGTATTTTTTTTTTTTTCAAGTTTACTTTTGTTATCGAATTCCTTTCAGAAATTTTATAGAAATGCAAACAAGTCTAATGAGATAACTTAGTGGTACTTTTCAATTTGAAGTGGTTTAATTATTGTTTAAAAGATTCCATACAAAAAATCAGTTTTTGGGGATAACGAAATAAAAACTTGTGTTTTAAGTTCCTATGAAACTAAAAACGTTTCAACTTTATCCATTTAACAAATTTACTCCCAGTTAAATATGGATTAATTATATGTATATCAGAAGTGCCTACCATACCTTAAAACACTTTGTGAAATGTTGAAGGTTCAATTATCATAATTCAAAGTACCTATATTTGAAACTGATTTTCCATACATAATATGAAAGGCTTAAAAAATATATTATTACGTGATTTTGGAATCCTCAGGGATTTGTTTGCCAAGGCCAAGTATACAATATTTACTTCCATTAGGCAGGGAATTGGTATAGAATCTAGAGCAACTTTATTTATTGTCTAAATACAAATAAAATAAGAACAATAATTACAGAATATACTCCTTGCTAACCAAGAGGAAACTTTCAAGCGTAGTACTAACAGATCTCTATAAGGAAAAAGTGAAAAAGTTACGCATAAAATAACAGTTTGTACTCTAAAAATATGACAGGTGAAGAGGTCTAAGTATCTGAAAAGCTCCTAATAAGAAAAAAAAAAAAGCCTTTCTCTAAAACCTCTGGAAGAACATCACATCATATTTCATGATTTATCCAAAATTGTTATTCCATACAGTCGTTAAAATATCACGTTGACTCTCAACGTTCAAACTACATCAAGTTAGGAAAGTTACGCTATAACTTTAATAGACATTTCCACGAAACTAGATTAACTTAATACGGAAAACATTTATAATCCAAATCTGCATTATGAGAATTTGCATACATGGAAGATAGAATTCATTTAACTGGAACAAATAAAAAATAAAATCATATCATATTAGTGTAGGCAAATAAGACAAATTTGGACGAACCTGGACATTTGAAATAACAAGCGAAAAATTGGTAAAAATGTTACTGATAATGTCCAGTTGTGAAATGGAAAAAAAGCACAGTCCATGTTTTTCTCTTTTATTTTCCAGCAAGCGTGCCAGATAGAGAATTCAAAGAGTTCTCAGAGCTTGAATAGAGAAATAGCAAATTGAAAAATCATCCAGCCGAATAGAAAAATTTGCAATTTTATCGGTTCTTGGATTAGGTATATACGTGGGAAAACAAATCGATAATTTAATTATTGTTTGTACATACGTTTTCAAAACAAAAGGAAATTGAATCTATTACTGAAAATTTCTGCGAAATTTACTCCAGTGAATGAGTCAACATTTAAAAATTATCTGAAATGGATTCTTATAATTTTTTAAATGATATTATTAACCTTGCTTCGTTTGTACCTATTCAATCAAAAGCAACAATTAAGTTGTTAAGTTATACCTAGTTGCTCATTAAAAAGTTGGTCAGGTTGAACGTAGTTTAGAAAAGTAACAAGGTTAATGATCATCCATCAGAGAGTATTGATTTATTTGAACAATATGAGAATTGACTTATGTATTATTTTTTTGCTAGACACACCTCAATAATACAAAAACTATATTTGAACAAATTGTAGCATGACAATTGTTATTCCCCTTTGAGAAACTTTAGTACAATAATTTTTTTACAAAATAATGTTTAACAACGACAATTTCATTATCACAAATAAGTGTCGCCAGTCACGTAACCCCATCACGATTAAATTGCAAATTTTCTATTATTCTTACATTAAAAATTCGTTTTGGTTGGTTAGTTAAATTTGCGGCAAATCATGACTCCTGAATGTGACACAATTATAATGAAAAAGCCATCTCGATTCAAGAGATTCAGCAATGAGCCTCTGACTTTTGCTTGGTAATCCTATTAGGACCAAAAGCAATCGATACACATATGCAGGAGGGAAATCCGGGAAATTAGACTTTATCAAGCATGGAATATCGGAAATGGATCAAAATATTCCATTAAAAAAAAGTTTTTCAATACGAAATTAAATTGGTGCGTAAAAGCGCAAATATTCATAAATTCGTTCCAGTATGATTTAAACGAGTCCTCCCACACTGGATTTAAGCTGTATAAAGTACCTAAGCCCTATAAAATACATTATAAAATTCAAATTCAGAAGAGGTATAGGGTCCATAAAATACAATTTTATATAAAACTGAATCCAATTTAAATTCACTTGTATTCAATAAAATGCTATAGCCTTGTTTCCAGCGAAAAGACGCTCGCACAATATAATTTACGAGAGCTCATTTTGCATCATTCATAATAAACTTTTACGTGTTTTAATGAGTTATGTCTTTACCTCTTGTAAGCTTCAGGTTTCAGGATTTCTTTTGCAGCTTGTATTTAGGTCGGCTGTCTTGAAACTTCTCACAGTGAAAATGGATTATGTAATTAAGAAATTAGAGTGATTTGCGCTTGGCATTAATATAAGCGGCAAACGATTAAATCATCTTCAGTTCGTCGATGACATCGTAATCATTTCCAATAGTTTTCAAGTCCTACAGTAGTTCATGACTCGTCAGTTGAGTCAAAGCATCGAAAGAAATGGATCTGATGAAAAATAGGGCAAATAAACTAAAAAGAAAAAAATAAGAGTCACCATTGAGAATCTCTCTTTGGAGAAATCAGCGAATAAAAGAGACAGAAAATGGATGATAACAGAGGAAGACAAATTATTAGATGATATGACGGCGTAAAGAGAGTTGCTAAAACAGAACAGGGCATTAAAGGGATAAATTTGAAAAAAGTAGAGAAATGTTCAAGAAGAAGAAAAAGAACAAGAAGGAGGCTTGAAGGTGGTGAACCTTCAGTGTAGTGCTTGGTCAGTCTTGGCTCTAATTTCGATTGAGATTGTTTTCTTAAATACGCAATTTTTCAAAGAAATTCAATTCAAACAAGCCTTCGATTAGCTGAATACAATAAGGAAACATTACGTATTATATCTTTTATCATTGTTCACATTATTATCATTACTATGCTTGACCTAGAAATTGATCCTTAATGAAAATTAATACATATTCCATTTTTTTTCCTGCAACTAATTAAATAATGCTCACATTTTGCGAATTATGCTATGAATAGATTAATTTTAACTTGCAGGATGAAATTTATTCAAATCAATTCGACACGTGTATTATCGAGATAATAATATTTAATCAGTTTTCTAATAAATGTTTCATTCATAAATATTCAAATTGTTAATAAACAAAATTTTAACAACATCAACAATAATTTTCCAATCAGGATCAAAAGCGGATTGCTAAATATGTATACACTTATGATGCGTTTTATTTATTCTAGCCAAAGTCAATTTAATATTGTTTGCTTATCCAACAATAATTAGTTTGATGTTTGTTGCTTTAGCATCTAAGAAACAATTATACATAGCTGAATTTTCGATTATTATTATTGAATAATTTGTAATAAAATCTTACCTGGAACAAACAAAAAAATAACTGCCAAATCAATTCCTGTGAATTTTTCTGGCACTTCAATATGGAAATATTGATGCGAATTGCACATGAAAGCTATAATTGGATCGACAATGGCTTTAAAAAAAAAAGTCGCTTCTTCCCACGTTCGAAATTGGAATAGTTCGAACGCCCACTAGACAAACCTTTGACATTTTAACTTACAGGCTGGACCTAGAACTAGAAAAGTTTGGCGGAGTGATGTCATCTGATATGTAAATCGGTTTAGATTTAGCTCATCTTGAAATTGTTAGATATTTTAGGATAATAATCTTTCACAAATTAAATTAGTGATGATTTTCTTAATAACTCGATAGATTTCATCAAAATGTAGTTAATTTAATTTAAAACTCAAGGTTCGAAGAGAAACGTTGCATTGCCTCGGGGCTAACCTATACAACAATGAGAGAGCGATCTCGGTGGAGGATAGAGACTAGAGGCTCGAGCTTTTAATTTGACTCAAATCTTGTCCTGTACGTCAGAAGATCCTTGAATAATGAATTTGCACTACCTACATTACAAATTCTACATCATAGATACATTCTTCAAAAAGAAAGGACCCTGGCCCAAAGTATACGGAAATTGTATTTATGTCAGAATTGGCTGAATTTTGTATGTAGGTAATGTAGATCACGCCTTTCTGATTAAAAGTTACCATTGCACCAATCCTGAAAAATTACACTATACGTAGCACACCACAAGCTTACCTATTTGTGCTACATTGTACTCGAACAATATAACTTATTATATAAAGTCAGAATTTGTAAGATTATCCACTTTTTGTCAATTTTCCTTTCAACAGGAATTAGTAATATTACTTTACCAAAATAGTAACATAATGTGACAAGTTATTCAAGTACAAACGAGTGAATTGTTGCGGAACTTATGGGCGAACCTCTGCGGGACGAGCGCAGCGAGTTCCGCAGCCATCTATTCATCAATATGTTATTTAATTACGATACTAAACTGACTCACTCAAATGTGAGTTATTCTCATTAGTTTAAAAACTACACGTTTCACGTGAATGTCTTACTTGAACAATTCAACAGTATATTGGTGAGTAGATGGCTGCGGAACTCGCTGCGCTCGTCCCGCAGAGGTCCACCCATAATTTCCGCAATAATCCACTTATTTGTACTTGAAAAATAACTTATTATATAAAGTCAGAAATTGTAAAATTATCCACTTTTTGTCAATTCGCCTTTCAACAGGAATTAGTACCTAATGTTACTTTACCAAACTAGTAATATATTGCGACAAGTTATTCAAGTACAAACGAGTGGATTATTGCGGAACTTATATGGGTGGACCCAGCCATTTATTCACCAATATGTTGTTCAAGTACGATACTAACCTGACTCACTCAAATGTGAGTTATTCTCATTAGTTTAAAAATTACACGTTTCAGGTGAGTATCTTATTTGAACAGTTCAACAGTATATTGGTGAGTAAATGGCTGCGGAACTCGCTGCGCTCGTCCCGCAGAGGTCCACCCATAAGTTCCGCAATAATCCACTTATTTGTACAGGGTGTTTTTTTATATATTGACACCCCACCTCCACCTAAAGCCTTTACCTTCACGCAGGTAAAAGAAAGGTGTAAATACAAAAGTTGTAGGTACCTACAATTTTGGCTGAATTTTTATAATCCATGGTCAGAAAGAAAATTTGAATGTCAGAAATGTGAAATTTTGCATGCTTCCAGCTTTTTTCAAATGGGATGCCCTATATTTCATTCTATATTCTTGAAGAGCACAATACCCCGATCTATATTTGATTCAGCAATCTCTCATCAATTTGACTCCAAAAATTGTAAAAATATTATCCTACTAGTGATTTTGTGAACCATTCTACCTGTACAGGTGAAAGCTGCAGGGAAAATTTGAGGTACTTGGTTTCACTGATAGTATTTTTAAAATTTTTAGAATCAAATATGTTGGAGACGGCTCAACCAATTCATTTTCCGCACTTGTTAGGTAAATAGCTATTCTCAAAAAAGAATAATTTTTCAGGATTGGTGCAATGGTAACTTTTAATCAGGAAGGCGTGATCTGGGTGGAAAATTAAAAAGGATCTAACTGGATTTTCTCGAAAATTATCAGGAAATTTAAAAAACGCCGAAACACGTCGATTTTGTTTGCAAGGGGGACACTTTTTGGCTATTTCAAAATTTTTCTAGATTGCACCCCCTTACCGGGGTAAGTTGCACCCTCAAAACTTGAATAAGGAACCTGGGTCGAGTGGTACCTTGTTTGAGAGGTATTTGAGATGACTTTACAGATCTGTAATTTATTTCGAAATTTGACTACTAGTTTTCAAAATATTCGCCTTGGAACAAGGTACCACTCGACCCAGTTTCCCTATTCAACTTTTGAGGGTGCAACTTACTCCGGTAAGGGGGTGCAATCTAGGAAAATTTTGAAGTAGCCGAAAAGTGTTCCTTGCAAACAAAATCGACGTGTTTCGTCGTTTTTTTAATTTCCTGATAATTTTCGAGATAATCCAAGTGGATCCTTTTTAATTTTCCACCCTGTATACAAAATTCAGCCAATTCTGACATAAACACAATTTCCGTATACTTTGGGCAGGGTCCTTTAACAGAAAATGGATATGATGGTGTCCTGGACAACACTGGACGAGATAAATTTCATCCCACCAAACGATAAATGGGATAGTTAATGTAATCTGGACTTCTAGGCAGGTAGACAGTGGTAGACTGTAAATTTGACGTTTTGTTGTTTCACTGCAGATGAGTGTAGGAAAAACTTCAGGCTTGGAAAATACTCATGGAATAACAACGGATTTAGTTAGAAATTCAAAATACTAATCCTAATCATCAATGTCATCAGACCGAGCTACAACATCTGTAAAACTGTATGAAGGATCAGAAAGTTTCAGATTAAAACGACAGGTTTCATCCATAATCCGATAAGTATAAGGAACATATGGGATATGATCAATCACCTAAGATTTGCGTCAATGATGAAGTCCTATGTTCAGCAATGAACATCTTATCTCAATTCATGATTATAATGATGAATCAGGGACTTCTTATTTAGAATATTGGACAGCGTTTTCACAAGACTCCAAACTCATATATTTTGATTGTAAAATTCGTTGCATCATTTCTCTTAGCCGACTGCTCTTATAATTTACATTAGTTCAACGGTTATGAAATAAGCAAAATCATAATAACCATCGGTCAAGGTTGATATTTTGACGTTGGCTTTGCTTTAACCTGGATTTTGAGGTGAATTATTTTTGTGGTGCTACATCTTTTAATTTTTCAAATTAAATCCTTATCCCTTTCAATTTCTATTTAGAATTCTATGAATTTTAACACCTTATTATATTATAAATTGCATATAAATATTTTGCCGCGAAAACCACAATTCAAGGTTTCACAACATTGTTATTGTTGAGTCAAAAGAACAATAAGGATTCACTGGGAGTTTATATAAATAAAATAATTTACACTTTCCATAGAATATAAAAACTTGAATCGCCTATCCACCCAACGATAAAATAAAAAATTCTTAAGCACCAACAAGTCGAGAATCGAAATGCTGTAAAGTGTCAAGGCTGAAAGCACATTCTCGTCTGTATCTCGAATTAATGGACCGATCCTTTTTACAAAATGTCACTTGAATTGATTTCTATAATTTGCCGTAAAAGTTCTTCCAAACCGCATCGGAATGGAATTCCATTATCTTCCTCTTGAACTCTCTAATTAATGCAGTTAGTGCAATGCCATAATGCAAATAAATAAATCCCAATTCTGCTGAAAAAATATCAATTGGATCTAATTTGCCAGAATCAATAAGCATCTAGAGACAATATAGAAATTTCACGTGGAAGAAGAACACGTGCCTCCGGTTTTCAGTGCAACAAAATTTGAGTCCAGGTACCTACTTGTACTCGAGCCAACTTTGTTGTACGAGAATAATAAATAATTTTTGTACGTTGACCTGTTTTTATTTTTGAGAGTGATTTGCCATTAATTTGCTGAAAAGAAATTTCAAGTCATGCTACATACTTTGTTGGCAATAAAAGTCACAACAACGTAAAATATGCGTCCTTGTGCCAACGCTATTTTTAAGATTGTTAAATTATTTTCCAGTGTAGCTTAGATTATTACGAGACATCCCAGAGTGAATCATGCATACTCTGCTATGTGGAAAACGTTGTCTAACAATGAACCCACGCTATAAGATAGAAAAAATGTCATCCTTCTCTTGGAATGCCAATTTGATTAGATTAGCTACTTGTTTTTAAGTGTTATTTATTGAAATAACATAATTAGTTGCATTTGTTAAAATTAGATGATGATATTGTTATTTTTGTTTCATTTCACGTCATATCTACACATAGAGGAATGAAGCTCTATTACATGGGAAAATTGATCATTAGAGAACATTCTAAAGATGTGTGACTCTCCGCTTCAGATTTGATCAGCGTGAAAGAGTTTCTAATAGTAGTCATCAATTTGAAAAGGATCAAGAACGGAGCTAACTGGGCCAAAAAAAGAGAAGTTTGATAACCTCACAAAAGGGTTGCTGAATGGCAAATATTTGAGTTCAAAGAAGCAATTCAGCCAATTAGTTAATGAGACTTAAGAAAATCTTTAAGAGTCTCCTCAAGCTTTTCCAATACATTAAAACCGCTAATGCCACGTTAATATGACTCAAATGGTTCTGAGTCACGTAATAGTGTCAACAAAGTCAAATTTCAATTGCCAAGGTTTAACATGGCTCTCTTAGTTTTGTATTCAATGTCGCTATATAAGTTTTGAACATGCAATAGGAATTACTAATGGCTGAAACTCAAACTGGGTAATTTCTGTTTCCATAATTGATAAGCCATCTGGAAATAGATTTTCCATGGAACGCGAACTAAATGAATAATAATAAATTGCCTCTATAGAAATGAAAAATAATTGCAAAAAGTAATTTCCAAATTTGCATAAAACGACACTGTTTAATGACCGTATCTAAACAAGTAAATATAAAGAGTTAATTATTTGCTAAATTAAGTATTTTGTTGCGTGGGGGAGACACGACGTTCGTCGGCCTTTATATAGCGAAAAAATAGTGGGACGTGAAGAGGTGAAATGATAAAACAAAGGGCTAAAACTTCCGTTTCCGCGTCAAGGACGTCTCGGGCGTCGTCTGTGGCGCCGTTATTGACGAGACACTATTTAGATGGACACTTTCTGGAATAAAATTTAATTTTGTCCTTAAAAACTAACCACCTAAACTTAATCGATTTATATCTAGTCATATGGAGCGACTCCAAAAACGTCTCCGACTGAGCGAAACCAGAGAGTGACGCCATTTAATTACAGAGAAACTAATTAAAATTGCGTCACAGAGGAGAAAGAGATTCGTATCGTCATTCTTAATTTGTGTAACGAGATTATTTTTTTGATAGAAAAATTGATGTGATTTGTTAAAAGGTATTTGTGAATATGAAATGTGTTGTAAGAAGCAAATTTCGCACGACTGGTAAAATTGCGCACGCGCCCTCAAAAAGTACGAAGTTTCTGTTCTGCATTGCACTGTGGAAGTGAAGACCATCCCGCTAAAGGTCATTTCGTCTTCCATTTTCCAGTACTTCGCCACTGGTGTCTGATGGAGTTTGATTTGGATGAAACTGCTGACCTTGCACCAGTGCTGGTGATTTTGGTCCACCCTGGCTATTCGATTTCAATGTTCTCCTACCCTAATGGGTTATTCAGCTTAACCCTTTGAATATAAAACTACAGGAAGGAGCATAACTTCGAATCTGCGCGACCAAAATATGTGGAGGTTGCATATGGCCGACTAGTATTTCCGGTTTGGCAGTGGCGTATATTTATTTAAATATGATTGTCAATATTATGACTCACTCTTTTCTCACTAATTATAGTACTTATTATCATTTCAAACTGCTAAAATCCATTAAACATCCACTTGAATGAGGACACAGTGAACCACCAAAACAAATGATGAGTCCATACTTGGAGGCTCAAAATGGCCGTTTCCGTCTCTGCATTGTCTGTAGTGACAGGTAGAAAACGCTCCTTCCTGTAGCTTTATATTCAAAGGCTTAACCTTATGAAGAGGTTGAGCATTCGAAAATTGAACTAGCATAGGTAATTGAGCTAAAAATACCTATCCATCTGTTGTTATTGCCATATTTGTGAACGCAGCCATACATAAAACCAAACATGGTTGTATCAATAAGGATTTTTGTGTTTTTAAACGATAGTAGTGTTGAAATCCTCCACCTGTCAAAAATTAATTTTCGACAGTTGACATATAACACATGTTAGCTTTTGACTTTCAGTTGTTGTTGTCAAGAGAAAGCAAGAAGTGTACTTTGAGTTTGTAATTATTAAAGATTATTACAAATCGCAGTCCAACATTTATCCACTATATT
The DNA here is from genome assembly GCA_917834065.1 of Ceutorhynchus assimilis. Classification (NCBI taxonomy): domain Eukaryota; kingdom Metazoa; phylum Arthropoda; class Insecta; order Coleoptera; family Curculionidae; genus Ceutorhynchus; species Ceutorhynchus assimilis. The sequence continues at coordinate 8,601,979 of OU892281.1, forward strand.
CCTCAAACTCCCATAGGTTATGGGCCTAGCGATAGTTGGATACTGTTGGCTGTTAGTAGAAACTGAAAACTAAAGTGAATGCTTAGTATTATGCAAACGTGGCAGTGAGGTTCACTGCGGTAGACATTCAAGAAGTGAAAGTTATAGCAATGGCAGCTCAAACACCGCTGCATATAAATGTGACGCCCTTCAACGGCACAGGCTTTTCTAACTGGAAATTTAGCAAGCTGGAGTGCTCTACGTCTTGACAATAGATCCCCCTATTGTTTATCCCTCAGCGCCTGATGTGGCTGCAAAATAGAAGGAACTGAAAACATGGAAGAAAGACGACATGAGAGCCCGAAATATAATAGTGCAATGCTTAGCAGACAATATGCTGGAATTAATAAAGACAAAACCGACAGCTAAAGAAATCCTATAGAAACTTTGAGCAACACATACACTATGAAATGCATTTCAATTCAAGTTATGCTACAAAAGAAACTTCGAGGGCTAAAGATTTGGCAGAAACCCCCTTAAATATTTTTTTAACTACCTTCGAACAAACAGTCTGTGAATTGAGAGCGGCTGGCGGAAAAATTGAGAGCAGTGAAATAGTCTCACAGCTAGTATCAGGAATGCCAGAGTAATATCAAGCAGTTGTCACGGCAATAGATATCATGTTTTGCCAAGACGAATCAAAAGTCACCTTAGATTTTGTAAAAAATAAATTGCTGCTTGAAGAAACAAGAAAAGAAAATAAAGAAGGTGAATCAAGCACTGACCAGGCAGCATTTGCAGGATTTAGAAAAAATTGGCAGAGAAGAGGGGGACATTCTCGAGGAAATTATTCAGGAAATTACGAAAGGACGTCATTTCCATTCAAATGTCATGACTGTGAACATAGAATAACTGTGAAGTCGAGGATCATATAAAGTATGAATGCCATAAGTTTAGTAAGGCTGGTACTGGAAAAGTGCGGGTAGCTGAAGAAAGTATTGATGGTAGTGACAGATCAGGTGATGGAATAACATTTCTAACAGAAGGTGCAAGTGAAGATATCTCACAAATAAGCGAAGAATTATGTGCAATCCAGTGCAACAGTAGAGAGATCAAATTCATAATAGATAGTGGTGCAACGAATCATCTGGTAGATGACGGCATTGGACAGTTTTTAGCTAACGCACAGGAAGTCTCATACTCAATTAAAGTTGCAAAACAAGGGGAGACTATGCAAGCACAAGCAACAAAGAAAGGGAATCTGAACTTGAAAACTGACAGTTACCAAAATGTTTTAATAAAAAAATGTACTATCAGTGCAAAAACTTGAAAAAAAATGGTTATCAAGTCCTGTTTACAGATAAGCAAGCACAGATAATTAAAAATGGAAAAATGGTTATGTAATTGCACTGAAACTCCCTGAAACAGCACAAACACATTGAACATCAAATGAAATGTTGCTTCAGCATAGACGCCCGAATGGGGCATTCATGCAAGTTTCCTGCACCTAGTGTTTGTGAAGTCTGTCTTCAGGGCAAGCAAATAAGACGGCCCTTCGAAAGAATACCAAATGAAAGAAAACCAAAACGTATCTTAGAAGTAGTGTCAACGGACGTTTGTGGACCAATAAATCCACCAACACACGATGGAAAGTCGTATTATGTGAGCTTCATTGACCATTTCTCGCATTTTGGAATGATTTATTTGATGTTGAAGAAGAGTGAGGTTATCAACACGTTTACAGAATCTGTGCCCCAAGTTGAGGCAAAGTTTGGTATCAGATTGCAAGATTGAGATGGGACAATGGTGGTGAGTACGCGTCTACTGAAATTAAGAGATTTTGTAGCAAAAGGGGAATAGAAATTCAGTACACTGTTGCTCGCAATCCAGAGCAGAACGGAGTTGCAGAGCGATACAACAGAACTATCCTTGAAAAGGCAAGGTGTCTGATTTTTGATGCGAAACTAGAAAGGAACATGTGGGGAGAAGCTATAAGAACTACAGTGTACCTAACAAATAGAATTCAAACTAGAACATTACCAGAACATCAATGTCCTGCAGAAATCTGATATGGTGCAAAACCCACAACCTGAAAAGAATCAAGCTTTTTGGTGCAACAGCTTATAACCTAATACCAAAAGAGGAAAGAACCTCAAAACTTGACTCCCACCTCGACTCCCACAGTAAAAAGTTGATAATGGTTAGGTACACCAATAATGGCTACAGGTTGTGGACACCAGAAACTGAGGAAATAGTGGTGGGAAGAAATCAGACAACTTCCTGAATACTTAAAAGATTATGACTTAGAGTTTGAAGCAGATTTTATGGCAGCTCTTTCTGCGGGTGCAACAATTTCTGATATACCATAAACATATGATGAAGCAGTGAAACATGTTGTCTGGCAAGAAGCTGTAAATCAGGAACTGGATTCGCTCAAAGAAAACTGCACATGGGAATTAGTGTCTGCATCTGAAAATCAAACGATTATTGATTCAAAATAGGTATTCCGTAAAAAGAATCTCAATGGTGAAAGTGTGAAAAAGGCTAGGCTTGTAGCTCGTGGATTCAAACAGTACTCACTTGATGAAGATGTGTACGCACCAGTGGCTAGAATGGTGACGATTCGTGTATTATTATCCCTATTTCTTGATCTGGTATGTAAACTTTAAAAATCTTTGTATGGTCTCAAGCAGGCACTTAAATTTTGGAACAGTTTGTTCCATAAATATCTTGTAAATTTAGGTTTAGAAAGATCTAAAAAGGATCCCTGCTTATATTTTGATGATAAAACTTTTCTTTTGGTATATGTAGATGATGTGATCATATTCTCAGAAAGTTCGGATAGATTAGTTTACTTGAAGTCAGAACTTTCGAAGGTTTTTAAAATGAAAGAATTCAAAAATAACCTTTTTGGGACTGGAAATACAAAAATTTGAAAATGAATTGCACATTAGTCAAAAATGATTAATAAACCTTTAGGTAAACAAAAATTTCAGTATTTTCGAAATCTTCTTAATATTGTTTCTTTGGAAATCGCAGTCCAACGTTTGTCCACTATATTCTTCAAACTCCCATACCATCTACTAACCTCAATGCGGACACCAGGTTCTAATTCCGTTTTCAAATGACCAACCGCAGTTATTAGCAAATCATCCAAAAACCTTATTATGATTATACTGGTACTGCCACCTCAAGATACTTCTGACTTCGAAAGTTCAAAGACATAAACGTACATCTGCAAAACTATAAATGTGAAGTACCTTCATGATGTTGCAGCAGGTAATTTGTACCTTTGGTACCCAATTATTTTTCATAGATGATTTCAACAGTACAGTTGGTATGTTTTAAAGCAGATTTGAAATCGTTATTCTGCGTATTGCCAGTTCCATATAAAATAGCACTTTGATAGAACCAGTTTAAACTCAATAAAAGTATCCCATTACTGAAACTATATTTTCCAATCTAAATGGAATCCCGTAATGGGCGTGGGCACCCAAGATAAACATGAAAAACACCAATTGTTAATTCGAACCGGACCTGAATTGATTATTATTGTCAATCAGTATGCACCACACGGAGTCTTTAAATCGCGTTTAATAGGTTTGTCATTTAAAATTAATTGCCTGCAAATAAAAGCGATAATATCAAAGGGTGATAGTTGTATGTACATGACATAAAATACTGCGGTTGTGTTAATTGGGTAACAAAATTACTTTCCCATAAATCATTTTGCGGTTTTAAAACTGATTGTTGGCCGTTTTATTGCTTCTTGGTATAGTATGGACCCGTTGACGTTTTTCGATAAGTAGGTAACCCAAGTTTTTTAATGGCGAATTTTATTACTATTTGCCTTATTCTTTAGCGTCACGTATATGTTTTTTAACGTCATTGAAGCAGATATCGATAAAACTTTAAAAAACTATAGTGGGTGATTATTGAAACAAAACTTTAATGTTTGCAATAAAACTATAGTTTACACCATAATAATTTTATTGCTTAATAATTAATTACAAATAATGGTGTAAAGACGGAGTGTAAACCCTAATTGGTAATTAGAAAATTGGAGAAGTATTGGGTAGGTACATACATAAAACGTTGCCCAATGAATTTAAAAATGTTACTTAATTGATCGTAAAACTAACACAATTTCTACTACAATCCCATTTATTTTCTTTGTATTTCTTTATAGTTGCTGCATTATTAATATTTTAATTGATATTAAAACGATATTTTCTTTAATAATTTTATACTTTGTTTCAAAATAAATTTTGAAGGTCGATGGACGGATACAATACAATGTCGAAATTTATACCCAGTGTTTTATTAAATTCAACTTTATTAAGATTTTCAGTAAATCAAAGATATTGATATCCAAGTTTTAAATCATTTTGGTTTTTGACAAGATTTTGAATCACGATCAAAAATACTCTTAAGACTGATGATGAAATCTCAACGTATAGAAAAAGATGAAGAAAATGTCTATCTTGGAAAATCTTAGGAGAAAATTCAAATTCCAATTATTGCAGCAAATCGATTAGAGAAAACAAGGCTCAATACTTTTTTTATACGCATTCCCTTATACTAACTGATAATGGAATTGAAGGTACCAAGGTACATGTAGAGACTTTTTATATAATTTTGCCTATATATTTTTCCCAGATATAGGTATGGATTCTTCCTTTTTGAACAATTACGGTTTTTATGCCTTTCCATTAACACTCCGGATGAAGGCATATTTGCATTGCACGGAAAAAATAATAGGTTCGCTGAAACATCATAACTAAAAGCCATTTCTCAGTCTACCAAGTTTAATTTTAAAGTTAAAAACAGATCTGTGTCTCTAAAAGCAAACCAGCAAAAATGGATAACGCGAAAAGTAAACGAGATTTTATAATGTCGTAATTTATTAATTCTGCTTTAACAGGATAAAGCTTCCAGTCGAGTCATGTTGGTTAAGAGCATAATAAATATGTATTCTCTTTCTCCCGTCCCGTGCAATAATAATTTGATTCGGAGTTTATGTGCTATGAAAATTGGAGGCATACCATAAAACCTTAATAGACAATAGTTCGTTGAAATAATGTACTGAAAATTTGTGTTTATCTCCGTAGCGAAAGTTTTCCAGAAAACATTGTTGTTGTGAGAAAAATTATTACCGTTAATCCAACAGAAGAATTGAAAATTGTTTATGGAACACCTTACCTTTTCATCTAGGCACATAATGGGTGGTATTTATAAACCTGAGTCTGAGCACGAAGTAAATGCTTGGAGTATGAGGGCAGAGTCTGAGCTTTTACTGTTGCTTGGTATAAATAAACACAAGCTGAGCATTCGCTCATTTTCTGGCTTGAACTCAAGTATTTTGAGCATATGCATACATGCACAGTACAGCGCGAAGTGGCACGGGGGTGTTTTGGATTCAGATAAAAAACATGTGTCAACCTGCAAAAAGTTATGAAATATAGGAATTTTATGGGGTAAAATAGGCTGTTTCAGTTTTCCAAAACATCACCTCTCAGTGGTGACCCTTTCTCTGGTAAGCATGTTGTTGAATGGTTGTTGTTCTGGATTAGCAGGTGCTCAGAAAGTTGTCATTAGCCAGGGAGCGATGCCAAATCCTGAATCGCCTAGAGGAGAAGAGCACGAACTTGATTTCTACTGATAACTGATTAGATTTGAGAATTGGTCCAAATACGGGCATCATGAACGGAGCCCGGTAAAGAGACATATAAGCTTGTAAACAAAAACATTTCTGAGCTGTTGCAAGTTGAAAGCGAGAACATTGAGGCTGAGGAATCCTTTTCGGTTGATATATTCATCTTTATGGACAGCAGAGCAGGCTTTAAAATTGGGATATCTATTGCTCCTGTTGTACAAGGGAAATTGTAAGACTCTTGCCATGCAGCCTTTTCTGTCACAAATTCTTCGTCAGTAAAAGGGAAATGGATCCAATAATCAGCTTTTTGAATTATTCTTGATGAAATAACTTCTGCTATGACATTTGAGACGGTTGGTTGGCGAACTCCTATATCTGTAGCAACGCCAGTCTGTAAACCAGGATCTGCCACATATCTTAGAACATTTTTAAAACGTCGCAGTGGCGAGAGAGCTTCTCCTCTCCTTTCCTCTAAATGCCTCAGAAAGTGTTCACACATCCATTCAACATTTTCGTTCTCAAATCGATATAACACTTTCCGGTCTTGATCGTCCACGTCTCTACGTACTGAATATACTTTACCCAAGCAGCACTCCCATGTTGGGCCAATATTGGGACAATAACTACGATTTATTGGCCTAAGTCAGATTCTCTATGTTGGCCCAATAAAAGATGTGGACATTCTGCAATATTTGTCCAAGAACGTATGTCAATATACAGGGTGTTCCGAAACTATTGTGCCAAAAATTAAGGGATGATAGATCGCGCCAAAATAAACGTTTTTTACTTATAAACACATAGGCGCATGCGCTTTGGTTATGTGATAATAGAACATTACAGGTTGCCCTGTGGTAGCCACCTTACACACGGAGAAACGTGTTTGAAGCAGAAACTGTAATATTAAATGATGCAAAACCCAAGAAATACTTGCAGTATTTACTAAAAACAATCACGCACAGCAAAAGATGCTCAAAGCTACGACCACCCACCTCCATACGTGCGTGACAGTGCTGTAGCATAGCCTCCTGAACATGTTGAAAAATTCATGGTGTTTCAGCAGCTAGTGCAACAATCCTTCCTACTAACTTCATCTAGCTGTTTCAACTGGAGTGTCGTGAACAAGAGATTTCATATGACCCCATAAAAAAAAGTCGCATTCCGTCAGGTCTGGTGAACGTGGAGTCCATGCCCCCTTAACAATCATTCTTTCCAGATGTTTCGTTGAGATGTTCCCTTAAGGCTAACAAGTAATGTGGTGGTGGTCTGTCGTATTGGTACCCTATGTTTTGTTTGGCATACAGGGAAACAGTTTCGGAAAGGCTTTCCTGTAGAAATCTACTCGATATTTCTGCTACAACGCTGTTACACATGCATTGAGGCGGGTGGTCGTAGTTTTGAGCATCTTTTGATGTGAATCATTATTTTAAATAAATACTGCAAGTATTCTTTGGGTTCTGTATTATTTAGTAACACAGGTTCTGCTTATTCAAACCCGTTTCTTCATGTGCAAGGGGGCTACCACAGTGCGGATTTTAATGTGCTATTATCACCTAACCAAAGCGCATGCGCCTATGGGTTTATGAGTAAAAAACGTTTATTTTGGCGAGATCTATCACTCCTCAATTTTTGGCACAATAGTTTCCGAACACCCTGTATACCCAAAAACAAATACCAACGTTGGTAGAATAACGTAACCAAATGTTGGCCCAAAAAGACATAATCAATATCATATCAAGAACTTTATGCAATATAGAGCCAATTGAAATTACCAATATTGGCCCGAAGACGTATGTAAATCTTGGCTTTATATTATATTTAATTAAGGTAACGGACCAATTATAAGGACCGACTAAGAAGTGTTTTCTCTCTTTGGACCATCCGTGGACCCGTTTCGCTGTATCACACAGAGAAAACAACCAATTTTTGGCTTCATTCCGGAACCAGGTTTAAGACAGGTAAAGTGAAGACAGAGTCGGCATACCAAGTGCGCACATTGAATACCCTATATTGGACCAACATTTTCAATTCAGAAAATCTAACCTTGGTAAAAATTGGTATGTAAATATTGGCCCTTCATTGGGCTTTTCAAAAAGTATCAATATTGTGAAAAAATTGAAAATAAATATTGGGTGTACAAAGTTTTTGAAGTGAATTTAAATATCGATAAAAAATTGAATGCCAATATCGAATTAATATTATATTACAATATTGTTTCGATAATATAAACCGAGGGGTAGGTCACTCAATAGAATTTGTACACCTAATTACAAATACATTCAATTACATGTATTTTTTTGTAATTGAATGTATTTGTATATAATTGAATGTATTTGTTTGTAATTGAATGTAATTGAGAATGTAATTGAAGGTATAAAATTAAATGTATTTCAACGTAATTGAATGTAATTGATGTAATTAGGTGTAATTGAGTATAATTGAATGTAATTGAATATAATTAAATGTAATTAACTTTTTTTGGAAATAAAGATGGATGATGGAGGGCATGTATTTATATCTAATTGACAGTAATTGATTGTAATTGAAAGTATTTGAATGTAATTGAATGTAATTGGATGTAATTGAACGTAATTAAACGTAATTGAATATAATTGAATGTAATTGAATATAATTGAATGTAATTGAAAGTAATTGATAAAATGTATTTGAGCGGTATTTGAACGTAATTGAGGGTAATTGAATTGTAATTGAGTGTAATTATTTGTAATTGAGTGTAATTATTTGCAATTGAGTGTAATTATTTGTAATTAAGTGTAATTAAATGTAATTGAACGTAATTGAGGTAATTAAATGTATTTTTTCAATTACATTTCAACATTTGTACACCTAATTGGGGAGTGACCTACCCCTCGATATAAACTGTAATATTTGGCCAATATTTCATAAGTCAATATTGTAGTGAGAAGTCTTGGGCCAATATTCAAATTACTGAAAAGTTAATTAATCTATGATAACAATATTGGTACAAGATTATTTTTAAATATTGTTTCCACATAGTTAAAACTAACGTTGCCCCAATATTGTTACTGTGTTGATTTAGCAACAAAAATGAATAAATATTGGCCCAACTGAAAAACGATGTTTACCCCATATTATGTGCTACTTGGGTAGGATTGCGTAAATTATTTATAAATTCGGCCATGGTGTCATTCTTTTCCTAAATTGAGTTTGCTAGTGACTAGACTCAAGTGAAATGGACCAGATGCTCCAGACTTGAAGCAAATACTTTTTTTATTAATATCTACTAGAGCAAATGCTCAAAAACTAGAGTCAACTGAGTTTGAGCAAAAGTTTAACTTTATTTATTAATACCAATATGTCGACAAATAGAATATTGGCTGGAGAGTTTCGATATGAATTACAATTTAAAGTAAATCAGAGAATAAAGATAAAACTTCGGATAAAACGTTGATTCAATTTAACTTTTTACTTTACCTACCAGGATAACAATAACAAAATTCGCCATTTAATTTTAACTCAATTATAGGAAAACCCGAGGGAAAACCCTAAATCCCACAATGCTGAATATTTAACGAACAAAACCCTCATTTACAAAGTGGAAATAAACCAAAATTTAATAAGAGTGATAACAAAATTAATTTGGCATGAAATATTAAATCAATTGGAAAAAAATTAGGTTAAAATTGAATATGGAAGTGCATTCAAAAAGAAGGCAATCTCCACCAATCCATCAAAGCAATCTGCATCTCTCCAGAGAAATTTTAGCCTTCTGGACAACAGGTAAATCTTGCAGCAAAGGGTTTCGTTGTAAGAGAGACATAAATACAGGGTGTTTCATCATATTTTGACCCTTACATCTTCATGCTTCATGAGGACACACACTGTACTTACATGCATCAACTCGATAAAATCTACCTGATAGTCTGACTTCAGCGGACAATAATTGTTCGTCTGTTCACTTGGTCTCAAGATCAGGATGAGTAAGGAGTAAGGGGGAACATAACTCCTTCAACACACATACATGCCTATACTTTTTCAATTTAACTAAAATTGAGTTATTTTTCAAGGATTCAAAATGCATATGTCACAGGTCGTGCTCTAATTTGAATTTATTGTAACACATAGGTACAAAAGGATTTTTCCATGAACCATTATTTGATTACCTTGCCTTGTTCTCAAGTCCTCACCCTGATATATGAAATAATTGTTGCATATATTTGCTCTGCCAATTAATCAAAAATATCTATCTGCGTATGTTCAACAGATTTTAATTTTCGTGCAAACAATCGACAATTTGTCATGGGTTTTCTCTATTGTTGTTTCGTTTGCGAATCTGATTTTTAAATTTGGCAATAACGACATAGTAAATGGCAGTTTGACGTTATATTTAGCGACTGTAATGCGACATTCGAGGCAGCAAACAAAAATTACGGCTAGGTGCGAATTAAATTCTAATTCTCACCTATTTTAACTACTTTGGAAACCTAGATGTGTTTGCGAATAATAGGCGATGAAAATAAACCTATTATTTAAACATAATAATGATTATTATAGTGTTTTTGTTCATTTTGTTGAATCGCGGTTAGTTTTTCCAAGAAAAACATCGTGCCGAAGTAGAATTAAAATATTTGCTTAGCAAATTATTGTGAAAATTTTTTGTTCAACAACAAATTTGAAAATTTCATTTAACCTTGCTGTTACGTAAATGTAATTGCTTGTTTTGAAAACCATGCACATTTTTGTGCATTACCAAATAAAACTAATTTTTTGAGGTCGCGCCTTTGGGGCCCAAAGAATCGGTTCAAGGCGAATGCGCAAAGTTTCTATTTTATGCGCTTTTTTTTTTCTAAGATAGAAATTCTCCAGCAGTTATATGACTAGACGTTACAGTCTGATTCTTTTAATATTTAATGCTGCAACATATGGTTAAGATTTTTTTGCTTTGGAATCTGACACTTAGTTCTATAAATAGTATATAATTGATTATATGAATAATTTAGAACATTTTAAAATTGCTTAATTGCTCAATTAAAGGGTATGACTTTTCAAAGTTTTCCAAAATCTTAATCATCTTGTTACTAAAACGATAAAATTTCAAATATTTTTTTGTTGAGATTTTGTTTCCTCGCGGTCCTTTCGGATCCCCCAAACTCCATACACTAAATTATTCTGAGATTTGGAGCCAAATTCTATGAAGAAGGGCACTCAGAAAAATTTAAAAATTGATAAACCATCCCAAATTGCTTAACACGATTTTATTTCTAGAACTATGAGTACGAGTCCAAATGAGCTGAAATTTTCAGGGATTGTAGTCCTCTACTGGGATTAGAATCGCTGTAAATTTCAGTTTTCTATCTTTAATAGAAAAAAAGTTATGACCTTTTAAAGTTTTCCAAAATCTCAATCTCAAGCTACCTTCTTACTAAAACGATGAAATTTCAAATTTTTTTCTATTGAGATTTTGTGTCCTCACGGTCCTTTGGGATCCCTCAAACTCCATACACTGAATTATTCTGAGATTTAGAGCCAGATTCTATAAAAAAAGGCACTCAAAAAAATTGGAAAATTGATAAATCACCACAAATTGCTTAACACGATTTTATTTCTGGAGCCAAAATTTTCAGGGATTGTAGTCCATTACTGGGATAAAGAATTACTGAACATTTCAGCTTTCTATCTTTGATAGAAAAAAAGTAATGACCTTGAAAGTTTTTCAAAATCTAAATCATAAGGTAGCTAACTACCTTCTCACTAAAACGATGAAATTTCAATTTTTTTTGTTGAGAGTTAGTGTCCTAACAGTCCTTTGGGATCCCCCAATTTCCATACACTGAATTATTCTGAGATCTGAGCTACCTTCTTACTAAAACGATGAAATTTCAAATTTTGTTCTATTGAGATTTTGTATCCTCGCGGTCTTTTGGGATCCGCCAAACTCCATACAATAATTTATTCTGAGATTTAGAGCCAGATTCTATGAAAAAAGGCACTCAGAAAAATTGATAAATCAACCCACAAATGAGCTGAATTTTTCAGGGAATGTAGTCCTCCACTGGGATAAGAATTGCTGAAAATTTCAGTTTTCTATCTTTAATAGAAAAAAAAGTTATGATCTTTCAAAGTTTTCGGTAGCTAGCGACCTTCTTACTAGAACGATGAAATTTTATTTATTTTTTTCTTGAGATTTTGTCTTTTGGGATCCCCCAAACTCCATATACTAAATTATTCTGACATTTGGAGCCAGACTCGATGATAAAAGGCATCATTTTTGTTAATTTACTTAATTATTATTCAAAACAATGTTGAGCGGACTGATGACGAAACTCTATACTAATCAAATTGAAATGATTAATAATCGGTCTAAAAAGCTGCAAAATCAGCAGCCAAGACTCAGCAAAAGCTATAAAACTTCATACTTAAATTGTGTAATCGCGTGCAGCTGCTTTTAATTCATTCATGGTTTTATCTGTGGCTTATCGGAAAATTAGCGCTGTAGTAAGCGTATTGGCAACAGAATAAAAAATATTCGCGATTATATTAGGCGAAAAATACAATTTTGTTTTCCATAATGTTCAATTTTCGATGATAAGGGCCCGGACAAATTATGCAAGCTGGTGGAAATATCGATTTGCGTGGTATTAAAAATTCAGCTTTTAACAGATAGGGAAGGTTTTTTAAACTGCGGTCTACTTTCAATAATTGTTCCTCATGCATTATGCAAATAACGTCATAGATATGAAATTTAAACAGGCTTTTAATAATGAGTGAATATCAAAAAATCTAGTTAAGTAACATACAATATGAGGTAAGGCATCCAATTTGAATTAATTTTTAAATTTTGCTTGTATTTGTTTTCAATCTTTTTATGGCTTCTCTGGGCCTCACGTGTCTGAAAGAAGCCAAGTAAATCATGGCGAAAGTCTAATATACATATAAAATGTGTCTTGATGTTAATATGATTTTGACTTTCAAAAGAAAATGGAGAAATTTGTCCAAAATTCTCGTCGCTGCATACGGGCAATCTCAATCTTACGAAGTTATGGAACAATAATTGAGATACAACAGAAACCAATTACGAATGGTTCTGTTCTCCAAAAACTTTTTCAAAATAATTAATTACGTCACTACACATAGGAAAAATTATGCTGTTGATAAGTCTTAAGTCTCAGGGGATCATCCTAAATTGGTCCTAAACTGGAGTTGAGCTGGACACATTAAGACAATACCAGATGGACAAAAAGTATCCTGGATTGAAGCAAACGACTGCATAAAAAAAGTGTCGCTATCTAACTGAAACTTACCCAAACTAACTCAAACTAACCCAAAATAACTGAAACTAACCCAAACTAACTCGAATATAGTTGGATGATGTCAAAGTAAACTGGAGTTGAGTTGGACACATACCAGATGGATAAAACCTTGGCAAAAGCATCCTGGATTGAAGAACACGACTGCATAAAGGAAATTTTGCTAGTTGGATGATGCCAACGAAGAGGTTCGCAACAACTAGCCCCGAACAGGCACAAGTTTAGAAAAAGCTAGGTGAGGCCTATATCTAGGAGTGGTCTGTAAAGCCCTGTTAGAGAAAAAAAATTAAGTACGTTCCTTCTTGAAAATATTGAAAAATCGATGTGGAAGATTCTCTCAACCACCAATGGTGAATGATCTTCATGGGAATTCAACGTCTGAGATTAGATATAATGTAAGTAAGGTAAAGTACCCAATTGTTGACAGGGTCCCAAAGTTGACACATTCGCATATTATTCCCGAAAATAAGAATTTATAGAGGTTATAAGCTAACTGAAATAGCTTATAGTATTGTTGGAGCCATCTTTCGGACTATAGCTGATGTATGGATTTGAAATCTCAAGTTATTTCAAAATGGTGGCAAGAAGTAGTAAACAGGTGCAAATATTTGAACTTTTTTCCAGATTTCTAGTGAAAGTAGTTAAGAAGATATAAAAACAAAAGTTCTCAAAACTAAGGTAGGGTTGATAATTTATGAATAATATATTTATATATATTGTATAATAAGATACATTGTAATACATATTTATTATTGTTTTATCTCTTGAACAACTGGCATAAACTTCTAAAGGGGGGCTGTCAACTATTGGAGACCAAATCCAGGGGTAATCCAAATGTTGACCTAGTGTCAACTTATGGATTTTTGACGGTAAAAATATTTTAACATTGTAGTCTGTCTCTTTTTATTGCTCTGGATTGAAAAGAAACTTAGATATGGGTTTAGGGAATGTAACGGTCGTAGATCCAATAGATGACACTCCTGTCAATGTTTGGAGCTTTGAAGTGTCAACAATTGGTCCTTTCAAGTTTAAATCAAGAGATGGCTTATCAAAAATGGAAATTACTGAAATATGCACCAGAACTATCAGAACACATGATTGCTGCGTTGGATGATTGCGATAGGGGACTTACTGTAGCTACATCAGCAAAAAAACACAATGTACCAATGCTTTCCAAGCAATTTCTTTTATTACCAATTTGGAATTGAAATTTGTATATTTTTCCCAACAAAAAGTTTTCCAATGTTAATTTTTATTAATAAAAAGTTTGATTCTTACATTATTGATGTTTCTACCAGGGTTTCTACTGATACTGGCAACATGTCAACTATTGGTTTCAAGAGTGTCAAGTAATGGAACCACAACATGTACTTAAAAAAATTAAAATAATTGGTTATTATGTGCATATATTTCATTTAAAAAATTGTACACTTAGAAAAATATACTTCTTAGTTCCACAGACCGTGATAAAATTTCTTAAAAGTAAAAATTTGGTTTTGTAATAGTACATTAAAATACAAGTTTCATAAGACGTTATTTTATCGCACGAGCCCTATATTAGAAAACAAGCCGGAGGCGAGTTTTCTAAAGGGCGAGTGCGATAAAATGTCTTATGAAACGAATATTTTATACTATTTTTTCTATTTTGGTATTGTTTAATTAAAAAAAAACAAATTTTTCTTGGAAATTTTATTCTCATATTTCCTGATTTCATATGTTTAGGTTGGTAACACTGCATGCCAAATATTAGGCCTGTTCGCACAGCAATCACAAACCAGTCAGAAGACTATTTTCAACCAATGAGATTCACTCTGACTGGTTTGTGATTGTTCTGCGAACAGGCCTATAGAAATCTTCTATTATAAAATCGCGAATGACAGTTCGATGGCCATCAGTCGGCCAGTGTAACCAACCTTCGATAAGTAAAAAAGGAGTGTTACAAAGAGCTTCTTTTCGAAACTACTTTTAGTGTCGAAAAGACTTCGATATGACACCAAAATAGAAAAAAAAATATATGTCAACCTTTGGACCAAAAATGTGTCAACTTTTGGCGAAGTGAACTTTTTTGTGTGTCAACCTAACTAACTATTGGGGTTTTATCACCTTTCAGGTATTTTTGGCATAATAACACAAATAATAGGAATATAGCGAGGGTAGATAATATATCTTACCATTTAATTATGAGTTTGAAATCACGCCAAAAAATATATCAAAGCCTTGGGATTGAAAATTTGGAAAATGTGTAATTATAAGCAAGGATACCCTTAACATGTCAACAACTGGGTAGTTTACCTTATTCGATAATTTTGATATCCTGACTGAATATATACTCGAAAACTTTAGTAATTAATAGAAAAATTTTAAGACAAATTTGTGTTTTTGGACAAAAAGGGGAAACTTTCCTCCAACAGGCGAATTCGATGCAGGAGGATGACAAGCAAAGGTGAAGGCTCAGGAAAAAAATGCAAATAACAGCATATCTAAACCCCAAAGAGAACTCAGAACTTAATGACTTGTAATAAGATATCTGATACTTCTTCTGAAAAAAAAGTGGAAAACTAATCATTACAGGTCATCTACTCCGTTAGAAAACTTTCAAGAGGATTTTTTATGAAATGCAGAAAACTGCAACTTAGCCAAGAATAATTTTTGCATATAATCACGCAAGTTTGAAAAGAAAGAAGGGCATTCTTTCGTCCAAGGAGTGTACATTATTGTCCATTTTTAGCAGTCGGTATCATCACAACCTCTCATTTTTCAGGATTTCACCTCCTAATCCAAACTAAGTTCCACAGGTGTAAAAAAGACATTAATATATTTCCAAGAACCCAGCTGCAAATTACACGAAATTAATATTGAAGCGAATATTAGAGATCTCAAGGGCTTTATTAATTTTAGTTCTGTGTGAAAGTTTTCTCCGTTTTGGTTGTAATTATTCTCCAACATTAACTTTGCTTGAAGCTTTAAATGATGGGCTTTAACTCTCCAATGTAAATTTTGCACAGTAATTATCATGCTTTAAGAGCTGCTTCTGGCTTTGGATTAAGATTGTTGCGTTATGGATTTAGTAGTACTTAGAAGTTTTGAAGAGAATAATAATCACAATCATAATTTCACTTGGATGTATGTACAGCAAGATAAGTTTGAATTATTACAATATATTTACAAAGTTTAAAAATAAATGAATGAATTTGTTACGCAGGTAGAGGTAACTAGTTATTAATAAGCTTTTGAAAAATCATATTAGAGATGATTTATTAACAAAATACATTTTCATCAACTACCTACCTATATTATTACGAATAATGAAAATAGATATTTAAAAGCAAAGTTGGAATGAAAACTGCCATAAAACAAAAAAAGCTTTTGCGATAACTCTGTTTTAGTTTTTCGGTAAGTATAGCTATTATACAAATTGACAACTAATAAATTTTTATAAGGAACACAAAATTGAATAATGTAGTAATAAACGTAAATCAGTGAATATCAAATGCCGATTCCATGATTTGCAAACAATATTTTCAGATCCTAGTATAGTACCTACCTACAGTTCCAAATTCCAAATGCAAAAATATGCAAATAAAAAAAAAAGTAAAACATTTATATGGAACACCTACTTAGTTGTGTAAATTTCTAGTCAAAATTGGCTTTTTTATTTGTGAATTGATAGTAGATTATGTCGCTCCACCCCGCCCCTCGATGCCATATTCCACCCCAATTAGTTAACATACTGACCTGTAAAACTTCAGATCTGCAATCGTTGCTCTCGGATTCCAAATCGGATACTTGAAGTACGCATTCGTCTTCGTTTCCGGTAAAATCGGACACCACAGAAGAGCCACAGCTGTTGCCCGAATCATCATAAGAAAAGGGTTGCAACCCCTGCAAATCGACCTCCGCACTTTGCCTATTCTTCATGCCTATTTAAAATTCAAAAAAAAAAAAAACACCAAATTTCAGATCACAAAAAAAAAATGTCTTTTGTAGTTAATCGAGAGGGTCCCAATCCAACCAGACAGAGTCAGGGGCACAACACACGGCAAGCCACGGGCTCAACAGGCTGGAAAAGTAGAGGACGAAGCAAGCGAATCAGTGCCGAATTCTCGAGAAATTTCGCGATTGATTCGGTAACGCAGTTGCTCTGAGTATCTCGAGATCTCGACCGCACTATAACACGGTGACTGGTGGACTGTGCCGATTCTCGACTGTCGACTATGCGAGGCGAGGTTGTCGGCTTGTCGATAAAGCCGCTGTTTTTCGAGCGATTATGAACGAACAACAGCGAATCCTGGGGGTCGACCTTTTACTTGGCATCTTTGGAGAGTGGAGCCGAACCAAGGGAGAAATATCAGGGGGTTTTATCTCCCTTTGGACGTTGGACCGGTAATTGTTTTTGTGGTTTTGAGGTTTTCAGCAGAAGGGACGATAATTTGAAACTGATGTTAATCTAAATTGAACCACTAACCTGTTTGATGATAAGAATGATTAAACGTTTTTTGGGGAGGAATTTGGAAAGGTAATTTTTTTTCACTTTCTATGTGCTAAGTACTACATTAGGATATTGATTTGGAGGATGTAGGAACATTTTCCTTTGGAGGTCACTTGTTAATTACCGTTCAAGAGATTTAAGTGAGAAATTAAGTGAGCCAAGTGAGTACCTTTTTATAATTTTCTGTATAGTCTGTAGTGTAGCTCATCGCCATTTATGAAACTTTTCCGTATTCGCAACTTACCTATTTGTGTAGATTCTTCTGTGTAGTGTGATTTTAATTTAACTAAATTTTATTTGGGATCGCAATTCAATAAATCAATTAATGTCAAACCCTTTGGCATTTTCTTAATTATGAAAACGAAGACAATTTGATTATTTTCATTTAATTAACGAAAACTTCCATAGCATACCTATGTTTCCAGACAATGTGTCTTCTCCAGACGAACTACAAACTGAATGATATTTACGAAATTCCTTAATTTAAAATAGCTCGGGTAAAAAACTTATTACCAGTAAATAGAGTTTTAGTGGATCGTGGATCCATGGTAGGTACCTATATTCGTGACAATTTGATGTCAGAAGTAGGATGATTAGCAAGACAATGGATTGTATTATAATTTGAGCTAGTAAATACCTATGTAGTATTTAGCGGACATTACTGATGTATTGGTTAATTAGAGCCAATTAGGTGGAAAATTAGCGAGATAACTAGTAGTTAATCAGTGAGAACAGCAAATGAACTTCTGTTGACCTGAAGCAGTGATTTCATCACTGGATTTTACTCTAATAGATTCACAACAAGAGTTTTCTGAAAAATTCCAAAGCATTTTAAAATATTCTATTTGGACACAAAAAAATAAGTGACTTTTCACTAGATTTGAAAAAGGAATGGGTACCTACCTATATACTTAGTAATATTTGAAACACCTATCGCGAATCACGCTAAAAAAACTTCTCCTCAATGTACCTATTGAACACCTGATATACATAAAAAAAAGGAAATTTGACCCATACAAAGCCTGCTACATAAGCTTCTAGAAAAAAAAAAATACAATAATCCACCAAACAAAGTGGAAATGTCTCCTAACCTTACGGTCATATACCTACATTTAAGATTCTGGGGGGCAAACATACATAAATCTTCAAGGACGAGACACACAAGTTGAATGAGATAAGTTTCGGAAAGAGACAAATAATAAATATCTGTTTGTTGTTTATAGGTGTAATTAAATCACGTCTCATCACTTATGAGAAATAATTGGCCTGGAAAAAGTGGTCCCATAAACCCAAATTGTTTCAGTTTTGCAGCTGCGTTTCGTTGTTAGCGTGGGGTGCATAATATCGGTTATTAAATAATGGCATTCGCATGTCCGATTGCTGCACGGTTGTGCGGTCAAACTGGTCGCCAAACAACAATCTCTGTTTTGTTGTTGCTGCACAGGCAAAGCAAAATGCCATAATTACTCGAAGCGGTTAAAACAGTAAAATTTTTATGAACTTTTTATTAGTGGTAGCTAGCTATGACTGATAATACGGCACAGTGATTTAGTTAATCGTAGTACAAAAAAAATACAAATGAAGAGAGCAAATCAATTTGAACACCACCGTCAAAAGCAGTCGAAACAGTAATCTGGTAATCTGGAATTACAGAAATCATGAACTTACGACATACAGAAGTAGAGGATATTGAAGATAAATAACTGATACGAGCAAATACGAGAATACACAAGGATATCATTGGGTGGAAACCCAGGCGGAAGAAGAAGGAGAGGCAGACCAAGAAGGAGCTTGAGAATTGAAGTCGACCTGAAATTACATGTCTCAGCTCTGAAATGATGTTTGGTTTGTTCCTGTTCAGTGTAGCCTCTAGCCTTGAAATAACCAAGACGTCCAAAGAAGTGATCTGCCTAAAATATCATAGTTTCCGCTGTTGTGGAACAGTCAGCACAGACCAAAGATCATAGG
Organism: Ceutorhynchus assimilis; assembly: GCA_917834065.1. Classification (NCBI taxonomy): domain Eukaryota; kingdom Metazoa; phylum Arthropoda; class Insecta; order Coleoptera; family Curculionidae; genus Ceutorhynchus; species Ceutorhynchus assimilis. Next base: position 8,621,357 of record OU892281.1, read on the forward strand.
CGCCGGAACTTCAAAATTACTATGGGGGCTCGGGCCCCCCCAAAAAAAAACACAAGTAAAATTATACAGACAGGACCAGTAGGCTACTAGACACAGGCCCTAATGGGACCAGTCGACTGATACACATTGAATGCTGGATCCAGGATCGCCACGCTAGATCATTGATCCTCCCTGCATATTATTGAAATTCGTGAATTTTCGGCTGCTGGGCAATACTCGGCTTTGACAGCACCGTTTCGATTTGCCTTTACCGGGTAGAAGCTAATTCGTCTTATTACTTAAATATGTGTCTAGTAGGATGATCCGGTTTGTATATACATTTTCCATGATATACTAGGTGAAAAAGGTACGTGTATCCATAATATTTATATTCATGTGATGTAAACATGTCATAAAAAAAAAAACGAAAAGAATATAATAATCCCAATCCGACTTTTTGGAAATAGCTTTAAATACTACATAACAAAATATTCAAATTATTTGTTTAAGTAGGAAGTAGGTATAGCAGAAACAACAAAAACATAAAACACACAAATTTGACATAAAGATAAATAATTAGGAATTCAATATTTTTGTACAGTGTGATCTATTTATTATAAATGTCACCTCCTCCTAACTTTATCATTTGACGTTTTTGACAAAAGTGTCACACACAAAAGCTTCAAGAAATTGTCAAAAGTTTTTAATAGTCAGTATCAAGCATATACACAACAATAAAGGAATAATAATAATAAGGTAACGGGAACACTATGTATACTGTTCACCTATTTGTTATTCCCCTTCAACCTGAGTTCAACGATATACGGTTTTTTATGTTTTAATCAGTTTGAAAGGGACTAACAAATAAGGGCACCAATATACATGGTGTTCCATTTAAAAAAATATAACTTCGCTCTGCTACACTTTTTTGACGCAACCGTATGCTTAAAACTAACGTAGTTGAAAACTTTTGACAATTTCTTGAAGCTTTTGTATTTGACACCTCTGTCAAAAACGTAAAATGAAAAAGTTAGGACATGGTGAAATCTATAATAGATCATCCTGTATCTACCTACTGAACTCACTCCATACCAAAATTACTATGGGGGCTCTGCCCCCATAGTAATTTCACTACGGGGGCTCAAGCCCCCATTGCTCCCATGGTTCCGGCGCCTATGCCAAAGATCTTGATATTCATATAGTTCACCTGTTATTATGTTCCGATAGCAAACTGCAGAAGCGTCTGTACAATTAGAAGATGAATAACTCTTCTCATGAATCTGCCTTGGATGCTCACATTAGACGCTCAGAAGCAAATAAAATGACGATGATTTCCATACTGGTTTATGTGTTATTTGGATTTTGTGAGGATGTAAGTAGTAAGTACTTATAAATCTGTGGTCATTTTAGTTTTGATTGAAGAATCTCATCATTTCTGGTCTCTGAATTCCTCTGAAGCTGTGAACTCTCGAATTAGATGATGAAAAATGTTGGCCTCTGATTGAATTGATAGCAATCTCTAGTTTCGAGCCCTAGAACTAGGTTATATACCGAGAATTTACGCCTGGTATTTAACTTATCACAACTATATAATAGTACCTATTTAGACTCTTAATTTTCCTTTGTTACCTTAATGTTCTGTTGCACCTATTATTGCGGTATTAAAAAGTTTCTTAGAATCGCTATCAAATAGATCTACTAAAGCTATTACCAGGCTCTCCTGGTTAACTAATATCAAAATAAAATCGAAAGCGGTCGGTTACCCAATGATGCAGGCTGAATAGGTGCAATTGAGAAGTAGCATAGTCTCGAGTTAAACATATTCAGATATTATTTATAGGGCGTTTCGCAACCCAACCACCACAATTTTTGCTTCAAATCCGCAAACGTACGACCTTGCCGCCGACGAAAATGAAAGGTAAAATTCCACTGCGGTGGCAGTACGTTCGATTTTGTACCGGGCGGAGTCATTTTACTATAGTACCTATACTTTTTGTTGTTGTTTATTACTGTTTTTATGTATCAAGCTCAATGTTTTTTTTAAATCTCATATAGGTATCTACTCAAAGAATTTTTAACAAGAATTTACTTTGTTATGGTTCAAGGATATTATTGTCAAATGGTACAATAATTGTATAATTATGTTGGAGAATATAAGGTCTCTGTTTCTGGGCAGAAATCACAAACCAGTCGGAGTGAATTTCATTGGTTGAAACTAGTTTTCTGACTGTTTTCAACCAATGAAATTCGATATGACTGGTTTGTGATTTCTGCAGAAACAGACCTATAATTACATGCGTCCAAATTATTTATTCTGGGCCTAACCTTCTATCCAGTACCTAAGGAAAATCTAATTGAGTCAGCAGCACCATATGGAAACAACGTACTCTTGGTTCAAGCCCCAATTGGGTCTGACCTCCTCAGTTAGGTATCTTCACTATAAGAACCCACCCACACACTCAACTCAGAGTTATCTTACTCTAGAGATATACAAACAAACAGGTGAGATTAAATATAGAGGGTGATGATGCGCCATAACAAAGCTATATTATTGAACTCCCTCCGTTCTGGCTCACCCATTAGATATTTCTGCAAGCCCGTTCATCCTCAAACTTTTTTATCTGATCAGTAAAGCTCAAGATCTATGTGACAATATAAACGGTGCTTTTAATGTTCAACCAAAGGGATGCTTGCTCCTCCATCTATGTCCATCCTGTCATGTTAAGACATAAGTTATCGAATGTACATGCACGATACTTTATTATTTGAGTTACTACGTGGTGTAGGTATCGGCTTAAAGAAGTCGAGCCGGAGCTGGCTGAAGCCCAACCTTGACATTTTCTTATTTTCTTACGAGACTACAATCTCCTACAATCTCCTGCACTTAAATTATGTCACACAGGTTTCCTTATTTTACTTTATTGGCGTCGTTTATATCCCTAAGTTCAACAAACCGCATTTTTTCGCCCACCGGGCGTGGTTCCAACGAGCTTATTAAAAAAAATCCTTGAAACGGACCACCGGCAATAAAGACTTTACGTGTATTTTTTTACGTTTTGTGGTTTTATGTTTTGGTGGGTTTTAATGGTTAGGTTTGTTTGTATGATGAAAATCTTTGATTATTTATTTTGTTGGTCAGCTACCAACTGAGTAATACCTGGGCTATAAAGGGTACTGTGGGCAGGTTATTAAACAAAATGATTTGAGCATGTTTGACGTTATCGACCTTTGAGGCTCTTCAACCCACTGCTGCTCTTTCCCTTGATTCGGATGGTTTCAATATGGGATCTCCACATGGTTATTCGAAGGTACTTAACTTCCACAGAATTTTTTCTTCGATGTCGATATCAAAAATTGATCGATCTTCTGATCTCAAATCGGCTCAATTTTTTTCCTGGACTTATTTTCTGTGGGAGCACCGAATTTCAGTTCTCTAGTTCTTCAACGAAGTTTGGGTTTCAGATGAGGAGTAGCTTCTACCGTGATTCTGAACCAATTTACTTGAGAGCCAGTTTGAATCATCTTGTGAATCACTCCGTCATTAATTGACGTGTTCGATTATTCCGAGTGACTATAACTTCGCCGGATGCCCTGCTCTGAATCCTAATAAATGTTCCAGAATCAGTGCCAGTTCTTCAGTTTGTATAATTCTGAAGCTGATGGCTTTTTTCTGATTCCAGGCTGCTGGTGGCATGATAGTTCTGTGGGAACTTCTGTTCGTTTCTTGATTTGTTAAACCTGACAACTTTTGCACACGCTTCCAACACTAAGGAAAGTTTTCCAGTCTTAAGGAGTTAGTAGTTATACTAAAGATGCTAGCCTACAATTCCTCAACTGTATGTTTCAATTTTCCAAAGCTGTGAATCCTTGGAATGACTATCTTATATGTCTACTTTTGAAGTTGTCCAAGCTAGTCCAGTACTAGATTTTGAGTATTCTCTCCTCATTATTTTGGTCCGATGCTAAGTTTTAATGGATTGGGATCAAAAATTCTCTATTTGTTTGATTTTTATTGAGAATTAAGGGGGCCGAGGTTTACATTCCAATGGATTACCTACTACAGTTTACTGATAAATAGATTCGCTTTGCTGATTGAAGGATGTTAAATTTATTAGATGTACAGAAGCAGCTTTCCCTGAAAAAAAAAACAGACACATAGAAATTGATTGGTTCAAATATTTCCCTGATATCCGCCAAGAACAAAGCTAATATAATTAGTTTTACAACGTGTAATTGCATAGCAGAGGTATATATTTTGCCGTACTGAAACATGTTCGTTTTTTTAATCTCATTATCGGATCAATTATTGAAAACCTAAGCCAGAGTCAGCCACATTATATCGTTATAATCAGGGAACATTTTTCTACTCCTACCTACTCAATTTTATATGAATTTTCCTTTAAAGACAAAACCGACACTGAAATCCAAATAAACTGGCTTTCATCTGAATCTTAGTTACATAACTGATTATATATTACCATAATTTTGATTCTATAATGCCCAATTTGCGAAAAATATCAGTTTGAGGAACTCAAATTGCATCGAAAAATTAGATAGATTTGAAAGTTTGTTCTTGCAATGAGAAGGCAAAATTTAAATAATGACCCAATTGAAATAGTCAAACAAGAACATTGTTGCGGCATAAATAATTATTATATTGCGACGTCATTGAATGCATTCTAATCATTTAAATAATTTTGACAAGAAGTAGTCAACCGCAAAAGAAAAATATCGCTCATTAATTATTTCTTCTACGGGTGCAACGCACCTATTATAGAGATGGTTTACTTTCATTTAACATTTTCTTTTTGCAATTTTCCTAATTTGTGTAATGCTAATTGTGGCCTGATTTATATAATAATAGCCTCAGATGAGGATGATCTAAATGTTGGAGAACTGTTTTTTTGTCAATTCTTGTGTTATGTTTAGATGATTTTTCATAAAACTGTCAAGCAAAGACGTAGAACTTTGCTAGTTATTACTGCATAAACTAAATCCATACTTATAACCCATTTTTTACCACACATGGGGATATATAACCTAGGTATATGTAATAAAAAGTATTCATATTACAGTGCATATTTTTTGTTATAGGATATACTGGTTGTGTGAAATCTCTATTGGATAATTGAGAACCCGACACCTTTCTGGATTTGTCAATAGGTAGGTACGGAGCTTTTTCATTTAATTCGTAAAACTTGATTAGGACATTATCAAATCAGCTAACTCCTGCAATTAATTATTGTATTGCAAATCAACAAACCACAATATGCCACAATCAAAGGCGTGTTCTTTTGTAAACTTGACCATTTTATTTCTTGGCTGTGGGAAAAATGAGATTCAGCAGTTTTTTCTTCTCATTTTCAATCGTTCTGTAATTTATGCTTAACATTTATTGTTCCTTATTCACATGTTTCCAACAAACAACAATAATGATATACGCGCGACTCTTTTATTTTCTTCAATATAATGCAATCTGATGTAAGTGGACGAAAAAAACATATGTAGGTCTACAGTTTTAATTATATACTTTGGCTTTTGCATTTTGTTTTTTAGGGGCTACTTATATTAGTATTTACGTTTATGTTTATTAATAAATTTATCAAAAAAAAGACTTTGGACGACGTGACACTTCAACGGTATAGCATTCATTATAGGTGATAAGCTTGTGATGTACAAAAGATCATTAAAATTAACCTATATTCATGATGCAACCAAATTGCCCATAATTTATCATCAACAGTACCTACTTATCTAAATTTTGGTATTATTTATAAAGTTATGTGCGTGTGTGTGTCTATATACGTAGGTAAATGTACCGAAGTAGGCAATGTAATGGTAGTTTAATTTGTTTACAAAAATCTTTTACTTGAATTATTACAAGCCAAAGATAAAGATGTTTGTTTTGGATTTAATTGAATTTTACATGATAGCTGGTGGTAACCTCACGCATAGTAAATGAAAAACAACAGATAAGCAAAATGCTGAAATAAAACTAAACCAAAAGGCTATCAACAGGTGATGGTGGTATTTTGTATTAAAAATAAATAAATTCGATTAATGATTTAATAATAATAAGAAACAATAAAACCACATTTTTGTAGTATAGATCTACTTTCAATTTCTTCTCGGTCCAGCCTTGAGACAACTATCTGAAGGCTGTTGAAGGCCGAACGAATTTGGAAGAAGAAGAAAAAAAAAACACACACAGTAAAAATCTTAAATCATTTTTTTTAACGATTCCATGCGTCAATGTTAATCGTTGAAAGGTTCTAAAATTAGGTACATGTTGAAATTTTCGATTGTAAATAGTAATCAAAAGTAACAACCTGTTTAATTTGATGGACTTTCAAGGGTGCCATTTACCTCTTAAGACAGGTGCATTTAAACGAGATGATGGTCGAAAGAAGGTTATATGCCAACTTGATGCTTAAAAAGGATAACATCAAAATGTATTTTTTTTAAATGTTATGTACAAATTAATATATTTTTTAAATGTATTAATAACTATTATTGCCTATTGTGTATATTGGTGGGCCAAAAAAGTTGGCCATATAGGTATTTGTTTTTTTTAATAACCTTATAGGTGATAACTTTTGAGCCAAATTTGAAAATTCACCTGGGTCAATATTAGAACATCAGTTCATAACTTATCTCCATCATCAAATTCTCGATTTTTCATCATAATATTTCCTCAAAAATCGCGAAATTGAAAAAAATCTTTAAGGGATCCTCCCATGAAATATTCAATTTCCTTCTATTCCAAACGCTAGGCTCTCAGATTATTGATTTCTTTCAAACGAAAAGATACACAAAATTCGTTTTGGAAGAAAAACATTAGAAGAGCCTGGAGTAAAAATTAAAAAACAAAGCAAAGGCCCGAAATTCTAAAATACGGGAATAATGAGAATTCAAGAAGAAAGAAAAAATTCAAGAGACAAAAGAAAGTTGAGAATTTATAATAAAGAAATACCAAGGGCCTAGAATAGGAGAAATTATAGAAATTCAAAAATTTGAATTGAAAGAGAAAAATTTTCTTGCTAATATTTCCTTTATTATCAATTTTTGTCTATTCCAGGCTCTCTGAAATAATTCTGCGGTTCTCAAATTGTTCTGAATAGGCCTTTCGAAATGCTGCTGAAAAGTGTTTTGGACTGTACCAAATGGCTTATTAAAGTTCTAAAGTGTTCTAACTTGGCTTGAAGAGTTCTTGAGCATTTTAGAAGTTTTTCAGTAATTTCTAAATTGTTCTGACAGATTTTTGTGAAGCTCCAAAGCGTTCTAAATTGGTTCAAAAGAGTTCTAAAACGTTTCCAGTTCTAAATTGGATCCTAATTGTTCTGAAATAACTCTGAAGTTTCTAAATTGTTCTAAAATGCTTCTGAAAATTCTGATTTGGATTTGAACTGTTTTGGATGCTTATTATAGGTTTGAAGCTCTAGAGCAATTTATATTCGCTCTTGAACGCATTCTGAAAAGCGTTTTCTAACTTATGAATCCTAAAATTTTGGCGCTTTTCAAAATGTTTCTGGATATTCTAGAGTGTTTGAGTGTTTTGGAGTGTCCTAAAATGGGTTTCAAACTTCTGAATTGTTCTAAAATGCTTTTGGAAATCGGTTTTTGAATGTTTTGAAGCATTTTTGATGGTCCTGAAGTTTCGAAATTGTTCTGAATCGCTACAGAATGCTTTTAGAAATTCTGAATCTGAATTGAATTTTAAGTGTTTTGAATTTTCCCAATTAAAATTCTAAAGTGTTCTGTATCATCTTAGATGGTTTCCAGACTTTCCGCAGTAACTTCTAAAATTGAATGAGAAACGAATTCTGTGGGAATTTTTTGTAGACATCATAAAAAAGTCCACAAACGACATTCGAGACGTTTTTTAGAATACTGCTTACGTGTTCAAGGCATCTGTAAGATATCTTAAAGACGTCGTATGTACACAACGTCTGCCTAAAAACGATCTTCATGACATTCGACGTCTAAAGACGTCTTTAACGGGATGTCCTAAAGACTTTTTAGGATCGGTTGTACCAAATAGTGTGGCTCAGTTGTCTCTTTGACGACATCTTGTGGATGTCTTCTAGGCGACTTTTTTTTGTCTTCAAACGTTCAGACGCAATGCAGTCCTAAAAAAGACGCCTATAAGACTTTGTGTGCTGTCTGGGAGGTCAGAAAGAAATCGAATTGATTAAGCAAATAGATACAGAAATCAAACCAGTCAGCGAATTTCATTGGTTGAAAATATGTAGACTGAAAATTGGTTATTTGTGTGAGAACAGAGCTTCTTGAAGCCTTATCAGACTGATGAAGCTACATGGCTTGACTTTGATGACGTTTTGTCAGGATTTCTAGTTTTACGGTCAGAACAAAATAATATATGATTAAAATGTCTAAAATGAAATGTTTAAAGAATTAAGTGAGTAGGTATTATGCAAAAAAAAAGCAAAATCGCAGTCGGTAGGATTCGAACCTACGCTCCCAGAGGGAATCTGATTTCTAGTCAGACGCCTTAACCGCTCGGCCACGACTGCTGATGGTTAAAATAGGACAGATGTTGTATATACCGGGGGAAAAATGACAATCGGAAATTGAGCATTTTTAAAAGTCACCCTTTTTTTAACCCACCTGGATGGCAAAAATATATCGATATTTCGTAAATATCGATGTTACTAAAATATATCGATATATTTTAATCGATTGTCAACTAGCTGCTTAGGAAAGGAGGACCCGGTACCTATTTAACCTTATTAATTTAATTGCCGATTCGATCGGCAATTCAGCAATAAATTGATATAAATTGCGTTGCAAGCCGCAGCAAAGGCAGACTTAAACCAGTGCAAGTACCTCTCGTTGGAAAATCCCCTCTGGAATTAAGTCTCCCCAGTGCAAATACCTCTCGTTGGGAACACCCCTCTGGGTATCTTCAGCCTTATCGTTGTCCAGTGCAATTACCTCTCGTTGGGAACGCCCCTCTGGACAACCAAATTATGAACTAAATGAAATGAACTAAAAAAAAAAAACCAAATATGTCACAACTGCCCGCTTTACGGGGGTGACATGGGGGGTTTGTAGCTTTGGGGGTTGATGGAGAGAAACTCGGTTATATAAAAATATAGATATAATATTTTCCCAAATATAACCTTACATGTACGCTAATCCTATAAGATACATGACCCTTCACACTGGTGTCCTTATAGGGAGCCACACGTCAATGCTGCTTGGGGGACTGTAGATTAGTTTATCGTCACCCTTATGCCTTGTCCAGAGGGGCGTTCCCAACGAGAGGTAATTGCACTGGACAACGATAAGGCTGAAGATACCCAGAGGGGCGTTCCCAACGAGAGGTACTTGCACTGGGGAGACTTAATTCCAGAGGGGCTTTTCCAACGAGAGGTACTTGCACTGGTTTAAGTCTCAAACCCCCCATGTCACCCCCGTAAAGCCGGTAGTTGTGACACGATATTTTACATTCGATATATCGAAAAAAATATCGATATAATCTTTTCGATATATCCGAAATTTTAAAATAATTCTTGGCTCGTGCGCATAGTTCATTCGTTGACTGTGACAGTCTGACAGTGGCGTCTAAAATAAAACAAACGTCAGTTAGGGCGTGTACGTACCAACTGAATGAGGAAAAGAGACTTTCCGCATGACTAAGGAACGTTATTTTTCTACGATCGTGCGGAAAAGTACTTTTCCGCACGCATTTTAGGACATGAAAGTATCAGGGTGACCTGACATTGCATAATTATTTTACTTTTCCACACTAGTGAGGAAATGTGATATTTTCATGGCCTAAAATGCGTGCAGAAAAAAAGCACTTTTCGCACGCTCGTAGAAAAAATTGAAAAATAAAATATATATCGATATATTCAAAATATCGATGTTTTTTGTACGATACATCGAATGTTATTTCGATATATCATATATTTTGCCATCCCTACTTTAGGTAAATTCATGAATATAATGAATTTTTTTTATCATTATCCAAAACTAACTACATAGAATTCTTGCCATAATTAGTGGATCTTTTTTACTCTATTCGTGGTTTCTTTAACGTCGAGTGGATGGCACCACTTGCTATTTGGGCTCATACTTCTGATCCTGATAGCATTATGGTTATTAATAGGAGTGCCTTTCATGCCTTCTTCAACCATTATCCTATATAGAAGAAACCGGTACAGGTGTTCAGTTCAGACTAAAAAAAAACCTATAAACTTCTTCTGGAAGAGAAGTTGGAGACAAAACAATCGTTTTTGGACATGTTCCTTTGGTGAGTTTAGTTATACCCTCGGGTGAATGGTGAATCTCACTCATCGAGAGTGAGCAGAGGCGTCTATAAAAGATTCAACCATCTGAAACAAAACAAAAATGATTTCGTATTCTCGCTTGTGTTCAGGGGCGTAGCCAACAGGGGGGGAGACGGGGGAGTCCCCCCCCCAGGGCGCAGCTGGCAAAGGGGCGCCAAAATAGGCAAAGTGCAAAAAACAAAGAAATTGAATCAAAATAAACATTCAAAAAGTTTGGTGTTTTTATTTTGAAAATCTACAATATACACTTCATTATTTTCACCTGGAACTATCTAAGAAAATCAGGAAATCGAATTGGCAATAGATAGAGTCTCATTCAATACATAAGTTAGGTTTTTAGGGCGAATATTAGGCAATATTTCACGAGGATAATCAAGCATACTCGAGTATACGGGATAATGGTGATGTGTCAATTGTGTCATACTCCCCTAACTCCATCTCCATCAAATTCTGAGCCTGCGAGTGATGCCACTACCAGCAGCTTATAATGATGAGGTCACCCGCAGACCTCGATGGAATGCTTGCGATTCAGGTTGTGCGAGTGAGTTAATTTTTTCGTCAATTTCAAATGTGGAAAAGGTGATTTTCGGTTTATTCTCACAGAAGGAATTAAGTGTTCTTGATCCTTGACTTGAGTATCCCAGAATTTGATAGTGGGGGAGTTAGGGCAGTATGACACAAATAACACATCACATAATCCAGCAGAAGTTTGTTCTTGGTTATCCTCACGAAAAATTGCCTATTATAAAACTATTTTGACAGAATAACTGCAAGTTAACTTCAGGAATGACAGAAATGACGTTAGGTACTTCTCATTGCAATTCCAGAAGTTAACTTTGAGTTATAAGTCAGAATAGTTTTATAATACCCGCCCTTAGTGATACAACATTTTGATCTAATTTTTCATTGAATGAAATTTACCCATATTTATTTGGCAAAATTTGGGTGTGGTCACCGATAAATTTTTCTTCACCTTTGGATTGCCTTCGCGGCGCTTAGGGGGCGCCGGATCTCAGTCTTCCCCCTAGGGATAGTCATATCGCTACGGCTCTGCTGGTGTTACGTATACACAAGAACCGGACTGTAGCTAGCGAAGAATCCACTAAACAAAATAAACTCGATTTTCTCTTCATACACTTTGTCATTATAGTTGATTGGGTGAGCACTAATTAGTTTTTAAAAAACCTATGCAATTGAAGAGCTAAATATTATTGTCCGTCGTTTTCAATTTGACACGTTCCGTATGAGGAGCGAGGGGGGGTGAAGCTTATGGCAAAAACAGGTGTGACGCCAGGTGACCATTGGCGTTCTAATGTAGGGAGTCACCAGATCACATTTCTTTGGAGTACCTATCAGATTAAAATCGATGGACATTAACTGAAAGGAAATAATTAGTTATAGGTACCTTTGGAATTCTTTATAAATGAATCTCTTCATTATTACTATAACTATATACAGTTATTCTGATTTTATTTATTTTTCCAATTCAATGCAAACTATTGCAAACTCAAGATATCTGGGGGAGCATTCAAAAATCTTAGCATTAGACAATATCCAAGAATTTTATAGTCTTTAAAAAAACGAACGGGACATAAAAAAGTGAAACCAAACCACCAAATCGCGTTTTCGGCATTGAACTTGTAATGTCAAGGATCTTATATTCACTTTATCCGAGATGAAACGGAGAAATCCACTTTGATTTTCGTTTGTGTTATTTCGTGTGACATAAATAACCTTTTTTATTAGATAATAATATGCAAATCCTTTTTAACGAGCTCTCAACTTTTTTTCATTAAGGTGTTTTGGTTGTTATGGTATAATTATGATATTTTCAAAATACTATGAATAATTTGAAGAGGTTTAATTCATGATACTCGATCCTAATCTACCTAATACGTTTATCTTAATATTACTTATTTTCTATGTTAACTCTAAATCCAGATTTCCTCTGCTATTATAGGTATACTTACCAAACATGATTTAAGATTTTAAGATATCAGTAAAATGATAGAAAGTCTTAGTAACTCTATACGTATGGCTGTTGCCGCTGTTATGGCTAGAGTAATTTTGCTGTAGGTAACTATTCCTCTGTAAGTAGAATAAATTTCAGAAGTAGGTATATATTCAGAAATCTCTCTTTCAAGCTACCAGTAGAAGCAGCATTTCAAAACCATAACAGGAAAATTCGGTACCTAATACTTCTCCGACTCTTTGCACTGACCAGCCTTAGCGATAAGTATTCCTTAAAGTGACGTTTCTCCATGTAAAAATGTCATTTTAAGGAATATACTTATCGCTAATAACGCTTCCCTAAAACGGTCGGTGCAAACGCCCATGTTTTCAGAAAACAACAACCAGCAGGGTATAATAATAACAGTTATTTTATCATTAATCAACCAATCAATAATTCATCAAGACCCGTAATTATTAGTTACCTACCTATGTAGGTACTTCATTCTCCGCAAAAGCAAAAAAAAAACTGGCTTCATATCAGAATATCAAAAAGAAGATTTAAATGACGGATATCGAAAAGTGATGTGAAGAGTAGCTTTTTTTTGTTCAGAGTCGGAAAAATGCGGCCGATTTTGAAGGGGCGGCCTTGTCGCAACCCTTTTACCCGTTTCGACAAGGTCGCCAATTTTTATAACGATACAAGGGAGAGAGATTGTTGCCGTGCCGCCCGTTTTGGGTCAATGAAATGCGAATCAATGTTGTAGCGATCGCTATGTGATGGTTTAAATTAGTAAATTCAATTAATCGCAGAGATAAATAATGTTCTGGAAATAAATATATATTGGCATATTGCTATATAGGTATTAGCTCTTCAAATTCTAGCTAGGCGGTTACTATATAGAAAATCATCTGGAGCAAGAGAACGGGAGAACCGATGAAGTGAAGTCTTAAGAAAAGCGAAAGTATACCTACCTAACATAATCTAAGGTCTATCTAACTAAAACAGAGCTTATCCCATATACAAATCAGTTGCGGAACATTTAAATTACTTATTTATTTTTGGATTATAGCTTATTACTTAAGACCTTACATTTGAAAAAAGTTTTACATAATTTGAAAGGAACCTGTAAACGTAGATACCCACATCATTCGCTTGTAACTTATCAAGGAAGAGAACGGAACAGTGGCACAGCAAATTAAATGCACATAGTAGGTAGGTAATTATAAGTAACCGATGATTTCGTAGGACTTTTGATTAGTTTTACTACTTTACTCCTGGAATGATAATATTTGGGTATTTTCCACATTTCCTCCTGCACTCATATCGGTATAATTGATCTAAATATTAAGCACCAGTTATTGTATTATTATATTACACCCCACACATCCAATTTGAATAAAGCGTGGGATGAATACTATATTATATACTAGTACTAATCTGTCTTAATAACTTTACAATGAAATATATTCACCAATTTCAAATTTATATTATTTATTTTTGTGTCATTTCCATTTTTATAGTACCTTCAACTCTTGTTTAAAATATTTGCATACCTGCCTTTCAATACATAGATGCATAATTAAAATTTTGTAGTCTAATGGAACTAATCTGCCGAATGACCCATTAAAAGATTACCTATACTGCCAGTACTATGTAACTGAAGATTAGAGAAAGTCGTTATTATTAAGTAATCAGGCGATGTACTAGGTATTACTTATCCACCTTTGCACTGTTTCTGCATTCACCCAAGATACTTGTGTCATAGATATTCATAATTTAGGAGATTTATTATGCTAACATGTTTCACCTACTCATCAGATTTTGTACTTATTTGCATTTGGAAATTTCAGAAAAAAAAACACTATTTAAATCCTACAATATTTCTTGAAAACTCGATTTATTCGCCCCCTTGATCTAAGATGGTGGATGTCGACCTCATTTCAGCTCGTTCAACTGGTGGCCAACAAATGAAATTATACTGTTTTTTTTTTCTCTCCCTACATATTTTCCGGCTCAGCACTTCACGGACCTCCTGAAGAGCAAACACGTAATTTATTTTAAAATTTAATTATTGAGAACATATGGGAAATACATTTTTGTGTAAACTAGTAAGTGAAAAGCCTATGAAGTCACTGTGTCAAATTTCTGAAAACATTAACTTGAGTTTTTTTGCATGTATATGAACCTCATTGGTTTGGGTGAAATACTGTAGCAAGAATGCAGTTATGTGCGAGCGTCTGTACAAAGACGCCATGCATGTTGTTGTTTGCACGTTGATGTATGCACATATGTATTAAGCCATCCATGCCCATGTGTAACCGCCCTTAAAGTAAAGTGCGAAATAGTTACTTTATACTCAAGGAAGTTTCTAAAAAAATATTCTGAGAGCATGCTGAAACAATCTCCATTTTTGTTTCAATTAAAAAAAAAAACAGAATTGTTTTGATGAGTTTTATTAATACTTGAAAATTTCACAAATATTATTTAATAAACAACAGCACTAATATCATCACATCTTGATTCAGGACTTTGAAACTGAAAACTGATACAGCTTGGTTTTTGTTTACTAGATGAGTGCAGCTGGTCTCTCGATGTGTAACTTGGCCATTTAGAAGAGATGAAACTGAAAAATAAATTGCGTTTAGGTATAACTGGTCACGTGAATTTATGTAATTCTATCATGTAATTTGTATGGAACAAATCAGAAAGAGCCACTTGTCATCAAACATAGAGCCTTTGTAGGTTGAGGCTCTATATAATATGAGCGCAAGGATAATTTTTCATCATTTAGGTAAATAATTCAATGAGAGAAATTAGCTAATTATTATTGAGTTTCATGTTTTATTACCTGTGCATCTTGATTCAGGACAGAGATTTGAACTGATGACATCTGGTTGGTCAGATAGCCTTAGTGCAGAGGAAAAGTTACTTGGGCCCACTTCCAACTGAAAAATAAACTGTATTAGAATTCGAATTTTTTGTATGGATTTATATAATTTCATATGGAATTGATCAGAAAGAGCCACTGGTCATCAAATATAGAGCCCCTATTTGTAGGTTGGAGCTCTATATATGAGCTCAAGGTAAGCTTTTCATCATTTAGGTAAATTTAACTGGGAAAATTTTGTAATTATTTTATTTTGTTACCTGGTGTGACACGTTTGTCCCAGCCTCTGATAGGATTTCTCAAATTCGGGGATGATATCCTTTAGGGTAATCCAAAGAAAAAATTATTTTAGCCCGTGACCAACTGGAAAACAAATTTGTATTAGAATTTGATTTTTTTTTTGTATGAATTTATATAATTTTATGTGGAATTGAATTGATCAGAAAGAGCCACTGGTCATCAAATATAGAGCCCCTATTTGTAGGTTGAGGCTCTATATGTATATGAGCGCAAGGTAAACTTTTCATCATTTAAGTAACATTATTCAATTGGGGAATTTAAATAGTTACTTTGCCTTGTTAAGTACCTGTATGACGCCTTTGTCCCAGTCTCCGATAGAATTTCTTGGATTGATGACCAAGTGGCCTCTGGGATCCTTCAGGGTAATTCAGAGAAAAAAATGTTCAAGCCACAACCAACTGGAAAAGAAACTGCATTAGAATTTGAATTGTTTACATGAATTTATATAATTTCATATGGAATTGATCAGGAAGAGCCACTGGTCATCAAATATAGAACCCCTATTTGTAGGTTGGGGCTCTATATATGAAGTCAAGGTAAGCTTTTCATCATTGAAATAAATTTAATTTAGGATTTAACTAATCATTTTGTCTTGTTAAGTACCTGTGAAACGCCTACTTCTGAGCTTCTGAGAGGATTTCTCAGATTGGGAATTGGGGGATCATGTCCAGTCTGAATCCCTTTGTGTAATCTGATTGTTTCAGCCCATGGCCCTACTGAAAAACAAATTGCATTAGAATTTGAATTTTTTCTATGAATTTATATGATTATGTGATGAATGAAATTGATCAGGAAGAGCCACTGGTCATCAAATATGGAGCCCCTATTTGTAGGTTGGGGCTCTATATATGAGATCAAGGTAAACTTTTCATCATTTAGGTAAATTTAATTGGGAAAATTAACAAATTTCATTAAGTTGTTCTTATTTGGGCTGTTTGGCCGTGAAAAGATTAATGAACAACCCAAAAAGCCACCTCAGAATTTGAATTGTTCATGTGAACATTCTTTAGCGAAGGCATATTGAAATTTCTACCAAATCTAACAAATTTTGGAAATTTTATTGGACCCCTAGTGAAATACCCATACAAATGACTTGGTCAAAACTTCAACAATTATTTGATTTAAAATATTGCTTGCTTTGCTCTTTGCTTATCTTCAAGAAGGTGCCCCCTCCTAGCACATGTACCTATTTGTAGGTTAGTCAAGGAATTTTTTCACCAGATAAATTTAATTGGAGAAATTAAGTAAGTAATTACTTACCTAATGAACTCTGTCACACTCTGTACATCTTTTTCCCAGAACCTTTGCCGATGAGAAATTTAAAAGGCGTCCCAGGCCTTCGGGACGAATTTGAACACATCTTGCTCGGGTGTGTCTTTCAGGGGAAATGGAATCTCAATTTCTCAAATCCTCATCTCTACTCTAGGGACCACGAGTCAGGTACGTCCACGTGACCACCTCCATTCCATTCATGACGCCCCATTTTACATCTGCGAGTGACTCCGAGCGACTCTGCGTGTTGACAACTGTCAAGTTAAAGCTTTCGAGCAGGTAGTGCAAGTTCAGCTAGTTTAAACCGGAGCCACGTAAAAAGGGCTTTGGTTTGAACCAAGATGGAACCAAGTTCTTGGCTTCAGTTCATTGGCATCAACATAATGCAAATCTCCATGAGGCACCCCAGATGCGTCATCAAGTTACCCATTACGGGCCGGAGTTAAAACCAACCCGGCGGTGACTCGCTATTGAGAAACCGGCCCTACGACAACCTCGTAACTTTAGGAACCTTGTTCTAAATCAAGGCCTCGTTTTTGGAAATCGCGGCCATATTGTGTAGCACCATTGAAAACGTCATTAACTACGTCGTCGGCTGTTCGCGCCAGCGGTTGTAGTTTAGAATATACATTTATAGCCAATTTTAAGCGAATAACCACAATTTTGTGGTTTTAACCTCGGTTACGCTTTGGTTCAAAATGACATATCACTTGATGACGTCATTTCATTGTATTCACTTACGTATTAACGCGTTTGGTATTAACCGCGGTTACCCCTGTTGTGTTATTGCTATTTGTTTATATTTATTCACTTCATCGCTGGCCGGAAAATAGGGAAGAGGAAAAAACTTGCCGTTTTATTTGGAGATGTGTTTTTTTTTTTAAGATAGTGCGGAAATAATTGATTTGTTTAGGAAAATCTACCAATTTGTTGCATTTTTTTTTAGAAAAGAAGAGACATGAGACCGAAATCAATTGAAACAGATTCCTGGCTAATAAATTATAGCAATTTACAGTTTTTTCAACTATTCCTATTTGAAAAAACAACTTTTATGGATTTGGTAGATGTCAATGGAAGAACTGATACACAAAAAATATTGTGTAAACCATATACTAGTGGCTATTATCCCATTAATATGTTTCTTAACTCTCCAACCTGTATTTGGTAATCCACATCTTCATGATTTATGCCCAGGGAAAAAGAATCTGAAGTATCCATAATTTCTGGCGCTTTTTTCACTTCACAGTACCTACAATAGATAATACCAAATAACACTGCTACAAAAAGGCAAGATTTAAATTCCAACCTAAAATAGGGTCAATAGGGCATGTCCATGTGACGTCACAAATGAGTTTGACAGTGGCCCTGAGGTAAAACAAATCATTTATTTACATTCGTGTAGATTACGCCGGTTATGTTTTACGCGCTTTTCACAGCTTTTTTACAAGTTTTGGTGTTATTTTCTTTCAAAAAAGTTAGAGCGGAGTGTTTGTGTTCCAGTCTATGTGGTGGTTTATCCAAAAGTTTGCTAGGTTTTCCCATAATGGATTAAATTCAGGTTTTTTCCAACAAATATCAAAACCAAGTGTCTCAAGAATAAATATATATGTATAGTTACTCTATATTCAATCTATTTTTCTGTCAGATTATCTCTTTTAACAACATTAATCCATTTTTCTCTTCTTTCTTGAGCTAACAAATCAAACCTCCCATTGTTATTTAAAATTGATGGAAACCTATGGAAGGATATTGTATCCCTTGCGCCATACTGCCACAATTAACAACTAAACAAACTCTAGGCATGTCCAAGAAACTTCTGGAGTACACAAAAGGTATTTATTTTAAAAAATCTAACTAAAAACTTAAAAAACACTGTAAATTATGTCTTTGTTTTACCTCAAGGCGACTGTCAATAGTGTCAAACTGTCAGATCGTGTACTTGCCCTATAGGGAAAATCAACAACTGCTAAAAACCCTCCAAAAACGTAATGTCAACAATTCAAATATTAACCATTAACCGCAAAATAAAAACCATTCCCGAGCTGGGTTAAAACCGCAATTTTGCGGTGATAAGTATGACAGTTTACAGCTGATCCATGACGTCACGGAGTCATAACCAAAAGAAAAACCAAAGTCGCATAAAAGTTGTGGTAAATACCAATCCCAACAAACAAATTAAGATTTTTCACTGGATAAGACAATTTCAAGTTAAAAAATCACGTGTCTGTCAAAATTTCGGAGCAAATCGACGAAAAAGATGACAAAAACGAACTCGGCCGTAATAGGCAAAGAGGAACATTCAAACAAGATCTAAAAAAGCGTTGTTTTAGAATGCTAATTTATGGAGAGTATAAAACCAAGTATGCTTAAAGCAAAAGCCCGCGGAATCATAACCTGTGTTGCAAACACCCGACGTCAAACGACACGCTGCCTACGTCATCGTTGGTTCTTTGGTGTGGTGGGGAGCTTGAGATTTGATCTACACAGGCCTTATCAGGATAAGCTATCCTGTAGTAGTAGTTTTTATTATCCTTGCTGTCGAACAACCTTGGTTCTTCTAAATAGTTATAAGTTGAAATAGTGATGTCACAAATCTGAAATATTTATCATTCGGTTCAAGTTAGTTCAACACAAAAAAAAGTCCAGATTTACTTGGAGCAGGTACGGTATAGCAGATACAAATGAAAACGTCTATCCCCCATACTCAACGAACATGTCAGTGCCCGATTAGTTGTAGTTGTATTCCTTTCAAGAGTTTAAAACACTAGAGCTACTCGCTTCGGTGTTAGTCGACCCCGATTTGAAAGGAACAGATGCGTGGTGCAACAAACACTTTTCGAAAGGAATAAGCGCGTAACGCCCCGGAGCCGGAGTTGTTCCGGACCTCCTCCTAGGTTTGAAACGAATACCAAAGATTACAACTAATAATGTCGATGTCAGATGTCATTTCCAGTACAAATTTTGAAATTTGAAGATATCGTTAGCTTTGGCTTGGCGTGGCTCGTGGCTTCCTGCTTTAACAGTTAATTCGATAATTTGAAATTTTGTTTGAATGTGGGTGAATATAAATGATTGCTAATATATTAGTGAACGTTTAATTGTTAACTGCTTTTTGTGACTGACTTTTCAAAGATTATAGCTCATGGAATTATTCTGATACATACAATTTACATTGTTCAATATTTATATTGTATATCGTCCATTGTGTAAGCTAGTACTAATAGTACTATCGTCCATTTTGTGTTAGTAGGTACTGAATAGGTATAGGTACAACACTAAGATGTCCAGGCTTCCCAAACCCACCAACAGTACAAAAATAAGACCAATTCCTTTGGTGAAACCTTTTGGATCAACATCAGAAAACACTATCACATTTGGAGAGATAAAAACAAGAGCTCATGAGGCTCCGCCAGCTATCAATAAATATCCAACATTCACTACAAATAGCCTTAGAAGAAGATCAAAATCAGTAGCGGATCTAACTACGGCTGATAAACACCCAAGCATCAATAAATGTGCACCATTAATTGCAAATAGGTTCAACAAGAACAGGAGACAGTCAAAATCACATACAGATTTAACCACAATTGATAGGCAACCATTCACAAGAAGTCTTAAACCAATAACTGAAAGAAAAGCTCCAACTGCTGGTCCTCAAAATAAAGCTTTTCCAAGTACTAGCAGAGTCCCACCTCTTAAATCTGGTGCAACAAAAACTACTCTGGTGGGCTCCAAAAGACCTGCGGCCAAAAGTGATGAAGGTGGTCCTAAGGCAAAAGCTGCAAGAAAACTACCAGACTGGGATTACAAGGGACGATTTTTGCAGCTTAACGAAAAATATGAACAACTTCAAAGTTGCATGAAAGGCTTGCAGGACAAAGCAAATCGTAAGTGTTTTTGGAATTATTAGTATTCAAATAAATTCACAAGAAGTACTATCTTTATTTCTTCAATTTTTAATACTGTCAAATAGGGCAAACTTGATCAATCGGTGAAAAATCCTAATTTGTTTGTGTACTTAAATTATTCTTTTTTCTAGAATTTGAGAGTACTGAAAAGGAATATGAAAAAATACAAAAAGAACATGAAATTGCCATCAAAAATATTGATTCCCTCAGGAGAGAAAATGAAAGTAAAACCAGAAAATGCCAAGAATTAACAAGTGAGAAATATTTTAATAATTATATCTAATAAATAATTGTGTAAATATCTAATATCTAGGAAATAGTTTTATTTTCAACTAGCTATTGATAATGCAGTTTTAGAATTTAAGTGTACTCAGAGATTATTTTTTGCAGTTAGCTTAGATGAACTAAAACCGGCCCATGAAACTTTAACGAGAAATTATAGTTCACTTCAAAATAATTTTGATAAACTAAATGAGGAATACAACAAATATCAAGAACAAAATAAAAACCTTTTGGAAAAATTAAACAAAGAAAAAAAAGAAAACATAGAACTAAAGGAAGTTATCACATTACAAAAAAGTGATTTGATTAACTATCAAACTGAAAGGAGAGTGCTACACAACACCATCCAAGATTTGAAAGGTTTAATATCCTCTACACCTATTTTATGTTCTCAATTTACAAATACCTTATTTGATTTTAGGCAATATCAGAGTCTTCTGCAGGATCAGACCGCTACTACCTTCAGAGTTGAAACAAATTCAGTGTAGCATAGAGTTTATTAATGAGAACGGTATTGAAATTCGTAAAAACCAAGAAAGCTATGATCAAATCACTGGCAAATTAAAAGAGACAAAATCTGAGTTCACCTATGACAAAGTGTTTGCCCCCCAGAGTTCGCAAGAAGAGGTAATGTTTGTCTGTATGTTTTCAGTTCATTGATAGTATAAATTATTTAAAGGTGTTTGAGGATCTTGCACAATTGGTACAGTCTGCTCTTGACGGATACAATGTGTGCGTTTTTGCCTATGGCCAGACTGGGTCAGGTAAGACTTATACCATGCAAGGAGGTGGTGGAATCCAAAAAGGAATGATTCCCAGGACATTTGATTTAATTTTCAAAAACATTGCTGAGCTTCAAAGAAGTGGATGGTCGTATACAGTGAAAGTAAGTATACTACTCCTTAGTTTAATAGACCCACCTGTAGATTCTCTATAATTTCAAAACAACTGTGCGTTCAAACTATACAAAAACTTATAAAATATCTGAGGTAAGGAATGGAATTTAGTTCTGCAGTTGGCGTTTTAAAAAAGTTAGAAGAAACAAAAAAAATCTGATAGAATCAAATTTATTACAGGTAACCAACTTATTATTGAAAGCATTTATGACAATGTTTAAGACCTTAGTACAAAAAATACTTGACAAAGTAGCAAGACTTTTTCTTCACAGAAACAAAAATGATTAGTTATGAACATCAGGCAAATAGATTGCTACCAAAAGCTTGTCCAAATTACTACTGTAGTGCTGAAATTATAGATGTTTTTTTGGGTGCGGCCATCAATTTTGGTTTTAAGAGAATAGCTCAGGAAACGTAGGTTCTACTACGCAAACTCGATGGTGGTTGGTTTTTATTTTTTTTTATATAGATTTTGGGATGCTGATTACGAATCTCGCATATTCACAAAAAAACATCCTCAGATCACCTCGTTTCGAGCCCCTAAAGGGGGTAGTTTTTGGTTTTTTGCAAACCTAGCACATCCAACTTTTTTTAAATTATAAAGGACTATATTCCTTACAATTTCTTCAGCGGCAGTATAGGCCATCACCTACCCTGAAGTGAGGGTAACGCTCCAAAGGCGACTACTTTTAGAAAAACATGCTTCTGTAAAACATTTTTTTTTCCACCAATACAAACGCAAATCGACCTGAAATCCTGCGGCTATTCATCATAGATGTATGACTGAGATTTTTTGGTATAAGTACACATTTTTCATAGATGGGCGATCGCGCCTTTTCAAAATATGGGTTTTTATCCCCTAAAAAACACACCTTTATATTATCTGAATGGCTAATGCTAGTGTGTTCAAACTTTAAGATATTATTCATATAGGGGTGTTATTTAAAACTTTCTATACTATACACCCACTTTTTCCCTGCAATCCCAAAATCTATAAGAAAACAAATAGAACCTGACTACCATAGAGTATGCATAGTAGAACCTATATTTCCTGGGCTAGAATAGGTACCTACATATAAAATGTTTAACTATTTTCTTTAGGCAAGCTTTTTGGAAATTTACAATGAAAATATAAGAGATCTGCTCAACACAAAGCAGGGGCAAAAACATGACATTTGTTTCAATGAAGGTGCAGAGACAACAGTAACGAATTTGTCAATACAGACAATTAATTCGGCAGCTGAATTAGAACGTTATATGGTATTGGCGCATAGGAACAGGGCAACAGCAGCTACTGATTTTAATGAGCATAGTAGTCGGTCACATGCTGTCACGAAGATTCATTTAGAAGGTAAAAGTCTCTTCTGGAAGCTAGAAATTGGTCAAACACTCTTTTAGCTCAAGTGAAAAAAAGTTTATTAGGAATTTCTAGTCTTCAGATATTCCAGTCCAAATCAAATCAAAGATTATTTAGATAGAAACTTTTTTTAGGAACTTTGGAAGATCTGGTATACAAGGGCAGTTTGAATTTAGTTGATTTGGCTGGTTCAGAAAACGCTAAGCAATCAGTAGCAGGCGAGCGACTAACTGAAACCAAAAACATCAATAAAAGCTTGGCAACTCTTGGTGATGTCATTCAGCATTTACATCACAAATCAAGACATATACCTTATAGGTAAGACTTTTTACATATATTTTTTTCTGTTACTCGAAAAAATCTATTCTAGGAATTCAAAACTAACATATTTGCTGCAATCCAGCTTAGGGGGAAACTCTAAAACCTTAATGATTGTGAACATTTCTCCAATTGAAAGTTGTTTCATGGAGAGTATAAACTCTTTGCGTTTTGCTGCTAAAGTGAAACAAGTCAAAATTGGTAGTAGAAGAAACAAGATGAATGTGAGCAGTATGAAACAGTGAAACAAAAATTAATTTTTAACTAGATGTTAAATGCCTATTTATACAAAAATGACATGATTGAAGTTATTTATGTATGGTAAATGGTGCTATCAATTCTGCCTTCATGGATATAAAATGGATTTAATTTCACTATCTCATTCATCGGCTCAATTTCATCACAAGTTATTCTCCAAAAAACAAACAATTTTATCTTTTGTGAGTTATATGTTGTATTTTAGTTTAAAAATTTTTCTGAGCTTTAATGTATATTTTATATGTTTATAGAGTTTTGCTTTTAATATTGTATTTTAGTTTAAAGACTTCTGAACTTTGATGTGTATTTGATATGTATAGAGTTTGGCTTTTAATGTTCTATTTTAGTTTAAAGACTTTTCAAAACTGTGATGTGTATTTTATATGTATAGAGACATAGAGACTAGTTAGTATTTTAAAATAAACAGAATTTATAAAACATTTCTTCAATAATCAAGTATAAAAAGAAACAAGTACATACATATTTACAACACCAAAATTGTAAGAAATCCTAATTTTAAATCACATAAATGATATTCTAGCAAGAAACAAAGTTTGCGTTTTTGTGCATTTTTTCAGCTATACTAAAAGTTGTACAGTTGGATAAAATAGTGCTAGCGGACATTTTCCGCACTTAGAGGCAGTTGTATGTGGGACACTTTTCCCATGAATTAGAAACTATGTTTTTAATTCTACAAGCGTAATTATAGAAAGATGGAAATAAATCATTATTGGTGTTTGAATGAAAAACTATTTCCATTAAATAGTACAGAAGTTATTGACAACATTTATCGTTTGTGGCATTCTGCAAATTATTATGCTCATGCATGGTGGGTCCATTTGAGATGACTATCCAAAATGATACCAAACAAAGATGAGGTCGTTTTTCTCTGGAGAAGTTACCTTTTTATCTACTACATCAAAATCTTAAATTCGCATTCCTTCATTACTTCTTATTTTCAGTCATTTGGTGTCCATCTCAATTGCATCCCAGTTCCATCTCCAGAGAATATAAATAACTTATAAAATTTACATAAGGTTGAATACAGAATAAGATGATAAGTGTACGAGTTAAAATTATTTTAAATAAAAAAGAAGTACCTACTAATTTTTCCAGTATTTATTCAAATCCCTAGCTTATAAGTACCACAGTCAAAAGCTGTCCATCCTGTAAAAGGCAAAGGCCTGCAACCGCTACCCTCGCCAGTTTTATCGTTATACTGTTCCCAAATATTCCCAAAGTCTTTTCATACTGTTCCACAACATTATTAATAATGTTCAAACTCAATTATTGATATAATCGATTCGCTTGATCTTGATATGGCCCTTCACTATGCCCATAGTGCCACAGAAGTTTGGTGACTAGAAAATTCAGAAAATTGATATTGACCCAAACTTGACCTCTCCAATATGGTGGGTCATGCTCAGTATTTTTGGCCATATAGAGAGGCGAGATTTTTGATGGGATGATGGAATAATGACTACTTCTCAGGTTAGTAGTAAAAAAACTACTTCACGCACTGGTGCGTGACATTTCATGTCTTCTAAAAGGTGCGTTACGTAAGTACTTTACGCGCGGTAGTGGAAAAAAACAATTATTGCGCCTTCACTTACAGTCGGGAATGAGATGTTATACCTACCCATACTTACAGGGTATATAGGTATATCTCGAAAATGGCGCGTTACATAAATATCATTTTGACTTTTATCTTTGAAAAAAAACAGACTTTAAAAATTCCGCTCCGCTTCTACCCTTTGCGAACGAAAATAGAAAATTTCCTCAAAAAAGGGGATAATTCCGTCAAGCTGGCAACACTGTGGCTGACTTTTTATCAAACGCAAGGATATCAACAAAGCATTTGATAGGTTGGATATAAGCCCCGCCCCTTTCCAATCAGATGCTAGTGATATCAGCAGGGCATTCAATTGGTTAGTTGAGCCCCGCCCCTTTCCGGTGTTTATGTATCGTCAAGGTATTTGATTGGTTGTTTCCTTTTCAACCCTTTCCAATGGCCCCGGCCCACCTACAGTCACTTCAAATAGAAATTTGGTACCGCCACCAATATTCTGGCAAATTTTGAATAGGTATGAATATAGAAGTTAACCGCGCCCCTGCCGCCATATTTTTGCAAATTTTTTGATGTTTACTCAGGTATTATTATTAATATTATTATTATCTAGGTATATATTTATTTTTCCATCTCATAGGTATTTTGTCTATTCCCGGATCTTGCATTTTCGTTTTCTTCTTAATTTTTCTAATGGCCATTTCCTCCAACTACAGACGTCTTTTTCTGACAGAATGTTTTGAAATGTTTTGAAACGTTTTAAAACGTTACATTTTTGTGTTGCAACGGTGACGTCATATACGGAGGCGGTTCAACCAGGGGTGCGATTTTCGAAACCACTCGAGTACATTTCGTACACGGAATTTGACTGACAGCAATGTAAATTAAATGGGCAGCATTCGAAATCGTATAAAATTTCGTATGCGAAAATATTCGAAAATAGAAATAGGACCCCAGTTTCGAACCGCTCTTTCAGCCTGTTTCAAAATAAACGTTAAACAGCTGATCTCAAAATACCAAAATACAATAATTTTGGGGATGTCGCGGGCTGCGTTTTAAAACGGGGCACCACCGATCCGATATGATGACGTAGCAATTGAACCAGTTTTGAAACGTTTTAAAACACGGTTCAACAGAGAAAGACGTCTTACGTAATTTAGGGAAGCCCTAACAATAGGTATGCCTTAAACTGACATTTCTCCATGTAAAAATGTTATTTTAGGGAATACCTACTTAAGCCTAGTACTCATAACTGCGAAATTCGCATTTTTTTGACATTGCTTCGACAATTTGACGTTTGATACACGCATAAAACGTCAAATTGTCAAGAAAATGCGAATTTCGCAGTTATGAGTACTAGGCTTTAAGCTGGAGTTTCATGCATCCGTTTTTCCGACGAAAGATGTACGAAAAACATCCTATTCTGACATAATCGTATAGAAATATGTCAAAATAGAAGATTCTTCGGACATATTTCGTCGGAAAACAGATGCATGAAAATCCGGCCTTATCGTTACGGCTCTCCTAAAATAATTGAGATTTATAATGCGTGATGCGTGTGGTATATAATGACTTTCTCTACCGAGGAATATATAGATTTTTTTTTACTACTGCTAGTGGAAAATTAATAATTTGTAATCTGTTCTATTTGACGTATGAAATTGAAATTGAACCAATAAAAACATGACAATATCGATATCCTTGCGTCATTATGACAGAAATTCAATTTTTTTCTAGAAAAATAGATTGAATAATGACTATTTCTCAGGTTAGTAGTAAAAAAACGCTATTATACTAACGAGGCCCTTATTTCCTTTGGAAAAGTTTTGTCCATAAACTGTCAACCAAACAAAAGCTATGATTAAGGGCATGACTGCGGTATTTACCGGTCAAGCGCTTGAAAACCCCTATACTGTGGGTTGTTCTAGTTGCATCATAAAATAAGTAGAAACCAATGTAGAAACTTTCAAATTTCATGCAACACGAAGTGTTAAAAATTTTCGAAACTAGTGAGGTTTGTTTTTTGTGTTGTTCGGGGCAGCACTTCCTGCTTTGGGGCGTTCGTTTATGTTATGGCAATGAACTGACGAGCGTTCGTTTGTGAAGTGTAGTTTGGACGTATGTTTTATGTTTTGATTTTGAATCACGTACATTCGTCGCTTATTTTTTCATTTTCTTTGTGAATTTGATTTGTATTTGATCATGGATCCAGCTACCATCAAACTATCGTGCATGCCGAGCAAATATAACCTATTGTGATCCCTGGTGTAATTTTACCAGGTTGAAGCATCCCGATTTGTGAACCTTATCCGGACGCTGGAGCACGACCGGAGTGCGCCCGGTCGTCATCATGAATGCAGCAGAGTCGCTTTCCAGTGATGCACTGCTTTAGAGCGCCCCGGATTGTTTAAAGGCGTTCCAGTGCATTAGAGTTTCGAGCAACTGAACTGGTTCGCTTTTCCTTCCGCACATGAGGTGCAACAAACACTTTTGGAAAGGAATAAGTGCGTAACGCCCCGGAGCTGTTCAAGAGCTTCTCCTAGGTATGAAAGGAATACAACTAGTTTGAAATGGTGTGTTCTCGTTTGGATTATAATCGCTCTCGCCCTCTCGGAACACTCCCGCAGGGTTCTGTGACGTCACCTCCGACGGATAGCGCTCTGGGAGCAATAAAGCGGTAAAGCCGAAAATGTTATTGAAATAGTAGAAATACACATTTCAATTTTTGTCCACAAAACTCACAAAATAGAGGAGATTTATTTTCAAGAAGTCTGAAAGTCAAACCACTCCATAGACGAATTTCGGATCCTACGCACAACTTTTAACAACGGTTAACTATACGGTTGCGATGTTGGAACAAAGCTAAACAACAAAAAAATAAGGCGTGTTTATTATGACGTGAAAAAATAAAAACCTACCAACGTGCAGTTACAATTAGAGATGTTATGGAATAGCTTTTTCTTGTACCTGAACCGAAGTTCGTCTGTGACGTCATGAGTTGGAACGCTGGCTAGAAGCTGCATCCACGCTTCCGTCGATTTAAGTTCAATATGACGTCATGAGTTTCTCGCGAAAGCGTTTCTGTTCATGAAATCATGGAAGTAATTCGTCGCGAAAATTCGGTTCCTGTTATGACTTGTACCTGCTCCCAACACAAACGTATTCCAAAGGTGCTTTCCAGTGACCCATTTGAGTTACTCCTGAGCAGCTCAGGAGTGCTCCACAATTGCTTTGCGCGTTCCAGTGCTTAGAGTGTCGTACACTTGAGTTACTCATTTCTGTTATCCCCTGCCCCCTCGTGCACCACCCCTTTTGTCTGTGTTTCATGCTCATGAAATCCGAAATGGTGGGGGTTAAGACGAGAGCGTTCCAGTGCTGCTTATGTCGAACAGTTCAAGAGCGTCACACTTCAAGAGCATGATACTCTAACAATTTAGGCACTGGAAAGCGGCTCAAGTACCTTTTCAAGCTACAAGTATTTCCTGTCAAACTCATAGCGTTTTCCATTTGTCGAACCAGTGCAAAAAAAATGTATCCTTATCCCTACATATTACGTGCTTTTAGAAAAAGATGCGGATACACTCAGTGCCCATAAAATGGTAGGTGTTTCAGGGGTGAGAGGCGAGGAAATGAGCGCAGCTCGAGTGCGCCATGAGAGGCGAAGAAATTACAGTGACTCTATTACCACAGTGGCGACAATTGCGGTCTCATTTTTGATTGGTTCAAAAATCCCATATGTTTATATTGAAAATGCCGCCATCTTGTTCCCAACCTCTTGTTACTTTTAAATATGAATATATAGGATTTAGGTGAACATCCATCATAAAACATGGAAAACAACGTATTTGATGAACCTGATAATGGTCATCAAATATGCCGATTTTAATTTTTTATGATAGATGTCTATTTAAATCTTATATATTAATATTTGAAAGTAACAGGAGGTTGGGAACAAGATGCCGGCGGGAACTCTATTGTCGCCACTGTATGTAAAGGTTTATTTAGCCACTGTAGGAGAAATGAGAGCAGCTCGAGTGCGCCAAACTCTGTTCACCCGAACGTGTCAAACTGCAGCTGGAGTTCTTCGGAGTAACTCGGGAGCGCTTGAAGGGTAGTACCCGAAAGAGCTCAGTTTTTTAATAAAGTCTGTTTTTTTTTAAAGATAATTCCCCAAGTCAAAAATTTAGTAACTATGTTGGCAACACAAGTCTTTTCTACATAAAAAATTTGAAAGCATTGACAATTTTACATTGTATTGCCAACATAATGTCAGTTTGACTTTTATCTTTAAAAAAAAAACAGATTTTAGTTGTATTCCTTTCACACCTAGGAGGAGCTCCGGAACAGCTCCGGGACGTTACGCGCTCATTCCGTTCAAAAAGTGCTTGTTGCACCATGCATCTGTTCCTTGTAAATCGGGGGCAACTAACACCGGAGCGAGTAGCTCGAGTGTTTTATTAAACTCTTGAAAGGAATACAACTGTTAAAGCGAACACCGATTGATAATTTGAATTCTGACAAGTGGCAATAATATATTACTTCAAACCTGTTTCAAAAAAGTGAACGCGAGAAAATAGCTTTGGTTTAGAGCAAAAACGTGACGTGCCAGCGCCTGCTCTGCGAACTCGGAACAGGTAAATTTAATATTTGGTAATAGGTACACGGAACAGGCAGGTCATACCTATTCCAAAAGAACAGGTCCAGTTCCAGCGTAACATCCCTAGTTACAACCAAAATCATCCGAAAACGCCCCAAACCCACCTACCAATTTTCTAGTCGCGTTCCGTTCGCTGTTTTAGTGAGTTGACTCGAAATGCTACGTTTGTTTATCCAATTTCTTTGTACTTTTTGATCTGAACAATTCCATTATTAAAATCGCAGCATAGCGAGTTTATATCATAGGTGTTCGAATATTACATTTTAAAGTATTTCGAGTCTTTTCCCTGTAGACTTTGGATTTGGAATGAATAAAAGCTCGTACTGTGATGTGACGTAGGTAGCTATTTCCGAATTGACATTTGATCAAAGCCGAATTCAACCGAAAACGAGAATAACCCAAGCCAAGCTCGGTAGGTCAAACAAAAAACGAGGGAACCGACGAAAACCAAAATTTTCTGATCGGTGAGTGATTTTGGTAGGCTTTTAGTTCTTGGTTTAGGGACTTACTTTTTTCTATTTTCTGGTAGCCTACTATCATAACCAAAGAAAGATATTTGATAATTTGTTCTAATAGGCATGCATTCTAAAAACCAATGGTGAAATTATTACTAAGTGAATGAGGGTATATCCACAACCCAAATGGATTTGAAGAACGTGAAATGCTTAGCTTGTCTATCCCCGGTTGCTGGTAAGGTGTACCATTCCCTTAGCAGCTCCTTTCCAGGATTTTTCGGTACAGAAACGACAGTGCTTGGCATTTTGCAAATTGTGTCGAACAAAATAGTAAGTACTTATTCTAGCCTCAAATATTCATTGAATAGGTATAGTATTTCCAAACTCAATTGGAATAAGGGACCAACTGGTGGCTGACTGGTCACTGAAAATTTCCATAAGACATACACTGCGACTAGTCAGCCACCAGTTGAAATTTATCTTACAATTTTATGTTCACCTTGTTCCAATTGACTTTGAAAAAACTATACAATAAAATTCTATCTAGATAAAAATCGAAGACCATGACTGGCCAACTAAAATTTGCACTGCTTGTTTAAAAGGATTAAAAGATGCATATAAGTTTGTCCACCAATTGAACACCTCTTTTGGACATTTGAAGAGTAGCAGTAAATCAAAAGCGAGGTTAGACAAGTTAGAAAGAGTTTCTTTAGGCTTTGAGCATGAACCACAAATTGAAATTGAAGAATATGATGCAACTAAAACTGAAGAGAAAGATCCCCTTTCTACTAAAAGTTATGATAGGAAATCCAAACCAGCTTTTCCAAACCGAATTATCCGTGATCCCAGCAAATATGCATTAAAAATTGAGCCTCAGACTAGTGATCTATTAATTCCACTATATTGTGAACCAGTAAGTCCACCTGAAATTAAAAAAAATCCATTGAGGCAAAGCTCAAGGCAAAGAAAACCTACTAGAAAAGCTAAAACAACCACTTTGAAAAGAACGGCCAATAAACGTAAAGCTAATGTCCTTGTTAAAGGAAACAAGGAACAAAAAGCCAAAAAAACTAAGCTGAATGTACCAGTTGAAGGTACGGAACCAATTGGTAAATAAATTTTAAATTTTAATATAATATTATACAGGCATCAGATTTTATTCGCATCGCATCATCCTTGAAGATTTGGCAGGTTGACCCTCCTATTAGGCAATCCGAGGGGCAATCTAATCCATCTGTCAAAATAATAATTCAATATGATGTGGCGGCCAAGGAAGTTTATTTTGAATATGTGTTTCTATGCGTATTTTAATTATTTTGCTTCGAGTTTTGCTTGCAACTTTGATTTTGATTATTTAATAAAATATTTGTTGACTAGGTACGTAAACTCTTTAACACAATTTTATCTCAGGAACTATAAGTCTAAATGAGTTGAAATTTTCAGGGATTGTAGTCCTCTAATGGAATAAGAATCGCTGAAAATTTCAGCTTTCTATCTATAATAGAAAAAAAGTTATGACCTTTCAAAGTTTTCCAAAATCTAAATCATAATAAAGCTACCTTCTTACTAAAACGATGAAATTTCAAATTTTTTTTTGTTGAGATTTTGTGTTCTAATGGTCATTTGATATCCCCCGAACTCTATACACTAAATTATTCCCAGATTTGAAGCCGAAATCTATGAAAAAAGGCACTCAGAAAAATTGATAAATCACCCGAAATTGCTTAACACGATTTTATCTCAGGAACTATAAGTCCAAATGGGTTGAAATTTTCAGGGATTGTAGTCCTCTACTGGAATAAGAATCGCTGAAAATTTCAGCTTTCTATCTATAATAGAAAAAAAGTTATGACCTTTCAAAGTTTTCCAAAATCTAAATCATAAGCCAGCCTTCAATAACATTTTGTGGAGCCGCACCAGGTTTGAATATATTTAAAACATCGTATTCACAATTATTAAATTCCAAGTTCCGAGCATTATCATCACTTAGTGAGTATCCTTGGCTGCTTCTTTCTTCCTACAACCTCAGTCAACTGTGTCATAATTTGAGCGCTCCTGATATTTCGCCCCTCTTTTTCCTACTGCCTCTGATACTGGATGAGCCTTAAGAGAAACCAAACTTTCAGATTGGCAGAATAGCTGTTGTCCTATTAAATGCTGCTTACGCTCACTTCTCAGCCTCCCAATCTCCAGCGCCCTCAAGAGATCAACCATTTTGTTTAGAGTTTTCAACAACCTCAGCTTTAAAAGCTATTTCAGCTTCCTTGAGAGTTTGAAGCTGTTTTTGGTGTATCCCAGAGGCTTCATTCAGTGAGAGCAACTCCTGATTAAGCTTATAAATAACCTCCTGCTGGTGACTGATCTTTGCTTGATATTCCTTTTCTGATTTCAAAGCATCGTCACGAAAACTTTGTGATTTTCGCATCAATCTATGCAGGAAACTTTCTCTAGCATCGAGCAGCTGTTGAACTAGCTTTAGGTTTTGTTTTTTCAATGTCTCATCTTTTTGTACATAGCTGTCGTGAAAACTTTCCAGGGCTTCTTTAGCGCGCTGAATTTTCTTTGGTGATTCCTGAAACTTTTGTTGCAGAGCCAATTCAGAAGCCTTTTGGTAATCTTGCTCTCGCTCACACTTTTTTGAACATAAAATGCGATGGCCTCCCATTACTTTAACCGAATTTCGGCACAGAGCTCTGATGATCCTTAGTGGTACGGTGTTGAAAGTCGAATATCCGAAATCTTTCGAAATCCCTTAAATCTTTGAAGCTTTGCAGCTGCAAAACTATTGTGGTTGCATTGAAATCATTCACCAGGAATTGGCTTCAGTTGAAGCCTAATTACGTTAAGATCGGATTGAAATCAACAAAGTTGTGAGTCAAAATGTGTTTTTAATTTTAATCCGAAATTCCTTGAAATTCTTTTGAAATCCTTTGGAAATCTCGAAATCCATTCAAAATAGCGAACAACGAAATCCTTATGGAATCCCGAAATCCTTCTGAAATCCCGGAGTCCCAACCGAAACCCTTCTGAAATCCTGAAATCTCCAAATCCCAATTAATTTTTCGAAATCCTTAGTGGTACGGCGTTGAAAGCCGGATCTTTCGAAATCCCTTGAAAATTGTCAAATCCTAAGCGATTTCCGAAATCGATGTACAAATTGTGGTGAGTCTGCCGCCCCTCGGCCGCGGCTAACTCTCGAAATCGCTATACATTTTCATCCGAAATTCGTTGAAATTTTTTCGAAATCCTTATGAAATCCCGAAATCCTTCTGAAATCCCGGAATCCTAACGGAAGTCCTTCTGAAATCTCGGAATCCCAACCGAAATCCTAATGAAATCTCAACCGAAATCCTTCTGAAATCCCGAAATCCCAATAAATTTATCAAAATCTTCGAAATCTTTAGTGGTACGGCTTTGAAAGTCGAATATCCAAAATCTTTCGAAATTCCTTGAAAATTGTCGAAATCTTATGCGATTTCCCAAATCTATGTACATTATTTGTATTTTATAGATACACGAACTTACTCAAAGATATTTTCAATATTGGGGTTGGTATTGTTAATATGAATATGATCTCCGAGGGGTTAATCACTCCCCGAAATCGTGTCACAAATTCGTCCGAAATCCCCGAAATCCTACCGAAATCCACGAAATCACTCCGAAATCCGCCGAAATCCCTCAGAAATCATTTCGCAAACCCCAAAATCTATTGCAATTGGCCCAAATTTCAAAAATCGGTCAAAGCGGCCGTATTTCAGTTAATAGTAATACGCTTTCGAATATACTTATAAGTAACAGTCGAAAATCAAATTAAAATATTTGCAAAATCACCCGAAATCCTTCGAAACAACCCGAAATCCTTCAAAATCACCCGAAATCACCTGAAATCCCGTAGTCCCAACCGAAACCTAAAAATCGCTCTAAATCTGAAATCTTGTCACAGTGAATAATTCCTCGAAATCTTTCCGAAATCCTACCGAAATCCTGCCGAAATCCCTCAAAATCTCTCTAAATCCGAAATCTTGTCACATTTTTCCCTTAGTGAATAACCCCTCGATGATCTCCCAGTGAATATTTGGAAAATTCGAGGGTTAAAATCAACTGTAACTCCATTGAATGCAAGCGTAATTCCCCGATATTTGTACATAATGCCAGCATAATCCCTGGTTATACCCAGTAATGTCTCATAGCGCCAAAGTGATGCCACCCTAATGCCGGTAATTCTGCCGTAATGCCAGTAATGCGTCGTTATGCGCACGTATAGGTTTTTTATGTTATATTCAGGATGACTCATCGAACAAGCTCTGATAATGTCAATACCTTTTTTTTTCTTATAATTTACCAGAATGTCGTGTCAATAATTCTGACGACAGCTAAAAATAACGAAATGAAAATGTTGATGCAAGCCATGCAACATCGCGCGCCGTTGCCAACCAAAAGCATCTGTAAACCCCCTACTTTAAATGTGTTAAAAACTACTTTTAGCTTCGACTTTTAGTTTTGCTAGGTTGGCAGCAGGAATTTACTAAATGTGACGTCATCCTAAATATAGTAAGTAAAGTCTGTTTTTTTTTTTAAAGATAATTCTCCAAGTCAAAAATTTAGTAACTATGTTGGCAACACAAGCCTTTTCTACATAAAAAAATTGAAAGCTTTGACAATTTTACATTGTATTGCCAACACAATGTCATTTTGACTTTTATCTTTAAAAAAAAAACATACTTTATAATACTTTGTAATGCAATAAAATTTGTACATGTATTGCCACCATTTGTTACCCCCCCCCCCCCCCCCCGCGCGACATTTATGTGAAACACACTTAAAACTGTCTGGAATTTGTCATATAATCTCATTATTATGTGAGGGTCAACCAGTCAAATTTCCAAGGATGATGAGATGCCATTAATATCTGAAAGACAATAGTTAAGTGTGTTTGACAATTATCATTACTTTTTGTTATAGCATCAGAACATAATTACACTAGGTTCCCAAATTGCCCACCAGAGGCTTTTGAATTGGAAGATGATGAAGACGTATCAGTACCAAATACTCCAGAAAAATACAAAGACATTACCAGACCAGACATACCAGAAATTGAACAAGTAACTATCAAGTCAGAATTTTCCGATGAATTTCCATCAGACATCTTTGCTGAGAAAAACTCAATTAGTAAAATACTAGCAAACACTGATGAATCTGTGTCATCAGATCAGAATGAACCCACAGTATCAACATCAATGAAATCTGGGTCATCAAAGCAGAAGAAACGTACAGTATCAATGAGATCATCACTACTTGAATCTGTATCATCAAAGCCAAGTAAACCCATAATATTACAACCAGTTGAATCTGTCACATCTAAGCAGAATGAACCCACAGTATCAACTTCAATTAAATCTGGGTCATCAAAGCAGAAGAAACGTACAGTATCAATGAGATCAACACTAGTGTCATCAAAGCCAAGTGAACCCATAATATCACCACCAGTTGAATCTATGCCATCAATGCAGAGTAGACTCATTGTATCTTTAGTAAGATATGTGCCACCAGAGCAGCATGAACCCACAGTATCAACATCAATTAAATCTGGGTCATCAAAACGGAATAAACCCACAATATCACCGCCAGTTGAATCAGTGTCATCAAAGCAGAATGAACCCACAGTATCAACATCAATTAAATCTAGGTCATCAAAGAAGAATAAACGTACAGTATCAATGATATCATCACTAGTTGAACCTGTATCATTAAAGCCAAGTGAACCCATAATATCACCACCAGTTGAATCTGTCTCATCTAAGCAGAATGAACCCACAGTATCAACATCAATCAAATCTGGGTCATCAAAGAAGAATAAACGTACCGTATCAATGATATCATCACTAGTTGAACCTGTATCATCAAAGCCAAATGAACCCATAATATCACTACCAGTTGAATCTGTGTCATCTAAGCAGAATGAACCCAAAGTATCACTACCAATCACATCTGTCTCATCAAAGCAGAATAAACGTACAGTATCAACGATATCATCACTAGTTGAACCTGTGTCATCAAAGCCAAATGAACCCATAATATCACCACCAGTTGAATCTGTGCCATCAAAGCAGAATAAATCTTTAGTGAAA
Source organism: Ceutorhynchus assimilis (assembly GCA_917834065.1). Taxonomy (NCBI): domain Eukaryota; kingdom Metazoa; phylum Arthropoda; class Insecta; order Coleoptera; family Curculionidae; genus Ceutorhynchus; species Ceutorhynchus assimilis. The sequence continues at coordinate 8,657,891 of OU892281.1, forward strand.
TCTGTGTCATCAAAACAGAGTAAACCTACAGTTTCAACACCAATTAGATCTGTGTCATCAAAGCAGCATAAACCCACAGTATCATCAATCAAATCTGTGTCATTAATGCAGAATGAACCCATAATATCACCAATAGCTAAATCTGTGTCAGCAAAGCAAAATAAACCAGTATCATCACCAGTTAAAGTTTTGTCATCAAAGCAGATTGAATCCATAGTATCCTCAGTAGTTAAATCTGTGTCATCAAAGCAGAATAACTCTCCAGTTTCGTCACCAATTAAATCTGTGTCATCAAAGCAGAATAAACCTCGATTATCAATACTATCTTCACCTATGTTATTAAGTCAAAATGAACCCATAGTATCCTCACCAGATAAATCAGTGACATCAAAGCAAAATGAATCCACAGTTTCAGCACCATTTAAATCTGTATCATCAGAGCAGAATAAACTTACAGAACCAGTTAAATTATTGTCATTAAAGCAGAATGAATCCACAGTATCACCATCTGTGTCATCAGAGCAGAATCAATCTCTAGATTCCTCCCGAAAACCTGCTGGTATTATAATGATGTCTATAGATGATGTTCTTAAAACTAAAAGGAGAAAGAAAAAACAAGGGACCACTCCAGCCGAGACACCAGACAAGACTCCAGCCGAAAAAAAAGTAAACCAATATCGATCAAAAAAAGTGATAGATCCAGCTGATGCTCATAAATGTGATTTTTGTCCCAAAGAGTTTGCCACTACTAAAGGAGTCACATTACACCTTAAATATGCTCACTATGAGGAATATTTGGCGACCAAATTGAAGTGTTTAGAATGCGATCAGATATTTCAAACAAAATCTGGTAAGTAACTATTGTTCAAAGAGACTGGCGTTTTTAGTGTTACTCGATTATAATTTGAAAATGACCTTAGATTTTCAATTCCCAGTTAAATATCTTACATAGTAGGTTTGGAACATATTTTGTATGATTTCATTTCATTGTTATTATTTTTTTTAAATGGTATGTTGACATTTGTTGCTTCTTCATCTACCTAATGATCTCAACCTTTCCTCCACTCAACTGTATAATATCCCTGTAATGTTCCTTTTAACCTCTGTACCAATATAATGTTCCATTCCATGAAGAGTAAATTAGCAATAAAGCCTTCTGATCAGTTATTATAGAAAATCAAGGCAATCCTAAAAACTAAGTCACTGATCAAACCATTCCAAGTAATTCAATTTCTCCCATAATATAGCATATTTTCTAGTTTTTAGAAAAGTTTTTATATACTTTAATCAAACCCTTTTCAGCATTGACTTATCATAAAAATAAGTTCCATCCAGTTGACCCTGAATCCAAAAAATGTGAGCTGTGCGACAAAACTTTTTCTACTCACTATGGTCTGAACGAGCACCGAAACTACGTTCATAGTGGCGTAGCTGATAAATTTATGTGCAATGAATGTGGGAAATTCTTCAAATATGTCGGCTCATTACAGGTAAATACCTGCATGAAGTACTTATCAACCATATTACCAATGAAAACTTAATTTCAGTACCATCTAGCTTCTGTTCATAAACAAGGCGAAAGAAACCATTTGTGTAAATATTGTGGCTACAAAGCCATTACAACAGCAATGCTAAATAATCATGAACTCATTCATAGTGAAGATAGGCCTTATCAATGTAAACTATGCCCGAATACTTATAAGAGATCAAATGAATTATTATATCACAACATGAAAATACATGAACGGAAATCCTTACATAGTTGTAAGTTTTGCGGCAAGGGATTCATAAAAGCCTACAATATGAAAATACATTGGTAAGTCTTCAAATGCTTTTATTTTTCGTTGGATAAAATATTTCAATTTTTCACAGGATGCAACACGAAGGCAGTCACAAATGCGCCATATGTCCAAAGGCATTCAAGGATGAGGATATTCTTAATTTCCATTACAAATATAGTCATCGGGATGTAGATATTGAAATGGAATTGGCAAACAGAGATGCTTCGACTCTAAACCTTGGATCTGAAAATAATCAAGAAGAAGAAGTCTATGAATGTGAAGAATGGGTGGTTGATCCAAATGATTATGATGAAGATGAGAATTTAATGGATGAAGATGAGAATTTGATAGATGAAGATGAAAATTTAATGGATGACGATGAGAATTTGATGGATGAGGATGAGAAGTTAATGGATGAAGATGAGAATTCAATGGCCGAAGATGAGAATTTAATGGATGAAGAAACTCTTTTTGATACTGAATTATTTCAATAGCTGAAAGATTTATGAATGTTTAGAAATATATAAGTGTAATCCAAATAAGTTTGCAATAATTTATTGGTACAGGGTGTCCCATTTTGGTTGTACATAAGGGATGAGTCAGTTGCTGTTGGAGTTGAAAGGAGCGGTTTTTGCGAACATTGGCTACTTTTTTGTTAAAGAAAAGATGCTGTGAACAGAATTGTGATCGCCTTTTTTGTTTTTCAGATACAAAGGTGTATTTGAAAATGTTGCATTTTGGTATCTTGGTTCTCTCATAAGTGATCAAAAAGGCGACAACGCTATGCAGATTCCAGTGGCGTTGTCAGTTTATCTCTAGAAGTGATAGCTTTTAAATTAAAAATCGAACTACGTCTTTTCAAATGAGAAACTTTGTATATTAACTCATTGGATAGCTCTGCTTATACATGGTAGTTAAAGGACGAAAATAATTTCTAGGTAGTGAGTTGTGTAATGATTTACTAGTGAGAAGTTCGGCGTCCTCGCATTTTCCGGAAAGTGACATAACTTTCCGAGTCCGCGTTTTCGCAGTTTAAAAATTCGATTATCAAAAAGTTTTATTTTCAAAAATAAGCTTTTTTTTTTAAAGTATAGAGATATTATTAGAATGACTAACACAATATTTTGAATATGTTTTTGAAAAATGTGAACGTCGCCCCTATTAAAAAAATTGGACCGCCCTGCACTGTATTTTTCAAAAATGCATAAATAGTGGCTTGCTCACTTCGTGCACTGTGTACTTCGTAGGCACTCGGCACTCCAACCGTCCGGCGTCCGGATATGACTTTACATTAACCCTTTTCACGTGGCTCCGGTTTAACAAACCGCAACATACCGCTCAAATTCGAGTGGTAGGTATTCATCACGTCACTTTGTAACCAGGTTAGAAATCGGTATGTCATTTCTGTAACTGTTTTGTAACCCGGTTAGTTAAACCGGAGCCACGTGAAAAGAACTCTTGCGTTCCGTATTTTGCTCAGAGAGCAGAGCGTGCTGAGCGGAGCCGTAGTCTCGTGACCAGCGAGCAACCGGAGCAGTTGAACGCTGTATCAGAGTGTCCGAAATTTTAATAAACGAACGCGAATGAGCCTGCAACGAGTACACTTTTTGAATGAACGAACGGTAAATCCAAACTCGGATCAGTCAGATCGAAATACCGAACGCATGGTTAGTAAGGCAAATACTGTTCATTTGTACTTGCTACCCTGAGCTGTTTTCTCGCGGTGGAACTGGTTCGATCCGGTTCGAACTTGTACATTCTAGCCTTGAACCAGTGACGTTACAATGAACTTGGTTCAAAAAAGTTCGAACCGGACTCTTGGCTTGTTCTCCGTTAACATAAGAGTGTGTTCAAACCTTCCATTTCCTCGCGTTCACCAGTGATGACGTCAGCTACAAATTGGTTTAAGCCGTAGTTTGAACCATTCGCCCCGCGAAAAAAGCCTTTCATTGATTGAATTTCATTTTTAAAATGATGAGTGACTTAACGAAAATCGAATTCCATTTATCGTTGCAGGTGCCTGCACTACCGGCATTTTCGGATTAGTAGATTAATGTTTGCGTACTTTTCAGAGGAGATTCCATTTCAATCAACTGTTTTTACTCAAATTCTGTTTATTGTTGTCTCTAGAACACCAATTCTGGATCCAGTGAAGGTTTTTTTATGTTCGAAACTAATCGGGCAACGGTCTGAAATTTTCGTTTTAGTGCACTAAATTTAACTCTGTTTACTCTTAAATACTACTGTTTTGGAGTAAACAGATTAGGTTTATTCATTGAAAAGTCGTATTTATTTCCCTCCTTATACTCAAACATGATTATAATTACTCTATTTGCCATATTTGGAGTACTCTGAGTAAGCAAATCGTTCAAAATTGTATTTTTTTACTTTGAAAAATAGTTCGAATATTGAAGAGTATAAAAGCAAACGAGTTCGGAACAGGTTTTTGGGTTTGAGAGCCAATAAAACCGATTTGGAACTGATTCTAGGTGCACCGCGAACAAAGAACAGTAAATTCAATGATCTGGGACATAAGTTAAAGATTGTTCGATTGTGAACCAGTTCAAGACTAATTGATGAATTGTTGATGTGATCCAAGACACTAATTTAGGATCCTCCTGCACCGTATGCATTTAATAATAATTTAGTTCATAATTTTTTCTAGTTCGGAACAACAATTGAACTACTCGGAACTCTTTAAACCAGTCCAGAAATGATCCAGAATTATTTGTACTAGTAAGTTTAATGGGTTTTAGAACATTAATTGTGCATTATATAATATAATCGAACTACTTGGAACTCTGAGAACCAGTATAAATATCATCTGAAATCGGTTCTAAATGAACTGCAAACAATTCAGTGTGTTCGGAACAACGCAACATATTGAATCAGTTTTGAATTGAACTGCGTAATATGTATGTTCGATATGAACAAATGCGTAAGCGCAGTTCAGAACATTCAGAACTGATTCTAAGCTGAGTATGAACAAACTCGTTTATAATAGATTCATTACCTTTTTTTTTGATAACCTTTTTTTTTTGATTTTTTGATCGTGAACTAATTCGGTCGAACAGGTCTTTAGAACACAAAGAAACGTTTTGGAACTGATTTTAAATAGTTGAACTTTAAATAGTTTGGAACTGGTTCTAATTGAATTACGAACAAAAAATGGAATAAGTTCAATGTGTTCTAGAACACTGCTGTTCGGGATTTTTTTTTAAATTGTGATCAAGTTTAGGGTTTCATTTGATAGTAAATGAGATCGGAACAGATTTTTGATCAATTTTTAGAACAGATTTGATCTGTTTTCTCGCCGTGGAACTGGTTCGATCCGGTTCAAATAGATTTGAACCTGTACACTCTTGCGTTGAACCAGTGACGTCACATTGAACCTGGTTCAAAAGAGTTCGAACTGGACTCTTGGCTTGTTCTCCGTTGACATAAGAGTGGTGGTTCAAACCTTTGATTTTCTCGCGTTCACCAGTAATGACGTCATCCACAAATTGGTTTAAACCGTAGTTCGAACCATTCGCCCCGCGAAAAAAACACCTTGCTCGAAAAATCAGGAAGATCTGATAGGAGCTGCTATTTACATTGGCTATTTATGAGCTTATTATATGGGAGTTATGGGACAAGTGAACGCCGATCGGCCTGAAGCAAGAAAAGCAGTACAAATTAAGTAGTTGTATTCCTTTCACACCTAGGAGGAGCTCCGGAACAGCTCCGGGGCTTCACGCGCTTATTCCTTTCGAAAAGTGTTTGTTCCACCACGCATCTGTTCCCTGCAAATCGTGGGCGACTAAACACCGGAGCGAGTAGCTCAAGTGTTTCAAGTTCTTGAAAGGAATACAACTATTAACAGCCTAATAGAGTAACTAAGCAGTTTCGCATGTACCGAGTCGGACAAATGGAGCTTACTCCAAAAGTAAGAGTTCAAATCATAAAACGCGCGTGGCTTTAAATTCATTAAAATGGTGCAATATCACCGGTGCGGTCAAATATCGATTCCCTAATGCATATGCTATACCACAGTCTCATGTCAACGAAGAACAAGCCATGAGTCCGGTTCGAACTTTTTTGAACCAGGTTCAATGTGACGTCACTGGTTCAACGCAAGAATGTACAGGTTCGAACCTTATTGAACCGCGACAAAACAGCTAGACCTTCTTAACGTTTGATTTACAGACTGCAGACAGTTGACATTACGAGTTCCACCGACAATAGGACAAAAAATACTTTGGAAAATATGATTGTTCTCTATTTAACATCTTTTACTACCATTCCACCACGGTGCCTACACCAGCTGAATTTAGCCACACGCGGAAAATCATTAGTTGTATTCCTTTCACACCTAGGAGGAGCTCCGGAACAGCTCCGGAGCTTCACGCGCTTATTCCTTTCGAAAAGTGTTTGTCGCACCACCCAGCAAATCGGGGGCTACTAAACACCAAAACGAGTAGCTCGAGTGCTTCAAACTCTTGAAAGGAATACAACTATTGTTGGTTGAGTGAGGTCATTGGTGGTCGAGTTAGTTGTTAAAAGTAAGGATTCTAAAAACCTCTGCAAACAACCTTGGTTGAAACTCTTCGAAAGTGACGAGCACTGGCGTAGCCAGGGGGGGGCAAGGGGGCATTTGCCCCCCCAAGACCCTTAAATTTTATGAATATTTCTTCAAAATTAAGATAAACAGTCCCAAAAATAGCGTAAAGAAACCTGAAAAAGGGGCGTGGCACCCAAAAATTTCGCGCCTGCGGCGCTTTGCCTCTGGCAGCGGTCGCGGTAGGGCCGCAAAAGACGCTTCCTGCAAATTTGCCCCCCCCAAGACAAAATCCTGGCTACGCCACTGGTGACGAGTGGACATTTTTCTACTCCAATAGCTCTGGGTCGTTCGGGTATAATTCCTACTCCGAGAACACGTGACAAAAAACTGCTCTGACTCTTTGTCTGACTCCAGTTCAACTCCGTGCTGTCAGATTATCAAATGTCACTTCTACTTCTGAAAATAAACGTGGTGTGGTTTTTGTGAAAATTCTAGACGAAAAATAAGCCCTTGTAATAAATAAAAATATACTAAAACAAAACTTGAAAAATGGCTCTACACGTTCCTAAGGCACCGGGCTTTGCCCAAATGATGAAAGACGGCTCCCGGGTAAGTTATTTCATTCAAAATATTCGATTTAAGTCACATGTGTTTGGGTTAGGTGTGGGTGGGCAGTCAAAATTTTAAAAATCTCATTCAACCCTTTGAACAATTTTAGTACTACTCCGGTATAGAAGAAGCCGTTATCCGTAACATAAAAGCATGCAAAGAATTCGCCCATTCAGTACGTTCAGCTTATGGCCCCAACGGCATGAACAAAATGGTCATAAACCACATAGAAAAGCAATTTGTTACCAGCGATGCTGCTACTATTATAAGAGAGCTCGATGTTGAACATCCTGCAGCCAAACTAATGATTTTGGCCAGTGAAATGCAAGATGCTGAAGTGGGAGATGGAACTAACTTTGTCATTGTTCTAGCTGGTGCTTTATTAGGTAAGATATTTTAGCTTTCAAAAGAGTCCTCTATATCTACATAATTAAAAACATTTTTTTCTAGAATGCTCAGAAGAATTAATTCGTCTTGGTGTTACTCCTACTGAAATAGCAGAAGGATATGAAAAAGGACTAGAAAAGTGCTTGGAAATCCTACCCAGTCTTGTTTGCTACACAGTTAAAGACAGCAAGAATATCGATGAAGTTAAACAAACTATTAAGACTGCCATTGAATCTAAACAGTATGGGAATGAAGAATTTTTAGCTGACTTGGTTACCAAGGCTTGCATTTCTATTCTACCAGAGAAAACCACCTTCAATGTTGACAATGTTAGGGTGTGTAAGGTTCTTGGGTCAGGATTGCATGCTTCTCAAGTTGTGCAAGGCATGGTATTCAAAAGACAAGTGGAAGGTGAAATTACCCAGGCAGAAAATGCTAAGGTAGCTCTTTACAGTTGCCCCGTGGATATTTTGCAAACTGAAACTAAAGGTTAGCTTTAAAATAAACCCAAGCTTCATTTATAAATAAATTATTTTTAGGTACTGTTTTGATTAAAAGTGCTGATGAGTTGATGAACTTTAGTCGTGGTGAAGAGAACCTATTAGAGCTTCAAATTAAATCGATTGCTGATGCTGGTGTTAAAGTTATAGTTGCTGGAGCCAAGTTTGGAGACATGGCTCTTCATTACATTCATAAATACCAAATGATGGCTGTTAGACTGAACTCAAAGTTTGAGCTGAGAAGATTGAGCAAAACTGTAAGTAGTAATCCTACATTAATAAATAATCATAATTTTCATCAAAACTACATTTTCTGTACCTAATGTCCTAATTCTTTATTAATAAGGTACAGGGTGCCTCAAATTCGAGGGTGACCATTGAGATATTGGAAACTATAAGAGATACGAGGTCGGTTAAAGTATGGCAAAGTTGCGCAATTTTATGACCAATAAAATTCTGTTTTGAAATTTGAAAAATTCCATATACCTACTTTCGAAGATATTCGAAAAAAAACAAAATTTTGCAAAATAATTTTTATTTTTAATATTTTTTCTTCAGCCTATTTGAAGAGCAATTTTAAAATAGATGTCACTTCATCATTGTCACTTTTCTCACTTCACAAGATGTTGCTACCAAATTTCAGATTCAACGTTTCGTCTTTGGGCGGCCATCATCAACTTTATTTTTTTAAATACCGAGCCTTATTTTTATTGTCGATTTTATGAGCTTTTGATGTCCCAAAACGTATGACGTATCGCATTTACTCGAAAAAATATATTTTTTAAATTTTTAGTAATTTCCCACCAAAATTCTCTTCCCTGTCTCTCTCTAACACATTAAGTTCTTATGGAAAGTGCCAGTAATATAAATTTTTTGAATAAGTCCAATATGTCATAGGTTTTGCGACATCAGAGGCTCATAAAATCTAAAATAAAAAATAAGGATCCATATTTGAAAAAATAAAGTTGATGATGGCCGCCCAAAGACGAAACGTTGAATCTGAAATTTGGTAGCAAAATCTTGTAAAGGGGAAAAAGTGACAACGATGAAGTGACATTTATTTAAAAATTGCTCTTCAAATAGACTCAGGAAAAAATAAAAATGATTTTGCAAAATTTCGGTTTTTTCCGAATAACTTCGGAAGTATTTGGAATTTTTCAAATTTCAAAACGGCATTTTTTTGGTTATAAAATTGTGCAACTTTGCCATAATTTAACTGACCTCGTATCTCTTATAGTTTCCGATATCTCAATGGTCACCCTTGAATTTGGGACACCCTGTACATACTATATCGAGTACTATATACACTGAGTTCTCCAAGGCGTTTGACAGCGTCAATCATTTAGTCCTTACCAAAAAACCAGAGAGACTTGGCATTTCTGGGTCTCTGCTTTAATGGGTGGGAAGCCTTCAAGCTATCTTACAGGAAAGACACAGATAGTTCATATTAACAACTTTACCTCTTCCCAAATCTTGGTGTCATCAGGTGTTCCTCAGACTTGCATTTAGGCGCACTGCTCTTCAACCTGTTTATCAATGACATATATTCTTGTTTCCTACACTCTTCATTTCTTCTTTTTGCCGATGACTTGAAATTATTTTGGAAAATCGTTACTCGATGCATTGCAAGAGAATCTTGACAGGTTAATTCACCCAAACTAATGGCATGGATCTTAATGTTACAAAGTGTAAAGTTATGAAATTCCACAGGTCTAAAACCTTTAATAATATCACATCAATGGTACGCCATTGGACTGCGTGAATCAGATCAGGTATTGTCATTTCCGAAAAGGCTCACCACTTTTCGCTCGGCATTTTTAATGTAAATTTACATTAGAAGTGCCGAGCGACTGAAAAGCGCTGAGCATTTTCGAGAACCAGAATATCATATTCATCGCCTTGAAGGTGTGCAGCATAAATTTTGCAGATATCTTAATTACAAATTTTCGAGCAAATTTTTTGAAAATGATGAATTTCATCATGCACCACTTTGTGACACACTCAAGAAAGACCTCAAACTGATACATGAAATCCCAAATTCCACAATTGACTGCCCCTACTTGACTTCTAAAATCGCCCTACATGTCCCATCACGTAACAACCGCATATCTCAAACTTTTCATCTGTCATATCACTCTTTCATTCCTCATACCCGCAGACTGTGTAATGAGCTGGGAAACATTGATTTTTTTGGGCCTTATGAACCATTTGCGAGAACTGTCACTGGCCTCAATTTAAATTATTGTTATTTTATTCTGTGATTATGTATTTAGTTTGATTTAACTTTTTTAGGTGAACGGTACTGTATTGCCCAGACTCACTGCTCCCAGTCCTCAAGAATTGGGCTACTGTGACTTGGTCTGTTTAGAAGAATTAGGAGATACCTCCATTGTGGCTTTCAGACAAAAAGGTACAGAATCCAAAATCGCTACAATTCTTATCAGAGGAGCCACAGATAATTACATGGACGATATTGAAAGAGCCATTGATGATGGAGTAAATACATTCAAGGTAATACAAAAAATATCTGTTAAGTAGTTATAGTATATTAGAGTCCGCATCAGCAGTAAAGACTACGGTGACGACATAAAAAGCTGCGCGAAGTGGGTCGGATCTCTCTCCCTTGTCTATCTCTCGCTGTCTGCCGTGACCTCGGCCGTGAGCTGAAACCAGCAGCGGGGTATTTTTTTAGACAAAACTTGGATACAAAATAAACTAAATAAATATGCCTGCTGGCCGTACGACAATGAACCACATGCTTGGCGTTCGGCAGCAGCACCGATCGATACGATAGTTCGGTTAGTCTTCAAAATTGGGTTTGTGCCCATATGACGACACCATACTCTTTACTCTTGACGCGGACTCTACAATCCGAGACGTGAGAGGGGAAATACTTCATTGCTGGTCGAGAGGTTTTATAGTAAACTGAACCTCGAGACAGCAATGAAGTTTGTATACTATTTTATTTTTAACCATAATTTCTTGAAAAAAAAAAATTCGGGGCAACCAGATGAGGTCGGGAAATGAGGAGGGAAAAGGGGACGGGAAATATTTCCCTGGCTCCATTTTCCGTCTGTGGACGGGAAATGAGGACGGAAAAAATTTCGCGTCCTCATTTCCCGTACTGGGACAGGTAATGGAGCAGGAAAATGAAAAGACGGAAATGTGACATTTTCAAATTTTTGAAAAGTCAGTAATGACAACTTTTCATATATGGTTAAAAATAATAGTATATTACAATCCGAGATGGAAAATGTTTCATTGCTGGTCAAGAGGTTAAATAATATAAACTAAACCTCGAGACAGAAATGAAGTTTTCCGTCGAGGTTTGTATACTATTTTATTTTCAACCGTCAATTTCTGAAAAAGGTTTTATAGTAAGTACGAAATAATAGTGTGAATTGGCCTTAGAAATAATCATCTTTCACTTTTTTTTTTTTTGTCAATGTCATCAATTTTGACAAAAAAAACAAGCAGGGAAATCGGGACGGAAACGGATATGCCTGCCTAGGCAGGCATATACATTGCAGTGCCGATAAAATGTCAAAGTACAGAAATGTGACAGTTTCAAGATTTTGAAAAGTCTGTAATGTCAATATTACATGGACAGTTGAAAATATAGTTATTTTTGTCACAAGTACCTAAAATGAAGTTTTTCAGGGCAAATCATTGCTGTTTCCGGATGAGGCGTTAGCCGAGTCCGGAATAGCAGATGAGTCCTGAAAAACTTCGTCAGGTACGTGTGACAAACACTATTTTTTGTCATACGCTTTTTAGAATTCTTCAGAACGCTAAAATTTGTCAAATTTCCTTAATTTTTGAAATCATAAAGGTGCATCCAGAAAGAAAAAAAAATCCTAAAAAGAAGCATTTAACGGACTTGAATGAGTCCGTAAAATAGCCGTTTTGGGAGCGTATGACAAAAAAATTATTTATTGTCATTTTCTTTAGGGGTTGGCTAGAGATCCACGATTTCTTGCTGGCGCTGGCGCCACAGAAGCCGAATTAGCAGTTCAACTGCTGAAATACGCAGATACTCTTCCTGGTCTTGAACAGTATGCCGTGCGTAAATTTGCCACTGCTCTTGAAGCTTTCCCTAAAGCTTTAGCAGACAACAGCGGATTGAAATCTCAAATTGTTTTAGATAAAGTACTGGAAGCCCATCAAGTAAGAATTATTGTTTTTTAAAATACGTGCCTCACTCATTTTGTGTTTGTAGTCTGGTCAGAAAACCATTGGAATTGATATTGAATCTGAAAATGAGGTTTGTGACGCTGTCGAAAAGAAAATTCTGGATTTGTACCAAGCTAAATTCTGGGGCATTAAATATGCTGTTAATGCAGCAGCTACAATTCTTAGAGTTGATCAAATTATTATGGCAAAGAGGGCAGGCGGTCCCAAAGCCAGACCACCTCAAGGCAGTGATGATGAGTCTTAAGTATTATTATTTTAGCTTATTTTGTAATTTTCAGTTGCATCTTTTTATCACATTTGTATTTGCATACTTATAACTTTGTATGAATCTGGCTTATAATGTCCTTATGAAAATAATTTTCACACTAATTGTACACGTTTTGATTATTGGCTAATAAATAGATTTTCTAATTTATAATTATTGTTGCAATCTTAAACCACTCCTTTCCTTTAGTTTTTCAAACTCTTCTTTTGAATTCATTGAATATACTATCAACTAGCTACTTAGGAAATGAGGACCCGGTATTCAGCCTTATTAATTGCCGATTCGATCGAATGTTTATTGCATGTCGGCAATAAATTCATATAAATAGTGGGCCAAACCAAGCAACAGACAGACTTGAACCAATGTTAGTACCGCCACCCTCTGAAATCAAGTCTCACCAGTGCAAGTACTACCACCCTGTGAAACTGTATCGTCATCTAGTGCAAGTACCGCCACCCTGGAAGAGCCCCTCTAGATGAGGATCAGTTAAACTACAATTAACATTCTATGTAACATTAGCATTAAACTGACATTCCGTCCTAAGTAGCGTCAGACTTGTGGCCTTTTCCACGAAAGAGCATGCATCCAGAGGATCCATGACGTAATGACTTCTTAGCAAATATTCACCTTTTTATATAAAACTGAATGAGTTTCTATCCACCCTACGCCCCCTTATAGCATTGTCACAGCCTCTCTGTGACAATGCTATACGGGAACCGAGTCCTTATCCACCAATAATTTTTTGAGTGGACGGAAGAATAAAAAATCAACAATATTACTTTTAATATTTTAATTTCATTTCCCATGAAATTTTAAACAAGTATATAAACTAAACCTTCATTTCCCATATAACAAGGGTACAAAACAAAACAAAATTCCTAAAAAAATATGGCCATAGGCACCGAATCTTTAAAATCACTCTAGGAGGCAGAAATAGCAAAAGCACCAAAAAGATGAGAGAAAAACTAATAATAGTTGCTAGTTTCATGTTCACTATGGAAGCACGTGCCCCCAAAGAGTCGGCGCCTATGACTTTGGTAATAACAAGAACAAAATACATAATATAGCCTAAATCACATGTTGAGTTTTTGGCACTTCGGGATTAAATATAATACTCATTCATGTCCTTTTAGGCATGAAAAATGTGTAGTCTTACAAGTTACAAAATAATACGAAAATAAAGCCTTATCCTAAATAATGAAAAATAAATACTGTTTCCAGTTCAAAAAATTCTTGAATGATAATCTTATTATACCAAACATTAAACTGCAGTGTAGGTAATACTGTAAGTTATAAGTCTTATAAATTATTTAATTCAAAAAAGATACAAAGGCAAAAAATAATAGAATAATAAAGCAATACTGTTTTACAGTTACATTATCCTTATAAGTAAACATTAAACTGCAGTGTACTTAATACTATAAGTTGTCTTCTTATATTTATTTAAGGGCAAAAAAAATAAATAAAAACTCAATTCTTTAAAAAGCAACTCAAATTAACCAAAAATAATATAAATATGCTAACCTGAGAAAATATTAAACATTATAACTACTAAGAACATAACAGAAAAAACAAAAAGCTTAATTCTTAAAAAAAATAAATCAAAATAAACCTTATTACTAGTTCTCCTGATAGTCTTCATAATCATTATTATTTTCATCTGGCTGGGGAAAAATAAATCCTTGCGAGTTATAAGAAGAATTCGGTCGTGGATGTTGGTACCATTCCCAGTCTACGCCAGGTCCGTTTGGAGTAGAAGGCGATGGATAAATGAACCCTTGAGTTGGTGGCAGATGCTGGTCAATCATTGGCGATGTAGGTATAATAGGAGTGTAAATGTGGGCGTTAGATACCAGGTCCGGTTGGGGAGGCGGCGGGGCAGTGTAAATAGTTGGGGAATCTGGAACTGAAATAATCAAATTGAATATTGTAACAGAATTTATGTGCGCTTCTGCCATGGTATCCCGAATACATGTTAAAAAATTAGCTTCAGGCAAAATATTCAAAAATTTCTGGAAATATTTTATGCACTAGTTATATTACTAGTGAAAAATTACCTGATGGATAATTCAAAAGTGGCGAATACATGTCCAAAGGTTGCGGAGTTTGTGGCGTGAACATCACATTAGTTCCTGGACTGTTTTGAAGACTACATGGCAATGGACATGGACAATACATCCCATTGCTAAGGTTATTGTTATAATTTTCCTCAGGCCATTCGGTTTGGTTATATGTAAACTGTTGACTGGTTGACGGAGTGGTAGGGGTTAATGGAAAATAAAGCGGATATTCTTCTAATTGGTAGTTGTAGAGGTAAGGGTAGGAATTGTCTGAAAAAATAATCAAGAATAATCGAATAAAATTAAATAGACTTTTTACCGTGATATGGCACAACATTTGGAGTAGCTGGAGCTGATGCTAACATTGGTTTGTAGTCAAAAAATGGAGTAGCTGGTGCTTGTGGCCAGATAAATGGCTCTGGTGACTGAGGATAATAGTTAGGCTCAGCTGAGATGTATTGTACAGGAGTGGGCCAATGCACTGGTTCCCATTGGTACCTAAAATGGCAATAATAGAAAAAACAATACGGATAAAGTATTGATTTGTTGCCTTTGTGGATAGTTATTGATATCAGATGTCAATGGTCCTTGGGATTCAGGAAGAGCAGGTGAAATTGTTTCACATGCTTCTGTTTGAGGATGCTGATTCTTGTTTTTCTTTTTATTTTTCATTTGCTATATTATTTATTTATTTATTATTAATGAGTAATTTGAAATTTTAATTTCTTACCAATGGTGTACCAATAAAGGCGTTAATATTATCATCGAATTTTTCCACATCAGACAAATCGTTGATGCTTCTGCTATGTTTTCTATCGGTGTTCCTTCTTCGTGAATCTTTATGTTTATCCAAGAAAGCCAGTTGATAGGTATGTCCTTGGTTATTTTTGACAAATCTTTAAACATCATATCAATCATCAAATGGGAACCGCATGTCTTAATTTAAGTAATAGATCTTGCAAAAATACCAAGAAGAGTTTATATATTTTACCAGAAAATCCTGGTTAAAAAGAGACAACCTGTTATAATTTTAAAAATACAATTTTTCTAATTGAAACTTGAAAATAGTCATCTTAAAAACATTTTTGAAAAATTAATTAACTCTAAATAAATCAGGTATCTAAAAGATACTCATTGATAAGAAATTATGAAATCTTAATTATTTTCGCGCCCTGTGGATATTTAGGTACCTACAAAGTGAACAAGACTGTGAAAAAACATTGTGTTTTTTGTTGAAGCAGAAATAATACTACTTACACAAAATTGATGGAGAAATAGTTACCTGACAGGCAAAGGCCAAGGTTGAGCGTTGGTCTCTGGTGCCAAATCTGAATATTTCACTTTCCGCCTCTCACCCAATTCAGTCAAAAACACAAGGCACATGCCTTCATCTAGGGAAAGGTCCTGTATGTAACACTCGAACGACTTATCGGACTCTGAATCTTTGAACATGCACTTTGTACCAAGTATTAGCTTGTCATCTCCATGATACCATGCGCCAAGCCTTATTTCTGTTAAAATTTTCGTTAAAAACGCATTTTTATAAGTTATTTTAATCATACCTCTTCTAGCTTGACCCCAAGAATCATACTCAATGTTTCTATAAATATTAGGATCCAAAGCTTTGGCTATTTTGAAAGGAAATGGTGCAACCACAACATCGTTAATCTCTTCAACTTTCACATCATTCCCTTTTTCTTTTTGTTTTTCTAATTCCTGTTCACTGATAACAGTTACGTTATTTGAATTAAGCATCTGATCAACTATGTCTTCTACGTTAGGGATTTTGAATACATTTCCATATAGCAGTTTATAAACGAGCGCTAGGAAAACATAAAATAAAATAAAAAATCTATGTTATTTTCAGGACCTTACATTGACAAAATCCCGCAGTTTTAATCTGCTCCTTGCGATAGACAACATCATAATGATCATCGTCCATCAGGCAAAGCATTATGGGCACAGTGGGTGACGATTGTTTAGTGACATCATAGATTATTTGCTGATTTGCATGGAATACTAGGACGTCACGCCTAAAGTTTGCAAGAAATACATAAGTATTATACTTCATAGAGACTTAGAGATTCATTTTTTAGTGAAACTTTGTAAAATAAATGTTACCTATATAAAGTACAATAAAAATTGAATCTTTTCTCGGCAAAGTGGGGTGATTATTTACAACTAGGTACATATTTGATTTATAAAAAAAACATACTGAAGAGGGAACCACCTCAAAAATTTTAAATAGAAACTTTTTCTATTATGTGATAAATATTTCCCATAGTTCTTTGAATTTGAGTGGAGATAGAGGTCAAGTGGTTTCCAATCTGGAGATGAAGAGGAAAAATCTAAGAAAATATTATAAAAGCATTTGTGCATGTCACTAGAAATTAAAGCTATAAGAATAAGATCAATTCATTTTAGGCATTACAGAATAATCAAATTTGAAAAATGAAGCTTTATCGTTTTGTTTCTAGGAGAAGTTTTTCAGTGACTCAAGAGCCGGTAATAGTTCAAATTTTGATGATAATCGGGCTTGATTTGCTGTAAATATTTTCTGAAGCTCAATTTCACTTTGGAATCCAAATTTTCATTTTCATCGGCTCTTAAGTTGCTACTTGATTCTTTAGGGGCCAACAGTTCGAATTTGTATTTCAAAGTGAAACTCTGGAGCTTTAAAAAATATTTACAACCGATTATCATCAAAATTTGAACAATTACCGTATTGGCTCCTGCTTTCTAGGAAACATTTTCCAGTGACTCATGAGTTGGTAATAATCAAAATTTGAACTATTAGCGGAGTTTCATTGTCTCTGGAAAAACTATCCAGCGATTCAAGGCACTTTTTTTATTCTCACCCCCTTTGGATTTTTATTTGCAAATCTTCAAACCTCAATATCTCGGTAACCAATAACGTTAGTGGGACGAAATTTTCAGGAATTGTAGCTCTTGATAATGTCTTCGAAACAGTATTTGGCTGAAATCGCTAGCGTTCACGGTTTTTGAGAAAATCGAGTTTGAAGTTTTGAACAAAATGCCGACTAAATTTCCAATTCTGAAGCTCAATGTCTCAGAAACTTCAAAAGCTACAAAAACCAGTTTTACAAGGCTTATAGAGAATGTACCTAATACTCTTTCCAATGATGTACTTATAATTGTGAGCCATTTATTCATATGTCGTCGCAGATATGGGCAATTAATTATTCATAAGCGTGTTAAAATTTCAAAATTTCAAAAACACAATAAAATATACCGGGTGATTGTCTATATTTTGCAGTCACACCTATCTCACCTGCTTGAAGAGATACACAGAAATATCACAGGTGAAAGTTGTAGGCAATATCAAAAACTTTGCAATGGAGTTACAAGTATAAATACGGGGGCGAGATACAGGGTGTGTCACAAAAGTGTGGCGAAGCAATATTATACTTTTTTAAATGAAATACCCTGTATATTATTGGCCCATTGGATTTGCCTCTCAAACCTGATTCCAATCCAATCCAATCCAATCCTGATTAATATTTGGGACTGGTTGACTGGGACTCAATTATCTGTTGTCTTGATGTGAATGAAATGGTAAATACTTTCTATGAAGTCTTAAATAATGTAATTCAGGCTTTTGTTCCTTTAAAAAAGGTTGCCAGTAAAAAATTCCCCATCTGGCTCTCTCGAGAACTCATAAGCCTCACTTGTGAGAAAAAAATTGCTCATAAAAACTACAAGTCCAATCCAAACCAGCATAACTACATAATATTTTCTAACTTACATTCTCAATGTAAATTGATGTCTAACCAGTGGTATAAAGGCTATATACAAAACATTGGGACTGAACTGGATGGCAATCCAAGACAATTTTGGAACCTTGTAAATTCTAAACGTAATTCATCCGCCATTCCATCGGATCTCTATCTAGATGATAAGCACTCTGAGGTGGGTGTCGGGACGGCCGATCTGTTTGCTCGATACTTTGGCTAAGTTTATGCTCCAAACCAGCCTGAACACCAGGCAGACTTTTCTTTCAATGACATTAATATTACAAATCACAATGTGCTCATATCTGATATCTACACCGAACTGGCTGGTTTGGATGCATCTAAGGGACCTGGTCCAGACAATATTCATCCAATTCTCTTAAGAAACTGTGCATTTATTCTTTCTAGACCTCTTTATAGAATTTTTAATCAATCCTTGAACTCTGGCTACTTCCCTGACATTTGGAAGATCAATTATGTCATTCCTATCCATAAATCAAGTGTAAAAAACTACCGAGCTATCAGTATTATGAGTGCAATACCAAAATTGTTTGAGAAACTAGTGGCGAGATTTCTATCATCAATGCTATCACCTTTGATAATTAACGAACAGTTTGGCTTTTGTGCTGGTCGAAGTACGAAATCGAATCTCATTTTCTACACATCTAGTATAGCAGGGGCACTGGAAAGGGGACTGGAGGTTCACTCAATATATACAGATTTCGCTAAGGCTTTTGATAAAGTTCCTCACAACACAAACTGAGAACATGTGGGATCTCTGGTCCAATGCTCAACTGGATTCGGACTGACATGACTGGTGGAGTCCAGAAGGTCAGGGTTAACAATTTTGTATCTCGTGATATACCAGTGACCTCTGGAGTTTCACAAGGTTCACATCTGGCTCCACTAATTTTTAATATCTTTATAAATGATAAGGCATTTTGTTTTGTTTCTTGCAGCATCCTTTTATTTGCAGATGATCTAAAGGCATTTAGAGTCATTTCCAGTCCTCCTGACTGTCTGGACCTTCAGCGCGACCTAAATGGATTTGTGGAATGGTGTGATTCCAATGGAATGGAGCTAAATGCGTCCAAGTGTAAACTCATGATTTTTTCACGAAAACGAGTAAAAACTAACTTTAATTATCTCATTAAGGATGACGTTCTTACAACAACTGAAACTTTAAAGGACCTTGGTATCATGCTTAACCCTGAACTCTCTTATGTTGGTCACATTACTGTCATAGTGGACAAAGCTTTTAGGATGCTCGTGTTCATAAAGAGGAACACTTATGATTTTGCCTCCATCCGTACGCTTAAGATTCTTTTTTGCAGTCTTGTTAGGTCTCATCTAGAATACGCGTCCTCCAACAAGTATTATACTTCATAGAGACTTAGAGATTCATTTTTTAGTGAAACTTTGTAAAATAAATGTTACCTATATAAAGTACAATAAAAATTGAATCTTTTCTCGGCAAAGTGGGGTGATTATTTACAACTAGGTACATATTTGATTTATAAAAAAAACATACTGAAGAGGGAACCACCTCAAAAATTTTAAATAGAAACTTTTTCTATTATGTGATAAATATTTCCCATAGTTCTTTGAATTTGAGTGGAGATAGAGGTCAAGTGGTTTCCAATCTGGAGATGAAGAGGAAAAATCTAAGAAAATATTATAAAAGCATTTGTGCATGTCACTAGAAATTAAAGCTATAAGAATAAGATCAATTCATTTTAGGCATTACAGAATAATCAAATTTGAAAAATGAAGCTTTATCGTTTTGTTTCTAGGAGAAGTTTTTCAGTGACTCAAGAGCCGGTAATAGTTCAAATTTTGATGATAATCGGGCTTGATTTGCTGTAAATATTTTCTGAAGCTCAATTTCACTTTGGAATCCAAATTTTCATTTTCATCGGCTCTTAAGTTGCTACTTGATTCTTTAGGGGCCAACAGTTCGAATTTGTATTTCAAAGTGAAACTCTGGAGCTTTAAAAAATATTTACAACCGATTATCATCAAAATTTGAACAATTACCGTATTGGCTCCTGCTTTCTAGGAAACATTTTCCAGTGACTCATGAGTTGGTAATAATCAAAATTTGAACTATTAGCGGAGTTTCATTGTCTCTGGAAAAACTATCCAGCGATTCAAGGCACTTTTTTTATTCTCACCCCCTTTGGATTTTTATTTGCAAATCTTCAAACCTCAATATCTCGGTAACCAATAACGTTAGTGGGACGAAATTTTCAGGAATTGTAGCTCTTGATAATGTCTTCGAAACAGTATTTGGCTGAAATCGCTAGCGTTCACGGTTTTTGAGAAAATCGAGTTTGAAGTTTTGAACAAAATGCCGACTAAATTTCCAATTCTGAAGCTCAATGTCTCAGAAACTTCAAAAGCTACAAAAACCAGTTTTACAAGGCTTATAGAGAATGTACCTAATACTCTTTCCAATGATGTACTTATAATTGTGAGCCATTTATTCATATGTCGTCGCAGATATGGGCAATTAATTATTCATAAGCGTGTTAAAATTTCAAAATTTCAAAAACACAATAAAATATACCGGGTGATTGTCTATATTTTGCAGTCACACCTATCTCACCTGCTTGAAGAGATACACAGAAATATCACAGGTGAAAGTTGTAGGCAATATCAAAAACTTTGCAATGGAGTTACAAGTATAAATACGGGGGCGAGATACAGGGTGTGTCACAAAAGTGTGGCGAAGCAATATTATACTTTTTTAAATGAAATACCCTGTATATTATTGGCCCATTGGATTTGCCTCTCAAACCTGATTCCAATCCAATCCAATCCAATCCTGATTAATATTTGGGACTGGTTGACTGGGACTCAATTATCTGTTGTCTTGATGTGAATGAAATGGTAAATACTTTCTATGAAGTCTTAAATAATGTAATTCAGGCTTTTGTTCCTTTAAAAAAGGTTGCCAGTAAAAAATTCCCCATCTGGCTCTCTCGAGAACTCATAAGCCTCACTTGTGAGAAAAAAATTGCTCATAAAAACTACAAGTCCAATCCAAACCAGCATAACTACATAATATTTTCTAACTTACATTCTCAATGTAAATTGATGTCTAACCAGTGGTATAAAGGCTATATACAAAACATTGGGACTGAACTGGATGGCAATCCAAGACAATTTTGGAACCTTGTAAATTCTAAACGTAATTCATCCGCCATTCCATCGGATCTCTATCTAGATGATAAGCACTCTGAGGTGGGTGTCGGGACGGCCGATCTGTTTGCTCGATACTTTGGCTAAGTTTATGCTCCAAACCAGCCTGAACACCAGGCAGACTTTTCTTTCAATGACATTAATATTACAAATCACAATGTGCTCATATCTGATATCTACACCGAACTGGCTGGTTTGGATGCATCTAAGGGACCTGGTCCAGACAATATTCATCCAATTCTCTTAAGAAACTGTGCATTTATTCTTTCTAGACCTCTTTATAGAATTTTTAATCAATCCTTGAACTCTGGCTACTTCCCTGACATTTGGAAGATCAATTATGTCATTCCTATCCATAAATCAAGTGTAAAAAACTACCGAGCTATCAGTATTATGAGTGCAATACCAAAATTGTTTGAGAAACTAGTGGCGAGATTTCTATCATCAATGCTATCACCTTTGATAATTAACGAACAGTTTGGCTTTTGTGCTGGTCGAAGTACGAAATCGAATCTCATTTTCTACACATCTAGTATAGCAGGGGCACTGGAAAGGGGACTGGAGGTTCACTCAATATATACAGATTTCGCTAAGGCTTTTGATAAAGTTCCTCACAACACAAACTGAGAACATGTGGGATCTCTGGTCCAATGCTCAACTGGATTCGGACTGACATGACTGGTGGAGTCCAGAAGGTCAGGGTTAACAATTTTGTATCTCGTGATATACCAGTGACCTCTGGAGTTTCACAAGGTTCACATCTGGCTCCACTAATTTTTAATATCTTTATAAATGATAAGGCATTTTGTTTTGTTTCTTGCAGCATCCTTTTATTTGCAGATGATCTAAAGGCATTTAGAGTCATTTCCAGTCCTCCTGACTGTCTGGACCTTCAGCGCGACCTAAATGGATTTGTGAAATGGTGTGATTCCAATGGAATGGAGCTAAATGCGTCCAAGTGTAAACTCATGATTTTTTCACGAAAACGAGTAAAAACTAACTTTAATTATCTCATTAAGGATGACGTTCTTACAACAACTGAAACTTTAAAGGACCTTGGTATCATGCTTAACCCTGAACTCTCTTATGTTGGTCACATTACTGTCATAGTGGACAAAGCTTTTAGGATGCTCGTGTTCATAAAGAGGAACACTTATGATTTTGCCTCCATCCGTACGCTTAAGATTCTTTTTTGCAGTCTTGTTAGGTCTCATCTAGAATACGCGTCCTCTGTGTGGACTCCATACTATCAAATACATTCTTCAAGAATCGAAAGAGTTCAGAGAAAGTTTCTTCGCCATATTAACTACAAATTTTTCAACAATGAGAGCACATATCCTGTACTTTATCGAGAGTTGAATCTCCTTCCATTGGAGACTCGCAGGGATCTCCATGATCTTCATTGTCTTTTTAGCCCGGTATTCATAGACGGGTGCTTGGGTCAAGCACCGATTTTTGACAGTTGTGAGCATCATTCCGTGCTGTTTGGAAACGTAAATAAGGCGTCAAGTCGTGCTTGAGCCAAGACGCAACCTTGAGCATCGACTATGAATACGGGCCTTAGAGTGTTCAATTCAATGATTGAATGTCCGCAACTCACTGGTTAGATTACTCTAAATGTTCCTCGGGTTAATGCTCGAAATCATCTGTTCTTTAATGTACCATTTTGTCGTACTAACTATAGTAAAAACTCTTTTTTCCCCTAGAGCCATGTCTCTGGCCAACAGATTTCCTGAGCTTGATTTTACTTGCACAGAGAACCATTTCGACAGCTGTCTCAGGTTATTCCAGTCCTGTATCCGTAAGTGATTATTGCTTGGGTCTAAATTGTAATTGTAATTAAATTATATTATATATTTATATTTTTATATTTTCATAACTTGTAACATAGTTGTAAGCTACCAACCTTAGGCTTAGGTTTAGGCTAAGTATTAGTGTATAATATTTCTCACTGTGAATTTTTGTAAAGAAAAAATGGACATTTTGTCCGTCAATAAATAAATTATACTAGGTTTTTTAGGTTTATTCCTCGGTTTATTCCTCATAGTCCAGCCTCGGAATATCCCATTTTGAGAAAATATATATGAATTTTTTACTTGATAAATAAAAATGCAATTATTCCACCCCTTTTTTTCTTATTTTCTCCAGGACTATTAGGAATAAACCTAAAAAATCTAGTAGGTATATTTGAAAAAGTTTAATTTTGGTTTGCCACACTTTTGTAACATACCCTGTATACTTGTAAGTAACTTCACTGAAAACTTTCTGATATTACCTACAACTTTCACATTTGACATTTCTGAGTATCTCTTTAAATAAGGTGAGATAGGTGTGGGTGCAACATATAGACAATCACCCGGTACCGTGCTTGGTACCTACATACAAGAATGATGAACACCAAAAAATAGTTATTTTCTCAACAAGTGTGCAAGCAAAGTGATACTCCAATGTATGCAAAAGCAGTTAGACAATGACTCAAAGCAGAGATCAGAGCCATTTTCTCGCGTCGACTTTTTCACATTGGTTTGAAACAGTCAATGGAAACACCATTGCCCTTAGAGCAGGTGAAACGCTGTCCTACGGACATAAGGAGTAGGAACGCACCATTCTGCTATGAAACTAACATTGAGGTAACTGAAATGAAGCCAAGTTTTTGGCACCAATGGCACCAAATAATACAGGTAAAGCATTGAATTGCTTATATAGGTTTGCCAGGTTTGAAAATTGAATTCGCAGGATATGTGTTGAGAAAATGCAGGACAGTAATGAGAAAATCAGGACTTTCATTTTCCTAAAATAATATTTATAATACCTACTCAAAAGTACTAAAAGTAGTATCGGAAAGAGTTTGTCACTACCGTGATTTGAAGCATCTGTCGAAATTCCAAAAAATGTATTATTTATACGCAACGCAGCTCTTCCAATGTAGACTCTATCGAAAGAGGCCTAGCTCTATCGAAAGAGGCCTAGACCATTGAAGGCTATTGAACTAGCCTTTGTCCGACCCAACTGCATTTTGCTGGCAATCTTGGAGTCCGCATAAAGTAAGGAATGCAACATGCAACTGCACAGCGCAGTCTAACAAATTGTATGATTAAGCATACTATTTCATGCTTTTTATGTTCAGCTCCCAAAGTGTGTCGCTTTATCTCTCCAAGGCCTCCATAAGCAAATGAAAACGATTTTTTACACAGCTTACAATACGCTTTTGACAAACTATCATCTTCTTTAAGCCAGGAAAACTGATTCGAGTTTCCCACTTTTTTCTATATATTTACTTAGCTTTTTAAGTTTTTTCGGTGGGGCTTTAGAACTTTCTGTTCCGATTCCAAACTATCCATGGCTACTTATCCTTTCATTCCTTTCTTTAATATATAAATTAAAAACAATAAATACCTATATTTATAGCATGGCGCATGGCTTTACTTATAATCATGGACCTACAGACCAAGAATATCAAAATTAATTTGAATAAACACTAAACAAACTGTTACACAAGGAATTATCAAAATAATGAGCGCCACTCCCAAGAGTTTGAGCTGCAAGTTCTTGATCGCGCTTTGCGCTTCTATGTTATTGGTAAGATGGTGCATTTTCGCGCCTCTCACGTTAAATTATAAAATAGCTCAGCCTAAATAAAAGTAAACAAATTTTTCATATTCTAAGAGTAAGGATTTTATGAAATACAGGACATTTGGTGTCCTGCGGACAACTCCGGCAGGACGCAGGACACAAGACCCTGAATCCAGGACATCCTGCAAAATCCAGGAGGCCTGGCAACCCTATGCTTATACCGCCATTTTTTGGTAACCAAAATACCTACCTGGAAAAAACGGCTTCATTTTCCAACTCCATGTTACTACTCCTTTATACCTTTACCTGCGCTGCCTCTAAGCCATTGCCCGTTGCAAACCTGTTTTGAACCAATGTCAAAAAAGTGGACGCGAGAAAACGGCTCAGATAAGCTATGCGGGAACGACACTTTACGCACTTGTTACAAAGTCGAAATGGAACTTGTATACCTACCTACTTTATTTTATATATTTTAAATTTGAACAGCAAGAAAATAATGACTACTTAGCACATGTTGCATACACATAGGCACTAATTTTTTTTTTATAAGGTTTTGGTAAGTCCCAATTCCAGACTTACCCATACGTCTTGCTTATCAAATGGATCTCAATATTTCCACATACGACCATATGATTTTCAAGCTTATTTAAATGAGTTTCCCAAGCCTCTTGATCATCTATATCTACTAAGAATTTGAATTGATCAAAATGTAGTCTGCCATACTCGATCGACTCTTTACGTACTTTTTCATGGTAAATTTGGCAGTCGTAAATCTACAAGTTGAATAATTAGAATTGAAAAAAAAACTTTACAGAATCAAACAGGTGTCTACCTGTTCACTAGCAGCACGAAACAGGCAGGTTTCATCATAAGCAACATTTTTCCTGTACAAATCTAATTTTTCTAACCAATTGTCTACGGCACCTGAGCCTTTGGCTTTGGCCTTCTTGGATGATTTTGCCAACATATTTTTAACTTCAAAACTACTATTTATTTCTTGACTGATTATCTAAAATTAAAGTTTACACCTTAAATTTTAAAACAAGAAATAGTAATATACATGGCATTACCAAATGTTAATAATAATTATTAATATTTATAAACTTACCTTTACAAAATTAGTTCACTCAATTTTAAAAACACGTGTGTCTCTGTTATGTAAAATCAATCAAAAAAAGTCACAAATCGCAACAAGTGTGTGGTGTCTCAAGAAACTCAGAAACTGACTATTCACCACACCACCCACTACAACACTGGCATTCAATCCATACGAAAAGAGTAGCTAAGGTACCCTATTCCATATTTTATCTTAAAAAAAAATATCCAAAATCCACACAAAAGAGGCTTCGAATATAAATAAATTCTCTACTAAAATTTGAAATAGAATTAATACCTATAAAAAACGATTTTTTGCTTTAAATTTGTTTAAAAATAGATATTTTCTTGGAAAAACAATGTGCGAAATTCCCGCCAAAAGTAACGCCAATGGAGTTTGATTCCATCCTTAATTATAATGTGAGAAAGAAAAGGATAAAGATACTTGCTTATATTTTTACCACACAATTTGGCAACGTTGCGTTGCGGTGTGAGGTTATGTAATGTTTTGTTTTGATTTGGGCCTTGGCCTTGGGGTAATGTAATTTGTGAATAATTGTAAAATTCACTATATAAAGTTCTAAACTAGCCAAAAAAAAACACATTGGCATGCTCTTCAATTAGTTCAATTCAGTTAAAAATTTACAAAGTAAATAACACATTTATTGGCAAGTAAATTTCATATTTGTATGCTTCGTATTAAAGTAGCACAAATTCTTTAAATCAAAGTGAAAGCAGCTAATTTTCTATTTGAAACAGAATCGAGAATATATTTAACATGTTTATCTCAAGTAAAATGCGCACTATTATTAAATATTCCCTTATTGGGGGAGCCCTAGGAAGTACAGCCCTCAGTTTACAACGTAATCAGTATGAATGGGACTCTATAGGTATTGTACGTTTAAGCAGAGCTGCAATTACTGTATTCAAATGTGGAGTTATTTATAAACGAGATCTGTATGGCAAAGGGTTTGATAAGAAATCAAAGGAATACAAGGAATTAAAGGTAGATACACTTGTTTGTTTCAATAGTTTTAATTTAATATTGTTTCCTAGTCAGTATGCCACAAAAGATGTGCTGAAAAACTTCTAGACTTATGTTGTGCTAACCGCGGAGTCTATATCAAAGTAGGACAGCATATAGCTGCTCTAGACTATTTGCTACCTTCGGAATATGTTCAAACAATGAAAGTTTTACATAGTAATGCTCCAACGACTGATATTAAAGATATTTATAAAGTTATTAAAGAGGATTTGAAGAAAGATGTAAGAATAGTAATTTTTGTTTAAAGAACACATTTTTGCACTAAAAAATATAAGATTTTGTCATATTTTTTCAGCCCTTTGAAATATTTGAATCAATAGAACCAGAACCTTTAGGTACTGCTTCATTAGCACAAGTTCATAAATGCAAATTGAAAGATGGAACAGTTTTAGCTGTAAAAGTACAACACCCTTACGTCCAAGGTAAATCTATTCAGTATATTGTTATTTGAAAAAAAAAAAACTATGTATGTTATTAGGTAATTCAAGAATAGACATGAAAACTATGGAATACTTAGTTAAAATCATGAGTTGGATATTTCCGGAGTTTAAATTTCAATGGCTAGTGGACGAGTCTAAGAAAAATATTCCGCAAGAATTAAATTTTGCTCAAGAAGGCAAAAATGCGGAAAAAATCGCCGAAATGTTTAAAAACGTCGAGTGGCTCAAAATACCCGCTGTAAGGTAATAAAAATCTATAAGTATACATATTAGCAAAGACAATACTACTATGAGTAGTATTGTCTTTGATATTAGCAAAGAGATCTCACATTTATTGGAAGTAGAGGGGTTACAGGACAGGATTCCCTTGATTTAAATAATTTGAATTAAATTTATTTTATGCAATCATTAACGTACACAAGCCCACGCATTACATAAATTAAGTCAATTTCCAAAGGAGGTCACCCCGGACTATTAAAAACAGATCGATTTTGCTTATGCCAGCAATAATTTCAATATAAATTCACGCACTGCGGCAATGCAAGGCAAGGTTGGTCTGGACTGCTTTATGCCTGATAAGGTACGAGCCTAAAGACCTGCCTTCTTAGCTGGGTACGACTAGGTATAGTCGAGACTATGAAACTTTTGGATGAAGGTCTCGTCTATAGCAGCCGTGTCACAGCATCCCCAAGTTTAGACCTACGAGAACTATGCCCTTAGGAGACCCGTTCTTTTAGTGCATCTTGGGTTACATTAAACATTAAAACATTCTTAAGTCAAGTCAAAAAGTCAAAAAATAGCTTTATTGTATAAACCTTAGTTGTTACAAAGCCTTGGTAAAAGAGAACAAAAAAAAAAAATAGTAGTTAAACACAAGACATAAATAATAATAAATTAACAATGCAGGTTAAAATTAAAACACTAGTCAATAAAACTTAATCAATACAACATAAAGTTTAATAATAATACATAGAGAAGACCTACAATATACATGCATATAAATGGACAAAATCAATAAACTGCAAATATCCAGACAGAAAACACACTATACTATATATCAGTCAAGAACAGTCTCATAAAATTCAGGCAAAGTATAATATGCCCCAGGTGCTCATACCCTTTTTACTGCTCTCCTGAATTTTTTTAAGCAATTAATCCTCCTAACCTCTGTGGGCAGATGGTTAAAAAGTTTTCTGCCCTCATATAAAAAAGACCTTTTAACAAGTTGAGAGTGAGGTATTGGAAGATTCAATGAGAAAGGATGACAGGTCGGATATGGTCCAATGTGGTTAAGTTCATTCCTATATTTTTTAAAAATTAAGGTTACAGTCTCCAGGATGAACAATGAGCAAATGGTTAATATTCCACACTGGCCAAATAAACCACGGCAGGAGTCGTGGACTTTTGCAGCACAGAGATAACAAATTGCTCTCTTTTGCAGTAAAAGTACTGAGGTAAATAAATATTGAGAGCACGCACCCCAAAACGCGATGCCGTAGCGAAGATGGGGTTCTATTATAGCATAGTACGAATTTCTGGCCATAGCGAAACCTAAATTGTGCCTTATTACCTTAAGGGCATAACATCCAGAAGAAATTTTTTTACATACCTTAGATATATGTTCCTCAAACCTCAAGGAACTGTCAATGGTTAGGCCCAGAAATCGGTTAAATTCAAGAGTTGGGAGTGGTAAAGCATCCATCTTACATTTCGAGTTGACAATCGAAAACATGGTCCACCAGGGACGAACATCTGGCGGTGTTAGGATTTTGGTAAATCTCCTTGAACTATAAGGTGTAATTAAGGTTTAGTAATAAAACAAATTAAATATTCGTGGTGGTATTCCTTCCCCCCATATCCTCTCTTTTCAGATAAACCCTTAGTGGACGCAGCCAAGCGAAGTAAAAGTGGTGGCACCACTGACCACAACCAACTTTAGCGCGACAAAATCAAAATCAGAAATATTTATTTCAAAATAGTCAAAATACATTTTTCTTAAAATAATATAGCAACTACTAATTATAATACTATGACTGATATTTATTATCTAGGTAACTACACCAATTTTCTTGGTTTTTCTACTCTTGACATTTGTTGTGCGAATTGGAGTAGTCCAAGTGTAGAAAATCTCTTCTGAAGATTATGAAGACACAGCACCTAAAAATTGTTTCATTATGGGTCCCTGATTTCCTGAAGTTCCTGAAACCTTCCACTGTAAAGTACTCACATTGGATAATATTAACTGCCCTGGAAAGATAACTGCTGAAAATACTTTGATCTCGACTTTGATTATGGCTCAAAGTTTGATGATGAGTGGTTAGCAACTATTTCAATACATTTTGATTTCGATTTTGTATTAATGATTGATCTTTTCCTACATCTACACTAGTAAATTTCATTTGAAGTAACTGGTTTACTGTAATTAAGCAAAATTAAGACTATGTAAGTCCTTTTGTTTAAGACCATTTTTTGAAAATCTTTTTAGTATATTGTTGAGTCTATTTCCTTTCCATTCCACTCTTCTCATAAACATGCTAATAGTATGACTGAACAATTGGACATTGTAAATTGTAGAAAGTGGGGGGAGTCGTTTCGGCTTTCCAGCCGCTCAGCACTGCTACCTTTGCAAATATTTTGTACGTGAATCTATATCTTAAATTGTCTCCAGAAAGCGGAGGCTTCTGCCGAAGGAAGCTATTTTTCTGGGTGTCAGTTGGCCCACTTCTTCTGGTGACAGTGTTGCCCCCTCGATAAATTTGAGCCTCTTGCAGAGTTGAACTCGCTAGCATTGGTTGCATTGCATTACCTGAAGCTTAATTTTCAAATTTTCTGTAAGAAAATTGAGAAATTATTTAGTTTTATACAAAATCAAAAGTTGGTCGAAAATGTTACAAAATTTTCTCTAAGTAACATGGGATATAGAAAGAAAGTAACATATTACAGTTGAGTACAATCATCAATTCTCAATTTAGACAACAATGTGCGTGAAATCCGAGATCACATCATCCCATCCTGTCCTCTAAAGTTCTTTCAACAAATATAAGTCTGTACATCCATATTTGTTTTCTGAAGCCAACAGATTTTTGGTTTTCGTTTCCCCCTCAGATAGTTTGGGTCTTATTTGTCTAATCAGTGTCAGGCAATGTGGCGTAAATAAATATAATTTCAATAACAAGAGAATAACATCTGAGTACCAGTTCTTGCATAGTCAATTTTTTTTTAGATGGGACCTATCTACTCCAAGAGTCCTCACAATGGACTTTCTAGAAGGCGGACAAGTAAATGACCTGAAATACATCAAGGAACATGATATTGATCCCTATGAAATATCAAGTAAATTAGGAAAATTATATTCTGAAATGA
This sequence comes from Ceutorhynchus assimilis, assembly GCA_917834065.1. Classification (NCBI taxonomy): domain Eukaryota; kingdom Metazoa; phylum Arthropoda; class Insecta; order Coleoptera; family Curculionidae; genus Ceutorhynchus; species Ceutorhynchus assimilis. The sequence goes on from OU892281.1 coordinate 8,688,699, forward strand.
TATTTATTCATGGGTTTGTGCATAGTGATCCACATCCCGGAAATATATTGGTTAAGAAAAATCCCAAGGGAGCGTGTGATATCATTTTATTAGATCATGGATTATATGCTGTAAGACTTTAAAATATTAAACTATTCCAGTAGCAAATATATGTATTTTTCAGACTTTGAAGGATGAATTTAGGATTAATTATGCGAATTTATGGTTGAGTATATTGGACAGAGATAGAAAGGGCATGAGGCAATTTAGTGGAAATTTAGGAATCAGCGGTGATATTTATGGGCTTTTTGCTTGTATGGTAACTGGAAGGACTTGGGATACTATCGTCAAAGGCATTGATAAGTAAGTGAAGCAATCTGCAGCCTACTATTAGTTGCTTTTATCAAATTAAATGATGTGGAGTTTTGTTTTACACATTTGTCTTTAATTTGTTACTAATTGATCTGGCCCAAATCAATAGTTTCTGAGGAAATGAAGCCAGGAACTAAAAATGGTTAATTTGAATCTTGAAATGAGATAATTAAATCAACTTTGAAAAATATTCAAAGAATAACTTGCTAATGTGTTTTAGGGAAAGTTTTTCCAAAGGTGAAAAAGATTTTGTGCAACAACATTTTACTGGTCTACTGCCGCAAATTTCCACGGTTCTGGAAAATGTTAATAGACAGATGTTGCTAATACTGAAAACCAACGACCTGATGAGAGGTAAAACAACAAATCCAAGATCTTTTTTTGGTTAATAGAATATATTTTTGTAGGTATTGAGCACACACTTAGAACAAGTGCCCGCATGGGAGCTTTCAAAGTTATGTCCCAATGTTGCGTTCATTCAATCTACAGGGAAAGATATAGAAAGTGTCAAAGTAAAGTTGGAAAATTGAAAATTACTCTGGCAGAAATATGGGCTTTGTTAAAAATTAGGTTGTATTATACTTTTTTGAATTTAAGCCTTTTTATACGAAATTAGGTCGTTTGATTTACTTTTTTTCTAAAGTTTTATTGAACATAATTGACATAAAAAAAAATAAATAGCTCTAAGAATTATTTTCAAATTGTTTCAATAAATATACATATATATTTTTCTAGTTTTCCGAGTTTGATTGACTTAGGAAAACCCATTGTGCTGTTTGCATCTTGATTTTGTGGTTATTCAACATTATTATGTGTTTGCTTATACTGAGATTTTAATTTTACTTTACAAACAGTGTTTTAAATTTTAAATTTTTTATTAATTGTTTAACAATGTAACATGTAATATGTAGTTTTAGAATTTACTACACCTATTTCAACCATTATGATTCAAAATCACATTAAATTAATGTGTGTTGTGCTTATTTTTTTATTTTTATATTTCAGATGAAAAATCATGTGCGAGATAGGTACGTTAATTGAAACAAAGCTATTTGATTTAGTTTCTATAATCACCACAAAGGTCAAGAGAAGTGATACCATAAAAATTAAATCTGCAGTTAGTTCCCTTAAAAATTAGGTTCACAGCAACCAATTCCAGAGACTCTGTGGCATAGAAAAAAACTGATTGCATAAAAATGAGTTAATTAATATGCTAAGATGATTTTATTGGTTTGCTGTAGGTATGAAAAAATGACACAACACACATTATTGTGTTAGAAACTGCATTAAAATATGGAAAACTGTTATCTGGATGCGATTTCAATTTCACAACAAGAAATTTAACCTGTTGCTGAAATTCATTTGACTTTTCTAGAGTTTCAATAAAGCTGGATAAATTATTATTAAATCCATAAATCATTCGTCAATTAAATTTAAAACAAAAATAATGGTTTTTCTGGGATACAACGTCAAAGATTTACAACAAACGTTGTTTCTGAATGGAGCAATAAAAATACCATAATGAGCTTATTTTAAAATTTTAATTAACCAACCTGGGTAAAACAGAGAAAAATCAACATAATCTCGACATTTTTTGTTTAGTATATGTATAGGTATTCTCAAGTGCAACCTTATTAATAAAAAAAGGTGAGGATGCAGGTTTAATGCTGGTGAGTGTACAAGAAGAGTGATTTCCAGATTTAGTCATGGGTGAGTTTTTATCAATTAGAGTTTGTCAGTGAAGTGTTAATACTTTTGAAACAAATCAAATTTCTAATTGCTCTTCCCTAAAAGTGATTCATTTAACAAATACATATTTAGATAGATTTTGTAATTTCGTGATTTGGAAAAATAGGTAGAATTTTTTTCAATTCCTAGATGCATCCCTAAGAAGTCAAATCCATTTCTGTCGACGTCATAAACCTGACATCGTACGTACAAAAAACAAACCAAACCGAATTAAAAATAGTGTTAAAATCAAATACATCAGCAAATAAGGGATTTGAAGCGAAATTTATTGGGCTGCCAAATCTATCGATACGCAAAAAATTTGCGGATTACCACGGATTAATTTTTACAAGCCACTTTTATAAAAGCCTCAGCGAAAATGAGGAAGTTTTTAGTAAAGTTAGGCCTGAAACTGAAAACCGTCAGAATGACTGTGGACAAAACCAACACCCCCATGCTCGAACGTAACCCATTCAACGATAACGTTGAAGTTATAAAAGCATTCAAGAGAAGATGGTATATTTTGGCTGTGTACGTTTACTATGCAACATTTAGCTGTTTCCAATGGGTAGAGTATTCTATAGTGACCAATATAGTGATGAGGTATTACAATGTCAGCTCGACTGCTGTTGACTGGACAGGGGTCATGTTTATGATTGTTTGGCCCATATTTGTTTTTCCTTCGTCGTTTTTAATTGATAAATTGGTTAGTATAACTCATTAATAATAAGATATTTAATATAATTTTTTTCTTTGAAGAACTAATAATATCACAATTCAAGATGTACAGAAGAACAACTATATGACAATCTTCTAGATTAGGTATTCATTATAATGTGGCAATTTTTTTTTCTTAAGGGTCTTAGATTTGCAGCTTTAACAGGATGCTTTCTCACGGCCATAGGTGCCTCCGTCAAACTATTTTCTGTCCAACCGGAAAATTTCTACATTGTCCTTATTGGGCAAGCCATAGTGTCGCTATCCCAAGTTTTCATTTTGAGCTTGCCACCGAAATTAGCAGTCACATGGTTCAAACCCAACGAAGTAAGTAGATTATTTTGTTATTTTTCAAGCAAATAGTATCGGTTAGATCACAAATAGTGTGCACGAAATCCGAGTTTAAACAATAGGATCGATTTCCTATGATCTAAGCAAATATAAATATTCAGCAATCGTAAATTATGTACTTACCTTTTCTAAATTTTATTCCTCAATCTTTTGAGGATCTAGTATATGAAGCATTTTTAGGCTTTATACATATACATACTTATTTTAATATAATCATCATCACTAATAAATCCCGATTTTTTTTTGGTTTACTGTCATTGGGAAATAATGGGAAAAGCCTAAAACATTCATTACTATGCATGCATCCCAGTGTGACGCTATCACTGACATTGTTAGCTATAGTTCCTAGCTCTATGAGGAACTTCACATGGCATCTGAAATTGTTTAAAACATGTGCCATTAAATTTCACATGGAAAGGATCACTTAAGTATGACTCAAACCTGGAGGAGAAAATGTTATTATGCGCCTCAAGATCTTGCGATCCACGCAGTCGAACGCTTAGAATCCCAAAATACCGCTATAAATAATGTAAATATCTCGGATGGTTCGATACCTATACTGAAATAAATTCTACAAAACTCAGAAACGAGCTGAATAAGTCTCGATAACAGATGTGTTACCACGTTACCACATGTTCATCCACTAAACTCAAAAAACTAAAACTAAGAAACCTCGAGCAGTTTTGGATTTTCATCAGAAACGTAAGGAACCACTTAAATCTATATTTAAAATTATCGGTTTATAGCACGTCTTCCGATTCCCGATCTCCAACTATCTCTGTCAATCCAGGCATTCTCCTCCAAGCCTTCTCCAGCTTCTTCTTGGTCTGCCGCGTCTTCTTCTTCCCCTTGGCTTCCACTCAATAATTGCTTGGGTATTCTTGTATCTGCTATTTTTTGTACATGTCCGAACCAAATCAGCTGTTTGTCCTTAATATCATCTACTATTGTGTGTTTTACGTCCATAATCTCCCTAATTCTCATATTTGTTATCCTTTCCATTTTTGACCTGCCTGCCGATCTCCTCCAAAAGGCCATTTCAGCTGCTCCCAACATTTTTGCGGTTCTGTTCTTTAATGGCCAGACTTCTAAACTATATGTGACTATGCTTTGACAATAGTGTTGTATATTCTAGTTTTGTTGATATTTTGGTCCCCCCACAGTACCTACACCATTTAGGAGGGATATTTCCTTGCGTCCTTGTATATTCCGATCTTTAATTGCTTCATTTATGGTTCCCTCTTGTGAGATTTTCATGCCCAAATATTTGTATTTAGTACATTGTTTTATTTCTTGTTCGTTATTTTATTCAGCTTCAGAGTTTGTTGTTCACCTCCAATAGTCATATATTCTGTTTTAGTTAGATTTACTTCCAAATCCCATTTCTCGTATTCCTCTATCAATTTTCGTGTCATGTACTCCAGGTCATCATAGTCCTGTGCAATTATTACTTGATCATCTGCAAAGCTTAAAGTATATAGAATGTATTCATTGAGCGGTATTCCTATGTGTCTGCATTTGTTTTTCCATCCCTTAAGCGCTAATACTAAGTATATTTTAAAAAGTGTTGGTGATATGCAGCATCATAGGCGCCAGAATATCAAAATTACTATGGGGGCTCGGGCTCCAATAATTAACATAAGTAGAATAAATTAGACAGACAGGACTAGGCTACTAGACACATAGACTTAAATGGGACCAGTTGACCGATACCCATTTCACTGCAGGGTCGCCACGCATCAAAACTCAACTTATGGCATGAAACAAACTTATAAATAAGCTAATGGCATGGCCAAAAAATGAATTACCTATATACAGGTTTGACAGGTCAACAACAGGCCAATTTTAATGCAATAGAATGAAATGTCTAGAAACACTCTAAGGTTTAAAAGAGAACGAAAGATTTTATTTATTTATTTATTTATTTCATTACTTTACAAACACCAAAAATAGTAATTACATGTAAAGTTAAAACAGCGAAGTGTAAAACACAAAAATAAAGATAGAGTACACAATATAAACATATATGACTAATTTAAAAGGGCCTTCAATTGATTGAAAGTTACATTAAAAAGATCTACCTGGACCTCATTAAGTGCTTGGTTCGCAACTGTCATCATGCGATTAAATGGTGACATATTATTACTAGGATCAGTACCAAAGTATTTCTTGTTTTTCATAATTCTTAAGTTAATCTTTGGTACAATTAAGGAGACATAGTTAATTAAATTACAATCCTTATACTTTAGGTTGTTTAAAATATAAAACAAAAATATCACAGCCTGATTATTCCTTCTTTCCACTAATGACTTTATCTCAAAACTAACAAGCATATCCCTGTAAGGAACCATATATGGGTAAATATTATTTTTAACCACATAGAGATACCGCAAAAATCTCTTCTGCACTTTTTCAATTTCATCAATATGCGTGGCTTCTAATGGCATCCAAATGTGTGATGCATATTCAAGGTGTGGTCTCACCAGAGCATTATACAAGTTAATAATTGTACTTATTTTAAAGTTCTTACTATTCCTGATTACAAAGCCAAGTGCTTTTACTGCTTTATTGACAGCATGATGAAAATGCTTATTGAACTTCATGTTGGCCTGGAAAAAGACACCCAAATCCTTCACCTCTGTTTGACGATCAAGCTCAGTATCACCAATCTTGTATGTTTCTTCTATTGGGTTTGTTCGTCTCGTAAAGCTGACAACAGAACACTTATTAACATTTAGGGACATTCTGTTGTTGTTGAACCAGTCCATCACCCTATCCATGTCACCCTGAAGCCTTCTGCAGTCCTCCTGCCGCTCAACAATCCTACAGAGCTTGAAGTCATCAGCAAAGAGAAGTCCCATAGAGTCCCTCAGGCAGTCGGGCAATGAATTGATGAAACACAAAAAGAAAAGAGGGCCCAGTTTACTACCCTGCGGGACACCTGAGGTTGCAACAAACGCCTCAGAGTTGTAAGCGCCGACCCTCACTGTCTGGACCCTGCCTATTAGGTATGACCTCACAAGATGGTAAGCATCCTCTGACACCCCAAACTCAGCAAGCTTGCAAAGATAACGATTTTCCCTGTCCCACCTCCAGCATTCTCAGCGCTCTTTGGCCACCTTGTAGTTGTCTCCCTCCGCTTCGTGGCGGGAGGTAAACCCTTGGCAAACCACATCTCGCTCTAAAATATAAATACTTTTTTCCCTTGTATAATGAATAACTATTATTGATGGGATGTTATATCTTTCGGTGTTAAAACTGCTCAATATATTAGGATATAGAATATCATCCACAACTCTTTGGAATGTAGCCGGCGCGTTCTTCAAACCAAAGAGCATATGCAAGAATTCATAATGCTCGTTTTCTGTGCTGAATGCGGTTTTTTCGATGTCATTTTCATGCATCTGGATCTGATGGAAGCCGCTTGCTAAATCTAAGGTGGTGAAATACTGGCAGCGTCCCAGCTTGTTCAAGAGATCCGTTATGTTGGGTAATGGGTATCTGTCATCTAAGCTTTTTGTATTAAGGCCCTTAAAATTTACTATACTAAACTTATATAACAAAAAAATATTCGAACTGTTTGACAAAGTGGGTATAGCAAAAACGACAAAAACATAAAACACACAAGTTTGATATAAAAATAAATAGTTAGGAATATTAGGATCAGCAACTCAATATTTTTGTACCTATACCCACTACACCCACTACATACAATTCCAAAATCACTATATTTACTACGGGGGCTCAAGCCCCCATTGCCCCCATGGTTCCGGCGCCTATGCCTGTTCAAGTCCTTTAGTTGCTATAAAGCCTTTACTGATTATGTTTCCCTGTTTAATCTTGGTCTTTGCATCCCTATAGAGCAGTGGTTCCCAACCTTTTTTTAGTCACGACCCTTTTACAGATTTGCTCATAAGTTTGCGACCCCCTACCCATAATAAATAAAAAACAAAATTTCATTTATTCAAGAAATCTTTAACAAAAATATTAATATTTCTTAACTAAATACAAAAAGGCAATTTTTATTTTGTTAGTGATGACTGAGCTTGCATCTCCGTAACAAGTTTTGGAATTCTTGGTTGAGTTTTTGTTAAAGCCAATCTTATGGCATCTTCAACTCCTAGTCTATTTCTGGCCTTTGTTCTAATTTGCAATAGTTGAAAAACCACTTTCACGAAGGTAAGTAGGCAAATAGTAATAGTACACTAAAAAAAAAGAAAGCACAAGCAGGACGACATAAGGATTTGAACTTTGCATGGCAGATCAAAATTCAGTCAAGAATTTTTCCTGAAATAGGGCAGGTGCTGTAAAGTCATTCCTCAGCTTGATATTGCGACCCCTCCAAAAACCCTTTGCGACCCCCTTAGGGGTCACGACCCACCGGTTGGGAACCGCTGCTATAGAGCGTTTTTACTGCCTTTATTAGTTCTAAGTTGATATTGGTCTTTTCCAGTGCTTCACAAAGCTTTTTAGCAGAACATTGTCATATGCTCTCTTTAGTTCTACAAAGAGTAAATGGAGTTCTTGGTTATACGCTAGTTTCTTTTCCATTATCTGGGTCAAACTAAATAAATGGTCTACAGTTGATTTTCCTGCTCTAAAACCAGCCTGTTCTGCCTCACTATTTTTGTACTCGTTCTCTATTCTGGCTTTTATGAGTTTCCCATACACTCCTGCTCAGCGTATTTGTTACTGCAATTCCTCGGTCGTTAACGCATTTGTTTCTATCTTCTTTTTTTATATATCATTGTTACGTAGCCTATTTTCCACTCTTCCGGTACTTTATGTTTATCTGTGCATGTTTGAAATAGTTTTGTTAAATGTTTGTAGAGTTTATTGGTCCCAGACTTTATCAGTTCTCCATATATTTCTCCTGGGCCTGGTGCCCTACTGTTTTTCAAGAAGCTACAGTGTTTTTTAAGTTCTTCTTGCATAACTCTTATTGGTGATCCTGGAGTTTTAATGTTTCGTGTTTGTTCCTTTTCTTCTTTAATAAACTCTGCCCGCTGTTCTGCCAGTAATTCTTCAAAGTACTCTTCCCATTGCTGGGGTGTTATTGTATTGATATTATCCTTGGTTTTTGTTTTCCTCCTATTTTTTAGTAATCTCCAACTTTCTGTGTTTCTCTTACCTCCCAGATAAGTATCAATATGCGCACAGTTTTTTTTCCATGACTCGTTTACCACTTAAATCTACCAGTGCAAATTAGATAAAATTATTTTAGAATTGGATAACTTTGATGACATTTCCGAATCTCTTACTTCCCAGTTTCTAGCTTAAATTATGGAAACTTCGACAATGTGGATCTCTCATAATGGATCAGCTCAGAGGCAGTCGGCGGACGGAATGTTGAAAAACCGATCTTCATTTTCAGCGTTTGCTTCTTCATCATTTTTTTTAGCGGCGGCTGCTTTCCTAAATTCACTGCCATCCCTAAACCCTTTGATTTTCCGGAACAAACCGAGTTTCACAAGGATGGTTCTGTTTACACCTATCAGTCCATAGAGGTCATTAGTCCATAGGCGCGGGTCGCTTATAGCTATTAACTATTCCCTGATGAAAGTACCTACTAATGGAAGTAGACATTATCGAAGGACAATACCTTGAGCGGATCTTTATTATTGTCCAATCGTCTGCAATTTTGTAATATTTGCGGAAAAGTTTTCGCCTCCACTACACGTCAGCTTTGAAATTTTGATCTCAGCACAAAAAGTCTTGGCCTAATGACAATAATTTGTTTCTGACTATACAATTCAAGTCTTTTTAGGTGTCCACAGTATGTTCAATAGGAGTATTCGGAATGCAATTAGGATCTGCCCTAGGATTCCTATTACCACCAATGATAGTCAAAGACGATCCCGAATTATTAGTTATCGGTTCCAGCTTAAAACAATTATGCTGGGCATTGGCTCTCGGTGTGATTCCTGCTTGTGTTGCAGTAGTTGCATGTAATTTCTATACAGTTTCATATATTTTTACAAATTCACTGGATAATTTTTTAGATTTTCCTCATCAGCCAATATACCCACCTAGTTTAGCCCAAGCAGAGGAAAGGAAACAAGCCCAAGAAGTCACCATGAGAACATTTTTAAAATCTCTCAAGGATCTGATTACTAATAAAGGATTTTGCATTCAGATGATGGGTTATGGTATAAGTTATGGAATATTTTCAGCTTTTGGAACTTTGCTAAATCCATTTGTTTTGTCATATTTTCCGGTAAGAAGCATGTGAAACATTATTCCGACTGATTTCTAAATTTCTAGGGTGCAGCTGAAGATGCTGGCCGAATGGGCTTAGTAATGATTATGTTCGGCATGACTGGTGGATTTTTAGTTGGCATCTTACTTGATAAAACACATAAATATAAGTAAGTATTTTAATCATTTTATAAACATATTATGTAATTAGTTGCTTTTTTTTTAGAGAAACAAATTTTTTCATTTATGTTGGATCAGCTATATGTTTAGTAGCATTGCTGGTTTGTTTGCAAACAAAGTCAAAAATTCTAGTTTATTTAACTATAGCTATATTTGGGTGAGTTGTTTGCTAGTTTATGAAGTTTTGAATTAAATATTATTGATTTTAGGTTTTTCCTTAATGCTTACATTCCTGCTGGTATTGAATTTGCTTCAGAGCTTACTTATCCAGCCAATGAGAGCACCACAACGGGGTTGATCACGGCTGTATCACAAACTTTAGGCAAGAAACTAAAATACACAATAATTTTTTCTTAAATGGCATTTTGTTCCAGGCGTAACTTTTACTCTGGTTCTCAGTAATGTCACCGTCAAATACGGCACCCTATGGGCTTTGGTTATCCAAATTGGTTTACTGAGTATTGGTACAGTGATGACAGCTTTGGTACCCAACAATTTGAGAAGACAAAAAGCTTTCAATGAAGGCAGAGATGTTGAATTCAAGACGATACCGCAGACTGAAGATTTTAGTGTAAAAGCTTGAAAGTAGGATGAAAACCTTTTACTTGAAGTAAGAAATGTGTTCATTTTGTCGAGGAAAAAAATTGTTAAGGAGAAATACGTATGTAGTGTAAATAACAAACCCAAATATGCATTATTATTGTGAAGTTATGATTAAATTTGTCATATTGACAAACCTATTTTAGAATATATGTACTTAAGTCCTAGTTTTAGGCAGGGTCGTGAACGTGACGATTAACTGAAAGAAACAATTAATGCAAGTAAGGCATTGTGATTGAGATATTCAACTTCAATTGAATTTTAATAATTCATTGCCTACTTCTAGTTTTTAATATAAGAATAATAACAAAAATCGCATGCTGGTTTTATTGTGCATTATGAACCAGCAACTTATATTCGTCATACAGGCAATTAGGGTCTTTATGAAATGAATTATTCTTTTCTTGAAGATGAATATAATGCAAATAAGTTGAAAAAAGTCGGGTAATTGGCTTATTACCAGCAATAAAAGCCAAAAAATCAATGGAGGTAAAAATCTATCCTATATGAACACAAATAATTGGTTTCCAACAAAACGCCCATGTCTATCAAACGAATTACCACTCGGCCTTTAAACCTCCTTTATTGAATCTGAAGTGTGCTCTGCGCGCTTTCCTGAGCGAATTTTCCATTTCTTTCATGTTTTCCGATTTATTTTTCGGATTTCTCTTATTTTCACCAGGCGCGCCGATTTGATTGCAACTGAGGCAGATGTAGGTAAGTGCAATTTTTCTGAGAACCAGATACCGAGAGCATTTTGTTTTAAAATTTTTATATAAATTTCCTTTGACTTGTGACTTGCCACACGTGATTAGTAAATTAGCAAATTAACACCAATAATAAAATTGTTATCAGGTATTTACATAATAGTTAACATGTATATATTTACCTATATGTTGTGTACATGAGAATTACATACATATTTCGTTTTTCGTTTACTCAAATTATTTGAAAAAACTTGTGTTATCTGGCAGAAGCTGAGATGATAAAACTTTAATTTTTTGTCATACAATTTCTCAGAGCTCTCAGGGACATGACGAACTTTTACTAAACTTGTGCCTTGCAGATTCCTGGCATCGTTAGGCGTCTTCCATTGTCTCATGATATGATTAGAGGGTGATGTTATGTAATCGGATTTCTGTCCAATGAGTGGTTGCAATAGAAAGCTCAGATACTTCGGATAGTATCTTCCTTCCTAGTCATATGCTCTCACTTTTGAATGTTCTACAGACACAACTTCCTCTCTACAATTTAAATATAGTCAATAATGAACTATAATCACATAGCATGAGTATCTATTTTTAAGTTCCTTGTTAGAGAGTCTTGAATTGCTTTCCTCTGATATGTTACTAGAGTTTTGTTGTTGTAGGTACGTAGTTCTTTTAATATTTAGGTAGTGGATTTTTTGTTTACTGCTACTAAATAGTGAGCATTTCTCGGTTATAGCTCCTAGACTACATTGTCCAACATACTTATATATTCACGTCAAAAAAAGACGAGCCATTTATCATATTGTAAGATTATTTAGCAACCTCAAGTGGGTATACTTACCTATCTATTATAATTTATTACAAAATAGATACCGCACGCGGTGCATTAGCTTAAAATCAAAATAAAACTACAAATCAAAAAAAAAAAAAATCTAAAATTATTTAAAATCATACTCGCATGGAGTCTTTTAGTTCCATAATTCGTAAAAAAGTACAGTTTTCTTGGCAATTTTATCCGGATAAAATTCGAGTTTTTGGGGAACCTTGATCGAAGGCAAAAGGCAAGTAACATAATATATTTTCCTTAGATCATTGCTTTCAATAATAAATGACTTTATACGTTTTCATTCTAGCACAAAAATGGAAAATTCCGAAAACATGCTAGACGTCAAACGAGATTTGGAAAATCGGGAAAAAGCTCCGATAAAAGTGTTTAAAAGAAGATGGGCCATTCTTTTGATCTATGTGCTCTACTCTGCTGCCAACTCGTTTCAATGGATGGAATACTCCATTATAGCCAATATAGTAATGCGATTTTACAAAGTCAATTCTACAGCAGTCGACTGGACATCAATTATATACATGTTAATCTATCCGATTATTGTTTTGCCAGTTTCATATTTTATTGATAAAAAGGTAAAGATTAATATGACACAGGTAATTTCATAGAATACATAAAAAATTTGATTTTATAGGGTTTGAGATTTGCAGCTATATGGGGTGGCGTTGGTACAGCTTTAGCTGCTCTGATAAAAGTATTTTCTATAGACGAAAAGTTGTTTTGGGTCGTAATATTAGGGCAAAGCATTGGATCAACTGCACAAGTGTTTGTTTTATGTCTGCCATCGAAAATTGCTGCTGTATGGTTCAAACCCACAGAGGTAATATAAGCAGAGTATTTAGAGGATGGAAAAAATTAAAATTGGCTTCTTTGACAGGTGTCAACTGCATGTGCTTTAGCAGTATTTGGTACTCAACTGGGATTTGCTCTTGGGTTTGTGGTACCTTCAACGCTAGTAAGAAACCATAAAAATATATCGCTGGTTGGCTCCGATTTACAAGTTTTATGCTTGTTGATTACGATTTATATGATTCCCGTGGTCATTGCAATAATATTCCGTAAGTGGTTTGAGTATTCTTGAGAGAATATTTATTTTGAATTAATTTTTTAGTCTTCCCCAAATTGCCAAAACTACCTCCATCCCTAGTTCAACAAGAAGAAAGAAAAAAAGAACCTTTAACTTTTCGAGAATATTGCAAATATTTTACAAAACTATTCAGGAATAGGGGATTTGTTTTACACACCGTTGCTTATGGTATAAATATTGGCGTGTTTGAAGCTATAGGAACCTTATTGAATCAGTTCATATTGGAATATTTTCCAGTCAGTATTTTACATACGATTTCAGTCAGTTTTTGATATTTGGGACTACACTCTCTTTTTCACTTTGTGTAATTTGTATAAACCCTAACTGCCCTCATCTGCAATGATTGCAGATCTGTGTTTTTGGGTTCAGGGGCGGATACAGGCCTTTTGGAAGGGCGTGAAGGGGGGGGGGCAGTTTAAGTTGAAGTAAGCCAGATTGGGTTAGTTTTGACAGCACATTGTGCAAGATACAATTTGCCTTTCAACAGAAATTAGTAATGTTACTTTATCAAATTAGTAACATAATGTGACAAGTTATTCAAGTACAAACGAGTGGATTGTTGCGGAATTTATGGGTGGACCTCTGCGGGGCGAGCGCAGCGAGTTCCGCAGTCATCTATTCATTAATACGTTGTTCAAGTACGATACTAACCTGACTCACTCAAATGTCAGTTATTCTCATTAGTTCAAAAACTACAAGTTTCAGGTGATTTGAATAGTTCAACAGTATATTGGTGAGTAGATGGCTGCGGAACTTGCAGCGCTCATACCACAGAAGTCCACCCATAAGTTCCGTAATAATCCACTTATTTGTACTTGAACAATAATTTATTATATAAAGTCAAAATTTGTAAGATAATGATTATTCACTTTTTTCAATTTGCCTTTCAACAGGAATTAGTAATGTTACTTTACCAAACTAGTAACATAATGTGACAAGTTATTCAAGTACAAATGAGTGGATTGTTGCGAAACTTATGAGTGGACCCAGCCATCTATTCACCAATATGTTGTTCAAGTACGATACTAAACTGACTCACTCAAATATGCATTATTCTCAATAGTTTAAAAATTACACATTTCAGGTGAATGTCTTTACTTGAACAGTTCAATAGTATATTGGTGATTAGATGGCTGCGGAACTCGCTGCGCTCGTCCCGCAGAGGTCCACCCATAAGTTCCGCAATAATCCACTTATTTGTACTTGAACAATAACTAATTATAAAAAGTCAGAATTTGTAAGATTATCCACTTTTTGTCAATAAGCCTTATAACAGGAATTAGTAATGTTACTTTACCAAACTATCAATACATTGTGACAAGTTATTCAAGTACAAACGAGTGGATTGTTGCGGAACTTTATGGGTGGACCCAGCCATCTATTCCCCAATGTGTTGTCCAAGTATAATACTAACCTGATTCACTCAGTTGTGAATTTTTTTCATTAGTTCAAAAGCTACTCGTTTCAGGTGAATGTCTTTACTTGAACAGTTCAATAGTATATTGGTAAGTAGATGGCTGCGGAACTCGCTGCGCTCGTCCCGCAGAGGTCCACCTATAAGTTCCGCAACAATCCACTTATTTGTACTTGAACAATAATTTTTTGTATAAAGTCAGAATTTGTAAGATTATCCACTTTTTGTCAATTGGCCTTTCAACAGGAATTAGTAATGATACTTTATCAAACTAGTAACATAATGTGACAAGTTATTCAAGTACAAACGAGTGGATTATTGCAGAACTTATGGGTGGACCCAGCTATCTATTCATCAATATGTTGTTTATTTATGATACTAAATTGACTCACTCAAATGTGCGTTATTCTCATTAGTTTAAAAATTACACATTTCAGGTGAATGTCTTACTTGAACAGTTCAACAGTATATTGGTGAGTAGATGGCTGCGGAACTGGCTGCGCTCGTCCCGCAGAGGTTCACCCATAAGTTCCGCAATAATCCACATATTTGTATAGGGTGTTCTCTTATATATTGACACCCCACCTACAGCCTTTACCTTTACAGGAAGAAGAAAGGTGTAAATACTTTTGTTTTAACTGAATTTTTAGATATCATGGTCAGAAACAAAATTTGAATGTCAGAAATGTGAAATTTTGCATGCTTTCAGCTTTTTGCAAATAGGATGCCCTATATTTAGTTCTATATTCTTGAAGAGCACAATGCCCCGATCTATATTTGATTGAGTAATCTCTCATTATATTTGGCTCCAAAAATTGTAAAAATACTATCCTACTACTGATTTTGTGAACCATTCTACCTATACAGGTGAAAGCTGCAGGTAAAATTTGAGGTAACTTGGTTTCTCTGATAGTATTTTTGAAATTTGTAGAACCAAATATGTTGGAGACGGCTCAACTAAATATAGACAAACTAGATACGTATATAGTTTTGGAATCGGGAAATTGTGCTCTTCAAGGGAATAGAACCAAATATAGCGCATCCCATTTGGAACAAGCTGAAAGCATAGGTACAATATTTCACATTTCTGAAATTCAATTTTTGTTTTTGACCATGGATTCTAAAAATTAAAGGTAAAGGCCCCCCCTACTGGCCTCTTACTGTATCCGCCACTGTTTGGGTTAGTAAAAATTGCACAATGTTATTTTGTTGGTCCTTAAACTTAATAAACTCTGAAACCTAAATGAATATAGAGCGGTTAAAATGGTTAAATGATATTTTGTAATTTTCGCATTTGTCTAGAATTCTGAAGAAGATGCAGGAAGGATTGGCCTGATTATGGTTATAGGAGGAATGCTCGGTTCTTTGCTATTTGGTTTGTTTTTGGATAGAACTCATAAATATAAGTAAGTAGGGTAATTATATTTTTCGTTCAGTTAATCTTGTTTTTAAAAACTATTTATTTTATTAAAAACTAAGAAGTTACTCTAGACTCTAATTGCTGCGGCGAAAAGCCGATAACAAAAGAATCTTGATTCAAACTGCTACAATATAAATGAATGAATGAGAAGCTCTGCGAGCCGAATTTATAATGAAAATCGCTGACGGTGCAATCATGTGGGAGAAACCTTGATATGATGGTACTTTTCCAGTGCAGCATCTTTATATTATTGTGAGCTTGTACAGAGGCGTACGCTTACATTTAATATTGAAAAGGAGAATTATGTATATAATAATAACACAGGGATTTATAATATAACTGGGTCACGCCAAAAAAAATTCTAATTTGAATGTTTACTAATAACTTTTTTTTTTATAGGGAAACCACTGTGTTTATTTGTTATGCGGCTGTGGTATCGGTTATAGCTGCCACGTTCTCCCTGCTTACGAATTCAAAAATACTGGTTTACGCAGTTTTTGGAATAGTTGGGTAATATTTTCCAGAAATATCAATAAACCAATGCAAATGTACTATTTTAGTGTATTCACAAATGCTTACATACCAGTAGGATACGAATTTGCGGTAGAAATCACTTATCCAGCCGATGAAAGCACTACAACTGGAATTTTAAACGCTATGAACCAAGCTATGGGAGTTTTGATTACTATATTTTTAGGTATTTGATCAAGAGTTATGGTGGTTTATAATTTTTTTTGGCTTCCAGGAAAACTTAATTCTTCGTATGGAGCATTTTGGGCTCTTGGAAGTCAAGCTGTTTTATTACTACTTGGAGCTATTATAACTTCATTTGTGCCCAATGACAAAAGGAGACAAGAAGCTTTACAATCTTACGACGAAACTGAATTACTTAATAAAAATTAATTTTAAATTTACAATTAAAAGCTTTTGTCCAAGAAAATAAAAGACCCAAAAAAAAACTCGTTCATCCCATCCTAAGCAATTATATCAGTCTGTTATTGGCATTGTTCAAACTCAGAAACAGATAACGGCGATCCAGGGGACGAAAACAATCTCAGTTGGGACAAAAGGATTTGTCTCGTTCTTAAGACGGGAACTCTCCAAACGGGATATCCGCCAGAGTTGACTTTCCGCCTCAAGACACTCCGACTTATATCTTAGCAGTTATAGTTTTCGGTTCGGTCCTTAATTTCCGTCCCGAATTTTATTCTTGTTTGGCTTTACTATTCTATCTATTGGCCTAGTTAGAAACATCAATTTGTTTAGCAAAGAAAACGGTCAAGAAGAATTGCAATGCCTAATTTTTCAATAATGTTGTTTCGTATAGAGACACTTATATTTATTTTTCGAAGGATGATGTAGACTTTATAAATTACCTACCTACCTGTCTCTTTGATTCCAGTTGAAAAATAATATGCCTAGTCAAGCTCTGAAACTTTTCCTGGATTAATGTAAATGAAGATAATGGTCAGTTATTTGCATTTTCTCAGGATTGACATAAACCTTTTTTACATTTTTGAAGAAAGAACAGATAAAATCTTGAATTGAAGTCCTAATGAACATCAGCGCAGATGACTAAAACTGGTTTTTTGACGTCGTCTTAGCCCTAAGGTCTGCGCACAACTGAGACAGATTTCGTTAATTTTTTCCTAATAATTATTATGTGAGGCGGCGACGAAAATGAGCAAAATTTTTGGAGCACATTGACTATGATGTCATTTTAGGATTTCCTAAAATTTAGGAAAGAATTGACTTATCTAATGAAATAGCTAGGCGACGCTGCAATTTCCCTAAAAACTTTTATGTGAGACGATTATTGATTATGCTCCTAATGCAATTTTATTTAAATCGGATCACGGTATAAAGACTTTATTAGGATTACAAGAGACAAATGAAAAAATCTCAAGAATAGTTTTTAAGCCCCTATAGCCATAAACCTGAATTCAATGACTAATTGACCGTACAATAGAGTCAAACTTCACAAAAGCCATATGCATAGTCCATGTAACGTTATTAACCCAATCGGTCCCAACCATTGTGTTGACCCGCTTCCAATCTGTATTGTTGACTATGGGCCGCTTTAAAGTTGCATGGGCTCCTTTAGAATTGGGCATCCCATGGGATTGAATTGCGAAATAGAGGTAGATACTCTGATTATCCATTGGCGTAGGACATATTTTTTAAAATATTAATATCCAGCTTTTGGTGTGGATGTGTGTAGTAGAAGGGAGCTATTGGCAATAAAAATATATATACAAAAATAAATTAGTTAAATGCTAAACTTAATACAAAAATACCTACACCGCTGTTATCATCTTTTATATGTAGCGAATAGCCCATCAAGGGTGTTCGTATATATTCAGCAAATAACATATTAGACATACGTGACTCGAAATGAAATTCCTGATAAATGTCGGTTACCTGTCTCACATTGGAAACCGAATCGCGCCTATTGCCTTTGCCTGATTGAAAAAGAATAGGTAAATGGCCACTCTTTTTCCAGTTTTTATGGGCATTTTATCCCTGAAAGCCATTACAGGGTTATCGAAGGACTGTATCAGCTGGAATTTATGATGGCCATCTCAAGAGTCGCATTTCCTTTTTTTTTTTGGTTCTGGTTAACTTTCAAATTCGTATATTGGGACAATAAAATCCATGTGAGATCGGTTATTAGTTTGGCCACTAACTTGGTAATAAAATACCTATGTTTGGGGGACGAGGGCTAACTTTTATTATGTTCGGAAAATTCAGTTTATGAGAAATAACAATTTCTGATAATCCTAGATAATAATTATTTATATGTAGGATATATAAACTCTTCATAATTTGAATGAAATTGAAACTAATTAACAAATTTCATACTAACATGGGGATAGTCAGAAACAGGAAAATACCAGTGGTGTATACTCGATCGACATACGAATAGAGAACCATACGAAAATATACAAAACTGTATGATGATTCAAAAACTGTACATACAAATAAGTGGATTATTGTGGAACTTATGGGTGGACCTCTGCGGGACGAGCGCAGCGAATTCCGCAGCCATCTACTCACCAATATAATGTTGAACTGTTCAAATAAGACACTCACCTGAAACGTGTACTTTGCAAACTAATGAGAATAACTCACATTTGAGTGAGTCAGGTTATTAGTATCGTACTTGAACAACATATTGGTGAATAGATGGCTGGGTCCACTCATAAGTTCCGCAACAATCCACTCGTTTGTACTTGAATAATTTGTCACAATATAGGTATTACTAGTTTGGTAAAGTAACATTACTAATTCCTGTTAAAAGTCAAATTCGCAAAAAGTGGATAGGTACCTACTTACAAATTCTGACTTTGTCAATTAGGTTAGCCCCCCCCATAGAAAATTTCTGGATAAAAATTATCCCATAATTTTGCTCTCATTTTGCTCCATTTTGCTCCACTAATTTCGATTTTTGCTCCATAACAGTGGAGAGACTATGTGGCCTATTAGGTGGGGGAGGGCTGAATTAACGCTAGCCCCCCCCCCCCTTAGTGAAAATTCAGAAATTTGATCATGCTCATTTTGTTCTCCGAGTTTTGCTCCATTTTGCTCCATTATCGGCGAGTTTTGCTCCATTACCAGGAGAGACCTACAGAGCTCCCAAATATCTGTCATAGCCCCCCACGGTGAATTTTTTTAAATTTGAACATGTTCATTTTGTTCTCCGAGTTTTGCTCCGTTTTGCTCCATAATCGGCGAGTTTTGCTCCATTACCAGGAATGACCTACAGAGCTCCAAAGAATCACTTCTTGCCCCCCTTGAACCAGAACAGGTTTGACTCTAGAGTAGGTTCGGAGTGGGTTTTCCGAACGCCCTGTGAACATTTTCAAACTCATACTCATACCAAGTGTTGCTCCATTTTGCACTAAAAGGGCTTCTTGCGAGCTCTGTTTGTCTATTTGCACCAAAGTTACACCAGTCTGCACCAGGTGCACCAAAAAGTCAGTTTGTCTCTGTCAGACCCACACAAAAAAAAAATATAGGGATAAACCTTGGATAAACAAACACGTTTGGTGTAGAAAGTGCGTCGGTTGGTGCCTTGTTGGTGCAAATAAACAAACAAAGCAAGTGAAACCAGGGACCACCGGTCTCTTCACGGCCATTATAGTCAATGCGCTTTGCACTCAAACGCTTGAAAATCAGTTACAGGTGCATCAGGAAAAAGAGGCGAGGAAAATGAGAGCAGCTTCAGAGCGCCTGAGTGCTCAAAGCGTGGCACCCGAAAGCAGCTCAGGTAATGGAGCAGAACTCCCCGAACATGGAGTAAAACGGAGCGAAACTCGGAGAACAGAATGAATATGATCAAACAAAATTTTCACTGGTGTGGGGGGGCTAGGAGAGATTCTAAGGAGCTCGTAGGTCATTCCAGCTAGGTAATGGAGCAAAACTCGCCGATCATGGAGCAGAATGGAGTAACACTCGGAGAACAAAATGCGCATATAGAAACTCAAAATTTCCACACGTGTTGCGAGGAAAGATTCCTGGGAGCTGTGTAGTTCATTCCAGAACCACGTTACAGGAGCATCAGGGGCAACAGGCGAGGAAAGTGAGAGCAGCTTGAGAGCGCCTGAGTGCTCAAAGCGTGGCACCCGAAAGCAGCTCAGGTAGTAATGGAGCAAAACTCGCCGATAATGGAGCAAAACGGAGCAAAACTCGGAGAACAAAATGAACATCTTCAAATTTAAAAAAATTCACCGGGGGGGGGGGGGGGGGGCTAGGAGAGATATTTGGGAGCTCTGTAAAAGTCTCTCCTGAGGTGCTTTCTTTTCAGAGCTTTGGAACCCCAAGCTTCGACGCCCTGGGTGGCGACAGCGCACGCTCTGAAAAGAACAGTAATTAAGGGACATATATACTAGTGACAGTTTGAACCAATATAGTTTGAACACTGGAGCTGTGGAGTTTTGACACCTCGCTGAGGCGCTAGCGGTGGGGATAGACGACCCCGGGGCTTGACGTCCCGATTAAAAAAAACGGTTGACACATTTCAAAATCGTGATCCAGGGCGCCCTGGGGCGCCCAAGCCCTGAAAAGAAAGCAGCTCTGATAATGGAGCAAAACTCGCTGATCATGGAGCAAAACGAAGCAAAACTCGGAGAACAAAATGAGCATGATCAAATTTCAGAATTTTCACTTGGGGGGGCTGGGAGAGATTCTTGGGAGCTCTGTAGGTCTCTCCTGGTAATGGAGCAAAACTCGCCGATAATGGAGCAAAACTCGGAGACCAAAATGAGCAAGATCAAATTTCTGAATTTTCACTGGGGGGGTCTCCCCACTGTAATGGAGCAAAAATCGAAATTAGTGGAGCAAAATGGAGCAAAGTGAGAGCAAAATTATGGGATAATTTTCATCCAGAAATTTTCTATGGGGGGGGGGGGGCTAACTTAACTGACCCACTTATTGTTCAAGTACAAATAAGTGGATTGTTGCGGAACTTATGGGTGGACCTCTGCGGGACGAGCGCAGCGAGTTCCGCAGCCATCTAATCACCAATATACTATTGAACTGTTCAAGTAAGACATTCACCTGAAATTAGTTATGAGCGATACCGTGATTTTGAAATCACACTGTTAACTGATACCGTGATTTTCAAATATCAGTGATTTTAAAGCGTGACTGAATCACGACTTTTAATATATTTTCGAACAACTGAAACTGATGCAGAAATATGCTATTTTCTAATAGTGGTCGCCGTCGAGATATTTGTCAGCTAAAATCTACCAAATATCGCGTCGGCATATGACAACTATGGAATTTCCGGTGGAATTTGGAATTTGAGGAAATTGTAATTACAAAAAGAAGAAATTACTCTTTAAAGACAAGAAATTAGTTTGCTACGTTGTCGTGATTACGTTATTTTTAGATATCAGTGATTAAATCACAGTTCGTGATATATCGCTCATCACTACTTGAAATGTGTGATTTCTAAACTAATGAGAATAATGCACATTTGAGTGAGTCAGTTTAGTATCGTAATTAAACAATATATTGACTAATGATACTAAATTGACTCACTCAAATGTTCATTATTCTCATTAGTTTATAAATCACACATTTCAGGTGAATGTCTTACCTGAACAGTTCAATAGTATATTGGTGATTAGATGGCTGCGGAACTCGCTGCGCTCGTCCCGCAGAGGTCCACCCATAAGTTCCGCAACAATTCACTCATTTGTACTTGAATAACTTGTCACATTATATTACTAGTTTGGTAAAGTAACATTACTGATTCCTGTTAAAAGGCAAATTGACAAAAGCTGGATAATCTTACAAATTCTGACTTTATATAATAAGATATTGTTCAAGTACAAATAAGTGGATTGTTGCGAAACTTATGGATGGACCTCGCGGGACGAGCACAGCAAACTCCGCAGCCATCTACTCATCAATATACTGTTGAACTGTTCAAGTAATACATTCACCAGAAACTTGTAGTTTTTAAACTAATTGGAATAACTCACATTTGAGTGAGTCAGGTTAGTATCGTAATTAAACAACATATTGATGAATAGATGGCTGCGGAACTTGCTGCGCTCGTCCCGCAGAGGTCCACCCATAAGTTCCACAACAATTCACTCATTTGTACTTGAATAACTTGTCACATTATGTTACTAGTTTGGTAAAGAAACATTACTAATTCCTGTTGAAAGGCAAATTGACAAAAAGTGACTAATCATAATCTTAGAAATTTTGACTTTATACATATAATAAGTTATTGTTCAAGTACAGAGTGTTTTTTTATACATTGACATCCCACCTACAGCCTTCCACCTTTACAAGTAGACGATGAAAGGTGTAAATACGAAAGTTGTATATATTGGCTAAATTTTCAGAATCCATGTTCAGAAACAAAAATTAAAATGTGAGAAATGTGAAATGTTGCATGCTGTCAGCTTTTTTCAAATGGGATGCTCTATATTTGGTTCTATATTCTTGAAGAGCACAATTTCCCGATTCCAAAACTATATAGCTTGTCTATATTTGGTTGAGCACTCTCTTATACATATATTCGGCTCCAAAAATTGTGAAAATACTATCAGAGAAACCAAGTACCTCAAATTTTACCTGCAGCTTTCACCTGTACAGGTAGTATGAGAAACTGTTCAATGAAGTATAGACAAACTATATATTTTTGGAATCGGGGCATTGTGCTCTTGAAGAATATAGAATTAAATATAGGGCATCCCATTTGAAAAAAGCTGGAAGCATGCAAAATTTCACATTTCTGACATTCAAATTTTGTTTCTGACCATGGTTTCTAAAAATTCAACCAAAACTGCAGCTTTTGTATTTACACCTTTCTTCTACCTATAAAGGTAAAGGATGTAGGTGGGGTGTCAATATATTAAAAAAAACACCCTGGAAACTGTATGATTATTCAAAAACTGTACATAGGATTGAATCCATCAAATTTCATTTGCGTGTCCATGTCGAGGGTTAAAATTTGACTTTTAATATATGCATTCGATCCCTTTTATATGAATTTCTCCGCGGGGAACACTCGAACATAATTAAAAGTCCTCTAAAATCCAGAAAGAAGTTGTCCTACAGATGCAATTTCAAGTCCCATTTTGTGGCTGAGCGATTTTCTTATTTTCCGTTTGTTTTCCATGAAAATTATTTGCATACATTTGCCGATGCAATTAGGCTTGGTGAATTGCCACAATCGTTGCTTCATTTTGGGAATACTTTGTTGCAAGTTCTTGCTTCAGCTTTTTCTTGGTTAAATTATACTTTCAATCCTTCAAAAAACCTTACACAATGTGGCTTCAGAACTCGTTGAATCGAACTTAATCATCCTAAATTATATTAAAAAAAAAAACTTTATATAGACTGGAGACAGAAAAAGGGCTTCCCTTAAGGATGTACTTAGGGCAAATCATTAGCAAAAGAGGGGATTAGATCTTCTCTAGTATCCCCATCTTATCCCAATGATTGATTGCATTTTCGAAGTTAAGTTTTTTCTACCGGATGGGATGGCTATATAGCATTAAGGGCGATTCTTTGGAAATAATCAAGTAGGTTAGGCAAGTTAGATTTGTTAGATTTTCACCTCATTTTCCGAATCTATAAAACGGATGAATTTATCAATAAAAATTAGATCATTATACTGGTTGATTAAATAGTTGTGAAAAGCACAAAAAACGATGGAATGAAATTATAATTGTGTTTTTTTTTTTAGTAATGGCCCATTTGTATATAAGGTCCGTTGAGTTTTATCAACGTTATCAAGAACTGAGGATCAGTCAGGAAGGATCTTGTAACATTTAATTCAAGTGGAGGACTTCTGGTACGAGGATAATTTAATTATGTAATGCATCGCTTCAAATATAAGTTGTCTACGGCCTTCTAACGAGGAAAAAGTTGCCTTCTTTTTGAGGATTTTCTTGAAAAGCAACTTACTTTGATTACTTTTCAAATAATTCAATTTTTCGACACTTTGAAAATCAAGCCGATGGATCCACTTCTATGTTGCGATAGTGTACAAAAAAGTCCCTAACAAAGCACTGTCGCAGAGGTGTCAGTCCGATTTTTGAGATGGTAGTACCATTTTCAGCGCAGCTTCACTAAGATAAGAATTCTACTGATGAATGACTCTATTGCTTAGGAAAATTGTTCTGAGTTTAGTTTCTTGTTCGAAAGCTTTTTTGAGTTGCAACGTGGGTGTTTAATTATATCCCTATTTGTCAACTTATCATTTTTTGAGCACGCTCTATCACTATCTAGTAAAGGTTCATCATCAAAGGATCATCAGGATGATCAGTCATTTTATTTAACTATTGAAGTTAAATGTTTGATTACCCTCTTGAGGTCTTGTCTCTGGTCAGACATATAGCGTTACAGCAAAAATCCAGCTCAAAGTAATCCAGGCATTGAGACTCATCTTGCTTGGTCTCAATTTTTTCAAGATTTTCTTGTAATTCAAAACACTGAGTGTCAGAATTATAGTTCAGTTTGGACGGTCCTTGTACTCAAGGCAAGTCATCGAAGTCATACCAAGTCCAAAAACAGAACACTGATGAATTCCGTTGCATAAGCTTAATCAAAATAACTGGATTGGTAAATAAATGAGAAGAAAGTAGCCGATTAAGCATAAAAACTGGTGCTTTATCTACTCGACATGATTTGGATTGATTTTCAGTTGAATAAACTAATTTTCTCATTACATTTCTATGTAATATTTTTTGACATCAAAGCGTCTTTTATATGAGGGAAAGGTATAAAATAAATACAACGCCAAAAGAAAAAATCAACATTATGCAAATTTACAAGTCTTATTAGTTCCCATTCATTTCCGCGGTTTCCCCTCTCGTTTTCATCAATTTTTTCTGTAAAAATATCCGATAATTTTCGTTTTTCTTTTGTTTGAACGCCCGAAAATCGTTTCCTTTAACCCCCGCAGAACAGAACATCAGGCAATTTTAATTTAATTCTTGCCCTCAAAGACTTTTCAACAAAGGTATATAAAAATTGATTGTATTTTTGTCTTTTTCTCACTGAGACCCAATTTAATTTTAATATTTGCAAAGAAAATTCTGGCTCTCCCGAGATACGCGCTCAAGGAGGACCACAAAGGCAAAAAATAACATCCTCACGATAGAATTCAATTATGGAAAATCTTTTCCCCTAAAAAAGGAGTGCAGGAATGGAGAGTTTAGAATTGCCCCTTAATTGGATTCTTGCAAAATTTTATTTCGGACTTATATATTTAAATCAAGGAAAGTTTCGTGACCAGCGCAGCGTTTTTATAATAACTCCAATTTTTGCCGGAAGCTCACTATATACTAAAAAATCCAGAATTTTATTATTTTATCTAGATAATAACTGAATAAGAGTCTAATCCAAATGAGGATATAAGCTCTTTCCAATTATAAACCTCAGACGTTCTCCAACTTCAAAGCTTTTTCGAATTACGGAGTTTTGTAGAGTCTAGCATTTATATTCTGGCCGTTGAAAATGTATGAAAGGCCTTCGAAAAATATAATACTCGACATCGGTCGTCAGTGCAACTCGGCACGCTTTATATTAGCTTCGTATGGAATATCGACATCATTGCACCATACTCACTCAAAAGCTTTAAAAATCAAAGCTCTTTTTCCATAAAGTCAAAAGCTTGCAAACGGTTATACGGTTTGTTAGATACGGCAGCTATTAAAAACATGAGAATTTTTATGATATATTTTTTTTAATGGTTATTTTGAACAACAAATTTTATATTTAACATTTTTTTTTGTATCTCTTCAATTAACAGGTATATAGGGTAAAAAGCACCGTCGTTGGATAACCCTATACCCCGTACAGTTGCGTTTCAAGGCAAATTTGTTATAATAGGTTTTTAATTTGAAATATTATGGTTGAAAGTCAAACCAAATTGTAACACAGGGCAAAAATGATTTATCACAAATCTCTTATTTTTGTAAAATTACAGTTGTCATTACCAGAGAAAGATTCTTGTAATTTTTTCATAGGCGCACCTGCCAAAAAGGCATCTTCTAAATCTCAATTTCGTCGTAAATTAAACGTTCCTAACAGGCAAAATGGCTCGAAATGTATTATTTAGACAAATGGCAAGTTGCTCGTGAAAGAAAAGCGTCTTTGAGCGATTTGAAGGGAACAGTGAAAAGAATGGGACTTCCGGAAGGGATGAAACTTTAATTGAAATGCCTCGGGCTTTGCCGTGTCTTTGAGTCAAACTTGTGTGACTTTCCTCTTTTTTTTTTTAGAGGGTGCAAATGTCATAGGGAGCTTTCTGTTGGGATAAAATTTGAAATTTTTCACTTGCAACAATGTATTTTATTTACAATCATACATGTAATGTTGACTTTACTGACTTTTAAAAAGGTTGAAAATGTCACTTTTTTGACTTTTACTTTCGGCCCACGGGTCGAAAGTTTACTTTCGGCCCACGGGTTGTTGTTAAAATTTCATAAGATGTCAATGTCGGTGTCAGACTGTCAGTCGAAATTCCATTTTTGTCATGTTTTCACCTTATTTTTTTTTCAATAATTAATGGTTCAAAATAAAATAGTATACATATTTCGGTAGAAAGTTTTCACATATATTGTCTCGAGAATTGGTTGACCTCGGCGCTTCGCACCTCGGTCAACCATAGTATATCTCGACAATAATGAAACACTTTCCACCTCCGCATGTAATATACTATATTTTACCATGCCAACTAACTTTTAAATGCTAACTCCCAATAAATTACCTATTACAGACAGCTTTACTACCATGGGCTAGTTGTTTTAAAATTGAAATTTATTGAACTTCTTTGCATGAACGCCAATTTATATTGTAAAATTTCCTAAAATTAATCTTATTCCTTAATCTTTCTAGCAAACTCCACCCTCTATAGTCAAATTTAATATATTAAATGCCAAATCCCCTAGCTTTCAATTCATCACACACCAACTATTAACCCCCCCTAAAGATAAGTAACCCCCAGCAATATCCGACTTGGCATATAACAAGGATATTAGGCGATACAACTTAACTAAAAGGGGGACATAGAATTCCCCCAAAAACGAGTACAAGACCGAAACTTCGAAAAATACACACGAATTGACGCGGAAAATTTAAGCTGGTGCTTATTCAATCGCTCGTTTAATTCCGGAGGCACAATTAAAGATATATACATGGAGCCCTTTTGCAGCCCCATTTAGTGGGGAAGTTACACGGAAAATCTATTTGTTCCATTAATTCGCAGACTAAATCCCATAAAGTAATTCCGTCTAGGAACTTAACTAAAGTAGGTTTATTAGGAGATTTTTGTTTCACAAACTACAAAAATTAGCCCTCTAGAATACTAACCCAGTTTCATTAAAACTGATGAACGTATATAAGTTTCAAGGGGCGTACTTAAGAAAGTAACTTTTCCCAGTACAGAAACCAGACAATAATTAATTGCAAGTCAAAAACTTATCCCTTATTATAAATCTCTTAAGAAAGTTCAACCAGGTTTGAAGCACATCGTGTGTATGGAAGTTATCTATATTTGTGGCAGAACTTTTCAACTTAGAATTTAATTTTATGTATTGTTGGATTTTTCACATCGCCTTTTTGTAAGTATATGCAAAACAAGTTTCTTTTCTTTGCTGGGGACAATAGAATTGATTTTTTGTATATATAAGCTTTCAACCCCAAAAAACAAATTTTCTAGAATTTTTTCAGAAAGTATGGGGTTCATGAGGTAGCCCCTTATGCTTATGGACAGAATAAGCTA
The DNA here is from genome assembly GCA_917834065.1 of Ceutorhynchus assimilis. NCBI lineage: Eukaryota > Metazoa > Arthropoda > Insecta > Coleoptera > Curculionidae > Ceutorhynchus > Ceutorhynchus assimilis. The sequence continues at coordinate 8,716,555 of OU892281.1, forward strand.
GAATTCTCCCCCTCGGGTCTTCCAGAAACATATGGTCAAATTTTTGTTCAGGATTTTTCATACAAGTTGTGAACATTCCGTAAAAATTTTTGCCACCGATATTCCTAAACTGTTTATCAACCTGCTTTACGTTAATTTGTGCAAATTGGCTTAAGTGATAAATCGTTGGTAACAATGTTGCAAATAACAAGGTTTGAAATAAATATTTTCACACCAGTGAGGACAGTTTGGCTGAGCACGAAGGCAACAAATGAATTCAGTGTGAAAAAAGGTTTTTCAACGTGTTGCCAATATTGTTTCTACCACTGTAAAGTGAGGAAAAAATAAAACTACATTTACGTGTGCAGTGGGTACTTTCTGCAGAAGTACATGCCTGGAATTGTTCGGTTATTGGGACATTTTTTACTAATGAAGATTGCGGAAGCTGGATTTCTGGTTCTTTTCCGGCTGCTGAACATTCCAATCAGGTATAGCTACTCGTTCAAAAAACTCTGTTTTAGATTTTCTGAGTTGATGTGGTTTTAGTAGCAAGTGGAGTAGTGGTTTTGGTGTTTGTGATCTCGATTAGCATTGAATCTGCCGTCTGTTATGTTTGCTAAATTTCCTCTCAGCCACCTCCGTCTAAAATATTAAAAATTAAACAAATCATGCTTATTTTTACAGCATTTGTCAACCAATTTTACTCATTCTTCTATCAAAACATTTTAATTTCAAATATTTTCCAAAGTCTCCTAGAAAACAGTGATCGAAGTACTCTCTCAGATAAATTACTTTTTTATAATTTCAATGAAATTTTCCTCTAGCATTTAATGATTATACTTATAGAATAATATAATAAATCTTTGCAGCTCAGTCATTTGTCTTAGACTATGTATATTTTCTAATTGTTTGTGAATATTTTTGTAGAATACAGGTTTCAGAATAAATCAATAAATACATTTTTAATGCCTGCTAGGTATTGAGATTATTTCTCTAATATTGCATTTACATACGTACAATACTAGATATTTACTAGATATAATGAGTTTTCCAAACACTATTTGATAAACATCTAAGAGCTCAAGGCGTCAAAGAAATAGACGAATAAACAATGTTAGAACAGTCTCCAGCTCAACCATGACACTAAGAAAATATTTAACCAAAAATATCACAAGAACACAGAAAAAAAAAATTGCTTTACATACCTACTTAGGTACCTTGCGAATATGGAGAATTATATACAGGGAGAACAGAATTAACAGAAAGGCCATTCGATGTAGGAGTGAAAGTACCTAAAACTTACACCCAGTGAACAGGAATCATAAAATAAGGCATCGCTCAATACCTATGGGAGAAGCAACACAACATCCAATAGAATCTTGTTCAATTCAAGGAGAAGGAAGTAGAGTAGTTAGCTCATCATATTCTGAAGAAAACAGAAATTAATTCAGAAATTCCAAGAATAACTTCTAGAAAGGTATGAAAATCTCTGGAAATCGCGAATAAATTTGGATACCCGGTGCCCACAAGATAACCTACTTACATCAGTACTTACCAAAATCTAGCTTAGACGTATGAAATTCTATACCGATTTCAATCTACTCTAAAGACCATGCGGAATTTCAACATAGGAACAGTTGACTGTCATTTCCGATTTGACCGAAACTGTTACCAACTTCTTTATTTTAGATGATCCACCGTCCACCCTGTATATTGAGTAGACTTTTAATAAATTTAAGACCAAAAACCTCAAAATTAGCGAATTTCCATCATCTTATAGGTGGCTTTGCCTCCATCCAAGTTTTTTTAATTTTCAATCAACTTCTCTACTGTCTTGGGCACATCTTTAACATATAATGATATGCATCGAAAGCCCTGTACATTTCGAATTCACTGTATCAGGTTGGTAATCGTCTGTTTCCTTTTCCTTGTTTTATTTCTTGTCTTTCATCTTGAAACACGAAAAGGAGGTTCTTCTTCCTGTTTTGGGGAAACACACCCCTACCTGAAGGTTGACATCTGAGTATCTGAGAGATTAAAATGAAAAGTCTTTGGTGATCCACCATGTATAGTTACCTAGATAATTAAACAAACATTTTTAAGTTAAAGTTGTAGGTATTACCAAACGTCACAGCTCAATTAATATTCAAAAGTAATATCTATTGAAAACAATAATGGGAAAAAGGTTTTTTCCCTTCTGGGAGAGTCGGTATTTTCTATGCTAATTCCATTGAAAATAAATTTCAATATTACTTGAATAGGTAACTCGCGGAATAAACCGCAATTTTTCTGATTTAATTGCAAACCGGCGTGATGATGTTTTCTAGTAATATATAATTAGGTATTGGGCTATTAAATTTGTTATGAATAATTTTTTTTTTGTTCTACAGGATGATCACCTAGCAAATTTTTTTTGATAACAAACGTCATATAACATTATGGCTTTTTAATATAATCGGTGATTAATGTTGCTTTTAAATTGTTTACGTTACCTTCAAACCTTTTACCTGTGCATGTACAAAAAAATAGGGGCCGATAAAACATAAATGGGCTAATATAATTATATTGCACGTGTGCATTTTCATTTTCAAACAGTTTTCTAGGCTAACAGTAAAAAATTTAATTGTCGCCTATAAATGGTTCACTTGGTACAACCGTCTATGGAATACAACTTACACCTTTACCACAACTAATTGACGCTATTAATCACAGTGAAATCCCTATTTTTAACTACACTTAGTTTAGACAAACACTTCAATGAATGAATACTTAGTTATTAGTTAAAAATATATTTATCGATAAGTAGCGTAGTGACTTAAAGTGAATTATATGCGGTTTAGTTTTAGTTTTAATAAATCCAGGTTTAACGATGGAAAATAACTTACTTCCGGATGAAAACTCCAACAACGAATTATTGCCAACTAAACTTTACAAAAGAAGATGGTATATTTTGATGGTTTTCGTGTACTACGCTTTTGTGAACGGTATTCAAATGACTGAATATTCAAGCATAACCGATGTAGTTTCCAAGTATTACAAAGTTAGCCATTTTATGGTAAATTGGACGTCGTTACTCTATATGATTCTTTATCCTGTTTTGATGATTCCAGCATCCTACATTATTGAGAAAAAGGTAAATTTTCGGATTTATTGTAAAACAGTGTCAGTTTTTATAATTTTTGTAGGGTTTACGTGTGGCGTCACTATTCGGATGTTTCGGCACCACAATAGGAACTTTGATAAAATTGTTTTCCATCGGCCCAAATCGGTTTTGGGTAGTTATGCTTGGTCAGTTTTGCACTGCCTCATCTTTAGTTTTTATTATGTGCCTGCCACCGAAAATAGCTGCGGTTTGGTTCAAACCAAGTGAGGTAAAGGAGTTTTTTTAAAAAGTTACATTATAGTTAATATTTTTTTCTAGATCTCGATGGCTTGTTCTCTGGGTACACTAGGTCCAAGTTTGGGAAATGCATTTGGATATTTGCTTACAGTATCAATAGTGAATGCTAGCGATGATATTGGTCAAAATTTGAGTATTCTTTGCTGGGTGCTGGCTATTTTGATTATTCCAGTTAGCGTAACTGTGTTTTGCTGTAAGTATTAGGATCATCCCATAATTAATTGGAATTAGAAGGCGCACTCAACTAATTATTATGATTACTCATTCCTTAAATGTTGAAAGAGTTTTCAGCAAACTGTTATCTTAGTACAACTTGTAGTTGTTCGGAAGATGATGGGATTTGAGGGATCGTTTGTGCTTCTTTGCTGTTATTGTAAGCGATTACTTTCGCAAGATTTCAGTATTATGATTTGTGGAAACTGATTCAGTCTCAGTAATGTCAGTCAACTTTATCTAGCCATCTCCTTCATCAACTGGGAAATTGTATCACGGCCTGGGGTGCCTTGCTGGCTTTCCTGTCAGTTTTCTGGAGGATTCACGTGATTCCTGGAATTTCACCGCGTTAGCTCATCTTTGTGCTTTTCTTAGATGCGGAGTTGTTGGTTGGTCATAAGTCAGTGAAACAGCTTAGAGAATCAAATTTTTTGTATTGATCAACGTTTCGACCAATATATGGTCATCCTCAGGATCCTAAAATACATCATAATAACAATTAAGTTGTTACAAACAATAAAACAGTACGAGAAGATTTTGTGATAATAAATTAATAGCGACATAAATTAAGGGTAAGATAGCTATAGGTTTCTTGTACGAAAAAATTTATTATTATCTAATTAACATACTTACATACAAGTAAAATTCTCTGTTGTGAAACTTTTTGAAATTTTTGATATCACCCATTTTGGCCCTAAGGGTGGTTAGTTAGGTAATAGATAACGTCCAACTTGACTGGAAGTATTTTGGGGCTTAGGGCTGGAGTGTTTTTAAATATATAGATATGTAGTTAGTCGGCAGTGAAATTATTCATACATGTTTATCATCGACAAAATATAAATGCAAGTCTGAGCTTGTTGTTTTTGCTAGAATGGAAACGCTTATCAGTTATAAGTAAAAATAAGCGTGAAACATGATACCCCTGTTTGTTCCCACATTAAACGTCGGCGGTATGATGATTCACGAATTTTCTTTATTTACCACTACAGCATCCTGTTATATGATACAACGAACTTCACACTATGTACGCTAGATGGCGCCACCGATAACATCATGACGTCGAAAAATTTGGGGTTGCCCGGGTCAAGTCCCCGAAATTTCAGATCAAAGGCACCGCCGATCTAGAGATTTTCCTCCGGTATCGAAAAATTTCCAATGCTCAGGTACCCCCGATACTACTATATGTAGTTAGTCGGCAGTGAAAATATTCGTACATGTTTATAATCGACAAAATATAAATGCAAGTCTGAGCTTGTTGTCTTTGCTAGAATGGAAACGCTTATCAGTTATAACTAAAAATAACCGTGAAACATGATATCCCTGTTTGTTCCCACATTAAACGTCAGCAGCATGATGATTCACGAATTTTCTTAATTCACCACTACAGCATCCTGTAATATGACACAACGAACTTCACACTATGTACGCTAGATTGCGCCACCGATAACATCATGACGTCGAAAATTTGGGGTTGGCCCGGTTCAAATCCCTCACAGACGTATTTCTCATCCAGGCGTGGGGTCTTCAGTCCAGGAAGGGGCGCAGCCTTCTGAGTCGTTTTCTTGTATGAATTCATAGGGTTGATTTCAAGCGAGTCTTGGACGATTTGCCCTTATGTGAAAGATAAAGTGAAAATGGGACGCCTTGCTTATAAGTAGAATATTATAGCGACTCACAAATCAAAAAGAAAGATCACATAGGGATCAAATATAAGTGAAATATGCAATTATTTATATAAAAATACAAAACTTGGGACTTACCAACTCAGACTTTCTATCGCACTACTTTCGAGTCCTTGCCAAGTTTTCCTTACATAAAAGTTCAAACTAAAAAGGAGATTTTTTTGATATTCGTCAATGGCACTATGATGTAGGGGTGCTTGTGCCGAAAGACATGGACAAAGGTTCGATGCTACTCCATAATTTTTTCCTCTTGTACGGGATCTTCTTTATGGTAAATTTCTTCTGCAAATCATCCGGGTTCCTCGTCAATTTTCTTTGCACTTTAAGTAAGAGGAATGGGTAGAATCCTACACCTAGCTATCCGTTTGGCCGGTGATAATATGATTCCAAAAATCACCATTAAATCCAAATCGGCGAAACACTACCGGCTCTCATTGAAACCCGAATTTATTTTATTCGAAATATCGGATCAATTTCAAAGCCTATTCCGATTTCTTTCATCTGGGATTTTAATAAAAGCTTCTCAAACGTAATTTCTCTTTTAGATTTTCCTGAAAAACCTCCACTACCGCCAAGCATTTCACAAAGCAAATATCGAAGGGATGCGCATAAACAAAAAAAAATATCATTATTCAAAAGCTCGAATTTTCCTTTAGGGTTTTTTATTCATTTGCTGGCCTATGCTACCAATATAGGAGTTTTTTCAACTGTTATAATTCTTTTGAGCGAATTCGTTAATGCATACTTTCAGGTAAACTGTTTTTTTAAATCTTTACAGCTTTTAAAATCTATTTTATTACAGAATGCAGTAGAAGATGCAGGCAAAATGGGATTTTGCATGATGGCATTCGGACTTTTTGGCTCCGTTGCATTTGGATTCTATTTAGATAAAACTCATAAATACAAGTAAGTAAGTAGAACAAAATGAAAATCATGTAAATCTGTCTTATTCTTCTAGGGAGTCCTGCATCTTTATATACCTTGTGGCAACAGTGAGCATAATGCTACTAACAGTGGCACTGGAAAAACGTTCATTGATATGTGCCTATATCATATGCAGCATATTTGGGTAAGATTAAATTAAAAATTTTAAACATTATATTTATCAAGCATTGTTTTTTAGAGTTTGTATCAATCCATATATACCAGTGGGTTTTGAATTTGGTATTGAACTAACCTATCCAAGTGACGAAAGTACTGTAGCTGGACTACTATTTGCTGCATCACAGTTTATGAGTGTTATCATGGCAGTTAGTGTGGCCCATATTAATGTTTACTATGGATCGTTTTATGCCTTAACAACTTTATCTGTGGTACTTACTGTCGGTACTTTAATTCAGACATGTGTCCCTAACGATTTAAGACGACAAAGGATTTTTAAAATGGAAAGACATCAAGTTCTTTTTAGAAAATAAAAATGTTAATTGCTGTGATTGAAACGAAATGAGAAATATTATTTTTGTAAATGATAAACAGAAATGGATTAATTATGTTTTTTTTTTGTTATCTATTCATGCACTCAAAATCAAGTAATTTCAGAAAATTGGTGACGTAGCCTTATTGGTTTAATGTAAACCAGTTATCTTGATCGAATTATCAATGATTGTAGTAGGTATTATAGTATCTGCAAAGTATTCAAGTTATAAACAAATAATCAAAATTTCAAGAAAAATAAATGCATTACCCAATTCAGTATCCTAGCGTATAAAAGGGATGAGAACGAAAGTTTGAGTGACTATAAACCTAAGTGACAAAATGAAAATTATATTTATTCTCACGTTAACTGCGTACTTTAGTCAAGCTGAAGTTACATTCAGAAGTTTCCAGGTATGTGTATCACCTATTTATATTTTTTCGATGCATGTTTAATAACTTCATTTTTTAATGTACAATTTTCACCAATAGGTACAACACAAAAAAAAATATTCAGCCTTAGAATTGACACGTCGCGAGCAAATATTCAACCAAAATTTGATCAAAATCCAAAAAAACAATGAAAAATACCGTAAAGGATTGGTATCCTACCAAATGGGTATCAACCAATTTTCCGATTTGACTGAAGAGGAATTTTCTTCTAGATTTAAAACATTACCATTGAACAATACAAAGTTGAAAAATGTTTTAACACAAGATAGCAATAATTTCAATATTTCCGATTTACCTGAAAGTATTGATTGGCGAGAAAAGGGGATAGTAACCGAAGTTAAGGATCAAGGACTCTGTGGTGCTTGCTGGGCATTTAGTGCTGTAAGAACAATTTATTTTGTAGAATTTAATAATCGCAATATTTTTTTCTTAGACGGGTGCCCTAGAAGGTCAACTGGCCCTAAACTATAAAACTTTAATCCCCATAAGTGAGCAGCAGCTCATTGATTGTGATACTAAAGTGAACGTTGGCTGTGACGGCGGTTATATTCAAGAAGCTTTGCAATTTGCTACGACTAATGGCTTAACTACAGAAGAAAATTATCCCTATATACAGGCTCGGGGATATTGCCGAAAATGGAAGAAAAATGTCGTAAGAGGTGGTGGCTATGTGAATATTCTGCCTTATAATGAGACCGATCTGAAATTGGCTGTAGGACTTATGGGTTAGTACTTAGAAATTGACTCTCTTATTTTGAGAAATTTGTTTAGTAAAGGTGCAACACGGGTTCTAGCACAAAATCAGTCATTTTTCCATGTAAATCTCCATAAGAAAATCTAAGGTCCGTTCTGGCAATTTTTGTACCGTTTTGGAGTGCGAGTAAAATTTCCAGGAATAAGTCTCGCCCCCTTTTCAGTACCCGTGTTTTTCATCGATCGCACTAGCTGGTTAGTCGCCGTTGCTTCAGGGTCTTTGACCGTACCTAGCTCCGAGCGGCTCATCAAACACACATAGCACCTCGTAACTTGGTACCTCATTCAAGGTGCCTCGTACTAATGATGACGTAACTTATAATAAAATCCGCCTAGTGCTTTGTCTAGTTGCAGATGTAAGTTGTACGAGGCGGGAGCCAACTCTTAGGTCATTAGGTTATGTAAATGGGGCCCGGAGAACAAAGCTCCAGTAATTGGGGGCCCGTAATACGGGTCAGTTAAATAGCTGTATCAGACCAGTCTCTAGACCTGTATGGCAGTATACAGACCTATTTCTAGACTTCTATAGCTGTATACAGACCTTTCTAGAGACAGGTCTGTATACAGCTATACAGGTCTAAAAACAGGTCTTAAGACAGGTCTATATACAGCTATTCAACTGACCCGTATTACGAGCCCTCAATTTACTGGAGATTTGTTCTCCGGGCCCCATTTACATAACCTAAAAGTTGGCTCCCGTCTCGTGCAACTAGACAAAGTACGAGTATTATTAGTTACGTCATCATTAGTACGAGGCACCTTGAATGAGGTACGAAGTCACGAGGTGCTATGTGTGTTCGATGAGCCCCGCTCGGAGCTAGGTACGGTCAATGACCCTGAAGCAGCGACGACTAACCAGCTAGTGCGATGGATGAAAGACACGGACACTGGAAAGGGGGTGGGGCTTATTCTTGGAAATTTTAACCCCACTTCAAAATGGTACATAAATTGCCAGGACAGACCTTAGATTTTCACATGGAGATTTACATTGGAAAATGACTGATTTTGTGCTAGAGCCCGTGTTGCACCTTCACTTTGTTTGACTACCTGTTTCAATTTGGAGCAATGAAGACGACTAATAAAGCGAATTTCTTGATTGCGTGTAGAAGTGTAAATATCTAAGTATTTTTGAGGACAATTTTCTGTTTTCCCTCAACCAAACTATTTATTCACTCTACTATACAATCTACGTTTCCACAGGTCCAGTATCAGTAGCCATACACTCAGGCCCATTTCAATTTTACCAGTCCGGAATCCATTCAGGTGCTGCCTGTACCGATAATGTGGACCACGGTGTTCTTGTAGTCGGCTATGGCAAAAATACATCATCCCAAGAAGAATATTGGCTATTGAAAAATTCATGGGGTACCTCATGGGGTGAAAATGGATATTTTAAATTAGCCATGAGCAAAAATAATACTGGTCTTTGTGGTATTGCCAAACAGTCTTGTTATCCGATCAATGTCACAAATTGTGGTTACAGCCTTGTACAAAATGTTTTAGTTTTAGGTTTAGTTTGTATAAAATTATTTTTCTAGTAAGTAAATATAATAGGCAAATTTGATATTCAGGTACAATTTTTATATATTATACCAAACCTGAAAATATTTTCTCAGTTTACAACAGTCATGCACATGCTTAAGTAAATGATAGCGTCGAGACACGGCAAACTCCAGGAAGCACAGTTATTTCAGCGGCTGAATATAAAATTCAGATCGTGCAATTCTCCCAGGTGAAAAGAAGTTTTGCTGGCACGTGACTCAGCTGTCGATTAGCTGTCCTCGGATACGAGGCAGCTACATTTCGCGACAGCGGAAAAAGAGAGTTCGATTAAGGGTATGAAAAGTTTTAAATTACCGATAACAGTTATTTTGAAAAGAAAACTATAGGACTATAAATTCAAACGATATAAATAGTATTTTTAAATGATGAACGCAAAAGGCAAACAAAAGATTGACATTCAAACAAACAAGTACGTGCGTGCAATTTGATATATAAAAAGGCGAGAGGCAAAATGTCATACAATCCAATTCCCTTCTTTCCCATTACCCTCTGTATCCACAAAAAGGGCGCATAAAAATGCGAGAAACGTGCAAAATTGGGAAAAAAAATAATGGACACTTCTTTTTCTAGATTTTTGCTCGCACTGGAATATCTATATTTGTCGCTCGGTTTGGTCTATACTCGGTTCTGGGTTATTAATTTTCTATCGGGCGTAAAGTGATATGTTTTTAGCCCTGGAATAAAATTTTATTAAAAAACAGTAGTTTGTGAAAATGCCTGCTGGCAGACGGAAAGCGGCAACAGTCAAACACAAATACAATTATGAACTCCCAGCTAGTGGAAAAGCGGGGCCCGTCTAAATATTAGTGCAAGTTGTGTGCCTGTCTATCAACCAAGCTGGCTGTTTGGAGGAATATGCAGAATATAAACGCAAGCACTGTCAAACTGACGCCTCGACTGGAGGGAAACGATGACGAGGTCTTATAGTTGGAAGAAACTTGCAATAATGTTTCACAGCTTACATTTGTACTTAAGTTGCAGGTATATTGTAAGTTCTTCTCTCTAACCTCAAATGGTAAATTTGAAATGGGGATGTTAGAGTTAGGTACCAAGTCAAGTCAACTTTATATTTTCAACAATTATAACACACTGACTATACAAAATGGTAACACTTCAAACTCTACCTTTACCAGTTATATGGTAAAGGTAAAAGGTACAAAAATACCGGATGCTGAAGACATAACAGTCGTCCCTCGTAATTCTTCATTATAAATTCATTTTCTGAACTGGCTCAATTTTGCGTTTAGATCTTCTAAAAGTCATGGTGTTTTGTAGAATAGATGAATTCTGATCTTGTGTTTCCATTTCCTCAGTAACATCATCCTTGTTTTTTATTGTTAGATTCTTCTTGTATATAATATTGCTGGTATTCTGAATGTTTACATCAGATTCTTCTTGTAGAGTAAGTAGTATTAGTGGTTTCAATGTCTTCATCTGTTACTTCTTGTATGATCGAGTGAATATTATTATTGGTATTTTGGACGGCTCCATCTATATCCTCTTCCAAAAGAACTGCAGGATCATTAATCGTGTTTTTGGGTACTTATGTGATTGCAATATGGTCAACGTGTCTACGCCATTTACGACCATCATCCAGTTTTATCAAATAATGTAATATATAGGCTTTCTTTCTGCAATATGACCACATTCCCATACTTTTCATCTCAATTTTATTTATTTCAAAAATCACTCTTTCTTCTAAAGCATAAAGAATTTTCCGAGTAGGAATGTATATGGGTGAACAGTTTTCTTCAAGAAATAGATTACCCTGAAAATTGTTAATTTTTCCCTCGTCTTGAAAAACATCTGTGAATGTTTCTTTAAGACTTGCAGTCACCTCCTCTTTTTCCTCCAATATGTTTACAGAATGTATTTCTGAGGTCTCAAGTTTTGTGGTATTTATCCATTCTTTGCCAAAAATCGGGTCAATTTATCCTGGTATAATATATAAAATAGCTGTAACTTCCCTTCCCTTAACTTCCAAATTCATACTTGAAAAACCAATGGGTTCTATAATTTCACCTGTATATGTTTTTAATGGTAGATATGTTTTATTTATGTCTTTTCCAGGAAATTTGTTAATAAAATCCTGATATGAAATCGAAGATACCGCAGCTCCAGTATCGTACTCCATTTCTAGCTGGATACCATCTAAAGTTACTTTTACTAGATATTTCTTTGGTTTTTTAAAATTTTCTGGTAAATATATTGTATCAAGTGAATTAAGGTAATATAATTCATCTTCATTTTCTTTTTCCAAAAATTCTTATTGATTTAAATTTCTATAAGTTGAGGATGAATGTCTCGGAACAGAAGAAGAATTCATACATACTTTAGCAATGTGTCCTCTTCTACCACATTTGTTACAGTTTAGATTAATTTAAACACAGTCATTTGCTAAATGTGAATTTTCACCACAGCGGTGCAGGATTTCAACTCTTTCTGTTTTACTGATCGTAGTTTTAGTGTATTAACTTGATTTTGATCAAACAAACTACCTACAATTTTGAATTTCTTTCGTTTCTCGATGTGCAGTTTCCATTGCCATAGCCAAAGTAACGCAATAAGAAAAAATATTCCTTGGAGCCTTCAGTTATATTATTTTTTCAATAATATTTGGATTTTTCATACCGTTAACAAGTTGTCGTCGAAGGTGCACATCAACAGTAGAAGCATTACAGCTAAGACATTTAAATTCACAGTCTGCATAACTTTTTAAGGTCAGTAACGAAACCTGAAATACTTTCGTCTTCTCGTTGAACTCCTTTTGCATTTTTATTTTGTGATGCAATTATACTTGAAGAAGGATTTAATTGGTCTTTTACTAACTTCACTAATTCTTCATAGGTTTTATCCTTAGGATCATCAGGACTTACCAAGTTGTAAGGTTTTGGATCCCATTGTATGAAGCAACCATTCCATTTTTTTTTCCTATTTCAGAAGCAGATCCTATAAATTTTTTCATACTAAAGAAGTTCTCTAATCTTTTAATGTATTCCCCGTATGTTCCAAGAAAGGTTCCTACGGTAAGACAAGGCTGGACCAGTGCACCAAGAGGGAGATAGCACAATGGACCACATGCGCGTCTACTTGCTGCCTGTAAAGGCTTCCCTTTCAAATCAATCAATCAACCACATCCCCCTCATCAACAACCAACCTCTATTTCACTGACCACACAGTCATCACTTCTGCTTCATTTTAACGCAGCTTCTTCACATTTTGATTATTTCTATTGGAACCTGGAGGTTTATCTCTCAGATAGAGACGTGGATGAGCGATGGGAAGATCAAACTTAAACCCATTAAAATGTCTCGATGGTACAGTTGAGTGAAATAACTGGGTGTTCACTTCGACAGAAGCCATGCATGGATTACGAAATGTCAATCCTTTGTTACCAAAGTAGGGCACGCTCCCTGTCTAAATTCACAAAAGCCTTATCAGCATCCATAACGAAACAACTTACTACAAATAATTCATCCAATCAGTTTTTACCGAAATTCCATAAAAAAACTGCAAGCAATTCAAAACAGATTTAATCATTTCAATCGCTCATCGTTATGTTAGATTATCGAAGCTCTAATAGGAGCTGGGCGTGGAACCATTTTAATCTTTCATCAACTGTCAGATCCATATAGGCAGAACCTCCACTTAACCCAGAGTCAAATCCTTCTCAATTCCCACACAAAAGTAGAACTATGCACAAAAACTAGTAAAATACTTTCATAGAACACAAATGCCTATCTAGTGTGATCAGAGCCATGAAAAGTGGAACTTATCGCCGCATTAGATTAGTAAGTATAAATAGAAACTCGTTGTTGCAAGTTCTCATTAATTACAGCCTGCTTTCAGCCCTTATAAATTTTTATGATTACGTTGGACCCAAACCCCAAAGCACAGTTTCCCGAACTAACCCAAGAAAAAAAAAATCCTCGCACGCGAAAATTCTAGCTAATTACGGTCCGAACATAGTTAATCAGGCTAAAAGGCAAAAGTAAACACTGTGTCTTTATGGCGTCTATTAAAAGTTGGCTCGTAAAAAGTTTTCGCAACAGGAAGAACAATAAAAAGTCCCGTCTTGCGAGGAACTCTTAAAAGATTCAATTCTTCCGGTAGAAAAAGTTTTACTTGTCTTATGGAAAATTAAAATAGGACGGGCTTTTATGTTATGTGTTTATAGCTTGAGGGGTACTTGGGAAAAAGCCTGTTTGAAAATAAAATACTCCAGCTGGTGTGTCTATTCAAAGTAAAATAGGTCATGAACATGTTTAAAGACTGACTTCTTACGTTATAACTCTGTTCAGAAGGAATTAGCAAACAAGTTCCTCGTTACTAATGTAATTTTCTGTTAAACACTTTCTACAATTTAATTCCCAAACAAACTTTAAAAGTGTCTGACCGCAGCTCCGGTTTTGATGCACGGCCACTCGGAAAATTGCAAAAAGCTGGAACTGCTAGGCGATTACGGTAGACAGTGCCATCAGTCAGAGGCTTTAGAGGTGCGTCTATGGACCACAGCTTCAACGAGAACGAATAGTTGGACATACTTTTAAAGTGTTGCCATACACAAAGAGTTCTAACTTCAATTCACTTGCTGACTGAATTCGGCATTCAATGGAAAAGTTTGTGATTATAAACAAAAAGTGTATGGTCTATCATGTCAGCGCTCGTTTCCGAAACAGATGAACTCACTCCAAATATATTGGAGGAAGATGTCCAATTGCTTTTTGCGAGATTAAGGTTTCGAATAAGAAAAGTACTTTTTTGATCATATTTTACTCACAAAGAAATCGCCAATTTTGTTCGACGTAAAGGGATTACTTTAGTCTAGAATTATAGAGGTTATTGTTAAGGGTTCATTGCCATTTAAATAATCAAGATCTTTTTTGGATTTGTGTTATGAAGTTGGAAATACTTTGCGCCTAAGCCTAACCGCTACTTAAACAACATTCACCGACATAAAGTTAGGGACAACTAAAATTTTGATTAAATTTAAAGGCTTGATTGAGTCTTGTTCCCACTGTTTCTCCATTAACATCAAGTTGAATCCTTTCGGGTTATCTTTTCTACACTGGTATGGTGGTATGTCTTGAAACTCTGCTTTGATCAAGCGATCATCCACGATTGCTTCCTGATCCATGTTTACCATAACTTACTGTCTCTTGAAACCTTGTGATGGCGTTTTCCACGATAGATTTTGTAGAACCCACAATGTTTGCCACTTCCCCATAGCTGAATTTTTGGATGATAGGCAACGTGAAATAAAAAGTAGGTTAATTCGGAATTCAATCACCATATTATGTTTTAAATATTTCGAAATGCCTGTTAAACGAATATAGAAGAATTTAAATTGCAAAATTGCTCTATACAGGGTGCTACAAACTTAAGGGAGAATATACTATGGGTCCAGTAAACAGGGTGTTCATTTTAAAACTTACCACCACTATTATCTCGGAGTTGAAAAATTTTCGAAAAAATCTCTGAAATACGTCAACTATCATTTGAAGGGGGATGAGTTTTTATGCAAAATTAACCTCGCAACTTTCTACCCTCCAGCCCCCAGAGCCACCCCCTAGAAAATCTTAAATGGGAAGGGGGGTAAGTTTTAAAACAAAAGCATGGACTATGAACAAAAAAGTTATCAAACATTTAATTTATACTTTATGCATTATAAGGATAATAATAGAATAAACTAATATCGTCTTTATGGTTAGCATTGTTACTAATAGTAACAACCAGAAATTGTTCAAGCAGAATTTAATTAAAAATAGTTTCTGCTATAGTTACAACCATTATTATACACGTACTAGGCGTACGCTTCTCTTCGCTCGGTTGAAATTCTGTTGCAGGAACGGTTTTGCGGCTGACAGCTACAGGATACAGAAATAAGTTGGCCTCAAAGTGAAAAGGGCGCAGGAAACTGTCTCTCTGGCAAAATGCGTGTTTATGAGGGTGGATAATTTGGAATCGGGACTGTATGTCGCGAAATTGTTGGACCGTGAGCTTTTGACAATGGAGCAAGAACTGAAGCAGATCCGTAACTAGTTGGTATGATTTTGTGGTAATAGAGCAAGCAATTAACTATTGTAGAGATGGTTATTTTAATATTTTAATATAGCTTCTGTATTATAGAAATAATAAGCAAAAAAATAGACTCATTTATGATTATGACATGATATTGTAAATTTGTTTTTATTGAATTATTATCAATACATCCTTCTTCTTGTTAAATTTGCTCTCACACGATGCTTAATGGCTTTCAGATGTCTTCGAAACATACCATAGTCGGCAAAAAAGAAGCTAGCAGTAAACAAATCAAATAGAAAAACGCTGCAAACGTATACTAGAACGAAAAGCACACATTCGATTATACGAGGCATTGCAAAGGGAATTTTTCACTTCTAGTGGCTTTTATACATTTTTTTACTTTGAATTTATAATGTTATTTAGCGTTTTCAAATTTTATTGATACATTTGACATTACAATTATTGCAATTTTAGGCACGTTAACGAAACGTTTAGGCACGTTAACGAAATAAATTATGTCAAATTGACGGTTTAATAATTAGGCAATCATATAATCTCCATCACGTGATTTTATATGGCCGGTCAAATTATGGGTCAAATATAGCGGTGACAAGCCGGTGACGTTCATATGGAGAGCATTTGTGTTGGCCCTTGTTGCTTTCGAAGTGAATTTTATGTGTTTCTACGTATTTTTCATTGGTTTTGGTCATTGTTGTTTTCATCGTGAATTTTATAGTGTTTATAGTGTTTCTACGTATTTTTTAATTTATTAATAAATTCTGAGATGGAGTGAATATCTTAAGGTATTTTATTAAGGGAAAATCGAGCCTCTGTTAGATCCTTTCTTTCAATTGCAGCAATCCATAAAGCCCTACGTTGTTTTAATTCGCGATGACGTCATATCGACACTAGCGCCCCTATTCACTACAAGACCAACTTAAATAATATTTGGCGGGCTTTTTGAACTTTTGGATTAGTCTTGTAGTCTTGTTATTTTTGAAGGTAGAAATCTAGACCAGCGTTTTCCCGCAGTCGACAGAGAAAAAAATGCGGGAAAACGCTGGCCTGGAAACAAAAATAAATAATCAAAAAATTTCCATGAAGTAAATCTATATATTTTGATCATTGGCAATTAACAAAAAATATTGAAAATTAAATTATACATTTAAATATAACTTTGTGAATAATAAATTGCAAAAAAATTACAACAAAAAAAAAGCAAAAACAGCCAAAACATCTCACTTTTCACTAATAATAGGTTAGTATTTAATAATAATTATTATTTATGCATCAACTTAACGATTTTCACATTGTAAATCTTACCAGAATCATGTACACTGCTGAGCATAATAAAACAATTATTTTTAAAATTTTTGGTTTTTGCGAATTGTTTTTTTTGGTATAAAGTTCACTAACTTTATGCGATGATTTTGTCGTAGTTGCTTGAATTTAAAAAAGTTCTTGTTGTTTTGCCCCAAGTTTTGCTTGCAAATTATGGGATGACCCTAATTTTATGCTCGGCAGTGTATTTTTAATAAACTAATTAATTTTAGGTTCACTCATTTGTGCATTTGTCAGTGTTGGATGAGATGACCGGCGAACTGGGCAAATGCCTGGTGGGCCGGTATAACTCTGGGCAGGTAAAGGCCTGCCGTGTGTCAAATTAATAATAAAATTTCAAAATTTATATATTCGACAAAAACATCATGAAAACTATCTAAAACAATATAATGGCTCCGAATATAACCAGGGTTGTGGTTTCGAGGTCCGAAAGTGATCAAATTACTCTGGTTCCTGGAAAAGTGGTTACTTTTGGACCTTGATTTCCTGAAATCTGGTTAACCAAATGTCAAAATAGTTACCGACTATCGGATGTCGGTTCTGCTGGTTTTATCTGTAAATTCTATCAATTATTTTTTATTTCATATTCGCGTTCCCTAAGTAACCGGAATTTTCAGTAACCATCTGTCAACCGGATCGGTTACTTTGGTTAACATTTGGTTATACAGTGAGGACATAAAGTCCGTCGCCCCCCCTCTAACTTTTGAACGGCTCGGTGTATTGCAACGAAATTTGGAATGATGATATGTGACTAGATTCTCCATTTTTTGGAAAACAAATGACAGCTTCAGCTGTCAAAATGACAGCTAGGCGCAGTTTTGAAACGTTTTTTAAAATAGAAGGCAGTGTCGAATGATATATCGTTTTGAAGGTCTCTTTATTCTAAATTTAATCCCCGATTCTGAAAACATTTGGTTTAGCTGTTTTCGAATGATGACGAAAAAACCAAGGCTTGTTTTGCTCATAAACACTCATAAAAAAAAATGAATTTTTTTTTATCGGTTTTTTATTCATTATTTAAGTTACCAATGTCATGACGTCATTTTTATTACTGAAAAAAAGACACTAATGAATAAAAAAGCAATAAAATTTTTTTGAAATATTTTTTTCATGAGTGTTTATGAGCAAAACAAGCCTTTGTTTTTCCGTCATCATTTGAAAAACGCTAAACCAAATGTTCTCAGAATCAGGGATTAAATTAGGAATAAAGAAACCTTTAAAACGATGTATCATTCGACACCGCCTTCTATTTAAAAAAACGTTCCAAAACTGCACCTAGCTGTCATTTTGACAGCTGAGGCTGTCATTTGATTTTCGAAACATGGAGAATCTAGTCACATATCATCATTCAAAATTTCGTTGCAATATACCGAGCGGTTCAAAAGTTAGAGGGGGGGCGACGGACTTTATGTCCTCACTGTATGTATTCGGACCATACCTAGCCTTGAACTGTATTATTAGTGAGGTCCGAAACCACTGGTGACGGTTTAGTTGAGAATGCAGTGTTGCCAATCTGAATTTGTGAAATTACACGATATGCTGGTCAGATTACATGGTTTTACACGCTTTCGTCTTACAATTAGACGATTTATACACACGACTTTGGTACCTAGTTAGTAACATCAAGAAGCAAGTATATTTTTTTTTTGTTATTTATGATTTTAGGAAATGGGTGAAATCCAGTTAAATCTGAGAGTTGATCATCGCCCCTCAACCAAAAATAAAGATGTGGCAACGACAGAAAAGCGATCCGAAAGTAATCTAATTACTAATTAAGTACTCTGGTTCCTGGAAAAGTGGTTACTTTTGGACCTCAGTTTTCCTGCCAGGATAATACACACTACTACTACAGGATAGAGCCTATCCTCATTAGGCCTGTGTACATCAAATCTCAAGCCCCCACTATGCCAAAGCATCAGTGATGACGTAGAGGCATCGTGTCGTTTCTCGTCTTGACGTTGTCTGGGAATCTGGGATGCCTTATGGAGATTGGAATGGGGTAGTATACAAGTAATTTTTAACTACTACGTAGTGATATACTCGATGTATCGTACTATCAGTTGTTTTGTAAAAACCGCAATAGCTTGAAATTATTATTTTTTAAATTTCTTCTTAGCCCCGCCCCTACGTGAAAACAAAAGTTCGTGACGTAGTTAGTTTTTCCAATATGGGAAGCACATCACGGTTTTGAGAACGCACAATTTGCACTGACATTGACCGTCTAGAGTCTAGAACGAAACGTCAAATTTACTACATCAAACAACTTAACAATTTACTGTGACAATAGTCGCTTTCCAGCAGCACAGTGTTCTGTGTTTGAAACGCAAAAGTTAGCAGCTCTTGAAGCGCAGTATGGCTGAAACATGAACACGCGCTTGAAGCATTTTCGCGCGCAAAAGCTCGATTGCGTGCTCAAAATGGTCAGCTAGAAAGCGGCTTATGTCACATGTCACACGACACTACACGTCGTTGAACTGTTGAAATCAGCTGTCATTTTGAGGCATTTTGAGCAGCATTGCCAGATGGTCAGCGGCTCGAATACTATTGGTCGCCGCTGTGGCGCTAAATTCAAATTACAGTTTGTTTTTCTCTGACTTATACTGACTGACACTATGCTGGAAAATACTTTAGTATTCCACTATACCATCACCATTTAGCCTATAGAATAATGTCAAGCAGTTTTTTTAATGATTTTTATACATAGTATACTACCTCAATATTGGTGAGGCACACCAAACGACCTGATAGAGTTATCCAGGCAACCTATTTCCAAAACAGAGGCCGATGAGCATTAGTAGTGTGTATTATCCTTGAGTTTCCTGAAATCTTGGGTTTGAGCCTAGCCTAAAATTAATAGGTTGCCTGATAATGGGTACCTTGATGACGCATCTGGAGTGCCTTACAGTGGCGGTTCGTCCATATGGGCACCGCAACCCTGGAGAAAAAATGGGAAAATAAAAAATAATTTTAATACGATATTTGAAATGGCCGCGACATTGAAAAAATCAATTACGGCTCTTTTTTTATTTTTGTCGCCCACCCTTACTTAGAATTCACGGGCCGCCACTGGTGCCTTATAGAGATTTGCATTATGATCATTGATGAGGCACCCCAGATGACGTCATACAGTTATCAGACAACCTACCTCCCTCAAACATCCTAGCTATAAGGGTAGTCACTTGACAGACCATTTGAAAGACAAAAGATGATGGAATGTAATGCATGGAGCAATTAAGGGAAGAGTCCTATTTGTTTGTCACAATGGGACCGTGACCTATCTATATGTAATAATATCGAAAATGAAAATTCCCAAATATTATTCTTCCGTTTTCTTTACAGTAAAATTTTTAAAACCTATTTTTCATTCTTGCTGGGGAGGGGAGGGGAGGGCTGGATGAAAAAAATTGCCAGGGCCAGTTTGTCTGAGCCCATCCAGCCCTGGAATTTGTGTCAGTTTTGAAAAAAGAAAATGTCATTTTATAGGTTGGAAATCGCAATGTACAATAAATGAAAAATATATTTTTCTACTACCGTGCGTAAAGTACTCACTTTACGCACTATTCAGAAGACGTAAAATTTCATTTCACGCACTAGTGCGTAAAGTAATTCACTTCACACACTAGTGCGTAAAGTAATGTCAATGACAGTTGTCGACACTGTCAATTTGGCATTTTTCTGGTAAATTACTTCACGCACTAGTGCGTAAAGTGAAAATTCTTCACGCACTAGTGCGTAAAGTATTTGTCCAAATTTATTTTTTTACACATATTTGATTGGTAGTAGAAAAAAATTTGTATGCAATACGTGCGTAAAGCACATTTCACGAATGTGAATTTTGACAAAGCGAGTGCGACAATCACATTACACACTTGTTGCATAAATAACTATTTTCTACTACCTTGCGTAAAGTACTCACTTTACGCATTATTCAGTCGACGTAAAATTTCACTTCACGCACTAGTGCGTAAAGTAATTCAATTCACACACTAGTGCGTAAAGTAATGTCAATGACAGATGTTGACACTGTCAACTTAGTATTTTTCTGGTAAATTACTTCACGCACTAGTGCGTAAAGTGAAAATACTTCACGCACTAGCTCGTAAAGTATTTGTCTAATGGCCATTTGCACGGCTATCACTTAACTATCACTTAAGGGATATTTAATGTAAGTGGAGCTTTGAATGTGAGTTTTGTTTCTACAAGAGTCGCATTCAAAGCTTCACCTGGATTAAGTATCCCTTAAGTTATAGTGGTACAAATGGCCGTGAATCTATTTTTTTTACACATATTTGATTGGTAGTAGAAAAAAATTTGTATGCAATACGTGCGTAAAGCACCTTTTTTCACTCATGTAATTGTCGCACTCGCCTTCGGCTCGTGCGTCAAACCTCACAGTGCTTGACCTGAACTCCCATATTGAATTTCGTTTTTGACAGGTCTTTAGATTGCCTAATAGAAATTATAGGCAGTACCAAAATACATCGTTTGGGGAACCTCAATTCACTTGCAAATTACTTCGGAGGTGGTTTAAGGGGGTAAAACTACTATAATTGCGATTCATCAAAAAAAGGGTTTTTTTGAAAATATGGACATTTCCACCCTAGTCTCGGGCACAAACAGTACTCGAAATTATAGGCAGTACTAAAATACATCGTTTGGAGAACCCCACTTGACTTGCAAAGGACCCCGCACATTTCTTATGGAAAAGTGATCTATGTGGAATTTTGCTGAATTTTTGCTATTGTGTATAGGGAGTCGTCCTTAACAAAAGTGATCATTGCGCTAATGTTCAATACCCAACAGTTTTCAAGATATCAATTAAAAACTTTTTTAATATGATACTCTTCAGTATGACGTCACTCATAGCAACGAAAATTATTACTATCCTTTCCACTTTTGACTTTGACTTTACTCTTCTCCTTTTAACATTAAAGAAAAAAAAAGATAGCGATAGCGATTAGTGACAAATAGGTAGGTATGTAAACAACACCTAGCTCCTGCCGCAATCGTCAACTTCATGTGATGATGTCTGTCATATAGCGATTTCATTTGTACCTTTTGTTGTTTTTTTTTTTAATTTCCTTTAATGTTAAAAAGAGAAGAGTATAAGTATAGGTAGTCAAAGTCAAAAGTGAAAAGGATAGTTTTAATTTTTGGTGCTGTGAGCATACTGGTGACGTCATACTGAAGAGTATCAAATTAAAAAAGTTTTTAATTGATATCTTGAAAACTGTTGGGTATTGAACATTAGCGCAATGATCACTTTTGTTAAGGACGACTTCCTATACACAATATCAAAAATTCAGCAAAATTCCACATAGATCACTTTTCCATAAGAAATGTGCGGGGTCCTTTCTTTGGAGGTGGTTTAAGGGGGGTAAAACTAATAATTGCGATTCATCGAAAAAAGGGTTAGTTAGGTAGCTATAAATATCGAAATAGCCTTGAATCGTGACGAATCGTCATGCACCCAAATTATGAAAAACCACTTTTTTTTTTTCTCATCAAGTATTTATGATATCCCCAGAGAAAAACCCAATTACTACTACTACTCGACTAAATACGACCAATAAAAGCTCGTTCGGAACTTTGCCATCGTCAATTTGATCCCGCGGAACAATTTTGACGACAAACACGAGGACTGAGGGCCTCGTAATAAACTCGTGTATGTCGTTTAGCTTTATTGCTTTATTTCGATGATAAAAGTGCCGCTAATAAAAATTGATAGTCGATATGTCTGTCTTTTTATTTCTGGACGGATCTTCTTTTGCTGTTGCGGTTTTTGGGCAAATCGTACAGCTTAAAATAACCGAATCACATAAAGTTTTAGTTGTACAAAGCAAAACTTGTCGTTTATTCTTATACCGAATTCTATCGGTCTAAATCTCTACAATTACTGTGATTGTTCGGACACAGGATTTACGTTTTGTCCTACAAAGAGATTGTCCGTTAAGTTAATCGAATTAAAAAGCCCTATTATCCGAAGGGATCTTCCATTGATCGTGACCGTATTTTGTGCTTTAATTAGATTTTCAGCAAAATTCAACTAACATTATTTGTTGAGTAAACTTAGCACAAACCGAATAAATTGTAATTTATTTTTATTTATGTCAAAAAAAAAATTGTGTCCGTATTTGTAAACTGGAAAATCCAATTTCTCGTTCTGTTGGGTTAAAACTCATTCCTTGAGGAAACAAAATTAATTTGTCAAAATAATGAACTGGCTGAATCGAATACAACAACACAGCGGATCCTCCCTTACTTTGTTTCTAATAAGGGAAACAAAAATTAATGGTATGCGAATAGCACTTGGGGATTCCATTACCCGTTACAAAATATGCGTATTCTCTCTGACGTAGACAAATTTCGTCTGTCGTGCTTTTTCGTCTGCGCACAGCTGAGGTTTATTAATAACGTGCCTCCCTAAAAGTATTATTTTCGGTAATAATGGAAACGTTAAAGGGTGTGCCGAAATATTTTTATTTCGAAAAATTCAAGTACTGTAAGGCTATAGCTTCCAATTTGTTAAAAAGAGCTCGTGGCCTGAAAAGTGTATCACGCCATCGATTAAAGGCTCGCAAAATAAATTTAAACCGGTCATTTCTAAATCCTTTTTTAATTACTGGATATTAAACGCTGCCGAGCTTTTGGTGCTTGATTGGATTAAATTCGAACAAAAGGTTTTAAATTTTGTTGAAAAAATATGGAGCTGTAAACTCTGGCCAAATCAGAGGCGGTCTAATAGTGGGATTTTAGAGCGAGAAATTAAATTTAAGAGTGCTACTGCTAGTTAAAATAATCGAATACTCAATTTGTAATACCTTTATCTACAACTTGTATTTCAATTATTATTTATTACATATCTACAATGAAAATCTAAATTTGATTTTTTTTTTAAATCCTTGGCACGAACCGTTCATGTTTTTCACAGATAAATCCTTTTTATAACCGATCCAACCGAAATATTTTAGTATTATTTTAATCACGGTTTTACGTGTGCGAATTTCATATAATATATTGTTTTGTGAAAAATGCTGGCAATCCCTATATGAAAATATATCAGCCTTTACTGCAATTTGTTTATTTTATATGGTTTTTTGAAAGTCCTACGTAAAATTTATGTTCTATTTAAAACTCAATCATTACAGTTTTAGGCAGAATAAACTAGGAAAAAAAAAATCCACTTAAGTTTAACTTAGCAGAGCTCTATAAAATGTGAAATGAATTATGGAGGGAGATGTTAAAAATACATAAAATCGAAAGTATTTATATAAAATCAAAAATATGTAAACTTAAAAACTGTTACTCAAGGCAAAGTTTACCTCAAGGTCTGCTGGTGTTGATGATAATTAGCTAGATACACTAAATAAATTGCAAAAATTTCAATCATTATGAGATGTAAACAAATTTAGTTTACATAATTATTGAGTGATTATGCATTTTTAGTCAACAACAATAGCAAAAAATTGAAAAAAACAACATAAAATTTCACTTGTAAATCGGTGTCTAAACATCTGGCAACATAGCACAATAAAGATAGGTGGTGTGGTGGAACGTTGAACCTTGGTTGAACGGAATAAATTGATTCTTGATTTGTCTTGTCTAGTTGGGAAACAGCGTAATTCAAATTCATTCTTTTTTGAAAATAAAATGTTTACAAACTTCGAATATGCAGATACTTGTTTAGGCAGAATCGTTACAAAATGCTCATTTAGCCGCCAGATAGATAAAGATTTCCTAAAAAAAAGCACCCACCTGATGAAAGAACATTGTGCCCGTTTTACAAAGATTGCGTGATACAGAAAGTGTGAATGTCCAAAATCTGCGTGGTGATTTCAGTGTTTGGAGAACCTTTTAACAAAAATTAATATTTTCATAATAAGGATTCGGCAAGTAGCAGTTTAGTGCAAAAATGTCATTTTTACTAGAAAAGTGATAAAATGCAAGTTAATATTTACATTATTTGAAAGCCAATAACAAACCAAAACGTAAACAGATGAAAAAAAAAAAAAAAAAAACTCCGTGCAAAAAGAAAAACTTTTCGAATTCATCAGTTTTATTTACATTTATATCCTGGCAGAGATAATACCTTATAATGTTGTCACGTGGTTAACATTTTTCTAAATTCAAATTCTGCGATAACTCCGAAAATACTAACAATTGACCCATGGTTAATAGGACAGTTTTAGCTTGAAATGGGCCATATTATCTCATGTTAGAATATTTGTACTAATACTTGATACACCCTGTATAGGATTGAGAAGAATTAGAGACCTTTGAGTCTCTGCTCATTGTAGTGAAATGTGTTACAAGCTGAAACGGAAAAAATACATATATTTTAAACGTTCTCATATACAGGGTGTATCAGGTATAAGTACAAATATTTTAACATGAGATAATATGGCCCATTTCACGCTTAAACTGTCTTATTAACCATGGGTTAATTGTTAGTATTTTCGGAGTTCTCGCAGAATTTAAATTTTGAAAAATGTTAATAACGTGACAATATTGTACAGGTATTATTTCTGCCAGGATATAAATGTAAATAAAACTGGTAAATTTTTTGCACGGAGTTTATTTATTTCCATCTGTTTACGTTTTGGTTTGTTATTGGCTTTCAAATAATGTAAATTCTTGCATTTTTATCACTTTTCTAGTAAAAATAAAAAATGAGCCGTTTTATTAAGTTGTGAATTGCACACAATGACATTTTTGCACTAAACATTCAAGAGAAAAATCAAATATTACTTACTCAGCTACTTGGCAAATCCTTATGAGAATATTAATTTTTATTAAAAGATTTTCAAAACACTAAAATCAACACGCAGATGTTGCACACTCACACTTTCTGTATCACGCAATCTTTGTAAAATGGGCACAATGTTCTTTTATAAGGTGGTTGCTTTTCTTTCGGGAAATTTGTCCCTAGTTTCCCTGTAAATTCTGGCGGCTAAATGAGCATTTCGCAACGATTCTGCCTAAACAAGTATCTGCATATTCGATCTTTGTAAACATTTTATTTTCAAAAAAGAATGAATTTGAATTACGCGCGTTTCCCAACTAGACAAGACAAATCAAAAATCAATTTATTCATTTCAACGGTTGAACCAAGCTTCAACGTTCAACCACCTATTCTATATTGTGCTATGTTGCCAGATGTTCAGATACCGATTTAAAAGTGAAATTTTTATGTTGTTTTTTCAATTTTTTGTTATTGTTGTTAACTAAAAATGCATAATTATTGGGCCACATTTTCACGTGTTAAAATTTTTGTAGTCAAACCCTATACACTCCTATGTATAAGAAAAGCTCTACCTTCTCAGACTCAGACTGATTCGAACTTGGCAGCTAAAAGTTAGCAGCCAAACTGCCGACCATTGCCGATTGATCAGTGGCGAGTTATTTTATTTTATATAATTTTTTTTTAATACCTATGTTTGGGTGTACATGCGATGTAAAACTGATAATTGCGATTCATCAAAAACAGGGTTTTTCTGAAAATATGGACATTTCCACCCTGGTACTGGAAGTTATAGATAGTACCAATATACTCCGTTTAGGAAACCTCACTTGACTTGCTAATTACTTCGGGTATGGTTTAAAGGGGTAAAACAGAGGGGTAAACCGCAAGGGCAATCTGGTGTACAAATTAGGGAAAATCGAGAGGAAATCTAAGGCAATCAGGGGAAATCAATGGAAATCTCAAGGAATTCAGGAGAAATCTGGAAGAAATCATGGGACATCTTGAGGAAATCAGTCAATCTCTAGACCTTATCCATGCGCAGTTTTCAAAAATCTTTATAAATTGAGGTTATGTTGGGGATCTCTTGGGCAATTTTAGTGGTATTCAGAAGGAAAGTCGTGGAAAATCATCCATGATTTCCTCTAAAACCGCAATCTGATTTACAAAAACTGAACTGCTCTCTTGAATTTTTTGCTCTAAATTGTGAGAATTCAAGAGCCTGGAATAGAGAAAATACTTATGTTCCTACTTGTCAACCAATTTCTCCTCTGTTATTCTTAATTTCCAGTTCTCATTATTCTTCTTCTGAATTTTTGTCTATTCCCGGCTCTTGAATTTTTTCAAATTTCCCTAAATTGAGACAATTCAAGAGCCTGGAGTAAAAAAAATGCTTGTCAACCAATTTCTCTTCAAATTTTTCTAATAAATTTCCCATTCTCATTAATTTTTTCGCTCATTTATGCCTTCTCAATTTTTGTCTATTCCCGGCTCTTGAATTTCTTTAAATATCCCGAAATTGAGAGAATTCAAGAGCTTGGAATGAACAAATACCTACTTTGATTTCTATTTGTTAACCAATTTCTTGTTAATTTCTTTTAAAATTGGTCATTTTTGACCTTCGTAGATCCACAATTCAACTTTTAAAGCTTAAAAATTTGATAATTCTTGATATTCTATAGATTCTGAACCAACTAAAGACTTTTTA
Organism: Ceutorhynchus assimilis; assembly: GCA_917834065.1. NCBI lineage: Eukaryota > Metazoa > Arthropoda > Insecta > Coleoptera > Curculionidae > Ceutorhynchus > Ceutorhynchus assimilis. Next base: position 8,743,824 of record OU892281.1, read on the forward strand.
TAGCTTATTTTTCAAGACAATACATTTGAAAGACACAAAAAGTCTGAAAACTAATAAAGGCTTTCAAGGAATTAAAAACTAAATAATTGAAATTTTTTGAAGACACAACAACGAAGACTCTATGGGATTTCAAAGACAAATTCTAGAGATTTCAAAGGCCCTGAAGACTCTGAAGAATATTTAAAAATTTGAAAAACTTCTGAGGTTAATTTATCAATTTTTTAAAGAGAAATTGAAAAAAAAAAGGAATAATCGAAAATAAGGCATAGACAAAACTTTCCAGCTTTTCAGGAGAACTGATTTTCTTGAAACCTTTGATCTTGTCTTGGGTACCTACTTATTAATTTTCACGTCATGAGATTTCATAATCTGTATCTTATCTTGTGTCGTAGTTCCACCCCTTGACTGGTTCCATTGACAACCATTTTATACTGAATCGATATGTCAAATTGTGATCAAATTGATAAATGATCACCACGTAACATCTTCGTTTTTCAATCGTCCATTCTTGGCCTTGTAAAAAGTAATTTTATGGTAAAAAGGGTCGAGTGGGGTAAACCACAAGGGAAATCTGGTATACAAATTGGGGAAATCGAGAGAAAACCCGAAGAAATCTAAGGTAATCAGGGAAAATTATAAGCAAATCAAGAAAAATCTTAAGGAACTTGAGGAAAATCTTAAGGAAATCAGACATGGTTTCCTCTAGAACTGCAATCTGGTGTACAAAAACTGACCTCTCGGGTAAAACTAATTATTGAAATCCATGAAAAAAAGGGCTTTTATGAAAATATGAACATTTCCACCCTAGTCTCGAGCACAAATGGTACAGGAAGTTACAGGCAGTACCAATATGCACCGTTTAGGGAACCTCATTTGACTTGCAAACATCTTTGATTGCCTTAAACCTGGAAGTTGTTTCCAGAGGCTGATAGTCTAGGAGCTAGCCCATGTCACGTGTGCAGTTATATGTTCTCTTAGTTTTTGAGCAGGGCTTCATTAAACATCTATTGAAGCTTGAAAAAACATTAGTCACGTGATCCAGATCATGGTAGTTTGGTCGTCATATTTGAAAATGGCCGCTATGTTGCTAGATTTTTTGTTTGACTATATCTCCGTATACAGTGCTCCGATTTTCAATTTTCAAAGCTCATTTTATTGATTTTCTATAGGCAAGAAAATCTTGTAGTTAAACATTTTTTGGTAAATCCAATAGTTATTGAGATACATCAAGTTTTTCAACATATTGACTTCGCAAAGTAATTTAGACAATGCTCATTTATTGCAGTTGCAATCATATTTTGTTGATTGGTTATCCTGGAAAAAATGATTCTGTCACTACATCTGTTCCCATTTATCTTGGTGGCGTAGTTAAAGATGTGTTAGCCAAGATGATTAGCTATAAAGTATGACATAATTGGAGAAGATACGTTAGAATCTGATCATGAAGAAGCAGATGACAGAATCTTAACACATATTTTTCACATGACACTGACTTCAAAAATAAGTAATGTGGTTATTTGTTCTACCGATACTGATGTTTTTGTTACTGCACTCTATCACTACCAGCAGAAGTGGAAAAGGGTAGGACTTAGGACTTGAAAAGTTTTACGTTGCCTTTGGAGTAGGGAAAATATCGCGGTACATTCCACTTCACTCCTTTGATGGCAGAGTACCAGTCAATGTTTTAACAGCTCTACGTTCTATTTATTTTTTAACCGGCTGCGACACTACAAGCAAAGTTAGTACAAAGTTATTGACAACTTTGAAACTAGCAGAATCGTGTGACTCCTTTTTAGAATTTGGCAAGGAGCCATTGAATGAAGACATGGAGAAAAAGGCAGAAAAATTTTGGAATCGCGTTTCCATCAGTTTGATGATATTGATGAAAGTCTCTCTCTTTTTGTAGTTTCTGTCAAGATTGAACTCAACATCTATTTATAGCGTTTATTTCCGCGTGAAATATGTCTGGATGTTTTCATATTGCTTCGGAGAACTTGATTTCAGGCCCAAGTACTCTGGCTCCGGTCCCTTGATCAGTTCTTGACCCATCAGTATACCATTTCATGGTGTTCTGCTGTATTGTGAGAATGAATGTGGAGTTTCCTTTTCATTCTTCCCTGCTTCTTATCACTACTGTGAAGCGATTCTATCTTCCCTTGGGAGCTCGAGGACCACAAAAGGATTATTGTTGGTTATTTTAGAGCATAAATTAATTTCTGTTGTCCTCTGCTGATCCAGAATCTCAACAGTTGGAGACAATCCACGTGAGACATGAGATTAGTTAGTAGTCGTATTGATCAAAAACTAAGTTGTGCCTAAATGATGAAAAAAATCTATCTTATCTAGCCTGCGATTCAGTCATAACCGTAAAATTATTGCATGAATTAGCCATAAAAATGCCTCTTCGGGAAGCAAAAACCACGATAAAAATTCGCCATAGAGTTTTTTTTTTGCCTATTTATTTAACATGCTGAAAAGTTGAGGGGGATCTTGATAACGCCCGAGTGTTATGCGGACCATTTGTTCCATTTATTCCCCAGTATTTCATTGGAATTTCCATAAATGCCACGCACCCAAAACTTATTTCTACGTATTTACGTTCCGTTTGGCTCTCAAATGACGGTATTAAATTATAATTTTTTTTAATATTTCGCTTTGCCATTGCTTTTGATTCAGAATATGGCTCCTGGAAATCGTTTGGAAGTTTTAACAGTTTTCTATAAAACAGTCATTATTTTGTTGAAAGCGTTGTTTTTAGATGTGTATTATGCATATCAGTCATTCTAAACCAAAGAGGCGAGAAAATTATAAGGGCTCAAACGTCCTATCCAATTAATTAAAAAAGAACAAGAATTATTTACTTTTTTTGTTCCTTTGTAGCGATATTTGTTTTCCCGCCGCACACAATCTAATCTTAAGGGTTCTTTTTAGGTCGATGAACATTCTGTTGCAACGGACCGCCTTGGCAAACTTAATTTGGACTCTTGATGGGTTTTTTTCTTGTTCAGTAGCGTGGAGAAAATATTACGGGCATTAAGCAAAAATCTAGAGAAGAATAAAAGTCGCAAAACCTAGTAAGAGATTTAAAGATGGAATAAGAGTTGGAGAATATTCACATTTCTACTCCGAGAAGTACTTAGTAAATTGAATATTATGCAAGAGCCTGGAATGACTCAAAATTGTTGAACAAAAACATTATCTTATACATAGTTTTTTTTTTGTGAAATTTTATCTCCGTCTCTGGTACATAGTTCGCCAAAGAAAAGAGGTCCCCAGGCTAAGATTCAATTAACATCTGATTAATAAAATATGAAAGCGAATTCAGCACGGTTTCCTTTGCTTTTTCACGATACAATGACCAATAATTAACTGAATAACAAACACGTCTATAATAATTAATTGGCTGGCAACGGCTTCCTGCTCACAAAACAATCGAGACTCAATTAATTATAATTTTGTTCTCGATGGGCAAACTGTTCCTTAATGGACACACCCGATGGGGGGCTCGAAAACAAGTGGATGTTGGAGGCAAATTTATTTATTAAATTTATATTGTCTGAACTATATTGTTTTTATTTGCTGGAGCCTGGAGCTTTCTTGATCATTCTGTAGGGTTTCTCAATAATTGTTGCTCTTATAATCAATTATCTAATTGGATAAGAATTTGTAGTATAACATACCCGGGTTCGTTCAGCAAGATTGAATGATGTGAATTTTTATTACGTTTTAAACAACAAATCTTCTGAAAAACGAAATGAAAAACCAATAGAACCTACGTACTGGACATGTGCCTGACATAGCAAATATTTGGGAAATTTAAGGAAAGCTGTGATATGTAAAAAAAACGTCTACTTTATTATTGAAGTAAATCGTACCGTTCTCGACCTGGAATTCTCGAGGGGAAAGAGAACGGCAGAGAAACCCTGGATCGAACATTTCTCAAAAATCAAAACATACTGTGTTTTTATGATAATTGTGAGTCAATAATCAATAATCAATAATTTAAGTCAATGATTCAATAATTCAAATTAAGTACCATCCTTTGTCCTTGTGCTAAAATTTTAATTCCACACACAACATTCAATCAACACTACCTATATTCAAAACTGAAGAGTTTTTGGTTAGTTAGCCGGTCTGCCAGCAGGTACTGAGGTCCCATACGGGATGCTACCCAGATATACTTTTTATTTTGAGCCAATATCTCTTTTCTTTTGTTTGGTAGGATATTGGCTCGTGAGGGTAGGAAAATGTTAGTTATTCAACAAGGTCCTAATGTACGCTCTGAATACCAAAAATCAAAATCCCAGCAGCACATAATTTCTACTGACATTGCTCCATGGAAGACTGTCATTTTAGGAAATACTTATCATTAGGGCTTTCCTAAAATAGTTGTTGGAAACGGCCATTATTATTGCTTCTATTGCCTCATCATAGTACAAAGCAATCTAGGGAGTGGCTGTGATTGGCATTGTCCTTTAATACGAAAGCTGCATAAACTTTTCAAACATTTATTTATACGTGCCAGTTTTATTCATTCTGTCCGCCTTTATCACATATTTTACCATTCTATTTTTATGATTTGCCCAGAATTCCTTCCAACCGCATAACATCAGGTTATATCCTAATCTAGAACGCCGTTTTATTGTGCCAGTGTCTGCATAGCATGCTCATTCCCGATGCAAAATAAAAAACATTGGACTGCGAAAAACATGGTCATTTTATATTAGGATAGGAGTGGACGTCCGAGACATATTTTGCATATTTTCCCTCATATTAAATTCACTCTTGAATAGCCTGGGCACTAGGAATATAAAAAGGCGTCTCTGTCTGCTTTTTAAAATATTAGACGGAAGAGTGTTTTATGCCCTTTTTTATTAAATGGAAGAGGAGAGGCAAAAGTTTATTCATTAAATAAAATGTTAAATGCCCCCTGGTCGTTTTATTTAAAATGCAGCTTTCAAAAACCTGCATTGTTGGGGGATAACAATAAAATTGTAAAAGCAAAATACAAATAATTAGGAATATAAAAGCTATCACTAATAATTAGAATATTCATGAACTTATAAAATTTTAATAGCTGTTCTCTTGAGTACCGCTCCCTCCAAAAACAACCCAGAATAGCCGAAAGATAAATCCCAAAATAGTCAATAAAGATTATCCTCCCTCCGTCCCAAAATCATAATAACATATCAAAATTGATGGGCATTTTAGCGCTGTTTGCAACTTTAATGTCGACAGATAAAGATGATAAGCGTATGAAAAATTCATGTTCAATTAAATAAAGTAGATAAAGTTTATGGAAACTGTTAAGCTGCTGATATATCCATGGTGTGTGGTTTCGGAAAACGATTTCCATAGAAAAGGAATCGAATAAGGAAGTCAAGTGAATTCTCTTATTGTTATGATTATGACTAAGCAGGTTAAAATGTCTTCTAAAATACGATCTCTTCCCAAAGTCAAAAAAAAAACTGGAGCATTCCTTTACTTTTATCAGTAAACAAATTCGCGACCCTTGTCACCCAAAGTGAAAAATGTCATTTTCTCGGCATGTTTTTATCTCAGCGCCAAGTATGTAAGTTTTGTGAGAACGGCGCGTCGTCATCCCTTTAAGGCGAAAGAGTTATCTGAAAGTTTCCACTTCTTATCTGCAACTTTGTCGAAGTGGGGTTAAAGTTTGCCAAAGTGCGGATCTATTATCAAGGAGTGTTTGGTGGCAAAATAAGCTTAAGTTTAAGATCAGTTTTCGAGGGACAGAGAGGAAGTTTCCTGATGATTATTTATGCTAGAGTGGGTCCACTATTCCAATTTTTTGAAAATTGTGAAGATGTTCAATAAAGGTCCATTATCTATTGCGAACAAGTTCACTACCTACCAGAAAAATTTTCAACAACTCTCATTTAACTACAGAATGATATCTGTAATTTCAATATTTATAATTGTACTGAGAATAAATAGCAAATGACAGTCGAGGTTTACCAAAAAGTAAAGACTAGCGAGAAAACACCAGCTTTTGAGACAAAGTGGGTTATATTACGATTAAGAATGCCAGCAACTCTGTACTTAAGTCAAGCTAAAATTTACCTAGATATTGAGTAGGTATAGGCAAATCTCGCACTGTAATTCAACTAAAGTGAATGATAAAGCCTTGTTTTGTTAAAAGTTGAAGTCATTTAAGAGTGTATCTTGCCTAATATACAAATTTGTATGACTTACTTAGGACATAATTTACGAATTATCGGCGCCAACATTGGTCTTTATTTGAATATGTACCTACCTTAATTAATAGAACAAACGACTTACCTGTAGGTGCTTTCAAATAGCCTCTATTTCAACTTTCTCAACCCCTAGGGCAAGAAATTTGGTCCAACGATCTGCGAGAGCGTGATGTACCTCACTACCAAATACTGAATCGCTACCAGACGGTTCTTCTCCCAATAGTTTCAAGATTTCTGGGTCTTGCTCTTGTTCTTCAGGATTATTTTGACTTATATCTTCAATTCTCTCATCGTTCACAATAACTGGATCTGGGTTTTCATTTTCAGAAAAATCCGAACCAGAACTTATACTGGAGTCACCTATAAAGGGTGTTTTATTTGGTATATTTTATAGCCCTACGACTTGTAAGCTAATTGGTATTATCCGGAAAGAAACATAATTATTTACTTTATCGGAACTAGTCTGCAGGCGTTTGAACACATACAAATTATGAGCCAACTTGGTATTATCACAAACAATGAAAATTAATGGCTACGTTCACCAGAACCAAAACTGATTGTAAACAGTTTACAAATACCAACAGAATATGTTGGGTCAACTCTTGGTTCTGCTGAAAGATTCAACTTTTCAATGATAGAACGTCACCTTCTGAATGACAGGTCACCACACAAAATACAGTGTTGAGAATTATAAACATTCTCAAATTATGTTTGCAAAAATGGCGACCGTTTGCAAAACATGTTTGGTTTCAACATAAATTCAACGTACCGTTCAGCAGAACAATCGCAAACCGTTTACCAACGTTTGTATCTGGTGAACGCGGCCGTTTGGAACCAATTTAAAACCTGTTGGAATTACCCAAATGAAAATGTATTGGAACCATTTTAAATGCCTGCTAATACTGGGCTAAAAGATTTTGTCCAAAAAATAAAGGTTCTGGTTACTTATAGGTCCTAACTTCTATGGAATTTTTTCGCAGTTATTTCACTTAGATATCAATTGAATTGACAAATAGTTCCCATTTGAAAAAAGTGCGGAATATTTAGTTTCCTACAATATAATAAGGTTTTAGCGCGATTTAGTTACGGAAAAAGCATATACATGGTGAATTACTAAGCGCGCGGTCGTCCATATCTCCTATACTAACGGAAATCGAAGAAAAAACTAAATACAAAACTTGTACGTAGATGAACATAAGTACTACATTCCTAAATTAGTTTCCAGTATACACGGTGGCCCAATAACTAGTAGTGACACAAAGTTATGTTTTTTTTTTAAATGACTCCCCCTGTATATTATGACTTTTCTGGATTCTGCGGAAAATTCTAGACACATTTCATGTACAATGTCATTTACCTATCTTCAACTGTTTCGGAAATATTGACAGTTGAAAATTGACTTTTTTGCATCTTTGACAGACTGTGAAACCTAAACGATTAATTTTAGAGGAGAAAGGATTTTACATTCCTATTATTCCTATTTTAGAAAAAAGTGTCTCAAATAAAAAATGTATGGTTTTAATTAAACTTTTTGAAAAACTCACATTTGCATATACAGGGTGTTTCAAAAAAGCTGGTCGTGCTCCAACTTTCTTATTTTAAATTGAATACCCTGTATATTATACAATATTCGAATTCTACGTCAAATTCTGAGCAGATTTCATGTGATATACCCTATACCTAAGTTCAACTGTTTTGGGAATATTGACAGTTGAAAATTGACTTTTTTGCAAATTTGACAGGCTGTAAAACCTAAACAGTTAACTTTTCAGCAAAACCTATCTTACATTTTTTTCTAAGATTTTCACAAGTTATCATTTGACATCAACTTTGAATTTAACCGAAGATTAAATTTAATTAGAATTTTCAATCATGGATTAAATTCAAAGTTGATGTCAAATATTGGTGTCAACTGATAGTTTATAAAAATCTAAGACAAAAATGTAAGATCGGTTTTGCTCTAAAATTAACCGTTTAGGATTTACAGCCTGTCAAGGTTGCAAAAAAGTCAATTTTCAACTGTCAATATTTCCAAAACCATTGAACTTCGGTATAGGGTATATCACATGAACTCTGCTCAGAATTTTACGTAGAATCCGAATATCCAATACAGGGTATTCTATTTGAAATAAGAAATTTGGAGCACGACCAGCTTTTCTAAAACACCCTGTATATGCGAAAGTGAGTTTTTCAGAAAATTTAATTTCAACCATAAAACTTTTATTTGGACACTTTTTTCTAAAATGTCAAATAAAAAAGATAGAGGGGGTGACATTTATAACCAATAACCCTGTACATGAAATATGTCTAGAATTTTCCGCAGAATCCAGAAATGTCATAATATACAGGGAGAGTCATTTAAAAAAACATAACTTTGTGTCACTACTAGCTATTGGGCCACCCTGTATACTGGAAAATATTTAGGAATGTAGTACTCATAGACTGTGAGATAGGGACTGTTTAGTGGAGTCATTTTTTTTTGTCTTGCATTTTGAGGGTTGAATGTGTCTAGTTAGCTGATGAGAATATGGGTGATTTTAATGCCTGCCACCCGTTCGAAAATTTGAAAAGCAAAAAATTGATTTACATGAAGAATTTTTTTTATGATCTCAAATTTTGTGGCTTTTAAATAAAAGATTGACATTGATAAATAATTCACCCATGGAAAATACCAGATGCTCTTCAATAGCTGAAAAAGTGGGGATGGGTGTTAACTTCCAAGAGAGAAGAAAAGAACCTTCCGCGTTAACTTTATGTCTGGCAATCGAGAGAATAGAAGGTTTTGTTGTTCGAAATCGAGTTTTCCAGCGAAACATTCTGTAGACATTTCGAACAGGGGGCAGACATTAAAACCATTTATATTCTCATCAGCTAACTAGCCATATTCAGCCCTCAAAATGCCAGACAAGAAAAAATGACTCCACCAAATATACCCTATCTCAGGGTCTATCATGTTTATCTACAAGTTTTGTATTTGGTTTTTTCTGCGATTTCCGTTAGTATAGGAGATATGGACCACCGCGAGCTTAGTAACTCACCCTGTATAATAGAAAGTTCTCTTGCCACAGACGCTACGCTAATACGGTGACGCTAACAATACGGTATTTTAAATGGTATTTCATAGTTCTCGGACACGAAGACACAAAAATCCCCAATCCCCTATATTCTGTTTACATTTTGACAGCTGAATTGAGTGATCTAATCAAACTTTTTTTTGCTTGTTTGCCAACTTCTATTTATCCTGAAGATTCCTGAGTTTTATTAATTTTCCCTTGGTGTTTTTTATGGAGGAATTATTATAAGTTGCTGTTCTTGCAGACTTAAATGGAGCGTAAATTAATTTTGACATAGCATAGCGTTACGGTAAGGCATCCGCTATCTCCCGTTAGGTAGCGGGCCCTGATGAAGCTAATACCGTAAGAACTGTCATACTTGTCAAATAACGTTACGATATTCGAAATTTGGACAGCACAAGAACTCTCTAATATATACCTACCTAGTCCTAATGCTTATTATTTTTTTATCAATTTGTTAGCGGGTTATGTCATTGGTTTCGTTATAGTGCGTTTATTACTGGTTAGAAGTGTGCTGGTTGACCACAAAGCTTTGTTTTTTGAACTCAATAATAACATACAAGGACTAGCACGTATTACGTGGACGGGTTAGTTTGCATATTTTTGGTTAGTTTTGCTACAGTCCGTTTAATACTGGTTATAAGTGTACTGGGCCGGTATTCTCGTTCCCCCCGTGTAAATTTACATTAAAAGTGCCGAGCGACTAAAAACCGGTGTTCAGAATACCGGCCGGTGTACTTACAAAGCGCGCGAAATGCGCTCGTTTTTCTGAATTCAATAATAACATCTAAAGACTAGGACGGGTACGCATTACGTGACGTGGACGGGTTAGTTTGGGTTAGTTTGCATATTTTTGGTTAGTTTCGTTACAGTTCCTTCATTACTAGTTATAAGTGTACTGGTAACAGAGCGCGCGAAGCGCGTTCTTTTTTTCTAGATTCAATATTAACATACAAGAACTATTACCGAGACTAGTACGCATTTCGTGGACGGGTTAGTTTGGGTTAGTTCGCATATTTTTGGTTAGTTTCGTTACAGTTCATTTAATACTGGTAATGAGTGTCCTGGTTAACAACAAAGCGTGCTGATAGTGGGGAATTTTCGTAGTTTATTTTCGAAAGGTGGGCCAAATCGTCAATTTTGAACATAATTTTCTGATGGAAAATTTACATTTTCCGCATTTATTTATAGCTCACATGTTTCTATTTGAAGAAATCTTGCTCAAAAAACAAAACAAAAATACGCCTTTATTGGGACCTATAAGTTACCAGACCCAAAAATAAACACAATTTTGCTTACTGGAATTTTCGACGGTTTCGTTTCCGTTCCAGATCCTTTAACTACTTCCCTAACTTCTTCCTCTTTCTCTCCAAGTCACTATTGTCACTATCCTCACTATAAACTTTATTTCTCTTAGGCATTTTTACTAATTTATTAATTATTTCAGGTAGAAAAGATAAAACTAAACTTCTTCGACAAAGCACAACAGTGTAATGATTCATATAGAAATATAGCCCGGAGATGATAAAAAGGGATGGGTATTTTTTATTTTTTTTTGCTGTTGTTTATCTTTAAATAATTGTGCTCGGCAAAACCACGATGGTGTGACTACGTGTGTGTATTCTAATTAGACGAGTATATCGAAATATAATTTTATATCTTTTGGATTTTGTATCTGTCATTTTACAAATATGTAATTCATCAATTATTTTTAGGACAACTTTAATTTGATCAAACCTCAATACAAAACATAAACAAAATCGATTTTACCAATCTTTTTTTTATAAAAACATAAATACTCACGATAAAATTCCACAAAAAAAACATTTTCAGTCCGCTTCAGGGCATAATTGGGCAAAAACCAAACAAAAAAATTAATTGCCCAATATGAAATTGCCGAAAAATATTTTGGCCCCAATTTGGATGGTTTAATTGCGAAATTTTTATTTGTTGATCGAAGGGATAAATTTATCAAATAGCCGATATCGAAAGCTTAGAAGCTATCAAAAAGTGTTTTTTTTTCGGGGTGGCAATCAAACGAGAGAAATGTATTTGTTTTGTCTATCGAATCAGCTCCCAATGGTTCAGCTTCAAACATTAAATATCACCTTTGGTAATCTACAAAATGCCAAACGTGCTGACAACTCTTTGCCAGAAAATAAAGCTATGATACAATGCTACTAAAGTATAATAATATTGTATATTCATGTATATATCTTTCAGTTGCTTTGTCAGCGATTGCATTGGTAAGCATTGAGTTGGAAACACAAATAGAAAAAACAATCCGAAAGACCAAGAGATGAAGGTAGAGGAAAATTCCAGTAGCTCAGCCTCAACCAAACCATTTCTTGAAACAAAGTCGGTGAAAGGTCCAACAGACCAGATTACCATTAGAAATAAAGAAATTGTAGATTACAATATTTGTTGTTTTCTACGAATTTGATTAGGTAACAAAGTACTTAATATTTGTTTGTGTTCCATTAACGATCTCATAATACACTAGCAAACGACACGCCGCTCATTAAGGCAGGCACCCAAATAATGACATCACACATACTCCAACTTAAGCGACGCTTAATTACGTCATAATTAACAAAGACGCGTCGTCTGTTACGAGGAGCGTCGACGTGCAGGAATGCCTGCGAGTCGAGTCATTAATCCTGAGAATTTTGGCAGGAAAAAAAAATTTCCCCGGTTATATTATGGTAATAAATAACTTTTCAGCCGATCGAAACACGAGGAACTTGCTGAAAGGTTGACATAATAAATATTGGGAAAATGATCACATGTTTAGCTGGTGATAACCCAATCAGTTAAATCAAAACGAATAATAATCTTTTATGCTATATTTCCAAAACTAATGGGTGCGACGAGTTCTCAAAATGAAATGCTCTTGATCTAAACATAACGATCCACACTTTATAAGGAATGGAGATCGGTTTAATGTCGGCGAATAGGTTATCAATAACCTTTCGGTATGATAATAAAGCTTGAATAACCATTCCTGTGAAATATTTCACTTATTTTGTTTAATGAAAAACCTGGTAAGTATTTAAAACTCAAGAAACGATTTCGTCCTTCGTCGCGGCTCCCTTCACTTCAAAACCTTCACAAAATTAAAACCCCGCGGCAAATAAATGTTTTTCAACGAGAATTTTAAGCCCTTTTAAAGCACTTGACGTTAATTTAGTCATCCGTTTCGGAAAACAAAGACAAAGAATTCCACGAAACTTGGGAGAGAAATCGACGCAGCAAATAAACAAGCGAGTCATAAAGGGCACGACTGTCTAGGTTGGATTTTAAAATGCAACTGGGTCGTTCTTCAAAAAAAAGAAAAAATGTTAATTAGCTTATTAAGGCAATTACAAATATGCTCGATCAATAATTATTTTCTTAGTTCAGGAATCGTATTGATGATAGAGCCCTTGTGCATGCACCTGACATGTTTGAATGCTATTGAGGAAAACCACCTATTTAAAATTTCGTTTCTTCAAACCTTAACTTTTTAAAACGTTTACTATAGTAAAGAAAAGTAAATGTTGCAACCACGTATGCGTTGTGAAATTTTTGGGAACGGGGACGCGCCACACGAAAAGGTACCGAAGGAGGATAAAAAATGAGAGACTAGAGAAGAAGCTGGTCCCTTAGACCGCTTGTTCGCCATTGTTCATTATTCAATTTTTATTTTGTATTAAACTGATTGTTCAATCCAATTTGTGATTAGTTTGTGTGTCATAAGGAGCATTCACAGGTCAGTTGAATGTCGCCTTTCAAGTGTACAAAAATAGGCTCCCGTGTGCTCCGTGATGATGCAAGTGTGGTAGTAGCCTCGATCTCTTTGTTTGGCCTTAAAGAAACATAATTTCGATGTTGGCATTCTCAAAAATGGTGCGTTTGAGTGATGCGTACAAAAAACAAAATGGCCGCCGTAGCAAACACATTTTTCCTATTTATTTCGGTAACGATTGAATTTTCGAAAAAAAGTTTTTTACAAAAAATGTTGCTACATTAATTCTGCATAGAAAACGTCATAACCTATTTTTATCTAGGACTAACCGTTTTCTCAGAACATTAATTTTAAAATTATTTCAAAGCTCTATGCTCTGGAAGTGCAACCTTTGACGTGACACACAAACACAGTTTAACCAATTCACCAAAACGTGTTTCACTTACCATGTTAGTATTTTTGGGAGAATATAAAAACTTTTTGATCTTCTCCTGAAGGTGCTAGAGTATGGATAACGAAACATGGAATTAAATTTTTTTGGTGAAGTGGCAGAACTGTGCTTGTGCCGTGGCTCTAATATGATATATTTAACTTTATTTCAGAACTGTATTTGTATCATGGCTTTAATATGTGACATTTAACTTTATTTTTTCTATTGTTTTAGAGTAGAATATGTCAAGACTTATGGAGCCTGTATTTAGTGCTAATTTGAAAAAAAAAAGGAAGATGGACAATAAACCATGCTGTTTGATTTGTAGTACTCAATCGTCGGAGGAATGTGTTTCAGAACCCTCGAATGATGTTTTTTTTTTTGTCTAGAAACTGTACATAAACCTGTATATGATTTTTCCATCAAACTTTACAATTATAATTATACTTAATCTTTATTTTTCCCATGCCTACCTGTACTATACAGAAAAGGGGGGGAGGGAATTCATTTAAAAATATTTTTTATATAAAACTTTTTTTCGAAATCGTAATGGTTACTGATATAAATAGGAAAATGTGTTTGCTACGGCGGCCATTTTTTTTTTGTGCATATCTAAAATGCATCATTTTTCAAAAAGCAAACATCGAAATTATGTTTCTTCAAGGCCAAATAAAGAGATTGAGACTACTACCACACTTGCATCATCATTCATCACGGAGCACACAGATGTACATTTGATAGGCGATTTTTGGTATTCAGAACGTTTATTAGGGCCTTGTTGCATTCACCAACATTTTCCTACCCTGAGGAGCAAATATCCTAGCAAACAAATTGAAAAATCAATCTAGGGCTCAAAATAACAACTATAGCTGAGTAGCCTCCCGTACGGGACCTCAGTACCTGCTGTGTGTGAAACTGGCTAACTAACCAAAAACTCTTCAGTATTGAATATAGGTAGTGTTGATTGAATGTGGTGTGTGGAATTAAAATTTTAGCACAAGGACAAAGGACAGTACAATTTTCTTTAATAATAAATTAGACGTTTCACAAATTGTTCGTTTATTTTACATATCACAACTTCCCTTAAATTTCTCTAATTTTGCTATTGTCGGGCGCATGTCAACTAAGTAAAATTGAGTAAGTTTTGACAACGTAGGTCCTATTTGTTTTTCATTTCGATAGAGGCACGAGGACTTTAGTTAAATTGATGAACATTCAAAATTTAAAGTCGTGGATCAGATACAATTTTCCATTTTGTCGAATTGCCCCAAAGCTTTTCGCTGTTTTAAGATTGTGAAACTGCATTCATTTTCGGATTTTAATCTGTGACGTGCCCATCAACTGTGTAAACATGAGCCCATTTAAGGCAAAACGAAAGCAGCCTTCTTTTCACGGCAAATAGACGGGGGCGTGACTATACGCTGGAATAGCGTTGGAATACATTAAAATATAGCTGGTCGTTACCGTTAAGTAGCTGTGTGTATTTTGTATTTAAGCATATTTTGGGAGAGGTGAAAAAAAGGAACTTTAACAGGAAAGATCAAAGGATTAAACGTATTCCGTTTCTTCTTTATGGGATGGCTTTCAGGATGTTTGAAAATTTGGAGAAGAAATACTACAAAAAAAATCTCATATTTTATCTGGTGTAGTAGTCCCCTCTAGATGTAAATGAACCTTTTTGTTATAATATCCTATAGGGATCCAGAAAGATATTGTTTAGCCTAAACGCCAGACGGCCAAAAAACCTTTATACGTATCGCTATGTCAAATTGCTTAGTTAAAATGTGGGTCCCAAGGTATACTGTCTGGTAGCATAACTGCTTAAAAACAACTGAGCAGAGATAATTTCTACTTAATTTTTTTACCGGCAAGTTGCTGGGAAATTTTGTTTGTGAACTTCAGAAGTGATGTTGTTAATTTTTGTCACAAAAGTCATTGCAGAACTTAATTAACTAATAAATTACAACGTCAAAAGTTGCAAAATAAAATTACTATTCAAATTCAAAGTCCTTAAATATAATTTAAACGGGGGAGTTTCGTCAAAGAAAAGGCAAACTACTTTTTACCGTTTTAAAAAAGCTCCGGTTATAAAGTTCTACGCGTTATACCTCCTTCCTCGAAATTAATTACGCCTTTGTTTTCATAAAACAAGAGTAAAAAAAAAGCGCGCGTCGCGCAACTTTCTAATTACCACTTCTTTCACGAAAGTCATGATTTGTTTAATATTTCATTAGTTTCTTCGTAATTTACTAGTGTATTAAGTCTGCCAGTTTCGAAAGTTTGTTTATTACCATCTCTCGGCCCCCTGGCTTTGATTAAGGCAAACTTTTTTATTAAAAACGAAAGATTTTCACGTTGTTGAAGACTTGATATTCGCGCCTAGGGATATTACTACCAGGTTTGATTAAGTTTTTAAACGGGAATTTTATAGTTTGATTAAGATTCTGAACACTATGTACCTACTTATTAGAATCGAGTTGACTTCTTTTTTAAATTAAAATACTTATTTTAAGTGAACTCAGAGGCAAACAAAAGTAGCCCATTTCTCCAACAACCCGTTCTAGAACAAAAGTCACTTTCCTTTTTAATTTAAAAGAATTATAATAAGGTTATTAATAACGGAACTCAGTGACATTATCTTAACGTAAATATTCCAGGAAAACGCTTTTTTTTTTGACCAAATTTAATGTAAATTTTCCACACTTGGCTTGTTGCTAAAGACCAGATAACGCTTTTAATTTAAAAGCTTTTAAGAGAGATGGTAAGTTGGATATTTTGTCGCCGGAGACATTATTTTTCTCTACCCCCTGGTCCTGCTTTTTATAATCGCCTAAAAAGTTTTTCTCAGGACTTTTGCGTGGCAGGGTGAAGTGAAATTATTTACTTTTCTTTTTTAAAAGACTCCACTTAGTGAATTCTTGTTATAAAGAAAATTAATTTGGAGAAGAATAAATGAAATTTTGTTTTAATTAGGCTATTTTACTAACAAAAAGTGTTTATTATTCTAGAAAGGCACAAAGCACATGAACCACATAGAGTGTACGATTGAGGATCAAGAGGAAATCTTGTACTTGATATTCCTTACATTTCTGGCAGGAACATTTAGAATGAAGAAAACCAAAAAGACATGTTAGACAAGAGGAACAAATACCTATGTTCCAACTAAACAGGAGATAGAAAAAGATAGAGTAGTATAAAGAAACATAAGCAAGAGTACGAAATAAAATAGTAGTCATGTCCCATGAAGTCATGGGAGAAAGTACGTATAATAAAACTAATCTAGTAGATAAAAGAAACACAGAAATAGTGGAAGAATATTGAAATATTTTTTCACCTTACCTGGCCTTACTTCCAAACTCCATTCACCTGGCCAACTCTTTCAGGAAGTTCAAGTCCAATGCGAAGGAGTACAAACGAAACCGTCTTGATTGAAACCGGTCACAGCAAGTTGACAAAAACACTTCGACCGATTCGTGTGATTCGAGAAAACAGACTCGTTTCTTTTCGCTTGCCGTGACCGGTTTTAATTAAGACGGTTTCGTTTGTACTCCTTCGCATTGGACTTGAACTTCCTGAAAGAGTTGGTCAGCTGAATGGAGTTTGGAAGTAAAGCCAGGTAAGGTGAAAAAATATCCCTTTCAGTTTCGATATCTTTCAATTTCAATTTAAAATCTTTCATCGATTATCATTCTATTAGCAACCTGTGGATTTTCCAGTTTTAATTTCGCACATTAATTTGGTATCTGAACAACAAAAACCAAGGATATTGTTACCACAATACCAGCCCAGTAATGGGAAGAGTATTTCGAAAAATCGCTGATCGAACAGATGAGTTTAAATAAGTCAAAGAAAAACAGACAGAAAACCTGAAAATCGCAGGATCGCCGATAAAAGTTATAAAGTGTGTAACTTCTTGAAAAATGAACAAGCGCCAGGCCTAGGAGAAATTCATGAAGAACTTATAAAGTACGGGAGCGAAAAGCTTTACAAACATTTAACAAAACTATTCTAAACATGCATAGATAAACATGAAGTACCGGAAAAGTGTACAAAGGAGTAGAAAGATAGTGAAGCAGAAGAACAAGTCAGTTTTAGAGCAGGAAGATCACCGCCTATTCAGCTTGACACAGATAATAAAAAAGCTTATGACCTAGAACTTCATTTACTATTTGTGGTGCTAAAAAAAACCATGTGACAATATCCCACTAAAAAAGCTATGGGCAGTGGCGTAGACGAGGAAAACGAGAGACAAAATCTTGGAGGAGGAGTGCTGGATTGACAGATATAGTTGGAGATTGAGAGTTGGAATAAGTAGAACGTTATAGCTAATATATCAAATGTTTCAGCAACAATCCATATCTCTTCTGACATACACCTGATTCACAACAAGAAAAATCCGCTTCGAGGGAAGATGATGGATACCTATCTTATTCTCAAATCTGAAATAAGACCGAAGACTGTAAGCTTGAGGAGATTTATTCTTAAAGTTTATACTTGATTTGACAATATTTTCCATGATAAAATATGCGCATACATTTCGAATTACAATTTAGTGTCCGCAAATGCAGTCAAGATAATATAAACTTTTGCCATTCACTACAGAAAAACTTCTCTAAGAACCGTTCCTCTCGAGCGTTTACCCTTTAGAATTCCACCGGAATCTATGGGGCATTAATCAAAAGAAAACGTCAAAACCAGATAAAACAAAACCGGGAATATTTCCTCGTCGTTTTTCTGGAGACATAAAAAAAGGATGTCGTCGGTGCAATATCTCCGTCTTATCTAAACGGAAAAAATATCCCGAAAATTTGTTTTTCTGGCCGTTTGCGTTTCGCGATAAATCCTGGTTAGTGTCCCTCTGTGCGTTGAATTCCTCCCACGCTATATATTTTGCGTATACGACTACGACCTCGATGTTTATCTATTATTTATCTGTTTCACTGTCTTGCATAATAAACATTATTGTTTTATCAATGACTTACTGCTGGCCATAAGTAATGATCTAAGTTAAGTAATTATAGTCAGAGTCAGAACCATTGGGATGATGATACGTCATCGAGATCGCTATGACGTAAACAGCTTTTTTAATCGGCCTTTTTTTACGTATATTCGTCCTAACTACTATATTTACAATAAACGATCCAGAATTGGCAATAAACGCAAACAAGAGAACGATCCATCAAAATACTTCGAATGTGACGATACTGTCAACGGGAAAATAAGCAGAAAGAAAAATGCGTGGATGATCGATTCGACGAGGAAAAAAAAAATCCCTAGCCTTATGACTGTTTCGACAACGACATTTTTTCATAGCCAATTGGCTTGATATGTTTTCTCTTCCTGTTTTTCAATTTTTGTTTTTTTTACGAAATCCGATTTTGATGAATGTTATTGAAAAATATATAAAGTAGAAACCAAGATATGTTTTTGAAAAACGTTATAACTATGAAGAATGAAGGCTTTCACGGCCGGTCAAATCTATTAGGAAAGTTTTTTCCGGGTCGAGTAATATTTCTAACTAACGTTTCGTCTACTGCTGCGGTAGACATCTTCAGAGGCGGTGTGGTGGAGGACGAAGAGGAAACTAATGACATGCTTTGTATGTGTTAACACGTATTCGGCGATTGCTGATCTATGTATTTGTCCCTGCTAACAGGCTAACAGATTCTTTTGTGGTCTTTGACCCTGGTATTGATAGAGCGTTTGGTTGTTCCTACATAGACAGATCCACAAGGGCAGGGAAATCTATAGACGTCAACCATTTCAAGAGGTGTCCTAGGATCCTTGGCCGATCTTAGACTTTGCTGAATTTTTCTTGTAGGCTTGTAGATGGGCTTATTCAATTTTTGTAGCGATCGTCCTATGCGATCTCTGACATTTTTGATGTAGGGAAGAAAGGCTCTTCCTGCCACCTGTGTTGGTTCCTTTTCATTTGTGCGCCATTGCTTCGTTCGTGGTAACATACTGGGATATTCATCCTTTTGATTGTAACACTTGCAAAGCAAAATTTTAACGGAAAGACCCTTTGAAGAGTCACTTAATAATACATTCAGATATTCATCCTTTTGAATGTGACACTTGCAAAGCAGAATTTAAAAGAAAAGACGTTTTGAAGATGCACATGTTAACACACTCGAATATTCATCCTTTTAAATGTGACACTTGCAAAGCAAAATTTAAACGAAAAGACCATTTGAAAAGTCACTTAATAATACATTCAGATATTCATCCTTTTGAATGTGACAATTGCAAAGCAAAATTTAAAAGAAAAGACATTTTAAAGGTGCACATGTTAACACACTCGAATATTCATCCTTTCAAATGTGACACTTGCAAAGCAAACTTCAAAAGAAAAGGCTTTTTGAAGATGCACATGTTATGGGGCAACTCATTTTCTTCAAGTGCTGATTTTAGGTGTTGCATCTCGTCCTGAAGGTATCTGGGTTCACAAATCCAGATTGCCTTGTCAGATAGAATAATAACTCCCCTCTTTTGCCTAGGATGGTGATTGGATTCCTTGTTGAGGTATCTGTCTCTATACGTCGGCTTTCTATATACTGTGTGTCTCAGTTTCCTTGAGGGTAATCTTTCTAAGAGGACTTCGAGAAATGCAAATTTGTTGTCCTTCTTCCATCGTAAACTGTATCCTGGGTTCTATTGAGTTTAGATGATTAAATTAAGAAAGTTTTCGAGCTCTGCCTGTTCATAGTTCCAATTCCAATCTAGATTGATTTAGACAAGAATTGCTGACGGATTTAGTGACCCTACTGTCCGATGACGTGTAATTCCCTCTATGGTGTCTTCACTATAAGTTTGAATTTTTATTCAATTCCGAACCATTTAACGTTTTCCAATAAGTATATGCACACACATAAAAAAATAAATATACTTTACCGGAGAACGTTTTATCTGGGAATATTCTTCCTTTCCTTTTACTCTGTCGCTATGAATTTTCCAGACTGATGCGCCGGGCGTTTGGGTTGGTTGGCTTATCCTGGCCAGGCACAACACTTGTCTGTCAGCTTCTGTTGATTTCGCACTATCTAAAAGTTCTTTTTGTGCTCTATGACATTCTCCTAGCGAAATATCAGGATAAGTTTTTCGACTGACGGCTGTAGTGCAGCAGACTGGAAAGAGCCGGACGTCGCGTCAGTAAATGTATAACTTGATTAAAAAGCATTCAGAACTGTTTCGTTTTAAATTTAATTTTTAAAAGAATTAAGTTTTCAAGTAGAATTATTGAGGTGTTGCTATAAAATTCCAGAAATATACATAATAAATTATATATTATGCTAAAGAAACATACATAATTTACTCAATTTCCATCTACTTTTGTTAGAAAATTCTGTCTTCCTAAATCCTAACCAGTTGCTTACGGTTTGCTTTGTTTAAATTGCAAATATCATTATGTAAATCTAATCGTTTCGTAATGCTCGAACCCCACTTACGAATATAATTGCTGTGCGAAGTTATACATCGCTCAAGGAAACTTGGCGAATATATGCAAATCAAACAAACACAGAACGACTGCTTTAGTTAAGTGGAGGATATTACATTTTATAAGCTCGGATGCACCGGAATAACTCCCTCGGGAATTGCAGATTAAAAGGCAGCGCTTCCGTTCGCTATTTATAGAGAAATTTCACCGTCGAATTGAGTATCCTGCGTTCCGGTGGAGACCACGTTAAGGAATTACCACCGGAATGGTTAAATTCTGTTTGATGTTCTTCGATGACGGGGAACCTGGAGCTATATACAGGGTGAATGTCATCAAACCAACCACAATAATTTGGCTGAAAATGTACAAAGGACGCTGTGCTATTTTATATTGGGAAGGACCGGTTATCCAATTTGTGGATGATTTGTGACCAGTCGATGCTGCTCAGAGCAACACTTACATCTGTGACATTTGCGAATATAACTCGAAATAAAAATGCAGATGCAGAACTTTTTTCAGATTAAGTGTGTTGATATGGTTGGATATAAAACAGTTATCCAGAAAAGCTGATTAAGAAAATGTGATAAATAAATCCATCCGCGACTGGATCCAACCAAAACCATATAAAAGCGCCAAAAAAAGCTAATCCACAATCGACATGCAAGATGAAGAACCCTTTTCCGAGAGGCAAAATTCTTGGGGTATAATATTTCACCGGAGGTGACAATACTTTCAGACAGATACTTGCAAAACAAATAAGTTGGAGAGGCGCGCCAGTACGGTCGACCGCAGACAGAAACATCTCTGTCGGAAATCCGGGGAAATCCGCCGGGGGCCGCCGCCCCCCTTGGTGGAATAGGACAAGATCGTAATTCACGTGGCGCCAGAAGATCCCCCAGGGGATGCATCGTCTCAGGAAGTGTGATGCGTTGGGTAGGTGTCGGGGCAGATATATTTTCAATTTTCTTTGCTTTATAATGGCAGGGGTTGTGAATTAGGATTAATTATAGTCCATACATCGCATAATTTTGCAAAAATAGTCTGCGGACTAAATTAAACAGCAGTTTCTGTTAGATGAGTCCCATAACTCCTTCCTCTGCTGCTCGAAACAAAAAGTGTTTATTTCCACAATGCAAATAATAATTTTTGTCGAGGATGTTTATGTGGCGGAAACGTGGAAATTCCGTCGTCGCCGGGGACCGCAATCAATGTAGCACTGTCACAGCTCCGGCTAATTAAGATAATAAACGGACGAGTCGTGTGAGATATGGAGTGTAAAATGGTCGCCGGCGGTGCAGTCGGCGACATTTTGACGCACATGCTATTTTGACCAAAAGCTCTCCTGGGAGTAGCTTGCTAGAATACGGCGATGACAGGGGCGGAGACAATATTAATTTGTTATTATACATGCGAAGTTTATCCAATCCTAGAATCGTATACTTAAATTGTATGTGAAAGATGAAGCTCTTGCTCTTAATTATGGACTAGTTAGTATCAAGAATATCTGAAAAAGATTCTGCTAAGATTACTTACTTGTTTCAGCGCCTTGAAACATTCTTTCCATCACAGAACAACGAGAAACACAATAGGCAATTTTTCATATTATCATACCTACTCCTCTAACACTCTGCCCATCAAATTTTGAGCCTGCGAGTGAAATTACTATTAGCAGCTTTTAGTGATGACGTCACCCGTAGACCTCGATGGAATGCTTGCGATTCAGGCTGTGCTAGTGAGTTGATTTGTTCATCGATTTTAAATGTAGAAAAGGTAATTTTCGGTCTGTTTTCACAGAAGAAGTTAAGTGCTCTTGATCCTCGATTATCCCAGAATTATGATGGTGGGGGAGTATGACACAATTGACACATCACATAATCCAGCATAATCGATTATGCATGTATTGGTTTGCGTTTGCTCTCTTCTTTTCTTTTATATTAATTTGTTTTCAAATCTATTGATTTATTGTGGACAAATATTCAGAATCAGTAACCAATATGATGTATTTCGATTAGTAGTTATATATTTTTGTAATTGATATCCAAACAAAAATCTGGAGAATCTAACTTATCTGTTCATAAGTCACGGAATTGAAGGTATATGGATCTTCGAAACAAACAGAAGTTCCAGCAGAATAACTTTTGATAGAATATAATAGGGCTTTATAGGTCCACGAAGGTCAGTGGAGGTGGAGACTGTTTTCAAAACTCTTCTTGCCTTTCTATCTGAGGGTGTATCTTCAAATGGACATTTTGTTTGCTTTGACATTACACATACTTCACACAATCCTGGTGCTGGATACTTTCTAGATTGCTCCCTTTTTCTATGCTCTAACCACTTTTTCTCTTCTGTGCTTAAGGCTATGTTTGCAGTAGCTTTTTATCTCAAGTTTACAAAATACAAGTTTCCTGTTCATTTTCCTTCAAGCACCACTACTGAATTTTGGATAATTTGTACTTTTCCTTTTTTAAGTATTATCTCATAAACATTTTCTTCTAATTTTCCGAGAGATAACAGCAACAACAACCCTTCACACATCCAAACATTTTTTAAAGTGAATTTTGTTCCATTCCCAGTTTCCAACTTAAGATTGTTACAAATTAAATGGAATTTGTTACTTTAAGACAAGATAACCTAGGGTCGTGGAATTCAAAAAATTAAAATAACGTGTAGTCCCTTTATGTGCAAATGAAACCACTCAAAATCCAACAAACAATAATTTTATTTGATATTTAACAATGTAATATAGAGTAACAGTAAATGTTACTGTAAAATTTTAGTGTTGACAGCTTGGTTTTTCCGGAAATCTGATACCATATACCTTTCCAATCCGGAGCTCTTCAATGGGTGTTGGGGTTTCACTTTCGTGAACTGGAACTCTTCGTATTGTTTCCTGTATCCAGGAAGAGGATAGATTGCTGGGGTGACGTCACTCCATCTGATCCAGACTCCAAACAGTGATCTTTATGTCGAGTAGATACCCAGAAAAGAATAAGGCAATATCAGGTTCACCAAAGTGAGTGCCTTGCAAAGAAAATTTAAATTGAAATTTAATATAAAACTGTTGGTGTACAGACACTTCCTTCCAACAAGATCAGGTATGAACACTTATTGCAAGTTGAAAAAAAAAAATATATTTTAATATAAAAAAAAAATACAATTAAATAATTGAAAATAATGGTTAGATAATAGTAAAGTTAAAATGCTCTCTACAGATTGAGCAGAGTGCTGCTTTCCTGACAGTAGCTCTGGCAGGCAACATTATGAAAAAAATAAGGTAAAACAATGAGGAATTAAATATTTGGATTCTCCCCCAAATAGACAAAATTTTCCTTTCAAATTAAGGTAGCTACTATAGATACAAGATAAACCTGGGGTTGAAATTAATCAAATCCAGAATATGTGAAAATTTTCGAGATGTTCCAATTAAAACTTTTTACTGAATTTTTGACCTGTCTGGATTTCTATTAAAAAATTACACCCTTTAGTCGAAATAATATTTGAGGGAATCAAACAGAAAATGGCTATTCAGGCCTCTGCCTGGATTCAATAAAGAGCTGATAGGGATGGACACACAAATTTGGTTTTTCACCGACTCTATTTAGAGCAAATGGTCCAATATTCCCACACTAACAATTGATTCTGAAAACCAGAGCAGCAGTACCTTTTTAAAATCCAAAAAAAAACTGAATTGACTCACCTCAGATAAACGTGGCGCTACCAATCGAGACTCACACAAAATGGAAGCCAAAAATTAGATTAAAAAAAATAATAAAAATATAATATTTAAATTTCAAGATAAGATAAGATTTATCAGGTAAAAACTTAAAAATGATATGATAATATGCATTGATAGCAAAATATATTGAAAAATCTATAAGGGAGAATCTAAAAATTAAGAACAAAAATTATTCAAAATAAAGAGGACTTGCCTGCCAGACTTCTGTCAACGAAAGAGATCGTTTAAGAAACCAAAGCCCATAGGAAAACGATCCCGTGTTTTTTTATACTTAACTGCATTTTAACCAGTTAGACCAATCAGGCGAGTACACCCAAAAGATCATATTCACTTCACAAACAAATCACAATGAAAAACCGCCAGGAATAAACGAGTATAGATAAAAATCCACTAGAATTATTTCAGTTGTTTACAAATTATAATAATTTAAATTAAGGTTATGTCAAAAATAAAAAACTGTGTATTAATGGCAGCAAATATCCAGTTGAGTTCCCCAAAATTTTGTAGAGGGCGCGAGTGAACTTGGAGTGCTTTAAATTTTGGCGGTAAATGTCAATAGATTTAAACCGTTTGAATTGAGTAAAAGGAAAGATGAATACTTATGAACAATGGATAATGAATAAGTTAAAATATCTTCCAAAGCGTTCAATGGCCCTTAGAGAATATTCTTACAGCGTCAGCTTGTCTTAAAACCACACATCAAACTTAGCTTTTGAGGTAAAAATTACAATCGATTACTTACGCGCCAAAATTTAAAAAGCTCCAAGTACAGAAGCGCCCTCTCCAACTCAACTGTCAATATTACATGCCATTAGGTCATTATGCCAAAAAATGATTATTTCAGAATCAGAGGTTAGAGAAAGACAGAATTATATCCATTTGCTAAAATCGAGATAAATATAATTTCTTTGAATGAGAATACAAGTGACTGTCAAATTCAAAATAATTAAAATCATACTTTGAAAAATAAATCCATCAGGTACGATGGCAGTACTAAATGAATAAAAGATATTTGCATTTTACGCAGATGATGGATAGATGGCAGCACTTGTATTATTTTGCGCTTTGTGTATACTTTAGATTATTTTTCTGATTCTGAAATGAAAAAATACGACTTTATAATGAAAATAGGAAGAGATGGAACATGTTACGTAAATGATAAATTTATTGTAGCAAGATTTCCTTATATCTTTGCCTGAATATTCTGTCCCTCTTTTGCCACATCAATCTTCCTATACCACCTTCTTTTCTTGTATAAACTCTGCCAACTGACTTCCAACAAGATGATTAGTTGCCCCGCTATCTACCACAAAGCTAATTTGATCTTTACTTGTAAAACAGGCTGTTTCTGTTGACAAAAAAACAATTTCATGCGTTTTTTCCCCTTCTTGTTTATCTTCTATGTTTTAGGCATAACCACCTCAATAGCTGCCTCTGAAACCTTCTCCATATCCTCGACGAAAACCTCCTCTGTAACGTGCTCTGTTTTGAGGACATTCTGACCTTTTGTTTCCCATTTCATTACAGAAATGACATCTTGAAGGAAACTGTTTATTTCTGCTCTCACTTGAACCTTCTCCATTGTAATGTTTTCCTCTAAAATTCCCCCTTCTAAAATGTCCTCTATATCTTACCCCAAAAGCCATATTTGGGTTGTTATAATCATTCTCTTTGGCTTTTGACTGTCTTTGTTCTTCCATTAACAACTTGCTTTATACAAACTCAAGGTCTACAGCGGCTTGATTTTGTCAAAAATAATTTCTTTGGCTGTCATTACACCTAGAAGGAATCTGGTAATGCTGAAAGAACTTGTAACATAAGTTCATCTTTATTTATGCTTCCTCCTGCTGTCTTTAACTCTGATACAATGCTGTCAAACTCCTGATTCAATGAAGTTCTTTCTGTATATTTCAAACTTCTCAACCTTGCAACATAACTTGTCTCGATATTCCTGTTTTTGTTCATGTATTTTTCAAAGTGTCTAGTATATCTTTCGCTGTAGTCTTTTCTTTCACTGATTTCAAAATATTATCAGATAAACACTGGATTATTAATGTTCTTGCCGTGACATCTGTCTTTTTCCATACTTTCAATTTTGTCAGATCTGTTTCTTCTGGTATTTTCAGTGTCTAGTATATCTTTCGCTGTAATCTTTTCTTTCACTGATACCAAAATATTATCAGATAAACACTGGATAATTATTGTTCTTGCCGTGACATGTGTCTTTCTCCATACTTCCAATTTTGTCAGATCTGTTTCTACTGGTATTTTCAGCCATTGTGTAAACTTGAAGCGTGTTTTTTTTTCTTACCTTACTTTTCCTTTTTTGCCAAATTCTAGCAATTCTTCGATTCTAGATCAGCACTGGCCCCATAACCTATTGGAGGTGTATGGATCCTCGAAACATACAGAAGCTCCATCAGGATAACTTTCGATAAAAATACGGTGGTCTTCAGAAACAAGCTTTTTTTATAACATGACAATAATTATAATGTGACAATTACTATGTGCGAAATTAAAACTGGAAAATCCAAAGGTTGCTGATAGAATAGTAATCGATGAAAGATTTTAAAATGAAATTGAAAGATATCGAAACTGAAATGGATATTTTTTCACCTTACCTTGATCTACTTCCAAACTCCACTCAGCTGGCCAGCTCATTCAGGAAGTTCAGGTCCAATGCGTAGGAGTGCAACTAAAACGTCTTGATTTAACCGGTTGCAGCAAACGCAAAAAACCGCGGGCCTATTTTCTCGAACCATACGAAGCGGGCGGAGTGTTTTTGGCAACTGATTTACTTGTCGGCAGTGTAAGGACTTTGCCGGTATCCTTTTTCAGTGTTTAACGCGCGCATTTTTGAAAGCCAAATTTAGCAACATTCTTAGGTAAAACGCACGTGCAATTCAATTAGAATAAGAGAAAACAAAAATAAAGGAAAAAAAAAAGTACCAATTTCCATTCCCAAATACGATTTGATATCCTAAATACCCAATTTAACCTACAACTATATACAGGGCGCGTAGATGAAACTGAACAATGACATACTCAACTTTTATTTTGCTACAATTGTAACGCTATCTATATGATATTAAACAAACTCAAGCTTACAGTCTATTTCATTATAGAATTGAGCATGTGAAAATTAATAAGTGGCGCCCTAATGTAACTTCAATCTCAATTAGCTATTGTAAACCCTATCCTAATTTGATATATCTTCCTACTAGAAAGTACCTACTTATAAGTTTAAAGTTGGGCCTCGAACATTATACCATAGATAGGTAGATTCATATTTTGAAAACTAACTGCCTTCATCACTTTAAATATTCTTATTATAAGCATGTGAAAATTCATGTAGGTGCATACATCGGCGCTTCTGGATTAGGACAAACACCAAAACTAACTACCATCACGGTGCGGGTGATTCAAACGTCACACGTCGTCGCATCCGGATGATACGCGACGGCATTATTTGCGCCGCAAAAGGAAAGTTCGGCACCAACTTTTCCCGAGGGCGCTCCACCAGGTTAATTAAAATGGATTCCACGGCCGGGAAATTACGACCGGATGATTCTTTGATGTCAGAACTCTCTGCGGGATCGGCCCCCCTCTCATACGCCGTCAAGAATCCCGAGTCAAAAAGCCAGTAATTAGTGTTATTTAACGAAATTTTGGCTTATTGTTACTGCGTCTCACTAATTTGCCATTCCGTTTTATATGATGATGGCGAATTTCGAATTTGATGTAAAAGGAATCTTAATGGGTCGGTTTAAATATTTTTCATCACTTTACTCGGAAGTAAGAACCAATTAAAACTAAATTAGTCTATTTTTATCAAAAAGATAATAGTGTCATAAAATCCAAATTTATTATGCTCATTCATTGTTTACTGCAGAAAAGTAATATTAAACTTCAATAATAGTATTTTTCCTGCCCCTTTATAAGAAAACTTTTCGAAATCAGACAATATTAATTGCTCTTGGCTCAGGGGTGACTGAGAAAGGGTTAGAATTCAGAGCCGTTTATTGTGACTTAAATGCAATAAACTTGAAGCACTCTCAAGCTTACATTAGCGTATAGAAATGTCTGGGAATTTAATTAAAAATAAAATATTAGATTAGATAAAATTTGCTTCATACATATTGGATTCGAAATCACCAGTAAGCAAATGGCGTGTCAGGATTTCTATCGGTTTTGACAGCGTTTTAATAACTTTTGAATTGAAAATATTCGTAATCTGACATGTCTTTCGTGGCTTCGTTTCGTGAAAAGTAATTGCGTTTTCCTCGGGACACGCAGCACGTTTTCCTTGTTTTTCCAATCGATATGGACGCTCGAAGCTAAGTTGCACGTGATAGGAAGCTTTTTTTTTTTTAAATTAAACAATGGTGTATAATAACAAAGAAAATTGTGTAATACCTATAGACTATAAAAATTAACAAAAAAACTGTTTTCATCATCTAAAGAAAATAATCACACTTAAGTAAATACTATCGCTGAAATAAACTTTTTCCGGAGCTGGAAGCTTATTGCCTTTCAAACATTGGCCCGAGTTAGAAAAGTCCATTATTGGGAAAAGGTAAAAATATGTTTGATATGGGAAAAGTTTTGAGACAAAACATTTCGATTCATATGTGAGCGAGATTGGAAAATGGCTTATAATAAAAGTTAGGCAGTTTTATTTGTTTGAATTGAGCACGAAACGTATAGGTATGTGCAAGAGAAAGAAGTACATAGTTGTAACTATAAAATACATTTTTATTGTTAGAAGGATTTATTGTATATATGTATTAGCTTGATGTTGAGTTTTAATAAAAAATTCATACAATACAAAAAAACTCTACAAATAAATTTCATTGATAGAGCCGTTGCTTCTCAAAACCACTTCTAATAAAGAATGATTTATGCTACGCGTTCCATAATCTTTAATAATACGATTCGCACTTCTTCTCCGTTTTCCTTTGCCCCGAAATACGGAAAACTGACAACACCAGAAATAGATATCGCTTACAACAAAAAATCCTCAACTTTTTATCTGCCCAAGAATAATTATTTTGTGCGAAACTTAAAACAAAAATTTCTAAAGTAGACAGTTTCATCTAACAGTGTCGATTAAATTCCTAGACTAGGAAATCTCGACCAAATGTTCCGAACTCAAAATAGTTTCCGTTGTCGCTCTCGAGACAAGTTCGGACGGAGGCGGGTCACGATAGGGCATCAGATTAAACATATTGGTCAAAGTTTGTTTAATTTTCCGACAGATTGCGCCAAACTTAATTTAACGTCCGCTCAGGCAAGAGAATTTCCATTCTATTCCCAGCTTGCTAGAGGGTTGAATGTCTTGTGAGAGAAATATATTTTGTATTATTAGAAAAAAATATTTTCAATAATTTGCTTTACAAAAATGTATTATCACAAAGTTTCAAACTTCTTTTAAATTCGATAATATAATATTATTTAACGAATTTAAACAACTAGGAGTTTTAAATGAAAGGGAAAGAAAACTTTTAACAAGTTCTACGAAGTGCCATTTCCTTGTTATGCGCTAACTCGGTTTAGACATTCTTTGGACATATTGAATTAAAGGGGAGCATAATATTAAAAAGTTTCAGCTCTCAGAAGAAGACTTTTTCCGAGAAAAATTGTTTTAATATAGAGTTATAAGCGGCTTATGGATAGGATTTTTTTTCTTTTTTATTTACTTATGTATACGATAAACAGCAAACATTTTCACACCCACTCCGAATAATAAATTATTTAATAAGAAAAATGCTATCCGGAGTGTATTCTTCCATAAGTGGAGCAATCCTTATTCTCAGATCCCTTTTGTTCTGTCATAAAGAATGCATCAAAGAAAAATTACATCGCATTTTTGCTAAGTAAATAAACAAGAAAAAAAGGCTGTAGAAAATGACACACATATTTCTCCGGTGAAGGAAACTAAATTAATGTTACATGTGGTGTTTTACGCAGAACGCTTTTTTCTCTGCTGGCTGCTGCTCCTTTTTATTTGATTTAGAAAAATGGCGAAACTTTTGGTCAATGATGGTTTATTTTATTTTAGTTTTTATCATTTTCTTGTCTTTCTAGTTTAGCTATGATTTAAATATTTCTACAATCTCAGTTTCTAATGGGGAAGTAGACAGGGTGGTTGGTGTAAATTGAAAAAGACTACTGGAGATGAAATTTCCAGTTGAATACCCCCTTCAGAAGTCATGAGACTTCACCGTTGGTAAGGGGGCCTACTAATCACTACTCCTGTTCCCTTTCAATTGAACGAGGACGGTAGATGAAGCAAAGGATGACTAAATGTGGATGTTGTGATCTTTATGTTTGTTATGTTTATTGTTCATTAAATAGGAATATTTCAAGTAATTGGTTTACCTCATTTATTCTCAAATTAATAATGATTTTTGAAAACAAGCCACATTATCTAAACTTTAACAATCAGTTTAGGTTATCTTGACAGGTTGACTTTTGTTTGTGTTCTGACAGAGGAGCGGAGCTACATTCCGAAATTATGAATACTACAGATGGGAACCACAATTTGTTCCCACCCATTACCCACGGATTTCCTTTACGCGATTATTTCTCGGAACCTATAAGTCCAAATGAGCTAAAATTTCCAGGGATTTTAGTCCGCCACTGGAATAAGAATCGCTGAAAATTTCAGCTTTCTATCTCTAATAGAAAAAAAGTTATGACCTTTCAAAGTTTTCCAAAATCTAAATCAGAAGGAAACAATGAAATTTCAAAAAAAATTCTGTTGAGATTTTGTGTCCTAATGCTCCTTTGGGATCCCCTGAACTCCATACACTAGAATATTCTGAGATTTGGATTGGAAAAATTGATAAATCACCCCAAATTGCTTAACACGATTTTATTTCTGGAACTATAATTCCAAATGAACTAAAATTTTCAGGGATTGTAGTTCGCCACTGGCATAAGAATCGCTGGAAATTTCAGCTTTCTATCTACAGGGTGCCCCACCGGGAAACACATCGATCTATATGTGAAA
The DNA here is from genome assembly GCA_917834065.1 of Ceutorhynchus assimilis. NCBI lineage: Eukaryota > Metazoa > Arthropoda > Insecta > Coleoptera > Curculionidae > Ceutorhynchus > Ceutorhynchus assimilis. The sequence continues at coordinate 8,775,459 of OU892281.1, forward strand.
TTGAAATACTGTATGCAGAAAATTTTTGAAAATTTGACAGTATGTCAATGGGGGCAACCCGGCTAAAATATTTTCAAGATGGTGGCACTTCCGGCTATACCGGAAGTAGACGTCAACTTGCTTACTTTAAATGAGACACCCTGTATATGATTGCATATTTGGATTCTGAGCAGATTTCACGTTATATACCCTATACCTAAGTTCAACTGTTTTGGAAATATTGACAGTCGAAAATTGACTTTTTGCAACTTTGACAGGCTGTAAAACCTAAACGGTTAATTTTAGAGGAAAACCGATTTTACATTCCCATCAGATTTTCATAAACTCATCATCAATCATTTGACACCAACTTTGAATTTAATCCATGATTAAAAATTCCAATTAAATCTAATCTCCGGTTTAATTCAAACTTGGTGTCGAATGATAGTTTATGAAAATCTAAGACAGGAGTGTAAAATCGGTTTTCCTCAAGAATCAACCGTTTAGGTTTTATAGCCTGTCAAAGTTGCGAAAAGTCTATTTTCCACTGTCAATATTTCCAAAACAGTTGAACTTAGGTTTAGAGTATATCACATGAAATGTGCTCAGAATTTTACGTACAATACAAATATGCAATCAGATACAGGATGTCCCATTTAAAATAGGCAAGTTGACGTCTACTTCCGGTATAACCGGAAGTGCCACCATCTTGAAAATATTTTAAACGGGTTGCCCCCATTGACATTAGTATACTGTCAAATTTTACCAAAAATTTTTTGCATACAGTTTTTCACATATAGATCGATATGGTTCCCGGTGTGACACCCTGTATAATAGAAAAAAAGGTATGATCTTTCAAAATTTTACACTTACACGTTACTACTAAAACGACGAAATTTCAGAGTCTCCAAGAAAGTCCTTGGTGACATTTTTTAAAATTGGTTTTTCCTGCTCAGTATGATTTTCCTGTCTTGTTGGCGAGAGTGTTCCAGGACCAATAACGATTACTTTGTACGCGTCTGCATATTTTTATAGCCTTTTGGTTTCGGTTACGGACATTGAGTTTCAGGCTGAGGATTTGAAGTTGAGGTTCACCAATTATTGTCATGGTGAGACTTTTGTAGTACATCCACTTTCAGTGAAATATCCAGTAGTGGTAAGTTAGCTGAAGTAATTTTTATTCGGCATCTGATTACCTCAATCTCTGTAGTGACTGTAATATCGTCACTAACTTCCATATAGAAATATTTCAGGCCTAGATTTAAGCAGTCCTGTAACTCTATTGGCAGCATTTGGTGATCTCTGTAGGAAATTTGTGTACAAATGTGACGTTTCATGAACGTTGCCTGGGATCATTTTGAATAGTGTTGTAGCGGCCTTTCGGTTTTCCTTTTCTTGCTTTAACGGTTATCTCGGGCGCCACCCTCAGGATTATTGTGGTTGAGGGCCCACGTGCATCAGGTAGCTTGTTACAGTGGAGATCAGGGGTCGAATCAGATGCTGGAAGTTATTCCTTCTATACCTCCTGTAAATCCTCCAGGGAGAGAGTGAAAATGTGTATGTGTGCGTGCGTGTAGATTAATGATAACGGGCGGTTTATAAGCAAGCGGTGAGTAACAGAAAATGAGAAGCGGTCAAGCAAGCGGTGAGCAACAGAAAATTAGAAGCAATCATGCAATACAATAGCGGTAAGATCTTTACGGTTTTAACTGTTTCGAATACCGATGTACCCGTTTCACACTTTATGTAAGACATTTCGGATACAGACATGAATTGACTTGGTTCGTCAATACGGTAACCTTAAATCGGTTAGAATCAACCGCAACGGCGGTGGAAATAAAGCCCTGTCCGTACACATGAACCGTGACAGTATAAATAATATCTAAGAGAAAACTATCCGTACACATGAACTGTGACAGTTTATAGAACCTTACACTATGTCGTGACAATAAAACATGAACCAATATATGAAGAGAAACTGTCCGTACACGTAAACTGTGACAGCTATAGAACTTTAAACTTTGTGAAAATAAATATCTTGGAGAAAACTGTCCGTACAAATAAACCGTGACAGTTTATAGAACTTTACTTGGCAAAAATAAATATCCTAGAGAAAACTATCCGTACACATAAACCGTGATAGTTTATAGAACTTTACTTTGTAAAATAAATATCTTAGCGAAAACTATCCGCACACACAAACCGTGATAGTTTATAGAATCTTAAACTCTGTCCATCCAAGTGAACCGTGACAGTAAAAAAAACAATATAATTTACCAACAAAGTAATAATGAAAAATAACTTACTCACGTTGCGGTGAAACAGGTACCAGTCGTATTGAAACAAAAATTTGTACATTTGGGTTTTGGACCATCCTAAACAACAATTTGCTATCCCTAATAGTACTTATTGAAAATTGAGCCTATAAATGTGGACACCCTGTACACCAGTACAGCCGCAGAAATAAATTTATGAGCCCAATAAGTGCCAAATTCGAGTAAGACAAAAAACATAAAATAAATTGAATCGGTTAAAAAATAAAAATTTCAGAAGGGTGGTCAGTCCTTAAGCGGGACACACTGTAGAATAATTTGATTTTTTTTTTAAATAGTAAAAAAAGGACAATTATAAAATTGAAAAAAAAATATAATAAAATGTCAAGTCATTTTTGATCGTTCATGATCGCTTATTAAATTTATAAAAAAAAGTCAAATACATAATTACGTCACCATTTTTATGTAAATTTAATAATAATTAGCTTCTACGTATAGTAATAAGTATATCAACCTTTGATGATTAATTATATTATGTATCTACCTATTACAAGTGGCAGAAGTACCTACGTATTTAATATTTTTTTGACTGGTAAGCTAGTTGAATTTACTTGACGTTTAGTTTAGGTATATACTATACTTATGTATACAAATAAATTAGATTTTTTACCTGGTGGTTATCAAGGGCGTCCTCGACAAGAAGTTTTAAAATAATTCAAGATTATAACTACAAGCTTTTAATCAAATTCAATACTTTTTTTTTTAGTATTGAAAGTAATAATCCAATCAATCATTAAGTTTGTTTTAATTTTCGGGCATTTCAAGATGTGGGTTCTCAGGTAGTCCTTGCCATCCTGTACCCTTTACATGCATTTTATAGAATTTTTCACGCTTTCTTGTAATTCTGCACTACCTAAACTTTGCTTAGTGAGGCTGGTGTAGGAATACGAACACAACTACCTATTTTCTTCTATCAAGTATCAAGTGTGATATTTCAGGTTGTAATTAAATGAAAAAAATGTTTTTCTAATCTTTTTTCGTTATAATATATGCCCATATTTTTAGAATAAAAATGGAATCTGATAATTTAAAATGGCTAACTGTGGTAATTCTATTCCTGACATGGATTTTTTTTAAATTTGAAAACTACTTCAAATCAGTTATATTAGCGATGAAGTTACAAGGACCAGCTACGGTACCTTTTTTTGGAAATGCCTTGTATCTCACAGAAGGAGATGGTAATTTATAAGAACTATTTATTCATAAGCATAATCGCTTTTTTATTCTAGTAATTCAACGATTTGCCAACATTATCTCCACCCAATTTCATGGATCGATAAGTAGAATATGGTTGTTTTTTATACCGTTTGTTGTTGTGTATAAGCCGGAACATTTGAAAATTATTATGAGCAGCTCTAAGGTATCAGAAAAAAATTTTGTGTATAAAGTTTTGGAGATCTTTTTTTGTAACGGACTTATCACATTAAAAGGTAAATGCAACAAAACATTGAGTTCTTTGTGAAACATCTCATGCAAGTTTTCTCTATTTTCTTTAAGGTCACGAATGGAAAAATCATCGAAAAATTATTCAGCCATTTTTCCAAACGAATTTAATCGAGAACGACTACTATCATTCATTTTTGAAATATTCACAAGATATTATCAGTGAACTTGGTGGCCAAAAATGTGTTAAAATTCAAAATATCACTAACAAATATGTGAAAAAAATTTTGCATAGTAAGTTTATCACAAGCCACAAGTTTTAATTATTACTTTTCTTGTAAATGTATTTTTAGGAATCATCTTAGGTGTTGATTTAGACTCCGTAGAAGAAACGCCATTCAAAAAGTTATTAAAACAATATTTAGCCGATAGATAAAGATATTCATTATTCTATTTTTTAGAATTGAAAATACTGCCATAGAAAAGTTATGGAAACCCTGGAAAACTTTTCAAAATTCAAACCCTAATTTGAAACAATCCATCCAGAGCGTTTATAGCCTACGTAAGAAAGGCAAGGATTTTAACTTTTCTTCTAACGATTTGGGAATTTATTCTAAAAATATTTTTTAGAATTTTTATGAACGCAAATCTCAATTAACCAAAAATAATTGCCTTTTGGACAAATTAATTGAAAAAGTCGAAACTAGTGAATTTACAGAAGATGAGGCTATTAATGAAGCAATCACGTTTTTAATAGCGGTATGGATAATTATTAAAATATATTAATTACATAAAATTATAGATACTTATTATCGGCTTATTTTTAGTTATTAGAGGTATAATTGGAATTTTTTCCTATAGGTAATGACGTCAAATTTTTCAGGGCTATGAGACAATAGCAATTACACTTATAGCTTGCTTATATTACTTAGCAAAAAATCAGAATATTCAGGAAAAAGTATACCAGGAAATTCAGGACGCAACTTCAAATGGAACTTGCAATAATATTACAGTGGAACATATTAATAAAATGCATTATTTGGGCCAATGTGTCAAAGAAACTTTACGAATAATGCCTCCAATACCATTATTGACAAGAGTATTAAATTCAGATATAACTTTAGGTGAGGGAAAATCAATGCCATATTAATCTATATTTTTGGGTTTATTTTTTTTAGATAACTACACAATACCTTCTGGAACAAATATATTGATGTCACCTTTAGTAACACATAGAGTACAAGAAACATTTCCTGATCCCTTGAAATATGATCCTGATAGGTTTTCTAAAGAAAATATAGATAAACTACCTCCGTATAGTTACATACCATTTAGTATAGGATCTAGAAATTGCATAGGTTAGTAGTATCAATAGTTTCTAAACAGAAAAAAATTTCACGCAAGCTTTCTTCTAGCACATAAATATGCCTATTTGGAACTAAAAACCATTATAGCATGCATATTAAAAGAATATCACATTGAGCTTAAGGAAGCCTATAATGACCTGTCTTTTGGCTACAGAGTTGCCATGACCATAAAGGGAGGAGTGTGGTTCAATATAAATCCTAGAAAAAACATTGTTAAATAAATTTGTGCATATAAATTTTGTCAAACTTGAATTGAATTCTTTATTAGTACAAATCCAAAATTAAGGAGTATGCTCATTTCAGTTTCGATAAAATGGACTTTTTGATTTTCAAAATTAACTTTGACACTAAGAAAAACAACCTATTTGAAATATTATTTCTTCAAATCTTAACTTTTTAAGAAATGCTTACGGAATAAAAGTAAATGTTGCAACCATGTAATGAGCTGTCAAGTAAGGGCGAACGTAGAGGCGCCACAAAAAAAGTGTACGAAGGGTAGGTAGAAAAAAAAAGCGACTAGACTAGAGAGAAGACGCTTGTCTGCCATTGTTCATTATACAATTTTAATTTTAATTTTGTAATAAAATTTCCTAATAGGTCGGCATACACACACGTTATTTCGCGCGGTTTATCGTGGCGTATTGGGATGTAGCGGTTTGCACGCGCGAAAGAACGGCGTGGCAAAAAAAGCGTCATGTTCCATACACTTGACAAAGTATTCAAATGATTTAGCACGTGATTACGCGCGGCATATAAGTTGGAAAGGAAAAACCGTATGTGTATGGGTAAAAAGTGTCATTTATCGTGTCGTTTGGAAGTGCATGTTATCATGTACTAATTTTCAACGATAGTTCGATGCGCAGCGTTTATGTCTCCGTACTAGCCTCAAAACCGTGACGTGGAATGGCGTGTGGACACGGGTGTGAACTGCACTATCATGTACTTGAGTACTGACGTCACATTTCAGATGAAAGCACGTCTGAAATCCCTTCCCATTCTATCATTGCGTGCAGCCCTCCTCACTCACGCACATGATTTTTCACAGGTTTTTGCAGATGACACGATAAACCGCGCGAAAGAACATGTGTCTATGCCGGCCTAATCCTTATGCCACTAGTCGGCTACGTGAACGCTCTGTATTATGTCAACCTGCTATAAGGCCTGTCAACTACAAGATGTCAGCGTTTATAGTGCATTAACGCAAACACAGAACGCAAATTTCATTTCGTTCTCTTTATTGATACGAGACCAATATACAGTAATCAGTTTTCTCTATCGGTTTTCATTTAATTCTTCCCGTGTACTCAATTCTCCCCTAATTATCTTACAAATTGGCGTCCAACTTTGCGGCCACGGTCCCTAATAATTATCTCACAAATTGGCGACCAACTTTGCGGCCACGGTGAGTTTGTGACAATGAAGCACGAATGCTTAGCGAAGAACAACGTTGATGTACCATAGTCACCAAAGGTATCTGGGACAAAAATAATTCATAATAATCTCCTGGACTATTTCTACCATCATTCATTTTATTCATAGTTTGACAAATATTTGTCACTAAAAGTCTTATAATAGTACAGGAGCTAATATGTTGCTGTACCAGTTACTTTTGAAGACGTTGGTACACTCAGATAGGGACAAAACTGCATTCGTTTGCCCCTTCGGTACCTACCGTTACAAGCGCATCCCATTTAGACTCCGCAACGCGCCCAGTACTTTCCAGCGCCTTCAAAATATTATTTCTTCAAATTTTAACTTTTTAAAAAACGTTTACGGAATAAAAGTTAATGTTGCAACCATGTAATGCGCTGTCAAGTAGGGGCGAACGTAGAGGCGTCACAGAAAAAATGTACGACTGGTAGAAGAAGAAAACAAAGCGACTAGACTAGAGAGAAGTCTGCCATTGTTCATTATTCAATTTTTATTCTTATTTTGTAATAAAATTTCCTAATCCCTATGCCATTGGTCGGCTACGCGGCGAACGCTCCCCTGTATTATGTCAATCTGCTATATGGCCTGTCAACTACAAGATGTCAGCCTCTGATGTCAGCGTTTATAGTCACTTTATAGTGCAATAACACAAATTTCATTTCGTTCTCTTTGTTAATACAAGACCAATATACAGTTATCAGTTTTCTCTATCGGTTCTCGTTTAACTCTTCCTGTGTACTCACTTCTTCTCTAATAATTATCTCACAAATTGGCGCCCAACTTTGCGGCCACGGTGAGTTTGTGACAACGAAGCGCGGATGCTTAGCGAAGAACAATGATGTACCATCGTCACCAAAGGTATCTGGGTTAAAAATAATTCATATTAATCTCCTGGACTATTTCTACCATCATTCATTTTATTCATAGTTTGACAAATATTTGACACTAAAAGTCATATAATAGTACAGGAGCTAATATGTTGCTGTCCCAGTTACTTTTGGTGACGATGGTACACTCAGATAGGGACAAAATTGCATTCGTTTGCCCTTTCGGTACCTACCTTTACAAGCGCATGCCATTTGGACTCCGCAAGGCGCCCAGTACTTTTCAGCGCCTCATCGATAGGTTTAGGTCAGGAATACAAGATGTCTCCATGTTGGCATACCTTGATGACTTGATCATCATGCCATCGTCTTTCGAAGACCATTTGACCGAACTGAGGAAAGTATTCCTGCGACTTGCGCAGTACAAGTTAACACTCAACAGACCAAAATATTCATTCACCTGTGAAGCCGTCCATTATCTAGGACACATTCTCTCCACGGAAGGAATAGGTTCATGTGAAGATAAAGTCGCTGCCATCATGAATATGTTATCACCGAAAAACGTCAAGCAACTGTTAGGATTTATCCAAACCTGCTCATGGTTTCGTCGTTTTGTTGAAAACTTCGCCGATGTTGCTAAGCCACTAACGACACTGACCAAGAAAAACGACCCGCACACCGACCAAGAAAAACGACCCGCCCCAATCCTGAGGCAAGCAGACAGCAGATTGCCGTATATCCTACGAACGGATGCTAGTGAGTTTATTACACAGAGAACACCTAAGTAGGACCTATTGTTTATGCTGTTAATTAGACACACATAGTTAGGATGTTGAAAAACTCTCTCTCTCTTACATTTGATTTTTCGAAAATCTTCCAGGGGGCGATCTGAGGAAAACCACCTATTCAAAATATTATTTCTTCAAATCTTAACTGTTCAAAAAACATTTACGGAATAAAAGTAAATGTTGCAACCATGTAATGTGCTGTCAAGTAAGGACGAACGTAGAGGCGCCACAAAAAAAGTGTACGAAGGGTAGGTAGAAGAAAAATAAGCTACTAGACAAGAGAGAAGACGCTGGTCTGCCATTGTTCAATATTCAATTTTTGTTAGAAATATTTTCTTCAGGTAATGACCAACGTGAATACAGGGACACAACGGTCCCTGTTTGGGAATCGACCCACTGAGCAGTGGACTCAGGCTTCCCGTGCCAATCCTTGACGCGTTTCGTCCTTGTTAGGACTCATCAGAAGGACATAGGCTGAAGCTCCCTGTTCAAGCAAATTGTTCAACGCCGGTAGGGGTATTTGCCCTCGGAGTAGTTGTTTCTGACTGGTCAACGAAGTTCAATACTGTATTCACGTTGGTCATTACCTGAAAAAAATCTTTCCAACAATTTTCATTGCCAATGAAAGCTCAGACCAATCAGTGTAGTTCAACGCCGGTAGGGGTATTTGCCCTCGAAGTAGTTGTTTCTGACTGGTCAACGAAATTCAATTTTTATTTTCATTTTGTATTCAGAGCGTAAATTAGGGCCTTGTTGAATTTACTAATCTTCTCTTACCCTGACGGGCGAATATCCTAGCAAACAAATTGAAATAATCAATCTAGAGATATTGGCTCAAAAACAACTATAGCTGAGTAGCCTCCCGTATGGGACCTCAGTACCTGCTGGTGAAACTGGCTAACTAACAAAAACTCTTCAGTATCGAATATAGGTAGTGTTTAAATTTCCTTAATATTTGCTATATCGGGCTCATGTCAAGTAAGTAAAATTGAGTAAGTTTCCACAACGCAGGTCCTATTTATTTTTTAGAAGATTTGTTGTTTAAAAGGTAATAAAAATTCACACTCTTCGATCTTGCTGAACGTACCCGGGTCTGGTATACTGCAAGACCTACGTCAGAAACTTTGAAGTCAAAAATTTATTTTTTCACAATGCTCTGGTGATATACAAGCATTTCTTATCATCTATCTATACCATCAGGCATATCTACTTGTACATATTGATATAATCTAAATAGGACAATGTGAATCCGAGAATGAATAATTTTTTTGATATAATAGTAAAAAGCCAATGGTTGAACACGCTAGTAAAGTGAAAATAGTTCTGGGTCCCTTATCCAAAATGGGGCAGCAAAGTTGTTCTTTATTATCTCTTCTATCTCAATACTTCCGGCAACACTAACAATACATTTGACCGTTAGCTTTGGTATACTTATCATATGTAAATATTCCATATGATTGATGGAAAATACATTAAAACACATTTTCCTTTTTGTTCCTGTCAGTGGCGCTTCCAAAATATTCAATACTACAGGAGCCTGTCGAAATAACCATTTTCAACCATACAGTTTTGTATTTCCGATCAGGATGAGACACGAAAATAATAAATATTTCGCAATGCACTCTCTTTTGCAACTAGAATATTTTGACTGTAATGCCGTTATCAAATATGTATTGGTTTTCGTGTAAAGTGTAGATCAGTGAAAGTTTAATACACGGAAATGCTTTATGAATTCATATTATCTAAAGTTTCGAAACCCATTTGGCAATGATAATGGCGATAATAATAAAGGGAATAGAGGAAAACCGATCACTAATAATAAATTTCCCTTGCAAAAGTGTTTTTTTTTTATTGAACCAAATAAATATGGATGTGGAAACGTTATTGAAAAGAAACAGTTAATGGAGCCATTGAATTCTCGTAGAGAGAAACGATATGTTTTCAGTTTGTTTTATTGAAATTGTACAGAATCGACAACACAACGAAATTTATTGACGAATATCGGTAGAGGGGCCCCATTATAATAAATTTATCATTCGGCTTATAGACGCATTTATGTCGTTTTTCGGGAACATTTGTTATGCTTTTCTATTTTATTTCGAATGCATAGCGATGAGGGCGGAATTATATTACGAAGACCTATCACAATATCTGAACTTATGTATAAATAAACTGGAATATCTTTGTGAACTATCCCAAAATAAATATGGATTATTCCTTCTGGCTAATAGTAAGTGTATTCATATACAAATCAAACTCAAATTCTTAAGCTGCTTATGAAATTGTAAAAAAAATATAATAATGTTGCATGATCCTCGTACATATTCCTTTTTAAGCGAACTCTATCGCGAGATTTATACCGCGTCCACCCTTTCCGCTATAATTCTCTATCAGAAAATAAACCCCGATTGGGTGGTTAATGCCCTGACGGGACGGCAGGGGTAGCACAAACAAATTGGCCAATTCTTGGATTTGCGCCTAAATTAATGTCTCCCAGTTCCTATCGGTGCGCTTTAAGAACCAAAAACCTGATTATGCCCGATCGTCGCGTCTAATCGGTTTTCCGCTCAATAAACGGCGCAAATTGGCCAGCTTTTTTACTTACTCCGGAATAAGGTTTCTTCATATTTCCGAAAGACAACGCACGAAATCCAATAATGAGATTGGGAATTCGATTGGCTAATATTGAACATTGGCATTAAACCGGATACGATTATGTCGTTTGGAAGAAAATTCGTTTTTTTTTTTACTGATTGAGTTATTTTAATTGAATTTCTTGCTTGGTTCATTTGCATTTAAGTTCATTTTGTTATTGAGTATATTTTATTGTTGTGTTTACTTGAAACTGCACTTAAGAATGGAATATTTCCAAATAATTATATCACTAACTAGACTAACTTTAACTATAAAAAGAAAACGTCGGTTCTGGACAATAATAATGATTATGATAAAAGCGGCGAGTTGATTACCAGGACCTTAATTTCAGCAAGAACGTTCGTTATTGAAAAAGTTTCACACCCCATAAAACCCTTTATTGTGTCTGGGAAACTCAGATACGAAGAATTGAAACTTTTTCCGCCGAGACTAAATATTTTCCTTATCCCGATGGACATTCTTTTCTATTGCTTTTCCGATACTCTGATACCACCCAGTTTTCCTTTTCCGCAATTTTAAGCATTCGCTTTTATGTCTTTTCCTCTCTCTTGAGAAGAAAAGGATACTCTTGTGTTAATTTAAAAAAAAGTGTTTTCTTTGCGTTACATTTTATTATTGTAACGTTTATTACTTGTTACAATTTCCGTAAGTTAAGTTATTATTCTAAATATTTGCAGCGATTGGAAAATAAGCCAAGAGGAATTTTTTTATTGGGTTTGCCAACGTGCCTTATTTTAAGAAAAACATTTGATGCTATACAAGCAAACCTGCTCACCCTTTTTAAATTTATGTACTATTTTAAGCCATGATACATAAACCCAAATATACTGGATGGTCTATTTAACTCGAGATAGTCTAATATCTTGGAAACGGCGCGTTTTTTTTTAAAAAAAAAAACTATGTTATAGGTTTTTTACGTTATATTTAGGATGGGGTCACTTTTAGTAAATTTCTGCTGCCAACCTCAAAAAACTGAAAGTACTTTTTAAGGCATTTAAAGTAGGGGAATTTCAAAAGTTTTTGTTTGGTAACGGCGCGCGCCGATGCACGGTTTATATTTAAAAAAATATAAACTTTTTCAAATAATGCCTGTCGATTCATTTCATTATTTTTAGTTGTCACTGGTTTTGTCAATTTATTATTAACTATTTTGTATACTAAATTCTAATTAAGTGCCAAAAATACCTTACAGTTTAAAGAAGTTCTTCTAAGAATTCGGTACCTTTTCGTAACGTGTGAACTAGGTAACTTCAGAAAATGCCTGATGGCATTTTCTTTGCTGGTTCCATGACGTCATCCTAAATATAACGTAAAAAACCTATATATGGTGTCATGGGGGAGAGAAAATGGTAGGTAGCACTGATTTTTAACTTTGAAAACTTTTATTGGTTAGGTACTACAAGATACCACAAGATAAAGCTAAGGGTGAAATTAATTAAATCCACGAATTGTCAAAATTCTTGTGATGTTTTAATTAAAACTTTTTTAAATGAATTTTTTCACCTATCCGGATTTCTATTTCAAAAATTACACCTTTTTTTCAGCACTCTCCTTCTCGAGAAGATCATGAGAGAGTCAAACAATAAATGGCTGTACAGGCCTCTGCCTGGATTCGGTAAAATGTTGATAGGGATGGACACACAAATTTGGTTTGCACCAACTCTATTTAGAGCAAATGGTCCAATAATCCCACACTAACAATTGATTCTGAAAACCAGAGCAGCAGAACCTATTTATTAGCCAAAACTCTGAAATGACTTACCTCAGAAAAACGTGGGACCACCAATCACAAAATGGAGGCACATAATTAGATTAAAAAAAATTAAATATAATATTTATATTTCAAAGGTAGATACGATGAGATTTATCAGGTAAAAACTCAATGATATGATAGTATATACTGATGGTAAAATCAATTGAAAAATTATTAAGGGAAAATCTAGAAATCTGAAGGAAAAAATTACGATAATGAAAATGGACTTTCCTGCTCGGCCACTGCCAAAAAAGAGACCGGTTTAGAACCAAAACCCTGTAGGAAACCAATCTTGTGTTTTTTTATACTTCATATAGCATTATGCTGTACAACTAACTACAGCCTATTTTACCTGTTTTTATAAGACTAGACTACTGCATAGGTAATCCCATTTGAAAAAAGCTGAAAACATGCAACATTTCAGATTCCTGACATTCAATTTTGGTTTCTGACCATGGTTTCTAAAAATTCAGCCAAAACTGTACAACTTTTGTATTAACACCTTTCATCTATTTGTAACGGTGATGGCTGTAAGTGGGGTATATATAAAAAAACACTCTGTACTTGAACAATAACTTATCATATAAAGTCGGAATTTGTAAGATTATCCACTTTTTGTCAATTCATTTTTCAACAGGAATTAGTAATATTACTTTACCAAACTAGTAATATATTGTGACAAGTTATAAAAGAACAACTGAGTGAATTGTTGCGGAAGTTATGGGTGGACCTCTGCGGGACGAGCGCAGCGAGTTCCGCAGCCATCTATTCATCAATATGTTGTTTAATTACAATATTAACCTGACTCACTCAAATGTGAGTTATTCTCATTAGTTTAAAAAATACATGGTTCAGGTGAATATCTTACTTGAACAGTTCAGCAGCAGTATATTGGTGAGTAGTGGATGTCCACCCATAAGCTCCTCAACAATTCACTCGTTTGTATTTGTATAACTTTTCACAATATATTACTAGTTTGGTAAAGTAATATTACTAATTCCTATTGAAAGGCGAATTGACAAAAAGTGAATAATTATAATCTCACAAATTTTGACTTTATATAATAGGTTATTGTTCAAGTATAAATAAGTGGATTGTTGCGGAACTTACGGGTGGACCTCTGCGGGACGAGCGCAGCGAGTTCCGCAGCCATCTACTCACCAATATACTGCTGAACTGTTCAAGTAAGACATTCACCTGAACCATGTAGTTTTTAAACTAATGAGAATAACTGACATTTGAGTAAATCAGGTTAGTATCGTAATTAAACAACATATTGATGAATAGATGGCTCACCTATAAGTTCCACAATAATCCACTTATTTGTACTTGAATAACTTGTCACATTAATTACTAGTTTGGTAAAGTAGCATTACTGATTCCTGTTTGAAAGGCAAATTGACAAAAAGTGAATAATCATAATCTTACAAATTTTGACTTTATTTATATAATAAGTTATTTGTTAACACATAAAAGCTTCAATAGCTCATTTGTACCCGAGAGGTTATGTAATAGAAAATAATTACGAAACACTGGGTTGTTCTTAATAAAAGTGGACTGTATTAACTTTTCAAAACATTACGATGACAATCGGCAATAAACAAAGTTACATTTTTTATTTATTGTCTGTATTTTGTGCAATAGCAATTTCTTGCTAATTAATTAAAATTTGGACGCGACTTCGCGACGCCGCTTCTTCAATACGGCGGGTAGCACAGTACCTATTTATGCGATAGCCAACTCACGACTACCCTAGGAATTTATACAGAAATGGCGCTTCCCTTAAAATATCTAGGTGTGGACGAGTCCATTATTGGAATTTGGGGGGAAGAAGCATATTAAAAAACTTGTTCCTTCTTGTGGGTTTTTTTATGTTTTGGGAGAATTGATATTGCACCAATACTTGTAACCAATACAATAAGGATAGATTGCACCATAATATAAATAATAATATAAAAATCAGGAATAATTATTAGAAAATCCAACATACTCCCGCCTTGGGCATTTTCTGATGAAAAGTCCAATAAAAAATCAAATGAACGCACTGAGAAAAGCACTATTCACACCTTTTACTAAAACACTTATTATAAACTATCAACAAGTAACTCCTTAACCTAAGCTATAAAATATAATAATATTATCAGTAATCAATAATTACATTAAGAATCGTCACAATCGGTTATAGGTTTATCATCAGGTAAAGGACATAATTTTGTAATAGACCTATAGAAAATTCCATCTTGGGTTTTAATTTTAACTAACCTCACTTTGCCGTCTGGGCTGTGAGGTATCTCACTGATACGTGCCAAAGACCATTTGAGAGGTGGTAAATTGTCCTCTTTGACCAATACCACCTGATTGATTTTCAAATTCTGTGAAGGGTTGCACCACTTGGGTCGATGCTGCAGCCTATTTAAGTACTCCACAGACCACCTTTTCCAAAACTGTTGCTTGATTTTCACACATTTCTCATACATAGATAAACGATTATTGGAAACTTCAAGTAAATTTTTATCTGGATATGCAGCCAAGCTATCGCCAATCAAGAAATGACCTGGCGTTAATGGATTCAAATCAGACGAATCATTAGACAAAACACTCAAGGGTCTTGAATTTAAGATGCTCTCGATAGAAGTGAGTACAGTGCTAAACTCTTCAAAGTTTAATACTGTGTCACCAATAGTTCGTTTGATATGGTACTTGGCACTCTTAATCGCAGCCTCCCATATGCCCCCCCAATGAGGTGACCGTGGAGGTATAAATTTCCACTGGGTTTCATTTTGCGCGAGGAAATTTTCAATGGAATGAACATTTTCCTTACTCTTAAAAAATTCATGAAGTTCCTTCAACTGGTTACTGGAGCCTAAAAAGTTTGTGGCATTGTCAGAGTAAATCACAGATGGATTACCTCGCCTACCTATAAATCTCTTAAGAGCAAGCAAAAAATGCTCGGTTGACAATCCTGTCACAAGTTCAATGTGCACGCATTTTGTTGCCATGCAAACAAAGATGGCAATGTATGCCTTGATTTTTGGAGCTCTGCGTAAATTAGAAGTTTTAAGTAAATAAAACCCACCAAAATCAACACCCACTCTTTGGAAAGGCCTCGAGATCGAAACTCTGTCCCTAGGTAAGTTACCCATCATTTGCTCAGCGCACTTTGCAGTAAAGCGAAAACATGTTATACAATTATGAATAATTCGTTTGACTGACCTAAGCCCGTCAATAGGCCAGTATCTTAATCTAAAATTGGTTAATACTGTTTGTGCACCTGCATGGTATAGTCTCAAATGTTCTTTTCGCAACATTATATTGACAACATGACATTTTGACGGCAACAGTAATGGATGTTTTTGGGAGAATGGAATATTAGCATTTGATAATCTCCCGCCAACACGCATTAGGCCTTTTTTGTCCAAAAAAGGATTTAAGCAACGTAGCTTTTTATTTTTAATTATTTTATCATTTTTCAGACATTTAATTTCTTCAGAAAAATATTTTAGTTGAAGAAATTTTATTATGAACCACAATGATTCTTGTAACTCATCAACACTAAGCGAACCAAAATTTCTTTCACCTATTGAACATCTCAAGTTATGACAAAACCTTAAACAGAATGCAATAACACGTTGCAACCTATAAAAATCTGAATATTTTTCTAAAATTTTATGCAATTGACTTTCACAATGTGCTTTGGACACTGCACTTAAAACCGTTTTTCTCTGCTCTGGAAGATTTTCAAGAACGAGATTAGTTTTAAAGGAATCAAGATTAAAATTTGGATTACTTAAATGATGAGGACCATTCCACCATTGTTTGTTAAACAGTAACTCTTGGGCTGAAAGACCCCTGGACACATAATCACTTGGATTATCCTTCGTAGGTATATACCTCCAGACACAGTTAGAACTATTTTCTTGTATGATGGAAACACGATTTGCAACGAAAATGTTCCATCTTCCTGGATGTGACTGCAACCATGCCAGTGAAACTTTCGAATCTGTCCACAGGTTAACAGAGTCAATTCTGAAAGAGTCTTTAAAAATATTTACAATTCTTTTTGTAGTTTGGGCTAACAGCAAACAACCACAGAGTTCTAGCCGAGGAACACTGATTGTGCGCAACGGCGCAACCTTAGACTTAGAACAAATTAAATTAGTTGACACACTGTCATTATTATAAATTACTCTCAAATAAAGAGCACAACCATACGCCTTTATACTGGCATCAGAATACCCATGTATTTCTATTCGCTTCACATCATCCAAATTATCTATCAAACACCGCGAAATTTGTAGCTCTGACAAATCTAAAATATTTTTTGCAAATTTCAACCATTCATATTTCAACTCTTCGCTGAGACAATCATCCCAACCCAACTTTGACAGCCATAATTTCTGCATGAAAATTTTTGCATTCACTACAATCGGAGACACTAGTCCCAAAACATCGTAAATTTGCGCAATGACAGCCAAAACATTTCTCTTAGTGAGAGGAGTGATATCAATATTTTTAGGTAAAGACACAGAAAAACAATCCAACTTTGGATTCCAAAAAATACCTAAAACTTTATTAGACATGCCCTCAGAAATTAAAAAATAGTTTTGTAACTCAGAATCAGAACTAAACTTTTGCATAAACTGCTGAGAATTGGAACACCACTTATGAAGTGAAAACTTTCCCAAATTCAATAATTCAACTAATTGGTTTCGTAATTCATATAATTCATTCAAGGAATTCACGCTATACAGTGCATCATCAACATACATTTGACTTGTTAAAACATTCGCTGCAGTAGGAAATTTATGCTTATACATATTTGCCAATTCAGTGAGGCAACGAGTGGCAACGTATGGTGCGAAATTGGTTCCATAACTAACCGTCAAAAGTTCTATGCAAGAAAGTTCTTCACCAGGGCTTTTTCGCCATAAGATGTTCTGCAAAAAAGTATGGTCTGGATTAATCATAATTTGCCTGTACATCTTCTGGATGTCAGTAACAACTGCAAAACGGAACATACGGAACCTACACAGTATGTCAAAAAGCTCAGGCTGTACGACCATGCCTTTAAGACAGATATCATTCAATGAATATCCCGAGGTTGATTTCATTGATGCATCAAAAACTACCCTAAGACGAGTACTAGTTTTGTCATTTCGAATTATGCAATGATGCGGAATAAAATATTTATGTTCATTGTTTTTATTTTTAAGGTCCAGAGGAACATACCTTGCGTGACCCAACTTTATGTATTCGTCAATGAACTCAGAATATTGACTAAATAAATCAGGATTTTGAATCAACCTTTTTTCAAGGGAATTAAAACGTTTTTTGGCCGATAAAAATGATTCTCCAAGCTTCATATTTTCATTTGAAGATTTCAAAGGGATGTCGACTTGAAATCTACCATTTTCAAGTAACTTGGTAGTATCTACAAAGATTTTTTCTGAAATTTCATCATCAGTAGACAATATATTGTCCTTAGGAACCTCCTCAAGAGTCCAGAATTTTTGTAATAGATTATCAACTTGATCTGAACTGATAAATAATGACAACGGCTTAAACGGATCACAATTTGCAATGAAATTCGAAATTAACGAAGAAGGCAAATTTCCACCTATAACCCAACCTAGGTGTGTGTTTTGGAGGACTGGAAGTTCATTACCAAGGTTAATTAAACCAGGAATCAACAATGAAAAATACACCTCTGCTCCAAGAAGTAAATCAATATGTTGTGGATTGTAATATTTTGAATCTGCAAGGACAATATTGTTAGGAATTTCTAACTTGCCGGCTTCAATTGGAAATTGCGGCAACCTGCAACTACTGAAATCTGTAATTGAGCATGTAGCTTTAAACCTTTTATTTTTGTCAATAGTTTACTTAAATTCAATATCAATTGCTTCAGTGCATTGTACTGCGCCAGAAACACCATTAATTTCAACATTTTTTCTATACGTTGGATACCTTAGTTGTTTTGCCAATTTCCGTGTCATAATAGATACTTGAGATCCATTGTCTAGGACTGCTCTAGCCGACAAAAAAGTTCCATCATTATTAATTACCTGTACGAAGGCAGTGGCTAATAAAACATGACAATTTTCACTACCGAAAAAACTAGATTTCGACTGCAATACAATGTTGTTTTCAGGACATACTGAACGTGAACTATGGGGACGCACTGTATGTGAGTTTTCTGAATTTTGATTTTGGCCACTTTGACCACTCACATTAGCTAAACCCGACGCGGACCCTGAACCAGAATTGTCAACATGACCCAACCTGTTCTCTTGAACATTTTGTCTAATATTTGCCGTTTGAAAGTTGTTTGAATTATTTTGATGTCTATTGTTTGTATGATTGTTATTGTACTTAGATGTACTATTATCTACATGTAACAGTGCATTATGAGCTTCTCCACACACGGGACAATTGTTAAAAGTACAATCTTTAACATGATGTGAATCAAAACATTTGAAGCACAAGTGGTTTGAAAAAATAAAGGATTTCCTTTGGTTAACTTTTAAATCTTTAAATTTTTTACATTTATAAATCATATGATTATTTAATTTGCAATATAGACAAAATAACTTTTTTCTACAAACGTGTTAAAAATGCAATTTTTAACACCGCCCCGAAGCATTAAAAATGTTACTTTATCGCACTAGTGCCCTAAAGTCTTTATAGCACTAGTGTTAAAAGTGAAACATCAAATTTTGAGAGCGGACGTCAAAAAAAGTTTGTATTTTCAGTTATTTACATTGATATGGTGAAATTTGAACAACTGAGGTAGCCCGATTGGCCGCCTCATCTATATTTTTCGAAGGATCGATGCAACTTTCTTTTTCTTCTGTATTTTGTTGCATTTTTAGCAAAAAGCATTCCTGACCACGACATACTTTCAAGAAACTGACAAGACATTTCCTTACCTGTAAAACAAGGTGCTGGTTGTATGGATTTTTTGACAAATGTCAAATTCAAGAATTTTATGTAGGAAAGATGCTTCCAATTTATTATTCATTTAAAAATCCAATTTGTTAGTGGTTATTGCTTTTTATTGCCGTTTGTAGAAAAAATATTGTATGATATTTGTGTTAAAAGTATTTTTAAGGCACTTATGTGAATTGCAGAATTCGCTTCGCTCATTCTGCAAACTTTCACATGCGTGCCTTAAAAATGTACTTTTAACACTTATATCATAAATAACTATTTCTCTACAAAATTAGAATGTTTTTTGATAGGCTCTGGAGAAGACAAATTCTCGGCAGCCTGACAGCGTTTCTCCACAAAATTTAGGAAATCAACCAGCGTTGGCATTTGAGTAGGACCCCTCTCTAATTCATAAACTCTTCTAGTATTAATATCTAGCTTTTGTGACAAAATAAAAACCAGAATTAAATCCCATTCCGCCACCGGAACTCTGAGATTTTTTAGACACTCCGTATGTTGCTTTATAGAAACAACAAAATCACGTAAGCTAGCAGAACTGCTTCTATTTATGGATGAAAGTTCCAATAGGCCTTTAATATGAGAGTAAATACTAGCTAGTTTGTTCTCATATCTGTCTTTCAAAATATCTATTGATACCTGCAAATTGCTACTTACTAATGGCAAATTCTCAATAAGCTTTAAAGGTTCACCCTGTAAATTGGATTTTAGATAGATTAATTTTTGTATATCTGCCAAATTAGGATTGTTTAAAACCAACGCTTTGAAAATGTCAAAAAAGCTTGACCAATTTTGATGAGCTCCTTTAAATTTATCGATAGTTATCTCAGGCATCTTAGAACCTATTGTACAATTATTCGAGTTATTTTGAGAAACATTACTATTTACACTTGTATTTACATTATTCAAGACAGGAGAACATTTGTCAATCAAAATTTTTAGTATTGTTTTTAAATTGAAAAATTTATCTTCAGTTTCTGACCTATCGCCTATTTTTTCTGCACTTGCTCCTATATTTTCTATTGAATCTTGTGAAATGGAGAATTTCCTAACTGATCAGTTGAGTATGTTTTGTTGGATTATGCACACAACTTTGTGATTTAAACTGTCCCCGCAATAATTAACCCGCAAGTTTAATTATCCGAACATATTAAACTCCTCAAAACTTTCTGGGCGGCAGAGTATTACCAGCTCCTAGAGTTTCCACTTGCAGAGTTGATTTACTTTAACTTTCGCAGTTAGACAGATTACCTTTTTACATCTATAAAAGCAGGCACACGTAAAATTACATTAAAGTTTACAAATCACGCCGGTTAACTTTGGGTGGTTTAATATTTGCAGTAATATTTGTGAAAATTTAATAGCTTTTGATAAACCGAAGCACACTGAATTTACCATTCCTTGCCTATGTTTATCATTTATTTACAAGGAGCTCGTATCTGCACTTAATGATGTTTGTTTGTAACTGCATTAAATTCATTTTCGTGCCATGTTAAAAGGATAAACGGAAACGAGTAAATTTATTTTTAATTATATTTGAGAACCTATGTAAAGATGTAATAACTAGAGACTGGGAAACGAATTTGAAACACGAAACAAGCTTTGAAAATAGAATTTTTATTTGAAAAAACACATTCCCCTATGAAAAAAATTCATATTTTCGTTCTCGTAGGGACAAAATGACATCCGCATGATAAAAAATATGTTTCAAAAGGATCGCTATTAAAAATGCACATAAAGCGAAACTCCAAAAACGATTACAAAATGAGTTTATGCGACTTTAAGCTAATTTTGACTGTAATCGCCCCTACAGTATGTTTTATCTAAATGTAACCCCATCAGATAGCTCGAGGATATTTGAGTATGAAATTTATAAATGGGCTTAGAGCAGAACTTAATTTTCGTTTGGTAATATTAATGTATTTATTAAAATAATTTTGAAAGATAAAAAGTGCCCTCTGTTGGTCTAATAACTTTGAGTAAGTAATTTGGCTATATCTTGGTAGGTAATATAAATTTTATGATTATTTTCTCCAATATCCATTTACCATACTCCCCCATCTAGGCCTAGAACAACATAATATTTATCTTATAAAAGGCAATTTTATGGCCTCTAGCTACTAATACAGCCTCCCTCCATGTTTAAATAAACATCTTTTGATAATCCGCTCCGATATTATATTTCAAGACCCTTTAGCAATAAAGCTCAAACTATTTTGTTCAATAACATATGGGGGAGCTCATTTTATGAGAAAGGAAACCATTGAACTTTGAGTTCACGATAAGAAAGAAAATGCTCGGAATAATAATTGAATTAAAGAAGAATCTGCTAAAAACTTTATGTTTACCCAAACTCGATGTCCCTTTGACTCCTTTCCTGCTTTGCATTCAAACCTGGTAATCTCCCACGAACTTTCACAAACATACAGCGGTGCAGTTCGGTAGTTGTAAACTATTTCGTTTCCCCTAGACTTGATTCACGTTAACTTTTCCCGTTAGACAGATTACCTCTTTACGTCAATGGAAGCAGACACACGTAAAATTACGTTTTAACTTTACAAAACCAAAACCAACTTCATCGGTTTAGTCTTGA
Organism: Ceutorhynchus assimilis; assembly: GCA_917834065.1. Lineage (NCBI taxonomy): Eukaryota > Metazoa > Arthropoda > Insecta > Coleoptera > Curculionidae > Ceutorhynchus > Ceutorhynchus assimilis. The sequence continues at coordinate 8,797,513 of OU892281.1, forward strand.
TATCCTCGTACGTACGCCGAGTGTAACGACTTTGATAAACTCCACGAAATTAACCTGGTTATCATTTAATGGGATCTAAAATACAGCGGGTAAATGTTTTTAATTATGTTTGTTTTTAATCATATTTGAAGTTTATGATACATTTTAGAGTTTTTAGGTGTTAGTAGTTTTATTTTTTGTTTCGATCTAATTATTTTGTAATTTTATTTTATCGAAATATGGCTGATACACTGAACTCAATAATAAAGAAACAGTCAAATATGACATAAAGGTGCAGCAGAGGTCTAAACAATGAGTGAAACTTACGTTCACAAGAATGTAAGTTCTGTAAGCTCTGTTTCTCTAGTTGTGTGCTTTCGCCTATATTGCAATGATGAGAGCATAACAAGCTCGAAACCAGTCTGCAATTGGTGGTAGTGCCCAATGATTATAGGAATTCGGGTTTCTTTATTTTCTCATAATAGCAAAACCGCTCGTATTGCATAAATCTAACCGCGTCAGAGTAATACAAACTCATAGTACGAGTAATTAATAGTGTGTTGAAGCTTCGGTAAAAACACTTGTGTTTTCCAAAGAAATTCCAAAAATCGTGGTTTTTATTTTCATAAAAGTTGTTAGGACTTCACCATAGAGATTGTCACACGACAGCACAGCCGCTGACAATGGAGAATGTATTCAGGAAACTTGACTAGTTTGGATATATGGGAAACGAATAAATCAACTACAGTTCACCTATGACACTGTATTTCAAACAAATTTAAAGTCTAACTTCTAATGACTAGTCAGATGGCAAAATCATCAAAAGAAATGTCCCTGAGGATGTGGGATGTGAGAAGCTAAAATTTGAAAGCGAAAAGAAATTCAGAAGGAAGGAATTAGGAAATACTGCGGAAAGGGGTTTGGTTGTGAAATGGTGGCACGTGTATGTTACAAATTTAATGAAGTCTGTGCTTATTGTCCTGGCTCTCAGCGGATGCATATTATATCTATACAATCCATTACAGCATAACATCATTGTTTCCTGATAGAGAAACTGAAAGCTAAAATATTTGACATGAACAAATAGGTACATCTTCCGCTTCAATCGCAGCACAGTGTACATCCTAAACTAATCCTATATTTCCTGTTTAATTAACCAAAAATAAAAAAAAAGGAAAAGGGAAGATTCCCCAGGCTAGACACCAACGAAAGTTTTCTCACGTAGATAAGAAACATTTCCCATTTTCTGGGTACACCACACAAGTCCCCCCCAAGACCCGGGGATCATAATTCATAGAGCACCGGCGGCTCCGTGAAGAAGTCCCCCGGGTGCAAATTAGCAACTTTTGCGGGCCGCCCTGTCTCGCGACTTGATGAATGGGCGGCCCGGTCACCTCGCGGAGCCGTTAGTTACAATTAATGTCACTAGGTGGCGCCCGAGGTGTTTCTTTAAGACACAGAAAACCCAACTGCGGACCAGAAGAGATTCGTTTTAATCTTTGTTTGTGATATAAACTTTTTGACTTTAATTAGTTTTTGGCAAGTTGTTGCTTCCCAGAAGACTCAATCTTGGTCAAATTTTAAACAAAATTCGCTTTACATATTAAGTATCCATCGTTCCATCAACATGATATGGTGGGTGGACACTTTCAAGACCGAATTGAGTTAATATGCAAATCAGAGCATGACTGGCATTTAACTCTTAATGTAAGTTCGAAGCCATTCTTCGGCTTCTTTCATTAATGATATTTTTATTGCTAAAATTAGTCTAAGTTTTAACTCATTAACCTAATTCCCCATGCTACCTTCAAATTACAACATTAGGTTAAACTCAGAAGTCATGACGACGCAAATAAATGTCTCCGAGTTGAACCATAATCAACAAACACGAGAGTTGGCTCGGCATCCAAAGTTAATGTTATCGCCCGCCCGAGGAACATTGTTTCATCTAAAGTAATATTTACTTTTGTCTTTGAAACTCTACTTTCCAAGTTTAAAATAATTTAGCAGAGCTCCGGGCTGTCGCTGACGATAAGGAACATATTTTCGTACGGAAATGTAGTTTCATATTTTTCGTGCGAGAATTTCTCCTTCAGGCTGACAGCGACTTTTGAACAAATAAAATATATATATATATATATTTTTTTGACATCTAATAAAAAAAAGTGACATGTTCTATATTGCTCCAAGTAAACTGCGCACAATTTTGCAACACTGCCAGATGACTATAGAATTTGCGAATGGAACTTTAAAGCGCAATATTTTCCAGCAAATTCGGAAAGAAAGGAAACGAATCACCTCGATAATTCTAGAAACAACAATGCGCTATAATACGGAGTCGGCCAGCGCGAGAAAAGGTGAATGATAAATTAGATGCCAGTGTATTAAGAATCAGTTACTGATAAATTTCTTTTTCTCTCTGATGAATGTGTCCTTATATCTTCCCAATTCATTCAGGCACCTTCGGCAGGACGATAAATCCGTGACTGCACTCCTCCAAGTAAAAATTGACAAATTTGATACCACGCTGTCCTGAAACTCAGAGTGAATCGAGGCCCCCTTTTCGAGGAAAGTTTGTGTCCTGTTGTTGATTCCCAACCATTATTTGGTTGTCTCCAGCCAGTTTGGTACCGCCAGAGCTGAAATTTGTGAAAGCTTCCGAGGCTTTACAAGGATTCCGTCCAGGCTTGTATAATGACTTATCTATGGGTGTCTTAAACGTGCCATCTTAACTACCGTAACTTATTTTTACCTTTTCTTTATCGCCCCCTATCGTTTAGCTTTATTAGCTAATTAATATCTATGTAAATTCAATTATCGACTCAATTTGTTTATCGTATAGTACTGTTTAGCAAGAATAGCTAACTACTGTTTAAATAGAATTATTGATTTATTTAATTAATTCTTATCAGAGTCAGATATTGGCTTTTAATATCGTTTTCTCTATCATCATTTATTATCCAATAAGTATGCATTATTATAATTATTATAAATTTATTTCCGTAATATCGAGTACTGATCGATCGAGGTTTATTTAAATTTTAATTTCAAATCAATAATGTGGTAGTTTTACAAGGTAAACTAATATAAAATCATTAGGTAGTCAAATTTAAGTTTAATGTTTACCTATTTTGAACTTTAAAGGTGAGAAGGTTGAGCTCTTCCGGAAACCCCGACCCCTCGATTTCACCTAGCAGGTTTTTGATATTTAAAACTGCCTAGGGATTATTTATTACCTTTCCACATTTTATTTATTGATTTGATTGACTTTCAGTCAAAAATTAAATGTTATTTTTATTTTGACTTCAACACTTACACTCAGATAAGCCTCATCGTAGGTATCTATTTAATTGTTTTTAACTTTCAATCTTTTTCTATACCTATTTAAATTAGGTGTGCTTCCCGTAAGCCGTAAGCTGCTTGAATTGTTTTAATAAAATTGGATACTGAACAATTATCACCTTTAAACAATTTATTTGTTTCAATGTTAATGAACAACAAGTTCGCCATCCGGTCAATAAATTATTGTTTTTAGAATTCCAAAGGTTGTGTTTTTATCGAAGGGGTTAAAAGTCAGATAGCTATTGGATTTATTTTCCTTTTTCAGATTTTTGCATTTATCTTTCAAAATAATAGCTAATTATTTGAGTAGTGTCTAGTTTGGCTATTCTTTGATAATCAAAATAATTTTATACAAACTAGTGGCGCCCTCTCTTTTCTGTACCAACACCAAGGACCACCCCAAGCTAATGAACCACTGAGCATAGTCGAGCACAATTATGAGCATTATTTTGTTCCGACAACACCCAAAATCTAAAACTTTTCAGCCTGAAATTATTCAGTTTCGTTATAGGTCTTTTGAGCAAATAGAGCCTTCACGTTCTTCCGAAATTATCGTTCATCTTTTATTTGTTTAAGACCCACTGGAAAATAAATAAACAATCTATGCCTACTGAAAATGATATATACGGGTTTCCCTCTCAAGCGACAATGTAAAATAGTTTCCTGAAATTTCATAAAATAAGTTGGAATATATTTTTAACACGCTTGTCATTACTTCAAGAAAAGTTGAGTATTTAATCCTCTACTAAACGTTTCATACCTATTTTTCTCGGATAAGTGCCGTCTCTACGTGGCGTCCAAATTTCATATTGAACTGCAATAAAAATTCTGGACACGTCTCCGATCCACTTAGCGATATTTACTTATTACTCAGTTTTAATGTCCAGTTTCGAGGGTTCTCCATAAATATTAGTTTTTATTGTTATTGGTTTCTCGCAGAAATTTTATTGTTGGATCGAAACCTGCCCAGCCAGCAACTTCTTCAAACTTTTATTATTAGTTTCGTATAGGTATAGGAATTTTCATTTATAGTGGATCCCATAATGAAACATGCAACAAAGGAAATGTCGCTAAAATACATTATTGGATGATTTGTTGAAAAAAATCATTGTTAACATGAAATCATTTTGTTCATACATACGTTCTGTCGCTGCAAAACATCAAACAATACCATCAAAATTAGAAAATTTTTCCCATTTTTCAAAAAAACAATAGGTCCCGCGATAACAAAAGATTATTACATGCTCTGTACCCGAAGCCAGGCGAATAAAACCCCCTTCCGTTTGCCTTTTGAATTATTTAAAAATATGTAAATTTAATAAAGGAAAACAAATTCAAAGCAGGATGGTTACAAAGGAGAGCAAATTAGAGGGTCTATTATATCACGAAATCACCGCTTCTGTTTCGTGAGTGATTTCGAGCGAAAACATTTAAAAGTTTTGAGAAATTTCAACGGCGGGCTCGCGCCAACGGTTGAATAACTCTTTGGGCTGATTTTAAGGGTGCACTTTGTTTCTCTCTCATTAGTTTGAGAATGCTTTCAGTTTACTTGCCTAAATTATAATAACAACGTACGTTACTAGTTTATGAATGAACTAACTCCCTTATATGAAAATTTCGTGCACCTATGTCAGTAGATTGAAAAAGCAAGTCAATTTTTGACCCAATTCCGCTGCTCCATTTTACACCGTAAAAACTTTGCAATTTCCTCGAAATTTATACGACACCAAACTCCATAAATCCCGAAACGTTTCTACATACACACCGTTTACGAAGAGAAAATCCCCAGGATAAAGTCGTTTCCGCCCGAATTCGGCCGTTCAAAGAGATTCCATCGCCCAGATTACGCCTTATCTGAATGCATTTTCCGAATTAGTCTCGCAGGACTCAAATCTAAGATGAAACTTTAATTTTATATATTGGGATTTCGACAGGGCCAAATCTACCCTTAACATCTGACTTTTTGGGTCGTGGGTCCATCCTATAAATTCTCTTTTTAGGGTCGGACCTAATGAATTAGATTATTAAAAAAGCAATGTATGTACCTGTATAGAATAATAAATTTTCGTGTGGCATAAAATGAAATTGTTCATATATATACGCATTAATTCAACTTAAAACAAACGGTTTAAAACATAGTAGTACATATCCATAGAGATAACTAATTAAAATTATGCAAAATATCACTCGCAATTAACCCAGTTTGGCCCGCAGTGTACATCCGTAACAATTAAGCCCAAAATGTATGAAGGTATTAAATGGCCTTTAGCCCATTCGGTTACTATTCGGTTTTGTGTTTAATTTTCAGTTTTCGGGTAATTAACATTAATTTAAAATTCCATTTATCGAACGCGAATCGATAATTATTACTAGTACAAATCAAATTCGAGACGTGTTTTACGCCTAATTACGATCTAATGAAAAATAATTGTTCAAGTGTGAAGGCCTAGAAATAATTAACTTGAATTATGTCTATATTTTTAATAAAGTAAGTAGTTTATCGATGAATGAATAGCTGACCATGGATAGTATGCTTACAGAGGGAGTTGTTGAAGAGTTTTCAAGTCCGTGGTCATCGAGTGGTTTTTACCAATTCAAGGTAATGCCTTTTGGACTCTGTAACGCCCCCGCTAGTTTCGAGAGGTTGATGGAAATCGTACCACAACGACTTGAATGTATGCCTTGTCTATCTGGATGATGTGTTAGTCATGAGATAAACTTTTGATGAGTACTACGAAACCCACAAGAAATATGTACTCGTATCCGTGGAGCAAACCTCCGATTAAATGACACGTAGTTTCACCCGAAGGAATCATACTGACGAGAGAAAAATTCAAGCAATTCGTGAATGGCCTCGGAGCCAGAATTCAAATAACTGCCAGTAAAGAACGACAAAGAATGATTGAGAGAAGAAAAATACGACAATAGAAATTTCCAAAACTAACGTCACTGAGAATAGAAAAGAATGAAGCAACAACAGACAAAATCGACATGCTCAACGATATAGAAGTCGACACAAGAACAGCAGCCCAAAAGAAATTATGTCCCACAAAAGTAAAAGAGCAACTACTTAGTATAGAAACGAAAGCTGAAATAGAACAAAATAGCCAAAATAGACACCAACCAAAGATCATCAACCATAGGCGCCGAAATTTCAAAATTACTATGGGGGCCGGGGCTCCAAAAATTAACATAGGTAGAATTAATTAGACAGACAGGACTAAGCTACTAGACACATAGACTTGAATGGGACCAGTTGACAGATACCCATTTCACTGCAGGATCGCCACGCTGGATCATTGCAAGCGCTGCAGGAAGAGAAGCACCACATCTGCGAAATTTTTGGGTCTTTTCACGGTATTTTTGGGACTTCTAATGATGGGGGCAAGCGGAAATGCGGCTATTTCAGCAAATTTTGATGAGAATTTATAGTAGAACGTTACTTATATTATAATGTATGTATTTGAGTATTTTCGATTTTGAATTATTAATAAAATTTAAAGGCCTTTGGGGTGAGGGGGCAAATGCCGATTTTATTCGCCTTAACCGGCTACAAGCCAATTCGACTTTTTACTTCCTATGTGTCTAGTAGGTTTGTCCGGTCTGAATATACATTTTCCATGATAAACTCGGTTAAAAAGGCCAGTGCCATTATCGTACATCATGCAAACGGAAAGGAAATAATCCAACGACTTATTAAAAAAACCTATATAACTACAAGTGTCTCTTGTTGTAACACTTCATCACGCTTATTCATCATGACAACTTATTGATTTTCTGTATGGCTTTGGAACTTGTAGCTATGACGAAGTAATGAGGTATAAATCCTCAGTAGCAACTACAGTTTGCCGTAACATGCAATCAGCAAACTTCGAACTATGGAGACCAAATAGCTTGAAGCCCGATTGTCTGATTCAAACGGTAGGTAGTAGACAAGACAATTTTGATATACAGATCTCCTCAACAAATGGACTGAAATCAACACACTCCCTCCTATGATGCCTCGCTTTCATTCGAAATAAATTGAAAAAACTCAACTCATGGCACGAAACAAACTTATAAATAAGCTAATGACATAGCCAAAAAATGAACTACCTTTATACAGGTTTGATAGGTCAACAACAGGCCAATTTTAATGCAATAGAATGAAATGTCTAAATATAATGTATATCTGTATAATATTATTATTCCTGTTTAAATTTCCCATTCCGGGTATTACCTCTCATTATTCCTCGTTCAAAGCCAATTTTATCTGATTTTGACAGTTAGATATTTTAAATTGAAGTCTACATATTTTTAAGTAAGGAACCCCTGTATCTTTCTTGTTGATTTGGAGACCATCCTTGTATTGTGCTTCTTCAAAATTTTCCATTCCAACCAATCACAAACCAGTGATTGTGTGATCCATACATTCTAATGAAATGAGCATTCGAAAAAGTAACCGTTCCGATTAATTGATTTTCGATTCGAGGAATTATGTGAGTATACTATTAATCTATAGCAGAAATTGTATAGCTCACTCAGCAACTTCAATTTCCGCACCAGCAGAAACTTTACTTATGTTGGAGGTAGGAATTAACCCTAGCGGCATTCCACACGTTATTGCTAGTTGTAAAACTTTTACTCTGAAGCTTTTTTGCCTCAAACAGCAGCGCACTTGTATATGGTATACTATACGGGCTTTTCTTTTAGTTGTTATGCATACATTTCCGGCTTAATTAACGCGGATGTGCACTGTGGTCGGAACTAGGTTAATTGCGAATGATATTATGCATAAATCTAATTGGTTATCTTCAGTCGAGTACGGTTTAAATTATTTTGGTTGAAATTAATGCAGATAGGTTTCTATAGCAATTTGGATTTTTTTGGGGATTTAATTAATTTGAATGCAGTAGAATATCTAAATCAAGTCATGTAGGTCGAGTTAAATGTTGCGATTAATATTGTTACGAAATTACAACGAAAACCTGGCTCAGAATTCTAGGAACCCAGTTGTTTACGAGTCCATATTCTAGGGATTTTATTGAACTCCAGAAAACAAATACATAATACCTAAGTAATGATTTGGAAGTTAGTTTAAATTCGAAATTAATTGTGAACCTGCGTGATAAGATAATTGTATATAAAGTCAAGGTATTCAATAAAAGTTGTTATTGTTTGTAAAGTGAGATTTATTTTTATTGGATTCGGAATCCGTGACAATGAACTCTCGAAAAAAAAAAAAAAAAAAATACGTAAAAGAATATGGTATAAAACAAAGGCGAGAAACCTCTTTTCTGACACTCAAACGAATCACACTCATTTAATCGAATAATTGCTACGTGAGTCAATATTGCTATCTATTCTTTCGGCTTTCCTGCGATTTCTACCGGCATTTTCTTTTTTCTCCTCTCTTTTCCCGGTGAAAATATCGGGAATTTCGTTTTCCGTCGGGGTAACTTTATTTATCGCATCAGTTTCTATATTAGTTTTCAATAAATTGGTTTCATGGCTCCACGTGGAGATCTAATTTTCGAAGAGATTACATTTTCTGTTTATTAAATAACAAGGAGATTTCAATCAAATAGCACGCAATACTTTCAAGTTAGGGTCCTTTTTTAAAGTCAAATAAATATTTCACGAGCTACCCTCCAATTTTCGCTTTCGGAAAACTAAAACATGAACGTCGTATTTTAAAGAAACCTTCGCGGAAATGTAAAGGAAAACCGTTTTATGGCATTTCCGAGGCCCCCTTTGAGCATTGATAATTCAACAAATTGCACTATCAAGTCGCCCCCAATGGTGAAAATTGTGCGTGCACGGAATCCCAATGTGTAGTAGGTAGGCACCGTTTCTAAAATAAGGGGCATAGTTTGCAAATTTAATGTCAATTTAAGAAAATTTATTACACGTCCTTATTGATTATTTCCGCTAAAGGCAGGAAAAATTCTATCCAAAACGACTCTCGGATAAAAGATGAGAGCTATATGTTGACACTATAACTTGAGATAAATCTTGAAGCGGAGCGGCATCAAATATATCGGAGCCCATCCATCAAACGGCGATATTGACCGAGTGCAGACTATGGGGAGAACTGATATATTTGCTGCAACTTATCGGATTGAGTGGACGAAATGGCATCGGCAAAGTGGCAAGGGAGATCGGGATGTCTGAAACGAATAACAAATGGATATGTCAGAAAAAAAAAATATTTGAATAAAAACATGCCAAGTAGGTAGGTATTGAAGAGTAATTGCTACATTGGTTGCAGAATAGTAATTGGTTTTCTAAAATAACATTTTTACTGTAAACACTTTTTGTTACACAAATGCATTTTCTAACTACTAATGATGTTCCAGGAAAAATCTCATAAAAGTTCAGCGTCGTATAGTCGGTCATCTTGTTTCACGATCCAGTGCAACGTCGAATTGTTCACAGGCCACGGCACACAAACGCCGCTCCTTTTATATGAAAGTTTCCGAAACTATTTTTAACGGGGGGGCGACTCTACAACCAGCCATCCAGTCGTTTGATTTAATCCTGGAAAATTAGCGTTCGTCAAAGCGAACTCTATTTTATTATAAAAATATGAGGTTGAGTGGAACTTTTCAATCAGACGGGGGCACTGGGTTGATAGTAATGCATGGATTGTGTTATTTGAATTTTAATGCATGAGAAAACTAGGCTATACATTTGAATGATTTATTATTTAACCGTAATCTAATTTAGATACCTATCTACTACACCAATGCTGATATAGATGACATTTGCCTAAAAGAAATTATTTTGTCTTGAGGTCAAAACTTGAAACAAAGTTGTTTTGACGTAAACCGAAACTTCCGTCCTAATTTTTTTCCATGAACAAGTTACGAGCATTTCCGCCGGTAGAGTGTTTCGCTTTAATTGACAATATTTTTCCGTCTTTTGTGTCGCCGGAAGCAGGAGCTGCTTAAAATTACTTTTAATAAAATAGAAAAAGTTAATTAAGCAAAGAGCAACTAGCTATAGCACAGGAAAAAGTATTACGTTTTAAAATTGGACGACGAAGTTGCCCGCGACGCTCGTTCCAAAGCAGACATGGAACTTTTAATAGTTTCAAATGGAATATTAATTATAACTTATTTACCAAGAAAAATTTGTTGTTATGGAAATTGTCTGCTGCTTTAAATTAATTTAGCGTCTTCATTCGGAGTAGATAATTTTTAACCAGAGAAAAAAATCCAATAATCCAGCTGTACGGTTTCATTCATGTTTATCAATCCTGAATAAGCTAATTTTTCTGACAGAATAAGTTTCTGATATTTGGGGCAGAGTCTCTCTCGCACATCACATAAATCCGAAATTAATTATATTTGGCAAGTAATCAATTCCACTTGGTGGGCCCAAGAATAATAGAATTGTAGAAGTATTCAAATGTTTTTTTAATTGAAATTCAGAAAAGAGTAAATTCATCAATATAGCTGGCTTCAAAGCTACGTCCGCGCCTTCTGCTTTCCAGTTGCTTGTCTTCTTCATCTTCTTAAGGTTCTTCAGATTTCTAGATTTTCCCTTAATATTTTTCAATTTATTTCACCATCAGTGTATACTATCATATCACTGTTGAGTTTTTACCTGATAAATCTTATCTTATCTACCTTTGAAATATATATATTATATTTTAATTTTTTTTATCTAATTGTGTGCCTCCATTTGTGATTGTTAGTCCCACGTTTTTCTGAGGTAAGTCAATTCAGAGTTTTGGCTAATAAATAGGTACTGCTGCTCTGGTTTTCAGAATCAATTGTTAGTGTGGGATTATTGGACCATTTGCTCTAAGTAGAGTTGGTGCAAACCAAATTTGGGTGTCCATCCCTATCAACATTTTACTGAATCCAGGCAGAGGCCTGTATAGCCATTTATTGTTTGACTCTCTTATTTTCTTCTCGAAAAGGAGAGTGCTGAAAAAAAAGGGTGTAATTTTTAAAATAGAAATCCAGATAGGTCAAAAATTCATTTAAAAAGTTTTAATTAAAACATATCAAGAATTTTGACAATTCCTGGATTTAATTAATTTCACCTTCAGTTTTATCTTGTGATGCCTATAGTAGGTACCTCAGTGTATACTATCATATCACTGTTGAGTTTTTTCCTAATAAATCTTATCTAATCTACCTTTGAAATATAAATATTATATTTTAATTTTTTCATCTAATTGTGTGCCTCCATTTTGTGATTGGTGGTCCCACGTTTTTCTGAGGTGAGTCAATTCAGAGTTATGGCTAATAAATAGGTATTGCTGCTCTGGTTTTCAGAATCAATTGTTAGTGTTGCTCTAAGTAGAGTCGGTGCAAACTAAATTTGGGTTTCCATCCCTATCAACATTTTACTGAATCCAGACAGAGGCCTGTATAGCCATTTATTGTTTGAGTCTCTCATTTTCTTCTCGAGAAGGAGAGTTCTGAAAAGAAGGGTGTTATTTTTAAAATAGAAATCCAGATAGGTCAAAAAATTAATTTAAAAAGTTTTAATTAAAACATATCAAGAATTTTGACAATTCTTGGCTTTAATTAATTTCACTCTCAGTTTTATCTTGTGATATCTATAGTAGGTACCTTAACTTAAAAAGGAAGATTTATCTATTTGGGAGAAGGAGTCAGGGAGGACCTTGTAGTCTGCTCTTCCTAATTTCCTATATCGATATCGAATCTTCCCCTCCGGACATCATTGCAGTCTCAAGGTACTGCGAAAGTACGGGGCTCCCTCTGCTCATAGGCTGCGACTCGCACCACGGCCTATGGAACTGCAGATACGAGAACCCCAGGGGACACTCTCTGGCTGGCTTCCTGAGCTCCAGCGACTTGGAAGTCCTTAATCGGAGAAGCGTCCCTATCTTCTACTGCAACCGTGGCCAATCTGTGATTGACCTAATCATCTGTTCACCAAATATTGTGAACCTTTTAAGAGCATAGAGAGTGTCCTTGGAGGTCTCAATGTCGGACCACAGGCATTCTCTTCGACCTGAATAAAGACACCAGCTGCGACAACCCAGTCTTAAGAAGTCCACCACCAAATGGGACCTCTTTCGAGAGGAGCTCACAGGTGGGCTCTCGGATATGCCGGCAAGATATAATCTTCCAGCTGACATTGAGATTGGGATGGACAAACTGTCCAGCGCAACTCTCCGGGCATACGAGGGTAGCTGTTCACTAAGACGGAAACCTCAAAATGCGAAAAATGTCTGGTGGAACCGCACTACGGAATTCCATCGGAACATCACGCGCCGCCGACTGGGAAGCGTTTCACGCAGCCCAAAGTCAGTACAGAAAGGCGCTGAGGGATTCCAAAAGACAGAGCTAGAGACAATACTCCGGGGATGTTAAAAAAACATATCCCTAGCAGGTCGTCTCTGCAAGGCTCTGTCAAAGGAACCCAGTAGTAGAATAGGGTCACTGTCTCTTCCGGGCGGTGGCTTCACGACCAACGAACAGGAAACCCTGGTGGTCAGCTCCGTGCGCATTTCTCGGGATCTAGCTCAAACAACGCTGCTCTGATTAGCGCTGGGCACGACACCGCCAAAAAAGTAGTAAGTTATGAAAGGGTGATATGGGCGATTAAGTCCTTTCGCCCCTTTAAATCTCCTGGTAAGGATGAAATCCACTCTTGCCAGCTGCAAAATGCGTCGGATATCATCACTTACCACCTGATAAAGATCTTCAGATCTTGTCTCGCTCATGGATACATTCCAGAGCAGTGGAGAGAGGTCGTCTTCATTCCGAAAACTGGACGGAGCGACTACCCCGATCCAAAATCCTATCAACCCATTAGCCTCACTAGATTCCTGCTCAAGACTCTGGAGAGGCTACTGGACCGGTAGGTAAAGGAAGCACTTTACACACCCAATAATACGCCTATCAGACTGGCAAATCCACATAACTGGCCTTGCACCACCTGGTCAGGACGGTGGAAGGGAATCTGGTGTGTGGAAGGGCCATTCTTTGACATTAATGGGGCATTAGATAATACCCCTTTCAACACCATCTGCGGAGCGCTCGAAGGGCGTGGCTCAGAGCCCTGTCTGGTGAGATGGATAGAAGCCATACTCTCGAAACGCCAAGTGTCCGCAAGTCTTAATATTGCGGTGGTTAGAGCGATGGCCAGCAGAGGCTGTCCGCAGGGCGGAGTTCTATCCACGATTCTGTGGTGCCTGGAAGTTGATGACTTGATAACTAACCTAAACAGGGCAGACTTGTATACTCAGGCCTATGCCGACGACCTGGTTATCCTTTGAACAGGTTAGAATGCCGTCTCACTGCAGGGCCCTATGGCAAGGGCTCTGCGCATAGTGGACCGGTGGTGCTTTGCGGAAGGACTCAGGATAAACCCTAATAAGGCGGAGCTCCTACTCTTCTCCAGGACACACAACTTCGGCACACCGCCCAACATTTCCCTGGGAGGGGTGTCTCTTAAATACTCCAGGGTGGTTAAGTATCTAGGCGTGATGCTGGATCCTAAACTGTCCTGGTATGAACACGCAGAGAATAAGATGAAAAAAGATACCTGTGCCCTTTGGACATGCAGACGGGCCTTTGGTTGCACCTGGGGTCTCTCACCGAAGATCCTTTACTGATACTGCTTTATTCTTTTCTAGGTACCTACTCGACATAAAGATCACTATTTGGAGTCCGGATTGGAAAGGTACATATTGCATCAGATTCACGAGAACAACCAAACTGTTAACTGTCAAATTTTTAAGAAAAGTAACTTACATTTTGAACAAATATTTAATAAAATTATTGTTTGTTGGATTTTGAGTGATTTCCTTGGCACATAAAGGGGCTACACGTTATCTTTATTTTTGAATTCCACGACCCTATAGGTTCTCTTGTCTTAAAGTACAAATAACTAAATTTATTTGTGACAAATGGTACTACTCTGGTCTTGTCCCGGTTTACCAAAAGCCCGTGATTATTACACCATCTTCCGACCATGTTATAAGAGCTCATTGCATGATCCCTTTAATGGTGTTGGGTAACCTACTGAACAACCCTTAGGCATTTATTGGATTCATATTTATTTATTTATATGTTTGTATGTTCAATTGATTTAAGGTTCAACGACCATTTTTTAACTTTAGTTTCTAAAAAAACAGAAATCATTAGTATTCCCGAAACTAACAAAGCCAACCGTTCACCCAGTCACGCTATAAAGATGTTTCAACCGAAAATTTTGTATCGATCTAACGTGTCAACCCCTCGAAAGACGCCGAAGGGATGAAGAAAGTTTTTTTCTTGGGAGCAGAAAAACTTTTTAATAAAAAAAAACCGGAACGCGGAAAGCCTTCAGCAAAGTGACAAGCGAACAATCCCGAAAATGATTTAGGGGGAGGAAGAATTGAAGAATATGCAACCGGAAGTGCACACAACGGACACTCCTTTCCCTCTGCGAAGGGCGAGGGATTATCCAGTATTGGTATTCGCTAACATGTTTCTTGTAACGAAGGATCAAATGTCAGGGGCGTAGGAAGAATTTAGATTTTCGTCCAAGACTTTAATTTTTTAAGTAACAAAGATTTATTGTATTTTATAAGAGTTGGAATAATTACTTCTATAGTAGATTAATTGGTTCCAATCTCAACGAAAACATTTGCTTCCTATAGATGCATAAATGCTATCTATAGGAACTTGGAATAGACCGTTCAAACCAAAATACCTTTATCAATAATACTATGTCACAGTAATCTTAGATTCAAAGAATATCATTATTATCTAAACTGACGGAAAACTCACAAGCAGGAAGCAATCAGTTCATGAAGAAGTTTATCAAGGCCAAAATTACCAACATGACAAGAGTGAGGAAGGGCCTATCATCACACTCAAAGAAGTGAAGTCAGCTATCAATAGGTATAGAAACTGGACTTTGCACTGAACCAAATTGTACAATTTCATATTTAAATTTTGAAAAATTACTATTTATATATCGACAAATATTTATTCCCAATTCAATTACTTGTACACAATAGAAAAATAATATTCTCCCTCCTGTTTTTCCTCTACACCATTGGTGGACTGTTTGAGGAAAAGCTTACGAAGAATTTCGCAGACAGCGGTCTTTCACGCCGACTGGTAATGGATTTTGATTTTACACACAATGAAGGGATTTTCTCGTGTTTGGTTTGCCTACACTGCTCCTTTATTTTACGTTTGGGGGGGTCAAAAAGGGGAGACTTATTACTCGCATTGTGTGCGTTCTTTTTGTTGAAGGAATCACGCGGCAGCTTTACCTCCGATTTAGGGGCTTCTAGCAAATTGGCTCGCAGCAAGTTTAAATTATATATCAGAGGGGAATGATTTTTTTCTTTTTAGGCGAATTATATACCAATACACGTCACCAAAAAAAATCTGGAGGAAACATTTTATTATACAAACATTTATTTGTATAATTCATGGTCCTTCCAGAATCCACAATTAAATTTAAAAGCGGAAGCAAAACTGCCGAGACATCGCAGCAGCGGCATTTCGCTCTTGTAATTTTCAGCTACATTTAACTTTTGGGCAATATCTTCTGTGTTTAGCATAAATCGAAAATCTAGGGAGGCCCCATAAAGTTTAAAGGGCGCCTTTTGGATACTCCAAACGTTTCGTGTGCGCGGGTGTATAAGGTATGAAAAGACCTGTGGATATTCTGAAATTACGTAATAGAATTGCCGTTACTTTTTGGGTTTTAGTATGTTTTAATTTGGATTTCCGGAAAAATTAGTTTGCTAATAAAAATACTATGGGGAAAAATCCTGTTGCTTCTAGACTGGCTGTTTGAAAAATTATTGTTTCATAAATAACACTGACGCCTTTCTGTCAATCTACGCTTTCATTCTGTGCTTTTTCTTTTTTATTTACGCAGTAGCGGTGTCATATTTATTTCGTATGAAAGTTATCTTTTATGTAATCTGACTCCGAAATCCAGACGAAAAGATGATGAAAAGTTGTTTGCTCGCCGAGAAATGATTAAATAAATGAACGTGGTTTTTTTTTTAGGACGTTTGGGACATGATCCAGATGTATACGACTGACTTTTATTGAAAATTTTATCTAGTTCTATATTATATAATTTCAAGTAAACTTTTAGTTTTACATTAAACAGACTTGTCTTCAAAAAACATTTCAAACGAAACTCCAGCAAAAAAAAAGGGCAACCAAAGCTACATAGAAAGTTTTATAATAAAATTGCAGACAGAGGCAAAAGGTTCAGCTTCCAGTTCAAAACACGAATTCGTAGCGGTTCTGTCAGTGGTCAACCAGCATGAAATTGAGTTGAGAGGACATTTCTCAACTGTATTTCTCCAAAAGCAAGGGCCTCTGGAAATTCCAGCGAGTTTCGTCAAAAAGTTTAAATTGTTTATACATTATTCAATGTCCGAAGGCAACGGTTCCGTCGGTCATCCTTTTACTTGTTAGTGTGTATTTTCTGTTTTTAGGGCAAATTGAATTTGGTGGAAGACAGACATGCTTTAACTGAAATATTTATGTTTTATGCATAAAATACCTTCATAGCAGAAACAAAATGAATGTTTTCTAGTTTTGGAAAACTGATTTTATTCATTAGGGGTATTAGGGGAATTTAGAAACAAATAGCATAGAAAACATATTTTGAGCCAGAGTAAGATGTAATATATAAGCATCCAACCTAGGTCCTCTCTGAAGCGTCTGCAATAATAAAGATATCATAACAATCTGGAAATCACATGACAAGACGAATCTAGGAGAGGAGGTAATTTATTCAAGACATTGAGACATCTACAAATACGAAGGCAGTCTTAAGCCGGATCAATATTTCGTTAATTTTTTTTTTATGTAGGCTAGCCAATGAACTATTTATAATAAATGTTCAAGTGTACCCTTTGTATAAAAAACTAGCCACTACCGTTGCCGTAGCCATAGCCACTATCATGTCCAACAAGTGTCATCAGTCAGTCAGTCAGTCAGTCAGTCAGTCAGTCAGTCAGTCAGTCAGTTCACGTTTCCCCGATCAAGTTCATTATCAGTCTGATTATCAGCAATTTTGCTATTATTTTGCCGACTTTGTATTTTTACAGTTAAATTGTTAAATAAAAACATTGAAAAACAATGTGTACCTAGTATATAGTGTTGGAGTTCCCTTCGATACCCGCTACATATTTGGCGCCGAACGTGGGGCCTGGGGTTTTGTAGTTAGTCACCACCCCAATGACTTTCTGGACTAATTTTGTGACTGTAGATCAATGAACTATGAAACCCGAGACATTATCGGTGTAAATGTGCATTATTTGAATGAATTGTGTAAGTTTTGCCAGATTTAGATATTGTTCCCACAATTTCTGGAATATTCCACACAAACCGAAATTATAGTTTCCTGTGTGTCCAAGTTAGTGTCCTACATTTTTGTGCCGACATTACAGTTTCCTGTGCGTCCAAGTTTGACCTCTATTTTGTACCCACATTACAGTTTCCTGTGTGTCCGTCCAAATTTGTTCGAAGGGTTCCTACATAACAGTCGCCTGTTTGTCAGGATATACCCGAGTTTGCGGTTTCTCAACACTACATTTCCATCGCTTAGCTTACTCCAAGCTGGATTTTCCTGTATATGCCTTATAATCTTCGATCGTCGAAGATGCTGAAGCTTTTATTGACCATCACTATTTACAAAGACTGTCTGAACATCAGTGACGATAACGCTGTAAAAGGTTTACCCATTCTACTAGATGGCGCTGCTGCAGTATGGTGGCAAGGCACCAAAAAGCCAAACATCTTATGGTCTCAAGCTTTAGATGCGCTACGTCATGCTTTTGGCTTCAACAATCTAGCACATCAGATTTATAGAGAGCTGTTTTCTCGAGAACAAGGCAGTACGGAATCAACGGATCTTTTCGTGAATCAAGCCCGTGCACTGCTTTCAAAGTTGACAACAATGACGCCCTTGCCAGAGGAGCACAAGTTAGAAATGGTTTATGGACCATAAAATCAGGGAAAAACTTCCTCGACATAGTTTCCAGAACTTTTCAGAGATGATCGACAAATGCAGAGCAATCGAATCCAGCCTTGCTGAATCCAACGTAAAAGTGACTTCCACGTCCGTTGCAGAAAAGCCCAAGGACCGGTGTGCATTTTGCAAAGCATATGGAAAATAGATGGAGACTCTGTCTTCATCTTACTTGTATATGGACATGTTCAAGCTGTTTGCAGAAAATTTGAAGCCAAGTCTGCTGAGAAAGCCTCGTCCACTACTTCTGCCCTAACAGTCCTATCCAGTAACCCGTCCTCCACAAATGTAACATGCTATGGTTGCGGTAATCCAGGATATATCCGTTCCAATTATCTTCAATGTAAACCTGCACCAACAACCATTTCATTTGTCGAAATGCTCGCTGCTGATCTCGGTGAATCGTCCAGTTTGTTATAAACGTCTGATGGTCCGCCTTTAAGACCCATGATACCTGTCATCATTCAAAGTAAATCAGGTTTTGCTTTTGTGGATTCCGGAGTAAGATGCAGTATTGCAGGTTCAAAGTTGTTAAGTCACTTGGATGCTATTGGGCATCCATTCAGAACTGCTCCAATAAAACTAGTATTTGCTTATGCTATACCCCAAGAAATTGAAGCAAAGATGTACCAGTGTTCCATCGAAGTTATGAATAAACAACGAAAACTGCAAATGATTGCTGTTCCAGACTACAAAGATAGTAAGACTTTACTTGGTGTTGATTTCATATCACAATTCGATATAGTGCTCAATATACCTAAGAAGATATACTATTTCAATGATGATCCAAGCAATTCCTTGCCTTTACAGGATTAAGTTATTGATTCCAACGCATTTTTGTCTGTTGTTGACGGGAATGATTTGTCGTTGCCGACTCTTTTCAATATTGAAGAAGGGACATTGAAATCGCTGTTGGAACATAACAAGGATTTGTTCGATGAAAATACAGGAGTTAACCCATTTCCTGAGCATACCATCATCCTCGCTGATGATATTCCCATAGCTGCATCACCATATCGCTTATCTCCTGCGAAGAAAGAAGTTTTGCTTGAGGAGCTTGACAAACTTCTTGCCAGCAATACCATTGAAGAGAACCAATTGCCATACACATTTCCAGTCGTCCTTGTACCGGAGAAAGACGGAACTTCACGTCTTAGTGTTGATTATCGCCGACTGAATGCTGTCACCAAGAATGTTCGTTACCCGTTGCCTCGTATAGATGACCTTATATATTCAACTGGAAAAGCTAACTACATAACCACCTTAGACCTGAAGAGTGGTTATCATCAAGTACCTGTCAGAGAAGAATATCGTGATAAAACCGCCTTTGTCACGCCATTTGGACTTTATCGATATAAGACGATGCCTTTTGGTCTATCCACAGCTCCAGCAACGTTTCAAAAGCTAATAAACCGTTTTTGTTCAGGTTTGCCGCATATTCAGATGTTAGGATACCTTCATGACTTAATAATTTTATCGCCGACTTTTGAACCACACATCAAAGACTTGAGTGATGTTTTCAACCGTCTACGCATTTACAAGTTGAAGGTGAACAAGAAGAAATGCTCTTTTTGTACTTCAGAAGTTAAATATTTTGATCATCTTAATGGACCAGATGGTATCAAAGCCCATCCGGAAAAGGTTGCCGCTATCACCCATCTTGGGCACCCAAGAACGTGAAACAAGTTCTCAGTTTTCTTCATGGTTCCGTAGATTCATTCAAAACTTTGCCAATGCGACATTTTCAAATTTTTAAAAAGTTTGAAATATCAACATTACATATATGGTTAAAAATAAAAACATTGGAAAACAATGTGTAGTGCATAGTGCTAGAGTGCCCTGCGATACCCGCTACAAGTATAGTATAATTGGGTGTATTATTTGAGAAGTATTCGTGTCTGCAGCTTGAAAAAACTTTTAATAAACCTCCAAATTAAAGTCAAAGCAATGAACTCGATCAAAGGACATTGCAGCGCTCAATTCTGCAATAAATACCTACCCCCGAAAAAATCATTATTTTTTATTCGCCCTCGCTAGCTAAACACAACGAAATTGCAGCGAAACATAAACAACTCTGGGGTCGACCGGACCCGGACGGGCCATATGGTGTACCAAACTCTCATTTCAGCGGATATTTCGTAGCCTATTAAAAATCCATCACATTCATTTCGAATTAACAAAACGTATTTAATGGCACGGCCCTTTGTTGTTTTATTGAAGTCATTAGGCAGTTTTTGCAAAGCAATTTTTTTTAACCATAGTGTCAAAATCGGATTTGGATCGAGTTATTTTTAGGTATGAGGTCGTTTGGCGAGACTAACATTTGCGTAAACAAATAATTAACTTTTCGAATATTCAAAATTTACGCGTAATAATTTAATTTGAGATCGTTCCAAGTGCTAGACAGATGATTCATTCTGAAATTCCACAGTCATTATCTAGTTTGCCTTATTGACAACAGTCAGATATCCGTAGTTGAGCTCACCATCCATTTTCCAATATATAACCACCAGAACGGTCTTTATATTCCAACATTTTCCATCTACCTACTCTCTTAATTATTTTGTCATTATATAAAGATAATTGCCGCATTATATTTTTCACTCGTCCCCCATTAATTTTGTGCCAACACATGTTAACAATATAAAAGCAAAGGTTTATTTCCGACAATAATATCCCGTAACCGCCCTCTAATTTGTCGCTTTCCCAGAATTAATTTATGTTTATTACAAACAAAAAACCTCTTAAGTTGCCTTTCTCTTTCTTCTCAAGCCTCGAAGGAATTATTATCCAGGGACGACCTCAGTGATATACGGCTTTCGAGATAAGGCTCCAACTTGCCAGCTTCTTGGTTTCCTCTTTGGATATATATTAGTTTTTGCCTCATAATATTTTGTCTCCTTAAGCTCTATGATGGAGTTCACACGTGTGCTAGAGATAATCGTGTTTATGAAAAAATATTGATCGTTTAACTATAAATTTTTACACTATCTTGCAGCTATCTAGAATTCTCGCTCCCCCTGTGAAAATCTATAGGCGCAAGAGCGAAAAGGAATAGTTGCATCCCGGCACGTGATAAGGATCTTTATTCCCATCTTATCCCCCGGGAAGACACTAGATAATGTAAAGATAAGCCCTCGTAGTTGGATTTTGAATGGTTATTTAAAGATACTGCTATAGGACCATTCCGGGGGATGTTATAAGTCATTAGATTAGTTCTTACATGGTTCGAAGGGTGAATAGCCTGTGAAGAATAAAACATTTGTTTGTTAGGGGAAATCCAATGGAATTAGACTTTTGTGTCAAACTTAAATCCGAAATTTTATGCAAAATTGCCAACGTCACTGCTTAAAGCGGAGAATTTAAAACTAAACAGTTGCATTACTCCGAAACTAGCGCCGTTTTAAAAACAATCCGCTATGCTATTAGCAAACTTAACACACTTAGTTCAGCATATTTAGCCAATAAAATTTAATTAAACATTCTCCGGCGCTCATTAGCATATTTCTCTGGCTTAAAAACCTTGTCTTAATAGGATCGCCCGGGAAAACTTTACAGCGAGCTATTAAATATATTTTTAGGTTTAAAACGATAAAAAAGTCCCGAGCGGCTGAGATTTTTTTTCTCTGATTGACAGCACAAGTTACTATTTTGCACGTACTTTCTTGCCTATAGACATTAAACTGATTTCTGCTGCTTAGGCTATAATTGACACTATACATTTTATGAATAAGTTGTTATTCCTGGGGATGAAGCCAGTTATTAAAAGAAAAAAGACTCTTTTATCTATTGAAAGTTTTCGCAATATTTTTTATTGCTTCGTCAGTCATAAGATCATGAGTACTTATTTATTATAGATTTCATTAAGATTGTATAACAGTGTTGAAGAAAACCACCTATTTAAAATACTATTTCTTCAAATCTTAACTTAAAAAAAAAAAAATGTTTACTGAATAAAAGTAAATGTTGCGCGCCACAGAAAACGAAAGTACCGAAACCGAAGAGGAGACAAGAGAATGAAAAACTAGACTAGAGAGAAGAAGTTGGACTGGTCCTTTAAGACGCTTGTCTGCCATTATTCATTATTCAATTTTTGTTTTTATTTTGTATTAAACTGATTGTTCAATCCAATTTGTGATTAGTTTGTGTGTCAAAAGGAGCATTCCCAGGTCAGTTGAATAATTGTTATTTTGTTTTTGAAAGTTCAATACAAGTATTTTTTTTTTTTTTTTTTTGATTTTTATGTATTTTTGGTTTGTTTATAACAATTTTTAAAACACGTGCATTGTTCATCTATTTAACAAAAATCGTTTCATACTGTAAACAAGACAGGTAAAGTGTAAATTAGAACCTAGAAAAATTATGTACTGGCTTTTGTGCTCGGATTTTAGTTTTTGGATTCAGAACGTGCATTAGGGCCTTGTTGAATTTACTAACATTTTCCTACCATGAGGAGCGAATATCCTACCAAACAGAGGAAAGAGATAACTATAGCTGGAAGCATCCCGTATGGGACCTCAGTACCTGCTGGTGAAACTGGATAACTAACCAAAAAACTCTTCAATATTGAATATAGGTAGTGTTGATTGAATGTTGTGTGTGGAATTAAAATTTTAGCACAAAGACAAAGGATGTACCTAATTTAAACTTTTATTGAATCATTGGCTTAAATTATTGATTATTGATTAATGACTCACAATTATTATTAAATACCAGTATATTTCGATTTTTGAGAAATTGAGATCGAGGGTTTCTCTGCCTTGCTCTTTTCCCTCTTGACGAGAACGGTACGATTTACTTTATTAATAAAGTAGACGTTTCTTTTACATACCACAACTTCCCTTAAATTTCTCTAATTTTGCTATGTCGGGCGCAGGTCCAGTAAGTAAAATTGAGTAAGTTTCCACAACGTAGGTCCTATTTGTTTTTCATTTCGTTTTTTAGAAGATTCGTTGTTTAAAAGGTAATAAAAATTCTCACCGTTCAATCTTACTGGACGAACCCGGGTATGTTATAATACAGTGTAGAAAAAATGTGGACAGATTTAAAAAAAAAATTGATTTAATCAACAACATAGCCTGCAATCTTCAAGTTTCCATTTTTTAAAAGCTGATCATACTATGGGGGTGTGACCAAAAATAAAAGTTTTGGTGCAAAAAATTCTAAGAATAAATATTTGAACCGCATCTTGCTACGATAGTCTGTTTTCGAGTTAGGGCGGTTTAAAGTTACAGGTGTTTGTGACGTCACACTGGATTATCAGGGACAGTATTCAGTCGTGTAAGAATTTTCCAAAACAAAAGACAATTATCTCACTAGAGCAAATTGCAAAAACTCAAAGTATAGGGTACGGCTCACTGACGACTGCGATTTCGGCGGTTGTGACATCATAAGTTCCTGCATAATTTATTTTCACTCGGAGACTATTTTGAATATAGGACTGTGGTTTTCACGAGAGATCTTCGAATTTTTTTCTTGATTTAAGTAGCTTAAGTCGTTTTTCAGGGTCACGCCCCCTTTAAGAAAAATATCAAGTATCATTTGCTTTATTGAAATTTCGAAATACATGTTTGAATGAAACTTTCCTCTATAAGTATATTCAATTTAAATTGATATTTTTCACATCAGCCTTACAGCGAATTTTTTGAAGCCCTGATCTCTATAATATAATCATAATAAAACGTATAAAAAATCCAATTCCTTGTCGATATTCAAGATAACATCCTTATTTTCCTTATTCCATCGTCGCGAAAATACTTTCTTTTTATATTTATTGTCAGAAATTGCCCTTAACTTTCTTGCAAAAAAGACGATTGAAGGCGTCAGTCAATAGACTTTTGATGTAACACCATTCTCTAAAACGTTCCTTTAAGTACCGACGAAAAAATTTACCAGACAGTAAATATAAATAATGAAGAGGGAGGATGATTTCGGTGATAAACGTATTACGTAAGCAGAAAGTGAACCTGCGAGGGGAGAAATATAATACGAATATGGATTTTTTACTAAAGGCGCTTAATCTGATATCCAACGAAACAGATAACCTTCTCTAATACGATACACATTTCGTTTTTTTGAATCCCCAGCAAAAGTTCTCCAAACCGCAGGCCACAATATCCCCCCAATATTATTATTATCCATAAAACAATATGGCTGAAGCTCTGGCAACGCTCTGCTTTTATTTATCTCCCTTTACTTTTCTTTTTCCGACACTTTGAGGGAAATCTTTAATCACTCTAAAAACTTCCCCACCATTAACTTCAAACTGTTATCCTCTACTATTTTATTTTCAAGCCAACGTTTTTGAGGGCGTTATGACAAATGAGCGCACGATTTCTCTTTTTTTTTTTTGGTTAAGAGATATTTGCTGAATTTATATGTCATCTGAAAATTTAGGTTCAAATTTGGTGCATTATTAAATTGTTTCGCAATGCAGCTAACAAAGCTTAAGGCATTATTAATACAATTTAGCATAAGATAATACTAAATTTGAAAGCTTTCCATAGTAATAACAAAATCTGGAAAATCAGAATGCATAATGAAATACAAACACAAAAATGTAACGCTGCCGCAGCGTATTTTTCTAGCTTATTTAATAATATTGAGTCTATCTTTTTATCGCAGATTTCCGAGCCGCGGAAACTTCGTTGTTGTAGTCTTATTTGTGCAGCGAACTTTGCGGACAATTAAAATGCGAAAGCCGCTGGCATGAGCGCAAAAGAATGTCTATTTATGTATATCTAAGAGTTGTTGGTTGTGAAAACATTTATGAATAAATACGACGTGAAGTTCTGAAAAAAAAAAAATCCTTTAGGACAGACAATAAGGGAGGCTTTATGATATAATCTTAATTTTATATGCGTGCTCTAGAGTTTTCTGAGCAGGGGCTGATTTTTTTTATTTGTAAATTCAATATTTCATTAGAAAATTATATTTATTTGGAAGCAAATACGACTTTATTGTCACTGGCAGGACCAATCAAATGCTTCGACCACCTTCGGCTTCATCCATCAGCGGTTGATTGTTGACCCGGGCTCAATCAATCAAGACCCACTTTTCATTTTTTTTCGACCGTCCCGCCATTTCCTTAGTTTTCTCGATAAGGGAAAAGCGTCGCAATTCTGAGCCGGCTAAAAAATTCTACATGGAAATTGGTTTTCCTGATAAATAGCCCAAACAGCGACAAGCTCTTGTCAGTTTGTAGCTCTGGCGATTTTTTTGCTGCGACACAAACGATCTAGTTTGATGTTTAGAAATATGATTATTTCGATAACAATGTGAGCGAATTCTAACTTGAACTTGACTTCTACTTTGTATCTTCGCTTGCTATGTACAATTTATTAGTATATGATACACATATTGGAATTAATAGAGTTATCTATGGACCCACGTAAAATATAATATGATTATTGAAATTTCCTGCATTAATACGGACAAACGGAATCCTCACAATTACTGGTCTACTTGTCTTGGAGTTAGTAGGTATATTTAATCCTCAAAAGAAGTAGAGAATAAGGAAAAACTATTTGTAAATCAACATCAAACAAGGAACTGTACAAACCTTCCACTTCCAAATTCTATCATCATCGATAAAGTCTGTGAAGCTGTCGAGGCCCAGGTTTATTGATAAAGTGTCTTCAGTCGGGCCTAATGACCGTCGTAAGTTGGATTTTCTTCCTGACGTTTCGCTAGCACGCGTAGCTAGCATCTTCAGAGGTGCTTGCATGTCCGATTCTGGTAGCAGACTGACGCGTTCCCGACCGTAAGTTGTATTTATTGGTGAGTGGATGTGTTGGGGGAGGGGCGGGGCTTCGTTGCACGTGGCTAATCTCAACTTTCTCTGTACTCAATGGGATCTTTCTTGCGTTTTTGAGAATCGGGTTCCAGATTTGGTTAAGTTTTAGTGCTTCTTCTTTCCTGTTGAAGTTCTCCGTATGTTTGTGGATTTCTAAAGCTTCACGTACAAGACGATTGTGGTATCCGGAAGTCGGTGCAAGAAGCTTCACCTCACCAAAGTGTATTTCCAGATTCTCTTCACTGAGCGCATGTTCCGCAATTGCCGATTTTCGAATCGACGGGGCCATGCGACCCAAAACTGCCACACGACAAAACGTGGATGAACAACCAGTGGTGGCTAATGCATATCTGCCATTCATGTCTCGGGTGACAGACAGGATAGGGAAAGTCTTGAACAAACACAACATGAAAACAATCTTCAAGCCAACAAGGAAAATAAAGCAATCAATCAGAACAGCCAAGGATAAGAGGAACCCACTGTCAAGCGCTGGAGTCTATCGTATACCATGCACATGTGATAAGGTATACATAGGAACGACAAAAAGATCCACGGGAACCAGGATGAATGAGCACAAAAAGAACTGCAGACTAGGACAATCGGAAAAATCGGCAGTTGTGGAACATGCGCTCAGTGAAGGGAATCACGAAATACTCTTTGGTGAGGTCAAGCTTCTTGCACCGACTTCTGGATACCATAATCGTCTTGTACGTGAAACTATAGAAATCCACAAACATGCGGAGAATTTCAACAGGAAAGAAGAAACACTGAAACTTAACCAAATCTGGAACCCGATTCTCAAAAACGCTAGAAAGATCCCATTGAGCATAGAGAAAGTTCAGACTAGCCACGTGCTGCGAAGCCCCGACCCTCCACCTCCACAGCCACTCACACACGACAACCATTAAGCCCAAATGAAACCACTTAATCTATCATCATCTTCATTATCATTATAGGCATTCATTAACGAGTATTATGACAATCTTGGCGGCATCAGTATCTGTGGGTTTTTTGATGACTGAATAAGCCTATCCTGGACCACCAAATATACATATATTATAATATTGATGTAAATCATACGGCGTTGCCAAAGAAGTTAGGGAAGTTTTTCGTGGGGTCTATTGTTTTGACCCCAAAGTCATGTTTCAACCTCCTGCGGCTGAATATCACGGGGATGGCCTTTGATACCCGCTTTCGATACTATCCTTCAGTAAACACAGGTCGAGACTAGTTATTACCCTAGCAGTGGTAGGCTAATGATGTTTGACGTTGATATTCATGTTTATCGTTTCAAAATTGGACTGAAGCCTATTTGGAAGAATCTAAAACATCACAGAAGTACCTGTCGAGATTTTTGGATTCATCTAGAAGTTTCGTTTGTAGGAAAGGAGTCGGTTAGTTTAGACTTAAAAATAATAAAGAAACTTAATATAATATAACAGAATTATTGAAATTTTCTGCATCAATACCGTTATAAAGGATTCTCACAATTACTGGTGTTGTTGAGATGTCTTGGAGATGTTGTTGTTGTTGTCTTGGAGATGTTGTTGAGATGTCTTGGAGTTGTCTTTGAGGTGTTGTTGAGATGTTTTGGAGATGTTATTGTTGCCTTTGAGATGTCTTGGAGCTGTCTCCGAGGTGTTGTTGAGATGTCTTGGAGATGTTATGGTTGTCTTTGAGATGTCTTCGAAGTGTTGTTGAGATGTCTTGGAGTTGTTGTTGAGCTGTTATTCTCAGTGTCTAATTAACAATATAAAAATGTAATACATGCTATAAATTCAAAAATAATATACTTACAATTTCAAAATTAGGATTTAATCACTTTCAATGCAAGTTTCTCAGCCTCGAAGTGGTTAAATTTTGCTTTATTATTGAACTAGAAATAATAACGTATTATTATCAGGGTCTTTAGGAATAATGAAAAAATTACTTACATAGTTTTTTAGCACTAAACACACTTAACTATAAATGAGTCAACGTCCAACTTTGAATAAGACTTTTGTAAGAAATTGGAGCACTGAAAATAGATCTAAAAAGAGAAAAAATATACTGCATGCTATATAATTTAAAATAATATACTTACAATTTCAAAATTCAAAGACACGTTTTCAAGAGTCCAAACCTCAAAGTGGTCAAAATTTTGATTTATTATTGAACTAGAAATAACAACGTATTATTATTAGGGTCTTTAAGAATAATGAACAAATTATTTGGATATTTTTTTAGAACTAAACACACAATCAATTAACTATAAATGAGCCAACGCCCAACTTTGAATGAAATTTTCGTAGGAAAAATTCGATCTGGATGAGCACTGAAAAAACGTTGTCACTTAAGGACGCTAGAATCTTACTAAACTTTGATTTTGAATGAATGAATAACAACAATAATTATTATCGCCAGGAAATGCGGTTTTTGTTAATGAGATAACGGGATTTCGAATAAATTAAGCAAGTTCGCAAAACTTGTTATCAGCGGCAGAAATTATAATTATTCAAAAATAATATTCGGGGCTTGCGAAAAATGGGGCCCAAATTGGGGCCCCACATTTCTATGGTTTGGATCTCGACGGCGGCGGTGACGTGAAACCAAATTTCGAATGATGATGTCGCATTGAAATAATTGGTAGGTAACGAGACATAAATTATTGTCTGATCGTGGTCAGATTTTAGTTTAGAAAAATGGGGGCTCCCGAAAATTAGGGGGCCCAGTACGATGTATCTTGTTACAAGTCACGAGTTCTGGGGTACCAAATTTCAGGTTTCGAGTTCTAGGTACGTGGTACAAATTTCAGGTTACCAGCATGAGATACGGGGTATCAAATTTCAGGTTCCGAGTTCTAGGTACGTGGTACAAATTTGAGGTTACCAGCATGATATACGGGGTATCAAATTTCAGGTTATGAATTCTAGGTTATATTGGTTCCATATGCGGATAATGGGGCCACGGGTCTAGCAGCGGAGACAAGGGACCCCTTTCCGATTTTTTCCATAGATTTAGGGACATTTTATTGGCAACGTTGCATATTATTAGTTTCGACAACGTCGCACGTACTTGTCATCTTGTAGGGGGTATCTCATTTCAGGTTATGAGTTCATGTAAATGGGGCCCCCGAAAAATGGGGCCACAGGTCTGGCAGCGGGGACACGCATGTGGCCCCTTTACTGACGTCACTTGGGTTAGGCCTCTTCAAATTGGGGCTTGCTACTTGGGTTAGGCCTCTTCAAATTAAAGCTTGCCAAAAAATGGGGCCCACGAAAAAAAAATTGGGCCCCGAAATGGGGCACAGGCCCACCTGGGTTAGGCCCCTTCAATTTGGGGCTTCTCTGATGACGGGCTCGGGCCCCAGAACGAGAATGGGGCCACTTCCGGTCTGGAACTCTTGTAGATCATCTACAGGTATGCTTGCCTTGGAGTAAGTATGTTTAATTCTCAAGAGAAATGGAGTAGAAGGAAGAACTGTGTGTAGATTAACATCAAATAAGGAACTGTCCAAACCTTAGTTTTCCACTGCCGTCAGCGATTCTTGTAAATTTTAACATCATCATCATAGGCCTTCACTTCCTAACAAATATTATGTATATCTTGGCAGCATCAGTATATTTGGGTTTTTTGATGACTGAATAAGCTTATCCTGGGACCTCCAAATATTCATATGTTATAATATTGATGTAAATCATACGGGGTTGCGACCTTGCCAAAGAAGTTTGGAAAGTTTTGCGTAGGGAGTCTACTGTTTTGACCCCAAAGTCAAAAGTTTCAACCCCCTGCGGCTGAATATGACAGGGATCGCTTTTGAAACAGAATTTCAATCCTATACTTTTGTGGACACAGCTTCAGACTAGTTATTACCCTAGCGGTGGTGGGTTAATGATGATTAATGTTGATGTTAATGTTCACCGTTTCAAAATTGGAATGAAGCCCATTTGGAAGAATCTAAACATCACGGAAGTACCTGCCGAGAATTTTGGATTCATCTAGAAGATTCGTTTGTAGGAAAGGAGTCAATTTAGTCAATGCAATTCAGTTCAGTCAATCGATAAAAGGACGACGGACGGTGAGTCAAAAAGCCTCATGATCAAAATGTCTAGCAGTTGAAAGGTCTCTTCTCACAAGAGTCTCTGACAATTTGCAAACTGTCAGTAAACATCGCCCATCAATGCCGTCATTAAAGATAAATCGGTAACTTAGCTGAGCGATGGTTTCTGACAGTTTGCAAACTGTCAGACTATTGTGAGAACAGACCTAAAATCGATCCAAAAATTGTAAAATGCTCGAAGATGCACCTGTTTATCTTACACCATAACAAGCGCCCACTCGATTCTAAATGTCATATTATGAGATTAGAAAAAAAGTTGGACTGGTTAAAGGGTTGAAGTATGAAAGGTATCAATATCTCGAAAAAGTTAGCAAACTTTCTTTTTCTTGCTTCCCGTATCCTATTGAATTTGATGATTCCTATGAAACCTAATAGAGAAGAAGACTTTTTCCAAATTATACTACACTTCAGCGAGAAAGTCTCAAAGTTTTTCCCAAACAGACAATTTGGTCCCTCTGATATTTTCAGGGTAAAAATTTTCACAGTAGTAGACAATAATAATTGTTTATGACTCAAACTTTCAAATATTGGTATATCATCTACATATGAATTATGAGTATCAAATAAATTGCAGTTTAAACTCAAAAACTATTGTATATTGTATCGATAACACTATCAGATTTGATTGATTAGAAAAACAATTTTAAAAATAATGCTCACCCCATTTCCGGTTAAAACAAATGATTGCCAAATTACCAAATTGTTTTGTTACCAAAAAAGAAAAACGAAGAGAGACGGTTAAATCTAAACGATGCGGCCATTTTTTCCCTTCGAAAGCCAGGCCGAGTTTGATCCTCTCCACTTGTCAATGTCGAATGTTAAATTTTCGGATGAGCCTGAAAATTGATTACGGTTTTTCGATCTCTCTTTTTTTTTTCGGTTGTCAGAGAATTGCGGTCTAGGGGTCTAGGTCTGAAGTCGATTGTGCGGAAAATACAATGGAATTTTTTTAATTAGTTGTTAAGTTTGAATGTTTAACATCCAAGTGTAATTTGAAATAATCATATCCATTAAAGTTGAGTATTATTAATAGTATAATCATATTTAGCCACGTCATCATACTAAAACGAATCCGATGTTCTGCACCAAGCATACTGTATTCTTTAATAGTCGAGGCGTAGCACTGAACACATAAAAATATAAAATATAAGCGAGTAAGCTATAATACAAGTAACTGCCGGTACGGTAATAGCAAAACTCCATAACGCGCAACTTAATGGCCATTTAAATAAGACAATATCACCCAGTCGGGTGATTTGATGAAGGCAGTATTCCATTATTTTATGTAGGTTTTTTAAATGTAGAATAATGTGCGGAATATTGAAATAAACTGTAAAAGGGTAGGTATTTAGGAGCGTTGTATTGTAATATAATATTTTATTATGCTATAAAGCGTAATAAATAACAAATTATAAAGTTTATTCAATTTGAAATAAGTTTGATGCTCTAATGTACCTACCTAAAAGTTCCCTTTTCTCCAATGAAATATATAAAAAAAACTCCCCTGTGAATGAAAGTCATCCACTATTTACTGCGTAAAGAAGACGGATCCTTATTAACATTAATAAATTATTGAGAAATTACTGTCACAGGAAAACCGTTTTATCGCAGTTTAATAACAACTAGGTTTTGCCTTCTTTTTTGTATCATTAATTCTATTATGGGTAGTTGGTTAGAAGAAAGATAAAAATAAAAATACTTTAACGATATAGGCATATTGATGATAATATTTCATGACTTCTGAAGTTGATGCGTGGAAAATTATCATAAGGCGAAAGTTTTTATTATTGTGTAGAATAACAACCCAGCAAGATTGAACGGTGCGAATTTTTATTAACTTTTAAGCAACAAATCTTCTGAAAAACGAAATGAATAACAAATAGGACCTACGTTGTGGAAACTTACTCAATTTCACTTACTGGACATGCCCCCGACATAGCAAATATTTGGGAAATTTAAGGGAGGTTGTGATATGTAAAAGAAACGAAAAATGTGTGAAACGTCTACTTTATTATTAAAGTAAATCGTACCGTTCTCGTCCTGGAATTCAAGAGGGGAAAAAGCACGGCAGAGAAACCCTCGATCTCAATTCCTCAAGAATCGAAACATACTGTGTCATTTCAATAATAATTGTCATTAATCAATGATTCAATAATTCAAAAAAAGTTTGAATTAGATACCATCCTTTGTCTTTGTGCTAAAATTTTAATTCCACACACAACATTCAAACAATAGTTTTTTGGTTAGTTAGCCAGTTTCACCAGCAGGTACTGAAGTCCCATACGGGAAGCTACTCAGCTATAGTTGTTTTTGAGCCAATATCTCTAGATTGATTATTTCAATTTGTTTGCTAGGATATTCGCTCGTGATGGCAGCATGCTAGTGAATTCAACAAGGCCCTAATGTACGCTCTGAATAACCAAAATCAAAATCCCAGCACAAAAGGCAGCACATAATTTTTTCAGGTTTTAATTTACCTACTTTTTATCTGTATTGTTTACAGCATGAAACGATATTTGTTAATACACGAACAATGCACATGTTATAAAAAATATTATAAACAAACAAAAAATACATAAAAATGAAAACATAATACTTGTATAATTTTAACTCTCAAAAACAAAATAACAATTATTCAACTGACCTGTGAATGCTCCTTTTGACACACAAACTAATCACAAATTGGATTGAACAATCAGTTTAATACAAAATAAAAATAAAAATTGAGTAATGAACAACGGCAGACAAGCGCCTTAAAGGACCAGCCCAGCTTCTTCTATAGTCTAGTCGCTTATTCTCTCGTCGCCTCTTTGGTTTCGGTACTTTTGTTTTCTGTGACGCGCCCCCATTCAACCCTAAACTTGACGGCGCATACATGTTTGCAACATTTAGTTTCATTCAGTAAACGTTTTTTAAAAAGTTAAGATTTGCAGAAATAATATTTTTAATAGGTGGTTTTCCTCAACTGGTGACGTGAAATACTGCTCAGAAGAATACACAGCGAATGACTCAGAAAGAGGAGAAGGAGAGGGAAGAAAACTAAGGTCAAGTGTGTTATGAGATTGCCCCTAGATGGCCCCGCTTAATGAAAATTGTGTTCTCATCCCACCTTGTGGAGGGCTTTCTGCATAACTTCCTTTGAGAGGTTATCTATCCAACCATACTCAGAGTAGTTTGGCTACTGTGTTCTGATGAAATTACTAGGTCTACATCACTAGACTGTAACCTCCTTAGTCTTTGAAGTTTATCAATTTATAATTAATTGGAAGAGCAAAAACAATAAATCAAAAATATTCTATTGTTGTTCAATCATTAACAGTAATAAGTGATGCTTGAAATTACCTTATTGCTCCATTAATTCGTTTGCGACTTTTTGCAACAAAGTCACACTTCGGTGCCTCTAAACGACGAGAAAGAACAAAGCGAAATAATAGTCAAATTAGGATATTCCGAAACTCAGCGAGTTTTCGATTGTTGTTTGCAAAGAAACAAAAAGCGAGTCAACCTTTTGTCGAAAACATCAAACTTTTATATTTTCGTGCCTCCAGGGCGAATTCGACGCTAAAAGATAAACTGAAAATTTGAAGCGAACATAAAAGAATGTTTAATGTCCTTTTTAGAAGGCTGCTATGATAAAAACGTTATGAATAAAATTGCGATAATGACTTTGTCGAAAAAGTACATTAACCGGTTGGAAAGTTTTAACGCGTTAATCAAATCTAATTTGAATAAGAAGTTTTCTTTATTCTGGCTGCTTTTTTGAAGTCTTCGAATCAATCTTGAAAAAAAGAAGTCAATTTTTTCATTGTCAAAATCTCTGAAAATATTTTTCCCAAATATGACACACACATCATCCCCGCATTTGCTTGACAGCTTAAAAATGTTCTACAAACGCACAAAACAGGTGCATTAACCAAACAGGAAAACCAGACAATACCGGAGAGTAAAACACTGACGCCAAATCACATCGTCCTAAATAGCTCGAGATTCGAGTGTGTATTTTTCTTTTTTACTGCCAGAGCAAACACACTTTCGGTAGATTGATACGGTGTCGTTTTTTCTTCTTGTGGTGATAAGCGAGGGGGACTGTTATTAACAAAAACGTGAAAAATGGTTTTGTTTTTCTCAACTCTGTGGTTAATTTGGGCAATTATAGAAAGTAGGTATCACTGCTAGAACACTAGAACACTTAACAGATTTGAACGATGGATGATGTTGCAACGTTTTTTTTTTTTATATTTGGAGGGCTTTCATTTCAGGGTCAGGGTTACTTCGGTAGCCTAATTTAATGGGAATAGTTCTCTAAGGAATTTGGGCGATGGGTTTTATTTTTCTCTTTAATGTCCGAGATACCTAGATATACAGGGTGTTCCACGAACATCGAAACAGGGGCGTTTTAAGGTCGATTTAAAAAAGCCGTTCGGACACGTCAATTTTGTATTCAAAGGGGAAACTTTTTGAACCCATAGGTATTTCGCTAGGGTGAACCTACTGGGTGCGGGGGGACTTTCACCCCTCTTCTTTAGATAGGGAAGATGGGTCGAGTGGTACCTTGTTTTCGAGGTATTTTGATTCTCGTCACAACTGTGTACCTTTTTTGGAAATCGAATGATTGGTTCTCAAGATATTGACTGTCAAAGTTGCCATGGGGTAAATGGGAAACAATCTGACTGGCAAATAGTCTGCAAATCATCTACAATATGCGATATATATTTGCAGATACTGTTGAATAATTTCTGCAAAAATGGAATGTTGAAGTACGCATTGAGCAACATAGCTTTCCTAAACTAATGGATATCTTGAAGCCAACATCAAAGCAATGACCCCGTTTATCATGAAATATTCTGAAGAACAGATCAACAAGAAAAAAATATGATGCTGTTTCAATTAAATTTAGAAATACAGGCCACCACAAGTACATATTCTTCACAAAGAAAAAAAAAAAGATGTCAGAGAAAGTCACCTGAAAACAATAACACGACAGAAGAAGATAGTTATTGAGAAATTGGGTATAATTTAAACCTTTTTTCAATGTTGTTCCAATGTCAGTAGGAATCGAACCACCAAATCCGAAATGGAGACGTTGGGATAAAAACAAATCCGGATTTTGTAAAAAATATGACTGCTGCACAGCTCTTTCTAAAGTAACAGATGATATATTGGCCGCTCTTGACAGTAATCAAGCATCAGTTCTTGTATTATTGGACTTTACTAAGGCATTTGATTTAATAAACCACGATTTACTTCTATCAATATTGAAATATATTGGTTTTGAATTTTGGTTTAGTTCAATCATCAGGGCCGGTCCTACCATAAGGCGAACGGAGCGGGCGCTCCAGGCGCCAGGCCTCGGGGGGCGCTCCGACTCGTTCCTTGGTGATAAATAAAAAAGGAAACAAAGCAAGCATGTGATTAGATAGATAGAGACATATCATATTACATAATAATCTGTAATGTTTTCGAATTTTGAATCGGAGAGGATGGTTGATCTTGGGCAGCTTAAGCTATCTCCACTTGATGTTTTTGACAGAATTTGTAAATTAAAGCAGAGTCTCGGTGTTGAGCCAGATGGCATACGGTTTGTTTTCCTAGAAGGCTGCAGGTTTGTTCTGTCTCAAATTTTGTGTGATATTTTTAATGTCTACTGGTACATATCCAGAAGCCTGGACAAAATCCTATGGTATTCCAGTTTTAAAAAATGGAGACAAGTCAGACATTGAAAATTATCAAGCAATATCAAAGGTCTTCTTGGTAGCCAAAGTTTTTGAAGGTATTGTTGCAGATAAAATCACCCCACATTTTAAGAATGTCATTATCAATGGACAACATGGTTTCATGAAGGGAAGATCCACCATAACAATGACCAAAATCCATGCTCGAGCATATACTTCATTCATACATATAAGGAATTCATTTGCATTTTATAAATATTTGATAGTCATAAACAGGATCTGAAACCCAGCAGTAGGTAGATCTTAGGTAGATAGGGATATGGGTGGGTTGTACTAGCCCAATGCTCTGCCTTTTTATTTAAAATTGGCAACCCACTTTTTTTACCTAATGAGATAGGTAACTGTTTCCTTTGTTTTCTTCAGTATAAGGGGTATATGCACGTGACCGAACACAGTAAATGAGGCAAATAATTTTTTGAATTTTAAGACATTTCTTATATCGGTGAATAGAGTATACGATTCACATTTAAAATAGGGGCGCCAAAGTAGGATCTCGCTCCATCCTAATAGTAACCTCGGGCCGGCACTGTCAATCATATTTATCAAATCGTCAACAGTATGTTACCCTTGATAATAAAATGTCGGATCCTTGTGTGGTGGTCGCCGGAGTTCCTCAGGGAAGTATTTTGGGTCCTCTTTTGTTCACAATTTATACCTCACATTTCCGCAAATACTTGAAACACTGCAGTAGTCATGCTTACGCAGACGACAAACAAATACTAGACAGAGTTAGCAAGCATGTGTTCTTTTAAATGAGGACCTTGGTGGATCAGGTGGCAAAAGACCAACAATTACAAATTAATCCCTCTAAATCAGTTGCACTTCTTTTTTGTAGCGAGGTGCATCGGGCTGGTATTGCTGGTAGCATGTCATTGAAGATTGATGGTACAAATCTGCCCTTCCAGAATTATTCTAAAAATCTAGGTCTATAGACAGAAAATGCTGTGTGATGCGATGGTTTTATCACCGTTAAATTATTGTGATGTTATATATAAATGAGAGTTACCTTTAAAAACATCAACATACATCTGTATGTATTTCTATGTTTATAACCCAAATCTATTTACTTATTTATAAAAATTCTAATTTATTCCTTTATTCTATGTCTTCTAGATGGCTGTTGGTTCGAGGTTGACATATTAATATTCGTAAATCGTATAGCGGACAGCCCTGTGATTTTAGCGGTAATCAAATTTGGGTCACAAATTCGCCGTAACGGCTTGTTCCCTGTCAGAGAAGGACTTTTAGGCTTGAAACCTATATTTATTATTTTAAATAAAGTGATTCCATTGAAAATTTAACCCAAAAGCATAAATCGACCTTAATTTAGAGAAAAAATAAATCTCTCTCTGAAAGGAGTTTTTCATTTGAATAAAACGTTTCTTTTTTTTTTAATTTAAAATATCCTGGAACCTTAAGTAATAGAGGTTTAGAGGTTATTATGTCACAACAGTTTTCACCTTTGATTTAATAAATTTCTAAGACTAATATTGAACTACAAATTCCAATAATCCCCAAAAAAAAGGAATAAAAAAGTTTCTTCCCGACACTTCATTAAAAATCTCCCAATCAGCAAGCTGAGTCCCAGACACGTACCGTCCCTGGTTGATAGGAAAAAAAGAGAAGTTTTCTAAGTCTGAATTATAAGAATTCTTCTTTGGCACTCAGCGCTTTTTTGCTGCATCATCTAAAAATTGAGATTATACTAAAACTAAATAATTACCAGAGTAGCTGACTTTAATTAAGAGCTACTAGCGAATAAAAAAAAAGATTAAAATTACTTTTCACAATTTAGGATTTTGTGCTTAGGAAAGTGATTTTATTAAGAAATTGAGTGACACTCGAGGAAGAAAGGCACTTGCCTTTTTTTTCCTATTGGAAACAAATATTTCATTTTTTCGTTCAGTTATATGTAATCGGAATTTTATCTTGTCTCATTCGGGTCCCCTCGCCAGTTCTTGAGAGCTAAAATTCTTCGAAAACTCGTTTTATTCAAATTAAAAATTGCATTATACATCCCTCGAAGCCAGACTTTAAAGCCGACTGTCACATTGTTCTCTTTTATTAAAACGATCCGAAAAATTTAATAAAAGAAAAGGATATTTATATTTAAGTTTCAGTGATTCCAATATAGCGCACGTCCTTTCTTTTGCTTTGTTGTTTGCCTTGATATCCTATACACCCCCGAGGAAGATTTTTCCTTGTATTTCGCAGACTGTGTATTTTTTTTTTTGCTTTATGTGCTGCAAATAGAAAGTTCAATTTGGGAGCAGACGATGAAAAATGTATTTCATCCCCAAGAATATGCAAAATTTGTATCCACAAAAATTTAATTAAAATAATTTTGATCCCAATTACTTATTTTTACTTTTCACGCTATAGCACCGGCGTCGTTATTGTTCGAACTACTGAATAAAAAGTTCTTTTTGTAAAACTTGACAATCGGCCGTTGCTGCCATTTTTCTCGGGTTTTCTTGCTCATTTTCATTCGCAAAAAGGAAGAGGCGAGATCATTTCCGCAAAAAACTTAATTTCTTTCAGATTTCTGTTACAAAAGAGTTGAACTTTTCATGCTAGGAGAGCCGGAGAAGGAATTATTGTTAAAAAGGGGGTGAAAAATCTGTAATGGACCGTTTGGGATTATTTTTTTTAAAGTAATAATGTTTAATTAATAGTGGAATATATTTTGACTTTTGATTATCACCAACCCACCAGACCACAAGCAAATTCCACTAAAGACATTGGAATCACTAGAAACTTAGACGTAACCGCCAAAACCCTGATGGTAGCAACATCCGATCACTTCCCAGTCTGGTTCGAAATCGACCAACAAATATAAACAACACCCCCCAAACCATTCGTAAACTACAAAGATGCTGACTGGACAGCATACAAAAACACAAATAACCAAGTAGAC
The DNA here is from genome assembly GCA_917834065.1 of Ceutorhynchus assimilis. Taxonomy (NCBI): domain Eukaryota; kingdom Metazoa; phylum Arthropoda; class Insecta; order Coleoptera; family Curculionidae; genus Ceutorhynchus; species Ceutorhynchus assimilis. The sequence goes on from OU892281.1 coordinate 8,836,347, forward strand.
CAGGCAAATTTTATTTTTTCAATGAAGTTCAAGGGGACAGTTTTTTTTCAATGGAAATCGATCCTCGTCTAGAACACAAGCATATTTGAAATCTATTTCATGGCATTGAAGAGGTCTATAAACCCAAGTCCCAGGTGGAAAAAAACTTCGGGAACTATATAATAATTAGGGGCTTTTTAGGTGCTAATTAGGGCTACTAATTAAAAATTAGGTGCTCCTTTAGTTTTTGAGATAATCAAAAAAAAAAAAAACAAAGGAACTGCTAGGTTAATGGAAACTAGCAGTCCCTACTAATAAAAAAAAAATCTGTAACTCAATTAATATTTAATCAATTCAATTTTTTCTTCGACTATTTAGGAGCACCTAATTCTGATACAAAAGAAAAATTTGGAAAAATATAATTTATTAAACCTAGCAATCCCTTAGTTTTTTTTTATTTTCTCAAAAACTAGACGAGCACCTAATTTTTAATTAGAGGCCTAATTAGCACCTAAAAAGCACCTAATTATTATATAGATCCCGAAGTTTTTTTGCCATTCTGACACACCAACATGTAAACGTAAAGCCAGCAGTCCCCTAATAATTAAAAAAAAAACTGTAACTCAGTTAATAATTAATCAATTCTATTTTTTCTTGGACTATTTAGGAGCACCTCAAAAGCACCTAATTCTGATACAAAGAAGTAATTTGAAAAAAAATATTTTTTACTACAGGGGACTGCTAGCTTTTATAAACCTAGCAGTTCCCTAGTTTTTTTTGATTTTCTCAAAAACTAAAGGAGCAACTAATTTTTAATTAGAGGCCCTAATTAGCACCTAAAAAGCACCTAATTATTATATAGTCCCGGAAGTTTTTTTCCACCTTGGGACTGCTAGGTTTATAGACCTGCAGTGAAGGCATATAGACCTGCAGAAGCCGACTTGTGAACATACACATTTTTTTTTGTCATCAGTTTAAAATGAAACGGTCGAGCGGTTTTTGATTAATCACGTAACACCTGAGAAAAACTTGGGTGCGAAGTTTTTTGTGCCCCACTCTATATATACAGGGTGTTCCACGAAGTTTTACCCACAGGTGATAATTTAGGAACGCGTCATCGAATGTTCCATTTTGTAATTTTTCATCATTTTCTTTGGCAAAGCCTTGGCAAATATGCCATTGCTGATTTTGTAATCGAATTTTCTAACGAAAAATGATTAATACCATCAGTTACATTCAAGATTCTAAAGTTGCCGTCACTTGGCCAAAACTGAAGCGAAAGTAAAATTGGATGCATGACGCATATAAAAGCGGCACAAAAAGTTACCCAGATACTCAAAATTTCAATTATATTGGATGACGCGTTCCGAAGTCATCACCTGGGTAAAACGTCATGGGACACGTTGTGTATACAGGGCGGAGCACGAAAAAACTCCCAGGTTTTCTCAGATGTAAGGTGAATAATCAAAAACCAATCGACCATTTTAATGGTATTTTCATCCCTCTACCTGTCACCCTCTAAGCGGGGGAGCCAGGTACCTCCAAAAATTTCAAATAGAAAGGGGGGTCGAGTGATACGTCATTTGATGGAAAGTTTTTATTAAGAATATATCCTCGAAATTTCAAGTTGCGGCAGGGTAAATATTCCCTGACGAAAAGGAGAGTCGTCAAAGTTAAGAAATACACACATCAAAATAGTCTAGGGAACAAGATGCAATTGAATACATTTATAAAAGACGAATATTTCTTGTTCCCTAGACTTTTTTGATGAGTGTATGTAGTACATATCACTCGAACCCCCTTTCCATTTGAAATTTGACGGGTAGAGGGTGAAAATATCAGGTCTTCAAAAAAAAAAAAATATGCAACGATTGCTATGGTTTTTTAAACGTACGTCGCATTATTCTTCCTTTATTGGTCAGGATTTTTGACATGATATTTTGACATTAAAGCTCATGGACAAAATTGAAGAAAAATACGTTTAAAAAACTATAGCAATCTTTGATACTTTTTTTTTGAAGACCCGATACGAATAAAATGTGTTCTGCAAAAAACAAAAAATAACGTGTTCGAGCGATTTTTGATTAATCACCTAAAACCTGAGATGAGACCTGAGAAAATCTAGGTGGGAAGTTTTTCGTGCCCCACCCTGTAGAACTTTAAAACCATCTGGAATGTTTTCATTTAAAACAATCAATAAACATTCACCAAATCCTTCTGTAGCAAACTTTATCTTACTTCTTTATCTTACTTCCCTTGTCTTTCAGCAATTTTAAAAAATCGCCGCCACAACCGCCAGGGGGCAGTTGGGCGATGGTTCCACATCCAAATTTGTTCATAATCATATTACATCGGTCTACCTCTGTGCCAAATTTGGTTCCTTTATCGAAAAGTGCACAATAGGTTAGCTTATCCGCTGTACTATATATATAATTGTTATACCTAATAGCTGTGTTTACAATTAAGGTGTTCGCATCTTCAGTAGCTTCTGACGTTGCAATACTGTTTTCTCTAAATCGTCATTTTAAGCTCAAAATTCCGTGAAAATAAAAAATAAAAAAAAAAAAAATTGATCTAAGGGACAAGAAGATAATTAATTTTTCAAGATTTGAACGGACGGCCATGTTTTTCAAGATGGCGTTTCCAGCTCACTTCCGATTTTTTGGGATTTTTAGATTTGTATTCTATGATAAGAGAGCTATCGTTTTCAACAAAAAAATAACTGTCCGCAAAACTTCACATTCATCGTACTTTTTTTGAAATTTGCCTGGTCTAAAGGCATTACTATTAACAACAGAATCGTAACGACAAACGAAGTGGACCAAGAAATTCGAAGCTTCGTGAATATCATCACGATAGCCAAGGAACAATACATATCAAAAAATCCATTAATAAGAATCAAAAGTTTCCCAAACATATACAAAAGGAAATACAGAAACGGAACAAGCAAGGGGCAATAGCCCAGAGAATTAGGGACCACTTCGACCGAATTGAATACCTGGAAAAATGTTCCCTGGTGGAATCACTAATGACATCACACCTAAACGAAGAGTGGAATAAGGGAATACTAGCATCCCACGATGAAGGCAAAATATGGAAACATATGAAACGCTGCAGGAATAGAAATAGCCCGCAAAACATTCCTCTACTACGGGTAACCGACGCAACAGGACCAAATAAACACAATCACAGACACACAAGGAAAAACCGAGGTGTTTGCAAGTCAACTAATCAAAACAAGTGAACTCACAGAACAACTATAAAATGACGCCACCAGAAAGCAGGTCTTCCACACCTTCTGGAATTTTGCGGACAGAGCCCCGGATAATGCAGATAACATACTGACCAGCCGTAGAGAGATCGCCAGACTAAATCTCTCAAATCTCTAAATCAAAACCCTACAAGGCCACAGGGAATGACGGCATTGTTGCAAAAGATTGCAAGTTCCTACCAAGGAAAGCCTTTGTACAGTTAACATACAGCTATAATGCGTGCATAAAATTCCAGTATTTCTCCAATGATTGAAAGGAACCCAAAACCATCATGCTCACCAAGGGAGGCAAGGGCCAAAACAAACCAGAAAACTACAAACCCATTTCACTACTGAACTTCCTTGGGAAAGTACTGGAATGGATCCTAAACAAACGGATAACCGAGCACCTGGAAAACAACCAACTAATCAACGATGAGCAATTCGGATTCAGACGGAACAGGACGACTGAATTCAAGACTAATAGACCACGCCATGGATGCCAATAACAAAAAACACACCACAAGCGTAGCCACACTAGACATGAAGAAGACATATTGACACTGTCTGGAAAAAGGCCCTCATCTACAAAATGATTCACCTAGGATTCAACCCAGCGATAGTTCGAGTCACGAAGAACTACCTTAGAAGCAGAAGATTCAGCGTAAACATCAGAAACGCGAAATCTGACACAAAATTAATCACAGAGTGCCTATCCCAAGGCAGTGTCATATCCCCCACCCTCTTCAATATCTACATAAACGACATACCGAAGAGACCGAATACCAATCTTGCCCTGTATGCTGACGAGATAGCTGTGTACCCTAACCCGAACTCGAAATAAACCCGAATCTCAACTTTGAAAGTCGAACAGAATGTCAGGGCAATAGACGCCTACTGCACTAAGTGGAAACTTAAACTAAATCATGCAAAGACCAACCTGATACACTTCAACCACAAAAGACGACCAGACCAGAACTACATCATGATCAACAACAACCAGATCAACCCGAACAACGACCTAACATACTTGGGAGTTAAACTGGACTGAAAACTCCTCTTCAACGACCACTGCAAATGAGTGTGCTCAAGAGCAAGACTGGCAGATAGTGCCATCTACCCCTTTATCTCGACAGCATCCAGACATATGCTAAACCAATACTAAGCTATGCCTACCCGGTATGGAGCTCGGCATCCTGAAAGTCCCGCTGTGAAGTACCGAGACATAAAAGCTCAGGACGGCTCTGAGCATAACATGGGACCAGTACGTACCCAAAAACAGCGTACACAGGAGGGCCATCATCCGATCCCTCAAAGACGACCTCCTCGACATGACAAGGAAATTTTTCACACAGGCGACCAGAAGACTCAATATTACCAGGATCATCGGGACATACACCAGAGACACCAGGCCATACCGACAAACTCGTCGGGTGATCCATGAGGAGATGCTACAGAACTAAGACCGAAGGAACCCCCTACCACTGTGCGAAGGACCAGGAAGCCACAGGAACAACACACCACACCACAGGGTAGTCCAGACCGGACAACCCTGTAGTTGAGAGTAGCAACCAAATATATTCAAACGGATTAAAAGAGTGCCAATAACTACTTTATGACATCTTTGATATTGGGGAAGTTCCGACGTAATCCTGAACGTCACACTACATGTGCTGCAGTGGCCAAGTTTTTTTTAGAGGTTAAAAATAATTTTCAAATAATCTCAAACACTCTTGCAGGTTTTAGACAGGCGCCTCCGAATTTTGGAAATAAAATTAGTTCTCATCGAATATTTTGTTGAATAGGAGCAGAAGCGTTTCAAATAATAAAAGTGCGCCAGCACGAAAGAACAAAAACGTTTTTGAATTTCAAAAACCATTAGCCACTTAAAAAACTGTGTGTTTTTTCCATCTAACACAATGACAAATTTTTACACCCAGAATAACTGTAATTGAACAATGTGTTCCTTTCAAATCTCGACAGGAACAGATTACGTTGCGTTAATGGCCCCTCGCTCTCGTTCCCATTTCCCAGATATTTCGGGAATAAAAGAAGTCGTTTTTAATTTAAGGTCTATTTTTTCTCGGGAATAACAATCCTATAGCCGCTAGATAAATACAAATTAGATTAAGTAAGTATACTTATAATGCTGAAAAGGCATTTTTTTAATAAAGTGACAAATTGGAAACAAAATCCGGATGGGGCCTTTTGTATTATAGCCACAAAGTTAATTTAAAATCGACAAATAAGCATCAGGGACATTCCTTTTTTTTTCATTAAAACGTATCCATCGGGATATTCCACAGGGTCCGCTCTGTATTTTCAAAAATAAACACAATTTGAAGCAGTTCATTGATCAAATGTTTCGAGCCCCTTCCTGAACTACGAGCTTTTTTTTATATTGATTTCAGTTTTTTTTTTGACTTTATAAAATACAAAGGGAAACTTTTCTTTCCTTCTCCACTTATTTAGTTCGTGCTATTTTCGGAAAACAAAAAAGAAAACTAACAAAACAAAGAACAATTTTGGGATACATTTAATACATATCAGGCCATCCAGCCATCAGAGCCCTGAGGAGAAAGCGAAAAAGCACTCACCAGCCATATTATAGGTGTATTCAATTTCGCCTAATAGGTACGATGGAATCCAGGGTATTGAAGTATCTCGGTTTTGTTTTCTTTTGTCTGTGTGTTTTGGGCGCATTTCTGTTTCTGTCAGAAATTGAGCTTTTCTTGATAAATCAATACATATTTGTTTTCAAATGATGATCCTACTTAAAACACTTGACTATTTGGTGACTGTAAAAGTAGTACTAAATACCAACTTTAGATTATTTGACGTATAATCTCTTGACCAATTGGCGAACGTAGAGTGATGTTGTTTATAGAATTGATCATCTCTCACGGCATAGAGCATCTCAGTTGCTTTTGTTTTGAGAGCATTATTTGTATTTCTGCAGAGGGAATAAACTTCCTTCTAATAGATAAGTTTTCATTTGATGAACCTATCTAAAAATCTTGACTTGAAACGTCCATGGGGGCCAAATCTGGACTATCGGTTGGCCATGGGATAAGTTAATTTTGTTAGTATCTGAAAACGTGCCAGTATCGTATCTATATATTGATGTTTGATTTCATTCTTAAAACATGAATCTTAGAATTATACAGTAGATCTCCGAGTTCTGCATCACGCTGAAAATATTTCCTTCAAAAACACTTTTTTTTTCATTTTCTATGAACACCAACCATTATGTGATTACCCAAGTAGCACATACATGTCCCTGCGACTACGAGTTTACCAAATACAACGTCGCTAGAAGTGCAGATACAGTGCAGATAAGTGTCTGTCAATGATTTTTCGTTAAAATTATGTCGTGCCGTCGTCCTTAATATGTGGTCAAGAAATCGTACATTTACCTAGCTCAATTTTGACGTAATAAATGAAAATCAGTTTTAACGTTAAATTGATAACGTCAATCCGTCGTCCTCTTGTATACTTGTGACCTCTGAAACGTTTTTTAAACGTCGTCTAATACGACCAATCATAAGGTAAGATAAAAATCGTAAAATAGACGTCATAATATTGTATCAAATTCAACGTTGCATTGAAGACCTCAATCCGTCGTTATCTTCATATCCTGTGACCTCTGAAACGTTTTAAACAAGTCGTCTGACACGACCAATCATAAGGTCAGATAGGGGTCTTAGAAAAACGTCTGGCCAACGTTAAAATTGGACAGGGGTAAAATTTGGTGTAGCATTTCATACTTTTTGCGTCGTTCGTTAATAAACTGTCATCAGTCAAATCAAAACATAAACAAACAATAGATATGGCGTTACTATGGAAAGTTTTTAACAATTTGAATAAGTACCTATTTGCTTTTGCATTTTTGATATGATATGGAGCTTCAAATACTCATCCACATATTATAGAAGAAGAATTTTTTTTAGATTTAGTGAAAAGGGAGAAATTTATTCCAAACATGAAGGAAATGGAGCAAGAACGGAAATTGGAAGAGAACCCTGTAATTTCCAATTAGGAAATTAAAAAAGATTCAATAAATGTCGGGTTAAAAGCAAATATTTCAAGATTTTGAACATTAAAAATAAAACATTTACAGTTTCCTGAAAAATTTCAAATAAATGAGAGCGTTGAAGCACCTAAAGAACTGGTTACGATAGGTTACCATATGGGTCCTATAGTCAATCTAGGTTTATATGTTTGTACTATTTTATTATCTATGGTCCTATGTTTATATAGATGAAGTCCATTTTCATGACGAAAACACGCATTAGGTTAGGATAAGGTGCAGATTACTAACTCGACCATTTTATACATCGCAAGGTCCTATCTAATCATCCGCCATTGCTGCACGTTTAATAAAAATAAAATAATATCTGGAAAATCAATCCTTAATAAGGAAATTTTGTCAAAATTATTTATTTTTGTGTAAATCGGATTTGCCCAAAGATGTTTTTGACCCATCGGAACTATATAAGAAATTATGTAAATTACAGATTTTTATTTTTTTTTGGAAAATATTAACAAAATAGGAGCCCGTTTGTTTTGTGTGCATATCATAATTATATTTGACAGAATTTGGTGCCATATATCACACCTGGAACGTCCTTTATTTGGTTTGGTATTTGTTTTTAGGTTAGTCATGGTTTACGATGTTTAGTAAACGTTCAAATCTGGTTGTGTATGCTGGCCTAAGTTGAAAATTAGTAAAGCTTCGCGACCTGCGACGTCGTTCCAACCATGAAATGATTCCCCATTTTAGTGAAAATAAGGGTTGTATAGTCGTCTATTTGACGTCGCGCCTTCAAGACATCAGTGACGACGTTGTTAGGATGTAAAAGCGCTGCTTGGGTATATTGATTCATCATTTCAAACAACGTTTTTAAAAATATTATCTGAAAAATGACTATCCACCATTATTGCAAAGTTCGAAAAGCAGGCTTCAAATATGTTGCTTGTTATTTTTGCACTGGCATAAACCTTTATAATTCACAGGGATGCTGCATGTCACACTTTTTGAAATATACTTGGAATAAGCGCAACCATTGTATCTGCATTTCATTTCTGATCCTAGAAGGATAACAACGAAACCTGACATTGAATAACAAACGAGAATAAAACAAAGCACTGAATACAAATATTTAGGAATGAAAATCTCGCATGATAGAACCCTGGACTAAGTAATTGAAGATTTGGAAGGAATCTACAAGGACGGAAGGCAATACTTATCATTACCAAATGGAGACCTAGTGTAGGTCCAAGTATCAACAAAACATTAAAAAACTAGAATATTGTCGCGAGAATCTGGCGGAAGCGCCATGGTGTACAAAATTGAACAGCTGATTCTGGATTTTATAGTGCTATTCGGGAAAAAGGGCTACCGCGTTTATTCTGGATTTTACAAGAATGGATTACGGATATATATTTAAAGGCCGGTATTAGTTAGTAGTTTTTAATTTAGGATTGGCTGTGATACGTTTTAGAGAGTGATTATTGTAAGAGTTAAGTTGTTTGAGTTAATTAGTGAAGTAATTAGCGTCAGTGTGTTTAGTAACGTGGAATAAATTATTGTTGTGCTAAATGGACTTTGATTAATTTAGGAATAAATGAACCCTAGATTTCTGTCACGCACCCCAGAGCCGTGACAATAATATAGTTGAACCATCGTCAGCAGAATAGTCACATATTGTCACAACCCCTATATACTTTTCGTTCTGGAACGTCACAACAGGAGCGTGACCTGGGAGCGTAGGTGGGGTTCAAGTAGAGAGAAACTCGCTTGGTATAGGTATAATAAGATAATGTATTGAATAATAATAATATTACCCTAGAAATAGTATCATGACGTCTCTTCTACGGAGGGACGTACTACTTATGGGCCACTCTGTATTATGTACCCTCTGTACACTTGGCTTGACTGAAGACTGAAGCTGGGTTTGAGACAGGTCCAGAAGGGCGTTTCCCAATAAAGGTAGATTGCACTGGACCTAGTCTGCTGCGTTCAATGCTCCCCAGAAGAAGCTAGGTTTAAGACAGGTTCAGAAAGGCGTTTCCCATTAAAGGTAGGTAGTTTGCATTGGACCTAGTCTGATGCGTTCAATACTCCCATAAGGGCGTTTCCCATTAAAGGTAGTTTGCACTGGGAGGAGATTCAGCTAGAGGGGCTTATCCCATTTGAGGTACTTTGCATTAGCTAGCCTTAGTCTGCCGGTAATGGATTTCGGAGAGGTATTTATACCAAATAAATGCTGACTCGTTTAGTAAAATTGATGTACAGAGTGGTATTTACTTAAGTAGTTGAGGTCTGGCCACTGAAGTGTTGAACTTGAAAAATGCTGGAAGCAACTCAGAACAGGTCAAAAATGGAAAGGATAGCATTTTGAAGGTTGGTACATTTTGAGTTCATATTATCTACAGTGGTAGGACGAGTGGATGTTTTTGGACTATTTTCAGAATCCAGGAGAATATCAAGCTGATTTTCATTCGGAACAGTTTAAAACTTGTTCTATATTTTCTTCTCGCAACTGCCTGATAAAAAAAACGTAAAATTAATTATTATTGTTCGTTATATCGTGAATCAATCCATATAAATGTGTAGTTATATGTTTCAATACCCATGCAAAATACAATAACAATAACCGCATAATTATATGCATAAAGGAAAAACGTAACAACTTTTCTTCTTGTTCGACCTTCATATAGTTTTCTATTTCAATAGGCAAACAGGTTCGCATGTGGTTTGTTTTTTTTTATGCAGAACACTTCTTTTATATGACTTGCAAATGAGTAGGTAGGTAGCTCAATAAATAAATATAGGAATTCTCAAAATAAAGGTTCAGATACCTACTTTTAGTATTCAATTTTCAAAAAAATCTAGCTTGTTAAAAAATTGCAGTTTACTTCGCTAATAAAATGAAACAAAATAAACATAAAAGAAAAGTTTTCCAGACTGCAGAACACACATAAAACTAAGTATCCAATAGATAAGAGTTATTTTGCCTCCTATAACATTCCATTACGGATATCAAAAGCAAATAGGGTATCTATTTTTAAGAAACCTTTTGCAATGTTGACAAGAAGGAGTTTTGTATGCACTCGTGTGCACGCACTAAACCAGTCATACGGGTAAAAGAGAAATACTTCGGTCCTATACACGATTGAAGAGGAAATTTTCCACCATTAGTAGAAGAAGTGATCTAAAATTGTATTATAACAGAATATGAAGAAACTTTTAGCAAAATTATATTTTTGTTTAACTTCAGACTAATTCATATACAAGCGAATGATGGTTTTCCAGGTAGATTTTGGTTTCCTGGATTAAAAACTGTACATAGGATTGAATTCATACTAACATGGAAAGATTGAGGGGGTAGTCAAAAACAGGATATTACCAGTGGTCAGAGCTGGGATCGTTACTTGAAAAAAGTAACGCGTTACTTTACAGTTACTTTTGCTTAAAAATAACTCGTTACTTAAAATTTATAGTTAGTTTCGAATAATGATAACTTTATTTTCGTTACTTATTGGAAAGTAACGCGTTACTGTAACTTCTTTACTTTGAAAGTAACTTCTCTACTTTAGAAGTAGTTCGTTACATAAAAGTAACTCGTTATTTGAAAGTAACTCCTTACCTCAAAGCGTTAGTTTGAAATAAAGCGCTTCTTTTAAATAAAGCGTTACTTTTAAAGTAACTCGTTACTTCAAAAATAACTATTTACGTCGAAAATTGCGTTACTCCTTAATTTGACTCACCAACACAGCAGTCCAAACAATCAAATAAGACCTATACGAAATGCCAATATGTATTTAGTTTGTGAGTCCGACTATGTGGAAGAGTTTTGTTGCAAAATTCAAACGGATTAAGGATTAAGCGACTAAATAGAGAACTTGGTTTTGGACAAATCTGCTTTTTGAAGCGTCCCAGTGTCTGCATATAGTATCTTTAGAGCAGAGGCGGCGCGTGCCACGCCCAAAAACGATTATTTTGAGCTTTCAAAACAAATTTTCTGTACTACCCACATTTTATTTGACGTACAAAGTTTTGGGATTACTTATTTTCCTCAATCGTCAATTATTTGTGAAGAAGATAAACAAATTGAGAGAACGCGTTACTTTCATCGTAACCAGTAACGCGTTACTTCCATATAAACGCGTTATTTTCATAGTAACGCGCTACTTTCATAGTAACTCGTTACTTTAACAAAATAACGATTTGCAGTTACTACAGGAAAGTACCGTCGTTACAGTTACTTATCAATAAATCTGGAAAGTAACGTAGTTACCAAGTAACGCGTTACTTTCAGTACCTCGTTAAAGTAAAGTCACTATTTTTTTGTCGTTACTCCCAGCTCTGCCAGTGGTGTCCACTGGATCGACCTACGAATAGAGAACCATACGAAAATATACAGAACTGTATGATTATTCAAAAACTGTACATAAGAAACTGTATGATTATTCAAAAACTGTACATAAGTAAAAGGATGAATTTCTCATGATTTTATAGGCCCTAAAATGTGTCATAATCACTAGAGAAATGGTGAGAAGGTACACTTACTCCGGGAATCGATGCACATGTATCAAACTACAATGTTATTGAAGCATTACCGCAATCCGGAATAACACTACTAATCGTAATAGTACATTATATACCTAGGTAGAGAAGTAGATCATTATATATCGAGCGCTTATATAAGGTTTATAATGCGTAAGGTATATAATTACTTTCTCTACCGAGGAATATATAGAATTTTTTTTACTACTGCTACTAGAAAATAAAAAAAAGGTTTGAAATCTGTGCTCGAATTATGTTTTCTTGTCAGAAGTGCTGCCCTTTATCAACAGCTTATGGTAATTTCCTATAATGTACATACAGGAACCTGCTTTTTTTTAAATTGACAGTTTGAAATTAAAATTAAACGAATAAAAACCTGTTACGCTATGACAATATCCTTGCGTCATGACGTCATTTTCAATATTGACCTAGGTATTTTTTCATTATTTTATTATTAACCTAGGGAGAGAAATTCAATTTTTTCCCAGAAAAATAGATTAAATAATGACTACTTCTCAGGTTAGTAGTAAAAAAATACTTTATCCGGAGATAGCAAGAAAATGATATAATCAAAGGACACTTTAGAGGCTGGAACAATTACAAAACATCCCAAATAGATGATTCAGGATGATACAGATCAACAAGTAAAGTAACGTGAAGGTACTAGGAGAAACTGGGTGGACAAAATTGAAAACTCTCCAAAACCAATTTTTTGATTGCCGTATATGAAATTTGATTACGTCATGAAGATGTTCAAGAATATGCAGTTAAAAGTGGAATCCTAGAAACTTAACAACAACTTCAAGAAACAGAGAATTGAACTCACCCGGTTTAAAAAAGCACTATGATTGTTAAATTTTTAGATTTCTTGCTTTTAGAAAATAACCGAGACAAGCAAGGATTTCAATGATGCCTCTTGCTTATCATTCTAGCAAAGATGGGCAGAAGAGTCTCAGATAATTTCAGAAGCTGCAGGTAGATTCGAGAATTTTTGATAAAATTGGATGAAGGAAATTGATCATCTGGATCTAAGAAATTTATTGTGGTTGTTAGTGTTACCATTGGTGCAAAATCTTGCCGCCGTCCGCCACCGTGGGCTTGATTAACCAATAAAAAATTCATGATATTTGCAAGCCTTCCCTGCTAAGGGGGCGCTGTTGTTCTGCGACGTGCCTATCGTCCTGCCGTACGATCATTTATTCACGACCGAATTGTTCCTTTTGAAAAATCGACGTTCACGGCAATTTGGAAATTCTCTCTCTGTACCTATACACTTGCCTACTACGAATTCCCTAAATTGAATTGTGCATGATTCTCGTGCGGCTATGTGTCGGTATAGTCGATAGGTGAATAATCTGACTTTAATCCGTAAAGCTCTGTTTAGACACTTTCCGTTATCTAGAAACACAATGCTACCTGCCAGAAGATATTATTTAAACCCATCTCATTAAAATTTCGGTTGTCGCCATTAATGTCTAACGAAATGTTGACACGATTTTAAGTCCTTTTTGTTTCCTTTTAAACTTTTAAATATTTCTAGACTTGCCACGCCTACCTGTCCATCTTTGTAGGGACTTTAAGATTTAGGATTATTCAGATTGACCAGCCCTTCGATAATTAGGTGCTTTTAAGTCGGTGGATTTTGGTTTTACCGATATATTTCTGTGAAATTTATGATTATACACCTACTAGTTAAATAAAGTAAGCCGAATATAGTTATTTATGGTATTAGTGTGTTATGTTGAAAATAAGTCACGCGAGAAAAATTTATACCACGAGGCCGTCATGCCGATTGGTATAATTTCTCGAGTGACTTAGAAAACATAACACACGAGTAGCATACAATGTTTTATCGAACAACTCAACTGAGAAATCATAACACACGAGCAGCATACAAGAACTGAAAAAACTAACAGGTATTTTTTGGGAATGAGTCTTCCTTGGAGCAGGATTTATAAATTTGTATTTCCTGACATTTTGCGTTGACGTTATAAGAAAGTGAGTTATGAACCATAACAGTGGGTTATGGTTTATAACACACTATTTAGTATTTGTTATTTGATAGTTTACCTGTTTAAATTGGCACAAATAATTACTCTTCTATAACTAGCACGACGAATTGAAGAAAAACATAAGTCCAAGGTATTTAATAAATCCCTATAAAAGTTCTAAAACAGACAATTAACACACAGAAAAATGAAAATAAAAAAGCAGGAATGCAAATGAAACTGATTTTTAAGTAAGAAGGAACTTAAATACAAAATAAAAATACATACTTTAAAAATTATAATTTCAGGATTTCAAATCTTTCAATAGTTCAATACTAATACTTGCTCCTACATCACTGTAACCCACTCAAAGTACAACTGCGTTTGTCTAACCATCGATTTTTAATGCCAAAATAATATTTTATAGCTATAAAGCTACCCCTAAATTATACTGTTAAGCCAGTTAGAAGGACTATTAAACGTTTTGGACATTTGCCCTGTAATTTGACTTCGAGGGCACCAAAATCGTTTAATCAAGTTTAATTCTTAAATATACGGTGTGCTTCGGCTAACGCCCGACTTTCCTAAACATTTTCGAAAATTTACGACCTACAGTCATAGTCTGGGAAGTGCGGCGGTCTCTATCTTTATGAAACGCTTGAATTATGTTTTTAATAGTAGGATGAGCTTTTAACGGACTATTTCAATGCTGCCAGACAAGACACCCTGAAAGGGTTCTTTATTATCGAGAAAAAGAGCTTCATCAAAGTAATCAATTTTGTGCAGCTGCATGAAACAATTCATTGATATTACCAATATGAAAAAAAAAACGAGCTTTGTGTCTATTCTAGGTACATAGAAGTCATTTAATTTTAAGAAAAATTCAATGTAACAAATTGTATGTCGGTACATTTGAACTCGGTATGTAACATTTTCGGTGTTGTGACTGAAGCATGGGTGGTCGTGACATTTAAAAATAACAAATTAGACCTTGTATTTTGTAAACCTTCAATGTTATTCCCAAGCGGAATCTAATACACGTCTTTTTGAACTTAAATTAGATGTTTGTCCTTGCCCTTGAGCTCCTATTCTTTAAGCGTGCCTTCTAAAGGGTGTTTCGAGAAATTGGACACGTTGCCGATGTTTTGACTTTGAAGAAATGAATGCCTAATAATTGTTGTTTATGTATTTTGAAGCGTGACAGATTTTTCAAATAAACCAACCTTCAGCTTGGACATTTGGTTTATTTTTTCTCGAGAATTAGATGCTTGACTCAATCCTCTGCTATATCATAAATCGATTATCAATAAAACACCGGTGTTATTTGGAGTGCAATTTTTGTTTGTTAAAATTAGGGCCGATTAAAAAGCATCAAAATACAGGGTTCTAAAAAACTTCAGGGTTCGACCTCTATTATCGCAGGTAGGGTTTTTAAAATCAACTTAGGAATTCAACCATCATCAGGTAATGAAGAGATGTGTGCGAGGTTATGGTTATTTTCTTGAACGAATTAGATAAGCTACTTTTAAAAAAGCATTAAACTGCTGTTGGTTTAATGATAACTAACGACTTTGAAGCTATTAATTTAGTATAATACTTCTGAAGATGATTATTTTGATAATGTTTGGTGGACGAGCTATTACGGGCAGCTGAAGGTCTAACATAAAGTTTAATGGATCTTTTCTAAAATAAATAGCTTTAATTACTTAGGGTCATCTGAAAGCAGATCTGATTTAAAGTTAATCCCTGATTACTCACGTCATAAAGTAGCTACTTTAATTCTAGGGTCATATAAATCCAAAATGGCAAAACTCAAACAACAAAGCCGTCAAAAACGTCTAGCAAACATCGTTTCAGAGCCAAAACCCGTAACGTTCCGTATGTGCACCGAAAAAGCAATCCAGGTATGCTGAACCTCGTAAAAGGATAAAAAGGTCCCTAACAAGTCCTGAGGGCGACACTAAACCGTCGACCGGGCTATTATCCTGCAAGACCGCCCCAAACAGCAAAGGATTCCCTAATCTGGATCGTCGCTCCTCCTGAAAAGACATTAATTAGCTGAAAGGTTTTGCCCGGATGATGTCTGGACGTACACTTGAAAGGCTGACCCCACGTTTTATATTTTTGATCGTTAGCTGATGTATACCTACTCTCTTTTTACGGGATGTGAAGAACAACATTAGAGGATCTTACCGTTAAAAGTAAGTAATATTAAAAATCCTACTTCAAGAATAGAAGAGTTGTACGTAGTTTACGTCAGAAGTCTGAGAAATGACATCTCGTCGTCCCGAATTTCCAAATGATTACAATAACTTTGGTGTTAACCGATGTGTATCCTGAAATATTTTATTGTATTCTGTTATATGACTTTATAATTTATTTCAGGAATCCAAACTATCTCAAAGTAGGTGTACGTTTTCATTAAAAATTCGGTGGAACAGTTTTATCATGGGTTCAAAAACTTTATGAAATAATCCATTGAGTAGACGTCGTAGAAGAAAAAGAAAGGCAATTTGTAACATTCACAATAATAGACCCTGGAATGTTAGGGCGAATAAGTAAGGTGCAAGGTGCTCGCTCTATTGAAAATTCCGGAAAAGAAAATCAGGAAGAAAACTAATGAGAAAAAGACAGTTCAAAGAAAAATAAGAACAAACTGCCGTCTTCAGAAAAACGAATTGCTGGACTAGAAAACCCAAGATAGAAGAAATAGAAAAATTTAAAATGACGAACATACATATTGAGAGGATCGCTGAATTTCTTCAGTGTGTTCGATAAGAAGTCATGGGCGAAATAGGGATGATTCGCATAGAATTGAAGAAAAATTAGGTACTAAAGAAAATTCACGAAAAAACTAACAAAATTAATTTTTGACGGCGAAACATCCTGGTTAATGAATGAATAGATAGGTATCTCCCATCCCACTGTTCTATCTTCATCATTCCTCTATTGGACTAGATGTCTTTGTTCCATAATGTCACTTTCTCTCCCATGAGTTCTGAAATATCGATCACCCTAGTCTTGGTTCGAATACACTTTTCGGTCTTATTTTCACCCATTTGGAGTTTCTTCCTATGGATATCCAGGTTTTTGAATACGCATATTGGATAGAATCATGTATGCTCCCATTAGTTGGTATTTACGGCTTCAGGAGCTTCAAAATACCACTCAACAAATTGGGCACAGAGATGAACTTCTTCAAAACCAAAATAATGATCAGTCTGGTTCCCAGTGAGCAAATACAGATAGGCAATAATAACATAGAAATACTACGTAGATATACCTGGGTCATGAGATGAGAATTCACAGATATAACTTCTTCTTTGCGAAAGCCTTAAGGCTTGTTCTACCCATTTATTTGTGCCTCCTAGGATGCCGACGACCAGCTGTCCTTCCACCTCTATGGTGGCCGTCGTGGTGGTCTGCTGGATGCTAGTTTTCCATTTCTGGCGATTTTTGCCAGTCTGTGGTTTTCCATCCTGGATATGTGCTCGTTCCAGAAGCGTTTTTAGCGCGTGTCCTTCTACCACGTCCTTTGCACAGAAAAAAAAATAACATTGGTTTAAAAAAATATATATTTTATCCGAATAAATATTTGTTTGATAATGGACAAACAAATATTTGTTTGAAAAAAAAAAAGACTATTTATTCAATTTGTTTTAAAAAAAATATTTGAGTCAAACAAATATTTGTTCAAAATTACACCTTCATTCAGTAATTTAGAACCGCACTTGGTTCACTCAAATAAATATTATAGTTGATCCGAGTAAGTAATGTGCTTGTGACAATTAATCATATTGTTGTTTTAACAATGAATTAGTAACCTTTTCTTTTCTAATTGGTTAATATGAATAAATGCTGTAGTTAATAGTGAACTAGGAAATGCTTGATTCAAATAAATCTTTGTTTTTTCCGAGTAATTTTGGGATTGTTGAATAGCTAGAAAACATTATTGCTAAAAAATCTTTATTCAAATTTCACAAACATTTGAACATCAAAGAATATCTAAGTATTGAAATAACAAAATAAATAGGTAGGTAATAAACTTAGTATAGAATGAAAATTTTCCATTTTCGCGCTTTTCACTTTTTCTACATCACCTAGGGTTTTTGACGTCAACAAAATCATGATTCTGATGTTATTGTCATTGAGGGCTTCAAAAGTTTTTTTGCTATTTGGAACTTTTATTCTTCCCTTTGGAGGCAGCAAAGTAGGAAGCAAATAGAGTTGGATGGCGGTTTCAAAATCTAGAAGGAAAAAAATAATGGTCGTGAACATTACATATTAATACAAATTTCGCTAAAATCGACAACAGGCATTTAGGCAATTTTAAACTCAACTAGAAATTCAATGCAACCTACCTTTAGTTATCTCGCCGTAGGTACTGGATCATCTGAGGCCGGCAATGCTGTTTTTTTCTTATTTTAGATTTTTTCAAAAAGATCCCGAATACGTCTTTGAACCTCTATATACAGGGTGTCCCACGGTGGATGGCGTATTAGACGTTTATGGAGAACTAAAAAGCGGATCATTTTGAAAATTTGGCAACCGGGATAAACGACCATGATCTACACTTTAAAAATATTTTTGACCATGCGGTGTTGCCGCTTCTACTCTAAACCAGTGGCAACATCGCTATTTTTAATGGAACACCCTGTATGTGATTGGATATTTGGATTCTACGTAAAATTCTGAGCAGATTTCATGTGTTATACCCTTTACCTAAGTTCAACTGTTTTGGAAATATTGACAGTTGAAAATTGACTTTTTGTAACTTTGACAGGCTGTAAAACCTAAACGGTTAATTTTAGAGGAAAACCGATTTCACATTCCTATCTTAAATTTTCATATACTATCATTTGACACCAACTTTGAATTTAACCGGAGATTAAATTTAATTGGAATTTTTAATCATGGATTAAATTCAAAGTTGGTGTCAAATGATAGTTTATAAAAATCTAAGATAGGAATGTAAAATCGGTTTTCCTCTAAAACTACCCGTTCAGGTTTTACAGCCTGTCAAAGTTGCAAAAAGTCAATTTTCAACTGTCAATATTTCCAAAACAGTCGAACTTAGGTATAGGATATATCACATGAAATCTGTTCAGAATTTTACGCAGAATCCAAATATGCAATCACATACAGGGTGTTCTATTTAAAATAGCGATGTTGTCACTGGT
Organism: Ceutorhynchus assimilis; assembly: GCA_917834065.1. Lineage (NCBI taxonomy): Eukaryota > Metazoa > Arthropoda > Insecta > Coleoptera > Curculionidae > Ceutorhynchus > Ceutorhynchus assimilis. Next base: position 8,855,316 of record OU892281.1, read on the forward strand.
TTAGAGTAGGAGCGGCAACACCGCATAAACAAAATATTTACATATAATACAAAATTATATTGTCAGTTTATTCTTTAATTGTTGGGACTCCAGAATGCCGTATTTTGATTTTTTGAAAATTACATTATTTTATGATTTAGCTATAAAACCTTCTTCTGGTAAAGTCATTGTATTGCAATATTGAGTCACTTGGTCGGCTACCTCTTTAAAAAAGTTTCGTCCAAAATGCAATAAATAAAGGCCAAAGTCGTTTTCCAGCTGAAATAAATACAAAAATGTAGTGCCTCTTCTTAAAAAATAAAATTTTTATTTTTACGATAGCTCCTAATAAAAAAATATTGCCGAACATTGCGGACTGTGACCTAACTTTGCAACAAAATACCCCATATAAAAATTTAAAGAAATAAACATTTTTACCCTCCACTAAATTGGCCCTAATAAAAATATTGTCGGTCCAAGTAAAGTGATCATGTACAAAAATAAAACAGCCATAAACTAAACTAAAGAGCAAAGGTTTTGTAGATATTTTAAAAATTTACAGCAATTTGCCTTTGACAAATCCATAACATATACAAAAAGCCAAAAATCAACTACAAAAACCTCGTGTCGATAAACATCTCGGGGTGAATCTCCGCGGTCTTTCGTGTCACTTTCCACCCAAAACCTAATCCTTTCCTTTTCAAATCGAGAAAAAAGGTTAACGTTTCTCTCTGGAAGTTAATCCCCACTAACAATAGCCCCACAAACTTTAAATTTAAGACCTCGACATTTAGAAAAACTATAATCATGGGTATTAAGTCCCGAAGTCTCCGGCGTTAATCTCCATTTTGGTGGTCCTATCTCAAAGTGTTTGCGTCTTTAGCAACATAAAAGACACTTTAGAGGTCTTAAAATATCTAAAAATATATACGTATAAGTACGCACGAGGTGGGGCGTTAAGACGATTTTCTTTTCTAAATGATTCATGCTTAAGCTGCTTGGATAGGGAAATTAGTTTTAACTATTTTTATTTCATTTAAAAATCTTTAAATAGATTTTTTGAAATCCCTATTTCGACAGCTAATTATGTGACTGTTATTCACATAGCCATAAACTTATTTTAATTAAATGTCTCACTCAGAGATTTTTATTAAAAAGAACCTGGCCCAGACTGCAAAACTCTTTGCTCTGCAACTTTGTGCAATTCTATTAAAGTTTATTCTCATTTTTATTATTCTTCGCCATAAAGTCGCGCAAATATCTTCTTTTTTGAATTTAATTTGAAAATTTAACATTTTTCCCTATTTGCCAAATTTATATAAATTCTCAGTAAATAACTGTACTTTTTTTTACTGCACCAAATAAAAAAAGTTACTGCGCCCTTAATTAGTAAAAACGAAGATTCAGGGTGCCGCAATCTTGCACTTTGGGTACGCAACATTGTAAAAATATTATAAAATTTTCTTATAGGGGGTTTTTATTGTCCCATAATGCCAATACCGCCTTTCATTTGAAATGTCCTTTTCCATAAACCAGGTAATGTGCCGTTTCCTTTCCTGGTCTTGAAAGTTAATAAAAAAGTTATGTAGGTTCAAAAGAGATCGAAATCTTAAGAGGCATGTTATGTTGAGCTGTACAAAATTGCATGTAAAATGAGGGAGGGCAAGTTGACCTGAATATTTTTTTCAATGATTTAGTTGCATAGTTATAAAGTCTAAAATAAAATTTATTCAATTTAGGTTACATTGTTTATATTATTTTGGCTCGTATGATCTTTAAAATTTTACCAACTATCATAAACATAAAACTGTGTTTGATATCTAAAAGAAACGAGCTTTGTACCGTATTTTGTCTCAAAACGCGTTTAAATTTAACGTGAGAATTAAATTATTTTGTACGAGACGAGAAGATATGAAATTTTGTACAAAGTAGCAAAATTTACCGATGGCCTGAAAACTTATTTTGCCTGCCATTGCGAACTGTGTATTGTAAACAGATTTCACGTGGAAAAAGATTGATGGAACAGGGAGAAATGGAAAAATGCATCGGTTTTTCTTCCACTTTTTAGCCTCCGAACCAGGGTATCGAGTGTGTATTGACATATCGTCGAGAAAGGTGACAACATAAATGATTCTGTTTGCATTAAAGGGGATAAATCATTCTTATCTGGCAGTCCCTAGGATATAGATGTTTGGATAAATCACACGCAAGATAGAGCGGTCCAGAATTTCGGGAAAAATAACGATATATGGTATCTTCTACCTACGTGTGGTGATACACCTTTATGTTTTAATACCCTGTATTTGTGTGTGATTCAAGATTGTTTTATTAATTATTTATCAAGTTAATCTTATGCTTGGTTTTGTCGATTAAAGCCTTATTTCTAAGGTATTTGCATTACTACAATTTAATCGACATTAGGGACAAGCTCCTGAGACCTGAAAGGTTTGATACTGATCCCAGCTCATCAAATGCAGCGAAAGAATGGTGTCACTGGAAAACTACATTCCAGAACTTCATGTCGTCAGTAAAGGATGTAGAGAAAGCACAAAAGCTGCAGCTGCTCACAAACTATGTGAGTCATAACGTGTTCGAATATATTTCTGAAACAAAAACCTACGCTGATGCTGTGAGTATCCTAAATAATATCTATATTAAACCACAAAATGAAGAATTTGCAAGCCACATTCTTTGTACGAGGAAACAACAACATGGAGAAAATATGAGCCAGTATATTCAAATTTTGAATCAGTCCAACAAAGACTGTAACTTCAAAAACGTAACTGCCAAAGAACATCGTGAACTTTCCATTAGAGATGCACTCGTCAACGCCTCTTGGAAAAAGTAATCTCATTAGTGTCAAATAATGCTGGAAATGGTAAAGTATCACGGAAAATTCTCAAGTGCAGCAACAAAGAACCAAAGCACGTCTTCCTGGCGAGCACAAGTTCTTGTGACAAAGAACGAAAATCATAAAAAGAGAATGGTTGTTGACTATTCTCAAACAATCAACAGGTTCACTTATCTTGACGCTTATCCTTTATCGAAGGGTTGGTAAGAGCAGTCTCATAGTTTGATGTTTTTAGCACTATTGACCTAGAAAGTGCGTATCACAGTTCCCTATAAGAGACGATGAAAAACAGTTCACTCCTTTTGAAGCTGATGGAAACCTGTACCAGTTTAATCGTATCCCTTCTGGGGTGATTAACGGCGTAGCTTGTTTTCAAAGAGTCTTAGATACAATAATCAGGCAAGAGAATCTAGAAGGCGTCTACGCATATCTCGATGATATATCAGTTAACTTAAATCTGATCCTGCAAGACTTGAACCTCTACAGAATCTGCCAGTACCAACTGATAAAGCTTCACTTCAAAGAGCTGTGGGCATGTTCGCTCATTACTCTAAATAGAAACCTAGATTCTTCAAGAAAATTCATAGAATTGTTATTACCAGAAACTTTCCTATGTGAGAGCCTGCTATCACCGATTTTCACAACTTGAAAACTGAAGTAGCAAAATCAGCCGTCACTTCCATTGAAGTAAACATTCCATTTGTGATTGAAACAGACGCCTCTGAACATTCAATAGCAGCAATTCTAAGCCAGTCTGGATGAACAGTTGCGCCCTTCTCAAAAACTCTATCATATAGTGAACCAAACCAAAGAAAGCAGTTGAAAAAGAAAGCACTAGTAATTGTAGAAACTCTGAAGAAATGGCGTCACTTTCTTATTGGAAAGTATTTCAAGTTGATCACAAATCAAAGATCAGTCTCATTCATGTTCGACACGAAGCATAGTAGTATAATAAAAAATGGGAAAATTCAATGCTTTCATGCTATTCATATGACATGGTAGACCATGGGATATGAGACTATCGTAGCCGATACTTTTTCTCGGGTATGTGGGGCTTCAACTGAGAATAAATTGTACGAGTTACCTGAATGATGCACTTTGTCATTCTGAAATGACTAGAATGTTTCAGTAGATTCGAGAAATTCAGCTTATTCCATAGACGATGTACGAAAAATGACCCCGCAGTCTGCACTAATTGTAGAGAGCTCAAGCCGACATTCAGTAAAAATCAAGGAATACTAATGAAATCAATCAGACCATTTGAAAAGCTCAACAATGATTTAAAAAAAACTCTTCCAACATACTCAACAAATCGCAACCTATTAACCATTGTAGATGAATTCTCAAGATTTCCTTCTGCTTACGTCTGCCCTGATATGACTGCAGGGACTATGATTAAATGTTTTACAAATCTATTTTCAATATTTGTACATACATTCTTATCGAGGAAGCTCTTTCGTGTCAAAAGAACCGAAGGAATATCTTCATTTAAAAGGTATAGCCACTAGCAGAACGACTGTTCATGATCCGGAAGGCAATGGTCAAGTAGAAAGATTTATTGGTACAATATGGAAAACAATTTCGCTCGTGGTCTGAAAACAGAACAATGGGAGAGGCTACTCGAAGATGCATTGCATTCTCTCCGATCTCTCTTGTGTGTTGCAACAAGTCGAACACCTCATGAACGCATGTTTAAACATTCTCGTGAATCTAGCAACGGACAAGTTCTTCCTTCCTGGCTTCCAAGTCCTAGCCCTGTTTGGATGAAAAAGAATGTTAGGAAAAGTAAATATGACCCATTTGTGGAGGAGGTGTACTTGCTGGAAGCAAACTCAGATTATGCGTTTGTTCGTTTTCCCGATGGCAGAGAACATACTGTCAATCTAAGACATCTACCACAACGTGGAATTGCACCTGGATTTGATGACGATGATGATAGTGAAAATCCCTTTCAATCTCATAACGAACCAGAACAAGAAAGTAACTCCTATAAACAAGATGCACAAACACCTGATAATCAAAATGATGATCTGGAAGAAAATCCACACAATAATGATCCGGAAGAAAATCCACACTTGGACACATCCGGAGATGAATTTATATCAGTTCGACCCAGAAGAAATCATCAGTCTCTAAAGTACTTGATAGATTATGTTTCAAAATAAGCCTGGGGAGAATGTGGTCATACACCTTTATGTTTTAATAGGTACCATGTCTACCTGTATTTATGCGTCATTCAAGATTGTGTTATTAATTAATTATTTATCAAGTTAATTTATGCTTATTAAAAAAAAAATGGCGTTAACTCAAATAAGGAAACTAGTGATTCACAATGAAATTTGCCTGATGATAAATTAGACAATCAAGACCGAATTTTTTCACTCGAAATCTCCAATTTGAAAGGGGATATCAAAAGGACGAAAAGTCTATTTGCCTTATCTTAAAGCCGGGATGTTATCAGCCCCTTGACCCGATGGGTGCAAATTTAAGGCAAAAAAAAACAAATTTGAATTTAGATTGGGTAATTTTTCATAAGATTTGCGTAAAAGGAATTAGAGGGTGAGGAAGGAAACGTGTGCGAGTGTGGAAATAGATTCGACTTATTTAATGCCCTCTCTGGTAAAACGGCAGTGACAAATGTGAGGCCTTAATGGAAAAATGTAGATTAATTTTTATACCAAACGTTTTGTGATTGTAGGCATTTTTTTAGACATAATAGGTCTGTTTCCACAGAAATCACAAACCAGTCAAAGCGAATTTCATTGGTTGAAAATCGTCAGGAAACTGGTTATTAGTGATTTGGATCAATCAAAGACGCTCTGACTGGTTTGTGATTTCTGTGGAAACAGACCTTTAGTGTGAAAACGCTACACTGAAAAAAAGGATTCCTCAATTCAAAGTAATACGCACTTCATTCAATGAAATTGCGACTTTGGATATGGCCAAGTGAATATTCTCTTCAAAAAAGTTAAATGTTTTCTTGTCCTAGGATTGTTCGAATACTTAACTAGAAAGAAATAAGTTCTTGTCTCAAGAACACTATCCCAATGTATTGAACACAATTTCCTTGTCCCAAGGTACTTAATTTTTCAATTTCTTGTTCCAAGAAATTTATTCGATTCCATTGAAGATCAAAGTACTTAGCTGAAGATCTCAATTTTTTCACTAGAGGTCATCAGCGCTTAAGTGAAGATGAGAATTTTTTGCCTAAAATCCATAGGTATTTGGTGATAGGATTATTAGTCATAAAGAAACATCAGATTTTGTTTATCTTTGAAAATATTTATTAGCCTAAGAATTCAAACAATTTTTACAAAATATTGGCCCACTACTAACTAAAAAATCATTATATTATTACAATTTAAATAATTAAAACTGCTAAATTGGAAACATAATTACCTATTAGGTATACCTACCTACTACTTGTAAAATTTACATTATATACCTTCAAACTTTTCCAACAAGTGGGAGTAGTGGGACAACTTGTTTGCGTACAAAAATTCTTGTATTGGGGCCATCACAAGTATTTTCCAAACAGGATTGCAAGATAATTTTGGTCCCCTGACGTTGACGCACTGATATCCTGGGCAACACCATAGGAAACGGGATATAACTATTTGAATTGAAAACTACTCGCAGGTCCGAGTAGATCGTAGGCCGCACGTTACACAATACTGCTAGGCACTACACAACTGGGTTGGAGGGCATCGGCAGAAACTTGAATTTTGGAATATTCCATCAAAAATCATCAAGATTCTTGGCCCAAATAACAAGGAGCTTAACAGTTATGCAATAAAAGATTATTCTTGGGATAAGAGAATATAATTTCGCCTGAAAGAAATGTCATTCAAGAGTAATTTTTAAAAATATCAAGAACCACGAAATTCTCAACACAAAGTAATTTTGCTTTGATGTGCAGATGTCGTCCTCGCGGCTGATAGTACGTCCGCTAGATAGTTACAAACAATTTATGCCAAAACAAATTGTTCTCCAATTTTTTTGAGCTGTGCTTTTCCATTCGGCAACTCTCTTTCAGTCGTCATACCATTTCATACTTGATCTTTCTCTGTTCCTCTGACTCGAGTGATTGATCAATTCCATACAATCCTCAAATCTTATGTCTTGCGGAATTTTCTTTCAGCCATTGAAATGCCTGTCATTATCCATCCTATTGCTCCAGTTTTTGTATTTATCATTGGGATAACTTTTATTTTTGCTCCATAGATCTGCACTGGGAATAGGCATTCGTCCAAAAAATCTTGTTTAAAATCTAACAAGAAAAAAGGAAACATTAAGTACAATTTCTGAATCTAACAAATATATGGCATTGATACAATAATTTTGAGAAAACTCTTAATAAGGTTCTGTTTCTAAGGATTCAGAAGTGTTGCCGATTTTTGGGGTTCAATATTTCAGAAAACTCCCGTTATTTTTTTAATGCCTCAACAGTCGTTCGGACAGCCTCATAAACAAATTGCGGAAAGTTGCAAGGGCGAGAGTTTTATCGCTTTAGGGCGCGATAAAAAAATATTAGTGTTCGAATTTTTTACTACCAAACAATAACAAACTGTTTTATTATAGCCTCTGTAATTGCCTTAGAACCTGGAGGAACGTCATTTCTCCTAATAAAAACTGAAATCTCAGCCCCCCTGTTTGTTGACTTGTAAATTTAGTTTAGAGCTTTAAAAATATATAGAGTGTGATTTGGGCTGGAGCGAAACAAATTAAAATCGAAACTCTACAAACTTTTACCAATAAAAGAATACCACTGCATACAATAAAAGGCTTTTATTTTCGTCTTTTCTTTTATCCCCGGTCGTCTTGTAATTAGAGGGCATCAGTGTGACCATCAGGAATTCTCCCCTAAAAGAAGTAGTAGTAAAAAAATTAAGTGGGATCAAAGACAATTTTCTGTGTATTCAACCTATGTCCCGTATTTCGAGAGGGGCATGACAAAAAATCAGGCAAGATGAGGTTGTAAAATATTTAAAAAATAGTGATGAAATTTATTAATTTTATTGATTCTTTTATTCTTTTTTTCTCATTTTCATGAATTTCGTTCTGCTTTTTAGGTTTATCATTTCTATCATGAGAAGGGTAATTGTTATGTTTCCTCTATCATTTTTTTATTTAAATTTAGTATCTTTTATCAGTTGATTCCATAGGTGTATTATTATCCATTCATCTAATCAGATGAATACCTTTTAATTTTGTTCTTACAAGTTGTTGTCATGATCATTGTCATTGTGATTATTAGATGTTTCACATAATTTGTATTTTATTGAAAAGTATAGAGATTTAAAAGTAAACTAGGCTAGCTTCCAAGAGAGTCAAAAGGATACTAAACATCACTCAAAGAGATTTGAAGAAATTGTAGCGTAAATGTGAGCTAGAAAAAGGCTAAATTATAAAAAAAAGGTCCATGATGATGGCTTTTGACTTAAATAGAGAAGCTTAAAATGGATGAGTCTCGTTACTGCTCTATTACGCAATCTCAATCACGTGATTTTTTAATGGCCGTTCGGGTCAAATATTGCGGTGACAGGGGTGACAAGCCGGTGACGTTCATAAGGAGAGCATTTGTGCACATTTGTGTTCTGGCCCTTGTTGCTTTCGAAGTGAATTTTATAGTCTTTTGTGTTTCTACGTATTTTTTATTGGTTTTAGCCATTGTTGTTTTCATAGTGAATTTTATAGTCTTTAGTATTTCTACGTATTTTTTAGTGTTCTGGCCCTTGTTGTTTTCAAAGTGAATTTTATAGTGTTTCTATGCGTATTTTTTAATTTATTAATAAATTCTGAGATGGAGAGTGAATATCTTAAGGTATTATTATTAAGGGAAAATCGAGCCTCTGTTAGATCCATTCTTTTAATTGCAGCAATCCATAAAGCCCTGCGTTGTTTTGATAATTTATACAGGGTGTCCCACGGTGGATGGCGTATTAGACGTTTATGGAGAACTAAAAAGCGGATCATTTTGAAAATTTGGCAACCGGGATAACCGACCATAATCTACACTTTAAAAATATTTTTGTTTATGCGGTGTTGCCGCTTCTACTCTTAACCAGTGGCAACATCGCTATTTTAAATGGAACACCCTGTATGTGATTGCATATTTGGATTCTACGTAAAATTCTGAGCAGATTTCATGTGATATACCCTATACCTAAGTTCAACTGTTTCGGAAATATTGACAGTTGAAAATTGAGTTTTTGCAAATTTGACAGGTTGTAAAACCTAAACGGTTAATTTTAGAGGAACACCGATTTTACATTCCTATCTTAGATTTTCATAAACTATCATTTGACACCAACTCTGAATTTAACCGGAGATTAAATTTAATTGGAATTTTTAATCATGGATTAAATTCAAAGTTGGTGTCAAATGATGGTTTATAAAAATCTAAGATAGGAATGTAAAATCGGTGTTCCTCTTAAATTAACCGTTCAGGTTTAACAGCCTGTCAAAGTTGCAAAAAGTCAATTTTGAACTGTCAATATTTCCAAAACAGTTGAACTTAGGTATAGGGTAGGTATATCACATGAAATCTGCTCAGAATTTTACGTAGAATCGAAATATGCAATCACATACAGGGTGTTCCATCTGAAATAGCGATGTTGCTACTAGTTTAGAGTAGAAGCCGCAACACTGCATAAACAAAAATATTTTTAAAGTGTAGATTATGGTCGTTTATCCCGGTTGCCAAATTTTCAAAATGATCCGCTTTTTAGTTCTCCATAAATGTCTAATACGCCATCCACCGTGGGACACCCTGTATTTGTAGATTTCAAAAGCCAATGATTTAAGATAGCAGGAACTGAATAAAATTTCACATTATCCCTGTTACCTCGTCTTTCACACCCAATTACGATGCAAATCGCTGGCATTCTAATTAACACAATACCTAAACACACAAAAAAAAACAAAATCCGATAATTCAAATCTGGACGTTTGTCCAGAATGTGACAGAATCAATGACATACAGAATAAACAGCACAGTGCTTGACCCAATGCTTGACCCGAACTTCCATATTGAATTTCGTTTTTGACAGGTCAGTAGATTGCCTAATTGGATCACACAAAATGGCGTGGAGAAAAATGTATAAAATATCTAAAATATTGCTCGAATATTTCCTATTTCAAAGCTTGAAACAATATTATTATGTTCATTTTAAATCATTTTTGGCGCTGTAGAAAATCATAAATAAATTATAATTAAATACGGTCTACAGAGGATGATTTACGATATTCAATTTATAATAGAACTATGTATTACAGTATGTAGTTACTATTCCGGCAATAATAAAACTGGAAAACGATAAAGCATAATGTTACATTTTAGTCCAAAAATCATTCAGGCAACAATAAATTATAATGTATTATTATTTGTCAATGTTAAAATGGATCATTTTATTACTGTTTTGCATTTAGGGCTATACTATATTGTTATAATTTTTGGAAATTTACTTTCGCATTCACCAATTCAAATAAAATGATTTTGGGCTGGGTTTTGTCATCATTTTATTCGGAAAATTCAACACACGTAGGTATATAATTCACATTTAAATTTCATGAAGACTTTTGATTTTCGTACCTATGTAACACAATTTTTCTATTATTTGAAGTTTGAAACATGCTTGTGTCGATTTAGTCTTGCCTCGGTTTATATTGTAGACACTATTTTAATCAAATTGATAGATACAAATAAAATATAATAATACCAATAATAATAATGCTTGGAAATAAAGATTATAGTTACTGCTTAATAAAACGCATATAACTGTGATAATTTTATACTGACATTTTACGTTAAAAATAAATTTGAAACGACATAAATCGTAAAAGGGTTTATGGGGCGCAACAAAAATTATAGCCGATAGGAAATGAAAGTGAATTTCCGAGTGTTTTCCAATAAAATGTTACAATCGTGGTCAAAAACTTCAGACTCTATAATTTCTATAGGCGTCTCCGAGGTCGTTATTTTTGGTTTGTTTCAAGGCTGAACCTTCTTTTTCGGCCCTAGAATTCATCCCTCTTGTGTCGCTCGAGGCTTTCGGAAAACCGCCCCTTTTGCCTATAACTACGTGGGGCAAAAACAAATGTGCCTCGTTTTCAGGGTAATATGATACAATATATGGACAAGATTTTTTTTTGCGGAATTTGGGTGTTATTTAGGAGCACTTTTGTGGTTTTGAGTTTACCTATCTGAAACAAACAACAGCTAAATCGAGTAGGTATATATTGATTACAATTTTTAATTAAACTCATTCTAATTAGTTCTCATGTCTATGACACAAACTAAACACTTTTAATGGGATTTTATTTATTCTGTTTACTTTGCCGTTCGTTATACTTGTTTGCATTAATAATATTGCAGTTGGGTGAAACTAAATTGCTAATTATAAGTATGAAAATAAAACAATAATAATTATTGTTCGATAATTAATGTTTTTGTTTCAAATAGAACTAAATACTTATTAGTCTGAAACATTTGCCCTCACTTATATGAGTGTTATTCTATATATTACCTAATGTGAACGAAACAGTTATAGAAGAATCGACTGGATAATTGGTGATCAGAAGGGAGAAGTATTGGGTCATTGGTTAAAAGGTTCGGTTTGACACCTTCTGGAGTTATAATGTGTCCTAGAAATTTGACACTTCTCTGTAAAAATTCAGATTTGTCTGACTGTATTTTCATATTGAAAGACAATAATCGTTCGAATACTAGTTTTAAAGAAGTTATGTGTCGTTGAAAGCTAATTGATAGATACTGATATCATCCATATATACTAGAGAGACTTTTCGTAGTGATCCTCGTAAAACATTATCCATTGCTTGTTGGAATGTATCAGGAGCATTTTTTAACCCGAAATGCATACGTGTGTATTCGTAATGTCCATGGTCTACATTGAATGCTGTTTTAGGAATACTTTTTGGGTCCAATTCAATCTGGTGAAACCCACTAGCTAAATCCAAAGTTGTAAAATATCAACAACGTCCTAGTTTATCTAGGATCAAAACTTTTACTGAAAGAGAGATGATTTGATAAAAACACCTGGTCCAAAAACAATTTTGCAGTGTATTTATCAAATGCTTACAATCCATTCAGTACCTATTTCAACCACTATCACATCAGTTTAGTGCGGCTATCCCAGAGTCGCAAAAAATCTAACTTAACCAAGATTTGAACATTCCAATATTTCTTGAAAATCTCAAATTATTGCAAGCCAGAATCTACTAACGTTTTCCTCGAAACAAGTCATACACGAATCAAGTTACTTTCTCAAAAAACACGGCCCAAACATAAATCATATTACGCCGACAGCACGCTGTTTCCAAGTAGTGAAACTAAAAACCGACGAACAAAATAGCAGAGAAATAATATATCTGTATCTTGACCAGACCGTGAAATTCCTAATTAGTTGACGATTCCAAAAAACGATTTTGTATCGTCAACTATATTTCAAGCACTAACTAATAATGCTAGGCATTAGAGTTTTGATCTCAGAACATTCAAAAATAAAGTTTGTTTGTACTGAGGATATAAACAAACTCTAAACTAAGTATTCGATTGGCAATATCAAATTGGTCAAATTAGAGAATAAATTACAGGGAATTTTGAATGGGAATGAAAAAGAGGAAAATATTAGTATAGCTTTACCCTACATCGTGTATAATTTACGTAGGTCTTGGGTTTTACAAATAAGAAAATTAAATTATGCTTATTTTCTCTAAGTATCGATTTGAGTTGAAATATATTTTTTTCCTTTTACATTTTAGTTTTTCATGACAACCCTAAAGTTACGTGATTGTAAAATGGCATAAATATTCTTCATTTTATTGGTTAGATTAGAAATAAAAAGAAAATAAACAAAGATACCTAATTAGGCACATTGGGATAGTACCATAGTAGACATGATAGTACCTACTTTAGGTTATTGTTTAGTTTAAGGCGAATGCGCAAGGAACAGTTGAATTTCTATTTAAGTAATGAAGACTGTTGAAAGAGTCTAAACAAATTTGAATTTTTGAGTAATATATCAGTTTTCAGGCTTTTTTCATATCGCTTTTGTTGCGTGATGAAAAATCAAAATATCGAGAATTTAATTCATATCAAATGCAAGAAATTGAAAACGCAGAATATCAAGTGCAAAATATCGAAAGCCTGCTAGCAAATTACAAATTATTACCTACTCAAAGTGAAATTGTATCTAGACTGCTAGCTAGCTCTCCTGAGAATACGTACCTACAATTGCAGATAAGAAATATGAACTTTTCTTTAAACTTTGAAGATTAAAGACAAGATGCCAAGGAACCTTATGGGTCTAGAATACGAGGAAACACAGATCAAGAAGCCCGTTGTAATGATAAATCCTAGCTCCCAGTGATCTCAGTCGCAGCCCCCTAGAATACAGTCAATGCTTTCCAACCTCTGTGAAGAACTTTCCCTATACCTAACACAGGATTTGTCTATAGGATATCGCACCAATTACCGATTTGCTATAAAAATATGCTTGTCCTTACTTTGATTTACATTTTTGATGTTTAATTATTAAGCGGGAACTTTGTTTTGCTTTCAATAAAAATTAGATTTAACCACATTCTATCCACCAATATTTTTACTAAGGTTGCTGGTTGGTTCAGAATGAGTAGGTATTTATTTATTGGCGAGATTACACCATTAAATGTAACAATCTTCTTACAATAGTATATTATTCAGCGAGCGGGTAATGATGGCTATATATTACTCACGAAGAATGAAGTTTGCTCTACGAGCCGCAGGCGAGTAGTGTTATCATCTGAGTGAGTAATAGCCATTACCCACGAGTAGAATACTATATACTTTTAGTATGATTATTAGATAATGGGCACAAGTTATGCGTTTTTTCGTAACAAAATTAATTATGACAGCTAGAGGTCAAAGTGAGGTTAGGTTAGTACAAGTTTTGTCCAAATAAGCTGTCAAAATAACTGATTGGAAGGTTGAAGTATATGTTGTCAAATTGTCGAATTTTCTGATTGGCTCTTAATAGTGGAGTATTGAGACCAGGATATTTTCATTGGTTGAAAACAATTAAGTAATGAAAAAAAACTCACTGTGTGAGTAATCATTCACAGGGATCAATAGAAAATGGATGTATATCACGCATATTATTCAATACTCATAGAAAAAAATATATTATTTCATTTATTTCAACAAAAACCCAATGTGATCAGCTATAATTCTTAATTAATACATATAAAACAAATTAATTTCATATTTCTTAAGTTGAATAAATTCAAAAATGTAACAACTTTAATTCCTACACAACCACTTCATCACATTACATAAACCTACCTTTAGTTGTCCCACTAATTTCTAAATTATTCAGATATCACTAAAAGATTTCTACTCAGAGGGGAGTTCAAACCAAATTCTATTCTGTGAAAATCTACATGAAATTGATATTTGTCTCTTACTCGATGGTTTTACTTGTTTTATAGAAACATGAAGCTTGATTTGCTCTAGTGATTGAGGACAATCTATGTGATACTTGAGAAGATCATAAACAAAAGCGCAATTCAATATTTAATCCACAAAACTCAAGGGAGTTAACTTTAAGATTCTTTCTTATGCCCTCATAATTGTGATTGATCACACGAAACCCAGTCTGATATGCACAGAACCACAAAAATTTGTTCTGAACTCTCTCAACCGAAATATTTTGAGTGTTATGATAGGGTGACCCTACAATGCAACCATATTCCAATGTAGATCTTTCTAAACATGTTTGTTTAAATACATTAAGCAGGGACCTTATTCTCGAAACAGGGGATCAGCGTTCTCATGAGAACGAAGATTCTGTCTTGGTTGCTCATATTCATATTTTCATAGCACTGACACAGACAGAGCAATCTTTCTCATGAGGAAGCTGTTCCCCAGTTTCGAGAATAGAGGTCCTGGAGTGATTGAGAAATTCTTACAATTCAAGCAAAACTCAACAGCTTAGAGGACTGCACAATTACATTCTTAATAATTGTTCAACAAATTTTAGTCCCTTGTCAAAAGTCACATCAAGGTCTTTCATTTTAGGATTAGGTGTATATCTAATTTCTTTATTCTTAACATAATAATGAGAATTTTTTTTTTTTTTGAATCTAAAAAAACTTATTGTATATACCACTTGTCAACATTAACTTCAGCTTATTTATCTCATACCTACCATGTAACTAAGCGACTCAACTCAAGTCTTTCTGTAATAATGCAGTATCAGAAACATCATTAATTATTCTAAAAAATTTGGAATATTTTGCAAAAGCAAATGGTATATGCTGAAAGTTCTGTGTGATATCGTTGGTAAATATTGAAAAGCAGTGGTGCACAGTGGCCGCCTTGCGGTACACCAGATTAGATGTTGCTATAATATGTTCAGACAAAAAACTGCCAATCTTAAAAGCTTTAGTACTCCACCAGTAAAGGAGCTAGAAAACCACTGAATTATGCTTGAATAGAACCCATATATTCATGAAATTTCTCAAAAAGCAAATCATGATCATCACTGTCAAAGGCTTTGGAAAAATCTGTATGGATAGCATCGACCTACTCTATCGATTAGAAAAGTAAAAAATGGAAAGCATTTTAAGTAATTTTGGTTTTTCTTTGAATTTTTTCTTCAACGTTTCCAAACCATAATATCTCAGTTGTATTCACCCACTAAGGTGAAATTTCCAAAGTTCTTATGATAAGCTGCAACTATAATATCGATTAACAAAACAATGATTACAGCTAAACTGGATGTTCCATAACTCGAGAACTGATGTGCGTTACCGATACCCGATATACCAAATTTTGATCAGCTTATAGAGAAGTTATTATATAGAGATAGTCCAGGAATGTGTTAGAAGAATATTCCTACTATTTTATCTGCTTTGATGACAAAAGCTTTCTTTGGAATATCCTAGGAATTGGACTGTTACTAGATTTTTACAAGATCTTCCTGGAATGTCCAGAATTTTGCCCACTATATAGGTATATTAATCGAATATTCCTTGTATTTATGTCTTTGCATTATTAGGAGTTTATTCTCTATTACTCAACTAATAATCTCGATTTTTAATAACACTTCAACAAAGGTATCCATATTTGTATACAAAATTCTTTTAAGACTCATGTTATCCATATCGAGAGTTACCTACATTCTGGCTCACCAAGCCGAGCATTATTATCCTTTTCAATCTCCGAGTAATGGTATATATCTGTTAAACGACCTTCGAATTTACATGTCCCTACGTAGCCCCAATAAATCTGACGGTGTTAGATCAGGGGTCCTCGCCGGCCAAAGAATATTTACAGTAACTTTCTTACCTAAAATTATTATAAAAATGTTTTCCATATAATTAAGAAGAAAAGAAGGTGAAAGAACCAAGTTAACTAAATGCAAATAGCTGGTAAAATAAATTCATTCTGTACCTACCTACCTGAAAGAGAAACAATTTTCTACTCAACCCTAAAGTTACGTGATTGTAAAATGGCATAAATATTCTTTATTTCATCTTCATTTTATTGGGTAAATTAGAGAAAAACAAAGATACCTAATTAGGCATATAAGCATAGTACCATAGTCCAGACTCTGATCACAGCTTCTCTGATAGTACCTATCTACTTTACCTTATTGTCTAGTTTAAGGCGAATGCGCAAGGAACAGTTGAATTTATATCTAAGTAAACGATGAAGACCGTTGAACGAGTTGAACGAGTCTAAACAAAAATGGCTTTTTTCATATCGCTTTTGTTGCGTGATAAAAAATCAAAATATCGAGAATACAATTCATATCAAATGCAAAAAATCGAAAACTCAGAATATCGAGTGCAAAATATCGAAAGCCTGCTAGTTATCGAAATATTTTCTAATCAAATTACAAGTCATTACTCAAAGTTAAATTGTATCTAAATAGCTAGCTAGTCCTGAGAAAACTTACAATTGCTCAGATCGGAAAACCCCAATTTTGCGTTTTCGGAATTCGGCTTTTGCCTATCAATCGTTAGATAACTTAATGTACTTTTCTTTAAACTTTGAAGATGCCAAGAAACTTTATAAACCTAGGAAACGAGAAAACACTGATCAAGAAGTCCTTGTATTAATGATTCCCAGCTCTAAGTGATCTCAGTCACCCCCCCCTAAAATACAGACGGGGTTTTACCTGGCAGTTTAAGAGAAGGTAAATAAACCTACTCTTAATTACAAAATAATGAAAATATATTATTTCAACAAGAACCCAATGCGAACAGCTATAATTATTAATACATATATTTATACATATTCATATTTCTATAGGTAAAGAAACTCAAAAATGCAATAATTCAACTCATGCACAACAACTTCATCACATAACTGAATAAACCTACTTTTAGTTATCCCAGTAATATTCAAAATTATTCTGATTTATCACTGAAAGACTTCTACTCAGAGGGGAGTTCAAACCCTATTCTGTTCTGTGAAATTCTTATTTGTGTCTTACTTGTCTACCGGAACATGAAACTGGTATTTCAAGGCAATCTATATGATAATTGAGAAGATCATAAGCAAAGCGCAATTCAATCTTTCATCTATTTCAAGGTTCTTTCTTCTGTTCCTCATAATTGTGATTGATCCCACAAAGCCCAGTCTGATATGCACAGAACCGCACAAATTTGTTTTGAACTTTCTCAATCGAGATCTCCCGATGATAGGTTGATTATACAATGCAACCATATTCCAATGTAGATCTTTCTAAACTTGTGTAAGTACATTAAGCAGAAGTGATTGAGAAATTCTTACAATTCCTTAAAACAAAACCCAACAGCTTAAAGGACTGTACCTACAATTACATTCCTAATATGTTCAACAAATTTTAATCCCTCATCAAAAGTCACACCAAGATCTTTTATTTTAGGTGTATATTGGAATGTCTTTACTTTTAACATAATAGTGAGAATTTATCTTTTTATTTAATTAAAAACTTATTGTATAACGCACTTGTTAACATTTAAGATCAGCTAATTCACCCCACACCATGTGACTAATCGATTCAAATCTTCCTGTAATGATACAGTATCAAGAACATCTTTTATTTTTCTAAAAAATTTGAAATCTTTTGCAAAAGCAAATGTGTGATATCGTTGGTTAATATTTTAAAAAGCAATGGTGAACAGTGGCCGCCTTGTGGTTCACCAGATGTTGCTAAAATATTTTCAGACAAAAAACTGCCAATCTTAACTTTTTAACTGTACCAGTAAAGGAACTAGAAAACCACTGAATTATGCTTGGATGGAACCCAATTTCTCAAAAAGCAAACCATAATCACAGTGTCGATTATGGCTTTGAAAAAATCTGTATGATATGATAATTATTCAAACCATGATTCAAACAAAAGTGAGTTGATAATTTCGATTTCTAGTAATGCTTCAACATAGTCATCCATATTTGTATACAAAATTCTTGTAAGACTTTTACTCTCCATACATTATCCATATGGGAAAATTATGGATCACCTACGCTGAGCAATTATTATTACTTATCCTCTTAAGTCACCGAATGGGTCATATCTAAGTAGTCCTTTGAAATCTGACGGTGTTAGATCTGGGGCCTTGCCGGCCACAATATTTTATTAACTTTCTTACTTAAAATTATTATAAAACGTTTTTCATAATGTAAACTTTGCCATAATTCAGAAGAAAAGAAGGTGAAACACCCAATATAATTGAATACAAATAGGTGTATGTAGCTGGTAAAATAAATTCATTCTATACCTACCTACCTGAAATACCCAAAAAGATTCACACCCAAATATATAAAAATATTCAATTAATCTCATCCAAAAATTGACCGCACAAATTTAAAATAAAGAAGCCAAAAGAGAAACAATTTTCTACCCAAAAAAAAAAAAACATTTTTATCGAAATCTTCCGAAGAATCTTAATTAAAGCATTATCCGAGTCCGTCCTTCTAAAATAAAATACCACCGAAATCCAATACGAGTTCTCCGTCTGGTGGCGCCCCCGTTTCGAGAGACGGCGAGCTTTTCAACTACGAAAAGCGCTTGCGTCCGCTTCAAGTTGGGTCGTGTTTATACTGCAGTGTCGCTCCAAGAGCTTTCAGTGTAGTTCGAAGCTTTGTATGAGTCGGACCCGTATCGGTCTTTAAACGAAAATTTCTCCGACTCACGATAAAATATAATATGCCCGTGTCGCGCAAGAAGTACATAAAAGTAGTTCTACTCTAAGTATGCTCGGTTGTGAATTTATTTTGGATGCCTTTTTTCAAACAGTGATTTAGTGCTCCTGTTGAAGGATTATGACAAAAAAGTGACTAAAAAACGTTTTTTTTTTTTCGTCGAAATGTTGTTCCTGATTTTCGGTGTTTTAGTTTTCGGGTTGTGCGGAGCGACAAGGTTCGATGCCAGCGAGCAATGCAGCTGGTTACCGGACAATCACGAAGGTAGCTCCAAACTGGCTGTGACATGTAACTTAAGGCTTCTGGATGAACGCGGTGGCAACTTAACAAATATCCCGCAAGAACTGACTTCAAAACTAAAAATCGTTTGCTCCAATGCCATTTTTTACGAAAGTGTTTTGCCATCAACCCTTCACAGACTTCACGAATTGGAAGACTTAAGAATAACAAACTGCAAATTACTCTCAATCGAAGACAATTCCTTTGAGGGATTATACAATGTTAAGAAGTTGTTCGTGAATAGTTACAACGCTGACTGGGGGCAAACGAAAAGTCTGGAGCTGACAAGTTTCAGTTTTCAAGGGTTGAAGGAACTTCAAGTTTTGGACTTAGCCCAGAACGGTATTCGTGCGGTGCCGGAAGGCGCCTTTTGCACTTTGGCCAATTTGCAAACTTTGAATTTGACCCGCAACAAAATTCGCAGTTCAGAAAGAATTGGGATTAGTGCCGCAGAATGTAGTTCGAGCGAACTACAAAACTTGGATTTAAGTTTTAATGACCTGACAGTTTTAGGAGAAGATAGTGGATTTTCGAAATTACGCAGATTACAAAATTTGAATTTGCAATTTAATAATATAACTGAAGTTTCTGGTGAAAGTTTGGCAGGACTAGTTAGCTTGAAAGTCTTGGATTTCTCCAACAATAAAATTGGATCACTCCCACAAGGATTATTTGCTGGATCTCCTGAACTGAAAGAAATCCATTTACAAAATAATTCTCTATATTCCTTGGCAAAGGGATTATTTCATCGTCTTGAACAACTTTTGGTATTGGATTTGAGTGGTAATCAGCTTACAAGTAACCACATAGACAATGGAACTTTTTCAGGACTTATTCGCTTGATTGTGTTAAACCTGTCGCACAACGCCTTAACGCGAATAGACTCCAGAACTTTCAAAGACTTATTTTTCCTGCAAATATTGGATTTAAAAAACAACTCAATTGGATTTATTGAAGATAATGCCTTTTTGCCCTTATACAACTTGCATACTTTAAACCTGGCTGAAAACCGTTTAAATACCATTGGCCCCCAACTATTCAATGGGCTTTTTGTTTTGAGCAAATTGACTTTGAATAACAATCTGGTAGTGACTATTGATGCTCGTGCTTTTCAAAACTGTTCCGCTCTAAAAGAACTTGATCTCAGCTCAAATGCACTAGCAGATGTTCCAGAAGCCATTCAAGAACTTTCGTTCCTAAAAACGTTGGATTTAGGCGAAAATCAGATAAGTGAATTTCGTAACGGATCGTTCAAGAACTTAAATCAGCTGACTGGATTAAGAATGATCGATAATACTATCGGCAACTTAACTCGAGGTATGTTGTGGGACTTACCTAGTTTGCAAGTGCTTAATTTGGCCAAAAATAAAATCCAGAGCATCGAACGCGGAACTTTCGAGCGAAATACTCAAGTTGAAGCCATAAGATTAGATGAAAATTTTCTGACAGATATTAATGGAGTTTTTGCTACTTTGGCAAGTCTTTTGTGGCTCAATTTGTCAGAAAATCATTTGGTCTGGTTTGATTATGCTTTTATACCGAGCAACTTGAAATGGCTGGATATTCATGGAAATTTCATAGAGCATTTAGGAAATTATTACAAAATCCAAGACGAAATAGGCGTGAAAACTTTAGATGCTAGCCATAATAGAATTACAGAAATTTCGTCAATGTCAATACCCAACAGTGTAGAATTATTATTTATTAATAATAATTTTATAAAGAAAGTTCACCCAAATACTTTCTTAGATAAAGCAAATTTAGCTAGAGTAGACATGTATGCTAATGACTTAGTTAATTTGGACTTAAATGCTTTAAGAGTTGCTCCAGTGCCCAGCAATCGCTCTCTTCCAGAAGTCTACCTAGGTGGAAACCCTTTCCATTGCGACTGCACTATGGAATGGCTACAAATCATCAACAGTATGGCTGGCTCAAGACAATACCCGAAAGTTATGGATTCAGACAATGTTATGTGTAAAATGACTCATTCTAGAGGTATGACTCATATGCCATTAAGCCAAGCTAAAGCTAGTGATTTTCTATGTACCTATGAAACTCATTGCTTCACTTTATGTCATTGTTGTGATTTCGATGCATGTGACTGTGAAATGACTTGCCCCAATAATTGCAGCTGTTATCATGATCAACTTTGGAATACCAACGTTGTTGATTGTTCTGGACAAGGTGCAGCAGAAATTCCACAAAAAATCCCCATGGATGCCACTGAAGTTTATTTGGATGGCAATTATATAAAAGAGCTACAAGAACACGCATTTATTGCAAGAAAAAACTTGAAAACTCTTTATGTAAATAATAGTAATGTAGAGTCTATTCAAAATAGTACTTTCAACAGCCTACATGCTTTGCAAGTATTGCATTTAGAAGATAATAAACTTAAATCATTGAGAGGCTATGAATTTGAACATCTTGGCAACTTAAAAGAGCTTTATTTGCAAAATAACATTATTGGAAAAATTGCCAATAAAACTTTTGAACCATTAACTTCCTTGACAATTCTTCGACTTGATGGAAATAAATTGACAACATTTGCAGTATGGCAACTTTCAGCAAACCCCAAACTTAATCAAATCACGATGGCGAACAACCCATGGTCGTGTCGCTGCAAGTTCCTGCAAGGATTAACCAGTTGGGTGGCAGAAAACGCAGTAAAAGTTTTAGACAGTTCGAATTTAATGTGCTCTATTCCTGATACAAAACCGACCCAAAATCGCGAATTGGACTTTAATTCGACCGCGTGCAGTGACTATTACGCCGGTAGTTCAGTAATTGACTCTATGCTCGTCAGTGACTATTGGCCCATGGTCGTCGTGACTCTTTGTATAGTAATCATTATGTTGCTATTAGCGGTTCTATGGTTCGTTTTCCGAGATCCGGTACGTGTGTGGCTCTACTCGCGCTATGGAGTACGTTTGTGCAACTTCAGAGACTCTAGTTCCAAACAGTTCGACGACAGTGACAAACTTTATGACGCTTTTGTGTGCTACAGTCCCAAAGATGAAGAATGGGTGGTCCAAAGTCTTGCTGGTCAGCTAGAGCCCAGCTACCAAATGTGTTTGCACTATAGGGATTTGCCAAATACTGCATATATTCAGCACGCAGCTCCTGCAGTTTTAGAGGCCTCTGAGGCTAGTAGGCGAGTGATTATGGTTTTGACAAGGAATTTTTTGGAGACAGAATGGGCCAGATTTGATTTGAGACAAGCCTTCCATGAAGCTCTAAAAGGCAGAATTTATAAGCTTGTGATTATTGAAGAAGGTAATCTTCATGAAGCTATCATGGATCCTGAGTTGAGGCTTTATCTCAAAACTGCAGAAAGAGTGCGATGGGGTGAAAAAAGGTTTTGGGAAAGGTTAAGATACGCCCTTCCCTCAATTGAAGCCAGAGGCAAAATTAACGCCAATTATAGGCGAAATATAAATAATTATACCATCGACTCCAGGGTGGTGCCCAATGGTACTCACCACTCGCACCATCACCATTTTCCTGAAAAAATCAGGACGCAAGGGCCCCCTTCTCCAGGCATGCAAATGATTCCTCCTCCAGCTTACTCAGCAGGAGTACCGCAGGAATCGGAAGATGCCAACTATTCATCTGCCACTACAGCTACACCTTCTCCAAGGCCTTCGAGACGAATGACCCAAGAGCCGAGGCCAATTTCCGATCATATATATTCCAGTATTGATTCGGACTATAGTACCCTTGAAAGAGGGCCTTCTGGTAGACGAGGGGTACCACAACAATGGAGACCTCCTCACGTAGTCCTGCAGTCTTCTGGGCTTCATCATAATGGTGGACAGGCCTATCTTGTGTGATAACTTTTCCTGACTGATTAGGTATATATGTATTTTTTAAAAGACTTAAAAAATTCTTTTTTGTGGCATATTAAAAGTTTTTTTCTCTCATTTTAAAATATTTTCTGTCCTTTAAAAAAAGATTAATTGATATTAATAAATGAGCTTCTTAAATGCAAATTAACAGAATTTTTAATGAAAGTGATTTAATCTGTATAGTTCTGTTATGTTTGCTTATTATGTGCTTTAGTCTATATTCTAAAATGTTATAACTATTTAATCTTGTAAGCATATAAATTATTGTTAATAATGCGGTTAATTTATGTTTAAGTCTGCCAATGAATCAATTATTATATTTTTTTACATATTCAAAAAAGTACATTTAAATGTGCTATTATTGAAATATTGAATAAATACACATATTTAATTGAATATTCACACCTAAATATTTTTGATTTTCCTATATGATTAGAGTAGGTACTTTAGTTTTCTATGTTTTTTTTTTAATCCAAAAATCACAAATTTCTAGAGTTGTGAATGTTGACTTTCTCTTAACTAATTGTATAGGTAAATCATCAATAATATATTTTTTTCCCTTACTAAACAAATTTTAGTATAATTACCAAATTAAATAAATATTTTTGTGATAGACTTATAGAGCATACCATGACCTAATACTGGATATTATTTGGGTTACAATTTTTGTTCATTATACTAAAATTTGCTCTTTTTTTTATAACATGTATAAAATTGTATATATTTTTCTACTATAAACTGAAAATCAAAGGTAATATGTCACAAAAAAAACATTGTGTATAAAATACTAAAAGATAGTTACTAATAAGTACGAATGAAAAAAAAAAAAAACGTGTAATTATTTTCCTCTTGTATTATTTTTGTACAGTCCTTGTATATAGATAATATTTATTTGTTTTACCATTTTATTGGTTTGTACTATGTGTATATTTTTTACGAATTGCAAAAAAAATCGAATTATATAATAAATATGATGTGAAATTTATTTTTGGTTGTTTTCTTTTTGTTCCAGTTTTCTTTAGATGGAATTTTTATTATTTCAGACTTAGGTACCTACTTTGACAATGAATAAATTTCAAAAGTGTAGGACTTTTTTCAGGTAACAGTGTCTACCATGCATTCAAAATCTAATTAGGTAAGGCCAAACCCTTTGATCGACTAAATTTTATTAATTGGTTGTTGGACCAGGGTTGAAAATAAAAGTCACTTTTTAAATAGTATTATTTTCAGCTGCGATTCCACACCTAAGAAATAATCTGTAGCAAAACCAAAAAAATAACTTTTAGGAATCTTGGAAAATTTTTGGTTTTAGGCACAACTTTTCATAATTCAATTACAGAATAGACAACAATTTATTCATGTAACTATGTATAAAAAAATCAAATATTTTCCATGTTTTCCATAAAAATAGAACCATTTCATTTCAGTTCCTGCATCGATTTATCTATTTATTTATCTTTATTAATATCTTCCTACCTTTCATATTTATAATAAATAGTTTACATCCATGCGAGCCTATTCAAAGATAAAGTGTATTGATAAGCTAATAAGTTAATTCCAATAATAAATTATAATTGATTTCCTTTGTTTAACGACATTACTAAAGATTTTCTTTGAAGAGCATTCTGATGATATAAAAACAAAAATTTAATGCAGTATTTAAGTATAAATTTTTGAAAAAATAGGTGTTCATCCCACTGTGACGATGATAAATGGCCCTAATGAACGCCTAATATCAAAGACGTTTGACTTAGTAGGTAGTTATATTGTTGGAATACAATTTTGTAATGTCAGTAAGTGTACACTAGTAGGTAATATTTCTTTAGAAAAAGGTTAATTATAAGCAAAAGTAGTAGGTGGCAGTAAATAGCCTTAATACAGGAAATATCTTGAGCAAATAGGCCAGAAAGTAGGCCAACATTATTCTGATCAATATTTACTTTCCAAAATTGCTCATTGGTTAATTATTATAATGAGGATTTATTAAAAAATACTAACAATGTTTGCTGTCTTTTGAAAGTACCTACCTACCTATCTAAAAATAATATGTATAACCAAATTTGCCGAAATATAGTGTTATATAGGTACTTTAAGTAGATAAAAGTATAGAAATTTTGGCTGATAAAAGATAATATTGGTAATTGAAAAATTATTTCATATGCCATAATGTCTAGTACATCTGTCAGAGTCAGAGAGTGGATATAATGGAAGAAAGATCTTGTAATTACCTTGCATTTTATCTACGAGTTGAAATACGCTTCTTTTTCTAATGCGTTCTGTCCCTTGCAGAATGAAGATAATTGAGTGCAGAACCAAAGTATTAACGGATGTTCTAGCGTGCCTCATCAATTTTCTTTTTCTAGCGTTAACACTATCTTCGCCTTTCTTCTTTGTTACATTCATTTCTGCTTCTTGAAGGTGTCGCTTTGATCTATCATTGATGTTACTTCTGATTCTTCTTCCATGCGTTCTTTCTTGGTCTTTATCGGAGTCGAGCCAATTTCTGTTTGGTATTTTCATGAAGAAACTGAAACTCCGAGTAGCGCTGCAGCCGGAGGCTTATTATGCTGAATCTTCCTGTTTACTGCACCCATTCCAAAACCCTGGTTCCCTGCAGTAGGCGAAATAGGTTGGATGTTTGCCGTATGTGTCTGGATCTAGTTTATCTTCTCCAAATATATTTTGCCTTCTACGAGTTGGTGCATCGCATTCTGTTATAAGTTATGACCTTTCAAAGTTTTCCAAAATCTAAATCATAAGGTAGCTAGCTCCTTCTTACTAAAACGATGAAATTTCAATTTTTATTTTGTTGAGATTTTGTGTCCCAATGGTCTTTTGGGATTTCCCAAACTTCATACACTAAATTGTTTTGAGATTTCGAGCCGGATTCTATGAAAAAAGTCACTCAGAAAAATTGAAAAATTGATAAATCACCCCAAATTGCTTAACACGATTTTATTTCTGTAACTGTAAGTCCAAATGAGCTGAAATTTTCAGGGATTGTAATCCTCTACTGGAATAAGAATCGCTGAGAACTTCAGGTTTTTATCTTTAATAGAAAAAAAGTTGTGCCCTTCCAAAGTTTTCCAAAATCTAAATCATAAGGTGAGCTACCTTATAGTAAGTAGGTACTAAAACGATGAAATTTAAATTTTTTTGTTGTTGAGATTTTGTGTCCTAATGGTCTTTTGGGATCCCCCAAACTTCATACACTAAATAATTCTGAGATTTGGAGCCAGATTCTATGAAAAAAGGCACTCAGAAAAATTGAAAAATTGATAAATCACCCCATATTGCTTAACACGATTTTATTCCTGGGAACTATAAGTCCAAATAAGCTGCAATTTTCAGGGATCCCCTACTAGGATAAAAATAGCAAAAAATTTCAGCTTTCTATATTTAATAGAAAAAAGTTATGACCTTCCAAAGTTTTCCAAAATTTAAATCATAAGGTAGGTAGCTCCTTCTTAATTAAACGATGAAACTTAAAAAAAAAATGTTAAAACTTTGCGTCCTAATAGTCCTTTGGGATCCCCCAAACTCCATACACTAAATTATTCTGAGATTTGGAGCCGGATTTTATAAAAAAAGGCACTCAGAATAATTGAAAAATTGATAACTCACCCCAAATTGCTTAACACGATTTTATTCCTGGAACTATAAGTCCAACTGAGCTGAAATTTTCAGGGATTGTAGTCCTCTACTGGGATAAGAATCGCTGAAAATTTCAGCTTTCTATTTTCAATAGAAAAAAAGTTATGACCTTGCAAATTTTTCCAAAACCTAAAACGATGAAATTTCAAATTTTTTTTTGTTGAAATTTTGTTTCCTAATGGTCCTTTGGGATCCCTTAAGCTTCATACACTGAATTGTTTTGAGATTTAGAGCCAGATTCTATGAAAAAAGACACTCAGAAAAATTGAAAAATTGATAAATTACCCCAAATGGCTTAACACGATTTTATTCGTGGAACTATAAGTCCAAATGAGCTGAAATTTCCAGGGATTGTCTCTGTCCCTCTAGTGGGATAAGATTGATAAGAATCACTTAAAATTTCAGTTTTCTATCTTTAATAGAAAAAAAGTTATGACCTTCCAAAGTTTTCCAAAAACTAAATCATAAGGTAGCTACCTTAGTACTAAACCGATGAATCGATAAATTTTCAAATTTTTTTATGTTATGATTTTGTGTCCTAATGGTCCTTTGGGATCCCCCTTGTCTATTACTTCGTCATTGCTAGTTGAGGTCGGTGCTTGAGACCTGGATGAGCTTTAGGGAAATGTTCTTATCGATGTTCAAGTTGATGTATCCAACCCTATTGGAACCCTATGCCTTTGTATGTTTTGTTCCCTAAGTTCAGATTAATCCCTTGTGATTTCCTCATTTCCTTTGGAATAAGTACCCATTTTGAATACGCGCTCCCGCTTTATCACGCTATATCTCAAAAACGGTTGGTCGTACAAAAAAAATGTATATAAGCAATTTTGTAGAGAATACTATTTTACGTAAGTTTTGTAATGGGTTTTTCGACGTCAGATGCACAGGATGCGAGATTTTCATGACCTTTGAACTTCGATATCTCAAGACACTCAAGGGTAGGCATATGAGATTTTTTGTGCTTCATTAGAACATCAAAACGAAGTTCTCTGCAAAAATTCAGCTTATTCGGCCTCATTCCGCAGAGAAAGTCTAATTTCCCTGGGGTACTAGAGATGGCTTCAGACCCACCCAACCGAGGTACAGCTGACATGATTTTCAGTGCTAGACAAATGCAAGAGAAATCCAGAGAACAGAATCGCCCTTTATACATGATATTCATAGATTAAGTGAAAGCATTTTATTCGGTCAACAGAGACATATTGGCAAAGGTTGAGTGCCAAATCCGCCTGTTGCATGGTAATAAGTATGAATGTAAGCGTCCTAAGCAAAATTCCAAATATATCAATATTTCATCGAAAATCAAATTTGCCAACTATCAATTGCTTTTTACCAACTTATTTATTTCCGATTTCAGTAAAAACTGTCTTTAAAATGTATCAGCACCATTTCCAGCCGCTGTTCGCGACATCAATCACCTTAATACCGTCATATTTTATTCAACCCCATAAATACGCCCTGTCAACCTTCTATTATCCAAGGCAAAGGTAATATGATAATCAAATGAGTCTCCGAACAAAGAGCCCAATAAAACTTTTTGCCTTATTTTATGTATATCATCCAGTTAGCCTGGGCGTTATGTGTTAAAACCACGCGACAACCATAATACTGTTGTGTGTGTGCGATACTTATCAAGTTGTCAACAGTGAAATTTATTAAATGTTTATTTTTGCTAACTGCTTTATAAAAATAACAAAAAACACATAAAGAAGGTGTGCTTTATGAAAATTGTCGCTGTGAGCTTGAGCTGCTCGTGTCGAGAGTCATTAGGTCAGTTATTTTTTTGTTTGTTTTAAATGTTTTTGGTGCTAGCCATTATTTGTTTCAGTGTGATTTAGGTGCTTTCCAAAAGAAATTCCATACTGAAAAATAAGCTATCAGTATGCATTTCTCGGAAACCAAAAACTCCTAACCCACTTTCAGCCAACTCTGCATTGGAAGCATTCAGGCAGTCATAAAAACTTTCTTTTTAAATTACTTTACTGCTTCTAGTAAGAACCGGTAGCCACAAACGACAGCTTCACGGTTTGTTAGGGGTCCTTTTGTGCCTAATGGCCAAATATGTCACAGTCCAATTGACCGATCGACTAGGTTTGTAGGTAAAGTTGGGATTCGATTTGCCCTAAATATTTTCTATAGTCTTTTTGGAATGAACACACTTTTGCAGTTCTAGGTCATTTAAAATTCTTAGAAAGCACGAACATTATTGTTAAGGGTTGCTAGTTTTGATGAATCCTGATAAACTTCACTGATTTGAATACAGAAAAGTCAGATTCTCCTGGAGCGGGACTCTGTGTCATGTAGAATTCTATCAGTCGACAAGATTCTACATGGTTGGCACTCTGTGCATCAAGAATATCGACAAAACGCGATTTATTTTATAATTTCATTTCTACATCTCGAGACGTGTCGAATACTACTGACGCATGTGCATTGTGAAGTTTCATGAATATTGAATGACACTGACAATTGTGAAATTGTTGTTGTTGATCATTGTTGATATTCCATATTTATATTGAGAAATAATTATTCCATTCCTATTTCTTGTTTATTTAATAATATTTAATATTTTCATTAGTTTATTTCGAGCAGACGCCGGTTTCCGGATCATTATATTAATAATATTAATATTAACGCCATTTTCATGAGAGTGAGAAGTGAAAAACCCGGAATAAAACACATATTATATATGGTTGAAATATTTATAATAACATTTCAGAAAATCGGTGCATAAGATGACGACGTATCAAATTGTTTCTTGCTTGGACTCCTGCTTGCATAACGTTACATTATATGGTACCTCGGCACCTGAATGTTATCCCTTCGGATATGAGGTTCGGGGACCATTCAGTCTCCCTTCCGAGCAATTGTGTAAAATAACACAAACAATAAAAAAGCACCCAACTTTTTCTACGGCAAGCCTCAACACTTTTGAAGTTCATACACACAAATCCTCGCACAAATCTTTGTTTAAACACACCGATACAATTTCGATTTGGATGGGATTTTGGCTATAATTGAACTCTGGAGTTCCTGGAGCAGTGTTGGTTACCGCAGTATTTTCTCTAGGTGTCATTAGCCAGGGTTCTTCGTCATGTGGTCTAATAATTTCACTCACTGTGGGTTCCATCGGCCGTGTGATAGTAATCACACGAAAATTAATTGTTTCCATAAATCCTGCTTCAATTAGATTTTTCTCGTCTTGAGTCACAAGAAACTGAACCCTGATGGCTATTGATACTTTCTCTATTGCTCTGCTCTTGACATAGTTTGGGTTAGCCACATAAATATTAAAGCTTTGCTCGATTATTTCTTCAAATCTAACATCTTCTTTTTGAAAACAGTCACTGTTGTTGGTGGTTGGGCATCACTCATCAGTGGATATTTTGCAGATAAATATGTTCAAGCTTCTCATCTTCTTCAACAATATTGTTATTTAAATTATTAATGGGCAACAAAGCATAATTTTTAAACTTAAACTCAACTTTCAGGAAGCAAAAATAGTTATGGTATAAAAAGCAAACCAAATAATAACAAAAACAAACTTATTAATGACGTATACAGTCAATTCAATAAACAATATTGACATTTCTTAGGAATCAAATAAAAATTCCCTAGAGTTTCCCCTAGATTTGTACTACGTTTTTAGAATGGTTAGTAGCCTGATAAAAGGATCCGAGAACGTAGCTGGACTGTTGTCGATAATGACACAGAGTGCCGTTTCAGCCGACTATCGCTTTTGAAAATAGATATCTTCTAGAAAGGGAGCTGTAGGATTCTAGAGAGTACAGAGTCCCAGAGCTGGTTGTTTTCTAATTTTGAAAAATAGTGCAATTTAAAATCGATAATAAGAATGAGATCATAAATAAGTGAACTACAATCCCTGAAAGTTTCAGCCCATTTGGACTTATAGTGTGATGATTTCTAGATGGGATAATTAGGTATCCCTTAACATCCTCAACAGTCAAGATTCAATAAGGCATTAGAACAAAATACTCTACATAAACAAAATAGCTATTTATGTAACAAGTTGTAAAATGAGCGTTTTTTTTGCACTAAATGTGAAGAATGGACCACGAGCGAAGCGAGTGGTCCAACACATTGTGTGCAAAAAACCAGCCATTTTGCGACGTGCTTGATTCATTTAAATATTCAAAATTCAAAATATTAACTCATTTTAACACTAGGCCTTTTAGTCCAGAGCAATTAGGGGTCAGGGAGAAACAAATTAACTTAAAGCTGCCACCACCATTATTCGATAGCTTTTAGGTTCCCTATGAGCATACCCAACCCATTGCTGTGATTGGTGGAACATCCCCAAATCTGGTCCGCCATCTTGATTTTTCGCACTTTTTCCTAGTTTGCTCCAATATCTTGGAAACAAATAGGAATTTGAAAAATGTTCAAGAGAACTGAATATAAAATAGATCTGAGCCCTACTCGACACATTTGTGGTTCCTTCAAAAATTTCAGTTTAGCTGAAATGTTCGATACCTAAGAAAAGTTCTTATTTCCAGGATTTAACTCTCCGAAAACTAGCCCGCGACCTTGCATTTTTAACCAAATCCTAGTGAATTAAGATTATTTTTAACCATTGTTGTATTTGGTAATACATTCTTGACCAGTGATATTTTAAAGAGTCTGGGAAGCAGACAGACGGAGTTCCGGAAGATGCCGAACGATATTCCGCGTGTGGCTAAATTCACCAAAATGTTGCCCCGATCCTGTGTAAAATGGTCCAGGAATCGATTCTCGTTGAAGGTAATGAACTTTTTTTTCAGTTTTTTTTTTCTTTAGGGTTTTTTTTTCAAGAATATTGAGAGGACGGGTTAGTTTGGGTTAGTTTTGATTTACGCTGTTTCGTTAAAAATACCAACATACAAAAACTAGCACTTATGAATTACGGAGCTCCGCCAGTCTGCTCCCCAGACTCTTGTGTGATATTTTGCTGCATCTGAGGTAGGTGGAAGAGTTGCAAGTTCGGGCAATGGACGATTGCGCGCCGCGGTCAGAAAATTTAATTTTGTGTTTGTGGTATCACAACCGCCAATTGAATGGATAAATGAAATTTCACTTATTACTGGCTCTGAAGCTTCTTAAAGTAAAATTTCGGTAATTTTGATTGCTTGACTTTGGTTTCTAGGCCGTAACATAAAAACGTTGTTATCTTCAACAAAATGGAGCAGTAATACCATGAAATCCGTGTCTTGGCCAACAACTGTCACAGAAATCTCCTTTTCCTTCTCAAATTCAAAGCTGTTAGGACAATTAAAACATCTGCATCTGCTTCTGCTTGTTCCACACTTTTAGTTCAATAAACATTTTTTTATTGTTGGTGCTGAAAATTTTTTCTTGATTAACTGTTGAAACTAATGAGTCAGATCTCACAATATCAGCACAAGATAATGTATTAGTTCTCCGCAATTGTTCCAAACATTAAGTATTAGGTAAACCATCATACCCATCAAAAACCACTGTACAATTTGGACCATAATGAAACTGGATGATCTTTTCATATTGCTCAAAAATCTCTGCATAGGTGACTTTGTGAAGTGTGTAGCCTCCATCTATTACAAAAACTCCGTCTATTGGAACACTAGACATCAACTGCTCGCATTTCGAGTCCATATCCATCAGAACTGTACGCGTATATAAAATATTAACAAAAATAGCCGAAATGGCATAGGTGAGTGCTATATTTTCAATATTTGGAGGTCTGCAGAGACTACCACAGTTTGTGAATGTTGTTATATTTCATCGCTCTTACAGAAAAAACACATTTAGAAACTTTTTTGTCTCCTGACAATTTTTGATAAACTCTACAGTGTTCGAGATATTAGTACAAAAATGAAAGAACGAAAAATCAAGATGGCGGGCTGGATTTGAGGATGTTCCACCAATCACAGTGACGGGGATTTTTATTATGTTCATAGGGACACTAAAAACTATCGAATACGAGTGATGGCAGCTTTAAGCTAATTTGTTGAGATCAAGCATATACCATTGCATAAGTGCACCGGAGTATTTTCGGAAACGCTGATTCGTTTAACCAACCGGATTACCAGCTGATGTACTTTTTCTCTTTTCAATCATGTTCATTAAAGAAAGATAGAAATAGAACAGCTGGTGATCGGTTCAATCGGATCAGCGTTTCCGAAAAGTCCTATTGACACCAAACGCACTCAAAATCTCATTTCAACACTCAGTGATGAAATAAGATCTCATTTTAATACTGTATTAGAAGACACTGTTTATTTTGGCGTTTGTGTTGAAATTAACCACTTTTGACAACTAAAATCAATGTCAAAAAGATGCCATTCCGTAACTGAATTACCAAAAGTCTATTTTTCTGCGATTGACCAGAAATGTCAGAATTTTTGACCGGTTGACAGATCACAAAACCTAGTATTCTGGTATTTTAATTAGGTTTGAATAGTTGCTAAAGAATCAATGAATAATAATACGGGAATCACTTTTGTGGCCTAGGCCGGGAAAGTGATTCTCGTACAGCTGAACAATTGGAACCAAAAAACAAATATTTAACAGATATTTTACCGATCGCATAAAAATAGTATGTGTATTTCGATGGAAAAGCACATTCTCAGTTTTCGGTATTTGCCATCCTCGGCTACGCCTCGGCCGTCAACTAACACTGTCGGCCGAAAATGTGTTACTTTTCCACCTAAATACTCAATAAACTATTTCCGTTCAGGACGATTTCATCGATAAAAAAAAATCTCAAGTCCTCATATTCACCTACATTTTACTTTTACCTTTCATATTTATTTGAAATTTTTGTAGAGCAAGCACACTCACAACTACTTGTATAACGGCAGATGAATGTGTCGTTAGGCGTGACTGTGAATGTTAATGAAGCTGCTGGGTTTTTGTTGATGCTCTTTTATGAACATAATTTGCATCCAGTAAATGGTATGGCAGAATTTAAAAGCGCAAGACCTACACATAAAATGTAATTTATAGGGGTTAGACGTCGATAATCTAGGTTTTAAGTGGTGCGATGTTTATCTAAAATGAAACTTTTTCATCTTTACTATGACTGAAGAAGTTTCTTTTTCAGCTTAAAATCTTCTTCTGTGTTACATTCAAGATTTGATTATAGCCCCCATTCTAATGCTCGTTAATATTTTAGTTTGTCTACGGTTTAGCTAAAATTTAAAAACAAAAACCTACTAGAACTGAATACTGAATCGCATTATGAAAGTTCATTAATATTATTTCGTGAACGAAATTTAATAAAATAACTCATACAAAATCGTTAGCTCGGCAACATTCCTGAAAAGCAGCGCACGTCAGGAGAAGAAAAATATATTTCCAAGTCAGCGAAACGACCAAGAGACCAAGAGCGATTCTATCTATACGTTATTGACATTTTTTATCATTTTTATCGGCTCGCCTCGTTACTATACAAGGTGTTCCCGGGGATTATTGATTATTACTTTAGATAACGCCTTTGGGACCTGTTCGAAAGAGTTAAGAGATATCTCTCTTTTCCGAGGTGAACTCCTTTTAGCATCTATACCGAGGTTTATCTCCGCACTCATTTACTGGCCGCGAAAACTTCGAATTCCGATTTATGAGGACGGGAATTATGTTGATTAGGATTAGTTT
This sequence comes from Ceutorhynchus assimilis, assembly GCA_917834065.1. Classification (NCBI taxonomy): domain Eukaryota; kingdom Metazoa; phylum Arthropoda; class Insecta; order Coleoptera; family Curculionidae; genus Ceutorhynchus; species Ceutorhynchus assimilis. Next base: position 8,889,754 of record OU892281.1, read on the forward strand.
TTTTTTTTAAATAGTTTTCATCCCCCTCTAAATTAAATTTATTTAACCTGTTTCATAAACAGAATAACCGCTGATTCACCAAAAAACCTCACCCTTCCTTTATATGCCTTGTGGCAAAATAGCTTTATTTAGGGGTATATTGTTATAATGAGATTTTGGGGTCGCATCAGTATGGTTGCTCATTATGAAACGTTTTTTTTAGGGATGGGGTGCACACAGGATTAACAGCGATTTTTCACTCTAATGAGGGGTGCATGAATTACATATCCTATTATAATAGATTATGAAAAGATTACCTGATGGTAGAGTACAAAAGTGTAAACCGAATAAAAATTATCTTTTTCCCTAGACAATGTAGAGATTTTATTATTATTATTATCGTAAACACTTCTCTATTTCAAAATTGAAACAGTTCAAATATAATTTGATATTCACACGTCGAAAGCATGCTCCAATTATTATTCGTTTTATAATCGATTTTGGCTCTATTATTGAGCCGGTACATCAACGATTTAGCAACACTACGTGTTCGCCGAGCAGTCAGTTTTAGTGGATAGTGATTGATAGGATTTCAATTTCAATTTTATATTCAGCGAATTTTCGAATAAATTTATTCTCTACGGTTTATGATAACTTAACATTTTTCAAAAATAATTTCTGAAGACATTGTATTGATTTTGATCTTTGGTTGGTTTGACGCGAATTATTCCAAAATAATTTTCCATTAAATCAAAATAGATCTGGATAATTTCGTTACCAAAAATGTCTATTATTATTTAACGAATCTCCATTTTCACTAGCTTTAAGAAAATCTGCCAACACTGCTTTATCTCTCTATTTTTGTTGCCGGACTTTTATAGCTTCTTCCCTTTTGTGTCGCGTTAAAGAGATACCAAATCAAATCGCCGTTCTGCAAGAATTGCAAGTTTAAGCTCTGTAAAGTCCAACTCTAGTTTTATATTATTTCAGTATAATCGTATCATTTTGAACATTTTCACCTTAATATAAGAGAAAAGTCAAATCTATCGAAACTGCGCTTTGAATTGGGACTTTGCGAGGTTTATCGAATTTACCTGCCAAATTAGTATGCAACAGAATAAGCTTCATGAAACATTATTAATTCATTGGTAAAAGCTTTTAGACATACCATTACCGCTATTCCGATACAATGAATGAAAATATATGTCGTCTAGATATAGAAAATTATTGATTACCTATCAAATTTTGTTTATTAGCTACACGGCCAACGAGAAATGTAAAGAACGGAAATATTCCACAAATCAAGAGGTTGACCACAGACGAAATCGATCCACGACCTTAAACTTATCTCCAGAACGAGTGATTTGAAATGGAGTCCGCTGGCGACAATCATAGGCGCCGGAAAATTACTATGGGAGCTCGAGCTCCAAAAATTAACATAAGTAGAATTGATTAGACAGACAGGACTAGGCTACTAGACACAAAGACTTAAATGGGACCAGTTGACAGATACCCATTTCAATACAGGATCGCCACGCTGGATCATTGATTGTTCCTGCAAGTTCCTTCATATTATTGAAATTCGTGCATCTTCGGCAGCTCGGCTATACTCGGCTTCGACAGCACCATTGGCGTAGTCAGGATTTTGTCTTGGGGGGGAGGGAAGGAGGCAAATTAGCAGGAAGTGATCATTGCAGCAGTGGCAGCTGCAGGAAGAAAAGCGCCGCAGCCGCGAAATTTTTGTGTTTTTTTGCGGTATTTTATATTTCTGGGATTTCTAATGATGGGGGCAAGCGGAAATGCGGCTATTTCAACAAATTTTGATGAGAATTTATAGTAGAATGTAACTTACCTCAGACTAATAATAAAACTAGAGACCAAACATGCCATTTACAAATCGCCCAATGTTTACAATCAATCATCTTTTAGTCCATGACATAAGTAAGATAGAGATAGACCTATAAAATGGCAACACTGTTCAGTGGCGGCGAATTCAGTTTCCTCTGATTTTTTCCCAGAATTCAATAGAAGTTTTACTCACAATAAATTACCATAAATATCTTCTAACTACGCCAATGTCAAGATTGAAATGATGTCAAATTTCTTACCGCCGAAATATCGAATTCTGTTTGGAATCCTTACAGATAATACATCGACGTACCATTGTTACTTTCTCCACCACACTTTCTACAGTTTTGAATCCAAAAAAAACACTCAAAATCTCAAAAAATCACAAAATTACCTTAATCACTTTCCAGCAACATTGTCAAATCCCTAATGGATGCCAAAAGTCACATAAAATCATCTAATTGGCTGCTCGTAGATGCAACGTTGCCGATGTGCCGTTTTTCGGGCCATATATTCCTGGTTATTCCAGAATTTTCACCAATTTAAATTGAAAAAAGACTAATTATATTTTTCAAAAAGGCGTTTTAGTTATGTTTCAACAAAGATTGATATAAAAAAACATTTACATCATGTTAAAACATATTTTGAAATAATGATTATCCGTGAAAACATTTAATATTGAAAATCACATCGGATTATTGGCAACCGGGCATTTCATGCAAAAATCGACCTTATGGATGTTGGATCGCAAATTGTTTGTTTACTGTTGTATCTGTCGTTTTTAGTTGGTAATCTGAGTAACTTACTTATATTATAATGTATGTATTGATAATTTCCATTTTGAATTATTATTCAAATTTAAAGGCCTTTGCCTTAACCGGCTACCAGCCAATTTGACTTATTACTCCCTATGTATATCTAGTAGGTTTGTCCGGTCTGTATATACATTTTCCCTGATAAACTAGGTAGAAAAGGCCCAGTGTATTGGTACATCATGCAAACGGAAAGAAAATAATCCAAAAAAAAATTGCAAAATTGCCTATTTGACTTCCAATAGAAAATACCTTATTATTTATCTATGTTACACACCTACATTTATAGGGAAAAAGTAATATTTAAAAACGCTGCGCGCACGCCTATGACAGGCAGCATAAAGCTCGAAATGAATGGCGTTATTTCCGCTTGCCCTTCAGACGTCGTAGTGTTAGACTCATGAGGCGAACTATATATACAGGTTTGACCAGTCAACTACAGGCCAATTTTAATGCAATAGAATGAAATGTCTAGAAACACTCTAAGGTTGAATAGCGAAAAAATTGTTTTGAAGGCTCAAAATAAACGTTTTTGGGCGTGGCACCCGATAAGAAAATTTCGACTTTGGCGGGCTGGCCTGAGCTGCTTACCCCCCCTCCCCCAGGCGCATGGGCTGGATACGCCGGTGGGCAAACCACATCTCGCTCTAAAATCTTAATACTTTTTTCCTTTGTATAATGAATAACTATTATTAATGGGAGCTTAAATCTTTTGGTGTTAAAGTTGCTCAATATATTGGGATATAGAATATCATCCATAACTTTTTGGAATGTAGCCGGCGCATTCTTCAAACCAAAGGGCATGCGCAAGAATTCATAATGCCCGTTTTCTGTGCTGCATGCGGTTTTTTCGATGTCGTTTTCATGCATCTGGATCTGGTGAACACCGCTAGCTAAATCTAAGGTGAAATACTGGCATCGTCCCAGCTTGTTCAATATATCCCTTATGTTGCGTAATGGGTATCTGTCATCTAAGCTTTTTGTATTAAGGCCCCTAAAATTTACTATACTATACTAAAGAAAAAAATATTCAAACTGTTTGTCAAAGAAGGTATAGCAAAAACAACGAAAGCATAAAACACACAAGTTTGATTTAAAAATAAATAGTTAGGAATGTTAGGATTAGGAACTCAATATTTTTGCACCTACCCACTACACCCACTACACCCACTACATACAATGCCAAAATCACTATAGCAATAAATTCACTAAGGGGGCTCAAGCCCCCATTGCCCCCATGGTTCTGGCACCTATGGCGACAATTGAGAGGGGACTGTATCCAAAGATGGATGATAGCATTAGCATGCCAAAGAAGAAAAATAAAAATGCAAGAAGAATTACTAATCTATTCAATAATGGCTGGCTTTCTATAGAAAGCCGCTGAGAAATATATCTCTCAGCAGCAAATCCACAAAAGTTGTAGAGAATAGGGAACTTTACAATTTTTTTTTTATCTTTTTAAAACATTTATTTACGCTTTGAAAGAATATTCCCCAAATATTATTCCCTAAAACTCAATAATAACTTGGTGAAAAATGTTTAAAGTTTCGCGCGTATTAAAGGCATTTCAAACGATCTTAAATGCGCGCGAATCTGGATGACGTCACGTAGTATGATTTTGCGTCACCTTGTCGCCAAACGTTATGCTTCATTGTATTTAATTTGGTTGATTTCCACATTTTCCACAGTTATTTGTTTTGTTCTTGTTTTGGGTTGCGGCGAGTGGTAAATTTTTAAGTTATAATGGAAAAAAAGATTCGCACATACTTACTTTTGCTACTATAAACATATTACAAATCACAGATTGGTGGATTGGCCTTTGGAATTTCCTTCTTCGGTCATAATTAATAGGTGTATCGTTTTATTTATATAATGCTGAGCTAATCATTGAATTTAAGCTAAGTAAACTAATTCTAATAATGATAGAATTTCAAAAAATCAGAGACAAACGTAAATAAACACAGCTAAGTAACGGGTATTTATTATTTAGAGTTCGAGTAAACGCTCGGAGTTGCTGTTTTGTTCCTTTATCCCTGTTCTTCTCATCATAAGGAAAAAAGACGGAAAATGCTCCGAGCGCTCAGTGTTTCAAGACGAACTCACGGTATGATGGACGGTTGCTGACAGACACTGACAAATCATACTAGATGACGTCACGACCAGTACCAGAGCGTTTTTTCCCGCTGGAAATAATTTGAATTTTTCCGCATTTTTAATTCCTTATTGTGGCCGTTTGCGACAAAAAAAATTGTTTTTTTCGCTGATATAGGTTTTAATTAATGTATTCTTATGATTTATAGTAATATTTTCATGTTTAATTTTTTTGTCAAGTTCCCTATTACTCGAACATCCTTGTGGTAAAATCGACAAGACCTTCCTTTTCTTAATAGCTGTGCGGCAAGTAGAGAAAAACCCTATTAGAATATTTTTTTTTTTATAAACGAAATATTAACTATTATTGATGGGCCTATCAGAGACCGAGAATTATTATTAGTAAAAATGATCGATAAAATACCTCGCAAAATTTGGCCCACATAACAGAAATCGATCCACCGCCAGCATTACCTACTAAATTATTTATCCAGATAGTATCGTTTCGGGAGGGTTATTGTTCCTGGACGTGTCGTTATATTCAATTATCGTCGTCATTGTTAAAATTATCAAAACGGGAGGATAATTGTTTTTAATTCCGACAGGCGAATTGCAATTGAAATGTTAATGCATAGTTGTATGCGGGTATACTACCGCTGAAATATATTCTAATCAGGGTTTTTGTCTGATTCATATAGCGAAAATATGAATAGTAATATGTACATGATTATTATTAGCACTAAATTGTAATGAACAAAGGGTATAATAAATACCACCATTTAGTACAAAATTTATATCGTTAATTGCAAAGATAATTATTTATAATTAATAGATAATGGAGTTGTGTAATATTGACGCCAATGAATTAAATTACTAAAAAAAGACTCTACAAAACAATTTAAAAATAAAATAAAATAAGTACCTACATCATATAGCAACAGACAATTATTATTCGAGAAGTCGTATGTAGCTAAATAAAATAATAATTTATTACTGAATGGTGGTCTGGTAAATACCAGAGGGTATTATCTAGGTATTTCTTTATGGGTGGTTATCTTTAAAGCGGTTACCAGACGACCGCTAGGGGAATGCAAAAATTATTTCGTAATTATACTAATTATCAGTGGGAATTGAAAGTACAATGACAAATAAATAATAATCAGTTAAAGGTATGAGCTGGAAGTAGGCATTTGGAAACCAAAATAATTGTGGTAGGTATGTGATGGGCAAAAAGATATTATTATTTTTGCAATGTTATTGTTTTCATCTAAAAACCAATTTCGTCGTTTATTTTCCGAAACAGAACATAAATTCCTGTAGGAATACAAAAATTTCGCATTCACAACAATTTTCATTCGAAAAATAAAACCGAAATCCAAACGCAACGCATGGAAAATTTGTTAATTTATATTTTAATAGAGTATGATGATGCCTGTGTGCCACTGGCACATTTTAACTCGTTCGGTATAGTTTAACTTTAATGAAAAAAATAGTTGAAGTGTCTCCTATATAAACTGATTATCCACATTATTTGATTATTGACACACGACACATGTTTTATTTACATCATTAACCCTTATTACACTGGACACATTGGTCGATATACTTATTGACAGGTTATTGGGACATTTTTAATTAATACGCTTTTGTATGTTAATGATTTTCAAATATTTGATATTCGTTATGTCGAGTCAGTTTCCGGAGTTTTACTATTTTAACCTCCGAGACTTTAAACGGGAATTAAAAATAACTGGCGGATGCTATAAAATAAATATTATGTTATACATTAATTGGATATATGCATATAAATTCCAGAGTGTATGATGAACATTTTGTTACATCAAATACTCAGGAAGGTTATGAGAAAGCATATCTGGAACTTCATAATAATAATCTATGAAAACATTGAAGATATTTATTAGGTTCGTATAGCAGCAAAAATAAATAAAGTCTTTATTTCCAACAGAAATAATCCCGATTACCTAAAGGAAAAAGTACAAAAAAAAATACAAGCAAAAAAATCTAAAAAACAAAAAAAAGCAGGTAGAGACAAAAATGGTGTTATATATAAGTAGATGCGAGTGAACTATAATTAAGACAGGATAATAAACAAAATCAAAGTATAGTGTAACAAAAAAAAAGAAGGTAAGCAAGTCAAGCTAAAATCTAAATATTCAGTACAGCCTGAATTATTGAGTGTATAGAATCGACATTCATGTCACAGTCTCCAGAAACCTCATTTAAAACTCCGGCACATAAAATATAAAGGACTTCTATATTGAGGAAAACCACCTATTTAAAATATTATTAATTTTTTTGAATCTTAACTTAAAAAAAAAAGTTTACTGAATAAAAGTAAATGTTGCAACCATGTATGCGCCCTCCAGTTTTTAGGATTGAACGAGCGCGCTACAGAAAACGGAGGTACCGAAACCGAAGATGATACAAGAGAATACGCAACTAGACTACAGAACGAGCTGGACTGGTCCCTTAGAAAACATGTCGCGTGTCTGTAATTATTCATTATTCAATTTTCATTTTTATTTTGCATTATAATTGATTGTTCAATCCAATTTATTTTTTTTTCCTTTATTTCAACATGGTAGTTAAACAATAGATGTATGTACCTAAACTAGAGACCCTGAGCTGGAAAGCTATGCGGGTCATTCAGTATCACATATAACATTATTACAATATACCATATTATTATACATTATACAATATCACACAAAAGAAAATATCCAGTACAAGTAGGTACTGTATCACAAAGTTGTTGTATTTATGAATATATTAGTTCTAAATTGTCTTTCATTGTACAGTCCCAAAGTATCCATCGAAGATCAGCTGCTTCAGCTTACACTTGAAGCAAGTTAGGTTCAATCTTTTAACAGATTCTGGAATTCGATTGTAGTACCTTAGTCCTTCTGATAAGATGCTGCGTTGGCCATTTGTAGTGTTCATTGCCGACGTTTTTAAGTTTTGATGAACTAGTTGAGACATTATGTACCTATATGTGAATTAAATGTAAGCTGGAAATCAAATATGATACCGAGATCTTTGATCTCATCAAGCCTATAAAGCACAGAGTCCCCAATGGTGTAGTCAAACATTACAGGCTCCTTAATTCGATGAAAACTGACTATGTTACATTTAGAAACGTTGAAGTACAATTTGTTTCTATCACACCAAGCATTTAAAGTATTTCAATTATGTTGTAAAATGTGACAATAATTCATTGAGAGAAAAAGAAATAATAATACAACACTGTATTTATTTATAAACCTGGACTTTTGCATTGATTTTCCGGGAAAAAATTAAGTTGATGGAGCTTGAAGCGTTCAAAAAGAGAGCTTAAAAATACAGAATAAATAACGAAACTAACTTGATGTTATAGAAGAAATAGTTATTTATTATATCTTGTCTGCACGAGTTATAGTCAGTGAATAAATGACCCTAGCCATATAATCTCTCATTGCATTGTTGTATAATTTTTTCAGTTCTTAAGTAGATCAAATAACTTCTCATTAAATATACACCGCAAACAACAATGAACTTGATTATGAAAACACAGCATTATTTTGTTTTAATTATCCCGTACACGAATATGATCCCGTTTTTTTTTAAACATTTTTTTACAGAGTTACGGATGGAATGGATTATTGTGTACGTACCAATGTGTGTAATTTCCCGATAAATGTTTGCACGTATGCGGAATATTCGGAAACCAAACAGCAAATACTCGCCGAAATGATGAGAAAATATTTGGTTAGTATTTTAGACTTTTGTATTTAGAAAAATGCTTAATTTTCATAATGGGGGAACGAAAAGGTCATAACTCAAAACAAATCTAATTAAATATTGAAAATTATGCAATACGTGGTTGGGGTTAAACAAATTTATGATCGTGATATTATCTTGTGTTTAGGGGATATACGAGAATTCATTATTAAAAACCTTTGGATAATATTTTTATTCTGTATATCATTATTTTTATAACCTACCTTTATGTGAAAATAATACAAATTACTTATCTGGGTTCATTTAAAATATTATTTCTATATCTCCAAGGAATTTTTTGAATCAATCTCAAAAATTATTTCCAAAAGTATTCCTAAGAGACAAACAGGAATATAAAGAAGGCAAAGAATGAGACAGAATTTTTAAAATATTAAAATGTATATTTAAGCCAAAAGAGAAATGTTTCTATAGAAATATTAGTCACTTTTTTTAAATAAAAACCTCAATTCTTATGGGAACTTAGATTCTTTAGTGCAGCTTTCTCAAAATTCCAGACAATATGAGAAGTACCCGCACAAACGTCCCCTAAAAATATCTAGTCTCAAGTGTTTCTGGGTGCGTAGAATCATCAAATATAAGGAAAACGTCTCCGAAAATGCTTTGTGTCGTCTGAAAACAGGGCAGAAAGCTTGTTTGCTTAAGCGAATTCTGAAGTGGAGTTTGTGCTAGAGTAGGTAACCCTGAATTTGCCAGCGTCCCAAATAATATTGCGTCCCATTTAGCACTCGAGTGTTTGCCCAGATCTCGGTTTTAATTGTCGTGTCGTTTTTGCACCTTTTCTTGTTTGGCTTCGTCGTTCCCGGATTGAAAACGCAAAAGAACACTTGAAGAGAATTTCAAAGAATTCAATTTACATCAATCAGGGCAAATATTAATTATCTACTTAATAAAACGTAAATATTCAGTAGGATTTTTGTCAATTTTTTTATACCTGTTCTTTAAACAAATACACAGTCAACCCTAAAGGAAATATCAAAGTATTGTGTGCCTTGGAACCTTGAACAAATAAGGGCCTAAGTCTTAGGTTCCAATTAGTGGCTTCCTGGCAAATAACAAAAACAAATTATTAAATGTTTATACAGCTTGATATGTATAGAGTAGCCCGTTGCTATGCTTGAAACTGAATTTTGATGTTTACTCGAGATTTATCAGAATTTGTCCAAGATTTGACAGGCGGTTCAATTTTTTCCATTAATTGCTGCAACTGCCAGAAAATTTCAAAAGTGGTAATTCTGCCAAGAATCTGATTCTTATTTTTGATCATATTTTGGTATGACAGTCAACAATTGAATCCGTACTCTTCTGCTTCTGGTAAAAATCCCTGCAACGGCCTGAACGACAACTAAAAGTCAAAAATATTAATAATGATGCAAACAGAACAAGGTTGCAATGCGAAATTAATGGCAAATAACGCTTTTACAAGGATATTATGAAGTGAATATCGCCTTCCTCATCATCGTTTAGAGATCTTTGGAATATCAGGTCGGCGATTCATCTTTTCGGTGGCCTGGTTATTCTTGATCTGTGCCCAACATCCAATATTTTGGTTCCGACTTCAATTTGTAGTCTTTTTGTCCTGCAAAGTTTCCAGCGGAACTGTTCCTAAGTCATCCACGCTAATTCTAAGCTTTTTTCCTACATTTTTATCAATGAGTCTTATGCTCAACATCATTTACTCCGTGGCTGCCTGCTGGCAAAATTCAGTATGTGGCCAAGGTGAATGCGTATGCTAACTTTTTCCAGTGAAGTTTTAATTTGTGCCCCTTTTTTCTTCTCCGGCGTTATTTATCATTACTTTTATATTTCTAATATTCATTTTCAGACTCAATTCAAGTACCTGGGAAAATAGATCAAAGGGAGTTGAAGATGTGGGAGAAAGGTAAGGTAAGGTTTCTGAAGGAGTTTTAAAAAGTGCTTCAGGAACCCTTTTAGAGAAGTTTTAAATATTGTTTTCGTTTTTCGATGTTCATTTGAGCAAAATAAGATATTGAACAGGTTCAAGAACTATTGGGGAGTACACTGGAACTCTGACTGCAGACATTCAATAGCAGAGAATGGACAGAAGGGACAAATTGTAAAGCTATCATCGGCTAAACCGGAAAAAAAAACAATTTCAGGATTTAGCTATCAAATCTTATCGCAAGGTCTCCTGCATCTTGCGAGCCCTTGCCATTATTATCTAATTCTATGACCGTCTAAACCTCTGGAACATTAAAGATCGTTTCGCCTATGACAAACTTTTGCCTTTTAATCAATCAAACCGCCAAACCCTAAATCCAAACTTGTAGTTCGAAAATCCTTTTACATTTTAATCAAATGTGTTACGGATTTCTATAATCCAGCAAGCCTAATTCAGAAACAAACAACACAGACAATGGGATCTGGCGGGCCTCCTGGGGAGCAAAACCAAACCCAGGAGTCTGAAGACCTCGACGGACCCACCCTAACGAAGCCCTTTGATGACCTATAATCTGGTTGTCAGTAGCTGCTATTTATCAATTTGGGCTCGGTCTTGCATACCTGCTTGTTTTAGTTGTTCAACTTCTTGTTTCCCTGCTTTATCTATTGATTTATCTAGGCAAAGGAAGAGGATGCTCTGTAATAGGGCATATTAAGTTTCCTTTTGGATATATATTTTTTTTTTGTCGGCTAATGCTTTGTTTTCTTGGTTAATTGTTTTTTGTCAGTAAAGTCAATATTCTAATTTTAAGATGTTTTTGTTTTCTTCCACCATTATCTAAAAATAAACGAGCCCATCAAAACCTCCCTCAGCGTGCTAAAGGAAAACTGAAACAATGTTCAGCTATGCGAGTAATTAGTTATATTTTTGTACCCCCGGCAGCTCTTGCACCTTTTTGCGTCACTTAATAAGGTGTCGGTTTGTCAAATGCTTTGAAATTTCAGGCCCGTCTGCGCGTCTTGTGTCTTTGATGTCTATGGCTCATTAAACCAAAGGCGTTGTTATCTTTTCTCCAAAAAGATCCGGCGTCTGGCTCTCTTTTAAAGTTAATTAGTTTCATATTTATGGCAGCGAAAATTCTTGCGGTTACATTGTTTGACCCAATCTACAACCTAATAATATAATTTTTAGATAAAATTTGCTAGAAAATTCGTAAAAATCCAGGAAAAAAACGAAGCTCTATTTCCTGGATAGCTCTAGTTTATCAGAATGCTCTATTTCTAGTTCTAGTTTTGTTGCAATAAATCAATAATAACTTTTTGAAATAAGTTATTTATATGATGAATCCTTTGTTTGGGCTTTGAAAGCAAAAGTTCCTAGAATTATTCTAGCAAAAAACTATATGGTTTCCCAACTTTTATTACACTCGATTCGGTTGCCACAAGTGTTAAAAATCTCACCCGTTTTGGATTTACTGCTCCAATAAACTCAGACAAATCGATAACCTAACAGCCCGTAAATGACAAAAACAACATTGAAAAAATCCACTGCCCTTTTGTTGTTCGGTTGGTTTTGGGGCCTAGAAAATACATTTCCATATACTTCAATATCACCGCCCGCTTCTGCCAGAAACTAATTCTCATTTATACATGGCGTCGTAAATAATCCCGGACAGCTGGCACATTTTTATTATTTTATTGGGCCAAACTTACGGCAATAAATTTAGTCAAAAACGGTAGCTCCCCGTAATACCTAAAATTCTGGTTTTTCGCTCAATAACGGACGTCCAATTTTTTATTGTCGATAAAATATTGGAAGGTTTTCAAATGCTTTTGTGAATAGCTTTAAAGGATATTAGATTGGGAATTCTTCCGTAAAAGCTGGGTTTGTTGATATATTTGATATCTGGAAATCACTATATTATTGCATTTTTTCTAAGTTTATAGCTAAGGTATAGTATACTTTTCTCAGCTTGATTAGAACTGGAGCCTAGAACCAATTAATACCTTAAGGATATCAGTATGCCATTCTACTAACTGAGTTTTGTCCATATTTGCTAACAGCCGAAAGTTGCAGGAAGCTTATTTGGTAGAGCAATCGCTGTTGCACTTATATAAAGAATATTGTGATAAATTACGAAAGTGAAAACTACAGCTAGACTTCAGACTGAATAGAAACAAATTTCAGTACCTTATACATCAATATGATGACTTTCTAAATCTATACACAGCTAGGTACTACTTTTCTTGAGTGGTATTTTCAACATATCGTGCGTGATGTCTGCTCACTTCTTCGACATTAAAAAACCTCTAACAAGAAGTCTTGGGGTACAAATCAGGAGAACGAGTCGTCCAAAGCCTTGTTGATGTGCTTTTGATGCAACTTAGTTATTACAAGCAAAGTGCGGAAGTGCATCTTTATTGCAGAACAACATTCTAGTTTTGGTTCTTGCACCATATTCATTTTTTCAATTTTTTTTTTTTTTTTTTGTTATTTTCTTCTCCGTAAATATGGCTATTGCCGTTCATATATTTACTTTAGCATCACATTTTCATTCTTGAACAGCATTTTGCAGTAAATCTGCCCAATTTTGATAACCTCTTCACATGTGTTAAATGTTGCTTTAGCAGAGATTACCGAAGAGTTGAGAGGCCAGAAGTCAGCCAGATTATTGACAAAGAGTGAACGACGTTGCTGCTCTTCCTTAACAGGACAAGACAGGAAGAAAATCAGCTCCGGGCATTTGGGCAGATACAAGCTGTCCAGCTCCTGAACACTCTCAAAGGCAACCAAATAGAATGGACAATCACAAGCTAGTAGGACACCCTGCAAGCTACAGAGAGGAGGTATTTGGGATATTCAAAAAGTGTCGCCTCTCAACAAGACAGAGATTCCAAAAATCTTAATTTATGGTCCTAAATTCAATATCACCTTCCTTTTTCTACGAGATTCCCACGAGTCAAGGTCTTCCATTCAATCTCATACCAAAGTTCACCTCATGCAAAGAAATATCGACCGCAATTCTGGTAATTGTCGGCTACCATTTCTATTTTGTTGCTCTGGGTACCCTTGGCCCAATAAAATCATAAAATTGTATCAAATGGCCCATCAGTCGACAACGTTATTTACGATCACTACTGTCCGACAAAAATTTGCAACAGATTTGAGAGGTTGTAAACGACTTCTTTGAAAACACGCTTTCTTTTCTATTTGTTGGTGTCACGTGGACTTTAACCAATTTTATAATGGCATCCATCATACGACACGTAAAGGAACCTATGAATTTTATTGGTTGCCTTAATTTCTTAATTAAGTATGTGAAAACTAGAATTCTTGGCATTGAAAGCTACTTATGTAGTACTAATCCATAAAATTGTAACTATAAATTTACAACACTTAAAGGTAGTTTATTATAGTAATTTTTAAAGCCATGGGTTTGATGGTCCATCAGAGCACAGTTCGTTAAATAAAAATGGTTCGAGCTAGTTAATAGATAAATATAATTCGGGTCAGTTAAGCTAGCCCCCCCACATAGAAAATTTCTGAATGAAAATTATCCCATAATTTTGCTCCACTAATTTCGATTTTTGTAGGAATGACCTACAGAGTTCCAAAGAATCTCTTCTTGCCCCCCAGTAAAAATTTTGAAACTTGAAATTACTCATACCGAGTTTTGCTCCATTTTGCACCATGATCAGCTCGTTTTGCTCCATGACGACCTGCTTCCGGGTGCCACTTGAGCGCTTAGCGCTCTCGAGTTAGTCCGAAGTACTCCGGCTACAATTTTCCACATTCGGGCGAACAGAGGTTGGCGCTCTGAAGCTGCTCTCACTTTACTCGCCTCTTTCCCCTGATGCACCTGTAACTGATTTTCAAGCGTTTGAGTGCAAAGCGCATTGAGCATAATGGGCGTGAAATGCTCCAGGTGCTTCGCACACTGCACCTGAAAGCGGCCCTAGAATGAACTACACAGCTCCCAGGAATCTCTCCTGGCAACACGGGTGAAAATTTTGGAGTTTTTATATGCGAATTTTGTTCTCCGAGTTTCGCTCCATCTTGCTCCATGATCGGCGAGTTTTGCTCCATTACCTGCAATGACCTCTAGGGTCCTTATTCTTGAAACAGGGGAGCAGTGTTTCCATGAGAACGAGTGTTCCGCCTTTGTTGAAGTCCACAGCACGGATCATGACGGACGACGTCTGAAGGGGGAGGGGAAGTCAATGCGACAGAACTCATATCGACAGATTTTATGAACCTAGCAAACCTATCAAAACGATCGAGATATACTTAATAGCTTGTTGACTAGACAAGGACAAGAAATAATGCGTAGGAGTTGTGTGTGTTCGCGGTCGCACTCCTTCGGTCCTTCAAAATTTTTGCGGCGGAGTATACTCATAATATTATTTGCATAACTTTAGGCCTTTTCGGAAACGCTGATCCGATTGAGTCGATGTAGACACTGATAAGTATTAGGTTTGTTATAGTTCAGAATCAGTTCTAAATTGAGCTGCGCTCGGGCATTTGTTGGAGCTGTGTAGTTCATTCCAGAGCTGCGTTCGGGTGATGTGTGCGAAGCACCTGGAGCATTTCACGCCCATTATACTCAATGCGCTTAGCACTCGAACGCTTGAAAATCAGTTAGGTACAGGTGAGGTGAGTGAGAGCAGCTTGAGAGCGCCAAACTCTGTTCGCTCGAATGTGTAAAATTGTAGCCGGAGTATTTCGGACTAACTCGAATGCGCTGAGCGCTCAAAGCGTGGCATCCGAAAACGGCTCGTAATGGAACAAAACGAGCTGATCATGGTGCAAAATGGAGCAGGACTCGGAAACACAATGAGTAATTTCAAGTTTCAAAATTTTCACTGGGGGGCAAGAAGAAATTATTTGGAGCTCTGTAGGTCATTTCTGGTAATGGAGCAAAACTCGCCGATAATGGAGCAAAACGGAGCAAAACTCGGAGAACAAAATAAACATGATCCTTAAAAAAATCACCGGAGGGGGCTAGGAGAGATTTTTGCGAGGATTTTTGGGAGCTCTGCAGGTCTCTCCTAATAATGGAGCAAAACTCGCCGAATATGGAGCAAAACTCAGAGAACAAAATGAGCATGTTCAAATTTCAAAATTTTTACCGTGAGGGGGGGGGGGGCGGCTAGGAGAGATTATTGGGAGCTCTGTAGGTCTCTCCTGGTAATGGAACAAAACTCACCGATAATGGAGCAAAACTCGGTGAACAAAATGAGCATGATCAAATTTCTGAATTTTCACGCGGGGGGGGGGGGGCTAGCGTTAATTCAGCCCCCCCACCTAATAGGCCACATAGTCTCTCCACTGTAATGGAGCAAAAATCGAAATTAGTAGAGCAAAATGAGAGCAAAATTATGGGATAATTTTCATCCAGAAATTTTCTATGGTGAAGCTAACTTAACTGATCCATATAATTCCTTTGCAAACCCAAATGATAATTAATTGCAAAATTTAAATAATCTACTTCCACTCCCCCATTGTCAAACACCTTTCCGCTGATAACCGTAATGGCATAGGTACTCACCTTTTTGTATGTTCCGAATAAATATTAGTCGAACAAACAAGTAAATATTAAATAATATTATTTCGTTTACAATGAATAATCCTCTGTGAATTGTTGAGATGATTTATGTCAACAATAGATTGCGGCTTTTCAAAGTACATTTTAATGAACCAATTTGCGAAGATATACCTATTACTGCGATTTGTTTTAAACCGGAAATGGTGGATTTTTGGCAAATATTTCCATAGAGATTGTGTTGGAGCAATGCTTTGTAAATAACTCGCCCACACCAGGGTTTGGCTTTGGATTTTTCCAGTCACAGCTACAGGCAATTGAATTTTAATCAATTTAAGCAAACAGAATGCTAAACGGTAGTTGCTAACTACCGTTCAGAAAATAAACATGCAAAAATCGATTCGAATAAATAAGCAATCGAACATGAACCTATAAAGCAGAAGAAGAAAAGCAATCACATTCGCATCGGCTGGATGCCGCAATTTAAAATAAACATCGTCCTTATCTAAATATTGTAAATTTCTATCTACACAACACAGATTGGACGGTATTAAATGGCCGATAAAATGCACAAAGGGAACCAGGCTCTCGCATTAATCATGCTGATGAGAACATTCCATCAAAAGTCACGACCAACAAGATTAAAATAACATTTTGTTATACCTACATGAACCATAATTTCTGCACGGATGTTGTGTAATATATTTATTATTACATAGGTAGAGGTATTATCGGATATCATGTTTTGCTTAAAACTTAAAAATTAATTTTCTCACCAGACATATGTTGTTTATGTTTGGTGTACAAATTTTGCACAAATAATTGTACCTATTTGTAATGTTAGCTTTGCTGACAAAATAGTTTTCAAGAAAAGGTATATGTGTAGTGCCTGGGTTGCATGTTCATGTTCAGAGGAAACGAATTCAGCGTAGAGATATAATATGAAGTATATTCCAGCATACTTGTGAAAAAAAAAAAAATAAAAAAAAAAAAATAATAATAATGAGAAAATCCCAATAATTCTGGGTGTAACGATATCGTTGGTGTCCGAGATGCCGCCATAATAGGACTCGTTTTTGCAGACCAAAATAAATATATTGAGGTCATTCTCCTCTTATACTCAACCTTATCTCAAAATTTGTTTATCACATTCCTGGAGCATAATATTTTGAATTCGAAAAATTTCCTATTCGAACTTCCACTACGACAACAGAAATCAATGTTCAGGACTTTCCGATTATTTTACAAGTTGTTATCGTTGGAATTTCCATCACCAACTTTCTCATGCTCTATATGAGAAATGTTATGTTTTCTTGTTAATAAAATATGCTTCTAGCTATAGAAAAACTGAACTATATTCAAACAAGAATTATAATAATGACAACCCTTGTTTGTTACAAGTCCCTAGGCAACAACTCCACTCGCAACGTGACCAGTACCTTATTCTATGACCAGTACCCCTCAAACATCTGAACCAAGTCTATGAATCAACGTGACACATTGCAACAGAGTTCCTAACAGAACAAGAAGTATACCAGTTTTATCACTCAACGAATTTTCAAAATCAGCATCGTTATATCTTTTAATTTTTCCAAGATATTTTGAAATCTTTCATCTCAACAGACTTACCCGGTTCAATATTGATGCTTTTCCTTCTAGTCTTACTTTCAGGTTCGGATATTCTTGATGTGTCTATAAAGTGTTTGGAAGCACTGAAATATTTTCATGATTTTTATTATGTCTTAAGCTTTTCTTGAGAAAAAGTTGGATAATAAGGGTTTATTAGGCACGCCCTGAAAAGATAGTTATTTTTCCAGTTGCTACACCCTGTATACTGTATTATGATAATAATAATTGTTTGAGTTTGGCACATAAAATCCTTGACCAAATTACGATGTCTAACCCTTGTTTACAATAATTTGTATTTATTATTTTTGATTGGGGTTTCCACTGTCAGGTCAATGCAAAATGCATAAAAATAATCTTTCCGTTGAGTCATTTTATATCAAGGCATAGATAAATATAGTTAATATTTAAAAAGACTAGTTACATTTTTACGATAAAATAAGATTATATAAGGTTATAACGAATTCTACATTAGTCATAAAAAACTTACTTATATTGATAAATTAATGATGATTAGACAAAATTGAGGAGTATTAATTTTCACTGCTCTG
The DNA here is from genome assembly GCA_917834065.1 of Ceutorhynchus assimilis. NCBI lineage: Eukaryota > Metazoa > Arthropoda > Insecta > Coleoptera > Curculionidae > Ceutorhynchus > Ceutorhynchus assimilis. The sequence continues at coordinate 8,907,901 of OU892281.1, forward strand.
AGTCATTTTTACTATTCACTTAAGAGGATAATATAAATAATTCCTTTGAATAATGTTTAATGTTTGACATTGTCCTTGTTATTATATCAATAAAGAAATAAAATGCAAAATTTCATAAATATTTTATTGAAAAACCTGCACAAAATAATATATTTGATTAAAATCATAGGTATTTGAAGCATTTTCAAGCAGAGTAGGTACAATAAAACAAAATGCAATATTGGTATTATGTCCCAATCCATAAATATTAAAAAAAAAAAAACATTTTATACCTATTTCCTATTACACGAATCTAAGTTAATTTATTTGAAATATTTCTGTAACATTTTTTAATTATCCGATGGAGTTTTTTCAATAATCAATAATTTGCAATATAAAATATATAAAAGAAAATTCTCTAATGAAAAGTTTAATTTAAAATGTATAGGTTGAATTTTATTAAAGCATCTTTCATTATTAAAAACTTTTAATTAGTACTTCCAACGAATTTTATCCTTAAGATAATCCCAAATTAAGCAACTTCTCCGTTGGTGGCAATAACTCCTTTTGAAACCGTTTTCTTTCTACGACTATTTAACATCGAAAGACAAAAGAATTAATTATCCATCTCCCGGGTTCCGATATGCATTTTCATAAAGCAGAATTTTTTACAGTAAAAAGTGGAATTATTAAAACGAAATAACTCTTCGACAGTCGGCCGCAAGATCAATAGGATTTTTTGATTACAAGAAGCCAGTCTGGACGAAACGGACGCTGATTTTTAATTAGTTCACTTTTGCTTTTCGTCTCCTGATGGGTTTTAATATGGCAAACGATTATAATAAAAGCCGGACAATAGCACATTAAATGTTATGATTATAGTTGGTGACAGGTTCACATTGAATAAGGATCGAATTGACATTCTGCAAGCTTGATCGGAATTTTTAATTGGCATAAGGTGAAAATTAAAAATTTTAAATCGTTACTGATGGACACCCAGTGTCTGGTCTATGAACTTACAAGCTGGTTTAACGACATTGATACAAGACACACTTTTTGTTTAAAATTTTTATCCAACCTTCTCAAGGACGTCACGAGGGTTGTGAATATCTAACTGAGATTCAAATATAAACTCAATATTTCGGAGAGTTTATAAGAAGGTTCAGGAGTCATTTACATTAGCTCTCTAACTTTGTTAACAGCTATAAAATTCGTTTCAAATTTATGACGTGATTGAAAACAACTTCGAGTGATATCATTTAATTGCCTCATGCAATCATAGAAGAAACAGCTGATTGAAACATTTATATCTGCTCCCAGCTGTGGTTGTTTTACTAGCCTGGTGATGAGTTATTATCGTTAACATAAAAAATTTCTGCGAGGATCAAAAACTCGTTGTTTCCTTAGTTTCCTAGTTCCAGTTTTTACAACTTCTAGTTCTAGTTCTAGCCTCGAGTTTAGTTTTATCGAATAATAATACCATGAAGGGTTGTCAGAAATAGGAAAATACTAGGGACGTACACTCGAACGACCTTCGAATGGAGAACCATACAAAAATTCAAATACTGAACATAGAAAACTGTATGATTATTCAACAACTACTGTACAGGGTGTTTTTTTTATATATTGACACTCCACCTACAGCCTTTACCCTTACAGGTAGAAGAAAGCTGTAAATACAAAAGTTGTACAGTTTTGGCTGAATGTTTAGAAATCATGGTCAGAAACAAAATTTGAATGTCGGAAATGTGAAATTTTGCATGCTTCCAGCTTTTTTCAAATGGGATGCCCTATATTTCATTCTATATTTTTGAAGAGCACAATGCCCTGATTCCAAAAATATATAGTTTGTTTGTTTATATTTGATTGAACAGTCTCTCATATATTCGGCTCCAAAAATTGTAAAAATACTATCCTACTACTGATTTTGTGAACCATTCTTCCTGTACAGGTGAAAGCTGCAGGTAAAATTTGAGGTACTTGGTTTCTCTGATAGTATTTTTAAAATTTTTAGAACCAAATATGTTGGACACGGCTCAACCAAATATAGACAAACTATGCAGTTTTGTAATCGGGAAATTGTGCTCTTCAAGAATATAGAATCAAATATAGGGCATCCCATTTGCAAAAAGCTGAAAGCATGCAACATTTCACATTTCTGACATTCAATTTTTGTTTCTGACCATGGATTCTAAAAATTTAGCTAATACTGTACAACTTTTGTATTTACACCTTTCCTCTACTTATAAAGGTGAAGGCTGTAGGTGGGGTGTCAATACATAAAAAAATACCCTGTACTTGAATAATAACTTATTATATAAAGTCAGAATTTGTAAGATTATCCACTTTTTGTCAATTTACCTTTTATCAGGAATTAGTTGTGTTACTTTACCAAACTAGTAACATAATGTGACAAGTTATTCAAGTACAAACGAGTGGATTGTTGCGGAACTTATGGGTGGACCTCTGCGGGACGAGCGCAGCGAGTTCCGCAGTCATCTATTCATTAATACGTTGTTCAAGTACGATACTAACCTGAGTTACTCAAATGTCAGTTATTCGCATTAGTTCAAAAACTACACGTTTCAGGTGAGTGTCTTATTTGAATAGTTCAACAGTATGTTGGTGAATAGATGGCTGCGGAACTCGCTGCGCTCGTCCCAAAGAGGGTCTCTCATAGGTTCCGCAATAATCCACTTATTCGTACTTGAACAATAACTTATTATATAAAGTTAAAATTTGTAAGATTATGATTATTCACTTTTTGTCAATTTGCCTTTCAACAGGAATTAGTAATGTTACTTTACCAAACTAGTAACATAATGTGACAAGTTATTCAAATACAAATGAGTAAAATGTTGCGGAAGTTATGGGTGGACCTCTACGGGACGAGCGCAGCGAGTTCCGCAGCCATCTATTCATCAATATGTTGTTTAATTACGATACTAACCTGACTCACTCAAATGTGAGTTATTCTCATTAGTTTAAAAATTACACGTTTCAGGTCTTACTTACTTGAACGGTTCAACAGTATATTGATGAGTAGATAGCTGCGGCATTCGCTGCGCTCGTCCCGCAGAGGTCCACTCATAAGTTCCGCAACAATCCACTTACTTGTACTTGAACAATAACTTATTATATAAAGTCAGAATTGGTAAGATTATCCACTTTTTGTCAATTTGCCTTTTAACAGGAATTAGTAATGTTACTTTACCAAACTAGTAATATATTGTGACAATTTATTCAATTACAAACAAGTGGATTGTTGTGGAACTTATGGGTGGACCTCTGCGGGACGAGCGCAGCGAGTTCCGCTGCCATCTACTCATCAATATACTGTTGAACTGTTCAAGTAAGACATTTACTTGAAACGTGTAGTTTTTAAACTAATGAGAATAACTCACATTTGAGTGAGTCAGGTTAGTATCGTAATTTAACAACATATTGATGGATAGATGGCTGCGGTACTCGCTGCGCTCGTCCCGCAGAGGTTCACCCATAAGTTCCGCAATAATCCACTTATTTCTACAGGGTGTTTTTTTATATATTGACACCCCACCTTTAGCCTTTAACTTTACAGGTAGAAGAAAGGTGTAAATACAAAAGTTTAACAGCTGTATGCAACATCCTCTTTTAACTTAAAAGCGCTTTTTAAAACTGGTTACTTTTAAAAATGTGTATTCTAAACCATACAAATTTTTAAAGGTACCAGTTTTAAAAAGCGCTTTTAAGTTAAAAGAGGATGTTGCATACAGCTGTTTCAGTTTTGGCTGAATTTTTAGAAACCATGGTCAGAAATAAAATTTAGATGTCGGAAATGTGAAATTTTGCATGCTTCCAGCTTTTTACAAATGGGATGCTCTATATTTCATTCTATATTTTGATGAGCCACCTATGGAAATGAGAACATGTCTCAGTTTACGACGCAGAAACATGGACTCAAGACAAGAAGAAAACAACGTACTAATAATACAACAAAGAGCCAACGAAATGAGAATATTGGTGAATCACACTTGGTGGTAGAAAGACTGGATTGAAGAATGCAAAAATGATGCTAATTAGTTCCGAATGGAAGAAAGAAAATCGATGAGGGAGGTTTAAACATATAAGGTGTACCATTTGAGTCCTACCTGTGATATGTTCATCCATTATAGGATGGAGGAAAAACCTGAAACGTCCAAAATCTCTAGGTTTTCAATTAAAGCTTCGTGGTTTACCCTGTCAAACGCCTTGTAGAAGTTGGTGTATAAATATATTGTACCTCTTCACCTCTCTTCATAAATGAAGAGATTTAGTTCGGTAAAACAGTGTTTTTTAAAGCCAGTTTGGTGTATAATTTTAGGTCCAAGGCAAGATGTTAAGAATTTTGTGACTATATTTTCAAATATTTTTGGGATAGCATTGAGGATACTTATAGGGCGATAATTAGTCGCATTTTTTGTATCACCTGATTTGTGAATGGTTTCCACACATATTCACAAAATGGGAAACGGTTTGGATGATGATGATTATTGATATGCGTGGGATCATTGAAGAAGTGGCAATGAATTCAGTAATTTTGCTTGGACGAATCCTAGAATGGCCGTTGCAAAGTCAAGCCATTAAGGCCATCTTTACTAGAAAAAGAGGACAGCTACGGAGAATGAGATGATAAGGGGTGTTCCTCTAGAGTGAGTAATTCTTATTGTATATTATCGTTTTGTCATAATAATATCACCTGCTGATGTTATATTTGATATATCAATGAAGAGTTTGACAATATCAAGGTAGTTATTTGAACTCCTTCATCCTGATTCTTAAGGAATGTTTGAAGTCATCGCGGTCATTAGGTGCCCACCGTCAAACAATCCAATGCTGGATTTCTCCATAATAAGCTCTAATCTCATCTTGTAAGAATTGAGTGGTCCTAAAGTGGTAAGGTTTTATTTTCCATATTTTCCAGCATCTTAGCACAAAATTTTATCTGCTTTCCTTTGTACCCTGCAAGTGTTGAACACATTCAACTCTTATACGACATGAAATGAAACTTTGTTACGAGTACCTTAGCACTTACCTACTTGGAATTTTGTTATACTTTTACTTGATAAAATATTATGTTATGCAATTGGTTCATTCTCTTTAGATAACCCTCTTCTATAATAAATAATTACATTCGAGGATTAGTAGCAGCAGACGCAGCTTTGCTTTGGTGAAATCTGCACATTTTAATAAGCAAAATAAACATAAAACCCATCTGATGATACCAAACAAGAAAAAACAATCAACTGGTCAAAGGCTACGACCGTCTGGACAAAAGAAACAATAGACGATAAAAAGCAAATGAGTAATTAAGAATAGAATAAGAAGCCGAAAAAAAAGCCATTTAGAGATAGGCCCTCTGGTCGCTGGTAGCCAAAGGACGTGAACCCGTGCGAGAACGTTTTTATTGCATTTCTGCACGAACGTCAGGACTGGGACGGTCCTCGTGGACATTTTATTTGTTTCATACGGAGAGAGACTTCAAATAGTCGTCATTTAATGGCGCGGCATTGTTTTAATACCTGCGAACCATTTATTAAAATAGTTATGCAAAAGAGATGCACTTTGCAATGACGACGATGCGCGGCAAACAAAGAATATTAAAATAAACGACAATATTACAAAGTAATTATTGTATTTATTGATGATTTAACGTTAATTGAAGCTATTTCTTGTAGAAGTTATAGATGCGAAAAAGCTTGTATGTTCCAGTTAAAAAGTTAACCATAAAACATGCATCTTCTTCACATACTTCAAACGTATGCTTCTTCCCTTAATATTGTTGAAAATTAATCATCAAGTTGATAACTCCATCCACGTACAGTATTAAATACAATTCAGCCATTTCCAAAAGAACAGAAAATGAGTCCCCATAACATATAGAGAGAGAAAAGCCGATTACTTTTTTCGTTGGTCCGCAAGATGAAGATATTTCCAACATCCAAACTCGAAGATATCACTACAGCTCAATTATTTCAAATACAGACAAGGGTTCAAATTCACTCATGTTATTTTCACACGCAAGGATGTAAATGTGAACTTTTTGAAAACTCCAATTTAATAATAAGAAAGAAATCACGTCAATATCTGGAACAAATGTCTGGTCTTAGTCTTAACAAGACAAGAAACTGCTCAGGTCAAATTGAGCTTTTGCGTCTGATGTAGATCAATCCAGGCCTCAACCTTAAGTTCATAAACCCAACTTAGTGAATAATTTGATAATATAGGCTAGGCTGAGGTCTAAAATAAGCCTTATGACTAAGGCCATCTATACACAAATAGAATTTGTATAAATCAAGCATAAAATATTACAAAATGATAAGACAACAGCGGAATTCGAGATAGGTATGCGTTTTACTCTAATTAAAAAATACCTTCGTAAGGTCAACAAGCCTTAAATTCGTATTTTAGTTTTATTAAGCCTGATAGTGGAGTCGTGTTAAATGGGTGTGATAATCGAATTTATTTCTTTAATTAACAAAAAGGGAATACGTTTTTATTTTAAAAACTATGAATGTTTGAAACCAATTTGCGTGCAAAAAGGCAAGCTTTTTTTTTTAAAAACATTTTCCTATAATTAGTTCTCACAAAACGTGAAACTGTACATTAAATTAAGGCAGCATCTATTGTTAATATTCTCGCCTATAATTTCCAAGTCGTTAAGTATTTAACAGTCGAACTCATCAAGATACGAAGTTAACATTCTGTTCATTTTTTCAACAATCTTCATTTCTAAACTACACTGGCTAATGCAACCTATCTACGGTACCGTTGCGTTAATTGTATCATAACTACTCCGGAGTTAGGTAGGCCTCGAAAGATTGTCTTATAACGGGTTCGCGTTGTTTTTCATAAAGAGTACCGAGACGCGGTGGTACTGTTAGATCGTCATCCGAGAATAAAAATGGCATGAAATTGGATTAGTGAATCTCGATAATTTAAATGGGTTTTTTTTTGGGATATTAATATATGAAATTGTTTTTGTTTTTACTTATTAGATTCTAATATGCATGAACGTTTACTTGGAATTTATTGATTGAATAAAACTTGGTCGATTTGTTTATCGTGAGAAAGTAATTGAGTCTTTTTCATTAGACATAACAGTTTGTTGTCTTTGTCAAGAGATATATAGAAGCATTCCACGTGTTAAATAGGTAGGTACCTACCTAATACTGCTTAACACCGTCATAATTCCCTTGATACATAAATAATAGTTACTATTTTTATAAATAAACAAATTTGTAACAATTTTATTATTGAAAGTTTCATCTTCCAGGCTAACAAATTAGGAAAAATGTATTTATAGTTATAGCTCCGCAGTATAATACAGTATTACCTATTTCAAATGCGCGCTCCTGCATTATCACGCTATATCTCGAAAACGGTTGGTTGTACGAGAAAAATGTATATAAGCAATTTTGTAGAGAATACTATTTTACATAAGTTTTGTTTTGGGTTCTTCGACCTCCGATGCACAAGAAGCAAGATTTTTGCAAACACCCGATATTCATGACCTTTGACGTACAATGGTAGGCATATGAGATTTTTTGGTGCTTCATTAGAACATCAAAGCGAAGGTCTCTGCAAAAATTCATCTTGTTCGGCCTCATTCCGCAGATGGCCCTTTTTTTGTTTTATTTCCCTGGAGTATAGGAGTTAGAAGAAAATTGTATAGTCCAGCACAGAAGGACTTCCATCGAGAGGCGACTTGATCGTCGACTTTGGTACATCACTTGCGATAATTCTTAACATGTCCTAGTCCCAGTATTCCAGTCAGTTTATTTTACATTTGCAAGCAGAGCAGTGGCGACGCCAGGGTTTTACGTTAGGGGGGGGGGCAGGCTGGGCCAGAAAAATCTAGGGGGGGCACTTGTTTTTACTTTATTGCTTTTCTTCTTTGAAATAAAAAATGGGAATTGCAGAGTTTTCCCAGTTTTCCCGTATATTTTTGCACCCCACCTGAACAGGTTAATTGAATAGGTATAAAAAGGTTTTTATTTGGATTTTGTATACAGGGTGTCCGTTTTTCGAGGGCAACCATTGGAATATAGGAAACGGTAAGATATACAAAATCGTAATGAATAGCCAAATGTGTTACTGCTTTTGGGAGATCAAGAAACTCCGAATACAATTCATAAAAATGCAAACCTTTATTTAAAAAAATAAAGTTGATGATGATCGGCAAAAGACGAAACGTCGGATTTTAAATTTGAACACCATTATGTAGAGGGGAGAAAGTTGCCCCAATAAAGTGAAGTTTATTTGAAATACCTTTACAAATGAGTCCAGGAAAAAATAAAAATGACTTTACAAAATTTTGATTTCCGTGTATTTCCGGAAGTATTCGGAATATTCCAAATTTCGAGTAGCGTTTTGTTAAGCAAGAAATTGCGCAACTTTGTCCCAATTTAACCCAACCTGTATCTCTTACCGTTTCCTTTATTCCAATGGTTGCCCTCGAAAAACGGACACCCTGTTATAGGTAAATTTTCTTAATACCTATTCAATTAACCGTTCAGGGTCGGTTTCTCAATAACGAGTCACCTCCGAGTTAGTTTTAACTCCAGAGTAAACATGTTTAGTTGCAATGTTTATCCTGGAGTTATGCTTAACTGCTCCGACTTGCTATTGAGAAACCGGCCTTCAGGTGAGGTGCAAAAAATACACCGGAAAACCCTGTAGCTGAACAAAAATATGTTTGGGGGAATCCCAGGAAAGCGAAAGCAGCGTTGCGGTTGCCTGGTGCCCACCGAAAACCAAATTAACCGACAGAGGATACTCATGTTGCATTGCATTGTTGTCGACATGAGGGCAAGTTTTCAGGGGGGGGCCGACTAAATTTCAATGGGCACCCCGGCACCCCGGCCCCCTCTGCCCCCCCCCTGGCGTCGCCACTGAAGCAGAGTCAATCAGTCAAAATTTGATTGGCACGATTGAATAATTTATATTTCAAAAACTCTTCAATCAATTAAATCCACCCAAACGCCTTGCTTGTCTTATTAATTCCTAATTGACACAGAATCATGTCATATAAGACAAAATAACTTAGTTTTGTGTCGTTTCCTCTAAAAACATAATTTAATTATTCTCATATTGCGCCAGCAACCTCATTGAAGCCTACACATAAAAGATTATGTAACTACCTACATTTTAAGCCCCAAATTTGCGCAAACCTCAAATAACTTCAGTTCATAAATAAAGCTTGAGTAATTTCTCCGTTTTATGTTAAGCTCATTGCATGCATAAATCAGGCTTAAAGGCAACTTGTGCACTCAACATCAGTTTCTTCTATAAGTCATTCTTAATAAGAAAAAACTCGGAATTTTCTTCAATCAAATAATCGACCACAAAATTATTAGAAAATCTCTATAGTCTGTCGCCACAACACCAGATGGATACTACGTACGAATATTTGAAAGTACCATTTGGACTGTGCAATGCGCCTGAAATTTTTCAAAGGACTATTCTTGGAAATCTGAGATACAATCAAGTATAAAAATAAAAATAAAAGGTGCCACAATAAGAAGTGTCCTACTTAATTAGTACAAGTCAGCCGTCTTTCAATCAACGCTGTCCCGGAAATAGACAGACGTCTAGTCGAGGAATCCAAAAATGTGGAAAAAAAATGTTCAATTGCGTCACAGGTTCAGCGTTTTGTCAAAAAAGTAGGGGACGATTGAGGAATTTGTACAAAAGATCTGTGTTGGCAAACTAGTTCTGTATTCCAATAGGTATTTGAACAATTATTTTTACAATAAGGTCTGATTTGAGATTACAAAATGCAAACATACAATTAATTGAAAAGCAAATCATAAATTTCAATGGAAACAAAAATCTCCCACTATGTTGAAAGTTTGGCAGCATGTAGGTACTTAGTGGAAAGAAATTTGGAGATTTTAAATTTTTTAAGCATAAAAGCTCCAAGTACATTGCTTCCCTCTTTCAACGCGAACAAGTCAGTAATACCAATAATAAGTTAAAATAAAGAAAATCCCACATATTTATAAGAAAGCTTCTTAGAATTTTCTTTCAAGTCCTATAAAAATGTCTGTTATTTTGACTAATCCTAATTGAACAGTGTTTTGTTTCTACATAAAAAACAATGTAATAATATGTAATATTTCAAAGCTTAAGTCAGCACACATCTACTCCAGCCTCCCCTAAAAAGCTCAGTATTAAAATCTCAATTTGCCCGAAGCAACATAATTCAAAGTCTATTTATTCAAGAGGCTAACGTCAATCTTTTGGCTTTTTAAGAAATTCTTAAGAGCAAAAACAAAAAGTTATTTTTAAATGCCGGTAATTTTTGTTGTTTCTTCCGACTCTCTCTCTTTCCACAGTTTGTTTTAGAATTATTGAGGAATTAAGCTAATAAATGGCTGTTTTAGAAGATGTCTCCTCGAGCAAAGCTGGGGAGCGCTTTAATAAACTGACAGTTCATTTCTTGGGTAATATTTTATATTTTTTTACTTAGGGATTTTGCGTCTCTGCGTTGTTTGAAATGGTGATCAAACATGTCGACACTGTAATGAGACATCAATTAGTAGTCTAGTACGCGTGTGGTTGCTTAAAATGTCTAATAAATTCGTTTCAAACAATTTATAAATAGACTATAGGACAGAAAAACTTTATCAAAGGCATATCTATTTTATCCAACATGGCAACTTTTTTATTGTTTAAAAAGACAATTATAATATAGATACTAAATTCTACTCAACAAGAAAAAATAAATAGATATTTGAGACCACCAATAATAATTAGCTATGTTTCCTTTTTTTTTAAGTAGCTCCTAAATACTGTACCAGTCCTGTAATTTTTGGAAATCATTTAATATTTTATTGAGTATTATAATGAGGCAATGCCAGGGAAACTTGTAAAATATCACCGTACGGATTTCTTTTTTTTTTTGCATTATGATGTTGAAATAATAATAAATATCTAATACCAATAAGTGTTTTTTTTTTTTATTCAAATAATAATGTTATATAAGGTGAATAACGAGAACTTTTTCTCATAAAAATTGAGAACTTGGAACATTATTTTAAATTGGTTATTATACTTCACCAGACAACAACTGAAAAGTAGGTAGTTAGTATATGACTTGGAAATTCATAAACGAATATTTATTTTCTTATGTTAACAAAATCTCATATAATTTATCCACGAATTGAAGACAGATGTCTGGTATCTCTCGTTTTTAATTTTTCAACCACCAACGGCTTACAAACACGTTAAATATATCAATATCTCCAGCGTGTAATCAGATATTTTTGTGACTTCAGAGACCTGTCATAAAGACAAAGATATAACGCACGTTGCACCGTCTTTCAGGCTTTTCTTTTTTCCTTATAAAATTTTAATTTATTACAGATGCCCTCTCTAGAGGATTTTTATTTCAGAACGATCATGGTGGGACGGTGGGTTTTTTTTACTGGAGATTTTCTAAGAAAATTTGTCCAGTGATTGGAAGCAATCTAAATATGTTTTTTTAGTAAAGTAATTATTTATTGAATTCATTACCAACTCCGAAAAAAAAAGAAAAAATAATTTTACGCATCACAAACACTCATTCCCCCAATATTCGGAAAGCCTGAAATACAACAACAACAACAACCATCAAGCAATTTCTCGGATATTACATCCGGTAGAAGAGCCGATGATTGCGGCCGTTAACGTTGCTTCAGAACAAAAAACGCGATCCACTTTATTTTGATATACAACAGTCAGTCGGAATGTTCATTAAAATAATAAGAAATTCGCAAAAACAATGCGCGGCTCTAATGAAACAATTTAATGCAGATCTTACGGGATGATGTTTTTTAAATAATTACAACTAATAAAACCTTACGGCTAATCGACTCGCCTTGAAATAATGGTTGGTTAGATGACCTCGATGATGGAACGGACTTAGGTCTATATATACAAGAAATATCAGATTGGATTTCACAAGAATAATCATGAACTTACTGTAAAGAAGATTTGAGCTTCATGTTTGAGTTTGGACCCACATCAAGTGCAGGATTGAAGGGTTTGATCACCCATCTTCAGACATACTTTATACAGGTTGGGCTAGTGGCTTTGGGCAGTCAAAAAGTACCTATGCCATAGGTTTTGTTATACAGAGCCTCAGCTGCGTTCAGCCGGAATAACTCTAAAACCTCCTTGGTATTCAGGAATGTTAAAATTCAATACAAATTCATGGACTTATGTCAGAGAATAAAATAATAATATGTTTACTCTCAATTTCGGATTTGCTTCTTTTAAAGGACGTATTGCTCTTCAAGAACCCATTGGTCCCTAGTGACCAGTGACCATATTCACTGACCTATTGATTCTGATCTTGTGAACAATATTTCTTCTTCTAGTGCTCATCAGTAGGTACCGCTGATATTTGTGCTGAAATCTTAAGGTAATGATATTTGATAGTATCTCCCAATTTTCTTGGGCAAGTCCAGTGGACACTTTTTCCAAAAGTTTCTGTTCATGATTACACTATCTTGCTGATAGATGAACCAACCCTATATATAAAAAATCAGAGCAGATTTTCAAATCTCACTGAAGAGAAAAAATATTTGATGATTGCCTAATACTAGGGCATATAAACTAGAAAGATGGAGGAAAGTGGAGATCGTCTTTATGCCCAAGGCGGGTAAATAAGGCATCTCAACCCCAAAAGACTTAGAGACCCATTAGTTTATCATCACACATTAGAAATTCAACAGGAATAAACATGCATAGGTTCCTAAAGAGAAGGTCAGTTGGAAAAATTCAAAGATCTTTTGAAAATAAGGAATACACACTAGGTGTATTTCTAGATATAGAGGGTGTTACAACCAGAGGGACTCCACAAGAAAGATTGATATCTCCAGTGTTGTGGCTGTTGGCAGGGCCGCTAAAACCATGTGTGCGATGTGTTCAAAACACACAGACGGCCGATTGAAAGCAGCGGCCAATTGAAAGGGGTTGCAACTGCCGATCCTGATACAAAATAAATCATATGCAATGCCATAAGAGTGAAGAACTGAAACTTCTTAAAAACTATCCCCCCTCATACAGCTTTTAGACAGCGTCTGAGTCGGGGTGAAGACGAAGGGAAACGCGCATCTGTAGTGACGTCACAAGGGTATCGGCGCTTGACAATAATAAGCAAACCTCCTTGCTTTTAATCCTTGGTTTGTGTCAATCGTTCGTCGGCCGTCATTGTCATTAGCTGTCTTTCTTCGCCTCTCGAAATTTCCCAAAACGTAACGCGTCTTTCAAATCACTGTCCATTCTCGTCCAATTATCAGATCGCCGCCTAAGAAGTTTTCACTTAAAAATAAATAATATACCCATCGAGTTTTATCGAAAAAATCTCTCAAACAAATAAACCCATCACACCCATATTTTTGGTGAATTTCAAACAATTAAATTGAAATGAATTACATACCATTGGAAAAAGCATTAAATTCTCTATAAATGCATGCAAAATTAAGTTTGATAACTCAAATAGTTTTTGAGCAATTGAGCCTCAAAGTTGACTTTTAGTCCAAATTTTGTCAAAAACTTCAAACTCAATTTGCTCAAAAACTATAAATCTGGGAATATTGTGAATTACAAGCCATTTAGAGCTTAATAAGAGCTACAAATACTGATAATTTTAATGCAATTTGCTCAACGGTTACCGAGCAATTGAGGTTTGAATATTTTGAAACCAGAATTCGAAGGGGCCGGTACCCTTTTGAAAAACTCTTTTTTTTTATTTTTCAGTTTTGCTCAATTTTGACTTTATTAATCAATAGAGCGAGTCCAAATTAGTGGAAACCAACCCTGATATCATTTCCGAATGGCCATTTTAAGCAGAAAAAGAATTAAAAGGAAATCCTATTTTTGGCTCTAGAAAATTCTCAAAATCTTGACATGGTCATGAGCAACTGCCATATCTTTGTTGAATTTCGAGAAAATTAGAATAAATTATATATTATTGAAAAGAGCATTAAATCTTCTATAAATCTGTGCAAAATTGAGTTTGATAGCTCAAATAGTTTCTGAGGAATTGAGCCTCAAAGTTGACTTTTAGTCCAAATTTTGTCAAAAATTTCAAACTCAATTTGCTCAAAAACCATAAATCTGGGAATATTGTAAATTACAAGGCATTTAGAGCTTAATAGGAACTACAAATGCTGATAATTTCAATGCAGTTTGTGCAACGGTTACCGAGCAATTGAGGTTTGAATATTTTGAAATTAGAATTTAAAGGGGGTAGGTGCCCTTATGAAAATCTCGATTTTTTTATTTTTCAGTTTTGCTCAATTTTGACTTCACCAATCGATAGAATGGGTCAAAATTAGTAGAAAACATTCCTGACATTAATTCCAAATGGCCATTTTAAGCAGAAACAAAAATAAAAAGAAAATCCTATTTTGGCTCTGGAAAATTTTCAAAATCTTGACATGGTCATGAGCGATTGCCATATCTTTGTTAAATTTCGACAAAATTGGAATAAATTATATATTATTGAAAAGAGCATTAAATCTTCTATAAATCCGTGCAAAATCGAGTTTGATATCTCAAATAGTTTCTGAGCAATTGAGCCTCAAAGTTGACTTTTAGTCCAAATTTTGTCCCAAAACTTCAAACTCAATTTGCTCAAAAACTATAAAACTGGGAATATTGTAAATTACAGGCCATTTAGAGTTTAATAAGAGCTACAAATGCTGGAAATTTCAATGCAATTTGCTCAACGGTTATCGAGCAATCGAGTTTTGAAGATTTTGAAATTAAAATTCAATTCAAAGGAGATACTCATTTGAAAACTCGATTTTTTGAAGTGAAACTTCTTAGGCGGCGGTCTGATGTTTGAACAAAAATGGGGAGTGATCCGAAAGATACATCACGTTTTGGCAAATTTCGTTACACGAGGAAAAAGGAAGATATAACGTAGAGAGACGGGGAAAGACAGCCAATGATACGCGACGAACGATTGACACAAACCAAGGCAAGGAGGATTGTCTATTATTGTCAACCACCGGTACCCTTGTGACGTCACTACAGATGCGCGTCTCCCTTTTGTGTGGTCCTTCCTTCGTCTTTACAGTTTTCTTTACCACGCTCCACGACTCATATATTAAAGTCTGGAAATTGTATTCCATTCCAACGCTCTTAATTTTGTAATTTAGATGGGAGTGGGCCGGCGAAAATTGTTTGGGCACACAGGCGGCTAATACCCTAGCGGTGGCCCTGGCTGTTGGTTATCAATACGATTCTAAAAACCTTTAGAGAAAGGAGGATAAAATTGATTTCGTATGCTGACGCTGTAGTAGTACTGGGGAAACGCTTCAGCTTATCAACCATCAGTCATGGAATTAGCATTAAAGGAACTCTCCAGATGGGCAAGACAAAACAGATTGGGAGTAAACCCCTCAAAAACCAAGCTATTCCGGACATAAAACGAAAAAACGAGGAATAGGTTAAAAACTTGGCACTGGACCATTACAATGTGCCAATAGACCTCCGAGTGCAAGTTCTACAGTTGTAGGGCAAACCCTTAAGACCTAACCTGACCCAAAGAGAGATTCAAGGACACTCATTTCGTCACTTCGTTGTGGCTATCCTTGTAGTAAAATTCATTTAAATAGACTCTCCAAACTCTATCAAGGATAAGGTTTCCTTTGTTTACAGGCCAATGGTAAACTTAAATATTCCAAATCAAAATATCATGTTATCATCAACACTTTACATCATATAATAGGTTAGATGTTCTTCAAAATACTTCAGATTAAAACCATAGAGCAGATTTAATAAAACAGAACTCAATCTATCTTGAAAGAAATCCAAGTTACTAATGGGTTTATCTTCAATTTGAAATGTCAGGTTGGTTAATGGTTGGACCCTCTTAATATTCAATAATATGGGTAAGTGAGAACCTTCTAAAACTAATAATTAACATTCTGATGACAATACAAGATAAGATCGTCTATGCATCTATTTAACACATGTCCAGAACGTAGTTAGAAATGCATCGATAGTAGTTTTACCAGAAATTCATTATCTATTTTAGATACCATTAATAAATTTTAGTGGGTTTACCAATGGAATGTTTAATAGAAACCTGTTGGAATATTAATTATTTTGGTTCAACACGGCACTGGGGTATGAAATTTGATTCTAAATGCAACTGACTTTAAGTGACGTAAACCCGAACAACTTGATAATTCCGTTCTGTATTGCAAAGATAGAGGCAGGCCATCGTGCTCTATTAGAGACAAGACGTACTTCTATATACCGCCCGTATTGTTGACGGAGGGCATTAAGCGCATTACCCTCTCTATATAAAGCCTGTTCCTGCACTGGGTTAATCTATTAAAACTATTTGTGCATAGAGCCTGCAGCTATCAGGCCATAGAACAGATTTCGACTCTAGACTTTAGAGTTAGAGTGTCTGCATAGATATGGTTTAATTTATTCTGCGGTTGTTTAATGTTCGTGGAATATTTGCAAACGGTTTTAGTTTAGTTAAAAATTAAACAAAAAAAAGTTTCCCACGAAAACTGCATAGACAATCATTTCACAATGCAACCTCGTATTTATAAATATCCAATAATTACACTAGTGTAATCAGTTTGATTCCTCGTAAAACAGGTTGGAGCATTTTTTTCCCACCCTACATTAATTCGCTCAGGTTGATTTCTTGACGCGGTCGGCATATCGAGTTGCAGACACTTAATACGCTTTGGTAAGGAAAAAGCCATCAGGTAATATAAAACTAATGCCTCGGTCGAGAAGAAGTTCTTGAACACAGTTTTTCCGTACTAGTCCTGCAAGTAGCTCTTGATCGGTTCATCTTGAATTTAATGCAGGACCGGATTATATAGATGACAAAGATAAGTACAAGGTTTACAATAATGCAATTTTACAACAAAAAAAAAATTAATGATAAGCTATAGTTACATCAGGCTACAGTGGTCACTAGGGTGGTCATCACTTAGGTAGGTACCCAGTAACATTGGCCAGTGGACAGCCACATTCGAGCAATTTTTAACAGTAATTGTTCACTCTGGCCCTACAAATTGGGGTATACATATGTACATCTTAAGTTCTGAAAAAATCATTTGTAAAGATTTTGGAAACTGTGTCTGTGACCATTGTAGCCTGTGAAAAATAATTTAAAATTACCTGTAGCACCTTAAACATTTTAAATTTATCCGATTATTCCACTCATGTGTTAGAAATCCCATAAGACAAGTGACAATTTTCAGAATTACAGCGAAAATTATCTTTTCCATTTGTTTAACTAGAGATAATTACAGCGATAATTCTCCCATGTTATTGTATACATGGTTGTCATGCTAATTTTTGATACAAACAAACGGTTCCTGATAGCAACCATTTATTTGTATTGATTGTTAAGATGTTCAAATCGTTTAATACATATTTATTTCCATATTTTTAGCATTCTCATACGTGAAATAATCCTCTTAATACCACTTAAGCTTCAAAATGAACCAGATAATTTTTCACTCATGCGTGTTTTCTCTGCAAATTTCACTCGTCCTACGGAAATTATAGAAAACACGCAATCATGAAAAATTATCGGTAATTTTGAAGCTCTCGTGGTATTATCCCCGATTATTCTTTAATACTGTATTCTTTTAATAGCTTCAATAAGGCTTAGGAAATGAAATTATAGCTAGAAATAAACCCATCTCAAGAATAAATTAGTGAAGGATACAGACTGAGTAATTTTTTTACTCATTCAAACACAGAAAAAAATATATACCACTAGGTATTATAATGTAATTTAACAAGCGTATTTTTAATTATAAATAGGTAATTCGTACGTACAACCCATAAAATAAACTACAAGATAAAATCAACTTCATAAACTTGTCATAATCCTACCCTGCGTTGCATAATTTTTAATATTTAATTAAGCTGAATTACGATTATAGTCCTTTATGTAGTTAAAATATTTTTATTCAATGATGCCTTTCCGACAATACACGTCAAGTGCAAAATTTTAAGTTATTGAAGTTTGAATATTATAATCATTTTCAAGACTTCATGGCCTACAGAGCTGTTGTAAGTACCAAGAAAAAGTACCTAAGTATTAAGTACAAGTTTCTTTTTTAATACTAATCAAGTACCAGTACAAGTACAGAAGGAAATACTTAAAATATCAAGTAAATTGACTTGAATTGTCCAAATTAGGTACAAGTACCAAATTCCACGAAAGTCAGAGTCAAATTTTAGTATTTACTTAAACTTGCGTACTTGAAATGACATTCACGTAGAAATACTTCAAAAAATAATTCAAGTATTTTTATTTCAAGTATTGTTCGAATTGAACTAACAAATTAAATTATTACTAAGTATCGATAATCTTAGAGGGGGTTTACAAGCCCAAAGTAATTAACAGAAACCAGAGTGCTTTGTACCACATACCGCATAAAAACAAATCTGTTTCTCTCGAAAATGGTAGTGTAACCCAACCCTTCCTGAAGGAGTGAGTTCACATCTCTGTCAAATAACTATCAGTGAACGTCCAATGAATGTCAATTTCATAAAAATAAATACCTGCCATTTTGTATTACAGAGACTTCCGGCTTCTACCTGTTTCCACAGAAATCACAAACCACTCAGAACGTTTTTGATTGCTCTAAATCGCCAACAACCAGCTTCCTGATTATTTTGAACCAATGAAATTCGTTGTGACTGGTTTGTGATTTCTATGAAAACAGACCTTTTAACTACCAGTGTATGAAGAGCTTCTCTCTTTTTCAATATTATGACATTTTTGTTAGGTTATTAGGTCAATAAGTCAGATCATTAATTACATTAATACTTTGTGAAATATTACAAATAAACACAGTTCATTAAAATACACTTGCCAGCCCATTATTGCATAGTATAGGGTGGAAAATCCACCAGGGGGTGTGACCCAAAAATAAAAGTTTTGGAAAATCAAAATTCAAGATCAAATTTTCAAACCGCACTAGGCTACGACCAACCGTTGCGAAGATACCGTGATATAAAGTTCCCACTCCTAGCAGTGTGACGTCATATGCACAAACTGAGTTCGATAGCCGGCGCTGGCACGGGTTTTCTGATTCTTGTTGCATATATCAGCTCTGTTCCAACCGACATGAGAATCGTTCCAGAACCAGTAATTTCCAGTTGCCCACCTAAGTTGAACGTTTATCCTGACAAATAATTGATCGACTGGAAATTTCCGTTCTAGAACGTTTCTCATGTCGGTTTGAACAGAGCTATTATCGAAATTATCGTATTGTTTTTGCGTTCTCACACCTATTGCTGCGTCAGTTTAAATGGGTTTTTCAATTTTTGCGTGTGTTTATGACGTCACGCTATCAATAGACAAAACTTTAATTAGTCGTCAAGTAAATTTTCAGGTATTTGAAAATACTTCAAATAAAAATATTTACTTCAAGTAATTTCACTGGTACTTAAGTAACTTAATATCACTTAAGTAAAAATTTTCAAAAACTTTCAAGTCAAATATACTTGACTGATATTTTAAGTATTAAGTACAAGTAAAATTTGAAAAACTTGAAATTGCAAGTACAAGTAGGTACCCATGTTTGGATTAGTACTTAAGTCAAATAATTAAGTATATTTTTGTACTTAAGTATTTACTTCAAGTATTTAAAATACTCAGTACCTACAACAGCTCTGATGGCCTATAACAAGAAAATGGACAAAAAATCCAGAATAGTTAATCCTGAAAAAGAGGACTCTCTAGAAAAATGTATTATCAATGATATTTCTTCTGATGTGATTGTTGTTTTCAATTGGACAGGAAAAAGGGCGAAGAATCTTAACCTATGAAAATTACCCAGATCTAGAACTTGACCTTTCCTATGCAGAAGAAGACTACAAAGATGAAAACTTAGATTTTTCTGTAGATAGTTTATCCAAAAAAGATGAGCAATTCTTGGCAGAAGATACGATTAAGGAACCTTTACCTTATACAAAAATAGGTGTAGGAAACAAATTTCTCAAAATGTAATAAACGTCAAGAAACCTTCTCAAGGCATTGGCTACTACTGCTCGCAATAAAAATCCAATTTTAATATTTCCTGCTAACATTTAAATCGGTTGCCAACATTTCAAAATAAATTTGAATCTTTTGCATATTAAATAAAATAGTAACGGATTTATAGATGATATTTTGACATATTTTAGCGACCCTAAGAAATATATACGACTTTTTATACGACTTTTTATGTGCTACCACTTTAGCTGTATCTTTTAAATGCCATAATTTTATGCAAGAAAATGCCGACTCATAAATAATTATATTATTATTCAGAAATAATGATTGTCAATAAAATCTAAATTATGAGTTTTGTTGGCAATTAAACTTGGCACAAATGTTTTTGTTGAAATGTTTAATGTTGTTGAGCAACTGTAACTACACCAGGAAGTATCTGAATTCTTAAAATATAATCATACTACTTTGTCACATCTTACAAAAGACATCAATCTAGTTCCACCCTTTCATTTATAAGCCAGTCCATTTAAAATTGTCCCAAAGCCGGCGGTTAATTCGAACCCGTCACACGGGCAAATAAATATTTATAAAATATAGTGAACCCGCTTCACTAGTCGCATAAATTTAACACCTACAAGGCGACTTCATTTGGATTCGTTTTAATCCTTCCGAATGCATCTCGACAGTGATTTAAATAAGCCAGTGTCAGTGGCGATTTGTCCCAGTTCCTGTCAGAGAAAACGAGACTCAGAGCGCAATAATTTCGAATACCTTGTTTAACGTATGTAGGAGTTGGCGTAGCCAATTTGATTTTCTTGTTATGGAAGTTGAATTTTGGCTGATAAGATGATTTTATAGAGGCGTAATTGGGTCTTAAGGATAGGATAGGTTTGTGTGAATGAAGCTTTCAACAACAGGATTGTTCTTCTGATCCACATGCCGTTTTAGCGTGAGAAGGGATTCGCATTAATTGATTTCATTTGTTTATAAAATATCCAGTAGAAGCAAGCGATCTTTTTTCATCGATTTGAGCTTCTCCCTATAGTTTGGACTTGATACCTGTGATGGGACGGGTGCTTACTTTTTTAAGCATGATAAAGCATTTCAAAATTCACCAGTTTAGACTTTAGGTCAGGATACCACCAGATTCCAATAGCCGAACATAGTAAACACCTTACATCTTTTGTAACACCTGAAGGACAATACGAAAAGGACAATACGAATACAACCGAATGCCATTTGGACTCAGTGACGCACCAGAAGTCTTCCAGCGCATGATGAATCAAATATTAGGGTCATATCGCGACATAGCTGCAGTTTATCTTGACGACGTGATTTTTCCAAGCAAAAGTTCCGAAGAAAATGTATGGCATCCAAACAATATTCCAAACATTAGGAAATGAAAATTTGATGCTCAACATCAACAAATGTGCTTTTCTTTGTTCAAGCGTAAATTATTTAGTATTTGAAATAGACCAACATGGGGTACAACCTGGTGCTGCAAAAATAGAGGCTGTTCAGAATTTCCCTGTACCAAAAGCTGTCAAACAAGTTCGTCAGTTTCTAAGCCTAATTGGATATATTAGGAAATTCGTCAAAAATGACTCAGAAATTGTATAACCATTAACTACATTAACAAAAAAAATATCCCATGGGAATAGGGATATCCTGAAACAAAGGCATTTGAAGATTTGAAAAGCAGATTGATAAAACACCCTATACTTGCTATTATCCGTTCACAATCTGATGTCCACAGGTAGGTTCAGGTAAAATCACCTTTCATTGCTATTTGATAGGGAAAGGTGATAAATTTACCTGCACCTGTGGACATCGGATTGTGAACAGGATATATATATATGACCCAACTTAAGCAACAGAAATTCACACCAGACGCTAGTCAAAGTCAAGACGGCATTGCAGGAATCCCACTTCAGCATTATGAATCTCAATTAGGACCAGTAGCGTATTACAGTAGACACACTAATAATGCAAAGAGGCAATACCTCTTCTACGAGTTGGAAACTAGCGGTTGTGGAGACATTTCTAAAATTCCGGGTTTATTTACTGGGCTTGAACTTTGAAGTTGTTACCGACTGCATTGTTTTGAAAACAGCTAGTTCTAAAAGAGACCTCATACCCTCGTTGGTGGCTCCAACTTCAAGAGTACACAATCACTATAGAATATCGTCCCGGTAACAAGATGCAACATGTTGATTCTCCTAGCAGGAATCCATTGAAAACAGAAGAACCTCCTGCAGAAAATTTTACTCTAGGAATTCAAGAAGCAGATTGGGTTTTGTCAGCCCAGCTTATGGATGAAAAAATCAAATTAATACATGAGGTTCTAACTAAGCCTCCAGAAACTGACTATGGAAAGGATATATACAAAAATTATGCTCTAAGAAGCGGCAGAGTGTACCAAATCACTCCCATAGGACTTCAATGGGTCGTTCCTCAAGGTTTTAGACGTCAAGTAGTGAGTTGGTTACATGACGAAGAAGGACACTTTGCTATAGAGAAAACGTCAAAAGCATAATGTAGATAGTACTGGTTTCCTTGAATGCGGGAATATGTCGAGAAATATATTGCCAGCTGCATTCCATGCTTATACCATAAAATCCCGGCTAGTGGTCGAGAAGGACTTCTTCACCCTATAGCTAAGGAGCCAGTACCATTTCATACCATTCATCTGGATCACTTAGGACCATTTCAAAAAACATCTTCTGGTAATATCCATTTAATTGTCGTTATCGACGCATTCACGAAATATGTAATTCTTAGTGCTGTAAAATCTACAAAAAGCAAACTTGTCATACGATGTTTAGAAAGCAAATTTGACACCTTTGGACCTTCCATTCGTATCATTGCAGATAGGGGTACGACCTTTTCATCTAATATGTTTAAGACATTTTGCAAAAACCATAACATCCAACTAATTCTTAATGCTGTAGCTACCCCAAGAGCAAATGGACAAGTGGAAAGGCTGAATCGAACAGTTCTAACAGCTCTCTCGTTATATCCAGTGGCGAGGATAAATGGGATAACCATGTTAATCAAATCCAGAAAGCAATTAATAACACTGTTTATCAAATAACAGGAAAATCACCCAATCAACTTTTACTGAGATACTCACCAAGATTGAAAAATGACTGCATTCTTTCTGCTGAGCTTAACCTTAAGCACATCAATGAAGATATTGAGGATATTAGAATGGAGGCGTCGGAGAAAATTCAACAAAATCAACTGAAGCAGAAAGAAAAATTCGACAGAAAAAGAAAAAAACCGAAAAATTACAAGCCTGGCGATTTGGTCCTTATACAAAAAAATAATCATGCAGATGGACTGAGTAAAAAGTTTGCACCAAAGTACATGGGACCCGTGATCATATGTGAGAGATTACCCAACGACAGGTACAGGGTAAAAAACATGCCAGGAGAAACACGAAGTTCCACAAAACAGTATGACAATGGCTGTAGATCATATAAGACCGTGGAATCCACTTGGTGGAATCTCAGACGAAACATCTAGTGGAAGTGATGGCGATGGTAACCTTCCACTTTCAGATTCTTCTGATTCTTGAGTTGCAGGAACGCAGCTATAGTCAGGTTAGGCCGAATGTGAAAGGGCAACTTTTTTAAATTATTATTAATATTATATTCCAGTAGTTTTCCATGAATTTCTTTAATTAAAATTATGATTTAATGAATATTATCTATGTTTTTATATACAGACTCACATTCCTTATAACAAAAAAAATAATAAAAGACCACTCACTATTGAAAACTTGTAGTATCAGCAGAATATGTAAAGGCTAAAAAAGAGCCAGGCAGTGAAATTTGGGTTTTGGGCGAGAGAGGTTTTTTTTTTTAAGTAATTTGATAACTGCGTGATTAAAATCAAGTGGAACCTACTCCGCTGTTTTGAGGCAATGAGTGTCCCTGTCAGTGGTGGATATCCATTGCCTCGTATTGATGACCAGAAAGATAAATCAAGCAGATGTTCAGTATTCACCAGTTTAGACTTTAGTTCAGGATACCACCGGATTCCAATAGCCGAACATAGTAAACACCTTACATCTTTTGTAATACCTGAAGGACAATACGAGTACAACCGAATGCCATTTGGCCTCAGTAACGTACCAGCAGTCTTCCAGCGCATGATGAATCAAATATTAGGGCCATATCGCGACATAGCTGCAAGTTTATCTTGACGACGTAATTTTACCAAGCAAAAGTCCCGAAGAAAATTTATGTAGCATCCAAACAATATTCCAAACATTACGAAATGAAAATTTGATGCTAGAGTAATTTGATAACTGCGTGATTAAAATTAAGTGGAACCTCCTCCATTGTTTTGAGGCAATGAGTGACCCTGTCAGTGTTACAGGGAATAGTGAGAAGGGGTCCGCACTTGCGGTTCGATTGACACAATTGGATTTAAGTGTCTCAGTATAATTCTTACACTTATATTCGGCTGTTGGAATGCTAACTGTTTAGCGGCAGTTGGGCAATCAGGGGAAAGCCCTTATACTAAATTCAGGTGACACTAGCTAGTCGTCGAAGAAAATAGGAGAACATATAAGATCCAGATTTATTTGAAAATTGTCGTAAATGTTTATAATTATACTATGGTTTTTATTTGGTATTTCGACTAAAATTGCAAGGGGCGGTGAGTACTTTTGTATTGTTTTTGGAAAACAGAGCAGTAATCGTATTTATGTTTGTTTTCATGTAACATTGGCCATGCATAATTGTCTTTGACTGAATGAATTGTTTTGTGAAGATCCACATGAAGAGTTGAGTAAGTCATTAATCAACGAATTTTACAGAATGGAGTTGGTGATCTTAGGCGTCTTCTTGGATATCTTGGAGGAAAATACATTACGCTCTGGTGCCTTTCTCGCTTCCAGGTCGTTGATTATCTTCTGAATTTCTTGAATTACATAGTTCAAGTAATCTTTCGGCGAATTGGAATATCTCGTCTTCGTGATTAACATTTTCATCTTGATGTATGCAGCAATGGAAGCTACATATAGTAAAAACTCTTCTCAACCAGCGCTGTTGTTGTGATGGCAACATATCTGTGACTTCATAAATAGAGCCAGAAAACAATTTGTTAATATCAATGGATGACTGAAGCAGTTCATTTGAATTTCTTTACCTCGTTTCAGATCTCTCCTATACCGATTCAGTTTGCGCCCTCAAAAATTTCAGTATGTAGTATTTGGAGTATTTGGTCCTTGCTGGTATTATTTTCTTCAGAGCTTTTGTGAATCTGCATGTACATTTTTCTTTAATTCATCATCCTCAATTTGTCTCTGGATGGTCCAAAGAAGCTGAGATGATTTTGGATTTGGAATTGAATACCTTCTCTGCACAAAAGTGGACATGTGTTACAAATTAAACTGGAATTTGTTACTTTAAGACAATAACCTAGGGTCGTGGAATTCAAAAAATTAAGATAACGTGTAGTTCCTTTATGTGCAAATGAAACCACTCAAAATTCAACAAACAATAATTTTATTTCGTTCACAATGTTCTGTAATAACCAGAGATAAGTAGTAACATATAGTAACAGTCAATGTTACTCTCTGTAAAATTTTAATGTTGACAGCTTGGTTTTTTCCGATGAACCTGATACCATGTACCTTTCCAATCCGGAGCACTTCAATGGGTGTTGGGGTTTCACTTTCGTGAACTGGAACTCTTCGTGTTGTTTCCTGTATCCAGGAAGAGGATAGATTACTTGGGTGACGTCATTCCAAACAGTGATCTTTATGTCGAGTAGGTACCCAGAAAAGAATAGAGCAGTATCAGGTTCACCAATATTTGGAATATTAAATCCCTGAATTCTGCCAAAAAGTGAGTGTTTTGCAAAGGAAATTTAAATTGAAATTTAATATAAAACTGTTGTTGTACAGACACTTCCTTCCAATGGAATCAGGTACGAACAGCTACTGCAAGAAATTAAAATGCTCCCTACAGATTGAGCAGAGTACTACTTTCCTGACAGTAGCTCTAGCAGGCAAAAATATGAACAAAATAAGGGAAAGCAATGAGAAATTAGATATTTTGATTCTCCCCCAAATAGACAAAATTTTCTTTTCAAATTAAGGTAGCTACTATAGATACAAGATAAACCTGGGGTCCAGAATATATCAAAATTCTTGAGATGTTCTAATTAAAACTTTTTCTGAATTTTTGACCTGTCTGGATTTCTATTAAAAAATTACACCATTTAGTCGAAATAATAATTGAGGGAGTCAAACAGAAAATGGCTATTCAGGCCTCTGCCTGGATTCAATAAAGAGTTGATAGGGATGGACACACAAATTTGATTGTCACCGACTCTATTTAGAGCAAATGGTCCCACATTTACAATTAATTTTGAAAACCAGCAGTAGGTACCTTTTTGAAAGCCAAAAAAAAACTGAATTGACTCACCTTAGATAAACGTGGCAATACCAATCGACACTTACACAAAATGGAAGCCAACTATTAAATAAAAAAAAAATTAAAATATATTATTTATATTTCAAGAACGGATAAGATAATATTTATCAGGTAAAAACTTAATAATGATATGATAATATGCATTGATAGCAAAATATATTGAAAAAAAGGGAAAATCCAAAAATTAAGAACAAAAATTATTCAAAATAAAGAGGACTTGCCTGCCAGACTTCTGTTAACGAAAGAGATCGGTTTAGAAACCAAAGCCCACAGGAAAAAGATATTTGCATTTTACGCAGATGATGGAAAGATGACAGCACTTGTATTTGTGGATATTTTAGACTATTTTGCTGATTCTGAAATGGAAAAATACGACTTTATAATGAAAATAAGAAGAGATGGAACATGTTACGTAAATGACAAATTTATCGTAACACATGAAAGTGGGGTGTGAAATCGTGACAGGACTTTCCCAGTTTCAAAATCATCACCGAGTCTGAACTCCAGGACTACCCAGGGCTTCGACAATAACAGAATTTATACGGATTGGTTGAAACAGTATTTTCATTTTCATTCATCACAATGTGAGGAGTGTATCTCTTTAAAATCAAAATTAATTAAATAATAATGTTGTCCGTATTCCGACTTGACCAAATCATCCTTTATTGAAACATAATTAGTTCGAAAGAAAAGAGACACTCGTTCGAGCAACTTATCAACGGACATTAAGTGATAATTAGTTTCTCCAATACAATTTCCATTCAAATTTATTTAAATTTTCCACTTCGACGTAGAGATTTCAAAAAAAAACTTTACTACTTCTAGTTTAATAGATCTGACTGAAACCGTAAAATTAGCATATACTTTTACCATATCCGGACCAGGTTCTTTCTTCTAAACTTTTAAATGGTCATTTAAAACGGCGTGGAAACACATTTTATAAATTAGTCATTTTCAGTTTTCAAGTTTTTAAAAATATACTTCGATATTTTTAATTAGCTTTTAAATATGTAAGCGTGAGTGAGTAAAACCGTTGATGATTGGTAAAACTTTAGAGAATATTATTCTGAAAAATGTCCGATAAGTATAATAGGATAAGGTCCAGTCAAAAAAAATATTTCATCAAAACTGATTAAATCAGAAAATATAGCAAAAACTATAAAACATTTTAACATTAATTTGCAAGTGGAAATAATAAACCTAGGTACCTAAAACAATCAAAAATTTAATTTAGATTAAAACGCACAAAATATAAATATAAATACAATTCGACAATAAAATTATTCGCGGTCAATTATTTCTATTAATTGTAAAAAAGATTACAGGGATTAGTTAATTGTATAATTTCGCCAATCATAATGGTTTTAGATTTTAATAAAACGCTTGACGGAAAAACGAAATAATGGATTAATTAAATTTGAAACAGATTTTCGAACTGCCATCATCGAGAATTTACGGAATGTGTTAAATCAAAATATATTTCTATTTGTAGTAGGTATTGAATCAACCAAGTGTAAAATGTAAAATAAATTAATTAAGGATAATATAAAAATAATAATAATATAAAAATTAATGACATTGATTAAAATATTAAGATCTTCTGATGTAATTAAAGAAATAATAAAATTAGCATTTCTGTTTCATTGAAGTGTATGAATAGGTATTTAAGTTGCAAAATTAGATGAAAGATAAAATTCTTTCACAAACAAAGTTTCTTCATTATTTCTTCACAATTCTATAAGAAAAACTAACTGCTAAACTATTTCAAACACAAATCTAACAAATTAAACGTTCTGTTGTTCATCACTAAGTAATTAATTTTTTTTTCACCAGGCCAGAGACTAGAAATAGCCTTCCTGAATATCACACACAGCACACATAAGCCAGACATATGTTTTTGAAAAAAAAAACCGTAATTTCACATGCCACCCGAATTAAGTTGAAGTGTGTTGTGTTACTGAAATACAACTGTGTTGACAAAAGACTCTGTTTTTTGAATGATTTAGATATTTTGCGGTTTCGCGGTAAGAATTATTTGGACGTTCAAATTAAACCAATAAATTTTCGCGTGTCAGTGTGATGGAGCAATGGGTTTCTCTCTGAGAAATAATAGTTATTATTTTTGGAAGTTTATTGTTGTTTATTTTTAAATTCTTAGGTAAAATCCAAGACGGTGTCGAAAGTTTTGGAGTATATTTAAAATCTAAACCATATTGCATAATATCGTGGTTATTTAAACTGGTCTGCACCCATGACTTGTTGAAAAAAAACTACTCGCTTATAAAACGTTGCGGTAATGGAAGGCCAAAGTTTCTTATTTTTAGTGAAATCCTCACTATCAAATTTTATACCAGAAAATCAATTTGCTCAAGAACAAAATTATTTCTTTTTCTAAAGCCATTACGGAGAGAGACTCTCTGTTGTTCAATTGGACAAATAGGTATAATACCGTATTGCAAAAAGTATACCTAATTTCCACACTAGTCGCATAATAATTCCACTTTTCTGATAAATGCCTGCTTTGAATACCTACTTTGCAAAACTCTTGAGGCAGTTTTTTGTAAGTGAAATCCGTGCCATGTTTCAGGTGGAATCGTAAGTATTTTCTACTTCGTGGATCAAGAAAGTTTCCGGAGTTGGGATTTTTGGAAATAAACGCCCCTATTTGTCCCCCAATTTCAGTTGAACTGATGGCCACTCATATATTATTTATCGCCCCCAATTTGGGAATAACGGCGTAAATAATTAGAGTATTGAAGGGGCAGGACCAAAATATTAAGTTTATATATATTTTTTTTTTCAATTTTCTTCACAACTGTAAGGTTTTCAATTACTTTGGATTAAAAAGATGTTATTGCTTACGGCAGTTGTTCATTGAAAAGCATTTCTGGTCGTGTTTAAGGAGTGTGTTCACTGAGGGCGCCACAAAGTCTTTATCTATAAGGTCTTCGAAATAGACCTCAAAATTAAATCTGAAATATTATATATAAAAAGAAATAATACAGCAACACACCACAGGTTTATTAAAAATTCAATAAAAAATTACAAAATCTAGGATGTCATGATTCCTATGAGAATCATAAATGTAAGAATAATTTGATTCCAACCCAATACTACACTTAATATTATTGAGTAAAATAATAATAATGATTGATCATTTTATTTGAATTTGGATCCTTTTTACTGGTGTCTCTGCCCTCAAAACTCATTTGCTCAACCGGACAGCGATAACTGAACATAGAAATGAGTCATTCCATTTATTAGGCAATGCTCAATAAAAAATATACAATATTAAATCACCTCGTTGGGTCTATCTGCTCTAAAAATTCATTGCTCAACCGAACAGCGAACTGAAGATAGAAATGAGTCATTTTATTTAATAGGCAATGCTCCATAAAAAATATACGACTGCGTTGAGTCTTCTGCTCTGAAAATTCACATGCTCAGCCGAACAGCGAACTGCACGTGGAAATGACATATTTCAATTAGGTAATGTTCAATAAAAAATATAAAATAAAAGGTAAAATTTAAACGTAAAGAAACCTGTAGTCACTACTTCCAAGTCGAGGTGTCATCAGGGACGATAGGCACTATCCATCAGGGACCATGAAAGTGACCTCAGAAGTAGGGGCACATGAAGATTAGGGAAGCATGCAGTCTTCATTAAATTGGACCAATATTAGGCCTGGATGTAGGAGTAGGACCCTATCAGAAAACTAAATTACTGATGGTTTCTTTTTATTTAAAGACAGGTGAAATAGACAAAAACTTGTCTTTTAAGGTTATAATAAGACACAAAAGAACATGACTGACCCTGAACAAGGGGCTCCTCGTATATCATGATTTGGTACAGTACAATACATGCACTGGCGTCACCAGAGGTGGTTGCAGATAAAGATAAGCTGGAGAAATAATCATCAAGATAAAAAATGATTTGTCACATACCTAGCATGTTCCAATAAAATCACACAAAAAATGGCCGAGTGGATGAATAAAGAAATTTGAAGAAAAGAGACTTTGAAGAAAACTTAACACGTTCGCGAAAAAAACAAAAGGGGTCACTGACGTCGACTGGCTTAACCAAGCCCCCAAGGAAGAGTGGCCCGTCCTAAAGCAAGGCCGTGCGCAATTCAAATAATTGCAGGATGAAGCTAGCCGAAGAAGGTGGCGTTAGCGACCGGAACGATTGGTATTATTCGGTAGGATATAGAGCTGGGTGAAAATCATTAAATAGAGATGGTATGGTGCCACCTGAATGGAAGTAGTAGTTACATAAAAATCAGGTTGACTCCTAATTGCAATCTAAACCTAAATTTAAATGGAAATAAGTATACTTGCTTTAAATGCATTACAATAATTAATATATACAGCAATACCGGTGATTACAATTAAAAACATCTAAAATATAATAAATTTACATGCTTAAAATAATAATAAAATGACAAAGTAGCTCAATTGCTACACTACCCACTGGAAATTTCGATAGTTAGAAGTTGCCTCAAATGTATCTGAAACTTGAAAAACTACAGAAAAGATGAGAAGTATGAGGTAACATAAGTCTTACCAAAAAAATCATCAACTCTTTTGAATAAAACCCACATAAATTTTATATGAAATGCCAAGAAAGAGAGCTACATACACCTGAATTACTATAGGAGACCCAATTGTTCACAATCTACATCAAATCACAAGTACAATAATTCGCGTATATAATAAAGTAACAAAGGACTTTCACCGAACCGGAGCGGTCATTTTTCGTTCTCCATATTTGATGAACTAAAATGGTTACAATAGGAAATAAAGCAATTGTCGCAGATTCTCGGAGATATAAAGTCTCTCGGTATTAGCGACCGGACCGCAGAAATAATTTTAATGGTATAGACAATTTGCAAGTGATTGCGAAATAACGGCAGATATGGCCAGGGGCCGTTCAAGTGCTCCACTTCTGGTTTTCCCGCCCGTAAAAATAGAAAAGATTTATTGCAATTGCTTTTGATAGCATTAGATTGCCGCGAAAATTTATATTGGAATGGACCCTGTGTTCCATAGCTTCTGGCCATGTTAGTGCAGAAATATTTTAATGTTTTAGCGTGCGGAAAAGAAATCACCATCACATATCAATCAACGTACTAAAATATAGCCTCAATTTGCACAAAAGTCTCACGCAAAAAAAAGTTAAGATAGTTGTTAGTCAACACCAATTGAAAAAGACACGAACACGGCTTTAGAGATGTAAAACATGCCCGAGTATTCTATGAAAATATGCCATGTCTCTGGGGGAACTTTTAAGTGATCCAATTTGTAGCGCCGTCAAGAGGAAATTCATCTGAATAGTGCCAGAGTCTTGTCTCTTACAACCATTTGTCACCGCAAATGGTTTTTATCTTGTCCTTTATTGACAGATACGAGCTCAACTATCATTAGTTTGTAATATGGTGTGGCAGATTTTGCATTCTTGAAAAGGGATCATTATTTTCACGGAATTTTAGACCCAAAATTAGAGAAACAGAAAAAAGAGCACGAAGAAATACAGGACACTCTATTATTGAATAGGGCGATAAGTAATACACGATGGCTTTGAGAGCTAAACTGATATAAGACAACGTCAACTCCAGAAGTAGAAAATTATTCAAGATTCCTCTGAAAGTATACTTACAATATATTTACCACCAGTCTCAAGTTCACCAACCCTTGTGCGACCTAATTCGAACTATTCGCCATGCCATTTGCAACTGACTCTAATTAGTTCTGCGCCATTTCTTTTGAATAAGCCGAGGCTCCGAACAATAACCGGACTCTATTAGTCTAATTTTAAAATGTAACAAAACTAACACTTTAACGCCGTTGCATTGTTAAAAGCGTGTCTCTTCAAATTTAGCTTTCACCCCATTTGATAACAAACAAAAATTATCAACCTTAGTTCCTCTCTCTTTTCGGCTGTCGACAATAGGGGAAATTATACAACAATGGCGATATTGTTGAGTTAGGCCAAGTACGAGTTTATAAATCATATTTTATTGTGTACATCAGGGGTTCTTTTTCATTCAGCTGGCATATTTAACATAAAAAATAAGTATTACATACCTGTTTTATTTGTATTTTTTTTTCTTGCTCAGGACAAATTCAGCTTTGGCAAGAGTTTCAACCATAACTTTCTGTTTCTACAAGCAATCAGTCTTTGGGTGATTCATCAATGGATTATATTAACAAAATTCTGTATTTGTTATTACAAATATATATTGTTGTTACCCTTCTAGATGTCCAAAATTATAGATCTGTAGTATTTGAAGCCTTCAAACTCGGCAATAATTATTCAAATTCATAATAATATCAAACAATAATTATTCACGTACATAATTCTCTTATTTTAAATCCTTAATTTCATCACAAAACTGTGGAAGAAACGGTCATTCAAAGAAGTTACAAACACAATATCGAACCGAGAATCAATACATTTAACGAGGTCACAATTCTAATGTGAAATTAAAGTGTTTCATTCTTTCTTGAACCCTTCAGATAGGCAAAGAAGCCTATTACACTTTGCGACGCAATTCTGCATCTGGTCATACATATCAGTACTTATCTATCTGTCCTAGTTATATATTTGCGCACTTATTTCAAAGAGAGGTTTTCAGTGCTAACTCTCCTTTCGATTTCTTTGGCATCATTTTTCTCTCTCCCAAATTCATCTTCGATCCCATACTTATGCCCACTGGGATGGGACTCTGTAACGGATAGAGACCGTTATCCCTATCGCGATGACACTAGCTGTCTTCTCGTCTCTTTTTGAAATCAATAGAGAGTAAATAGAGAGTAAATATCTCTAATCGTTACAGAGTCCCTGACTAGTAATCCATTGTAGCCCTTCAAATATGTCGGAAATGCAGATGTGAAGTATGAGAAGTTTCGGTGATAGCATATTTCCCTTTCTGACTCGTATCCCGATTGAAATGGGATCTGGTGTTCTCTTTCAGCTGTATAGTTGACCTGGTATTTCTTTAGATTTTATTAATAAACTGACTGTATAGAGCTTGCCCTCAAACAGAATACCTGTCTCCTATGAATTCTCAAAACCCCTTGGGGTACATATACCTGATAGAGGTGAAGCCTGTGCGAAGACACGCAAACCCCATGAATCTGTCTGATATACAGACAGATCGAAAACGCACATTAGCACAGATGTCTGAATCTATAATGAACACACGGGGAAGACGTACAGTCTAAACCTGGGCTCAATGGATACCATCATGCAGGCTGAAATAGTTGCGATAACAAAATGCGCGGAAATCATCCTGAGAGAGACGCAGTTCCTAATCGGAAGGTCAGGATCAGGGGTGATAGCCAAGCAGCTCTTAAGTCATTAAGAAGTAAGGAGCGTAAGTACCACGTCCAAAACAGTGAAACACTGCCAAAAAACTATGGCTGAACTGGCAAAACACTACAAGGTGATCCTTGAATGGGTGCCAATATACGCAGGGAATGAAAAAGGTGATCTTCTCGCAAGAAAATGATCAGAGAAAACCTTAATGGGACCCGTGCATGCATATGTGGTATATCATACCAACATTTAAGAGGCAAACTGGAGGACCAGTTAAGAAAGCAACACAAAAAACTCTGTATGGAACTTCCTTGACTCAGGCAGTCCAAACTCTTTATAGAAGGACCATCTATGTGCAGAACAGAAGAACTGCTCAGCTTAAGCAGGAGACAATAGAGAGATGTGGTTGGATTGTTGACTGGACACTGCCCTCTCAGAAAACACCTAAACACAATGAAGCTGGCTGTGCGAAAGGTATGCAGAGGAAGATGAAATACCTCTACATGTACTATGCCAATGTTCTAACCTTAGATGGCAAAGCCAGCGGCACTTTGGGACACAGTATCCGAAACCAAAGGAAATCGCTCAGGGTGGAAATGTCCATTTTCTCACAAAAAAAACCTCTTTTTTCGATGAATCGCAATTATTAGTTTTCCCCCCTTAAACCACCCCCAAAGCAAGTTTTTTTAGGTACCCTAAACGGTGTATATCGGTACTGCTTATAACATCCTGTACCATTTGTACCTGAGACTAAGGTGGAAATGTCCATATTTTCATAAAAACATTTTTTTCGATAAATCGCAATTATTAGTTTTGACCCCTTAAACCACCCTCAAAGCAAGTCTTTTTAGGTAACTAAACGGTGTATATTGGTACTGCCTATCACACACAGTACCATTTGTACCCGAGACTAGGGTGGAAATGACTTGATTCCTCTATCCATTCAGTTCGCTAACTTTTACACCGTTGCCATGGGTGGTTTGCATCTCTTCTTCCCATAATTTTACAAATATGAGTAGGCTGTCTTCTGATGGAGAAACGATACTCCTGCATCTGAAGATGTTCTCAAAACTTGAAAGAGAAATTTTTCTGTTTTGAGTGGTCCCTTGTGGATTGGCGCTTCCCTCAATCATCGGCAGAAAGGCTCGCAATCTTTTCGGTAAAGAACCAGTTTATTCTTTTGACATTCATCTAGGTGATTTCTGCGTATTTGTATCTGTTCAGACTTCTCAGCTCTTCTGAAATCTCTGGATTGGAAATGTCGGTTCGTATAGTAAGAACCGGCCAAGAAGAAGCCACTGACGTCATCACTCACGAAGAAGGACCCTTCCATTTCAAGTGAGACAAACTATAACGTGTGCGTATTCTTCTTAGTTGGTTCGAACTTTAATACACTTCGCTTTTTGGAGCTGATACGTGAAATATAGCTTTTCCTCTACATCAAAGCCCTCTAATTTTCTGTAGTGTTGGGATACGATGCCTTGTGATCTTCTTGGACTTTATCTTTAAGTACCTGTTATATTTTTTACTTGGACCGACAATATTTTTTATTAGGGCCAATTTAGTGGATGGTAAAAATATTTATTTCTCTAAATTTTTATATGATGTGTTTTCTTGCAAAGTTAGGTGACAATACGCAATGTTCCGCAATATTTTTTTATTAGAGCTATTGTAAAAATAAAAACTGTACTTTTTAAGAAGATGAACACCAACATTTTTCTATTTATTTCAGCTGCAAACCGACTTATGACTAAATTTATGGCATTATGGACGAAATTTTTTAAAGAGGGTGAAAACATTCCAACTGACTCAATATTGCAATACAAAGACTTCACCAAAAGGCGGTTTTACAGCTAAATCATAAAATAATGTAGGTAACTTTTAAAAAATACGGTGTTCTGGAGTGCATACAATAAAGGAATATACTGACAATATAACTTTTGTTATGGTGTCAACAAAAATGTGGCATTTTAGAGCTTGCTCTTCTGTTCATTCATTCATTCTATTCATTTCGCACCTTCACAATCTTATCCATTTTCTGTTTCGCTTTCGAATCTCCATTTCCGTGAATACTTGCTGACTTTAAATAGTGAAATCTATTAATGAGGCTCCATTTGCGTCAATTGTCAGCTTTTTCCCCGCCAGTCCTCTGTTTATTATTTGTTACTGTCGAAGTTCTGAATACAAAAAAACTCTAATTATCACCATATTTAATCAAAACGTGAGGATATTTAAAACCCATTAGCCTAATCCCTGTTTTATTTTCGCGGTAAGGTAATATTTTCCTTTTTCCATTTAATCCCACGCGTTTTTTTCGGCCGCGAGACACTGGCATTAAGCCGGAACGGATTCCTTATTTGCAATTCAGATGTCGTTTTCTCGCAATGGATCTAAACTTGACAAGTACTAAAGACCCAAATTAATATCTCGGTAAGTGTACCGTTTACTAAACAAAACTCCGAGGGCGCGCGAACAGAAAAAAATCGTCTTGGACTGAAAATATTTCAATGCCAAAAGAATTACCGATTACTTAATGGATGTTTTTTGAAAAAAGGATTGTTAACTTTTCAAGACACAAAGAAACAAATATCGAGGATCGTTTTCTTTGATCATCTTGATTTTGCATTGATTTGCCTGCATCAGGCCATTGATCTCCGAAGTGCGCTGCGAATACCTTAAAATCAATAAATACTGCACGCGAAGGCCCCGAAAAACCATGAAAATCAACTCTGCTGTACACTGGCTATCGCTGATACCCAAATTACAGCCTTCGGCACCATTATTTTCTCAAAATATTTCGAAGATGCTACCCAAGTCTTAATTTTAATTTATGATTTCTCGGGGCCGTAAATTGTATTAACCCGACATTTTATTTCTTGCAAAATTGCCTAGTATTATCTTCAATTTTTTCTTATGCCTGCAATTATTAATACTTTACAATTGTTCACTATGGCTGCGATTTTGTATACCATTAATTTGTCTGATGGATATTGTTGCTTACTTGGACAACGTCATGGTACACGAGAACTGGCAAGTATAATAACAATAGGGTCGTTTCATGATTTTTTTTTAATTTTTTTATTGAATTAAGCACATCAAAGACTATTCTTGGTTTTTTTCCCGCATTTTTTAGAATGATATTAAAGGAGATATTTCAATTTGAAATTTTACTATTTTCCGTTATTTTTTAAAATGGTTTGACGTCACAAGGCGCGCTTGCGCCCTGTATTTCTAAATTTAAGTTTGCATCACTGACAGAATTTGCTAGTTGTCTAGTTGACTACCCTGCGACTGGCCTATGTCCGTCTTCTTTTAGAGGTTATGTCAGTTATTTTGTTTATTTTGATTCGCCTGTCTAGTCTGGTTGATTTATAAAATAAAAAAGTGGATTTATTAAAGCCTCCAGCGAAAATTTATCTAAACTAAATTATGTGATGCTGCAAGAGTTTTTTGCCAAAAATACAAAAGGAAAGGTGGGTAGTGAAATATTGGCATAATTATTGTATTGGTTTAGCTTTGGCTCATTATTATATTACATTTTTAGTAGCAGGGTAACAGTTTTATAGTTTCATATATTTTTAGGTCAGCGAGAGACAGTTATTGTGGGTGACGATGCTATTGGGTGTGTGCAGTTGAAAAGAGACAGCAGAATATCCTCTGTTAGGAGATTGCCAGATGGAATAAGCAAAGAATTTGTGATTGAAGTTGAATGTCCTAGCAAGGAGGAGACTATGGAAAACTACATTAAGAAAAATGAAAATATAATGACGAATTACATGTGCCAACTTCAGTTACAATAATTGTTATTGTGTAACAGACAAAAAGGACTGTTTTGTGTGGCAAGTCGCAAATTTGGAGAGGATAATGAAATGACAATGTTTGAATTATACTTAAACATTAGGTTTCTCAAAGTAAATATTGAATCAGCTGAAGAATTTTGGAAGAAAAATGTATTTTCAGTCCTTTTGAATATATGATTGATTTGGGAGTCTGGTAGTTTTCTTCTTTACATTATTTATGCATTAAAAGTACCCTTTTAATCCCCAAGGTTAAATTTCACTTTATTTCCCGAGGGATTAACTTTTTACTTTATTTCCCATGGAGTAAATGGAACAGGGAATAAAAGGGTACTCCGAGCCGAGGGAATAAAAAACACTTCAGTCCTGAGATGTATACACTATTTTATGTACTTTAGAGAGATCAAAAGTACCCTTTTAATTTTTAATCCCTAAAGTGCATAAAATATTGTATACACCTCAGGACTAAAGTGTTTCTCAATCCCTCAACAATTTATAGCCCTCCCTTTGGGATTAAAAGTACCACTTTGGTCCCTAGGTGTATAATGTACTATTTTGGCTGTAAAAAAAAACAATAGGTTTTTTTTTATACAATATATTCAAAAAAGCATTTTTTTCTAGCTTTGACATAAAATTTATTTGATTAATGGTCCCTGCAAATTCACTATTCCACAAGCAATAATTATTAAATTATCAGTTTTTGCTACAAGCTGATGGTCAATACAGGAATGTCCTTCGAGTATTGCAAATTCTCACAATCTTTGTATCACTCTTTCAATATGGATTCGTAAGCTGGCAATTCTTTTATTTAGCTTCTTAACAAACTCCGATTCTGCTTGATTGATATGTGAAACCACATTTTTCTTTATACGTAATTTACAGTTTGGCCAGTTTGTCATCCTAAACTGCATCCAGTTATCACAATCTTGTTCCATCTATAAACATAATATAATGTTCATATTTTTGAAATAATGACAGAAAATAGGTGTTTATATAATGAAATTTGGCAACTAAGTTTACCTACTTACATTGAAATGATCTTCGCAGCAATAAATTCCACCAGAAATACTAGACAATATATTAACTCTTTCCACAGCTAAACATCAACTTCTTCTTATTTGTTCATTTTTGGGGTTTGGGATTTTCTTCGAATTTAGATTACTGTTTTTACAAGAAGGCACAAAACATTTACGAAAATCCATAGCCAAACAGTGAACAGTAGGTAGGCCTTAGGTGGGTACACTGAAACTGAAATGCATGCCCTATTTGAGTCCTTAACATCAAATAATGAGAAACAATGACTTACCTTGAATTTATTACACGTTTCTTTTAAATATTTTTCTTGAAACCTCGGAAAAACCGTTGAAAAACTCAAAAAATAATGAAAATATAAAAACGGTCAACGACAAATCAAAATAATACCAAAACAACATAACCTCACAAAATTGCATATGTTGATGGATTTGTTTACAACTGCTTTGCGCATGCCCGCCTAGTGACGTTATGGGAGAAAGAGACCAACAATTCGACAAGGACAAAAAATTTTAAATTAATTTAAATAAACCAGGAAACAATTTTCAATGCAACCAATATGACATGGCTAAGTTTTAGGCCTCACTATATCGAAAAATAATGGTCAGTATAATTTTAATGATAGGAGGTAACGACCCTATTAAGTCCATTTCCAAATTAAAATACGCTGGCGACATTTGGCACTAACTTATAATCTGAAAAATTACTATTCAACATTTTATGAAAACATTTTGTGGGTACAAAAACTGTTAATAAACTTATTAACCAAACATAACTGCATATAGAGTAATTAAAATGCAAACCAAACAATTAAAATCATATACTGGCATATTTAAACGTGAAATTGTAATCTCGGTATGTACAAAGGCCGACCGACAGTACCACCCAAAATATCTGTTTCACTTTTCCAAGACCTAAAGATTCGTTAACTGTATCGCATACCGAGGTCGATAAAAATGGTAATTATTTTATAATTTCTTAATAATTTGTTATTGTGAATGCCCATCCTTGTTGATTTATTTTCAAATTCTCTGGAGATTGTGTTCGTGTAATTTTTCTTCCATATATTGACTTCTGGAAGGCGGAGATCCTAACTGAGATTTATGATGGTGGCAAAATTGAAAAGACTTATAGACTCTGAAGCTATATAAACAAAAATATTTATTGAAACCTAAAATAAGACAAAGCAGACCTGGTTTGTAATTTAAAGTATTTGGGAAATTTACTTCATTAAAATTTATAAGACAACTAGAAATGTGCACACATAATAATATGGTGAATATGCACTTCCCTTGAAACAAAGTGTT
Organism: Ceutorhynchus assimilis; assembly: GCA_917834065.1. Classification (NCBI taxonomy): domain Eukaryota; kingdom Metazoa; phylum Arthropoda; class Insecta; order Coleoptera; family Curculionidae; genus Ceutorhynchus; species Ceutorhynchus assimilis. The sequence goes on from OU892281.1 coordinate 8,947,797, forward strand.
TCGCTATACAAATTCGTCTGGAGATATTACACACGATATTAAAAAATATCGAACACAACGGTTTATTAGCAATTTGCCCCGCACACCCTTAAAAAATTACGTTAAAGCTGGAAAAAAAAGGTCAATTACACGCAAAGTATTCGATTATAAAATTAAAAACACACAGTATGTGTCCGTGAAGCGAGGCGGAGCGACGTTGGCATGCCGCTCATATTCCAATTAGGTTCGCTGATGGTTTTTCCTTTCAGATAATTGCAGGATAATATGGTCGGGTTCAATGGGGCTGTAATAGGAGCAGAACCCAGTAACCATCAGTTTACATGAAGGTTTGTATCGAATTATAAAAATTGAACAATTTTACTTGTTTTTGGTTACATTCCGAGCCAGAATAATTCAGCAAACAAGCGTTGGCTTCTATGGAAGAATCATAACATGACGCAGAAAGTCTAGGAGATCATTTAAAAGCTGATAAACATCTATTTCTAACCGAAGATAACATCCAGCAAAAGCACACAATCAAAGATCAATATCCCATCCTCGTAGAAGTTGAAATTGGAATTATTATAGAAAAAAACAATGCGCAGCCATTTTGTGGAATATGCAAACGGGAAATTATTTCAGTACTCTTAAGTGCGATTCATACTATACGTACCGGTAGCATCAAAACATTCTGCCACCCAATATAGCCATAGCTCGGAAACCTGACCAATCAAATTCGATGTGGCTATTTTGGGTGGCAGAATGTTACTACATGCGCTGAACCAGGGGTCAGAATGTCGGGACGATGATGGAGATATTTAAAGGGTCAGAATGTTATAGCATGGGCTAGATTCAGGGTCAGAATGTTACAGGCGATAGAACATTAGTATTAAATTCAGCAAACAATGTTTGATGTTGAAAAATCTATACTTACTTAACTGTTTTTTGTACGTGTTATACAATTCAGAAATTTAGATGTTCTTTGTGTTCCCTATGGATTTTTTTCATAAATATATTGATTAAATTGTTAAGTTTTTTGATTGAAACGGAGGAATTAAGAAATATATCCATTTTGGATATGGGTTACTAAATTTAGATTTAGCAAAATCTGAATATCTAATAATTGAAAATTTAAGTTCTAAATTTTTCAAAGACTACACGTTTTTGTACAATTTCCTTCCTCTTTTTAATTTTCTGAATAAGCTTGTATTTATACTTACTCGTTGTTACTAAAATATGAAGATATCACGTAATCAGTAGAAACGTTAAATAATGATTTAGTGCATCGCAGTATGATGTACTGTTAACAAATACAATATTTTTGGAGAGAATGGCAAATTATGTGCCCTTTGGTAGTTTTATCGCATTTATCTCTATCATGAATCAATATTGAAATGTCTTCGCATAAATTTCAATAGAGCAATGAGCGGGAAATAAACAAAACATGGGACACTTCTAACGGATAAGTGCAACTATGACCGTCCGACATTCTGATCCCTGATCTAGCCCATGTAGTAACATTATGCCGCTCAAAATAGCCACATCGAATTTGATTGGTCAGATTTCCGGGATATGGCTAGATTGGGCGGCAGAATGTTTTGATGCGTACCGGTACCGTCACATCACCGTACCTTCAAATATTCTCGTCAAGAAATCTTGACGGTCCAGATGGTTACGACCATTGCTTTTTTAATGTAAGAATATTTGACGTGGCGTTGACGGTGCGGTGACGAGACTGTGCCGGTACGTATAGTTTGAATCATGTCTTAAGTATAGACAAAAATAATTTGAATGATTCTCGTTCACATATTGTTTCAACTGATCACCATGTATAATCCAAAAAACATTGCCTGACATAGTAAATGTGAAGAATTGAAATATGAAAACAATAATCTGGGTGCGTCCTACGCTTTTGGGCTCCCAGTTTTTTGCATATTCTCTCTGTCCACTCACCATGATCCAAATTTTATTCTGACATGGCTCTTTGTATTCCACTAAGCCATGTTGCAATAGCCATTCTTTTTTCATGATGTTCATTTCAGTATTATTTAAAGACACCTTTTCATTCTCTCTACACGTGTCCATACCAGATCATTTATCTGCTCTGGATCTCGTTTATAATAATTCTGATAACTAGTAGATCTCTCTGAATCGGTCGTTTCCTATATCCTTCTGATTTTTGATTTTCGGATTGTATGAAAATTGCCAAAAGAACAAAGACGACGAGAAGAAGAAAACGATAACAACAGGTTTTCCTGCTAAGAAAACAAAATATTGTTAAAATAATTATTACAAAATACGATACTAACGCGTTTAACGGTGATTGCCCTTTTAATCAGCAGAAAAAATAGAAGCCTGTAATTCAAGTAGTACCAGAGTCAGCAATAGTCTAGACTTAATACTGTATAGTGATAGTGTCTCTTATTTTTGTAGGTATCCGTATAGAATTTAGATAATAGGTGAGTTTGAGCAAAGCGAAAAATGTCTATAAGAAAAAATTATTTAAATATAAACTAGACTAATCGCTGACTCACTCAACTGTGTGTAGATTGTCTTGGCTATCACAAATAAGCACAAAATCAACTGTTCTTGAAGTAGTTTTTTCAAAATTTTAATTTTTAGACCTAGTTTATTGTGACCGGTCTCAATAGGTTCATAATATTCCACCAAAATGTCTATCGAAAACCAAGAATTATTTTTCATTTACATGGAATATACGTCCGATTGAACTGAATCGATCCAATTATACAATTTCAAGCATTCCCTGTCTTTGCAAGTGCGCCTTCGGGACATTGGCTTTAGCTCTAAAGTCGTGCGTGCGTTTGATCTGGTTTTTCGATTATGAGTTCTGAAGTAATTAGGCTCTAAACACTGCTGGTGTTTTACTGCGTCAAGATAATAGGACTGGTGCTTAGTACTTGAAGGTAACAAAACGCACTACTTTTTCAGCTTATTAAAATTAAACGAATCATTACTTATTAAAGTCTTATTTTTTAAGTAGCACGACGGTCATTAAAAAATACTATTGTTTTCTTATTTTTAGACTGGAAACAATTCCGCCTGCTCGGCGTCGAATTCTCGCTCTCTCCTTGGGTAGGCTTCTCGTTTTCAATGTTTAATTAACGGAACGGCATTAACAATAAAAATGGAATAATAATCCTAGCTCGGGTAACTTTAAATTAAAGTTTTAATTCCTGAATTAAAGGTAGCCCCGGCGTTAAAGGAAATTGATATATCGCGGGCGCGCTATTTATGTTTCGACCCCCCGCGTTCTTCAAAATTGGAATAGTGTAATCTGGTTTAGAAGAATTATTATATGATGGCAGAATAATAAATTCTAGTATATGAAGACGAAAAAAATATTAATTTGTTTTGAAATATTTGTCTTTGCCTACCTTTTATAGTGAAAATATTCCCCGAGGATGCATCTCTTATCGCAAGTTCCTAAACGGATCATCAATAACGGTTGAAACAAGGCCTCTTAAGAATATCAGTACACATGTCAGCCTCTTAAGATAATATGCATGCCAGAGTACATCGGCTTTCATTTTTTTTATAATATTTACACAACAAACAAACATGTATATGTATTAATAAAACCAGTAGCGCGTGAAGAGCCTCAGATTAATTACAAGTGTTTCGGTTTGGTTTTCATTCACCCGGAAATAATTTGTTCTACATAAGATTTGATAATAATATTATTTTGTTGTAGGAACACATACAGTTTTATTTCAGCATAATAGACATATGAACATCAAAAAGACTCTAACATATTCTACACATGTCCATATTTTTTGCAAGGTTTGTTGGAGACGCTGCATTTTTCATCAGATACCGACGAAAGTTGTGACACGATTGCATAAAGAAAGCGTCTGTTTTGATACTTTTTTTTTTATTGTTGAAGGCCTCCACTTAGTTGGTTTTGACACGAAAGGGCTTTTGTAGATTGAGTATAATTTTGTCCTGGGTACATTTATTCGTTTTGAAAATGTTCTGATTGCATTTCTGTTCCGATAAATTACCGCTTTACAAAAATATATAAACGTAATCCGATTTAGTATTTTCCGCCTCTAGCACGTTTATGTCATCCATAAAGGCGCTTAGAATCAAATAAGGTGTATAAATTACGAGCATTCCATTCCAAATAAGATGCGATTAGAGAATATTTCAATATAAACATGGAGAAATTTATGAGAATGGTGCGTGTAGGTGCGTTCCCTAATACCAATTTTATATAATTTATTTACGTTTAATTAATCAATTTGGAGAGTAAATTATTAAGGAGCAGCTATTCAACTAGTGTCACTCTTGAATAATATGTATCAGAATTTTGAAGGACTTTCTAGTTCTGCTGTTCAGAAAAGCTGGTGAAGCTGTGATGTCATCAGATACTATTCTATTCTGTCCTCGGGGGTGTGCGGACACCTGCACTGGAGCTCGTGGCTCATTTTGCCCCCCTGAACTTTTCATATCAGGTCCACTCCCCTAGTAAAACCTAGGATGTCCCTGATATTCGCTTTGATCACCCTAGTCTCAGGCACAAATGGTACTGGTAGTTATAGGCAGGACCAATATATACCGTTTAGGGTACCTAAAAAGACTTGCAAATAACTTTGAGTGTAGTTTAAGGGGTTAAAACTGATAATTGGAATTCATCGAAAAAAACGGTTTTTGTGAAAATATGGCCATTTCCACCCTAGTCTCAGGCACAAATGGTACTGGAAGTTATAGGCAGTACCAATATACACCGCTTAGGGTACCTAAAAAGACTTGCATATAACTTTGAGGGTGGTTTAAGAGGTCGAAACTAATAATTGCGATTCATCGAAAAAAAAAGTTTTTGTGAAAATATGGACATTTCCTCCCTAGTCTCAGGCATAAATGTTACAGGATGTTATAGGCAGTACTGACATGGGCGCCGCCAGGATTAGTTTCAGGGAGGTGCATACAGGCAGTGGCGGCGGTGGATTGTTATATTGGTTCAAATTATAATTTAAGAAGGTGAATGCCCACCGGTAGCGCAAACATTTTTTTCAGGTGCCACGCCCAAAATGGTTATTTCGAGCTTTCAAAAAAATTCCGGAGGCGCGAAAATTTTTCCGGGTGCCACTCCCAAAAACTGGTATTTAGAGCTTTCAAAAAATAATTTTTCTAGATGATTGGGTAAGTTATTTGATGTTTTCACCTCGGCATTTTCTCACTCACCACTAATTAAAAATATTGTTAAGTGTCAAGTGATTTGATCTCTACCAAACAACCAACTTAGCTGACTATACTATTTTAATTTAAATTTCCGTACACAAATCTTGTCCTTTCCACTTTTTTTCAAATTGAAAGTGGCATGGGCTTCTCGTAAGTTAATACTTTTTTCGGGCTATCAAATCATAGAAATTCAAGAAATTTCGAGGGATGGTCACTCCCCAATTAGCTGTACAAATCTTGTACAAATGTTGAAATGTAATAATTGGAAAAATACATTCAATTACCTCAATCACCTTGCAATTACATTCAAATACACTCAATTACATTTAAATACACTCGATTACACCCAATTACATTCAATTACGTTCAAATTACGCTCAAATACATTTAAATAATTACATTCAATTACATACTGCCAATTACATATGATTACATACCCTCCCCATCCCCCATCTTTATTTCCAATGAAAGTTAATCATATTCAATTACAAATTATTATATCCAATGACACTCAATTACATTTAATTATACCTAATTACATCAGTTATACCTAACCTAATTGAATCAAATACATTTACTTATAGTATACATTCAATTACATTCTCGATTACATTCAATTACAAAAAAATACATGTAGGTAATTGAATGTATTTGTAATTATGGCGAGTTTTAGAATTAAGAATTACATAAGCACACGTTGAAATTCTTACTTGAAAGTTAATTTTCTTAAATTAGTTTAAGTCTCCATTTTTTTTTATGTAAACTCACCATTAGGTGTACATAAATTCCATCGAGTGACCTACCCTCGAGAAATTTATATCAATAAACTAGGAATCAAGTAAATTCGAAATTCCCGCCATTCTACAGGTTGATGGCACGCGAAATAAAAATAAAATAACCCGATTAAAGCTTAGTACTCATAACTGCGAGTTTGATACACGCATAAAACGTCAAATTGTCAAAGCAATGTCAAAAAAGTGCGAACTTCGCAGTTATGAGTACAGGCTTAAAACAGTAACTTATTTAAAAAAAAATAATAATAATAAAATAAAAAATTAGGTTTTCAATGTATTTCTGACAGGGGGGTGCAAGTGCACCCCCTTGCACCCTGCTCCCGGCGCCCATGAGTACTGATATACACCGTTAAGGGTACTTAAAAAGACTTACAAATAACTTTGAGGGTGGTTTAAGGGGTTAAAACTAATAACAGCGATTTATCAAAAATATTTATTTATGCAACAAGTGTGTAAAGTGAACCTTTTTTCACGAATGTGAAGTTTGACGCACGAGTTGAAGGCGAGTGTGACAATCACATGAGTGAAAAAAGGTGCTTTACGCACGTACTGCATACAAATTTTTTTCTACTACCAATCAAATATGTGTAAAAAAATAAATTTAGACAAATTCTTTTCACTTTACGCACTAGTGCGTAAAGTAATTTGCCAGAAAAATAGCAATTTGACAGGTCGACATCTGTCATTGACATTACTTTACGCACTAGTGTGTGAAGTGAACTACTTTACGCAATAGTGCGTGAAGAAAAATTTTACGTCTTCTGAATAGTGCGTAAACTGAGTACTTTACGCACGGTAGTAGAAAAAAGAGTTTTTGTGAAAATATGGACATTTCACCATAGTCTCAGGCACAAATTGTTTCAGGATTTTATAGCCAGTACCGATATATACCGTTTAGGGTACCGTAAGGTGGGGTTAGTTGCAACATTTTCAAAATTCTTTTGCCGATACCTTCTTTATTTTTTTGTCGAATTTGACCTAATTGGTGCCAAAATTTTAGTCTTGTGGTCTAGTATCCAATTCTAACAAAAAACTTTGAACAACATTATTATTTGATATATACTTTTTAAAAAAACTGGGTGTTGCAAGTTGAACTCCTGCAAGGGGATACTTGCAACAAGTGGCTTTTTTCAGTAGTAATTATTGTATTTAGGAACGCGTGTTAACTTACTTGCAACACAAAATATAAAAAAAAAAATTGGTTAATTTTGGCCAATTTTGGTCAATTTTGGCCAAAAATTGGTCATGGTATGATTTTAAATTAAAAAAAATGCATTTATTCAAGTATTATTATTCAAAAATACAAAATTAAACTTATATTCTAAAAAATTTCTCGCCCAATCCAAACCTGGCATATTGTTTCTTCCAAAACGACTTTCCCGGAGTGCGTTCAAAGACGGCAATGCTAATGCCAAAACCTACTATTCCCCTTCTACCGGCGATGCCAAATCTGGTGTGAATTCGCTGGAACGCCAAATACCGTTTCTCAATAAGCAATCCAAACCACGTGACATTCAACATGGCGTGGCGACCATACATGGACCAAAGAAGACAAAAAATCTCTAGTTTCTGCCCGACTTAATAGTTTAGGTAATTAGTTAACAAATATTTTATTGTATAATCAAAATCGAAGCTGCAAACAAACAAAATAATTGAAATATGCATGAAAACACATAATCAAAACTAACTTGCTGGTCGCCACGCCATATTGAATTTGGTCTCATCCAATCAAAATTCGTATAACCATTTCTAGACTCAGTTGAAAGAGCCTCCAAAAGTTACTTTACCGCGGCCGATTTGGAACGTGTAAAGCCAACCGTTTTTGGCACGCTGGAGCCGTACTTGAACGTAATATGCCAATTTTGGCTCGGCTTTAGCCGTTTTTGAACGCAGCCCTGAACACCTTTGCGATCCAAGTAATGTCTTGCTGTCAATCTTATGTCATATGAAGTTAATGGAAAACCCCACTGTGCAGCTAGAAGAATGTTATCCACGAAAGCTTCCTCCTCTTCTTTTGGAAATACAGGCTGCCCCTCAGGATCAAGGGGAAACAAGTTTCTTCTTTTCCGAGAAAGCGTTGATGGGTCAATCCCGAAATCTCGCGATGCTTCCCGAATCCCTGATCGGTTTTCGATGGCCCTTAATGCATTTTCCAAAGTTTCGTTGGAATAATTACGGTAGGTCCTACTCCCTAACTGTTTTTGTATTTGCGAGGCATGTTGCAAGTTACCCACTTTTGTACATGCAATTTAAAAAAAAATCTATTTACGAAAACCTTCAAACTTAACTCAAAACTAGATATTCAATGTTTTAGTCTAAGCATTCAAGCACATCATATCCAAATTTGATACAAATCCTAGGGTAAATAAGCTCTGCACAGGAGAAGTTATATTGCAACAATTTAGGTCACTTACCAGAGCTGTCAGAAAATAGCGCCAAATTTTTCGTGTTTAAAATTTTTCAACGCTAAACCTACATACATTTCAACCTACTGATCCGTACTAAACGGTAACACGTTAGCGGTTGACGCGCGATTCAAGCGAGAGGAGGGGAAAGCAAAAATTCCACCCGATGAATATTGTTGCAAGTTGTGCCACTGTTGCAAGTACCCCCACCTTACGGTACCTAAAAAGGGGTTAAAACTAATAATTGCGATTCATCGAAAAAATAGTTCTTGTAAAAATATGGATATATCCACCCTAGTCTCAGGCACAAATGGTTCTGGAAGTTATAGGCAGTGCCAATATACACCCTTTAGGGTACCTAAAAAGATTAAATACCTTTGAGGGTGGTTTAAGGGGTCAAAACTGATAATTGCGATTCATGGAAAAAAAGGGTTTTTGTGAAAATATGGACATTTCCTAGTAGCGCACCTAGGAAGGGGGGCTATCGAGCCAGGGCAACCCTAAGGCCGCCCCTCCAAAACTTCAAAACTGTATTTCTACGTTTAAAAAATGTAGCACCATCAAGGCGTGGCACTCTGACACCTCAATATTTTTTAAGATTTCAAGTCACAAGCGACAACCTATTTTCGTGGTGCGCCACTGACTCACCCATTACACAGACAGGATTAGGCTACTAGACACATCGGCTTCACTAGGACCAGTTGACTGATACCCATATTAGCTATCTCACTGATGGTCGAGTTGAATGTTATTAAAATTCGTGCATCTTCGGCAGCTTGGCTATACTCGGCTTCGGCAGCTCCGCTATACACAGCTTGGGCAGTCTTATTACTCTCACTCCCTATGTGTCTAGTAGATTGGTCCGGTCTGTATATTTTGTAGATTTGTTCCTTGAGAGAAAAAATTGCACCGGTGAGTAGGATTGGTTTAACATTCAACTAGACATTTATTTACCAGTCATTAATAATACCCCTTTCGAGAGTATTTTAACCATGTTCCAACACTTCGGTCATCTATTTTTCATTCTTTATTTGTCGAAAATATTGTGCCAAAAAATACCTACGACACTGTTCGTATTATATTAATCCTGAATCAAGACTTGAAAAAATTGGCGTCTCGTGTATTTTAAAAACTCTTCTCTGCAGACATGTTTCTTTTTTTATGGAAACAAATTTTAATGGTTCATTTCATTAACTTTATACAGGAGATTTTACTTAAATTTAAACGCGAGAAAGATATCATTCTTGGGGGATAATAATCATGATTTTTGGGGGTAGACGTGCTCAGGCTGGCAATGCAAATTTCTTTTTTGTCGAGTAGCAAAGATTTTGGACCTGTCCCTCGAGTCTCAAAATGCTTTTAGTATTTTTGCTTAATTTATGAAAGTGGTGACAGTAATTTTAAATTTAAGATATTTCCTGTAATTTTCATGAAATTTCTCCTGAAAGGGCACTTTTTGACATTAGTAGTATTGCGAGTTCATTAAATATTTAAAAAGTTTTTCTCACACATGTTTGGTCGGGAACGATTTCCTGACACAAATTACATGTTAAGTAGGCAGTAAATGTTTCGTAAAATTTTTAAAATGCACTTACCAGCTATGTTAAGTTGGAAGGGAAATTATATATCATTTTGTTCTATGAGGACAACGCGACGATCCTTTTAAAGAATAATAATGTACGGCATGCTAATTATTCCAGTTGTTGATAGTAAAACATTTCGTAATGAATATTTTATTTGGCTTGTGTCAGGAATAATAAAATTAGTTGTATTTGATTGTAAGGTATTGAGCAATATTTGAAAAAAAAAAAAACAACTAAAGATTTGTATCGAAAAATCTGATACAAAACATGCGGCAATTATTTCGTATTTAAGTTGAAAACTCAGTGCCATTGTGTTTTATGACTTTATTATAGCTGGGCAGCTCGCAGCCATATCGCGGAGATTAAAAAACCATTAATTTAGTTTCCATTTCGGGCCAGCGCTGCACACAAAAGGCTGCTGAACTTAGACAGCGACGTTCATTTTTAACTTTTCGTTGATGTTGGATTTAACGGCCTTGACCCGGTTATTGGAAACCCTAGGAAAATCGTCCTTATCAGTATCTGAAAATAAAAACTCGTTATAGTAGGAAATTGAATTTCCGAAACGCTATAAGGGGCCAAGGACTTTATGTACTTGGGTGTTCCAATTTTTGTGGGCGTTACACTATTTCTAGTAGAAACACACCTTTAAAAGAATTTGATGGAAATTGGAATCAGAATAACAGCAGTATGCTATGGATTGAAAAAATTTGATACAAAGAAATTTTAATGGAAACCATCGTCCGCTGAAACCATGCAGGTGAATATTTACAATTTGAGACATGTGCATTTTTTACAACGAAGCCTTTTGCGGACTTTTTCTCTGAAGTCCTTTCCAAATTTTTGATCTAACCTTACTTAGCCTAGTCGAATACCCAGTTAAAGTTTCATGGAAACTACTCAGTTGTGGCTGTGGAAAAGTTTATGGATTCTTTGCATGCAGTCTTTTTGACGGTGAAGTTTGCCTCAGTTTGGCTGGTGCTATTTTGACTGTTCAGTACTAGTGGTTGCATTGAGAAAGTTGTGTAAAAAATTCTGTGCGGATGTTCCATCACACTGCAATTCAGGACCATCCATGGAAATTTGAAATGAAAATCTTCTTAATTAATAAACTTCCACTTTTATTAAATTTTATTTGTATTCACTTCTTCCCCATTTGTTTTTTTTTTCCGATAAATTTTCTCTTATTTGTATATAGAGGTTTCCCATAATTTAACTGAAATGGGATTTTATTTGGTTTTAATATTTCCTTATCTTGGTTTAGTTAAACTTATTGTAAAGGTTATATCCTAAGTTAGTGTTCATTATTAAATCAGTTTTCTTTCAATTTAATTTTAGAACAGCCGGATACATTGCACCCTGCATTGAGATCAAAAAATGGATCTTATTATGTGAAGTTTGGAAAAGCGTTCGTTATAACCGAGTGTTCACTTTAAACTTTAAACGAGTTTGCTATATCCGAAATCCATACTGTACATTTTTGCTGAGCCAGAATTTATGAAATTTTCCTTTGCTTCCTCTAATTACTAATCTATGTATTCAGTTTGCTTTTAATTCAATACATACATTTGCATCCCGTATTGAATACAGGGGCAGGACTTTGGGAATTTGAGGTACATTGTGGGTGTAGATTCTGGAATAGTAAAAACTTCTTTTGGAATTTGATTTTTACAATTAGATTCACCATTTCTAGGAAAGATGTGGCCATCTGGGAAACTTGTTCGTTAAACTAGTTCTCATTTTAATAATAAGTCAAATTTTGCATGTTTTAAAAAAATAACTCCATAGACAAAAAGGCAACCTTCATTCCCACAATACCAAGTCGACATGTTTTGACTAATTCACGAAACAATTATAACTGTACAAACTTAAAGATTATACAATAAACTAGCATAAATATGCATGAAATAGAAATTTCCTATCGCTTTAACGGGCGCAAACCACTCTAAATTATAATAAATATGGCTTCCAGTCCTTTATTATATCGCCTTTACTAATTTTATTGTGTTTCGCCATTAGGAAAGAAGAATAAAGTTGGGTTTTGAAGCACGCACCATAAACTTGTCTTGAAGTAAGTATAGCGGAAGCTATAGTTTGATAACTATTTAAATAGTATGTTGCACTGAAAACGCACCAATTTTGTTTCGCATTATTATTATCATACTCTTTTATCACATAGTTGGCTATAGTATTTCAGAATCAGGACACACCTAGGGTGTCCCTTTGTTTGTGGATGGAATTGGCTTCTGGTTTATAGTACTTTGCGTACTATGTGTAGTACTCAGTACAACCGTCTTCTTTAATGTGAGTAAATTTTTGTTTCCCCGGGATTTCTTTAATGGTTTCGCAAGTTGTTTTAGAGATTAATCCCGTTATGCTGATCACTATAGGTACGACTGTTGCTTTCATATTCCAGAGCCTTTGAATTTCTATTGTATTTTCTGACTCCTTTCGAATAATATGATAGTCCGATGGTATTGCTACATCAATGAGAATACATTCGCCTTTCTTTTTATCTTCAATGATGATGTCAGGTTTATCGGCTTTAATGGCTCTGTAAGTCTGGACCTGATTATCCCATATAATGGTGATGATGTAGGTGTCAACATCCGAATCTGGGACGTGCTGGTACTACTTTTCCTCTACTTCAATTTTGTAATCTATACAAATATTCAATATTCAACACCTTTTTTTTTAGCACTCTTTCTTCTCGCGAAGAAAATGAGAGAATCAAACAAAAAATGACTAAACAGGCTTCTGCCTGGATTCGGTAAAATGTTGATAGGGATGGACATACAGATTTGGTTTGCACCAACTCTACTTAGAGTAAATGGTCCAATAATACACAGTTACAATAGACCGATCTCCTATTACCTTGACTGCGCGTGTCGCTTGTAGGTTGCAGGTGAGCGTCCAATGAGAACCAAGTTTGTTACAGGCTTGCGTCATATCCTTATTCAGGGGCCAGTTCAGAATGAATCGTTCCTTCTTTCTTTGTAACGTGTAATTCGACAAAAAACTAATACTTTACATTATTACTTGAACTCACCGCAGTGTCGTTTAAGGTTATGTTAGATTATATTTGACATATCCCTTTACAATTTCATTGAGCGATGTTGCCGGATAAAACATTTATCAAAATAAAAGTGCAAACGATGTTCATCCACTTTAAAGCTCTTCTTTTGTCTGATTCAAGGCGTTGTAAAACACTTGACATTATATCACTTCTTTAATGTTATATTGTTCGATTTGTATTGTCTACACTTGATCTGCAACAATACAATCTGGCTACACTGAACCTACGAGTTGCGCGCGCATGTCATCTTTTATTACTTTCTAACTTGTATTTATTACAATTGAGCTCTCTTTTTCAAATCATGCGAGATGGGTCTATTGATTCTGAAAATCAGAGCAGCAGTACCTATTTATTAGCCAAAACTCTGAATTGACTCACCTCAGAAAAACGTGGGTCACCAATCACAAAATGGAGGCACACAGTTAGATAAAAATAAAATGAAATATAATATTTATATTTCAAAGGTAGATAAGATAAGATTTATCAGGTAAAAACTCAACAGTCATATGATAGTATACACTGATGGTAAAATAAATTGAAAAATATTAAGGGAAAATCTAGATTTTTTTTACGAAAACCCTGCAGGAAACCAATCTTCTGTTTTTTTTATACTTAACTGTGTAGTAACCATCGACCAATCAGAAGACAACACTCAACAGACACAAAAGACCGTGCTCACTTCATCAATGAAAAACCACGTTGATTGAAAGAATTATTTTAATTGTTTACAAATTACAATAATTTAAATTAAGGTTGAGTTGAAAACACAAAACCACTAATTAATTTGGTCATCAAGCTAAAAATAATTATTTCAGAATTAGAAGTTAGAGAAAGACAGAAATATATCTATTTGCTAAAAGTGAGATGACAGTACCTTCTTTTAATAACAGATATTTGCATTTTTATGCTCATTATGGCAGTACTGATATTATATTGAATTAATTAAATTTTGCAGATACTTTCGAATTACTTAAGTTATGAATTATTATTTTGCTGATTCTGAAATGGCAAAAATACAACTTTTATAATGAAAATTAGAAGAAATGGAACATGTTACGAAAATGATAAATTTATCGTAACAAACTATAATGTATGACTGGAAAAGCTAGTGATGTTATGGTACTCATTTTATTCTTAGCATTTGATTCAGTTTTCAGCAGTGCTCTGATTTCTCTATTATTATTATTAGATTAGTAACAAAGTGTTATAATCTCTAACTTGTGTTACTAACACTCGACCTCCCTCACCATAACGGCTCACAGCACATTGATTGAATAAAAAAACATTCAATTAAATTTTAATAATTCAAGTATAGGCAGCGATATAATGAAGTACTCAAAGTTTAACGGTCGTAATTGGACATTCGTGGATAAAATAATGTCCATAGCCTTACCGAAATAAGTTTCGTTCTACGACCTTGCTACAACACGCAAAAATGTAATTTTTTATCCAACAAGTAGCTAAGGATATTGATCATTTAATTTTTCTTGTTGATTTAGGTTATTGCTTTTTGGGGTATAAAGTATTTCAAATGAAATTTCAAGAAAATATTGTATAGCAGCTAGAAAGATTTATACATTTAGAATCAATGATCTCTTCTAGCATGACGAAGGAAAGAAATTCTTCGACAAAACACTTACACGCATAATAATACCAATTTTACAGACTCCAGAAAGTGCCTTTTTTGATTGTGTTCAAGTTCAACGACATTGTTTTTTTTTTCTAGGCAAAGACACGATCACGACTGCATTTCAAGTAAAACTTATTCAATTGCCGCTTAAACTGTTATTTTATTCATGAATTTTTGTTTTGTCACACAACAGCAATGACACGCACTTGGGTTCAACTATAACCAACTTAAAGAATCGGTATTTTTTATGTAGATTTTATTATTGATGGTTCATGAAGTATGTGCATGGGGTTTTGAATTTGGGATGAGATTTTGTAGTGATGTAAGAAAAAAATGTGTTGAAACTCAAATGAGAGCATTTAAGGCGAGTTTAAACAACTTCATAACTTCAATTTAGTGCGTAATTCACAATTTAGTGCATAAGCTTTAAAGTTAAATTTTTTAATTTCTATGGAAGCGTTTATACATCTATTTAATGCTCAATTCATAATTTAGTTCATAATGGATAACCTTAAAAGTTCCCAACTTTTAACTTTTATACAATAAATTATGAAAAAACTGGACCTTTTGACTTCTATCAGTGTCAAATTTCAAAATATCAATAGAATATTAATAGTTGGGGAGCTGGCGTCAAAAACATGCAAGAGTTTTCGCAAGGCGGATATTTTCAAAATAGGTCGTACTTTAGTGCTAGAATGCTAGTGTACAGTCAGCACTCACAGTTCCGGGACAGCGGTGTCCTGTCAAAATATATTTTTGCAGGTATTTGACAAATATATTTGAAGAAAATGCCATAAAATAAGAACTTTGAGGACGTCTGACCCCCTTTTTGCAACGAACTAGACGTCTGACGATTTACATACGTTATCTGTGACCTTCAAACAGATAATGTGCAAAATTTCTATAAATTTTGAGCTTTGAGAAAACAGTTTAGATGCTTCTTAAAATTACAACTTTGCCCGCGTCCCAGAGCCAGCTGTCCCGGAACTGTGAGTGCTGACTGTACACTAGCATTCTAGCACTAAAGTACGACCTATTTTGAAAATATCCGCCTTGCGAAAACTCTTGCATGTTTTTGGCGCCACCTCCTGGACTATAATGAAATTTCAAAAATTATGTATTAATTTATGAAGTGGTTTAAACTGGGGTATTGAGTTATGTATTGAATAACGCATTAAATTATGAAAAAATTATGACTTAAATTTATCAAAAGTTGTTTAAATCCGCCTTTAGTCTTCCTTCTTCCTTGCCGCAAACATCAATCATTTGAAAATGAGCTGGAGAATAAACGATCCCTGTTGGCACGATGTTCCGTTTTTGGATGTCAACGTTATGTTTTCATCAATGTAAAACTATAATTTCCAATACGAAATACCAGGAAAACTACCAAATGCTGAAATTGCCCAAAGAAATGGCCTTACCTACCCGGTAGCTCAATCGAGGGGGTTCGAATGGTTCTTCTCATATTCCAGCTTCTACCTAAAAGGAAAATACCCAGAGCGCCACCAAGTTCAACCAAGGTACCAAAAATAAAAACTTGGAAATCAAAATAACGTGAAAAATTACTTCCAATCAACAAACAATCAACAGTCCACAATTTCATCAAATCATTTAATTCAGTCAGTAAGGAGAATCTTCCCACTAACCCAAACTAAGCTCAATCTACCAAATGGTTAACAATCCCATTAACGATAAATTTCAAAACTACTCAAGTTTACCAAATGCTCATAATCTAACCCTATTGAGCCTTGCAAACTATGTATCTAAATATTCACTAAAGTTACTAAATTTAATTGAGATATAGAACCTTGGCAACCTTGAACCTAACTATTTGCTAAGCTCATAATCTAATTCAACTACTGAACCTTGAAACTTGGAATCTAAATATTATATATTTGCTAAAGTTAATAAATCCAATTCTACTACAGTTAATAAATTCAATTCAACTATTGAACCTTGAAAACTTTGAATCTACATATGTATATGCTAAAGTGATTAAATTCTAATCAACTCTTTAGTGATACGTAGCCGGCCGCGAGTTCACCTAACAAATGAGTTTTAGTACTAACCAATTACATGAGGCTCTTACCAATAAATTGATCTAATTACCCAAAGGTTCATAAAATATATAAAAAAAAACTAAAATGTGTTTTTTTTTTTTAAAGATAATAGTCAAAATGACATTGTGTTGGCAATACAATGTAAAATTGTCAAAGCTTTCAAATTTTTTATGTAGCAAAGGCTTGTGTTGCCATCATAGTTACTAAATTTTTGACTTGGGGAATTATCTTTAAAAAAAAAACAGACTTTATAATGTTGACTCAACAGAATATTTCTATGCACTGGGATCAAATCTGGAAAATTAGCGAGACAGACAAAGATAGCGAATCAAAAATCATCAGGCGTTACTTATTTCTTATTGTAGACAAGAACATATGACTTTCCACTAACAAATGCGCAAACGACACTAAAAATTATTGTTACATTACCCCGAGTACTCCAGACTGAAGATTGGTTCCACCGACTCGCCGAGCGTTTCTACCAAGAACAAGACGGAGTGGAACTCAAAATTCGCGATCCGGAACCCAAAATTTCGCAATCCGAACGTACCGAGAATCGCCTGGAGTGCTTATCGATCGCACTCTCTAAATGAAAAATCAATCAGCTGACTCTCTCTGTCACAACATTGGTCACAACATTTGAAGTTCCATGTCAACCATGTCAACCAAGAAAAATTAATAAACCAAAAACAAATAATGGAAACAAAACAAGGACAACAACCCTCGAGCAGCCCAAATAATATAGGAAAAATATCCGGGACTTGCTGTCAAACTAGGAAGCTCAAAATAGCCCCAAAACAATTCCAAATATATGCAAAAAAATGTAAGCCAATGCCAAAGGTAAAGAAACCCAACTACTTTTATATTTCAACCGTAACAACGATGGCAAGGATCTTCACGATTAGTGATGCCGTGAGACGAGACGAGACGAGACGAGATGAGACGAGAATCCGCTTTCTCTCGTCTTGTCTCGAAGGTTCAAGAGAAAAATGAGTCTTTCGTCTCGACGGGAGACCCTCGATACGAGACGAGGAAGCTCTTCTCTCGTCCCGTCTCGTTTTCTCTCGTCTCTCGTGAGTTTTGACACATAGTAAGGTAATTTCGTGTCCGAGGTGGAGAAAATGTAAAAAATGTATTCTTGTGGTGCGAGATATCCCTTATTACAAGACTAGCTTGCATTGATTTTATCAGGTATTTACAAAACTAAATAGTATATAATTTGAGGTGTACTTTACCTTCTACATTTGACCTTTCTTATTCTAATAATAAAGATCTCTGAACATTTATGTACACCCTGTATCTAGTTCGATACCTAGTAGTATTAGCAAATTACAGCAACTCAAACACGATTAAAGTCATTAAGGGCCTTTGTCACTGTGACGTGATGGGGCCAGCCTTTAGTTGCAGAATGATGTAACGGAATACAGATTATAATATGGACGTTGATTGCGTCATTATGTTGACATTGTCGCGAGTCTGTATTATAATTTATCAGTGGCTAATTATGAAAGGGATATACTACTTCACCTTGTTGCATGTGTGGGTATCAATTATAATAATGTGCAAGAACTTGTTTTTTCAACTAGAACTTTTAACTCATTTTATTGATGTATTCTATAACATCGCTAATGAATGCCAAACTCTAATTGACATAGGGTTGATCAATGCCTGCATGTAAAATATGCTATAATTTCAACATGATGGTAATTACAGTGCGCGAATTGATTAACTGACGGTCCCAAGTTTGTTTTCTTCGTGCAATGTAACGCTGAATATGAACGTGTGATTTCAGCGTAGCGACGGCGTTTGTTCATTAATTAGTAATTTGAACAGTTTATTAATAAAGGGTGAGTTGAGTTGAATATGTGGGGAAATAAGGGGGCCTTGAAATAATTTTCTCCAACTTGTTATGTAAAATATAACTAATCCTGATTTGTTTTAAAGTTTATTTCATCGATCGCCAACGTTTTGATTGATTTCAGGCAAACGATCCCAAGCACCTCTGACCTGCGTGATGTCACGACAGGCAGTACCCAGTACCAACGTCGAAGCCCACCTGCACGTCAATCTCGCATTGATGCCCATTAGGAACCCGGAGAACGACAAAGTCATTCTAATGATAGGAATGGGAATAATATCGATATAACTTCAGTGAAAGAAGACGTTATTCAATAGAATTTTGTTAGTAAATTAGATTTTCTAATAAATTTTTCTTCTTCAGCCTTACCCAATGAAAATCTTTACATGATAAGGTATACTATAATACAACAGACGGTTACGTAAGAACAATGTTTTAAATTAACGAACTTTCCTTCAAATAAACTGCTGGACAAATGAAGCGGAACAAGCGAATTTTTAGGTTAACTTGAAATTCCAATATCACGCGAACTGAAAAAAATATCAATGAGCGGTTTGTGAAAATTAACTTCTAAGTTACGCAAATCACTCATTGATAACTTCCTTAGTTCGCGTAATCTTGGAATCCAAAGTTAAACTAAAAATTCGCTTGTTCCGCTTCATTTGTCCAGCAGTTTAGTTGAAATTCAAACTCCAATAAGTGAGTTATTTTAGGATTATTTCGAAGCTTCTATGCTCAATCAAATCCCATACAAATTTCATTGGACATAAAAATTCTCGGTCGATATCGATAAAGGTCCATCACTACGAAAAAGCCACGAATTCCGAAGACAAGTTTTGGTTAAATTGGATTGAGTAAAACGTCAATTACGGGATATTGATTTGAGATGAGGATACGGAACAAAGGCAAATTTATGTTCCTCCTATCCAAATCACATCATGTAAAACCAGCAGGTTTCTTTTTTGCCTTGGGGATTTTGAGATGTTTTATTGGTATATATCTTTAATAAAGATCAATTAATTTTCGTAGCTTTATGATTCTAGTTACTTACAAATAAAATTAGCACAAGGAATTCTTTCATTATTCCAAAGGCTAATTAAAATCGTAGGTACTCTGATAAAAGCTAATCAAAAGTAATCGCCAACAATTAAAAATAACAAGCTTTTTTACTTAGAAATATCAGAAAATACGGGTAGTATCTCTGTTTTCCTGCAATTTTACTTTAGAAGAACACCTTGTTTGAACTGTCATTGCAACTAAAAATTTTATCGAATCAACCATCCGCATTCACACAGGAAGAATTAAAAATGTTAAACATTTCAACGACCTTAAATACGGCTGTATTCAAATTAGTTTGATGAAGTTGTTAGAAGGGTTGATTGTATGTGAATTAATTAATATATTAAAAGAATGCCAGGTGGTACAATTGCCATTGGGTTCAAAAAATATTTATATAATGAAATACTGATAGTCTGATGTCCATTTCATTTCAATTTGCGAATTGAATATAGAAACGATATATACCTTTAGGAAAAACGAAAACCAAAATAATCCCAATTCAGAACCTGGAGCTCAAAGAATATACACTTTTCCTCTATATACAGAGAAAATAGGTAAGCCCAAACTCAATAATCTATTTCGGGTAATCGATTGGCCTCGTAGGATTCGGGCTGGCTTTCTGGGCCTCGCGCTACGATAAACCCTTATTGGATTACCGACAAATACGTTTTCCAAGTCTTTTACAAAGAGAATTTCCAAAAGTAAATGTCTATAAATGCCACCTTAAACAGTCCCCGGATTACTACTTCCACTCTCTACTTCTACCGAATGGAAAAGCCAAATGGTAAAAAGGTATAGAAGTTTCTCAAGGAGATAGTTTTAAAGGAATAATTTGGAAAATTAGTAATAATAATAATACAGAGTATTATTATTGTATTATTAGATACAGAGTACCAGTCAGAAACAACTACTCCCTGTTTGGGAATCGACCCACTGAGTACTGGACCCCGTATTCCCGTGCCAGTCCTTGACGCGTTTCGTCCTTGTTAGGACTCATCAGAAGGACATAGGCTGAAGCTCCCTGTAGAGGTATTTGCCCTCGGAGTAGTTGTTTCTGACTGGTCAATGAAGTTCAATTTTGCTTGGACAGGGAGCTTCAGCCTATGCCTTTCTGATGAGTCCTAAACAAGGACGAAACGCGTCAAGGACTGGCCCAGGATGGCGGGGTCCACTACTCAGTAGGTCGATTCCCAAACAGGGACTCTAATGTTCCTGATTTCACGTTGGTCATTACCTGAAAAAACTTCCTAACAGAGTATTGTCTGTTCTCACAAACCAGTTAAAGCAAATTCCATTGGCTGAAATAGTCAGAAAACTTTTTGTTGGCGATTTGCACCAATCAAAAACGCTCTGACTGGTATGTGAAAAAATACAATGGTTTTTCATCATTCTATAGTCCATAGTCCAAGTAGTTGTGGCTCTGGAATCGAAGCAAATAGATGAAAATATAAAAATTGGAAAGATAAAGACCAGAGAAAAAATAAAGTAATAGCCAAAAATTTCAACTAACAACAGGGATGAATAGATGAAAAGAAATATACCTACTACCTACATACAACTGAAAACATAGAGGTAGAAAAGTTTCTTTGGAGATTCGTAGAGAGAATTGATATAAAATTGTGAAGTTATGGTTCCTGAAGATACGTGGAGTTGCATTGGCACTATAGTATTTTGAAAATCATCTTTTCACAATTAGCTAAGAAGCTGGAATAAACCACTTGTCGTAGATAAAATGTACAACACGTTGAATATTTCATCATTATCACACTGTTACGTTCAAATTTCGCGTTAGTACGTAACTGAGATTTCGAATGAATTCGGTAATTAATTCGGGTATTTATAAAGCTTTATACCTAAGGATTATTATTTTTCAGTGATTGATAGGTTCCTCATTGGATTTTACTAGATTTCTACCTTTTTGATCGGATGCGAAACAATATGTGGGAATTGAACAAAGGTATATTTTTCAGGGTAATACTGAGTAAATTCTTTGTATTCAGATGACAGGGTAGTTTTAGGATAATAAAGCCCTTCTAGTTGGATCGAAATTTATTTTATTTAGCTTACGAAAGTTGTCTAAAAGGCCCTAAATGTCGACGAAAAGGTTGGTTTACTTCCAAATAAATATCAATTGGCAACACTTACGAGTCTCGTATTTTTCATTATTCAAAATTCTGCAACACCACAAATCACTTTCACACCTTTTAAATCGTTTTTTCACCCTTATTTGCACTAATATTTACATTTTCCCGGTTATTTATTTTCGCCGAATAAGTTTGGTTATGGGAAACTTGTTGATTCGTTTCAGGCAGCGCTGTTGCCGAGGTTTCTTAACCACTGTGGGTAATAGAGTCACTGTAGTTGCTACCACTGAACGAGTGGTCATTTTGATGGTTTTTTAGATGAAGTTCTGGGGGATGATGATTACTAATAATTAGTGTTAGGGGAGAAAATTGGATAACAATTTTGGGTTTCGTTTGTCATCAATGTGGTTTGGGTTGTTCCGTTTCAAGCTGATTGTCTCGTTTTCCTGGTCAAGACCGGAAATTTGACACCAGAGGGCATCTTAAAAAAAAAGAATTCTGGGGAACTTTTCATATGAGCTCACCTATTAGATTGCCGGAAAAAGGGTCGTTCTCTTTAAATTCGTACGATGAGTAAGCAACAAGAGTTGTCAGATTTTACCAGCGGTCCTCTTCGCTGTGTTCCTTGGAACATCCACCTTTTGTGGGATTTTAGAGGCATTGGGAACTCAAGTGGTTGCTTGCTTAATTGGTTTTGGGGTGGAAACTTGGATTTGGTCGTAAATTCCCATATTCGTAAGCCAACCACTCAGAATTTTCTGGAGACGAAAATCTACGCCATTGTGTTGAATTGTCGATGCTATAATCGAGCACGTTTTGTTCAACTAGAGCCCGATTTGTAACCAGATTATATTTTACCATTGGTTTCTTCCGTTTCTACGTTTTGCTAACGTTTCGAAGTGAGGTGTCAGAGTACCCACAACACTGAATCTGAAACCGTAATTTACCCTATTTGAGAAGGGAAGTCAATAGAAGGTAATGGAGTCTGTGATCCAGGCTGTGAGGCTGTCATGAGACAGTAATGAAAAATGGATGTTTAGACTGCAGGGAGGACTACAAGGGGGTGATGTACCCTTTAATTTAATAACGTTTCTTAATTGTTTTTATTTATTATTATTAATAGTAATTCTTATATCTAGCTTGGTACATTTCCAAGTTTGTTTTACTGCCTTCATTATTAAATACAATGAGTGTACTGCACCAATGATTTTTAATTGATCATATTTAAGGTGACATTTTTGTACAAACCCGCTCCGGTATACCATGGTAGAAGCGTGCACAGGTTTTTAATTAATATTATTACTCTTTTTATTCCTTAATTATTCTCTTTTACTCTCATTGGGGTACAAACATTTATTGGTAAATCTTGAATTTATTAGAGTATCTTATAAGACCATTACAAGTTGGTCCTTGCTACCTTTTGGTAATTTTACCAATTACATTTAATAATAAGTACTGTGGTATTTATATATATTGCCTTATATTGGCCTTTGGAATGCCATTGCAGTTCTAAACATACCCTCCCCCCCCCAGATTATATTAAATAGATTTATAATCATTGTTTTTACATTTGACTCTTATTTTACCCCTACTGACCTCAACCAAACTAAGGTAAAGTTATTTTAGAGGATAGGTACATCGGGTAGGTACATTTTTTATAGGAATTTTGGAGATCAGGGACTTTCTGGTTTAAGTCCGCGGATTTTATTTTGTAAACCAGTGGCGCCCTATAAAGCTAACTTTCAATATTGAACCTACTCCTACACCACTGAGTAACCGCGAGCACTTTGTTGCGCTGGCCACATTCCTTAAGGGTGTCTTACTGTACCTAGGCCTATAAGGGTTTATTTATTCAAATTTAGTTTTCAAACAGTTTAAGGTTTAATTTCTGCGCAACAACACTTAGCAACCTTTACATGAGTTGAGCTAAAAATGTAGGGTATTGGTACAGTTTTTATTCCCCGCATTAAGTTACAAAACTGAAATGACATTTGGCTCAAAAGTTGAAATCGAATCGGTTTCCAGCCAAATGGCAAATAAACACATACGCCACCAACACAAATTCGTTTCCAATTTCCAGATCAGGGATCAAACATTTCATTAAACAAAACGAATATCGCTTTTAATGACAAAACATAATTCATGCAATTAGCCGCGACCGAACGGTCTCAATCACTGCCTGTAACATTGCGGGGTCGCCGGCAAAAGACAGATTGCACAGTTGTGTCCGATCAACTATTAAATTAGATTGATTGCCTTCTGGCTTTTGCCTTAAAAACGTAAAATATTCACCCCGATACGGCGAGTTTTAAAGTCTATTAGTTTGTTTATTGGTAGAAGTTTACAGCTAGGATATTTAGTTTTGAAACTACTAGTTTTTGATTGAGAAGGATAATTCTAAAACTGTCAAGAAGCGTTTCAATTGAAAGATTCAATGGAATTCTCAGCTCTTTTCCAGCACAAACCCCTCCTTTGGAAAAAAAATGAATAAATAAAACTGTGCAAAAAAAAACCCTATACAAACCGATTTTCACTCCCCCAACTTAATTACCGCTGGGTCTTAATAATTCTCCAGTTTTTCCCTTACGGCCATGTCAAGGCATAACGAAGACTTTTAGATCTGACAAAAAAAAAAAGAAAATACCCACGACACTAATTGGGTCATATACGTGGGGGGTGGTTTCTTTTTTAATTGACGTTATGTTTACCCTTCAGAGAGAAATTGGAAAAAGGGTGACATAGCGGTAATCAGTTGCAAAGATTTTCTATGAAATTGGACAAATTAACAGAATTTTCTCAATAACTTACTTCCAATATCGGTGAATAAGTTTCGTATACTTACTGAGTATATAAAATTTTATATACCGATATATTATACTTATTTAGATTAAGAGGATCAGAAGCTGTTCTAATATGTATATATGAAAATATCTATTTGTTTCTCAACTGCCCTCTAAATTTCCAAAATCCTTATCAATTGCTGTAATAACACTCGTACCCTTTTAGAAAATTAAACATAGAAACCTAGTAGTATAGGAAATTCGTGGTCGGTTTGATATCCTTGTTATCTCAAAAGAGCAAAATACGTTGAGTAAACAATGGGCCCTGGTCTACGCTCTAAAACGGCTCGACGTGCAGGAAATATCATGAATGTGCATGTTTGAAAGGGTTTAGTGTCGAAATGCTCTTTGGTTTGTTTGGGAAATCGGTTTGTTTTGGGAGACTAGCCGCGAGCGTGTGCTTAACAAAAATATTCGTCTGATTGTTCGTGGGTTATTTTTATTTTGACTACATCATTTAGAGTTTGAAGCCCTCTCTGGATCAGCATATTATCTCCAATCAATGACCAATTTCCTTTAAAAAACAACATCCTAAAAAAGTCTTATCGAAAATCACAGACAGAAGTTAAAAGACATTTTCTATATATCAGCGACGAAAAATCGGTAACATGTAAATTAAAACATTGAAGAGCCACTTTAAATCTTTATCTAGGGTACTTACGGGCTTTCTTTAAAATTCTTTTCAAGCGACTCTCTAATTAGGTACAGGCCCGCTCTAGTACTACGGGCGACACAAAAAATTAGTCTGGGCCCCTTTTTCTCACCGTTTTCTTGATAAAACGTCGGTTTTTGTGTGGCTTTCATTAGGGGTTTTCGTGTTAATAAATATCCTTTAATAAGCAAATGGGTTCCACCCCTAATGTAAAGGTTGATGGTTGAAGCTTGTGGTGGAAGTCAGTAACGTAGGTACTTGTTGGTACTTGATATTTTATTCAAGACATTTGTATATCAATTGGTAGTCCACAGATTATCGAGTATACCAGCCTCTTTTTTCATTGGAGTAGATATACAACAAGAGTTCTAGAGCGGAAGTGACGTCACATTCGTTCTGGGGCCCGCGCTTGTCGTCAAAGAAGCCCCAAACTGAAGGAGCCTAACCTAGGTGGGCCTGTGCCACATTTCGGGGGCCCATTTTTTTGTGGGCCCTATTTTTCGGCAAGCCCCAATTTGAAGGGGCCTAACCCAACTCGAAAGCCCCAATTTGAAGAGGCCTAATCCAAGTAACATCAGGAAAGGGGCCACATGCTTGTCCCCGCTGCTACACCCGTGGCCCCTTTTTTCCGAGCCCCATTTACATGAACTCATGGACCAATGGACGTGGCCCCTGGCGCTGGCATGTGGAGTCCGGCTTCCTCTTGGCACCCAAGGTTCTTATCAAATTATGGTATGGGATACATTTTGGTGTTTTTCACAGCTACCTTGGCGTCGTCGAATCCGATTTCCTTGAACTTCAAACTTCTTGACCAGTCGATCTATTTCGGGGTGCCCTAGATGGTGCATACAATGCCTTGGAAGCTGCTCGGGCTACCTGTTCTGGGTTCTGTTGGATCCCCGCTTTCAATACATTCAGATCCATCTCATCTTGGTCTGTAGCTGTAGATCTTCTCCACTTTCTGGGAATTTTCGTATCTCCGGAATATCTAATGAAGTCCATTATTTCCTTCATGTATTGTATCTTGTCGTCTCCATGAGTTTCTCGATGAACTTCTTGTTTTTGTTCCAACGGTTCGACATTCTTAGTACACATCGCTTGCCTATAGAAAATATTGAAAAAATCAAATGGCTTACCTGAGATTTAAGCCCGTTTGAAATAGCGCTCTTTTGTGTTTGAACATTGTTCATTTAAATGAAGACTGCTCTAAGTTTTTCTATGCTGCTCTAGACTTCTTCTGAGTGATCCCATTGGTTGTTGGGGTTTTTTCTATATTCTTCTAGCCTTCATCCCCAAAACAAAATGGAGATATCTACTAACTCTATTTATAGATCTAGATGACGTAGTTAATCGTGCGGCTACTTAGCAAAAGTATTCAGTAAACTTAATTTAAAATAAAAATTTGGTTCTTTGTGACGCCACTGACTGTCTTAATTTCGGCACCATATGGTCAAAGAAAAGGGTGTCGAGATTTTTTTTCCACATGCAGATGACATTTCTAATACTCAAAACCCGGTCAAAATATTTTATATTTCCTAAGATAATGGACGTCGTGTTTTTTTTGTAGGTATCAGCTGGTAAAGTTGTTAGATAATGAAATGCGTTTTTAATAAACCTGACCTTTTTTTTTGCTCTTAGGTGTGAACCCTTGTTGAGGTGCTAAAATAGTGAATTTATTAGGGAAATAGTGACAGTTGGAACATGTGGAGACCATGATTATATTTTTTTCTTGTAATAGATATAGCTAATATGTTTCAAATAACATAGGTATTTTCAAAGAAAAGTGAAATTACCTACACGCACATTATATTTTTGCATCCGGTCAAATTTTCGAGAACTTTTAAGTAAAGTGATCCTAATCCCTTTAAAATACCTAAAAGTTGAAACATTAAACTCCAAAATTTCGAGAGTTTCCTGTTTGGAATTTAAAGCCTGTACTCGTTTGGCGGCGTTTTGTAGGAGAAATTATACCTGTTGCCATTTAAGCCTTTGTTACTTGGTAATTAGAATACTTTCATTGTTGAAAAGAACTGAATGGGGAAATTAGATTAAAAATTCCACGCATATTTTATTTTTATTTGGCGTGTAACTGTGTTTGCCATTCTGCATAGTTTCAATCAATGTAAAATGCAGTAACTGTATGTGACATTTTACATAATCTAATAGATATTAATTATTCAGAATCTATGTGACATTTTGGACAGTAATTGTAAATTTAATATGCTTTTCCGTCATAACTATTCCCTAATTTAAAACAATATGACAAAGCTCAATTCCCATATATCAAACCATGTCATGGAGCGGTTCCGAGAAGGCATAAGTACTTAAAGACCTACGCGCGCTCCATTTAAAGGTACTAACTGTACCGCATCGAATACTAAGAAACAATAATGGCCGTTTTATATTTTCTGAATAGGATATCCAGCTTTATTATGCCGCGTTTAAGTATTTTTGAATATATTAGGTTTATATTTTTTTAAAGGTTCTTAGAATTCATAAAAC
Source organism: Ceutorhynchus assimilis (assembly GCA_917834065.1). Classification (NCBI taxonomy): domain Eukaryota; kingdom Metazoa; phylum Arthropoda; class Insecta; order Coleoptera; family Curculionidae; genus Ceutorhynchus; species Ceutorhynchus assimilis. Next base: position 8,975,521 of record OU892281.1, read on the forward strand.
CCAACTCGAAAAAGGAGGTGTTTTCACGTCTATTAATTTTACACCAGCATGTGTTGGTGTTGCGGTACCAATCAATATAAGAACCCAAATCGCTGAAAGCATGTTTGTATGGCTATTTTGTACCCTGGTCAGCACCTGACTTTTTAGGCCAATAACAGTTCTACTGTTTACTCGGCCATTTGCAATGGTTACTGAACCTGAAACAAAGGGTTTTTATTGGACAAAATATGAAGTTGCTGGGGAGATCTGACACGCATCTATATTGTTAAAAAACACATCAAAAGCCGACACCATATTTATGGGGCAAAACGGCAAGAGCTTTATTAAAAGTTTCTGCTACATTAAATCGTTCTGTATATAATACCAACCTCAAATTAGTCGGAATGTAAGCACTGCGGCAAGTTGGCAATACCCACCGTTAATTTAATTATATTTCCAATAGATCTAGAACAAACTATGCATTTAGAAGTTAATAATTAATATTAACGAGACTTTGATTGAACAGGCACAGACAAAGTCGTGTTATTATTAATTGATCAAAGTAAGTATATCAATTTATTTTTGCTCTAATTCATTATTAGGTATTTTTAAACCTAGCTTTTCAATATTTTATGCGGTTTCCGTTATTTCTATACAGGATGGCTCATCACCAGCGAACGGAAACTTGGGTACATGCAAGTTTTAATTTCAAACTGGCAGTTTATTATGATAAGTAGTATCTTTGGATTTTTGCAGGGATGCTATTTCTAGTACAATTTTACTAGATCTAGGACAATCACGTTTTACCTAGTACGCCAGTACCTCGTACGCTAATCTCTCATAATTCTAGTACAATTTGGATTACATTTCCTGCTACTGGTATCGAGTCGAGTGTCGCTCTTTGCTCTGTATAATACCGTACTCGATTTCTGAGCTTTACTCTTTACTGGTGGGTTGGGTGTTGCGTTCCACGTTCCAGGGGGATCACGATAAGTAGAATTCTATACTAGGATTTGACGTTTCGAATATGAGGCAATTTTTCGCGAGGATAATCAAGCCTAATCTGATTATGCTGGGTTATGTGATGTGTCAATTGTGTCATACTCCCCTAACTCCCTCTCCATCAAATTCTGGGCCTGCGAGTGACGTCACTATCAGCAGCTTATAGTGATGACGTCAGCCGCAGACATCTATGAAATGCTTACGATTCAGGCTGTGCTGGTGACTTAATTTTTTCGTCGATTTTAAATGTAGAAAAGGTCTGCCGTCACAGAAGTTCTTGATCCTGGGGAATCACAGAATTTGATGGTGGGAGAGTTAGGGGAGTATGACACTCGGACGTATGACACAATTGACATGTCACATAATCCAGTATAAGCACTGATCTCAAAAATAAATGGATAAACAATCCTTGATTGGCTAAACTTGTACGAAAATTTGGGGTCAACACTCTACGAACAGTTATGCAACGTGTTACGGGATGATTTTTCCTAGGTTAAAATGAAAGGAAATAAGCGTATTCGCCGCAATGAATAGCATACCTTCCTCAAGCCACTATTTTCTATCCAATAGTTGTGACCACACTTTTCGTCAAACTTTTCATTCTTCCCAGAATCATTAAGTTAGAGGTTTATTAATGGAATTGATTTCCTGTTAGTAGGGTTAAAATAAATAGACAATAAATTTATTAATAAACAAAATCACAATATTTACATTAGAACAGCTGATTTTCTGATCCGATCAGATTGACTAGATTGACAGCGCTCCAAATAGGGTCAATGACCGGTACTAACTTAATTTGAATAAGTCCCATGCCCCAACTACCATCAAAATCCCCAGAACCATTCACCTTGGAGTTTTGACAGAGCCTTTTTAAAGGACATTGCAGGGACAAGCAGAGGTCATTCAGGTCGAGGACTTTCCACGATTAAGTGTTCGGGAAAATTCCTCGGGCACATTTTGTTGATTTCTGAGTTGCCAAGTTTCGCTCATAAATCTAAGGTGGCTAATCCGTTATTTTAGCACAAAAGCGCCTTGTGCGGATTTCTTTGTGAGCCGAAAAAGAGCAACGTGATCAATTGTTTGTTCCTAAAGGCCAAAGTATTTTGGTAAGTTGTTTTCTTATTCGTTTTTTCTGTGTTTCTCTATTGCCTATGTAAAAGCATAATTTTCTCTTAATTATATGGTTAAATTCCGAATATTGGACATACCTACCTGTCGCTCCACGCTCAGTCTAATAATGTCCATTTGTTTCAGGCCTTTAGACGTTACGCTTTATCATCACCTTCAATCATCACCTTTTAGTCGTCACGCTTTAGTCCCTAACTTTCAGTAAAGAGTTATACGTTAAGCGTACTGTATATTTCAAGTAGTACCTCCAATCTTCAGCCTCCTCTAGACAATTGGAAGCCTCAGTGACTCCTAGTTACTGAACTTCAGTGCCCAGGGCCAGTTGTTTCTTGTCGCGACCCTGATCCAGTTCCAGGCCACAGGAAATATTGGGAGATATTGATCCAACCCTTCAGGTTCCCCTCTAGAGATTCGGGACTACTCAGGTTTGATAAGTGTGTTGTATTGTCCTAATATCAAACCTTATCAACTCCTTGTTGGCGTAAATCACCACAACAACGCAGTTCTACTACATTAAATTACCCTTCAGATTAGATGATCTTATTTCAGTTTTAATTAATTATATAGGTATATTACCTTTATTATATGAAATTTAACATTCAGGTTATGTACTGTTAGGTACAGGGTTATTGGTTATAAATGTCACCCCCCTCTATCTTTTTTATTTGACATTTTAGAAAAAAGTGTCCTAAATAAAAGTTTTATGGTTGAAATTAAATTTTTTGAAAAACTCACTTTCGCATATGCAGGGTGTTTCAGAAAAGCTGGTCGTGCTCCAAATTTCTTATTTCATATGGAATACCCTGTATATTATTGGATATTCGGATTCTACGTAAAATTCTGAGCGGATTTCATGTCATACCTAAGTTAAACTGTTTTGGAAATTTAGGTACTCCGAGACGATTTCTTTTCTTGTTCTGGTTCCAGTGTGAATAATTTTCAGTGTTCCAGGGCGGTCGGAAAACCCACTCCGAACCTGCTCTGGAGTCAAACCTGTTCTGTTCTGGTTCTAATTAAAAACCCGTACCTGATTGTAGCAAAGTGTTTCACTTTTGTCCTCTCTTCTTGTTTACGTTTATATTTCAGGTTGTGCTGCTAGGTCCGTAGAAGTTCCTGCTTTCGTTATATCGGTTGATTTCGTGTACTACAGGGAAAAGCAGGTGGCGCTCTATATTTAGTTATTTAATTGACCCACACCCCTCTCCGCATTGGAAGCTAGTCGGCAACCCTTCACACGAAATCCCGTTTCTAGATTTCAGCCACCAACCAACCCTCTCTTTTTATATATTTTTTTGTTTGTTTTAGTTACCCATTCACTGTCAAATTTTATTATTTACTTCTCCCTCGCGTTTTGTGGGTAACAAATTGGCAGTGTCCGTATTTCCTCGTATTAAACGGAACAGCCTAACGCCTGCGCAGTGTGTTATTTTTAGAACTGTTCTAAATTTTGGAATATCCTTCATTTTCATTAACAATATTTTGCGCACGCACAGTACAATGTATCTACTGCGCACGCTCACAGCTGTCCCAGTTGTTTACATTAGGACCTCGTAAATAAGCAGCATTAGAAGCGTTTTTTGTTTATCCATTTATTTTTGAGATCAGTGAGTATAAGATTATGCTTTGATTATCCTAGCGAAAAATTGCCTATGGTTTCGAACGCACACGCACTTTTTTATTTTGTGACTTGGCATGTGTCATGTATCGGGGGTTATTCGGTTATTTAGCCGATCACGGTAATCGGTAGTCGATTTATAACTAAATATGTAAAAATTTATTTATTTCTATTATTCAAACAAGTGATATTTACTCCAATTAAGGGACTAGATTTGTATTAAAATTTCAAAATTTGACGCTTAGTTAGTACACAATGTCGCCAATCTTGTACAATTATTCCTTACTTTCTGGTACAATTTTTTTAGTGCTGATAGCATCCCTGGATTTTTGCTAGATCATCGATATTTTGCAGATCCAAAGTGCTTGGGCCAAGTACACTAGGATGAAAACTTGGAATAAGTAAGTTGGCAGCCAGCCTTCTTATTTGGATGTTAGGACCTATCCAACTGGACTTGGCTAAAACCCAGTTGACACGGTCCAAGTGCAACTTGGACTAAGTAAGTTGGTAGCCAGCCTACTTACTCCAATGTTAGGACTTATCTAACTGGACTGGGATGAATAGTTGATACGATCTGAGTGAGCGGCGCGCAGCGTCCATGAATAATTGATCCAAGTACACTTGGACCGTGTCAACCTGGTTCCAGGTCCAGTCCAGTTGGATAGGCATACTAACATCCAAATAAGTAGGTTGGGTGCCAACTTACTTGATCCAAGTTGTCATCCAAGTACACACGATGTGGCGGCGAACGAAACTGGAAAAATTCACAACGCTATATGAAAATATAAAAATACCTATCCTTATTCTGGCCTCAAGTGGAATGAGATTGAAAATCTCAGATGATGATCATCATATACTATCAAAGATCCTCAAACAAGGCGAATTAACAGGTGATACAGAAAAAAAAAGGTTTGATATTTATAAAACATAAGTTCTTTCATACATATTCGAAATCTTAAGTTAATGATAATTCCGACAAGGGATATCCTAAAAAAATAATTTCCTCAACAATCAGATTTCGTTGGATAAATTGAGAAAAAGAGGAATATGTCATAGAATCTATAAAATAGATACTCTGAACATCTCCCACATAAGCCTCATTCAAAAAATTAAAACAAAGAAAGTATTAAAATGCGCCACCCTGTATTTGTGGGAAGCTTTACTCATAATAAGTTAAATCCTATGTACCTATGTGAATTTTCTCTCATATGATCACCCGTCGGGAAACTGCCCTTATCGCTATCCTAGCATCAAATTCCCAAATTTTTGAATCTCGTATTAATTAATAACGACGATAAAGAAACAGAATGACATATTTAAAAAGCAACTTGGGCTTGTAGTTTCGAGTAAATGGCTCGGCACGGTCGTAAAGCGCGCCATGAGGTAAAAAAAAGCCGGCCTCGAAATAATTTAATATACATTAAAACTGATGAGCGTAAATTAATATTCAACAAAATCAAACAACGTTTTTATATTTGGGTTGCGTGTGGCTTTTTTTAGGACTGAGCTTAGTGTATCGAACTTACACAAAGAGGCTCAACTACAAACATTGCTTTTAAATTTCTAATAAATTTATCTCCTCCAAAGTCATCATTAATAATCGGACCGCATCAAATTTATACTAGCTTCACCCAAAGTGTCAGGGTTTCTCAAGATCGGCGACCGATCTAAAATCTAAATCGAAGCTTTTAATATTTTTTCCATTGTTGGCCGGCAAATCTCCATTATGAGAAAAGAGTATATCAGTCGCGTCTACTTCCAAAAAGCCCTTTTATTTGTTAAACGTTCCAAGTTTGAGTGACAGCACTCTTGCTTACTTGCTTTTTTCCATTGTTGCCAGGATGGACAGCAATCGCATTATAGATAAGCCATCTTTGGTGAGATAGAGGATAGACAACCAGGGCTGGATTTGATAGCTATAAGAATCTGCAAATGTCATGATAATATTTGATTTTAAATACGATCCTGTAAATCTTAAGCGTAAAGATCCTGATTGATCGATGACCAAGTCGCTCCATTTTAATCTCTGATTAGCGCTGGAATTCTCTTTCATTTTGTGTCAATTTAAACGAGAGATTCGGCCTCTTTACTTTTTATTGAATGGATTCTCTTTCTTTATTTGCCAGGGTGTATTTTGACAGAGACGGATTAAAAATCATCTTTTATTTTTTTTATTATCATAATGCAATACAGTTGGGACTAGGTAAGTGCTTTCTCGTCGCAAAATAAATAAATGTAACGACGCATCCGACTGATTTAATGTCAACGCAAAAGCTCCCGTTATGGACTGTGGCTGTAAAGTTGAAAGAAAAGAGAGCAGAGCAATTTTCCCGTTTTCTATTAAAACTTGCAGCAAACCAGCTGAGAACAGCTCTAACTTCACTTGTCAGCATTTTAACGAAGCCGGCAAACCTAATGGAACTTCAATGTGTGTTGTGCCATTTTCTTTTGTCGATGGCGTTGCATTGTATTGTTAGGAAGTCTTTGATAGTTCCGAATTTATTTTTATATTGTCAAATTATTCAGCTTTCAATATTCCGCGAATTAATTGAAACATTCAACTGCGCGCCTCTTCTAAAAGGGCATTAAATTTACAAAGATAGGATTGCGATTTGTATATCTTCAACGTCAGATCAGATGGTATTTTGAATAGATACAGCGATATGATCTTGTAGAGTGTAAGTGAATTAAGTATTTTCTTGCTACATGGACAAGACGATCTTGACTAGTTTTATTGGTATTGGCCGTTTCTATTGGATCGCTCTATTAGTTCGACGTTTTTGAAACCTGTATCATGGATGAAGAATCAGAAACAAAATTGATAGGTAGTAAACTGAGCTGGATTTTGAAAGCATTATTCAAAACTTAATGATGTTATTTCGTTAGCATGATTGTAGTTTGTCCAGTCTTTAAGATTGTATCTTTTGGTTCTTAGTGGTGTTCGATAATTTCTGTTTTCCCATTGTAGTATAACATACCTGCGTTCTTCTGAAACACAAAATGAAAAACAAAAAGGACCTACGTTGTGGAAACTTACTATTTTACTTACTGGACATGCGCCCGACATAGCAAATATTCGAGAAATTTAAGGGAGGTTGTGATAAGTAAAAGGAACGAAAAATTTGTGAAACGTCTACTTTATTAATAAAGTAAATCGTACCGTTCTCGACCTGGAATTCTCGGGGGGAAAGAGAACGGCAGAGAAACCCTCGATCGAACATTCCTCAAAAATCAAAACATACTGTGTCATTTTAATAATAATTGTAAGTCATTAATTCAATAATCAATAATTCCAGTCAATGATTCAATAATTCAATAAAAATTTAAATTAGGTACCATCCTTGTCTTTGTGCTAAAATTTTAATTACACACACAACATTCAATCAACGCTACCCATATTCAATGCTGAAGAGTTTTTTGGTTAGTTAGCCAGTTTCACTAGCAGGTACTGAGGTCCCATACGGGAAGCTACCCAGCTATAGTTGTTATTTTAAGGCAATATTTCTTTCCTTTGTTTGCTAGGATTTTCGCTCTAGGAAAATGTAATGAATTCAACAAGGCCCTAATGTATGCCCTGAATACCAAAAATTAAATTCTCAGCACAAAAGACAGCACATAACTTCTTAGGTTTTAATTAACTTTTTTATCTGGGTTGTTTACAGCATGAAACGATTTTTGTTTAATACATGAACAATGCACAATGTTATAAACAAACAAAAAAACATAAAAATGGAAAAAAAATACTTGTATAAATTGAACTCTCAAATACAAAATAACAATTATTTAACTGACCTGTGATCGCTCCTTATGACATACAAACTAATCACAAATTGGATTGAACAATCAGTTTAATACAAAATAAAAATAGGTAACAATTGAATAACGAACAATGGCAGACCAGCGACTTAAGTGACCAGCCCAGCTTCTTCTCTAGTCTAGTCACTTATTCTCTATCTACCCTTCGCACGCTTTTTCTGTGGCGCCTCTCGTTTCCATAAACTTCAACTTCACGGTGCATTACATGGTTGCAACATTTACTTTTATTCAGTAAACGTTTTTTAAAGAGATAAGATTTGAAGAAATAATATTTTAAATAGGTGGTTTTCCTCACCATCAGAAGTTTGCAATAAGCAGATTTCCAGGACATAGGAGAAAGTATCCTGAATCAAAATTTGTTTAGTGAGATTTGAGATCAAAATGAGCTAATGTAGGTAGGTATCGTAATTTGAAAGTATTTTCATCATTTTCCGAAAGTAATTGGTTGTGAAATTTCACGCGCTCGAGAAAAAGTGTAGTAGTATTTTAGAATGGCTTTTGGTTCAAGGCATTCTGAAAGCACTCTTTTTCTGGAATTCAGAGTAGTTCCGGAATTTGCTCAAGTGTAGGCTGATAGGACGCTCTTCAAGCTAAGCATCTTTGAAATACTCAAAGCGCACCGGCTGCTGATTTGGTCCATTTGATCAGGACGGTGATTGAGAAAATCGTAAGTAGCACTTGATTTTGCTCTATGGCTGAAAATCCACAGAAGACTTGACATGAGACACAGAGTAGTTCCGGAATTTGCTCAAGTGTAGGCTGATAGGACGCTCTTCAAGCTAAGTATGTTTGAAATACTCAAAGCGCACCAGCTGCTGATTTAGTCCATTTGATCAGGACGGTGATTGAGAAAATCGCAAGTAGCACTTGATTTTGCTCTATGGCTGAAAATCCACAGAAAACTTGACATGAGACACAGAGTAGTTCCGGAATTTGCTCAAGTGTAGGCTGATAGGACGCTCTTCAAGCTAAGTATGTTTGAAATGCTCAAAGCGCACCGGCTGCTGATTTGGTCCATTTGATCAGGACGGTGATTGAGAAAATCGTAAGTAGCACTTGATTTTGCTCTATGGCTGAAAATCCACAGAAAACTTGACATGAGACACAGAGTAGTTCCGGAATTTGCTCAAGTGTAGGCTGATAGGACGCTCTTCAAGCTAAGTATGTTTGAAATACTCAAAGCGCACTGGCTGCTGATGAATGCTGAGAAAATCGTGTGTAGCCCTTGATTTTGTTCTATGGCTGAAAATCCACAGAAGGCTTGACATGAGACACACAAGTCGATTTCAGAGCAGAACTTCAAGCTCTATGCAAGAGCATTATTCTTAGAGCAAAGTATCTATTTGTTCGAAATACATCTACGGCGATGCTCTATGAGCTAACACAGTAGAAGATGAAACTATTTTATCGTTCCACCAGGTTTCAACCCGATTGATAGATCGCGAAGGTTGGTGTTTGGTGAGTATATCCTTCGAGGAGAGTCTCTAACTATCATGTTCCTCGAGAGGGAGATGTTTTTGAAAAATCTCTATCCACTCATGAATGTAGGCCTCTCCAAAAGTTTTCCATGCTTCATGCATCTAACGTCTGAGCAATTTCCGTCAATTTTTTCCCCACTGGGCTCTCTTTTTAGGCCTAGGGCGCTATTGGAGTGACCCTCTCGTCCATTTTGAAGGATCTTTTCTGGTCACATCGTGTGTCCTGCCCAGTACCACTTCAATTTTCGTTTTTCTTCACACAGTAGAAGATGAAACTATTTTATCGTTCCACCAGGTTTCAACCCGATTGATAGATCGCGAAGGTTGGTGTTTGATGAGTATATCCTTCGAGGAGAGTCTCTAACTACCATGTTCCTCGACAGGGAGATGTTTTTGAAAAATCTGAGAATTGAAGATCTGAGAAGTGAAGATATTCAATTCTCACCCTGTCCCTTAAACTTATTCTGAGCATGATCCTTTCCATAGCTCTTATTTGCGTTATTCTCAACCTGTTATATATATATAGGAGTTATTGTCTTTGTGCGATAATATGTTCGTAACAGGTTGAGGTTGAAATGCGTGACCCATATACTTTACATTTAATGTTCCAGGGAATTTTTGGACCTATAATATGCCCATGCAAACTGATTCCATGATACTTTTGATATCTGGTTTTCTTCTTCAAGTTTGATAATATGACCGAGGCTATCCATAAAATTAAACCCCATTTGCATTGAAATCATAATAAATCTAGTGATTCTTAAGTGCATCTGTTATAAATATCTTCTACTAACATCTTCCTCATTCCTAACATCAATATATTTATTTTTGTCAGTTCTTCTAGAAATAAGTTTCCGTTTCCGATACCAGCCTCTTCTCGTTTCATTAAATTTATTGCCATTCGGTTGAAGAAGGATATTTGACTTTTATTAAAATGTAGCTGGTTCGAAAAACCGGTAAAATAATAAATGCAAATAATATATAGTGCGGCTGGAGCGATTTTAATTGGTAGATACAATTATATATCCTGTATTAAGAATGACTATAATAACTGAAGCCCAACATCGCATATCATTAACTAACATGCGTGCTTAGTAAATAAATAGCCTGGTGTTTAATGTTACATTGGCGTAGCCAAGTGTAAATATGGTAGAATGAAAACGGACCATGGACCTCGGGGTGGATATTTGTGCAAATATCAAACGTTCCGATTAACGGTTTTGATATGATTTTCACCTAATAAATTCAAATGGGGTTTTGTGCGGAAAATCAACAAGTCAGTAGACCGGATCTTTATTTAAGCTCGAATTGGGTCAATATCGAGTTGTAGGTTAGGAATTGTTTAAATATTGAATAAAAGAATTATTATGACTACTTAATAAAATTCTTTTAAAAAATAGAACGCCACTGAAATAATTGCAAGTTCAATAATTGCATAAATACAAACTAAGTGCAGCAGTGACTCTAGGTCATCAGCCTGAACGTTCTTGGAGAACGTGCGCTCCGGGCGGATGTCGTCTAGTATTTATTATTTATTCTATTTTATTTTATTTGCCAATTAACCGATTTTCCATCTCCTGTTCAGCCTGATTTGTTTACAATAATTACGTTTCCGATTTTGTCGTTATGTAGTCAATTAACAGGTGTTTGTCAGTTAGTGTTGTTTTAACACAAAACAGTTTTAAGTGTTTCCTTCGGATATTGAATTAGATTACTGTCTTAATTTATCATCAGAGAGATATCAATTATTTATTGAAATAGATAACTGACTTATAAACTAAATAAATTTAGCTGAAAATGGTTATCCTATCATAGGCTCGCATGTTACCCAAGAGGAAAAGATGGCGTAAGCTTTGTATGCAGTTTAAATGGACATTAGCTTTGGTTAGAAGTTTGGAACCGGTTCCAGGATCGCGCAGAACTGCGTGCGCATAAAAAATAATGGAGAACAGTTCTAACACAGCATATACAAAACCAATCAGTAGATTTACTCTTACGAGCATCTTTTCTGCGCATGCCTTCATTCGAGGATATAAAGCCTATAGTATTACACGCCAGAGGCTTGAGATTCAACGCGCAGCACGCCTCCATTTCAGGATACAAAGCTTGAGTGACCCTGCTAAATGTTTCTGTATAGGCTGTTGTTCTGGTACTTCATAACCGATTCGGATCCAAAATAACTAAAACAAGCCGCAAATCACAAAATTCCAAAAGTTCAGTTCTTACTCTGAAGTGTTCTTCAGAGTAAGAACTGAGAGAACCGTTCTAGAAAAATCCCGAATTGTTCTTATTATATGGGTTCCAAATAAACCAAAACGCTGTCAACACAGTTCGATTACGATTCTGAAAAAACGAAAACGCGAATGCGCATGTGCAAAATGACTCCGAATTAGTTCTGAGCGAAACCAAAACAAAGCTATTATGAGTTCGAACTTATTTTTAAAACTGATTTTTAACATAAGAAACGCAACAAAACCCACAAAATCCTAACTTCAAAAAATATTTACGTATTGCTTCTGAAAACGAAGAAACATTGCAAAATTAGATAGGAGCATACTTTTCCCTTTGCTCCGCGGTATCACACTCTCCTGAGTAAGAGCACTCATTATCGGGTGTTTTACCTATTTCGCGGGTATAATCTCTGTAGCACTCATGCTAGACAGAATCTGGGTCACATAGTAGTTTGTTTCACCGTGCTCCCTGTCAATCCATGTTCCTATATCCGGGATCAACCTGGCTGTCCGCACCTGCCCTTTTTGCTAGCTTTCCACCTATCCTGCCATTTAGTTCTCGTGATGTCTCGTGCCAATTTGCGAGCGTTTGTTATCCCCTGCGGATTCGCCTTTGAGGCCTGTACTGCCTCCTCAACTAATTTTTGGTGGTATTCACTTCTATCCATAAGAACAGTGAAGTTCCCTTTGTCTGATCCACTAACAATTATATTGGGATGGTTAGGATCTGTCTTGTTTTTTTGACTTTATTTAATAGGCCTTTATTAGCAGTTGAGTCCTCTTTTCGGTAAAAATTGGTGATGATGTTGGTAGACTGGGCTCTCAGGGCAGTCTTCCTACATAGTGGACCTTACTCTGACCAAAGGTCAGATCGATTCCAGAATCGTAAACTGGCGAGTTCTCAACTAGGAGACTATGAGTGACCATAACTACATCTACTTTAAGGTCCAAATCGGTCCTCAGCACAAGACTCCGCGTGAGGACACTTCCTGGAACCAAAAGAAGTTTAAATCTGGAAAGAGTGGAAGGAATTCATGAATGGGGTAACAATCACAGATCTGCCCGGCACCCCCGAACAACCAGTCCAACTCCTGCACAGCTTGTGCAATGCATCCATATCCCGAAAATCGAGCAATACCAACAAAAGACCAGTCTACTGGTGGTTGCAGGACATCGCAAAATTAGGAGCTATTTGCCTCAAAGCCAGAAGGGAATTGACCCGGAAAAACCGCCAACAATGAGAGAGAAATGAGGAGTACAGAACCAAATACTCAAAACACAAAAAAGAACTGAAACTGGCCATCATGGAAGCCAAGAGATCCTGCTGGGGAAAGCTGTGTGAGGAGACCAATGAGAACTGCTGGGGAAATGGGTATAAGATCTCCATGGAAAGATTCAAAATGAACACCACAAATAGGGTTTCGAAAGCGCCAAGGAAGCCGCAAAGGAGCTCTTCCCAGCTAGACCAAAGATTGCATGGATTGACCCCCGAGACGGAAACCAGGAAATTCTGGAAGTCACAAACAAGGAGGTCACTGAGGCTAGTCTCAGGTTGAAGTCGCACAGAGGGCCTGGTTTGGATCGGGTTCCTATCGACGTCATTAAAGCGGCGGCCACGAGCCACCCAGGAATATTCCGTTACACCTTCAACAACCTGATCAAGAAAGGAGAATACCCAAAAAAAGGCCAAATTAGTCCTTATTGAAAAACCAATGAAAGAAAATCAGGTGACACCTCTACCCCTGCGTCTCCTAGATACTGTAAGCAAGCTCTTGGAGCATATTATCCTCGCAAGGCTCTCCAAGGACTTAAATCTCAGCGGCCAGACAGTTTGGTTTCAGAAAGTGCAAATCAACCATAATGGCCGTTCAAAGTGTGCTGGAATTTCTAAGGGAAGGTATATACAAACGAACCCATAGACACAGGAAGGTGGGGATCATTGTTACACTTGATATCAGGAACGCTTTCAACTCGGCCCCATGGAAAGAGATTGTGGATGAAATCGAAAGGAGAGGTGCAGCCCATACTTGACTAAACTCATCCAGAGTTACCTGACATCCAGAGATCATTATAGAGGCAGAGGGGAAGAGAGAGAACTTTCAGATGCGGTGTGGGGTTCCACAAGGCTCTATTCTTGACCCCACTTTGTGGAACATCTTTTATTACGGTCTTCTGAACATCAACCTCCATGCAGGGGTCAAGCTAACGGGGTACGCTATTACCGCTCTGGGCAAAGACCTTGATCAGATTGGAACTAAAATCACAGTGGCCATGACGCGGATCCAGAAATGGATGACCAGCAAACAGCTGATTCTAGCGAGAGAGAAAACGGAGGCTATCAGTGGAGATTGTCCCCAGAACGGAGATAAAATATCTAGGGGTATGGATGGACTCCAAACTGAAGTTCCAGACTAACCTACAGAAAACCATGACACGAGCCAGCAGCGCGATGATGGCCCTAGGGAAGCTGATACCCAACATTGGTGGCCCAAAGGCAAGCAAGATAAGATTGCTGTGCTGTGGGGAGATCTATACTGCTGTACGCAGCTCCAGTGTGGGGATCCGCAATGTCGATGGATAAAAATCCGGCCATGCCATCTATGAGAGCGTACACAGACAGGCCGCAATCCGAATCACCAGCAGGCGGTACAGGCCTCAAAGGCGAACCCGCAGGAGATAACAAACGCTCGCAAAGTGACAAGAGACATCACAAGGACTAAATGGCAGAATAGGTGGGAAGCTAGCGAAAAGGGCAGGTGGGCAGCCAGGTTGATTCCGGACATAGGGACAGTGCACCCTGAAACAAACTACTATGTGACCCAGTTTCTGTCTGGTCATGGGTGCTACAGAGATTATACCCTCGAAATAGGTAAAACACCCGACAATGAGTGCACTTACTGTGGAGAGCGTGATACCGCGGAGCATACCTTCTTTTCATGCAGGTGGTGGATGGAGCAAAGGGGAAAGTGTTTCAATTCCATCGGAACAATTCTCACTCCAGAGAACACCATAAGAGAAATGCTAAAGAGCCAAGCGAATTGGGAGCAAGTCCGAATCATGGTAGAATCCATCCTAAGGATTAAAGGAGAGGATGAAAGCAGTATGCAGGAGGCCTTTTAGAGCTGCGAGCAGGTGCAAACTAGACAACCTCCCTCCTCGAAGTAATGCGAGAGCGGTTCCAGGGAGGGCAGCAGAGCAGTAGAGGAAGGGAACACCAATGCCCTGGGTGTGCATAATGAATTTCCATTCCCTACTATATAGAAAAAAGGGCTCTCAGGTTGTCCTTTTCTTCATTCGAAATAGCCTGACTTCTTATACAATACTCGAAATCTTTGATAATTGTGGGATCTCCTTCCTTGTAAGTGGGAGGCCAAACTTTGGTCCCAAACCAAGGAGGGTTTGCACTTCTTCAGGTAACTGAACACCGGTATAGTTGCAGAGTAGAGAGAATTTTTACCTACTTTCAAAATATATATTGTTGTTTCTTAAATGATTCGGTCCATTATTTATTAAAAACAGTTAATTTTAGGTGTGTAAATTTCCCAAATTAAAATATGAATTTCGTATAATAGCAAAACTCCCAAATAAACTCCTTCATTGATATTAATTGTAGTTGCTAAATCGTTTTTCTAATGATTAAACCCAATCTTTTGGCACAAATCCCAATGGCCTTCCAAGCACTAAACAAAATCTTTCGGAAGGATTTCACGGCCACTCCGGGGCACGTAATAGACTAAAGTGTCTCATAGCCCATTAAATTCGAAGACAATTATCAGGAAAGATCAAACGAAGACAAATGTTTGTCCCATTTGTCGGTTCGGAATTAATTTTCAACGTTCTTGATCCGCGTTCAAAATTTGTATAGCCTGCGGTGCTGCCTCTAACATAATTAACACAAAATTAGAAACGGAGAACCCTTTTTTTTAATTAGAATTTATATTTCAAATTTTTTTTTGGTGAACTGAAATATGGCACTACATCAAAAGTTATCATAAAGCTTAATTAACCGATTAATCGGCTAGACAAAAAAGGGAAACATGATCAAGAAATGTCAGCGATGATTAAGTTCCATATAAACTATTTCCTGATTTGATTCGACTAGGAGTAGACAATAACCATTTGGTTTTCGGTGGCGAATTTTCGATTCTACGAATACGAAGAGTGACACGAAAGGTTAGTTGCTTGAAATTTTATAGTTTTTGAATGCAAAAGTGTCTGCCTAAATTTGCGGTTTCTTTGATCTTCGAAAAGAGTTGGAATCGGCATTCTTTGGTTCTGTTTAAAATTAACTTTCTAAACTGAAGGTGACCTACTAATTTATTTAAACATCGTAGAATTTTTTAATTATTTCAGTTCCAGTCTTAGATATCACCAAAATTGTCCCTATATCGACATGGCTTGCTCATCTCTATACGATTATTGTCTTATAAGGCTCTAATTAAATATTAACATGGACGCCGTATTAAAAGAGTCCGCATCGTAAATTAGTTGATTTAATGGGTTGCCCGAGCTTCCTGTCAATGTTTATGGTGAACGTAATGCTTACATTTATACGATAATGACATAGATATTGAATATATTGTGCATACTGGACAGGCTACCGACTCGCTAAAAAAAAAGAAATATGACAGGACATCATTAAGGGACGATAAAATTAAATTAATGGAATAAGTAAGTACCTTATTGAAATTGTTTCGCCAAAAAGTTTATTCGATAATAATTTTTTTATAGCTGTATAACGGGATTTTCCAAATTTTGAATATATTAAAAATGTGCTCATTAATTTTTCGTGGGAATACGCATAATAAGAATAAAAATAAGCACACAAGTTACTAGTAAAATATAAATAATAAATAAAACAAAATTGGTTACACCATCAGCAGCACAGTTCAAACATATACTTAAGCATTGGCTTTGGTGCTTTAATTTTATTGCTAAACCGTGTCCCTTTTTACATCGTACGATAATAATTGTATCGTAAAACCGACAACAGCTTTTCAAATGTTTTAATTACCGAAGCCGCGAGAAGAAAAATGTCCCTCTCGTAATAAAATGGTCCAGAATTTTATTAGGCCTCCACTATCTGACGCTATAAAATCCGGTCCTGTGAATAAAATGAGAAATAAAATTTATATCTTTATTTTAACTTTTTTTTTTCTCTGCTTTTGTAATAATTTTTATGTAGGGTCGCGGGAAACTGTTATCATTTCTGGTTTGGTATCTGGAACTTTCAGAGTTAATGGTCTTATAGAAAAGTGAATTAGTTTGAACGAACTATAATAAAAGGACAAGGACATTTACACATTCAGGGAATTTTCGTGAGAAATTAAACCGGCCGGACACATGATTTTGTTGTATGTATTGGTTTCTGGTGGAATCTCGTTGAAGATGTCATTATTAATTTGTGTAGTTCCTGAAACTGTTCCTATCAACGAGTATTAATGGAAGAACTGTCTTTAAGCAGTCTTGTGTCATCTTTGGATCCTAAGGGATTGAGTCCTTGAGTGGTTGGTTCGTATACCATCTTAGTAGCATTCTAGTAGTCTGAAAGAAGTCCCTGGTGCTGTGGTTAGAGTGGAAAGGGATCACAGGATCAGTTTGAGTTGGTTTCCTAAATATTGAGAATTGTAATTCATTTGAGTCCTTGTGAATGTTTAAATCGAAAAAAATTAATCTATCGTCAACCTCGAGTTCCAAAGTGAAGGAAATATTGGGGTGGAGGTTATTCAAACTTATTCAGAAGAAGACTCGCTCCCTTGGCCTTACAATTAAAAAAACAAAGCCAATTGTCCACGTACCTATACCAGTGTAATATTTCCCTATTGGCGTCGGTAATAATGAACTTGGATTCAAGATAATTCATGAAGATGTCAGCTAGAAAAAAAATGAAAGGCAGCTACCGATAGCCAGGCCATCCGACTGTTGATAGAATTTATTGTTGAATGCAAGAGAGATAGTATGGATGTGGTATTGGAGTAATTTGTTTTGCTTTTCAAAAGGTCACCAAAAATACTAACAGTTTCGGATTTAGGCACTGTGGTGAAAAGATTTGAGACATCAAAAGAGACTATAGCAGGTAACTACGTGGTAGTGTCTGTTCGCAAACTCAATGGAATTTTTCACACCAAATTCTGGGGCAAAACCTGTGAAGATAGCTATTTAGCTTTAAGACGAAGCTAGCTGGGAAGGAAACTGGGGTGTTCTAGCAGTTTGACCATCCCTATCAACACAAAATGGCTTTTTTTTACTGCTAAACTCACCGTCTTCTGAGCATACCTATGTCACTCGCTAGCTACAATCAAGAATTAAAAACTCTCCAACAAATTACTTTCAACAACGACTATGACCCCAGCCTGACTGATCAACAAAATCAAGCTTAGGAAACTCAAAAATAAAAAGTACTTTTCAATACCATTTATTAATCCAATTCTTAATAAAAAAATCTCTAATATATTTCTTAAATATCGAAGTCACATACAAATCTCCTACAAAACTTAAAAATAACTATGGCTCTTGCTTGGTCAACAGAAAGGAAAAAATTGACAAACTAGCGAAAAGTGGTGTCTATAAGTTGGAATGCGATTCGTGCAGTTGTTCTTATATAGGATGTACTTGTAGACCATTAAAGACACGAATCGCAGGTGTGTTTCGGTATTTGTTGAACATTTAAAATCCACAAATCACACGTTCAGCCCTGGATCTAATTCAAAAAATCTCCACCAAATCAGTTCCAAGAACTACAATCGCCTAGATTTTCTTGAGGGCATCCACATATCCAATGAACTAGAAAGTAACCCCTCTTGTTTAAATATTCAAGTTAATCTTAATAGACCTTGCATCCCTCTACATAGGAGTTTACATAATTAACCCACTTTGATGTACTGAAGCTTGCTTTCGCTAGATAACCAGGCTTCTTGAACAAGGATAGTGACCAAGGGATTGTGTGAAGATGACGTCAGTCGTCAGTGGGACTTTAAAAGTTGAACAAATGGCGAAATGTGATCTTGCTTGACACCACGCTTCTAATTTGCAAGCAATAATTGCCTATTTTCCCTTCAATGCATTGGGACTTTTTTGTGTCTGTCCATCGCGATTTTTAATGTGCATTCCAGTCCTTCTACAAAAATGTTTTACAACTTTTTACAATTTTTACATATATTTTATAATTTACTATCTACAATGTATGCTTGTTGCTATATTTGTCCATTCAGTGGTTCCTGTGCACTTTAACTGACAAGTGAGTACAACCTTCTCCTTGAAACTTTGGTTCGTGGTGCTTGCTGTAGGTACTCAACCACACGGAACAGATTATTTTTTCAATACACCTTTCAGTTAGCACTGAGGATGGCCGAGAGGTCGAAACCGCTCTGCTAAGATACCTATTTATTACGTTGGTTTGATTTTCCTGATGCATAATATGAGCAAATTGTTATGTACAGATTCAGCGTAGATCCTCTAACACAAACAAAACTTTATTTCCCTTCTAGCTGTTCTATAAGCAGAGATTTTATTTTTAAACTAGCAATAAAGTAGCTGGGCGTGATCCAACAAACAAAAACGAAATAAATAATTCTTCGCAGTTGAAGCCATGAATTTTCGAGCATGTATGTATGGAACATTTAATAAATTCCCTTCCCTTATGTAAAGGTCAAAATAAATTATTCAAACAAGAATTCGTATTATGCCCGAAATAATCGTTATTCCAGTGTGAATAAAGCATTGCTCCAGGATGCCGAATAACCCGAATTAAACACAAAATAAATTCGGTATTTTATTAAATTTCCCACATCGCGTATAAATCTTTTTAATTAATCGAAAATATTTAACTGTTTGTATATTATTCTGGGCACAGCCGTTAGAAAATATTGTAAAGGAAGTAGCCAACAGTTCTGTTGCCTATTATATACCAACATTAACTTTTATGATTTTACTTTTTATTCTCATTTTATCTCGTTAAGAACCATTAAACATAAATCATACATTAAGAACTTGTTGAGGTTTTGAGAGTTATAAAATTATTAACACAATGATATGGATATGTGTGCTTGGCATCCGAAAATATTTTAATAAAAGCCTTGGCAGCTCAACCGAAAATTCCGTATAATAATATACTAAATTACTCGCCTATTTTTCATCAAGTTATAACTCCTATAACTTATAAAGTAACTTTATATTCAACGCGACTACCTTCGAAAAAAGCTCTTACGGCAGAGTAAGTTTATTTCCTATCTTCACTAATTTGCAAAGCAGGGAGCGACCAAATTTAAGAAGTTTGTCCAGCACCAGCAGTTTTCGTAACGGCACCCGTATTTACAGCCCAATCCAGGTTAAATTTTACATTATATTGATGCGGTATAATACTTTTTAAGTTCAATAACAAGATAAGCTTTAAATAGGAATTAAAACGTTAAACTTTGCTCTTAAATTGTGTTTAATTAAGTAATTTACTCGAAGAAAAAAAAAGTGGACGTGCTAAAACTGGTAGAAGTAATGACCAACGTGTTTTGGGTAACCCACCGAAATTAAAAACTAATTTTTGCATGGTCTAAAGTTACCCCGATGAGATCCTTTTCAAGGTTCGCAAATTTATAACTTTTTGAGTGCCTGTAAATTTTAAAAAACATACTCAGTAATTCAAATCTATAGGATAGGTACCTACTTTCTTCAACATAACATAATACTCGTCGGAGAGTTCTAATTCATGTGCAAATTGTTTCTAATTATATTTACTAGCTTGTTGCATGCAGAGATAAAGGAAAATATACATAACTATACCATAACCATATAATGAGACTTTATAAGGGCATGGGTACGTGTATTTAAACAATGTGGAACGTAAATGCTGTTCTAAATAGTTGCTTATAAATAATACGTTTTGTATTAGAGTTTAAGAAAGAGTGTAATTCTTGTTTTAGTTAAATATAAGGCTAATAAATATGGGAACTTGCAATATGTGTGTTGAATTCTTTATGGAAAATTATTGTTTTAGGTGGGTTAGTGGGACTGAATTTTAAATATGTATAGTGAACTATTTCACCATCAAAGGTCGTTTGGTTTATTAAGTTCTTGCTAAAATATTATGCGATATTGTTTACTAATCTTCCAATAGCTGGAATAATCACCCATTTGTTTTATATTTTCTATTAACTCATTTTGATCAATTGTATAAAAACTTGCTCACTTAAAGATACAAGGAATACTTATATCAATCCGCCACACCCCATCAGTGGCAGATACAATGGGGGGAATTATGTACAGGGTGTTTTATAATATATTTTCATTGACATCCCACTTACAGCCTTTACCTTTATAGGTAGATGAAAGGTGTAAATACAAAAGTTATACAGTATTGGCTAAATTTTTAAAATCCATGGTCAAAAACAAAAATTGAATGTCAGAAATGTGAAATATTGCATGCTTTCAGCTTTTTTCAAATGGGATGCGCTATATTTGGTTCTGTATTCTTGAAGAACACAATTTCCCGATTCCAAAACTATATAGTTTGTCTATATTTGGTTGAGCTGTTTCCAACATATTTGGTTCTAAAAATTTTAAAAATACTATCAAAGAAACCAAGTACCTCAAAAATTTTACTTGCAGCTTCCACCTGTACAGGTAGAAGGGTTCACAAAATCAGTAGTAGGATAGTATTTTTACAATTTTTGGAGCCAAATATATGAGAGATTGCTCAATCAAATATAGATCGAGGTATTATGCTCTTCAAGAATATATAACCAAATATAGGGCATCCCATTTGAAAAAAACTGGAAGTATGCAAAATTTCACATTTCTGACATTCAAATTTTGTTTCCGACCATGGTTTCTAAAGATTCAGCCAAAACAACTTTCGTATTTACACCTTTCTTCTACCTGTGAAGGTAAAGGCTGTAGGTGGGGTGTCAATATATAAAAAAACACCCTGTACAAATAAGTGGATTATTGCGGAACTTATGGATGCACCATCTACTCACCAATATACTGTTGAACTGTTCAAATAAGACACTCACCTGAAACGTGTAGTTTTTGAACTAACGAGAAAAATTCTTAACTGAGTGAATCAGGTTAGTATTGTACTTAAACAACATATTGGTGAATAGATGACTGATATGGGTCCACCCATAAGTTCTGCAACAATCCATTCGTTTGTACTTGAATAACTTGTCACAATATATTACTAGTTTGGTAAAGTAACATTACTAATTCCTATTAAAAGGCCAATTGACAAAAAGTGGATAATCTCACAAATTCTGATCTTATATAATAAGTTATTGTTCAAGTACAAATAAGTTGCGGAACTTATGGGTGGACCTCTGCGGGACGAGCGCAGCGAGTTCCGCAGCTATCTAATCACCAATATACTACTGAACTGTTCAAGTAAGACATTCACCTGAAATGTGTAATTTTTAAACTAATGAGAATAACGTACATTTGAGTGAGTCAGTTTAGTATCGTTATTATTAAACAACATATTGATGAATAGAAGTCCACCGATAAGTTCCACAACAATCCACTCGTTTGTACTTGAATAACTTATCACAATATATTACTAGTTTGGTAAAGTAACATTACTTATTCCTGTTGAAAGGCAAATTGTCAAAAAGTGCATAATCTTACAAATTCTGACTTTATATAATAAGTTATTGTTCAAGTACAAATAAGTGGATTGTTGCGGAACTTATGGACGGACCTCTACGGGACGAGCGCAGTGAGTTCCGCAGCCATCTACTCACCAATATACTGTTGAACTGTTCAAATAAGATACTCACCTGAAACGTGTACTTTTGAAACTAATGAGAATAACTCACATTTGAGTGAGTCAAGTTAATATTGTACTTGAACAACATATTGGTGAATAGATGGATGCCCAATAAACAATTTTCTTTACTTATGGTAACGACTAATTATATAAAGGGTATCTAAGAGGAATGAATAGTGCTTTCAGTATATAAGGGTTTTATAATATCCCCCAACCTCTAAGGTATATAACTAGGTGACATAAATATTTCAATTACCAAGTTATAAAACCTAGAGTAACTATTACTAATAGATATATATTAAAGTTTTATACATTTTGCGGTTACCTTTTTATATAACTTTACATTCCCTAGTTATAGAATGGTGATAATTTTTGCCTTTATAAAAATAGAAGTAATCGACGAGTCTTTCATAAATTTTTGTTGCTTCTGAATATGTAAGGATGCTTTATATAATTCACAGGGGGTATAATAATAAACAAATTGGGTGAGTGAAATAAATACCAGCGGCCAGCAGCATTACCAAGCATCACATCAAGCCAAACAGAAACAATAAACCTGTGCAGTCAGCTGGAAAAAGTGAGGTTATTGTTGTCATTTTATGCTGATGCCAGTGCTCCACTGCGGGTATTTTGCGTAATCGTTCAACCCTTATTTACGAATTATAATTGGTCAGAACTCAGAAATGTGGATAAAGCTGTCACGTACCACTTTAAGACCAATTATGTAGGGTGACGCGATTGGACGAAATACGTCATGGGAAACTGGGAAACCTGCATGCGCGACGTGTAATGATGGTTGCTAACTTATAAGTTATAGTACCTGGAGTATTTTTTGTTACCATTATAAACTTTGAAGTTTTATAAGAACCTTTTATAAAATCAAAAGAAGCTATATAGAGTACCATAATTTATGTAATGTTCGTTTAGGTAATATTAAGGTGATTAATTTTTCAAATTAAACTAGTCTTCATTCTGCCATATTTGATTTGCAAAAAAAATGGACGCTGTTTCACTGGTCAACGTGAAATTCAAAAATTTAGGGCATTTAGCTAACCATTTGTGATAAATATGCATAAGAACCTCATATAATTAAATAAGCAACTTTTTTCTCAAGAACTTGTCACTTAAATATTAATATTTTTTCAAAATTTTATTTTTATATTTGTGGCAATACAATCAAATATGTTTCTTTCAAAAGGCGCTCGCATTTTTTGAAGGTATAACATGTATATTTATCAGTAAAAATCGCTTAGCAATGAAAATTCGGACCAGGATCAATGGTTTAACAACACTTTTTTTATGTGAATGTAAAACAAGTACTCATTTAGCAGAAGCCATTGGTGCAACATAGGACTTCTTGTCCTTGTGCATCCCTTCATGAGACGGAGGCGCTGGAGGCATCATCATCAAACAAACATAGACATACCAAAAATAATTGAATAGACAAAGACAAAGAGAAACTTGTTACTCCAGGTGTCAAAATCATTTAATTTATATTTTTATAAAGGGTTTATAAGGTTTCTGGAAATATTTAAATAAATACTTCTATAAATCTTACAGTTATATTACATTACTAACACAGGTGTCGGTAACCTTTATAAACTCCGCCATTTAAGTGTTTTAAGGTTTTTATAAGGGTGATGTAAATGTTTCCCACATATTATTATGGAACTATAGGTTATTTAAAGTGAGTGTTGTAAAATATACGATTACCAATATATAACTAAAAATGTTTATTGGGTGGGTACACCCATAAGTTCCGCAACAATTCACTCATTTGTACTTGAATAACTTGTCACATTATATTACTAGTTTGGTAAAGTAACATTACTAATTCCTGTTGAAAGGCAAATTGACAAAAAGTGGATAATCTTACAAATTCTGACTTTATATAATAAGTTATTGTTCAAGTGTACAGGGTGTTTTTTTATATATTGATACCCCACCTATAGCCAGGGCCGGATTTAGGCACAGGCAACCGAGGCAACCGCCTAGGGCGCCACGATTGGGGGCGCCAAATTGCAAACAAATTTATTTCGAGTAAACAAGATAACTAAAAAAAGTGTTTTATGCCGCAAGGATAATAGGGAGAAAATCAATGTTATAACCTTTGACTATATATGTTATAACCTTTGACTATAGCATGTTCAATCGTGTAGATTATAGATTAAAGGCAATGCTTACGTATACATTTTTGGTTTTCTACCTAAACTTATTTTCACCACTATTCAACGTTTATAAACAAATGCACACCTTTCACATAAAAGCACGTAGCGCCTATAGGGAATTTATATTCAGGGTGTCCCACGACGTTTTACACATGTGATAGATTTTGTGATAACTTCGGAACGCGTCATTCAATTAAATTCAAAGTGGAACATTCAATGACGCGTTCCGAAGTTTTCACCTGGGTAAAATCTCGTGGGACACCCTGTATATGTATGGGAATCAACAATATTACATACGATTTATGGCTATCCTTTAACCTTAAAACAGGTATTTTAAGTCGGGACTGTAAGCGGGTCCCGAGTCGGGGCGGAACACCAGTCCCAACAAAACTTTGCCTAGGTATATAATAGCTATTGGACCGGCCCAGAAATAAAAATTGAATGTTAGAAATGTGGAATGTTGCATGCTTTCAGCTTTTTTCAAATGGGATGCCCTATATTTAGTTCTATATTCTTGAAGAGCACAATTTCCCGATTCCAAAACTATTTAGTTTGTCAATATTTGGTTGAGCCGTCTCCAACATATTTGGTTCTAAAAATTTCAAAAATACCATCAGAGAAACCAAGTACCTTAAATTTTTCCCACAGCTTTCACCTGTATAGGTAGAATGGTTCACAAAATCAGTAGAAGGATAGAATTTTTACCATTTTTGGAGCTGAGTATATGAGAGACTGTTCAATCAAATATACACAAACTATATATTTTTGAAATATAGGGCATCCTATTTGGATTTCACATTTCTGACATTCAAATTTTGTTTCTGGCCATGGTTTCTAAAAATTCAGCCAAAACTGTACAACTTTTGTATTTATACCTTTCTTGTACCTGTAAAGGTAAAGGCTGTGGGTGGGGTGTTAATGTATAAAAAAACATAAAAAAAACACACTGTACCTACCTATTTAAAATCACCTTATTCTCCTAAATAGTTCCCTCATTCCCATATTTTTATGGGCCATTCCTTCGAAAAACCGTATCTTGCACAATGCGCTGTCAAAACTAACCGAAACTAACCCAATCTGGCTTACTTTAACTTAAACTGCCCTCCCCCTTTTCAAAAGGCCTGTATCCGCCCCTGCACCCCATCTTTCTCATACCAGACAATATTCATATCATTACCCTTAACTAATTCACAAAGGTTAGGAGCTAATAGTTTGGTGATACTTTATCAAAACTCATCTTATGGAAAAGTCAAGCCTGGAACATAATGTAAGCCAGAAATCTTGCTTGTATAGAAAAGGCAAAACAAACAAACTGAATGTTGTCTGTATAGTAGCTGAGTGATATAAATAATCCTTAAAATCTCTCTAAAACATTTCAAATCAGTTCTAACCGCGAATTCCTATATATCTATTGGAAAAACTGATCTGTGAAATTGTTGAATGAAGTAAACAATAAGGGTACTTCCGTGAGAAAGAATTAAAAAAAATTCTTTAAAAATAATAAAAATATGCCATAGGTCCGTAATTGCTCAAACTTCTCCCCGCCTGTCCAATCCAATAGGGAAATTAATTGCATAATAAGGCAGTCTTTAGTCAGTTAACTATAATTTAATCGAATTGTCGTTCATTTAGGATTTAAACTTTCTAAAGCTTTATCGTTGGCTTACGAAGAAATTTTAAACTTAATTTATCTTTAAATTATTTACTTTGCCTTTTGTTTTAGTAACCCAATTTTAAAGGAAATCGCTTTTCGCGATTTTAGTTTTAATCGGGTTTTTAACTTGAAGTTTAATAAAGAAATTTTACCAATAATTTGTGAGAACTATAGGCGTGACCGAATTGGAACAAAAAGATTCGTGTTGAAATAAATTCTAAATGTATTATGAAAGGTCTGTTCTGTTCTAACACGTCAAAAACCATCCCATGAACGGTTGTGTTTGTATACGAATTTCGGCTTCTACTCACAAATTCTAGGCTTTGCGCAGAATCGTGACGGTATATTGTATGGTTTCCTGCTGAGTTGGAACAAAGCTATAATTTGCTGAAATTGTAATTTTAGGTAGGTACTTACCGTCTTTTGTCTGTCATAACTTTTAATTATCCCTTGAAAAAATGCTCCTTTTCTGTTTTTGTTTTTTTTTTGCTGTCAAAAATACCAAAAACAAACACAAAAAAAAGCCATCCTGATGAAATATGTACGGCCCTTTTAATTAAAAAACTCGTCGGTGTTTCGTCTATGAGGGCCTCAAAAAATAAAGTGGGGATTTTTGCAGTAAAACCCCACAACTTCAAAGCAAACCTGTTAATTATACGTTTCTTTGGATTAAGGACTCGACCTCCAGTAATTTCGTTTTCGTTAATTTTCTGTCGCTTATTTATTTTTGGCTTTGGTAAGAAGCATGTTTACCATCCAGCTTTTTTGTAATTCCGCTATTTATCTAAAACGCGATGCCAAGATTCAACACACGCATTCTCAATAGAAAAAAAAAAGCCGTCCATGGTCTCTTAATCAATAGTTCGGTATCGTATCGCGGTACTAGAAGTACTTTATATGCAAATCGACCAGGCTATTAATTAATGCAAAGACATCCGATCCCCTGTGTAATCACCACGATGCCGCTCTTCTGCCGAAAAAAAAAAATCTAATAATAATACGTAATAAAATTACTCCAAGTTATTAAACTAGAACAATAATTTCCTGGTAATGGAATTCTCTTATACTATGTAATTAGTATTCAAAAGAAAATACAGCGATTCATTCTAACATAATAAATTATATGTCTCGGGAATATTAACCTTGCCTTGATAAGAAAATCGCATTTTATACAGTGCGTACTGGTATGTTATTATTATAAAAGGTATGGCTAGTAGCTAGTAGCATACGGGGGCAGTTTTAAGTAATAAAATATTATGGATATGTTAGATAAAATAAGTTGCTGCTGGTTGGTGGCTAAAGGTATATTTAAAGGTATATCGTCATATGGATCAAATCACTGGGTTAATCTAAGAGTAGCGCTTTGCTGTTTTATAAAGATTGTTGTAGACATTATATGCGATCAATTTATAGTGGACATAAGAAGACAAAAATCATAAATCAATGTCAGGTTACATCATTCAACTGAAAAATATAACTTAAACAATGTAAACAATTTCAAGTAGCATTCTGCTCTCATCTCATCCTACAATGAAATAATTTTCTAAATTTCAGAAACACAAGTAACCTTGGGTTTGCCTATAATTTGCTAAATTATTATCCTCTCGAAATCAAAAAAAAAATCCTATTTCTCTTTGATTCCATCTTCACAAATAAAACAGATCAGAAATTGTTGGTGCTTACTGAACCGTCATCGATGCGACATGCATCAGCAAGAAAAATATCATTAAATTAAAAATGCTACCTACCTCGATCTCCTCCGGGAGACAAGAAAAACCTACGTCGACGATATCGATGTTTCAAACAGAACAACACAAAACTATTCAAAAATCCTAAACAACAGCTCCGTGTGTGTCCAATGCGACATTAAAAAGACAGAAATTTTTCAAATGGTAACACACTTACCTACATATATTCCTTGAAAGCCATTCAAGGTTGGGCCGTTGCGAATCGGGTTAGAACCAAGTACCAGATGCAAAGACTACGTTGGGTCGTTCCGGTAAATCGCCGATTTGATAAGGCTCACGATTTTCTTACGGATTGGGTCCATTGCATCTGCTCGCGACGAATTTCCGTTTTTCTGTGATTTTTAATATAAATTCTCAAATGCTTAACATGTCAAATGACAAGACGCACGTTGCACGTCGGATTTTTTTGGCGCTCTCGAGGGTGTCGATTTCCTGGAACACGGGATTAGTTCCATGGGAATGAATAACTGAAAAGACTATATTGGTGTCAACGATCCACCTGCACACTTTTTCAGTTGCTGCAGTTATTCGCATTTTTCATAATCCTTATTGCAAACTAAACGTGGCAGGTGTCAGATCGCATCATTACACAATGTGAAGAATCGAAAAGCAACGTCTCGAGACGGGAAAGAAGCACTTTGATTTAATGCAAGCCAAAAGCATGCATAGAAAAATAAACATCATCTTAATAATTCAAGCGCATGTTGCAAAAATATTTGTACAGTTAAAACGCATTGAATCGCGTCCCGCGTTATGCATATTACGCTGATGTATATGAAATAGAAAGAGAGAATTCTGCTCCGCTATAAGCGGCTTATCTGAATTAATAAACGGTTTTGGAATTCCTTGGTTGTGGATCTTGGGTAATTGACTTTTGCGGCCGTTTCCTCGATTGCTGAGATGGCAGTCTGATGGAAAGCATAAGAAGGTAAAATTGACGACTTTAGTACACATTTCATATTAGTTTGTACCTATGTAACGACATTTAAGATACAATTAATAATACAACTTCAACTTTGTCAAGATTGCTTTGATTAGAAAACAATAATGTATTCTCAGTATTTCTAGCTGAGAAATATTAGGAAATGTTGAACACATCTATAACATCATTTGAATTGTTTTCATAATTCAAAATTAGGCAGGATATACCCAAGCTTTATATAGAATTTTCCTTGCTGCAGATGCTTCAATTGATAGTGGTTGAGGTTTTTGGGATTTGATCAAAATCAAAGTACCTACTCTACACTTCTATATAAGTAGGTAGATTTTAACTTTGTGATCGTTGCGGTGTTAAGGTTATGGACTTGTGCTTCCCATTATATTTATAGTGGGTTCCCGGATTAAGGATTCCAAGTAAGTTTCTGATTTAAGATGACTTCCTAATACTTAGCCTCCTTTTCTTTGTAAAAGGTACAAATACGGTTTTGTTGGGGTTGACACTCGAACCCTCCAGTCCAATGCTGTGGGCAATTTGCAAAATACATACTTTCAATATTTACAATTTATTTTTCAAATATTTATTCAGAAATCCATAGAAAAAAATCTAGCTGATAAACGTATTTATTCAAACTCTTGGCACAATAAATGTTTATACCCCCTTACTGTGTACTCTCGTAATTATCACGTAGGAATGCCTTTTCATCGGTACCTTTTGTCTTTGTTTACATATATCTTACACTTATACGATGTATTTGTCCTGGGTACATTTGGTACAATGTTAGGGATAAAAAGGACTGTTGACTTTTAATGTTTTTATGACTATAGATATATTTTATTTAGATATTTACTTTTTTAACTTTGCATAATCTTGTGATAAGGGTCGTTTGAAAATACCATAATTAGGTCCAATTAATTTCAATTAGCAATTTCGTTTATTTGATATAAAAAAGGTTCCTTTCATGTATTTTTTGTCTCAAAGACCATTCATATGGTAAAACCGCGCCCCTTGCGAAAATACACTGTTCGATTTGAATTTTGGGGTGGAAATAACGGGGCCCCCCTATTTGTCCTCGTTGAGTGCCATTGAGCAGTTGTTGGTTTTGCCATTTGCCTTTGAGGGTTGCCTGTATTTTTTTTTTTTTAAGTTTTGTTATTTTTGTCGTTTGTAGAAGTACTCAAGCAATCGATTTTAATTAATTTATAGTCTAGTACTTAGGAAATTGCTTGTATACACAAACGTAATAGATTGGTTTTTGTGGTCTACAACATCAGGATAAAGCAGTTGGTTTTTACACAGAGACAAACGCTTGAAAGGAAGTTTAAAGAATATTTTGCGCTTCAACGATGGTTTTATTAGAAAATAATACTTATTCTGTTTTCAAGTTCTGTCTCGACGCATATTGAACTGAAGACAGTAAAAACCATAAATACAGATAGGATCAGGCTACTAGACACATGGGCTTCAATGGGACCAGTTGACTGATACCCATGTTACCCATATCACTGCATGTTATTGAAATTTGTGCTCCGCTATACTCGGCTTTGACAACTCCGCCTCGATTCGTCTAAACCGGGTACCAGCTAATTCGTCTTATCACTCTCTATGTGTATAATTTGACTCAGTCTGTATAAGACAAAATCAGCACACCTACATAGACACTAAAATCGTGAGAAAAATCTATCTCCTCTTTTGTGCGGAAATACAAAGCAATTTCGAGTTACCAAGCATGCAATTGGATCGCAAAGATTTCCAGTAGATATACAAAGAGAGTTCTAGACCGAAAGTGGCCCCATTCTGGGGCCCGCGCCCGTCATCAGAGAAGCCCCAAATTGAAGGAGCCTAACCCAGGTGGGCCTGTGCCCCATTTCGGGGCCCCAATTTTTTCGTGAGCCCCATTTTTCGGCAAGCCCCATTTACATGAATTCATAACCTAAAATTGGAGGATAACAGATGCGATGAGACCCACGGAAAATGGGGGCTCAGTACGTTGTATCTTGTTACAAGTCACTAGTTATGGGGTACCAAATTTCAGGTTTCGAGTTCTAGGTACGTGGTACAAATTTCAGGTTACCAGCACGAGATACGGGGTATCAAATTTCAGGTTATGAGTTGTAGGTTATATTGATTCCATATATGGATAATGGGGCCGCGGGTCTAGCAGCGGAGACAAGGGGCCCCTTTCCGATTTTTCCCTAGATTTACGGACATTTTATTGGCAACACCGCACATTATTAGTTTTGGTAACGTCGCACGTACCTGTCATCTTGTATGGGGTATCACATTTGAGGTTATGAGTTCATGTGAATGTAGGGCCCGAGAAATGGTCACTGGAATAGGAATTTCGAAAAATGGGGCCCACGTACATTGGCAACGTCGCACATTATCAGTTTTGGTAACATCGCATCTGTCATTCTCCAATTTGAGGTTATGAATTCATGTAAATGGGGCCGCGAAAAATGGGGCCACGGGTCTAGCAGCGGGGACACGCATGTGGCTCTTTTGCTGACGTCACTTGGGCTAGGCCTCTTTAAATTGGGGCGTGCTACTTGGGTGAGGCCTCTTCCATTTGAGGATTGCCGAAAAATGGGACCCACGAAAAAATGGGCGCCCCGAAATGGGGCACAAGCCCACCTGGGTTAGGCCCCTTCAATCTGGGGCTTCTCTGATGACGGGCGCGGGCCCCAGAACGAGAATGGGGTCACTTTCGATCTAGAACTCTCTTTGTATATCTACTATTTCCAAACTTGAATTATCTATTTTTCAGAAGAATACATAAACTGCTCGAACAAAGTCATACAATTCAAACCACAAATAATAAGTGAATCAGGATACGAGATACAAAGTGAACAGAACATTGATACTTTGGAATAACCAACGTAAACTCTAAAATTTGTTTATGTTATGAACTCACAAAGTCAAATCTCCTGGTTATTCCAAATGGAAATCAAGGAATTCCGTTTTTGAATCGTTTCAAATTGATGGCTTTTATCAGGAACTTTTTGACGCTGATGTTTACATAGAACTGGAAATGGTCACCTGGATAAAGTATTTACAGGTGCACCCTCTCTATCGGAGGGTTAGTCATTAGAAGGAGAACCTTTCATATTTCTTACTCTAGAAAATCCATTATTGTGTTTACTATTGGTTATTTTTCTTCTTCTTACTGAAACCTTTAGTTCACTGAATTGGAGCATCAATTACAGCATAAATCTTTCCGAACATTTTAACGATTTGCAAAGTAGATAAGTGGGTGATAAACGTGCCACATAAAAAACGCATTTTTCCCAAACTAATTCAATTGTGAGCAAAACCAAATACTTTAAAACCCAGAGACAGACCAATTATTGCTATCGTAAAAGTGTTAATTAGCATTTAAATTAAATTTAAACTATTATCTTAGGAATCTTGAGGGTTTAAACTACCAATGAATCATTACTCCTACATCTGACTGCGGAATTTTGTCACCCATAACTAAAATAACGTATGAATTCCGCCCTTTGTGCCGACAGGAATATATTAAATAATATTTAAAATCCCATGCGCTTTAATGAAACTCATTTCTTTTTGGCGCAAAATATAATATTTCATTTCTTGAACCGCAATCAGTTTGATCGTCCCACGCGTTATTATCCACGTCTCGTAGAAAATTAACACCATATATTTTTTGACATTTTTACGTTTTACTCTTGGGCGGGTGTCAGTTATGGTACTTTGTAAATGTGTCGGAATTTATGAGGATTTTCTTGGTTGGAGAAATATGCTAATTTTATGCCTTCATGGTCAAAAATACTCTTTCCTGAATAATGTTTTCCTCTAAATATTAAAACCAAATTTAACTATAACAATTATAATATAATATGTCCTCTCATCAACAATATAACAATCAAAGTTTTTAGCGACACAAATTCACTTTAATTCTTGTAGGTATCTTTTATTTAACCATGGATTAATTAAGCTCAAAAGTTTCACTCTTGTTGTATGCCTCAAAGCAACATACAATTACATGTTAAATTTACCAGCAATAAAGTTTATGGCAAAGAGCTAGAGGGTAGGTATTATAATATCTTCCTATACAGGAAACCTTACGTTGAAGCCTTTTTCTCGTAAAAATCTTCGAGAGCAGTTAAAAAATTTGTTTTGGTCCGCTTTTATGACAAACTAAATTACTTTTACGCTTTATTTTATTACTTGCACAGTTAAAAATTTAATTCAGGGAAAGAATATTTTAATCAGAAAAGATAATTAACTTGTAAACTCAAAAGCAAAAATTCAAATACACTACAAACTAAAATAAGGAGAGTAGTTCAAGGCAGTAGATTATATTCATTTGCCATACTGTTACGGAAGTAGAAACCTACAACCTGTTTCGTTTGCATAAAAATACTTCACCTAGATCTTTGAAATGTTTCTGCATTGTATACCTGATGATTAGTTGATGCTTGTATGATTTCTCTTAGCAGATACACGATCATTATTTTGATTTACTTTGTATTTAGACCGGAAACAGTAGAGCTACCATCAAAATATTTTTTTTTTAGTGAAACTGCTTCTTTGAACATTACTAGTAGTGCGTGAATACAAAAAAACGAATCCACTGCGGGTAATTTTGTTCATAAAGCATCTAATCTAATTTCCGGCCAAAGGGAAATGATTCACTTTAAATGGTTAACGTATGCAAATCGAGTAAATCAAGTGTGTAATGTAATTATCTAAATTTTAGTGCCGCTTCTATTTTTCTATATCAAAAAAATGCTTGAGGATGACTTTTATGAAGTTGAAATTCGAAACAATGGAGTTGCACGGTTGCTTTGTTACATCACAAGCCCAATTTCATACTAAATAAAATTCAAGCAAAATTCTTCCGCATTGAATAAAAACTAGACACTGAATTTATTAAAGTAAAAGCACGACTAATGCACGTTTAACAAAAACTTGACTTTGATATTCTAATTTTTTCACATAAACTGGTCATTAGTTTGAGCCGTGAAGTGGAAAATTAAAATGACATTTATTTCTATAGGAAATGAAACTTTTTTGAAAGGAAAAAATTTAATTTTGTGTTATAAAACAATAATGTTGTGCCATGATTTAATATGTTCATTTGGCAGCGACTAAATATACCTAATGGCCATAAAATTATTCGTAAAATGCCTGGAAACAATTTTGAAAAATATAGTTTTTAAACACGCTTCACATTAAACTTTTATTGATATACATGTTCAAGTTTATATATGGTGTTAAACTTTATATTATATGAAACCTATTATTGGAAGGAAATAAAATTTTATCCACTACTTTATGTTTATTCGTTGTAAAACTTAATAGTTTTGTAAGTTTCTTTTGTGTAATTTTTGTTTGTGATTTGTTAAGGAACTAAATTGATTCTTAGCCGATCAACAAGTTGCAAATAAATGATGTGAATCAAGGCTAAATTGTCTTATTAATGTAGGTATATGTTTATTTTATTTTTATATTTTAGTAGGTAGGTACTTCCATTTGAAATTTCCATTGGATGCTTAGTTTTGATTGGTCGATACATTCGATCTACGATTTTTGTAATTATGTATCCCATTATCTTTTTATAAATTGTTTCCTATGTGCCTGATTGCTGATTGATATATGAGGTATTTTTCACGGATTATCTTGTTATTTACCTAGTATTCTTGGTAAATTCAATATAGACTTTGATTCAATGATTCTTATACAGGTCTGACAAGTCAGCATCTTACAGGCCAATTTTAATGCAGTAGAATAGAATGAAATGTATAGGAAAAGTCTAAGGTTAAATAGAGAATGAAAACGATTTCCCCTGTTCCACCTCCTGCATGCAGAGCTGGGAATGGTGGAGGCGGAAGAGGGGAAATTGTTTCCGTTCTCTATTTAACCTTAGACTTTTTCTAGACATTCCATTCTATTGCATTTAAATTGGCATATAAGATGTTCACTTGCCAGGCCGGTATAAATGTTTCTTGAGGTATGTTATACCTACTATTGAAATTTGCTAAAATGAGGGTAGGTACATAGATTTTTTTTTTGCGATTTTGGCGTCTTAGATAAAAGGTGTAGTATAACAACATACCCGGGTTCGTTCAGTAAGATTGAACGGTGAGAATTTTTATTACCTTTTAAACAAAAAAATTTCTGAAAAACGAAACGGAAAACAAATAGGACCTACGTTGTGGAAACTTATTCAATTTTACTTACTGCATGTCCAGTAAGCCCGACATAGCAAATATTAGGGAAATTTAAGGGAGGTTGTGATACGCAAAAGAAACGAAAAATTTGTGAGACGTCTACTTTATTATTAAAATAAATCGTACCGTTCTTGACCTGGAACTAACGAGGGGCAAGAGCACGGCAGAGAAACCCTCGATCTAACATTCCTCAAAAATTAAAACATACTGTGTCATTTTAATGATAATTGTGAGCCATTAATTCAATAATTCAAGTCAATGATTCAATAATTCAATAAAAGTTTAAGTTAGGTACCATCCTTAATCTTTATGCTAAAATTTTAATTCCACACACAACATTCAATCAACACTACCTATATTCAATACTGAAGAGTTTTTTGTTAGGTAGCCAGTTTCCCAGCAGGTACTGAGGTTCCATACGGGAAGCTACTCAGCTATAGTTGTTTTCAAGCCAATATCTCTAGTTTGATTATTCCAATTTGCTTTGCTAGGATATTCGCTCGTCAGCAGGGTAGGAAAATGTTAGTAAATTCAACAAGGCCCTAATGTACGCTCTAAATCCAAAAATCAAAATCCCAGCACAAAAGATAGCACATAATTTTTCTAGGTTTCAATTAACTCTTCATCTGTGTTGTTTACAGCATGAAATTATTCTTGTTAAATACATGAACAATGCACATGTTATAAAAAATGTTATAAACAAACAAAAAATACATAACAATGAAAAAATAATACTTGTATAAATTGAACTCTCAACGACAAAATAACAATTATTCAACTGGCCTTGTGAATGCTTCTTAATGACACAGAAACTAATCACAAATTGAATTAAACAATCAGTTCATTACAAAATAAAAATTAAAATTGGATAATGAACAATGGCAGACAAGCGTGTTCTCTCTAGTCTAATCTTTCATTCTCTTGTATGAAAATATACTCTCAATATCTACTGAAGAGAAACTCTCTGCTGTTCTGATACAAGCGCCCTAGCGCTATGACGTTTACACACACACCAAAGAAACGTGAAAAAGGGTTTTTGATAATTTTTCCCTTTATCAATGACAGGGCAAATACGGAATGACTGACTAAAAAATGCCTCAGTAAAGTTTCAGATCAGCTTGGCTGTCGTTACTACCCCTAATTTGTACCTGGTGGGAGGCCAATGTAAATAGCTCTATGTATTGTAAATATTATTTATATTTATTAGTATGTAGTTAATTGTTTATTTATGTTGAAATTTTTAAGGTAATTAGGTTAAGGTAGGTAGCTTAAGTAATTTGTAAATATTGGAAATAAAGAAATTAATTGGAATTGGACTGAAGAGAATTTTTAACCCTAAGAGCGCCGAAATATCAGAGAATTTGAATAATAGCCTGATAACAATGCTCCTCAAAGAAGGAGATAAAGCTGACGTCACAAACTCTATTAATCCAACAATTCATGAAAATGTTCACTAACCGTAATCAACCGAAATGATTAGCTCCCAAACCGTTGAACAGGCGCCTGTGATCATCTCCCTATGAAATATTCATAGAATCCTGTCAATCCAGGCTTTTTCCTCTCATTTCCTCATCAGACACATCTTGCCTTCTGTCATTTCTCTTCTTGCGAAGAAGATAGTGAATCCGAGCACAAGAGAGAATTATAAATTTAAGCGTGAAATTACTTTATTGTTCCTGTTTATGGCCGACATTAGGACTTTATATGACGTTGAGAGCCTTTAAAAATGTCTGAGATGATGACTGCTACGTGGATTTCTTTAATGGCTGAAAAATCTTCTCTTTGTAGTTTGTCCTTTACCTTGATTTATTACCTGTCTTCTATGCAAGTTTGTATTATTTTTTTTTTATCCGGTCTTTGCTTGAGGCTGTTTTCACCCTTTGAAATGAATTTATTGAATGGTTACAAATTCAATTTAGGTTTGTATTTTATACAAACCTCGTTTAATCAAGTATCTATCGGAGAAAACCCGGTTCCATACGAATGCTGCAAAGACGCGAAATTTAATTCAGACACGTTTTAAACACAACAAACTCCATTAGCGAATGTGTTTACAATTGTTGCGGACTTGAATTACGAATGAAGCCGTGCTCAACATTGGCAATTCGAGGAAGGTAAAATAAATTCAAATTTTAACGAATCGCGAAAGATTTGTCAGTAATCAGAAACGCGTATAGTTATATTAACCCAAATTCTACTTGTGTTGACCAAAGCAAATTCCTAAAGGACGTTCTCGTTTGTAATCAAACAGATGCAGTTGCAAACCAGAATGGACAGTAAGCCACTAGATACAGCTAATATAATTGACCCAAAGTTTGCCTTTCCAGACACCACTAATGATGCAAACTTGTTTACAGTTGTGTATCTTGGTATACTGACCATAATTGGCTTTAATACGAGCTTATTGCGTTTCCAGTCCCTCTAATTCTCAACATTTGAGCAATTCTGCTTTGCAAATATGTAAAATAGTCATTTTTAAATAAACTTATTCTCGAAACAACCATAACGCATCTTAAGTTATAATAAAAGTCACCATTAATCAGTCAATCCAACAAAATTTAATTTACAACACCGTAAAACATTGAAACATAAAACTACATTTTACCATCCATCCCTATGGAAAGTTCCAATGTCTATCAGTATAAGAAAAATATGTAATAATATGGCTGTTTTACGGTCCAAAAGAATCAACCGTCGTATATAACAATATTTATGTGAGGCTCGTCGCTGTTTGTCTAATTAGTCGTTGTTTTGAAATTTAATAACCGGACGAACCAGAGGCGCATTTAATGACAAAATAAAATTATAGATTCATTCGGAGTCATCCGAGAGCGATTCGGAATCGAGCCATAAAGAGCGGAATGTATAAAAGTGAACATAAAAGTTGGATTTTTATCATTGCTTCAGGAAAAATATGGTTATGCTGATTCATATTTGCAATTCAATATGTTCGTAATAATATTTGTAATTTAATAACCTTTTATTGAAACATTGGCTAATCTTTCTTTCCTGCAGATGGGATTTAGTGGACTTATTTACAAGCAACTTCCATTTAACAATTTTATGAAGTGTTAAAAAGCAGTTAATACAAAATATTTTTCTTGGTTCACCCACAACTTGAAAGACTAATTTTAATAGCCCATATAAATTAACTACAATTAACTGAATCAGCAGTAAAACACCAAGAAACTGTCGGAGAGAGTGTCATAATCATGTTGTGGTTAATTTTTTTTTAACAAGAGGTCGCCAAGTTAAGGATATCAATTCATTTAGCGGTAATTCGGTTTTGGACAGAGCCATACGGGCTTGTTATATTGCCATTAACGATTTTGTGGTATGAGAATCTCTTGTTTTATGAGGTTGAGGACATTAAAATTAAAATGCTCGTTTATAATAACAGTTTTTTTTTTTTGGCCAGATACTTAAATTGAGATATATTGTTAAATGTCTTAACTGCTCGAAATATTAACGTTTTTTATAGATTCCGTGAACGCATTTTGAAGTCTGCCTTATTACTGGAAGACGTTAGAAGTCTTGATTTTCTGGTTATTTTTTTGACCAAGACTTGGAATATTTAACATAATTGGCATTAATTTTGACAAGAGGCAGTCATAACTTTAGTTTGAAATAGTCATTGGTCAGCATTCTAGGTTCCGCTATGGTTTTAGTAGGTACCTACCTACTTGTGACTATCTCCTCACCATTAAAATTTGCCAACGAATACCATCTTCAGTGAACTATGAGAAGCCATTTGATAGCATAAAGGTATGGGCCCTATGGAAAAAGCAATAAAAACCTCATGGTAGAGATATATTATTCATGAAATTTATAGAAGTGCCAGATAGACAATACAGCTTGCTGCGGATACTCATTTAATATAATAATTTATCAGTGGTATTAAAAATCCGAATATATGATGGAAAAATTAATACAACTTAAGGAACCAGAAAATAATTTTCCTCACTGTGTTAACTTTACACTTGCTGTAGAATCTGCTCATAAAGATTCAAAAGAAATACAACATTTACAGTCCACCACAACATCTACCCATTCTTTTCAAAGTCAAGTAAAGTTTCCTAGAAAATCTAATGAACCTAAAATTTCCAGAAGTATACCTTTTCCAAAGCGTCAATGTTTTCGATGCCGAGAAGATAATAATTTGGCTAACGCACGTGCAGATATAAGGATGCTAAATGC
Organism: Ceutorhynchus assimilis; assembly: GCA_917834065.1. Taxonomy (NCBI): domain Eukaryota; kingdom Metazoa; phylum Arthropoda; class Insecta; order Coleoptera; family Curculionidae; genus Ceutorhynchus; species Ceutorhynchus assimilis. Next base: position 9,014,427 of record OU892281.1, read on the forward strand.
GAAATATGTCACCGAATTGGACATTTACTTAGAACTTAGAGTATGTATGAGCAGACTAAAAAATTATGCCCAAAGACGAGTAGGTAATCAAATTGAACCTACAACATCCATTACTCTAGAAGAACACGTTTCAGAAGAAGATTATTATTTTATGAATGTTTTAGACAATTTTTTTCTTCCAGAAATTATCATGAAATCGGGAAAAATATGGTTAAAAATTTATTTAGATGGTGAATTATTACAAATGGAGTATGATACCGGTGCAACAGTTTCTTCAATATCACATTCCCTTTTTCAGAAGATATTTTCCAATAAAAGAATGAAGAAAACTAATTTGCCTCTGAAAACACATACCGGAAAAATAATTCAACCAGAAGGGTATTCGACATTTGAACTTCAATACGAAAACCAATCTTTGGTAGAGAATGGATGCGAAAGATTATAGGGTAAACATTCCTAAAATTCTGGTCGTAAAAAATGTGACTTTTCAAAAAATCATACAAAAAGCAGGGTGTTCCATTTAAAAAACAGTTCATCCATGGCGTAACTATTTAGCTCAAATAATTTTTTGGTACTATGGTCGTCCGTGGAACACCCTGTACATTGACACAATTCGGTGTATTCTATTTAACACTGTTTTGTGCATATTCAAAAATATGTACCGGGTGTCCAAATAAGAAAGGACGCCGGCTATATCTCAAGAACTATTAGTCCTAGAGCTTCCAAGTAAATTTTTTTTATATAGAATAGGCCATGAAAAATAGCTGGAAATAGTTTTCAAGTTTGTAAGTTGACCGCTAGGGGGCGCCAAGAACACTCGAAAACATAATACTGTGATTATCTTCAAAAAACGCCCACTTAAGGTATCCTAAAAATATGATTATTGAAATCTTGATGAGATTACGAAAAAATTTTGTTAAGGATTTTTTGCCATAACTCTTCAAATAAGAGGTGGGGGGAGGTTCAAACTTTTTTGTTTTTCAACCGATTTTAATGAATCGGGTGTCATTTGAAAGAGTTTTTTGATGATGATGAAATGCATAATAAAAATGACAGGATTATATTGTTTTGTTGCCGCTAGGGGGCGCTTTGTCTAAAAGTCGACAATTTTCCATTTTTTCTCGGAAATTTCAAATATAATGTTGCTTTTTTATAATTTAGATGAAAAGAGGATGAAAAAAATAAGGAATCGGGTGAAAACCGCAAGACTGAATCTTTAACCTAGCCCAAAATATAAATAAACAAATATTTTCAGTAAGAACATTTTCAGAAAAAAACCTTCTTGCCTTCCTTTTCGGGATGAAACAAAAAAAATCTTATTTTTTTACAGCACTATAAAATTAGTAAGAAGAAGAACTAATTGTATATCTGAAAGTAGCTACCAATCCACGATATCAAGAATTGAAATTGAATTGAACTATAGCTATTTACATTCCAAGCTGCGAAAGCGCACTTTTAGGTGCGAGGTGTATTTAATACCTCCGAACACCTAAATATTTGTTTACATTTCAAGCTGCGAAAGTGTACTTTCAGATGCGAGGTATATTCAAATAGCCGAGGCGAAGCGAAGCGCAGCCTCGGCTATTTGAATACCTCCGAGCACCTAACAGGACTTTTGCAGCGTGAAATGTATTAAACTTTTCATCCTTTCCCCTCAAAAATAGCGAATAGGTATGCGAAAGTGAAACATGCTAGTAGCGAAAGTGAAAGTAACTACTAGCATGTTTCACTTTCGCTTTCGCTCGCTTATGCAAGATAAAAAAATCTACTTTTGTAGGGGGGAGAATGAAAAGAGCTTTTGTAGCGTGTAACGTATTAAACTTTTCATTGTTCCCCTCAGGAATAGTATATTACATATCGAGGTGGAAAGTGTTTTATAACTGTCGAGAGATTTTACAACGGTTAAACTGAGGCGCAGCCGAGGATCAATCTTAGACTATGGTTTAATTAAAATCTCGAGACAGTACTGAAACTTTTAACCAAGGCATGTACATACCGGGTGCATCTAAACATTCCGGCATAGGATTCGGCACCTAGGCATATTTCATTGGTCCGTTTGAATTTGGACCGCCAATTAATGCGGAGTGCCGAAATCCGTACTTGAATGTTAAACGGTGCTGAGCCTCAGGTCGGAATGGTATATACATACTATACTATGTGGAGTGCCGAATCAAAGGTCAAAATGTTAAACAGTGCCCAGCTGCAGGTTGGAATGTTACTCCGTTAGCACGGCACAAAATCAACAAACAAACTTTATTTACTTTTTGTAACACATTTATTTTATTTCAACGATATATTTCAAAAAATCTTGGACAATAATTTGCAGTGGCGGACCCAGGGGGGGATTTAAAAAACCTGAAACCTGGCAAATTAGAATAGAAAATTTTGAAAATAAATACCCTAATATATTTATCTTTTTTTTTTTGTATCTGTGGTGCTTAGTTTAATTAAAACATCAATTGAAGCCAGGCAACAGCAGTTTTTGGATTTTCCTTTATTATCATTTCCTTGATCCACTTTTTTATAAGCACTATGATGGCATACAAAAACATATCTAAAAAATGTATTTTCCAAAGTCTATTCGTATCCAAGAAGATTCTATGTCAATTTCTAAATTCCAAAATTGAGAGCTTTTTTGAAAAGGAGAAACGATGGTTATGATCCCAAAAAATCAAATGTGTTTTCAAGGCAGGAAATAAAGACATTTTTGAAGGAGGCACCAGACAGTCAATATTTGTTGATGAAGGTATGAATATGGCTTTAGAACTATTCCATAAAACAGTAGTCTTTATTTTGTAGGTAGTTGCACTCATTGGCGTTGCTGGAGCATGCCGTAAAGACGAATTGCTCAAGATGACATTAAGTGACATTGAAGATAAGAGGGATGTGATAATAATAAAAATTCCAGATAGCAAGAATAAAACCAGACGTTCGTTTACAATTATCAATGATACTGAAAATAATATTGATTGCCTTGGTATATTCAGAAAATATGTTAACTTAAGGCCCAAGAACACTGATCATAGACGACTCTTTTTGAGGTATGAGGTACGGAAATGTGTCAATCAAGTTGCTGGTAAAACTACCCTTGGAAAAGTATCTTATAATATTGCCAAGTACTTGAATTTGGACAATCCTGAGTCTTACACGGGACACTTATTTCGAAGAACTTCGGCAACACTTTTGGCAGATACGGGTGCGGATGTTCTCGCTTTAAAAAGGCACGGAGGGTGGCGATCTTCCACAGTCGCGGAAAGTTATGTGGCCGACTCAAGTGCAAATAAAGTAGATACGGCCAGAAGAATTCTAGGTAGCAGCGAGAATATAAGATTTGAATCCGCAACTCCCAGCACAAGTTCCTCTATGATAGTCGAGGATTCCTTTAGTAGTATAAGGATTCTAATATTTTAAGTTCTTCGACTTCAATACAGGAAAGTATGCCTATGTTAAATGTAACTAATTGTACAAATGTTTCTTTTCCTTTCAAAATTAAAAAGTAAATAACCATGAAGTATCGCATTTTTATATTACTAGGTAGGTACCTATCTGTTTATGCTAATTTCAACTTTTGGACGTCTAATGGCCATTTGCACTGACCATTTTAAGGAACCCTTAGCGATAAGTAGGTATCTTTTAAAATGACAGTTTTAGATGGAAAAATGTCACTTTAAGGAATACTTATCGCTTAGGCTACCTTAAAATAGTCGGTCCAAATGGCCATAGGTATTTTCTATTTGTTTCAATAAAATTGTATCCTTAATTTGTTTTGGGTTTTTTATTTAAGAAGTCGAGTGTTTTTGTCACATTATTTTGACAGAGATATGAAAGCAATTTTCACCTTTCATATCAACACTTTTTTGACCGGGTCAAAAAAGTAACTTTTTTGGCCCGGTCAAAAAAGGAACTTTTTTGACCCGGACTGTAAGTGACACTTACAGTTCATGGACGTAGGTCAAAAAAGTCAACTTACAGAATGGGTAGCACAAAAAAAACTATTTAGGTGTACGGAGGTATTAAATACACCTCGCATTCCCATTTTTTTGATATGTTGTGGAGGATTTAATTCTGAGCAACCTTTAAAGGGGACGAAATCTTGTAGGTATTATGGCCTTTGAGATATGAGCGTTGAAAGATTAACTTTTTTGCGACTTTTTGTGTGGAGAGTATACGAGATACTGGTGCTACTGGTGTTTATCAGTCAAAATATTGAGAGGTTCACATATTTTACGTCACTCAAAAATTAATGTAACTAGTGCAATGGAAATTATTGATATTTTTTGGGAAATTTGCCCGAATGCATTTTTAGTTGAAAAAGAGCACGAGTGCACGTAGTGCACGAGTGCCTTTTTCAGTTAAAAACGCATGAGTGCAAATTTGTCGAAAATTATAAATATATTTCCATTGCACGAGTTGTATTTAATGAGAGAATTTCATAAATCAAAAATTTAAATTTTTGGCAAAAAATGTCAAAACACCAGTTTTCGCACCAGTTAGTATGCAATTATCTGATAATTTGCACTAGTACAAATTATCGCATAATTACAATCTGATTGGTTCAAATCAACAATTAAAACATGTCAATTTATTGTTGGAATACCAGTTTTGACAGATGTATGAAATTCTGAAAAAAAATTTGACTTGGAAGCTCTAGTACTAATAGTTCCTGAGATATAGCCGGCGTTCTTTCTTATTTGGAACACCTGGTACACTGTTGCGTGTATATTTGAGATAATTTAGTGTGAAAGTTACAGTTACATGATATGGTGTATTATGTTTAACACCGTTTTGTGTAAATTGTTCACGTAAATTTTCGTTAAATTTACCAAAAACCTTGGTGTGAAATATACACAAACTGGTGTGGCCTTATATAGACCACTTTTCGTGTAACAATTTGCATCATTTTTTTTTACTACTTGCTTGCCTGTTAGGTGAATACGAACAATTCCTATTGGCTTGATGCGGACTTTTTTCTTCTTTCACCAAATAAATAATCATCCTGCTTGACTCACTTAGAAGTGTTGTGAAATTTTATTGTCGTAGGTATCTGCATCTTTTTTTTGATTTCCCCAAAAATGTGGGAACAAAACAAGTCCAGATCTCTTTCCATTATCAGGTGATTGATAAACAAGGTTCAAGAGGTCCCTAGTCCTTATCTCAGCTACAAAAATACCCATTCACAGTTATGTAGAAAGTAGAAGTCTGTGAGAGTTAGGTTAGGTAAAACTGGAAAAACTAACAAGTATATTTCGGCAACTCTGTTATCGTTATTCCAAGGTACCTTACACTGCACCAAGAAATCTATAGAGGTTTGCAAACAAACATCAGGAAAGCTAGAAAAATCCCGAAAATATCGAGGTAATTGGGAGTGAATCTTCCACAAAACTAAATCAACAATACGCTGACCGATGCTATTGCAATAAGAGCCTCGTCATGTAATATAATTTTTGATCCGTTATAATTTTAAAGGTTCCAGAAAATTCTCATGTTTCCTTATATCGCTATTAGAGCACTTTCAGTGTGAATGCATTTTTGATTGAATGAAATGAAATCTTTTGAGTCTGGGACTAGAAATATTAAACGGTGCTGAAGAAATTTCTTGAAATTGCCAAAGCCACAAAAAACTAGGTACATAAAAATTTCTAATATTAACATCCGTACAGGATCTTCCTATTTATGAACACCTACAAAAAAATATAGGTAATTAAAACCGCATATTCCACAAGTAAAACCTATAGCGTAAAACTAAATATCATAAACGAATTACAAACACACACGTGTAAAAACGTTTTTACAGCTGATGACAAACCCATCCCGGGGCCGAAAAGGCATTATGTGTATATGCGGGCCCGTTTTATGTGCGTTAGCCAGACGAAAAGACCATAAAAGTGGTTAAATGCCGCACTGAAATAATACACACGATATGGAACTGCCTGACATATCCAGCCCCGAATGACATTTTAATTTCGGCCCCCATGGAGAGGAAATCTATCTTCCATTTGGGCTCTATTTTTTGAAAATTTGTCACATGTTCCCCAATTTGAACAACATCAACCCATAAAAGAGCAATATACATGGCACACGACCTGAGCGATAAGAATTTTATCCATGAAGGATAACGACTAATCCAGGGACTCGTTGCAGCATTTGAAAAAGATCCATTTTAGCTATTACTAGGCTGCGCCCTTGTGTCCCTTTAGAAATACCTAAATGTAGTCACGGTCTAAACTGGGCCCCAGTTCGACAGTTTCAGCGTGTCAAATCATTAAGCTCGATGCCGGTGGACTGATAAAGGCAGTCGGCATTCGAATAGAATCAGGGACACATTTTTGTGACAAAAAGCTCTTTTTTTTTTTCGACAATGACGTCTTGTCCCGCTTGGATCTACAGGGTCGCTGACAGAACTTTGTTTATTGAATCTAGCACCCCCCATGGTGGTGTTTCGTTCGGATTTCTCTATAATTAGTAACCTACATTTGTAGGCAAATCGATAAAATTTATTGTTTTAGTAAATCGAACAATTATTATGCAACATAATCCTGAAGCACATGTTTATTGCTGTAACATTCCAATGCGTCTATATCTTATATTTATGCATTGAACCTTATTAGACCTAATAATAACAAGTTATTATATAGTAATTTTGATTAGAATAATTGCTCTGATAAGTATAATAGTGCAACTGTTTTATAATGAATAATAATAACTCTGCTTGCTTCTTAACAATGGTACTAATTTCAGTAAAATAAAAAACGGATGTAGATGTTGTCATTATTAAAATCTGTCGCCTGTGCTTTCTATGGTAGTTTCCGGCATGCTCGCCTCTAATTTATGATGCCTCTATTAAACAGTGACATCTTATCAAGATAGATAACGTGATAAGTTTCATATTATTTTGTTCCTACCTACGTTTTTGGGGAAGACTGCTAGATAATTACCGGAAGGAAGTGTTAAAGCAACCTAGCTATTTTTTAATTCAATCATTCAATGAGGTTTTTTTCTTTTTAAAGCTTCAGACTGGCCCAGCAAAAAAGCAAAATCCAGCATTTTTTCCACGTATTCGGCATAAATTCATACGGAATTGCTTAAAAATGCCACTCGGTCCGCAAAGAAAAAACGACAAAAGCTGGATAGAAGTAAAAGAAAAGTGCGATTTTATCTTGGCGCGCAGATTTTTCGTATTTTTTCGGGAATCACGTACGACCTTTGTCCTCAGACGACTGTCCGACACATGCAAAAGCTACGTGTCACAAATACTGGATCGCTTTGGATATTGATCCACCTGGGGGGAAAGAAACTTTTCTTGGAGAAACTTGAAACGTGCCTTCGATAAAAACAAGGATAATTTGACAAAGAAAATGTGTATTGACAATGTCTAGATTCTAACGATGTAACCTCTTTTTTTTACACGGTTTGACAGCCAATGCTGATGAGAAGATTCCTACAAATCTACTGACATCTCTAACCAGGCGACAAGTTACAGTGTGGAAATCATCTACCAGTATCACTGGTCTCAACCACCGGACAAATTCTTGCCAGGATTCTCTCTAACCGATTACTTCCTATCATCAAAGCAACCCAACCCGAAACTCAATATCCCTTTCAGACCAAAAATTACCTACCAAAGAATATTATTTCAAAAAACAGTAGATAGGTAAAATTGAAAGTGCTACATGTTTCTGATGACCCACCTAAGCAGTATTTTATTATTATTTTTTTTTTCAATAAAGGTATCTAATATAGCTAGGGTAGCATAAATTATCGCCAAAAACCCATCATATCAATCTAAAACCCACCCTTTGGCTGCTTAATCAAGCAGAATTTTGCACCCCAGACGCGGTTTGGTGCACTCCTGACCGATCGACGTATTTATTCACCCGTGCCGATTGCGATTGTCATCTGTCGGCAGATGTTTGTTTGCTTCGCGGCACAACACTTGATTGGTCAGGTGGTTTTGCATGGACAATCGGTCAGCTACTTGGATCGCCCCGACCTAATTAAGCTTTCGCAGTGTGTGTTTGCTAAATAGGCGGGCTTTCGATCCACTAACATCGAGATTAGTAGGTCAACTTGCAGACCATAAACCATACTCATTTAAAAGTAGGTATTGTGGTCAAGAGCGGCTGTGGCTGTCCTATGTTTTTATCAGTCATTTGCTCTCTAGTTGAATGTGTTTGATGATACTCTTTGGAGATCAAATGACCAATCCTTTCTATCAGTTCAAATTACTCATAGTTGACACATTGCATGCCACGTGTGTATTGGGAAAATATCCCACGAGAGTGTTTTTCTCTTAATTTTTATTACCAAGTGACTGAAATGATTATATTGTTTTTTTACTACTAACCTGAGAAGTAGTCATTATTCAATTTATTTTTCTGGAAAAAAAATTGAATTTCTCTCCCTAGGTTAATATTGAAAATAATGAAAAATTACCTAGGTCAATAATGAAAATGACGTCATAACGCAAGGATATTGTCATAACGTAATGGCTTTCTATTGGTTTAATTTAAGTTTCAAACTGCCAGTTTAAAAAAAAAAAACAAGTTCCTGTATGTACATTATAGGAAATTACCATAGGCTGTTGATAGACAGTAATTTAAAAAAATCTATATATTCCTCGGTAAAGAAAGACATTATATACCTTACGCATAAAAGCGCTCGGTAATGTATATATAATGATCAACTTCTCTACCTAGGTATATAATGTACTATTATAGTAATTTTTTTGATTGTTTTTAGCTTTCCCCACAATTTTTTCTGTCAGTCATATATGACTGACGTGGCAAATTGCAATGTCTCCTGCAACCTATATTTAACGTTGAATAGACTTTGATTAAAATACGTTGACGAATACGTCGTTTTCATAATGTCCATTCAACGTTGATTTTTGGAATATCAACGCCTACGACATCAATCAATCTTTAATCAACGTTGATTCAACTATCCCTTGATGTTTGGTACTCTTGACGAAAAAGCTCAGTAACCAAATATAATAGCCAGGCCAGTTAGTATAGGGTAATCCAAAACGACCTGTCAAAAAGAAATTCAAAATGGAGGCCAATGCCATAGACACTTGGTCCATATGAAATCGTCTAGTCTGGTTGACAGTTGACGTTTTTGTCAATGACGTTTGTGAAATGCGGGCTCTCTCTCTCTCTTTGGCTGGATCAACATTGGGTAACGTGCACACCAATAAGGCTGAGCTATATTCCATCGATGGCCCCCAAGATCTACTGCCAGGCTGACCGCCCCAACGACGGAGAACCTACATAACCTCAAACTCTCAAACCAAAACAAAGCCTCCTGTCCAACCAAACCGAGCCCCAACTTCAGATACTCCCCTTTATCTGACGACATGGCGCCCCACGTTGGGCGTCATGTCATCAGAGAAAATGGGTATCTGAAGTTGGGGCTCTCTTTAGCAGGATCAATATGGGGTAACGTGCACCGGCAGAGCTGAATTTGGTCATGCAGGCAAAATGGTATTTTGAAATGGTTGTTTTATTTTAAGGCCGCGTTAATGGCCGCCATGTTTAAACTGTACGTGATTGGTTGATTTTTCGAAACTTGTTGGTGGTTGCATATTTGCATGTTTTTGTTTATCAAGCTTGGATCCGTGAAAAGCATATTTTATTGATAACCACGAAAAATTAAAAAACGGTAAATGTAGAGATTGTAGATAATATATCAAATAATCTTTATGACAAAGGAATTTGGAAATTATTGCGGATTTTTTGAGATGACCTTAAAACGAATTTTGAAGGTGAAAACAGTCAAGCAATTTCAAGTAGATGGCGCCACGGCAAAAAAGCTACATTGGGAGCATCATAATTGTATATTTGTCTTTCTCTGTCACTAAGTGTTTCACCGACAAACAGATTTTGTTTTAGACAAATAATAAAATATTGAACCCTATGTGTAGAGTGACGCAGTCACCATATTCAAAAACTAAATTTAAACATGGCGGCCATTAACGCGGCCTTAACCACAAAAAAGAAACACCAATAAGGCTGAGCTATATTCCATCGATGGCGTCGAAGATCTACTGCTGACCGCCCCAACGACGAAGAACCTACATAACCTCAAACTCTATTACGTGGCACAACGGACACTGCCACTTTGTTACCCGCAAAACGTAAGGGAGAAGTAAATAATGAAACTTGAAGGAAGTGAGACAGAGAATGGGTAACTAAAACAGAAAGGGTTGGTTGGTGGCTGAAATCTAGAAACGTGATTTCGTGTAAAGGGATGCCGACTAGCTTCCAATACGGAGAGGGGTGTGGGTCAGTTAAATAACTAAATATAGAGCGCCACCTGCTTTTTCCTGTAGTACACGAAATCAACCGATATAACGAAAGCAGGAAACTTCTACGGACCTATAGCAGCACAACCTGAAATATAAACGTAAACAAGAAGGGAGGACAAAAGTGAAACGCTTTGCTACAATCAGGTACCGGTTTTAATTAGAACCAGAACAGGTTGACTCTAGAACAGGTTGAAAGAAGTAAAGAAATCGCCTAAAAACTAGGAGTACCTAACCTATATACTCTAAAAATAGTAAATACAATAAATTAACTCGAGTCCCTTAAAGTAAAGAGTACCGTACAACAGCAATAATACCTGAAATATAAATGATCAATATACAAGCTCACTAAATGCAGTACCTTCGTAAATGGCCATTTAACCCCAGTGTACAAGTATTTACCTGTATTCAGTGCAGCATTAATCAAAGTTGAAGTAACAATACGTAACCTGAAGGGCTTTAATATTATGTAACAATATAGGTAGGATAAATACCTAGATACCTAACAATACCCAACCTGAATGGTAAATTTCATATAGTAAAGGTAAGATATATAATTGATTAAAACTGAAATAATAACATCTAATCTGAAGGATAATTTTAAGATAGTAGAACTGCGTTGTTGTGGTGATTTACTCCAACAAAGGGTTGGTAAAGTTTGATATTAAGACAATACAACACACTTATCAAACCTGAGTAGTCCCTAAACTCTTGGGGAAACCTGACGGATGGAGCTAATATCTTCCAGTGTTTCCGATGGCCTGGGTCTGGATCAAGGCCGCAACAAGAAGCCACTGGCCCTGGGCACTGAAGTTCAGTAATTAGGAGTCACTAAAGCTTCCAATGGTCTAGAGGAGGCTGAAGATTGGTGGTACTACTTGAACCACACAGTAAGCTCAACGTTTAAATCTTTACTCAAGTTAAGGACTAAGCGTGACGAATAAAAGGTGACGATTAAAACGTAACGTCTAAAACTGAAGATTAAAGGCCTGAAACAAATGGACGTTATGAGACAGGGCGTGGAGCAATAGAGGTAGGTATGTCCGATATTCGGAATTTAACCGTATAATTAATAGAAAACTATGCTTTTACATAGGAAATAGAGAAACACAGAGAAGATTAATAAGAAAAACCACTTACCAAAATTACTTTTGGCCTTTAGGAACAAACAATTGACCACGTTGCTCTTTTTCGACTCACAAAAAAATCTGCACAAGGCGATTGGGTGCTAAAATAGCGGATTAGCCACCCTAGATCTATGAGCGAAACTTGGCAACTCAGAAATCGGCAAAATGTGCCTGAGGAGTTTTCTCGAACACTTAATCGTGGAAAGTCCTCGACCTGAATGACCTCTGCTTGTCCCTGCAATGTCCTTTAAAAAGGTTCTGTCAAAACTCCAAGGTGGAAGGTACTGGGGAATTTTGATGGTAGTTGGGGCATGGGACTTATTCAAGTTAAGTTAGTACCAGTAATTGACCCTATTTGGAGCGCTGTCAATCTAGACAATCTACTCCGATCAGACAATCAGCTGTTCTAGTGTAAATATTGTGATTTTGTTTTATTAATAAATTAATTGTCTATTTATTTTAACCCTACTAACAGACAGTAATTTAATGATTCTGGGAAAAATGAAAAGTTTGATGAAAAGTTTGGCCACAACTATTGAAAAGACAACAGTGTCTTGACGAAGGTATGCTATTCATTAAGGCGAATACGCTTATTTCCTTTTATTTTGGTGCGGGAAAAATCATCCCGTAACAACTCTCAAACCAAAACAAAGCCTCCTGTCCAACCAAACCGAGCCCCAACTTCAGATACCCCCTCTGACGACAGTAGCTTGTGTTGTACATCGTTAGATAGCTCGTTGTTTCCCTTTTAGAGTCTTATAGCAAAATCCTAAATTGAACGAATAGTTTTTGACATATCGATGTTTAAAAATAAGCATATATTTTCAAAACTAGGTATATACCTAGTAATTTTGACTACCTATCTCTTGGATAAAAGAATTCTATCATAAAAGTATCAAGTACACATCGGAGAAACCAAATTGCCTAGCCCCTACCCCTCTTGGAGGCTCGCCCACTTAATGATTTTTCTAGAATGAGAAACTACTCCGTGTATGACTACCTCCCTTAAAAGGTTTTTTATTCCTCTTTAGAGGCGCGACCATTTCATTTCAGCTACATTATAGAACATGATCACTTGACTCTTCATCTGGAAAATACAAAAACAATTTTGCCTGACAAAGTTGAAGAGCATTCAGCTATTCTATTAAAGCCCTATTGGGGTGGATTTACTTGAAACCACGTTGTGCAGCTGACACCCAACAGCAAATCATAATTCAACCATTTCTCGCCGGTATTCGGTAGTGCCCCACTGCTACACTTACTTTTAATAGTTTAATCGTGTAGCAAATGAGATCCTAACCTATTATCGCATACGGCTTCCCCGGGGGATACCAATTACCAAAAAGAAATAATCAACCCATGATTTGTTGCCCTGGGATATCAGTGAAACGCAACTCAATTGTTAAGAGGAAGTTATTGAAAACACCTACAGCCAAATGCTAATAGGTACCAAACATGCTCGACTAGATGTAGCTTACCAAAATTCTGATTTGAAGAACAGTTAAGGAATTGTGATCGAGGGTTTCTCTGCCGTGCTCTTTCCCCTCATAAATTCCAGGACGAGAACGGTATGATTTATTTAATAATAAAGTAGACCCTTTGCAAATTTTTCGTTTCTATTACCTACATATCACAGCTTTCCTGAAATTTTCCAAATATGTATTGGCACATGTCCAGTAAGTAAAATTGAGTGAGTTTCCACAACAAAGGTCCTATTTGTTTTCCATTTCGTTTTTCAAAAAAATTGTTGTTTGAAAGGTAATACAAATTTACACTGTTCAAACTTGCTGAACGAACCCGGGTATGTTATACTACAATAGGTATAGTCCGACAAATACCATTTTAAAGTCACGTGATACTGGTGGCAAAAAACGTATGTCCATTGATTATGTCGTTGATATCACCTACAAAAAGCTACCGGTGGTTAATTACTATTGAATTTTAATATATGTTCCCACTAGCATTTTACAAACGCGTTTCTGAAGTAGTATTGACCAATCAGAGGGCAATTTTAATACTTGCAATTGTTGCGAGACTCACTTTTGTTGCATGTGCTGTCTGTTGTAATACATTCTGAACTTAAACTGAGTACCCATTTTCTATTTGCTTCTTTTCGAGTTGGAAAAAGGTTAATATAGTCAAAATTATTAGCTGTGTTTGTTCGTTGTATTACTTTCGAAAATAACTTTGACAAACTAATTGATGGCAGTGACGGATTCTATTTCAGGTAAGAATATTATGAACAATAATTAGACAGCAATTTTTTTGTCAATTTTACTATCACCGCTGTTTGAGATGTATTCAACAAGGATAGAGAAAAATCACGTGACTTTAAAAAGGTATTTGTTGGACTATATAGGCTACTTAACTTTCAATGCTGATGCTTTAGTCTTAGAATTAGATACCCAATCTTTTTACTTTTTTACTAATTTCTTGTTTTGTTCGGTTAAGGCGTTGCGTTCCTTCGTTTTTCTTTTATGAGTTTTCTACTCCTTTTCCCAAAAATGTACTTGTCCTTGAAGCGTTGAGTCTTTTCGATTTATGAGATATTTCAAAGCGTTTTCTCTCCTACTATGTGTTACTTTTTTATCAATGTCTTTTTCTTCTTCGATCAGCAGACATTCACTTTCCTCGTTTTCGTGATTATAGTTTCTGTTTATTGAGACATATTTTCCACTTTTCTACACTGATTTACTTTGTGTAAAGTATCTTTGATTTCAAATTCATTGCTTTTTTACATCTCCCATATCTTTCTCTATAGATTCCATCTCTTCTGTGAAACTTTTTCATCTCGTTTACTACGGACATTGACTGGTATCTTGTCCGTTTTATAGGTATTGCCAATATTTTTATTGGTTTTATATCGTAGCTAGTGCACTTTTTCTTTTATGTGAGCGAGACAAAGGATTTTACGTACAAAATTCCTGCCTCTGAAATTACAATTAAATTCCAAATAAAGCCTTGCTTTGTTATTGGTGCAGTTTTTCCATCCCCCTTGACGAAACCACCACAAAACAGAAAATTCTCATGAGTATCCGCCAAAATACAAAGGGCACATTCTTGTCCGCCTCGAACTTTGTAGCGAAATCTGTGATGCCGACTCGTCTTTTTGGGTGTATTTGCCCACCATTCATCACGAATTACAGCCAGTATTCAATGGAGCTTAACCCCTGTGGGATAAAATAACAGGTTATTACTGAATTGTTCGATTTTTGGGGTAAAAATATATAGTCCGGGAATAAATGAATTTGAAACCGTTTGGGAAAACATTCAAACGATTGAATTATTTATTTGTTTTAAAAATGCATTATAATTTAAAACAATACAGCACACGAGTATTATAATAATAATGCTGGATGCATGTCAGTTGCACATACGTCAGTCTGCACGAATTTTATGTTTATTTTCCGTGTTATTGACAAAACACGGTTTCAGTTTTATTTGTTTTTGTTTCGCTGCACCGCACACGAAAAAAAAAATGGCGCTCCGACAATATTCCGTTTTGTAACCCTTTTTTTCCGCCGTTGCACAACACGAATATTGTTCGTTGAAATGTAGAAAATTATAATTAAATTCAGTATTTTATTTTTGAATATGTAATGATACGGTCGCGTTTTCAACATGCGAACTTTTAAATAGCGGAGAGCAGAACTATAAAGATATGAGCGGTAAATATTTAATTTTACTCGTGCAGTAGAACCGCAGATTTATTAACGGCGATTTCAAACTGATTTGGTAAGTATATCAGTTAACCAATGGGCTCATTCAGTGGAATGAAGCTTTATCAGAACACATTTGTGAATGTAAATGAGGTGACACCATGTGACTTAACCGTAAAAGCACTATGAGCGAAGTGTCTGATGTAAAACAATAAGAACTCATACTGCTGGCTTTTGAATGATCCTAAATGGGATTTTACTTTAAAGATAGTGAAACTTGACCGTATACAAGTAATGGACATGATTATATCTATATCTAGTCAATCCAGCTTCGACAGGATGTTTCATCTAATCATCATCATCAATTGCATTTATGTCTTCCTCTTTTCGCATGCATGGTCTCCAAATACCGTTTTAGGTCTGTCGGCTTTTCATCTGCATGTATTCCAGCGAATTTCCATTTCAGTCCTGTGTGCAGAGATACCTTTGTTATGTATCCAAATACTTCTTTTCCGGACCGTCTAGTTTGATATTTAACTTGTGCCAAAAAAAAAAAAACGCTTGGTCGAAATGGATGAAGATCGACCACAATAGAGAAGCATGAAGAAATAAAGGAGAGGCCCATGTCTAGAGGGTTTTCCAAGCTCGATTACACTTCACACAAGTAGGTACTTTTCTATCTATATATGTATTTTTTTGTATGGATATGAGATAATATGGCATTGTTTCCTTATTGTAGGTTGGCATTGTTGCGTTTTTTTAGGTAAAATTTATAAATGGCAGATAAGAGTCTGAGAGTGAAGTCTATTCTTCAATTATTCATTGACCGTTCTACTTCTCTCTACAATGATAAAATTCATTTAGGTATATTCAAATAAATGGTGTATTTGGCAAAATTTTATTTCTACGGAATAATTTTTATTCGCGATAAACAAAATATGTTTGAAAAAGAACATTTCTTCATTTTTTAATTGTTTGTTCTCAATAGGTGATTTATTTGTTTTATAATATGTTAGGCGAAACAAATATTTGTTCTCAAATAATACTGAAATGGGAGTTCGGACCTCAAATACCCAGTTATTTGGAACA
This sequence comes from Ceutorhynchus assimilis, assembly GCA_917834065.1. Classification (NCBI taxonomy): domain Eukaryota; kingdom Metazoa; phylum Arthropoda; class Insecta; order Coleoptera; family Curculionidae; genus Ceutorhynchus; species Ceutorhynchus assimilis. Next base: position 9,030,605 of record OU892281.1, read on the forward strand.
AACAATTTTTTTACTTGACAAAATTATTCGGAGGAGCCCCATCTGGGGCATCTAGGCATCAGGCGCGAGCAAAAGGCAGTTGCCATAGTTGTCCATTTTGTGCAAGAGCTGTTACAAGTGAAGTACTAAATTTTATGTCGCGCGGGCCCTGTGTGGTAAAAAACTTGGTGAAAAAGGTATTAAGTATAAACAGGCCACTGTTATCACCTAGACTAGAATGGATGTCAAAGGACTCCTGGTGCAGTGGGAGGTGAAAGGTAAGTTTTAAATTATTCATTTTTTCATAAATAGAAACCTGCTATTGCTTACTTTGCTATATCTTTATCTTTTCTTAATGACTAAGTTAAAAAACCGAGTTTTTAATACAAAAGTCCAAATTCCATATTATTCTAAATAAATACCGAGTGTTTTATTAACGCACGCACGCCATTATTTTTTTGAAATATAGCCTACTTTATAAGCAACTCTTAACGACGCGATGCTAATAATATTAGATACATTTGTAGAACATCCCAACTAATGTTTGTTTCCAATAAATACCCATTTATTTCTTATTAACAATCTCTCTGGATTTGCTCCCATAAGGAACAATATATAGTTTTTTATTTATTTATTTTTAATTTTTTAGCGAACAAAATTGATGATATCGCCATTCTGCATCATTTGGGCAGTGAGGAGATATATTTGCTCGCTGGAAATGTATTGGGCGATTAGATTAGACTGTGCCAAAAACTCAAACAGTTGAAAAAGGTTAGTGAAGGATGATTATTATATGGATAGGTGTTAGGATGGGTGGAAAAAGTGTTATATAACTACATAGTTACAGCATAGTTATTAGAGTTTGATTTTTGTTACCATGAGAGTTTATATTTTAGTTTTCCATTAAATTTTTGAATTTATCTTAGGTACTTATATTTAGTTGAGCCGTTCTCAAATACATCCTTTTTGTATTGAATCTTTCAAATTTAAAATAAACTTATTATTTTTTTAAGAAGCGTTTTTTATTTGCCAGCCAAATCCTCTTATCCCAAAGTTTGTATGTACAATTCGTCGAGGAATAAAAATACACTTATTTAGTCTTAAGGTTTATATACTATTTCATGTACTTCAGGAACTAAAAGTATACTTTTAGTACCTATTTTCAGGGACTAAAGTGATACTTCAAATTCCTAGGGATTTAAAATTATTTTAATTCCTAAAGATCCGCAATATTCAGATCTTTGGGGATTAAAATCATTTTAAATCCCTAGGGATTTAAAGTGCCACTTCAGTCCCTGAAAATAGGGACTAAAAGTATACTTTTAGTCCCTGAAGTACATAGAGGAATATTAATTTCAAACATATAATATATTCATGAGAAATAAGTGAATAGTCATCTCAAATGCGCAACGTATTTCATCCAAATACAGCGATATTCAGTGTGAATAAACTGAGAAATCCTTCTAAATAAATCTGAATTCCGCTTGAACAAATTGATTATTTAGCCCAAATAAATAATTTTTCCACCAAACAAACCCTCTTATAAACTGGTAAACAAGTGAGCTGACATATTCAAATAAATATTTGTTCAGACCCTATAGAACAAATATTTATTTGAGTTCACTCCAATTTTATTTGAGTCAAATGATCTTTTTGATCAGTGTACACTATCAAATGACCTCTCGTAGTCAAGAAAGGCTACGAATGATATTGCTTAGCCTTATTAGAGATTCGCATCGGGAGAAGATGGTCTGATGTATTGTATTTAACTTGTTCAATAAGTCAATCCTCTATAAACTTCTCATTTATTAACGAAGCCATCACTTAGAGCTTTTTCAGATTTATAGTCACTTTTTCAATCACTGAAATCGCCAATGGTGTGAACAAAATAAACCATTTCCTGGTACCTATAACTTTAAATCAAGTTAACAAAAAAAACATCAATCTTAATAGCGTTTTACACCCATAATTCTATTAATGGATATGTGTACATAGAATCAACTGTAATCGATATATCTTCTGGCTAATTTGCGCCTGTCTTCAACTCTCTCGTCTAGAAATTCCTTACCAAAAACATACTCACGTTACATAGCTTAAACCGCCTGCATACCAGATAACCACTCTTCGAAACCGGTCGCAACCTTTTCTGGCTCCACACATAATCGACGCATTGACAAAATCGGTATCAAAATTCAACCAGATCCGATATAGATAAATGGTTAAAATATTCCACGCAACCGAATTCATTAAAGCCTAACCACAAAACACCTGTACGTTTACATACTATGATATCGGTATGGTTGATGTTGTGGCGTCAATGTATTGAACAGTTTTTGACGGGTCCCTTGATGGGTTCTAATTGTGAATGACAGCCCGAAAAACCGCCTAGATCAATAATAAACGTGGTCTGTTTTGATAAATGTATGCAAATTTAACTCAATAGGGGCCAGTTTAACTGAGTTTATTATAACTGTGATAATAACCATTATTTGCAAATTGATATCGAAGAACTAGAGAATCAGATTAAAATATTTAATGAATCTATAGAAAATATTTGGGCGGTATGGTTTTTGTGATTATACTGCTTCAAAGATATAGGTAACCTGATTTTTTTTGGAAATTATTCCATGCATAATATCTATGAGTATAGAGTACGCATCAGTTGGCTCGTTGTCATTGAATCGATGTGAAAATGCACCATTCTAAATTTTTCGGACTAAATATTAGAAATATGTGGCGTTAGTGTGCTGCTAGTCTTCTAGTGTTCATCCCTGACGGCCTGACGTGACATAAGCATGATACTTTACTCTAACTTCTTGCCGTGTCATCTGTTGTTGTAAATTGAATAAAAGCCCGTTAATGGTTAATTTTTGTATGCTCAGTGCAAGAATAAAACAGAGTTGTTGGAGGTGAGCAACTGCTAGAATTTATCTTTCAAACAAACCTAAATATACTAAATGTAGGGACTACACCACCATTTGTTACTAGGGTCAGACAGGAAGTATTAGACATAACACTTTGTAGTCCAAATATTAACCAAATGATCAGGAAGTGGAGAGTCTCTAATGAACCCACTCTCTCTCTGATCCCAGAATCATAATGTTTGACGTACGAGGAGTGCAGGAACGAACAACGAACTACCTCGTATAGAAACCCCGGGAATACGAACTGGGAAAGATACACAACCAAACTGCCATGCAACCTCGAACAAAATCATTTTAGCTGCAAGTAGAAGAAACCCTTCAGATTCTTAACGAAATATTCACGGAGGCATACGAATCCAGCTGTTTCGTGAAAGAACAAGTAAACAAAATTGGTTGCTCATGGTGGAACAGTCACCGTCACGACTTAGATCCGAGGTTCGTTAGCAGGGCTACACCGAAAGACTGAATAAGTACAACAAAGAAATTAGGAAGGCCAAGAGAAAAAACTTCAGAGATTTCTGTGAATCTATCACAGAAACACCATCAGCAGCCAGACTATACAAAACCTTGGCGAAAAGCAGGGCGCAAGGACCATTGACTCTCAAGAAACCAGGCGGACGTTACACAAAAAAAGAATAGCAACGAGCTGCTCTAACTACATCAGAACAAGTGTTTTAGAAAAGACGCCACTACATCCTGGGCAGCATGCTCACAGAGCGGGCAGATCAACAGAAACTGCTTTACTTGAACTCACTGACAGCATCCAAAGCACATTGCATAATAAAGAAGTACCTAGCTGTCTGCGCCTTCTTAGACATAGAGGGAGAATTTGATAACACCTCTCACGAGTCAATAAAGAGTGGACAAAACCCCATCCACGTGGATGTGCGCAACGCTAGCCACCAGAACTGCAGAAACTGACGTGAGTGAAAAAACCATACAGGTCACCACCGCTAGAGAATGCCCGCAAGGAGGAGTACTCTCACCCTTGATGTGGAGTCTAGTGGTTGATGACCTCCTAAATTTACTGACCGATCAGGGCTTCACCTGCTTTGGGTATGCCGATGATATTGTCATTATGGCCAGAGGCAAATACGAAGGAATACTCTGCGACCTTATAGAAAAACCACTTCGAACCATGAAGGAATGGTGTCAGACAGTGGGGCAGAATCTGAACTCAGCAAAAACCACACTTGTAATATTTACAAAAAGAACGAAACTCTCAAACCTGAGAAACATTCGCCTCGATGGAAGCAGACTTGATTGGAAAAAACAAGTTAAATTCCTAGGAATTACTCTAGATTCCAAACTTCTCTGGAACCGACATCGACATGTAGAGAACATAAAAAACAAAGCAATTTCGGCACTCATGAACTGCAAAAAAAAAAAACATTGAGGGTAAAATCCTAAGATGGATGTATACTATGATAGTGAGCCTGGTATAGCCAAACCTGGCAACAAGCTGGAGTAACAGCTAGAAAAACCCTAGGAAAAGTGCAAAGACTCAATGATGATACACACTACTACTACAGGATGGCCTATCCTCATAAGGCCTGTGTGTAACAAATCCCCCCCTACCTCCCCACTCCGAACAACCACTTGTGACGTAAGCAGCATGGCGTTTCTCGGCTTGACGTTATAGGCTGTTTAAACAGCTGCAACTTAATTATGACGTCAGCAATGGTTGAAAACCAATACGGCGGCGATTACCAGAAATGAGGCCGATAAGCACTCCTTAGAGTGTGTATTCTCCTTGCAAAGACCCGCGTGTCTCTGTATAACAGGAGCAATGAGATCATGCCCAACCGCGGCACTAGAAGTCATAGACCTCACACCACTCCACATAATAGTGAAGCGGGTTACCTGTGGATCCTATCTCAGACTGGAGAAGATAGGTTTGCAAAGGAAAACGCACCTTGGTAGAACTTTTCCTCTCCCAAACTGTGCACTCCTCATCGATCTACCAAAAGACGTGATTGTTGATAAATTCAGTTACGAGAAAAACTTTTCCATCGAACTAAGTACAGAAAACAGATCGAACATGGAATTTATCCAATCCCTTAAAGCAGATATCATCAAATGGTACATAGATGGCTCCAAAACTGCTGAGGGAACTGGAGCCGGAGTATGCGGGCCACGGACCAGATACTCGGAGCCAATGGGGAAATCACCCAGCATATTTCGAGCGAAACTTTATGCGATCGGAAGATCAATTCTAAGACAGTATGGGAATGTCTACAGAAACTCAATGAGCTGGGAGAACAATATAAAGTAACCCTCCTCTGGGTGCCCGGATACATAGTTGTCGAGGGCAACGAACGCACAGACAGACTCGGAAGAACGAGAGGGTCTACTCTCTTTACTGGACCAGAACCATTTTGCGGTGTCGGAAATGCGCACCTCAAAGAAATCCTCAAAAAAAAAGAAGAGAACCGACTAAGGAACAAACAATGACTAGAATAGCCAGGACTACGACAGGCCAAACTATTGCGCAACCAAAACAGATCAGAACTGCTGGTCAACCTCAGCAAGAAAAGTCTCAAGACTCTAACCGGGTTTCTCTCGGGATATTGCAGAGTTATAAGCAACACCTACAGAAGTTGGGATTAGAAGAAGGTTGCACCTGCAGATTCTGTGAAGACGTGAAGAGACACCCTACCATCTTCTACTAAGCTGCGATGCTGTTAGTCGCTCAAGGACCTAGGAAGTGTGCGTTATACAGCTGGAAGACATTCCAGCCCTGTAAACGCTAGATATCCTAAAATTCCTAAGGGACCTAGGACTGGAGGGGCTGCTTTGAGCAGGAAATCTGAACTTAGCAGCAGGAGGGGTACAATAGATCAACCTTGGTCGCGGTGCAACTGAAACCTCCAACACACACATACACATGCATACACATAGTAAACACAGTGTTTTCGTACATATCAGTAGTACCTAAATACAACGTGAGTACCATCTTCTGTTGATCAACGATTTTTCTTGTTCTAGACAATAGTGGTTATCTCTGTATTTATCTTGCTATTGAATTCTACCATTATTTATTGATTACGTTGTGATATAAACATAACCTGGAAAATCGAATCCTCTACCTAGTGTACAAATGTGAACAAAAAAACTAAAGCTGTTTCTATAATTCTCCACTTGGTTGGTGAAGGATTGTCATAGACAGCAAACTAAAGTTTACAACTCATATCGAGAACTTGAACAAAAAAGTTGCAATGGGCAGTTACGCAGTTAGACTAACCTTCTGGGAATTGGGTACACAAATGGCTAAAACAACGTATTACGCCTTAGTCGAATCGCATTTGCGCTATGGTGTAGCTTTCTGGGGAAATTGTTGCCAAAATTTATTTGAGCCCGTTTTTATTATGCAAAAGCGATGTGTGAGATATCTGTGTGGGGCCGGATTTAGGGACCACTGTAAGCCCCTCTTCAAAAAAGAGAGGATTTTGACATTGTCTGGATTGTTCATATTGGAAACTGTGAGCTTAATTTTCAAAAAATATAAAGATGTCACTCATGCTCATTTTTATCAAACCAGAAATCACAATGATATTCCTTTTCCTATTCCTAGTTCCTAGTTCCAGCCTTACACAAAACTCCATTATTTATAGAAGTGTAAAAATCTTTAATAAGTTACCACAATGACATCAAAACACAGTCTGTGTTTTGATGTCATTGAGTTACCACCAGAATTTAAATCTGTTGATAATTTCAAAAAATTTAGAAGAAAAGTAAGGGATTGGTTGACTGATAGGGCATACTACTCTATAAATGAATTTCTCTGTGATCATTATCAATTTAAAATTTTACTGTCTGCCAAAAAGACACACATTATTGTTCCTTGAGTCTGATTTGCGCTTTAAATTTTATTTATTTCTATTTATTTTAAGTTTTATTTATTTTTTATTTTTTATTTTAAATTCTTTGTGTGTGTAACAACTGTTAACGTTTTTAGGTACGTATTTTAATCAACAACTAAGTGTAATCAGTGTGTATAATTTTAATTGTAATGTATTTTTATTTTTTCAACCTTACCATGCCAAACGATGTTCCTATTTTGTTTTGTTGTCCCTTTGAAGATGTTTGGATGGTAGTTTTGTTGTTTTCGGTTTCATCTGTATAACTCTATATATCCCTACCTCGTTTAATGTTATGCTATTTTTATTTTGAAAGTTTAGGTTTAGGAATTACTGGCTTTGTCAATGGATTTTTTTTTTTACGACAATAAAGCATATTTTGATTTGATTTGATTTGATTTGGAGACTGATTTTAGATTTGCTGAAGTTATTCCGATATGACCCTGTCTAGTGAATTGTTCATTGAATTCCGATTTCATGTTATTGTGTGTTTCGAGTTTCTTTCAGCCATTTTTCCGTGAAGCTTCCAAATTTAGGTCCCAAAAAAGAAACCTAAAAAAAAACGTGTACTTTTATTATTTGTATGTATCAGTTTCCATTCGAGAAAAAAATCCCTCAAAAAAGTATACATTTTTCCGTAGATGTGTACACGAAAAGGCTTTTACACATCTAAAGAAAAGGGTGTCAGGGCAACGATTTTATAACCATAATCTTTTCAAAACGCCACAGAATAAGGCAAAAATTGTATGAAAATATGGACAAACATTTTTGATAAGGGTTTGCGGTTTGCGTGAATAAACCTGATTACAAGGCACTAGACTATAATATGCTAGGAACTTCAGTTTTTATGGTTTATTTGGATAAGTAATCGCAAGTTATGCCATAATAACTTAACCAAATAAAATTCTTGACCAAGTAAATTCCGTATATTTTGGCTGCTTTCGGCGTTCAAGTTAAGATCAACCGAACATTACACCGCGCGGTAAATCTCGTTCTGTCATGTAGGAAGATAAAAATATTAAACCGAAACCAAAAACACGATGTCGGACAAGATTCGGATTTTTCTTCAACTGCCATAATTAATGTCCCCCTACATCGGGACAGTAAATACGAAACATTAAATATTCGGCTATATAAGCATGTGTGCGCATTTTCAATTTGTCGTCGAGAGCCCATATAAATAATATACACCCAAGTATTGTACCATAAATTTTCACTCGTCGTGTTGGTCTTTTATGGGCGATTTTATATGCGACAGATGTCGGATTTTTCGTATGTGATAATTTTTATATTAATTTTATTGTTTTTGTCTATATTCGGTTCGGGTTTATTATTTTACATTACAACAATTGATTCTAAAATATTGTCACGTTCCTTGAGGGTCTTTTCATTGACTTGTTCTGTTCTTGCTCTGGTTGCAGTTCGCAGAATTACTACCTAGGGATTGTATTCTTCAACTTCTAAATAAGATACTTATATATGGAAAAAATATTGAGACTTCTGGTTTGTTCTGCGATTAAAACCATTCCACTCCTGGAAAGAATAAATAGCGAAAGTGAGAGCATAAAGATCCAGTATATGCTTTATAGGTGTCTTTGAAACGTATATGTAAAGAAGCAAACGAGTGAATCTTGGGGTGAGAATCCAGGATGATTCGAAAGGTAGTAAGGAAAACATGGATAATGATCGTCCAAAACTCAAAAAACTCGATGTATCTACATGGAGGAGACATCTATCCGTAAATAAACATTAAAAGCTAGTTAGGTATATTCGGAGGTTGTTTTGTGATCTTTGGTCCAATTTTGGCCTATATCTACAATGGATATGAAAGATTTGCATTTCACCAATCTTCACTGTCGCTATTCCAACATAATATGTTCTAAACCACATTCTTTTTTAACAAATTTATTGCATAATATGCGACTCAATAAACCCACATTCCTCATCCTCAAAAAAAAGAAACCCACTCACGGATGTATAAAATTTAAAAATAATCTACCTGAATGGGTGTAGGCATTTCAGAACAAATATTTACAAAACCTCTGAACACTTGTCGCACAGCGCAGATCTATGCGGTATTTATAGTCGTTGACAGGATTTTATTTACAGTATACCTGTCAGCAAAGCAAACACGGTGCTACTTTTATCTTGGGGTAGGGATTTATTAAATCCTGTATTAAAGTAAAGTTTCATGGATTTGGCCAGGCAATTTTTGTAAAAATATTGCATACAAATTTGCAATGTGTGGCGTTATTAATCAATTTTTCATTCTCGTATCTTTATGACAGAGGAGCGGAACGCCTTTCGAGCATAAAATCCGATCTAAAAATAGGAGAATATGAGAATTAGTCTCCAGTTATAAAATTAATCGTTCGAGTATATGGATGCTCTGTTTTACATCCGTGGAAGCAGTAAAGATGGCAATAATAATTCACTGGAAGTTATTAGTGAGCAGATTTTAGTGGATGAGATATTACCTAAGCTCTCGCTCTTTGTCACGATGATGGAACGAGCTTTGGAATAAATCAAAACTCCCATCATTGATACAAATCAAAACACTAATTTATCCCGATTGGGAAATTTAAAACTGCAAAAAAAAATAATGACGGTGTGCGTAAGCACTCTGAAAATAAAGTAATGCCATGTGTACAAACTCCCATACGATCGACCCCACTTGCCGTTTGACATGATTTTCCTCTTAAAACACGGCGCTGGAAATACCCGAATTTCCCTGTTTTCGGGAAAAACCAAAATTGAAGGGCCATCATATTCTCTTCTGTGGGCTCTTTTATGTGTTCCTAAAGCTTTTTTTTCGATTCCGGAAGTGCTTTAGTTGGAGAATAAGTTTCGAAACTCTGATTTGTTAGAAACAAACAAAATGTATTTGATGTAGATTCTAGTAAAAATAATAAAGAACAAAAAACGAATAGGATTCGATAATGATTATTTACCTACGACCACTACCTACTATGAATAGTTAAACTCATACTGCCTCCTTTAAACAGATAATTTCGATTTTATCGACATTCATATATGGTTTATCAATAAGTTGAAAGATACCATTCTGACAACATCTCCATAAGTTGAGCAGAAAAGTACCTACCAGAAAACCGTACTCCCAGAGAGATGAATAAATCATAACCTCAAATTTTACTTATTTACTTAATTTGCGCTGTAAAACAATTACGCATCAACCGAGGACAAGCTTGAACCAACATGATCCGATATGGTCTAGTGGCTAGGATATCTGGCTTTCACCCAGAAGGCTCGGGTTCGATTCCCGGTATCGGAATAATTTTTTTATGATTTTGGACGTGAACTACGATTTTCGACCCTGCAAAGAGTCAATATTTTAGATCCAAGGGATGTAATTGGAGCTTTTAATCCCGAGGAAACAAAATCCATATTTTGATTCTGTCGTTAAGTAGACGTCGTCAAATCAATGAACTTGAAACCTCTTTAGATTATGAATTTTGAATTGTTATAATTCTCAAACAAAATAAGGAAAATATCGTACCTCGGAACTGAAATAGTTTTTAATGCCCTCAGTAAATTGCATCCCACTACAAACTTTTAATGCGGGATTACCACACCACTTTACTCCCTCGCCCAATTAACATATAATAAAGATATAATTTTGAAATTTTTACAAATTTGTGAGAAGTTTTAACAACTTCGATTTGTAACTTCATTTTTAGAAAACGAATGTATCAAGTCGTAACATAAATACTACACTGAAAATATGAAGTCTACCAGCCACTGAGTATGATGTTTGTTCTGCATCAGAAATAATAATAATTATATCACAGTTTACATCCTAATTTATAAAAACTCAGTAGCCAGATTACCAAATAATATAACATGACTAGACCAATCAGGCGCCGTATCTCCCCAAATCCGTTATGAAACTTTGCGTTTTACTTGAAACGAAGCTACGAATGAGGTGACAGGGTAATTAGCTGTCAAGATTGAAGATAACAGAATGAAATACACTACTTGAACGAAATGCAGACCTCACGATATTATACCTTGGTGTCTTCGTTTCTATCTAGAGTGAAGAGATAACTGTTCGACTGATTCTCGTTTAAATTTGCACGAGTTTACGACAAGAACGCCTATCGGTGTGAAATTTTCTTATCTATTTTGCGCGCTAGGATAATTAGTATAAATTTTAGATTACACTTTTGTTTTGGACGGGAACTGGGTTAGTTGTTTGTGAGACAATATAGAATTTCATTACACACGTGGTTTTGAAACGCAAATTATTTTGAAATTATGTAACACTTATTTTGGAGTTAACAAAACTGTGCATTGTAGCAATATTTCCACGAAACATATATAAACCAAGATTCGGATTCGATTGGTATTACATAAACTCCCTATTACCGCAATAGATCGTTGTATATAAAACTATCATGATTGCATTAATGAACGGCAACTGACGCTATATAACCTAGTTCAACCGGTATAACATGACTGAGACACGGAAATGCATGTTGCTTCGCATTACTTTCGAATCTTTTAAATCTACACGCGGTTTTATCGGAGCGCTGAAGTCACTATACAGACAGCTGAAGATGTTTGAAAAAAAAAATTGAATAAACCTAACCTTTAGGAAACGTTAACCCTAACGTTAATTTTGTTGTTAATTGGGTCAAAGTTCTACGTTTCTATAGTCAAAGAATTTAGTAAAACAAATATGATCGTGTTTCGAAAGATATTTGATATTTTCCTGAAAATTTGTTATTTTGTTGGACTATTTTTTTTTTTAACTGTAAAGACACCTTATGGGATAACAGTTACCAAGCAGATCTTTTAATTAGTAGTTGTTTGGTAATTTTGGACTTGAAATTTCCCTTGGGTCTAACAAGGTAGAGTTTGAGACTCTATGGAGGAAACACTCACTTGAACACCATCATCGGGACCTATCAATCAGGTGACATAATCATGGAATTCTATTTCAGATAGGTACGCTATTAAACTATTCAGGCTTCAAGTCTATACTGGTTAACTGACCTAGTATGTCAACTGATTCAACGTCACTGTAGTAGTTGTATCTCACTATCCTATATTTGTACTGTATTTATAAGACTTCAAAAATCCTAATAAATCATGAACTTCTGGGTCACTTTGAAGTCTTTTTTGAGTTTCCAATAGCTCTAAATTAAGAGCTTTAGAATTTTGGATGGCTTCAAAATTTTCAAAAGTTTGGTTTCCAAATGTAGAATATTTAGTCTCAAATCAGCAGAATTTTAATTTTTGCTTTAAATTTTGAAGTTCCTGAGAGTCTTTGAAGTTGTTAAAGGGTTTTAATCGAGAGACTGATCTATAGAATCAAAAGCATGTAATAGGAATGTTCACAAAATCAAAAAATCCCGTTTAATAATCATCAAATTATCAAGCATTGTTTCATAAGTAAATCTACAAAATGTTTCGAAAATCAGAAAATTTTTTCTTTGAGAAAAACAGAGACGAAGAAAAACAGAGACGAAATATTAATATTCGTTTAAACGCACGAAACGCTCTCTGACGTGACAATGCGTAACGAGTAAGCACGTGACAATGCGTACAGTAGCGGTACTAGCACCGATTTACGTGCGGAAAATACCAATTTTCTGCACCTCGTAGCAAAACACGTACGTAGGTACCACTTTTTTCGACTCGGTTTAACTTTCTTTGAGTCTCCCATCATTACACAAACACAGATAATTAGAGTGAATGAAGCTTTTCGGGATAAAGCAACACAATAAATTCAATATAAACTTGTAAACAAATCTCGCAAACGCGCCAGCTGATTGTTCATTCCGCACAGTGACGTCACAAGCGCTACTCTCGCCCCAGGGAGTCGTTTTGCTAGCCTGGCTAATTTCTTTTTTTTATTTTCGATTTATCAGAAAAAATAAAGGGTTTCTAGGTGTTTTAACGCTTAATACGTGTTTTGTGGGCCTAGAACCACTACTTTTTATTACAATTGAAAAATAGTGAACATTCCTATTGTTCAAATTGTGATTATTATTGCTGGATAATTTCCCACTGGGAATTTTATCAAGTCGAAATGCATGAAAATTCAATACCAACGGTATTAAATTTGATGTTGAACATGGACATTTCGAGTTTAACTAATTTAACCCTTTTGGATTAAAGAACGCCCTAGCAACTTTCCAAAGAGTAATGGACGATGTATTACTATAGGATTACAACATCGAGCTTTTTTTTATTGGAAGAATAAAGCTCCTGCATCCTGGAGCTTAAAGTTTTTTAAAAATGTACTCCAAAATTAAGAGCTTCCCTATTGGATTCTGCTCTCAACAATCTCAATCATAAGTAGTATCATAGTAGTGATGATCGATTGGACCAAGTCAGCAACCGGTACGCCTCTGGAAGCAATCTTTGCTTGTTTCTCAAACTCTTTGGCATTTCTGGCCTGTAGAGAGAAGACAGGTTTTTGATATTTCAAACACCCTCGTAGCTTCTAGGGTTTCTATATCAGTTTGCTATTGGACGCTATTAACATTACGCCCATCATCCACTTTGAGAGATTACACGAACTAGACCTGATATTCACTCGTAGGTAGTTTACATTTCCCAGGAAAATCTGATTTATGTGTGCCCAAATGTCATCTTTAGGATTACTGAGGCTGTCCGGTTGCTCATTATATGTTCATCAGACATCAAACTTCAAGAATCTCTTGATTCTTCAAATTCTCACGTCGTCACAATTGACCAACATTCTGAAGGAAGACCAGCATTGGTTCATTTCTTTTTTTGTCAGTTATCTATATCAGTGACTTCTGCTTCTCTGTAATTCTGGCTTTTCAACTCTTCTGCATTCTCTGTGATTGGTATGTCACAGTGGCGTATACAGGGGGGGGGCAAAAGGGGCAATTACCCCCCCCCAGAGCAACAACCTTTTATTCCTTTTATTTCTTAAAAATATTTCAAATAACAAAAAATATTTTTTTCTACTCGCGTGCGCAAAGTTATTACTTTGTACAATGCCTTGCGTACGCAAAGTTGAATTTTGAGCACGAAAACTCTTTGCGCGCTCATTTTTGTTTCGCACAATTACCTACCGTATTTATACGAGTGATTTATACTCGATTTTTCAATGTTTTGTGGGTTTCTGGATAAACTAATATTCAAAAAGAAGGGCTTGATGTTTTTTTTGTTCCAAAAAAGACATTCAGGTAATGGTAATGTTCACCTTTTTTAATTTAACACTTTCCCTATGAGGAGAGAGGGGAGGAAAATCCAGTAACGATGTCATTGGGTGATCATTGGCGTGGGGAGCCATCAACTCACATTCCTTTGGAGTATCAGATTATAAAAGTTTGACAGTAAGTTATACTCCTCCATATACATCCCAACCTTGGTGTTGCGGAAAGAATGAATCAGACACCAATGCACATAGCAAGATCTATGATAATGCAAGCAAAAATGGATAGAATATTTTGGGAAGATGCTGTCCTTGTTGCTATATAAAACTAATTTAAAAAGTCACATGAAAAAATATCACATGGTAACTTCAGTCTCAAAATTTGGCAGGAAAAACAAAAGATAACGCACACCTAACATGGGATTTTTAGGCTCTATGGATTTTTACAATTTTTTGATATGTTGTAGGGGATTTAATTCTGAACAATCTTTTAATGGGACGAAATCTTGTAGGTATCACGGCCTTTGAGATATGAGCGTTGAAAGATGAACTTTTTTGCGACTTTTTGTGTGGAGTGTATAGGAGATACTGTTGCTACTGGTGTTTATCAGTCAAAATATTGACAGGTTCACAAATTTTACGTCACTTAAAAATTAATGTCAACTTAGGTTAAGCCGGGACCGCACTGGGGTTAATGTTGGCACCAGTGCGGTTCCGGCCTTAGCCTATGTTGACATTTGTTGGTGACGTGAAATATGTCGACCTCTCAAAATCTTGACTGATAAACACCAATTTTTTGTATACTCTCCACACAAAAAGTCGCAAAAAAGTTCTTCTTTTAACGCTGATATCTCAAAAACCGTAATACCTACAAGATTTCGACCCATTTAAAGGCTGTTAAGAATTAAATCCTTTACAACATATCAAAAAATGGGCAAAATCCATAGAGCCCAAAAATCCCATGTTAGGTGTGCGTTATCCTTTCAAGTGAACCTCGCTAGCACAACCACTGTTGCGAATAAAGTCAAGCTGATCACTAAAAAAAAAAAAAATTGAAAACACAGCACATTGAACTAAGGAAGAAAATTACCAGTTTTGAGCATCTGGAAAACATTTAAGAAGATTAGGTACAGCTCCTCTGGATGCTATGCAAATTTTCAAACACTTGTAGAAAAAGCATTGTTCCTAACACTTCCGCAAAGTGTCTTTCCTGCACTGAAAGCTTTCGGAACTCCGCTTCGCGTTGTTTCTTGAAAGGCGATTTCTCAGGAAAATAAATAATTTCAGATATCAACCTCTTATCATTTCAATGAGCAGTCGAAAACTTCTTTCAGTGGTGGCTCACAGGTTAATAATACGGAACAAATACAAAGACTACCTTATTTTCCGGTAAAATTATATTTTTTGTCCTATAAAAGTATTGGAAGCGCGCGAATATGCCATCAAGATGTGTAATTTTAACGACTTTTGGGCGTAGCACCTGAAAAAAATTCTTCTGGTCTACCCCCCCACCCCCAGAGCCTCAGGCTGGATACGCCACTGGTATGTCAATTGTTAATTCACTGACGGAGATTCTTGGAGCTGGTACTTCTGTGGTTTTATAGGATAGATTTTCGGGGTCACCGTCAATTCGTCGTAAATCAATCTGTCGTAAACCAATTCATCGTTAAGTCAATTTCTCGTATACGTCCATTTGTAGTAAAGTAACTTCGACTAAAGGCTGGGACACATCTATCATGCATTCTTCCGATCCGACTCCCATCATACAATCAGGGTCCTTATTCTTGGGAGAGGAAGCAGCATTCCCAGGAGAACGAGTATTCCGCCTTTCTCAATTATATGCAACTGATAATATGAGTAACGAAGACGAAACACTCGTTCTCCTGGGAACGCTGCTCCCTGTTCCAAAAATGAGGACCCTGATTGTATGATCGAAGTCGGATGGGAAGAGTGCATGATAGATGTGTCCCGGCCTTAACTCGTATTGGGGGTAAATTGGATCAAACATCCCTGTCGGCATAAAAGTAACTGAATCTTATGCATCACTAATCACTGGTGACTCATGTGGTAGCTAACGTGTTTTTCCAAAGTCAATTGGAACAAGGTGAACATAATTCATTACCAGTCAGCCATACCAATTGGTACCTTGCTCCAATTGAGTTTGGAAATATTATACCACTTAACATTATAATATTATACCTGAAATACAACGAATTGACATATATAACAAATTGAGGTATACGACAATATAGGTAATTCGTCGTTATTATCTGTAAGTATGGTAACACTGATTAAACAATAAATTTATACATTTTTAACATTTTACCTGAAATACCGTCTTAATAGTTTGAAATTTTAATCAGACATTATCAAACTTACCGATAATAACTCGGTAAGTTTGCAATGTAATGTCTGATTAAAATTGCAAACTAGCCCAAACTGCCCCAAACTAAGCCGGTTATTATCGGTAAGTTTGGTAATGTCTGATTAAAAGAAAAGTGTAAATTTATACATTTTAACATTATACTTGAAATACGACGAATTGACTTATTCGACGAATTACCTAAACGCCGACAAATTAACAATACGACAAATAGACGTATACGACAAATTAATGCTACAACGAATTGACGTATATGACGAATTGACGTAAGACGAATTGATTTACGAAGAATTGACATAGACCCAGATTTTCGTGTTCTTTTTAGCTGCCTTGGCGAAGTCAAATATGATTTTCTTCCATCTCAAACCTTGGTTAAAGCTGGTAGAACCCTCATAGATGCAGCTTATAATGCCTTGGGAAATACTCGAAATTCCGTTTCATGTTCGACAACTTTGAGCTTCAATTTGGAAAATTTACTTCAATGTCTGTTGTTCTGCTGGCTTCATCTCAATCTCATCAACGATCGGCTGGGTATCATTGTATTTAATCAAGCAACAGGTTGAATAACAGCAATTATGCTGAACAGCTCCTCATGGAGAAATAAACTGAAAATTTGAATAGCTTCAACAGCTGTCAATCCTCTGCAGAATCAGGAAACAAGATTTTTCTACACCTACAGCATTTGCAATTTCAAATAATGTTGAAGTTTTCATCCGGAAATTGATCCGAAATAGAAAATTTAATATACCAATTGTGACTTCACTTTCCGCCGTCTATTTTCCCCGGCAACCTAGTATTTTGCATAAATCTTACGCCAAATGTAAGGAAAGCGAATCGAGAAATCATCAAATCAAAATACCAGTTGAACAACATATTAACGGTTTTTGTTGCATTTTAAAGAAGGCTAGCGGTCTGTTAGACATGTGATCTTACGCTTCTTCCTACACTTAACTATCCAATGTGCATTCATTGCGGAAAGGCTGAGTACAAATTATGTATAATTTGCTCATAATGTTTATTAAGTAACGGCAAAAACTTTTCCAAGATCTATTTTAATGCGTTTACAATATTATTTAGTGCATATAGAACAATAAATATGGTAGGTAAGTAAATTTTGAGAAATTTTTGTTCCATTCAACCAGTTTAAACGATTATTTGAAATGCGGTTACATTTTGCCGTGTAATAAAATAACAGTTAAATCTTTTATAAGCCCGCAATCAATTTCTATTAAATTGCCTGCTTATAGCATGCAACATTAGATAAAACTAGAATTCAATAACCAAACTTGTGGTTTGAATTTAATAAATAATATACTAATCCCCTTTTCCATTATCGTGAATATCATAATTTCTATCCGAAATGGGGAAACACGCTTTATGTCTAAAACTAGATTTTATTTGAAAACTGAAATATGGATGATACAATCTTTTTCGGATATCCAATAGGAGGTTTGAACTTGAGTTTCTGTAATTTGGTTTTTGGTAGCTTTTAAGTTTTTATTCAACAATGCCATTTCTAAGGTTATTATCATCAAGTATCAACTAATCACAATTTAATTTCAATTGTAATCATCCTTTGTCAATTGAACTTTGCATCCAAAATCGTGTCTCGGTTACTAACAAAGCCCAGTCAAATGGCTAAAAATACTACATACATTTCAAACTTGTTTATTTGTAATTCGAAATGACTTATAAAAAAGCAGGTATTTACCATCGAACACTTCACAAAATAAGCCCACCATACAACTTAGGAATTCTATGAACGATACAAAACAAGATCGGCTCAAGACTATCCATATATGCCAACCAATATGCCTACTACAAATTGCAACGACGGCTACGCCATCTGCATAACTATAAGAAAAGGCCGTATAGATATAAAATCCCCACACACACACAAACAAGATACATTATTATTTAAATGCAAAACTACTTTAAACAAGTTTACTCGGGTTCTGTGGAATATTTTTCTCATGTCTGTTCTTCGATCCTTCTTGTTGCTGTCTTGTGTGGGTTTTCTAATTCTGCAGGAATTTATCCTGTATAGATTAAAAAGTACCAGCCCAAATGAATCGTCTTTAGATTTCCATGAATATTAAACTAATTGCAAATTTAACCTGTTGGTCATACCTAGGCCAAGTCGAACACCTCCCAGCCTTTTGATATATAGTTATGGGTGTGCATCTTGTTTGAGTCAAAAGGCCATAGTGCAGTCTCATATGACACCGATGTTCTCCTGTTTTCCGTCACAGCGTGTTTATTTATTTTGAGATTTATAGGCGTATTTACTCCCAACGAAGCGCTTTGAAGTTCACCAATAAAAATTCTCGGTGATTTAAGCAACACTGCTTCAAAAGGAACGGCATGCAAGGAAAATTATGCGTTCGGATAATGTCTAAGCTTTGTGTGTTGAACAGGACAGGCTAATTAAGGGAAACAAATTTTGTACAACATTGCGGAAAATTTTAATGGTTTCTCTAATTTGGATAATGAGAAAAATGAGAAGATATTTTAAAATTCAAGTCACATTATATGGAGGAATCATATTTTATTGACTACAATTCCTGGGAAAACAATACGATCGGGTCGTCATAAATTTGAAACCGTACAATCCAAGAAAAAATAATGTCACGCACTATAAACTACAAGCCAATTAGAAACTGAGAATTTAATATTGTGCATGTTGTGAAATTCAAGCTTTATGTAAGTCTGGGCTCAATAATTAATAGAAATCAATTAAAACTGCCGCAGTAATCTGATATTGTTGCGATGAGCCGTTACATTTTCGCATAACAATGGTTCCCACTTTTATATTTCATATTTATTCCATGTGAAACCTTTCGGTCCTTGAGAACAAGCCTGAAGCTTATGAGAATTTCTTCATTAACGCAGACAAAAAAAGAAAATATCTTCATATCATTGACCAATATTTGAATCCTTATAAACACCACACTAATTACACCTGCTTCTCGAACTCCAATAATCACTCTGCGGTATGTAGATGAACATCAAGAAGGTGCCATTAGAACATCGTTTTATCGGGCTGGAGTCGCGTTGGAATTTTGTGCCTGGTTTGGTTTTATGGGTTCCCCTGAACCCATAATGGTGCACGAATGTAGTAATTTGAATCGGTTCTCCTGGTGGAACTATAATTGGTCAAACTTGTTAATTTAATTATTGAGCATCTGTTTTAGAAGTGGATATTCGATTTGCCTCATTTTTTATTTGTGTTTTTAAATAATTGTTTCTTCAAGACAACGTGTCTTAATGAAATAGGCTGCGATTAGTTGGAAAAAAATCCTTGGCTTTTTTTGTTTCTTGTAACGATTCAACTATAACAGTGATTAGGTACCAATCCAATGACAAAAGCACTCAGAGAGGAACCCATCACATATTACTCCTTTGATTGCCTGAGCTGTTGTTTCCTGCCATGAATGCTGACACTTTGAACTTTGTTGTTCTTCAATGTTTTTCTTGGTCGATTAGTTTCGCGTCAGAACATTTTATTCTATGGATTATCTTATATATGTTGCTTTATTCTTCATCGGTTTCAGTTTCAGTTCAATAAACGTATGGTTGAGAACACAGAACGAAAAATAATCGATACAAAACAACAGTGTAGAAAAGAAAATTCCAAAGCGTCAGCATACTTATAGGAGAGAATGAAACATCATCTTTGTAATTGATCGGTCGAAATACCAAGAATTTAAAAACTAATTCTGATCAACATTGGGTCTTTTAGACTATAAGCTCATGAAATATTCTCATTATCATCACTATTTTTATTATAGGTAAAAACTCAAAGACCTCCAAAAGACTACATGTTCTTCATCCGATGCTTGAATGAGGATCACTTAGCAGAAGACTATCCAGATGCCTAAGAACAAGAAGAAGAATCAGCTGATGACGCTCTTCCTCGAGAAGACGCAGAATGTTAATTGATGGTCGCAGAAGAATTCCAAATAGAAAAAGGTGCTTAGGATAAACTAATTTCATAACTTAGATAGGAATGAGATACCCAAAAGCTACTGACCAGTTGGGGTAGCTTCAGAAAAACACTTGAAGACAAGATAGTCATTGCAGTGATATACACAAGGCTGTCTAGACATTGTAGACTATAGCATCTTGGAAGTTCAACAGGCATTATTTACCATCGGGCGAACGAGGACTTGACCAAATGGCAATGTACTATACTTGGTAAGTTTCATCGCACTATAGTTTCAAATATTTATTTTCAGTTTATTCTTTAAGTTTGACTTGAGTCAAAACTTAGGTACCTACGTAACATTAGGGATGCGACATCGAGCACAGATGTCGATGTTGGACATCGATGGTAACATCGATACTTCAACATCGATGCAACCGATGTATCGAAGTGAAATCATCGATATTTTACAAACATCGATGTTTTAAGGGTAACATAGAGAAAACATGGAAAATTTCTATCTTAACAGAACCTGTAATAATAAAATGAAAAAAAAAAGTTTATTCTTGTTAAGTTAATAAAAGCAATCACATTTCCTACAGTCTAAAGTCTAAACAAAATAGTATGTAGAATAGAATATTCAGGTAAATTTAAGGTTCAAATGTCCCAGTAACTCTTTGTCGATACCTTGAATAAAAAGTAATTTCGACAATAACTTATCCTTTATCCTGTTTATTTGTTGTGTGACCGTTTTCGCGCTTTGGAAAACAGGCGTTCCGATGGGACTGAGGTGAGGTGGCCACAACTGCCAAGAATTTTTATGCAATTTCAGTAATTCGCTATGAGGCGGTTACACACGGACGTGGATGTCTTGATACATATTCGTGCATACATCAACGTGCAAACAACAACGTGCATGTTGCGTTTGTACAGACGCTCGCACAAAACTGCAGTCTGGCTATTCTTGATACAGTAATCCGAGTGTGTATACAAAATTTCTAGCGATTCCACATTCAAAAACGCGACGATGTTTTGCATACACATTGATGTTTTTGTTTGCGCGTTCATGTATGTACGTGCATGTTTTCAGACATCCACGTCCGTGTGTAACCGCCTATGAGGGCGGCTTCTCATGAGCGTAATTTGACATTTATGGCGTGACAGCGTACCTGAATGCAGAATTCTGATGGGCCAAAATTCCGCCATATTGGATACGCTGACACTCTGCCGCAGATACGCCGAAAGTCGAGCAAAGTTCAACTTTTCGCGTAAAAATTCAGCGTTTTTAGAGGTTAAGGTTGCAACCGTTTCGTTTTCTTGATTTTTGTGATTTACTGTCCATATTTGTAACTATTTGGAACTAAAGCAAAAACAAATACAAATTTGTACAATCAAAATTCACAGAAATATTTAAAAATTTAGGAAAACAATATTAATTTTGACATACGCCGCGGCGTAAACTCTCCACTCCATGTGAATGTTGCGCCAAAATTCACGTATTCAGCGCTTGCGCCAGTTATGTCAAGTTTACGCTCGTAAGAAGCCGGCTTTAGGGTGGATTTTCATGCATCCGTTTGTCCGACGAAATATGTCCGAAAAATCTTCTATTTTGACATATTTTTATACGATTATGTCAGAATAGAATGTTTTTCGGACATCTTTCGTCGGACAAACGGATGCATGAAAATCCACCCTTAGAGCTACGTAGCGATTTCCATTTGCAAAACTTGTGCAAGTAAAATTCATCTTTAAACCCTTTTCTTATTGTCGATTTTTACAACCAACATCGATGATAACATCGATGTTTTAAAATTTCAACATCGATGTCCAAAAATACGGAACATCGGGTATTAAACATCGATGTTTTTCAATAATCGATGAACATCGCACATCCCTACGTAACATGGGAATCGTGGAATTATAGAATCTTTTCATAATAGTATGTCTTTCTTCACAATTTTTCTTCTTGTAATGGCTTGACGTTTAAACGTAATAACATTTACGTGAATATAATATTTAACTGAACTAAACATAAATATGAAGACGCACAAAACATTATGGCTTTCACACAAAAGATTTTCCAATAGCACCATTCCATCAGCCGTCAAATAATTTTCAACCTGAAAATTACTTCCAACACCAAAAACGAAATTGCCTATTGTAATCTAGACGTATATTACCGAAACCACGCAGGAAATTTATATTACCTGTCACTGTGGGCCAAGAACAATCTATTAGTGACATCAGCTAAACATCTAAGAATGTCCATTCTTTGATGCCACCCAAGAAATCTGTTGAATTAAATTATGGTGATATTTCAATTTAATTTCTTGAAATTTCTTAGAGCCGACGCGATAAGTCACAAGAGTTGGACATCGACTGTGCGGTACCTAGATTATAGTGGCCGGTGAGTCAGTGTGTAAGAATAAATGAGGCAGAAAATTACAATTGTAAGGGCTGCAATCATTTTTACGATAAAATTATATGCAATTTAGGATCTATCATTTCCAACTTATTCATTCAAATAAATAATTTCATGTTAAATCCCTGCATTTTGTTCCTTTTTGTCAGTTTGAGTAAATTTTTAGGAAAAACTATTGCTTATTAAACAAGGCAGAACATCACGCGATCTTATTATCCATATTTAAATTGCCTTTCATTTCTTAGAAGGCAAAAATAAAATTAAAAAAAACGCGTAACAGCCAGTGCGACAAACAAAATTTCTATTTTGTTATTTCAAGTACCTATAGCGGGATTCTTCCTAGTTAGAAGACTTAATTTTCTGCTCCAATAAATATTTATATTTAGAGAAAGAATCGGCTTGAAATGCTGACTAAAAAATTACTTAGATATTTTTCACACGCACGTCCATATAAGAGCAGTCAAATCGAATACATATATGATGCAAACAAAATATGACAAGCAAGACATTTCCAGTCTCGTCTCGAGAATACATTGAAGAAGTGTGCAAGTTGCTGTTGTATTTTCCGAAAAATATCAAAATAGATTTATTATTTTAGAATTATTATCAAGTCGTTGATTAAATAGGAAAACAGGCTACTAAATCACTGGGCAATTCCAAAACGTTTACTCAAGTCCTGAGGTAACAAGCCAACTAAATATAAATCAAATTACCCACTAATGAATAATTTCCAGGTCCAACCGAATCCCGGAAATACTGGAAATCACATGGTAATTACAATATTGAATTACATCTCGCCCTTTACTATTCCTAAGACGGAAATGCCTCTGAGCATGGTGTGGCAGTCCATCATAGCGATAAGGAGTTTGGGGGGTTGATGGATATTTATCAGGTGGTCGTAAGGCTGGCACGCAATTTCTACTCGTGGAAGTGGCAACTTTGCATGCGATTTCCTTCACAAAGTGAATCGATACCATCCAGGCTATTTCCCACATACTTATTTAGATATTTTTGTTTTTCTTTTAGATTTTCGTTTAGTCAGTTTTTCGTTATTTTGTTTTTGATAGACGTGTCTGGATACATCATGCACGGAATAGCATTTTATAGTGGCCTATCGGAAAAATTTATTTTTATAGGTAGGTAAAGTTTGTTTCGCCAGGGTTTATACTTGCCACCAGCATTTACCTTCCTTGTTTAACAAATAAAAATTGACTGAAATAAATCAATGACGTCAAAAACGTTTGTCGGTTCTTAACCAAGAGTCATTCATTTTAATTTGTCAAAAAAATTGCATGTGTCATATGAATCAATCTACGACAACCCTTTTTTTTCAAGTTTCAAGGTCAAGTATGAACCCTGGTGAAACGGACCTTACTTACCTCAACAACAAGGTTTATGTACTATATAAACATATTCCATAGAAAATTTCCTGCAAGAGAAAAGACATGCCTAGCAGTCCCAAGGTGGAAAAAAACTTCGGGATCTATATAATAATTAGGTGCTTTTTAGGTGCTAATTAGGGCCTCTAATTAAAAATTAGGTGCTCCCCTAGTTTTTGAGAAAATCAAAAAAAACTAAGGGATTGCTAGGTTTATGAAAGCTAGTAATACCCTATAGTGCAAAATGAAATTTTTCCAAAAATTTCTTTTGTATCAGAATTAGGTGCTTTTTAGGTGCTGCTGAATAGTCAAAGAAAAAATAGAATTGATTAATTATTAACTGAGTTACAGATTTTTTTTTTAATTATTAGGGGACTGCTGGCTTTACGTCTACTTCTTGGTGTGTCAGAATGGAGAAACCTCCCATTTGGCCGCGTCGCCGCGGCACCAGCATGTGAAGGGGTAGTTTTTCAGCAAATCATCCCCATCACGTATCCACTTGATCGAGGTATCAAATGAAAGGTACTGATCTTCCCAATAAAAAAAGCGAATGGTGCCACTTCAAATCCGGCCGCAACTGCCTGGCACCAATGATTTTAGGCGCAATTATCACGGGACGTTATCCCGATTATTTTCCAATTTTCAACCGAAACCTGCAGTATCAATGTGGTAGAGAATTATGTTATTGGAACTAATCATCTAAAAAATTTGTGAAAATTGATAATTTTCAATAAATTTGGTGCAAAATAGGCCATAAACAGGGCATTTCTGTGCAGTTTTATACTTCTACCGCTCTACCGTAATGTTATTAGAAATAAATTTGTCTTTAGTATTTAGCTTGTTCAAAATACGTGATTTTGACAAACAATATGGCCGCAGAAGGCACACAAGCCATAACCCCACAAGGCCATTATGTTAAATGATCCACACCTACCCTTCAGTAGGTATTATAAAATTATTTTGACAGAAAATTAAAAGTTTCCTTCTGGAATCACTATGAAATTCCAGAAGTTAACCTTCAGTTTATGGAAATGAATAAGTGTTTCGTATGTGAAAAAAGTGAAGCATTATTTGTACGGAGATGTATAACTTTCGCAAGAATCGTCAGACAATATCGGATATCACGAGACCTGTTATAGAAAAATTCCTCGAAAAATTCGAATTGTGAAGGCAAAGCAAAGAGAAGAATACGAGAAACTTTTCACAGAAAATGCTGTATAGTACGTTTGCAGCCAGAAACGTTGAATGCTTCTGTCGATAATGTTCCACTGATTCCGGACTAGATTTCCGCAACCGCATAGGACGCAAAAATGCTCAACAAGATGAAAAAACGCCTGCCACCGAAGACACGCTCGATGCCGAAAAAATAAAAATGGTATGACCTTCACAATAGTGAAAATTTTATGGCTTATTTTGAGCGAAAAATTTGTTTTTATACACTAGAATTTTTTCATAATTCAATTTTTTCTATTCGATTGACTTAACTTCTAATTTAAATTCCATAATTTTGCAATAATGACTTCATTTATCACAATTACCTATAAATCTTAAAGTTTCAGATAACACTTAAGCCCACAAAAAATCGAGAGGAAACTAAATTCACAAATTTTTTAGATGATTAGTTCCAGTAAAATAATTCTCTACAACTTTGATACTGCAGGTTTTGGTAGAAAATTGGAAAATAATCGAGAAAACGTTCCGTGATAATTGCGCATAAAATCATTGGTGCCAGGCACTTCCGGCCGGATTTGAAGTGGCACCATTCGTTTTTCTTATTCTATAGATCAGTACCTTTCATTTGATACCTCGATCAAGTGGATACGTGATGGGGATGATTTGCTGAAAAAAACTACCCCTTCACATGCTGGTGCCGCGGCGACGCGGCCAAATGGGAGGTGGCACCAATACATTTTTCGCATCGCATAATTGCCGCGCATATTCCGGAACAAGGATTTTTTGGTGATCCTCGAAAATAAGCAATGTTGAAAAATAGACCTACCTATTTTTACCTGTATGCGCGCGCAACACGAGGCAATGCATTTTTATTGGCTAACTAGTACAGGTGTGAAGTAATCCTTTTGCACGCTGGGCATCTTCTTGTCCTTGTTCATTGCCCATGGTCTGACAAGGATAAAATAATGCTTGATATTCAACTTGACGTAGCTTGACAAGTGATCGATTTTCAATTGTTTGTGTTTTTGATTGACAAATACGTTGCATGTCACGCGTTTTTCCTCCTTCCTTTTTTATCGCGTACAAATAATAAGAACGGATTGCTATACGTAAGTCTAACATAATTTGGTACATTTTGCCTCGTCTTGCGCAATAGGCGTTTTGCGTCTTTTTCTATCTAATAAAGTTTTCGTATTATTACCTCTTTGTCTGGTAAAATAGATAGGTCTATTGAGCAATAAATAAATTTTTTTATTGCTCTTTCGGCCAAAACTTCACTGCAGGCCCGTAGCTAGAGGGGGGCCAGAGTGGACAATATATAAGAAAAAAAAAAAAAATAAAATAAAATAACAAAGCCAAATTATGTGATTTAGGCCCAGTTGTACAATCCAGGTTCAAGCAGAGGTTAAGTTGAACTCTACTGGTACTTGAACTTTCCCATTTGAAGTGCATTGCTGTCAATAAATTTACATTTTGGCATATTTCTGACAGCAATGCATTTTAAATGGGATGGTTCAAGTACCAGTAGAGTTCAACTAAACCTCTGTTTGAACCTGGATTGTACAACTGGGCCTTAATTTCTGTTTTTCCGGATAATATTATTAATGCCTTTATACAATCCAATTATGTATTTTGAAGAAGTTTACGCCTATTTGCTGCGATCGTTTTCCGTTCATAAAACCACAGTTTAGTTCATATTTTACCTTAAGGTGGGTGGCATTAATGATATTTGAAGTCTGTCAGTTCTGTGCTCTGATTGGTTGATTTTTCAAAATTCGTCTGCAAAAAGAAAAAAAACCTCACATCAGAATTGGCTCAAAATTGGCATAAACATTTTCTTTGATCGATTATCTACAATCCGAATATTTCGGTTTTTCGATATTTTGCGAGATTTTAGAAATAATCCATAACGATTATAGGCAACCAGGGCTGGGACTCTGTAATGGATAGAGATTGTTATCCCTATCGCTATGGCACTTGCTATCTTCTCTCTCTCTTGGAAATCAATAGAAAGGAGACCTCAATAGAGATAGGGAAAAAATATCTATTCGTTACAGAGTCCTAGCCCAGATATACACTTTCCATTTCGAGAAGAACGCAAATTATCGAAAAACTGAAATATTCGTATTGTAGATACCATCAAAGAATGTTTATGCCAATTTTGAGCCAATTCTGATGTGAGTTATTCTTTCTCTTTTCAGACGAATTTTAAAAAATCCACATAGAACTAACATATTTCAATGTCATTAACGCCCCTTCAAGTGCGCTCTTATGTATTTTTATTATTTCTCTGTGTTTTGTTAAGGTTTTATATTTCATAATCAGTTATTATGTACATTTGAAAATAAAGTTTTTGCACCTTGTTGTGATTTTAAGTAATGCTAAAAAAAAAATGAGTTTGCCCATTGGTTTGCCCCCTCTAAATGTTTGGTTGCCCCCTCTGGAATCAAAACCTGGCTACAGGCCTGCTTCATTGGCACCATGACATTTTTCAAAAGTCTATATACAAAACTTCAATATTCTTGCAATTTCAAGTGGTTACGCGATCGGTCCAAAAATTTGCAGCCGGATCTCGGACTATAAGGGATTGCTAGGTTTATGAAAGCTAATAGTCCCCTATAATAAAAAAGATTTTTCCAAAAATTTCTTTTGTATCAGAATTAGGTGCTTTTTAGGTGCTCCTGAATAGTCGAAGAAAAAATAAAATTGATTAATTATTAACTGAGTTTCAGATTTTTTTAAAATTATTAGGGGACTGCTGGCTTTACGTTTACTTGTTGGTGTGTCAGAATGGCAAAAAAACTTCGGGATCTATATAATAATTAGGTGCTTTTTAGGTGCTAATTAGGGCCTCTTATTGAAAATTAGGTGCTCCTTTAGTTTTTGAGAAAATCAAGAAAAACTAAGGACTGCTAGGTTTATGAATGCTAGCAGTCCCCTATAGTTTTTTTTTTATATCAGAATTAGGTGCTATTTAAGTGCTCCTAAATAGTCGAAGAAAGACTTGAATCAGTTAATTATTAACTGAATTACAGATTTTTTTCATTATTAGGAAATTGTTGGTTCCACTTTTACTTGGTGATGTGTCAGAATAGAAAAAAAAGTTCAGGATCTATATAATAATTGGGTGCTTTTTAGGTGCTAATTAAAGCTACTAATTAAAAATTAGATGCTCCTTTAGTTCTTGCCCAAGTAGCAGAAATGTGCTTATTAGGATCATATACATTGCTATGAAACATCTTATTATAAAACTGCGATATTTCTTAGTTGGGTTGTAAACGCTTATATGACGTCTAAAAGTATGAAAAAGGCCCAGGTTTATAAAATATTATTATTGTTTTAAAGTTGTTTTAGGATCGCGAATAGCATTTAAAAAATATTATTAAGTGCTTTATAAAATCGTTATGAAACAGTTTTATAAGAGATTTATAAGTTAGGAAATAAATTCACCTGTATAGCAATTGTGTCTTTTGTGAACCTCAGTATAAAACAGCTTTATAAATATTATTTGGAAATTTTGTAGCTGTAGTTGAAATTACTAATAAAACATTTATAAAATAATGTTTTATAGCATACTTAAAACAGTTTAATAAAAATATTTTATCGTATTGTCATAATGCCGAATACAAAACTGATTTTTAAATGGTTGTCCAACCTTCTCTGCTTTTATGGATTATGAATATGGCGACAATCAATCAATCAATGTTGCTAGGGATGCATGGGTAAATCAGGAAAAATATATAGCCCACCTAAATACCGTTCAACCACTCAAATCTTACTGCGAAGCAAATTTTACTGATCAATTGGGGGTTATTTTTTGGAGATATTTTAACGCGCTTCAATTTTAACAAGGTTTTACAGTTACAAAAAATATTTAAATTTCACGAAAGTTTCCAATAATCATCCGTGAAGTTGAAAATCGACATTATGTCATGTCCCTATGTCATTGTGAACTGATTTTATTCTTTTAGTAACGACAATTTTCTAAATTATATTATTTTATTTAATTTATTTTGAATACGACAAAATGGCCGACATAGGACCAAGTGAAATTAAACGTGAAAACATGGCGTCGACTAATATATCATTTTTATCGCCAAGAAAATGTTTAATAAACAAATTTGATATTTATAAAACATATTTGATTTATAACGTGTTTTATAATGCAGTTCATAAAACATTTGTATTTTATTATGTAAAATGACATACCGTAAAACTATTATAATATTCCAGACATTGCAATGTTGCCATGTCAAGAACAAACGTGTACCTTTATATATTTTCAATTTTGTATGGATGAAAATCAAAAGTTACTAGTAACTTTCGAACTTCATTTATGAAAAATCATACTTAAAACTCGTGGCCGACAGAATTGAATCAAAAAAGTTGGAATTTAGAATTGGAAGAAAATAGTCATAGGTACTTGATTAGAGTTTTTGGCCACACCGTAACAATTCCAACAAGTTTTTAACTGCTTTTTCGTGCGGGAAAGTATCACTTTGCGCACTTATTAGGAAAATAACTAGTTCCTAACACGTGCGCAAAGTAGTTTTCCCGCACTTAAAGCTTGTCCGAACTCCGCTTCGCGTCGTTCGTCTAACTGCTTTCGCGCGCGGGAAAACATAACTTTGCGCACTGATTAAGAGGCCCTAATTAGCACCTCTAAAGCACCTAACTATTATATAGATCCCGAAGTTTTTTTCCATTCTGACACACCAACAAGTAAACGTAAAGCTAGCAGTCCCCTATAATAATTTAAAAAAAAAATCTGTAACTCAGTTAATAATTAATCAATTCTATTTTTTCTTCGACTATTTAGGAGCACCCAAAAAGCACCTAATTCTGATATAAAAGAAAATTTTGAAAAAATATTTTTTATTATAGGGGACTTCTAGCTTTCATAAACCTAGCAATCCCTTAGTTTTTTTTTTGATTTTCTCAAAAACTAGAGGAGCACCTAATTTTTAATTAGAGGCCCTAATTAGCACCTAAAAAGCACCTAATTATTATATACCGGGTGACAATGAAACTACTACCCACAACGGCATTTGTTAACGGCTCGAGATAGAAATATGCAATTCCGCATGTCGATAGGGTTGAAAATTTTGAACAATTTTAACATAAAAACAACTGAATGGCTTTTCCGGTTTCACCGGAAATGGCATTGACTTTGTTATTTTAAATGGGAACAAAAAAAATCATGGTTATTTGCTCCTTAGTCGAAGGGGTATCCGTTAAATGATAAAAGAGAAGAATTATTGCAAGTTAAGAAAAACGCGTTTTTCGAAAATGAATGTTTTAGTTTTTGATCGAACCCTGTACGAAAATGGTTCAACTTATGGAAATGAAACTTCCACTACCCAATCCTACTTTTTTATCCTTTATCCAAATATGATAAATTCAACCTTCATAGACACCTGCAAGATTAAAAATTTGATAACCTACTTTCAAGTTGTTAGTGCCAAAACCAATATTACTTTTACCTTAGCTTTTACTCATTTAATTACGTATACCACGAGCAAAGTTGGGTATGGATTCAAAATATTGTACTGTCCAAATAGTTAACCCTTTTTTGTCTCATTTGAATTTTTGAAAAATACATGAAGTATGATAGGGTGAAAACAAATGAATTTTATTACAATGGTGTAGGTATGTAATTAGTATTGAAAAAACGAAAGAACCAACAACTTGAAAATGGATTATCAAATTTTCAATTTTGCAAGTGTCTATGAAAGTTAAATTTGTCATATTTGGATAAAGGATAAAAAAGTAGGATTGGGTAGTGGAAGTTTCGTTTCCATAAGTTGAACTATTTTCGTACAGGGTCCGATCAAAAACTGAAACATTCATTTTCAAAAAACGCGTTTTTCTTAACTTGCATTAATTCTTCTCTTTTAGCATTTAACGGATACCCCTTCGACTAAGGAGCAAATAACCATGATTTTTTTTATTCTGGCATATTCAGTTTTTACGTAAAATACAAACAAATAGGAATTACGACATATTTTTGGGCCACTCTATTTTGAAAACTATCAATTTTTGACATAGGGTATGTTAGACAAAAGTTATTTAGAATTGTTCAGAGAGTCCAAAAAACTGATAATATACAGGGTGTCCCATTTAAAATAACA
Organism: Ceutorhynchus assimilis; assembly: GCA_917834065.1. Classification (NCBI taxonomy): domain Eukaryota; kingdom Metazoa; phylum Arthropoda; class Insecta; order Coleoptera; family Curculionidae; genus Ceutorhynchus; species Ceutorhynchus assimilis. The sequence goes on from OU892281.1 coordinate 9,061,937, forward strand.
AAGTCAATGCCATTTTCGGTGAAACCGGAAAAGCCATTCAGTTGTTTTTATGTTAAAATTGTTCAAAATTTTCAACCCTATCGACATGCGGAATTGCATATTTCTATCTCGAGCCGTTAACAAATGCCGTTGTGGGTAGTAGTTTCATTGTCACCCGGTAGATCCCGAAGTTTCTTTCCATTTTGACACACCAACATGTAAACGTAAAGCCAGCAGTCCCCTAACAATTTAAAAAAAATCTGTAACTCAGTTAATAAATTAATCAATTCTATTTTTTCTTGGACTATTTAGGAGCACCTAAAAAGTACCTAATTCTGATACAAAGAAAAAATTTGAAAAAATATTTTTTACTATAGGGGACTCCTAGCTTTTATAAACCTAGCAGTCCCTTAATTTTTTTTGATTTTCTCAGAAACTGAAGGAGCACCTGATTTTTAATTAGAGGCCCTAATTAGCACCTAAAAAGCACCTAATTATTATATAGTTCCTGAAGTTTTTTTCCACCTTGGGACTGCTAGGTTTATAGACCTTCATTGAACGCGTCAAACTATGGATTGTACTTTTGATTCACTGAGATTACAAGAATACAAATGGGTCGAGAGAATTATTGGACGTCTATCATACGTATGACAACCCTAGAAGTCGGAACAGGATTATCTTCAAAGGAAAGCTAACATAATCATGGGAGCTGTTGAAAGAGGCACACCAATATCCATCAAAAATGGAAAAAATTCGTGCTGAAGAAGCAGAGCACTAACCAACTTTTAGAACAACTAATTTTCGTAGCCTTATAAATTGGAATCTATTGTCTAATACCCTATAATACGATGATAAAATAAAGCTAGTTTACCAAACTTCCTATCTACTTTACAAGGAAACTTTATTCCAACCCCCAATAAAATACTGATTTACACGTAAACCGTTTATGTGGTAGTAAGTATGTTTGTTTGCCGCAATTTTACACTCGATAAACTTATCGGGAATATAAAGTAGTTGTTTGAACGTATTTAGAATACGATTTAAGGTACTTTTGAAAGTTTATAAAGAATTTTGTAGATGCCAATTACAAGTTGTTTGTATATTCAGTGGTATATTCTCGGTAAATTTATAAATTGTCCAAAGAATATTACATTTTATATATAAATAAAAAGAAAACCAATTTGTAGTATTAAGTGAAATGCCCTTTTCAAGCACCCCCTTCATTCATATACTATAACAAGTGTTCCGCATTAAATCTACAAACTGAATAAAGAAAAACACAATAGAGAAAATTGAATCGCTCACTTGCATTAGGGAATTACCGAATCAATCGTACAGAAAAAAAAACGTAACATAAATCGTTTGTATTATCTCCGAGTAATTTAATATATTCCGATTTATAATTTTGGCATACACGCAGGGGGACTAACAAGCCAGTATTGTTGCCAACTGCCTAAAACCTAAACAGCCCCCTCATTCCGCGATATTAATTTTTGCGGTGTGTCCGATAGATGACAAGTGCACTGCACCCCCAATAACTAACTAACACGCTATCGTATACGTCATAAATTTCAGACAATCGAACTGACTTCGAATATGACCGGATTGCGACTCATAAATAATACGAATGAGTGTACTGACTTGGTGGTGATTTTGACCCGTGCAGTTTTAGGGTGTATTTTGTTTGTGATTTATTATATTGATCATCAGTGTTCACACATCCTCACAAGTTCAGTTTTTGCTGGTTTGACCAATATCAACTATTTTATGATTTTATACCTATTATGTTTCCATTCAGGCCACGTCGTAAATACAGGGTGACAATTTGGAAAGTAGCAATCTAGAATATCTCTCAGACAAAAAATACTATAAGGAAGATCTCAAATACGTATCAGGGGTTTGGAGGGGGAACCAAAATGAAACACTTTTTGAGTTACTCTACGTCCCCCCCTTAGAGGTTAGGTAGCTACCGTAACGTATTTTTTTCAAATAAGAACCTTGTGTTGTACATCGATTCCAATATTTGACAGCTGATACCGCCTCACCTGTCATATATACAAGGTTGAGCCCATGATAAAAAATGTTGCTTACGGCATTTCTAATAACATTTTTAAATTTTATCCAAATATCACGGGTAACCAGTTTAAAAATTTAAGTCAACGATTCAATAATTCAATAAAAATTTAAATTAGGTACCATCCTTTGTCTTTGTACTTAATTCAATCAACACTACCTACCTATATTCAACACTGAAGTTATTTAGCCAGTTTCACCAGCAGGTACTGAGGTCCCATACAGGAAGCTACTCAGCTATATCTGCGTGTTGCTAAATACACCAAAATGGTGTACCGCCACGGATGCGGTGATTAAAATTCACTTATACCAATGCCAAACCACAGCTTGTCAAACCCTGTTTAATTTAACAACACTGCTTATTCTACCATTCCACCACGGTGCCTACACCAGCTGAATTTAGACACACGCGGTATATCCTATTCACAATCCATAGTCTAAAGGTGAAGGTAAATGTATCACCCTTCCCTATCAAATAGCACTGAAAGGTGATAAATTTTACCTTCACATTTGGACATCGGATTGTGAATAGATAATAGTTGTTTTTGAGCGAATATCTCTAGATTAATTATTTCAATTTGTTTGCTAGGATATTCGCTCATCATGATAGGAAAATATCAGTAAATTCAACAAGGCTCTAATGTACGCTCTGAATCCAATAATCAAAATCCCAGCACAAAAGACAGCACATACATAATTTTTCTAGGTTTTAATTTACTCTTTATCTGTGTTGTTCACAGCATGAAACGATTTTTGTTATATACATGAACAATGTCCATACTATAAAAAAAAATGTTATAGACAAACAAAAAATCATAAAAATGAGAAAATAATACTTGTACAAATTGAACTCTCAAAAACTAAATAACAATTAATCAACCGACCTGTGAACGATCCTTCATGACACACAAACTATTCACAAATTGTATTAAACAATCAGTTTAATACAAAATAAAAATAAAAATTGAAAAATGAACAATGGCAGACAAGCGTCTTCTGTCTAGTTTAGTCGCTCATTCTCCTGTATCCTCTTCGGTTTCGGTACTTTCGTTTTCTGTGGCGCGCCACCGTTCAACCCTAAACTTGACGGCGCATACATGGTTGCAACATTTACTTTAATTTAGTAAACGTTTTAAGAATTTAAGATTTGAGTGGTTTTCCTCACTATATAAATAAACATATACACTCGTATTGGAAAAAAGAAGAAGTTTATGACTTTTAGATGTTTTAGGAGTAAAATTATCGATAACTTAGTACCTACTTTCTTAATGTCTTGGTCTTCCATTTTGTCTTCTCCTAGATCAATCCATCATTTATTGGCGGAAAGAATAAAACTTCCCTCATCTATAATCAACTTAATTTTACCTCTGCACCTATAGAGAACAGAGCAACAACATCTTCAATCAATAAAAATTCAAGGAATATATGGAATCTATACAACTTCTCTTGAATCAGGATCACCGTTTCCTAATACCCATATTATTTCATGAAGTTCGACATCCTGTTTTTAGATAGCAATTTCTTAATAATTCAATATTCGATTTGTTATTGGTGCAAGCCCACATCTAACATCCAAACCCATTATAAGGCCAGCATCCTCTCGCTCCCTCCTTTTCGAAAACGAAGGCCCTTAGGGCCGAATCCCTCAAGGAGTTGTATACCCCATGGCGATTATTATGTAGGTATGGCATAAATTTGGGCTGTGTGACTTCTAAAAAAACCCATTTTGATTAACGACTGTCAAACCAAAACAGTTAATAATTGTGACTTTGTGTAAATCAACGCGGTCGGGGTCCTCTATCCCTTACCAAGGCAATATCAGATAAAATGTCGAATTCTTTCTAGAGTCGTAATTGTTGTTCTTTGTTCGACTAGTTTTGGTTGGGTATAATAGAGATCTGATGAATCACTGAGAAGATAAAAGATTCCTGAATTTAATATTTAGACACAAATATCTTACTAAAATGCAAATTATATGTTTATTCTACCTCGTGTGTAGAGGCTTTAAACTAATTTCCGTAATCCAGGCGGAATTTTAATTCAGGCTATAAAGGGGCTTAATTGGGCTCATTACTGCGCATTTACATAGCTCTAGTTGTAATTGAGTCTTGTGGAATTTACTTGTTTCTTGTTTTCGGTTCTAGAGTGTGGTGTAGTTCCCCTTCATTCGTAGCTTGTAGTTATTTTTATTATACCAGGCTACTAATTTTGTTATTCATTATTTCGTCTGAAATTGGGGAATAGGATTTTATCAAACAAGAAATTTTAATTTATAATTCCCTTCACGTTTAACAGAAATTAACGGATGCGTTGACATTAATCCCTCTAATTTTTCCTAATCAGCTTTACTAAAAAGCCTGTGAAACACCTTGCTTGACGTCAGAAACATATGACGGCCCTTGAATTCAAATTACGACTTAAAATAATTTAAATCTTATAATGAATATGTAACAATCGAAACCTTTTTTTAGGTCCAACCTAAAGGTGCAACTGAACTATTTTATTTCGTGCCCTTTATAGCTTTTAATCCTCGATTGAAAGGATTATAGAGCCAGCGGAATATATTTTAGATAAGAGCTACATGAAAAGGGTTCTTTTGTAATGCTAGATTTATTGGACTAGGAAATGTAATGAAAGGTTTTTTGAATGATTTTTTGAGTGGCCACCAACGTGGAGATTTTAAAAAGTACAATTTAGTTTATAATCATGTTTTTGTTCAGTTAGAATTATTCGTATTGCATGTTATTACCTATTTCGTGAATTGTGAGATCTTGTTAATTAACGCCCGTTTTCCAACTGAACTCCCATATGCACGTCATATAATTTTTTTTTTACGTAAAACAAGGTATTAGTGACTTAATTACAGGCCCCCAGAATGGCTTTTTTATTCTCAGTTTTAAAAATGCGACAGGAAACCCCTCGGGGGTATTTCAATGTAAAATTGCAGTATGCAATTCTCGCCATTATAGTTTACTGACAATATTCATACGAAATATATATTTAGTTACGTGCAAATGCACTAGTGAGGCTAATTATTTAAGGGATAGGTATAACGAGACTATTTGGAAAAAGTTCGGAAATGCCCGTTGGCAAGGTGAATCCATTTAAAAATAACTATTTCTTTTGTTTGTGATTGTCGTATGTAATTATTCATGGCTTGGGAATTTTTTTTGTTAAATTATTAAGTGGATAATAAGGAAGAAGTAAACACCCAGAAGGGATATTTGGAAGATGGGGCTGTGATTTCCATTGTTCATGCACATGCCTATTTATGCATGCTTGGAATAGTTGTGTTAGATGTTTTTGAAGTTTACTACCTCCATTTTTTATAAGTTTTCCATACATTTTTCTTGGTCCTGAGGCGCTTCCAATTTTCAAGAAGCCACATTGTTTTTTACCTTTTCTCTTTTTTTCTCTGACAACTGCACGTTGTTCTGTCAAGTTATACTTCCTACCTGGTACCTACGTCATTGTGATTTTATTTTATCAACATACAAACAATGTTTATTAATCAAGTATAAGAACATTTCAAATTCATAATCCTAAGATTTCTTATCGCATGTGACATTTTTCCTATAAGGTCATTCTAAAATTAAAAGCCCATATAATGCAGCAATTAACCAAACAGCAGAATCCCATGTCGTTTCTCATTGGGAGCTACGAGCTACCCATTAAAAGTTCAAGCTTTACGGCTTTCAAACGCATAAAAAACACAAGATAAACATTTTATCTTCGGGAAAAAAATATTTTCTTACTAAAAGCTTGTCCGAAGATCTGTTTACCAGATTTTATTATGTCGTAAGAGTGTTAATAAGAAATTTTTCCTACATCTTGAGATAAGAGTTGATGTCTTATTGACTTGAGAGATTACCGTGTTAGGGCTGCTGAAGGGATAATAAATGATATCAAAATTTTATTTCATTATACAAGATAAAAAGAGCTGTGAAGCGGATTCCATGACATTTGAAAAGGATTCGGGTATATTCATTAAACTTAACTAATAGATGAAATTAACTTAAACGGACTCTGCGTCTACAACTGATATATTTTCTGAACATCAATTTTCTTTCGAAATAGACTGCCTAAATACCCGATCAAGTCGACTAAATGATAAGACAAATGTTAGGCCATAATCGCCAGTTAAAACCTTTGAATCTCGCATTTTGGTAATGAGGGTTTCATGCAAATTAATTTACTTTGCTTCTACTCCCTGGCTGTTTTGTTTCATCTGGATTGAGCTGCTTTTGAGCTGAATCGATTTACGCGTAAGATCTTGGAAAAGCCATGTATCTATTTTTGGAATTATGTTCTTACTCATGAACATAATAATGATGTAGCTGTCTGAAAATATCTATATTTGATAGCAAGTAATTCAATTATCAAAACTACATGGTCTCTGCTAGAAACAAATATTAAACTGTATACAGCTACAAAATCCAATTATCTTTAACTACCGAATGGACGATTTTCATAGTTTTATTAGACAGATGTAAAATTTTGCGTCCAATATTAGAATTGAACATTATAGATGTATGATGGGTGAGAATATTTCTGAATAATTATTAGCTTGCAAAATACTACAAGCAAATTAATTTCTTATTCTTCCCGGACTGTCCGTCATCAAATATACATTCTTGGAAGGTAATTCAGCTATTTGCTAGTAAAAAATTTCTATGGCCAAAAACAAGTTTGCAAATTGCCGCCTGATGCCAAGTATTGAGAATTATTTGAATAGGAATTTAATTAAAAAGAGACTTTTTGGTTGTCTTTAGCTAAATTCTGGCCATCAGTGCAGGGTTCTGTAAATTTACTTGAAACATATCATATTGTAACTAGGTTAGGTACTTAATTCGACTATTCAGATTCATCAGAACTTCAAAGTGAAACTATAATTAGAGAGGATCGCTCATTTAAAAGATACAATCCAGCTTTTGTTATTCGATCAAGCTTGGCACTAAACTCAAATAGAAGTAAATTCTAAGGTTAGTAACTCCTCGTCACCATAATATCTAATACCAAAAGCGAAGAAGTACTACCTCTTCCAAAATATCAGAAGAGAAGCCAAAAATCACAGCAGTTGAGTTATACAATGGTTCCTATCTATAGGTAGGTACTTTTATTCAGTAAACGTTGTTTCAAAAAGTTAAGATTCAAAGAAATAATATTTTAAATAGGTGGTTTTCCTCAAAGCCCTGAAGATGTTTGTATTTCTCGGAAAATTGAAAACTTTATTTCCATTCAAGATAGCAAGCTGCAGTTTGTTTTAAATTGTGAACAGCTCAAAATCTACAAATTTGCTATTTTATCTTTAATTTTTCTCATAAGGAGCATAAAAGTCCGAACTACGAAAGTCGAGTGGCCAATCCTATATTTAATTAAATATTTTCGTAAGAATAACGTGATAAAATTGGTACAAAACGTCCCGGCGCGTTGGTATATCTTATAACGTCGGAGCAAAATGAGCCGGTCGATGGCGATAATATGGCGTCTGGAGTAGCAATAAATGCGTCATAACCGTAGAGTCTCCTCCATCCATTGAACACCCTTAATGAAGTAAATTTTAATAGTGTAACTTAAGACACCCTCAAAGGCCCGATGGTGTAGCACTCGGTAATTAAATTGCAGTTTCCTGGTTGAACATTGCAAAGCGGAGAAATTGAAGAATATGTGAAGACTAATTACGGAATAAGAAAGAAGATTATACTAATTATATTAAGTTAATTTGTGATAACATTTTGGATGGCACATTAAAATCGTGCTGCCCTTTAAATCGAGACTATTCAGATCCTTCTAAAACCACTTGACAATTGTTCATTTGAATTCAATCAGACTGATCAGATTAAAAAAATTTCAACAATATTTGAACCAACAGCAACTATAAAAGTTTGGTTAAACTAGTACTACATTGAGAAGTATTTTTGAATTTTTATTTGATCTAATGTGTTCCAGTTATGGTTCAGGATTCAGCAGCTTATCCAGAAAAATTATACCTACATCATCAACTTTTACCAAAGTTCCTGTGATTGAAGAAAATATTATAGCAAATCTGGCAGAATAGGAACTATAGGTAAGTTGAAGAAACAAATTCTGTGGCTACTGGAGATGACAATAATGCAAAAGGAGAGAACAATCCAATAGCAACTGAAAAACGAGCACTTGATAAAACAATGTATAGGGAACCTATTTTTATTGTGGCGGTAGAAGATCAGAGCTGTAGAGGAGATGAAGATGGTACCTATGTAACTGAAGAGGGCTCAAATTATATTCGATCCGAAGAAGACAAGAGAGGGAGAAAAATTTTACAAAGCCAAAAATTAATACTGTTACGATAACACCGCGGCCAGGATGTCAAGAACCCAATTTAGAGGGATTCTTGCGGTATTTTCGAGAAGAATAGTTGTCGCGTGTATTCTAGATTGTACATGAATGAATTTGCATATATACGTATAAGGGCCAGCATTGGTTGGAAGTTTAAGTTTAAGTTTGACTGTGATATGAGTTAGATAGTGATTATTGTTAATAGTGTCAGAGTGTATAGTTACGTGGAATAAAATTATTGCTGTGTTAATTGGACTTTGATTTTGGAATAAACGAACAACGAACGCAAGATTTTTGTCACGATACCCAAAGCCGTGACATTGGTGTCAGAAGTGAAACATAAAGGACTGCAAAGTGAAATCCAATTGCAAAATAGTACGGGGAAACTAGTGTAGTGTGAACACTGAACACTAAGTGAACACTGGGACAGTTAGTCAGTGCAAACAGTGACTTAACCGATTGTGTAAATAACCCCGAAAGTGACTATACCCGATTTTGACTGTGATAGTAAATCTTCGGGTGAGTTCTAGAAAATTCCATTTGGAAACCAAGGGAGATATCGAATTTCTGAATTCGCCGACGTATTGGGGACATCGATCATCATTCAGAAAAAGTTTTTCGAAGAGTTTCGGAAAAATTCTGGAACATTCTATTCGGAAACTAAGGGAGATATCGAATTTGTAACTTCACCGTCGTGTTTGTTATATCAATCGACATCCAGAAAAGACATTTCAAGAAAATTCTAGAACATTCTATTCGAGAATAAAGCAAGTTATCCAATTTGTGACTTGAGCGACGTGTTTGGAACTTCAACAAAAGACCAGGAAAAAGAGTTTGAGGGAAATTCTAGAACATTCTGTATATGCCTATCACAAGACAACAAGCAAAATGGATGAACAAACAGGTGAAGAACTTCTGCGCAAAATGTTCGAACTTCAAGAGACCAAACGACAACAAGAAAAACAAGACGAAGAGGCAAGCGACAAAAATAAAAACAAGACTTTAGACAAAATTCGGGAACGTTTTTACTGGGTTCACTATCACGAAGACGTTAAAAGCTGGTACTAAAAATGCTTGCTACCAGTAAAGGCCCTAAATTAGGATCTCGGGGGCCCATGAAACAGTACAACGTCGGTCTCCCATTTGAAAGAATAGCGATAGATGTTGCCGGACCGCTCCCTGAGTGTGGTAATAAATACATCTTGGTTATCATGGATTATTTCAGTAAATGGCCAGAAGTTTTCGCTATTCCCAATCAAGAAGCCATCACTGTTGCCCAGGTGCTAGTGGACGAAGTTTTTAGTCGTCATGGTGTGCCACTAGAGTTGCATTCAGATCAGGGACGAAACTTCGAATCTGCCATCTTTAAGAAAATTTGTGAAATCATGGGCACTCGTAAGACAAGGACAACACCTTTACATTCAAAGTCTGATGGCATGGTAGAACGGTTCAATAAGACCATAGAGGAACAGCTGACAAAAGTGGTCGCAATGAACCAGCGTGATTGGGACAAACATTCCTCTCTATTTTTAATGGCTTATAGAGCAGCTGTTCACGAGTCAACAGGTAAAAGTTCAGCCAGAATCGTTTCTGGAAGAGAACTCAGGTTACCTTGCCATCTGATGTTTGGGATACCTGGAAGAAGAACGAGAAGAAATCCGAGATTATGCCGACGAGGTAAGGACTTCTGGGAATACACGATTTTGCTCGGGAGCATATTCAGCTGTCCAGTGACCGAATGAAGACCAGATACGACTTGAAAGCCAATTCAGCCGGATTGCAAGAAGGTGATTTAGTGTAGCTGTATAATCCAGCTAGAAAAAACGGAGTATCGCCGAAATTGTCTTCAGCATGGAAAGGACCCTACAGAATAGTCTAGAGAATCAATGATTTGGTTTATCGAGTCCAGCGCAACACCAGGAGTAGGATGAAAGTTGTACATCTAAACAGATTAACGAAATATCATGGGCATGAAGTTGATCGGGACGATCAACCTTAAGAGGGGGCAGAGTTACGCCGCTGCCAGGATGTCAAGAACCTAATTTAGCGGGATTCTTGCAGTATTTTCGAGAAGAATAGTTATCGCGTATATTCTAGATTGTACATGAATGGATTTGTGGATATATAAGGGCCAGCATTGGTTGGATTGGAAGTTTAAGTTTAAGTTTGACTATGATATGGGTTAGATAGTGATTATTGTTAAGAGTTGTAAAGAGTTAAGTTGTTGAGTTAGTAATTAGTGTCAGAGTGTATAGTCACGTGGAATAAAACTATTGCTGTGTTAATTGGATTTTGATTTTGGATTAAATGAACAACGAACCCAAGATTTCTATCACGATACCCAAAGCCGTGACAATACAATAAAAATAGATTAGCGGAATTGTAGGATCGCGCCCAAGAGTATCAATAATGATGAGTGAATTTTCAAAAAAGAGCTGAAAACATAAAAGCTAGAAGAGAGATGAAAAAATTCAATTTAAAAGTCCGGCCATCAAGAAATAAATAAAATAATGTCCAGCAACACAAAGATACAGCTGTCCCTCAATGTAGAAAACTAATCATAACTCTATTATATCCTTCTATTACTCAAGTCTAAAAGAAATTGAATTTAAAAATAAAAGCAAAGTCTATATAAAAGCTTCAAGAATCTAGTTAAGAAAACAATAATTCTAGCATATAATTTATAAAGGTCGAGTTTCCTGGAATAGGAACTGCAGAGTGATAATTTCTCGACAAACAAGACCACGTCCATATTTCAAGGGAGATAAACAAAGCAAACAAGATCTAGATCATTAGTGGTTGCAGGAAAAGCAAACTTTAGGTCAATTACATCAGCCGGTAACCAGAAACTTATTGCCCGTTCTGTTTCAGACTCGATTAAGTTAGATGTTGGGGAATTTGATTAAATTTTGGCACATTACTAACATTCCAAGTAATTAATAATGTAAAGTTAAATTCAATTTAAACTAGGGTTTCCAATAAATAAACTTTCCAACCAAGAATATTGTTTAAAGTATCTGAAATTGCTGCACTGACATTAGCCTGTCAACGCGTGGGTATAATTAGACTCATTTATACAGAAACAAAGAATGCAATTAGCACCAGTGTCTTGCATTACATGCAGTGGTTTAAGCCATCTTTAATGTAGACAAAACCAAATATTGATCCAGCCCACCTGCATACAAATTAATCTTTAATATCAATAATTCCGTTATGAAATAACTGCATATTTATTATTGCCTTATTTATAACAACTTTGCGGTTTCTTCCTTAATTTGCTTGAGAGCCATTAAAAGGTGAAATGGCGGCGCTTTACATGACAACATTAAAAGCAATTACCATTGCAATATTAATAGTTAGGTATTCTTTAAAGGTTAACAAATCTGTATCGTAAGTTGCTGCTAATGAGACGTACATAATTAATCGATGTACTGTGTATCTTCTGCTCATTTAAGCGAATAATTTTTTATAATTCTGAAATTCAACCATTATTATAGCTACCGCACCAATTAAATTTAAATCAGCCCAGTTCGCAAAATATTTCGACACAAAATATGAACAGACACGCGAAACAATACGTCCATACTAATTTTTCAGTTCTCATAGGTATAATTATTATAACCAAACGTTTGAATTTAAAAGGTATCAATTAAAATCGAATTTTGGAAGCATTCGGCTATGCAGAGAACGAATTATAAAAACACGTAAATGGATTCGAATTATATTTTGGATGCATGAATTATGTTTTATTCCGTAATTAAATGTGTAAATTTAAAATTAATAGCCAGTTTATTGTGTAAAATTGTATAGAGGAACTTCATTTTGTAAGGTAGCCCAAAATATAGCAGGTAAAATCAGCCCGAAAGAATGACAAGAATGCCCGTCGAAATGAAAAACTAAAAAACAAATCAAAATCGCAGAGGGGGTGACATTCAAAATTTTTTGTTTGAAAATACATTTTACGTAATTTTTAATTTTACGGTTTGCTACTAAAGTAGGTAATAATAAAACGCTGCTACTAAAACAGCTGGAAATGTTTCTTCTTTTTGATATTATATTAGTTTTGTTGAAGCATCAGCATCAATAGGATTTTTTACATTAGAGCTGTAGAGAATTTATTGTATATTGAACGATGTAAATTGCGAAATAATTAACGCGTACGAATGGAGGTCAAATCCATTTCCCGTCCGAATTCACGAAATAGTACAAAATCTCCACTAAGCCGGATCGTAAAATAATCCCTAGAAAGTAACCGTCCGAATTAAGCTAATGTACCGCAAAATTTTTATTATGAAGGAAACGGTAATGAAATTACATTAGTCGTAACAGTTTTATATTTCCTGGCAATGGAAATCATTGTCTGCTAGCATCTGTAACTTTTTCTAATAAATAATAAAAATTGCTAGTTAGTTTTCAGTTAAGGGCTCATCTTTAATGCATGAAAACGTTCGTTTTATGGGATGTTTGGCTGTAAAAATTGGATCTACTTAGTTATGACCAAATTATTGAAATAATCTTTGAAAACTATGAACATCAATCATTATTGGCAATTTAATTATTAACTTGATATTTGATATTATCCCAATTAACATAATTAGTTGAGTCTCACCAAAGTGTACCAGCTCAAAGTTTAAACTTTCCTCTCTCTCTCTCTGTCAGATCTTTAATTGAGGAGTAAGGACAATAATTCCATTGTAGACTTATCAAAGGAAAAAGCAGATCTCTTTGCAACACATTGGTTCTTATGAACAACGTTGTATTTTCAATTCAAAATAGTCATCCATTTTTCTCAAAGAGACTTAATCTATATTATATATATAAAACACAGTTGTGTTGGTATTTGAGCACTTATAACTCGAGAACGGCTGGACTGATTTTTATGATTTTTGCTTTATTGGATTTGTCTTTGTCCATCCTAGAATCGAAAAAATCAAAAAAAAAAAACAAAAAAAAAAATTATCTATTTTACTTATTTATGAAAAAAAACTCACTAAGCTCGCATACGGCGCCATCTCTTATAATCGATACCAAGTTTACCGTCACATTTTCATTATAAACCATGTGGATTTTATTGTCACACACTTTGCACAAAAACAATTCGAGGAAAGCACTTTATTTTTAATTGTTCTTCACAGTAAAAATGTCCAAAAATAAATAGAATGACAATGTTTTAATTGTGTATTTTATTTTGTTGTTGGTTCGTTCATTCCGAAAGAGCGCGAACTGGTCTTCCTGTCATTTCTTGACGCTTGACCATTGACGTTCTGTGGCTAAGTTTCGTTTTTCCTCTTAGGCATCCCTTGACAGCCGTGTTCCGTGCCGACTGTTCGGAGTGCTCCGTCCGGCTGGTGTCGAGTGGCAGAGAGCCAGGTTATGAGTCCGCCACAACCATTTTGTATACGGCGCCATATATGATCAGTACCTAGAACGAAGCTCGCCGTTGCGCGGTAATTTCATTGCAGATACAGTAGAACAGAATACTGCTAAGGAACTGGAGCTATTCTGAACAGAACTATTCCACTATTCCGATCAGATAAAGTGGTGCAGAAAGAGTAGATCAGATAGAATAGTGCAGATACAGTAGAACAGATGGAGTATTGCAGTGCATGCAGTGCAGATAAAATGAAACAGGGCTGCGCTAGAGATTTTTTTTGTTTTCTTTACATTTTTTGAACATTCCTGTGCCTGAGTTTATTTATTTGGTGGTACACTTTATGAGAATAATGCCCACAAGATGCCTAAAAAGGGATGATGTAAAATTTTAATTTTAGGTGACTACTGATCCAGAGAGTAAAAATTAAGTTTCTTCGACCAAAGCCAAATTCACCATCGAAAAAAACTGAATTTAATTCAGTTAATAGATACGCTAACACAACATTTAATAGGTATTTAATAATTCAGAGCAGGTACGAAGTTCGCCGGGTCAGCTAGTATTAAATATAAAAGGAGAAAAAATATCCAAAGTCAAAGTCTCACAAGTGTCCAGAATTTAATACAAATGACGGTTACATGTGTTTCGCTCGTTAATGAGCATCATCAGACCTAAAATCACTATAATAGTATATTGTGTATTTAGGTGGAAAAGTGACACATTCTCGGCCGACGGTGTAAGTTGACAAACACCGAAGGCCGAAAATGTGCTTTTCCACCGAAATACACAAACTATTTTTTCTGCGATCGGTTAAATACCTGTTGAATGTTTGTCCTTTAGTTCCAATAATTCAGCAATACGAGAATCCGGCCTAGGCCGGAAAAGTGTTTCCCGTATTGTTATTCATTAATTCCTTAGCAACTATTGGAACATAATTGAAATACCAGAATATTGAGTTTTGCGACCTGTCAACCGGTCAAAAATGATGACATTTCTTGTCAATCGCAGAAAAAAAAGTATTATAGGTAACCTGAAAGACTCCAAACCTATTTTGAAAAAAAAAAAAAAAAACTACTTATCTATATAAAACAAAGTACCAAAACAGTAGAAAAAAAACTAACAGGTCCCCATTCAAAGCAGTGTTCCCAACCTCTCAGATTAATAATTCCCTTGATGGATCCCAAAAATTCCCTATTTTATATCTTTTAGAGCTAAAATTCCCTGCTTTCAATGTTGCCAATAGGCCTTTTCGGAAACACTGATCCGATTAACCGGATCACCAGCTGATGTACTTTGTCTTTTTTCAATCGTGTTCATTAAAGAAAGATAAAAAACAAAGAGTTGGTGATCGGGTTAATCGGATGATATTTTCTGACAAAGCCTTCCGAGTACATCTAAGTAAATGCCAAATGACTTTACCTATATCAAAACCAAAAATATCTTCTTTCTATTGTGTATGTAATAAAACAAAAAATTGAGTCGTTTGGATGATTAAACGGATTACAAACAAATTGCAAAAATTAAGCATGAGCACTAAAATAAATACAACCGGGAACCCCCGGAACCGAACCTTGCTGCGTTCGGCTATGTCACTCCGCGCGCTCCGCGTAACTCCGTACCCACTCCAGGCGTTCGAGTATTGCTTTTCGGCGTAGGTAGAGTGACATCGCTTACTCCACTCCAAATCCGTGCTGAACACAACTTCTATCTTCATCGATGCCAAACTTCTATTTCTCAAAAATTCCCTTATTTCGACGATTTTATTAAAAAAAATCCCTTTTCCCTTTTGGGTTCCAAAATTCCCTAAAAAAGGAAAATTCCCTGCAGTTGGGAACACTGATTCAAAGGATGAGACATAGGTCATAGAAAAAAATTGAAATAAAAAAATTAAAAAATTACAAATCTCCCCATTGTAAATAAAGGGTTGACACAATGTGAAGTGAGGTTATGTTCACATCATATGATTAAGTCAATGAGATTATTGAAAATAAGGTAGGGCTCAAAATTGAAAATGTCATTCAAACAAATTTGAACAGGAATTTTCTTGGCCCGCGTGATCTCCATTTTCTCAAGAAGAGGGAAACGTTCTCCGATATTGATAAATCATGACGTAATGATAAGAGATGCTGATTTTGTCTCAGTAACTTCAGTATTTATGTTTGAGTTGAGAAGGTGCAGATGCTTCCTGATCCTGGTTGAAATCCTTCTACCCGACTGTCCAACATAAATAGCCGAGCAATCACCACAATTTAGGGCGTAAACGCCTGATGAGACTTTGACTTTGGATATTTTTTCTCCCTTTGATATTGTATTTTCATCTGAAACTATCAGGAAAATTCTCCCGCAACTTGACACTGAAAAATCTTGGACACAAATTGTCCTCAAAGCCCATCCCGAAAAAGGGCAAGAAAACTCTTCCTAGCAATTATCGTCCCATCTCACTTATATCCGTACTTACGAAAGTTATGGAAAAGGTAATCAACCTGAAACTGATTGAATACCTCGTCAAAAAGCTCATCTCTGACAAACAGTACGGCTTTATAAAGATCAACAGAGGATCTGCTGGCGTACCTACATATTTCGAAAAGCATGGCAAATCCAGAATTGTAGTTATATTGGACATGTTCAAGGCTTTTGATCAGGTACAAAGGACTCGCCGGCAAACTCCCATCGTATAGTCTTCTGAAAGAATTTTACCATTGACTGGGGAGCTTTTTGGAAGGCAGGTCGCTGCACGGTATGGTCGATAATGTGTCTTGTGATACGCTGACTAGAAACCCCATATACAGATTTGCTGATGATAGTAGCTCGAGGGCATCTTTTTCTTCTGACAAACTGCTTACTGCAGTCACTATACCACACGCCTCGCCGGAGAACAGATTCAATTTATCAACATTAATTTTGACACCATTACCAACTGGGGCCCTAACAACCTAGGCAAATTCAATGTTTCCAAAACTCAAGCAACAGCATTCTCAAATAAGAAATCTTCAGCCGATGATAACCCAGTTTGTTGGGACAAAACCTTTTTATCAACCCCTCCATATCTCTTCTTGAGGTGACCGGCATGACCTTGTTACTTCGATAACTTTTTTACTTCTGAACAACTTCTACTCCTCTTAAGGCTCAAATCAGACCACGTATGAAATACTCTTCCCAATCTGGAGCGATACTCCCAAGCATTCGTTGGGGTTAGATGCAATTCAAAGGAGAGAAATAAGAACACACAAGAACTTCACAGGCTTCCCATCCGTATGTGGTAAACTTGCCAACCCCGAAGACCTCTAAATATAGGACTTCTATGCGGTGACATCTCTGGAACTCCTTGCATCCTACTTCATTTCCGGAACGATTTAACCTTAACTTATTCAAACGCAGGGTTATTCGTCATTTAATTTCTTCCGCTCATGTGACAGCATAGGCAGTACAGACTTTGTCCCTTGTGAGCGGACCAATTTGAAAAAAAAAAACACTTTACAAGCTTCTTGAATCCAATACTTCACAAGAAACTTATACATACGATGCACCAGCTGAATATCAACATGTTTCGAGATGGGGTACCTAAATGTTGCAACCATGTATGCGCCGTTTAGGGGTGACCACGAAAAAAGAAATGAGCGACTAGACTAGAGAAGAAGCGAGGCTCTGGGCTGGTCCCTTAAGAAGTTTGTCCTCCATTGTTTATTATTCAATTTTTATTTTTATTTTGTATTAAACTCCAATGATTGTTCAATTCAATTTGTGACTAGTTTGTGTGTCAAAAGGATATTTTTTGTCTTTGGGAGTTTAATTATTTATACAAGTATCATTTTTTTCATTTTTATGTTTTTTTTTGTTTGTTTATAACATGTGCATTGTTCATGTATTTAATAAAAATCGTTTCATGCTGTAAACAACACTGATAAAGAGTAAATTAGAACCTAGAAAAATTATGTGCTAGGATTTTAGAGCGTGCATTAGGGCTTTGTTGAATTTACTAACATTTTCCTACCCTAACGAGCGAATATCCTACCAAACAAAAGAAAGAGATATGGGCTTAAAATAACAACTATAGCTGGGTAGCATTCCGTATGGGACCTCAGTACCTGCTGGTGTAACTGGCTCAGTAACCAAAAAAACTCTTCAGTATTGAATAGAGGTAGTGTTGATTGAATGTTGTGTGTGTAATTAAAATTTTAGCTCAAAGACGAAGGATGGTACCTAATTTAAACTTTTATTGATAACACAGTATGTTTTGATTTTTGAGGAATGTTCGATCGAGGGTTTCTCTGCCGTTCTCTATTCCCTCGTTAGTTCCAGGATGAGAACGTTACGATTTACTTCAATAATAAACTAGAAGTTTCACAAATCTTTCGTTTCTTTTACATATCACAACCTCCCTTAAATTTCCCTAATATTTGCTATCTCGGGCGCATATCAAGTAAGTAAAACTGAGTAAGTTTCCAAAACGTAGATCCTATTTGTTTTTTATTTCGTTTTTCAGAAGATTTGTTGTTTGAGAGGTGAAAAAAAAAATCTCACTCTTTAATCTTGCTGAACGAACCCGGGTATGTTATACTACAACTTAAATAATTATATTTACTCAAAAATGTTTTAGAAAGCAAATCAAAACATCTGATAAGGAAGATTTTTCATTACAAAACCTATATATGGGTATAGAAAGACAAACAGCCAAGCAAACAAGCACACGAGACACGATTCAAAATACGAAGCAAATTTTCATTTAATCGAGAAAATGTTGGACGATATCGGATGGCATGGCAGAGTTTCAATTTATTGAAATAAGGATAGGTTTTCTATTATTGGCAACTGGAGTGGTTAAACTCGATTTTTAACGAGAAAACAAATTTGCTAAATAAAAACATTACCTAAAGTAAGTATTCATTAATAGCAAAAAACCTGGTAGAAAGGTAATTAGGTACTTACGTAAAAAAGAAGCAATCGCGCATACTTCAATTAATCTTAAGTCGGGTACATTAAATACCCATTGTGATGATTTGCAAAACCCAAGTTCTTGTTTTCTTGGGCATAAAGAGTCGATAATACTGTAAATTACCTTTCAACGTCCATAAAATAAAACTACTCCTATAATATGAAGATACCCGGAAAGTGATGAATCATATAGGAAGATTTTTTAAGGTAATTAAGTCCAGGTAATTATACGGGTCTATTGTTAATTTTATGGTACTCGTAAATGTGAGGTTCTTGTAACATATCAGGGTATCCTACTCTTTTTACAGTCTACCAAAGGAAACAAACTTTCAAAAATTCTAGTTTCATATTGTTTGTGTCACAGGTCAATTTCAAATCCGCTCAAATTATTACTACATGGAACTTGATGTACATTTCAGGGAGTTTTTGATTTGCGATTTTTCAACAAAATCGTTACAAAAATGAACAAGTTAATGTTGAAGAGAGTTATTGGAAAAACACAAGTGGTAACTAAGAGAAACAGCTGACTGAACGAATGGGAGAAAAGCCAAGATTCTGTGTTGATTACCGCAAATTAAATGAGATAACAGAATTATCAGATTACCTAAAATTCATGGAACACTAAAGGAATTGGAATCTGCCTCAGTTTTTACATCATTGGATCTAAGAAGTGGATATTGGCAAGAAGGCTTATCAGAAATGTCTAAACCTTTAACAACATTTTCAACATCAGATGGAGGGCATAATCAACTTACAGTAATGCCCTTTGGACTTAAAAATGCCCCTAGCAGTTTCCAAAAGCTTATGTCGCAGGAAGTTCTGACAGTTTTTCTACATAAATTCATCTTGATGACATAATTATTAATTCCAAAAATCATCAAGATTATAGAAAGTATTTAAGGTTAGTGGTAGAAAGACTAAGTATCTACCAAATTCGATGTTCAAGAATTTTTCAATGCTTATTTAGTGGATGATAATCTTTTATTTAAACGTGAAAATAAGTTAGTTGTACCTTACAACGTTATAGATCGCGTCTTTTACTTTTATCACGATTCAACATTTGTACGTTATCCTGGTCGAGACGAAACTTATAATAGAATTTCTACATACTATTGTTGGCCAGAATTAAGAAGGGATGTGTCAAAATATGTAAAAAGTTGTTTAATATGTTGTATTGTAAAATGTAGAAATATTCAAAAAACAGCACCAATGTCTGCTCATATTCCAAATAATCCCACAGATGTATTTAGTATTGCTATTTTGGACCTGAAGAAACTGGCTGGTGTATATGAGGAGAGACCTGTAACGAGAATTAGTCTTGCATTGGGTCGATACCCAACGGTATGTGATCAGGAGAATCTTCAGGGTCCTTATTTTCGAAACCGAGGAACAGCGTTCTCATAAGAACGAAGGTTCTATCTTTGTTAGTGTTATGGAAATATGAATATGAGCGACGAAGACAGAACCTTTGTGAGAACGCTGCTCCCCTGTTTCCAGCAAGCATATTTATATATGCAGCACCAGTCAGGCAGCACTCCGAGCACTTTGCTCACGCTTGACTGTATGACAACCCTTAAATTACTCAGTGGGCTCAACAAGGTCACTCATCTTTGAGTCCTGGGTCAAAAGGCAACGAGGAGGCGGACCAGCTGGCTCGTGAATGTAGCAACACTGTTTTTATTGGGCCCATGCTCTTGGAGTTGCTTCTTGCCTGGTGAAAACTAAAATCAGGAACTGGTCCAACAACCGTGGCTGGAACAGGCAGGTTTCCAAAGAAATTTTCCAACAACTTCCTTTGATTCGATATATTGCCAAGAACTATTTGATTTTTGAATCGACAGAAGTCTGGCAAGCAAGTCCTTTTTATTTTTAGTAATTTTTGCTCTTAATTTTTGGATTCTCCCTTATAGATTTTTCAATATATTTTACTATCAATTCATATTATCATATCATTGTTAAGTTTTTACCTGATAAAAATCTTATCTTATCTATTCTTGAAATATAAATATTATATTTTAATTTTTTTAATCTAATTGTTGGCTCCTATTTTGTGTGAGTGCTGATTGGTAGTGCCACGTTTATCTGTGGTAAGTCAATTCAGATTTTTGGACTTTAAAATAGATACCGCTGCTCTGGTTTTCAGAATCAATTTCAAGTGTGGGAATATTGGACCATTTGGTGAAAACCTAATTTTTGTGTCCATCCCTATCAACTCTTTATTGAATCCAGGCAGAGGCCTGAATAGCAATTTTCTGTTTGACTCCGTCAATTATTATTTCGACTAAAGGGTGTAATTTTTCAATAGAAATGGATTTTGAGTGGTTTCATTGGCACATAAAGGGACTACACGTTATCATAATTTTTTTGAAGCCCACGACCCTAGGTTATCTTGTCTAGTAACAAATTTCAGTTAATTTGTAACAATGTAAACCACCAAAGTGAGTCGAGGTACGGGTTAAGCACCAGATACAACGAGTGTCAAAATTATTTAAATTATTATCGATTATCCTTTGACGTTTAGCAGAATTGTATTGCTTTTGTAGTACTAAAATATAGAGACGAGAGCTCATATTTTACCTAAAATGTCAACACAGAAAAAACTGTATAGGTGGGTATAACCCAAATTAAAATCCCTACATAAATTTCGAAAATCATCACCATCTTTTTCCGCGGTTCAGTTCAACGCAAGACACAAACAAAAATACACAAACTTTTATACATCCTCCTAAAACTAATAAACAACCCGTTCGAACAAGAATGGAACATCAAAATTGTGCTTCCCATGAACTTGGTGTGCAACTTGAATGGTTCTTTTTTTCTCACTTCATTTCGGTTTTTGGGTACTACCACATCTGCCGCAGGTGGAGCATGTTATTTTTGATATTTAAGCCTCAGTTACGAGAGAGAGGAATCTCCCCGGGGTGCTACTGTTTTTATAAATAGATCATCGAAGAAAGGTTTCTTTGTTAATTAATTTTTTTGTCTTTAATGGGTTTAATTAGGGGATGTTATCTTTGTTTGGTTTCTCGATTGTTACATCATAAGTATAAAAAAAAAATAAGATGTTCTTTTATATTTTTTTGTTTGATTGATGATGAACCCAGTAATTGAGAAAGACGGAAATTAAAGCTTCTGGTCCTTATTTTATCGTCAACTTCAACCCTGAATATTATTATGTTATATATTTTGACTCTTTTTAGGTCAATGGCATTATTTTTCGTAAAAAAGCTTCTTTCTAATAGACGCTTTCACGTCGCATTCTTTTCAGAGTTCTTTTTGTTCTGTATCGCACGCAACGGCCCGCGGCCCTTTTCTTTACAAAGAAAATCTTGAGTGTAAAGCAACATAAAAACTGATTGCGCTGTATTTTCCGTGTTTTTCTGGCTTCAGTAATATTGGCCTTATTTATTGGGGTACATTATCCAGAATCATGGACCATTTGCTTTTATCCGGGGCTATTTTAACCGAATCGGTAGACAAAAAGGTGAACTTTTTTAACGTTTTCAATAAAGCGTTAGTGTTATTGTGACGCATTTTTTGTTTCACCCTTATGGTTGATTACTTTTTTTTTTGTTTAAGGTCTTGAGAGTTTACTTGGAGTTGAAAGCCCATCGATATATTTGCATTGACAGGTGCGCTACCAATAAACAATCACTTATCGGCCCCACACATCAACGCCACCACAATAATATACGGGTGCTTTTATATAGAAAGAGGATATGTCACTTTTGTTGTGCCCACGGTCATTTAACATTTTCCCGAAATTGTCGATTTTAGCACCAAAAACAAGATCATTATCTGGTTTAACTACTACTGTATCTATTTACATCAGCAGCTGGCCATAATGGGCAGAATGTCAAACCCCCGTTGTTGTATAGGGACACGATTTTTATCGTCCTTGCCAAGTTTTGGGACATTTTCTTTGATCAGAGGGTGGTCAATTCATAGAGGGTGTTCAAACTAACCCAAAAAGAAATCGGTTTACATAAAGACGACTTGAGAGTTTTGAAACCACAAACGAAACTTTACTTTACTTTTACATTGCAAAAATAGTTTTCTAACCGGTATCAGATTGTAAAATATAATGTTTTCCTGCCATAAATTTTAAATATTTTCTTTTTTCGTCTTTGTTCTCATATATCGCATCGGGACGTCGATTAGAAAAGTTCTAGTGCGCCAAATTGCAAAATGATTATACCTACCTATAATGTCCAAATTATAGTTGAAAGTTTAGGAAAATGATTGAAGTTTTGTAAAACATTTTGCTCTTGGATTATATTTAAATTATTGTTCCACATCTAGGAAATCAGTAGTGATTCGGGCGTAATCATGCATTAAGAAAAAAAACTGTTCCAATGATGTCAAACCGATCTATGGGTTCTACTACTCCATCTCCTATGCAGCTTTATGTGTATGTGACTTCTTATGCCAAACTCTCTGAGAATCTGTTTACCAACCAAACCAAAAATCATCGAAAATATATAAAGAATTATTGATTTAGTCTTAGTAGACCATTTGCTATCTATTTTCCCTACCAGAAGCGCATAAAGAGGGGCGGATACAGGCCTTTTGAAAGGAAGGGCAGTTTAAATTAAAGTAAGCCAGATTGGGTTAGTTTGGGTTAGTTTTGGCAGCGCATTGTGCAAGATACGGTTTTTCGAAGGAATATTTACAACCTTTACCTTTACTGGTAAAAGAAAGGTGTAAATACAAAAGTTGTACAATTTTGGCTGAATTTTTAGAAACCATGGTCAGAAACAAAATTTGAATGTCAAAAATGTGAAATTTTGCATGCTTCCAGCTTTTTTCAAATGGGATGCCCTATATTTTGTTATATATTCTTGAAGAGCAGAACCTTCAAAAATATATAATTTGTCTATATTTGATTGAACACTCTCCCATATATTCGGCTCGAAAAATTGTAAAAATACTATCCTACTACTCATTTTGTGAGCCATTCTACCAATACAGGTGAAAGCTGCATGTAAAATTTAAGATATGTACTTGGTTTCTCTGATAGTATTTTTAAAATTTTTAGAACCAAATATGTTGGAGACGGCTCAACCAAATATAGACAAACTATATAGTTTTGGAATCGGGAAATTGTGCTCTTCCAGAATATAGAACCAAATATAGGGCATCCCATTTGAAAAAAGCTGAAAGCATGCAACATTTCGCATTGCTGACATTCAATTTTTGTTTCTGACCATGGATTCTAAAAATTTAGCCAATACTTTACAACTCTTGTATTTACACCTTTCATCTACTTGTAAAGGTGAAGGCTGTAGGTGGTGTGTCAATACATAAAAAAAACACCCTGTACTTGAACAATAACTTATTATATAAAGTCAGGATTTGTAAGATTATCCACTTTTTGTTAATTTGCCTTTGCAGGAATTAGTAATGCTATTTTACCAAACTAGTAATATATTGTGATAAGTTATTCAAGTACAAATGAGTGGATTGTTGCGGAACTCATGGATGGACCTCTGCGGGACGAGCGCAGCGAGTTCCGCAGCCATCTATTCATCAATATGTTGTTTAATTACGATACTAAACTGACTCACTCAAATGTGCGTTATTCTCAGTAGTTTAAAAATTACACGTTCCAGGTGAATGTCCTTCTTGAACAGTTCAACAGTATATTGGTGATTAGATGGCTCCACACATAAGTTCCGCAATAATCCACTTATTTGTACTTGAACAATAAGTTATTTATATAAAGTAAAAATTTGTAAGATTATGATTATATTTACTTATTATCAATTTGCCTTTTAACAGGAATTAGTAATGTTACTTTACCAAACTAGTAACATAATGTGACAAATTATTCAAGTACAAATGAGTGAATTGTTGCGGAACTTATGGGTGGACCTCGCTGCGCTCGTCCCGCAGTCATCTATTCATCAATATACTGTTTAATTACGATACTAAACTGACTCACTCAAATGTGAGTTATTCTCATTAGTTTAAAAATTACACGTTCCTGGTGAATGTCTTACTTGAACAGTTCAACAGTATATTGGTGATTAGATGGCTGCGGAACTCGCTGCGCTCGTCCCGCAGAGGTCCACCCATAAGTTCCGCAATAATCCACTTATTTGAACAATAACTTATTTATAAAGTCAAAATTTGTAAGTCGAAGAAAAAGAAAGATAAAGGTTGTAATGGTGTAGAATTTTAATGGATTTATACCGAGCGCTTTCGACCTAACCACAGGTCATCTTCAGGGTCGGTTCTGAGAGTAAGAAAAAACGTTATACAATAGAAAATAAAGAAAAAGTCAACTTACTCGTCAAAATTAGACATACAGATAGTGAGCCTCGAGGAGAACTTAGGTTCGAACTAAAAATGTAACACATTCTCCAAAGGAGGAGATGCGTAGACGAGTTACAGTACAAAGCTTTGTTATTTGACGAACATATAAGTGTATATAAGACTGGACAAAACGGGCACAATAAGATAAAATACAAAATTAACACGTTAAAATCACAATTTAAAAAAAAAAAAGTCCAGTCTTATGTATGTTCGTCAATAACAAACCTTTGTACTGTAACTCGTCTACGCATCCCCTCCTTTGGAGAATGTATTACATTTTAAGTTCGAACCTGTATGTCTAATTTTGACGAGTAAGTCGACTTTTTCTTTATTTTCTATTGTATAACGTTTTTTTTTACTCTCAGAACCGACCCTGAAGATGACCTGTAGTTAGGTCGAAAGCGCTCGGTATAACTCCATTAAAATTCTACACCATTACAACCTTTGTCTTTCTTTTTCTTCGATTTACACTGGTGTACATCCATCACTCCCCTCTTTGAAAATTTGTAAGATTCTGATTATTCACTTTCTGTCAATTTGCCTTTCAACAGGAATTAGTGATGTTACTGTACCAAACTAGTAACATAATGTGGCAAGTTATTCGAGTACAAATGAGTGGATGTTTGCGGAACTTATGGGTGGATCTCTGTGGAACGAGCGCAGCCATCTATTTATCAATATGTTGTTTAATCACGATACTAAACTGACTTACTCAAATGTGCGTTATTCTCATTAGTTTAAAAATTACACATTTCAGGTGAATGTCTTACTTGAACAGTTCAATAGTATACTATAGATTAGATGACTGCGGTACTCGCTGGGCTCGGCCCGCAGAGGTCCACCCATAAGTAGTTCCGCAACAATCCACTTATTTGTACAAACTTATTATATAAAGTCAGAATTTGTAAGATTATCCACTTTTTGTCAATTCGCCTTTTAACAGGAATTAGTAATGTTTTTTTACCAAACTAGTGATATATTGTGACAAGTTATTCAAGTACAAACGAGTGGATTGTTGCGGAACTTATGGGTGGACCCAACCATCTATTTACCAATATGTTGTTCAAGTACAATACAAATTCCTGATTCACTCAGTTGAGAATTTTTCTCATTAGTTCAAAAAAAAACTACACGTTTCAGGTGAGTGTCTTATTTAAACAGTTCAACACAACAGTATATTGGTGAGTAGATGGCTGCGGAACTCGCTGCGCTCGTCCCACAGAGGTCCACCCATAAGTTTCGCAATAATCCACTTATTTGTACAGGGTAAATACAAAAGTTGTACAGTTTTGGCTGAATTTTTAGAAACCATTGTCAGAAACAAAATTTGAATGTCAGAAATGTGAAATTTTGCATGCTTCTAGCTTTTTTCAAATGGAATGCCCTATATTTCATTCTATATTCTTGAAGAGCACAATGCCCCGATCTATATTTGATTGGGCAATCTCTCATATATTTGGCTCCAAAAATTGTAAAAATACTATCCTACCTACTACTGATTTTGTGAACCATTCTACCTGTACAAGTGAAAGCTACAGGTAAAATTTGAGGTACCAAATATGTTGGATACGGCCCAACCAAATATAGACAAACTATATAGTTTTGGAATCGGGAAATTGTGTTCTTCAAGAATATAGAACCAAATACATATAGCGCATCCCATTTGAAAAAAACTGAAATCATGCAATATTTCACATTTCTGACATTTATTTTTTGTTTTTGACCATGGATTTTAAAAATTTAGCCAATACTGTTACTGTACAACTTTTGTATTTACACCTTTCATCTAACTATAAAGGTAAAGGCTGTAGGTGGGATGTCAATATATAAAAAAACACCCTGTACATAATCTTATTGATTTTGTGTGAATATTTATTCATAAGAACAAAAAAAAAAAAAAACAATACATCAACTCAACCACTAATGATATATTGTTTGAGGTTAAAGTTTTTGGGACAAAGACAAAAGTGTGATATTTTATAGGTTTCCAGCTTTCTAAACATTCTTAAAACTTAAAATATGGTTATGTTTTTTTTTTTTTTTTTTTTTTATTATTTTATTTTGCCCCCCACTGTATCCGCCACTGCGCCATAAAAAAACACGATCTTCACAAATTAAAACAACAAAATGACTAAACTCCCCATGGGGTCACTAAATAGAAATATTAAAAGTCGCACTTAAACGACAAAGACAAATGGATCCCTCTGCAGGGGGTTCTTCATCATTGAAAAAATAACAATAGAAAATTGCGTGCGATGATAATTAAAACAAATTACATTTACGTAGAAGCTCCCAATTTAAATACGAAAACAATTTGATAGATAAGTTTTTTTTTCACACTTACAACAGGGTAAAAATTAATGACAACAGGATAACAAAGCTCTTGTTTGTGAATTAATTTAGGTTATTTAATTGTTTGATTATGCTGTCAGGGTGAAAAATAAAGTCTTATTTACAGCCAAAACTAATCACTAACCCACTTTACCGCCTCCACAAGTTTTGTGGGGGCCAATAACAAACGTTTTCTTGCGTTTTGTTGTACCGTGTATGCACGGGTAATAAAATTTCCATTTATTTTCCAGTCGCCCATGTTTATAGGACATTTCAACAATACAGAAAGCAATATTTAGACGAATAAAGATCGTCATAATGGGCCTAATGAGATAAAATATCGCCTTTGAATAGGTATATACCGGCAGGAACATTGTGGATTGTACCGTACCGGATTTTACTGACTAGGTTATAATCTTTTTGAATAAATTATTTTGTAAATTAGCTTCTTTGTGCTTTTTGATGAAACAACTATTGTGATTATTATTCATAACATAATAACTGGGGCTTCGTTTTCATTAATGGAATAGAAAAACCATTCGAAGAAATAATAGAGGCTATCTACCACGATTTATTTCCAATATCCCAATCTTGCCAATAATCCATTTCTATTTTGCCGAATTGCTCACAGTCATCCAAGTTAATAAATAGTTCCAATTGGCTAATGAAAATAAAGTTTTTGCACATTAATGGAATAACTTTTTCGAGCAGAGTTATATATGAAAATAATCACTTATTATTAATGACTATACTATTACTTGCTATAAAATTATGTGATGGTTATGAGATGATGGTTACATACAGCCCACCTCAAGCTCTTATAGAGACGGTTACTTGGACGGTGGTCATTTTTTTATACAACGTGATATGACAAATTATCGTTTTGATGCTTGTGACTTTGGGAAATCGATTAAAAGAACAAGCAGCTGACCGTATTGTGATAATGAGCTACATGCCATCTAACGGCAACAATAAAAAGAATGTTTCTCATTATCTTTATAATAGAATCGAAAACTCTGATATCAGAGCTTAAGGAGATGGAGACACGTTCGTAGTTATCACGGATTTAATACCTCTTTATAAGATTAGACTCAGAATTCGAAGTTCGATGAGAAACAAAAACAACTCCAAATGGTGAGTGCAGAAGTAATATAGTAGCATGAGAAATAGGTACTTACAAGATTTTTCTTTTTCTTCTTGGTCCAGCATCTTGAGATAACTCTCCAAATTCTCGCCAGCGAACTCTATTTTGATCCATTTGTCTTCAATGTAATCCTGCGATAAGTTCCATCCATCTCATTTCTGGTCGCTTTCTTGATATTTGCCCAGCAACTCCATCGTATTGTAGACTGTAGGTTGTAGTTTGCTTTTGGAGTCGTTACAGCTTGTTCCAGCCGCGCAAGCACTGCTCCCTTTCTAGATATTTTGTGCATGACTCTGTTTTTAGTTGATATCCAAGATTGGTAGGCTTCTCTAAAAGAATGGTATGGTAAAGTGCCCACCTCTTGGGAAAAGAATCTAATCGTAGGAATTAATGAGGATCGGTGTGGTAGGCGGAGCCATGTATCGTTATAGGTTAGGTCATATTTTGTGCCCTTTATTACTTCAATTTCTACGATTACTTTCACAGGAATGGTGTGTCCTAGTTAGGATACGTACGATACGTACGGTTTTTGGAGCAATTGGACCCGGGTTCGATTCTCGTTGGAGGTTGTTTTTTTTTCTTGATTTTTTTCTAAGATTAATTATTAAGAAGACAGGTTAGTTTGGGTTAGTTTTGATTTGCTCTGTTTCTTCTAAAATACCAACACAAAGACTAGCACTTATTACGAATTTGGTACAATACGAGCTCTCCGCCCACCGCAGCGATCCTCATTTATTCCTACGACTAGACTCTTGTCCTCTTGGGGTGTTAGTCGTACCCCTTCAAGATATTTCAGCCTTTTGCAGAAGTGGGCAGGTCATTAACATATTAAATTGTAGTTTCTGTTCATTTCTCCGGACGTGGCTTTTCATTAGTCCACAAATAGGAATCGAGCCCTGGAAAGGTGTTAAAACGCCTTATTTGCGAGGTGTTTCCTTCTGGCACCCACATCAGGATCACTTGATGGTTTCCAGAGCCTTTAGAGCCGCTTGACTGTCGGACAGTATGTAAATGTGCTCTCTTGAAAGGCCTCTCTCAAAGCACTCTTGGACACAGATGTTTATTGCCAGTATCTCAGCTTCAAATATATAGGTACCCATTGCTAAAGAGATTTTGAAGTTTGGTCTAGCTAATCCCAGACCATCTCCCTCCGTTAGTTTCAAACCATCTGTGTACCACAATGATGCGTTGTCCGCTTGTGATAGCTTTGCGTTCTTCCATGATTGGCGTTCTTTTACAACCACTTCATATGTCAAAGCCCAGTGATGTTATCATATCTGTTGGTTTACTTTGGCACTTGAGCTTTATAGATTGAAGGATGCGTAAGTGGCCATTCCGATCACCAGGTTTTGATCTTTTTGTCTCCTATAGATCAAAAGGAGGCATGTTCAGCAGGGCCTCTAAGGTTGCGGTGGGCAGGTTGACATTAGCCTTTGTACTTTACGTAGACTGTTCTGAGTAATAATTTGCTCGGTCTTTGGCCACCATACCAACAAGGCGTGACTCGTGGGACATATTATGGAAACACATATTGAAAAAAACAAACAGAAAGACCAAGAGATGGAGGTAGAGGATAATTCCAGTTAATCCCAGTTGTTCAACCTCAACCAAACCATCTCTTGAAACAAAGTCGGTGTAAGGTCCAACAGACCAAACCATCACAAGATCACCGGAGGCCAGCACAAGATTTGCGGAAAAAAGGGTTTCATCATCAGATCGGGCAGCTGGAAGCAGCGAAACCGAGGAAGATGATAAACCTATTCGTAAATCACGAGCAAACAGGAAACCCCAAACTCCAAACAAGGCACTTCAGGCACTGATCACGCTGGAGCACAACAAACTCCAACAGCTACTGCGAACCAGCATCAAAAGGGGATTAAGAGCCAAGCAGAACATGGCATGGTTCACTTCCATTGCGCAGACGACGAGGCTGCGGAATGGCTCAAAATGGTAACCTCAACACTAAACCCCCGGGAAGGTGCAAACCTGAAGGTACCACCATCCAAGCATGTGGCTCCTATCGGTGTGGATACCCAAAGAACATCTTGATGCTGACGACCCGACAAGAACACTCCGTTATCTAAAAACCCAAAACGAGGGGATAGACGCGGATGACTGGAAAGTGTTCAACATCAAGGGAGGGAAAAGACGAGAACTCTCTGAAGGTGCTAACCAAGAAGGACTTTAAGCTTTACCTTGGCCTCACGATGCTAACCTTCAGAGTCCTCGATCCACAACCCAAAAATGCTGCGGGTCCTTCAGATAAACCTGCAGCATAAGAAGGCTGCAACTGCAAAACCTTCGAGGCAGTGGGCATGTGTCATGTGTCTAGGCAACATCGGAGGTAAGTTCATCTGTAATTCAAATTCAGAGAATGTATTATTGCAAACAACAATATTAATGCAATAAAAATGACAAATATTTGCTTAAGGGACATGGATCAATCAGCAATAAAGCTTGTACCAAGAAGCAGGGAATACTAAGGAGCTTATTATAACTTCTGTGTACCTGCCATATGACTCCCCTAATCCACCTCTATCTGTAGAACTGGAGAGATTACTACAATACTGTGGGCTAAATAACCTACAGATTCTCATTGGAGCAGATGCCAATGCCCATCAAACCGCATGGAATAGTAGCGACATAAACCAACGGGGTGAGTACTTACTTGACTTCATTATCTCTAACAACCTAGACATTCTGAATTGGGGAACTAAACCTACTTTTCTAACAAAAAATAGGCAAGAACGTATTGATGTAACTCTGGCGTCTCTCAGAATAAGCTCTCAAATATGTAACTGGAGGGTAGATGATGAACCGAGTCTCTCGGATCACAGGTATATTCAAATGGAAATCAAACATATTGATAAATCAGAGTGTGTATATCGCAACGCACGTAATACTGACTGGGAGAAATACCGACAGGACCTTAGACTAAACCTGACTAACATTAAAACGGTAGGTAGTTAAAACAAGAACAGATATAGAGGAGGTACGCCTGCAATAGCAGGAAGCCATCCAAACCTCATATCATGAAAACTGCGCAGAATCGAGGCAAGCCACCCGTAAACAGAAGTGGTGGAATGCAAACCTCGAAATGCTCAGGAAAAATACACTAAAGCTTTTTAATAAAGCAAAGAAAATCAGAAACTGGGAAGCATATCAGCAAACCCTAACAGAATACAACAAAGAAATCCGGAAAGCAAAAATAGAATCCTGGAAGAAGTTCTGCAGCGAAGTTGAAAACACTGCCGAAAGAGCCCATTTCCAGAAAATTCTAGCCAAGAGTCGGATGGAACCGACGGGAACCATTGAAAAACCTTACGGGAAATTCACAAAAAATGGGGAAAAAAGATTAAGTTCACTTTTTCATACCCATTTTCCAGACTCCACCGAAGTGAACCCTCATAGAAGAAACCCATCAAGCCGTTCCGCTTTCCGTAATGGAGCGAAAAAGGAAGTCTGGGAACTTGTTAAAAAAATGGTAACTTACGATGGCATTAAATGAGCAATAGGCTCATTTAACCAGCTTCAAATCACCGGGACTAGATGAAATAATACCAGCACTTCTACAAGAGGCGGTGGACCTTGTCGCACCACACCTCTGCAGACTGTGCAGAGCCAGCTTGGCAACAGTCCATATTTCTGAGTCTTGGGGAGAAATTTAAGCGGTCTTTATCCCAAAACCTGGCAGAGACCCATTTCAGGCCAGGTCATACAGACCGATCAGCTTATCGTCCTTTATTTTAAAGGTGACAGAGAAACTAGTTGAAAAGCACATCAGGGAAACTTCATACAGAAACAGAGGTTACTCTACCAAAACCAACATGCCTTCCAACCAGGTAAATCATGCGAATCAGCCCTACACCAACTGGTGACAAGAGTAGAAAAATCACTAGAAAACAAAGAAATCGCACTAGTAGTGGTATTCCTTGATATAAAAGGAGACTTTGATCGCACCTCCTTCAACTCCAAAGACAGAGCTGCTGGGCAACATGCGATTAATGCAGATGGATCAAGTCCATGCTTAAAAAGCTGGAAATTCGATAGGCAGATACACCAACTGTTAATAAATTTCAGGCCTATGATAGTGGGAAAAGAGTTAAGATCTGGGACACAATGGCAGAATTTGGGATGCCTCATAAGATTAAAAGACTAACATGAGTTTGTGTAGAAGGTTCCAGATGCAGAGAGAAAGTTGGGAGTGATATATGTCGGACGTATTCAGGGTAAATACAGGATTGAGGGTATATACAGGGTGGAAAATTAAAAAGGATCCACCTGGATTTTCTCGAAAATTATCAGGAAATTAAACAAAACGCCGAAACACGTCGATTTTGTTTGCAAGGGGGACACTTTTTGGCCATTTAAAAAATTTTCTAGATTGCACCCCCTTACCGGGGTGAGTTGCACACTCAAAAGTTGAATAGGGAAACTGGGTCGAGTGGTACCTTGTTTGAGAGGTATTTGAAATGACTTTACAGATCTGTAATTTATTTCGAAATCTGACTACTAGTTTTCAAGATATTCGCCTCGGAAGTTGCCATGGGGCGAAAAGAGAACGTGTTTTTTGTACATTTCTACAAGAAAAAATTGAAATTCCTGAAACACGTCAATTTTGTTTATTTTGAATCTTTGTTAGTTTGAACCTTTTGAACAACCTTCCAAACATGACCCACTTTTCATTTTTTCACGAAAAACACGTTCTCTTTTCGCCCCATGGCAACTTCCGAGGCGAATATCTTGAAAACTAGAAGTCAGATTTCGAAAAAAATGACAAATCTGGAAAGTCATCTCAAATACCTCTCAAACAAGATACCACTCGATCCAGATTCCCTATTCAAGTTTTGAGGGTGCAACTCACCCCGGTAAGGGGGTGCAATCTAGGAAAATTTTGAAATAGCCAAAAAGTGTCCCCCTTGCAAACAAAATCGACGTGTTTCGGCATTTTTTTAATTTCCTGATAATTTTCGAGAAAATCCAGGTGGATCCTTTTTAATTTTCCACCTTGTATACAAAGCTGGGTATTTGGAGTTTGTTTGGCCAGTGTACACGCCCCTTTAGCAATTCCATCATGACTGGCGTACCCCAGAAGCCAGAAGTTGATTTTATTTCACTTTCAACTTTTAAATTATTCTGGCCACAAATAATTCGAAAAACCCGACGAAAAACCTTAAAATAGATGAGTTTCCATGCGAAAACTCTCCTATATCCGTACACGCCTACTTGAGCCTTCCATTTTTGGGCTTTGTTCCCTTTTTTTCTTCTTTTTTGGTCTCATTGTCGTCTATTCATTGCAAAAGTCTGAATTTATGGTTTCAGAACGCCTCGTATCCCGACGCACGACATTTATTAGCTACAAAAGAATGGCACTGTTTGAAAATACTTATATGAATTCCTTGGTATCTTTTACAGGGCGAAATCAAAAACTTGAAACACTAATTTTCATCTCGTGTAATCAATAGAAAAAATATCCAATCAATTACCTTGTCGAAGAATAATGCGTCCTTTACACGAAGAATATCCGTTAAAGCTGACCTCAAAAGTCAAACCTAGGAATGTGTTCAATGAACTTGAACATATCAATAGTGGATTTCACTATTTTTTACACTTCATTATCCGTATGCCGTGCCAAATATAACCGACAGGCACTAACAATCGAACAGTACTGCTGTTCAATCAGAATTAGTATGGTTGTCTATTATGCTCATTTCTTGATCTATTGTAGGAAACGTTTTATACACTAAAAGCTTATAGGATTAGAAATATTTTTAATTCGAACCAGAAAAAAAAAGAACACCACCCCAGAACACGAATAGAACTCGCCAATTTACATTCAAATTACAATTCCCCAGGAAGGAAAAAAAGATAATTACCGACGAATGAAACTCGAGTTTAAATGATAATTTGATTTTCATTGTAGGACGCGCTCCGAATGCACACAATCAAAAGGGCCCGATTGATTCAATAAAATATAAATCATTTCGGTCATTCGGATGCGCGATTCAAGAAAGTTGTACAGTCATTTTACCCCTGACTTGGCGATAATTGATAAAACTTAATTGGAATGGCTACCTTTGAGAGTTTAAATTTCACGTTATTGAAAAAAGTTAATACTTAATAAGAGTTTCAAAACTTTTGTTATTGAAAATATAATTTAATTAGAAGCAACACAAAACCAAAAACTCGACAATGCTGTTGATAAAAAAAAGTTTCCTTTTGGTAGAGCTCTTTAAAAATCTACAATATGAATTTAAATAATTTAATGAGTTTTTCCAAACAGCCGAAAGGGTTTTTGATCTTTGTTAAGGCTTTTGTTTGGGGCGGCTTTTATTCGGCCTTTTTGCGGTCCTATCTAAAACATAAACACGCCAAAGTAACTAAATATAATGGGGCAAAGCTCTTTTTTGAAAAGGGCTATGAGAAAGAAGCAGGTCAGAAATAACCCATTTTTGATACACTTTAGTTTAGTTAATCGATAATGAAAAATGAGGTTCCAAAAGTCGAATTTATCCTCTCAGAGGCTTGTGCAAAAAAAAATTATAAATTGAAAAATTCAAACTAGCCCCCATATTTATGTCAACCCCCTAAATGATTCCAAACCCCACAGTTAATGATCCCAGCAAGAATTCAAAAAGACCTTGATTTTACTATTTGATAATAAGTTTAAGAATAAAAGCAACCCCTAGACATTTGAGGTAAAAGTAAACCAATATGGTACAATACAAAAGAACCAAAAATCAGCCCAGTGTGGTTTGAGAATGGTCGTGTAAGGTATATGGCTATACGAAATAAAGAAATTTTATCTGTTTTTGAAATCGGGCAGATGGTTTTTGGGACAATGCATGATATGTCTTTGCATTTTTTTTTTTCTTCAATAGATTTGGCCGCTGGGATGATTCGGGACAAAGCCTCGTTGAATTTAAAACACACCGAAATTAAGACGTCAAAATACCAGAAACATGATATTATCTCTGATACAAGAAGTTTTTGACAATTTTTGAAACATTGTAGAATTATTTTGTGGTAGAACCCACGAAAACAATTTTAATTTACGAACAAAGACTTTTGTGTTGCCTGGTGGGAATTTTTTAATTACCTCGTTGACCACCAAGGAAAAATAAAAAGAGATGCATAAAAATTTTTACAACCTTGTAAGATCGTGTGTAAGTTGAAACCGATGACAAAACCGAAAATATACGATCGTCATGTGCGACATAAATTTATGACAGAAATAAAAGGATTTTTCTGACATTTGTGGTCTTTAAACGATTTTAAGACTACTAATTTTAAACCGGCCATTTAGCTGGGTCTAGAGTCTTTGCCAAGTTTAATGATTAATTTTATGTATGTGTTGATGGTTTCATGAAAGCACGCCACTGACACATCAAAATCAAAAAAGGTACACGACATATTTTTTTGGTTAACCCTATATGCGGTAGTTTCTGTTTGTATACAAAAGGATTTTTTAAAAGCCCTTTACAATTTGATCTCTTAAGATAACAAACGTTAGAGCTCTAGAAATCTATTGTAATCTTTAAAAATCGTGTTTTATGGGTCGTAGCATTTTAATCGTAACTTTTAATACAACCCTTGTCGAATTTCTTGTGAAGGTTCTGCAAGGAAGAATGGCTTAGGGCTAGATTGATGCAATATAAAAATATTGCCAAAAATTTGTCAAAAGAATTGATAGAAACTTCTTTAAAAAAAAAGCTGAATAAGCTGTGTAAAGGTTTGTTTTTTTTTGCAAAGCCTTCTCAATGTTTCCTATAGTATTGTATACATTCAGTGGTTCTAAATCTCATCTAGTTGTTACGGTTCAATCCTATCAATAAGAATTAAGAAGCAACTAAAAGTAGAAAAACTAATGGCTGTATAAGTTACACATACCTCCTTCTTCAGTACCTAATTTATAAGGGTTATCCTCACTTACACTGGTAACTACCATAAGAACTCGTGTTCATTTCGTGTTCTGACACTCGAGTTTGTATTGATATATCGTGGGTTCTAGGACTGGACAGAATATCTAATAAAAACTATAGACCTTTCAAGTTAGGCAATTAGTCTCAAAAAAAGTTTACTAATCATTAAACTTTTTCTGTTAATAGCTTCCAAAGTGGTACTGCCGCAACCATTACCATTATTAAATGTACTCTAATTATCCATATTTCATGCTTCATGCTGTTACGGTTAAGTTACAATTATTTAACCAAGTTGGGTGGCAAGTTGTTACCAATTTGTTGCAAGGGGTTGCCAATTTGTTAGATGATTTTGACACTAACAGTAAAAGGTCAGGTGAAATTCCAAAACTATAAATCGAGAAATTAAAAACACTTAACTTGTGGGCAAATGCGCGGCTAGCTTATTCAGCGTAGAGTGGTCGTGAGTTTATATTATTAAAAAGCGCCACCCGCTTTAGGAGCCCTTTAGTAAGATAAGTGTCTGCTGAAAAAAATAAAGCGGGAAAGATCTAGCCTTCTCCAGAAATGAAACTTCAAATGTTCAACAACTTGAGACAAAGCTACTACCTTTATTAATTTGTTACGCATTAGTTACCATTTTTATCAATTAAATCACCCTAATTGAATCAATTACATACTGCAATCAACAGTCAATAAAAAAAATTAAATGATTAGTAAATCAATCCAATACTGCAATCAATAGACAACAGAGTAGTTCTGGAACAATATGGAACACTATTTATCTTGACCTGGCCTTAACCCAGAAAACAATTAAATTAACAGCCAAAAATTCACCAAATATTAAGCCCTATGAATCAAAATTATGATTGATTTAAGTTAATTAAGTTTACAACAAAAAATCAACTGGAAAAGCATGAATATGCATGGCTCTCAAGCTTACTGTAAAATGTGCCTATAGTCATTTGAATCCCAATTATGCACGAATCAGGTAAATCGTTAAATGTTCAATGAATTAATATTTAAATGATAGTCACAGTAAAAAGGGGCCCTAGTAAGTATATGCGCATATCTTCGGTTCACAGTAATTTAAATTATAAGCATTTCATTAATGATTAATGACTGGGGGCCAATTTTTGACAATATACGTTAAATTGCGTATTCGAAGATTTGCGAACAAAAATAAACGTATACGTATCTATAAACCCATTTTTACGATAGTGGTGAATTATGGAAGAAAGCCAGTGACAAAAACTAAAAGAAAAGGGGTGCGAATGCCAGTGAAAAGCAAAAGAAACTTGTGAAGTATGTGAAAAGCAAGCTACAGCTAATCCGGTTGATAGCTACGGCTTGCGAAAAATTTCAACGCGTAATTAAGACCCATGAGTAGTACCGCATTAAACTAACTGTATAACAAACATTGCAAAACAACCTTCTAAATAAAATTCATTTCCTACTTTAGTCAAGACATCTAAATCTGTTGGTCGTTGTGCCAGACATGTATGAGGTTCTAAACATTCAACCAAATAACTAACAAGCTCTTTCGGCAATCAGTACATATTAAAAGGGTGTTTATTTGTTATTTGTACTGCTTTTCCTGCTTCAAGCAGATCTCAGCAGCAGATCAGCGTTCACCTGTCTCATATAAGCTCATAAATAGCAGCTCCTAGCAGATCTTCCTAATTTTTCGAGCAGGTAGAACGAGCAACACCCTTTAATGAACTGTCTTTGGGCCGGTTTCTCAATAGCAAGTCATCCCCGGGTTAAGCATAACTCCAGGGTAAACATTGCAACTGGACACGTTTAACCTGGAGTTAAAACCAACCTGGAGGTGACTCGCTATTGAGAAATAGGCCCTTTGGTTTAGCTCTACGAATGGATCACGGCGGTTATGTCGATGGTTGCGTCGATTTCGTATCTCTGCGTTTTCCAAATAATGAATTGCCAGCACATCCATCAAAATTTCCATATTATAGTCGATACACCTTGTAATCAAGAAGACAAGACGATAGAGCACATTCTCTGTGACTGCACTGCTCTTTCGCCAATACTCAGAGCCAGGTACCAATCACTAGAAGAGATCTGAGGCACCACCTTCAGCGACGTCATCGCCTACGTATAGTGTTTTTAATACCCATTTAGAATAACCCCATCCTTATTTATCAATCACGAATCAGATGAAACAAAAAATTACCAACAAAAACGAATGTCGATTGCCAATACGTCAAATTCATGTACAAATAGGAAATTCATAACCTAATTTTACTTGTGTGTTCAAGAAGCGACATACGTTTTGTCACTAGAACGACTGGTAGGTACTTCTAAATAGGTATTAAAAATACTATAGAATCGCTAGGCTTGGTGACGAGCTAATGATGACCTCTCCTCTTGTGGAGTGTGGAGGCGCACAATGGGCATAATTGTGGTCTAAGTGCTGTAGCATACCTTATATACCACCCTCCCAGATACAGAGGTAGTAGATACACAATAATTCAATAATAAAATAGCTATCAAACAAATTGACAAGAAAAAACAACCTAACATTCCCACTTGACACAAGAAAAACGAATACGCAAACCGAATTAGGCGACTAGAATACCGCTCGCAGAAAAGCGAATGAAAATATGCGCATACGAAACTTTGCGAACGGCCAAAAATCGGAGCTTGAGACTGTTCGCAGATTTAGGAACAATCTACATACGTTTCTATATTTGCGAACGGTCAAAAATTGACCCCGCTGATAAAAATGACATTTCAATATTTCATAAAATGTTAATTAAAATATTGATAAAATTAAAATATTGATAAAATCCCAAAAATATCCATTATGGAACGAACTAACCTGGCATTAGTAATTCCTGGTGATTCAAGAAGACAGTAGCTTGCCCATTCTGTTGATTCAAGAAGGCTTATCGGGTAGCTGGATAATTCGACCGCATGGTCCGGGTTTCATCCTTTCCATTTCAGGAAAACGGGGCCAAAGTCGACCAAAACGTGGGCTTATTGATGACTGGCGGTTTGGTAGGTAACAAAATGGTACGGTAGGTAGGTCGCAATAAGGTAAGTAAGGGCCTAAGAAGACAATTATTATTTGTGATGGGTTCTGACAATTATAAAAATGTGGTACAACTTACCCTAGATGTTGTATGGCCCTTTATGGGAGAATTTAAAAACGGGCTTGAAAATGTTCTGTTTATTCCCAGAAAAATGAGCAGGAGTACTGCTAACAATCAGACTAGTCTTAGTGGGACAGAATTTTCCAGAATGCCCTTTTGAGATCGGCAAAATGCCACGAGGATTTTGCAGCTTTCACAGCTAAGCAAATATTCAGAAAAGGAGGAGCCCGTGAAGAAAATTAATTAAATAGTCAAATTTCAACCCAAAAAAATAATGTCAAAAATGTCCCAGATGGGAAGCGTTTTCTTTTTGACCCATAAGGTTCGCCAGAAATCAAGTTCGGAACTGTGGTTTACTCGATGCACTAATTAGAGTATTTAGGGCGACCGGTGTACACTCTCAGTACCGATTGCCGAAACCCAAAATAAGAAGAGAACCGAGGTACTCTGTCTGTCAATTATCATAATATGACCACAACGACAACATCTGATCGGCTGTGTTCATATTTACCCCAAATGACAGATTGATATTTTGAATAATTTACGGGTAAAAGAAAACAAAAGAATTTAATAATAAAACCCATTACAGCATTGGTGTTAAGCGCATCCTAGAAAATCGTAATGATTAATGTGTTTTATGTCCTTTAACCGAAAAACTAGGTCTAACACAGGCAACGGCGCCTTCAAGCCAAAAACTTCGTATTACTCCAGCTCCTAAAAGAAAGGAACTGATCTGCTGCAAAATACTTCAACACCTCACTCAAAGGTAACTAAGCTCAAGACGCTGAATTTATTCATTCTTTTCTAAAGCTAAGCCAATTTTAGGAACGGACGGCATAAAACCGTAACAATGCCCATAATTAAGAGTAGGTAGTAATAAATTTTTAAACGAGAAAATTTCAACGGGCAGCGCACTCTGTTACTTCGACTTAATTTTTTTCCACTTATGAGACTAAACTTTTAAGGCCCGTGTCTGTGACCAGAGCGTAGCCAGACCGTCCTTAGGCAGTACTCTGGTGCTTCTTAATTTTAGTGTAAAATCAATTTTGAAGCCGGGCACCGGGTAATTGCTTCTGTTTTTTGCCGAACTTTAGTCCTTTATGCGATTAAATTTGAGATATATTTCTTAAAAGTAATGACGGTCATTTTTATGGTGAAGTTTCGAGAATTAAAATAAGTTACCGTCGTCCATTGTCAGATCTCTTTTGGCTCAAGTGTAACTATAATTAGGATTGTGTTAACTGATATCTTGAAAACTACTCAGTTTAAATTTC
Source organism: Ceutorhynchus assimilis (assembly GCA_917834065.1). Lineage (NCBI taxonomy): Eukaryota > Metazoa > Arthropoda > Insecta > Coleoptera > Curculionidae > Ceutorhynchus > Ceutorhynchus assimilis. Next base: position 9,102,712 of record OU892281.1, read on the forward strand.
CAAAAAAAAAATAGGTTTAATAATAAAATGTCTCCAAGGTGCTTTATAGTGTTAATCTACGTCGGTGTCATTATGACACATTTAGCATTGTCATTTGAATGTCATTAGGTCCTTCATAATAGCACTAGTGCGTTTAAGAATTCATAATTGTAACACCCAAATTTTGAAATGAAAAATATACAAAAAGAAAGTTAGTTGCCAGAAGAACCTTTTCAATAATGCTGTCTCTATATTCGAAGAGACACTTTCGAACTCAGAATCACCAATAATAATATTATTTTCCACTATAAAATTGAATTTATGGCACAAAAATGGACTCCAATATTGAAGCTGCCAAAGTCAAAATTCTATAAACCAACAAGCAGGTTCTCGACTAGTACGGGCACCTGCTAAATTTCAAATTTTAATTTGAAAAGTTTTTGCTATTTCAAGGCAAATCAAATCTATTTGGACCATTGTAGATTAAATTTTGAATGATACACGTTCGATATGAACTTTATTAATGAAACTTGTGTAACTAAACCACTCGGCTAACGCCTCGTGGTTTAACGTTACACGCGTTTCATTATGGCGTTCATATCGAACTTGTATCATTAATAACTATTATATTCCGGTGTCGAGCCTCAAAACCAAAACAAAAATGCTCCTGAGTGTTTAGAACGTTTGTCGTCGGGCCCCTAAATAGTTTCCAGTATACTTGACGATCTTTACACTTCATAACTTCTGTCATTTTTGCTATCATTACAGATGTTCAACGACCGTTACTGTCTCTGGCGCACTCATTAGCAGGTTAATGGCTCGTTTTTTGTTTTAAAAAAAAAAAAGATAGTTATGATGGAAATAGGGCCATTGTTTTTGGGTAGGAATGTTATATGCATTTTAATTATTATGTTTGTGATATGAGCTCTACTTCTATTATTTATCGAGGTTTGGTGTTGTGAGAAACCACTAAGTAGGAAATATTTAGTTTATTTTTACTTTATGGCAGCTTTCAGTTTGTAGTTCCTTGACCCTCATTGATGTTTTACAATTTTAATAGGTAAGGTATTCTAGTATTATAGATGTATTTTCAGCAGTAACATATTGAATTGAGAAAGGCTTTCGAGAACTTTGGGTGTATGAGAGCAAAAACTTAACTTAATGATGTTCACCATTCAACAATTAATAGGTCAAATGTGAACGATATTGTTATGGTTCTCAATCCAAAAGGAAGAGACACAGGCGGAGAGAAAGGGTGATCAAAGCAGATGCTGTCGTTTTCTTCGGCAAAACGCATAATCAGGAATTAAGAAGTTCACAATTGATAGGATCATTAGAAATGGTCTCCTCTCTGGTCTTACCTTGATTAGAAGACTGTATATAAAGCAAAAATACATTCTTGTTTCGTTCTGATAATGTTTTCGTGTTGCCTGCAACGTGACACCATCTAGAGCAGTCACATTCTTTTTCCATCACAGTTTCAAAAACATCTCAAGAAATTATCATTTTCATAAGAAAATTATCATAAAAATGTAACATTTACATCAAGAAGACTGGTTCCGAGTGTTTTAGTAGTATTTTCCAGCTAAAAACATAGCAATTCAATCAAAACATATAATAAAGTTACTTTGAAACTGATTTTTAGAAATTAGAGGATGAAAAAAATTGAAAGAGATATAGAGAAAGGGAATATGATGATGGACAATACGAGCACTTAGGAAAAAAAGTGAGCGAAAAACCCTTTCAAACTTTCTTTGTCATGAATATTTTCGTTTGAACCTACTCTGATTTCCTTAATATTGTCACAACCCCTATACGTTTCGTCCTGAGACGTCACAACAGGAGCGTGACCTAAGGACGTAGGTGGAGTTCAGGTAGAGAGAAATTCGCTTGGTATAGGTATAATACGATAATGTATTGAATAATAATAATATTACCCTAGAAATAGTATCATGACGTCTCTTCTAGGGAGGGACGTACTACTTATAGGCCACTCTGTATTATGTAGCCTCTGTACACTTGGCGTGACTGAAGACTGAAGCTAGGTTTGAGACAGGTCCAGAAGGGCGTTTCCGATTAAAGGTAGTTTGCACTGGACCTAGTCTGCTGCGTTCAATACTCCCAGAAGGGCGTTTCCCATTAAAGGTAGTTTGCACTGGAAGGAGACTTAGCTAGAGGGACTTTTCCCATTTGAGGTACTTTGCACTAGCCTTAGTCTGCCGGTAATGGATTTCGGCGCTGTATTTATACCAAATAAATGCTGACTCGTCGACACACTTAAGTAAAATTGATGTACAGAGTGGTATTTACTTAAGTAGTTGACAATATTATTCCCCATACTTTCTCGGAGTTCTCCAAGCTTCCCAGTTCCCATGCTTCCTTTTGGGCTATACACAATGGTAAATCATGTTCATGAAAACTTTGAATTTTAATATCCCTTGTTCTTAAATTTTTTTATCAATTAAAAACTGTATCCATTTCAATTTTCATACCCGGATTTTCCACAAACCTCCTGAAAATGTCCTCTATTTCCTCAACACTTTGTTGGGTGAAGGTATAAACTTTCCCGTTGTTCTCAATTCATTCCTATAAATCCCTTGAGATAAGGTAATAATTGTGCACAATTTTGCAATTATGTCTGATTATTCGAAGATTTGCAAATTTTACGTCCAGCTTATTCGGGACGAACCCAAGCGAATTATCTAGACAGTTTTAGAAGCAGCTGTACGCTAAAAAACGGAGTCCGCCACCAGGAGAAAAGTCAGTGATAAATTAGACGTTGTGTATAGAGAATTAGGTAGTGGCAAGTAAATTGAACGCGAATAGTTTATAATTGGTTAATTAGTGAAACGCGAATTGTGATTAAGTTCTCTGACTAGTTAAGCATCATTGTAGTTGAACGAAGTGTTATTTATAATAATGCTAGGTTCATCGTAATTTAGGGACATTGCCTTGAAAAATTATTCTTGGAAGAAGTATCACTTATCTTTGCGAACCTGCTTACCTACTTAACAATTATTAGTCTCAAAAATGAGATAATTCAGTGGACTAATTCTCATCTTTCGAAATGGCAGATTAAATCAACTAAGTGCTGAGTTTATTAAAACCTGTGGACGAGAAATAATCAAAGGGAAAAACAGGAAGACGAAGACAGGTGACAGAAAGAAAAGCAAGAAGAGAAAGATGGAAGGACAGGCGACACAAAAAAAAAATAAAAAGAACAGGACCGACTCCAGAAAATTTCGCAAGAACAAGAAAACAAGCGACTCAAAGACAAACAGCTAAACAAAAACAACGACAGTAGGGATCGTCGGATTATTCCAGGACATTCGACAAGAAGAAAAAAAAGATGAAGGCGAACAAGAAACATCCAGTACGAGAAGAAGTTAAGAGCGAACTAATCACGGTATACTTATAGAAAACTGAACTGGAAAAGAAGATGAAGAAAATTTCCAATATACCCAATAACTATAATGAAAGCTAAATTGAAACATCGGTGAGCCCTCTTGTACGCCGTCAACTTAAACCCCAAACATTTGACAGGGAGAAATCCTGCTGAAGCGAATTGATGGTATGCACAGTAGCACCTACTAAACTGGCAAACTATTAAATGGTGTTGCTGCATATTGCACCAGTTGACAATCCCGCCAATATATCATGAATATCCGTTGCCGGAATGTTAATAAACTCAAAAATAGTTTTACCACTATAGCAATAAAATAAACACTTGGGAAATTATCACTGAGCTTAAAAAAGTCACCTTTTCCTTTGCAGTGGCTTAGAATACTGTCCTATCTTACAATCTAATAATGCCTAAGTAATACCAAAAAAAAAACAATCATTCATTATTCATTATCACATCTATCAACAACTGATATTAAAGTTAAATTAAACATTACCCAAGGTACCTAACGACGTACTAACGCATACATCCACATTTACTCGTCAAGCCATCGCATGTAGCCTATGGAAAGAATCGGGCAATCAATCTAACCCGTTAAAATTCCGCTATGATACGGCGGCCGAAAAAAATTTAATTACCACCAATTAAAAGGCACTTCTTCTTCAGCAAGTCGAAGATGGACCTGGAGCATTAACGAGCATAAGACGCGAACCGCGCCAGATGAAACGGTACGATATGACCTCTCTTCGGCTAATATATGATGTTCAGTGATTGACACACAATAGAAAAAAATGATGACTCGCTGTATAAAATGGGACGATTCCAATCAAAAAAACAGGATCGGACTGAATCTATCTAGAAAATTTTCTTTCTGAAACATCAGCTATTGCAATCTCTCCATTTATCAAAATTCTTTCAAACCAATTATAACCTCTCAAAAACTCGTTTACACTTCTTAATCGTTTTCTGTATCGGGCCCTGGCGATTACAAATATTATGTAAATAGGCAACCACGCTGTGTGAGTCCATCTCTGCGCTCACAGCAAGTTTTCAGATACTATCGGTAACTAAGAGTACACAAATTCGACTTGGCCAGTAATCGATGGATGAGTATTTAAATCTATACAAGCAATTAATTTTTTTTTGTTGAGTCCAAATTGGTGGATACCATGCTGGCTGCTTAAACTGTGTGTGAATTTCGGGTTTCTCACTTGGTATGTATTGACAAAATATTGTCATTTGAAGATTTATGGACTTTAGGAGGCAGAAGGTGCAAATAAAAAAAATTTATTACCGTTATATAACAATAAACATTTAATTGCTTATGAATACAACCACACGGAAGACAGATTTTGCTCCTGTATGTTTCTCACCGTTTGATTGACTGTTTTGAAAAAGTACGTTTTTTTTTAGGTGACCCTTGTACGTATGAAGACTCTCTAACAGTCTGGAAGTAAATAATATAAAATTTTAAACCGAGCCTTGCTCTCCAACGTTTCAAGTTATTAAAATACAATTCCTGCAAATCAAATGCCGTTTTCTCCAATCCCGCCGGTTGAGTTATTCACCATGACAGCCAGACATTTTACCCTTAAATGCAATATTACAAAGTTAATTTAGAAAGTTCGACGTCGTTACTGATATAGTCGTGCCAAGCAATATTCGTTCTTTCTCCCTTACCCAATTTGCCCCCGATCCTGGGAGTAGAAGTGGTATTGATTAAAATGAAAAATCTTGACGAAAAGTTGGAATTTCTCTCCTTCTGGCAAATGAACTCATAGACATTAATGCATCCTAATTTCAAACTAAATTGTTACAGGATTCGAGCGGAATTAATGCCCGAGCTTCGAGTCGCGCCACACAATACAAAACGTAATTCCTTCATCTTTCATTAATGTGCACACATGTTGGAGCGACCTTTGGCTTATGGCTGGTCTACACTATACCTATACGGAGAGTATTTTGTTTTATAGAAGGTATGTTTGATATTCTACATTTTTATTCGCATTTATCTCCTAACAATTTGTTTCTGTTCTTTTTTTTTCAGCTCTAGAACTTTTTTCACTTTGCTTTGCTCCTGTCTATTTACTCTTGTTTGGCTCAAGTGAACTTTTGTTTTCGATTATAATTTCTTTTTCATTATTTGAACGGACTAATCTATATTAGTTATTGGTCCAATCATCTCTGTCAAACCCGGCGTCATCTTCCCTGTACTCTGTTCATTATTTCATGGTGTACTTCGATTACAGATATCAAAGTCAGCTTGTTCTTCTACCATTCTTCACGCTTTTCTACTATTTTGTCAGCTCTTCATAATCATTTTCATTTAATTGTATTGTCTTTCGACTACTTTCTCAATAATTATTCTTACTAGTTTCTCAGTTCTTAGCTTGTAAATTTCGTGTTTACTGTTTATTCTTCTCCAAATTCTGCGCGCTATTGTTTCAGTAATTTTTGAATTTTATTATTCCTGGGACTACTAATACCCATAAATTTCGATAAATGTCTATTATACATATAATATAAATGCCATATTCAGTTTTCCCGATAAAATCAATTACATGTAACTATCAATATCTTTGAAAATCAATGTCACTTTTGATGACTAAAAGCATTGCTTGGTGGGTAGCGAAACATTTTATTTTATTAAAATTTATTGCCAAATGTAACTTGATACTTTATCGATTCGAGGTATTAGTAGGTTGTTTAAAGACAAATTTATTAAAAATTGCCAACATTAACATCAATTAGTATGATGATTCTTTGGAATTTAAAAACTATTGCTTTTTAAATATGGCTACTGGGTGTCATTTTCATATTTTTGTATCTGATTTCAAACAATTTACGAGCCAGTATGCTCTCTGATAGAATCAAGAAACAATTCATTATTGTGTACACTGCCTAAGTAAAATTGCGTTCATCCAGTAGGAAATGGAACGTTTGCATCTCTGGCAGTAATCACGTTGCACTTAATAAGTGGAGCTGCTCTGGTAGGAAAATTACACACCTTAGCGTTACGTCAATCGGGAACGATTCAATTTCAGCGGAATGGTAAACACCTTTCGCCGTGCAATTCCAGAATTAAAATTGCTCTATTTTTTGTTGCATGTTCTCTTTCTGCTGTTGGCAATCATTTTCTTATTTCTCAAATGAGAGTTGGAAATTGTGGTGGATATGCTCTATAATAAAAGGATACCTAACTTTTGATATTTTCTAATGAAAACGAATCATTATTAGGTATCATAGTCTTTGCATGTAATGTTTCTGTTATTTTTCCAATTTATTTTCACTATGTAAAATAAATAAATCAGCGTGTATAAAAAGTAATTAAAAAATAATTTGAAACGAGCGTCTGAACAAATAACTATAAATAAACAAATTGCAGGGGAAAAAGTGTATATAGATCAACATTCAGCTCATCGTATATCATTGAGCTCCATAAAAATATTATACATTTAGTCTAGGAAAATTGTCGATTTTCAAAAAAAAAAATCCTACCCAAAAGAACTTTTCAGGGATGATAGGGGGAGGGTGGGCGATCATAAAACCGAAAATATCAAACATTCACCCCTCTGGCGTTTTGCCCTATAGGGGTTGAAAGTGCGCCATTGGCGATTACTTGGTACCTATTGATTTTACAAAAAAAAATTTCAAATAAAAGATGTGCAACATTATTTGATCTACAATGTTTATCTAAAGACTTTTTTGATTAAGGGCCGTCTGTGGTCATAAGGGCCGTTTGAAATTTTATAATGAAAATGAAAAATTTTAACCAACGTGAAAAAATTTTCTACAACTCATACAACATTTTTGCTTTATGAAGTTTTTACTCACCCCCTGCCGTTTTTCAATAGGGGTAGTTTAAATTTTTTTTATTTTTTTACAAAAAATTTTTCTTAATAAAAGTTTTATAAGATGACATTTCCTACAATTTTTCCTAATCAACTTTTTTTTTAACTCACCCCCATTCAGCGGGGGGACACTTCCCTCGGGAAAATTTTAGTTTTTAGGGGTATATATTAATTTTTGTTTTCTTTTCTCGCCTTTAGTGCATATAGAAAGTTGCAATCAACATTGTATTAAAAGGATTTTTTTTTCACCACCTTTTTGTTTTTAGGGGTAGTTCGCCTATTTCCAACTTTACAAAAAAAATTTACTAAGAAAACTTATTCATTTTATTATTTTGAGCAACTTTTTTCTTTAACTTTTTGTAAAGTTGAAAATAGGCGAACTACCCCTAAAAACAAAAAGGTGGTGAAAAAAAAATTCTTTTTATACAATCTTAATTGCAACTTTTTATATGCACTAAAGGCGAGAAAAGAAAAAAAAATTAATATATACACCTAAAAACTAAAATTTCCCCGAGGGAAGTGTCCCCCCGCTGAATGGGGGTGAGTTACAAAAAAAGTTGATTAGGGAAAATTGTAGGAAATGTCATCTTATAAAACTTTTATTAAGAAAATTTTTTTGTAAAAAAATAAAAAAACTTTAAACTACCCCTATTGAAAAACGGCAGGGGGTGAGTAAAAACTTCATAAAGCAAAAATGTTGCATGAGTTGTAGAAAATTTTTTCACGTTGGTTAAAATTTTTCATTTTCATTATAAAATTTCAAACGGCCCTTATGACCACAGACGCCCCTTAATCAAAAAAGTCTTTTGATAAACATTGTAGATCAAATAATGTTGCACATCTTTTATTTGAAACATTTTTTTGTAAAATCAATAGGTACCAAATAATCGCCAATGGCCCACTTTCAACCCCTATAGCGCAAAACGCCAGAGGGGTGAATGTTTGATATTTTCGGTTTTATGATCACCCACCCGTCCCCTATCATCCCTGAAAAGTTCATTTGGGTAGGAATTTTTTTTTTGCAATACATGTATTTTTCGACTATTTTCCTAGACAAAGTTTCAATCCAGTCAAAATTTTACTTACTTAAGCATTGAGAAAGATGATATTTGTTGGCATTTTCCATGAGAAGGAGATGGTTAGAAGTTAGTACTGAAACTCAAGTGAAATCCAACCTGTGGAACTACGTAGTATTTCGAAATTTAGGCATAGGTTGAATCATTTCTCCTGATCGAATAGTCTCTTCTCAATCTTCCAGTATTCCAGAGATCTCTGTATTTTTGCCTAGTGATAGTTGTTTGTTGTTTTCAAGATTGATAATAACCTTGATTCCAAATTCTCAAATAACTGGGGTCAGGAAAATTAAACCAGAGTACTTTGAGCAAATATACTTTTAATAATCTTAGCAGACCGCTTTCCGGCCTCCTAGCCATCCTCAGTACTAACTGAAGAGAGAAAAAAACAGGTCCGTTAGAAAGTTCTCTCCTGTGGAGAGTAGAAGTTGCGTATGCAACAGAACCAGCAGAAGCATCAACGAACCAAAGAGGATAAGATACGCCAGTTGAAGGGCAATGAGATAATAATGATTTATATGATAGAGAATAATTTTTAATATAATAAACTTAAAAGGTGTTGTCTTTCTAAATAATTTTCTATACCAACTTCCAACGATTGAATCCAGCGAAACCAAACCCTAATATATCAATGCGGATTAGTTATGTAATCTCCTATATGTAAAGGGAACTAAGGTCTATTAAGATTGACTTGTATATTTAGACAACAGGGGTTACTTTCTAGCTCATTGGATATGTGAATCTTTAAGCAAATCTAGGCGATTGTAGTTCTTGGAACTGATTTGGTGAAGAATTCTCGAATTAAATTCAGGACTGAATGTGCGATTCGTGGATCTTGTTCACCAAAAACAAAAGTGTGCCTGCTTAAGTGTTCAGCATTCAGAGCTGTTGTACTGAGTATTTTAAATACTTGAAGTAAATACGTAAGTACAAAAATATACTTGAGTATTTGACTTAAGTACTAATCCAAACATTAGTACCTACTTGTACTTTTTCAAATTTCACTTGTACAGGGTGGTCATTTAATCTTGTTAACATTTCAAACTGTCATAATTTCTTTATTTTTGAAGTTATTTAAATAAATAAAAAAAAAACATAGGGTTGTTTTCCAAGTTTTAGATAGGGTGGACAAAAAACAAAAGACTAATATATTTTGACAGTTATGCACACAAATAGCATTTTTTTAATGGAACACCCGGTAAATTTTTAGTTTGTTTGATAATATGTTTCATTTTGATTGCAATATATACAATACAATACAACTGAATACAACTTACTTCATATTTACATGCAGAAATGTTTTATTTATTCTAATGGAAAATTTTGTCTACCTACCTACCTTTGCAGGTAATCTTTGTAGGTGATCAATATTTTCAGTTAGAATAAATAAAACATTTCTGCCTCTAAATATAAAGTGAATTGTATTCAATTGTATTGTATTGTATATATTGCAATCAGAATGAAACATATTATCAAACAAACTAAAAAATTACTGGGTGTTCCATTTTAAAAAAATACTATTTGTGCGCATAACTGTCAAAATATATTTGTCTTTTGTTTTTTGTCCATCCTATCCAAAACTTGAAAAGCAACCCTACAGTATGTTTTTTTATTTATTTAAATAACTTCAAAAATAAAGAAATTATAACAGTTTAAAATGTTATCAAGATAAAATGACCACACTGTACTTCATAGGTACTTAAAATATCAGTCAAGTATATTTTACTTGAAAGCTTTTGAAAATTTGTACTTAAGTGATATTAAATTACTTAAGTAACAGTGATATTACTTGAAGTAAATATTTTTAATTGGAGTATTTTTAAATACTTCAAAATTTACTTGACGATTAAATAAGGTTTTGTCTATTCATCGCGTGACGTCAGAAACACATTCAAAAATTGTAAAACCTATTTAAACTGACGCAGCAATAGGTGTGAGAATGCAAAAACAATACGATAATGTCGATAATAGCTCTGTTCCAACCAAGGGGGGTAGGGGGGTAATTACCCCCCCCCAGACAAAGATGTTTTTACACTTAAGAATAAAATTGCAACAAAAGACAAGTTCTATAAAGTAAAGCATAGGAGGCATTGTATAAATTGATAGGCTCACCAGTATGGGCAGTATGGTTGTTTGAAATATCTGATTTTGTGTACAGTTACAGTATTGCGAACACCCTGTAGAATGTTATCAGATTTTCATAGGATCATGAAGTAAATGTAGGTATACACTAACAACCTGCAAAAGATTTAGCTTAAGGATCTCAAATGAATAAAATGTGTTGGTTTGTGTTGACACATGCAAACTGCGATTTTTTGAAAAAAATTCAAATATTTCAAAAAGGGTTGAGTTTAGTATACGTAATTCGTAACAAAAAGTATGTAGGATTTTTAGAACAATCCATTAATGTTTTAAAATGTAGGGTGTTTCATTTAAAATAGCAAAGGTCTGTCGCATACCTCATTTCTGGAACACCCTGTATATTCAAAAATATTTTTAACTAATAGGCCTTAGAGTATCAAACAATTTCAATTTTGAAAGGTGATATCGTCTACTAAGGGAACACCCTGTATAACTATTTTGCCGGCATCGGGATACATTTTTGCTTCAAGTGTGTTTCAAACGATTTTCAGGTGCAAATTTGGGCGTGGCACCCCAAAAAAAATTGGGGGGGAACCCATTCGACACTTGATTTTCCCGTCATCCATTACCCCCCCCCCCCTCCCCCAGAAAATCATCTATGGACCGCCACTGGTTCCAACCAACATGAGAAACGTTTTAAAACGGTAATTTCCAGTCGATAAATACTTTTGTCAAGTAGGATAAACAACGTTCAATTTAGGTGGGCAACTGAAAATTACTGGTTTTGGAACGGTTCTCATGTTAATTGGAACAGAGCTATTAAGGTACCTACCCACAGATATGTATATTTTAAATAATTGATCTGTCAAATCAATTATTGAAAAACTTACAGGATGCATAAACTTGGTTGTTCGCAGCAAGAATCAGAAAAAGCGCGCCAGCGCCGGCTGTCGGACTCAGTTTGTGCATATGACGTCCGTCACAGTGCTAGAAGTGGGGACTTTATACCACGGTATCTTCGCAACGGTTTATCATAGCCTAGTGTGGTTTGTAAATTTGTTCTTGGATTTTTTTTTTCTAAAAGCTTTATTTTTGGGTTACACCCCCTTCAAGATTATCGATAGCAATAATTGAAAATTGAAATAAAAAATACTTAAATTATTTTTTGAAATATTTCTACGTAAATGTCATTTCAAGTACGCAAGTTGAAGTAAATACTTAAACTTGACTCTGACTTTCGTGGAATTTGGTTCTTGTACTTGAATTTGGACAAGTAAAGTCAATTTACTTGATATTTCAAGTATTTCCTTCTGTACTTATACTTGTACTGGTACTTGATTCGTATTAAGAAAGAAACTTGTACTTAATACTTAAGTTATTTTTCTTGGTACCTACTTACAACAGCTCTGTCAGCATTCCGCAACCCAAGTTATTCTTGCTCTTGTAGGAGATGTGTATGATGTTTAATAACACGGTACATATTCAATTTTTTGCTAATCATTGACTTATTTCTCCACCTTGAGGTCTTGGTTCAATTTGTATAGGTCAGGATGAAAGGTTTTCACAGCTGACGCAATTTTGCTTTTGTTAACTTTTTCCGTTTCAACCTCATTATTTATATTTTTTTTTTTGGTTAGTTATACAAATCTTAGTTTGATTTCTAGCTTTTGAATAATTGTTATGTGTATTTATGTAAATTGCTTATTTTTCCCCAAACTATGGCTTTGTCAACAACACTTCTGTTTTGTGCCAATGGAACATTATTCGATTTGATTGAGATAATTCAAAAATAAGAATCGAGGGAAAGGACTAAGATATTATGACAGTAAAATTTAAAGAACAGATTCACCAAACATTAACACTATTTGGGCCATTAGGATTTCAAGCAACGAGGTTATTTGCTTGCAATTTGCCTTTCTTCTTATTCCATTTTTTCTACCGTAATTATGTCTAAACAAATCAAATATTTAACGATGTTTCAATAAATACAGTGTACTAGAATATCGAACATCAATATTGGTTTAACGTAATTTGGTTGAGTGTTTACAAAGAATTTCTATAAATATTGTAACAGGTAGCTACAAAAGTTATACTGTTGGTTTTAGGTATGTGAAACAATATTTTTATTTACAATTCGAATTTATAAACCCCAAAGACTTACATAATCATTTTAAAGGTGACCCAAAATAAACAGTTATTCTTTGATTTAAACAATACCGTCAACTTAGTTTCAAGTACCTACCTACTGTTTATTTTAGGCCACACTGTACATGCAAATGCGAAACTTAGCACGTTATCAAAAGTATATTTTTAAGGCAAAATTGTGCTACAGATCGCGAACTCATAAAAACTGGGAATTTAAATTTATTATTCGCCGAGTGATATCGGGCCCCGGTGCTTGAATATGCGAGGATCACGTAAAAAATTAAGCCCTCCCGTTTAAAGTTAAACGCCACTCGGCATGCAAATGAAATGTTTCAGTAAATCATTGCATGATTAACTTGTTTGTTTTATTTTTTGACAATGCTGAAAGAATTATTTTTGAGGAAAAAGGGTGTTTAGATCGTAAATCTTGAACAGGTTACCAACAAAAACTGTTCAAAAGTTTTGCACATTCATTGAAACAACCCTCACCGCAGTAAGAGAGAACGTCCCAAGATAGCTGCTAAAATTGATGTAAACCGTTTCTTCTTGTTGGAATTGCAAAAAGTTCGACCAATTAATTTGGTGGCTTATAGCCAAAGAGTAATAGTCCGTTTCACCTCTTATCTCAACTTGCTCTCTAAGTGAATGAGCGCCCAGATTTAAAGTTTTGAATGTAACCCTTAGAAAAGTTTTCTTGTGAGATCTCGTGGCGTGGGAAAATCCTTTCTTGCGCAGGGATTTTTTTTTATTATTGACATTAGTTACAAAATAATTATATTAAATTCGCTGAACCAAAAAACCTCAAAAATCCTTGACTCGGTTGCGGCCAGACAAATTTTCTACGCAAAAACATCGAATAAGAACGCTGACAACTTTATTTCCATCCTCAAGATGGTATTTACACTTGACTGGTCACACTTTTATTTCAATTCTCGTTGTGGACGTACCAAAAAATGACAAATCATTTTTATTTTTTTCAGAGTGGCGCACCTTTACATCTCTGTTAGCGGCTTTTGGACATTCAGTCATCTATATCCCAAAATGAGTTCAGGCTTTTTTCGGTTGATTTGGAATTGAATCTGTGCGTGAACGAAAGTGAACGGTATAAATTAGTTTAATCGAGGAGATTTATTATTAACTGTAATCGAAGGAAAAAAATTCAGGTCCCACCGAGATTTGAACTCGGATCGCTGGATTCAGAGTCCAGAGTGCTAACCATTACACCATGGGACCTTTATAACGAAACGTCCTGCGTGTTGCCGTTTTAAAAGGAGAGCGATCGATTATTAGAGGGAGCAGGAACGGTTCTGATATAATTTATTATGTATTTTGTTTTTAGAATTCCTATATATGGAATTAGAGATATGGATGTACAGGGTGTTTTCTAATATTTCGAAACCCACCTACAGCATTTACCTTTACAGGTTGAACAAAGACGTAAATGTTTGTATGTTTGGTCCCATAAAGCACAATTCCTCGATACCAAAATTATTAAATAATTTAAGGGGGGCATTTGTTACACACAGGTTTTATGAGGATAGGCCATCCTGTAGTAGTAGTGTGTATCATCCTTGGGTTACAACAACCGAAAAGCGTGGAAATGAAGACAAAGTTAAGGAAAAATTGGAAGATTAAAAATGTTTTTGGACTTGGGCGGGATTCGAACCCGCGTCTTCAGAATTGCCGGTGCTACGCTCTAACCAACTAAACTGCTGGACAAATGAAGCGGAACAAGGAAATTTTTAGTTTAACTTTGGTGGTTTGCGTAATTTAGAAGTTAAATTTCGCAAACCGCTCATTGATATCGTTTTTAGTTCGCGCAATATTGGTATTTGAGGTTCATCTAAAAATTCGCTTGTTCCGTTTCATTTGTCCAGCAGTTTAGTTGGTGATTCCTTGCTTGTAGGGTTCTCCTGGATTGTGGAATTGAATCATCCTTCATTACAGAAGAATTGTGTAATAAGTTAGGGTTATATAATAAACAGACAAATATTTTTGTGTCTAGCATTGGTCAGGGTGATTCTAAAATTTTAAAGCGAGCAACTGTTAAAATTCAAGCACGTCAAAATGCATTTGAGTGTAATTTAAACTGTTTAGTGATAACAAAAACTACTAATAAAATTCCATACTTATCTGTAAATATATCTCATTTGAAAATTCCCCTTAATTTAATTCTTGCTGATCCAAATTTTTATGAGCCAGGATCTATTGACATATTAATGTGCTGTGATAAATTTTGGGATTTATTATCAATGAGACAGATTACGCTAGGTAAAAACTTGCCATCAACCATTCAAAAGACACGATTGGAGTGGGTTAAATCAGGCAATGTTTTATATAATAGAACAGCTAACATTTCATGCAATGTCAGTACTGCTAAAACCCAGGATCAAGAATTAACCCGATTTTGGGAAATTGAAGAGAAATCTGATATGTGTCAGATCATTTTTCATTAAATGATAAAAATATGAAAATAATTTTGAATCTACCACGACACGTAAACCAGGATGGTCGATTTATAGTTTTCTTACCCCTCAAACATTCTATATCAATGCTAAGAGATTCTCTGCAAGTCGCTAAAAATCGATTCTCAAATTCAGAAAAAAATTTGCAGAAAAATCTCTCTCTTAAAAATGATTAGCTACCTATTTCAAATTAACAGAAGAATATGAATTCCCCAGACATATGACTAGATCTAATTTTGATAGTTTGAAGAGTAACACTTGCTTCTTCCTTCTATATCATTGTGTGTTAAATAATGCAAGTAGGTACCACAACAAAACTCTGTGTTGTCTATGATGGGTCTGCAAATCAAGCAGTGGCTACTCATTGAATGACATTCTATTAGTTGGTCCCACTACTGTACAAGATGACTTATTTTCAATTATATAACGTTCAAGAAAACATAACATACTTCTCACCGGGGACATTGCCAAAATGTATGTACAGACAAGTGTTAGTAAATGAAGATCAACAGAATCTACAGTTAATTCTTTGGCAGTCTGAACCATCTCTTGAAATTCAATCTTACCTTTTAAATACACTTACCTATGGTACTGGCCCTGCTGCATATCTAGCAACTAGGTGCCTTAAGGAAATTTCTTTAGACATTTTTAAATGTAATCCTCTTATAAGTAAAATAATATCCAAGGATTTTTATGTAGACGATCTTTGTACTGGGGTTCTTACTGTTGACGAAGTCAAACATATTAAAGAGGAAATAACCAAGGTTCTTAGTTCAGAAGATTTGAACTAAGGAAGTTTCATTGTAATGAGGCTAAAGGTTTTAGGTTTATCAGACGATGCCAACAGCTCGACTAATAATGTCTACTTTGGGGATAATTCAAAAAATTAAAACACTTGGTTTATATTGGGAACCAAATGATGATATTTTAAAATAGTCTATTCAAACACAATCCAATAATCATTTTACCAAACGAAAAATACTATCATGCATAGCGCAAATATTTGACCCATTAGGTCTTATTGCTCCTATTGTTATAACAGCTAAAATCATAATCCAATACTTATGGCAATGTAAATTGGCTTGGGATGAATCTCTACCCCTCGAATTAAGATTAAACTGGAGAAATTTTTAGGATCAATTAGTTGACTTGAATAATTTAAAGATTTCTAGGCAAGTACTTATAAAGAATCATATTTATGTTCAATTACATGGTTTTTCAGCTAGCAACTATTCCAAGACTCGAATTATGTGCCGCTCTGCTTCTTGCGGAACTCACGAACAAAGCAATGCGCGCATTAGGCATAGCAGTGGATAAAATATATCTTTGGAGCGATTCCATGATCGTACTGTCTTAGATTAGGTCTGAATCCCAACAATTTGAAATATTTGTGGCAAATCGGATTTCCCAAATTCATAACTTGGCAAATAGTGATGACTAGCACTATGTTAAGACAGGGGAAAATCCAGCTGATCTTCTTTCTAGAGGTGTAAGTCCTGGTTTTCTTATTAGTAGTGATTTATGGTGGTCAGGCTCACAGTGGTTATCACTTCCTGAAAATATTTGGCTTGAGTGCTCACCTAATATTAGTCCTTCAGACTTTCAGACATTCCCGAAAAAAGAAATGTTACTTCTTTAACTGCAACCTCCACTGCAGGTGTTGTTGAAAGTGAACTTTCCAACAGGTTTTCTTCTTCTAGGGAACTACAAAGGGTGATTGCTTACTGTATTCGTTTCATCAGTAATTGTAAAGTTCCAAGAAACGAAAGATAATTTGATAACTTGAGGGCGAAATAATTACATGCTAGTCTAACAACCCTAATAAGGATAGTTCAGAATATTAAATTTAAACAGGAAATACAGGATTTGACAAATTCAAAACAAATATCTTCTAAGAGTAAACTATTACGGCTTAATCCATTTGTAGACAAACAAGATGTTTTTAGAGTAGGTGGTAGACTAAGGAACTCAGATTTTTTCCTATGATAAAAAATATCCTGCTATACTACCGGCCAAACATAAGTTAACCATATTACTTGCTAAGCATTTTAGCATTTTAGATTACTACATGCGGGCCCTCAACTAGCTTCTATTCGAAGAAGATTTTGGCCAATCTCTGATAGAAATCTAGTTAGGAAGATGGTTATATCATGCAGAAAGTGCTTTCAATCTGATGCCCCTGCTATTAAACATATAATGGGGGATTTACCATCACAACGCATAAACCCAAATAGACTATTTTTAGTATGTGGAATTGATTATATGAGACCTGTTCATGTTAAGGATAGGTTAACTAGAAACTACAAAACTTTAAAGGGATAGGTGTGCCTTTTTGCTTGTTTATCCACTCGAGCTATACATCTCGATTTATCATTCTTGGCTTGTCTACGTAGATTTTTTGCAAGAAGGGGCATGAGTTCAAATATTTACTCGGATCATGGAACAAAATGTATAGGGGCTCAAGACGAAATTCATACTCTTTAAAAGGGAATATAGTAATATCCAATCCAAACTTAACGAGGATGGTATAAAGTGGCATCTAATACCTCTTAGATCTCCACATTTTGGGGGTCTATAGGAAGCGGGGGTAAAATCTACAAAGTTTCACCTTAAACGAGTTCTTTGGTTCTACTTCGCTAACGTTTGAAGAATATTCCACTGTCCTCACTCAGATAGAGGCTTGTTTAAATTCTAGGCCTATTTCTCCTCTCCTTCAGATCCATAACCATGACTCTCAGCCTTCGGATAACTTGAAAAAAAAAAACGCCGAATGTTACCACCGCGGAAGAAAAGGACATTTCAAACGTGACTGTAGAGTACAACTGAGATCTCTCTCATTCTGATGTCTGTCACCTTGCGGCGTCAACCATGCCCATTGCCCAGGGATTCAGGGATCAAGACAAGAACTGCCTCAAAATTGATCAGCTAGAAAGAGTACCTGTTAGAAGCTTCTGATTGGATGCGGATCAAGAACGCAGTCCCGAATAGCTGGGAAATGAAAACCTGGAAGAGAGTGAGCTCGTCCTCGAATCATTTTTTGAGATTCGTGAAACCGTGGATAAGTCAACGAAATGTGGAAAAGAAAAATGCGGCAAGCGAAGAAAAAAAAACCATCACGAACAAGACTGATCGATTAAGCTGATGCTGATCCAGAAGATTAAAGTTATCCTTCAAAGGGCCGCTCTGCAAATTTTTATGAAGTGTAGTGCTGCGACAATCCTCGAAAGCGCATCAGGAAAGGTAGTTGGCAGCATCGCAATCAACAAGAAACAACACCAGTTAGCCATTCATCTAGTTCCATGAAGTCAATTCAAGGGAAGAAGTAGCCATGCATACATGAGGGTAGATCTGATGGGAAGTCAGGAAGGTCAAGCGTTCTTAGGCGCTGCGTTCAGGTCGCAGTCCACTTTAGACAGGCATAGAGATGTTAGGCAAAAAAAGAGATCCATCAATCATTATGGATCTGAGTGGAGATATAGTCGATGAAGAGAAGGTGATGCGTTTTGGTAGTCAGATCGGGAAGATCCGATTTGAGAGTAGCAGTGTTACGAAATTGCTTCGGGAGTCCGGACGGATTCTAAACAATTTAGAAAATTTTATTCAAGTAGAGCGCCTGGTTTTTCTAGATAAATCCCGAGTACACAGTTTGCTATAAATAGCGCGAAGTAGTAGCTTAAGTAGGTCAGTTTTAAGTGGATATTTGTCGTGTACCTACATTTCAATAGGGGATAAGTGAATTTTATGTAAAGTCAATAATTATGCGAAGTGAGTTTTAGTGAACCCGGAATCCGTATTTATGTAGGTACCACTTTCCGACTTGGCTAAAATACATGTACTCTGCAACTATCTACTTTTAATTTACTGAAAAGTATCTGCAAATAAAATAAAAATGTTAATGCCTCAAAAACAATCCACATAGTATATATTGTTCAACCACGCAAAGTCAAGACGTGTCATTTCTGGTCGAAAAACTCAAGCCTATACTTAAAAATGCATTAAGTCCATTTCCTGTAACACCTAAGATGGACATAAAAAGATACCAAAATTGATATTAAAGACACACTTTGGACCTAAAGAAAAAGAATGGCAATTTGAAGAAATAATTAACAGGTAGAAAGAACAGTTCTTTGCGGCAAGTGCGGGCATGAATGAAGCTGTAGATTAGTAGGTTAATGTGGGGTTCTAGGTAAAAATTAAATCTTTTTTAGGATTTTTTAAAGGAAATTATGGGGCTCTTCTAATTTTAGCCAATTTGAATTTGAGGTTTCCGCAAAAGATTTATTACTGTCCAAATTACCAGGAGGTTGCAAGAAATAAACGATATTTAAAATATATCGAAATATATGTCTGTAAAATTCAAATGAGCCACCTATCAAGATCTGGCCATTCATCGGCTGACGCCGATAGCTATACAAAATAGAAATGACCAAACATTCTCTAAGTAAAAAAAAAAGTAAATGATATTTGGGCAATTCCATCCGCAAAGCATCTGGTGTACCCACACATCCTTTTTACCTTCTCTGATAAATGGCTGACATGTTCTATTTTTTTTTAGGACTACCGAAATTTAAATAATGGGCATAACTCACGCTGGGACACATTAGTGAAACAATGAGGCCTTACTGTAAGTGATTAAGGCTGTGTTGCCGGATTTGGATATACACATACCTAAGGTAATTTTGGAAACTGAAATAAGTAGTTTGGCATCTGTGCCAAGAAGGCAACCATCTTTTTTTCTATTAACCTTAAATAGCTGATTCTAATCAACGAGCGATGATATTTGTTTAGTTAGCCGTGTCTAATATTGTTAGTGGAGATGGTATCTGAGCGGACGACTTTTTCCTCTTTTTTATTTTTTAGAGATCATGCTTTCCGATTGTGCCCCGTGTATGCTTTATTACGGCTATTTATTTAATGCACGCTTTTCGATGTTTCCGTTGGCCTAGAGAGAGGAAAAACAAACAGTGCGGGACCTGGGACTTGTTTAAATTATAGCATATTTGGCCTACAGCTTGAGGCCCTGGTTTATTTGATATACCTACTGATGCATTACGCAATTACATACATTTTCTATGAAAACATCTTCAAACTAGGAAAAACATATCAAAAGCGATGAGTAAACAAATTCACATGTGATGTTGTGAAAACAGAATCTTGACACCATACCATTTTCACTTGAACCAAATCAGGTACAACCGTTACAAAAACACCTTTAAAATGTCTCAATTTTTTCCCAAATCGGCATTTCATGCAGCATTATATTGTAATTATAAAAGCGCATTGTTGGTACCCTTTTTGCGGTTCTGGTTCAACAAAGACCGATTTTATGGCCTACTTTCCAGTGTTCTTGCAATTTCGAAAAGTCATCCTCATTTTTTTTTTTTTTTTTTCAATTTACATACATACATACATACATAGGGATTTGGTATAATGTGTACTTTTGTTTGCTTGCAAAGCTTCTGGGTTTGGGGCAAGACACGTTCCCGTGCCATCTAAAGTCTGATATATTGCTTTGAATATTTTCATTTGTTGAAGCTGGTTTTTTACGGGTCATAATTTTTCATTGTAACTTCTTCATTTTTTGCTTAGGTATTATATCTGGGATTGGTTATACGCGGTAGTACGTACTATAAAACTTATTTTTCTTCCATATGGTCCATTTCAAACGTTGGTTAATTTCCCAATTCCGGGAAGGTAATAAATTATTCTACAAATATCGCTACTATACCCAAAGCTACCCATACACTTTCGCTATAACAAAGAGCGGTCTTAAAGCCCTCGCATGAATCATATACACGACCTTATCTTGGCCGCAAAATAACGAAAAATTGCATGCGGCCGCTATTAAAGCTAAAGTATAGCGTCGAAGGTCCTCGAGCAACCCTGCTCGGCCCTACACCAGCGTAACCGACAATAATAGTTCTCCCTCATAAACTCCCCATTCGCAGTTTATTACGTTATATCGCTAGATTTATTTTATACTGTCTCGAAGGAGTTTATGTTTTCGTCTTTTTTTTTAAGAAGGTCCTTAGGAGGTGTGGTGATTTTATTAAGAAACAACGAGAAATTGTCAAGAGATTTTACTTGATCCAAAAAATAGTCCGACAAAGAACAAACTCATAAATTGCATTTGAAGATTAGGTACGTGAAGGCCACGGAGAGGTTCATAGATTATATACCCAGTGCATAATTTTCCAGTGAAACTTTCAGATTCCGTTTTTCTTGAATCTGGATTGCGAATACCTGCTGTGACATCCTGTATAATGATTGCGACAGTCTGTATAGTTAATATATCGCGACCTGTTCCCTTGGCCTACCGAAGTCTCGTGGACCAGGAGATAAATGAAATGGTTAAAGAGGGTATTCTGGAAAGAATGGAAAATAGTAACTGGGCGACTCCGTTAGTTCCAGTATTGAAAGAAAATGGAAGTATATTATGCGGTGACTATAAAAGAACATTAAATAGATTCTTAGAAGAGGTCATCTATCCATTACCGAAAATAGAGGAAGTTTTTGCCAAGTTGAATGGAGGATAGTATTTTTCAAAAATTGACATCAGATCAGCATACAACCGGATAGAAGTGGACGAAGAAACCTCAGGAATCTTAACCTGGAATACCCAATTGGGGCTTTTTCGCCACAAGAGATTGCCATTTGGTATTAAAGCGGCTACAGCAATTTTTCAACGTATAATAGACCAGCTCATACAGGGTATTGATGAAGTATGTTCATTTTTGGACGACCTAATCATCACTGGAGAAACTACAGAGAAACACGTGAAAACTTGGAGTTGGTCTTCAAAAGGTTGTTCACATTGAGAAAAGAAAAATGTTATTTCTTTCAGAGAGAAAAAATTTATTTAGTTCATAAAATTAACAAAGAGGGCATCAAGAAAACAAGCGACAAAATTAAAGCAAATGTAGAAGCACCAATACCGAAGAATGTGTCCGAGGTAAGATCGTTTGCTGGAATGGTCAATTATTATTCTAAATTTATCTACCTTATTACATCCAATTTACAACCTCCTCAAAAATAATACAAAATTTCAATGGTCAACTAAATGTGACACAGCTTTTAGGGAAATAAAGAAGATTATCTCATATGATAACGTATTAATGCATTTTGACCCAGATTTGCCAATAATTGTTACTTGTGATGCCTCTAATGTGGGTATTTCTGGGGTTTTATCACAGATCAAAGACGGTCAAGAAAAAACCGTGAATTGCATTTCCAGAACTCTATCTGATTGTGAAAAACGAACCATGGCTACGGTGGAGAAAGAAGCACTTGCAATTTATTATACCGTCAAACGCTTATATCAATATTTGTGCGGTGTTAAATTTATTTTAAGAACTGATTGCATATGCTTGGTAGCTCTTTTTGGTGAAAGCAAAGTCAGCAAATCGCCTTCAACGTTGGGCTGCTTTTCTTTCAATGTTTAACTATCAAATTCAATATATAAAAGGAGAACGAACTTGCAGATTATTTCAGCAGAAGCCCCATGGAAGGCCCACAGGTTTCTGAAGACAAAGGGTTATTCATAAATTTCACCGAATCTCAAGAAAAATGGCCTATTGACAATGCGGAAGTGAAAAGGGAAACAGAAAAAGATCCTGATCTTACAAGAATCATAGAAAATGTGAAAAACAATAAATGGCCTAAAAACATAGATGACAATATTTTGCCATATTACAATAGAAGAAACCAGTTATCTATAGACAACAACATCCTACTCTGGGGTCATAGAATAACAATACCAAAAAATTTGAGATCAAAAATATTAGAAATAATTAATTCTGGCCCTATGGGTATTTGTAAGATGAAAGCTCTTGCTAGATCCTTAATTTACTGGCCAAAGATTGATGATGACATTGAAAATTTGGCAAGAGCATGTTTTCCTTGCTTGGTAAATAAACAAAACCCACCTAAAACAGACTTGACTCCATGGGAATTGACCAGCAGACCGAATACACATCGATTGTTTGGCGTTTTAAGGAAAGATGTATCTCGTCATCTTGAACTCGTACACTACATGGGTGGAATGTTTCCAGATGAAACAAATTTCAGCTTACGAAACTGAGGAAAAACTAAGAAAAACTTTCGCAAGGTTTTGAATACCAAACAGTATAGTCAGCGATAATGGACCACAACTAACATCAACAAGCCTGAAACAGTTTTTCACGAAAAACGGCATTAAACAAATTTTAACACCACCATATCATCCACAAAGCAACGTTGCGGCCGTGAAAACTTTCAAAGGAAAAATTAAGGCAGCACTTGATGACCCAAGAAACTCAAAACTTCCAATTCAAACTTTGATTTCCAGATTCCTATTTACATACAGAACAATTCCACATTTAACAACTGGCAAAACACCCTTCCTTCTAATGTACCTATGCAAGAGAACCTAAAACAATTCTATCACAAATAAAAGAGAGTCAACCTTCAACCGAAATGGTAAACCCAAACACAGAAACTCAAAGAGACAGACAAATAAGAAATTATGGAGGTCGAAAAAGAGAATTTGAAGTGGGGGAAAGGGTCCTGATCAAGGATTACAGAAACCATAACAAGGAGAGTTGGACTTCAGCCACAGTCGAAAAACTACGTATTTATGTACCCTACTAATGGGTCAGGTCTGAGAGCGACATTCAAACCAAATCCAGGGAGGTCCACGGGATTATGGTGGTACTGGCGAACAAGGTCGGGTCCCAAAAATTAATTCTTTTAAAACTGCCCAACACCAGGCTAAGGGACTTGATGAATCCAATAAAAAGTTTCAAGTAAACAAAAATAATCCTCAATTTCATAAAAGTAGTGAGTTGAACTCTGATTATTTCGTTAATTTGCCGATCAATGCAGCCTTGGGGGTCGTTTCCTCCTCTGCGGATAGCATCAGCATGGGGGTAGACCGGTCTTCTGAGGGGGGTGATTCTCAGGACCCTCTTTCTGATATTTCCAATACTAATACCAGTAGTTGTACTTCAAGTAATTCAAATTTTGACCCGTGTTCTGGCGTTTTGACAAGCATTGAAAATAAGGATTGCATAGAGCAAATTGACGAGGGCCGTAGAGTAAGTGTCAGTGTAAATGTAGATAATAGGATTAGTGATGACCAGCCGCATGCTATCCAGGAAACTTTGCAAAATCTCCAAAACCAGAAAGTAAAGAATCGTGTTTGGGCCGTAGGTCCACTAGAAAAATTGCAAAACCCTCAAAATTTCAATAGTATATTTTGGGATCTGATGACGAATTCCTATCCCGGTCGGACTCTGAATAGTATGGCAGGATAAGTTTTAAAATGTAATTGTTTCTAATTTAAGTGAATTTAGTTTAGATAAAACCCGGCGATCTCGCAACACGGAGGAATAATTCAATGGGGCGGTACCACCTTTCAAAGACACATAGAAGGTGTTCAAGTAAGTCTCGACTCAGCATTTGGGAAACTCAGTCAGTCGTATTATGGTATAAGTTATTGCGTAATTACATCAATTGCGTAGTCTGTAAATGAGTCGTATTTTTGTATAGTTTGTATTGTTGTTGCGATATTATATTAATTACTCTTGTGGATTGTATAACTTGCTAAGAGACTTATGGGCACTGTTGCCAGTATTTTGTAAAATTAGTTATTAATAACGGAAAGTTTGATCAGCTTTAGGAATCCAGGAGATCATACCTACCACTTATTGGTACACACCAATTTGGTCCTTGATAAACATGTAAGGACAACTTTCTATTTTGAAATGGGGGTGTGACATCCTGTATAATGATTGCGACAGTCTGTATAGTTATTAATATATCGCCATGCACATGCGTGGTGAATGTGCGGCGACTGACAATCGGAGGACCGAGACGAAGCGAACCCATTCAAGATTACAACCAGCAATGAGCTACATGACTGTACCGTCCCTGCTCCCTTAACGTTAAATAAATAATTTTAAAGTAATCATTGATCAATCGTTTAATTGCACCTCAATAATAATATACTACACCTGGAGCAAAACGGGTTTAGTGGATTTCCGCCATATCCTTCTTTTCGAATTATACTTCATAATATACAGATTTGCGGATGCTTAGTATATGCTACGCTGATATTATTGCTAGTAACTTCAAAATAATCCATTCAATTAGCACTTTTGATCGTTTCTATTCTAAAACAATACCTATAGGCTATGATGGTGAAAGTGGTAAGCCCTTAGGTAACCCGCATGTTGGTTCTTGATGATAGAGGATGCAAGTTGCCTTACGCAGGTCAATCAACGTGGTGTCGGGATGGATATTGGATGGTTGAACGCAGTAGTACGGGACAATAGGTCGCCCACACTACTGCCAACCTTCTAGTCTCCAAGTATGAATGGGAAGGAGTAGCGTCCATAAAATTAGACACAAAAAGCCTCCATGGCTGAAGTGTAGAGTATGGGGTGAAGGGACGAGCGAACGAATGAACGGAGCCTCTTAGGTATCCCCTGTTTTTAAGGTAGAGTTTCTCTTCTTCTTGAAAATATAAGGTTCTAAGTTAGACAGTATTTGAGTTATTCATATGATTCCATCGTCGGTGTATAAGTTTTTTTTATATCATAACTGATAAACTGCTCGTCTACTCCAAGATGGATTATTTCTGGTGTATCAGCGATTTGTCATGCGTGTCTTTCACACATGAGCAGTAATATCACTTTGAAGCTGTACAAAGACTATGCTTGTTCGGTGTATTCTTGATTCGATCACAGATCATTTTATCTTGAAACCTTTTGGAATGAGGCCATATTGTCCTATACTGCTTTGCACAGAAAATAAAGGGAATCCTCTCACTTGACGGTTTTGATTTTTGCTTTCTCTATAGCAGGATTCCAATGTTTGTTTGAAGTCGGTATAGTAGTTTTTTTTTGTGTATAGAACAAGAAGAGGTTGATTCTCATATTGATGCTTACTTGTTTCTATACTTACTCCGCCGCTCTTCTAAGCAAACTTGGTTCTGAAAGACTTGCAAGTATTCTTGTTCTCTGCTCTTTGTTTTTCTCTCCATAAGTCCTTTTGTTTTCATTTCCTTTCATAAACCCCATAGTAAATCATTTTTAATTTAAAATTTATTCACGTCGCCAATTAATAAATAACCGAAAATTAATGTGCCACAGCCAAGAACAAATTAAACACAACTTTGCATAGGCGCTGAATAAAATTTAGCGCGAAAAAATCCCAAATTTCGCGTCATAAATCTCCCTTTGGTATCTTATTAAGTCTTTAAGACACGAAAAATTAAAAACTGCACACATGCAATCGACGCAAGAGGCAGCAATTGAGGCACGAAATCGCTATAAATTTCATGATGCCTTCACAACCGGCGACCCCTTGTATCTTCCAGACACTAATTAAATCTTAATGAATGTTACCCGATTTATTTTCAGAGTAAATATGATGATGTGGAGATTATTTGGAGGTGCTGCTGGTAGCGTTTCTGATTTAATAAAGAAATTATTTAACTTATAAAGCTAACATCACTAATTTTCAAATAACGCTCCCTCAGTGCGGCAGTTATAACAGTTTTATGGCAAAAACAGTATCGTGGAAAAAATATCCGGATGTAACGTCTTCCGTTACACTGTTTAATTCCTAATAAATTGCCCACCACTATATTTCGTTTTCGGCACCCCCTGGCTATTATGCTTATCTAACCACAACGTTATTTTGAAGAAAAGATAATTTCGGGACTTTCGCCTGCCACGTGACTAATAACCTCACCCCACGATCTATTTTTTCTATCAGGAAAAAAAAGGGATACAAAAATAATGACGGTAGCAAATACTTTCTTTTAAATGCACGCAAGTCACGAAGAGGGTGATTTTTCTAGCACATTTTCATTCAACACTTGGTCTTGACCATCAAATTACAAAGTGCACTAATCGTACGTAGATCATAAAAACTAAGATTTATATCTTCCTTCCTCTATGTGGACCTTTAAAACGCAGCTGTTGTATCTCTCTTTATATTCCAAGCCATCTTGAAAGTAGTAAATTCAATCGACAAATCCGTTTTGTGATTATCTCGCTTGATTATTTCGTGGCTCGACAAAGAATGATGTATAAGTGAATTCGGTTTTGCTGTGCCTTGCTTGGTTGAGTGCCCTTTGGCCAGAGGCGTGGCTGGCTTGATGGTTTTCCGAGAAAATTATTCTTTATTTGCTTACCAAAAAACGTTAATCTCGCTCGAGCCCAATAATAATAACTTACTCGTGCTTTTAAACAAAAAGTTAGTTCGACGCTTGTTAAGCTCCATTTGTTTCAATAATAAATTACGACTCTGGAAAATTCAGCTCGAGTTTTAAATATCAAATTTTGTTTAATAACTTTTTGGGCAAATGCCAGCCAGACTTCTGCTAACCTGGGCGTATAAATATTTGTGTTCTTTTGTTAGGTTACTGGTAGCGTGTTAAGGTACATTACGGCTGTTGTTAATTAGGCATAGTTTGGAAATAAATTTAAAATAGGTATATGCATTCGACTTCCAATACCTATGTATAGTTTAGAATAGTTGTATAACAAGTTTAAAGTTGGGAATTTTTCAATTTATCAAGAAATAATTGGGCCGCCCTGTATAATCTCGTTAAGATATTATGCTGATTTAAGCCACTTGAACTTATTCTAAGTACAAAAGAAAAATGTATCATCAATAAATCCTGCTTTGCTGCAATCAGGCAAAATAAATGTATAATTCACTATACTTAATAAAAAAAATAAAACGCATACCAAGTTGAAAACGAGACATCATGGAGCTCTCAGCAATTTCGTTTTCTTTTCTATTTTTCCCCTTATTAAAAATAAGGAGGCGAAATCTCATTTCTGCTGAATAAGCTTTATCTATGCTTAGCATTTATGTTTTGGGAAATTTCTCGACCTCACGTACAGCATAAGGTCGGTTTACCGGCGGCTACTGGCTTATTAGGCAGTTTGTACAGGATGAAGCAAGTAAAAACGTTAACGCAGCTATTTTGAGTAACATTATTCAAACATTTTTGAGCTGTAGGATTCCAATAGACACTAAAAATGTATTGACACAATGCTAGCATAATCATGTATAAAGTTTGACTATTCTCACTCTGTATAAGAATTTATTCTTCATCTCAGAAACAACTAAAGTTGTTGTGCGGCTTTTATCTGAAATAATCTTTATGATACAAAAGTGAGGTCAAAAGTTCCCAGGCGCACTTTTGTATTCTAAAATGTAGATCTTCTCTTTCCTTTTTTATGATGCACAGTGATATAATGCCAAGAGGTATACGTATGGTAATGCCGTCGCGGTAACATGTAAACCAATTATTTTCTAACTGAATGGACCACCGTACATTTTTATGCAAAGTGCTCGAGTTGTTAGTCAGTTTTGGATGATTTTGAAGTTCCTATATAATAAGATGAATATTTCAAATTTGCTAAATTGCGAAATTATTGTCCTATTCTTGTTAAAAATAGAAAAGTAATCCTTGGTTTCATTTTTCTACCAGAGTTTCGACACAAAGAACAAAAAATGTATAACATTCACTTGGCAAACTGTAGCTATATGTTTTTAAAATAAGTACCTACAACTTCCTTTTTTAGTCGTTTAGGAAATGAGACTCAAATTTACCTCTTCCTAAGCTTAATTCAATTTAATTAGGTACCTACATAAGTTACTTAAATTTTCATCTGTATAGCGACATTAATCTGATAATCGAGATTTTTCTTTCCAGAGCTCCGTTTTCTGATTGTTATTATGTTGAGAGGGTTCTCCTAGAATTAAAGATCGTTTTTTTCGAACTATTTTTGCTTTCCTTCAATTACGGTTTTCTCATTATGGATGTATTGGAGTCTAATCTACTTAAGCTATTTAAGTGAGTATGAGCCAATAAGTCTATCCTTCTGGGACTGGAGACTAAAGTACTCTTCAGAAGCTCTGCAAAGGCTTGTTGTCGCCTAAAGTTCAACCAGATTTTGGGTTGCATCCAGGGTTGGACGAACTTTTGGAAGTGGGCCGGGAAATTTCAGTCTAGCGGCCCATACATCATCACCCCTAGAAGATGTGATCTAATAATATTTGTTCCTTATCAACAACGCATCTAAATTTTCCATTGTAAGTCGATTCCTTGATCGACTTTTTATGCATTAAAGTGTTGAAAACTGAAAAGCATGTTTCGCACCCTACTTGTGTGCACGCTGAAGTGAAGACATACTGGTAGGCCCTAAAGATGTCTGTAAGCACGGATGTAAAATCTGTATTTTTACTTATACAAAACCAGACATTGTTTGCAGCGTAAATGTGAAGAACACTCTAATCCATGCCCTGTATCTAATCCTGTGTCATTTACACCATCTTCATCTTCATCGTTTGATTCAGGGAGATCATACAGCTTAAATCATTTAACAACTTTAATTTATTTCCTATATCATATTCATCTTTATCGTTAAATTCAGGGAGGTCATACAGTTCCGACCTTTTCAAGCACAGTTTTTTCAAGTCACCTACCTTATTTTATTTGAAGCATCGTCTGGCATCAGTTCGGAAAAAGTGATTATGACAAATTAGCACAAAACAAATATCTCTATGCCTTGAATAAGATACCTCTATTTTTATTATGATGTGATCATTGGCCACATCGCGTATTTACACCTGAAATTAAAAAATAGCAGTAGCTGGAGGAGTATCATCTCTGCTCTCTGCTTCCTCCTCTGTTACTTCTTTCTTTCATTTGCTTCCAATACTGTATTTGCCCATTTGACATTTTTAGCACTTTCTAATATTTCTTCCATGTTGCGTTGTTCCTTTTTCAGTGCGTCATGAATTGAATTGACCATTAATTCCTTGTGCTTTCATAAGGTCTGTTCTCACAGAAATCACAAACCAGTCAAATTTCATTCTTCATTGGTTGGAAATAGTCAGAAAACTGTTTGTTGGCGATTTGCACCAATCAAAAACGCTCCGGTTCGTGATTACTGTAAGAACAGACCTTATGGAGATCGTCCGTTTAAAGGTATCTTGATAAAGGTGCTGTTGTTCTAAAGATCGGCCCACATTAAGATCGGCCCACATTAAGATCGGCCCACCAGGAATTTCCCGGTATCCCGGCGGGTTCATCCAACCCTGGTTGCATCAGGTTTGATTTATTTTTATTTCCCTGTGGGACGATCAATTTCCTCGAAATACTTTTATAGCATGCGTATGCATACCATAAACCATCAGCAAACTCTCTCTGCTAAAGGCTCTCCAAGTCTGAAGAGTCATTACCTACTGTAATATTTTCCCAAACGATCTAAAGTGGACAATTGTTCCACTATTTATATGATTATTTACTGATATGTGTTCACTTTGAACAATTGGACATTTCCGTACACTGGAAATAAATCCGTAACGTTTAATTTTTGAAGTGAAACTTCTAGGCGGCGGTCTGATATTTGGACGAGAATGGAGAATGATTTGAAAGACGCGTCACGTTTTGGCAAATTTCGTTACACGAGAGAGAAGTGATATAACGTAGTGAGACAGAGAAAGGCAGCCGATGCCAATGACAGCCGTCGAACGGTTGACACAAACCAAGGATTGTAAGCGAAGAGGATTGCCTATTATTATCAAGCGCCAATACCCTTGTGACGTCACTACAGATGCGCGTCTGTCTTAGTCCAAAGTCTCAGTTGCTCGAAAGGAGGATTGTTTAGGAAGCATTGTATAAGCAAAAGAGAGAGAGAGGCACGTATTCACAGAATACTGGGCAATGATAGAGAATAGAGAGTGTGACACGCAGACGCGCAGTACATCTCTTATGCCACGAGTAAGGAGCAAGAGAGAGCGTCATATACACTCAATACGAAAAGATAGAACTTTCACTTCAACTAGGTGTACGGAGCTGCATATGGTTTTCGATTTTATGCTTTACCAAAGTAATTTATTATCGGTTTTCCTGCTTCCAAAAATTTCGTCGACTACGTAGACAGAACAGGTGTAGCTTTATTCATCGAATCACAACCGCTCTATTTTTGGACGCTTATCAGCAACTCTGTAAATGGATTCCCTCTTTCAGCATCAGCATCAGGCAGTCACTGACTTATTTCCTCTCCCTCTATCTGTAATCTTTTTCGCCAGCTCAAAGTATATCGGGCAAGAACCTTATTAGTTCCCGATCATGTAGATTATTTTACAAAGTAAATTCAACTCACTGTGCTAGATGTGAAACAAGAAACTCATCGTAACACACTTTTATCATTAAAAGTGTAATTATGTGCCGCTGAATCCTAACCAAACACAACCAATACTCCACTGGCTAAAGTTTATACCAGAAACAACATTGTCCTGGGCCAATAATATTATTTTAGCGTATTTTAATATTTAATAACCCTGGTTTTCGATTCAGATTTCCACTAGCCGCGTGTGTAGGCTTGACGGGCATTGTATGGGACAGCATTGTATGCTAAAATAAGTGTTTTTGTGCCGAGTAATTCTGTTGACTTTGGATACCGTGTCCGGACCGGAGTGGTATTTATTTTGTAAACTTTGTATTTACATTGGCATATATTATTTTGTAGTAGTGTCAGACTATGATGGGAGGCAATTTGTGGCTGATGATGAAATTTGAAATGATACAGTTTTACGATTCAGCGTATCAGTTCTGTTGTTATCTGGAGTTTCCATAAACACGAAGAAGTTTTCCTTGTTTTCCGTTTTTTACGCTTTTGAAGGAATATTAGGGCCGTATCGTCAGCAGATGGCACAGGAAATCAAAGTGCCTTCATAAATTTGACACCATCTTGCAAAAATTTCATATCGGGAGCATCCTTAAATAAGGCCCTTTTTCTTTGATTTATACTTTCTTATATTTCCTTCGTTTTATAGTGATAAATGCAGGTTGCGATTCCGGCCGACGAAATTGTGTCACATATACTTTGGTTTATGACTCTACTGCATATTTTACGTATACTTCTTGTTTCAATGTACCTACACGGGACATTTTTGAAAAATATACGACTGATATTATTTATTCCAAAGTACATAAAATATTGAAATTTGAATTTTGAAATTGCAGCAATACTCAGCTGTGACCAACTACTAACATAAACGTTCATTAATTCCAATCGGTTCTCAAAATACTTGAAACAAACCCAAACACTTAACAATAATTATTTATTGGCAGTAGTGTACGGAGGGTGTTTTAATTGGAAACTGACTCATCGACAATCCAACCCTAGGTAGATAGAATTGCAAATCTTGATACAAAAGTGTTTGTTGTCACTCTTACTACCCCTTTCCCACGTATTCAATAAATACGCTTTGCGGATAAGTAGAAAAAGGGGGTGAGTTCATTGTCGAATGCACCTTTACCCTTTGCCGAAATCATTATGAAATTTTGGGACCCACAAAGTGGACCAAGTATTCAAAATATGGGGTGCGTGAGAGGATTAGAAGAACAACATGTGAAAAGGGCGGACAATGGATAGTACAAAGTTGTTCAAAGAAGCACATGCTAAATAACCCATGCAGATAAAAAATGATTGGATTTCCAATTTAGGTTTTCATTTGTTGAATTTATTTCCATTCTATCTAAGCAAGTAGATACCTATATAAAATATTTTCACAAAGAAATTCTATTTCCATCAAAACATTTTCCTTCGGTCTCGCATCAAATCATTACCACCAAAAATTCGAACAATGTTTCAGTTTTCTCATAAACCAAATCACGAAGCTGTATATATAGAGACGTCGATAGAGAAAAGACATAACGTGTCACGTGAAGAAAACATAGAAAACGGCTTAGACAATGCACGTGGTTATCGAGGATATTTTCACTTTTGCATTTTTCTATTTTTATATGTCTGGAAGGTAGAAGCTTTGTCGTGTTGATGGAACTGTGAAAATGGAGACTTATCGTGGACATAAGGATTTTAATAAAGTCGGAGAGATGTTTTTATTTGATTAGTATTATGAAGGTTATTAAAAATATTCATTTATTACCATAAAACTGGATGTATTGTAGGATATTGCTTATTGCAGTATATCCCTATTGTCACAAGATACCATTTTTTATCCATTCTTTCCTAAAGACACCAGCAGCAATGCCATCTTTGGCTTTTATATGAAACGGCAAATGTCGTCGTAAAAGTGTCTGAGTATGCCAAACTCCATTTTTATCTTCGCACTTTTTGGCATCACGTTCTGCTTGATGGTCGTTATTCTTTTAAGGCAGCATTATTTACTTCTCGTCTACCTAATCTGGGATTAAATTATTCAATTTATGCGTTGAGGGAATCCTTAAATTCAGAAGCACATGTAACATAATATGAAAAATTTTCCTAATAACGAAAAATATCAAACTTCCATTTGTTCGCGGCAGTTCCCAGAGTGAAACTTTCCGCAAATTGATACTCTAGTGCACTCCGGAGAGACACTAAAAGGATCAAATTTCAAATTGAACTAAATTGTGCTGGAGCCAAAAAACTTCTCCTTGGTTTTCAATGTTCATCTATCACATATAAAATTACTTAGTTGTTCAAAAACGACACCGTATATTGCATAAGAAATAATGAGAAAGTCTAAATAATTTCATCATGGATTGATTAATAAAAAAAATCATTATTTTTATTGTTTTGTGGTCATAATATCTGAAGACCTGTAAGTAGCTACAAATTTATTGCTAGGAATTTTAATAAAATCATTAAATTCATTGTTTGTTTCTAAACGGGCATGCATTGTAATGCACTGCTCCCCAACAATTTGCATAAAAAAATTATTCATCGCATTGTATTATATGTAAACCATGTTTTGAACCACCTGTCACAAGTAATATTTATAATGCATTTCAGTTCCGATAACATCTTTTTAAAAGAATAAAATTCATAAATAACATTTCTGTCTCGGCAAGGGCTTAATTACTGGTCTTCTCAACACCGTATTCATTTTTTCACCAAGTCAAAAATTATAATTCTTCGTCCCGTTTACAATTGACGCTTTAATCTTCTCTTCCACATAATCTATTTGCATAAGACCGCGGGATAGCTTGAGGCCATCACAATCCTCTTTATCTTATCTTATGATAAGCGAACATGATATTTTGACGCGTATCGGACACGCAAGAGCGACTTAACCTATATTAACATATCTTAAAAAGTCGTTTGGCAATTTGACTGGCCACCAGAGCAAATCGGACAAGCGTATTTCGCGGCTTCATTGAACGTTTAAATTGTTCCGGGAAAGCTGACTATTATTTTCAAGTATGCAATTTTCGATTAGTTCTGTTTATTGCCGAAAAGAATCTGTAATGACAACTTATCGAAGCTGCCTGTAGCGACAGCGGGGCAATTATCCAAGTAACCCTCGCGACACCTAATTAAGACCCCTCAAATTTCGCGTAAAAAGCTCTCATTAGCACATTTCCAAAGCCAGCAACTCTCTCTCATCTTCTAATTATTCTAAATTTGGCCATTTCATCTAATTGGCCCATTTACAGGCATAACACGAAATATTCCAAACAACTCCAAAATAACTTTCGCTATTTTCCTCCGCTCGGGTATTGTAAAGAGCGATGGACTATATAATTAGCCAGGTCTTTGTCCATAATTCTATGTCATCATTTTTGGAGGGGTTGAAACAAGACTTCGTAATTTTAATAGGCATTTGGAAAAAAGGCATATTGATGGAGGTTTGTCTTTTATAGAGTTGTTTCCAGAATAAAAATTACTTTGTATTATTGACTCCACTTTCATTTTTCATTTCTTGAAAAAGAAAAAATACTGATCAGCTTCAGAAGAAAATGTGGATTACTCAGATGTTGAGCAACAGCGCAAGAACTGATTGATTCTCATTCATAGTCTTGGCTTCTCTTCCTCCGCCGTTTTCCATGCACTCCAGAATGTAAGCATTTGCCGAAAATTTTCATGCCTTTCTATCCTGGGACATTCTCATCTAATTTTTTCCCGCCGTCATTCTTAGGTCATCATGCCATCTTTCACTTCTTTTTGTCTGCCTAGGTTGCCGCAGTGAACTAATATTTTCATCCATTTCGAACTGAACTACTTGTCCGTTATCTCCGCTTTTCTTCTCATTTCTTTATTTCTCACCATGTCCCTTCATTTCGGGATCCTACTCAAGATCCTCTCCATAGCTCTTTGCGTGGTTCTTAACTTTTTTGTGAGATTGTCTCTAAGCTATAGATCAAAGGCTTTAGGAATGTTGTGACAGGTAAAATGAATGATACTTTCCGTTTGAGATTCTGGTGGATGCCAATTTTACGAAAGCAACCCCACTTTCCATTTTAGCAATTTTGATGTCCGGTTTTCTTTTCCAAGTTTGATGCTATGAACAAAATAGACATGGGTACTCTCTCTATATTTCCCAGAATATGGTTCTCGATACTCATCAGATTTAATATTTACACCACTCTTGGTTTTGACAGATTCAACCATAAGCCTACGCCCTACTTCAATCGATGTTTGGTGAAGTTCGTCCCACATTGTGGTTAATTCTGGTAAGGTCGCCGCTAATGAGTGTTATGTCATCTGCGAAATGTACCTATGATTTAACATAGTTCCATCAATGTTTACTCCCTACTTGTTCAGTCAGGTCAGTCTTTTAATAAAAATTCAAGGGGTTAACCGCAAGGGAAATCTGTTGTACAACTTAGTGGAAATCGAGAGGAACTCCGTGGAAATCTAAGGAAAACAGAAGAAATCAATGGAAATCCCAAGGAACTCAGGAGAAATCCTAAAGGAATCATGGGAAATCTCGAGGAAATCAGTCAGTCTCTAGATCAAACCCATGCACAGTTTTCAAAAATCTTTATAGTTTGAGGTAATGTTAGGGAACTCTTGGGTAATTTTACTGGTATTCAGTAGATATCAGGAAAAATCATAGAAAATCATCCATAATTTCCCCTAAAACCGCAATCTGATGTACACAAACTGACCTGCTCTCTTGAATTTTTTCGAATTTCCTCTAAATTGAGAGAATTTAAGCGCCTGGAATAGAGAAAATACTTATTTTCCTATTTGTCAACCAATTTCTCTTCTATTATTATTCTCAATTTTCAATTCTCATTATTTTTCTTCTGAATTTTCATCTATTCCTGGCTCACAATTCAAGAGCCTGGAATAAAAAAATGCCTATATTTGTTCAGTCAGGTCAGTCTTTTAATAAAAATTCAAGGGGTTAACCGCAAGGGAAATCTGTTGTACAACTTAGTGGAAATCGAGAGGAAATCCGAGGAAATCTAAGGCAATCAGAAGAAATCAATGGAAATCTCAAGGAACTCAGGAGAAATCTTGAAGGAATCATGAGAAATTTTGAGGAAATCAGTCAATCTCTAGATCAAACCCATGCACAGTTTTCAAAAATCTTTATAATTTGACGTTATGTTGGCGAACTCTTGGGCAATCTTACTGGTATTCAGTAGATATCAGGAAAAATCATGGAAAATCATCCATGATTTCCCCTAAAACCGCAATCTTATCCACACAAACTGACCTTCTCTCTTGAATTTTTTCGAATTTTCTCTAAATTGAGAGAATTCAAGCGCCTGGAATAGAGAAAATACTTATTTTCCTACTTGTCAACCAATTTCTCTTTTATTATTCTCAATTTCCAATTCTCATTATTTTTCTTCTGAATTTTAATCTATTCCCGGCTCATAAGTCTTCTTCAAATTTCCCTAAATTGGGACCCACAATTCAAGAGCCTGGAATAAAAAAATGCCTATACTGGTTCAGTCAGGTCAGTCTTTTAATAAAAATTCAAGGGGTTAACCGCAAGGGAAATCTGTTGTACAAATTAGTGGAAATCGAGAGAAAATCCGAGGAAATCTAAGGCAATCAGAAGAAATCAATGGAAATCTCAAGGAACTTTGGAGAAATTTTGGAGGAATCATGGGAAATCTTGAGGAAATCAGTCAATCTTTAGATCAAACCCATGCACAGTTTTCAAAAATCTTTATAATTTGAGGTTATGTTGGGGAACTCTTGGGAAATCTCACTGGTATTCAGTAGATATCAGGAAAAATCAACCGCAATCTTATCCACACAAACTGACCTTCTCTCTTGAATTTTTTCGAATTTCCTCTAAATTGAGAGAATGCAAGCGCCTGGAATAGAGAAAATACTTATATTCCTACTTGTCAACCAATTTCTCTTTTATTATTCTCATTTTCCGATTCTCATTATTTTTCTTCTGAATTTTTATCTATTCCTGGCTCATAGTCTAGTCTTCTTCAAATTTCCCTAAATTGAGACAATTGACAATTCAAGAACCTGGAATAAAAAAATGCCTATATTTGTTCAGTCAGGTCTGTCTTTTAATAAAAATTCAAGGTGTTAACCCTCAGACTGGTTAACCGCAAGGGAGATCTGTTGGTTCCACCCCTTGACTGGTTCCATGGACAACCATTTTATACTGTAAGCACCACTCGAGACACTCCCTAGGGCGGAGTATGCTCACCCCTGCAGCCTTATTCTTGAAACAAGGAAGCAGCGTTCACAGGAGAACGAGTGTTTTGTCTTTGTTACTTATATTATCATTTGCATATCATTATCATTGAGAAAGAAGAAACACTCGTTCTCCTGGGAACGCTGCTCCCCTGTTTCAAGAATAATGATCATGATGTGGAGGTTAGTGGTGGATGAACTACTAGGAATACTGAACAACCTGGGCTTGCACTGCGTTGTGTATGCCGATGACATTATCACCATAGCAAGAGGAAAGTTCGAGGGCACCCTGTGTGAACTCATACAAACTGGATTCAAAGCAACAGAGTCTCAAGTATTCAGTCCCTGCTGTATCGCTGGACAGGAAGAAATTTCGTACATAGAACCATCTAGCTTACTTAGGTTCATAAAATCTTTAAAGCTGGACGAAGTGCTTTGAGTGAGTATCATATCAACCGAAGCACCCAGAAGGGCACAAGAGATCTATGCAGGTCGCAGTGTCACAATACCCCTTATTCATTCATTCATTTATTCATTCATGAATCGGAATCTTATTGATAGTGGTGTCATGATCGATTTTGACATGGAGTAGGTACCTAAATTTGGAGTAGGTACCTAGAAATATCAAATGCATGCATAGCTTGGAGAATCGTCCATATTTCAGATTTGAATGTCGACAGCTGCAAGATTAAGACAAACCAATTGGGTACCTAGTCTAATCGACTGATAGTTTTCAATGTAATTTACTTCAGGTTTTTCGGAAATCAGCAAAACTTCTGAGGTTTGCCAAAAGCTGGGAGTATTTCCTTCATTGAGACATTTTCTGAATAAAACGTGCATCGACTCTAATAACTGTTCAACTCCTGTTTTCAACATAATATCCATTGTTATCCTGTCTTCAGCTGTGCTTTTCTTTACTCTAGTTATCTTGCGAACATCCTCAGTGCATATATTTTGCACTATTTTCTCATAAATTTGTGATTCTGGTACTGAGAAGCTGTAAAGTGATTTGTAGAAGGATTCGATATTAGCGACGATTTCTTCTTGGTTATAACAGAGTTACTATTCAGTGGATTCCAGGACTGCTCACTACTGAGGGTAAGCAGCAGAGATTTTTAGAAGTATTTAGATTTTCAGCATTTTCGAAACTATTTTAGGAAGAAAGAGGGGGTTCGAGGGGAAAAACTAATGACAGAAGTTAATTAAACATCGTATATGTAATACCTACCAATGAAAAACATGATAATAAAGAATAATTTACCCCTTGAAGATTAATAGTTGTTAAATAAACACAATCGTTTCAATCCTACTTAAATGTTTCATCAGATTAGCATAATTTTAAGAAGTTGTTCCAATATTTGACGGTTCCCAGAAGCGAAATGGACATTGTCGGAGCGATAAAAGCCTTGTGTTCGACTAAATTCGGGCCAAACAGTCGTTTATTTAGCATGCAAATTGTCAAATTCCAGAGAAGCAACATCGTGAAATGCACAAAGCGATGCGGAACACCGAGACGACAATTCCCGGGGTCCCCTGTTTATATCGACGACATGGTAGATATGCCGGCGAGCTTTTGATACGACCATCGATATAATCAGTATGTATCGGGCCGAATTCTCATATACCGGAGTTGCAAAATAATATGTTAATATCCAGAGCATATTCTGTATTAAAGCCAGATGGTTATTTGATACGCATTTTGGATCAGATAAAGTTGGGATGTGAGAACTTGCTGGTCTAGGGTAGCCGTTTTCGAAGGAATAACCACAATTAGCCAAAATACTCTGGACGTGAAATAATTATTATAATGGACTCACCAGGGCGGACCACCATCAAGAAAAAAATGCTAATACCATGCACGAATCCCATTGGGTTTATTATTAAAATGAACACACATTTATTATTCATAATTTTTATTCGTAACCGGGGCACCGCTTCTTTTCTTTCTGTTGTCAGAGTGAACAAAAGTGAAGTTTACATTGTCCAAGAATTATATATTTGCATCACAATATTTTATCTTGCAAGAGCCGCGGTGATAAATGCTACTTTAGATTATGCGGATTTGCCTCTTTTGGCCTTTTATGAGTCAAATGAAATACGAAAATTTGAATTAATTTTAGAATTTATTAAAAAATATACAGGCTACAGCATATTTGCTTTTATACCTACTTATTTCATGCATATTCAGCACATACATTTTAAAGTCTTTCTGACTTTCTAAATGGTAGATTGTTCCAGTGGAAAAAGTTTAATCGGCTTATATTAGAAATCTTAGAGTAGAGCCTTTTCCTACCTTTTTTTTTGAACAGCTTTGAAATATTTTTTACCCAAGTCACCTTTTGATAATTTAATTACTTTAATACAAGTAATATTTATCAAAACAAAAACCATGAAAGTCAAATCCCGCAAAACGCTCGGCAAAGACCCGCGGCAGTACACACTGCATATATCAAAAGCAAAACAAACAAAATTCCTAAGCCACTTAGGGGTTCCAAAGCGTGCCTGGATAAGCTTTTGTACAAACAAATTATATTTTCTATCCACCTACCCTTACTTTTTGATGACAACGCACGTTGCTGCTGAATAACCGCCTCACATTTTCATCCATATAGGTTGCGAGACTTTTGTAAATATTGAGGTTTTCCAAGGGGGTAAAGAAAAGTTAAAATTTATATCAGCTACTACAACTGTGTTGAGTATTTTTAACTTCAATACCGATTGTGAGTCAAGGTTGGGCAGATGGCAATGTAATATAGAAACGTGTAAGAGTAGGTATTTTATAAAGATTTTAACAAGAGAAAAATGTTTCAGTTTAACAAATGCATTCGCTTTCCACTGATTTGAATGGGAAAGAGATGTAAAACGTCTTCGGAGATTGGAGCTTGGTATCTTGAAGCTTTTACAGCGAGAAATCAAACGATTTATTCGAGTGAATAAATTTAAATACTGAAAATTTTAAATGCAATAAGAAACACGGCTAGACAAAATATTGTTAAAAGTAGGATGCTTTTGGAAACATCAAAATAATAAAGTCTAAATTATTTGAACGAGATATACCTAAATGAAAAATCGATACAAAGTAACCCAAACTGCAAATTAATGCATATCGTATCTTATAAGATCATAAGAAACACCTTATCTAGATACTATGACGAGATCTTCAAATAACTAAAATATGTATTATTATTACGGAATGATGTATGGACTATAAGTGTAGATCAGCTAGTTTAATAGGAAAATAGTCAGAAATGGAAAAATACCTACGAGAAATAGTGAAGGTTTGTACAAACAATAATAGACAGATAATAAAAACAAGCTTAAAATCAGTTTATGAACATTCCAAGTCCTGTACCTACCAGATTTATGATAATGTGGTTTCACTCGGTAGAAATATTCCACAATATCGGGACGGCTCAATCTCAAGACCATCAAAATGAGTCTCAGCAAAACTAGGATGAAAGTCTGGATTCTAAGCTCTTGGCTTTGTAAGAGGAGGGAAACGAGAATTTTAATTTATAACTACCTCGACTACAGGGCCCTTGTTGGGAGCGCAATGGTACATTCAAAGGAGCGATGGTACTGTCCAGGACGCGATGGTTCTTTCGAGGAATCTTATTCATTGAAGGCTGAAAAAGAAGAATTGTATCCAGCGAAACTGAAGTAATATCTAATAGGCTAGTCAAAATAGGGGGTTGGGGTAGAAAAAATTAGTAACAAATTGATCTCTGCGGAAATGAGTAGTCAATAGGGTCCTTATTAATCCCTCAAAAATCGCACTTTGTCGCATTGGTGGAACTTGGAAAAAAATGGCCGCCATATTGATGGCGGCCATTTTTGGAATTTATTGAATATTTAGTAAAGTATGCATTATATCAAAAAAACTCAAGAGGACTTTTTTATGGAGAATCAAAAGTTACTAATGATGGGAGAAATTTAAAGACAATCAGCTGCAAATGAAAAAGTTATTGACATTTATTTCATTTGGCAACATGGAATTTTTCAAAACATCTGAAAAAAACTCAAACAAGTATTTTTTTTTTTTGGTGCAGAATTAAAAACTATATTTAATAGATGAAAAATTCAATAAATTTAATGATCTTAATATTTTTTTTTTTGAAATAGTAGTCCATGTCTCACAGTGAAGAGAATAGTTAAAGAACTGGAGTAAAACACACAGTCTATCTTCACTCTTTATTTTACAAAAATAATCAGTTGGAAGGGGGGTTGTACATGTTTCGGATCTATCATAGATCCATCATCAGCATAAGTTCTACAAGTTACAAAAATATGGGAGTTATGGCGAGGGGCTGGGGTGTATACATCAAAAACTTACCAAATGGCACAGGGAAAATATGGTCATATACGACATGCCTAAGTATAATAATTATACATAAAAATATAAGTGTTCATGCTGTTATCAGCATAAAGTTGGTGGCTAAAGCCGCATCCAACACAGAACATATTTACAAAACTGGAATAGAGGAAGCTTGTGAGTACGATTTCAAAAATTACGTCAAAGTTTCAACTTACCAAAGGTGAAGATTGAAAAAATTATTTTATTAACATTAGAAAAATAGGACTGCCACACAAACACAGAATATGCCTATAGGAGGCGGAATTTTTTCAATCTTCACCTTTGGTAAGTTGAAACTTTGACGTAATTTTTGAAATCGTACTCACAAGCTTCCTCTATTCCAGTTTTGTAAATATGTTCTGTGTTGGATGCGGCTTTAGCCACCAACTTTATGCTGATAACAGCTTGAACACTTATATTTTTATGTATAATTATTATACTTAGGCATGTCGTATATGACCATATTTTCCCTGTGCCATTTGGTAAGTTTTTGATGTATACACCCCAGCCCCTCGCCATAACTCCCATATTTTTGTAACTTGTAGAACTTATGCTGATGATGGATCTATGATAGATCCGAAACATGTACAACCCCCCTTCCAACTGATTATTTTTGTAAAATAAAGAGTGAAGATAGACTGTGTGTTTTACTCCAGTTCCTTAATATTTTTGTTGAGAGGCAGAAGCAAAAACGCATATGACCAGAAAAACATTTGGGCAGGAAACTACCCAGACACAGACAGCACACAAAGTCTTAAAGACGTCTTTTTTAAGTCTGCATTCTGCATTACATCTGACCGTCTGAAGACCAAAAAAAAAAAAACGTCTAAAAACTTCCATAATCGGATGTCCTAAATTCACATCTCAAGGATAACTGAACTGAGCCACACTATTTCGTTCAGCCAGGCCTAGAAGTGAATAATGGTTCATGTATTGAAAAGATATTTAAAGACTTCTTTTAAAAATTTCGTTGGAGACGAAGAATGTCTTAGTTCTAAAGGCGTCTTTATAGGCAGACTTCTGAAAGGCGTAACATACGTCGTCTTTAAGATGTCTTTAAGACGCCTTAAAGATTTCCCACAGAATTCGTTTTTCATTTAATTTTATAAGTTACTTGAAACCATTTAGAATCCTACAGAACACTTTAGAACTTCAATAATAAGTCTTTTCGAAAGTTCAAAACACTTAAAATTCAACTCATAATTTCCAACAGCAAAGATATAAAGAGAAGATCAATAACTCAACTCAGAATTGATTTTAGCAATATAAGAGGAATAAGTACAAATATGAATTCAGTTCACCAACATCTTGAAGAACAAAGACCTGGCATCCTTGTTCTCACTGAAACTAAAATCAGTTCTGCAACACCTATTGTGAACTATCTTTATCCCGGCTATGACCTACACCACCGATTTCGACATAATTTTGAGATCTGTGTGTACATTAAAAATGACCTTTCATGTCATCGAGAGGAGAAGCTAGAACCAGCGAACCTTGATATCATATGGCTAAAATTCACCTCAAAGTCATCGACCAAGTTTATCTGCTGCCTCTACCGACCGCCAAGTAACACCGATTACCAAAACTTTTTCGCGACATTATCCGAAAGCTGTGATAGTATACAGTCAAACTATCCACAGGCGGAAATTGTCTTTTTGGGCGATTTCAACGTCCACAATATACCCTGGCTGAAACACCACAACAAAACAGATAACGAAGGCAGAGAAGCAGAAGCTTTTGCCATAAGTTGTGGTCTAACGCAGCTTGTCGATGAACCTACCCGTATCTCAGAAAGGGGCGAATTTGCAGCGCTTTTAGACTTGTTCCTAACCACGAATCCTGACTCGTACATAATTCAAGTAGATGCTCCACTTGGTTCGTGCGACCATAAACTTATAATAACAAAGTGTGAAATGCTCATCCCACCAAGCCAACAACCACTTCCTCGTAAAATGTGGCACTATAAATCGGCAAAATGAAATGACCTAAAACAGTTTTACCTGGATTTTCCATGGCAAGAGGTTTGCTTTAAAACAGCTGATCCCACTATTTGCTGTAATGAAATAACACAAGTAATTTTATCTGGAATGGATGCATATATCCCACATACAACTAAACGTAGAGCTAATGCAAAACCTTGGTTCAACGGCCAGTGTCAAACGGCTGTACAGAAAAAACACAGAGCATATAACCTTTGGAAACGACAAAAAACCGCTCAAAACCACACAGAATTTATAGAAGCCAGAAATAGTTGCAAAATTACTATTGACTCCGCTAAAGAAACATACAATCAAATAATAAAAAACAGGTTGCTGAATTGTCCAAGTAGTTCTAGGTCCTTTTGGTCTCTTGCAAAAGCTGTTGGATCTAACTTCACCAAGTCATCCATACCACCACTTGCAGATAAAAATAATCACTTAGCCACAACATCAGAGGAAAAAGCCAATATGCTTGCCCAAATGTTTTCCTCCAACTCCAACCTAACAGTGCCAAACGGAAAAACTCCACCGTTCATTGAAAGGGTTTCCCATAGTATGCCAGAGGTACCCTTTTGTCACAGAGAAATACGAAAATCCCTTAAAAAGCTGGATACAAACAAAGCAATGGGTCCGGATGGCATTCCCGCAATAGTACTCAAAAATTGCGCCAACGAACTCACCCCAACTTTCGCAAAATTATTCAATTTGTCTTACAGGCAAGGAGTATATCCATCATCATGGAAGTCTGCCGCAGTACAACCCATTCCAAAGAAAGGAAAAAAGACAGATCCGTTAAACTATAGACCAATTGCTCTACTTCCGGTGATATCAAAAGTAATGGAGAGAGTTGTGAACAAACACCTAACCAAGTACTTCGAAAAGTACAAAATTATCAACGATAAGCAATACGGATTTCGAAAATATAGGTCAACTGGCGATTTACTTACATACGTCACTCACTTATGGCAAAAAGCGATTGAGTTGCGGGGTGAAACAAGAACAATTGCCTTAGATATATCTAAAGCATTCGACAAAGTTTGGCATGAAAATCTGCTCAACAAGCTCAAAGCAATGGGATTATCGCCGAAACTTTGCACTTGGTTTGAAAGTTACCTAACAGATCCATTTATGTTGCACTGGA
Organism: Ceutorhynchus assimilis; assembly: GCA_917834065.1. Taxonomy (NCBI): domain Eukaryota; kingdom Metazoa; phylum Arthropoda; class Insecta; order Coleoptera; family Curculionidae; genus Ceutorhynchus; species Ceutorhynchus assimilis. The sequence continues at coordinate 9,147,605 of OU892281.1, forward strand.
TGGCCAGAACTCCAACTCTTACCAAATAAATGCTGGTGTGCCACAGGGAGAAATCCTTTCGCCAACTCTTTTTCTGATTTACATAAATGACCTCATAGATAAAACAGTAAATCCACTTTATTGCTTTGCAGACGATGGCAATGTAGTCTCCTCACTCATACAACCCACAGGTCTTTCCGCACGTGAATTCCATCATCTTAGACTAACTCAAATATCGCAGATAAATAACGACCTGGAGATAATAGAGGACTGGGGTAACAAAAACCTTGTACAGTTCAACGCGCAGAAAACCCAAGCAGCTCTGTTTTCAAAAAAGACCAGCACCGGTGAGCCAAACATCATGCTATCTGGAAGTGCTGTCACATTACAGAGTCAGTTGAACATCTTGGGGGTTACTGCAGAGACCAACATGTCTTGGCACAGTCACGTGGCAGATATTGCTAAAAGGGCGTCCAAAAAGCTGGGGGTGCTATTTCGTACAAGACATCTGTACACACCAAGCCAATTGCTGACACTCTACAAAGCCCAGATTCGACCAACTATGGAGTACTGCTCACATATATGGAGTGCAGCACCCAAACATACCTTAATGCTTTTGAACACCGTGCAAAAACGAGCTATCAAGCTGATCAATGACCCCGCACTTACTCGTAACTTGGATGGTCTCGAACATCGCAGATCTGTGGGCGATTTATCTCTCTTCTACAGGTACTATCACGGAAAATGCTCTGAAGAGTTGGCACGTATGATTCCACCGAGAGTAGCACCTACCAGGCGAACCCGTCAAACAGACGGTAACCATGAATTTACTGTCAAACTAGAGGCACCAAGAACCTCATTATATCAGAATTCATATCTCTGGATAACAGCGTCGCTGTGGAATAAACTCCCTGCGACGGTTTTCCCTGCAGGTTACAACCTGAACCGTTTCAAGACCAACATACACCGACATTTCCGCGCACTTGCCGCTTCTCGAGCGTGATAGGACGTTTCCTTGCGAGTGCGCATATCCGTAAAAAAAGCATTGTTTAGCGCTTCAGAACATTTTGAAAACTTCAGAACCATTATTAGAATGGAATATTTTGGAACAATTTAGAAACTTCAGAGATATTTTAGAACAATAACGATTCAATTTAGAACTGGAAACCTTTTAGAATGCTTTTAAACCAATTCAACTTCACTTTGGAACTTCAATAGGGCTCTAAAATACTTAAAAATCTGTCAATCTGTCAAATGAACATTTTGAAATTTAACATGGATCCTTCGAAGAAGCGTACTTCCCAATTTATAAATTACTGAAAAACTTCTAGAATGCTCCAGAACCCAGTCAACTTGGAACACTTTAGACAAACCTCAGAATTGTGCCAGAGAGCCTAATAAATAATAATAATAAAAATAAAATGAGTAATAAATAATAATGAAATATTAACAAGAAAATGTTCCTCTTTCAATTCAAATTCTTGAATTTTTATAATTTTTTCTATTCCAGGCTCTTGATTTTTCCTTACTTCTTTATCCTAAATTCTTAATTTTCTTTTGGCTTAGATTTTTTTTTCCATGTTCTTGAATTCTCATTATTCCTGCATTTTAGAATTTCAGCTCTAAGACTCTGTGCTTTATAGAATTCTATAGCTCGCTTTCCATAGTAGATATCTATTTTCAAATGCGATAGTCGGCTGAAACGGCACTCTGTGTCACTATCGACAACAGTTCGGCTACGATTTCGGATCCTTTCATCATTCTACTAACCATTCGAAAAACGTAGTACAAATCTAGGGGAAACTTTAGGGAATTTTTATTTGATTCCTAAGAAATGTCAATATTAATTATTGAATTGACTGTATACGTCATTAATAAGTTTGTGTGAAGTTTGTTTTTGTTATTATTTGGTTTGTTTTTTATACCATAACTATTTTTGCTTCCTGAAAGTTGAGTTTTAAGTTTAAAAATTATGCTTTGTTGCCCATTAATAATTTAAATAACAATATTGTTGAAGAAGATGAGAAGCTTGAACATATTTATCTGGAAAATATCCAGTGATGAGTGATGCTCAACCACCAACAAGTGACTGTTTTCAAAAAGAAGATGTTAGATTTGAAGAAATAATCGGACAAAGCTATAATATTTATGTGGCTACAAACTATGTCAAGAGCAGAGCAATAGAGAAAGTATCAATAATCATCGGGGTTCAGTTTCCTGTGACTCAAGACGAGAAAAATCTAATTGAAGCAGGATTTATGGAGAAAACTAATTTTCCAGGTGTGATTACTATCACACGGCTGATGGAACCCACAGTGAATGAAATTATTAGACCATCACATGACGAAGAACCCTGGCTAATGACACCCCGAGAAAACACTGCTCCCAGGAACTCCAGAGTTCAACCATAGCCAAAATCACATCCAAACTCGAAATTGTATCGGTGTGTGTACTTCAAAAGTGTTGAGGCATGCTCCAGAAAAAGTTGAGCGCTTTGTTATTGTTTGTATTATTTTACATAATGGGCTCTTTCACTAATTTTTGAAATTGGCATATTTGGATAAAGCAACTAAAAACAGAATTTTCTGTATTTTTACTTTTGAAAAATTCATAGTCCTTCTTGAGAAAACAGAAAAAAAAGAAATACCTCCAAATAAAAACCCAGAATTTATTTCTATGACGTCGCAGCTCGCTATTTGACCGTGTTGCCACTAATTGTCAACATTGAAAATTTGTAATAGATTTAATTCTGAAATGTTCCCAAAATATCATGAAAAGTAGTTAAATTAATTAGTTATGGATTCAAGATTTTATAACATTTTTATTGAAATTATGCTTAAACACAATTTAATATAATTTTCTATGTTTAGTTTTATTTATTTATTTTACGTTGCACTACATTTAGTCACCACCGACAACAGCGCATTCGAACCTTTACCTGCATTTACTACAGGATAAATACAGCAGAGGCGGACAGCTCTTTCCAACAACAAGCGAAATGAAAAATATTTATGCGACGTCAGCAAATCGGCGCGTTTTTAAATAATTCAAATTTTGGTAGTTTATAATGCCTGTAAAAAACTTATTTAACCTTGTAGAACATTTTTTTTTGGTATATGTGCCTAAAATAGTCCCTCCTTTGGGATTTTATACCTAAATTACGTATTTAAATTTTAGTGAAAGAGCCCATTGCTCAGAAGGGAGACTGAATGGTCCCCGAACCTCATATGCGAAAAGATAACATTCAGGTACCGAGGTACCATATAATGTAACGTTATGCAAGCAGGAGTCCAAGCAAGAAACAATTTGATTTGTCGTCATTTTATGCACTGATTTTCTAAAATGTTATTATAAAGCCTTTAGGCAGACGTCTGAAAGACGTTGGGTTTTGTAACACGACGTTTTCAAGATGTCTTTAAGACGCCTTGAAGACGTAAGCCGACGTCTGAAAGACGTCCTGAATGTCGTTTGTGGACATCTTAGGGACGTCTTTAAGATGTCTGTGTACTGTCTGGATAGACACTAAGTAATTCAAATAAATTAAATTCTATACTTTAAGGTTTATAAAAAAATCACCAAACCTTCACAGTAGTGAAAGAGAAAGACTGGAAACTTGAGAACATGCTTTAAACCTTTGACACCAAACTTTTCGATAATTACTGTTGTTTTTTTTTTATCTCAATATAGGTATCTTTAATCCTCTACTAACAGGCATTCTTAAGTTTTATTAGAAAAATCCATACATTTCGCGATTTTACCTAAAGTTCAAAAATGTCCAGATTTTTTAATAAATTAATTCCCAATAACTTTTTTGTTTTCCAGCTTATAGTGTTGAAATTTCTTTTATTATAAGTACCTTTTTATTCTCCACAAAAAAACACTCTTGAGTTTTTTTGATATAATGCATACTTCACGAAATATTCAATAAATCCGGAAAAAATCAAGATGGCGGCCATTTTTTTTCAAGTTCCACCGATGCGACAAAGTGCAATTTTTGAGGGATTAATTAGGACCCTATCGACTACTCATTTTCGCAGAGATCACTTTGTTACTAATTTTTTCTACCTCACCTGCATAAACCTACCTAGATTGACTATACTATAAGGTCGATTAATTTTATACTAGCCATAGAAGAACAGCTCAATTCTTATCCTTTCAACTTTGTCCAGTTTTTCATCGTCATCTTATTGAAAATACTAAAAACTTGATAAGACTACTAAAACCCTACTAGCGCGTCAAGTTACCAGACGAAATTTTATGCTTTCTAAGGTATTCTTCTCATACTCTATTTAAAGCTCTGGGTTATGACAGACGGAAGGCATGAATGACCAAACATCCTGGGCCAAAAAATCAAAGAAACTTCAGTTTCCGCCGAAATAAGGTGTAACAAATTTGAAAAACAAATCAAGATTTTTTACCTGTTTCCGAAATACATTTACCATCTGTATTTGAATGAAGGAGAAAAAAAAACAATGCGTAAGCAATGATTGGCAATTTTAAAAATGTAATTTTAACCTAAAAGAAAAGTCATTAAGCTTTGAACATTACAAATCTTCAAAATAAATTGCATATTAAATTTTAAATGACATCCGAATCGCGGAAGTAGAAAAAGACAAACATTAATTAAAGTATTTGAAATGATACGGAATTTGATTAAAACATTTCTCGCCTTTTGGTCTTGCGCGCCGGAGTTCGCTTTTTTGATTTATGACATCCCCAGAGGAAAATTATAGAAGAAAAATGTATAAATTCCAGATTAATTTATGAGATTTATGACATCCAAAAAGGACGGCGACGCCGGAGAAATCCGAACTTTTAATTATACTTTGAAAATAAAACAAGTTGTATCGTCATTTGTGCTGGATTACGGTCCCGCTATTGTCAGTCACGGGATTCACATTTTTCTAATTGGAAGATTGAACATAATGGAATGAAAAATTTCTATAAAACTACTTTTATTTATATAGGTTCAATTTGGATTGGTTTTTTGCCTTATAATTAGAGTAGTTAAAATAAAAGATTTTCAATATAATGAAAAAATATTAAGTGTTAATTGTTTGCTATAAATGCTATTTGATTATAGTTTTAGTCACGTCCATCAAAAACGACATAATATCTCGTTACATGCCGCTATGTTATTATCATTTTTTCATTGTTAGAGACATTAGAGAAAATTGCAAAACGTATGTCTACGACTTGGTTGATTGCTTGCACGCATTCGGTTGTATTGTACGTGACAGTTACCCAGGCTTATATAAATTGTGTGATTAACCCACGTTTTCTGAAATTATTGTCTTTTACTATAATTTGGTATTGGAGAAGCACCGGAAATAAATTTTATTTTACCTAATTGAATTGAATTTTTACTGTAGTTTGATAAATTTATCGAGATATTCAAATATCCAAAACAAATCATTATGGTGCGAGCGAGAATATGATATTCTTACATCAAAATCGAGAAAAGATATGCCTCTGTAGTTTCCACATTGAGCCTTGCCTGTCTTTGTTACAGTAAATTTATAATTTTTAAAATTTTTTAGATAAGGTGACGCGACCAGAGGATCAAGCACCCTCTGTAAGGTTGGACGATGGCAAGCTTAGTGTATTTCTTATTAATACTAGGTCATGAGCGCGCTTCGCGCGCTTTTTTTTTAAATCAAGTCCATCAAAATAATTATAAAATGGAAAATATTTATTAGGTGTTGTACAAAAAACAGCATAATTTTTGATTTAAATGTACATTATACATTAAATGTAACAGTGAGATAAGTTGTATAGATGTTATTCTAGTGAAGAAATTTCAAATGCGATGGATGGAGTTGGTGACTAATTATTTTTGTATGGTATATCATAATGATTTTAAATCGATCACATTTCTTGAATGTACGGTGTGCGTATGTCTACTTATCTCATTCTGTTTTATGGAACTCGTAGGTGTAGGTATACATTATTCGAAGTGGTTTATTTAAAACAGAATAATCATAACCATAATCAAGGTGTTATTAGGTTCGTTCCAACCCCCCGTTTTCGTATCGTCATGAAACGGTTTCGGAACTGTTAGGATCGATTGCAGGCGCATGCGTTGACCTTGCACGGTTTTATCTTGGTACAGAAACAACGGGTAGTTGGAACGGTTTCATGATCGTTTTCGTAATGACGACAGTTCAAATAACTTTAATCCTAAATTTGTTTGTTTGCAAATTAAAATAGAAGAATATAGGATTAGGATTACAAAATAATATATAAAAAAGGAGAATCGAACACCAACGCTGATTCATTATGAAGAATCTGAAAGTGAATCCTTGCAAGCTGATAACATCAAAGATTAGCAAATAGCTGATAATAAATTTTGTACTTTTTTTCACTTGAAAAAATAAAAATGCTACAGTTTTATAAGTTAGATTGGAAATTGGTTGTTTAACAACAACATGAACAACAACAACAGGTGACAAAAATTGAATTACGCATGTCAGTCATGGATCAGTCCACGCGGTTCTTGCTTTCCACTCGGGATCCAAATGACGGTGCTAAAACCAGTTCTCGAACGATCCCAGGTTTGGTTGGAACGCCAACGAAACTGTACGGTAAACGATCATCTCTTGGTTGGAACGCGTTTAACCTATAGCGCATGACTGTGACCGTACATTGAACGGTTTTTGGCTGGGTTGGAACGAACCTATTATAAACCGAGTTAGTAACTATTTATGCGCTGTGGTATAATACGAGATATCGAGTCTTAATTTTTCTTTTACATTTTCATGAAGTTCCTTTTTTTTTATTAGGCCAGTTATTGAAGTCTACTCGATCAACATTTTACTGCAAACAATCGAAAAAAAAAAAAAAAATTTAAAAGATTTTAAATTCAATTGCTCAATTATTCAACTTACATTTTTTGTTTGTACCTACATACGTGGTAGACATAAATTTTAAATGTGATCAAAGTAGTTGGTGAATTATTACTTTTGCGGTACATCGTAATGACTTTAAATCGATCTTATTTTTTGAATATACGGTGTGCATATGTCCAGTGCAACTTATTCTATTTTATGGAACTCGTAAGAATCCAAAGTTTAAAGAGTGCTAAGTCTTCATGTCGTTCTTCGTTATTTTCAATCATTTATGTTTATCGTGTTCAGGTTTTTGTCTTGTGATCTTCAAATATCTTGTAAATAAGTTGTAAAGATCTTCTGAAATCACCTATGACTGCGAAATTTCAAAATTAAATTATCAAAAAAACAATTCTTTAAAAACATGGTTTTTGACAACACTATTGCCTCTTTGTTTCCCTGAATAAAGTTTGAATGAGTCCCACGAACGAACTCTGAAAAGCGCCACATAAAGTTGTCCGTGACTAATACATCCTTTCTGGAGATCAATTACTATCCTATCAAATGTTTGTCCTTGAGATTTGTTAATCGTAACTCATTGCAAAGGCTAATTTTATTTTAAAATTGTCTTTGTTTGAACGTAAAGGGGTAGACGTTTTCGCAGTAGAGTGTTATTCGATTTATGAACACTATTTCTCCCTGTTTATCTACAGTCAATATCTCACAGCGTAACAGATTATCCCCAAGTTCCAGAACTAAAGGCCTTGTACCATTGCAAAGGCCTGCACTGATGCTTAGATTTCTAATAAGCATACAATAGAATTCGTTTTCAATCGTAATTCATGGAGCGGGAATTCGGCGGATTAAGCGAATTTAAATATTTTGGAAGAATAGCATCATTTAGATCACTATTATCACAGTTCTTGACACTATCTATACTGGTGTAGAGTTTTTCGGTCTTGACGTCCAACAGTTCGACAACTTATTCGTTTATTTCTTCGACATCAACATTTCTTGCAGAAAGTATTGCAGATTTGGTCAAGTCCCTGAATCTTCCTTCTTTTAGTATTGTTCGTCGACTTTTCGTATGAGGAGCGAGGGGGTGAAGCGAAAACCAGGGGTGACCTTAGGTGACCATTGGCGTTCAAATGTAGGGTGCCACCAGCTCACATTCCTTTCGAGTATTAGATTAAAATCGACGGACTTTACTTCTCATAGATGTTTTCAACAATATCCGAATTATCAATACATTTCTCCGACAATTTTAGATTGTCGTTAGAATCATTTAGTGTTCGTTATCGCATAAAAATGGCTCAATTTCAGCAATAAGTGCTTAATATTGGCCTTTAAGGCGGCAACCGTTCGAGATTTGTCAACATAGACTTTGGATTTTAGAATGCCTAGAGAAAAAAATCCAGTGACGTTAGGTCGGCCAATTGTGGATTCTGAAGGCCGATCGTTGACATCATAAATTGCACGGAGTGCACGAAACGTTTTCCGAATAGAACATTGGTTTTGATAATGATAATAATTTTTAACAATTCCGACGCGTTGCTCAATCGTGTAGCGCTCCATAATAAAATGCAGAGACTAATTGAATACGGCTGCCAAAGATAGCACCTGTGTGACTATCGAGTTTTTCATGGGCTATTGTCAAACATCGAGCGTTACTATTGGAAAACCCTATACATACCTAGATTCTTCTATTGGACCTCGAAAAAATATTAAACCACTTCCTTGCTTTGAAAAACAACCATCTACAGAGCAATATCTAATAGCACAGCTAATAGGCATATTGTCAGAGAATTGTCACATAAGTAACAAATTCACAGTCCTTCACAAAGATGCAACCGAGGAGAACATTGAAAATGCCGAAGCAAACTTCAACGCTAATGCTTGTGATTATTGTGAGCTTTGAGATCCGCTAAAATTCAACCCTTTCCAGATTTTCCAGAATTTTTCCGACCCAATCCAGAAATTTCCATGCGTTTTCCAGACGTTTCCAGAAATTTCCAGACTTTATCCAGATTTTTCCAGACTTAGCTAGACTTTATGCAGACTTGTCAAAATTTCTCCAGACCTTATCAAGCCTTTTCCAGAGGTTTCCAGACATTTCCAGACTTTCCCAGACTTTATCCAGACTTTTCTAGACTTGGCTGGATTTTTCCAGACTTTATCCAGACTTTATCCAGACTTGTCTAGATTTCTCCAGACCTAATAGAGCCTTTTCCAGACGTTTCCAGAAATTTTCTGGCTTTTCCAGACTGTATCCAAACTTATCCAGACTTTTCCAGATTTAGCTAGACTTTATCCAGACTTGTTTAGATTTCTCCAGACCTTATCCAGCCCTTTTCTGACCTCTCCGGACTTCTCCCAAACACTTTCCCGACTTCAAATACACTTTTCCAGACTTTATCCAGACTTGTCTGAATTTCTCCAGACCTTATCATGCCTTTTCCAGACGATACCAGAAATTTCCAGGCTTTTCCAGACTTTATCCAGACTTTTCTAGACTTGGCTAGATTTTTCCAGACTTTATCCAGACTTGTCTAGATTTCTCCAGACCTAATAGAGCCTTTTCCAGACGTTTCCAGAAATTTTCTGGCTCTTTTCCAGACTTTATCCAAACTTGTCTGAATGTCTCTAGACCTTATTAAGCCTTTTCCAGACGTTTCCAGAAATTTCCAGGCTTTTCCAGACTGTATCCAGATTTTTCTAGGCTTAGCTAGATTTTTCCAGACTTTATCCAGACTTGTCTAGATTTCTTCAGACCTAATAGAGCCTTTTCCAGACGTTTCTAGAAATTTTCTGGCTCTTTTCCAGGCTTTATCCAAACTTATCCAGACTTTTCCAGACTTAGCTAGACTTTATCCAGACTTTATCCAGACTTATCTAGATTTCTCCAGACCTTATCCAGCCCTTTGACCTCTCCGGACTTCTCCCAAACACTTTCCCGACTTCAAATACACTTTTCCAGAACTTATCCAGACTTGTCTGAATTTCTCCAGACCTTATCCAGCCTTTTTCCGATGTTTCCAGAAATTTCCAGGCTTTTCCAGACTTTATCCAGACTTGGGTAGATTTTTCCAGACTTTATCCAGACTTGTCTAGATTTCTCCAGACCTAATAGAGCCTTTTCCAGACGTTTCCAGAAATTTTCTGGCTTTTCCAGACTTCATCCAAACTTATCCAAACTTTTGCAGACTTAATCCAGCCTTATCCAGACTTTATCCAGACTTGTCTAAATTTCTCCAGACCTTATCCAGCCCTTTGCTGACCTCTCCGGACTTCTTCCAAACACCCGACTTCAATTTTGTATAAGTAATTGCCCATTTATGAGTCGGCATTTAATGTATGCAAAAACGGTAACATCCTTGAACCAACATAAACATATCGATTTTATATTCGGATTGCCTCATTTGCATAATTAAAGCGGTGACAGCCTTGAACTAACATCTCGATTTTATATTCAGATTCAGTCCTTAAGACACAAAACAGATGAATTATTTCTTTTATTAGAAGAGCTTAATTTTCCAGAAATCATCGCCATTACTGAACACTGGTTAAATATGGATGAACCTGTGTTTGTCAAAAATTACACCTCAATAGCTAGATTTAATCGAAGTAATTTATCTCACGGAGGCACTATGATAATGTCCACTAATAATGACTTTACGGCAATAACCAAGTTTGATAATTTATTATCGGAAAAAATATTTGAATTTTCATCGTCTATCATAGTGGCTTTGACCTTTATATTGTTTGTTTATATCGATCACCGGACACAGACGCGCACATGTTTTGTCGGAATTTGCTGAGCTTGCTTGACTCCTTGCCCTTGAATTGCAAAATAATTTTTTCTACAAACGTGTTAAAAATGCAATTTTGAACACCCCCTCGAAGCATTAAAAATGTTACTTTATCGCACTAGTGCCATAAAGTCTTTATAGCACTAGTGTTAAAAATGAAACATCAAATTTTGAGAGCGAACGTCAAAAAAAGTTTGTATTTTTAGTTATTTACATTGGTATGAATGGTGAAATTTGAACAACTAAAGTAGCCCGATTGGCCGCCTCATCTATATTTTTCGAGTGATCGATGAAACCCTCTTTATCTTCTGTATTTTCTTGCATTTTTAGCAAAAAGCATTACTGACCACGAAAAACTTCCAAGAAACTGACAAGACATTTCATTACCTGTAAAACAAGGTGCTGGTTGTTTGGATTTTTTTGACAAAAATGTCAATTTCAATATTTTTATGTAAGAAAGATGCTTCCAATTTATTTTTCATTTAAAAATCCAATTTGTTACTGGTTATTGCTTTTTATTGCCGTTTGTAGAAAAAATATTGTATGATATTTATGTTAAAAGTATTTTTGTGAATTGCAGAATTCGCTTCGCTTATTCTGCAAACTTTCACATGCGTGCCTTAAAAATGTACTTTTAACACTTATATCATAAATAACTATTATGTGGTGACTATAATATAAATTTTTCCTGTGTGTGCGCTGCTCAAGAATCTCTCCAGTCCATTTTCGACTCCTTTGGGATTATGATGCATGTAAACTCTCCAACCAGAATAACCAAAACTAGTTCTACTACCATTGACTATGTCGCTTCATCTTTTGATCCAGAATTGGTCAACTGTTCTATTTTTAGTGCAGGGTTTTCTGACCACGAAGCAGTATTAACGAATTTCTCATTGAATTCCTTACGTAAGGGTGCTTCCCGCAAATTGGGCAGAATATTTTCGGATGGAAATTTTTTAAATTTCAGTCAACTTTGCTTATCAGTTGACTGGGTCGTCCACTCAGATGATGTTGACTCGGAGTTCTCTAGATTCATAAATACCCTATCTGACCTGGCGACTAAATCCTTTCCTCTCAGACCCATCAAAGTCAAACGGCATAAACCATGGTCCACTAGTGGCTTGCGTACTTCTGGAAAAAATATGCGATCCTTGTCTCATCTAAAAAAATTCTCGGATAGCGTCTTCTTCAATGATTACGTAAAATTATACCGAAAAGTCTATCAGAAAACCATAAAAGCCGCCAAAGACATTTATTATAATAGGAGGCTGGCAAACTCCAAAAATGTTGCAAAAGAAACATGGTCAATTGTCAATGACTTGAGGAATAAGGCTTCTTCATCTAGCAAAATTCCTACTTCACCTGAGATCCTTAACGATTACTTTGTTGATGTGGCTAAGAATTTAGTGAATACCTAACTCCTTCCCAGGACCCACTTTCATATCTCCCGAATGCTAAGGTGAACTTACACAGTTTCTTCTTCACGCCTGTAGTAGTTCCAGAGCTTCGCAGTACAATCAAAGATATTAAAAACAAATCTTCATCTGGGACTGATGGACTCACCCTCAAAATGTTCTCTAATCTTCCTGATTGCACATTAAAACATCTTACTACTCTGATCAACAAGTCGTTTCTAAATGGAGCTTTTCCAAACTGTCTTAAGATGGCGATAATTACCCCACTGCATAAGGGAGGTGATAAGGAGCTACCTTAAAACTATCGCCCCATTGCACTCCTTCCTACGCTATCAAAGATCATAGAAAGATTGGTTAAAAAGAGGCTTCTATCATTTCTGTCTAAATATAATATTCTAACTACCAGTCAATTCGGTTTCCTAAGTAACAAATGTACTAATGATGCAATGTTTTCCCTTTTCAATAATGTATACTCCAGCCTGAACTGCCACCACTCTAAAGCCTCAATTTTCTGTGATTTCTCCAAAGCTTTCGACTGTGTTAATCATAATATCTTAATTAACAAATTACAGTTCTACGGTTTCAGGGGAATGGCTCTCGAATGGTTTAAGTCTTATCTTGGTAACAGAGGTCAGCTTGTGAGGGTGGACTCGACCATGTCCTCTTGTAAACCAATTGAATGTGGTGTGCCTCAGGGTTCAGTTCTTGGCCCTATTTTGTTCCTGCTATTTATTAACGACATTGCTAGTCTGGATATTAGCGGCAAAGTTTGTCTCTTCGCAGACGATACTAGTTTCACTTGGAGCAACCCGGATATTACGGAACTCCATAGAACCGTATCTAGTGACTTAATCACCATCAAATCATGGTGTGACTCAAATCTCCTGTGCCTCAACCTCTCTAAAACCAAAGTTTTATCTTACAGAGCTTCGCTCCAATCTGTAGTACTGGATAACAATACCATGGAGGCCGTTGATTCCGTGAAATTCCTGGGGCTTGTTGTTGATAAATCTCTAAAGTGGGACCTGCATATCGACGCCTTAGCAAAGAAATTAAGTTCGGCCTGTTTTGCACTGAGATCTGTTTCCAGGGAGCTTAACTCGGCAACTTGTAGGATGGTATATTATGCTCTTTTTGAGTCGCATTTACGTTACGCCCTTCCATTCTGGGGCACGTGTTGTGCGTCTCAATTTGAACGCATTTTTAGACTGCAGAAGAGAGCTCTTCGTTATTCTTTGGGACTTGGTAGTAGAACTCACTGCCGGGAATTTTTTATCAAGTCTATTATATTGACTCTTCCATCTTTATTTATTTTCGAATCCGTCTGCTTAATTCGTAAGCACTTAATATCAGCTATCTCAGAGAGGCCATCTCACAATTATCCACTGAGGAACGCAGAGTTGGATCTTCATCTGCCAATCCCGCGCTCAGAGTTAGTCAAAAGTTCAATACTTTATAATGGTAAAAAGATGCATAATCATCTACCGCCTAACATCAGGTCCATTGCATCTTTTCTCGAATTTCGCAGGGCGTTGAGGGTGTATTTACTGAGGAGAGCCTTGTACACAGTAAGCGAGTTGTTTATGGTTTCCTAATTCTAAATTTTGAGCAGCTTACTCACAGGTTTTGTATTTGTTCCTGTATCATGATAGGTTATTATAAGTTATTGTTTGTTTGTTTTTTTAGTACCTATAATATTCTTACTCGCACAGTATAAGCAGTTAGACCTAGATGTTTGTTTATTAGTTTTAATCAAATTTTGACCATGAACTATTTGTTCAAGTGTTTGGTTTTGTCTGTGCTTTTGCATTTGTATGTTTTGTTTTTTATTTTTTCAGCTTTGTCCACAAAATTGTAAAATTTTCTGACAATAAAGCAAATTCTTTCTTATGTAACATATTCCATCTCTTCTTATTTTCATCATAAAGTTGTATTTTTGCCATTTCAGAATCAGCAAAATAATAATTCATAATTTAAGTAATCTAAAAATATGCACAAAGTTTAAAATAATATCAGTAGGTACTGCAATCTATCCATCATGTGCATAAAATGCAAATATCTATTATTAAATTAAGGTACTGCCATCTAGTACCTGATGGATTTATTTTTCAAAGTATGATTTTAATTATTTCGCATTTGACAGTCATTTGTATTTTTATTTGAAGAAATTATATTTATCTAACTCTTAGCAAATAGATATATTTCTGTCTTTTTCTAACTTCTGATTATTTTTGGCTTAATTACCTAATTAATTAGCGGTTTTTTGTTTTTAACAAAACCTTAATTTAAATTATTGTAATTTATAAACAAATAAAATAATTCTAGTGGATTTTTATTTATTCTCTTTTATTCCACGTGGTTTTTCATTGTGAAGTGAATATGGTCTTTCGACTGTAGTTTTCTGAGTGGTTGATCTGGTTAATACGCAGTTGAGTATATAAAACACAAAATTGGTTTCCTGTAGGGCTTGGTTTCTAAAACATTCTCCTTCTCTGGCAGGCGAGTCATTTTTATTATTAATAATTTTTTCTTCACATTTTTAGATTCTCCCTTATAATTTTGCAGTTTATTTTGTCATCACTGCATACTACCATATCATTGTTGAGTTTTTACCTGATAAATCTTATCTATTTTTGAAATATAAATATTTTATTTTCATTTTTTTTATCTAAATGTGGGCCTCCATTTTGTGTGATTAGTGGTTCCACGTTTTTTGAGGTGAGTCAATTCAGATTTTTGGGCTAATAGATAGTCAAATGAGACAGTAAAAAAATAAAATTCCTGTGGAGGTCGGCATGTTTTTTATGAAGCACGGGCGGAGTAAGAATAATTTATTAAAACAGGTTTATATAAAATAAAACATAAGGCATACCTAATACTCAACTCAACTCAACTCAACTCAAATAGGAATCAAATTTATAAAAAATATCTACTGCACTGTCTTTCCAGACGAAACTAATTCCTGTGCGGCAGCAACTTCAAAGAAATATGCCGCCAAAGACGCCACTAAAAAATCTAACCAATAAGATATTCCTGGAGTCAACGTTGACTGTTGATTGTATTAAACAACCAATAAGATGCATTGTTTACACATGGATTCGCATCCAATGTATACGGGCACGCTCAATATATTTTGCCTAATAATAGTATAACAATTTTAAGGTGCAATACGATAATTTGTGAAAACCCCAATTTTTGCCTTATCTCATTTGAGAAACTATACTGCTGCTCTGGTTTTCAGAATAAATTGTTAGTGTGGGATTATTGGACCATTTGCTCTAAATAGAGTTGGTGAAAACCAAATTTGTGTGTCCGTCCATCCCTATCAACTCTTTATTGAATCCAGGCAGAGGCCTATATAGCCACTTTCTGTTTGACTCCGTCAATTATAACCTTCTCGAAGAGAAGAGTATTGAAAAAGGGTGTAATTTTCGAAAATAGAAATCCAGACAGGTCGAAAAATTCATTAAAAAAAAGTTTTAATTAAAACATCTCAAGAATTTTGACATATTCTGGATTTGATTGATTTCACCCTAAGGTTTATCTTGTTATAGTAGCTGATTTGGCTTAAAACGAAAATTTTTGTCTATTTGGAGGAGAATCTAGATATTTAATTTCTTATTTTTCGTATCTGATTTTGTTCTTATTCTTTGATTCTGTAGGAAAGAAGTGTCTGCACAACAATAGTTTTATATTAAATTTCAATTTAAATTTTCTTTGCAAGACACTCTCTTTTTGACAGAATTCAGGGATTTATTATTCCAAATCTTGGTGAACCTGATACTGCCTTTTTCTTTTCTGGGTACCTACTCGACATAAAGATCACTGTTTGGAGTCTGGATCAGCTGGAGTGACGTCACCCCAGCAATCTATCCTCTTTCCTGGATACAGGAAACAACACGAAGAGCTCCGAATTGGAAAGGTACATGTGTCAGATTCACCGGAACAACCAAGCTGTTAACTGTCAAATTCTAAAGAAAAGTAACACTGCTACGTGTTACTTACATTGTGAACAAATATTAAGTAAATAAAATTATTGTTTGTTGGATTTTGAGTGGTTTTTTTTGCACATAAGGGGGCTACACGTTATCTTAATTTTTTAAATTCCACGACCCTGGGTTCTCTTATCTTAAAGTTCAAATAACTGGTGTTATTTGTAACATCTTTCCAAAAATGTTGACTAGATAGTTATCAAACAAAGCATGTATCGATGCATTATCAAACATATTTTTTCTATCATTACCTATAGCCTTCAAAAATACTCATGTTTAAACCATGTACAGCAAAAGCTCTAAAAAAATCCACTTATGACAAATGTATCTTCATAATGCTATTTCCCGTTGTTCATGTTTGAAATTTCAATAAGAAATTAAATTATTTCTATAATCTTCTCTTTTTGATCCATTTCTAGCAGTGTTACTTCCTTACAGAATTAACATGAAAACCATATACTCAAAATTGGATCCTTCTGAGAAAGAATCCTGCACTGAAAAATTCCTTTAGTCACCCAACTTAATTCAGCATGTCACAAGATTTTTTTTTGGTTTATTTTTTTTTTTGTTGAGACCCTATACGATCTTTCAGGATCCCGCGATAATCTACAGAAAATCTGAAAATTATTAATAGCCGAAATATGGCTGAATCATGATTAAAGCCAGGCGGTGATTGTTTTTGTTTTGTTTCCTCTTTGGTTGCCTTTTGTTGCGAGATTTATAAGCTGCTGCTCAAATGAATAGGATTTTCCTATCTGGATAATAATCGATTTCCTGACTTTCCTGAAATTATAGGAAGACATACACTTATTCTTTACAAGATACCGCTAATTGGAATAATAGGTAAAATGACCAATTTTTCACATACTTTTCATTGTTTTGTCTTCAATCAAGATTACGTTTTACAACCAAAGCACTAGGAAAACTATAAGTTATTCTGGTCTTTCACGTATCTCAGAACCAGTTTCAGTATAAGTTTCATGCCGATCATGATGATCACTGGAGAGGTTGAAGCTAATGAAGCGCTCATTAGATTAAAATATGTATTCAAGTTGGTTGATTCCTTTCAATTTTTATACAGTGTATATCTTTGCCTAAAACAAGGCGGTGACTTGCTGATAATTTCGAATAAAATATTAAAAATTTGGGAGCGAGTATCACGCAGTGACGGTTTTGGATTACACGGTGCAACTTGTTGTAGTTGGCCCAGGTAGAAAATTCAATTCGGTTTTTTTTTTCTTGGAGCCCCACGCCCCACCATATGCATGGATAACCGATTTTACAAGCACCTGTACAAGTTTAATCCTTTCGGGAGCAAAAGGGCTTCTGGGAAAAAAAAGGTTAAATTCAATTTGTGAAATTTGATATATTAGAATATTTTGAAGAAAATTTGATTCTCAGGCAATATTCTACAAATGCCAATCAATTATTATTTGTGTCAATCATTATTTCTAAAAATGATTCAGATTGTAGATAACCCTTTAACACACGCATCAGCAATTTAATAATAAAATACCACTCAATCCAAGAACTTATAGTGGCACTATAACTATACCTTTACTATGTATCATTTCAAAAAATAATGATACCCCAAACCCGATATTTTCAAATAATTCCACGAGCAGCAAAACTTTTCTCACAAAAGGTTTGCGAATTTAATAGCCAGTGGCACCGAAAATGAAGAAAAATAAAAATCTTTCAAATATTCAAATTTGAAGATAAATTATGTATCATTTTTGGGGTCTAGACTGTGGGTACAACTTGCAGCTTTTGGGTCTTTATTTTATGATTACAGGGTCTAGAAACGTTTAGACTATTAAGAAGAATACTTATGCAAATTTGACTCGAAAATTTATTTACCCACTATCGCCGTGTTTTTTTTTTTTAATCAAAAAAGCTTAGGGATGGAGGCACAGAATATTTCAACAGATTTCGTTTCGAAGTATGGAAAGCAACATGTTCAAATACCATCAGGAATATAAAGCCCCAACACACAGTAAACGTAAAATCATGCATTTTCATATTGATAATGATCCCTAAGTTTCAAATTTACATAGTGAAAGATTGAAGTATGTAAACTCAATAAGTGATCTGAACGATGATTTTTGAAATGACCTGGGCCGGTATTCTCGTTCCCGAAAACGCTCACCGCTTTTTAGTCGCTCGGCACTTTTAATGTAAATTCATATTAGAAGTGCCGAGCGACTGAAAAGCGGTGAGCGTTTTCGAGAACCAGAATACCGGCCCTGCTCCTCCCAACAGTATATAAACAACATAAACTTGAAGGCTTCCTCGAATGCGGAACTAAAATCTAAAAAAATTGAGTCTAGACTATTGAAAGTACTCTACGGGAACGACTTGCCGTTTTCGTGTACTCAATTCCAAGTTCGCAGTTCACAGAAATGTTTAGAGGGTAAGAAATTATTGTGCATGCACTTTCACACGAAAATTATCGACTCATGATTGTATTTCAACAATGCCCACTAACTTCCTCCTATTCAGCCCCAAGAAACAATAAAATTCCTAAATTAAAAATACCCGAGTAGTCAAGAAATTCACGCTCGACACTACCAATTTCTAGAAAGGGAATCCAAACTATCTGCGCAATCTAGAGGATCTCCTGTGACACCTTAAAAAGAAGCCTCCGCGGGAGACTTAACTATAGTTAATTATAATTCCTGCAGTCGTTTTAAGGACATTATCTGATAGGTCGATCGGGATCGTATTTACTATTTTCGCTTTTTCGTAGGAGGACTATTCCTTTATAGTCGGATAATTGAGAAACCTGCTCACAATGTAGACTTTGCAAGCTTATCGTAAAACGATGAGAATAATTAAAATTCCAAAAGATCGGTTCACCCTGTAAGATTAATGATTCTTATAAAAAAAAATTGCCCCATTGTATGAAAACCTTAACACGCCTATATAACATTTTGGGTGACAATACATCTGCCCCATATTGTCCATATAGGTATAGTGACTTTTTCTAAGGCTCTATAACTATTTAACCCCCTCTGGCGAATGTCACAATATTCCTTTCAGCCCCCCGTAGTTGTCATTATTTGACTTCGCTGGGTGGTAGAGTGACTTTCAAGTATTTTACATCGAACTCTCATATATTACGGTTAAAAACTGTAATACTCGGAAGGACTGCAACAGTGTTTTTTATTGGATTAAGATGTTTTTACGTAGTTTTATCAAGAAAAATTGCTTTCAGCGCGAAAGGGGGTCTATTTCTTTTAATATTAATTTGCATTTGTATGGTCGTACCCTAAGAATACAATTTGAACTTGTTTCCCAATAAATATCAATAAACGGATTTTTAATTTATTTCGGTATTCTCCCCATATAGGATCCGAACCGTTTCCATACGAATTACGGAAAGACAAATGTCTTAATTCTCCTTTTCCGAAACCAATTTAAAGTAAAGCGTGAGAAAAGACGAACAGTGCATATGCAAAAGAAATAGGACATTTCTTTTCCTTCTTCTTCAAGTGCCTTGTCCTCTATTTCGCAAATTCTTTAGCCAAGATATTCTTCGATGTCCAGAACCTCCTATGCCTTTTTCCTTCGATTATGAGCTTGAGAAGTAAGTATTTGTTAATATGTGTCCGAAGTAGGTACTCTAACTTTCGCATTTTAAGCGTAAACACATGTAACTTCAAGATCTTCTGACATTCTCGTTAGCGCATCCTCTTTGCGCACTTTGTCCGTCCTAAGTATTTGTAACATCCGTCTACATTTAAAAAGCCTCTAGCTTTTTACACATGGCGTCTGCCAGAGTCCACGCCTCAATCCCATATAATAGAGAATACTGAAGATGTAGCAACGTAGTACTCGAGCGCGAATGAAGAGGGACAGACCTCGACTACAAAACACGGACTTCATTTTCACAAATGATGCTCTGGCTTGTTCAATTCTTGCACGAACCTCCTGCATGTTATTCCAGTCTTCATTAACCTGACATCCTAGGTATCTGTATGATTGGATCCAATCGATCTGTTGATTCTGTACCTGAAGAATACCTACTCCAACTTGGTTCTCACTGATCACCAATTTTAATCTAAATTCTTCACTTTCAGTAACCAAATGTTCAAGGTATATTTGGAGACATTTCAGAGAATCAGCGATTAAATTGGTATACCGAAGATTGGTAATGTTCACGCCGTTGATAGAAATTCCTTCAGTGCAGTCTTCTAATGCTTTTTCAAATATTTTATTCATATAAATAATAAAAAATTATGGTGGTAGGATGCAACCCTGCCGGACACCACTTTCAATCCATACTTCGTTAGATATTTATTGATCTACCTTGATTTGCGCAGTCTGATTCCAGTAGAGATTTACGATTATCTTGAGGTCTCTATCATCTAGGCCTACGTCTTTGTCAGAAGCTTCTCATGTTGTAGGTACCCCATCTATCGCTTTCTCATAGTCTACGAAGCATGCGTATACAGGAACAGAAACATCTCTACATCTTCGAACTAGTACTTAGATGCTATTAAGCCAATAAGGCGATAATAGCTACATCTTTTTGCAGAGCTTTTCTTCAGAAACGTCACAAATGTTGATTTAAGCCTGTCAGAGGAAATGATGCCCTATCGGTAAACCATGTTGACTCCTCATTTTTCAGGATCTTGATAATATCTGAGTAGACATCGTCTGGACCTGCAACTTTCCTGTTTTTGGATAACGAAATAGCGTGTTGGGCTTCTTCCTTAGTTATATCTAGACCTTCTCGTGAATACTCTTTCGGAATATCCGATCTCTCGTCTTGAATCAAGTCATCGATGTAGCTGCACCATTGTGTTACTTTGTCGTTGACATCAAGAATTATCTCATCTTGACTATCCAACAGAATTCGGGTCTGTCGAGATTTGTATACACAGCAAATGAAGTAGGTAGCAGGGAGTTTCAGACGTTAGCAGTACGCCACCAAAAAAAGCTTCATATTGTAGAGGTCCTCGGGGTAGCTTACTTTATCACATATGGATGGGATGCACGTGGGGTTTTTGTTCTTGATTAACTTCTTATAGCTGGAATGACTAATGAGGCTGACCTGTGATAATACACTGAAAAAAAAAAAATATTCAGGGCAAAAAAAAATGGAGTTCAAGTAAACAAATATTTGTTCGGTATGCGACAAACAACTCGTGTTCTTGGGAGAAATATATGAATTATTTGAGATACCCAACTAGTATTTGTTTATTCAAAACAAATATTTATTTTACTTATTACTTATACTTATTTGATAATAGGCCCAAAAATATAAAGATATGTATATTTGTTCACCTGAACTACATTAATGATTCGAACGAATAATTCCATGTGTTTGGCGCAAAGGTGTAGCTTCTTGGAACAAATAAATATTTGATTGTTTAAAATAATGCATTTATTTGTCCAAAATGCATTTCAATTATTTGAGGTAAATAAATATTTGACCATATATTTTAAAAATATTTATTTATAAAAATGTAAGGCTTTTTTAAATCTTAAAATATGAACTGTAATCGAGACTGTAATAATATAAAATATAAAGAACTGTTTGATTGTCAGATCCGTCGCCCTCGTGCTCAAAGTATGACCCTTGATTTGTAACATCCATGTAAACAAATCATTGAAGTTTATCTCTATGTCAACAAGATGTCAACACATTCGAAAGAAATAATTTCTCATCTGACATAAACACCTGTGAATATGTCTGAAACATTTATTTATTTGAACCAAATAAATATTTAAGAGTCTTGTTCTTCTCTCAAAAAGGACAATGCTATAGGTACATTAAACATGAAATAAACACTCTCGCTCTCGTATCATTTACCTATACACAGTTTATAGTATATTTCTAAGCTGTGTTATCAAACCGGAGCGATGCACACACACACACTGACCCGAATAACATTTTTTTTTACTGTTCCAAATCGGCACGCTTTTTGGCACTGGCTGCTGGGCTCCACTTCACGCAATCGTCTACGCATCCCCTTCACCACCCGGGTGACATTATCATGGCTATATGAGCTTGTTTCAAATAATGGTGCCTTTCTGCTAAAGCAGCCAACGCCAACTAAATATTTTTAAAAAATCAAATAACCTTGTTTATTCCGGACAAACACGGTTTATTTGAGTGAAATACATTTTGTTTGAATTAAACAAACAAAAGTCAAATAAATATTTATTGGGGTAACTTTTCAAGATTTTTTTCTGTGTAGCAATAGAATAATGACAAGTCGGCCACCTTGCCTCTATATTCGAGAGATTACAACGAATCGGTGAAATTTGGATTTTCATTGCTCTTCTCTGTACTGCATCACTCCAGATGTGGAACATTTGCCCCTCATTATTAATCCTCAAAACTCAAAAACTTTATAGGCCAAATCCAGGCAAACCAATTATTGAATTTTTCTTTTCAAATATACATAGATATAATTTTTGTTGGATGAAACAATAAATTGGAAATATTTTTTGCAAACCAAGACCATGAAACTCTGCATGAGTTATCTCTATTACGAAAGCTAGGTAATCTGTAGATCGGTTCTGA
Source organism: Ceutorhynchus assimilis (assembly GCA_917834065.1). NCBI lineage: Eukaryota > Metazoa > Arthropoda > Insecta > Coleoptera > Curculionidae > Ceutorhynchus > Ceutorhynchus assimilis. Next base: position 9,170,165 of record OU892281.1, read on the forward strand.
ATCGATCCAGATCAGATAGGTACACTATACTAAGCATGGCTGTTGTTATTGTTCAATTTAAAAATTGTTCATCTACGATCGGTTGAGTCCCTTACCATTTTCTGTCAAACTAATTCCTAATAATTCCCGATAATTGTCCGTCAATTTCCAATAGCCCAGATTATTGAACAGAACTTAGCATTCATAAACCAGGATCACGAAATCTATTCACTCTGACTAGATATAATCTCCACGCCCTGGACCGTCACACCGTGCAGCCGAGAACCGCAACTATTATGGAAAAGACACTTCAATTGGGAACGACCGTAACCGACACTTCAATTGCATGCTGAATTCTGCAAATCCCCTAGTTTCTAATTTGGAGTGCACAATTCGATTGTTTGATTGGCATTGTTAATGTGGATTGCTCGCAATACGTGAAATCTCCTAGAGTATTAGGTAGTTTCGACAACTGGTTCAATTGCTTTGAAATAAGCGTTCTTTTATCTATTAGTTATGCATTTTGTGAAAATCTACATTTTTTTTCTCAAACAAAACGCTGATAAATCGTTCCTATAAAATCGATTCGGAATAAACAAGACAATATATCCTATATTTCTTCGTTAAAATCGAGTTTCAAGCAAAGACGTCAGCGTCCGTTCGACCGTCTGGCAAACTGCTTCCAGTGTTTCAATCCATATTCATTTAAATTCACCCAACGGGGCCCCTGATGCTGTGCGCGCTACAAAAATATTGACTCTGAACTTATCTTTTTACCATTCGTGTATGACTTCCGTGCACTTGTTCGTTTCAGATATTTATTTTGCGAGGGTAAAGACAAAAGGGTAAAAAGATATCACGCAGAGCGTCTGCTTCCTTTAATGGCCAAGGAATAATGCTGGGAAATCGATATTTATTTGTCTAGGGAACATTTTTCTTAAGATTGGGATAGGTTAGGCAATGTTCCTTCAGTGTGTGCACTTTTTGAATAACTGCGAATTGAATTATCCCGAGTCTGAGAGACATATAATTTTAGGATAAACCTTGAATACCAAATACAAGCGGAGTAATGCACAAGATATCTCTGTATAATGGTCCGAAACGACTCCAGGTACATTCTATAATCTTTAATGCTACAAAGAGACAAGTTCCCGGAGGAATTTGGATTCGACGAGAGATGTGAAAGATTCAAAGCAGGAAAATTTTCTTGTTGAAACATCTGAGGACTTTAAGGTAAGATAATATTCTTCCTGAGTGTAACAGTTTCCATATCCATTATTCATTCCATTGACCGAGCAGTTTTCGAATATTCTGCGTACAAATGTGCATCATGATATGCCAGGGATTGAATCAAACCAGTCCGGTTAATTCGGGTTGCTCCCCCAATTGCAAGTCCTCCATGTAATAATAATAATAATGTTGCGGCTCTCGGTTGGTCAGACCGCGAGCGTTGTGGCCGCTTTGGCACCTTGTGAGCGTGCTTGCGTGAAATCCATTTCGACTTTATATACCGGTAGTCCGACGTTTAAATTGAGATATGCCCGACATTAACGCTAATCTAAAATGCATTTTTCCAGCTGTGAGAAAAGTTGAGGTTCCATGGCCGTTGTCACGGTATACCTATATTTTATGCTTTCGGCTTTACCAAACTGTCCGCGAGATGGTTCTCGGTCATGCCAGTGATAAATATGGAAGTCTTTAAGAAATAGCTTTTGAACATGACTTTAAAAGTATTCTAGTAAATTATGCAGATCTAAAATGTTCAAGAATATAATAAAAGTGACATAAACGCTAATTGTTTCTGCACAAAGGTCATAAACTGTTCAAGAAGCCATATCATCCGTTTAAACTGATGCACAAACACGCGATATTTCACTAGCCGAGTGCATACAAAGACAATCATACAAATTGCCACTTGCAAGCCTGAATTATGATCGTACGAATTGCCCGCCACTTTTCGCACTCGTAAATTTCAGTCGCGTATTAAAACACTAAATCCCTAAGAGGTCATTATTTTATTAACTGGCCCGTTTTTGAAATGCTGACACGTGACACTAATGTGAAACAGCTACCGCATGCATGGATGGTGGGCGAGTGCCAATAAATGAAGCTTTATCATGAATTTTTAAAAATTCTGTAAATGTTTGAGCAGACAAAAAAATCACTTTGAAAACAATTTAGAACTTCATCCATTATTGGTTTGTTTGCCTTTGTTGCATCAATGTCAAACCCATTGAAAGATGGTGTGTGGTCCATCTTAACGACAATAAAAGAAAATAATAATAGTCACCTTTAAAAGTATTTTTTTCAATGACTGAATATTTACTATTCAAAATAAGGGCTTGGCATTGTATGGTTACATGTCAGTCACTTCAGATCGGAGAGCCTTTTAGTATGTGTTTCTATGTTTGGTTTTGTAAATAGAAAATAACTTGCGGCCATCTGGAATTTTGCATGCTGCTGTTTTTTTTGAGTGGGTACGTCTTTTCTTATCAATTCGAGCAAAATTATGTGAATCTTGAACATCGGATGGGTACGCAATAAAAGGAATCGTAAATCATGATCTTTATAATCAAGTAGAGAATTATTGCTCACTAAAACTAGATTTAAAGCACTGTAAACTAGAATTTTAATTTTGTTTAGCCGACTAGTGTTTATTGAAGGTAATGGCAGTAAATCACTATTTTTTGATCTGATAGCAGTAGGTTTTATTGTTTCGTGGAAAAAAGAGAAAATTTTATATTATTGTTGACCTCGTTTCAATTAGCGTAATGATAAGTATATAGAAAATATAACTTCCGATAGCCTGGACAATATTACAGCGAGCTGAAAAGTTATGGTATATAATAGTGTTACTGCAGACATTTCTCTATGAAATGCCCTAAGTCAAATTTTATTTAATTAAAAAAAAAAAACAAATTTTTGTGCGAAAACAAAATTCACCCTCTAACTCCTTTTAGTGAGAAAACTATTAAAATTACTATTAAAGATCTTGAAAATATCTTCTAAACTATTATTATTGAACCTTTGAGGGCTTATAGAATATTTCTTTCAAAACTGTTTAGAGAAACTATTTTGAAATTTGAAGAAGAATTTAGAAACTTCGATTAAACTACTCTAGTTTAAACCTCTTAAAATTTGTTTTAAGACTTTTGCTATAAAATGCACAAAATGTGTTGAAAACAGGGATTGTTTCGGGAAAAGTTTAAAAGCTATCTTTGGAGTAAGCATTTCATTGTATTGTTTTTCTTTTTAGGGAATTATTAATACAATTATAGGTGCATTAACTTCATTATTACGTAATAAGTCCGTCATTAAAACTTTTGTTATTATCCTTCAGTAGATAATTAAAATATTCATCAAAAGTTTCAATGGACATTAGATGTAGAGATAGAAAAGAGTTACAATATGGTGCAATATGGATATGGCGCATCGAAACATGAAAAACAACCATAGTAAACAAAATTTATATGCCAATAATGCGATATTTTACTAGTGTCTGAGCTCGTAACAACTCGCAGGCAGCATTTCAAACCTACACAAAACAAAATGTTCCACGAATCTCTCTGTCTGGTCTATGAATGCATATACCAACTTGTGTATAAAAACGTACGAAAACATTTATTCTATACCTTGCCAGTATCGTGTAACACCACTTCAAAAAAACATACCCGTCTACAAACCTAAATGTTATCTGCGATCTCTCAACATATTTTCACATGCATTTGATCGCCGTTTGACATGCAGCCGATACGTAGCCATATTTTATTACATTACAGATCATCTTTCTCGATACCGAGCGAATTACACAGACCAACTTTGTCTGAATGTTTGTATGTGTGACTTGCCTTTTTGTCAACAACCAATAATAGATTTCGGATGCTGGGGCTTGACATGACATCTGGGAATTTTAATTGGACAAGATACAAGGATGGTTGGCGAAAGTTGACCAAACACGATTATGATCTATAATTATTAATTGATTATTTTAAGTAGGCTAATGTAGATTGAGCTTGACAACTCACATAGTCAAGATTTAACTGTTCTGGATATTCAGGACATGAAAAAACTAAGATTTCCTCAATAGCTGTAACTTTGAATTTCGCAAACATATAACATCAAATTTTGGACATTTTAAATTATTTGAAATATTGGCACGACTGAGCCAAACTGCATGAATTTCTCAATAGGTAGGTGTCTCGTTTCTTAAAATATTTGTATGAGTTTGGGTAAACCTTATTTTTTCGTTCAATAGCATTTCTTTCCTATACCTTTTTTTATAAAGATAACTGGGAAGTTAGAGGTATAATACGCTATTGTCTTGTTACTCTGTATGTATTATGACACCATTTATAATATCAACCATTGCTGTTTTTATTATACGATGTTACTTATAATAGTCAAATCGCCTATGTCAAAATAATGGGGAGTAGAACAGAACCCAGGGCGTTAGGGCACCAGGCCCAGGAGAAATATATGGGGAACTGATAAAGTATGGGACCAATAAACTCTACAAACATTTAACAAAACTATTCCAAACATGCATAGATGAACATGAAGTACCGGAAGAGTGGAAAATAAGCTATTTAACAACGATATATAGAAAGGAGATAGAAACAAATGCGAGAACCACCGAGGAATTGCAATAACAAACACACTGAGCAGAGTCTATGGAAAACTCATAAAAGCCAGAATAGAGAATGAGTACAAAGATAGTGAGGCAGAAGAACAGGCCGGTTTTAGAGCAGGAAGATCAACTGTAAGACCATTTGTTTAGTTTGGCACAGGTAATAGAAAAGAAACTAGCGTATAACCAAGAACTCCATTTAGTCTATGTAAATCTAAAGAAAGCATATGACAATGTTCCGCTGGAAAAGCTTTGGGAAGCACTGGAGAAGAGCAATATCAATTTAGAACTAATAAAGGCAGTAAAAACGCTGTATAGTGATGCAAAGACCAAGATTAAACAGGAAAACATGATCAGTAAAGGCTTTATAGCAACTAAAGGACTTAAACATGCTGCATATCACCAATACTTTTTAAAATATATTTAGAACAAGCGCTTAAGGGTTGGAAAAACAAATGCAGACACATGGGAATACCGCTCAATGAATACAATCTATTTTATATACTTTAAGCTTTGCAGATGATCAAGTAGTAATTGCACAGGACTATGATGACCTAGAGTACATGACACGAAAACTGATAGAGGAATATAAGAAATATGGTTTGGAATTAAATCTAACTAAAAATAATATAGGACTATAGAAGGTGAACAGCGAACTCTGAAATTGAATAACAGACAAGAAATAAAACAATGTACTGAATACAAATATTTGGGCGTGAAAATCTCACATGAGGGAACCCTGGACGAAGCAATTAAAGCTCGGAATATACAAGGACGCAAGGCAATATCTCTACTAAAGTTCATTTCAAGGAACGAGATAGTGGAAGTAAACAAACTTTGACAGGTAAGTCGAATTTTATTGGCTAGAAAAGGATTATACTCCGCCCTAGGCAGGACCGTCTTAGGATGTTTTGCATATTTCCTCTCTAAATATATTTCCGAACGAATTCTTCAGCGGAATCTGTTGAACTTGATATTGTTTTAATCTAAATTGCTCACTAATTAACAATAATTCACCAAACACTTTTAAATATTTGTAAAATACTAGGAAATACGACATTAAACTTATTGACTCATATGACAACCTGACAATAATAAATGTCATTATTTGTAATTAATATTTTTGCAGTCCTTCTCTGAATTTTTAAGCTCCGCCTGTTTGTTTATCTCTACTATCTCGTTTCGTGGAATGAACTTTAGGTAAATGGTGTACTGTGGGACCAAAATATCAACACAACTAACAAAACTAGAATATACAACACCATAGTCAAAAGTATATTCACATATAGCTCACAAGTTTGGCCACTAAAGAACAGAACCGCAAAAATGCTGGAAGCAACTGAAATGGACTTTTGGAGGAGATCAGCAGGCAGGTCAAAAATGGATAAGATAACAAATCTGAGAATGGAGGAGATTATGGACGTAAAACACACAATAGTAGATGATATAAAGGACAAGCAGCAGATTTGGTTCGGACATGTACAAAAAATGGCAGATACAAGGATACCCAAGCAAATTATTGAGTGGAAGCCAGGGGGAAGACGAAGACGCGGCAGACCAAGAAGAAGCTGGAGAATTGGAGTAGACGAAGAAATGAGAGACAGAGGCTTAGAGGAGGATGCCTGGATTGACAGAGATGGTTGGAGATCGGGAATCGCACAAAAGTGATAACAACGAAGACGAAAAAAGAGTCACCATTGAAAACATCTCTTTGAACAAAGTTGGTGAATACATCTATCTAGAACAAATATTGAAACTTGATAAAAGCAACCAAACGGTGGAAATTGCACGATGAACAAAGCTAGCATGGGCAGGTTTTGGCAAACTTTCATGGATGCTGGAGAATCGAAAAAATCTACATCACTTACTTGGAAGCTGAGTCTTCAACCAATGTGTGGGAAAACTAGCCAAGGCACAAAGATAAAAAATCTCCGACAAAAAGAGAAACGTTATTATTGTTATAATTACTATTTAAACTGCAGCGGATACTTCTTATTAACTTTTATTTCTCAGAGAACGAAGACAGACTTGAACAATTATTGTACATAGTTTTTGATATACATTTTTACATCTATCAAACTACAATTATAACAGCGAAAAGTAGCTTTAAAAATCACACATCAAGATAGAGTTCTGCGTTCTGCACATAGCAATAGGTACCAGAGATGAAACTTTGAACCAAAACAAAAGAGTGCTGGGCACAGATCAAGATGCAGCTTACATCACATCAGATGAGGTGGATGAAAGTTGGAGACAAGTGACTGAAAATAGAGTTTGCTGGCGAGATGCTTGATAAAAGGCTGAAAAAGGAGAAGAAGATGCGATTTCTTCTTCATTCGGCTAAATTGGTATTGACCAAAGTCGAAATGTGGGTACAGGGTTCTATAGCGACGTTCAACCGACCTTCCACATAGTTGTATTAGGAAGTTGATTTAGGCACTCACGTTGGTGAAAAAGTTATTAGTCTATTTCACATTTGAACTATATTCACCAACAAAGAATTGAACTGTTTTCCAAATTAACTCTCTTATTAAACAAAAGTTTTGACAAATCTATGGTTATATACTGAGGCTTTAACGACTTTTCACCAACTACGAAACTTTTGTAAATCGTGTTTATTAACGTTGCGATAACGTCCTTGTAAAACCTTACTCATTTCCATCGAAATATGTTACACTCAATTTTTGGCATCAAAATCGACTGTTAAGCTCGCATTACATCTATGTATTTTTCGTGTATTTCTTCATATATTTATGCATGTATAAATACATTAATTTATTCACGTGATAAGCTGTAAATACATGGCTAATATTTCCGCTTTACATTCGTGTATTTCTTCATGTAGCTAATAGGGAAGGTTGAGGAGGTTGGCATACCAGTGGCGTACACTCGATCGACCTACGAATGGAGAACCATACGAAAATATACAAAACTATATGATTATTTAAAAACTGTACAGGGTGGGCCAAATTGGACACTTTCTTATGGAAACACCCTTTATTTTTAGAGGTAGAAAAAAATGGACCCCCCACTCTGAGGCTCAAATTTCATAAAATCTTGATTGGTGCAAACCGCATTTTGATATCTTCAACCGTTTAGGCGCTAGAGGGCGATTCTCGATTTTGAGCAATACTGTAAAGCCTCCATAACTTTCTTGTTTATGAAAATAATTCATTTCCGTAAAAACCTTTTGGAAGCACTTTTTCAAGCAGAATTCAGTGACATTCTCAGTTTTTTTCTGTCTGGCTTCAATTTCGAGATATTGACCAAAATCCGATTTTTTTCAATAGGACACTCTATATATTAATAGTTCATTAGAAAGCTATGCTTTCGCTGATTTTAATGATACAAGGCTTGATAGGTTTATCTCTAACAGTTTTCGAGAAAAAAAATTATTTCGGTTTTTGTCATAAGAAACAATGTGTTGGAAAAGGACTTTATCTCTGTAAGGAAACTGAGAAAGGTCTCTTTCTTACACATTGTTTCTTATGACAAAAACCGAAATAATTTTTTTTCTCGAAAACTGTTAAAGATAAACCTATCAAACCTGTATTATTAAAATCAGCGAAAGCATAGCTTTCTAATGAACTATTAATATATAGAGTGTCCTATTGAAAAAAATCGGATTTTGATCAATATCTCGAAATCGAAGCCAGACAGAAAAAAAACTGAGAACGTCACTGAATTCTGCTTGAAAAAGTGCTTTCAAAAGGTCTTTACGGAAATAAATTATTTCCATAAACAAAAAAGTTATGGAGGCTTTACAGTATTGCTCAAAGTCGAGAATCGCCCTCTAGCGCCTAAACGGTTGAAGATATCAAAATGCGGTTTGCACCAATCAAAATTTCATGAAATTTGAGCCTCAGAGTGGGGGATCCATTTTTTTCTATCTCTAAAAATAAAGGGTGTTTCCATAAGAAAGTGTCCAATTTGGACCACCCTGTACATATAGGAAACTGTATGATTAGGTATTCAAAAACTGTGCATAGGATTGAATTCATACTAACATGAAAAGGTTGAGGGGGTACCTAGTCAGAAACAGGAAAATACCAGTGGCGTACACTCGATCGACCTACGAATGGAGAATCATACGAAAATATACAAAACTGTATGTAAAGGGTGCTGCAATTTGGAGTGTTTTAATAGGAAAAACCCACTTCCAGACCAGATAGACGAAAATTGACTTAGATGTCATGGAATTGATTTTCGAAAAACGTCGAATGTCAAAAACCGCATCGCGATATCTTCAATGGTACCATTAATACAGGGCGATTTTCGATTTTCCTCTATTATGAAAAATGGCTATAACTTTTTTATTTATCAATTTTTTTTATTTCTGTAAAAACATTATGGAGACACTTTTTTGAGCACAATCCAGTGGCGGACTCAGTTTTTTTCTATATTGTTTCGATTTCGAGATATCGACCAAATTCCGATATTTTCAAATGAAACACACTAATATTAATAGCTCATTGGATAGCTCTGTTTTTGCTGATTTCAATTATATAAAGTTCGATAGGTTTATCTCTGACAGTTTTCGAGAAAAAAAATTATATCTGTTTCAGTCATAAGAAAGAATGTGTTAGAAAGACACCTTCCTCATTTTCCACATATAAAATCCTTTTCTAACACATTGGTCCTTACGACAAAAACAGATATTATTTTTTTCCTCGAAAACTGTTAGAGATAAACCTATCGAACTTTATATCATTGAAATCAGCAAAAACAGAGCTATTCAATGAGTTATTAATATATAGGGTGTTTCATTTGAAAATATCGGAATTTGGTGGGTATCTCGAAATCGGAACGATATAGAAAAAAACTGAGTTCGCCACTGGATTGTGCCCAAAAAAGTGTCTCCATAATGTTTTTACAGAAATAACAAAAATTGATAAATAAAAAACTTCTGGCCAGTTTTCATAATAGGGAAAAATCGAAAATCGCCCTGTCTCAATGGTACCATTGAAGATATCGTGATACGGTTTTTGACAATTGACGTTTCACAAAAATCGATCTCATGACGTCTAAGTCAATTTTCCTCTATCTGGTCTGGAAGTATGTTTTTCTTGGTGAAACACTCCAAATTGCAGCACCCTGTACATGGGATTAAATTCATACTAACAGGGAAGATTGACGGGGCTGTCAGAAACAGGATGATACCAGTGGCGTACATTCGATCGACCTACGAATGGAGATCTATCAATGAAGTATAAAGAAGGTATGGAATGAGTTTTGCGTCATTCAATTGATTCCCGAATGAGATAGCGCTAGTAAGGGCAAGAAATCTATTGGATCTCCCATATCTCTCACTCTTACCCTGAGTGAGATAGCGCTAGTAAGGGCAAGAAAATCTCATGGATCTCTCCTATTCTCTCACTCTAATGTTAGCCGCAAATATATGTAGGTATTGAGTAGATAGGCAAAGGGCTATTCCAACTTTCTTACTATTTCATTTAGATCCATACGAAAGTATACATGAACAGTCTGAACAGAGGTTTCTCAGTTACGTACAAATATTGAGATATATAAATCCAGGGCCCAGAAGGTATATTCTTCTTACAGATCCACTTTTTTGGTTTTGATGCCAGTAAAATAACAAAAAGATAATACCTACTATCCGTTCAAAACCACTGTGATTTATAATGTTTTCCGATAATTGTTTCATTTTAGATTTCTCAATTCATGCTATGGTAAAACTCTCCATGTGGACGGTAAAAGCAAACGGTCCAGAACTTTTTAAAAGAGCGACAGGGCGCGGTACACATTCGGTTTTTCTGGAGTCGTGAAAAACAATTACTTTCATTGGAGTTTTTATTTTTCAAATTTATTTTTGACTAAGAGAGGCGTCGTGAAATTGAAATACTACGTGTGGTATTTTGCTTCTTTGTCCGCAATATTTTCCAATTCGAAACCAAACAAAAACTTTCTAATACTTGGAGCCTTCATTACCTACCAAATAAAAGTTAATAAAATTGATGTGTCGATTCTCACCAAGATAATAAACATAAATTGAATGAGTTAACCGCAATTTTATATAGAATTCGTCAGTGCTCATCGCGTTTACGGTATGCCTACTTTTTTTTCGGTTTGTGGTTTTCCACTTTTTATCATATATAAATTGACAATTCATGATTGGGTTTTTGGAACGGCCTACAGCGAATGTATTTGTATTAATTTTAGGCCTCAGCACTTTGATTAAAAAATCTTGATAAAAATAACATCCTAATTTTTGTCCGTTTTTCTTGTTTGACTCTTAATTTATTAATCTTTATACAGGAAATATTTTCGAAATCCCTAATTAGAGAATTTTTGTTAATAAAAAAGCCCCCTCCGTCAGGAAGGTCTATAAAATTTTAATTTTCTGAGCTCAAACGATACTGTTAAACTGGTGGGCGTTTTCGTAGCGGAGTGGGAAATTTTGCTCCCACCTTTTAAATTAAAGTATGTATATAAAAATTTACTATTCTTTAACCATCAGCTCACACAGCTGAACTTGAGTTGTCTTCAGGGTAAGAAAAGAGTCAGAAGTGCAAGGTATCATTTCAATCATGGAGCTAATCAGTATTTTCTCTAGAACTTCTATCAAAAGACAACAGCATAAGTGCAAAACATAATAAAATCAATACAATCGAATAGCTAACGGAAAAGGAAAATTGGAAAATGTTTCAATTTCCATATAAAACCTCTGTAGTAGGTATATGATGGTTCAAGTAAAACGAAAAATTGTACAGAATTTCATTGAATTGATTAATCGCCTTGCTTGAAATTGAAACAAGCACAAATGTGAAGTAGGTAGGCCACTACCCACTACATAATTCACATGAATATCACAAGAGTAAAAAACTATAGTTATATATGAACTAAAACGTTTATTGAAGGCTCAAATTGATACCGTCACAAGGACTAGTTTCTCTATCGATACAAAAACTCATATGCTTAACGCACCAATATCGAAAATCAACTAGCCATTAATTATTCAATTTAGCTTCTATTTCCATCATCCGGTTTCAGGTGATCGGAGCTGAACTTTTTTAAAACGATTCTTTGGAAAGTAGTTCCGCTTTTTCAACAAAACTGAGGGACACTAAAACGGTTTTAATGCGATTGGCCACAGATTGTGGTGTTCGATTAAATCGAACCAATGGGAACGGTCACATGTGTTTGTTAATGGGAAAACGGTCGCCATAAATTTTTTATTGTAAATTACATCGCATCCCTGGAAATCGCACACCGATTATCATTGATTGATTCAACTTGAATTTGGGTATTTGACGATTTATAATAATTATGTACTTATTTCTACTAATCTTGCTTTTAAAAACAATAAAACCATATTGTGCTAAAATGTAAAAGCCAGTCTTAATAGTAAAGTTGTGACTACCCGAGGCATTTCGAGTTGTTTTGTTTTGTTTGAAAACGGTTACAATTTATTTGTTTTTTTTTTAAAGCTGATTACTAGGTCAGTAATGTCAGCGTGATTAGAGAAAAAAAAACTGCTCCGAAGACAAGCAAATCGTTCAGAAACAATACACGCAAGCATTTTGGTTCAAACATTAGTCGTAATTAGGATTTTGGTGTAGTGAAAGTATTTCGTGAGTTTCAGTTAATGCTTGCTATAATAAAATAGTCATTGAACATTTATTATTATTTTTGTGTTGACCCACAAAGAAACGTTATGAATTTCTAATTTTTGAAAATTGCTAGTCGCTGCCAATAAGAAACTCCATCAAGCATAAAATCTCAAGTTCGCGCCTGGTAATTTTCACCTAAAAATCCATTAGATCTACTCTCGTTAAACTCAAAACTGTTTCATTAAATCAAGAGATTTAACGTCTCAAGAAAAATAAAATAACAAACATCTTAGTTTTGTTCCCTATAATCACCGCGCCCGAATAACAACAACTACTTTTATTTACCTGTTCCTACACAATAATAAAACCAATTTTCCATTCTTTTTCGGTGGCCACAGTGTTATTTGAAACACATTCAGTGCGGATAATTTCAAAAAATCTCTCGTAAATGGAATAAGGAAAAAAATCTCATTTCATGGTTTGTATTGTATATTGATGATGTGTAAATTCGAAATAAAACCTACAGTGAAAGTCAAAAGTGCTGTTTACAATGCATGATAATAAGATAAATCGTACAATGACAACAATAAAATTCGTAACATTGTTGAAACATAAAATATCTTTGGAAAAACAGTAGTGTTTACCCAAAGCTCCAACACACAGTTAATTACTCATGCGCTGAATTTATCTTGCTCTGACACGGTCAGATTTACGTTGTTTTGCTTGAAACCCGAATTCTCAATTAATATTGGGTACTGGCGCTAATTGCACACCGGTTTCGAGCTCGTTAGCTCTCGTCAGTGTAACATAAGCGAAAGCACACCAGCTCAGAGAAACAGGCTTAAAGGAGATTCACACGATAAGGAAGATATAGACTTTTAAGAGTGTGTGGCTCCCTCTCTTTGAAGTCCTACAAAGAAAAAACCTGGCTCAGTAGGTACCTAGCAGTGTGTTAGAGCTTTGGTTAAACACCTGTGTGTTTTTCCGAAGATATTGTCCAACAACTTTCTCATTTAAGATTCTAATAAAAATAAGTATTCGTAATAGGTGAATTTTGCAAAAGGACACATTGGAAAGGTGTAAATGATAGAAGAACCACCACTAGAGCCACTTCCAATTTCTCTGTCTTGGGTAGTTGTTATTCAGTGTTTGTCGAAATTCTTTTTAAGTCGTCTGCCCAGCGAGGTCCTCCTTCCATCTGCGACATGTCCTGCCCATCTCCACTTTTTCCATCTTATCCATTCCATTAAGTGTTTAGTATACTTCTGCGAATCTCCTCGTTTATCATCCGATCCCTCAGAGTCAATCCAATCTAGACCTCTCCATTTCTTTTTGTGTCACTCTTAATCTTTCTGCCAGACACACTGATTAAGTGTCATGCTTTCTATTTCAGAGTCGTCGGTATGTCTGACTTGAACACGCATCTTGCATTTTTCCATATGCTGGCCGCCCTAGAGTTATTCTCCTGGACAGTTTCAGCTGTTTGGTTTTTGATTTGGCAACGTTGGATCGCGTACCTAATTATTTTACTTTTGAAGAAATTTATCTTTTATTCAAAATCTTTCAGAGAATGGTGAAGTTCCTCGAGAATATTTTTAAATTTTCTTAAATTGTCTGATATTAGAACAATATCGTCCGCGATGCCGAGGTGGTTAGGGGACCATTTGTTAAGTTCTCGCCGACCGATTATTCTGCTTTATGTCCAATTTTATTTCAAACCGAAAATCCGAACGAACAACCAAGAGTTTCACGTCTAAACACCCACACAGGAGTCGAGTTTATCAGATTGTATTAGGTTTGTTTGATTGTTTCTTAGTATGTTTTTTGGTCAGGTATTATTACGATTACAAAACCAATTCAAGGATTAGTCTAGAACACCTTATTGTCCCTGCTGTAACATGGTAGTAGTGTCCAATTCAAAAAGTGAAGAAAAAATATAATCAAGAACCATGTAATCGTGAGACTTGGATAGACAGGAGGGCATCCATTTGAAGATGTTAAGCATGTGGATACTTTGCCGAAGAACATAGACTCAGAAAATATTATTATCAAAGATTTGGTTCTAAAAGGACTCTGGGTAATAGGGATTTGGAGGATGATTGATGAAATCATGATGGATCTGATTGGAGCTATATAGACGCCAGAAGAGAAGGTATCTTGACAATATGATGGAGAATAAAAGTTCCGACGTCAGTGCTAGAACTCTTGATCGAATATTCAAGTGTAACGAACTTCTTGTGTGATTTTTTTACAAAATAAATTTAGTTTATTTTAAGACAAGAGAACCTATAGGGTCGTGGAATTCAAAATAAATAAATAAAGATAACGTGTAGCCCCTTTATGTGCAAATGAAACCACTCAAATTCCAACAAACAATAATGTTATTCAATATTTGTTCACAATGCAAGTAACAATGTTACTTTTCTTAAAAATTTGACAGTTAACAGTTTGGTTGTTCTGGTGAATCTGATACAATATGTATCTTTCCAATCCGAAGCTGTTGGAGCTTTCCTTTCGTGAACTGGAGCTCTTCGTGTTGTTTCCTGTATCCAAGTAAGAGGATAGATTATCGGTGTGACGTCACTCCAGCTGATCCAGACTCCAAATAGTGATCTTTTAGGTCGAGTAAGTACCCAGAAAAGAATAAGGCAGTATCAGATTCACCAAGATTTGGAATACTAAATCCTTGAATTCTGTCAAAAAGCGAGTTTCTTGCAAAGAAGATTTAAATTGAAATTAGTTTATTATTAAACTATTGTTGTGCAGACACTCCTTTCCAACAGAATCAGGTAAGTTTGAGCAACTATAGCAAATAGGAAAAAATATTTTAATATAAAAAAAACAATTAAATAATTCAAAAAAATGATAATAAAATAATAAAGTCGTAATAATTGGGTAAGTATACAGCAAGATTAAAGATAGATGCTCGTTATCATTGAGCAGAATGGTGCTTTTCTAGCAGTCGCACCAAACAGGCAAAATTCTATAGATCTCTAGATTTTCCCCAAATAGGCAAATTTTCCTTTCAAGTTAAGGTACCTACTATAGGTACTACAAAATAAAACTGAGGGTGAAATTAATTAAATCCAGGAATTCTCAAAATTCTTGAGATGTTTCAATTAAAACTTTTTTAAATGAATTTTTGACCTATCCAGATTTCTATTTTAAAAATGACCTTTTCAGCACTCTACTTCTCGAAAAGAAAATGAGAGAGTTAAACAATAAAAATGGTTATACAGGCCTCTGCCTGGATTCGGTAAAATGTTGATAGGGATGGACACACAAATTTGGTTTGCACCGACTCTACTAAGAGCAAATGGTCCAATAATCCCACACTGATAATTCATTTTGAAAACCAGAGCAGCAGTACCTATTTATTAGCTAAAACCTTGAATTAACTCACCTCAGAAAAACGTGGGACCACCAATCACAAAATGGAGGCACACAATTAGATAAAAAAAAATAAAAAATATAATATTTATATTTCAAAGGTAGATAAGATAAGATTTATCAGGTGAAAACTCAACAGTGATATGATAGTATACACTGATGGTTAAATAAATTAAAAAATATTAAGGGAAAATCTAGAAATCTGAAGAAAAAAAATTACAAAAATACCGAAATCGACTTGCCTGTTCAGTGGTTCTGCCAGGAAAGAGACTGTTTTAGAACCTTAACCCTGCACGAAACCAATATTGTGTTTTTTTATGCTTAACTGCGTAGTAACCATCGACCAATCAGAAGACAACACTTAACACACACAAAAGACCGTATCCACTTCATGAAACACCACGTTGATTAAAAGGGAATAGATAAAAACATACTAGAATTAATTTAATTGTTTACAAATTACAATAATTTAAATTAGGGTTATGTCGAAAACACAGAACCACTAATTAATTAGGTCATTAAGCCAAAAATAATTATTTCAGAATCAGAAGTTAGTGAAAGAAATATATCTATTTGCTAAAAGTGAGATAAATATAATTTCTTTAAATGAAAATACGAATGACTGTCAATGAGAAATAAAAAAAATCATATTTAAAAAAATAAAATCAGGTACTAGATGGCGGTACCCTCTATTAATAACAGATATTTGCATTTTTATGCTCATTATGGATAGATGGCAGTACTGATATTATATTGAATTAATTAAATTTTGTAGATACTTTTAAATTACTTTAGTTATAAGTTACTATTTTGCTGATTCTGAAATGGCAAAAATACAACGTTATAATGAAAATTAGAAGAAATGGAACATATTACGAAAATGATAAATTTATCGTAACAATCTAGATAAACAAGCATTCAAGTACGAGATTCTACTCGAATAAATTATTTCGTATATAAAACGCGTAGTTGGTGAGTGAGAATTCGTGCAATAACAGTTGCTGTTAGTAAAGAATAGATAGTTCTAGTAGACCCACAGATACTTGACAATACAATGACCACTAAACTAATAAAGGAAAAAATAGTCCCTATACCGAACAATTTCATCCTTGTCAAAAAAGGGAAAAATTTAAACTAAATTATCCGAAAGCATTTCTGCATATTTTAGCATAATAAACCAACATTGTCGCCTTTAGATTGAGTGAATTTTATAAGAAATTTTACGACACCCTCAAAAAAAAAAAACGAAATAAAAGTTTGCCGGGACATTTTTACCACTTCATTTCCACGAAGCTCCGCGGGGACTTCATTATACTTACGGAAAGCGAGAAAATTGGAGAAACCATACATTTACCTAGCACAGCCAGCCAGCCAGAGCAGCTACGGTAACTGAACAAAAAAAATCGCTGTGCGGGTAATTTCTGACGAATTATTACTCCAAATGGGTTTTTTTTTTTGTTATTTGTAAAAGGTGCTAGTTAAAAGTATTCAGTCTAATTACCAATTTAATTTAAATTTTTGAGAAATAAAATAAAAATTCAATGAGCGCCACGGGCTAGGGCTGTTAATGAAAAATAAATTTTTAAGGTGAACCATTTCAGAATAACTAATTTGTTATTCAAAATGGAGCAAACTCAGTTTTTTTAGGATAGCCATTTACGACAGCTGCGTGAGAAGTTTTTACTTGTATCAAGCAGATGTAAAAAAAATCTTATCTACAAACTACAAAAATCACACAGGTAACTTACAGACTCATTGTCTTTGCCGAAAACACCTGCCCTCTCAGTGCGTCAGCCAAAAAGTCCTTAATTCATTTTGCCGACAGAGTGTCCTTTTGCTTTTAAGACCCTTATAACATCTTATCTCAGATCTGGTAGTCCAGAAACATGATTTTACAAAAATAAACCTTGTTTTAAGGGCTTTAAAATGTCTTTTCCAAATGGTGAATATGAACACAACGCAACGGGCAGCTGCCCCCTATTGATATGCGGGACACATTTGAAGAAAATTTGTAAATGTTATAGCTCATAAATATGTATGTGTGTTGGACACAAATTTAAAATTTTAAATGAGAAAACAAACTTTTCAAAAGTTGTGGCTTTCCTCCGGATTTGAAAGTTTTCCTCTGGACATAGACTCAGTTTCCAATATCACGCCAGGCTATTCCGTACTGACATAAATTATTTAAGTGAAAAATCGAAATCGGATTGTGTCATGCACCTTGCCAATCGCATACGGAGCTATTTTTACTTCATGCATATTTTAAGCGGTAATGGCGCCCAATTACTTTAAAAGCATCGTTTATGATTTGTTCAAGGAGTTTTCGTATTGGTACAACATATGTAATGCCAAAAAATTACCTATTATTTGATTGCAAATGGGTTTGGTACCTTTTTCAGGAGTACTTCTGCCTACTCCTCTGGTCAAAAGTTTTTTCCTGTAGCTTTTTTCTTCTTTCCTATTATAATTTTATCTTTTTCCCGACCTGAAGTTTGTTAGGCAGGAGTGAAGCATTTCTGGATAAGGCATTTTCACCTTATATAATTAATACACTATTACCATTGATCATCACCAAACAATATGAATAAAAGTTTCAATACTTTGTGCTAAATAATAATTTGGTTTGGTTATCATGTTAAACGCGAGTCATTGATAAATAGCAGCCAGTACTATCTAATAAGTAGGTAATAAAACAAAAATTCCCAATTATACTGTCATACGTTTGTTCAGTCTTTGAAGTCGTACCTATCTGCCTAAAAAAAATACATAAAAACAGTCAGTATATATTCAAGTCGTGTAATTGTTAATCCAATTCTAAATTTGCCCAGAACAATACAGTATTATGCTTTTTAAACAAATTATTTTGGTAAAATGTTTGTTTTTATTGGTTTTTCTGGTGAGAAATGGTATGGCAAGTTTATCAAATTTTACTGAATTACATGAAGAGGTTCTGAAGTTGATAACAAATTTTGATACATATCAAATACCCAAAAATAATGATGAATATTTTTCGGATAACACCTCTAAGGAAAAAGGTAAAGCACGTTTTATTCATACTAACACAAACTTTACCAGAAAATGGCTAATTTTTAGATTATGGAACATACGATTTTATAGTTATTGGAGGAGGAACTGCAGGTGGAGTTCTAGCCAATAGATTAACAGAAGAAAATTGGTCAGTTCTATTAGAGAAGCTGGTCCTCCAGAACCAGATACTTCATCGATACTCGGCCTAGGTGGATATCATTTCCGAAGTATTTGGAGTTGGGGATATAATACCACCACACAAAAACATGCTTGTTTTGGTAAAGAAAATTCTATTAACAAAATCTAAAATAATCTTGGCATTAGCTTCAGATAATCGACAATGTTTTTATCCAAGAGGTAAAATGTTGGGAGGCTGCAGCAGCCTTAATGTAGGAATGTATTCGAGAGGACATCCAAAAGACTTCGACACATGGGCATCCGGATGGTCCTACAAAGATGTTTTACCATATTTCAAAAAATCGGAACAAGCTAAGTTTACAATAGATATAGACCGTAGTTATCATGGATTTGATGGACTTCAAAGCGTCGATGTTCCTGAAGATACACCAGGATTGGTAAAACTTGTTTGTGACTTTTGCAAAATAGCCAAATTTGTTTTTTTAAGACGTTAGATTTAATAAATAGTTTCAAAGAGCTAGGAGCCAAAGAAGTAGACTATAACGGTGAAAGCGTATATGGAATAAGTAGAATTCAAGAATATTTAGGCAAAAATATTCGTTCTAGTACAGCACACGCTTATATAAGACCAGCTGAAAATCGTCCCAATCTTCATATAACTACAAATTCTTTGGTAACAAAAATTGACATATTGGAGAAAAGGGCTAGAGGAATAAGATTTGTTAAGGATGGGCAAAAGTATACTGCAAGAGCATCTAAGGAAGTTATTGTTTCAGCTGGTGCTATAAATTCTCCACAAATATTGATGCTATCTGGTATTGGACCACTCAAAGAACTCCGAAAACACAAAATTAAAGTGATTAAAAATTTACCAGTAGGCAAACATTTCCAGGATCATATGCTTTATCCAGGATTGTATTACAGGCAAGAATATTTATAAATAAACACTTAAAATTTATAATATTTTTTTCTACAGAACTGATCATGTATATTATAACTTAACTTTGAAAGAACAATTGAGGCTCTGGTACAAAAACAAGCGACCATTGGTCGCTGGACTTGGATCTCAATTAGTTACTTATTACAATTTTCAGAATAATACCAATGAAAGGCCAAATATTGAAATCGTTGTTGTTGGCCCTCCTGCTGCAAACAGTAAATGGGGAGCTGTTCTAGGGTTAGGAATTTTACTGATAAATTTTATAGAATCATCCTGAAATATGTTTTTTTATAGGTACAATGAGAAATACTCTGACATTTTTAAAAGTCTCAATGGACTAACTGATATTATGATTTTCGTAATGTTGTTACATCCAAAATCCATAGGAGAAGTAACACTAAAATCTAAAAATCCAAATGATTTTCCTCTAATCAATACAAATTATCTTGCCAATGAAAAGGATGTTGATAGTATTTATAAAGGAGTACAAAGAGTACTAGAAGTAACAAATACCAAAGCGTTTGAAAATATTGGTATTCAAATGTTAGATTTGCCAATGCCGGGTTGTGATGAGTTGCACAGCAAGTTTTCCAGGAAATGGTGGTATTGTTCTATAAAATATTTATCAACCACTGTAAGAGTATTTCTTTATATGTTATGCCTTTTTTTCAATTTACAAAATATTTCAGCTGTATCATCCCATTGGTACTACCAGAATGGGTAGAAGTTGCAAAAACTCGGTAGTTAACTCGGAATTAAAAGTTCATGGAATTGACGGACTCAGAGTTGTCGATGCTAGTGTAATTCCAGATTCTATTTCTGGTCATCCAAACGCACATATTGTGATGCTTGCTGAAAAAATATCAGATACCATTAAAAATGAATATAGCCAAAAAAATTAATTCAAAATATAGTCTTTGTAGTTTGTTTAGTGAAAACTTGAACTTTGTGATAATTTTAAACTTCCAACTAATTGCCTTGAGCGATTTTTCTTTATAAACATAATACAGACGTGGAAAAATCAACTCAAAGATTAATTTTCCTGAAATTCTTTCTTGTATATCTTGTTCCTGTATCATATTCAGCTGTGGTAGGTTTACTGAAGTGATCCCAATTTGGAATTTCAGTGTTTCAATCTCTATAGTGAAAGTGTGTATCCACGTCGTCATTTATTACCATATTTATATTGGAATAATCTAAGACCTAAGCCTGTTTCAACCAGTATTGGGACTCCACTAGCATCAGTTGTCTCTTTATGAAGGTCTGGAAGAGATTCTGTTCAACATCTTCTCTCTTGGTCTCCTGCAGAGCAGAGATGTGTTGATTTTTCTCTATAGTAGCTCTTCGGTATCGAGTGTCTGAGCTCTAAATATCTACTTTTATAAAACCACTGGTGACGGTTTTGGAAGTGGCTAGAGATTGGTTCTTTTGTGTGGTGTTGCTTTTTTGTGATGTCCCTCTGAGAGTACATAGTCTGTGACTGTTGATTTCTCTGTCTAGCCATACTTCTGCTCTGATATGCATGTATTGTGTTGATGCTTTTTTTTTGTAGTTCCTTTGTATACTGGCACACTGTTGTACGGGATTCAAGATACTTCTGCTGCAGATCTTCAAAGACCTTTTCACAGATTTCATATATTGTTTTATATTTTCAGTTGGCTTGGACACAGATATGATTCGTACTGATGCCCAGAATGGTGACACAAGTAGTTTCAAAATTATACCGATAGTCAGCCAGTTGATGCTATGATTGTTGGTCCACCCTGTTGCCAGTGACTGCAATCTCTAACCCTAATCTGATGTTTTGATTTTTTTTTTAAATTCCTTATTCGAAGGGAACTAGGTGTTAAGGATTGCTTTGGGTTGGTACTCGAATTAGCACAACACTTGTTTTACTGAACTTAAATTTATTATTAACAACTAAAAATAACTCATTGATGACAATTCCATTATTCTAACCTGACTTTTTGACTTCAACTGTTGCTACAACAAAACTTCTGTATTCTGTCAAAAGAAGTTAGCGCCATCTAACAAAAGGATACTTAACGCTAGGAACTAAAAGTCCATGGCACAAACAGATTTTGAATAGCTGATTCCACATTTCAGGCCATAGAACCATATAGAACCAGAAAAAATACCGGTTGTAATTGAGAAGAATTTTAAAGGTCTAGGAAACTAGGGTGATTTTCAATATTTCCCAAAGCTCACAACAAACGGAGCAAATTTATTCCCTAACCGCGCTTTAGCGTAAATGCATCGACGGGAACGACGCTAAAACACGCCGCATATTTGCAGGACGAATTATTAATAACAACATACGAGTGTCTCGGTAATAAATACGGATTTTCGAACGGTAATCCCTTGGTAATAAGATGGTTTGGTTATATTTCGAAATCAAATAGATTAAGCAAACTCAATGATTTAATACCCTCAGGGGGCGCCCTGATTTATCCATTATATTTAATAATACCGAATCGGTTTGTATAATATATTTCCAAATATTTCTTCCAAATTATGAATGTCAATTTGGCATTATATTATTAAATTTTAATATAGTCATCAAAGATAATGCCAATGCCCAATAGTAACCGAAAGCCAAACAATACCGATAAACATCTTCAAAGAACATACGCCTTAAGTTTTGGCAAGCAATACAACACAACACAAGACCTGATAATCCGGATAAACAAAAATATCCTGAATAGGATCGTACCGGCTTTATCCGATAAAAAAAGTCTTCCGTTTTGGACACTCCTTATCGTTTCTCGATGTTTGTTCTCTGTCGGATCAACTCCTCCATACCAACTTAAAGGATAACGTCTTGTAAAAAAAAACAAATAAAAGTCCTAATCGGATCAACTAATGAACAAGCTTTTATATGTCGGACGGCTGATACAGTCCCAATTTGTTTTCCGAAGTTAATTCTTTATCTCAGTCGGTGATTAGCCCACGCACCAGATTGGTGGTGGTTTTGTGAGTGGCAAATCCCATAAATTTGGGAACATTCATGTGATACAAATCAAATCCTAAACGTTCTTTGTCTCATTAAGTTTCATTATGGCAGACAAAACATTATTTCTTCAAGTAATATTCATCTGTACAAATAAAACACTAGCTTATCTCCCAGGCCGTTTTGTCGTTTGATACTTCTTTCGCATCTATCTGTCAACTCGAGTAACCTGATGTCCTTGGCGGGGACTTTGCAAAATGTTTCAGGCGTATTGTAGAAGAATGCGAAGAGTTTTCAAGTTGCGACAACCGCTAAAATAACTTATGTTTTTTATTTATGTAAGAGAAGTACACATTTTTATGATTTTCTGTCGGCTTTTTCTTATCATCGTCACAGTTGCATGCATATAAATGCCCAGAAACCTGAGTAGTTGGAAAAATGCTATTGTCTGTGTGACTATATGAGTATTGGATTTGATGAAGCGAATCGGGGAAGTAGGTAGGTATAAATGCGTCATATATATATATATATATATATATATATATATATATATATATATATATATATATATATATATATATATTTTTTTTTTTTTTTTTTTTTCAAATTGCCTTTCTTTTATCAAACTACTTTCGATATAATATGATAATTTGATTCTATCCTTAATTTGATTTAAAAATGCGGTGAATAGCAGAGACTTCTTATTGAGAAGGTGAAAATGTGATTCCATATTTCACTGAAACTCGCACATTCCAAAAACACTTGTCAAAGTAGGTCAATCACTGACAAAAAACTTCCAAGTCCAGCCTATCTATTACATATTATAAGGAATATTATCTAGATTATTAGAAGTGATGATTCCATCACAGGTGACGCTGAGATTTCTGATGAGAAACTCTCTGTTTCAACCAGCAGATTTCGGTTGTACTGTAGGTATACCGCGATAACTTTATCGACCTCGGCACGTCTTTGACCTGTGACTGTTGATGACTTTAATGAAAGTAGTAAATATAACAACAATATGCAAACCCAAATTTAGTATATAAACTGTTCTCATATTTCGATATAGGTTTATAAGTGAGTGAAGAATCAATAATTTTGCAATAATATGTGGTTCTTTAGAAGAATAATAGCTGCTAGTATTGTCACAGCTTGTATTGTATTGGCAATATGTACAACAAAAATTTCGGCATTGTGTTCGAATTCTACGGAACTTTTAGCTAACATTTCCGAATTGGTTAGTCAGTCGGCCACTTATCAAACTTATGTAAATAATAATAAACATTTTACCGGCTTGAATAAAACTAAGAAACCAATTGGTAAGCATAAAGTATAACCTTTATTTTTTCTTCATTAAAACTAATGTTACACTTCCAGATTTTGGAGAGTTTGATTATATTATAGTAGGTTGCGGTACAGCAGGAGGTGTCTTAGCCAATCGGCTCACTGAAGATAAAAACATCGAAGTACTCTGCATTGAAGCAGGTGAGGCAACTCCTGTACTAACTGCAATTTTAGGCCTCAGCACATTTTTCTTTACTACTCCTTTGAATTGGGGATATAATACTACTTCGCAAACAAACGCTTGTTTAGGTAAATTTTAAAGAAACTCATAAGCATTATGACAATGAAGAAAACTCTAGCTCATAAATATCAACAATGTCCATATCCGAGAGGAAAAGTGGTGGGCGGATCCAGCACCATTAACGCAGGAGTTTATGCTAGAGGAAACAAAGAAGACTACAATCACTGGGCATCACTTGGCAACCCGGGTTGGACATACGAAGAATTGTTGCCTTATTTCAAGAAATCAGAATCTGCCAAATTTAAGGTAGACATAGAGCCTCAATACCATGGTTTCAATGGACCCCAGAAAATTTCTGTAGCTGAAGACACTCCTGAATTGGTATGTTGTTTGTAATACTTTAAAAAAATATATATTTATATTTGTTTTAGACACAATTATTCCTAGATGCAGCCAAAGAGCTTGGTGCCATAGAACTAGATTACAATGGTGATAATCAATATGGTACCAGCAGAATCCAAGCATATCTTAATGAAAATATTCGTTCTGGTACCTCACAAGCTTACATTAGTCCAGCACTAGATCGACTCAATCTCCACTTGCAACTAAATTGTCTAGTCACAAAAATAATAACTAAAAGTTCTAGAGCTGTTGGGATAAGGTTTACAATGAATGATAAATTATATTTTGCTAAGGCTACGAAGGAAGTTATAGTTTCAGCTGGGGCTATAAATACGCCACAGCTATTGATGCTTTCTGGTATTGGTCCTAGAGAGGAATTAAAGAAACATGGTATTGAACCCATTGCAATTTTGCCAGTAGGTCAATACTTACAGGATCATCCATTGTTCCCTGGAATGTTTTATAGGTAATCTAATAGCTATGTATTGTAAAATTTCCATGCTTTCATTGTCTCATTTATTGCAATATCATGTGGGTGGCCAGAAGCTTCTCAATTTGAGCTAAAATTTGGAAAATATTGATAAATCCATTGAGAGTCCCATGGGACATCATTTTATGAAACGCAGGTTTTAAAATTTTAGAACCAATCAAATCTATTATAACACATCTTTTGAACAACAAGTGAATGATTATTGTGAAAATAAGCGACCGCTTACAGCAGGATGGGGAGACCAATGTATTACTTACATTAGCCTTGAAAACAATCCTCAAAAACGACCAGATATCGAGTTAGTGACTGTTGGACCACCGGCGTTAACACCAGCTTGGGGAGCTGTTTTACAGTAAATCTACAAGAAATCTTTAAGCAGCAAATTACTTATCAATCTATCTATTAGATATAATGAAAAATATGCAGCAGCTTTCAAAATTCTAAATCCGTTAACTGATTTTTTGAACGCTCTCGTGCTACTCCATCCGGAATCTCGTGGCGAAGTGACACTCAAATCGAAGGACCCTTTTGATTTTCCTCAAATAAATCCAAACTTTTACTCTGATGAACGTGATATGGATCTTATGTATAGAGGAATCGAGAGGGCATTGTCATTAATGCATACGAAGGCTTATAAGAATTTTGAAGCTGAATGGCT
The DNA here is from genome assembly GCA_917834065.1 of Ceutorhynchus assimilis. Taxonomy (NCBI): domain Eukaryota; kingdom Metazoa; phylum Arthropoda; class Insecta; order Coleoptera; family Curculionidae; genus Ceutorhynchus; species Ceutorhynchus assimilis. Next base: position 9,195,862 of record OU892281.1, read on the forward strand.
ACGTATAGCCATGCCTGGCTGTGACGAGAAATTTAAGTCTTTTTCAAAAAAATGGTGGATTTGTGCAATTGGGCATTTGTCTGTATCTGTAAGTAGAATTGATTTATCGGTAATCATTTATAAGAAATTCCTTCCAGTGCTTCCACCCTATTGGTACAGCCAGAATGGGCCCAAGTCCAAACATATCTGTAGTTGATCATGAACTTAAAGTTCATGGTATCGGTGCTTTGAGAGTTGTTGATGCCAGCGTAATGCCATCTCATATATCTGGACATCCAAATGCTGCTGTTGTTATGATTGCTGAAAAAGCATCAGACTTAATTAAAATGGAGAATCTCAATCGTAAGCCTGATTACAGTTGAAAATAATTGGTTTGTTATAGAAGGAGTTATTTTGTTTGGATTCGTATTAAAATAAATCAAATATGTCTTTTTTCCATGAGTATTGAATAATATGCGTGATATACATCCATTTATTATTGATCATTGTGACAGTGGCGTAACTTCAAATCCGGGGCCCTCCCGCAAGGATTTTCCTGGGGCCCATCTTTTATATACAGTGTGTCCGTAAAGTAACGGATAAATTCATTATTTTGAAAACGGTAGAATTTTTGAAAAATCGCTCAGACACGTCAATTCTGTTTTTTTGTTTGAAATTTTTTGAAATATTTTTTATTATACAGGGTGTCTCAAAAATAGCTCCGCTGCTATCAACTTTGTTTTTTCAAATGGATCACCCTGTATATTATGACATTTATGGATTTTGCGAAAAATTCTAGACATATTTCATGTACAATCTTATACACCTATCTTCAACTGTTTCGGAAATATTGACAGTTGAAAATTGATTTTTTTGTTACTGTGACAGGCTGTAAAACCTGAACGGTTAATTTTAGAGGAAAACGGATTTTACATTCCTGTCTTAGATTTTCATAAACTATCATTTGACACCAACTTTAAAGTTAATCCGTGATTGAAAATTCCGGTTAAATTTAATCTCCGGGTAAATTCAAAGTTGGTGTCAAATGATAGTTTATGAAAATCTAAGATAGGAATGTAAAATCGGTTTTCCTCTGAAATTAACCGTTCAGGTTTTACAGCCTGTCAAAGTTGCAAAAAAATCAATTTTCAACTGCCAATATTTCCGAAACAGTTGAAGATAGGTATATGACATTGTACATGAAATATGTCGAAAATTTCCCGCAGAATTCATAAATGTCATAATATAGAGGTTGATTCATTTGAAAAAACAAAGTTGATAGCAGCGGAGCTATTTTTGAGACACCCTGTATAACGAAAAATATATCAAAAAATTTCAAACAAAAAAACAAAATTGACGTGTTTGAGCGATTTTTCAAAATAACCGTTTTCAAAATAATGAATTTATCCGTTACTTTACGGACACACTGTATATATTTTTTTAAATTTTTCCTTATATAGGGTGTCGGTTTTAAGTGGTACCACTATTGCTGTCTCCCAAACGGTAAGAAGGACGAAGTCGGTTAAATTAGATAAAAGTGGCAAATTTTAGTATTCATTGAAGGTAAGTTCACAGGGTTGCCAAATATTTGTACGTTTCCGAGATATAAGGGAAATGTAAAAAAGTTTTAAATGTTTTTTACAGGTAGTTTAATGACCAAGAAATGTACACATTTTATATGCATTTACATCTACCTGTTACCTAATAATATACCAGGATGGTTAGGTATCCTCACGCTCAGGTGACAGGTAGATGTAAATGCATTAAAATGTGTACATTTCTTGGACATTAAACTACCTGTATCTCAAAAACTAGTCATAGGATCAAGTTGGGCCAATGCTAAGTATTGATCAGAAAGGTCAAATTTATATCATATTAGAATTTGGTTAAATTTGGCGGAAGTCCCAAATCCCATAAAAGGTGTGCGGGGTCCATTTCAAAATCTATCAATTTTTAAAAAAAGTGTTCAATGCAAAAGTTCCAAGATTCTTTCTTCTCTACAAAATGGCGTTTGTTATCTTCACACAGCTTCTAGTGGTGTTTAGATTTTACCTCAGAAGCTTTACTTATGTCTCGGAAACAAATAAAAAATTGGCAACCCTGTGAACTTACCTCCAATGGATATTAAAGTCTGCCATTTTTATTTAATTTACCCGACCTCATACCTCCTGTTTCGGAAATAGCACTAATGGTATCACTTAAAACGGACAGTTAATTTTGCATCTGTGAGGAGTATGTCTGAATATTTCTCTCTGAGATTGCTTACATTGGTTAGGCCAGACATACTTTTTTAATGGTTGATATGTATTATGAGATTCATAGGTTAAAGTATTTTCTTTCAGTTTAGTAGTACTCTTGTCACCAGTTTAGTACTTTCGCCTGGTCTGGGGCCGCCAAGGTCACGGGGCCCCCTTGCAGCTGCAGGCCCTGCGGGCCCTTAGTTACGCCACTGCATTGTGAATGATTACTCATACAGTGAGTTTTTTTTTCATTACTCAATTATTTTCAACCAATAAAAATATCCTGGTCTCAATACTCCACTATCTAAGATCCAATCAGAAAATTCGACAAATTGACAACATACTTCAACCTTCCAATCGATCATTTTAACAGCTGATTTAGACAAGACTTGTACTAACGTAACTTCAATTTGTCCTCCAGTTGTCAGAATTGGCAATTAATTTTGTTATGAAAATTAAATGAAAAACCGTATAACTCGTGCCTATTATCTATTAATCATAGAAAAAGTATAGTATTCTACTCGTGGGTAATGGCTACTACTCACTCGGGTGATTACACTACTCGCCTGCGGCTCGTACTTCATCCTTCGTGAGTAATAGCCATCATTACCTGCTCGTTGAATAATATACAATTTTTTAAACTTATACCTCCTAAACATTTTTAATCATGAAACAGATACATAGAGAGATGTTGACTAAGAAGACATATTTCAAAAACAAGCAGGAGAGTCTGTAGGTTTTACGAAGTCACAAAAAGGAGCATTTACCCCGAATAAAACACGTATTTTTCGTTCAAAACTCAGGTTCATCATATAAGAAGAATATTGTTCCAAAGAAGATCAATCAAAAGTGAGGTTAAGGTCATCGCTAAAGCGTCTACATTCACAGAAAAGGTCCAGGTACTTCTTCATTTATTCCTTGTATTGTAGCCAGTAGAAGTCAGACTGGTTGAACCTCGTATCAAAAAAGAGAAATCTGTTACGAACTTTCTCAGGATTTTGATCTTGTTTGACCAGCGAAAATGGGCAGATGGTCGAGTAAAGGTACTAACACCTAGTATTTACCTAAAAGCAGGGACCTACTCAGGTTCAATTGCTTGACGGCTTATCCTGATTTGACTACTAGGAAATTGACCATAAGATGAAGCTAATAAGTTCATTGGCATAATAGATAAGTATAAGTACAATGAAAGATACCTACACAAGATTAGGTAAATTAAATATTTGAGTAGTGAAAAACAAGCTGATTGTTTTTAAAAATATATTTTTTGAAAGTGATTATTATTTTTCACCTAAATAAAGTTTCCATGTGCCGATAAGTTATTAATGACTATATGTTGATGTTTCAAATATTAGCAGCAAATAAAGAATTACCTACAACAACAACAAAATGCAAATAAAACCCATATTTAGTATATAAACTCTGTTAACATTTTAAATGCTCACTAGGTAGTGAAAAATCAGCTGTTTTGTTCAATTTTGCAAAAATATGTGGTTTTTTAGACTAATAAAAGTTGCTAGTTTTGTGTTGGCAATATGTCCACCAAAAACTTTGACATTATGTTCAAATACTACCGAAATGTTAACTAATATTTTCGAATTGATTGGTCAGTCGGCTACTTATCAAACACCTGTGAATAATAGTGAATATTATACCGGCTACAATAAAAATGAAAAGGCAATCGGTAAGCATACACTCTTCGGTTCATTCATCCAGACTAATGTAACTCTTCCAGATTTTGGAGAGTATGATTATATTATAGTAGGTTGCGGTACAGCAGGAGGTGTTTTAGCCAATCGGCTTACTGAAAACGAAAACATCAAAGTACTCTGCATTGAAGCAGGCGGGGTTGCTCCTGCACTAACTGCAATTTTAGGCCTTAGCACACTCTACTTCAATACGCCTTTAAATTGGGGATATAATACTACTTCACAAGGAAATGCTTGTTTAGGTAAAGTTTTACAAAGAATCGTATACATTTTGACAATAAAAAAAAAACTTCAGCTTGTAAAAATCAACAATGTCCATATCCGAGAGGAAAAGTTGTGGGCGGATCGAGCACTATTAACGCAGGAATGTATAGCAGAGGAAACAAAGAAGACTACAATCACTGGGCATCACTTGGCAACATTGGCTGGACTCACGAAGAATTGTTGCCATACTTTAAAAAATCAGAATTTGCCAAGTTTGATGTAGACATAGAGCCTCAGTATCATGGTTTTAGTGGACCACAGACTATTGATGTTGCTGAAGATACTCCAGGATTGGTGTGTTTATGTTCAATAACGATCAAAAAAAAATTTATATTTTTATCTGTTTCAGACAGAATTATTTTTAGATGCAGCTAAGGAGCTTGGTGCCATACAGCTAGATTACAACGGCAAAAGTCAAAATGGTACTAGTAGAGTCCAAGCATATTTAAAGGGAAATGTTCGTTCTGGTACCTCACAGGCATACGTCAGACCAGCACAAGATCGTCCCAATTTCCACTTGCAACTAAATTGTCTAGTCACAAAAATAGTAATTAAAAATTCTACAGCTGTTGGAATAAGGTTTATTAGAAATGGCAAATTGTATTCTGTTAAAGCTAAGAAGGAAGTTATAGTTTCAGCTGGGGCTGTAAATACACCACAACTTTTAATGCTTTCTGGTATTGGTCCTAGAAGGGAACTAGAGAAACATGGAATAAAACCAGTTGCATTTTTACCAGTAGGGCAATATTTACAGGATCATCCTATATTTCCTGGAATGGTTTTCAGGTAATAGCTATTTTTTTCTAAAATATTCACATGCCTATCAATACATTTATTGCTCAATGAACTGCGAATTCCATTTGGCTAATATTTTTAGAACTAATCAAGTCTATTATAACACATCCTTTGAACAACAAGTAAATGATTTTTGTGAAAATAAGCGACCGCTTACAGCAGGATGGGGATTCCAATGTGTTACTTACATTACCCTTGACAACAAGCCTAACAGACGACCAGATATAGAACTATTGACCATTGGACCACCGGCTATGAGTCCAGCTTGGGGAGCTGTTTTACAGTAAGTCTACAATAAATCTTTGAGCAGCAAATTACTTATCAATCTATCTATTAGATATAATGAAGAATATGCAGCAGCTTTCCAAATTCTAAACCCCTTAACTGACTTCATGAACACCCTTCTGCTACTAAATCCTTTTTCTCGAGGAGAAGTAACGCTGAAATCTAAGAACGCTGCTGATCTTGTTCAAATAAATCCAAACTTTTTCTCTGATAAACGTGATCTACAGATTATGTATAGAGGAATCGAGAAGGCATTGCAATTAATGCATACCAAGGCTTATAAAAACTTCAAAGCTGAATGGTTACGTATACCGATGCCTGGCTGTGATGAGGCATTTGAATATTTTTCCAAAGAATGGTGGATTTGTATTGTCAAGCATTTATCAGTTCCTGTAAGTAAATATGAATTGTTATTGATCATTTAATAAAGCTGTCCCACAGTGTTTCCATCCTATTGGTACAGCCAGAATGGGTCCAAGTCCAAACATATCTGTAGTTGACAATGAGCTGAAAGTTCACGGTATCTGTGGTTTGAGAGTTGTAGATGCCAGCATAATGCCAACTCATATATCTGGACATCCAAATGCTGCTGTTGTTGTGATTGCTGAAAAAGCGTCGGACCTGATTAAGAGAGATTACGAAAATAATAAGCCTGATTGCAGAAGATAAATATATATATTTATATTATTTCTTGTTTCTATTTGTATATAAATAAATCCAATATTGATGAAAATATTTGTATTTTTTCATAAGAAATTGTCAATCAATCAATATCTCAAATAGATATTCGTAAGATGTTCATGGGAGTATTTTAAAAAAGAGAAGGGTAAACTCGGGACAGACTGTTCTCTTATACATTTTCGGTAAAACAAACCTATATTTGGAAACAATCTCACTTTTCTGCCCCTATCCAAGTTTAATAATTTATTCATCCCGGCAATACAAATAGAAATGTTTACAGACGTCAACTGGAGCCATGTAATCTTCAAGAGTCAGTTTTTTTGGTAGAATGCCTTGGTTTTTGTAGATAAATAAATAAATAGATAATAAATGGCTGGTAAAAATAAAAATACATAAATATTCTAACTCTCCTTCCACATAACACATACGCCTTCGTCTCGGTTCCATAGAACTCTTATCCGATCCAAGATGGATTGGATTACAAGTAGATTGTGGATTGTCCTGTAAGTAATTTGGTCAAACCTTTCCTCGCATATCAACACATACATTATTATAGTACATTGAGAATTAATTTAGTCAGTGTCTTTGTAATGCAACGATGATCTATTTCCGTATTTAGGCTGGATATATACCTAGCTATACAGAGACTCATACATGATTGTTTTAGGAATATGTAGGTATCTAAAATTGCAAATCTCTGCACATAATAGGCTTATCATATTTTTGTTTAGCCGTGTGTAAAGCCACTAAATTTTCACCAAAACCAGTGATGAAATGTGGTTCCAGGATCCATGCCCCTGCACCAAGTTCTCGGTCATCATTTTCCCAAAGGGTAATATAATGAGCTTGCCCTCTTCTCCAAGTTTTTCCAAACACAGCATACATTAATTTGGAAAAATATCCTTTCGATGCAAAATAATTTCAGTTGTTATTTTAAATTTAGAACTTCATTTTTATCACTATTATGTTGTTAGGCTTCTGGAAAATGTGTATTTTCTATTTCGACTTTTTCTCGAAACAACTTCTTCAGGATACGAAAAATGGCAGGTTCACGTCAGAAAATATTTTGGAATGATCAATTTAAAAAAAAAAAAAAAAACACACAAAAAATTCCTATAAATATTCAGTTTATTCTAATACGAATCGAGACAAAAATACTCCTCCAATATTTGTCAATGTTATTTTTTGCAATCAGGCCTATTATTTTTGTTATCCATTATAATAAAGGCGGATGCCTTTTCAGCAATCATAACAACTGCAGCATTTGGATGTCCAGATATGTGAGTTGGCATTATGCTGGCATCTACAACTCTTAAACCACAGATACCATGAACTTTCAGCTCATGATCAACTACGGATATATCTGGAGATTTACCCATTCTAGTTGTACCAATAGGATGAAGACCCTAAAAATACATTTTTTAATGATTATAACAAATACTTAACTATACTTACAGGTACTGACAAGTGCTTCACAACACAAAGCCACCATTCTTTCGTAAAATACACAAACTCCCCATCACAACCAGGCATCGGTATACGTAACCATTCAGCTTTAAACTGTCTATAAGCTTCAGTATCAATCAATAGCAATGTCCTCTCGATTCCTCCATACATTACATCCAAGTCACGTTCATCAGAGTAAAATTTTGGATTTATCTCGGGATAAATAGAAGGATCCTTAGATGAAAGTGTCACTTCTCCACGAGATTTAGGATTGAGTAGCAAAAGACAGTTCATAAAGTCAGTGGCTGGGTTAAGAATTTGGAAAGCTGCAGAATATTTTTCGTCATATCTGCAATGCGGATTTCTGCCTAGTTTGCTGATTAAAACACATTTGTAAACTTACTGTAAAACACCTCCCCAAGTAGGACTCATGGCTGGTGGTCCAAAAGTCAACAATTCGATATCTGGTCGTCCGTTTGTATTATTTTCCAAGCTAATGTAGGAAATACATTGGGTTCCAAATCCCGCAGTGAAAGGCCGTTTGTTTTCGCAATAATCATTTACTTGTTGTTGAAAGGATGTGTTGTAATAGACTCGGTTAGTTCTTAAAATATAAGTAAATCAGAACTCACGGCCCATAGAATGAGTAATGGTTGTTACCTGAAAACCATTCCAGGAAAAAATGGATGATCCTGTAAGTATTGCCCTACTGGTAAAAATGCAATGGGCTTTATTCCAAGTTTCCTTAGCTGCTCTTTGGGACCAATACCAGACAGCATTAAAAGTTGCGGCGTATTCACAGCCCCAGCCGAAACAATAACTTCCTTTTTAGCTTTTCCAAAATACAATTTGCCATTCCAAATAAATTCAATTCCAACAGCTATAGAATTTTCAATTATTATTTTTGTGACTAGACAATTTAGTTGCAAGTGGAAATTGGGACGATCAATTGCTGGTCTGATGTATGCCTGTGAGGAACCAGATCGAACATTTTTGTTCAAATACGCCTGGACTCTACTGGTACCATATTGACTATTACCGTTGTAATCTCGTTCTATGGCTCCAAGCTCATTATTTGCGTCTATGAAAAACTGTGTCTAGAAAACAAATTTAAGTAATTTGGCTTGAATTCTAACAACAAATACCAATTCTGGAGTATCTTCAGCAACATCAATAGCTTGTGGCCCCTCAAAACCATGATACTGTGGCTCTATGTCTACATCAAATTGGGCAGCTTCAGATTTCTTAAAGTATGGCAACAATTCGTCATAAGTCCAGCCAGCGTTGCCAAGTGATGCCCAGTGATTGTAGTCTTCCTTATTTCCTCTGGTATAAATTCCAGCGTTGATAGTGCTGGATCCAGCGTTGATAGTGCTGGATCCACCCTCGACTTTCCCTCTTGGATATGGACATTGTTGATTCTTACAAGCTAAAGTTGCTTATGGTAAGCAAAATGATCAGAGTTTTCTCTGGAATATTACCTACCTAAACAAGCGTTTGTTTGCGAAGTAGTATTGTATCCCCAATTATAAGGCGTAGTAAAGTAGAGTGTGCTTAAACCTATAATTGCAGTTAGTGCAGGAGCTGCCTCACCTGCTTCAATACAGAGAACACTGATGCTTTTATTTGCAGTGAGCCGATTGGCTAAGACACCTCCTGCCGTACCGCAACCTACTATAATATAATCGAACTTTCCAAAATCTGAAAGATGAGCTACATTAGTTGAAATGAAAAAAACGAATTATGTTTGCTTACCAATTGCCTTTTCAGTTTTATTATAGCCGGTATAAAATTCACTGTTATTTACAGGTGTTTGATAAGTAGCCGACTGACCGAGTAGTGCAAAAATGTTGGTTAAAAGTTCCGTATAATTTGAGCACAATGCCAAAGTTTTTTTTGGAGATGTTGCCAATAGAAAACCACAAACTAAAATAAGTTTAAATTGCCACATATTTTGCGAGATTATTCGAAGCAAATGATTGACATTTTTAAACAGTAAAAAAAAACACAGTTTATATACTATATTTTGATTTGCATATTGTTATCTCAACGTTTTGTTTGCTGGGTACTAATATTATTCGAAAAATCGTCCATAGTATCCCATAAAAAATTAGATCATGGACAATTTTTGACTCACAAGTTAATATTAATTTGTCAAAACAATTCAGAATATTTTTTTTATAACAAATATTTGTTTTACCATATCTATTGTGCCAATGAACTTAGCTTCATCTGATTTATCTTTTATCATATTTGGTATAAATTGTGTCAAACAACAACTTCTCCTCTTGTGATGGTCATTGGTCGAACATTTGTTGTTCGAATTCTACTGATGCAATATTGAGTTTCGTGTTCCCAACTGCTTTGAAATATCCAGCAACTTGCCACGCAATTTCCGCCCTCAAAAGGCTCAAGCCACCGACCATTGAGGTTCTTTAGGTTATTAAGCCACATTAGACTATGATGATCAGTGATCACAGTGAACGTTGATCCTTCCAGATTTTGCCTCAGCTTTTCGATAGCCCAATTCACCGCCAAACGTTCTCGTTCCGTATCAGTGTAATGTCGTCCATTTCGATTCAGAGAACGGGAGACATATGAATCCACCTTTTCTCCTTCTGATGTTTCTTGTGTCAATACAGCGCCGATTCCAAAACCACTAGCATCACCCTGCACGGTAAAGGGTAAGGAAAAATCGGGGCAAGTCAAAACAGGCGCAGTTACTAAAACATCCTTCAATGATTGGAAAGCTTCTCCACACTTTAAAAGGTTGGTTTTTCCGTGTCAGATTCGAAAGAGGAAATATTAAAGTAGATAAACTGAGAATAAATCTCCTATACCAGGACGCCATGCCTATCACTCTTCGTATCTCTTGTACATTGGTAGGAGGTGGGATTTTCAAGATGGTACTGACCTTATCGGGGTCGACATGCAGACCATTACGATCAACGACATACCCCATGTTGGAAACATGTTCCAACAATCATGCTATCTCTTTTTGATGGCAAAATATTTTTATACATATAAAGTTTGCAACACTGCAGCGTTGTCGTCATGTCTATTTTGTCATGTCTGTCAATATATTGCGCGCCATTTTTGTCATTGCAGCAGTGTAGCTTGGAGCTTGTCCACGTTAACAAGCATCCAGAAACCTTTTCACATTTTAATAAATTTTATAATCTAGCTCTGCCCTGTTGGGCATCTAAGCAAGCTCTGGCTTCTTGTCATCTTGTAGTAGTAATTGTAAATAGTGTAAATATTGTGTAAATTGTTGTAAATATAGTGTCAGTGAAAAGCGCGTGTGTTTTAGTTCCCTATCCAGTCGATCATCCAGTCCACCTAATTATACAGTCCACTAATTATCAAGTTATTTATCTTCCATTATGTGGTTTTGCACATAATTTTGGCCAGTTCGAGCCGGATACTGGATAGTTCGGAACCTAAAAGTGCTTTAAAAACCCTCAAAAAGTGCCTTTTTAGTGGTTATTGATTGTTCCATCGTGATTTTTGGCGCCATGTGATGCAAAAAATCAATCATCCACTGTGCAGTCTGCACGTGTCTCAAACAACGTTGGGTTCCACGTGCCACCAGCGAAGGTTTCCGCCGGAACCGGAAGTGCGTAAGTAGAGTGGGGCGGAGCAAACAAACTTCACTTGTCAAATTCAAAAGGGTGCTTCTTTTTCTCGTCTGGTTCAACCCAAGTCACCCCGGGTGCAGTATCCTTGCTTGGTGCAATGAAGTACAGCCCCGGAGCAACGAACATGAAAGTGAGAGTTCACCACCCCGACAGCTTAACCTCAAATTAAATGTCAAACATTTGTTTACGTTTTGTTGTTTGTTGTTTGTGTATTTTGGATTTTTGCAGTGAATTTGAGTGAATTTGCATTATTTTTGAAAAACTGAATTTTTCGCATTAATTATTGCTATTTTTTCATTATTTATTTAAAGGATGAACAATTATCCGTTTTTCGTTTTGTTAAGTAGTTTTAAAAAAAAAAAATCTAATTTATTAGGTAATTTTAAATTTTGTTTATAGATTTCTTTTGATATTTTCTTATTTTTTTGATTGTAAACTTTGTAAATATGGCTACCAAAAAGCAAATTGATAAATTATTGTCAAAGAAAAAGCAAGCAATCGACTCCATGGTTAGAATAAGTCGTTATATTTCCGATCACAAATCTGATCCTGACAGTGAGTATAAAACCGACCAATTTTTAGTTCGGAAGGAAATATTGCAGGACAGTTTTCAAAAGCTTAAAGACATTCAATTTGAAATTCTGTGCCTTGATGGTAACTATGATGATTCAATTGATGATGTAGAAACTCTTTTTTATGATGTCATTGTAAGTATTAAAAATTGTTTACCTAAATCTAATTTACCAGGACCAGCTAATACTAGTAATTTAGCAACTAATATTGCTCAATCGGTTTCAATTCCACCTACTCAAAGTAATAATTTTATTTCTGCTGCTAAATTGCCCCCAATCGAGATACCTACCTTTGATGGAAAAAAATTAACCAAACCAAAAAAGGTATTTATCTCAGATCGGTTACCAAGATTGCAGTGTTACCGATTGATGACAATAATTGTTAATAATATTTTTGAAAATTATTCACAAAATTCTGTACATATATTTGTAAAACATTTAGATTTATATTTATATTCAATTAGCTATACTCGTATATACATACATAATGTCATACTATGTGTTCCAGAAATGTTTTTAGCTTTAATTGTTAGTTAAGTTTTCGTTTACTGGATCATCATTGAAATCATACCTTTTTTTAAAAAAAGGGTTGCTTACTTTCTCTTTAATTTTTTTATTTTTTTTTGCTGGAAAATTTTACCTTGGTTTCATGTGAAACTCTAGGCCCCCCAGCATGTTGGAAACATGTTCCAACAATCATGCTATCTCTTTTTGATGGCAAAATATTTTTATACATATAAAGTTTGCAACACTGCAGCGTTGTCGTCATGTCTATTTTGTCATGTCTGTCAATATATTGCGCGCCATTTTTGTCATTGCAGCAGTGTAGCTTGGAGCTTGTCCACGTTAACAAGCATCCAGAAACCTTTTCACATTTTAATAAATTTTATAATCTAGCTCTGCCCTGTTGGGCATCTAAGCAAGCTCTGGCTTCTTGTCATCTTGTAGTAGTAATTGTAAATAGTGTAAATATTGTGTAAATTGTTGTAAATATGGTGTCAGTGAAAAGCGCGTGTGTTTTAGTTCCCTATCCAGTCGATCATCCAGTCCACCTAATTATACAGTCCACTAATTATCAAGTTATTTATCTTCCATTATGTGGTTTTGCACACCCCAAATATTTCAATTCCGGGCGGCAGAACTTACATTTTTCCTTAGAAACCGTTAGGTTGGCAGCTCTCAGCCTCTTGAAAACTTCATCTAATACTTCCAGGTGTTTCTCAAACGTGGAAGTCACAATAATTATATTGTCAAGATATACCAGTATGTACTCCTCCAGATGGGCCCCCAGAACTTGGTCTATTGTCATGTTGCGGGTGCGTTGGATAATCCTATAGGTAGAAGTCGATATTGGTACAATCCGCGACCGAGAATGGTAAAAGCTGTTAATGGTTTTGAAGCCTCTGAAAGGGGTGCCTGAAAATATGCAGACTTAATATCCATCGTGGACAAATACCGAGCATTTTTAAGATTTTCCAACGTAGCGGAAATGAACGGTAGAGGGTATGAATCCTTTTGGGTAAACGTATTCAATTTTCGGAAGTCCGTTACAAATCGCCATAAAACTCCATCCGATTTCTTCACAAGAAGAATTGGAGCTGCCCAAGGACTGGAACTTGGTTTAACTATACCTTCTTTCAAAAGTTTGTCAAGCTCCGCATGAATATGTTTCTGCATAATCGGCGAGAACGGGTAGTAGCGCTGTTTTATTGGTGGAGATGACGTTTCTATATGGTCCTCTACTAAGGTAGTACAACCAAGGCGATCGACCATTTTTGCAAAACATTGCTTGACCAAATCCTCAAATTTCTTATTTTGCTCGGGAGTTAATTCTGATTTTGAGCTTAAATTGTCTGAGCCCAAGCTGATAGAAGTGATGCTTGTTACAGTGAAAAATTTCCAATTGCCGTGCCTCAAGTCAGGCACAATTTCCATCCGTCTCCAGAAATCTGCACCGAGTATCAAGGTATGCGGCAATGTTGGTATTATTAAGAGTTGATGAACTTTTACTCGACCTTCCACTGCGATTGGCACATATATAGATCCTATACTTAGACACTTATTACCATCCGCAACGGTACAAGATATTTGATGTTCTTCATTTAGGGGCAAATTTAGAGTTTTTAGAATAAACCATCCAGGCCCACCGGCGATACTTGATGACGCGCCACTATCCAGGAGACCATGTAATTCTAAGCCCAAAATATTTACACAAAGGTAAGGTCTTTTATCTCCTTCAGCATAGGAGAGGATGACATCCAGCTTTTTGTTTATTTGTTAAAATTCTATTGGTGATGATGGTGGGATCACGAGACACTTCATGGCCCTCTAATGTCTTGGCCTTGCGTTTTCCGAACTGCTAGAGCATTTAGGACAGTTCAGAACAGTATAATTTCCAGTGCCACATCGGAAGCAATATTTAGTTTTGGACTTACTATACTCCGAAGCTCGATGGCCACCAGCCCTGCAATTCCAACACGAGATCTCATCAATGACCACATCATCCACTGCACTGGTAGAAGCACTGCCTTCTGTATATAAATATAAGCTAAATCAGGCTCAATCAGTTTCTTATTTCTATGCGAGGGAGGAGCAAATTTTTCAATTGACTGTTTGCTTTCCTCTATCTGCCTTCCTAGATCAATAAGGTGTTGAATAGACTTGACTGTGATTAAGCTCAGTTGACTTTGATAAAATGGTGAAATATTTTTCATCAAAATTTTGAGTACCAGAGCATCTGCTACTGGACAGGTTAACCGTTTGAACATGTTGATCATTGTGGCTACATAGATACCTATCGATTCCTTAGGTCCTTGAGTTCGCTGTTTAATCTCATCAAACAATCGATCATTATAATCACTTGGCAAAAACTGTCTGCGTAATTCATGAACCAGTTGTTCCCAGGTTCCAATGTTATCTTTATTAGCCTTATACCAAATCTTCGCTTCCGCCACAGTCTCGAGGAAGCTATTTAGGGACATTGATTCGCCATCTTATTTTAAATTCCACTGTTAAACTGGTATGGACTTTGGTCTATTGTTTTGAGAACTTTGTGATATAGCCGGTGCGGCTGTGACATTATTCTCCGTCTCAGAATCCTCAGAACTTCCCTCGGATGAAGAAGAGTCGTGCTCATCATCCAACCCGGTTGATGACAGCAAACAAAGGACTATGGGCCAGAGAGAGTTTTTTAAATTTTCTCGCTTTCTGTTGGAGTGTGGAATATAGAGATAGAACTTTAACAACCGCTTCTGAGCGTTGACAAATCTTCTCGTCTCCCTTCGGTACACTACGGTCTGCTCGGCCGTAGGCATGCCATAGTTTCGTAGAAATCTTCATAAAATTTCCACTCTCCGCTGATTCGCAAAATTCACCAACAAGATTTTCAAGCTCTGAAATCTTTCCAGTTATTTCTGCCCCACGTAGGGCGCCAATTTGTTACAAATTATTTGTAATTTGTTAGTTTAAGAAAAAATAACCTAGGGTCGTGAATTCAAAAAAAAAAATTAAGATAACGTCTAGTCCCTACTCAGAAATTTCCTTTCAATGGCAATCTCGCAAAGCAATGAAAAACTTAGAAAATGGGCCTCACGTTGGGCGCCAAAATTTTCCACGCGATTTCCGCCCTCAAACGGCTCCAGCAGTTTAAAGGGGAAGGTACGGTAAGGTGGACAACGGAATGCTAGGCTAGCGCAGCTCGGGAGTGGTCGTGCGGTTCAATCTCAAACTCACAGGAATAAAAAAATATAGACGCCAGTAACCTATATAAAAAAAGCCCAATTCCCAATGTAGATTGATAACCGGTTACAAGAAATCATCAAAAGTTACCATTCGCATAGCAGATCGAAATTAGCGGGTTGCCAAAATAGTCGATGGCCGGATCATGCGTAGCGGAACCTACCAAACTCATCAGGCCGAAATATTCTTATCTATAAGGTCTATAATACAAAAATTGTTGCAAATTAATAAATCACCAACCAAATTCGCACAGTACAGAACCGGCTCAGCCGT
The DNA here is from genome assembly GCA_917834065.1 of Ceutorhynchus assimilis. Taxonomy (NCBI): domain Eukaryota; kingdom Metazoa; phylum Arthropoda; class Insecta; order Coleoptera; family Curculionidae; genus Ceutorhynchus; species Ceutorhynchus assimilis. The sequence continues at coordinate 9,211,482 of OU892281.1, forward strand.
TTAAGGCTATGGGTTATTGTCGAAATTCTTAAACCTAACAAAAATTAACAATTTTAACTCCATCTTGGACACTGGGTCCAGTCAATCAAAATCCAATGGAGAAGAATTTCGAAGCTCACTGGGGGAAAGGCCTAAAAGATTCTGATCCTTTTTGCTGATGACATAAACAATTAGCTATGAAAAAAACGAAAGAGGAGATAGGATAAGCTTTCAGCTATGGAAATAAGGCAATAAGAGGTTTCCTGAAAAATGAAGAAGTCAATAAAATGATACTCTCAAAGAAAACATAAAGAAAAACAACGGCGCAATCACAGAAAGAGTCATAGAAGAGAATAGAGGCTGATTGACCTAATACCTAGAAAATCATGAGCATGAAACTCTCCGATGTGAGAAGCTTCTATGGTGACCTATGAAGATTGAAGCAAGATTTTGAATGAGAAAACAAATCAATAACCAACCAGAACTAGAAACAGAAGGAAAAAAGGCTATTCTATCAAGAATAAATAGACTTTCCATTATGAAAATTTTCATAGAAGAAGCCTATGACTACTCTTTTCTCTATCCCCCTATCTTGGACTATGAAAAGGCAATCAGCTTTGGGTCATAGGAATAAAATATCGACTTGACTCGCCAATCACGATACAGAGAGCTTAACATCTATAGCAATGTCGCAACTCGAAGAGAAAACCAATTTCTTTCCAATCAGGACAGGAGTCAGATAGGGAAATGTTATTTCACCGAAACTTTTCAATCTGGCAATAGAGGATGGAGGATCTTTAAGAAATCAGACTGGTCTAGACGTGGAATTTAGAAGGAAGCTGATCATAAGACTCTCTGACATAAACAAACACTTAGATAAAAGCGAGAACCGAGTTAGAGTTACTTAACATTAAATGTAGTTTTGCATGTCACATTGGCAGACTATATAGTTGGAATTCCGAACTGATACAATAAAGAGCATATTCTAGATAGGTAACCGTCGTTGTAAAACTCTTAAGATTCAACACCTGAGGTAAATTTAAGCCAATTAGGTACGGAAAACATGCAGATTCAGTAATAAAAGGTGTGGCGCGTGCAATCAATTGACACTTCAAAAAATATACGACAACAGAAATATTTTGTTGTACCGCAATCGTGGGCGGCACAATGCATCGGCGGTACTAGAAAGGTCAACAGTCTTTGATGCAAGCCATATCGGAAAAAAATCAACAAAATGAATATGGTTGTTTGATGAATAGGATCTATTGTCAGAGTGGGTCGAGTGGAATATTTTGATACCATGAATGGGAAATATTGAAGGCCTTTATTACTTTCCCACATTTATTGATCTAATGTCAGTGTAGCCTATTCCTGGTAAATTTGAGTCTAACCAAAATAATATAACACAGTCGGAAACAAAGCACAACGTACCTAATTCTAGCAGGCCAACTGTTCCCAAAATGCAATGTATTAAACTTATTTAATCTAGCTTGTATCAAAAGCTGGTAGCTCTCCGGCGCCATACAGTATTTACTTTCATACATTAGCTAATTACATTGAAGTTTAATGATTCGGCTTGTGTCAAACCCGTAGTGCAATCTGCACAAAACATACACAATATTGGTTTTCGGTTTAAGCCGCTGTATTATGGTTGTGAATATTGGGTGGCTTTTTTGATTAAAATTTTAATTATGAAAGTTTTTTTGTTTTGTTTGTTTGTTCTCTCACTAGATAATCATAATGCCTATGTCCCAGAATGTATTACAATTTTGTCCAATCCTGCTTGCATCATACAACATGATTACATAATAATTTAGACTGCTTTCTGCTACATTATACCTAAATTCTAATAACCAAAAAATCGTCTGGGTATAGATTCATGAAGCGTCTCAATGACATCCGGTGGGTACCCAGTCACGGGTTAATGAAGTTCCACTTAAAAACAGAAACACAATCGGTACCCGAGGAGTTCGTTTGAGTAAATAAGCGACCGCGTTGGGTGCTGATCAAAGGTAATGCCGATTGGTTTTTTTACCGCAATACTGAGCAAAAAGTCCTTAACACTCGAATGACTATCGGTAGATTAAGACGTGATGTTGATGACGGGTTCAGGCTTTGGCGATGATTGCCGATCACCCATACAAGATTATACATTTGAAAATAAAATAAATACAAACAATTTGATTTTCATTTAAAATAAGTAGGTAGGTAGTTATAGATGCCACCGCAAATTAAATTTTTGTTCAGCTGATTTCGTTTTGGTCCTATAAATCTATGTTAATGATAGCATGACCTACTAGGATTGTTCATTCAAAGAACAAAGTAGTCGACAAGGTTTTTCTCTTCTTTTTTTTTTATGAGCTGGCGAAACTGGTAGTACAGAGGGCATTCAATGAGGGGTGCTGCAGCACCATTTTGAAATGTGGAAGGATGAATTTTTCTTAATTTTACTTGAAAAAGTCAATTTTTCAGAATTTTTCCTGGAGTGATTTTTCACTGGAAAATTTTGAAATTTTCTTTCTGCCAGTTTTCCAGAAAAAAATTAAAATTAAAAGAATGAATTTTGCTTAAAAGTCAGTTTTCCAGAATTTCTCCTCCTCACTTTCTTCTTTTTCCTGGAAAATTTTTGAAATTTTTCCTTTGCCAGTTTTTCAGAAAAAAATTAAAATGTAAAAGGATACATTTTTTTTCATTTTACTTGAAGCAGTCAATTTTCCAGAATTTTTTACTGGAAAAGTTCCTCAGTTTCCTTTTTCTTTTGGAAAAATTTCACAATTTTTGCTTTGCTAATTTTCCAGAAAAAAATTGAAATGTGAAATTATGAATTTTGCTTAAAAAAGTCAATATTCTATTCTAGAACCTTGGAGTGATTTTCCACTAGAAAAATTTGAAATTTTCCTATAATGAGCTCCTCATTTTCTTCATTCTCCCTGAAAAATTTCACAAGTTTTGCTTTATTAGTTTTCCAGAAATAAATTGAAATGAGAGGATGAATTTTTCTTAATTTTGCTTAAATAAGTCAATTTTCCAGAATTTTTCGTGAAGTGATTTTTCACTGAAAAATTTTGTAATTTTGCTTTAATGAGATCCTCACTTTTCTCTTTTTTCTAGGAAATTTTCACAATTATCCTTTTGCCTGTTTTCTAGAAAAAAAAATAAAATGTAAGAAAATGAATTTTGCTTAAAAAAGTCAATTTTCCCTTAGTTTTTGCATCTTCGAAAAACTCATAATAATTTTCGTAATTCCCCCGTAACTTTTTCGTAATTTTTTCGTAACTTCAAAAAACATAATTTTTTCGTAATTCCCGTAATTTTTTGTACCTATTTTTAATTCTCCCAATTTTTTAAAAAACTTTTTTGAATTGAATGTAATTTTCATAATTTCAAAAATTCGTGATTTTCGTAATTCCTATAATTTTTGTAATTTTCGTAAATCTCTTTATTTTTATAATTCCAGTCATTTTTCGTAATTCCTGCAAGAATAACGGAAAAGTGAGGCAAAATTCGCGTGAAAATTTGTTGAAATTGCGAGAAAGTGAGTTTGGACTTTGAAATTGCAGAAAAGTGAAGGTGAAATTGCAAAAAAAAATTGTTAAAAGCCGTTATTTCTCAAATAAATTTCGTTATTTTTATAATTTTTCCTTAGTATTTGCAATTTTCGCAAAACTCGTAATTTTCGTAATTCCCATAACTTTTTCGTAGTTTTCTTAATTTTTCGTAACTTTCCAAAATTCATCGTAATATTTCTGTAATTCCTGTAATTTTTGAATAATTCCTGTTGTTTCTCAGATTTTCGTAATTTTTTAATTTCCGTAATTTCTCAAAATATTCAGTTACTTATTTTATAATTCCCCCTAAGTTTTTGTTATTTTCAAAAATTCGTAATTCCCGTAATTTTCGTTTTTGTTTTTTGTGAATTTTCATTATTTCCGTAATTTCTCAGATAATTCTCCCTATTTCTATAATTCTTCCTTAGTTATTGCAATTCTTGGAAAACTCGTAATTTTCGTAATTCCCGTAACTTTTGTCATAAATCCCGTAACTTTCCAAAAATTATCGTAATTTTTTCGCAATTCCCGTGATTTTTTCTTATTTCTTTCAATTTTTATATTTCCTGTAGTTCCTCAAATTTTCGTTATTTTGTAATTCCCGTAATTTCTCAAAAAACTCCGTTATCTTTATATTTCCCCCCAAGTTTGTTGTGATTTTCAAAAATTGGTAATTCCCGTAATTTTTTTTTTCTTGGAATTTTCTAAAATTTTCAAATTCCCGTAATTTCTCAAAAAATTCTCGTTAATTTCATAATTCCCCCTTAGTTTTTGCAATTTTCGGAAAATTCGTGAATCCCGTAACTTTTTGTAATTCTTGTTATTATCGTAATTTTTTGAAAATTGTCACAATTTTTTCAATTTCCGTGATTTTTTCGTATTTTTCATAATTTTTGAATAATTCCTGTAGTTTTCAGATTTCCGTAATTTTTTAATTCCTGTAATTTCTCAGCAAACTCCGTTATTTTCATAATTCCGAAATTATGTAATTCTCGTAATTTTCGTATTTTATTTTGGGAATTTTCGAAATTTTGTAATTCCTGTCATTTCTCAGATAATTTTCGTTATTTTCATAATACCCACTTAGTTTTTACAATTTTCCAATTCCCATTATTTTCGTAATTTTTTAATTTCCGTAATTTCTCAAAAAATCTCCGTTACTTTTAAAATTCCCCCTGAGTTTTTGAAATTTCCGAAAGTTGGTAATTTCCGTATTTTTTTTGGGGGATTTTCGAAATTTTTTAATTCCTGTCAGATAATTCTTGTTATTTTTTGATTCTCCCTTATTTTTTTCAATTTTTGGAAAGCCTGGTAATTTTCGTTATTTCCGCAATTTTTCGCGCTTTTCCCATCGTGATGTTTTCGTAATTCCAGTAATTATTTGTATTTTCAATTTTTTAATTTTCAACTTTCCTAATTTCCAAAAAAAATCGGAATTTTCTAATTCTCCCTACAGTTATTGTAATTTTCGTAATTTCAAAAACTGGTGATTTCCCTTATTTTGGGAATTACCGTAATTCACGTAATTTTGGAATAACTTTGTAATTTTTTCCCGTAATATTTTGTAATACCTGTAATTTTTGTTATTTTCGTAATTTTTCGTATTTTCCTTAATTCCCGTTATTTTTATAATTTTTCATAATTCCCGTAAATTTTCGTCATTTCCGTCATTTTACTAAGTTCCGTAAATTTTTATAATTCCCATTATTTTTCGTAATTCCCGTAATTTGTCTTTTTAGTTTTTGTAACTTTTCAAAAATGAGTAATATTTAAATAATTGACGTAATTTTGGAGTAGCTTCGTAATTCTTTTGCGTAATATTTGGCAATTCCCATAATTTTTGTAATTCCCGCAATTTTTTGTTATTCCGTGATTCTCCTCATAAATTCTGTAATTCTCGTAAATGCTTGTAATTCTCATAATTTTTCATATTTTACGTACTTTAACGTAATTCCTGTAATTTTTCGTAACTTTTCAAAAATTATCGTTATTTTGAAATGAGGATAAAATCGCGGAAAGTGATGATAAAATCGCAAAAAAGAGGCAAAAATCGCCAAAAAAAACATGAGTCAAAAATTTCAAAAAAAGTGAGTTTAAATTCGCGGAAAAGTAAGATGAGACTCGCGGAAAAATGAGGATAAAGTCACAAAAAGTGAGGATAAAATCGCGGAGAATGAAATAGGAATCGCGGAAAAGTGAGGATAACATCGCAAAAAAAAGTGAGACAAGAATCGCGGAAAAATGAGATAATATTAACAGAAAAATGGGTTTACAATCGCGAAAAAGTGGATTTAGATTCGCGGTAAGTGATGGTAGAATCGCAAAAAAATGAGTCAAAAATTGCAAAAAAAAAAATATTTAAAAATCGCAAAAAAAGTGAGGTCAAATTCGCGGAAAAGTGGAGATAAAATCGCGGAAAGTAGGGAAAAAATCGCGGGAAAATGAGGAAAGAATCGCGGAAAAATGAGGATGAAATAGCGGAAAAATAAGTTTGTAATCGCGGAGGAGTGAGGGTAAAATCGCAAAAAAGTGAGGGTGAAATCGCAAAAAAGTGAGGCTAAAATCGCAAAAAAAGTAAGGACAAAATCGCAAAAAAGAGAGTCAAAAATCGAAAAAAAAGAGCCAAAAATCGCAAAAAAGTGAAGACAAAATTGCAAAAAAGTGGGTCAAAAATCGCAAAAAAAATGAGTCAAAAATTTCAAAAAAAGTGAGTGTAAATTCGTGAAAAAGTGAGATAAGGATCGCGGAAAAATCAGGTAATATTTGCGGAAAAGTGGGTTTACAATCACGGAAAAGTGAATTTAGAATCGCGGAGAAGTGATAGTAAAATCTAAAATTTCTAAATTATGACGTCATCGATGACGTAAGTAAGTACAAAAAGTACAAAGAAAATAAATAATTTGGTTGCACTGATTTTTTATATTAGTTTTAGGTAGTGCCACTGTAGCGCCTATGAGAAACTTCACTGTTTGTTTTATTTCTAGAATTATTAATCAATACCATGTTATTTAGTTTGTGGTGGTTTGAAGAAAGCAGTTTCGCAAAGCCTTCAATAGTTCTCATGATGGTTTAATGTAAAATGCTTTACGGCTTACATTATTTTATTTTGGCATAAAAAATTGGTTCATAAATTCAAGTTTTTTCTTCTCGAAACTCTTGACGTTCACAAACAAGTTACTGGTATTAGCTATTATGAATGTTGGCGGAACTTTTAATAATTGAATATTGAATATCACAACTTCGAGAACGGTTCGTTAAAAGCTTATTCGCTTGGGTTTGAAGTTTTAATTTAACCAAAACAAATTTGTATATCCCCCCCAAAAAAAAAAACATATCGTGCGGTGTTATTTTTAACAAGCCAAGCTCGTTAAACAGCTATTAATAATCGATCATTACGGCTTTTGAACCGATATGTAATGGGAAAATTTCGATTTGGGGTAACTGTTATATGAACCATGCAGTATCTTTTCACGATTAAAATGCAGGGAAGGAAACTAATAATTTCTTATTTGCATATTAAGAAAATTTTAAGTAGGCACCACTTAAATTCTGGTACGGCCACACACCGCACACTCAACCCAATTACGCCCATCGAAAATTTCGTACTCCACATTTTTTACCAAAACCATGTAATTTAGTAATCAGGTGGTCTGGTAATGTTTCAATATTATTGAAGGGAAATAAAGTCTTACGCCTCAATTTGGGAAATTTGGGCAATCGATTTAAGCAACTGCGAGCACGGACTGCTTAAATATTCAGTTTTAAGTACATTGGGATTTTGTGGTTGGTAATTAAAGGTAGTCGAAAATGTTTGGACTATAAGCTTAACTGCAATAGCTCCTTCATTATATACTCAGCAATATGATATGTTATTATTAAATGTTCATTCAAAATGAAATTTCTTTTATTCCATAACAAATCATTTACATAATACATAGATAGAGATAATACACATAATTTTTTTTAATTTAACATGACTGATACGTTTTACCAGCCTAATAAAAGAAACCCGTGGAAACGGAATCCCCAGTGGGTTTGTTCGTCGGGTTGCCCATCGCCGCCCGTCAACCTAGTCAAAATATAAGCCCATGAAATAAGGAAATTTCACTTTGAAATGACGCTTTCCGACGTCGACGAAAAAATATATATAAATGTAAATTTTTAGTTCTTTCATGGGATATCTGACAAGATGAAATTAAATACTATGCCTTTCTGTCAAGAAAAAAATTGATAGGAAAATAAATACATATTTTATGGAATTAGCATTGAAATCTTGACAAGCACTTTCAAAAATGAATGGCAATAAATTTCAATCAGCGAAGCTTGGAGTTGATGGTGATTCCCCTTCTATGCGCACTTCATTAGTTCCACCGTTCATTTTCCCTAAAACGTACATGGAAGATGCTCGTAGCCGCATAAATAATTTGCAACATCATCAAATAATTTATGGATAAACAGAACATCGGTTGCTGCCTAACCAAGCACTCGCATTTTGAACGGTATCAGTGACAAGTTGACGGCTTGTCAAGCCTTTACCCCGCTATCTTTAAGCTCGCCCGATCGAGCGTAAATCATAATTTTACTTCCTGTAACAAGAACTATGTATAGGATTACCCTGTATTTTCAGCGGTTTTGTTTTAAAGTGCCTATACTAAGCGTCTATTGAGAATCTAAAGAGACTTGGTAATTAACTTTAAGCTTCGATGAAGATTTAATGCAAGCTTGCTGCTTGTGTATCCCACTTGGCTGCATCAAATTAATAACTATGTTTTTTTATGTTTGTTTTCCAAAAGCAGGTTCGTTTATAAGATAACATTGAAATTGCTTGCATGAGCTTAACAGTTTAGGAAGAATTGAAAGAAATGTTGGAATAAACATTGTATAGGTGTCGTTCGCAAATGAAGAAAGGTTCAAGAGATATTTACGTTTTAGATTAGAGGTATTTGAAAAACCAAAAATCAATAGGAGGTTGGTGAATATATAAAAATATATTCCAAGTATTGCGTCAAAAGTATTAAGTTCCTGCATGAAAAACAAAGGTTGTTCAAGTTTGAGGATAATTGCACGAAAGATGGTGCTCGATGGATAAGGAGAAAAAAGAAAGATTAGAGCAGTTTAGAGAAATAAATCGCTTTGAAAATGGAACGCCTAGAATTGCATAAAAGGCGAGTGAGTGGCTTTGTTTTGCTCGTAGATGAATCAGGAAAATCAAACTAGAGTACAGGAGGGAAGAGTTGAAAGCATTAGGCTAAGCACATAGTGGAGCGGCGAGCAGAGTAGCGGGCAGCGCGAAGAGCAGAGCGTCAATTGAGCAGAGAGTGGATGAAAGAATTGTATGCACATAGTGGCGAGTTAATACTCGAGTGAAAAAGATAAAAATGAATAATTTGGTTTTAACAGAAACGTCGTCTTTAAAAATTTTGTTATTTAATGAGAAGACAGAAAGAAAAAAAGAAGGTGTAGTGCACACCATATAAACTGTAAACAGAAGCAAACTTTGATTAGGCGAATATCACCATTTATATGAGGAATTACGGCAACATCCAGAAAAATTTCACTCTTATCTTTTAATGAATATCAAAACTTTTGATTACATTTTGGAGAAAATAGAACAAAGATTGGTAAAAAAATGGACTAACTTTACCATAATTCCAATTGGTCCAGCAGCAATCAATTAATAATATAATACATTTTTCACTTGATTGTTGACTTCATTTCTCTTGCTACATCATCCCACAACTTATCTAATATGTATCTTTTTGGTTCCACAATGGATTTAAAAAAAAAAATACTACTTATTAATTGTTCAACGTCTATTTTTACAACACAGAGACAAACGAGCAAAGTAGAAAAATCAAACTTGCTTGAACGCGTCGCTTTGCTTGATATTAACAGCGCTACTAAATCTCCGCACTGCTCTTCACTATGTATCAAACAATTTAATTTCGTGTGTTAGTTTTCGCTGCTTTGCTCTCCTCACTGCTCACTACTTTGCTCGTCGCTCCACTATGTGCTTACCCTTAGGTACTCCCAAGCAGGCAATTATTAGTTGAAATTATGTGGTGCCACCAAGTAAGATCACATTTTTGCCTTTTTTTTCAGAAACCGACTGGCATCAGCTTTTTCCAGTCGTTGTCCAAGGTTGTTTGAGAGAGGTAGATTGCCTCATAACTTTAGGACGTCATCTGAGGTGCCTCCACATAATGAACATCTCCATAAGGCACCCCAGATGCGTAATCAAGTTACCCATTACCAGACAACCTATTAACTTTAGGAACCTTGATAATTGCCCAAGAAGTGTGGTAATTATACGATACATCAATGTTAGGGCCTCTAACTGAGGTGTCAACATTTAATTTAGGGATAGATCACTGGATCATAAAGGGGATGGGAATGTCACTGCTAAATAATGCACTCATACTTCCAGTTTTATATCTCTCTATTGTTGCCAAAATAATCGTTTAATAATAGTAGATTATACCACGAGTCGATAATGATAGCTATTATTCCCGAGGATTATTACGAACTGAGCCGCGTTAGCGGCGAGGGAGTAACATTCCGAGCCCTTAAAAAAGGGGAGTGTGATTAACTCAATGTTTCACGCGATATTATATCACTTGAGTTTTCAAGCCAGCAGCCAGAGAGATAAAAATAAGTCTTTTTATTTAGAGAGCGAGAGAGAGAGACTGCACAAGGGTGCAACTAGAGAGAATAATTAAATATTAGAGAAAAGTGAGCAGGTTCAAACTTGTATAGAGCTAGACGTTTTTACGCACTATTTACTACTAGTGAAACCACACTACTAAAATCACAAATCACACTGCGAAGTGAAAAAGAGAGGGAATGCATTTTTTCCCCTAGCGACAAACAACCAGACTGGGTCGATGCGTACAGCCTGGTACGGCGCCATTTTTCAAGTTTTTCACGGCGGGGGGCTTTTTTGCAACGTTGCCACTGTGATCATAAAAAATAAATATGATTGTTTGGCTGTTTCCACAACAATCAATTAGTTTCAAAAACACTCGTCATTAAAATCAGTAGGGAAGTTCGGTCAATCCTCAGAGAGCAAAAAGATGACAGGCCCACGTGATCAGTTTTGAAACTTCAAATGGAAGATCCCCTGAGCTTCTGCCAACAGTGTCATTATTCAGCTCGCAGGGGATTAACCGAACTCGCCTAGTGTCTTGTCTACATCAGGTGGCAAAACAACAGAAAAAAAAGACGAAGATTTTCTACACAAAAGTACAAAAGTGCCAACAAAGTAGCGGGCGTATTGCAAACATACCCCAGTTTGAAAAAGACGCTCGTTCAATTCAGCGAAACCAAATCTTAATATATCAAAGAGGGTTAGTTATGTAATCTTCTATGCAGAGGGATGTAAGGTCTATTAAGATTAACTTCTATATTTAGACAAGAGGGGTTACTTTCTAGCGCATTGGATAAGTCAATGTCTTCAAGAAAATCTAGGCGATTGATTTGGTTGAAGAACTTTCAATTTGGATTCAGGGCTTAAAATGTGTGATTCGTGGATCTTAAATGTTCGCCAAAAACAGAAGTAGCCCTGCTTAAGTGTTCAGTAATCAGTGTCTTGGTCTACAAGTACGTCCTACATAGGAACAACTGCACGAATCGCATTCCAACTTATAGAAACCACTTTTACTTAACTTGTTATTTTTTTCCCCCAGGAAACCTTCTTCTCATTATTGTATTTCATATTAAACTGGTTTGGGGCACATCAGTCGGATGATTTCAAAGTCTATAAAGGACCTCGTAGGGTCTATCTGCTTTGAAATTTCATATGCTCAGTTGAAGAGTAAACTGAACATAGAAATGAGACATTCCAATTAGGTAATGCTCCACTATCCATCAGAGATCATCAAAGTGACCTCACAAGTAGGGGCACATAAAGTTTAGGGAAGCATGCTTCTTCAGGGAATGGGACCAATACTAGGCCTGAATGTAGGACCCTATCAGAAAAGTAAGTTACTGATACATAGTCTCTTTTTTATTTAAGGGAAAATGAAATAGACAACAACTTGTCTACTGATTAAGTTATGTTAGGATACAAAATTACATGACATCCTGAACGACAAGGGGCTCGTCGAATACTATGATTTAGTACACAATATAGGCACTGGCATCACCAGAGGTGGTTGCAGATAAAGATAGGGCCGGAGTCTATTCAAATTGCGAGCCCGAAGGGTCACGGTTGTCATGTATCATGTCTTGCCAAGTCCGCAACCAACAGTTGATAATGTCATGCCTGGGTCAAGGCAACAGAATAAATAATACTTTTAATGTCAGTAGTCTGTCATGACATATTTTATTAAAATATTTATTTTCTACTTTACTATTATAGATCCATAATACCTAGGAAACGAAATACGTTAACACACCTATAACAACCTAATCCATAACGCCCGCTTTTGCGGGCGTTATGATCTATAACGCCCGCTTATAATACCTTAAGGTAATTTTGTTGTTGTTGTTCCATAATTTGCACTTTACCCTAGGCAGCCACTAAATGTCTGACCGAAAATAATTTTCGGTCTAGCCAGGATTCGAACCCGGTCTACCATCAACTCTTCCCATGTAGTCCAGCGCGTTAACCTACAGGACCACCACCGTTGCCTTGCCTTATGAGATGTTTATAGATATATCAATTTATTTCGTTTCTATGTACAGGTCGCAGGTACAGGTACAGGTCACAGGTACAGCTACATGTCAAAATACAAAACAATATTCTGTCACACAAGTTTAACTGATTTTGTTAAAAATAAATTGATGAAAAAACATTGTGTTGAGTAGAAAATAAAGCATTGTATGCACCACGGGGATTTTAAGATTATAATGCCCTTCAGGCGAAATATATCCCTCGGGCTATAGGCCCTCGGGCTAGTTTCGCCTCCGGGCATTATAAACTACATCCCCTTGGTACATAAATAGCTATAAACTAGATAATTCTCTGACTGTTTTAATTTAATATTGGTTCAACTCAACTAAACATTACATGGTGGCAGCGCGTGAAAGCGTATTATAGTTGTGGAAAAGACGACAGCCGTGCTGTGGTTGTAAGTTGGAGCTTCACCACGACAGCTATTGTGAAATACAAACACAGAACATCTGTGCAAAAGTGTAAGACCGCACTAAGCTGTAGGAAAAAGCAGAGGACCAATGTCGGAATGTAGGACACCCAATGAACTTAGCTTCTCAGGTGATTTAACTTCACACTGGAAATTATGGAAGCAGAAGTTCGAAAACTATATTTTAGCTAGCGGAAAATCGCAAAAAGGTGATGAAGTAAAGATCGCAATCTTACTGAATTTAATTGGAGATCAGGGACTCCAAATTTATAATACTTTTGAATACTATGTAACAGAGGATAAAACTAAGCTTTTACTGTTTTGGATTACTGTTTGATGCTTATTGTAACCCTGTTAAAAACCTTATTTACGAACACTTTAAGTTCTTTAGGAGGGACCAGCAACAAACAGATACTGTAGACCAATTTGTCACAGCCCTGAGACAGCTTGCTTCAACTTGTGAATTCAAGGAAACTGATGGGTTGATCCGAGATAGACTTGTTTTGGGTATTAAAGCTAGCAGAATCCAGGAAAAACTTTTGCAGGAATCTGATTTGAACCTGGCTGAAGCAATAAAGATTTGTCGGTCGATGGAAGCTAGTGTAGCTACTCAAAAAGTAATTTCTCAAGATCAAGCTGTCCACGCTGTGAAATTCAGGAAGTATAAACAAGGGTCAGGAAAATCTGAAGGTCAATATTACAGATCATCAACACCTGGGTATGTTCAGTAGTTTCAAGAAAAAGCTGGTCCATCTAGCTATGAAAAAGATTTTAGGATCAAAACGTGTTTCAAGTGTGGATCAGGGCATGCAAAAAGACAATGTTCAGCATATAACCGTGTCTGCTCAAAATGTCATCGTAAAGGCCAATATCGGAAATTCTGTAGCAGAAAGTATCAAGTCGGTGTAGTCGATGTAGAAAGTGATACTTATGACACAGACAGACAGTGAAAAATCTGATTTCTCAGTTAGTGATGATGTGGTTTGGACTGTGATAAACCATAATGTAAATGCGGTGGAATGGTTTGAAACCTTAACTATTGAACAGTTGTCAAATAAGCCTAAAAATTGATACTGGAAGCCAAGTTAGCATTTTAACTTACAAAGACTTTAAGATGTTTAAAATAAAATTTAGTGATAGATACTTTGGGCCAACTAAATTTACTTTGTGATTTCGCCAAACAGTCATCAGAACTATCGTTTTATGTATTAAACAGTAGGCAATCAGCTTCTTCTATCCTAGGGTTGGAGGCTGCCAAACTTCTGAAAATTGAAAATAACACCCCGAAGGAAGTAGGTATGCAAACTAGGAAATCTGAAACAAATTCTTGATAAACATAGCACTGTTTTCAGTGGAATGGAAAAGTTAACAAAAACTATAAAATAACATTAACAGGCAATTTTGATCCTAAAGTATGTGCTTCACGCAAGATTCCATTATCGCTCAAGGATAAAGTAAAACAAAAGCTGCATCAAATGGTAAGTGAAAAACTTATTCTACCTATTACTGAACCAACAAGCTGGGTGCACCCAATTGTCATAGTACCAAAGTCTAATGGTGATATTAGAATTTGCATGGACCCTAGAGCATTGTACGTGTACATAAAGCGCGAGAACTTTCATATTCCTATTATTGACTCTCTGTTTGGTGAACTTCATAACGCAAAGTATTTTACTTTACGCCTTTAAGCCTTTTTACAAATACCATTCGACTATGATAGTTCCAAAATGTGCACGATAGCTACGCATTGGGGCAGATACCGTTACGTTCGTTTACCATACGGTAATTGTTCGGCGCCCGAAATTTTTCAACGATTCATTTATGAGACTTTGGAGGGTGTTAGTGGGGTTATAAATTATTTTGATGATATTCTCGTTTTTAGTTCTTCATTGGAAGAACACGCAAAAAGTGGACTAACTTTAAATTTAGAAAAATTAAAATTTTGTCAAAAAGCAGTTAAATTTCTTGGACACAAATAAGTAAAAGTGGGGTTTCTCCGGATAATAATAAAACTCAAGAAATAAAAAGCATGAAACCGCCAGAAAATAAGAAAGACTTACAACGGTTCTTGGGTATGATTACTTATGTTGCCAAGTTTATCCCTAATCTTTCACAAGAGACGGGACCGTTAAGAAAACTCTTAAGTGCTAAAAATGAATAGCAGTGGTCAGATAATGAAAATCTATCTTTCGATCGAAAAACCTAGCAATTTCCGCGCCCGTTTTAGCATTTTTTGATCTTCTGAAAGAGACCATATTATCCGTGGACGCCAGCCCTTATGGCCAAGGCGCTGTAATCATGCAAGATAATCATCCAGTTGAGTTTGCTTCCGTTTCTTTAACTAAAACCCAACAAAGGTATAACCATATCGAAAAGGAATTGTTTGCCCTAGTTTTTGGCTGTGAAAGGTCCCATTTCTATCTCTACGAAAACAAATTTCGACTTCAAACTGATCACAGACCCTTTCTAGGCTTACTGAAAAAATCACTTGATGACCTTACTCCTCGACTTCAGAGATTGGCAATCAGGTTGTTAAGATACCAATTTACCTTTGAGTACGTATCAGGAAAGAAAATGCAAGTAGCGGATGCACTTAGTAGAGATCCTGCAAGTGACTTAATAAATACTGATTATTTAGAAAAACACTTAAAAATACACACTGTCCTTGCAACATCTGAACATCTGATTATAACGCAACTCCTAAGCAAGATTTACCTTTTCCGTGTGAGCTCCTAATGGGCAGAAAATTGAGGACCACGTTTCCAGTTAGACAAAGTCTTCTTAAACCCAAATTTTCGACAAAAGACATTAAGGAAAAATTGGAGTACCGACAAAAACAACAAAAATTGCACCATAACCAACATGCGAAAAAACTGCCTGATTTACATCTAAATGAAAAAGTTTTGATTCAACGTGGTATTCGTGACTGGAAACCAGAATAATGTCCAAGTCAAGCATTCTAGTCAGCCTTCATTAGAGAGATCGCCAAAAGTTGATTTTCCTGTAGAAAAAATAGGAAATGCGCCTTGGATATTCCCAATACTTACGATTAAGATAGAGAAGGATTTGTCACATACCTGGCATGTTTCAACAAAATCACAAAAAAAAGGTGGCCGAGTGGACGAATAAATATAATTAATACATTGGAATTGTAGAAGATGTGTCACTTTGATGTTCAAGAAAAATATTTGAGATTTTCAATCAGTTTTAATCAGGTTGGGGTCATAATAATTGTTGTTGAATGCAGTCTGTTCGAGAGTTTTCGATTCTTCGTTGTAGTTAGCGGGAGAAAGAGGTATGCTCAAAAGACGGTGAGTGTGGCAATCAAATCAGGCTCTTCTATGTTGGTAGGGATGGTTAGACTGGAAAAGGATCAGATGATCAGTTTGGGTTGGTTTTCTGTGAATTGAAAATTGTAATCCATTCAAGTTCTTGTGAATAGTAAATTCAAAAAAATTAATTCGGTCGTCAACCTTGAGTTCCAAGTTCAAGGAAATGTTGGGGTGTAGGTTATTAACTTATTCAAAAGAAGACTCGCTCCCTGGGCGTCACAATTGAGAAAACAGAGACAATCGTCCACGTACCCATACCAGTGCAGTATTTCCCTATTGTTATTAGTAATTATGAACTTAGACTCAAGATACTCCATGAAGATGTCAGCTAGAAAATGCGAGAGGCAGCTATCCATGGCCAGGCCATCAGGTTGTTGATAGAGTGATTGTTGAACACAAAAATATTCTGTGAAAGGCAAAGATTCTGGAGAGAAAGTATGGATCTTTCAAAAATTCACCAATAATACTAACAGTTTCGGATTTGGGCACTGTGGTAAGAAGATTAGAGACATCAAAGAAAACTAACAGGTAACTACGTGGATGAAATGGAATTTTTCCCACCAATTTTTGGAGCAAAACTTGTAAAATTTGCTATTAGTTTTAAAACGAAGCTAGCTAGGAAGGAAGCTGGGGTGTTAGTGAAACTGACTACTAACTGGTCTGATGGGTGTCTATTTTTTGAATTGTAGGTTAACCCAATTTATAAATATTTGAATATAAAAAAAAAAATGAATGTAAATAATATATGTAAAAATATGAATTTTAAATAAACATGACTGAAACTGTTTGATATTTACACTTGTGAAAGATGAAAAACTACAGTATCGGTAACACTCTACCAGCAGGCAAATTAAACACCAGAAAGGTGAAAATTATTGTTTGGGCAACCTCAGGGTAAAATTCTAGAATTTTATTTAAGGGGGCACGTACTGAACGTTATTCAGTGTCAAGTGATTTACGTAGGATTTGCCTAAATAGTAAAAAGTGCAACTTACATGTATACAAGTGTTATCTTCAAATGTATGTGTAAACTCAGAAGTTCCTATAAAGTGGGGTTATCTACATGTTTGGTCTCAGTGTAGATCCAGACAGAAGCAGTTAGCAGTTTTAGGTTTGTTCTAAACTATGGTATGGTGAGTGAGTCCCATGGAAGTCCTACCCACGTTTTATCTGTTTAACGCAAAACTCAACGTGGTTCTATCAGAGTGGTACCAAAAGGGCTGCTGAAGAGAAGTTACTAAAGTCCCCAACTAAGAGCAATCTAGATCCAGCCAAGGTCCAGTCTAAATACAGCCTAGGATCTGTCTTGATACAGCCTAGAATCCGTCTAGATACAGCCTAGAATCCGTCAGATACAGCCTAGAACCCTATAACGATGTTCGTATAAAAAAACAAATCGAGCCCCAAACATTAGAAATAATCTTACCTCTAACTGAGGGATACTCTAGGCCAAAAGTGAAGCCTTAAACTTCCGAAAGCTGCTCAGAACGATCCTATTGAATAAATGAAACACGTGTTGTAGGTTAATAATTCCTGAAGAAAATCTCAAAACTTACCGAAACAAAATCTGAAATGACCAAGGGACAACTTTAAACAATGATCAACAAGAAATTAGTCTAACTTGAGTTTCCCTGGCACAAAATTTCGAAAAGTCTTGCCTAAAAATAATTAGAGCCAAGACCGGACCTCACAACATGAGGTCTCAGATCAAAAGGGCAGATTCTTCCACTTAGATTTGGAAAGGGGAGCTTCCAACGTCATTTTGACATTGATGAAAATAAAGAAAAGGGCATGTTAAGTTTCATCCCAAAAATACGTGGGTTGCACATAAATGACTCCAGGAAACCGGTGACTTGAAAATGGCCTATAGAACCTATATCAAAAAGTAGAACAGGTCTTAAATAAAACGCCTAGACAGCGACAGCTGTTCAATGACAGATAGATGATGGAACTGAAAACTCAAAAAAAGTAAACAACAACTATCATAACCTCAGACTATTTATTCATTGGATTTGCCAACTAGAGGCGATGGTACTCTCTCCTTTTTATAAGATTCTAATCAATAACAGCGAGCGTTGCGTTACTGAATCAAACCTTCCTAGATCAATTAACTACAATTGCAAACCTGAACCAAAAAACTTTTAGTAAAAGGCTGTACTTAAGGTAATAAAATCTGGGTATAGAAAAGATAGTCGTTTATTTATTTATTTATTTATAGTTCTACTAGCTGACCCGGCGAACTTCGTACCGCCTCTGAATTATTAAATATACCTATTAAATGTTGTGTTAACGTATCTGTTAGCTGAATTAAATTCAGTTTTTTTCGATGGTGAATTTGGCTTTGGTCGAAGAAAATTAATATTTACTCTCTGGATCAGAAGTCACCTAAAATTAAAATTTTACATCATACTTTTTTAGGCAGCTAGTGGGCATTATTCTTGTAAAGTGTACCACCAAATAAATAAACTCAGGCACAGGAATGTTCGAAGAATGTAAAGAAAACAAAAAAAAATCTCTAGCGCAGCCCTGTTTTACTCTATGTGCACTGCGTGCACTGCACTACTCCACCTGTTCTACTCTATCTGCACTACTCTATCTGATCTATTCTTTCTGCACCACTCTATCTGATCGGAATAGTCGAATAGTTCTGTTCGAAATAGCTCCAGTTCCTGAGCAGCATTGTTTTACTGTATCTGCAATGCCGAGCTCCAGGTATCAGAGATGGCGCGGTATACAAAATACAAAATACAAAATAAACTTGGTATCGGTTATAAGAGATGGCGCCGTATGCGGGCTTAGTAAATTTTTTTCATAAATAAATAAAATAAGTATGAAATGACCACATTACATAACAACATGCTGGTACTGTCAACGCTGAAAAAAGTTTCAATTTGACAGCAAAATCCCCATTAACAAAATGATCCTCCATTTATTGAATAATTCATTTATTACAAAAAATGTGATGAATGAAGAACCGCTCGACCGATTTTGTGCAAACTTCACATAAACCATCTAATAAATAGTCCGAACAAAGCCTAAACATTTGGGTTGGCTAGGTGAGCCCGTTCTTGAGTTATAAAATTACAACGAAAAGTGGCATTCATTTTTATATATATAGATATGGAATCAAATCCACCAGAGCAAAAAAAAGTAGCATACTTGAAGAGAAATTGAAAATGCTACAGCATTATGTTCATCAAGGAAGGGTTTGAAGTGTTTGATAAGTTTGGAGGTTCTTCTAATGCAACCGTTGAAAGGATTTGAAGGTAGAATCTTGAATTAATTCTCAGTGAGAAAGGTTTCAACTTTTGAGATGTAGAGGTCCTTCGCCATAATGACCAGAGAGCTACCCTTGTCTGCCTTGGAAATAATCAAATTATGGTTTATTAATCTTTAAAGACTGTAGTGCCTTTGCCTTATAATATGAATCTATGGTAAAATCGTGTAATAATCATTATTCATTGAAGACCATTGAATCCTCAGCGAAAAAGAGTTGGGATGGTCTGATGATCTCAAATTCTAAAGAAACAAGCTGGACAAGATGGATGCAAATCGTCCACGAAAGAGAAACATAAACGATTGGTTGGAGAGCATATTTTTTGTCTGAGTTGAGATAGATCTCGAAATTTCACTCGTTGATTCATTTATTGAAACCAGAATCCAGTGAAAATAATACCAAAAGACGTCTAAATAAAAATAATTATTCAAATATCCTCATACTCAAGAAAAATCTATGACAAAATAACTAATTAGCTAGACCAACCGAAATGTAATTAATAAATTAATGACTCTATCTTGCTCCGGGACAATAGTGAACATTCTAAAAAGCCCCAGTCATTGGCTGGCGGTATAAGTCCGTAAAGAATAACGTGGAATTATTCAATTTAATAAAACACCGGCGCAGCAGCGTTTAAGGCATTTACAATCTCATTAAGTAATTACTCAGTATTTTAATTGCTCATCTCCTCTAATGCCCAGTTTTCTTTTAGCTGTTTGCCTAGTCACGCTACTCAGTGGGTATTGACTATAGACAAACTTCGATGTGATCGTTATTTTTTTAAGGGGTCTAACTATCAATCAAAATTACTACCTAATTTGAAAGTAACTTAAAACCATTTTATTTAGAAATTAAAAAGGTGTTTTTCAAAAAAACATAATTTGATTTCGGCATTAGAAGCAAAAAAGCAGTATCAGGCGATGCGATATTAATTTCTGTTTGCTTTCGTTAATGCTGATCTCCATCGCTTTTGAGTACATTTCTCCGACTTGTTTAATCAAATCTGGAAAATCTTTAATCAAATCCCTAATTTAGGGGCTGATCTGAAAGGTTAATTAATTATTTACGACTTTCAAGTTTGCTTCGCGGGGCCCCTCCCTTTTTCGGAAAGGCTAGTAATTACGACAAGTGCAAACAGAGTCGTCTTCTTTGCGAAAAGCACTTTACCTTTTGATTACCTTAATTTCAAAAGTTTTGGCGCAAACAGGCAGCAAAGATGCAGCAACTCAAATAAACAAATTTTATGAACGAAAATACAAATTTTCTTCATTAAAAACCCAATAAGCTTCAGCGATAATTTTTCAAAGGCACTTTAAGTCGATGAAAAATGCTGGGACACTATGCGATATTAACTGAAAATGATCAAGGTAACGCCCATAACGAAAGTTTCACGGCGCGAGTCAAATTAATTTTGTCGTTCAGGTGCTTTGCCGTGAAATTTTGATAAAATCGAGTTTTGAGGTCGGACTGGCATAAATTGATAGAGACTTTGCAAATTATTCTGAATCTAAGAATATAACAACCTAGAGTCCAGTAACCCAGTTCTAAGAATATATTTCTATCCAACATATCTCAATAACGTTGAATAATTTTGCATTTATTATGCACAGGAATCTTCAAAACTAACAATAAAACTACTATTCCAAAAAATATTTATTCATCGTACCAAAAAGAAAATGTTATTCCCGCAAAGCCGTTTGGAAAAACATCTTTGGCTGGGATTCCGGACAGCTGAGTCGCGTTTTTTGAAACCCCTTCTCAGGTCATTTTTCTGTCTGTGTATCCCAAAAGTTTATTTTGTAACAACTGTAACTCTTGTATAAACACACGAAGGAAGTGCATGAAAAGGGGACACATTTGCGAGCTGAATTCATCATTGTACATTTTGTCAGCGGAAAGGGATTAAGATGTCCCTCACAATGCCAACCGATTTTATATAGTTTGTATTGAAAGGAACTGGATGGGAGAGATTCGTTGGTATTAGAAGGTTAAGAAAAATATTATATTTTTAAGAGATTTGTTTGTCTATTGGATTACAGGGTTTTAATAAACCTCAAGGTAAATAAAAGAGGTTTGGATTTTGTGGGGAAATGCGGTTGACAAATCTTTGGTAGATATTTTCAATCAAAATACAAAAAGTACACCAAAACCTATTTATTATATTTGATTAATCATGACAGAGGCAAAGGTCTAAAATGTCCCGAGTCATTATAACCACATACCAACCTTTCTGCCTGGCACAGAAAAAAAATTGCGTGATATATAACAAAAAGGTCACGTTCGTAGGACATGGCCCTATCATGATAGATGGCTCAAGGTACAACGGACCTTGCTTACTGTCCTGTATGAAATTAGTGACTTCCAAACGTAATTAATGTCAGGCGGGGAGAATCTGGATGTAGGTCAGGAGAAAATCGATGCAAAGGGATATTATTCAATACAAAAATAATAATTGCGTTTTAATTAGGCACGCTTTTTATATAGCTAGTTAATATAAACTAGAGCACATCTACGCCTATGCTTTCAGCCACCGACGCAAACCCAGCAGCCGTGCTCCCACAAAAGATGGGTGGGTACCTTCTTCGTAGCATAAGTCTCACCGGGTTACAATCTTATCAAACGATCTAATCGCGCAGGCGCATCTTCGGGTTCCCTTCGTCGACTGGGTTATCGGTACCATCTTTAGTCCTCATGATAAGGAATCTCGGTCGCGAATCTGAAAGAAAAACTCTGAAAGAAGTACCTACTTCAGGTACCATCTGTCTTCCACTTAATAATAATTATTGTCGGTTGGTTTTTGTGGGTTTGCTTGAACAAGAGTTAAAAGATAGTTTAACCAGCATTTAGATGAGTTCCTATTAGGTATTCCAAAGTTCATTCAACCATCTCAGGTTTGTTTGGTAACTGAAACTTACAACAACCGATCTAAATACCGCGATAATTCGCTTTCGGTCCCGATCCTGCTTAGCGAAATCGCTTAAACGCGACCACGTTTTCGGTCGGATTCGTGATAATATTTAAATGTTTTTAAAATTATATTCCAGTTAATAATCGCTTAAAAGCTCACGATGGCATCGACGGGGTGGTCTCCGACGAATTGAGCAATCTTTTTGGGCCAATTATTAGGTATTGTTATCTTGCAATTCCAACTATACGAGAGACGGAAGGTACCTATCTTTTGGACGTATGTCAGATAATAAATGAAGTTATAATAATAATTATTTGTTGATTTGAGTTTATTATAAGTTATTAAAGCTGATTTTATAAGTTCGAGGTTGAGTTTCATGAAACATGCAAATGAGAAAGTAGGTATAATTTTGGACAATGTTTCAGTCAATTAGTGATGGCGTTCCAAATGATTTGGGAAAAGATAGGGTTATTGTCAATTTTCAAACATTCTAATCAGTTTCGATTCATCCAAAAATACCCATACATTGAGGAAATAGTTCATTATCCATAACCACAAACATGTTATTATTCATTACCTACACAATAACCGCGAGGAACTTTCAAAATGGCCCTTATTTTTCATGGAAAGTAGAAAAATTTCGTGTATCGAACCTAACTTTCTGTACCTACCTAATACCAATAATAACTCTTTAATTAGATCTTAAAGGTTCAAAAGAGGCATTAATAATATGGGACAAAATTGTCATGCGGGGCTATAAATTTCATAGTCAAACTGGTCACTTTTATCTTAAGGGAATATCTTAAATATTAATAGAAAACATCTCAATCAGCTTCCCTTATTGTAACACACAAAACCAAACAACAACCGCTCAATAGTTTTACTCCCCTTTATTTACCAAGAAGCGAGAGCACTTAGTCTAAAATTCCTCGCCCACAAATCAATTGAAATGGCTTCACTAAAAACACGACCGGCGATGTTATCTGCTCTCAGAAATGGGCCTTACAGAGATCGAACACCCTATATGCGGAGCAAGGAGTTCAAACCGCTGGAAAGATAGGTTAAGAGGAGACTAAAGGAGAAACAGTAGCGTGCAACAACAGAAATCGTATAATTGTTAAATTGAAATATAAAGTGAAAAATTTCTTAGGTGAATTAGTTTCAAAATAGTTGGAATGAAGAAGTAAGAACACAGAATCAGTCTTGACTTGATTGATTTTGCTTTTGCTGTTGACAGGATTCTTTTCTTGAAGTGTTTGACTACTAATTCTAGAGTAGTGTTGAGCTCGTTAACCTGCAGTGGACCTTTTTTGTGCCAGTTTTCTCTGAGCATTCGACGGCAGTACGTAAGAACTCGAATCATCTTGGTGAGTGACAAAATCTGCTAGTGATTTTCATCTGGTTAGTATATCCTCTACCGTAGTAATTGTTGCGGGACACAGTTTCACTTCTTCCGTAACTGGAGGTATTTCTATTTTTCGTGACACTACTTTCATAGTGGGTTTTGACGCTAGCCAATCTGGACCATTCCACCACATTTTGAACTGTTTCAGTTTTGTTGCATCCATGCCTCTTGAGATAGCATCTGCTGGGTTCTCCGAAGCTTTGACATGGTTTCAACTTTTGTCTGGTAGTAGGGAGTTCGGTTTGCTACGAATGTCTTCCATCTTGTAACGTCTCCCTTTATCCATGATATTGTTATCATTGAATCAGTCCATGCATATTTATCAACTTCCTCCATTGATAATGCACTGACGGTTCTTCTCATGAGTTTTGCAAGAAGAACGAACAGCTGCACATAGCTCTAATATTGGGAGTGTAGTTCTTGTTCTGGTGGGAGCAACTTTAGATTTGGCTGTGAGAAGTGATATTTTGGGTGGTCCTTCCTTACTGTTAAGTTTGAGATAGATTACAACGCCGAATCCGAGTAATTCTTTCTGACTGTTTGTTGTTAGGTTGGTCCATCAGGGCAGCAAAATATCTTCCACGGCCTTTAGTTCTACCTGGAATGACCTCCATTTTGTCTGGATGTTGGCCGGAATCGAGTCATCCTCTTTTAAATTTTGTAACCATAGGCCTTGGATTAAGAGCTTTGTGTTTGTGATTACTGGAGCACTTGAGGTTCTGCGCTTTCAAGTCCGGATACGTCGGCTCTTATGCGCTGACGTGGTATGGATAGTAATAAAGCAGCGTCTGTGTGTGGATTGAGAGCATGGATCTATTAACACACGTATAAATGTTCAACTACCCCTTGGTTATTGTGGACTTTGATGACTGCTGTTGCCAACAGGACCAATTCGTTGTGTCTCCCAAGGTGATTGGTTGAGAGTTGCTTTGTGTCTCTACGGGGTTGCTGATTTGGTTGGACGTTTCTGTTGTTTGGTTGCTGGAAACTTCTGGCTCCGTTCTGGTTTCTCTGTTCGTTAAAGTCTACATGTACTCGTATGGTAGAATTTCTTGCAGGTGTGACATACGACGGTTGAATTACATCTTATGTGCGCTAGGTGTCTCAGGCAGATCTTATTTTTCTTGATGACTTTAAATCTTGCAGATGGAGTTAATGCTTGAAACTTAGGCTCGCTGCAGTGTCCGCAGCGTTCAGTTGTGCTGCGGGTTTGCTCGCTGGACTTTTTTTACCGTGTACGCAGGCTTCAAGGGATTGAAATATTGTTTGCAGAAATTTGAGAACTTCGTCTAGCTGATGCATTTTGTTTGGCTCTCGCAAGGATTGCTCGAATAATCGATTTGTCTCGGAATCCAATTTGCGGCATACCTACTAGTCTTGAGATTAGTAGTCCTCAAGATTTGGTGTCTACCTTCATGTTGTTGAGCGCTTCTACACATTCTGTCATTTTATCATGCAGTTGCTTCAGCTTGTACTCTGATTCATGAGTGATTGATGGTGTCTCCAAGATTGTATCAATCAGCTTGTTGATGATCAATCTCTCGTTGTATAGTATCTTCTCTCGAGAATGTTCCAGCTTGCAATGTAGTTGTCACTGTTTATCTGTAAATGTTGAATGACTACTATGTCCTCACCTCTTACGTGGGTCTTCAGATATTTAATTTTTTGGATGTCGGTGAGGTCGCCATTCTCATGAACAATTTTCGGGAAAATATCCCTAAAAGTGGAACATTCTTCATATAATCGAACATTGGCTATTTGACTTGGATAATCTATCGCAAACGGCATACATAACAACATAACCATAATCTAAATCTACCTGCTCGAAGTTTGAAGTGCTCGT
The DNA here is from genome assembly GCA_917834065.1 of Ceutorhynchus assimilis. Classification (NCBI taxonomy): domain Eukaryota; kingdom Metazoa; phylum Arthropoda; class Insecta; order Coleoptera; family Curculionidae; genus Ceutorhynchus; species Ceutorhynchus assimilis. The sequence goes on from OU892281.1 coordinate 9,236,857, forward strand.
CATTGTCAACGGAATTTTGTTGCCGAGTGACGTCACACTAATGGGTCGTTTCATATGGCGATGTTTCGATTATAACTTCAAATATTTATAAAAAATTAACGGCTGATTTTTAATGCTCGATATTTGGTATGACTAAGTATTTAATGTAGTAGAACACATTTTTGAGTTAAAAAAAATGTGCAAGTTCCCTATATAACCCTCGCAAAATAATTGAAAACATTTTTATTTTTTATTTTTGCACTTGAAGATGAACAAAATGATCACAACTCTACGATTTTCATGAATTAACAATTTGTATTGTCAAACAAAAAAAATTATGTTGTTAAGCTGTGTATGTCCGTCAGCTGAACAAAATCCGAATTTCGAAAAGGATACCTGATAGTGCGTCCAAATCGAGCAGTTTTGAGGTTGGAAATTGGTTGAACTTCTGAAAATGAAGTCTCGCTTACAGTTGCAAAAGCCTCATGATTTGAAGATTTGTCGTTAGAGGGGAGATTTGCCTTTTGAAAAGAATCTTAACTTGAATTATCAAGTGTGTCACTAGCGCTTTTTCCATTTGTTGTTTCTCTTACATTTTCATTTAAGGATATGTCATCTTCAACTAACATTTCGAGCTGAACGGGCTCAGCTTCCTCCAAAACTGGAATATATTGATGTTCTAAGCTTTCAGCTGAGTTTTTTGTTACTGAAGTGCTCAATTTTGGTGGAATTTCCTTCTGCTGGTCCAAAACCCTATTGCCCTGAAATCTACATTCCTTCAAAAACCTTCTATTTCTAATTAACACAAAGCCATTAGCAAGTTGTATTTTATATGATCGAATTCCAACCTTTTTAATAATTTTTGCGTTTGTCAGGGTATCTCCTGGTTTTAATTGAACTTTAACCAATGAATTTTGTTTTAAAGATGTTAATGGCTTTGCTTTCCTATCATACAACAATTTCTGTTTTTCTTGAGAAGACTCTAAAAACTGATTATAACTACGCCTGTCAAAACTGCTCTCGATAAATTTAGACTTTCTATTAGGCAAAAGATCTCTCAAAGGTCTATTATTCAGAATGACAGAAGGAGAATGCTTTCCATCCACTGGTGTGTTTCTGATATTTAAAAGTGCCAAATAAGGATCTTGACTATCATGCAAACACATTTTCAAGGTGTTTTTAATTGCTTGAACAAACCTTTCCACTTGGCCATTACTTTTTGGATATCTTGGTGAAGATACGATGTGCTCAAACTCCCACTGAATGGGAAACTCTCGAAACATCCGGCTGGCAAATTCTGGACCATTATTAGTCATAATTTTTCTGGGAATTCCTTGTCTTGAAAAATCTGATATTAATTTACATATTATGTTATAAGATGTTAGGAATTTTTCCAATTTTGTGAGGGATCATGGGCTCTGGTTGCTGGGATTTTGAGTGAGTGACACAGGTGTTACATGTCAATATTAAGTCTTGTATTTGTTTGTTCATGCCAGGCCAATAATAGTTATGTATCAAGGGTACCTACTAAGTAGATGATTATGCCCTGAGGGCGACACTCTTGCAAAGCCGAGGGCCTCTGGCCCGAGGGTTCGTAAGTCGCCCGAGGGTATATATATCTATTAGTACACGTGCATATAAACTTTTATGTCATACCAGTTGTGTCACTACGCAGTCATATCAAAAGTGTCACTTCGCAAATTGTCATCAGTGTGCAAACATCATTTTTTGACAGTTGTACAAAAAATGATATGTTTATAAGCGTAAATTTATATTTTTTTAATAAAGAATAACTTAATTGAAAACTGTTTTTTTCGTCTTTATGCCCGCGCGGGCCATAATGTGTACTTTATGCCCGCACGGGCATAAAGTAATGAATTATGTAGCTGGCATCTAAGGTATAAAAACACAAAATGTATTGGTATGACATAAAATGATAAATTAGCATTCTGTATGGTTTTATTGACACCTTGGTGACTGTTGTTGTGCAATTTAGTGAGAATTTCTCTTCTCATAGAGTGAGGAACATGTGTCTCTATAGAGCAGACCTTTAATTCTGTAATTTCGTTTTTGAATTTATAAAAGATTTTGATATTTTCTGGAACTTCATGAATTTAAGGTGGCCAACCTTTAAGAATTTGACATTTAAGTATCTGAAGGACTGTATCAGCATTAGTTTCTTTCAAAACTTGTTTTTTCTTCTCTTTTGTCGTGTTCAAATTCATTTCATTCAAGCAAACTTGAGCCTCCATTTCTATATCAATGTTTTCATCAAATATTTTGTTTTTTTCATAAGTCTAGAAGCTCGGCGGAGCGAGCAGAGCGATTACCGAGTAACGTAATGTCACAGGGAGTACACAGCGTCAAGCCAAATAAACTCGTGCAAAAGTGCTGGGTTGAGCGATCAGCTGATTATTGTTTATTTTTTTTAAGATATGTCTTTTGGAGTGCGAGTCAGTATTCCGCATTTGCACCCAAGTTTTCTCGTTTGTTTTTTATTATAGTGGATAATTTTCAAACAGCCCCATTTTCTTTTGTGTTCTGCTAGAAATGTTGTGCAATATAAACAATAATGGACCTAAACACTGAGGCTGCCAAGTTCCCTTGGGAAAATATGTTCAATAATACCACTGATGAGGACTAATACCGAGAAAATTTGATTAAAAGTACACAAATATGCAGAATTTATTCTGTATAATTGTTAACATTTAAACAAAATAGCTAAAACTATCCAGCTAAGAAATAAATGTTAAAATTTAGGATTGTTTATTTATCTTAACATGTCATGAAAAATAGGTTAGGTTATACTAGACAGATTAAACACATATCTGCGCAATTAGGGGCACTTTCCAAATTTCACCGATAAATTGACCGGTTAAATAAACCGGTAGCTATCAAAAAATTCCGGTAAAAGTTAGGTATAAGTCCGGTTATAAGATTTTTCTGATGCATTTTGGAACGCTTTGGTGGGTTAAAGTTTGGTTATGACGGTTGTGTTGCGACAATTTAACGAACGACTGCCGATAGTGCCCATTCAAAGCAATTGATGTACGTCAAAAAAAAAGTGTCAAAAAATCTCCAACCGAAAAATCCGACAAAAATTCCCGGTGGATCCGGTGCCTCACCGGTCTCAAACAGCTGATCATTCCGGTCAATTTTGGAACGGATGATCTGGTTCAACCGGTAAAAAGTTGATACATTTTGGAATGGTTTGGTGAGTAAACTATTAAACCGGTACCGCACCGGTTCAGAAAACGGTGAATTTTGGAAAATGCCCTAGGCAATCCAACGACCTGTCCAAATGGCGCCTGGTTGGCAAACAATAAACAAAAAACATATGTTTTTTTTTTGGCAAGATTAGATACTAATACACGGGGCGAGTACTCAAATCTGACACTTTTCTGACATCGTTGACAGGTAAAAACCCGTATTCTAACCTTATAAAAATTTCAAAATGCCGGCAGGTTGGCAAAAGTCACGTGGTTTGGAATCCCTAATTGCGCATGCACGCTCCAGCTGCCCACTCTACAAACTCGGAGTTTATCGAGCTTGCTCGGAGCGCTCAAAATATGTCAAACCAAACACAATCAAGCGTTGTAAGAGCTTCAAAAATAATGGAAGAGAGATAAAAGTGCGAGCTCTGAGCGCACCGAGCGTGAACCCAAACGTGCCCGTTGTAGTCTAGGAGGACATGAATTGATTGATTTCTTGATAATGCTGATAAGAGGTTTATGGTCTGTCTCTACTGTAAATCTTTTTTCAAATAAAACATATTGAGAAAAATGAGTGACACCAAACCATACTGCGAGTAGTTCCTTTTCTATCTGTGAATATCTTATCTGGGTTTCTGTGAATGCTCGAGAAGCATGCGCGCAGGGACTGTTTTCCTGCATGAGCACTGCCCCCAGGCCACTTTTGGAACTGTCCACTGAAATTGTTGTGGGTTTTTCCATGTCAAAATATCTCAAACATGGACTGTCACAAAGTATGTTCTTTAATTCAACAAAGGTTTTTTCCTGCAATTCACCCCATTGAAACTCTGTGTCTTTTTTGATAAGTGCTCTCAAAGGAGCTGTCTTTTCTGACAGATTTGGAATAAATCTAGCTAGGTACGTTAAAAATCGCAGGAACCTTTGTATACCAGGTTCATCTACTGGGCGAGACATGTTTTTTAAAACTTCAATTTTAATTTCGTCAGGTTTCAAATTCTCTGCTGAGATTTTAAGCCGGAGTCTCATGCACCCGTTTTCCGATGAAAGATGTCCGAAAAACCTTCTATTCTGACATAATCGTATAGAAATATGTCAAAATTGAAGGTTTTTCGGACATCTGTCGGCGGAATACGGATGCATGAGACTCCGGTCATAATCCCTCATAAACTTAGTTTCTTCAAGTCCAAATTTACATTTTTTTGCATTAAATCTCAGGTTAAATTTTTCTGCCCTTTCTAGAACTAACTTTAGATTTTTATCATGGTCTTCTTGATTTTTTGCAAAAATACACAGATCGTCAATAAAAAAATTTAACCCTTTGATGTCCCCAAAAATCTCCTGCATACGCTCCTGGAAGACTTCAGGTGCGCTTGTTAACCCATACGGAAGTCGCAAGAAACGATATCTGCCAAATATAGTTGAAAATGTGCAGACTTTTGCACTTTCCTTATCTAGAGGAACTTGCAAAAATCCTTGGGTACAATCTTGTGTACTAAATATCTTGCAACCCACCATATCTTCCGTAAGAGTTTTAAGAGTAGGTAATATCAAAAAATGACGTTTAACCTGTAGATTAAGGTACTTAGGGTCTATACATAACCTCAACTGTCCTGTTTTTTTGCTAACAATGACTAATGGATGTACCCCTTCAGCAACATCCAAGGCTTTTTCTATTAACCCTTCATCTTCTTTTTCAAGTCATTTCTTATGGCAAACGGTACAGATCTGGTGGCATGGGTGACTGGCTCTGCATTTTCTTTCAGCTTTATTTTATACGGCTTCTCGAGACATCCAATCCCCTTAAAAATATGCCTTAACCTGTCCAAAAGACAAGAAGTTGATTCAACAGTTTCAATGCTATTTATTCCCTTAATTAGATTGAGCTTTACGCAAGAACTGAAGCCTAAAATTGGCCAATATCGGTTTTAACAATGTAAAATAACAGTTTCACTTTCTGATCTTTACATTTACACTTCAAGTAACACTCACCAAGTACTTCTATGTTGGCTTTTGTATACCTATGAATTGAGTTTTACCTGTGATTTACTCAACCTTTTGAAGTCAATATCCATGTTTTTTAGGAATTTTTCAGGCATAACATTGGCCATCGCACCTTTGTCCAATTTGATTTTTATAGGATGTTCCTCGACCAGCATCTCCACAGCCCAGGACTCGCCACTTGCAAAACCTCGACCATCAACTGCATGTATACTATCTAAAAAAAAATAATTCGGAACCAGAATCTGAACCAGAATTTGACTCGTCATCAATTGCATATATATTCTTACTTTCTTTGTTGTTTCTATATATTATTATACAACAAGAAGAATAATGATTTAATTTTGAATAAATACTGCATTTTTTCCCATAGGCTGGACATTTACCTTTAGGATTCTTATAAAAACACTTCCGACAGACGCTTTTACCATCATTTTTCTGAGATTTATTTTTAAAATCCGTGTTAAAATCCTTTTTATAATTATTTTTAAATTTATTCCTACTTGATAAAAAATGTTTTTTAACAAAGTCTACCTCCTTACTTGGAGGTGCTCCATTAGTAATTTGCCTATTTTTCTCCCTAACGCTCTCGCTGGTTACACACAACTTTATTGCATCTTCCAACTTACTGTGATCTGCACCTATAGGGATTCGGAAAATGGTATAATCTCGAGATGGAGTTAGCGGTGATGGTTGGAGTCATTACGGCTTTCCTTGACATCATTTAAGATATTTTACTTCTGTGTCTGGAGTTAGTGAGCGACGTGATTTCTGATAAGTCCATTTGAGTGCTGATCGCATAAACTTTCTGAAATTCGCTCAATTCCAATCCTATGACTGTATTCTTTGGCTAGATGTCCTTTTATCTCGTCAATACGACAGGAACTAAGGGCTTCAGCATTTTCATCATTGTTGTATGCAATAATCCCGTTAGTGGTTGAATGATTGTCATCTCGTGTCTCAATTGCTTCGGCATATTCTATGTCAACTTCCATCCTTACTTCAACGCCATCCTTTTTATATTCAATCTTCGAACTCTGAATTCTTTACGGAGTCTTCTGTTTCCAGTCACCATAGCTTTAATCTTAATGAGGTTGATTGCTGATGGGACATTCTTGGTGAGCTTCCAAGATGTGAGCCCGCAATGCCTCGTCTAAGATTTCATAGTTTTATTAGCAAATTCATGTTCTATTGCGCTTTTTTGTTATAATAATTGATGCCTGGTAAGTCTCATATCAAGAATGATCAATTTCCGTGTCGTTCGTTCTGGAGTTATCGATACTCAGCGGTTAAAAAAAAAGTTAACTTTTTTAACACTATCGTAAATTATTTGCAATTTATTTCATTTTATTACGTTTCATATCTTGTGACAATCCCGTATTTCGGGCTCGCATGTGCAGAAGTTGATCGCATGTCCAAAAGCCATAACTTCAACAGGCCGTTGATTTACGTCAGGCAAATAGTCGCGAATGAGTCGCTTTTAAAACAATTTTTTCCTTTATCCGAACACCATTGGGGACAGGGCCAGAGATTTTGATCGCTCGCCGAATTAAAAGATCGTTATTCAAAATTAGCGAATCCATGGGACTCGGGGTTTGTTTTCGAGTTATCTTATTTCGAGTCGAGATTTCTGGGGCTTTCTGGTTTTTTTCTTTATTCGTCCAAGGGTTTTTTATTTTTTTATTTACGAGTTAAGAATTGGTTTTAGTCACGCAGTTATACACCTAGTTAGTAATGACCGTAAATTTTATCTGTTACCTGTTTCCAGCCCAAACATACAAATTAAATTAAACGTAGCTTTTTCTTATTGCGTTTTGCTTGAGATTTATTTACCAACCCTTTTGGTAATCGAGGAATATATTTCTTTCGGTGGCCTTATTTAAACAAATTAATTGGTAGTTCGCATGAGAATTAATACACATTAGAGTTACGTGAAATACGTAATACTCAAGTTTATGATTGGTTGTAATTTGTGAAAGGGAAAATTTTATTTGTACTCTGTTAATAATATATTACAAAGTTATAATGAAAAAATCAGAATTGAAAAACTCATCCAATTTCATTATGCCAAAAAAGCTATATCTCTCCATTCTGTCAATGTAGAAAACTTTCAAATAATTTTAAACGCATTAGTTAAAATTAGGACGTGCGAAAAAAAAAAGTTTTTCCCAAAAGCAAAAAAGGGCTCTTCGTTTAAAAATAGGGGATTATCGTAACGTCGGTTCTCCAGAGACAGAGCCGAACCGTTTCTTTCGATAAAAACTTTTCCCAATTTGGACTTCTTTTTCGAATTTCTTTTAAATATTTTTTTTGTCGCTCAAATTAGAAGACGACACCTATCAGTTTCTCGCGAAGGTTTTAAATGAAATAGCTTGAAAACGACTTTTAAATTAATTGGTTTTATTTCTTTTAAATACAGAGTTTTTTTCCAGAAAGTGAGCGAGTTCAGTCAGTTGAAATTGGTAATTTATTTCAACACCTGTTTAAGTTTTTTGATGATTCTGCTTAAAATGAGTGGTTTTTCATAAACATGTATTTATTTTGATTGCTTACACATTCGAAATAATCAATATAACCACATGCATATGGTTAGCGATAGCCTCAAAACCCTTGAGATACGTTCAAATATAAGGAAGGTATCGAGCAGCAGCCATTCTTGGAATTATTCCTGTTGGAAACCGTAGTTGATATACTATTTATCTATTGTCTTCAGATGATTGTTTTAGAACGGTTCATTCATCTTCAGCTGGTAACTATCTGCAAGATAAATATGTATAATCCTCTTGGTCACCGGATAACTGGCCGACCAATGGGCTTACAGATTGCGTTTTATCCGTCTATTGCATCACCTGACAGTTTATATATCAGGGTTGCGTTTAGAAATAGCAATCTGGGTGTGAGAGTGACCCTAGAGTGACTCTAAACCATTTATAAATTAACAGGTGCTTACTCCGAGCGTTACACTGGAATCGTTCAGAAATCGAGAGTTGACGTGCCCAGAGTGCGCCCAAATTACCCCACTCAGGGGCGAGTTCAGGAATGACACACTCAGTGTGAGTGTGACACCGGGGCGAACCACTAGCCGTTCACAAATGCTATAGACACACCGAGTGCGCGCACTCTGCTCCGTTCAGAAAGTACTTCGGGCGCGCTCCAGGTGTCGCATCGGTTACACTATAATTTTTTGGTGTGGCTGCGGTGTGATTGTGTCTTTATGTCATCGATGTCAATCATTCCTCCCATAATCTCATTATTCCCACCAAATATAAACAAAACACATATTAGAATTGAAGTTTTTTCTTCAAATTAAAAAAATGAACAACAAAAAAAAGTAATCTTAATACATTATGGTGAAATTTTTGAGGAGATGCTCGATTTGTCACACCAAGCGTTCAGAAATTCATACGAAAGTTGTCGCCTAAGAATTTTCATTTCAGTTACACCCATAAAATCGCACTCACGCCCGGTGTGTTATTTCTGAACTCGCCCCAGGGACTGGGTTGAAAAACACCCCGCGGTTTTTACCGGGTTTGACGTTGACATTTAGCGCAAAACCCCAATTACGTTCAGAAAAGGCGCACCCAGAGTGCACTCCAAGTGATGACGTCAGAACACTCTGACAAACAACTACTCTACCTTCACACTCCATTTCTAAACGCACTCCAGAAGGTGAATAAACCGGCACTCAGACATATACTTTATATAGGTAATTGAAATGGATTTAACATACCTATACTTCGAATTCACTAGGGTATTTTAAAAGCTTCATATATTGAAAAATTGTAGAATTCTGGATTCTGTATAAATCATTCATTCAACAAATCAATCTTGTTTAGTCTTTTCAACATTTTCAGAGCCATTGATGCCATTCACATATCTTGACCAATGGTTGTCTAAATCTGATATAATGTTTCATGCCTACACCCAGTTATCTTAAAATATTTCGGCAATTTAGGGTGGCGATGGAGATCCCATAGCTATTCCAGTGCGCTGAGTATGAAATGTATTGTTGAATAGCAGAAAATCTTATATACACTAAAAACGCAGGCAATGGACATAATTTTTCAAAGACTATAGCTAGAAAAAGACATCATCAAAGTGGAATGACTTAACATCCATCAATACAGGGAGTTGTCGTAATGTCGAATTGCTATCTAATCTAGACAATTCTTAAATCCAGAAAAAAAGAGCATTTTTTCTCCCAAATATTGATAGACTATCATTGTAGTTCAGATATCTGGATGATTCGTTCATGATGTAGAATCATAGGAAGAGTATCTTTACCAATTTTTGGACCAATAGAACTAAGATCCAGTATAAAACTCACAAAAATTGAAGGTGAATTATGTCAATCACCATTTTTGACTGTCATGAGAGCCCGGAACATTATCTGCAGGAGACCAGCTCATACTGGCCCAATGCATGGCTGTTCAACTCTAATGAAGGACCCAGAAAACAGTTGTGGTGATGGACATCAGCATCAGATAATAGTCATATTGATCGGAGTCACAATTTTTACTTGCTTAGTAAATACTTTTAACACTCAATACTGTGTTTTTTTTACACACTAGGTAAATAAAATTTACCTTTGATCAAAACCTAATTTAACACTTAGTCAAGTGTACCTACTTTTTACGTTCTCTAAAATATATTTAACACGCAAGAACGGGTAAAATGAATCAATTTTTTGAATAAAAATTACCAAATTTTACCACATTTTATCAGTGGTGAATTTAACACGCATGAGTGTGTACCTATATGTACCACTTTTGCGTGTTAAAATTAATACTAGATTTTTTACTGCGTACAATCACGCCTTTACTTGTATCATGTTTGTGGTTATACCCCTCTCTAAGCCTGATGAACTCTAATAACAGCGAAACACTTTTGCAAATTGAGAATGCATAGCAAAAAACAAACTCCACGTTTCTTCTTATTTCTGTTTAATTAGAGAGAGAGAAGTTAAGTAGGAATGTTTACTATGTAACGCGAAATTGCTGCCGGAGGCTTCACATAAGAAAATAGGCAAATTCTGCAGAATTAGTCTACTAGGTATTATCTGCATCCCAATAAATACTCGCGATATCTAAGTAAGTTTGGAATAGTTTGTTACAGTATTTATCTGCAGTTCAAATAAACAACGATTTGATAATATAGAATAGACATTATTTCCATAGATAAAACAGGAAAAAAAAGGTGAATAGGAATTTGTTTCTCTGAATTTTGACCAGTGATACCGCCGAGTTGAGAGTTTCTCGTCTCGTGTCCAATTTCCTGTCGAAAAGTCACTCAGAGACGAGACGAGAGAATGCTTTCTCTCGTCGAGAATTTCTCGAATTCTCCCGAGCAATATAAGTTTATTGTTATATCGCTTTTAATTTCTTAAATTATAACTAAATAAAGAGTGTTTTATTTTGTATTTATATATAACTTTCTATCTAAACTGTATGTAAAATAAGTTTACGCCAGATCAAAACAACAGCATTTTGGTCCAATAACTGCTATAAATCATTAGCTGATGCTGCTTTTAAAAGATTAGGCGAGTTCAAATGTTTCTAGTGGCTCTATTATAATTTCACCTACGAGCGTAACGTAAAGTGCACTCTTCCGCACTGTAAATTGGACTTTTCGCACTCATTTGTAAGTGGAAAGTAGCACTTTACCGCACACTATGCGGTAAAGCTACTTTACCTACGAGCGTGCGGTAAAGTGCACTTTACCGGACGTATTTGCAAATGGAAAGTATCACTTTACCGCACACTATGCGGTAAAGTGCACTTTACCGCATAGTGTGCGGTAAAGTAGAATACAAAGTGTGCGGTAAAGGGCACTTTACCGCATAGTGTGCGGTAAAGTAGAATTTGATATTTATAATCAAAAATCCTCTCCTTTTCAGAAAATGGATTTTTGATCATTTCTAAATTTTATCTAATTTCATTAATTAATCTAATTCATTAATTAATTTTATCAATGCCTTTTTTTGGAGTTGTAGATGCTCATAGGTAAAATTTTGTACCTAGCACATGTGGAAAGTGCCTTTACCGCCCTTAACGGCTTGACCGAACTCCGCTTCGCGTCGTTCGGTCAACTGCCGTTGTGTGCGGTAAAGTATCACTTTCCGCATTTTTTAGGTAAATAACTATTATCGCATAGTGTGCGGTAAAGTCGACTGCATAGTGTGCGGTAAAGTCAACTGCATAGTGTGCGGTGAAGAAACTTCACATCATAGCGTGCGGTAAGGTTGACCGAACGACGTGAGTGAAATTCTACTCGTCTACTGTCAAATGTGACAGACAGCCAGCCAGAGACGCAATTTTATTTTCTATAATTTTTTTGAACTTCTTTCGAATATTCTTCACCGCACGATTATAGCTAAAATACTGTATATAATACTGTATACTGTATATAATCCCCTTAGAGATCGCAAACCCCGCCTCACCGGCACGGTTTGCAAATTTCTCTCGCGTGCGATAATAGCCTAGTTAACACACTTATTATACAGTGTGTTTCCTAAATATCACAAACGGGGTGATTCTTTGGTTTATTTTATGAATAAAATTTCTTATAGACATAGGTTTGCAAAGACTTCGTTACCAATCTACAGCGTGTTGAAATTTGAATATTTGTTTAGTTTTTTCTTTATAGCTCCTGCAATTTCTGAAGGATTTAGCTCAAATTTGTTACGCAATAGGAGCTAAATGATTGCACTTATCAAACATTTGCCAGAATCTAACAGGATGATGTTTTTCCAGGGGTCATGTCCCCTTTTCTGGCCCTGAACTTTTTTGCGGTGCGCCGCTGGTATATTCTAAAAACCAAAATAATTTTTCCACCTAATTTAGAAACTTTTTATTCTCTTGTAGTTTTTACGAATTACCGACCCTTATCGAGAAAAAAAATTGAAAAACAAATCTCTTTAATTAGCTAGATGAAACTACAGTGACTCAATAAACCACTCCTACCTACAGTATTCTTGCTCATTTTCAATATATGAATACATTGATTTCAACACCCTGTAGATCGGTACCGAAGCGTCTGCGAACCTATGTTAATTGGAAATTTTAGTCATAAAATAAACCAAAGAATCACCCCCTTCAATTTGTACATGATATTTAGGAACACCCTGTATAATATACTATTATTATATTGAAAAAAAAAACAAAATCCTCGATTTTATTGAAACTATGTATTTTATTGAAATAAATAAATAGTATGTAAATGTCTACACTACTGAAAAATTTCAATATTTTCCAAAACCTTTGGGTATTATGAGTAATATTACATTTTTATACATGAGCGAGAATACATTTTTCGTATTTTCTCGACCTCGGAGACGAAATTGACTCACTACGCGTCAAAACTCACGAGAGAGGGAGAAAACCAGACGTATCGAGGATCTCACGTCGAGACGAGAGACTATAATTTTCTCTCGAACCTTCGAGACAAGACGAGAGAAAGCTGATTCTCGTCTCTTCTCGTCTCGCGGCATCACTAATCTTGACCATATTATATTATCTCAACGATAAAAAACCTGTTAATTCAAATACAAATACGGTAATTTTGAAAGCTGATTACTATAATTTGAAATATAGATAAAGCAGTAATGGAACATACCAGGCACAACCTGGAGTTAAATCTCACTCTTGCTAGAGGGTGATATTTATTCGGTAAGTATACCACAGAATATGGGTTACTGCAAGCAATAATGAAGTTCTTTAATCTTCGGGCGGTGACATGAACTTTTTTCCTGAAGTAGACATTGGAATGGGGACGAAAGATTGAATTATCAACGATTCGAGTAAAAATTAATTATATCCTCAATACTCTTAGTTCAATTAACATTAAAATAAAGTAAGACCAGACTTTCGCTACCCATACTATATGGATTCTGGAAATGGGAGTTTCAAGTTTCAATTTAAGAGAATGAAACATGAAGTGAATATGACTGACCTTGTCTATACTCCTATAGTTTTTGTGAGACAATAGGTGATCTTTTTCGATTTTAATTCTAAAATAAAAATAAAACCCTATTTCATCGCTATCATCTGTCAGTGGAAATTTAAAAAAATTCCAATATGGATGGCGTTTATGGAGCCCCGGATTGGTAAAGAAAAGAAGCAAATACGGGAAAAGTCGTGGCATGCAAGCCGCAGTTTGGCGAGCCAGGGTGATAATGCCAAAGTTATGCCTCCGGCTGGCTTATAAATCTCGCCGCTCCATGGAGTGTTATTGTTCCCGGTCACGCGAACCTTCTGACTTATTTTTCTAAACCCCCACGCGCCTTCTTAATACGCTAAAATAATATTTTTCTATATTTGGAGTGGAGTTATGATTATCATGGAAATTATCGTCGTTTAAGAACAATTTCACACTTTACCGACCTCGGCACGAGATGCAATAATAATTCATTTGAAGATAAATATGAGCTTCACGTGTTGGAAACATATTATTATGGAAAAATAGTTTCTATCTGTTGTTACGGGATGATTTTTCCCGCGCCAAAATAAAAGGAAATAAGCTTATTCACCTCTCTGAATAGCATACCTTCCTCAAGCCACTGTTTTCTATCCAATAGTTGTGGCCACATTTTTCATCAAAATTTTCATTCTTCCCAGAATCATTAAGTTAGAGGTTTATTAATGGAATTGATTTCCTGTTAGTAGGGTTAAAATAAATAGACAATTAATTTATTAATAAACAAAATCACAATATTTACATTGGAACAGCTGACTATCTAATCCGATCAGATTGACTAGATTGACAGCGCTCCAAATAGAGTCAATGACCAGTACTAACTTAATTTGAATAAGTCCCATGCCCCAACTACCATCAAAATCCCCAGAACCCTTCACCTTGGAGTTTTTGACAGAGCCTTTTCAAAGGACATTGCAGGGAGAAGCAGAGGTCATTCAGGTCAAGGACTTTCCACGATTAAGTGTTCGGGAAAATTCCTCAGGCACATTTTGCCGTTTTTCTGAGTTGTCTATATAGTTTTCGCTCATAGATCCAGGGTGGCTAATCCGTTATTTTAGCACCCAATCGCCTTGTGCGGATTTTTTTTGTGAGTCGAAAAAGAGCAACGTGACCAATTGTTTGTTCCTAAAGGCCAAAGTATTTTGGTAAGTCGTTTTTCTTATTAGTCTTCTCTGTTTTTCTCTATTGCCTATGTAAAAGCATAATTTTCTGTTAATTATATGGTTAAATTCCGAATATTGGACATACCTACCTATTGCTCCACGCCCTGTCTCATAACGTCCATTTGTTTCAGGCCTTTATTCATCACCTTTAGAAGTTACACTTTAATCTTTACCTTTAGACGTCACCTTTTATTCGTCACGCTTAGTCCTTAACTTGAGTAAAGAGTTAAACGTTGAGCTTACTGTATATTTCAAGTAGTACCTCCAATCTTCAGCCTCCTCTAGACAAGTGGAAGCCTTAGTGACTCTTGGTTACTGAACTTCAGTGTCCAGGGCCAGTTGCTTTTTGTCGCGATCCTAATCCAGTCCCAGGCCACCGGAAACACTGGAAGATATTGATCCCACCTGTCAGGTTCTCCCCAAGAGATTAGGGACTACTCGGGTTTGATAAGTGTGTTGTAATGTCTTAATATCTGAAGCCTATCAGCCCTTACCAACCCCTTGTTGGAGTACCTAAATCACCACAGCAACGCCGTTCTACTACAAGATCAAATTACCCTTCAGATTATGTGTGTTATTTCAATTTTTAATTAATTTTCTATATTACCTTTTTTTTTATGAAACTTGCCATTCAGGTTATGTATTGTTAGGTACTTTCAATTTTATTAGGTATTTAGGTATCTATACTACCTATATTGTTACATAATATTAAAGCCCTTCAGGTTACGTAATGTTACCTCAACTTTGATTAATGATCTATATCTTTTTAATATCCCATAAATACATGCTGCACTGAATACACGTAAATACTTGTACACTGGGGTTAAATGTCCATTTACGAAGGTACTGCATTTAGTAAGCTTATTCATTAATTTATATTTCAGGTATTATTGCTGTTATTTGTTATACTTTTTATTTCTTTATTTAGGGACTCAAGTTGAGTGTTATTAATAATTATTGTAAATACTATTTAAGGCACATATGGTTAGGTACCTACTCCTAGACGATTTCTTTTCTTGTTCTGGTTCTAGTGTCAATAATTGTCAGTGTTCCAGAGCGTTCGGAAAACTCACTCCGAACCTGCTCTAAAGTCAACCTGTTCTGGTTCACATTTCTGGTTCTAATTAAAACCCGTACCTGATTGTAGCAAAAAGAGTTTCACTTTTGTCCTTCCTTCTTGTTTACGTTTATATTTCAGGTTGTGCTGCTATAGGTCCGTAGAAGTTTCCTGCTTTCGTTATATCGGTTGAAATCGTGTACTGCAGGGAAAAAGCAGGTGGCGCTCTATATTTAGTTATCTAATTGACCCACACCCCTCTCCGCATTGGAAGCTAGTCGGCAACCCTTTACACGAAATCACGTTTCTAGATTTCAGCCACCAACCAACTCTCTCTCTTTCCATATTTTTTTGTTTGTTTTAGTTACCCATTCACTGTCCCACTTCCTCAAAGTTTATTATTTGCCTTTCAATCGATTTTGCGGGAACGAAGTGGCAGTGTCCGTGTTGTCACCTAATACTGTGGCCTTAACAATGGTAATAAAGATCCACAGGCTAAAAGCATTCATAAAAATATCGTCACTATACCAACCGCGGTATTTATAAGAGAAAGCCCTTTCGTACTAACCAAAGGGTCGGACTGACGCCAACGGATGGACGGACGCGTAACTTTTTTTTATGGTCCGTAACCGGTTCGGTTGTAGGGCCACGTCATTTGATTTAACAGCCCTATAAAGTTCAGGAAGGCATGCTTCGTTCCCTTGGAGCACTACACAAAACCGCAATTTATGTGCGACGGCACCCAAATACGGCTTAAATGCATCGCGGTTTAATCAAGTTCGGCATCGCGAGGTTTAATTTAGGATTTCTTAATTACAAAATTTTAAGATTTCATATTAACTTAATCGAGTTAGAATATCGGCATAAACTGTGGCTTCAAAATCGATTAAAATTTTAGTTCTCGAATCCTTTTGATGTTAAAATTTCACTAATAGGTTTCCTACATATATACGATTCGACCAGACAATATAGGTCACCCCCGTCATTTTAATTCCCTAATTGACGACCCACCACATTACGAAGCGTTTTCAGCTAATTTAATAAAATAATGTGGGGCTTTCCAGCTTTTATTGCCACCTATACAAACTTGCAAGCTTAAAATAAAAGGCCATGATTTAGCGAGTAAATGGAAAAGGCCAGATATAATACAGTTATTAAGATTTATGATGATAGTATGAGAACCAAAAAAAATAAATAAATGTGGATGGTTTGTGGCTTTTGCAATCTTTGGTTTTTAATTTTCTTCGTCTGATGCATCTAAATTCTCTCAGCCTCTTAATTTTAGATCAAACAAAACAGGCAGATCGAAAATTTGCATATTTTTCAATAACCAAAACCCGAACCAATAAGTCGCAATCACGTCGCACCTGGCGACTGTTCCCGATATTCCCAAATTCGAATTTATAAAGGCCAAATTGATTAAACAACGGCAACGGCGGTGGCGGTGCATTATTCGGGACCGGGTGTCGGTGCACATAAATTATTTGCGGCCTATGTACTTTGTTCTACGAAAAGGTAAACTTTATAGCATTGCTAAATCAACTAGCGACCTAATAAAAGTCCAGTAATAATAATTAATACTGATAATATTTAATGGGTTTCTAATTTTAGCCTTTTCGGCTTTAAGTGTCATTTTTTGAACATTTCACGTTGCTCTCAATTTAATTTGGGTCTGAATTTTACGTTGCCTTTTTCTGATTGTCATGCTTGACGCTTTTTTGCTATTGTGTGAAGTTTCTTTTCCTTGGCATTTTGTGTTTTATCCTAATTTCAGGACTCGCTTTCTCTAGAACCGTGTTCTTAATTGCCACATTCTGAATCCAACATCTTCATTAGGTCTGTTCCTACAGAAATCACAAACTAGTAAGAGCGAATTTCATTGGTTGGAAACAGTCAGAAAACTAGTTTCAACCAATGAAATTCACTCTGGCTTGTGATTTTTGTGCGAACAGACCTAGTATGGGCTCGTAGGTTTCCTCATGGAATCTACCGTGTGACCCATTATTAGCTCATGACAGAGGGTGCTTGATCCCAGTCAAGTGAAATGATTGAATCATGCGGTAGATGCTTCATTAGTTCACGAAAAGAAGTATTTTCCTTCATCTAAAAATCGCTATAATCGATAATGAAAATGAGAATTTTTCCCGGCTCTTCATTTCCTTTGGAATCATTTCCTAGTAATTCAAAAGCCAGGAATGATCAAAATTTTAAATTTTTGGCTCCTGATTCCTTCTGGAGAAGTTTTGTAGTGATTCAAGCGCCGGTAATAATTAAAATTTTCAGCAGAAAAATGTTCTAGCTGGTGATAATCAAAATGACAATATTTCCAGGCTCTTGATTTCCTTTGGCAATATATCCTAATGATTCAAGAGCCAGTAATGATCAAAATTTTAAATTTTTGGCTCACGATTTCTTCTGGAGAAGTTTTCTAGTGATTCAAGCGCCGGTTATAATCAAAATTTTCAGGAGAAAAATACTCTAGCTCGTGATAATCAAAATGACAATCTTTCCAGGCTTTTGATTTCCTTTGGCAATATATCCTAGTGATTCAAGAGCCAGTAATGATCAAAGCTTAAAATTTTTAGCTTCTGATTCCTTCTGGAGAAGTTTTCTAGTGATTCAAGGAAGCGCCGGTAATAATCAAAATTTCCAGCAGAAAAAGATTCTAGCTCGTGATAATCAAAATGACAATTTTTCCTGGCTTTTGATTTACTTTGGAAACATTTCCTAGAGATTCAAGAGCCAGTCATGATCAAAATATTGATTTTTCGGCTCTTGATTTCCTTTGGAAACAATTCCTAGTGATTCAAGAGCCAGTAATGATCAAAATTTTAAATTTTTGGCTCTAGATTTTCTCTGGAGAAGTTTTCTAATGATTCAAGCGTCGATAATAATCGAAATTTTCAGCAGAAAAATATTCTAACTGGTGATAATCAAAATGATAATCTTTCCAGGCTCTTGATTTCCTTTGGCAATATATCCTAGTGTTTCAAGAGCCAATAATGATCAAAATTTTAAATTTTTGGCTCTTGATTTCTTCTGGAGAAGTTTTCTAGTGATTCAAGCGCCGGTAATAACCAAAATTTTCAGCAGAAAAATGTTCTAGCTCGTGATAATCAAAATGACAATCTTTCCAGGCTCTTGATTTCTTTTGGAAACATTTACTACTAATTCAAAAGCCAGTAATGATCAAAATTTTAAATTTTTGGCTCTTGATTTCTTCTGGAGAAGTTTTCTTATGATTCAAGCGCTGGTAATAATCGAAATTTTCAGCAGAAAAATGTTCTAGCTCATGATAATCGAAATGACAACCTTTCCCGGCTCTTGATTTCCTTTGGAAACATTTCCTAGTGATTCAAGAGCCCAGTAATGATCAAAATTAAATGATTTTTGACTCTTAATTTCTTCTGGAGAAGTTTTCTAATGATTCAAGCGCCGATAATAATCGAAATTTTCAGCAAAAAAATATTCTAGCTCGTGATAATCAAAATGACAATATTTCCTCGCTTTTGATTTCCTTTGGAGATATTTCCTAGTGATTCAAGAGCCAATCATAATCAAAATATTGAATTTTCGGCTCTTGATTTCCTTTGGAAACAATTCCTAGTGATTCAAGAGCCAGTAATGATCAAAATTTTCAATTTTTGGCTCTTGATTTCTTCTGGAGAAGTTTTCTAGTGATTCAAGCGCCGATAATAACCAAAATTTTCAGTACAAAAATGTTCTAGCTCGTGATAATCAAAATGACAATCTTTCCAGGCTCTTGATTTTCTTTGGAAAAATTTCCTAGTGATTCAAGAGCCAGTAATGATCAAAATTTTAAATTTTTGGCTCTTGATTTATTCTGGAGAAGTTTTCTAATGATTCAAACACCAGTGATAATCAAAATTTTCAACAGAAAAATGTTCTAGCTCGTGATAATCGAAATGACAATCTTTCCCGTCTCTTGATTTCCTTCGGAAACATTTCCTAGTGATTCAAGAGCCAGTGATGATCAAAATTGAATAATTTTTGGCTCTTGATTTCTTCTGAAGAAGTTTTCTAGTTATTGAAGCGCCGGTAATAACCAAAATTTTTAGCAGAAAAATGTTCTACCTCGTGATAATCAAAATGACAATCTTTCCCGGCTCTTGATTTCCTTTGAAAACATTTCCTAGTGATTCAAGAGCCAGTAATGTTCAAAATTTTTCATTTTTGGCTCTTGATTTCTTCTGGAGAAGTTTTGTAGTGATTGAAGCGCCGGTAATAATCAAAATTTCCAGCAGAAAAATGTTCTAGCTCGTGATAATCAGAAAGATTCTTCCAATCTTTCCCGGCTCTTGGTATCCTTGGGAAACCCGGAGTACGACAAGGAGACACTATTTCGCCGACGTTATTTACATTAGCTCTTGAGGACGTTATCAAGAGTCTCAGGTGGGAAAACAAGGAAATCTAGATCGATGGAACATATCTAAACAATCTCAGATTTGCAGATGATATTGTGCTAATATCAGACCATATAAAATGGATCGAGTCAATGCTTCAAGACCTAAACGAAGAATCGAAGAAGATGGGGCTCAAAATGAACATTGCAAAGACAAAAATAATGAGTCCAATAAGTTCATGGGTCTATATAGATAACTCTTTCATCGAAAATGTAAAAGAATACAATTACCTGGGTCATATTTTATCACTAGGAAAAAGAAACCAAGCAAAGGGAATATCAAGGCGAATAAAACTCTCCTGATGGGCTGCATTTGGTAAACTTGCATAAATATTAAGAAATAGCGATATCCCAATTAATCTAAGACGTAAAGTTTTCAACGCCTGTGCTCTACCTGTTGCAACATACGGAATGGAAACAGTTGCCATTACCCAAGCAAGTGCCCACAAATTCCGAGTGATGGAGAGGGCAATGGAAAGGTCAATGCTCAGTATCAGTCTGAGGGATAGAATACCAAATGATGAGATTTGGCGAAGAACCAAGGTCAAAGACATAATAATTGAGAGAATTGCAGAACTGAAATGGCAGTGGGCAGGCCACGTTGCAAGGCTGAAGGATGAGAGATGGTCATTAAGGATCGTTAAATGGAGACCGAAAGAGACAACGCAGTATAGGCAGACCCTCACTATGGTGGGCGGATGACATAGGGAAAATAGCAGGTGGAAATTGGTATATCAAAAGGATGTCATCGATCAAAAGGCTAAAACAGGGATCAGTGGAAAGAATTAGGAAAGGCCTATGGTCAGGAGTGGACGAGAAGTGGCTGGGGAAGAAAAGAAGAAGACATTTCACTCAATTTATCTACTACATCAAATAATTCATTGATATCTCCACAAACGATATCTCCAATATGATTTGATCGGGGCTTTTTGGCTGTCTTATTAAGGCGAAACGCTACAAGATTTGATTCAACTTGAATTATGTATGGGTTCCTGGTATGTCACAGATTTGGTATCACTTAATATATAATTATTTATTTGTAGTTCTCTTCATTCAGAATTAGAATTCTTGGTTCATTTCTAAAATTGAGGAGCTGGTGATTTTTAGCTCCTGCTTCAATATTCTTGGCTAATACTTTTTTCCATCACTTCAAGCCCTTGCATATACACTTTTTTTCCATAGGAATGGCTTTATCTATTTCTTGATCGTTAATCTTCACCATTAAATTATGTATTTCACCAGTTAGCACATTTGCAATAGTTTGTCGTAATTGTATTACTGTATTGTCTACATATTGTTTGGTGGTTGCATCACCAATATTTTTTAGCTTTTTGTACGTTAGTTAGTTCCATATCAAATTGGCCATTGAAATCGAGCTTAAAACCTATTCCAGGTAACCCGCGATCGTTCACTTTATTTCCTCGATGACCAAACGAACATGTCATCCTAATTCTAATTATCACAAATAAAATCATAGCTTCTCTCTCTGGTCAATTTTTTCTGAGAAGCTCCTATAGGAATCAATAGGAATTTACAAAATTTTTAAAATAACTGGATGATACTTGGAATTTCTAAATAAATATTTCTGACAAAATCGCATATAACAAGACAGTAACGCTATGCCATACTAGAAACTGGAAGCTACCGAGCAATTTCCCATTCTCAACCTCTTCGCGAACAATTTGCTCACGCCGTTAATCCAGAATATTCGAAAATAAATTAAAAAGGCCCCGGAGTTCAAGACTGGCTCTTCGTTGCCCGCGCTTTGGCCTCAGCCAGCATCGCCCGAATTTTTAATATTCATAAATCGCAATAAAAGCTAATGGTCTGTGATACAATTTGCCCACGTAGCATTTTAATTTTACCAAAATTATAAATTATGGCTTGGAGGCTAAAAAGTTTTGCTTTAAAATTAAATTTGCCATGAAGCGCCTGGTTAATACTCCGTTAAAACTATCGAACTACTAAACTTTATTAACGATAAAACTTTCAGTTCAGTTTGCTCTAGTTAAATTTGCTTTCTTTGTTCTTTCGCTTAATCGCTGTCTGTATGAAGTTCACGAAAGAATAATTTCTGATGATGATTATAAAAGATGCCTAAAAATTTATTTTATTATGAATAAAAGTTTTGCGGGCTTTTTCCATAACAATCTATGACTCAAGAAATTATGCAATTCATATTTCACTTATTTTATTCTCCGAATCTTATCTGAAAAAAGCCAATTCCTCGAAATGATTTGCTTTAATCACTAAATCACTAAATTTTATTAAAAAATTACACGTTAAAACAATATAATTACGATAAGTATCTCGGTCAATAATCTAAATCTCTCTCGAAAGAAGTGCTAAATTAATAATATTTCAATTAGTTCTCCGTATGGGCACTCAAAACAAATTGCTCTCAGCGGAGCTCTTATTTTCTGATAGCGATCAGAAAACAAATACAAAACTCCTTTCTTTAATCGTCCGTTACATTTTGATGGGCAGAGAGAAAATGGAAAGAATAAAACTTTATTTCAAATCCTAAATAGGAATAAGTTCATTTCATAATTATTAAGTGAAGAAAATACAATTTTTTGGAATTCTAAAAAGTTTTCAAAAAAAAAAAAGTTTTCCATCCCTCTGGAACATTTTTTGTTTAGCTATTCAGCAAAAACTTCCAGTTTTTTCCATGGAAAAAGATAATTCTTTGTTTCCATTTTTCCTGACTTTGCCAGCGTCGTGCCTTTGTTAATAGAATCTTATCGCGGAATAAAAGAGTTTCCAAACGAAGTTACATACAAAAGAATTTTCGTCTAACAATGCTGAAACCGTTTAAAATTTTGCAGTTTTCGTTACGACAAACAACAAAAGGTTCATTTTTGTGTGCATGTATACGGGCATGCAAGGGTTTTGCATTTCACTACTCAAATAGAAATTCTTTTGAAATTAATTAAACAAACACAAAATGTGAAACATTAAATTAATAAACTGCAGCTTTCAATAATAATTAAAATTGTGTTCCGGCGTAAAATTTATATCATTTTCATTGTTTCGTAAAATGGCAACATGTGCCTTTACGCATACACACAAAATACTCACTAAAATTGTCATATATTTTAAAATTTATTTCACTGGCATGCATGTTTCAAACGCATTAATTTCAGTATTGTTATGTGTTCTTGAAAAGGATCCTTTGTAAAATGGTATTTTATAAATTATATCATACGCGGTACTGAATTATAAGTGTTTAATTTTGGCTGCACAAAAACAAGTTGAAAATAATACTAGTGTAACTATTTACACATATATCAGAGTCAAACAAAAGGGGTGTGTTTTATGATGTGGAGATGGAAGCCAAGAAGATACTTCACAGTGGCGGATACAGTACGGGGGCAGCGGGCAGGGGGGTTCTAATAAATAAAAATTCATACAAAATCAATAAGATTAGGTATGTACAGGGTGTTTTTTTATATATTAACACCCCACCCTCAACCTTTACCTACAGGTAGATGAAAGGTGTAAATACAAAAGTTGTACAGTATTGGCTAAACTTTTATGTCAGAAATGTGAAATATTGTATGCTTTCAGCTTTTTTCAAATGGAATGCGCTATATTTGGTTCTATATTCTTGAAGAGCACAATTTCCCGATTCCAAAATTATATACTTAGTTTGTCTATATTTAGTTGAGCCGTCTCCAACATATTTGGTTCTAAAAATTTTTATTTACGACTAATGTATAATGTGCGTATTATATTTGTGATTTTGGCAGTATAATGACATATGTTATTCCTCCAGGGATTAATGACGAGTAGCGGGATTAATGGTCATTATTCCACAAAAGTGTCAGTGTCAAACGTGTAGTGCTTGTGGATTTGTATTGAAAATTATGAGACGGGTGAAATTTATTCATTGAAAATCTCAAATAAATTAATTTGTCGTAAATAAAGTAGAGTATACTACTCGCAATAATGGCTATTATTCCCTCGGAATGTTACTCCCTCGCCGCTAACGCGGCTTAGTTCGTAATAATCCTCGGGAATAATAGCTATCATTATTGACTCGTGGTATAATCTACTATTAAAATACTCATCAGAGAAACCAAGTACCTCAAATTTTACATGCAGCTTTCACCTGTCCAGGTAGAATGGTTCACAAAATCAATAGTATAGGATAGTATTTTTGAAGCCAAATATATAGGAGATTGATCAATCAAATATAGATCGGGGCATTGTGCTCTTCAAGAATATAGAATGAAATATAGAGCATCCCATTTGAAAAAAGCTGGAAGCATGCAAAATTTCACATTTCTGACATTCAAATTTTGTTTCTGACCATGGTATCTAAAAATTCAGTGAAAACTGTACAACTTTTGTATTTGCACCTATCTTCTACCTGTGAAGGTGAAGGCTGTAGGTGGAGTGTCAATATATAAAAAAACACCCTGTACAAATAAGTGGATTATTGCGGAACTTATGGGTGAACCTCTGCAGGACGAGCGCAGCGAGTTCCAAAGCCATCTACTCACCAATATATTGTTGAACTGTTCAAATAAGACACTCAACTCACCTGAAACGTGTAGTTTTTGAACTAATGAGAAAAATTCACAACTGAGTGAATCAGGTTAGTATTATACCTACTTGAACAACATGTTGGTGAATAGATGGCTGGGTCCACCCATAAGTTCCGCAACAATCCACTCGTTTGTACTTGAATAACTTGTCACAATATATTACTAGTTTGGTAAAGTAACATTACTAATTCCTGTTATAAGGCCAATTGACAAAAAGTTGATAATCTTACAAATTCTGACTTTATATAAAAAGTTATTGTTCAAGTACAAATAAGTGGATTGTTGCGGAACTTATGGGTGGACCTCTGCGGGACGAGCGCAGCGAGTTCCGCAGCCATCTAATCACCAATATACTATTGAACTGTTCAAGTGAGACATTCACTTGGAATGTGTAATTTTCGAACTAATGAGAATAATGCACATTTGAGTGAGTCAGTTTAGTATCGGAATTAAACAACATACTGATGTATAGATAGCTGCGGAACTCGCTGCGCTCGTCCCGCAGAGGTCCGCTCAAGAGTTCCGCAACAATCCACTCGTTTGTACTAGAATAACTTGTCACATTATGTAACTAGTTTGGTAAAGTAACAATACTAATTTCTGTTAAAAGGCAAATTGAAAAAAGTGGATCTTATAAATTCTGATTTTATATAGGTAATAAGTTATTGTTCAAGTACAAGTACAGGTACAAGTACCTACCTATTTAAAATCACCTTATTCTCCTAAATAGTTCCCCCATTCCCATATTTTTATGGGCCATTCCTTCGAAAAACCGTATCATGCACAATGCGCTGCCAAAACTAACCCAAACTAACCCAATCTGGTTTACTTCAACTTAAACTGCCCCCTCCCCCCTTTCAAAAGGCCTGTATCCGCCCATGATACTTCATTGAAGGAGACTGAGACAATTATTCGTCCTCTCCAAAGCCGAACAAGGAATTAACCGAATGCCATGAATGGGTCACTAGCAGAGAGAGGATAATGAAGTTTTGAGTAAGATCACTGAAAAAATCTTCCCAAAGACGCCAAAGGACTATAGAATGAGGAAAAGCGATCTTATTAAACATAATAACTGCAGGCTCTCCACGCGTTGATACGGCCTCTTAAAGTCATCCAACTGACTGACATTTGTCTGAATCAACGGATGCCGCCTCTTCCTTGTAAAGAGACAGAATCCAAGGATCTGTAACATCAAGCGCACCCTGAACGTCAAGATCGAGCGCATTAACATTCACCCCCGAACAACCGCAGCAATGCTTCTGATTCCAGAGCTTCAAGCACACCGAATCCTGGAAAAAGTGTGACAAACAGGCTGGAAAACTAAATCTTTTTTCATAGAAAAATTAGTGCATCATTTAAGGTCTCATGGATTATCAAATTAATGCTTGACTTGATACAAAAGATCACTGTCCAAATATTAAGTTTTTCACAATTCCCCATTTTGGTCTCAAGATTGGCTATATTATTATTTGACCAATGCAGTAATGAAAAATTGGTGAATTTTCTGTTAATGCTGGTGGTGAGAAGAAGCTACTACATAAATGTACTCCCAGAAATTGCCAAAACGGTTTTAAACATTTTACAACATATTGTCGCACTTATATAATATAAGCTAAAATCTATTTTTACTATTTTCTTTGAAACTTATATTACTATGCCAACTACCGAGTCTTCATCTCCTGAACGTCAACTGTTAACCTTGAAACCCATCACTTTTTTCATCTACATAAGATTAATGGACGTGGTGTATCTTTCTGAAATAATCATGTACTTATTGAGATTAATGGTACTGCCTCTGATTGCCTACCATTAATAATTACAAGCCTATTTGCAAAAAAGTAGATGATGCGTTCGAATACTTTCATACGAGTACCGATCACGCATAACAAGTTACCACTACTTAATATACCGTAGGGAATATTTGATAGGACTCTGTACACTATAAATAAAAAGCTTCAATAGAAGTCTCTTTTTGTTCAGATCACATTTGAATAAACCGTAATGACTCATTCAAGATGTTTGCTTTGCTTTTGTTAAAGGATTTTTACCGATTACATCTTAATGGATTTAATAAGATTAATATTCCAAAGATAACGACAATACGGAAGAAATTAGAGTCTATCTACCGTGAACTAGTTTAATAGCTTTTTTATTTTATCTTAGCCGATGTTTTTTTTTTGTACTTAGTGTAAGTGATGATGACAATGAACTTGTGCAAAATTGATATTTTGCACGCTCATTCAATCTATTCCATTTTTAAATCACCTCTCCAAACAAAATTCTCCATCTAATTATCACACAAACGTCCCTAAAAAGTATCATTTAGCACGTCTTCAAACTTTAATTAGGTAGTTTATTTGATATGTCATAACGCCGCGAGTGTACAGATGTGATATCACTTCAGAGACCTTAATTTCGGGTCCCATTTTCATTAAAACACGCGGCGATAACACCGTTGCGTAAAGGAGGGCTCATTTTACGTATGGTATCAAATTATTATTTTTTTTTAGATCATGGATGTGACCTAAGTAAAATAAAAATTGTTTTAAAAATTACTTCTATTAGATAGGCTAATGGGATTATATGATTTGACACTTGATGAAAATAATCTGGATAGAGTCAATTTTTTTCAATATATGCAGCAAGAATTCGGTGTATCTATGAGATAATTAGTCTTTAGAAATTTCCTTCTTTATGAATTTCACTTTAATGAGACTACATCAGAATTCCTGCGTAAATTTATATTGGTTTTATCCACACCATATGTTTAATATATCCATTAATTAAACTGCGCTGGTCGTCCAGCCAGACCACGAGTAATTTATGCGCGTGGTATACAGCGTGTTGTAAAATTTCGCACATGCCTCAATGTGACGTGTTAATTTAGCTCGGTAATGTATGACACTAAGCGAAAGGTGGAAAAAAGCCAATACACTGTTTCGCAACTTTTGTAATTACCTTTCGAGTTGACTATATTAACAAATCAAAGGAAGATTTATTGGGAATTTTTGGTATATAGTGGGAACTGGTTTCCGATATGGACATTGGTAATTTTTGTTTGCTCGCATGAATTGTTCCAATCTCATTTAGTATTTATGAATCAGATGGTGGTTTCCTATTATCGTGATTGAGGGCTAGAAAGCTGCCAGCATGGCATTGGACTATTATCAAGCTCGTAATATCAACGTACCTCGCATTACGCATAATGAAATAAGTAGATCATCGAATCCTACATTTTGTTGTTATACATTATTGCCTGTTTATATCAGTCTCATCAATAATAATTCTTTCATTCATTATTTAATCTATTTTTCTGGGAAAAAATTGAATTTCTCTCCCAAGGTTAATAATGAAAATAATAAAAAAATACCTAGGTCAATAATGAAAATGACGTCATGACGCAAGGATATTATCATAATTTAACAGGTTTCTATTGGTTTAATTTCAATTTCAAACTGTCAATTTTAAAAAAGCAGGTTCCTGTACATTATAGAAAGTTACCGTAAGCTGTTTATAGAGGGCAGCATTTTCGAAAAGAAAAAATATTTAGAGCACAGATTTCAAACCTATTTTTTATTTTCTACTAGCAGTAGTAAAAAAAATTCTATATATTCCTCGGTAGAGAAAAGTCATTATAGGTACCATCGTCACCAATAGTATCTGGGACACAAATAATGTATAATAATCTCCTGGACTAATTCTACTGTCATTCATTTCAATGCATTTAATTCATACATCGATTAAAGGCGATTAACCGGTCGGTCATAGTTGACAGATAATCAATGAAGCAAATGTCATTTGTCAACCAATCGGTTATAAATGACGTTAAATGCATCGTTTATCTGTCAATATAACCGACTGGTTAATCGCCTTTAATCGACAATAGTTTGACAAATATTTGACAATAAAATTCATATAATAGGACAAGAGCTAATGCGATGCTGTCCCAGTTACTTTTGGTGACGATGATACCTTACGCATTATTATTATAAAAGCGCTCGGTATATAATGACCAACTTCTCTACCTAGGTATATAATGTACTATTATTTTCTACTAGCAGTAGTGCGAAGCGCCGAGGTTTATAATGCGTAAGGTATATAATAACTTTCTCTACCGAGGAATAGGTATATAGAATTTTTTTTACTACTGCTAGTGGACAATAAAAAATAGGTTTGAAATCTGTGCTCAAATTATTTTTTGTTGTCTGTGCTGCCTTCTATCAACAACTTATGGTAATTTCCCATAATGTACATACAGGAACCTGCTTTTTTCAAAATTGACAGTTTGAAATTGAAATCAAACCAATAGAAACCTGTTACGTCATGAGAATATCCTTACGTCATGACGTCATTTTCATTATTGACCTAGGTATTTTTTCATTATTTTCATTATTAACCTAGGGAGAGAAATTCAATTTTTTCCCAGAAAAATAGATTGAATAATGACTACTTCATACAATGCTACTTCTCAGGTTAGTAGTGAAAAATTTTTTTTACATATTCCTCGGTAGAGAAAGTCATTATACACCTTGCGCGTTATAAACCTCGGCGCTTCGCGTCGAGATTTCTAAAAGCGCTCGGTATAGACCAACTTCTTCACCTAGGTATATAATATAGGTACTATTTTGATAATATTTTAATTATTTTAATATACTTACATAATAATGATTCACAGATATAATCAAAAAAAATCACAGCACACAAATGTATAAATAACGAAAATAATCACAGAACACAATGATAATAGTATAACAAAAGGCTGACGCGCATCTTTCGTGACGTCACAATAGTATCAGCGCTTGTCAATAATAGGTAATCCTCTTTGCGCTTATACTTTTTGGTATGAGTTAATCATTAGCTATTTTTCTCCGTCTCTTTAAGTTATATCTTTTTTCTCTCTCGAGTTGCGAAGTTTGCCGTTTTCCATATGCCTCAAAAATCCAGGCTGCTGGTAGGTAAAACAAGGTCTATCTTCCTCATCCAACGACCTATAATGACTTGTAGTGTTCTGACTGTAAATGTGATCCAGCTGAAATTCAAGATTCAAGATATTTTTTCGATCTTCTAGGTTAGATATTCTAGACCTACCCAATAACTAGAAGTAATTTTGAACCGATTTCGATCGTAAAAAGTACAGAAAACTTTCAAGTCAAATAAGTTTGGAACTGTTTTAAATCTCGCCCTCCTGAATGAGTTTGATTAAAAATGTGAGAGATTCACGCGAAATCTTTGTGTTAAAAAGTTTATTTTCAAGACAGACCTCCCTCGATTCGTGACGAGGATTTTTAATTTAAAAAGTTGTTGGCATATGGCGTGTGAAAAATCATTATTTCACTTACAACGTTGGTTTAGTTGTAGAGATTTCAAGGCGAATTCTCATATCGCCTTGATGCTTCCCGTATTGCAAGTATGGTTATAGCATTGGACACCAAACACATGAGATAAAACAACGTAGTTCGTAGTTACCCTGCAGTGATGGAATTGGTTCATTTTCTGGCATAATCGAAACCGATCATAATTAAATTGTGACTTTCATTCTATTATCTGATCGTGGTCTAGAGTTTAGCGTTTCTGCCTCTTGCCATGCAACAATCTCTGGGCTGGTCAATGTCGATGTTGATATTTGGAATTTTGGGATTAGCAAGAAACGCCATCTTTCGGAAAGCGAAGTAAAACTGTTGGTCCCATATATCAGTTATGTGATCCACGAAAAAGATTCCTACCATCGTCAAATATGGAGTGTGACAAATTCCCTGGCATCGGTAATTGGCCTTGGATGCGAAAACTAAATGTCCTGTTTTGGTGGTGAAGTTTTACAGCAAAACTACTTGTTCACTCTTATTCAGTCATTCCTAAAACTCTTCTGTTACTAGTAGACTATAATTGTCATCATTATATAAGGATAGACATGTAGGTACCTATCTTTTTGTTTTTTTTTTTTCTTCTCCAGAACTGATGATATTTTTCGTGATTCTTGTTTGTGTGATTTATCACTATTAACTCAACTTTCGTTTGACCTACAGCCCCCAATAATCCACATCATTAGATCTCCCCCTATACCTACCGGACAGCCCCAGAATCCGGAAAGATTTATACATTGGCTTATTAAGTCAACTCAATGGCTGGAAAATGAAACAGATCGAAACCTTTTGGAAAAGCAGGGAGGGAACGTTAACATTTTGAGACCTAATCTAGCGGCTAACCTTCGCATTTCTACTTTCGACGTTGGTGTAGTAATTCATTAGGCGGCTTTCACAGTAAAAGTTTAATTGGACATTGCACTTAATGGCCAGAGGACCCCTAAACTTTAGGGAGTGTGAGTGCTTTCGCACATTGGGCACCACATCGAGCTTGATTCATTAATTAAGAACGTGTATGGCTTCAAATTGACTAGTAATTTATTATTATTCCTTTTAAATTCAAACCGTTTTGGTTTTTATTCTAATCTACCCCTACAAATTGTTCCCTTACTCGGAGATAATTTTTACACGGAAATCCGGTTGGGGTCCAAAAAGGAGATATTAAACTTAACAGTCGAAGTGGATTTAGAATTTCAAAATTTAATTTTGTTTCGGAACTTTTCGTTGGTTCATGGGGGCGATGGTGGAAATTTTATATTAAAAGTTTTTGTTTATGTTGTGGCCTTCGGGCAAATTAAATTCCTCCGATAGGGGGGAAACTCTTATTAATTTCTTGCTTATTGGTATTTATTGTTGCAGATTAATTTCCATATCTCGGCGCTGCTGTTTTTTTTTGTGGTTTCAAAGAAAACTTGTAACGAGGGGGGTTGGATTAAAGCCAAAACTTCCTCAGTAAGTTTTGAGTTTTTGGTGGATTATAAATGTGAGAATAATTTGAAGGTTTTTTTTTTTTTTTGTTAACCATTTCATAGTTTGCATGCATTGTAAGAAATTGAGCTTGCTCTACACTAATTTTTACTCCAATTTTCACTTAATTTTCCAATCAAAAACCACTTTGTCGCCACTACTATACCAAGTTAAGCTCAGTCAACGATGCATGTCGCCAATTACGGGGCACCGAGGTGTTTATATGGACGGTTTTCTAATGGCAAACTGTCACGCGCCATTTGTAATAAATCACCGAACAATGACCGGTTTCAACAAGTCCAACAAAAAGGGTTATTTTGCTTATTTAGATAATTTTAGGTTTTGTTTGTATAAATTAAAGTGATATCTAATGCTTTTTGTACACGGACAAAAAACATTTCCACAGGAAAAATTTATTACATCAAACAAACGGGATTACCAATCAGTTTCATGTTTCCTAAAATATCTAAATGTTCGTAGCTTTATGTTGGAAGAATACTTAGCAGAGTTTGTCATCTTTCAGCCATCCCCAAATTATGTGAGCGTTTCTGGGGATATAACTCTCAGCCAGCAACACGGTTTTGCTTTGAGTCGTTCTGAATTCCCCATTAAAATTACATGAATGGTTGTTTTGCTGATGGTGCTGAAACACGAGCAATCTACTTTAGTAAGGTTTTCAACAGGGCCAATCCCAGCATTCTCTTAACTTTCTGGATTTCTTCACCAATATGTATGTTACTCGCTATCATGTTTTTTTGTCACAGGAATTGAATACTTCATCTAAGAGAAGCTGATGACTTTCCATATTTTCTTACATGAGTGCTCCATACAGCCAATTTTTCATTCCCATATATTTTCATAACTTCTGAAATATCAATTTATCAATTCCACACACCTCTTGTTATCATAATGTTCATACTTTATAGATGTCTCCCATTGAATAAAAAACTCTCGAGCCACTGTCAATTCATTCCTGAGTCACACGTCTCCAACTAATCACAACAGTTTTCCGATGCCTTGCTATGTGAACACATTATTTTAGCACAAAAATTCGCCTTACCAGCATTATCTCCCTAAATTCTCAATGCCCTCAAGTAAAAAACCATTTATAAAAAAAATACCCATACACGTCAAGGGGTTGGTTAACTTTCGAAAGAGGGCTATACATCCCACCCTTTAAGCGGCAATACAATAAAAGATGATTATTCTAACTTCGTGAGTCACTTGGGACAGTTTTGTCGGAGGGTAATAAAATTTTAGAGCCAAATTGCTATACGTCAGCTACAGGAACCGGGGCTACGGGGGACAAGCCAATTGTCTAGGGGCTCGGCTGTAATCAAGGGGTCAAATGAGTTTGATTGATGGAGCCCGTTGAGATTGCGTCCAAAGTTTTATTAGTATGACAAATTATTGCGCTCGGAAATGGTAATAATTTTACTTTTTGATTCATCTATTTTGTCAAGATGATTTTTCACTAAAAAAAAAAATCGATATCTCAATCATCAATCGTGCCCAAAGGGCAAAGAAGCAGAGAGCGAACCATTTAGAAAAATGGAGGTGTCATCGCCCATTACCATAAGTTAAGACGCGTAGGAAGCCCCCATAACCCTCAGTATATCTGGGTACAGTACGTTTTAACATCTAAATTATTTGTATTGTTTTGGGTCTAATCTGATTCAAAAGCCACTACTGCCTTCTTAATGGACTTTTGTGTCAAGCTAGAACTCGGAGATATGGTAATGAGGCCTTTTGAAATATCGAGTTAGGAAATATTAATATTGTGTAGAGCTCTGATAAAGAGGGGTATTTTAAAATGCTTTTGTTTGGTAGAGTTATTGGTTTTCTAGAAGAATAAATAACTGGCAGACTTAAAAAAAATTCTTAAACATTTTTTTGGAATTCAATTTGACCTGTTGACCCAATTCACAACAAGCCCGACCACCCAAAAAGGCTTAATAAGGATCGTCCATGTCGGCCCTCGAGGATCACGCAATTAGAACTACCATAAACCGCCGAAATTGACCAATAAATTTTCATTATGTTTTAATAAAGAGACATTTCGCGTGCTGCCACTCTTATTTCATGGAAAATTACCAAAGACCCAGGAAATTTTTAGATCTTTATCATGATTTTGTTTGCCCCAATTAAGACAATAATTGCAATGTGATTTTTTCATTATTTTCAATTACCATATCTTAAAGTTCGTTCCGTGTTTCGTTAGATGGGCAAAAAAGGAAACAATAAATACGCCGCCGTAGCGTTCGTTTATAAGCAATAACGAACTTCCTAATAAACTGTCGGAAGGGCATTTATTTCGCATTAGTCAAGAGTGGAGTAACGAGGCCTTTAAAAGATTCGCAACAAGCTCGGGCTTGATGAATGTAGATGCATCAGTCGTTCAGTTAACCGGCCAAGTTTAGTTTACTCTCTAATTTATGTTCTTTTCGATATTAGAAATTTTCTCTATAACGGGAGTTTGATAAACTTGAATATTGAGTCCTTCGGAGTTTAAGCTTTACAAGGAATTTAGTCAGAGAACCAGCAGAAAAAACAATTCGCTTAATTAGGAAATAATAAGAAATTAAACATTGATCACATAAATATAGTTGAAGCAAAATATGTTTGAATCAAGAAGATGTGATAAAATTGATTATGCAGCTATACTGTCCATGACGGAAGAGATCTTGGTTCTGCAGTAGACCAAGATGAGAGATGTAAAAAGAATTTCGTTTAGAGAATGATACAAATGGTTTTATTCAGCTTCATGCTACTGAAGGAGTAGCAAGTATTCAAAATAGGCCTTGAACGTTGAACGTTCCTACATGGGACTAAATGACGATATCGGGATACGGATAGTCAGAGGACGGATTGAGATCACTTCCGCCTACTTACCGTCAGTGGAAATTCGAAGAGAAAAAGATTCATATGATCAACTATGAAAGAGGACTTCCCGATTTCAATTGGTAACCTCAACAGAAAATCCCTAGCCTGGAAATCCAATGTGCGTAACCGGAACAGAGATGATAAGGTGGAGGCAAATACAGAATCGTCGGTTCTGAAAGGCCTATGCCTACGTATTTAGATTTTGAAAAACTTTGAAAAGTCGTAGCTTTTTTTCTATTGAAGATAGATAGATTTCTCTTCAAGTATGCTACTTTGTTTTGCTCTGGTGGATAGGATTCCATATAGAACTATAAATAAATAAATGAATAAAAGACTATCTTTTCTTTGCCCAGATTTTAGTACTTTCAGTACAGCCTTCTACTAAAAGTTTTTTAGTTCAGGTTTGCAATTGTAGTTAATTGATCTAGGAAGGTTTG
Organism: Ceutorhynchus assimilis; assembly: GCA_917834065.1. Taxonomy (NCBI): domain Eukaryota; kingdom Metazoa; phylum Arthropoda; class Insecta; order Coleoptera; family Curculionidae; genus Ceutorhynchus; species Ceutorhynchus assimilis. Next base: position 9,271,363 of record OU892281.1, read on the forward strand.
ATTCAGTAACGCAGGGCCCGCTGTTATTGATTAGAATCTTATAAAAAGGAGAGAATACCACCAACTCTAGTTAACAAATTCAATTAATAAATAATCTGAAGTTAGGATAGTTGTTGCTTACTTTTTTCGATTTTCCAGTACCATCATACATCTATCATGAACAACTGTCGCTGTCTAGGCGTTTTCTTTAAGAGTGTTCTACTTTTTGATATAGGTTCTATAGGCAATTTTCAGCATTCACCGGTTATCTGGAGTCAATTATAAACAACCCACTTTTAGTTCGTATATTTGGGATGAAACTTAACACGCCCTCTTCTTAATTTCACCAATGTCAAAATTAGAAGTTTGACGTTGGAAGCCCTTTCCAAATCGAAGAGGAAGAATCACCCCGTTTGATTTGAGACCTCATGCTGTGAGGTCGGTCTTGGCCTTAATTATTTTTAGGCAAGACTTTTTGGAATTTTGTGCCAGGGGAAACTCAAGTTAGACTAGTTTCTTGTTGTCTAGAGTTGTCCTTGGTCATTTCTCGTTTCGGATTTTGTTTCGGATCGTTCCGAGCTGCTTTTGGAAGTTTAAGGCTTCACTTTTGGCATAGAGTATCCCTCAGTTAGAAGATTCTAGGCTGTATCTAGACGGATTCTAGGCGGTACCTAGACAGCTCCTAGGTTGTATTTAGAAGATTCTAGGCAGTATCTGATGGATTCTAGGCTATATCTAGAGAGAGATTCTAGGCTGTATCTAGACGGATTCTAGGCGGTACCTAGACAGCTCCTAGGCTGTATTTAGACTGGACCTAGAATGGATCTAGATTGCTCTTAGTTAGGGCTTTGGTAGCTTCTCTTCAACAACCTTTGGTACCACTCTGATAGAACCACGTTGAGTTCTACGTTAAACAGATAAAATGTGGGTAGGAATCCCATAGGACTCACTCACCATACCATAGTCTGGAACAAACTTAGAACTGCTTCTCTCTGGATCTACAGTGAAATCAAACATGTATATAATTCCACTTTAAGATCTTCTGAGTTTTCACACATTTGAAGATAGACTTGTATACATGTAAGTTGCACTTTTTACTATTTAGGCAATTCTTACATAAATCACTTGACACTGAATTATGTTCAGTACGTGCGCCCTTAAATAAAATTCTAGAATTTTACCCTGAGGTTGCCCAAACAAAAACTTTCACCTTTTTGGTGTTTAATTTGCCTATTGAAAGTGTAACCGATACTGTATTTTTTTTTATCATTCACAAGTGTAAATATCAAACAGTTTTACTTAAAATTCATGTTTATCTATACATTATTTAAATTCATTTTTTTTTTATATATATATTCAAATATTTATAAATTAGGTACAAGCCTGAATCTATACATTTTTTAATAACGTCCTGGCTATCCATATTTATGTGATAGATACATTATTGTACCTAATTAATTGTTTTATTGCTAAGCTACCTAATTGCACAGGTTTTGTTTGTGACGTCATTAAGTAATCTTCTAGTAAGTCACAATTAATTTGGTGGCGCCCAGAGATAAGATGTATACAGGGAACCCATAAACCCATGGCCTCCGAATTAATGCTGACTAGCCGTACGCAGTATAATTAGGCAATTGCCAAAAAAGTACGTTATAATAGAAAGTTGAAATTTTCAGCGATTCTTATCCTAGTAGAGGACTACAATCCCTGGAAATTTCAGCTCATTTGGACTTATAGTTCCAGAAATAAAATCGTGTTAAGCAATTTGGGGTAGTTTATCAATTTTTCTGAGTGCCATTTTTCATAGAATCTGGATCCAAATCTCAGAATAATTTAGTGTATAGAGCTTAAGAAATCCCAAGAGACCTTTAAAACACAAAATCTGAAAAAAAAAAAATTGAAATTTTATCGTTTTAGATTTAGATTTCGAAAAACTTTGAAAGGTCATAACTTCTTTTCTATTGAAGATAGAAAGCTGAAATTTTCAGCGATTCTCATCACTGTAGGGGACTACAATCCCTGAAAATTTCAGCTCATTTGGACTTATAGTTCCAGGAATAAAATCGTGTGAAGCAATTTGAGGTGATTTATCAATTTTTCAATTTTTTTGAGTGCCCTTTTTCATAGAATCTGGCTCCAAATCTCAGAATAATTTAGTGCATGGAGGTTAAGGGATCCCAAAGTACCATTAGGACACAAAATCTCAACAACAAAAAATTTGAAATTTCATCGGTAGCTAGGTACCCACCTATCAGGGTCCTTATTATTCTTGAAACAAGGGAGCAACGTTCCCAGGAGAACGAGTGTTCCGTGCTTCTCAATGATATGCAAATCAGAATAGAAGTGACAAAGACGGAACACTCGTTCTCCTGGGAACGCACCCAGCAAATCTTGAAAGTTTCTATCGCTACCGAGAACTTAGGAAGGAATACAGAATCCAGAGAACTGTAAAGGATTACACAAAACACAGCGCAAGATAAAAGAAAGCCCTCAAAGAAGTCAGAAAAGAGGTACCTATGGGTTCAGAAGATCCAAGATCCTAATATTATTGTATCCTAGAGTCAATGGGAAGATATACTTTGATAAAGAAAAAGCAGAACTTAGGACAGAAAGGTCACCTGAACTAGGTAACAACCAGATAGGGGAATTCATCATTCCGAAGAAGATTATCAAAAACTTGAAAGCCAGGAAGAAACCCGGCCAGAAAGTAATTAACAAAATTTCAAATTCTACAAGGTTTATACTGTTCCAACTTCATCCAACGCTGAGCGATGGGAACCGTAATTTCCACTTACATGAACATTTGATTAAGTACTATAGCTTACCACGGCACAAACCCGGTTAATTTACAGTTAAGATACTCAAAAATATACTCACTTGAATAAGTACTATTATTTCACCATTTAAATAATTATTAATTAAGTAGGTTCTCAATTTGCTTATCTCTGCTCTTCGAAAACTACAAGATAATGCTCTTTAAAACGAATCTTCAATTTTAATTTCTGCATGCGAGATAAACTTAAAGTCAAAATAAAGTCTGCAACATTGTTTCTCTGGCTCCAACGGGTACCTACCTTATAATTACCACATTTAGTGGTCGATTGCCAGTTGCAATAAAATCTTCTTCAGGTTTCGTAAGCTGTATGCAAAAAGTGTTGGTTATATTCTGGAGTGATATGTTTATTTTTAATTTCCTGCAGACCAAGGCAAATTTGAAATTGATTGCATTACTGAAATTAAACTTGTAACGTCTGATGTTTTTTTCTTTTTGTGAATAATGAACGTAAACTCACAAGTGTAGCCTCAGATATTTCCCTTGTTCTCAGTGGTCGATGTTTCCGATAATTCAAAATAGCGACATTCGGCAGAGACACAATACATAAATTAGAAGTCGAGAGAGGGGAGAAGCACCAGCAGTAGCTACATCGCTTTTCGACTGCGGGTTGATAATAATTGTGATTTATGGCAAACTGTCATTTGAAGGGGCTCCGTTATGGCCGTCCCAGTATTAATATCTGATAAAATACGTGCTAATTCGACCTCATTTTCGACCGCGCTGTTTTGATCGCTAATTTTCGGTAAATCATATTTATTATATCCGCTAATGCTCTATGTGGTAATTTGTTGTCGGTTCGGGGTGACTGAGCTAATGGAGATATAATTAACTGTTTGGGTTAGTTCAATAAACTTACAATGTATTCGTATTAGCCTCCTGGACATTACAATAACATTTCACCAAAATAATGGTTCCATTTATTGGACACCTCTAGTCCATTAGTTAGGTAATGTCATTTGTGAGACTGTGTGTGGGACTGCGACTTTGCGTTTCTTGGAAACCAAACAACTTCATTTTTTTCCACAGGTGAGGAGCTTCAATTTCCTTAATGTGAACTATTTTGAACTGATGATCTATATTTTCGTAATCGAAACAGAAATATACACACAGCAGTAGATCACTTCTTCATCTTCACTTCAATTCGTGTAATCTTAAAGCCAAGGTGTTTTATCATGACACAATCTGAATTAAATGCCTTTGGGCCAGGTTGATACAGTACAAGTATGCTTGAATCAAGTATACTTGGATGCTGCGCGCGTCTCACTTGGACGATACTTGGAACGTATCAACTGCAAATGGATGTTGGATAGGTTCATATCATCCAAGTTCTCATCCGTGTCAACATGGCTTTGACAAATCAATTTAGATAGCGTAATAAGGGATTGCATACCTAATAATTTTATCATATAGGTATATGGTAAATTCCACAATAAAATTGCATTAAAAGCTCTAATAATTAAAATAGTAAAGCCTTGTAATTGAGTGCGTAAGTGCAGAAAACATTTTAAAGAAAAAAAAATATATCAATTTACAACCAGTATTTTTAATTTGAAAGCTTTTAAATTGCAAATAATTAACAGAAATTTGCGACATGGTGCCTTCTCTCCAGGTACCCATTGGAAATAACCGCATTTTATTGGTATTTTGCCAATTACAATAAAACTTTTGACTTGTAAGTTGTTAAATTTACATTAAAAAATAAACATTGGGCATAATTTTATAGATTTTACATTTATGCACACATGTTTTTATGTTTGCATTGGTATGCGTGCTCTCGGGGGGACAGATGTAAAATTTTGATACAGAAGCCCTTGAACCCTCTACACCCTGATTCGAAGTACATAAACTAGACGATAGACGATCAAAACCAATAAATTTCGTGCACACCATTTTTGCCATCACACGATTTAGAAATAACAAAAAAGTGTCAAGAGCCGATAAGCATCTGGCTTTCAGGGGACTATTGTATGCTAAAGCTACCAGAATACATATTTCTGTCAGATTGTCTCGACGCCATAACTTAGGACTGGTCGCGTCCGCGAACCAAAGTTTTCGTGCTTTTTTTCTGTGTCTTTCTACGTTACCATGTGGGTAGACACTCCCATTGTTAGCGTGATAACTAGGAACTGTTTGGTGCACTTTTAGCAAACTCGAATACGTTATTGTTCAAGGGATAATGTTATTTAAATTTAATCTTTTTGTTTTGTCAGATGGGGGCGCTTTTTAAGTCAACCCAAACCCCAACTTTTGTTCATATAATATGCATTAGCAAGCGAATTTTTACCTTTAGGTTGCGTATTATTATAATATTTTACTAAGTGAAGTTCGTGTCCTATCGGTATCCAACGAAGGGAGTGATTCGTCGATTGGGACAAGAAAAATAAAAGTCCTGTTTGCTAACGTTTTGCCCAAAAGTTTAGGGCTTCATCAGGGCTAAAATATATACCTATAAGGAATATCAAAAAAGTGCTAACAAAAAAAATATTGAAGTTTACATACCTTGTACAACTACATCAAGGAAGGGTAGCCTCAACCCTTTCTCTTTTTCAAGGGTAAATTGGAGATTTGGATGAAATTCATTGAAAAAATTTATGATTATGTCCTCACTATGGTCGAGTATGGCTGTGATGATATTATCATCTACATATTAATATAAGAAGGGAAGTTGAAAAAGTAATTTGGGGATGACACTTATGAGGAGTTCGTTCATAATCATGTTAACCAGAAAAATTTGTTGTTATAGGAGAAATAACTTGACTCGAAGATGAAGGCGATCAATTCGACAAAAACCGCAAGTTCCAAAGAAGTGGATCTCTCATTTTTTTCCCAATGTTTCAGTACTAAATCTTTGGGAATATTTGTGAACAATAAGGTGACATCAACTCAAGAGAAACAAGAATGTATCCAGGTGGAATTGTGTGAGCTCTAAGTTTTTCCACAAATTTGAGAGAGTTATTCACCACATATTAAAACGTTGGTACCAAGTTATTCAAAATTTTGGCTACGAAACTGGATATGTTGTAGGTGGGTGACATTATACACGAGACAACAGGTCTGAGGGGTGTGTTTGGCTTGTGAATCTTGGGTAGTCCATAGATTTTTGGTGGAATAGAATTAGAGCTTATGAATTTTTTTACTGAATCTTTGTCAAGTTCATAACATGATACCAATTTTTTGAATAATTTATGCGACTTATTTTCGAAAAGGTTTGTGGGATTGAGTTAATTCTAGATATGTGCTATCACCATCCAACAATAGTTTCATTTTACACTCATAGTCTTTTCTTTTCATCACAACAGTAGAATCACCCTTATCCGCACGCGTCACTATCAAGTTAGGATTATTTCAGGGAACCAATATATCTCAGACTCGTTCATTTAAATACAAAATTCTTCAGTGAATCGCGATATCAGATTTTATTAAAACAAAACTCTGTGATAATAAAAATCGTTATCACTTAATTTTTTATTAAAAAAAAAAACGCATTCCATTTTATATCTGGCATACTTTCACATCCACAAACCGTTTTTAATATAAAATTCATATCGTACCACCAACTCCATCCACTGACTCATTCATTTATCATATTATACGCGAGAGGAGATGAACAACGTAAGGGGCATTAGCGAAATATTTAATAATCTCTTATTTTCTGGAAAATCCGAAAAGCAGGAAAAAGGTCAAGCCGGAACGCTAGCGAATAATTTTCCAAAAGCGATTTCAAGTATTTTACTAAGCGGATAAATGCCTGGGAAAACTACGGATCACTGCTCCAAGTTTAAATATTTTAGATAGTGAGAGTGCTCCAAATTACTTTGCCTTATTTCCGAGCGATGTTTTAAAGATTAAACGTTGAGATGCAATTTAAAAGAAGAATTAGATAAAATCAAAACACAAGCTTATCGAGATTTCCAGATATATAGAGAGATTAAATTCGTTAATTAACTAAATAAAACGAAATTGTCAGACTCAAAAGGACCAAGTTTGCTGCAAAAGGGCTTCAGAGAGTTAATTAAAGGACCTCAGCAGTAATATGTTAATATTGTACTCACCCTGGAATAGCCGCCTTAAATAGCACCACTAAACATAGCTAAAAGAGTTTACAGCGCTGGAATTGCCGAGGATTAAGTTTAAGGTGGGTTTGCAGCTTATATGGATGGTAGGAGTAAATGAAGTTTAAAGTAGTTTTCACGTTTTGACCCTTATTAAGCGGGTCACCTACCTGGAGAAATATGGAAGATTTAATGAGCGTATGCCGGTTTATGGATACAACATAAAGTTTGTTTATGTTCTCTAGGATAAAATTAATAATGAATGCAAAAGTACAATTTTCAACTTGAATATGCGCAGAAGAAAACTTTTTCATTATGTTTCCTTCAAGGATATTTTTATATCAAGCCTTTCCTGATTCGATATATTAAACATTTATGTCAATTGGAGGTGATGATATAATAAGTGCTTTAGACTGAACACTTAATAATGTCACTGGTGCGGGAGATTAAAAGCACCTTGAAACAAAAACTGATCAGGCAAACATTAAAATAGCTACAAAATCCCTTATCTTTGTCCGGGTTACCATAAACGTAAAACCCTATACTGCAAAGGTATTAGTATTTCATGACAGGGTACTTCGTATTTAAACCCCCTGATTAGAAGAACACATTCACTGCGGTATAATGCTGGCGTAAATCATGTATAAACCCGGTAAACAGCGTTCTCGGTTTTTAGATGCACGAAAACTTTGACAATATATCCCGCTTTGTCACAATTTGCGGGCATATCAAATGCTCCTTTGTCCTATAAAACGGGTTAAAATTTGCAACTTTGTATCGAATAATAATAAGGATTTGTGAGTATCTATGGGAAAACTTTTGAGCAACATCATCTCCCAAAGGATTAAAAACTAAGAAATGCGAAAAAGGCACATTTTCCACCCCTCTAGCGTGCGCTAACTGAATTTTCACCAGGGGATGAGGGTTGGCATTCATAAAGAGCTATTTTTCACACTGTAAATAATTTAATTGGCTCCTCTTCTCTTCGAGGGGATGCTACAAATTAAGTTGGTTACAGTTACATGTAGAAGTTAATGAATAATGCATTGGGTGCTCAATTTGAATTTTTTTACGGATCCTGGCTAAACGTGTTTTGTACGAGTTTAATTTCAAGTTTAGATGTGACGTATTTAGAGAAATTGTTTTTTTTTTGTTAGTGATGAATATATTATAAAATCTTGCTCCGGATAATATTTTACCGCAAGAAATTCTGTAGTACCTGGGGCAATTAATTTAACACCCATGTAATAACATGAAAGCTCGGAGAGCAAAGGAAAAAAAAACCAGCCGTCTTGCTAATTAGAGTCTAAAATTGCTCTTAGAACTTTCGCTCCGACATATTAAATAAGGTACTTGTTAGGAAGTTTTCAACAAGTATTGTGTGCAGTCTAGGGAGCGTATTGATTTTGCTATTTAGTAGACCTAAACAAGTTTTCTTTTTTGCACTGTGTCTCAACGTTATTATCAAGGTGAGTTTACACATGCATGGATTTAGTGGCGCCAATAAAAACTGGCGCGCCAGTAAATTTTATTAGCAAGTGTAAACATGGACTTGCATACACATTTTATATTTGCATGCATAGTCCAAAAAAGTCTGCATCCTTCTGAAATCACTGGCGCCAGTGTTGACAAATTCGTACAGAAAATCAAAACTTGCAAGTGTAAACAAGTGCTTGCGCGTCGGCGTCCGCTCGCCAGTTTTTCGTTTGATTTTCATTTTGCTTGCTGCGAGTTCTCCTAGAAGTTTTGCAGAAGCACCCAAAGTGGGTCGACGACCAATCCATGGTTCAACCCAGAAACGGCCATTTCCTTGGTTGCGCTTCTTTTTCCGTATTTGGATGGGCCCTTCTCAGACAGTTCTCGCCACAGTCTAATTATCTAAACTGACTCGCGTAAAGAAAAAACCATCCCCTTTAAAATTAAAGAAATGCTCCTTCCCCATAATTTCACCTTAACCAGAGCCTATCTCTGGCAGATAACAAAATAATAAATACCCGGTTCCCCTGACAAAAGCGAAATGACGATAATAATTAATTATAATTTGAAATATCGTGTCATTACCACCCTCGTGCCATGTGCTTTTTGTCATCGGACTCCCCGATGCTTATAGCAGGCATCGTTTCACTTTTAACTCGAGATAATAACAGAAAAGGTGGTTTTTGAGTAATAGAGTAATACATAATAAATTACATTCAAAATTGAAATTCGAAAAGTGAGGGAGAACGTGTTTAATTTGTACTATTGTTCTATATACGTAAATTTAAAATAATATAGATGGCGTTACGACTTACAATCATGTCTGTGGTTACACTTTCTCTAAGACTGATGAGCTCTTATAACAGCGAAACGCTTTTACAAATTGAGAATGCATAGCAAAAAAAACAAACTCTACGTTTCGTCTTATTTCTGTATAATTAACAGAGAGAAGTTAAATAGGAATGTTTACTATGTTATGTAACGCGAAACTGCTGCCGGAGGCTTCACATAAGAAAATAGGTAAATTCTACAGAATTAGTCTACTAGGTATTATCAGCATCCCAATAAATACTTGCGATATCTAAGTAAGTTTGGAATAGTTTGTTACAGTATGAGTGTATTTATCTGCAGTTCAAAGAAGCAACGATTTGATATCATGAAATAGACATTATTTTTATAGATAAAATAGGAAAAGGTAAATTAGAATTCGATTTGCTGAATCTTGATTAGCGATGCCGCCAAGACGAGAGATTCTCGTCTCTCGTCTCGTCTCGTCTCCGATTTTCTATCGAAAAGTCACTCCGAGACGAGACGAGAGAATGCTTTCTCCCATCGAGAATTTCTCGAGTTCCCTCGAGAAATATAAGTTTATTGTTATATCGCTTTTAAATTCTTTGAAGAAAGTTAAGTATATAAATACAAAATAAAACACTTTTTAGTTATATTGAAAGAATTTAAAAGCGATATAACAATAAACTTATATTGCTCGAGAAAACTCGAGAAATTCTCGACGGGAGAAAGCATTCCCTCGTTTCGTCTTGGCGTGACTTTTCGAGAGAAAATCGGAGACGAGACGAGACGCGAGACGAGATGTTACAGGTTCAAATTTCAATCCGATTATTGGCTTGATTTCAATATAGTAAATGAACTTGTGATCAATATTATGCAATGAACTATTTTAAGTTGTTGACAGGTCTCCGTTTACTAAAATATTATTATTATTGTGAACTAGGCTTAAGTGAATATCGAGGGCTAAACTACGGTACCTCGTAAGTACAAACGTATAAATTTTACAGGAGAGACAAAAAACTAAATAAATCTGGGAGAAATGAATGGGTGGTGAAATAATTACACATAATTGTATCAAACAAAATGCAATAATCATAAACCAGTGAAATTGTCCAAAAAAATATGTTTTAATTACTTTTACTGTAAAATACGAGGTCCCGTCATTATTATTAGAGAACATACGAGGTCCTGTTGAAATGAATAAGTGTAAAAGCCTCAAAAAAATATTATCAGGTATTATTGAGAAAACTTTATTCATGAAAAAACAATGAAAAAACATTCAATTATCATCAAATATAATAACAAACTAAAAAAAAAATTCCTAAAATATTGGAAATGAAATTAAAATACCTATTAAGTGAATAATTATTATTTAATTTGTATTTAAGAGTGGATACTTTCTTTCTGGAGGGCTAAAACAGGTGGCGTCCTAAATTATGTATTATCCACGACCACTCTACTGAAGAGTTAGCTGGCTGCCCTATAAGAAAGTACTCCAGTATAGTAGCATTTCGTTGGCCACCTTCGGTTATAGTAGTTCTGGTCCTGGACTGACAATAGTCTGGACAAATTAGAATAAAAATCTATGTCACAAAAGTTGATTAAACATTAAGGAAAATCAATTGTGACAAATTTTAATAAACCTTCTTATGACAGAGAATCTTTCGTCTTGGCGGTATCGCTAGTCAAGATTCAGAGAATCGAATTCTAATAATCCTTGATTTGAGGCAATCAATGACTATTTTTCTCCACCTGTAATATAATTTTTTTACTACTAACCTGAGAAATAGTCATTATTCAATCTATTTTTTTAGGAAAAACTCGAATTTCTCTCCCTAGGTTAATAATGAAAATAATAAAAAAAAGCCTAGGTCAATAATGGAAATGACGTCATGACGCAAGGATATTAATTTCAATCTAAACCTGTCAATTACAACAAAAAAAGAGGTTCTTGTTTCTGCATAGGACATTACCATAAGGGTAGCACTTTTGACAAGACATTCTGAAAAAGTAATTTGAGCAAAAATTTCAAACATATTTTTTATTTTCTACTAGCAATGGTAAAAAAAAATTCTACACATTTCTCGGTAGGGAGAGTCATTATACACCTTGCGCGTTATAAATCTCGGCGCTTCGCGCCGAGATTTCTAAAAGCGCTCGGTATATAATGACCAACTTCTCCACCTAGGTATATAATATAGGTACTTTTTGATAATATTTCAATTATTTTAATATTCTTACATAATGACGATTTACAGATATAATTTTAAAAAAAATCACAGCGCACAAATGTATAAATGACGAAAATAATCACAGAACACATGATATTAGTATAACAAAAGGGAGACGCGCATCTGTAGTGACGTCACAATGGTATCGGCGCTTGTCAATAATAAGCAATCCTCTTTGTGCTTGTAATTTTTGGCTTGAGCCAATCATTAGCTATCTTTCTCCGCCTCTTTACGTTATATCTTTCTTCTCTCTCGAGTAACGAAATTTGCCCGTGACGAGTTTTTCATTGCCGTCCAAATACCTTAGAAGTGGAGTAATAGAAGTTATTACAGTTGCACGAGAGAGAAGAAAAATATAACGTAGAGGGACGGAGAAAGACAGCCAATGTCAATGACAACCGACGAACGATTGACGATTGACCAAACCAAGATGTAAACTATTATTGTCAGGCGCCGATACCCTTATGACGTCACTACAGATGCGCGTTTCCCTTCGTCTTTCACCCCGACTCATTATTTCAAAAAATTCCACAAAAATTTCCAAAAAAATATCCGGATTTTTTTTTGGCATTTTTTGAATTTTTTTAGAATTATTGGTACAAGCACAAGCACTGTATCTATTCCGAGCACTCTAACTGCTCCTTATGTAAAATTCCAATAAATGCCAAAAAATTCCAAAAAATATCAAGGAATCCCAAAAACATTCCAGTTTAAAATTTTTTGGAATTTTTTGTATTTTTTTTGAATTAGTAGTAGGAGCACGAATATAACGTACTTATTTTGGCAATTGCCTAATTATACTGCATACGGCTAGTCAGCATCAGTCCGGAGGCCATGGGTCTATGGGTTCCTTGTATACATCTTACCTTTGGGCGCCACCAAGTTAATTGTGACTTAACTAGGAAGATTACTTATTGATGTTATAACAAAACTTGTACAATTGGAGCGCTTAACAATAAAACAACTAATTAGGTACAATAATGTATCTGGCTTTCTTTATTAAAAAATAATAACAATAATAATAAGGCGCCAAAAAGTGTAGCCACCAAGTAATTAGGACTTAACTATTGCGCCAATAAGTAGCCACGAAGTTATTAAAAAAGGTGTTTAGGATTAGGCTTGTACCTAATTTGTGAATATTTGAATAAATAAAAAAATGCAAATAATGAATATATGGATTTAAAATAAACAGTTTTAACTGTTTATTAACACTTTTGGAAGATTAAAAAAACAGTATGGGTTACACTCTACCAACAGGCAAATTCAACACCAAAAAGGTGAAAATTTTTCTTTGGGCAACCTCCGGGTAAAATTCTAGAATTTTATTTAAGGGGGCACGTACTGACGTAATTCGGCGTCAGATGATTTATATATGATTTGCCTAAATAGTAAAAGTGCAACTTACATGTATACAAGTGAAATGTATGTGAAAATCCAGAAATTTCCAAAGTGAGGTTATCTACAGGTTTGGTCTCACTATAGATAGGCTAAGGTATGGTAAGTGAGTCATGAGTCCTATTCACGTTGTATCTGTTTAGCGTAGAACTCGACGTGGTTCTGCCAGAGTGGTACCAAGAGAGTTGCTGAAGAATGGCTACCAAAGCCCCAACTGAGAGCAATCGTGATCCAGTCTAGAATCTCTCTAAATACAGCCTAGCAACTGTCCAACTATAGCCTAAAACTGTCTAGCTACAGCCTAGCACTAGGATTGTCCAACTATAGCCTAAGAGTAGGATTGTCCAACTATAGCCTGAGACTAGGACCCTATAACGATGTTCGTATAAAAAAACAAATCAAGCCCCAAATATTAGAAATAATCTTACCTCAAATTGAGGAATACTCTAGACCAAAGGTGAAGTCTTAAACTTCCAAATGCTGCTCGGAACAGTCCTATTAAAAAAATGGAACACGTGTTGTAGGTTAATATTTCTTGAAGAAAATCTCAAACTTACCGAAACAGAATCCAAAAATGACCAAGGGACGACTCTAGACAATTATCAGCAAGAAATTAGTCTAAAACTTGAGCTCCCTGGCACAAAATTCCAAAAAGTCTCGCCCCAAAAATAATTAGGGCCGAGGCCCGAGACCGGACGACTACTCAGCGTGAGGTCGCAGATCAAAAGGGCAGATTCTTCATTTAGAATTTAGATTTCGGAAGAAGACTTTCATCTATCAAACTTTTAAATTTGACATTGAAGAAAATTATAGAAAAGGACGTGTTCAGTTTCACTCCAACAGTACGAACTGAGAATCGGTTGTGTAAAAAATGACTGGTGAATGTTGAAAAGTGCCTATAGAACATATATCAAAAGGTAGAACAGGTCTAAAGAAAACGCCTAGACAAAACAGCTGTTCAATGACATGATGGAAATGAAAAGTCAAAGAGTAAACAACAATTATTATCATAACCTCAGATTATTGATTGGATTTGCAAACAGATATGATGATGGTACTAACTCCTTTTCCTAAGATTCTAATCAATAACAGCGGGCCCTGCCGTACTGAATCAAACCTTCCTAGATCAATTAACAAAGCTTGCAAACCTGCACCAAAAAAAGTTTCAGTAGAAGGCAGTACTCAAGGTAACAAAATCTGGGCACAGAAAAGATAGTTGTTTATTCATTTATTTCATTGTAGTTCTATATGGAATCATATCTACTAAAGCAAAACAAGGTAGCTTATTAGCCAAGAAATTGAAAATGTTACACACTGTATTTGTTTCGAGCACTCTAACTGTTTCGTATGCAAGATTCCAAAAAATATATGCCAAAAAATTCCATTTTGACGCGTCACGTTCTGGTAAACTTCCTTACACGAGAGAGAAGAAAGATATAGCGTAGAAGTACGGAGAAAGAAAACCAATGGAAATGACAGCCGACAAACGATTGACACAAACCAAGGATTATAGGCAAAGAGGATTGCTTATTATTGTCAGGCGTCGATACCCTTGTGTCGTCACTACAGATGCGCATTGCGCGTATGTTCTTCCGTCTCTTCCCCGACTCATACGCTAAGTTTAAAAAGTGTATGAGGGAGGGGTAGTTTTGAAAAGTTTCTTCTACCACGTGTACGGAGCTGCACATGATTTTTTTAAAATTATTCCTTCTCCTAGTTTTGGTTTAAGCACGTCTTTCGTATTATGGGAATAATACGTTGCTGGTTCTGAGACGTCCGTGATATGTAATTCCGTCTAAAATTAAATTTGCAACAAACATGCAAAATATCGGCCCTCGGTTCGAACCTTTGTCCATACAAAACTTACGATTATGGCAGTAATAAAAACTTCACAGTCCGCCACAATGGCAAAAGTCTCATGCAGCTCAAAGAATGGGTTAGAGGCTGTCAACTTTTGAAATTTTGTTTATGGATATTATGCGAATGCCTTGTGCCTCCTTTACCGCAACTATATTGCCAAAGACCTGTCAGCGGCCTAGTTAAAAATAAAGTACTTGTTCACATGAAACGTCATAAATCGTTTTAGCAACAATGGATCGTTTTAAAGTCAAAAGTTGTTTTCCAAGTTCCAAGTTGGATACTCGTAATTTATTTAGATGGCAATTTATTATATCAGCAGTAGGTATTTAAAATTTTGTCATGAATACTAGAAATATTTCAGCCTTAGTCAGAATTGTTTAGTTTTTTGCTTACTAACAATAAAAATATTTTCCATGTTCATTTACTAACCCAATAACAATAACTGTCACTATTACCATAATTTCCCCATAATCAACTCTCTCTTCTAATGACGACCAAAACAAGCCAAAAAGTGTTTTTATTCTTCGAAACCATCAGCCCACAAAAATGTGATGATTCCCGTCAATATCTTTTTCCAATACCATAGAATGGTTATTGGTTCTTCGAATATGGCCGAGCATTTTTGTGCCCATCAAACCGAGAGGTGAGATACCATTTACCTCTTTTCAAAATGTAATGGCTCAAAACAATTTGTCGACGAGACATAAAGATTTTTATTGCAAATTGTTATTGGTGACGATCATCGGTGCATATTAAACGTTTTGGTGGTAAAATGTTGTTTGCCCAAAAAAAAAAAAAACTTAAAGCTTTAAAGAAAGCAATAAAACAAAATACGCAAGTGTTAAAATTCTGTGTCCTATAAGCTGCGATGTGCAAAGTTAAACTTTTGAAATTTATTCATGAAAAGGCTGGTAGCTTTTGATATTTCGCCCTTTACGACGCAAAAATTAAATTCATGGATTTAATAAAAGTTTCGGAGACGTGTTGCTCCAGTTTTTAGTAATCAGTTTAGTCACACGAAGTGAGAGAGCAATGATGGATTTGACTAAATAAAGTCGTTAGTTTGGACGTTATATACGTTATCAAGGCTAACGATCGTGCACGCGAATATATGCTGAAAATAATAATCAGAGTTGAAAAAAAAGCCTATTTTATTATACAAAATAAGTTGACTGAAAAGTGAAAATCTTAGCATTCCATTGGCCTGGTAAGCGACAAACTTCTACTTCTTATATAAAATCTCAATTCGTTGAATACATAAGAAGATATTTTAAGTAACCATACAGATATCGGTGCAGAGCTTTCCAATTAGCTTAAAAATGTTTTCAGTTATCGCAAAGCGATTGTTTATACTTTGGGCTTTTATCTGGCTAAAAGGATTAAGTGCGGCTCGCTAAATGTATATTAGCGGATTTTTTTTTTCGGAACAGGTTGTGTAAAGGTGGCCTCTTTATATTGAAGCTCGCCCCTAACTGACTTTCAAGATAACGCACTTTTAAAAAGCTTTCTGAGATGGCTGATGCAGGCAAAAATAATTTTTCATTTATTTAAATTCCGTAGGTATTGTTATATAAGTTAAGAGAAAAATTCACTTGACATTTAGCAAGCGTGGGTCTCCCTCTAAAAATCCTAACCATAGTTAAATTTCAATTTGTCGAACAATAACTGATTACCCAATATATTTCAATAACAATACCACTGAATAATTTACTTTCATCTTGGAGAACAATCACTCCGAATTTGAAATGTCAATTATTTGATGCTAAGATTAGATAGGATTTTTTTTTCTCTACATAATTAGTATACATAGTACCTATTTATCGAAAACTCATTTAATATCTGAAAGTGTTTTCTATTTCTATACATTATTGCCTCTCTATTTATAATGAAAATTTAGAGTGTCTGCATCAACATTTCCATCAACGTAACGCAAAACCATTAATTTAAAGTATCAGCAAAATTACAGGAGCAAACATTGGCGTCGTCATAGAAACCTAAGCAAATAAAGCCACTTGATTAATTAACCATCCATGAAGACGTTATTTATCCAGGAGCATCCAGCAACCGATGTGGAGAAAGCGTTTCCTCAAATGCGGTGAAAATGTGCTGGATCGTCCCAATGTAAACAGGCTTTTCGCTCGAGCAATTTGCCAAAATATGTGAGCCAGAGTCTATAGACTTAATGCTGCGAAAGATGATAATAATTATCGGTAGCTTATTGAGAAAAGTTGAGTATAAAGCGGACCTAAAAGGATTGCCTTGAGATCCAATTAGAATTTGAATCTGGAAAGCTTTGATTTTAGTATCGATAATATTTAACTATAGTGAAATTAATAAAATAATGGGTACATTCAGGCGGTCCCAGCGACTTAGTTCAGCCACTCAGCAGGAACTTTATTCTCGAAACAGGGAAGTAGCATTCTCATTGGAACGAAGGTTCTGTCTTTGTCAGTAACACTGACAATGACAGAGCAATCGTTCTTATGAGAACGCTGTTCCTTGGTTTTGAGAATAAAGTCCCTGCTGAGTGGCTGAGCTTAGCCGCTGGGACCGCCTGAATGTACCCAATGTATGTGGGGTATCAAAATTCATGACGTTAGCATGTCGCAATGTTGCCGCATCAACTTCGTTTTACTTTGACATGTCATACAGTTTGTCATTTTCCCAGGTTACATTTTTATTAATAAATTAATAAGAATAATTATAATATCAAAAAACGAAATTTCATTAATACAAATTTATAGCAAATTAAATTATATCTCAACTATCAATCCCCGACTCGTTAGAAATTGACAACAAACCTCAAAATATTAAAATCAATAATCAAAGATTTGCAGAAGGCAACTATTGGCAACATTACCCACGAGTGCCAACCTAAATCCCATTTTATCGGCAGATTCGGTTATATGATCCGACCGCATTCTCTCTCTTTTTAATTAGAGTTAAAAAAAGAGAAAATGCGCTCTGAGTTTAAAACGAATTTTAATCTCTTACAAAATGCAATTGACCTTTTCAATTTAAAAGCCTCTCTCTCTGGCGTCAAACTGTCAGACGCCAAAAGAGTATGAAAACAACGGAATAGAACAACGGTTGACAGCCGCTGACAGTGGTTTGTTGACAAGACTTTTTGTACATGTGGAAACTGGAAACTATTATTTCCTCGGTTTTTTCAAAGTTTTTTCCTAACAATGGTGATTGTGTCGTGTGCCTTTTTGTGAAAATAATTCCTATTTACCGGCGGACGTGTCTCTCCATAAGCTTCCATCAAATCCTACATTTGTCAAATTTTGGATACATAAAATCAGAAAAAATACTCGCAAAAAAAAGGGAAATTCACGGCCTATCAAGTATACAAAGTAATCCACGTTCAAGTTTAGTTTGCGGGAGCTGTTTGCTTCCAAAATAATCCACCGCTTCCTCCATAGCGAAGTTCTACAAATGAAGTAGTAAGTAGTGACTTTTCCCACATTTTTTTTCAAAACACCCAATACACACTGGCATTGACAAGCAAGCAAATGTTGGCGGGAAAATGATTGTTTTCATACTTTATTGTCCATCTCTTTTAATTGAAAACGTCAATTGGCAATAATTTCGCCGTCATTGATGACCTGCACCCATTATTTTAATAATTTCACTATATATCCTGTTCACAATCCGATGTCCACAGGTGCAGGTAAATTTATCACCATTCCCTATCAAATAGCATTGAGAGTTGATAAATTTTACCTGTACTTGTGGACATCGGATTGTGAACGGATAATATGCACTTATTTAATCGACACCTGGGACATTTTTAATTTAGTTATTTACATTCCAAACTGCAAAAGCGTACTTTCAGGTGCAAAGTGTATTCAAATAGCCGACGCGTAGCGAAGCGCAGTCGAGGCTATTTGAATACCTCCGAGCACCTAAAAAGGCTTTTGCAGCATGTAATGTATTAAACTTTTCATTCATATCCTTCAAAAAACGTGAATAGGCATGCGAAAGTGAAACATGCTAGTAGCGAAAGTGAGAGTAACTACTAGCACGCTTTCGCTCGCCTATGTAAGATAAAAAAATCTGCTCTCGTAGGGGGGAGAATGAAAAAAAAAATACAATTTGGCAACACAATATTATAATGTTTCAATCTGGTTTTTCTTGCCTACACTAGTATTATAAAAACCAGTTGATGCTTTAATAGGTATCTCAAGACATTTCTTCGTAACCCATTACCCAAGGTGTAAGCAAGCAAGGACAACGTTATACGAGACATTTCTTTTCCATTCTTGTAATCAATGTTTTCAAATTCGCTTTTACTTTTCCATCGTCATTAACATCATCTGTGGTTTTTTTGATGGGTATTCTGGACCCACGACTTCTTCCATACTGCTCGCCCTCACATCCAGCGGTAGTTAGTTATTGTTTAAGGTCACCTCTTGATCTCCTCTTCAGATCCGTAATCACTCCGCTTGCTTGGACTTTGTCATCGTGAGGGCCAGGGTTGGATGAACCCACCGGGATACCGGGAAATCCCCGGTGGGCCGATCGGAGTGTGGGCCGATCTTTAGAAAAACAGGATCTTTATCAAGATACCTTCAAACCAAAGTCTAAGATCAAATGGACGGCCTCAATATTATGAAAGCACAAAGAATATGATAGTCTTATCAACTTATACAACGCAACCTGAAAGTAGTATGAAGTGCTAAAAATATTTTATGTACGACCGACACTGTAAGAGCTTATTACGTAACTCATTTTAGCCTGTTTGAGTTACGTAATAAGTTGTATTATCGTACTTAGTGATGTTATGAGCTCATTACATCACTAGTGATGTAATATAAATCACTAGTGATGTAATGAGCTTATTACATGACTCATTTTCATTGAAAAACAGCACTTTTTAAAATTCATTTATTCGGAAAAGTTATGAATTTAATCTTTTGTGAAAATTTAAAACCATTTCGAATACACACAAAATCTAGGTCGTACATAAAATGTTGTATATCACACGTACGGTAACGCTCATTACACACTCGTGTAATTATCGCGACTCGGTCTACGACCTCGTCTTGGCAATATTCCTCACTCGTTACTGTAATGAATCTCATACCGCACTAGTGATATAAATAACTATTACAATTGGGCAAATACCGGACTGGAAGCAAATAAAAGTGCTGTAATAATTCAAGACTCATTATCCGCATTTTTTTCTCGTAAAAAAAACAAGATGCCAGGGTCCTTATTCTTGGAACAGGGTAGCAGCGTTCCCAGGAGAACGAGCGTCCCGTCTTCGTTACTCATTTTATCAGTTGCATATCATTCAGAAAAAAGGACACTCGTTCTCCTGGGAACGCTGATTCCTGTTTCAAGAATAAGGACCCTGGGGTGTAAGCAGATGATACTCCTTCAGCTACTACTATTTTTAAATTTGAGGTGGAAGTACACGATGTAACCATGAATAACAAAAATAGAAGCATCTTACTCTCAGCACAAATATCTCTATATTTGTGCTGATTTTTCATGTTTGGATCCAAACAATTTTCCGTAACTAGTGCTAGACTATGCTTTGAATAAATTAGGTAAATTACTAGGATATGATGACAAGGTTGTTTTGCGGGAAGAATTAAGGATTTTGGAAGAGAATGGGGCTGACTCGAAAAGGACGGAGTTGTATGATCTCTCCGAATCCAACGATGGAGATAAAGATGATGTAAATGACACAGGGTTGGATGCAGGGAATGAATTAGAACTTTCTAAATAAAAAGTATTCATCTCATTCACGTTGCAAACAATGTTTGGTTTGCTGTTTTGTTTTGAAAAAATACAGATTATGCATCTATGCTTGCCTATGAACTTAAATAAAGACATCTTAGGATTGTTGACTTTCAAGAAGATTCTCATGGAAATGTTTAGGCCCCCATTAAAGAAAATATTATCATTTGGATTGTTTGGAATAAATAAACCAAAGATGCAATATGAGAGTTATTTTTTAATTTTTTATTCTGCGTTTTCATTCAGCATTTATTGTTTCATCGCGGTTGCTATTAGATTACATCTGAATGTGGGGATGTGCCCCATAAATCCATCAATGTATAGGCCGCTAGACTGAAATTTCCCGGACTACTTCCAAAAGTTCGTCCAACCCTGGTGAGGGCTATCAAAGCTTTTCAGTCAGATAGTTCTGACATGTTTTCGTGTTCGTCTTGTGACGACTTTGTATAGTTTAGATTGGCCTTTAGTAGGAAATATATAATTTGCTCAGGAAGAACTGAGATTTGCAAGCGAACGACATGACCAGTTGGATGAACATTGTCTCAATGTTGATGGAGTTGATTTCATCAAGACTACAGTTATTCGTTCCCCTAACTTGTTTATTTCAAATAGCTATTCTTCTCGAATAGCACTGGTTCAGGTTCAGGTTCAGATTTCAAATCCTTAAAAAAAAATTTTGGCATCACGATGGCATTGTAGGCCGAGAGCTCCGATTGGATACTTGTTAAAGTAGATAAATACCGTGTTTAAGAGAGTATAAAGTTCATTATTTCTTCCTCTCCATAATCCATCCATCTTTGGAAAAATTTCTCTATTATCGCCAGCGAACTCTATTTTGAGCCAATTGTCTCCAGTGTAATCCTGCCATTAGTTTGAGATCATCGATCCATCTGATCTGTGGTGTGCCTGCAGATATGTCCCTAGAATGGTCTCCAATTATTGTTTCGGGTTTCACTTATGATGATTCTCCTACGGAACTCTATTCTAAAAGTGACATGATGCTTCGTTGTCCAACTTGGTTCTTCTTCTCATAGAATTCCATCGTACATTTCTGAACTAGTCTAGTTTCTTGAACATATCTCCCATTGCCAGCGAGAAAAGTTTAGGAGAGAACGGATATCACATCTACCTGTCTGTCTAGTTTTCCGAGTCCTGAGTTGGATAGGATTGGTATGCCCTTGCAATTGCCCTGATGCGCATAAACTTTCCGAGTCTTCTTCATAGTCACAATGTCTTGCCAAATATGTTGTGAACTCATAAAATGTACTTAGTCAGAACTGGAGAATTGCCGACACGCAGGTTGTCAACTGCTTTGAAAACCGCATTCCGCCATCTTTCGCGATTATTTGTCAATTCGGTCGATCTTGTGACACCAACATCTATAGAGTCCGGACAAGCGGCATTTTGGTGACTTTTGTTATATGATTGTCACGCTATATTTTAGTAAGACCATGCTTGTTGAATGCGCCGACGGATTTCAACCTCGCAGCCACCTGAATTGTCGATCAAAAAACAGAGGCAATAGAGGCATATAAAACTCTAGACGACCTGACAATGGCATATTAGTGTTATTTCAAGTTGATTGTCATGTTCCCCATCAACGATAAAGACTAGTTGATAATGAGACCACATGCTGCACTATGTTGTTCTAAGATATTAAGGTTGAAAATTCACCCTGAGAAGAAGCATTAAGAGTATCTAGTATCGTTGGCAAACCTTAAATAAGATATCTTGATTCCACCAAGAGTTACACCACTGTGCCAACCATCCAGTACCATCATCACAAATTTGGAATAGGCGATAACACGCATCCCTGACGATTAGATCCAAGTTATTCTAATGCAATGCAAAATATAGACAAACCTTAGCAAATTTGGCCCCCACGCACTGATTCCAGTTGTTATCAAAATAATGGAAATAACTAATATGGAGATTCCGGAATACATTCACAGATGAGCAATATGATTTTAAAACGAAACGCTTATCTCTTGCCCTTATACATACTTCTTCTACAAAAAATGGCTTCTTTTGAATTTTCCCCAGCCTCCAATAGAAACTCTAACATGCAGCTGCGCCAACGACAGTAAGTCTGATTTCATTTAACATCTCTCTAAGCTCTTACCGGATGAGGGTGCAACAAAAAGTTGAAGTCAATCTGGACCTGGATGGTATTTATTAGAAGGGTCAAGAAACTATGCTCGGCTTAACGCTAAACAAGGTAACATTCTGTCTTCAAAAAACGTCCAGGAACAATGAGCCTGACGTGGGGCGATATTTAATTGTATGCATATCTGCTTATAAACTCACTACTCTTGAAGTTCATGCAGAACCGTCGCTAAAGCATATTTTAGGAAGGAATAGTTGACTTATCTAGGTTTAGTAATGTATATTTTTAAAATGTTCTGAGAAATTGGCAAAAACTCATCCTTCCATAAACGATTTTCTAATACGTTAACAGTGCAAGCTGTTAAACAGTGCGGAAAATCGGATTTCTAAATGCAATTTTCCTCACTCTCGTAGAAAAAAAATGTTTTGAAGGTTGAAAATAAACGTTTTTGGGCGTGGCTCCCGGAAAAAAATTTAGCCTCCGGCGGGCTGCCTTGGGCAGATTACCCCTCCCCCCCCAGATGCATAGGCTGGATACGCCGGTGGTAGATATTGGAAGAAATAGAGAAATTATATTATAATGACAAGGGATTTCAATGGAAGAACGGGAAGGACGAATAATAGCCCAGTTATAGGACCATTTGGAGAAGAAATAATCAATGATTATAGCCAAAGGTTCATCACAATCTTAGAATAAACAACGGATTTTTCAAACACAAAGAATGAATACAGAATACCCGTCACCCAAAAACTATTATTGCCTATGTGATAAGCAAACAAGAAACAACATAGAGGTAAATGACGTAAGAGTCCTAAGAGGAATAACTTACGGGCCAGATCATTATTTAGTGAGAGCCAAAATAAAGTTGTAATTTGGGAAAATGAACAAGAACCCAGAGGAAGAATACACCAATGCCATACGCACGGATACAGTGGATACAACAAAATACAATTTTGACAGTTTTAGAGATGAAAGCATGACTGTATTTCTATATCAGTGGCGACTCGACAACGAACTATTGAACCCTGAAGAATGTACCTTCAATAAACTCTATGAGAACATTATAAGGAGTAGGTAGTCTAATAGAAGCCACCCAAGAAGCAATAGGAACGAAGAAAAAAAATACCAATAAGAAATACTGCTGGAACGAGATAGAGCTATTGGTCCAAGAGAAGAAGCAAAAATCTCTTAAATGGCTAACAACAAAAAATTAACAAGACCTTGAAGTTTATAAAGACACAAAAAGGAACGTGCATCACTATAGCTAAGAACGAGTCATGGGATAAGAAATATGAAGAAATTACCATCTACGTAGGAGGAAGGAAATACTCAGAGGTATGAAGATTGATATCCAATGTCAGGAAAGGACAGAGCTAATTTCCAGGTAATCAAACCAGAGCAATGGATAGAACACTACAAGAGGCTATTACAAGAAAGTAGACCGGAATATATATTAGAATCTCCAAGACATATGGACGTATGGAGAAGTAGTTCAGATATCTAAAGAAACAGTAAAAAAGACTGTTAAGAATCTTAAGTCTGTTAAAGCTAGCGGCCCAGAAGGGATATACTCCGAAATGCTGAAATAGGGAACTGAGAAGCTTTTTAAAGGTCTAAGCAGACTATACGGTAGAATCCTGCGTGGTCTCATTGAGGAAGATTACAAAGGGAAAGAAGATGAAGAGCAGTCCGAATTTAGAGCAGGTATAGACAACGTATATTGCCCAAAACAAGTCATAGAAAAGAGGTCTGCCAGACATTTGGAAACCCACCTCACATTTGTGGACCTACAAAAGAATAGGATACAGTCCCAGTATCCAGACTATGGAAGGTATTAGAACAAGCCAGCAGCAATCACACCTATATAACGGCACTTAAAGAACTATATAAAGACTCAGAATCAAGAATTAGGATAGGTGAAAAACTCACAGACACATTTATAGTGAATAAAGTACTACATCAAGGATGTTGTCCTACGCTTTTCAAAATATACGTAGCAGTAGCCCTAAAAAATTGAAAGAAGAAGATCCATGGAATGAGTATAGAGATACCTAAATGATAGGTGGCTGTTTACTTACCAGTTTGCAGATTATAAGGTCATAGTGGCCAGTGACAAAGAGGACATGCATTATATGATTAGATAGCTGATAGAAGAGTACCAAGAATGGGGATTCAGAGTTAATATAAATGAAGCAAAATATCTATGTTTAGGCACCCAGAACGGAAACTGGTGGATGAATGATGGTCAGAAAATTCCGCAATGTCAGGAATATGAATATCTAGATTCACATTCGACTGCACCGGAACAAATGTGAAAGAAATAGAAAAGCAAATAGTTAAAGCTAAAAAAGTTATAGGATGCCTAAATGGAAACTTATGGAGCAAGGAAATAACAAAGAAGAGAAAATTCAATATATTCAATTCAATATTCAATTCAATATACAATGATAATTACAGATAGACAAAAAAAAGAAAGTAGAAGCAGTTGAAATGGATACTATCAGAAGATCCATGCGAATCTCTCGAAGAGAGAGAATAAGGAATGACCATATAAAACAACAAATGGAAATAGAAGGCATGATAGTTCAGGACATTGAAAGGAAACAACTTATCTGATACAGACACGTAGAATGAATTCCAAATACCAGGTGGTCCAGAAAAATGAAGCATTGATAACCAACAGCTAGAAGAAAACGAGGAAGACCAAAACTGAAATGTCAAAAGACCATAGAAAAGTCCGTGAGTGACAGAAATCTCTCATCAGAGGATTGCGACAATAGACGAGGATGGAAATTAAGTATTGGATAACGAAGAAAGACGTTCTAAAACGACTTATATAGGTACAGAACTTTATTTCACTTCACCCTCTATGAAGCTGAACAATAATCTTCTGTATAGAGACATTTTTTAAATGTTATAATATTCATTAAAACGTATGAAACCATTAGCAAAATCACGATAAACATAATAAAATGTATCAGCCAAAACAATCCAGACCCTTGTCCTTTATTTAAATAATAAAATCAGAGGTCGGAATAGAAAGCGAGAGGTGTTAATTAAATCGGATCAATGATGTTGAAAAAAAAAACAAGGCGAGGTGTTTCGTCCACCTAAATTATTCATTCATTTACAAAAGTGATTTAGCACTACCCTTACCGTGTACGACGTATCGGGCTAACTAAGTTCTTTAATTTGCGACATAAACACGGCAATCCATCACGTTTAGCGGACGACACGTCCGTTTGGCGACCTCTAATGAAGGCACTTTTTTTTCTGAACTGCTTATTTCTTGAAGGTCAGACTTACACGCATATTTCGTTCGTAATTGGTAATTATCATGGTGATCAACGACGGAAAATTTTCAATCTATAAGGTTTCCTCTGAAAAAATTTAAATCTTATGAGAGCTTTCATTAAAACCTTAACGTTTCATAAGTCACTTTGAGAAGGTTTTCATAAATTCCGGACGTAACAGTTCCGCACGTCCATTGTTCGACGGGGAGCCGTTCTAGTGAATGAGGCGCTCGACTGGAGAATATATATGGTTTAGCCTAAAACCTGCATGATTTATGATAGTGTTATTGAATATGACGTAATAGTGTTATTAATTGAATTAAGATGGGCCCTTATTCCGATATTAACTCTATAAATAGATTAAGTACTTCGCTCCGGCGGTAGAACAATAGAGGCAAGCGGCCCAATTAAAATTAGCATTTTCATAAATCATGACGCTTTTCTGATGGGCCTGGGATTTTTGAGAATAGGGCCGCAAACAATACATTATGCGAATATTAAAGCTGAAATGGTTTTGTATTCGGTTTTTGTGCCTGATGAGCTCATTTATTAATAATTAATTTATCAAAGCATTGTGCCGTCATTCTTTAGAAAACTGTCTATCTAGATATGCTTCTCGATTAATTCTTAAACATATTCAATATTTCTTATGTTTCGGCTGTTTTGTCTATTTTGCTTTTGAAGTCCTTTATTGTTTTGTGTTTTTTTTTTATATCTTTATATCTCCTTTATTATCATTTTTCATGTCCATTATTCTACTTATTGAACCCATCAGTTTAGCTGTTACCGCACCACAGTTGCTTCTCAGGACATCTAATAATATTCAAATTATATGTCTGTTATTTCATATGTGAATACTTGACTAGCCATCCCAATGTTATTATGCTCAAAACATTAGTCAAATTCAAATTTCAAATTAATTTCCAAAAGGTCCGGGAACCAATAACAATAATTCGCTTATTCAACAGACATATTGGAATGTTAACTTTTAGGCAAAATGTATTTTATGCTGCGAACCCAAAAGAGACCAGATTTTTTGTTAAACCCCGAAAATGGTTTCATAGAAAATTGGCAATCTTAAGGTTAGATAAGATTTTTAATGAAGTCGTAAAGTGTATGAAATAATGTGAACGGGAGACAGTTATTGCCAGGATTTTTCGGGCCTCTAGGATTTTGGGGAAATGTTTTGCGGTTTCCGAATAGTGACTAACCAAATGGGTTTACAGGTATAAAATTAAGAGGAATGGTGTTAGTTGTATGAAAATACATTTGGAAAAATATTAGAAAAATACAAGCCGATCCTACTTCAAGAAATGCTTAATTGTGACTCAATTATATTCATAGATATTTCATAACCGAGCGCATAACCGCCTGTGATTCATCCGTTTCTTTTGGTGTTTTTTCTTGCTACTGTTGACATCAGGTGATGTGGAGGTTTACAGTCGGCCACGCTATTGGGTCCGCGACCCCGTGGACTCATAACCCTGCAAGGTGAAGACTGATTAGGTACTGCATTGAAAACCTGAAATTACAAGGACAACAAAATTGTTATTCATTGTTAATGCATTAACATTTATTTTAAATTCAAAATCCTCACTGGGAATGCCCATTAATCATTTACACAAAATTAGTAAACAGAAAAGCAAACCAACAATGTCTGTTGAGTTTAGCTCTTCTTCGTTAGGTACCGCAACAATAAGCGCTTATCGTTTGTCATCAGAACCAGATTCGTCGTTAGAATCGGAACTGACTTCTACGTTGAAATCTTTCATCTTATCGATGGAAACTACTCCACTATACTTTCGTTGTGATCGGGAAGATCCCTACGGGTCTTTAACTACATATCGATCATGGCCTAGCTTCTTTGCTATAACGTATGGACCAATATATCTTGGCAGCTTTTTACTTTTTCCATCGTTCGTATTCTGAGTCGATCATACTAAAACCTGTTCCCCAACATTGAATGATTTTCAAGGCTCACGATGCGCATCGAACCCTTATCATCCGTTGATGCTGAAAGAGAGGATAGAATCATTCGGTTGTAACTTTCCACCTGGCCATTCGCTCTATAGGTGTTGCCGTTACATTTGATACATGTTTAATATTTAAGTCCTCACAACTTCCACGATCAGTAATTATCCTTCTCGGAACTCCATAATTTTCGATAATACTGTCAAAAAAGGCAATTAGCGGTTGCGTTTTGGTGGATGCTACAGCTTTTAAAAACACAAATTTAGTGAAGGAATCTACTGTTACAATTAAATATTGATTTTTCCTTTCAGACCTTACAAACGGCCCCAAATGATCGATATGAATGGTGTCAAATGGTGTAGCAACCTTTTGGATGCAAAAAGCCAGGTTGCTTTCCACCGGGGTCCTTATTGTACATGCAGGGTAGACAAGTTTCATTGAACTTTTTAACATATCGTCGCATTCCAGAAAACCAATACAACTTAGAAATAGCTGACAGAGACTTTTCTAATGATAGGTGTAGTATGCGATCGTGAAAATGTACCTAATACTATTTGTCGTATAGATTGGGAGGGCGTGACAGGTTTTACCTACTGATTTTTTCCCGCATGCCTTTTTAATGGTTGATAATTAACCCAGAAACAGTAAGAAAAAATATGATTTCCACCGCCGCTCGAAGCCGCTATATAGGGAAAATCGAATTTTCATTTTTGAAATTTTTTTGTGGTTTTTGGTGATCTGTAACTGCATGCCATTTAAACATAAGGTGAAACTAACAAATTGAAAGTCTTATAATGAAAGGCATGCACCCCGTAGTAGCGCAAATGCTTCAAAGAGTCACCTGAAGATGAAAAAAATAATGCTGATTTTTAATGTTTTGTAGTACAGATTTAGGCACTACCCATTTTTTTCCGTCAGCTAATTTTCTATATAACCGGCCATTTTCTAGACAATACTCCTCATGGATACGTTTTTTTTTTTCCAGTCTGCTGGTTTCTTGCTTAGAACTTCTATTAACCTGGGAGTACACGCGTGTCGGTCAAAAAGACCGACCATTGATAAAATCAGTTATTACGCCACTGGTACAAGGGTGGCAGTTTTGTCCATCCAGGAATGCCTGATGCAGGTTTTCCACTACCCATTGGCCCAAAAATATTCTGGCTTTCGGTTGTTTTTATAGAAGGTGCTTTTGACTAGGCGCGTGAACCTGAGTATCTAAAACATATGTGTTCAAAATTGGCATTTTCTGATATTGGGAGTACTTTTGCCTGTCGATTATACGGTAACTGTACTGCATAATATAATTCCCTTTTAGTTGGGGAGCTGGCGTCAAAAACATGCAAGAGTTTTCGCAAGGCGGATATTTTCAAAATAGGTCGTACTTTAGTGCTAGAATGCTAGTGTACAGTCAGCACTCACAGTTCCGGGACAGCTGGCTCTGGGACGCGGGCAAAGTTGTAATTTTAAGAAGCATCTAAACTGTTTTCTCAAAGCTCAAAATTTATAGAAATTTTGCACATTATCTGTTTGAAGGTCACAGATAACGTATGTAAATCGTCAGACGTCTAGTTGCTGCGCTCGTTCCGCAGTCATCTATTCATTAATATGTTGTTCCAGTACGATACTAACCTGGCTCACTCAAATGTCAGTTATTCTCATTAGTTCAAAAACTACACGTTTCAGGTGAGTCTCATATTTGAAGAGTTCCAGCCATCTACTCACCAGTATACTGTTGAACTGTTCAAAAAAGACACTCACCTGAAACGTGTACTTTTTAAACTAATGAGAATTACTCACATTTGAGTAAGTCAGGTTAGTATCGTACTTGAACAACATATTGGTAAGTCGATGGCTGCGGAACTCGCTGCGCTCGTCCCGCAGAGGTCCACCTATAAATCCCGCAACAATCCACTTATTTGTACTTGAACAATAACTTATCATATAAAGCCAAAATTTGTAAGATTATTCACTTTTTGTCAATTTGCCTTTCAACAGGAATTAGTAATGTTACTTTACCAAACTAGTAACATAATGTGACAAGTTATTCGAGTAAAGTTCGTCGATTTTAATTTGATACCCGAAAGGAATGTGAGCTGGTTGTACCCTACATTAGAACGCCAATGGTCACCTGACGTCACACCTTTTTTGTTTTTTGCCATATACTTCATCCCCTCGCTCCTTATACGGCAAGTGTCAAAAAGGAATCGACGAACAATACAAATGAGTGAATTATTGCGGAACTTATGGGTGGACCTCTACGGGATGGGCGTAGCGAGTTCCGCAGCCATCTATTTATTTCTACTTGAACAATAACTTATTATACAGGGTGTCCCACGAGGTTTTTCCCAGATGATAACTTCGGAACGCATCATCGTATGTTCCACTGTATAATTTTTTATCATTTTCTTTAACAAAGCCTTAACAAATATGACATTGCCGATTTTGTAATTTAATTTTCCAACGAAAAATGCCATAATATACCATGAGTTACATTCAAGATTCGAAAGATGATGTCACTTGACCGAAATTGAACCAAAACTGGTGAAATTGGATGACAATGGTAGAAGCGGCACAAAAAGTTACCCAGATTCTGAAAATTTCAATTATATTGGATGACGCGTTCCGAAGTTATTACCTAGGAGAAACGTCGTGGGACACCCTGTATAAAGTCAGAATGTGTAAGATTATCCACTTTTTGTCAATTTGCCTTTTAACAGGAATTAGTAATGTTACTTTACCAAACTAGTAATATATTGTGACAAGTTATTCAAGTACAAACGAGTGGATTATTGCGGAACTTGTGGGTGGACCCAGTCATCTATTCACCAATATGTTGTTCAAGTACAATACTAACCTGATTCACTCAGTTGTGAATTTTTCTCATTAGTTTAAAAACTACACGTTTCAGGTGAGTGTCTTATTTGAACAGTTTAACAGTATATTGGTGAGTAGATGGCTGCGGAACTCGCTGCGCTCGTAGCGTATAGATTCAAATATAGCGCATCTTATTTGAAAAAAGCTGAAAGCATGCAATATTTCACATTTCTGAAATTCAATTTTTGTTTCTGACCATGGATTCTAAAAATTTAGCCAATACTGTACAACTTTTGTATTTACACCTTTCATCTACCTACCTGTAAAGGTAAAGGCTGTAGGTGGGATGTCAATATATAAAAAAACACCCTGTACATATTTATCATTTATATCATTTATAATATATGTGTTATTGTTAGAAGTCACAAGAAAAAACACCAAACCTTAGTTATCTTGGTTAACTGAAAACTGATATAGGTACCTAGTGATTTTCCAAGTAACTAGGTCTTAACTTACATTTTTAGGTGTATTTTTTTAGACATGCTCTAGTTAGATCAGTAAAACTTAAATGTTTGGAGAACAAACCATTTTCTGACCTACTGGAAAAAATCTCCCGCGAACGTGCCCAATACTACCCTTCCCAAATAGATACCTCATCAATCATCACATAAAATGCTTAATGGAAGATATTCATTGAAACGCGTTTTTCAAGATGGCAAATTTAGCTTCAGCAGGAAATATGATTTTTAAAATCCATCAGATTTCCGTTCCAAAAAAAAAAAAAAAAAACTCCATGACAGTTTTGTGTAGTATTCACCCTGTATAAAGTGAAATCAAAAGCACCAGCATCAGTGTCTGCACTACCATTTACAGTTTAGCGGGTACGCACACTGTTTACAACAAACCGAGATTCTACAATTCTTTTGAATGCAAAGAGATACCCATCAGTACACAAAGCGAATACATAAATACGCGACCGGCGATAATCTAGACAAATTCAGCAACAATTTGCATTGTGCGGTCGCCTGCGCCTGATTTGTTTACCTACTTACTCTTTACCAGATTAGGCCCTTAATGTATGCACCAGACAATGCTATAATTTTATCAACTCGAAAACCAGATCCTCAATTAAATGCCCTTCTATGGGCGAATGCAAAATTTATTTCGTCTGTAATTGAAGTACGTGCCTTAGAAGATTTAAGCCAATGGGTCCTGCTGCAACAGTTCGAGTTTTGTGAACGAAATGCAATTTGGTGGTTTTGAGGACTGACTAAATAAACTACATGAACGCTTATTCTTTTATTGAGATTTAGAACAAACAACGAAACGAGAAACTTAAGCTAAATTAACGAGATAAAAACTAAATTAAAAAAGAACAATTGTTGTTTTAATTAAATATTTTGTTCACAAAAGCAAAATACTAAACAAGTAAATACCTTTAAAGAGCAGACGCCAATTTATCGTGAGTAATTAAAGCACGTGCCTTAGAAAATTTAAATCAATTCATGTCGCGAATTTTGTGTTAAATGCAATTTAGAAAATTCCACCTTTGAATGGACAACGTGTTTAAACTAATTAAAAGTAATTGACAATAAAATATTGGCACTACTCTCACTTTTGCATGAGAAATTGACACCGCCAGGTAACTTCTAGGAAAATTATCGTTCATTTAAAATAATTAATTTGCGGTATCCTGTTGCTAACAACACTTTTTGAGAATCTTGAAAGGGAAAGATTAGTTTCGATTATTCAAATGTAGGTGCCTACCAAAATTTTTGACGAATACTAATCCTCCTTTGTTGGTATCGCAAAACTTCCAAGAACAAATATTTCTGGCGGTTCGTTTTCCAAAATCGCAGACGAATCAGAAAGGCAAACTAATTACGGCAATTTATATACAAGACATATTTATTTATCAGTATTTTGTCCATGTTAATGCATTTAGCCTTGTGGTTTACCTGGCCGAATCCGAAAAAAACGTCTCGCATCAGATTTTTGTTTATGAGTTTGTTATTTAATTTTCGATTCGATTCGGGGAATCGCCTTAGAATCATCGGTCTATAATATTTAAATGTTCGGAATATCAAAGAAGCCGTTGTTTAGAATGGATGAGCTCTGACAGAATTCCAAAGTACTTTCTGCTGCATCATATCGACTATAGTTGTGGTCATTAAGACATTTTATGTTTATCAGCTTGAGATGCAAAATTTTTTCACATGATGCAGCTGGGTATCAAGATAAAGTCCTTATTCATTTACTACTTCGTCTTTGTGGAATCATTATAGCCGAGCGGAATCTGAAGATTTTGATACATGTTTATGTAGCCCTTTCCATAAGATTATCATTTGCTATGAAGACAGATATTTGAGAAAAATTTTCTGTCTCAAATATACGTTTTGACAGGATGGCCATAATATCGACCAAAATCTACAATCTCTGATAATTTCAACTCATTTGAACTTATAGTTTCAGAGATAAATTCGCGTTAAGCAATGTGTAGTAAAGGACCCCGCAATATTTAAATGGAAATTGGTTACCCGTGATATTTGGATGAAATTTAAATATGTCATTGGGGATGCCGTAAGCAACATTTTTTACCATGGCGTGGTTAGCTGTCAAATATTGGAATCTTATATCCAAAAGAAGAGTGACTATGGCAGATTTTGATGATCGAAGTATCGATGTCTACTAAGTCGACCAAGTCAAGTCGAAAAATGTCAACCATTTTGACACCTGTCAAAACCCTGCCAAACGGCAGCACTCATCTTTTCCCGTTTTCAATATTTTACGATGTCATTTGACATTTTCAACTTGTATGTAAATTCTGAATTCAAAAATTGAAAAAAAAAAGACAGAACTGTCAAAACCTGTCATTTGTTTTAGTAGAAAAAAATACTCTAATCTGGTTCTTTTTTGTTTCAAGGTAGTTTAGCGGTGATAAAACATTAAACAAAGTTCATGCATGTCACATTTTGACAACTGTCAGAATCTGTTAATAGATTTTTGGTTCATATTGAGTTTGTTTGCTTAGTGAAGGTTTAGTTCTATTGTATTATTGTATTATTCTATCATTATAGTTGTAGAACTTCACTAAGCAAACAAACTCAATATGAACCAAAAAGCAAAAACAGATTCTGACAGTTGTCAAAATGTGACATGCATGAACTTTGTTTAATGTTTTATCACCAATAAACTACCTTGAAACAAAAAAGAATCAGATTAGAGTATTTTTTTCTACTAAAACAAATGACAGGTTTTGACAGTTCTGTCATATTTTTTTTTTTTTTTCAATTTATGAATTCAGAATTTACATACAAGTTAAAAGTGTCAAATGACATCATGAAATATTGAAAACTGGAAAAGATGAGTGCCGCCGTTTAACAGGGTTTTAGCAGTGTCAAAATGGTTGACATTTTTCGACTTAACTTGGTCGACTTAGTAGAAATAGATTTTTTGTTCATCAAAATCTGCCATAGTTACTCTGCTTTTGGATATAAGATTCCAATATTTGACAGCTAACCACGCCTCACCTGTCATATACACAGGGTTGTGCCCATGGTAAAAAATGTTGCTTACGGCATCCCCAATAACATATTTAAATTTCATCCAAATATCACGGGTAACCAATTTCCATTTAAATATTGCGGGGTCCTTTATGAATTATTCAATTTTCCTGACGTTTTTTTTTTCCAAAAATTTCGGCTTTTTAATTTCAGAATAATTAAGAGTGGATGGAGTTTCAAGAGTCCCAAATGATCATTTGAACATAGAAATCTCAACATTTCATCAAGTACGTACTGCCATAATCGTCTCAATGAATTGTTTAGAAATTGATAGGCAGCTGAGACTGTTAAGGATACCTGTCAGACTCATTAAAATGAGAAATATAGGTATACTAAGGTGCAGATGACTCGCGTTTGGTAGACAAACTGTATATCGTCTTCTCTGAAAAAAATTAACTTCGCTTAGACAGCTTGGTTTTTCTGGTGAATCTGATACAATGTTGGGGTTTCACTTACAGGAACTGGAGCTCTTCGTGTTGTTTTCTGTATCCAGGAAGAGGATATATTGCTGGGGTGACATCACTCCAGCTGATCCAGACTTCAAACAGAATAAGGCAGTATCAGGTTCAGCAATATTTGGAATATTAAATCCCTGAATTCTGTCAAAAAGTGAGTGTCTTGCAAAGAAAATTTAGATTTGAATTTAATATAAAACTATTGTTCCTTCCAATAGAATCAGAATGAACAGCTATTGCAAATTGAAAAAAAAAAAAAACAATTAAATAGGTAATTGAAAATAATGGTAAGATAATAATAAAATTAAAATAATAACAGCAAGAATAAATTAAAATGCTCGTTATGATTGAGCTAAATGCTGCTTTTCTGGCAGTAGCACTATCAGGCAAAAATATGGACAAAATAAGATAAAAACAATAAGAAATTGAATCTTTAGATTCTCCCCCAAATAGACAAAATTTTCCTTTCAAATTAAGGTAGCTTCTATAGATACTACAAGATAAACCTGACGGTGAAATCAATCAATTTCAGAATATGTCAAAATTCTTGAGATGTTTTAATTAACACTTTTTAACTGAATTTTTGACCTGTCTGGATTTCTATTAGAAAAATTACACCCTTTAGGAGTCAAACAGAAAATGGCTATTCAGGCCTCTGCCTGGATTCAATAAAGAGTTGATAGGGATGGACACACAAATTTGGTTTTCACCGGCTCTATTTAGAGCAAATGGTCCAATATTCCCACACTAACAATTGATTCTGAAAACCAGAGCAGCAGTACCTATTTATTAGGCCAAAAGTCTGAATTGACTTATCTCAGAGAAACGTGGTACAACCAATCGGCACTCACACAAAAATGGAAGCCCACAATTAGATAAAAAATTAAAATATAATATTTATATTTCAAGAACAAATAAGATAAGATTTATCAGGTAAAAATTTAACAATGATATGATAATATGCATTGATAGCAAAATATATTGAAAAATCTATGAGGGAGAATCTGAAAATGTAAAGAAAAAATTATTAAAGATAAAAATAACTTGTCTGCTATACTACTGTCGATGAAAGAGAGTGTTTTAGAAACCAAACTCCACAGGAAAACGATCCTGTATTTTTTTTATACTTAACTGCATTTTAAGCAGTTCAACCAATCATAAATGATAAATTTATAGTAATGAATTGTTTTCAAATTAATATTAAAGCCCTGAAGAAGGAACAAAGAGTTCCGAAAGCTAGGCCTCTGTGAAAAGAGTTAACAAAACTACATACCTATTGATTGACCGATTTTCCTATTATTCCCAATACTATTAATTTTTTCTGTAGACTTTGGATAGATAGCCAACAATTTTTCAACAAGGTCTTGGTAAGACTACCTAAGGGTTGGAAGTATACTATATATTTGACATTTTTCCCTTCTTCTCAATTTTCAGATGTAAATAAAATACAATAATTTATTGACTAGTTCTTCTAGTGAACCCTGTTCAATTTAACTACCTTGAAAACGTGGAAATATTAATTAATTAATTAGTTTTCCGGCAATATATTTGTAAAATTGATTGGAGACCACCGCAATCTAATAATTAAAGACGTCCTGCGTAAACATCGTGGTACGTGATCAAACGGGCGCGCGGTAATTACCCGAAGCCCAGGATTGTTTATGCCCCAAGTTTATCAAAGAGAGGTAAATCATGGAAGTCGTGATATCCATAAAGGCCTTTTCGGACTTAATTATCGTCACGTGCAGCTTCGCTAAGCAGGATATTTTCAGGAGGCCCCCATATATGCCCGATTTATGGCAGTCACGGTATCATTGTTCCGCGCCCTCGACGAGCAAAGAACCTGCAGGAAAAATTTTAACACATGCCTCCGTGCATTATAACTTATACCACGTGTGGTCCTGACTATCCAGAACATTTTTCATAACCCATAATTTTAATTACAAATAAATTTCATAAAAAAAAAAAACGTTTATGAGTCAATTTGCATATTAATTGCAACAACAGTGAAAATTAACCAGCTCATTTTTGCCTCGATCAAACTCAAAGTCTTCCGTCGTATGCAAAACGACATGTTGGCAAATAAGTAATTATAAGCTAAATATTAAACTGCACACAATCTATAATCAAATTTCTACCTGACCTCGTAATTATTTGAGGTTTACACGCACAGTGCACCCGATTACTATAATCTGGTCCTGCGACCATATAATTAAGGCATTGCCGCTCGGTACACACAGTAAATATCGCCCGGTATAACATGCTAGTTTGGCAGTCGCCCAAAGAAGTCAGCACACAAAAAACTTATTAATTATTTTTTGTGCAGCACGTACTTCTGGTTTTAAATAGCTCAGGGCGACATCTAAATCTCACACAGAGTATTAGTATGCTTTCAAATTGTAAGGTATGCAACATTTGTATGTTAAATATCACATTGATTATTTCAGAATGACCTTAAAGGTCATGGTAAAGAAGATAGGGCTTAGGTCCACCATATAGCTCATCTGTGGTTAGCACCGTATAAAAAAAGCTACCTATGATTTACCGCTCAAAATCAACAAGAATATTAGGTTATGTTAGACAGCGTGTTCAACGAACATGGGCAAGTATAACTGACGATTGTTGTCATTGTCATTCTCAGAGCATTGAAGATGTGCGTCACAGCCTACGTCATACACCAGTCCACCTTAAACATTCTGTATGAAAACAGTATTTTTTAAAAAATTTTAATAATAAAATAAGAATTTTTAAGCCAACTGATCACAATTATCATTAAGTTCTTCTCAATCCTTAAAATCACGCGCAGATAACCAGCAGTAATCAGTTCAGGCGTACCGATATACCTACGTTTTTGACGTGCGTGGGCAGCGACAATTTAAAAGAACTTAATACGTACAAAAAGCGACAAAAAGGTCCCCCGTCCAAATTTGGCATTGGAGTCGCCATTAAAGATAAACCGTTTTCGTAAGCGACACTCCGATAAATCAAATTTGCAAATGGACCGACAAGGTGGGGCTCTCCATTACAGCTCAACAAAATGATATTAAGCAACCTGGTGTAGGTTTTGACTTTAACTGCATATCGTTTTCGTATGGTATTTACTACATTAATCAGTTAAACTAAATACCTACATTATAATATAGTAATTTGTAAACTATACTCAATTTATTAACAAGTATTTCGATAACGATAACGGGCAAAACTTTATCAATAAATAAGCCTCATTAATTTCAGAAATTGTTGTTGGAATTAGAGGACATTGTTAGCCTCGTACAGAATTTATGTGTCTCGGTGTTAACTGAGCTTTCCGAACACACCAGCACCAGCTTTTGGCAAATTTCTAGTTAATCGGGCATTATATGGCTGGTAGCCTCTTTAGCGTTCAATGAGCTTGTGTTGTTCGATGGGCGAAAACTTATCCCTTATGCAATGCTTTAGTCCGTTGTAATGGCAAAACAGCATAATCCTATAGCTACGAAGTAGTCACTTTATAACATTAGCTTTTAGATGCGTTGGTTTATAATCTCAATAGTTGAAGCATATTATCATCCGGTTTAAATGGTTCGCTTAACGTAATGATAAGTATTTTGTCATTGGATGCAGGAACTTTTGAATAACTCAAAGTATCTTGGTATACAATGTATGATTACTTATAAAAATAGGTAGGTATGTACAGTTGCGATCAAAAAAAGTAGTACAAGAAAAGTCTCCAAGATCTACTGGTCTATTATACATTAATTTAATTCCTAACCAAAAATTACATACTTTTGGCATTTTCGACAAGTATTTAACCTCGAAAGCTTCAGATAACTTTACTTTGGCATCTTTCCACCTGTTTTTAACCTAGAAAATGTCATTCCCTGAACCCATCATATTTTGAAATGTTTATTTACCCTAAAAATTTTGTATGTTACACCGGGAGCTCAACTTGGAGCTAATAATTTTTGTACTACTTTTTTTTCATCGCAACTGTACATTGTTCAGTGTAGTATAATATACCCAGGTTCGTTCAGCAAGATTGAACGGTGTGAATTTTATTACCTTCTAAACAACAAATCTTCTGAGAAACGAAATGAAAAACAAATAGGATCGACGTGGTGGGAACTTACTCAGTTTTACTTACTGCACATGCATCCGACATAGCAAATATTAGGGAAATTTAAGGGAAGCTGTGATATGAAAAAGAAACGAAAAATTTGTGAAACGTCTACTTTTTTATTAAAGTAAATCGTACCGTTCTCATCCCAGAACTAACGAGGGGAAAGAGCACGGCAGAGAAACCCTCGATCTAACATTCCTCAAAAATCGAAACATACTGTGTCATTCAATAATTGTGAGTCATTATTTCAATAATTTAAGTCAATAAGAGTTTAAATTAGGTACTGCCCCTGTTCTTGTGCTAAAATTTCAATTACACACACTACATTCAATCAACACTACCTATATTCAATACTGAAGAGTTTTTTGGTTAGTTAGCCAGTTTCCCAGTAGGTACTGAGGTCCCATACGGGAAGCTGCTAAGCTATAGTTGTTTTTGAGCTGATATCTCTAGATTGATTATTTCAATTTGTTAGGATATTCTCTCGTCAGACAGAGTAGGAAGCAACAAGGCCCGCACGCTATAAATCCAAAAATCAAAATCCTAGCACAAAAGACAGCAACTAATTTCTTTTAGGTTTCAATTTAATTTACTCTTTATCTGTGTTGTTTACAGCATGAAACAATTTTTGTTAAATACATAAACAATGCACACGTTATAAAAAATTGTTATAAACAAACAAAAAAACATAAAAATGGGAAAAAAATAATACTTGTATAAATTGAACTCTCAAAAACAAAATAACAATTATTCAACTGATCCGTGATCGCTCCTTGACACACGCACTAAACACAAATTGCATTGAACAGTTGAATCAGTTTAATACAAAATAAAAATCAAAATTGAATAATGAACAATTACAGACACGCGTCTAAGAGACCAGCCCAGCTTGTTCTCTAGTCTAGTTGCGTATTCCCTTATATCCCCTTGGGTTTCGGTACCTTCATTTTCTGTGGCGCGCCCCATTGAATCCTAAACTTGACGGCGCGTACATGGTTGCAACATTTACTTTTATTCCGTAAACCTTTTTTTTAAAAAGTTAAAATTGAAAAAAAATAAATATTTAAAATAGGTGGTTCTCCTCAACAGGAAAACCAGTCAATAGTATTATCCTAAAAATTCAAATTGCATATAGTATAGTTCCTTGGATTTTCAAAGAAAATTATTGTTAAATTTTTGCCTAAAGCTACAATGTAAGAATGAAAACTCGAGTAATATACCCCAACATTTCTGCACAAAATACAAATGATATTTATTTTCATAAATCTACCGTGTATAGTGTATTTACTTTTAATGACCCGATAAGTTTTCCCCAAGTCCGATATCGTTCACGCAACATTTGCGTGATTTTTTATAAGCGGAATCTGATAATAATCTTTCGCCGCAATTGCAGCTTTATATTAATTTAAACAACCATGGTGATTTTGCACTGTAAACTGACGGTAAAATATGTATTTTTGTCCCTAATAGGGACAAATCGTAAACAAAAAGGGTAGGTAGCTATTTATCATGGGTAGAGCGAAACGTTATAATTTTATGTATGTTTTTTTTTGTAATTTTGCGTCCCCATTTGGTTACAAAGACTAATTATTATTATTGGTCAGATGTGGAATTTGAAACAATGCCATGACTCACTATTAACCTCTGGTACTGTAATATAGAAGGCCATGGTAAAAAAGGAAAAATATCAAAAAATTACTCGGAACAGAAGACCCACTTAGAAATACCATACCATCAACATCAGTTAAGACGCAAGAAAAATTATATTTTTGTTTTAACTCTATATATTTCTTCTATTTCGTATTATGCATTATTCTTTGCATATTCTTTTTTTCTCTATACTCTAAGTCCATTTGGTGACCTAAAGCATTTCCCTCCGCATTCTTTCAACCTTGTCCTCCATCTAAACTACAGGGTGTCTCAAAACGACCCAACTATTTTGAATGAAATTTAAAACGAATTTGTTCATTATTATTATCATTTATTGTTGTTAATCTAAAGACAAAAAAATAAACTGGTGAGCCTTCGAAGAAGAAAATGTTATCAGATTTCAGAGTTTCAACTCGAAGTGGGGCTTCTGAAAGACAAGAGAATTTTCATGTAAAAATTGCATTAAAAACGGTCATACACGGCAAGGCGGGTGGAAATTTTTGAAGAAGGCTTCCAAAGCAAAGGTGACATACGCGGGAAGGAGTCTAGAGACAACTAGACAAAATGCTGCACAAATGTGTCGAATTGAAACGCGGGGCTCAATTAAAAACCAAAGAATACGATTTTCTTTTTCTTCCTGGCAGTTATCCTGAAATGGACTTTTGTCGGGTATTTTTGTTCAATGCACAGTACTTCCCTAGGACACCAACCTCCAATCCGAGGATTGATGCTGGTTTCCCTTACGACGAACTGGGTTTTCCGAAAACCTTATTTCGCGCCCGGAGGATTTAATGGTTGGCTCTCTCGTTTCTTTCTTCGTGCTTGTAAGCAGCTCGCACCAACAATACTAGGGGGCTCGTCCACTGGCCGCCTAATGTGATCCCGATAGTGAGGGGACCCACGCAAAGTATTGTCAGCCTAATACGCGATCCAAGTGCAGGGTAAGCAAGTCAACACACTTCTGTCGAGAAAAATAAGAGAGCTCTTCGTTTTCTCTGACGCATAGAACAGGGGTAGATAGATGAGATGATGTCTCGATCACTGTCCGTAGAGAACTGTCCGGTTTCTTGGGTTATTCTCGTGAACATTAGACCAAAGATAACCCCATAAGAAAAAATTAGGTGGGGTTAGGTCAGGGCTTCAAGGCAGTCATTCGATGTCACCCCTTCTCATCCGTTTTCGAAAAATACTCGCAAGCAGAACGCGCGTTGCTCTCCTGTGAAATGCATGACGACCATATGACGACATGACAACTACTAAAAATTAAAAATTTAAAGACCGACCTCGACAGCTATATGCCATTTTCAATCCACTCCCACCCTTTATTTGCGACTGGCCTATATAGGGAATGGTTGGGTCGTTTTGAGACACCCTGTATAAGATACCTCATATTTAATTTTTCACTACATCGCATTTTTTCCTACCATCCCTCCCTGTCCAGCGTCATAGTTTAACGGAAAGTCGTCTAGTCTTTGAAGTCTTGCAACCAAGGTCACATTCAGAATAGACATTGAAGCGATGATGATGTCCTGAAGAAGATCAGGCTTCCGCTGTATATTTTCACGCTAATTGACAACAGCAAATGATAAAAAAATTGATATTGAGAGTTTTATGCTTATCTTTGATATCAAAACTCAAGAAGGGAAAAGGCTGAGGTTTATCTTCTTATACTCGTCGTTCAGCCAGCAAGGAACTTCCAGGTTCACGAGGATTCTTCAAATGCTTTAATCGCCCACACATAGCGAAGTATTGGTGAGACATGACTTTTTACCGGGAGATAACCCATATAATGATTCAGGAAAAACAAAGACATGTCCGAAAAACCAAAGGCGAAAACATAAAGATACTGAAAGACAACAATGCACAAGTTACCGTCTAGGAAAAATGATAAAAAAATAAACTGAGTATTTATGGTTAAAAGGCCATGAGTCAATGGCATGTTAACAGAGATAGATACCACATCTGTTTGTTGTTGTGATGACAAGACCCTCCATGAGCCAGAGGTAGTGAGCTGCACGAGGGGGGTCATAGTGAGGATGGATCAGAGGTGTAAACAAGACCCGCCTTCCCGTCTGAATCCGTCATTCAGTTGATCAAAATAATGGAGAAATGCGCACGGGTGCAACTCGTTTCTATCCAGCGCCGGTTTAAGCATTAGGCGGACTAGGCCGCCGCCTAGGGCCCGGGCGCTCAATGGGGCTCGAAATTCACTCTGAAATCAAATATCTTATTTTGGCAACCTTGGGCCCTGAGACGCACCACACCACCCGAATTACGCACACTATCGGCAACACTGTTCTGTAGCTGTGGGATTCCCAACTCAGGTAGAGTCCATCCAACCTTATGTCATGTTGCTGATGAACATCCGTTAAACGAGTAATAGATAATAGATACGAGATGTTCCATGTTCCACTACCCAGACAGCACACAAAGTCTTGAAGACGTCTTTTCTAGGGTCTGTATTATGACGTCTGAACGTCCGAAGACCAAAAAAGACGCCTAGAAGACGTTGTTTTGAAAATGTCCATATAAAATGTCGTAAATTCATATCTTTGTCTTCTTCAAGCATAAAAGTGAATAATGATTTATGTATTGAAAAGAGATTCGAAAACGTCTTTGAGACATTTAGAATATCTTAGTGCTGAAGACAACACTGGAAGACGTTGGGTTTTGTTACATTACGACGTCTTCAAGATGTCTTTGAGACGTAGGCAAGACGTCTTGAATGTCGTTTATGGACATCTTAGGGACGTCTTTGGGAAAAATTTCCCACAGAATTCGTTTCTCATTTAATTTAGAAGTTACTGGAAACCATTAAAAATGCTACAGAACACTTTAGAACTTTAATAGAACTTTTGGAAAATTCAAAACATTTAAAATTAAATTCAGAATTTCCAAAAGCATTCTGTAGCGCTTCAGAAAATTTTGGAAATTTTAGAATCATTTTAGAATGCCCCAAAACATTCAAACACCGATTTCCAAAAGCATTTTAGAACAACTCAGAAGGTTGAAACC
Organism: Ceutorhynchus assimilis; assembly: GCA_917834065.1. Taxonomy (NCBI): domain Eukaryota; kingdom Metazoa; phylum Arthropoda; class Insecta; order Coleoptera; family Curculionidae; genus Ceutorhynchus; species Ceutorhynchus assimilis. The sequence continues at coordinate 9,314,699 of OU892281.1, forward strand.
CATTCTAGGACGCTCCAAAACACTCAAACTCAGACACTCTGGAATCCCCAGAAATATTTTGAAAAGCGTCAGAATCTTGGGATTCAGATTAAAAATAACAAAACGCCTTTCAGAAGGATTTTTAGAGAAAATTTTGATTGCGTAGAACTTTAGAACTCTTGAAAGGCATTTAAAATAGTTCAAATCTAAATCAGAATTTTCAGGAGCATTTTGGAGCAATTGAGAAACTTCAGAGTTATTTTAGAACCATTTTGAAAGTTCTAAATTTAATCCTAATTTGGAATTGGAAACCTTTTAGAACTTTTTGGACCAATTTAGATCTTTTTTGAGCTTCAACAGAGCTCTAAAATACTTAAAAATCTGTCAGAACAATTTAGAAAACTAGAATGCTCCAGAACTCTTCAAGCCAAGTTAGAACACTTTAGAACTGCAAAAAGCCATTTAGAACGTTCCAAAACACTTTCCAGCAGCATTTTGAAAGGCTTTTTTTTTCAATTTGGACAAAAACAGTACATAGATACTTTGGGCTAAGCCCCCATACCTTCTGCCGCCTAGGGCCCGGTAGAGCCTTGAACCGGCGCTGTTTCTATCTGCCCCTAACTCATATGATATACATTCGATGGGCGCGTTGATATGCCTTGTTTTTTACAAAACCAGCATTGCCAGTAGTCGTTGTTAGTCTTAGAAATCTCAGTTTTTTGGAAGCAAAGCCATACCAGGATAAACTCAATCCGTAACAATTTGGCAACTTAGGGGATAAGCCGGAGGCGGCGGATCGCTCTTCTATATGTGGTGACACAAAATCTCATTTACTGAATTATCCTGATGAGTAGAAAGATAGGGAACTAATTGATGCCTATCTATCTCTCTTTTTATGGCATTGTCTCTCAAACGCGAACTATATTTGCTCCTCTTAGCTATTCCTAGCTTCGCTGATGAGAGCTAATTAGGTCGAAACGCGTCCATGGATAAAACAACAGAGAGAAGAGGCTCAATCTTTCTATCTGTGCTCTTGTGCGTTTCTCTCGATTTTCCCAAAAAAAAAACCTGATTTTTCCTTCAAATTAAAAATTGCATCACAACCAATAATAGTTAACTGTTGCTCTTCATATATACGATAAATCTAGATTACGATCATCCATACCCACTCCAATTCCGTTTAAAACCGCCAGAATCAGAAGTTTCGCTAATGAAAAAGGATAGATAAAGTTTTGTATTTCCGTTATGGTTATTAAGTTTCAAAACTCCGCAAAGTTTGGAAACAACTATAATTCCCAAAGTCGCGAATGCTTTATCAAAATAATTCTTCTTAAAGCCATTAATTGGAAACAGGAATTTCGAGAATTTTGTTTCGAAATTATAATGGTGTTTAATCAAGCAGAGTTTTTGATTTTAATAAGTGCCATATTTTTAGAGTGCATTTTTCAAATATTCTCATATAATAAACCACCACGAAAAATATATACCCGACAATTCCGGAACTTTGATCCTTCACTCTCAACTTTCGAACGATTCAAAAGAAAGTCGTCAAAAGTTTCGGGATGTACTCTCTTCTATATATACGAAAAGTGAAAACTTTTTAGACTCTTGTCAGCTATTCGGACGACATTAAATGAATTCGAAAGGACTTGCCGTCGTTGGAGAAGCAAAAGTTTCCTGAGGCTCCTCTTGTCCCGAATTACAAGCGAAACTCCTCGAATTAGGACCGAGTTTTTAATGAACTATTTAAAACCTGGGCTCTGGTGACATTTGGAAAAGTTTTTTAGGGGTTCAAATGGAACGAACAGACGAGAGGAGATAATTTAGTTATTTATAACTTTATGATGGGTATTTAATTGGGAATATTTTTCACATATATTTTGCTTGAGGTTAAGCTACTAATCAAGGTTAATTTTCAACGTTGATGCACGAGAGTCGGATAGCATGACATCGATAAAATATGTGTGATAGTGCAGTTGATTATCTACGTATTGGCTTTGAGGAGTAAGGAAAACTAACTGAAGCAGGTAGATATTTGTCGTTTATTCTTTGGAGTAGTACCGACTCTGCAATAGAGGTCACTGGTCACTGCTATCCAGTTGCTAGCCTTTTCAACAATGGTTCTGGGTATCAAAGATTCTCTTATGGAGATTAACATGTAAAAATGACTGATTTTGCGCTAGAACCGGTGTTGCACCTTTACTGAAGTCCTTTCGGTATGATAACGAGAGCATCCAGAGATCCTCTTCGCATTATAAACTGTATTTTTTCACGGATTTTAAAGTATCTTCTAACATTGTGTGTATCGATTATCGATTTGGCCTGCACTTGGTGGAAATTCATATTAAATAAAGATTTTTGTAAAGCTAGAATAACTTATCATTGTATTGGTCCTCTCGTAACAGATTTTCATGAACTATTTTTTTTCGGACTATTTCCGTGCTCTTCTTCTTGCTTGCCTGTAAATAAATTTCCGAACTGTACCTCTTGTTCTGATCGTTTCAAATTAACAACCTTCATTGATTCTAATGTTGGCTATGTATGAAGGTTTAACGTCTACTTTTACAAACGCTCTATCATTCAGAGTTTACTATGGCTCACTTTATATGGAAAACATATTTTCTCGTTCACTATGTAGGTACCTCTACTTGTTATTAAAACTTACTTTTTACAATTTTAAAAGTTCATCTATTCTTTTTTTTTTAGAAAAAAAATACCTAATTGCTTCGGTGAAATTATAAATAACTTAATTACCAATTTCTCGTTGCGTTCGAATCATGAACTTTCTTTTTCGTGGCAAAATTTTAATTAGTTCATTAAAAACTTAGCTGGAAAAGTTTTCGGTTGTAATTCGCATGAGAAAATTTCAACTCTTTTCAGCCGCTTTTGAATTCGTTTAAATGTCGTCCCGTATAGCTGACACTTTGAAAAGTTGCGAAAAATCCAAGTTTAGCTTTCCCAGTTCAACTTACCGTGGAACTCGTTCAATTTATCTATTGAAAAGGTTTTTCGAGAGATAGCTGCTTTGGTTTATTTTTCTATTAAGCTCAAAGGAGTTCAAGTCTGATGCCCTATATGTTTTTTCGAGAAATACAAATTTTTGTTTGCTCACATTATATTATACACCCATTCATTCTACATTCAGTACATTAGTATAATGGCAATAGTTTTAACAGGTTATATGAAGAGTAATGGCGATTTTATTAGGTCGTTACCTCCTCGTATAACTCCCGATTAAGTTTATTGTGATTTATCGAGTATAGAAATGACTGTAAAATTTCAAAATAGGAAAAAATCATGCATTGCTATAAATTGGAATTTATTGTTCAATTTAATTCTGACCTAATTTAGAGTAATGCGAATATGTAATTAAACTCATTATTTCAGTTTGCGTGTTCTACTTAAATGAAGAGTAACCTATATGTTTCTATAATAGGATGTTATTAATTAGGTGGCTAATAGCTAATAAATCCAAATTTCCACCTTGCAAATTTTTCATTAACGATCCTCTTATTATGACAAGGGCTATCATCCTTCTGGTAAGTTCGTCATTTATGGAATTTGAATATGTAATCCGTAGCACGTATTCGCTACAAAACGTGCCAATATTTCACGAGGAAAATTACACAGCTCATGAAATAATAGACGTCAAAGTGAATTTATCACGAAGAGAGCAACCAAGTCCTCCCGCGAGGCCATAGCAGTAATTGGTCAAATATATCGCGACAGTCTTGGGTCGTGACATTTTAGTACACGGCGAATCCATGTAATGTGGTTTTAGATTTACGTTCCTTAGAAACTTCAAAGTAATTTTGGACAAGTGCGCTACAAGAAAAAAAACATTAATCGATTGAAACCAAAACGTGGTTTACTACTCATATTCATCTACCTGACCTGGATTTTAGGCTTGAACCCTTTCAGATCTCAATGATCCCGGTTAATACACTTCCCTATATCCCACTCGCTGCTGATAGACATCTCTTCTTCCAGATAACTCATCCCTTATCTGTTACGTGACTGGCTTAGAGTAAATTTCGGAGAGTTTTCGTTTAAAAACTAATACAAATAAAGCGAGTTTGCTTTTTATTGGATTCTCTAATCCCTATCGTAACGCCACTGCAAGAGCCAATGTGCTAAATAAACCAAAAAAACTGAAACGTTTTCTTTTAATATGCACGTCGGTGCATATTATACGTCATCGCTGATGCACGCAACCGGTTACAGAGAGAGGCCGATTCGTTAAAATTATACTTCCTTTTATGAACCAGAGAAATTATGTCACTTTGTATACTTTACAGCTTTTTTTCGTGACCGTGCGCCGTAAAGTATCATAATTGGCCTAATCTGGAGGGGTTGAATTCATTTTGTCTGTCGTTATATGGAGATTGGATAGTTCACGTGACATGAAATTCACCTACGTACTTGAAACGATGAAACGCTTATTATTTCACCTATTCGATGAAATTATCCACCCTTAATGTGAAAGGAATATGATATTCAGTATTCAGCAATTTTCTAGTTTCAATAGGTTTAAAGGTATTTTCGAAAAGTAAAGTTCCTTTTTCGATGTATTAAATCTGGGGCGCTTTTGGAATCACCCTATTGAGAAAAACCACCTATTTAAAATATTATTTCTTCAAATCTTAACTTTTTAAAAAACGTTTACTAAATAAATGTTGCAACCATATAATGCACTGTAAAGTTTATGGGAACGGGACGCGCCGCAACGAAAAGCGTACCGAAATGGTAGGTAGAAGAGAATCGGAAACTAGATGAGAGAAGAAACTGGGCTGGTCCCTTGAGACGCTTGTCTGCCCTTGACCTTACTAACATTTACTAACATTTTCCTATCCTGATGAGCGAATATCCTAGCAAACAAATTGATAAATCAATCTAGAGATATTGGCTAAAAATATAGCTGAGTAGCTTCCCGTATGGGACCTCAGTACCTGCTGGTGAAACTGGCTAACTAACAAATACTCTTCAGTATTGAATATAAGTAGTGTTGATTGAATATGGCGTGTGGAATTAAAATTTTAGTACTAGAGTAGGGACGGTACCTAATTTTAACTTTTATCATTGCCTCAAATTATTGATTAATGACTCACAATTTTATTAAAATGACACAATATGATTTGATTTTTGAGGAATGTTCGATCGAGGGTTTCTCTGCCGTTCTCTTTCCCCTCGAAAATTCCAGGTCGAGAACGGTACGATTTACTTTAATAATAAAGTAGACACTTCACAAATTTTTCGTTTATTTTACATGTCACAGCTTCCTTTAAATTTCCCAAATATTTGCTATGTCGGGCGCATGTCCAGTAAGTAAAATTGACTAAGTTTCCACAACGTTGGTCCTATTTGTTTGTCATTTCGTTTTTCAGAAGTTTTGTTGTTTGAAAGGTGATAAATATTCTCTACGTTTAAACTTACTGAACGAACCCGGAAATGTTATACTTTACTATAGATAGTTCAGTACATCATAGTGATAGAATTTGGACGTCGGGCCAACGTCGTCTCAAACGACCCGACGTTGGATCAAATACATATTATGCTTCCTCTTTTCGCACTACATTTTTAATAATTTGAATTTGAGTAGAACCAACGTCGGTTACCAACTTCTGAACGTCTGCGTCGTTCACCTAATTAGACTCTGAGTTCCTATACCTATTGTCAACTACTTAAGTACATACCACTCTGCACATCAATTTTATTAAAGTGTGTCGACGAGTTAGCATTAATTTGGTATAAATACCGCACCGAGATCCATTACCGGCAGACTAGTGGCTCTAGTTCTGGGAGTTTTGAACGCAGCAGACTAGGTCCAGTGCAAATTACCTTTATTGGAAAACGCCCTTCTGGACCTGTCTCAAACCCAGCTTCAGTCTTCAGTCTCGCCAAGTGTACAGAGTGTACATAATACAAAGTGGCCTATAAGTAGTACGTCCCTCCGTAGAAGAGATGTCATGATACTATTTCTAGAGTAATATTATTCTATATATTCAATACATATCTTATTGTACCAATACCAAGCGAGTTTCTCTCTACCTGAACCCCACCTACGCCCCCAGGACACGCTCCTGTTGTGACGTCTTAGGACGAAACGTATAGGGGTTGTGACACTCTTTCAACGGAAAAATCCAAAACTAGAGTGATACCTATTATGGTCAAATATAATGTATTATTTCCACAACAAGTCTCTATCCTTCAATCCTAAAATGTCTTTAAGGTGAATAAATTAAACCAGTTTTCCACTAGTATAGGAAATACAAGTTCCTGTTCGGTCCCTAGTAAGAGTAAGGGCCCAGCCCAATTTTCGACAGTAAGGTTGAAACTCTTTTCGTATCTTGATTTCTACCAACCCTCAATCCCAATCTCAGTGAACCAAGTTATACTCTGGTGGGATACTCAATTATGACTCGGAGCACTCCATTCACCATACATTTTTCTGTTTTAGGTATTACATTTATGAGAACTGATGTACATACTTTTTCCCATAGAAATTGGTTGTTCTTGTGAATCTAGAAGTTCCGCATGGGACAAACTTTTACTCTATCGCAGGAGCACTTGAACTTATAAAATTACTGATTGATTCTTGACTTATACCTCTCGAAAAGCCACCTACTTCAAGGCATTTTGAACGGGGTCTAGTCAATGAATTTGTTTTTAAGGTAGGTAGGTACCAAATATTTTCTATAGGATTAAGGTCGGAATATCGCGCAGGCATTCGAAAAATACTATGATTATGAAGATCCAAATTATTGGTAGAATCACAATGCCTTGCGGACTGCTGTGCATTCATAGTATAAGATAAGCAGCTCCTGCAGTAATTCTTCATCAGACCATTATAGAGCTACCTGCAAATTCCACAGTTGTATCCGTGTATATTTTACGCCTTTCCGTGTTGACGCCAATTCAAAATACAGAGTGATGCAATGTGCATCTGGAATCATCAGTGATGCGCTCTTATAGTTTGGTCCAGTTTTGGTGTCCATTGGCAAGAAGTTTTTTCTGCGTGCTCATCAGCTTGTCTTCTGGTCCTGAGTCTACCTTCGTGCATCCTTCAAATGAATGCGTCACACCTTGGACTCCGGTGTGCGCATATAGAGTCGCAGTTGATAACGTAGGTATTATTCTTCCTGGTTGAATTAAAGCCTATAAAGTGACCACAGTGGCAAGAAAACTGTGAAAATCGCTTTAAAATGTCCTTTGTCTAAAGCCTTAATCATCCTCATGAATCATATTTGTAAAGTTCTGATGATGAGTTCATCTGCTTTAGAAAGGCACTCACTATCTACAATTTACTCTACTTGTAAACGGAATTTGGTACTGTAACGTTAATAATTTGAGGACTATCGAACCAACTTAGAGACAAAAATCGCCAGAAGCTGAGAACAGGCAACACTGTGCGAATACACTATAAGCTTGTTGTGCAATGGAAAAGAAAATCAATTTCCTATTAAATGGATGATGCCAGCTATAGACTAGTTCTGAAGTTATCTGTTCTCGTCACTGCAATACAAGCTAGCATACCAATGCAGATCATAGGTGTGATCCCAAATAAGGAGTATTGCCATCTCTTCACCAACTAAGCACAAACAAAGCCAAATTGAAACCCATACAAAGTGTATAAGTATTTGCCTGAGGGAAAAACACAGTAAGTGTACGAATCCACTTATTTTGGCTCACATGCACTTAGGATGGCATGTTGGTAGTCATATCATTTCTGTGCTTTGGTATTCTCGCTTGTGTTGAAAACTAATGAGTACGGAAGTGGTCGGTAGCTATTGGCATCTATCGAATTGTAATTCGATTTTCTCTTTATTGTCTTAGAGAGCACAATCATGCATATTGCATATTCTAGCAGCTTGTAGTATTACATAAAAGCAGTGGAGTTGGACTCTTAAACTGTTTTTTACCTCAAGAAAATATTCTAATTACATAGCATATTATACTGACAACAACTTTCTCTGCGTTATTAACACTTCAAGTATACGAATATGTAGTTGCTTTGATTGGAGTCTTGTCGTTATTAACTTCGAGATAGCTAATTAGATGGAGGATAATACTAACAGATTCCCAAAACACCGACCCACGATTACTCCTAATGCGTCTTAATAAAAATCGGGAGCCGATGACATGATTGATGCGCACCAAATTAATTTGAACGGAAAACGGTGCTGCTATCTGTCATCTCGAAAATAAATTATACCAATTGTGATTTGTGGGCAGCATCTCATGGGCCATTATGATGCATGAGATGTCATTAGAGATACTATTGACTCTTTGAGACCGGTAGATGAGTGGTCGTTGAAGCTACGCACAGTTTTTTCTCGTCTGGTGTGTGTTGTTTATATTGAGAGCTCTTTAGATAGATAGCGTCTCACTGTATAATAACTATTCGATGAATGAACCTTCTCTAAAAGGATAAAAATCTGTCATATATCTAATAATTTTATACTGATAGGTACTCAACAAAATAACTTACACGTAACTTAAAACTTTCATTCTCTCCATCAAAAAACCATCGTCGCCCCTTTTTTCGCTGAGCATAAGGTAAGGGTATATAAAAATATTTCAATGGAAGCCAATCTGCATTTTATATAGGAGAGCGCGGGATTTTTCCTTAAGAAAATTTCCCGGGCCTTCATACGCAAATTCTTAAGGAGCTTTTATACCAGATGTTATCATACATTATATAAAAAGTTTTCACGGTGACGGTAAAAAGTTGCGCTCCAGGAAAAGAGGAATTCCTTCGGCGGGAAACATTTTTTAGTATTAGATTAAAATTGAAGTTCCAATTCACTCTTGGGTATACGGTTCAATTGAAATCCATTTCCAAATTAAATTGAAAAATGTTTCTCGAAATGCATGATGGGGTAGCTCGAATTTTACTTATATGGAATAAAAGATGTTATTTTACAATGTTACGTCTTTTACAAACTCTAAATTATACAATCCATGTGTTATCTAGCATCAGGTAATTCAATTCCCGACACTTATTATGGAAATGAAAAACGAGAAAAACGTAAGCAACTTTGGAATATACTCGTACATTGCTTATTCATTCTTACTCACCATAATAACACAAAACTATTTTAATGAGCGGTAGGTATAACCATTTTGGAATTTTTGTTGAAACAAATATTTTCATAAAATAAATTATTAATGATTCGCTAGTTGGGGCAAGAATATATTGAAGATTATTAAATAGGAATCATGGAACGTTAGCTCTTGGAATAACTTGAAGATTAGGTGGCTCATTAACTTCATAAATGGCCAATTTAAGTACTTCTTGTTGTAATAGGCCTTTGAGTTTAATTGAAATAATGGGTAGCAAAATAAAATGTTATAATTATAATAGTTTTTGCTTTTTAAAACAGAGAAAAAAAGGACAGTTATTTTTCTTTATTATCCGGTAGGTAGATATGCATAAAGGATTTAGATTATCTTGGGATTTTATACGCAAAAATGCAATTTCATTTCGCTATAGATACATATAACTTAAATCCTACATTGTTCTCAAATATTCCATAACCTCCCATGTGTATTACGCCAATATTTCATACATACACACATATTGGTGTAACAAATTGTGCTTCAAACTCAATGCATATTTTATCGTTTTGGTAAAATATATTAAAATACGAAGTTATGAATAGTCCTGTGGGATTCCTGCGATTTAAGAGATCGGTTCTCGCAAAGAGTTCTAAATGCAAAACTTTCCCTGATGGCCAGATCGATCGTAAAGTTAGCCGAGAAATCTGTACATCCGAACATATTTATTATTTACCATCAGTATTGAGGATAAATTGTGCAAAAACGAAAAAAAATTACCGAAGCTAAATAATTTATTAACTTTTTCTTTACTAAACGTGTCTTTCCATCAACAGGTACCTACAAGCTACAGCCATAACTTTCTGTTATCCGAGAACCTAATTAAATTATCGCGACGCTTTGTTCTTTCTTTGGGGGGATGAAATTAAATTAAAAAAGAACAAATGGAGAAACTTTATACCAAAAGTTGTAGGAACAGCACCGCGGAGGCCGTTTAAACTGGACCCCGAACTCTAAAGCGGAGAGAACAGACAAAATTAAAAAGAGCACAATTGGTTTACTGTGTTCTATTGCTCGGGTTGGATAAAAGCTTGGAAAAGTTCAGATCGAGATGTCTAGGGATTTTGTCAAAAGTTTTTAGATAAAGTTTTATAACGTGTAGGTACCTATGTCAGTCAGAGAAACAATTATTAAAATAACACCCATCCTAAACTAAATAAAAGTAAAAAAATACTCTCACTTGGGTATTGGGATGTATATCCAGTGGTAAATACCTGGAAAATGAATAGGAATCATTTGGATTATTGGCTTAATATGACTGCTACGATAAATAAAATTTTGTTGTCTAACTATATTTTCCTGTTTAATGAGGACATTTTCATCAGCGTAATTTCCCACTCAAAATCGGAGTGAAAACAGACTTGTCAGAAACAGCCCTTGGAAACTTTGGGACCGAAAGAGGAGATGTACTACTAGCATTTCTTATTGAAAACAACCTACAGCAGATTTAAAGCCTCTTTTTAAAAAAGGGCCAATAGAAGATGGACATGAAAAAGTCCCGATGGAAGAACCCAAAACGAAACAGATTACTTCATTACCAACAAATCATGCAGTTATATTTGAAGATGTCACAGGTTTACCACTTCGAACGACAGCAGATTAGTTAGAGCAACTATAGAACTATCTACCGAGCTAGAAAAACACAAAATGATCAAAAAGAGAACTAAAGCGTGGATACATTCAACAAACGAGGAAGTATTTCGACAATACATTGACAACACACTAACACACTACAGAAGAAACTAGCACCAACGGACATAAAACAACTAAATAACAATATAGTACACAATTAAGAGCGGCGTCAGATAAGAACCAGCGTGCCATCTTTTGGGCTTTATGACATACATTAAATATTTCTTAATCACAGGTGTGCAAATTCCCTGTAAGAGATTGACTTATTTACAAGTAGATGGCGACATCTTCAATATCAATTCGTTTACACAGTAATATACAGTGGATTGAATAATTTTATTTAGATGCAAATGAAATAATAGTATTTCACATTATTAGCTAGGTAAAACAGTTTTCAATAGCGTTTGAAAGAAGTGACTATGCTTCCCGAATTCAGCGACATCTTTAAGAGAAGCTCTGGACACACGTTTGGTTTGAGTCTCTACTGAAAATGACAGCAATCACGTCCTTATTTGGCAGATTTTGATTAATTTTAGAATAAAAACATCATAAATTTTCGGAAATTATGTTCTTTTCATTTATTCCAGCATTTTATGATCCGAAATTTTGGAAATTTATTGTTGCTGTGCTATTCTATGTGTTTATGCATTTTTCATTTAACCCGTAACTGGTAAGATAATTTTTTTGGTGAGGTGGGGTTTGCTAAACCCCAAATGAAAAAGACTGCTGATTCAAAATAAAAAAATGCATAGGTTATTCACTATACTTTTAACAAAACAAAACAAAAAAAAAAAACATTTTGGGAATAATTGAATATTACTGTGGGGCTGCATAGAACACACATCAAAACTTATTTCTAATTGCTGGGAGTAATCAAACTGAAAATGTAGCATAAAAAATACAAAATGGCGGAAAAGTGTCTAAAAATCTTTGAAAAACTTTCAAGGAACAAAGTTTTAACAAAATTGTATTTCAAGTAAACTTTTTGGAGAGCAATTAACCCAAACGACGCACAGTGAGGTGGGGTTACCCAAACCCCAATTTGTACAAAAATCGTAAAATCGCATACCAAGTAAAACATCGCGCGCTGTTGACACCGTTAGGGTACTGACGGACAATGTACCGAAAACTACACAGGCGGTAGTTGGCCTCCAACCATTAGTTAATACGTGGTGAAGATTCTTAAAATCTGTGGGGTTTTTAGAAACCCCACCTCACCAGTTACGGGTTAAATCCGTGACCAAAATTTGCATACTGTTGTCAACAAAATTGGTAATAATTTTACTATTCAGACTGCGTACTTTGCAACCAGAAATGCTTCGACCCATACTGCAATCTATTATTGTTATGAACATAACTTCATTTGAACTTCGTTGACTAGTCAGAAACAACTACTCCGAGGGCAAATACCCCTACCGGCGTTGAACTACACTGATTGGTCTCAGCTTTCGTTGGCAATGAAAATTGTTAGAAAGTTTTTACAGGTAATGACCAACGTGAATTTAGGGACACAACGGTCCCTGTTTGGGAATCGACCCACTGAGCAGTGGACTCAGGCTTCCCGTGCCAATCCTTGACGCATTTCATCCTTGTTAGGACTCATCAGAAGGACATAGGCTGAAGCTCCCTGTCCAAGCAAAATTGAACTTCGTTGACCAGTCAGAAACAACTACTCCGAGGGCAAATACCCCTACCCTACCGGCGTTGAACTACACTGATTGGTCTGAGCTTTCGTTGAGCTTTCGTTGGCTATCAGTGTATTTCAACGCCGATAGAGGTATTTGCCCTCGGAGTAGTTGTTTCTGACTGGTCAACGAAGTTCAATTTTGCTTGGACAGGGAGCTTCAGCCTATGTCCTTCTGATGAGTCCTAACAAGGACGAAACGCGTCAAAGATTTGCACGGGAAGCCTGAGTCCACTGCTCAGTGGGTCGATTCCCAAACAGGGACCGTAGTGTCCCTGAATTCACGTTGGTCATTACCTGTAAAAACTTTCTAACAAATAACTTCATTTCACTGAAAAGTGGTCTAAATTTGCAACTGAACAGAAATTTGTGAAGGTCTCTAAATGACATTTTATTTAAACGCCCCTCTTAAACAAACACAAAACAGCTTCTGTCCAAGAAACGAAAAAGAACACAAAACACAAATAAAAATGGAAGAACGAAGACAAAAAATCAGTGACCCAAACACGGAACCACACGAGATAAGAACATACAATATGGAAATATTAAAAGCCATTAGAAAAGACATAAGAAAATAAAAAAATGAACAAATAGTGCGAATCATCGAAGAATATAAAAGTATGAAAATCATGTTGGGGATTGCGAGCCAAAAAACGTATTTTTTACAACTTGTCCAAACTCGTCGGATTTTGGGCGTTTGGAGCAGCTCCGAACAGAGGCCGCAAAAGTTTTCTGTCCCTGTCTGATACATGGTGTCAGGAGTAATATCGATTCGGGGATGCAACAGGCGGTAGTGTCGAACGCACCACCTGGGAGATGTCAATGCGACAAGTCGAACGACAAGTGAAAAACGGCGGAAATGTAGAATTTTCGGGAAATCGCGGTTTTTTGGTGCAAGGGTGAAGATTTCCGGTTTCCATCTTGCATTGTTTTCCGAAACGTCCAATGAGTTAGACAATTAAGATTTGGTGACTAGACTTATGCCCTTTAGAAAAGTTTACCTAAGAGTTAATATTTCTTTTGGCTACTGAAAAGTGTACTGCGTTGCACTAGTTAGTGGAATTTAGTGTTGTGGAGCCAATTTTACATTAAGGGTGACAAATAAAGTGTTTTTCAGTCCAGCACTCAGTATACGTTCGTTTCCTTTGCTAAGCCCTCTATCCAAACCAGTAAAATAATACAGTCCATTATAGAAGGAATGCCAGATTAGGCACATTCAATTGAACAAATCATGAGAAATATTCCAGCTCAAAGGCAGGAACGGTAATACCTATAGTAACACACAGGGATAAACTATTACGGACTGTAGAAAAGTTTTATACAATAATATATAGATCTCAGACAAACCAAGCAGGAAAAAAACCATTGCAGAAGGTACAAAACCAAAGACATGCCTACATTTCTCAGAAAGAATTACATCACGGATTCCATAAAATGAAAAATAACAGGGCTTCTGAAGAAGACTGAGTGCTAACAGCGGCTATAAAACTCGGTGGGCCAATTTTGATGAATAACTTTTCAATTTGTGCCTGCACAACCAGGAACTTCATGGAATATCTCAACTGCTATATTACTCCATAAAAAAGGACATGGAACCGTCAATTCTTGGTATAAGTCTCAGAGATAGAAGACGAAATGACGCCATTCGTAAGAAAACAGGGGTTGATGATGTTCTGGATCAAATAACAACAGCCAAATTGCAACATTAAACGATGGTTGATGGACCAAATCCTGGAATGGCGACCAATAGCAGACAAGCTGAGCCGAAGTCCATTGCTAATCAGATGTACCGATGCCTATGTCCAAGGCTAAATCATAACTAAATGATAATGATGATGAATTTCCCACTCCCATCTATTTATTTTTTTGCGCAAGTGCGTGTCAGCACCATGTTAACTAACTGATGATAAGAATTATGCAAGACGGTGTGAAATGATTTGAAGAAATAGGCGTCGTATCCTATACTATTGTGTCCTGTGAAGATCAAGTATCATTTTAGGAATTTTGAGTTGCTGGACAGTTGCTGTCGAAATTTATGATAAATGGAAATTGGAGAATAATGAAGGATATTAAAGTAAAGTTTCATTTATTTGTCAGGTGAATGTTATTTTTTCTACGAGTGTGCGCAAAGTAATTACTTTGCGCACACTTTTGCGTACGCAAAGAAGCCTTTTCACAAAAGTGTGCGCAAAGTAACTACTTTGCGCAAACTATGCGGGAAATTTTTTTTCCCGCACACTTTTTTTTCTGGTACCTATAATAAAATCTGGGGACCCCCTATTTGAGGGGCAAAGCCCTGCAATAGCCCCATATTTGGGGGGCGGAGCCCGGCGGGAGCCACTTTTTTGAGGGGCACAGCCCCGCGGGGGCCCTTTTTGGGGGGCGAAGCCCCGCGAGAGCCTTATATCTGGGGGGCGGTGCCCTATATTTGGCTGCGGGAGCCCCTTTTTTGAGGGGCGGGCCCCCTTTTTTAGGGAGCAAAGCCCCGCGGAGAGAGGCCGAAAATGTTTTTGCCTGATTTAGATATATCTACCTAGTTAGTTACAACAAATTGTTTTTGATGCCTATAGAAATTAAAAATTTAAAAAGGAAGTATAGTTATTTCACTCGTAGAAAAAATATTGTTCCTAACACGTGCGCAAAGTAGTTTTCCCGCACTTAAAGCTTATCCGAACTTCGCTTCACGTCGTTCGTCTAACTGATTCGCGTGCGGGAAAGCATAACTTTGCGCACTGATTAGGAAAACTACTATTTCTTTTTTTTTTTTTTCATCTTCTGCCAACACCTTTGGTAGGAAAATAAACTCTATGAAAAGCAAATAAATAAAATTGAGTAAACGCTTTGTACGAGTAAAAGTTTTGCCTAATACCAGCTAAGAACATATTTGGCCAAAGAAACTAAGCTAGTTTAAAGCAAGACGAAGCAAGTGAAACAACCCTAAATTGAAATCAGTAACTGAGTTAAAACTTAAGCACTTTTAGGCAAACTTCGTCGAATAAGTTTAACTCTTACTGTTTACTGGTATTAGGCAATTTCAGGAAATGATGTTTATGTAGTTATAAAAAATCCTCAATGAATTTTCTTTGTGTCTGAAATTTTGCGGTGTTTCTTTTTTTCCAGAGAACCGATCCCTTTATTGAGACCGAACGGAAAAATTTCGCTCCCAAGTCACGTCCCGTTGAACAATCCTTCCCAAAAATCGACTAATCCTGGGACTCATTTCATATAAAAAAAAAGCTCTTCGCAACTTTTCTAAAAGCAATAAATTCCTTCGCTTTAAACTCTCGACGGCATTTTTTACTTTTTCGCGCTGTTCCGTAGCTCCGCTATCGACATATTTACGAGGGGTCGCAGCCAGTGACATCGGAAACTAACCTAATTTATATCGGACAATTCCTCTCGCCAATGGTAGAATGTTCGTGGTCGTTTTTTCAATTTCTTTACCGCCGTGACATGTTCTTGTCAAAATAAAATGTCTTCTTAAAGTTGATGTGAATTTTTGAGGAACAATTTTTAAAATGAAACCTGGGCCGTCCTCTTGTCTGCCAATTAAGTTCCGTTGTAGCAGCTTGAGAAGACAGAGTCATTTCTAAAAAAAGGAGAACGGAATTTAAAATATTTAAGTATAATAGCTTCACCTGTTAGTAGCAATAAAACTAACAGCCAACTTGGTAACCAATGAGAAAACATATTGCTGTAATTTATTTAATAAATTCTCCCTTTGGGTAATACCTACCTACCTTGTGTTCTGCTCTGCTATAGCAATATTTCAGCAACTTTCCAATATTAAAATATTCGCGAACAAATTTAAACTTTTCAGTAATATAATATCACAAGCAATTTGTTTCGCTCGCTTCGAGCAAATCGTACTTCTATTTTCGCTTCGATGTGATAAAACCGGGAAAGGGAGATAAAATATTCAGCTATAATCCAGCTGCAGCCGAAAACGATTTAATTAAGTACTTATTGGCAATAAGCCGGAAAGCTTATTAACTGAAATTTCCTCCGGTTATAATCAAAACTGCCGATTCCATCGAAAGACGTTTCATAAATGCAATTTGTGATAGATCATTTTGGTTCTGGTTTTACTGTGAGAACGCACCAAGCACAACCAATTATTGACTGCTTCTGTTAAGATAGAAGGTACTTACTGACCTAGGAGAAAATTCGATACTACCACCTGTATATGCAAATCGATACACGATACATTAAAAGTGAAGACATGTCTTCCGTTTAAAACGTTATTCCCACGTATAATTTAACACTTTTAATGCTTCTTTGTACTTACTTTAAGGATGTTCCTTCGGAATGCTTTGTTTTTAATGCAATGCACTTAAATTAGCAACAAAATCGGTCTGGGTTACTTGAAACAAATGGGTGTAAAGCTGATTTAGAATAGAAATTTTCTCTACAAAATAAACCCAGGCATTGTTCGAAACTTCAAAAACTTTCATATTGTCTGGGCTCCCAATGTCCGTCCGCATCAGCTCCAAATTTATATCCTAGTTAAATTAAATTTGAGTGGTCTTGTTCGTTCCCACATAGTATACGAAAGCGACCAAACGACGGACAAAACTTTGTCGTGTACCTTTCATCGTTTGTGAGAAAGGACAGGGCTATAAAGTGTGTCCATCCAAAATTCATAAGATGCTAACTTGGAGCTGACACGACGCTCGGTGTCCAAAAAAGTTTCCGGGGCTTGTTTTTTTTTTTGTTACGATGTTTCGGTCCCGCGCTTATTTTTGCGTGCATACTACGTTCTGATATTTAGTTTTGTATGATTAATCAACAATATGAATGTCTACTTATTTGGTTCAACAAAGTTCCAAAGTTATTTGAAAATTACTATTTAATAATAGAATTATTTTTATCCTTTTTTGGAAAGAAATGATATGGACTCTCATTTACTAGCCAACCAACTTCGAAATACTATAGCATTTTCAAGTTTGTGGTGATAATTTTTATCAATAATAATTGATGCTCGAATTTATACTATTTTACAGGAACTATTATTAAGTGATTGAAAACTAATTTCTTCACCTCATTAGTAAAATACCTATACGCCTCAAGTTTAATAGTTGTTCTTGGTTTATTTATGTTCAAATTTATACTTTAGCATTATTCACACCTTGCTATTTTAATGTTTAATTTATATGCTAATAAGGATTTATTGAAATTTCACAATTTATTCATTCTTTTGGAAAACTTCCGTTTAGTTTGGGTCCTGGTTGTTTTATCCTTGCTGTTTTCGTTCTTTCAGTTAATTTCAGAATAGTTTTTTGGAAAACCTAGGGGTTAATTATTCTTGGTGTGATTATCCTGAGTTTGCCTTTTTTTTATTCAAGGTTTTATTATAAAATTTAATTTTCAATTTTGGTTCCATTTTCCAACATACCTGTTCAATCTCAAATCTGATGACTTCAGCTCTTGTTTTGGAACTCTTTTCTTTAATAATCACTGTCATTAGTCATTGTAATTGGGATTTTGTTATTTTTAGGTAGGTCATCGATTGTCTGATATCAATAATTTCAGACTTGGCATAGACCATCTTTCTATTTTTCTCTGCTCCATTTTGCGGGTGTCTCTTTTCTTCACATCATGTATTGAGAAGAATTTCAAAGTTTTGCTGGTCAGAGTCTAAACTGAAGTGTAGAAAAGTTTTTTTTTTGAGGGTTTTCCAAGCTCTGACGATCTGAAGAGAACACTTGGTTTTTTTGAGGCATATTTGTCTGCAAAACTTAACTGAATTCGTCTTCATAATAAGATTATCATATTCCCATGTTGCCAAGATGATATTATCAGGCACGTATATCTATAGTATTTTTAATACCTATTTAGAAGTACCAGTCGTTCTAGTGACTTAACGTATTGTAGTATAATATACCCGGATTCGTTCAGTAAGATTGAACGATAAGAATTTTTATTACTTTTTACTTTTTTGCAACAAATCTTCTGAAAAATGAAATGAAAAACAAATAGGACCTACGTTGTAGAAACTTACTCAATTTTACTTACCGGACATGCGGAAGTTGTGATATGTAAAAGAAACGAAAAATTTGTGAAACGTCTACTTTATTATTAAAGTAAATCGTACCGTTCTCATCTTGGAACTAATGAGGGGAAAGAGCACGGCAGAGAAACCCTCGATCTAACATTCCTCAAAAATCGAAACATACTGTGTCATTTTAATAATAATTGTGAGTCATTAATTCAATAAAAGTTGAAACTAGGTTGTTCTTGTGCTAAAATTTTAATTACACACACTACATTCAATCAACACTACCTATATTCAATACGGAAGAGTTTTTTTGTTAGTTAGCCAGTTTCCCAGCAGGTACTGAGGTCCCATACGGGAAGCTACTCAGCTATAGTTGTTTTTGAGCCAATATCTCTGGATTGATTATTTCAATTTGCTAGGATATTCTCTCGTCAGCGTAGGAAAATGTTAGTAAATTCAACAAGGCCCTAATGTACGTTCGGAATACACATCAGCACAAAAAGACAGCACATAATTTCTTAGGTTTTAATGTACTTCTTTATCTGTGTTGTTTACAGCATGAAACGATTTTTGTTAAATATATCGTCGCCCTTATCACGTAGAGGCGTATCGAAATTCGTAATTTTTTTCAGGAGACGATGAAAATGTAAAATGCACTATTTTTAATGTTATCTGGTGTTTTAATTTTTAAACAGATCATGGTCATTTTTCTACACTAAAACCTTTATGTATATGGTCTCATAAATATAAGGTACTGGACCTATGATGGCTTTTATAGATTTTTTGGAAAAAAATGAAGTTTGCATATACGCCTCTACGTGATATATTTTTTTCTTTCTCAATAAGATAAGTCTTCTAAAGGAAACTATAACAGATACCGTTACGCCATTTCGTGAGATCAAAAGTGTACCTAAATTTGTTGAAAACGCAATTTTAGACTTTTGTGTTAGATACTTGATAAGGGGGACGATATGAACAATATATAGACAAACTGTATAGTTTTGGAATCGGGAAATTGTGCTCTTCAAGAATATAGAACCAAATATAGCGCATCCCATTTGAAAAAAGCTGAAAGCATGCAACATTTCACATTTCTGACATTCAGTTTTTGTTTCTGATCATGGATTCTAAAAATTTAGCTCATACTGTACAACTTTTATATTTACACCTTTCATTTAATACTTGTAGAGGTGAAGGCTGTAGGTGGGGTGTCAATACATAAAAAAACACCCTGTACTTGAACAATAACTTATTATATAAAGTCACAATTTGTAAAATTATCCACTTTTTGTCAATTTGCCTTTC
The DNA here is from genome assembly GCA_917834065.1 of Ceutorhynchus assimilis. Lineage (NCBI taxonomy): Eukaryota > Metazoa > Arthropoda > Insecta > Coleoptera > Curculionidae > Ceutorhynchus > Ceutorhynchus assimilis. The sequence continues at coordinate 9,334,414 of OU892281.1, forward strand.
AACAGGAATTAGTAATGATACTTTACCAAACTAGTTATATATTGTGATAAGTTATTCAAGTACAAACGAGTGGATTGTTGCGGAACTTATGGGTGGACCTCTGCGCAGCCATCAATTCATCAATATGTTGTTTAATTACGATACTAAACTGACTCACTCAAATGTGCGTTATTCTCATTAGTTTAAAAATTACACATTTCAGGTGAATGTCTTACTTGAATAGTTCAATAGTATATTAATGATTAGATGGCTGCGGAACTCGCTGCGCTCGTCCGGCAGAGGTCCACCCATAAGTTCCGCAACAATCCACTTATTTATACTATTCAAGTACAAACGAGTGGATTGTTGCGGAACTTTTGGGTAAACCCAGCCATCTATTCACCAATATGTTGTTCAAGTAAAATACTAACCTGATTCACTCAGTTGAGAATTTATCTCATTAGTTCAAAAACTACCCGTTTCAGGTGAGTGTCTTATTTGAACAGTTCAACAATATATTGATGAGTAGATGGCTGCGGAACTCGCTGCGCTCATCCCGCAGAGATCCACCCGTAAGTTCCGCAATAATCCACTTACTTGTACAGGGTGTTTTTTTATATATTGACACCCCACCTACAGCCTTTACCTTCACAGGTAGAAGAAAGGTTTAAATAGAAGTACAGTTTTGGCTGAATTTTTAGAAACCATGCTCGGAAACAAAATTTGAATGTCAGAAATATGAAATTTTGCATGCTTCCAGTTTTTTTTCAAATGGGATGCCCTATATTTTATTCTATATTCTTGAAGAGCACAATGCCCACAATGTCTATATTTGATTGAGCAATCTCCCATATATTTGGATCCAAAAATTTTAAAAATACTGTCCTACTACTGATTTTGTGAACCATTCTACCTGTACAGGTGAAAGCTGCAGGTAAAATTTGAGGTACCTACTTGGTTTCTCTGATGGTATTTTTTAAATTTTTAGAACCAAATATGTTGGAAACGGCTCAACCAAATATAAACAAACTATATAGTTTTGGAATCGGGAAATTGTGTTCTTCAAGAATATAGAACCAGATAGCGCATTCCGTTTGAAAAAAGCTGAAAACATGCAACATTTCACATTTCTGTCATTCAATTGTTGTTTTTGACCATGGATTTTAAAAATTTAGCCAATACTGTACAACTTTTGTATTTACACCTTTCATCTACCTATAAAGGTAAAGGCTGTAGGTGTAGGTGGGATGTCAATATATAGAAAAACACCTTGTACATAATCTTATTGATTTTGTATGAATATTTATATATTAGTACAAAAAAAAACCAATACATCAACTCAACCACTAATGATATACCTACTGTTTGAGGTTAAAGTTCTTGGGACAAAGACAAAAGTGTGATTTTTTTATAGGTTTTCAGCTTTCTTAACATTCTTAAAACTTAAAATATGGTTTTATTTTCTTTTAATTTTATTTTAAAAAGGGTGTATCCGCCACTGACTGCCATTTGTAAACAGAGAGTCAAGTTGTTAAGGCTCAAAAGTTTACAGGAAAACATGCTGGTATTCTGCAAGAAACTATGCAGGATTGGTAGAAATCTTCCACCAGTTCCACCAATGCAGACGTGAAGTATTATGCCCTACAAGGTGCAAGATTCTCCGATATTATTTTTTTTTAAAAATCAACTTCTAGGCCGAAAACTCCCTAAACTACGAAGTACTTCCAATCACTTTGAAAGCAACTCAACAAGTGGTAAAATATCGAATCCCACAAGAGCCAATTGTGTTCTGAATATGCCTGAAGTAGAGGATCTAAATGTAATAATTACATTGACGACATTCACATAATAGGTGTTAAGTACCTATATGCCGGAGAAATTTTTCGACTCAATCAAGCATATAGCTTTATATTAAAAGCTCTTACAGAATGCAGTATGGACTATAGGTAGTATAGGTACACAACCCTTCTTCAGAATAATAGTGCAACAGCTGCATAGTCAGGATCTATCATGGCAACACCAACATATTCCCCTTGGAGAAAGGTATTAGACAGACACACTTATTCCTCCTAAACTATTCACTGCTTTGTTTCAAAGCACCTTGAAGAACAGAAATTGGGAAAATATCGGAGTAAACATCAATGCTAAATAGCTACACAATCTGAAGTTTGTAGACCTCCTTATTGCAGACAGGGTAGATTATGCATGTCAGCTTCTCCAAAGTTCTTGTGCACGAGTAGGCCTCAAAATCAATTTCTCCAAAACCCAATTCATAACCAATCTTGTACTGGCCAAAAACATTTAAACGTATCGCAAGCAAATAGTTGATTCCTATAAATTTTTAAACCAGCAGAATGAATTAGGAAGAGACAACCAGACCACAGAATTGGATTGACATGGACAGCATATGGAAAACTGAGGGATATCTTTAAATCAGATATTCCCATGTGCTTGAAGAGGAAGGTCTTTGATCAATGTGTGCTTCCAGTCCAGTACTAACATATGGAGCAGAAACACTGACTGTAACCAGAAGAGTTACAGACAAAATCCAAGTGGCACAGAGGGCAATGGAGAGATCAATGTTAAATATATCCCTCAGAGACTCAAAACGGCTGATATGATAATGTTTAGTGTCTGGTAGTTGTATTCTGAATGAATAATTGAAATGTTGGGACTTAATTGGATAAATCCCACATTCCTCAGATAGTCTATCGACTTTTTCTTAGGAATTGGGTTAGTTTCAGTTGTTATTTCAACATAAGAAATGAGAAGCTCTAAGAAGAATCGTTACTGAACAAGTTGAAAAAAAAAAAACGACAACAAAAAAACTTCCACCTGTTTAGGCCTGGTAAGTTTCGAACGTAGCCCATGTTCGGTGAAAAAAACAACCATTATTTCTTGTTAGGGTGGTATTTAAAATTGATCTGGTGTCCAGTGTTTTTACTCGGTCGATCGCGATTTCGATCGAAAGATTAGATACGAAAACAATGCGAGGATTTATAAGGTCTACTTTATCGACTGGGGTCCTTCTTTTAATTGGCCGGTTTTCAAGTGCGTTCTGAACTAAACTGGGTCCGGTGTATATTGTAAGGTGGAATCCTTATCCCTATATTGTACTTCGATATAAAAGGCTATTGTTACAGCGCATGTAGGCATATCATATCTCGGATAAGGGCAGTTTGCCTCTTTGTAATTTCATTTAAAATATCTTTATAATAAAAAATGTACTGCCTATATAAATAATCAAAGAATGATTGATTATCTTATCCCATTGTCGCAGGGTCATTATTTTAACGATCTCATTTAACAAGACCTCACCAAGCAAAAGGCATTTGAAAGTGATTAATTTTGTTTCTTTTTTATGAAGAGGCGCTTTATATTAATTGAGAAATCATCGGGTACTTTTTTTTTGTGTATTTGAATAAAAAACTGCCAGGTGGAAGACTTTTAAATCTTTTGTTGCTTCTCACATTTTCAAATAGAATTGTTCATGGTCTATATACTAATAATTAGAAAAAGCAGGTGGAATTTTTTATAGTGTAGCTGGATGAACATAAAAAACAAGAATCCTATAGGTATTTATTGACGTTAGATATAGATAGATACAATATGTCACATAGTATTTTAACGTCCAGGATGAGCCGCGCAAAATTTTGTTTGTATTTAATTAATTCAAACGCATCGATCCGCGTAAATTTCAACAGAATGTGGCGGACACCCAATTTCGCATTAATTGGAACAGATGTCCGGAATGTTTAATATTAATGTTTATTTGTTTTAATCTACAATTAATGAAAAACAAACTAGTATAATTTTGGAGCTAAATTATGGATAAATATCGATTTGGTCGGATAGTTTACAGTGTATGCCAATATTGTTTGATTAGTGAAACCATTGGGGTTTATGATCGGATTATTTTGTAACAAATTGTTTTAAAGCCACATACCTACAAGTAAGTATGCTATTCGTTTGGATATTTATTTACAATAAGGAGTTTTAAAGAATGGAATACTCTGGAAGATCCATTAGATCCGAAACCATAACTTCGACTGTAGAAGAAGGCTGATTGTTGTTGAAAATCAAAGACGAGTTTCTGAAACCGTAAAAAATCTACAAACTGATTCAGAAACAGAAATTTATAATATTTTGACCATTGAAGCTGAATCCTATAGAATGCTACCGAATTTGGAGCTCTGAAGGATACCTATTCAACAACAAAACGAAGGAAGTTGAAGAAAAATTCATTTCAGTTCACGTCTATGACAGTTGAAATACTTCATTTAAATCTTCAATACTCCACAAAATTATTCAGGAAACAAAAGTTCGAACATTCTGGACATATTCCCAATAACCCTACTAATATTTGATTTCATTTGAAAACCTAGAAGTCCCCAAAGGCATCAATATTTTATCCAAGTATGTATTTTAGATACTCTTACGGTTACTAGATATTTGCCCCAAGTTTTTTCAAATAAGAGAATCATTCGAGAGGACTATATAGCAACATCTGCTTTTGGATTCAGCACAAATAATTTTAAATCGAAAAAAAAAAAGCACACTCTCAACAGCAGCAATCGGAATGTATTTATAACGGCTGATGAGCATACCATTTCGTTTTTAAAAGCGTGAGGTCCTATCTAAATTCGAAATCGTCGTCAATTCGATATTACGTGCAAATAAAATATAAAAGAAAACGAAGATCGACCTTTTCGGAATGAATATTCAGAAACCCAATAATCTTAAAAGGTGTAGATAAGAACTCTTAATTAGTTTGGTATAAATTTAATTGATAATTTGGAAAACGGAGATGGTGGAATCCTTTTAGATCGGCGACGGGAAACTAATTCTTTCGATAGCAGTTGATGACACTTTCCGGTTATCTTACAAGAGATCTTTTGAGAATTAAATATATTTTTGGTTTGGGTCTAATTAAATTGTTTATTGGTATTCGATTTCTTGTAAACAAGTTGTTGCTTGAAAAACTCACTTAAGTATTTAAATTTATAAAAATACCACGGAACAAAAATGATTTCTATATTATTTGGCGACTTTCATTGATTCATGAGCAAATAGTTAATGAATTGCATCTACTCCTTTAATTATATTATCATTCAGGTAGGTACCTTTTGTTGTCATACATAGGTTATATTCAAAACATTTTAATAATTTTATCTTTTGTAGATATCTTTTCGCAAGATATTGTTCTAAGAGGTAGGTACCTAATTACTAATTTAAGATGAGGAAATATTAAATTAACGTTTTGTCGGTGCCGGCCTTCTTACAGTTCCTTAATTAAATTAAATGCGTAAATTTGTGTTTTTTTTTTTGGACAAAGCGTAAAATGATGATGATGAGAAAAAGACTTGATTTTTTTGTTTTGGTTTTGCTAATTGAATTAGGTTTTATGTTTTCGAGAATGAGGATAATATTGCTGCATAATTACCTACTGATGGAACAATAATTATAATGTCTTATCTTCCATAAACTGAATAATGATATAATATCAATAACATACCGGAGAACACCATATGGTTTATGCAAGGATTTACTGATTTTCACACCTGGGTCGAATTTCAGGGTAAATTCCGTCAAATGCCTTGTTGAATATGAGAATGTCAGGAATTTCCTTGCTATGGTTGGACCCTCCTTTGAGTATTAGCAATTATGCGTGGTATTTTAGCATCAAAGTACCGAAGTTTTCAATATAAAAAATATAAAAAATTCATTTGCAACCATTTATGTGTAGATACGTATTAGTAATGATATTTCTGACTATTTGAAATAGTGAATTTAAATTATCATTTGGGATTTCCTTAACTCCATCATACCCTCTTAATAGTACCTACTGTACTGAAAAGGCCAGGCCATTCACAACTCTTAGTTCATTGAGTGAGCTCAACTAACCGCATCTGTAAACTAAATATCATCTACTTCGTTCCTAGTCTGAAAAAAGAACATTACCCAATGCAATTTACTTGTAAAATGTAGAGCAACTAACTACTCACCATATATCTCCACACGTTCGTTGCCATCTCGCTTAATTTTAGAATTTCAGGCCAGAATTAAATTAATTATTAAAGGTCTTAGTGCAAACATTAATTTGGGAAGCTATATCAGATAAAAGCAGATCGGGATTGGTTGAAATCTAAATTAATTACCTACCAAGGGACGTTTTTGTGTATTCGCGCAAATGATAAAAAGATTTAGAACGAGAAAATTCCAAGATGAAATTCAGCAATAAACAATACAAACAGTTTTATTTCATCTCACACTTCAATCGAGGCAAAATTTGAATACTCCAAATCCTTTTCCATTAAAATTAAGGCAGCTAATATACAGAATTATTTGTCGTCTCTGGCACAGAGCCCCTCATAATCCAACATTTTAGCGTTGGCTGGCAGGAAAATGGGTCACATTCTAATTTATTTAGTTTCTGAGTTGCCCTAACACACAGCAGTTTACCCATTAGCCCCTGTAAAATAATAGAGAACGTAATTGAACGGATAAATTGCATAGGAATTGCTGTTGAGAAGTAATTATTATTGTATGCAATTACATGGGATATACGGAAGTGTAGAAGGAGAAACACTTTATTTTTCACGTGATTTGACTCGATTGTCTAGAGCGATTGGACAATGTTCATGAATCAAGTTGGTCAGCAACTGACAGAGAATGCATCAGAATACACGTTAAAATCATCACAATGGAAAAGTCATACGTATTCAAATCGATTTCATACCAAAGAAGTTTTGATTTCATCGATTGTTGATTATCCAAATGCCATGATCACAACCTGCTCTACTCAACACTAAAGGTGAGAGTGAGAAAATGGAAGGTTTCTGGTCAAGACAACAAGTGTTACAAGGTATGTACTCCTTAGAATTAAAATCTTGCAACACTTGAAAATTTTGTCGAAGTGCGATTAATAGGAAGATATTTACATGATATTAACAACGACAAAAAAACACTAATGGATGGAGTGTAAATGAGGACTCAAGTGGAAATAATATCAAAGTTCAAATAATATGAGTGGTTAGGAGAATAAGTATCCATAAAGATATAGACCCTGATGCCTGCAATATTGTCTTTTGTGATGATATAAAGAGCAGATATCCAGGAATATTGAAATTTAAAGTGGAAAATCAAAATGAAGCAACAACATCTGCATGACTGAAAGTGCAAACATTATAATGGAAAATGGTGGGAAAATCTTTAGATCGGCGGCGCCTTTGCTCTGAAATTTCGTGGATTTGACCCGGGCCAACTGATTAACCGTGAAACATGATACTCCTGTTTGTTCCCACATTAAACGTCGGCGGCGTGCTGATTCACGAATTTTTCTCATTTACCACTACGGCATCCTGTAAAAGGACACAGCGAACTTCACACTATGTACACTAGATGGCGCCACCGATAACATTATGACGTCGAAAAATTTGGGGTTGGCCCGGGTCAAATCCACGAAAGGACCCCGCAACATTTAAATGGAAATTGGTTACCCGTGATATTTGGATGAAATTTAAATAATTATGTTATTGGAAATGCCGTAAGCAAAATTTTTTTATTCTGGGCGTAACCTTGTATATATGACAGGTGAGGCGGTATCAGCTGTCAAATATTGATATCTAATATTCAAAAGCAGATTTTGATGAAACAAGTACTGATTCCCAATAAGTCAACCAAGGAAAATCGAAAAATGTCAATCATTTTGACATCTGTCAAAACCCTGCCAAACGGCAGCACTCATATTTTTCAGTTTTCAATATTTCATGTTGTGTCATTTGACAGTTTCAACCTATGCAAACTCTCAGGTTAGAAATTGAAAAAAAAAAAAAATTATTACAGAAATGTCGAAACTTGTCATTTGTTTTAGTAACAAAAAAAAAATCCAATTTGGCCCTTTTTCATTTGAAGGTAGTTTATTGGTGATAAATCATTAAACAAAACTCATAGATATCAATTTTTGACAGCTGTCAGAATCTTAGATTAGCCTTAATTGAAGAAAAAAAAACTGAACTCTAGTTCTGTTCCAATTATTTAAGTTATGCTTATTTATTATGAAGCATAAAAAAACTTATACACAGGTTTCAGATTTTGACAGCTGTTTATGAGCTTTGCTTAATGTTTTATTACCAATAAACTACCTTAAAACAAAAAAGAATCAGACATGAATTTTTTTCCTACTAAAATAAATGACAGGTTTTGACAGTTCTGTCATTTTTTTTCCAAGTTTTCAACTCAGAATTGACATAGACTAAAACTGTCAAATGACACATCATGAAATATTGAAAACTGAAAAATATGAGTGCTGCTGTTTGGCAGGGTTTTGACAGATGTCAAAGTGGTTGACATTTTCTGATTTTCCTTGGTTGACTTATTGGGAATCGATACTTGCTTCATCAAAATTTGCCATAGTTACCCTGCTTATGAATATGAAATTCCAATATTTGACAGCCGATACCGCCTCACCTGTCATATATACAAGGTTGCGCCCATGGTAAAAAATGTTGCTTACGGCATTTTTAATAATATATTTGAATTTCATCCAAATATCACGGGTAACCAATTTCCGTTTAAATATTGCAGGGTCCTTTCAGATTAAAGGCGCCGCCGATCTAGAGATTTTCCTACGGTATCGAAAAAATTTTCAGGCTCAGGTGCCCCCGTTACTACTAACCTGTCTCGGAAAGCTGTCTGTGTAGACAGACCTGTCTCGAAAAACTGTCTATGTAGACAGACCTGTCTCGAAAAGCTGTCTGTGTAGACAGACCTGTCTCGAAAAGCTGTATAGGATCTGACTCTAGACCTGCATAGCTATCTACACGCCTAATTGTCTCTGGACCTGTATAGTTAAAGCGTTTTATATATTATCTTCTAAATACTAATATATTCTTCTAAATAGTAATATAATTCAAATATTCCAGCATACGTTCATCAAAGTAATACTTCTCGGAAACCACATTTTAACAAAAAATAATATTAAAGTTTAATTTATCCACCCCACAAATAGGTGAGTTGGGGGACGTCACTCATTGTACGCAAATATGGCGCACAAAGGAAAGTTTCACCTAAAGTAATGCACCGAAAACCTTAAAGTGCTTCATTTATTAATAATATTCAAGCTTTGTCTAGACGTTTAGGAATAATGATAGGCACCCGGCAGTTGTGTTCATATGCTGATGATGAGAAAACAATACGGTGGGTGCATTTTAAATGAGAGGATGCTGGCGTGGTAGTGGAGCAAAATGTTAATAAGTTTAAACTAAAAACTGAGCTAGCTGAAGTAATATGGACCATTTTATTTCCTTTTTTGATACTCAAGTTTCAATAACATTATTATAAAATACATTCTCTTCTTTATCAAATCTTGAAATATTTGCGTTCTCTCCGCTTAAATTATATTTGATAGGTACTATTCCATGAATGTAATTCCAATTTTATTACTGTTATTACCGAGACTTATCTCCCGCATCTTGTTGCTGGCTTCTTAATCCCTCTCACTTCTTATTTCCTTTGACGTGTCAGTACAAATTAAATCCAATTTCAGTGGTTGTTAAGATAATTATGTTTGATTAAGCCAAAACGGAAGGTATCGAGTTCAATCTATATTATTAGATGCACAAAAGCTCTCCGGATAAATAAATAAACTGATTTATTTTGAACAATCGGAAAGTTACAAAGCTGTGTACATGACAACCTAGATAAGTAAAGCCCTCCTGATAAGTCCAAGCTTTATGTAGTTTATCTTCTGCAAAACGCCAATAGCAGACTTGCTGCAACCGAAATCCACATCAGACAGCGAAATGATCAAAACTGGCTTTATAAGATAAGGCTTTTCATGTTTGGAAGACACAAAATTACTACTGAAAAAATTCATTCGATATTAATCTAATAATTTGTGACCATCCGCTACCAATTTGACAGGGCGTGAAGGCAAAACCGTTGGAAGGGTTAATTTCTTCACAATTAATGACACCGGCGGTCCATGTATCAAATTATCGAAGGGCGCAACCCTTTCGCAGTCACGAAGGCACCCAGCCGCGAATTTTATTGGCTTGATTTTTAGTGTAACACTTGCGTAAGATGGAAAAGGGTTGACAATTACTTTTGTCAAGCTTGTTTCTTTATTTTAATTTTAATAATTATCCCTATTGTTATGATTGATATATTGGATTAATTAAAAGTAGGTAGAGGGAACTCAATAATTATTAGTTTGTCAGATTTTTAACACTATCCCTAGTAATCTATATATACCTAATTGGTCATATCGATTACATTATGATAAATTTAATAATTCTTTTGTTTAAAGTATCTAATGCATCAATTTGCGATAATTTGTATTACAATAGAAATAATTATTGCTACATTTCGGAAAACCCGAATGTTTCCAATGCGCAACGGTGTAATTAGTGAATCGATTACCGAAGCCAATAATATGAACAGTGATTACACGAATACTCCGGTACAGACCCATTGTGGACCATTTTATTCCGCCCTAAAACCATCAAATGGACGGTTCTGCGACAATTACCTAATTGTTTAATAGTTTTAAAACGTAATGGATGCCTGTTGTTCAACGTATTTATAAATTTATATGCGTCCAATGGGGTTTCGAACAATAACTCGATTAATACCAATAATTATTATCCAAATTTTAATATTTATAATTTTCACAATTAAGTGCTTCGATTCCGTAATGTAGAAACATATTTAATATTTAATTCAATTTTTAAACGCCCTATATATTATTTTTGAACCAGTTTATTTGTGCATTAATATTTAATGCTGGCTCCCGAACAGCAGGATAATTCATTTTTGTGTCTCCTGCTGTTTGAAAAGGTACCCATAATCAAAATAACAAAGAGATTATTAATATAATTCAGTGCTAGGGTATATGAACCTAAAATGAATACAAATTTTAAGGAATAAATCTATCTTGAGTTCTATTTGGCACACATTAATTCAAATTTTAATCTTCTTTTTTTGTTTTGAACAGAATAATTATTGTCAGAAATGCATCTCAAAATAATAGTCGTTCTACTATAATCGTTCTTCCTAAACGATGGTGAGGTATTTTCATATTTAATTCATCATAATTCCATGAAAAGGACCACAAATCTTAGAGCAATCATCCCATCAAACCTTATAATTTAATATTATTAATTTTTGATGTATTGCTCTTTTGGTTTCAAGTTGACTCAGACGGAACGGATTATTAGCTATGGTGGGTTTACATCGGAAATATTAAAGGAAAATGTGATGTTAACCCGGGAGTACACGCCTGTCGGTTAAAAAGACCGACCATTGATAAAATCAGTAATTACGCAACTGGTACAAGGGTGGCAGTTTTGTCAATCCAAGAATGCCTGATGCAGGTTTCCTACTACTCATTGGCCCAAAAATATTTTGGTTTTTTGTTGAAGCTTTTGCAAGTATCACATTCAAAAGGATAGATGTCCAAATATGTTAGTTTGTGATTCTTCAAAACGCCTTTTCGTTTAAATTTTGCTTTGTAAGTGTCACATTCAAAATGAAAAATATTCGAGTGTTTCACTTGGTGACTCTTCAAGTCGAGTTTTCGTTTAAATTTGGCTTTGCAAGTGTCACATTCAAAAGGATAAATGTCCAAATGTGTGATTCATGAATTCGGATTCTTGTTTAAATTTTGCTTTGCAAGTGTCACATTCAAAAGAAAAAATATCCGAGTGTATCAGTTGGTGATTCTTCAGGTCGAGTTTTCATTTAAATTTTGCTTTGCAAGTGTTACATTCGAAAGAATAAATATCCTAGTGTGTCAGCTTCTGACTTTTCAATTCGCCTGTTGTTTTCATAGTCGGTGCTTCAGGCGCGTGAACCTGAGTATCTAAATTATTTATGTTCAAAATTGGCCTTTTCTGATATTGGGAGTACCTTTAGCTGTCGATAATACGGTAACTGTACTGCATAATATAATTCCCTTTGTAATGATTATAAATGCTAGGAATTATAATGCTTGTACACTTTTTTCGGGGAAACGTTCCTATTCCTAAACGTATACTGAATGCTAAGGCATGACTACGCAGGTAATGTTTGAGAATTTATCTCTCTATTGATTAGTAAACCTGCGTAGGTCATGCCTTAGCGTTCAGGATTCGTTTGGGATCGTCTCCGCGAAAAAAGCTAAAAATTCATATAAACTTTTGGGCAGTCGGTCGATTTGACCGAGCGCGTGTAATGACGTAAGTTTTTTGACGCGTATAATGACGGGTTAAAGATGTCTTAGCTAAAAATCTGTATATCTATATGGCCAAAAAAGCAGTTTTGATAAAAAAGCGACACTTATTTTTATCGAATACCTATTGGTATAATCATGATGGCCTTGATTTGGGGTTGCTCTGAGAAGGCCAGTGTGACGTGTAGAATCTCACCTTTTAGGAACACGCTGCTCTCAATACTTCCTTGGACTATTTGGCTCATTTTCACCATTGGCAGGAAAAACAATTTTGACTTGAGTGGTTGGAACTTAAAGTAGAAAGGCCAACTCAGCACCAATGGGTTTCTCTTTCAGTCCTGTCCGACTTATTGTCCCCATGTAGCACTGAAGCCTGGGAAAGCTGTTTGCTTTATTCCAACCACTCTATAGTGTTCTGATGCCCTGTACAAGGTCCTTTATTGGGTATGGTGTTTCATTATTGTTTCCGACACTACGTTTGGTTGGTCGAGTATGCTGTGTCTTCTGCGATTCAGTGCCTCGCAGTTTACCAGGATGTGTCTGGCTGTCTCGGGTTCCTTATTGCAAAGTCAAGTTAAGGTCTCCGTCATACAGGTTCATCCTGTTTAGGTGGACCTTTACAGGCCCGTGATAGTGCTTAGTCGGCGCCTAATTATTTATAACAGTTCTGCGGCTCTTTTTTTTGTAAGAGGTTGGTCAACGACCCCCCTACCATGTGTCTGATGTGTCCTCTGGTCATAATTTTTGGAATCCCTAAAACCGGCTCTGGCCCGATAAGTTTCGTTTCTGATCCTCTCTTTGCGAGTTCGTCAGCTTTTTCGTTGCCTCCAATTCCTCTGTGTCTTGGCACCCAGGTGAGTTTTACCCTATTTTATATAGGTACTAGTCTTTATGACACTAGTCTGGCTCGAAAGGGCCTCCAGTGCCGCTTGACTGTCAAACATCATAAGGATTTGCCAGTTGGCTACGGCTCTCCTGTTATTCCTGAGCAGGCCAGTCTTTGCACTTTGCTAAGTGGGCGCATGGCACTTCCCTGTTGCATCTTTGGCCACCACACCAGGCAGGCATATGTCAAGATGGGTTTGACAATATTGCTGTATGTTTAGTACAGCATGTCCGTTCTCTGTTTGTTGTCTCCTTTAGTCTAAGAGGTCCCAGGACTTGTATTTTGCGCCTTCGGCGATAAATGTCACGTTGGTAGATTTGTTGGGACTGATATTTCACCCTTCTCTATCCGCCCATCTTGTTGTTCGATCTAGAGCGTCTCACATTCGCTCTCTAACTGTAAAGTTGAAATTGCCCCGTGATATGATAACGATGTCGTTAGAATATCCGAGGGCTTGGTGTCCTCTGTCCATGAACATCTTGATTCCACAGAAGTGAGGATAATATCCCACCCTGTGGGCATCCCCTGTACACTCGATCCGTCAGTGTCTCCTTTGCGAGGGTGGTTACTGTTTAGTTATCGGTTTACTTCTAATAAATCTAGGTTTTATCAATCACTTCAATTAACTCAAATTCAAATGAATGTCGGGAGCTAAAACGAGAGCCAACCTGCAGACGCCATATTGGATCTAGTCTGCCAATGTTGCCACATTGGGTCGAGGCATGAATTAAAATGTCATCTATATAACTTATTACATTCTCTATTCGTCAAAATTTTATTTAGTAAAATTAAGAAATATTCTGGTGCGCACGTTAAGCCAAATGGGAGTCTTTTAAAAAGAAAACGTGTAAACTGTGTAATCTTAGACTATATACCTACAATACTGTAGAGACAGGACAAGTCGTTCATAAATCACCAAATAGTTTGACTTAACATCAACAAGCGCTTAGAATCACTTATCAATGAGTGCAGCCATAGATTTGTTGTGGTGGGAGAAAGCTGCAGCCAACAAGGGTGCGTTCCTTGACGTCCAGCGGTAGCCGTGTGACTGTCTATCCTTGTCTTGTATAAGAAGTTGGAAAAGGACATTGCATAAATACGTAGATCTATTTTACTACGCGGAGCAATGTGGTGTTTATAATGTGCATCAATATTGGAGCAAAACAAACAGGCACCTTATCCTGTCTTTACAGTATTGTAGGTATATAGTCTAAGGGTGTAATAAAGGTCGTTAAAGGTTGTGACTCTTTATTAAGCTTTATCTGGTAAAATCCAGAATAATTATTAGTATCTAATTTTGAGAAAAATTTAGATCCCTGGATTTTAGCTAAAAAATCTCTACTTTCCCTATTGGAAAATAAGGCCTTAATGCTGCTTTTTTCAATTTTGTATAGTCCACACAAAGCCTAATCTTTGAATTTTTATTGACAACTACAATTGGGGTCAGCCAAGGTGTGTAGTCTGTAATTGGTTCAATAATGCCTAACTTAAGAAGCCTATCAAGTTCTTTTTTGAGGGGTTCTAGAAGAGGAATAGGTTCTACCCTAGGAGTTGTTTCTGCAAAACTTTGAACCTGAATAACCATTTCTGTTTTGAAAGTGCCTACATTACTGAAAACTTCTGCATATTCTGTAAAAATACTTGTAGAAAAATTTGAATTTTCAATCACTGAAATACTTTTTGAAGTTCTCGAACCCACTCCATTGGCAAATTGAAACAGCCTCAGCTTAACAATTGCGGAACGTTCCAGAATAGATTTTGTTGAAACTTGAATAACAAACATTTCAGTTTCACAAACATTATTAAGTCTTATTAATTCAACAGTCATAGATCCTACATCTAACTTATTACCTGAAGACTACAATGAACAAGGCTTTTTAAAACATCATTTGTCAATAACCTACTAGGAATGCAAGTAATGTCTGCACCTGAATCCAACAAAAATTCGAATGACCTTTCTAGCTCGTGAACCTTTAAGTTAACTTTCCATTCTTTAGACTCTATCTGGTTCAGATTCAAACAAATTGAGCCAAAAAGTCATTATCTTCAGTGCATTCTTGTATTTCTTCATTTTGTATGGATCTCGTTTTATTTCTGCCCGTTGACCTACATGTTGTAGCCCAGTGATCCACTTTCTTGCACTTGTCGCAGGATGAAGTTTTCGCATGGCATTTCTCCTTTCGTGGAACCCTAAGCCACAAAATCCACACTTGTTTGTAAAACTGCACTTGAAAGTTCTTCCCCGTCCACTTGACACCTTAGCAATCCGTCGATTATTCTGTAGCATTTCCTTGCTCTGCTGGGCCTGAATCTCAGCTTGCTTGGCAATTCTTATAGTCCGGAGGCCGAGGACCTTTTTTCCAAATCATTAATAACAAGCTAGTTTTTTCAATGCAGCTTCATTTCACCGAGACGCCCAACTTTTTTCTCTTCGAAAATTGCGAAAACAGGTAGCTAACATACTGCGCAGGTGTAAAACATGTCGATTTGGTGACTATGAAAATTTAATTAATAACAGTTAGTTTTTCAGCTAAATGTTGAGATAATTTTATGAATAATTTGAAACAACATTTGTCCGACAAAATAAAGGGTTTGGTCTACGATGTCCCCCCCTCAAACATGTAGCAATTACGTTGCATAAAAAATGATTAATAACAAGTTGATTTTTTCAATGTAGGTTGGTAAATATTATTACAATTAAATGGTCACACTGTCCTACAAATAAACAGGTAGCTATTTTCTGTCCTACACTCAAAAGTTGTCGATTTCACGATTTAACTTTTTTCATTAATAACCGGCTAAATTTTCGTGAGTATCTTCATTTTGATAAGACGCCCAAATTTTCTGTTGCGAAAATTCCAAAAACAGGTAGCTAACAGAGTGCGCAGGTGGAAAACATGTCTATTTGGTGATCATACAAATGTAAATAATAACAGTTAATTTTGCAGCTGAATGTTGAGATAGTTTCATAAATATTATGAAACAACATTTGTCCGACAAAATAAATGGTTTGATCTAGGCTGTCTCCCTTCTCAAACATGTAGCAGATACGTTACATAAAAAATGATTTATAACCAGTTGATTTTTTTAATGTAGCTTAGTAAATATTACTACAATTAAATGGTTACACTGTCCTACAAATAAAGAGGTACATTTCTCCAGTCCTACTCTCAAAAGTTGTCGACTTCACGGTAATATTTTATTCATCAATCACCGGCTAAATCTTCTCGAGCATCTTCGTATTGATAATACGCCTAACTTTTCTATTGCGAAAAGTTGCAAAAGTAGTAGCTACTAGAGTGAGCATTAGTGAGCACATGTAAAATACCTTGATTAGGTGATTATGCAAATGTAATTATTAACAGTTAACAGTTAATTTTTCAGGTGAATAATGAGATAATTTTATAAATAATTCGAAATTCGATTTGAGCCACAAAATAAATGGTTTGGTCTGCAGTGTCGCCTTTCTCAAAAATGTAGCAATTACTGGCTCATAAAAAACGATTTATAACCAGTTGATTTTTTTTCTGTAGTTTAGTAAATATAACTACAATTGAATGGTCATATTGTCCTAAAGAGGTAAGATTTCTCAGCCCTACATTCGAGAATTTCGAAAATAGCCTTATGCATATTATACGTAAATATGTACAGGGCTTTCATTTCAAAACTTACCACCCACGTTATCTGCGTAAAGAGACAGATTTCTGGAAAAAAAGATTAAATTCAAGAATTTTACCTTTTGTATTTTGAAAAATATAATTATTAAAATATTTGATTTTTGATATTATTTGAAATGAACATACCTATCTCTTTTATTTTTGAGCTGTCGAGAAAATATTATTTGGAAAACTCCTGTATTTTTTTAAGTTCCACGTTATTTAAAAAGAAAAACTCTAACTTAGAAAACACCCTGTATTCACCCTATATACAGCAAAAAAGCGCGCCAGATTTAATACATTAAAAAAGGAGCTCTAGTTTTTTTAAATATCTTTAGAATTAAGATGAACCGGTTGGATCAAACCTTCTCCATCTGGGTATGGAAAATGACAAAGGGCATGGCCCCCTCTACTTTGATGGCATGCCAAAACTATTTTTCGAGCAATTCAAATCTGGCGCGCTTTTTGAATCACCCTATACTACGATACTGTGTTATTTACGAACATGCGCGTCGATGCGAATGGAAACCATCGACATAAATGTAGGTATGTGTACATACACATAACACATATACTGTTATACACGCATCTGTATACGTACATATGTACATACAGGGGCTTTCATTTCGAAATTTGCCACCCACGTTATCTGCCTAAAGAGACAAATTTCTGGAAATCGCCGGAACACGTCAACAAATTAACGCACCCCCTCAATAAATTTGTTGACATGTTTCGGCGATTTCTAGAAATCTGTCTATTTACGCAGATAACGTGAGTGGCAAGTTTTGAAATGAAAGCTCTGTACATATTTACGTATAATATGCATAAGGCTATTTTCGAAATTCTCGAATGTAGGGCTGAGAAATCTTACCTCTTTAGGACAATGTGACCATTCAATTGTAGTTATATTTACCAAACTACAGTAAAAAAATCAACTGGTTATAAATCGTTTTTTATGAGCCAGTAATTGCTAAATTTTTGAGAAAGGCGACACTGCAGACCAAACCATTTATTTTGTGGCTCAAATCGAATTTCGAATTATTTATAAAATTATCTCATTATTCACCTGAAAAATTAACTGTTAACTGTTAATAATTACATTTGCATAATCACCTAATCAAGGTATTTTACATGTGCTCACTAATGCTCACTCTAGTAGCTACTACTTTTGCAACTTTTCGCAATAGAAAAGTTAGGCGTATTATCAATACGAAGATGCTCGAGAAGATTTAGCCGGTGATTGATGAATAAAATATTACCGTGAAGTCGACAACTTTTGAGTGTAGGACTGGAGAAATGTACCTCTTTATTTGTAGGACAGTGTAACCATTTAATTGTAGTAATATTTACTAAGCTACATTAAAAAAATCAACTGGTTATAAATCATTTTTTATGTAACGTATCTGCTACATGTTTGAGAAGGGAGACAGCCTAGATCAAACCATTTATTTTGTCGGACAAATGTTGTTTCATAATATTTATGAAACTATCTCAACATTCAGCTGCAAAATTAACTGTTATTATTTACATTTGTATGATCACCAAATAGACATGTTTTCCACCTGCGCACTCTGTTAGCTACCTGTTTTTGGAATTTTCGCAACAGAAAATTTGGGCGTCTTATCAAAATGAAGATACTCACGAAGAATTAGCCGGTTATTAATGAAAAAAGTTAAATCGTGAAATCGACAACTTTTGAGTGTAGGACTGAAAATAGCTACCTGTTTATTTGGAGGACTGTGTGGCCATTTAATTGTAATAATATTTACCAACCTACATTGAAAAAATCAACTTGTTATTAATCATTTTTTATGCAACGTAATTGCTACATGTTTGAGGGAGGGGACATCGTAGACCAAACCCTTTATTTTGTCGGACAAATGTTGTTTCAAATTATTCATAAAATTATCTCAACATTTAGCTGAAAAACTAACTGTTATTAATTAAATTTTCATAGTCACCAAATCGACATGTTTTACACCTGCGCAGTATGTTAGCTACCTGTTTTCGCAATTTTCGAAGAGAAAAAAGTTGGGCGTCTCGGTGAAATGAAGCTGCATTGAAAAAACTAGCTTGTTATTAATGATTTGGAAAAAAGGTCCTCGGCCCCCGGACTATTACAGCATCTTTCAGGCTCAAATTCGGCTGTAATTGCATGTTGTTACTAACTTTTGTATCTAACATGCCTACAACAATTCTGTCCCTGATTAGCTCGTTCTTTATGTTGCCATAGTCGCAACTATCAGCCAAGCTATACAAGCAAGTTATAAACATTTCAATTGACTCACCTGGCCTTTGTACACGGGAATTAAATTTGTATCTTTCAAAAATAACATTGTTCCTTGGGATAAAATGTTTTTCAAATTCCCTCAACATTGAGTCGAATTGAACTGATTTTAGGTCAAATGGCATTAAAATTTCCTCTGATTCTTCGCCCATTATATATAAGAGGAGGCCAATTTTCTCTTTGTCTGACTTCTTGTCTTGGCCAGAAATAGATATATACCTCTCAAGTCGTTTACGCCATTGAGGCCAGGAACCAGGAACAGAAAAATTAGAGCGTTTTGGGTGATTTACATTTAAATAACTCATCGTTGATGTAGCTGTGTAGCTACAGGAATTATTCCTTCTGTGGTCGTTATCTCTATTGTTTTGGCTCACCAAATTTCCAATAACTACTCTTGCCCAACCAAAAATAGCAATCACAGAACATAGCAATTCTTAGCGGAAAAACTTAGGACAAAATGGGTGCGTTCGCGAACGTCAACTGAACCATGCAGCGCTTGCTGTTTTTCGCTCTCTTTCTCGCAATAGTCGCAATCGCTCACCGCAATCGGCCGCAGCTTACGTGATGCCGGAACTACTCGGATCTCAGATTAATTTGACTGTCCTTAACAGATACACTAATCCTCGGATTTCACCCTTCATTTTGGCGCTGGTTCGCAAACTTACGCTGTCACCATGTTTAGTTATCGGTTCACTTCCAACAAAACACCCATCCAGGTTTTATCAATCACTTTTAACTCAAATTTAAACGAATTTCAGGAGCCAACATGCACACGCCATGTTGGATCCAGTCTGCCAATGTTGCCACATTTACATTTGGCAAGTTAAACTAATGACAGAATATTTTCTACCATTCTTTCTCTTAGGATGGGGTTGATCCACACACAACAAGTGTCCTCAACTCCCTTATGATTGAGAGATCTGGTTATTGAGTCGAAGAAAATGTTGTCAAAAGCGCTTTCTATGTCCAAAAAGGAGCCTAGCATCACCTCCCTGTTTTCCAATGTGGTCTTCTCCAGCTGGTGAAGCGTTGTTTCTGTTAACATCCGTCCGATATGCATAGGTACTGGTCTGGGTGTAGTGGTCGGCTTACCAACACACCGTCCCTAATGTGCCTTTGTCGTGTCCTGTCCTATTTTTCCAGGCTTTTGATGAACGTTACCCTTATGTTCCAAGTTTTTGGTATATAGCCAAGGGCTAGGCTACTTCTTAGAATGTTGCAGAGTTTCGTGCTGTAATATTATGGGATAGATCCTGTCAGTCCCTGATGTTGACTTTTACCGGTCAAAGGTATTTATAGCCCATATAGGTTATTGGAGAATATTTAAAGAACTAAGCTTATCGGAAAGTATTTTAAAAGAGCTCAGCGCCCCATATAGAAACAAATCAGGGACCGAATAAGCGGGAAACTAGTTATCTTATATTTAAAAGAAACAACCTTATACCTATAAATTTAGGAAATGTCTCCTGGATTTTGTCGCCTTCAAAAATATCTACACCCAAATTATTCTTGAAGAATTTGCTTTTCCATGTACTTACGTAACGTTTTTTAAACGGTATAGGATAAAAGCTACAATTATTAATCTCGATTAAAATAATAAATCGCTAATTAATTCAGTTTAATTCGTGGTAATAATTCTTCGAAATCTGACACATGACCGACCCTTGCACATCATATTTTAGTACATCACTTTAACATGTCAAGCTCTGAAAAATTTTCGCTATACCTTGCAGCTATCTTAGCGCGGCGCGTTTTAAACATTTTTAAAACGCAGATTATAAATCTTCAAGCGCAGACTTTTGCTTTTTAATAAACGAAAATTGTTTTGCATCTGACAGCAATCGATCAAATAGTGGAGACGTAGTATTTCGAAAAACCAATTTAATCGTGGCATGTATAGTTAAATGGCTAATTCTCTTTAATCGGGGGTAGTCACAAGAACCCTATACTTAAGCGATTATAAAAATGGTTTTGGTGATTTTTTTTTATAGGAAATTATCTTTTTTAGTATACTTTTTTGAGGCACATGGTTAATTCTTTTATGATAGAATTAAACAGGCTTGCAGTAATAGACAAAGTGCTTGGGATGGGTTTACATCACACAATTTTTCTTTGTATAGTAATAAAAATTAACGGGCACATTAATAAAAATACCATGTTATAACATTAAATTTAATTTCACAAAATAAAATTACAAGTAAAAGTACGCGGGTAGAAAAATCATAAAAGTTTTAAAACAGTCGGTTAAATAAATTGAATGGCTCGTTAGAGCTTTTAAATATCACTAAACGTCATAGAACAATTGGACCACCTATGAGGAGCAAAAAGACATTAAAGATGTAATATCTGTAGCATGAAGCTTAAAGCTGCCATAAAAGTGAACCCCGTTATTATTGTTATACCATTTATGCTTTACCGTTAACGATCATTTCAATTTGCAAAGAATTGCTATTATTTTCAATATGAATGGGTACTTAATCTTTTTTTAAATATTACAATTATTCATTAAATGGCTCCAGCATTATTTTTTTATAAAATTTAAACATATATTTTTAAGCAATTATTTGTCTGATGAATTTTGGAGCAAATTGAGAGAAAATCCAATACAATTACCTACCAAAAAAAAAACACCTCTTAAATTATTATTCACTCACGTCCCTGACATTGACTTTTAGAATAGAAACAGATGGCGAATCATATTACGCACACGGAGTGATATATCACATGTCGTCCAACTTCTCTCTTATTACGATGTAAATTTTTTTGTCCGGGGACGGTCATCAATCAGGGTGCTACTCTACTGCAATCGAAAATGACATCAGTTTTAGCAATGCAAAAGAAATTGGCGCAAATGGAAACAGCAATACGAACGACGATGGTTATCAAATTGTTATACGAGGGTGAATATATTGGATCAGGAGTTGATTCGATTTTGATGAAGTGTACGTCTTGGGAATCAATTAGTGGATATGTAATGTTGGGTTTTGTGCGCAGAAACATATCCCACATGTAGGTATATGCATATTAGTACAGTCATACAAGGAATCATCTACTGAAAAAATCCAAGTGAGCCTAAATTTTGTCTACACCTTTATTTTACCTCAAGAATTAAGGTATTAAAAGTCCCCACCGATATCTTGTTTGCGTTTCAAGATATTCAAGGTCAAATATCACAGAAATGAGTTTTTCTTAAATATTTTGCTTTCTGTATGTCTTACGACTATTTTGACTAAAAATATTGGAAAATTCCCTTCAAAAAATGTTATTCACATATTTTACGTCATACCAACCGGTTTCCACCTGATACGCCAGGAAAACAGAGGGTAACACTTAGCATTTGTACCGTTCAGTCCTGGCTCCAAAAACCGCGCCCTGTACCGAAAAGGGTTGGGTAGTGGGTAGACTGATCAGGACAAGTCTCAGCTGTACAGACAAGTCCAGGAGGATAACCGCAATCTGTATGTCCTAGTTGAACGTATGGACAATGGACATAGATCAGTTATACTTTCTACCTCGCTAAGATACGCGATTCCGAATTTCTCGCTAGAAGCTTCCGGGGTGGCCATATATTTACCGCTTTCCGCTTTTGCGCTAATATCCGTACCATAATACTTTAACCACCACACACACAATCCTCTCACTCTCGCACTCTCTCTTCGCCCGTACACCATTGCTCTATGAGGAGCTGTTATAAATTAAGGACAATTTGGTTAAGGTTTCATCAAACATATCTGAGTTTTCATTTTCTTTTCCTCTGTTATTAAACAATGAGTAACAGATAAATTATTCTTCGATAGTTGTTTTATTCCTTTATCTGCGCATTGACCCCTGGTTTTTCTTTCTCCACTGTAACAAGCTACTACTTTAGAACTCATGTTTATTGCAATATTTTTGGCAAAATTTTATGCATAATGTTAATGACAATCATATATTTAAAGATCAACTTAAAAGCTTAACTAACATGGTGTGCACCTTAAGATATTTTAACTAAAAGTAAGTAAAATAAATGGACAAGTTGTCTTGAAGAGACTTCCTAAACCTATACTTAAAATTAAATGGTCGTGATCCTGGTCCTGGATGGTTTCTGTTTCGGTAGAGTTAGGTAAGTCTTCCTGCGTCGGACTACGTCCCTGCTGTTGTCTCCGGCATTTAGCGTCCTGTGTCTGACTAGCTTCCTGCTGCGTGCGTTCCTCAGTCGGAGGGGCACGCTGCAGTAGGCTTGGAAGGCTGGCTTCCTGCGTCGGACTACCTCCCCAGGCGGGAGAATGTGCTACCTGGTGCTAGTGGGTCCTCAACCACTATAATCTTGAGGTGGCACCCGAGATTACTGATGGATTAATTGAAAGATAAATACCGACTGTTAAGCTAAGCTGCTACAGCTCAAGAAAAAACCTGGGTAAACCCGTTACAAATTTGGCGCCCGAGCAGGGACCGTTTTGCGCATCAGTAACTGACCGTAAAGACTACGTCATCATTCATCCCCCGTTTCACCGAAAGGCCGTTTATTTTGATACCGACCGATGGGTTGACCGTTACATCGTGGTATATTTTTTCATGGATTCTTAAGAAGCAACGGCGCTGCTTGGTGTTACTATTTTAATAAGGCCCCATAATGTGAAGCGTGTTGTGGCCGGCTACTGTGTAGACATTGATATCTGCATTGTCAGCTGAATACTGAATAAGAGCACCAGTTTCTAATGATAGAGTATCTGGTTGTGGATGGTAGACAGCAGCAACTTCATACAATAATGTTTCTCTATACGACGCGCTGAATCCAAGAGTTGACAGAATATCTAGAAAAGGTTAGATGTGAAGGATCGTGCTCGTATCGCAGCCATAATAGCATGACAAATAGCGGTACACTTACACTCAAAATGGTCAGTTTTGCCTTTTCTGTTTTTCAGAAATAATTTTTCAATAAAGTATGAAAGGCTCTGTGGGATGTTCTCGTTAATATTATGAAACATTCTACTGGGAGAAGATAAGATTGACAATCAACAGTCATGAAACGAATGTCTACTCTAATAATTTTGGTCACAGTTTGTACAATTCGAAGGCGTTCTTTTACCGGTTGAGATTTCCTATTTTCATACCAAGCCCTACTTAAAATATCACTTTGAGTATCGTGGAAACAAATCATGGTCGAAAAGGAATGAAGTTTTGTTGGTTACAACAACCGGAAAGCGTGGAAATTGAAAATTAAAAGAAAGTTATGGAAAATTGGAGGATTGAAAATTTTGGTCGTGGGCGGGATTCGAACCCGCGTCTTCAGCATCGCCGATGCTTATACGCTCTGACCCTACAGATCTTTTTGATTTTTTTATTGGTGTTGTTAGAGGAAGTTGCGTGGTTCTCCGCTCATTGCCAAACTTCTAATTATACATTAATATTTCTTAGTTTTTTTTTCGTCTCTGTTTCCTCGTTGGCTTCTTCGCCACAAAAAAAAAAACACAAAGTTTTCAAATCAAAAGTTCCCAAGCTAGTGCGTGTTATGTCAAGAAAATACTAAGATGTACCGGCAGCATCGTCATCTCGTCGTCTTTTAAATGACACTATGCTACTCCCCTAGGACAGCTACCTCCAATTTGAGGGTTGCCCTTACGACGAACTGGGTTTTCCGAAAACCTTATTTCCCGCCCGGAGGATTTAATCGTTGGCTCTCTCTTTTCCCTCTTCGTGCTCGTAAGCAGCTCGCACCAACAATAGTAGGGGGGCTCGTCCACTGGCCGCCTAAAGCGATCACGATAGTGAGACTAACGAGACGTCTAGACTTCTTGCCAACTAGATTTGAACTGATTTACACCGATTGAATGCGATTAACCAGTCGATCATAGTTGACAGATAACCAATGAAGCAAATGTCATTTGGCAACCAATCGTTATTGAATGACGTTCATGACTTTTGATCACAGATTAACCCGTCCTAAAGATAGGAAACTTCCATGTTAAATGTACGTTCGGAGCTGTCTAAAAATAACACATATGAGAGTTTCATGACTGCCAAAGCTATGCGGCGCTAGTATAGCAAAGCCACAAGCCAATGTCATCTGTGAATGAATGTAATTTGTCATTATATTTACCATTAGTCACCCCACAGATTAACCCGTCCTAAAGATAGGAAACTCAGACCTTTTTCCCTATCCTTGTCTTACTCATGCAGCGAGTTGCATGACTGCCACAGCATGGTGGCGCTAGTGTGCACTTCGGTGTGTCCAGTATTGTGACAGCAGTCACGTGATTCCTGCCTTCTTTCAAATAATTTGTCTAATCAATTTCATTTTATTATTAAACCCTATTTTTTGGAAATAAAACAATAACATTTCAGTGCTATCTTCTTCTTTAACAGAAAATCCTTTAACACAACAACAGAAAATCTTATTGGAAAAAAAAAACACTAAAAATTTGAAGGGTCTAGTGCACAAATGACTTTTGTCAAAAATTGCAAATAAATACCATCACTAAAACCATTTCCACAATATTTACATGTAACATAAAGTCTCTTTGGTTAAAAACATATTAAGAAGTCAAAGTTTTACCAAAAATTAATAGAAAATCAAATAAAGAACACCATAGAATAAGAACACTTTTAACAAATATCAAACGGCTGTCTAATGGCAAATACAATGACAAATTACATTCTTTCACACATGACATTTGTTTGTGGTTTTGCTATACTAGCGCCGCATAGCTTTGGCAGTCATGAAACTCTCATACGTGTAATTTTTTAGACAGCTCCGAACGAACATTTTACATGGAAGTTTCCTATCTTTAGGACGAGTTAATCTGTGAGTCACCTGTTTGATGTGTGTAAGTGTTCTTTATTTGATTTTCTATCAATTTTCGGTAAAACTTTGACTTCTTAATATGTTCTTAACAAAAGAGACTTTATGTTACATGTAAACATTGTGGAAGTGGTTTTAGTGATGGTATTTATTTGCCATTTTTGATATTCACCTAACGTGTCATTTGTACACTAAGACCCTTCAACTTTTTAGTGTTATTTTTTCAATATGGCTTTCTGTTGTTGTGTTAAAGGCTGTTCTGTTAAAGAAGGAGATAGTACTGAAATATTGTTGTTTTATTATCGAAAAATAGGGTTTAATAATAAAATGAGATTTATTAGACAAATTATTTGAAAAAAGGCGGGAACCACGTGACTACTGCCACAATACTGGACACACCGAAGTGCACACTAGCGCCACCGTGCTGTGGCAGTCATACAACTCGCTGCATGAGTAAGACAAGGATAGGGAAGAAGGCCTGAGTTTCCTATCTTTAGGACGGGTTAATCTGTGCTTTTGATCTTGAATTGTAACGTTTTCAAATTCTTGGCTAATATGCTACCTTGTTTTGCTCTGGTCGATATGGTTCCGTATAGAACTATAAAGGAATAAATGAAGAAGCAACTATCTTTTCTGTGTCCAGATTTTGTTACCTTGATTACTGCCTTCTACTGAAAGTTTTTTTGGTGCAGGTTTGCAAGTTTGGTTAATTGTTCTAGGAAGGTTTGATTCAGTACGGCAGGGCTCGCTGTTATTGATTAGAATCTTAGGAAAAGGAGGTAGTACCATCATCATCTCTGTTTGCAAATCCAATCAATAATCTGAGGTTATGATAATAATTGTTGTTTACTCTTTGATTTTTCATTTCCATCATGTCATTAAACAGCTGTTTTGTCTGGGTGTTTTCGTTAGACCTGTTCTACTTTTTGATATATGTTCTATAGGCATTTTTCAACATTCACCAGTCATTTTTACACAACCGAACTTCCAGTTCGTATTCTTGGGGTGAAACTGAACACGCTTTTTTCTATAATTTTCTTCATTGTCAAAATTAGAAGTTTGACAGATGAAAGCCTTCTTCCGAAATCTAAATGAAGAATCTGCCCTTTTGATCTGCGACCTCACGCTGAGTAGTCGTCCGGTCTCGGGCCTCGGCCCTGAATTATTTTTTTGGGGCGAGACTTTTTGGAATTTTGTGCCAGGGAGCTCAAGTTTTAGACTAATTTCTTATTGATAATTGTCTAGAGTCGTCCCTTGGTCATTTTGGATTCTGTTTCGGACTGTTCCGAGCAGCATTTGGAAGTTTAAGACTTCACCTTTGGCTTAGAGCATCCCTCACTTAGAGCGTCCTACTCCTACTCCTACTCCTAGGCTATGGCTAGACAATCTTAGGCTATAGTTGGACAATCCTAGTGCCAGGTTATACTTAGAAGACTCTAGGCTATATCTAGACAGCTCCTAGGCTGTAATTAAAGAGATTCTAGACTAGATCTAGATTGCTCTTAGTTGGGCTTTGGTAGCCTCCCTTCAGCAACCCTATTGGTACCACTCTGCTAGAACCACATTGGGTTCTACGTTAAACAGATACAACGTGGATAGGACTCATGACTCACTTACCATACCATAGTCTATCTACAGTGAGACCAAACCTGTAGATAATCTCCCTTCAAAACTTCTGGATTTACACATACATAAATAAATATGGTCTTTATTTTCCAGCAAAAAAAAATTAAATATTCACAATTCAAACCCGAACGGTACAAGAAAAAAAAAAAAACTGAGCCAGAAAAATGCCGAAGATCAGTTGACCAGCTTGAAAACAAGATGGCCTCTGCATTAAATCTTAAGCAAAAAATAAATAAAATAAAAATAATAACTTTTCCCAAACCTTAAGTCCTAATAATACTTATAAGCTAACTAACTATACTATATACCATATAAAATATAAATATAAATGTAAGTTCATACTTAATTATGTTTCCCCAAACTGCATGCTGTACAAAAAAAAAAAAACAAAACAAAAATGTGTGCCTACGGTACCTAATGTAAATGAACCTTGGATAAATCAGCAAGCAGACTCTCAATGACATGATTCTGTACTAACCGAGACATAGGTAAAGTTCAACAGCTGAGTAAAAAATTTTTGAAACCTTTTTTAAAACCTAATTCGGATTTCTCAATAAGCGAGGCAGGAACAGCATTGTATATTTTGGATATTTGATAAGTAAAACAACGTTTAAAAAATTCTATTTTATGCTTTGGAACCCTTATCCTGTTCACATGTCTCAAGTTCCGAGAGTGAGGATTTCTATTAAAAATAATTTTATTAAATAAATATGATGGCATTTTATTCAAAATAATTTTGTGGAAAAGGCATGCCGAAAGTAACTTCCGACGGTTAGCCATATTAAGCCAGTTTATTCGGGGATCCTTTAATTTGTGTGATATTGGGCATCGGCGCCTTATTCCACATATCAAACGTAGACAGGAGTTTTGCACAACCTGGATTCTTTTTGTATCTCTGGAGTCTATACAAGGCCCATAAACTGCGGAGCCATAGTTGAACCTGGAGAGAACTAAAGATTCACATAAAATTTTCTTTACAGGGAAGCTCACATACTGTCTCACAGAGAAAATAGTTTTAAGATTAAGGTAAGCTGATCGTATGCATTGGTTAATATGTGTTTTAAAACGAAGGTGACTGTCAAAAAGAACTCCTAAATTTCGAGCTGAGCTTGAAAGTCTTATTTCAGCACCCTGTACTCTGACAAAAAACTGTTGTGAATCAATTTTTACTCTATTTTTTCTGGTGCCAAATAAAAGAAAATTAGTTTTTTTTGCATTAATGTAAAGCCCATGATTTTTTGACCACTGTACTAGCTTATCTATGTCGCTATTAATTTGATTAATTGCTTGATCAGCATTTTTTGGTAAAAAAGGTAGTCGAATTTGAGTATCATCACAATATAAAACAGATTTACAAAATTCAAACACCTCTGGCAATTTATGGGTATAAACAATGTAAAAAAGTGGTCCCAAGATGGATCCTTGTGGAACTCCAGCTCGAAGATTCCTAGCAGATGATATATCGTTACCTATTTTAACCCTTTGGGATCTCCCAGCCAGAAAATCTGCACACAGTTTCAAAGGAATATCAGCAAATCCAATAGATTTTAATATTGCGCTCATAAGAGGGTGGCTTATCGTATCGAATGCCTTCGAATAATCTATCAAAACAAGTGCTGTAAGTTTAGTATTGTCCGCCTCTTTAATAATGTCGTCAGTCAAATCCAAAAGGGCTGTTTCACAACTATAATTCTTACGAAAACCACTCTGACATGAGGGCAGGATATTATTTGTAAAGACAAAATGTCGAATTTGCTCGTCAATAACCCGTTCTAAAACCTTAGAAAGAGTACACAGAATGCTCACTGGTCGAAGATCTTTAATTTCTTGAATATTATTTGTTTTCGGGAGAGGCCTTACCACTGCCTGTTTCCAAGCTGTAGGAAAACCCCCTGTTCAAGGCAAGAGTTCGCAATATGTGTTATGTGTGGAAGAATTCGAGGACAGCAGTTCAAAATCATTTTTATGTTTATGTTATCAGTTCCTTGTGCATTTGATTTGACATTATAGAGAATCCTTTGAATGTATTCAATGTCAATATTTTGAAAATTAAATTTTCCCCAACTTGGCTCAACGGATAAATATGAATCCAAAATATTCGGATCAATCGGTGGAATTTGAACGGAAGTTGTATAATAATCATTGATGGCATTTACATCTCGGATTAAGTGCGGAATTTCAATTTCTCCCTTGCCTAGATTAAACCTTTTTAAAGTTTTCCATGTATTTTTTACTCCTCCTATTCGTATTTGGTGTTCAAAATAAGCGCGCTTTTCATTTCTTGTTGCTAAGGTTGCATAGTTACGCAAAGACTTAAAATACTCTCTATCCTTATTACTTCGAGTGCGTTTCCATTTGGCCTTAGCTTTGTTTCTAAGCTTAAGTATTAACTTTAAGGTCGGTGTTAACCAAGGGCTGTATCTTTTTGTTACTTTAACTTCTTTAAAAGGTGCAAACTTATCAAATAAATTTAGTATGTAAGTGTTTAGAAGTTCCAGTTTTGTATTAATATCAGGCACGGTAAAAATTTCATCAAAAGGAATTGTGGTTAGTTCATCATTAAACAAATGTTGATTAAAATTTTTAAAATCCCTGATTTTTTTTATTTCTGGTATTGGTTTATCACTAGGAAAATGTAGAACGCAATAAATTAGTTCATGATCTGATATATGGTCTACAGATATTACACCACTTTCTTTAACAGTCATCTCATCACTTACAAGAATGTGATCGATAAGTGTCTCAGTAGTTAGGGTCAGGCGGGTTGGTGAATTTATAATTTGGCATAGATCTAAAGATTCTACCGAAGACATGTATGTATAAAATGCAGGGTTTTGACTTAAAAGGTCAACATTAAAGTCTCCTAGACAGATTACTTCATCGACTTCTGAAAATAAATTTGTGACGGACTGCTCAAAGATGTCCAAAAACGCACTCAAAGAAAAGTCAGGTTGTTTATACACAGTACCAACTGCCAGCCATTTTTTTTTCAACCTGAATTTTAACCAAACCTGCTCTATAGCATCATCAGATTCAAGAAGTGTAAAGTTAACCGACTTTTTGACATACAATCCAACGCCCCCACCCCTGTTTAATTTCCTGTCAACCCTTACCAATGTATACCCATTTATATGTAAAAAGGCATCTGGAGTTTCCTGAGTCAACCAAGTTTCGGTCATACAGAATATGTCATAATCACCATCAAGTATAGTTGCTCTTAAATCCAAAAATTTCATAAACATCGACCTTGTATTAAGGTGTCCTATTTTAAAATTTTCACTAGCCATTTTATGAAACAAAAACAACAACAAAAAAAAAAAATCTTATAGATTTAGGCCGACAATCAAAATACCCAGGCACTTAGAATGAAGAAACCACAAACTACCTACCTATATATATTCCTTTTTTTTGGCCAATTCAAATACTTTGATGCGAGATTAAACAGAGATAAAAATTTATTTAATTTAATTCCAAACCTAATTCGAATTTTAACATAAAGAAAACAAATTGAAAGGTCAAAGAAAAAAAAAAAATAATTTCCTTTATAAGGATGAAAGAGAACAAATTTAATGCTACGTTAAAAAAACACTGAACAAACTGCTGCTTTCAATCTTTATTGACTGTGCTTCTGGTCTTTTTTGGGCTGTAAACGATGCTCCGGCGCTTGCGTTTTATAGATTTTGAAACTTCTCCAGGGGTACTGGTAACTTCACCACCACTGTTTGGGTTTTGCTCTTTATCAGATGAATCAGAATCGCTGTCTGCTTCCTTTTCCAATTCTAAAAGCTCCTCCACCGAATAGCTATCTTCGCCAATCTCTAGCTTGCCGTTTTTTATTTTTGCATCAAGCTTTTGCTCTTTAGCTTCACGAAGATGTTTAACTAAAACTTTTTGCTTCTGTCTATCCTCGAAGCTACTGTCATGCGATATGGATATGCCACTGTTTTTGAGTTTACCAACTAAGCTATAAATGTAACGCTTTTTTAAGTTAGACACAAACTCTAAGATAACTGGCGCCGAATTGGAGGCTTTATTAATAAAAACGTTGTTTATATCTCCCTCTGAAATATTGGTCCCTAACAACGAATTTAATTTAGTAAGAGTTACTTTTAGTACATCTGAATTGTCTGCTAGTTTCAATCCCCAAACAGCTATATTATTTCGTCGAGATTTCCTATCAAGAGACAATACTTTATTCTCCAATTTGGTGATTTTGGACTGATGCTCAGCCACCGTACTTACAACCCCATCAATTTTTTGCCTCAGCTCTTGTTTAATCTCCTGAGTTTGCTCAATATTAGCGGCCTTTAACAGATCTAAGAGCTCTTTTGTTGAGAGATCCTTAACTTGTTTGTTATCACTCATGTTAGTAAGTACAGTGGCTTAGGAAAAATTTAAAAAAAATCAAAAACGGCAGTTATATTTACGATCATACGAAAATAGTGCGGAAGAGTCGGCAACACCGATCGAGTTTCCGTTAAAAATTTATGAATATTCCGGGTCCAAGGTTCAATTTATTCTTTCACGTTTTTAGGTAATCATCTAGTTTCTTACCACATGAACTTCGTTTAGCGACGTTTTTGGCACAGTGAATAGCAAAACTTCTTTAGAGAACGATTTTCACTAAAAATTATATTTATTTTTGTAATAAAACTATGAAATACTAGAAAATGATCGGAGCTCCTTAAATGGCAAACTTTAAGCAACGTTGTCGCCTCGACATATGAAGATAACTAACACTTGTATACATGTAAGTTACACCTTTTGCTATTTAGGCAAATCCTATATAAATCACTTGATACTGAATTATGTTCAGTAAGTGCCCCTTAATTAAAATTCTAGAATTTTACCCTGAGGTTGCCCAAAGAATAACTTTCACCTTTCTGTGTTTAATTTGCCTGTTGGTAATGTGTAACCCCTTACTGTTCTTTTAATCCTTCACAAGTTAAAACTGTTTATTTTAAATTCATATATTTATTATTTACATACTTTTTTATTTATTCAAATATTTACGAATTAGGTACAAGCCTAATCCTAAACACCTTTTTAATAACGTCCTGGCTATCCCTATTTAATATTGTTATTATTTTTTAATAAAGAAAGCCAGATACATTATTGTACCTAATTACTTGTTTTATTGTTAAGCGCTCCAATTGCACAGGTTTTGTTTATAACATCATTAAGTTATCTTCCTAGTTGTCACAATTAACTTGGTGGCGCCCAAAGGTAAGATGTATACAAGGAACCCATAGACCCATGGCCTCCGAGCTGATGCTGACTAGCCGTATGCAGTATAATCAGGCAATTGCCAAAATAAGTACGTTATAGAATATCTGAAAACGCAAGCGCGATATTGATAGGGACTTTTAAGGCATTATTTCTTGAGGTAAAATAAAGATGTTGACAAAATTTAGGCTCACTCGGATTTTTTCAGCATATGCTGCCTTTTCCAGCCTAATATAACTGGAGTATATCGGAAGATTTGAAATAATGGTTAATTACGAAGTTTCTGAGAATACCACCAGTGTCCTAGATGGAAAAAATAGTCAAATAAAGCCAGGTCATCAGTCTGTTTTCCTTTTTTTTCTTATTACTTACCTATAGCGTTTTAAATTTGAGTCTTTTCTTTTCTGCACTTCCCTGGTGCTGTGAATGCTGGAGAAGCTCTCACTTCAGTTCCAATTTCCTAGTACAGCCCATTATATTGTACCCCGCTTTGATCTTCTTCAACTAAAGTTTTTTCCAAAATTAACTGGTGAGCCAGACTGACCATCAATATATGTATATTATTCGCTGAGCCACACTTGATTCATTCTCTTTTCCTGATTTATTATTTATTCACATTTCTTTAAATTTTTCCAGTTTTCTTTGTTTTTATATTTCTAATATCAGGATAGATTATTACGTTGGATATTTTACTTTTATGATTGGAACTTTCTTAATTGTGAGAAACTTTCTAGCTGAAGTTCAGATACATACTTGATATTTAACTTTAATGCCTCGAATTCTATGAGCTTGGAATCTAATTGTAAAACTTTCTTGATAAAGGGTTTCTAATAGATGTGTCATTTTCGTGTCTCAACTCCATTGAGTTTAAAATTTAACTTATCTTCCTATAATTTAATTATGTTCTTTCTTGATACATTGAGTTATACCTATTATTTACACTATATTATTATAAGCTACTTTTCCTTTTTTTCTTGGTTTATCAAGATCTGGCATGGCTTCCCAACAAAATGACAATTAAAATAAAAGTTCATCTTCAATTTTTCCTAACCCTTTGTAAACATTACTCTGGACCTGGCGATCACATTTATTGAATGTCGAAACATTGGACAATTTATTTGAACTTTCCAACAAACTGGTTTGGTTTGATTGGGTATAGGAACTTAACATAATTTATACTTTTTTTTTTCTGCACATGCATGTGATTTATTTTTATGAGTCGTTTAGGGTAGCGCTATAACAAACAGAAAATAAAAAATCGCCAATATGGCCGTGTTCCATACATACACAAGTAGGACGGCACTTGACAAACGACTGGAAACGCAAAAAGGGGTCGGCAAAAAAGTCCAACAATAAATGTCATAAGGCCCTCTTTTAAATTGGCACTGGGTGATTGAGGATCGCACGTAGGCATTTTAACAATCCACTTTCAGAAGCCGATGTAAGTACCTACTTTTTTTTCAGAATAATAATTAGAAGTGTCAAATGCGTAGATGTATAAAATTTATGTATGTACTAAACATTTGATTAATAATCATCAACCAAAATATCATCCCCTGAGCCAGACACCAAATAATTCGTGGCACGCAATTATCCATCGTCAGCTACTTTGATCCGGGAAAATCAAATTCCATCAGCTGCCACTAAAGTGGGGGTCACCGAAACACAAACACATTGAGGCGTGTAACGGACGAGTGTTATCGTATTACCTCTTATTGTCGTTCGTTCGTTTGTCCAAAAGGATCCCTGTATAAGCACTTTTTGGGACCGACCAACCATCCCCAAATTAAAATACTGTTTGGATATTTCCTTTTTTATCGAGTGAACGAAATTTTAATTCACTTAAAAGGGTTTCTAGAATAGACGTTAAGTACAAAGTAAACTAGCTCCAGGGTGACTTATGTTCAATTCACTTAGTGAGCAACTACATTTTAAAAGTTTTATTAAATATTAATGTAAATTCCGGGATGAGTAAAGTTTTTACGTGCGTAAATTGCTAAACTTAGGTCATAAATCAAACTTTGTACAACTTACTGCATAATATATGCAGTCTGCACCACACAATTTAAGGAGTTTCGGTTACATCCTACCTCAAGCTCTTACTTGCTTAGTATAAATATATTACAAGCTGCAAAACATTATTCTTGTTTACCAGAAGCTCACCGAGAAAAGCCTCAAAATACTTGATTTGATAAATGAACTGGACAATAAAATGAAAGCAATTAAAAGAGGAAAACATCTTTTCTCAAGCATTCAAATATCTACCATCGTTTTTTTGAACTGCAGTCTCTTATAATAACGATTTTTTTATTTGCAGCAACATCGACCTAAACTTAGTTCTACGCTGTGCATATTCTAAACATGCGGGATTTGCTTCTTACAAAACTCATTTAGTTATAGATTTTCATTCATCCCATTCCACAGACATTTGTTGCACTTGTTGATTTACATTGTTCTGTTGCGATACAATTTTTGTGAATGTAAATATTTCATAAAATAAACAAATCATAACCTACTACACTAACCCACTTCGCAATTCTTCAATAAACAACTCTCTGACAATGTCATAATATTTATGAGTTGAAAGATAAAATCTGAAAGTTCTAACAATAAATATGTTGCAAAGCGACATATCTACGAGAAAACATTTGAAAAAATTGAAGAATTTAGTACTTAAGTGTTTTGCCATTCCATCACGAAACCATGCATAATTTTGTCATAAACATAAAATGTATCTTTTATTAGATCTGATTTTTCCAAAAGCGGTATTATTGTTGGTAAAATCATCACTACTTTCCCTTTAGGATGAGGAATCTGTTGAAATTTACATAAAATTTTAGTAGCGATACTGAATTGTTAGTTTTGCATTTTCATTCAAAAACTATTTGAAAGCTATTAAAAGCAAAATATTTAAAAACCAACTTATCATTCCTACCAAGAAAAGCGGCTTTTGTGTATGGCACATGTCACGTCAATGCGTCCACTTGACACGTATTAAAAGTTCCCTTTTCTTCACGAGCATCCGCTGAAATATGGGTTGGTGGATATAACAGCGTTGCCAATAGGTCATGTATCAAATCCAAAAGGATTCCAAGGCACCTCTAAAGCTGATAAAAAGTATGTCTGGCAACATTGATTCTATCAACTGGCCGTGGATGCTGACAGGGGCAAGTCAAAATACAGACTTTGCTAATATATTAATTAATGTTTATGCATGAATGTGTCTTTTTTTTTAATTTGAACTCCCACGTCAACTTTCTGTTATGTCTTCGAAGTCGTTAAATTTTAAAGCCTTTTAGTTATGGTCATCAAGGCTTTAATGTCTTACGAATATTTAAAAGCAAGAAAAGGTTTGATGTGTTACAACATAGAAGGGTTTATTTACTTTCAGTGTGATTGGTTTTATTCACGTACAGTACAAGACAAATCATCTTGGTTTATTACAAAAAAAAAAAAAACATGTTCTTTTTCAAAAGGCATAATACCGACATCTGCGTCGGCATTTCTCATCCTGAACACAATAATTATTACATTTCACCGACCATAATTTCTGCTTTTGATGTATGTTACCCAAAACAAGATGTTAACATTATCACCCCGTGTAGTTCATTAATATCTCGGTCGAACAATAGCGTGGCGGGCGCCCCCTACCGTCCCCCAGTCAAAGTCATTTGGCAGCTGAGCTCCAAACATCCCAAGATAACTGCGGGAGGTCTTTCTTCGTATCCGGGGCTAAGACTGATTTCTGGTCGGGTGTCAATTAGGACCCTTTATGCTTTAGCAATTAATTTGGGTTTGGATGGCTCGTGGGGATCCAACGACTTGAGCGAAACACATCACGATTTCTCGGTACATACATTTTCACTTCAAATTTATTCCGTCAGTTTTCACCAGCTAAATCCTCTAGAAAAACTTTTCGAAGAAGAAAATGTCCGGTTTTCGTCGATTTAAATGCTAAACCGCCGCCATTTTCTGGAATAATAAAACGACACATGTTTCCATTGTGCAAAAGACGCGGCAACGGGGTACGGAGCTTCTTGAAATTCGGTCATGCATTAAACAAAAGGGTCTTTGGAGACGCCGATCTCTCTCTCTTGACCACAACCTGTGACCCGGAGGGTTGCCATTAGGATACTCTCTATTCAATTTAGAGTTTTCGCAATGTCAGATATTATCCGAATTTTTTGAGACTTTATACTTCAAACATCACAACTTATAGTTTTAGTTAAAAGATCTCATTAGAAGTTGTTACTAATAAAGTTAATTGTACTTCAAGACGAGAGAACCTAGAGGGTCGTGGAATTCAAAAAATAAAGATAAAGTGTAGCCCCTTTATGTGCAAATGAAACCATTCAAATTCCAACAAACAATAATTTTATTTTATATTTGGTCACAGTGTAGGTGACAATGTTACTTTTCTTTTAAATTTGACAGTTAACAGTTTGGTTGTTCTGGTGAATCTGATACAATATGTACCTTTCCAATCCGGAGCTCTTCAATGGATGTTGGGGTTCCACTTTCATGAACTGGAGCTCTTCGTGTTGTTTCCTGTATCCAGGAAAGAGGATAGATTGCTGGTGTGACGTCACTCCAGCTGATCCAGACTCCAAATAGTACTCTTTATGTCGAGTAGGTACCCAGAAAAGAATAAGGCAGTATCAGGTTTACCAAGATTTGAAATATTGAAGCCCTGAATTTTGTCGAAAAGCGAGTGCCTTGCAAAGAAGATTTAAATTGAAATTGGTTTATTATAAAACTATTCTTGTGCAGACACTCATTTCCAACAGGTATATATGAGCAACTATTGCAGATTGGAAAAATATTTTAATATTAAAAAAATCCCCCCCCCTCCCCCCATGTTCCCCAAATAGACCGATTTTCCTTTTAAGTTAAGGTACGTACCATCGTCACCAAAAGTAACTGGGACAGCATCATATTAGCTCTTGTACTATAATATGAATTTTATTGTCAAATATTTGTCAAACTATGAACCAAATGCATTGAAATGAATGACAGTAGAATTAGTCCAGGAGATTATTATGCATTATTTGTGTCCCAGATACTTTTGGTGACGATGGTACCAAGCTGAAGATGAAATAAATTGAATCCAGGAGTTGTCATAATTCTTGAGATGTTTTAAATGAAAACTTTTTTTTTAAATGGATTTTTGACCTATCCGGATTTCTACTTTGAAATTTCAGCCTTCTAGCGCTCTTCTTACTCGAGAAGATTGAAGGGGTCAAACAGAAAATGGCTTTACAAGCCTCTGCCTGGATTCGGTATAATGTTGATAGGGATGGACACACAAATTTGGTTTGCACCGACTCTATTTAGAGCAAATGATCCAATAATCCCACACTAACAATTGATTCTGAAAACCAGAGCAGCAGTAGGTACCTATTTATTAGCCAAAACTCTGAATTGACTCACCTCAAAAAACGTGGGACCACCAATCACAAAATAGAGGCCCACAATTAGATAAAAAAAATTAAAATATGATATTTATATTCTAAAGATAGCTAAGATAAGATTTATCAGGTAAAAACTCAACAGTGGTATGATAGTATACACTGATGGTGAAATAAATTGAAAAATATTAAGGGCAAATCTAGAAATCTGTTCAGTGGTTCTGCCACGAAAGAGACCGTTTCAGAACTTAAACCCTACAGGAAACCAATCTTGTGTTTTTTTATACTCAACTGCGTAGTAACCATGGACCAATTAAAAGACAACACTCAACACACATAAAAGACCGTATTCACTTCATCAATGAAATACCACGCTAATTTAAAGGGAATAGAAGAAAATAGTTATTTTTGTATCTAGTGCGCGAAATTGCCATTTTCCAAAAACACCACACCACCAAAAACCTTTCGTGCACGAGTTGCAAACAACGTTTTTTCTACAGACAGAGTTGAAATAATTTCGAGTAATATCAAAATCAAATAATTCAAGGAAATTCTATTTCAGAACAGCCTGTTAAATGGTTGCTACGGAAAAAATTTTTAATAAATAATGACACACCATGCACCATGACATACTGCTTGTCAAAGTTTTTTCCCAAGGTCTGACCGACGCGGCATCATTTCAACAAAAATCTTGATAAGAAATAGAAATTGTAGAAGAATTTGTAGTTCCCAATATAATAATACAGCTAGTTCTGCAATTGCAGCAAACCTTTTGACCGAAAAATCAAAAAATGATGTTCGCACAAAACCGTCAAAAAAGTGAGTGAAACCCTAATTCTAATTTATTTCGAGGGTGAATCGAAAAAGTTCAATATCCTGCTCTTATTCAGTTTAAGTGTGTAGGTACCCCAGAAAATATGAGGTAAATTTTCGTCCATTTATGTATTTTTGAAATATCGCCTCTGAGCGTGCACGAAGTATTTCGTGCCCTAGTGCGCGAAATATTAAATATTTCGTGCACGTCGTTAAGGTAAATAAAACCAATGTGGCATTTTTCGAACAGAAATGAGTGTGAAAATGTCATCATTTTTTGACGTCTGTAGAAAAAAATATATATCTATTTGCTAAAAGTGAGATAAATATAATTTCTTTAAATGAAAATACGAATGACTGTCAATGAGAAATTTTAAAAATCATATTTTAAAAAATAAATTTATCAGGTACTAGATGGCGGTACCTTCTTTTATTAACAGATATTTGCATTTTTATACTCATTATGGATAGTGGAGTATTTAGCTCGTGTCTATCTTGGAAGGAAATAGACCTTGGAGTGCACAACCACTTCTCCTTATAACTCTATCACACATAGGTTCCTACTTATAATGATATAGAATCAATTCTCAGTATGATGCTCAGCATTGTTGAAACTTCACTACTTCTCAGTCTGTAGTTATCTATTCCTTTTAGGACTCTTGCAACTTTTCAAGGATCTTCTATTTGCAACAGTCTAGAACCAAAGCTACAATTTCTATCTTCGATGTTTTTTATTCCATATATTGTCAAAACCCCATGACAAAGAACTTTACCATTAAAGAATAGATATGATGCTATCACCAGACTACTCAGATGACAGAAGGCCATGAAAGAAAGGAAACTGATAGATCACACAATAAGCAAAGATATCTAGGAAGAAGACAGTTTAAGTCGAAATTAGGGAGTAGAAACGTTTCAGCGATGTCAGATGATATAGGAAATGCACAGACGAGATAAGTTCTCAATTCTCATTCTTGCTTTCCTATAAAAGTGCTGCGTCTATTTCTTATAGTAGGTAATCACTTTTAATAGTGACAAAATACAAATACAATGCTTTAAATATTGGAGACACAATAATTTAAAGATATCTGTGACTTGTATAAAATAGCCAAACACAGTAAGGATCAAAAAATTTGTAAAAATTCTGCTAGTGAATTCGCCAAAACTTTTCTACTTAGCCACACACCGTCAATTGATCAATTTGCGAAAACTCCTGTCTGGTCCAACGCAGCATCACAGGGAACGTCTTAGATGGGAAAGTGTTTCGTTATCCTTGTGTTGCGGTTTGTAAAAGAGCTTAATAACGGTTTTGGGATTTTCGGAATACATTAGGCGGTCGGCTCGACTACTTACTACGGATTTCCTAAATAATTAATTTGGAAAGACGTCAAGATTTGTCAGGTCCCGGCCACCGTTGCAAGGAGATTGAACAAAGCGCCTTATTATCCTGATTCAATTAGAGAGGATTCTGTTGTAAAGCTGGTTTTTATTCGTTCAGAATAATTTGATATACGGTTCTAACGGGCTTAGAACTAGGAAAATAACGCTCCGTTTTTCTTTTTAGAAAATTTTGAGGTTTCATTTATCTGCCTACGAAATGATACAAAAAGAAATCTCAGCCTTCCAGCAGAGCGAAGAAATGAAAAAACTCACCATATGTTAACGTAATCATCCCAGTATCACATACATCTTTTGGGGCCTTATAATATACGAGACCCAAAACAAGATGTTAACATTACCGCTTCGTGTTCTTCATTAATAACTCCGGGTCTCTTTCACAATGCCAAAAATTGCCTCCCGCGGTTTCTTAAATTTGCGACCACTTTACACACGAGGTTTAAGTTCCTATATTGTCGACAATACTTATTTGAGCAAGAATTTATTGTTACTCAAACTCCAACTCAATATCGAGTCACTTTCTTTTTCATTCAACGAGCGCCCAAAATGTCTGGAACAGCATAGGGGGAAAAGTCTGTTATAAAATCAAGACCATTTAAATAAGGGATAAATTGGGAAAATGGGAACAGGAACTGAAAGTGACATTTCTCCAGGAATTCCATGAAGCTATACTATTAATAGATTGGTAGGCATGAAAAACTATACGAGTACAGGTAATTTGTCAGTGAATTAGTATGCAAATGTGGCAAAACATCCACCTAATCAAACTGGGTCGTAGATTAGGGGATCGTGTGAAATTCTAACACGGCTAACAAGCCAAACATACACATTACACACTTGCCAATTATAGACTACACAATGCTACTTGCAAGTTATCTTTCACGAATTATTTGTCCTATACGAATTGCATTAACGGGACTGTTTTTTTTTTAAGTGAAATATTTATTTCAATGACCATCGATATGCAAAACTTAAAACCCATTAAAAACTAAGCTTGTCAAGATTTCACACCCGATTAACGTGGAAAAATGTGGGCAGCACTAAAATAACATTTTTTATTCGGGCGTGTAACAGGCTCGGTAGTCAGAGCACTCGGTATATCTAGCATCTTACCATGATGGATGTAACCAAACGGGCAACATGGCGGATCGTGAACCTGATTTGGACCTTCTGGGTGCGTTTTGTCGTCCAGATTTTATTGATATACGAATAAAACGTTTAGCGATTCTCAGAATAAACCTCAGCGTATGTAAAGCTTTTAATACAGGAGTGAATATTTTATATTGAGTAGGTACGTCATTAACATTTATAGGTAATTATTCTTTGATTAGGTACTTTGCATTATTGTTTGATACTGGAGATTCCAAAGTAAGACATTTTACCCCACTAGTATCTATTATATATAAAATATATGGAAACGTGAGTTGCTTTTCTCTGTCTTTCCATCCACAGATGCGTTTCGATCTATCACATTTCATCAGTGTGGCTAGGAAAGCAAAAACAATCAACTCAGAATCGTGCCTGTAGGCAAACAAGATACAATACGATGAGAGATTTTTGGTAGTGGCGCCATCTATGACTAGAATGCAGTACTAAACAACATTTTGCCGTTTAAAGCACTGATCGTCAATAGGCTGACCAAAAGCAGTTAGTTAGCTTAACCAAAATTCGAAAAATATGAAAATGTAAGTTGCTTTTCTCTGTCTTTCCATCCACACTGAGGTTAATAAGGTGTATTTCTATTCACCCCAGAATACTAACGCACGTACATTTTAAGTGCGCTTTTTTCTTATTTTTTTTTTTTTTTTTACGGATATGCGCACTCGCAAGGAAATGTCCTATCACGCTCGAGATGCTGCCATTTCCCAAATATGTGATCCGGTCCGCTTTAATTTCATGAGTGCTTCCCTCAAAACCAGTAGGACCAGGCATCGCCTTTCCTATATAAATGCCAGTCGTTCTACGTCTGCCAGATTCACAAGAGTCGCTTCTGTACGTATTATTTACGTGGATTAGTACTTTTTTCAACAGACTTTATTGATTCTACTTGTATTCCGCGGTATTTTTGAGAAAATATGGATGCAAGTTTGTTCTGAGTGAGTTCTGAATGAGATTATTTGTCAGATTTTCCAAAATATAAGCGGCTGCAATTATTATTTCGTATTTTGTATAAATAAAAGTTTTGAAGTGATTTTATTTTTTTTTTCAATTCTACTAAACATATTTCCATGTATGTACACAACTAAAAACATTCACATAATAAATACAGACACATCCAGTAACACTTATATTTCACACAGACATACAAACACCTAACAACATAGGACACATAAATTTTACATAGGTAGGTTAGTATCTACGTTTGTTTTTGTAGGGTGAGTATTCTAGGGTTTATACTGAGGAAAACCACCTATTTAAAATATTATTTCTTCAAATTTTAACTTTTGAAAATCGGTTACTGAATAAAAGTAAATGCTGCAACCATGTCTGCGCCATCAAATTTAGGTTTGAACGGGGCGCGCCACAGAAAATGAAGGTACCGGAACCGAAGAGGATACAAGAGAAGAGGCGATTAGGCATTAGAAAGACTTGAGAACAAGCTGGGGCTGTTCCTTTTTCCTTTAGATGCGTGTCTGTAATTATTCATTATTCAATTTTCATTTCTATTTTGCATTAAAATTTATTGTCCAATCCAATTTGTTATTAGTGTGTGTGTAAGGAGCGTTCACAAGTTAGTGGATTAAATGTTATTTTATTTTTGAGAGTTCAATTTATGCAAGTTCCTATTATTTTGTTCATTTTTTATATTGTTTATAACATTTTTTCACATGTGCATTGTTCATGTATTTAACAAAAATCGTTTCATACTGTAAACCACACAGATAAAGAAATATAAATTAAAACCTTAGAAATTATGTGCTGTCTTTTTGTGCTGAGATTTTGATTTTGTGGATTGAGAGCGTGTATTAGGGCCTTGTTGAATTTACTAATAGACTGTGAGATAGGGGCTATTTAGTGGAGTCATTTTTTTTTGTCTGGCATTTTGAGGGCTGAATGTGGCTACTAAGCTGATGAGAATATGGGTGATTTTAATGCCTGCCTCCCGTTCGAAAATTTGCAGAAGAAAAAAATTGGTTTACATGAGGAATTTTTTTTTAATGATCTCAAATTTTTTGGCTTCTAATTGAAAGATTGACATTGATAAATAATTCACCCATAAAAAATACCAGATGCTTTTCAATAGCTGAAAAAGTGGGGATGAGTGTCAATTTCCAAGAGAAAAGAAAAGAACCTTCCGCGTTTACTTTTTGTCTGGTAATCGAGAGAATGGAAGGTTTTGTTGTGAAAATATCGCTGAAAAATCGCCAGACGGTAATCCCCGTTCGAAGTCGAGTTTTCTGGCGAAATTTTCTGTGGACATTTCGAACAGGTGGCAGGCATTAAAACCACCTATATTCTCATCAGCTAACTAGCCACATTCATGCCTCAAAATGCCAGACAAAAAAAAAATGACTCCACTAAACAGGCCCTATCTCAGGGTCTATAACATTTTCCTACCCCGACGAGAGAATATCCTAACAAATTGAAATAATCACTCTAGAGATATTGGGTCAAAAACAACTATAGCTGAGTAGATTCCCGTATGGGACCTCAGTATCTGCTGGGAAACTGACTAACTAACAAAAAAACTCTTCAGTATTGAATATAAGTAGTGTTGATTGAATGAAGTGTGTGTAATTGAAATTTTAGCACAAAAACAGGGGCGGTACCTAATTTAAACTTTTATTGACTGGACAGTAATAATTATTGATGCCCAAGTAGCAGTTTCTTCCATCAATTGTTGAATGATTAACTATATTCACCTGAATGTTTGCAACTTCTGGGCAAGCCGATCAGAATATGGACGAAAAATCGTCAATAAATTAAACATTTAGAGCCCCGAGTAAACATTAGACTCGAAAATGCAAGTAAATCATCAAACCTTATCCAGAAGATGAGTTAGAATTAGACATCTTAGAACTGAAAGAAATGATGAAAAAGGCTCACCTTTAGTGTCAACATCTTCCTGAACCTGTTTCACGATGATCTTCAAGAATTTGTGATCTATCAAACAAAACTGAACATAGGGAGAATGAAACAAATTCTTATGAACCTTGCATATCAATAACATTATTATTCTTTACCTATTTTCATTGTATTATTTTAGTATTAGCTGATATTCGATAACAATAAACAATAACAGAAATAGAATTGGAATTTCCTGGATCAATAAATATGAACATTTAAAACAATATATACTAGCTATTGGTACCTATTTATTTGGCCTGTTTAAATATTGAAATTTAATTTTAAAAT
Organism: Ceutorhynchus assimilis; assembly: GCA_917834065.1. Classification (NCBI taxonomy): domain Eukaryota; kingdom Metazoa; phylum Arthropoda; class Insecta; order Coleoptera; family Curculionidae; genus Ceutorhynchus; species Ceutorhynchus assimilis. The sequence goes on from OU892281.1 coordinate 9,379,041, forward strand.
TGCTGCTAAATTATTTGAAAATATTATTGGGATGTACGAATATTTTCGTTTTTTAGGCTGAATTATTTATTCCAGCTAAAGCAGCGTAAAACAATTGGTATTGTGTTTACTTTGATTTTGTTTGGATATTATTTTTACAGTGATTCCGAATGCTAGGAAGCAATGTATAGAAATGTATAGCAGGTTATTACATCAGATTAAAATAATATAGATATTGCAAAATTTAAAACCAGGTATTATTTTGAAACTCTTTGACAAATTATTATTCGCTCTCATACATAATCCCACACAGAAATTTGCATATCCACACCGATCCATGACTATGGTGTGTATTATGAATTTTGTTATAATAATTTACTTTTCGTGTTTATCATTTAGCTGAACGAATAATGTATTATTCTAGTTTTAGGGCAATGTTTGTGCAAAAAGAAATTTGCCAGTTATTTTAGGATTATGTTTAGAATATTTTTTGAATATGCATATGTATTGAAATAATGATAGTTATCCTGTCCACAGTGGGGGGTCCAGTTTGTTAATTACAAACGCAGCAATAAAATTTTACATGGAAGAGGAAATGTTTATACGGTACATCCAAAGAGGTATCTAAGCAAAATAAAATATTATAGAGAAAAAACTTTCTGGTCACGCTATAAACCACAATTATAAGGAAATAATCTTTAAAAGAGAAATGATGATAAATCATTTCGGATACGTATGCGATCGCGGTTTGGTCATACCTGATATACTGGTGTTCAAGGTTCAGGTACGTTCCTGAATTATTTCATTGATTTGTGATCCAACGTCTAAAGTGGGACAGGGAAAGACTATTAAGGAGGGGAGAAAGACTATAATAATTCTGCTATCAAAAATTTAGATAATTATTATCTAAATAATTATTATAATGAACACATTTATGTAATGGAGCTCCCAATTAGAAACCAATTTGAGTATATTCAGTCACAGACAATTTGCTCAAGGTTCTCATTTCGTTTTACATTGCAGCTCCATGTTAAGTTGAAAGGCTTCCCTGAAACTCAAATAGTGTTCCTGATTCGCTGTTCCAACACTCGTAATATATCATTACTTCTGGTATTGCAGCACATTGGGCGTGTTCTTTTTTCCACCAAAAGTTTATGTTGATTTCCACCAAAAATTTGCTGTTGCATCAGCTGATTTCTGTCACGTGACTCTTTGATGTCATTGGTGAGAGCACCACATATCCACCACAATTTACATAAAAGAACGCTTTGGTGGAGCAAAATCGAAAATATCTATATAAATCTTATACTATCTGTGCTTCTAATTCAGAAAAATTGAAATTGACAATGCGAGTAAAGCTGCCATTGGGCCAAGAACATTAATTACAAAGCGAAATAGAATAAAAGACTCCTCAGAGGATCTCAATTTCTTTTGCAGCCAGTTTTTTCACTGAATATGACAAATCATTGTAGATAAGTTACGTCATCAGCTTCCTGATTCTTCATTTCTCATCTTATAGCATCTAACAAATGAGCTAAGAAACAAATAAAAGACTACGCAGGTTACACAACAAACAGACAGTAGTTAATTTTTTAAGGTTATGTGGTCTACCAACGCAAAACCACCAGAGTAATCACAGAAAATTGCTGTTGGAGCTTGGGTGCATCAGGTTTCCACCAGATGAAATTCACCATAAATCCACCAGTAAAATAAGAACGCGGTGTGGTGGGCCATCATATTTCCACCATCAATAAAAAAACGCTTTGGTGGCATCATGTTTTCACCTGGTGAATGTCTGATGGAAAAAAGAACGCCCATTTATCCAAAATATAAAATAAATTTCATTTCAACCTTTCTACTATACAGGAACAAGGGCACCATAATTAATAGAATCATTGTTGCCTACCTCTAGCGTAATGAAATTAGGTCTCATCTCATCTATCCCTATCTTTATTTTTTCACATTTCTACATCGGCCAACTACAATGGTCTCTGTTTTGAGCTTTGTATTGATCCAGCAGATCTTTTGTCATTGGGAGACATTGCCTGGATATTTTATCCCATTCTAAATTGTTTTTCCATTTTTCATTGCTCTAACTACATGTCCTGAGGAGCTCAGCCTGGTTTGACAACATCCTTCCTTCACTTTTATGTCATTTGACTCTAGAATTGAAATGGATTAGAAAAGAAACAGATCTTTTGTAATCCATTTCAATTCTAGTGTCAAATGACACGCATCTAAGGTTGAATCCGTAACGAAACTGGGATACCAGTTTGCCATTATTTGGTACTGAAATAAGGAATTGAACTTCGGAATAGATACATGTTGTTGTTTTGAGCTGGATCCAGTGCTTTGCCCTAGAACATTTAAGGATCCCTATAATAATATGGGAAGAAGGTGAAACTCTAAAAGTAGATTAGCGATACATTTCGAATAATAAATTATACAAGAAACACAACCAGAAAAATATATTATTACTGTCACAACCCCTATGCGTTTCGTCCTGGGACGTCATAACAGGAGCGTGACCTGGGGGCGTGGGTGGAGTTCAGGTAGAGAGAAACTAGCTTCGTATAGGTGCAATAGGATATGTATTGGATAATAATAATATTACCCTCCTAGAAATAGTATTATGACGTCTCTTCTACGGAGAGACGTATTACTTATAGGCCACTCTGTATTATGTACCCTCTGAATACTTGACGTGGCTGAATAGTGAAGCTGGGTTTGAGACAGGTCCAGAAGGTCGTTTCCCAATAAAGGTAGTTTACACTGGACCTAGTTTGCTGCGTTCAATGCTCCCAGAAGAAGCTAGGTTTGAGACAGGTCCAGAAGGGCGTTTCCCATTAAAGGTAGTTTGCACTGGGAGGAGACTCAGCTAGAGGGGTTTTTCCCTTTTGAGGTACTTTGCACTAGCCTTAGTCTGCCGGTAATGGATTTCGGCGCGGTAGTTATACCAAATAAATGCTGACTCGTCGACACACTTTAGTAAAATTGATGTACAGAGTGTTATTTACTTGAGTAGTTGACATATGCCCCCCCTCTAAAAAGCATTGGCCACCAATGCTTGTAGAACTGTAGAAGAAACATCAAGAAAAAAAAAAATGACCAGATACCTAATAGAATTACAATACAATAAAATACAATAATAAAATACAATACAATACAATAATAAAATACAATACAACCAATAAAATTCAATACAATACAATAATAAAATACAATACTACCAATAAAATACAATACAATACAATATAATACAACAAAAAAAAAAATGAAAAGGAATAAGGGCGATGCAGTTACTAAAAAATGGATAAAAACTGTAGTGCGTCAAGAGATCCCGTCACGAGTTGCCGTCTAACCAGATGCGTTTTCTCAGTAAAGACAGTAAATAGTCCAGGTAGGTACCATAACGTTTGTGCTTCCTTGGGGTCCGGTTTTTGGTTGGCCAAATAGTGTTCTGCTTCCTTGCTTCCAATGGTACTCGTAGATCTTTGGATCAGAGATGCCCCTGCTCAATCCGGAGCAATCCCTGATCCAGGTTGTAGTTGTGTCATTAATTCCTTGGCCTCGTTTGTCCTCTGGTCAGATAATGCGATTTCGTACGTATGAAACAAAAATAATGTGTGTAAAAAATTATATTACTAAAAATTATATAAAATTGCCCTTTTGCTCATCGTCCTTGATTTTAGATTTGTTATATTCTAGTGCTTAGTTAGACCACCTAATTCCTTGTCTACAGTCGATGCTATTCCTTCCATATATGTTAAAATCCCACATTTTACTTTCTCTGATTCCTAACACTTCTTACCTACCAGTATTGTTGGTTCTAAAGGCTCTTCAAGCCAGGGTACTCTGTATGTTACCCGGCCGTGTACCCGGCACCTCCACCAAATATGTCACAACCCCTATACGCTTCGTCCTGGGACGTCACAAAAGGAGCGTGACCTGGGGGCTTAGGTGGTGTTCAGTTAGAGAGAAACTCGCTTGGTATAGGTACAATAAGATATCTATTGAATAATAATATTATTACCCTAGAAATAGTATCATGACGTCTCTTCTACGGAGAGACGTACTACTTATAGGCCACTCTGTATTATGTACCCTCTGTACAATTGGCGTGAATGAAGACTGAAGCTGGGTTTGAGACAGGTCCAGAAGGGCGTTTCCCAATAAAGGTAGTTTGCACTGGACCTAGTCTGCTGCGTTAAATACTCCCAGAAAAAGCTAGGTTTGAGACAAGTCCAGAAAGGTGTTTTCCATTAAAGGTAGTTTGCACTGGACCTAGTCTGCTGCGTTCAATACTCCCAGAAGGGCGTTTCCCATTTGAGGAACTTTGCACTAGCCTTAGTCTGCCGGTAATGGATTTCGACGCGGTATTTATACCAAATAAATGCTGACTCGTCGACACACTTTAGTAAAATTGATGTACATGTACATGAATGGTATTTACTTAAGTAGTTGACAATACTATTTGGATATTTTGGGTAGGTAGGTATGTACTATAGATTCGTACCAATGATTTCATGTAAATTTCGTTCACCGAAATGCATGCTCTTCAAAGATGGGTTAATGCGAATTTCATTCAAATCAATGGAGTCTCTACTTTCCATTCCTTGCACTTATGCTGATGATTTTTTGCTTTAAGACCGAGCTGACTTATTAAATATTCGAACGTAGCGCAATTCCACCAAAGCCGGGGACCATCAAGATAGATAGATAAATTGCAACTTTATACGTGAACGGGTAAAATTTATATCTACATCTACGTTCGCTGGGTTCTTAATTAAATTTATCTTCCACGGGACGCTCGTAACTACCTATTATTTGCTTATAGGTTTGGCTGGCTCGCCGGGCGCGCGAGCATCCTTAATTTTCAACTTTTATTCCATTTTCTTTGGAACGGGCTCGTTAATGTATCGGAATGGTACATTAACTTTTAAAAAGTACTACCCGAGTCTATAGAATATTATTATTTTAATAAGGTATTCCACAAAGTAAATTGAAAATTACTATGGTATAGAAATTACTGAAAGCTAAACAGAATAATTAATTTAGTCAAAACTTTATATATAATCCCTTTTCATTTCTACCTGTCGGTACTATAAAACATCTCGCAATAGCCATTACCCATGCAAATTGGTTAATTGGTTCAAAAAAAAATCTTCAACGTCTTGTCATCGATTTTCCTTATATTCACTGATCAATTTAGATAATGCGAAATAAATTATTTCGTATGCGGTTTATAAAATCAAGTTAATCTTCCAAGACAATTTGCATATATTATCACTGTCATAATGAATTTTATTGCTCAACGAACCCCAATATGGAATGAAGAGGTAGCAATTTAATTTTTGTAGAAGTTAATAAGAGGCATTATTTGGGTTAAGCGCAATCTTTTTGAGATTTTCGTATCGGTTTATAAAATCTTTTTTAATCGATTTCAAATTTATGATAAAAATATGTAAAAAAAAAATGCTCCTGGGCCGAAAAACTTTTTAATTTTTATGTGACGCTCGTTACAAATTTTCGATGGATAAAGTCTGGTTCAATTTTGGTTTCCTGTTTAGGAACATTTCTAGAAGTGGACCGGCCTTTATGTAAATTACATAATCTGTAAATCTTTTAAGCGGCTTCAACTGAGCGTTAAATTGAAAGGCACCTGACTATTAATGGGTTATGGATTAATTATTTGGAAGAGAAATCACACAGCTTTTCAAAAATACAATTTTTCCAGGGTAGGTAGAGATATACTAGGTATAATCTATTCACAATCCGAAGTCCGAACTAAAAGTTAGATTTTTTAGCTTTCACTTGGTAGTTGATAGGGATTTTATTTTTAATACCTGCATAAGTTGGTAAACATTTTTATATGTTTTTGGGAGGTTATGATGACAAATACAGAGAGAATATTGTCCATGACTCTTTGGAATGTGGACGGAGCATTTTTCAATCCAAATGGCATACGTACAAATTCGTAATTGCCATCTTCTACGGAAAAAGCGGTTTTCGAAACATTCTTGAGGTCTACTTCTATTTGGTGAAAACCTGAGGCTAGGTCAAGGATGGTAAAATATTGACATTTTCCCAATTGATCCAGAAGATCGGAAATACTAGGTAGCGGATATTTGTCATCTACAGTAAGCTCGTTGACTTCACGGTAGTCAATTACGACGCGCCATTTGGGTTTGCCAGACGCATCAAGTTTCTTAGGAACGACCTAGACGGGAGAAGACCATGGAGATACAGAATGGTGAATTATGCTTGGTCTAGCATTTTGGTTTCATTTTTATTCAGCAGAACATAACATAACATGGTATAAGGTCAAAAGTAGTTGTGTTAGGGAGTGTATTCCAAATCTGAAATGGATATAGGCAGGACATGTCGCACGACTGACGGATGGGAGATGGACCAAAAGAATTCTCGAGTGGCAGCCTAGAAGTGAAAAACGCAGCCCTGACTGACCTTGCACTCGCTGGTCAGACGATATCACAAAAATAGAGAAGAATGGAAACACCTTGAGGTGTCCATAGTTAATTCATCAGAATCAGAATCCATCAAGCTTTCGGAATCAGAATCTGACTCATTGAGGCGAATGATGATAGGAGGAATGTTTTCGAAGCAAGTGTTTCCCATTAATTTCTCCCAGTCCTCGTGTATCAAAGTTTCACAATGCCTAACAGAATTTTGCCACATGTCTGGAGTATAGGCAGACAAAGCCTTTTTCCATAAACTTACAAATCTGTTTTTCGATGAAGCCTCCTCGTTTATGTGCTTGATGTGAAAGTACTTAGTAAACCCCCATGCCATCTCAATAGGATTATATTAACAATGGTATAGAGGTAATCCCAAACCTTCATGGCCATGTCAACTGAGAACCTCGCCAATCACATATTTTTTGTGCGAAATATAAAAATATGCTCCAGTCCTGCTCTGCTATTTTTCAATGTGTCATCAAAATATTACACATGCGTAACCTCCCAAAGACATATAAAAATGTTACCAACTGAAAGGTGATAAATCTACCTTTACCTTTGGACTTCGGATTGTGAATAAATATTGTATCCACTTAAGTACATTTTTGCTCAGTTTTCAAAATATATTAATTATGTAAAATGTGATAATTTTCAATAGATGACATCATTTGTGGTTTGGAAAAGTTTCACTGGAAACATCATTATTACCGTTCCCTAAATAGGTTTTTCTTGTTTCCGTTCCCTCGATTAAATAATGCTACAAAATCCATTTTGAAGAATCGCGGTTTACAATATTATAGCTCTTTATTTCATTTTAACGTACTTCCATTACTGCCACATCTCCCCCTGTTTTTATGGAAAGTATCCTAATCGATTTAATATAGAAAAGGCATAGTGAGGGTGGATCTGCCCCATGTCATTCTGTCATAATCAAGATTTTTCGGCGGGGCAAAACAAGGCGTTTCTGCATTTTGTTTCATATCAGTTTCCAGTTTGCGTCTCGCGATGTGGCTGCACACAACTCAATTAGTTTTCGGTTTGGTTTGTGGAGTAGAGACTCCCCCGGGAATAACATTATCTCCCCAGATGCTCCCCCCCGGTGTTTGGTTTCGCATCGCGTTCCGTCTCGAACAAGGACTATCGCGGCTACAGCCTGGAACACAAAATATCTAATATGAGAATTGTTTATGATGCCATAAATGCAGTTTCTTTGACAAACTGTAATCAAGGATAGGAAACCCACACCATAATGGACATTGGATCACCAAAAATAATAATTCATAATTTAAGTAGTCTAAAAATATCCACAAAGTTCAATATAATACCAGTACTACCATCTATCAATCATGTGCATAAAATGCAAATATCTATTATCAAAGGAAGAAAGAAGGTATCTACAGCCCATCTAGTACCTGATAGATTTATTTTTCAAAGTATGATTTTAATTATTTTGCATTTGACATTCATTTGTATTTTCATTTAAAGAAATTATAATTATCTCACTTTTAGCAAATGGATATATTTCTGTCTTTCTCTAACTTCTGATTCTGAAATGATTATTTTTGGCCTAATGACCTAATTAATAAGCGGTTTTTTGTTTTTAACATAACCTTAATTTAAATTATTGTAATTTGTAAACAATTAAAATTAATTCTAGTGGATTTTTGTCTATTCTCTTTTAATCCACATGGTATTTCATTGTGAAGCGAATACGGTCTTTTGTGTGTAGTTTTCTGATTGGTTGATCTGGTTTATACGCAGTTAAGTATAAAAAAACACAAGATTGGTTTCCTATATGATTTGGTTTCTAAAACGGTCTCTTTCTCTGACAGTAGTCTTGCAGGCAAGTCACTTTCAATTTTATAATTTTTCCTTCACATTTTTAGATTCTCCCTTATAATTTTTCAATTTCTTTTGCCATCAGTGCATACTATCATATCATTGTTGAGTTTTTACCTGATAAATCTTATCTTATCTATTTTTGAAATATAAATATTATATTTTAATTTTTTATCTAATTGTGGGCTTCCATTTTGTGTGATTGGTAGTTCCACGTTTTTCTGAGGTAGGTCAATTCAGATTTTTGGGCTTATAGATAAGTACTGCTGCTCTGGTTTTCAGAATCAATTGTTAGTGTGGGAATATTGGACCATTTGCTCTAAATAGAGTCGTTGGAAACCAAATTTGTGTGTCCATCCCTATCAACTCTTTATTGAATCCAGGCAGAGGCCTTTATTGCCATTTTCTGTTTGACTCCATCAATTATTATTTTCTCGAGGAGGAGAGTGTTGGAGAAAGGTGTAAATTTTTAAAATAGACATCCAGATAGGTCAAAAATTCATTTAAAAAGTTTTAATTAAAACATTTCAAGAATTTTGACATATTCTGATGGATTTGATTGATTTCACCCTCAGGTTTATCTTGTAGTACCTATAGTAGCTACCTTAACTTAAAAGGAAAATTTTGTCTATTTGGGGGAGAATCTAGAGATTTAATTTTTTAACTTTTTTATCTGATTCAATTTTTCCTACATTTGTTTTTATTCTTGCCTGTTATTGCTACTGCCAGAAAATCAGCACCCTGCTCAATCTATAACGAGCATTTTAATTTAATCTTGCTGTTATTTACTATTTACGATTATTTTATTATTATTTTGAATTATTCAATTGTTTCTTTTTTATATTTTTTTTTTTTTTTTTTTTTTCAATTTGCAATAGTTGCTCATACCTGATTCTTTTGGAAAGAGATGTCTGCACAACAATAGTTTTATAATAAACTAATTTCATATTATTATTTCTGTCTTTGCAAGACACTCGCTTTTTGACAGAATTCAGGGATTTAATATTCCAAATCTTAGTGAACTGCCTTATTCTTTTCTGGATACCTACTGAATAAAAAAAGATAACTGTTTGGAGTCTGGATCAGCTGGAATGACGTCACCCCAGCAATCTATCCTCTTTCCTGGATACAGGAAACAACATGAAGAGCTCCAGTTCACGAAAGTGTAACCCCAACCACCATTGAAGAGCAGCTCCGCAGCAGAACCTCACAGTACACACAATAACTTCAAAAAACTTCAATAGACAGATAAGAAATGTGAATTCTCAGGAAATTCCAGCTCTATTTTCCAATTCATGTAGTTTCGAAATAAAGGAGTCGTTTCAAGTTCACCATGGGTCCTTATTCTTGAAACAGGAAAATTGATAAATCACCCCAAATTGCTTAACACAATTTTATCTCAAAAACTATAAGTGCAAATGACCTGAACTAAGTAACGAAGTTCTTGTGTTTAGTGTTGACGTCTTTTTGCTGACTCTTTCCGAGACCTTAGGTAATGTTTCAAGTTCAAGTAATTTAAATTTATTCATGATGATTGTTGCTTTCTGTCGATTATTTATTTTCTCCCCTGTGTAAAAAACAAAACCGTTGGGTTAGCTTCACAACTCAAATCTCTTTTCCAACATGTATCTTACCTTGTCATTCCCTTGTCGAGGACGCCCGTGACTTTTTTACCCACTAAGAATTATAACCTAGTCTTTATTTTCTGTATCTTTCAATCCCTTATTTCTCATGTAACTTGTACCATCAAGGAACGCCTTATACAGGACGCTCATTAATTCACTCCCTATCATTCCAAAAGCTCTGTATGTAGTTTCTTTCATTTCATTTCAGTATAACTTGTGATAACTTACTGTATATTCTTCGCCTTTCTTCCATTTCCTTACAAAGTTTCACCAATAACACGGTCGATAAGCCTTTGCCAGACAGCAGGGGCATTGGTGGGACCAAAGGGCATTCGCTTAAATTGGAAGAGTCCACGAGACGGTACGATGGAGGCGGTAAGGGGTTTTGTATGCTGACTTAATATCTAGCGTACTGAGATATCGTGCGTCATATAACTTTTCCAAAGTATTAGAGACCCATGGAAGAGGATAGGAATCCGAAAATGTAACTCGATTAAGAGCCCTGAAATGCACGCAGAATCTCCAACCACCAGATTTCTTTTTGACTTTCCATATATTTCAACTTGAAGGTAGGGACGTTCATAATTTTTTGCATGGGCTAGGACATAATTAAATGGGTTTTTTGGAGAAAAATTGGCCATTGAATTCGACGTTAGGCAAGATTTCTTTACCTAATTCAGTTTTTTGAGCAATCTGGACAGGAGGGGGTGGTACAATTTGGCTTACCGCAACGATAACAAAACTTTTTCCTTGGTTCACCATATTGCCTGAACCGATGACTAGATTTCTAGCAGTTCCAGCAGAAGGACTCGGAGTTAGACATTGCGGATACGGCGTCAATATTCGCAGAATTAACCAAGGTCTGTTGGGGTTTAGAAATTAGAGTGTCGGCCTTGATAAGGGTTGTGTGGGCCGGATGAGAGGGCTTGTGATAAGCCAACTCTGGCTATAATAAATAACGATATTTAGTCGGAGGAGGTACGAAACGCTGTACACGTGCCTCTGTTTCTTCAATATCTCGGCTAAATTGGATAAGATCTTTGACAGTTCAAACCTGTTGAGTAGCCAGTTCAATTTGTAAATATGGCAAAAGATTCCTACGAACAAGCTGAAGTTTAACTTTTTCAGAAGGTTCCTGTAGTAATGGAAAAGATTTTCCATAGCGATTACAAAACTTATTTCAGGTATTGTAGTTCCTTTATTGAGATAAGTTTCAGTGAAAATTTCAGCTCTCTACCTATAATAGAAAAAAAGTTATGCCCTTCCAAAGTTTTCCAAAATCTAAATCATAAGGTTACCTTCTTACTAAAACGATGAAATTCCAAATTTTTTTTTGTCGAGATTTTGTATCCTAACGGTCAATCAACATACCCCAAACTTCATACACTAAATAATTCTCAGATTTGAAGCCGAAATCTATGAAAAAAGGCACTCAGAAAAATTGAAAAATTGATAAATCACCCCAAATTGCTTAACACGATTTTATCTCAGGAACCTTTATAACCCTACGTATCAAGTACTGACTAGCGTTCCATGTAGACTAAAGAAGAAATGCAGAAATCATAATGGGTCCTGGACATGGACTTGACAGGCCCAACTTTACTCAGAAATTAAAAATAGTGTTCTTTATCCAGATACCTGACGATTCTTTAGAATAGTTCATCTGACAAAAGTATTGCGTTTTGTAGACCAATTTCTTCCGGCCTGTTACTTTTCAGGTCTTCGGTCCTCGACTCCAAAAAGAGGATCCGCAACATTATTTCAGAGTTTCCATTTCGCACTTTACAGCGCCCATCCGATGGTATCTTGTAACAAAACATTGCACTTATCAGATTAAAAGTTCCGCCAGAGAATTTCCCTCAAGGCAGATGGCTGGCTTGCAGTCACACAAAACTCGGAGGAAATTATAAAGCAATTCTGGATATTAACGCCCGATGAAGATTAACATAAATTACGAAACACTGTTTATGGCAGAATTGAGCGTGTTTGTTTAAGTTTCGAGTGCCAGATTTTTTGTTAAATATAAGTGCTTCGCGTACGCTACTGTGTGAATATAAAATTTCAACATCATTTGGAAAGCATTTTGCATAATCGTGAATGACGTTTCGATGGATTCGCGATCACGCTCCGTGGTGCGTTAGCTAATTTGACGGGCGGCATATGCTCGAACCTTCGAATATATTCTCCCCTAAAAACGAATGATGTCCTCATCCCTTCTTAGTCTGTCAGGTTTTTTGAGTGAACGAAATTAACTGCTTGCTTTTTCGAATCCATAAATTTCACAAGCAAATTGACGACTTTTTCCGATCCATGTTTAAAAAAAAAATCAGATTTCTCCGGTATGCATATAAGGATGAGCCATTGGTAACCAAATATCATTAGTAAAATCTAGCGCAGTAAGTTTTTTTTCAAATGTATCCTACAACAGGTGCGCTTATTGATAAAAAAAAAGTTGGTGTTTTTTTTCCTGAAAGCACGCAACTTTCAGACTCTAAAAAGGATCTCTAAATTATAGTCTCACATGCTCCCAGGAACAAGAAAAGCACTAGGTCCCAAGTAGTGTTCACAAATTTTGCCTTTTTATCCAATTAATAAAGAAAAAAATGTTTCAACCACAAAGTTTTACTGCGATCACTTAAAGTGTCTAGACTAAAACTTAAAAGCGTAATTTTTTGGAAAAGAAACCAAGCCAAAACGAGTTCGAGTCATAAAATAGTTCCGCTGGAACTAATAAAATCCCAAATTGAAACCGAATTAGTAATGCTGCTTGCGGCATCTGATTCAATTAAAATATCTACTTTCGCAGAATCCAAATTGAAACATTTTGTTTTACGATTTTAAAAATTTAAAAAGTTGCAATCGTGACTCGCAAATTATTCCAGCTTTGAATTTCTACTCGGCTGAACTGTACCGGTTACAAAACAAACCACTCGAACATCTGGAAACCTCAAAGCAATTTTGCTACTACTCATAAACAATTTAGACGTGTTGGCTCCTTATAAACCAAGATCACTAAGCGATAGCTCTAAATTATTATTCCCTTTAGTGGTATTCATTTTAACTTTTATTTCAAATATATTAGTTGTCTCTATGCCACACATTTCATTCTTGACTTTTCTTGAACACCTTTGTCATCTGATTTGGTTTATACGAGGAAGATTCTGGAAATATGCTCCATTGAATTTTTTTATCCATAAGCGTGCAGTTTCGCAAAGAATTTTCAGTGTTGTAAGTAGAACATTATACCGGGTATTCATGGCACACCAATGTTGCAACTAGAGCAAAAATAGAGCCAATCTTTTAAATTAATAACTGGTATCTTTATTATCATTGAAGATGTTTGGCTTGTTGAAAACCTAGATCACACTCCAGCGATTTTGCAATGCTTATTATATTTTAGATTTTTGGTTGAATAAGCCTCTAATAGTGGAAAATTGTAAGCTGCAATGCTTTTCTTGTATGTAGTATAAAAACAACATAATTCTCTTGGTTTGAGGAGCTTTTTCAAATATTTCTGATTCAAGTATAGTACACATTTTCTGATATCTGAGATGAATCTGGTATACTAACTAGAAGAAAGTCATCTTGGTTTTCTACAACCTGGCAGAGTCATTTAGATCAGTTCCACTCAACGATACTTCTTTTTTTTTCAGCTTGTCGTCATCCACTCTTGGATCTAGGATCTACGTCTCTTCCACACTTTTCCAAACTCTATATTTAGCAGTTTGAATCCTAGCAATATTGAGCCCATTATTTTGTCAGTCTAACTCTTTCAAGATGCATTCTGGGTATGATGAATTATTTGAGAATCAACAAAGCAAATTTTTCAGATATATCGCAGCTTCTCAGGGAAATCTACCAAAAAAAAAACTGTATTTTTATGAACAAAAACTCATCCAGACTTATTGAATTTTAATGAGAAACTATAGTCAGTTCTCCTTCGGTTCATACCGTACGTACAGAGGAAAATTGCTTGCTATACTTTTTTCTTGCATGGAATTCTGTAATAAGATCATTCAGCTTCTATAGTGTGACATGGAGTTACTGAGATTACTTTCCCAATATTACAAAGAATGAATGTCAAGTAACTCATATAACGATATAATTCAGAACAACAAATTTTGTAAGAAATTTCACCAAAATTAAATCGCAACTGAGTTTACATAATTATGTTTTATTAAATTTAAAATTTTATATCTCATTATTCCAACGTTCATCCCGTATGCTATGATGGCAGGTCAGTAAAAACAACCACCGCCGAAAAATAGGACTTTATTCTACCACAGAGAGTCAGTATTCCCGCATTATACTGTTTTATGCTCGAATTTACGCGAAAGTGTTAATTTAAATGTAAATTTAACTGTCAGCTCTAATTAGAGGAAGAAACTAATTTTCCAGTAACTTTTCAGGTAGCTACAAACTGACGCGTTCGTTGGCAAATTTTCAAAGTGCACCTCGAAAAATGACAGAACCGGCGAGGCCCCGGTCTTTTTCTCTCGGGAAATGATGATATTTTAGGACTATAATTATGACCGCAAAGGAATTTATTTGGAAACGTGCAAAGCGGAGTTTTGTTACCCGAGGAAAATGCTAAGCATGATTTTAAATACTTAGAAATTTTCTACTCGAATTTGTAGGCGGATCGGATTTATGAGTATTGTAACTACACATATATTTTTAAGTCAAGCAATAAATCCTAAAAAGAAAAGTACCATATTTCACTCTGCTTATCTTGGCGATGCTCTTTCACCAAACAACTTGTTGTGGTCGTTCAATTAATTTTGACTTTGTTAACAATAGAGGAAGTTTGCCCTGGAATAGCATGAAAGAGTAATAATTGACATTAAAATAAATGGTTATGCATGAAACAAAGATATTCTGCTTTGTTTATTGGGCTACTTATATAATTTATGGAAAACATTGTGTCATCTGATTCAATTTTTAAAATTGTGTTGAAAATGTCAAAAATCTATGATTGATTGCCCATTTATCTTCTTCTTATAATTTGTGATAATTGCTTGGCTTCTAGAAATAGAATATGATGAATTATGACAGTTTAACAAAAATTATTGAAAATTATTTTAATTGCTGCTAACATTGTATTATACAGATTTGTATCCTTTCTCTGTTATCCTCTAGATTGTTTTACTCAAGATACCTACTACAAGCAATCTAATTATACTTTCGCATATTATCATGAGAGAGCAGGAAACAAAATCAGTTTGCGAAAGTATATACACGTCGTGGAGGAATCTATCAAAAAGGAAGCTGCAACATGTTCGACTAGACTGAAATTATACAGTAACAGCACGAATGTTGCATATTAATGGCGCAACTTTGCATATCTGAAGGTATGCCTGTCATCTTAGACTTGAATAGATATTCCATGTAGGACTTCGAAACAATAATATTAGTAGTCTAAATTACAAAACTGCAATTTTTTCTCTCTCTAGGGAAGAAAAACACAAAAAATGCGCTATCACCACTCTGTGGCACTTAAGTAAGGGTGCTCGGCTAATGTAAAATAAAAATGCTTCGAGCAATACAATAAGGTAAAACAAAGCCCTTACACTTTCGTTATTTAAGGGATCTTGGAACGTTCTGCCAAGGTACAGTGAAGTTTTTTTTCAATGAGAGGTTACTGGTTACCTTTAGTCCTTTACCTCTGGTTGATAACAAAACCTGACACAATGTAGGCAAATGAAATTCCACACCTGTTATAACTATATTGGCTTCTTCTCTCACTGCTTGAATTAAGTTTCTATATGCTCGGAAAGATATCGGCAACCATCTGCCGCAGTATTCGAGAGAGCGATGTCAACTTTTAATAAAATATCAATAAAACCTGGCGCCTTGCTAAATAACTCCCTATTATAAAGCAATAAAGCCAACATTGCCGCTATTTTCATTTAACGAAACTCAAAACTTCGCTTATTTACGATCGAACCGAACTCAAAGAAATACTTAGGCAAACAATTTTGCCACTTCAAAATGCAGTTTCTTCCGATACTCGTCTGATATTCAGACGCTTTCTCGGCACATTTTCTTAACTGCACCACCCGAGAAAAACATTACTTCTTAATTAAAGTTTTGGGATATATAGGTAGTTGTCCACGTGGCATACAGTTGAATCGCGTTTCTTGCTGACGACAAAATAGATTTCGGTTTTTGGAAGTAAAGTTGAATTCTTGTGGGAGAAAGTGTTGGAAATAATAATATTATATATATACACATATTTGGAATAGATATAATTCCACATAGTTTGCAAGTTATTATGAAAAACTTATTCATACGACTCGCGTGGTGTCGACATCAATGGAATATCTGTAATATGATGGTTCTCTACTACCTACTAGAGTATATGTCTTTTTCGAGGTCCTTTTCCTCTATTAAGATTTTTAGAATACCATACTTATCTGATTGTCACTTAATATAGCCAAAGCTTGCCAGTTTTCTCGCCTTCATTTTCTGAACGATTTCTTTCCCTTGGTTCATTCTCCATTTGTGCCATGTCCGATTCAACTCGTAATGTTCTTGAATCCTTAATCCTTCATTCTTGTTAGGGAAACTTCAGTAAGTGTCCCGCAGCTTCACTAATCACCACCCTTTCCAACTGAATATTGGCTCAAAAATTTGGAAAAATGTTGCGACTGTTGCTAATAAACCTTCACATCACTTCCAATCCAATAATAGCCTCTAAGATAATCTCGTCTGAGTTGACTGACTTCTGATATGCCGTCTTCTGTTTGGATCATGGAAGTTCGCTATTATGATGATGTCTTTGTCATCTATGTCAGTCCCTTCTAACCAATGACACAGTATCAACTACCTAAGTAAATACCACTCTTCAAGTTTACTAAAGTGTGTCGACGAGTCAGCATTTATTTGGTATAAAAACCGCGCCAAAATCCATTACCGGCAGACTAAGGCTAGTGCAAAGTACCTCAAATGGGAAAAGCCCCTCTAGCTAAGTCACCTCCCAGTGCAAACTACCCTTAATGGGAAACGCCCTTCTGGACCTGTCTCAAACCTAGCTACTTCTGGGAGTATTGAACGCAGCAGACTAGGTCCAGTGCAAACTACCTTTATTAAGTAACGCCCTTCTGGACCTGTCTCAAATCCAGCTTCAGTCTACAGTCATGCCAAGTGTACCTCCAACTTTCTAACAATTTGTTTTTTCTAAACATTGTCAACGAAAGCTCAGACCAATCAGTGTAGTTCAACGCTGGTAGGGGTATTTGCCTTCGGAGTAGTTGTTTCTGACTGGTCAACAAAGTTCAGTTTTGCTTGGACAGGGAGCTTCAGCCTATGTCCTTCTGATGATTCCTAACAAGGACGAAACGCGTCAAGGATTGACGAAAGAGAGAGAAAACTTTCTAACAGTCAAGTCATTACAACAATCCTATTCCCGTATGCAAAAACTACGGAAAAAAGGGACACATAGCAACAGTGTGTAGGGGCCAACCACAGAGGGCCCAGTACTACAATACTATACAGTACGGAGCAACCAGAACAGTCCTGTATGTCACAACTCTGGAAGACAAGGACATTTGGCGACCACCTGTAGGAACCAACGGCAACACCCAAACGGCAAGGGATGGCAAAATTAGATGCCCCAACCATCCTAACCTTAGGGGAAGAAAGTAAAATAGCAATTCATCACATCACGATTAAAATTAATGAAAGAATGATGCAGGCAATATTTGACACAGGAGCCCAGGATAATGTATTGCACAGGGATATAATACAGGGAGAAATATCAGAAAATAATGATACAGTCCTAGTTACTGCAGGAGGACGTAAGATAAAAGGTTTAGGAGACACTAAAATCCCAATAAGAATATCAGGAAGTCCAATGTGGAGTGGAACACTGAACGCCAAACTTATTTCATCTCTAACACAACCTATTATCTTAGGAATGGAGTTTTTATTAAAAAATAAAGCACGTAAAGAACTAATTTTAAATGGAAAACACAGAATACCCTTAAGGCACACAAACAACGAAAAAATACTTATGGCGGGCCTAATCACAGCAAAACAGCCAGTCAAAGAGAAGCAGCTTAGACCTAATTTGAAAATGGATGAACTGGAGTTCAACAAATTCATAAAAGGCCACACTAACATAACAACCGACCAGGTCAACGGTTTCCTAATGGAAGAAAATGGAAATATAGGCACCCTACCAACTAACGCCATTTTAGCAGTAGGTGTAACCCAAGAATACAACGCGAAAAAGGCAATTCTTAAGAAATACAGGCATTTGCTTTCTAGAAACAGGCAAAAGGCGACCATAGGAGAGTTAACGATAACAATCGCATTGCCTATCTGACCAGAGGACAAACTTTCAGTGAAATTTACCTTCAATGGGAAATTGAAAGCAGCAGACTAGATCCAGTGCAAACTACCTTTATTGGGAAACGCCCTTCTAGACCTGTCTTAAACCCAGTTTCAGTCTTCAGTCACGACAAGGCTACAGAGGGTACATAATACAGAGTGGCCTATAAGTAGTACGTCCCTCCGTAGAAGAGACGTCATGATACTATTTCTAGGATAATATTATTATTATTCTATACATATCTTATTATACCTATACCAAGCGAGTTTCTCTCTACCTGAACTCCACCTATGCCCCCAGGTCACGCTCCTGTTGTGACGTCCCAGGACGAAACGTATAGGGTTTGTGACACACACACACAACACAATTCTGGTATTCATATTATCTAATGATCAATTATTGATCTTGTCACTCTAGACTTAAACGTATTTCAACAATGAAAACTGAGACAACCTCTGCGATAAAACAGCGTAGAATCTACTTTCTGCATAATAATTATCTAGACCTGATTACTCTACCCTATAAAATAAGCCCTACAAATATAATTACTGTGAGCTCGAGTTGACACCAACAATGTATCCTCTCTCGAAATAAATCAGTCAAACGTACACTATTAATTTATCAAATGGACAATATACATAATGAAAATTGGATCCTCGAAAAGACTTATTTTAATAATAAAATACGCGACCGCATTTCGCGTGTGCACATACTACCCCCACGTAAACGCAAGCTTTGCTGACATGACAACGGCTTTGCGACCAGGGAATGCACTCAGCCAAATGATGTAGGGTCGCGTAAGTCATGAAAACAACCCTTTCGCATTGATAGCTCCTGGATATCTAATTAGAAATTATTGTCGCTCCTGTTTACCCTACATTTTTGGTAGGTAGGTACATAGTTATTAAAAGATGTGAAAATTTTAGAAATGAAAGGGAACCAAACTGAAAATAGTTTTATAGCTGGCTGATGTTCATGTTTGAATTTTTCCTATCCAAAATCGGAAATAAACTTTTAAAATCTACCCCGTAAACACACACTATTTCTAAAAATGTATACCTAAACCACGTTGCGGTTTGGCCGCTATCGCATGAACTAGGTCAGCGAATAGAGGGGTTTATACCAGTTTTTTTTTTTTTTTTTTGTAGTTATATATCCAGAAGTGGCGTATTTCGGCCGTAAATAATACGCGGAAAGCCCGTATCGTTAAAAAGTTTAAAATGCGAACGAATCGCTGAATTTTTTAGCTCTTTATTGGCAAACTTTAAAAATATATATACAGTTGTACAGAGTAATTGCCTAGAGCTTTGCCAGGAAATTTATTTTAGCGGATTGCGTCGTTTACTAGTTAAATTGTTTCGTTAGTTTTACGAGACTTTTAAAATTGTTATTATTAGCGTTGAATTTTCGAATGCTGCAATAGGGATAGCATGCAAATTTTAAATAAACAAACTCCGGTTGAAGCTTATTATACCAATTTATTGTTATAACGATTTGCAATATTGCCACACAAGAAATCCATGCGGTCGTTTTCAACAACACAACCAAAAAAAGTACCTACCCAAAATATATTTCGGCGTAAGCTCATGATATATCTTACATGAGAATTTTAAACCTGGATTTTCTGACTCAATTAATCAAGATTTTACAAGCCACATTTAATAAGTCCGGCTAACATAGTCGTTATTGTTAAAAGCACCCACTGTTATGGAAATTTGCGTCGCGTTACCAAAGACCGTTTTTAATGCCCGATTAAAATGTCCAAAGCTATTCGTTATCATTTAAGTTTGATGTGTGCCAGCCATATACTGCAATCAAATGGACATTGTACCTCGTGGATTATTTGCGATTGACACTACTGTACCGTTATATGTATGTTTCTTTGTCCACTTAGTTATGCTGGAATCAATCTTTTTGTAGGTATTTGAAAGTTCCTGGAAACAAAAACTAATAACAATAGACCTTACACGCGACACAATGAACAAATATATACACCTACAGCCCTATAATCGAAAGGCAACAAAATATTAATTGATCCGGGTTTTTTTCATGTTTGGACGGTTTTTTTTTCTGTCCCATTTCCCGTCTTATCGGCCCTGCGGGCTCTACCACAGAAAATAAAACGGAAAAATTACTGAGGAAATTGTGCGGGAAAGTGGGACTTAATATTTGCCGCAGTTGATAATCGATATCGGCCATAAATCTGACTGGACTCCAATGTACTGGAATGTATATGAGAACATATTTAGGGAAATTAGAAAGTTTTAGGGGAGCAATGTGATGTATGTTAGAGCCTAATTCAATAATACCTGATAATGTGAAAAGTGTATTCCAGGAATTGCAACACTTTTTTCTCGGCGTTGGACCATAGTATAATAATAAATATATAATTGAAACAAACTATTACAAACAGAATACAAGAATACAACGATGTCATTATTATTTAGTACCTGCATGAAATATTTATAGGAAAATTGCTATTACATGTATTTTGTATACTTATTGTTAACTGAATTTTTATGTCCAACAACCTGCCATCAGTATTCAGTATTGTTCCGCACTGGGTTTCAAAATGTTGTAACTTTTGGTTGGTATAAATCATACTAAATTGTAAAATCATACTTACATAGGTCATCGTCATCATAGGCGATCACTCGATAAACCTACAGAAAGACGAAATTCTAGGGAGGAGAGCCTCAAGGCTAATAAATAATACGTTGTTATAGCAAAAATGTTCATCCTATCTTGCAATTCATACAAAAATTATTATTGAATTTCCAAAGCTTTCGAATTTCTCGACAACCAAAAACAAATCCATAACTTGGAAATTCTAATTATTTATTTCAGCAAAAAAGAGAATAAACGAGCAAGTGTTACAAAATGAAAACCCATCGAGTTCTAATGACAATGTCGGATGTCTGTACAATATGTCTCGAATATTGCATCCTCTCGTTCTTGAGCACAATGCATTCATCTAGCATTGTTTAGCGTACATATTGCCACTTTACAACTGGCTGGTGCATGTGAAGCACAAGTACCCCAGCCGGTCCGACATGTGTCATTATTGTTCTGGGGGCCCTGAACGCTGAACTTATTGTTTTAGTGACCGTTTAATCCGACACGCATTTTTTGCCCATTTTACTTTCTTTTTTCTATTATTTGAAAAATAATACAATGCAGCATTTATTGTGATGTACCATACATATAAAACAACCATTTTGTATCCTTTGTAGTGCATAGTAATTCATGAAAGACAATGTTACAAATAATTTCGTCGGTCTGTCAAAAAGTTGGTTTGTGTCCCCTCGAAGTGTGCTTTACTGTGCCGATGATATTTTCAACTGTGCCGTTCCGATACGAAAGTTATAGAAAAAACAAGATGGGGGGCTAACTTGACGCTTAGCCCCCCAAAATTTTGGAAATCGGATCAAACAAAAATATGTTCTTATGAAATCTGAAGTTTGCTGAACTGTGCTGTATCAGGTTTTTCTCAAAATTTCCATATCAGATCATTTTCCGACAAAATTCTACTAGAGGGGCTAACTTGACGCTCAGCCCCCCCCCAAAATTTTGGAATTCAGATCAAACAAAAATATATTCTTATGCAATCTGAAGTTTGCTGAACTGTGCTGTATCAGGTTTTTCTCAAAATTCCATATTAGATCATTTTCCGACAAAATCCTACTAGAGGGGCTAACTTGACGCTCAGCCCCCCAAAATTTTGGGAATCAGATCAAGCAAAAATTAATTCCTATGCAATCTAAAGTGTGCTGAACTGTGCCGTATCAGGTTTTTCTCAAAATTTCCATATTTGGTCATTTTCCGACAAAATCTTACTGGGGGGCTAACCTGACGTTGAGTCCCCTCAAAGTTTTGGAAATCAGATCAAAGAAAAATGGATTTTTATCCAGTGCACCAGTGCAAATATTTAATCGCTCGGAGTGGGTGGGAGTGAGTGCCCCACCAGTGCCGCACTTTTTTTGCGAACGGATTTCGCTATTGAAGTGTATCCTACCAAAAATTAAAATTCAGTCTAGTCTACAATTCAGATTGAATAGGAGTCCATTTTCGTTTGATTCAATTTTCAAAAATTTTTGGGGGGGCTGAGCGTCAAGTTAGCACCCCCAGTAGGATTTTGTCGAAAAATCACCGAATCTGGAAATTTTGAGAAAAATCTGATACAGTACAGTCCAGCACACTTCAGATTGAATAGGAATCCATTTTTGTTTGATCTGATTTCCAAAATTTTGGGGGCTGAGCCTCAAGTAATCCCCCGAGAAAGATTTTGTCGGAAAATTACCGAATATGGAAATTTAGAAAAAAAAAAACTGATACACTACAGTCCAGCACACTTCAGATTGAATAGCAATCCATTTTTGTTAAATCTGATTTCCAAAACTTTGGGGGGGCTGGGCGTCAAGTTAGCCCCCCAGTAAGATTTGGTCGAAAAATGACCAAATATGGAAATTTTGAGGAATACCTGATACAGCACAGTTCAGCACACTTCCGATTATATAAGAATCCATTCTTGTTTGATCTGATTTCCAAAATTTTGGGGGGGCTGAGCGTCAAGTTAGCTCCCCCAGTAGGACTTTGTGGGTAAATGACCGAATATGGAAATTTTGAGAACAACCTGATACAACACATTTCAGATTGTATAAGAATCCATTTTTTGTTTGATTTGATTTCCAAAATTGTGGGGGGGGGCTGAGCGTCAAGTTAGCCCCTCCCAGTAGAATTTTGTCGGGAAATGACCGAATACGGAAATTTTGAGAAAAACCTGATTCAGCACACTTCAGATTGCATAAGAATCCATTTTTGCTTGATCCGATTTTCAAAATTTTGGGGGGCTGAGTGTCAAGTTCGCCCCTCATCTTGTTTTTCCTATAAGTTTGGTATCGGAACGGTACAGTAAAGCACACTTCGAGCACAGTAAGTGGTTGCAATTTTATTAGAAAATTCTATTGTAGGGGGGCTAACCTGACGGAGCCGAAAATGGAACCCCAGTTTTTGGTTTTATAATTTCTTTTTGCACTCGATCGTTATCCATACACCAAAACAAAACATTTTTTGTACGAATTGAAAAAATTACAAAATAAAGACCGGCTTTGCATTTTTACATTCCGATTCCAATCACTTATGCAGAATACTTTCAAAGTATATTCAAATATACATAGGTAATCTGAGCTTGCAAAAACTGTTCCGCATCCTAACAAAACACACTCCTTATTGTTCAATTATGCAAAAAACATCCCCCGAAAATCCGCATACATACAGAAAAACCAAAACTGAATTATTGAACAGCTGGTTTTTGGTTTGTCGTCCGCAAATGGACCGCATGAAATATTCAAAAAGTTTTGACCCCCAAGTCAATATGTCGATTGATAGACTCGTCGTCCGGTTTTTTTTTTTTCACGTGCAGTTTGACACAGAGTGTCCGGAAAAATGTTCCCTTTGACCCTTTTCGGGACCTGATGCTCAATGTGTGGCTGTTTTCTTTTAAATTTCAGAGGCGGAGAACTTGATTTAATTAAAATTCCTGGTTTAAGTATTATAGAACAACGCATCAAGTACATCAGGGATATTGTCACCATTACCTAGATTATTATTATTTGAGCTGCATCAACGATTTTGAGGAATGCTTAGTATAAGAACTCTATGGTTGCGCTGACATTAAATTCATACATCCATCTATGAGTCTTATATTGGCATGCATCATTATTGTTGGTATAAATATTTTGAAATTCTAAATATTCTCTAATAAATTACAAAGACATAGTAAATTGTCAGCTGCCACTGTCACGTCGTATGCTATTTCTTTTACGAGCCTGATGGGATATGGCCGACGAATTGGAAAAATTCGCCATTAGGTTTTTCCAGATAGTCCGGCCCTTTGATCTCTCTATCCACACATAAAATATTGGATCGAAGGAGACGGATGGATGGGGCGATCGTATATATGTTTAAGCTTATTAAACATATATCGCTGCCTTTTTTTTTCCAATTGAGTTTTATGTGGTTTGTTAGTAAATATTTGTCTGGAAAACCGAATATATTTCTTATTTTTGTTATGAATTCTGTTACGAGAGGCACCTCTTTCTTGTTTTGTTTGCACTCATACTGGTTTCGAATGGTAGTGTAAACCAAAAAAGGCCAACCAAAAAGTGTACCATTTCATCCCAATCCCATAAAATGGAGTTTTAAATTGAGGATCATGTGGCCAAATTACTTCAGGCCTTCAAGGGCGATCTGGATCTCAAATGGTGACTTAAAAATTTTGAATTCTGGAAAAATTACGCCGGAGGCCCTACTCATGCCAGTAAGAGAAATTATCAATCAACAAATTACCATTATCGATAATTTCGAGACAAGACCAGTGTTACCAACTCGGTAGAATTTCCACTAGTTCTAGTGGATTTGAAAGTCGTCTAGTGGAATGATGGTTTTAGCAAATTCCAATATATTGGTAATTTTAATGAGATCCACGGTTTCTAGTGAATTTTTAGTAATATTTAGCTTTCGTTAGTTTTCGACACCTCTTTTTTAAAATTTCGACATTAGAGCAAATAGTGCAAGCGCCTCATCGTTCAGGTACGGCCAGAGTAGAGTATAGTGAAAAGAGTTAACTCGACGAGATCACATGACTATGTAACTGCTCTTTATCCGCTCCAACTCCGTTTTGACAAGCCGAACTTATCCATACTCACAGGCATTTGGGTGATTATTTATGTTATTTGTCAACATTGTCACTCAAATTTAAAGTAAGCAAAGCAAACGACTTTACCGTGCTGCCTGCTGGAACATACATAACCTAAGAACAGAGAGAAGAAACCAAAACACAACATTCATTCATCAATCATCATTCATCAATCATTCATTCTACTTCAAAAATCAACATTACCAACACCCTGGGGCCTGGACACTGAACACCCAGGTCACCTACAGAACCAGTCGCTTTTATTCGATCCATATTGTAAGAGTTATTGAACAATAAAAAGATACAGAGAGGAGCACTAGAAATTTCAAAAACAATCGGAAAAATTTAGTAGATTTTTCACTGGTCCAAAAATGTTTCTATTGAATTTGAATATCGTTTCTAGTGGAAGCTCTTGGTTCAGAGTTGGCAACAATGGACAAGACAGGCTCAAATACTTACGTAAGAAATATACAGGCAGGACCAGGCTACTAGATACATACGCTTATTCAATGAGGCCGATTGACTAGTAACCATTTCACTTCAGGATCGTCATAGTAGATCATTGATTGTCCCTGCAAGTTATTGAAATTCGTGCATCTTCGGCGCTCGGCTATAGGTACTCCACTTAGGCAGTACCGACCCGATTCATCTTATTACTTCCTATGTGTTTAGTAGGTTGGTCCAGTTTGTCACTAGAGTTGCATTCAGATCATGGGTATTCGTAAGACAAGGACAACACCTTCACATTTACTGTCTGATACCATGGTAGAACGATTCAATAAGACCATAGACGAACATCTGACAAAAGTGGTCGCAAAGAATCAGCGAGATTGGGACAAAAAAGCTGTTCACGAGTCAACAGATAAAAGTCCGGCTAAAATCGTTTTTTGGAAGGGAGCTCAGGTTACCTTGCGATCTGATGTTTGGAATACCTGAAGAAGAACGAGAAGAAATTCGAGATTATGCCGACGAAGTAAGGGCATGACTTCTGGGGATACATATCCAGTTGGCCAGTGACCGAATGAAGACCAGATACGACTTGAAAGCCAACACAGCCGGATTTCAAGGTGATCTAGTGTGGCTACATAATCTAACAAGAAAGAATGGAGTGTCGCCGAAATTGTCTTCAGCATAGGAAGAACCGTACAGAATAGTCAAGAGGATCAATGATTTGGTTTATCGATTTTAACGCAACATCAGGAGTAAGATTGACGATATATCATGGGCGTGGAGTAGATCGGGATGATCAACCGTAAGAGGAGGTTAGTGTCGCGGTGCGCTTTCGTCATGGTGTACAGAATCTTACTTGAAATCTAGAAAATACTGCCTTATTCGAGCAGAAAGATAATCGCTTTTATTCTGGATTTGACAAAAATGGATTATAGATATATAAAGGACAGTATTAGTTAGTAGTTTTAAGTTCAAGATTGACTGTGATACGTTTTAGATACTGATTATTGTGAAAGTTGAAGAGTTGAGTTGTTTTAGTTAATTAGTGAAGTAATTAGTGTCAGATTGTGTAGTAACGTGGAATAAATTATTCTTGTGTTACTTAATTGGACTTTGATTTTGGAATAAACGAACCCAAGATTTCTGTCACGTATCCCAGAGCCGTGACAGTATTTATTATGGTAGAGAGAAGTTGTGGGTTGAGGACGAAGTGGAATAAAGCTTCCTTATATTCTAAACAAGAAAGTTTTATTCCACTTGGTCCTTAAACTACGATGCAATATATTAATAATCCATCCCTAAAATTATGATTTTATTTTCCTATTTGATCAGCTTGACAAATCAGTGCCTAACTTTGTTATAACCGCAAAAGTCTATCCGCAATTTAAATTAGAATTGACAAAGGCTTTGTGTGTACGCACGCCTACAACTGGACGAAAACCAGCAGGCAGCAGCAGCAGCAGCCAGAGCTGGCCAAAAACAAATTGCCAAACGTTCCAGAAACAAAAGAAAATTCGTCGACGACTAATTTTCCTGTTGTATTATCCTAATTTGCCGTATTCGACATGAATTTCTATTGTCATTTTGATTTGGCGTAGTAAATTGTTTTTCCGCCCGATATGTTTGAAACGTCCGTCGACAATGAGTGCGCGAGACCGTTTCGGTTTCAATTGCAAATGTTGTAATTAAAATTTTCCCTGTCACAATGTGAATTACATTTAGAGCGAGTCCCATTTAAATTGTAACATACGCACAACCCATTTTTCACCCAGTCAGTTGTCTTTTTGAAAAAAAAATAAATAAATAAAAATCTACGATTCAAATTATTATAAGGTAATATAATTGTCGATTGTCATAAGAAGCTTCAAATAAGTAATTAAGTCTACAAGGAAAATGACCGGAATGACAAATTTAGTAATTAGAACGTGAAACAGGTTGAATTCCAACCACCAACGCCGTTGTAAAGACACCTGAACCACACTGGCGTTTTGTCCATAGCAAATGATGGAATTAATTGTATTTTTAAATAGTTTTTGATTAGGACGTAATGCACAAGAACAATAATAGATTTTACTTATTATTTAACAAACAACAGTCCACTGTTAAAAATATAACAGATAGGTATTAGTAAAAATACAGTTTAACATTTATGTTTGATTTCAGATACTATATTATACCTACTTTATATAGGTACAGTCAAAGTATCTTTGTCAAGGTATTGAATAAAAAAGTACATACAATTATTATTGTGCAAGTAAATTCTTTTCAAATAGAAATCATAAATTCATATTATTCTCGTGTAGATTGTCCAGGTCCGGTTCATCAAACTTTATTCCGGGTGGTCGTCACATCAAAGCACCTGCTGCCAGTTCAGAAATGATGTTACATTTTCAGGCAGCAACTCTTTTACCTACAGAAGTCATGAATTTTATTATACAAAATTAGTTTAATTTTACACTGAACAAACTCTAGCCGGTATCCAATTATGAGGATTAGTTTTTTCCGCTTTAGTTTTTCAGTTCACGTTAAGATGTTAGACATCGGAGAGATTAAGCGCTGTCAGCATATCATTATCTTGTTGATTTATCTGGTTAGTATAGCTTTTAAATGTAAAAGGTTTATGAAATATGTACATATTTGCAATTTTTTTTTTCGTGAATAATTTTAAACATAATTTCATAGCGAATAAGGTATTGTTATAAACCCGCCACTCGTACTTTTTGATTGCCCCCTGTAACTACAGTTAAAGAAGCCAGAAAATTCGACTATTTTCAAGATGAACTGAATCACGAAAATTCGCGCGTGTTAGAGTATGACGCACATAACTATTAAAGCCCCGGTGCGCACCGCGTAAGGATAAGTTCTGATTGACGTACGACAAGTGCAGTAAACTGTAAAGTCAGGAACTAAATAACCACGTTCGAAAATAATCGTGCCTTATAAGCATAAGCTTTATTTGGAGTAGTTCGGAGTGTAAAGTAGTGTTAAATTTCGTGTGATTTTTATGTTATTGTGTTTAATAAAATTCGTTAAAGTTCGAAAAAGTAAATTCTGTTTTTTTTTTCAAAGATAAAAGTCAAAATGACATTATGTTGGCAATACAATGTGAAATTGTCATACTTTCAAATTTTTTATGTAGAAAAGGCCAACCAATTTTTGACTTGGGGAATTATCTTTAAAAAAAAAAAAACAGACTTTAGTCTCACTTATCTGCGAATCCGTATAAGTAACAATTGGTGTCAGAAGTGAAATAAGTGAGTGAAGAAATTTGCATTTATGGTAAATACGAGAAAATTAACATACTGCCGAAATGGAAGAACAGCTAGAGCAGGTGCTCGCTTTGTTGACACTTGCGGACGAGAAGAGAGCAAAAGAAAAACAAGAAGAACAGGACCGACTACAGAAAATCCTTCAAGAACAAGAAGACAGGCGACCTAAAGAAAAGCAGGAAGAAGAGAACAAGGACAGCAAGAGCAAGACCGGCTCCAGAAAATTCTGCAAGAACAGGAAGACAGACGACGGAGGGATATTGACAGGATCGCTGGGTTGTTCCAGAACATCCAACAAGAAGTCAAAGGCGAAATAGAAATGGTTCAAGAAGAAGTCAAAGGCGAAATAGAAACGGTTCGAGAAGAAGTCAAAGGCGAAATGGGGACGATCCGAGAGGAATTCGAGAAAAAATATAGAAAACTGGAGAAAATTCGCGAAGAACCCAATATCAACGAAAGTACCAGCAAAATGGATGTATCGGTGAGCCCAATCGTACGCGGCCAACTCAAACCACCAACTTTTGACTGCGAATCATCATGGTCCATGTAGAAACGACAGTTTGAGGCCGCTGCTAGTGCAAATGGATGGGATGACCAGTAAAAAGCAACATCATTGGTACTTGTACTACGAGGAAAGGCGCTTGAAATTCTTCAAAATATTCCCGAGGCATAACAAAGTGACTATGCAGCTGTTGTAGGAGCCTTAGAGCTGAGGTACGGAAACAGGTATCTCAGTAAAGTCTACCACAGTCAACTCAAAAGCAGATTCCAAGGTCCATCTGAGATACTGCAGGAATTTAGTAGCGACATCGAGAGAATGGTGAGATTGGCGTATCCACAAGCTCTTGAATTCTTCATTGAACAGATAAATGTCCAGTACTTTATCGTTGGAGTAAAAGATGCAGACCTGCAACAAGCACTGAGAATGAGTACGCATACCACCTTAGCTGACACCGTTGTCCATGCATTGGAATATGAAGCTGCCAAAAATGTCTCTTTAAATCAAAGAAGCAAGATTAGGGAAGTGAAGATAGCAGAGGATCGCCCAAACTCAGACGCAGATATGTTCCTAAAACTGGAGGCGCTGTTTCAGGAATTCTGCGCATAGTTATACCAAGAACCAAGAGACAGGAAACAGATCAAATGCTACAACTGCGGCCGAGAAAGACATATTAGCAGAAACTGTAGGCGACGTTCCCGCTCAGGAGATCGTGAAGCGGAGGAAGAAGGTGGTTCCAGAAATCATCAGGGAAACGCCACCTCGCCAGTGTAAGGGGGCGAATGCTGGCGACCACCGATTCTCGAGCCCCCAAAGTAAGGGTGTTCTCCATCAAGAAGAATTGTGAAAGTCTCGTTGCCCAAGGCACCCTCAACGGCAAGAAATGTGATTTAACCATCGACACGGGGGCATCAAGATCAGTGGTTCGCCCCGACAAGGTTTCTAAGGACTCTGTAATGATGTTGAGAAATAAACCACTGCTAGAAACAGCTAAGGGAGATTTGATAAATGTTTTTGGAGAGACCACCGTGATATTGGGAATAGGCAGCACTGAACTTAAGGTAGAAGTGATAGTTGCTGACATAGTGGATGAATTTATATTGGGAGTGGATGTCCTAGAAACCTTTGATTTCCATCAGTGGACTTTAAAAATTAAACGTTGAGAGTGGGCAACGAAGAAATACTCTTCTCATCACCGTCAAATAAAGACTGTCAAATAAGAATAATCGTTGATGAAGATACACGAATTCCTGGAAATAGTGAGTCCAATGTGCGGGCACACCTAGAAAAACAACTAGAAGACGCGAACACCATGATTATGGAACCAACAGGAAAAATGCAGAATGGAACACATGTGGCATATTGCTTAGTGAATTCCAACAATGTTTTTCCAGTGAGAGTGGCCAATCTAACAACAAACCGTGTGACATTGAAGAAAGGAGACGTCATTGGCAGATGTACATCAGCTATACGAGTAGTCTGATGCGCAAAGAAGGAGCCTGTGTCAAATGAAGCACATTTATCAATAGAGCTTCTGGAGAAGTTTGAAAAGAGCTGGAATCACTAAGGCCAGCAGGAAAAGAAGAAAGCTATTGACTTTGTGCAGAAAGAGGCTGGTGTTTTTGTGCAAGATGAAATTACTGGACGAACTAATTTGGTAGATCATCGCATCAATACAGGAAGTGCTACACCCATACGCCAACCAAGTTAACACCATGCTTGAAGAAATGCTGAAGGTCATCATAGAAGAATCTAATAGTCCATGGTCATCGCCGGTCGTACTAGTTACGAAAAAAGATGGTTCTACCAGATTTTGTTTGGATTATAGGAGGTTGAATGGCGTTACGAAGAAAGACAGCCCTGGATTAACGATACCTTAACACCCTATCAGGATCCAAGTGGTTTTCAACGCTGGACTTGAAAAGTGGATATTGGCAGGTGGAACTCAATAAAGAGGATAAGGAGAAGACCTTTTACTGCAGGAAACGGCCTCTATCAATTTAACGTCATGCCGTTTGGATTATGCAATGCACCTGCCACTTTTGAAAGACTTATGGAGTTAGTTTTGCGAGGACTGACTTGGGAAACGTGCATGGTATATCTGGATGATGTCCTGGTGATTGACAAAGATTTCGACGAACGCCTGTCGAATTTTAAGGAAGTTTTTGCCAGGATTCGAAGTGCCAATTTGCAACTGAATCCCAAGAAGCGTGTCCTATTCCAGGAAAAAGTAAACCTCCTCGGCCATGTCGTCTCATCAAGAGGAATAGAGACCGATCCAGATAAAGAATAAACATGAAGTTAGAAGCTTCCTGGGACTCTGCAGTTACTACCGCCGGTTTGTCAAGGATTTTGGAAAGATTGCGAAGCCTTTACATGAACTAACTGAAAAGAACGCTCGTTTTGATTCAATACCTGAATGTCAACGGTCTTTCGTGGAGCTGAAAAATAAATTGACTAGTGCTTCAGTTCTGGCGTATCCCAGGGATAAAGGTCTATTTATGTTAGACACCGACGCTTCGCAAAGTGGAATAGGGGCTGTTCTTTCTCAAATTCAAAACGGCGAAGAAGTAGTAATTGAATACTTCAGTACGCCCATTGGTAAGGCAGAGAAGAATTATTGTGTCACCCGAAAGGAGCTTCTGGCAGTAGTAAGATCTAT
Source organism: Ceutorhynchus assimilis (assembly GCA_917834065.1). Classification (NCBI taxonomy): domain Eukaryota; kingdom Metazoa; phylum Arthropoda; class Insecta; order Coleoptera; family Curculionidae; genus Ceutorhynchus; species Ceutorhynchus assimilis. The sequence goes on from OU892281.1 coordinate 9,410,872, forward strand.
TGAACATTACCACAGCTTTCTCTATGGCCGGAAGTTCCTAGTTAGAACCTACCATTCTGCATTGCAATGGCTGCTCAATTTTAAAAATCCGGAGGGTCAAATAGCGCGTTGGTTAAAGAAATTACAAAGTTCTGACTTCCAAATCAAACATCGCAAAAGAAGGAGTCATGCCAACGCCGACAGCCTATCACGAAAATCATGTATTGACAGCTCATGCAAATTCTGCCAAAGGCAAGAGGAAAAGGAGGCAACCAGAAATTCTGGAGTCGTTCAACAAATAAGGCTTAAGAAATCCAACAACGACGCTAATACTGATGAGGACATTACGAGGGAAGAACAACAAAATATGGATAAGGAATTGAAAATGGTGCGTGGCTGGCTACAAGACGGACAACGACCTGGATGGCAAGAAATTTTCAGTTTGAGTCAAACGGTGAAGGGATACTGGCTGCAATGGGACTCGTTGTGCCTGCGAGATAACTTGATTACTCGCAAATCCAGTCCAGACGGAAAAAACCTAGTATATCAGACCGTTGTGCCACGGACCATGGTGGACAGAGTGCTTCAAGAACTGCACAGTAGTAGGAGTGGCGGACATTTTGGAGTCAATAGGACCTTGGTTCGAGTAAGAGATAGGTACTATCGGATCAACTGTCGTAGGGATGTTGAAGAGTGGTGCAAAAGATGCGATCTCTGTGCTTCTAAGAAAGGTCCCAAGACGTGATCCCGTGGAGAAATGAAGCAGTACTTGTCTGGTTTCCCTTGGGAGAGAATTGCCGTGGATATTGCAGGTCTTTTTGCTACGACGGAGTTAAGTACCTCATGGTTGCTATGGACTATTTTTCAAAGTGGTCAGAAGTAGTTCCCATACCCAATCAGGAAGCAGTTACTGTTGCGGAATCATTGCTGGAAAACGTCATATACAGACATGGGGTACCGATGGAACTTCATACCGATCAGGAAAGAAATTTTGAGTCCGAGGTATGGTAACAACTGATGAGGTTACTGGGACTAAGAAAAACTGCACTTCACCCACAGTCGGACGGAATGGTCGAGAGACACAATCGAACCATCAATCAATACCTCTCGATGTTTGTAGATGATCACCAGCGAGACTGGGATAAACTAGTGTCTCTTTTCCTTCTGCATGAGTACACCATCTATGCTGTTGACTGGAAGAGAAATGAAGCTTCCAGTAGATTTGATGTTTGGCTGGCCTCCAGTCGATGAAGACGAGGCTGTACTTCCAGTTTACGTGGCTGATCTCCAGGACAGACTTAGAGTGGTACACGATTTCGCCAGAAATAAGCTACGTCTGAACAGTGACAGAATGAAGATGAGACTCGATCAACGGCAGTCACTGAACACCTTTAATGAAGGCGATGCTGTCTGGTTGTATCAGCCACAGTGAAGAAAGGGACTTAGCCCGAAACTGCAACGACCATGGGAAGGACCATACAAGGTCATTAAGAAAATCAACGACTTGGTATACCCAAGGTCGTTCACATGGAGAGGCTGGTTCCATACAAGGGCAAGAGCGCACCGACTTGGATGTGATTTGGATAAGCTGTTCGGGGCGAACAGCTTTGAGGAAGGGGGCAGGGTTATAAACCCGCCACTCGTACTTTTTGATTGCCCCCTGTAACTACAGTTAAAGAAGCCAGAAAATTCGACTATTTTCAAGATGAACTCAATCACGAAAATTCAAGCGTGTTAAAGAAGGACGCACATAACCATAAAAGCCCCGGTGCGCACCGCGTAAAGATTAGTTCTGATTGACGTACAACAAGTGCAGTAAACTGTAAAGTCAGGAACTAAATAACCACGTTCAAAAATAATCGTGCCGTATAAGCTTTATTTGGTGTAGTTCGGAGTGTAAAGTAGTGTTAAATTTCGTGTTATTTTAATGTTATTGTGTTTAATAAAATTCGTTAAAGTTCGAAAAAGTAGTCTCACTTATCTGCGAACCCGTATAAGTAACAGTATGAATTGGATCACGGCTAAAACTCCACTCAATCAAAAAAAAAAAAAAACAGCGTTCCAAATTTCAAAGTAATCCGAGTTCACTAATTCCAACACGGACCGGCAAAATGCATAATGGATCCGCATCCATTTTGTACGAGTCGAGAGACGTCTATCGGACTGACACGTGCCTCCGAAGTGATGCACGTGTCCAACGATAGAGCCTGGATTTCTGGATGCAAACTGTCTGCCACGTTTTTCGACTTTAGAAAAAAATTGCAGTTTTGTCCGAAGACGGTTATATATTAGAAGAAATTTTATAGAGGGGGGGATGTATTCGAAACAAATAGAGCCCATTAACTTGTATTTGCTTAGTATCCAAAATAACCGTTAACTAAAACCCAATCGAAATTTGAGCCTATAATGCATGTACCATTAAATTTAGGTTCAAAGACAAGATTATAATATTGATGTTTATTTAGGTAAAGTTACCTCTAACTAAGCTTGAAGCAATATATCTGGGTTTCCTCTCAATATTAGCTATCAGCAATGAAACAGATATCTTGTTATTGGAGTAGCATAAGGATGTTTTCATAATATTGAAGCTAAATTCCTCAAATTGACTCAATTGATCAGAAATATCAGGCCTCAGGATATAATTGGTTGTTTCAATAACAATTTTTGTAGTAGTCCATGTCTCACAGTGAAGAGAATAGTTAAAGAACTGAACACACAATCTATCTTCACTCTTTATTTTAGAAAAAATATAATCAGTTGAAAGCAGGGTTGAACATGTTTCGGATCTATCATAGATCCATCATCAGCATAAATTCTACAAGACACAAAATATGGGAAGTAGGGAGAGTTAGGATGTATACATCAAGAAACTTACCCAATAGTTATTTAAAAGTGTTCATGCTGTATTCAACATAAAGTTGCTCATGCCGCATCCAACATAAAGTTACAAAACTGGAAGAGACATTTGAAAAATTAAATTTAGATTGGACAGTCACACAAACAAAAAATAAGCCTATAGGAGGCGGAATTATGAACACTCATCTGGAACTCTGGATGTTCGTTGGTGTTTGGTTAATTAAATTATTTTCTCAAAATTTTAAGCTCGTATTCTCTGCACAAGAAGTAAATATGTAATGGAGATGGGGAACAAAATGGTGACAGGAAATTAGTAAAATTAAATGCAAACAAAAAAGTTTTGACAATTTCCAGAAATCAAACCAAGTAACTCCACTCCGTCTTACGACCACAAGCCAACGCTCAGAGCTGGATATCAAAATTACACATCCAAAATAATCAAATTATGTTGTGAAAAATTTATAGTTTGTGTGATGTAATCACTCTTTATATTTTCGATTGACGAGCGCTAATGTATTAAAGCCAGCAAATTGGATTTGGGCCAATTTAAATCCTGCGACAAAAGAGATTTTTAATGGCCATTTTTGCATCCGCAACATACCCAGGAGACCAAAAAATAGGCCTCCAACTAAATGTCTTTAGGATTAAAACCGTCAGTCTGACTCAGATCCCGAGGGTCATCATCCAGCATTACAAGCTCATTAAGCTAAACACGACTTACTCGAAGATAAAAACCTTGGGAGTTTCACCCTATCTCTAATCCAGCAAATTTATCAGCCCCCAACTAAATGGGGCTCCAATTTTTTTGCGTGAAACCCATTCACCCTCCAATTCCCATTCAATCTATCAGATGTGCGCACGTGTCGCTTGTATAAAACCACCCCCAAAAGATATTTCATGGGTTTTTAGTCATCTTGTGAAATGTTTTAGCATTGTATCGAGGTGAACAAATTCTAAAATCAACTTTACCTAAACTCAATAAGCCACACATCTAATTTTCGCAATTAAAGCACAATTTAAGCCACAAGTCTGTTTCGGGGACGCCTGTTGAAAACCCAAAGCTACAAAAGCTTACGTCTAATTAGGCTGCTAATGTGGTTTTGCTATTTAACGAATCTCCGAAATTTGCAAGTTGCAAGTTGCTGCAACCTCTCAACTCCGGACTAGAGAGAGCGACTTTGCAAGTGTCTCTAGAAAGTTTTGGCTTTGATATCGCCTTAGAACAACTACGTCTGGAGATATCCGTCTCGTATGCACTTCTTGGGCTTAATCCATTAGGGTTTCGGAAGCCTCGTGTGGTGTATGTGTGGTGTTTTTGTTCAAAAAGAGCTCAACTTAAATTAATTAGAGTTGACGAAATAGTTGGCCAAAGGAGTTTTATTCGTTAATGAATATGGCAAAAGTCACGTAAACTGAGAAGTTGAAATGCTTTTTGGTTAAACGGATTAAGTTAAGAATTTGCATTTCAACTTTACATGAATTTTGAATAGACAGCTTTTGAAAGGGGGCAATTTTGCTTGCTAAATAATACCTGAGGTGCTTGGAAAATATCTGGAAGTAATTTTCCCTTATTACTTTATTTTCACAAACAATTGCTTCGCCTTGATAACAAAAATGCCACAATATGAACGCGCCAATCATTAAATTGCATAACAAAAGACCCAGGCAAGAAACTTGACCCTTGGCGATCTCTGATACAATTCAGTTTCGTTAAATAATTGGCGGGCAAGCAGCTCGTGTTTTCCCAGCATCCTTCATAATTCAATTAGTCGTCCGATACCATCTAAATATTTAACCTCATTTAAAATTGAGCATTATTAGAAGTCAAACAACATGCTGCGACCCTCAACTTGTCTTGAGGCTATTCTGGTCTTGTTTAACTGTATTGTTTGATTATGCAAATAATTTTTGTTTTATAGATATAATTTTCTCTTTGGTCCAAAATATTCTAATCTTAACCGATTCCACTAACCCAGCTTATACGCGACAGCATACACCTATCAGCCAGTAATCTGCTGCTATGCCGAATTAATTACTGACATTAGCAGTAATGGTCCAGTCCGGTGCGTCCTGCAACACCGTCGCGATAATATCACTGTTGCAGGTGATTTAAAACAACGACCCAACATGGCCAAGGCATTTTCTTGCCTGTTATCACCCCCAATTATTTTACGCTCTTTCTCTCTCAGCTTATATGGGTAGGTGTCACCATTTTGCGCTACCGACAACTGGGAAGAATTATATGAATTTTGAGGTTATTGTTGAGTTAAACACGCTAATATCGATATTTCCATGTATTCCATTTAGCCCTCAAAAGAAATGCCCGGGGCAGCAATATATTTACAAACTATATATAGGGTTCTATTTGGCAATATCAAACATCCATTAGACAAGATACATTAGATTCAAACCGCTAATATCGCCTTACATGTTAGTATATAGATAATGTTGTGGCTCAAACTTTAGCTCAAAATAGGAAGGTATTGCAATACTCCTCAAATTTAGTAGGTAGGTATTTATTGAAAAATAATCCGAATAGATATATTTATATGGGGACGAGGCGTGTGATAATCTGAGTTACTTGTTAGTGTGTGTATACTTATTTCCATTTAAATTTAGGTTTAGATTGCAATTAGGAGTCAACCTGCTTTTTATGTAAGTACTACTTCCAGCTCTATATCCTTCCCAATAATACCAATCGTTCCGGTCGCTAACGCCACCTTTTTCGGCTAGCTTCATCTTGCAATTATTTGAATTGCCTTGCTTTAGGACGGGCCACTCTTCCTTGGCGGCTTGGTTAAGCCAGTCGACGTCAGCGAGCCCTTTCATTTTTTTGACGAACGTGCTAAGTTTCCCTTAAAGTCTCTCTTGAAGGGGTGAATCCTCCAAATTTCTTTCTGTGGTTCGAAGTGCCATTTATGGCTAATCAAATAGTCTGCTCGTCCACTCGGCAACTTTTTTTGTGTTTGTATTGGAACATGCCAGGTACGTGACAAATCCTTTTTCATCTTGAACATCCCTTAAGTTTATGATTATTTCTCCAGCCTATCTTTATCTACAACCACCTCTGGTGATGCCAGTGCCTGTACTGTAGTGTACCAAATTATGGTATACGAGAAGCCCCTTGTTCAGGGTGAGTCATGTTTTTTTTGTGTCCTATTATAACCTTAAAAGACAAGTTTAGTGTCTATCTAAAAGAGACTCCTACATCCACGCCTAGTATTGGTCCAATTCAATAAGGAGTGCATGCTTCCCTAATCTCCATGTACTCCTACTTCTGAGGTCAGTTTCATGGTCCTTGATGGATAGTGCCTATCGTCCCTGATGACACCTCGACTTGGAAGTAGTGACCACAGGTTTCTTTACGTTTAAATTTTACTTTTCATTTCATATTTTTTATTGAGCATTACCCAATTGAAATGTCTCATTTTCATGTTCAGTTCGCTGTTCGGCTGAGCATGTGAATTTTCAGAGTAGAAGACTCAACGAAGTCGTTTTATATTTTTTATTGAGCATTACCTGAATGGAATGACTCATTACTATGTTCAGTTCGCTGTTCGGTTGAGCATATGAATTTTCAGCGCAGATAGACTCAACGAGGTCATTTAAATATTGTATATTTTTTATTGAGCATTCCTTATAAATGGAATGACTCATTTCTATGTTCAGTTCGCTGTCCGGCTGAGCATATGAGTTTTAAGAGGAGATAAACCAGTAGAAAGGGTCCCAACTAGATTTTGTAATTTTTCATTAAACTTTTATTAAACATTATTAAGTGGAGAGCGTTGCTGTATTATTGCTTTTTATACTTGATATTTCAGATTTAATATTGAGCTCTATTTCGAGGTTTGAGACCTTATAATATAAATAAAAACTTCGTGGCGCCCTCAGTAAACACTCCTTAAACACGACCAGAAATGCTTTCCTATGAACAGCTGCCGTAAGCAATCTTTTCAATCCAAAGTAATTAAAAACGTTACAATACCTAATCTGGCTTTCAATGTCTGAATGACATTCAAAGCAGTTTCCAATTGAGTTGAATAAATCATTGATATGGATAAGAGCGTCTGCTGAAGCTGAGGCAGATCTATACACCGACCTCAACTTGCAAGGATGAAGATCTAGAAATTTCCAGCCATAGAGTGTAACGTTTTCAATTTTTTGGCTAATATGATACTTTGTTTTGCCATACTGAATATGATTCCATATACATAGAACTACAATGAAATAAATGAATAAACAACTATCTTTTCTGTGCCCAGATTTTGTTACCTTGAGTACTGCCTTCTACTGAAAGTTTTTTTGGTGCAGGTTTGCAAGTTTGGTTAATTGATCTAGGAAGGTTTGATTCAGTACGGCAGGGCCCGCTGTTATTGATTAGAATCTTATAAAAAGGAGAGATTATCATCATCTCTGTTAGCAAATCCAATCAATAATCTGAGGTTATGATAATAATTGTTGTTTACTCTTTGATTTTTCATTTCCATCATGTCATTGAACAGCTGCTTTGTCTAGGCGTTTTCTTTAGACCTGTTCTACTTTTTGATATATGTTCTATAGGCATTTTTCAACATTCACCGGTCATTTTTACACAACCGAACTTCCAGTTCGTATTCTTGGGGTGAAACTGAACACGCTTTTTTCTAAAAGTTTCTTCATTGTCAAAATTAGAAGTTTGACAGATGAAAGCCTTCTTCCGAAATCTAAATGAAGAATCTGCCCTGCCCTGCGACCTCACGCTGAGTAGTCGTCCGGTCTCGGGCCTCGGCCCTGAATTATTTTTTTGGGGCGAGAATTTTTGGAATTTTGTGATAATTGTCTAGAGTCGTCCCTTGGTCATTTTTGGATTCTGTTTCGGTAAGTTTTGAGATTTTCTTCAGGAAATATTAACCTACAACACGTGTTCCATTTTTTTTTTAATAGAGACTTAAGATAAAGATAAAGACTTCACCTTTGGTCTAGAGTATCCCTCAGTTTGAGGTAAGATTATTTCTAATATTTGGGGCTCGATCTGTTTTTTTATACGAACATAGTTATAGGGTCCTAGTCCTAGGCTATGGCTAGACAATCTTAGGCTATAGTTGGACAATCCTAGTGCTAGGCTGTAGCTAGACAGTCTTAGGCTATAGTTGGACAATCCTGGGCTATGGCTGGACAATCTTAGGCTGTAGTTAGAGGATTCTAGGATATACCTAGACAGCTCCTGAGCTGTATTTAGAGAGATTCTAGACTGGATCTAGATTGCTCTTAGTTGGGGCTTTGGTAGCCATTCTTCAGGAACTCTCTTGGTACCACTCTGACAGAACCATGTGGAGTTCTACGTATAATGGATACAACGAGGATAGAGCTCCTATAGAACTCATTTACCACACCTTAGTCTATCTATAGTGAGACCAAACCTGTAGATAACCTCACTTTGGAAATTTCTGGATTTTCACATACAGTTCACTTGTATACATGTAAGTTGCACTTTTACTATTTAGGCAAATCATATATAAATCATCTGACACCGAATTACGTCAGTACGTGCCCCTTAACTAAAATTCTAGAATTTTACCCTGAGGTTGCCCAAAGAATAACTTTCACCTTTCTGTGTTTAATTTGCCCGTTGGTAATGTGTAACCCCTTACTGTTCTTTTAATCCTTCACAAGTGTTAATAAACAGTTAAAACTGTTTATTTTAAATTCATATATTTATTATTTACATACTTTTTTTATTTATTCAAATATTTACGAATTAGGTACAAGCCTAATCCTAAACACCTTTTTAATAACGTCCTGGCTATCCCTATTTAATATTGTTATTATTTTTTAATAAAGAAAGCCAGATACATTATTGTACCTAATTACTTGTTTTATTGTTAAGCGCTCCAATTGCACAGGTTTTGTTTATAACATCATTAAGTTATCTTCCTAGTTAAGTCGCAATTAACTTGGTGGCGCCCAGAGATAAGATGTATACAAGGAACCCATAGACCCATGGCCTCCGAACTGAAGCTGACTAGCCGTAGCAGTATAATTAGGCAATTGCCAAAATAAGTACGTTATAAGAGGAAGGTAACTTTTGATTCGGATCCAGACATAATAGGAAAAGAAGGCTCTATGCATGACTGAAACAACAAAAACTGCAGGCTATTATAGTTTCTTCACGAAAAGACTCAACATAAAATGGACCTGCGTATCACTTTAGATATGACAAAATCCGAAAATACTAGTTTCTATGTTAAAGTAGATACATCTTTTTAAGCTGCATCAGTTATTAACATATTGACCACTTTGTATTGATCATAGAGGTTTAAGAGGTGAAAACAAATTTGGAGCCAGGAAGACACTGTAGAATGCGTGAAGAAGCTCAGTGGAAAAGGCCGAAAAGCATGAAATATAAAGCAGAATTAGATGAATAAGCAACGTCAAAAAAATTTTCTAAACGATGAAAAACGAGACAGGACAGAAAAACAATATAAACAATTCTCGAAAAAAAGACATAACGGAAACAACAAAGATAGGATAGAGAGAGTCATGCAAAAGATTGATGGTCTATGGAAGCCCACTGAATGACCGTAGTTGATTCTGAAAGAGCAGTTCTGATTTAGAGCAGGATATTTAACGAAGCTGCAGACTTTCAGGCCCGAACATGTCACTATCGGATATAACGAGAAGAAGACAATAGACAACTGAATTGGAGTCACCGTGCTAGATATCGAACAGATAGCATAATGCTAGGATTCATAAGATAATTAATTTCGGCTATCGAGCAAAAGTTTGCAAACCAGTAACCAGTACAGAATTACCTGACAGGTAGAACTGAGAACTGTCACATCATGAAGATTGGTAGACGAAGATGGGCGTGGAATATTTTCCAGGAAAAAATGATAATTTTCATTACAAACAGTTATGCCTACTGATCTTCTAACCAACCAGAAATTATTTTTAAAAAAGTGAATATCGCCAGTGATGGGATAATTTACAGAGAATGGTAAAATTCCAGTCCATTATTTCGTCAAGTAATCAATTCTACAATTCAGATGAATTTTTTTAATGGTCTAACGAATTTCACAAAAACATCTATATATTTTTCAGCATATTTATTCATTAAAAATCGGTATCGAAAATCCATTATAACTTTTAGCAATGACACAGGGTGCTGTCGAAAATAATAGATCCAGTTCACACATCGGCAAACATATTTTAAATGAAAGCCGCCACATTCTGGTTTGGGTTATAATTTAAATTCGTACACACACCTATCAGATAAAATTTCAATATGTGGTCCGGGGGTGCAAGGCGACGTGGTGCAAGCCCTGACAACGCAACAATGGAGCACTTCATCCGTTATTTGGCACAACAAAGCTACGAAGTGATATTGGAAATAGAATATTTCGCTCGGATACACTCTTTCACGGCCCAGCCGAATGTAAATAAGGGATGTAACTGATGCAAAGGGTTGTAGGATTAAACCCGAAGTAGGAGCATTAGTTGGCGATGTTTAACAGGGTAGAACTAAGCGTCGATAATGTATGGATGGGGCTTTTGATGTTCCAGAGCTTTTGGTTTTCCAAAGTTTGATGTTATTGTAAGGGAAATTGATATTGTTTCGTTTATGCTGGGGCTCTATTGTTTTGCTTTATGACTATTGAGGTCACTTGATGATTCTTAATCAATTTATATGATTGTCTTTTGCTAAAATGAGTATAATCAACAATCAAAAATTATCTAATTAAGTATCCAGTACAGGCCTGGCGCTAGAATCTGTCAAACTCCGCAGACGAGTTGAGAGTTTAAAGACTGCGGTGGCTTTAGCATATGGAGCCGACGGGGAATTTTCACACGAAGACTTAATTAATATTACATTTTAGGGAGTTGCCTCGCGGGGAGAGTGAGCACAAAAAAAGGGTTTCGCGTGCCACGAACTGAAATAAGCCGACTTTCAGTAATAAAGGCGCTTTTTGTTAGAGGACAAAAGTTTTGCATCAGAACTATCCAACAACTATATCTTTTTGTCTAAAAAGGATTTAATTTTTTTTTTTAATTATGTTCTGAAATAAATTGAAAAAATAAATAACTTCAGGCTTCACTGCGGTTACTCGAAAGTTAGCAGTTTCAGTGCAAAATTTCATTTTGTAGAAACATTAAATCTTCTTTTATTTTAACAAAAAACGCAAATTAAATTTATTCTTCCCATAGTTAAAAATTTCGCTTTGGAAATTTATGCATCGAAATTAGACACGGATCTTCTGTTTATTCATTCTCTGTGGTGTCTCAACACAATTTTCTCCTTAGTTAAAAATTTTTAATTACTTCAAAGTGCTATCTATTTCGTGATAAGGAAGTGATGAAAGATTCTATCACTTTGTGCGTGTTGCTGAGTATACTCCTAACCAACGGACTTTAGGATATTTTCCAAAGTTTTTGTATGATACCTACATTTTTAAGCAAGAATGTCCTATTGATAGGTGATTAAGGTTTAAAGTCAACCCCCATTTTCTGAACCTTGTGTTCAAAAATTCCAAAAAAAATATAGGTTTTATGGTTATTGATATACTTTAATCCATAATTTTTTTAAGCAAATTTGACTCGTCATTTTTGAGTTATATCGCAAAAACTAAAAAAAAAGTGATTTTTCACCATTTATTTCAAAACGAATAGATGAAGTTTCCCATTATTTTTATTACGAACTACTATTGCAATTCTACGCGACATATATTTTTTTCAAATTTTTTGAACTTGTAATTTTCTCGCTATTGCAAGAATAGTTGGAAATACGCCTGTAGCTACACTGTTTAAAAATAAATCCGACGGATGAACGTTCAAAATTATTTGTGTTGGTCGAAACTGCAACCCTGTTTATTCAAAACAGAATAATACTTCGAATTTCCGCAAAAAAAAGAAAAAACTTTCCATCACACAATTTAACCAAATGCAGATTTCTATTTTTTTTTGACTATCAAGTTAGGGCACACTATAGGGGCGACACTACTGACATCTCGCGTTGCTGCAATAAACAATAGGCCTGACTTTAAACCTTAAACGATACATTCAAAATAGTTTTTTCCTATGCACAATGGATATAAATTCCTACTGTCAAATTAACCCTTACCTGTGATAGTCAATTAGGCACTAGCTAACGTCACACACATAACCTCATCTCCGATGGGGAGACAAACAAAACGTTTGAAGGACTATTTATACACACAGACGCTAGCTATTACGTCAAAAATTACATAACGTTGCTTGCGATAGGGGGACAAACATGTCATTGAGATTGAGACAAACCTACCTCAATGGGGCAAACAAACGTTATTTTCAAATGAACCTGTAATCTGTTCCGGCGCAAGAACGTTTTTTTATCATCAGGGCCACAGTTCTCAGTGCTGTGAATAATCCCTACATGATTTGTTTGTCCCCCCATCCAAAGTGAGGTTATATATGTGTGTGACATCAGCTAGTGCTTGTAATCAGATATGTACTCGATGATTAGGATTATTATTAACTTTATTTCTCGTAATTTTCCAGTTTTTTTTTGTTAAATAAATTAGGTACGTGCTTGAAAAAAAAAAATCAGAATAAAAGGTCGAACGGTCCTGGCAATAAAGTTAGCTAGCACTATAAACGGAAAAGAGAGGGCACATAAAAAGAGCAGTTTTCGTTAATGATATTAGATGGCCAACGTCCCGCGGGCCTTCAAGTACCATTTACCTCTTTACGCTACATTAAAAATCTAATGGATGAAATAAATTTGATCATAAATTCGGCAGGACTAAAGAGCTATACGTTTTTGGTGTTTGGCTTTTTTGTGAGTGCCGGCACCAATTAGGACTTAGCATGCTCTGAAATTTATCGCTCCGGGTTAGTAAATCCTTACTAGTGAATTTATTTGTCAGCTTTAGCCCGTTGGCTTTTCTAAATTACACACCGACAATATATCTTAGGTTGCGTAAACTGCAGTTTAAACAAAATTAATAGGAATCAATAACGAAAACTATTAGGAGCTATTCCGGGAATTTAAGCCTTTTTAATCCTAGTTTTTATCGAGTTCTTTATACCTATACCCAGTTATTTTTTATGTATGTTGCTGACTCCTTTTAATCACGGCGATGATGATACTTATCTCATCTGTGGTGTATTTTTGTTGCCATCTCAAAAAATTAATTTTAGCTAGGAATATGGGATTAAAAGAGAAACAAATTAACATTATTTGATCTATCCACAAATACCACCATCGATTAGTTTTCCATAAATTGATTTACCGATCAAATTATGATGCTTTGCCCTGACCATTAACAGGTGATTTGGCCAACACGCATGCAGCTAATTTTATTAGCCGAAGCCCGGCCAAATATTCAGTTTCATTAAATGACGTAATTGTGTTTAATGCGGCCGCATTAGCATAATCATGTTGCTCTGGTAATGGATGCCTAAATGAATTTTGAACTATATAAGCATTAGAGAACTGAGCTGCAAATCTAGAGGCTTTAGCTAGTCGAGGTATTAGTGATGCCTAGCGCGTTTGCAATTGTTAGGAATTTTGATTTTTTTTGGATTTCTCACAGTGGTGTACAGCAAGAAATTTTGTAAAGGTTAATTGAAAATTAACAATTACAATTATATTTTTATCTGTTACATCGTCACTCTCCTTAAATCTAGTTGTTTCTACAGGTATCGTATGTTTTGTCTGTAGTCCTCTATCTCTCTTCGCCCTGGAGAAAAATGAATACTTGCGAATTTCTGATTTTTCTTTCCTCGTAATGGTCTCATTCTGCTGTCGTCCTTTCCATTGTCCATGAGATTTAGAGCATCCTCATTCTCTTCATTTTACGTCAAAATGTCAGTGCCCCCGAAATCATAACGTTCTTGTGATCTTGTATTGACTTTTTTCTAGAGTCGGTAATTTCCTTCTAAATTGGTAGATCATTCAATTATTCTGGTCTCAACGTATTTGACATCAATGTACAAATTCGAAAAAAGACAACTTCCAGAAATTGTCTGAGCGGTTGGAGGTAATTGGAGAATAAGTCAAAATCAATTAGTGCTTTCAATTTTCTATTATGAGTCCCACCGCCAGCATGTTTATCGAATTCTTGAATCATTTTCCAGCAGTGTATAGATGACCTCATCGATTTCCTTGATTATTGTCCTCAAGTAGAACCTTCTCGATTTATATGTCCCACTTCCCTAAAATCTGATACAAACTCCTCTGTGTGTATACCTAGCAAAAATGTTAAATCAACCATTGATGCATAAAGTAGCGTCAGAGAATCACTGATTAAGCTACTTTTCTAGTCACAAAGCTGTACCAATTAGGTAATACGTATTATATTCCTTTGCGATTCATTTCTGATGTAATTTGTTGGTTCGAAACGCACGCTCCTGACTGGTGCTGTCGAATTTTGTTAATTATTTCTTTTATCGATATATTGCTGATGGGTTGTTGTTGTGAAATTTGGCACCAGCTTTATGACACTCCAAAAAACTCCTGACACAAAAATCCATCATTCCGTGACAGTAACACTAAACAATATCAAATCTAGTTGACACCGAGGATTGAGTTATATAAATGCTCCCATGCACAATTCCGAGTATCCCTGGATGATTTATCGTCTGCTAAAAATTGTTTTGATTAAAGTGCATCCCTTTAGCCAGCGTGCGTTTACATAAATTGTATTTACGATGCTTTTAGATAAAATGCAGCGATATTAGCGCAAATGTATGCAGACATTTTTCATCGGGAGGCACCCCAAAACTATTCGCCGAGTTATATTTTCTTTGGCTGCTTCTTAAAGGTTTGTGCATTTGCAGGTATACTCTTTTTGAATTATAACCCGAGGAAATTTGCTTTTCAAATGCTAAAGTTGAAATGTATTTAAAAAGTGAACCGTCTTCATTTAAAAACTTTTTTGATAATGAGCTTTTCTCGCACTGATCTCAAAAATAAATAAATAAACAAAGAGCGTTTCTAAAGCTGATAATTTAGTAAGTCCTAATGTAAACAACTAGCACAGCTGTGAGCTTGCGCAGTAGATACATGTGCTGTGCGTGCGCAAAATATTGTCAATGAAAATGAAGGAAATTTCAAAATTCAGAACAGTTGACATTGACCAGGCGTTAGGCTGTTCCGTTGCAGAACTGTTCGTAGAATATTGACCCCAAATTTTCGCACAAGTTTAGCCAATCAAGCCGTACGATTAGTTATCCATTTATTTTTGAGATCAGTGGCTTTTCTTCACTCGAAAAGTTACCAAAGCTACAATGTATCAAAATATTACGATTTTATTCCTTGACACACTTATAGCGGTTTACTATCAATTAATCTGTCATACATACATAATATACCAAGTGTTTTCTTGGCATGCACGCAAGTTTCAGTAAGTAGAATAACGAGAATAATAAAAACAATTAACTTAATATTATATACGGGCAGTTGAAATTATTTTCCTATAAACGCGGTTATCTGTTCGTCATCTGATGAATGAATTCCGACGGATCATTAAACCGTTCCACCGTATCGATGTGTCAGCAATGATGATAATAATCGCCACACGGAAAGAAAATAATTGCGAAACGGGTTGAAATTACTGCGTTATTATAAGCTGCTTGGCTTTTTAGTCGAGCGAAAGCCACGTGCAGCTGGCAATGTTCAGAAACAGCATTTGCGACGTAAAGTTTCCTAGTCTAATGTGCAACTTTTTCAAAACCGTTCGTAATACGTTATTGGAAACTCGCATAGATTTTACTTTATTAATTTTCTAGAATCAGGAAGTAGTAAACTGTCTTTAGTTTAATGGCTCCCAGATGCTCTAATAAGGTAGTAAGTCAAAAATTTTATAGGTACCTAATGATTATACCGAAGTATGTTGGTTAGGTTTTGTTGGAATGGAATGTGGACGGAAGAAATATTACAGGGATTATGGAAAAAACAATTGGATTAGTTTGAATTAATATGCAGAAAAGGACAAACAAAATATTATGGCGATAGGTACCTATCTGATTAAGGGAATTTACTCACCATATAATAATTTGGTTGCTTATAGTAAGCGTAACATAGCTTTCTTTGCCTGATCATACTTTTATCAGTTGAATGGGAAACGAATTCCATGAGCAAATTAATAGAGCTTCAACTGAACAACGGTTATTCATCTTTTTCTTCAAGTGCCTTGTCCTCTACGAACGTTGGCATCAGCGCTATCTATGGTTTGTGGAGTGTTATTCTGCAAAGACTTGTCGTGGTTATGCCATACCAGTGACACAAATTCTTTATCCAAGATTTCTTCGACGTTCAGGGCCTGTTCTGCCTGTTCTGCCTGTCCTGCCTGTCCTGCCTGTCCTGCCTGTCCTGCCTGTCCTGCCTGTCCTGCCTGTCCTGCCTGTCCTGCCTGTCCTGCCTGTCCTGCCTGTCCTGCCTGTCCTGCCTGTCCTGCCTGTCCTGCCATCAATGAACCAAATAAACACACTCAAACGGTGGCTGCATAACGCAAGGGTTTGTGCCAGGAAAGACAACAAACAAGAGGCATTTGCATCTCTCTCTGCACTATGGCGGCTATCGAGAACAGCTGTTTGAAGTCTTTGGGGTAAGGAAGATGAAGAAGCTCTTCTTTCTTTTACATTGATCGCAATGAGTGCGAGCGAGACAATAATCCCTGCGTATTGCTGGGTTGCATATATAAAAATTTGCCTCACTAGCATAGAGCAGTGCGCCCGTTCCAGAGTGTTTGTTTAGTTCAATGCCTGCCATTCAGTTCTTCTTTCTGCCTTCGATTTTTCCCTCGCTTATGAGCTTGAGAAGTAGATATTTGTCATTCCTGAGTATCTGTCCGCAGTATTCTAACTTTCGCTTTTCAAGCCATATATTTTCATCTTTTGACATTCTCGCTAGCACATCTCCATTGCGCACTCTGTTCGTCCACGATATTTCTATCATTCGTCTATACGTCCACATTTGAAAACATCGCTTGTACATGTAATTTGATTGTCAAAGGAGGAAGTTTTCTGCAACCATTTTTAGCACTTCCACTTTAACCCTCTAGGCGGGGTGGAACCAATCCTTACTATTTCAAATGGAACAAGGGCTCGAATGATACTTCTTTTAAAAGAGCGTTCAATAGACCTCTTGTACTCAATCAAAATTAGGTATATAATTTATCTGCAACGAAAGTGTATTTTATATACTACATAAAAGTATGGTTGGTTAGTTTTTTAAAAAATCTTGAAGCCAAAAATTGAAAGAAAAAAAAGCAGATTATTTGAATTTTGCGCCATATTTTTGCACCAATCAAAAATCACTGATTGTCAAATTTCCATGTTCCAAACGAATCTTTTTTTTTTTTTTTTTCTTTTTTTTAACACATCAAACAAAAAAGGAGGACTATATATATCAAAATCGCTTTGTGTATCGACTTTGGTACAGCCCTACTTTTGACTTGAGAGAGAAAAACGACATCTATTGAAGTATTGACAATTTTCTTTCCTTCGTCTAAATGCGAATTAGACAGAAAAATCAGAATCTGTACTAATCTGGCGCAGTATAAAGTACGAAAACGATAAAAGGGATTTTTGATATAAAAATAGAGTTTTTCGACAAGATGAATGCCGACTGCTTGCTGGTTCTTTCTCGTTCATCTTTAATTATTTATATGGGGTACCTTTGGACATAGACGTTTCCTTATTTATGCCAATCATTTCTGTTCTGTTCTGTACTGTCCACCTGTCCCCTTAAGATTACTATCCATCTCAACTGAGCTCGTCCAGCCTGCTCATCATACTGGAATGTTTCCATATTAGTTGCTAGGCGGCCCATCATAATCATCATTAACAGCTTATAGGCCTGAAACAACAAACATTTTGATTAATATTTCTCGATATTTATGCTGCCTTCTTACTTAAAAAGGAATCACTCTTCCATTTTATTCCTTTGGGATCCTAGTTTTATGAAGATATTCATTTGGGTTACAAGAGTGTGCAGCATCGCCAATAAAAGCCCTCCTTCCTTGTTTCTTCTAGAGCTGGCTCCATCTTATAAAGGTATTTCCTGCGAATTCACATTTCTGATCTCTCTATTGAAGTTCTTTGAGGTTATTGTGTGTACTGTGAGGTTTTCTTGGAAATGAACCAGTCTATAGAATTCGTTTACTGTTTCTCATTTTGTTCTGCTTCTTCTCGCCGTTATATTGCCTTTGGCATTCACTTCTCATTTGCTCTCGATTTCAATTTCCTTTTGTCTTCCCAGAGCTCTCCTGAAAACCACAGATCGGAATTATTATTTTTTGAAATCAATTAATTTTATCTCTCCATCTGGTGATCCAATGTCCATTATGGAGTGGGTTTCCCATCCTGGATTCCAGTTTGTCAAAAAAACTGCATTTATGCCATCATTAACAATAGACCCTTGCACTCAATTAAAATTAAGTATATAATTTATCTGTAACGAAAGTGTATTTTATATACTACATAAAAGTATGGTTGGTTAATTTTTTTAGAAATCTTGAAGCCAGAAATTAAAAGAAAAAAAAAACAGATTATTTGAATTTTGCGCCATATTTTTGCACCAATCAAAAATCACTGATTGTCAAATTTCCATGTTCCAAACGAATCTTTTTTTTTTTTCTTTCTTTTTTAACACATCAAACAAAAAAGGAGGACTATATATATCAAAATCGCTTTGTGTATCGACTTTGGTACAGCCCTACTTTTGACTTGAGAGAGAATAACGACATCTATTGAAGTATCGGCAATTTTCTTTCCTTCGTCTAAATGCGAATTAGACAGAAAAATCGGAATCTGTACTAATCTGGCACAGTATAAAGTACGAAAACGATAAAAGGGATTTTTGATTTTTGTTTACTATTAGGTCAGTGACCCCTGGCCAATTTACCTATCTCGGCTTTTACAAACCCTTTCTCCCCATATTCCATCACAAACAAAATAAACAATAATTAACAACAAAAAACAGCAGGCTGAAGCAGTGTGATTTGAAGAAAAAAGAAAAAGCATGTTTTTACCTGTGAAAATGTAAAAAGTTAGCCTTTACTCTTTAGAGAAACTAGTAGGTATGGAATACAGACACATAAAAATTATACTCGTATTTTATTTCCCGCATAAACCACTTAAAAGAAAAATACTAATAATTTTAGTTAAGTAATTATTGTTTATTTTGTTTTTTGTGATAAAGGACGGAAAAGGGTTTGTAAAAGCCGATCCCGGAAACTGGCCAGAGGTGAGCATGGATATGCTTTCGGAAAAAAATTCACATAAAGGGTATAGGTAGGTAGGTAGGTATTAGTAAAATGCACGTAGAGCAACCTTCCCCAAACAATGATTCCCTTATATGCTTATTGGGTGAAAACTTCTAAAAATTTAGACACACACACTAGAAAATTAGTAGGTATTTAATTATGAACGACATATCGGCCTTATGCTCGGGGTTATGGTTTGTTTCTTGATGGTTTGTGTGCCTTCACTGCCTTCTGCCTGTTTTGGAGTTTTGGTCATGCTAATAAATAAAAATAAATAATGATTATAATGAATTAAAAAGTTTTTCTTTCATAGGAATGAGAATCGATTCAATATTCCGTCCGATACTTACTGTGGATTCAATATATCGATTTAGTTGTCCCTATCAGGAAAAATTTACATGAAAACCATAACATCTGGGCAACACTGGCTAAAACTGACCAATCAGAAATTTGGTGCCGTAATGTCACGGCACCAAGAAATTTGAAATTGAAATCGAAATTTAGAGTCTTTGCAAGTCCGAAAAAAATCGGAAGAAATATAGTTGAGCTTAATTTTGACTCCTCTTTCCAATAAGCAAATAAAAAAAATTCATGCAAGAAACCTATTCTCTTCCATTTGATGTTATTTGAAAGAAAATTGAACGCTCTTTTGAAACCAGTTATCACTCGACACCTTGTTCCATTTGGAATGGTGAGGATTGGTCATAGATCTTTTGGTTCTGTCCTGAAGAATTCTGTAAACTCACTATCACCGGGATGAAGACATCACTATATCACACCCTCATCAGTCGGAAGTGACACCAAGAATCGCTTTTGCCCAGCATTCTCACTTATGGAGCAGAAACATTAACATCTACAAGAAAATCTGCTAAAAAGATACGAGTGGCTCAGAGAAAGATGGAGAGGGCAATGCTGGGCCTTTCATTGAAAATTCGAGTACCTACCCAGAAAGATATTGCGCCAAAGCTTTGGGGTGACAGATGCAACAATAAACTGGAACTAGGCTGGCCATGCAGCAAGATTGACCGACGATCGATGGACAAGAAAAATTCTGGAGTGGAGACCACATCAGGACGCCTTTAGAAACCGAGGCTCTCCACCAACCAGGTGAACTGACGATCTTAAAAGGATCGAGAACAACTGGATGAGTATAGCACCTACCTTCCTGCAGAATCCATTCTTTAATATTCCAATACCCATTCATTTTAATTTTTAGAGAAAGTTTTACATAAAAACTTCCAACATTTGCATTTGCTATCCTCAATAAACTTAAACCAGCTGCGCTTACTTTAAATAATATAAAACTTCCGAGTCTGTTCAAACAAAACGTTTTTTGCCAAACTGCCATAAAATTCTTTCATCTCTAATGCAACCCTAGAAAAATATATTTTAAAACAAAAACAACCGGAAGCTACCATTAGTTAATTTAATCTCGGATCCGCTAAAACTAGATCTCTTGCCAAAGTGCAGCATTACGTCGAGTTATACTTCGCCGGAGCATCCCGAAACATAATCTCAAAGGGCGGATTTCAAAGTTTCGGAATGAACTAAGTACAATAACTCTGTATCAAATTTTCGCCGCAGGCATCGTGCATTTTAATATTAGTTTCAGCGGAGATTTTCTACTGTAACTATGCCGCCATAGTTGCAGCAGCTAGTTGTTAATTTTAAGTGCTTTTATTGTGTTTTGTTATTGTTTTGCTAGTTCTAGTTTTGTGTGTTTTGTTATTGTTTTCTTTGCTTGTTACAGTGAACAAAGTTTTTATTACTTTTATTAACACGAAAGATAATGGAAAAGCAGTTTGTAGTTTAACCTTATTATTTTCACTTATACTATAAAAAGTCTGTGTATATTATAGGGTCTATACGCTTTGGTCCCTTATTAGATTCTTTTGGGGAGACCCGAACATTCAAGTGTCTCTCAAGAATTTTCCCTTCACTTCTAGACATGTTTTCATATTTATTCAGAAAATTGCTAACGGTATTCATAACGACAGCATGATCTTTGTTTGGAGATCAGAGGCGTAGGACAAAATTCTTATTATGGATAGTCTTGCCAGATATGATAGCCAACAAAAGATTGAGGTTAGGATTTCGATATCCTTTGTCCCAAGGTTGTTCTAGAGTGTACCTTTTTGCTAAATTGAATACGTTACCTGTTTCAACTGATTGACAATCCATTTAATTGATTGAACTATAACACCGAATACACCGGCTCTTTTTATTAAATTAACGTTAAACTCTCAAGTATTATTACCACAATTTAAAAAAAATTAGTACAGTTTATGCAAACCAATTAGAGCTGGATCACGTTTTACTCTCGAAATGTAACACACGCAGAGAGGATCCGGAAAAAAAATAATTTCCGGATTAAGACAAGTCTAGGAAATCACATTATGAAATTGTTTGTTAGTTATTTTTAATTATAATCTTGGTTTAGCATATTTTCTCCGGCACTGCGCATCCCGTACATTTCACCCTATTGCCGCATTGGAAATTGAAGGGTTGACTGAAGTTTGTTGGTTCTTTAATGCTATCATCGAGGCAAGGAAATCGAGAGCACTTGACTCTAACAAACGTAGCCTTCAGTGCTCGACCCTCCATTGGTTTTCTCTATATACTGGCTCTGATGTCTGGCTCTTTTGCAAAAATAATTATCATTCAAATAGAAATTCATTTTATGAATATTCATACATCATGAACAATTTTTATGCGAAATTTTTTAACAATCTTCACTTTAGATGAAACACTGCAATATGAATATACACAAATTCCGGACAGCTTGTCTTTCTCATCCCTCCACATCGGGACAAACATTTGCGTTTAGGTTACGAACAACTAATTTCCATTTGCCCGGTTAAGTTACACAAGAGAGGTTAGCCCGGAAGGGTGGCAAAAACTATCCCTAACGTGCGCTAAGGGCGGACGTTAGGGCAAAAAATTGCACGGTGATTTCCCGGCTTAATATCAGTTAATTGTGGTTTAGGATCGCCTCTTAATTAGTTTTGTTCCTGAATGGAACTAGGGAAATGTGTGTGTTATACGATATGGGTCAGTCACTTTTTTCTCTTTATTTTGGGGTGCCGGTCAGTGACTTGATTATATTTAAGTAAAGTTTATTTTGCTAACTATAAAATTATAATGTTAACGGTTTATTGCGCTTTGAATATAGAAAATCATTTGGCTCTCACGTAGGTAACTGATGCTACATGTATCGATTAATCAATGGAAGACATCTCGAAAACGAACTATATAGACTGACACAATACACATAAGCCATTAGTCTTATCTGGTACCTACTTTGCTATCTTGAGAAAACCGTATTTCAATATAACAAAACTGTAGCAATTCTTCGAACGGCTGCTCTTACGGTTATACGAAAATGTCATCCGACAAAGTGTAATCGGCTCATCAACATACAAAAGAAAATTATTATACATTATGGTGTGTTTAGATAAAGTGGCTTTTACCGTTATGGGCTATTATTTTTTTTTACGACGTCTATCAGAGTTCACTTATTTTTAGAAATGTTACGGATGAAATGAGAAAACGTTTCAATCCAATTAGGATATTAACTATATTTTAGAGATAACAAAAAACCGCTAGGGTAACATAGGGTAAACTAATTTCCATTTGCCCGGAAAACACGGGAAAGGTCCTTTGTAATGGCCTGGCAAAAACCACCACTAAAGCAAATCAGCTTAGATTTACTGGTTTAAAAATCCGCATTTTAGGTTTAATATAAGTTAATGGTGGTTTATAATTTATAGAGGGTACGTAATTGAATTATAGTTTGTGTGTGACTTATTTGAACATGCATACACTCGCTAAGAAAATAAAAAAGTAAAAGTTTATTATACAGGCAAACACTGGGTATAATTAGCATTTTGTATGGTCCATTGTTCTATAGTAATACTCTTAATATTATAGAGTCTACATGTAACTCTAGCAGGCAACAATGTAGCTCAAGAATGCCCAGTCTCTCCTTTTAAGTGTTTATTAGATAGTAGAAATTATTTTCCTGTAACCATAAATCTATATATCATACCTTATATTCGGTACCTAAACATTTACATATTCAAAATACACACCATCATGTGTTCCCACTTTAGTCCATAATCCTCCTTAATCCCTTAAGTACCTCAGGAGTGTGAAAATGCATGTGTTAGCTACATTTTTTTTATATGTCATTATGATATTTATAAATAGGGCACTTCGTTATGATGAATTTAGGTGGCGTGTTGTTTTAATAAAATCTCCCAGAGTGTTGGGTTTTAAAATAATTTCAAGTAGTTTAGGAAGGTAATGATTTTTTATGTCAAATTATTCCCAGCGAGCGTTGACTTTTGTCTACTTTATAGGAATATGAAAATTTTGGGTCACTCAACTTTCTTGGCTTTTCCATCCACAGACGCGTTTTCGAGCTATCAGATCTCATCAGTGTAGTAAGGAAAGCAAACTAACCCAACCCAAGTAGTGGCTGTAGGCAAAGAGTAGGATGGGAGACTTTTGGTCGTGGCGCCATCTAAGACTTGGATACAGCACTAAACAACATTTTGCTATATTGTACTGACCGTCATATCACTGAATGTGAAAATTTTGGGTTAATTTTCTTTGTTTTTTCATCCACCGACGTATTTCGATCTATCGGATTTTATCAGTGTGGCTAGGAGAGCAAAAAAACCCAACCCAGGCCTGCAGGCAAAGCCGAAATAGTACTGATGAGATCTGATACATCGAAACGCGTCTGTGGATGAAAAAGCGAAGAAAATTAGCGCTAAAACCCCATTCACATACATTGTATAATAGGAGAAACTTGTGTTTTTATTTCGGTTTTCCCAACTGATTTTTGGTCGGTCTATTGATGATCAGTACAATACAGCAAAAATGTTGTTTAGTGCTGTATCCAAGTCTTAGATGGCGCCACGACCAAAAGTCTCCCATCGTACTACTTCTACTTTGCCCACAGGCACTAAGCTTGGGTTGGGTTCCTTCGCTTTCCTATCTATGGCTTCCCTAGCCGGACTGATGAGATCTGATAGATCGAGGACCGATACTTTTGATCTCGATTAACGAATTTGACACGTTAAATTTAACAAGGTTTTGCATAGGCCAGGGTCTGTTAGTATGATGTGGTTAGAACACATTCAAACCCCTGATTATTTTTAACGGCTGTCAAATTCGAAAACTGAGAAGAAAAGTAGCGGCACCGAAACGCTTCTGTGGATGGAAAAGCGAAGATAATTAACCCAAAGTTTTCACATGCAGTGTATTATAGGAGAAACTTGTTTTTCCTATTTTGGTTTTTCCTAACTAACTGATTTTTGGTCGGCCTAATAACGGTAGTACAATACAGCAATAGTATATTACATACGGAGGTGGAAAGTGTTTCATTATTGTCGAGAGATACCATGGTTGACCGAGGTGCGAAGCACCGAGGTCAACCAATTCTCGAGACAATATGTGAAAATTTTCCACCCAAAATATGTAGACTATTTTATTTCGAAACATTAATTATTAAAAAAAAAAAAAAGGTAAAAATATGACAAAAATGGAATTTGGACTGACACTCTGACACCGATATCGACATCCTATGAAATTTCAACAATATAAACACATGTGACATCTACTTCTGAATACAAACATTGCACCTGAATTTGTGTTTAGGGCTGAAAGAACAATTTATCAGGCCGAAAGTGAGTTCTCCAGGACAAAAGTGACAGGAGAACTGTCACTTACGGCTCGCTTCAAAGTAAACAAAAGTAAAGTGACATTTTCGAACCTTTAAACGAGTAAGGAATGTGAAAATTACATATATGGTTTAAAATAAAATGTTTTATTTTGAACCGTATATGAAATATTCACATTCCTTACTGGTTTGAAGGTTCATAAATGTCAGTTTACTTTTGTTTACTTTAAAGCAGGCCGAAAGTGACTGTTCTTCTGTCGCTTTCGGCCTGGAGAACTCACTTTCGGCCCTGATAAATTGTTCTTTCACACCCAAACACAAATCCAGGTGCAATGCACAATGCAATGTTTGTATTTAGAAGTAGATGTCACGTGTGTTTGTATTGTTGAAATTTCATAAGATGTCAATGTCACTGTCAGACTGTCAGTCGAAATTCCATTTTTGTCATATTTTTACCTTATTTTTTTTTAATAATTAATGGTTGAAAATAAAATAGTATACATATTTCGGTGGAAAGTTGTCATATATTGTCTCGAGAATTGGTTGACCTCGGCGCTTCGCACCTCGGTCAACCATAGTATCCATTGACAATAATGAAACACTTTCCACCTCCGCATGTAATATACTATTTCAGTGCTGTATCTAATGGCGTTTCCGATTGGTAGATCTAGTGCAGAACTAGTGCAATTTTTTCTATTCCTGTCTTTTTCTTCTACAGGTCGAATAAAAGGATGCAAATACACTCAGTGCGCACTGAATCTACCAATCGGAAACGCCATAAGTCTCAAACAGCGCCACGACCAAACGTTTCCCATCGTATTTATAGGAAGATATATTCAATCCATATCAACCGTTAGCTGGACGTCTCTAATGGCACACTTCAAAATGTCATTTTCTTTAAAATTTAACAACCACATCTCCCATTTTCCTAATACAAGTGTGGAAGCGGATTCCATTTTGTTGAGTTCTTTGGCAAATATAATATTAGCTTAAAATGTGCACCATAAAAACAGATACCGACTTACCCTTAAAAGTGTACTTACATGCATGAAGTTTTTGTGTCGGTGAAGGCGGAATCAAAACGACGATAGTTCAGGCAGATGAAACTTTTCCCATAAGTAGGAAGAGTGAATTATTTATTCCACTAACGCGGAAACGAAGTTTCTTTTCTAAGTCATTTAAGTGGAAAAATGTAAATTTTTTCAACAAATAGCAAAAATTAACGTTATGCTTGATAAGAATTACGTATTTTTCTAGATTGACTAATTAAAATAAAAACAGGAAATATATATTTGTCAAACAGTACTAAACTGATAACTTCAATCACAATTTCTAATTACAACTAATACAACGTTAACGCTACGATGCAGTATAACTCTATTACACAATTTGAGTCGATATTTGCTCTAGGCGTTCCAGTATCGACTAACGACCTCCCTAATAACGCAACGTCACGCGTTCGATTCACGAACTGTTAGCGACAATTTACTTTAACGAGCTTTGTTTATGGACCGCGGTTATTACCTCATAGTTGATGTATACCAGTTTAGGAAAAATGGTTTGCTTCCCATCGCTCTCTGCCTTTGGTAAAAATATTGGTATAGAGTAACGTTATCGGACGAGATTAATTAAGTCTGCCATGAAACGGTAAGTGTTTCTCAGGAACTTTAGAGGAACAATATTGAAATTGATAGGGTCTTTGGTAGTTTATTTTAGAATGCCCGAGGTAAGATTAAATTAAACAATGCAGAGGAATATTTGAAAAATTTTAAAGGTTAAAGGGCAAAGCTTGAAGCAAATATTTTTAGATGTCCGATAGGTATTTAATTCAGACATCATGGTTATGATGGCTCTAGCTCTACATCATAAAAACTGGTCGTTAAAGGGTTATTATTGCCCAAAACCGAAGGGATAATTAATTCTTTAGAGTAGGACCGTTGTGCGTAATAATCCGGCCCATAACTTATGCAAAATTGTGCCATAAATTGCGGCTGTGGCCATGTTTGTCTGGTTTATGTGTTTTCTCGACAACAGGTGTAGGTATTCCAAAACTTGATGCAATTTAGTGCCTCTAATCTAAGTTCCAATGATGGGACGAAACTCATTTCACCAAAAATACTACAGCTCATTTTTCCTGAATATGTATTAGATAATATTACGTCAGCATTATTATTCCATTTTTCATCATTTCTAATCTGATGGACACTATCAAAATTGCTGAAAGCAAATGACCATTTCCGGATGCAAAATATTTGATCACGTCCCGTATTTAAATTATACATGAACATTCACGAAAAAATTGACAAAATCATCATCGGGATTTATTTTAATCAGTTTGCGCTTCGAAAAAACAACGACGCGCGATCTCGTTTTAATAGTTTGACAGAAAATGCACCCCCGAAATTGGAACGATTCGAATTAAACTTCGTCCAGTCAAAATGAGTTTTTATGGTACATTTGCTCAATTTTTGTTGAGCTCCGGATTAAAATGATGCGGGGTTTTTGCTTGTTGTTCGACGAGAAAAGCACGAATTGCTTGTTATTGGAATGGTAAAATATTGGACAGGCCTTGCTCTGTGTTGATATGATTTCGGAAAAATTACAATACCGAAATTAAAAACGTTTAAGTCATACATTTTTATTGCTTAAGTGGTAGGTCCTATATAGCAGAAGAATTGTAATTGGAATTTTGTTTCATTTTTCAACAGAACGAAGGTATTTTCGACACAATGTAGACTTTTAACAGTCGTAATATCAAATTTAGATAAATTACGTATTGCTGAAAAAAAAAATCATGCCATGCTAGGTTTTCTCGTCAAGCAAGTTTTGCTGTTTGGTTGCTCCCTCAGAGGGTTGCTCCTATCAACTTCGAGTATTTATTCTAGACAGATGCATTCAATTACTAGAGGTTTTCAATTGTGACTCTTCTTTTTTTATCGGTGTTATTTGTTATAACTTTTGTTTCCTCTATCATTCTCGTGTTCATTGTACCAATTTAAAATATTCAACAACTCTTTTTGGGAATGAGTACTACGTCATCGGCGGGTCATATACAACATTCTTCGCCATCAACATGAAGAGTTTCGGTGTCTTCGTCAGCAATCACATCTCCTGATACGACAGAAGAGATGGGCAAAAATGCTATAACACCAGGCTGATCTTCCAAGCTGTCATTTTATCTCCTGTAGGTTTGTTGTTTTTCAGATCGTTAATTGTCTTCTCGATGCTCTATTTTTTAGTGGTAGTTGGATTGGGTCTCCTCGTCAGGATCTTTCTTCAAACTAAATGTGTCACAATAGAAGCTGAATCAATTTTGTTCTTGTTTATATCTTCTGCTCTATTTTTCTTTCTTGAGCGCATAGTACCTACTTACTGAGATCAAGTCGTGGTTTTAACACTGCGGAAAGAGGGCTAATCTCAGAGTGATTTGGTTGATATTGGTTAGAGTCATCACAGTTTTTCTTCACTCTATTAAAGCTTGTGTCTGAGGTAAGTTTCTTGGCATTGAGTCTCTCAATTATCATCTAAGATTCCTGAGGAATTATATAATTTCTGATGCGTAATTTTGTTGTTGTTCGCTGACCTTCAATCTCATGATTGTAGCTTCGATAGGATTTTCGTTGTTTGCTTCATTCATCTCATGCGAATGTTACTGCAGGGTTTTTCATCAGCGGTGTCACGATCGTCGTCCCGCTTCTGACTTGAAGCCTTTTTCATTCAGAGTGGTATATTGTAAATTTATTTTCCATCTTCTGTTCTCAATTTTATCAAGAACTACCCGGAGTCTTCCGTTTACAGTGATTATGGCTTTTACCTCCCTGGGGTATTCGCCATCTGGGTCGTTTCCTCGTTAATTTGATGACACAGCATTCTTGGAGAGTCCAAGTTTGTGAATTAGTGAGATGAATATCTTGTCATTGAGTCTATATTTAAAATTTCTCCAGTTAGACGATAGCTTTTGTGTGTCTTCTTGTTTTCTTGTTCCGGTGGTAAATCTTACCAGTTTGTGATTCAAAGTTCTTCATTCAAGTGTTCTGCGATATTACAAAAAACAATATCTATTACTGGACAATACTGTGATCCAGTCCGATGTCAATGGCTCTTCTTGCTTCTCTTTAATCCATTAGACTCCCTCCGCAATCCCAATGTTTGAACTTCAGGCCGAAGACCGTTACTGATAATGTGAAAGTTGCACATTGTAGCAGATCCTGAATGTCCTTCTCCAATAATTATTGACCGGGGTTTCACCTTTCATCTGACTATCTTGATTCCAATGGTAACAATCTGAAGTATCTAGTATATAGTATAGTATTGATATTGTTTAGTTTATACTGGGCTCTATTGTTTTTCTTTATTACAATTGAGGTCACTTTATGATTCTTAATCACTTTAGATGATTGTCTTTGGTTAAATGCCCAATTTCTTAATTTTATTGACACGGAACGAGTGCTTCGTCGAATGTACTCTGAATCAGAACTGCTCTTTCAGAATCAATGCCGAGTCTTCAGCTTCCTATCCATTCTGTAGTTGATAGCTATTTTTCATAGGTACCTTGCTCTAAAAATGGCAATATGCTGATGGGACGATAGTTCTGCTGTACCAGGTCTTTCACTGTAGAATCACATGGTTGATGTTAGTTAGAGTCATTACAGATTTTCTTGACATCCTTTTAATCACTCTATTAGAGTCTGTGTCTGAGCCAAGTGTGTTCCTAGGGAATCTTTCAATTACTTATCTTCTAAGAATAAGAATGACACAATTTATGATGCGTTAATCCAAATTTTACTACAAGGTTGATTGTCTTCCCGCCTTCGGGTCTTCTATAATAGATTCATTTTCTATCTTCTGGTCTTAACTCCATCGAGGGCGGCCCCTGAGTCTTGCGCGGTACTTAATCAGCGCAATTTCGTTCCTCTTCAATCTTCGAGATCCGCATTTTCTACGGACTCTTGTGTTTACAGTGAATATGGCTTTTAACAAGATTATTTGAGAGAGGTAGGTTGCCTGATAACTGTATGACATCATCTGGGGTGCCTGAACATAATGCAAATCTCCATAAGGCACCCCAGATTCGTCATCAAGTTACCCATTACCAGACAACCTATTGACTTTAGGAACCTTGGGCTTTTACCTCCTTGGGGTATTAGCCATCCTCTCCGATGGTAAATCGTACTGGATTGTGATTCAAAATTCTTTGTCTAAGTGTTTCTGTTTGTAAATCTTCTGCAATATTACGAACAAAACAATATCTAAGACTGTTGGAAGACCACGTCTGGAACGTAGCTACGTGTGTCGATTCGGTCCAATGTCAATGGCTATTTTAACTTATCTAGGACCCATCAGACTACCTTTGCATTCCTAATGTTGGAACTCCAGGCTGAAGTTCGTTGAGGTCTCCACTGCTAATGGTAAAAGTTGCTTGATCTTTGAGGAGAGATTTCACCTTTCATCTGACTGTGTTACAAATAAATGTAGTTATCTGATACTTTAAGATGAAGAGAACCTATTATAAGGTCGTGGAATTCAAAAATAAAGATAACGTGCAGCCTCTTTCATGTGCAACTGAAACCACTTAAATCCCAACAAACACTAATTCCATTTTCACAATTTAAATATTTGCAAATGGAAGTAACAAGTTGCTTTTGAAAATTTGACAGTTAGCAGTTTGGTTGTTCTGGTGACACACTGATACTGTATGTACCTTTTCCAATCCGGAGCTTTTCAATGTCCGTCGACTGGAGCTCTTTGTGTTGTTGCCTGTATCCAGGAAAGAGGATAGATTAAATCAAGGAATTGTCAAAATTCTTGAGATGTTTTAATTAAAACCTTTTTTTAATGAATTTTTGACCTATCCGGATTTCTATTTTAAAATTTTAGCCTCCCAGCCCTCTTCTTACCCGTGAAGATAATCGAAGTAGTCAAACAGACAATGGCTATACTGGCCTCTGCCTGGATTCAGTAAAGAGTTGATAGGAATGGACAAACAAATTTGGTTTACACCGACTCTATTTAGAGCAAATGATCTAATAATTCCACACTAACAATTGATTCCGAAAATCAAAGCAGCAGTCCCTATTTATTAGCCAAAACTCTGAATTGACTCACTTCAGAAAAACGTGGGACCACCAATCACAAAATGCAGGCACACAATCAGATAAAAAATTAAAAATTAAAATTTATCAGGTAAAAACTCAACAGTGACATGATAGTATACACTAATAATGAATAATGAAAATAAATTGAAAAATTATTAAGGGAAAATCTAGAAATCTGAAGGAAAAAAAATACAATAATGAAAATCGACTTGCCTGCTCAGCCACTGCCAGAAGAGAGCCCGTTTTAGAAGCAAAACCCTGCAGGAAAACGAGTTTCGTGTTTTTTATACTTAACTGCGTATTAACCAGATCGAACCAATCAGAAGACAGCGCACACCACACACAAAAGACCGTATTCACTTCATCAATGAAAAACCATGCTGATTAGAAGGGAATAGACAAAAACACACTAGAATTATTTCAATTGTTAACAAATTACAATAATTAAAATTGAGGTTATGTTGCAAACACAAAACTACTAATTAATTAGATCATTTAAGCTAAAAATAAATATTTCAGAATCAGAAGTTAGAGAAATACAGAAATATATCTATTTTCTAAAAGTGAGATAAATATAATTTCTTTAAATGAAAATACGAATGACTGTCAATGAGAAATAATAAAAATCATATTTTAAAAAATAAGTTTATCAGGTACTAGATGGCGAAACCTTCTTTTAATAACAGATATTTGCATTTTTATGCTCATTATGGATCGATGGCAGTACTGATATTATATTGAATTAATTAAATTTTGTAGATACTTTTAAATTACTCAAGTTATGAATCATTATTTTGCTGATTCTGAAATGGCAAAAATACAACTTTATAATGAAAATTAGAAGAAATGGAACATGTTACGTAAATGATAAATTTATCGTAACAACCTTCGACCATTGAACACTCTCTCTCTCTAGACTAATAACGATAATAATGTGCTATAGAATTTGTTTGGTTCCAGAATGAGACCAGGCCCTCTTTCTCGCACTTATGAAAATAGAATGTTTATAAACCAGTCTGTTTATGTTTTGGGTATCAGAGACCTGCGTTCGAAAACCTGGTTGTTGGTGTGGAAATTATTTCAGGAAGTGCATCTTCAAAATGTGAGCTTAAATTTCACTCTAGAGTATTCGGTGCGCACATCAATACGTGTCAAACACCCTTCCGAACGCCGAAAACCATATGATTTTAATCCACACTTCGCCTTTCCGAACGGCAGCTGTGTGATTTTTATACGACACACCAGGTTCTCGAACGCAGTCAGCTGATTTGTCACAAGAAAGTTGAGAAACACCATGAGAACACAAAACAATTACTACGTTATTGCCAGACTGTAAAATCTTTCTTTAGAAGTAGGTACGTAGTTCCATTTAAAATCAAATTGAGTCGTGATAAAAGGTATTGTTGTTTTAGAGTTATTTTAAGGATAGACTTAAAAAGTCGCAAGTATATTTTTAATATTATTATAAGCAGACGATATTCATTATTATCGAGATTATTATTTGAACAGGAAAAAATTTGGCAACAGGGCCTTTTTTCGTTTTGTTTATCGGATGAATCACCCCTCTGACCCCGCTACCTCATTATGGAACATAACAAATATGCTTGTTGATCCCTCTAGCAGTTTAAAGCTCGATGGTAACAACTGTCTTGATTCCAATAATGGTTACAATCTGTAGTATCTCAATTTCTTCATTGATTCCTAGACAAAAGTGTTCCAGTCTTTTTTTAATTACTATATTTGTACATTAGTCAACGTGGTTTCCTGCTTGGCCTAATGTCCGGTATGTAAGCTGCCTTTTCAAGAGATGGATACCTACTTAACGTCGGCGTTTTTCTTGCCACTGACTAAGGGTGACGATCTCCTCAGTCGCTGGATTGTTTGAATCAGATCTACTGATGCGTTTGCATTATTCTGACGGAAAGTCGATTCGTAGATGGTTCCAGGAACTGTAGGTGCATGAACCACCATCCTGGTTGATGGAGAAACTCTCTTGTTAGGGTTGTCCCTTCTGTTGTACTGTCTGACCTGCTGGGAGGAAAAAAGATAATTTCGAATAAGTCAATTCGTTTTAAAAAATCGGCAGTCCAGAAAAAATGTCACACGCAGGAAGTTTGGCTAAAATACGTTGAAAACTGAGTTAATAATTGGGACATTCATAATCAGTTCAAGAATTCTAGCTCAACAATTGCATCTTGTAACATAATTTATATCCGAAAGAATATTTTATTTCGTACCTTTTCTTATTCGTTAAGACGTTGATAACGATCCTATTTCAACCCCAATTTGGGTTTTTCCCACTCGGAAAGCGAGCTCACGTTTTTCCGTTTTTAAGCGCTTATCTTTCTACTATTATAAAAGATTATACAAAATTTACATATTCGTTTCACGAACCGACTTGAAAGTCCTTTAAATTACCAGGAGCGAGTATTTGCTTAGAATTTTCTTCTTTTAATAACCCTTAATATACCAAGAGAAAAGGGGAAAAATGTTAAACCGTAAAAGTTCGAAATGCATACAAAGATATTTCCTTTTGTGTTTTACTATTTATCCGGGAGGCTGGGCTGGCTGGGGCGAATAAAGTATGGAAGCGTGCTTTGAGATATAAAGCGAAACGGCTTTTGACTTTATAAAAGTGTCGTTTTACAGAATATTTTTTAATTGTGTGAAAAAATCCAATAATGCAGGTATTAAATTTTCTAACGGGGGAAGCGAATGTTGGTACTTATTGAATATGTATATGCCACAATATGCAGGCGCGCCAGTGTACAACAGTAAAAATTGAACATGACAGAAGTTATGCAGATTTAGACAAGAAGGGAGTCGTGTTTCATCAGTTGAGGCATGTGTAGCTTGAACATACATTTTCATGAGGTGTGCTTCAATGGTTTATGAATATAATTTCTTTGCATTTGATTTAATTAAATTTAATTTTGATATTGTCCAGGAAAGTTGATTGAATTTTTCACTTTTCCAAATTTTAGCATTAATATTCATCGTAGGTTTGCAAACTGTTAATTACAAGCCTCGCACCATAAACAAGTATCCAGTTTCCCACGTATTGTGGCCGAGGTGCGATTAAAAATATAATATACTATAGTATATTATAGTCGCTTCGTCACTTTTACAAAGGCCGGCACGTCCCGAGCTATAATTAAATCCACACACGTGGGCAGACTCTTTTGTGCCGAGTCCTGCATAATATTTACACCTTTTTGCACGGTTTTGATTACAATTCGTTTCATTAATCACATTTCCAGTGCCCGAAAATCGATTGTCGTTCTTCCGTACCGACGATACCGAATATTTCAGCATATTTATCGCCTGGAACGGTTTTTGCATTAATGTTTACGAAATTCTTACTGTTTTAAAAACAGAATTTCAAATTATATTGAAGAACTAGGTTGATATTTAGAAAAACAAAGGGGTTTCTTTTTTCATTGGCAATTTTGCTACTCCAGAATATTTATTTTTCTTGGAGACGAACAAAACTTTCAACTATTGACGGAGGAAACAAAAGTAACTGGTCAAGATGTGTGCACGAAAAATGGAAATCCACAGAAATCCAAGGACATTTTTGTAGAAGCGCGTACAGTTCTGAAGTTCAGCATCATCGAGCCTCAGCCTGAGTAAAAGCGTGGAAGTGATCTCTCTGTCCTTATTGTGTTCTATCAACTCAGGAGTAGTTTTGGTGTTTTCGTATAAATTCTCCCGCCTTTTCCGAACTTAAATAACAGTAAGAGTAATTGTTTTGGCCATGCAACACTCCAAACTTCACTTTCATGACGACCTTTGTTTCAAATTTCAGATTTTTAGTATAACGATTCATAACTATCATAGAAGAAAAAACCACTTGTACTGTAGCTGCAAGTCTGCAAAATGTATTTAAGCAAGGATTTTGCATTGCCAATTTCCAGTGGCGTATCAACCCAGCTTCGGGCCTGTGTGCCGCCGGAGGCTAAATTTTTTTTTGAGTAACCCAAACTAACCCAAATTTCGAGCCAAAAGTCGTTCAAAAAACACTCCTTAAATTTTTTATTAGGTATTTTTATTTAAACGTTGAATTGTGAATTCACCATTTTCAAAAGTGGTATGAATAATTATATCCTGTTCACAATCCGATGTCCACAGGTGCAGGTAAATTTATCACCATAGGCGCAACTAGGGGAATGCTTGGTGGTGCTAAGCACCCCTAAAGCAAAAATTAGCACTCCTATTCGGCATCCCACCATAGCACTACCTAACACTTATATAAAAAATTAGTGCAACCAAATTATTTTATGTATTTTTTTGCACTTTTTGTACTTACTTACGTCATCGATGACGTCATAATTTAGAAAAAAGTTTTTCTCGTTGATTAATTCATAGAGCACGTTCGCAATTATTATTGTTAAAATCAAGACTTACCTTAAAATATACGGTTTTTATCTTATATTAACATTTAGGATGACGTCATCGAACAAAGTCAGACAATGTTGTCAATGTCTATGTTTATTCTATATCTTAAGGTGACATTGAAATACCGGCTCTTAAAAAATCAGTGGAGTCCCAAATATATAAATTAATTAACTGCGTATTATACAGGGTGTTCTTAAATATCATGTACAAACGACAAAGGGTGATTCTTTTTTTTTTACGACTGAAATTTCAAATAAACTAGTCAAAACGAAATAAGGACCACCTTTGAAAACCCATTTATTTTTAATGAATTTTGAATAACCCTGGTAAAGTGTTTATTTCCATTGACAATATAAATTTTTTGTGCACACTTTATTTGTTTATCTATATTTATTGTAAATGGAAATAGTCACTATACCAGGGTTATCCAAAATTCAATGGAAACCTATTCTTAAAAGTGGTCCTTATTTCGTTTTGAGTAGTATATGTTCTAAAAAATTGACTTATTTAAGCAATTAAAAAAAAATCACCCTCTTATGCTCGTATTACATCTGTGTATTTCTCCGTGTATTTATTCATGTAGTTCAGGGTGACAACCAAAAAACTTCAAACGCAAAATAAATCAGCATTATGAAAAACAAAATAATGTTGGCACCCTGAACTACATGAATAAATACACGGAAAAATACAAGGTTGTAATACGGGCATTACATTTTAATTTTTTTCTAGAAAACTTGCAAAGAGAAAATTTTGAAAATTTTCCAGGAATAAGAGGAAAATGAGAACCTCATTATACGAAAATTTCAAAATTTTTCAGTAAAAAATTAATCCAGGAAAAATTTTGAAAAACTTTTCAGCAAAATTAAGGAGAATTCATCCTCTTACATTTTAATTTTTTTCTAGAAATCTGGCAAAGGGAAAATTATGAAATGTTTCCAGTAGTAAAAGAAAAGTGAGGAGCACATTATAGAAAAATTTCAAAATTTTCCAGTCAAAAATCACTCCAGGAAAAATTCTGGGAAATTGACTTTTTTAGGCAAAATTCACCCTCTTACAACCGGGAAACTGGCAAGAAAATTGTGGAAATTTTCCAGAAAAAGAAGAAAATAAAGAGCTCATTGTAGCAAATTTTGTAATCGAAGACTCGTAATTTCCGTAATTTTTCTTTAGAAATTTTTTAATTCCTGTCATTTCTCAAATAATTCTTATAATTTTTTTATTAATTCCTGTTGTTCTTCAAATTTTCGTAATTTTTTAATTCCCGTAGTTTCTCAGAAAATTCCGTTATTTTTATAATTCCACGTTTTTGTATATTTCAAAAATTAGTAGGTAATTCCCGTAATTTCCGTATTTTTTCTGGGCATTTTTCAAAATCATTTCCCGAAAGCCTTTGTGATTTCTAATTCTCGTAATTCCCGTAAGTTTTTCGTAATTCCCGTAATTTTTTACAATTCTCGTAACTTTAATAGTTTTCGTAATTTTCAATTCAATTTTCAATTGTCGTAATTTTTTAAATTTCTTGGACGTTTTTTGAAATTTTATAATTTCCCGAAGGTCTTTATAATTTTTGTAATTGTAATTCCTGATTCTTGTAATTCTTGTTATTTTCTAACTTTTTGAAAATCATCATTGGTTTTTTCGATTTTTGCAATTCGTTAATAAATTTCCGTGATTTATTTCCAGAATTTTCGTAATTTTTGTAACTTTTCTAATTTCCATAATTTTTTAAAAATTTAATTATTTTCGGTAGTCCCGAAATTTTTCGTAATTTCTGCAATTTTTGCAATTCCCTTAATTTTCGTTAATTAACAAATTCCTTAATTTTTGTGTTATTTCCGATATTTTTTTTTCAATTTTTCATAATTTTCGTAATTTTTGCAATTCCTATAATTATTCTAATTGTCCTAATTTTTTTTATGATTTTCCTAGTTTCCGTAATTTTTTATGATTTTCGTGATTTCTGTTATTTTTTTAATTCCCGTAATTTCTTTATTTTATTTTTCAATAATGATAATTCCCGTAAGTTTTTGAAATTTCTGTTGTTTTTGAAATTCTCGTGATTTTTATTATTTTTTCGTAAAACGTAATTTCCAATAATTTGTTGCAATTCTACGTAATTTTTGAAATTCGCGTAATTTTTTTCAATAATTTTCATTGTTTTCAGTAATACTCGATTTTTTTTCTAATTTTATAATTCTTCTCTCAATTTTTTTAATAAATAATGTATTTTCCGAGATTTTTTTGAAATTTTTGTGATTTTTGTTAATTTTCGTAATTTTACATAATTATTGAAATTTCCGTGATTTTTTGCAATATTCGTTATTTTTCATTTTTGTAATTCCTGTAATTTACGTAATTTATCAATGACTTTTTTAGTTCTACGTAATATTTGAAATTGCAATAATTTGCATTGCTTTTGTAATGCTCAAATATAATTCTCCTTTTTAGTTTTTAATAATGGTGGTTTCCGTAACTTTTTAAATTTTCCGTGATTTTTGCAATTCTTGTAATTTTTGTTATTTTTTCGTAATACGTTATTTTACAATGTTTTCGAATTTTTAATAATTTTTGAAAATCCCGTGATTTTTTTCGCAATTTTTTAATTCTTTTAATTTTAATAATACTCATATTTTTTTAAAAATCTAGTAACTTTTTGTAGTTTTGAAATTTTTGTAATTTCTACTAATTTCAATTTTCGTAATTTTCGTAAAATTTTCTGAAATTTTTGCAATTCTTATATCTTTTAAATTATCAATTCAAAACTAGAGGAATTATATATCTACATAATTCAAAATTTTAAAAAATATTCTGAAATTACGGAAATTATTCGAATATTGCAGAAATTACGAAAAATAACGGAAATTACAAAAAAATAGGGGAATTACAGGAATTATTCCAAAAATGCAGGAATTACTCAAAATTATTCAAAATTACAGGAATTGTTTGTAAATTACGGAAATTTTCTCAATATTACAGAAAATTACAGAGTTTACGAAAAATGGAAATTATGAAAAATTACGTGAATAACGAAAAATTACGAGAATTATGGACATTACGAAAAACTATGAAAATTACAGAAATTATTGCAAAAATTTTAAAATTTTCAAATGAAATTTTGAAAATGTTCAAAGAAAAAGAGGAAAGTGAGGAGCTCATTATAGGAAAATTTCAAAATTTTTCAGTGAGAAATCACTCTAGGGAAAATTCTGGAAATTGACTTTTTCAAGTAAAATTAAGGAAAATTCATCCTCTCACATTTCAATTGTTTCCTGGAAAATTGGTAAAAGAGGAAAAAGAGGAAAGTCAGGAGCTCATTATAAGAAAATTTCAAAATTTTCCAATGGTAAATCGCTCCAGGAAAAATTCTGAAAAAAATGATTTTTTCAAGTAAAATTAAGAAAAACTCATCCTCTCACATTTTAATTTATTTTTGGAAAACTAATAAAGCAAAACTTGTGAAATTTTTCCAGAAGAAAGAAGAAAATGAGGAATTCATTATAGGAAATTTTCAAAATTTCCTAGTGAAAAATCACTCTGAGGAAAGTCGATAGGAAAGTTCTGGAAAATTGACTTTTCTAAGCAAAATTCATCCTTTCACATTTAAATTTTTTTTTGGAAAACTGCTGAAGGGAAAATTTTGAAAATTTTCCAGGATAAAGAGAAAAGTGAGGAGCTCATTATAGGGAAATTTCGAAATTTTCCAGTGAAAAATCACTCCAGGAAAAATTCAAAGAAAATTGACTTATTCAGGCAAAATTAAGGAAAAATCATTGAGGTAGAATAATAAGGAGGCGACATAAGGAGAAAAAAGCGTATCCCACTTCCGCCATATTGTTACGACTTCTGTCTGAGATTCTGTCACTTTTGTCATGGCAACGCGTCAAAATTGCATCAGGGACGCATTTTCCATCCGAAAATTTTTTAAATGCGAAAAATTTTTGAAGCCTAGAATTCCTATTTTGGGTCTTGGAAGGATCTCCTGTTTCAGTATGTTGAAGTTTCTGTAGCTACTTTTTTTTTCTTGGTGTAATCTCGATTTTTTTACGTTTTTTTTGCAGTTTCGCTATGGAGCTATGGAGCCCGGGCCTGTGTGCTTCGCACACATGGCACACCGGGGCTGCGTTCAGGAATGGCTACAGCCAAGCCAAAATTGGCATTTTGCGTTCGAGTTCGGCTCCAACCTACGTGGTTCGGCATTACAGGTGGAGGGGGAAAAGTAGGTTTTGGTACAGTGGCTAGATAAACCTTTACATACAGTGGCGACAATAGAGGTCCCGCCGCCATCTTGTTCCCAACCTCTTGTTACTTATAAATATTAATATATAGGATTTAAATGGACATCTATCATAAAAAATTGAAATCGACGTATTTGCTGACCATTATTAGATCCATCAAATACGTTGTTTTCCATGATTTATGATAGATGTTCACCTAAATCCCATATATTCATATTTAAAAGTAACAAGAGGTTGGGAACAAGATGGCGGCGTTTTCAATATAAATATATGGGATTTTAGAACCAATCAAAAATAAGACAGCAATTGTCGCCACTGTGGTAATAGAGTCACTGTAGGTTTTGGCATTAGCATTGCCGTCCTTGAACGCACCCCGGTAGATACGCCACTGCCAATTTCCTATTCTGTCATTAAACAATTAAAACCAATGAAATACCAAGCAAGTTAAGCTCTATAGACTGAACTATAGAGATATAAAGTACATCATTAATCAAAATGTAGGGAGAAGTTTTGTGAATTGGCGTCCAGGAATATTTTCAAGCCAAGTTGAAATTTGAACTCAAATCAAGATTCAAACAAATAAATAATTCTGAATTTGTCGAAACATTTTATTTCTCAGTCAATTACCCTTTCACGACAAAACAAATAATCCTTCAAAAATAGTATAATTTCTCTATTCCGCTTCCCATGTTGAAATAACCGAACCGTAATCAATTTGAGTTTTGCATGCAGAAGTATGTTCGGCAAGTAAACAGACAGGACAAAATTGCATACGGTTTGGGTACTTAGCATTCAAAGTAAACAAAATGACGCCGTACAGTTGATAGTGATGGTTTCGGATACCCCACTATGATTTGCACTGGCAAACATACATGTTTAATGTATAATTTTGTGGCTGCTTTTGAGCTCTATCGGTTTCCCGCTATTTATTTTGTCTTGGGGGATGATGATGGTCGAACGACTTCAACCTAAACTAAAGGTAATTCTGATGACTAAATAAATAGGTACGTTTAAATTGTTGGCAGAAGATAATTTGAATCATTATTTTAGTCAAATATGTATTATATCGAAATAGTAATAAAAACTGTACGACATCAAGACAGCTATACACAATTTTAAAAGAAGACCACAATTTAAAAAATTTGAAATCTGGTATGGGAAGGTACCTATATAAAATATCCAAGACATTTAAATTCCGAAGCTTCTTTATCAAACACACACAGAGCTTCTGAAAGAAGGACGACGGTAAAAGGCGGCGAAATAATTACAGACAGGGTCTTTTAAGCGGACAGATAGTCGTTTTTGAAGCATCACTGCCAAATTTAAGGCGGCATCAAAAGGACCGCACAACGAGTGGGTGTTTCGTTGTTTAGAACAAAAATCCTCTTTTGAATATTTCCAATCCAAGAATCGATTATTTGAAATTCAAACCTAATTATCACCATATCGGTTCCAATGCCACCCCTAACGATCGCCCTATAGTCTAGTCGATTCTATGCACCCTCTTATTGAGAAATACTACACTATAATGGGACTCCCTGCCGGTGGTATGTATATTGTGCATTGTTTTATGGCTCTATCAACGTAGACATCTATCTCCATTATGTACAGACACCGATGCGTTTCGGCGGATTTCATTTTCGGGTATCGGAATAGTACGTTAGCCAAATATGTCTGGGGAATGTGTGCGAAAATCGGATGGATCGGTCCATAGAAGTGATTTATTCGGAAAACTTTTCGAATCACAGGGAAATGGTAAATTAGGTATAAATTTGGCTAATTTATGGCATACTTAGACAAAATGTGGAATGTCTAAATTAAAGGACTATTCCAAAAGAACAAATCAATTTTTCGATACAGAATTTCCTTATATGGCTTTGAAATCTGAATTCATTTGGAGTTTTAGTTTTGAGGAATACTTAGCTAAGACTAACCTATCAAAAACCTTGTTTTCTGACAAAACACAAGAAGAACTCTTTTGCAAATATTCAACGTATGAGAATTATTCTAATTTTCAATAAAAAACATCATAAAAAAGAAAATTATGTTCTGATTAAGTACCTACATAAATTAAAATTGATCAGAAATTTTGTGGCTTATCCTAGATTTTTCAATATATTTTTCAACAACACGTTTAATTGTTAAAACATTTTCCTCTTCATTTTAGTTATCCCTTACGTTTCTTTGCCTGCATCGGTCTGAGTATTTCAAGGAATAATTGATTTTATAGT
The DNA here is from genome assembly GCA_917834065.1 of Ceutorhynchus assimilis. Lineage (NCBI taxonomy): Eukaryota > Metazoa > Arthropoda > Insecta > Coleoptera > Curculionidae > Ceutorhynchus > Ceutorhynchus assimilis. The sequence goes on from OU892281.1 coordinate 9,452,581, forward strand.
TTGCCTTTGAAATATTACCAAATACTGTTTACGCAATGCGGAGACAATTGCATTTCTTAGAATCCAGCCGGGCTCCCAAAGCATTTCGTAAAGAATTTGGAGAATTCTATTCAAGTACGGCGTCAGGTTTTTCTAGATAAATCCCGAGTTCACAGTCTGCTATAGAAGTAGTAGCTTAAGTAACCCAGTTTTTATTGGATATTTGTCGCATACGTGATAAGTGATCTATAGTGACTTCAACTAAAACACTAGAGCAAAAAATTCCCATGCTCACTTCAAGTTCCTCAGGTACTTAGACTACTATAATAGTACTAAACTAACGTCCTGCCTGATACAGAGACTTTTTGGCAAGAAATTCAAGACCGTCAATCCAGAGCCAACAATGTCATGCTATTCAACGTGCCTGGAAGAAACGACGATGAAAATGATATAGCAACCCTGCTTGGCAGCTTAACCAACTCACCTCCAACTTTAAAATGCTTCTCCAGAGTTGGGAAAAAATATATCAAAGGTGCACGAGCAGTAAGAATTACCTCAAAATCTGTAAATGATGTGCAGTCGCTTATACGCTGCTGTAGTTAGCTCAAGGAGAAAAACATTTACATGAACCTTGATCTGACTGCAAAACAGCTTGAAATTGAAAACAAAATACGCTCAGAATTAAAACAACGAAAGTCAGAGGGTGAATTATCCCTTAAAATTAAATATATTAAGGGCATGCCCCAAATTATCTCTGATAGAGATGAGGAAAACTAGTAGATGACAGACATAAGCCTATATAAATAAAATCAATAAAAAAACTTCCCATATATTGCCAGAATGTTCAAGGACTAGGAACAAAGTGGACATCACTAATTTGCAACTCTTCAATAAATTATTACGATTTAATTATGCTTACTGAAACCAATCTATCAAACACCGGGGGGGACTGGACAAGTACATTGTCTTCAGAAAAGACCGATCCACTGAAACCAGCACAAATATTTGTATGTGTTGGACAAAGAAAAGCAGAATACATATTTGGATGCTTATACATTCCTCCAAACTCCCCAAATATCACCTACCTGATGGTAAGTGAATCCATTGATTTTATTCGAGACAAATATCCTAGTGCTGAGCTTTACATTGCTGGTGATTTCAATCTACCACGAGTTGAATGGAGCCTTATCGAAGATTGCTCCATTGCTCTACCCCGGAGTGATCTTTACATTCCACCTCAAACCATTGACTCTATTAATACAGTGTCAGATATGTGCGAATATGATAATATTTTCCAATTAAATCATGTTTTCAATTTTAACAATGTCATATTAGATTTAGTGCTTTCACGAAAAGTTTTTGATGTACAGCAATATGACCCACTAGTAGAAATAGACAAACATCACCCACCTCTACATTTTTTACCTTGAATATTCACGTACCAAAATAAACTCTATCAGTTCTCAAGCAGAAACTTTCTATCACGACTTCAAATCCATTGACTATACTATTGTTAACAACTATCTGGGTTCCTTCAATTTTGATGAGATTCTCTTTAGCTTAAACATACAAGATATGGTACAGATATCCTCGACAGTGCAATAAACCTTTTTGTTCCTCTCAAAAAAGTTGCTAGTAGGAAATTTCCAAAATGGTTTACATAAGAACTCATTAGTTTAACTATTGAGAAAAAAATTGCCCAGAAGCCAACGGCGGCAGAAAAACTTTCGCTTCCTACCAACTATCAAACGTTTTCTAAATTGCGCACTTAATGCAAGTCCCTATCTCAGCAATGCTATACAAAAATTATGTCCAAGATGTTCAAGTCTTTCTCAACAATGATCCAAAATAGTTTTGGAAATACATAAACTCTAAACGAAAATCTCATAGCCTACCCTCCAACATCTCCCTTGACAATGTAACATGTGAAATGGGTGTGGATGCAGCCAACCTTTTTGCAAACTACTTCGAATCAGTATACTCTCAAAATCAACCAAAATTTACTAAAGAAACCTCCCTAAACAATATCAATATACCTCTTATGCTATTTCAATATCTGACATATATTCTGAGCTATCCAACTTAAATAGTTTCAAGGGTCCAGGGTCCAGATAAAATTCACCCTATTCTTCTTAAAAATTGCTCTTTTATACTTGCCAGACCTCTGCAAATTATATTCAACAAGTCTCTAAGCTCTAGTCACTTTCCATACGTCTGGAAATCTAGTTATGTCACTCCTATCTTCAAGTCTGGAGACAGTGGAGACGTGAAGAATTACAGGCCCATCAGTATTATGAGTACAATTCCCAAGATATTTGAAAAATTAGTAACAAATTATTTAACATCAGTACTCTCACCTTTGATCTCAAATAATGAGTTTGGATTTTGTGCTGGCCAAAATACAGAACTAAATCTACTGTCACACTCATAAAATATCATTGAAACCTTTGGAAATTAATTGGCAGTATTTCTACAGACTTTGCAAAGGCCTTCGATAAAGTGCCTCAATCAACAAACTTAAATCAATGGGAATTTCAAGTTCCATGCTCAATCCAGTCATTGAGAGTGACATGACTGGATGTACCCAGATTGTAAAAGTAAACAATTTTCTGTTTCATACAATAGAGGTTTCCTCAGGAGTCGCCTAAGGTTCCCATTTAGCACCACTGCTCTTTAACTGCTTTAAAAATGATCACGCTTTAAGCACAGTGATCATAAGCTCTTTGCTGATGATATGAAACTTTCAAAAGTAATCTCTGATACAAGAGACTGATTATTGCTACAGCATGATCTTAATGAGTTTGTACAGTGGTGCAAAGCAAATGGAATGGATCTAAATGTAACAAAATGTAAGCTAATGATCTTTTCTCGCAAACGCTCTAAAACAACCTTTAATAACACCATTGACGGAAATTTACTTTTGATAGTTGAAACAATAACTGATCTCGGCATAGTTCTTGACCTAGAACTATCCTACACTGACCATATTACTTTCATAGTAAATAAATCGCTTAGAATGTTAGGATTCCTAAAACGAATTACTCAAGATTTCAACTCAATCCATGCTCTCAAAATTCTTTATTGCAGTCTGGTCAGGTCACACTTAGAATATGCATCATCTATTTGGAATTCTCACTACGAAATACATACCACAAGAATAGAGGGTATACAGAGAAAATTCCTTCGCTACAATAATTATAATTTTTTTTATAATGAGTTAAGCTACGAAGCTCTACGCCAGATATTAGATTTGCAAACTTTATCCACCAGGAGAAGTCTCAGGGACCTATATTTGCTTTTTAAATCAGGTTAATCTATAGTGGATTCTGCTTATCTAACAAGCATGGTCAACCTTCATGTTCCCCATTTCAACACAAGAAATCGTCAAACTTCTCATATTCCTTTTTTTTCCACACAAAAATATGGCAAAAACTCATTTTTCCCACGAACTATGACTATTGCCAATCAAAATACCAATCTAGAATTCTTCACTACACCTAAAGAATTTAAACAACAACTCTCACAGACTCACTTAACTTAATTATCACAATGTTCAACATTATTATTCATAAGACAACCTATAATTATTAAATTAATATAAGAATTATTATAATATTGAATACTTTAGTATATTGGTAAGTTATGTTTACAACTTTAGTAGGTACCTAATTGTTTTTAATTAAGATTTTCTATTGTTACCTGTAAGTAATTTTGTAATATTATTTTCTTAAGTTTGAAATAATGGGCTTCTGCCTGTCAAATAAATAAAGTGACAAGTTAATTATTGTATAAAGTCAATTAGTTTGATAAAAGTTGTTAGTGTTTGTGAAGTGAGTTTCAAGTGAACCCGGAATCCGTGACAATACGAATAAGGGATTGTGCTTTCGTCAATTCACTCGTTTTTCATTAACTGACATTTGCTCAAAACATTGATCAATGAATTTTGATACAAATTTTATAAATCATGTACCCAAATAATAAATAAACTTATCTAAATGGCATATCGTTGTTTTATTAAAGCTACAAATGAAATTATATTTCAGTAATAATGACGTGAATTAAATAGCCAACAGAGTCAAATTACAATTTCCAATAGCAATAAATTATTTATTCATGTATTAAATACAAAATAATAATTTCAAAATTAATTTTTAATTATTTATATTACCCTCCTTTCGATAATAAAAGCATATAGAACTGTCACGACTCTGGCTTGCATGACAGAAATCTTGGGTCCGTTTAGTTTATGCCAAAATCAAAGTCCAATTAACACAACAATAATTTATTCCACGGTACTACATATATACTCTGTGGCTAATTACTTCACTAATTAACTCAAACAACTCAACTCTTTACAACTCTTACAAAATTCACTATCTAAATCGTAACACAGTCAATCTTATTAAAACTAAAAACTACTAATTATTATCGGCCTTTATATATCCATTATCAATTCTTGTAAAATCCAGAATAAACGCGATACGATTTCTCCCGAATAGCACTGTAAAATCTAGAATCGTAGAACCGTCAAAAGTCGGTGGTTTTATCTTCATACTAGAGAGTGCTCGAACACTATACCTGGATTGATGGACTGTATTTCTAATTTATTCACCTTAACTTCTTGTCTTAAATGCTGAACATCGTTATTAGCTTCTTGAACATTGTCTTTAACTTCTTGAACATCTTCTTTAACTTCGGCTTTTACTTCCTCCATCTTTTGTTCCAGGTTAGCGACAGATTCTTGTATGGTTTGAAATATTTTCTGCAGCTGTCCAATGTCTTCTTGCCGTTCTTGTTGTCGTCTAGCTTCTTCTTCTGGTTTTTCTCGTTGTCGTTTGGTCTCTTGAAGTTCCAATATTTTGCGCAGAAGTTCTTCAAATTTTTGTTCTTTCATTTTTGCTTGCTGTTTCGTAATAGGTATATACAGAATGTTCTGGAATTTTCCTCAAATTCCCTTCAAATATTTTTCCTGGTCTTTGATTGAAATTCCAAACACGTTGATGATGTCATAAATTGCATAGCTTGCTTTATTCTCGAATAGAATATTCTAGAATTTTCTTGAAATGTTTTTTCTGGATATCGATTGATATAGCAAACACGTCGGTGAAGTCACAAATTCGATATCTCCCTTGGTTTCCAAATAGAATTTTCTAGAACTTACTTGAAAATTCACTAGCACAGTTAAAATCGGATATACAGTCACTTCCGGGGTAATTTACACGTGTTCACTTAGTGTCCACACCACACTAGTGTCCCCACTACTCTGCAATCGGATTTCACTTTGCAGTACTGGAATTATATTCACTTCCGACACCAATGTCACGCCTCTGAGGTGCGTGATATTAATCTTGGGTTCGTTTATTCCAAAATCAAAGTCCAGTTAACACAACAATAATTTATTCCACGTTACCATACATTCTGAGACTAATAACTCCACTAATTAACTCAAACAACTTAACTCTTTACAACTCTTACAAAATTCACTATCTAAATTGTATCACAGTCAATCTCCAAATTAAAAACTACTAACTAATACCAGCATTTATATATCTGTAATCCAGAATAAACGCGATAGCCTTTTTCCCGAATAGCACTGTGAAATCTAGAATCAGCTGTCCAATTCTGTGCACCCTGGCACTTCCGCCAGATTTTCGGAACAAAACACACATCAATCCGAAAGAAAGCTCTAGAATAAACACTGGAGAATAGAATACAAGTCTGTTCTTTTGCGAGTCCTAGTGATTAATCCCTTAGGAGCTCAATTCTTTAGAAGCATTGCATTTTTTTTATGTTGCACCATAGATTTCTTTTCAACGAGGTTTTATGAGAGAAAATTTCGAATTTTTCAAGGAAAATGGATCCTCTTGTTTTATTTTAAAAAGGTTTTGAAGCTGAAAAGGCAATCGATCGGAGGATATAGGATTTTGGAACCATCTTATAATTTTTTTGATTTTTTTTTGTCATTATTCCATATTTTTCTTTCATCTCTAAACTTTTATATTGAGAAACTTCTGGGTCAAAAAATCCGTTTTGCGACTGAGAGCGGGCTGGTAATTTATTTAGCCACGCTGTGGCTTTCGATATTTAAAGAAAGGACTTTGTTAGCGCAGGAATAAATGCCATTTCAATTGTAAAGTCGGGCAAATGGGGCTTTCGCCGTGAAAGAGAATTTTATTGAGGCAGTGGATTTATCGGGTCTTAACACAATTTTATATAAAAATCTTTCGTTATGTGTGTTTTTTTGGTCTTTGCTGGACTATTCAGGAGGCGAAGCGAAAAACCCCGGTTGATTTTTAAAGTCGATTTTTGCGATTTATCAAAAGACAATTTTATTTTTATTAGTATGTTTCTCTATATTTAGAGGATTATAATTTGTATGGAATTATAAGAAATTGAGCGGTTGCTTTTGAAGAAAAAACTTCCCATTACTCAATACCCTCATAAGTGTTATGCAGATCCAAATCCAGCAACCTTACGAAGTATACGACTTTTTCTAAAGTCCACGTCTTCGGGTTGAACCTCTCCTATCTCATCAGAGTTTGTTCGATGGTCATAGACCAAATCATTAACTAAAATCTATGAGGCTGTCGAATTGTGAAGTAGCCCTCTTTCGTATGTACATCATGCATACTCTATTGGATCCGTATTTTCTTCCAGTTAACATATCTTGAAGATACAACTTTTCGCATAATTGGATTGAGTGATTCCGTAAAAAAATTATATTTAACAAGATGAAGTTCCTTATTTTCAGCACACTCTGCTTCAATAGTTCAATGTATATCCCAATCAGGGAAACAGTCATCTGAAAGTACTGAACCCAGAGCTGGGATGTGGGACCGTTTTTTTGAAAATGTTCTGTGAATCAATCAGTCTGGACCAAACTGCCTTCAATGCCTTTATTATCCCGAGCATTGAGTACAACATCCTCATCTTCAGGTGAATTTTATGGAATTTTTTGGAATTAGTGGTACAAGCACGAGAACTGTATCTGTTTCACGAAAAAAAGGCAGATGAAATTATCTTGTTCCACTGTGTGTAGTATTTGGATGTTAAGTAACCATCAGAGACTTTTCTTTCAAAAGAACGCACTGTAAACTAAACTATTGCAGATTCTCTATTTCCCTCAGAATCCAACCAGAACAAAATCCAAACCATTATTCACCACTATTATAAGGATTTTGCCCCCCAGACCGGATACATCCGGCTCCATAATAAAACCCTGGCGTAAACAAAACTCCTCGTTTGCGGAAAAGCCATTTTAAAATGACTCTATTTGGCCCCCTCTCGGGTTACTTTATCATTTTCCAGACCCCATCTTTTTAACTAATGAACCAAATCTCCAATCGCCATAAAAACACAAAACACCAGGCTCCGCCGCAAATCCCCGTAATATCATAAGAATAAGAATATCAGGTGGTAGGTTTTTATACCCCCTGTTTTCCTTGCATCCCTTGCACATTGGAGGCATATGCCGCGCTTATGTGATATTCATATTTCACGTTTTTATGGTAAACCAGAGGCGTATCAACTTCAAGTAAAAAAAAAAACAAAGATACCTGGCCGTCATTATATTCATCCATACTGACTTATGATATAATCAATCTAGAAAATAGCTTTAGTCAGGAAATCGATTCTACAACGGGTTGGAAAAATATGTTCTATGGATTGATGTTTTAAACAAAAGTTGTGAAAAAAACTGCAAATTCGTCCACAATCCACTTATGATCTGTTGAAACCACAATACCACATTGAAAACCGGGTTTTTCACACAAGATAATGGAAAAACTAGCAAACTTGGAATAGACCTCTAGAATGGTAGTTTCTAGTTGAAGTAACAAATATTCTGGATACGCTACTGAATAAAAGGATCCTACTCAATTTCGCCAATATCATTAAAGGAGAAAAAAAGCTTGTTCCCGCTTTATGGAGTATTATCATAAAGTAGAATTTTCTGCACTGGTATTTCCGTAAGGTTAACTACACAAAATTGAGCAAAAGGGATAACAAGCCGTCCATCCGGAGTGTTTCGTAAAGGGTCAGAGAGCTATTCTTCCGCGTTTTTATCGTCTTTTTGTAGAGGAGTGTATCGGATAGTACGTTTCCAAATTGGATGCAGGCGTTCCGTAAGGATATATTTGAATAGGTTCCGAACGGAATGTGTGCCAGTTATGTTTTCAAGGGATTCAAAAGGACCCTTATATCTAGTATTTATTATAGCTGTGAATATTTTTTTTTAGACAAAAACAAAAAGGTTTTTCTCAGTTTATATACACTTACCTTCACATCTGTGGGAAATTATGGATTTATGTTTGTCTTGAGTATATATGGCAACACCAGTACCAATTACTTTTACATGCAGTAAAAATTCCAAAAAAAGGCAACCCAGAAAATGTTAATTAGAAGCTGTGAAAAAAATATTTTATAAGCTGTTTTTAACATCGAACCATCAAAAACCTAACGGCGGCCTGAGAGATACAGATGTTTAAGTAAGTAATAAACTTCGAGAAAATTGAGACATACCTGTGCCTAATTTTCTTAACGGAACATTCTTTCACAAAATACAATCAAATTCTTAATTATAGGTTTTCATGATTTACGGTATTCTTGCTAAGAGCCATCTATATATTCGGTGTTAATTAAGTAATTTTGGTAAAATATGTTGGTTTGTTAATGGGTATCGTGTGGAAAGTATGTTAAGAATTAGGTGCTTTATGACTTTTTTTCATTAAGATGCTATATGAAAAATAACTCAGTTTAATTTGAAAAATATTTGGGCAGACAAGACAAACACATTTGTGAGCTTATGGATTGAACATTAGAATATTGGAAAAAGAAAACTGTCCACCAGTTAGCTAAATAGCTTCATTTATCACATATTCATCTATCCATAAATAATGCATCGCAATATACCTCGTAAAATCCCTCTGGCGTGGTCGGATCCTATATAAAGGCCTCTCCCCGAAGAAAAGAAAAACTGCTACTTAAGCCACCATAAATAGCATTATATGGCCACGTAGGCAGTCTGCATGACGTGATTTTAGCCGCAACATTTTTCCGGAAATTTATTCCTGATTTTCCCCCCATGCTCTATCACCCTTGACTATGCGGCTGGCTTTTTCTTTATAATGCCCGATGGTCACATAACGAGAGATTGTCGGAAGGTTTTTTAATATCGGGACATGAGAAGAAGTTTATGGATAATCACCACAGTGACAAGACGGACAAATTTCAATGTCCATCGACGTGTAGATGACTTGGAGTTTTAGTGGAGGTTCAAATATCACAATAATGTCGTACGTTGATCGCAAACAGTAGTTGAGAAAAAAGAGTGACAATGGCTCTAAAAGAACTGACCAATCAGGCGTGGAAAATGTCAGTTGACCAGCATTTCGCCTTGTTCTGAAACTTTCCCGAGTGCATCCAGCAATGAAGGTTCTAAAGAAAAGTGGCTCTGTAGAAATCCAGTGTGTCTTTAATTGAATCCCAAAATCAGCGAATGCTTCAGACATATTTTGTAACAATATATGAGATTTTTCCTTCCTGTTTTCTTCTCACTTCTGGCCTTTATTACCTTGTTTATGCCAGTTCCGTACAATCTAATTCCTTTTCTTTTCTCCTGAGTTTGTTAATCTATTATTTCGGTAGTCGTCCTGGATGACTGATGTATATAATCATATCATGGTTTCTCGTCTACATCTTATATACCAATATTTCTTTTAATTCCATCGTTTTCTATCCAGTTTTTGCTGGATATTCTCGAAGATTTCAGCATTTCTAGTTCAAATTTTTTGAAATGACTCACAACGAATATCAATATGTCCAGTTCATGACGATAATGCATGTACAGGGTGTTTTTTTATTTACTAACACCCCACGTACAGCCTTTACCTTTACAGGTAGACGAAAGGTGTATAAATACAAAGTTGTACAGTTTTGGCTGAATTTTTAGAAACCATTGCCAGAATCAATATTTGAATGTCAGAAATATGAAATTTTACATGCTTCCAGCATTTTTCAAATGGGATGCCCCATATTTCATTCTATATTCTTGAAGAGCACAATGCCCCAATTCCAAAAATATTTAGTTTGTCTATATTTGAGTGAACAGTCTCTCATATATTCGACTACAAAAATTGTAAAAATACTATCCTACTACTGATTTTGTGATTCTACCTGTACAGATGAGAGCTGCAGGTAAAATTTGGTTTCTCTGATAGTATTTTTGAAATTTTTAGGACCAAATATGTTGGAGACGGCTCAACCAAATATAGACAAACTATATATTTTTGAAATCGGGAAATTGTGCTCTTCAAGAATATAGGGCACTTATAGGGCATCCCATTTGAAAAAAGCTGAGAGCATGCAACATTTCACATTTCTGACATTCAATTTTTGTTTCTGACCATGGATTCTAAAAATTTAGCCAATACTGTACAACTTTTGTATTTACACTTTTCATCTACTTGTAAAGGTGAAGGCTGTAGGTAGGGTGTCAATATATGAAAAGACTAGTCTTAGTACTTAAACAATAACTTATTATATAAAGTCAGAATTTGTAAGATTATCTACTTTTGCATTTCAACAGAAATTAGTAATGTTACTTTACCAAACTAGTAACATAATGTGACAAGTTATTCAAGTACAAATGAGTGAACTGTTGCGGAACTTATGGGTGGACCTCTGCGGGACGAGCGCAGCGAGTACCGCAGTTATCTATTCATTATTACGTTGTTCAAGTACGATACTAACCTGACTCACTCAAATGTGAGTTATTCTCATTAGTTTAAAAAGTACAAGTTTCAGGTGAGTGTCTTATTTGAACAGTTCAACAGTATATTGGTGAGTGGATGGTTGCGGAACTCGCTGCGCTCGTCCCGTAGAGGTCAACCCATAAGTTCCGCAACAGTCCACTTATTTGTACTTGAACAATAACTTATTATATAAAATCAGAATTTGTAAGATTATCCACTTTTTGTCAATTTGCCTTTTAACAGTAATGTTACTTTAACCAAACTAGTAATACATATATTGTGACAAGTTATTCAAGTACAAACGAGTGGATTGTTGCGGAACTTATGGGTGGATCTAGCCATCTATTCATCAATATGTTATTCAAGTACAATACTAACCTGATTCACTCAGTTGTAAATTTTTCTATTTAGTTCAAAAAGTACACGTTTCAGGTGAACTGTCTTATTTGAACAGTTCAACAGTATATTGGTGAGTAGATGGCTGCGGAACTCGCTGCGCTTGTCCCGCAGAGGTCCACCCATAAGTTTCGCAATAATTCACTTATTTGTACAGGGTGTTTTTTATATATTGACACCTCATCCACATCCTTTACCTTTACAGGTAGAAGAAAGGTGTAAATACAAAAGTTGTACAGTTTTGGCTGAATTTTTAGAAACCATGGTCAGAAAGAAAACTTGAATATCAGAAATATGAAATTTTACATGCTTCCAGCTTTTTTCAAATGGGATTTCCCTATATTTCATTCTATACTCTTGAAGAGCACAATGCCCCGATCTATATTTGATTGAGCAATCCCTCATATGCTCCAAAAATTGTAAAAATACTATCCTACTACTGATTTTGTGAACCATTCTACCTGTATAGGTGAAAGCTGCAGGTAAAATTTGAGGTACTTGGTTTCTCTGATAGTATTTTTAAAATTTTTAGAACCAAATATATTGGAGACAGGTCAACCAAATATAGACAAACTATATAGTTTTGGAATCGGGAAATTGTGCTCTTCAAGAATATCAAACCAAATATAGTGCATCCCATTTGAAAAATGCTAAAAGCATGCAATATTTCACATTTCTGACCATGGATTCTAAAAATTTAGCCAATACTGTACAACTTTTGTATTTACCTACACCTTTGATCTACCTGTAAAGGTAAAGGCTGTAGGTGGGGTGCCAATATATAAAAAAAAACACCCTGTACAACTCCGAATTGTCATTAAACTAAAACAACATCATCAATTCAGTTACGTCGCCTAACTTGAAGTTTTTAAAAGCAGAAACGTATTTTTAAAAAACAAATTCTAGATACCAAAACCAACTGTTACACAACAACTGTACATAATTAGATTTTCATACTGGAAAAACAATTTCGTCCTTCCCCTCCTAATGGGTCGCTAACCTTAAATTATGCAAAAACTTTCTGGATTTTTTCGGCACGCTGGGAAATGCAAACAGATGGGGTCTGACAAAAACATCCTGATATATTTGGAGATTGTGCCAGGAGCTAATGAAGTGTGCAAGAGCCCATCTGAATTGCAAATTCGAGTTATTTGGATAGCGCGCAACGATATTTTCTCACCTAGAAAGGACGGAGCTCAAGATTGTATTATGGAGATTTCGGACCTGAGATAATACCTACAGGAAGTGTAGAAAAGAACCACTTTATTATTTTAAGATTTAATCCAAAACATTTGTAAGTCATAATTTATTGTAACTTTAAAAAAAGTGTGTGCCTACACGCTGTTTACAACTGCACTTAATCCGCAGAAAAACCCACCCTCTTCGCACTATATTTACTACATCCGCCATGTATTAATCCCGAGTCTAGACGTTGCATCCCTGAAAAATTCGTGCCTTTTTTGACAACAATTTAAATCTTCCGAAGCCCTTTCGGAAATCCTTAGTCCCCATAAAGAAAACCATACATTAAAAGAAGATAACCGAATAGAGAAATCGACACGAAAATGTTTGGGGGTTCGTGTGCAGGAAGTAGTATGTCACTGTTCCGATGATGCCAAATGTTCGCGGATGACTTGTCACGTGTTTACATGCTTTTAGAGGGTACTAAAAGGCCAAGTCAAATGGAATGTAGCGGGATGGTCGATTTGTTGACGCCATGGGTGGCACTATGCTAGCAAATTTATTTTCAAAAAACAAAAAAATGAATTTTTCGATGGTTTATGCATGCTATTTTTGATCGGATTCGTCCTTTGGCTAAAAATGACTTTCGACATGAATTTCTTACGCAGTAGGTACAGGGTGTTTTTTTATATATTGACACCCTACCTACAGCATTTACCTTTACAGGTAGATGAAAGGTGTAAATATAAAAGTTTTAATACAGTATTGGCTAAATTTGGTCAGAAACAAAAATTGAATGTCAGAAATGTGAAATATTGCATGCTTTCAGCTTTTTTCAAATGGGATGCGCTATATTTGGTTCTATATTCTTGAAGAGCACAATTTCCCGATTCCAAAACTATATAGTTTGTCTATATTCGGTTGAGCCGTCTCCAACATATTTGGTTCTAAAAATTTTAAAAATACTATCAGGGAAACCAAGTACCTTAAATTTTACCTGCAGCTTTCACCTATACAGGTAGAATGGTTCACAAAATTAGTAGTAGGATAGTATTTTTACAATTTTTGGAGCCGAATATATGAGAGATTGCTCAATCAAATATAGATCGGGGCATTGTGCTCTTCAAGAATATAGAATGAAATATAGGGCATCCTATTTGGAGAAAGCTGGAAGTATGCATAATTTCACATTTCTGACATTCAAATTTTGTTTCTGAACATGGTTTCTAAAAATTCAGCCATAACTGTACAACTTTTGTATTTACACTTTTCTTCTACCTGTGAAGGTAAAGGCTGTAGGGGTGTCAATATATATAAAAAAAACACCCTGTACAAATAGGTGGATTATTGCGAAACATATGGGTGGACCTCTGCGGGACGAGCGCAGCGAGTTCCGCAGCCATCTACTCACCAATATACTGTTGAACTGTTCAAATAAGACATTCACCTGAAACGTGTAGTTTTTAAACTAATGAGAATAACTCATATTTGAGTGAATCAGGTTAATATCCTACTTGAAGGACATATTGGTGAATAGATGGCTGGGTCCACCCATAAGTTCCGCAACAATCCACTCGTTCGTACTTGAATAACTTGTCACAATATATTACTAGTTTGGTAAAGTAACATTACTAATTCCTGTTAAAAGGCAAATTGACAAAAAGTGGATTATCTTACAAATTCTGACTTTATATAATAAGGTATTGTTCAAGTACAAATAAGTGGATTGTTGTGGAACTTATGGGTGGACCTCGTACCATCTACTAATCAATATACTGTTGAACTGTTCAAGTAAGATATTCACATTTGAGTGAGTCAGGTTAGTATCGTAATTAAACAACATATTGGTGAATAGATGGCTGCGGAACTCGCTGCGCTCGTCCCGCAGAGGTCCACCCATAAGTTCCGCAACAATTCACTCATTTGTTCTTGAATAACTTGTCACATTATGTTACTAGTTTGGTAAAGTAACATCACTTATTCCTGTTGAAAGGCAAATTGACAATTGCGGAACTTATGGGTGGACCTCTGTGGGACGAGCGCAGCGAGTTTCGCAGCCTTCTATGCACCAACATACTGTTGAACTATTCAAATAAGACACTCACCTGAAACTAGTTTTTGAACTAATGAGAATAACTGACATTTGAGTTAGGTTAGTATCGTAATTGAACAACGTATTAATGAATAGATGACTGCGGAACTCGCTGCGCTCGTCCCGCAGAGGTCCACCCCTAAGTTCCGCAACAATTCACCCAGGTCAGAATGTGAAATTTCCAAGGAAGACGGGATGCTAAATATTGTTTAATTGAGATCAGCATATACAGGGTATTTTTTCATTTATTGACAACCCACCTACAGCCTTTACCTTTACAGGCAGATAAAAGGTGTACCTAAATACAAAAGCTGTACAGGGTGGGCCAAATTGGACACTTTCTTATGGAAACACCCTTTATTTTTAGAGATAGAAAAAAATGGACTCCCCACTCTGAGGCTCAAATTTCATGAAATCTTGATTGGTGCAAACCGCATTTTGATATCTTCAACCGTTTAGCCGCTAGAGGGCGATTCTCGATTTTGAGCAATACTGTAAAGTCTTCATAACTTTCTTGTTTATGAAAATAATTCATTTCCGTAAAGACTTTTTGGAAGCACTTTTTCAAGCAGAATTCAGTGACATTCTCAGTTTTTTTCTGTCTGGCTTCGATTTCGAGATATTGACCAAAATCCGATTTTTTTCAATAGGACACTCTATATATTAATAGTTCATTAGAAAGCTATGCTTTCGCTGATTTTAATGATACAAGGTTTGATAGGTTTATCTCTAACAGTTTTCGAGTTGGACTTTCTTTCTATGGGGAAACTGAGAAAGGTCTCTTTCTTACACATTGTTTCTTATGACAAAAACCGAAATAATTTTTTTTCTCGAAAACTGTTAAAGATAAACCTATCAAACCTGTATCATTAAAATCAGCGAAAGCATAGCTTTCTAATGAACTATTAATATATAGAGTGTCCTATTGAAAAAAATCGGATTTTGGTCAATATCTCGAAATCGAAGCCAGACAGAAAAAAACTGGGAACGTCACTGAATTCTGCTTAAAAAAGTGCTTCCAAAAGGTCTTTACGGAAATAAATTATTTCCATAAACAAAAAAGTTATGGAGGCTTTACAGTATTGCTTAAAGTCGAGAATCGCCCTCTAGCGCCCAAACGATTGAAGATATCAAAATGCGGTTTGCACCAATCAAAATTTCATGAAATTTGAGCCTCAGAGTGGGGGGTCCATTTTTCTCTATCTCTAAAAATAAAGGGTGTTTCCATAAGAAAGTGTCCAATTTGGACCACCCTGTACAGTATTAGCTAAATTTTTAGAATCCATGGTCAGAAACAAAAATTAAATGTCAGAAATGTGAAATATTGCATGCTTTCAGCTTTTTTCAAATGGGATGCGCTATATTTGGTTCTATATTCTTGAAGAGCACAATTTCCGGATTCTAAAACTATATAGTTTGTCTATATTCGGTTGAGCAGTCTCCAACATATTTGGTTCTAAAAATTTTTAAAATGCAATCAGAGAAACCAAGTACCTCAAATTTTACCTGCAGCTTTCACCTATACAGGTAGAATGGTTCACAAAATCAGTAGTAGGATAGTATTTTTACAATGCTTGGAGCCGAATATATGAGAGACTGCTCAATCAAATATAGACAATCTATGTATTTTTTGAATCGGGGCATTGTGCTCTTCAAGAATATAGAATGAAATATAGGGCATCCCATTTGAGAAAAGCTTGAAGCATACTTTAATCAAAGTTGCGACAATGTTGTCGTGTGTGTAGTTTTATAGCTCACAGAACATTGACAGACATATCTTGTTTTTGTCATGCTATCTAAGTATTTAATGTTAATATGATGACGTTGCATTCAACGTCCTTCTCATGTTTGTCAGTATTTCCTTCTCCCTTCCGTTTTCTCAGTTGCATGTAATGGCCAGTAGATAAAAAAGGTAAAATGCCCATCCGTACCTAAACATAAGCTCAAATTTACTGTTGCTTATTGTAGTTACCTATTCGATTGGTCGGTCGGTGATCGTTTTCACAGTTTTGTTTCGTTCAGAAATGCGCACCAAAGGGTTGTATTTTAGGTAGACGTAAAGGACCTGTTCAAGATTATAGTCACATGAAAGTTGTCTTTCAAAACTACCCAATTTTGTGGAGATCCAAGTGCATGATTTTGTGGTGGTTATTGCATTTCTTCGCATACCTACATTAAACCTACAAAGTAAATGTCCATTCTGGGAGAACGAAAATAATATCTGGTTGATTGAGGTTATTATTGCATGAACTCTTTTCTTTCAGCTAAGACTTAGGCAATACATCATGTTTCTCATCTTCAAGTTCTTTTTTAGCTTATCATCATCTATATCCGGATAAAGGCTCTCCCAGCGGTCACCAGCCAACTATATTTTGAGTCGAACTTGTATTCACTGTAGTCCTGTGTATAGAATGAGGCCATTGATCCAACTCATCCTCTCGATCTGTGGCTCAGTTTGGTCTTCATTGTAGTATTTAAAAGAGTTCTTCCATCTGTGGTCTTTCTATCTTGCAAGGTGTCCAGTGGAACGACATTTCTAATGATAAGTTTCCCGACCTGATTTCTATCCAAGGCAAATTCTTATGTTCAGCAATAACCTTTCCATGGTCTTTTTGAGCAGTAGATAGTTTGACGATACTGCTGTTTGTGAATGTCTAGGGCTCTCATCTATATTTCATTTTTGCTGATACATAAACATTAGAAAATCAGCTTCTCAGATGAAGAGAAATCTTTTGGTTCTCTAGAATCCAGGAAGCTTGCCAAAATCTGCCCTTGTCTTGCCTTCCAGTATCGATTGTTGATTGCCTTCTCGATCTTAAAGTGTTTAAGTGCATTTTTGGAATCTACATTTTCTCCCTCCGCTGGTGTCTTCACATCGAGATCCCACGTTGAACTGTCTAGGTTATGCTAGAGGCTTACAAAAGCTTAAGATTTGCTTTCATTCCCATCTCTAACCCGATATACTGTTTCTTCTACTTCTTCTCGATATACGATCTTCTATTTATTTATCTTTGAAGCAGTCTGGTGGTGATCCATAAAATCTAGCCTTCATCAGTTTTGCATAGTAGGTTTTGCAAAAAAGCGGTGTTTAGTGGAGATCAGTTGGTGAAGTGTTGAATTTTTGGCTATAATTCTTGTGTCGCAAGTTATGGGATCCTGATTGTATCGATTCTACGGCTTGATTGTCAAAATCCATCCCAGATAATTATCGTCTTGCGATTTGCATCAATGTGCAATGTAACATTGAAAAGAGTCATTATATACAGACGTTAGCTTGTGAAATATGTCAATGTCCATAAAATAATGTGATGATAACACATTACCTATAAGAAAATTATGATACATGGTAGTCACCTCAACATCTATACGGTCCTTATGATATATTCGAAGCAGTTTAGAAAACCAACGAGTGCGTGTGGCCCCTTCATACATTAAGAGACACGTCTAAATGTGAAATTATTACACGATTTTCGGTGGGTTTTGAGTAAAACATAAATTCCGGATTTACTGTAAACGGTTTCTCTGGAGCTTTAGTCAAAACATTGTTTTCTAGCTTGGGTTATTTTTGGAGTAAATGAATCCCTTTGAAAATCTATTTAAAAGCGGAAAGGGATTTTGGTGTTGAATAATTTCGGGTCATAACATTTTAAAGTGGAAAAGTGTGACTATATTTGGCATGAGAGTTAGACTTGTTTAATTTTGAATGTCAAAGTAAAATACTTATATTATTAGGGCAGAGTTTTTATTTTTAAATTTCCGGACAAGTTTATGTAAGCGCTAATATTACAAACAACCAGTCTAAACATACCAATGCCATATGTGTGTATAATCGAAAGTAGCCGTTAATCCAAACAAAACCCGTCTAATTAAGCCAAATTAGACTGCAATTATTTAATACCAACTATCGAAAAAACATAATTTAGATCATATCAAACGAGTCGATTAGATTAGAAAATGACCTACCTGTCAGTCCAACCTTTGTTTTACTATTGATTCTATTAATAAATTATTTGGGTTCACTAATAAACTACTCGAAGAGTTTTTGATATGATACACTAATAACAATTAGGTTCAGTTAGTCAAACCTAAAACCGATGTTTAATATATATTTTACCATGCAAGAACTCTTCTAGAGATAATCTATGTATGGAATTAATAACTTGTCAAAAATCGTATGTTGCAAATTGATGAAGTGTTCCGATTATTGATTTATGTTTATTATCAGGTCGGGTAATCTAAGTAGACTAAATGCGAAACGGACTTAGCAGGCGTTCAGATTTTTTATATAATAAAAGGCCAGTCGATTTGAATTCGAACTGTTCAGATAATTGGTAAGCCAAGGATTTCCAAGATTTTATATTTACAAAAAAACATAAATTACCATCGAGCCTGTCAATGAAATTATCGCTACCAGCAGATCCAAACCACAAATAGAATATTGCCTCTAAATTAACTAAAAGTGTCCATCCCTCTAAATTTATTGAAATGTAATCAAGAAACATTTACATTGCGGTTAAATTATTGATTGTATTTTGTGACATGACTATTTAATTTGCGGCATTTAATTAATTAGGCGTCCGTTGTGGTCCTAAATGCACGATGCAATTCATGGGCTTCAATTAGGTTATTGGGGAAACTGAATTTTATTGTTAACGATGGTATTTTTTTAGGTGCATGTCCTTCACGAAGAGGAGAACTTTCATCTGTTGATGTCCAAAACCTTCCACGGTCAACCGCAACAATAAGTCCTGAAATCTAGTCTTATGGAGGAATATGGAGTAGGCACTGGAAAAAGTGAAACCATAGTTCACGTTTGAAAGGTTTTACATAAAATGAGTAACTTCCGCCTTTGCTTGATGATTGAGTAAAGAGTCTCCTGGATTATTTTTTTTTGTATGCAGCCATTTGGGTTAGTCTGATCATTTACAATAAGGGATTCATCAGCTTCCCTACTAATTGAGTTTTCATATTAAATTCATCAAAAACTAATACCCATTCTTTATTATCCAATTCAATTTAGTATTTTAATCATTATTTGCAACCTTTTGCGACCGCAAGTAATCCAATACCATAATTTAATAACAAAAAACTCTATTGACGGTTTACTAAAGGTAACAATCGTGCTGCGCCTTTATTAAAGATTACACTTTGTTTCAAAACGAATTATTGCGGTTTTAGAAATGATTTGGGTCAAAGTCGTAGGAAATGTCATTATAAAATAATTAATAGGTAATTGGGTATAATGAGATTTTGAAGCAGTATTAATATTTTGGCATTTGAATTTCAAGACCATTTTTTACCAAGGGGTAATTTTATTTTCCGTATAGTCTTGAGCCCGTTAGTAATGCATCTCTTACTAGGAAGATAAGAAATATATTCCGAACATTGAACCTAATTAGTCTATAATAAACTTCATATTGAAAAAAAGTTCTGTATTAATAAGCCGATAATTATAATAAATATTTATTAATAAATCTTATCTTAAATCTCGATTTATTGAAATTTCTGTCGGCTATTCCAATTAATTCAAATTAATGGACCCGTTGAACTCACTACCGAATTTTAGTCGTCTCGTAAATCGCGGTTTATTGGAGGCCCCTCTGAAGCCGGCTACTTCCAACAACCCAAAAACGTACGTACCCGCAGTTGTCAACGATAAAATTGAAAAAAACAAGCGTCTTTTCTTTTTTACAGTTAACTCGCTGTCACTTAAGTCAAACGTCGGCAATGGATGTAAACAGTCCGGCTTGTACACACCAGATATACGATAATGATGTAAAATCTCCCCGAGAACCCGGGTTCTGGGTACCCAGTTTGTCGAAAATATTTAAAATTTATATTAAACAAGCTGGATTTCGGATAAAATTTACAAACTGGTAAGCTTGTACGGGACAACAATTTAAATCGAAGGAGCAATTTGTATGAAGAAGAAGAACGGATCTACCTACTCCACAAAATTATTTCAAACTAAGGACACGATTTTCGTTGACCAATGGAGACTAGATGCATAAATTAAGAAAAAAGTTCACAAAACATTCATAATAAGCAAGAGTCCGGCGACACCAAGTTTTCAAATCCAGTTTCAAATGCCAAGTAGAAATTAAAATGCTGTTATGTTTGTTCCTAAAACAGTGAGAAAAGCAATGGTCGACTAAGTGGAGAATATCTTAATGACTTTGTTATATTAAAGAAACCTCAATAACTTTTAACACATCCAGGTGGATATAGTTTTGTTCACTTCTTTTTTGTCACGTGCATTCTTGATTGACTCATGAGAAGTGTTGTCAAATATCCCTTCATATCTAAGAATGCATATATTTTGTGGTGTGTTCTGGATGCTGTTGGAGAGCTTAAATTAATGATGCTGCGAAGTTCTTTTCTACCAACACTTGTTCTAAAGTAGTTATCTACAACTTTCTCAGCAATAAGAACGACGTAAGATAAATAAGTCTGAAAGACTTCGGAAGAGTTGCGTCCCTTTTGTTGGAAAAGAGTTAGCTAAGGTCTCTCCTCTATGGACTTGCTCTTCTAAACTTCCGCAACATATTACATTGAAGAAATTTCATTATTTAAAGCTGGCATGCTCCACTTGCCAAGCCTCGATCAACAAGCCAGGGGTCGTATTTTCGAATTCATCCGAGTAAATTTCGTACACGAAATTCGATTCACAGCAATGTAAATTGAATGGGAACCATTCGAAATCGAATCTAAATTCGTATGCGAGAATATTCGAAAATATGAACCGAGTTCTGGATGAGTCAAGACAAGCCCAAGCCACAAGCCAGGCTCACCAAGCCACACGCCGTTGGTTGCCAGATAGAGAGACAATGATTCTACAGGACAATACCAAGAGATCAAGCCTGGTTTCATACACCCCTGAGGACTTCTTTATTAAATTTCAAAAAAGGCGTCAATCTTGCAGGAGCTAGAAGTTTTGTGAAGAGCGTTTGAGTTTCCAGTGCCAAAAGGATGGAATTATTTCCAAAAAAATATTGAGGTTACAGGCTTGAACTCTAAACACTTGAGACGTCGGAGAAGTTTGCAACACATTCCAAGAAGAATCGCTTCCTACTTGTGTTGCTATGGTCCTGCCTTATCCTGCTTCAAATCTGATTAGTTTGGTAAGTACCACTGAACTTAGACAGCAACTTTTTGCTTTTATCCTCATTTGCAGAACTTGTCCTCTTCAGAACAATTTGGTCCCCTACCACATACTTATGACATTTCTCTCTTTCAGCATCAAAGTTTGTTTTTTGCTTGTTTTTTTTTTTGGAGCAACTTCCTGCCTAGAATGTGTGTTGTCATTTTTAACAGCTTCCTCTGGTGACAGCTGTACTCAGAAATGAATCACCCAATGCTCTTGGTCTGTATCCAAAAAGCAGTTCACAGGGACTCTTTTCAGTGCAACTGTTTACTGCAGAATTATTTCCAAAAACAATAGACTTAATTGACTCGTCCCACGTTTTTTTATCTTCGTAAGATGTTGAAATGGCCTTGAACAAGGCTGTTATATTTTTCCATTTCCCGTTGGCAGGTGGAGTGGCTGTTGCATTAAATACCAGTTTGATTCCTAGCTCCTTGTTAAAGCTGATAAAGAAATGACTTGTTGAACAAGATCCTCTGTTCATTCACAAATAATGCGTCCTAGTACCAAAAGTCGGAAAATTTATCTCTAAAAAGTTTATTACTGGTTTCGTTTTGGTACTTGCAACTGGGTTGGCATGAAGAAACTTCGTGAAAGCATCTACTACTACTATCAAGTATGTATGCATTGTTCCTCGTATTCTTCACAAACGGTCCAACATTATCGATGTGAAGAGTATGCATTGGGATTGATACCTACATTTTCTATTTAATGAAGAAATCCCTCTGGTTTACCTGTAGGTGCTTTGTTGTATGCACATTGTAGACAAAAAGAAATATAGCGGCCCACATATTTTCGCATTCGTGGAAACCAATACTTACTACCCATGTTTTTCAGAGTTTTTTCGGTCGCAAAATGGCCCACATTGTCATGATGGCACATTGTCACTACGCGTCTGCCCGCCTTGGGAACATACCATCGTAAACCAGCAGAAGTTTTCCGATAAAGTTTATTGTCTTTTAGCGAGTAATCTTTGTGAACCTGTTATTCGTCACTGTTTACTGGTTTCCTCAACAATATTTCAATCAACTCCTCGCATGTGCTATCTTTCAGTTGCGCTGATTACACCCAATCATCTTGTGTGATATTTTGAAAAATATCAATAATTTCTAATCTTTCATAAAGTTTATCTTTTGCAATTGGGTTTCGGCTCAATGCTTCCACATGTGACATTTTTGATCTTTGCCGATACTGAAATTGTGTTCCTAGATGGAAAGCCACCACATATGACATTACAGTTTTCAAGGCACTACAGTGAGTAACTGCTCTGAACGATAGCCCTGATAGGTAGACTCGGAACCTCTGTAACGAGTAAACCACTGCTAACGTTTCGAGTTCTCACGAGTGATACTTTTCTTCTTCCTTTGCAGTCTGTCGGCTGAAGAAAAATACTGGTTTTAGGTTGCCATCTTCCTGTTTTTGTAACGAAATTCCACCAAGCCCAATTTTCGAAGGTGTGGACCTCTGCTTCTAACCGAGGGCAAGTTTAGGTCTCTTGATCAAAACACCTCTGTTTCGCAAAAGCACCATCCTGCTCTATATCCCAGTCAAATTGTACATCCTTTTTGGTAAGGAAAGTTAAAGGGCGGGCAATTTGTGCAAAATCTCTCACATATTTCCTGAAATAGCTGCATAGACCGATGAATTGTCGAATCTGATGCACATTTTTTGGAAAAGGAAATTTCTCTACTGCAGAAATCTTCGAAGTACCGGGTCGAATATCGGCACCACTAATTTCGTGTCCTAAATAATCAATTTGCTCCTTGAATAAATTACATTTTGACAGTCGCAAAGTGACACCTGCATTTCGTGAGGTTTCAAATACATCCCCAAGAGCAACCAACTCAGACACAACACTAGGAGAAGGATCAACCAAGGTGTCATCCATGTATGCTAAGTCAGTAGAAAATCTCATAGGGTCTAGGATCTGGTTAATCGTCCGTTGAATCACCGCTGGAGCATTAACTAATCCGAACGGCATCCTTAAATATTCGTAGTGACCATCAGGAATTACGAATGCTGTTTTTTCTCGGGAGTTCTCCTCCATTGGTATTTGGTGGTAGCTACTCGCCATGTTCAAGGTCGTAAAATACTTGCATCCCTTTAAAATCTCTAAATGGTCGTCCACTCTTTCTAAAGGATAACAGCCTTTCATCTTTTTTGCGTTAACAGCGCGGTAATCTACGCACATGCGTGTTTCACCAGTTTTCTTCTTAATTAATACAATTGGACATGGATAAGGCGATCAGGACTCTTGTACAATATCGGCTGTTCATTAACTATTTTGCGCACCTTCTCCCTTTCATGCATAGAAAGTCTATATGGTGTATATGTCAGAGGTTTTTATTTAGAGAGTTTTCTCTTTTATTTATCCTCTCAACAAAGACTCCAAGTTTTTCAAAAGGAAGAGTTCAGATTTCTAGTTGCTTTATCCAATTATGCCAATTTCAAAAATTAGTGGAAGAGCTCATTCTCAAGAATTTTGCTATAAATTCCGATGCATAATGCTATCGATTTTCATAACATAAACAAATTTAATTCTGCGTATAAAACCAAATTACAGTTCACAGACACGACAAGCAAATACAAAACCCTATTATGAAATATAATAAACGGGTTCGACCAAATTACTATAATTGACAACTGTTTGATGGCCAAACACACAATTTTGAATTTTGCTTGAACATTATCGTATTATCATAATATTATGGATAGGTATTGTCAGTTTAAATGTGGGCAGGGTATATCTCATCTCATTATTACTAATGAACTATTATTATTGTGTTTTCATAAAGTAAAACCATTTTCCTGAAAATCAGTTAGCATCTTTGATCATTGTTCTTTTTGACTTTGCCTCCTTTTCACACACACAAAGTCATTTTTCCTATCACGATGCTAAACGAGAAACTCAGTTGATGATAAAAACCAGGTCAAATGCAGAAACTCAGCTGCAACAAAAGATTTTTTCGTAACAAAAAGGAATTTTCTCATTTTTTTTTTTTCTTTAAAGTGTGAACTAAAAATAAAGGTTCGTATAATGAAGCTTCTCCTAGAATATTAGGTATGCTAAGTAATTTTTTGAATAAAATCCACAAGAACATTTACAAAACGTTTCATTTCATACCTCGTTAACTTCTAATAATATTTTGACAGATTCGCAGAAGGTGGTTTATAATCTCTTATACAGGCTGGTAAAAGCCACAACAATTTTTCTTTCACTTGAGTCGACTTTAAGTCTTATAATGTTAAATATGAGGCCTTTCAGTGGGTAAGAAATGGAAGAACTTTTGTCGAATGACTTTCAAGATACGGGGGGAAGAAAATCGAGAAATAATATGTATGTATTTTGAAAAATATTAATGAAAAACGTTAGTTGTTTTAGACATTTAAATGTCAAAAAACATCCCAACAAACTTCATGCAACATTCCTCTTTTTATAATCGTTCGTATGTATTTAGCATGTTGAAAAAAAAAAAGCAAAGTATACATTTTCTTTGACCCTTGTATCGTGCCATTCAAGCACAAGGACTTAAAATCCTTGCGACACCGCGGATACTTGCCAGCTAATTTATGTGTCTGAGCCTCCGAGTATCATCTTGCGAGTTTTTAAAGAATATCTTCATAAATTTAAGATTTAACAAATATTATGTTTGGGCTTGTACTCGTATTAAGCTTTATAATAATGACTTATGGCTCGGTAATCTTTAAATACTTTTTTTTAAACAAATACCATTAACCAACATAGTTTATATTGAGTTATAGTTATTTTACACAAAGAAAAAGGGTCTAATGAAACTAAATTTGTAAAGGTGGTTTTTGGATCATTCACCTCAAATTTCACTAACGCTTTAAAATAGAACGTGTTCAGAGTCTTGAACGCGGGATTGTTTCGAAAAATTAAAATCCCGGAGGAGAGTAGCTTAATGAAACCTTTCGGGATTCTGACAAAATAGTTATAATAATCTCGATCGCGAAACGGTTTTTAGAAAATTAAAATTTTGCACTTATATTTTCTTAATAACTATGTAGTTTTATACTTGTGAACTTTTATTAGTATTATTTTTAGTTAACAATAGTGAGCAGTGCTATAGTGCACAAATGATCTTGTCTATTCAGCCATTTCACTGTCCAGTTTGTTTTTAAATAGGTTTTCTGAAGATGCATTTACAGTGTCTCAATTGAGTCGACTCCAATTATAAACTAGTCGATTGGACAAAAAAATTCTACGCAAAAGTCTGGCACAACTCTCCTTACAGAGTTTCTTGTTATGACCGTTTAGATGCTTGCTGTCACTGAACTTAAACACACTTAACTGACACTTGTAGTGTCCACTAAATATTTTGAATGCCTCCAGTAGATCTCCATAAAGTGTAGGAAGGTTCAGCATTTGCAGCCTTTGTTGGTATGGAAGGTCATAAAGAGCTGGGGGAATTTCTGTTGCTCTGCGTTTTCAAGTTCTTCAATGTCTTCGACATAATAAGGACTCCATAATATGCTTTCGGCATTCTCCAGCCTGGGTCTTATCTATTGTAAAGCTTTACAAACTTATTTGGGGTGTGGGATCTTTAAATATCTTGAAAAGGTACATGATGGAGTTTGACTTCTTCATGATGCCATTGATATGATTTCCATTTCGTGTCTTCAATGACAACAATTCTCAAATTATTTTGTTCAGCGGTCTTCTCAATAGAGTTTCGCTTCTGATATACTGGTCCATTGCTTTCTACATTGTTTTTAGGAGAAAGGAGGTTGGGCTAGTGGGACGGTATGATTTTGCTTCGTCCTCAGATCGACGACCAGTTTTTGGTATAAATATAACATTAGCTTCCCTCCAAGATAGCGGTATGTGTCCTAGGACCAGGCTTGCTTTGGAAAGTTTTTGTAAGTATACCTTTAAGTACTCGTAGCCTTTTTGCAGTTGTGCGGGAAATATCCCGTCTTTGCCTGAAGATTTGTAGGGTCTGAAGCTATCAGTCGCCCATTTTATTCTGTATCAGTAGGGCATAGATCTCATAACTAACTGCAAAACTTTCCATAAGCTCATGAGTTGACAAAATTATGCAAGCCTGACCCAGGTAACCTCAGTTGGAGGGTGAACTGAGAGTGGAAGAGACTGAAATAGAGGTCAAGCATTTTTCAACACCAGATTGTAGATTGTAGATTTCGGGGGAGTCGTTTCGGCTTTTCAGCCGCTCAGCACTGCTACCTTTGCAGATATTTTGTGCGTGGCTCTGCATCTTAATTTGTCTCCAGGAAGCGTAGACTTCTGTCGAAGGAAGCTATTTTCCTGGGTGTCAGTTGGCCCACTTCTTCTGGTGACAGTGTTGCCCCCTCGAGGAATTTGAGCCTCTTGCAGAATTGGGCTGGACATTCGCAGAGCAGTTGCTCTGCGGTTTCTATTGCGTCTGAGCAGAATCTGCAGAGATCGTCTTCCGCTCTGCCCATTAACCTTAAATGGTATTTTACTGGGCAGTGTCCTGTGAGCAGTCCCACCACCAATCTGATGTCTGGTCTGCTCATGTTTAGGAGCTGTTCAGCTCTTTTTGCTGGAAGGGTAATAAACCTTTTTGACTGTCCGAGTCCCGGTGTGTGCCTACAATATGATGACAGTTGGTCTTTCTCCCATTTGTTGAGTTCTTCCATGATGTGGCTTTTCTTTCATTAAGCCACAGTAGGGCTCTGGTCCGTGGCTTGGTGTTGAGGCCCCTTCCTTTGCGAGGCCATCTGCTTCTTCGTTTCCTTCTATGCCTCGATGACCAGGCAGCCACATCAGCGTTACCTGGTTATGTGTCGCTAGTGTTTTTAGGGTCTGTTTGCACTCCCAGACTAGTTTTGACGTGCATTTGAAAGCCCTTAAGGCTTTTAAGGCAGCTTGGCTGTCCGATAGTATGAAGATGTGTTTTCTTTTGAGGCTTTGGTTAAGACACTCTTGTGCACATATATCTATGGCAAGCAGTTCGGCTTGAAATATCGTAAGATGTTTACCCAATGCCTTGGAGAGCTTGAAGTTAGGGCCAGAAATGCCCAGTCCAGCTCCTTCCATCAGCTTGGATCCATCTGTGTACCACAGAGATGCATTGTCTGCTTGTGGTAGTTCTTTATTATCCCATGATTGGCGGTCGTTTATTGCCACTGCGAAGGGGATCTCTAAGTCCAATCTGACCATCATGTGGTCACTTGGTTTGCTGGCATTCTCCAGTTTTATTAGATCAAGGATTCTCAGATGTCCCCTCAGATCGCCAGGCTTGAACTTGTCTATTTGGAATAGCCTGTGAGCGCTGGTTATTGCCTGCTTTTTCACACATAGGTGAAGTGGTTGCATGTTGAGTAGCGTCTCTAGGGCTGCGGTGGGGCAAGTTGACATTGCTCCCGTTATTCCTAGACATATCAGCCTTTGGACCTTTCTTAGCTTAATCTGAGCGGTGACTTGTTGTGTTTTGGGCCACCACACCAATGAGGCGTATGTGACCATTGGCTTTATTATGGTTTGGTAGATCCAGAATACCATCTTTGGCTTTAGCCCCCATGTTTTGCCAACAAGTCTTCGGCATGACCAAATGGCTGATGTAGCTCGAAAGCATGTTTTCTCTAACTGTTTGTTCCAAGTGATGATTCGGTCCAGGGTGACCCCTAAGTACTTCACTTCGTTGGAAAATGTTAGTTGTGTACCGTTAAGGGTCGGGGCTTTCAAATTTAGCTTCCTTCTTCTTGTGAACGGGACAAGGATTGTTTTGTTTGCGTTTAGGGATAGTCCTTCGCCTTCGCTCCAATTTTTAACGGTGTTTAGGGCACTTTGCATTCGGCTTGTCACTACGCCTTCATGTTTGCCCTTGATTACAATGGCTAGGTCATCTGCGTAACCTATGACCTGGTATCCAGCACTACTCAGTCTGGTAAGAATTTTATCTACCACCAGTGTCCATAGTAGCGGAGAAAGAACACCCCCTTGAGGACACCCTCTGATCGTGGTAGCGGTAGCTGATGCTCCGTTTATTTCAGCCGTAACGTGACGGTGTTTCAGCATCGACTCTATCCATTTTACAATTGGAACTTCAACATCCCATTCTTGTAATGCTCTGGCGATTGATTGATGTGAGGTGTTGTCAAAGGCACCCTCTATGTCGATGAAAGCTGTGAAAGCGATCTCTTTCCACTCGATTGTCTTTTCGATGTCTTTAACCAGGCAGTGTAAAGCACTTATTGTGGATTTGCCTGGCTGATAAGCAAATTGCTTCGAGTAGAGCGGTCTTCTCAATAGAGTTTCGCTTCTGATGTACTGGTCGATTGCTTTCTCCATTGTCTTAAGGAGAAAGGAGGTTAGACTAATGGGACGATATGATTTTGGTTCGTCCTCGGGTCGGCGACCCGTTTTTGGTATGAATATCACATTAGCTTCCCTCCCAGATAGCGGTATGTGCCCTAGGAGCAGGCTTGCCTTAAAGAGTTTTTGTAGGTGTACCTTTAAGTACTCGTAGCCTTTTTGCAGTTGTGCGGGAAAAATCCCGTCTTTGCCTGGAGATTTGTAGGGTTTGAAGCTATCGATCGCCCACTTTATTCTGTTCATTGTGAAGATTTTCCCAGCCAGCCTTTTGCTCCTGCCGTTAGGGCTTTGTGGCCCTTCGATAGGCGGAGTGACCTGGTTCAGGGCTTCAACGATTACCGAACCTGGAAAGTGAGTTTGTAGTAGTACCTCTAGACTTTCTATATGGTCGGTACAGTGTTCTCCGTTTGGCTTTTTAAGCAGACCAATTCCGTTTGAATGGTTTTTTGAAAGAACTTTTTGGAGTCGTTGAGCTGGGGCTAATAGCCTAATTCGTCAATCCCCTCGCAGAATTGTCTCCATGATTTCCTTTTTGATTTTCTTAATTCACGGTTGTACTTGTCTAGGGCTGTTCTATAGTCTGCCCAGTTGCCGTTAGTTTTTGCCTTGTTGAACAGTTTTCTGGCATCTTGTTTCAGACGTCTCAGCTGCCCGTTCCACCAATGCACATCCCTGTGGACTGCCTTCTGTTTTACGGGACAACTGTTCTCATAGGAATCTTTTATCGCATTTGTTAGATTGTCAGATGATGCCTCTAGCTCTTCTATTGTATTTATGTCAGAAGGGAGTTCATCTAGACTCAGGCAGAGACCCTCCACAAAGGATACCCAGTTGGTGAGTTTTGGGATTCTTGTCTGTACTGAGTGATTTATTACTGCCTCTAGGTCAAACCTTATTGCTTGATGGTCCGACAGGGATGGTTTATTTGACACAAGCCAGTTGGTTATTGTGTTAGATGTAAATGTGTCAGCGAGAGTCACGTCTAAGACCTCTTGTCTGACGGCGTTAATAAAAGTGGGTTTGTTACCTTTGTTGATAATGTCTATGTTGTTAGAGTTCAAATATTCAAAAAGGTACTCACCCCTTGCGTTTGTATCGGTGCTTCCCCATCCTACCTGGTGATGGGCGTTGGTGTCCGCCCCGATAATGTAGTGTCTGTTTCTCGCCCTGCACCACGTGATGAGTCGTTGGACGATCTTTGGCGGTGCTGAGTTATCATCACCTGGAAAGTAGGCTGAGAATATGCCTTGAGCCCCCCTCCGTTGGCACTTCTACTAAAGCAGCTGCCAAGTCTTGTGTGATGAACTCTGGAACAGGTAAAAATTTTAAATTTTTGTCAAGCAGCAATGCTGCTCTTGGTCTTTCGTGGTTAATGTTGTAGATTAACTTACATGATTTGATATTTAGGCCTTTTATAGAGCCTCCATTGACCCAGGGCTCTTGAAGTAGCCCTACGTAGATTTTTTGTCCAAACATTCTTCTTCTAAGCTCACTAGTGGCAGCTTTTGAGTGTTGAAGATTTATTTGGATGCATTTGATGCATGGTGAGTTGCTTCTCTTTGGTTGCTTGGAGGGAACCATTAGAGTTGCACTCACTTTTCGCACTCCACCAGAGATGTATTTTCTAAAGCCAGCGGCAAAGGCGGTTTAAAGGGGGGGTAGAGGGGGTAATTCCCCCCCCCCCCCCCCAGACAAAGATTAACAAAATTTCAGCAAAAGACAAGTTCTACAAAATAAAGGATTAACGGCATCGTATGAATATGATAGGCTCAGCAGTACCGACGTACCTTCCAAGATTCCTAAAGTTCATAGGTTGTCTGGTAATGGGTAACTTGATGACGCAGCTGAGGGCCTTATGCAGATTTGCATTATGTTGAGGCACCCCAGATGACGTCATAAAGTTATCAGACAACGTACCTCTCTCAAACAACCTTACGTAGGTACTTACTATTATACAGTGCTATGGTTGTTAGAAATGTCTGGTTTTGTGTATAGTATTGCGAACACCCTGTAGAATGTTAACAGATTTTCATAAGACCATGGAGTAAATGTAAGTAAAGTCCGTCGTTTCTAAACTGACACTTTTCGTACGACGAGCGAGGGGGTATTTCATATGGCAAAAACAGGTGTGACGTCAGGTAACCATTGGCGTTCTAATGTAGGGAGCCACCAGCTCAAATTCCGTTGGAGTATCAGATTAAAATCGACAGACATCATGCACTAACAACCTGCAAAAGCTTTAGCTTATAGGATCTCCAATGGATGAAATATGTTGGTTTTTATTGACACATGCAAACTGCGATTTTTTGAAAAAATAATAAATATTTCAAAAACGGTTGAGTTTTGGTATAGATGATTCCTAACAAAAAGTAAGTATGTTGGATTTTTAGAACGATAGAATGTACTAAAATATAGGGTGTTCCATTTAAAAATAATAAAGTTCTGCCGCATACCCCATTTACAGAGCAAAAATATTTTCAAGTAATGCACCTTAGAGAATCAAACAACTTTGAATTTTTTTTTTTTTCTTGCATCACCCTGTAAGAAGATATCGTCCGATATCGCACTAAGTGGACACCCTGTATAACTATTTTAACGGCATCGGGATACATTTTTGCCCCAAGCGTGTTTTTTAAACGACTTTCGGGTGCAAATTTGGGCGTGGCACCCCGAAAATAATTTCGCCTCCGGCGGTTCCGACACTTGATAATTTTCCCGTCATCATTACCCCCCACAGAAAATCATGTATGGACCGCCACTGGCCAGCGGTTGAGTGGGCTGTGACTTCCTGTTAGACTTGAATAAATCAATAATCTGATGGTATAGTAGCCACAGTAGCGAAGCAACAACTATTAAAGTCCATGAGGGAACAAAACCAATACCCATAGGAAGAAGTGTCAGACAGGGCGACACAATATCACCCAAACTTTTCAACCAGGCTCTGGAAGATGTTTTTAAAAAACTAGACTGGGAGGAAAAAGGTATAAAAATATGCGGACAACACTTGAGCAACTTAAGATACGCGGATGATATCGCCCTTATAACTGATAAGAAAGAAGAGATGACAGAAATGCTGGAAGAACTTGACACAGCAGCTAAAAACATAGGTCTCAATATGAACTACGCTAAAACTAAAACAATAAGCAACACAGACGATGACATCATAATCAGAATAGGACAGAAAAAAATAGAACAAGTCGACGAATATATATATATATATATATATATATATATATATATATATATATATATATATATATATATATATATATATATATATATATATATATATATATATATATATATATATATATATATATATATATATATATATCTGGGACAGATTATTAAACTCAGCAAAGAAAACCAAACAGCAGAAATCAAGAGACGAGTTAGATTAGGTTGGGCAGCATTCGGTAAATTAAGCTACATCTTGAAAAATAGAAAATATCCACAATACCTCAAATCGAAAGTTTATAATCAATGTATACTTCCTGTTCTCACCTATGGATCCCAAACATGGACACTTACAAAGTCAAACATGGATAAAATAACAAAAGCACAAAGATCAATGGAAAGACAAATGTTACATGTGAAACTGATAGATAAAAAGAGGAACGAGTGGATAAGAAATAAAACGAGAGTAAGAGACGTTAGAAAGGAGGTAGCAAAATTAAAATGGAAATTCGCAGGTCACAATATCAGACAAAAAGACGACCGATGGAATAAATGTATCTTAAGCTGGACACCTTGGGAGAATAAAAGAAATAGAGGAAGACCCCAGATGAGGTATGCTGATGACCTGAAGAAGCACGCTGGAACCAGGTGGATGAACATGGCAACAGACAGAGAAGAATGGAGAAGACTGGGGGAGGCCTATGTCCAAAGATGGACTGAAGAAGGCTGAATAGATAGATAGATAGTAGACACAGACTATATACCATAAATATCTCTTTCGTGATCAACAAGCCACAGGTTAACAGACCATTGATAAACTTTAACATCATTATTTCCAACTCAAACGCTTATTCCTTCCAGTTTTTTTGCCGTTCAGAGGTAACTTCTCATTCGGAATTTTTTTTTTTTTTTTTTATTTGATAATGAAGGTGAAGTTTTATTCCTGTCTCAAGATCAATGTAACTTCCTGATTTCTCTACGATAATGAAACACTTTCCAGCTCGGTTTATAACATATAAATGTTATTCCAGGCGCCTACAAGTAAGAAACGCCTTTATTACAGCGTTTTTCCGGTGCGCGACATTAAAATTCTTTCCGCATCAGATCTTGGTAACAAAATGTTCAATTGGAGGTTTGAAATGCAGGAGAAACCTCCGATAAAATTATATTTTACTTAAGTGTATCAATTTACTGGGCGTCTCTGACGGGAATACGAATTATTTACTTTTAGAGCGAAGTAATTTTTCGAATGGCTTGAAGGTAGTGCGGCAACGAACTTAATCGATCAACAAAAGTACAAAATAATAAAATTACGATTAGTCATTAAGGATTAAAGCGAGCCGCAAACCTTGTAACATTGGTTCGTTCTGAATATTCGACATGAAAATAAAACTGATTTTTACATGCACAAGTCGGTTGTTTGCTGACTCGTTTCTTAGTAAATCAATTGTGTGTCACTTTGGTTTTATTACCTAAACGGCATTGTAAATCTGGAATAATGAGTATTTGAAAACTGCAACCGACTTAGGTTGGACTATGAAAGATCTTAGAGATACGATTTTGTGGCATGTTCAAAGCATTTTTGGGTGTGTCCAAGGGAATTTCAGATAAAGACCTAGTAATAGTACATAGGATATCTTTTTGAAAAAAATCGTCTAACTAAACTGCTGGACAATTGCTTTCGAACAGAAGAAAAATTTTGCCTAACTTCCAAGCTCGATATTTTTAGAACCAAAACATCAACCTCTGGTTTCCATACACAAAAAGTCAATCTGTTGGCCCGTGAAAACCGGAGGTCGACATTTGGTCTGGTCCCAAAAATATTGAGGCTGAAATTTTTCTTCTGTTCGAAAGCAATTGTCCAGCAGTTTATATAAATTATATAGTAAATTTCTGTGGGAAAGCAAAAACATTTCAACCCGTACTTTCTGGTCCATGATACCTAAATCCAAGACAGATATTTGATAATCAAATCCAGAATCCCACAAGACAGCGTCTTTGGACCCCACTTCTCTATCAACTTTACTTTTTTATCAGACTGTTCTCATCCATCATGTTCCAATTTTGCCTATCCATAGTCGCCTTCATCCAGTCTCTCCCAGCAATATTCTGGATCTCATCAAGCCATTTCTTTTGCGCTGTCTCAGCTCCACTGAGCTGATTTGCCAATAAACAGCAACTTTTTTATCCGGGCTATACATGCTTCCTGTATTGACTTAGTGATATGAGAGTTCCAAGTTAGTTTGCAATCGAGTTTCACTCCCAGAATAGGTACCTATCACCTATGCTACTATCATCCCCTATACAATTCCATATTACATGACATTACTACATCGCTTAGCCAATCAGTCAAAAATAGCCAAGCCTTTCCAAAATTTCGAATATTGGGCACAACGATTTATGTTATGTGACACAATTTATTAATTTCGTAAGTCGATCTCATTAAAGGCAAATGCACTCTTTGCGTAATAATTATTTGACACCCAACGTTTCTTATCGTGATCAAACCCATACAGGTGTGTAGGTACCAACTGATTTAAATTCAATTATTGAAATTATGCGAATTAGAACACATTTTCATCTGTGGGTCATTCGTAGACAAGAATTATTGAAAATGAAACAAAAAAATATGCTGTATAGCTATTAGGCGTTTAATAGAATCACCCATATTCGTTTTAGAAAAAAATCAATTAGCTAATATCGAAAGTACATTTCTCACAAAAACCAATGGCAATGGCGGTGTTACGACAAAGACTGAAACACACCCTAAAATTGCCATCGATTATCTCTCATTAATTGATATTTTCTCAACGATTATGTCAGTCATTTAATAATTTTTATATTTCATATCCTTAATAAATAATTTCATGGGATTTTAACCTAAAGTGGTGTAACTTAAGTTCAAAAAATCACACTGATAACTCATATTTTTGAAGTCTTTTTCTCTTTGCCGGATAAAGTTCTGGAAAATATTGTTTTGCTTCTCGGTTATTCCACTTTTCGAATATAAACGATCGAGAGGAGAGAGAGAGCTCTTCTTGGCTCGTTTTGTAGGTACATTATTAATAGGATAATCCCGCACAGGCTTACCGCCAAATGAGTAATTCATGAAGTTTTATTGAAATAAACGTCAACTACTTGCGAGTTACGTGGACCGTTGTACGGGCGTTCGACGTTAAGAATATGGAAAGCTTTGTAATCGATTCTGAATTTCTGTGACCATGATTTTGTCTAGAGACACGATAATGTAGGTAACTAAGAATAGCTGAAATTATTAATATTTATCATTTATTTGCTAGAGTTTTGAGACTGATATAAATAGTTTTGTTAGAACTCACTGGGGATTTTAACCCAATAGCTGTCACATTTCATTTGAGGAAAGATTTTGCCAGATTTCGAACACACTCCCTTGGACACGTAGTTTCTTCAAGGGGAATTGAAACAGATCCAGGAAAAGACAAATATCTACGAAACATGAAGTGAGATGCTTCCTAGGACTCAGCAGTTACTATTGTCGGTTTGTCAAGGATTTTGGAAAGATTGTGCCACAAGTCGGGAGTCGATGAGTTGTTATTTAGTTGTGTGACTAGTTGAGTTTGATTTTATTTTAGTTAAAATGAGTGTTGTAGAAGTGCTTTTTGAATGTCTAAAATGACAAGTAAATTAGTTTTGGAAAAGTATTGTCATTTATTTGTGAACCTGCTCCACCTAATAATAATATGGTAGATTTGTAGATTTGTTTGAATGGAGATGGCGCAGAGGCATCCTCTACTACTGCAACCTTTTCAGATTTATTGTGATATCTCCTATCTGTCCTTAGAGTGCCTTCTCTAGACCCATCCTTTTTATTAGACTCCAGAGCCTGGTCACCCCATGTAGCTTGCCGGATTAGGCTTTTCCTCTCCAAGCCTCGCAAACCTAAGCCTACATAGCGCTTTGCAATGGCACCATACATGTACGGCAGTTTCTTCCGCCTCCTGGCAGAACCTACACAGGCAATCCTCTGCCAGGTTCATTCTTTCCAGGTGCTTGTTGAGTTTACAATGCCCAGGTGATTGGCCTAGCGTTATCGTAACAATCTTGCGGCTGTGGCTTAGTAGGTCCGCTGTGAACTCGGGCGAGCAGGATTTGATAAAATGCTTTGCCTGTCGTTGTCCTGGTGTTCACTGCCATCAGCTCTGGAACTCTCTGTCTATCCAGTATATCATTTATCAGTATGGTACATTGGCATTATTGCAGCGATTTCCACCTGAAACACCGTGGCGTACTGTCGGAGACTTATGCATATTTCCACCCTAGGTTTGTCCCCGTAGATGCTGGCTCTGATCCCCTTTCTGGTCTTGGAGCCGTTGGTGTAGGTACCAGATGTGGTCTGCTTTAATTGGAGGACCTTTCTCCCAGTCTTTCCTCTCTGGTATGGCAATCCGGAAGTGCCTATTGAAGATGAAAATAGGTGATGCCCGTGATGCATACGCAGGCTAGCCTTTGCACACTTTGAAGCGGTCTGATTGCTACGGTCTGTGTGACCTTTGTACCCCAGGTAACCGAACCGTACTTTATCACCATTTCGTATAACCATAGATTCATCTTTGGATTAAGTCCCCCAGCTTTTCCCACAAAGCCATCTGCATCTTCCCAGGAAAATTCTGTCCTTCTGGACAACTTTATTGAGATGTGGACCCCAGGTGGTCAAAAATAACTCCTAGATATTTGACTTCTTTAATTAATTAATTAATAATATGGTTAAAAAAAAACTCAAATTGATAATTTCAAATTAAAATAAAAGCTACTTGTGAATCCAGGCTTCAAGTCCAGCAATAAAACAACTTACGCCGGCGTTGACCCCTCTGGATACAAACTGGAACGCGAAGGAAAATATTTCCTAAACTCCGGTCCGGATTACTTCCAGGTAATTAAACTTCAAAATTCTATCGACCGTGAAGAGAAACATCACGTGTTGTATAAAGTCTTGCGGGGCCATTAAAAATCACTAAACTATTACCTTGTGTCTGGATAAAATAATTGCAGTAAAATTTTCACAAAAGGTAATTACCAAAAGATTTCTATTCAAAATGATTATTCCATTCCTACAGTTTCACGGGTACACAGCTAATATGAAAATTAGCCACCGGTAAACGGGTTAAATTTACATTTAAATTAAAAAATCCCTATGTGTGTTCCCTTGCAAATAATATTGTCAAGGTTCATTCTTTAAAATCACAACCTTTTTCAAAAGTTTTTTTTACTTTAAAGTTAATGAGATTTGGGAATTTTCGCAACATGGCTAGCTGAAGCTGAAATTGCAAAGTGTAAAATTCATAATTACAAGTAGTTGAACAACAATCTGGGTTAAATTCCTGAGTACATGCAAATGAAAGTAAAACCCGATTCGGTAATGTCGAGCAGCATTGTCGCAAATATCTTTTGATGTTGAAGTGTTGCATTATCTTGATTATTACACGGTTATCTTGTTACGCAAATTTCACCGGAGGCACTATGTATTAAACTGGAATATTGTCGTATTGTAATAGGGTGTTTACTGAGGCCATTTTACCATAGTCCAATTATAATTAATTATATATAATTTATTTATTTTTATTAAACTTAGATATCTCTCTGATTATTTTATGTTAATAGAACTTCCTATGGATTGTATATATTCATTTTTCAAAAACTTCAATTTAGTATGTAATTATCTTGAACCGGCAAAAAGACCAAGTGCACCAAGTGCAGCGATTGAATTGTAATTTATCGTCGTGCAATCAAAGCTTCCTAATTATCCAGTCGAATATAAAATATCAGTTTGTTTAATTTAAATTGCTTGTATACGACCGGAGCCGTGGCCTTTTTTAATGAAATAATCGCCTGGCACGTCTAAGCCACAGATGCAGATTTTCCACGATAAATCATTAAAAGTGTTTTTATAAGCAATTTGGCAGCAGCTTTTTGCTATTTGATGTCTTTAATACCTGCAATTATTCTCCAGTTGAGATTATTGCTTCTCAAAGTTGTTAAAAGATAATTGAATATTTTGCTGAAGGAATTATTTTCCTGTAAGTATTGGTGGTATTAAGCCGAAAGCGATTAATTTTTAATACGAGGAATAGTATAGTAGTAATAGTATAGGTATATCATACAAAATTGTATTAGTTTAATATTGTCACGGCTCTGGGGCGCGTGACAGAATTCTTGGGTCCCTTTATTCCGAAATCAAAGTCCAATTAACAGAGCAATAATTTATTTTTTATATCTTACACTGTTTCCTCTAACTGTTTGTCAATATCAGTGGTTAATAGTAAGTTTGAAAAAGTGAATGTAGAACGCTTTGATAATAAAGCTGATTCCTCTAACTGTTTGCCAATATCAGTAGTTAATAGTAAGTTTGAAAAAGTGAATATAGAACGCTTTGATGATAAAGCTGTTTCCTCTGACTGTTTGTCAAGATCAGTAGTAAACTTTAAAAAAATAATGTATACCACTTTGGTAACGGAACTGATTCCTCCGACAGTTTTCCAAGATCGGTGGGTAATAAATCTGATATAGCTAAATCAGATAAGCAGCAATCCAGAAAAGTAGTTAACTGTTAACCCTAACAAACTTATCAACCTAATAATGAGTATAGTAAATCTGTAGTTAAAACAGATCTGCCAGATGATATTCATTTATTATTGGTAAATAAAACGTGGTCGTTAGTATCAAGACCCGAAAATAAAAATGTAGTGAATTGTAAATGGATATTTTCGATCGAAAATGATGAAATTGGAAAACCATTTAGATACAATGCTCGCTTAGTGCTTGTAGTTTTAGTCAAGAATACTTGGTCGATTATAATAAAACGTAGGTTTCTGGTTTATAATTACCTTTTGATCAGTTTAACCTTTCAGTACATTATATGGATGTGAAAACAGCTTTCCCGAATGGAACATTGAAGGAAGCCATTTTTATGAAGGTTCCTGAAGGCTGAAAGGTCGCTGGCTCAAGGTGTGACAAGTAAACCTCCTAACCAAGAACCAAGTTTGTATCTATGGACTAAACAAACCACTAGATGTTGATTTGAAATAATAGTAAAAGTTCTTGAAGAAAATGGGTTTGAAAATTCATCAGTTTACCACTGTATTTATATCTTAGACAAAGGTGCAATATGTAAAAATATATAACACAAGTGAAAATTTTCAAGATTGAAAATCTTCTTCGTGGGGTTGCAGTCAAAGTTTTTTGAACCAGGGACAAAATTAAAACATTTGTTGCTTAGTCAAGCTTTCGGCAACTCTTTATTGCCTTCTGCAGGACAGCCTAAAAGTTGTAAAATATTTCCTTGTT
Source organism: Ceutorhynchus assimilis (assembly GCA_917834065.1). NCBI lineage: Eukaryota > Metazoa > Arthropoda > Insecta > Coleoptera > Curculionidae > Ceutorhynchus > Ceutorhynchus assimilis. The sequence goes on from OU892281.1 coordinate 9,491,943, forward strand.
ATAAAATATAAACATAGTAATAAAATAAAAACTTACGACTTAGTTTTACTTGAAATATAAAGAAGCATTCCTAGGGGACCAGAAACATCCAAGAATACATGTGTGAGTGATAATTGGGAAAATTTCAACCCTGTTTTTTTTATTTGTTTTCTTTCTTATTTCCTTCAAATTATGTAAACATCATGGGTAACAATTATTTTAAACTAGGAAAACCGGACCTTATAAGCCAGAAAAGAGGAGCCAATTCACTATGCTCTGTCCGAGATAATTATTAATATAATTCTAAATTGTGTCTTATTTTAAACTTAATAATCTAGAAAACAAAATGGAGAGTGAAGACCATTTCATACAACAGAAATATCAAAAAAAAAACAAACGTCAGTAACATAAAAAAATTGAAAAATCAAACATAGACAAGACGAGCTATAATAGTTAAACAAAAATTGGACCAAGTGTATGCCCATAGATGGATCTAGTTAAAATTACAGTTATCTATCCTATCAACAGATTAAATAACCAGGGAACCTGGTCCAAAAAACTTTGACTGCAACCCCACGAAGAAGATTTTCAATCTTGAAAATTTTCACTTGTGTTCTATACTAGTCAGTCACGATTTCCATATTCTATTAAAAATATATATGTAGATGGTAATTGCCACTGCAGATAATAATACATTGAATAGTTTCAAATGGTATTTGGCAAATAACTGTTCTATGGTTTATTTGAAAGACAGGAAACTATTTTTGGGTATTAAAATTGAAAGGTAATCAAAAATAAAATCAATTTTCACATAGGTATGTACCTACACAAAAAATATCTTACATAAATTTAATATGCATGACTGTTGGGCCGTCAGCTGTGTCAGCACTCCGCTTCCTAGTAGACTGAATTTTATTGGTTTAAATTCAGAAGAAAAATATTATAGCCCTTGTCGTAATCTAATAGACTGTTTAATGAATATTATGTTATGTATACCAAGCCTGATTTAAGTACCGATATTAATATTTTTAGAAGGTTTCAAAACAAAAATAATAAAGAGCTTTGGCAATATTTGAAAAGGTTCCTTAGATATCTTAAGGGTAAAATCAATGTGAGGTTGATACAATATTTTAGATGTGAATATATCAGTTTCTTGAGTGATTATATTGCTCCTGACTGGGGAGGTGGAGATGATATGAACAATATAAAAAGCACAAGATGTTTATTTAAACTGTTTGAGAATTGTGTGATGTGTTGGAATACAAAAAGGCAGTTGTCAGTAGCGGTATCATCTACTGAAGTCGAATATATGGCTTTCTTTTTGAGGCTGTCACAGAGGCTCTTTGGATAAAATCATTAGCAGAAAATATACATAAATATTAATATCAGAACCAAATATGACCTAAGAGGACAACAATGGTTGCATAAGTATTGCAAATAATCCAACAAATCTCAAAAGATAAAATCATATTGATATAAAGTATCATTTTGCAATAAACAGATAGAGAAAGGTGTAATTAATAAAAAATATTTGTCCACAGAGAAACAACTAGCAGACATGTTTACCAAATCATTAATGCAAGTAAAATTTGCAGACATTAGAATGGAATTAGGCTTAGTAAATAGGTTAAATGGTTTGATTCGAGGTTTGATTAGATTTTTATGAGTTTTTCCGAATCCCAGGCAGCAAATGCTGGACCGTTATTGTAATTTTCCCCAGAAAAGACACACATAAGGAAAGCAGGCCTATTTATGTTATACTAGGTTTAAATTGTATTACACTTTTAGTATAATTAAACATATTTTTGAGGTGGCGCGTGTTAGATAAACTGATATTCATATCAGTGAACCAAAAATTATTAAATTTACCTTTGATTATTAGCCCAGGTATATACTTTGCTAATAATTTAAATTGCAGCTATATGGATGACTGAATGTGTATATAATAATTTTTAGATATATGTAAGATAAACAGATGAGGAATTGTTTACTTAGGAAAGGGTTTGTAATTCTTTGTCTTTACTTTTGATGTTGGGTCAGTTCCTATAGTTAGTTCTATGAGTTCACACGCTCTGCTTTTCACGCTGTGTTCGATAAAATAAATAGCTATATTGAGATTCGATAATTAACAAGTTCTTTTATTCCTTAGTCCATTTCCCAATAGGAAGAGCTCAACGAATGGGAGAAAGATCCACTGTTATTATACTGGGGCTCACTCTGAAACTAAGATAGTCAGAAAGGTTTATCACCCTTTCAGCAAAAAGAGCTGAACAGCTCCTAAACATGATCAGACCAGACATCAGAATGGTCGTAGGACTGCTCACAGGACACCGCCTGGTAAAATACCACTTAAGGTGAATGGGCAGAGCAGATGACGATCTCTGCAGATTCTGCTCAGATAAAATAGAAACCGAAGGCGAATATCCAGCCCAATTCTGCAAGAGGCTCAAATTTCTCGAGAGAGCAACACTGTCACCAGAAAAAGTGGGCCAACTGACACCTAGAAAAATAGCTTCCTTCGGCAGAAGTCTACGCTTCTTGGAGACAATTTAATATGTAGAGTCATGTACAAAATATCTGCAAAGGTAGCAATGCTGAGCGGCTGAAAAGCCGAAACGACTCCCCCCACAATCTACTGATACACATTAAATAAAAATAGTAGTGTGTGCGCAAGGCTCCTAAAGTTAATAGGTTGTCTAGTAATGGGTAACTTGATGACGTCATCTGAAATTCTCTATAAAGATTTGCATTATCTTGAGGCACCCCAGATGACGTGATAAAGTTATCAGGCAACCACCTTTCTCCACCAACAACCATTTTGTGTGTTTGCGTTGCCTTTGGATTGCTCCGATCTTTTAGGAAGTTTTCTGTTACTGGGTTCAGCATATTTTTCCTGAAGCTTATAGCATTTTGCTGGATATCTGGTCTTTTCCTGCAATACTTCTTTGCTTATCCGACAATCACCTGGACCAATTTGAACAAGTTGTTCACACTACCGAAACATCCAGAGACCGATATACCACTGCTGAATACATAACATCCTTATAATTCGCTACATCGTGACTCGTGAGTCTACTGTATAGATACTCAAATTATTCTTTATCAAATTGGTAAACAGACAGCAGATTTACTTTTTGCTTCAAAGAGCTTGGTGACAAATACATTTTCCTCTCAATTATAACAAAAACCTATTTTCTTGAATAAAATCAAATACGTAAAATATTAACATTTTTATATTCATCAATCTATATCTGCATCTGAAAAAAAAATCCAAACAAGACATTTTAATTAATGTTTCTCCCCTGCGATAATATGTCTTGTAGTATACCCACTTATTTCTTGTGTAACATTCTAATCATATTGAACACTAATTAACAGTTGTGGCAACGAACAATGCAAATGAGAAAATGACTGTTCATATTATCATTGTTCCTATTCGAAGGCTGATATTTATCAAAGAATTAATTTCCTTTTAAATTGCTATTGTTTTTTTCGGTAACATTTTTTTTTTGATTGATGAGGAAAACTAGCATTTCACTAAGCAAATTTCCAAGAGACTGATCATCAATTTGCAAAACGCAACTTCTATATCGTATAATACAAGTTCCTATTGATGTTTGGGCAGCTCTGCATATTTGTTATCCATTATACTGCTTCAATACAGACTAACATGGCTGTTGGACAGATACCGGGTCGTATTTATCGGCATCCTCCAAGGATTGCCTTTAGTTTTGATGTCCGACTGCCAGTCCGCTTAAATTATATTGGATCTCGATGGCATGTTCCTGTTAAGCTATGCAAATGTAGGTTCGACAGGGACGGACGGATCTAATTATAGTTTATTTATGACTATTATAACATTTATTTTAAATCAATTAATAATGAAGAAGTTTAAGGGAGCTTACATGTCAAATGAATATTTGAAATAATTGCGGATGATTGGCACATAGTTAAAATTAATTATTTATAAACAAAACCCGGTTCTGTACCCAACATATGACACGTAAATGTCCATTTTGCCAAGGCTCATGAATTATATAGCCAAAGCCGTCTGTTAATTGGGCCCTGTTATTTAATCGTTCATTACTTGTTTGTTGTTCCATACGCTCTTTATGCCCCTCTATGTTTTGTTGAATCATGCTAATACCCCGTATTATGGGTTAAACTGTCCCCTTGATATTTATTTTGAATATGCGTACATGTCGATCATATTTAGTTTGGTCGTCGTGGGCCTATTGTTGTGCAAAACCGTTTCAAATAAATTATTAGTTTCGCCTGTTTTGTCTCTATCAGCGGCTTTCATGACAAAAAAAATAATCGTTTGAAATGTTGGAATTAATAGGATTTTCTCGAATATTCAGTCAAACACACAAAAAAGCGTTGAAACAAGATATAATTTTCCAAAACCTTATTATATTCCAATCACGTATGTGTAACTTGTTAGTTTCTTTTTATAGGCATTTTTTTCTTCATGATAAAGTTTCCCCAAATTTGATAATAACAAAGACTTGTCTTTGTTATTCAACCCTGATCTCGAAGCCTCCGTTTTTATTTAATCCAACGGGGCCTTATTAATTTTTCTTTGTCGTGCAGGTCTGTCGTTTTTTGCTGTCTTAGCGATATCGATATAAAAAGTGCAAATGTTTATCAATATGAGTAATAGTCTAAAAGGCCAGCAAAGTTCCTTTCCTATGATCGCTAAATGAAATAAATGTATGCCTATTGCCTTCCTGTGGAACTAAATGGACCCTCGACTGACTATTTTGCAACTAATAACCCTGAAAATGAGTGAACATCTAACAAAGACAAAAATATGGAAGTCAAAGAATATCGCACAATATAAAAATTACCTGAGTATTATATTTAAAAAAAAAAAAGGAAACAGTATCTGACGTTATATAGGTATCTTGTGTCAATAGACGAACAAATTTGAGGGCAAGTTTGGCCAGGAAAAAAAAAAAAAAAAAAAAAACGACGAAAACCAAAGATGGCACCAAAAGGATGAAGTTGGGCTGCGTTCGTGGTCCGAATACGCTACAAGAGAAATTTGTCGTCTGCTTTGACGACCTTTTCTTTAATCTAATATAATTTGTCTCTTTTGTATCCCCTAGGGGATCCTTGTAGCCAGGGATTTAATAAATTTAGGTTTAACTTTCATTAAAAAAAAAATTAACCTTTGGTACTTTTTGTAATAATATCAAACAAAATCGGATCTTGAGTTCTCGATTAACTCTGACGTTTATTAATTATTCTATGGGATTCAATTATCAATTAACTTGTGGCCAAAGTTATCATTATTTATTTGTTGAAAAAACTATGGGGCACAATTAAGCCCAAATGGCATGCGTAAAAATCTATAAGCTCTAAAAGAGCAAAAGCTTACTTGAATACTCATCAAGCTCAACTTGGTAAAACCCCTCTTTGAAATCCAAATGTGAAATATGATTTATTTTTTAATTTAGCACCTATGTCAGCTAATATTGGTGTTAAACAAAACTCTCTTTGTAAAGCAAAATTAAGATCCTTAGAGTCTAGTCTTTTTTTCTACTATGACTAAGTTATTGAGCCATTCAGTGGGAGCTTCGCACCTCGCAATTATTCCACGATAAACCAAATCATTCAAATATTCTTTTAACCGATCTTTAAGTGAGAAAGGGACCCTCCTAGATGGCCTCAGTGTTGCCAGGTCACCAGTTTCATACGCGACCTTTGGGCTAGGACTTCTTGTAGTATCTTCTGAAAGACGTCTGCCCGATTAATCCGATCAGTCCGGTGTGATTTGTAGTGAAACAATCGAACGCTCGCAGTGCAGGCGCTGCACTCAACCTAACTGGGGAATCCCCGGCGTTCGTGCGTGTTTGTGTTGTGTCTTGTTGTCATGTTAATTTGCCTTTTGTCTTGCCAGTTGCGTAAAGGCATGCGTTGTTGTTGGTTAGTCAATAAGTCACATAGCGTTATGCTGTACAACTAACTGCAGCCTGTTTTACCTGTTTTTATAAGACTGGACTACTGCATAGATACTCCCATTTAAAAAAACTAAAAACATGCAACATTTCACATTTCTGACATTCAATTTTTGTTTCTGACCATGGATTCTAAAAATTTAGCCAATACTGTATAACTTTTGTATTTACATCTTTCATCTATCTGTAAAGGTGAAAGCTGTAGGTAGGGTGTCAATATATAAAAAAACACTACTTGAACAATAACTTATTATGTAAAGTCAGAATTTGTAAGATTATCCACTTTTTGTCAATTCGCCTTTCAACAGGAATTAGTAATGTGACTAGTACCAAACTAGTAATACATTGTGACAAGTTATTCAAGTACAAATGAGTGAATTGTTGCGGAACTTATGGGTGGACCTCGCTGCGCTCGTCCCGCAGCCATCTATTCATCAATATGTTGTTTAATTACGATACTAACCTGACTCACTCAAATGTGAGTTATTCTCATTAGTTTAAAAATTACATGTTTCAGGTGAATGTCTTATTTGAACAATTCAACAGTATATTGGTAAGTAGATGGCTGCAGAACTCGCTGCGCTCGTCCCGCAGAGGTCCACCCATAAGTTCCGTAACAATCGACTTATTTGTACTTGAACAATAACTTATTATATAAAGTCAGAATTTGTAAGATTATGATTATTCACTTTTTGTCAATTCTTCTTTCAACAGGAATTAATAATGTTACTTCACCAAACTAGTAATATATTGTGACAAGTTATTCAAGTACAAGCGAGTGGATTGTTGCGGAACTTATGGGTGGACCCAGCCATTTATTCACCAATATGTTGTTCAAGTACAATACTAACCTGATTCACTCAGTTATGAATTTTTCTCATTAGTTCAAAAACTACGTTTCAAGTGAGTGTTTTTTTTTTGGAACAGTTCAACAGTATATTGGTGAGTAGATGGCTGCGGAACTCGCTGCGCTCGTCCCGCACAGGTTCACCCATAAGTTCCGCAATAATCCATTTATTTGTACAGGGTGTTTTTTTATATATTGACACCCCACCTACCTCCTTTACCTTTACAGATAGAAAAAAGGTGTAAATACAAAAGTTGTACAGTTTTGGCTGAATTTTTAGAAACCATGGTCAGAAACAAAATTTAAATGTCAGAAATGTGAAATTTGGCATGTTTCCAGCTTTTTTCAAATAGAATGCCCTATATTTCATTTTATATTCTTGAAAAGCACAATGTCCCGATTCCAAAAATCAGGGACGCAAGTATGGGGGGGGAGGACTTCCCCATCCAACCAGCTCAACCAGTTGGGATATCGGGTACAAGTTGGGAAAATCAGTACACTTGAAAACATAAAGATTCACGGGGAAAATAAAAAAATATTCCAAAAATGATAAAAAAAAAGAAAAACAGCTTGAAAAAAACGCTAGTTGACAGGGGCGTAGTCACAGGGGGGTTTTGATGATTGAAACTCCTCACTTGATCAGAAAGTATAATTAAAAAACCACTTCTGGAAATTATTAGAAATTAAAAATTATAATATAAATACTAACAATCTCAAAAAAATACATGCTTTTGACTTTTATTTTTTTAGTAAACATATTAATTTTACCTCGAATTTTACCAGTAGCGTTCCCAAAGGGGGGCGAGAGCCCCGTGCGTCCCCCAAATTGACTCATTTACAACGAATTTTCCTACCTAAAATGTGAAGTCACGAAGGACATACGTATGTATTGGGACATTACTAAAAATTCTAGAAATTTACCTTACCAAACCTATGTTTTCGCATATACCTACTTTTTGACCCTCAAAATTTTATTCTTTTCATATAAAGCATTGGACCGAGCATTTGACCTTGAAATTCCACAAAATTTTCGCCTGCGGCGTAATTTTTTTTTTGATTCCCCTATGGTCATGCAATATTTCCTAATTTCAATAGCGAAAAGCCCCCCTTATCTAAATTTTCTGGCTACACGCCTGCTAGTTGGGATTTTTAAGAAAGACTAGTTGGGAGAATTTACCTACGCCACCCCCCCAATAAAAAGTCTTCAGGACGTCCCTGCCAAAAATATATAGTTTATCTATATTTGATTGAAGAGTCTCTCATATATTCAGCTCCAAAAATTGTAAAAATACTATCCTACTATACTGATTTTGTGAACCATTTTACCTGAACAGGTAAAAGCTGCAGGTTAAATTTAAGGTAGGTACTTAGTTTCTCTGATAGTATTTTTAAATTTTTAGAACCAAATATGTTGGAGCTGGCTCAACCAAATATAGACAAACTATATAGTTTTGGAATCGGGAAATTGTGCTCTTCAAGAATATAGAACCAATTATAAGACATCCCATATAGGTAGTGCATATTTAATAGGAATATCTCATGTGTCTTAATCTTAATAAACTATTTCTCATAAGTAGCATTGGTGTTTGATTTTCTAATGCAAGTTTTCATAGTCTAATACACAGTCTAATGAATTAGTGATTTGAAAAAACGTAGTTAAAATAATTAATTGAGTATACCCTGATGGTTTACCCCTTTGACAAGGCCATTTATCTGTCTACTGATTTCTACTGATATTTAGACTTGTAATCTACTGACAAAACAAAATATGACCTAGCAACACTGGCTGGCCTAGCAATGGGTTCAGAACTATTTTTTTTAATTTCAGTTAACATATTTTTTGAAATTTGCCTAGACCATCGAATACATCCATGTTGTTTTTCACGAATTCTGCTTTATTTTTGTTCAAATCAACCAGAAATATGTAAATCCATACAACAAGCATGGATTTTTCTTTGACAATTACAAATTTAAGTTTGAAATTATTATCATTATATTTACAATCCAAATCAACTACACCTAAAGGTGAAACCCAGGCTCTCGTGACATTCATTACCAATCAATTTGAATCTCTCCAGTATTCGCACAGTAAAGGAAAATAATCCATTTTTCGATTAATCTATCATGATCTATAGAAAGACAACACTGTCAGAAGAAAAAGTATTGGAGGCTGAAATTAGGAAGGGAAAGGGCCAGACAGAGTTCTTGCGTTATATACATTTATAATTTGTCCATTTTCTCCTGTGTATGTTTTTTCGTTGACGCAATTTTCAAGAAATCTTTTCCTTAGAGAATAATAGATCTTTTTCAAAACTTCAAAGAAACACTGAACAAGCATGTATTTTTAAACAAGACTTTTAGTGTAACTTTGAGAAAACTTCGTTCTCACTAAAGTGTTTCATTTTGCTTAAGAACGTTAATTAAACATTAATGAATATTTAGTTTTGAGTAGATATTTTCGGTGGTAGGAAGAATATCTAATTTATCTTAGCTCGGGTTTGGAGTTTGCCTTAGGTGGGTAATTTATTCTAAGACATGGAAGATTCAAGTGGAAGTTTTCATGTTTAACGATAATAACAATTACCATTATTAATTTAGAACTGTTCAATTATTCAAAACGAAAAAACCCTTAATCGGCTTCACATGTATCGACAATTCATCAATAATTTCACAGAAATTAAAAGTGGCTTTTAATTAATCGCCGAATGGATTTATCATTGCATTAGCGACGAACGAATGATTTAAATCCTCAAAGGCATTTTAGTCCAATTGGCATTTTAGTTAGTTTTAATCAAAAACGACCATTAGGGATGCGGTTCAAAGACTTTTTAATGCGATTACTGAGTGGGGATATGTCCGCGTTGATTGCAGCATGACAGTCACTCGGATATATTCGACTTTGTTTGAGGGATTTCGAGGAAAATGAAAATCCGTTAAAGGATTTCCATTCCGACCGCACCATCTGAATCTCTATTCTATTTTGTATGCACGAATTGCTCCGGTTGCAGGATAAATATTTTGAATATATTTCCTTCGGTGTACAAATAAAAGTAAAATATATTTTGCTGTGCAGCTTTTGCATTCAAAATAGGATTTTTATTGAAATTATTCTTAAAAAGAAAATTCTTTGAGAATTGGCCCTAATTCCTTATATTCTCAGGTTGTAAAACATACAATATTTATGTAGCCTCAAAACGGCTGGAAATATTCCTAAAAGAAAAACGACGATGGGCGCTAAGAAAACATTAAACCCGAAAAGAGTGTCGTCAGGAATGTGTTAAATTTATACGACTTTAATATTACAAATTGTCGCCTCTTTAAATCGTAAACATTTAACTTTCTGGCAAAATTCCACGTTTCAGTAGGTGCGCTGAAATTAGAGTGATTTGTTGCTGGAATTCTTGATTTGCATTTATTCATCCGGTTTGCAATTTAAACGGGAAATAAATTTTCGTGATCTCATTCACCGAGAAAACGTGCGCCAATTGAAAACTAAACATTGCTACGCTTAATTAAATAATTATTGTCCTATAAAAATCGAACTAGAATAAATTTTTTCCATAAAACAGCTACAAAAGGAAACAAAGGTAATAACTAGGTAATTGTAACATCAACTTACACAACCGAACAATCAAAATGAGCACTTGCGTTTCGTGTTATTACAGCTTAATCCATACGGTGCAACGAAATTTATTGTCGACCCAATTCCGAATCATTAAATAGTCATTAGCGCAAAGTACTTTTGCTGCTTGCGAATGAAAACAAAAGTGGTATTTTGTCTATTATGATTTTGAAATAAGACGGACTATATAGTTTTTAGTCATGATGTGCAGGCAAGCGAAATAATAACATAATTAATAGATATAGGTAATGCAAAGTATAACTTTTCTAGATATTAAATAAAATTTCTTATTCAAATATTATCTATTATGTATAACGAGATAAATTCAATCTAAAGATGAGAAGGTGGATAGATATGATGAACTTGAATTAGTGAATTGTTTGCTAACAACTTATTTTTTCATGAGTTAAAAATAAGATGATTTTTGCTTATAACTGTTTACAAAGAATTAACAAAAGGGTAAAATAATTGTGTGCAAACCCAGTACCAATAATAATAATTATGCCAGTTGAAAGTAATACGGCCAGCCGTGATCTTAAATCATTGAAATGAAAACAACCTGCCTGCTTCGTATGACGAGGGTCCGTGGCATTAATAACGGAACGATAGTATCTTACTTCCGACCGTCGGTTATGAAACAATAAACAACTCTTGGAGGGGACCGTGCTGTTTTCGGTTAACCAAGCATTGCGTTTGCTTTAATTAAGAGAACAAAATTATTTTTTATAAGAACGACAAATTGCTTTGCGGGCTAACCCCATTTGCGAACCACTTTTCAAAGTTTTGTTCAATGTCAAAGTTAAGTTTTGAGGAAAATTTGACTCATGTTTTTATTTTGGTTTATAGATTGCATATATATCACCCTTTTGAAAGTTATTAAAGACATTGTCATTAGGAAAGGTAGATCATGCTGCGCTAGATTATGTAAATTGGGAGGAACAATTCCATTTCTACATTGAGTCACTTGCCAACTAAGTTTTCTTAATACTCAAGTACATGGTGTAGCACAACACAAGACACTATGAATGTATTCTAAAAGTAATAGGGTCATTGGTTCTAGTGTCTAGTAGTGATCTGCCTAAAGCAGGAATGGACCGAGAACTTCCACAGAGTTGCCTTTTGCCTCTTCTGGACGAACTATCAGAGATTTCAGGCTTATACTGGAATCTAGAGACCTGGAGTTGATCCCGGAAAAGCAATTCGTATTAAGAGCAGGACATTTGACGAAGCTACAGGCGATGGTAATTGTTGAAAATGTCACCAATGAATATGTAAGACAGCATGAACTAAATGTGATGAACTGATTCACAAGACGATTCAAGCCAACTGTCAGAAAACAAACACTTGTAACCTGTTACAAAATTATCTGACAGGTAGAATTCTCGATGTGAGAATTGATTAACACCATCGATTAATAAGAGAACTGAACTGAAAGCCGCTGTTCCATAATAAATTTTCGATGATCGCTTTACATTTGTACAACACTTTCCATAATGACACAGAACATGAAGATCGCGCTGTACGCCGATGAGTGCCCAATTCTCGCATAGAAAAGGAGTGCAGACTGGTTCAGAGAAGAACTCCAGGAATAGGTGGATTTGATTTCAGAATAGTGCATCAACCGAACAAAACTCCAAGCCATCTTTTTCTACAGTACACTGATCAATATGTTCCGAAAGGAAATTGGAACTATTGTGTGTTGTATTATGGATTCTAAGAATAATAAAGAAATGTGCATACCTATGTGCTATTCTGACAGTTTTATAAAGAACTATGTAACTACCGTGCCCTCAGCCAAGTTCGCGCACTACTGTATACCTTTTCTCGAAACATTTCGGGTCATTTTCGACCTACTTGTAACTCAGCTCTGAAATGTCCTAGGAAACTGAAATTTTGCACAGTCGTAGATCTTCATAGACCTAATATTAAAACTAAATTTCATCGATTTCCATCAACCAACAAAAAAGTTACATGGCTTTAAAAAACTCCAATTTTGTCACTCATTCATGTATAGATCATCAAAATTCTAAGGTACTTCCAAACATGCTAGAAGGCTGAAATTTGGCATACTGATATGAATTATGGCAAAACTCGTGGAAAAAAACAGAAACCCTGAAAATTTGACCACCCTCCACAGCTATCGTTAAACACAAGAGTCTGGGGAACAGACAGACGGAGCTTCACCGTAATTCGTGATGAGGGCCAGTCTTTGTATGTTGCTATTTTAAACGAAATAAGAGCTAAACCAAACTTACCTAAACAAACCTGTCCTCGTAATAATCTTTGAAAATCCTAAGAAAAAACGAAACTTAAAAAAATAAATAAAAACCAAATGTATTGCTTTCAACGAGAATCGAACCTGGGACCATTTGCTCCAAAAACAGTGTCCCTGATCACAAGCTTTGCATTTTGGTGACTTCAACTTACCCAAGGCACAAGGGGTTAGTGACAGTCTCAGTTCTGCGGTTGTTGCTGCTCAGTCTTCCTTAACCTCAGAGCGTAAAGCCACCGAATGTTTATCCAATATGAGCGCTTACCACAACCTGTTCCAGATAAATGCATTCTCTAATACTTATGGCACTCTACTTAATCTGGTTTTCACCCAGGACCCCGAGGATACTTGTCTCTTAGCTAATGACACTATTGTCCCCATTGATGCATATCATCCTGCTTTACTTTTTGCCACCTGCAACAGGTCACTTCACTGCAATGCTGACATCCGCCAGCCTGACGAGTACTATTATGTTATGATTTTGGATCTGCTGATTACACAATCCTAAACGATAACCTTATTTGGATGGTTCGCTGGGATGACTTACTCCGGGGTCTCGATGTGACGGAAATGGCCAGGATTTTCTATGACATTCTCTATAGATTCTTGTGTACCAAAGAAGAAGCTCTCGAGCCATAAATTTCCGCAATGGTTCTCCCCTGTGCAAAAGAACCTAATAATTAAGAAGAAAAGTGCCCACAGAGCTTGGAAGCAGACGGGTTCCCCTGCTGACTATGTTGAATTTTCACACCTTCGGGCTCGCTGTAAGACTCTTTCCAAAGACTGCTATACAAATTATGTCGTACTCTCAGAGGTGTCATTGCTTAGGGATAAAAATTTAAAACATTTCTGGAACGTTGTCAATGCTAAATAACAGACCTATGGACTTCCTTCTTACATGTTCTATGACGGTAAATTCGCGAAAACTGGTCCTGAAATAGCTAATCTCTTTAGTACATACTTTCATTCTGTATACTCAAACAAAGCATGTGTAATTGGCCAAAGCATTTCTGATAGTAACACTCACATTCATGATTTTGTAATCTCAATTATTTACGAGGAACTGTATGAGCTACGGATGTTTCGTGGACCTGGCCCAGATGGCATCCCCCCTCTGATGCTCAGTACGTGTAGCTTTATACTATCTCGTCCTTTTTTTATTTTGTTCAAGAATCACTTAGTAGTGGGGTATTTCATGAGATTTGGAAGCGGAGTTTTATCACGCCCATCCAAAAGACTAGTGACCAAATGGATTTTTCTAAATATAGGCCTATCAGTACCCTTAACACTGTCCCTAAGGTCTTTGAGAATAGTAACTAAATCTTAACTCCTATCATCAACCCTCGCCTAATGGAACAGCAAGAAGGTTTCCGGCCAAAGTACTCAACCGAAACTAACCTCCTGACGTACCAGGATAAAATCTCAGGGATTCTTGAAAGCGGTGGAGTTGTTCACTCCATATATACCAATTTTGCTAAAGCTTTTGACCGTGTCAACCATAACGTCCTTCTTGAGAGGCTTGAAAGAATTGGAATTTCTGGAGAACACTTCGTCCTCTACCACACCGCCTCTGAAGATGTCTACCGCAGCAGTAGACGAAACATTAAGTAGAAATACTAATGGACCACGGCATTATAGCCCGGAAAAAACCTTTTCACTATATTTCACCGGCCGTGAAAGCCTTCATTCTTCAAAGTCAAGGTAGTTGGGATTGAAGATCCTTCTCAACACCATGGCAGATTACTGTACTTTGATACTGGATGCAGAGAAGAAGTCGTTTTTCACGTATCAACTCCAGAAGAAGTTGTATGTGGATTTACAATCAACGTGTTTATTGAAAAAGAACTGAGAAGTCTGTAGAGAGGCAGAAGCCACCAAGATGACTGCTCTTCAAAATCAGATTCGGACAGCCTCATCAATGCTACAGATGGACCATAGTCTACATCCTTCACTTTTCCGTAGAACAACAAAGAGGATAAGATTGAATCCACTTGCACCAATATTTGCAAGCAAACATAAACATTCAACAGACAAAAGACGCCTAACGGTAATGGTGATGTTTCCATTGTTACGGGTCACAATAATAGGTCTTTGCAAAATACTTAATCATCTGACAGTGGGTTTCCATCTTATTGAGAGCTGGAGCCTCATTTAATTTACGTAACAAAATTGGCGCCCAATGTGGGGCCAAAATCTAGGTTTTTCTCCAGTAATTCGACAATAAATCAGCAAAATAGTGCTTCGGTGCTATTAAAGAGCTAATAGCGAACTTCTTCTATATTGGAGAAAATAACGAGATGGGACGAAAGTTCCTGATATAGTATAACATTTTTTGAAGCATATAACCACAAAACTAATATTTCATTTCGCAGATATTTTTGTTCTCTTCAGACATATTATATTATGTATGTTCAATCAATAGTGTCTTTAGCATTGATTTCTGTTGCCACTTTATCTTCTCCTGATAAGTGGATATTTTCGTGATCGTGAATTGCCCTCTGGATCTCAAATTCCTCGATATTTGGAAGATTTTCGGAACCGAAATTATCTGTTTTTCGCTGGATATTGATTTGTGTCCCCACGTCGGAATTTTCCTTTAAACTGCATCAGGATTATATTCATTCTTCAAACTCCCCACTCCCTCTAACTTCATTTCCTCATTCAAATTCTCTAATAGTCCATGAAACCCCTCGAGTTTTGCCGATAAAGCAAAGTTTCCTTCAATCCAGTTATCATTTTTTTTTAAATACTATTTTCCAACCCCAAACGCATATACGCGCAATAATATAGTCGTTAGCCAAAATATCAGCCCTCTTTTTATGCAAGAGCATCTCGCTAATGATCCCTCGGCACTGCATGGAGGGTGAATCAGCGTAGGGGGGTTGATAATATCATTTTACAATTCGGGCTCTGGCTTGTGCAAGAAAATGCATTTCTGCCTTCTGACGAAGCTAAGCCGATTTGCTGCATTAATAACGTTACCGGGAATTTACGAACTTTAAATTTGAATACGAAAATTTAATTTTCTAAAATAATGAAATCTGAAAATAATTCTGCTCTGGGCTTTTTGCATTTAAGGCAGCATTCAAATTACAGGTTATGATAAAGTCATTTAAGTTATTTATGATTTGGTCGTGAAAGGTTATGCACCAAATGCGTGTCTAGAGTAACGTTATTTTTAATAAGTTTATGCAGATTTTTGAAATTTGAAATTAGTAATTAATTAACTGCAGACATGTGGGTAATAATGTTTGCATAAAAGAAATATATATTCGACTATTTCTTCCCTATTTATCATTTCCACTGTTTTTTTTTCTAATAAAGATAAGACTATAGGGGTGGGGAAACGCTATAAAAAGAACACCCTTTGTTTGAAACCAGATTTCACCAGGTGATAATGTCACCCATGCAAATAGTGTTAATCGTACCAAAGAATAAATACGGTATACAGTTACGAAACAAACGTCTAACATGGAAATAGCAACGTAACGACTGTCATAAATTTCGCAATATGCATACAAGATCAATGCATTAGTCATTTAAATTCTAATAGGATTGTAATTATGGTATAATCTGTGGGACGAAAAACCAGAACTGACTTATGTAATGTCAACGTTGGTTTGACGAGAACTGTATTTAAGTTAATGGTATGATTGGTATCTTCGTTGATACGAGACAAAAAAAAAAGGAAAACGTGTAGCACGGAATTTGCAAAAATGAGATCAGGCTACATAAATCTATTATGTAATTGCCAACTTTGCTATATAGACTTTACAAGAAAGAAAATAATTAGGTATTTTGAACATTGATGTCAGAGGTTTTCTTTTATTTTATCCAGGACACAATTCAATATAAATTTTTTGAAATACCTACCTATAAAATCATGAAAAACAACGATCAAATATTTTGTAGCTGATCCTTCATATGGAATGTTAAACAATCTACTTCGACGCAATAAAATCAATTTACAATATATCCTATATTTTGTGCTCTGTACCAAAACTCCATGATAAAAATGATGCGAATTTAAAATAAATTGAAAAATTTATCAACGCCAGGGCATTTTATACAATATAAAGTTATGGATCAATATTATTTCGATAAAAAGAGCATTTTAATCCTTTTTATATATCCATCATTGGGAATTGAGCTCTGTATCTAGTCCCGATGATTTTTTCAAAGTCCCAATTAAAAAAATTTAAACGCGTTTTATATCCGGTTATATCAGCACATAACAAAAGATAAACGAGCGATCAAAAAATGACTCTATGCGTATTTGTATTTTATTTTTAATATTTTTATCTTTGTGAAATTTATTTGAAATACAAAATTATTAGCCGAGCATATTTTGTGGGAAAACTCGTTTTTTTTTTTATTCCTAAATAAAGGAGATTAAAGTTGTTTTTGATTTTTCACATTGTACAGCATTGAATAATTTGGAAGCCCATAAGTTTATAATTAACACTTCAGTCTCCAGCTTATAGAAAAAAACCCATTTGGTTTTTGATAGCATAAAACAAAAAGTTATAGTTCTAAAATAATGGGCCAATGCAACTTGGCAACTGAAGTACACTATTGTATAACAAAATTGCTACAACTTTGAAAATTTATAGAAATAATGGCTGCTATATGCTTCTGGACATTGTATAATACGTGAAGTTGGCCCTTGTTTCAATGCAATAACCCAAACTTTTTTTAAAGTTTATGTTTATGACTTGCAGAAATTTTTGCTATCAAAAATATAGTTCAAACTTCGTAATTGTTCGTGTAACACAAACCCAGAAACCGTAAACCCATCTTCTAATATATGCACCGCCCTCGAAAAGTTTGAAAGCATCAAGCTTCCATATTTGTCCAGAGCGGTAAGCTCATATTCTTGTGGAAATTATAATACAAACGCTCGCGAGTTTCGAAGTGTAATTAGGATAAAATTTGCGCTCCAGGCATTAAACCACGAGGATATTATAACAAGAGGATGTATGTGCAAGTGCTCGTTCGTTATTAGTAGGATCTTTGTTACAAGTAACAACTACATCCACAACAATTTTTAGATTTAAGGATCATTCTTCAGATGTTGATTCTCAAATTGAACCTATGGTTTCAATCAATGTTCTTAGTCATACTGGTCTTGCTTGTCTGGATATAGGAACAAAACCTAGCCTAGCTGGTGCTGCGCTTATGAAACTTCTCTTGAAAGAAAACGCTCCTTATATTCAACAACAATTATTGTTTATTAAACTTGCAGATGGCATAGAGAGGACTGTAACTTCTCTAGTTGAAATCATTCTGAATGATAAAGTTATTTTAACAAGATCAATAGTAGGACTTGGTTTAGACTTCATTGAACGTGCCAATATTGTGATGAACATTCCTCAGGGACAATGGTATTATGCTGAAACTCCACAATTTTCGTATTTATTTGAAAATGAGACTAATTATGTAATAACTACTCCAATGTTTTCTGTACAACTGCATCAGAATTGAGAGAAAATGAAGGTGTACAACTAAGCCAGCCGGAAAAACAACAAATTGAATTTTTACTGCACCAATATGCTGAATTATTCACATCCGATACTGAGCCAACGCTATATGTAGAACATACAGTAAAACTGACTGATGATATTCCAATTTCTGTATCATGTATCGGATGTCTGAACAAAACAAAAACATATTGAGGGCAGAACTGGATAAGCTTCTGAGAGATGGAATCATAGAAGAATGCGAATCCCCGTATGCTGCAAACCTGATGGTACTATTCGCCTTTGTGTCAATTATCAACGCCTAAATGAGAAAACAGTTTCCGACAAAAAAAAAATATTTTGAAGAGTTACGCCTCTATGTGATAATGTTTTTCAAAGATTTTCAGTTACGCCAAAATAATATATTCAGTTAGGCCTCTATGTTATATTATTTTGCTTAATAGTGTCATTTACGCCAAAGTAGTTTTTCCGAAAAAATTGAAAAAACACAGTCAAAAGCCATTAATTTTATCTAGAAACTGCCAATTCACAATGAAAATAAAAATAATATATTAGAAAAACAATAAAAACTAACCAAATTCGAAAAAATTCTTACAAACGGTCCGCTTCTAGACAAATACTGGAAACTGGAACCTAAATATTTTGTAGATAATGTTATGGGTGTAAAAACCTAAATACATGACTTGCAGATTGCAGATACGCCACTGCAAGAAATTATTGGATAAATTTTTTTTAATCTCACCTAAGGGCGTAAGTGAATATACGCGTATACGTGGAAAATGAATTATATTATATTGCAGATAAACCAAAATCTAACAATTAAATTTCAGCAAAACAGTTACGCCTATACGTTTAATAATGCTTGAGGTCATAGAGCACCTAAAAATATGTATTTTACTGGCGTAACTCAAAATTTTCAACTTTGTCAGTTACGCCACTACGTGCGGAGACCGACGATATGCTTTAGGAGCAGTTTTACTCGAAGGCGAGAAGGCCGATAAAAGACCTGTTGAATATGCAAGCCGACTACTCACACCTGCTGAGATGAACTATCACACTACAGAAAGAGAAGCTCTAACAGTTGTGTAGGCTGTGGAGAAATTTAGAGGCTACCTGGATGCAGCTAAATTCATTATCCAAACTGACTACCAGTGATTGAAGTGGTTAATGTCTTTAAAATCACCTAGTGGCCGATTAGCTCGATGGGCTTTGTCTTTACAGACTTATAACATGAGAATTGAATATACAGGGTGTTTCAAATTCGAGCCACATCATTGGGATCTTGGAAACGGTGAGAGATACAGGGATATTTCGAATACTTCCGGAGGTATCTGGAAAAAAAAAACGAAATTTCATAAAATTGTTTTTATTTTTTCTTGACTTTATTTAAAGTGATATTTGAAAAAAAGTGTCATTGTAGGCACTTTTTCTCTCCTACAAGATGCTAGAATCAAATTTATAATTTGTCGTTTCGTCTTTGAGCTACTATCATCAACTTTTTTGAATATGTACGTACCCTTATTTTTTATTTTAGATTTTGAAAGCACTTATTCGAAAATTTTATATTATCGGCACTTTCGGTAGAAAACACCCAATGACACCGGTCCATGACCAGTCTAGAGAAAAAGGTGAAAAAGGAATTGTCATAGAAAGCGTCAGCGTTGTCAACACGTATTTTCTACTTCAGAAATCTTTATTGCTATATTTTTTCCTTTTGTTCAATTAGTAGAGTATTTTGAAAAAAAAAATCGGGAATTTGGTTAATCAACGTGTACCGTGTTAGATTTTTTTCCTAGTGCACTCCTGATCAAAACATCCCAGTTAAAATACTTGTATAAATTGAACTCTCAAAAGCAAAATAACAATTATTCAACTAACCTGTGTATGTTCCTTTTGACACACAAAGTACTCACAAATTGAATTGAACAATCAGTTTGATACAAAATAAAAATAAAAATTGAATAATGAACAATGGCAGACAAGTGTCTAAGGGACCAGTCCAGCTTCTTCTCTAGTCTAGTTGTCTAGGTCCTCATTCTCTTCTAGTCTTTCATTACGCTTTTCGTTGCGGCGCGTCCCGTTCTCATAAACTTTACAGCGCATTACATGGTTGCAACATTTACTTTTATTCGGTAAACGTTTTTTTTTTTTTTAAGTTAAGATTCAAAGAAATAATATTTTAAATAGGTGGTTTTCCTTAACATTAATCCAAAAAGTGTTCCAAGCATCTTCAAAAGAGTTCCTAAGTAAAACTCTGGCTCAGGCACAAGGCGCTTTCTAGTTTTTCTCTATTTATAGGGAATCTGACGTGATGCAAAAATGCGTTTTGATATACCTATAACTTTCACGAATTGATTCCGAACAGTTCTGAGATTGATGCGAATGCTTGATTCTAAGAATCATTCCATATTTACGAACCAAAACAAAGCTCAAGTTTAAAAGGTGGATGAGGGGGGATAGTTTTTAAGAAGTTTCACTTGTACCCCGTAACGTACACTGCACATGATGATTTTTTTTCTTTTGGAACGAACCATTTTCAGACAACAAGAAGGCTGAATAAAATGAGTCAAATGGACTCATGAAGCCCATAATGGCTGTGATCACATCGATGAAGTTGGTATTTATTTGAGACTTACGTATACGGATTCTAATAAAAATAAACACTTGCAGCATGAACCGTAGTCTTATGCATCGGAAATTCTTCTCTTTTTTAAATAAGTAGGTATGACACTACACCCATGAATGAAAGCTAGAAACTCGTAGGACGATAAAATCCTTGAGACATTTTCAACAATACGCAGCAACGCTAATTACCATATTGACCCAGTTTTCGGACCGTAAAAAAGAATTGCACCTGAATGATTGATTGCTTCAATTACTGCGGCATATCTCGTTCCATAAGACAAAATCTTTTCGCAATATTTCCTTATCGCGATGTCGGGGCTGACGAAATGCATCACCGAGTGCAATGCGAACTCGCCATAGTGCGGGCCATTCATCAAAAATATTATCTGTTTGACAGGTAGTCACCCCAAAGGTGTAAACGGTTCTGTGATATACTGGCTCATAAATTTTCGCGTGTTTTTAAAATTTCGCACGCGATCCCTTGGGTTATGGCTAGTTGGCAGAAGCGGTTAAATTTATTTTACCCTCGATATACTTAAAAATCAATATGTCTAAATACCATACAAGGGTGGAGAAATGTCTCGCTTCCCTGGCAATTCTGTTCCTTTTCCTCCTTCTCCTTTGCACGTGCTTTTAATAATATCAATTTTTTTGAGGAAAAAAATCATAAATTATTGAAACAATATCACCATATTTGGCCCTAATCTAATAAAGAAAGAAATAAAGTAATAGCTGAAAGTATTAATAAATTAGGAATTAATTCATTTATCCATTTAAGTATAGTTCTTCTTACGTCCGGTATCAGAAAATGTTTTGCTCCCTAACCAAAAAAAAAAAACATTTTAATAGACTTGTAACATTCTACGCAGCAAAAAAAAAAATATATAAATTATTAAAACAAAATCACCATATTGACCTCAATCTAACAGAAAAAGCAATAACTCAACGAATTATTAATAATAATTGTAACGACGTTAACGAAAATAAAACAGTCCCCGATAATTTGTCATTTCAAACAAATGGTTCATTTGCTACTGTCGGGTTTGTGTATATAGACAGACATACACTTGAAGATTTAATTGCAAATAAAAAATGATTTATTATGTTAGAAACGGACCAGCTGTTAAAACATGTATAAAACATTGTCGGTACAAATGTTAAGAGGGACAGAGCGTGATGATGGGTTAGGTTTTGAATTAATTTAAGTTTGGATTAGTATATTCAATTTACGTACAATATCCTCGATGATCATCTCAGCGGCCTAAAACACGAACTGCAGAACATAAAGTGGGATGTCATAGGAATCAGTGGAACAAGACAGCGGCGAAGTGGTCACCATCCTCAAATCTGGACATTTACTGTTTCAAAAGAACTCCAATACAAACTCACACATTGGGGGCGTTGCTGGCTGTACTGGTTCACAGAAAGAAGAAACAGCTGGTTACAAAGACAAGAGCCGTGTCAAACAGAGTAATTTGTATAATGATCAGGATCAACGTCATGTTTAGTATCCAAATCATCCAATCATATGCACCCACCTCTGCCTTCTCAGACGAAGAAATTGAAACAAAGAACGCAGAAAAGACCAAAATCTAAGTGATGATCGGCGATTTCAACGCAAAGGTTGAAGCCAGGATGCCGACAGATCCTCCCAGGTAAATTCGGGCTGGGAACCAAAGGGGACAAACCATGATCGACTTTCTCAACAAAAAAAGGGCTCTACTGAATGAATACCTTCTACAAAAAGCACCCTAAAAGAAAATGGACGTCGAGGAGTCCGCATAACAGAGTCAAAAACGAGATAGACTTAAGACTATGTTCTCCTGACACAGGCAGCGACTACAGATTGGTCAGAGCCAGGATCCACGTCAATATTCGACACCAGAGCTTTAGTAGGAAGAAAGATACGGCCAACCACAAGTGGACTGCGAGACAAGGAGGAAGAATTCAAAGGCAAATTGACAAAAAGCTGCACCCAATTAAAGATATGCGAAACATGGAACCAAACGCACTCTTAACGAAGATCACCTCTATTATTAGAAACGCAGTGCGAAAAGTCTGTTCTCTCCAAAGTAAAAAACATCCGAAATTCGGTTTAGAATCAGAACAACTCATCGAAGAACTGAGGAACACTGACAAAAATATTGTAGTTTGTAATCAAGTTCTTTCATTACTCCCTTGTATATGGGCAATCCTGTTATGTCATGTGGGTTTGTCGATCACGAGATAGTTTTTGGGGGCTTGCTACTTTTGTTCAGGAAAAGTGAATAAAAAGTTAACGTAAAGGTTTAGATCTGTTGTTTGATTGTAATCAGGAAGCTGCGTGGAGTTGATTTTTCTAGAAAAAAAAACTCATTAAGGTATGGGGATCTGAATAAGATCGGATGGTCGATGAAGCCATACAGAACAAGGCAAACATGAGAGAGTTCTCAGTTCCGAGAGATCTAAAGGCAAAATGATTATCTACAAGTAATCATTGTGAATAAAAGAGGAAAGATCGCAGAAATTATTGAGAATTTCTATCGACGATTCTACAGATCATCTGTGGCATACCCAGGTCAAGAAGATCAAATTCATTAGCCAGTTCTAAACAAATGATCAGAAGAACTAGAACCCATTGATGAAGAAGAATTAGAGGCAGCGCTAAAACACCTTAAGAACTGCAAAGCCCCGGGAAAAGACCAGATCACCAGTGAGATGTGGAAGACTGGAGGAAAGACCACTCAGGAAAGCACTCCTGACCTTACTAAATAAATTTCTAGAACAAGATAAAATCCCGGACTTTTGGAAGAACACAGAAGTTATCCTATTATTCAAAAAAGGCGACTGCACAAATCTAGATAATTTCAAGCCCATCAGTCTGCTATCCATCCTCTACAAACTATTAACTAAAATAATAACGAACCGCCTGAGCAATAAATTCGACTTTTACCAGTCAGCCGAACAGGCGGGATTCAGAAAGGAGACCGATCATATACAAGCGGTACGCGCGTTAGTGGAAAAATGCACGGAATACAACATCTCACTGCACATGGCCTTGGTCCTTGGATTAACGAGATTCCCACTGTCCCTACCCACATTTTGATGGCTGGTTCGCTGGAGCAATTTTGTTAACCTCCCCCGAACTATCGTGTCTACCATCTCACGATAGGGGAAGGAAGAGGATTTCTCGAACAATCCCAGAATTCTGGGTGGAGTTCCCGAGCCTTTCTCCAGATAGACGCTAGCGCTATCGTGCGCTCTCTGCAAAAAGAGGGGAACTCTGCGAACGATTGCAGTTAATCTGGCCGAAAGTTCGCCGAGCTCAGCTTCCGCGACTCGTCCGGTCAAACGAGGACCCGGGCATGGCCGGGGGGTTAAAGGTGTAATTTGAGTAATACCGATAGTCTCACTAGTTGGCGTGGGCGAAGGACCCCTATATGTCTATCTTATCCCATAAATCTGGGCAACGGATGACTGGGGTGTTCCGAAAGCTAGTAAGGGAGTAAAGGTGCTAGGACAGTTCAAGCACAAAATCATCCATTTTCCCACGTAAATCACCATAAGAAAATCCAAGGTCCAAATTGCGGCTTTTTCGACCATTTCCAGGTAGCCTCGGAAGGGTCATTGACCGCAGCAGCCGCACATACAGGCGACTTGTTACCTGATACAAGGTACCTAGTACTGATGATGACTTAGCTCGCACCTCTTGCTCTCATACCTCATACCTCAAACTTTATACCTCTCTCTCACTCTCATGGTAGTAGTAACGGGGGCACCTGAGCCTGAGAAATTTTCCGATACCGTGGGAAAATCTCTAGATCGGCGGCGCCTTTGCTCTGAAATTTTGTGGATTTAACCCGGGCCAACCGGTTAACCGTGAAACATGATACTCCTGTTTGTTTCCACATTCACGAACTTCACACTATGTATGCTAGATGGCGCCACCGATAACATCATGACATCGAAAAATCTGGGGTTGTCCCGGGTCAAATCCACGAAATTTCAGAACAATGGCGCCGCCGATCTAGAGATTTTTCCACGGTATCGAAAAATTTCTCAGGCTCAGGTGCCCCCGTTACTTCTACCATGAGAGTGATAGAGAGGTATGAGGTTCGAGGTATGAGTGAAAGAGAACGAAGTGCTAGCTAAGTCATCATTAGTACTAGGTACCTTGTCAAGGAAAAAGGAACTCACCTAATGAGCCCTTTCAACTCAGGAAACTACGGCGACGAGTCAATCACATTCTGGTGCCGGTAAAAATGCTCGCTGCTGTGCTGATTCCAGGCTCCCTTGTTGAAATGCACAAGCGTGTATTAGGTAACCTAGCTGTGGTAGCTACTTATGAAAGTGGGTAGCGAACGGTGACTCGTCAAACGTTGCTGGAGAAACCTGGCTAACACGAGTACCCAGGGGAAAGGCCTGCCCAACCAAGTCCAAAAACTTGGTGCCGTTCGTAGGTGCTGGACTCCGGGGGGCAGTTACGGTTAGCTATGATAGCTGGTGGGTAACAGGAAGTGCGAAAGCCGAAAGGTAGGACGCGAAGTGGCTCTAAGTCAGTGCACATCGCCTTCGTCGACTACCAGAAAGCTTTCGATTCAATCGAAACCAGGGCGGTACTAGAGGCGATGAATAACGCTCGCATAGATTACAGATACTCGAACATCGATATATACGAACATGCCACCATACACGTAAAAGTTGAAGAAGAATGGGTTACTGTAAAAATCCTAGTACAGCGAGATATTAGGCAGGGGGATACACTTTCACCCTAGCAATGGAGGACGCAGTTAAAAGCCTATCATGGGATCAGAAAGACATCAAGATCGACGGGAACCATCTCCGCTTACGACGATGCTCCAAGAACTCAGAGTAGTCTCTGAAGCCATAAGTCCTAAAATGAACCTACAGAAGACCAAAATTCGGCAGCATTCGGAAAGCTTCGCATTATACTTCGCCAACCAAAGATCCCAACCTAAAAAGGAAGGTCTACGATACCTGCATCCTGCCTGTGGCGACATACGGACTCGAAACAGCCACCCTCACAATGAACAGCTCCAATCGTCTTTGGGCTGCCAAAAATGCAATGGAGCGAGCAATGCTGGGAATAAGTCTGCGAGACAGGATCCGAATCGTAGATATTAGGCTAAGAACGGGAGTGGAAAGGGTCGCGAAGCTCAAGTGGCAGTGGGCGGGGCACCTGGCCAGAAATAACTCCAAATCGACGAAACCCCTAATGCAATGGAGACCAAGGGAAACAGAAAGAAGTATAGGACGTCCACATGCGAGATTGAGAAACGACATCTAGCGACATGCGGGAAATAATTGGATGAAGACCGCCCAAGATAGATCGAATGTAAGTTTTTGGAAGAGGTCTATGTCCAAGAGTGGACAAACACAGGCTAAAGAAGAAGAAGTTAACTTTGTGTTAGTTACCCTCAACATTTTAGCATCAGGAGATTCATTCTTTAAACCTGTACGAAAGAAAGAAGGAAAATAACTAGAGAAAGCCATCGAAAAACTGAACGATACCAGAATTCAGAATTGAATAGAGAACGTATTAAATTTGTTGAACATAGAAGAATCAAGAACCAATCGTTCCAGATCAAGAAGCAACAGCAATTCCAAGATCAAAATTCAAGAACCAAAAGAGTCTGTGATAATTCCTCCAAGTCCACAACTAAACTTAATGTTCTAAATGACACATCTAACTCCAAAGAAGAAGATCGGGAACTCATCCAGCATATCAAAAACCAAATTATTATTCGATCAAAAGTAGAGCATATTTTTCACAACTAATCCACCTCGTTTTCAAAAATATTAATGCAACGTTTCGGTTCCTTGCCAACAATCTCCAGATAAAATCAAATGAACTGTCTCTCTTAAGATTTCGAAGCAAATTTTAACGAGAGACAAATTGTTAACGATTTTGTGTCGCTAGAAAGTCACACCGACTTATTTTCGGGATGGTAATCATGCCATGACTAATTGAGTCATCCTGTTCGCGCTCCAGAAAGAAAAAAGAAGAAAATTCCTTCTGGTTTTAATATCAAAGCCGCTTGTGTTGTGCACCGACAGTTGTTAGATGTGCAGATTCGTTTTCTAAGCCTCTCCTGTTTTTGTTTTTTGTTGATTTTGATTGATGCAAACATGTGGTGCTAAGTTCGAGATTAGATTATTGAAATTTTTAGTTTTTCTTTGAAGTACCTATTAATTATAAGCGGTCAGGATTTCGAAATATTTATTTAAAAAAAAAAACACGCGAATTCCAACTTCCATTGTTACTTAATTAATAGTCATTTACATTGGTTGAATTCAAAAGCCTAAAAAATTATTGAATGATTATCGTATATAAAATCTCTGAGTTCGACCTGGGCTCCCTCAACAATTTCGTTTATCGAAAACCGAAAGATTATAGTATTTGCTTCAAGCCATTTTCCTTTTACAGGAGATTTTTCATTGTCAATTGAATTTTCTCCGTAATACGTTTGACTTTAAAGCCGTTCTATTCCCATACACGTCCGGAAAACGGAGTGCAAATCCTAGAGGAACATCATATCTAAAGAGGAAAAGAAATTTCCATCATTTTCACGGGGAAAATACATTAGGAGGTCCTGTTTTTTCGTGCTGAAAAACGGATTATGTTTTCATAAAAGTACGTATGCTGTGCCTGATGACAAGCTTGTTTTTCTTTTTTCTGCTTTCCTTTTTGATGACGATATAAAGGTGGGATTTAGTTTTGTCTTTTAGTGGCTCCATGTGGCAAATTGAAGAATTTTCCTTTATGTGTGCCTGACTTTTGTGTTCTTGTTATTACATTAAAAATTTATTTTAAATGGAACTCAACCAAGGTTGCTGGGTACCCGTAGGAAAAACACGTTACACAAAGACAATTTAATCGATAATAATGATCTTTGCATAACTCAAGGTTTAATACAAATAACTTATCGATCGAAAAAAATAAATGAGAAACCCATACAAATAAGAAATCGATTATTGTTGATACAGTTGTGGCATGAGACAAAATAAATTAGCTATCGACCTTAAAGAAGTTTATAATATGTTAAGTGGTTTATGAATAATATTGCTTGTTGATGATAATAAATTACTTCTGCAAGGTGCTAGATTATTTCATGGAGCCTTAAAAGTCAAGGCAACTAAATATTCCAAAATATCCTCTGCATCAGTATTTGTTATTATTTTGTAATTTATATCAAACCCCTGTAAGAGAATAATTCTGGAAGGGCTGCGAAATTAAATTTAAGCAAATGCAATGATAATAAAATTGCGACAAGCAGGGGTGTCGCGTCGAAAGGGCTGTTCCTCTCGCTAACTCTTTGAACGTATTTGAGGGTTGCATCAAAAGAAATTAGATGGTTATGAACAGACACGAAAATTGGTTCCTCTCTGTGAAATTATATACATACACCAAAATCGAGTTAACTTTAATTGAATTTATCTCGTCGGCGATTGTTTCGGAATTATTACAGTAGAATGCTAATGTTGGATTGCAGCAATGCACAATAAAGTATTTGTTCTTTTCTATTTTTTGTATGGCCTGAAGAAGGGTAGGCACAAACGCGTACACCAGTAAGTACTATCTGTAGTAGCACATCCGGTATACACCGCAATCAAATTGAAAGTACTAAATCAAAACCATCAAAGGCTTAAGGCCACGGTTTTCCTTTCGGTGCACGATAAATTGCAATCAGGGCGTTTTGACTTGCTGACATTTCGGTTTTTTATCGTATTTTGTGAGTTTGTTTTACTTTTTACAATCGTATTGTTCTCCGAGGGTCGTATAACTTCAATCCATTTCAATTTACGCTCCAAACAGATAAATTATATTAAATGTCTTTTAATTATTGGAGCACCGCCCATTAATAAAAGTTAATGGGATAAAGTAATTAATGCGGCGGTCTACCTTGGGATACCTGTGAATGCATCAGTGATTTACACACAATAACTCAACTATAGAAAAAGTAGTTTACATTTTTTCTTAATGACATCATAATAAAGAATACATGCATTTAATTTAATCAGGAATTGTTCAGTTCATCGTCAAAGCCTTTATACCCCAGGAAAATAAGACAAAAAAAAATGCCAGCTGCGGAATGAGGCAGAACGAGTTGACTTTTTGCAAAGACCTTCGTTTTCATGTTCTGATGAAGCACCAAAAAATCTCATATATCTACCCTTGTGCATCTTGAGATATGGAAAGTCAAAGGTCATGAAAATTGGTTTTTTGCAAAAATCTCGCTTCCTGTGCATCTGACGTTGAAGAACTCAAAACAAAACTTGTAAAATAGTATTCTCTAGGAAGTTGCTTATATACATTTTTCTCGTACGACCAACCGTTTTCGAGATATAGCGTGATAAAGCAGAGAGTACGCATTCAAAATAGGTAGTACCGTATTATACTGTGGAGCTATAACTATATAAATGCATTTTTCCTAATCTGGTAGTCTGGAAAATGAAACTTTCAATAATAAAATTGTTAGAAATTTGTTTATTTATGTTGAAAAAAGAAGTTTCCACTAATACATCAGCTAAAAAGTTTCCCTGTACATTTTGATATATGATTTATAACATTGAAGTTTTGTAGTTGTACTTGTCAGAATAATATAATATTTCTCATTGTAGAAACGTTCTAAGTTTATACATCAATCTTCACAAATATTTTACTTCCTGCGTTTACTTATTGCTTACAGAGGTTACGGGCCCAGATAGGCCAGCAGATGTAATCACGAGAAGATTCGTCAACCTCTGAAACTGCAACAAGAGAATCTTGAAGTAGATTCCAACTGTCAATAAAAATTTTCTTTTTAAAAAGTTAGGATTTTATAGATATTTTTTTCGAGCAAATTTCAATTATGTCTACTACTGTAAGTTATGCAGAAAGTTCCAGTTCAGCTCCTTCTTTTGATAAAACAAGAAATGAGAATTATTGTGATTGGTCGTTTGCCATGAAGATGCTACTTCGTTATGAAGATCTTTGGGTTTCTATAAATGCCTATCCAGAAGGCGATACGAAAACAGAAGCAGTGAAAAGTAAGAAAGATTAAAAAGCTCTTACAAAGATTTGTTTGATGGTTCAACCTTGCTGTTATCCTCACAAAAGAGAATGTGAAAAAGCTGTTGATGCTTGGTTAATTTGAAAGCAGCTTACAAGTTGAGTGTTGATGATGAGTTACTGGGAGCTATGATGCTTCAAGGATTGCCAGAAAGTTATGATCCTATGGAGATGTCGATTGAACACTCTGGTGCATAGATCACGAGTGATTTGATCAAATCCAAGTTACTACAAGATATAAAGTGGGAAAATGATAATCACAATTCAAATAAAGCTTTATGTAAGAAAAATAAAGTCAATAATGCGAAAGACAAAAAGCCTTGGTGTTGTAAATGTCGTTCTATGGGACACTATAAGCAAAATTGTACAAATAGAAAAGTCAGTGGACCTTCTACATCTAACCAAAATAAAAAGTATGAGCAGAACAAGTCAATTAAGAATGGAGTTTTTATTACCGCATTAGGTTGTCAACTAAATAGACAAAAATGGTATGATGATTCTGGTGCTTTGTCACAACAAAGAATGGCTGGTCAATTTTTCAGAAGAAATAAACGTTGGCTTAGAAGTGGCTGTTACAAATAATCAAATTTTATACACTCAAGGAATTGGAGATGTATCTATTAGTCTAAAGGATAGATCACCAGTCCAGGTTATCTTTAATATAACCTATGTTCCGGACCTAACCTCTAATTTGCTATCCGTAAGCCAGATGGTCTCTAAAGGCTTTATAGTAGTATTTGATTAAGAAGCATGCAAGATACTTGAAAACTGTGTGATCGAAGGTGATACAGTGGCTACAGCATCTGAAATTGGTAGCTTCAATCTAAACAAAACCGAACACGCCAATTTTTCAAACACAGAAATGTCAAAAGTACTTTGGCACAGAATCTGGCACAGAAGACTTGGACATTTAAACCGTATCAGTATGAAACTTCTTCGTGACAAAATGGCTATAGGATTGGATTTTTCTAACAAAAATCTTGACGATCCTTGTGAGTTCTGTATTCAAAGAAAACACAGCCGGAAACTATTCAAAATTTAACGAACAGTGGTTTCCACTCACGAAAAATTGGAGCTCATACACATGGATCTGTGTGGACCCATGCCCATAGATTCTTGGGAAGGAAGTCGGTATATTTTTTGTCTGATAGATGACTTCATTCGAAAAGCTTTTGTTGATTTTCTCAGACAAAACAGTGAAGTTACAGAAGTTTTCAAGGAATTCAAACAGCAAGTAGAAAATGAATGTAATTTGTCCGAAGTGACAATGGTGAAGAATTCTCAAACAATATTTTCAAGAATTTTGTAAAGCAAAATGATATAAAATTCCAGCTAACAGTAGGTACCCTACACACCACAAGAAAATGGAGTTGTAGAACACATGAAGCGAACAATTTTGGATAAGACGAGATGATGCATGCTATGATATAAGAATCGTTTTGTGATAATCGTTTTTGGGCTCAAGCTGTCAATACTTCGGTATATTTGATCAATCGATCACTAACAAAACTGATCAAGGAAATGACACCAGAAAAAAAGTGGAATGGTCGAAAAGTAAATCTCAGCCATTTGAGAGTTTTTGGATAAATAGCGTATGTTCATATACCAGAGCAAGAACGACGAAAGTTGAATGCCAGAAGCCAGAAAATGGTATTTGTTGGGTATAGACTTTTCAATCCAAAAACAAATGAGATAAGCAGAGCTAGAGATGTATTTTTAGAAGGTCAATTTTTCACCAATCAGATGGCAGAAAACGAAAAACCTTTTACAAAAGTATTTGCGCCAAATTTGTCACTATTCGATTCTCAAAACGAAAATGAAGAAATTTAGATTGGACGCGATAATGCGAATGATGAACAACAGGCAAGTGAGACTGATGATGATTTTCAAGAACAAATATCAAATGAAGAACTTCTTTCCGATAAGGTCATATCTCAACAACAAAATTTTCCAGTTCAAGAAAAACAACTAGATCAAGAATCAGAATGCAGATATCCAATTCGAGATAGAAAACAGAAAGAATTCCCGGATCATCTGGTATATCAAACTTTGAGCCAAAAACATTCAATGAAGCAATTCATAGTGATTTTTCTTCAGAGTGGAGAGTTGCAATGCAAGATGAAATTGATTCGCTTCATGAATCTGGCAATTGGATTCTAGTTGAAAAGCCAAAAGAAGTTAACATTGTCAAATCTAAATGGGTGTACAAAGTAAAACAAGATACCAATGAAAACAATGAAGCTAAGAGGTTCACACAAGAGTATGGCATAGATAGATATTCATCAATACGTTTGCTTTTTACATTGGCTGTTCAATTTAACCTTGAAATGGAACATTTGGATGTTGTCACTGCTTTTATTAATGGAAAACTAGATGAAAAAATCTACATGTATCAACCAGAAGGTTTCGTCGTTGAAGAGAAGGATAATAAAGTGTGTCTTCTTCGAAAAGCATTATACGGACTAAAACAAGCTTCAAGATCCTGGAACAAGAAAGTTGACAAGGTTTTAAAAGAACTTAATTACAAGCAGTTAGCACACGAAAGTTGCATCTACACTATGAAGAAAAATAACTCCATAGTTATCATTGCACTGTACGTGGACGACTTTTTTATTTTTCACAATGATGAAAATAAAGTTGAGAAATTGAAGAGGCAACTATCACGTCACTTTAAAATCGAAGATCTTGGAGCTATACATAACTGTTTGGGCATGAAAGTGAAGAAAAATCGAAATGGTAGTATTTCTATCAGTCAGAGAAAGGTTGTCATGGATGTACTAAGGAAGTTTGGAATGTTGCATTGTAAACCAATCAGTACACCAATGGATTCAAATATGAAACTGCCATTAGTGTCATACGTTTAAAAAACCATAACAATCTTTGATTGTTTTTACTTTTTTTTTTGAAGACCTGATAGTTATAGCTCCGCAATATAATACATAGTAGGTATTACCTGATTTGAATGCGCGAAAATGGTTGAACGTACGAGAAAAATGTATAAGTATAAGCAATTTTGTAGAGAATACTATTTCACGTAAGTTTTGTTTGTGCTTCGATGTCAGATGCACTGGAAGCGAGTTTTTTGCGAAAAACCGATTTTCATCACCCTTGACCTTCGATACCTATCTCAAGAGGCAAAAGGGTAGGATGAGATTTTTTTGTGCTTTATAAGAACATCAAAATGAAGGTCTCTGCAAAAATTCAGCTTTTTCTTCATTCCGCAAAGAAAGTCTAATTTCCTTGGAGTATTATTCGAAGAAAAGGAGCCCAAGATATCTATTCTCGCAGTTGAAAAACAGCGTTTTCATGAGAACGAGTAGGTACTCTCTCTTTATTAGTAGTATGAGCGACGATGACAGAACCACAGAACCTTTATTATTATTAAATAAAGAATTCAAATTATTAATTAAACATATTTCATTTAATGGAAGAACAATTGTCTCGAAAATAAGGATCCAGGAGCTTCTTCACCAATCTGCAGCTACAAGCAAAAGATGAAAATGGCTCATTCTCATGGCATACTTTTAGGATAAGTCTGAAAAATAATAAGGCAAAATAAAAACTCAATTTTGTTGATAGACCCTCAGATAGTGAGAGATTTTGGTTGGTAAAGTAGGGGAGTGTGGGTAACAGTGGATCTTTTTTTTTTCTAACTCATACAGTTCCAGAACTTATCGCTAAATCACTGTTTTCCCAAATTAGTTGTGGAAAGAGTATGTGAGACTTAACAGAAAAAGTAATTTGATGGCGAATATAGGAGTGGGTCAGTTTGGATCAGTGCACGGGGAACAGTGAATCAACTGGGGCACACTGGATTTATGGAAATGATTACAGTAAAAGATTATTGTTTTCATACTATAACTCATTTATTTCTACCAGAAGACAGTAAGGTCTTACAAAACTTAGCAAAGATTCTGATTTCATCCAGCCAGACTGTGTAGCACAGCCTAAGCGGAGCGTCGGCGATCATATGTTGCTTGAAATGGAAATGCACTCTAGGAAATATTATTGGTGGCAATGCATTTCCCAAAGCGCAAAGCTCCAATTATGTAACAAGTTGTTACTTAGGTCCCTACTCGTTCTGCCCTGGAGACCTTGGAGACTTGCTTTTGTCCTTTGGCAGCTAGCACTTTGGCAGATTTCTGAACCGTCGTCCTACTCTTTTCTTGCGCATCTGTGAATATTTTACTAACTGCGTAATTAGGTGTAAGCCTAATTATTTTCTCAGGATCAGGGTTATTCCGAATTTTCTCGTAATACCTGTTTAAAGTTGTGTATGGGATATGAGTTGTTCTTGCAACAGCCCCTATTTTCTGACCATCCGATATATAAGTCTTAGAGTGTTTTGCATTTGTTGTTCGGTGTGGTAGGGTCTGATAGTAGTTTTTCTTTTTCTGTTGCAAGGCATTTTCACCTATTAAAAAGTAAGTATAAGTTAAGTTATAGCTTAGCGGGTCACAGTAGATCATTGTGGGTTACATTGGATTACGGATCCACTGAACCCTAAAACAAAACGATTCGCTGTGACCCAATGACGGTTATTTTGAAAAAAAATCTATACAAAAAAAACGAATCTTACTAAAGACACAACAACATAGTTTACAACTGATATAAACAGTACTTAAGCATACAACTGTACCCAAATACCCAGAATTATTACTCATTTAAATACAACACAATTTTTTAAAATACGTGATAAAAAATATTCGTACTTGCCTGTTGCTCAGCGATAAGATGAACTGAGAAGTATTTAAAAGGAACAAACAACAGTAGTTTTGCGCGCATACGCTTAAATTATGTGGAGCTATGGTAGAAGAAGAAGATTCACTGTGCCCCGTGATCCACTGTTACCCACTCTCCCCTACATTGATTTTGAGTAAAATGGAGAGAAGTTCACAACTGCCTCCTGAGAGAAAACATTATATGGAAAAAAAACTGCCAATAGGTGATTCACCAATTATCTGGCATAGCAAAGCAAAAAAGTTTTTGGACCTCAGCCAAGATAAACTTAAAATTCAAAAATACCAAACCTTATCAAATAAAATATCTAAAAGTCATTCTGGTCCAAATTAATGAAACACCCAAGGGTACAAAAATGTACGGCGAACACAATTCAATAATTTCGAATTTATCACGTTTTAAATCTCTTTTAAAAAATGAATGAGAACAAAACAATCTCGCGAGCCGAGCAGAAATGCATGTCGTTATATTTTTGTAGGACTCATTTTTTCTTTCTAGTTGAATGTTGGAAATATTCCCGATTGCTGGGGGATATTAAAATTTACATTTATAATGAGGACGATTTTTCTGTTGTCATTGGAATTTGAACGACTATATTATTTTTTTGTGATTCTAGATTTTGAATGGCATATTTGCATTTTTATTTTTTTTTGTTAAAAGGTGGGTGAAGTACCTACACTGAATTCAAAAACGTGGCATGAGCCATATTGCTCATTATTATTCTATAAGAATGTGTTATTGAATTGTTCCAAAAGACAATGAAGAATTCTGCAACACCAAAATAAACAAAACCACCTGTAATATAATAACATTATTCCGGAAAGGTGTGTGCCTGGTGTCATATTGTATATGCTATCGAATTGGTTAATCTTCAACCTACAAAAAGTACAGTATAGGGTGAATCAAAATTTTCAATTTCAGACATCGTTTAGTGATTTTATACTAACCACATCACTTTCCTTGACTGAACCAAATAACAAATTCTGGTGAAAAGGCATATAGCAATGTCAATGAGTGCATGGTTTGGATTAGAGAAGGCTTCCCACATAACCAAATTGCATCCTTAAAATGCGATGGGAATATTCTTTTTTTAGGAAGAATGTGTCTAGAATGTCCGCCAAAAACACATATAGAAATACTGTTTGCAGTACCCAAGACATTCCTGGGAAATCCATCAGGATATTCCTAGAATATATACCTACCTATGAGGTTCTCAGTACCATCCTGAAAAAAAATATTCTTGTTTGATTCTAAAGATATGCTCGAAATGTATAGGTATTCTTATTCTCACATTGAAATAATGTTTCTATAATATTATAGTTATGTTCTAAAAAAGAATATTATACCAATATGCTTGAAATATTCTCAGAATATCAATATATCTACATATACCATTCTCAAGTCAATATGCATCCTAGACATACCTTCCAGTGAGTTTGATCCTGAATCTAACTACAATGAGCTGGAATATCTTTTTGTATTTCTTTTTTCGGAGGAAGATAATAGGTCTGTTTCTGTCAGAAACAGTCAGAAAACAAGTTTCAACCAATGAAATTCATTCTGACTGGTTTGTGATTTCTGCAGAAACAGACCTAATATTTCATGTCGGAATAGTTATTCACCCTGTATGAAAATGTAAATTGACCACCTTCGAAAACGTAAACACGACAACGCCCCTATAATTGCCTGACTGAAAAAAGTAATTCCTTCCCGAAGGTAATTATTAATATTATTGATATTATTGATAAATTATTCAAGACCACGCTGAGGGTAGAGACACCTATTGTATGGTAAACAGTTTCGGGATCAGCGATTGAAAACAAAGGAAAAATCAAAAAGTATCTTCGTAATGGCCCTATTGTAGTAGAAAATGGAAAATGTTC
This sequence comes from Ceutorhynchus assimilis, assembly GCA_917834065.1. NCBI lineage: Eukaryota > Metazoa > Arthropoda > Insecta > Coleoptera > Curculionidae > Ceutorhynchus > Ceutorhynchus assimilis. Next base: position 9,528,406 of record OU892281.1, read on the forward strand.
AAATAAGTACTTTTTGGGTTCTATGGTGTGTCTCTATAAGGTCATATCATTTCAATGTCAGGTAAATTAAATAACAAAGTCATTAAAATAATAATTATTATTAAAATTATAAAACCCCACACACATATGCGCAATTCTCCATATTTAATTTATCTGTAATGCCCAAACACAGTACTATCTATAAAAGATCTCGGCATATACAGCGGAGATTAAATAAAATCCCAACTTCGAAAACGTATAATTATTTTATATAATGGTTAGTCTCGCTTTATTTTTGTTTGTTGCACTTAATCTTAAAGCCGGTTCGAAGTGAATAGTGGGAAAAGAAAAAAATAATAAACTCGAGGATGTACGCTAGGCCATTGTGAACAGCCAAGATTTATTTTTAAAATATATTTTAAAACAGCATAATGACTATGTTTACATACATTACGAAATTTGTTTGAATCAAAAATTTCAACCCGAAATTTTAATATTCCTGGCCCGTAACTATAAATTACTTTCTACCTACTCTATTTCAAGCCACATTTTAGCAGGTACGCTAGAAGTAATTAAAATATAAATTAGCACAGTAATTAGCGGAAAAATAAATGTCATTTTCGTGGAGTAGACTAGAATTCTTAGTAGCTGTGAGATATTGCATACATAAATTTACAAAAGGAATTAAGGAAACTTGCAATTTACAAGTTCAATATACAGAGTGATATGAATGTATCACTTTGTACCTACTCACTTTTACAGTTTTAGTTAATGCACCCAATACGTGATGTTTAACGTTGTGAATCACTATAATCGTCTCTAAATCATCTTCCAGCTAGTCAGTAGTATTGGGCTAGGTATTTTCTTATCATAGATAAGTAATCTTATTATATTGATGGGCAAAACTTGATTGTGTCCTGAAATACCATCTTCAATAATTATTCCTTTTTGGAAGTCTTCTGCAACATTCTAAATCACAGCTATTTGCAATAGGTACTGTTCACTTTCAAGGGTACTTATAGCCATGTTGGTAATGACTCTTCTTGTTTCTGTTGTACGTTGGCCTGGGGTTTCCATTTTGATCCCAAAAGTTGAAGTTCCAGGCCGGAAATTTGCTGTCGAGATCTGCAATAATAATGGAAGGAAACAGATTCTGAATGTCTTTCTTGGAGAATAAGTAAGTTAAAGCTACTTTAACCTTCCCCCTGATTGTTTCAGCTTCAACAGTTACCTACAGCGTCTATTTACCATTTTTTATTACTTATTGAAAACTAGTGTCCTAGTTCTTTCTTGACTTTGACTAGTATTACTACTCCTCTAGCTGATGAGCTCCTTTGTTGATACTAATGTCATTCTCTTCATACTCATCATGGTTTAGCAAGATATGATGTCCGATGTCCGGCTTGTTATCTAACAATAGCCGTTAGACGTCAAGTTTCCAAGCTCGGAGTCCCCTGACAATCCAGGAGATAATCTTTATTGGGTGTGGGGGGTATGGGGTTGTGCTGTAGAGGTAGTACCTTTCGTCAAGGATGGTCGCACTCAAAGACATTTCCAGTGAGTGGTCGGCGATGATTGGTCCTCACAGGACGCCCATCCTCACTTATGACTCTACGTGCCACACTCCGGGCAACTGCATCGACCTGCAGGCAAAACTAACAGTGTCTGATCCAGAGTAGGCGGCTGTCAACAGCGTCTGTACCCAAAATGGGCGGCTGAAACCTCACGTGCCAACCCGCCTGGCAAGTGTGGCGTTTAAATAGTATTATCTTTTGAAATTAATCATGTCGAGTTATATAACTTCATTACCCTAGGTAAGTAGAGCGGTTAGCTCAGAATCTTGGACTGATCCATCAGCCTGCGTCACGTATTCTGGGGGAGGCAAAAATTCGGCAAACAAACATACCCAACAACCAACACATATTTTCAAGGAGAAACTCATGATTGCTACTTATAATGTCCGAACACGCTTCAAGAACATTATGGAAAGACTATAACAAGATTTACTATACATAAACTGGAATGTTCTAGATCTTAGTGAAACAAGACAAAAGAGAGATTTAACTACCTCCCTCAAATCTAGAAACTTGTTATATGAGAACAACTCAGAAACAAACTATCAAGTAGGAGGAGTTGCTTTGTTGGTAAACAGACGCCTAAAAAACAGAGTAACAAACATGCGATCCATTTCACTCCGAGTTATGTAGATCATGTTAAGGGTTAACAACAGATTAACAGATACCTACAGTACAATTTACAGATAGCACAAGTATATGCCCCAACTAATACCTACCTCCGACATTGAAAATATAGAACATCTATGTAGACCTAACTACAGCGAAAAACAGCGAGAAGGACAAGTACATTGCCGACCTGAAAAAACGTAAAAGTACAGAAATTTGACACTTTCAAGGTTTTAAAAAGTCTGTAATGCCAACATTACACATACGGTTGAAAATAAATAAATTTGTTATCGTCGAAACAAATAATTAATTCAAATAAGGCGGTAGTACACTATGTTCCTCAACTTTCTAACAATTCACCTCAAAATACCTTTGTAAATAGATCTATTTATACACAATGAATAGTAGAAATAATTAAATGTGTGATAATTTGAGTGTAATTATTTTCTAAATGATTGGCATATACTTAAAGGTAAGAGTCTAATTAAAACTATAAGCCTGAAGGGTTGAAAAAAATAATAACCTTTTAGAAAAGTAGGACTAAAGGTCCGCTGGTTTTATAATCCAGAAATACCCTGAAGCTGTTAGTAATTAAATGAGACTCTAGCTCTCAATAAGATGAAAAACCACTGTCAGATGATTAATTTAGAGGCTTGGATGGTTCCCAAAGACAGCACAATAATACTCAAACCTTGTTAATATATTTTATTTTTAACCATATATGAAATGTTGTCATTACTGACTGAAAAATTTGAAAATGTCACATTTCTGTCTTTTCATTTTCCTGCTCCATTACCTGTCCCAGGACGGGAAGTGAGGACGGGAAATTTTTTCCGTCCTCATTTCCCGTCCACGGACGGAAAATGGAGCAGGGAAATATTTCCCGTGCTCATTTTCCTCTTCATTTGCCGACCTCATTTGGTTGCCCCGATTTTTTTTTTTCAAGAAATTATGGTTAAAAATAAAATAGTATACAACCCTCGACGGGAAACTGCATTGCTGTCTCGAGGTTCAGTTTATCTCGTCGCTACGCGTCTCGATAAACTATAAAACCTCTCGACCAGTAATGAAGCATTTCCCGTCTCGGATTGTAATATACTAATACTGGATGGGTCTAGTACGCTCTCAGAAAATACCAACTTATCAGAAGAAGATGGAGTGGCAACAGAAGTCAAAGCTAAAGACACTATTGATTGAGCATACATAATATAATATGTCTGAAGAGAACAAAAATATCTGAAAAATGGAATAATAGTCTTGTTGTTACAAGCTTCAAAAAATGTGATACTATATCAGGAACTTTCGTCCCATCTCGTTATTTTCTCCAATGTGGAAGAAGTTCGCTATTAGCTGTTTAATAGCACCGAAGCACTATTTTGCTGACTTATTGTCGAATTACTGGAGAAAAGCCTAGATTTTGGCCCCACGTTGGGCGCCAATTTTGTTAAGTAAATTAACTGAGGCTCTAGCTCTCAATGACATGGAAAACTACTGTCAGATGATTGATTTAGAGGCTTGGATGGTTCCCAAAGAGAGCACAATAATACTCAAGCTTTGTTAGAATATTATACTGGATGAGTCTAGTTCTAGTAGGCTCTCAGAAGGCTGAGAATAACAAAGTCCTCATAGTTTTACAGGCGATCTACCAAGTCCAGGACTACTTGTCGGAAAAATAACCAATCTCCAAGTAAATTCAAGGCCTCTGTTAATGCTTAGCTTCAAGATAGGGTTGGATGCCACTTGCTTGTTAGGGTGTAGATACAGAGACAAAGGGGGAAACATTAAAAAAAAAGCCAATGGGAAATTGGTCTTTTTTACACAAACTCAAAAACATGGAACCACAGTCTAGGTTTTTATCCAGTAATTCGACAATAAATCAGCAAAATAGTGCTTCGGTGCTATAAAATATCTAATAGCCACCTTTTGACGAATTATTTGGGCCTAAACCTTTCAAAAATCGGCCAAAAAGCCACAAGAAAAGCAAAAAGCTGCTGCTTCTTTTCAACGAAAATGTGGTTCTGTCACGAATCGGTTTTTCCTTTTTGGTACCTTGGCGCAGGAATTTTGGTTCTAGAAAAAAAAAGTTAGGGACTTTCCTATTTTAGGTTTATACATAGATTCAAATTTTCGAGCCAAATATCAAACCGACATCTAGGAAACCATAAAGAGGAAACTTAACTGTCTATGTCGTCGCCTTCTCAACGCTGGAGGAGTAGGTACTCAGTAATCATGTCTTCTTGTTCTTGGACCGAAGTTCGGCTTTCCTCTTCCATTTCCACCTTGTAATCCGGAGAGGTTGATGAGTCCACCTTCTTCCTCTTGTATAGTTTGCTTTCACACGATACTTAAGCTGCGTCTTACCAACATTTCAACCCTTTTACCCAAAAATAATTAGTTTCATAATTATTAAATATTTCTGTTCTATTGCAGCTCTTTCCTCATGCAAATTATTTAGTTTGGATTTTAATTCACGAAATTACTAAATAAATAATTAAGTTCCTTTGTACCAAAACTGCACATTCTCTTGTCCCCTGCACCATAAAGCTCACCTTTTATTCTTCTAGTATTGCGAGCGTACGTGCTAAAAATAAGGCATGAACTAGCTAGAGCAGAATAATTTACGGCCCGTGTCTGGGTTTATCAAAATTATGGCCAACAATTAAGGTGTCGCCTTTTGTTTCTATTTTTTTTGCCCCCATCCACGAAGAAGACTGCGTTTGCGTTTTTTTCCCGTCGCTGTAATTAACTGTTGCATTTTTAAATAGAGTGCCTAGTGCCTGGGCTTGGAAAATAATTAGGTTTTATTATCGTTTGTTTGTTTGCCTTGCTTGCCGGGCATTGCATTGATCCATCATTGTGTGAAAATTTAATGAAATAATTGTTACATTTTATCGCGATTACTTTGCTAATGATCGCACTGCTAGATGCTTTAATAATTATCCTTGCATATGGTATGAAAAGAATGAAGGGATTATTTCTGCAAAATAATTTATAAAGCCTGGGCAGAGGTTTTAATTAAATTTTTGGCTACGCGAAAAGATAAATGGCTTTTTTAATTACTAGATGAAAATTATTTATATGGGTTAAATATATCTCTCTGGTCTTTGATCATTCAGGTTGGAAAATAAAAGAACCAAGATGAGAGAGAAGGGATTTCAAAATATTATGATGTGGATTCGATGCATCATCAGGTGCAGGGTTGAAAATTTGTATTGTAGTATAACAACCCCAGGTTCGTTCAGTAAGATTGAACGGTGAGAATTTTCATTACCTTTTAAACAACAAATCTTCTGAAAAACGAAATGAAAAACAAATAGGACCTAAGTTGTGGAAACTTACTCAATTTTAGTTACTGGACATGCGCCCGATATAGCAAATATTTGGGAAATTTAAGGAAAGCTGTGATAAAAGAAACCAAAAATTTGTGAAACGTCTACTTTATCATTAAAGTAAATCGTACCGTTCTCGTCCTGGAATTGAAGAGAGAAAAGAGCGCGGCAGAGAAACCCTCGATCTTAATTCCTCAAAAATCGAAACATACTGTGTCATTTTAATATTAATTGTGAGCCATTAAGCAATAATCAATAATTTAAGTCAATGATTCAATAATTCAATGAAAGTTTAAATAAGGTACCATCCTTTGTCTTTGTGCTGACATTTTAATTCCACACGCAACATTCAATCAACACTACCTATATTCAATACTGAAGAGTTTTTGTTTGTTAGCCAGTTTCACCAGCAGGTACTGAGGTCCCATACGGGAAGCTACTCAGCTATACTTGTTTTTGAGACAATATCTCTAGATTGATTACTTCAATTCGTTTGCTAGGATATTCGCTCGTCAGGGTAGGAAAATGTTAGTAAATTTAACAAGGCCCTAATGTATGCTCTGAATACCCAAAATTAAAATCCCAGCACAAAAGACAGCACATAATTTTTTTAGGTTTGAATTTACTTTTTATCAGTGTTGTTTACAGCATAAAACGATTTTTGTTAAATACATGAACAATGCACATGCTATAAAAAATATAAACAAACAAAAATACATAAAAATGAAAAAATAATACTTGAATAAATTGAACTCTCAAAAACAAAATAACAATTATTCAACTGACCTTGTGAATGCTCCTTTTGACACACAAACTAATCACAAATTGGATTGACCAATCAGTTTAATACAAAATAAAAATAAAAATTGAATAATGAACAACGGCAGAAAAGCGTCTTGAGGGGCCAGTCCAGCTTCTTCTCTAGCCTAGTCGCTTATTTCCTTGACCCCTCTTCGGTTTCGGTACATTCGTTTTTTGTAATGCGCCCCCGTTCAACCCTTAACTTGACGGCGCATACATGGTTGCAACATTTACTTTTTTTTTTAAGTTAAGATTCAAAGAAATAATATTTTAAATAGATGGTTTTCCTCAGTATCGCTGCTCTAGTTTCGTAAAGGTTACACCAACTTTCATTTACATTGTACACTCTCCAGTCCATCGTATTAAAAATTCAAAAAGAAAAATGTTGAAGCTGATATACAAAATTTTAAAACCCAATCCCTGTTCGCCACACAAAAATGTTAATCTACCGTGTAAACATTAATTAATTAATTTTCTGAAAACCCAGAGATTGTTTACCGAAAATTAATTAACCGAAAATGAAATTGGCAACTGCAGCAAGGGTGTTATCAGCCGGACTCCATCGAAAAAAAGTTCTGAGGATGGAGGCGATCGAGCACTGCGATACACTTTTCAGCAAACAAAAGGGGACCCATTTAAGATCGTTTTCTTTTTAAAGTACGCCGGTTCGGAGGCTGATTGAAAGCCAAATTAAAAACATAATAAGCTTTTAATATGCAATTTTATACTCTGGGTTTTATAGAGGGTAATGTTTTGTCGAATGAGGGGAGCTCGAGTGCCGGGACAATAGGTGTTTTGAAAATATTGTGTTGAGAACAATCGCCAGTTATTTTGTGACAATTTCGAGCGGTATAAAACGCCTATTGTTTGCTTAAAGTCTGTTGCATATTTACCTAAAACAATATTTTAATAGTTAATTGTTTACGCGGATAATGCGAATGTATGTTTTAGTTCAAGGCAAAGCCAAATACCACCTAACAATTTTCCGTGTAAGAGAAAATTATATTTTCAGGCATATATTGAATCGATTTGTTTACATTCTGACATTTAAATAATGCAGAGGCATTTTGCTTTCTATCTGGCAAACATTATTTTTCCGACAGGTCTTCTAGTCTGGGTAGGAAATAGACATGAACAGACATGGTTATCTTAGTGGTGTAAAAGTGCCTGAAAAGTTTTTCCAAAAAAAAAAAAAAAATATGTAGCTGGAAAACACAAGAATCAAATTTATATGCCAGCAACATGAGTGTAGTTGAAAATGTAATACAATATACCTTATTGAAGTTTTAATAATTGATTGTTTTAATTACAGAGCCTAATAACGTACATGTTATAGTTAAGCCGGGAAATGCCAATCATGCGAGTAGTAGGTCACTTATTGCGAACACCTATATCATTTAATTTAATATTTGATAATCTTTGAAAGCGTTTTTTTTTCTAGATCTTGACAGTGATGTAAGAAGTGCCAGTTTCTTAGTTGTTTTAACGCTGTTCTTAGATTTTCGGCTTACTCCTAGTTTACTGTATCTTTGCAGTAGAAGTTCATGATGATTTTCGTTATTTGGGTTATAGTATTTATGGTCTTGATGAACCAGAATCGCATAAGTAACCATACTGTGTGAAAAGCTTTCTCCAGTTCTTTTTCTTCTATATCTTTTAGCCACCTATCATCTATCTTTAAATACATGCGTCTTCCACTCTAGTTTGGCCTACTTTACTCCAGAGTAATCCTGCGGTTGGTTTGAGAGCACCGTCTCGTTTGGGGTCTGCCTCTTGATTTTGTGCCCAGCATATATCCTGATCAAGTATTACTTCTGAGCTCCAACTGTGGTCTTTTTGTTCTGCGAAACTTCATTTCAGTAGGATGACATTTGGTTACGATCTTCAACTTGGTGTTTCCCTTTTAGTCGGAGAGTTTGGCATTAATCACTTTATGAACCTTTGGCTTTGAGTTTCAGATTGGATATTATGGGTAATAATATACTTCTTTTTCTCCTCGTCAATTCCCTTTTTTATCCTGTCCTTTTTTTTGTTTTCTTCTCTGCTAATTACTGCTTCTGGAACTTGTTCGTTTGATCTATCTTGTTTATGTCATCTACTTCTGATGCTTATTTCGTGCCCTTTTTCCAGTGAACTTCGAAATTTGCCGCATACTTTTGATAATTGATCAAATTCTTTCCCTTTTCACTTTTCAGCTCTCAGAGCTCTATATATGATCCTGCCTTCACTGAATCTCCTAATAGCTGAGACATCTTCAAAAATGAATCTGCATAAAGAGGTTAGTCTATTTTGTCAACAATTCGACTAATTAACTCCTTGTAGCACGTTGACTGAGCCCAGACTCTATTCAATTTGGCTTTTGTAACCCTTTTTTTCTCCTTGACTTGGATATTATTGGTTGTATCTTCTTTTTATCTAGTTTTTTTCCTTTCTAGCGGAGAATCTGGATGATACATCTACAAATATACGCTTGCCCCACGTATATAATCAATTTCGTTTCCAATTGTAGGTATCATTTGGGTAGGTACATGTCGGGGAAGTTAGCAACACGTTCGAAGCAGGATCACTAAAGCATGTTCCTGCTTGTGCTGCTATGGTCCTGCCTAATCCTGCTTCAAATCTGACCCCGACAACACGTACTATTTCCGAAATACAGCAATTTTTATCATGGTTTCTACCTTCACCCTTGGCAACACATTGAAAGCAGGATCGCTAAAACAGGTTCCTGCTTGTGCTGCTAAAGTCCTGCCTTATCCTGCTTCAAATCTGACCCTGGCAACACGTCCCGTTTTCGAGATACAGCAATTTCGGTTGCTATTTTCACCCTTGGCAACACACTGGAAGCAAGATCGCTCAAACATGTTCCTGCTTGTGTTGCTATGATCCTGCCTCATTCTGCTTTAATTTTCACCCCAGCAATGCAGGGTGTCCCAGCCGAGAGTGATCCGTTTTAAATGCTTATAACTTTTAAACCAGGTGAGCTAGCTACCTACGGTTTGTGCCATTCGATTTCTCTTGGTCTAAAGTTTTTTCTAGTAGGATTCAAATTTTTTAAAAACTTATACAGGGCGAGTAAAAAAAATCCGTTTTTCAACACCGAAATTCTCCACTATTTTCAATGGAACGCCCTGTATATCGCAAAGTCAAAAAATAGATTCATGTTTAAGGTATCCATGTACCAATAGACATCGTCCCCAAAACTTGAAGTTTTAGCCGTAAAAAATCAAATTCAAAATCTTGGTATTTTTGCAAACACCTATTTTCAAAGCTTCAACCTTATGTTTGCCTAATAAAAAGTTAATAACAACTGCATAAAACTATACAAAAAGCTGTAGGTACCTATATGTATATGTTAGCCATTCTGTTCCAGGCATTTGTGGATCAATAAATGGTTGAATGAATTGTGTAACATTTCCTGGAGAATCGCTTCAATGACATTACAAATGTTACACTTAAGATTTTTCAGGCTTTTTTAGCAAAGTATTGCCGCATCTTTCCTTGACATAACGCCAGAGAAAAGAGTCTAGAACTCTCAAGTCAAGAGAGTAAGGTGTCCATTCTAGGCCAGCGACCAAGCTCTCCTTATCCGTCTTTCCCCAAATGTCATATCTAGTGATTCCCTTGCTATTAATGAACAATGAGGTGGGGGCATCATCCTGCTGAAAATAGATATCATTCAAGATAACCTCCTGTCTCAACTATGGGGAAAAGAACATATCAGTGTATACGGTTTCTGTTATTGTTGGTTCATCAATGAAAATGGTCTGTATTTTTTCTCAATAGAGATTGCACACAAACTGTTACTGTTGGGGTATCTCTATTTAATGAGTTCCAGAGAAAATACTTTGGAACTTGTTAAATCTTGGAAAATGTATCTCAACTTAATTGATATCTAACTAGACAGTTACAAAATTGTTTGCCATATTGATATCAAGTTCCTACAACATGAATTTGCATGCTTTTGCAAAAATACCAAGATTTCGATTTTGATTTTTTTTCGGCTAAAACTTCAAGTTTTAGGGACGATGTCTATTGGTACATGGAAACCTTAAACATTAATCTTTTTTTTGACGTTGTGATATACAGGGTGTTCCATTAGAAATAGTGGAAAATTCCGATGTTGAAAAACGGATTTTTTTTTACTCGCCCTGTATAAGTTTCAAAAAAATTTGAAACCTACTGGAAAAAACTTTAGACCAAGAGAAATCGAATGGCACAAACCGCAGGTAGCTAGCTCTCCTGGTTTAAAAGTTATAAGCATTTAAAATGGGTCACTCTCGGCTGGGACACCCTGTATATCGTTACCAAATATATCGTAACGAGTGCTTGTCTCTATATGTGGGTATTTTAGATGAAAAGAGCGAATCCAAACTAACCCGTCCCTCTGTAATGAATGCGAGCCTCTGTGTCTTGGTATTTTAGATGAAAAGAGCTAATCCAAGGACTGAATTGAAACTAACCCCTCCTGGGATAGGTGGCCTCTCTGCGCTTCTGTAGGTTTTTTATTTTTATTTTTTTCTAAGAGATTATTAGGGTTAGTTTCAATTCAATCCTTGGATTAACTCTTTGGGTTTAAAATACCACCATACAAAGACAAACATACATTACGAAGAAGGGTTAGTTTGGATAAGCTCTTTTCTCAGGCTTTTTTCATCCAAATTAACAACATACAGAGAGTAGGATTCATTACGAGGACAGATTAGTTTAGCTCTTTTCATCTAAAATACCAACATACAAAGACTAACACTAAGTAGGAGGACGGGTTACTTTGGAATAGCTCTTTCGTCTAAAATATTAACATACAAAAACTAGCACTTAATATGAGGACGGGTTAGCTTGGATTAGCTCTTCTCGTCTAAAATATCAACATACAAAGACTAGCATTCATTACAAAAGTACGGGTTAGTTTGAGTTAGTTTGGATTAGATCTTTTCGTCGAAAATGCCAACATTTAGCAGGAATATTTTGAAGCTATCCTGCTTCCAATGTGTTGCCAAGCCAAGGGTGAAGTCACCAACTATATATATCCCTATATCTCGAAAATAGTAAGTGTTCCCGGGGTGTGATTTAGAGCAGGACGAGGTAGGACAATAGCAATACAAGCAGGAAAATGGTAGAGCGGTCCTGCTTCCAGTGTGTTGCTGCCAAGGGTGAAGTTTGCAACCAAAATAAAAATCGCTGTATCTCGAAAAACGTGTTGCCGCGGTCTGATTTGAAGCAGGATGATGCAGGACCATCGCAGCAGAAGCAGGAACCTGGTTCAGCGATCCTGCTTCCAATGTGTTGCCAAGGGTGGAGTTAGCAACCAAAATGGAAATCGATATATTTCGAAACGATGTGGATTGCGGTTTGAAGCATAACAAAGCAGTAATATAGCAGCACAAGCAGAGGTGTATCTCAAAGATCCTGCTTCCAACTTCCCGATGTCGCTGGAGCATTCTTTAATCCAAAGGGCAAACGAGTAAATTCATTATGTCCATGTTCTACATTAAAAGTTGTTTCTTCATCCAAGTCTGTCGAAAATGTCTGTTATATTTGGTAATGGGTACCGATCTTCTATCGTTTTCTCATTGATCTTTCTATAATCTACGACCATTCGCCATTTTTTTATGCCTAACGTTTTGGATACCATCTCTCAAGGAAAAACCCCAACCGAAAATGCGGTTGGGATTGTTCTCAAGTAAGGTGTTGATAGAGGTGCTCTCTTCTTAGGATCCCATATTCTTCTAAACCGATGGTACCGTCATACTGGTGGAGGAATTTGTAACTGTGTTCTATTTAATTTTTCTATGAATAGGTACTTAAACAAACGGTCATAATTTATAGTAGATACCATAATATTTGTATAAATCCATATACATATCTGCATAATCCCATTTTCTATAAGTTTATGCGCAAAACCATACATCATCATAGAACCCTTTGTTTCCTAATTCCAATTCCAAAGTGTAATATGCTCTCCGGTTTCCGGCGCAATATAAATCATTCGTCTAACGCCAAGAAGAAACATCGAACCCATATTTAGGCAAATACCCCAAGGCCCGACTAATATAAGGCGATTAACCAGTTATAACAGCATCAAACTTGGCCCCGTCTTTAATATTTCACAAAACTATTTTGGTGGCTTCCATTGCTGCGCCGCGAGCAACGACTTCATTTAATATAGAGCTTTAGGGCGATGGAGAATACATATTTATAGGGAGTTTTCGTTCGTTGAAAACTCGAAACTATGACATTAAGAAAACAGTTTGCGGATAAGATGCCAATTTGGCCAGAGTCACTGGAGAATATGTAAAAAAAATCCTGGCTTTGATACAGGTAATCCAATGACGAGCGGGAATAATCGAAAATTGTCTTATAGGTATCCGCTCATCTAAATTTTTCGATCGAGAGGACTGTGAGGCAACATGTGTGTCAATGGTGTTTTGAAAAAATCCAGTTTACCAAGGAGTTTTTGTTTAAATTGGATCAAAATTTCTTAAGCGGTTAGGATGGCAGCAAAATCGATGTGATGATATGAATATTTTCAAAAGTCAAAGCCAGACTCGATAAGTCGTTTTCAATAATACTTGTTAAACACACAATATTACTAAATGGACCATTTACGATGCCCATAGCTATCAATCTGACCTCTGACATCAATTTCGCTAATTATAAACCAATATGGCCGCTTTTGTCTCATGTCCATTCATGCATGAAACAGCGGACACAATAATCATGTCCGGCATTTAACAATTTGTTCCTGCTGCGCTGCCTACCTCGATTCTGGAGTCCCTCTGCGGAAATCCTTCTGGAGTAAGTCAGGATGTTTAAAAGTGTTGCGACAGTTTTTTTTTATTTTGTATTGGTTTTAGGAAAATAAATCTCTCCAAGTCAGATTTAGTCTAAAGTCATAGAGACGATATAATAATACCTTTAAGCCAAGTCTTGATTTTAAGCCTCACAAACTCTAGTTATCGCTAATTCATTATTGGAATCTGCAGCGCCAAGAACTTCCTTCGTTAATGGAATAGGAAGTCCGGCAAATTGGGAATCAACAGCTTATCCGAAGACAGAGAGTATCTCGATTTCCAGCGACAAATTACTCATCTCTATTAGAAAACATTAATGGCACAGTCTTTTATTTGAAAAAATAAAAATGGTACATAAACATTTGAAAAATAGTTAATTTCACTTCAGTCCCATTCTAAATTAGTGCAATAACTCCATTTTTCTATAATTTTTCCAGTTTTCATTTGTAGATACTAGTAGCTGGTAGTATGTAACATTAATTACATTCACTTCAATAATTTAGCACTTAGATCGGTACTTAGAGTTTCAGCTGAATATTTTTTTTTTTCTCCAAACGTCAAAAAACGTCACTTTGTTAACCCCTGTCAAGACGTCAGAAATTTGATTTTTATGCTGCCAGGCAAATCCAACGGGTTAACACCTGTCGAGGTGGTAGAAGCACAGTTTATACCGTACCGATACAGTTGTTCAACTCCGTTGACAAACCATAAATTTTTTTGAAGCCAAATTCTATGTCCCTATATTTCGCGCTTGCGCATTATTGATCGGAAGCAACGAATCCTGGGCCGTGGACAGAGTCGGACTAGGATTTTTTGTGGATTAACATTGAGAATATAACGGGATCATATAATAATAAACAAAGATTATGTGAATGTATAGAGTAAACCTAATATGAAATATGTAAATATAAATACTTACAGTCGTTCATCGTTCGGGAAACTAAAAGATCCTAAGCCTGTGCTAGTTCTAGTGTTGTTTTTACAGACAAAACAGGAAGCAACCATGATAATACACAATATATAAACGATAAAACAGTCAAGTACACAAAAATCGCGAATAACACGGAAAGCAAGACACTCTTAAGCCGAATTTCAAATTGATGAATTTTCCGGTTACTTTTCAATTTCCTGAATAATTTCAGTCAAAAAACTTCTCTTCTTTTTTTGTAATACAATCCTGTTGCGTGTCTCGTTTGACAGTTATTTCTCGCGGGTTCTCACCCAAGCTATCTCTATCTCTTTTTTGCGTGCAGGATTGGAAAGAGACATGTATATGCCGAACTGCTTTTTCAATTTGAGAGATTTGTTCACTCATTGAGCGCATGCGCCAGATATGGGAGAAAATGCTCCTATTGGTTGGAGAATTTGGCCTCAAAAAATATGGAGAGTTGTACAACTGTATCGGTACGGTATAAACTGTGGTAGAAGTTTAATTTCTATGCTGCTTGGCAACCCCAACGGCAGCAAAAGTACTTTTAGTGTCGCTCGTACTTTTACTGCCGCTCAACCATTCACTTGCCTCCGAGCTTACCCCATTAGTTTGGAGAAAAAATAGCGTGTTGCATACGGAGTAGAAGCACTTTTTTGTGCTTCAGCAGTATTGCAAGCCTCACTACATTCGGCTCGCAAACCTACTGACTGCTTCAGCACAAAAAAGTAACGCTTCTACTCCTAATAGAACAATATACTATTAGTATGAAACAAATAAAGTTAAAAAACTTTGTCGACAAGCCTGAGTTCCCTAACTAAAATGAATTTATATTTCGACAGCTCGGGCTAGAGACATTTCCATCACCACACCAACCACAGGGTCTGGCTACACAAAGATAAATTCGCTAATTCCAGGCAGCCAGGAATCAATGGCTTATCCAAAGACCGGGAATAACTGTGCGTCCCTTGGGACACAAGGGAGAATATCTAATCTGTTCTGTCAAAGAGTATACTAATATGTTATCCAGAGAATGGACTAATTGTTAGTTACGATATTAAGCTCGTAATAATCGGGCCTTTATGGATTTATAATTAGAATCGGACGAACATTGTCATGGATATAATAATTGATTGTATATTCGGTTGCGTTATTATGAATATTGAAAGTTTTGAAGTAAACCCATATAGGCTCTTTAAGATTTAAAGAGTAGTAGATGTATAGTTAACATAGGCATTACAGAGAAACTTCAGGCTTCGGAAGCACGAATAGTTGTTTCTATGTTTTTTTTTTTTTAATTTATGTAGCTACACTTCCAAATAAAAAAATCACGAAATATCAAAACGAATCGAAAACCCCTAAAGCTCTGTCCCCACTAATTCATCTCTAGAATTACAATAAGGCAGCAACTAGATTACAGTTTAAGCTAAGAACCTGACTGTTAATACGAGGGGCAAGTCCGGCAAATTGGAAGGGAATCAATGGCTTATCCGAGGGCCTCTGGAACTGTTCCGAGGGGTGAAACTAGGGGACCTCCCGGCCCGAATCTCTTTAATCCTTCCATACCTTGTACGCGTTACTTGCGCTAATTGTTAAATATATAGTGTGGAAGGTATATAATTATTAGAGACATACGTGGAACAGTAATAATTAAGAACTTCAGTTCACACACAGCCGTCTAGATTAAGAACCAGGTCGATTTGGAATATTGGATTTTGTGTGGGTAACGTATGGGGTAATGGTAGCATACCTGTGCGGCATTAATAATTATTTAATTTACTTTGGTTGGTTCAATTTTACTTTTTAAAAGACCATATACCGATTTATATGTATATATGTCGTTTTAAAAAATCTTTCTCTGTTATCCGACACCTAATTTCCATCCTCTTCTATTGTCGCAATCCTCTGAGAGATTTCTTCCACTTATGGACCTTTGTATGCTCTTCTGCCATTCCAGTTTTTGTCTTCCTCGTTTCCTTTTATCTTTTGGTTGCCAATGCAGCATTTTCCTGGGCCACCTGGTATTTGGAATCCGTTCTACGTGTCCGTACCAGGTAAGTTGTTCAATGTCCTGAACTATCGTGCCTTTTATTCCCATTTGTTGTTTTATATTGTCGTTCCTTTTTCTCTCTCTTCGTGAGATTCGCATGGATCTTCTAATAGCATCCATTTCAACTTTTTCCACTTTTTTCTTTTGTCTTTCTGTAATTCTCCAAGTCTCGGCTTCACATAAAAGGCTGCTCTTTATCATTGTCTCGTATATATTGAATTTTCTCTTCTTTGTTATTTCCTTGCTCCATAAGATTCCATTTAGGCATCCTATTTACTGTTTTAGCTTTGACTATTCGCTTTTCTATTTCTCTCACGTCTGTTTCGGTGTTGTAGAATGTGATTCCTATTTACTCATATTCTTGACATTGCAGAATTTCCTGATCATCGTCCACTTCCAAGTTTCCTTTCTGCGGGTGCCCAACACATAGATATATTTTTTTTATTTATATTAACTCTCCGGCCCTATTCTTGGTACTCTTCTAATCAGCTTTCTAATCATATATTGCATGTCCTCTTTGTCACTGGCCACTATGAGCTGATCATTTGCAAACTGAAGAGTAAACAGGTACCTATCATTAATCTCCCACCCTTCCAAAAACGAAATTGCAATCAAGTTAGAGGCTTATTTATCAGGTGAAATTTTAGACACAGACCATTGTCCATTTTCTTGGTGGAAGAAATACTGTATAAAATATCCAAAAATGAGTCAGCTTGAAAGAGTCTATTTTATAAGCTCCTCCAAGTACCGTTTACAGTGAGTGACTATTCTCAGAAGCTAGAAACCTGTACGAGAATAGAAGGAATCGGTTATTTCCTAGAGCGGAGCATTTGGTCTTTCATCATAACCTACCACTAATTGATTTTCAATATTGATTCTTCTACCCCTTATTGTTCTGCTATACTAATATTTTTTCATTATATCCTTTGTTAAGTCGAATTCCTTAACGCTAAGTGCGCGTGCACATTGGTGAGCGGTGAGGGGCGAGCGATGCGCGGTGAGCGATGAGCGTCGACGTAAAATATTTCAAACAGTGAAGTGTAGATTAGAGTGTGCACATTGCAATGAGCTGTGAGCGTTGGCGTTGCGCGGTATCGCATCGCGCCGCTTTGTTTTGGTTTTTGATCGAATTGCAAGCGGCACCGCGACACGGATAGAGTAGATTGGAAGGTAAATTAATGCACGCAGGCACGCTTTTAATATGTCTTTCCAACAAGATGCTATCGACAGGGAGTTATCAATTGCTGAAGCCCAAAATTCCAATCAAAAACTGTTTTATGGAATGATAAAAACAAAAATTACAAAAAAACTGAAGTTATCAAAAAAGAGTGGCTGGAGGTTAATTGTCGCTACTGTTTGGAGAGAGACTGTAGGTATTTGTTTTTACTTACCTTAAAGTTACACGTAGTCTTTCAGCTGGTAAATTGGTTTCTTGAAATTGGTACAGTTCTTTCGATTTCGACGCCTGTTCTCTACTTTGGCTAAAATGTAGTCGAAAGTTTTGATGGACATACGAAGGAATTCAGAAAACCTGGACGAATTGAAGCGAAATTCATGTACAAATGATGGAATTCTCCAATTATTAGACAACTTTGATTCAATTGATGCATTTCTTTCATTTACTTTTAATTAAAAGTAATCGAGCTGAACGTGGATTTTCAACTAATATCAGTTTAAGCATCAAAGTAGACACCTTGCTAGCTAGGACAACTCTGAAAACGCTTATAAAATAAACTTTTCAATGTGCACACAACACCGCGAGCGTTAGCACACCTAAACGCTCGCCGTTCAACGCGCACCGCTCATCGCTCGCCAATGTGCACGCAACCTAAGACATTTATTCTTGAAACCAAGGAACAGGGTTCTCACGAGGTCAGTGTTATGGAAATATTAATATGAATGACAAGACAGAATCTCTGATCTCATAAGAACACTGCTCCCCTGTTTCGGGAATAAGGGCCCAGAAGTTTGTATTTTCATTTTCTCTTTCGAATTGATATTAATTAAAAAAACATATGTTGAAAAATTCAGTAAAATATCCAAACATGAAATATTCGGTAGTGAAAATCGAATATTCGGCCGAATACCGAATAGCGAAAATAACGCCGAATAGGCCGAATCCGAATACCGAATAATTATCCCGCTTCGGTCACATCTCTAGTATTCATATGTATTCTTGTATTCTTATGGTATTCCTATATGTAGTCCATGTGTTCAGTGATCAAATTTGGCTCGCCTCTCGTTTATTTCAATGATAAAATTGATTAACTTGATTCTGGTCCTGGATCCGTAGAGTACTTAAGTTCAGCCATTTAAAACAAGAAGTGTAGGCCAAAATAAAATTCTACATTTTATCATCGCTAATAGGTACTTTTCTATGTATTGCACCGATTTGAATTATTTTTGGAATGTTTAGTAAAGTAGATAGGTACTATGTTCTTGTGAGGCTATCTAGTTCTGATCAAGCAATTTTCAACGTGAAACGAAACAACACAGCGTATTGTAGAGGATTTAAAATACTCAGTAGATCATGTCAGAATCTACAAACTTTTTCCAGTTTGTCGATGTAATATCGATTGCCAGTTTCTGAATAATGGCTAGTTGTACTTTGAGACACTTTAACTCCATAGGCGCCGGCTTTCTGAAATTTGTATGGGTGCTTAGCCAAAGGCGGCATAAAATAGCTAAAGGTTCGTTTTTGATGCCACTCTCAAATAGAATATATTTTCTAACTAGTGCGGAAAGTGTCAGTTTTCCGCTCGCGATTGCAGCAAGCAATCGAGTGA
The DNA here is from genome assembly GCA_917834065.1 of Ceutorhynchus assimilis. Classification (NCBI taxonomy): domain Eukaryota; kingdom Metazoa; phylum Arthropoda; class Insecta; order Coleoptera; family Curculionidae; genus Ceutorhynchus; species Ceutorhynchus assimilis. The sequence continues at coordinate 9,547,253 of OU892281.1, forward strand.
GGAAAAGAGACTTTCCGCGCGAGTTAGGAACACTATTTTTCTATGAGATAAAAGTGAATATTTGTACCTATACAATAATATTTACCAATTGTTGATAAGGATATTCTTTCTATAAATTTTTTGCATCTGTCTGTAGTATACCTATAACCTGTAAGTACCTGTACACCTACCAATATTGGGTATTCTACTTTTCCGAACTAGTACGGAAAAGTAATGCGGAAAAGTGGTTATTTCATGACCTAAATGCTTGCGGTTGCGGAAAAGTGGGGTTTCACGCACGTTCGTAGGAAGCTTTCGAACCCTTCTTAAATTACCCAAAAATCTACAGAAAAATTTCCTTTGTCAAATTATTCAATTAATACCTATCAATCTCTAAAAAATGTCTACAGAATAATATGTTGTTTTTGACTGAGACTGGGATTCCCAGAAATGCAAAGTGCAAAACAGAACAGCGCACCCATGGTCGCCATTCAACAGCCACACGACTCTCTGATTGGACCTCTTGGATCAGACCCCAGGATATGATACACTACACAGGTTTGCTCATCTGTCGGTATTTTTCGGATCAGAATAGGCATTTCCGGAAACGGTGTTCCAATTTACCCGATCACCAACTATGTAATTAAAATTGTCTTTTTTCAACTGGTGATCGGGTGAATCGGAACAGCGTTTCCGAAAAGCTCTATTGTGTAACGCTGCTCCGTCAGCGGTTTTTTAAAGTGAGACTTCTAGGCGGCGGTTTGATATTTGGACGACAATGGAGAGTGATTTGAAAAATGCATTACGGGCAAATTTCGTTACTTGAGAGAGAAGATAGATACAACCGTAAAGAGACGGAGAAAGACAGCTATACTGATTGACACAAACCAAGAATTATAAGCGCAAGGAGGATTGCCTATTACTGACAAGCGCCGATACCCTTGTGACGTCACTACAGATGCGCGTCTTCTTTTTGTTACAAAATTATTATTTGTGTTCTGTGATTATTTTCGTTATTCATACATTTATGTCCTGTGCTTTTTGGAGTGAAACTTATTATCTTTAAAAAAAAAAACACACTTTAATTGTAACAACTTATACCTTAAGGTGGAGTTCAGAATGGTAGAAAGTGTCGACACTTTTTACTCTATTGACACTATGACGTTCGTTAATTGGTAGGAGTAAGCTTGGTGTACACTTTATTTGCGTTTGGAAATAATTTGGTGCACGAATGGTGTAAATAAGATGGTGGGACACCGTTTACTCGATACAAAATGATGGTGCATTCGGTGTTACACCGCCGATTACACTCTAGTTGAGTTTGGAATGGGATTTTAGTGCAGTGTTAGTGCGGTGTTCTTGTAGCGCAATGGTATATCACGTGGTGAAGGTGTAATACCGAATAGGTACACCATCAATTTGTACCGAGTAAACGGTGTCCCACCATCTTCACACCATTCAGACACCAAATTATTTCCAAACGCAAATAAGGTGTACACCAAACACTCCTACCAATTAACGAACGTCACAGTGTCAATGGTGTAAAAAGTGTCGACACTTTCTACCATTTCGAACTCACCTTTTCATCACGTGATATAACACTTCACTATACGAACACACATCACTGCACTAGCACTGCACTAAAATCCCATTACGAATTCAACTTCAGTAGGCAGTGATCAGAAACCCATATATTTATTTTCCAAGATCCAGATTGGTTAATAACAAATTATAATCAGAAAGTTCTTCCAACATAAATTTTACTAATTTTGAAGAAAAAAATTTGTACCTACCCTTTCCCTAAAACTTTGATAGCATTATTACCTAAATATTTCATCAGACTAAGTTTCAATTTGCCTTCTAAATGAAAATAAAAATTGATTCCTCCAAATCTTGACAGTAAGGCAAAGGCGCTACTGCTATGATATTTTCGATCACTCGTTACTTCTACACGCATTTTCTGTTTTCCTGATCCTTGGGGTCTGTTAAAACCCCACAGTCTTTGTTCGTTTATTTGGTTCTCGCACATGGCAAGAATTTTTCGAATTAAATAGGCAAATAGAATATTTTACTTATATTTTTGTAAGTTGTGGTGTGGTGTGGTGTAGTTCTTATTTTAGTTGATCTAACCACAGACTACAGAGGAGGCAAAACGTTTCGTTTGATAAGTTTTTTGTTTTTATTTTAGAGGATTTAGGATTTAGGTATGCATTTAGAATAGTTTTAAGTTTAGATAGTCTTTCCGAGGCACTCAATTTCAGGAATAAAAGAAATTTTCATCAAACAATATTGTTATTTAATTTCGAAATCCTAAAAATGTCTAACTTATCTACATTGGTAAGGTATAAATAATTATTATCTCTCACCTACTAGCTACATAATTATACCTATCAAAAATATCTACTTATGTAGGTCAAATTTTTCATTTAAAAACTCCTGTAGGTAGGTACCTACTTACTTAGGTACCTCGTTGTAAAAAAAAGGTTTCATTTCCACTCGGTCACTCACACTGGTATGAATAGGTACCTATGTGTTCCCACACGGGAACACTTTAAACAGGCTAACATAAATCCGGTAGCGGTGAAAACAACGTCACCGGCTTTTGAAATAGTAAAATTTACTGTCCTTCAATCTTATTTGATATTCTGTATTCCTGATAGACCCGAGCCAAGTGTGGGACTTTAAAAACCGATAGAAGTAAGGGACACTTCCCACTAAGCAAAACTTGAATATGTGTTGAAAAAGCAGGTTGATAATTTTCGTTATAAAAAAAAATGTCTGAAACTCTAGGTTAGATCCATCCTTCTCTATATGTAGTTTCACCAGGCTCCAACAATTTTGTGTCCACAAAAAGTCCACTAGCAGCAAAATTTGTCTTGTCGTACCCATTTTTAAAGAAGGAGGTACCGCAGCACCACAGCTTATTTTATAATAATTTGTACTGCACATGCATGAAATAATGAACCCGGTCAATGTTTTAGTAAATTGTGGAGCGTCCGCTGGCACACAACGTTCGATGTTGGTTGCTTGACGCTTCGCACGGGGACATTTTCACCAGGCTCGCAGAAAACTGTGAGAGGCAAAATCTAAGCCGTTATAGATTCGTTCGAAACCAGAAATAATTTCAATGCTTTTTCAATGTAATGTGAAGTAGGTATTTTAATCTTCTCTTCTTTGTTTTCCTAATAGGCTGGGTAAGGTGTGAATCTGAGAAGTAACTTATAAAATGGGATCCTATTGTAAGGAAAAAAGAATAGGATCTAGGTTTCGACTCGGCAAGTATGATTTAAAAAACATTGCTGATTATGTTTTTCCTTTATGCCTCCTAAAGTAGGTAACCGTTTGAACTAAGTTTTTGAAATTCCATTATAGATAGCATCTTGTATTCCATTCGAAATTCAGGGCAATTATTGCACGCTTCAACAGTCAACAGTTCTATATTAATAAGGGCTTGAGGAGCCAGAACAAGTTGGAACAAGGAACACTATAGATATAGGAGGGTTGTGGGTATACCTATTAAAGGAAGCTGAATGATCTCAGAACATACTCTAAACGGAACACAACTATCTTTCTCGGATGAAGAAAACTATTTAAAAGTCCACAAACGTACTTGGTACAGCCATGAACGAAATAATCAAACCCAAAGAAGGGTTTTCTGTTTTGGATTTATGGAAACTTTGAAAAATCATAACTCCAATTCTGTTATAGATAGAAAGCAAAAATATTCAGTGAATCTTATCCTCGTAGAGGACTACAATCCCTGAAAATTTCAACACATTTGGACTGATAGTTCCAGAAATAAAATCACGTTAACAATAGTCCTATTCGGGTTTGGAAAAAGGACAGTTCTAGAACGGTTCAAAACAATCGTACAGCTTATTGATCAACAAAATAACAACGACTCGGCTATCACAAATTTCAATAATAAACTGTGCGATTCTTTTGGACCGTTCTGGAACCGTACTTTTTCCAAACCCGAATAGGCCCAATATGTGAAGTAAATTTTTTAACTTTCCTGACGTTCACTTTTCAAAGATTTCGGTTTGAAATCTCAAAACAATTTAGTGTAGGTATGGAGTAAGGAAGGTCCCAAATGATCACTTAAACACAAAAAGTCAACATAACATAAAATTCAAATCTCAAAGAAGGCCAAGAATGGGTCTTTTGATTTGTGTTTTTGAAAAACTGAAAAATCATAACTCCAATAATTCTGTTATAGATGGAAAGCTGAAATTTTCGGTGAATCTTATCCTAGTGGAGGACTACAATCTGTGAAAATTTCAACTCATTTGGACTTATAGTTCCAGCATTGTTCATTGTTCCAGAGATAAAATTGCGTTAAGTAATCGATTTTTGGATTTTTCAATTTTACTAACGTCCTTTTTCCAAATATTTCAGTACGCAAATGATACCTATCCTTCTACCTTCTACTTATTATGAGATTGTTTGTTTCCTTCGAGGTTCGCAGTCCTTACAAAAAATATTTCGAAGTTAACTTAATAGAGTAATTTCGGGGAATATGGAATAGTCCGGGTAATATGGAATAGCTGCTAATTTTTTTGTGGGTGGCGACATCTGCATTTTTATACCTAAGCCGACATTATTCCCACCCTAAACTATTATTAACCTCATCAGTTTTCAACAGTTGCCTTTTTTTAGTTCGCAAAACGTCATATGATATTAAACGTGTTTATCAAGTTTTGCAATTGGGTTTTTCAAATTTATCTAGTGGTTGTATTTGTACAAAGTTATCGCTCACTCTGGCAGGTGAGTCTGTCCTAATGTTCAGTTACTCTTTTAAGTTGTTGTTAGTACATTGTTCTCAAAAACATATTTTCGGCATGTATTTTTTTCTCCAGGTGGTCTTTCGGGTATTATGGGATATTCCATTGCGGCGGATGGACCCATGAAGCTACCACATCTGGTGCAAGAGATTTCTACGTTTGTGATTTTTGCCAGTAATTAGATGAGTTATTTCTTTGTTTTTTTTGTTTAATTACTCGTTATTATAGTTATTTATGTATCAAGGGAATTATGCAGGTGTTAATACCCCAGGGCAACGTTTGTGTCCCGAGGGCCTCCGGCCCGAGGGACACCAATTGCCCGTGGGTATTAACTCCTGATAATTCCCGTGGTACATAGATAATTTTATATCCTACTGAATTTACTGTATTCTGTCTATTTTTATAATGGAATAAGCCATAAATCAAAATTTCTATTTTTTGTCAAAGTGTTACCTATTCAAGGTAAAAGCGGGAGTTATGGAAATCCTTAACTCCCTTGGGAGTTATGATATCCTTAACTCCCTTCCTTAACTCCCTTGGGAGTTATGAAAATCCTTAACTCCCTTGGGAGTTAAGACCCTGTTTATGATTATCGTAACCAAGGTATTATATGGTTTTAATAGTTCAGTAGGATATAAAGAATTAAACGTATTTTCGTTTTTTTCTTCTTATGATTTACTCTATCCCATATTACCCCATATGCCTATTCCATATTACCCTCCACTTTTTTTCAGCACTTAAAAGTGACTAATTTGACAGTTTATTTTCTGAACTGATACGGTATTTTTATAATCAAAACTGATTATAAGCTACTTATAGATAATACCCTGACCTTCTCATTTACCAAATTTGGGAGTGAAAATTGTATTAATCTTCCAGTTATTCAACAAAACGAAAATGGTATTCCATATTCCCCGAAATTACTCTAGTATATTATATACCTAGGTAGAGAAGTTGGTCATTATATACCGAAAGCTTTTATAAACCGAGGCGCGCAGCGCCGAGGTTTATAATGCTTGAGGTATATAATGACTTTCTCTACCGAGGAATATATAGAATTTTTTTTACTACTGCTAGTAAAAAATAAAAAATTTGTTTAAAATCTGTGTTCTAATTATTTTTTGTGAACGCCCTCTTGAAAGTGCTGCCCTCTATTAACAGCTTATATAACTTCCAATGTACCTACAGAAACCTGCATTTTTTCTTCAAATTGACGTATGAAATTGAAATTGAACCAATAGAAACATGACAATATCCTTGCGTCATGACGTCATTTTCATTATTAACCTAGGTATTTTTTCATTATTTTCATTATTAGCCTAGGGAGAGAAATTCAATTTTTTCTTAGAAAAATAGATTGAATAATGTCTATTTCTCAGGTTAGTAGTAAAAAAAATATTTTTTACCCATTCACACTAACTGTCTCATTGGTACGAAGGAATTCTTTTTTTAAAAATATTAATTCTCCACTCACTAGAAATGAAAAGGAGAATAATGCCCAACATCCTGAAACTAGAAACATCCTGTATATAGACTGTGAGAAAAAGTACAATGAAAAAGGTACTTGTAGCTCAATCTAAGGACCATCGGTAAAACCTACAATTCCTAGGAATTATCATAAGAGAAAGCCGCACTGAATCAATCGTTAAACAACAACAGAATCCAAAGATGGCAGCACTTGACAAGCACAACGAGGCTGTGGCACAACCCATCGTTTGCATGTAACTAAAAGCCTTATGTATAATATGTTCTCCTGATATCAGAAAGAGCTAAAGTTTTACCAACTATTACAACTAAACGAGCGAAAAAAATTGTGAAGTATAAAAAAAAGGAAAATGGCAGGGCAGAGAGAGAGATAATATGAGAGATTTACGGAATTAAATACACAAACTACTTGTACATTTGAATATCGGTCTATATTTTACTGCTACAATATTAGTTAAAATTTTCTGATTTCAAAAAGTTAAGGTGTCTGTTTCGAAAACGTCACTTTCTTTCTTGATGCCTTGCAAAAACTTACTTTACTTCACGGAAAAAAAAGTGAGAAAATTTAAAATATAAACGCGCCAACGTCGTCGTTTACACCGAAAGGCGAACGTTTCGGAATGGAATGTCGATCTCCTCGAATTCATGCTCTCCCGACACAAGGACTGCCAAAAACTCTTACTAGCCGCGTATTTTTCATAGTTCGAATTTCTTACGACATTCCAACGATTTTGAAGGTTTCTTTTATGCTGAAAGTCAAAAGTTCTTGTTAAAATAAACATCGATTTTCTCGTTTCGTTACCTATTTTTCCAGCTTTTACTGGTTAACTTTGCTGATAAGTGTTTTATATTAATAGAAACATATTTTTAGAAATTATGTATTTACTTATATTTATTGACTTTGCAAAAAAATACGTATTTTGTAATTTCAAAATTATCAAGGCATACCTACCACAAGATGGCGCCAATAATTCAACATGGCAGGCCTGTTTCTAGTAGGTGGCAGTAGTGGCACCAATGGGACCAATGATTTCAGATTGCGTGGCTCAAAAATTGATAACCGTTTTTCATTTATGTGCTCCTGATATTATTGGGGTGGTACAAACATGTTGGTGGCATTGGCACACTGGCCACACTGCATTATTTGCATTCATTGGAACTTCGAAGTGGTGTGACTTTTTTTTATGTTTTATAAATGCCTAAGTGAACCATGCAGCCTGCTTTAATTTCAATTTGAAACCTATATCCAACTCAAATATTAAGCATCCAAAAGCGATGATTTTCAAGATCTTTGATGTTGAAATTTTGTCAGTAAAGACCATGGCTACGCTACGTACGGTCCTTTATATTCTCCTGATACACAAAACTCTAGATAAATCAGTTTATTCCAAGGATTTTAATAATTTTGCGGCAGTCAAGAAAAATATGATTTTGAATCTAACCACCATTTGAATAATTTTTGTAAGTGTTCATCTAACATCTTTTTACCTCTACTTAAGTCTCGTTTGCTTTCAAGACCCAGCTCAATAGGTATTATTGCTCATTATTTCTTATTCTAATAAGGAGCTGTTTATTGTACACAAAGGTTATTATTAGTGATCATATTATAGGTATCATTATTCAAAATCCAAATATTTTTTTTTAACTTTGGATAGATAAGGTTGTGGCTGGATAGTGGCGACTTTGCTCACATCGCAGCATTCGGGTGATACCCCGATAAAACTTCTGTTTTCCTGATTTGTTGGTGCTTAGAATGAACCACATCCCCATACACCAAAGTTTATTTTATTCTGTAAACTTTACTTGGCTATGTTCTATTGATATATTATATCTACACATTTACACTAACCATTACGTAAAAATGGTGCATCGTGAATTCTCAGGCAAGAAATTGTATTTACGTTCTATATTTTTCTGAAATTCTCAGGTAAATAAGCAAGATCTGTCCTCTATGTCCTTTTTAAAATTTAAATAAAGTTAAATTTTTAATCGAAATTTAATTTGGTTTACATTATTACCCTACCTATTCTCAAAATGTACCTAATCTACTTACAACTCAAACACTACCGAAAATCCAAATACCTAACCATGAAAATAATTAATTTCGCATCAACAGTTTTCAATCGTCAAGGTCTAGGAAAAGGTCGTCAGCAATATTATGTTGCGTATATGCAACATTCGTATCAGGATAACAGAGACATAAATAGAATTGAGTTTTGATCTTTTATTGAAGTGATGGTTAGTTACACAGCCCTCTACACTTACAAGCCATGAAGTTAAAAAGGCAACACCGCAATCTTACCGCCAAGTGGTGCTGTTTTATTTAACCTCAATTCCGCGTATGGTTTATTTACTTTTATTGATGATATGAATTCTTATCTCAATTACATAAAAAAGTAGTTTTCTTTGAAAAAATATTAGTAGATAGTAAAATTATTGTAATATTACCAATATTTTGTACATATTAATCACACAAAATGCATCATATTGTACTAAAAAGTAAAAACAGTAATTCAATGAATAATATAAATATTTGTGTAAATAAGAACAGTAAATAATTGATTTAAATAAATATATTACTAGATTCTAAAGTGTTATAATCCTATATCTATTTTATATGTACAAGGTCTTGTCAAACAATTCTATACAACTAGCAACTACCTATCATGTTAAAAAAATAAATACTTTCTAAGAATTCGGGAAAGCTAGCCTTAGAACATACCTCTATTATTATTTTTAGTACCTAGGTACATTTTTTTTCTATTTCAAAGTGGTTAGTTTTCTTTTTTTACTTGAATCTGTTTTATTTTTATGACATTCACTATTTTTAAATTTTGTGTAGTTGTTTAAAATAATATTACTCATTATCAAAGAAGCAAAGGAGTAAATTTTTTTTGAGTTAGCACCACATTCACAAATTTTGTTCAAATCAATATTAAAGGTATCGGACTCTAAAGCTAATAAAGTAAGCTGCGATAATAAATTATGATGATCATTTGTTTTCAGGAACATACTTTCAAGATCTTTGTTATTAATTATATACTCGAAGATAGCACAAAGATGAAAATAAATAAACTTGGTTTCTTGAGTGGCAATACAGAGACCCCCTCTCTGCAGAGAATTAAAATATGTATGATCCGTCTGGATGCCTTTTGCTAGAACTACTAAACTTTGACATTTATCACATTTATTATTCTTCAAAACTGATCGAGCCACGTATCCACAGATGTATTCCTGCACAGAGTCATCAAAATTACTGTACAATTTTAAATAATCACTATGCAGAACAAATTTGAAATTGTTAATTTCCTGCAAACTTACACACATAACATCAAAATGTTTCGCACACACTACAGAATTTTTTGTTACCGTATAATTATCTCGGTGTATAGCTTTTAGCCATAATTTCTGTAATTCGGAAGTTTTTGGAAATGAAAATGTTGTTTGCAGTTCCTCAGTCTTCAGGGAACTCCTATAGTGGATTTGCACCTCAGCACACAGAGTTTCTTGGCATCTGGAACAAGTTTAAAAATCTTAGATAATAATAATATCGAGACCTATACATGTGCTCTTGCACTTTGCAAAGTGGAAACAAATATTATATTGTTTTTATTTGCTTTTACCTTAACTCACCTTAATTTTTGCTCCTGTACTGATTGCAGTATTTGCTATAAATTCACAATCAAAACACAACTAATAATGGCATAACAGGTATGAACCAAATATAAACAGTAAGTAAACAATATATTGGTGTTTCTAGCCACTTTTTCGTTTGAAAATGCACCTCACTCTAGCAATAAACAATGAAAACAATACACAGAAACATATAACCTCAATAGCAAAATAGCACCATTGGCGACGTTGCCGTTATTTCCAACTTCATGGCTTGTAAGTGTAGAGGGCTGTGTTAGTTAGCAAGCACAGCTTACGAGCTTACACGTTTGAATTTCGCTTCAGACCGGTAATTTTCAATTTTTGTTGTTTCACGAAGAAGCAAAGCGGTAATGACGGTAGGTATCGTGGTAAAGGTATTTTTCGCAAATTAGTGCAATAAAGTGTACTTTACCGCACACGACTGTCAAAAATATGTGTCGGTACCTAGGTACCTACCGCTACCTTAAGGTGCATTTTCTGGACATATTCTCAACCAAATCCAACCAAAGTTGGATATGAAAGAAAATGCCCGTTTGACAAAGAAATACGCAGTTTAAATTCTGCAACGTGAATTTTATACTAGTTTCACGATTCCGGATTTAATTTTTCATGTATGATGCGATGGTCCTGTTGCGAACAACGCAACTTTATTATTTTCTTTTGTGGTTTACCTCTATTTTAGTAAATATTTTTCTTCTTTTAAAATCTGGCCAAACCTTCCTTTTCTTTTTTTATACAAACTCAGGTCTAGACAAGTTTTGTTTTGAGGAATTCGGAGACGGAGTATCTAGGGTAATGCGGGGTCCGCGACGTGAGCGGGGATTGTTTTGCTTGGCGTTGGCTGGGACAAGGGTGGTACTTGATGGCACACAGCAGAGAAATGTAGAATAAGGGATCAGTGCGAATACGTATCTCAACCAGGCGACAGATAAAAAAAATCCTTAAATTTGAAGTGACGTACGTGTGCGGCCCAATTCCACGGCGTCTTGAAATAATTTCTGTTCAATCTGTTTATTAGTGACGCATTGGTCCCGTACCGCGTCTTATTGATTAATTAATAATCCCTAGCTAATTAGTGACGTATTGGTCTCGTCCCGCGTCCTATAAATTAATAATTCCCAGTTAATAGACCTCGTTATAGACAAACCTAAAGTTTTTCAATTCGTGTAAGCTATAAAATGTCAATCGATATTTGAAGAATATTCCGCTGCTGGTTTCTGTGTTGGCTAATCGATCTAAGCCTATATCGAAGCATCCTTTCAGTAGTACAGAAGCACTTCAAAGTTGAAATTGGAGACAACGGAGGTATAAACCTTTTTTTTGGAACCAACAAAAAAGGACAAGGTACTGTGACAGATTATTATTGTAGAGTGTTGCTTGATGTGACTTGTAAGGGTCAAAGGAAACTCTTTTGTGTTTTTTTTTTTATAAAACCAAATGCTTATTGTTCATCTGTTGAGCAAAAAATATTATTTGTGAGATTATTTCCTAACTTGTTTCACTTTGTATTTACATTATTGTTTATTTTGTATGAAAGAGATGTGTGTGCTTGATTTATAGAATAAGCTTTTCTTTTATTTTTATAAAAGTTTGCGTTGAATATTGATTATCTTGATTTGTTTATTGAATATTATTAATTACGTTGTTCTTGAAAGCAGATTGTTTTATTTCTTTGAAGCCCAGGGCCAGATGGTCTAAATTTTTACAAGTCCTCATTCAGTCAGGAAGAAAAAAGTTTCTGGCTTGCTGTCCTCAATTTAAACCCTGTTTGGATTTGGACATGTTGGTCCTTCGAGCCGGATGGTATATACTGGGTTTTCTAAGATTTAGAACTGTTTTCTGTAAAAGTCTGCTTTTGAAATAAAAATTTGAAGCCTATCAAGGCATTATAAAAGTGATTTATAAACATTTTTTTTTCTACAATCGAGTGTAGTTTAATTTAACATTGTATTGGTAAGAACTTAACAGTGCGCTTATCAGGTTACGGTTGCTCAGAACATTGCAGTATTCTATGTTTTTCCAGAAAAAGTGATACCTATTTATTTTGACATTCCCTTAATAACTTTTTTCAACCTTTAAGTACTGAGATTTATTGTTTATATTTCAAAATGGAGGATCTCAAAAAGAAATTATCTCCTCTCAAGAGAAGCATCACCAAAATTTCCAATTGGTTAAACACGAATCAAGGAACTTTAACAGACATTTATCAGTTTCAAATAAAGGAACAAAGTTTGCAAGCTTCTTATACAAAATATGAGCTCGTATTGGAGCAAATTGAATTATTGGGTGATGGTTCTCTTCAACAAGATTGTGACGTTTTCGAGGAGAAGTATTGTATAGTGTTAGCAGGGTTACAGAGAGAGATTGACACTCTTAAAGGTGTAACACCCTACCAGGCATCTGGTTCACAAATGGCATCAAGCAGTGCAAAGTTACCTGATATTTCAGTTAAACCTTTCGATGGAACATTTACTGAATGGAATGCTTTCCATGATTTATTTGAAAACTTAATTATTACTAATTTGTCTCTTACCAATGTTCAGAAGTTGATTTACTTGAAGTCCTACTTGAAGGATGAGCCCTTGGAGCTCATTGATAGCCTTCCTTTGACAAGGGATAGTTTTCAAATAGCGATTGACACATTGAAAGACAGATATTCTAATAATTTTCGAATTGTAAACTCACATATTAAAAATTTATTAGACATTCCGAATATGTCTAAATATTCCGCGCCGGAAGTACGTAAATTTATCACACAGAAGCGACAGGGTATCCAGTCTCTAATAAATCTTAATATTTCAAAGGAAAAATGGGCTGATTTAATGCTTATCCACCTGTACTTACAAAATTTGGACTTTAACACAATTAAATCCTTTGAAAGTGAAAGAGATCCGAAAGAACTTCCCACACTTACTGATTTTTTAAATTTTTTAGATAAAAGATGTTCAGTCATGGAAACTGTGGCTGCTAACTCGCCAAAACCAGCTTATTCTAAATCATATACTCATCCAAGGGTTGTTCATCATTCCAATACTTCTTCATCTCAATTGCCAGCAAATAGGCAGGTTATTAATATTAGATGCAATTATTGCAGTTTAAATAACCATCGTATTTTACAATGCGAAAAATTCAAAAATTTACCAGTTATACAGAGATTTTTATTTATTAAAGACAACAAGTTTTGCACAAATTGCCTATCATCTGCACATTCTTACGAAAATTGCAACTCAGAAAGAACTTGTATGCTTTGTAATAAAAAGCATCATACAATGCTTCATAACCCAGATTATCAACCACGTCAGCAAACAAATAGGCTCCAAAATGCAAATAATATCCAAACAAACTTCAATCAATTCCAGCATTTAAATCCTCCTCAAGGAAACTCATCAACTTCCTCGCCAAAAACAAATTATCGAACTATTGATAATAATTCAAATTCAACCTCACAACTTCGTAACAATTCAGAAGATACTCAGCCCATGATTCAATCTGACAACTCGATTGATGGCTCTGATGATTTGAATTCAAATATTGTCACTAATACGAACTCATATTCAACAGTCAACGTAGCAAATAATGAAGTTCTTTTGGCTACAGCACAAGTTAAACTTTATTCTGAAACAGGACAAGAAATTATTGCTAGAGCTCTTTTAGACAATGGAAGCCAAAGCTCAATTATTACAGAAAAATTAGTTGAAGACCTTGGTTGCAAGGTTTTTAAAAGAAATATGCAAATTTCAGGTGTTTCTGGAAAACTCACCCACTCCCACAAAATGGTAGATTTAACGCTTCACTCTACTTGGTCGAGCCAAAAAACATTTTCTGTTTCCTGTATCGTTCTTAAAAATATTACGTGTAATTTACCAAGAATTAACTTAAAAATAAATACCCTGAAATTACCCACCGAAATCGCACTTGCAGATCCTAGGTTCTTCGAAAGCCAGCCTATCGATATTCTTTTGGGCATGGACGTTTATTGCGAACTCTTATGCAATGGATTTAAAAGATTAGGAAAGGGGAACCCTGTTCTAATTAATACTTTCCTTGGATGGACTGTGTCCGGGAATGTTCCAATTTTAAGAAATTCTGCACACTCTGTCACAATGGCTGACCCTCTAGATACTGATACTCAAGATTCTAGTCCTGTTTCTCTGTTCACTACTACCGTTGCTACTACATTGAATTTTGAAAATGATCCTCAAGATCAAGTTGACAAACTCATTGAAAAATTCTGGTATATTGAAGAACTTCCTTGCGAAGTTCCTCTATCAAAAGAAGACGAATTGACTGAAAAAATATTTAAAAAAACTATCTGTAGATTAAATGACGGCAAATTTCAGGTTGATTTGCCTTTGAAGACTCCTACAGAACACCTAAAACTAGGTGAATCTTTCCCTATGGCCCTTAAACGGTTTGTGGCCCTTGAAAACAAGTTACATAAAAATAAAAATTTATATGTTCAGTACAAAGAGTTTATTGAAGAGTACATTTCTTTAGGTCACGCTAAAATCCTTCCTTTAGTTACTGAAACTGAAAATTCCGAATTAAAATATTTCTTGCCACACCACGCCGTCATACGTGAAGACAGCTTAACAACAAAGCTTCGCGTGGTGTTCGATGCATCAATGAAGACTACAAGTAATTATTCTTTAAATGACTTAATGTTTAAAGGTTTCACAGTGCAGCCTGATCTTTATAATATTTTGTGTCGATTTAGGACCTTCGAGTACGTTTTCATTGCTGACATTGAAAAGATGTTTAGGCAAATTAGGGTTAATCCATGCCAGACCTTTTTGCAGAATATTCTTTGGCGGGATAATCCTAACGAAGACCTAAAGTGTCTAGAGCTTCAAACGGTGACATATGGAACCAATAGTGCTCCATATTTAAGCACTAGATGCCTAATTGAACTAGCTCAAACTAATATAACAAAATTCCCACTTGGTTCTGACGCTTTACTTAACCAATGCTATGTAGATGACGTTCTTTATGGCTGTAATTCTCTAGAAGAGCTTCACGACGCTCACAAGCAGCTCACTGACTTATTAAAATCCGCAAATATGAGTTTACATAAATGGTCTTCGAATTCACAAGAATTCTTACATGTTATTTCCCGCTTTAATGATCAATCCACTTATGTAATATCTTCAGAAAATAATTCCAATAAGGTTCTTGGTCTTTCATGGGAACCTACTTATGACATATTCATGATAAATCTCCCTAAGGAACCACTTCACATGAAGATGACTAAAAGAAAAGTTTTATCCATAATCGCACAAATTTTCGACCCTATCGGATTGATAAATCCCTTTATTGTTGTAGCCAAAATTCTGATGCAATCTATTTGGATCGACAAACTGGACTGGGACGAACAGTTGAGTCCCTTATTAACGAAACAATGGGAATCATTCCTTAAATGTATTCCAGAACTACGACATCTAAAAATCAATCGTAACTTATTTTCGCAAGCTCAATGTAATATTGCCAAAATAGAGCTTCATGCTTTCTCCGATGCCAGTATTAAGTGTTATGGCGCCTGCTTGTATCTTCGAACAATCTATAAAGACAATCAAATATCATGCAACCTCATAACTTCCAAAAGTAGAATAGCCCCTCTCAAACTGGTAACCTTACCAAGATTAGAACTGTGCGGTGCACAGTTAATGGCCAAACTTGTCAACAAGATTATAATAATATTTCAAAAGTTGTTTCAAATAAATTCTGTACATCTATGGACTGACTCAGAAATTGTCCTGTCATGGATAAAGGCAGATCCATCTCGTTGGTCGGTTTTTGTTGCGAACAGAGTCGCTGAAATTCAAAAACTGACAAAGGAATATTGTTGGCATCATATCAAGTCTGCAGATAACCCAGCACATATTTTGTCACGTGGCAGCACGCCACTTGAGCTCAAAGCCTCAAATTTATGGTGGCAAGGGCCAAGAGAATTACACAACACTGATATTGACTTTTCCAATTTTGATTTTCTTGACAAGATTACTGATATTCCCGAAGAAAGGAAATCTTCAGCAGTTCATTTAAACACTGAGGTAACTTTTGAATGTTATGAATATTTTAAAACGTTTTCTTCCTTTTGTAGAATGCAGCGAGTTATCGCTTACTGTTTTAGGGCCAGTCACAATTTTAAAAATCCTCGTGCCAGAAAGACTGACTGTATATCTCTAAACGAGTTACGAAACTCAGAAACCTTTATTATGAAAACAGTCCAAAATAAGTACTTTTCCCAAGAAATTAAAGAATTAAAACATTCCGGTCAAATTTCTAAAAACAAAGCGATAAGGCCCCTGAAACCCATATTGGACGAATCGGAAATACTAAGAGTAGGTGGGCGTTTGTTTAATGCGGACATAGTTTATGAGCATAAACATCCCATACTGCTTCCTTCGAAGAGTGATGTGGTTCGACTTTACATAAAAAAGGAGCATTGGAGACTGTATCACGCTGGTGCACAAAATGTGCTAGCAAACGTCCGATTAAAGTATTGGCCGATTGATGGCTTGCGAGAGGTTAAGAGCGTTATAAAAAAATGCAATACTTGTTTTAGATTCAGGGCACAACCTGCAACTCAAATTATGGCAGATTTGCCAAAGGAAAGACTGTCCGTTTCAAGACCATTCTTCAATGTCGGAGTTGATTTCGGTGGACCGTTCTCGCTCAAGCCTTCCAAAGTCCGTTCTAACAAAATATTAAAGTCATACATGGCAGTTTTCGTATGCATGACCACCAGGGCTGTTCATTTGGAACTTGTTTCCAGTCTTACCACAGACGATTTTTTGTTTTCACTAAGGCGGTTTATAGGCCGTAGGGGCAGGCCTTCAATAATAATGTCTGACAATGGCACAAATTTCCAGGGTGCATCTAACAAAATCAAAGAAATATTCAGATTATCAAATAATGAAAATGCAAATCCCCTCGCAGACTTTTTGAGCGGAAATGAGATTATTTGGAAATTTATACCAGCGCGAAGTCCTCATTGGGGTGGCATGTGGGAGGCTGCTGTGAAAGTAGCAAAATATCACATAATTCGAGTGGTCGGCGAATCGGTGTTAACCTTTGAAGAGTTCAGCACAGTTCTAACGGAAATAGAGGCAATTATGAACTCCCGGCCAATTTGTCCCTTAAGTAATGATCCAACAGATCTTTTGCCCCTGACGCCAGGTCACTTCCTTATAGGTGCACCTTTGACCTCGTTACCGGATAAAGACATTACTACCGTTCCAGAAAATCGGTTAAATCGTTGGAACAAATGTTTACAGATCAAACAGAGTTTCTGGAAGAGATGGGTGATAGAGTATACTTCTTATCTGCAAAAAAGAACTAAATGGCTTGATGCACAACGAAATTTGAAAGTTGGAGATCTAGTTCTTCTGGCCGATGAGCCAAGCTACCCCTTAAAATGGCCTTTGGCCAGAATAATCAAAGTCTTACCAGGACGTGATGACAAAGTGAGGGCTGCTGAAATCAGGACTCAGAAAGGCACCTTTATCAGGCCAATAACCAAACTCTGTCTTCTTCCTAATAACGACGAATGATGATGAATGAAAAAAAAAAAATAATAATAATAATAATTTATATATATATAATCTTATTTAGGTGGTATTATTCTTTCTCTTTATGAAGCTTCAATTTTTTTTTTCTTGGAGTGATCACTCCAACGGGGGGTGTATGTTGCGAACAACGCAACTTTATTATTTTCTTTTGTGGTTTACCTCTATTTTAGTAAATATTTTTCTTCTTTTAAAATCTGGCCAAACCTTCCTTTTCTTTTTTTATACAAACTCAGGTCTAGACAAGTTTTGTTTTGAGGAATTCGGAGACGGAGTATCTAGGGTAATGCGGGGTCCGCGACGTGAGCGGGGATTGTTTTGCTTGGCGTTGGCTGGGACAAGGGTGGTACTTGATGGCACACAGCAGAGAAATGTAGAATAAGGGATCAGTGCGAATACGTATCTCAACCAGGCGACAGATAAAAAAAATCCTTAAATTTGAAGTGACGTACGTGTGCGGCCCAATTCCACGGCGTCTTGAAATAATTTCTGTTCAATCTGTTTATTAGTGACGCATTGGTCCCGTACCGCGTCTTATTGATTAATTAATAATCCCTAGCTAATTAGTGACGTATTGGTCTCGTCCCGCGTCCTATAAATTAATAATTCCCAGTTAATAGACCTCGTTATAGACAAACCTAAAGTTTTTCAATTCGTGTAAGCTATAAAATGTCAATCGATATTTGAAGAATATTCCGCTGCTGGTTTCTGTGTTGGCTAATCGATCTAAGCCTATATCGAAGCATCCTTTCAGTAGTACAGAAGCACTTCAAAGTTGAAATTGGAGACAACGGAGGTATAAACCTTTTTTTTGGAACCAACAAAAAAGGACAAGGTACTGTGACGGATTATTATTGTAGAGTGTTGCTTGATGTGACTTGTAAGGGTCAAAGGAAACTCTTTTGTGTTTTTTTTTTTATAAAACCAAATGCTTATTGTTCATCTGTTGAGCAAAAAATATTATTTGTGAGATTATTTCCTAACTTGTTTCACTTTGTATTTACATTATTGTTTATTTTGTATGAAAGAGATGTGTGTGCTTGATTTATAGAATAAGCTTTTCTTTTATTTTTATAAAAGTTTGCGTTGAATATTGATTATCTTGATTTGTTTATTGAATATTATTAATTACGTTGTTCTTGAAAGCAGATTGTTTTATTTCTTTGAAGCCCAGGGCCAGATGGTCTAAATTTTTACAAGTCCTCATTCAGTCAGGAAGAAAAAAGTTTCTGGCTTGCTGTCCTCAATTTAAACCCTGTTTGGATTTGGACAGGTCCTTTTCTTAAACCACCCTCAAAGTCATCATCTGCAAAATCTTGCTCATCTGCCCCCCTTAAACCAGGGCCGTAGCCAGGGGGGGCATGAATTGAAATCGAGTAAGTGCGAGGATAAGTGTTTCCGGAAACGTCTAAATATATGCAACAATGTTTGACGTTTGGCATTTGCACAGAGGAAGTTTTTTCTTTCGAAAGAGTGCCAATGGCCCAAGGTGGCGCAAGAATCAGCGCCATTTTGTTCACTTGCCAGAGATCTTATTTATTGACAAGGTTCCTAAAGTTAATAATAGGTTGCCTGGTAATGGGTATAACTTGATGACGTATTAGGGTGCCTTGAAAATTTCCATCATATTGATCGAGGCGCCCCAGTGACGTCATAAAGTTTTTAGGCAACATACCTCTTTCAAGCACATTGATTTATTGAAAAATTTGCCTTCGGGGCCATTACCCCTCTTTTGTTAACCTATAAAAAATTTAAGCGGGGGGGGGGGGGGTGTGTATGCCCTATGTCAAATTTGTTATGCCCTATCACAAATTTGACTCTAGCTACGGCCCTGCCTTAAACGCACCCTTAATTAAGGTTATTTGCAGATCTTTCAGGTGCCCTAAAGGGTTTTTAATATTGGTACTGCCTATAACTTCCAGTGCCAGTTGTACCCGAGATTATGGTGGAAATGTCCATATTTTCACAAAAAACCCTATTTCGATGAATCGTAATTATTAGTTTCGCTCCCCTCAACTACCCTCAAAAGATATTTGCAAGTCTTTTTAGGTACCCTTAACGATGTATATTGGTACTGCCTATAACTTCCAGTCAGTACCATTTGTGCCCGAGACTAGGGTGGAAATGTCCATATTTTCACAAAAACCCTTTTTTCGATGAATCGCAATTCGCAAAAACGTGAAAGGCATACTCGCTCCCTGCAATCTTCAATAAATGGGGAAATTCATTGTAAAAACGCACCCGCGTCACGGGGTAAAATTGTGACACTTTCAAATTGAAAAAAAGCTGATTTTTTTTTCTTTTTTCAATTTCCTAGAACTGCCATTTTGTAGCGGAAGAACGGATATATGACGTACATAGTGTATTTTTTTTAGAATTTTATGTAGCAAAGAAATGTTTGAGAATTTAAAAAAAAAAACCCAAATCTGTCAAAAGTAGGTATATCCCCGGTTTACGGTATGTATTAATTTAAAAAGAGAAATAATTAGGACTAGGAGAGATGTATCCATTCCATGATCCAAAAATCAAAATATTAATACAAAATCTAACATACCTACTATACTAGGTACTTATTAGATCTTAGATCTATTCCAAGATAAATACACTTTTTTAGGAAGACCTAATTATTTTTGTTGGTAGGTAGTAGGTATGTGTACCTATATCCACCAGAGGCAGACACAAGACACGTTTATTCCCCTGGCTATTAGGAAAACAGGAAACCTATATTCAATCTACCAATTTTATTTTACTTTCTGCAAATCGGATCTGTTTTCAGTTTTTTTGACCACCTTTAGACTTCTGCGAGCCTTATATCAATGTGTCCGGACTAGACTAGGACCACTTCGAGACTAGTCGAGACCACGCCAGGACCACCACACATAAGCCAGCGCGGCAAAAAGATAATTAGTCCGTCTGACTGAATTGGAGATTTTTGTGACCGTTTCAACATTGGTTTCAACCGGTATAGTGTCTCTATCTATAAGGAAAACATAGGATTCAAAAGATTCCTTGTCCCATGCTATGAGGCCAATTCACTTTACCTACCTACTAACTGCTGGCGGGTTTTTCACTTACACTAAATCTCTGCGAGCCGCATTTGAGTGGCACCAGGCGCAGCCACGCTTTAACCTCCAACATTTACTTTTACTTTACAGCACAGATTTCATCTCTAAACATCCAAATTTGGTCCGACTTAAGACCAACAACAGTGCTTTTCTTACTATATGTAAAACATTACATTTCATTTTCCTCTGCGAGCATTAGATATGAATTTTTTGAACCATTCTAGCTCAATTTTATTTCTCAAATAGACAACAAAGTTTCACTCTATTTTAGTATAATTTTTAGCATTAGGAGAGCCAGTAACAGAAAACTTATGCCTTTTTAATTCAAATTTCAGCTAGTAGATAATGGGTCTCATCCTGCAGAAATCACAAACCAGTCAGAGCGAACCTCATTGGTTGAAAACTTGTTTCCACTAATGAAATTTACTGTGACTGGTTTGTGATTTCTGCAGAAGCAGACCTAATATAATATAACACAGTATTTATATCGGGTCTTCAAAAAAAAAACCAATCAAAGATTGCTATGGTTTTTTAAACGTATGTCTTAGCAATATTTGTCTTTAATTTTATCAATGAAATTTAATGTCAAAATGTCATGTCAAAAATCCTGACGAATAAAGAAACAGTAATGCGACGTACGTTTTCGTAGTCAAAGCAATCTTCGATTTTTTTTTTTTGAAGACCCGATAGTATTTTTAATACCTATTTAGAAGTACCAGTCGTTCTAGTGACAAAACGTATGCCGCTTGTCGCTTCTTGATACACAAATCAAATTAGGTTAGGAATTTCCTATTTGTACAGGGTTATTGGTTATAAATGTCACCCCCCTCTATCTTTTTTATTTGACATTTTAGAAAAAAGTGTCCCAAATAAAAAATGCTTGACTAAGATTTTCACAAGTTATCATTTTGACACCAACTTTGAATTTAACCGAAGATTAAATTCAATTGGAATTTTCAATCATGGATTAAATTCAAAGTTGTCAAATATTGGTGTCACCTGATAGTTTATAAAAATCCAAGACAAAAATGTAAGATCGGTTTTGCTCTAAAATTAATCGTTTAGGATTTACAGCCTGTCAAAGTTGCAAAAAAGTCAATTTTCAACTGTCAATATTTCCAAAACAGTTGAAATTAGGTATAGGGTATATCACATGAAATCTGCTCAGAATTTTACGTAGAATCCGAATATCCAATAATATACAGGGTATTCCATTTGAAATAAGAAATTTGGAGCACGACCAGCTTTTGTGAAACACCCTGTATATGCGAAAGTGAGTTTTTCAAAAAATGTAATTTTAACCATAAAACTTTTATTTGGGACACTTTTTTCTAAAATGTCAAATAAAAAAGATAGAAGGGGGTGACATTTATAAGCCCTGTACATGAAATTGACATACTAGCAATCGACGTTCGTTTTTGTTGGTAATTTTTTGTTTCATCTGATTCGTGATTGATAAATATGGATGGAGTTATTCTAAATAGGTATTACAAATACTATACTTCAACGGGTGAGTTATATTAAACAATTACCACGGTAATTATTAACCAATTATCCATTTTTTAGTTGCTTTGATGAGCTTACCCCTTTCTTCTATGACTTTTTAAATACATGAGGTGTGTTTCTGCAGAAATCACAAACCAGCCAGAGTAAATTTCATTGGTTGAAACTAGTTTTCTGACTGTTTTCAACCAATGAAATTCACTCTGGCCAGTTTGTGATTTCTGCAGAAACGGACCTATTGTTGTAAAGTGTACTTAGGTAGGTAAACATCAAGTTGCTATATCGGCATTAAATTCTTATTTAAGATAGCGCAGTCCTATAAGGAACATTTATTTATTTTCGAGCTTTTGCTGTATAGTCCAAGAAACGGAGATCTGAAAAGAGGGGTTACCTCAACATAATTAGAAGTTGAAATTTTTTTGGGGGGATCGGTTCATTTTAATATGCTAAACAACATATTAAGTTTGCGACCTTGTACTTCCATAGGGTTTTCAGTTAGGGGTGGTTTTTAGGGGTAATTTGCGGTTTATGGAGAACGCTGCTCAAAGGGATGGTTCAATAGTAAAAAGTTTCAAATGAATGTTGTAGCTGAAGTTTTTTGCTATAAAAAACTCAGCGACAGCACCCCTCTATCTTCTATATTTTTTTTTCTGCAGCGTCTTGAATAGTAGCATGTTTTTGTTCAAGGTCACTGAATCAACGTTTTGCCATTTTACGCGCATTTGTTGCAGCAGCGGCCGAATGCATAATCCGATTTCAATTTTTCAAACACCACATTATTTCTAATGAAATGCACTCTCCAATGCTTTTTTGTTCGAATTTTTTGCTTGAAAATTAAGCGAGCACGGACTTGTCTAATGTGCGAGGAAGTTGTAAATTGTATCGAAAACTACCTCTTTCTTGCATTCACTCTAATTTCTGAACGGGGCCAAATATTTGGTGACAGTTTTCGACAATCGGCAGCCCATTTATTCCTCTCATAATGCCTCAGCGGATTTTTTTTTTCGTTAATCACTTAATGACTTATTGGCCTGAAAACGTCGCGCGGGATTTTTCAAAAATTAAAAAAAAAATAAAATTGTCGCATAGCGCTGAAAATTTGGTACGATGGCCTTATTTATTGTTCTTACGAATATACTGCAATTTTAATTGCTTCACATGATATAAAATTGCAGTATAATCATGAGAACAATAAATAAAGCCATCGTACCAAATTTCAGCGCTATGCGACAATTTTAATTTTTTTTTAGTTTTTGAAAAATCGCGCGCGACGTTTTCAGGCCAATAAGTCATTAAGTGATTAACGAAAAAAAAAGTCCGCTGGGGCATTATGAGAGGAATAAATGGGCTGCCGATTGTCGAAAACTGTCACCAAATATTTGGCCCCGTTTAGAAATTAGAGTGAATGCAAGAAAGGGGTAGTTTTCGATGCAATTTACAACTTCCTCGCACATTAGACAAGTCCGTGCTCGCTTAATTTTCAAGCAAAAAATTCGAACAAAAAAGTATTGGAGAGTGCATTTCATTAGAAATAATGTGGTGTTTGAAAAATTGAAATCGGATTATGCATTCGGCCGCTGCTGCAACAAATGCGCGCAAAATGACAAAACGTTGATTCAGTGACCTTGAACAAAAACATGCTACTATTCAAGACGCTGCAGAAAAACAACTATAGAAGATAGAAGGGTGCTGTCGCTGAGTTTTTTATAGCAAAAAGCTTCAGCTACAACATTGATTTGAAACTTTTTGCTATTGGATCATCCTTTTGAGCAGCGTTCTCCATAAACTGCAAATTAACCCTAAAAACCACCCCTAACTGAAAACCCTATGGAAGTACAAGGTCGCAAACTTAATATGTTATTAAGCACATGAAAATGAACCGATCCCCCCCAAAAAATGTTAACTTCTAATTATGTTGAGGTAAACTTCCTTCATTGCTTGGACTAGTAGCAATTTGATCCACATAAAAGGTCTGTTTCTGCAGAAAGCACAAACCAGTCAGAGTGAATTTCATTGGTTGAAACTAGTTTTCTGACTGTTTTCAACCAATGAAATTCACTCCGACTGGTTTGTGATTTCTGCAGAAACAGACCTTTTTCTTTTGTCACCTCTGTATTTTAAATAATAAAATATTTTCTTTTTAAAAATACAAGTTTCTGAATCGAAAATATAATTAGTTTATGAGCACAGAAATAAAAAATATGTTTCTAGGTAGGTACTTGAATCAAATAAAAAATTAAAGAAAATATAAGAAAGTCAATTCTCAAGTGTTTTTGTTGAACACCACACAACAAAAAAAAAAATAAAAAAATATTCCTAACTAATACTGAAAAAACAAAATACAACAATAATATAAAATAGAAAATTAGTCCCATGTAATTATGACATAAACTGAAGAATACTCGTGTGTTAAATGAGAAAATTTTGACTCCTGTATCTTCTCTTCTAAAAAATAAATCCATTAGTACTTTTAAAATTTTTTCAAATCAAATACATACCCTGTTTAGAGCCTTGTTCAGAAGCAACTGCATTAGGATAAGAATTCAAACCGAATTCTCCACGTGCATCTATAGAGGCAAGTGGAACATCAGGAAATACTTTTTGAAACGCTTCCAATTCCATTAAACCGTCAAATTTTGATACACAAGCAATACGGAACGCTAAACTGTGGTATTTTAAATCAATATTTCTTCTAAACTAGAATCAAACTTTTTATTTTTGGATGACTTCAAAATTTCTTCATTAGACTTACATGTACAAGTTTTACAGTAAATTCATCTTTACTCAAATCTGGATCTTCGATGCAACACGAATAGGCATTGAAATTCTCCAAGCTTTTATCTTTCAAAAACGCTATACAAACTGCTTGATGAATGGGATTGACTTTGGTATTGTGCTGGACAGTTTTTACTGTTTTGATTATGCCACCTCCGATTGCTACTGAATTTGAACTAAAACATTTTTGTTGTGAGTATTGCATCAAAAATTGTTATATTTTATTAAAGAGGTAAATCACAGCTTTGCACAAGAAGTTAATATACAACATTTTGCTGGGATTTATCTCTTGTATTTTAATTACTCTTGTAGTAAACAATCCAACAAAGCAGTCAAATAGAGAGTAATTTTGCTCCTGGAAAATATTAACAAACATTTTGTCTCCTCGTGAGGTCTAAGAAGTGAATTATTCTTTGTTTTAACTAGTGGGTTTATTCTTGGATTGCATTCAAACATTAAAGTTCTCACTGAAGGTATTTTTGGAATGAAAACTCCATCAAAAATAGAACCTCGATATTCGATTTCCTCACGGGTTCTTCCATTGCTAAAACATGATATTGTCCTGTGCACCGCCAACAAACAATAATCTACAGATTTTGGTAACAGATCTTCCTTGAAATATTCAGAAACTAAAAATTTAATTTAAACATTGTTTCAATTATTAGCAAATTTTTACCTGTCATATCAACTGCCAGTAACTGTTTTTGCAATCGAACGTAGCCATGCACTTTAAATACGCAACTGTTGTAGAATATTATTCCGATTTCGGCATTGTCATAATGCAAATTGGGGCTGCACGAAATCTCGTCCAAGTCCTTCGTTTTCTTGTAACATGTAAACCAACTGGGGGCCCGTCTCTTTGCCAAGATGTACTGTGCTGCGGCGCCCCACGATTGTGAAACTTCCAAGCAGGATTTTAAGTCATCAGCCGGCAAATAATCAAAAATCAAGTCCAAAATCGGATAGACTCTAGTTAGGGCTTCGCCAAAGTCGAAATTTTCCGTGGGGCTAATGTGGGTTTTTGGTATTTGACGTCGCACGCTTTCGAGAAACAACGAAGGGTTTCGACTCTGCAATGTTTAAATGATTAATTAATAGGAAATATGTTTTCTGTTAAGAAATTACTCCTCTAAGTCTCGACATTTTTTTCGTTTAACAAAATAAATACAAATAATAAATAATAATAAATGTTTGGTTTGGTTATGTTTGTTGTTTTTTTGTTTACTGAAAAATGTCAAATTAAACTGTCAAATGTATTAGGGGTTTTCGCAAATCAAGATCTGAGGTGTTTTCTCGTGTCTCAAAGATTCGAAGCATTTTTCAAAACTGGTTTAAAACAGTTTCACGACGTCATAACTTCTCGGCGCGAGAAAATGGTTTGAAAAAGTGGATTGGATTGTATTTCGAAACGGTTTGAACCAATTTTGTGTGACGTCATGGTTTCAACGCGAGAACATGAGAACATACACTATTTCAAACCTGGGCTGCGTTCAGGAATGGCTACAGCCAAGCCAAAATTGGCATTTTGCGTTCAAGTTCGGCTCCAACCTACGTGGTTCGGCATTTCCGGTGGAGGGGGAAAAGTAGGTTTTGGCATTAGCATTTCCGTCCTTGAACGCACCCCTGGAGTGCGTTTAGAAATGGAGTGTGAAGGTAGAGTAGTTACAGTGACTCTATTACCCACAGTGGCGACAATTGCTGTCTTATTTTTGATTGGTTGTAAAATCCCATATATTTATATTGAAAACGCTGCCATCTTGTTCCCAACCTCTTGTTACTTTAAAATATGAATATATGGGATTTAGGTAAACATCCATCATAAATCATGGAAAACAACGTATTTGATGGACCTAATAATGGTCATCAAATACGTCGACTTCAATTTTTTATGATAGATGATGTCCATTTAAATCCTATATATTAATATTTAAAAGTAACAAGAGGTTGGGAACAAGATGGCGGCGGGACCTCTATTGTCGCCACTGTATGTAAAGGTTTATTTAGCCACTGTAAGAGTAATTGTTTGTCAGAGTGTTCTGACGTCATCACTTGGAGTGCACTCTGGGTGCGCCTTTTCTTCAACGTAATTGGGGCGTTGTGCTAAATGTGAACGTCAAACCCGGTAAAAACCTGGGAGTTTTTCAACCCAGTCCCTGAGTGGGGTAATTTGGGCGCACTCTGGGCACGTCAACCTTCGATTTCTGAACAATTCCAGCGTATTCTAGCGTAACGCTCCGAGTAAGCACCTGTTAATTTATGAACGGTTTAGAGTTACTCTAGGGTCACCCAGGGTGCTGTTTCTAAACGCAACCCTGTATTGAACCAGTTCCAAAAAAGTGGACGCGAGAAAACAGCTCTGATTAACAAGTGTCGTCTCTTTTTATTTGGCTCTATTAAAGCGAGATGGAAAATAGCATCTAATAAATTATCAAATATGATGGAGAAAACGTTATGTATGGCTGAACTTGGGCTTCATACTTACCGTCAGTGGCGTAACTAAGGGCCCGCAGTTGCGGGGGGGCCCGTGATCTTGGGGGCCCCGCGGGGCCTCAGACCAGGCGAAAGTACTAAACTGGTGACAAGAGTAGTATTAAATGGAAGAAAATACTTCAACCTATGAACCTCATAATACATATCAACCATTGAAAAAGTATGTCTGGTCTAACCAATGTAAGAAATCTCAGAGAGAAATAAATGTTCAGACATACCCACAGATGCAAAATTAACTATCCGTTTTAAGTGATCCCACTATTGTTATCTCCGAAACAGGAGGTATGAGGTCGGGTTAATTAAATAAAAATGGCAGATTTCAATATCCATTGGAGGTAAGTTCACAAGGTTGCCAATTTTTTATTTGTTTCCGAGATATAAAGCCTCTTAGGTAAAATGTAAACACAACTAGAAGAGAAGCTGTGTGAAGATAACAAACGCCATTTTGTAGAGAAAAAAGAATCTTGGAACTTTAGCATTGAACACTTTTTTCTAAAGTTGATAGATTTTGAAATAATTCATTAAATGTTTTCTACATTTCCCTTATATTTAGAAAACGTAGATACGAATATTTGGCAACCCTGTGAACTTACCTTCAATGAATACTAAAATTTGCCAATTTTCTCTAATTTAACCGACCTCGTCCCTCTTACCGTTTCGGAGATAGCAAGTGATATCACTTAAAACGGACACCCTGTATAAAGAAAATTTAAGAAAAATATATACAGGGTGTCCCACGACGTTTTTCCTAGGTAATAACTTCGGAACGCGTCATCCAATATAATTAAAATTTTGAGGATCTGGGTAACTTCTTGTGCCACTTCTACCATTGTCATCCAATTTCACCACACTCCAAGTAACGTCAACTTTCGAATTTTAAATGTAACTCATGGTATATTATGGCATTTTTCGATAAAAAATGAAATTACAAAATCGGCAATGCCATATTTGTTAAAGCTTTTTTAAAGAAAATGATAAAAAATTATACAGTGTGAAACATTCGATGATGCGTTGCGAAGTTATCATTTGGGATATATTTATATATATATAGTATGTGTATATATAGTATATGTCCTACATATTATATGGGCCCCGGGAAAATCCTTGCGGGGGGGCCCCGGATTTAAAGTTACGCCACTGCTTACCGTGCGTTTTATCTCAGGAACTATAAGTCCAAATGAGTTGAAATTTTGTTTGTTTGATTGTAGTCCTCTACTGGAGTAAGAATCGCTAAAAATTTCAGCTTTCTATCTATAATAGAAAAAAAGTTATGACCTTTCAAAGTTTTCCAAAATCTAAATCATAAAGTAGGTACCTACCAAGCTGTGCCTTCTTACTACTAAAACGATGAAATTTCATTTTTTTTTTGTTGAGATTTTGTGTCCTAATGATCACTTGGGATTCCCCGAACTCCATACACCAAGTTATTCCTAGATTTGGAGCCGAAATCTGAAATCTATGAAAAATAAAGGCACTCAGAAAAATTGAAAAAACGATAAATCACCCCAAATTGCTTAACAGGATTTTATCTCAGGAACTGTCCAAAGGAGTTGCAATTTTCAGGGATTGTAGTCCTCTACTGGAATAAGAATCGCTGAAAGTTTCAGCTTTCTATCTATAATATAAGTCCAAATGAGTTGAAATTTTCATTTCAGGAATTGTAGTGTGTGCCTAAGAGCCTACAGTACTCATAACCGCGAATTGCGAATTTTTTTTCTGCGGCATTGTTCTATTGGTCCAAATTATTTGAAATTATAATGGCGGGAAAATCTCGCGAATGTTTTCAACTTCTTGGGGCATCGCAAAAAAGTTAAAATAATTTAAGTTCTGTGGATCAGATCGCTAAATTGATTTTTGTGTATACGGGCGAAATAATCAAAATTCAGTTTTTTTACGTCCCTCTACATCTAAAAGCATCTAACATCCATCTCTATTCCTATTCCAACATAAATATATCTACATTTTTTAGTTCTCTGGGGGTTTTTTCCGTACCTATTATTTATTATCAATCCACCAAGCAGACACACATTTCTGGTGATCTGGTGAGAAACAAAACAGTTCCCCTCGCTATTAGGAAAACAGAAGTTCCATTAGATTCCTATGGGTTTTTGTGTGGTGATGCCAGTTTATTAATATGGCTTTTCAGTTTTTCTACTACCACTAGACTTCTGGGAGCCGAATTTCAATGTGTCCGGACTAAAACCACACACAATCAATCAGAATCAGGAGCAAGCAAATATAAAGATTATAAAGTCCCACTGCCGAGATTGCTGAAAAATTATTTTGTTTGATTTCATATCGTTAGCACAATACAATAAACTTCTTAACATTTTCTGTGATCCTAATAAAAGCAGCAATCGGGATTCCGTCTGCGTGTCCGCTTATAGTTTGTCTGTCGTTTCAGGGCACCCAATTGCTATATATGGGCTGAGTATTATCGAGCTGCTTATTTGACTATCGATACTTAGTTAGTACACCCGCTCATTTTCAATAAACTAACAAACTAACTGCTTGGATTGGTTGTGTTGTGTGCTTCTCATAAAGACAAAATTATATGCGGCTCTCAGAAATCTAGCGGAGGTGAAAAACAACTAAATTGAAGAATACACGAGCATTCAGACAAAATAGTTTAAGGAATGTCTGGTGATATATCTTGTGTGATTTCTGTGTTCCTAATATCGCCGTGGCAAAGTTTGCCACGGATCTATGTGTAAGACCCGCTCGGAACACCACAGAATATATATTATTTATTATTGTCGGGGAAAAAAATGAAAGTGTATGAAAATATCCTTTTTTTTTTTCAAATGAAATAAAGACCATAAGATTTCGTTTCAGACCTCTACGCGAGAGTTTTGCTTATAACAAAGTTGAAAAAAAAAGTATTAGGTATACCCACTTCCTAGAGGCCTTAGGTGCTATTTATCGGCCTCTAGGCACGATGTTGATTGATACTTATTGGTTATTAGCCATCATTTTATTTTTCTTGTGGGAATCCAGAATCCAGAGTTGATAAAAGTTCAAACTTTGACTATTACCGGCTCTTGATTGATTCTAGGAAGGTTTTCCAAAGAACCAAGAGCCGAGTTACCGGCTCTTGATTGGTTTTAGAAAGATTTTCCAAAGAACCAAGAGCCGGTAATAGTTCAAATTTTGATTATCTATGGATCTTGATGCATTTGTTAATATTTCTTGAACCAATTAGGAGCTGCGGAAGAAGAAATTTTGGTTAATATCAACTTAAGAGCTGCTAATGATTATTCGAAATTCTTATTATTATCGGCTCTTTGAGCTTTGAATGCCCTTAGAAAAATTCTCTAGCGAATCCAGAGTTGATAAAAGTTCAAATTTTGACTATTACTGGCTCTTGATTGGTTGCAGGAAATTTTTCCAGAGAATCAAGAGCCAGTCAGTAATAGTTCAAATTTTCATTTATATGTGGCTCTTGATCCATTGGATGATTTTTCTTGGGCCAATTAGAAGCTGCAGAAGAAGAAATTTTGATTAATATCAACTTATAAGAGCTGCTAATGATCATTCGAAATTTTAATTATTATCGGCTCTTGAGCCTTGACTGCCTGTAGAAAAATTCTCTAGCGAATCCAAAGTTGATAAAAGTTCAAATTTTGACTATTATCGGCTTTTGATTGGCTCCAGTCTCTAGGAAAGTTTTCCAAAGAGTCAAGAGCCGGTAATATTAGTTCAAATTTTGATTATCTATGGCTCCGTCATCAATTAGATATTTTTTTTGGAGCAACTAAATACTGAATATTTTTTCTCTAATCATTTCAATTTTACATTTCCTCCACGTTTGATTTTTGTAACAAACCTCTATCTTGGTCCCTGAATACTGGTTTCCACTCACTGCCTCATGGTGACTGAGTGTGCGAATGTAAAGAGCCTACTTGCACCTTCATGGGGCCTCACTTGAATGAGGCTCCCAGAGAACAAGTAAAAGATATCTGCCTATGCAGTAAAGTGAATCGGCTTCAGTTCATATAGCGAGAAGGTATTATCACTTAAATATTCTGTTTTCCTGATAACTACCGGCACAACTACCGGCTTAAGTTAGGTCACAACTATGCCTTCATTTTGTTACTGTGCATTTTGTAAAATGGACAACTAACTTATTAGTTGTGAAATATTGAAAACAGTCTCTCTTCAGTCATAATCAGCAACTTTAGCAGATTTTTCACTTTCGCTAGCTTCTGCGAGCCGAATTTAAATGTATCCCCTACGGGACCAAAAGAAGACCTACCAGAGGCTCACTTTGAATCCTTCTCTATTCCTATCCTGTGGCTCACTGAATACTGAACTGAATTACAGAAGAGAAATTGAAATTATTTACAGCTTCATCTACCTACTACTTAGCCCCTCCAATTCAACTTTTGATATTATTTTTCAAAAATAACAGTTGATAATTGGTTGCCTTCTACTTGGGAGTAACACGCCCATCTATATGTAAAATTATTTGACAGCCTAAAAATCCTTGAATAATTATACATTATATCACATATTATGATTATTGAAAATAAATACATAGGTATTCATTCTCTTCAAGCAAGCGTCCATTTTGCATTGTAAGGAAGCCCGCCAAATGGTTTCTCAGATTCCTGAAGTTATTAGGAACACAGAAATTCTATGGGATATTTGTGGTTCATTTCATGCCGAGGATCAGTGACGACATAAATTGAGAATAAGCCCTGCCCTCCATCGCCATGTTGCTCCTAACTTGAATACACTATAAAGCATTGGATTTTGATGAAATCACCCACTATGATTAAATATTATATGAATCTATTATCTCTATCATCTCACTATTTAATTTAAAAATATGCAAAAACTAATAAAACCGTTAATAATAAAATTTGAGAACAATAATTGAGAATATGCCCCGCCCCGGCCGCCATGTTGCTCCTAAGTTGAATTTACATATGCATTGGATTTATTAGGACCGCTCAAATTCAACTATACAGTAGTCATTAGTCATAAGAATCTCATAGAAAATGATGGAACCGTAAGGTGGAAAAATCAAACGCAAATTATTTACATCAATAAATAAAAACACATTTATAATTTAATAAAAATTAAATAATAATATCACAAGGTTACAACCTAAAACAAATAAAATGGAATATTCTCAAATACTATGTATGATTTTTGAAATGATGAGCATTATTATTACTAGGAGCGCTTTCGAGTTTGCGCAAGTTTACTCTTGCAGAGTTGAGCTTAGGATCGAGTTTTAGAGCTTTCAGGTACATTTGTTCGGCTTTATCCCGTTTTTCCCAACGATGATATAAAACACCTAAATTGGAATAATAGAGAGCATTGGTTTCATTTAATTTTATTGCTTGTAAAAAGTGAGACTCTGCTTCAGGAAATCTAAAAAAATATTACACTATAAGTAGATTATCATTATTTTAAACTAACAAAAAATACCTATTGAGTTTTCCCAAAGCATTTCCTAGAGCAAAATGTATAGAGGGTGCTCGTGGCACGTGGTGCAAAGCCAGAGCGCCAAGTTCAACAGCTTCATGGGCCCGACCATTTGAGTCAAGTAAAGCCAAAGCATTGCCCCATGCTGCAACATGACTAGGCCTCAATTTTACTGCCTCTCTCCAGGAAACTAAAGCTTCCTCGTGCCTATTCAAATCCAAATAGAGATTCCCTAAATTGTAATGAGCATCAGAATATCTAGTTCTGTACTTGAGCGCATTTTTGTACGAAGATTCTGCTTCCTCTGTCAAACCTTTTCCACTCAAAACAATTCCTAAATTCATCCAAGCCGCCGCAAAGTTTGGCCTCACGTCTACAGCTTTTCTCAACAATATTTCAGCTTCTTCTAATTGTCCACTTTCTCTCAGTAAGTTTGCTAAATTGTTCATAGCTTGTTCATAGTTTGGATATAAATCCAATGCTTTTTTGTAGCTTCTCAAGGCTTCGTCGTATTTACCATTATCAGCAGCCACCTTAAATAAATAAAATGATTTTAATGCAAGCATATTTAAGTCAAATCAAATGAAAATGAGAAAGACATGTCAAAATCTGTTGCCAAAAAAGATGAGAAAGGAAACTCCAAAGACAAAACTAAACAACAAAATTTGTACTTAAGGAAATAGCTGGCTTATTAGCTATTATTAGTACCTATAGCTAATAATAAAAATAAGAACTCCACCTTAGCAATATTATAATGAACCTTAGCATTGAGAGGACACACATTCAAAGCAGACTTATAAAGTCGCTCCTCGCTAATCCAATCACAATTACGGTATATGCTTCTCACAATAAACGTTGTTATAAGCAATATATAAACAGTTGTAAACGCCTGAAAGAAAAACTTTGTAAATTAAATTCAAATAAACAAATATAAATTCACTTACCAACTTCAAATGTTCATAACGATTTTTAAGTTTTTCCAACCCAAGAGCTACCAAAAGGCAACACCCAGCGCTGGGCAATAACAAAGTACGTTCAGCAACAACAAATCCAACTTTTAACAATAAATTACTTGATGGAAGGAATGGTATTAAAATTAGACTAGCACCCATTACACTTACATCTCTAAAAAATCAGAAAACAATTATTTTGACATACAAACTGTAGCGGGTCTTACATTTTTTCACGTTTTACGCAATCGCTTAATATTCGTATTATTGCAGCAGCAATAAAAACCCAAAAACATATAACAGGTAAAATGCGAATATCCGAAAAAGATTGTATAAGTGGTATACATCCCATAGACCAATCAAAACACAACCATTGAGGCCATATAAGTAAAACTGCATTCATTAAATATATGTAGCTGTATGAAAAAATCTAAAAAAAAAAATATTTTTCACGTGCAAAGTATTCTTTATATTGGTTTTACCCTTATAAATAATCGTTCAGCAAAAGCAGCAGGATTATCAGTAGGACTAAAAGTTGGACCTTCAAAATTCATCACTCTCAATCTCAAAAACATTATAATGGTTCCAATAATCCCCATAAGCACCACTCTAATGAGTAATTTCTGTGTGAAAACTTCACTCCAAGCTTTCGAAGGTTTTTTTCTCAAATAAATTTCATATACTAGACATACACCCTAGGATTTTTTAAAAAAATTTAATGCTGTTAGCATAAGTATTCATAAATCTTACCAACACTGTTATAGCAGTTTCTTTACATAAGACAGCAGCACCAGTGAATATTAAAACAACCAAAAACCACATAAAATATCCAGTGAAACTTTTATATAAAATAATGAGCAATACAAAAAGTAGTGCTGCTAATATATCTGCACGGCCGACAAGTGCAGCTACAGCCTAAAAGAGTTAAATTGTTTACTCAATAAAAATAGAAGAAAAGTAAGACAGACCTCAGAATGTACAGGATGAGTGGCAAAAAGTAGTGCTCCAGTAAACGCTGGATCATCCAGAGGCGCCAAAGATTTTCGATGCTTTTTTCTTTTAAGTAAACATTCAAAAAAAGGCAAAATCATTATGGATAAAATACCATGTAAAACTACATTGGCAGTGTGAAACTGAAAAGCATCTAACCGGCTATTGGAAAAAAACATATTCAACCTAAAAAAAATCATTGAAAAAGTTAATTAGAAAATCAATAATTTTGCTTACCTATAGGATAACACAGTTAATGGTCTGTAGCTTTTGTGGCTGACATTCAGACCGATGGCGGTACCCCAAAAATCGTTCAAGAAAACTGATTGTATAGGAGTACTGGGCAAAATATCTTTATTTTTGACAATGGCTTCGGAATCGTCGAATACAAATCCACCCCATAATGAGACAAAGTGGCTGGCCCAGGCGCAGGATGCTATTGATATGAACTTTTTGGAATTTGCGTTTGGTTCCTGAAAAAAAAATCTAGTCTTAGTTTATAATATAGTTTTAAATAGGTACGGTTCAGTTTTTGTATGTTGATTTCCAAGATTCTTCATGTTGAGAAAAAATTGTAATTAAGGGAAAATAGCCTCTAACCTTCCTCTTTACATACAAAAAGTTTCAAATTTTTCCTTTCACTAGTTGTGTGAGACTGTATTTTCAATTAATTCAGTTATTGTAGATTGATTTCCAAGATTCCTCATGTTGTTATTTTCTATTGGAAAAATTTGAATTGAATTGAATAATTGGATAATTGAAAAACATAATGAAAGTGAACATGTATTAGTTAGTTCTGACATTGTTTCAGAAGATCGAATAAACTTTAAAAGCGCATTGATTATGATTTCAGAAGAGGTACAAAATCTCCTTAAAAATGACCCTGAGTGCAAAAAAAAACTTCAAGCTACTTGAAGTTGATACAAGTTTATCTGTATCCAAATCCGAGTATGTATTCTAGCATGATATCATGGAAAAAAGGCTGAACGTTTAAAAAAGGGTTTACTTATTTCCAAATTATTGAAAAAGGAATAAGACACATTCATTTGCCAAAGTTCAGATTAAATTTATTGTTTATGAATTATGGTCTTGAAAACTTGTTCAACTTTTAGGAAAAGGTCCATTTAGAATAAAAAGAAACACCTACCCTCAATATTGTGAAACAATATACATACCTACAGTTGTTTAAAAAGTAGCTACATGACTCGCTACATGATGTGTATTATTTTTGGTATTAGGTATACTGTATTATATTTGTTTTAATTTCCTACGTTTTTTTTTTATCAATTACTTAGGTAATAATATCAAATGCGGGTTTAGGTTAGTTTAAACCCCTGCATTCTGGATTACTAAAATCCAATCATTACTTCTAGCTCTAAAGTCAACTAACGTAACCTTACATTGGATCCTACTCTCGATTCTACTTGATAAACTGCTTTTGTATTTTAACTAAGGGAAATAAAAATTAAAAAAATAAATTTCTTATCACGAGCAATTATGGGAATTTTTAGAGAATTTGTAACAGACATTTGTGGGAAATTTGAGAGGAGTTTAGAGGAATTTGCGGGAATTTGGAGAAATTTGAGGGGAATTTAGAGGAATTTGTAGGGTATTTGGAGAAATTTGTGGTGGGATATTTGGAGGAATTTGTGATGGGATATCTGGAGGAATTTGTGGGGAATTTGGAGGAATTTGCAGGAATTTTGAGGAATTATGTGTAAAAAATTCCCCTTTGAGGAATTGTTTGCACAAATTCTGGGATGGTGGTTTACTCCTCGATGCTGGATTAAGACATTTTATTATTTCATATTATTTCATGGTTGCAATTGAATTACAAACATCAAGACAAACATGAAATAGTTATTTGTTTCTAGATCTAGATGGAAGGAAATATGTATATGTCGAGGTACCTATATGTATTATTAGTATTATTGATCTGGATGGAATGTGGATGATAGTTTATCAACAGGGGCAGATCGAGGGGCAGATACTGGATAGAATGTAATGTAAAATTGCCTAGCAGAGAATTAAAAATAAGAGAAGCAAGCAATTTTCTTGGAATACAAACAGAAAAGTCTAATAATCCTGATTTTGAAACAAGTTTCTAATATTTCTACTGGGCCAGAAGGCCAACAACTTACCATTTTATGGCGATTCCTATTTTATTTCCTCACCTAAGCCTGGACATTACTTTTTGAATGTTTTTATTGGACCCTTCATTTATAATTTTAATAAATTTGCATTTTTACATAAATTGAAAATCGATTTTCCAACAAATCAACAATCAAAACAAACGTTTGACATAATTTCTAACCTAACTTTTTCAAGATGTAGCTTGATTTACAGTGTTGCCACATTAGTAGAAAACCTCTTTAGCTTATTAGGCAATTCAATCGATCTGTCAAAGAGGAAAATTCAATGTGACGTGGCGGCCAAACAAGTTTGTTTTGAATATATTTTTATGCGTATTTTAAATTATTTTGCATACAGTTTTGTTTACAACTTTGATTTTCATTATTTAATAAAATATTTGTTAACTATGTAACTAAACTATTAATTCGGGCAGAAACTAGATATTTTTTTATGTTTTTTGGCCCATGTGTGGCCGCCACGCCATCTTGAATGTCACGTGGTTTGAATTGCCCAATTAACCTTGAAGACGTTGGCGAAGTGCAAATTTGACCATCAAACAGGGTAGATAACTATTCGGAGTGATTGCATATCTTTCTCATTTCAACGAGTTGGAAAGAAAAAGACAGATAAATACGGATTTTCGGGTCTCGGGAACAGGTTCCTATTTGTTAAAGGCCGTTAAATAACTGGCAACATCGTTTTCAACCAATCAGAATCCAGAATTTGACCAACTGTCAAACTTCAAAAATGCATTTTTTTCTCATTTTTGACTTTTCTGCCAACCTTTTAGAAAAAAATGTATGAGCCTAGAACCTAGAAGAAAATGTCGTTTTTATTGTTAAATTACGGGAAAACAAGGTCCATCACACAAAAGTTGGACTGATGCGATAGTTTTCCAAAGAAAATAAGAGTGGAAATTCGTTGTAACGTCGTTGGGTTTCGGTTATTTGAGCGTGAGTGAGGCGGTTTCCTGTCTATGTTGATGTAACCCAAAGTTGGACCCAAAATGGACGAAAATAACGTTCAAATTCAGCCTCAGGGCTCGATTTGTAGTGACTCAAATGGTGAAGAAGCCTATAAAAATGATGGTAAGCCTCTATGTACTGTCTTTTATCTTTTAAATACTATTTGGAGACAGAATTTTTCACAAAAATCTTGGCTAGATGCTAGGTTAAGTCGTATGTTGTCTTTTGAGTCACTCCAAGGAGAAAAACTTTAAAATGATACTTTAGGTAATATTCTGGATAACTTTGTATTAGAAGCATACTCTTTTGCTTGTAAATCTGGAATTCACTACAATGAAGTAGAAATCAAACTTTGGTACCTAACTCCAAACAGAAAAAAACAAGGTTCAAACAAACCTTTATCTTCATCTAAGCCCCTATAGCCCATCACTGAATTCCTACTTCATAATTCATAGGCCTCTAAATTCTAAATTTAAAAGTAAATTGATTAGCAGGAAAAAACCTACCATAGTTTTAGTAGAATCTAAAGCCATCAAATCTAATCATCAATAAGAAACGAAAAAATTTCTTTTCAGCCACTCCAAAGAGAAAAACTTTAAAATGATACTTTAGGTAATATTCTGGATAACTTTGTATTAGAAACATACTCGAGAACATTGGTACTCCTTTGCTTGTAAATCTAGAATTCACTACAATAAAGTAGAAATCCGAGTAGAAATCAAACTTTGGTAACTCCAAACAGAACAAAACAAGGTTCAAACAAACCTTAACCTTCATCTAAGTAAGCCCTTATAGTCCATCACTAAATTCCTACTCCATAGTTCATAAAATAAAACCTCTAGATGAGTTTAATTATAGAGTCTATATAGCAGACAAAAACCTACACCATAGTTTTAGTAAGAACCCAAAGCCCCAAAGCAATCAAAACTAATCATCAACAAAAAAAAAAATATACATTTTTTCTTTCCAGTCTCTCTTGATGCTGACAGAAGAATCTGCCTGATTGGTGGCATAGCCAAAGACAATAAATTCCGAACAGTAGCTGAAAGTTTCAATGTTCCAGTAGTTTCCTCAGTCCACGGAAGAGAATACATGGACGAGACATCTTGCTGTACATATTATGTAATTGATAATTTTGATGGTGAAATCTACAATAGTTTATGTAAGTCGAGACAAACAATACTGGGCCCTCCGGCCTTGCAGCAGTTAGCTAGTAGGGACAAAAAGGAATTGCCTGACAACACAAGACCCTTGTTTAATGTAGCTATGAGAGGCGTTGTCGTGTGTTTTACTGGATTTAGGAATAAGGATGATTTGGTAAGTTTTAAATAACCCTCGTATAATGAACCATGTGTATATTTCATCATCAATATTATTATTTGTTTTCCCAATCAATTAGTATATATGTTAGCAAATCTCACACGCTAAAGTGCAGGAACAAGTGTTAAACACAAAATTATTATCAATGTCAGTATTTATGTTTTGTTTGTAACTTTGTGTGATTCTCATACCACTAATGATAAATATGAGATAGTCAATATTTTTTTGCTAGATAAGCTTTTGAAGTGACTCCGCTTTTATGAGGGTTTTTGATAATTTTTATAGGTGCCAAAAGATTATCTGAACAGCAAGAAATATTGCAGTAAGACAAACAAGTAAAATGTTAATTATTTTCAAAAAATAAGAACACAATCTTCATTTCTTATCTTTATTAGGTGATCAACCTTGACTCCCTACTGGATACTTTTCCATTCTTCCCTTTCCAGCTAGTTTCTTCTCCAACTAAAGTCTAATTGCCATTTGCACCAACTATTTTAGGGGAGCCTTAACAATAATTACTTAAGATGACAGTCTTCCATGGAGAAATGTCAGTTTAAGCCTTAAGGCATAGGTACCTATCATTAAGATTCCCCTAAAATAGTTGATGGAAATGGCCATAAGATCCCCTAAATCGGTATTCCTAGATTTATTCAGGATTTTGTTTTTTGTATAGCTGTTCTTTCCCTGCTTCTGCAAATCATTCACCATGTTTATGCTTCCTGTTAAACCGTTTTAACAGAAGACGTTCTACTATACAATGCTTGTATAAACACCCCATAAACCCTTTTATCTTGTCAAACCGTTTTGATTTAAAATGTTTTGAAAACGTGTTTTAAAAGATTTGAAAAAGGTTTAAGTATTGCGTAAACATCTCAAACCGTTTTAAGGGAGTGTCAGCACTGCTTGTTATGACATTTAAAAACTGTTTTGGGAAAAGTCCACTGATCTAAAAAATAAATGGATAAACAATCATACGGCTTGATTGGCAAAATTTGTGCGAAAATTTGGGGTCAATACTCTACGAACAGTTGTGCAAAGGAACAGCCTAACGCCTGCGCAGTGTCTTATCTTTCGAACAACTGTTCTAAATTTTGAAATTCCTTCATTTTCATTGGCCAGATTTTGTGCACGCACAGTATATGTATCTACTGCGCACGCTCACAGCTGTCCCAGTTAGTTGTTTTTGTTTAGATTATGACCTCGTAAATTAGCAGCATTAGAAGCGTTCTTTGTTTATCCATTTATTTTTGAGATCAGTGGAAAAGCCCCATAGAAGTATAAACACAAGATAGCAACTACAACGGTTTAACAGAAGCATAAACTTGGTAACTGATATCTTTGAAAAATTTTCATGTTTCATCCTAAAAATATGTCTAACCTACCTCAATTTGAAGTTTATGGGCTCTTTCACCAATACGTAATATAAGCATAAATTCTTGTTGTTTTTTTCAATATTTCATCCCATTTTGAGGTAAAAATGATATTGAACCAAGAATTGAACGCATAACAACAAAAATAAATAGACGTTTATCACCTCAGTGATTTAAAAAATATTCTTAGATTGCTGGGGAGTCGTTTCGGCTTTTCAGCCGCTCAGCACTGCTACCTTTGCAGATATTTTGTATGTGAAAAAAAAATATTCCTAACTCACTCTTGGTATTTTAAATCACTCTGCCCCAAGGGGTTTTTCACCTAACAAAATTTGTACACCGATTAACAGTACTAACTGAGATATTTCCATGTATTAACAGATATTTCTATGTACCCGAGTATGTACCTAATTACAAGTTATTGCCAACTATTTTTATGTATTAACAAAATGTTTCCACATAATACCAGGTATTACCATGCTATTGACAGACTAAAATCAAATATTTGTCTTGCCAGAATTCCAGGTATTGGCATATCCACAGATATTTACATGTTATTAATGGGTATCAACCAATGACATTAACATACAGGGTGGAATTTTTAAATGGAATAAATTCAGCATCAGAAAGCCTGTTTATTTTCTGGAAAAAAAAAAAAAAACGGTTCCTTTTATTTTTAGTTTGGCACATTTTTTCGGCCTTTCCATGAAATTTGCCCCTCTCTTAAGGGTAGAAACCACCCCCAACTTTTTTTTTTCAAATGTAAAGATATGTATTGTGATAGCTCGTTACTTTTGCATTTCGGTGATCTAGGAGGCGAGAAAAAAAATAAAAAATATTTTTCCACACAATTTTTTTACAGTTAAAATTGTTGAATATCTCCAGCATTTCTTCTTGGTAGAACCCTAATGCGAAACAAGCCCCATTTGTAACATTATGTAATTATTTCTGACGTTAACACACTATTTGATGCCTGATAATCGGATTCTCAACCCTAAAATAGTGTGTTCATGTCAAAAATAATTACATAACTAGATCACTGAAATACAAGAGTAAATAATGGGTCATATTCCTTTTTTTATGCCCATTCCAACGAGCTATCAAAATACATATCTTTAAATTTGAAAAAAAAAGTTGGGGGTGATTTCTACCCTCGTTTCTACCCCTAAGAAAGGGGTGGATTCCATAAAAAGGCCGAAAAAATTTGCCAAACTAAAAATAAAGAGACCTGTTTTTTTTTTATTTTTCCAGAAAATAAACAGGCTTTCTGATACTAATTTTATTCCATTCAAAAATTCCACCCTGTATATTGCCTAGATATCTACAAGTATTCACATATATTACCTACATAATTACCAAGTAGGTATTGCATAGTATTGACACTATTGACATATATTAACCAGTCATTTGTACACCGATTAACAAGGTGAAAAACCCCTCGCTCTGCCCCTATAAAAATCTGCTACCTTCAATATACTTTATAACCTGATTCCTTGTACTTTATTTTTTGAGTCACGAAAAATGGTATGAAATTTTCTAAATATCATATGAGATGAAACATGTTCATCCATTCGTAGAGATTAGCCCACTTACCTACCTTCTGCTAATGAATAAACATTCATTTATCTCAAAAGGCCACTTTCCCATTTTTCAAAATCATATTTAAATTATTGTGTCATTTTAATACCATCTAATACCATCTATGCATATTGCATATACTTTTTTTTCGAAAACAAAACTTATTTCTGAAAATACAAAGATTTGAAAATCTGCTGCGAAAATGCTGACAAGGACTATGACGTCAGAGTCTCTAGAATTAACAAAAATGCGAGAATGCCAAATTTCTCATTAGCGCATGATTCCAAAACATGACTGCATCAAATTAAAGTATTGTATTACTAAGTGGAAACTCCAGTACATCACATTACGTCCTTTACTACGCTATAAAAAATAAAGGATAGGTATAATCGGAGAACTCTTGTTACCTAGTACAATGAACCTAAATGTTGCCAAATGTTTCTCAATCTCTGTATCTGTCATTAGCAATAAACATGATAATATGGTAATTTTTACGAGCAATAGAAATAAACTTGAAAACAGAAAAAATACATAGGTTTTAAACTTATAGTTATACCTACATATTTGTTACATTATTACATAAAATGCCA
Source organism: Ceutorhynchus assimilis (assembly GCA_917834065.1). Lineage (NCBI taxonomy): Eukaryota > Metazoa > Arthropoda > Insecta > Coleoptera > Curculionidae > Ceutorhynchus > Ceutorhynchus assimilis. The sequence goes on from OU892281.1 coordinate 9,589,888, forward strand.
AAGTATGTATAGTTGATTCATATTCGGGAATAGGAAAAACCGTTGCATCCATGCTAACAGTTGCTTGAATGGAAATTCCGCATTTCTATTGTGGCAACAAGCACATGAATATCGTCTTCAGCCAATGGGAGGTTGTTTTTTGCTATTTTTATTTATTCCGACTAAAATCTTGCAAAATGTTCAATAAGTCTTCTACAGGCACTTCAAAATTGGAAAAATTCGAAATCATTAAAACATTGACTTATCAAAATTCATTTTTCTTATTTTTTTCTCAAAAAGTACTCTTAAGTTTTTCAAAAGTAATAAGGGTGCAAACATTCTTATTTTTAGTTGTTTTATTCAATTATGCCAATTTTAAAAAATTAGTAATAGAGCCCATTGCTTGTAAATCTCTGTAAAGTTTTCTGGGTAGAACAAGTCTCCGACATCTTGTATACAAAAATTAAAACTTCTTTCTGCTATGGTAGGAGTAACTGATTTTTAATATTGAAATCCTGTTCTCCAATGGTTTACAAGCTGAAAATCTTCTTATTCTCATTGACTCTATCATTGTTTATCTCAATAAATTGTAGTTGAATTTCAAAGAAAGCCATTGCTTTATGATTATGTATGAATTCAAAAGCACCTGGTAATTTGTCCCTATCCATTTTCTTGTTTTTTCCAGCTCAATTATCTTTAAAAATACCAAATGTATGCAAAACAAAACCATATTTTTCCTGCAAAATCTTGAAAAAGAAACAGTTTTTGAAGCATGAAATAGTGTTTGTTTCGAGAATTCTGGAAAAATAAACAGATTAACGAAACAGGAGCCGGAACAGTAGTGTTTATGGAAAATTTAGATTTCCCTTAATTGCCTGGTTTTACGGCCAAGAATAAACGAATTCCTTGTTTGAATGAAAAACAATTTTTCATCGGAATAGGTAGGTGCAGTCCAGATGTTGTATTCGCTTAATAATTGAAATCCTGAGGATTTAATTAGGCCAGCTGTTTATCCCAAAGGTCAAATTATTATCTTATGCTTATTTTGATTCGCTCTTGTGTTATTCTACAAATGTTTTTTTGCGCAGTGCTAGACTTTAAGGAATATTTCATTAATTATCTAATCTCCCCTGTATTATTTTGTAATTGATGCAAAATAAACCAGACAGTATGGCAGCAACTTTCTTTGTGTGAGCACCAATTTTTTCTTCTAGACAAAATTGGTACCATTAATCCACCACATGGGTGGTTCCATACGCAGAGATATGACAGCAAAAGTAACACATTTAATAGCAAACAGTTGCGGAGGCGATAAGTATCAATACGCTTCAACTTTCAAAGTTCCAGTGATGAACCTGCAATGGGTTATTGATAGCTGGGAACAACATCGCTACGATTTGGATTTCAGCGCTTCGCAGGATTCATTTGTGGTAGGAATGTGAATCTTGTGGTGATTTCTTGTCTGAAACTTTTTTTTGTTTATAGAATATGTACAAACTTAAGCCTTTCCATGGAGCCCGGGTTTGTTTCTTGGGCTTCCCAGAAGAAGAGGAGAATCACATGACAGAAGTTTTGCTATGTAACGGTGGCACAGTTACCACTCCCGAAGATCCTAATTGTACACACGTGGTAAGTTGCTATTTTGTTTGTATATTGAAATAAATTGAAGGTTACTATTAATTTCATGCTTTCTGCTAAATCTCTAAAGTAAGTGTTGTTATATTATTATTGTGGTTTGTTCAATATTTGTGTCATTTTAATGTGAAATGTCTTTTTTTAGTTATGTTAGTCATGTTTATCTATGGGCATCTATTATTTATTCAGAGTAGTTCAAAGGCTTATGAATATTGCTTTTTAAAAATGGATATTGGTTATATGATTAAACTTAAAGCTAGGGTGGTGGTTATAAAATAAATTATTTTGAGTATGTGGCAGACTTTGGTTGTTAGGAGGAATATTTATGACAATAGTTTCTGAGGGGTCAGCCACTATGCTCACAAAAGTACAATGATTTCCATATTTGGCAATCACTGATCAATGAATCTCATGTATTCCCATCTCAAGAATTGCGACTGATTGTCAACGATTTTCAGATATTTTTTTATGAAAACCAGGTGAATTCCATTTTTTTTGGGGATTCCTATATCATTCTCAATGATGATGATGTTCTACATCATTTGATGATTTCCTACCATCGTCCAATTTGAAAAATTGGAAACTTCTGTATTTGCAACTCTTCCAAAATCTAGCAGCTTTTATTTCCATGGTTGTCCACACCCACGCAGATTTTGTTGTAGGTATAAAAAGTTGTTGAGCCCTAGATACCATTGCGTGTCTACACTGCATAATATGGATCTGATATAATGGATATTTCTTTAATTTCACAAGAATGTTCATCTGAATCAGAGACATCTTCAGCTACACGACAAACTTATTTCTGATTCTGATTCAGATGTGCTATCGTCTCTGCTTCTCGCCCTACTTAGTATTTATTCCACTTTCCCTTTTCAAGTTCTTATTGCCTTGGATTCCTGACTTTGTCTTTCTCAGAGACTTTGACTTTCCCATAGGTCTTAATACTCGATCGACAAATGTTCCTGCTTCTCTGAAAATAATCAAATTCAAGTTGAGCCCTGAATAATCTCTCAATTTCAGCGAATCGCACTTGCTAAACCCTCATTTATGGAGAAATTCTATTTCTTCTTTTGGCAAGTCGGATTCGAGAGAGGTTTCAAGATTCATGTTTTCATTTTCATGATATACAACATTGTCATACTTTAAGTCTGTTCTCACAGAAACCATAAACCATTCAGAGCGAATTTCATTGGTGGAAAATAGTCGGAAAACGGGTTGTTGGCGATTTGCACCAATCAAAAACGCTCTGACTGGTTTGGGATTTCTGTGAGAACAGACTTAATCTTCATCTCGTTCTTCATCTTCTTCAAGTTCTAAACTCTTCATAGTCTCGAGTTCAGTTATTGCCTAATGGCTCAGTTATTGGGAAACTCGTTAGGAAATTAAATTTATTTCAAATTTTCTAGCACTCAATGTTGCCTAAAACTTAGTCTTAAAGCCAAATACACAACTGACCGGTACGCTGTATCGTTTGAAATGTATGATATGCGATTTCTGGCTTGGAACGAGATGATATTTCCAGCGATTACCACATGATTCTCAGCGATTGCCAATGGATTCCTATGTGATTCCCATGGAGTCCTAGGAGATTTCTAGCGATTCCCAGATACTCCTATGTGATTTCCATGTATTCCTGAGTGATTACTATATAATTCCCAGAAAAATATACAATGATTTCCACCAGTGGTTTACCCTTTGATAGCTTCTACACCACTCGATAGCTTCTACACCACTCCAGTGATTATGGTTATTGGATTCTTATTAGGAAATTATATAAATAGTGTCTGACGTTCTGGTTTTGGAAACATTTCAGGCGATTTTAATTTGCATCATCTTGACAGGTTACAGAACAAATATTTTATTATAACAATACAGAATTCCTAATAACTCACATAAGGCACCGAATCAATAAGTCATGCTACCTGCCAATTGACTTAATTTTATAACCATATTATGAACCTGACTTATAAATTTGTTCCAAATAGTGATAATAATAAAAGTACATATTATGAAAACCTACCTATATTTTTCCTAGAAATTTGCATGAAAGCTATAAATTGGGTATATTCCTCCAAGATACTAATACCAAATTTCACCAATAAATTCTAATTGATGACTTTATAGAATCTCAACAAACCAATATCCATTTGCTTCACTGTTGCTTTCTAATTTGTTTACACTGATAATTTGACTTTGAAATGCTCATAAACAAAACCAATGGTCGTGGGTTTTTTTTCTTTATAGGTTATGGAAAACTCTGAGGTGTACACACTGGAAGCTGCGAACGCTGCACAACTTACCTCTCCCATAGCCAAAACTTTCCTTGCCGAACCTTCCCTTCTGAAAACCCCAAATAACAACAGCATTGTCGATATTAATTGTTTACAAAGTTTGGAAACTTTGCAAGAAGTTTCGCGTAATGAAGATTTGGTTAATGAAATGGATAGTATTTGTTTTGAAGATCAGTTTAATGTTTCTGTGAAAAGGAAGCGAGAATTCGGTTCTCCTGATAGTACGTTGATTATTAAAAGAAAACGAGATAAAGTCAGCTACAGTGAAAGAAAGAAAAAAGTTTCTAATTTTTTTAAAACTCCTATAAACTATTTTTCAAACAGGAGACGCACCATTGATGCTGCAAGTTTCGATCATTCTTTGAACGATAGTTTTATATCCGCTTCAGGCGTTTTTAACGTTGAAACTCTAGATAACTTAAACACAACGGATGCAACTCCTAAAACAAGTTTAAGAAAATCCAAGAAAAATTTATTCACAAGAACCTTCAGCTCTTCAAGATTCACCAGGAGCAAATCGAAAAAAAGCTTGTCAAAACTATCATTTATCGAAGACATTAATCAAGATAAACTGAATGCCAGTTGTTTCCCAGATATTTCCTTGAATCCACAATTTCCTTTGCGCAATAGCGAAATAGGCGTCGGCGATATTGCACAGTCATCCAGAAGAACTTCTGCTCTTGCGGTACTAACTTCCATTTTTCATGTTTCATGTTAATTTAGGACTCAACATAACAGATCAACTCTTAACTTGTTGTTGTTTTTCCATGAATTAGGATTAAGTTAATAAGGTCATTTGGGTTTCAAATTTATACTACCTGTCTTATATGGGTTCATTTCATATGGCTACCTGTTATTTTTGGTTTGTAATTTAAAGATCTTTTATGTTGTGTCCTTTTATTGTGGGTCATAATAATGCTGGTGAATTAAAAATTTCCTTAGCTAAATAAAGGTTTCTGCATGAGCAAAAATGTTTGGGGGCTTAACTTATTTTTGAAAATGCACTTAGAATATCTACTCCTTTACACTCACTGTACAAAATCTTATATAGGGTGTTTTATGTCTTAAGTAATTCTACAGGGTGGGGTTAGTATTGACAAAAACCCTATATGCATGCTAAAAATTAGCCTTCTTGATTCTCATTTTTGACACTAAAAACTTAAAATTGCTTTGCCCTGTATATTAAATAACTTCCTTGGAGAGTTTATGGCATTTTTTTATTGTGTATATTGATGACAGGGGTTAGGACTTGATATTTTTAGAGAAGTGGTAAAAGACCCTGTATAACTTTTCTTATGTTGTGTAACATAATTTAAAACAACCTTTCAAAACTTACTTGAAAACATGTATTTCTAACATTAATAATATGAAATTGGGTTTGTTTGCAAAGGAAATTTTTAATTAATATCTAACTTTTCTAGTAGCTAAATTTGATTTTTGTGAAAAAGATTTTGGAAAATGTTTGAGCATCAATAAAAGTTTATAAGTTTTCTTAAACTCTTTTATGCATTCTTACAGATTCATCAGCCCTACTAAATGGATGGACCTATCTAAAACATATTTCCAACATAGGTTTTAAAAACAGCTTTAACCCCATATTTTTTTAATTTCTCCCTCCATACAGGTGGTGGATGAATCCGTGGTTGGAGAACGTCCTGATGTATCTGCCCCTCGTGCCTACATTGTCAAAGCCGAATGGTTCTGGACCTCTGTACAAAAAGAGTGCAGTTTGGATGAAAAAGAGTATCTTTTTGATGACTATATTGAGCATATTGTTTCGCCTGGACCGGGAAGAAGGGAAAGTCATGCCACAGCGACACCTAGCAGTGCTAGCAGGTATAAAAACAAGTCAATTATTGAAAAAAATAGATTGATCATTTGTGTTTTCTAGCAGAAGAAAACGTAAACGAATCCACGAAACTCTTCAATCTTTGGTACAACAGACGCAGTCTCCAGCGCTTCACAAGCGTCGTTCTTCGGTAAGCGATGCCGGTCTTTTGAGCGTCTCTGGTTCATTTCTGGATTGCACAGCTAGCCCGGTTAGTACTACATCCACTACTAAAGGAAATAGACGTCTGTCGGTAAAGGTTAATAATAAATTTATGTCTGAGTGTTGTTTATATGCTCAAGATTTTTTTATTTTGTCTGTTGCACTGTGAAGATTTACTTGAGCTATTTTTCTCACAACTCTAATTATTGTTCATCTCTACTAGAAATAATATCAATAGGAAAGTTGTGAGAAAAATTATTAGCGTGTTTTACCTTATTCATGAAAAAATCAAAGACAAATGCCTTCTCATCTTCTACAACAGTACGAACAATGAATTCCACAAAATGATTTGGACAAAATTCGTATAATAAATAAGAAACACAAATTGAGAAGTTAATATGTTTGTTGGAAGAAATTTTCCAAATATTTATCATCAATATTCAATACAAATTCTTCTTAAACTCTAACAGGTAGCATAAAATTGCCCTTAATTTGCATAAATCAAGTACTGGTGGTTAACTTCTAATTACATATTGGTACCTGTAGTAGCCAATAGATTGACTTGGGGTCTAAAACATTACCTGATTCAATTTTTGGGGCTGGATAAATCTTTGAATTTGTTGACAACACATTCAGTGTTCTTCAAGCTAAGGCAGTACACACTGCTACTTCTAGAAAAGTTGTGTTTGTAGAATACCTGTCCATAATCTGTGTGTATTATTGTCAAAAATGTCAACTTTGATTTACTCAGCTGCAGTGTTTAACCATACAATCAATGGTATTTGTGAAGATGAATATAATGAAACTGCAGATGAATTTTATGAGTGGGATTTGTCTTTCAATTTTTTGAAGGAAGAGGTTTGTGTTTTTTTTGTGTATATTATTTGAAACCTTTATTACTCATTATTTTTGTTTGAAACTTTTAACCCTTCTACAAATTGAAGTAGAATTTTTGTGCTTTTGAAATAAGTAATTAATTTCAATTCTACTTCAATTTGTGAGCGACTCGTTCAACTATTAAATAATTTACTCTTAAATTTAGGCTGAAAAGGCAATAATCGATGTGTCAGATGCTCAAAAAGAAACACCAAGAAAAAATTTGACTGCGCGTCATCAAGTTTTCCTTGAACTATTACAGACAGAGTCAAATTACGTGGAAATTCTTCGTACCATAGTTACCTTGTTCAAAAACCATTTGGAAAATATGCCAGATGAGGAAGCTCTTTTGAATAACACAGAGTTGAATCTAATTTTTGGAAAACTACCACCTATTTATGAGACGCACTTGAAAATGTTGGATGAGGTAAGAATTTTTTGGAATTGTTAGTTAAATTTTATTTGTTCTACCCCTAAAGAAAGTTTGTTTTCATATGGATTTTGCTTAATTTTGTGTGTAGAAGTCATGCGAGGGGTAGATCGCAAGGCAGTTTTTGTACACCAGATTGCAGTTTTAGGGGAAATCATGGATGATTTTCCATGATTTCCCCTGATTTCTACCCATAAGATTGTCCAAGATTTCCTTTGATTTCTATAAAATTCCCCTAATGAATAATTATAAGATTTTTTGTCGCTCTGATATTTGAAGTAGGAGTTGTCGCCTTTGTGTTACTGATAAATTTTTCCAACCGGTCAGTGCTTATTCTTTCCCCTTCTCTTCTTTGAGGTTTTCCCTGATTTCCTTAAGATTCCCTCTGATTTGCCTTAAGATTTCCTATGATTTCCTTAAGATTTCCCCTGATTTCGTTGAGGTTTCTCCTGATTTCCTTAAGATTCCCTCTGATTTCCACTGATTGCATTCGATTTTCTCCGATTCCCTCTTGATTTCCCCTAATTTGTACACCAAATTTCCCTTGCGGTTTATCCCTCGAAGTCATGAGAAGTTTCCAACGATTTCACATACTTGTATGAAATGGTTTTGAGTAACATTAAATCGTAACTTTATATTTGCATTATTCTAAATGTCTATGTTCCCTTCCAGTTTCGTTGGACGTCAGCTCATTGGAACGAAGAACGCAGCATAGGCAATATCATCATTAAATATTCTACAGAATTACAAAGGGCCTATCCTCCGTTCATCAACTATTTCGAGGAAATGAAAGAAGTGCTGAACAGTTGCGACCAATCGAAACCGCGTTTCCACGCTTTTCTCAAAGCGATGCAAACTAAACCAGAATGCGGCAGGCAAAGTTTACAAGAGTTGATGATCAGGCCGGTGCAGAGGCTAGGAAGTATTAGTTTGTTGCTAAATGGTAAATTTGTGAGTGCTTTTTGAAAAAAATTATTAATAATATTTATTTTTGCAGATATGCTTAAAAATACAGCAAAAACCAATTCAGATCATGGAGCTTTAGATCAAGCATTGGCAGCTTTAAGGGAAGTGATGACGCATATAAACGAAGACAAACGCAAAGCTGAGGGCCAAGTAACACTGTTTAATATTTTCAATGATATTGACAATTGCCCAGTAAGTATAGCAAAATAAAACTTTACAAAAGCAATTTCTCTAATCTCAAATTTTCTTTGTCTAGGCCGAGCTAGTTTCTTCACACCGAAGTTACATGGCCAAGTCTGATGTAATTCAGCTATCTTCTTCTGAAGGTTTGGCAAGTAAGGGCAGCAGTTTGGTGATGTTCATTTTCAGCGATCAGTTGGAGGTTTGCAAGAAAAAATCAAAGTCATTCAACAGTACAAAGAGTCCTTCGGCTAGCAGCTTTCAGATTCAGGGTAGACCTAATGTCAAACCGTACAAGCATGTAAGGATGATGGCTTTGAATACTATTAAGAGGGTAAGAAATAATGTGATGAAACTTTTTTTAAATTTTACTAATAGTTATTGTTGTTTTACAGGTGATTGACATTAAAGAAACTGAAGACTGTCAAAAAGTGTTTAGCCTTGTTTGTCGAAGCAACGAAGAGAGTAAAGAAAGACTGTATTCATTTGCAATGGCTGATGAAGAAGCTGACAAAGTTGCCTTTTTGAGAACTTTAACGCGTACAATGGCCAATAATGTTTGTTCTGCAGATGCTGTAAGTAAATTAGTCAACAATTCTTAGTGCAAATATTTAAATTCAATTATTTTTTTCAGGATAAATTCATGGCTTATCTGGAACCTCATCAGCTGGCCATTGACACTAGTGACTTGAGCAATGGTACCCTGTCAAAGGCTTTCAAATTTGCAAAAACGCGACTGAAGGTGAGTTCGTCCAGTTCATTCAGAGCAATCAAAAAACGTTTGATGAGAGCGACAGTCAAACTTAATATGACCACATAGACGATATTTTGTTCCTTTTTGGGTTGATCTGGTGTATCATGGATATAGCCAACCAGTAGCAAGATGCTGGGTTTTAATTTTATACTATGACAAATCCGGACATAGTATAAAAATGTGGCTCTTTGATTTTTCCAAAATCAACTTTTTTTTTATTCTAAGTTTTATTGAGTGAGATTTGTGCTAGTGCAATATTATGTTTGTTGAAATTTTGCAACCAATGTGTTCTTCGTTAAGAAATTTCAAGTGATATTATTGATATTGTGTCTTTTTAACTAATAATTAGGATTATCAGTGTCATATTTTTGATGTGCCTCCCAGTTGATGTGATCCATTTTATGAAGAATGTGGAAACTGGAACATATTAGCCCATTCCCAATATATGCTATGTCATTTTTCCTAATTATTATAATTTTGTGATATAAAATTTTATTAATTTATTATATTTGTTTAATTTCTTGAAACCTTTTGGATTTTTTTTTGTGTAAAATAACTTGCAAAGAAGCTTCTTCTGTTCTTTGTCCTCTTATATCTATGATGTCTTTGTACAAAAGGACGACAATTGGACCACTTTTGAAGTTTGCCATGGAGTTGGCCCTTTACAGAGCTGAAATCTATTGAGGGAAATTAAAACAAATTTAATAATATGTTATAATAGTACCTGATTTACAACAATATATAAGTGAAATATTATAGTTGATAATTGTGTTTTTCTTTCTCCTTGGGCCACAATATTACTTGACACGATGATATCTCAGGAACTATAAGTGCAAATGAGCTGAAATTTTCAGGGATTGTAGTCCCTTTATTAAAATAAATTTCAGTGAAAATTTCAGCTTTCTATCTATAATAGAAAAAAAGTTATGCTCTTCCAAAGTTTTCCAAAATCTAAATCATAGGTTACTTCTTACTAAAACGATAAAATTTCAATTTTTTTTTTGTTGAGATTTTGTATCCTTATGGTCAATTAACATCCCCCAAACTCCATACACTAAATTATTCTCAAATTTGAAGCCGAAATATATGAAAAAAAGCACTCAGAAAAATTGAAAAATTGATAAATCACCCCAAATTGCTTAACACGATTTTATCTCAGGAACTATAAGTGCAAATGAGCTGAAATTTTCAGAGATTGTAATCCCTGTATTGAGATAAATTTCAATGAAAATTTCAGCTTTCTATTCATAATAGAAAAAAGTTATGCCCTTCCCAAGTTTTCCAAGATCTAAATCATAAGGTAGCTAAAGATATCATATATGTACAGGATGTTTCAAATTCGAGCCATATCATTGGGATCTCGGAAACAGTAAGATATACAGGGTTGGTTAAATGGGGGCAAAGTTGCGTAATTAGATGCTTAACAAAATGCCGCTTTGATATTTAAGGTATTCCGAATACTTCCGGAGATATCCGGAGAAAACCCACATTTTGCAAAATTGTTTTTATTTTTTCCTGACTTTATTTGAAGTGATATTCCAAAATAAATGTCACTTCATCATTGTCACTTTTTCTCCCCTACAAGATGCTACCATCAAATTTAAAATCTGACGTTTCGTCTTTGGGCCACCATCATCAACTCTATTTTTTCAAATACGATCCTGGATTTTTTATTTCAGATTTTTAGTGCTTCTGATATCCCAAAACCTATGACGTATCGCATTTATTCAAAAAAATATGTTTTCTACTTGTTAGTAATTTCCTACCAAAATTATCTTCTCTGTCTCTCTCTAACACATTTGGTTCTTATGGAAAGTACCAATAATATAATTTTTTTGAATAAGTGCAATATGTCATTGGTTTTGGGACATCAGAAGCTTATGAAATTTAAAATAAAAAAAGAGGGTCCGTATTTAAAAAAATGAAGTTGATGATGGTGGCCCAAAGACGAAACGTCAGATTTCAAATTTGATGGTAGCATCTTGTAGGGGAGAAAAAGTGGCAGTGATGAAGTGACATTTATTTTGGAATGTCACTTCAAATAAAGTCAGGAAAAAATAAAAACAATTTTGCAAAATTTCGGTTTTTTCCGGATATCTCCGGAAGTATTCGGAATATACTAAATATCAAAGTAGAATTTTGTTAAGCATCAAATTACGCAACTTTGCCTCCATTTAACCAACCCTGTATATCTTACCTTACCGTTTCCAAGATCCGAATGATGTGGCTCTGAAATACCATGTACAGGGTGATCTATTATAAATGTCACCCTCTTCTAACTTTTTCATTTGAAATTTTTGACAAAAGTGTCTAATACAAAAGTTTCAATAAATTGTCGAAAGTTTTTAACTAAGTCAGTTTTAGACATACAGGGTGTGTCAAAAAAGTGTAGCAATGTGAAGTTATATTTTTTTAAAATGGAAAATCCTGCATATTGTGCGCTTATTTGTTAGTCACTTTTAACCTGATTTCAACCTCTTTCAAGGTTTCATACTGAAAAAAGAAAAATTATACCATTGAAGCTTTAGAGAATTTTTTTTATGAACAGTTTATTGTTAAAATTTTATTCATTAATATACAAGGTGAAATATTATAATAAATCCAGGTGTCTAAGTTATTATTATTTTTGAAAAAAATAACATGAGAGACCTAGCAAGGGATTTTCGCGTTTTTCCCTATAACTATTGAAGATAAACCGAGAGATAAACATATAAAACTGTATATCGTTGAAATCAGATTAAACGGGACTAACAAATAAGCGCACAATATACAGGGTGTTCCATTTAAAAAAATATAACTTCACACTGCTGCACTTTTTTGACGCACCCTGTATGCCTAAAACTTAGTTAAAGAGTTTTGACAATTTCTTAAAACTTTTGTATTTGACACTTCTGTCAAAAAGTCAAATTATAAAGTTGGCAGGGGGTGACATTTATAATGGATCACCCTGTACATACCATTTAAATTTAAATCAAAACCGCAATCTCAGAGGACACCACCAAAAATTAAAAAGAGAAAGGGCCCTACTGCTTGGAAGAAGGAACTTCCTGAGCAACCGTGTCGTATACCAGTGGAATTCTTTAAGTGAAGAAACTATAAGTGCACCTAACAAGAATGTATTTGAAAATAGACTAGACAAAAACGTAGAAACGTTGAATAATGCCACAGTTCCAGTAACTAGAAGACAAGCATCGGAAGCGGCAGACGACGGAGCTGCATCTCCTCGCGGAACCCCACAGCCCCTAGCGGAAGGTAGTGAGGCAAGTGGCGCACCTACGCGAAACCGTACCACAAGGTCACGCACCGCAACAGGACAAGATCCCTCTGTGAGAGAAGAAGACTTGGCTCGTACTAGAGACGATCCCGTCTCTCCTCCACAAACCCGGTCGGGATGTGTGCGCTGGACAAGGAAAGATAACCTAGATTTACTACCGGGCTACAAACCTCGAACAAAACCTAACGGGCTATAGAGACCGACTGCTTGATATATGGTCAACGCATCAGCCAGACTTCAGACGAAAAGCTCAACAGTTGTCGGATCAAGTACGATCCTTACTAAAAAGAAATGCACAAGCTGAAATAATCTTAAAGACGAAGTCAGACGAGAACAGCATGTTGAAGAAAGCGACCATGCCACCGAACAACCTGACGATTTCAATAACTGTACCAGAACTAGCATACCAGAACGTCGAAGAACGAGATATTCAATACTCCCAGAGCCTGCACCAGAAGAAATCAACGAACAGATAAAAAATCGATTCGAATCTTTGCATCTAAAGTATGAAGGTATAGATCTGTCACTCTGGCCAAACATCAAAAAAATTAGATATAACATAAAAACAAAATCAACTGTATGCAACATAAACAAAATATTACAACAATATCTAGCAAATAGCTCATCACTGGAAGAAACATGTCACCTTACCTACTGCGCAGCAGTAACGGTCTGCATAATAACAGGTAGATGAAAGGTGAACAAAATTCAAGAACTCCACGAAACATTACATCGGCTCCACCCTGGAAAAAGAGATTGGAGAATAAGATAAACTCTATTAGAATAGAAGTAGGAGTATTGCATACTTACCTAAACACAGAAGATCCTACTAGGCGAACAAAACTAATCATACTAGGCATTACTCGGCGATACCAACTACAGAACCAGGCAAAACCGGAACTGAGAGACTTGCTGGATACTCTGAAACAAAAAATTTCAGCATTGGGATGCAGATTGAGATGATACAATGAATCTGAAAAAAGGAAACAACAAAATAGAGACTTTACAACAGACCCAAAAGTATTCTTTAGAAAGCTAGGGGAAAAAGAAACAGCAGCTGAAGGAAACCTGGTAGAAGAGGAGATTATGTACGACTTTTGGAACAACATATGGGGGCAAGAGAAACAACACCAGGAAGCATACTGGATAAAAGATGAAGAACAAAGAGTTTCAAACTTACCTCAGATGGAACCTCTTCAAATTACCACCAACCAAGTGAAAGAAGTTGTAAAAAACTTGAAGGCTCCAGGTGTTGATAAAATCCAAGCTTACTGGTGGAAGCACTTCCCAAGCACTCATGAAACACTCTCAGGTCAGTTTTCAAATGCATTGCAGAACCCAGGAATAATTCCATCATTTTTTACAAGGGGCATAACATATATGATTCCTAAAAATAATGGAATAAACGCTCCAAAAAACTCCGTCCTATTACATTTTTGCCGGTAGTTTACAAAATACTATCCTCCGTCATGGAAAAAGCTATCACGGAACACCTTAGTAGACAGAACGTACTAGCAATAGAACAAAATGGCAGCAGAAAAGGCTCAAAGGGAAGCGCCGAATGGCTTATCGATTCCATTCCATAGTGGGAAGACAGGCCAAAAAAAAACAACAGAAATCAATCGCCTGGATTGACTATAAGAAGGCATTCGACTCCGTGCCTCACTCCTGGATCCTAAGAATACTTTACATCTATAAGATTGACCCTAACGTCATTAATGTTCTTGACCTTATGGGGACATGAAAGACCTCCCTTTCGGCAAGTTCAAAAGAAAGGAACTATATTACAAGATCGTTACGGATACGCAGGGGAATCTTCCAAGAAAACAGCCTTAGCCCGCTGCTATTCTGTATGGCAATCAACCCATTTAGCTTTATGTTAGAGTCAGGAAAATACGGCTATTTAATACAAAAATCACCAACTGTAAAAATCTGCCATCTCCTCTACATGGACGACTTGAAGCTGTATGCATCCAACCCAGAACAACTTAAGGGACTTCTCACTTCTCGAGCTTGTCGGTGCATTTAGCGAGGCTATCCATAATATGGAGTTTGGCGCTGATAAGTGTGCATTTACTGCTAAAAAGGAAAAATCCAAGAATCAGAGGAGATAAAACTCCAAGGTGAAATGGTTTTCTCCCCACTATCAATCGGAACGACATACAAATACCTAGGTATGCAGCAGGCATTAACAACGGATCATAGTGACATGAAAAAGCGTATTGTGAATGCATTTATGGGAAGGCTTAAAAGTATCCTCAAAACTGAGCTGTACGCAAAAAATAAAATTACAGCCGTAAACATGTGGGTTTACTTAGACCGTAAAATAAGGACATCTATGACCAAGTACCGCATGCACCACCCACATGCATCTAGCTCAAGGTTGTACTTACCCAGGTAATACCTACCAAAAATTACCTGAAATTTATAGCTAAACAACAAATTGAAAACGACAAATGTCGACTCTGCCATACATCTGCTGAAACAATCCAGCATATTTCCTAAGCATGCACTTACCTTGCCCCAAGGCAATATCTCCAAAGGCATAAGAAAGTTGCTGGCATACTCCATCAAGCAATCTGTAAGAAAATGCTAATGTTACAAGAAGAAAAACCATACTACATGTACTTATCTGAGAAAATCCATGAAAATGATGAATGCAGGATCTACTGGGATACGGACATCATCACGGACAGACCTGTAGAGCATAACAGACCTGATATACTTGTCATTCACAAAAAGGAAAAGGAAGCACACATCATCGACATAACAATCCCTCTGGATGATAACATAAGGAGCGCAAGAACTGAAAAAATATCAAAATATACAG
The DNA here is from genome assembly GCA_917834065.1 of Ceutorhynchus assimilis. NCBI lineage: Eukaryota > Metazoa > Arthropoda > Insecta > Coleoptera > Curculionidae > Ceutorhynchus > Ceutorhynchus assimilis. The sequence continues at coordinate 9,605,093 of OU892281.1, forward strand.
AGCTAGCACAGGAAATGAAAGCCATATAACCTACGAAAAATCATTATACTCCCTATAATAATTACCTGCAACGGCCTTGTCGACGGTCGGGGTCGAAGGGCCCAAGCAAATGATTGCGGAAATGTAGAAATGCACTATCCTATCCCCATGTGCCATTGTTCGAACCGTTTTAGCCCGCGATTAGGCCGTTGATTTGTAAGAATCCCGGCCCAGCCAAAATCTACCAGAGACATCTGTGAAAAAAAAATAATAATAATAATCATAAAATCTCTCATCAGAATTAGGGTCAAGAAACCGCGCGGAGTGGGTATCTCAAGTTATGAGAGGTTATTTATGCTAGGAGTTTTGCTTCTAAAAACTCAAATGCACTAAGTCTTACTTTCTTCCATTGCATTTTGAATGTACTATTGCAGGTGGGCCGAACGTTCTCCTTCAACAAATCGACCCCTTCAAAGTTGAAGAGAGCCGTCAGCTCAATGATGTCGCCCTTTGGCAGCTCCACCAACTTGACGCCGGCTTCTCAATTGGCCAATATGCGATTGGCAAGCTACAGCAATATCAATGTAAGTAAATCAGTCGCTTGCAGTTATTTCCAAATACCCACCTTATATCTTCTTACTTTGGAATCATTTTGCATTAGAGTCATTTGAAATACATATTTCATCACTGTAGACCACACCAATAGAAAAAGTCACTTGTTATCCAAGAGGCTTCAGTCACTAATACATATATGATTAAAATAGTGACCAACTGAATTGCTATCCCAAATGTTATTTTCATTAAATTTACAACTATAGAAGATAAAACTTTGATCTGCAGTGACATTTTTTACCTTGGACAACTCGTTTTCTTTTCAACATTGATAAACTTATTGGAACATTAGTTTTTCTTTTTTTCCAGGAGCTAGGCAGCAACGTTGAAAACTCAGACGAATCTCTAACAGCGGCGCCAATGTCAGTACAACCCACACGCAAAATGAAATCGTCTTCTTTGGGTGTGAACGCGTTCAAACGCTTATAGCGACATTCGATGCTCAAAAATTTATATATATATATATTTTATTTTTCATGGATGATCTGTACATAGTTAACATTAATTTAAGTTTTACTACAAAAGAAAAGAAACATTGAAAAGTGAACTGATTTAAAGTGAGAAAGATCTGTTTTGGGGAGAGTGCACCCTATTTAGTTTAAGAGGTGATGTTTGAGAAATACTCTTTTTCTTCTTTGGTTCCTTGATGGAAAAAGAGAAGGAAATTATGAGATATGTAACCGCAGTCTTTTAGTTTTTCTATATTAAGTATTTATTGCCTGAATTTTTTTTTTCTAGAAATAAAAAAAATACTCAGGGAGTTCGATTAAGTTGAATGTATCTTAGTGTTAGCCATTTTAAACAAATTTGTAGGTGCACTTTAAAAAACTAGTGTTTAGGTAATTATTGTTAGATTTAACTACTTTAGACTTTTGTGATTTTTGAACTTTTTTTGTTGAAGAAATAATTCCTTGGAGAAAAATGTTTTTGGTATTTAATTTTCAGCAACCAATGTGGGATTTTTTGTTAAGTTTTTGAATGTAGACTAGTCTCACAAGAGACATCTGAGATTTTGAAAAAATATTCAGAACTGATTATATTTGTATTTCAACTCGCCTCAATCTCAGATATTTACACAAATATTTTGAATAGTTTTAGGATTTCACTTTTGAACTTCTCATTAAGTACAATCTGCCTTTTAAACTCTTTGTAACTATAACTAATATTCACAAAGCATTTTTTTTTTTTCAAATTCACATGCGTAACCACAAAAGCTGAATTTCCATACAGTTAATATTTTGTTTTTGTATATAGCTTAAGAAGTAATCTGAATTGGCTTATTTTTCAGAATCTCTTGCTCCTATGGGTACTTCTCAAACATACACCATAATGATATACTTTACTATACCTATATTATTTGTTTTAAAATTTGACATATTTATATAGTTGCAACTTTCCCCTATATTTTTAGGATTCTCTCTTTTCAAGCTCTCAAATCATAAGAAGAGGGATCCTATTAGGTATCTTTGATTTTTTTTTCTCGATACCATACAGAGACAAATTCAATCATAATTCAATGAGTTTTATACTGTGTTATAATTGATTGCCTTATAGGTGATTAATTTATTATTTATATAATGTAAAATAAACTTGAATAATTTATGCAGCCTATTTGTTTGTTTTATTTTTGCCCTTCAGCAAAACCCTTGAAATTTCTATGAAATGTTTTGGACAGATGAGCAAAACAAACATGTTTACTAATGCCCTTCCCAATATGAGATTTTTATTGTTTGGTCCTCATTGCTAAATTACGGGGCCGGGACAAGCTTACCCCCTATAGCTATTTTGGAATAACAAGATGTTTTTGTTTGGACAGTTTTAGGCATAATTTCTTGTTTTTGCAATATGTAAATTTTAAAGGTAGCAGGTAGCCTTTAATTTGCATATTACAAAAACAAGTTTGAGAACAATAATTATAATGAGAGAAGAGAAACTAGGCGTAAATGACTAAAAAATATGCAAATACTTTTGAAGACGCGAGTAACTGTCATGGGCATCAAACTGTAACAAATTCAAAAAAAAAAAATGAAACATTAGGAATTTTGATGATGGTAGAAAAGTTAACTTCTTGGCCTACGATCTCAAAAAAAAATGTCGATGATAATTATACAGGTTTTGAAAAGGATCTAAGAATTGAGGAAATCATGAAAATTTGTCTGTTAGACATTTTCAATTTTCGCGATCTTCAAAGACATTAAGAAACATCGAAAATTTGATGTTAGAGAAGTTAACTGATACTTTATTATTTTTGAACTATAATAGGTAGGTACTTACCTCAAATAAACAGATTTTAAGCAATGATGAAAAATAGAAACTTTCATAGAATTTAAAAACAAGTTTCAAGTGAATGTACTTATGTTGTTATCAGGTTTGTTTATAATATTCTGCGATTGTAGTATCGTCAGAAAAGCACGTTTCGGAATGAGAGAAAATAGTCCTACTTGAATCGAGTATTGAAAATCTAGTTTCAATAATTCCCGATAAAATTAATCGAAATATTATTAACACAAATGGCTTGAAGAAAAACTTATATTAACTACTCGAACCACTACAAGAAGAAGGTGGGTGTCGCCTATTTTCAATGTAAAAAGAACACTGAAGTAGAAAATATACATGTTGACAACGCTGACGCTTTCTATGACAATTCCTTTTACACCTTTTTTCTCGAATGGTCATGGACCGGTGTCATTGGGTGTTTTCTACCGAGGTAGAGGGTGCTTTGGTGTCTTAATGGTTACAATCTCCGAATCTCCCCTTTTGGAGTTCTCCTAGGTTCTCGGGGATACTCCAAGTCAATTTTTGATGTATGATCGCCACATATAAACAACTTGGAGCTTTAATGCGGCATCTGGGTCGTCCCATCTAATCTGGGTTCTTCGTCATTTTAATTTTTTCTTCGTTAGAAATCTCATCAGCATGCAGTACATCTGTGTTTTTCTGAGGAATGACCTCGTCACCTTCGGGTATATTATCAGTTTCAATAAGGCGTCGTCTCATGGGTCTTCCACGTGGGCGTATAGGTCGTACTGGTGTTGGAACTTCTCCTTTTCCCACATAAGGTGCCATAGCTGACGTATGTAGTTTGATGGTGGGACCTTCAGTTGGCTCTATAGGTTTAACTTCAACTGTTGCTGGAGTGACAACCTTAGTAACTTCATATATGGATCACCATCACGTCGTGGAGCAAATTTTGAAGTATAGGCATCTTTGGCTTTGCTAATTGGGTGTGTATCCACCATCACTCGATCTTCCTCTTTAATTTTAATGGGGAATAGTTCTTCTCCTTTGGTCAGCATAATGTTTCGATTTATCTTGGGACTTTTCATGGAACTCTCTTGCTTATCTCAAGGCTCTAGCAATATTTCTCGAATAAAGGGTAACTTGAGGAATGAAATTTTTCACTTTCAGTGATAGCTCTCATGTCCCTTTGTACATCATTGGGTGTGCGCAGCTCTCGTCCAAATGTTAAATAGACTGGGGTATATCCAGTACTGTCACATCTTGAGGTGTTCATGGCAAAATGCACGTAGGGTAGTTTATTCTTCCATCGAGTGTGACAACCTCCTACTAGAATTGATAATTGGATTTTCAAGTCGCGATTTATCCGTTCCACAGGATTAGACTTGGCATGATACACAGGTATTAAACTTAAGTGCTGATGAAAACCAAGAAAATATGCTGCATACTGCATAGTTTCACTAACAAATTGCACTCCATTGTCGCTGGTAACCCTTCGGGGAACTTCATATCTGAGTATCACCTCATCAAAAAGAGTTTGCGCACAAGCTTTGGCAGTAGCATTTGCGAGCAGAAATATTTCTATTCATCTGCTGGAAGTGTAAAGATCCATTTTTCACCAGTATCGGTTTCAGGAAGGGGTCCAAAAAGATCTATTGATATTACTCCAAATCGCTTGGCCATTGCAGGTGTTTGTATAAAACCAGCAGGTTTAAGATTTCTCACTCTATATCTCTGACATTCAATACAGCTGGACACATGTTCGGCTACACTTTTTCTCATTCCTTGCCAATAGTATCTGGAACGTATTCGTTGTATGATTTTATCAATACCATAATGACCAGCTAAGGGGGAATCGTGGTATTCTTCTAGAATTTCAGGAATCATGCTTTTCGGTACCACTAATTGTATTTCTTCTTGGATCTCACTCTCAGGATCATAGCGATACAAGATTTCCTTCGGTCATAATGCAACCGCGGTCAATCCATGTCTTAAATTCCACTGATTCAGGATCCGGTGATTCGAAACATGAAATTATTTTTAATACATCTGGATCTTCTAACTGTTTCCTTCTAATGTCTTCTTTTTTTCTGGAAAAATAAACAATAACTTCATTTACCTTTGTCTGAGATGTTTCTTGTGGTGCACGGAATAAAATATCAGCCACTACATTTACCTTGCCAGGTGTATATTCAATTCTCATGTTATAATAAGCCTGTTAAGACAAAGCCCATTGAGCTAATCGCCCACTTCAATGGCTGGTGGTCAGTCTGAATAATGAATTTAGCTCCATCCAGGTAGCCTCTAAATTTTTCCACAGCCCACATAACTTCTAGAGCTTCTCTTTCTGTAGTGTGATAGTTCAGCAGGTGTGAGTAATTGGCTTGCATATTCAAAAGGTCATTCATCGGACTTCTCCCCTTGGAGTAAAACTGCCCCTACTAAAGCATATGAACTAGCATCAGTTCTGAGTATATAACGTAATGTACTATCAGCCTGTCGGAGTATGGGATTAGTAGTCAAAAGTTGTTTCATAAGGTCTTGTTCTTTATTCTCCCATTTCCAAATAGCTTTCATCTTGGTTAAGGAGGTTAAGGGCTTTGAAACTTCTGCAAATGAAGAAATGAATCGCCGGAACCAAGAGCATGTTTGGACAAAGGACCAAAGCTCTTTCACATTTTTGGGAGGTGGTCTCTCCAGAATAGCGGTGATTTTAGGATCTGGTTGGATTCCTTGGGGTGTAATTACGTGTCCCAAATACTTCACAGAGGAGCACACAAAATGGCATTTAGATCGATTGAGGTGAAGCTTTGAAAGTTACAAGTCGGTCAAAAACTCGTTGTAAATCAGAAAGGTGTTCTTGGTAAGTTCTGGATAATACAATCAAATCGTCTATATAAGCTGATATGGTCAAATCTTGGAGTCCGGATTTGAAACGATCAATGAGTCTTTGGAACGTGGAGGGTGCATTTTTTATTCCAAATGGCATCCTCGTATAACGGAAAATTCCAAATGGGCAAATAAATGCTGTTTTATCTCGATCAGATTCGCGGACAGAGACTGGAATGGCAAGTGATGTTGAAATAATTTTATCATCCAGAATGATTTCAACATTAAAAACTAGAGAAGTTACAGTCCTCTCTATGCCATCTGCAAGTTTAATCAACAATTGTTGTTGAATATAAGAAGCGTTTTATTTCAAGAGAAGTTTCATAAGCGCAGCACCAGCTAGGCTACGATTTGTTCCTGTATCCAAACAGGCAAGACCAGTATGACCAAGAATATTATTGACTGAAACCATAGGTTTTAATTTGAGAATCAACATCTGAAGAATGATAGAAGAATTCAGCAGCTTTGGCACTTGAAGTGAACGTTTGGCCTGGATGAAGTACCTATTACTAGAAGGACCTGATTTTCGACAATTTGGACAGTTGCTTTTGATATAACCTTGTTCTCCACAACCGTAGCAAGAAATTGCCGTAGAAACATTTTTTTTTTTCTTGCGGATCTTCTTACTTCCGATCTGTTTCTTCCAGTCTAGAGTTTTGTTTCAATTTTCTACAATCTTCTATGATGTGGCCATAATTTTTGCATAAAACACATTTCAATGAAGACTTCTTCCCTTCTGTTTTAGCTTCTTTGTGGGGGCTCGATTCAACAGACTCGTGAGTTTTCTTTTCCAGTAGAGTGATTTCTGCAGTTTGAGCAGTTTGAATAAGCTCATTGAAATTATCAACATTTTCTCGAAGAACTCTCTTTCTAATATTGTAGTTCAATAGACCGACCATACACCATATCTAACTGACAAATCGCAGAAACCTGGTGATTAATTGGAAGTTTGGAGAAAATGGCTTGACATCGGTGTCATTGGATGTTTTCTACCGAGGTAGAGGGTGCTTTGGTGTCTTAATGGTTACAACACTTAATTTCCATAATGAAATTTGAAAAGGGATTTTTTTTTGGAAAATATTGATATAAAGTCTATTTTTGAAGCGTCCATAGCCTCAGTTAAATCAAATTATTTTATATTGATGAAATAACAGGAGCATTGTGAAAAAAAGTTGTAGGTGAAACGATTCTATCCAGTCAATCACCAGTCAATAAGTTGAAGCTTTTCTCAAAGCCTAAATAATGTTATTTTCTCCAAAAGTCAAAAAACGCCACTTGGTTAACCTCTGTCAAGATGTCAGAAATTTAATTTCTATGCTGGTAGGCAAATCCAGCGGGTTAACACCTGTCGAGGTGGTAGAAATTTAATATCTATGCTGCTTGGCAACCCCAGCGGCAGCAAAAGTACTTTTAGTGCCGCTCGTACTTTTACTGCCGCTTAACCATTCACTTGCCCCCGAGCTTACCCCATTCGTTTGGAGAAAAAATAGCGTGTTGCATACGGAGTAGAAGCACTTTTTTGTGCTTCAGCAGTATTGCAAGCCTCACTACGTTCGGCTTGCAAACCTACTGCTTCAGCACAAAAAAGTAAAGCTTCTACTCCTAATACAACAATATACTATTTTCTCCAAACTTCAAAAAAACGTCACTTTGTTAACCCCTGTCAAGATGTCAGAAATTTGATTTCTATGCTGCCAGGCAAATCCAGCGGGCTAACACCTGTCGAGGTGGTAGAAGTTTAATTTCTATGCTGCTTGGCAACCCCAGCGGCAGCAAAAGTACTTTTAGTGCCGCTCGTACTTTTACTGCCGCTCAACCATCCACTTGCCCCCGACCTTACCCCATTAGTTTGGAGAAAAAATAGCGTGTTGCATACGGACTAGAAGCACAAACAAAAAAGTAAAGCTTCTACTCCTTATACAACAATATACTATTATTTGTCAACCGAAAATAGAGTTTCAAATTACTTACTAAACAAACAAATTAACATAAATGACTCCTGGCAAACAAAAATATGAAACTATTGTTAAGGTAGGTACCTATACTACAAAGAGGAAGGTCCCTTTTGTCTTGTTTGGACCTATTATTACCAATAATATCTACCTACCATTATTCAAAATTGACAACAGAAGTCGATGATGAATCATGTTTCATGATGAACTATGTATTACTAATTTTTTTTAGAAGAAAATATACTTTTTGCTTCAGGTTGCATCAATGATTATCAGCTCTTGTTTGATAATCGATTATTCTCCTATCTACCTTCACTGAAAACTTTCAAAGTTTCATGACCGTTAAATCGACCAAAGTCGAAGGGCAATGTCCCCACAACGTTGAAACAAAGGTTTATGCGAAATTCCACATAACTGTATTATGTAGTAAACATTTTATGGTCATATCACATTTCATGTCTTTTATTGCTAAGACGTGGATGTGAATAATACCATGGTTGTATCAGTACTGAGACTTTAACAATTTTCAACCGATAACGATGAATCAACTAGTTCGGATTTCGGTCTTAGATCAAATGTATACCTACTACTATACAGGGTGTCCTTACTGTCCTTAGATAAAAGGACATATTTTGCAGCTAAATATCTCTAAAACGAGATGTGGTTCGTTCTGGGAGTATATAAGGATTTTTTGAAGTCTTTTTTCACAGTATTGCCGAATCCTAAAATTTTATGAAATTTAGTTTTGACAGACATGCGATTTTTTGAAATGAAAATACTGTCTTATTTTCAATGAAACACCCTGTATGTTTTGTCATCGTCTCGTCTACTTTTTCTACAAAAATTTATATATATTTTTTAATTACCTATCGTGAAATTATTGCATCTTATAAATTGCACTTTGTTGTCAAGGTTTTAATTAGTTAATAAAAGTACCTTTAAACACAAATTATAATTATCGATTTTTTTGCATGTAAAAGTGAAAAAATTCATAATTCCATTTCTGACCCTGAGATCCACTCGCGATTTGTTTTGTTTGATAAAAAGACCCTACTCAATAGATCCTGAGAGTTTGAAGTCCCTCTGATTGCTTGAAGTATTTTTCAGTAGCTTCCAAAGGTGATTGAATAGAAATTTTACCTGATTTTTTTGCATGTTAGTAAGCAAAAAATAATAATAACTCCATTTCTGAGCCTGAGATCCACAAGAGGTTTGTTTTATTCGATGAAGAGACCCTATTCAATGGATCCTGAATGTTTGAAGTCCCTCTGATTGCTTTAAGTATTTTTCACAAGCTTTTAAAGGTGATTTGATAGAAATTTTGTATGATTTTATTGCATCTAAGTGAGAAAAAAATTATAATTAGAATAAAAAAAACACTAAATCCTTGAATCATCCTTTTTGATTGACCTGGATTTGTGACTCAATACAGTATGAACCCCAAAAAAAAAAAAGATTTAGTGGCGTTAAATCTGAGAATCCATGTGGCCATTTGATATCTTCTTCCGGTTACAGTTAACATCATCATCATCTCGTAAACTCGCACGTTATCTTGCACACAAAATTTGTCAACGCTGATTTTTCAATCTTATTGCGATTTTTTGATCGAGAATCGTATGTAGGTATTTGTGAAACGCACTCCCTTGTCTTGCTCTGGTTTGGTAAAAATCCCTGGCAGCACGCCAAATCTTAACAACGTCTGAATGTCTGAATGATATGAATATGCGTAAAAATATGAATAAACATACGTAAAAATCCCAAGCAGCACGCAAAATCCTAAAGACGTCTGAATGTCTGAAGACTAAAAAAAAAGTCTAGAAAACATTCATATGATGTCGTAAATGCACATCTTAAAGATAACTGAGCCACACTATTTGGTATATACAACCTCTCCTAATAGTGAATAATGATTTATGTATTAAAAAGAGATTTAAAGACGTCTTTAAGACAACTCGTTGAAGACGTCTTTAGAATGTCTTGGAAAAATGTCATAAAGACGTTGGGTTTTGTTGTAACATATGACGTTTTTGAAATGTCTTTGAGATACCTTAAACACGTAAGCAGACGTTTAAAAACATCTTGAATGTCGTTGAGGTCTACAAAAACTTCCTACAGAATTCGTTTCTGATTCAATTTAGAATTTACTGAAAACTATTTAAAATGCTACAGAACACTTTGGAACTAGAATAAGTGAATAGTAAACTGAAGGAGGAAGCTAGACATGCCGAAAACACGTAAGAAATTAAGAAAAGCTTGCCATGACTTGTCGAGTTGGAGAGTTTCAGCGTATACCGATCGAGTTATCCCAAAACCGGGTCATTGGTGACCCATAGAAAAATTGTTTTTTTGAAAAAATCATACACAAGACAATATTCTTGACATAAATTAGGAGAATTCACAGAAGAAGTCCGCAAGATATTCCTGGAAAATCAGATTTCGGGTCATCGCTGACCCACTGTCGGTAAGGCAAGGGTTAAAATTCAATTCAGAATTTTCAAAAGCATTATGTAACGCTGCAGAACAATTTGGAAACTTCAGAACCATTTTAGAATGCGCCAAAACATTTAAAAACCGATTTATAATTTCCAAAAGCATTTTAGAATTATTCAGAACTTTCAATAAACCTATTTTAGGACGCTCATCTGAAACACTCAAACACTCTAGAATCTCCACTCCCAATCCATCAACTTGAGAGTTATTTCGGAACAATTAAGGATTCAATTTAGAACTGGAAGCCGTTTGAACCAATTTATTAGAACACTTTGGTGCTTCATTAAATATTTGAAAATCTGTCACAACAGTTCAGAAATTACTGAACAACTTCTAAAATGCTCCAGAACGCTTTGAGCCAAGTTAGAACACTGTAGAACTTCAATAAGCCATTTAGAACGTTCCAAGTCATTTTTCAGCAGCAAAAATTGACAGTTGTTGGCTCTTGATTTTTTCTTATTTCTCTATAATATTCTAAATTCTTAACTTTTCATTCCAGTTCTTGAAATCTGATTATTCTCGTATTTTAGAATTCCAGGCTGTTGACAGAGCTGTCAGTACTTCAAGTAAATTACTTGGGAAATGTATTTCAATTACTTTTAAGTATTTGAAGTACTATAATTCAAATACTTTTGTTTCTGAATATTTGTACTTGATTTTGCAATTACTTTAAATAAAGTATTTGTATTTGGTACTTAGATTTACAAAAAAAGTAATTCAAATACTGGACATTTGTACTCAAAATACTTAAAATATATCAAATACCCCAGAAAGTAATTCAAATACTTCACCAAATGTGAAATTAACATGTCCTACCAGCAGATATGACTGGAGATTTTTTTGAACTGGATGGTAATTCCCACTCCCCGGAGAGTCTTTAAAATAACAATGAAAGAAAATTCGAACTGGAAATTCTTCAATATGCAGAAGATACCAGTATAGATATAAAATCCTTGGATAGGTTTCCTGTCATAAAAATTTTTTTCCATAGGTACAATACGTGTCTTCCGTCATCAGCCCTTGTAGAAAGACAGTAGTTTTGCAGAAATAGTGAATAGACCTCGAAGGCATAACAATCTCACTGCACTTTATTTCTCAATCAACCTTTTCTAGATAAATCTGCAACTGGAATCTTGGAATCTGGAATTTCTGTAGTACTTTTTAGAGGTATTACAATATACAGGGTGTGCCTAAATATCATGTACAAACGGAAGGGGTTGATTCTTTGGCTTATTTTATAACTAAAATTTCTAATAAACGTAGGTCCGCAAACGCTTGGTTACCGATCTACAGGGTGTTGAAATTTCAATATTTTTTTATTTTTTTCTTTATAGCTCCTGCAATTTTTGAGGGATTTAGCTCAAATTTGGAATATAAGTTACGCAATAGTACCTAAATGATTGCACGTGTCGAACGTTTGCTAGAATTTACAGGGTGATGTTTTTTCAGGGGTGATGCCCCTTTTTCTGCCCCTGAACAGAAACAAAATAATTTTTCTACCTTATTTAGAAACTCTTTGTTCTCTTGTAGTTTTTTTGTATCACCGACCCTCATCGAAAAAAAAATTAAAAGACCAATCTCTGTAATTTGCTAGAAGAAATTACAGTGACTCAATAAACCTTTGCTACCTACAGTGACGACAATAGAGGTCCCGCCGCCATATTTTTACACATATTCAATAGGAATCTAGAATTAAGCTACGCCTTCGCCGCTATATTCTTGCACATTAAAATTTGAACACCCTGTAGAGTGGTAACGAAGCGTTTGCGGACCTATGTTGATTAGAAATTTTAGTCATAAAATAAACCCAAGAATCATTCTTCCGTTTGCACATGATATGTTTAGTAACACCCTGTATATTTTCAGCTTTCAATAGTTTTTAAAAAAATAATTGAATAATTTGAATTCCTTTTCAGTGGCTACTTGAAGTACTTCTTAATATTTCAAATACATATAGGTATTTCAAATATTTAATTAAGTACTTCAAATACTTACAGAGTATTTGAATTATTTTACTTGAAAAAATCAAGTACTAAATTAAAGTACTGAAACTTGAAGTACTTTTTGAATTGAAAGTATTTAGTATTTGTACTTGCAACATGAATTTCCCGTAATTGATAATTGGTATTTGAAATACTATTTACCAGTATTTGTGATAGCTCTGGCTGTTGATTTGTTCTTTACTTTTTACTCCTGGCGCTTCTTATGCTTTTCTGCCAAAATGAATTTTGTGTATATTCTCGTTTAAAAGAAATCGAGAAGTTAGAGCCTAGCGTTTGGAAAAGACAAAAATTGAAAGTTATAAAATTAGTAATAGTAATGAAATATGAGTCCTACTGAAGACGTGTGTTTAGGCATCAGACGTCTGAAAGACGTTGGGTTTTGTAACATACACAACGTCTTCAAAGCAGTGGCGGTTCCTCCATAAGAGCACATGTGCACGTGCACTCCCAAATTAATATCAAACAACTTTAAATTTAATTTTATCATTCTTCAAATTTTAACATTCTACCTGTAAAGTATTAATTTAAAAAATTAGTGGCCAAATGCGCCAGCAAAACAACGGGCATCCCCCTTTCGGCATTTATTATGAATTACAAATTATGTGCACCCCCAATATGTTATACCACGAGCCGCCACTGCTTCAAAGATGTCTTAAAATAATTACCAGATCTAGTAATATCGACCTCGGTTTTAATAATGAAGATTTTCAAAATATAGGTATCTAATTTCTGGTAATTTGACATTTCATTCCAGCAAAATTCTGGTATTTTCGCATTATCATCAATTTGCTCCGAAATTTGGACAGGCACGTGATTTGTAAATTGAAACTGTCTTATCCAGTCACGTGCCTGTGTTATGCCAAAGGTTACCAATATACCTACCTATTAGGGCCGGCTTATTCACCTTCTGATAAAACTACTGTCAGGTAGGTATGCAATCTGACCCATATAAAAACGAAATTTGTTATCCCATTGGTTGGCCAGTTTTCAGTAGCCGACCAATAGAATATAGAATTATAGAACGGTGCACTTATCTTGCAGATAGTCACCAAGGAGCTTATTTGAAGATGAACAAACCGGGCCTAAGTATGTTTACCGATATCTGTATAATGTTATGTTATACCACCTACAGAATGGATTTTTTTTACAATACATTGTATTTGTTTATAGGTATCCTCTGTGTATGCACTAGCTGTTATTTTACCTGAATAAGTTTTATTTTTCCATACTTAGATATTGTTGTTATTGCTTTTTTATTTTAAATCTAAACGAAAAAAACAAAAAAAAAAAAAATTTAGCACAATTTTTGTTTAGCCTCAAAGACGTAGGTATAGTAATATTCTTGTATTGGCAGGATTGAGAAAAATCTAGTAATATTCTCTGGTATTCCAAGTTTTAAAATCTGGTAAAATGGCCATTCATATAGTTGGCAACACTGATCGATTCAGTTCAAGTTATTCATTTGACCGAATTGACTCTATCAGCGAAAGTCAGTTGAATGATGGTATAGGTAATTAATAATTGAGATACCTAAGTAAGCAAGTATAATAAAAGCTGGTATTCAAGTTGTTAAACGATTTAATGCAGTCATTAAATTTGAAACTTTCTCAAGCCCGAATATTGTTTTTATTTGTCAACCGAAAATACAACTTCTATTAGGTAGGTACTTGCAAGACAAACAAATTAACGGAGATAACTCGTGGTAAACAAAAGTATAAAACTATTGTTAAGGTAAAAAGGATGGGCTAATTAGGATCTACCTTCTGCAACCGAAATTAATTATTCAAGCACAAGAAAGAAACAACAAAGACCAAAGACCCAAGAGCTTCTGACAAATGGTGTCCATCCGTTACGATCAACAGGATCTTCATCGACGAATAACAAAATAAAATCGAAGCTCCCTTTTCACTCCCACTACCACCTTTAGTGCAGCAGCGTAACCGCTTGATGGTCCCCCCTTCACGCGTCTTTCTCTCTGTCTCTCTCTGGGCTCCTGCTCGAGGGTGCCTAAGTCTGGTAAGTCCGCTGGCCAACCTTAACATCAACAACGAACAACGCTTGCGAGGTTGGTACTAATTAAAACTTGGCGGTACTTACTAGCTCCGGTTCGCGGACAAGACTGTGTCGTCAATAGTTTTTAGTAGTAGTGGTACCAGAGATAGCTGTGCACCCCGAGCAGTTTGCTGCTGATAACGGGAAACGTCGATTGATAATAATGAAAACCAAGTCCGGCGGCGCTGATTATCAACAGCAACAACGTCTATACGGTAAGTACAACCTCTACCGATAAATATATTGTAGATTAAAGTTTATAATATTGTTTATGTTGAGCTTAAACATTTTTTTTTTTCAACAAAACTTGTGATTACGTTTCATAAAAATACCGAATCTATAAAGCACCAAAAATTTGTTTGATAAGTAGTTTCCTTATTTTTTTTTTATAATCATAACCATAACATAGTTACCTAGGTAGGTACCTTTTTTCAAGTATCAACCTAATCAAGATAATAGTATACCAATATTTAATTTCTCAAATAACTATTTCTTGAAAAATATTTATAATAATTACCAGGGAATTGGGTAGTCCTGACCTCAGACATGCTTGAACCTGCTCTTTATTATTTTTTATCCTGTTATCAAAAAAACTTACCTATTCAACTCTTTCCCACTTTATTTAAACCAGCTCAATAAATGAAAATCCCATTATTGATATTACTTAATTTGTAAAAACCATTAGTTAGGTTTAGTAGAAGTCCAAATTTATCTCAATTCCTTCAATACTTAATCGATGCAAAATGCTTTTCAGATTTAAAAATTAGGCATGAAGTTAGGTACCTTATTATTATAATTAGTAGTACCTAGTAGTAGAAATGGGTAAGTAAATCAAGAATTAAATATGTTATAACTTATTTTTCGCTCACAAACATAAAATAATTTTGTCTGGTTTAAATCCCAGGTTTTACCATCAAGTGAATCTTTTGAGCCCCCCTTGATCTTGTAATAATAATAATAGTTTTACGAATGAAAATAAGGGATATCTAAAATATAAGAAAATTCTCAGTAAGTTTCTTTGATATTTTTGAATTAAACTTGAACCGTTCAATTATGGAAAACTCGTGTGACCGCCAAGGTCAATACGTATTTTGCAATATTTTATTATTTTTCGGACTAAAAAAGCTCATAGCGTACGTGTCTTTTGAGACATTTCAAACGAATTTCAAATAAATGAGTAATAATCTACGTGATTTCTACTTTCATTATTAAATTGAAGTTATCTTTATTATTTCAAGAGACAAGTTCATTTTTTTCTCATGGTTGAATTCAATAATAGTTATTTTTAGGTAACAAGTGAGATATAGACATCACTACCTCACTCTTGTGAAGGTTACATGATGGTTATACACGGCCTGATTACAGACCACAAAAATGTCGCCTTAATCTTTTATATCCTACACAATTATTCTGGTCAGCTCCACTCTCCCACAGGCTCCAGAAATTTATGACTATAATATATATGAATCTTGAAAAAAAAAAAACATAAAAACAAAATCCTTTGACTTCTTATCTCTGTCTAAAACTGAT
Organism: Ceutorhynchus assimilis; assembly: GCA_917834065.1. Classification (NCBI taxonomy): domain Eukaryota; kingdom Metazoa; phylum Arthropoda; class Insecta; order Coleoptera; family Curculionidae; genus Ceutorhynchus; species Ceutorhynchus assimilis. The sequence continues at coordinate 9,620,838 of OU892281.1, forward strand.
TTCTCTTTACGAAGATACTGTTTCCATATTTCGTCAGTCCTGATACAAATCAAATTTCTTTTGAACCATTTTTCATTAAAAAAGACCATCAAAACGTTTAACAATGTTTTCCATTTTTTTATTTGCTGAAATCCATTGCTAGAGGACCTCGCTTCAGACGTCTCAGGTAGTGAGTTTCTGTTACTTGTTTTACAAGCTTTGTAATTTCATTTTCTGAATCGCTTTTTTTCGAACGCTTTTAGGGCAGTTCGGAACTAATGTCCCAGTTACAAGACTCAGATACTATATACAGGGCCGTGCAAAGCACGCGCGGGCCCCAGGCCCAAATTTGTATCTTATCTAACCTGAGTTATTCTGAAATAAAGGACTTTTTCTAACATCTTAGGTAAGTTTATGTCAATCGAAATTACCTCCCCCCTTGCTTACGCCAAGGATGCCGGATTCCATACTTAGTTCAATTTTTTACCTGAGGTTATGTTTCTTTAAGGTTATATCCTTCATCCATCTAATGTGTACGAACTACAACTTTAGCTCAGCTGAGATTTTCAAAGTTAGCTTAGATAAGACAGTGTGCAGAAAAATGGAAGCTACACTACTCCCTCAACCTTTCCATGTTAGTTTGAATTCAATTCTATATACAGTTTTTGAATAATCACACAGTTTCCTATGTACAGTTTTTTTGAATAATCATACAGTTTTGTATATTTTCGTATGGTTCTTCAATCGTAGGTCGATCGAATGTACGCCACTGGTATTTTCCTGTTTCTGACTACCCACTCAACCTTTCGATGTTAGTATGAATCCAATCCTATGTACATACAGATTTTGAATAATCATAAAGTTTCCTATGTACAGTTTTTGAATAATCATACAGTTTTGTATATTTTCGTATGGTTCTCCATTTGGAGGTCGATCGAGTGTACGCCACTGGTATTTTTAAAATTTTTAAAACCAAAAATGTTGGAGACGGCTCAACCAAATATAGACAAACTATTGTCTTGGAATCGGGAAATTGTGCTTTTCAAGAATGTAAAACCAAATAGGGTCAACTGGGGTAATTGTAAACAGTTTTAACAATTTTAACTTTGGTACCTAGTGATTATCTAAGGTTTATTATTTTCTAAATCTATGAAATTTGGATACAATGTCGGTTAGTGTATTGCGTGTTAATTCACCAGGACAAACCGCTATTTGGCACATTATTTTTTATTTATTTTTTTGTTTTACATTTACCCCACGTATTTACAATTACCCTGTTAAAAAAGGTAAATGTAAACGAAGGTTTCATGGAGTATTAGAACAAATTTAGTTTGACTATGTTTTTATAAATTTTTATTTCAAAAGCAGGGTATTTACATTTACCCCAGAAAAAATAAAATATGTAAATTTCTAAGGGCATCAGAGGGACAGACTAACAAAAAAACACCTAAAATCAAATAACAGCTAGTAGCTCACTAAACAGTGGGTTTAACAACCTATTATCCTAACATCGCTACAGTCACAAATCTACTACAGCTTTATTTTTCGAAAATGGCTACTGACCCAAGAAAAACATAAATGATTTTTCTGTCACGATATTGAAGGAGGAATGCTTTAATCATTTCAAATGTTATGTTACTTATATCATTTGGCTTCTCAACAAACTCTGTTGATGTAATTTAACCTCTCAAACCCTTGAACCGTAACATCTCCTTCTTCTTGATCAATGTTTTGTATACAACAAACATACTTGTAATAGATTTTATTTCTCTGTCCACCCTTGAAATCTACTAATACAAACAACCATGTTTTCAATTCATTCCAAACTGGTTCATGATATTCAACTTCACTTGTTGATTCAGCTATGACTGACTTTAAGAAATCTTCATCAGAAGAGTCATCTTGACAAAAGCAGATTCGTCAATTCGTCTACCAGTTCTTCTTGACTTTCTTCTTTCTACCATATGCCTTTTTAATCCCATTCTCATTATCTTTTTGGTTTTTATTGGTCCCCTTCTTTTGAGCAGTTTCCATTTTCTCTAGAACCTGTGTAGTTAAAATTTCACCATACTTTTGTGGTTTTAGTCTTGGTATAATCTGCCTCTGTACCTTTTTAATATTTGATTGGTTAATGTAACGACTATTACTTTGCTCAGCAAATATGTTAACTATTGTGTTGGGAGTCAATGTGGTGGTGGATGTGTGTACACCTTTAATAGGTGTAGAATTGTCAGGTGGCTGATCAGGATCTTTAGCATTCGAATTAGGACTTGGCATATCCTGGCAATTTTGTGGTAAAGCTGGTAACGTACAAGGTTCTGGATTTTTCCAAGATTGGCCAGCGACTGGTATGTTTGCGGGTGGAGTTGACACATGAGATTTTTCATTGGGATTTTTATTGCCATTTGCTGTTTCTATCACGCTGGATAAATTATTTTCTCTAAAACTGTCTTTGTACTTTTTTAGTGTAACTGTATCAGATTCTGATTCGGGAAATCGTTTGGCATTGACCGGAAAAAGGCCGGTTGTTTCAAAGCCCCTTAAAATATTAGTAGGCTTCATTCCTTGTGACCACACTTCTAGTAATTCAACAAATAAAATATCTTCTACAGCCCTAGTCATGTCTTCAGGGGTGTATGAGGGCGGTGGCCTCTTTTTTATGTAATTACGTGGCATCTGTGAAAATAGATTTTAAAACAAAGACACTCACTACCTACCTACCTAATTGCCGAAATTTTTGCATTTACATATACCCCATTTTAGGATTTACAATTGCCCCAACACAATTCTTTGGGGGTAGATGTAAATAGTATTATTTTGTAGGTTACTACATGCAAAATGTGTCTAGTTTTTTGTTTAAAACTAAACAAGTATGACATTAACAACCACCTAAACCAGAATTTGAATAAAACTTACCGTTTTTGGGTCAGCAATTCACTTCTAAGACCTTCACAAATCTGTTTTTCAGTTTAAACTGCACTGTTACGTTCACATGGCCGCATTTCAGAAACAACTGCCATTTTAACCTGAAAAACCGCCCTTGGCTAAAGAAAATGCGGATAGTGTTGCCAATTTTAGTTCAAATTCACTCTTAGCCAGAAAATACAAGGTATTTACATTTACCCCAGTTGACCCTATATGGCATGCCATTTGAAAAAAGCTGAAAGCATGCAACATTTCACATTTCTGAATGATAAGAAAACACCCTGTAGTTGAACAATATAACTTATGTAAAGTAAAATTTTGTAAGATTATCCAGTTTTTATCAATTTGTCTTTTAACAGGAATAGGGAATTTTCATATTTCTCAATTTATTTTTTTTTAGATACTTCTAGCTATCAGATATTACATGGTTCAATCTTTTCACCAATATGTTATTCAAGTACGATACTAACCTGACTCACTCAAATATCAGTTATTCTCATTAGTTCAAAAACTACACGTTTGAGGTGAATATCTTATCTGAATAGTTCAACAGTATATTGGTAAATAGATGGCTGCGGAACTCGCTGCGCTCGTCCCGCAGAGGTCCACCCATAAGTTTCGCAACAATCCACTTATTTGTTCTTCAACAATAACTTATTATATAAAGTCAGAATTTGTCAATTTGCCTTTCATCAGGAATTGGTAATGTTATTTTACCAAACTAGTAACATAATGTGACAAGTTATTCAAGTACAAACGAGTGGATTGTTGCGGAACTTATGGGTGGACCTCCATCTATTCACCAATATCTTGTTCAAGTATATAACTAACTTGATTCTCTCAGCTGTGAGTTTTTCTCATTAGTTCAAAAACTACATTTAGATGAATGTCTTACTTGAACAGTTCAACAGTATATTAGTGAGTAGATGGCTGCGGAACTCGCTGCGCTCGTCCCGCAGTGGTCCACCTATAAGTTCCGCAATAATCCACTTATTTGTACAGGTGTTTTTTTTTTTTATATATTAACACCCCACCTACAGCCTTTACCTTTATCTTTACAGGTAGAAGAAAGGTGTAAATACAAAAGTTGTAAAGTTTTGGTTGAATTTTTAGAAACCACGTTCAGAAACAAAATTTAAATGTCAGAAATGTGAAATTTTGCATGCTTCCAACTTTTTTGAAATGGGATACCCTATTGTATATTCTTGAAGAGCACAATGCCTCAATTTCAAAAATATATTAGTTTGTTTATATTTGATTGAGCAGTCTCTCATATATTCGGCTCCAAAAATTATAAAAATACTATCCTACTACGAATTTTGTGAACCATTCTACCTGTACAGGTGAAAGCTGCAAGTAAAATTTGAGGTACCTGGTTTCTCTGATAGTACTTATTTTCAAAATTTTTAGAACCAAATATGTTGGAGACGGCTCAACCAAATTTAGACAAACTATATAGTTTTGGAATCGGGAAATTGTATACTCTTCAAGAATATAAAACCAAATAGGGCATGCCATTTGAAAAAAGCTAAAAGCATGCAACATTTCACATTTCTTACATTCAATTTTTGTTTCTGACCATGGATTTTAAAAATTTAGCTAACACTGCACAACTTTTGTATTTACACCTTTCATCTACCTATAAATGTAAAGGCTGTAGGTGGGGTGTCAATATATAAAAAAACACCCTGTACAGATAAATTTGCGCAAATCAGCCTGCACAGTCAGCCAGTGCAAAATAATTGAGCGTCTGTGGGGGCATTTAGTATATGAAAAGAATGCATCGATAATGAAGACGAAGGTAGATGACGTGCAAAAATAGTTAAACCTAGAACTAATTTTTTTGAAAAATATGATAAAAAAAGATTCTTTTGATCGGTTTAGACTTGGGTTTATCACCATTATCACCAAAAACAGTGGAAAGAATAAGTGTAGATTGTGGAGGAATTACAGATTATTTTGCATATTCATTCATTTGAATAATTTTTGTCATTATTTGTCAATCTTGACAAATTTATCTGCGATTTATTAGAGCACTGAAATCGTAAAATCTCAAAATTCTGCTGACAACCTAAGAAAAATTAAAACAAAATATTGGTTAATTGACCAGCATATTTTTTTTTTGCTGTGAAACGCTATATGCCTTAACCATTGGTTACTGTAAACGTATTAGTTAAGTGACCAAGAAGGTCACCAGACCTTGTGAAACTGGGCGGTACAGTTTTTGAGTAATCATACAGTTTTGTATATTTTCGTATGGTTCTCCATTCGTAGGTCGATCGAGTGTAGCTGTGAAATTTCATTTTCTGAATCGCTTTTTCTCAAACACTTTTAGGGCAGCTCAGAACTACTGCCCCAGTTATAAGACTCAGATACTATATACATATTTTTTATGTCAACACTGTCAAATCATAATTATAGTGATTACATAATACATAAGTACTTGTATATAAACTAAGACAAATATTGTCGAGTTCAAAGTATAATAATATGTATAATAATAAATAGGTCATTAATTTAAAATGTTAGTTCACATAATAAAATCTTCCAAAACATGTTTGTATTGCTTTCTATGAGACTTTCTAACTATAAATTTTTCTTTTTTTTAAGCAATATGCATATAGAAAATACAGAAAGTAATTTACCTACCTACCAACATATTTTTGTTAAATAATTAGAACTACCTTCTAGAAGCTGTTGAGTAATCGACAACGGAAATTGATGGTGGAAGAATTTCAAATATGTTTAAGCATTTTTATGTTCTTTAATCGCTACAACTTTTAACCAGTTGACGCCCAACTTTTCAACAAGAAGTTAACTTGCAGGGACTTTTGTTTCAATAATTTATTGATCATTACTATACTTACTAGTTGAGAATTTGATAATCTGTATCTAAACTATTATTTTTATATTAGTTTTTTCAAACTTAACTGAAATATAGATAATAAACTCCATCATTTCCTAGATGTTATCTAAACATTCTCATGCAAGTGAAGTTTTGCACTTCTACCATAATTCCAAATTAGCTTGCAATTCTTGCAAATAACTCAACATTTCGTTAATGTTATTCGATAACAACTTTTAAAAATAAAACTTTAATTATTAGAAATGGAAAAAAACAAAAATGCTATGCAGCATAATTTTCGACGAGAAACGGAAAGATAAGAGCAAAGTCTGAAGCCGGGAGGTCGAGAGGTTACCCAGCGACACGACAATAAGCACAAATTCATCAAGTTTAAACGTCTTCTGATTGGTCAATATTATTAATTTGTTAACTAATGTAAATCGTAAAAGTAAATAATTTAATTTCGTTTTAATGATGGATAAGTTCTCAATCATTGTTTGGTATCGTGATAACTGTTGTTGGACGATAATAAGGTCTGGGGATTTTTGCTTGTTTGATTCTGTTTAGTAATTTATTATTTATTCTCTTTGCCTCATACTTGATTTTCATATAGTTGAAACATTTTTCAAACTCCAGTGACACAGTTTTGTGATAAATAGATTGATCTTGATCCTTATTGGTTAATTATTTTCATTTATTTTATTGTCCTAGTTACTTTACTATAAATCTGATAAGAAACAAATATTCGAAAAACTCAAGAAGAAACCATAATTAAAAATCGGTGGTTTGTCATCCGGCAATACATTTTGTTTGCGGTCGAGCCTTGAATAATATTTGTTTCAATAGTTACCACATGTTTTGCTACTGGACATTTTTCACATTCTTGTTTATGTACTTCACTTACTCTGGTAACTTACTTAACTTATTCGATTCCTAACCCTTTGAGTATGGGATAGTTTGTCGACTGTTCTTTGTAAATGTCCAAGTCTGAACAATCATACATTATCAATAAGTACAATTCTCAAATAAAGTGGAGTTTTTTGATTATCTAGCTTGCCAAGACCTGCCCATTTTTCGCAATTTCCTCTATTTGGGTGCTTCTATGAAGTTTTTCCGGTTTTTGGTTGTTTTTGTCAAGTTTCAGTATGGGTCTTAGATTCACTGCCCTTTTCTAAAAAGAAGTTTTCAACGGGGACTCTTCTTCTTCCTTCTTCAGTGTTATTTGTCATTATACCTTTCTTTTCCCAATGGTTGAATAGTCTTTTAAGTGTTGCTCGGATGAGCTCTTTTCTCTTTTTCATTCTCATTTTGAGCTGTCTTCTCCTCTAATGATTTGTTCTTTTCCAGATCGTAACTTTCTCTAAAGCAATATAATCTGCTGGTAGGTATGCTTATTTTTGGAAACAACATTTTCTTTATTTTACTGGGTATTGATATGTGTTTTGAACTCTACAATATCAGCGGATGCTGAATGTAATATTGATCTTGTTCATTTCTTCTGGGCTTTCCGGAGAAATTAGGATATATCTGCAAGAAACATGCGATGTCTGCACTATCTCAGAAAGTAGAAAGTTGCTTCGTAATAGTTTATTTCTTTTGTTCTTGTTTACAGAGTATCGAATTAATGGGAAGGTAATCAAAGCTGCAAAAGAACTTTACTCCAGCAAACGAATTTTCAATTCTAATAGCACTGAAAGGGAGGCATGGTCTATAATAATTAATGAAATAAGAGGTAAAAGTTATCGCCCCCAGGTCTCTTCATCCAATTCTGTCTCCTTACAATCTAAATATTTTTTTTTGCTCTATAGCTGAAGCGCTTTCGTCCCAGCTCGACTCCGGACTTCCTTAGACTATTTGACAGACAAGAATGTCTCAAATTTCTTCTTCTTGGCCACCAGTCGATGTTCTCTGGCTATGATCAAGGTTGTTTGAGAGAGGTAGGTTGCCCGATAACTTTATGACGTCATCTGGGGGGCCTCAACATGATGCAAATCTCCATAAGGCACTCCAGACGCGTCATCAGGTTACTCATTATCAGGCAACCTATGAACTTTAGGAACCTTGGGCTATGATGACATATCCATTAAACTCTTACTCCATCTCAACGATATGAGCTTAGACTATTTGACAGACAAGAATGTCTCAAATTCCTTCTACTTGGCACCAGTCGTTGTTCCTTCTGGAGTGCCTTGGAGATTTGCATTATGTTTAGGCATACAGATGACGTATAAAAGTTATCAGGCAACCTACCTCTCTCAAACAACCTTGGATCTAGCCTCTCTTAGGGTCGGGGGAAGAATCAGACTTTCCTCTGACGACACGTCCATCATTGTTTGGCATAGGAACAGTGGAGAATTCTTGGAACGCATGACAAGTGTCGATTTAAATTTGGTGCGACAGCAACATTCTTTCCTTCAACATATCTAAGACCATTGTGCTCATAATCCAATATCTCCTTATGTGGTGCTTTTATTCATCTCGCTGCCTGTGCTAAGTTTCTTGGACAAGAGTCTCAAGTTTGAGCAGCATATTGTGGCACTCTCTGGTAGGTTATCATCTAGCTGTTATGCTTTGAGAATACTCCCTGGGCCCGTATTCTCGTCACCAGGTCCTTATTCTTGAAACAGGGAAGCAGCATTCCCAGGAGAACGAGTGTTCCGTCTTTGTTACTCATATGATCATTTGCATATCATTCAGAAGGACGGAACACTCGTTCTCCTCTCAAGAGAACGATTGCTCTGTCTTAGTCACTCATATTGTTATTTCCATAATACTCACAAAGACAGAACAATCGTTCTCTTGGAAGAACGCTGTTCTCCGGTTACGAAAATCCAGGCCTAGAGCAGTTAGAGCTGCGAGCTCTCGGGATCACATATTTTTCTCTGGTGGAGTCACATATTTTTCTCTGGTGGAGTCACACATTACTTATGGAATTCAATTTTGGGGCTGTTGCAGTACAACTAATTTCATCTCCATATTTATTTCACAGAAAAAAGAGCCCTTAGATTTATGCTTAGAGTTCTCTTCCGAATATCTTGATGCAAACCTAGCTTCATTTCTCATAGAATCTTTTAACTGTGCCATGCTTATACATACTCGAAAGTGTTTGCCTGGTCTATAGGAAACACCAACTTTCTTCGGTAAGGCACTATTCCACTAGGGAAGCTAATAATATTCCATTGTCAATTCTCAAAAGCACCTTGTCAAAGAAGTCTTTTGTTTATTTCGCTAAGGAAGTGTTCAATTTTCTAACATCTAGCGTTAGGTCTTCACGCCATTCATACGGGAGGTTTAGAGAGGGGGTGGTAAGGAAGTTACTCTCGACTTAAGCCTACTTTAATGTTCTTTTTGATTTGATTTATCACTCTACCTTAAATTAGCATGTTTTCTTATTAAAAACCCTATAACTTCGAATGTACTTTTTCTGCCTTCATATTATTTTTATCGATTTCCTGAGCTCAACTGATCAATGTACTTTAAATACTCTTGTTCGCTTTACTTCAGAGTGTCCCAGATCTAATTTTCCTTTTATCTTCGTTCTATAATCTGCAAAAGCATTTCAATATTCACGAAATGACCTGTTTACTACGTATTATAATAAATATTGTAGTATTGCCGCAGTAGCAAAATTACCAATAACCCGTGCATTTTAAACAATGGTTCTAGAGCTTTATTACGGTTCTGCCTTCACCTGCAGAACTGCTTTTTTACGATCCCGTGGCGTTTTATTGGTTTATGGATTATTGTTATTTCTTAGTACCTTAGGTAGTTACCAAGTTTAAAAATCAATATTGAAATTTATAAAATATGTGTGGATTTCCTGTAAAATCACCGTATCTATTATACTTTGTGAGTGGGTAAAGTATAGATTTGCTACTAAAAAAATATAATGAGCTCACAGCATTTTCAAAAATAAAATAAATTTGACCTTCTTATGGTAGAATGATATGACATCATCATTAGCACTAGGCGATACCTATATTTTTTCATATTATCTTATAATATTAACAGACTAATCATTATCCTCTGATCTTTCTTTCGACAAAATGCTTAAATATCATATTGAAAGAAATCAGTTTGATATAAACATAGTTTTTACTTTTTTAGCAATTTTTGCAGAAGCTCTTTACATTATCAAGCAAGATTCTTGTTGGTTCAGGTTCAAATTTAAGGAGGTAGGTAGGTACTATCATTTTTAAGCATCATTGATCAATTATTCACGATTCACGTTTAGAAATTTTCTTGCTTGTTCTTGCTGGATGCAATTCACAGTCAAATTAAGGCCATCGCTATCATTTAGGTAATATGGTTTTAACCTCTTTGAAAACAGCTTAATCGTAGATTCCTTTTTTTACATATATTTCTGGATGGTTTTTCTTAGCCAGTTTATATCTCTATTGTTAGGTGTGCTACTCTTGGTGAAATGGTGGTTTCAGGATTTTTCTTCCCATTCCATCTAATACTTCTTCTCTTTGAAGCCCATCATCATCATAAATCAGCCTTGTCTCGTCCACTGCTGGACATTGGCCTTTCTTAACCTAATCCATCTTGCTCGGTCTTGGGCATCTTGGATCCAATTTGTAATGTGTTTCTCTCTGGCCTTTGTTACTATAGAGGTTTGTATAGAAGTCTTCAAAAATCTTTAATATTTCCTTTCTGTTATTTGTCACTTGTCCTCTCTCATTTTCTAAAAATATTGGTTATTTCGGTCTTTCTTGTGCTTAGTTTATTTCGTAGTACCCTCATGCTTCCATTTTCTCCTATGACCTTAGTCACCCATTTATTATTAAATTTTCTAATGTCAGCCCTGGCAGCTTTCGTTATATTCTTATTTAGTTGTTTTAGCTCGTCCTTGTTTTGTCCTTGTAGTAATTTTCTCCTCTTTTTCATTAATTGTTTGGTATTTAAAGTCAGTTTTCCTTCTTTCCTGGGACATCTGCAAAATTTTCTTCAACAACATATTGAAAAAATTCTGGAGCGTTAGCAACCCCCATCGGTAACCTGTTAAATCTATAACACCCAAAAATAGTGCTAAAAGTCGTTAAATTTTTTGAAGCTTCATCCAATTCAATTTGGTAATACCCCTCTTTAAGGTCAAATACACTAAAATATTTTTTTACCAGCTAACTTGACTGAAATTTCCTCTACAGTGGGGATGGCATAAAAATCTCTCCGAATTGCCTTGTTTAAATCTTGTGGATTTAAACATAATCTAAGAGATTCATCTGCCTTTTCCACAATTACCAAATTATTGACCCACTGCCCTAGCTCCATATTTTTACTTAGGATTCCTAATTTTTCTAATTCATTTATTTTTCTTTAAATTTGTCCCTAATACCCAATGGTACTCTTCTAGGTGGTTTGACTACAGGACTGTAATGGTTTTTCAAAAGTAATTTACATTTCTGCTGAAATTTTCCTAATCCTCTAAAATTAAACTCATTTTCTTGGATAAATTTTTGTTTTTCTAGCTCATAAGTCTGATCACTACTTATTTCAGTAACATTTGTTAAGAACCCTAAAATTGTTGAACCCTTTAAACCTAATAGTGGGCCTACTTCAATATCCACAACAATGAAATTTAATGTTTGTTTATTTTGATGTCCAACTTTAAATTTTAAATCAACATTCCCTACAGACCTAATTTTAGATCCACCAAAAGCTTGTAAAATAACAGTACCAACTTTCAATTGCTCTTTTTCAAAATGCTTTTTATATAAACTTATCGGCAAAATGTTGAACTCAGATCCTGTATCTATTTTAAATTTAATGTCAAACCCATTTACATTTATAAGTTCAAACCAAGCACCCAAACTTTCTATATTTACTACATTACTTACTTCGATAATTTCTATTGTGAAGTCCTCTATTTTCCTCACTCTCATCACCATCTCTTTGTACTTCTTTCACTTTTACGTACCTTGCAGCATCTTGAAAAATGATTTAGTGTTCCACATTTTAGGCATTTTTTCCCGAAAGCTGGGCACTTTCTGAAACCATAAGTTGTAGCACAGCGATAACAGTCAAACTTGCTTACATTTTTAGGTGTCATATTTGAGCTGCTTTCTCCATTTTTCTGAAATCTGCCTTGGAATTTACTTGCACCTTGTCTCTTTACTTCAAAAACTTGTTCATTCTGTAACTCTTGTACTTGAGATTTAGTAATTTCTGCTGCCCTACACTCATTCTCCGCCACTGTTAAATTAAGATCTTCTTTCTGTAACAACCTCTCCTGCATCTTCTTATCTCTGATTCCTAATACTATTCTATCTCTAATAAGAGACTCCCTTTGATCTTCAAACTCACAGGATGTTGACAGTTTTTTTAGATCGGTAACAAAATGGTCAAAAGTTTCTGAGACTTCCTGTTTTCTACTAAAAAATTTGTAATTTTCGTACACTAAATTCTTTTTCGGATTTGCATAGTCTTCAAATGCTTTCATTACTTTTGCAAAACTATTTCTGTCGTCACCTTCAAATTGAAAGTTATTAAATATGTCAACAGCATCCTCACCAGTACAATTCAGCAAAATAGCTATTCTCACATTGTCTGGTTTCCTATCTTTTCCAGAAGCAACTAGAAAAATCTCAAAATTTTGCTTAAATCTCCTAAAGTATTCGGATAAATTTCCTTCCAATTTCAATTCAGTTCGTAATCGGACATCCATTTTGTAAAATTCTCGATTTTATAATAAAAACTGGAACATACAACTCCGTAAGTACTTCCACTTGTAAAAATTTCGGTTTGATAATCAAACTATTCAGCCCACACTACCGGGACACAACACAATTAACCACACTTTTATTTCAAACTTTAAATATCAATTTTTTTACTGAACTACTGACAATGTTGCCACAGACTCCTTAACTAAAATATACATTGACCAACAGCGCCACCTATAATATCTAAATATTATAACAGCTATGCTGATTGACCCCACAATATTTCTATTTAGATCTTCAATGTTCATTGAATCAGGGCCTTTCAGATTTTTATCTATTGTTTTTCGGTATCCCTCAGCGTCATCTATATTGGTCGATTTTCTGTTGGTATTTTTATTTATAAGTTTTCTGCGTTCAGCTCTTAGGCCCGGTTGTACAACGGACGTTCAACCCCGAAGTTCACACTGACTAGTGGTTCAAAGGAAAAAACTCGTTGTACATGGTCAGACTGTGAACTGAGGTTGATCTTGAACGTCCGAATTTCGGCGTTCAAGGGGAGTTCAGCTCTTTTTTGGGTTTTCCTAACCTCACTTTCCTATCTTTTGTTTGTTTTTTGATGAGGATTCTCCATGACTTACAAATATATTTTTTTTACAAGTTGATATTCAGTTTATGTTTAATTAAAAATAGATCTTGGATGGGAACTGTGGGAAGATATTAAAAGCTGTATTCCTTCAACCCGTTGTGTTACTCGGAGCTGCTCAATGTCGGAAGTTTGAACGTTCCTTTTAAAAATGCGTTAAATAAAAGGAAAACAGTAACAGACGAAAGAAATTTTCAAAAATTACCTAATATGTTGCACACCCTCGAGCCCCGGCCCACAAGTATTCAGAAATCGAACAGATCAAATTTGAACATTTGGAATGATGAAGAATTAATTCAAGGACAGATTCAGGTCGGAAAAACAAGTTGTGAGATTTATCATAGATGAAATTTTGCATCTGTAATCTGTCCTGTGAACCTGGTGTAACAAAAATATGAAAATAAAATTAAATAAATAGAAAACAAGAGCTGGATTCTATATCACGGGGTTAGGTTGTACCTATTTTCTTCCTTCTTTTTCTAGTGGGCATTGCAATTGAAAGTTCAGGTATACCTGCAGTGGTACAACACCCGAAACTCTGAACCACGTTCAACAGTGAACTGCAGTTTAACAGAACTTGTATTGAACCATTATTTGTACAACCGGGCCTTAGTACCGTTACATCTGTGACTATGCGTTTTTTGTTTGTAATAATCAATCTCGTTTTTAGTCAGACCATCCGGACTGGTCTATGTCCACTTGCGATGGTCCGCCTTTTAAAAAAAATGTGTTCATGGCAGTCAGTTGATGGTAGAACAGAAACTGTATAGCAGAAGATTTCCTTGTTCGTTCCTTTCTCCAACCCCATGGCATTCCAGTGCGGTGTTTCCGTTTTATTTTGTTTCTTTCCAAGTTTGACATTTAAGTATCTGACTAACATGGTAAGGTACGCTGAATGACTTGAATAAGGTCCTCGTAGATGTCTTCAATATGTTTGTCCGAACTTTGGGATGTGGCTTGGATAATCTTGACATTGGTATCGTTCATTTGTATATTATAAAGTAAACTCTGGGGCTTACAGTGCTGATCTCAAGTATATTGTCGCCTATTAATCAGCTGTTTGCTTGGCACTTGTGGTAATACATATTTCCTGACTTCAGTGTCTTCAGTAGGATTTATTTTTCTCCTCTTTTCCGAATTTCGCTTATTCCGATTATATCCCAGTGTATTTGTTCACGTTCTTCTTCTAGTTCCAACACTTTCTCGTCAGATGGAAGGTATTATATGTCGCAATAATATGCAGTTTTAGTCTTCCCTGGTAGCCTAATCTTATCCGGGGATTCTTAGCACCCTCCAACTTCTACCTTGGTCGGAGACTTGCGATCTGCCGGGGACTGAGGGCCATTCGTGATTTCTACTTTCCATCTTGGTTAAGGTTTGAGTATGTCAACCTTTTCTATCACGCAGCATGGTAATATGTTATTTCTTCTAATTCACAATTTTCACCTAAAATATCTAATACCATGAAGATTAGCCCTTCTATTACAATATATTCATATTAATTAAAATTCTTCTAAAACCAATATAAAAGTTCAAAAGTCCTACCATAAACTATTAATGTGCATAATAATTGTCGAATGCGGTCAACAAAACTGTTCGTATTCGTTATCAACTCCGACCATAAAACCATCCGAACAAATAAATTGATAAGAAAGGCCAGGCGCATTTAGGTACCTACTTCGGGGTACTTATCCATATTTTTAAAACTGAATAATATTGATGCACTAATTAAACGCATTAAAATATAAAGTGACACTCAAGGTTTTTTGTTTTGGCCTTATCAGGTTGACGTAGTATATAATATGAAGTATATACCTATATAATAATAAATAATGTGTTTGTGTAAAGTTGGTTGGGTCGTTTGTGCGGTTTTATTTCATTAAAAATATGTATTTCGATGTTGCAGAAAAAAAAATGGACATGTTATATTATAACATAACCCGATAACCTTGTTGATTGTTACTACATAATTTACGTGTGTATTAGGAACGGTCTATATAATGTTACACGTCTTCCGAGTTTTGATTTTTAACCATATCTGTCATACCATGTTAAGTCCAAGTCAAATCAGTTCTTTGGATTTGTAGATTGATGTCTTCTGAAATTTTGTGTTTCATTTATATATATTTTACTAATTAGGTATCCTTTTACTCAACTTTGACGTTAGATAATCATGATTGAACTACGACCTTAAAGTAGCTAATATATAATATACAGATTTTGAGAAGGATCTGAGATGAAAGTTGGTGTGGACCTTGAACTTTCAAGAAGCAACTTTTGAAATAATGTGCTCTTTATAAACTTTCATACATTTTTAGTTTTTCTGTGTACCTACGACTGCATTTGGCATTCTATGATTTTCGAAGACAGGCCTTGTAATCCACAGCAGGCACTTCTTTTTGAAATAAAATACTAGACTTCAGAAATATCGTGTGGTTCAAAGAAACATCAGATAACATTTTCGTTTATACACCTTTTTAAAGCCTTTCTCATTTTATTTGTTTCTCCCAGACAGAGGGTCAAACCATTTTGCACCGTATAAATCACTATTATAACTACACGGAGTCGCGCTATATTTACTTTCCTGAACCTGCTACATTATAAAACCACAGCCTTCCATTGTTAACTTGCGTGTGGACTCAACTCGACCCTTGTGGTGGATGTTTATGGTGGTTGCTCAAGAGAATTTCCGTTGGTAGAGTCAACATGAAATTTTTATTGGAGCGACCATTGCATCGTGTCCGCCAACGAGCTGTTTACCTTTGAGTATTTCTTGGGAATTTTAGCTTATGCCTATACAGACAAAAAACTTTTTAAACGAAATTATACGGTCATATAAAATAAAATGACTTGCTTGTTATTGTTAAGTCTTATACCTACTCCAAATTGCCTCAACTTCAACACGCTTTTGGTTTGCAGTGTGTCTAAATATTCATTGCACCATCATCATTGCATTCATGGAGCAAAATAATAAAGTTCCCTGGTCAAATCGTGTCTTTTTCTTATTATATTCAATTAACTGGTGCATTTTCACTGCACATAATCATCAATGAACGTCAAGTCCAAGGAAAAGAGATTGCACTATCTCAATGGCCCCTTCCTAGTACGTAATATAAGCGAATTCATAGGGTTTTATCAGCCATGATAAAATTGTGCTATACTTATACTCGGTCATATAATAATAAATAAATGTACGATAAAGCCGTGTGATAAGTAGTTATCACCTTTGGTGAGTATGTGTGTGGTGGTTGGTGCAATCTAGTTTACCATAACACAGCTTGGCTTGGTACTGACAACTTAATTTTTTTAGTGTTTCCTGAAAGATTTTTGTTTGGTGAATAACTGTGACGTTTTTTTAGTTAGAGTGTTAGTGTCAGTGTCTGTGTTTTATTTGGATACCTTAACTATATTTCAAAGGTAATTTACTGGCTTAGGTGTCATTGCCCTTCAAATTCCTATATCATTTTTACAAAAATAATATATTTCTTAGTGTTACCTGTTCCCATTAAATACCCGGCACTAATCGGTTGTTACGCCGCATAATAAAATCAAGTCAGTGGCAAAACCAATTTGAAACGTATACCTAACGGTTTAGGGTTTCGAATTTCACTCCAGCCTCCGTGTATGCCTATTGTTCCGTGCTTATGGGGTATTTCCTTATGGGACATTTTACGTGCCACAGGTGTTTTCATTTCATATTACCATCGTATGTAATGTATGTCACGGCGATTTGTGCGTGGGTTTTAATAGGAGAAACGAGTAACGACAATTTGATTGGGATTGTTTTATTGTTTCAGAAATTACAGTTTTGGGGTCAAAAATATACTATTTCATCCAGCCCAGAAGTTTTTATGATAACCTGTCGTTAAGAATTTTACTTTATTATTAAAAAAGTTAAAACATTCAATCAAATTTTCAACAAGTTTCTCATACATGCCACCTTTTATCAATTATGAGGCGATAAACAAGACTATCTTCTCAAGTATCTGCCAAGAAAATCCTCGGCTCGAACTTATGCTTATTATATGATTTATGATTTTTTTATATCTAAGTGTGATAGGGCCAGAAACTAGATATTTTACTGCTTGTCTTGGGGACATTAAAAGAGATAACGACTAGGTTTATAGGGGTCAAAGGGATATCTGGGATGGGGCGTGTCAGTTACAAGGGTGTTTTTATGTGTTTGGACATAAAATTAGAAACGTCAAAACTATAAAATATGATATGGGCAGAAAATTGTGAACCACAGTATAGGTACCTATTTCAAAAAGATAGAAAGATTCAATAATAAAATCTATAAATTTCATTTATGCAAAATTATTACAGGATGTATGCAATAATTAGTAGAATATTTAAACTATGAGTAATTTTTTCAGGTGCATTGTTGGCCGACATTCATTTTTGTCAAAGGCAAATACCTATTGCGAAAATGATGAAATCATTTTAATGTGAAATGGGATGTACTTGACTATGGAAATGTACTCGACTACATACAGTATACAGTGCATAGGTACAAATAATTTGTTGTATATTGGGGACATATTCATCAGCTGCTAATATCATAAGAAATTTTGTCAAAGAGAAAGGGTTGTTTCTTTCTTCCTATAACAATTTTGGTGTTGATTTTTTTACATTCTGAGCCAGAAACACTTACTTTTTCACACACATACACTGGTTGCAAAGTCCTTAGTAAGAACAAAGGTCGCCAGATCTCAATCTCCTAGATTTATCGTTCACTTGGTATTAATTAATATTGAACAGAAACTCCAAAACTATTAAACTGATACATTTTTGCTGATCTTAGATTTACCGAGCAATACATCAGAGTCAAATCCTTATCATCATCATCAAACATTAAACAGCCTACTCTAAAATTTTCCAGTTGTCTCTGTTCTGAACAGTTTTGATCCAATTTGATGAGATTCTTATTAGGTCGTCTGTCCAGCTAGTGGGAGGTCTTCCTTGGTTTCGTTTGTCGGCTTTTGGTCTCCATTTGATGGGTTTCTCCGTCCATTTCCTGTCCTCAGATCTTGTGACATGGCCTGCCCATTTCTACTTTTGATACGTTCTTCAGTTCTTATGCGGATCTCATTATTCCTTACTCGGTCTTTTAAATCTTTCCATTCGTCTCTATGTTACTCTCAACTTTCCTGCTGATGCTTTGGTGAGAGTCAATATCTCCGCACCATAGGTCAGGACTGGGATGCTTCTCATTTCAGGAGATATTGAAATATTAGTTAAACACATCCCTTATTTTCCGAATGCAATTCAAGGTTAATTCTTCTAAATTCGCATGTTTGGTTATCTCTGTGAATTCTCATCTCAGACCCAAGAGTTGTTCACTATTTCTATGCTATTATTGCCTATTTGTATTTACTCACTGGGAACCAGATTAGTCATTTTGGTTTTGGGAGACGTTCATCTTTAGGCCCACTTCTTGCGTGGAATCTTGAAGTTCCTGGAGCAATTCTTTAGCTTTGCCCAGACTGTCTGATATTAAGACAATATCATCTGCAGAGCGAAGATTATTAAGACTTTTCCCAACGATGATTATTTCTTTTCGCTCCCAAAGTATGTTCGAATACTGTGATGAACAGCTTGGGTGACATAGTGTTATAGTGTTATTGTCCTCTTTTGATTTTAATTTTTCTGGTAGTGAAGTAAAAATAATTATTAAGTACAAAAAACGACTCCACTCTTCTATTTCTGAACTGGCAAGCCGTTGTGGCATTTGGAAATGATCTTATCTTCAAAATTTACGGAAAACTGTTCTAGAACACTTTCGAATTAAAGATTCAGTACAAGAAAATGAATCCGCCTTCCTGTTCTTGATCTAACAAGCTGTTGTAGTACTTGAAAATGATCTTATGCAAAAATCAACTGATAAAGTGTTTCAGAACAGATTCATATCGAAGATTAAGTACAAAAAACGACTCCGCTCTTCTATTTCTGAACTGGCAAGCAGTTGTAGTACTTGAAAATGATTTTATCTTCTAAATCTACGGAAAAACTGTTCTAGAACACTTTCGAATTAAAGATTCAGCACAAGAAAATTAATCCGCTTTCCTGTTTTTGATCTAACAAGCTGTTGTATTACTTGAAAATGATCTTATGCAAAAATCAACTGATAAAGTGTTTCAGAACAGATTCATATTGAAGATTAAGTACCAAAAACGACTCCATTCTTCTATTTCTGAACTGGTAAGCCGTTGTAGCAGTTGGAAATGATTTTGTCTTCTAAATCTACGGAAAAACTGTTCTAGAACACTTTCAAATTGAAGATTCAGCACAAGAAAAAGAATATACTTTCCTGTTTTTGATCTAACAAGCTGTTGTTATACTTGAAAATGATCTCATGTTAAAATCAACTGATCCAAGAACAGATTCAATTTGAAGATTAAGTACAAAAAACGACTCCACTCTTCTATTGCTGAACTGGTAAGCCGTTGTAGCTCTTGGAAATGATCTTATCTCCTAAATCTAAGGAAAAATTGTTCTAGAACACTTCCAAGCACATGAAAAAGAATCCGCTTCCTTGTTTTCGATCTAACAAGCTGTGGTAGTACTTAAAAATGATCCCATGTAAAAATTAACTGATAAAGCGTCCCAGAACAAAAAACGACTCCACTCTTCTATTTCTGAACTGGCAAGCCGTTGTAGCTCTTAGAAATGATCTTATCTTCTAAATCTAAGGAAAAACTGTTCTAGAACACTTCCAAATTGGA
This sequence comes from Ceutorhynchus assimilis, assembly GCA_917834065.1. Classification (NCBI taxonomy): domain Eukaryota; kingdom Metazoa; phylum Arthropoda; class Insecta; order Coleoptera; family Curculionidae; genus Ceutorhynchus; species Ceutorhynchus assimilis. Next base: position 9,640,617 of record OU892281.1, read on the forward strand.
GATTTAGTTCAAAAAAAAAAGAATCCGCTCTCTTGCTTTTGATCTAACAAGCTATCGTAGTACTTAAAAATGATCTCATGTAAAAATCAACTGATAGAGTGTCCCAGAACAGATTCATATTGAAGAGTAAGTACAAAAAACGACTCCACTCTTCTATTTCTGAACTGGCAAGCCGTTGTGGTACTTGGAAATGATCTTATCTTCTAAATCTACAGAAAAACTGTTCTAGAACACTTTCAAATTGAAGATTCAGCACAAGAAAAATAATGCACTTTCCTGTTTTTGATCTAACAAGCTGTTGTAGTACTTGAAAATGATCTAATGCTAAAATCAACTGATAAAGTGTCCTAAATAAGATTTTAATTTTTAAAAAACTGTCCAAAGTTATTTTTAAATGTTGCTTCAACGTGTCCAGAATTGCTTTTGAGGTGCTTGAAGCAAATTTCAAAGAATCCAGGAATCACTTAAAACATTTCTTGACTCCTGAATTTGTTCAAAAACTGGCTTCAAATTGTCCACAGTTGCTTATTAATGCCATCTACTTATTTGTATTTTACTCTCATTTATCAAAAAACCGAATTCGATTTCAGCTCTCAGAACTCTATGATCTTGGTATTAATAAAGCTTATCTCATCTCTGGGATTCTGCAGTTACCAATTTTGTATTCGGAGTCTTTCTCGCTCTAATAAAACTGATGCTCAGGGTGATGTATCAAATTCTGTTGGAAACGGCATTGGATATCTGGATACATGTAGGTATTGTCGGGTCCCTGAGTTCTGATCAATGCAGTTTTCTTCTCTTTGCTTGAATTAGGAGTGCTATTATAGCTTTATGGTTTTTTGGCTTTCCAATTTATACAGACCTTGTCGGAAAGTTATTTTTTTTGGGGCAATTGTCGTAAATATAGCTGTTCAGTTTCTCAAAGCTACCTAACTTAACTAATCATGTGCATTTCTAGTCGCAAAATCTACGTGACAATAGAAAATATCCTCTAAAAATGACAAAACTCAAAAAAAGGTTTAATACAAACCTCACCCCAATAATACCTCAATATATTTGTGTTTTTCTTAGTCAAACAGTTTTAGATCCGTGCCCGTGTCGCTGTCGTTTTTCTGTCAACAAGTTTTTGGGTCGGGGTTTACATGTCGCGTGGACGATTGATCTTTTTTCGTTTTTAAAATTTTCTGTCTGTATATATTTGTGTATGTTTAGGATTGTTTGCGAATTTGTAGCCGCACTCAAATTTTCACACTTTTACCTGGCGTCTCGATGTCCGATTGTCCTTTCTATTGGTACTCGGAATTTGGGCAGAATTTCTTTGAAAATTGAGCACGTTGCCTATGAATATTCTCGATTTTAAAACTTTAGACTTTTGCTCTACATCAAAAGCTGCATAAAACCCAAAGCAAATAATGCACCATATATATAGAAAGAAATATTTTAATTGTTGTCGTTTCTTTGTTTTGTGGGTCGCCTTATCGCGCTTTGCCTGGCTGGTATGAATAATGCCTGCTATGTTTTAAAAAGTATAAATGCTTTTGTTGCACTATTGCAATTATTTGTTTATTTTCTCAGCCAGTGCAACCATCACGATTATTTTAAGTAATTTCGAGAAAGCGCCATAATGATAGCATTAGCACATTAAACACCTTAGCAAAGCTTTTCTGAAATTTTTACATATTATCATATTATTCTTCTCATCCACTCCTGAATGTTAATCTCTTCCATTTCTTTCTGTCCATAGCTTAAAAATTTGAAAAAATTGAAAAGACAAACAGTGTTAATTGTGATTGAGGCATAAAACATCTTGTAAATTGCCTTTGATGACGCGGATACTCATATGACCCATTCCACTTATCTAAAAAAACAACTAGGTAAATAAAACCGTCCTCAAATACCATTATTATTATTCATTGTTTCAATAAAACTGCTGTATTTAAAATCGCTTCAAATTACCACCTTAAAAGTGCCTACCCTACCACTTGTAAAATACATAAAATTTGATTATCTCCAGACTAAATGATGGCTCAGACAGGTTTATAAAACGATGTGCTGACAAGATGCATGAGATCGATATAACAATTTCTGTATCAGCTATATAAGATACCTTATATTTATTGCTGCGATGATGGCAAGACATATTTTAGGGCCTTTGTCGGAATTTAAGGATACATATAAGTTTAAGTAGCTTTTCTGATTTAAATTTCTTATGGTTCTTTTGTCACATGTCATGTAGTCATATGCAAATATTCAAGAATTGGGTTCATTTGCATAGTTTTCAGTGCAAGTTCGACCTTCATTACTTATTCCAAATTTAATTAGTATAGCGCCGTCATAAAATGCACACACTTTCGAAGAACCGTGACACCAAAAAATATGCCTTTTCTTATCTATAAGTATTATGGAAAAAAGTGACATTTGGGGCGTTAAACTTTTTAAGATAAAGATGAAGTGACAACAAAAACAAATAAAATACTTTGCCGAGTGTTCGCAATGAGATAAAGTCAATTTCTGTATTTGTTGCGATCCATATCAAGATAAACATGACGCCTGGTATGGGTATCCTGTCATGTCATTATATTATATACTCAGGCAGCGGACTTCCTGGACTCTGCTGCCTTTAGTTTTACTGATAAAATTATGAATATTATTCCCGACCAGATTTTCAGTATTCAAAATAAAGCTCGGTAAATGAGCCACCGAAAAGCCATAAACTGTAACTCGAGAACGTTGGCTAATGCTCCAGTTGAAATGGGAGAAAATGTGTTGACCTGAAAAGGTCAAGCGAACGCTACCGAACTGTTTGCGTAACCAATCGGTTTGACTGATTTATATCTTTCGATTATCGGCGGGTATTTTATAAGTCTTGATTAATGGTAAATGAGAAGAAAAAAAAAAACGTCTTGACGTCATTATAAATTATGAAATTCTAATTATGTTTTTCGGTTGAAAAATTTAATAAATCAATATAATGTGTGTGAGTGTGTTTGGTTATTCTTTGATCTTTTTGATCTTCAAATTTGATTTTGTATACTTAGTCTTCCGATTATTGAAGTTGCATTTTACGCACCGCGTGCGTAGTGGTAAAAAAACACCCTTATGCTCCAGGCGTAAGTGATCATGGTCTGATTACCGTTTGGTGGATTCAATACATTCATCATTTTTGATTATTTTATCTAAGTCCCATGTTTTTCCCACGAGCCTGCCAGTGGCGGATACATACTCACTGACATTCAAATTTTGTTTCTGACTATGGTTTCTAAACATTCGGCCAAAACTGTACAACTTTTGTATTCACACCTTTCTTCTACCTGTGAAGGTGAAGGCTGTAGGTGGGGTGTCCATACATAAAAAAACACCCTGTACAAATAAGTGGATTATTGCGGAACTTATGGGTGGGCCTCTGCGGAACGAGCGCAGCAAGTTCCGCAGCCATCTACTCACCAATATACTGTTGAACTGTTCAAATAAGACACTCACCTGAAACGTGTAGTTTTTGAACTAATGAGAATACATACTTAGGTAATTGTCAACTGAGTGAATCAGGTTAGTATTGTACTTGAACAACATTTCGGTGAATAAATGGCTGGGTCCACCCATAAGTTCCGCAACAATCCACTCGTTTGTACTTGAATAACTTGTCACAATATATTACTGGTTTAGTAAAGTAACATTACTAATTCCTGTTAAAAGGCCAATTGACAAAAAGTGGATATTCTTGCAAATTCTGACTTTATATAATAAGTTATTGTTCAAGTACAAATAAGTGGATTGTTGCGGAACTTATGGGTGGACCTCTGCGGGACGAGCGCAGCGAGTTCCGCAGCCATCTAATCACCAATATACTATTAAACTGTTCAAGTAAAACACTTATCTGAAATGTGTGATTTTTAAACTAATGAGAATAACGCACATTTGAATGAGTCAGTTTAGCATCGTAATTAAACAACATATCGGTGAATAGATGGCTGCGGAACTGCGCTCGTCCCGCAGAGGTCCATTTATGAGTTCCGTAACAATCTAACTCTTTACTCGTTTGTACTTGTAACTTATCACAATATATTACTGGTTTGGTAAAGTAACATTACTAATTCCTGTTGAAAGGCAAATTGACAAAAAGTGGATAATCTTACAAATTCTGACTTTATATAATAAGTTATTGTTCAAGTACAAATAGGTGGATTGTTGCGGCAATTATGGGTAGACCTCTGCGGGACGAGCGCAGCGAGTTCCGCAGCCATCTACTCACCAATATACTGTTGAACTGTTCAAATAAGACATTCACCTGAAACGTGTAATTTTTAAACTAATGAGAATAACGCATATTTGAGTGAGTCAGTTCAGTATCGTAATTAACCAACATATTGATGAATAGATGGCTGCGGAACTCGCTGCGCTCGTCCCGCAGAGGTCCACCCATAAGTTCTGTAACAATTCACTCATTTGTACTTTGTACTTGAATAACTTGTTACATTATGTTATTAGTTTGGTAAAGTAACATTACTAATTCCTGGTGAAAGGCAAATTGACAAAAAGTGAATAATCATATAATCTTACAAATTTTGACTTTATATAATAAGTTATTGTTCAAGTGCAAATAAGTTGATTATTGCGGAACTTATGGGTGGATCTCTGTGGGACGAGCGCAGCGAGTTCCGCAGCCATCTACTCACCAATATACTGTGGAACTATTCAAATAAGACACTCACCTGAAATGTGTAATTTTTAAGACTTGAGACTATTGACCAAGCAAGGTTACTTTCTAATACATCATCTGTTTGATGGTTTGAAACTGTTGTCCATCATTTTGTTCAAAAGTTCCCCAAATTGAATTAGCAACAGGATTCAGGTAATTCTATGTTGTTAGGTGGCTACATCTCTGGCTTGATAATCCAGACAATTTTCCTCCAAATACATCCTTGTACTGGTGGAAAGGGTGCGACAGAGCACCATCTTATTGGAAAGTGTAATTTTCTCAAGCTTCTCCAATTCGAGGTGTCACAAGATTTGTTGTTGTATGTGAATTAGGTTTTACTCCAGCAGCAACAAATATAAGCCTGGATTTTCCTAACACATGGATACTGCCGCAGACACCCCAAACAGCTATAACGAGGGATTAATTTTTTCAATTGGAAGATGCTTTAATGGCATTTCTCTCATAACGTATACCCTATTATTTTGGGTATTTCAGGTATGGCAGTCTTCTTTATGATGATGATTATTTGTACTACGACGTAGGTAGGCAAAATCCCAAGTTATTATTGGGATTTGCCTCAGCTCTAGAGCTTCGCCTCTTTTCTCTTACCCTATCATGTTCAATAGACCCATTGTTTTCCCTATAGTTCCAATGTGCAATTTTTCTGAAGAAATTATTCCACAATTTTGCTTGCACCATAATTAAAAATCCGGTTCCTTATCTAATGTTGCCGTCTTATTGATGATGTGGTCGGTTTTATTCCTTATTACATAATGTGTTATTATTTGAATTGGAAAATGTACTCTTTTATTTCGGGCCACAGTGTAGGTATTTGATTAGCATCTGAAGGTGTTTCCTTTAGGATACTGAAAACCCTTAGCAGAAGATCCCTACTTTAGGAGTTTAGCTTTTTCTGGGTGTTTTCCTCTACTGACCTACTGACCGAGGAAGAAGATTAGAGAGGACCTCTAGACTCGTATACTTTCCGTTTGGGTGTTTTCTTTTAGGATGTTTTGTAGACGCTGTACTGGGGCTAGCTCATTTATCCCCTCACTACTACTGGCTCTAGGTTCTCCTTTTGGATTTTCCTGATGCCTTATTGTACTCTACTAGGGCTGTTCTATAGTTTTTCCAGAATCCATATAGTTTTTTCCTTGTTGAATAACTTACTAATCTCTGAGTTAATTCCTGGTTCCGGATTTCACCAATGATCCTAACCAAATCCAGATATTATTCTAAAATTCTACTAAATCAAATGGATTTTTTGAATCATTGAAGAATTGAATTTCAAAACGATAGGGACAAAGTAAAACACTGGTGCAGCTGGATCGAAAACCTGTTTTGAAACGAGAGTTTTGACATTCCTGAAAAGTATTCACGGGAAGGACTATAGATATAACTAAGGAAGAAGTCCAACATGCCATTCAGTTATCCCAAAAAAACATGAAAGCTGCAGATCCAAATGGTGTCTAGACTTGGTTTCGCCATACCAGTAACGCAAATTATTTAGCCAAGATACTTTTCGACGTCCAGGGCCTCTTCTGGCTTCGATATTTCCCTCGGTTATGAGCTTGAAAAGTAGGTATCTGTCATTCCTGAGTATGTGTCCGAAGTACTCTAACTTTCGTTTTTTAAGCGTAAACATAACTTCAAGATCTTTTGACATTCTCGTCAGCACATCTTTATTGCGCACTTGGTCCGTCCAAGATATTTTTAACATCCGTCTATATGTCCACATTTCGAAAGCCTCTAGCTTTTTACACATGGCCTCTGTCAGAGTCCACGCCCTCAATCCCATGATAGAGAATACCTGAAGATGTAGCAACGTAGTACTCGAGTGCAATCGACTCAATGATTTTCTGTCTTTTTGGGCAAGAAAACAAGCTTGGATGTTTGGTAGTACACCACCCTGTGCGATGGTTACTCCTGATAAGAGTACTACCCAACACGGATTTTATTTTCACAAATGATGATTGTGTAATCCTGGCAGGATAACCTTCTGCATGTTATCTGTCTTCATTAATCTCTGACATCCTAGGTCTGATCGGACTGGTACTTCGTCAGACATTTGTTGGTCTACCTTGATTTGTGCAGAGTTTGATTCCAGTAGAGATTTGCGATTATCTTCAGGTCTCTATCATCTAGGCCTACATCCTTGAGAATTTTCATAAACTTCTCATGTTGTACTCTGTCAAACGCTTTCTTATAGTCTAAGAAATACAGAAAAGCAGTCGACAGATAGCGTTTGTAGACGACAGGACAAGGCACTTGAAGAAGAAGAAGAAATGGAATCGACATACCTTTTCAATATCTCCGCAATTTTCCTCAAAAATCCAAGGCAGTATTGTCCCATATTTCAACCCATTCATTATTCTAGACCCCAGTTACGATTAGATAAAAATTGCAAATTTCCTCGTCGAGTTCCCACGCTTTTTATTCACCATATAACGTTACGACTGGTGATAAGAAGTTTTATATATCTGCTTACTATACGTACTCTACTATGCTCATAAATACTATAATATAATAATACTTAAACGCTGATACGGTACACCTTAATCTTAATTTCGACCTGCCTTAACAGTTGTGATAAGGTGACGTTGGTCGGTTTTCAGCTGATTAACAAAAAAAATTATGTTTGAGCAGTGGATAAAACACAGCTGATCAAAACATTAACAATTAGAAATGGAAATTAGGAAATACCTAGGTACCTACTTAATCAGGTCCAATATTGAACTATTTTGTTTAAAAGTTCAATGTTTTTAATCTGGTCTGGTTACAGGCCACAAAAAATTGATTTTCTAAGGGAACTAAGTAAGATTTTATTTCACTATACCTTATCCCTCTATTTAAACGTACCTACTGGAAGAATTCCAGGTGTACCTATGACGTAGACTTCTTTACCGACCAATAAAAATCGTTCACAATAGGCTCTGACGCACTTCTTTGATGCTTTATGCTTTCCTTATCTAAGCTCTGAAGACTGAAGAGTGACAATGACGACAATCGTTATTTGCACCTTGTTCATTTAACACGCTATAATCTAATTTTATGTTGATTTTGGATTTTGGGAGTGTGTTCGATTGTCTTTATTTTCGTTTCCAAAAAGATTACCAGTGTGGCTTTGTTATGATTCAGGTTTGTTGCCTATGGGAATCATATAGGTAGGTATTTTCTCGATGAAACACAGTTCCCAGTTCCAGAACACAAAACTAAAAAACAAACCAAAACAAACTGTGCGATTTCAGGTTATAAGACACACAATGCGACGTTGCCACTGACTTTCGTGATTCCTTACAACTCAAATGACGTCAAGGCATAAATCCTTTCTTTCTTTCACTACAAAAACTTTTTGGTTGGTACAACTGAAAACGCTAACTATTAAAAATCTACAATTTTATAGTTGTAGTGCCATAATAATAATAATGACAAGGATAAAACCATCTATTTAAATGCAATCTGTCAACGTTATACGTTACAATATTTACTAATCTGCAGCATAATATTGCTAGTTGTAGCGAATGACGTCATATTCGGTGGGTGTTTTGGGCGTTTGAAATGCTGTTGAATTTAAAATTTTTAAAGAAAATCAACAACTTAAATGTTTTCCAAAATGGTGTTTACAATACATATAAGTAGATACTTAATTTGTGGTCTAGAATTTGAAAAAAAAATGTCGCCATTCATAACCTCGAACCTCGACCATGAAATAATTTTGTTTTTGAAATTGTGTTTCTTTTCAGATGTTCAGTACAGGGACGACCATCAGCAACAACAACAGCAATGCAGCAGCACAAGGCCAACGCAATACAGTCCCGCCTCTCATCACGAAAGGGCGGAGTTGTCCCCAGCAACGTCTCGACCCACCTCTCCCTCTCCCCTAGAATTCCCCATTTACCAGCAATCGACGGAACCCGAACAGGACAATAATTATCTGATACGCGGGGACGGAACGTATTTCAGACTGGACGAGGTAAGAACGTAGCGTTTTGTCTTTTTTTATCGTTTTGTGGCTACTATGAAATAGAAAGAGATAGATTTACTAGTTGTTTCGTTTCTAGTTAAAGCCCTCTTTACTTCTCAACTGGTTTAATGTCAATTTAAACTTCTACTGCTTAAACGTGATTGTTACCAACATGTCTGGGCCCATAACCTGATTTTTCTTTCGCGAAAGTGATTGAAAACTCTACACTCTAATTAATGAAACTTTCTGAATGAGCCTAACCTAACATCCATTTTTACTGCTTTTTGAAGTCCCGGGTGCTTTTCCAACATTTTCATTAGGTATCATATACGAAACTTTAATTGTTTCACCTGCTTCGAGGAGAATTCTGGTACCATATCAAAGCACTTTTACTATAAGTACCGGGTCTTTTCAAATCACTCACTCTGAATAATTTAAAGTCCCGTAAAATCGTCACATATGCCACGCCTCCTATCGCAACGCTTCACGCACTGATAAGCTAATTAACCCCTCCCGACTAATTATACCGCAATACGCATTTGTTCACCAGATGTCACTGATGGCAAATATATAAACTGTGTATCAACTATTCACCTACTAGATGGCAGTACTTATATTTGAAATCTTTTTTAATATAGGTTCACCTCGAAGAAACGCCCACTGGTACTTTTCTGCAACTGGGAGAGCATACAAACGGAGTTTCACCGCATCAGAGCGAAGCTACACCCAGTCCTGGTTCTCCTCATCGTGGTACTGCCTTTACGAATCTGAGTTTACAGGGAGAGGGACATCAGCAACAGTCTATAATTGAGCCTGCAGCTGCGCAACTGACACAGTTGACTAGCCATATCAGTTATGCTACTGGAGGATTGGAGAGTTCGATTGCCAAGTAAGTACGATTGATGGTGGAGTTCATTAGGTACTGGATTTTATCTTCCCAAGTAATAATTTGACCTCATGCTTATTTTGTTCCGAATATGTTGAAGACTTAATCCATGCGGTTGCAAAATTCAAAATTTGGTGTTGGGTAATTTGTACCTTTTTACGTGTAATGGAGCATATAATATCTGGAGGTAATGAATGCCCTTCTGGATTGCCAGAACAATCAAGTTGAACAAAATAAAATATCTTCAAAGTAATAGGTATAGATAATCTTACAATTAACCAAAAGAGTAGAGTAATCTCTAAAATCTATAAGGCTTCTCAGACATCTGAACGGACATCTAAAGACAGAATTTTAAAAACATATAGACCAGACTCTGAGCCTATGTCGCACCTTCCACTTGCACATCCTCCACAACATTTTTTTACTGATGGGAAAATCTACCTTTTCTCAATCTCTACTCAGACATTGAAAAGCCTAGAACGGATAGGGTGGTCTGCTGTTGGGTTTTTGGAAGAACGTTTTCGTAGAGACTTATGTTTCAGATTATTTATTGATGCTATAAGCCAAGCAGGAAGTCAGTTGAACCAAGGTGAAAGGACTCATTCATCAGTCAAAAAGGAAAATTGCTCAAGAAGTGTTTATTTTCTGAATGGATGTTATTTCCAACTTATCATTCTTATCTGTCTCATTTATGTTCTATACAAGACATATAGTTGAAGTAGAAGAATTAAAAATGAAAATATTCACATTCTTTGATGGCGTTTGGAGTTTTCTTGCTACAGCCAGAGCTTTAACGCCTTGCGTGAACAGACCAGAATTATTGAGCACTGAGGAGCAAATCTCGTTTCCCTTCAAAGAAAAATGTTGTATCCACTGCCTTCACGTATTGTCCGTCGATTTTTATCTGACACTTTCCGTATGAGAAGCGAGGAGGTGAAGGACATGGCAAAAACAGGTGTAACTTCAGGTGACTATTGGCATTCTAATGTAGGGTACCACCAGCTTACATTCCTTTCCAGTATCAGATTAAAATCGACGGACTTTAGAGGCTATTGTGCAATATTTTCAACTTGTTTTTCAAACGGTCTGAGGTCTTATTACAGGATAAGGTATGTCAATTTCTTTGATGCTATCCTCAAGTCGTTGGCATAAGATTTTTTCCGAAAATACTTAGCGAATTAGTTCCTGAATAATTCAATAGTATAGAACTCTTTAGCCAAATCTATACAGCTTATCTACAAAACCAGCTTCATTCTCTCTATGGAGGCATTCATTTTCATTCACACACATTCAATAGCAAATACCATTTTATTATAACGTCGGCTGAGCTACAGTATGGGCATTCGTTTCCTGGATCATTGGTTTACCTTATGTTATAGAATTCTATGCAAACAGATGCATGTTCTCAATGTATAAGGTTTTGATCAAGAATAATGGATCATCGTTATATAGGTACCAAAAATTGCCCATGATGATACTACATGCGCATATTATCTCCTTTATTGGTATGGTAGACATTGCAGCGAATCTTTATTTAGCTCTATAATTTGCTCAACAGTTAATCCTTTATCTCCAGTAGGTACTTTGCTCCAAATCATTATTTCATATGTGTTCCAGAGAAGTAAATTTTTCCTAAGACTTCCTGAATATAGCGTTTGCATCAATGCTTAAGACATACTGATCATAGATAACTAAGACAACCTTCGTATATCGTGAACCTGTGTTTTTAGCAGTAAATCTTGAGGAGATGGGGTGCTTTTAGAAAAGTTGAAAAATTTGTAAACTAATCGTTTGTCTCATCAACTATTTTCTCCTCGACTTCTCCTAACAGTTCCAATACTTACTTGTGATGAAACGAAGTTTGGATGCAACAAACACCCACCTATACCACCCTGACTTGCATCTGCTTGTATATAGGTAATTTACTATTAAAAATTTTTAAAGTCGGAATACTATTCATTACACTTTTTAACCTTCTGAAAGCCTCTTCTTGCTCATTAGTCCAAATATATTCTACATTATTTTTAATTAAAGCCCTTAACGGCAATACAATATTCGACAAATCTGGTATATACTTGATTAAATAATTTGCTATACCAAGAATTCTTAATAGTTCTTTTTTATTCTTTGGAGTTTCTAAGGCCAAGATCGCTTCTATGTAATTACCATCAGGTTTTACACCCTCTTTAGAATATATTTGTCCTAAATATTTAACTTCACTAACTTTATATTGAAATTTCTCTTGAATAAACTTACAACTATACTTTCTCGCTCTGTCTATGACACACTTCAAAATCTCATCATGCTCTTTTTCATCAACGCCTGCTATATATCATCAAAGTATATTTGTACGTTTAAGTCACCGAACATTTTTTCATTGATTTTTTGAAAAACTTCTGGGCTTGAGGCCAAACCAAATGGTAGTCGTTTAAACCTATATTTACCAAACGGTGTTATAAACGTACAAATTTTGCTACTTTCCTCATCTAGTGGAATATGATAAAATCCATCTTTCGTGTCACAGAGAAAATGCTCTTACCTTGAAGCTTTTTTCCGATCTCCTCAGATGTGGGAATAGGATGCCTATCTAAACACAAATTTTCATTCAAATACAATGGGTCCAAACATAATCTCAAACTTCCATCTGCCTTTTTCACACAAACGATATTATTCACCCATTCCGAAGGTTCATCAGCATCTCTTTGTACCAACTTTTCTAGTGTTACTGTCAATTTTAATTTGACTGTATCTGGCAACCGTCTGCAACCACTTATATAGTTGGACAATAATTATTTTTTTAAACAATTTTATATACAAAGCATTGGCAATACATTATATTGAGCCCCACAATCTAATTTTATATTAAAAAATTCATTATCGATCAATACTGTTTCGAACCACTCTTTACCTTTCTCATTAAAGTTTAAAGAATTTATGTTACTTACTTCAATAGCATCAATGACCAGCTCACTATCACTTTCATTCCCAACCTCATGTACTCCTGGCCTTCTTCCATTGTCTCTGTATCGGCTACCACTGAAACCAGCACCAGGATTTTGTTGATTTTCAAATTTTTGACTCCCCACTGAAAAGTGACCAAGTCTGCCACAACTATTGCACTATTTCCCAAAGGCAAAACACTGCCTTCTTGAATGGTTTTTCCACACCTGAAGCAATCAAATGTATCCTGATTCCTTAGACTTTTACTGAACTCTGATTTCCTTGGATCTACCATTTTTGTTTTATTTACAGCTCCTTTCCTATTTATCACTGAATCAACTTCTTGTCCCTGAAGCCCTTTGGCTTGTAATTTTGTGGCTTCTGAAGACCTACATATTTCTTCTGCAGTTTTCAAGTCTAAATCTTTACTTAATAATTTTTCTTGGAGACTTAAATTTCGAATACCTAGCACAATTCTGTCTTTTATCAAAGACTCTTCTTGTTTCAAAGTTGCAATGTTCTCAAATCCTTTAAAAAATTATCAAAACTTTCACCCTCTCCTTGAGAGCGAGAAAAGAATTTGAATCTGTTATACGTAACATTACTTCTAGGTTTGCAGTAGTTATCAAAAGCCTCTACGACCTTCTCGTATTTTTTCTTCTCTGCGTCTGTTAACTTGAATGTATTGAAGAGATCAATAACTTCCTCACCTGCAGCTCTGTGAGGAACAAAGCTATCTTTCTTTCCTCAGATTTATCTTGTAACCCTTTTGCTAACAGGTACATCTCAAACCTTTGTTTAAATTTTTCATAATTACTAGCTAATTGCTGATCAAACAATAAAGGCAAGGGCAATTTTATATCCATGATTAATGATTATGATTAGATAATTATTACGCTACAACTTCTAACCTCACAAATTTACTTGTTGATTTCTTCATTTGTTTTCCAATATGATTCCGGCCTACTGTTGCTAACACTAAGCCACTATTTTGCCAACACCTGACACCATGTTACATATTTGTTTAATGTTTATTTTACAATAAAACAACTCAATGAACATTTAATAGTATATTACATACCGAGTAGGGAAGTTTTTCATTACTGTCGAGAGATTTATACACAGTGTGTAAAAAGTCCCGGAACAGTCAATTATTTCGAAACTGGTGCACAATATAAAAAAACTTCCTGTATAAAAGTTGAAGGTCTTAATAAAATCTATTGAAATAGGACTTTTGTAATTATACAGGGTGGCCCAAAAAGTTGTGCTACACAAAACTTCATTTTTTTCAATGAAATGATCCTTTTTTAATTATATTTTCTAATTCCTCTAGAGATTCTTAACAACAATTATGAAACATGTCATATGGCTAAACCCATTAGTTTTAGAAATAATTTGAGTTGAAGCACATAAATACGATAAGTACGATATTACCTACATTTTGCATTGTTTCGAGTTGCTTCAAAATGTTTCACGTTAAATCCTGAAAAAAAAACATTTAACTTGTGTTAAATGAAATGTACCTCACTCAAGTTTAGTCAAAATTTTATTAATAACTAAATTATTAAATACAAGCAGTAAAGTAAAATCAACAATAACTTTGAAAGAACAGAAATAAAATTAAGTGTAAGACGTTATTTTATTAAATGCTGAAAATGTCGTTAGGTCTGGTTACCATTTTGAACCAACTCGAAACAATGCAAAATGTAGGTAATATCGTACTTATCGTATTTATGTCCTTCAAGTCAAATTATTTCTGAAACTAATGGGTTTAGCTATATGATATCTTTCATAATTGTTGTTTAGAATCTCTAGAAGAATTAGAAAATGTAATTAAAAAAGGATCATTCCATTAAAAAAAAATGAAGTTTTGTGTAGCACAACTTTTTGGGCCACCCTGTATAATTACATAAGTCCTATTTCAATAGATTTTATCAAGACCTTCAACTTTTATACAGGAAGTTTTTTTATATTGTGCACTATTTTCAAAATAATTGACTGTTCCGGGACTTTTTACACACTGTGTATAGTCAATCGAGACGCGAAGATTGACTATTAATCCCGAGACAGAAATGAAAAGTTTCCTCCGAGGTTTGTATACTATTTTATTTGCAAGCACACAATTAATTATTATTAGTCAATCAATTTTTTTAATATTAAAAAAATTAAACAAACAGGCTAAAATGTGTCATTCACTGCTTTGACGTTTTTACCTGACATGTTCTTATTGTTGCCAGCAAAGGTGAATAAATTAGAGTGAGGGAAATCGGTGAGGGAAGTCGAATAGGGAAATCGGTGAGGGAAATCGGTGAGGGAAATCGAAGAGGGAAGTGACACAGGTAAAGTGTCACTTCCAAATTTTTAAAAAGTCAGTAATGACAAGATTACATATATGATTGCAAATAAACATTTATTATTCATCTCTGTCTCTCGAGTACTGACTTGGCGCCACTCATAATTTGACAGATGACAAGTGGCTGCCTACATAAGGGAGTACGTTCAATAACAAACTTATATGTAACAGGTTGTTGATCGGTTTATCCGAAAGGCACACCGATAGTCCCTAATATTAGGCAATTCAAACCACGTGACATTCAAGATGGCGTGGCGGCCACACATGGGCCAAAAAACACAAAAAAATTTCTAGTTTCTGCTCGATTTAATAGTTTAGTTACATAGTCAACAAATATTTTATTAAATAATCAAAATCAAAGTTGCAAGCAAAACTCGAAGCAAAATAATTTAAAATATGCACAAAAACATATTCAAAACAAACTTGCTTGGCCGCCACGCCATATTGAATTTTCCTTTTTGACAAATGGATTGGATTGCCTAATTTCCTTTGTGAATGAGGTTATTCTAGACCAAGATCCAGGATTATATTTGATAGAATGTTGTATGCTACGTTTATGGGCGATATTCACTACCTATGCTTTCAAACACTAGTCATGTGTCCTGAGTCTTGTTTGGATCTAGATCTAGAATGAAATAAGGCTCTTTCTAGCTTTTGGGTGGGTGTTTACCTATCAAATTTGGTAAACACAAATCGTGCATACTGCATAGGTACCTCGACGATCATAAGTAGGTAAACATTTCCTCTGACCCCCAGTTTGCAGCCAAACAAACAAAAATGTATTTAGGTTTCTCTATAGCAGTATAAAAGCTCGATGGTATATGGAACTTTATGAAGAGTGAAGACTTCTCACTTCTGGCTCTCCAGTTCTTCTTTTTTTGAAGCGTGTAGTTGAAAGTCTGTAGTAAGATTCATCATCAATCATTATGTCATCCTGCGATCACAAGATTGGTACATTTGAATTTGGATCTAAAAATGTCTTATTCTGCATCATGCCCAATTTGTGATAAAGTCGCGCGTCTTTTGAAAGCACAGGATTTTTTATAGGGGAATATTCTCTTTCTGTGAGAATAGGTAACTGTAGTTCAATGGTCCTCTTCAACGCAAACGAGAAAGTATAGTGATTATATTCCCAAAAAAAGAAGCATATTAGAAAATGATATAGGTATTAAAATTCTCTTCCTATACTATACAGAGTGAGTTTTATGTATGGAAACGCCCAATTATCTCAAAAACGGCTTGCTCGATTTTTATAAATTTTGGTATGTGAGGGTATTGTTATATGGCCGATATTATCGTGCCATTTACATGGTTGTCAGATCATTCGATTTTTGGCAACTATTAGGAACTTTGTTATTTCAAATGGATCACCCTGTATATTTTTCAGTTTTCGTAATCCCTGAATAATACTGAATATTTTTCATGAAATGTTTCCTATACCCAAATGCCTTAATTTAGGAATTATAGCTACATTTACATTAAAAACCGCAAAAGTTGAAATAATTCATTGGCTTGTCCCGCGTGATGAGAGCTCGTCGCGGGAACGTCTCGTCATGTCTGTGCACACCTTAAGATCTCTATGACTACAAAAATAATAGCTTTCACGTTTCAGTAAATTATTATTTGTCAGTTTTCATTGAATACCATAATGAATCGTTCATCTGAAAAAAAAAAAACGAATTAAGATTTTAATTTAATTTAATTTTATTAGGATATGGTTGTATGCGTAGAAGTCCACAAGATAATTTATATCCCAACCGAAATTCCATTACAAAATCTACTGTGAGTAAGCTGGTAAAAAAGTTTACCCAAACTGATGCAATGAAAGATTTACCCAAATCTGGGCGCAGGAAAACTAAATTAACTGAAAACAATAGCTATCTTAATATTACTTTTTCATGGTTGGCTCACACACAAACGGAAAATCCTTTACCACTCAACGAGCGGCGTGTACACTGAGATGTCGATGGACATTGCGCTGTAGGTTATAGTTTTCGAGAAAAGTATTCATGCCTTTGGAAGTTCATTCCAGAGCTAGGCAGCCCTCCAGACCAAATTGACTTCTGAACAGTGACGTCCTAGGTGTTCGCAGCTGAATTGTATGTTCATGAGCTGCTTGTGTTGACGAGTGTATCTGTTTGGTACAACTCTGGGCAGAGTCACAAGTGTCAGTTAATTCGAGCACCTGCTGTAATGATATCGATAGAATAGTGATAGGTCTACCACTTTTTCCCGAGGTTTATGGCTATTAATGGTATTTGGTCAACTCCAGGTCAGCAACAGTTTTCGAGGGATGCTCTATAGAGCGCCCCTAGCTTTTGTGCTGGTGCCTTGGCACTCGACAGGAGCTATTAATTGATCACTTCTCCGAACTGTTTTTTTGCCTTTTTTTCTTCTTCTTCGCCATTGGTCTGCTTACAGTGGTTTCTAGTCGTGAGAATGTATTGAGATTTTAGGCTGTCGGATTACGATGCCATTTGCAATAAGCAGCATTTTTATAATTTCCCGCTGTTGAGCAGTTTTTATTGAACCATGGTTTGATAGCTAGTTCACAGGTTGCGGAGTTGGGATTGTGATCTGATGAACCCAACGAGGGTTGAAAAATCTAAATTTATCCAACCCATTACAGCAGCTGCTCAAAATGTTGTCCGTTGACTTCCAGACAACAAGCCATGCGATTTTTAAAACTTTGCAATACATTTTGCAACATCCCTGTCTGCTCTATTCTTCTTATCTCGTTGGTGATTCTATCTCTCAATTCCTCAATATTGAGAGGTTTTGTTTTATAAACAGTGTTTTTCAAGTGGCCCCATAGGAAATAGTCTAGAGGATTCATGTCGGGTGATCGAGGAGACCATTCGATAGATCCACGCCTTCCAATCCATCTTCCGGGAAACAAACGATTTAGGTATTGTCTCACCTCACGGGCATAGTGGGGTGGAGCTCCATCTTGTTGCAGCCAAATATTGTTTTGGGGAATATTGTTATTGTCTGAAAGTTTCAATAAATTATTTTTTTTTTTAATTTTAAAGGCAATTGAAAATACTCACTTGGATTTGGAAATAACCGAGCCAACTCAGGTATAATACTATCTTCCAATAAACGTAAATACGCGGGACCATTCAAGTTTCCTTCAATAAAAAACGGTCCAATTATTCTGTCGCCTATTATTCCAGCCCATACATTCAGTTTCTCGGGATATTGGGTGTGGGATTCACGCATCCAATGAGGATTGTTACGAGACCAGTATCTACAATTATGCCGATTTACGTTGCCATTGATAAGAAAAGTGGCCTCATCGCTAAACATAACATTATTTAAAAAATTTGGATTGTTTGGATCGTAACATTTTCTCATCATTGTATCGGCAAACTCCTCACGTCTATCAAAATCGTCATCTGACAACTCCTGAACCAACCTCACTTTGTATGGATGGAATTTATTACCATGCAGAATTCTCATCACGGTTGTTTGAGAAACTTCAAGTTCCCTGGATATTTGCCTAGTACTCAAGTGAGGATCGTCTTCTAACATGACACAAACATCTAGAGATTTGTTGTCAGTTGATTTAGTCTTCCTGCGCCCTGATTTGGGTAGATCTTTTACTCCAGCAGTTTGGGTAAACTTTTTAAGCAATTTACTAACAGTTGATTTTGTAATGGGATTGCGGTTGGGATATAAATCATTGAAAATATCACACGTTTCTTGTTGACTTCTACGCCTATCACCATATCCCAATATCATCAAAATCTCAATTCGTTCTTTTTCAGATAAACGATTCATTATCACATTCAATGAAAACTGACAAATAATAATTTACTGAAACGTGAAAGCTATTATTTTTGTAGTCATAGAGATCTTAAGGTGTGCACAGACATGACGAGACGCTCCCGCGACGAGCTCTCATCACGCGGGACAAGCCAATGAATTATTTCAACTTTTGCGGTTTTTAATGTAAATGTAGCTATAATTCCTAAATTAAGGCATTTGGGTATAGGAAACATTTCATGAAAAATATTCAGTATTATTCAGGGATTACGAAAACTGAAAAATATACAGGGTGATCCATTTGAAATAACAAAGTTCCTAATAGTTGCCAAAAATCGAATGATCTGACAACCATGTAAATGGCACGATAATATCGGCCATATAACAATACCCTCACATACCAAAATTTATAAAAATCGAGCAAGCCGTTTTTGAGATAATTGGGCGTTTCCATACATAAAACTCACTCTGTATATATACTCAGTTTTTGAAACAGTTGTGTCATTTATTTCTCTATTCTCTTCTTAGTTTTCTTATTCTTGTGTAAAAAGTAGGTATTATGTATATACATATTTATCATAATAACTGATTTGCTGTAATTAAATCTGACTAATAACTGCAAATTTTTTCTGGTTATAGTCAATACCATCGTGTTTTTACAATGCTTCAAAGAATTATTCTTCAAGCCATATACAAATTACTCATAGTAAAACAAACAACGAATTTACAATAAAACCATTTTTTCTTCTCGAGTACCAACATTGTACACAAAGTATATTATTTCCTTTATTGAAATCCATACCATGGGTTCACATAAATGAATAAGCGGCTCGTTATCAGGTTGGAAATACGCGACCATTACCCCATTTGGCTGGTTACTGATAAGGCCTTCGCGCCCGCATTATTTAATATATATTTTTTTGTAATTTTGTGTTTTCTGCACGTAGAAACGGAAAGACTTGTGACTATACATTATGGTGCTTAACGAACCAGAATATTTCTATAAGCAACTATGGGAATACCAATAGCAATTTTAGTTTCGTTAGTTAGTTTTAAATAAAACTTATTGGGAAAGTGTTTTATCAATTTTTTAAATCCTAAAAAACTAGTGAATAATTCATTAACTAAATTGTTTATTTGTCGTACAAATGCTATTATTCAACCGATAAAAACGTAATTTATACCTAGAATTTTGACCTATTTTTAACGGTTTCTTTAAGGTTATTGACAGATAGGGATTTTTTCTTTTTTATTTTCTATAGAGCCTAATTGTTTTTCCAAAAAATGTAACTCTACCAAATGAAGATATAAGAAGCATCTCTAAAATGTATTGATGCCTTCTTCGATAATCTACTGTTAAAATTTGTCTAATAGTCACTGGACAAGTTCGAAGAAGTTGTAAAATCAACGGGTTCTCTTTTCGGAATTCACTTTTCCTTGTTCTCGAAAAACCACCAAAACATTGGGTCACTCACAAGCGTAAAATGTTGTCCGTTAAATGCTTTTGCTCGAAACTTTTCGAAACAAATTTTTACATAACTACAAAGAAAGATGAAACCATTTGGTAAAAACAATTTTAACTGCGTAGGTACTTTTTACTCGCGCGAGCCATTTAGTTAGTAAAACACACACCAGCTGTGCTTCCTCATTATAAACGTAGGCATGTATTCGTTTATTCTTTCAAAAAATATTCTAGAGTTTTTGAGTTCATCATTTTTCATAGAGAGAATTATCTACATTTTTTTTTCCATCTATACCCTGTTTCGTCATACTCATAGATGGACTGGATTCCAATAAAAAATCTCTTAGTTTGACAGGTTTAGTTGATTTAAGTCACTCTATACTTTCCCAGAAGTAGGTACAGAGTACAGATAAGATTGACCAAGATCTCTTCTTGAGTACTCCTGGATCTGCCTGTAATGAAAGTACTTCTTGAAAGTTAACTTGAAAATCATCAAATGGAAATAAAAAAAATTTAATTCAGGACAGATCACTTTGATTTAAAAATCCACTCTTTTGGAAGCAAATACCTGCCCAATCATGAAAGAAGATCAAAATTACATACTTAGTTTTGTTACAGTTCTCCATAAATTATCATTATTCTTAATCACTTACGTTGAAATCTGTTTATTGCAACCTAAAGTTAGGTTTATATTAGTTCAACGATTAATCGGATCAAAGTTCAGTTCAATTTCAATTATTTCTTTTGTATTGCTCTACCCAGAAAACAATGGATCATAGTCACAAACCCAAGCAATAACAATATGCGCCTCATATTAGTAATATTTCTTTGTTATTAATAATAGAAATTGTTGCAGTGCTAGTCAAAAGTAATTAACAACAATAACAACTGTAAAGTGATCCTCAGCGCACCAAAACAGTTCCATGAAACAATTAGTCATAGATTTGATGCTTGATTTCTGGTAAACATCCACCAATAATATGGTCAATGAAAAAAATGACTTAATGCCTTGTTGTAGATAAAAAAAAAAAACGCATTTTAATGATTTTTAGATGGTACTATTAAGGTAATGGAAGGAAACCCATCACATATTTCAGATAAAACAGACTCCAAAACACGAGACACTTCCATAACCTTAATGATTTTAGTCCAAAGTTATTCAATTACAGACTCTGTATGCCTACATGGTGTGAGGCGGTTTCTCATTGAAATTTAAGCATTTAACGGCGGTTAGTCGGAAATACAAAACTGCCGACATTGCAGTGTTTCTTGTTTCTGACAAATTTGCAGGTTTTTATTTATTAATCTTGATCATCTGATATAATAACTGTGTGAAGAACCCGACTCTTAACCGCCTACGCCCTTTAACATGATTATTATTTATTTAGAATCATTTTTTGAGTTTATTATATCAATAGCATTCTGTCTCTGTCTACTTATATTTAGCTAAGTTTTTTCTTTGGGAATTTTTGGAAAAAAATAATATATTTTTAAATCTTTTCTGTTCAGGTTTAGTGAAACCAAAATTAGGTGTAGCAATTAATTCGCTATTAAGTGTTTAACTATTTTAGTTCACTCACCTCGAGTCATACTAATTGTTTAGTTGGGTGCGATGTTTGTTTATTAGGAAAACCAATGTCAAGAACGCTGTTGAAATAATTAATTGATATAGGAAAATGTTAGAATCCCACTTTAATTCAGAAATTATTGCTGATATCCGGGATATTTTGCCAAAATATTCTTGTAATTAGTGAATCGTGAGTGAAATGCCAAGAAGTACCTACTTATGGGAAATTCGTGGAAAATGCCGCCTACCTACGTCATGAGGAAGTAAAATTATTACATCCGAAAAGTAAAACATTTTGGCTTGGCAACAGTAAACCTACTATTGTAGTATAATTTATCTATAGGCACCTTCAGTATGCATTTGTTCTATAATGTGAAGTGTCAATGAATTTAGAAAAGTTATGGCAAAATATCACAAGAAATGATTTCTCTGATTATACGTACAAACAGATAGTTTACAGGGTAAGTTGATAATAATTGAATATTTTAGGGAAAACTCTTGTTTTGTGGTGGTTAAAGTTTGTCTGTTTTCTGTGATTGCATATACACGGTTGATAAATAGAAATAACTTAAACCTACACAGAGCATAGAGATGATTTGTCACTTTTTATTGGTATGTGTATAACTTGTTTTTGATTCAATAAACTTTTGGTAGGTACCTATTGAACAAAACTAACCAAACAAGTCTTCAAAACAATTACTTACTAATTATGCAGAAACCATTGACCCTTCTTTTGTTACCTCAATATTCTATGTGGCCATCTAATTCTTGGATCAATTTGAGTCGTATAACATCAGAAAACTTTTATTTCTCAGAAAACTTTTTAGCCCACTTCTGATCAGAGACCTCTTGCAATGATCTGTAATTCTCTTGTCACCTTTCTCGAAAACGGATATTATGTTTAGCAGAGTTATAGGAGTGTTTCTTTCAGTGTTTTTTCTTTGACTTCTAACCAGGATCACACCACGTGTTCTGTTCTCCTCCGGAGCTTCACAATTCTTGATTTTTTTACTTCTGCATCTAGTCAGCTTAACCTTCTTCTTCTTATCATTCTATTCTCATCAACTCGTGAATGTTGGCCTTTTCCATATTGTTCCAATTCTACCTGTCCTCATCCAGCAATCTTTTGGATACCAACACGCCTTTTTCGAGGTCTTCCAAAACTTAATCTCTTTTCCTTCTTAGCCTCACTTCATTAATTTCCGCACTTTGTTATACGAGCCTGGCTCTATCATTGAAATGTTATAGTGTTTCCGAAAAAGGTTTTTTGCAGTTTCTGAGATCCTATCTTTCGCTGACAACTTCTCTTTGGTCATTCTTCATTTAATGTGCCTATGACCAATTTACCTCTTGATCGATTTGATCCAAGAACTACCAAATTCGATTTGTTTTTCTGATGGTCTCGTTGAGATGATAATCATCATTGTCATTTCCCAGCCCTCTACGTCCACTGCTGAACATTGGCCTCCCTTGGCACTGATCACTCTTTTCCATCTTTAGCGAGACGAGACGAGACTTAAGGTTGGTCTCATCTCGTCTCGAAATCTCGAGACGAGACCATGACTTACCGTAACTTAGTCTCGGTCTCGAGTGCCAAAGTCTGGTCTCGTCTCGAGTGGTCTCGTCTGGTCTCGAGTTATACAGGGTATCCGGAAAATAGCGTAAAAACTCTTTATTACGTGGTGAAGGACCCTTCAAGGAACCCCATCAAAAAAATAATTTAAAAAATCTTGTGGCATTCTTAAGAAAGTTATTTGCATTTGAATATTTATTGAAATTTACAACTCTGAAAATATCCAGTTGACAACATGTCAGAGAATTAAATCAAATACCTATGTAATAACCTGTAGAATTCGAAGGTGAATTTTCACATTTACTTATTAAGAATAATGCTGGAGAAGGATTTTTTCAATTATTTTTCTAGGGTTTCTCAAAGGGTCCCCTACTACGTGGAGAGCTTTCACGCTATTTTTCGAACACCCTGTATTTATGGTATTTATTTTCTCCTTATTTATCATTTCTCTATAATCGATTTTTGACTATTCCAGGTTCTTAAATTTCTGATTTCTTCAAAGTTTATTTTTATAAGAAAGTAAGAAACATTCAAGAGTCTGGAATTTCTTGTCTCTATTTTTTATTTCTTCAGTGTCAATCTTTGTCTATTCCAGGCTCCTGAATATTCCTTACTTTTTTAGAAAAATAAATTTAGAAAAAAACAGCAATTCAAGAGCCTGGAATAGTCAAAAATCGATTCTAGAAATGAGAAATAAGAAGATATTCAAGAAATCTTTTGTAATCTCTTGAATTTTCCTCAGATTTCTTAGGCTTTTCTCATTTCCTCTATACACTTTCTTAGGTAATATGTAGTTGGTATTCCCCAAATTTTGCAAAGAATCATCCTTATGGGTAAATATTTTTGGTGCTTTCCCGGAGTTTCTTTGAAATTTCCCTAACTTTTGTGAACTTCTTCAGTATTTCTTCGGACTTTTTTTACTTTCCTAGCGCTTTTTTAGGTGATGGTGAATTCTTCCCAGGCAGATTCTCCCTTGAGAACGAGAGAATAAAGAAAGTTCAAGAAATTGCAAAAGATTTTTTAAATTTTTTCTCCTTATTTCTACGATGATAATCGATTTTTCCAGGTTCTTGAATTTCTGATTTCTTCAAAATTTATTTTTATATGAAAACAAGAAACATTTAAGAGACTGGGATTTCTCGTCTATTTTTTTTATTTTTTCAGTGTCACTTTTTTACTATTTCAGGTTCTTGAATATTTCTTACTTTTTTATAAAAATAAATTTAGAGAAAAACAGGGATTCAAGAGCCTGGAATAGTCAAAAATCGATACTAAAGAAATGAGAGATAGAGAGAAGAAATTCAAGAGATTACAAAAGATTTCTTGAATTTCTTTCTCAATTTTCTAAGTCTTCTCTCATTTCCTCTATACACTTTCTTAGGGAGTAATTGTTATTTCCCAAATTTTTCAGATAATAATAATTTCCGTACTTTCTCGATCTTCCTTCGAAGTTTTTCTAACTTTTCTGGACTTCTTCAGTAGGTACTTTCTCGAACGGCCTTTACTTTCGCAGTACTTTTTTAGGTAATGGTAAATTCTTCCCAGGTGATTTTACCCTCGAGAATGAGAGAATAAAGAAAATTTCTGATTTCTCCAATGATTTTTTTTTGAAAAATAAAAAAACATTGAAGTGCAGTCAAAAATCGATTCTACATAAATGACTAATCTGGAAAAGAAATTGAAGAAATCTTGAAGGGTAAACCTCCTTGGAATTATGGTGTATAAGCATATGCGATTTTTTGGGATTCCGTGTGGTTCGAGTGGGGTTCCAATGAGATTCCTCATTTTGCCTGATGAGTTGATGTTTTTAATACTGTGGGATTTCAGTAGTATTGCGGCGGATTTCAGTAAGATAGTAGGACATCGAGGGATTCTAGTAGTATTTCATGGGATTCCGTTAAAAATGGGAAACCATCTTGGAATTATAGTGTACAAGTATGTGTGATTCCAGTGGAGTTCTGTGGGATTTTGTGGATTTCCTGTGGAATTCCAGTTGGATTTCAATGGGATTCCTTGGTTTGCTTGATAAGTCTATGTTTTTACTTTGTACCTGTAGTGGCGGCTAAACTGAAAAACAAGACTTTTTTGTTCAGAGTCTTTGCTTGCTAGCATTCAAAATAATTCCAAAAATACACAAGAAATTCCATGGAATGCCTCGAGGAATTCTATTGGATTCCAGTAGAATTTTGTTTATGCTTCTTCGTCCCCCAATCAGTTGTTCTGTAAGTTCTGTTTCTAGGTTAAATTTCGAGTTTTTGCCTCTTTGGCCTTCTGAAGCGGTTCGAATACAGCTTTTAATTCTCAAAAGCCTTGTTCAGTTTCATTTTTCGCTGATGCTTGTAATTTCCTGCTCAATATATCCACTTCAAATAAGGAGTTGACAAGGGAAACATAAACTCCTTGGTGAGTTTGTATGTATACAATTTTCAAATTGATCTACTCTCTATTGCGACAATAATCAAAATCGCCAAAAATATTGATTTTTCCTCAAAGTTTTCAAAAAACTTTCACCATTTACCATCTACCTAAAGACATTATCTTAGTCATCTTAATCCTGCATCTTTAAAACGTCCGAAACACAGGTAGCCACGGCATTTTATCTCATCATTGTATACCTATAGGCATAGAGAAATGCGGAAGTGCCCCGGAAGTACCCCCTTCAAGAAATCCATTAGTCGCGTGCTGAGCACAAGACACGCTGACGTTTCGGGGTCGTTGTTGCGCTTCATGGGCTTAGGGCTAAGTGGTACTTCTTGTACCGGTAGTGTACCGAGTAATTAGCAATTTGATTGCGTTGTTGCCTAAAAAACATATCTTGTGTCTTTAAAATTAATTTAATTCTAAAATAAGTACTCTCTATAGAATTTATCAACTAAGCCTGCACTTAATTTCCTCCCACTAAAAAAATCCAGAAGAAAAATTACTCAGACCTATTGCAACAAAAATTGGTATAATTATGGCAACATTGCCTATAAACTTTTAACACGTGCACTTACGAATAAAGTATTACTTCCTTTATGTAAAAAACTTAACGCTGGCGTACTTTGAGCACGTGTCTGTTAAAAGACGCGTGTCCAAAACCAGTAGGTAGTACCGGCCTTTTCCTTCCAGTAACTTCCAAAAATGTTTTTCCTTCGTCAACTAATTCCCATCGTTTAGATCCATCATCAGCAACAAATAAGGATCGAAATCACGTTAGCATTAAATTTGGCGGTCAGGTTCTTTGTTGTATATGTCGGCACTCATTGAAGTATTATTTCTACCTTTGTCGCTGGTGCGAAAGTATCAAATTTCGTATGTCTGCGTATTTGAATGAATAAAAATTAAGAATGTAGGGTACTTTGAAGTGCCGCAGGTCATTAATGAATATCTGCAAGAAGAGAATCTGATGATGATGCTGATGAATTTTCGGAAATAGGTGAGCTTTTGTCTTCCATGAAACAATAATAATTTTGTACTATATGAGTTTATGAAATATTTCTGATTTCCTGCGTCTCAATATTGATTTTAGAATACACAAAATGTATAACACAGTGAATTTCATATTTTACGAGGCCCTTATCTGAACCATAAGGTCCGCAAATTCTTCAATATGCACTGGTTTCATTTCAAAACTATTCACTGCTTCCATTTCTTGTAGCATGGAAAATAAGATCAAGACGGAAAATAAAGTTTAAAGCCACTGTCCTTGTATTCCAAATCTCATCCACTACCAGACTTGGAAATTAAAATGGGTTGTTATTCATAACCTGGTGTTGGGCGTCATCAATTTAAAATTAATGATTTATTTTAGCTCAGAAGACTACTCGGGATAGCCCCCAAATCTTTTTCTTAGCTCTTGCATATCTTGAGTTTTTCCAAAGTCAATCGGAACAAGGTGAACATAAATCATAACTGGTGGCTGACTAGTGGCAGTGCATTTCTTATGGAAATTTTCGGTGACCAGTTAGTACCCTGTTCCAATTGAGTTTGGAAATACTATACCTCCAGAACACAGTGTAAAGAACATTTTCCAAATAACTCCATCAGATGAAGTAATCAAGTAGTTTTACCGGGCATTCCGCAGCATCTTATGCCGGTCCATTGTCAGGCAAGTTTCCATCTAGCATTCCAAAACATCTAAAAAATAATGTGGACGGTACCGATTCTGCTCATACATAAGAGGATCTCTTGAATGGCTGGCGAGATCTCCAGATTCATCCCCAATCGATTTCTTCACATGTAAAGTGATTTGAAGACATCGGTTTCAAACAAAACTATGCCATATTCAAGATTCAAGACTCAGGAATCTTTTGAAAGCCTTTGGACAAACTCCATGTGATGGTGAACCGAACCAAACTGAATTTGTTCATAAATCCCGCTTTGATTTCGCATTTCCTGTCATACATTCTGTCTATGTGTTCACTCGAGTGTTTTGTCCACTGTTTCATGGAATGTTGCTAAAAGACCCCGCACACCTCACATGAGATTTTAGGATTCGGTCAATTTTCCTGAAAATTTGATATGATGCTCCTCTCAAAATTCTGATTAAAAGTATTCATAGCCACAACTTGATCCTATGACTAGTTTTTGAGATACAGGTAGAGTAAAAATCAAGCGAGAAGAAGCCGTTGACGTCAGCGCTGACAAAGAATGCATGTCTGCGAATTAATGTCCAAGAAATGCACACATTTTATATGCATTTACATCTACCTGAGCGTGGGGATACCTGTCAATTCTGGTATATAATTAGGTGACAGGTAGATGTAAATGCATATATAATCTCCTCACAATCCGAAGTCCAAAGGTAAAGGTAGATTTATCACCTTTCAGTTGGTAGTTGATACGAATTTCATTTTATTTATTACCTGCATAAGTTGGTAACATTCTGATATGTCTCTGGGAGGTTATGATGACAAACTGAAAAATAGCAGAGCAGGACTGAAGCATATTTTTATACTTTCAATAAGGTACTTTTAATGCCGTTGAAATGAAACAATAATCTTGTATCTTTCGTTTTGAATGCCGAGGAGAATATTTTCCATGGACGGGGCATTTTTCAATCCAAATGGCATACGTACGAATTCGTAATGACCATTTTCTATGGAAAAAGCGGTTTTCGAAACATCCTTGGGGTCTACTTTTATTTGGTGGAAACCTGAGGCTTGTCAAGGGTGGTAAAATATTGATATTTTCCCAATTGAAAAATAGCAGAGCAGGACTGAAGCATATTTTTATACTTTGAATAAGGTACTTTTAATATCGTTGAAATGAAACAATAATCTTGTATCTTTCGTTTTGAATGCCGAGGAGGATATTTTTCATGGACGGGGCATTTTTCAATCCAAATGGCACACGTACGAATTCGTAATGACAATTTTCTATGGAAAAAGCGGTTTTCGAAACATCCTTGGGGTCTACTTCTATTTGGTGAAAACCTGAGGCTTGTCAAGGGTGGTAAAATATTGACATTTTCCCAATTGAAAAATAGCAGAGCAGGACTGAAGCATATTTTTATACTTTCAATAAGGTACTTTTAGGGCCGATACTTTTGCTCTCGATTAACGAATTTGACACGTCGTTAAATTTAGCAAGGTTTTGCATGGGCCAAGGTCTATAAATATGATGTGATTAGAGCACATTCAAACACCTGATTATTTTTAACGGCTGTCAAATTCGAAAACTGAGAACAAAAGTACCGACACTTAATGCCATTGAAATGAAACAATAATCTTGTATCTTTCGTTTTGAATGCCGAGGAGAATATTTTCCATGGACGGGGCATTTTTCAATCCAAATGGCATACATACGAATTCGTGATGACCATTTTCTATGGAAAAAGCGGTTTTCGAAACATCCTTGGGGTCTACTTTTATTTGGTGGAAACCTGATGCTTGTCAAGGGTGGTAAAATATTGACATTTTCCCAATTGAAAAATAGCAGAGCAGGACTGAAGCATATTTTTATATTTTGAACAAAAAATATGTGATTGACGAGATTCTCAGTAGACATGGCCATGAAGTTTTGAGATTACCTCCATACCATGGTCAATATAATCCTATTGAGATACCATGGGGGTTTACAAGAACTTTTACAACAAGCACATAAACGAGGAGGCTTCATCGAAAAACAGATTTGTAAGTTTATGGAAAAAGGCTTTGTCTGCCTATACTCCAGACATGTGGCAAAATTCTGTTAGGCATTGTGAAACTTTGATACACGAGGAGTGAGAGAAATTAATAGGAAACACTAGCTTCGAAAACATTCCTCCTATCATCATTCGCTTCAATGAGTCAGATTCTGATTCCTAAAGCTTGATAGATTCTTATTCTGATGAAGAAATTATGGACACCTCAAGGTTGTTTCCATTCTTCTCTATTTTTGTGATATCGTCTGACCAGCGAGTGCAAGGTCAGTCAGGGCTGCGTCTTTCACGAGAATTATTTTGGTCCATCTCCCACCCGTCAGTCGTGCGACATATCCTGCCCATATCCATTTGAGCTTTGAAATACACTCTATAACATCGACTACTTTTGACCTTATACCATGTTATGTTATGCTCTGCTGAAAAAACATGAAACCAAAATGCTAGACCAAGCATAATTCGCCATTCTGTATCTTCATGGCTTTCTCCCGTCTGGGTCGGTCCTAAGAAACTTGACGCTCCTGGCAAACCCAAATGGCGCTAATCGACTACCGTAAAGTCAACAAACTTACTGTAGACGACAAATACCCGCTGCCTAGTATTTTCGATCTTCTGAATCAATTGGGAAAATGTCAATATTTTACCACTCTTGACCTAGCCTCAGGTTTTCATCAAATAGAAGTAGACTCCAAGGATGTTTCGCTTTTTCTGTAAAAATGGCCATTATGAATTCGTACGTATGCCATTTGGATTGAAAAATGCCCCGTCCATGGAAAATATTCTCCTCGGCATTTAAAACGAAAGATGCAAGATTATTGTTTCATTTCAACGGTATTGAAAGTACCTTATTCAAAGTATAAAAATATGCTTCAGTCCTGCTCTGCTATTTTTCAGTTTGTCATCATAACCTCCCAAAGACATATAAAAATAAGTGCATTTCTTGAACATTAAACTACCTGTATCTTCAAAACTAGTCATAGGATCAAGTTGTGGTTATGAACACTTCTAATCAGAATGTTGAGAGGAGCATCATATCAAATTTTTAGAAAAATTGACCGAATCGTAAAATCCCATAAGAAGTGTGGAATATTGTCTGTCTGTCTTAATCCAAGTTTCCCGTAGATTTCCATCCATCTCTACTGGATTCTACTGCCTACGATCTCCCAATAATATGCACACCGATTCGGATAAATCAACTGCCCTGGGAGCAATCTTTGCTCAACGACAGACTTTTTGGAACAGTCTTTCGGTATTTTTAACACTCTAATTCCGATTCACCTCTTAAGTAGGACATCAAGAATCTAGTGGTTTTCCAAATTCTCATGTTATTGGTCTTGACAAGGAAAAGTGGCATCTATGGGTGACTTCTGCATCCTAAAAATTCTGATATTACAGTTTTTTTTGCAGCTTCTGTGATCCACGAGTATGTATCATCTCTTTCATTGTCCTTTGACTGACAGCAATGTAAATCAAATGAAGAACATTCGCAATCGTATCAAATTTCGTATGCGAGAATATTCGGAAATACGACCCCTGAACTCTGAAACCACCTAATAAAAATATTGTGTTCGCCAGCAGCCTTCAGCTTTTTTAAGGGAATGTTATGTTCAACTTTATCGAAAGCCTTCGAGAAATCAGTATAAATTGCATCAACTTGATACCTATATCCAAAAGCTTCCAACAAAGCCTGCACATGAGTTAAAAGATTTGTTATGATGGTCGATCTTCCCTTCACAAAACCATGTAGGGTGATTTTATCTGCAACAATACCTTCAAAAACTTTGGCTACCAAGGAGACCTTTGATATTGTGCAATAATTTTTGAATGTCTGATTTTTCTCCATTTTTAAAAACTGGAGTAACCTAGGATTTTTTCCAGGCTGCTGGATATGTAGCAGTAGACAATGACAAATTAAAAATATACCTAACACAAAATTTCAAACAGAACGAAACTGCAGCCTCCTAGGAAAACAACAGGTATGTCATCTGGCCCAACACCTAGACTCTGCTGTAATTTGCAAATTCTGGCAAAAACATTAAGTGGAGATAACTTAACCTGCCCAAGATCTACCATCCTCTGTAAAATGACTATTGAACGTGTCAGCTATATCCTGTGGATCCATTGAGATTCATGCACTAGAGATATTTAGAGTTTCCTTTTTTTAAATTTACATATTTCCAGAAACTCTTTCTGTCTTTGAGCTAACTTTCTGAACTTGTTATTAATTCTTTATGTGATAACTGTGACTCCATGGGCTTCTTCTTCTGTGGTTCGACAACCTTCTGAAGGAAGTGTTGTCGCTTCAAAAACCAATCGCCCATTATGACAATTGTACCATATTTTGGTTCCATAAATAAATAATACATGAAAATATTGCACACATATTGCTCAACAAGCTGAAGATGATGCCGTTGTATGTATTGTATTGTAGACTAAACTGACGTCTTAACAACGGAGAAAATGACTCGAAAATCCTTGATTTCTTGCTCTTACAAGTTTTACCATATAACTAATCAAAATAACAATGATTCATTTTCTGATTAGCACAAAGTTGATCATCACAAGAAAAGTATCATTCATTTTGCACCCATAACCCGCATGGATTATTATTTTTAAACCAAAACAATTAAAAAGGGTAACCCACCATTCACCAAAGAACCAACCTCCCTCCCTTTAACCATCAACCTGTCACGCTTCGAAAGCTTTCGTAACGTCACCGTAGAGGGTCAAACGAATCGCGCGCTCCGCAAAAGTCAAGTTAAGGTACCACCGCCGCAATCGTGCCACAATCACCGTCACTAGCATATCAGCAATTGCCAGCGAGCGAGTGGTACTCTATCGGTTGGCGCGACCCGACAAGTGATTTTGTTGTTAGTCAATAATAATCGCGATTTTTTTAATAAAAAAAATTATTTTTGCTTTTAAGTGTTTTGAAGTGTACAATAATGGACAGTCCGCGGGAAAGTTTCAGTTACAATAATAATAATAATTCCCATTGCAAGTTAGTTGTTTACTTTTTTTTGCCTATTGATTTTTACCTACGCTAAGATTATTGTTGGATGGTCCATTGAAAAAACTAATGTTTATGTTTGTGTTTTATTTTTAAGTTTGTTTATACCAGGTTTTTATTTTGCAGTTCCATTTATGCTAGAAATACTGGTTATAACGGGTCTACGATGCACTATTATAATACCGGGTCTCCAGAAATGCACGGTCAAAATCAAATTTGGTCAAATACTGGTAAGTACCTGCACACACTTATCTAATTTTTTTGATTCAATTTTGTCAAATTTACAATGAAAATGTTTTTTTTTTTTTTTTCAAATAGAACTCTTAACTAGGTACCTAATTGGGTTCCAAAGGGATTTTTAATTTTATAAAATTTCACTTGAAGAGTTTTTGATTTTTCAATTGAGATGTTCGATACCTAAAATTCAGTATGTATACCTAGGTATGGACAAAAATGAATGCACTGTTTTCCTATTTTTGTAAATTCTGTACTTTCTATATTTTCCAAAATTATGTTTTGAATTTTATTTTATCTTCAGTATATTTTTCTCTGTGTCTATTCCCAAACACATGATCGCGGTGGTACCAATTGCATTTTTGGAATTCTTATTAGTTTTTTTTTTCCAATTCCCTTATTTGCACTGGCACACGGTATTTTTAATTTAATTAGAACGTACTGTATAATGTTTGGTTTGTGTTTTTGGTATTTTCCTATAACTTGAGATATTTTTTCGGTATTTTCCGTATTTTTTTGTACCTATCTTGCGGTGTTGTAGGTTCTTTATTTCTTCTTTTTGTTTTCAATTTTCTGTACTTTTGGAATTTTTGTGGTTTCTGAATTTGGAGATATTCAGTGTTCGCGTATTTGCATTTCCGTTCTATTCACTGTATTTTCTTATCTAGCATTTTTCTTATCTTATAAAGCAGCACCTATTTTAGGTTTTTTTCGATATACAGGGTGTTCCTAAATATCAGGTAAAAACGAAAGGGGGGATTCTTTGGTTTATTTTATGACTAAATTTCTTATGAACATAGGTCCGCAAATACTTGGTTACCGATCTACAGGGTGTTGAAATTTCAATATTTTTTAGTTTTTTCTTTATAGCTCCTGCAATTTTCGAGGGATTTAGCTCAAATTTGGAATATAGGTTACGCAATGGGAGCTGAATAATTGTACATGTCAAACGTTTACCAGCATCTACAGGGGTTTTTCAGAAGTCATGGCCCATTTTCTGCCCCTGAACTTCTCAGCGGTGCGCCCCTGGTCGATTCTAAGAAACAAAATAATTTGTCTACCTTATTTAGAAACCTTTTGGTTTTTTCGTCACCGACCCTTATCGAGAAAAAAATTAAAAAACAAATCTCTGTAATTAGCTAGATGAAACTAAAGTGACTCAATAAACCTTTTTTACCTACAGTGGTGACAATAGAGGTTCCGCAGCCATATTCTTGCTAATTTTCATTAGGAATCTAGAAGTAAGACACCCCTCACCGCCATATTCTTGCTCATTTTCAATATGAATACATTAAAATTTAAACACCCTGTAGATCGGTAACGAAGCGTTTGTGGATCTATGTTTATTAGAAATTTTAGTCATAAAATAAACCAAAGAATTCCCCTTTTCCGTTTGTACATGATATTTAAGAACACTCTGTATACCTACTGTATGACATATAGAAATTGCAACACCCAGTGAATATAAATATATTTTGATAATATTTTGGGAAGTAGTTAGGATAAATATGAATAACAATCGATGACATTTTCAAACAAATTTATTGAAAGGAATTCTTAACAATTCAATAGTCAGTTGCGCCTCCACGTAAGTTTTGACATTCTGTAACTATTCGTGGCATGCTGCGAATCAGATGATCGATATCTGCCTGTGGTTGGTTCTCTTAGATTAATCTTACCTCATGACGTAGACGTTGCACATCCAGTAGAAGATGTGGCAATTGCTTCAGCCTTCTACCTATCACATCGAAAACAAGTCAGGGCTGGGACTCTTTAACGAATAAAGATATTTTCTCTATCTCTATCGACATCTCCTTTCTATTAATTTCGACAAGAGAGAAGAAGACAGCAAGTGCCATGAAGATAAGAATAACAATCTCTATATATTCGTTACAGAGTTTCAGCTCTAGTGACCTTGCGGGCCATGGAAGAAGGGTTACATTAGTTTGTTGAAGGAAGTTTTTAGTAACTGCAGCAGTATGTGATCTTGCATTGCCTTGTTGAAAAATTGAATCTTGCAGTGGCTAAAGGTATGGCAACGCGACAGGTTGTAATACATTATTACTGTAGGATTGAGCGTTCATGTTTCTATCCCAAAAAACTGAATGTGACCTGCTTCCAACTGATATGGCACCCTAAGACATAACGCCCCTAGTAAGCGCAATGTCACGCTCCATGCAAAATTGAAGTTGGTGCATTTCTCCACGTCTGTGACGGACTCTTCTACGTTGCCATATCTTCAGCAACTGCAAGATCCAAGTTTTCAACAAGACAATGCAGGACCACTTATTAGAAATTTCCTCCAACAACAACTTCTTTCATGGCCCGTGATGTCACCAGACCTATTTTAATGGTTTCCCAGAAAATTCTTGTCCCAGTCACTAAGCCAACTGACTGAGTACACCCTATTGTTATAGCACCCAAACCTAATAGTGATATTCGTGTGTGCATGGACCCCAGACATTTAAATCAATATTTAAAACGAGAATATTTCAATATACCAACAACGGACATTTTTATTTAGTGAACTTCATGATGCAAAGTTTTTTACATTATTGGACGCTTTCCAGGCTTTTTTACAGATACGCCGGGACTATGAAAGTTCTAAAATGTGTACCATCGCTTGTTGGGGTAGATATAGATTCAAACGATTGCCATTTGGCATCATTTCAGCGCCAGAAATTTTCCAGCGTTTTATGTATGAAACGTTAAAATGTGTGCCTGGTGTATTATCATATTTTGATGATGTACTTGTGTAACTGGCCCATTGAACATGTCTGGGATAGTTAGAGAGCTGAGGCAATTGCTACATCTTTTACTGGATGTATAATTTCTACGTCATGAGATAAGATTTGCCTGGGAGAACCTACTACAGGCAGATGTCAAAACTTACGTGGAGGCGCAACTCACTATTGAATTGTTAAGAATATTTTTTAAAAAATTTGTTTGAAGATCTCATCGATTGTTATTCAAATTATCCTACTTCCCAGAATATTAAGAAAATATATTTACATTTACTGGGTGTTGCAATTTCTATGTCACACAGATAATATGCATTCTATTTCCGTTTTTCTTTCAATCAACAATCCTATTTTTAGTAATTTTTGTTTTTTTCCTGTATTTTTGTTTTTTGTATATCTCAGTCTTGCCTGTATTTCAGCTATTCTCGCTTTATGTATTTTCCTTATGTACTTATATTTATTTCTACTTTCTTATTTTCCCTATATTTTTGGTGTTTTCCTATAATAACAACAACCCTGGTGCCTTTTGCATGTAACCTGTTCCCTTCAATGAAATTTTCTTACAGCCTTTTTCTTTTTAAAAATGTTTTTCCAAATTTGGAAAATGGACAACTATTTTTCTTGATTGATACCTCATGGGTGTTTCTTATCCTTGAAATTGTTTGATGTCAAAGAGTGCTTGACTGCGAAAACACTTTTCAACCCCTTGAAATATTGTTCCAGATTCAGCTTCAGTTTTTCTAAGTTGCCCACAAAATTTCTCACAGGATGATGTAACTTTTCTCTATCTGTTATCATTAAATTAGGCACATATTTACAATCAAATATCCGTTGTATTGTTTTCAATATCCTCAAAATAGTCACAAAACTATTATCTAAATGGAAATGCAACTATAAAGTGCTTTAAGTGCATATTATATTATATCTGTCTTCCTATTGATAATGTATTGTTGCATATATTTCCGGAAATAAGGTGTTAAAACATAAATTTTAATTACCTGATGAATAAAAACTTACAACGGTTATCAAAATATGTATAAAGCTACCATTTTTCTTATCGATAATTGTCATTTATTGCTATTGTCGGAAATGTTTATAGATCACAATAGAACTATTGTGTGCAACCTATTCATCGAAGTCCGGAATATTCACCACAAAAATGTTTTATCAATTTTGTTTTTTTTTTTTTAATTCGTCTTGCAAATTTTTATAATGCAAAATAATTTTAAAAATAAATCGGTTATCAGCAAACCAAAATGCTCATTGGTCGCGAATGTGACTTTATTCGCGGGTCAATGGGGCGCCAAAATACTGATTTCGGATCACGGATGCACTTTAATTTTATTTGTAAACTTTTATTGGATCAACAAAGAAAGGAACTACGTCACCAGGTCTCCTTCAACGATTTTCCTTTAATAATATTATAACAAAAATTAATAAAATTAAGTTTTTTAAAAGTAGTTTATCAAGTTATCATAAGCAATAAATTATATAGAACATTCTAATTATCATATAATCGATTTTGAAAATTTTTGGATCGATTATGACGTTATACAATAAATTATTTTTTTTATAAGTCAAGTTTAATATTTCTAAAAAAAAAATAATTTAACTAAACTCTTGAATGATAAGAAAATTGTAATTCAGCACGTAGTTTCAATAGTGCTAGAAGAAATTATGTCTATCTACTAATTTCGAAAATTAAATTTCAAGGTGTAAACGCTAGTACTGGGCTCCTTACAGACGAATACAAAGCAGCAACGGCAGCTGCAAATGCCTCCCTTCCGGCCTTCAACAGAGTACCAACGTTCCAGACTACACCTACAAGAACCCCAACGTACTCTGCCATGGGGTACCAAGATTACAGCTACGCAGATCCTAATGGGTCTTATATCAGTCCTGCAACTACTCCCAGGAACCGCATGAGTGCAGCTGGTACTTTGTCAGCGAGTAAGTACCATTGATTGAATTTTTACATAACCTGGCTTGGTTGAAGAAGCTAAGCAGTTTAGTTTTTCCTGGAATCTTCATGATTTTATTCAACATTTGCTTCAGAGAAATCACTCATTCCATCTTCTTCTGGTGATTTATTGTATTTCAGATCGTTATTTGGCTTTTCTATCTCAAATTCTCTTTTCGAATTGAATAAATAACGATAGAAGCTTTCCACAGCTAAAGCAATTTTGTTTTTTTTTTTCCATTTCTTCTGTTGCATCCTTCTCTTGAAGGTTTTCACTTTTGGTGAAAGTTTGCATTTGCTGATTTTCCGAATTTTATATTGTGTTGTGGGAAAAATGTATCTTACCATCCATTGGAAGCTCTCAAGTTAATGTGTAACTTTCCAACAGTATTAGAAAGCCTTTATTTATATTGGTCCAAATATAAGAATATTTTTACCTCTTTCTTTACAAGTTCGACAACCAGGCATTTAGCTTTATTTCCCTTTTTGATGAAGATTTTTCTTTTTGCTGGAAAACTTTCTCAGAATGGAAGACATTCTCAAGAGGGATTTTTCCGATTTGAAATTTTCTGTTCCAATCTCGAACACCACATTTTAACTCTTTTCAGTAGGTAGTCCACCACTACTTTGTCTATCTTTGAATATAGAGACTTTTTTTTTTATTTAGCTGTTTTCTACCCTTTGGGTATAAAGCCTCCCTCTTATTTTGTCAGTAGTCGCGGTTTTGTGTCACCTGGTACCAGTTCAGTCCTGCCGCTCGTTCCAATCCCCGCTCCATCTCATTTGCGGTCTTCCCGTGCTCCTTCTGTTGCTTCTTGGTCTCCATCGAATTAGTTTACTTAGGGGTCACCCTGGACCGATCACTCATTTGGAACAAACAGAGAAAACATGCTATCGAGCTACATCAGCCATCTGGTCATGCCGAAAACTTATTGACAAAACATGGAGGCTAAAGCCAAAGATGGTATTCTGGATTTAACAAACTATAATAAAGCCCATGGTCTCATTGGTGTGGTGGCCCAAAACCCAGCAAATCACCGCTCAGATCAAGCTAAGAAAGGCACAAAGATTGATATGTCTAGGAATAACGAGAACAATGTCAACTTGCCCCACCGCAGCCCAAGAGTCGCTACTCAACGTGCCCCCACTTCACCTATGTGTGAAAAAGGAGGCAATAACCAGCGCTCACAGGCTATTCCAAACAGAGAAGTTCAAGCCTGGTGATCTGAGGGGACATCTGCGCATCCTTCATTTAATCAAACTGGAGAATGCCAGCAAACCAAGTGACCACATGATGGTCAGATTGGACCTAGAGATCCCATTCGCAGTGGTAATAAGCGACCGCCAATCATGGAAGAATAAAGAATTACCACAAGCAGACAATGCATCTCTGCGGTACACAGATGGATCGAAGCTAATGGAAGGAGCTGGAAAAGCTCTCCAAGGCATTAGGTAAACATCTTACAATATTTCAAGCCGAACTGCTTGCCATAGATATATGTGCTCAAGAGTGTCTTAACCAAAGCCTCAAAAGAAAACACATCTTCATACTATCGGACAGCCAAGCTGTCTTATAAGTCTTAAGGGCTTTCAAATGCACGTTAAAACTAGTCTGGGAGTGTAAACAGCCCCTAAAAACACTAGCGACACACAACCAGGTAAAGCTGATGTGGCTGCCTGGTCATCGAGGCATAGAAGGAAACGAAGAAGCAGATGGCCTCGCAAAAGAAGGGGCCTCAACACCATATCAAGGACTAGAACCCTACTGTGGCTTAATGAAAAGCCATATCATGGAAGAACTCAACAAATGGGAGAAAGACAACTGTCATCATATTGGAGGCACACTCCGGGACTCAGACAGTCAAAAAGGTTTATTTTGAACAGCTCCTAAACATGAGCAGACCAGACATCAGATTGGTGATAGGACTGCTCACAGGACACTGCCTGAGGTTAAATACCATTTAAGGTTAATGGGCAAAGCAGAAGACGATCTCTGCAGATTCTGCTCAGATGCAATAGAGTTTGCAGAGCACCTACTCTGCGAATGTCCGGCCCAATTCTGCAAGAGGCTCAAATTCCTCGAG
Source organism: Ceutorhynchus assimilis (assembly GCA_917834065.1). NCBI lineage: Eukaryota > Metazoa > Arthropoda > Insecta > Coleoptera > Curculionidae > Ceutorhynchus > Ceutorhynchus assimilis. The sequence continues at coordinate 9,679,979 of OU892281.1, forward strand.
GGGGCAACACTGTCACCAGAAGAAGTGGGCTAACTGACACCCAGGAAAATAGCTTCCTTCGGCAGAAGTCTACGCTTCCTGGAGACAACTTAAGATGTAGAGTCAGGTACAAAATATTTGCAAAGGTAGCAGTGCTGAGCGGCTGAAAAGCCGCAAGCATCATTTTATTAGAGACAGTATTTTCAAAAACGACTTATCTCTAAAATATTTGCAAAAAAAATGAGCAAGTAGCAGATTTGCTTACCAAATCTCTGAGCAGTGCAAAATTTAAATATTTTATGAGTAAATTAAATATCAAAAGCCTCTGATTAATACTTATTGTCACCTAACGCCACAACTGAAGAATTATTGTAGGTCTACACAATAATTGATTATATCCAATTGATAATGAAAAACAAATTAAGTCCGACTCTGTGTTTGGTGTTTAAGTATTTACTCAAAGTGTCAGCGCCGTCTAAATTCCTTATTTTTGAGCCCATCAATCCATTTTTATTTTCCGATATTTCCTGTGTCGTAAAAGACGAGGCTTTACCTGATGATGAGGTTTCCGGCCCGATCCAACATACCTTTTCCTCTGGTTCGTAAATAAAGGCAAACGTCGAACCCTATTGTTTTATTGAACCTTTGAAAAGTTGACTCAGACTTTAGGAATTTTTTCTTCTCGATCTTTATACCTTTAATAATGACCACACAAAATGCATTATTGCACTTTGCAAAAAGTTGATGACGATTTGAAAGATAAGATTTATAACTCTGATTCTACCATAATAAAGATTCTCTGTTTCAAAATGCTTGCGAGTCATTACAAAGCGAAATCACTTCGAATTTAATTAGTATCAAAAAAAAAATAATTTCCTTCATTTGCTTGCAATGTCCAAAGATTAGTAACAACATGTTTTGTGATATTGGATAGAAATTTTATTTACAAGGAACAATTTCCCTTTTTTTTTGCGTAACAAGAAAGATAATGTTACATGTTACAAATGGATAAAATAAGTTACTGAAATAAACTTGTCAACACCCAGACCTGTCAAAGCAATATATGCCACCCACCTCTACCCAAACCAGGAAACCCAACACTGAAGAAGGTTTTGGTGGCGCCAATTTTTTACAACCCTCAATGTTGGGATGCCACCAGCTCAAATGACCAATAAATCTTCCCTTTTTAAAAATGTTAATCCACTTTGTCACTGAAAAATGGCATCGCTGAAATTCACCCAAGTTTTTAATACTCTGTTTATCAAAAATTATGGTATGATGTTATTTATTTTCCGCAGCTGTTTAAGGTAATTATTTGGTTAGGCTCTTTAAAATGGGGCACAATTTTTACCTGGTGATATTATTTAATTTTAATGGTTTATTATGGGGCTGGTTATAGGGTAAATATTGCACTTTCTCATTTTGTTGTGTTGGTCAAAGTCAAACAACTCAGCTGATTTATTTTGCAAAAGGTCGAAACAAGGTTGGTTTTGGACAGAGATATAAACTCGACAAACTAAATAAAGATATCACTAGATTAAAGACCCATGGCCCATGGTTTACATCATTAGGGTTTTTTAAAAAAAAAAACTTGTGTTCAATTTTATTTTAATTACAGCCTGAAACAGTTGCGAAATAGTTTGATGAGGAAGGGAGTTTTTCAAAAATTTAGACACAAGGATGTGAATGATTTTTTTTACGCGTGAATTGTTTCAGGTATTGATTTGCAATTTGGAGAGGAGTGAAAGGAAGGTTTGAAGCATATATTAAATTTACAAATTGTTTGACTGAAAACTTTAAAAAATACAGCCTGAAATAGATTGACGAGGAAGGGAACACATATTATAATATACTGATAAATATAAATAAAACTAAGGTCCGTCTTACATCTGTGTATTTTTCCGTGAATTTCTTCATGTACCTAGTTCAGGGTGACAACCGAAAAACTTCAAACACAAAATAAATCAGCATTATCAAATACAAAATAATGTTGACATCCTGAACTACATGAAGAAATACACGGAAAAATACACAAATATAATAAGGGCTTTACTCATGCAAATTTGTCCAAAACTACCAACTGTTACAGATTTTTTAAATGCATTGAGTTTAAATGACTAACGCAACAAAATCGCTTATTATACCATTTCATATAGTAATAAAAAGACGCGAATTCAGCATTAAAACCTTATTTAAACAAGTACCCAGTACCATTGCGACGTTGATGAATCGTTGACCCAGGTTAGTACCTAATTAATAAATGAATATTTTTCTTGGTGGTTTATTAATAGGTGGATATCATTTTTTTTTCGAAAAGATTGTGACCGTCAACAAATAATTCTGAACTTGACCTTTTGGATTCTTGCTACTAATTATTTTTCAGATTAGGGATCAATTTAAAAACAAAATGTGAAAAATTGTACAATAGAGGTCTTTTGATGTTTTTCTTAAATTGCTTTTGTTTGCAGGTAAGAAACATGTTTTCAGTAGAGAAAAAATGTAACAAAAAGATTTCTATCCAAAACTTCAGGAAAAAAAACAGTTGCTAGCAGGCAAGCCATCAAAGATTTGGGCTAACAAATTACTTAGAGCAGAAAGTTCTGCTAATGAAGATAGAATTGATGATCTTGTCGCGTAAATTGAAAATTAAAATGAAAAAAGAGCCATACCACATTAGGGTAATGCACCAGCTTCAAACTGAAAAATGTGCTTATTTGTATTTTGACTTGGTAGAGGCACATCCACCTTTCATGTTTGCAGTTTTTGAATCACAACTAGAATAGAGTGATAATTTATACTGTTGTTCCCATTCCCGACGAAGACGGTGCAAGAATCGTTTGGACTTTGAATGGCTTATTCTCCTGACTCGACACCCTTGGACTTTTTTTTGTCTGGAGTTTAATGCATCCTGTAAAAGATTATCTTGAACGCCACGCCGAGTAACTGCAGTAGGTAGTAGTAGATTTCGGACACCATATAGGTATTGAAATATTCTGAGTTTTGTTTTTCTTCAAAAGTAAAATTGCCTTTTTCCAAATAAAGGCATGTTATATTTCGAAAAATGTTCAATTTCTCTCCGTGGATGGCGCGTAACTTAATCTGGGACACTTCAACAAACCTATTAAACAAAACGTGCAACGTGCCACTTGTGCGCCCATAAATAAATCCAAAATCCATAAACATAAAAATGGCTTAAAAGTCTGAAATTAAAGTGGCAAAAAACCACACACGCATCGTCAGGCACCACACGTTTTGGTAAAAGATACATCGATTTGTTTGACGCCCCCTTATCTGGTTTACATCTTGCTTTTGCTTTTGACGTTTTATACATTTGTTGCGGAGGATTTTTTATGACGGAAAATATACTCTTGAAAGATAATTTTTTTCGTGATTTTACCATGATCAGGTTTTCTCAAATAAAATTTCAATGTATATAGTCACAGCCTAATAGTCATCAATAGCGCACAATGGATAGTGCATTGAAAAAAGGGTAACTTATCACCTATCAGAAAAAGATATGAACTTAATTATGGTTTTAGCAGTTGCATGTGTCTCTATAGGAAAAATCAAAAAGTCGATACACAAACAGATTGACAGAGAGAAACTCCAACACGACCCCAATAAATTCCAATTTGGGAAACAGATTCAAAGAGCAGAGACCTTGGGCCGGTATTCTGGTCCTCGAAAACGCTCACCGCTTTTCAGTCACTCGGCACTTCTAATGTAAATTTACATTGAAAGTGGTACCCATGACATAAACGAAGCACACGAAACGATCACTAGAACCCTAAACCAAGCAGCAGAAGTGTACACAGAAACAAAAAAGTAAAAAGCAAAATAAACTAAGCGCGCAAACACTAAAATTTTGCTCTTCTTGCTTATTCTTGAAACAATCTGATTTCTTATGCTGAAGTTGCACCTGTATGTAGCCAATCCACTTTTCTAAGTTCTATTAAGGTTTCCATAATTTCTTGACCTGTGGTTTTCAACTTAATCATCTCCAGCCCATTGTCCGCTAGATATTGAACGATCAAATTTCGTGCTTTCAGAATCTTTCTTCTTCCATGCACGGAGTGCTGTTATATCTGTTGCTGTTGGCGGATCCTCCGTCAAGACTCCCAGAACATCATGGTGTTCAAGTAGTAATTTCACTCGAAATTCCCAATGGGCTCTTTCACTAAAATTTAAATACGTAATTTAAGTATAAAATCTCAAAGGAGGGACTATTTTAGGCATATATACCAAAAAAAAAATGTTCTACAAGGTTCAATAAGTTTTTCATAGGCAATCAAAAGTGCCTAAATTCAAACTATTTTAAAACGCGCCGATTCGCCGACGTCACATAAATATTCTTCATTTCGCTTATGTCGTTGCAAGGAGGAAGGGCTCGGCTGTGTTTGCGCTCTGTAAAGATAGGTAAAGGTTCGAATGCGCTGTTGTCGGTTGTGACTAAATGTAGTGCAGCGTAAAATAAATAAATAAAACTAAACATAAAAAATTGCATTAAATTGTATTTAAGCATAATTTAAAAAAAAAATGTTATAAAATCCTGAATCTATAACTAATTAATTTAACTACTTTTCATGAGATTTTGCCAACATTTCAGAATTAAATCTATTACAAATTTTCAATGTTGACAATTAGTGGCAACACGGTCAAATTGCGAGCTGCGACGTCATAGAAATAAATTCTGGGTTTTTATTTGGAGGTATTTCTTTGTTTTCTGTTTTCTCAAGAAGGACTTTGAATTTTTCAAAAGTAAAAATACAGAAAATTCTGTTTTTAGTTGCTTTATCCAAATATGCCAATTTCAAAAATTAGTGAAAGAGCCCATTACTGTGTTCAGCACCAACGAAAGGTTTCACGGTAATTGTTCTACTACTTGATGCCATTTTTACACTGGTTTTCGACTGCCACCAACAATAAATTCCACTTTGAAATGATTTTCCGCGAAGTACTCTATTTCCGCGACTGCCTGGTTACTGGGCCCATAACCTTTTGCCAGAGGCTTTTGTTTTAAAGACTTTAATTTAACACAATTACAAAAGGTTTATTCTGATAAACAAAATATGCAAATGCAGTTGACAACTTTAACAACAACAACTGCTGACACTAATGACAGGCTGTCGAAAAGTCATAGATAAAGGATAACGCACACCTAACATGGGATTTTTGGGCTCTATGGATTTTGCCCATTTTTTGATATGTTGTAAAGGATTTAATTCTGAACAACCTTTAAGTGGGAAGAAATCTTGTAGGTATCACGGTCTTTGAGATATGAGCGTTGAAAGATGAACTTTTTTGCGACTTTTTATGTGGAGAGTATACGAGATACTGGTGCCACAGGTGTTCATCGGTCAAAATATTGACAGGTTCACATATTTTACGTCACTTACAAATTAATGTCAACATAGGTTAAGGCCGGGACCGCACTGGGGTCAAGGTTAGCGTCAGTGCAGCTGCAGTTCCGGCCTTAGCCTATGTTGACATTTGTTATGGCCGTTTCCATCAACTATTTTAGGGAAGCCTTAACGATAAGTATTCCCTAAACTGACATTTCTCCATGGAAAACTATCAGTTTAGGGAATACTTATCATTAAGGCTTCCCTAAAATAGTTGGTGGAAACGGCCATTAGTGACGTGAAATATGTAGACCTGTCAATATTTTGACTGATAAACACCAGTTTCTCGTATACTCTCCACACAAAAAGTCGCAAAAAAAGTTCATCTTTCAACACTCATATCTCAAAGACCGTAATACCTACAAGATTTCGTCCCATTTAAAGGTTGTTAAGAATTGAATCCTCTACAACATATCCAAAAATGGGCAGCATCCTTAGAGCCCAAAAATCCCACGTTATCCAAAGGATAACGCACAATGCGTTACATTGAATTTAGAAAAACAACAGCGCGCTTCGCGCGCTTTGTTATTAACCAGTCCAGTACACTTATAACCAGTAGATATCAAATGAACTGTAACGAAACAAACCAAAAATATGCAAACTAACCCAAACTAACCCGTCCACGTAATACGTACTAGTCCTTGCATGTTCATATTGGATTTAGACAGGGGTACATACAACGGTCGAAATTTGATCGTTGTACTATTTGTTGTACTATTTGTATTTTGCCTACAGGCACGAAACTTGGTTTGGTTTTCTTTGCTTTTCCTAGCCATGCTGATGAGACCTGATAGGTCGAAACGCGTCTATGGATGGAAAAGCAGAGAAAATCAAGCCAAAAATTTTCTCATTAACAATAAGGAGATATCATCTCTCCAATCTCTCCCAAACTTTTTACTTTGACGACAACTCAGGTGGTAAACCACTTGTACTTTATAGTCATAACACAAAAGCACAAATACTGTCTGCCCAAGTTAAGAACACCGGTTAAAAGAATGTGAAGAATTTAGGTTTATAGAAAACATAGTTGTCACGTACACTCACTACAAAAAAATGAGGCGTTTAATAATTGTCAACAAATAACAATTATTAAACGCCCCATTTTTTTGTAGTGAGTGTACGTGACAACTATGTTTTCTATTAAATTCTTCACATTTTTTTAACCGGTGTTCTTAACTTGGGCGGACAGTACAGGCGAATTGGAAAGTGAGATCAGCTCAAATAGGACTTTCTACTTAGACCAGGTAAAGGTAAAGAGGAGTAGTAACCTGGATTTGGAAAATGAAGCCGTTTTTTTCTAGGTATTTTGGCACCAAGACAATGGCGCTTATGGCAATTCAATGCTTTACCTGTATCTTGGTGCCAAACACCTGCCAAAAATTTGGCTTCACTTTAGTTTCATAAGCAGAATGGCGCGTTCCTACTCCTTATGTCCGTAGGACAGCGTTTTCCTGCTCTAAGACTTTCTACGAACTTTTGAAAAACAAAAATCAAGTCCTCAGGAAATATCAGGATTCGCCTGGATGGCGTGAGCGTATGAAAATGTCAAAAATAATGTTTATTTAGTTCAACATCACTTGGCAAATTGAACCAAACATCAGAAATCAGTAGAACTTGACGTAGGCAGCCATTGGAAAGCTGAGAACAGTTTTGAGAGATTCGAAAATCCCTACTAACCGGACCAGAAGAGGCAGATATTTAGCGTATGCTTCTTCCCTGTAATGCCTAGCTAACAGGACCAAGTAAAGAGCCATAGAAAGAATTATGCTGAAGTTAAGTGTACCAGGAATCATTCCAGATAGAAATTACGAGATAAAGAAAATACCTGATGGATGAAAGACGCTGGTTGAATGCTAGAATATCTTCTGGAAGTTCTTCAACTTCAAACGACTTCAAAACCATCAAACAAAACCAATGTAAATTTTTCTGAACCCAAATGTATGCCAGAAAACGGTGAATCGTGCAGGCTTGTAGAAAAATAAATAATTATATCGAACCTGCCTTTTATATAGTCGAAAGCCCTCAAACAATAAACCACTTATCGCCAAGCCAATAAATCACTAAAACACGGTACTGGGTAAGAAGCTTTGCCTGCGCTTATCAACTCTACTTGACGTTATCATTGTCGCGTGCCATTAGCTGTTAAACACGTCTTCGAGCTTTTCTTATCTTAATTATTTTTAACCTGATGGAGAGTATATAGGTAAAGTACCCCACCTTTTCAAGACAAGAAGGAATCTATGCTTTATTGCTACCATTTTTCAACCTGTTTTCTGCTGACAAATAATTTAATTCTTGCTGACAATATTGTAGCCCAAACATGCTCGCCATCAACTTCCAACGACAGGAAATGGATTGTTTTTGTCCTGCACCAAAATCAGATCGATTACATTACAAGATTGCAAATAAAAATGGCGACAATATTTCATTACATTAATTAATTAAATTAACTTTCCTTATATATAGTTGCCCCAGGTACGACTGCCGAGTACTTCACGGAAGGTAGAGAGTGCGTCAACTGTGGTGCCATTGATACACCGTTATGGCGTCGCGACGGCACCGGCCATTATCTATGCAACGCCTGCGGCCTTTACCATAAAATGAATGGCATGAACCGACCCTTGGTCAAGCAGCCTCGTAGAATGGTACAGATACATCAAACAATTTTTTTAGCTACAGTCGATGGATGATTTTGGTGCTTATTTTCATAGTGATTTGACACTATTTATGAACAAGCGTCCATCTTCTGTGTTATTTATTATTACTTGGGTTGGTTTTTTCAAATGGTCGAACGAAAAATGTTTTATCTATTGTGTTTATATATAGGTAAGTAAATTTTCCCATTTTTAATTTCAGCAAACATCAACATTATTATGTTCATAATAAAAAGTGGAATATTTTTCGTTCGTCCATTGAAACCTCATTCCTCAACACCCCCCGATGTACGAGGCTAAAGCTGCTACCAAAAAAAAAAAAGAGTCGGTTCACGTTCAGACATTTTCTTAATACAAATATTATTTTTATTATTTAAACTCTTTGATTAATCCCCTGTTTTTTGCGTTGTTCCAGTGGCGGCAGAGCCGGGTACGACCGGGGGTGTTCCGGATTACTACAAGACTTACTATGGAGGGTACAACGGGGCCGCGTCTACACGCACCCCCATGACCCCTACAATTCTCACCGAAGAAAAAAGCAGTCGAAGATTGGTAAATAAATTGTATTTTTGTTTTCTTCGATTTGCTTTTTCAATATTCGATAACAATTTTGACTGACAAATTGTTTTTCTATAGTCTGCATCACGTCGAGCTGGTCTCACTTGCACCAACTGCCAGACAACTACTACTTCTTTATGGAGAAGAAACGCCCATGGAGAGCCCGTATGCAATGCTTGCGGACTTTACTTTAAATTGCATTCGGTAAACAGGCCGTTGTCCATGAAAAAAGACACCATACAGGTAGGAATTGTTTTGCATTAGGTTTGAAGTAGATAGTAATAAAATTTCTTTGTTTTTCAGACAAGGAAAAGGAAACCGAAAGGCAGCAAATCAGGAGGACAGGTTGGTAACATGGGTAACAATGGTAGAGGACTAAATGGTAGGATTAAAACTGAGAAGCAGATTAAAATTGAAACGTCACCATTAGGTAAGAAATAATTATCTAAAACATAAATACAATATATTAAGGTCCAGTTTATTCATCTTCTGCTTAACAAGAATTATGAAATATATGGTCGATCAATGGGATTTTAGATTACGTTTTTATCCTTCAGATTGCAATAGCTGATAATCTATCAGCTGAATAAATCATAGTGCCTAAAACAGTGCACTGGGCCTCTAAGCAAATATCACAACTTAGGCCCCCTGGGTTTTATTAATGGCAAATTGTTCGACTAAAAGAGCCAATTAGAAGCTGCGGAAGAAGCAATTTTCAATAACATCAACTTGAAAGCTGCTAATGATCATTCGAAATTTTGATTATTATCGGCTTTTGAGCTTTGAATGCTCTTAGAAAAATTCTCTTGCGAAACCAGAGTTGATAAAAGTTTAAATTTTGACTAATACCGAGTGAACCGGCTCTTGATTGGCTCTAGGTGTAGAATCTTCAGTAACACTGATCCAATTTTACAATATAGAAATACTTTATTTAGGATAAATCATCGGCTCTGAACATGGAACACGTACAACGTGACTTGCTCACAATAACTTATGACAATTTGTCATGAACAACCACTAAAACTGTAGGCGGGTGTTCGCAAAGGTGTTTCCATTAAATATAAAATTAATGTAACAGAATTGCTCGACACATTATGTTGTTTAAATCCTCGAGCCACTAGTCTTGCCTTTTTCACCACTCTGCTTTCTATGTCCTTTTCTTTGAAAATTCACTTAGAGTCTATCACATTTTGATGATTTTGAGTTTTCACTATTTCCCATGTTTTATTTTCTTTCAATGTTCCAAGTTCGGTCTCTATAGCTTTCTTCCAACCATTTCCAAGAGAAATTGCTTCGTTGTATGTCTGAGGTATGTCAGAGTATAAGTTTCCAGCTGAAAGTGCTGTTATTAGACTTTCATTAAAGACCAGTTCGTAGTCCTTAAATCGTTTTGGATTTGTTACACTTCTGGGTATTATGCCTTTAATCTCTTCATTTTATCTTTTTCTTTAGGGTTAGCATTGGCTTCATGGTGTATTCTGCTTTAGCTCCAACTGTTCTTCCTTATCAAATTCTTCATTCAAACTCATACCATTGCTTTCATTGTCAAATTTGCTTTCTTCTTCATCTCGTCAAAAACAACATTTCGAGCTGTCAATATTTTATGCTTTGCAGAATCCCATACTCGATAACCATTATCATTGTAACCCATCATTATTATTTTTTTACTACAAACATCCATGGCACATGAACAAACATGTCACATCAAAAAATTCTTTTTTGCTCAAGTTTAGCTTCTCTTTATACTAAATTTCAGCTGGTGTTATATTATTTTTCAAAACAGACGATTGAGTCCTGTTAATCAAATACACAGCGCATCTTGCAGCTTCACTTCAAAAAAGTTTTTCTAATTCTGCATCATATAACAAGCATCGTGTCTTTTCTATGATGGTTCAATTGAATCTCTCAGCAATTCCATTCTGCTAAGGATTATAAGGGCTTGTATATTGAATTGGTTTCACAAGAAGCTTGAAACTGTTTTAAAACATATTCACCCCCATGGTCACATTGAAGACGCTCTATCCTATAGCCGAATTTTGCTTCAATCATGGCTATATACGTTTTAAATTTCTCCAGCACTTCACTTTTATGTTGGATGCAATAGCACACTGTAAAATGTGAAAAATGGTCAATAAAACATACATAATACCTTTTTCCGTCATATGAATTCGGTGTTATAGGTCCACACACAACCGATGAGACAACTTCTAGTAATCTTTTGGGTTTTCTTTCATCTGCAAGCATCTTATAAGGTAATTTAGACTGTTTGCCTTGAATACATGTTTCACAAAGATTTTTACTTGGGTATCTATATGAATGACCCATTCTTCTGTGCCATAAATCTTGATCATTTGCACTGACGTCACAGGCATGTGCTACAAACATTAAAATTTATGTTGTAAAGATTGTTGTTCTCCTTCAGCAATATGTGTTAGTTTGTGAGTCTTCAAATCGCTTTTTCGTTTAAATTTTGCTTCGCAAGTGTCACATTCAAAAGGAAAAATATCCGAGTGTATCAGTTCGTGACTCTTTAAAAAGCATTTTTGGTTAAATTTTGCTTTGCAAGTTTCACATTCGAAAGGATAAATATCCGAATGTGTTACTTTGTGATTCTTCAATTGGTTTTAACGTTTAAACTTTGCATTACAAGTGTTACATTCAAAAGGATGAATATCCGAATGTATTAGTTGGTGACTCTTCAAGAGACTTTCTTGTCTAAATTATTTTTTGCAAGTGTCGCATTCAAAATGATAATTTTCCGAGTGTTAGATTGTGATTCTTTCTGTTTGAATTTGGCATTGCAAGTGTCACATTCAAAAGGCAAAATATCGAAGTGTGTCACTAAATGTTTTTTTTAAATTTGATTTAGTTTTAAATAAGGCATTGCAAGTGCAAGATTGGAATTTTTTGATAGTATCTGGTCCTGATGAATTGGCATCACTTGAATATTTTTCTTCCTTCATAAATATTTCTTTATTTGGATCTATCAATAATTGAATATCTGCTGAATATTTGTTTTCCTGGCAACACTTTGACTGTATTCTTTTTCCTCTATTTTCTTGACAGACAGGAGGTTGTGTGACAAATCTTCGCATTCAATGGGTACATTCAATCGGTGCCAGCGGCTAAGTTCAGCCACTCAGCAGGGACTATTCTCGAAACCAAGGAACAGCGTTCTCATGAGAACGATTGCTCTGTCATTGAATATAGACGACGAAGACAGAACCTTCTTTCTCTGAGAATGCTGCTTCCCTGTTTCGAGAATAAAGTCCCTGCTGCTGAATAGCTGAACTTAATCGCTGGCACCGCCTGAATGTACCCACTGACATTTTCCACAGATTACATTTTCTATAAGGATACTTTTCCCCTTTTTAAAATGTAAATGTAGGAGGGTGCGAAGAATAACTGGAAGAGATCAGGCTACCACACAAATATGAACATTGCTACGTACAATATTAGATCAATGGCGACGGAAGACAGAACTGAAGAACTGGAAGCGGAACTAGAAAAAAATCAAATGGGACGTGATTACTTTTTCTGAAATTGATTTGACTTTTTCCTAAAATGACTTTACATTTTCTCAAATAGAAGTTACTTTTTCTGAAATTGAAGTTGAAATGGTGTAGAACACTGTCGGCCACACAGTTGACAGTCAAGTTCCGAGCCTTCAGATCATCTTTGTTGAACTGGGCAAGTTCCTGTGCACTCGTGGGTGGTTCTTGATCGAGTACTCCATGGTGCTCCAGCAACAATCTCACTCTGAATTCCCAGTTTGAGTAGCCCGTTCCCTCAAACGGTTTGATGTTGTGTGCTGGTGTCGTCATTTTCTTCCCATCCACTTTGTCTTGCATAAAAACACGGTTTGACACCAATGACTTTTCCACCTACACTTAACTAACAATTACTGACACTTTTCAGATTAGGTCTTTAAATTTTTGCAAATTTTGTCCATTTGCTTAAAACTTTCAACTGCAGCACTTCACGGGGGTTAAGCCACGATATCTGGGCCCATAACCTATCAACTTTCAGGGCTCTGCAGGACTTCAGTTAAGCAAATACAGTGAAAATTGGTCAACAACTTATTCAAAAGCAAGGTTCAATCAACTAATGAATCAACTATATGAACAATACAAAGTCAGCTGATTGACAAGTTGACATATGGCAGCATTAAGGCTAGGGTCGGTTCACACAAATTGCTTATTTCTACAGGTAATAGTTCTTTTGATTATCTGTAGCTCTTGATCCATTGGATATTGGATCCACTGGATAATTTTTCTTGAGCCAATTAGAAGCTGCGGAAGAAGAAATTCTGATCAACATCAACTTAATTAATAACAAAATGTTGATTATTATCGGCTCTTGAGCTTTGAATGCCCTTAAAATTCTCTAGCGACTTCAGAGTTGATAAAAGTTCAAATTTTTACTATTACCGGCCTTTGATTGGCTTCAGGAAAGTTTTCCAAAGAATCAAGAGCCGGTAATAGTTCAAATTTTGATTATCTGTGACTCTTGATTATCGGTGTTGATTGAAAAAGTTTCTTGTAATTTATTTCAACATTCCACCAAAAAATATACTGATCGATTATTATTTTATTCCAGACACCTTCCAGCTCTCTCATCTCCAACACACCAGCACTGGTTTCATGTACCCGACCCAGCCTCACCAGAGGCTCAGCCCCTATTCTTCGCAGTCGCCTCAGAACCTCTGCACTCAAGCCGACTACTACAACGGGATGTTGCCTCACACCGCTACGCCGAGTCCTCTGTCCACAGCTTCCGATATTCACTCAGATTCTCCTCACTCGCCTATGTATGTTAATAACAATAACAACAACGATAGTAAAGTTATTATGGATAACATCGAGCGACCCACCGTGGTGTCTTTGACGTCGTAAATTAGTTTTATGTTTTATTATTTTTAGTGCAATTTTAGTATCATCTACGAATAGTTGATTTGAGATTTTTTGTATTTATAACTTATTCTTATATATTTCGACATTTGTATTGCTCTCTTTTAATCAACATTCTACCTATATAAATCTGCAATTAGGTAGGTATACATCACAGCTAAAATTTGAATCTCTTTTGTAATTATTATTATTGTTATTGTATCTTTTACATAGGTACTTATAAATTTATCTATTATGTAAATAAATTACTTCATTAGTTTTTTGCCATAGGCTTAGTTCACTAATCATACTGAATGTCCCAAAAAAAAAAAAACAAAACTGTACCTATGATCTTATGTTTGATATCAAAATTTGTGCAAAATGCATTTTTTTTGGGACACTCTAATAATTTTTGTATATAGAAAATGTATAAATTCAAAAGAAAACAATATACACAAGTGACCAAAGATTTTGTTTAAAAATTATTGGCTTTTTTAATGTCAAACAGAATTTTCTTTTTTTAAGTCTACAGGGTGCATAGGTAATTTATATCCCATTTGGACATTCTGTAGTATTTTTAAACAAATCATATACTATACCTATATATATTTAGTTTTAATTTTGACTGAGATTTTCTCATCGTTTTTTTTTCTCAAAAAATGTTTTTTATTTAATATTTTATCAGACACATTCCGTTGTAGAAAAAAATGTTTCTGTATATATCCTACATTATTATATTATAGTTCTTCATTTAGTTTATTTGTTCTATAATTATATAATTCTGTCTCTTGTTATATACAGTAAAAATAATTAAATAAAAATATATTTGATAAGGAACTTTTCGAGTTTTATTAAGTTTTGAGAAGAAAAATCTCAACATGCTGAAAGGATCAAGTCAGTCATTTTGATTGACAGTGGGCGGTTTTAGGTGACCAAATAAAATTCAGTAGCAATAAAAGGGGTTGGGTACCAGAACCATCATCTGTGTCTATCTGTGTATGTGTTTACTTTAGCTTCTTAACAGTATAGACAAGTCATATGAAAACAGACACGAAAATTCAAAGAAAAGGATTCTGGCCATCAATTTTTGGAACTTGCCAACTTGGTTCTTTTTATTTTTGAAGAAAAAAAAGTGTCATCTAATGAGACGGGAAAAAGGGGGATGGTATATTTTACCTGACTCTGACACAAATCAATATGCCAAAAAATAAAAGTTGCTTGAGTGAAGTTCGTCCCTGAGCGGACTTGTTTTGTTTTGGAGATTTTGGAACCTGAACAATTTGGGTTCAATCAGGTAAATGATTTATGGCAGTAAAGTCAAACGGTCAAACCATATAATTTGAGACAAGAAAGGGTCTGTTTACTGTAGGTATAATTTTTCACATGGTTTTATATACGTTTCAATTACGTGATTGTGTTTCATTTATTTACTTATTTTGTTTGACATTGTGGTTCTTTTATCTCAATTGTTAGAACTATTCCTATTAGCATTAGTTATTTCTTGAAAAAGCGCTGGGCACTCTTGTCATATTGGATTTATCTCTTTAGCTAACTGTTATATCCTTATTACATTTGTTTCAAAAGGTATGTTTGTAAGTTATTCACCAGTATTTTTAAATGTTGCTTCTTTTCTATTGGCGACTTCTTTCCAGATTTCAATCGGCTGTTTGGTAGGCGATAGATAGCGGTTAACCAATTGGTAGGAAGTCTGTTTTTATTTTTTAAGAATTCCCCAAGTCAAAAATTTAGCAACTATATTGGCAGCACAAGCCTTTTCTACATAAAAAATTTGAAAGCATTGACAATTTTACATTGTCATTACCAATGAACTCAATTACATTACATTTTGACTTTTATTTAAAAAAAAAAAACAGACTTTACGTGAGTGACGTAGATCAACAATCTCAACCGAATTCAGTGAATAGGGCGTTTTGACTTTGACATGTTTATTCGGACATTGGACAAAAAGAGACAATAAGCTACCAAACCACCACTACCCAGTCAAACCGCGGTAGAGCATCTGACAGACCAAAGCGTCTACCAAAGTTGCCGTAACAGTATCATTCTCCCATCCGAAATTGACCTTTTGTTTGGACGCCATATTGCGGTACGCGAACATAGTTGCCAAAAGTGGAAAAAAAATTTACTAGCGTACTGTCAACATTAAAAACCAAAGTTACTGAATAAATTAGATTTAAAATTTGAATTCGCCGCCTATTATGAATGTTTTTGAAAAGAAAAGCCATCAATTTTAGCTTGTATTGAGTAGAATAGAAATAGTAGAAGGCCTGTTCGCACAGCAATCACAAACCAGTCAGAGCGAATTTCATTGGTTGAAAACAATCAGAAACAGTCAGAAAACTAGTTTCAACCTTTTTTTTTAATGCTGACAGCCCGCTAGTAATTTTTGTTTTCTTCTTTTGGAAACTATGTTCGCGCACCGCAATATGGCGTCCAAACAAAAGGTCAATTGATTGGTACCTGTTTGACAGACCAAACTGGGGTACCAAACTGAGGCGAATTTACCTTTAAGGCGATTTCGCCTCAGTTTAGTACCCCAGTTTGATCTGTCAAACAGGTAACAACAATTTTGGTATGCCCTTTGGTGTGTCAGATGATGGTCAGATGCTATACCGCAGTTTGACTGGGTAGTGGAGGTTTGGTAGCTTTCTGTTTCTTTTTCTCTCATGTCCAAATAAACAAGTCAAAATGTACCAAACGCCCTATTCACTGAATTCGGATGAGATTGTTGAGCGCGAAATCGCCTTTGCCTAGTTTGTCATTTGATATTAAAACAGCCCATCTCTTAACGACTCAAAAATTACATTTAAATAAATAGAAATGTGCTTTTTTCCGAACCAGCATCGAATATCTTTGGTACCTAATGCCAATTTAGTAGAATTTTTTCTAAAATTCAACGCAGAAATGGAAAGAAAAGATATTATTGGCCAAACAGCTCTTCATTTGCATCTTGGAAAGGTCACCGTGCAGTAATAGATTCATTGCTGAAAAAGGGCGCCAAGTAAAAAATCAAATAAACTTTATTCTGTTATTTTTTTTCATCCAACATTTTCTAGTTATAAAAGTCATTATTAATGCCAATTCAGACAGGTAAACTATCAAAACTATAATCCAAGAAGAACTATCAAAGTAAGCCTTTGTGTTTTTTTTTCTAACAATTGGTATGGTACTGTCATGGCGTCTTTTGATGCCGTTTTTTTGGATGATTTGAGGGCTAAAGAGTGTTTATTGGAGTATTTTGCATTGAAAATATACAAAATTCCATTTTTTTTTCATCAGTTGGTACTGTCTTGGCGTTTTTTCATGTTGTTTGGGGCCTACGTTCCGAGTTTTTTACACAAGTTCGGGGTTTTTTTGGAGTAATTAAGGGTTGAAAAGTGTTTATTGAAGAGTTTTGCCTCACAAATACACAAAATTCCAGGCCGCGCCATTGATTTTGATTGAAAACTGGTAAGTTGTTTCATTATTGTATTAAAATATCGATGTGACAACACTGTAAAATTGCGCGCAAGTAGGCTTTGTATATATTTTTTTTTTTGCAGTTGGTACTGTCATGGCGTCTTTTGATGTTATTTGGGGCCCACGTCTCGGTTTTTTTTGCATAATTTTGGGGTTTTTGGGACGATTTCAATTCTGAAAAGTGTCTTAAAGTGTTTATTGAAGTGTTTTGCGTTGAAAATACACAAAATTTCAGGCCGGAGATTGATTTTCAAACTGGTAAGTTGTAACAATCATTGTACAAGTAGAATATATTCGGGCTCGTATAACCTGGGCCCTCCGGGCTCGTGATTAAAATAACTCCGGCCCTTCGGGCTCGCATAATTCCGGCCCCTCGAATTCGTATAACTCCGGCCCTGCGGGCTCGTATAACCTCGGCCCTCCGGGCTCGTAATTAAAATAACTCCGGCCCTGCGGGCTCGTGATGTGGCAAAGTCGCTTTCAATCAAGTAGGCCTTGTGATGTAATGTCACAGTTGGCCATTTTCGAGTGTTTTTTTTCCAATTTTTCTTCAGATTTTCTGCTTTTCCAGGCCGGTTTCGATCAAGAAAACTGTTAATTATACGCGAGCCCGAAGGGCCGGAGTAATACGAGCCTGAAGGGCTGGAGTTATTTTAATCACGAGCCCGGAGGGCCGAGGTTATACGAGCCCGAAGGGCCGGAGTTATACGAGAGCGCAAAGGGCCAAAAGTTATTTTAATCACGGGGCTCAGTCCGTAATTCTATTGGTCAGCGGATAATTTGGAGCCAATCAAAAACCGGGAATATTCAAAAACTTTAGTTTTATCAAATTGACTTTGAAATGTTGGTTTTCTACTGGGTTTTCTTAAGATTTTTACTTTTTTCAGAAAACGGTGGTTTTTGCAAACATATACTACTTTATTGTTGTCTTTGTCTTACTCACTATAATTAACAAGTAAACCTTGTAATGTAATTTTCATTGAAATTACACTAAAAACAAGTTTCCGATGTCTTATTTGAGGAATTTTAATTATTATAATCATTATTAATTAATTATTAAATCGAATTTTAAAATGTTATTTTTGTTTTCCGAGATGAGTTGTGGCAACGTTGCTTTTAGTCGGCCTTTTTGAAGTGACGTCTTGTGATTTTTTGCTAGTTTTTCCTCGAATTTTCCACTTTTCCGGAGCTTTTTGATGGAAAAAACCGATTAAACATACGAGGCTTTGAGTTTTCTTCATTTTCTAGCAAAAATTTCCAGTTTTAAATGCCATAATTAGCAAAATTCCATTTAAAATGTGGCAGCACTGCTTGTAGCTAACTTCAATCAAGTAGGCTTTGGATTTTTTTGTTTTTTGGCAGTTGGTACTGTCATGGCGCCTTTTGATGTTATTTCGGACCCACGTCCCGGGTTTTTTGCATAATTTTGGGGTTTTTGGGGCGATTTCAATTCTAAAAATTGTCTTACAGTGTTTATTGAAATGTTTTGCGTCGAAAATACACAAAATTCCTACTAAATGTATGTGATTCAACATAATCAAATATCAAAATTTCCAGCAAATGTAAAAGCCATAGTTGACATGCCTAGACTCAAGGATGTACATGGAGCTCGTCGATTTCTTGGTACGTTTAAATAATATTCCCGATTTATACCCAACAGTACATCGACAATCGCTTATCCTTTACGAAAATTACTTCAAAAGAACGAAAAGTTCTATTGGGATCGTTCCTGTGAGGCAGCATTCATAAAGTTGAAGCAGGAAATAGCGAGTGATCGTGTTCTGAATCCATTTCACGCAAATTTACTAGTGTGTGATGCAAGTCCTACAGGTGTTTTATCACATAATAAAGATGGTGTAGAAAAACCCATAGCTTTCGCTTCAAGATCATTGTAACAGCTAGTGAACGTCACTATAGCCAATTGGACAGAGAGCCATAATTTTTCCAGTAAATCACGATTATATGTAGGTATTTATGTGGAAGAAAATTCAAATTGATCACTGATAACAGCCCGCTTACAAGAATTTCCTACCAGAATGCGAAATTACCAGCTATGACGTCTGCCAGACTACTCAGATACTCTTCGTTCCTTTCAAGTTTCGATTACGAGGTAGAATACAAAAGAGGTTGTGAACATACGAATGTGGACTGCTTATCTCGATCACCAATTGATCAGAATCAACACTCAACTGACAAGTTTCCTAATGAAGACGTAAATCAAATCTGTTATTCAACCATTTTCCACATATCAACATTAGAACTAAATGCTGAAAGTATCCGAGTCGAGACCAGAGAAAGATGAAGTCCTATAGAATATAAAATCTGATTTATTGACAAATCAATTTTCAGAATTTAATTACCTACTAGAAGATGGAGTGCTTTTCAAGTGACAAAGAGATGTTATTCCGACTAAACTTCAACCTTTAGTGTTAGCAGACCTGCATAGAACTCACATTGGAATCACAAAAATAAAGCAGTTGGCAAGGAAGTATTGTATTTGGGAAAAAATTGATAGAGATATCGAAACATTGGTTAAATCATGTGATGCATGTGCCCTAATTCGAACCTCTCCAGCCACTGGGAGTTACCTGAACAAAACTGGGATCGTATTCATATTGACTATGCTGGTCCTTTTCAAGGTTTCAATTTTCTAGTGGTCATAGATGCAAAATCACGATGGGCAGAAGTCAAAATAATCACGGATGCCCCAACATCGACGAAAACGATTGAACTTTTACAAGAAAATTTTTCAACACATGGATTTCCAAAAGTTATGATATCCGTTAATGCTAAAATTTTTGTGAGTAGTATTTTCGAGTCGTTTTGTAGAGAATATGGAATTTTTCAAAAACGCTATCCAGCTACTAATGGTCTTGCTGAGCGCAATGTTCAGACTCTGAAAAATCGATTAAATGCTATGGGTAATGAACCTACAAGTATGACAAGGAAAATTCAAGAAATTCTACTAGAGTATCGAGCAACATCACTTGCTGATGGCATTTCAACAGCTGAAATGTACTTAAGTCGACCATTTCGAAAAACTTGACGCTATTCGACAAATGCAGCATGTGAAAATTCAAGAACAATATCCTTCACCTCGTCAATTACGCGTGGGAGATAGAGTACAAGTTCGTTTTTATGAAAATAATAAAATGTCCTGGAAATTTGGAAATATTACACAGAAGTATGGTAGGTATTCTTCATTATCAAGTAGATGATGGATATTCCCTGAAGCCCCATAAATCAAATTCGAAAAACGGAAGTTCCAAAAAAGCGAGTAACTTTTGCCGATGTGCATGAAGAACCAATGGGACAACTTGGGGAAACTTTCTTTTCCAAAAATGCAACATGATGATGTTGAGATAAGATGCCAAAATGATTCTGGACTGTTCAACGAAATTATATACTTATTTGTGCTACTCATTTTGATTCATTAAGTATGAAAAAGTCTTTCCTCATTCTATTCCCAGAGCAAGGTTAATTGGAATAGGAGAGGAACTACTTACCTATACATGTTGAACTTGCACCAAATTCAAGAAGAAAAATTACTTTTGTTGCATTTGAATCGATTATCGGTTGAATCCAAGACAGAATGAAGATGCATGAAATGGCAGATGACTTGGAGGGCGATAATTTTTTTCTAGTCTTTGCTTGTTCTGGTTTCAATTTAATTCAGCACGAAAACCATTTGAAACAGTGTTTACATAAGCTGTACCCGCCTCTGAACCATTCAACTGACCCAAACCAATCAAACCAAATGTAAAAATCCAGAATTTCTGCAATTGAATACCCAGACAGAACAGAGACATCTTAAAGATGCCCCTAAGATGTCTGCTTTACGTCTTCTAGGCGTCTTAAAGACGTCGTATGTTACCAAACCCAAAGTTTTTCAGACGTCTGCCTAAAGGCGTCATCAAGAATAATATTTTCAAACCTAGGACCCAGACGTTCAGACGCAATGCAGACCTAAAAAAGACGTCTGTAAGACTTGTGCTGTCTGGGTAGGTGCATTTAAAAGTTTGATAGGGCTCTTTCCTCATTCTTTAACAATAGCATTTATAATTTTTTATTTCATTCACTTTAAGACGCCACTGAGGTAGGTATCAAAATCGAATTAATCTCCATCACTGCACTTAAACAAATATCACTATCACCAATCGATGGATGATTTACATACAATAGACTGACGTCATTTCCAATAAATCAGCCATCTTGTCGACACCTGAATTTTACTGGGAGAAAAAACTTCACACAGTGTAACATGGCTGACGATGGAAGAGAGAAAAATCCAGCTTCTGGTGCCAGCGAAGAAAACGACATTGAAGAAGGCACTTATTTAATGGTAAGCCAAATTTTTTTTTTCCAAACTTCACAAAGCAATAATCTTCACACTGGCGATTCTTCACTTCAACTGCGCTGTTCAAAGGAAAAAAGATTACTATATCTTGTGTGTGTGATTATTAAAAAAAACCCAGATAATCGGAGATAGCTACTATCCTATCTAACAGTTTAGTTCAGATATGATGCAGTTTATCTCTCCTCCATATTTTAACTTTGTAAATAATAAATAATGCGTAAGAAGATAATTACCTACACCGTATTACCTAAAAAATTTTAGCAATTTTGAAGCTGAACGCCAATGTATAATAATAATTTTCTAAATAGAGTTTGAGCATAGAAATGATTAGTAAAAATATCAAATTCATTTTCTGTATTTCTTTTTTTCCTGGGTGGTACCGTGATTTTCAGAAGACAGAATTGTTCTTTTCGCATCACTCTGTATATAAAGAGTTGGAAAAACCAGGCTTAAATTGTTATTTATCAAATATGTAAACAGCTGAAAGCAGTCGACGGTGTACCAACAATATACAGGCAAACACACCGCGTAGGTTTACGTGCAATGCAAACAAATGATAAGAAAAAACCCAAGCAACTTACCAGCCAATCAATGGACGATGTTTTCAAATGCAAATCTCATCATATATGTATATAATGATGATCAATATATAGGTTTCTACACCATACAAGAAAACTTCAAGTTCCAAACAAAATTAAGTCGATTGGTAATTATTCTATCTAAAAGTACCAACCACGAATTGTTGAAATACCAAAAAACAGCTTGTTGAGATCCATGCGAAAACTCATTTTGAGCGAAAAAAGTTGAACTATAGGTACTTATACATAATTCGAGAAGTGGAATTTCCTGGATGTTTTGGTCCAGGATTCCTGCAGGAAAAATCAGAAGGCTTGAATCATTTAAGAGTAAACTGGCTACTATTGTTTTATAAGAAGTAATCTAAAAGCCCACTAGACGCAGACTGATTGTTCTTGGAAACCTTTTTGACTTTTTGAACTCAGGATTGGGAAAAATAACTATACCCATAACAAAGATATCCTTTTAAAACCAATGTGACGAGCTTAACGATTGGTATGAAAATGTCCCAAGATTGAACGTTAAATCAATTTCAGAAGAGTTTTTAAATTCGAGGGTAATCTATCAATTATGGTGAAATGCTAATAGTTAGGTTTTTTCTATGATTTCATATGGGTTATCTTCTAGCTGCTCAGCATACAAGATTTAGAGGCAATGGTCGTAGATTCCTTTTTCATGTTATAACCTTCCAAAGTTTTCCAAAATCTAAATCATAAGGTAGGTAAGGTTCGTTTCACCAGGGTTCATACTCGACCTTGAAAGTTGAAAAAAAAAGGTTGTCGTAGATTGATTCATATGACACATTCAATTTTTTACCTTCTTACTAAAACGATGAAATTTCATTTGAGGGATTGTAGTCCTTTGAAAATGATGAAATTCAGTGAAAGATTCAGCTTTCTATCTATAATACAAAAAAAGTTATGACCTTTCAAAGTTTTCCAAAATCTAAATCATAAGGGGGGTACCTTCCTTCTTACTAAAACGATGAAATTTCAAATTTTTTTTTGTCGAGATTTTGTATCCTAATGGTCAATCAACATACCCAAAACTCCATACCCAAAATTATTCTCAGATTTGAAGCCGAAATCTATGAAAACAAGCACTCAGAAAAATTGAAAAATTGATAAATCACCCCAAATTGCTTAACACGATTTTATCTCAGGAACTATAAGTGCAAATGAGCTGATTTTTTGAGGGATTGTAGTCCTTTGAAAATGATGAAACTCAGAGAAAGATTCAGCTTTCTATCTATAATAGAAAAAAAGTTATGACCTTTCAAAGTTTTCCAAAATCTAAATCATAAGGGGGGTACCTTCTTACTAAAACGACGAGTAAAACGATGAAATTTCAAATTTTTTTTTGTCGAGATTTTGTATCCTAATGGTCAATCAACATCCCCCAAACTCCATACACTAAATTATTCTCAGATTTGAAGCCGAAATCTATGAAAAGAAGCACTCAGAAAAATTTAAAAATTGATAAATCATCCCAAATTGCTTAACACGATTTTATCTCAGGAACTATAAGTGCAAATGAGCTGAAATTTCAGGGATTGTAGGAAATGATGCCGATATTACACCAAAGGGATAACAATATTATTACCTATTGACATCAGTGTTCAATATATTTCCTGGACAATTTTGTGCGTAAATGTTCCAACTGACCTGGCCTTTACTATATTCTCACAAAACCAAATCCCCATTTTTTCCATAAGTAGATATGAATATAATGTTTCAAATACCAATTGTCATTTCGCACAATCGTGGACAGTTTTGTAACTAGCCTCTCTGTTGCTGTACAAATCAGCCATTTTAAATTTAGGGAATGAAGTTGAACATAAAAACCATCCAATATTAAACTAAACAATTAAAATAGCCTAATTTACCCAGCTCTAAAGTGGTTCCTTTGTGGTGTTTTTCATTTCTCCTAAACCATTAAATTGTGTTTCTTCATTTTGAATATACCTATAGGCCAACAATTAAAATCCTCACTTTTTGCGTATATGGAAATATTCCGGAAAGGTTTAAAAATACACGAAAACTTTAACCACATCCAATTAATTAACATTTTAAAACTTGATAAAAACGCGACTAGTGTTAGAACCAACAACCGACACTGATTAAAAAAGTTAAACAGCAGCAAAGTCTGGTCTTGTGGGGGGTAGCAAAGCAAAGTAGATTAGAATGTTGACAATATTTTGATAAATTTTATTATACCGAGATACTGCCAGTATCTACCTTAGATATTATTATCTAAAAGGTTAACCAACAGATAGATATTATTAATACATAACAATAATATTTATAAAGGAATCCCCTTCATGTGCATAGTTTGAAAGAAATGCATAATTCAAAAGCTAGTGATCCGCCATTTTATTTTATGTGTGCCTCCAAACTCCAGGTATATAAACCAATATAAAAATTGTTTATCATGTGAGATGGCGCTGACGTTACGTGACTGCGAATGGTGCTTAACGCACACCTGAACCGTGAGACAAAATAATAATGTGGCATTTTGCTCCCGGGTGTTCTCCTATACATACGCAGTGTTATCAACTTATCATAGGTAGTGATAGTGTGGTTTTTGGCTTTTTATCGTTTCAATTATTAGATTATAATAATTTTCACCATAACTAAAGGTAGGTTTATGATTAAGTAGCTAAGTGTTTTTTTTTTTAATGAAAGTGGGTGGCAAAAAAGTTTATAATGATTTTTTGGCCATTTTTCTTTTTGAAATTTTAGTCTCATACCTACTTTCAAGTTACTTTTGCATTTACATTCTGGACAGACTCAAACCAATGTAGGTTCTTGTTTGACGATAAATAATAATGTCTTTAGTCTTCAAATTTTATGCGGACTCCTTTGATGCCGCCTACTAAAAACTAGGTATTTTAACTAAAATAGGACCAAGAAAATAATGCAAAATAAATTGTTGGCGAAAATACAGTATAATAATTATGGATTTAAACACCATCAGGGATTAATCAAATGATAAATTATTATTTCTTCTATTTCTATCTTTATTGGTTAGCCATCATTCGCTAAAATTCAGGGGCGGATATAGGCCTTTTGAAAGGGGGGAGGCAGTTTAAAGTTAAATTGGGTTAGTTTGGGTTAGTTTTAGTAACGCATTATGCAAGATACGGTTTTTGAAAGGAATGGACCATAAAAATATAGGAATGGGGGAACTATTTTGGAGAATAAGGTGATTTTAAATAGGTAGTTACACAACCCACCTTCAGCTTTTACCTTTACAGGTAAAAGAAAGGTGTAAATACAAAAGTTGTACAGTTTTGGATTTTTAGAATCCACGGTCAGAAACAAAATTTGAATGTCAGAAATGTGAAATTTTGCATGCTTCCAGCTTTTTCCAAATGGGATGTCCTAGCTATATTTCATTCTATATTCTTGAAGACCACAATGCCCCGATTCCAAAAATATATAGTTTGTCTATATTTGATTGAACAGTCTCTCATATATTCGGCTCCAAAAATTGTGAAAATACTATCCTACTACTGATTTTGTGAACGATTTTACCTATACAGGTGAAAGCTGCAGGTAAAATTTGAAGTACCTACTTGGTTTCTCTGATAGTATTTTTATAATTTTTAGAATCAAATATGTTGGAGACGACTCAACCAAATATAGACAAACTATATAGTTTTGGAATCGGGAAATTGTGTTCTTCAAGAATATAGAACCAAATACATTAGCGCATCCCATTTGAAGAAAGCTGGAAGCATGCAACATTTCACATTTCTGACATTCAATTTTTGTTTCTGACCATGGATTCTAAAAATTTAGCCAATACTGTACAACTTTTGTATTCACACTTTTCATCTACTTATAAAGGTGAAGGCTATAGGTGGGGTGTCAATATATAAAAAAACACCCTGTACTTGAACAATAACTTCGCAGCCATCTATTCATCAATATGTTGTTTAATTACGATACTAACCTGACTCATTCAAATGTGAGTTATTCTCATTAGTTTAAAAACTACACGTTTCAGGTGAATGTCTTACTTGAACAGTTCAACAGTATATTGGTGAGTAGATGGCTGCGGAACTCGCTGCGCTCGTCCCGCAGAGGTCCACCCATAAGTTCCGCAACAATCCACTTATTTGTACTTGAACAATAACTTATTATATAAAGTCAGAATTTATAAGATTATCCACTCTTTGTCAATTCGCCTTTCAACAGGAATTAGTAATGTTACTTTACCAAACTAATAACATAATGTGACAAGTTATTCAAGTACAAATGAGTGAATTGTTGCGGAACTTATGGGTGGACCTCTGCGGGACGAGCGCAGCGAGTTCCGCAGCCATCTATTTATCAATATGTTGTTTAATTACGATACTAACCTGACTCACCCAAATGTGAGTTGCCTTACTTGAACAGTTCAACAGTATATTGGTGATTAGATGGCTGCGGAACTCGCGAAAAATAACTCATTATATAAAGTCAGAATTTGTAAGATTATCCACTTTTTGTCAATTCGCCTTTCAACAGGAATTAGTAATGTTTAGAGAAGGGCAAATATGCATATAAAAGTATAAGAAATATGCGCATAGATATGCATAGGTATATTTTATTCAAAATATGCAAGTATTCTTGAAAATATGCATGAAGGTCGTTTTACAGCTTGCAATTCTATCTGCAATATGCAAGAAACTTGAACGGAGGCATGCGATAGAAGTGAGTCAGCTGATTGTTTTCTGCAAGATTCTTGATGCCATTTTTCTTGAAGATTTTTGCGCAAGCTGAGGAATTTTTAGCAATTATGATGCTTAAAGTGGCAGCTATTGTATCCTTCTTTTTATATCACGTTTTTCATTTTTGGAAAATGTAAACATCAACAACACAAAATTAAAAACTCAAAGTATGGTTCGGGTTAGAGAAGAAAACAAGTCAAATTGCAAGGTGTAAAACGACGTGCAAAAAATCTTGAATTTGTATTCAAGTTTTCTTGCAAGCTGTAAAACGGCCTTAAGAAATTTGTACAGAGTGAACGAAAGTTAACGGAACGGTAAATTATATCTGAACCCAATCGTGCAATTTGAATAAAATCTGATATTTAGACTTGAAAAGCCGAATTCAAAAATTGTGACGACGCTGTTGCCAGACTTACCAATTTGTCTGTAGGCACACAATCCTTCTTAAGTAAAATGTAATACTTCACTTATTTTTATCGCAATCGATTGGTCTTGTTTTATTAGTGAAAACGGAATGACAGGTGAATGAAATCAATAGTAGGACAAGCAATCAATGGAGGTTAAAATGAGTGGAGTGTCTGATTAAAAATAAAAAAGATTGTGTGCCTTCAGAAAAATTGGTAAGATTGGCAACAGCGTCGATGCGATTTTTGAATTTGGCTTGTCAAGTAACGTTCAGGAACCATATTTTATTCAAATTGCACCAGTGGTTTCAGAGATAGTTGATCGTCCCGTTACTTTTCGTACATTATGTATCTACATATTACAATAAAGTGCCTTCTATCGAAATGCATAAGTATATTTATACATATACGGAAAAACTTCTTTCCACGTCGTCAACTGGCCCCAATATAAAATCACAACTTCAAATGAATATGGATACCTATCTTCAAAAATCGATAGTATAGATAATTATTGCTCTACTTCCAGGCAAGTAGGTCCCAAATTGGCCAAATTTGGTACTTAGTTGAGGATTAAATTAGGTTTTAATCACCAGTATGAACAGTGGTGTAATTTCAATAACAAGGCTCAGTGAACGATCTTTTACGATAGGTTTTCCGGTAATTACGTACCTGATGAATGATTGAATATTAAAAAATTATTTCCTGCATTGACGCCTTTTGTCCAAATATGATACATTTTATGCACTATATGCAGATTTTCAAAGAAATATGCAGAATGAAATTAAAATGCATAAAACATACAAATTATGCAAAATATGCACTTTGCGTATATGCCCTTCTCTAGTGATGTTACTTTACCAAACTAGTAATATATTGTAACAAGTTATTCAATTACAAACGAGTGGATTGTTGCGGAACTTATGGGTGGACCCAGCCATCTATTCACCAATATGTTGTTCAAGTACGATACTAACCTGACTCACTCAAATGTCAGTTATTCTCATTAGTTCAAAAACTACAAGTTTCAGGTCAGTGTCTCATTTGAATAGTTCAACAGTATATTGGTGAGTAGATGGCTGCGGAACTCGCTGCGCTCGTCCCGCAGAGGTCCACCCATAATTGCCGCAACTATCCACTTATTTGTACTTGAACAATAACTTATTATATAAAGTCAGAATTTGTAAGATTATCCACTTTTTGTCAATTTGCCTTTCAACAGGAATTAGTAATGTTACTTTACCAAACTAGTAACATAATGTGATAAGTTATTCAAGTACAAACGAGTGGATTGTTGCGGAACTTATGGGTGGACCTCTGCGGGACGAGCGCAGCGAGTTCCGCAGCCATCTATTCATCAATATGTTGTTTAATTACGATACTAACCTGACTCATTCAAATGTGAGTTATTCTCATTAGTTTAAAAACTACACGTTTCAGGTGAATGTCTTACTTGAACAGTTCAACAGTATATTGGTGAGTAGATGGCTGCGGAACTCGCTGCGCTCGTCCCGCAGAGGTCCACCAATAAGTTCCGCAACAATCCACTTATTTGTACTCGAACAATAACTTATTATATAATGTCAGAATTTTTAAGATCATTCACTTTCTGTCAATTCGCCTTTCAACAGCAATTAGTAATGTTACTTTACCAAACTAGTAATATATTGTGACAAGTCAATTACAAACAAGTGGATTGCTGTGGAACTTATGGGTAGACCTGTATACTGTACAACTTTTGTATTTACACCTTTCATCTACCTGTAAAGGTAGAGGCTGAAGGTGGGGTGTCAATATATAAAAAAACACCATGTACTTGAACAATAACTTATTATATAAAGTCAAAATTTGTAAGATTATGATTATTCACTTTTTGTCAATTTGCCTTTCTACAGGAATTAGTAATGTTACTTTACCAAACTAATAACATAATGTGACATGTTATTCAAGTACAAATGAGTGAATTGTTACGGAACTTATGGGTAGACCTCTGCGGGACGAGCGCAGCGAGTTCCGCAGCCATCTATTCATCAATATGTTGTGCTGTAAAGGTAAAGGCTGTAGGTGGGGTGTCAATATATAAAAAAACACCCTGTACTTGGAGTTGATGCAAGTAGGTACCGTTATTCTATTATTTAAAAAGGTATTAAAAAAATCCCCAATTTGGCCCCATACAACTCAAATGTTTGCTCAGTCTCACACGAGCAAATAATGAAAGCATCGAGTTTGTTACGAATAATACAATAATTTTTACTTCAGCTTTGGTTTATGGTGTTGTTTTCGTTTTGAAATTGAACCAGGAGAAAAATTTTCTCTCGCAGAAAAAATCTTATTACGGCTCACAATTATTCAATATGAAAATTTCATGAAATTAAGCATTTTACTCGTTTTTTTTAGATTTCTACATAATAGATATCTCAAGTATGTCAATAAAAGGAACACATGACTAACTAAATTCAATTATTGCCTGTTTGCTTTGTAGTCTATGGCTCGCGTCATAAAAACCATATTATACAAGTAAGGTGAGGTTTATGACGCTTCAGGAACTAACCCAAATTTACCGTTTTTTCAAGAAACATGTAGTTTTCCGGTAATCGCACCTTGATTTTTGAACAAATAAATTGGAATTTTCAATACCAAAAATAATTAGTAATTAAAATGATTTCAGTCTCCGACTGAAAATAGAATATCAGACACGCGCGGGAAACGGAAACGTTGTTCAAACAAGGTACCACCACGATACACCTTCCGATGGTACCTATATCGCACCTTCCACCAGAAATACCCAGACTAATCAAGCAAGTTGATATTTCACATAAAACAATGCATACATTATGAGTATGCTTCATTTGGTCGGTTGTATATAGCTCATGAACTTAGCAAATATTTAAAAGAGGTTGTTGGTGGAATATACGAGGGAAAAAGAATTTTTATTAAAATAATTAAAATAAATTCATTTACTCATCATTGATTTCACTATCTAGATTTTATCGAGATGATATTAGTAGAACATGACAGACCTGAAAAAACCATCAATGTTTTTGAAATAGGCATTCACATCAGTTTCTTGAGCGATTGTCTTATCTTTGGGTGCTTCAAGAATCAAGTGTAGATATCATAAAACTCAAATTGGTACTATTGATTTCATAACTACTATTGTTAAAAATTGCCGTTTCATTTATTCATCCTCCCTCATATACCAAGCCTAAAATACTAAACAAATATTCATTGAAACTTTTAAAGGATGTGTCGCTAAAAGGTTATTGTTTTCGTGGTACCGAGTCGTGTCGCGCAGTCAAATGTAGTGTTTAATTGTTACAGAAAATGGAACCGAAAGAAGAGCCCCAAGCTTCTCCGCAAGACGTTGAGCCTCCCAAAGAAAGCGAACAAGATGCTGCAGAAGTAAAATTAGAAAAACAAGAAGAAAATAACATTAAAGATGAGGCGAAAGTGTTGGAAGAACCGCCAATAACGGAAGTGATTGTTGAAAGTCAACCGAATATTACTCCTCCGCCTTCAGTGATTAAAAAAAATGTTCTCACCACGGCAGGTAAAATAGAAAGTGCAGACCATCTTGAAGCCCACAACGAAGAACTCGTGGAAGCCCAAGAAAGCTCTGATACAGAAGACAAACACAGAGTGCCGCAAGAAGTGGTACCTTACGAAATAATCAGTCAAGATTCCTCTACGCATTCGGAGCACCAGTTTACTGTTACCAGCAAAAGTTTCAACGCAGGAAACTTCCAGCAGCACCTGCACCAGCACCATCCACATCAGCACCATCAGCCGGAAATTTTCACATTGCAAATAACCAATTCCGAAGGTACTACCGTGCCGGTCACCATTGAAAGTACCATAGACACTTCGGCTGATTACGCTAATCTTGAAACTGCACAGTACTCGAATAACGGACAGTATCCACCGGATGGTTCTCAGTATTTGCAGCAACATCAGTACAGTACCATGCAGTATCAGTTGGAACGGAATAGCGGGGAAAGTCCTCCGATTTTGAATAATAATGTGTTAGTGAGGAATAATGATCCCACTTTGGCGTCTTCCAGATATCATCAGGTAAGTCAGAATTTTTCGTTTCTGTTACGTGGGTGTTAAAACTTCCAGCTGAAAATTTTTGAATAACTATTTAATGGTTTCGAATTTTCAACCAGGATGAGTGTTTACCGTTTTTGAAATTTGCTTCAACATTTGGTAATTGTCAGTGTCATCAACAATTCCCAATGGTATACGTGGAAAGGAATAGGGTAGTACCTTTTTTCGCTAAAAAGGACTACCTACCTAATCGAAAAGAAAACAAAGCAAAAATCGTTTTAGAATCAACTAAAAATACAGAACATGAGTGACTATGGACAATTTCTTAACTAAACTGCTGGAACTTCGATACGCATAAAGAAATATTTTGCCTATTTTTGAAGTCAAATATCTCAGAAAGTATAAGAGATATTTGATTGCGGTTTGAAGCATATTGGAACGCATTGTTTAGTGTTCAAGGTATATGGTATCGTGCTGATGAACAGAAACGTTATCTACAACATACAGGGTGGACAATAAAACAGTGCAAAGTTTAACAAATCTCAGGGCGTCGCCATTTCTTTTCAAACGTACTCCTGCTTTTTTTTTGGGTTTAAGAAGAATCAGTAGTTCAATGATAAAAAACAATTTGAAGGGTTTTTGAATAAATCTCGTAGTTTTGCAGAAATTTCAGTTTAACTGAAAAACGACTTTCATCACCCTGATTTTTTGTCTCAGTTAATCCAAACAATTTTCTTCATTATTGCGTTGGTTCAACGCGGTTTCGTATTTTTTCATGTTTCAAGAAGATTTTATACAGGATGAAAAAAAAGTAAGTCGGCCCCAACCTTTCTCTGCTTTTTTAAGCAATTTTTCGCGAGGATAATCGAACATAATCGATTATGCTGGATTATGTGATGTGTCAATTGTGTCATACTCCCCTAACTCCCCCATCATCAAATTCTGAGATACTCGAGGATCAAGAACACTTAATTTCTTCTGTGATAACAGACCGAAAATCACCTTTTCTACATTTAAAATCGACGAGAAAATTAACTCACTAGGACAGCTTGAATAGCAAGCATTTCATCGAGGTCTGCAGGTGACGTCATCACTATAGGCTGCTGATAGTGACGTCACTCGCAGGCCCAGAATTGGATGGAGAGGGAGTTAGGGGAGTATGGCAAATTGACACATCACAAAATCGTTGATTGACTAAACCCAGCATAATCAGATTATGCTTGATTATCCTCGCGAAAAATTGCCTATTGTATAACCATTCTGATAGCAAAATATGCTTATATTATGTTTTCTAGGTGGAAAAGCTATTTTGTTCTCGAAACCCTGAGATATTTGGTGAATTATTAGCACATACCATGTCATAGGAGGGCTATTTATACAGGGGTGGTGAAAAGTATCGGAAAGATTGAATCTCTTTCAACCTCTGCTTAAAAAACCTGGGTTGGAACTCTGTAACAAACAGAGATCGTTATCCCTATCGCTATGGCACTTGCTGTCTTCTTCTGTCTTGTCGAAATCAATAGAGAATAGACGTCAATAGAGATAGAAAAAATATCTTTATTCGTTACAGAGTCCCAGCCCTGCATTCTCAAATTTCTTGATCTGGAGGTTTCCGGACAAACAAAATTGAATGATTCAATGATATCGGCGCTGCTGCCAGATCTACCAGCTTTGCCCTACATCATTGTTCAATTTCGTTCGCCCAGAAACCTCCAGATAACGAAATTTGGGAAAGCAGCATAGGTGGCTTTGAAGAGATTCAACCGTTCCGATACTTTCTACCACCCCTGTATAAGTAGCCCCCTTATGACATGGTACGTGCTAATAATTCACGAAATATCTCGACGTCTCGAGAACAGAATAGCTTTTCCACCTAGGAAACATAATATAATCATAATTTGCTCTCAGAATGGTTATACAATAAAGCAGAGAAAGGTTGGTATCATATCAATTAACAAAGAAAACTGTGCCCCCTATAATTCGCAGTATGTACATATTACCTACGTGTTATGACGCCTACTATATGTAATTACTTTGAGGCGCAATTATCTTCACGAACCACCCAAAAATTGGTATTAAAAATCTACTTTTTCAGACAGGTCAATAAATATACAAAAAAGGACGCATATCTTCTCCCATATATTTCAACCATTTTAGATAGGTTAAGGGAGTCTCGATATATCAGTTCCATCGATATTAAGTCAGCATTTTGGCAGGTCCCTTTGAGTACATCTTCCAAGGAGTACACTGCATTTACTGTCCCTGGCAGAGGACTCTTCCAATTCTGTCGGATGCCATTTGGCTTATCTAATGCTCCTGCAACCTGGCAAAGAATTATTGACACTATCCTTGGTCCAGAATTCGAACCAAATGTCATGATTGATGACGTGGTGATAATTTCTAACTCCTTTCAGAATATTTTCGACTTTTGGAGGTTGTATTTGACTGCTTGCGTCAGGCTGGACTCGTTATTTCGTTAAAGAAATGTCACTTCTACAAGCCAGAATTAAAATCATATTTGGCTCTCAAAATAGTTATACAATAAAGCAGAAAAAGGTTGGTGCCATATCAATTAAGAAAGAAAACTGTGCCCCCTATAATTCGCAGTACATGTTACTCTCTGAGGCACAATTATCTTCACGAACCACCTAAAAATGTTTTTCCAACCTGTATAAAACCTTCTTGAAACACGAAAAAGACGAAACCGTTGAACCAACAATAATGAAGAAAATTGTTTCGATTAACTGAGACGAAGAATCAGGGCGATCAAAGTCGTTTTTCCGTTAATCTGTAATTTCTGCAAAACTACTCAAGCTGTTTTTTTCCATTGAACTACTGATTCTTCTAACCCAGAAAAAAAGCAGGAGTATGTTTGAAAAGAAATGGCGACGCCCTGAAATTGGTTAAACTTTGCACTGTTGTATTGTCCACCCTGTATGTTGTAGATAACGTCTCTGTTCATCAGCACGATACCATATACCTTGAGCACCAAACGATGCGCCCCAAAATGCTTCGAACCGCAATCAAATATCTCTTATATTTTCTGAGATATTTCACTTCAAAAATAGGCAAAATAGTTCTTTATGCGTATCCAGTTCCAGCAGTTTAGTTAAGAAATTGTCCATAGTCACTCATGTTCTCTATGTTTATGTGAATCGAAGTTCCAGCAGGGGATTTACAGTTTGAGGTGCTTGAAATTATTCAAAATCGGTGTTCATATTCTTCTATCAGTTTTGATTGGTAACAAATTTTGAACAATACAAAATGAAAATCTCCAAGCTTCTCCTAAAGTCCCTGAAAATTTATTTCAGGATCTCCGGTTTTCAGCAAGCAACTACGAACAACAATTAAACCAAATCACCCTGACAGCACCCCAAACGGGCCAAACGTACCAAATCAGTCCAGCGAGCGCTGGATCAGATTCCTGGTCGACGTCCAGTACCGCCACAACGCAGTACCAGCAAACCTATCAAGGTGCCGCCAACGTGAGCGTCCACCAAGCTGACAGCAGTACAGCTCATCAGTACTACTTGAACAGCAACTGGCCAGCGGGCGCTTTGGAGGATGGAGGCAACAACGTTTCGGCGCAGAGGTCGCCGTCCTCAGAGGTACTAGTCAAAGAGTGCGTTAATTGCGGCGCGAGTGTCACACCCCTTTGGCGCAGAGACGGTACGGGGCACTACCTGTGCAACGCGTGCGGTCTCTATAACAAAATTAATGGTGTGAATCGACCGCCGATCAGGCCGAGCAAAAAACCGCAGGCGGTAAGTCTGATTTCCGTACGTGGTGTTCCCATGTGTCCATGGGGTTGATGTTCGTGTTTTCAATTTGAAAGGAATAGAACATCAAAATTGCAGTTTTATGTTCTGTTCTTTTTTAGATTATGTGAAATGTTTTTTTTGTCAGGTTCAGCAATTCGCACTCAGTTTTTTTATTTGTTGTGTCGTCCTTTGAATGTTTTTGTAGAGTGCGACAAGTTTAAGTTTGGGGCAGCTTTGAGCTCTAAATGAATTTGAATTGATCTCACTACATTAAACCGCACCTGCTGTCTCAAACCTATACTTGCATCACACTTCTGCATATGATTTTCTTTTTTATAAGTATTTAGTTTTATATATCACCAATCAAAATATTTGCTGTATAGAAACTTCTCAATCATCTTCGAAATTGATCGCAAATGTCTGCGCTTATTTGTAGAAAAAAATGCAGTTGAATTATTATTGAACATATTAAAAGGTCGCGCCAGGAGGTAATTCAAAATTTGTTGAAAATATATCATTAAACGTCCATCTTTCTGTTAATGACGTTCAGGATACCCAAACTCTTAGTAGAAATACTTTACACAGAAGAATTATGAGCATATTTTCCAAATCCATTTGTGACGTGCCAAAATTGACATTAACTATTTCTTACTTATTTTCAGTTTTCCACTCAAAATTCCTTTAAATTTGTTTACATTTTCCTCTATAAAAATTCAACAATAATAACAGTAATTGCAGATCGTGTAAATTTTCTAATTTTCAATATGTGATGACTAATGATTTTCCTCGATTTTAATCAATATTTTTACCCCATTTCAAAATCAATCTTCATGTGAACAAATCAAGTTCTTCATTAAATTATATTTCATTTATTTTTTTTTATTTTTCTTTTATTATTTCTTTCTAAAACTGTTTATTCACCGAAAAAGCGTGGCAAATTAATTGGCGCCCAACGCGGGGCCGCCGTTTCTTTTTAAGACCATTTGTATTCATTTTCTTTTGGCTGTTTTAAGTGCATAGAATCAAATTTCAATTTCCATTTTTAAACTTTTTTTAAAATTATTTTTGAGTAACAGATATTTCGAACCCCTGTGTATAATAGCCAATTATCTTTATCGTTATTGTTGATTACTTAACGTATTGATTGCTAGACAAAATGGACTACAAAATGAAAACAATAGTCCTCAAACTTCAAGACCACCAAGTAATTCACCCAATTTAATTTGTTGGAATTGCCAGAAATCCGGTCATTTAAACAGAGATTGTCTTAACCCTGGGAAAACCCATGGCTATCGATGTGGTAACCCTAACGTCACAGTTAGGAATTATCCTAAATGTGGTAGCTCGGGAAACGGTCCCAGGGTAAATCATTAGGTCGCGAGATTTCTTTCCTACACACCCCAGCGACCAATAACCTTGATGATTTTGGTAATAGGCACCTTTTTGACTACATTATATCACATGCGCAAGGTGATCAGCATCCATACCTTGAAATTAAAATATTGGGATATCCTATGTTAGGTCTACTTGACTCAGGTGCTAGTCGTACTCTGGTTGGGTGGCCTGGATATGACACTCTTTTGAGCTTAGGTTTGAAGTTGGTAAAACTACAAAATTCTTGCATTGTGGCTAATGGCCAAACTTGCACAAGTATAGAGTATAGGTTACATTCAGACACCCATAACTTTCATGGACAAAACTCACATTATTGATGTAGTGGTGTGCTTCCTGAACTTTCACATGAAATTATTCTTGGAATAGACTTCTGGAAAACCATGAAAATTATCTCAGATCTTAGACAAGATGTTTGGAATTTTTCTGGGTCTGCTGGTGAAACTCCGTCAGAACGATCTGCTTTAGACACCCTGGTAGAACAGAAAATTGCAGAAATGGTGTCTGGACTCGGTTGCTGCAAGGTAACTGAGCATGAAATCATTATAGATCCTTGTACAAGATCCCTAAAACAAAGGTATTACCCTGTTTCTCCCTTCAAACAAAAGTTTATAGATGACTGAGTTGAGGAAATGTTGAAGTTAGGAGTCATTGAGCGTTCTAGTAGTCCTTGGTCTAGTCCTGTGTGCCTTGCTCGGAAAAAGGATGGATCTTTCAGATTTTGCATCGATTTAAGACAGGTCAATAAATATACAAAAAAGGACGCGGTTAAGGGAGACTCGATATATCAGTTTCATCGATATTAAGTCAGCATTTTGGCAGGTCCCTTTGAGTACATCTTCCAAGGAGTACACTGCATTTACTGTCCCTGGCAGAGGACTCTTCCAATTCTGTCGGATGCCATTTGGCTTATCTAATACTCCTGCAACCTGGCAAAGAATCATTGACACTATCCTTGGTTCAGAACTCCAACCGAATGTCATGTGCTACATTGATAACGTGGTGATAGTTTCTAACTCCTTTTCAGAACATTTGCAACTTTTGGAGGACCGCTTGCGTCAGGCCGGACTCATTATTTCGTTAAAGAAATGTCACTTCTGCATGCCAGAATTAAAATACCTGGGCTATCTGGTTGATAAGAAAGGGTTACGCCCTGATCCAGAAAAGACTGAGGGTATAGTCAACATTACACCACCGAAAAACATCAATGAAGTTCGCAGATTTGTGGGAACTGCTTCCTGGTATCGGCGTTTTTTCCCAGAATTTTCTTCGGTGTTAGCACCCATTCTTAATTTAAAAAGAACGTTAAATTTACCTGGACTCGAGATTGCCAGAAATTTTTCACATTACTCAAAAATGTTTAGTCACTGCTCCAATTCTTACTGCACCTGATTTCGACAGGATGTTCTATCTACAAACCGATGCCTCTAACTAAACAGCATGCAGAAAGTTTTCAGACACAAACTGTTAAGTGAATAACCTCAAAAATTCGATGAACAAAGCCATACTGTAGGAAATTCTCGAGCAAAATTGTATCCGTAGCCGCATTTTTTAGCCTA
Source organism: Ceutorhynchus assimilis (assembly GCA_917834065.1). Lineage (NCBI taxonomy): Eukaryota > Metazoa > Arthropoda > Insecta > Coleoptera > Curculionidae > Ceutorhynchus > Ceutorhynchus assimilis. The sequence goes on from OU892281.1 coordinate 9,717,751, forward strand.
ATAAATTTTCAAAAAAGTAAATAGGCTTGTTTGCTAAACAATTATTTATTGGGGGTCTGTGGAACCCGATAGTTTTTCCATGCCAAAGTACAGTTTTAAGGCGGTGCAGCTAAATGCAGAACCCAAAAATATAAATTTTATCTCCAAAGTTTGTTTAAAAGCAAATACGACCCATTTACTTTGGGTACACAAAAAGTGATATCATCAAAATGTATGGGTGTTTGCTCACTCCACTGTCAATACGGTGTCAATAACAATAAATGATAAGATCGATGTCGATGATCAAAATTGAGGTACGTTTACCTTGGAAAAATGTATCGCAACTTTCAAGGAAGAAATTATATAAAATGATGAAGTTGTCGTAAAAAATATTAATCATCAATTTTCCACTAATCTCAAATTTCAAAACATGTTATTGCAGGGATTAAGCAACAATATATGAATCATAAAATGTAATAAATTATTTCCAGGCTAACAATAGAAGGAATGGGGTGGCATGTGCCAACTGTAAAACTTTGAACACCACTCTATGGAGAAGGAACAACCAAGGAGAACCTGTTTGCAATGCTTGCGGGCTTTATTTCAAATTGCATGGGGTAAGTCCACATATGATATCATATGAAAAGATATTAACATTATCTGACTGATATATTCATATTATCAATTTTTCCCAAAAAAAAAAGTAATCCCACCTACACCAGACAGCTTGGCATAATACCACGCAAAAATAATCTAAGATATGCCCACCAATGTTTGTAATAATGATACAATATCTTGGGAATGATAATATGGTATCAGTTTTTGGGGTTGATAATGTGCACAACGACAACAAAAAATCTCTGGTAAATATAAGATATTCTATATCAGCTGATGATGATGATGATGCTCTTTTATCTGATGTTTTGGTCTTACAAGTGATAATAATTTTCATTTAGTTTTTCACTTATATAAACGATGTGAAGGTGTGCAAGTAAAATAGAGTTGAAGTTTCTTTGTATCATATGACCGGCTAGAGTTAGTCTATGAAAAATATTTTGGAGACCGTTATAATTGCCACATAATCACCAGAGTATAATAAACATGGCAGGATTTGGTTCTTTTGTGTATTTTCTACTCTACGCCTATTTACACTAAACTTTTGCGTCGTCATTTAACGATGATGGGATTACGCGTTAGTATAAAATTAACCATATATACAGTACAGTCTAAATCCCATTGTCAACATTAGGAATATATTGCACATTTTACTGGGACACAAAAGTGAGCCTTTTACGAGGTTTTTGTTTTAAATTAAAATTAAATATTGCGACATTGTGTACCGATTCAATACCACTCGGGGTTGACTTAAAAACGTCTTTGCTTTTAGGTAAATCGGCCAATAAGTATGAAAAAAGAAGGAATCCAGACTAGGAAGAGACGACCGAAAAACAATTCTTCTGTTCATAATGGAGCTGGAGTTTCTGGCATGCCTCAACGATTAAGCAGTAAGTATCAATATCTTTAAAAATGGGTAAACTTTCACTACACCTCTTTCCATTTGCGTTTTCTCAATACTTTTCACAATTATGAGTAAAATATTCCGAATTTTCCAATTTGATTTCATATTGGAATGCTCTGTGGCGATCCATTCTACAATAAGATGGATCATTTTCGAAAAAAAATTTTGTGGTCCTTCCTGTACTACCTTGATTTTGATTGAAAGCCTGGGCAATTTTCAATTTTCCAAAACACCTATTGTGCATACGTGCGAATCGAATGACAGCTACAATTTTGTTACAAAAACGCGCCAAGATAGATTAAATAATATATTTTTAGATAAAATTGAAGTGCTAAGTAAATAGTGAATGAAGTACAATAATTATTATATAGACATTGGGGGGAGATAAGGTGTCAGCCATCAACGGCGAGGTAATTTTTGTGTATTTTATTAGGGCAACAACTAAGTATTGAAAATGTTTGTTGTATTGAGAAGGTTAAAATCGAAAATTGAAAGCTTTTTGAGAATAAATTATGCTTTCTCAAATTCGGTTTTATCAGATTGTTTTAAAAGGTTGCATTTTTTTGGTTAAGTAGGTACCTCGAGGGTATTCACGCTGCGCAATATACAACAATAAAACTTACATTGGATTGATTATTCAAAGTGCAGATACTTATGACTAAATTGACTTATTTCTCTCACAACAACAAACACTTATATTCAAATCTAATATCATCTTGTTTGAATTCCTCCGGAAAATCTCTGTACTTTTATTTGGTGATTCTCTATTAAAATTTGATAGGACGTCCTTTTTCCTCTGTTCGTTATCCTTTGAAATTCACAACAATAACGATAACCTTGTCGCCACACACCACAAGCTGGAGTACGGGTACTTTCATTAAAATCAATCCAGGATGAACTAATAGTACTTTTCGTTGGTTCTCCAAATTCACTCTTAGTTTTATTTGTATTTTATGTAGCCCAAATTTTTGAAAAACAGATTGTGCATTCCTTAAACCAAAAGTACCTAATGTATTCATAGGTGGCAACAGAAGCAGTTCCAGAAGCTATTATTGGAACACTATTAGGTCCATTGGCACTTGCTTCAAGAACAAGAGAAAAGTATCTGTACTTACCTAATTTCTCTATGGAATCTCTAATTTGTGGTTACCTCTGACTTTGTTTAGTCATCCAACTTACCATAAAGAACCTTCTTTTTACTCGACATTCAGCAGAAGAACCCAAATTGGAATTGGTTCTGCTGGATGACACCTGCTACTAGTGCAACTAACATCTTTTCCACTCCTTTTTGTATACCTAACTATCTTGACGCTTTTTGAAAGAGTATTGATAACTCCTCAACGGTGAACGATTTGTAGTGTTTCAAGTTTATTTTATGTTCCAAAGTTTGATGGTGGGTCAACGTGAATTCGTGAATATGTTGGTTAATAAAATCAAATTGGGGTACCTATGATATGGTCCATGAAAGAAATGTGATACCTACCTATTTGGAGAAAAAATAAATAATGAAATGATTTTACGAGATATTTGAATTGAAAATGTCCAAGAGCAAGACAAAAAAGAACCCGTAGAAGAAGTTAGTGCTTGAAAAAACTGGTATTGGAGGTTCAGTACTACTGTGGTTTAGGGACGTTCTATCGGGCAGGCTACAGTATGTTGAATGTGAAGGTAACAGAAGTAAAATGGAAAACATTGTATGCACGGAGGCTCAATTCTGGGACCGACACTCTTCATAGTCTACAAGAATTTCACTGTCATACATACCTCTCTCAATTTATATGCAGATGATACTTGCATCACTTATTTTGACAAGGACCCTGCTAACTTAAAAATAATCACTGAAAAGACTTAAGTAGGTACAGAAAATAAGCGATTGGCTCTATTACCACAAACTTAGTTTAAATGTGAAAAAATCAAGCTATATGGTAATATCAAAGTTTGAGTCCTGGCCTGACTTCTCAGAGGTTCTTACTCGATTTTGTGGAACTTCAGCTTTTTGAAACCAATATTTAAAAGCGGGTCAAGAGAAGAGGGCTGTTTGCAGGCAATCTGAGATTCATAAGTTGCTGGATTGTCTCATTACCAGGAAATTTAACTGGAACTGTGGGTACATTTTAAATCCGGAACATCATGGGCTTACGGTGGGTAGACTGACATCAACAAAAACAGTGTTTTATCTTTAACAGCATGAAGAGGGGGCTCCAGGTTGATTCTTTATACTCGGACTTTTCATTAGGAAGCTTGGTGGTTTGGGGGTTCGAGAGGTCCAATTCTGAATTGGTTTGCTGAATTTTTTGTTGGGAGAACTCGGGTTAGGTATGGCGATGTTGTGTCTCGTGTCTTTGATGTCCCTTCTGGCGTACCCCAGGGGTCTCACTGTGGGCCAATCCAGTGCAAGCTGTTCATATCCGATGTTGGTAGTTCCATTACACACAGCTCATTTTTTTCATTTGCGATCTTAAACTTTATCATCAGGTATATATCATCATTTGAAGACTCCACAACTACTGCAAGATTATATCGATTCTTTTGATAAGTGGTGTATGTCAGTGTGGCTCGAACCAAATGATTATAAGATAACTTTTTCCAAGTGAGTCCAAACGGTGAAAGGACCCTGCCCGAAGTATACGGAGATTGTGTTTATGTCAGAATTGGCTCAATTTTTTATATAATGTAGATCACGCCTTCCTGATTAAAAGTTACCATTGGCACCAATCCTGAAAAATGATTCCTTTTTGAGAAAATTAATTTCATAGCTAGCAAGTAAAATGCTTGGACATTGTAATGAACGTGAACGTAGATACATAAATTGACAAGGATAATTTAAATGTAAGAGTTGATAATGTGATCATTAGATGGAGTGATCTTGGTTTATATATGAATGAATGTATGAGTAATGATAATCATGTAAATAACATCTGTCTACGAGCATTTTATAGGCTTAAATGATGTGTGAATATAGGAATCTTTTGCCCACACAAACAAAAAAGATTCTCACTGACTGTATGGTTCAGTCCATACCAAATTATCTCAATTGTGTATATGGACCTTATTTAACAGCATATAATAGATACCGAATACAAAAAATACAGAACTGTCAGATATGTTAAATGCCTTCCTTGCAGGGAGCATGTTAGCCAGCATATTGTTGAAGCACCTATATAAAACAAAAATGGATCAGAGATGTCTTATGCACATGTGTAACTTAGTGCATAAGATTTTAAGTACTGGAATACCAGTATATTTATTTAATATGATTGAGCATCGTAGTGATATTTATGAGCTAAATACACGCAATCGAAATCTCATAAATATTCCAAAGCATAATACAGAGTTTTTCAAAGCAGCTTTTCCTTACTGGGCCGCAAAAGCGTATAAGATGCTACCTGCTGAGATTTCCCAAGTTCAAAGCAATTTGAGCTTTAGGGTAAAACTCAAAGAATATGTCTGTAATAATAATTATTTCGCTATAAATTAGCTTTACTGCTATGGCTGTATGTATAGTTTGGCAAGTGGTAACTTGGTAGAGACGAAAGGGGGAAGAAAAGTGGGGCGTGACCTAAGAATATTCACTGACACCTCAACTGACACCGCCTGATGACAACCATGTCGTTGGGTTCAGTGGCACCGAAAACACCAAGGAAATAAATCAAAAAATTATTAGGAAAAAAATTCTTGAGTTTCACGAATAACCACGCCACTGGTGCTGTCGTTCAGGCTCTAACCAATAGAATCATGCCTCTGAATAATCACGCCTCTCCGCTTCCTTCATTTCGTAATGTTGCCGGATTTTTTCCTATTTCAAAATACTACACGGCCCATATTGCAAAAAAAAATATGTCACCGACTTGTTTATTATTGTTTCTGTCAAGTTTGGCATAGCAGCAAATTCTTTTTGAGTTCGCCGTTTGGCTAGCCAGACTATAGGTTCTAGGTTTTAAGGTTCTAGGTTAGGTGAGTGTAAGCTAACAAACGCGTCTAGCGTCCTTGTACTCTTTGTGATTTATGCAATAAATAATTATTTATTTATTTATTTATTTATAAATGAGTGGATAATTGCGGAACTTATGGGTGGACCTCTACTCACCAATATACTGTTGAACTGTTCAGATAAGACACTCACCTGAAACGTGTAGTTTTTGAACTAATGAGAAAAATTCACAACTGAGTGAATCGGGTTAGTATTGTACTTCAACAACATATTGGTGAATAGATGGCTGGATCCACTCATAAGTTCCGCAACAATCCACTCGTTTGTACTTGAATAACTTGTCACAATATATTACTAGTTTGGTAAAGTAACATTACTAATTCCTGTTAAATGACAAATTGACAAAAAAGGGATAATCTTACAAATTCTGACTTTATATAATAAGTAATTGTTCAAGTAAAAATAAGTGGATTGTTGCGGAACTTATGGGTGGACCTCTGTGGAACGAGCGCAGCGAGTTCCGCAACCATCTACTCACCAATATACTGTTGAACTATTCAAATAAGACACTCACCTGAAACTCGTAGTTTTTGAACTAATGAGAATAACTGACATTTGAGTGAGTCAGGTTACTATCGTACTACTACCGCAACCATCTGATCACCAATATACTGTTGAACTGTTCAAGTAAGACATTCACCTGAAACGTGTAATTTTTAAACCAATGAGAATAACGCACATTTGAGTGAGTCAGTTTAGTATCGTAATCAAACAACATATTGATGAATAGATGGCTGCGGAACTCGCTGCGCTCGTCCCGCAGAGGTCCACTCATAAATTCCGCAACAATCCACTCGTTTGTACTTGAATAACTTGTCACATTATGTTACTAGTTTGGTAAAGTAACATTACTAATTCCTGTTGAAAGGCAAATTGACAAAAAGTGAATAATCATAATCTTACAAATTTTGACTTTATATAATAAGTTATTGTTCAAGTTCAAGTGGATTATTGCGGAACTAATGGGTGGACCTCTGTGGGACGAGCGCAGCGAGTTCCGCAACCATCTACTCACCAATATACTGTTGAACTATTCAAATAAGACACTCACCTGAAACTCGTAGTTTTTGAACTAATGAGAATAACTGACATTTGAGTGAGTCAGGTTACTATCGTACTTGAACAACGTATTAATGAATAGATGACTGCGGAGGAGGGCCACTAATAAATTCCGCAACAATCCACTCGTTTGTACTTGAATAACTTGTCACATTATGTTACTACTTTGGTAAAGTAACATTACTAATTCCTGTTGAAAGACAAATTGACAAAAAGTGGATAATTTTACAAATTCTGACTTTATATAATAAGTTATTGTTCAAGTACATACAATGTAGGTAACACAAATAGGTAAGCTTGTGGCGCAATGGTGTGCTACGTATAGTAATTTTTCAGGATTGGCGCAATGGTAACTTTTAATCGGAAAGGCGTGATCTACATTACATACAAAATTCACCCAATTCTGACATAAACACAATTTCCGTATACTTTGGGCAGGGTCCTTTCCTTACACAATTTATAACACATCAATCAGGGAATAAGTAGCAAGCAATCGTGACTTGGGAGTGGAATTTTACTCCAAGATATCATTTGATAGCCATATCACCAATACTCTGTTAAGGGTTGTTAGATGTGTGGGCTTTATATAATATGTAGGTCCACTATTGATATGTCTGTGAGTACATTGCGAACATTAAAGTGCGCGATGGTGCGATCCATGTTGGATTGCTCATCGGTTCTTTGGTCACCCCAATATGCAGCTCTGGAAAGGGTTCAGAATAGATTTTTAAGGGTGGCTGCTTACAGATTGGGCTTGGCTCATAGTGAGTATACTTGTTACGGGATGAGGGCTTTCTTGAGTGTTCATACCTTGCAAAGCATTAGACTTCAGGCGGATCTTTCTTTCCTTTACAAATTTTTTAGAGGTTTAATTGACTGCTCAGATCTTTTTGGTCTCGTTTCTTTGAGAGCAGGAGAAAGAAGGAAAAGAGGTTCTGACCTTATGATATGAATGAGTAGATCTCGAGGTTGCTCAGGTTTGCCAGCTCAAGGAGCCAGAGTTTTGACATCTTTTCTTGTCCTTCTATTGTTGCCTTTAGAAGGAGATTGCTACCGTTGCTTGCTGGATAGTTTTTAAAATAAATTTTATGTGAATAAATTTGATGGACTATCAACAAGAACTTTCATGTAGGTACTACAAATCAAGGATGGAAAGATGTAGTGCAAATAGTCAATAAGCCAGAAAATTAAGAAATTACAGACTAGAAATAAGGTATTTAGTGAAAAAAATGGTGAAGTACCTACCTACCTAATAAATTTATTAAAAATGGAAATAGTTCCTTACTCAAATAATCTGGAGAGTCTCCGTCTTTCATACACTTATCTTCCTACAGTTAATTCTATTTCGCTTTCTGATGATGAGCAAACTGGAACATTTTTATTGGGCTTCGACTCAGTATTGGAACATGATGATGTTTTAAATGTTACAGTCTCGAAAAATAGGATATTTCCATCAGTATTTCATAATCTGATGGCATGACTAAAAACGTATTGTTCAAGCTTGACCCTATACAGATTCACAGCAAAGAAATCGGTACTGTCCGTGGTAGGTAGACGACTTTACCCTTAGGATGTCGGTAATCAATTCGAAAGAATTATTACATTCCGTTTCTAATATAACAATTTATTAATAATTTAATTTCTAAGTGTTTCCATAAATCAACTTAATAAATAGATAAGCATAAACAACTTTTCTCAAGCGTATATTTTGACAGAAGAAAACCAATTTACCTTCACCAATATGCTAGGATCTGAACATTAAAAATTACGAATGCGCCAGTATAGGACAAATAGTTGAAATTAATTTACATGTTGTATTACAAAGTACATGGTAGCACCTTATTATTAAATACCGATCATTTTGAAATATGTATTTGAGATAGGTACGTATTAAAATATAGTACCTCACCTATATAAAGTGAACTGTTGATGGGATCAGATCCTGAGGACTTATTAAACTCCGAAGATATTAGCACTACCGTCATTAACCCTGAAAGTACCAATCTTGTCTTACCGTTTTACTGTCAATCGTCATAATAATCCATATTTACTGCATAATTCTCCTACTTATTCTGCTCACGAATCATAGAAAATCTTTTGAGAAAGATGGGGTTTCTTTTGAAGTTTTGTTACAGCTAGCAGACTGTCCCCTTTATCTTATTTTTTGGATATATTTTTTGTTTGAACTTGGTTTCTTTCCAGATACTTACATTGAAAGATTAATGAAGAGGAAAACGTCTACATCAGAATTTTCATTACTGACTCAACTTAAGTTAGTTGGATTTCCTTTCAGGGATAAATTCTTAAGATGGTTGTATTGGTTTTCGAAGAGCCCAAATGAGAAAAGCACCCTACCAGTAGGGCTCAGTGACTTTAGTAAATTAATGAATTCTGCCTTGTGGTGTCAGGGTTTCCCATTTCCACAGATAATTGGTTTGACAGATCTCTTTTGAGGCACAGTTATCGTCGCTCCATCACCCTGCTATCTTTCCACCTTTTCTAGTGAAAAAAGTTTTTTTCCGGGCTATAATGCCGTGGTCGAGTAATATTTCTACCTAACGTTTCGTCTACTGCTGCACTTCAGAGGCTGTGTGGTAGAGGACGAGGTGTTCTCTTCCGTGTTCCTCCGATGACTGGATTCGACGGCGTTGGACATGCGTTATTTATATCCAGGGTTGTGGGCGTGGCTTGTATTACGCTTATTTCCTTGTCTCATTCTCGGAAAGAAAGGGTCTTTTTTTTCGGAGAACTGACAACCAGCTTTTGTTAAGGTTCATGCCTTCTTCTTTTCTGTTGAAGATGTTGTGGTGTTTCTGTATCTCTATGGCTTCTCTGTGGAGTCTGGTGTAAAAATGTTTGGTTCTATTCAATGCCTGAGTCTGGTCGAAACGAATGACATTGGTTGCTTGTGTAAGCACGTGTTCGGCGATTGCTGATCTGATCTATCTATTTGTCCCTGCTGACAGCTCTTTGACCTTGATGTTGATAGAGCGTTTGATTGTTCCTACTTAGACAGATCCACAAGAGCAAGGAATTCTATAGACGCCAGCCGTTTCAAGAGGTGCCCTAGGATCCTTGGCCGATCTTAGACTTTGCTGAATTGTTCTTGTGGGCTTGTAGATGTGCCTAAGTGTTGTGTTTTTCTAGCGTTCGTCCTATGCGATCTGTGACATTTTTGATGTAGGGAAGGAAGCCTCTCCCTGCCACCTTGGCTGGTTCTTTATTATTTGTGCGCTGTTGCTTTGGTCTTATAGCTCTATTTATCTCCTGCTTGGAGTACCCATTTCCTTCAAGTACTGATTTTAGGTATTGAATTTCGTTCTGAAGGTATCTTGGTTCATAAATCCGGATTGCCCTGTCATGCAGATAGAGTTTTAATGACTCCTCTCTTTTGCTTAGGATGGTGATTAGATTCCTTATTGATGTATCTGTCCGTATGCGTCGGCTTCCTATATACTCTGTGTCCCAGTTTACTCCAAGGTAATCTTTCTCAGAGGACGTCGAGGATTACAATGTTGTTGTTCTTCTCCACGTCCATCGTAAACTGTATCGTGAATTCTATCGAGTTTAGAGGAAGTTTTCGAGCTCTGCCTGTCCATGGTTCGAAATAACAAAAGTGTCATCTACATAGCGAAACCAACAAGTAGGTTTTTTTGTGGCCGTTCGCAGTGTCATTTTGTTCGAAGTGTTCCATGTAGAAGTTGGCGATAACCGGGCTGAGGGGACTCCCCATTGCGACTCCATCTGTCTGCTCAAAGAATTCATTTTGCCATTGGAAGTACGTAGTCGTCAGACAGTGGTGAAATAAGGTGTTGATTTCCTCCGGAAAACATCTTTCAATTATTCTAAAGCCTGATTCACTGGTACATTGGTAAACAACGAGACGACATCAAAACTAACCAGAATGTCGTTTGGTAGTAGACTGATGTCACTGATCTTTTTGATAAATTGAGTGGAGTTTTTAACATAAGAGCTGGATTGGCCAATCCGTGGCTGAAGGAGAGTGGTAAAGTATTTGGCTATGCTGTATGTGGGCGAATCTATTGCACTTACAAAGGGTCTGAGTGGGTTACCTGTTTTGTGAATTCTCGGATGCCCATATATTCTAGGTGGAAAGGCCTCAGATTTGATGAGTTTCCTTATGTTATCCGGGTCAAACGGTAGTGCCCGGACGAGTTGATTGGTTTTTCGCATATAGAAGCAGTGGGATTGCACTTCAGCTTTCTGTAGGTGGAGGGGTCTAGCAATTCAGAAATTTTTTATTCATAGTCATTCACGTTCATTATTACCATTGCGTTTCCTTTATACGCAGGCAGGACTAGTATGTTCTTGTCTGTATTCAGGCTGCGAGTAGCTTTCCTTTCCTCGTATGTCAGATTGCACTTTGGAGGTTTCGCTAGTCGTAGAATTCTAGATGTTTCATTGCGTATTTTCTCCTGGAAAAAAACTTGTTTACTAGATTTGACCGGACATGAAAGCCTTCATTCTTTATTTCCATCTTTTTCCTGATATTTTTAAATGATCTCTGAGGATGAAACAAAGAGGAAAGGCTGTTTTTTCCTTGACATAACTCTTGCTGCAGGATAAAAACTTATCAAATCTCACCATTACTAAGTGATTCAAAAAAATATAAATCAATACAAAATATATAATTTTCTTGTAGACACCCAAGCCATCTACTACCAAAACATCTCCCAAGACCAAGAAATCCCGATCGACCAGTACCAATTGCCGCACACCGCCGTGTACCAAACCCAGTACCACAGACCGCCGCAAATTCAAAACGCCGCCGACCATTTGGGCAGACAAATGGCAAAGTAAGTGAGTAGAAAATTTATCAGTACATATAAATAATATAAATAGTTTTTAATTGTAGCGTGGCTCCTCTACAGCCGATAATGACAAACGAAGAAGAACATGCCGCTCGCGTGATCACGTCGTCGTCTCCTCATCAAGTTAGATATCACGTTGAAACTGATGGTGCTGAAGAGACTGAGTTACATTAGTGACAATTTTTTTTTTTTTTTTGTATTTTTTTATGTATGTATGTACAGTAGATTTTATAATTTATTTGAATAATATTTGTTATTTAATGTAAATTATCTTGCCTTAAAGTGTGTGTATTTGTTACCTACTTCAGAAAATATTTTTACAAAAAAAAAACAATTTTTAGGTCATTTAGTCAACGGATTTAGTAGGTAGGCATATAAAGTCAAAGTGAAGCAAGAGAATATTTTGTTTAAATTTATGAGAAAATTATATGTAGGTATAGAAAATTTTTAACAAAGATATTAACATTAAGTAGTTGTTTTGTACATTTTTGTATGCCAAAGTTTATATTTTTTAAAATACGTAAGTACTTACTTAGTTATTGGCGTTTAAGTATATTTTATTAAGGCTTAAACAGAATTTTATTTTCTTTTGATTAATTAGTCTATTTTATATAGTCAACAATTTCTAAATTGAATTCTGTATAAACATTTCAAATAAATTTGTTTTTTGTTTATTTAATATTTTGTTTGTATTTGTAGATATAGTATTTCTAATTTGAATTGAAACGCTTGAAAAACATCTAAGCCGCTTTCTCGCGTTCACTTTTTTGACATTGGTTCAAAATAGCTTTGAAACGGGCAATGGTGTTTCCACTATGACTGTTTCAAACTGGTTTTGAACCAATGTGAAAAAAGTGGATGCGAGAAAACGGCTCAGATGTTTTTTTAGTGTTTCAATTCAAATTGAAAATACTATAATTGTGTGTTTTATGAACTCTCTTCTATAGGAGTAATAAGTTATTAGTTTATCGAATATTACGGCATTATTGTCAATTTATTCTCATTATTGTCAATATTGTTTTCAGTCAAATATTATAGTTTTGAAGAGGTTTATAATAAAATAAAACTTCTTCTACCTAGTGAAATGGTTCAGAAGACCCTGAGTAATTTGAAGAGTAAGCAAAATATTCAATGGAGATTTCTGAACTGTGGTCAATTCAAAATGTTGTTGGTAAAGTTCTTACTTAAGTCGCAACAAATCAGAACCTTGTATTTGTCGATTACAAATGGTTCTCAATAATATTCAAATTTGCATCAAACCCTTATCTCAACTTCAACTCATCCACAGTTAAGTCTAAAATCGTTTTCCTTTCCTTGGAGGAAAAACACCTGACCCTTTCTTTGTTAACGTTGTCGTGCTTGTAGCAAATTTGTAGCGATTAGATTACAACTATAGAGATGTATAAGAAGAGAAATGAGAAATAAATTAAAAAATCAAGGATAAGGGGTTGGTTTTTTTTTGGGAGTTGTTTGTATCATTTTGTTGGTTTCTTCATATCTTATTGTATTTCGTCTCCCATCGCTTAGAAGACTTGTCCTTTCATTCTTGTTTCGGCTTTGATCCTATTCACCATCAACCTTTACTGTTTTCTTATTTGCTATACTTTTTTTCTTGCCTCTAAAATTTGCCGTATTTCGCACTTTTGTATTTAATGAACTTTTGACATTCAATCTCATCCTTTTGTCGACTAGTTTTTTTTTTAATGCAAACTTGTTCTCATAGGCGCCAGAAACATGGGGGCAATAGAGGCTTGAGCCCCCGTAGTGAATTTGCTATGGGGGCTCCGTGATTTTGGCATTGTATGTATTGGGTGTAGTGACCTACTCACAGATACAAAAATATTGAGTTCCTGATCTTAACATTCCTAACTATTTATTTTTATATCAAACTTGTGTGTTTTATGTTTATGTTGTTTTTGCTATACCCACTTTGACAATCAGTTTGAATATTTTTTTGTTTAGTATAACATAACGGATCTCTTGAAGAAGCTGGGACGATGCCAGTATTTCACCACCTTAGATTAAGCTAGCGGCTTCCACTAGATCCAGATGCATGAAAACGACATTGAAAAAACCGCATTCAGCACAGAAGACGGGCATTATGAGTTCTTGCGCGTGCCCTTTGGTTTGAAAAACGCGCCGGCTACATTCCAAAGAGTTATAGATGATATTCTATATCCCAATATATTGAGCAACTTTAACACCGAGAGATGGAACATCCCATTAATAATAGTTATTCATCATACAAGAGAAAAAAGTATTAGATTTTAGAGCGAAATGTGGCTTGCCTTCCGTCGCGAAGCGGAGGGAGACAACAACAAGGTGGTTCAGTGATGGTTCAGTGAAAATTTCAGCTTTCTATCTTTAATAGTAAAAAAGTTATGACCTTCCAAAGTTTTCCATAATCTAAATCATAATCTAAAACGATGAAACTTCAAAAAAAAATTTGTTGAGATTTTGTATCTTAATGGTCAATTAACATACCCCAAACTCTATACACTAAATTATTGTCAGATTTGAAGCCGAAATCTATGGAAAAAGACACTCGGAAAAATTTAAAAATTGAGAAATCACCCCAAATTGCTTAACACGATTTTATCTCAGGAACTATAAGTGCAAATGAGCTGATTTTCAGGGATTATAGCCCCTTCAGTGAGATGAGATTCAGTGAAAATTTCAGCTTTCTATCTATTATAGTAAAAAAGTTATGACCTTCCAAAGTTTTCCATAATCTAAATCATAAGGTAGGTACCTTCTTACTAAAACGATGAAATTTCAAAAAAAAAAATTGTTGAGATTTTGTATCCTAATGGTCAGTTAACAACCCCCCAAACTCCATACACTAAATTATTCTCAGATTTGAAGTCGAAGTCTATGAAAAAAGACACTCAGAATAATTGAAAAATTGATAAATCAGCCCAAATTGCTTAACACGTTTTCATCTCAGCCAATCTCAGGAACTATAAATGCAAATGAGCTGAAATTTTCAGGGGGTCCCTTTAGTGAGATGAAATTCAGTGAAAATTTCAGCTTTCTATCTATTATAGTAAAAAAGTTATGACCTTCCAAAGTTTTCCATAATCTAAATCATAAGGTAGGTACCGAGGTAGGTACCTTCTTACTAAAACGATGAAATTTCAAAAAAAAAAAAATGTTGAGATTTTGTATCCTAATGGTCAATTAACAACCCCCCAAACTCCATACACTAAATTATTCTCAGATTTGAAGTCGAAATCTATGAAAAAATGCACTCAGAAAAATTTAAAAATTGATAAATCAACCCAAATTGCTTAACACCATTTTATCTCAGGAACTATAAGTGCAAATGAGCTGAAATTTTCAGGGATTGTAGTCCCTTTAGTGGGATGAAATTCAGTGAAAATTTCAGCTTTCTATCTATTATAGTAAAAAAGTTATGACCTTCCAAAGTTTTCCATAATCTAAATCATAAGGTATGTACCGAGGTAGGTACCTTCTTACTAAAACGATGAAATTTCAAAAAAAAAAAATGTTGAGATTTTGTATCCTAATGGTCAATTAACAACCCCCCAAACTCCATACACTAAATTATTCTCAGATTTGAAGTCGAAATCTATGAAAAAATGCACTCAGAAAAATTTAAAAATTGATAAATCAACCCAAATTGCTTAACACGATTTTATCTGAGGAACTATAAGTGCAAATGAGCTGAAATTTTCAGGCATTATAGTCCCTTCAGTGAGATGAGATTCAGTGAAAATTTCAGCTTTCTATCTATTATAGTAAAAAAGTTATGACCTTCCAAAATTTTCCATAATCTAAATCATAAGGTAGGTACCTTCTTACTAAAACGAGGACATTTCAATTTTTTTTTTGTTGAGATTTTGTATCCTAATGGTCAATTAACATTCCCCAAACTCCATACACTAAATTATTCTCAGATTTGAAGTCGAAATCTATAAAAAAAGGCACTCAGAAAAATTGAAAAATTGATAAATCACCCCAAATTGCTTAACACCATTTTATCTCAGGAACTATAAGTGCAAATGAGCTGAAATTTTCAGGAATTATAGTCCCTTCAGTGAGATGAGATTCAGTGAAAATTTCAGCTATCTATCTATTATAGTAAAAAAGTTATGACCTTCCAAAGTTTTCCATAATCTAAATCATAAGGTAGGTACCTTCTTACTAAAACGATGAAATTTCAAAAAAAAAAATGTTGAGATTTTGTATCCTAATGGTCAATTACCATCCCCCAAACTCTATACACTAAATTATTCTCAGATTTGAAGCCGAAATCTATGAAAAAAGACACTCAGAATAATTGAAAAATTGATAAATCAGCCCAAATTGCTTAACACGTTTTCATCTCAGCCAATCTCAGGAACTATAAATGCAAATGAGCTGAAATTTTCAGGGGGTCCCTTTAGTGAGATGAAATTCAGTGAAAATTTCAGCTTTCTATCTATTATAGTAAAAAAGTTATGACCTTCCAAAGTTTTCCATAATCTAAATCATAAGGTAGGTACCGAGGTAGGTACCTTCTTACTAAAACGATGAAATTTCAAAAAAAAAAAATGTTGAGATTTTGTATCCTAATGGTCAATTAACAACCCCCCAAACTCCATACACTAAATTATTCTCATATTTGAAGTCGAAATCTATAAAAAAAAGGCACTCAGAAAAATTGAAAAATTGATAAATCACCCCAAATTGCTTAACACCATTTTATCTCAGGAACTATAAGTGCCAATGAGCTGAATTTTTGAGGGATTGTAGTCCCTTTAGTGGGATGAAATTCAGTGAAAATTTCAGCTTTTTATCTATAATAGTAAAAAAGTTATGACCTTCCAAAGTTTTCCATAATCTAAATCATAAAGTAGGTAGGTATTTTACAAGTTATCGGCGCAGTGTGGACTTGTGGACGGGTGTGCTGACAACAGTAGGAAACCAGTGTCAATCAGTGGAAAATCACAGAAATGTAGTTCGGTTGTCGTGTTGAAGCTAGTAGGTCTTTTGGCAACTGCAGGACTCAAGGCCTATTAGATTCTCGAAATCATCGGTGGAATTCTTAGAAAATTCTTAAAGCTTGAGCGAATCTCACAACTTAGTCCAATATCATCCTCACGTAACTGAACTAACAAATTATTTATGGAATAATTTTTTCGCTTTTTTAAGCTTGGGCTCACTCAAACGTTTCTGACTTTGGATGAAGATGAGAAAAAGATATAACAGCTGACGGCTAGCAATAAATCTTCATTTTTTGAATTTTATTTCTGAAAACGCCGCATGGTTAAGCAACTGATTCGCATCAACCAACAAGTAAATTTTGTTGCACGTTTTTGTCTTTCTGGTGTGGACAGTTTGTCTTGTCTCAATACAAAAATTTTTGTCACAGTTCTGTCGTGTTTTAGTCTCAAAATCGTGTTTACTTTTTTTCTGCTTGGTCTGGACCCAGTCGAATGAAGCCTTTAGTTCTGAAAAGGTGTATCATTACTTTTTTTTCAACCACGTTTTATTGTAGGGATACCAACTGATTTTATGACAATTTAACGTTCAATACCACTTAAGCACCAAATCGATATGTTTTTTTAATTTATTTTCGCGAATGCATTTAATTGATTCGAGTCATTTCCTTCGGATTTATCAAATCAATTTGAATGTTTTCACATCCTTTTGTACTGCTTAAAGTGTCCATCTGACGCCCTTATCAATCGAATTCAACATTTCATTTTAAAATATCGATAAAACATTTCATTTTAATTTAAGTATTCTTGATTGGCTTGGTTTACCTTTATTAGTGGCGCTACTTTTATTAGGCTCATTTACAATTAATTGTTTTCAAATATAGAAACGGATAAAAGGAAGCAATCTTAGAGCTTTTTGAAGATGTGCCACTCTTGTCTTATAATGCAAATCTTTCAGCACAAAATCTTCTCATATAACTTATTAAAACACCGCCACAGAGCGTTTATAAAATATTTATGCAAAACGTAAATTTGTTATCAGAGGCAGGGCCTGACCGCCTGCCAGATCCGAGCCCAAGAGCGATACATATATTTATTTATCTGTCAGGTATTTTCCAGGAACTGATGCAAAATGCACGAAACTGTAGTTGATCGTTACACGAAAACACTTTTTGAACATCAGGCCTGACCTGAAATGGATTTCAGTTTTGCTTGTTTTATATTATGTTCAGATAATGTAGATGTTGTTTTTTGCATTTTTAGCATATATTATAAGGCGCTTTCGCTCTGGAATATTGGATTTTTATGCCTTGCGTGTAGGTGCAATAATGCCCTTTGAGGGCTGGTTTCTCAATAGCAAGTCACCCCTAGGTTAAGCATAACTCCAGGGCAATCAACGTCCAGGGTAAATCTTGCAACTAGACACGTTTATTTTGGAGTTGAAACCGACCCTGAATGAAATAGGTACATTTTACCCACGGTGATAAAGTGCCAATAATTACACAGAGATTATTTCTGAATTTAAATTTTCTCCATCTAGAAGCTAGAAACAAACATTTCTTAATGTGGGTAGTGCGTACCAGGTTGAGAACATTGTGACAAGTAGGTACTTCTAATTCTCGAGCACAAGTTCCTTATAAGTATGTACATGTCTCATAAATGTTTGAGAAAAACACATTAGAGAGTTATTGGACGTGCAATAAGGACAAGCAGTATTTAAATTAGCCATATTTTGACATCTACGCATGCGAAATAAGGATTCCCTTAATAAGGTTACTGCTTGTCTTTATTTGTGTATGGTTGGTGCGAGGCAGTAAACTTCCCTTATTTTAAATTTCTGACATTTTGGATGACTTTGACGTTTCGCTTTTCGACGGTGACGTAATTTTACTTGGAAATATTATTTTTTACAGTGGTTTTCCATTTTACTGTGGGTAGCATCGAAAAATGGGTATCGGCAGAAAATTACAAACAAAAATAAACACTTTTTCTACTACCGTGCGTAAAGTACCCACTTAACGCACTATTCAGAAGACGTAAAATTTCACTTCACACATACTAGTGCATAAAGTAATTTACTTCACACACTAGTGCGTAAAGTAATGTCAATGACAGATGTCGACAGTGTCAATTTAGTATTTTTCTGGTAAATTACTTCACGCACTAATGCGTAAAGTGAAAATACTTAACGCCCTAGTACCTACGTAAAGTATTTGTCAAAATCTTATTTTTCACACATATTTGATTGGTAGTAGAAAAATGTTTGTATGCAATACGTGCGTAAAGCACCTTTTTTCACTCATGTGATTGTCGCACTCGCCTTGTGAAAAAAGGTTCACTTTACACACTTGTTGCATAAATAACTATTTCAGGTTGAAATTTATAAACATAGCTATCAGCTGTCAAAATTATGAATACAAAATAAGGACTGCGGGGCAGTATTTATTAGTTCCGATAACTCTCTATTAATTAAATCAAAATTTAAACTACAATAAATTTGTTCTCTTGTAATCAAAACTGTGTAGTATTAAACCATGTACATACAAATTTGCTATGTTTCAGCTGAGATTAACTTCCTCTGTTGTCATTGTAAGACTCTCTGAAGAATTTTATTCCAGTGTGTTTGGGTCCTTCATCTAGAAAAGTCCTGTGATGTTTATTTACCATGTTCCTCCATTTTCTTTGATTTTCCAATTAGCTCAATCCTTCTTTCTTCCATGATTTGTAGAGTTTTGTTATCCGTCACTCAACATTTTCTTATCTCTAGCACTTCGTTATTTCTGTGAAACTCACATCTCGCCATAATAAATGTTTTGGATAAGTGTTCTATTGTACTATCTGCTCGAATACTATTGAATATTGCTTATAGCTTCTTCTGAAAAATGATATAGGTATCTATATAGCAATTTCCATAAACAAAACAATAATGGTTGCATCCTAAAGAAAGTACATAATTGAGTAGGTACCTACCAATACGTTTATTTCTTCCAGCTTTTATTACTAATATTTTGATTTTTTTTGCATGTAAAAGTGACTGTGCTATTTATTGAACGATAAAATTTGCTTAGATTAAGTTTAAATGGGGAACTCTCTGAACGGAGAACAGAGCTGGATTTAAGTTTTTTTTTTTTTGAAACAAGATATACTACAAATTATAAACATTTATAAATAGATATTTTTTTAAGATTCCCTAAACAGTGCTTTGAGCACTGGACTCGAGAATAAATACCTTGCGTTAAGCTGTGTTTATGCTAAGTTTAAGTCTAACAATCTAATACAAATTCTAAATTCATTCTACCCTAAGTTCCCAAGATAATGCTTCTGATTGAAAAAATACTTATAAATATGTATGTTTATTATTATTGTTGGTAATCCATTAAATACTTTAGATGAGGCTTGAGTGATTGGGTCATACAAACCTATGTTTGTTCTAGTTTGGATTCTGTATACATCGTTTACAATTCTAGTATTATAGTCACACCCATTTGATAGTATAAGAATTAAATTTTTGGTGCTTATTTAATATTCTATAAATAAGTCCATCATAATTATACAATACTTTCTTCAATACTTTATTTTCTATTATTTGTACTTTCTTAAAATTAGTTTGACTACATGTGCCCCATATAGGTAGTAAGTACCTAAGATGGGATAGAAAGAAGGCATTGTATACCATAGATTTAGACTTTTGCGTTAAATAATTTCTATATTTATGCATTGCAGCAATCATAGGAATAATCTTGTCAATCACAGAGCATATACCTATGATCAGTCCAATTCAGTTTATCATCAACAACTAGTCCTAAATATTTTATTTTAGCAACTTGCTCTAATTGTATGTTGTTAATTTAAATATTTATATTTTCAACATCTTTGTTTTTTATTTAAAAACCATATATTTAGTTTTATCAAGATACATTTTTAGTTTGTTAGAATATAGCCAGTTCATGTAGGCTTTAAGTTCATAAATTATTCTCCCCACAAAGTTGTTCAGCACTATCCTCAATATAAACCGAAGCAGTGTCATCCGCGAATGTAAAATAACACATTTTAAATTAAGCACATAAAGGGTGTACAGCAGTGGTCCAAGAACCGAGCAAAGTTATTTGTTTTTACATCACTTTTAGTATTGTTTACCCTGACATACTGCATTCTATCCTTTAGAAAACTTCTAATTAGACTGATCATAGATCCCGTAATTCCAATAGACTCTAACTTACTTCGTAGCCCATCTGGATCGACAACATCAAACGCCTTTCTTAAATCTACATATATCACAGTCATCGTCTTACCAGAATCCAGTACTTTAGAGAGATAATTGACATAGTCAGCTGTAGCACACAAAGTACTACTATTCTCTTGGCAACCATACTGGTACTCATCCAAAGATACTTTGCTTATGTACAGGAGACACACTTAGTACAGATATTGGCCTGCAGTTACTCATCGCTTTTTTGTTTCCTGTTTTATATATAGGAGTGATTTTGCTGATTTTTAGGCTTTCTGGTAAAACATTATTAACTAGATTGGTCAAAATGTCCACTAATGATTCACGAACATTAAAAAGATCTTTAACAGTTACTCCATCGTGTCCTGGTGCAGCATGGTATGGTTTCGATTATTTCATTATGGTTGGTAAGTTCGGTATCTATTTTATAGTGAGGTGATTTCATTACACACCGGCACACCACCGGGTATCAGATTTTTTATTTCTTTAACAAAGTCATTAACATTGCACTCACCCACCGTAGAGAAGTACTTGTTTAGACAGTTTGCTATATAGAGTGAGTCCTTGATGTCTGCATTATCTAATTCAAGGCAATTTATTTCCGTTTTATTTTTTTTATTGTTGCTTCTGAATAGACTATTCACAAATTTCCACTGTTTTTTAACATTTGTACCGTCTTTTTCCCATCCTCCCCTAAAATGCTTAGGTATTTTTTAGAGCCTTAATTTTATTATTAATTTGGTTTTTTGTTTTTTTAAATTCATTATTGATTTGTTCATTATCAGGATTCTTTACTTTATTTTTATATAGATTGTCCCTAATCTTAATCATTTTAAGCACTTCCTCGTTTATCCAAGTGCTACTTTGAATTTTCCCAAAACAATAAAAACTTGGCAGTGAGTGAAATTTTAACCCCTTTACGGGAACGATAAAAAGAAGTTCCGAAAACCCATTTTAATTTTACAGGATAGAAGAGAGGTATATCTATGTTTCTTTTAATATTGTCACGGATTCCGGGTTCACTAAAATTCACTTCACAAACAGTGACAACTTTTATTAGACTATATTGACTTTAGACAAAATTCACTCACTTATCACGAAACATACACGATAAATATCGAATTAAAAACTGCGACTTACTACTTCGCCCTATTTATTTATAGTAGATAGTGTACTCGGGATTTATCTAGCAAAACCTAGCGCCCTACCCGCGTAGATAGCATTATTTTTCGAATTGTTTACGCGACGGGCACACAATTGAATTTCTTAGAATCCGGCCGGACTCCCGAAGCATGAATTTCGTAACAATAGGTCTGTTCGCAGAGAAATCACAAACCAGTCAGAGTGAATCTCATTGGTTGAAACTAGTTTTCTGACTGTTTCTGATTGTTTTCAACCAATGAAATGCGCTCTGATTGGTTTGTGATTGCTGTGCGAACAGGCCTATTAGCTTTGTTTTGGTTTCACTTAGAACTAGTTCGGAATCATTCTGCACATGCGCATGGAATAAAACGCGTTTTCGTTCTTTCAGAATTGAAATTGAACTGTGTTGACAGCGTTTTGGTTTATTTAGGGCCATATTCTCCGTAGTTCATAAAGCCTGGCTTAGTGGAAATGCTTGGCTTTTTGTGTGACAAAGCCGAGCTTTTCTACTTAGCCAGGCTTTATGAACTACGGAGAATATGACCCTTAGAACTATACATAAGAACCTTCTCAATTTAAAAGCCTCTCTCTCTTGCCTCAGACCAAGCCTCAGACTCTAAGACACGAAAAGCCATAAGAGGATTTCAAGCGTTTGACCGGTTGGTTACACTTGACAGATAAACAATGAAGTAAACGTCATTTGTTGACCAATTGGTCTTGCATGACGTAAAATACGTTGCTAATCTGTCAAAGTTACCAACTGGTCAATCGCTTGAAAACCCCCATAGAATAAGCCAAAAGAGTATGAAAGCAGCTGGATTCGGCTATTCAGCAGAGTTGGAGTGGAGTGAACAGAGCTAATGGAGTCACCCCTAATACGGTCAAAAGCAATACCCGAACCTAAACCCGAACGGCTGGAGTGGGAATGGAGTCACTCGGAGTGCACGGAAGCCAAAGCCGAACCCACCTAACATTGGCTGACAGCCGTTGACAGTGGTTTGTTGACAAGACTTTTATGCATGTGGAAACTGGAAACTATTATTTCCTCGGTTTTTCCAAGGTTTTTTCTTAGCAATGGTGATTGTGTGCCTTTTCGTAAGAATAATTCCTATTCGCCGGCGGACGTGTCTTTCCATAAGTTTCCATCGAGGTTTCCATCAAATCCTACATTTGTCAAAATTTGGATACGCAAAAACAGAAAACATACTCGCAATACAAAGGGAAATCCACGGCTCATCAAGTATGCGAAGTAATCCACGTTCAATTTTAGTTTGCGAAAGCTGTTTGCTTCCAAAATAATACACCGCCTTCTCCATAGCATAGCGAAGTTCTGCAAATGAAGCAGTAACTTTTACCACATTTTCTTTCCAATTTCAAATTTGCTAAACACCCAATACACATTGATATTGACAAGCCAGCAAATATTGGCGGGAAAGTGAATATTTTCATCTTTGGTTTTCATACTATCGTCCATCTTTTTTAATTGAAAACGTCAATTTTGGGATTGTTCTAGAACGGTTCTCTCAGTTCTTGCTCTGAAGGAGCAACTGTTTTGGAACTTTGTGATTTGCGGCTTGTTTTGGTTTTTTTAATTCCGAATCGGTTTAGAATTAGTATTAGAACAATCCACGATTATTTTTTTGTGCGCAAACGCAAACAGTTCTACGCAATTCCAGAACTGTTCCAAATTTCAAACCAAAACAAATCTATTGCCTTCCTCTCAAATCAGATCCAGATCGTTCCGATCTGACTACCAAAACGCACCACCTCCTCTTCTTCATCTATATCTCCACTCAGATCCATAATGATTTAATCTCTTCTTTTGCCTAACATCTCTATGCCTGTCTAAGTGGACTACGACCTGAATGCAGCACCTTTTAAGCCCAATTTATAGATTAACGCAACGTAACCGTAACGCTACCGTGAGAAGTTAAACAGACACATTACAGTGAAGCAATTTATACTTGAACGTATGGCCGTATCTCCGTAACGTAACATACCGCAAAAGTTGGCCAACTTTCAACTTTTTACATAATATAACCAAACATTTCAAAAATAATAAAATGAAAATGCTTCAGAGATGTTGGGTAAACCTGAGCTCAGCTGGAAGCATTGAGGCCTCCAGTATCAAAGAGATAACGTAAATATTGTAGATATAACAATTAAGCAGTGATTTTCAATAATGTACGATGCATGTGTCAAACGTAACGCAAGAAATGTATGAATTGTAATTTTCAAAATGCATTTTGCTGCATTACGGTTGCCTTACGGAATGTATAAATCCCGCTTTAGACCGCTCGGCCTTCGTGACTTCCCAGATCTACCCTCATGTGTGCGTGACTCTTCTCAGTCCTTGGATTGACGTCATACGGATTCTATATAGACAGATTGCCAAGTATGCGGTTGTTCGAGGATAGTCGCAGCCCTCGTAGCACTCCTGTTCATGGAAATTTGCAGTTTGAATGATAACTTTGACCTTCTGAATCAGCATCAGTCGTAATCGACCAATCTTCTTATTCTTGGGTTTTCTTTCCTAACTTGTCGGATTTTTCTCTTCTAGATTTCGTTGATCTATCTCCGGCTTCCCTAATCTCAAAAAATGATTCGGGATCGAGGTCACTCTCTTCCAGTTGTTCACTTCCCAGCTGTTCGTGACTTCGTTCTTAATCCGCATCTAATCGAAAGCTTTTAAAAGGAACTCGTTCTAGCTGAATTCTTAAACAGTTCTTATCTTGATCTGGGCATGCTCGGCGTTGCAAGTTCTCAATCGAAAGTTGACAGTCATCAGAAGGAGAGCGAGATCCCAGATATACTCTACAGTCACGTTTGAATTGTCCTTTTCCTCCGCGGGGCTCTTTTTCAAGTTACCCATTGAAGACTATAAGTCTCACGCTTAAAATGTCCTCAGCAGTAACATTTAATGCTCCCTTTTAAGTTTCCTAGTTTGATTTTGATGACAGCCTTCCGCTAATCTTCCAGAAATTTCTTCATTATGGTGCCGTTAATTTCTCCCACTCATTTTCTTCGCGAATCGACACAGCTCTAATCTTTGCTAGCTCCTTGATTAGAGATTCGCTGCTATTTGATGGTTTGGTTATGAGCAGCATTCTCTGTACATCCATATCTCTATTTCCATTATAGAAAATTTCCGGTGGCTAGTTGCTCTCGCATTTCTGCTGCTGCTTCCAGGTGGGCCAAAGTAACCAGACGGCAGATGTGGATTTCAAATTCTTGTAGAGTTTCTGCAGCTTCTTTATGCCTTGTTCTTAGTTGTACAGGGTTATTCACTATATTTTGACACCCCACCTGGACTCTGGAGGGGTAATTAAAGGTGCTACAAAAAAAAGTTTAATACAAAAATTGTTTGATTCAAAACAAAAAATTCCCATTTGGTATAATTATTTATACAGTGTGTTCCAGAAGCGCTCCACAGCTCTCAACTTGAAATTTATAGATGGGATACCCTGTATTTTATTTGATTTTTAGATTCTACGTTAAATTCTAAGACAAATCTATGTAAGATAGAACTATCTTTTCTTTTACCGTTTTCGAGGCATTTAGATTTTGTGGAAAAAAAATAAAATATCGTGATAAATATGGATTGTATGGAAATTGTTACATTAGTTCAATTTTCAAGTAACCTACTTATAAATGAAAACAAAATTTAAAACAAAAATAACCGATAAACTACAAAAATTGTTCAAAATGACCTCCATTTTGTTCAATACATAATACATATCTTCGTCTAAGATTTTCCATCGATCTTAAAACACCATTATTATTTTCCGTGTTTAAGTTTGTTAGGTATTTCCTCTCCAACTTTAGTTTTAATTGCATCGATATTTTCATTATTATTATTATACACTTTAGCCTTCAAAATTCCCCATAAAAAACTATCCAAAGGTGTGAGGTCCGGACTATTGGGAGGCCATTTTATAGTCCCTTCATTTCCTATCCAAATTGGAAACTGGGTGTTCAAGTAATCCTGAACCACTGCTACATTGTGCGGTGGGCGCCATATATCCTGCTGCCATATCATAGAGTTGATTTCCTCTAACCCAAAATGTCCGACTACTTTTCCATTGAAAATTCCACACCAAACTTTCACCATTTTCCGCCGTGACTTTTTAATTTCGTTGACTTTCCTCATTCTATGCGGTTTTTGGTCTCCCATGAGCGTCTATTTTGCTTATTGTGAACCCCAGATGTGAAAAATGATGACTCCATAATATGATATTGAAGAAGTCTGGATTTTCATCTAATCTTCGTAACATATCTTGACAAAATTCTAACCTCTTCTGTTTTTGATTGTCTGTAAGTTTTTGAACTGGAAAAATTTTATAGGCCTTGTGAGAATACTTCTTCAAAGTGCTTTGAATTTTTGAATAACTTGACACTTTCGCATGTAAAAATGTCACTTTAAGCGTTGATTATCGTTAAACCTCCCTTAAAATGATCGGTTCGAACGGCCAAATGATTATCATTTATATTATTTACCTTCATACTAAACCAATATATTCAGATCAGAGTCATTGTTATTGATAACATTTCTGACTCCGTCTTTTAAGAGAATATGTATTTTGCAGCTGCCTATAGACAGGTATTCAAAAAAGTGTTCGGGATATAATTGCGAATATTCCCTTCTCGCTGCCCTTTTGTTCTTATTATTTTTTACATAAAGGGAAACAATTTCAGATTTTTCTGCCTCACTGTATATCATATTGTCAGTTAAATAAGAAAATAAATAATTGAAATTAGGCATAACCACATAAAGTCTGTCGTTTTTAATCTGACACTTTCCGTATGAGGAGCGAGGGGGTGTTTCATATGGCAAAAACAGGTGTGACGTCAGGTAACTATTGGCGTTCTAATGTAGGGAGCCACCAGCTCACATTCCGTCCGAGTATCAGATTAAAATCGACAGACACTACATTGACGTTTGTTGTTGTCATAGTTTATAATAATAAATTTTTTGTTTTTGCATGTTCAACTACCCTAGAATAATTCAAATTCGTCTCAACTCTTTCAAAAAATCTAACCGCCTTTATCTCGAAAACGATAAAAGATAAGATAGTTCTATCTTACATAGATTAATATAATATACAAGGTGTCCCATTTAAAAATTTTAAGTTGTGAGCTATGGACCGTTTCTGGGACACCCTGTATAAATAATTATACCAAATTTGAATTTTTTGTGTTAAACTTTTTTTTGTAGCACCTGTTATTACCTCTCCAGCTGGGGGGTCAAAATATAGTGAATAACCCTTATACCTGGTAAAGCTGCCTTCGGGGTTGATCTCCCTAACGACGCTCTAATGCATCGACAAGCGCACTATAGTTCTGTTAGGATTTGTTGGGAAGCAGGCAAAAGAATCCCTAATAAGTCTTAGGCAGGACCATGCAATGCTACAATCAACCCTGTAGCCGCATGTCATCGGAGCTCCAGCCATTAGCCGTTGCATCCGTCATATGGTGGTAGCTTAGCTTTAATACCAGATGCAAGATGCAGGCTGAGACATTTCCTGACTTCAAAATTACAATTTTTAAATCTTCTTCTCAAAACTATCCATTTCTTGGCGAACTTCCTGACGAACAATTCCAGCTTCCAGATGAACACTTTCAATCAACTTTCTGATGAACACTCCCAACTTCTCTTCGTACCTACTACTTCCATTGCATTTGTGCATTTATTGTCTTATACTTCCAGAATTTTCTCGAGTCTGGTTTGTTCCTCAGAGATTAGGATTCGGATCTCTTTTTTGCACAACTAGAGCATCCTGGGCTCTGGCATCTTCCAACTTCCACGCACTGCTAATTTATCAGAAAACCCTTTTCCAATCGGCATTTGAATGTTTGAATTGCTGACTCAAGGTGCCTTCATATTTGTTTTTACTTTGGTGCACACAAACACAAAGCATCAAATACAAATACGGACTTGCTGGGCCCATAACCTATCAGGGAAGCTTGTGGCAGTGATCGCAACATGTGTTTTTAAAATTTACTGAGGAAGTGAATTTTCTTCCTGTCACTGTCATATCATTTTAAACTCGAACAAGACCTAATTTTGATTTAGCAACTACACTTTTTTTTACATTTAACTGCTATATTTGGACATTTTTCTCAGCAATTTTACAATAAAAAAAACAAATTATTTCCTTGAGTCCAGTACTGTGACAAATCCCACCATTGCTCGACAACACGATCAATATCACCAGATCAAACTTGACTCGGGGATTTGATCATAGCGGGAATCTCGCGGGGCGGAGTCACTTTTTAGCTGGCCCAATCGCGTTGCCGCCAGTAGGCGGCTGGTTCGATTTGTTTTATTTTGACGTGCGATCGTTTTATTGTCGTATGTGAAGCCGGACCTTATTTATGGTGCTTTTACCGGTGCGTAGGATCGGTGGCGCCACGATCTAAAACGCGACCGGAGTATGCACTTAGAAAGGCCGTGGCGGTTGTTTTAATTTTGTCTTTTTTTTTTTTCGTTCTGATGGATCATTAAGGAATTTTTAGGGGTTATTGATTTTCTTTGTCCGAAGCGATCTCTAGAGTTAATATTATTATAAAGTTGATTTGATTGGGGGGCGAACTTGGGTTATTTATGGGAGCTAAAGGGGCTTGGCGATCAAATGGCTTTTTTTCTGTCGATTAAGTTGGTGGAACTTATTGATGGGAAGCATTAATTTTGATTAGAACAATCAAGAGTGTATAAAAAAATAACTACATTTTGAAAGTTTGGCTGTTTTTATGGTTTTTAGAAGATTTATTGATTGGTTATAAGGCATAAGTAAGAAGGTACAGCGAACAAGTTGAAAACCCTTTCAGTCAAAAACCCATAGGTACGGACATTATTGAAGTAATGAAAAATTTAATTTAAATATCATATTTCAAAAGGTTTTTAGGTAAACATTCAGATCCTCACCTTCTCGACCTTTGACACATAGCAATAGGTAACTAATATCTGCTCTCATCGACTTAATATTCTCATATGTCTATGCGCGGTTTTGGTTCTGTGCGATATAATTATGTGCGGCCTTGGTTCTGCGCAATAAAATTATGCGCAGTTTTAGGCGCTCGTCAATGGTTTGCGCGGTTCCTGTTTTCGCGGTTGAGTCCGTAAACCTCTGAAATTGTTTTCCATATCTGTGATAGAAAAATGTATAGATAGAATAGAGAAATCAGGAACCACCTATTAATTAGGCGGAAATCCATATGTTACATATTTGATGAGAGATGTTTGCACCATATTTGTATAAATTGAATACTGCATACTTCTCGTATGAATCAAATCTCTTCTGTGCATATCCGCATCTTCTGCGTAGCGTAATGATTAACCGAACTCCACTAACATAAGCTTTTTATGGCGATCTACGAGCTAAAGGTCTACGTGTTCCGATCCCCGATATCCGTTTCTCTCAATCCGCAGTCATCTTCCTCCAAGCCTTCGTCTTTCACTTCCTCATCTATACCCAATTACTATTATTCTGTTTTCGTCAGATTTACTTTCAGTTCCAATTTCCGAACCCCATTTCTCGTATTCTTCCTTCAATAATTTACCGTATATGCCTGCTCATCTGCAAAACTTGGAGATATCATCATCACCCATTCATTGTTCCGTCCGCTGCCGGATATAGGTCTCCTCACAGATATTTTTGCGTATCTCTCTGTTCTAAGCGCGGTTGCAATCCAATTTGTATTGATTCTTTTAAAATCATCTGTCCATCTTGTGGAAGGTCTTCCTTGGCAGGGCTTGTCAGATCTCGGTCTCCATTCTAAAATCTTTTTTGTCTATCTACTATCTTTCTGTCTTCCGATATCACCAGCAGATTTCCATTTAGTTTTGCGCTTTTCTCCATTCTCTATTGTTTCTTAAAGTTATTTCAAGCATCGATCTTTTCCATTTTGCGTTGTGTGACACATAGCTTTCTGGATGATGCTTTTTTGAGTGTTACAAGGTCTCTGCTTTATAGGCCAGAACTGGCAAAAGTATTAGAAACTTTCGTCCTTAAGGAAATCGGTATATCATTATGTTAGAATATGTGTCCAAGCAGGTCAAGTGCTGCTTAGCCCAAAGTAATCCCTATGGCGGCGATATGATGTTCGGACGAGAATGGAGAGTGATTTGAAGGACACGTCACGTAACCTCACGTTTTGAGAAATTTCGTTACACGAGAGAGAAGAAAGATATGTCGTAGAGAGACGGAAAAAAACACACAATGAGAGACGGCGAACGATTGACACAAACCAAGGATCATAAGCAAGGAGGATTGCCTATTATTGTCAAGCGCCGATACCCTTGTGACGTCAAATTTGCCATCAATCTTCGAATACAATATTTTATGTCGAGATATTCGTTCCCAAAATGTGGATACAGTTTGGATGAACTTCATGCTGTGCCAATAGCAATTCATAGGTACCTGGTTTCAGTATTTGATACAAATCTCGAACTACATCAGTGTTTCAACTTACATTTGTCAACACATATTTTTAGAGACTAAATCCACTTCTTCGGATGCTCTACTATGAACATTTTATTTTGATTGATTTTTAATTTCTAGGAGGTCGCCTTTGGAAAATTCCGAGGAAAATTCTGAATTGTGTCTTTTTAGGATCGACCCTTGTCCCTTGTACCTTAATATCCAAATAATGTACCACATATAAAGGATCTCTGATTGGGCAAATAGGAATTTATTTCGGTTCTCTAGGGCAAGGTTCTAGTAGGAAAACTGTTATATATTAATAATTCCTAATAGACTGTGAGATAGGGGGTGTTTAGTGGAGTAATTTTTTTTTGTCTGGCATTTTGAGGGCTGAATGTGGCTACTAAGCTGATGAGAATATGGGTGATTTTAATGCCGGCCTCCCGTTTGAAAATTTACATCTCAAATTTTCTACTAGGAATACCTAAATTGTATTTTCTTGTGGTATAGTATATATATGTATGTAATATGGATTGGTTAACCTTCCATAGATTTCAGAATTGACCGCAATAAAACTGATAGATTTCATAGAATTTCTTCTACAGCGATACTAAGATATTTTAATATGCATTATTTTCTGGAATGATTTCATTTCTAACAATTTGAACACTGGGGTATTCTAGGCGGGATATTCTTCAATACCCATTTTGTTGACAGGTTAGTTGACAAAGGAAACATTGTTGCGTTTTTCTTCAATTATTGCTACTTTAACTCAATTCCTACAATGTGAAATGAAGTTCTACATTTTTGTCCAATTTCTTTTGCTTCTCTATTTGATTGGGTTAATCCTTCAATGGGTTTTAAACTTCTATATCTATACTCTATCTGATGCCTCCGCATTTTGACTTTTCTTGACTTCCTAAATATTTCAAATCACTTTTCCTGTTTTACGTTCAATACGCAGAATTCCTTTTTTATTGATAACTCTTTGATAATTCATATAACAATGACTATACTCAACTGTGACGTGACGACGACGGTGGCAGCGTGTGAACCGCAACTTTAAAGTAAGTAACTAACAGTTTTTTCAACTCTAAAAATGGAGTGATTCGGCAATTGAAACTTTGCAGTCGTTTTTACTCCGAAATTTGACTACAAAGTGCCACTTGCTTGAAGTCGCCACAACGGTAAATATTTAACTTTCAAGTTACATTTACTTAGGAAGTACCGCATGCAACTATAGCATCACCTCCAAGTAGCCTCAAAGTTATGGCTACTACACACGGTTTTATCAAAGTTCCTATATGCGAGTGACACCACGCTCGTAACTGTTCAGTTAGTAATATTTGTGGAGTTATATCATCTTGTTCCTTCTCGTTGTCGTAAAAAATATTGTCGTCTTCAGGAGCATTGCTTGTCTCGTCAACATTTTCATTCCTGTTAATATCTTCAATTTTTGAACTATTTATACTAATCGACTCTCTCGGTTGTTCTGTTTGTGGATGAATAGTAAATGGATTCATACAGCATGAGTTTTTTGCCCTGAATGGTGACGGTTTCACTATCCTAAAATATTGTTTAACACTGTCACTATTTGCAGTTAATACCTTCAATTTCCTATAAAAGTTTGTGGAGTGCCGATAACTTTTATTTTTTTGCTTATAAACTTTATGAATAGGAGTCATTTTTAAATAAACACTACCTATCAAATCGACAGTGACAGGACACCTCGCAGGACGCAGGGCACTAAGAAGAAGCGAATTCAGGTTGTCATACCATAACTTTTAAGTTTTTAAGTTGTGTTCATTTGGAACTATATAGTAAATCCTACTTCATGGTAAATTTGAGAAGTAAAACGCACTTTGTAGTAACCAAACATTTTCAGGTCCCGTTCCGCATGTTACACGTTATTGAAACTATAATAAATATTACTTGTAAGTTCCACAACAATAAAGTAATATAGTTGGAGCATTCATTACTTAACAGCAACTCCATTTCAGTAATATAGGGCAGTTGCTGTAACCATATAGCTTGCGCCTTGGAAGTTTTCACTACTTTACAGTTCTTGACGTTGGTGAATACAACTTCCCTACGACTGTTAAAAGTACTACTTAAGAGTTATATTACTATACAGTAAAAACAAATGGTATAAACTACGTAGCCGCTACTATTCATTTCGCAAATGCAGTTATTTGCACCTCGAAGACGTAGATTTAGTAGCGACGTAACTATTACACTCTATAGGTTCCCGTCGCCAGTTGTAATAACTATGGTGCTACTTGGGAACATCATTACAGATATCTTTTTTGAATTACTGTTGAAGAACAATCAAATATAATTGATTTACAACGTTTCATTTGCGTAGGTGAATAGTCTAAGTAGAAATGGAAGATTTTTATGATTTGAGGAAGTTTAGAATTTATCAATGAAACAAATGATTACTGCTCCACCCATAGCCATACCAAAATTATAATTGGTCAAGACATAAACGAAAATAAATATTAGCCTAGACACTAATATTTATATGACATGATTGAAGAAAATTGTTAAGTAAGGTACCTATATATAAACATAGTAGAGTAGAAATCAAACGAGAAGAAGCCACACGGGTAATCGTTTGTCTCACTTTAAATGGTAGGAACGCAGAGAAAAGGAAATCTGCTTTCTTTGTCAGCGCTGATGATACTGGCTTCTTCTCGTTTGATTTTTACTCCAAATCTACCTACTGTACGTAGGTGCGCTCTCTCCCACTGTTCCACACTAGATACCACATTATTTTAACTCGGTTCACCCACAACGATGACAATAATGAAGTTTCTGGTAATTAACATTTTTGCGCATTTATGTTGGGAATAAAACGACGACAGTCTTTTGTTCAACGAACTTTACTGCCCTAGTTTTCAGTTTTTTAATAAATAAAATGTATCTCTCTTGTCGCCAAGGGCGGTTTAAAGGGGGGGTAGAGGGGGTAATTACCCCCCCCCCCCCCCCAGACAAAGATTTTTTTAAACACTTAAGAAAAAAATTTCAACAAAAGACAAGTTCTATAAAGTAAAGCATAGAAGGCATTGTATAAATTGATAGGCTCACCAGTATCGACGTACCTACTACTATACAGTGAAATAAAAGGTATTTCATTTGAAAAAAAAGCTATGGTTGTTTGAAATATCTGGTTTTGTGTACAGTTACAGTATTGCGAACACCCTATAGAATGTTATCAGATTTTCATAGGACCATGAAGTAAATGTAAGTATACACTAACAGCCTGCAAAAAATTTAGCTTAAGGATCTCAAATGAATGAAATGTGTTGGTTTTTGTTGATACATGCATTGACACATGCAAACTGCGATTTTTTGAAAAAGTTTCAAATATTTCAAAAAGTGCTTGAATGTAGAAATTTTCCTGCATTCGAATACATGAAATCTGAATGTTTTTTATGAAGATAAATTATGCGCAAACTTGTAACGTCACACCGGCTAAACTCCGAAATGCCACCCTCCCGTTCGTTCAGCCATCAGTGAACCGTGCCCTATACTTTGAGTGGTTGCCATTCGCTCTAATGAGATCGTGGACATTTGTTTTGAAAAATTCTTACACGTGTTAAAACTGTACTTCCGAAGCCGGTATGACGTCACAGCCTAGGCGTTCGTAACTTGTGATGGGTTCAAATTTCAATCCAATTATTAGCTTGATTTCTATACAGTAAATAAATTCATGATCAATATTATGCAATAAATTATCAGTCGTGAGCACAGAAAGTGGGACACCCGTTTTTTCCTATTGTAAAATGGGTTCACCCAGCTATACCTAAGGCAATGACAGGAATTGTCATATATGACAAAAAATCCATTGTAGAGAAAAGACTGATTTATGCAAAATTACAAGACCTGTCAGTCAAGTGTCCCACTTTTTGGGTTAGTGCAAACGCCGATTTTTTGAAAAAGTTCCAAATATTTCAAAAAGGGTCGAGTTTATAGAAATTTATAGATTTGCTCACAGATGGGCACATAATTGACCCATTAGTATAGGTAATTCCTAAGAAAAAGTATATAGGATTGTTATAACAATCCATTAATGTTCTAAAATGTAAGGTGTTCCATTTAAAATAACAAAGGTCTGTCACATACCTCATTTACGGAACACCCTGTGTATATTCAAAAATATTTTAAACTACTAATGGATCTTAGAGTATCAAACAACTTTGTAAGTTAACTTTTTTTTCTTGCATTACCCTGGAAGGAGATATCGTCTACTAAGTGAATACCCTGTATAACTATTTTGCCGGCATCGGGCATTCAGGTGCAAATTTGGGCGTGGCACCCTTAAAAAAATTTAGCCTCCGGCGGGAAACCATTCGACACTTAATGATTTTCCCGTCATCCATTACTCCTCCCAGAAAATCATCTATGGACCGCCACTGCTTGTCGCAAACTTCAAGAAGGGTGTGAGTACGGACTCATGTGAATTTTACGGACGACAATGAAGTGATGAACATGAACTGAATTAAAATTTTGTCCTACTTCGTACATTTTGAGCAGAAATTTCCTCGGCTCAAAGTGGAAAATTGATCAACTTCCTGCATATAGAAAATGCCTCATTGTTCTATAGAACCTGACATGCATCTGGATGATCTTTTTAGTTCGTAGGTCTAATTACCTACTTCAAACGCCTTTATCTCGTCCAATAAATTGGACAAGTGATGAGAATTATTTGAAATTTCAACGGTTCATCTTTATAATCGATCGACAGATGCCAGTACACTTTTGTAATATATAACACCAAGAAGCAAATCTTCCTGAAGTTTCAGCCCGACGGACTCTAAATCATTACACCATAATCTGGCAGGCCTATCATATACTTACCACTTTCAGTCTGAATTCAAACTACTTTCCTTGATGATACTATGATGAGGAAGTTAGTTCGCTCAGTTCTACCCTTATATAGGTATATACTCTTTCAATTCATCCTCTATAGTGGTGGTAGGCACAAATGATTTCGTACTTTCTGATACCTCTTTCTGTGAGGCTAAATTTCTTCTGGATTGGTCTGAATCTGGCCGACCTATCATATATCACCATCAGTGTGAATTCAAACTACTTTCCTTATTGATGGTACTGTGATGGAGGAAGATAGTTCGTTCAGTTTTGCCCTTATATAGGTACTCCTCCAAAATACCTTTACTGGAGAGTCATTTTCTAGTGGTTGTAGACACAAATGATTTGGAGTTTCTGATGCTTCTTTCTGCGAGATAAACTTTCCTCTGGATTGGCCTAGCTGTCAAAATTTACCTAACTGGTCCTGAACTCCTTGCTCCATAGATAAGTTACATAGAGTTCTATTTATCTGTAAAAAGTTTTTATTTTTAATTGCTCAACAGTCAACTCAACTTGATTTGACCAGTTTTCTAACTTTTTTCGAAATGACCAGCCTCCCATACCAGCCTGGTTGGTATAGAAGAACTTTTATCATACCTTGACGTGACTTGCAAATCACATCCTCTCCGTAATCCTGCAAGTTTTCTGATTGATTCCATCCACACACTGGAATATTGACTTGGTTTGACTCAACTTTTTTCAAATCCTGTTAGAGAGGAAACAATAACAGTTCAGTTTGAGTTGATTCAAAGAGTCATCTTCAAAATCTGTACTCACGCTCAGCTCAGAGTAATATACATGCTCGTCTCACGGTAATATAGAAAATAGAGTTTACCAATCAATAAGTTGGCAATTCATTTTTGGAAATTTGAGCTTCGAGATATTGTATAATACCTAGTACCCACTTAACTGTGAAAAAAAAATTGGTGAAGATTCTTCAGTGATTTTATCGGGAATTTTTTCTAGATTTGTAAATCAACTGAATATATTGAATGCAATAAGATGCAAAACCAATAAATAAAACTACCAAATATGTAAAACTAATAGAAAATTATAGTCCGAATAAATTGTTTAGGTACACTACCTACTGTTTGTGCTTCAACATCTAAAGGTACCAGAACACAATTTTTCTGTACAAAACTTATACGTACTGACGTTTGAATAATTTTAATATTAAATTCTTCATTACTTTATATCTATACCTATACTAAATATGGAAGTATGATTTAATATACGGCGCACGAACGTGAGTTAATTAGAAATATAGAAACATATCGCCGCTATTATCAGAATGCTTTGGCTTTATAGAATTACAAGTTGATAAGTGCAATTAATAAAACGCATTATCTATATCTACACAGCAGTGCGTGTATAATACGACAAACGAGATATGTACCTAAAAAGGAATAGGAATAATTAAATAAAAATATTAATAATCATGAATGGAATTTATCTTGAACTTGAACTCATTATATGTTTGATTTGATTTAATATTGAAAACCACGAGCAAATAAATATGAAAATGAATTTGGCGAATCTAAATCTGGTTAATGAGTTGTATAGATTAATAATTTGGTTATATAGGTAATAGGTATACTTTGTATAAACGATTTTAGGGTTTATTTATTAATTTAGTTTGGCTTATTGGGGCTGGAACATTTGGCAATGGACTTGTACAGTAAACTCTCGTACCCTGACTTTTTCTTTTAGAAAATTTTCTGCTTTAGCTCACTGTCTGTAAAATCTGACTCAAATCCGTGGAACGGTAAAATAAATCGCACGGGAACAGACCAATCAGAAATCACCGTCACTTCGGGAACAAGCGTTTGGCACCTTCAATCTTCAATCCTGAATGTCTGAATTATTAGGTACCTACTCTTGGCCATTCTCTACCTTATTAAAAAATTATAGATATTTCATAAACAGTCAAAAACCTACAATTTTCGAAAATAAACCTTGGTAAATTAATAGTGAATTGACCAATAGTTGAATTGGTAAATTATTGGAACGTGATGTTAAAAAAATACCTATGCATAACAAAACAGTAATTAGTTAACGTTTCAGCAATATATTACATTTTTTCAGTAGACCCCATTTGTCATCAATAATCGGAAACAAATTTGTTTTTTTTTTTTTAAGAATCCCACATTGTTTTAGTAGCTTTATCGCCCATTAGACTAAAAATAACAGAAGCAGGCAAGATAAAGCCCGATAGGATATCGCACAAATGCGGAAATGGCGTTGCTCCAATGATAACTTTTATTGTTTTCGAAAATAATTAACTGATAATAAATAAACTGTGTGGCGTTCCATCTTGTCGAAAATGATAAGGCCCGATTGCTACTTGTTTTTAACGATTATATAATATAAAGGTATAGAAATTGTGGATATTATATAATAAACATATGATGAAGACTTGAACTGTATGTACCTATCTACTCAACTATTTCATCTCTCAAAAAGTAGACATTTCTAGAAATGGTTCAAATTTAGGGGGATTGAACTGAGAAATTTTGTTCTGTAATTTTCCGAAACGTTGATGTCTAAATATACACCAATTGTACCTACTGTTGGAAGTTTTCTTTTTTTTAGGACGGGACGAATTTTTTTGGTTGTCCGAGTAGTAGGTACCTTTTATCGTGTAGGATCGTTGGCGCCGCTCACTAAAACGCAATCAGTGTATTTGGCCGCTCTAATCGCCAGGAGTGTCGTCAAGTCGATTGGTTTTTTTAACCGGCTCCAAAAGCACCGGCCTGTCCGACTATTGCTTTTTTTGATTTGTTCACATTCGATTACGATTTTATTTTTCTGGGTACTTGATACTTGTCAGAAGGAAAACGAAAAGATATGGAAATAGAGCTAGAAAATCTAGAGTGAAACGTGATCGGGATTAGTGAAGTAAGATGGCAGGAAGTCATTACATAAGCTACGAAATGAAGTCAATTCGAGGTCTAGTATTCATTTATACATCAAAAATTGTCTAACAAAAAGTAGTATGTAGGTACTAAAATTATGAAATTACATTTTTTTTTATGTTGATATTTTGTGTCTAAATGATCATCTGGGACCCCCCAAACTCCCTACACTAAAATATTCTGAGATTTGGAGCCTAAATCATCCTAATCATAAGGTACCTAGCTACTTTAGAACTAAAATGATGAAATTTCAAATTCTTTTATGTTGAGATTTTGAGTCCAAATGATCATTTGGGACCCCCCAACTCCATACACTACAATATTCTGAGATTTAGAGCTGAAATCTATGGAAAAAGGCTCAGGGCCGATCCTAGGGTATCGGCCGCCCGCGTGCAAAGAGCAATCGCGCCGCCCCATAGAGATTATGCCCTCCTTACGTAGGTGCAGTGGTGGTAGCCCGCCGCAGGCGCCGCCGGAGTCAGATTTTTTTTTTGGGTGCCACGCCGAAAATCATTCATTTCGAGCCTCAAAATAAAAGTTTTTGGGCGTTTAGAGTTAAAAAAAAACTTGTTTGGAACATATTTGTTTTCTATGAGTTGTTTGAATGCAAGTGAGTGGTGATCAATAATGACAAACATTATCCTGAAACTAAAATAGGGCCTGGGCTTGGGCCTGGATATGAAATTGAAAAATAAGGCCCTGTGGAAAATTAAGACACTCCAATCCCTAGTCGTAATACTTATCTACATTACATAACATACCAACCTGGCATTTGGAAGTCTTTGGTATAAATTTTCCAAAGTTAATTGGAACAAGGTGAACATAAATTATAACTGGTGGCTGACTAGTGGCAGTACATTCCTTATGGAAATTTTCAGTGACTAGTCAGCCACTAGTTGGTACCTTGTTCCAATTAGGCACTAGCTGACGTCACACACAATATCACATTCGACTTTCGATGAGGGGACAAACAAAGCATTTGAAAGTCTATTTTTACATGCAAGCGCTTGCTATTAACGTCAAAACTAAAATAACGTCTCTTTCGATAGGGGGACAAAAATGTCATTGTGAGGTTATGTGTGTGACGTCAGCTAGTGCCTAAAACAAAGCAGAAGCATTAAGGAAATAGAGAATTATGGCACCTTCAAATAGCGACGGTCACTAATATAAACGTTCTTATTTTCTAGGATTTATAATCAGAAACTCTCGAGACTTTAGAAACGAATCGACTACTAAATTATTATATTACTGCTTTGTACGTTCAAAACTAGATTATGGGGGCATCATTTGGAACCCTATTTACGCATGTCATGTGAGCTCGGTGGAGTCGGTTCAGCGTAGGTTCCTGAAATATCTTGTTTTTAAGAGCCGTTTTACACGGCAAAGTTTCTTCACGAAATTAATGCCGAAATATTTCGTAAGTTTACTATTCTTGGTTTCGCTTTTTCCTGTTTGACACGGCAAATAAAAGTCTAGCAAAAGTTTTGTGGAAATATTAGTCATACGCAGGCGCAGTTACGTTTTGCCATCAATAATATCAAATCATAACCTCATACTTTGATAAACCAAAACAAATAAAACTTCCGTTTTCTAATTGTTGTTGAATCTTTGTACCCTCCTGCAGTTTCATAAAGTTGAATTTGTTTTTTCCTTCCATAAATAAAGTTTGTTTTTTTTTTTATTTGCCCAGCTGTTTTTGGGTGCATTACTTTTTTCACCGATGAGGAGTCTATCCTTATCTATTACATAGGAAATTCAATGACGCATTCATAGGCTCCATGAAAAAGAAACTGCCTTTTAGTGTGCGCCGAAACTTACGCATATTTTCGGCCACGCCCACAAAAACTATAGAACATTTTCTAAAGTTTATTCGTGAAATATTTCGTAAGTTTTTCTTGTCGTGTAAAACAAGAAAAGTTGACTTACGAAATATTTCGGCAACAATTTCGTGAGTAATTTCGTGAAGAAACTTTGCCGTGTAAAACGGCTCTAAGTGTGACGGGGTGTATCCAGAGAGAGGATGTGATAACAGGGTTTTGCTCACGCGGTTTGACGAGTTATCCTTATTTATTAGACGAAAGATATTATTGATTAAATTTTTGTTTAATTTGCTCCACAATATAATTGATTGTCCTTTCCTTTTGTCTAATATTAGCATTCTGGTACCTCGTTTGAATGCCAGACGCTCACTAACCTTCTTTCTCGATACTCCCCGGACAAATGTGTTATTCCAGTCACCATTATACATGATGTGTTATACTTTTAACGGGATCTGTGATATCTGCGATATTTATAACAGCCCTATTAGTTTAATTGTTGAAGAGTTAGTGAAAACACATACCTAACTCTACTACAGAGGCAACCTTTTTATACCTTATGCCCGTATGCACCAATGCCCAAATTCTCTGATTAAGACTTTAGCCGTGATTACATCATATTTCACTTAGGGAGGGTATTATAAAACTGCTTTGACAGTTAACTTGAAGTTAACTTTTTAAATTACATGTATTCCAGAAGTTAACTTCAAGATAACTTTCAAAGAAGTTTTATAATACCCGCCCTTAAGCATACTTTTCAAGCATCCGCTTTCCCGTCAATTCGATGATCTGGAACTATTCCTATTAGTCCAATATTTTGGTACCATAATATTGGACCAATAGGAATACTTCCGGATCAACAGATTGACGGAAAAACGGATGCATGAAAGAGAAATATTATGTAATCACGGCTAAAGTCTTAATCGGAGAATTTGTGCAATGGTGCATACAGGCATTAATTTTTAATTTAATTTTAGTTAATTTTTCCTTTTTTGTTATTTTGCAATTAATATTGATTTTCTTGTAATTGGGCTTCTGGCCTGTTGGAAATAAAGACTTGTGATTGAATAGTGGAAGGATATTTATTCCACTACAGCGTTGCCAGACTCTAAATATGAAAGTGTGGTACACAATGCTCAAAAACTGTCGTACAGGGACGTACGCGCCACGAATACTTGTGGTACACATTACCTTACATAATACATTTTTAGTATACATTTACTAGAAAAAATATGATTTTTTTTGAGAGCGCAAAATGTTGACAACTTGAAAATAGCCCTTGCATTAAAAATTACAGCAACAGGAGTAAAGGAAAATCAAATAGAACTATTTATTAAATTTATTAAAGTACTCTGTGGGTACTTAGTCAAATTGAAATAAATTCTTTTGTAACGTTGATGCTGGATTATGTGATGTGTCAATTGTGTCATACTACCCTAACTCCCCCACCATCAAATTCTGGGATACTGGAAGATCAAGAACATTTTATTTCTTCTGTGAGAACGAACCGAAAATCACCTTTTCTACATTTAAAATCGACAAAAAAATTAAATCACTAGCACAGCTTGAATCGCAAGCATTCCATCGAGGTCTGGGGGCGACGTCATCACTATAAGCTGCTGATAGTGACGTCACTCGCAGGCCCAGAATTTGATGGCGAGCTGGTTAGGGGAGTATGACACAATTGACACATTACATAACCCAGCATATTCACATGCAAGGTTGTCAAGGTGCAAGGTGATCAAGCAAAGTACCCAAGCAAGGTACCCAGACCCAATTTGGCCAACACATAATATAATAAAAAAAGGAGAATTTAGAAATGTGGTACATATTACCATAAAATATTACCCAAACAACTTAATATTTCAAAACTGTGGTACATTACCGTACTACCGTACGCATTGTTTTTCTTGTAACGAAGATGGCGAAGATGCCCTAAATTGTCGTACAAATACCACACCTACCGAACCGAACAATATCATTTGCAATTTGCACCCCCTAGAATGGCAGCTTCTAACATTTCTTCCATTACAATTGAGTAAACAACGAGACACTGACGCGAAAAAATGGTCAAAATAGTGCCGATTTAACATGTGCCATAATTCTTTTTATTCATAATAAATAGTGACTGTCAATAATTAAATAAGGCCGATCAGTAATAGGGAATTATTGAAAAGTATAAAATGCCAGGCACTAATAGCGCTAAGCAATATTTTGACGTTTTTGAGACGTGCGCTTTGTGGCAGTACTGTTAATTTTTAGTGCCGCCACTAATAAAGTTTGTGCCTTCCACTATTTGTGGAAAATAAAAACAGGCCATAAACAGGCACAATCACGTCCCTATGCCTCTTCTTTTTTTTTTTAGGTTGACGTCCGTCAAGGCTTATTCAAATGTTGACCTCACTTTTTTATTAATTTACATCTATTGGTTTGTTCAGATTTGGTTCAGAATCAGTTCTGATCTGAACTGCGCTTGCGCATTGGTTTACATATGCTCGAAATGAATAAATGCGCAAGCGCTTGGTGTTGTGTTTTTATAGGTTTTTTGCCGATTGAGAAAGACAGTTTAAAGTCACAAATACTTTGCCTTTCATCATTTTCTTCCCTTGAAATGTGGTCTAGAATGACGTATCCCACATACGGCCTCCAATATCCTCCATTATAAAATATAGATGAAATAACAAAACAAATTCAACAAAAAACTACAAGAAGAACCACTAGAAAAACATTAAACACGTATTTACAACTTTGCAATTTTAGGTTAGGAATATGAAAATAAAACATGACATGCCACTGCCAAAGTTCACCACTGCCAAAGTTCACCACTGCCGACTTCAATGTGTCGTTCAATAATTCCTTTTGTGAGCCAAAATAGCGCCTGCCACAGTCAATTTTGGGTCGGCACTAAAGCGGCACAGTCAACTGCGGCCGTATTTCAATAATTCCCTTATTACTGTACCTATTACTTTTATAAATCGAGTTACACCTAACGAGCTCCTCGGAGTCACTCCAAAACACACAATTCAGATTTTATCATTATTTTTTAAAATTAACATTACCGTCATTACCTAAAAGGGCTTCTTGCACCCCCCGCAAATTTGGTGCATCAGGGGAAAAGGGGATGCACTATGAGCGACTCGGGTGCTTAACGCACTTTTAAAAGGAACGTTCAAGCTTTTGACATTGAGCAGCTCCGAGTTACTCAACGGGTAAAAGGAATACAGTAAATAAAATCGAGCACTATTTGGAAAGTGCCATAATTCTCTAATATAAAAAATTATGCGATCTTATGATGGACGTGTAAAGAGTTAAAACATTACGTGTGAGCCTAAACATTGACTGCACTAAACTTTCTATTTATGTTATCAGGAGATCGGGGTTTATTTTCATTTTCAGGAGTTTTTTAAAGGTCAGCTTATTTCTTTATTAGAAGTAGTTTTATTTTGAGAAATTCGTGAAAAGTTATACTTGAATCTTGAATGACAGAACTATAGGGCGGCCTGCGGCCGCCCCTAGATTTGGCCGCCCGCGTGCGGGGCACGCGCTGCACACCTGCTAGGATCGGCCCTGGAAAAAGGCACTCAAAAAATTGATATATCTATCAATTTAGCCCAAATTACTTAACGCGATTTTATTTCCAAAACTATAAGTCCAAATGAGCTGAAATTTTCAGGGATTTTAGTCTTTTACTAGGATAAGAATCGCTGAAATCTTCAGCTTTCTATCTCTAATAGAAAAAAAGGTATGATTTTATGAGTTTACAAAAATCCTATTCATGGTAGGTAGCTACTTTAGAACTAAAATGATGAAATTTCAATTTTTTTTTTATGTTGAAATTTTGTATCTAAATGATCATTTGGGACACCCCAAACGCCAAACACTAAAATATTCTAAGATTTGAAGCCAAAATCTATGAAAAAAGGCACTCAGAAAATTGATAAATCTACCCCAAATTGCTTAACGCGATTTTATTTCTGAAACAATAGGTCCAAATGAGCTGAAATTTTCAGGGATTGTAGTCCTAGTCCTCTACTGGGATAAGAATGGCTGAAAATTTCAGCTTTTTGTCTGTAATAAAAAAAATT
The DNA here is from genome assembly GCA_917834065.1 of Ceutorhynchus assimilis. NCBI lineage: Eukaryota > Metazoa > Arthropoda > Insecta > Coleoptera > Curculionidae > Ceutorhynchus > Ceutorhynchus assimilis. The sequence goes on from OU892281.1 coordinate 9,761,563, forward strand.
ATGATTTTTCAAAGTTTACAAGAATCCAAATCATAAGTTAGCTTATATATCAGTACAGGCAATAGCAATAGGTAAATATTCTACAAAGACATCTGTACAGGAATATAAGAAAACAAAACCCACTTGATGATATATTATATAACGGAGGGTTTAATGCAAAAAAAAAAGAATAAAATCAGATCCAACATATCTCTGGATCCAACTGAGGACTGAGGCCGCACTCGGAAAATTAAGAAACCTGGCAGAAATGAACTTCTTGCTTTAAAAGACAAGATGAACAGCTTCTACTGCAAAAAGGTTTAAAGAACATGGACGTGGCAAAGCTCCAGTGGCAAATGGCAAAACACGAAATGAATTCGATTACTTTGTAACAGATTTTCAAATAAACCTGGAAAATGAGAGTATTATACCTACATATAGGCTGATTATTAAAAAAAAATCTAAAAATATTGACACATTCAAAGGGAATAAGTCATCTTCATAAACATATCGACATATCGAAAACTCCTTGAAAAACAAAGCAACAACCGAAAGTATACATGAATTAAATAAAAACATAATTCAAACAATAATGCAGAAATACCTACGTCTCGAATGCCCCTAAATAAGAAATAATCAGCCCATCAGAAACACAAACAAAATTAGAAAAACGGAGGCACCAAGAAAAGACATAGTAGGTTCAAACAATATAACAAAAGAAAAGCCTGAAAGTAATAAGAAAACAATTCACAAACGTTAAAAAGAAATGTTCCAAATCAAAGACAAGGAAGAAAACATAACATCAAATAGAGATCATCAAAGAAAGAACACAGAAATTTTTTTCAAAAAACTGTACACAAAAAAAAATATCCTTATTTCGACCTAAGTTTGGTATAATCATAATACTCTACACAAAATATAAAACGAAGGATCAGAAGACAGTACAATGCTAAGAAAGAAGTGTCCTAAAGAAAATGAAAAATAACCAATCGCCTGAGAAAGACAATGTGGCGGCAGAAGTTATACAAATAGCAGGTCTGTAATAAAAGAAAAAATACTTAACACAACCCAGAGATCCTCTCGAAATAGAACAATACTATCCTGTCTATCCTCCACAAAAAGGAAAACATGACACAGCTTGAAAAACCCATAAGCATCCTGATTCACATCTATAGAGTATGTACCTATTCCTCTACCAACATCAAGGACTGGAGGCTAATTTTGCGATTTTGATTAGACAAGAGATCAGACTGGCTTTTGCTCTAGCGATACTATGCACCAAAATTATTTACAACCATTTTAGAACATGTTTCTCGAATATTAGAGAATGGGACAACAAAAGTATAAATTGTAGACGGAGAAAAACAGTGACAAATCAATTTCTCGGAAAACGGAATTGAAATAGAGTTGCCAGACGTCCCGATTTCAACGGGACAGTCCCGATATTGGAGATTTTGTCCCGTGTCCCGATGGACTATACGTCGGGACGCTAAATGTCCCGATTTCACGGAATTTTTTTTAAATTGGTTTCGACGGTAAGGATAAACAAGTACCTACCTAATGCATTTTATTATTTTGCGTTTTTTTTCTTTTAATTTTATTGGAAGTATTATTGTTCAGTTGTATTTTATTTCCTTTATATTGAATTATTCCTTCAAAAAAAAAGTGTCCCGATTTTTATTCAACGTCCCGATTTTTCAACAGCTTTTTGATTGGTATACCCGATTTGTGGATATTCCAATCTGGCAACCCTAAATTGAAATAAACTTTGTAAAAAAATACTGTTATCTAGGACATGACATTAGAATTGTAATGCCAGGTGTATTAGGGATTAGTGAAACAATCATGTCGATGGTAATAACTAGGTATCATCTGACTATATTGATAATAATTAATAATCATGTTTGTGTTACAAATAACTATTATACAATACGTAGGTAATTAACTAGGTTACTATAACTTAACAGTACACATTTTACTTTGTTGCACCACAGAATTGGCAGAGACAATCAAACCAGTGTTGTTGAAGCTACCGAAATTTCGGTATTTCTACCGAAATGGCAACGGACCTACCGAAATACCGAATACTGATGAATTTTTACCGATTTTCGATAATAATTACAATTCTACCGATTTTTTTACCGTTTGTCGCCAAAAAATCAATTTTATCGGTTTGTTTTCGCCGATTTTTCTATCGATAACCACCTGATCTAAGTTGAGTTCGGAATGGGATTTTAGTGCAGTGCTAGTGCGGTGTTCGTGTAGTGCAGTGTTAAATCACGTGATGAAGGTGTAATCGGCGGTTTAACACCGAATACACCATCATTTTGTATCGAGTAAACGGTGTCCCACCATCTTCACACCATTCGGACACCAAACTATTTCCAAACGCAAAAAAAGTGTACACCAAACACTTTTACCAATTAAAAAACGCTATAGTGTCAATAGTGTAAAAAGTGACGACTCAATATTCCGAACTCACCTCTACTATCTAATTGTTTGTCCGTGTCAGAACTGTCAGATGTCAAATAGATCCTCCAACGACAAATTTGTTAGCAATGGTTGGTATCAGTGCATTTCTTTCAGGGAATTCCCGCGGGCCCTGTGATAGCAAAACACGACTGGATTTTCATCTTTATGTTATATCCACTGGTTATACCCAAGGATAATTACACACTACTACTACAGGATAGCCTACACAGTAAAAAAAAATCCCGTGTATAATTACACGACAACGTGTCTATCACTTTGTCGTGTAAACAGTATTTTGGTAAACTGATATCTTACACAATACAGTGTTTAATCAAAGTTATATCCTGGTTCCGTGTTACTCTCATGACAATGTGTAATTTTTTACACCATTCTCATTAAATGAACACCAAAAATGTTTAAATTTACACGGTAGACGAACGTTTCTACACCCAATAGTGTGTCGGGTCAAGCCCTCCGTCCTCTATCTTCTTTTGTGTGACAGTGATCAGTTCCAAGCGTGCTAATGCGCTGATGGGATGGTTGATGTTCGTTTGTCGTTGTCTACAATAAAAATCATTAGAAACAAAAACCAAAGTCTCCAAAACTAAAGAGTTACGCCATAAATGAACAGTTTTTTAATGTGTTTTGTATGATTTTTGGAAAAGTCGCACATTTTCACGTCTATTCTGGTTGAAAATATTTGATCCGATAGCTATTTTTATTTTATTTTAATGTTTATCCTCAATAATTTTAGTTTTACCAGTATAATTTAATAGGTTTGTGAGGAATGGTGATTACCTATACCACCTCCCATTGAATTAAATAGGTTAAGCTGGAAAAGTTAAGGATGAAACATCAGAAAATAAAATAAAATAAAATAAATATCGAAATATCAAATATTTTCAACAGACTAGTCGTAAAAAATGCGACTTTCCAAAAAATCATACAAAAAACAGGATGTTCCATTCTGCGTACATTAACACTATTCGGTGTATTCTATTTAACACGGTTTTGTGTAAATACAACACGCATATTTGGAAATACGTACACTGTTGTGTGTATATTTAATATAACTTAGTGTAAAAGTTACATGATATGGTGTATTATGTTTAACACCGTTTTGTGTAAATTCTTCACGCAAATTCTCGTCAAATTTACCAAAAACCTTGGTGTTAAATATACACAAACTGGAGTGGCCTTATATAGACCACTTTTCGTGCAAAATTTTGCATGATTTTTTTTACTGTGTATCCTCATAAGACCTGTGTAGAACAAATCTGGAGCCCCCCACTACGCCAAATCACCAGCTGTGACATAAGCGGCACGTCGTTTCTCGCCTTGACGTAGGCTGTTTGCATCACAGGTTATGATTCCGCGGTCTTTTGCTTTCTGCATACTTATTCTTACTTCATTAATAATTAACATTAACAACTTCTGTTTAGATCTCGTTTGCATCTTCCTCTCTGCCTATTATGTTAATCAAAATTAAATGATATTTCTCATCATAAATTTAAATTCTTAACTGGGGCCGCTGGCGCAAAAAGCTGACGATTTAGTTAATGACGTCGGCAATGGTGATACACCAATATGGCCGCGATTAACGAAAACGAGGCCGATAAGCAGTCCTTAGTAATGTGTATTATCCTTGTGGTACACCTACCGATTTTGCACATCAGTTATCTACCGATTTTCAACGTTAGTTTCTCCCGATTTAGTATTTTGACATTCGACAACACTGAATCAAACTCTGGACTGGGCAGCACATGGTCGATTTAGACACATCCAAACATAATGATATACCGATTTCCTTGAAGAGGAAATTTTTTAAAACCTTTGCCAGTTCTGACCTATGGAGCAGCGACCTAAATACACACAAAATCATCATCCAGAAAGCTATGTGTCACACAAGGTAACATGGAAAGATCGATGCTTGGAATAACACAAAATGAGGAATGACTAAATCCTAGCAAAAACTGTAGTGGAAAACAGAATGCAGTCAAACGTATAAAATCTAAATACAGATCTGCTGGTGATATCGGAAGACAGAAAAATGGAAGATGGAACAAAAAAGATTTTTGAATGGAGAGCGAGATCTGACAACCCCTACCGAGGAAGACCTCCGACGAGATGGATGGATTATCAATCTGAAAAGAATAAATACAAACTAGATTGCAACCGCTCAAAACAAAGAGATGCGAAAATATCTGGAGGAGGCCTATATCCGGCAGCCGACGAAAATGGATGAGTGATGATGACGTCTCTAAGTTTTGCAGATGACCAAACATTAATTGTACTGGGTTATGATGACCTAGAGTACATGCCCCGTAAATTGATAGAAGATATAGCAAGAAATAAGATTTCGAAGTGAATCTGACGAAAACAGAATAATTGTATTATTGTGGAGTATAGATGAGGAAGCTGAATAAAGAAGAGGAGGAGACTTTGGGTATGATGAGAGGAACGATAACGATACCTTGATGAACTATCTACAAGAAAAACATCTATATGCAATGAACTTGTGCTATACGAAGAAACCGCAAAGAAAGTAGACATGGCTCAGCCCTAAATGGAACAACGAGAAATGAAATTGACTACATACTGACCACTGAAAAATATATTATTAAAAATGTAACAATCCTGAACAGATTCACCACAGACAGCGATCACAGAATGGTCAGAGCAAAAATACGTATCGATGGCAACTTTGAAATGAAAAAAAAAAAAACTAATGGAAACAAGGGACAACTAGACATGACCAAACTTGCACAAAATAAAACCATATATACAAAGAGAGACTGAAGGAACAACTGACCCACAACTTGAACAGCTATAATCAAAACATAGATAAAATTTACGATAGATTAGCGGAAGGCATGGTTAGGGTAGGAAAAGAAATTGCAGAAAAAGATAAAAAGAAGGAAGATTGCATATCAGAAGAGACAAAGAAACTCATGAAAAGAAGGCGGAAACTGAACGAAAAAGGGAAAAAGAAATCGATAGAATACACAGAAATCAATAAGACCATCAGAAAAATGATAAAAGAAAACAAAAGGATATCATAAATATCACACAACTCTTTTATACAGAACGATATCATACAAAAAAGGAACCACCGGCAGAAATCGTAAAACAGCTACAAACTAAAATAAAGAATGTAAACTCAAAACTACAACCCGAAATAAGCAAATTGGAAATAAAGAGGGCTTTGAAAGAAATGAAAAACAGCAAAGCACCTGGAAAAGACGGAGTCCCGGTCAGAAATGCTAAAATACGGTGGAAAAACGGTATGAATCCATAACCATCATCCTTTATAAGAAAAATAATAGAACAGACTTGCAAAACTATCGACTTATAACACTCCTTAATGGTAATTTATAAGCTCTTCACAAAAATTCTCACCACCAGGCTAACAATAATTTGATGGTTACCAATCGAAAGAGCAGGCCGGCTTCAGAAAGGGTTTCAGTATAAGTGATCACCTATTAACCATGAAAATCCTAATAGAACGAGCCAACGAATATCACATCCCACTATATATTGCATTTATCGACTTCGAAAAGAATTTTGATAGGAAGTGTTGAACACTGGGCAGTAAAGAGCTCATTAATTAATAGCAGAATAGACTACAGATACACAGACCTAAAAACTAACATATATAGCGAAGCAACAACAACTGTTAAAATTCATGAGGGAACAAAACCAATACCCATAGGAAGAGGTGTCACACTGAGCGATACAATATCACCTTAACTTTTCAACCAGGCCCTGGAAGATGTTTTTAAAAAACTGGAGTGGGAAGAGAAAGGTATAAAAATAGGCGGACAACACTTGAGCAACATAAGATACGCGGATGATATCGCCCTAATAACTGATAAGAAAGAAGAAATGACGGAAATGCTGGAAAAACTTGACACAGCAGCTAAAAACATAGGTCTCAATATAGAAAAAAAAGATTCAAATATGTAGTTAGCAAATTGTACTGGAGTAGGTTCCTGAAATGTCAGATGTTCTCCTTCAACATTAAAATTTCCACAAATGTAATGGTAGAAGCTTATGTCAATAATGCGTAATGTTGCGTCCTTTTGTTAGTTGTGTAAATTCGCCGTCGTATAACATAGCTTGTTTATTGCATAATATTTTATCCCCACTATCTACAACTTTCAATTATAATTTTAAAGAATTCTTATGAATTTGTGGATTTCTCCAAGACAGTTTTGTTGCCTCCTGACTACATACTGGTATCCTTGGATGTAGTTTCCCTTTTTACTAACATTCTTTATGTACAACTAGTGTAACCCATCTAGCCCTGTTATTGCAAACTTGGTTATGAACGACCTTGTTGTATGTTGATGATACATTAGCTGCCATCCCAAGAACTGAACTCAATAATGTCCTAAATTATTTTAACAACTATCATGAGAAATTACAATTTACACTGGAGTATGAAAGTAATGGCAATCCCGTTCCTTGATCTTATGGTGCATATAGAACCGAAACTGGTACAATGTTGACTAATTGGTACATGAAACCTACTAGCTCTGGTCGACTTCTGAATTTCTATTCATGCCATTCTTCTACTCAAAAGGTAGCGACTATCACTAACCTGCTGTTTAGATCTCTAAAACTTATTCGATGAATCATTTCATGAGAGTAACCTTATAAAGATCAAGGAACTGTTAAAAGATAATAATTATCCGACCAATTTCGTCAATAGGACGATCACTAGGTTCAAACATAAAAGGATTATGGAGTGTAAAAATTATAATAATAGTGACGTACCTACGTAACAACAAGAGATATTTAAAATTTCCGTTCATACCTGGTTTATCTAATAAAATTCGAACCAGCCTCAACAAACAGGAGTGCTCAACTTTTTACAATAACAAGACAGTTAATCAACTGAACTTCGTTGACCAGTCAGAAACAACTACTCCGAGGGCAAATACCCCTACCGGCGTTGAACTACACTGATTGGTCTGAGCTTTCGTTGGCAATGAAAATTGTTAGAAAAAAAAAAATCTTTCTAACAGTTAATCAACTGTTCACAAAATTAAAGAATAAACTTCTTGTTGATTACGAATCTAATGTCATCTATGGTATCCCATGTAAGGATTGTGTTAACAAGTTTTACATAGGTCAAACCAGACATTTGCTTAGGGAACGACTGATAGAGCACAGATATGATTGTGATATACCTAACAGAATGGACTCAACAGCCCTTAGTCTTCATCATCACACTACCAGCCATGAGTTTGGATTCTCTCATCCAACAAATTTCGATAAGGAGTCTAATTTCATAAAGAGGAATATCAGTGAAATGATCAGTGTTAAATAAGTGACAGGGATGTTAAATGCATGAGACAACAATATCTCTCTATGAATTCATATCGGTTCTGACCTTCAGTGCAGATTATTGATTTATACAGTTGACATCCTATATTTTGTTTATTTACTTTGTGTGTGATGTTATTAATCATAGGTGTTCCATATTACAATTCACTTATGTATTTTATGTTCTTATAGATAATGGCTACTTTAACATCCCTGTAACTCTTTAAGATTGGTAAGTGAGAAAAAAGAATTATATTAATTAAAGCCGTGGTTCTTGATAATACCTAATTCATATGGATCAAAATCGCATACCATTGTGTATGAATAATGTAACAACGCATATACCGCTTGAGAAATTTGTAATAAACAACGAAATATTGGGAAATTCAATTGGAGTTTCACTACCTGCCTTGCCCTATCTCCCGCTACATATATATAATCGTTGTCGCTTATGTCAATATCTTGAAGACCAGACCTAGAGAAAATATTATGCTGCTTCAAATTTCATTTAGGTAGGTATACTTACACCAAAACTTCATTAGATTGTTGTATATGAGATCTGTAGAACCTAAGAACCTAGTCATCATAAAGTTTGTATAATCAGAAATGGGAAAGAAATGCAAAGGAAGAAGGAAAATGAAAGAGGACCCTTGAACGCCAAAGCTTATAAAGTAAGTCCAATCCCAGTAGAAGATAATAAAATCAGATTGCAAAATTCGACATCGAGACGTTGGAATGATATTGGTATTGTAATTGAGGCTGGTCCATGCATATCAAATCTTTCAGAAGATTCCTGAAATCAATATACACTCAGACCTGAGGAAAAAGATTGGAAATAAGAGTGCAAAAAGGAGGTATTGAGTTACCTCTTCTCATATAGATAGCATTTTGTGTTGAATTGATTGATTTTAGGATATTTATGGGTAGGTAGTAAACAAAAAAACAAGTTAGAGAACATCTTCGTTTAAGCTTAATGCATATTGATTTATCCATGCAATATGTTCAAAATATACCAGAACCTAAAGACACGTGCGTACATCTCTTTTGTTCCAGCTTCATCTGGAACAAGTTTTCTATTGCTGTCTCTAAAGTCACTTTCGAAGCAATTTCAAAAGCTGTTCCATAGACATTATCTCTTCTAACTAAAAGCTAAATTGCTCTATTATAGCTACTCAAAAAGCTATCAACCGAAAATCGATTGATATTCTCTCCCATGCTCGGACCTCTCTAGGCCTGGTTCGTATCACAAATCTACCGCTAATGTATGGTAATTTAATAAAACAAAAAAATACTGAAGCTGTCAAAGCAGGAGGCAAAGTAACTATTAAAACTCCCACCTAACGACCGAATCGTTGGGCGTGTCCTGTTTAAACCGCGGCTCCGAACCCCAAGTCAATGAATCCTTCGAGGTGACTCGCCGACCAGTCTTTTGTTTTAGCTTAGATGAGTGCTCGGGCTTGATGATCATCAATATCAGAGATACTCTTAACGGATTTTTCAGTGATAAGTTAGAGATTCTTTTTGTGATAAAATTTGTGAATGTGAATTTTGGAGTGGTGGCATAGAAGGGTTTTTCTCGTAGTGATTCTACAAGGGGTAAGTTTCTTCTTGGGTTAGTTCTTGAAACTGTATTTTTCATTTAGGATTTATAGTTAACTATGATTTGAACCAAAGGTTGTGTACTCGCTTATCTTTTTCAAAATTCAATGCTAACACTCGTCAGTTGATTAATTAGTTTGAAACATCAAATAATAATTTCTTAATTTCTTGGTAAATTTGCCGACAAATCCTTTTTCTTCTAGATTATGGAGACTTGAATCCATTAGCCAGGGATTTAAGATATTTTTCCGATTACCATCAACGTAGGTTCTGCTGTGGATCTTTAAATTTTGATATCTACAGTTTTAGTATTGTTTGGTTTATTTGTGAGAAGAATTAAGATGAAGAATTATTCTTCTTCCCACTACTCCTAAAACTTTTTTAGTTCTCCAAAGAAATTTTCATTTGACTTGACGACATAATTCAAATCTCGTATTCTTCCAAGGTGTATCTAGTGATGAGTCTAATAAAACTTTTTCTTGTAATGAAGTCTTATTCCATGGTTTTTGGATCCTAGTGAACTTGGAATGATAGTTGAAATCGAAAGATTTAATGTATTGAAATATGATGTCTGCGGAGCTGAAAAAACTAAGATTTCTTCAAGCAACTGTGGAAATTTGTAGAAATTACCTGAAATTTGTTGTTTTCACACAGAAAGTTCAAAAATTCAAGGGCTGAGGATTTAGATTTCTAGATTGCAATAATATGAAGAAAGAACTAAATTTTCTTATCAATATCTGTAAAAAAATAATACCTACATGATGAAACCATCATGTTATTCTAAATGACTGGCCAAAGGGTGCTCAACTAAATCTACAAATAACCTATCTAATTCACGGTTGAAAACAAAATAGATAAACACATTAGTGACTAATTTTTTGTACGTATTAGTCACTAGGTATTTGGTTGTTTTTACCAATAGACTCAGAATTATTGCTACATAGAGAAAAAACATCAATTAAGAATTACGTCAAATAACACTACAATAGTTTACTTATCATTGGGCCATTAGGGTTTTATCTTTCACCTACTGTATTTCACCATTTTCTTGACTGATTGTAGCTATCATAATAGAAAGGTGTTTGCCGTAGGACTAAAAAAAAACGATAAGCAGCTAAGTAGTTTTTCAACTTTTCAATCCATAATGTATTGTTTTTGTGTGTAATTTTTGTGATAAGCCGGGGAAAACGATAAGTAAGTATATGGCTTATCAGGCAAAAAATATACTTACTGTGAATTGTTTTCAATTATATTGAGACCCTCAGGAGCCGGTAGGGCATATCTTATGGTTCGACATTATTTTAGTTTTGGTATTGGACAATTTTAAACTTTGGGGCAAGAGAGAAGAACCTAAAGTATTTGAGTATTCGTTGCACTTGTTATTTATCAAAAAAAGAAAAAAAAATCGAAAGAAAGAATCTAAAATATACTTCGAAGAGATGGAGCCACATGCTATAATAGGTTTATTCCTATCTTACCGTTGGCTTTTCCTGTAAACTTGTTTCTCTCAAGTTGGTATGCTTTCTCCATTTGACGAAAGCTAATATGTATGAGCTCGAAACCAGTATGCAAGTGACCCAGCATTAAATGATTGAGAGTTCAGGTCCTCTTCATTATCCTATAGAGCAAGACCATACATTTTGTTTAATCTAATTTGACCGTGACCATAGAAGTCTGAACAATACAAACTCATATAGTATGAGTTAACAGCAACATTTGGAGCTTCAATAAGTACGAGAAAAATTTGTCTATGGTTTTATATCTTATCTGTGTTATATCTTTTCATTCTATAGTCTACCACCATTCTCCATTTTTGAATACTGGAGGCATCTTTCTTTTTTGGTACTATCCAAACTGGGGATGACCAAGGACTGCATGATAGTCTAATTATATCATCTAACATTTTTTCGATTTGTTTGTTAACTTCCATTTTATGAATATAGGGGTATCTATATGTTTTTGTATGAATTGGAATTTCATCTTTAGTTTTAATCTGATGTTTCACTTGATTTGTAAATGTCAATTTATCATCAGGTTGATAAAAGATTTTTGGAAAAGCGTGTATAACAACTTTTGGTGCCGCAAGCTCTTCTGTATTTAAATGATTAGTACGCAAAAGATCTAAAGATTCTAGAGATTTTGTTCCATGCTCATAATTTTGTAATGGCATTATTTGCTCTATAACGATGAGCTAGATTCCAGTTAACCACATTAATGAACGATGACTATGAGGCTATAGGTTTTTTATGTTATATTTAGGATGACGTCATCGAACAAGGACAGACAATGTTGTCAATGCTTTTTTTTATAATTTACCAATGTTCACCAGAATTTCATAATTCTGACGACAGCTAAAAATGACAAAATGAAAATGACGCCGTTGCCAACCAAAAACATCTGTAATTCCCCTACTTTAAATGCGTTGAAAAGTACTTTTAGTTTTGTTAGGTTGGCAGCAGAAATTTACTAAATGTGACGTCATCCTAAATATTACGTAAAAATCCTACAACGACGTAGTTATAGCTTTCACATAAGGGGGGTTTAGAGCAGTAATGGCAGCTCATGGTCTATGCTGGAAAGGGTTTCAATTTTAGACCAGACGATGTATAAGCGACCAGGCGTAGCATAGTCAGAGCTGTTTCGAGTACAGGCAAAATGTACTCAGCTACCGGGTACAAGTACTTAGCGTAGAATATTCTTAAGTACAGAGTACAATTACAAGTATTCAATACCCAAGTATTCAAAGTACCGTGTACATTTATGAATACATTCTAATACCACCAATGATGTCATAGGTACAAATTATTACGCAACGTCCTCTTCTAAACAGCCTTGATCTATCAAGGAAATCTAATGAATCCTCATAGGCTGCAAGCGCTGAGGTAGCTACGAACTTAGCATTGCAATGGGTTATGACGTCACTTCCCCTCTCAAACTTCCGTCACATTTCCCGAAATTTACCATCAAATCGCCGGTATAGATGTTCACACATCAAAAATTTTGGTTTACTAAATGAATTCAGCAATTTTGAAGTTTGATTTAGTTATCCAGAGTCCAGAGTTTATAAGGACTCCAGTATAACTGCACAAATTATGATGTATTATTATATATTCTGAATCAGAATTAAATTATCTTTAAGATAGAATAAGATTCAATTCTCTATCTTAAATATTTCTGGAGATATTGAGGCTCAAAATCAAAACTTTGTCTCAAATTTCACAAAAGATTCAAAGCTGATTTTCTTGAAAAAGAAGCCCTTGAGCTGGGAATCTCAAATTACCTTTTTTATAGCCCTTCTCAAAAGCTACAATTGGGCAAAAGATTCATGTCGATAGCTCCACTAGTTTTCAAAATATGGCCCTTTGAAATATTTGAAAATCAAATTTCCATGCATACTGAAAAAATTTGAATTTTTAAATTATTGGATTTGGCAATTTTTGACTTCACTAATCGAAAGAGGAGGTGAAAATTAGTGGAAAAGCATTCACGCAGCTTTGTTTTTTGAGTTTTAGAGCTTGTAAGAAAATAAAAACCGTTTTTCCACATTTTGGGCCCAGAAAATTTCAATATTCTGACATTGTCTCACACAATCGCTCATTACTCGGTTATTATTGCAACAAATATGATGTAAAATTATATATTCCGAATCAGAATTAAATTATCTTTAAGATAGAATAAGATTCAATTATCTATCTTAGATACTTTTGGAGATATTGAGGCTCAAAGTCAAAACTTTGTCTCAAATTTCACAAAAGATTCAAAGCTGATTTTCTCAAAAATGAAGCCCTTGGGTTCGGAGTCTTTAGTGAAAATTTCAGCTTTCTATCTATAATAGAAAAAAAGTTATGACCTTTCGAAGTTTTCCAAAATCTAAATCATAAGATGTGCTTTATGAGTTTGCAATTGAGTTGCTTATGACTGTGTTTGGGTTGTTTCAAGGTAGCTTTTGATAATTATTGTAAAAGGAAATCAGAATTTCCAAATTTATGGCCACAGATACAATTTCACAGTGTACAGAAAAGTTCAAAATTTTGGAACGCATGCTAAGCATCTGATGCTAAACAAGAAATGGCTGAAAATTGGTCATATCGTAACCGTTACATAATAGGTTTGTTCCAACACAGCAGGAAACCGTACAATTTATTGTCATGATTCTGCGCAAACTGTAAAATTTGCGCGTAGAAACCGAAATTCATTCACTGAGTGGTTTCGAAACCGTTCATGAGACGGTTTTTGACGTGTTGGAACAGATCTAATGTCAGATCTCAACTTGTCTGGGGTCCGATTTTCGAATATTTTCGTATACGAAATTTGATACGATTTCGAATGCTCCCCATTTAATTTACATTGCTGTCAGTCAAATTTCGTGTACGAAATGTACTCGAATGGTTTCGAAAATCGCACCCCTGGAAATGTACTTGTGACCAAATAAATATGTATTTAGTTACAGTCCAATAATTTTACTCACCAACTGCAAATCTATTCGAAAACAATGAAAATTTAACAAATTTATTTAAGTAAAAACGCATGTACGCGGATATTTTGAAAACTACTCAGTACAATAAAAAGTACCGGGTACCTATTTTCTATATTCTTAAGCAGTCCAAGTACGCGATTCAAAAAGTTTTTTGGACTGAGTACCGAGTAACTAAAAATATACTTAGAGTACAAATGAAGAGTACTGGTACCGTACCCGAGTACCGCACAGCTCTGAAACTCTTCAATAAAAATAATTTATTCAGTTTAATGGGGGGGGGGTTCTAACCCCCAAAACCCCCCCCTTATATACGTCCTTGAAATCCTATACTGCAAAATTCTGTTTATTAACTGTATATTCGTACTCAACTAGAATTCATTGAACCTGATAATTCCTCACAAAAATTCACTTCCAATCTCGAATATCTGTCCAAACTAGATTTTTTTCATTTACATATGTATATAGGTAGGCCTATCGCAAATCCCTTGTTACTAGTTAAACTAATTTGTTTCTTGTGGCAATAAATTGCTATAAATTCCATATAAGTATTGCCATAATTAACATAACAACTAATTACAATCGAAAGCAATCAATAAATTTAATTAAAGAATCATTCAAAATTATTTAAACCTGTTATTCAGAGTTATTTATAAACAATAATTATGCAAATCGACAGATACGTCTCACCGGTTATGCGTGTTGTATCATTGAACGTTAATTTGGTCAGTATATGGTTCACTATAGTGGTCAAAGCAGAATTGAAATAGGATTTAATCTCTTCTTCTAGCTTGATTTTCCTATAAGCTCAGGAAAAGTCAAAACTATATAGGTACATATTTAAAGTTTCAATCTGATGTCTAAGCTATTCAGGCTCCGCAGAGCAAAAGTTTGCCTTCAGAAAAAAACAATAATGGTTGAAATTTCCGTTTTGACACTTCTCTAATAGGTGCTAAAAGACTTTCATTTCCTTAAAATTGTCCTTTTATCAGCCTTCACTTGGCCGTATCATTACCTTATTGACATAGGATATTCACCTGTCCCTCGTAGGTATTTGTTTTCCTGTCCTTAAAAGGCCAAAACGCTAATATTTGGATTGGATTATTTCTCATTGTCCTAATAAGTATTTCAGACAATCAATTACGAAATTCTTCATCATGACAAATCACCAAGTCTGCAATAAATTGTTCACAAAAACAAAAAGACAATCGTACTTCCGGTTTGTTTTTGGGTACCTGGTGCAAGCCTTCACAAAAGTGGTGGTATCGGGTTAGGCGCCAGTCATTGACAGCTCCGTGTTTACAGATCCGATCCGAGATCAGATCGTACGATAAGATCCTATTAGCACCGGTCCGTCGTATTGGGTCATCTATATACTTTTTGTGTTCTTTGGGGGGCCTTATGGCATTAAATTGTTTTGTGAACGCACAATCAATTACATCAAATTTAAAATTGTTTATGAAGTGCCTTGACAAGTGCACACACATCAAAGGGTACCGCAGATGCTCGAAAACCACTTGACGGTTAAATTTCAATGCGAACAGAGTCCCTATATAGTGGCATCAACTATTTTTTTCTTGCTGGGAACTTTTCCTTTATCATCAATCATTGTATTCTATTTCAATCAATAACCGTCAACAGGGTGTGTCTAATATAGGGCTACCCACTATCACCATCCGGTGGGTCTTTTTTCGAGATCCTAATCAGGTCGCCACGCGTTCTCTCGATTTATGAGTCCAATTTGCCAAAAAAAAAAAAAAACTCAGGTAATAGAGTCAGTCGGTGGAGTTGCGGCGCCCAACGGATACCCGATTTATCGTCTCAAATACGCAGAAATACACTTAGGACTTAATTGACCTAACTAATTCGAGCTATAAATTATCTGCGGGTCCGAGTTCAGTGTTTTATAGTGGTTTTATGGAGGTTTTATTATTGGACGGCCTTTTTTTTTGCGAATTCCGTTGGTGACATTTTTTCGGATTGACTAAAAAGAGACTGGCGCCCTGGGAGCTATTTGGAAAGTTTTATTTCAGTCACTTTAACATGTTCGTTTATATCGTATTTGGTTATTTGAAATGATTTGGCTTATAGTGGAAAAGATCAAAGTTTCATTCCAATCAAAAGTCGACTCAAACAAGGATATGTAGATTGTAGATTGTATTTGGAGTCGTTATAGCTTGTTTCAGCTACTCAGGCACTTTTTAGATATTTTGTGCGTGACTCTGCTTCTAGTTGGTGTCTAAGATTTGTAGGCTTGGGAAAGTATCCACACGTCTTGAAGTGTTAGCCCTTTCAAGGTGTTTCAGCCTTTTGCAGAAGTGAGTAGGGCATTCAAAGATTAAATGTTCTGTAGTTTCTGTTGCTTGTTCGCTAATTTCTCTTGTGTTCATGTCAAGAAGTTGTTCAGATCAGATCTCTTTGCTGAGATGGATATGAATTTTTTTACCTGTCTCAGAACCGGAATGGATCTCCAATGAGCTAGCATATACGGTCCTTTTCCCATCTGTTCGTTTCTTCGAAGACATGGCTTTTCGAGCCCACAAAAAGGTTCTTGGATTTGAAAAGGTGTTACAGCGTCTCACTTTGCGAGACGGTCTGTCTCCTCGTTGTCCTCCTCTACCCTGGTCTCCTGGCTCCCACATTAGAGTTACTTTGTTCCTCCCAGCCAGTCGCTTGAGGATATTTTTACCCTCCCAATCTTGCTGGGAATTGCACTTGATGGCTCCTAGAACCTTTAGAGTCGATCAATTGTCGGACAGTATGTAAATGTGCCTCCTAAAGGCCTCTTTTGGCTTGAAATATTCTGGGAGTTTTACCCATTGCTTACGAAAGTTTAAAGTTTGGTCCAGTTATTCCCAGACCGACTCCTTCCGTTAGCTTCGAACCATCCTAGTACCACAGTGTTGCGTTGTCCGCTTGTGGTAGCTTTGCGTTCTTCTTCCATGATTGGCGCTTTTTTTACAACCTCTACATATGAAATGTAAGTCCAGTGATGTTATGATCTGTTGGGTTACTTTGGCACTCGAGCTTTATAAACTGAAAGATGCGTAAGTGGCCATTCAGATCACCAGGTTTAAATCTTTTTGTCTGGAATAGCCTATCTATTCTTGCCTCTTTTTCCACATATAGGTGAAGAGGCATGTTCAGCAGTGTCTCTAAGGCTACGATGGGGCAGCAAGTCAATAGAGCTCTTGTTATTTCTGGGCCGATTAGTCTTCGTACTTTACGTGGTCCGTAGTCTGTTCTGTCTTTGGCCACCATGCCAACGAGGCGTGGGTGACAATGTGTCTGACAACCAAATAATTTTGCAGTCCAGAAAAGTGACCCCTGAATAGCTAACTTAATCCGAGAGAGATAGTGTGCCGTTTGAAGTGAGGGCTCGCAGATCTAGCTCCTTTCAGTCAGACAAGAAGATGTGATATCAAAAAATCTTCTGACGCTGGTCTTCAAGAAACTAGACTGATATGGCGTCAATATAAACCAAAGGTTGACAGCTGTGTGCACGCTTGGAAATGAGGAGGAATGAAAGTAGTGTATTTCGTGCAATCGGTTCAAAACCCTTTGAACACCTTTATATTGATACATACGTTCTTTCGGATCAAAAATTCCTAACAATTAGTGACAATTTTTCGAAGTTTGCACAAGCTATTCCAATTATTAGCAAAACTTCAGTTGAGATTGCATCACAACTAATAAGAGATTTCAGTGATCACGGAATTCCACAAAGAACTACTTCTAATAACGGAACTGAATTTAAAAATACAATTGTAACATATTTATGTACTTTACATAAAATCGAATTCCATTACACGACTCCTCGAAACCCTAATTCGAATAGTCCTATTGAGAGATTACATTCTACCTTGAGAGAAAGTTTAACAAGTTTGAAATTACAAAGCCCAAATAAAAACATAAATGACCTAATGGTAATTGCAATCTTAAACTATGGGGTTTTCAAAAAAAAAAAAAAAACAAAGATTGCTTTGATTACCAAAACGTACGTCGCATTATTGTTTCTTTATTGATCAGGATTTTTGACAAGAAATTATCACTTTCCAACAGTTTTGAACAGCTACGATTTATGGAGTAGTCAGTTTCCAGAAGGTGGTCCTGAAGGTAAGTATAAGCCAGTGGTGTTGATGAAAGGATAGTCACCATTAAAAACTCTCGTTGCAAGAAAAATTAGCAAGTACATATCTACCTAAGACAGATTCTGAATTTGACAAAAGCAACTGATGATCATAACAACACTTGGAGGAACTAACGTCAAGTCACAGCGATAGATCTGAAAACTGAATAATGGAAAAGAGATCCAGAGGCGAATGAAGCCGATGAGATAGATCGAAGAATTCAAAATAACCGCAGGATTATACTGGACTCAAGTAATAGCACTAATAGCTGGCTAGAAACGGGATAGATCTATATCCAAAGATGGATGATGACCTAGATGGTAACAGTCTTAAGAAAAGGAAAAGGGAGATCTTAAGAATTTTTTAAAATTACTAATACTAAGCAACTGCTAACGTGTCAACATTAGTCTTGAAAGTTAGAAGTCAACGTTCGCCCAGCCCAACATCATAAACTTTACTAAAAATAAGTCAAGTTGCGACTCATATTATTACCGCATATGTCGTAAGTAGGAAAACCTACCTATCTAATCTATACAAATGAAACATCCAACTTTTTTAGTTTGGCAATGCGGCATCCATAAAGCTGAGCCAATTTTGCTCTTTTTCTTATTTTTTTTTTATGTACAGGGTTGTTTTGTATATAACATATAGCTCGCTTATGAAGCAAGATAGAAAAGTGGCAGACACAACTGATATTTTTTTAACTAGAACACCCTGTGTACTTTTTGATAATCGAATAGGCATTATTTTCCTGGTTTCAAAAATATATATAGGATGTTCATTTGTACTTGCTCTACCTGCTCGAAAAATCAGTAAGATCTGCTAGGAGCTGCTAATTGATAGCTTCTAATAAATACAAGTGAAAGCCGATCTACTTTTGAGATCTGCTTCAAGGAAGAAAAGCAGTACAAATGAACACCCTTTTTAGGTTAGCTTTGTTTTGGTTTGAAATTTTGAACGATTCTGGGATTGCGCAAGCCTGCTTGCGCACAAAAAATATTGATACCAATTCTGAACCGATCTGGAACGAAACAAACCAAAAGAAGCCGCAAATCACAAAATGCCAGAACAGTTCCTCCTTCAGAGCAAGACCTGAGATAACCGTTCTAGAACAATTCCAGAATTGTCCTTATATAGTTCTATAAATAAACCAAAATGCTGTCAACACAGTTCGGTTACGATTCTGAAAAAAACGAAAACGCGTTTATAACATGCGCATGTGCAGAATGCAGAATGATTCCGAACTAATGAAATCGAAACAAAGCTTATATATAGGTTTACATACACATATTAAGAAAAATTGTTAATGCATCTAATTTGATATTTTTGAACCAAAGAGAATAGCTGTGTTAGTGAACGTAATGCGTACCCATTACCATACATTTCTGATATATTAGGTAAGCTGAGGGTGCCAAATATTTTTCTTCGTTGGATATTCAAAGTGCTTATTGGCAGATTGAACTTGAAGCTCCTTCTCACCAATATGCAGTTTCTACTTTCTTGTCCAAGGATCCTTTTCAGTTTGTCAGGATGCCATTTGGTCTTCATAATGCTCCTGCAACTTTCCAAGGTTTAGTAGATAATCTTTTTGATGCAGAACTTGAACCGTACATTTTAAAATATTTGGATGATATTATCATTGGTATGTCTACCAAATTGCATTCTTTTTATCAAGTCAAGCCATCTAGAGCATATTTAAAAACGAGTGGAAAAACTCGCAATTTTTCAATAAAGATCAGCAGGTTTGAACAAGCTTGTATATGAAAGTTATAAGTATATGCATTTTTATTTTAAATTAAACTGATACAAACATAATAAAACTTAACAATAAGAACCAGAAAATATTATAGAATCTGTTAAAAATATTTGACTCGAATATAATTTATGATTTGAACATGTTAGTTTGTGATTTGCAAACTCGATCCTCACAATTGGGTTCATTATAACTATGAGAGATACAAAGAAGTGGCCATACCATATCCTTCAAAGTACCTCTAAGAAAAAAATAATAAGTATAGATTTTTGAAAATTCCGGGTCTGTCCAGGTATCTCCAAAGCTTCTCAGAATGTTATAATAGCATATTGTTGAATAAAATTATTGAGGCTTTCGCGGCCAGTAGGTCCTAGAGGTACCTCTATTGGGGCTCAATGGCCGTCATAAATTATAATTTCTTGAAAATCCATAGTCTATAATTTTACCTTGATCCGCAACCCGCCACCTTGAAAAGGCTATAACTCGAAAACGGCTCGACCGATTTTTTTGTGGTAATGATGAAATTTGATCAGGAGGTCATGAACTATATTATACTAGAATTTTATTGGATTTGACCGGAAACACTTTCCCATAATTTTTGTGCCTTTTAATAACTATTATGAAACGATTTTGTTAAATGTAAATTTTAGATAATTTGAGCAATTAAAATTATTGAATATTACATATTAATCACGTGTAATAGACAATGGACCTCTTGCATGATTTTTTTTAATTTGCTTCTTGGAAAGAGGAGTCAAACTCATCTGTATTTTTTTCCGATTTTTTTCGGACTTGCAAAGGCCAAATTTCTGATTGGTCAATTTTATTCAGTGTTGCCCAGATGTCAAGAATTTCATGTAAACTTTTCCTGGGGGCGACAACTAAATCGATATATCGAATTCACAGATTTGTAAGTATCGGATATGGAATCGATTCTCATCCCTATGGAAAACTTAACCCAACTTTTCAATTCATTATAATCATTATTTATTTCTATTTATTTATTATTAGCCTGTCCAAAACTCCAAAACAGACAGAAGGCAGAGAAGGCACACAAACCATCAAGAAACAAACAATAAACCCGAGCATAAGGCCATTATGTCGTTTATAATTGAATACCTTAGGTACTCATTTATAGTCCGACAAATACCATTTTAAAGTCACGTGATATTGGTGGCAAAAAACGTATGTCCATTGATTATGTCGTTGATATCACCTACAAAAAGCTACTAGTGGTTAATTACTATTGAATTTTAAGATATGTTCCCAATAGCATTTTACAAACGCGTTTCTGAAGTAGTATTGACCAATCAGATGGGAATTTTAATACTTGCAATTGTTGTGAGACTCACTTTTGTCGCATCTGCTGTCCATTGTAATACATTCTGAACTTGAATTGGGTACCCGATTTCTATTTGCTTCTTTTCGAGTTGGAAAAAGGTTAATATAGTCAAAATTATTAGCTGTGTTTGTTCGTTGTATTATTTTCCAAAATTTCTTTGACAAACTAATTGATGACAGTGACGGATTCTATTTCAGGTAAGAATATTATGAACAATAATTAGACACCAATTTTTTTGTCAATTTTGCTATCACCGCTGTTTGAGATGTATTCAACAAGGATAGAGAAAAATCACGTGACTTTAAAATGGTATTTGTTGGACTATACTAGTGTGTGCTTCTAAATTTTAGAGGCTTCTACCTAATAAGCATATAAGGGAATCATTATTTGTAGAAGATTGCTCTACTCCACCTGCATTTTACTAATACCTATCCACCGAGAACCTACCCTTCTTGTGAATTTTTTTCCGAAAGCATATCTATGCTCACCTCTGGCCAGTTTCCGGAATCGGTTTTTACAAACTCTTCCATCTTCCATCGCACAAACAAAATAAACAATAATTACCTAACTATTAAAATTATTATTTTTCTTAGTGGTTTATGGGAAATAAACACGAGTATAATTTTTATGTGTCTGTATTCCATACCTTCCACTTTCCCTAAAGACCTTTTCAAATTTTCCCAGGCAAAAACATCATTTTTCTTTTTTCTTCAAATTACACTGCCGCAGCCTGCTGTTTTTTGTTGTTAATTATTGTTTATTTTGTGATGATAGGTAAATTGGCAGCCAGGGGCACTGACCTATGGTAAACAAAAATCGCTTTTATCGTTTTCGTACTTTATACTGTGCCGGATTAGTACAGATATCGATTTCTTTGTTTAATTCGCATTTATAGACAAGGAAAGAAAATTGTCGATACTTCAATTAATAGATGTCGTTCTTCTCTTTAAAGTTTCAAGTCAAAAGTAGGGCTGTACCAAAGTCGATACGCAAAGCGATTTTGATAAATATATGCCTCCTTTTTTGTCCGATGTGTTCAAAAAGAAAAAAAAAAAGATTCGTTTGGAACATGGAAATTTGACAATCAGTAATTTTTGATTGATGCAAAAATATAGCGCAAAATTCAAATAATCTGCTTTTTTTTCTTTCAATTTCTGGCTTCAAGATTTTTAATACCTGGTTTTAAAAGAGCGTTCAATTTTCTTTCAAATGACATCAAATGAAAGAGAATTGAACGCTTTTTTAAAAGAGGTATCACTCGACCCCTTGTTCCATTTGAAATAGTGAGGGTTAGTTTCACCCCGCCTAGAGGGTTAAAGTGGAAGTGCTAAAAATGTTTGTTGAAAATCAAATTACATGTATACGAACGATTTTTAAAAAAATAAACGTAGTATCAGATATTCAGCCTGTTTCGTTTTAAATGGTACACCCTGTATATAAAAGTTATATTTTCTAGCGGTTCTCGTAAATCCCTTTACTTTGTATTTACATTTTTTCTCACAAACCCTAATTGAAGCTGTGCTAATTATTTTCATTTCTTTCAAGGTGACATTGTATAGATCTAAAATCTGTTTTTTTTTTAAAGATAAAAGTCAAACTGACATTATGTTGGCAATACAATGTAAAAGTGTAAATGCTTTCAAATTTTTTATGTAGAAAAGGCTTGTGTTGCCAACATAGTTACTAAATTTTTGACTTGGGGAATTATCTTTAAAAAAAAAACGCACTTTATTATATGTCATCTCGTCAATAACTATCAATAATAATTCTTCATTATAAATAATAGCTCTTTACTGTCGCACGACACAAACTCATAACTTATTGTCCAATTAAAACCACCGATGAAATCATATGGGTCCAATCAATTGCAGAAAACGCGCTTGTTTATATCGACGGAAGAAAAAATAAAGAATAAAGAAATTCCTATTTTTTTTTCAGGGATACATTCCTGGACGAAAAAAAATTAATTGAGACAGATTGTCTTGTAGCCAACTTAATTGTTGTTGTTTTGCGAAAAAAAAAATCTGACCATATTGCGAGTTGGTGCAGGCAGGACAAGCAAGACACATACGGAGGGTTTTAGTTGACTTTTATAAGTTGGACAGGTTAGTTGGGTACCTAATTATCGAACGCGAATGGAGAACTTACTAAACGGATACAATAAGGTTAGTAGAGGGTTGGTATTGAGCAAAGAATTTCCTCCTGTTATGCTCTATATCCTCTATTTGCTTATTTGAAGAAGAAAAATGAAGAAATAGGTACATATTCTGTATAACATTGTTTGACTGTTTCACGACGTCTTTCTTTCTTCACATCTCGCATTCCCGAGATATACGCATATTATCCGAGTTCAGCCAGCTGACGGTCCTTTTCGGAATCATACTATAAAGTATAATAGTCTCAAGCATCCGAGGTACTGAAATGGCGGTACTTACCTACATTAGATAAAAGATATCAACAATAACTATATACTTGATTCTCAACTTGTTTTAGTATCTAGATAGGTATGTATCCATTAGTTTTTTTATTGTTCGGTAATTGAAATGATTAATAAAATTGATGGTCCGAAATTTTAATGAATTGATCAAAAACAGTCTGTCTGGAACCGACAATGCGGTTGAGGCCCTGGCGTTAAAATTTACCTGGCGCCCCAGCTTCGGACAGAACAATGTTATTTTTATTGGGCTTTGATGAGAAAATGATGTCATTCGAGAAGAGTATACGTGTATGTGGTCCCATTAGCTGTGGTGGTACCGCCGCCGAAGCCGCTATCTCCCGAAGTCCAACTCGAAGAACCACTTTAAAAATTATTTCGAGAGAGCCAGGCTCGAGGTACTACTACCACTCACTACCAATGACCCCGATCGGATCCTCGCGTCCGGCAGTAATTTATTAATGTCCCCGTACTTTTAATTCTTATTTATTAGATTCACCTGTATAGTCAGGACTATCAATAATTTGTTATGATGCTCTGTGAATTATTTGACTGAGGATCACAATAGTTGAAAAACAGACTAAATAGTCTAAATAAGTCCATTTTCTTACAGCAATTTCCATTCATTAGTTTCTTGTTCTTTCTATGGGAATGGATTTTATCTTATGGAAAATCATTTCATCTGCTCTCTTTGCTACAATTTTATTCCTCCAAAATTAGTGCATTTTATTTAGTCCCATGGTTTTTTACTATCTACTTCAATGTCTATAATAGCTTTTTCAAATGTATATTTTGTTCCATATGTCTATATCGTTCCTTCTACTTTCCCATTATGTCATTCTTCATCCTTCAAGATTTTTCTTTGTTCATAGATCCTTTTGTATTTTGTACCTACCTCGGAAATAATTTTCATCTAACAAATTCCAATAAATTTCGTAAAAAGTTTTGGCACATTTTTTAGACCATATGCCACACTTCCCCGCATTTTTTACACGCTTTTCTTTGGGTCACACATGTGCAGCAACAAGACACGACTACACGACAGTGTCACAAGGGCAATGAAAAATTGCCCCCTCATCAATTTCGTGCCGCCCATCTGTCCTTTGTCACCAGCGCGATAGTGACGATTTATTTTCGGTCTAGTCTAAAAGAGAAATTACTCAAAAATAGTGACGCAAACCGAATACACATAAAATACCGAGTGTTCGCACTCGAAAGTCCACTTAAAATATTATTGAGACGATTTACTGCGATTTATTAATCGTAACTTTGCATCTGTTAAGACATAAGATTGGGGCCTTCTAATGTTGATGGTAGATTAACCTACAAATGCAAATCTCGAGTTGTTGATTTATGTGTTAAGTGAATCGTTAAAACTCAAACGATCGCACTTGAGTTTGTATTTTTAATTTCACTAGTTCATCAATTCATTTAGCCAACATGCAGGGTGTTCGAAAATTGTGCACCATCCTATCAGGATGTATATTCTCGAAATCGGGGAATAGCGTTCTCACGAGAACTCTGTCCTTGTCAGTGTTAAGGAAATACAAATATGGGCGACTCAAACAGAACTTTCATTTTCATGAGAGATGTTAGAGAAATAAAATCTAAATTGCAAGCTTTAATGTGTGATGTAACAGAGAATTATGATGTGATACAGTTGACTGAAACCTTTCTTGACAGTTCAGTATTAACAGTTGAACTTGGTCTTGATGGGTGTGACAGATCAGAAAAAAACAGCATTTACTTGTCTCAGGGTGGTGTTGTCATTGCGATCAGCTTTCATGTCGTCGGCTAATCACTCCAGTTAACAGTGTTGAACCTGATTTGTTTCAATAATTAGTGTCGATAACAACAAAATGTCGGTTGGGAATGCATATATTCCTGGTATCTCAGGTGTGGATGTCTACGAGGCTTTTGGTCTTTCATTTATGCACTTAGTGGACGAGAACGCCTTCACCAGAGATTTTTCTGTGGCGTGATTCCAACCTTCCAAAGATATCTTGGGTGAATGGAGAAAATGGAACACTACCAGCTGGAAATCTCTTCATGGAATCTTCGGCGATCTCTGACTGTGTTGCATACCTGAGATTGTATCAGAATATCCAGATTCCAATTAAATATGGTAATTTTCATGGTTTGCAGTTTTCTAACCATATGAATAATAATGTTTCCATATGTGATAAGCCATTGCTAAGACTGGATGCTCCATATCCAGCCTTTGAATGCTGTTTTAATTTGTGTAATAGTCAACCAAAAAATATGTCATGTGATTACTTTTATCATAATTTTAAATGTGCAAATTATCGTGATCTAAATTGATTTCTGTTTACTGTTGATTGGTCCTTCGTTTCTGAGTGTACTGATTTGGAATTGGTGGTTTCAGAATTTTTGGCCATGCGGTTAACTCACTTGTTCCCATGTGTGGATTAACGACACCCCAATTCCCTAAATGGATGAATAGGTAATGAGTTGAAAGATATAATTTTGCAGAAAAAGAAAGCACACGAGATATTTAAAGATTGTGTAGAGATATGTAGAGATATGTCATCTTTCAGTCATCAAAGTTATATAAAGGCTGTTCGTTTGTACTTGCTCAACCTGCTCGAAAATTGAAAAGATCTGCTAGGAGCTGCTATTGATAAACTTTACAATATATGGGGCAAGTGAATCTACTGAGATCTGCTTGGAGCAAAAACCTCTAGAGCGCAGTTGACAAAACGTCTTTTTGGAATTTTGTGAACTCTAAAATGAGTAACTCCGAATAACCGCAGTCTATGACTATTGATGAGGAATCCAGTAATCATCCCGAGGAGATTTCTGAAATGTTTAACAGTCATTTCTCTTCAGTTTACTCAGAATGGGGATACAAATGTGTCGTTTGTCTATGATAAGTCTGTTGGTCTTGCTTTTTTACAACTGTCTGTGATGTTTTTAATAAAATTTGTAGTTTGAAACAAACATTGGGACCAGGTCCAGATGATATACCTGTCATTTTATTGCAAAATTCTAAATATGTTTTATCTACAAGCGTTTGGTTATGACGTTTTTACTCCATTTTTCTAGTATTTGAGTTAAGTCATGAGACTCATAACAACACAGTGGTGTTATGGACTAGGTTATGAATTCATAAAACAACTAGTGGTGTTATGGACTAGGTTATATATCTTTTATATACAGGGTGTCCCACGACGTTTCTCCCAGGTGATGCCTTCGGAACGCGTAATCCAATATAATTGAAATTTTGAGGATCTGGGTAACTTTCTGTGCCGCTTCTACAATTGTCATCCAATTTTACCATTTTTGCTTCAATTTCGGTCAAGTGACGTCAAATTTCGAATCTTAAATGTATATTATGATATTTTTCGTTAGAAAATTAAACCACAAAATCAGCTATGGCAAATTTGTTAAGGCTTTGTTAAAGGATATGACGGAAAATTATACAGTGGAACATACGATGATGCGTTCCGAAATGATCATTTGGGAGGAACCTCGTGGGACACCCTATATATAACACAACTATTTTTGATGATTTGGCAAATGTCGCCTGTTAAGGTAAAATGAAGGTAGACAACGACTAATAGATGAAAATGAACATTCTCAGTTTTCGCTTTATAGATAAAACGTACATTCACACATGCATTTTAACATGACTCGACACATGACTACAAAACTTGTTGATTAGAACGACTCGATCTACGACCTCGTCGTTCTAATTTTTCATACTCGTTATTGTAATCAAGTTCATAAACGCACTTGTTATAAATAACTATTATCTACAAGCGTTTGGTTATGACGTTTTAACATAACCATTTTTCTAATATTTGAGTTATGTCATGAGACTCATAACAGAACAGTGGTGTTATGAACTAGGTTATGAATTTATAGCACAACTAGTGGCGTTATGGACTAGGTTATGAATTCATAACACAACTGTTTTGGGTGATATGACAAATGTCAAAATTAAAACTGTTTGACAAATGTCGCCTGTAAAGGTAAAATGAAGGTAGACAACGACTAATAAACGAAAATAATTGAGAAAACATTCTTATTTTTTGCTTTGTAAATAAAACGTTGTACATTACACGTACGTACATACACAGACTTCTCCAAGGCTTTTGACAGGGTTGATTATGGCATCTTTGTTGAAAAAGCTAGAAGCTATTGGAATATATGGAGAGTTCATTTGAAAATATGTTGAGAGGTAGGACGCAGGCATTATAAATAAAAAGCTATATTTCATCTGAAACGAGAATTGCCTCAGGCGTTCCCCAAGGCGGACACCTCTCAACTTTCTTATTCAACTGCTTCATCAATGATGTTAAACTCTTTCCATGTGTCAAAATGTCAAAGTTGATAAATGATGTTTTATCAAAATGTGACATAATATGTTTGACCATTCATATCGAAGATTTTCGGCTAAACTCAAGGTTGTTTAAAACGAGGTTGCCTGATAACTTTTATGACGTCATCTGTATGCCTCAACATAAGGCATTCCAGATGCGTCATCAAGTTACCCATTACCAGACAACCTATGAACTTTAGGAACCTTGGGCTGAACTAAAAAATGTCTTATATAATTAGTCTTGTATTTGATCCGCCATCTTGTGTCTTGTACTTTGACAGAGTGATTTTTTTTTGGAACATTGTATTTCTGATGATTTTATATTATTCAATTGACTTCTTTGAGTAGAATTAAGTAATTATTGTAAATGCTATATGCGTGAATAAAATTTGAATTTGAATGTTGCTCCCCTGTTTCAAGAATAAGGGCCCAGATCAGTTGCCACTTGCGTGATGAGATCAGTTTTCTAATCCTATTAATAAAAATCGAAGACCTATGCTCCATCATCTGAAACAAAGATTTGTATTGGATATTTCTTGGAGCATAACTGCTGCAAGCTGCAAATGTCAGTTTCTATCCAATTAGAGCTGCTAATTCTCGAATTGCATCAAGCAACTCGATCCAGAAGAAAAACCATGACCTTTAGCATAAGACCAGAAACTGACAAGAGCCAAAGGCCACAATATGAAAAATCCTAACGCAACAACACCACAATTGCATTATATTGTTCTAATCAAAAGCTGGATCCACGTGGGCGAAAAAATAAAAGGATACGCTTATCGTAGAAAATTTACGACGGTACTCGGCAAGGTACTACAAACACTAAAAGCTCTTGTCGACCGAAAGGGCAGCTCCAGCCGACGGTGTCGTGTGACTGTGGGAGTAAAGTGGTCCTTTTTTTTTCGTGTCGGCTCTAATATAGGCCTTGTGCTTGTGTTTTTTTTAGAGAGACGGATCGCTTTGATTTGGCTTTGAGACGCGACAGGCGCCGGCTTAAGTCGCGAGATTTAAAAAGACAATCTTCAGGAATCAGATTTCAAATTATCATACCAAATCAAAACATCAGGATTCACATTGGGGTAAATTTAGTTGAGAATTATATGGTTCATTATGTTGAAATACTAAAATATTATGGTTGTTCTTCTCCAGTGATTGTGGTAGGATGTTCGTTGTCATTGAAAAAACATTTCAAAGTTATTGTTCCCTATTCATCTTCTCAACAACGATACTTGAGCTGCAATGTTATTTTGTATTTGGGATTTTATAGTAGGTAAGCAAAAAACCTCTGTCATCGATGTCAATGCTGAATTGTTAACTCATGTCTTTGACATGCTCTAGTCAAACTGAACAGTGTTACCACCTGCGTCATCAGGTATAGAATTAATCTGGTGTATCATTAAGAAATCTTGGTACCTATTCAATTTTTCTATATGCAGAATTTGCCTTCGTTTAGAAGGCTGGTGCTTTCCAGGTTATTTGTCGAATGTTATTTTCATCTATGTAAGTAGACTAGGTACCTATTCTTTTTTGTAACGATTTTCCTGAAAGAAGATCGATGTACATTGACTTTGCAGCTTCGAGACCTATTTTACAGCTTCCTCTTTCATCAACATTTTTAGCAGCTGCCTTTGAGGTATGAAGTATTTCCAGATGAGACTGTATTACCCATGACAAGATATACCTATATTTTATCCTTTTTACGCTAAGTTCAATAGCTAAATGAGGCTCGAGTCTCCCTAGAGATCAGCAAGCATTGTAAATTTAATAGTTCTTTTGGATTCTGGAGTTGTTTAGAACTCTCCTAGCCATTTTGAGTCTTGGTCAAATTTGGTGTAGATGCAGTTCTCTAGTGGTCGAAGTGAGCGGTTGACAACATCTTAGCTACAAATATCGTATTAGTTATTTTGAGGAATGACACTTGACAATATCCAAAAAGAAAAATATGGTACCAGAAGATTTACCTTGGAGAGGTCAGTTTTATGAAATGGTTGCTGCAAAAAGCTATCATTTGTGTTCTAAGGAAAGATGGCTGCTTGCATGTGTTTAGTTTAGAATAGTAGGATTTTTATTCCAAGTCAATTTATTGGGACTCAGCGTAGTAGAGCGCTTTTGGCTTTCCAGTTTCCTGTATAATCCCTTCCTGATAACTTGCCCAGAGGAGCGAAAGGTTGATATAGTGAGAAGAACATCCTTTTTCAGTAGGTATATTTATTTTTCGTCAATATAGATCATCATCAATCAATCAATTGCATGTTTACCAAACTAAAAGTGGTTTTCCGGTCATTTAAACTTTATATATTTCTTCTGATAAATCATCCTACTGGTCGCTTTTATTAGTAGATATAAATTAATCGCCTCAAAAGCTCAAAAACCAGTTCCGCTAATGCAAAATTCTTCTTTTAGTCCAGCAGTGGATATAATTGATTGGGGCTGTCGCGCGACAACGCCTCTCTGTAAATCAAACCAATTTTTTTTTTTTTTTTTTTTAGTTTTTCGCCTTTTATCATTATTCTTTTCGTTTTATACTTTTATAGTCCCACTAGGTATCCCTGAAACAGGCCAAATGTATTTTATCTTTAATTACAACTTTTATTTCGTATTAGTTTTATTATGGAATAATAAATTTTTTAATTATATTTAAATGATTTTAGTGTAGGTCGGCTATAAAAAAAACATTGTGCAATTAAAAAATTGTAAAAAATAAATGCATCAAATTAAGAGTTTTCCCTTTTTTAAGTTGTTTAAACACATATATTATAGGTAGGGTATAGATACTTTCTATTATATAATTTTTTTTCTCTGAAAATTCTTGTGTCTTTAACAAGCCCGGATATCTCTCTAGTAATCCCATTATTTCCTATATCACACCCATAATCGATATTTCATTCGCCTAAAGTCACATTAAAACCTACTCTCTATTATATAGGGTCCGATATTTTATTTCCTTGATAGACAATTTACAACTTCATTTCGTTGCCCCAAAATGGCGACCATAACGTGGGGGCCCTCGCGACCATTTTACCCAGTTGGTGGTTGGTCACGATATACGGCAATAATCATAATTCTTTTGGGTTTGCTGGATATCATTAATATACCAAGAATAGTGGGGTTGCGTTTTTTTTAGGGTGAAGTGCGTGTGTGGTTTGGGTTGGGTTGAACACACACTAAAATTTTAGGAGGGTAAATAAAAGCATTATAGTTTTTCTAATAATATTGACTGTTGGATTTAGAGGTCGATCAACATCAACGCACGAATAAGTTGCATTTAGAGTTGATTTGCGGCAGATGAATTTTGAGATTAGAGTAGAATTTTTTTCTGATTCAACATTCACGAAACCTTGGAATTATTTATGATATTATAGGCTGGTGAACAAAAACCACATTTTTCAAGATAAGCGCCTTGGTGAGAGGTGAAGAGATACACTCTATTTACCATCAATTTTTCCAAAGCGTTTACCACGAAGCTCCGATTAAAAAACTAGATACCTTGGGCCTCTCAGGTTCTCTTCTACAATGGATACAGCGCTTATATCACAGGTATGACTCGAATGGTACACCTTAACAACTTTACATCTTCTCAAATCTTAGTATCATCAGGCGTCCTCCAGGGTTCACCCTTCTATTCAACATCTTTATCAATGACATTTCATCTTGTTAAGCATAGTCTTTTTCTTCTGTTGATGATAAAGCTGTTTCTAAAAATAACATCTCCAGAAGATTCTTTAGCGCTTCAAGAAGATCTAGACAGATTGTCACAATGGTGTCATGCCAATGGCATGGATCTTAATGTTCTCAAATGCAAGGTCCAAGGGGTGAACCACTAGGGTGAAAATGTGACGCGATTGCGAAAAATAAGGGATTTCACTTGATTGCGCGGGATTTCGCAAAATTTCATATGATTTTGCAAAAATACAAGGGATTTCCCGCGATTTTGAGGAATTTTGTATGATTTCGTGGGATTTTGCATGATTGCAAAGGATTTCTCATGATTGCGCAGGATATCGCTGAAATAACCAAGCATAACTACCTACTTATCTATAAGGAATCTGTAGTAATATTCATTTGACGCTAATGATACGTTTTAGGA
Source organism: Ceutorhynchus assimilis (assembly GCA_917834065.1). Classification (NCBI taxonomy): domain Eukaryota; kingdom Metazoa; phylum Arthropoda; class Insecta; order Coleoptera; family Curculionidae; genus Ceutorhynchus; species Ceutorhynchus assimilis. The sequence continues at coordinate 9,793,509 of OU892281.1, forward strand.
AAGGAAAACTACTATTGGTACCTAGTAAATTCGATAAAGAAGACAACTCAAATTGAAAATAGCCACAATGATTTTCCGAAAAATAAAATACAAAAGTGCTATATGTTAGAAATATCGTCGGAAATAACATTTTTGACACTGCTGGCGCATGAAAATATTATCACTGATAATTTTTTTATTCTTTCAAATAGGTACCTACATGAAGATTTGAGTGACTATCAGTTGAAAGTGATCAAACTGAAGGTGATGATCTTTCAAATCTCTCCAATTATCATCATGAAAATAAAGAATGGGGCGCTTTTGACTTTGGAAACATCACTAAGAGTAATGTAATCAGTGGTATAAGAAAACTTGAACCCAAGAAATCCACCAGCCACGATGAAATACCATTTTATAGAGGGTGTAAAAAAAAGTGTACCGGACTTCTAGGGATGATACTACTTATGAAAATAAGAAAAAAAGTTCCTATATGAACAGATGCTCCTGAGATCTTTTTTTCTTATTTTCATATGTAGTATCACTCCTCGAAGTCCGGTACACTATTTTTTTACACCCTGTATAAGGGATCTGCAGAACTATTGGCAGAACACTTGCTTGGCTTATCTTTTTGGCATGTCAGTTGAGCAGGAATGCTTTCCAGATGTGTTGGAATTGTCAACTATTTCTCCAATTCATGAAAAAGATGTAAAGAATGACATTCTAAATTATAGGTCTAGTAGTTTGTTAAACAGCTTGGCTACAATCTTCGAAAATATTCATTATGAGAAAATATATGAATGTGTAAAACATAAAATCAGCAGGTTTCAGCATGGTTTTGTAAGGGATAAATCTACTTTTTAACAAACCTGTGTATACTCTCTGTCCTCTGAGCAAATTTCAAAGGCTGTTGGGGCAGGGGTGCAGTTGGATGTTCTGTACACGGATTGTGAGAAGGAATTTGATAAGGTGGATCACTGTGTTCTCCTAAATAAATTGGTTGAGTTTTGGTTCTCAAGAAAAGCTTGCAATTTGTTGAAATCCTATTTGATGGGGAGAAGGAATAGTGTTAAGATAGGTGATTGTTTCTCTAGTGAATATATATCAACCTCAGGAGTCCCACAGTGTTGTCTAACTTTGTAAATTAATCTATTGGCTTAGTATATACAGAAGATTTTAAGCTGTTCAAAACCATATCTGTTAAAGAGAATGATGTCAAGCTAGCTTGAAGTCAATAGTTGAGTGGTTTAAGAATTGTAAAATGTCTCATATGTCAAGAAATGTGCAGTAGTAACCAATGCGTAGTAACATATACCCGTAAATTAAATTAGGTTAGGTTATGTTTAATAAATGGATTTGGTTGGCATCTGTGTGTGACTGTGACCTTGGTGTTCGCCATATTACTGGTTGGGTGTAGTTGTCATGCAAACTCCCTCAAGACACTCCAATTTCCCAATTTGAAGCGATTTCTCAATGCTAACGCAGGATTTCGCACAGATTTCGCGGGATTGCGCATCGATTTCCAAGATTGCGCGCAGATTTCCTAGGGGTTTTGAAGGATTTCGCGGAATTTTCACTGAATTTTTGACAATATTGCGCAAAGTGGTTCACCCCTTGGCAACGTTATTAAATTCCAGATCACATTGATGATAATCCATTAGGCTAGGTGAATCAAATCAAAGACCTAAGTGCGCTATTAACCTCAAATCTAGATTTTTCAGCTCATATTGACAACACAATCAACAAGGCTTTACGCATGCTTGGCTTCAAGAAACGCAGCACAAGAAGGTTCTCGACCATTAATGGCATTAGAACTTTGTACTATTCCTTAACAGATCACATTTAGAGTATGCTGCATCGAATTGAAACTGTTCAGAGAAAATTCTGCAGATACATTAACTACAAGCTTCACAACAATATTCATTTCATTATTCTGACTTATGCACATCATTACACCTAACAACTCTCTCCTGTAGAAGCAAATAGACCTAATCATAATTCAAAAACTCATGAACTCTAGTATAGATTGTCCCTAACTTTCAGAATTGAATTACATGTTCCATCCCGGAATTCTTTACGAAAGCCTTCTTAGATTAGTTGGTATATAAAAGATGTTAAATTTAAAATCGGAGGAAGCAGAGTTTTGAGCCAAAGTGTAGAAATTACTCATAGAGCAGGTAAAGAAAAGAGTACTGTAACGTTTTCAATTACTTTGGATTAAAAAGCTGTTATTACTTACGGCAGTTGTTCATCGGAAAGCATTTCTGGTCGTGTTTAAGGAGAGTTTACTGAGGGAACCACGAAGTTTTTATTTATAAGGTATATCTGCTCTTAAAACTCGTATGCTCAACCGGACAGCGAACTCAACATAGAAATGAGTCATTCCATTTATCAGGCAAGAATTATTAAAAAATATAAAACGACTTCGTTGAGTCTTCTGCTCTGAAAATTCACATGCTCAGCCGAACAGCGAACTGAACATGGAGACGCGACATTCCAATTGGGTGATGCTCAATAAAAATATAATATAAAAGGTAAAATTTGTACGTAAAGAAACCTGTAGTCACTACTTCCAAGTCGAGGTGTTATCGAGGATGATAGGCACTATCCATCAGGGACCATGAAAATGATCTCACAAGTAGGGACACAGGAAGTTTAGGGAAGCATGCCGTCTTTATTGAATTGGCCCAATACTAGGCCTGGATGGAAATCACTTACAGTGTTTTTTTGTTTAAAGAAAGGTAAAATTGACAAAAAATTGTCTACTGATTAAGTTTATAATAAGACTCAAAAGTACACGACTCACCCTGAACAAGGGGTTCCTCGTACATATACCATGATTTGGTACAGTACAATTCAGGCACTGGCATCACCAGAGGTGGTTGCAGATAAAGATAGGCTGGGGAAATAATCATAAATTTAAAGGATGTTCAAGATAAAAAAGGATTTGTTACATACATGGCATGTTCCAACAAAATCACAAAAAAGTGGATGAATAAATTATATCTTTAATTAGCCATAAATGGCACTCCGAACCACAGAGAGATATTTGAAGGATTCACCCTTTCAAGAGACTTTTAAGAAAAGTTAGCACGTTCGCCAAAAAACGAAAGGGCTTGCTGACGTCATTGACGTCGACTGGCTTAACCAAGCTGCCAAGAAAGAGTGACCGTGTAAGTGACCGTTCTCAGCAAGATCGAGCGCAATTCGAATAATTGCAGCCGAAAAAGGTGGCTTTAGCAACCAGAAGGATTGGTATTAGATTTGTTCGGACTTAGTTCAGAATCAGTTCTGAATTGATTCTGAACTAAGTCCGAACAAACCTATTATTCGAAAGGATATAGAGCTAGGCGAAAATTATTGAATAGAAATGGTATGGTGCCACCTGAATGGAAGTAGTACTTAACCTAAGCCTAAGATCCAGAGCCAGATTAAATGACGTAGCATCAAAAGCTACTCATCTGAAATAGAGTTTCGCAGGGCAACTTGGAAGTCACAATGAGCATGAATGGAGCTCAGAATTAATACATAATCAGAACATGCTTGAGTACAAGATCCAGAGGCAGATTACAGAAGAGATGAGATCCACGACCTCAAAATATTACCTGCTAGATTAGAGAAAAGTAATTCAAAATAGAGCCCGCAGATGAGAATTGAGAGATTTTGAAGAAGTATGATAAGGCTAAAGATGAAGAATAATTTTGGGGGCGATTTTGGCAAATGTCTCACTATGGCTAGATGTAATCTATGCTGTCAATCAGAAAACAAGAAGATGAGTGTCAGAAGCGACGATGAAACTGTAAATAAAAGGAATGTTTTCAGGAAGAAGGTTTGTGGATGGATCGACTTCGAGAACTTGATAACCAAAATCTCCTACACCTAAAGAGATGCGAACATTGCTGCTAAGGGCAAGTTCTCAATTGGAAAGGCAAAAAGCAAACTGGATATCGCTCAAGAGTGGCGCGATTCTTTTCAGCTTACAAAATATACTTATAGAAGCATAGAAACCTCCAGAATATTCAGTGAACGGTCAAAGTTTTCCGGATAGATTATTTTGGTGTTACACTGGATACAAGGCTAAAATGAAATCAATACATTCATAAAAATATAAGCTAAGGCTACACTATCTTTAACTTTCTCCAGATGAATATTTAGTACCTATACAACATCCGAATTGAAATCGGAAACGATCTAATCTTGATCTAACTTGTCAGATGTAGTTCAGAAATCATCAGTTGTATTTCAGATAACAATAATATAAGAACAAATTTTTCCAAATCAACACAAGCAAAGGGTATAGGTGACCTTTTATAAATTTCATTCAATACACTACATTGATAACATCTGAAATACATTTGACGAATTCTGAAATACAATTTACAATTTCTGATCTACAAATAAATAATCTGAAACACAAATGACGTTTTCTGAAGTACAAATGATCAAACTGAAATACAAATGACTTTTTCTGAAATACAACTGGCCAGCTGAAACACAGATGACGTTTTCTGAACTACAACTGACAGAGTTGAAATACAAATAACACTTTCTGAAGTTAAACCTACATAACTGGAATACAATTGACACATTCTGAACTACAATTGATGAATCTGGAATACTGATACTTTCTGAAATACTTATGGAAAAGTTATTGTAATTGCAAACATTTAAAAGCAATATGAAAATAAGTTTATATTACTCGCGAGAGAGGTCGAGAGAACTCGATAAAGCATTCTCTCGTCTCGTCTCGAAGTGACTTTTCGAGAGAAAATCGATCTCTAGTAATGGCGGCATCAGAAGGTAGAGCATACTCAGCATACTCATTAGAACACTGAGCAAAGAACATACCTACCTACTTTCTAATCGATAAACCAGATATGGTGAAAAGTTATAGAGCGAGAGGTTATATGTTTTGGGGTGCTGAATTTCAACTTTGCCACCACGAAAAAGTGATGCGTTCCGAGAAAACTGCAAAAAACCGTTATTTGTTTTACTACGCAGAAAAGTACAAGATTTAATGCCGCGGCTGGTGTTTCATAGCCAAGGCATAGCCGAGGCTAGGAAACCAGCCGAGGCATTAAATCTACTTTTCTGCCATGTAAAACATATAATTTTTTCTCCGAATGTTCAAATTCACACATGGACATCTTTTTTATATTTATTTCATTCATTATTATTATCCAAATAATTAAATTATTTTGACAATTGTCATTGTCACCATCAATTTCAAATACCAAATTGAGTGAAATTATTACCTGGAACGTTGTGACACTGTCACTTTTAATGCCTAGGCAGTAAAAGTCCACTTTTACTGTCTAGGCAGTAAAAATACAACTTTTGATCCTGTCAAGTGTCATTAAAAGGCCGCTTTTACTGTCATTCGGAGAAAAAAGCACTTTTTTCGTTCTTTTTGCCATAACACGGAAAATATACTCTTTTGAGAAAAAGTGTCACTTTACAAAAATATACTACATTAAATTTTCTGCAAATTATGTCTCCTAGGTTTTTTTTGTCAGGCAGACGGTTTCGCCTATAGAGCGCCTTGAAAATCGACCACATTTTCATAGTTTACCAAAAATTTGATAAAATATTATAATAAATGAACATACACATTAAAATGGATAATAAAATATGTAACTGTTGATTTGGGTTAGTTGTACTCACTGTCGCCTAAAAAGCTTGGCAACTGGCGGCTCTTCTTTAAAAGAAAAAACGAAAATGATACTTGCACGAAGGAATATTATCATTTTTCATGCAGTGAAGAAAATACCTTGTGGTTTAGCAGTCATAGCTTGTGTTGGTGTTTTATCAGCACAGGATGATTCAGGCAGCTCATCTGAAAGTTGATAGAGAAAGGAATATTTAATTTTTTTAATATATATGACGTTTGCAGTGATGAAAATACTTTGTGATTCAACAGTCATAGCTTGAGTTAGAGTTTTATCAGCAGAGGATGATCCAGGCTTTTCATCTGAAAGTTGAAAAAGGATCATGGCAGTAAGGAATGATATACATGAGAATGGAAAGTTCGTTTTTTAGTATGTTAGTAAAATAGAGGCAATACCTTGCAACTTAGAAGCCATTGAAAGAATCGGAGTCGGATCATCCAGGTTGTCGACGTCGAAATCGTCGTCTTCATCAGCGTCATATTTATCTGTGTTGTCGCAGGCGCCTTCACAGTCCTCACATAATTTGGAGCAAAAAAGTCCAGCCCTCTTGCAACCACAATTACCTTTACAGTGTTTCGTACATTTGGAAGATATTAATTGCAGGAGTCTGGCAGGTGCCAGGTGCGGGAGACTTCAACGTGGTAATAGGTATCAGACAGCCGTTTTAAGCCAACTATGGAAATTTGGTCAAGGCGCTCTAGCGGCGAAACCGTTTGCCTGACAGAAAAACCTAGCAGACATAATTTGTAGAAAATTTAGTGTAGTTTATTTTTGTACAGATATACTTTTTTCAAAAGAGCATATTTTTCGCGTTATAGCAAAAAAAACGAAAAAAGTGCATTTTTTTCGCGATTTTTCGCAGTTTTCTCGGAACGCATCACCTTTTCGAGGTGGCAAAGTTGAAATTTGGATTCAGCACCCCAAAAAAATATAAAGAACGAATGAGAAAAAAACTTCTATATTTTTTTCCCCGCCAAACTACCAAGTGACTGAACTATTTTATAAGTCTGTAAATTACTAATCCTAATCCTGAAATATAAGAATATTAAACCTTATTAAAAGAAACAAAAAAATATCCGAAAATATAATTAAATATCACAATACCTTTTAAATTAGATAATTCTAAAGATAGGTACCATGTACCATCTAATTGGTACTTTACCCGATTTTTGTATTCTATTATTGTTGATGGGAACTAATCAAAATAAAATACAGAACCCGCCGGTCCTGGTCAAAATGTTACTCAACAACCAACGTGTCCTGGCGCGACGGTACACAGAAACCCTTTCTGAACGAGGCTCCACTCGTCCCATCATCATCGAAAAGTCTTCTTGAAAAAATTATTGTCGTCGTATCAATTAGGCTTCGGACCGTCGCCTTCTTTTTTAATCACCGACCGATTATATTCGATTCTTTTTAATTTAATTTATATATGCCGCACCGATGGATCTATTAATTTGTCTGGCTGATGAGAACTACATGGTAATCCTATTTTGAAAAGACGTATATCTTGGTATAACGTTTCATCATTAAGATATAGGTAATGATAATTGCTACTGGGTGCGAGCAACTAACAATATTAATTGGGTAATCATAATCAAGTATAGGATATGACTCTCTAATATTTGAGGTTCTTACTTCTTCACCGACATATACAAAATAAAAAGTTACCTACCACAAAATGATTGCCAAAGATAATAAATATTAACCAAATTGAACTTTATACCTAATTATTATTAGGTACTCCTATAAGTCCCATATACTTAATAAATATACGAACTAGAAAAGTAGGAAATTTCGAACTAATTAAGCATTTCCGTAAATAAGCAAATGTGATGTTTTGATAATAGTATGTATTCAACCTGTGAACGGTGTAAAAGGTTAATTAAAAGATTTCCCTTTTTTTAGTACCTACTGATGATTTTCTGTAGTCGAGACTTATTTAGTAGTTTAGTAGGTGGGTACTTGATCGGCATTGTATCCTAAGTAAGTATTTATAGTACTTTTCCCATATAGGTCGACTACTACTGTATACCAATAAATTTCCATTGGCATTGAGTTTCATAACAGACACATTTTTTCTGTTTCTCCGTCTTTCAACATAAAAGCCACGCGCCACGAACAACCCCAACCCAAAACATTCCAAACATCACATTATAGGCTATGAATTCACATTAGATGACATCTCCAGATTTGTATCCGTTTGACTTCTAATGAGCTGTCGTCATTCATAACCCCGAAAATATGTATGTATTATATTTATGAATGATGCCCAATTAGTAGTGTGAACGGATATTTTTGAAAAATAATGATAGTTCAGTTTTGTGCTAATATTGAATATGCTAGATGACCAAACAATGTATTAGTTTAAAATTTGATAAGCTACAACGATAAGATAGTGTAGGCAAACTTATCAGCTATTCCTATGATAAATCATTATACCGCTCCTAATTAGCGAGCGATAGCATAACTCACTGTTTAAATTTATTTTGATAGGACTTGACTTTCACGGACATTATTCCAGAAGTGCTTCGGGAAATATTTGCTCAGCTTCCTGGATTTTCATTCGCATTCTACTCTTATGGTACAAGATATAATGCCTATATGTCTCCGATTAATCAGAGCTCAAACTCAAAACAAAATTTCATTGAAATTCTCTAATTATTTTGCTTCAATTTTATCTTATCCAAATTTAAATGAGGGTTGATGCCCATCAGTGTTAAATGAGCCGTCTAGTCAAGTGTCAGAATTCTAGCCCTAATGCCCCAAGTCGTTAAGAAGTTTGCATTATCTTATCTTTTGGTTATAAGAAGGGCTAACTTTTATCTTTTTTTTTATAGAGGCATGTGCCGGCTAACGGTAGAGCGTGCAGCTTGCCTATGAAGATTTTCGAAAAATATTTTCTGAACTTCACAAGAAGTTGAATTATCTAAAAAAAATAATTATGTATAAAGAATTTTTCTTTACAGATGATGATGGGAGCAATGAAAAAGCTTTTAGGCCCCATCATCATCATTGTGGACATTCAATCACCATTACCGTCCTTATATGAAAATACGATGGAATGGCCCGGGGCTATTAACTTAATTGATGCTCTAATGGAATGAAGAGAGAGACGGTCTTCGGCTCTTCGGTATACGAAGAATCTCATACCAGTCGTACGAGGCGGAGTCTGAAGATTGCTTGTCGACAATGGCCGATACAAGGTGGATAAGGAGAAGACACGAGGCCGGTAATTTGATGCCTTTGTCTTGTGACTCCGATTAAAAAGAAAAGGTTAATTTGATGAGGATTTTGTGAAATTTATAGCAATTATTGGAAATAAAGTCTTGTAAAGGGCTAAGGGATCTTTCAACACCCAACACTATATTATCTTGAAAATATGTTCTTATCACTTTGAGTCGTAAACTACCTACAGTAGCAGTAAATTTAAATTATCTACCTAATTATCGTCATAGTTGATGGTAAATGTTAAAACATATACGAGAAAGTCGCTAATATAACCATCGATGTGATATTTCCACTACATGCACAACATAATGGTATATTAGTGATAGCGCAATCACTAAATAGCATTATTACTAGTGATAAGACCCACATGACACGTTTGTGATAAGGTCTGTAAGTTGTTGTAGGTAGGTACTTAACGGTTAGTTACAAAAGAGAAATTATACAGGTCAAACTATTTGTTTATGCAAGAATTAGCAAACAGTTTTTTTTTAATGATAATCCACGTATCATTTTGGCAATAATCAACCAGGAAATAAGGGTAAACTGCAAAAAAAGAATCCATAGGTTTATTTCTGTTGTGTCTGGCTGGGTCTTTGACAAAACTGAAAGAACTTAATAGATTAGCTGAGCACACTAATACTGAGAAAGAGATTTGCTATTACTAAGTCATACCATTTATTTTCAGATGTTACCAGAGTAGCATCTCTAGCCTCATCCTCAAATCCGTAACATCATGTTCCATTCAGCCGTCAACTCAACAGGCTACAACGAAGTAAATTCTTCAGGATTCCATCAGCATCTTCAGCAATCGCCTGTTTACGTTCCCGGAAATCGGTCGGCTGCGGCCATGCCACAATATCCTTCACCAGCTGGTGGACATTTTGGTAAGAATCAACTCCAGTGTTGCCAGGTCATATTTTGTTTTGTCAGTAGATTACCAGTCTTAATATCAGTAGAAATCAGTAAACAGTAAGTTGCCTTGTTAAAGGGGTAAACCATTAGGGTATACTGAATTTATTATTTCAACTACGTTTTTTCAAATCATTAAATTATTAGACTATTGAAAACTTGCATTAGAAAATCAAACACCATTACCTACTTCTATTTGTTTCTATATTCTTGAAGAGTAAAATTGCCCGATTCTAAAACTATATAGTTTGTCTAGATTTGGTTGAACCATCAGCTCCAACATATTTGGTTCTGAAAATTTTAAAAATACTATCGCAGAGAAACCAAGTATAAAGGTATCTCCATAGGCGCCGAAATTTCAAAATTACGGCCCCAAAAATTAACATAAGTAGAAATAATTATACAGACAGGACCAGGCTACTAGACACATAGACTTAAATGGGACCAGTTGACAGTTACCCATTTCACTGCAGGATCGCCACGCTGGATCATTGATCTTTCTTGCATATTATCAAAATTCGTGCATCTGCAGCAGGTCGCTTATACTAGACTTCCTCAGCACCATTGGCGTAGTCAGGATTCGGAAGGGCAATAAATTTGCAGGAAGTGATCCTTGCATGCGCGAAATTTTTGGTCGTGGCACTGTTTTTTTTGCATTTAGTGCTTTCTCCACTCACTTTTCCCAACATTTTAGATTTGTACAGCATTCATACAAAAAAAGTAGTGATGAGCGATATATCACGAACTGTGATTTAATCACTGATATTTAAAAATCACGGATCACGACCGCTACCAAAGTTCTATAAAAAGCGTGACGTGATCACGACAACGTAGCAAACTAATTTCTTGTCTATTAGAGTATCTAACCTTATCCACATAAACCAGCGCTGTGTGGGCGGGCCTTTAGTTCCGGACTAAGGGATTTCGGCCCTTACCAGTTAACCGGTACTTTTGTTATCAATTAGGCAATTCAATCCATCTGTCAAAAAGGAAAATTCAATGTGGCGTGGCGGCCAAGCAAGTTTGTTTTGAATATGTTTTAATGCGTATTTTAAATTATTTTGCATACAGTTTTGCTTACAACTTTGATTTTCATTATTTTATCGGGCAGAAACTAGATATTTTTTTGTATTTTTTGACCCATGTGTGGCCGCCACGCCATCTTGAATGTCACGTGGTTTGAATTGCCTAATTTTTTAAAAATTTGAGTGGGTACTAGGTACTTTATCAAATATTTGCTTTGTTTGGTTTTCATCGTAATTTGATAATTTTGCGTTTCAAATTAATGGTATCCCACTTTATCTCACCCATTTGGGGTTTTTGCAAACGTATACTACTTTATTGTTGTCTTTGTCTTACTCACATATAGTTAACAATTAAATATTTTTTCATTAAAATTAAACTAAAAACAAGTTTCCAAGACCTTATTTGGGAAATTTATTATTTTATAATCGTTATAGTTAGGTTATTATTCAACAGGTTTTAATTAAGGCGGCGTTCCGTATCTTAACCAGAGTTACCGATTGGTATGGAGCGGTTCGTTTATGGTGACAGTTTGGTTCCTGAATATGCGGTTTATGTGTGGAACCGCGTTTCATAACCTAACCAGATTTCAGGAGTGGTTAGGTTACGGAACGAGAACCGGAAAGACCAAGAATCTTGGTTAACTTACGGAACGTCGCCTAAGTTAAACCATTTAAAATGTCATTGATGTCATGCGGCAACGTCGCTTTTAGTTGGCCATTTTGCAGTGACGTGTTTACGTTTTTATCGAGTTTTCTTTCGGATTTTCCATTTTCCCAGGGCGTTTTAAGTCGGAAAAACTGGTTTAAAGTACGAGGCTTTGAGTTTTTTTTTTCATTTTGTGCAAAAAATTTCCAGTTTTCCAATAGGGTAAGTGACAAAAACTAAATTCTCATAAAGTAGGTGCTGGAATGTTCTTTTTAGAGGTTTTTCTTTGGATTTTCCGCTTTTCCAAAGCTTCTTCAATTAGGAAAATCGATTTTAAATAAGGGGCTTTAAGGTTTTTCCATTTTGTACCAAAAATTTCCAGTTTTCCAATGGGGTAAGTGACTAAAACTTTAAGTTTCATCAAGTAGGCTTTGGAATGTTTTTTTCAGAGGTTTTTCTTTGAATTTTCCGCTTTTCCAGGACTTTTTCGGTCGGGAAAACCGATTTTAAGTACGAGGCTTTGACTTTTCTTCATTTTCTAGCACAAATTTATATTTTTAAATGCAATAATTAGGAAAATCCCATTTAAATGCTTTTTCTAGAAGTTTTGATGTGGCAACATCGTTTGTAGCCAACTTCAATCATGTAAACCTTGTAATAAATGTCATTTGTCAATTTGGTCAGTCGACCATTTTGAGTGTTTTTCTCCATGTTTTTCCTCGAAATTTCCGCTTTTCCAGGCCGTTTTAAAACGGAAAAAATGGTTTAAAGTACGAGGCTTTGAGTTTCCTTCATTTTGTGCCAGAAACTTTCAGTTTTCCAATAGGGTAAGTAACAAAAACTCAAATTTCATCAAGTAGGCTTTGGAATGTCCTTTTCAGAGTTTTTTTTGTTGATTTTCTGCTTTTCCAGGGCTTTTTCGATCGCGAAAACCGGTTTTAAGTACGAGACTTTGAGTTCTCTTCATTTCTAGTTTTCCATTGGGGTAAGTGACAAAAACTCAAGTTTCATCAAGTAGGCTTTGGAATGTTCTTTTTAGAGGTTTTTCTTCGGATTTTCCGCGTTTTCAGGGCTTTTTCAGTCGAGAAAACCGATTTTAAGTACAAGGCTTTGAGTTTTCTTCATTTTGTGCCAAAAATTTCCAGTTTTCCAATGGGGTAGGTGACAAAAACTCAAGTTTCATCAAGTAGGCTTTGGAATATCCTTTTCTCAGAGGTTTTTCTTTGGATTTTCCGCTTTTCCAGGCCGGGAAAACCAATTTAAAGTACGAGGCTTTGAATTTCCTTCATTTTCAGCCAAAAATTTTCAGTTTTAAATTAAAATTAAAAACGCAAAAAAAAATCATTAAAAAACAACTTTTTAGGAAATTTATTATTTTTTATTTTTTTTTCAGGTGGCAACACTGCTTTGTAGCCAACCTATTATAGGCTGGTACATTTTTACTGAATCTGATAGATACAATTTGTCTTTAATTTTAATACAAAAAATGTTTGCTCTCTGGCAACACTGCCTAGGACTTGAATTGATTTTTTTGTTTATTTCAATTTTGGATTATTAATGATATTTGGGAGGAGGGGGCAAATGCTCCTTTGTCCCCCTTCCAGGCTACGCCAGTGGGCAGCACCAATTCGATTCGCCTTAACCGGGTACAAGCGATTTATTACTCCCTATGTGTCTAGAAGGTTGGTGGTAGGTCCGGTCTGTGTATAAATTTCCTATGATGAACTAGGTAAAAAAAAGCCAGTGTACATCATGATATATTTATGTGATGTGAACATACCTATCATGAAAATAAACGGAGAGGAAATAATAAACCAACAACTTATTGAAGTTTAAATACCTACTGCACAACAAAATATTCAAACTGTTGTTAAAGTAGGTACCTATAGCAAAAACAACAAAAATATAAAACACACAAGTGTGATAATATAAAAATAAATAGTATAGGACCTCAATATTTATGTACCTGCCCACTACACCCATAACATACAATACCAAAATCACAAAATTTACTACAGGGGCTCAAGCCCCCATTGCCCCCATGGTTCCGGCGCCTATGGGTATCTCAAATTTTACCTGCAGCTTTCACCTATACAGGTAGTATGTTTCACAAAATCAGTATAGTAGGATAGTATTTTTACAATTTTTAGAGACGAATATATGAAAGATTGTTCAATCAAATATAGACCAACTATATATTTTTGGAATCGGGGCATTGTGCTCTTCAAGAATCTAGAATGAAATATAGGACACCCCTTTTGAAAAAAGCTGGAAGCATGCAAAATTTCACATTTCTGACATTCAAATTTTGTTTCTGACCATGGTTTCTAAAAATTCAGCCAAAACTGAAAAAAATTTGTATTTAAATTTTTTTTCTACATGTAAAGGTAAAGGAGGTAGGTGGGGTGTCAATATATAAAAAATACCCTGTACAAATAAGTGGATTATTGCGGAACTTTTGGGTGAACCTCTGCGGGACGAGCGCAGCGAGTTCCGCAGCAATCTACTCACCAATATACTGTTGAACTGTTCAACAAAAACGCTCACTTGAAACGTGTATTAGTTTTTGAACTAATGAGAAAAATTCATTGCTGAGTGAATCAGGTTAGTATTAAGTATTCTACTTGAACAACATATTAGTGAATAGATGGCTGGGTCCACCCATAAGTTCCGCAACAATCCACTCGTTTGTATTTGAATAACTTGTCACAATATATTACCAGTTTGGTAAAGTAACATTACTAATTCCTGTTGAAAGGCGAATTGACTAAAAGTGGATAATCTTACAAATTTTGACTTTATGTAATAAGTTATTTTTCAAGTACAAATAAGTGAATTGTTGCGAAACTTAGGGGTGGACCTCTGCGGGACGAGCGCAGCGAGTTCCGCAGCCATTCACTCACCAATATACTGCTGAATTGTTCAAGTAAGACATCCACCTGAATCATGTAGTTTTTAAACTAATGAGAATAACTCACATTTGAGTGAGTCAGGTTAGTATCGTAATTAAACAAAACATTGATAAATAGATGGCTGCGGAACTCGCTGCGCTCGTCCCGCAGAGGTCCACCCATAAGTTCTGCAACAATTTACTCATTTGTACTTGAAATTGTCACAATATATTACTAGTTTAGAAAGTAACATTACTGATTCCTGTTGAAAGGCGAATTGACAAAAAGTGGATAATCTTACAAAATGTCAGAAATGTGAAAAGTTGCATGTTTTCAACTTTTTTCAAATGGGTACCTAATGCAGTAGTCTAGTCTTATAAAAACAGGTAAAACAGGCTGCAGTTAGTTGTACAGCATAACGCTATGTGACCAATTGACTAACCAACAACAATGTATGCCTTTACGCAACTGGCAAGACAAAAGGCAAATAAACAAGACAAGACACAACACAAACAAGCACGAACGCCGGGGATTCCCCAGTTAGGTTGAGTGCCAGCGCTTGCACTAAGAGGGTTCGATTGTTTCAATACAAATCATACCGGACTGATCGGAGTAATCGGGCAGACGTCGTTCAGAGGACACTCCCTAGAAGTCCTAGCCAAAAGGTCGCGTATGAAATTATTGCTGTGACATTCTCATACAAGATTTTAATTTGAAAAATATCATAAAAAGCAGGTAAATAATGACAACGGCTTTTATCAGTAGAATTTACATTGATATCAGTATATCAATAAACCAGTGGCCAAAACAGTAGATCTACTAATAAATCAGTAGACCTGACAACACTGATTAGCTCTAACCATCAGCTAGGTATACATGTTTTGATGTCTTATTATCTTTCAGGAACAACAGCTCATCAAAATGCCTGGCACACAGGAAGTGGATACGCAGAAATGGGTGGACCAACTGCACATAGTTTAGGTGCGACAGGACATCACGCAGGTGCATTAGCTGCCGGACAGTTTTATGCTCAAAACATGATGATGAGGTCTTGGGGCGCTTACGATGGCGGTTTCCAGCGTAGCTCGCCCTACGGTAATTATTTAAAAAAAAAAATGATAATTCATTACGGCGTTTTAAAAGCATATTAGTACCTCTTAACAAAAACAAACGACTTCCTGCACCTGAAACATCCTGAAAAATTCCAGATCCAAGCAGCGCTAAGACAGAGGGAAGTAAAGGCTCGGCATTGATTGATAAAATTTTAAGTGTTTTTGCCGCGTCTGGTACCTTTAAGCGGCAAGTTGCTTTTGATCCGTGATTTACACTGATGCGCGGATGCCTTTGTGGCCTGGATCTCTCTGTCTTATCGCTTATATGCAGTTTAAAATTACCCTAAATAAAAATTATTTATTCAGATTTAGAACATCATGTGGTTTTCAGATCCTTCACTCGAATTTCAATTTGGAGAAGGTCGGGAGTGCGTGAATTGTGGTGCGATTAGCACGCCCCTTTGGAGACGCGATGGTACCGGACATTATCTATGCAACGCCTGCGGACTCTATCACAAAATGAACGGCATGAACAGGCCTTTGATTAAACCTTCAAAAAGACTGGTAAGGAATTTTGTGATAGATATTTGAACACTGTCGGACATTGAACCCAAAAAAATTCGAAATATTAATAGTCTTACATGTTTAATTTCCTCCAACTGTATGCCGGAGATTTCCAATTATTCTTCAGTAACTACAGCAAGCTAAACAATAAAGAAAACAGGAACAGGCCTTTACTTATTTAATATCCTGTTATGATATCTATAAACAATTAATTAGAATATTTAGAATAATCAGTCAACTGTCAAAGATTAAAGAATAATATTTAAGATATAAGCCAAGCCTATTGTTTAACAATAGCCGAAGATACCTATCTAATTTTGGTTCCAACTTTCGCCAAATCACTACAACAATCTTGATTGAACTGCTCGTTTAATGCGTCAATTTGCTACCATAAGGAAATCTGTTATTACAGGGTTTTCCAAAAGTACTTGAGGTCTTTGTAACATTGTTTAAACAATGGAAACTACAACTAGATTTCACTCTAGAATAGAAACAAAAATACTAGCTCTCTTAGTCTAAGCACAGCTCCCATCTTCCTAGCGGGCAGAGAGAATGGCTGTGAACACATTTTCCGACATAGCATGTGTGATTTCTGCTACTGCAGCTATTGACTCTATCATGTGTGAGTCAATAGCTGCAGCAACCTTGATTTCAGAAAAGTCCAGCGGAGTCAAGTCATAAGAATGAGGCGCCATCTACCATCTACTAGAAAATGCTTTGTCCAAGTACTCACGAATTAGTCTAGCAAAGTACGCCGTTTTACTGGAGAATGACAACGTCTTCTTCTATCCAGTTTTGGTTCCAAAAATGGTCAAGAATTGTCTCTTGTCTCTATTCTAGGCTCTTGAATTCTTTCAATTTAGGAAAATTTGAAAAAATTTAATAGCCGGGAACAGACAAAAATTAAAAAGGGATAGTTAAATAAGCTAGAAAATTAATGAGAATTGAAAATTGAGAAAAATTTGAGGGGAAACTATATGGTTGATGAGCAGCAATACAAGAGTTTACTCTATTCGAGTACAACTTAAAGTCCCTCTATTTAGGGAAACTTGAAGAAATTCAAGAGCAGGGAATAGACAAAAATAAAGAAAGAATAAATTAGCGACAAACTTAATGAGAATTGAAAATTGAGAAAAATTTGAGAAGAAAGTGGTTGATAAGCAGAAATACAAAATTCTATTCTGATCCAGGCTTTTGAATTCTCTCCAAATGACGTCATTTTAGAGTCAATTTCGGTTCGCGATGTCATCTCACCAAAATATGACGTGATTTATGACCTTACTGTCACATGCATAAACGTTATGTCATGATCAAACTGACACATTTATGAGGACGTCAGTTGTATCATATTTCACATACGACATGGCTGACGTATTTATGACGTAATCGTACGGCATTTTTATTATTCCTTGCGTTCCAATATCCATTCGCGAGTGTATAGATATTTTATCACGTGATTTTAAATTGATTTGAAATGAATCAAACACGTGATAACTGTCAAAATTTTCATCGGAATGCTCATAGATTGGATTTTGGAACTCACCTAATAAACTACGTCTTTTCCCATTGGCGGATGCACGGGGGGCGAAGGGGGTTATTACCCTCCCCCCCAGAGAGACCTAAGAAAATTTCGATTATCAAAAAAACATAAATTATTTTTTGGAGGCTTAAAATGCATTTTGGGCGTGGCACCTGTGCTTCAAGTATAGACCACGAGCCGTTACTGGTCGAGAAGCTCTACTCCCCCTAGAATGGTGCTATAGATCCGCCACTGTACTTCTCAAACTTCTTCCAGCTCTATAACTTGTTCATGTTTATTTTTCTCTTAATGGTCTTTGAGGTTTATATATTTTGATCAAATGGATGAGACAAGAGCGTCTGAGCTCAATTATTCAACTCAGACGTTCTCAGTATCTTCAATACCTGATAATTATGAGACGAACATTTAGTTAAAAGGTCCTTGCGGCTGGGGAAAGGTTGGCAAACTTATCGGAAAAGTTGGTTAAAGGGTTAATTACCTAACTGAGAATGCCCAATGGAGTCAATGAACATTTTTCTCTAGTGTAAATGTCACAACTTCAAACGTCAACGTTGAGTTATTTATGGCGCATACTTAAGGAATTTTGAGAAAGCATTGGATTTTCTTCAAAAATGCTCTAAAAAAAATTATAACTTTTACATTAGTGTCAATTAGACTTATAGGCCCGGTTTATCTATCTTCTTAAACATGCTATGGTAACAGTCTACAAGACAAAATATACCAAACTAGGCCGACCAAAATAGGTTGCGCTTTTAGACATTTGACAGTTTATCAGAAACTAAATAAACCAGGCCTTAGCATTGTCATAATAAAACTCTGTGTTATTTCAGACAGCAACTCGTCGCTTAGGCCTCTGCTGCACGAACTGCGGCACCCGAACGACGACTTTATGGCGACGCAACAACGACGGCGAACCCGTCTGCAACGCGTGCGGCTTGTACTTCAAGTTGCACGGTGTGAATCGGCCCTTGGCGATGCGCAAAGACGGCATCCAAACGAGAAAAAGAAAACCCAAGAAACCGGCGGGATCCAACGGGCCCGGCGGTGGTAGTGGGCCGACCGGTTCTGAAAGGGAGGACAGCAACTCCGCCCCTACTGAAGGTAAAGACACACCTTTGCTTTGTTTTGGAGGGAGTTTGATTATTGATGTTTTGGTTGTGTGAGAATGTTTGTGTGCGTTGTATCAACAGTGTGGCCCAAATTCGAATTAAGTCTGTAACCAAAATGGAAAAAAGCACACTTTCCGAAGTCCTACTTAGTTAACTGAAAGCTAGCCAAGTTGCTAACACTACACTAATATGCATCAAAAACGATAGAAGTTTAGTTCAATTAAGTAGATACTGCCTTTGGGTCAATATCCATTGAAGTTACCGTAGTTCTAGTTAACTGACAACCAGCTGCTTTGCTAATACTAGCTATCTATTTTGTCATTTTTTCCAGCTCTAACTTAAGTTCATCTTAGTTATTGTGAAAAGGCGAAATTTGCGCCACCTTCCCCTATAAATATTTAATGTCTAATATTTTTGAGAATTGTTATGCTGATGTTTTGGTGCGGGCAGACAACATCCGATTCGACCATTCGAGTTATATAGGTCTGACAAGTTTGGGAAATTCTGCACATTCTTGCAACACAGCCAAATGACTAGAAAATTCGCAAATCAAATTTTACTAACTACGACATTACCAAAGAATAAGACTTCGATAAAAAACAAAATGAGAAATTTCCAGTTCCAATCCAGTGATAGGATTTTGGCTCCGCGATGGAAATCGTTCAAAGAAAAGACCCAAGACACGATCTCGAAGAAAAATTAAGCATTGGGTACTTTTCTAGTAGGTACCCCCTGGGAGAGTGTAGTACCTGGATATTGCGGATCGTTTTTCTTCAACAGGGGAATAAGTTCCTCAAGATTGTTATGGACCATTTTTCAGTGGCCAGAAGTGGCTCCAATTTCCAATCAAGAAGCAGAGAACATCATTGCTAGACACGAGGTTCCGATGGAACTTTATACAGGGTGATTTACGTAGCCCGTGCATTAAAAATTTTTTGGTTTGTAGCTATAATCAATCGTTCCGGTGTCACCTAGAATATTTTCAAATCTTCAACTACACAGGGTGTACCAAATGTAAGCACAAACTTTCTTATTTCAAATAAAAACTCGCATCTTTTCAACATATATAGTTGGGCTTGCAATTTTGAGTTTGGACCACCCAAGTTATGTCAATCTATCTTTTATAGTTTTTGACATAAATGTCATTTTTTGTTATAGATTACCGCTGTAGGTATTTAGAAAAGAAAACAAAGTTTCCCAAAAACCGTCCTAAAATAATAAACCAAATTTGGAAGATAAATAGCGGAGGGTTCAGGCTAACTCCTGATGTGTCATTAGTGCGCCCATTTCATAACATATGGGTGCAGGCGACCTGCAAACATCGGAATTAATAATGGTCAAAAAGTCATTTTTTTTTTTTAAATGTAAGTTACAATGTTATTTGGCACCATTCGAAAGAAAATTGAATTCTAAATGGCGTTCCTTGAGCATTCTCTATACCTTACTTGATTCGTTATGGAGTTATCCATATGGAAAAGTCCACTTTTTCTGACTAGACAGTCAAAATACACCTTTCACGCCTGTCAAGTGTCAATAGATAACCACTACAAATGTAGTTCCGGAGAAAAATAACTAGTTTTGCTGTTGTTGTTTTTCTTTTTTTTTTTTGGTTGACACATCAAGGAAAGAGTGGATAAGTTACGGGGTTTAGGGATTTCTTGAGTTTTATGAATACTTAACTCAATAACGAATCAAGTTATATAGTTATGGAATCCTTGAGTAACGACATCTAAAATTCAATTTTCTTGCAAATGGTACCCAAAAACATTATAGGTGACATTCAAAAAAATTGACTTCTTCACCATTATTGATTCCAATTTTTGTAGGTCGCCTGCACCCATATGGTGGGAAATGACCGCACTAATGACACATCAGGAGTTAGACTAAACTTACAGCAGCTCCTAAATTTGGTTTATTATTTTGGAACGGTTTTCAAGAAACCTTGTTTTCCTAAACAACTGCGCAAATTGAATTTGAAACAAAAAATGACATTTATGTCAAAAACTATAAGAGATAAGTTGACAAAACTTGGGTGGTCCAAACTCAAAATTGCAAACCCAACCGAGCTAGGTTGAAATAGATGCATATTTCTATTTGAAATAAGAAATTTAGTGCCTACATTTGGTACATTCTGTATAGTTGAAGATCTGAAAATATTTTAGGAACGATTGATTATGGCTACAAACTAAATTTGATGTTTCTAATCCCTGAAAATTCTAATGCATGGGCTATGTAAATCACCCTGCTATAGATAAGTATGGAAATAACGCGGGGCCGTGGCTAGAGTCAAATTTGTGATACGGCATGACAAATTTGACATAGGACATACACTACTTGCCCCCCCCCTCCCTTAAATTTTGTATAGCTAAACAAAATGGGGGTAATGGCGCCGAAGAGGCAAATTTTTCAATAAATCAAAGTTCCCAAAGTTAATATAGGTTGTCTGGTAATGGGTGATTTGATGACGCATCTGGGGTGCCTTATGGAGAGTTGCATGGATGTTGAAGCACCCCAGATGACGTCATAAAGTTATCAGGCAATCTACCCCTCTCAAACAACCTTGTCAATAAATAACATTTCTGGGCCATTCGCACTCTTTCGAAACGAAAAACTTCCTCTGTGCAAACGGCAAACGTCAAACATTTAGTCGTTTTCGGAATCCTCGCACTTGCTTGATTTCAGGCTTATTCATTATCTACTCCTAAATTTCCTAGAGAAACTTCAACGCATGTTGTGTTTTAAAGGTAGGGCATCATCATTTGAAAGATAGGGCATTGCCCCCCAATTAGGGCTTCGCAAGACCAAGACCAAGACCAAGACTGGCCAGTCTTGGTCTTGGTCTCGAAAAATAAATGCGGTCTTGGTCTTGATGTTTCAAGACCAAGACAAGCCTGGCGGAGTCTTGGTCTTGGTCTTGGTCTTGAAAAAAATGTATACCTACCAAATTTCCAAAATATCCATAACATATAACGACAGACCAGAGATAATGGATTTAGGACTACAGAAATAAAAAATAAAACTCCCTTTCTGAATAAATTATGCCGACGTTTCGACCATGCATTTGGTCTTCCAAGCTATTTTTACCAGCAAGAGCGTTTCATGTCAAAAAATACCGCATTAAGTGAAACAAATTACTATCAATTCTCAAATTATTAGAATTTTTATTAACAGAACAGGAAAGTTGACAAACACACCATAAAATTGCCATTCTGTACCGAGGAAAAAAATAAATTTTTATTTGAACCATAAGAATAAACCTACCTTACCTACCTGAGCATTCAGGCCAGACAAAGGTTTTCAAGAACCCTCTCGCGTTAAGAAATTTGCGTATTTTCATAAATATTGAGTCGCGACTTCTCTTTTCAAGACCAAGACCAAGACGAAAGTCTCAAGAGAGAGTCTTGGTCTTGGTCTTGAACCTCAAGTCTTGGTCTTGGTCTTGAGAAGATGTATTCGGTCTCGGTCTTGGTCTTGGTCTTGCTACCAAGAAGCCCTACCCCCAATGCCCCTCCACTCCTGGCTAATGCCCTGAAACAACGATGCGATTTACTGGGAATATGGGAAACGAGATCGACTCTACTTCATCCATAGTTAAATGGTCGAGAGGCACAATCAGAGCATGAATCAATGCTTCTCCATGTTTATGGATGAACACCAGCGGAACAGGGATAAACTGGTAACTGGTGCTGGGGATCCCTTTTCCTACTTGGCCGAAATAGAAACTGTTAAACCAACACAAAAACGAGGTAAACCCAGGAACCAATTTAACTTTTGCGAGAGAGTGGCTCTGACCAGTAACGGCCAATTTCATAATCAACTTAAAGTAAACTTTAAATTTAAAGCTTCATTTGAAGTTGAAAAATCCTATCTTAAAAGTCTATTTAGCTAAAGTAACTTTTAATTCTCTATTATGAAATTGGCCGTAAGAGCACGAGCAACTTAAACTGTACCTCCTCTAATGGAAACATTTCACGCTAACGTATTCCAGAAGATTTATGATAAATATCAAAGAGACTTCGAGTCACAACAATTAAAAAAAGAATTGGAAAGAGAATGCAAAGAAAAAGCTCCAGGATACAAATATCAAACGCAGAAAAAGGGTCAAGCAACGAAAATCCAAGCTGTACACAAGGACGAATATCAAAATGTTGGGAAGTTTTAGAAAGAATGATTACTTTCAGCATGACTTAATCGATGCTGTTGAATAAAGGAAAAATAAAACTTCCCTAGATCTAATGTTTGGTAGACGAGCAACCGATGAAGATATTATATTTCCAGTTCACGTGACTGATCTCTAGACCAGTCTCAGATAAGTTCATGACTTTATTAGCAACAGATCACGTTTGAGCAGCGACTAAATGTAGAAGAAAATCGACACTCAGCTACCAATTGGACACTTTTTGGTACAGGCGACGCCCTCTGGGTTGTATTAGCTACAGCGGAAGCAAAGCACTTAGACCGAACTTACAAAGGCCATGGAAAGTGCCATACAGGATTGTTAGGCAGATCAATAACTTGGTTTGCAGGATTTAACATTCTCCGCAAGCCAAGCTAAAGACAGAGACGAGAATACATTGATTTGGAAGCGATCAGGAGAATCTTTCACCCAGCTTTAAAGAAAAGAGCGGTGTTATAACGAATCCGTGACGAATGAGAGAGATTTAACAAGACATTTCTAGAAGCAACAACGCACTATAAAACGGAGTCGGCCATCGAGGGAAACGTTCAGTGATATATTAGAATCATTCATTAGAGTCATTAGCCTGTTGAGTCTCCTGACATTACGTACTTCCTTAGCTAACTCGCAGTACCTACCTACATGGAATGAAGCTTCCTGAATTTAATTTGCAAAGAAAGAAAAGTTTAATCTGTGATTTTCTCCAAAATACAATATATTGTCGAAATCTGTTTATTTATAAGCGAAAAAGATAAAGGTGTGCACTAATACCTTGTTCAACAAGATTTCTCTGAATTTCTGATTAGTACCTACCTACTTATATAAGTGAGAAATAAATAATATATAAAAAAATTAAATTTCAGAATCAAAATTGGTCCACCGTCAATCGTCACCTCCTCCAAGTCATCACCATCAGCAGCAGCAGCAGCAGCCTCACACCAATCAAGCTCAATGTCCGTCTCAGAATAACAACCAAACGAATCTACATGAAAAATCAGCGTTTGGCAGTAATTCAGAAAGGCCCTATTTAGGACAGACTTCTTTGTTACCCGCTACTAGTACGAGTTCAATAAAAAGCGAGCCGCTGTACGAATATAGGTGAGAACTTTACATTCAACAATTTTTTCCTCTTCAGCCAATACTCAAGCTGTTATGACACACATTTCATTATAATTTAATATTTTTCCATAATACATTAACACATGAAATACATTTCTTAATATTTCTAAATTTTCTCTTTTAGTTGTTTACAAAATCAACCGACTTACCCGTACCAGCAACTTTTCGGCTTTTCCGGTCCATCTTCAGGCAACAGCGAGATGGCCTACCATCATCAGCATCACGTGACTGCGGCCGCTAAGCTCATGGCTTCCTCATAGCCACACTACTTTCTTCTGTAAGGATTTAATTTATTAAATTTGTATTTATTTTGTAAATAAGCAAACTTAATGCTTCTACAAAAAATCTTTATAATTTGTTGTCGACCAAAACGTATTTTCTTGAATTAAAAGACTGCTTTAAAGACGTCATTGCTATAGTAGTTATATAAGCACAAATGTATGTTAGTAATTCAAAGGTGTACTTGGCTAATTATCATTTCAGTATCATATTGACATTAGTCATCCAACCCAGATTTTAAGTGCCCCTTTAAATTATTTTGTTTTGTTGTATAAATAGGTAAATCACGCAATTTGAATATTGTTTTTATAATTATACAAAAGTTCCTCCTTTCTTTTTAGCTCATATTGAGTTAAAGTGCAATATAAATTGAGTTCTTTAAAGACTATACACTTGTTATTTATAATATTTTAATGAGGAAACAATTATTATTATTTATTTATAATTTCATTGTAAATAAATATATTATTATGTGTAGAAAAGCATGCAGTATTTTGTTTGTGTATATATATATGTATTATGTTTGATAATAATTGTTAGTCATATGTAAATACTTTGCCATTTAGATATAAATAAACGTTTTTGATGCTAGAAGATAATTGTATTTTTCAACCCTTGGTATTTGATAAATTATGTATTTGCTGTCGTCTATGACGTTGATTGCTGAGCTTTGGTTTTGTAACAATATTGGGTTAAATGGTCAAGGAACATTTTATTAAAGGCTTGACCATGCAGTGAAGAGCTTGGATATAAGTATTGTATAAGGTTAAAGCCCCTAAAAAATTACTAATACCTAACGATGTGTTTTCTTTTCCATTACAAGGGTCGAAAATAATCAAACATTAAAGAGACAGGGGTTGAGGCACGTGTCAAAAGCCCACAAACGATCAAAAGTTTCTAGTTATTTTATGGTCAGTGGCGCAGAGAATAAAGTCACGATTTTGGAGGAATAGAATTTTGGAAAATGCCTTGTTCTGTAGTACGTTAAAGAATCATTATTCTCACAACACTTAAGGTTTCGAGAGGTTTCACCGTTAATTGAATAAATATACGGTAGCGATTCCATTGGGCACCGATCTATCAAAGATCAGAAATTTTTTGGTGTTTATTCCATATACTTTTATCAGGATCTATTTTATCAAAGTACCAACCTCATTACCATCGACTCAATATGCATTTGTTTTTCGATACACATAAGGCTTAACTCAAAGATGTAACAGTCAAATCTCCAAAACTAAGAGATTGGAAGATTCAATAAGATCCAATAAAACCTTGTCCTGTGGAACACTATGGCTTGGCTTTTCTTTGAATTTATCTTTATCTTTCAGCAGATGCACCATTCCAAGAGAGTGCAGAAGATTCAATAAGATCCAATAAAACCTTGTCCTCTGGAACAGTATGGCTTAGCTTTTCATTGGGTTTATCTTTATCTTTCAGCTGATGCACCATTCCGAAATCAGATCCTTATAGATTTTCCTGTTGATTATCGATTTTGGGCTTCTTCTCTGTGCGAGGACTGCGTAATAATCTGCGTACAGATCAGAAATTCTTGAATGAATGTTGCAAGGTAAATCCATTGGATACGTAATCGACTATTCTGAGCATATTGTAGTTGTTTTGAATGTGTCATCTTTTCTCCAAATCTGAATTATTCTTCCAGAATCTACTCTGGTCCGTAATTTCCTGAATAATCCTGAAATTGGTTAGGTACTTCTTCTGATACCTTGCCCAAAATGGGCAAAACGTTGACGAGATGATGGTCCTGTGGAAAATTTCGGTCCTTTTCTGATGAATTTCCTTAGAGTTGGCCTAATTTCTGATACAAAACTCTATATCCCCATTGAGTAGTCTCCTTAGTTCGCTCAACTTCAATCTCATAGTTGATGTAGTCTTTCTTCATCTGGATTTTCAGTATATTGATCTGGCATTCTTCCGTCAATGTTATTGCAAGGGCTTCAGACTTTTCATCATTTAATAATCTCATTTCATGCAACGGTTGCGTGATTGTAAACTCGCTTCTGTGTTTCTGAATTTTTCATGCATGCGCCCTTGGTTCGCATTCAGAATGTTGGAGTTCGAGGCTGGAGATTTTCTGTTGAGTTTATTTTGTACTGAGTTTCTTGGCCATCTATTACTTCTTTTTTCTCAATTCCTCTTCTCTTTCATGTTAGGAAGAAGACGTAGACCGAGAAGGAGCTGTAGAAAAGGAGTGGATGAGGTAATAAGAAACCGAGACTTGCAGGAGGATACCTGGATTGATAGAAAGATGATTTAGATGATGATGTAGTATAAATTACGTAATAGGAATCAGCTACAGCTATAATCAATATAGATGCAATTATACAATAGCTCTTCTCTTAAAAATAATGAAAAATCCGTTAAATTCGATAACGAGCCGTTACTGGTTAAAATAATAGAGCCGAGCGTGGTCTCGCGATCGCCACTTTAACCTGCGTTGACAGCTCTATAATAGAGCCGCCGACCTGTCAATTACGGCCTCTTACAAACAAATATAAAATCGCGGTAAATATGATTTGGAGGTTTAATAGTGCTGTGGCCAAAAGCAGTGATTTTTGTGCGAGTCCGTTTGCAAATGGGTAAGTTTGAATATATATTTTTATTACATTCAGACGTTTTAAAAATCATTATTGAAAACGTTTCGAAAACTCTTTTTCGGATCCTCAAAAGAATGTTTTCATAAAACAGACGTTTTATAAAGGTTTCTGTTGGTCGTCTTCAAGAATACCATTGAAAACATGCATTTCATATAATCAAGTAGGTATGAAGATATAAATATATTATTGGACGTCCGGAAATTAGTTTGGTTCAAGACGTTTCCAAAGCCTCCATTTTCAACGTCTGATGTTGTGCAAATGTCACATTCGCAATATTTGCACTCTAAAAAGTCTATTGGACATTCTAGAATACTTTAAGAGACATCCATTGGACGTTCTCAGTTTTCGAAACATTTCTCAAACGTTTCTGTACTATTAGAGATATTTCTCTAAGTAACTAACAGACAAAATAAAACAAAATTTCCAGGTCGTATTAATTTACCAAATCCAATACCCTGCAGAGTCTGTGGAGACAGATCGTATGGAAAACATTATGGAGTCTACTGTTGCGACGGATGTTCTTGCTTCTTCAAACGCAGCGTGCGGAAAAATGTGTTCTACACTTGCATCTGTATATCATCCAATAAAAATTTCACACACAAATCTAAAATACTCGATTTTAGCAGGCGATGGTCAATGTGTGATAGATAAAGCCCGAAGAAACTGGTGCCCCTATTGTAGATTGCAACGTTGCTTTGCTGTACGAATGAATGTCACAGGTTAAACCTCAATTATCTCTTGGCAATTTTAATTTTCTGTTTTTTCAATTGTAGCAGTTCAAGACGAACGAGGTCCAAGAAAACCCAAACTATTAACCGCAATGATAACCGAACGTTTTTTTTCATCTACAAACAATCATACCGCCTACGAAACTGTAGCGCACGTATTTTTATTTACAATAAAACAGGTGCGCTATAATTCAGGTTTTGGCCTACTGAATCGACAATCGCAAAATAAAATTTTGGGCCAACAATGGGCCGCCGTGCTAAGTTTCAGATTGGCTTATTGGACTAGTAACATGGACCATGTTTTGCCTTATTTACAAACAACTATCAAGCATTTTCAGGAATTGAAATTGGACATAAATGAGAGGGAGTTTTTTGAAAATACTATTTTATGCAGGAAAGATGTGCTTGTTGATGATTTAAAGGAGAGTGCCTTAGCGGAAGTGCTACAAGAAAAAGCTGTTGATGGTTTGTATGCTAAAAATTTGATGGATAAAAAGAGGTTTTTAAAAATACTCCTGTCTATATCTGTATTGTATAATTGTAGCTCTGAATGTTTATATTCTCACTTGTTTAAGCCTATTATTGGGGAAGTGTCTATGGAATCAATAATAGCTACAATTTAAAATGTTAAACGTTACTTCTCTGGCCGCTCTTCAGAAGACTATATACTTCAGTGTGCTCTCGCTTTTTTTATGAATGTATTGGTGAGCATTTCTTACATCTCCAACTAAATTTGATAAAATGTTGCTCCTTCTGGCAGTTTTTTGAATTAATTTCCGTCTGCTGTTAATATAATAATTATTGTCACTTCTTTTGTATTTTTGCTAGCACAACACAAGAATATAGGTAAATAAATAAATAAAAAATTATTTCATTTTTTTTTACTTTGTTTTGGCTTCACCCCTTATGTATTTAGCCACATATTGGCACTGTCCAGGGATGACCGGCTCGCAACCGCCATTTCCAGCAAGCTACGTAGGAGTCGTATATTTGTTTTTCTTTCGATTTTCTTAATTCTCTCTCGTTGAGGATTGAATATCACCGAGTCAATTTAAATTGGGGTTTGGACCTCATTTTATATTAATATATCGTATAGGTTAGGTTGCAGGTTTTGGCATTCAAAAACCAAGTGTTCCAATGTTCCCACCTCCCCACATTCACATTCCGGAGTGTCCTTTATCCCCAGTCTATGAAGGTATGCGGGAGTTAGTCCTCATTCTGATGATTGTCGTTATATGTCTTCTGCCCAAATATTCCAGATTGTAGAACCAGGGTTAATCCGGACACGTTCCTACATATTGTTTGCCCTTGTTTCCTGATGAGTTCTTCCAATATTCCTTCCAAATTCGCTTATACTTCCTCTTAAACTCCGGAATAAATAAGCCAGCTTCATTCGCCTCTATCAATTGTTGCTTGGTAGACATTCGAATAAAATCTTGGTTTTTTAATTCTCTGCCATTTATGGCTTTCACCGCACTTAGTGAATCTGTAAATATAACTGATCTCCCAATAATCCTTCTGAGGCACTCACTTGTTGCTTTATGAATTCCTACGATTTCTGCTGTGCAAATTTGGGTAAATTTAGGGAGTTTCGATGAAAAGTTATATTTAAGTTGGGGACAGTAGACCCCAAAACCAGCCTCGTTTATTGTTTCCTTCATAACCGAGGCGTCAGAGTAAAAATGAGTATAATTTTTAAATTTTTCCCTAGTAACTGTCAAGAATTTTCCTGTCATGGCCTTGTCGTTTTTATCACTGTTAATTTCTATTGTAGGTACAGGGTTATTGGTGATAAATGTCACCCCCCTCTATCTTTTTTATTTGACATTTTAGAAAAAAGTGTCCCAAATAAAAAAAAAATATGGTTGAAATTAAATTTTTTGAAAATCTCACTTTTGCCTATACAGGTTGTTTCAAAAAAGCTGGTCGTGCTTCAACTTTCTTATTTCAAATTGAATACCCTATATATTATTCAATATTCGGATTCTACGTCAAATTCTGAGCAGTTTTCATGTGATATACCCTATACCTAAGTTCAACTGTTTTGGAAATATTGACAGTTGAAAACTTACTGTTTTCCAAATTTGACAGGCTGTAAACCTAAACGGTTAACTTTTGAGCAAAACCGATCTCACATTTGAAAATCTTAAATTCACAAGTTATTATTTTACATCAACTTTGAATTTAACCGAAGATTAAATTTAATTGGAATTTTCAATCATGGATTAAATTTAAAGTTGATGTCAAATATTGGTGCCAACTGATAGTTTATAAAAATCTAAGATAAAAATGTAAGATCGGTTTTGCTCTAAAATTAACCGTTTAGGATTTACAGCCTGTCAAAGTTGCAAAAAAGTCAATTTTCAACTGTCAATATTTCCAAAACAGTTGAACTTAGGTATAGGGTATATCACATGAAATCTGCTCAGAATTTTATGTAGAATCCGAATATCCAATAATATACAGGGTATTCTATTTGAAATAAGAAATTTGGAGCACGACCAGCTTTTCTGAAACACCCTGTATATGCGAAAGTGAATTTTTCAAAAAATTTAATTTCAACCATAAAACTTTTATTTGGGACACTTTTTTCTGAAATGTCAAATAAAAAAGATAGAGGGGTGACATTTATAACCAATAACCCTGTACCTCACTGATCAAATTGATCAGTTCAAATTCAAAGACTGGAATTGTATCTTACTTTTTGATTTTGTCCTCAAGCTCTTCTGCTTCACCATACATTTGTACCAAATAAGGTGCCTCTCTACTAGCGAAGTATCCATATTGTTTAATCTAAATTCCTTTATTAAGGGTGGGTATTATAAAACTGCTCTGACAATTAACTTAAAGTTAACTTTTTGAATTACATGTAATTCCAGAAGTTAACTTTAAGTTAACTCTCAAAGTAGTTTTATAATACCCGCCCTAAGTCAATTATATTATAATATTATTCCTGAACTTTTTAAATATTTTTAATAATGCATTTTTTGGCTAACCATATTCTTCTTGATTCTAGTGATTCTTCTCCAGACTCAGCGAGCAGTAGATTCGTTGTGGTTGAACGTTTTTTTTTTTAGTTTTAGGTATAATGAACTGAGACCCATAGTCCAAAGTGTGTCCTGATTATTCCTTTATATATCTGTAGTAAAGTTCTGGGATCTCCCCCCACCACGCTCTGGTTAGACTCTTGATTACATTGATAGCTTTTCCAGCCTTAACCGACATGTTTTCAATCTGCTTTGTTCAGTTGACATTGTCTGAGATAATCACCCCCAAATATTTGTACCTATTCTTTAACCCATGGGATTCTTTTGTCTCTGTAAGTAACATGAATGTTTGGAGCTGTGTGTGATCTAGGTCCTACCAACATCGCGGCGGATTTTCTGGCAGAAATCCTAAAATTTAGTTCTCTGAACCAAGTTGAAATTTCAGACAATGCCAGGTTAACTTCGCTAACCATTTCATCCACATCAATTCCCTCTATGAAGAGTATAGTCATCTGCGTATTGAATAATTTTGATATCTTTCCTTGAAGTTTATCATATAGGCCCCTGGAGTAAATATTAAATAAAATTGGGCTCAGTGGTGAACCCTGCGCTAGTCCAGTTGAGATCTCTTTCGGGCCCCTCAAGAGTCCCTCTCTGTCCCTAATGAATACTTTGCGATTGGTTAGAAATTCAAAAATCCAATTTTTCATAGTTGGAGAGATCTCCAAGTCTTCCATTGTTTTATAAAGGTGATAAATATTGACATGGTCATAAGCTCCTTTAATGTCCAAGAATACCACCAATGACTTAAGTTTCCTCTGAAAATTCCTTTAGGTATATGTTAAGGGTTAAATAGGCTAGGCATTCCATACATCCTTTTCCCCTCCTAAATCTTATTTGTGGTGCTGGGAATTTTTGATTTTTTTCAATCATCCATTCCATTCTATTTTTGATAATGCCTTCCATAAGTTTACCAGCACATGCTTCCAGTGCAATCGGCCTGTAATTGCTTGCTTCCTTCTCATCACCATTTTCTTTTAAAATTGGGCAAATAAGAATGCTTTTCCATTGTTCTGGGCTTCTTCCGCTTCCCATACTCTTAGGCCCAGTTGTACAATCTCGGTTCAAAACAAAGTTTAACTAAACTCGACTGGTACTTGAGCTTTCCCATTTAAAATACATTGCTGTCAGCC
Source organism: Ceutorhynchus assimilis (assembly GCA_917834065.1). Taxonomy (NCBI): domain Eukaryota; kingdom Metazoa; phylum Arthropoda; class Insecta; order Coleoptera; family Curculionidae; genus Ceutorhynchus; species Ceutorhynchus assimilis. The sequence goes on from OU892281.1 coordinate 9,825,219, forward strand.
AATAATCAAATTCTATCAATTTTGACAGCAACGCATTTCAAATGGGAAAGTTCAAGTACCAGTCGAGTTTAGCTGAACTCTGTTTTGAGCCAAGATTGTACAACTGGACCTTAATGAACATTTCTACAAGAAAAGATTTCCCAATCCTTGGGAGGTATTTCAGCATAGAGTAGGTTATCCCATCCATGCCTGGCGCCGAGTCTGAATTTCCATTCAAAACAAAGTTCAATTCAGTCAATGTGTTTTCTTTTTCATTATCTCCCTCAGAGACTTCCAGAATAAAATTTGGGTCCATGCTAATTTGATTCAGATTGTCTAATATTTTTAGTGCTGTCTCTTCTGATGGACCTTTGTTTCTTTTCCACCTTTGCCACTAGGGAATATTTTTATTGTATTCCATACTTCTTTAACCGGAGTATTACGATTAAGTTTTCCACAAAATTCTTGAAAATAAGATTTTTTTTTTTAATTTTAAATTTTAGTTTAGTCTTAGCTATGACTTAGTTTTAATATAATTTTCAATTGAATAATTTTCTTTTAGTGTGATTAATTTCCTTCTCCTCTCTCTAATGAGTTCCTCACATTCTCCATCCCACCAGGGAGTTACCTTTTTTGTAACTTCCTTCGGTAGTTGTTTGTATGGGATTACTTCCTGTTTCCAAAAGTATATTTTCAAACTCTTGATAGGATTTAGGGGGATTATCCAAGCATTTCCTTTGCATTTTATCATGGCAGATTTCCCAATTTGCCCTTTTCAAATTTCTTCCTGGTCTTCTTCCCGAATGAAATTCATGTGAGTTCAGTCCTATTTCAATTATGATTGAGCTAGCTGAAGGTCTGTTACCTTCAGGTTACCTATGATGTTAAATAGTGAATTTCTCATAAAATCTTCAGTCATGGAAGAGGGAAATATCCTCACCGACGATTCCGGAATACTCGCACTGACATTTCCAGAGAAATTTTGTAGTGGTCCTCCCCTAAGTCTTGTGATTGGGGAAAGAGGCATTGCTTACTTGCTTCCATATCATAACCTTTCATTGGGGAAACTGTTGATTTTCTGTTTTTCGCGACTGAAAATCTACTGCTATAGGTTGGATTGTTTTCTCTTAGTTTCCTGAAAGATCTGGTCTGTTTTGGTTTAATGGAGTAAAATTAGGGATTTGTCTCGTGTTGGTCGGAAGAGGAGGAAATTCACTGTTTTGTTAGGAATTTGCTATTTTTATTAACCCTTGGTACCAATTCACTTGCCTGAAAGAAATACATATTATCCAATGACATATATTGCCTGATTTGTGCCTGACGTATGTATTCGGGGCAACTTTTATTTATTGATGTATGATCTGAGCTGAGCGCAACTGACACAAGAAATTACATTTCCATTACAGGTATGGTACTCTTGATTCTTACAATTACGGGTACATTGACCTTCATGAGCCAACTTACCACATTTTTGACATTTTTCTTTTCCACAACACTGTCTTTTATTGTGACCAGAGTTTAGACAATTGAAATATTGATTTACTGGCATTATGTAGTTTTCCACTCGAGTCTCCAGTCCAAAGATGATGACTGAACTTGGCAGGAACTTTCCCTTAAATGTAATCAAACAGCTAGTTTTTACATATTCAACTTTGTTGTTGTCGTTCCTGATTCTTTGGTTGAATCTTTTAACTTCCAATATTTCTGATGAGTCTTGGGAATTTTTATTAATATCTTCCGTATCAGCTTCTTTCAAAATTCCTCTCACTATACCTTTGCACGTTACTAGATACTCTGGAATATAAACAATATAGTCCCTACTAAGTAATTCTTTATTCTGTAATAGATTATTGGCAGATTCTGGGGATTTAAACTCAATATTAATTTCATTCTCTCCTTTTTTCATGGGGCTCCTTACATTTTCTAGTTTTAGATCATATATAAATTTGGCAATTGCAATAGGGTGTAATTGACCCACATTTTTCCCGGATGGATCCTGTACCACCTGGAATGGACCTAAAGAGTGACTATCAAATTTATGTATAATCTTATTTTTAATTTGTTCAGCTTCAAAATTATGTGGGGAATTGTGAATATTATTTGAATTAAGGCCAGAATCTGGAGGCCCTGCAATGGGCCCCCAGAGTTATCACACAAAATCGCTTTTTCGCTGGACTACGCTGTCGTTAACGCGGAGGTCGAGCATAGAAAAAAAACTGAGAAATTCATAATTTTCTTAGTTATTTTATTGTGAAATCCATACAAATATATTGACAAATAATTTACACAGTGGATTATTATATCGGTTAAATGACTAGGTTTTTGGACATTTTGTTATTATGAGCCTAAACTACTACCGATACAATTCCTCTACTCTCAAGATTCTTATATTTAATTAGATTAAACAAAATTGGTGCCAGAGCCTAACTAAAACCTTAGTTGCGACACTCAACCAGAAAGAAAACCTTAATAAATATAATTAACAGCAAAGGCAATTGTGAAATGATATTTCACAACTGAAAAGTAAAGCTACATAAATTATCACAAAAATAGGTAGTGCAGATTTTCTTTTAATTTCCATCAAAATATTTTTACAATAATTGCGATTAAAAGAAAAACATTGAACACACAAATACATAACATAATATCACAAATCGTGTCGATGCTAAATTATTTTATCCAGCTATAATAGGCCAGGCTAGAATATTTCTCATAAATACTTGCTTTTGTACAAGCGATAATTAGAAGAAATGTAAGATTTTAGAACCGCATATACACTCAGATTCCAGTTTTCTATAACTTCAACTTTATTGTTAATTTGAAGATACTATCCTGCTAACCAGATCTTTAACATCAATTTGTAAACGTTTATTTCATTTCTATGTAAAAATACGTTTTTTTCGCTGTTGTAGAAAAAAAATCCCTGTATTCCAGGTTTCATCTAAACACCTGAGTGTATACATATTCTTAGTTTGATATTTTTGTCTTTTCCAATGGCACCTAATATCAGGACAGAATTCCCTCATGTTGTCTAAGTTATAAGTTAAAATTACAATGTCAATTCAATTAACATGAAAAATCTCTGTCGCTGTTATAGATTTCATAGGAATAGACATCTGAAATAATTTTCAATGAATGGCATTTTAATAAATCCAAATATCAAACATCAATGTTATAGCAGATTTTGTCAATTAATTTGAATAAGTGGCTCTATATGCTCTACAAAATTGAGCCAAGAAATGTTATCATGGACAATTTGGCGCATACCCGCCTAATTTAAGACTAAAATAAATAGATAGTGGCACAGATGGCAAGATAGAAAAACTAATAAACAAAAATAACTATCAGGTACTTAACCGTTGGAGCTTCTATAAGCAAATAAATAGAAAGCTTCATAATAAATAACTATGTGTCGGCCCCCTTGCCACATTTTTAAAGCAACTATACAGCATGGACACTTAAGTACAATAAATATTCCTGTAGTTTTCTAGTACTGCTTTGACTAATGCAGCTAATATCGCTTTCAATATCTAAGAAATTCGCTTTTCTTTGGCCATCTAAGAGATTCTGTAAATTAATTTGTACTGAAAAAAAATTGGTAAAACTATGACCAGCATGCAAATTTTCAGATACTAAAATTTTGAGTATTTAATCAGATTAATAAACCAAACTATGGACTGGGCAAAAATATTCAACTGGACAATCATGTCCATTAAAAAAAAAATCACATTTCTAGTACTGAGGCCAGTTCAACTTTTAGCGGAACTCGGACCAGCTTGCGGCTCTGTAGATTTTGATGGTGAGGTTTGATCTTTTGTGGTTAGGGCTTGAAGCCGAGATGGTAGATCTGATGAGGTGACTACAGCATGCTGACCTGAAAAATTAGAAGAAAAAAAAATGTATATAAAAATTGGAGCAATTGAAGCGTTTATTTATTTATTTATTTATTTATTTATACCATAAGTATCAACAGCTTCATAAACAGCCAAGTATAGACACTCGCTTAGTCTAGAAATACAATATACAATTACAAAAGTTAAAACTAAATTACCACAAAAATTCAGACACTAATTTATCATCAACAATTTTCTTAAAATTCCTTAAGCTAATCATGTCTATATCTATGTCAGAAGCATACTTATTAAACATCACAGAATACATATCCTCACGGATAGAAGGCAAACTGCCTAATAAAATTTTGGGGAACAATGCGCCGTCACGGCGCTGTGGATGCGATCCGAACTATTTATAATATAGGTTTCTGTAATCAAATAAACTGTCAAAATAGTTCACCCAATGTCAATTTTTCCAATATTAATTTTTCCCAATGATTTTTCCTCTTTATAGTCGAATTCGATTCGACGGTTTCTACTTCCGAGTAAAGCAAAAACGGCCAAAACTTCTTGTGTTTGTGTCCCGCGTGTGGCTAAATTCACCAAAATGTTGCACCGCCGCGGATGCGGTGATTACGATTCACTAATGCCAATGCCCAGTAGTTTGGCAAATCCTGTTCAACTTAACACTGCTTTTTCTACTTATTCCACCACGGTACCTACACCAGCTGAATTTAGCCACTCGCGGGTTTTGTGTAAGATCTGATTTTTTTTTCGAATTCAATAAACATTTTTCTGGATTTAAAATGCACACCAACACTAAGACAAATTCTCATTCAGAATTATTTTGACATATTTTTTTTGATACATAGGTAACAGGTAAACGAGGTAAATTAAATCTCATTGGGTAAACTGCAAAAGTAAACAGTGACCTGTATATTTTCTGATGGCCTTCATTCCGCACCTGTAATTGTGTTTTAATCCAGCGTCCCCAAGCGGATGCGATCCGAAGCTTTTTTTTTAGGCCCCGCCCTCCATTAAGCTTTTTTTTCTATCCGTGAGGATATGTGTTCTGTGTTAAACATTTGACACATCTTATATATAGGTGATTGCTTAAATGAATTTGTTCTAGGGAAATCCAGGTAAAACACTTTCTTATCTTTAACGTTCACTCTATTTACTACAAATGGTAATTCACCAAGAATATCAGGACTGTCAATATTTCCCTTTATCAACCTAAACATGGTACACAAACATGCTCTTGATCTACGAAATTCCAAAGGCATCCTATTGAACATACATAATAAAACTCTATTATCACAGCACCTGAGCTTTTTTCTTCAGCGACTCATGGATAAACTGGGAAAATGCAGCTAAGTTAGTGAAAGTGGATCTTTTTGATAGAAATCCATGCTGAAATTGTGTGATTTTAGAAGAGACTTCATTATAGATCAACTCAAATAGGATTCTCTCGAAAATTTTAGGCACTGCACACACAATGCTAATAGGACGATACTTCTTGATCTGTTTTTTAGATCCACTTTCATAAATAGGAATTGCCTTACTAAATCTCCATTGATCAGAATAAATGGAAGATTTCAGGCCTAAAGTGAAAAAAATTTCAATGGTTTAACCAAAATCTCACTACACCCCTTAAGAATATATGCCGGCGGACCATCTGGACCAATATCTCTATCAGCTTTCATTCTCTTGATAGCATTCAAAATTTCTTCATCGGATATTAACACATCACAAAAATACGACTTTATTGCAGACAGGTCACAAACACATTCAGACGTATCATCACTCACAAATACAGATTTAAAAAATTCCTTCAGTCACAGACTGAGTTCCTTTGCATAAGCAATTTCCCAAGTTCATCTCCTCCATGATGTCTTGACTCTCTTTTTGGCCTTTCAAAAACGACCAAAAATACCTAGGATTTAACATTAAGCTACTCTCCAGGTCCAGCAAGTACTTTTTATGTGCTACCCCAATCTTACATTAAAGCTCCTTTCGCAAGGCCCTGTACTTATTACCCCAGAAATGGGACTAATGCGAGATTAAATGTATTAGTCATTTGTGACGCCAGATCATCAATTGAAAATCAATTTTGTATTAAACTAATTACTGATAGAAAACTGCATAAAGTATAAATAGATAATTTATATAAAAGGTAAATGACCAGTCTAATTATTTGCGTCACTCCTAATTATCACAATTTAGTTTGGCAGCATGACAAATTATCCATAAAAAAAAAAACAATTAATATTTTTTCAATTAAACGTAAACTGAAATACATAAGCACTTAAGTTTTTAGTACCGACGTTTACTGGCCAAAATCCAAATTTTTTTTTTCAATTACTTGACGCACAAACACTTACCTAATATATCAGGCAAAGCATTCCTGCGTCCTGTCCGGCCCGAACTCAAAAATTCCTGAATGGGTGGCTCATTTGGGGACGTGGACGTCCCGCTGCTGGACGGTCCTGCGCCCTGAGATCCTGCCTCCATCACTGCTAACATCTTCAGCACTATGAAAGGAAAATCTTGTATTGAAAACATAAGAATTTTTTTTGCTCAAAAAGGTTAGGAATTTGGGAGTTTAGCTGCTACCATAAGGGTGGGTATTATAAAACTACTTTGAGAGTTAACTTAAAGTTAACTTCTGGAATTACATGTAATTCAAAAAGTTAACTTCAAGTTAACTTTCAAAGCAGTTTTATAATACCTGCCCTAAGTGTTATAATCTCAGGATCACCAATACTTACTCCTAAAGCAAATAAATTAAAATTAGTTAAATTTTGACCCAAAATTATCCAAAGCGTCTAATTTATTTTATCTCCAGCAATAAAAATAAAATGCAAGTACGTCACAATTGGTATTTGCATAATAACGTAGGTTGTAGGTTGAAGTATTTTCGGCATTTTATAGCATTATAACAAAAAAAAAAATAATAATAATTATCCACTTACAAGTCCTTTTGCGATTTTTCACAATCAAATACAATTTTCCTCTGGTGGGTTTTCTTGATAATATCCCTACATTTTTTGGTACACATTGTGGATTAGCTATCAGATACATTTTTGTAAATAATAATCACCACACTACACTTCGTGAGCACAACGAATTTTAAAATGAAAATTCTATGGAAGGATCTGGCCAATTAAGTGAATATTAGCTGCTAGCTACAGGAACGGACTTTGAACATGAACAATTAAATAATTCAAATTACCTTTATAAGTATCCTTAAAATTTTTGCAATATTAACCACTGTAAAGTAACTGTGAATAACCTTTGTGAATAGATGAGCAATTACTCACTTGTTAGTTTTGTTACATGCAAGTCCCTAAAGTAATTACCATTATTAATTGAACACGCGATATGAGATCATTTCTAGAAGCTAAAAGTGAGAATAATTATTAATAAGAGTTAAAATTTTAAGAGAACTTGTATGGTGAATGACAAAGTATCATCAACAATATTATTACAGAAAATAGTTAGGAATTTCACATACATATTTCTATAGTGAGGTCCATCAATTCAATTCTTAAAGGCTTAACGATTTACTCAATTAATAAAAAATCTATGCTGGCTGTTTTATTTGCCATATGGAGGTAATTGCCCCCAAAACAAATCTAAAAATTCATATTATCAATCACCTCTGTTTACCAATTTTTTTTTAAATTCTTAACAAACAGAACACTTACTAGTCAGTATACAAATTTTAAATTAACTTTAAATAAAATCTCTTGCCTATAAAAAAAGTCCAGCCCTGTTCCCGCGTCCTCCGCACTTGTCCTACATTACGTAGATGATGCTCTAAAAAATTGTAACAGGCACGTCGTTATTCCGTGAATGACGTCCACAATGAGGTGATAAAAGAGATAAAACAATATTATGTATAGTAGCTACAGGGTGACGCATTTACGATGTTTATTCAAAAATTTTGAAGCATATTCTCGAGATCAAGAAAATACAGAGCGATTTCCAATAATTGTCACCCAATTTATCATGAGTTTTAATTTTTTTTTCTATTACTTCATTCTGCCTGAAAATTTGCTGTTGTATATTTTTCCTGTTTAACAGATCTTTCAAAATTGGGAAAAAATCCAGAATCGCACTTCAAGTTAGCCTTGATTATATATTTTTGTCACTGTTATTTGAGGAAAAAAATGACTTTGAGAATATACTCCCATTGATATCTTTGTTGGTTTGCAATATAGCAAAAGTGTGCCACCCTGTTTTCAGATAAACAGTGCATGGCTGCTGCCACATAGGCTGCCGATTTGAAATTAATTGGATAAAATATTTGCTATGGATAAACAAAGCTATTGTGCTCAATCCCAAATAGGTCGATTATTGGTTTCTGATATAATCGGGGATACTTGTGGCAAGAAATTAAGGCAAAGGCTTTGGTAATATAAGAGAAATAAAGCAAATGTATTGCTCCTGAAGAATCAAGTTCTATCGATTTTTTTTGTACTTGCTCTGCACTCTTTAATTCTTGTAATTTAAAATAAGGACTAGCAAGAAGATCAATCTCCAATAATTTATCTTGTTCAATATACCTATGTACTTAGTTTAATAGGAAAAAATAACTATCACTACTAAGATATGGTATAGCTTTTTGGGGGTTTACTAACAGGCAACTGTTTAACTCAATATTTGTTTTACAAAGGAGGGCAATTCGTTATTTGTGTAAAGTTGCAGTGAACATTGTCAACTATTATTTATTAGGGAAAAAAATTTAACTGTACCATGTCTATTCATTTTAGAAACTGTGTGTCTTGTGCACAAAAAATATTCAGGTTTGGAAACTCGGGATATTGTATACAATACTAGAGTAAGTTTGAACACTAATATAGGCTTAACTATACCAAAGTATGCTTTAGCAAAACATTCAATATTTTAGGAGAGCTAAAAATGGTCAACCCTATATATTATGTGAGTGATGAACTTAAAACCATTAGAAACTACAAACTATTTGGTAGGAGTGTTAAGGATATATTGTTGCAAAGGGCTTACTACAGCTTGGAGGACTACTATAGTGATACTGTTTTTATTTATTTTTTGAGTACTTTTGTGTTTTATTTACATTTTATCATTTTAGTGTAGTTTAAAGTATATGTAATATTGCTTGGATAGCCGTTCTGTTTGCAAATTGTTCATAACTTGTTTGTATTTACATTAGATTTGCCTTGGTTTCAAAAAAGGGCGGTTCTAGAACGGTTCAAAACAATCGTATAGTTTATTAATCAACAAAATGATAACAGCTCCGCTATCAAAATTCCAATAATAAACTGTGCGATTCTTTTGGACCGTCCTAGAACCGTCCTTTTCTGAAACCAAAACAAAGCTAAAGCTGTGTTATTGGTGATTTTTTGTTTGTTTTACTGTTAAGTTGATGCTTTGTCAATAGAAGAAAGGAAGAAATTCCAACTTACGACGGTCATTAAGCCCAAATGAAAACACCTTATCAATAGAATTTTTTCCTTGCATAATAAAGTATGATTGACTATGACTTTGACTTAAAACCAAGCCAAAGTAGTAGTGAAAGTACTTAGCTTAGAGGTGCAGTATTCCATACATATTGAATCAAAGTATGTTCATTGGAAAATAGATGCGCAGGGTGGTAGGCTTGAATAGGGATAGTACCGAGGATAGTACTTACCTACTTTATATCAGAGCATAATATGTATTTATGTGGAAGTTATTTGCTGTGACAAAATCTTGTAAATTTCAATAATTTTATTATGGCTAGGTACTACCATATATCAGCTGGTACACGGTGTAAATTTGTAAATATGAAGTCTTGTATAAAGTAGTGTTTCCCTAAATGGAACACTCTGTAAGTTTGTTTATCTTTGAATAGCCCAATTTCAAGTAAACATATATCACAACATGGGTCTGAGGTCCTCCATTTCAAACTTATTCAATGAACTGAACTATTATAAGCCTCCTCCTGATGAGCAGCCTAACTGGAAGTAAAGTACTGCCATCTATTAGAGAGAGGTTCAATTGCATTGAATGGTGGTGCCATCTATCAGAGAGATACATAATCCTGAGCGTTGTTGCTAAAGACCTTATGATAAAGCGTTTTTCTCTGTCAGAATCTTATTTGCATCAACCAGAAAGAGAAGAAAAAATATCAATTCAGATTTGACAAAGAACACTCAATGGAGATACCAAAAGTGAAGTAACTGAGTGGTTGAACGACCTTAAAAAGTGTTCGAATACTACATAAATGCCCTTTTATATTGGAAACTGCTGCAAGAATGCATCAGATAGGAACTGAACATTGGATGTCCAGCAAGATTGAAAAAATTGAAAGTAATAAATTATGCAAAGACGTGAAGGTACCATCACGAAAAGCTCAAGAACAAATTCTTACTGGACTAGGTACCTATATGATAAGACATTATGTGAACTGTTGAATAACATCTCGAGTAACATGGAGCAAAACTGAGCATATCATGATGAAGATGATCTCCTTTATTCATCAGAAGAATATCGCTGGATCCATGAGAGGAGAAATTTGATTCCAACAGTGTCCCAAAAATGAAAAAAAGAAGGTAAATAGAGAACAAGAATCTTTGAAAATTGAAGTTTATGTTCGAGTATGTCCTCTTTATAAAGAAATTAAACAAATACAACTTTTGGGATGTAGATGCCTTATCACAAAATTTAGTGGAAGAAGAGACAGATTTTAGTATAGTACCGAATACCTTAGTACCTAACCTAGAAGAATATTGATTATGTATCAGACAATCGAGATGCGGGTATCATTGGAAAAAAAAAACATGTAAGTAATGCAGAAGAAAGAAGAATAAAAGTTGAGTATAAATTCAAGGAAGAGTGAACAGAAGCGAATGCATGAAGTATTTACACCAAAAAAAAAGGATGGACATTTTTATGATAATAATAAACATTTTTTTAGTATTTAGTTTAAGATATAGTTTATAAGCTGTTTTCCTCTTAAGAACAGAATGAATCGAGATTATTTAGGCATGTTACATTGAGTAAAATGGAATTAGTAAATTTGATGAATTAAATCTGTGAACTTCTGATTTTATCAATACAAGTATGGAACTATGGCATTTGGAACATTATCTTTAACATGCGGGTTGTTGAATGTTGATAATAACCTGAGTTATAACTAGTGGAATTTCAAGTAAGTATCATCTACAATGTTTCAAAATTCCATCTATAAAACAAGAGTGATAAGACCCTGGAAAAGATAGAGAATACAAATGAGAATATGGATTTGTCACATGATACTATTAGAGTATTAGCTCGAGTATTAGGTACTAAACTAGAGAATTTGATAACAGGTCATAGCGCATATTTGTATAGGTAGTAAGGTGACAGTGTGGGATTCATTTCTGGTTTAAAATAGAATGCAAATCAAACCAAGTGGTTCTAATCCTAGTTGAGTTAATCTAGTTTAATTAATTTAAAACTACTGCTATATTAAAAAAAAATACTGGTACTGCCTGGCAGTACTTTTCCTTTGTTGAAATAGTCAGTAAAGGTTGCCAAATTAGAGGTATTCTTTCGATCTGAACAAACTGATCGAAATCACTTGAGGTTTGTTTTAAACAATGAGGTAGTATACTATGTATAAAAATCAGTAAAAAATCTGCTCGACCTTATTTTATAGGCTAAATGGTGATGGTATAGTGGGATACTAAATTATTTTCCAGCATAATGTCTATAGAATTAGTAAGAGAAAAACAAACGGTAATTTGAATTTAGTGCCACAGCGGCGACCAATAGTATTCAAGCCGCTGACCATCTGGCAACGTTGATCAAAATGACAGCTAAATTCAACAGTTCAACGACGTGTGGTGTCGTGTGAATCGTGTGACATTGTCACAGACTTGTTTACGTTGTTTGATATAGTGAATTTGATGTTTCATTCTTGACGGTCAATGTCAGTGCAAATTGTGTGTTCTCAAAACCGTGATATGTTGCCAGATTGGAGAAACTAACTACGTCACGAACTTTTATTTTCTCGTAGGGGCGGGGCTAAGAGGAAATTTAAAAAATAAAATTCCAGGCTACTGCGGTTTTTACAAAGCACCTTGATTACACTAAATAGTACGATACGTCGAATATATCACTACGTAGTAGTTAAAAATCACTTGTATACTAACCCATTGTCATCCCGTATTACAATGATTTCATTGGCCCTAACTGTTTTTTTGGCGCCTCCTAAACAAACCTTATAGTCGGAGAGCCAGCGCCAAAAAAGTGCAAGAGTTTCATAAAAGCTGAAAATGTAATATAAGCTTGTATTTGTGATGTATATAACTATACTCGAGTCAGCAAGTGAGGTAGCGGGACAAGCTACGCCCACGCACCTTTGAATGTGTAAAAAAATAATCGCGATGAAAGAGTTTCATGACAGCTGAAAATCTCTCAATCCATTGTTTATTTGATAAAAAACATGACGCACATGGTCAGATAGCATTATTTTAGGACAACTAGAGTCAGCATGCCTATACAGGGTGGTCCATTTAACTTGAGACAGTCTAATATCTCGAAAACGGTGCTTTTTTGAAAAAAAAAGTTCAAATAAAAGTTACATGGTTTCATGTGGGAAACAAAATGGCGGTACTGATTTTTGACTTTGACAACGTTTTCAGGGTTATTTCAAGGTCAACTCTTTTTTTTTTCAATGGAAATATATTTTTTTATTACAGAATCTTATTCTACAGAAAAAAACAAGTAACTTTTACTTGAAGCATTTTTCCATCCGGTTTCAATTTAAGCTGATCAAAAAGAGCGAATATTTTTTTTTGTTTTCTCCTCACAAAATCGAACAGTAGAGAAAGGTTACCAAAAATACCTCAAAAACTATAACAATTGATCAAAATGAGGATCGCCAACTTCAACACACTTGTCAATTCACTTTAAAAATCAAACACACAGTTTATCAAGAGGTTCCCACAACACCGGATAATATGATGGAACACATAAGAAATGCTTAGAGCTGTCAGTAAAGAAACTGTAATTTGGTGCCATGAAAGCTTTTCACAGCGAATTAACAAGTGTGTTGAAGTTGGCGGTCGTCAATTTGATCAATTGTTATATTTTTTGAGGTATTTTTGGTAACCTTTCTCTACTTTTCGATTTTGTGAGGAGGAAAAAAAAAATTATTCGTTCTTTTTTATCAGCTTAAATAGACCTATCTATTTTTACCTGGTATGCGCGCGCAACACGAGGCATTGTCTTTTTATTGGCTAGCTAATACAGGTGTGAGGTGATCGTTTTCCACGCTGGGCATCTCTTTGTCCTTGTTCATTGCACGTGGTCTGACAAGAATAAATCTAAAGTTGATATTCAACTTGACAAGTGTCATTCAAAAGTTGTTTGACATTTTCATTGACAAATACGTTGCACAACATGCGGTTTTTCTCCTTCCTTTTTTATCCCGTGCAAATAAGAAGGACGGATTGCTATACGTAAGTCTAACATAATTTGGTACGTTTTGCCTCGTCTTGCGCAATGAGCGTTCTGTGTCTTTTTTTATTTAATGAAGTTTTCGTATTATTACCTCTTTGTCTGGTAAAATAGATAGGTCTATTGAAACCGGATCGAAAAATGCTTCAAGTAAAAGATACTTGTTTTTTTCTGTAGAATAAGATTCTGTAATAAAAAAATATATTTTCATTGAAAAAAAAAAGTTGACCTTGAAATAACCTTGAAAACGTTGTCAAAGTTAAAAATCAGTACCGCCATTTTGTTTCCCACATAATACCATGTAACTTTTATTTGAACTTTTTTGTTCAAAAACGCATCGTTTTCGAGATATTAGACTGTCTCAAGTTAAATGGACCACCCTGTACTATAGGCATGCTGACTCTAGTTGTCCTAACATAATGCTATCTGACCATGTCCGTTATGTTTTTTATCAAATAAACAATGGATTGAGAAATTTTCAGCTGTCATGAAACTCTTTCATCACGAATAATTTTTTACAAATTCAAAGGTGCGTGGGCGTAGCTTGTCCCGCTACCTCACTTGCTGACTCGAGTATAGTTATATACATCACAAATACAAGCTTATATTACATTTTCAGCTTTCATGAAACTCTTGCACTTTTTTGGCGCTGGCTCTCGGACTATTATGTGATTACTAATCAGTTAGTTCAGATCGAAAGATTACCTGAATTATAATTTTTTATCCCATTTTGACGTTTAAAAATGACATTATATTATTGAACGCGTATTAACGAAGGTAAGTACACGTTTATCAGCTGAGTTGCCTTAAAATATTTTTAACTCACTCTCGGTCCTTTAAGTCACTGCCAGTATAAAAAACTGCTACAAATACAAACAAACAACTAGTTATACCCTAGCAACTACCAGTTTCAATGTCGCGTTCTCTAAATGAATTCTTTTTATGATTTGATTCCTATTAAGTAGCGAGTTAAGTACCTTTTATTTTTCAAATGTCCCTCAAAATGGGATAAAATCTTGTAGACATCACATGAGTTAAAATGTTTATTCATTCGAAGAAAATTAACCCACACGCTAGGGCTCGTGGGTTAAACTTTCTTCTCATGAATAAACATTCATTTAACTCACTTGATATATAAATAACTATTAAGGCCTATGCAGCCATAACCCAAAAATGTCATCTTTACCAATAATTTCAACAATACTCTAACCATACTTAGGGACCAATAATTTAATGAAAATAAGCAAGTTACTTTAGCGTTAGATGGGTAATAAAATTGGGGGGCCTCGCCAGAGCATCAGCAGATTAGAACAGCGGTCAGCGTCTCGTCATGCAGGAAATAGCTGCCTTTTATTTTTGGCCGAGGGCTGCGCCTACCTGCTTTTCTGGTGAGCCCCTTTGGGGGACGCGATACGCGGCCACCGGGGGCTTTTCCACCTACCATGGGCATGCGGGCGAACCGCCGCCTCGGAGCTCGTTGACAACGGTTTTCCGGCGTAGCTGCTTCACTTAAAAATCACCTTTTCACAAAATAAATGTCGTGAAACTCGAGAGAATTTAATAAAACAACGGTTTGGTATTATAGTTTTTGAACAATGAACGTGATTGTGATGATGAGCATCATGTGTGACGGCATTTTTGTTGACAATTTGACGGATTAGTTATGACCGTTGATTTATGACGTAAAAAAAATAATTTAGCATATAACATTGCCGATAATGTAGATTCCTTACTAAATATACAAACTTTTGAGCCAATTTGCGGTTCTCAATAGTTTATTCCTTTCAAGAGTTTAGAAAACTAGAGCTACTCGCTCCGGTGTTAAGTCGACCCCGATTTGAAAGGAACAATGCGCTGGCTTTCGTGCATTCAAATGGTTTTGTTCGGGCTTGAGCAACTCAGGTGCAACAAACACTTTTCGAAAGGAATACTTCATTCTCTGTTGCGCGAAATTCGCTGTTTGCTTCGACAATTTGTATTTTATACACGCATAAAACGTCAAATATTCGAAGCAATGTCAAATAAAGAGAGAATTCCCCGCAACTGAGAATGAAGCTAGGGCGTAACGCTCCGGAGCTGTTCCGAAACTTTTTCTAGGTAACAGGCATACAGCAAATAGCAAGTCAAGTCTAGTCACCCCCGGATTAAGCATAACTCCAGGGTAAACAAAGCAACCGGACACGAGTACCCTGGAGTCAAAACTAACCCGGAGGTGACTCGCTATTGAGAAACCGGCCCTAAGTTTAGTGACTCAATTAACCACAGTGGCAACGAATGCAATCTCCGTTCTATCCTTGATTGGTTCTACAAAATTCTATTTATTCATATCATTGATTCATATCATATTGAAAATGAGCAAGAATATGGCGGCGGAAACGTGGCTCACTTCCAAGCCTCATTAGTTGTATTCCTTTTCACCTAGGAGCAGCTCCGGAACAGCTCCGGGGCTTCACGCGCTTATTCCTTTCAAGTGTTTGTTGCACCCAATGACCCCTCTTTTATCCAGAATGCTGTCAAACTTAAATTAAAATGTCCGCCAAGAGGCACACAAACCCTTTTGTTTAGGTATCAAATGTTGTTATGAGTTTTAAATAGTGCTAATTGTGAATTATTTGCGTCGTTATACCTAAAACTTTTGTTTTTATTTATAGATCCCCCTGATCTGACGTCATCTGTTTACCACTTCTAGACAACCTATTAAGTTTAGGAACTTTGATTGCCGCCAATGTAACAAAAGATTAGGGCGGCGTTCCGTTCCGTATCTTAACCAGAGTTACCGACCTGTATGAAGCGGTTCGTCTATGGTAACAGTCTGGTTCCTGAAAATGCGGTTTATGTGTAAAACGCCTCGCAGACCCTGGGATCTGTTATTGCCAGTAATAATAAACCACACAATGGCACACAAGTACTTTTTTCCGTTCTTCTAGATGTCGCTGACATAAATAGAATTTTTGAAATACCAGGGCTGCGTTCGAGAACCTGGTGTGTTGTAAAAAAACACACGCGTTCGAGAACCTGGTGTGTTGTAAAAAAACACACAGCTGCCGTTCGAAAAGGCGGAGTGTGGATAAAAATCCCACGTTTTCGGCCGGAGTCTCATGCATCCGTTTTCCTACTTCTATTTTGACATATTTTTATACGATTATGTCAGAATAGAAGATTGTTCGGACATCTTTCGTCGGAAAACGGATGCATGAGACTCCGGCTTTCGACGTTCGGAAAGGTGGTTTTCACCAGCGGATGCAAGGAGAATACACACTCTGAGAAGTGCTTATCGGCCACGTTTCTGGTAATCGCCGCTATATTGGTCTTCAACTGTTTTCAACCATTGCCGACGTCATAGCTGAGTCGTCAGCTGTTTAAACAGCCTACATCAAGGCGAGAAACGCCATACTGCTTACGTCACAAATGGTTGTTTGGCTTGGGGGGAAGGGGGGGATTTGTTACACACAGCCCTTATGAGGATGAGCCATCCTGTAGTAGTAGTGTGTATCATCCTTGCCTGGGATGAGCATCTACGCGTAAATAATGATTGTCTACGTTCTGTTGTAAACAACGCGTAGACAATGTAAATTTGTACCTAATCTATGTAGACAGACAACATTATAGTGAATTTAATATATGAAATAAATTATATCTTTCTCCTTTTAAATATGTGATAAAAAGAAATTGGTAAAAAGTCTCTTCCATCACTTTTTATAGCGAATTCCATTAGTAAAATGAGTGCAAAAAAAATATATATAAATTTTTATCTCTCCCTTATACAAGCTGGTAGAAAAAGACATGAATACACTCAGTGCGCACTAACCCTTCCATTGGAATTCGCTATTAAAGTGGCACTATTTGGTACTATTTGAGTGTTGCTGCAGGCACACATGAAAATTTCCCAGGAACAACCCTGAAGATAATCTCGAGGACGCTAAAAAGTTTCGCGGTCATGGTATACATAGGGTTGCCAGATTGAAATATCTACAAATCGGGTATACCAATCAAAAAGCTGTTAAAAAATCGGGACTTTCAATAAAAATCGGGACACTTTTTTATTGAAGGAATAATTTAATTTAAAGGAAATAAAATGTAACTGAACAATGAAACTTCTAACAAAATTTAAAAATAACGCGTTTCATTTAATCCCCGGGAAATAAAGTAAAAATTTAATCCCTTGGGAAATAAAGTGAAAAATAATCCCGGTGATTAAAAGACCTACTTTACCCCCTTAAAACAGGGATTGGAAGGGTACTTTTAATCCCTAAAGTGCATAAAATGCATTAAGTTAAGTGTATTCCTATCGTCAAAACCAAAAGAATCTTGACAATTATAAATAATAGTAATAGATAATTTAACAAGTACAATTTAAAAATAAGTGTCTTATAAGTAGGTACTTTTAATTTTTTCCCACTTTTTAAAAAATTCCGTGAAATCGGGACATTTAGCGTCCCGAAGTATAGTCCATCGGGACACGGGACAAAATCTCCAATATCGGGACTGTCCCGTTAAAATCGGGACGTCTGGCAAGGCAACCCTAGGTATACATACTATTTTTTGTGCAACTATGAAAATTACATAAAAACTGTACTCTTTCCAACCAAAATGTGGAACTTATTACCAGTTTGATATACCTATATAACTGGTGGCCACCACAGCGTTTCTATGGATTTGACATATTTTGCAGGTAAAATGTAGCGGCAGTGAAATTGAATTTCGCAGACGGTTGCACAAAAAAAGTTTTTAACTATACCTACCAACCAAGTGGAGATCGCATTAACCTATGAAAACTTTAAATTTACTACGTTTGTGTCTGAACGTTTATTGAAAGTTTTCTAAGGTCATTGGTTTTCTACCCGGTTGTTTTATCCATTAACTCACCGGCAAGCCAACAGAAATTCTCTGATGACCAACAGCCAGACAACGTTGCCAACAGAACGGTGAATAAAACAACATGCGTAAAGCGTTTATCAACGTTTGTATCTAGTGAACGCAGCCAAATGACGATTACCTAACTATTATTGAGTCACTTGTAACTTTAAAAATATGCATTAGCCGATTTTATTCAAATATCAAAAAAGCGAATTCCTGAACGTTACAATCTTGCTAAAATCACCTTTTCTACTACTACTTTGAGAGTTAACTTAAAGTTATTAACTTCTGGAATTACGTGTAATTCAAAAAGTTAACTTCAAGTTAACTGTCACAGCAGTTTTATAATACCCGCCCTTAATCGACGGAAATATTAGCTCACAAGCACAGCCTGAATCACAAGCATCCCACCGAGGCTTGCCGGTGACGATACCTCTATAAGCTGCTGATAGTGGTGACGTCACTCGCAGGCCCTGTCGACACAAGAATTGGCGAACGTAAGCCTTATGAGGATGAGCAATCGTTAGTCTACGATTCTTGGCTAGGTCCATGATTTTAGGGCTCCTTGAGGTTTCCTCAGACCTTAAGGAAGCCTTGGACGTTTAGAATTGACATGACCATGACATGACTTATCTCTGGTCATGACTACTTGTCAATAGGTAGCAAAGTGTCCCTTCTAAACTTACGACGTCCAAGGAAGCCTCAAGGAACAACTATAAATTTGGCCCACCATATTATGATTTCGATTTTTGAAAAAGATGAATTTCTCAATTTTTCAATTTCATTTTTGCAAATATTTCGGCTTCAAATCGCAGAATAATTTAGTGTATGGAATTTGGGGGGTCCCAAATGACCATTTTAACACGAAATCTGGAAATACAAAATTTGAAATTTCATCATTTTAGTATGTATACCCAGACAGCACAGTCTTGAAGACCTTTCTGAAATTCTGTGTTGCGTCTGAACGTCTGAAGACCAAAAAAAGACTTCTATAAGACGTTCATAAGATGTAAATTCACATCTTATAATGACAACTGCGCCAAATTAAACTGCTGAACAAATGAAACGGAACAAGCGAATGTTAAGGTTAGCTCTAAATTATCTTTTAAATTACGCAAACAGCTCATTGATTTCTTCCTTGGTTCGCGTAATATCGGAATCCAAACTTAAACTAGAAATTCCCTTGTTCCGCTTCATTTTTTCAGCAGTTTATTTGGTACGGTACAACCGGGTCCAAAAGTCAATAATGCTTTATGTATTAAAAAGAGAGTCAAAGACGTAAAGACATCTCGTTGAAGACGTCTTAAGAATATCTTGGAAAATGGAAAAATGTAATGAAGACGTTGTTAGGCAGACGTTTAGAAAGTTCAAATCCAATTCAGAATTTCCAAAAGCGTTCTGGAACGCTCCAGAACAATTTGGAAACTGGAACCATTTTAGAAAGCTCCATAACATTCAAAAACCGATTTACAATTTTCAAAAGCATTTTAGAACAATTCAGATACGTTTGTAACCCATTTTAGGACGCTCCAAAACATCCTAGAATCTCCAGAAATATTTTGAAAAGCGCCAGAATCTTAGGATTCAGGTAAAAAGTTACAAAAGGCGTTCAAAAGCGTATTCAAATTGCTGTAGAACTTTAAACATTTAATACGTATCCAAAACAGTTCAAATCCAAATCAGAATTTCCTGGAGTATTTTGGAACAGTTTAGAAACTTCGGAGTTATTTCAGAACGATTGCCTATAGGATTCAATTTAGAACTGAAAACTTTTTAGAACACTTTTGAACCAATTTGGAACACTTGTAGCTTCAAAAACCTCTTATTTAAGTACTTAAAAATCTGCTCCAAAATTCTTCAAGACAAGTTAGAGCACTGTAGAACTTCAATAGGCCATTAAGAACGTGCCACAACACTTTCCAGCAGGAACAATCTAAAACCTCATTAGAATTATTTCAGAGAGTCTAGCGCGAAAAGACAAAAATTAACAGTTAAAAAATAAGTAATGATGTAAAGAAATATGGAAAATCAATTCAAATTCTTGAATTTTCATAATTCTTCCTATTCCAGGGTCTCGATTTTTCCTTATTCCTTTCTTCGAAATTCTTAACTTTCTTTTGGCTCTTGAATTTTTTCATTCCAAGCTCTTGAATTCTCATTATTTTATTCCCGTACCTATTTTAGAATTTCAGGCTCTTGATTTGTTTTTTAATGTTTACTCCAGGCTCTTCTAAATGTTTTTCTTTCAAAATAAATTTTGTGTATGTTTTCGTTTAAAAGAAATCAAAAATTTAAGAGCCTAGCGTTTGGATTAGACAAAAATTGAAAGTTATAAAATGAGTAAATAATAATTACTTAATGAAATATTAGTTCCGAAGATGTGTTTCGGCAGACGTCTGAAAGGCGTTGGGTTTTGTAACATACGATGTCTTGAAGATGTCCTTAGGACGCCTTGAAGACGTATACAGACATCTGAAAAACGTCTTGAATGTTGTTTGTGGACATCGAGTGGCGTCTTTAAGATGTCTCTGTGGTGTCTGGGTACTATAAAGTAACCTTATGATTTCGATTCTTGACAACTTTCAAAACTCATATCTCAAATTCTATTGAGTATAGATAGAAAGCTGAAATTTTCAGCGATCCTTATCCTAATGGAGTACTACAATCCCTGAAAATTTCAGCCCATTTGGCCTTAGATATAGTTCCAGAGATGAAATCGCATTGAAGCAATGTGGGGTACGATGAATTTTTCATCGATGATTTATTAGGCTTGAACAAATATGAGAATAAGTGGAAACATGATTGGTTCAAAATCTACTTACATCGATTAGGTACAACATTTTTCTCAAATTTGCAATTTTAGTTAAAAGTTCTCAAAAAACATTACTTACCTACCACAGGGGTCAGTATTAAAATCAATACCTACTTTTTCTTTTTGTAAATTACATTACTTCAATATCATAGTTATCATACCTAATGTTCAATATTAATATATCGATACATTTTTTCAAAATTTTTATTCATCACAAAATATTCATAATAATTATTAGTTACTTACCTAACTATTATATTACACACGACTTAAGACTAATAACGAATAATTTAATTAATGAATACAATATTAGACATAGCCTCGTACAAAGAAAATTGTATAAAAATCAGCCTTAGATGATATATAAATCTTTCGCATATCAATAATTTAAATACATACTCTACCACACCATTTAAAAAATAATAATAATTTCATGTGTTTGAGCATCAAAAAATTTGAATTTAAATTATTTACAATTAGGTATGGACTATATTTACATTAAAAAATCTTATGACACTATTTTGTAGACGTTTCACAAAAGTGCATCTATGGCATGGATCACTCCATTCGTAGCGGGAATATTGGGAGTGGTCAAATGTTGATTGTTTACTTTGGTTTTACCTAAAAATAATTACTTGCAGACTAAATAATAAATAATTTAAGAAAGTTCAATTTTAATGAGAACAGAATACAATTTCCGCTGATATTATTGGTCATTACCCTTATAAAATCTGATATTTAAACGCACCTGAAATCTAACAAAAGATAATGCGAATATGTTACTTTACGTAATACCTAATATTCTCATCATCATCATCATCGACTTCTTCATAAGTTTCACTTTCTTCCTAAGAAGATTACAACATTATAATTGAAAATATGAAGAAGAAGAATTATGGTGCACATCTGGTCGAGTGGTGACCGACATTGAACTTAAAGGAAGAGTCTGCCGCTTTTGCATCTTCACTTTCACATTTTTCTCGTCAGTTCCGTAACCTGTTGGCTTCATCCGTTTTAAATTTTGTCGGTTCATTGATCATTAATCTTGTAATGCATCAAGTCAATTATTTGAAAAAAAAAATGCAAGGAACAAATTCGCGAAATGAAAGTAAGAGGGTGTAACCCAGAGTGTTACATTTTAATTTGACATCGATACGTCGTTAGTTCATAATAATAATAGCATCCTTTCACCTCTATTGTTTACATTACTGATCTCTTATACACGTCACTTTTTTTTTACTACACGCTTCACCAATTTTTACATGTAAAAGTAAAAGTACCTAGTTAGATAATTAGTTTTGCTTACCTGAATGTTTACTTATCGTTATTTGTGCGTCATTTTGCAAACTATCTTTTACTTGATAGTACCTCATACCATTAGTATAAAGGGCACCATGGATTAGGTGTTTGAGTACCAGTTCTTTGGCCAAAGCTGGATCAGTCACTGTTTTGGTAAGGTCCGAAGGGCTGAGACCGGCAAATGCTTTGTCAGTTGGTGCAAAAAGTGTTAAAGATTTTGGACCTAGAAGCATAATAATTCTTAGTTTTGAAATATCCAAAGAGAAAAAAACACGCACCTTGTAACATTTCTGCTAATCCTGACGCATACACTGCTCTCAAAATCGACGTGAAACGTCTTTCTCTATCCGCCTGCATGGTTTGCACCAGATCACCTACAGGAAGCGGAAACATGACTCTATCAATGGAATGAGCAATACCTTGTGGTATCGGTATGTCTTGATTTTCTTCTATTATTCTTGCACCATTTATTGTGGTTACCCTAACGTCATTCCACTCATTATCGTGCATGTTGTACTGATTTACTCTTAATTGGGTACCAGCTAATGATACTCCGGTCATTTCATCTTGAAGATCGGAAATTGAGAATGAACCTGGTATGACGTGATGCAGCAACAACTAAAACAAGAAGATTATATATGATTTTAGGATTAAGTTTAGGTATGGTGCTTACCCCACTGAGTAACCTAGGATTCTCTTTGAATTTTTCTTCGGCCCTCTCAGGGCCTCCCAATTGCACCAGCAAAGTTCTAAAAGCCTTATCAGTAGGCACAAACACAGTGTATGGTCCTGTGTCATTTAAAACTGTATCTAGTCCAGATTGTTTTAGGAATCTTGCCATTGCATATAAACCTGTAAGTTTTCAACAATCATTAATTTAC
The DNA here is from genome assembly GCA_917834065.1 of Ceutorhynchus assimilis. Lineage (NCBI taxonomy): Eukaryota > Metazoa > Arthropoda > Insecta > Coleoptera > Curculionidae > Ceutorhynchus > Ceutorhynchus assimilis. Next base: position 9,848,348 of record OU892281.1, read on the forward strand.
CAATCAATAATTCTTTTATAATTACCGTTAGATTTTAATACAGTAGTAAGTTCAGGCAAATTTAGAGAATCCTCAGTTGATTTTGCATGAGACTTGACCACGTATTCAGTTGGAGGTTGTTCTGATGATGACGGTATAAATGGAGTGGACACTGTTGGATTTGGTTCTGATAAAATTGAGTTTTGATTGCTAGTTGAAATTGAAGAAGCTTGTTTGGATAAGTCTGATGTCGTAGAGAAAGAGTCTCTGGTAGTCTAGAAAAAAACTATTACATCAACCATTGAAAAGTAACGAAATTTTTACTAACCTTGCTGAAGTCAAAAATCGAATTTGGAGTGGTGCTCCTGCTACTAGAAGAAGTATAAATGCTTGTTGGTGAGACACTACTCAAGAACTGCGTTCCAATGTTTGTAGTCAAAATTGGAAGAGATGCGGGTTCTTCTGTTGTTGTTGGGGAGCTGCTCAGTGCGTTGGCTGTAGGGTTACTTTGATAATCTTCGTTGGTAGCAAAGGAGTTTGGAGTCACTGTAGAAAGATACATTTGAAATGATCCTTGGATTATGGGAGCATATATGCTATTTCAAAATAACCAATGATAGTTTACTTCCCATCCAAAATATTAGGTACTTGTTAAAGTGTAATGATTTTCATTTTGTTTTTTGTATTGAAAAATTGATCAAGGAAATCAATTTTAAAACTAAAAGAAAAATGTAAAGTACAAATCAAAAACCCCAGCCAAAAAAGGTAACATGTGCGTCCATGATACGCCAGTGAATCAGTTACATTTTCAGGCGCCTAAAAAATTACCAAAGGAACAGGTAGGACCCAAAAGTTTACCAAAATATCATAAGAGGAGTTGCACAGATGTTTTTGGGAAATCTGCGAGTTAGAACAAACAACTTATTAGATCAAGATGGTAACTGAACGATATATATTATTCCTAAAACGAAACTACGAGTTTGTCCAGTAATCATTCTGAAGCGTATTCCGACAGAGTTTGAAATCATCCTAAGATGAATGGCGACAAAAACCACTTTTGGATCAAATTCTCGATGCGAAAACTACATTCTGATGATTGAATGAAGATGCGAAAATGAATTATTGATACAGTCCAAGTGTTGATAGACTCATTCACTTCAATTTGGAAAACAATTTATTTCCCTTACCAGTAACTGAGATGGGTTTTGGTGTTGATACGCTGCTGCTTGGTTTCCTTGTGGTTGTTCTTGAAATTTTCGGGCTCTCAGTGGTAGTTGTTGTTGTGGTTGGTAACTTAATTTCACCAGCCTTAATTTTCTTCAATATATTATCCAAATCGTCGGGCTTTTCTTTGCCATTGCCTTTAATTCCTTGCACTTTAAGAGTACCATCGCTCTGTTCTTCTAGCAACACAAATGTTACCTTTTTCTGGCTCGTTAGGCTATTGGGTGCTTTGGCGTTTTCTAGGCTTCCACTAGCACCTAATACAATTTTTTTTTAAATAAAAAAACTATTAATTGAATGAAAAATGCGTACCTGTTTTCAGAATCTCAATATCAGTACCAGGTGGGACATCGTTTTGAGTTATCTCATCAAAAATCGCCTTCGGAGGTCTTACAGTGGTTGTCTTTGCCAAAACTAGTTTTTCTAAAAAATGTATAATGAATTCACAAAACTAATAATGTAGTCGCTATTATAAGTACCCAAATCACTACCAGGTTCCAATGGTACACCGCCAGGTACCAATTTTGGATCTGTAGTTCTTATCACTTCAACTTTTTGGCCATTTGGCAAAGTTATTTCTTGGGTTTTATACGTTGGAGCTGCTGAGCTGGAACTGGTTTTGAATATTTCGGCCTTCTGACCTAAAAGAATCAGAAAAATTGGCACAAACAACATTGTCAAAATGTCAATCAAACATAAGTTTATAGCTTACCATCGGGTAAAGTGATCTCTTCACCTGAACCAATATTATTGTTTTTACTTGTTCTAATCACTTGCACTTTTTGTCCATTTGGTAAAGTAATTTCCTCTCCTTTTTCTGCTGATTTCGAAGGCCTTCAAAATAAATTAACATTTATGATCCATAAGTTTAATTAGTAAAATTTTACCTGGACAACAAACTTGGATCAGCCCTTATGGCAATAACTTTATCTCCATTAGGTAAAGTAATTTCTTCCTCTTTCCCTTGAGGAATCAATTTGGGATCAACATCTTCAATTAGTTGTACTTTTTTGCCATTGGCCAAAGATATTTCTCTGGATGAAAGATTTTTGGGCAATTCATCTTGCAGAGAACCACCGATAGCGGCTTTCAGTTGAGCTAGAAGGTCGTCTTTATTGATTTGTTGACTTTTGTATTGTTTTTTCAGCACGTCGAGGTCGTCTAATGTTTGTATTGATTTAATCTATAAAATTATCGAATCCTTATTTAGCTCGCGATAAGATAATGCAGGATTTTACCTTGGCTGATTGGGACTGTGAAGCTGTACTAGGTATAATCGTAGGCAAAAATGAAGGCTTCTGATTAGATTTTCTGAATGTTTTTTTAGTTGTAGCTGTCGTTGGTTTGGGCGTGGTTGTAGTTGTAGTGGTTGTTGTAGTAGTTGGATGTTCCCGGTAATATTGTTTCAAAGCTCTTTCAAATAAGGAGCTTTCTTCAGGATAAATATACCTATAACAAAATAACAATTAATACATATTTTATCTGTATTGTATAATGGATATTATACCTTGGTGAGGATTGAGAGCTTCTGTAGTTAGGTCTTTCATCAGATGGTTTAATTAAATTCTCATAAAGCTTCTTCCTTTGTTCTTTTTGTTCATCCAAAAACTCTTGGTGCTCTTGTTGCGCTTTTTTCAAAGCTTTCTCATACTGCTTTTCAACAAATTGATTGTGCTTTTCAATTATAGCCTTCTTATCTCTCAGTTCCTGCAAGAAAAATATCTATAATCACCATTTATAAAAAACAAAAATATTTACCTTGATTCTCAATTTATCTTTTTCAGGATCCAATTGCCTAATTTGCTCTTCGATATTTTTAATTGGATCTACAGTTGGTCGGGTATTCAAAAACTGATTACGTTGAGTGACTTGGTTCGAATAGCTGGGAGTAAAGGCGGTTTGGGTGTGGTGCTGGACAACTGACTAAAAAAATTGGGCTACAATTTCAACTTTTTCAAAATTTACTAAATTTTCTTACACCAGATGGTGTGCCAATTGAAGGTGGTATTGAAGGGAACACCACAGAGTTTCTTTGAGCTTCTGGCAAAAATCCTGTAGGAGGAATTGCGCCAAAGTTCACATTGCTAGGATTAGTTGGCGTCGGAAAGCTGGATTGCTGAGCTTGTGCTGTAGGAAGAGTTTGTGGCTGTTGAAAAATTGGTTGATTTGGACGTTGTTGACCAAAGAAACCCTAAAAAACATTAACATAAATTCTGGAATTTATATGGGCGGATTTATTTACCTGCTGGTGTGCCTGATTAACAAATTGCTGCTGCAATTGCTGACCAAATAAGCCGCTCTGCGCTAAAAGTTGCTGATTTCTGTTGAACAATTGCGGTTGCTGGATGCCATTGTTGCCTCTTTGTTGCAGGCCAAATCTGTGCTGATGTTGCTGGACGTCGCTTAGAATTTGCCCTTGTTGCTGAGGAGAAAGCTGGATACGATCTTGCGGCGGAAATTGCTGAAAAATTCGCTCTCACTTATTGCAGAAATTTCAGGTAAATAATTATTTCTAGTTGCACATTACGAGATAAAAAGTTAAACGTTTTCAACAAGTCTTTTAGCATTTAAATTCGATTTAAATAATTTCCGTGACAAAATATGTTAAAATGGGATCTTAATGGTTCAGTAATTTGCAATTATTTCCTTAGTTATTTTTTAACAGGAAGTAAAATAAAACTGTTGGCAATTTGTACATATTTTATAAATACATTTTAACTCAAAATCGGAGTTGTTTCGTCATGCAGCATCCTAAAACCTCTGCAAATGTATGTATGAATAAAATGCAAGCAGGTACGACTTTCACTAGAACCACGGGCCATTGGATGCCAGTCTCTTATAGCAGCGGTACCGTGGACTATTCAGGTTCAAAAATCTTCAGCCGCAATTTTTTTGGATCAAGTACTTTATAAAATAACCGTTTATAGCCTGCCTGATGGTGTGTGCAATTTACCTAATTCTTTTGCACAATTTCAAAGCTGCAACATTGCGATTACTTAATGATAATGTATATTATTATTGCAGATTTCGCGGAATATTTAGGAAAAATATATATCTACCTCTTCTTTAGGTAGTATAATGTTTATAATTTATTGCAAATTCTTGAGTTATCCCTTCTAATACATCTATGAAAAATCAAGCTTGCATAGTAATTCAAACTACTTAATTTTAAACGAAATCAAATGCACAGAACAGAATCAACTATGAGAAAATTTAATGTAATGCACAAGTAAATTAAATATTATGTCTCATTAAGCAGCTAATGATCGAATTTCTCACAATAATCATTGTTTGTACTATTTTATTTCCCAATGGACTTTTCTCATTAAGGTACTATATTTATTTGTTTATTGCAAGCACAAAATGCACTATTGCATACTACAAAATAAATGTTTGGGAAAAAATGAAACAAAATGCAAACAAATATAACAAAAGCTTATGAAAGATATCGATCATGACCAATTTCACTTAAATCATCATCCAGTGCGATATTGATGTAATAATCGATTGATCAATAATACAGTTTTGTTCAATATTAGAGGACATGAAGCATCAAGAGCGAATTTCACAATGGATGACGTAAATTCATAACTGATGATTACAAGGACACGTTTACTCGAGATGACTGCTTTTACTTCTGTATTTGTTTATTTTTGCAATAAATAATTTGTTTGCCAATGCTTTAACCGATTTAAATGCAACCTATATAGTATATTGACCAATAATATATGGTGATATTAAAATCAGTTTAGTTAGGTATCTGATTTCAACACCTGAGGATCTACAGTTTTTAAAATATTGCCAATTATACAAAAAAATTGAATATTTTGGGTTCCGGAAAAGTAGGCCTAGGAGAGTGTTAAGAGCTAAATTCACACCAAATTTGAACATCAATATCCATGATAATCAAAAAAAATTATCAATGATTTGATAGAGAAAGTTAATTAAATCACCTCCAGCAGAGCTGCACCTTATGGAATGTTTGAAATGCCGATTAATTAATTAATATGACTTAATTTACAAAATACCAAATGCTTCTTTAAATAAATAATTGCAAAGGCGTGGGAACGCAACATATCAAAACGAAGATTCTTCGAGAAAGTTGTTTTATTACAAACTAACTTATCCGGAAAAATCACGAAAGAGGTACGCAACAGATAATCTGCGGTAGATTCTAATGAGCGGTTTTCGGTTTTTGGTCAGTTCAAAATATCAGTTATTTTCTATACCACAGTATATCATTAATCCGGTGAGTAGATTTGAAACAATTCCCGATTTATTTTATTTGATGATTTATTTGAAACTTTTATTCTTTGTAACTGGAGAGCGAATTTGGATATTGATATTGCAACACATACATACAATTCCATTAACAATAATGTGTGAAGTGTAATTTGTTTAAAGGATGACATAACTAAGATGTTGCGGTTTTATACTTTCTTTTTGCTGGTTTTGTTTAGAATTGCTTACGGCAAAAGAAAATTAGGAGAAGATGTTATAGTTACACTAAACATACATGGTATCTTTATATCTTACCTACTTACTTTAATATTATTGTCTCATTTTTTTTTAACTTAATGATGTTTGGGCATAAGTTTACAACTTTGAATAATTTCATAGTAAAACTAACAAACTAAGAGACACCCAATAAAGAGTATATAATAGAGATAATTATGTTCGAAATATAAGATAGGTACCTACTTCAGGGATATTTTAGAATTAGAAACAAGGGTATAAAGACACAGATGTGATTATGGTATTTCCACTTTATAATTATGATAAAGATAAAATTGTAGACAAGTTAAAGTAAGATCTGTATGGTAAGATGCAAAAAAAAAACACATCACCTACTGCAATGGGGACCTGGAAAAATAGCACAATCTTGAAAAAGATTGATGATGTAAGAAGACCTCCAGGGATAAGTTGGAAAAGAGAAGACGAGCGTCCAGGATTGGGCGATGAAATATATTGTTTGAGAAGTATCCAACATAAACTGATCAAGTCAAGTGGCAGTGTCTGGTCAATCTACTGGAACCGGAACCAGGTTCCAGGTGTTCAGGTTTGTCCTGAGAAATCTGGACAGGCATTTTTTCTTGCTGTATGTTCTCATTCAAGTAGTAGCTTTCTAGCTAGTCGACAAGTAGTTTTTTGATTTAACTTTGCGAGAAATAATGTCCGTTTCACCAGGGTTCATACTTGACCTTGAAACTTGAAAAAAAAGGGTTGTCGTAGATTAATTCATATGACACATTCAATTTTTTTGACAAATTAAAATGATTTAAGAACCGACGAACGTTTTTGACGTCATTGATTTGTTTCAGTCAATTTTGATTTGTTAAACAAGGAAGGCAAATGCTGGTGGCAAGTACAAACCCTGGCGAAACAAACTTCACCTACTTACTTACCCCTAATAGCACAAAAAGTAGGATGGACGTTTTTAAAGTGCGTTTTTACAAATAATTTTTAACCATTGTTGGAAACGTTTCACAAACTATTTTCGGATACTTAAAAGTATGTTTTATGAAAAGTTCCTGTTGGTCATTTGCAAGAGAACGCCATTGAAAACATGTGTATTCTAGATGAATATGGATATATTGATATACAGGCCCCAGTAAGGTTTACGGTTTTGGATGAAAAGATTTTGAAAAAAACCCTCGAACACATTTTATTGGTAATTTCACCCCTCACTGGTCAACCCCTGGCCGGGGTGGTAGGTACCCCCAAAATTTCAAATGAAGAATGGGGTCGAGTGATACGTCATTCGATAGCTATTTTTATTAAGATTATATTCCCGAAGTTTTAAGTTGCAAAAGGTGGTAGGTGTTGTTTTTACCTGATACTATCGCATAGGTGTGACAGGTAAAAACTATAAAGTTTAGATAATCGAAAGAAAGCATTGTAACGACCCGGGAAAAATAGACCCGTAAATTACAGTGTCTTAACAGTAGATATTAAATCTTTAATAATTAACATCAGTATCAATAAATTGAAAATGAAACCAATAAAAATTGACCCAAATTAATTAAAAAGAGTACTTGGGCGCGTTTTGCTACATTGGTGTCAGGTGTGGGGTGTATTATTTGTACATTGAGAGCAACTGTGAAAGCATTGGTATAGGGTTAAAAATAATTTGTGAACTAAGAGAAACTGTAATTTTATGAGTAAAATTTAAGTTGAGAACAACCACGTTAAAGATGTCCAACCCTCCGAGCCCAGTACCACAATTCAATACCACCATGCCTAACCTTTTTGTAGGATTAGATTCCATACCTACCTATGATGGAACTACTAGTGCCGAAGTATTTTTGAATGTTCTTGAAAGTTTCTTCTAGAACATTCAAAAATTCTTTGTATTTAAGCTGACTGGACAGACACATAGGAGATTTCAGTAGCCCTATTGAAACTGATATATCGAGCCAAGCAGTACATAGAAGCAGAGCCAACCCTAAAAACCACCACAAGCTGGACTCTGCTAAAGGACAGTCTAAAAACTCAGTTTGGCAGGCATTATGTAAAAGGGACCGCCATGAAATACTTCATTGAGTGCAAACAACGGACAGGTGAAGCATGTAGACGGTATCTGACTAGATTGAAGGTATTGGGACACCGGACCGCTACATTCACCGGAAATCCAGCAACAGATAAATTGTTGGAAGAGGAATTGCTCGGAGACATTGCCACCCAATTTACCCTAGGATTGGTTCACACAGTCGAGAATGCCGCGGGATTATGAATCAAAAGAAGACAGCAGGTCCAAGTCATCAGAACCGTTGGAACCAAAAAACACCGCAATCTAGAAAAATGATGTGTTACAATTGCTACCTTCAGCTGCAACAAGGAAGGGCATTTTGCTAAAAATGCACGGAAGTCAGCGCGTTTACCCAGCAATCGGGAAATAGGCAGACTTTAAACTCGAACGCAGCCACCTATCAACCCCGAGACTTGGCTGCCAACTAGGCAAGTTGGGATTAAATGAAGAGAGGTGGGTAGGGATATACAGGGTGTCCCACAATCAGCGTTACAGGCCATAACTTTCTCATTTTCAGAAATAAAAATTTGAAACAAAAAAAAATATATTAATGGCTAGTTGAGCTCTCTTCAAAAATATAAAAAAATCTTCCCCTGACAAAATCATCCCCTATTTACAACCCTTGACTTTTTTTTTCAAATGGCACCCCTATATTTTATTTTTATTTTTGAGAAGCTCATGAAATTACAAATTCAATGGTGTTTAAAAAGTTTGTTTTTCCATATCTTTTGGGGAAAAAAAAATGGATGTTCCACCATTAGCCTTACACAGGCGATCACATTTTTGTCTACAAAAATACAAATATAACAAAAAAAATTAACTGTGTGCAAATTAATCCCTCTTCAAAAATATTAAAAAAATCTTCCCTAGCAAACTCATCCCCTTAAAACAACTCTTGTCTTTTTTTTTTCAAATAGAACCTCATTTTTATTATTTTCATTTTTGAATTTTTTCTCCTAGGAAACATGGAAAAACAAACTTTACCTACATCATTAAATTTGCAATTTTATGAGCTTCTCAAAAATAAAAATAAATAATAGGGGTGCCATTTGAAAAAAACAAGTCAAGGGTTGTAAATAGGGGATGATTTTGTCAGGGGCAGATTTTTTTAATATTTTTGGAAAGAGGTTAACTAACCATTAGTATTTTTTTTTGTTTCAAATTTTTATTTCTAAAAATAAGAAAGTTATGGTCTGTCACGCTGATTCTGGGACACCCTGTATACATGCTTCAAGGTGAGAACCCCAGAAAGTTGTAATGTAGTAAGGGTTAGGGTTAATGATAAGTCCTACCTAGCCTTAATAGATTCTGGAGCTGTAAGTAGTATCCCTAGTTAAGCCCGAGATTGCCATGGGGTTCAAGAAAGAAAAATGTGATGTAAATTTGGTGGATATACAGGACAATAAAATTCCTGTAAGAGATATGACAAATATACCTGTGATGTTCAACGGAGACGTCGTTGTGAAACACAATTTTATTGTGGTTAATACAGATTCGTTAAGGGCAGATTTACTATTGGGAATAGATTTTCTGCGCCAATATGGTATTAAAGTAGATTGGCAGAACAATTGTATGTACGCTTTTGAGAAGAAAATCCAAATGTATGATGAAAATATTGATGCCGACTATGCGATACAGAAAGGAGAAAAAGAGTTGATGATCAAAGTTAGAAACTAGGAAATGGAGCTTGACGAGCTGAAAAATTATGTGAAAATTTTCGAGAGGAATAGAAATGGCGTTGAAGTAAAAAATTATCTAGAAGTTCAAACAGAAACTAAAAAAGATAACACAATGATGAGTAGAGTAGGACACATTTTATGATGAAGGATCTGACGTTAGTACCAGTAACGGAGATTCGTAGTTTCGTAGCGGCTGGTAACTGGTAACCGCTCGATAACTACAACCAACCAACAATTTGGTAAATAAAAAGAGAGAAGTCTGACATCATCAAAAAAGAACCAGGCCAGTTCCAGTGAAATCCATAGAGCCATTCCAATTCGAGAGGATGAAGTTATTAGAAGTCCAGGAAAGGATGTAAATTTTTTTAGTGAAGGTTTTCCATTAGAAATAAACTCTAATGAGGGTCCAGTGAAGGACGAGATTTTGTTGAATGAAGGTTTTCCGGCGTCTTTGGGAGAAAAGGTTATGATACCGCCGATGATTGATGAAGTGTGCAATAGAACCCTACGCGGAACTTCAAGGGGTAAGGCTCAACACATTAAACAATGTGATGAAGTTTTGGCAGGCTTGCCAGTAGCACCAGTTTAGGAGAGGAAGGACAGTGAACTTTCAGGGAAATTCCGAATGAATTTTGAGGGTCCATTAGAAAGAAATTCTAATGAAGGTCCAGTAAAGCACATGGAATTCAGAAACCAAGATGGTTTTCTGGTGGCTCTGAGAGAGGAGGTGATAATACCGCCGATGAGTCAAGTCGAACAATGCGAAGATGCTTTGTCAGGATTGCTAGTGGCACGTGTTTTGTGTAAGAAGGTCAGTGTAGTCCCAGTGAGGTCAATGAATATAACAGAGAAAGAATAAACTCTAAGAAGTAAATCTGTATAAGCACGAGCATACGAAGCGGAGATTGAGCAAACCAAGAAGGAAGAAAACCTGCAAATAAGGAGTATTGACCAAAAGGGAGTCAAAGAAATTTTGGAGAAGTTAAATTTAGACAATCCCAAATCGAGTGATGAACAAAGACTTAAGCAGCTTGTTCTTGAGTTTATTGACGTGTTTAAAGCACCAGAAGACAAACTAAGTTGTACAACAGAGGTCGTACATAGAATTATTACAGAAGATGTGCAGCCAATCATAAAGAAACCTCATAGAGTACCGTATCATCGACACGAGGTTATGAAGCAAGAAATCCAGAAATTACTTAATGACGGAGTGATCGTAGAAAGTGAGTCACCATGGAGTTTTCCTGCAATCCGTATAGAAAAGAAAAGACACCCTAGAGAGGACATCCAGTAGAGGCTTGTCATAGATTATCGGTAATTAAATACCATAACAAAAACTGACTATTTCCCATTACCCAATATATACAAGAGACCATCGAAAAATTAGCGGGATCTCACCTATTTTCTACCATGGATTTGGCATCTGGTTATTTGCAAGTGCCCATACAGCCAGAGGACTAGGAGAAAACAGCATTTCCAACTCCTGATAACCATTACCAATTTTTGAGAATGGCAATGGGTTTGATGAATGCACCGGCTACTTGGAGCCGTATGATGAATCACATCCTAGGAAAATTGACATATACCGAGTGTCTATCCTATATCTAGACGACATAATTGTATTTTCCAAAGACGTAGATTCCCATCTAGAACGATTGAGGCACATTTTTGAAAAATTACGTGGAAGTAATTTAAAGTTGAAACCAACGAAATGAATGGTAGTTTTATTAGGAATGTGAATCGAACGTGTTGTTTAAAAGAATAAATGTATAAATTATAAGTTATTAGGAGTAGAGAAGTAGGGCGTTATAATATGGATAATTCTTGGTCCGAAATAATAAAGTTTGAGAAGTTGTGAAATAAATTGATTTGGGAAAAATTAGAAGCGGCTGTTAGACTTAGAAAAATATTTGCTTTATTTTTTTGTTTTAAGTATAATAAAGTATAATTTGGTAAACCTCAATAGTTTGTTTCTCTCATTTGGGATTAGACCCCCTCCACAATTTTATTAGTAGCCGCCCAAGAAAATAAATACCATCAATATACCGCTCGCCATTTATCATCTAACTAATTGAGAGTACTTGGGCGCGTTTTACTACAGCATTTTTCCTTAATTTGACAAGCCGCCATTTTGGCAGGGTGAATAGTAGCAACTTAAAACTTCAGGTTCATAATCTTAATGAAAATAGCTATCGAATGACGTATCACTTGACCCCCTCTTCATTTGAAATTTTGGGGGTATACCTACCCATCTAGGAGTTGACAAGTGAAGGGTGAAAGCACCAATAAAATGTGTCCCCCTAAAAACAAAATTTTATGGGTCCGATTGTTTTTTTCTATCTTTTCGTTCAAATCCGTAAACCTTGCTAGACTGTTTTCCCTGGGACACACTATATTATAATAATGGACGTCTAGAAATTAGTTCGACTTAAGACGTTTTTGACGCATCCATTTTTGTAGTCTAAATGTTGTTTGGAAGATTGTTTGTCCCTGTGACATTTCCACTAGAGAAAAACGTCCAATGGACGTTCTCAGTTAGGTAGATAGTAGATAATTTATCTTATATATTAAAGTATTATTTCCTTGTCACTACAATCTCCAATCAATACATTTGAAAATATATATATGTAAGGCTTCAATGCTTCAAATCATATTCAACAATTATCATGATCTCGATATCACTATAGAAAATTCTTCTGAAAAATTCCTAAATTAACGTGTGGAGAAAGTCGTCAAAGATTTCAAGTACCGAATGCCAAAGAGTTAACAATCGACAAATTTTCGAACTTGACCTTTTAATCTGCGCGTGGTGATCAATAAAAGAAGAAAGTGATGTCGTAAGAAGAGGCATTATTGCCTTCCTACCGGTCGACCGGTTATTGATGATCATAAAAATAAATTTTCAATTTTTAAAGAATTTATAGGTATCTACTTCCTGTTCTTTTAGTGAAATTTTCAAACACATTTTCGTACTGATTCAATAAACAATCTTGGTCAGTACCCAGCCACTCTGTGGCCACTGACTAAGAAAAAGTGAATAAATAAATATTAACACTAGCAAGCTTATTGAAATAAATAAATTTGTTCGAAAGTGTTTTTGTTGCAGATTGAGAGAGAAGAAAGTCTTGGAATAATAAAAGCAAAAATTTTGAATGTAGATTGTATATAACTGGTGTTGATGTCTGAAATTGATCGTTTTAGGTCAAAGTTGTTGCAATTTGAACAATACGTCCATAACTTTAATCCAATTGTCATATAAGGTGAAACGAAGCAAAACGAAAGAACGGATATACTTACAGTTTTTGGGAGGTTGCGAAAAAAAGGAACAATGCATCTTATTGTTGTGTTGAATAGTTATATAAATCTTATAAGGAAATTGTATTTTTGACAATTCCTTTGTCCTTTCACCTCATGATTTATATTTATTTCGAAAAATTAAAGAAAAATAATGTGTGCGGTACCTAATTAATTCTAAATATAATTTCAATATTTATTGATTCTATTCTTATTTTCTAAAATCTAAATTATTGATTTATTCGTACCTACTGAAAGTAGGGAATTTTTGTATTTTTGCCAATATTTCAATGTTAAATTATCTCTAGGGAGCTGAAAATAAATACAAAAACTAGAGTAGAATAAGTTAGAGAAAACTATTTACTTACAGCTATTAAAATTTTGAATTTTTCTCTTTTGTAGTTATAGGGCTCTAATAGAAAATATTGGCAGAAAAATTTCTCCTTCAAAAACATCTAATTGATTCTTATAACTTTTAAACACCTACCTGCTAAATTAACAATTTATATTAATTATTATTAATGCATCAGTCAATTTTTTCACTTCGATGCCTATGCATCTAAAAGGCATTGTTTTCAATGACTTAATAATAATAATTGTCTGTCGCCTATTGTTATTTGTGCTAATTTTAGAAACTTTATGGTTGCATAATTGTTATACCCATATATAATACCCATCATCATACAGGTTTCCGAAGGTATGGGAAAAGCATTTTAATTGCTTATAAAAAATTAAATGTTCAATAACAAATCTATTACATCATGTTTCTTTAGTTTGAAAAAAAAAATCCTTATCAAATCGCTTATTGTTCATTAGTCAATACTAATCCGTTAAACATTTTGTTGCGGTTTTTCTATATCTAACAACCGGAAAATTGTTGTAGCTACCGGCAATAATTTCCTATACAATTTGATTAACATAAAATCTCTCACCTGTTGCTGCTGTTGATTTCCGCCACCGAAAAACTGCCCCCCAACCACCCCAAGCCACAGGGACACGCACAAAAGAAGCGATCGTGTCGCCATCCTTTCTTCGATTTTTTTCGAAGCCTAAATATTCGCGCCGTGACTATAACTAAAACCCCATTGGGGCACTCTTGGCTATTTACGTATCCCCCAGGTCGAGGCGCAAAACAATGGGGGAAGCCCCCCTTTCTCCAGCGGAAGAGATGGACGAAGAATAACCGACAGATTTGCTGCATCTTTGAGATGGATACCTTTCTAAGATGAATGTTGTCGTGCAGTACCAAAAAGTAATGGTACATGAAGAAATCGTGGTGTTAGTTTGGTTACTGATTTTGCATTCTTCCTTCTTATTCGTGCAAAGTTTACACTGGCTCATTTGGTATCGAGTAATTTGCAATTTTCAAATACAATTTATGTGTAAAATCGTGTTACGGTTTTTATTCTAGATGTGTGGATAGTTGTCGAGGGAAGAGGAAGCACGTTATTTGTAGCTCAAACTTTATTGAATTAAGGGGGACCTTCAAGGACTCTTATATTTCAGTCGTGTCAAAAATATTTATCAATACTAAATTTTGCTTAAAAATTTTGATTTTCTCAGCTATTCTGAACAATAATGAGTGATGAGTTGAGTTTGCAAAACTCGTTTGAGTTATGTTCTTGAATTCCAATGTTCTAGGCAGATTTTTGGTCAAGTTTTTTAACTCACGTGAATGGTTGCTTCCAGAAGTTCTAGACAAACTTTAGGGTTATAATGAAGGCCTCTATTCCCTTGCTTATCTTGTGAATTTAAATCATCTGGATGGATTAATTTGCAACATCCTTGCGTATTCCACACGTCGATATTTGTTTTATGGATAGTTACCTTATTTCTCTTGGCAAAACACAAACACCACTTTTACCAGGTCATCTATCTTATTCTGATCCATTATTTTTAATGTGCCACATTATAAACCTCATCCTTTCTTAATCCAAATCCCTATTTTGCTGTAATGTAATTGAAGTTCCTTCCTTCTATTTTCCATCATCAATATGAATAGACAGTTTTTCTCAACCTGAGATTTACCGAGAGAAACGTTGTTCGTTTTCCAATCGCCAGCTTCTTCTACCATTTCCAATCTCCTGACCTCAGGTTTCTTTCGGATATGGCACTCTGAATGCCACTGATCCAGGTAGTTTTCGACCATTTTCGTTTTTTTTTCGCTACGGGAACCCACTGGAAAAACTAGGAATTTGCTGCTCTGGTATTCTTTCCATGGTATTCATACGAGAAAAGTGGATTATGTTTTCTTCCAAAATTCATTATTTCTCGAATTTTCTCGTTTCTAACTGTATATCCATCTTGGATACTACCAATAGTCTACTTTGAGAGCCTTGAATTGAAGAAATAATCCATTTTCTCAAAGCGGAAAAGCAGTAAATTTGGATATGCTCTTGAGGGTCAGGTAAAATCTCAGGTGTTGTTATTCCTGTGAAGTATTCTTTGACCAAAGGTTTTTCCTGAACCTGTTTTCTTCCTTATGAATATAACCCTTACACAAACGAATATTTCCACCGTTGTTTGAGGGACAGCTCTTTTGACACTCTTCATAATGTATCCAAGTAATATCAGAGAAAAAATGAAATTTCACTATTCTGAGACAGATTCCAAGGAAGGTTGTATCTGAGTTGTGATCGTCTTCCGCTGTATGTAAATCGGGGAACACGAAAATTCTGCAGCATAAATAAAAGATGACGTCATAGCGGAACTTGAAGAGCAAAGTATTGAAGATGAAATCATGGAGTGTGCCATGATGGGAATAAAGCATACAGTTTTGTATATTTTCGAATGGATCTCCATTCGTAGGTCCATAGAGTGTACGCCACTGGTATTTTCCTGTTTCTGACTACCCCCTCAACCTTTCCATGTTAGTATGGATTCAATCAATATGTACAGTTTTTGAATAATCATACAGTTTTCTATGTACAGTTTTTAAATAATCATACAGTTTTGTATATTTTCGTATGATTCTCCATTCGTAGGTTGATCGAGTGTACGCCACTGGTATTTTCCTGTTTCTGACTACCCCCAGAATGAATCTTGTGATAATTAATGTGCTATTTCTTTTCTTCCACGATGAATCAAGTTGTGGAAATACCCAATGATGTCCAATTTGTTCTATTGTCAGTGTGAAAACGTCATTGGATCAATGTACCACCAGAAGAGTCTCTAAAGGCTCTAGGAACCATCAAGTGCAGGTCCAGCAAAGAGATCTGGACGACTTCTTGACATGAATAGAAGAGACGTTAGAACAGTCGTTGGTCTGCTCACTGGGCATTGCCTGGTGAAATATCGAAATAGGCAAATCAGACAACGACCACTGCAGATCTTGCGAACAAGCAACAGAAACTACAGAACATTTAATCCGTGAATGCCCTGCTCACTTCTGCAAAAAGAAGAAATAACTTGAGGGTACGACTAACACCCCAAATCTTGGACACTAGAAGCAGAGTTACGCAAAAAATATCTGGAAAGGTAGGTAGCAGTGCTTGAGCGCCTGGACTGTAACTGTAACTGTAATGACTCAACTGTAACTGTAACTGTAATGACACATCTACAATCTACCTCCAAAACAAGAGTTTTCTATATCATACCTGAACTGCTAAAGAGTTTTAACTTGAAAATTGCTGTTTTTGATGATGTTTTTAAAATTTTAACTAAATTATAGAGCCTGAATAAGGTAAAGTGATATACCTACTACCACAGCTACTACCTACACTAAACAATTTTTTGGATATACTTAGACGAATACAAAAATTAGCTTTTTCGGTTTTATTATTTTATCCAATTCCTGGCAAACAATGTCAGGAGTGAAATTGTTAATTTGCGAATCCAAAACAAAATATTTGGCCGGCCATTACCAAAATAAATTTGTATAATAAATAAACCCACCAACTATTTATTTACACAATTCAATTCGCTACTAAATTTTTTTTTTATTAGAATTGATCTCAGATAACAAGGTAACGAGAATAAAAACTTACGGATCTATATTATGGTTCCAAGTATACAAACTAGATAAGATAATGAGGCGCTGAGATAAGGCACAATTTTACACCCAGTCTCTTTATCAGGCTCCAGTAATTTTGCATCGTTTCACAGTTAAAAATAGGTTTCGCAAAACAATGCCTTGAAATGGAGGAGCCTACACTTACGAGTCCGAAAAAGTCCAAGACAAAGATTAGCAAATTCAGTCGCATTATTGGTTTATTCGAAATTTCTAGACCGAATAAAACTAGACTGCTGCGGACCAACTCATTGCCAGCTTCCAGAGCAAGTCACAGTGAAACTAAAACTTCAAGGGGACTGCTGAAAAGCTATAGCAACGGTGAGAGTAAAGTGCAAAAACTCAAAGAAGAAATCGAGCAAAGATGCAACAAGGATTATGTACCTTCAACACCGAAACCTGTAAAGAAGAAATTACAAAGGCAAATAAAAGAAGACCAATCAAGAGAAAATTGGTTACTTGATAAGGAAAAAATAATGGAAGATATCAATAAACTTCAAGAACGCATTGAGGATGTTACACAAGAAATACAAAATAGTGATACCGAACTAGAAATAACATTTGATAATGTTTTTGAAGAGACATTGATAGACAAATTAAGTGATGATGATAGTGAAACTAGCAATTTTACAAGATTAAGTGGTGATACAGTACTTCACAGAGTTAGCAGTGATACAATAGAGGAAGAAGATATTATAGAGTTTGAAAATAATATTAGTGCAAGTTTAATCCCATATAGAAGATCATTTAGTGCTGAAGCTGTTTATGAAATTTGTGAGTATAGAAACATATTCTAACTAGAATAATAGAACACTCAACTTTTCAAATTGGCATCTTTATCTTAATGAAATATTAATACTTATTATTTAATTCAGATATATCTATAAAAATCCCGTTTTGCGCATTATTTTAATCAATTCTATATCTAATATTTATTGACTTGGTAAATTTCCTTTTTTTTTAGCAAGAGACAGTGGTGCATCAAAGACACGACTAGAAAATAATGAAGGTACAGCAAAAACAACCGAAGATCATATTGAGGAAGCACACAGTAGTGAAGAATCAACAAATAACGTCAATCATGAAGAAATAATAACTCATGAAGACACAGAAAGCCTAGATGAAAAAGAATATTATGAAGCAGCAGAAAGTAGTGAGACCAATAATAATGATTCTCATTCTCAAACCTCAACAAACGAAGATGAATATTATGAAGCAGTAGAAAGTAATGAAGAATCAGAATTTATCGATAATGATTCTTCACATACTTCAGCAAATGAAGATGCTCAAACTGAACCTGATTCTATTGAATGGTGGAAACACAAATCGTTTGTACAAATAAACCAGGAAAACTCTCTTGAAAATGACGAAACAAAACAAAATACTTATGAATCTTCTTCATTTACAGGAAGATTCATCAAAAATAATAGATCAAGAAGAAATAAACGCACTGACAAACGAAGAACTGGTATTTTACAAAAACCTTTAAGTGTTAGGGAACTCACTAAACGTTATGAAGGTTTTCAAGATGCTGCTGATAAAGGTGAAACTGAAAATTACAGAAAAAGTTTTATAGAGGAAATGGATATGGAAATTGAAAATATGCTCAATGATGGTTTCCGAGACGATTTTCATTTGAGTTTTGAGAATTTAACTTTGCTTTCTAATGATGAAACCGTCAACAAAACAGAAATTAATTTAGATGATTTATCGATCAAAAAATCAGAAGATGAAGAAGCAAGTCCTGTTTACCAAACAATCATAATCCTTCCAAACCAAGAAGAACAACAATACGAAGACTCAGACCAAGACCTGTTTGGTGAAACCTATTTTAGGGAAGACTTGGAAAAGGGTTTGTATTATCTGGAGACTTACAATGCTGACGGCAAAGAACTAATCATGTGCAGCGTACAGGTTGAAAGGCAAAGTGTCGATTTAAATAGTTTCGATAAAATGAAAGCTAACAGTTGCTCAAAATTTCTCACCAATGATGAATCAATGTTGGTACTAATGGGAGAAGCTAACGAATCAAAATCTGGCACTGATTCAAAAAGAACCACAATATATTCTACAACTTCTGGCGAAAGCTACGAAGATGAAGGAATTGATATTGAACAAGCATCAGGCACTTATGGTTCCAATGCATCAGCTAGAAGAGAAACTTATTGTGATGAACAAGGAATTGTGAGAATTGAAAGGGTAGGCCCATATCCACCAGAAGAAACGCAGGATTATAAAACGACAATAAATTATTATTATTCTGGTGAAGAAGATGAAGGAGCAAAGGCTGTTGTTGATGAAGAAAATTATTATGAATTTGTTACCCATCAAGAAATTCCTGTTGTGTCTGAAATAAAGAAGGAAACGTAAGTGAAAATTCTCGCAGAGTAAATTGTGAAATAATTTTCTTCAATTTTAGGCTTCAGTATATTCTAGATGAGATTAAATCGACTGAAAAAAAGTACGTTAGTGATATTCGAAAAGTTTTAAAAGAGTACAAAAGCTTCTTGGAAGAGCGGTGCCCTGAAAAAGTTGATGTAGTGTTTGCGAATCTGGAGCAAATATATCAAGGGCAACTTCAATTTATGGAAGTTCTAGAAGCTGCTGATGAGGATATAATTGAAGTCGCTAGGGCCTTTATTGATTTTGTATGGACCAAAATGACTTTTATTATTTTAATGTTGATTGAGATTGTTTTAGGAAGACTTATTCAGGCTTTATCCTAGATACTTTAAAAATACTCCAAGAGCTAATGTAGCTGTTAAGGATTTAGGCTTCCTGATAAAGGTGATTAGACTAATTTAAACACTAATTAATATTTTAAAGGAGTCTTTTTTTTTCAGGAAAAACAGGACAAAATTAATGATAAACTCCATTTGTCAGCGTATCTTTTGACCCCCCTTCAACGATTAGGCAAATACAAATTATTTTTGGAAAATATTATAAAACAATTAGGCAAAGAAGGTAAATCTATAGGTGCTGTGCAAATGGCTTTGGATGTAGTCAAAAAATACATGAGTAGAGGCAATGATGCTGTAGCCATTGCTTCCATACTATTTAGTCCACTTCACACTAGAGAATACGGAGCTTTTATTTCCAGAGAAAAATTTGCTTTACTAAAACCAAAACGAATGGAAGTGATGGTGTTTTTGTTTGAGGATGTTATAGTTTTTACTACAGAAGATCTCGTAAGGTTTTTTTATTTTTAAAAATTTGCAAATGTAACGATTTTTTTTGTGTTGTAGAAAAGCATGGAACAATTTATCTACCATCAAAGCATCAAGACAAACGACTTGAGGATAGCGACATATGACGATACAACGATACATTTGACCGATTATACTAAAACCAAAAGGCGAAATTCGAGCAAATACACTTATATTTTGGACGCTAAAACTGATAAATTGAAAATGGCTTGGAAACAGCAAATTGAAGAGATATTGTGGATGCAAATGAAGAAAATAAAAGGTAACAATATTGAGTTGTAAAATGATGAGGGAACATTTTTATTTTCAGAAAATACCCTAAAAGAATACCAAAGCGAAAGCAATAAAAATAAACATCCATCAAACAGAAAATTGGCAAAAAGTAGAGAGCAGAGATCGAAATCGACAGGTAATAAACCGACAGGCCTATTTGGATTTAACGCATTTTTATACAAGTAAATCGTTTCCAGGATCTTCGGTGTTCTATGTTGAATAATCCAAAAACTCTCTTTACTGAAGGTATTCAAATATTATTTCAAAATTTCGTGTATATTATAATTATTGTGTGTTGTGAAATTTATTTGATGAAATATTAATCCAAAAGGACAGAACCCCTCATTATTATTATTGATATCTTGCATGGAGTGTAGACATAATTGATCCCGTAAAACGAAGTTTTCGTATAGAATTTCCATAAGATACTTTAAACTTGTCGTTTATTCCTGATTTTATTTTAAAGTGCGTATTCCCCCTCCGGTCGCCGCTGATGCACTCTTCATACTCTCCTTACGCGATCAAAAATTTTTTTCGTAACGCTCGAAAATTGTTGCACCCTCAGCAAAGAAGTTGCACTCCAAAATATACCTCTATCGTGAAATCGTGACTGATTTTCGTATCGCTTACTCCAAGCGGGCGTTGAGAAGTTGCACTTGAAAACCGTTATTGATATATCGGTAACAAAGTCATGGAGTAAGTTGGTATATTTCCATGTTGAAGTGAAACTTCTTTATGCATGCTTGGAGTAAAACTTCAAGGCCGTGACGCCCGTGACACACGAGCTAGCGTTACGAATAACCGTCACGATATATTTAACGTCACGTGTATAAAGGATCCCCCACACTGGCGCGATATGGCGGTAGCGGTAGCGATATGTCCATAGCGGCGAACGGACATATCGCTACCGCTACCGCCATATCGCGCCGGTGTGGGGGATCCTTTACAAATGGATGGCCGGTGGCCAAACTTCAAGGATATTAGACACTGACACTACACAGAATAGCCTATCTTCATAAGGCCCGTGTAGATCAAATCTCAAGCTAGGTTGCCCTGATAACTTTATGACGTCATCTGGGGTGCCTCAACATAATGCAAATCTCCCATAAGGCACCGTAGATGCGTCATCGAGTTACCCATTACCAGACAACCTATTAATGTTCGCATAGAAATCACAAACCAGTCAGAGTGAATTTTATTGATTGAAACTAGTTTTCTGGACTATTCCTGACTGTTTTTAACCAATGAAATTCGCTCTGACTGGTTTGTGATTTCCGTGCGAACAGACCTTCTACTACAGATTGCTTATCGGCCTCGTGTTTGGGAGTCGCGGTCATATCGGGTCCTCAAAAAAAAAAAAAACATCAGAGATTGCTATGTTTTTCTAAACGTACGTCGCATTATTGTTCTTTTATTGGTCAGGATTTTTGACATGACATTTTGACATTATAGTTCATGACAAAACTACAGAAAAATATTGCTAAGACATAGGTTTGAAAAGCCATAGCAATCGTTGTTTTTTTTTTTTTTTGTGAAGACCCTTTTATAAGCCAATTTTCGGCGATTGACCGATTGGTCATCTTGACAGATAAAACATTAATTATAAGCGTCATTTGTCAACCCATTGGTCTTAACCAAAACCAAGGATGATACACACTACTACTACAGGATAGCCTATCCTCATAAGGCCTGTGTGGAACAAATCCCCCCTCCCCTGCCCCACCACCTCACGCCAAATCACCAGTTGTGACGTAGGCAGCATGTTATTTCTCGCCTTGACGTACACTGTTTAAATGTTTAAATGCTGTTTAAGCAACTGACGACTAAGCTATGACGTTGGAAATGGTGACACACTAATATGGCGGCGATTTCCAAAAACGAGGCTGATAAGTAATTCTGTAGGTGTGTATCATCTTTGGGTCTTAACTGACGAAAAATTCATTGCTTATCCTGTCAACATGACCGACTGGTCAATCGCTTAAAATTGGCAATGGTGTAGCACCATTGCCGACGTCATCAACTAAGTTGTCAGCTGTTTGAACCAGCGGTCCTGGTTTAACCGTAAAATCTGTTAGAAAGTTTTTTCCAGGTCATTGCCAACGAAAGCACAGACCAATCAGTGTAGTTCAACGCCGGTAGGGGTATCTGCCCTCGGAGACCGGAGTAGTTGTTTCTGACTGGTCAAGTAAAATCTGCTTTTTTATTAAAGATAAAAGTTAAAATGACATTATGTTTGCAATACAATAGTTCTGTTCCAACTCGACATGAGAACCGTTCTAAAACGGTAATTCAGTTTCTCAATGACGTCATAACTTTGTAAACGCGGATTGGATTGTATTTCGAAACGGTTTGAACCAATTTTGTGTGACGTCCTGGGTTCATCGCGAGAATATACTATTTCGAACCTGGTTTGAACCAGTTTCAAAAAAGTGGACGCGAGAAAACAGCTCTGGTCTTAACTGCCGTTAAATGCATTGCTTATCTGTCAAGATGACCAAGTTGTCAATCGCTTAGAATCATGAATGTATATTTTAAACTACGACCGCTGGCGCAAACAGCTTACGACACCGTTAATGACGTTAGAAACGGTGCAACAGCAATGAGCTTAACCTCTTCCTGGATTTTCTGGCCGGGGTAACCAAAATTGCGGCGATGCGGCGGCGTCAACCAAAATACAATATGTATGGCTTTATTTTCTTTCTCTCTTAGGCGAACCAAAATTAAATAATGTTTTTCATCATAAATTTAAATTCTAAACTACGACCTCTAGTGCAAACAAATGATGAGTTGTTAATGACGTCGGAAATGGTGACACACCAATATGGCCGCGATTACCAAAAACGAGGAGGATAAGCAATCCTAAGTAGTGTGTCTTATCCTTGGCAGTGGAGTACCTTGAATTTTTGCTTATTTAGGCCGGGTTGAACAGGTCCAAAGAGCGGTTCAGTTGAACTCTGCTGGTACTCCAAACATTCCCATTTAAAATGCAGTAAAATCGTAAAGCTGAAAGAGCAGCGCAAACTTGTCTGGAGGTGGAAAAGAAGAAGAAAATGAAAAATAAAAATAAAAACAAGTAACTCACACCTAGTATCATGAAACTTTTGGAGCGGAGCATATTCTCTTTACTCCTTTCAATAACCTCACGCAAATAAACTTGCTCAGCTTATTCCAAAAAAATACCCGAACCAGTGGAGTAGAGAGTAAAAATAGAAGAACTGTGCTAGAATCCTGTGAGAATTCGACTAGCTTTCCCCACGTTTAACTTTTGGAATAAACTCTATTTACTCGTCTTTGTTGTTGTTGCTGAACTGTCCTGCTTTATTGAACAACATTTTCGGCTTTACTGCTTCCAGAGCGCTACCCGTCTTGGCGTTGACATCACAGATCTCTGCGGGAGTGCTCCAAGAGAAGGGCGATTATAAATCCATACGAGGGCACATCATTTGAAAAATAGCTGATTATCCTTGCAAAAGCTGAACGTCCATCCGTCACCAAAAGTATCTGGGACAAAAATAAATGTACTCCGAGTGCAAGGAGTGGGCAAACCGAACTCAGTTCCTGTCCTAAGAAATGTCAAAAATCCATAAATGAAAAAGTATGGTTATGTTTATGCCATTCGTTTTCGTTTAGATTTTTCAAGTTTATCTTTGACCAAAGCCGCTAGCCCCAAAAGAAAAGGCGGTTTTTTATTCAGTGCATTTGTGTAATACTTATTTAATACTAAAAATTTAATAGGTAAATGATTTAGAACCAAAATAAGTCAAGATGTCAGACTTCGCAGATCTTCTACAAGAAGCCGAAAGGCTTACTAAGGATTTGGAAGGGCTCAGTACTGAGGACCTTCCAAAAGTGGATAGATCGTTGAAGCAAGTTTTAGAAGCTTCCAATGATTTATATGCAAGAGTTGCACAAGGTGGCTCCAAGGATATTGAGGCGTAAGTGTATCGGTTTGATTTTCTTAAGTACATGTCGCTAAAATCCTTCGAATTCTCTGTTGTGAAGTCCAAAGCTTCTACCTATTTGTATGTAATTTTCTTATATCGTTTCTCTCATAGTAGTTTTTAGTCTAATAAAGATAGATATACACCGTGCCGTGATATAGGTAGCCTGTGCATTGGAAGTTGTCCAGTTTGCAAGTGGATGAGTAGAAATCGCATCTTCTTATCGACCTGCAAGGAAATGCATGGGCTCTCTAGATATAAGGTATAGGATAAGCATTAATAGTTATTTCAATTGATGAGAATGTAAGTAATGAAATTGTTATGGGAAGTCTCCTATAGTCTTTGGATATCACCACGTCAGTAAACTGAGGGACTTAAAAAATAGCTAGTTTTTATTTTGTACTACTTTATCTTATTAACAACTTAAAGTTTCAAATAAACTTTTCTCTCGACTTTTCTCGAGGTTTTTAGTTTGTATGTTTGGATATAAAGGTATCTTAAGGCTGAATCCATATTTTGGACAATAACAGTTGTATGATTTCATGTTATTTAATGTTTAGAAACCTATTGCTGGGCTCAAAAGGAGTTGACTTACCAAAAATCGTAAAAAAACTCGAATCACTGAGCACCCAAAGAACATTTGAAACCATAGAACCAGTTGATGATTTGGATCTTCCCAACATATTAGAAAATCAAATACAAAACAAAGTTCTTGAAACCTTTGATACAGCATTTAATGAAGTAAGTGTGCCTTTTCTGTTGTCTTCTTAAAACATTCAATGATTTTCTTTAGACACTGGCAACAAACTACGATACTGCTTGGGCACATCAACAATCCCAATGGAAACAAGAAAAAATGAAAATTATAAGTGCCCTCAGTGGCAATTCAGGTTTGGCTGTTAAATTTGGCAAAAGTCAAACTGTTTTCATTAAAAACAGGCCTGCTCCATTGGCACAAATGCCACCAAATGAAAAGATTTATGCTTGTAAAGTTATTGAATATAACACATCCTTGGTCAGAGGACTGTCTTCGAAAACAAACCTTATTAATGTGTTTGAAAATGTTGCTGCTGAATTTAAAGATTCTAAAGTCAAAGATATGTGGGACATTATCAAATATATGGTGCAACTTTCGCCATTTCCACAATCTGATGATCCAATAAAAGCCAGAAATAGCCCCCTAATTATCCATGATTTAGTTTGTCAAGGAAAAAAATATTTGCAAGACAGATACAAGTTGTTTATGAATAATATTGTTAATGAAAATTTGGCTCAAGCTAATAGAGGGGGTGTTCCTGGTACCTATCCATTGGTCAGGAGCTTTCTTGGACTCCGATTCTCAGGCGAATATTCTGGATTGAATGACGGACTCATTGATGAACGCCCACTATGGCCAATGGTTTATTATTGTTTAAGATCCGGAGATTTTGCGGCAGCAATTTATTGCCTGAAAAAAAGCGGTCTGAGCCAGTTTGAAGAAATAATAAGGTTGCTGGAGATGAAATTGAAATGCCCCAGTAGCTGTGAAATTCCAAAACTTGAAGACAACATCAGACTTTCCTATAGAACTGATATTAGAAGTACAACAGATCCATTTAAGAGGATAGTGTGGTGCGTGTTAGGATGTTGCAATGTCACTGATGAACATTCTGAAGTTGCTAGGACTGCTGATGACTATTTATGGTTGAAGTTGAGCTTGGTTCGTGTCGATAGGGATGATAGTATCAGATACAATGATTTACAGGTGAGGAATTTTGCTTTGATATTTTGTCCTTGGCAGTTCTGAAAATTTCCCTTCAGTTTTCATAATGTCTTAGAATTTTCCTTTTCACATTAGTCTCTAAGATATGCTGTTGTCTAAGTCTAAACTTTAAGCTATCATTTTTCCCTTTATGATTGGTTATTGTTCTGTTCTGCTACTTTGACTTTATTAACCATTAATTTATAAATCCGAATTATTGCTTACTATGCAACAATTCCACAATATTCTTTTTAGCAAGTTATCCTGGAAGAATACGGAGAAAGTCACTATGACGCCTTCAATCAGCCTCATCTCTACTTCCAAATGCTTGCTCTGACAGGACAATTTGAAGCAGCTATCGAGTTTCTGGCTAGAATTGAACGATTTAAAGTCCACGCTGTTCATATGGCGATTGCTTTGAACGAATTGTATTTGATCGCTGGTCCAGAAGATACCCGTGCACCTCTTGGTAAGTTTGATTTCTTTTATTTTCTCAAAATTGTTATTAAGTGGATCAATAATAATTATTGATATTCAATGATTTTTATTTTATTATCAGCTTATTTTGCGGTTCACAAGATCCTACACAAAGTCATTAAAGCACATGAAAGAGGGGATTATTTATTTAATAATTTTATATCTTGTTCTCATAATACCTTATAATAATAATTAGTTTCTAATTCAAGTATCGCAATTCAAATTAATCACTCATTCACCTAGCTGGACAATTTATTTTATTTTTCTAGTTTCTATTGATCCAGCTGACCCAAAACCATCCAGAAGACTAAACTTGGCCCGTCTAATAATGATCTATGTTAGAAGTTTCGAGTTCAAATGTCAAAACGAAGCTTTGCATTATTACTTCTTTTTAAGAAACTACACTGATTTTCAAGGGGAAAATGTATTTAAAGTATGTGTGGCCGATTTGGCAATGGAGACTAAAGAATATGAAAAAATATTGGGAAAAGTTCAACCTGATGGCCGCAGGAGTGAGGGCCTAATCGATCAGTTTGCTAATTCAGATATCACTGCAGCCAGTATAGCTGAAATTATTGGCAAGAGTTTGTCTAAAAAGGGATTGTTGGAGGAATCCATTGATATTTTCGATATTGCAAATGACCAAGAAGAGATTTTAAGTTTTATGTGTACATTGATGTCCCAAGTGGTTCAGCTAAAAAGCAAGCCAGACTCATTACGATCCAGTCTTCATCAAAAGGCTATTGTTTTTGCTGAAAGATTTTCTTCGACAGGATATAGATGCCCTGCTGCTTTGGTCAGCTCGTTTTTGAAGCTCAAAGATTTGATTACTTTCTTTGATTTGTATTTTCTTAAAGAGTATCTTCGAGCTTTGGTGGTAAGAGAATTTTTTTGAATATAGAAAAAAATAGGTTTTCAATTGGTTTAATTTCAGGTCCTGAAGGATCTCCAGCTAATACCATTCCGCGAAGAAGAAGTAAGCGATCGTATAAAAGGCTTCAAAGCTCTCACTGCTGAAGTTTCTAAAGTAATACCAGATGTGCTATTGGCTACAATGAACATCTATTTTGTTGAATATCAGAGGATAAGAGCCAAATATGAAGGGGCAAGGTATATTAATGAATCGTCTATAGAAACGGTAAGATTTATTGAATATTTTTGTCTCGATTTATGTTATCAAATTTGTATGCTCATTCATGTTTCCTAAATATCTATTTATTTAATTTTATCTAAATTCTGGTACAATACTATGAAATTAGGCACAATTTGGGTGTCTATGAGCATTTTTTAATATAAACTAATTGAGTTAAGAATTTAAGTTCTCCTACATGTATTTTTTTAAATCCAGGATTTGTCCAAGCTGAGACAACAAGCAAAAACTCTGACTAATTTTGCCGGAATGCTACCCTATCGTTTGCCAGGAGACACTAACGCCAAATTGGTGCAAATGGAAATTCTTATGCATTAATTTAATTTTTCCATTGGAATAAATATGTTTTTTTGGTTTATTGGAACTGGAAATTCTTATGCATTAATTTAATTTTTCTATTGGAATAAATATCTTCTTTTTCTATTGAAAATCGTATTTTTTCACCCAAATATTTCCAGTCAAGTCCAATGCTTTACCTTCCTTCATCTAAAAAAAAATCATAGAATAGCTTAGTTGTTAATCCTAGAAGGTAAAATTACTTGTTTATATTCCAAGAACATATTTTTAAAAACAGCAAAATCCCAAAATGAGGATAACATTTCATAAATTTCGCCATCCAATTCATTAGGTTTTAGCCTGTAATAGACAAAAAAAATACATAGGTATGTGAATAAGAAACCAGTGAATTTGCTCACTTTAACTCCATTTCAAACATCCTTATATCAAAAGCTGGTATATTTTTAACTAACTCCTTCTCAATATACTTCTCAACAATGTCCAAATATTGCTTGAAAATGTCCATGTAAATCAATCGATTTTCTTCAACGTCCACAAACTCACTGTAATATTTGTCGAAAAATGTGTTTTGAATTTCCAAAAACTCATCACTGATAACGATATTCTCTATACAACCAACGATTTGAGCAAAAGATTTTTCATAATCATCGAGACAATAATGGGAAATGTCCGTGTCGTTTGCTTCACTATTTTGTTCGACTTGACCTAGAATACATTTTATTGATTGGCAGTTAATTGCAAGAATATAATACGGAATTTTACATTTGCAATCCATGTCTGTCATTTTAAATTTTGTGAAAATGTACTTGAATTTTTTTTTGTACTTTTTTGAAATTGGCGTTACGTCAATACAATTGTCAGAGTATAATGATCAAACTTTATTTGGTTGCTGTGGAAACACGATGTTTGGTTACTTCATTGCAGAGGTTACTTTTATTTTTATGGGTTGTATACTGGGTGACTGGCATAACTTGAAGTAAGTTTATGGGGATTTTAGAAACCATTGAAGATACAGGGTGGATTCAGTGGGGAAAAAGTTGCTCAATCAAGTGCCTACAAATAATCTGTCATCAATTTCTTCGAACTCGGAATAGGAACGGATATACAAGGCAAAAAAGAAAAAAGTGCCATTTATAATAGTATATTCTTCAACGAGCATATAATGATGGCTAATAATAGCCATTATTTGCGAGTAGAAGACTATACTTTCTCTTCGAACTTTTTGAAAGAAAATCATTAGTTTTTGTAAAAAATAACAATCATCAAAAGTCTAAACCCGCCTTATTTTTTTTTAAATTAGGCAATTCAAACCACGTGACATTCAAGATGGCGTGGCGGCCACACATGGGCCAAAAACACAAAAAAATATCTAGTTTCTGCACGAATTAATAGTTTAGGTACCTAGTCAACAAATATTTTATTAAATAATGAAAATCAAAGTTGTAACCAAAACTGTATGCAAAATAATTTAAAATACGCATAAAAACATATTCAAAACAAACTTGCTTGGCCGCCACGCCATATTGAATTTTCCTTTTTGACAGATGGATTGAATTGCCTAATTGAAAGTTTCGTGATCTGACAGCAGACGTCAGTCATGTTTTGTTTGTATTGTCTCGTTGCGGCCCGTGTATCCCGAAAATATGGAGAATTTGATTGGTCGACAGGCCGTGGATTCCGGTTTGGAATCCACGGGGCGTGTAGAATTCGTATCATTAATCAATTTAATATCGAGCAAGAATGAATGTATTATTTAATGTTCGAAGAGAAAATCCTTTATATCTTGTTTATTACAAAAGTTACAATCAAGATCTAAACTAATATAATAGAACGAATAAAATAAGGTTTAAAGGCACACTTTAGAAACGTTTTCTGGACTATCTATCTGACACCAAAGCTGGTTCAGCAGGTGACACCCACTGGTCCTCTTGTCTGATCACCACATGATCACTTATGTGTCTGATCGTTAATCTGTTGTATGATCATAATTTAAAATATTTAACAGAAGTTGATGTAGATTTGTTTTGCACCAAGCGGCCAACCTGTCCAAATCCGACTGCAGAGAGGTAGAGTGCTCGTCCACAACTGCGAAAAACTTCAAGTCGTCAGCGTATAGTAAGCAGAGGGATGATTGGAAGTATTGGATGACGTCATTTATGAAGAGAACAAACAGAATCGGTCCGATGTGTGATCCCTGAGGGACCCCGGATGGAACTATGAACTTGTGGGATACTGCACCGCACGCACCGACTCTCTGATATCTTTCCGTTAAGTACGATTCTATGAATTTTAAGAAACGTGCACCCAAGCCCATATCTGAGAGTTTTTTTAATAACAACTTATGGCACACACTATCAAAGGCCTTTGAAATGTCCGTGAAGATCACGTCCGCCTGTTTTCCTGATTCCGAAGCTTTCGTTAGGAACTGTTAATAGACAGAAAGATTTGTAGCAGTGGATTTTCCCTTGCAGAGGCCGTGCTGTTCGTTAGCAATGTAGTTACTAAAGCATGAGTACACATCGTCTGTTAGAATGGATTCCATAATTTTGGGAATGTGCGATAGTAGAGATATGCCTCTATAATTATTCACATCAGTGTTGTCTCCTGATTTATGGATAGGGAAAAGTGTTGAGACTTTCCAACTTCTGGGAAAAATGCCAGTATCAAAAGAAAGTTGGAAAATATGCTTCAGAGATGTGCAACAGCCTTTAAGAAACACTGGGGAGAGATCATCTGGTCCAGGAATCTTTGAGGTATCAAGATCCAGAATTTTTCTCTGTATTTCCTCGGCCGTGAAAAGATAATCGGAGAGGTAAGGTCCAAAAGGGACTGAGCAGTAGTCTTCCTTGATCTCAACATCCTTGTGGTCAGAGTAACAATTCTTGAAGTGTGTAGCAAAGAGTTCAGCAATCTGTTGAGGGTTCGAAGAACGGATATTGTTAAAATGCATCTGATTCGGCAAGCCGGCATCTCTCTTTAAAGATCTTATAAATGACCAGAAGTGTTTCACATTTGACGGAATCAAATGCTGAGCTTTGGTAACATGTAACAGGTAGCACATATCACTATGGTACTTCACGTCTTTCCGGGCTTCAGAGTAAGCTTCATAGTCCGTTTGCCGTCTTGATTTTCTGTACTTCTTGTAGAGTCGATTTTTATGTGCAATTAACTTTTTTAGCTCAGAGTTGAACCAATTAGGATATTTGTCTACTCTGATGTTTTTTTTGGGAACAAACTGAATAATTCCTTGCTGTATAATTTCGTACAAACTAGCAACCGCTACATAAGAGTCGCCATTACGTAAGCACAGATTCCAGTCAATGCTGTTGAAGTAATTATTCAGTTCCGTATAGTTTGCTTGTTTAAAAAGGTAGATAGTAGCAGGATCCTCGGCTTTTAGCACTAGAGAAACTAAGCTCCAGAGGTGGATGTATATCAACCACCCTACACAGTGGAAAGTCACTGGTTTTGATCACAGGAAGAGAAATTTCAGTTGCGAAAATGAGATCCAGGGATCTATTTGTAGCTGTTCTTCACATTGTTAAGTTGCTCAAGTTCCGTGAAGAACATACTATCTATCAGAGTTTGCTCGGCCAATGAGTGTGTAGATTCGGGTACCAGAAAATCATCCTCTGTGATCCAGTTGACATTCGGAAGATTGAAGTCGCCGAATATGATAAAACTGGCATTTGCATATTTGTTTTCCAATGATTCACATACTGTTACAAATGACCTGTAAGTCTTCTCAGGGGAACTTGGAGGGATGTATGCTGATCCCATCATCATCTCACAGCCGTGACAGATACAGCAGATCCATTTTTGTTCAAATTCAATAAAGTTTGCAGTCGGTATAAGCGAAGACTGAAAGTTGCTGTCTAGCGCTATTAAAACTCTCCCTCCTCGATCCATGTTGGTTGCTGCATAATCCCGATGGGCTCGGAATATTGTGTAGAGGGAAGGCAATAATTCAGAATTGTTGAAAGAGGAATTTAGCCAGGTTTGAGTGAGGACTATGAAGTCCAAATTACAGAATTTCTAAAGAGTTCTTGTGTTTTGTTCTTAGGCCACCCATATTTTGGTAGTATAAATTAAGAGTAGATGGGGTGGTCTTAAGTTGAGGGCTGTGGTTGTGGGAGTGCCTTTGACCCCGCCCAGGCTGCGTACCTCTGAAAAATCTAGTCTGATGAGTGGCTGGAGGTCTGTGACGAAAGGAATAAAATTTGCCAATCTCTATATTCATGGGCCAATTGCTGGCATTGAGCAGTTTGTCTTCTAATCCTTTATCCGCTTCAACCCTAAAACTCTTGTATTCGCCAGATCTAGATGGAAATTCTTGTACCTTGAATTGGTGGTCAGATCCAAATGTATCTGTTAAGTATTATGTGAAATTAGCCTCGCCGACGGTGGTCGAGACTTTTCGGACAAAAACTGCTGTTTTGGGCACTAGCTCTGCAGCAGAAATGGTTAATATTCTCTCCGGTTTCCTAGTGCCGGTGATGAAAGATGCTTTGGCAGATATTGCCGCTGCCGAAAAGTTTTGTTGAGTAGTAATAGAAATAGGAAGCGGACCAATATTGCTCGTTCTTTGAATAGGTTGGGCAGGTGATTTCCTGATGGCATTAGCATAATTCTCAGGCTTTTTAGTAAACCTAAAGTTGATAAGTTCTTTATTAGAATCAAGAATAATTTGAGCTACTCCACTGAGTTTGTTGTACGTGCGGTTCTCTAATTGACCAACCGTGTCATTTGTTATTTTTCTAATTAAAACCTCAGACTTCATGGATTCATTTGTGTTATCTCCTGATACCTGTTCACTCCTTAAAGACCTGATTGTTTCCCCACTAGCAAGTATTGATTTAATTTATTATTATATTATATTTTTCACTTTTTATCCCAAGAAAACACCCAAAAGTCTTAAAAAAAAAAAACAACTAGCAATGATTTCAGGATCTGGTACCTTTCTCTTAGGCTTCCAATAGGGAATTTTCATGAGAAAAAAATAAGTTTTTATGGTGCACCTTTTTCTGTAAAATATTGAATATGAGCAGTTTTGCGTTGAATTTATCGATATTGTAGTCATACGGCAATTATTAGTTTTAAATTGAAAAGTTTCGCGCGGAAAAGTTACGTTTAACATGGCCGCTTCCAGTTACGTCAACTGTTCGTAAATTAAGGTTAAGGGTAGTTTACACTGATCGTGAATCCACGGTCCACGTTTTCGTGGTTCACTCTTGAGTCGTAGAACGATTAGTCCACGATCAGCTCACGTCACGCCACGACTGATATTGAACCACCATAAATGAGTCTAGTATAGAGGGAAGATTGTAAAGCGTAGTTCATATAGATGCGAATCACGAATTGCGGAGGCCGCTCCTATTGGTCAGTCCACTGTCATGAAAAGGGACATCTGTCAGAGTTCAATATTTTGCGAATTCGCAAAATTTGAAATTTAGGAGGCGGGAAAATTGGAATTGGTTTAATATTCTGCGATATTTGTTGCGGATTTTATGTCAGCGCATGCGTATTTCAAAAATGCTGTTGTCAGCTGCTCCTTCAATTGTTTTGTTTACATTTCGGCTTTGGCTATTTCATTATTTTCATTTAGGATTCTTTGATTTTGTCTAGTATTTGTAATTCTTGTCGTTTAGTTTTTTGTGATTTGCTGTGTGTTTTCTTTATTGTTTATTGCAATATTTTCCATGGTAATTTTATCTATTATTTTTGTCTCAGTCTCATTTATTGGACTAAATTATAATATTATGCTCCTTGCTATTCTATTTAGGCACCTAAATTTCTTTCTTGCAAATTCCAACAAACAATAACAAACAACAAAAACAATTATTCAAGGTTATAACCAAAGAAAACATGTAAATATTAGTTTCAACACTCCAGTGTGGCACCGAAAAATAAAGTAAATATTCCTAGAATGATTGCGAAGTTCGCATCTATATGAAAGGGCTGAAAAACGCCGATTTTTTTTTCAACGAAATTCGCAATTCGTGATTCGCATCTATATGAACTACGCTTAAGACTGCTTTTGTAAATCCTTTATCAACCCAACCATGATGAACGATTTAACACACGAAATGTCACAATACGGCACTAAATACGGAAACACCACGTAATAACTGCTTTCAATGCAGTCGAAGCTTCAAGCTGA
Organism: Ceutorhynchus assimilis; assembly: GCA_917834065.1. NCBI lineage: Eukaryota > Metazoa > Arthropoda > Insecta > Coleoptera > Curculionidae > Ceutorhynchus > Ceutorhynchus assimilis. Next base: position 9,882,307 of record OU892281.1, read on the forward strand.
GCGATTCTTTCTGACAGTTTGCATTAGTTTGCAAAGTGTCAGAGGCTTTTGTGAGAACAGACCTTAAAGTTCTTAACAGTTGACGACACAAGTACCGCCATTTTGAAGGTTATCGTTTTCGCGCTAGTGCGTGAAGTGAAAATAATTCACGCACTAGTGCGTAAAGTATTTGTCTAAATCTATTTTTTTACACATATTTGATTGGTAGTAGAAAAAATTTTGTATGCAATACATGCGTAAAATACCTTTTTTCACTCATGTGATTGTCAAATTCAAAATTCACATTCGTGAAAAAAGGTTCACTTTACACATTGCATAAATAACTATTTGATTTTAATGAAGGTCTATAAACCTAGCAGTCCCAAGGTGGAAAAAAACTTCGGGAACTATATAATAATTAGGTGCTTTTTAGGTGCTAATTAGGGCCTCTAATTAAAAATTAGGTGCTCCTTTAGTTTCTGAGAAAATCAACTAAACTAAAGTCCCCTATAGTAAAAAATATTTTTTCAAATTTTTTCTTTGTATCAGAATTAGGTGCTTTTTAGGTGCTCCTAAATAGTCCAAGAAAAAATAGAATTGATTAATTATTAACTGAGTTACAGATTTTTTTTTTAAGTATAAGGGGACTGCTGGCTTTACGTCTACTTGTTGGTGTGTCAGAATGACAAAAAAACTTCGGGATCTATACAGGGTGAGTGACTAAGCGCGCGGTCGTCCATATTAGCCTAGTCAATCTAGGCAGGTTTATACAGGTGAGGTAGAAAAAATAAGTAACAAAGCGATCTCTGCGGAAATGAGTAGTCAATAGGGTCCTAATTAATCCCTCAAAAATCGCACTTTGTCGCATTGGTGAAACTTGGACAAAAATGGCCGCCATCTTGAATTTTTTCGAATTTATTAAATATTTCGTAAAGTATGCATTATATCAAAAAAACTCAAGAGACCTTTTTTGTGGAGAATCAAAAGTTAATTTTAATACTATTAGCGGGAAAACAAGAAAGTTATTGAAGTTTAATTTATTAAAAAATCTGGAAATTTTTGAACTTTGGGTAATATCGCAAAATGTATGCATTTTTCTAATAAGACTTAAGAATGCCTTTTTGTAGGGGATTGAAGATACCTATATTGGTTAAAAAAACATCAGTCATTATCGAAAAGTTTGATGTCAAAGGTTTGATGGATGGTCTCAAGTTTTCAGTCTTTCTTTTCCATTACTGGGAAGATTTAGGGCATACTGAATTCATATCTCTTTCATCTGGTATTATTGCATCTTCATCTGTTAATTGTGATAAAGCTCGTGGCATTGGTGAAAACACCTTGAAGAGAAATATTGGTAAAAAATTCACCGAAATACAATGTAAGAGATCAGAAAATATCAAAAACTTTGCCCAAATGAGCAACAGTATTAAAATTCGCCAGAAGTACGTAGACATAAACCCCATGCAGCTCTTTAACAGAATTATTTGCTCAAATAAAACACCTGAAGAAATTAAACATTGTTTTGACTTCGAACTTTCACCATATCCATTGGCACTTTTTAAAGACGGCAACCCAAGAAAGGGAGTAAAATCTCAACTTCTGAAAGAAACTGACAGCTTGCATACTTATTCAGCTCCATTCATAAATAACGGGACCTTTTGTATTATAGATGGCGGATTTCTTTTGCATAAGGTGAAATGGCAAAGACCAGCAATATACCATGAAATATTCTCTCAGTATGTAAATTATATTGTTTATACATACACCAAAAATTGTGAAGATCTTACAGAAGTTTAGATCTAAACAGAGCGTAGCAGTCTCAATCCACGGCACGGTTGTCACACCACAAGATCTCTTTTTAAAAAATAGTCAAAATAAAAAAGAGTTTATCGAAATCCTGCGAAGATATCCAGAAGAAAATGAGATTACCGTATATCAGGCGGAAAGGGATGGTGATGTACTGATAGCAATGACGGCCGTTCAGTTTTCTAGCATTAAAACACATGTGACCGTGGTTTCTGAGGATACAGATATCATGGTTTTACTCATAGATCATATAAAAACCAATAATGTGTGTTTGCTTAGACCAGGCAAAGGGGCAAAGGGCGACAAAATTTCTAGAATAAATGAGATTTAGAAAAAATTAGGCCATACAAAAGAATACATACTTTTTATACACGCAATGTCAGGCTGTGACACAACATAATTTTTGTACAATAAATCAAAGAAGTGCTTCTTGAAATTGGTACAAGAAAACATAAATCTATGTCGAGACCTGGATATATTTCAAGAACCTATAATGCAGACATTTCAGTTTTGATTAAATCAGGACTTACAATTCTTTTGAATCTTTACCGGTGTCCAAAGAGGATTTGCGGTATTAACCAGCTACGTTACACACTATCAAAGCCTCAATTCTGAACTAAGTTTAGCCACACTGCCTCCAACTGAAGAATCTGCCAAACAGCACATTCTTAGGACATGTTTTCAGGAATTTCAGGTCAGAGTTTTGAAATTATATAATTTACATTTCTTATCAAGTTTGGCTTATATATTTTTCCAGATTCAAGAATGGCTGGGGAACTCCCTCAACCCTCTCCAATATGGTTGGAAAACTGACGAAATGGAAGATCTAGTACCTATTACCACAACACAAGATCCAGCAACCTCAGATTTGTTGAAATTAATTTTTTGCAATTGCAAAGAAAGCAATTGTTTAAAGAATCGTTCGTGCAGAAAAATTGGACTAAAGTGCTCTGTAAAATGTGGTCAGTGCTACGGTGTAAGCTGTAATAATGCCATAATACACGACGACGAAGAAGACGATTTATAAAGTAGAATTAAATTTATTTGAATCTGTATCTATCTAGGTTCCTGCCCAAATGTTTTTCTTGTCATATGTGTTTTTTCTCCCTTTCAAAAAAAAATAGTTTTGCACAAAAAATAAAATAAAATATTTAAGTTTTTTCCAGATGTTTTGAAAAATTCTATATCATCAAATGAAATAAATGTCAATAACTTTTTCGTTTTCCAGCTTATGGGCTTGAAATTTCTTTCAATATATGTAACTTCTGATTCTCCACAAAAAAGGTCTCTTGAGTTTTTTTGATATAATGCATACTTTACGAAATATTCAATAAATTCGGAAAAAATCAAGATGGCGGCCATTTTTTTCCAAGTTCCACCAATGCGACAAAGTGCGATTTTTGAGGGATTAATTAGGACCCTATTGACTACTCATTTCCGCAGAGATCACTTTGTTACTAATTTTTTCTACCCCAACCACCCATTTTGACTAGCCTATATCTCCTATACTAACGGAGATCGAAGAAAAAACTAAATACAAAACTTGCAGATAAATATGAGTGCTACATTCCTAAATTATTTTCCAGTATACGGGGTGGCTCAAAAAGTAGTGGTAATAGAAAGTTATGTTTTTTTAAATGACTTCCCCTGTATATTATGACATTCCTGAATTCTGTCGAAAATTCTAGACATATTTCATGTATAATGTCATATACCTATCTTCAATTGTTTCGGGAATATTGACAGTTTAAAATTGACTTTTTTGCATCTTCGACAGACTGTAAAACCCAAACGGTTGATTTTAGAGGAAAACCGATTTTACATTCCTATCTTAGATTTACATAAGCTATCATTTGACACCAACTTTGAATTTAACCGAAGATTAATAATTTAAGCGGAATTTTTAATCATGAATTAAATTCAAGGTTGGTGTCAAATAATAGTTTATGAAAAACTAAGACAGGAATGTATGATCGGTTTTGCTGTGAAATTAACCGTTCAGGTTTTACAGTCTGTCAAAGATGCAAAAAAGTCAATTTTTAACTGTCAATATTTCCGAAACAATTGAAGATAGGTATATGACATTGTACATAAAATATGTCTAGAATTTTCCGCAGAATCCAGAAATGTCATAATATATAGGGGAAGTCATTTTAAAAAACATAACTTTGTCACCACTACTTATTGGGCCACCCTGTATACTGGAAAATAATTTAGGAATGTAGTACTCATGTTTATCTAAAAGTTTTGTATTTAGTTTTTTCTTCGATCTCTCTTAGTATAGGCGATATGGACCACCGCGCGCTTAGTAACTCACCCTGTATAATAATTGAATGCTTTTTAGGTGCTAATTAGGGCCTCTAATTGAAAATCAGGTGCTCCTTTAGTTTTTGAGAAAATCATAAAAAACTAAGGAATTGCTAGGTTTATGAAAGCTAGTAGTCCCCTAAAGTGAAAAATATTTTTCCAAAAATTTCTTTTGTATCAGAATTAGGTGCTTTTTAGGTGCTCTTAAATAGTCGAAGAAAAAATAGAATTGATTAATTATTAACTGAGTTACAGATTTTTTTCTAATTATAAGGGGACTGCTGGATTTACGTCTACTTGTTGGTGTGTCAGAATGGCAAAAAAACTTCGGGATCTATATAATAATTAGGTGCTTTTTAGGTGCTAATTAGGGCCTCTAATTAAAAATTAGGTGCTCCTCTAGTTTTTGAGAAAATCAAGAAAAACTAAGGGATTACTAGGTTTATGAAACCTAGTAGTCCCCTATAGTGAAAAATATTTTTCCAAAAATTTATTTTGTATCAGAATTAGGTGCTTTTTAGGTGCTAATTAGGGCCTCTAATTGAAAATCAGGTGCTCCTTTAGTTTTTGAGAAAATCAGGAAAAACTAAGGGATTGCTAGGTTTATGAAAGCTAGTAGTCCCCTATGTTTTTGGTAAAAGGTACAATAAGACAAGTGATGCATATTGTTTCACGGATTTGAATTTCGCGCGTGACATTTGCAGAACTGAAAAAAACCCTTCTGCACAAGCCGCGACGCAGATATTTTAAATCCCGATTTTTACGGTTTTGCGCCGCTAAAATAATGCTCCCGGTAAAGCTCCGTTTTCCCAGCTTGTGAAATGTACTATTTCAAGATTTTAGAAATCTGGACCTTCCTTTATCTTTTGTCGTCCTAGGTCGTAAGCTACTGAAATAACATATAAAATACAAGATTTTAAAGTGCGCAATCGGCAAGCCAACTGCAAATTTCAAAAGCTAAAGGGTAATATAGTCATTGAACAAAATACTATGGAATCGAACAAGCGAATGAGAGAATGTCACCTTAGTTGAGTCGTTTATGTTTTCTCATGTTTCCCATTTCTCAGGACTAGTTGAAAAATTTGCTAATATGTTTCTATTTTAACTAAGAGTTTTCTGAACAACAAACAACTTTAGATATATTGAAGGTCCTTTTATTCTTAAGAAGATTAATACTATCGTAATATTTGTAGCATTAAAAAACTTTTAATATTAACATATTTTCTCGATATAACCAATTTTGAAATAACAGAAACTCTACTTTTCGATGTGACAGATCCGATTTGAATGGGTATATATACGATGATTGATGACTGAATGACCATTGTAATGAATTTAATTTTCCACATTGTAAGAAGTGCGGGCGCATTATCAATTCAACAAAGTGAGATACCAGTGTTACGGTGTATTTCAAAAATGAGGGATAGGTAATACAAACAAACTATGCAAGCTGATTTGTTGTATTTATAGATATTTACTTCTACTGAAATAATTACAAAAATACACAATTCATCATCTTTGGAGTAATTGCACAAATTACGTGACAAAAAAAACGACGGTTGGGTGAAACTTTACTTATTATGTATTGAGATAGATCAAAAGATGGGGAACTAGCTTCGAATTATATTTCCGGGTAATTTCCTTTTCTTTCGTGTCGTCATACTCAAACCACTGGGTTCCTCTCTTTACCCAACCAGTGTAATGACCAATAGTCGTTAACTGTTCCTCAACTCTTTTTTCTGCGTCTCTCTGTCTGGCATCATCGGGATCGTCGTTCTCGCCGCGACGTCTCCTCAAGCTACGAGGCCGCAAATAATGCAAAGCAACGACGCCAACCAAATGCATTTTTTTTCTATCATCAATAGGGTGGTCAAAAGTGTGTGGAAGTTGAGAAAGTCGCATCTTTTTGTTGTCATCGACTATAGATATGTCGACAATAAATACTGGACCTGAAATGAGACTGAAACATTTATATTCTGCAAAAAGAGCAAAGTTGATGTAATAGAAGGGTACAGGGTCTTTCCCTATATATTGACCCCCCTCTACAGGGGTTATGTGAAGAGATATCAAAAAGTTTTAAATGCAAAAGTTTTGGAGTTTTACCTGAAATTTTTGAATCCGATGTCAAAAACTTTTTTTGTTTTTTTTAGAAATGTTAAAATTTGACAGATGTCAGTTTTTTCTTATGGAACATCCTATATATGACTCCATAGTTGAAGAGTCGATTTTAATCAACTTATTGAAAAATAGGTGGGCCACTGGAAATTACCATTCTAGAGCGTTTCTCATGTCGGTTGGAACAGAGCTGATGTGTTTCAATGTATTATTTTCTTGAAGTTTAGACTCCGATATTTCCAAAACGGCTCAATTAAAAGTAGTTAAACCATATATATTTGAAATCAGAAAAATCGACTATTTTCAACTATGAAGTTATATATAGGGTGTTCCATGAGAAAAAACTGACCATCTGTCAAATTTTGACATTTATAAAAAACAAAAAAGTTTTTGACATCGGATTGAAAAATTTCAGGTAAAACCCCAAAACTTTTGTATTTACAATTTTTTGAAATCTTTTCACATAACACCTGTAGTGGGGGGGTCAATATATGGGGAAAGACCCTGTACCTATTTCTTTCAAAGTTGTTTTTTTGTTTCCCGAGCAATTTTCTTTCGCACACTTGGTTAGGCCCAGAAAAGCCAAGCATTCGGTTGCCATTAATTGTGATGCGTTTTTATCTAACAAAATGTTGACGTCCATTGGCTTTGTTGTTGTGTTTCTTATCAGTGGCTCACAACCACGTTCGCATTCCGAATGCTCCGTGAAAGATGGACAATTAGTAAACAGTTTTTGAGCCATCCATTCAACGACTCTTGCACAATCCAGACGATACAATTTGACCTTGGTCGAAACGTCACTCAATTTACAAACTTCCATCAAAATTTCGGCCCTCTTTCGATAGGTAGTTGAATTGACCCCGTCTTTTAAAACATCCAAAACCAGCTGAAACAGTGGGACCTTTTCACGTTTCGCTGACAGCTAAAATGAATGATAAAAAATTATCAACTGTAATATATTTCAGCCATTTATTAAAAATCATAATATAGACTTATAAATGGGATTAAATGTATACAGGGTGTCCCAGGAAAAACAGTCCATCCCGATTTATTGAATTTCGGATGAGAATCTGGGAAAACGCTCGGACACGTCGATGTTTGATTTGAGGGGGCACTATTTTTCTAGGGGGAGAACAACCCCCCAAATTTGAATAACGGTTAGGGGTCGTGTCATACCTCTTTTTAAAGGTCTCATCAAGCCCTTTATGGCCCTAGAATTTCATCTTATTATTTTCATCCGTAACGAAATGACAGCTTGTCAAAATCTTGGAAATAGACTATTGTTTTAGTAGGAGTTAGAGGGGTACTTACCTCCCTTAATAAAACTGCGACTAAAAATACCTACAATTGGGTCGTTTCATGTTTTTTTTTTATTGAATTAAGCACATCACAAACTATTCTTGGTTTTTTTCCCGCATTTTTTAAAATGATATTAAAGGATCAATTTGAAATTTTACTATTTTCCGTTATTTTTCAAAATGGTTTGACGTCACAATGCGCGCTTGCGCCCTGTATTTCTAAATTTAAGTTTGCATCACTGACAGAATTTGCTAGTTGTCTAGTTGGCTACCCTGCGACTGACCCATGTCCGTCTTCTTTTAGAGGTTATGTCAGTTATATATAAAAAAAATATATAAAAAAACCTTTGTTTTTTTTTTGGTTTATAATAATTTTTCTATAGTCATTAAACGAAGATAAACATTTTTCTTGTTTTCTTGTATTAATGAACCAGCAATCTTAAATAGTTAATTTAAGATCCAACAATCGGAACAGTGGAAAAGCCCACCAGACCCCGAACAGATGCTATTGAGTGTGTGCAGTTGGAAAGAGACAGCAGAATATCCTCTGTTAGGAGCATCGCCAGATGGAATAAGCAAATAATTTGTGATTGAAGTTGAATGTCCTAGCAAGTAGGAAACTGTGAAAAACTACATTAAGAAAAATGGAAATATAATGACGAAATACATGTGCCAACTTCAGTTATGATTGTTATTGTGTAACAGACAAAAAGGACTCCCAAATTTGGAGAGGATAATGAAATGACAATGTTTGAATTATACTTAAACATTAGGTTTATCAAAGTAAATATTGAATCAGCTGAAGAATTTTGGAAGAAAAATGTATTTTCAGTCATTTTGAATAAAAAAATATGATTGATTTGGGAGTCTGGTAGTTTTCTTCTTTACATTATTTATGCATTAATAGTACCCTTTTAATCCCCAAGGTTAAATTTCACTTTATTTCCCAAGGGATTAACTTTTTACTTTATTTCCCATGGAGTAAATGGAACAGGGAATAAAAGGATACTCCAAAGTCGCGGCAATAAAAAACACTTTAGTCCTGAGATGTATATACTATTTTATGTACTTTAGAGGGATCAAAAGTACCCTTTTAATTTTCAATCCCTGAAGTACATAAAATAGTGTACACCTCAGGACTAAAGTGTTTTTTAATCCCTCAACAAATTATAGCCTTCCCTTTGGGATTAAAAGTACCACTTTAGTCCCTAGGTGTATAATGTACTATTTTGGCTGTAAAAAAAACCAATAAGTTTTTTTTTACACAATATATTCAAAAAAGCTTTTTTCTACAAACGTCACTAAAAGTGTCATTTTTAACAGATGCTGTCTGTGTCTAAAATGCCATTTTATGACACTGGTGTTAAAAGTGATTACTTTTAGCACTAGTGCTAAAAGTAATCACTTTTAGTGCGTTTGTAGAAAAAATAGTGTATGACATTCGTGCTAAAAGTGATTTTATTTTGTTCAAAGGGATGGAACACTCCGCCTTCGGCGTCGTGTCCCAAACTTCCCTTTTCACAAAATAAAATGTCACTTTTAGCACTTATATCATAAATAACTATTTTTTCTAGCTTTGACATAAAATTTATTTGAAAAATGGTCCCTGCAAATTCATTATTCCACAAGCAATAATTATTACATAATCAGTTTTTGCTACAAGCTGATGGTCAATGCAGGAATGTCCTTCGAGTATTGCAAATTCTCACAATCTTTGTATCACTCTTTCAATATGGATTCGTAAGCTGGCAATTCTTTTATTAAGCTTCTCAACAAACTCCGATTCTGCCTAAATTGATATGTTAAACCACATTTTTCTTCATACGTAATTTGCAGTTTGTCATCGTAAACTGCATCCAGTTATCACAATCTTGTTCCATCTATAAACATAATATAATGTTCATATTTTTGAAATAATGACAGAAAATAGGTGTTTATAAAATGAAATTTGACAACTAAGTTTACTTACATTGAAATGATCTTCGCAGCAATAAATTCCACCAGAAATACTAGACAATATATTAACTCTTTCCACAGCTAAACACCAACTTCTTCTTATTTGTTCATTTTTGGGGTTTGGGATTGGAATTTAGATTACTGTTTTTACAAGAAGGCACAAAACATTTACGAAAATCCATAGCCAAACAGTGAACAGTAGGTAGGGCTTAGGTGGGTACACTGAAACTGAAATGCATGCTCTATTTGAGTCCTCAACATCAAATAATGAGAAACAATGACTTACCTTGAATTTATTACACGTTTCTTTTAAATATTTTTCTTGAAACCTCGGAAAAACCGTTGAAAAACTCAAAAAATAATGAAAATATAACAACGGTCAACGACAATCCAAAATAATAACAAAACAACATAACCTCACAAAATTGCATATGTTGATGGATTTATTTACAACTGCTTTGCGCATGCCCGCCTAGTGACGTCATGGGAGAAAGAGACCAACAATTCGACAAGGACAAAAAATGTTTAAATTTTAAATTAATTTAAATAAACCAGGAAACAATTTTCAATGCAACCAATATGACATTGCTAAGTTTTAGGCCTCACTATATCGAAAAATAATGGTCAGTATAATTTTAATGATAGGAGGTAATGACCGTATTCTCGTGTACACCTCATTAATAATAATAATAATGTAAAACTTCAATTTCAAGTATTTTTATTAAGGGAGGTAAGTATCGCTTTTACTCCCACTAAAACTAATCGTTTATTTCCAAGATTTTGACAAGCTGTCATTTCGTTACGGATGAAAATAATGAGACGAAATTCTAGGGTCATAAATAACTCGAGGAGACCTTTAAAAAGAGACATGACACGACCCCTATCCCCTATTCAAATTTGGGGGATTGTTCTTCCCCTAGCTAGGGGGTTGAAGCTACGGGGATGAAAAAATCGACGTGTTCGAGCGTTTTTCGAGATTCTCATCCCAAATCCAATAAATCGGGGTGGACTGTTTTCCCTGGGACACCCTGTATACATATACATACATACATGTATGGATATTATTATATAGTTTATACGAAGTCAATCCGAACAGCATAAAAACTGTTTAGACGGCATCTTCTTTATGAAATGAAGCATAGGCTAGGAATGAAAAGATATTTTCGCAAATATCAGTAAAATTCCCGAGAATGTATAATAAACTAATTCTAATTTCTTCTACGTCCATGAACAAGCCGACAAGCTACCCCAATAATAATTTATCTCACAATGCAAAGGCGCCTGTCTACAGTCACCTACAATGCACCAAACATTTTTAAGACAATAATTTATTTTTGCGTGCGCCAATATTATTTGACCCACTGGAAGCGGCGGTCTAGGAATGTGTATAAAAAACATTCAAATTGATTTAGGGTTCACTCAAGATTTTAGGCAAGATAATATTCATACGGGGTATTATTTTTGTTGGAATATATAAATTGAGCTGACTCGGTATGTGACTCTTTTTTTTTAGGTGTTCGGATTGACTTCGTATAAACTATACATTGATACTATAATGGTATAGATTGATCTGATATTACGCAGAATTCTATAGATATCGAGATTCAAAAAACATGTATTATGTATTCTTCTTTAGGGGTTTTGTTGGATCAAAAACTAGAATCGAAAGTGTGTAGGAAATAAAATTACCAAGACCTTCAATGAGTCATTGTCGAATGTCGCTGCTAACAATATTTGAAAAATGGAATCGAAAGAACAGGTGTTAGTCAGGCAGATAGATTTTCCGTTCACAGTGACTGGCTTCAGGTCGGGACTACTAGCATTTCTGAGGATAGGCAAGTCCTGGGTATTTTTCCAAGCCAAGGCAGCACTGACTTGTTCGGTTTTCTTGCCCAAGTACATCCCCCAAGGAGATCTGGAAGCGCCAAGACCTCTCCAGTTCTCTTCGGGAAAAGTACTCAAAACGATGCGAGCTGAGCCACTTCCTATACATGTTTGGCATACTCGCCGCTGTCCATAACCTTCTTCACCGTGCGGATAGGAGCACGGTTCGATGGCATGCACTGACGTTCTGCATGTGATACAAATGTGTGCTCCAGTCGGTGCATCGCCACGTGAACACGCTATACATGTTTCCTTGTTGTTAACATTGGAAAACTTGCTTCTTCCGGAGTTGAAATCCAGCTCATTTACATCCTGTAATGTTTTATTTATGTCAGCCGATGCAACCGTAATTATAGATCAGGGGTTCGAAGTCACTACTAGAATCGATCCGATCCGGGAGCAAAATCGATCCGGATTTTTTAAGCGGCACAAAAACCCAAATCAATCCGATCCAGATCGGATTTTTTAGCCGTGTTTAAAAATTCGATCCGGATCGGATAAAAACGTTTTTCAGAGCGGCTCCGAACCCATGATGTATATCCTATTCACAATCCGATGTCCACAGCTACAGGTAAATTTATTACCTTTCCCTATCAAATAGTATTGAAAGGTGATAAATTTTACCTATACCTGTGGACATCGGATTGTTAATGGATAATAGATATCGGGTCTTCAAAAAAAAACCGTTAGGATTTTTGACATTAAAGTTCATTGACAAAATTAAAGAAAAATATTGCTAAGACATACGTCTAAAAAACCATAGCAATCTTTGATTGTTTTTTTTTTTTTTTGAAGACCTGCTAGCATGATCAACCATTTAACTATGTTTTCCGGGGTCAATATGATTGCTGAATTTTTTTTTGTCAGATTTTAGCAGTCTTAACTGAATTTAGTAAAATGTAGGATACTATGATAGAAATATCTACATCAACTTTCCATACCAGTGAGTTTTTTAGTGCTTGTAAATATGGGGGAGAGTCGAGTTCAGTGAGTGAATTTTTGCAATTTTTTTGTATGCAAAAACAAACATTCATTGATGATCAAATTGAATTGTGCACGAATCTTTGACTATTTGCTGTTATGAATGTAATTTTTCAGTTCGAAAAATTTTTTCCCGCTCTATCGGACGTGGGTTTAAATTGAATTCGTAAGCAATATAAATTCAGTGTAAAAACCAATGGACAGTCAGCTTTTAAAGCATTTATATGAAAAATATGGAAGTTAATAGACCTATCTATTTTTACCTGGTATGCGCGCGCAACACGAGGCAATGCATTTTTATTGGCTAACTAGTACAGGTGAGAGGTGTTCGTTTTGTACGCTGGGCATCTACTTGTCCTTGTCAATTGCCCGTGGCCTGACAAGGATCAGAATTATGGTTGATAAATAACTTGACGTAGCTTGAAAAGTGATCGAATTTTCAATTGTTTGTGTTTTGATTGACAAATACGTTGCATGTCACGCGGTTTTCCTCCTTCCCTTTTTATCCCGTGCAAATAATAAGAAGGGATTGCTATACATAGGGCTAACATGGTTTGGTACGTTTTGCCTCGTCTTGCGCGATAAGCGTTCTGCGTCTTTTTCTATCTAATAAAGTTTTCGTATCATCACCTCTTTGTCTGGTAAAATAGATAGGTCTATTCTAAGGACAATACCAAATATAAAAAAAATGCAAGTCAAGATTAGAAGCCTCGCCGTTAAACACAGAAAACTCCCCGTATAAACGAATTGAATTTTCCGTGTTCTTCCCGACCGATGATTGCGAATTGCGACACTTACAGCTCCTGTTACTAATGACGGAATGTCATCGGCGTCAACATTTTGATTTGTGTCAACATTGTCACTCGCGTCATTGTAATGAGTGTCAACAACTTCGTTAATGGCAGCCTCATCCAACTTATTTCTACCATTTATGTATTCGAGATGAAGATCGATGAATTCATCAACGCGTTTTCTTCTGTTTTGCATAATAGTATTCTTCAATTTATTGAATTCTCCCTCACTTGAGGCAGAAGTCGCAGGAACTCGACCATACCCAAATCGGTCTCTGTACACATTGCCCCAAACTGGGAAAAGCTTCAAATCTTGTAGGACTTTTTTCACTAAACGTGAACAATAAAGACCATTCACGCTACGCCCATTTTCTTCAGTAGCAAGCTTCTTGGCCTCTTCTTTGTATTGAATACCGTCTTCGTACCAAGTCCCAGATTGTTCCTCATGCAAATCATCTTCGTCCGGAACTTTGAAATCTTCATCGCTATAGGCTTTTTACGTTATATTTAGGATGATGTCACATTTAGTAAATTTCTGCTGCCAACCTAACAAAACTAAAAGTACTTTTCAACGCATTTAAAGTAGGGCAATTTTAGATGTTTTTGGTTGGCAACGGCGCGCGACGTTGCATGATTTATATCGATTTATATAAACATTTTCAAATAATGCGTGTCGATTCATTTCGTTATTTTAAGCTGTCAGTCGTCTTGATAATTTATTATTACCTATTTTGTATAATTCTAATTAAGTGCCAAAAATACGTTACAGTTAGAAACAAGTTCTTTCAAGAATTCAGTACTTCTTCGTAGCGTAAACTTATTCAGAAAATGCCAGCAGGTTTGTCGGAGTCGGTCTCAGGAAAGGGTAGTATACTTAATAACGTATTTTCAGCAGGAACGCGACAATTTTTGCTTCTTACTGCTGTGAGGCATGTAAGTAAATTACCTATTTTCCGTTTCGTTTGACAGAAAAGACCTATCTATTTTTACCTGGTATGCGCGCGCAACATGAGGCAAGTCTTTTTATTAGCTAACTAGTACAGGTGTGAAGTCTTCGTTTTGCACGCTGGACATCTCCTTGTCCATGTTCATTGCTCGTGGTCTGACAAAAATAAAAGTACGGTTGATATTTAACTTGACATAACTTGACAAGTGACACTCAAAAGTAGTTTGAAATTTTCATTGATAAATACGTTGCAAAACACGCGGTTTTTCTTCTTCTCTTTTTATCCCGTGCAAATAAGGAGGATGGATCGCCATACGTAAGTTTAACAAAATTTGGTACATTTTGCCTCGTCTTGCGCAATGAGCGTTCTGTGTCTTTTTTTATCTAATGAAGTTTTCGTATTATTACCTCTTTGGTAGGTAAAATAGATAGGTCTACTGTCACGTGACATTTTGATAAATTATAAGAAAAAAAATAGGCATTGACAACATTCGGGCCTATGATGTATCCTGTCCTGTTATTTTAACGGCCGTGTTAAGGCTCAACGTCTATTTCTGTCTCCATTTTGACGCATAGAATAAACAGTGACAGATAACTTAACGTTGCTGTTAAAATAACAGAAAATGATACATAATAGGCCTGATTGTCTCTTTTTGTTCTATGACGTCATCCTAAATATAACGTAAAAAACCTATATGTTCATCGTGATCGCTTTCGTCAGGAGCACTGTCATTCAACGGTTCGCTTTCTTCAACCTCAGCAAATGACAATATATCACCTAAAAAAATGTATTCATATGTGTCTAATGCGCATTTCCGAGTATCTGTATGTAATCTAAAATCTGTTTTTTTTTTTAAAGATAATTCCCCAAGTCAAAAATTTAGTAACTATGTTGGCAACACAAACCTGTTCCACATAAAAAATTTGAAAGCACTGACAATTTTACATTGTATTGCCAACATAATGTCATTTTGACTTTTATTTAAAAAAAAAAACAGACTTTACGGTTTATTTTTTCCCAAGATAGATTTTGACAATGACAACTTTGAAACATAATAAACAATGCCGCTTATTGGTCGCAAGATGCCGTATACCTGCATTCGACGAAGGTATCCTTTTCCAACCACGTAAAAGGATACCTCACCTGCAAGAATACGGCATTTTGCGACCAATCAGAGCCACGCGGTATTGTTTATGTTTCAAAGTTGACAATGTCAATATCTATTTTGGGAAAAAATAGAGTGTGCAGTTTGTATCATCGCTATTAAAAGGTGTATAAAAAAGTACACGTAGAGAAAAAATCTAAACAAGCAGTCTAACAAGGAAAGGCATTTTTTGATGCATGAAAACGGCCCTTTTGTACAACTTTTCCAGAATTTTTGAAAATTTCGATAAATTCCGTAAATGGACTCTTTCACTAAAATTTAAATACGTAATTTAAGTATAAAATTCCAAAGGAGGGACTATTTTAGGCATATATACCAAAAAAAAATGTTCTACAAGGTTAAATAAATTTTTTACAGGCATTTGAAAATGGCGAAATTCAAAATGATTTGAAACGCGCCGATTTGCTGACGTCACATAAATATTTTTCATTTCGCTTGTTGTTGCAAGGAGCTGACCGCCTCGGCTGTGTTACCCTGTAGTAAAAGCAGGTAAAGGTTCGAATGCGCTGTATCGGTGGTGACTAAATGTAGTGCAACGTAAAATAAATAAATAAAACTAAACATAAAAAATTGTATTAAATTGTGTTTAAGCATAATTTCAATAAAAAAGTTATAAAATTTCGAATCCATAACTAATTAATTTAACTACTTTTCATGATATTTGCGAACATTTCAGAATTAAATCTATTACAAATTTTTAATGTTGACAATTAGTGGCAACAGGGTCAAATTGCGAGCTGCGACGTCATAGAAATAAATTCTGGGTTTTTATTTGGAGGTATTTCTTTTTTTTTCTGTTTTCTCAAGAAGGACCATGAATTTTTCAAAAGTAAAAATACATAAAATTCTGTTTTTAGTTGCTTTATCCAAATATGCCAATTTCAAAAATTAGTGGCAGTGGCGGATCCAGGGGGGGGGGGCACTGGGGGCAAGTGCCTCCCCCGAGAATTTTTCATGTTATGAAAAAATCTCTAGAAAGTGTCCTCCGCATGCATAAAATAGTTATTTATGCAACATTCACATTCGTGAAAAAAGCTTCACTTTACACACGTATTGCATATAAATTTTTTTCCACTACCAATCAAATATGTGAAAAAAAATAGATTTAGACAAATACTTTACGCACTAGTGCGTGAAATAATTTCACTTTACGCACTAGTACGTGAAGTAATTTACCAGAAAAATACTAAATTGACAATGATGACATCTGTCATTGACATTACTTTACGCACTAGTGTGTGAAGTGAATTACTTTACACACTAGTGCGTGAAGTGAAATTTTACGTCTTCTGAATAGTGCGTAAAGTGAATACTTTACGCACGGTTGTAGAAAAAGTATATTATTTTGAATAATAAAATTTTCTCTCAGGCTTTTAAGATTATGTATTTCAACTGATGGTGATTCTCACTGCCTGTCGGTTGTGATTTGATGGCGGCTATTAATTTTGGGGATTGTTGCAGTATAGAATTGTAAATTTGATATTTTGATATGTATTGAGTAAGTCTGTGATACTTTATTCCTTCGCAATAAGCAGGTACAGGGAAATTTTTTATATTTTCCCACTCCCTTAACTTTTTTGTGCCACTGTGTATAGAAAAAATGTAAATAGGAAAGGTGTATAGCTCAAAAAATAGTTCTCAGAAAACATAGTTTTGTTCATACAGGGTATTGCAGTTTGAAAATTTGTTTTTTTTTTTTAATGGGACATTCTGTATATTATTGCATATTCGAATTCTGAGCAGATTTCATGTAATATACTCTTTACCTAAGTTCAACTGTTTTGCAAATATTGTCCATTTATCCAAATTGGATTATTTAATCTTATATTTTTACCACACTGTACATATTAGAATTAATTAATTATAAGCAACCTACTTTTATTATTGCAAATGACGATAATCGATGTGTGCAAAATCAGCATTTATTGTATATAAAAGGTGATCAATTTCATTAATAAAATCAGATTCAAACTTATTGTTGTTTCTCTTACTTAAATTGTGCCCAAGTCACCATTGGCCTAGCAACGCGAGTAGAGTCGTGAGACTGCGCTCTAACAATTACTTTGCTTTAGCCCTTTTGTAGCAGGTGCTCTGTCTGGTTACATTAGGCCCTTCTTCAAACCTGTAGCAAGTGCTTTGTCTGGTTACAGGTTTAATTTAACCCTTATAGCAAGTGCTTTGTCTGGCTGGGGTCTACTTTCCAACTTACAACAAGTGCTTTAGTCTGGTTGTAAGTTACCTATCTTACGCCCTAGTGCAAGTGCCGTGACTTTAAGTCCTGTCTGGTACTAAAGCCCTTCTGCTCTTCTATCCTAAACCATCAGGATCAAGCAGCAAATACCATCCAGAGAACCAAAGTCTCCTGGAGCGTACAAATATTGACAGATGATATTTGACTTTTTTGCAACTTTGATGTACTGATATAAAATCGGTTTTGCTGTAAAATTACCCATTTAGGTTTTATAGCTTGTCAAAGTTGCAAAAAAGTCAAATTTCAACTGTCAATATTTTCAAAACAGTTAAACTTAGGTATAGTGTATATCACATAAAATCTGCTCAGAGTTTTACGTAGAATGCGAATATTCAATGGGTACTTAATATACAGGGTGTCCCATGAAAAAAATACCTATATATTTTTTGTTTTTTAAACTTTCTGCAACACCCTGACCCTGTATGAACAAAACTATAACCGAATTTTCGGCATTTTCGCGACGAACTACTTCCATGATTCCATGAAAACAAACGTTTTCGCGAAAAACTCATGACGTCACAATGAACGTAGTTCGCAGGAAGCATGGACGCAGCTTCTAGCGGATTTTAGCCAACGTTTAAACTCACTATAGTTCGTCCTTGGATGAACTACACTTTCCCTTTTTACTTTTCTTTTATACACAGTGTCACAAAAAAGTTGAGGGGTAAGAAAATATAAAAAATGGCCCTGTACAACCAAATTTTGATATTAAATATTGTTAAAGGGCCCAAAAAACGGGCGTAGCACCCTAAAATTTTTCGCCTATGGCAGTTATCCTCCGGCGGCTACAAAATTACCACATTCTCAGGTAAGTGCCCCCCGAAAAGCACCTCTGGATCCGCCACTGAGTGAAAGAGCCCATTCTGGAAATTTTTCGTGATTTTGGAAATGTTGGCACAATTTTGAAAATTGCAAAAATTGGAAAGGTTCGGATATTTCTGGATGTTTTTACGAATGTACAAATTCGAGCAGAGTGGATCGCGCCGCGTGAGCCGGCTCTTTTTTCGGTTTTAACCACTAACTGTAAAGTCGAAGTTCCAGCCAATTGGCGTAACGGCGCTGCGCCGATCTCGCGTGCATATACATAGATTTCATAGATATATCGACTGTACGATTTTTCGGCGCCGCGGCAATAACAGCGTCGGCGCCATTCGCGACGCCGAAAATTCGCATGGCAAATATATGGCGCTGCCTCGTTACGCCATTGCGCCGATTGGCTGGGACTTCACCTCAACTTCAGCCATCTCCGCGCCCGGCGGCGATGGAAATTGATGAGTACGACACTTCACTCGTTTACGCAACTCGTGCTAGTCGTGCTCGAGATGTATTTTATTCCCTATTTGGGGCGTGTCTTTGTTTCTGCGCCGTGCGTTGTCAGTTTCATTTCATAAATAATAAAAATTCAAAAATATTTTTTAAAAATATACAGATTGGTCACTTTATTTTCAACAATGCACGCTAACGTGAAAAATCTTCAAAAATTGCTACCTGTGGCACTCTGCTAGAAATTACTTAAACATTTTCTATTTCAATATCCGCCTCCCTAAACAAGTCAAGTAATATATAAACGGCCTCTTGTATAAAAATGTCACGGATTATGAATAATATAACCTAATATCAAACCTTTAATCAGACTATCGAGCATTTCTTTGTGTTTTTCACATGAACTGCTTTCATTGTTCGGCAAGCATCCTGCCGTTGGGCTCGTAGCAACAATGAACAGGCTTCGAAGAATTTGTTTTGCTTTTTCTTCATCTTGGCACACGATGAGTTGGCCAATAACAGCCAGCCAAAAAACCTTCTTGAGACGGTCTTCTTTCTTTTTTCCGAACAAATTCTTATATGTTTTCATAAAATTTGCTACATCCAGTCTTATGTACGTTTGAGGGAGTTCACCTTTGCTCAGAGCATCGGCATATTCACCTACAAAACCAAACACATTCCTAAAATATATACAGGGTGTTCGGCACATCATGAGTAAACATATCGAGATAGGTGGGGCCGTCTGCTATGCAGTCCACCCAGATTTTTTGACCTGGGCACTAAGAATTTTTTTTTTAAATTTTTTCAATTTTTTTTTCCAAAATTTCCAATTTGCAGATTTTAAACTGAAATAACCGAGGGGGAAGTCACCCATAAAATTTTGTACACTGAAATTCCTCTAAACGGAAATTCCCTGAATGTGTAATTCCTTATAATTCCACACAATTCCCGGTAAATTCCACACAATTCCTAGCAATTCCTTACAATTCCTTACAATTCCGCGCAATTCCTTACAATTCCGCGCAATTTCCTCCAATTCCTTGCAATTCCTCTCGGATAAATAATTTTATGTTTGAATAACCTTTTTGCAATAATTAAATATAGGTTAATATGTTTAAATTATTTAATAATTGTAATTCTGTTGCTTCAAACTTGCCAATGGGTAGCTTTATTCTGGATTTAATTTTGTTTTTATATCTGTATAATGTTGATAGGGATGGTAGAATATTGTTCATGTTATTATGTAAGGTTTCATAAAGTAGTTTGCCTCCTGAGTAAAACAAATACAAAGCAAATTTTTTGAAATTATCGTCATATACAGGGTGTCCACTTAGTGCGATATCGGACGATATCTCCTTACAGGGTGATTCAAGAAAAAAAAAAATTACAAAGTTGTTTGATACTCTAAGGGCGGGTATTATAAAACTGCTTTGACAGTTAACTTGAAGTTAACTTTTTGAATTACATGTAATTCCAGAAGTTAACTTTAAGTTAACTCTCGAAGCAGTTTTATAATACCCGCCCTAATAGGCATTAGTTAAAAATATTTTTGAATACAGGGTGAGTTACTGCGCGCGGTGGTCCATATCTCCTATACTAACGGAGATAGAAGAAAAAACTGAATACAAAACTTGTAGATAAATATGAGTACTACATTTCTAAATTAATTTCCAGTATACAGGGTGGCCCAATAAGTAGTGGTTACACAAAGCTATGTTTTTTTAAATGACTCCCCCTGTATTTTATGACATTTATGGATTCTGCGGAAAATTCTAGACATATTTCATCTACAATGTCATATACCTATTTTCAACTGTTTCGGAAATATTGATAGTTGAAAATTGACTTTTTTGCATCTTTGACAGACTGTAAAACCTGAACGGTTAATTTTACAGCAAAACCGATCATACATTCTCGTCTTAGTTTTTCATAAACTACAATTTGACACCAACTTTGAATTTAATCCATGATTAAAAATTCGGCTTAAATTATTAATCTCCGGTTGAATTCAAAGTTGGTGTTAGCTTATGAAAATCTAAGATAGGAATGTAAAATCGGTTTTCCACTAAAATTAACCGTTTAGGTTTAACAGCATGTCAAAGTTGCAAAAAGTCAATTTTCAACTGTCAATTTTACATGAAAAATGTCTAGAATTTTCCATAAAATCCAGAAATGTCATAATATACAGGGAGAGTTATTTAAAAAAAACATAATTTTGTATCACCACTACTTGTTGGGCCACCCTGTATACTGGAAAATAATTTAGGAATGTAGTACTCATGTTTATCTACCAGTTTTGTATTTAGTTTTTTCTCCGATCTCTGTTAGTATAAGAGATATGGACCACCGCGCGCTTACTAACTCACCCTGTATACAGGGTGCTCTGTTTATGGGTTATGCAACAGAATATTGTTATTTTAAATGGAACACCCTGTATGTGACCACGTGAAATTCTGAGCAGATTTCATGTAATAAATCCTTTACCTAAGTTCAACTGTTTTGGAAATATTGACAGTTGAAAATTGACTTTTTGCAACTTTCACAGGCTGTAAAACCTAAACGGTTAACTTAAGACGAAAATCGATTTTACATTCCTATCTCAGATTTTCATAAACTATCATTTGACATCAACTTTGAATTTAACCGGTGGTTGGTGTTAAATGATAGTTTATAAAAATCTAAGATGGGAATGTAAAATCGGTTTTCGTCTAAAGTTAACTGTTAAGGTTTTACAGCCTGTCAAAGTTGCAAAAAGTCAATTGTCAACTGTCAATATTTCCAAAACAGTTGAAATCTGCTCAGAATTTTACGTATAATCCAAATATGCAATGACATAATAGGGTGTTGTTCCATTTAAAAAAAACAAAGTTTGGTCGCATATCCCCATAAACGGAGCCCCTGTATATTCAAAAATATTTTTAACTAATGCATATTAGTGTATCAAAAAACTTTGTAATTTAATCATTTTTTCTTGCATCACCCTGGAAGAAGATATCGTCCGATATCGCACTAGGTGAAAACCCTGTATATTCTGTTTATTTTCACTGTTTTTAGTTGCAACATCTATGAGAGTTTCTAGGAATGCTTTTCTTGTCGTAGTCAAAAGGTGATTTCGCCTCAGTTTGGTACCCCAGTTTGGTCTGTCAAACAGGTACCATTCAATTTCGGATGGGTGAATGATGCTGTCACAACAACTTTGGTAGGCCCTTCGGTCTGTCAGATACTATACGCGGTTTGACTGGGTAGTGGAGGTTTGGTAGCTTTCTGTTTCTTTTTCTCTCATGTCCAAACAAACATGTCAAAGTCAAAATGTACCAAACGCCCTATCCACTGAATTCGGATGAGAATTGTTGAGCTACGTCACTTACGTACCAATTGGTTAACCATTCGTCTACCAAACAGCAGATGAAAATCTGGGGCGAAATCGCCTAAACTCCTGGTCGAACTTGACATGTTAATAAAATGTACATTTTTGACAGTGTTGTTAAGTTTTTGTGTACAACAATTTTTGATGATACCTCAAATTCCTTAAATAAGCTGCCCTTCAACGTAAAAGCCAGTCTGGTCTGGTTTTGAGGTTAGAATTCATGAAAAATTACTAGCGATGCAACGTTGCCAGATTTTGGTAAACTAAGAGAGCAAGGGGTTGAAGCACTTTGAGATGAATGTATGTACCTACCTATGAAAGTGTATCCGAGAGTGTATCACTATATTTTGAGTATATAAGCTAAATCTTTAATTACACAATAGATGTATCACTGGCGTAGAATTGAACGAGGATTTGAAAATGTCTCTCCATTTTATGAACACACTCTGTGATAATTACTAAAGCAAAGTATTTTTTTGGCTTACATAATATAAAATATATAATCCTGGCTTCCGGTATTCTGACTGGAGCAGTTATAAAATGATACCCTGTACTTTACCTGTTTATGTTGGGCAACGTTTGGCAACACTGAACATTTTTTCTAGGTTCAAAGTGATAACAATTCCACGCAAACCCTTGAAATTCCTCGATATTCCTTGAAATTCCTTGCAATTCCTAGAAAATCCTCACAATTCCTCGAAATTCTTAGCAACTCCTCAAACTTCCTTGAAATTCCTCGAAATTCTTTGCGCGTGTACACTAAAATTCCTAGGTGGTTTTCCCCTCGGAAATAACTTTTTGAAATTGAAACTGACAACATTTTTATTTTATTTTCATCTAGACTAATTCTAGAATCATACAAATTTAATAATTGGCGCCTATGACAGGTACAAAGAAAAATACGGGCCCTCAAACCAAAAAAAGAGATAAAAAAAAATTATAAGTGCCAACTTTGCATTGCATTTGAAAAAAAACTAGAAATAATCGACTATTTCTAATTAGTCAAAAACATCTTCAATTCATCCCCTTTCGAATGATATGCAATAACCACAATTTGCCTAAAAACGGCAAGAGTTATTGGTCAACTTTATCAATGGTGGGCATTTTTTACGAAATTCTACTTTTGAGGTAAAAAAAAAAAATTTGCGTTTAAAACTCACAGCTACTTAATAAAACAGTATGATATTGATTCCATAATGTATTCATAAAAATTATTCGAATTGCCGCCCTCCATTATTTATTGAAAATTTAAAAAAAAAAAATTGAAAAATTCTTAGGGCCCAGGTCAAAAAATCTGGGTGGAACGCATAGCAGACGCCCCCACCTATCTATGATTTACGTATGTCTACTCATGTGCCGAACACCCTGTATAAGATATGTATTAAGAGATATTTTTGTAAAGTGCCACAAGTGAGTGAACCTGTGTGGAAGGAATGCGGGCATAACCAACCCTCCTGATTGACCCGAGATTAAATATACATATACGCGGGTCGTCGCGTCAGGGTAAACGCAATTTTCGCAATGCACCACGTCGGGGACTCGTCGCGTCGTATAGTATAGGTTTTCGTCTTCCCCTCTGCTACTTTATACGTTACCAAGGTTCACTCACTTGTCGCACTTTATCAAGGACTTGAAGCGTGGTTTTTAGGGCCAAGACCAAAATATGAAGCAAAATAGAGACACGAGGCGCAGCCAAGTGTCAAGAGGAATTATACTATACATTGTCGAGACCCGAAAAGTACGCCTCATGTCCGTGTGCAAACAATTTTTGCAAAACATGCACTGAAATGGGGCTTCCGCTTCCAGCCCATGGAACAGTGTATAGAGAAAGGAGGGGGCATTTGCGACACGGTACACCGCGAATTTAATAATATCAAAACAATATGGATAATATTGTCCCTGTTTTCAGCGGAAGTGAGGAATAATTATTGTAGGACTTGAGGAATGACCATAGTAGACCGGTGCATAACGACCATTTTTTTAAAACGATTTTCTCCCGTCTGCCATTAACGATGGTTCTTCTTTATGCAATAAGAAGTGGAATGGCTGAAATTTCAAAGAGCCCCGCGTGTGACAATACAATGATATGCTAATTTGAAAATGTAATGAAAAGTGGAGATTTGGATCAATATTATCCCGTCTGCCACACATTGTGAAGGTAATTTAGACAAAAATGAGTAAAGTCTGTTTTTTTTTTAAAGATAATTCCCCAAGTCAAAAATTTAGTAACTATGTTGGCACCACAAGCCTTCTCTACATAAGAAATTTGAAAGCATTGACAATTTTACATTGTATTGCCAACATAATGTCATTTTGACTTTTATCTTTAAAAAAAAAAAAACAGATTTTACAAGGAAGCTAAACGGCGGAAACCCTAGGTTAGTATAAAGTGTCATATTACTAATTTCAACATGTCGCCAAAATCGGACATGTGGATCAACGACCTCCCGTCTGCCAAATTAAATTTATGTTGCATTTACGATTTAGAGATCAATGAGGAAATGGCAGAAAATCTTGGTTGTTATAATAATATTTAACAATTTTTGAAG
This sequence comes from Ceutorhynchus assimilis, assembly GCA_917834065.1. Lineage (NCBI taxonomy): Eukaryota > Metazoa > Arthropoda > Insecta > Coleoptera > Curculionidae > Ceutorhynchus > Ceutorhynchus assimilis. The sequence continues at coordinate 9,906,966 of OU892281.1, forward strand.
TTGCATCAAAATGCTGAGATGTTGAAACAATTTTCTTTCATCTGCCATTTGGAAGATGAGTTTGACATGCAAAGTAAAATCCAAGAAATGTATTGGCAGATGTATCCAAGGTATATTAACAATTGGCAGAAACAATAAAAATGTCAAAATTTTTCAAAGTTGAGATCAATTTTTTTCCGTCTGCCAGTAATTTATATTAAATTAGCTACTACTAAAAGTTTAAATTTCGACTGGCAGAAATTGCAGGCTGATACAAGTTTTTATAATTGATTAACAAAATTGGAACAAAAATTGTTCATATCATGAACGTTTTCAACCCGTCTGCCGTTTGTTTCAGTGAAATGTAGTTATGAGAATATGCATATTCTCAATATGGCAGAAACCGCAATAAGCTACATACGTTGCACAATTATTGTTGAATTGGAAAAAATGTTTATGTGGCCAAACAGTTTTCTCCCATCTGACAACCGGTTAATTAAAATTAAAGTTGCTCTCAAGCTCAAGACACCTAAATATGATAAGGCAGAATAATAAAAAATTGTATCTTTATAGGAAAAAAAATGTTTTATTCATCAACATTATCAAAAACAGCATCTTCATAATTATCATCAGCATCATCATCTTCGTTTTCAGTAATTTCTTCTTCACTTTCATCCTCATCAGGAAAGTGTGATAGGCATTGAAAAAAAATTATAACTTGTATGTGAGATTTCAAACATTTGTACAGGGTCTGTTCCTCATAATTAATGCGGCTCCTACAACTTAAACAAAAAAAAATACAAAAAAAAAGTTAAATACAAAAGTTGTAGGGTTTTATCTCTATTATGTTTTGCACATGTCAAAATGGGCAAATGCCAGGGGGGGTTTATTTGAAACGTGCAATTCAAATACGTCTGACTAAGTCGCAATTTGTAAAGGTGAAATTCAAAAAAATGCACTTGTGGCTTATTTGAAACTTTCGTCAACGTATTTTGCTAAATTCGTTGACGCAAGATTGCATTTGACATGCGTCACCCCTAGAGCTAGTGCATTTCCAAATTGCACGCGAAAGTTTCATAAAAATTTCAGTTTAGTCGATAAAGAATATTCTTGGCCTCATGGAATTCGCAAATAATGTTAATTTAAATGCTCTAGAAAGGGTCGAATTGTATAACAATAACCGCAAAGGCTTCAGAAATCCAAGAATAGATGCATGCATTAACAATGCTTAGGTAATGACGGGGAATTAAAAAAAAAAACTTTCGACTTTCAAAAGAATGTTTCGAGATTCCTTCCATGAAAAGGAGTTCGAAAATTTCTCCGACAAAAGGGCCGGATTTTTGTTCAAATATTCGACCGAGTGTTCTTTTTGTTTTTTGGTAACAAATCCGGACCTTCTCTTATTGGCACTTGCCCCCGCACTTTCCATCCTTTTTGCGGTATTGCCTTACACTTATAGAAAGAATGAAGAATGAACTAAGATTATCAACAAAAAAAATGAAAAACCTCCAACTAAACACGAAACTTTATGCATGGAAATAATCAAAAAAGTTGTTGACGGTAAACAATTTCAAATTTGACATTTCAATGCATCGTTCCGTTTGGTCATATGAAATTTTCTAACAATGTCATTGGTTAGAATCTTTTACAGGACACGTTGCCAAGTTGAGTAGTGCAAATTTAAAAAGTCACGAATTACAAAATGCACAAGATTTCAAATAAGCCGATCGTGAATTTTTAGAATTCGTCGACGCGCATATTTCGACCGATTGAGTCGCATGTGAAAGATTTGCACGGATTTCAAATAAACCCCCCCCAGGTGCCAACTGTCATAATGACAGCACTTGCATTTCTTTAAATAGAACACCCTGTATATTTTTAGCTAGAATGATAGATTTTATTCTTCTGATTTCAAATGTACCATATATGTTGATATTTGGTTCAGCTGTTTTTGCGCTATTTCTTTTTAAAATTGCATTGAGCAAGCCTCATCATTGATATTAGAAACCGGGAGCAGACCTAATTTAGGGTAATGTAAATGCATGTTTAAACTTGAATAGCGTAAAAACAGCTGAACCAAATATCAATATACTACCTGTATGGTATATTTGAAATCAGAAGAAAAAAATCTATTATCGTAGTTAAAAATATACAGGGTGTTCCATTTAAAAAAAATGCAAGTGCTGTCATTATGAGAGTTGGCACCTGTCATTTGCCTATTTTGACATATATGAAAGATAATAGAGATAAAACCCTACAACTTTTGTATTTAACTTTTTTTTGTGTTTTCTTTCAAGTTGTAGGAGCCGCACTAATTATAAGGAACAGACCCTGTACATAAGCAGTCATTTTGCTCTTTGATAGGTATTCAGTTGTTTTGATAGTAACTCTACTCAATTAAGTTGGCAGACGGGAGAAAATTGCAATTTAATAACCATATGTGCAAATTATATAACTTATTGCGGTTTCTGCCATATTGAAAATATGCATATTCTCATAACTACATTTCACTTAACCAAATGGCAGACGGTTTAAAAACGTTCATCATATGAACAATTTTTGTCGTTATTTAGTTCATTGTTTATTAGGACTTGTACCAGTCTGCAATTTCTGCCAGTCAAAACTTAAGCTTTTGGTAGCAACTTACTTAATATAAATTAATGGCAGACCGGAAATAATTGATCTCAAATTTGAAAATTTTTGAAATTTTGAAAAATTAAAAATAAATATCTGTACCACTTCAATTTTTTTGCCGATGTACATTATTTATCTAAAATCCATTGTAACAAAACATGTTTTAGGTGGAAGAAAATTGTTTCACCATCTCACCATTTTGATACAACTTCAAAAATTGTTAAAAATTATTATACCAACCGAGATTTTCTGCCATTTACTTATTGATGTATTACATCGGGAATGAAACATAAATTTAATTTGGCAGACGGGAGGTCGTTGATCCACATGTCCGATTTTGGCGACATTTTGAAATTAGTAATATGACACTTTATACTAACCTAGGGTTTCCGCCGTTTAGCTTCCTTGTACTCATTTTTGTTTAAATTACCTTCACAATGTGTGGCAGACGGGATAATATTGATCCAAATCTCCACTTTTCATTACATTTTCAAATTAGCATATCATTGTATTGTCACACGCGGGGCTCTTTGAAATTTCAGCCATTCCACTTCTTATTGCATAAAGAATAACCACCCTTAATGGCAGACGGGAGAAAATCGTTTCAAAAAAATGGTCGTTATGCACCGGTCTATAGGTACAGGGTGCTGCAATTTGGGATGTTTTAACAGGAAACACATGCTTCCACACCAGATAGAGGAAAATTGACTTAGATGTCATGGAATTGACTTTCAAGAAATGTCGATTGTCAAAAACTGTATCGCGATATCTTCAGATACCATCAATACAGGGCGATTTTCAATTTTCTCCTATTATGAAAAATAGCTATAAGTTTTTTGTTTATCAATTTTTTTCGTTTATGTGAAAACATCTCCGAAATACTTTCTTGAGCATAATCCAGTGGCGTACTAAGTTTTTTCTATATATATATATATTTTGACATATTGGCGAAAGTCCGATTTTTTTAAATAGGACACCTTATATATTAATAGCTCATTGGATAGCTCTGGTTCTGACGATTTCCATGATATTGAAGTTCGATAGGTTTATCTGTCAACAATTTTCGAGAAAAAAAAAATCACTTTGTCATAAGAAACAATGTGTTAAAAAGAGACCTTCCTCGTTTTCCTTACAGATATAAAATCCTTTTCTAACATATTGGTCCTTATGACAACAACAGATATAATTTTTTTTTTCTCGAAAACTGTTAAACATAAACCTATCGAATTTTCTATCATTGAAATCTGCAAAAACAGAGCTATCTAATGAGCTATTAATATATAGGGTGTTTCATTCAAAAATATCGGACTTTGGTCGATATCTCGAAATCGAAGCGAAATAGAAAAAAACTGAGTCCGCCACTGGATTGTGTTGAAAAAGTATCTCCGAAATGTTTCTACAGAAATAAAAAAAAATGATAAATAAAAAACTTATACGAAGCTATTTTTTATAATAGGGGAAAATCGAAAATCGTCCAGTATCAATGGAATTGGGTCTTCAAAAAAAAAAAAAACAATCAAAGATTGGTATGGTTTTTTAAATGTCTGTTTTAGCAATACCTATTTTTCTTTAATTTGTCAATGAACTTTAATGTCAAAATTTTATGTCAAAACTCCTGATCAATAAAGAAACAGTAACGCGACTCACGTTTTCGTAATATTGTTTTTTTTTTTTTTTGAAGACCCGATACCATTGAAGATATCGTGATACGGTTTTTGACAATCGACGTTTCTCGAAAATCGATCCCATGACATTTAAGTCAATTTTTCTCTATCTGGCCTGGAAGTACCTTTTTCCTATTAAAACACTCCAAATTGCAGTACCCTGTACAAAACCAGATATATCGTATATGGACGTTCTCAATGCACTTTTTCAGGCGTTCGAAGCGTCTGTTCAGTGCGTGTTTTGCAAAAAAAAAATTTTTAAAATCTTTCCAAGAATCTGTTGAAATAAAAAACATTATACCAATATTTTTGTGAGACGTGAACGTTCTCGTTACTCCATTCAACAATGCTCTGGAGTCATCGACGACAACTTCATTCGGGCTAGGTGCGCCACTTCTAACCCACATTTCCAAAAAATACTGGATATCATTCGTACGGTGACATGTGGTCAGCATTTGTCCAACTGAAAATTGCTTGACGCAGTGCACCACAATTTGGTACAAAAAAACATGCTTTGAATTCAAATCAAAGCAAAGCCCGCCAGTTGCATCAATAGAGACTTTTTTTATTCCAGCTTGGAAACATTTTCGGAATAAATGTATCTGAAAACTTGTCCAATAATGGGTACAAAATGGATCGTACCAAATACTGTGAATAGAATTGATGTGTTTTTTCTTTCTCATCATTGAAAGAGCTTTTGCAGGGTCCTGATCCAAGTACAAAATCTTTTTTTGCTCGGTTTTTAAAACATGCGAAACATTGGCAGATGGTAGAATCGCGGGTTCAGAATCGCCCTGGTTCATCGTTTTGTTGGCTTTGTTCGCTCTATACATTTCAACATGGACATTTTCTAATTCTCGGGCAATCCTTTTTCTTTCAACTTGCCGTACATAATAGGGTACTTGCATGGAAAATAAAATTGATTATTGTTTATTGCAAACTGTAGAGAATCGAAAAAAAAAACGTTACTTTTTTTTTATTCCGCCCAAATATGATTATTCCGGAAGTTATACGAATATTAAGTTTTGTATATATAGATATACTGAGCATGTGCAACGTCACTAATTTATATGATAAGTGACGTCATAGGCAGATTTCATAGCGTTGTATCTCCGTCAATTTTTGACTAAGAAGAAAAAGAAAAAACACGTGTTGACTTATTTTTCAAGGACTATCGAAACCTGCAATAAAAAATTTGATGCAAGGAGCCTAATAGGCTCCTTGCATAGTCAACTGTGATATCATCAGTACCATTACTACTGATGATACCATTCAATTTACGCCCACATCGAGTGTATCCTATAACAGTCAAAAAATATATTCATCACGTATTGAATATGTGAAAATGACAAGTTTTTGGTATTCAAGTGCTTCGAGCATTTTGTTGCAATGATTTATTCTGTAGGAATGAGATGTAGCTTATTGATTTTGTGATTTTGGTTATTCTAATATGATGTATTGTGAGTTTGAATTATGTATTGTGAGTTTGAAATAATTTGCACGGTTTTTGAGGTTTTAGGGAATTTCGGGACACTTTTGGAAATTTTGGGGGGGGGATTTTTCGAAATTTGGTCAGTTTTCGGGGGTATTTTGGAACTTTGGAGATTTTGTTTTAGTGGGTTCGAGAATTTGAGGCAATTTGAAAATTTGGTAGTGTTTTTTTTTTTTTGAGGTTTTCTGGTGAATTTTGAAGATTTATGGAGAATTTTGTTCATTTCGGAGAATTCTTTTTTAATTTGACGAGTTTTTCAGGGTTTTTGACGTTTTTTTGAGACTTTGTGACGTTTTTTGACTGTTTTTCGAAAATTTGGGAGAAATATTTACTCATTACGTTGAATTTATCAATTTTGGGAAGTATATTAAAATGTCTGACTTTATGGATATGATTTTGAAAATTCGCGGAATTAGGTTTGAAAACTAGACGAAGTATTTTCCGGAATATTATGATTTTTTTAAAATTTTTCGTGAATTTTCAAGTTATGTACAGGGTGAGTCAGTATATTTTGACGACCACCTGCAGCCTGCAGCCGTAATCACAGGTGATAGGTGAAAGGTGTAAATACAAAAGTTGCAGCATTTTATCTGAACCACCAGAATTTTTAATTAGATTGAAAAAATTAGCAATACAAAATGAAAAATTATGTCAATGGTCACTTTTTTTGAATGGAATGCACCTCGGAATGCACTTTATTTTCTTTCAAATTCTTAAAGTTCTCGTTTTTCTGATTCAGATTATATAATATATTAATTTTTTTTTCAATCGAGCTTTCAATAGTTTTGGAAATATCTGGAATTTAGTTATTCAAAGACCTCACGTATCAGAATATTTTGTAGACAGTGAACAGGTGAAACAAGCTGAAATATATTCGAAAAACTACTGTCTTTGAATAACTGAACTCCAGATATTTCCAAAACTAGGTATTGAAAGAAACATTTACATATCATAATATAATCTGAATCAGAAAAACGAGAACTTCAAGAATTTGATAGAAAATAAAGGGCATTCCATTTAAAAAAAGTGAACATCGACATATTTTTCAACTTTGCGTTGCTCATTTGTTAAATCTAGTTAAAAATTCTGGTGAAATGAAAATGAATTATAATATATAATTATTCCTCGATTTAGGCGGGAGTCTCCCGCTTTTTTACTAAACCTCCCGCCTCCCGCGCACTTGAACAAAACTCCCGCTTTTCCCAAAAATAGAAATTACATGAAATATAATTTTAAATTAGGTGCCCTTATTTATGTTTACCATAATTTTAATGCTCCATTATAAATCTGGCAACCCAACGCAACTGATGGGGAGCTTTACGCTTAACGTCGAGAGGCGAGCGCACTTTGATAATATTATTTGAATTTTTCTTTATTTCCAATTCCAAACGAAGACAGAACTACTTGAGCCTGAGAGCTTGGGCATCAAATCTGAACTGAAGGTATCCTACCTTCGTTGTGACGCTGACTGTAGATTGTAAAGGAGGTTTGAGCTTCAAGAATACTCTACCAAGCTCCACTTAATTTAAGCCAGGTTCGGTTGACACGGTCCAAGTATACTTGGAGTCTTGGACGCTGCGCACGCCTCACTTGGACGACATTTTTATCGTATTAACTGTTTATCCAAGTCCAGGATAGGTCCTAACATCTTACATCCAAGTAAGTAGGCGGGGGCTGGGACTCTGTAACGAACAGAGATATTTTCTCTGTCTCTATTGACGTCTCCTCTCTATAGCGATAGAGATAACGATCTCTATCCGTTACAGAGTCCCAACCCTAAGCTGTCAACTCACTTGGTCCAAGTATAAGTTTTGTAGTCCAGTGCCGACAAAACTTTTCCTCTTGTAATAACTATTATTGGTAAGTCTGACAACAACCCCAAGTAGCACTCCCATGTTGGGCCAATATTGGGACAATAACTACGATTTATTGGCCCAAATCAGATTCTCTATGTTGGCCCAATAAAAGATGTGGACATTCTGCTATATTTGTCCAAGAACGTATGTCAATATATACCCAAAAACAAATACCAACGTTGGTACAATAACGTAACCAAATGTTGGCCCAAAAAGAAATAATCAATATCATATCAAGAACTTAATGCAATATAGAGCCAATTGAAATTACCAATATTGGCCCGAAGACGTATGTAAATCTTGACTTTATATTATATTTAATTAAGGTAACGGACCAATTATAAGGACCGACTAAGAAGTGTTTTCTCTCTGCCGGACCATCCGTGGACCCGTTTCGCTGTATCACAAGTCATCAGCATGATTAAGTCCCGCCAGGGTCCCGCAGAGAGAAAACAACCAATTTTTGGCTTCATCCTGGAACCAGGTTTAAGACAGGTAAAGTGAAGACAGAGTCTCCATCTATTTTTTGGTCGGCACACCAAAGTGCGCACATTGAATACTCTATATTGGACCAACATTTTCAATTCAGAAAATCTAACCTTGGTAAAAATTAGTATGTAAATATTGGCCCTTCATTGGGTTTTTCAAAAAGTATCAATATTGCGAAAAAATTGGAAATAAATATTGGGTATACAAAGTTTTTAAGTGAATTTAAATATCAATAAAAAATTGAATGCCAATATTGAATTAATATTATATTACAATATTGTTTCGATAATATAAAATGTAATATTTGGCCAATATTTCATAAATCAATATTGTAGTGAAAAGTCTTGGGCCAATATTCAAATTACTGAAGAGTTAATTAATCTACGAAAACAATATTGGTACAAGATTATTTTTAAATATTGTTTCCACATAGTTAAAACTAACGTTGCCCCAATATTGGTACTGTGTTGATTTATCAACAAAAATGAATAAATATTGGCCCAACTGAAAAACGATGTTTACCCCATATTATGTGCTACTTGGGACGTCCATACAATTTTTGTATTCGTCTTGAATAAAAGAATTTGTTTAAATTGCACCACTGGTTACAAAGATAATTGACCGTCCCGTTACTTTTCGTAAACTGTGTATATGATGACATGTGACAAAATTAAAATCATAACACCTCAAAAAAATTTCGAAACATTATTTTTCCCTCCCGCTTTTCAATTTTGAAAATCTGGCAACCCTATAAACATAATGTCTGTAATTGGTAATTTCTCGATCCACGTCAGGTTCCCTTTAACCTTAGAAAAAAAGAGTAGTCCTTTGAATTAACGGAAAACATATTTTATTTTGAACCATATATGTAATTTTCACATTCCTTACTGGTTTGAAGGTTCGAAAATGTCACTTTACCCTTGTTTACTTTAAAGCAGGCCGGAAGTGACTGTTCTCCTGTCACTTTCGGCTTGGAGAACTCACTTCCGGCCCTGATAAATTGTTTTTTCTCACCTTAACACAAATCCAGGTGCAGGGTTTGTATTCAGAAGTAGATGTCACATGTGTTTATATTGTTGAAATTTCATAAGATGTCAATGTCGGTGTCAGACTGTCAGTTGAAATTCCATTTTTGCCATATTTTTACCTTATTTTTTTCAATCATTAATGGTTCAAAATAAAATAGTATACATAATTCGGTGGAAAGTTTTCACATTATTGACTCAAGGATTGGTTGACCTCGGCGCTTCGCACCTCGGTCAACCATAGTATCTCTCGACAATAATGAAACACTTTCCACCTCTGCATGTAATATACTATTTTATCACGAAAGTATTGGAAAAAGCGCGGAAACGACTTCTCATATTATTAATCGAGATTCTTGTTCCCTAATTAGTCGAAATCGATTCCCCACATGTAATATACGAAAAAATCAATCATTTTGCATAAACAAATATCTATATGTAGATATGCTAGCACTACTATTGATTTCTGTAAAACACTCACCCTATACACTGCACCTTTAATATTGTAAGTATTTACCTTTTTCAAACTGTTGGCGGCAACGTTTTTTTGATTTTCGTGAGAGGTCAGTTATTATTTTGGCATCTACAAATTTGTCGAAATCTTCCCCCGGGATACGAATCACGGATGTTATAGAATTTTGGTCCATAAATGATTCACTGCTATTAAGTATTGTTGAATCTATGGTATTGTTACTATTGTTGCCCATACAAACAGAACTTTCCATTGGTTCATCATTAGTGCCCGTGTTCATTCTTAATAGTTCATATAATATTTCTCGGATATTGTTTTTATTGCAAGACACATATGTGTAGAAAGCAGTGGCAGTTTTTAGTGGTGTCTGGGAATTTTGCTCCATTATTTTTTTTTCATATTCATTTGCCAAGTCGATCCATACTGAATTTAATCGACTGACGATTTTTCCCTGATCATTAATTATTCGGTTCCTATGGCTCGTAATTAACTCTGTGAGCAATTGGACATCGGCTCTTGTAGGTCTTCCGGGTCTTCCTCTCTTCTCCATGATGCTGATAGATTTCCACTTCCACTATTTAAAATAACTATATACTAGGAACTACTCAGAACTAGACTAAACAATAATTATTAAAATAGTGGTCGGACGACGCGGTTAGCAGTGTTGCCAGACACAGGAAAACATTTTTAGATGAAGAGCATTTTGCGGCATACTGGCATACGAAAAAAAAAATTAATTTACCATTTAGGAAAATTTAGCCCTAATAAATTCTAAACACCTTTTATGAAACTACTAATTTTTTTTATGCTAACCAGAAAATTAGAGTTTACGTTTTCCATAAAAATAGGTGAAAGTCGCCGCCACAGTAAATACTTAGGTATTCGAGATTCGTACAAAAGGGTTGAGAATAAATTTAGTCCAAGAGCATCAATTAAATTAATTTTGCGTAAAGTATGTATTATTGTATAAATTAGTGGAAATAAATAAGTATAAAAATTTACTTAAAAAATCTTTTATTATATCATTGTATTGTTCTGGATTCGATTAAGTACTTTTTGCATTAAATATTTGAAAGATCTTTTAAGAAAATTGAAAAATAATTTTAAACATTACTTACAACAATTTGAACCGAATAATTTCAAACCAATTTTAATCTTGTACTCAAGCGGATCCTGACACGTGTATCCCTGACTAAATGCTGGCCGGCTGATAATATAAACAAAGTCTTGAATTTTTACCGCTTTTGTCAACAACTAGGTATGTGCAAAAAAATTGTTTTTTTTTCGAAGCGCGTGCCGCCGAAGAATAAATAGCTTGCAATCACCCACTATCTATTTACCCTGTGGTTTAGGTTTTATTTTAGTTCAAAAATTGAGTAATTTCTATTCATGGATGAGTTGTCGGCAAAAGCGTTATTTTTTGGGCGGTATTTTTTTTCAAACAATAACGAGATGTTCTGGGAATAAAAATTAGACTAACCTAACGTGCGATTTTGGTATAGCGATTGGGAAACTGGCAAGATCAATTTAATTTTCCTAGATAAATATAGGTATAGGACATTAGTTGTTGTCAAAAGCCTAGGTAAATAAAAATTAATCTTGGAACCATGTGCATTACCGAAATGTATTTTGCATATATCACAAAAATTATACCTATACTTACCTACACAAAGGGCCGATCCTAGCAGGTGTGCAGCGCGTGCTTCGCACGCGGGCGGCCAAATCTAGGGGCGGCCGCAGGCCGCCCATAGTTCTGTCATTCAAGATTCAAATGAAACTTTTCACGAATTTCTCAAAATAAAACTACTTCTTATAAAGAAATGAGCTGCAGATTAAAAAACCCCTGGAAAATAGAAAGTTTAGTGCACAGTCAGTTTGATGGTTCCTTAAACTCTTTATACATTCCTCATTGGATGGCAAATTTTTGTATATTATCTCAATAAATACTTCTGCTTTGTTTTTTTAAAATGTTTATTTTTGTTCGTGATCTGCAAGAATAAATATTAACTGTCCAACAGCACTAGGTGAATAGTTCGCTAATAATTTAACCAACTTTTGTGGTCCCAAGTTCAGGTGGGTATGTTGTGTAGGTCAGTATTACGACTAGGGACTGGGATATCTTTGGTTTTTCCACTGGGCCCTTTTTTCTAATATCGGACCTAAGCCCAAGCCCAGGCCCTACTTAGTTTTAAGATAATATCTGTCACCATTGATCACCACTCACACGCAATCAAACAACTCATAGAAAACAAATATGTTCCATACAAGATTTTTTGGACTTGAAACGTCCAAAAACATTCATTTTGAGGCTCGAAATGCCCTGAAAATCTAGTCTATAGCTGAGCATCAGCTGTGAGAAAAGTGGACTGACTGTATTTTGCGGTTTCAAAATTACGAGTACAATTGAGATCTTACCTAATCCAGTTTACAGCGGCGAGTTGTGGAGTCACGTGTTAGCCGTTTTTTTACTTTTAAAACGAGAAATGCCTTTAAATTGCCTTGTTTCGTTTTGGGTGGGACCCGTCATTGTCAAATTTTTTGACATAAATGTCAATAAATGTGGTACCGTTGAAAGGAGAATTTAAAGAGCTTTCATTTAAGGGGTCAGTCGACCCACTTTTCCTATTTAATTTTTAGGGGTTGAACGCGCCCCCGCTAAGGGATGACAGGTAGGTCAATAAAGATGAATTAAAAAGTTGTCCCCTTTCATGCAAAAATCGACGTGTCCGAGTGTTTTTTATTTAAATAATTCTAAATATGTAAAAACTCCTCTGTTTCGTTTTAGCTGGGACACCCTGTATGAGGGCAATGCGTTAAGTAGATAAAGACCTCAAATATTCAACGCGAAAATAATCTGAAGGGTGAATCGTGGATTAAAAGTTTACTCCAAATTCAAAGTATGTAGGTACTCCCATAAATAATTGGCAAAATAAACAAAACAAAAATAATTCAATGAAGGACAATCTTAGAAATTTAATACAAATAACTTAAAACTATTGAGTGGACGAAACAGTTATGAATAAAAATAATGAGACGAAATTCTAGGGTCATAGATCTTTAAAAAGAGGTATGACACGACCCCTATCCCCTATTCAAATTTGGGGGGTTGCGCTCCCCAGCTAGGGGGTTGAAGCTACAGGGGTGATAAAAACTCAAAAATGGGTCCCCCTCGAATAAAAAACTGACGTGTCTGAGCGTTTTTCCAGATTTTCATTTCAAGTCCAAAAAATCGGGGTGGAAAGTTTTCATTGGCCCACCCTGTATTCTATCACGTTGTTAATTTTTTTTGCTCCTAACTTATTCATATTTATTACGTTATCTGTTTACCTTTTTTTTGTGGGGGTTTTTGTCGGACAAAGGGATTTAAATTTATTCGGATTTAATCGAGTAGGAATCCCTCGAGATAAAGCACGTCAGTTGCGTCCGAGAATTATCGATTTTTTTTTTACACAAGCTTAGATTATTGTGTCGTGTGCCCATATAGTGTACCAATTGACTTCTGGATTTTGGTAAGTAGTCCCTACCAACAATTATTTTTTGTTTTGGGATTTATTGAATCTTGAATAAACAAGCCTTGATTTTTCTAATGTCTGAATTTCGAACAATCCAACTTATTTTTTTTAATTTAAATTATAATTCATTTGATTCTCTATAACTATTGGCAATTAGTAAAATATACAGGGTGCCCAATAATTAGTTTTCCAGTATCTATTTTCATCATTAATTTTCTTTTTTTGATTTGGCTTTCCAAAAGTGCGTTAATGAAGAAAGTATAGATGAGCTTGTGGAATGAATGATCCACTGTTGTGAGATAGAATGCTGGGTTCTGGTTATGTAGTATGTAGGTATTGTTGGAATAGAACGCTGTATGCTGGATGTAGATACTGTTGTAATAAAATGCTGGAGTGTCCCAAAAAAAATGATTTTTGTCCACAATTTTGCTGTTTAAGCCACTTTAAATCCATATAGCTATTCTGTCACTATTGGTCTCTAAAATTATCCAAAGATGTTTTTGGATCTTAAGTCTTAATTATTTTAAATTTCAATAAGCCACTACCACTAGCAACAACCGAACTAACCCAACACAACTTACCCATATTAACACCTTGGGGTAAATTGCTAGTGGAAGTCCACTAAACATTTTCAGCTAAAAATCTACAGGTGCATTACACAATAATACTCTTTAATAAAGATAGTATAGCTATCCAGTTATGTAGCTGTATTTTTCAAACAGGCAATTTGAAAGTTTTCAATTTTTTTGAGACACTCATGGAGGTGTTGGGTGCACTTTTGGAAAGCCAGTCAATAACGTACATCAATAAGTGTTTTCAATATATTTTAAGCCTTGGAACCTTAAGCATAGAGTTGTCACAATGTTTTTCTACTAAATTTGACCTTATTTTTCTGGTTGGTGAAGTCAGAAATTTGAAAAACTCAAAGAAATAATTTTTGATGTAAGACCAATGGAACTCTATAGAAATCTGACTCAAAGTTTCAACTTTGGAAAATCATATCTTCAGAACCGTTTCAAATATTGGAATAAATTTTTTTTCACCTTGAAGGGCATCAAATTCTGATTCAGAATAGTTAACATTAAAATATATGGAATATTAAACCGAGTAATAGATGATTTTGTGAAATCATAATATCGAATAAATGAAATTTTTAGAGACCAATAAGTGTTTTCAGTTTGTTTCAAGCCTTGAAACCTTTAACATAGAGTTGTCACAATGTTTTTCTACCAAATTTGACCCTATTTTCCCACTGGTGAAGTCAGAAATTTGAAAAACTCGAAAAAATATTTTTTGATGTAGAATCAAAGGAGCTCTATGGAAATCTGACTCAAAGTTTCAACTTTGGAAGCTCATATCTAAGAACTGTTTCAAATATTGGAATGAAACTTGTTTCATCTTGAAGAGCATTAAATTCTGATTCAGAATAGTTATTCTTACATTGAAATATATGAAATATTAACGGAGTAATAGATGATTTTGTGAAGTCATGTCGAATAAATGAAATTTTTAGAGACCATTTGCATGTCGCGTCGGGCAAAACTGCCCGACAGTGATGTTTCCATTTAGGCCACGTCGGACATACAGGGTGACAATTGGACCCTTAGACAAAAAATACTATATGAAGAAGATCTCATTTATTTATTTATTTATTTATTAAGAAAACATTTTGCTGTAAATGTTTTTAATAACAATTATTGAAGTTGCGTTTCACTGATTATCCAGAGAAACAAATTAGGATTTGATCATGTCTTTTTGGTAATTGGTGTCCCCTGGGGAGGCCGTCCACCATAATAGGTTAGGATCCCATTTGTTGCATTGAATATACTATATACGGTAAGTGTAGCAGTGGGGCACTACCGAATACCGGCGAGAAATGGTTGAATTATAATGTGGTCTTGGGTGTCAGCTGCACAACGTAAATATTCAGCCTATAATGGGCCTTTAATAGAATAGCTGAATGCTCTTCAACTTTGCCGCAGGCAAAATTGTTTATGTGTTTTCTAGATGAAGAGTCAACTGATCATATTCTACAGTGTGCGCCATAAAGTTGGGTACATATGGGAAAATTCCTAATTATTCCTTTTTTCAAAACACTTTTTTTGGGGATCGTTAGGGCATGTTCGATAACCAAAAAATCGATCATGACACATGTCATGTTATTTTTCTGATGACCAGAAAATGTGCAAAAAGGGACATGGGTACAGTTATAGCGACACGACCGGACGGTATTTTCTAATTTATGACCTTCAAGTATGTATTTCGCAAAACAATCGATTCGTTTGATATGAAACTTATGTAGTTTAGGTAAATAAAGCTATTTTTGAAATAAAATTATTATTTTCGATTTTCCATTTAATGGTATGGGTAAAATAAGTAAGTACTTTTATTTTTCTTCTCTGATTTGCTTCAAAATCGGCCAGTGGAGTTCTTTTTGGATTCTGAACAACTTTTTCTTATAAAATTTTTTGATATCTTGCCAAATTTACCCGTTTTTCGACATCAATATCAACGTTTTTCAATATTTCCGCTAAACCGATAATCGCATGACATGTGTCATAATTGATATTTTGGTTATCGAATATGCCTAAACGATCCCAAAAAAAAGTTTTTTGAAAAAAGGAATAATTAAGAATTTTCCCATATGTACCCAACTTTATGGCGCACACTCTATATTGTAGCTGAAATGAAATGGTCACGGCTTCAAAGGGGTAGTTTCTTATTTTAGAAAAATCATTAGGGGGGGGGGGCCAAGCCCCATCTCCAACACAGGAGGGGTTATATTGGAAATGAGATATAGGACAACAATTGAAATAAGATAATGTTTTTATACTCATAGAATCTTATCTGCTATACCTGAGCGGCTAAAGTAGACCTTTTGAAACTCATGGTCATTGGGGCGAATTTACCTGTATGCATAATCCAACAGGTTATATATTTAGGATCTTCCTAATAGCATTTTTTCTCTAAGAAATATTCCTGATTGCTGCTTTTCTAATTGTCACCCTGTATATGTTCGACCTACACTTAAGCGTAATTATAGCTGACCGATGTACGTAAAAACTCAAAGGGATTGAATTGAGATATTATTAATGAAGTTATGACTTTTTCAAAATATTGATGTTTTGTAAAGTAATACTCTACAAACAGTTTTTTCACTCAAAAACTGAAATGAGTGTAGAGTTGAAATTTTGAGGACTTTTTCCCAAAGATTCAATGTAAAAAATACTAAAAACCCAAAGGGATTGAATTGAGTTATTATCAATGGAGTTATGACTTTTCTAAAATAATGATGTTTTGTAAAGTAATACTCTACAAATAATTTTTTCACTCAAAAACTGAAGTGAGTGTAGAGTTGAAATTTTGAGGAATTTTATTAAAGATTCAATGTAAAAAATACTAAAAACTCAAAGAGATTGAATTGAATTATTATCAATGGAGTTATGCCTTTTCTAAACTAATGATGTTTTGTAAAGTAATACTCTAGAAACAATTTTTTCACTCAAGAACTGAAGTGAGTGTAGAGTTGAAATTTTGAGGACCTTTTCCTAAAGACTCAATGTAAAAAATACTAAATACTCAAAGGGATTGAATATGACTTTTCCAAAATAATGATGTTTTGTAAAGTAATACTCTACAAACAATTTTTCCACTCAAAAACTGAAGTGAGTGGAGAGTTGAAATTTTGAGGACTTTTTCTGCAATCCAATGCACGGGCTACGTTAATCACCCTGTATATACATGAACAATTTTTTCTGCCGCTTTGTTATTGTTTTCAGGTTAGCCCCCCTGTAAACAAACAGAATCCAGAAGTCGTCGGATGACTCTAAGAGTCTATAATAAGAATCTTCTTCTCGACGGATTTTTGACAAAGGTAAGTACATATTCATCAATTTCCCATTTTATTATTTTTCACTAAAAAAGTTTGAAATTTTAGTCTGATGATCTCCTAACTTTCCTCTTTTTCTCCTGAAAATTTCACAATTTTCCCTCTAGTAGTTTTCCAGAAAAAATTAAATTGTATAAAAGTGCATTTTCGTTTGATATCCATAAAAATTGTGTCACTTCTATTTCTTAGGTAAGCCGTTACCCAATAAAGTCCAGAATCATTCTGAGCCCAAGTGGAATATTAGGCTATTAATTATTTCTGGTAAAAATCTTAATTGTGGTTTATAAATGCAAGGTAATAATACATTTTTCACATATACAATAGAACCTTGATTATCCGAGCTCTGGATAAATCAAGCCAGTCTAAAGACCCAAAAATCCGAGTTCCATACTCCGTATTAACCGAGTTTCTGGAATATACCATACATAGTATAAAAGTTCTGAGACCTATTTAGCCCTTAGACTGATACCCCAGAAAATAACTTCTGTTTATAACTGGCCAGTCACGAATATTTACCTACACTCTTCATAGGTATAAATATTCGGATTATCCGAGTTTTCAGTTATCCGAGGTCCACGTTACTTTGGATAACCGGGGTTCTATTGTACCTACCTACATTAGTGCTTTAGTATTTTGGGTGTTGGATATTGGAAGCTGAATAAATAAGTAATTTTTAATATAAAACATTGAATTTTCACTAACAAAGTTGTTTTTCCAGACATCCCTTTTCCAAATTTTGAACCATGAAGTGATGAGCTGGTTTTGGTCATGGATATGATACAAATGGATCAATAAAGGCTAAGTTTATCATTACTTTGGACATTGTACAGCCACTCTAGACATGGGACAAATAACTAGGATTTGTGGACATTGAAACAAATGACTGACAATGTTAGACGTAGCCACAACCGACTGGACAATGATGGACATGACTGCATGGCTCCAAACTTTTATTACTTTTCTCTTCCAGGTGAAATTACATATGTGTCAATTCCCGAAAACAGTTCATGATTCGACTGAATCTTTAAAGCAGGGAAGCCCCGGGGGAGCCTAATGCCATAGTTGTCCTGGACCTCATTTGTTGCACTAAATATACACCGTAAGTATGGTAAGTGTTTGCAGTGGTGCCTTCCTAGCTGGCGAGTGAAGGTTGAATTAATGGATAGTTGACGGTTTTGGCTGTACAAGTGTAATTTCAAAGTGCATTAGGCCTAACGGGGAAAGCACTTGAAAAAAAAAAAAAAAACGCACCGACAGCTCGTACCTCTAGGGTGGTGTGGAAATTGGGCTTGAAGTTACAATTTTGAAACTTAACAAGGTAAGTCTTTATGAAAATTATAAACTTTTTGTTATAGGGCAGCACTAATAACCGAGAGTTTTAAGCTTAAATCTGCAAGACTTGTGACTGGAATCCAGAATCATGGTAAAAATCCTGATAAGTTTTTTTCATTTTGGACATTGGAATCAAGAATCAGACCTATTTCCAAATTGGGGAAGAGATGGCTTTTCAATGTTTCAAGTTTGAGTTAATTTTTCCAGGAAAAAAAGATCTCAGGTCTCAGATCAACTTCCAACTTCCAGAAACAAAATTCAAGTTTGGAAAATTTGTTTTCATGATTTATATAGCTTTTTGGATCTATTTTGACTATGAAAGTTGTGTTTTGGAGCAATGAAAGGGCAATTTTACACGAGTTTCCAGACTGTGAAATTGGAAATTTGAAATTTTCCGATTGATTTTTTATTACTTACATTCATTTCACTATCTTATGTATGTACAAGATTATCCAACAAAAGTGCTTTCTACCTTATATACCTGTTATAATTGAAGAGGTAATATCTCAATATCCATAAGAGGTATCGTGCCAAATTTTTCTGAGATTGTAGCTCTTACTGAATGCTTTGATGTGGTATTTGAGAAATATTTGTACCACCAGTGGTTTTTCAGCAATTTCAACTTGAAGTTTTGGATGAAATTAAGGCAAAATTCCAACTTTGAGGGAAAAAGCCCATTCCGGCAAGCTACATGGAGTGGCCAGTATCATGGCCCTGGAGTCTAATAAAAAGGAGATGTCTAGAGACCGCACTTTAAGGACAGATACGAGATACCACAATAAATCTGACAAGATTGCAGTGGTAGAGGGCGCCTCTGCGCTATCTCCATTCAAACAAATCCATTCTATTACTATACATTATATTATCACGATACTAAATAACGCTTACCAATGTGAACACAACAACGCCCTGCATCGCACGCGTTGGCATCGCTAGAACGGCATCGCTCAACGCTCACCGCTTGAGCGGTGTCAATGTGAACGCGCACTTAGTTTTTTTTGATTTTCTCAAAAACTAGAGGAGCACCTAATTAAAGGCCCTAATTAGCACCTAAAAAACACCTAATTATTATATAGATCCCGGAGTTTTTTTGCCATTCTGACATACCAACAAGTAGACGTAAAGCCAGCAGTCCCCTTATAATTAGAAAAAAATCTGTAACTCAGTTAATAATTAATCAATTCTATTTTTTCTTCGACTATTTAAGAGCACCTAAAAAGCACCTAATTCTGATACAAAAGAAAATTTTGGAAAAATATTTTCTACTATAGGGGACTACTAGCTTTCATAAACCTAGCAATCCATACGTTTTTTTTGATTCTCTCAAAAACTAGAGGAGCACCTAATTTTTAATTAGAGGCACTAATTAGCACCTAATTATATTATTATATAGATCCCGAAGTTTTTTTGCCATTCTGACACACCAACATGTAGACGTAAAGCCAGCAGTCCCCTTATAATAAAAAAAAATCTGTAACTCAGTTAATAATTAATCAATTCTATTTTTTCTTCGACTATTTAGGAGCACCTAAAAAGCAACTAATTCTGATACAAAAGAAATTTTTGGAAAAATATTTTTTACCATAGGGGACTGCTAGTTTTTATAAACCTAGCAGTCCCTTAGTTTTTTTTTGATTTTCTCAGAAACTAAAGGAGCACCTAATTTTTAATTAGAGGCCCTAATTAGCACCTAAAATGCACCTAATTATTATATAGTTCCCGAAGTTTTTTTCCACCAAACGCCTTGGATCTTTTTGTAGTTTTCAGTTTTAATTTTTTTCTTATCGAAAATTTTGTAGTACCTATTTTTTTTTTTACAAATATTTTCATTGATATGGAGCTTGTGAGGATATCAAAGTGATTCTTATAAATAAAACTCCATTAAAGTTGTACAAGCATTTCATTTATTTAAATCAATAATAAATCAATGATAATAATTATACATCAGCCAAAGGCCTACAACAATAAATTCTATAGGTTTATATTTTTTTTTATATAATAATATTATCCGTCATTTATACAATATTATTTATCAGAATTGAACAAAAATAATAAATAATTTAAAAAGAAAATTACTCGGCAAAATACACAGCAATAATGAAAGAGTTTATTTTAGTTTGTCTGAATAGGCCTTCTATCTACTTGTGTTTCATAAGGAGTGATAATTTTTAATAAAATAAATTTCTGATGACGGTCTGATACAAATATCAGTCCAACAAAAATTGACTACATTATAGTTTTATAGATATATTAATTATAGTAAAATTTTTCTTATATTTTATCACAATTAACTAACAAATTTTTACTTAAGAATTAGTTGGTAAGCAGCTTTAGCAATAGGGGTACAACGTACATCATTTTTGTTTTAAAAATATCAGATATTGTTCATTGCAGTTTTTCTATTCAATTTTTAAGACATATGGAAAGTTTCTATAATAAAAAACTCAATACTGGATGAGACCCGAGACCCAAAGTGCTAAAATTTCTTACTGTTAGACTAAAAACTTAGTGTAGCATTATTGGACAAATTGTTCGCTGTTCTATGTTTTAGGCATTTTTTTCAATACTAAATTAAACAAATATAAATAAGCAATCATACATTATGGAAGATCTTTCTCAAAATGCTGTTCAATATAGGCGGAGTTCATTTAAAGCTCTAATTATATGTTTATGTATTAAAAATAAAAATTTCATATTTTGAAATAAATAAATAAGCAACAATCGAGGCCATATTTATTGATGTTTATGTAGCAGGCCTACTTTTTGAGCCTTAATAATTGAAAATGATATGAAAAGTTAGAATTTCATTTAGAATAAGGAACACATATCATTGATTTTTTCTATATAAAACTTTACTTATGGGATTTTAGAATCTAATCCTAGCTTTTTTTTAAATTAGTTACGATAATTTTCAATTTTTAAGCTTACTGATTAGAAATTGAAAATCAATTGGCTAGAAATTACTCTTATCTACACTAAGTACAAATAAACAGCAATTAATTCATTTAATTTCGCCATCCTAGAACCTATTGTGCATTATGAAAAACTACGTCATTACAAAATTTACATTTAAATAACGCTACTACTGGTCGATGTCTGGTGATTATTAATTTTTAAAATCCAAAGCTCTACTTTTGACGTTAAAAACCTAATCACCGATAAAAATTTTTCGTGAACAATATTATTCCACGCAGGAAGACTAAAAAAAAAAATTACTCCAAACTTGAAGTTGACGTACAAAAACTGAAAATCAAGCAAGGTTTCAGTCCAGAGTGCAATTTCAAGCAATTTTTTTTTGCGGTTTTCATCAACACTTAACTAATGTCTTTTTCACTATCTACATTTATTAGTTTAGTACAACCAAAGCGTAAATCAGTTATTAATCTTATTCAGTAACAAGGTAAGAAGTTGCTAATGTACCTAAAAGTTACTCGATTTGTACAAAAAGCAATTTGTTGGAAAATTTTAGATGATGGTAATACTTAAAGCTCGATAGGTACCTACTTCAAGCTTTAAAATTACCCAGAAATGTTTTAAACCAATAAAAATATACATAAAATAAGTAAAAAATGTGAGTAGGTACCATCTTTATATACATAAATAGAAAGTGAAAGGGGGTAAAGAGAGATCTAAGTTTTTTTTCCTTCATTAGGTTTAATAGTAATCATTAAGATTCGCACCATTAGTGGATATGTATGTTTGAGTATTTAGTAAAAATGCGGGGCGAGCCTAAATTAATTAAGTAAGTAATTGAAAAAATGGCGACTGGGGGAATACTAAATTACGATTCATAATTTATTAGTGTTCAGTGAAAACTATTTGAGTACTATATTTTATTACTAAACACCTGTTTACTTACTGGAAATTATTAATTTTATACTGTATCTGTCTGAGTCCTGGAAATGGCTCATTAGTCACCTCATAGGAGAAAAACCATCAAATTTGCAAAATGATGCTTCAGAATCTAAAGGTCTAAAAATCTTAATAAGGGTCTTCTCATAGAAGAACGGGAATATTGCAGAAGAATAATTTAAGATCTGAGAATTTTTTTAGAGATGAACCAGGGAACTTGCAAAGCAATAACTCAAGATTCAGGATGATAGTTGTTCCTCATAGACCCTGAGATAGAGACTGTTTAGTGGAGTCATTTTTGGCTGAATGTGGCTAGTTAATTGATGAGGATATAAGTGGTTTCAATGCTTACTCCTCATTCGAAATTTCCACGGAATGTTTTGCGGATTTGCTCGATTTCGAACTGTGATTACTGTCTGGCGATTTTTCAGCGTTATTTTCACAAGAAAACCTTTTATTTCCTTGATTGCCAGAAAGAAAGTCAATGCGGAAAGTTCCATACTTTTCTCTTGTAAGTTGACACCCATCCCCACTTTTTCAGCCATTGAAAAACATCTGCTTACTGCTGTGTTGTGTTTAGAGTTAATTTTTGTTTAGGAAAAGGGAGGGGAATGGGGAAAGAATGGGATAGAAAGGAATGGGAAAGGAGGGAAGGGGATTTCATTCAACTAGAAGAGAATAGGAGCTTTTAAATTTCGTAGGCGAGTCCTGTCAGGGTTAAAGTTATCGTCGAATAATTTTTTAAATAATGTTATTGGTATGGTTAATTACTGAGTCAAGAAACTAGGTATGTTTCTCAACAAGGTACTCCTGGATTGTGTCGACGCTCAGATCCCTATGTAGGTCCACCAAGACTGGAATACGTACAGAACAAAACTTACGCAGTACAACAAAAAGATCCGCAAGGCAAAAAGAATGCCATAGGAGTGATTCTGTGAAGAAATCACAGAAACGCCAATGTGCGCTAGAGTGCACAAAGTCCTTGTAAGGGAAGGTACTGCCGACGCTCTCGGCCCCTCGAAAAGATCGAACGAGGCCTACACGAGCACTAACGAGGAAAGCTTAGGGCTATAGTAGATACCCATTTTCCAGGATCATCTATGATCAATCTAGGCCGACATATCAAGTCGGAAAGCCCAGAAGGCCATTAAACTGGGAAAGAGCAAAGGAACTGGTGACATATGAGAGAATTAAATGGGCCATAGGCGAGTTCCACCCCTTTAAATCGCCAGGTCCGAATGGAATCTACCCAGCACTACTCCAGAAAGGTTAGGACATACTAATACCACACCTTTGCAACATTTTCAGAGCATGCATTGCTTGGGGCCACATACTAGAAGTTTGGTAAAAGGCGACAGTCGCCTACCTGCCAAAGATTGGCAGGTGCCTAGACAAAACGCCCAAGTCATCAAACTATTAGAGCACAAGAGATGCTAGCCCTTAACGTCATTGCAAAATATAATCGCTCTCAGCACATCCCTGCAAAATGTAATCGTTTGTAACACTACGTGGCGGATCTAGCCTCAAATTTTACTTGTTAGATGCAGGGGTCACTCTTAGAAGTTAATTATTATTGTTAGTATTGTGTGTTTTCATTATGGATAATTTAATTCAACTTATTAATCCATTGGGTAACAATGGAAATGTTAATATATTCAAGTATGAAAATCAAAACAATTAAATAGCAGTACTTCGCTTAAAGTTAAAAGGGAAATCTGACGAAGAGTGCAATTCTGACGACTTTAACTTACGTTGCAATGAGTGGGTGAATGAATTTTCAATAATAACAAAGACACAATGGATAATGGACACACCAGAATAATAGACGAATACTGCCATAAATGAAAGCTCAAGCTAAACCATAAGACCAACACCATCCACTTCAATAAAAAAAGAAGGTCAGACCCAAACCACATCGCCATAAATGGTAATGAAATAACACCATCTGAAAATGTTACCGTATTAGAAGTAAACCTAGATAAGAAACTCAACTTCAGAGAACACTGCACTTGGGTTAGAAGAAGAGCAGGACAAGCAGTTTCATCCATTTACCCTTTTCTCTCCACAGGTTGTAGGCTGAACCCAGAAACAACAATAGGCCTATACCGAGTGCCTATACGGATAGTGAAACAACTTTGCCAAAACTGCAGATTATTGTTTCGTAAACAATACGTGCCATCACAACAGCTTTAATAAAGTATCGGCAGATAAAAAAAACTATCAAACTTTATATCATTGAAATCAGCAAAAACAGAGCTATCCAATGAGCTATTAATAGTATAGTGTGTTTTATTAAAAAATATTGGACTATGGTCGATATCTCGAAATCGGAGCGAAAAAAACTGAGTACGCCACTGGATTGTGCTCAAAAAAGTATCTCCAAAATGTTTTTACAGAAATAAAAAAAATTGATAAACAAAAAACTTATAGCTATTTGTCATAATAGGGAAAATCGACAATCGCCAGGTATCAATGGTACCATTAAAGATATCGTGATACGGTTTTTGACAACCGACGTTTCTCGAAAATCGATCCCATGACAGGTTAATTTTCTTCTATCTGGTCTAGAAGTATGTTTTTCCTGGTTAAAACACTCCAAATTGCAGCACCTTGTAAATTTTTAAAATTCGATAACTGCATTCTTTTTGAATTGATTTATTTATATGAATCAGCCGCACGTTGTGCTGTCAACGATTAGATTTTGCAGGATTGTGCTGAGCGCAATTATATTTTGCAATGTTAGAGTCACTTATGCTCTAATAGTTTATATTTAGTAAAATCGCGCCGAGGCCGATTATATTTTGCAATGACAAAGTTGGGGGCGTGTCTTGCGCTGTAATAGTTTATATTTAGTAAAATCGCGTCCTTGTCGACGATCTCCTGGCAAAAATGGCCAAGGAGAGATTCTACTGCCTTGGCTACTCGGATGATATAGTCCTGGTAGTCAGAGGCAGACATCTAAAACAGGCAGAACTCAAAAAGCACTGAATATAGTAGATAACTGGGTGTAGGAATGAAGGCTTGTCGGTTAATGCGCAAAAAACCATAATTGTCCCGTTCACAAAGAAAAGAGTGCTAAGAGGACTTCGATGTCCTAAGCTCAATGGAGCGGATATCCCCTTCTCAAAAGAGGTTAAATATCTAGGAGTTATTCCACACCTCAATAAAGTTGTCCAGAAGGCCAAAATTTCTCTGGGTAGATGCAGAAGGCTCTGTGGAAAAAGCTGGGGACTTAATCCAAAGATGAATCTATGGTTATTCAAAATAGTGATAAGACCAATGATAACCTACGGTTCGGTTGTCTGGGGTACAAAGGACCGTAGCGATCAGACAGCTTCAGAGTGTGCAAAGGCTAGCCTGCGTATGCATCACGGGTGCCATGAAAACAGCCCCAACCGCAGCCTTGGAGGTGCTGCTAAACCTGCCGCCACTACATATTTACATACAGGGTGAAGTAAAGGCGGTACTATACAGACTGAAGCAAGGCCAGGGTCCAATTATAAAACACTAAAGGCCCATGAACTGGAAAATTGAGGAGGACCCAGAGGTCAACTCATTGTTCGGGATGCCCTCAAACAAAACAAAACCTATTTTTATCTTCAATAGGCACTTCCGGGGAGGAAAGACTGGGAGAAAGGTCCTCCAATTAAAGCAGACCACATCTGGTACACCGACGGCTCCTAGACCAGAAAGGGGGTCGGAGCCAGCATCTACGGGGACAAACCTAGGGTGGAAATATCCACAAGTCTCGGACAGTACGCCACGGTGTTTCAGGCGGAAATCGTTGCAGTAATGCACTGTGCCATATTGATAAATGAAAGGAAAGTTGGGAGTAAACATCGTTATTTACTCGGATAGCCAGGCGGCCCTAAAGGCAATCAGCTCCCAAAAGATCAGCTCCAAGCTGGTTGAGGACTGTGTTCGTGCCCTAGAGGAGGTGGGCCTGTCCAACAAACTTACCATAGCCTGGGTACCAGGCCACGAGAGCCACCCAGAAAATGAAAAGGCTGATCTAGGTCCACATTGCGAACATACCACGGAGCGCCGACCATCCTTCAGATTACCTTGTTCTGAAATGTCTGCAGTTTCTTCTTGTTTTGTCGTGAAGTCTAAGAAAAAAACTGGTGCGCCCTTAAGTAAAGACGGTCTTATGACTTGTTTGTATAGTAAAAGTTTGTTCACGAGAGTAAATTTACTATCCTTGTTACGTTAAAAAAAAAAATGCTTCATGTAAATGAATTTTTTTCTTCTAGAAATTTTCAAACGGGTGGCAGGCAATAAAATCACCCATATTCTCATCAGCTAATTGGTTATTCCGCTCTCAAAATGCCAGACAAAAAAAAAACTACTCTAACCAGTCCCTATTTCAGGGTCTATTAGAAAAAACAACAGGTTATTTACGGCAAGACATAGAGATTTATAAAGTTGTTAGATATTGAAATTTTAAGTGTTTCCAAATGGAATAGAAAATTTGATTGCATTCCCAAGAATCTCCATAAAGAAGAATCAGGAAGTTTGCTATGCAGACCCATATTGATTGCTGTTAACATTTTTGAAAATTTTCAATAAGTTGCGGGGGCGAGTGATTTTGTATTGTCACAAAGTAACGGACCAACCCATCAATAATTATTGTTTGAAAGTAATGTGCTCATAGAAATTTGTAATTTATCAGGATTTGATTCACCTCTATTCGCTAAATTAATAAAATTCTTTATTCAAGTTCTTTCCATTCCCCAGTCGCTAATACTTCTACATAAATACGGAGGCACTAGAGTCACTAATCACTAATCACTAGGATAGAATAATTAGTTAGTTTTACAGTACGAAATAGTTATTTGTCTCTATATTTGTAAAGTTATCGTTATAAGGCAGCAAAGAGATATTTTTAGCGGGGATTGCAACAGATTTTTTTTTGTTCTTTTTATTAGATGGGTTAGAATTATAACAAATACGCGCAGATGCACCTTTTGGCACCAAAAATTCAACTAATGCATCTGCTAGTATAAGTTTCAACTTGTTTTTTTTTAAACATTTATACACGGTACATTGAATTCGTTTTGATTGCAAAAGAAATTGAAGCAGAAGTATCGTAGCTGGCAGTATATCAAGCCCGGACCTCAATAAAGGGAAATTAGACGTCCTGTGCCATAATTAATGGTCTCCAGAGTAATTCGAGGAAGGAGTATAAATTTTCACTGTGACAACGGTAAGTCGATATTTACGGGACGGCACAAATAATGATACCTATGTTAGGAATTTGGGTAAAATTGAAATTGGTTTCGAGGGTGATATTTAATATTTGAAAAACAGTACTTGCAATCAAAACGTAATCCAATGTTATCTTCTACTTGGTTTTTACATTATACAGTTTTCAATTTTATTTTTTATTTATTTAGGGAAACCAGGTACTTTGGGAATAAAACTTTGAAATATAAATAATCAGAAAACTAATTAACTTGTAATAATTGATATGTGTATAAAGTTTTAAGTATATAATTAGTAGTACTTCGATGATAATTTAATGATATGCATAGTTGTTTTAGAAGGTGGAATATTTGAAAATTTTTATCAATTATTATTGTAAAATCCCTCAAATATCCCGAGCTTAAATTGCTATTATTGCAGGAACCAAATTAACCACTTAATATATTTAGATAGGTAGTAGAACAAAAGCTTGAACATTTATATACTTAATTATCTCCTTAAAATTCTAAAGATATGTTTCAAAATTCGCCAGACTGAGGTCATTCTAGTATCCGTTTCACAAACCAAAGTTTCGAACCCAAAGCACCTTCGTCCTCAGTCACAACTCACAACCTCTAAAACACGTAAAATCGTTCAGTTTTTTTTTTTAAGGGGGTCTTCTACATTTATAGCAAAAAGCGATTTTTTTTCTAAATGCCACTGCGCACAACGGCGGAGATAATATTCTATTATCTTTTTTACATTTATGTATTGTGTCAAATTCACATATTCAGTTCTGAAACGGAAAGTCAATTTGCATTGTTAGTTTTTTGTTAATAAGAAACTTACCTCTTTCTAATTACCCTACGCAAGTAAGCCGCTGAATACGGTTAAAAGAAGCGCTAGAAGTGAAACTGCAGATCTCATTTTGGTGTGACGTGGTTTTATTGTGCCTACACCGTTGGTGCAATTTTGCGTTTGTGGTTTTTGTTGTAATTCCACTAGAATAATAATTTAGCAAATTTACACAAAAGTGTTACAGTACAACTTACCAGTAAGCTGTTGTAATTGAGGCAAGTACTTTTTCCAGAAAGCGCACTGCTTTAATCTTGGGCCTCTACCCGTTGCAGTACTATTTACATCCAATGTCAGGTACTCTCTCCCATAAGCTGTGTGTAGAGGCCAAAAAGTAGCAGTCCAAACTCCATTAGGAGCTAATGACGGATTACCTGATCCACAACAATTATCAATTCTACGAATTTATACGGAAAATAATATTTTACCTGTTTTGGCAAAATTCGCAAAATATCTCATAATTCTTTTAGATAGATCCACCTCTTGGGCTGTATAAGATTTGGCGGGGTTCAAGGGCTCTCCGAAAACGTAATTTATTTCTTCTGCGTGCATCACTCCCGTCCACGAAGGCCAAGGATTGGCAACCTAGAATTTTCAATAAAGTTCAAAGCCAAGACTTTCCTCACTTCTTACCGTTCGATGTTTGAAATAATACATGTACACGTTATTGCCAGTTTCGGCGTATCTATGAGCAAACTCGTTGACGTTACATGTGAACTGATAATCTCCCACCATTTTATCCAAAGCATCCCTGTTAGCTACCGGATCGTCTGGATTCAACCAATCCGTGTATTCAAATACAATTGCTTGACGGGCTGCAGGACTTACATAGGGGTTCAGTTCAGTGACTGCTCTTAGAAACTCTTGTCTGGAAATATATGTTTTAATTCACAAAATTATATAAAATACATTGACAAGTTTTACCTGCTTATATACACATTTTCCTCTTTCCTAAACAACTCGGTGAGATAATACATTATAAAATAGTAACCCTCTTCAGTGTTAGAACCCATTAGGATATTAGTCTTTTTGAAATTTTTATTGGCCATTGCTCGCGCTGGAGACTCGTCTAGAAAAGCTCCGTCGATAATAGGAACGAAAGGGAACTCGCAAATACCTAAAAGAATAAAAATCGACCAGGTTAAAACTAGTTTCAAATAATAGTCATCGTTCGTACAACCTCATTATTGTCTTATGATCCAAAATAAACTTACCCAAAGTGCCCCATTCATTATTAACTAGATCCACAGGATCTTTTTTCTTCAAACAATCAACAACTGCACCCAAATTGCTCCTATCGTGAGGACACTTGACAGCTTCGGCCAGTCTCAGACCTCGCAAGATACTTTCTTCTCTTGATATCATAGCCCAAGGAGCAGTTGCACTACCCGATTCCATTATAGCCTTGAATTGTGAGTTTTAGAACAATTTTTAAAATAAGTATTTTGAATCTTACCTGCGAAAACAAATTTCTGGATAATGGCGAAAGTAAATGTAATGACACTGATACTGCTCCGGCACTTTCTCCAAACAAAGTAACGTTTTGTGGGTTCCCGCCAAAAGCAGCAATATTATCACGAACCCATTGAAGCGCCA
Source organism: Ceutorhynchus assimilis (assembly GCA_917834065.1). Lineage (NCBI taxonomy): Eukaryota > Metazoa > Arthropoda > Insecta > Coleoptera > Curculionidae > Ceutorhynchus > Ceutorhynchus assimilis. The sequence continues at coordinate 9,936,797 of OU892281.1, forward strand.
TTAGCTGGTCGAAAAGACCCGCGTTTCCTGGAGCATCTGCTGTACCAAAATAAAGAAAACCAAGCGAAGCTACACGGTACTGCATCGAGACTACTATGACGTTCTCTTCAGAAACCTATCAAGTTTGGTTAGCAAAGTTGTTGAAAATAAGACAGACTCTTACCAAAATATTATGATCATACACATCCAGGGTATTGGTACCTGAGTAAAAACCACCTCCAAAAACCCATACCATTACTGCTGCATTTGTAGGCCTTGGTCGTGGCGTAACCACGTTTATGTAAAGACAATCTTCGCTAATAGGTGTATTGGGGTTCCATATAGCAGCACCTAAAACAGAAATGTATGGGTGTATTTCAAAAGGTCACTTCGTTCCAAAAGAAAACGATAATAGGACCTATGGACATTGGTTTTCTTTGTTGAGTTACTCATTTAGATTCAAAAAGTAAGAATGTGATCTTACCAGAAAAATCTCCAAACAACGTATCGATAATTTGAACACAAGAATTCGGATGTTTGGTTGCGTTTAGGATACCATCCCATTTTTCAAACGGTCGTGGATGTCTGAATCTTAAATTATTCACCGGTTTTTGGGCGTATGGAATACCTAACCACGCATCTACCTGAAAGAAAAATTAAATCTCTAGAATATTGCAAAGCATATGCAAACCCGCCATATACCTTCTTTCCTGTTGCAGACGTTTGAGTAATACCTCTCACTTTGCCCTTAGTCGTTCGAATAACCAAAGGATCTTCATCTGTCGATGACAGTCTACTAGGAAAATCTCTTTTGTCGTCGGGTGCGTCCCTTCGAAATTCTTCCGAATCTTTATGGGGATCGAAAGGGTCCCGTCTCGTGTTGGTTCCTTGTTGTGCCATCAAGGGCTCTGCTCGAGGCCCCTCAACAGGTACGGAACGGTGCCGTCCGCGACGTGGTGTTGGTGCCGCAGGAGCCACAACTGCCAGAAGGAGCCCCACTAGGGGCCAGCAACCCCACCGCATACCCGACTAGGGGTTAACCGGACCTAGCCGGAACTAGAACAAAAAAAAAATTTACGTTTAAAAAAGATAAATTTTGATTGGAGGACATTCTATGTGCAGAATAAACGAGGTAGCCATTAGAACACTATTTAAAGGCTTAAATACTGCGGCGTCTATTAGATGTCTAGTTTAAGGCCGAGACGCCGCGAGCGTCGTCTTAATTAGAGCCGTTTTGGCTCTTTAATAAATAAACAGTGCCGCGCTTGGCCGCCAAATTTACAATTTACAATGCCAAATGAGCTCAAAGGAAGAGGGCGAACGCGGTTTTGAAACGTTCCTGAGCTTAACCGGAAACTGCAAACAAAGCGATATTTTTTCTTTAGCAATAACACACAACAACCGTTCATGAAACAGGCATAAAAATTTAAAAAAACTCTCTGCCGGAATCGGTTCATATAATCGTGACACCGAGAATGATAATGGTTTTGCTGAGATTTTAAGGAAAATTTTAGTGCGAAAAATTTAGTCTCATGACTCAAATGCGAATCCGCATACATATCATCCGAATCCGGAAGAAGTGGGATGAGTGACTGAAGAAAAATTTGTCTATCGTCTATGGGAAATACGAAAAAGCAGACCGTCGGAATAAAAGATCGAAAAAACCAGGTCCTATATTTGAAAGGGGTGTGCGCCAAAAATTAACGTTTTAGTGTGAAAAAATCTAAGAATAAGTGTTCAAACCTCGTTATTCTACGATAAACCATCGCTGAGATATACCATACCAGCTTAGAGTATGTGTGACGTCACGAGAGCTTTGTCCAACCGCGCTTCGCATTGTTCATTTGATTGTTCCCGGACGCATCAATGGTTTTTGTCAGGTCCGCAACTAGAACCCTCGGCGCCCAAGGCCAAACCAAATTTTGGCGCCTACTACTAATGCTACCACTGTATAAGGATACAGAGTGATCGATATTTCTTTATTCCCGGCTCTTGTGATGGTTGGTAATCGAAAAAATTTCACCACTGTATAAAGATACGGGGTAAAATTCTACCCACTGTAATTTGACCCATTTTAGGTTGTATTTTAAGGCCTCGGTACCAGAGGCGTATATTCGGGGGGGGGGGGGGGGGGGGGGGGTGGTAAGGGGGGTAACAAGGTAAACAAAGCAACAAGACAAGCTCACCCTGGAGTTAAAATTTACCCGGAGGAGACTCGCTATTGAGAAACCGTTCCTTACGTGTCCAGTCGCCATGGAGTTATGCTTAACCTGGTGGTGACTTACTATTGGAAAACAGGCCCTTAGGGCCTAATTTATAGTTGCTTCTTCAGTTTTCCTCAGACCTCAAGGAAGCCTTGAACGTTTAGAATTGACATGACTAGCTTGTCACATAGTAGCAAATGTCCATTTTAAACTCACGAACTTTGAAGGTTCCTGCAAAATACTTTCAGCCATCCAAGTAACTTGAATCTTGAATTTGTAGATCTCATGGAGAACTACAAAAAAGCTTAGTAGAGCTACCCCTCCACGGGGCACCGTTTTTGAGAAAATCGACTTCAAATCTTTCAATACATTTTCAGAGAAATTTCAACTTTGACGGCTTATATCTCGGAGACAGAAACAACTTGGAATATCAATACGAGCAAATTTGTAGATAATTTAATGCTCTTTCAAAAGAAACCGGATTCGCGATAATCGGTTCGAAATCACCAAAGTTATAAGCAAAAAGGTGGCGCCGTGTCAGGTCCCCAAAATTTTTTAAGAGAAAAATCTTTTTTATTTTTTTGCGGGCTTAGGAAGCGTCGGGGCAAAAAACGCCTAGAGACATTTTCGACTTATTTTTTGCTCCTCTATCCGATGGTAATTTTAATTTTTCAAAATTCGGAAAATTAAATGCAGCGCGCGTATACCCCATTACACGCCCTTTTTCAAAATAGGGGCTAAAACCTCTCCGGTAAGTCGTAGAGGGCTGAAACTTGAAAGTTCAACTTTTTCAGACCCCTTTCACCTACATTCCAAATTTCGTCCGAATCGACCCCAAAAAAAATTTCAGACCTACACTCTGGATGCGCCATTGCTCGGTACTTTGGCGCCCTAGGCTCGCGCCTAGTTCGCCACCTCCTAGTTGCGGCCCTGATTTTTGTTCAGATTATTACAGGTGGCACAAGAAAAACTTTATGTAAATTCAATGCACTTAACTATCTCGTGCGGCGCTTGAGCTCTCGTGACGTCATAAGGTGACACGCGCTATCTTCATAGAGCCGTAACTTCGATATTAATTGTCATAGAGGGGTGCGGCTTTCACTGTTAGTAGTTAAACAAAGCGGGTTCTACGACATAACGTTATCCTACGCCATCAATGTTACTCCTGAAGATAGCATCAGGCATTTATCAGGATTTCCCTCGGGGATTCTTAAGGCTAACATACTTCACTCATGCAGCCTACCTGTAATAATATACTTGATTGCTTGCCGAATTCCGCTGCGCGTCGTTCGGCAAACTGCAATCGCGTGCGGAAAAGTGGTACTTTCCGCACTAGTTAGGAACACTATTTTTTCTACGAGATGAAACTAATATTTTTACCTACATATTTATCAATTTAAGATATTTTTTTCAATTTTCCGTATCTGTACCTGTAGTATACGTATAATATCACGATAAATATATTGGATCAAGAAACAAGACTGGTAAATTTTAGGGGAGAAGAAATTATAGTTAGATTAGAAATGAGAAGAAATGGGTTTAATTTTTAATTATTATACACCTTATAAGCTGCAGGAACAACAGCACGATGCATGATCGAGTTTTAGAATATCTAACTTTATCAAGCAATGTGAGGAACCTTATTAAAGCATTTATTATTGGACTGTTGCTGCAAAATGAAGTTCCTAGTTCTAGATTGCCAAGGATATTTTACATCTAAATTCGAGGTTAAAGAATTAGCAATATATGGTGGAAAAATTGTGAAATCCTGGCTTTTTAAATCAAATACGCTATATAAAACTTTATCGAAATCTGATAGGAAGGCTGTCAAGTATGCGTTTCATAACATCCATGGGATAACTTAAATCGGATACTTATGCCTGAACTGAAGGATTTTGATACTATTTATGTTTAAGGACATATCAAAAAAGAAGGAGCTGCGGTCAAATTCCTGGAAAACCCCCAAAAATTTGGGGTTGGCTCGGATCAAACCCCCGAAATTTCAGATCAAAGGCACCGCCCATCTAGAAATTTTTCTACGGTATCGAAAAAGTTCACCAAACGAAAAAGTTCCCAGGCTCAGGTGCTCGTTATACTACTGATAGACAGACTATCAGCTTTGGCTGCTAGCTGTCAGATAGTGATACATGAAGCCGCCATTGACACCTGTACTACCTACCACCCAAGTCCACAATCAGATGGCACACTTAACGTACGCTAACCCTATTACCATTAGGATAACATTATGTCGTAGAACCCGCTTTGTTTAACTACTACTGTTATTCTTGGAATTTTTTTCTTTTTTTTTAATGGACTTGTTTTTTTGGCCTTTAAAAAATAGAGAAGCTCAAGAAATTTGAACGACATGAGTTGTGCCGCAGCCTTTCAAATACCATTTATAAAAAATCACTGATGTGCTTTAGTAAATTTCGCATCTATATTCCAGAATATGCTATTATTCCGACAGGCATCCGGGACGCATAAACGTAAAGTTTAATATGACATAAGCTGAACAGCCTCGAGCGATAATAATGAACACCAGGGACAAATAATCCTGGTGCAAGATAAGGCCCGATTGCTTCTAAGTGGCTCGTAATGCGGCTATTGTGCCACCGGATTAGATAGGTTCAATTGGCGCATTGAATGTGTGTCATCGGGGTTAATTTAGTTTGGGTTGGGGTTTAGAGAGGAGGATGTAGCTGAAATGGGTTTCCAATTTCCACACGACGGACAGTTTGATAATATGGTTTTAACAAAATACTTACGTAATAATTGTCAACAAGTTGTGGTAGATTCAGGCATTTTATCCTTCAAGTTCGGCTCCGAGCTAGAGCCTGGATTGGTACACCTGAAAAGATATATTATTTATCAGTACTTATGTTTCACAAAAAAATAAATATATATATATATATATATATCGATTTTCTCGAGTAGGTACATCAGATTTAATTTAGTAAATTGGCGAGCGGAACTGCCAACAATAGAAGCACGTATGTGCAAAACTGGCGGAGCTTCAAACCGATTTTATTATTGATAGCTTCAGCAGCTGGCGTTGAGTTTTATGTGCATTTATCCAGATGAAACGGAGGTTTATTTCATGATATTCGTATACTATCGCTTTTGAATGTAGAACAAGAACTTATACCTATTGTATATAAGTACCAAATTCTTCAGTATTGTTATTTCGGCATTTTATATGAATAATGAAGATAATTCCAAATAATCCAAGAGATAATAGTTTACGAGTAGTGTATAATTCACGTTATATAAATATAAACAAACGAAACGCACCCCGAAGGACCTATTAAAACGATGCAGTGTACACAGTGGGACTGTTGCGAGAAAAATATCGATTCAAAAGTATTTTATTTAAAGTTATGAGTTATTTCCGTGTCCCGAGAGTCGCCGTGGACCCGACACAAGTGCCTTCTGCTTATCTATTATTAAACAACCGCCTCAAATACACAATTGGACTTGAATTATGCAAACAGTCGCACTCGTATTTTGTGTAGCTTTTGACAGCTTTTTACCTTCTTTCAAGGCTGTTATCAAAAAATAGCAGAGTTAGGGCGATTGGTTTGTTCGTGACAATTGTTGTCGTTGTTCTGAAACTGAAGACAAATTTTTGCGTACCTAAATGAAAAAGTACTAAAGGTAATAGCGCTGTTCCTCAAAAACTGCGGCTTTTGAAACTCGGAATTTATCTTGAATTCTTGCCTCACGTCAATATTTCTGACAAAGCCATTTTTTGTTTGCTTTGCATAATATTTTGTAACTGAAGATTGTACGATTCAATTCAATTTAAAACAACAAATACCCACAATGATTTAGGATCAGAGTTTTCCAATGAAATTCATAAATATTGTTTTTTTTTAATGTAAAATCTTCGGCAGCAGTTTCGACGTTATTTGATAATTACATCTGGAGTTCCTCAGAATGGGCACCTCTCACCCTTTTTAAATAACATTTTTATAAATGACGTGAAGTTCTGCTTCAAGTACCAATACATTTTTTTAATGAAGTTAACGACTTTCTAGTGTATCGCATGACTCGTAGTAACGAAACTGGAGCCGAATTTGAGGCGCTGACTTTTCTCTAGGGTGACTATTTTTCCCTGAAAAAATGGAAGAAATAAAAAACACGTGTCGACAACACGTGAAATGTTAAAATCGCATGCCATATACTGATACCACTTTAAATGAGATTTCAACGTTTCGTCACTTATTTATAGCTCGTGTAGCTCGGCACGCAATCAAGTGCTAGCTCAGCACTTTTAAGGTTATTGGTACACAATATTCAAACCCAAATGTAGATTTTTATCCGTTTATTTAATTTAATGCTCAACCGAGATTGGATGCAATTAATTCCATTTCTAATCGATAATGATTGAAATTCGAAAAGGCGCGCAACAGGATTTTAGGATTAGCTCTTCGTATTCGAAAGTTTGATTCCTCATCGTCTTCGTTATACGGGTTTTTTTTTGGGGATAATTAGATCCTCTTTTCCGCTGTCAAGCTTTAATTACTTTAAGCCCGGACCCGGGACATCGGCTTAGACTTTCAGGATTGACTTGTTATTTAGAAGATTTAATCAGTATTGGGCTTCGAAACACACAGGCCTCCATAATAATCTCCCATAGTCTTAATAGGAATTATTCAACCATTACATAAAATACTAGCTATTACCAAATAAGTAATTGAATTCAAAAATCGTATATAGTGAGATTGAAAGGAAGAGGTATTCACCTCACGCAAGGGTGGTTACGATAGCCATCGCGGTTTGTAGCTCTAATTTATGCCCATTAGGGCAGTGGGTCTCAAAGGTCACACACGCAATCCCGAATGGCGATAAATTATCTTTCTTGGGCGAAAATTAATAACAGGTCGATACGGTGAATAAAGAGATGATTTATGCAACTTTTACCTATAGTAAATTAGCACCTATTGATTATGTTTTCTGGTTGTTCTGATTATGAGGTGTTGTTCTGATCGGAGGGGAGCCTTTTGGACAGGTAGATCAGAGTCAATTAGAAAATCAGTAACAAGAATAGATATGGTTCTGAGATTCAATAGGGCAAAATGTAGGACCACCTCATCTTTCTATTATCGCCATTTCGTTGATTTTATCATGTAAGGTGCGTAGGGTTGAAGTTGGTTGAATATTTAACATTTATTATTATTAATATTATTATTATGGATATCAGTGGTAGGCGGATGGGTAAGCGATGAGAGCACTGAGTCTTTTAGTTTTCCACCTTTTGTTCACAAATTAAACACCATAATGCACAAACGTATTTTACCAGTCTCTCATTTATGAATCCAAACGGTTTTTAAATTGATTTACTGATGTTGATGACTGAGTCCATATCGCTGTATCTTAGTAAATTGTTACATCTTTCCTTCTCAAGTTTCTGACTATGTCCTCTGGTATTGGTGGCCTTGGTGGCAGGGAAGAAGTTAATGTTACATGTGTTACTACCGCCACCTTGTTGCGACGGTTGGGTAAGGGAGACTTTGTTTTAGCACTGGTAAATGCCTTTTTTGTACTGCGGTAGCGTGCCACCAAGGACTTTCTTTAAAGTCCCACTGAAAATCTAGGTAACTTTTTCGTAATCTGATTAGATTGCCTCTTCCAGTGTGGGTTCTTGCTACCTGAGCTGTACGCAGTTAGTTGGAATGAAGCTCGAGGTTTTCCAAAGGAAATAAAAGAATCAGTTTTTCTTACCAAACTCTAACAATGGTTTATTGAACAAATGGTAAATTTTGGTAAGGAAATGAAAGAAAAGTAAAGAATATACAGTAAGTTATTAACAATGTTTACTGAAATGAAATGAAAGAAAATACACATGGAGATTTGGAATGATAGGGAGTGAAATCAGTGAATGAGCGTCCTGTATAGAGCGTTCCTTGATGGTACAAGTTACATGAGAAATTAAAGATTAAAATATACAGAAAATAAAGACTAGGTTATAATTCTTAGTGGGTAAAAGTCACGGCATTGTTATTAAGGGTAAGATACATGTTAGAAAAGAGATTTGAGTTGCGAAGCTAACCCAATGGTTTTGTTCTTTACACAGGGGAGAAAATAAATAATAGATAGAAAACAATCATGATGAATAAATTAAAATACTTGAAATTGAAACATTACCCAAGGTCTCGGAAAGAGAGTCAGCAGAAAGACGTCAACACTAAACACCAGAACTTCGTTACAGAACTGAATGAATCTAGGAGACTCACAAGCCCTTTTATATTGGCAGGTTGATGACGATTTTGGGATTCTTTTCGGTCGCAAAACATGCGGTTTGTTCATGGAACCAGGAGTCGAGAGTCGTATTTTAAGACAGAATCAGGAAATTTAGCGACTTAATCTCGTTGGGAAAAAACCAATTAATTGTGTTACGAAGCGAAAAAAAAAAGGATTTTTTAGGCCGTTTTGTTACACATGCATAGTGATCATTCCATATTTTGTGAGTTTTAATAAGGTCTTTCCTGGTTCTTCTTTCTTTTAATGTAGTTAGGTTAAGTTGGTTAAGGCGGCTCTCTTAAGGTAACTCTTTGAGTTCGTTAGTTATCCTTGTGATACGGCGCTGTACAGGGTATTTCCTTATATTTTGACCCCTAGCTTTAGCTATACGAGGTAGAAAAAAATTTCAAGAATGAAAGTTGTGGGGTTTTATGTCTATTATCTTTTGCGAATGTCAATATGGGCAAACGACAGGTTCCAACTGTCACAATGACAAACACTTGCATTTTTCAAATGGAACACCCTGTATATTTTTGGCTAGACTGATAGATTTTTCTTCTGATTCCAAATATACCATATATGTTTGGTTCAGCTATTCAATTTAAAAATGCATTTACCCCTTAATTTAATCTGTCCTGCGCTGGTACTATGTAACGTAACGGATAGAGATCGTTATCCCTATTGCTATATGGCACTTGCTGTCTTCTCTCTTTTCAAAATCAATAGAGAAGGGATGTCAATAGAGACCTGAGAAAATATCTCTAGTCATTACAAACTTCCAGCTCTGGTTTCTTATATCAATGAGGCTTGCTCAATGCAATTTTAATATGAATAGCGCAAAAACAACATATCAACATATATGGTACATTTGGAATCAGAAGAAAAAAAGCCAAAAATATACAGGGTGTTCCATTTATGAAATGCAAATGTTTGTCATTGTGACCTGTTGTTGGCACCTGTCATTTGCCCGTTTTGACATTCGTAAAAGATAATAGATATAAAACCCCACAACTTTCATATTTAAAGTTTTTTTCCATCTCGAATAGCTAAAGCTGTAGGTAGGGGTCGAAATATAAGGAAACAGTGGAAACACTCGTACTCTTTCAACCAGTTCAATGTCTTTGATGTAAAATGGGTTCCAGATGGAATGAGCGTATTCGAATTTTGGTCTTCCATAATCTTTGTAGAGCTTCAGAACCATTTCTTTAGATAGATTCTTGAAGGATTGAATCAGGTAGATTGAATTCGCTTTTTTTGTCATTTCAGTGACGTGTTGTTTTCATATTTAGTCTGATGTGATTCCTGGGTCTTGATTGATTTGAGAGAGGAGCCTTTACAGCCTGCACGTAGATGCGCATGTGGTCCATTGTGTTATCCCCCTATTGGTAGAGCCCTATCTTACCTGAGGAGCCCGCAACTATTAAGAAAGGTGCAGACCCGCTCATGCCGGATATGCTTTATATCATCAGGTTCCAGGAAACTGTACCCGAGGTATCGTAGTTTGCGACTGACGAGGGCGTCACATTCGCAAACAATATGCTTGGTAATTTCATATACTTCGCTGCAGAACCTACATTGCTGGACTATGTGAGGTTGTATGCCCTAGGTGCGTCCGATGGATCTTCTACAGGCCCAAAGGCTAACAGTGGCTCTCTGGACGACCCTGTTGACGTGATCTTTCCAGGTTGGCCTAGAGTCAATGATGACTCCTAGATATTTGACCATACCGGATGGAACAAGTCTCGATCCAAGGAGCGTGAGCCCTTCCAGGTTCACGTTTCTTCGCCTTGTAAATGGTACTATTCCGGTCTTGTTCGGATTTACGTGATTTTTACACCATCTTTTTATCATGTTAGGAACTCTTTGCATGATCCCTTTGATGGTGCTGGATACCCTACTTCTTTCCATCCTGCCTAATCCTCTTACGCGACCCTTGTATGCCCAAGATTCTTGTAGGAGGTATTCCTAGGTCTTTGTGGCACAAAACTTTTTCAATAGACGTTTGTTGGAAATCGTAATCATGATTTGTAGGAATCTTTGATGGTGTCTTCCTGGAGATCTGCAAACTGTAGTAGTGGATTGCAAGATAGGCTTGTTCATCTGCAAACGATTCATATTTGGTTTTCAGTTTTTGATATATATCACACAAATACGCCACAAATAAGCAAGGGTCCCAAGACCGAACCTTGTGGTACGCCGCTGTCTACAGATTATTCAACTAAGAGTGATATTCCTGTCCTAACCCGAAAGGTATGTCCAGTAAGGAATTCCTCAAGAAGTCGCAGTAAATCGCCTCTGACTCCAAAGAAGTCGCAGTAAATCGCCTCTGACTCCAAAATGATATAGCTTGTATAATAAGTATACGATTGTTGGCATCTTATCAAATGCTCTTTCAAAGTCAAGGAAAACTATAGCAATTGGATCATTCTCATCATCCGCCTTTGTCCACATATTGAGTCTGTAGAGTAGTAGATTTTTTTGGTTAGTTTCCATCATTATGACAGATGTTCTTCCCCTAATCATATTATTGTAAATAATTTTTGTGAATACATCTACATTACAAAATTAAAACATCTCTTCGAGGATGTTTGTCGACGACACTGGGTTTGGTTTGCGTGACCGTCACCACAGTGTATGTCCGTATAGTTCGATCCTCAGGAAGAGCTTCCGGTCTCTGGAAGACAAATGATCCGTCGTCGTCGTAGACGGGCCCAGACACGCACGCTCTTTGTCGTTCGTCGTAAATTTCCAGACAAGAAACAAGGTTAATGGTATGCTAAGCCAGGACTGATCGCAATCTTTCTCTGGCCCAGCCAGATTCGGTCTTGTTTTTGTGTGACGAAATTAATTTAGTAGTAACCCAGATTATTTTTTGGTAATTGATTGTTATGTATGCTTTCACTCTATGACTATAAATATATTATGGATCTTCCGCTTGAATTTCCATCATTACCGTTCGTTTATTTTCTATGAAATACGATCATTAAAAGCATCAAAAGCATTTATTTTCTTTGTGATCGATACCAATGGTAAACAAACTGCCTCCTTTAATGAAGATAAATAGTTTGAAAATAAAATAAATTGGCAAACGGCTGATACAAATATTTGTCTAAAGATCGTTAAAAAAATGATTGTCGAGCATTATATAGTATAAAAAGGAGTTTCGCCTGAAATCGCCTACCTACATCAAAATAATAATAATTACTTAAATTATCAAATCTTTGCTACAAGAAATAATGAAGGAGGCCTAGAAGAGGAAAAACGAGAAAATTAAGCGTTCCCTTGTCGTTTTCTCTTAGAGCATATTTAGAAATGAAATGCAGACCGAGATTCTACAGCAGCAGAAGGCAGATATTTCAATTTACTGTTATGAGACAATGTCTAATTATACATTGCTATAGATTTGTTGATTGTACTAATAATCGAAATTGTCGTTAAACTGTCTTAGCTTATCTACTGAAAAAAAACATTATTTCTTCACATCCACTTTTCCATTCTTGCTTCAAGTACCTAGTAATGTCAATAAATACCCTCTGATAAAATCTTTGCTCACCAATAAACATAAAAAACGGATCTTCTAATTCCAGAAAGGTTTTATAATTATTGGGGCAGGTGGAGTTTTCCCATTGGTAAGCCGGCAACAAAAACTCTATTTTTTGTTCCACTTCTCCTACCCTTTTTGCTATCGATTTATTTTACTTCTTGGGTCAGTAGCAAAACTTTACCTAACCGAACTTCTTTTAATCTCGGAGATAGGCCTCCGTCCACCACTTGGGACGATTACAATTTATCGTGACCCTATTTACTTTCATTTAATATTTTCAAACTTGCCAGTGGAAATAAACTCTTCACGATCTCATTCAACTTAAATGGTGTTTATTTGGTTCTGTCATGTCCGCTCAAGCCCATAAACTATCTTCTGAAAAGCCAACCTCGGTCTATTGCCATCGACGTGCTGCCTTGCACACTCACGTCACATTCTCACTTGGATGTTATCGAATTTCCAATATAATGGAGAAAGGTAATCGAATATTTTTTTTTGAATAAAATGAAATGCTACTATTTATTTATATATTATTATAATGTGCGCCTGACATAAAAATGTCGGATGATTATATTATTGTTGAAGATAAAGACGCTATAAAGGTTTTAAAAGTAATGGAAAGTGACGGAGAATTATTCAGCAGGACGCTTCCCGAAATTCGTTTAATGCAGCCACATTATTCATAATGGATTTTGTGTCCGGAAAAGAGAACTAAATATGAGAATGGTTACGCAAGTCAGTGTCAATTTTATTGTCATCTATTTTTGTACGTTTATCTAAAAATAGCCTTTCCGGGAAAATGGTGTTATAATGAAAATGCTTCCAAACGCTTAGGTAATTGAATTTCTTATTATGTTCCATGGAATTGGAGGAAAATATAGGTTTACCCAAGGAATAGATAGCGCGCTCAAACAAGACAAATATGTATGCCTAGGACTAAAAATTGTTTTTTTTGCTTTGGCATAGGTACCAAGGATGTTCGCAAAGTAGATCATTGGCAATGTTGCATAAAAAGCCCACTGTGGTTATCCCAAAATCATCTAAAAATATCTTCATTATTTTTATCTAGTGATATCATCGTACCCTGTGAATAAGCTTTCAGGAGTCTAATTGGTAGGTGAAAGAGAGTATTAATATTTCAGAGGGGTCGCTTTTAATCTGAGTTTCCACAGGGAGACTATTATTAACTTCCAGGGGCGGTTCTTTTTAAATTCGGCAACTGGGGCGAGAAAGATAAGCTAACGAGCCGACAAAAGTAGGCAGAAAATGCGATTTTAATTAAAAATATCTGGGTGAGGATTGAGGAAATGAAGTAACGCGCCCCATTTATATTTTGGAGGTTTGTTCCATTTGCGGTAGTCGAACTCATTGGCGAATGTAAACAGGTAAAAAACATGGAACTGGAACGGCTCGGCACTGCTGGCCCAACAAATGTGATAATAATGCAGTCATCGTGCCGCAGAGCAGAATTTGGCGCGCTGCCATCGCACAACGCCATCGATTTGGTGCTGTTGGGTCTCTCTGTTCGTTTGCAGCTTCTCTGATTTTTTTATATTTGTTTATTTTCACATTAATGGTAATTAGTATTTTCGATAATTTTCAAATTGGACCCAAAGTCTGACCACCAAGAACTGGTTCTTCCATCAAAAATTATGTATATTTTTTGCTCTTCTTTTTCGTATGTTGAAGCTTTAGTCATTTTATTTCAATCCCTTTCATCGCTGCTCCAATACAGGTGGAGAGGTTGTGGTTAGATGCTTCCAGGAAATATTTAAATCCATTAATCAGTAGGTAACAGGCTTGGCTTGGTTAAGATGCCTTTATTTATACTATGATCTTGTTCCGTGCTGTGATAAATCTTGTATCTCCTCTTAAAAAATTTAAAAAAGATGATCTTTTCTCATCATCATCTTTTTTTTTATTTCCTACGTCTGCAATAGTGAAAGGAGCTTCTAACCAATAGACTGCCAAATGGAATTTTGAAAAATCATGTCTGATATAGAAAGCTGAAATTCAGGGAATCTTATACCAATGATGGACTCCAATCCCTGATAATTTCAGCTCATTTCAGCTTCAAATCTTACAATAATAGAGTGTATGGAACTTGGGGGTCCCATAATATGATCATTTCAAGACAAAATCATTATTTGTCTTGTGCCTTTTCAATACATATTTCAAAAGGATATGATTGGCATGTTATAATTTCACTATTGTTCAAAATTTGAATACTATTAAGGACCGGTTTTATCAGTGGAAGGTTATCTAATTAAGCTATCGGTTAACCAATGATAATTATTAGTTAACCAACAACTTAACTAATATACCGGTCCTTAGTATTACATTGACCAATTTTAAGTTGCAAAGCTAGGTTGAATGAATGAAATCTATCCGCTGATCGGCTAAAAAGTCAATAAACGAAATTTAGTTTTTATATTTTTTCACAAAAATATACGAAAAAAAAATCTGCTTTTATACACGTTGTTTACCGCAAAATAAGGTCCGTAAAGGGCATCGTCAACGTGCCTTTGGGGCCATCTGATCGGGCCGAATTCGCCGCCGATCGATGAACCGCCGTACTACGCGGCCTTGGCTCTTCCGACCGCCTCCTCCTGGTTTACCGTCCCCCGAAAGGTCCCTATACACGAGCCTTTGTATTTCTTACGATTGCCACCGACGGCCGTAAAAAATATAAAAATATTATCGAGGGGAACGGTTACAATGTTGCAATTGTGCAACCGTTATTGGAGCTGCCGCTCCCACGGTAGAATTTTTTATGGATTTCCTAGATTTATATGATTGTGAAAAAATAGAAACTTAAGAATTATACTTTTCTAATCATAATCAAAACTCTATATGAAGGAGAAACTAAAATTCTCATCACCTACTTATTATAATAAGAATATTACCATATTACTCTATCAATGAATAGAGCCAATTTAGAGTATCTTCATTTGCTACCTCTTGATCTGTGCCCAGGATATGATCTCCATTGTATTAATTCTGAATTCCATTCGTGGTCTTTCTGTCAGGAGTGCTTTAAAACCATTGTAGAATTAGTAGGGGGCTAAGTCCTCCATGGTTTGCGCTTTCATGCTTTTTGTCGGAGAGTCTTATGGTCAGCATTATCTCTATGGTCCTTTGAGTCTTATTTTATCAACATTGGATATGTCCAATTCAAACAAACATAGGTTTTCTGTTTCTCAGGTAAAGTGAAGTTTTTTGGCTCTTCACGATCCACTCGAGCATTACTCCGTAACTATATGAGTCTTCGTACAATTTATACAAATTCATATCAATAACTAAAAATACTGTAATTAAATATTTTCCTTTAATATATTATGAAAACTATTGCGTGAACCAAAACTTCAGTCAGTTTCGAAAAGTTTTACTATATAATTTGAAAACCACATAATCATTACGTAGACATATAAGAAGCTTATAATGGGCTTTGCCGCCTCTGGATATTTTAATTGCGCCTCCACCTCGTTAAAGTTTTCTCCGACGGTTCAATTATTTAGGCCCAAACGAAAGTCGTAACTCAATAAAAAGTCGGTCCCGAAAACTTTGCCGGGTTATTATTTTCGCTCTAATTCCATCGAGAAATGTTCGCTACCTCCGGAATTCGTTAAAAACTTTCGGCTTAAATAAAAGATATACTTTTGTTTGCAAGTTGAGCTTTGTTTGAGAGAAAAGGGTTAAAAATAAATAACGTCTTAGTAGAAGCAAACTTCTATTCTAACTATTGTATGTTTCATATTAATAAATCAATTGTGAGTTAAATATTAAAAACTATTGAGCCTTTCATAGTGTTTTTTGATTACAGGTTGTGGCAGGTTACAGCCTGGACCAATTTGACCTTCTCGTATCATTCGAGATTTGCTTCAACATCAATACTGCGTATCAACCTACGATATCTATCCTAATTCGTATTCACCTTTGATAAAAGTGCACTCAATATAATCGTGGATTTGGTTCCTCCAACAATTTCGTTTGTCCCATTTTCGTATTTCCGGACCCGTTTTACTAACTACCGTGCATTTTACGAGGCACTTTTAAATGCCGACCCCAACACGCACATAGGGTAGGCCAAAGGGTTTAATGTTATAGGGCTAGCGATAAAATTTATCATTTTTTTTTTTTTTAATTACAAGCGCTTTGTATTGATTTTGTACGGGATAAAATTCTCTTATAATTATGAAAAAAAAATTCAAGGGTTCAAAACTCTTCCGGTTACCTCATCTCTAACCTAAATTTATTTTCAATGATTGGTGAGTCTATGCTTCTAGCGTTTGCTTCAAGTGCGACTGCCAGCATACATAAAAAGTAGTTCCTAATTTCCAACTTTTAAGTTTTCGTTCGTTGATAGCTATAGTTTACGACCATTTCAAAATGCAATTTCCTGCACGCATAATGCATGTAATACGAGCTTTACTTGTTTTATTAGCCTGTAATAAAATGTTCATGAATTTTTTATATGCAGTAAAGATTGGAATTGAGTTTATTAATTAGTAATTTGAAAAAAAAAAACAATTTCCTGGTGCTTCTCATTACATGGATAATGTATATTTTCAAAGTATTTGTGTTGTGCAATTTTGATAATACATATTTTGAAAGGATACGATTGGCATGTTATAATTTTTCCTGCTACAAAATCGCTCTTCAAGATATTGACAATATTAAGTCGAAAACAGAACTAAGAAATAAATTTCTTCTACTATGAAAACTGTTATGTATTTCTTAGGTTAGATTAGCTACCTGCATAAAGGAGGTGGAGGTTTTAAAACCAGTGACACTGAAGTGACAGTGTGTGTACAGAAACTAGAGAATAGATTGTTCTCTGGAGCTTGAATTATAGATTTCTTAATCAGTAGGTACCCGTGAGCTCTTTTGTGTGATGGCTCTGATATGAAATATTGAAGCCTTCAATGGCAAGAAGAATTTGAAACATACCTGGAACAAATGGAACAAATGTTTAGAGTCAATACGATAATAACTAGTATGAAAGTATCTATGTTTATTACTCTAGCAGGAGCGGCAGTTTATCAGACATTGAAAAACTTGGCTGCACCGAAGAAACCATGTGACTTATCCTACGATGAAATCACAGGTTTGCTAAAAGGTCACTATTCACTTCCAATTTCAGAAATGTATGAGAGATTTATCTTTAACAAGTGCAATCAAAAGGCAGATCAAAATGTAGCCGAATATATTGTAGAGCTGCGAAAGTTAACCAGCACCTGCAATTTCAAGCAGTTTCTGGAAGAAGCTTTAAGGGATCGATTTGTGTGTGGGCTTCGGTCAGAAAATATACAGACGAAACTTTTATCTGATGATACCTTAACCTTTCACAGTGCCTGTAAAGCAGCACAAGTGGCAGAGCTTGCTGAAAAGCAAGTTAGGAATTTGTCAGAAGATGGAGCAGGTAGTGCAGCAAACTGGCTTAACACCCAACGTTCAAGTGGACGAAGAGTTTCATTATCAAGGAGTAGAAGCAATAATAGTGGTTCATCAAAGAGTGTTAAAAATGGTTGTGAAAAGTGTGGTCGTATGCATCCAAAGGGCAAGTGTCCTGCAAGGGGGTAGAAGTGTTTTGCGTGCCAGCAGTTTGGACATGTAAGAGATCTGTGTTCGACAGCCAAGCTAGGGGCAGTTGAAGAGCAGAAGCTTTCTGAAGAGTCAAATCAGGAGGAAGCGTTATATAAGGAGGTTTGTAATAACATAAACCCTGATGTTAAATTTAATATTAAGAATGATGTAAAACCAATTGTGAAAAAAGCATATAATATACCATATGCGTTGAAATCAGAGGTTGAAAAAAAAATTGAAAAAATGCTGCAAGTTGGAATTTTAAAATGGGTTAATTATAGTCACCCATTGTTGTGGTACCAAAAAAAGATGGCGATGTGCGTATTTGTTCTGACTTTCGTGTGACAGTGAATAAGGCAGTAAATGTAGAACAAGGTCGGAGGATATTTTTGCAGAATTGGCAGGTGGTACAATTTTTGCGGTGTTAAACTTTATCCAAAGAACCTACGGAGTGTGACAAAGTCATAATGGCGGCCAGTGTAAAGCTTTACACTGAACACTGATTTATGCCATTTTATTTATTTCAAAATCTTACAAAACATCACTCTACAATGTAAAGCGAGCTGATAAATGACCAATAGTAACGAACCCTTTTGAAGGGTTTGTTGTTTTTCACTTTGTAGGTTGGTTGGACAGAGGACAGAGTATGTCGGAGGCATATCAGCAATTGAAGGTACCATTGTCACCAAAAGTATGTGGGACAAAAATATTTCATATCAATCTCCTGGACTAATTCTACCATCATTCATTTCAATGCATTTAATTCATAGATTGACATATATTTGACACTAAAATTTATATAATAGTTCAAGAGCTAATATGATGCTGCCGCAGTTACTTTTGGTGACGATGGTACATCCTGAGTTTCAAAAATTTCTTACAATTAATACGCATATTGGGTTATTCCAGTTTGCTCATCTAACCTATGGTATATGGTGTGCATTAGCGTTATTCCAATCAATAATGGATCAGATTTTGTGTGGCTTATCCAGGGTTAGTTGTTATTTTGATGAGATTCTAGTTTGTGCCAGTTCTAAGGAGGAACTACAGAAAAATATTGAGTTGGTTTTAGAAAAATTGAATTCTTACAAAAGTGAAAGTTAACATTGACAAATGTAGATTTTTTGAAAGTGAGGTAGAGTACCTAGGACATCGAATTGATAAACATGGTATTCACCCTACCAAAGAAAAGTTAAGAGCAATTTTCTAAGCCCCTGAGCCAAGTAATGTTACTCATAGCATATTTAGGTGTTATAAATTATCGTAACAGGTTTGTTCCAATGATGTCTTCACAGTTGCATCCATTATATAGGTTACTAGAAAAGGATGTTGATTTCAATTTTGATGACCATTGTAGCAAATCCTTCAAACTCAGTAAGGAACTAATAATGAATAATCAAGTCTGGACACACTATAATCCTGAGAAAAAAATTGTGATTTCATGTGATGCAAGTGCATACGGTGTTGGTGGTGTCTTAAGCCATAGAGAAAATGGAATGTAAAAACCAGTCATTTATGTCTCTAGCTTTTTATCAAAAGCAGAAAAGAATTATTCCCAGTTGGAGCGAGAGGCTCTAGCAATTATTTTTTAAATAAAAAAATTCCATAAATATATATATGGCAGGTCTCTTATTCTAGTCAGTGATCATCAGCCCTTAAAATGATATTCAATCCAAATAAAAATATTTCTGTTATGCCAGCTTCCAGAATCATACGTTGGAATATCATTCTTTCAGCATATGATTATCGGATTGAATATAGAAAGGAATCACAGTTATTTGAAGCTGATGTGTTATGTAGGTTACCTCTAACTGATGACACAGGTGTGCATAGTGAACTTATTTAGTATGATGGATCAGTTACCTATTTCATGTAAGGACATTGCTGAGGTTTTGAATAAAGACCCCGTTTTAATGATAGTTATTAATTTTGTGTCCTCAAAAGTAGATGATAAGTTGAAACCATATTTTACTAAACGAAATAAATTTTTCCATTGAAAAAGACTGTTTATTGAAGGGTATCAAGGTGAGTACCAGTTGTACCAGAATCTTTACAGAAAGATATCCGAAGATCACACAGGTATTGTCAGATCGAAAATGTTAGCCAGATCAGTAGTTTGGTGGCCAAACTTTCAGAATGACATCGAAAGCTTGATTCAGGCTTGCTCCATTTGTCAGTAAAATCATAAAAATCATGAGAAGTATCTCATGTCGTGGCCTAAGACTCGGAATGTGTTTTCAAAAGTTCATATTGATTTTCATCATTATAAAAGGAAAATGTTTTTGATAACAGTGGATGATAAATCGCGTTGGATTGATATACATCCTATGTCAAGAGGCGCCTATGGGGTTCAGACAATTGAAAAATTAAAACAAACATTCTCATACACAGGCTTACCGGATTCTCTTGTGAGTGATAATGAAAGCGCCATCATATCACCCACAATCGAATGGCAGTGCAGAGCGTCATGTGCAGAATGTGAAACATGCACTAAACAAATATCTGCTTCAGAAATCGCCTTTAACTATTGATCAACAGATTGTAAATTTCCTATTCAGCTATAGGAGTACTCCTACTAGCACGGGTAATAAGTCCAAATGAAGCTATTTTTAAGCTAAAACCAAAAACAAGGTTGGATTTATTAAAACCAAAAAAAGAAGAGTATGTAGTACTGAATAATTCAGGTGTTTTTGCAAAACCACCTTTGTTTTTGGTAGGTGAAAGAGTGTTAGTAGGAAACTTAGGACCTGGCTATGGTAATAAGTGGGTATCGGGTGAAATTATTGAACACATCAGTGCAGTGACTTATTTAGTAAAGGTGGAAGACAAAATAGTATACAAACATGTGAACATTATTAGAAAATTTGTTAATACTATTACAGAAACACTAGTTCGTGATGTTACAATTAATGTGGATCCGTTCGATGATCAAGTCAAAAGGTTTCCAGAAAATGTTTGTGAAACACCCGTGAGTACTCCCAATACCTGGTGTAATACCAGCTTTAAATGTGGCATCACAACAAACAGATACTTCCGTGAATTGCTCATCACCGCGCTTATCTTTGAATAAAAGTCACGAACCTCAACCCATAATGCCAACAGTTGATGACGGATGTCGAGACTATCACAAGTCTGATATTGAAGGCTTAGAAAAGAAAGTGCCACCTTTTAGACGTAGACTTGTAATACTGGCACTGTTTTTCCAGGCTAAGCTATTGCTGGTCGTAGTTAGTAGTACAGGGTGATTCAGAGTAAATTTCCCTTTTCGAACGCGCCCTGTACATCCAACTTAATATTTTTGTGGGGGGTTAGCGCTGGCAATTTGCGGCAACGGCGTGCGGATTCTTAGTAAACATGGAGCAGTGGTCGAACTAGCAACACGCGTTTATGGTTAAGGAGTTTTTTACCATTAAATATTGGACCCCATGGGATCATGGCTCAGATTCGCAACGTCTAGTCGCAACCTATCGACCCCGACTTCCCATTGCCTTTCTACAAGGAGTCGGGACTTAATGATTGAGAATCCCATACTGCATATCTCCTAATCTTCTCGGGATATGACATGAACTCTAGACACTTTCATTGTATGAGCATATAGCACCAGATCAACTCGAGAACCGTTAGAATATTCGGCGTATACGTGATGCTCCGTCAAAAAATTTATTGAAATCGTGGGTTCAAAGATTCAGACAAAATGGTACAATGGCAAATCAGAAGCGTCCCGGCTAACAGCAGTCCATCAGAACGTCAGAGAACACTGGGTCATTGAGATTGTGCGACGTGCTGCTACTGAAAATCCGAGTCGCCCAATTCGAAAACATGGTGGGACGCTTCTGATTTGCCACTGTACCACTTTGAATCCTTGAACCCACGGTTTCAATAAATCTTTTGATGGAGCGTCACGTATTCGTCGGATATTTGAATGGTTACAAAAACGTCGCCGTGCCGCAACATAAGAACCGTTCGATTTAAAAATTGTCTCGACCATAAACGTGCGTTGCTCCTTCGACCGCTGCTCCATGTTTACTGATAATCCGCACGCAGTCGCCGCAAATTGCCAAAGCTACCTTCCCCACAAATATTAAGTTGGATGTACAGGGCGCGTTCGAAAAGGGAAATTTACTCTGAGTCACCCTGTATTAAGTTTTATATTCGATAGGAGATAATGTTATGTATTTCCTAGCTTAAATTAGCTCCCTGCATAGAGGAGGTGGAGGTGTTAAAACCAGTGATACTGAAGTGACAGTGTGTGTCAGTGTGTCACAAGAAACTAGAGAATAGATCAATCTCTGGAGCTTGAATTAAAGATTTCTTAATCAGTACCCACTCGTTTTAAATCTACACATAAACATAACAAAAACATTTGTCGTTTTCTCTGTGCATCTACATTTCATAAATCCCTAATTTAAATTTGCAAATTAGCTCTTGTCGTCATCGAACCGACATCTGCGGTTATTTTAAATAAATTAACTTCGAGTTCCGCTTTTCGATAATCAGATTAGAGTTTCACTTGAACGATTAAGTTTAGAGAGCAACGAGCACAGATCAAATGACACGGGCCAATAGATAAATGCTTGTGGTTTATTTGACTTCGTAATGGGAATTTGATTGGATGCTTTATGCTTTTCTTAGAACAGAAGCTACTTAGTCTAAATGAATATCATTTTAGGACAAAAAAATACTAATACATATTATTTTTTCCTTCGAGCTAAAGAAGCGAAAAGGGAATTATCGATTATTTTCCCTGCGGTTATCATCTTTGAAGATCGCGGCACAGACAAACGGGGAATTCGATAAAAGCTCGACACTACTGTATACTGTACAGACCTACTTTTTCGCTTTTGGAATTTATTCGGTTACGCTTTAAGTTGGTTTTCGTGTAATGGGCTTGAGGCCTCAAGTAATATTTTTTATCAGCGTTGAGTTATAAACAATATCTATTTGTATTACAACGGGGCAAAGTGCATGATTTTTTCTCTAGAATAATTTGATACTTCATGATGGGAGGCAATGGCAATTTACGTTGAATGCCTGTGCTTATTCTGCGGCTTTTTACTGGGTTCATTATCATCATTCATCATTATCCACTTTGTATTTTATGTTGACGAAAATAAAAATGTTAAAAGGAATATACTTAAGAAAGGATAACAGACACCAACATCAAGACTCCAACAAACTCACTATTATCTTTATCAAATAATGTCAATAGCTGTGTCAATAGTGAGTAATTTTGATTGGCAGAAGATACGAGAACAAGATATTGCTACTTTAAACAGAAGGTCATCCTAATTTGTCAGCAATACCAGAAAGTAAATAATAATGGTTTCTATGATGAAGTTGTTGACCTGAAAAACTGACGATGCACCTATTGGAATATCCAAAAATGTATAGAGGAAAATTAGTTGTTGATAACTAGAAGTCGAATCCTCCGTATATCATAGATGAAGCATTTTACCAAGAATGAAGTTCTTGACAAAGAAACTAAAATCCCAAAGAAATTTACGACCCTTGGTCATGTAATGAGAAAAGAGCAGCAATATGAGGTAATTCTTCTTGCAAGAAGGATAACGCTCGTTGGAAAATCTCAGGAATTTGAAATTAGACGTCAACAAAGTAAAAAGGTTGTGTAGTCCAAAAACAATCAGCCGCATAGCAAATCGGACACTAATAAATTAACAAATTTTTCTAGTTCTCTGTTTTGAAGAATTTAGATAACTTGTCATAATAAAATGAGTATTGTAATATTCCGAGAAAATAGACCCATAAATCACAATGTCTTTACTGTAAAAATTTAATAAATGTCAAATAATCAAAAACAGAATTTCCGGTATATCCAAATCAGTATCAATAAATTGAAAAATGAAACAAATTAACGCTAACGTAATTCGACACCCAGCCTTTGTCATCATCTAAATTAAATTCTTAAAAATAATAAAAATGAGGCCAGGGTAATTAAATTGATGATTTATGGCATTCTTGAACATAAAATATTCGACCCCGATAAATCAGTATATTGCGACATAATTATTCGATTTTCTAAAATTAAAATGATAAAAGTTTCAAGGAAATTGCATCATTATTTTTAATAATATTTAGGTCCGCCAATAGAATTGTCTGATTGATCGTCAAACGACCGCCTATTGACGATTCTGGGGGATAATTATTAATACTTTGCGGGGGGATCGATTTAATATAAATTCCGCAGTTGCTAGTTAGTTGTCAGTTGAGAGATGAGTTCGCAGTTCTGTCCAGTTTGAGTTAAAATCTACAGTACCTAAAGTGTCAGTCCGGAAAGTTTCTTGTATTGCCTCGGTAACCGTCTTTGAAAAAGTAGCGGAAAAATTTTAAATGAAAGAACAATTAAATTCGTCAACAATTATGTGTGTTTTATGGATAAAATGTAAGTACTCTATAGTGACAAGATCTACTTAATGATGAACATGACTTTGTGTGATTAAACTTTGAATTTCAATGCCTAAAACTTGAGTGATTTTCACTAGAAAAACTTTTGACTTTATAATTAAATTTGGAACTTTATTACATAAATATCAATAACTCGAGTGTTTTGAAAATTGAACATTATTGCATAACTTTAATTGCCTTCAGATATAATGACATTCCAATTTAATTTTGCACCAAAAATATGAAGGGAATTTATAATGCACTTACCCATAATTATACAATTTTGACTATTTTGAGTAGGGATTATGAATTAAACACTTGGGTTTATTAGCTAGGCATAGGAATTCGAAAATAGAATTTGTTCTGATAAACTATTAACTGCAATAGGATACTTTGAAAAAAAAACTTGATGTTCATGAAATAGAATTGTTGAAATGAATTTTGGATTAGGATTTTTATTGTTCAAGTAGAAATTATTGTAAGGTTTTATAAGAATAAGTTAGTAATACCTATATTGATAAACAAATAGGTAATTATTTTGGGTTTTCATAAGCAGTCAGTAAAGGACTAAGAAATTTTAAAGAATTTATCTAAATAGGTGAAGGGTAGTTAATAGGAATGAATCGGAAGTGTTGAAATGCGTTAACTCATAAGTTATGAGAAATAGTAGGAATAGGGCGTTTCTTATTTAGTAGGGATATTTCAGTGGTCCGTAATAATAACAATTTTAGAACGGATGTGAAGTAATTGAATTTATAGAAATAGATGAGGCTGTCAGAATTGGAAGATATTTTGCTGATTTAAATTTTTGAGTTTTATGTATAATAAAATATAATATTATTACACCTCAATAGTTTGTTTCTCTCTCTTGCAAATAGACTCTTCCACAGATTTTAGGTAGCAGCTCCAAGTAAATAAACACCATCAATATACCGCTCGCCATTTACCATCTAACTAATTACATAAAGTACTTGGGGAGTTTTGCTACAGTATCATTTGTCTGTTAATTGTGTACTTTTGGGAATTTCAATTTCGTGTTAAGGCACTGTACCCTTCGATGCATCCTTATTTTCAATAATTGAGGGGATTGGATTACCTTGAATAAATTATATTTTGCTGGATCAGAACCAAATCTCATATAAATAGCCCTCGTTCGTTACGTGGCCAAAAACCTAGAAATTTCATAACAAATGTTACCACTGATATACGAGCCGACGCGGTACTTAACCCCATCTGATACCGAGGCCGCGGTAAACGTAATTACGTAATTATTTATAACAAAAGCGACCCAGAACGCGGGCTGCAGCCCCGGAATAAATCGGTCGAAAATTAAAAGTTTGATGATGCACCAAAACCCGGACGTTTGGCGTTATTATTGTTGGCAACGGTAAACAGGAATTTCGGGGGAAAGGTCAAAGGTGAAACGGGGATCGTTAGCCGGTCCGCATTGATTTGCGAAATAAAAAAAAAAACACGGCCTTATTGGAGAGAACTGGAATTTATTCCTAGTTTGTTGTGGATTGCAAGGTAAACCGTGTTTTATTGGCTCAGCTATTCCCACTGCATGCGAGAACAAACGATCGCTGAAAATACTTTGATTTGGAAACGGAGTGAAGCTATACAGAATCTGATTTGGAAGTTGTAATGTCAATTGAATAAAGTTTTTATCTCTATAATAGAGCCAAATCCCTAAATAGTAAATAGTGCCCTTAGATCCTAATCCGGACATGAGTATCAACAACTCAATCAATAATAGCTTTATAATGAACCTAAACAAGCAGACACAACACGTTCGGGTGCTATAGAGGTTAATAATATACCGAAGTTGGTGCAGATCAGTGTCAAGTGTGAGGCGAGACAGCCTCTCACCTTTGCCCTTTTCCAGGTCCGGAAACTGCACCGTGTAACTCTGTAACACCAAACTTACTTATGCAGTATATTGTAGGGATCGATATGTAAAATAGAATTTTCCAGCTGCAAATGCATTGGATTTGTAGTTTGGTTTATGGACCTGATTTATTTTGGAGAAATTCTATATGCAGTAAATTTATAACTCAATATCAAAATACAATACAACGGTGTGTTGGACTATGTTGGAAGATAATGTAATATTTCACTTATGTTTCTTGGTCTAATTTTTTTTTTGTCCCATCTTTTACGTTAATGCTGAAATTGGCACGATTCAAAAGTTTCAGTAGATAGATTGCTGTCAGTCTAATATAATGATTGTGAGTCGCATTTTCTGCTCAAACCTGGTAAAAAATGGAGCGAAAAAATTGAAACCATTCAAATCCTACGTTGTTTCTAATATCAGAAAGTAAGTGAAGCATCGTAGGAGAGGAACAAAAGAATTTGTGAAATCAGCTAGCAAGAGTATTAATGTGGCCGAGGGTCGTCAGAAGATTAAACTTCCTCGAGTTATCCATTACCGAAATTAGGAGGAATTATTCCACTGATTCCTCTCTTTGCAGGACTCTGTGCGTTGGGGGCGCTCAGTGGCGGTGCTGCAGGTATTGCAAAAGCTGTAAAAGATACCCGTTCTGCCAAAGACAAACTAGCCGAGTCTAAACGACACAACGAAACGATTACGGCTTATGAAAGTATGTGAAAACTACTGAAGAATATGGCACGTTCCTTGTATTCGTACACCAACGAAAAAAGACTATCTGCAACATTAAAATCCTTGTCGAAAGTAGAATTTTATAGGCCAAATTTATTCTGGATCAAACAGCGGGTCAAAAAAAGGCAAACATTCAGAGTGAGATACATGAAACGTGTTAGCAAATCTAAATTCCAGATCCCAGCAGCATTTATCAATCAAATGCTCCCAAATTCCAAAATCAAATTTCCGCTTTCAATCGATTATACCTACCGAATCAAAAAAAAAACACCCTTCTCTGCAATTAGGGAAAAATGAGATTTGACAAAATTACGAAAAAGGCTGAAATGCATTCGCGCTGACGGGCGGATTCGTTTGCAAACGAATAGCAAAAAGTTGCAGTGTAGAGAGGCAGCAAATCAAAAACTCGGCAGGGCAAATATTTAACTGTAAAATTTGCAAAGTTACGACGCTATTTAAGCTCTCGTATGCAGTTTTCTTTTTTCAAAAGTGCCACAGCCCAGAAACAATGGAGTGGCGTCAAGAGATTTTCGTTTGGATATAGCTGAAAATTAAAACTTCACGTTATACACAAAAAAAAAACCCATTTTATTTTCCCAACCGCCACTCGCGAAAATGGCATTTGGTTTATTGTTCCCGAAATCCTGAAACGACATTTTATGGATCCCCGTTCTAATAATAGAAATACCGGCGCCTACGCGTTGTCCTGATCCAGATTGAGGTATACATTAGGACGATAAATATTTAAATACGTTTGATTTGGGTCGGTTTTGGGAAACACATAATTGAACTTTGCGATATTTATTTTATTATCGAATTTGACGGCTTTCTCAGTTACACCCTTGTCTATACAGGGTGTCCTAGGTAAAAGTAACTACATGGGGATTTCGGAAACGGCGAGAGATACACTTTTGAGGAAATAGGAAAGAAGTTGCGCTATTCCGAGCCCAATCAGATGCTGTATCGAACCTATGATAACAAACACAATTTCAGCAGTTCTTTCGTGACCAACTATCAGCTAAAAACTGTTTTTTTTTTTTTGATAAATTTGCAGTTTTACAGAGGTGTTTGTTGTCACTCCCTACACTGCTATTCTTCTTTTTAAGATTTTTCACTATAGTTCTTAGTTCAGTTAATAAGAGCAATTTAAATTCTGAGAAATCAACTTTCAATGTTTCCTATTAATTCCGCAATATCTTCTTCATCAATTTGGAAAGTTATTGATTTCTGTTGTAATATCTCTTCTGTTGTTTTATTATATCAACCATTTTGTTTCTTTTTTTGATTAAAGTCATCTTCGTTTTTTTGTAATTATTGCTCGTCGATACTTGATTTTTTTGTTTTATATGTTTTATTTCTGGTGTTCACCATTTTTTATTCGCCTACTTGTATTTCATGACTTTTTCCTTTATCGGAGCATTACTGTTTAGTGTTTCAATCAAAACATTGACGAGGTTGTCAGCAAGCATATCAATGTCTGTACAATCCCCATTCCATGGAGTATTCATCTAATCCAATTGAAAGTTTAGTTCATTAAAACTATTTATTGAATCACTATTTTCAATATCCTGCATTAAATACACCGTTATAATGGAGTGATCTGTAATTTTTGTAGTCAGATGCACAAATGGTATTAATTATTTATTATTTGTTATCATCAGATCAATAATATTGTTGATGCCCGACTGGTAACATGGGTAAAAATTGAAACATTTTGATGTAGGCCATTTTCACTAATCATCTTATTCTTGAGTTTTTCAGCATAGAAGCTTTTTTTATGTATCTATACAATAATCTCCGACACATACGAAAGTTCCTTTTTTCCATGAGTATTGTAACGAAGTTACTAAATTTTCCGTGCATCCCAGTCACTCAATTAATTGAAAATTAGCGCGAGTTCAACCAATCGGATTTTATGAGACTCACCCCGGGGTGGAAGTAGATTCTGAGAGGGGTTGCAACCCGCTGCACTTCCCCACGACCGCGTGACCTCGTGTCGCCCGCGCTGGTTGAGTGGATACGACGCGCGATCGTCACTGTACCCACAGTGCTTGCGCGCGACCATTGAAGTCGGTATCAGGGTTTCCGGCTATAAATATAGCCGCACTGCAAGAGAACGGACATTCTGTTTCAGATTCCGTTTCCAACACCAGCTCCGACCAGACCAGCCACCAGCCAAGGTACGCCGACATCACCCGCTCCGTTCTCCGCCGCCTTCAGCCCGCCGCGACGCCATCAACAATGGTAAAAGGTAAAGTAGAGTAAGAGGGCAGGTATTTTCTTCTAACGGGTATAAGGATCATAGATTGTATAGCGTGCTGCCGGACCGATTACGAGGCTCTCTATCCTTTCCATGACGAGGCAAGGGGGTGTCTGCTGGACCAATTACGGGGGTTCACCCTTGCTTCTATCCCTATATTTCTGACACTTCTTTTTTCATTTATTGGCATATTTATTGGTAACATGGATTGCACGGGGTTGCTGCCGGACCGATTACGGAGCGCTCTAATCTTTCTATGACGAGCCAAGAGAGCGTCTGCTGGACCGATTACGGGGTATCTCTCTTAGTTCCATTCCCGTACTTATGTCATGTTCTGGACTGCAGATTGAATAGCGTTGAGGCTCTATTCTCTCCGTAGAGGATTGGTGGGGAAGTCTCCGACCGAACTGATACCAAGTGACGCACCCCTCTAATTCTGTCCTCTTTTCTTCGAACCTGCACTCTACCCAGTTGCATAGTTCGCGCATGCGCCTGGAATACGAGCTGAAGGTGGTAGGAGTACGGCAGCCTAGCAACAATAATCCCTTGGAGCTATTTACCGATACCGTTATTTTTCCGCGATCTTATTACCACGATTCTCCGCCACGTACATAGTATTTACACGTTATTCTCGCCGACCTCGTTCACTCTCCCCGCTCTTCGTCTCTCATTTAATTGCATTTCCACTGTTCCATATATGTTATGTTATTGGGCAAATAAAAACTTTAATTTGTTAATTGAATTGGGTGTTTCATTTTGGGGAAGCGCATATTACTCTGGTTGCCGTCTCCACTGTTAAAAGCTACCTGGAGCACGTGGGCCCTTAACCACTATAATCCTAAGGGTGGCGCCCGAGTTTTCCGAAAATCCCTTAACCGTCCAGAAAACCAAAGTAGCGCTACAGTATTCTTCCAATATTTCTCCTATGTAAGCATTACTCGCGGCAGGCGAATGATACAAGCTAAAAATCAGTTTTTTTTTCTTTGTACAGATAGGTAGATACTTCTACTCCTGCTATCCATAAACTATTTGCCCTTGCTTCTCTCAAATATATTTGGTGTTGCAAGCTCTCTTTCAGGTAGGAAATACTTATTTCTACAGTCTGTCTACTGTGTGTTACTACATTTATCATATTGTAGGTATTCATTTATCTCTATTTCATGATTAAATGTTTCATCATTAACACACGTCTCAGACAAGACAAACATACAATTGCTGGCTTCCACATATTTATAACTTTTTGCAGTTCATTTTTGTGTGCAATTTTGCAACTTTGAATATTCAAGTACATTAACTGAGCTGCTGATTGCTTTTTTTGACTGGGAAAAATCTCCGGATAGTTTACTTTTTGTTCTAGTTCTCTATGAATCCTTCAGTTAGCTTCACAATTTCGGTCATTTACATGGTGATTTAGGTGATTATACTCCACATTCTACATCCAATGGATAAAACAGCCGTAGATAATCAAAATTTGAACTATTACCGGCTCTTGATTCTCTGTAAAACTTTCCTGTAGCCAATTAAGAGCCGGTAATAGTCAAAATTTGAACTTTTATCAACTCCGGATTCTCAGCAAAAACAGAATATATGACTATAAAAGGTGAACAACTCTGAAATTGAATAACGGACAAGAAATAAAACAATGTACTGAATACAAATATTTGGGCATGAAAATCTCATCAAGGAATCCTAGACGAAGCAATTCAATTAAAGATCGGAATACACAAGGACGCAAGGGAATATCCTTACTAAATGTTGTACTATGGGTCCAAAATATCAACAAAACTAACGGAACTAGAATATACAACACCATAGCCAAAAGCATAGTCACATTAATTCAGAAGTCTAGCCACTAAAGAACAGAGCCGCAAAAATGCTGGAAGCAACTGAAATGGAATTTTGGAGGAGATCGGCGGGCTGGTCAAAAATGGAAAGGATAACAAATCTGAGAATAAGGGAGATTATGGACGTAAAATACACAATAGTAGATAATATAAAGGGCAAACAGCTGATTTGGTTCGGACATGTACAAAGAATGGCAGATACAAGCAGAATACCCAAGTAAATTATTGAATGGAAGCCAGGGGGAAGGAGAAGACGCGGCAGACCAAGAAGAAGCTGGAGAAGTCGAGTAAATGAAGAAATGAGAGACAGAGGCTTAGTGGAGGATGCCTGGATGGACAGATGGTTGGAGATCGGGTATCGGAAGACGTAGAACGTTATAAACCGATAATCTATATATATAAACGTGAAATTCACTCACTCACTGACTGACTGACTGACTGACTGATTAAACACGAAATCTCGAAAACTACTAAACCAATAGAGATGAAATTTTGCAAACAGGTAGGTAATAGGTTGGAGATGCTCACTAAGAAATAATATCAACACGGCCTTAAGCAATCGCCTTAAATAACCAAAAATAAGAAACGGTGTGGTGCGGGAGTTCGGGGAAAAAAATGTAAACAGAAACAGACGACGTGTCAGCTGTCAAATTCAGAAATATGACAAGCAGAATCAAATTCATAGCGATTTCCATTTGCAGAATCAGTGCAAAAAAAAAAATGTGTTTTTGTCGTTATATTTTCATGCTTTCACCAGAAACGATTCGGAACCGATTCTGAACAAATTCCACCGGTCCCAGGCATTCGCAATTCGTTCACGTATTCGCCAGTCTGGAGCAAGGTTCTGGAGTTTTTGTTCGGTTCCACAACTGTTCGCGATAAAATAGGAACCTGAACCCATTCACAAGTTGGGTTCGGGTTGCTCACTCCGAGTTACTCCGATCGCACTCCAGCCGTTATCTGATAAGCTAAAAGGTAATACCCGAACGGCTGAAGTGCGAACGGAATCACTCGGAGTGCACGGAGTGAGCAAGCCGAACCCAGCTATAACTGGGCATGCGCTCTACGATTGTTTTCAATTAGTTCCGGACTGGTTCGGAATCGGTTCAAAATATGATCCGCGAACAAAGCTATTAGCAGCGAGTGGCACTTCAAAAAAATTTAACGTCAGCTGTCAAAAAATAGTCTTCAAATTCTGCAGCCACAAAGCAGAACAAAAAATGTGGTTTACAGAGAGGTGCTGCAAAAATAAGAGTTACATGACCATATGTCTGACGCAACTATCTCCTTAGCTCTTTGAAAGAAGATTACCTAATGCTATCGGGTCTTCAAAAAAAAAACCAATCAAAGATTGCTTTGGTTACGAAAACGTACGTCGCATTATTGTTTCTTTATTGGTCGGGATTTTTGACGTGACATTTTGACAATAAATTTCATTGACTGACATTGTCAAAATTAAAGAAAAATATTGCTAAGACGTGCGTTTAAAAAACCATAGCAATCTTTGATTGGTTTTTTTTTTTGAAGTACCTACAGCCTACACCTACAAAATTTGTATAGGGCGTGCGAAGCCGCGGGCAACAGCTAGTTATATATATATAGGGTGGTCCATTTAACTTGAGACAGTCTAATATCTCGAAAACGGTGTGTTTTTGAAAAAAAAAAGTTCAAATAAGAGTTACATTGTATCATGGGGGAAACAAAATGGCGGCACTTATTTTTGACTTTGACAACGTTTTCAAGGTTATTTCAAGGTCAACTCTTTTTTTTTACAATAGAAACGTATTTTTTTTATTGCAGAATCCTATTCTACAGAAAAAAAACAAGTAACTTTTACTTGAAGAATTTTTTGATCCGGTTTCAATTTAAGCTGATAAAAAAGAACGAATAATTTTTTTTTCCTCCTCACAAAATCGAAATGTAAAGAAAGGTTACCCAAAATACCTCAAAAACTATAACAATTGATCAAAATGACGAACGCCAACTTCAACACACTCGAGATATTAGACTGTCTCAAGTTAAATGGACCACCATATGGATCAAGAGCCACAGATAATCAAAATTTGAACTGTTACCGGCTCTTGATTACTTTGAAAACCTTCCTAGAGCCAATCAGGAGCCGGTAATAGTCAAAATTTTAACTTTTATCAACTCTTGCTTCGCTAGAGAACTGTTCTACAGGCAGTCAAGGCTCAAGAGCCGATAATAATTAAAATTTCGATTACTCATTTAGTTGATAATAATCAAAAACAAATTACTATTTGCAGTATCTATTATCTTGGGTATTACTTGATAGAAACTATACTTTTAAATATGATGAATTATAAATAATATCACAAAAAATCAGTTTTCAGTTCAAAAATGTTGTTTGCATCATGCATCAATCCGCACCCACATACCAAACGCGTGGTTTTGAAGCATGAATTATAAATTAAGTTGCTCAATAAATTTTGGTTGTCGTTTTTTCCAGAATGTGTAATTAAAATTTAAAACACATGCCCCAGTATTTTCGCTATAGTCCAGACGTTGCGTGTTGTTCGGTAATAATGAAAAGTGTAATCAAGTCAATTCACGCCTTCATGCTATCTACATATTAGTATTTTTATTAATAAAAGCAATACATTAATTTACTTTTATTGACCAGGGATTTTTAATTTGAAACATGAAAGCTTGATTTAGTTTTAATTACTGGATAAATGTTGGTATATTATTCGACTGAATGGAATGATTGGGATCAAAATTTGAACAAAAAGGAATGAAGAGAAATACATTTTTCTGGAAATGTTAAAACATCAGTTAATATAAATTAACATACGGGAAAACGGTTGTTTGCAAATTATGTTTTTCGAAATTTTAAGTTTGGCTGGGTGAATTTGGCTTGGCAGGTAGATCTTGGGTCGGGGTAATACAGGATTTCAGATAAGTCTGTGCACCCAGAGGTTACCCGTATGTCGTAAAACAGGGCATGGCAATAAATCATGCGAAATACAAAGAGAAGACGGGCTCTACCTGAAATTCTCAAAATGTTGTGTGGGTCATGAAATTTTGTGAAGAAATATATTTTTTTCAGATAAGTATTTACATTTCGTATTTATTTAAAATTATTTTATAGAATATTATACTTTTATTATTATTATTATTATTATTATTATTATTACATATTTTTTACAAGTAAAACATAATTATTATCTTACTTAACACATAATAAATAGGAAATTGAACAAAAATTAACATTTTGCATAAGAAAAAATAAAATAAATAAAATAGGTATTCAATTGGAAAAAAAATCATCAGAGGAGTCATCTGCGGTATTAATAATAATTGGGCGTATCTCGTCAATTACGTGTTCCATTTCGTGGGCTGTGAATATAATGTTTTCTACGTGCTCTATAGATTTAAACCACATTTCTGGGGTCGCTTTACAAGACATCATCCCAAAGTTCCAAAACAGATTCCGCTGTTGTTGTTCTGCAAGCCCATTTGTCATAAAAACTTTTTGCTATACCCCAAATCAATTCTATGGCATTAAACTGACAGTGGTAAGGTGGAAGCCGAAGAACTTCGTGACCATATTTGAGAGCCATTTCATCAATAACATACTTCTTTCCTTGGGGGGATTTTTGGGGTCTATGGATTTTGCTAATTTTTTGATATATTGTAGAGGATTTAATTCTTAACAACTTTTAAATAGGTTGAAATCTTGTAGGTATTACGGTCTTTGAAATATGAGCGTTGAAAGATGAACTTTCTGCCACTTTTTGTGTGGAGAGTATACGAAATATTGGTGTTTGTCAGTCAAAATATTGACAGGTTCACATATTTTACGTCAGTAATAAATGTCAACATAGGCTAAGGCCGGGACAGCACTGCGGCGCCAACATTGGTCCCAGTGCGGTCCCGGCCTTAGCCCAGGGCCGGCCCTACCATAAGGCGAACTGAGCGAGCGCTCCAGGCGCCAGACCTCGGGGGGCGCCTTCGACTCGTTCCTTGGTAATACAAAAAAAGGGGAAAAGTATATTTTCGCTTTGAATTCTGTCTCTGCTTTTCGATATCATGCTTCTCTGCTTGTGAGCAAGCTTGTGCTTACTTAGTATGAGAATAACCTGTCCTGACGTTTTTTTGAGACGCGCACGGATCGTGGGTGTGGTGGCGCCCTTACCCGATCATTTGATCACGATATTTCGGATAGTGATAACAGTCACCCGAAAGCAGTCCTTCAGGCGTTAGCATTTAATAATTGGCAAGATACGTTTCCTTATATCTGGACAGCTCTCCGTGTTTTTGTTACCATTCCTCTGTTACAGTGCCGAAAGGTGAACGGAGCTTTAGTAAGCTTAAGTTAATTAAAACTTACCTTAGCGGTCAACTCTAGCAGAAGAGAAACCTTCAGATCTAGCCCTGCTGTCCATTGAAAATGTTATAGCTCAGATATTGTCATATGAGGAGATCATAAATAAATTTGCTAATGCAAAAGTATGCCAACACAAAAAAATTTCGTATTTTGTTTGTTCGATTTTTATATTTATTAGGCCCGGTTTATTTATATTCAGATAAACAACCAATGGAATTAGAGATTGCATTTTTATCGGTCGGTCAGATTGCATACCTGACAGTTTATCAGAAGGTGAATAAACCGGCCCTAATGGCCGTTTCCACAAACTAGAAAGTTCTCGTGCGTCCGATGCTACGCTAATACGTTACCTACCGCTAACAATACGGTATTTTACATGGTATTTTATAGTTCATCTCGAGCACGAAATAACATAAATCCTCTAATCCCTTATTCTGTTTACATTTTGACAGCTGAGTTGAGTAATCTAACCCCACTTTTTTTGCTTGTTTTCTAACTTTTATTTATTCTGAAGATTCCTGAGCTTGAATAATTTTCCCTTGGTGTTTTTTATGGAGGAATTATTAGACGTTGCTGTTTTTGCAGACATAAATGAAGCGTAAACTAGTTTTGACAGAGCATAGCGTTACGGTAAGGCATCAGGCATCCGGTAAGTTCCGTTAAATAGCGGGCTCCGCTAACGCTTATACCGTAAGAACTGTCATACTTGTCAAGCGTTGTCAGCGTTACGGTATTTGAAATTTGAACAGCCCGAGAACTCTACTATTACGATAAGTATTTCCTAAACTGACATTTCTCCATGGAAAACTGTCAGTCTAGGGAATACTTATCGTTTAAGGCTTCCCGAAAATAACTAGTTGGTGGAAATGGCCATAAGTGTTATAAGTGATATTACCAAAGTGGATTATTGATTGATCCCACCAAAGAATGTGAACTAAATGTTAGTAAATAAGAGAACTTTGTACCAACGAACAGAAATGTTTTGAATTTTCAATTGGTAAGATAAATAGAGACATTGAGCTTTTATTTGTTCCAACCCAGCAGGAAACCGTAATATGATCGTCAGGATTCTGCGCAAAACCTAAAATGTTTGCATAGAAACTGAAATTCGTATACAGAGTGGTTCCTAAACCGTTCTGGGACGTTTTTTTGACGGGTTGGAACAAACCTATTAAATTAGATAATGGTCAAAATCCATACTCGCGTATGCGAATCACATTTACACTAGGGGCGCCAAAGTCAGATCTCGCTCCATACTAAAAGTAGCCTCGGGCCGGCACTGCCTTAGCCGATGTTGACAATTGTTGACATTAATTTGTTGTGATGTAAAATATGTAAAACTGTCAATATTTTGACTGATAAACACCAGTAGCACCAGTATTTCGTATACTCTCCACACAAAAAGTCGCAAAAAAGTTCATCTTTCAACGCTCATATCTCAAAGACCGTAATACCTACAAGATTTCGTCCTATTTAAAAGTTGTTAAGAATTAAATCCTCTACAATATATCAAAAAATTAGCAAAATCCATAGAGCCCAAAAATCCCATGTTAGGTGTGCGTTATCCTTTCCTGCTTAATATCGTATTTTACATGGTCTGGTAAGTCGTAACTTTTAGAACTTAATCTACTCCTCTTTACCTTCTGGTCAATTTTGCCTTCTTTTTCCAAACTGTGGATGTTGTATAATGTTTTTCTGGAAATTCCACACGCTTCAGCAGTACGATCTTGAACTGCTAGGACGGACTTCAATAAACCACCGTTTTCTTTTTCTGCAGTAAAATATTGTTCCACAAATATCACCAATTTTCGTTCTTCTGGTCCTAATAAATGCACTTTTTTGGTTTCCATTTTCAATCACACAATATTCTTATAATCACACAAAACACAACTAAGCTGGCTGGTGCACTTCTATGAATATTTAGTCAGCTGTATCTAAATAACCAACCCTTTAAAAAGTAAGTAAGTACCGCCCTACTTATTGTAAACTATGCATTAATTATTGCTAATTGCTACCTGGAAAATCATCAAGTGCTAATATTTTAGGTATAATTTAGGCACCAACTTCTACACCTAGAAACTAGGAAATAATAATAATATAATTAAGCAAGCAATAATTATTTAATAGTTATTTATGTATCAAGGGTACTGAGTAAATGATTTTGCCCTGAGGGCGACAGTCTTACAAAGCCGAGGGCCTCTGGCCCGAGGGTTCGTAAGTCGCCCGAGGGGATATTTATCTATTAGTACCCGTGGTGCATACAAACTTTTATGTCATACCAGTTGGTTGTGAATAATAAATACCTGTAAAAAAAGTGTCACTTCGCAAATTGTCATCAGTGTGCACCTATATTTTGTTAATAAAGAATAAGTTAATTGAAAACTGTTTTTTGCGCCTTTATACCCGCGCGGGCCATAATGTGTACTTTATGCCCGCACGGGCATAAAGTAATGAATTATGTAGATGGTATCTAAGGTATAAAAACACAATAATGTATTGGTATGACATAAAATTATTAACCTATACCTGTATTTAAAGCACGTTTTCTTAAATTTTCATTTCGTTTTGTTTGGGTAGCACTGGAATTTCGGTATAAATCTTATTCAGAAACTTTGACATGCCCTATATTAATTCAGGTGCTGGTGTACCATTTTTTAAAGTTACTTTAAAATATAATTTTGTCAAGTAATATTTTTTTATGAACTAAATTTTAAATAGGCAAGTACTCTATAGACATTTATTTTCGACGTAGGTAACTCAAAAACTTTAAAATTAGTGTGAAAATAGCTATTTATACAATAAGTTACGAAATGAGCGTCTTTTAGGCACGCGACGTGAAAATTGTCCAACGAGGCAAAGTTTGAGTAATAGACTGTGAGATAGGGGCTGTTTAGTGGAGTCATTTTTTTTGTCTGGCATTTTGAGGGCTGAATGTAGCTACTAAGCTGATGAGAATATGGGTGATTTTAATGCCTGCCTCCCGTTCGAAAATTTGCAGAAGAAAAAAATTTACACGAAGAATTTTTTTAAAAAAAAACCCATAAAAAATTCCAGATGCTTTTCAATAGCTGAAAAAGTGGGGATGAGTGTCAACTTCCAAGAGAAGAGAAAAGAACCTTCCGCATTTACTTTTTGTCTGGTAATCGAGAGAATGGAAGGTTTTGTTGCTAAAATAACGCTGAAAAATCACCAGACGGTAATCACAGTTCGAAGTCGAGTTTTCCAGCGAAACCTTCTGTGGACATTTCGAACAGGGGGCCGGCATTAAAACCACTTTAATTCTCATCAGCTAACTAGCCACATTCATCCCTCAA
Organism: Ceutorhynchus assimilis; assembly: GCA_917834065.1. NCBI lineage: Eukaryota > Metazoa > Arthropoda > Insecta > Coleoptera > Curculionidae > Ceutorhynchus > Ceutorhynchus assimilis. Next base: position 9,975,144 of record OU892281.1, read on the forward strand.
AATGCCAGACAAAAAAAAATTACTCCACTAAACAGGCCCTACCTATCTCAGGGTCTATAACCCAAACGTTCAATTCAATAATTACATTTTTAATATTCATAATAAATACAAAACAAACTTCAAATCTGTGTTGAGTGTATTTTTTATTTCTGAATAATGAATGACACTTTTAAGCACTAGTGCTTAAAAATTACTTTCACGCACTCAAAAGTCACTTTTACGCATTCAAAAGTCACTTTTACACATTCAAAAGTCACTTTTACGCATTCAGTGCTTAAAAGAATGTCGTTTTAAAACTAAAATGACAATTGAAAAGTTGCTATTATGAAACGTCAGTAGAAAAAGGACTTAATGGAACTAAATGTAAATTCGTTCACTTGGTCTTGTACTAATTTATTGTCAGCCCTGTGTTTTACGACTTATGGGTAACCTCTGGATGCACAGACTTTAGTTATTCTCCTTCAGTAGGTACCTGACTTCTACTATATCCTACTAAATATTTTATTTTTGGTGTTTTTGGAATGGAAATGTACAGGGTCGTCCACCGAGGACCGAACAGGAGCAAATATTTGACTATATTTAGAGAAAATCCAAAATAGCTCTTACTTACAAACTTAAGAAAATGCGATGAGTTCAAATATGAAACCAAAAATGAAACTTAACATCATTCTGTTATTTTTCTTTTTTAATTTATTTCTGGTTTATTAGATTTTCAAAATTATAATTGTCTGAACTTCTTCTATAGAGAGCCTTTATTAAATCATTCAAAGTGATAAGCCTTAGGCCTTTGGCAATCAGGACAATAGGAATCTGTTTTTAGGATTGTTTCAACAGAGTCCAGGTATTATTATCAAATATTTTCTCTTATACAAATTTATGAAAATAGGTGAGTCATTGTATTTGTTGTCGCTTTATAGATTCTCTAGAAAAATAATATTGAAACGTACATCTCTTAAACTCTATGTTCTTCAAGATTTATCACCAATACTCACCTTAAAAAATTCTTCTCCGGATTCACCAAAACTCCCGCTCACGAAACCTGTAAACGCCGGCGTTAAAAAAAAAAAAAGAAAAGTCCGCGACAAAAATATCCGCAATAAAATTTAGTCCACCAGGACAACGAGGAGACGGACAGCAACAGCAGCAGTAGCAGAGCAGCAGCAGCTTAGCTACAAAAGGAGGAATCGGCAGCAGGCAGGAGTCCCTGTTGGAGGGTCCAGGAGGCTACACTGGCAGGATGAAGTGCGCCGCGACGCTTGCCCGGCCACCACCGGGACGCGCGCCCGCGCACGCAAACAAACACTTTCTTTTATTTCTCTTTCCCCCCTGATTCCCTCAGGGTTCACCTTGCGTTCGCCCCCACCGATATCTCCCTATTTCTTCCTTTTTTTTTTTCTTTCTTTTCTCCCCGATTCGCTTTTTGATAATATTGTATATACAACGACAGCGGCTAATTGGGATGATTGTTTCGACGTTTTCGGTTTTAAATTTTTTTGGGATCTTTCTGCTTGGACTTGGAATACCTACTATACTATATACTAAGTATACTATATATAAAAATGAGTCATAGAAGTCTTAAAAAATAATAGAAGCTAGATATAAGTGCGGACGGAATAGCTTGCACCAAGAGAAGGGCCGTGAATCATCCTGCTGTTACGTTGTCATTTAAATTAAAAAGTGTTTATACTAGAATAAATTAGTTTTTAGGTTGAGTCAAAATATTCTTTGTTGATTTCTATATTACTCAGTCTGTTCGTGGCTTTTCTTACGAACGAATTGTAATATTAATTGTCATTTAATAGTTGATTAATTAATAATAATTATGTAATATTCCTAATTAATAAATAAATGTATTGAATTGTGCTCGTCGTGTTCTTGAACTCGCCCGGTCCGCCTACATTCAGAAGTGGTCGAAAACCTCGGTGAGACTTCGGTGTAATATTGTTGTACTCTTTATAATTGTTTTCCATTTGTATCCTCTTTAATATAGTCTGTTGAAACTAGTGCTGGAATTGCCAAATATGGGCCTTCACCGCAAGAAATCACGAAGCCAACGATCGCCTTCGTCTTCAGAACACAGTTCTTCATCCAGTGACAATGAATACCATCGAAAGACAAAACCCTACAAGGTAAAACGAAGCCGAGAAACTGTAAGTTACACACCTCCATTTGCTTATCAACCATGGTTTTCGCTAATGTATCGTATATTTTATCTAGTTCAAGTTCTGTGTCAGTTGTTCCTTCAGTCTCTCTTTGTATATGGTTTTATTTTGTGCAAGTTTGGTCATGTCTAGTTGTCCCTTGTTTCCATTAGTTTTTCTTTTCATTTCAAAGTTGTCATCGATACGTATTTTTGCTTTGACCATTCTGTAATCGCTGCCTGTGGTGAAACTGTTCGGGACTGTTACATCTTTAATAATATATTTTTCAGTGGTCAGTATGTAGTCAATTTCATTTCTCGTTGTTCCATTAGGGCTGAGCCATGAGTTACAAATCAGTACGCGATGTACGATTTTTTAAAAACAAATAAATTTCACTTAAAACTATTACAATATTTTTACGTTTAAAATTTATTAAAATTCGAAGCGTCGAAAGTGAATGCAAAGCTCTGACTGAGGACGCTCGGCAAGTAGAAGCTACAAAAAGAGAATACAGAATGCAAGCTAATGAAAAATAATATGCTGATTAAATAAAATATACAATGTAGAGCCGTATGTAACTCATGCTCACTTTCTTTGCGGTTTTTTCTTATAGAATGAGTTCATTGCATATAGATGTATTTCTTCTAGACAGTTCATCAAGGTAGTGCCCCTATTGTTCCTCTCACCGTACTTGTAGTTCCCGATTTTTGTCTCTTCTTTATTCAGCTTCTTACCAAGTTTGGCATTGAAATCTCCAATTGCTAGAGTAAAGCGAGTTATATGTTCTTCCATACATAGCCTTTGAGATATCTTCATAGAATATTTCGATGCTCTCGTCGTCGTAAGTTCAAGTGAAAATCGAGTAGCCCAATCTGAGACTCCCTTGATAGTTGGACGTGTTTACTTATCGCTTTATTTGTATTAAATCCTACTGCAAAGTTACTGTTGTTTTCGTTACCTTTGCAGTATAGCAGGTTACCGGAGTTCAATTTTATTTGATTTTCTGTTTTTCTTCGAGTTTCTGACAAGCCTACTATGTCCCACTTTATTCTTGTCAGCTCTTCCTCTAGTTCATATATTTTTTCGTCAGTGTTCATTGATCTAATATTGTATGTTCCTATTGTTAGGTTGATCTTTGATCAGTTTCTGTTATTTTTTCTGTGCTAGTCGTTTTCGTGGGGATTTTATCTTTGTTGGGAGCGAATTTTTGCCTCTCCTAGATTCCGTGAGGCACACCATAGAAGTGTGGGAGTCGGGAAATTTCCGACCCACCTGGGGACCAGTTCCATTTGTTTTAAAGTTTTATGAATATAGTAAATCATAAACCCACTAAAGGTTGCTCCTTATATGATTTCTTTTTTGAACATTTATCTGAAATTAATAAATTAAAGGTAAAGTTTTTTGATGCTGACAAATTTTTCTCCTCAATTTGTGGGGCAATCAATGATAATAACATAACCTCTGCCGTAGAAGCTTCAAAAATTGTTGACTTTGTAGCAAAACGCCCCAAGTACTCTATGTAAATAGTTAGATGGTAAATGGCGAGCGGTATATTGATGGTGTTTATATACTTGGAGTTGCTATCAAAAATCTGTGGAAGAGGGTCTATTTGCAAGAGAGAAACAAACTAATGAGGTGTACTAAATTATATTTTATTTCACATAAAAAAAAACCCAAAAAATCATCAGCCAAATATCTTCCAATCCTTTACATCCTTCTTTATTTCTATAAAATCAATGCTTCACATCCGTTCTAGATTGTTATTTTACGGACCACTGAAATATCCCTACTAAATAAGAAACGTCCTATTCGTACTATTTCTCATATATTATAATTTAACTCATTTCACTACATCCGAATCATTCCTAATAACTATCCTTTACCTAATCAAATAATTCTTTAAAATCTCTAAGTCCTATACTTATGAAAACCCAAAATAAATTCCTATTTGTTTATCAACTAATTTATTCTCATAAAATCTTACAATGACTTCTACTTGAAACATAAAATTCCTAATTCAAAATTCATTTCATGAACAATAAATTCTTTTAACAACTTTCCCATATTTTAAGACAATTCTATTTCATGAACTTCAAGTTTCTTTCCAAAATTTTCTATTCCCTTTAATAGTTTATTTAATCAGAACAAATTCTATTATAATTTTCCTTTTAACAACTTTCCAATATTTTAAGACAATTCTATTTCATGAACAAGTTTCTTTTCGAAACATCCTATTTCCTTTTAATTAGTTTATTTAATCAGAACAAATTCTAATATAAGTTTCCTTTTAACAAGAAACATTTAAATTAAAATGTCATTATATCTGAAGGCAATTAAAGTTATGCAATAATGTTCCATTTATAAAACACTCGAGTTATTACTATTAAGGCAATAAAGTTCCACTGTTAAATTAAAAGTCAAAAGTTTTTCTAGTAACAATCCTCAAGTTTATAAATTCAAAAGTATTTCTAGTAAAAATCACTCAGTTTGTTTTTATGCAATGAAAGTCAAAGTTTAATCACACAAAGTCATGTTCATCATTCATATTCAAAATAATTCTTGTCACTATAGAGTACCTACTTACATTTTGTCCATAAAACACACGTAAAATTACTCAATTAATTACTCAAAATATTTAGCTAGCACGCACATAAATTATTGAACGAATTTCAAATGTTATTACTTTCCCGATTTTTCGTATTTTTCTAAGTCAAATCGAACGCGTCTTCCGAGGCAGCTTCGCGACCTTTCAACCGGGCAAACTCATTTGGTTCTGTAGACTTTTACTCAAACTGGACTGGACAAATGATAACTGGCTACTGTCTCTAACAACTAAAAACGAGGTATTTATATTTTCCCCCAAATCGTCAACGGGCGGTCATTTGCCTAGCAATCCGACACTTCCATTGGCCAACCTAATTATTATTAAAAATAATGATGCAATTTCCTTGGAATTTTACATCATTCTTAGCCTGAAATCAATTAATTATGTCGCAATACCGTGATTTATTGAGGTCAAAACGTTATGGACTCAAGAATGCTATAAATCATTTATAATTAACATGCTGGCCTTGCTTAGAAAAAAGTTCATTGATCGGGTTTTAGTGATGTCACTGTCCTCATTTTTATCATTTTTAAGAATTTAATTTAGAAGATGACAAGCGAGGGGGGTTCGAATTACGGTAGCGTTAATTTGTTTCATTTTTTAATTTATCGATACAGATTTGAGATATCAGAAATTCAGTTTTTGATTGCTTGATTAATTATTTAATTTTTACAGTAGACATTGTGATTCACGGGTCTAATTTCTGGATCATTAAAACTTGAATACCTTAGGAGCTTATCTTAAGAATAAAACCTATAATTTACCCAAATCTATCACAAAACAGTGCACCTACAATCAAACCACATTTGCAAGGCCCTAGTACTTATCAAAAAAGTTCCACGTATGTACCCCAAGCTAACACAAGCCATTATAAAGCTTCACATAGTAAATCTGATAACAGACAATAAAGCAAGAATATGTATGGCATGTGGTAAAATGGGGATTTTTAAGAACAGGTACGACGGTAACATAGTACCTATGTATCAGAACATATTAAGGTAGGTAGATGAAGTAGATAATGAAATTCAGTTCTATTTCATAGATAATTTAGAATTTAAATTTGATATTTTGATAGGAAAGAACTTTAGTGAAAACCCCGACATTATATATTATAAAGTCAATAATTTACTTTATTTTAAAAACAATAATGATACATTTGAACGTTTTCAAAATATTAATCATGACCAAAATATGTCTGAATGCATTACATGAGCTTTTACACTCATTTGAATCATGTATGATTGAGTCAAACAATAGTATAGGTAAAGTGCATAAGGTTTCTTGACAACAAATAAACCAATTTCTAGAAGGCCTTGCAGAGCTACCGAAAAAAATATTACAAAAGATTTGCTAGACGCCGACATTATTAGAGAAAGTAAATCTGCCTACTCGAGTCCTACTCTATTGGTAGATAAGAAAGATATAATGAGAAAAGGATGGTTGTAGACTATAGGACGATTTAGCATCGGGGTTCCACCAGATCCCGACGGAAGAAAAGTCAATACCATATACGGCTTATGTAACGCCGGAAGGACATTACGAATATGTTAGAGTTCCTTTTGGATTAAGTAATGCTCCTTCGGCATTTCAGCAATTTAAGAACGTAATATTCTCTCCCTTACGTCATTATAACGTAATACCTTATTTAGATGATTTATTGGTACCATCAACAACCATAACTGAAGGCATTTTTATTTTGAAGAAATTAGTAAAGAGTTTGGACTCACAATCAAATTTTAAAAAAAACCTATTTTATGATGACAAAAATTGTTTATTTGGGCTACGAGATATCCTTCAATAAAGTATGCCCATCGAATACCAAAATAGAGTCAAAATTTCCCTATCCCCCAGTGTTGCCAATGACCCGATAATTATCGAATTCTACCATAATTTTGACTACGATTCAATAATCGATAATGACATGACAAGCTAATCTACCATAATTTATTGAAACTACAATTTTAATATAGATTTTTCAAATTTCTAGTTAAAAATTAAAAATTAATTAAAAAATTAAAGGTGGTTGTTGGTTTTGAGTGTTGTGACGTAATGGTGCGAGCACCAAACACTTGTCCCAGATTGAGCCAAAGTTTCATGCCAGTAACTTTACTGGTTTCCAAAATATGGCCTTTGAAATATTTGAAAATCAAATTCCCATACCCCTTTGGAAAAATTCGAATTTTTAAATTTTGCAATGTTTGACTTTACCAAGCAAAAGAGGAGATCAAAATTAGTGAAAAATCATTTTTGCAACTTTTGGGTTTTTAGAGTTTTAAAGCCTTGTAAAAAAATAAAAACGATTTTTGCAATTTTTGGGCTCAAAAAAGTTCAATAATCTGACATTATTTCACAAAGTTGCTGATAACTCGTCTATTATTGTAACAAATACAATGTAAAATTATATATTCTGAATCAGAATTAAATTATTATCTTCAAGATAAAATAAGACTCAATTCTATATTTTAAATACTTTTCAAGATATTGAGGCTCAAAGTTGAAACTTTACCTCAAATTTTGCAAAAGCTTCCAGGCGGATTATTTTGAAAACGATGCCCTTGGGCTTGGAGTCTTGAATAACCTTTTTTGTAGCCCTTATTAAGAGCTACAATTGGGCAAAAGATTCATGCCAATAGCTTCACTGGTTTCCAAAATATGGCCATTTGAATTATTTGAAAATCAAATTTCCATGCGTACCCCTTTGGAAAAGTTCGAATTTTTAAATTTTCAGTTTTTCGAATTTTTGACTTCACCAATCGAAATAAGGGGTTAAAATTAGTAGAAAAGCATTTTCGGGACTTTCCTTTTTGGGTTTTAAAGCTTTATTAAAATATAAAAACGATTTTTGCAAAAAAAATTCAATAATCTGACATTCTTTCACAAAATTGCTGATTACTCTTTTATTATTGTAACAAATATAATTTAAAATTATATATTCTGAATCAGAATTAAATTATCTTCAAGATAAAATAAGATTCAATTCTATATCTTAAATACTTTGAGGCTCAAAGTTGAAACTTTTCCTCAAATTTTGCAAAAGCTTCCAGGCGGATTATCTTGAAAACGAAGCCCTTGGGCTCGGAGTCTTGAATAACCTTTTCTGAAGCTCTTATTGAGAGCTACAATTGCCAGAGTCCCAGCTAGAACCCGAAAAATGAAAATAGAGATAAAAAGTCAAAAAAGTTGACAGAAACTTTTACTGATAATTTTTTTTGGAATCTGATAATTTGGCATCTGACAACACTGCTATCCCCAAAGTCAACATCAATTAAGGTAATTCCTTGGCCTTGTCGGCTATTTTCGAAAATTCGTGAAAGATTTTGCACGATTATCAGCACTTCTGACAAAAATTTTAAAGAAAAGATGCTAAAGTGGGAAATGGTTATGCAGGTATTTCAATTCAATGTAAAGGTAATATCAAAAGTCCTGTGGCCTGGAATTGTGCTCGTTGTGTTTTTGAACTCGCCGGTCCGCCTATATAAGTACAAGAGGATAACTAAGGTAGGTGCGCTAAATATTGCCATTGTTCCTAATATGGTCACCCCTCGTTACTCAGCTAGTATCGATGCTGCATGTAGGTGGCAGCAGTAGCAGGTACTTTGATTTGTCAGCCATTTGTTTTCTATTCGGCGGTTCAGTCTATGCTAAACGTCAGACGTCAGGAGCACGACATTTGTTTTTCCGGTCCGCGCTATAAGAAAATTAACTTTTCACGTTGACCCTACGCAATCTTAATTTACATTTACTGGATTTTTTTAAAATTAAGTACAGAGAAGTACACTCCAGTGGCTTTTGTTTTATGAATTGCATGAATTATTTCAACTGGTTTCTAGGTTGGAGATTTTTTTTTGTGGACGTTATTTGTTCCTAATATTGCCATCACTAATTATGCGCTTGTTCCTAGTTTGCTGTCAATATGTTCACGAGGCCTGTGTAGGCCTAACTAAGGATGACAAAGAAAACTCTATCTATCCTCAATGTTCTTGAGTTTAATTTTTTTTTGTCAGAAAATGTTGTTATTTTTATTTTTTGTTCCTATGTTCCTAATATTGACATAGGGTGGCAATAATAGGGAGAGCTGTGATCCTAATATTGCCATTCTCAACTTCAACTAAAACGTTCAATATCTTCATTTCTATTAAGTTTTTTGAGGTGAATAAAATATATGATTTAAACTTTACTCTTACCCAGATTTGTATTCCTTCATTAATAAAAGTATAGGATTTAATCACTACCAAACGTTAAGGTGGCAATATTTGGCACACTTACCTCATGAACTCAATATAGAAGCAATCGAACTGCCACACAATAACATTCCCAAAAACAGAATAAACTCTACTAGAGTCAAGTTCGAAGTGGGTGAAATTGATTTGGTAATAAATCAGATTTGATTTTTGACAGTACTTCATCTTTCGCTGTCTCGACTCGGATACTTTCAGCATGGAGCTCTAACGTCGATATGTCGAAAATAGTTGAATAACGGAGTTGATTTATTCGTATGCTCACAACCTCTTCTGTATTCTACCTCGTAATGGAAACTTGCAAGGAAGGAAGAGTATGTGAGTATAGTCTAGCAGAAGTCATAGTTGCTAATTTCCCATTCTGGTGAAAATTCGTTTTAGCGGTCTGTCATCGGTGTTTAATTTGGATTTTCTTCCATATAAATACATGTAATAGTGATTTACTAAAAAAAAAATATGGCTTAAAAACTAGCTGTGGTTACGTCTACTATACTGTTTCCTTTTTATTAGGATCGAAAACAGGGTGAGCATTGTATAATAGGTAAATGTAAAGCAAGCATATAAACCAGGTACTGTTGACGATATTTCACCGACACTGAAAATACTGGCACACCTCCCATACTCCTTAACTTAAAAGGAAATTTCATCAACAGTCTCATTAGTTTCTACTGGTGTTTTCGAATGAAAATACATACAGGGTGACAATTTGAAATGTAGCAAATTATTTTTTTGAGATATCGATGTTCAAAAGTAAGCACCTTTTGAAAACTAGTAATTTTGACTATCTTTGAATAGTAGTACTCTACTTTACTGAACTCTCTATCGTTTAGGGTTTTCGAGAAAATCGAGTTTGAAGTTTTGGACAAAATGTCGACCAAATCCCAACTTTGAAGTTCAATATCCCGGAAACTTCACAAGTTACAAAAACCAATTTTGCAGGGCTTATGGGGAATTTAATACTCTTTTCAATGATGCATAATTGTAGAGAATTTTCTCAAATATCATTGAATTGAACATTTGAAGATATGACCAATTATTCATGTCAAGATTCCAAAAAATGTTTAGATCCAAAAATTGGATTTCCTTTTTGGATTTTTTTTTTCTCATTGAAATTTTTAAATGTTACTGATAATAGAGTTAGTTGTTCCTGATTAATTTGGACTCGCTCTATCGATTTAAAAAATCAGAATTGAAAAAAAATCCAAAAATAAAAATTTTCAGTTTTTGGTACTTTTTCCTAAGAGTATCCCCTCTGAATTTTAATTTGCAAATCTCCACACCTGATTTTCTCGTTTACGGTTTTTGAGAAGCTGCTAGAAAATCGAGTTTGAAGTTTTCGACAAAATGTCGACTAAATTTCAACTTTGAAGTCTATTATCTCGAAAACTTCACAACAAAAACCAATTTTGCGGGGCTAATAGAAAATTTAATATTCTTTCCAATGATGTTTAATTGTAATCAAGCTTTCCAAATTTCATTGAAGATAGGATATTATTATATTCATGTGCATGTCAAGATTTCCAAAAATTTCCAAAGCCAAAATTGGGATTTCTTTTTGATTTTTTTTTTCAGATAAAAATTTTCAAATGTAACTAAATGTAAAAATTGTTGTGGACGAAGCGTCCATTTGACGTCGTTGAATCGGAGGTATATTTGGTCAGTGTTGATCGATTGAAAAGTCATATATCTACATAGTAATACCAATACATATATTATCTGATGCATAATAATAGTATATACAGTGGTTACCTACATAAAAAAGTGATAATTATTTTGCACTAAGTAGTTTTGGAAATTTTTGCCACTCGAATAATGATCATTCTCAAAGGGTTTTCCATTACATTTTCCAAACAATCTGAAATTGATGTTTTGCGCATTTCAGCAAGTAAAGAAGGATTTGTTTATCTCAATATTATTATACCCTATACCTCTGATTCATGAATCATCATTGAAGTAAGAAAAAAAGGGACCAGGGTAATGTAAACAAGCTATTGTACCTTTCTTATTTCATCCATTACCAAATCAGAATTTTAGTAAACTACTTCTAGCTGAGCATGTTTGGTATTAGACTTTAAGCATTGGACTTCCTCTTAACAATTGAAGTTGCGTTGCACTGATATCCAGGGCAACAAATCATGGTTTGATCATTTCTTTTTGGTAATTGGTGTCCCCTGGGGAGGCCGTCCACCATAATAGGTTAGGATCCCATTTGTTGCACGATTATACTATATACGGTAAGTGTAGCAGTGGGGCACTACCGAATACCGGCGAGAAATGGTTGAATTATGATTTGCTGTTGGGTGTCAGCTGCGCAGCGTGGTTTCAAGTGAATTCAGCCTAATGGGGCTTCAATATTATAGCTGAATGCTCTTCAACTTTGCCAGGCAAAATTGTTTTTGTGTTTTCCAGATGATGAGTCAAGTGATCATGTTCTATATTGTACCTAACTGAAATGTAGGAAAATCATTACTCAAAGATAGGGGGGGTAGGAGTTCGGCAATAAACACATTATTGGTATCTCCGATGTGTATTTGCCACTTTCATGACAGAATTATTTTGTTATTTGAGATCTTCCTAATAGTATTTTTTGTCTAGAGATATTCCCGATTGCCACTGTTCAAATTGTCACCCTGTATAGTGTAAAAACAATGGAGCACATAAATTGCAAAAAAAAAACAAAAAATTTAATTAACGAAATTAGTTCGTGTAATAAAAATTTATAGGTACTCACCTATATTTGTTTTTCTCAATTACAAAGAAGCATGCATTCTTATGTTTTAAAAAAGAGGACTATAATATATCTTGTAGGTTAAATTGAAATAACAACAAAAGTTTCACATAGTTGACATAAGTTGTTTATATTTTTGCAAAATAGGAATACATGCAGTAAACATTTTTATATTATCACAATAATAATAATTAATAACAAATAGAACTCTCCATCATAATATATAAAAATAAAATCAACCTAAAATAAATATGGAATTTAAATAAATACCACTGACATGGGGAGCGAGTAGTTTAAAAATGGACAGAAACGTTTCAATTATTTTTTTTATTGTATGTCAATCATATCAAACGTGTATCTATAATAATCACAAACTAGAATTGTGATTTGATACACATACCTTATAAGAAAACAATTTTTCTTTTCAAAGTTAACAAATGCGCGCATTCTAATAATACTCTTTATTAAGGCAATTGCATTTGTTTATGTCATCCACTTTTAAGTCAGATTTTATAGAATTTTGATTTAATTTGGAGATTATCACATTCTTCTCTTAGGAAAAACATTATTAAGTTGGTGAGGTAATTGTATATTCATTATTGTTTATACAAGTATAAAAGATGACATATTATTTTACAAATGCACAGCTCGCCTATTTCTTAAGTTGCCTTATAATTATTTATGTTGATTTTTAAAAAATCCTTCGTTATTTTTTTATCTAAGCATACTCTTGATATGAATAATTTATTTAAAAAAAAATCAAATACTAATACTAAAAACTATATCACATATAGAGAGTATTCTTATATATCATAAGTCTATTATTTTTATTAATTTAGTACATTATTCTTGTTGAATATCAAAGCACATTAATAACGCGGTTTTACCTATTAAACGTATTTTCTTTGAGCTTTTCTTTTAAAAACAGAATGTATTGTCGACGTCAACAACGGGGACTATTTAAACTCAGTCCATTTTTTTTTTTGTGGTGACTAGAAGCAACCCTTACAATCAAAGCAAATACTACCTTATATTAAAATGCAATACACACATTATGTATCGTTATTAGTATTATACAAAAAAACATTCCTTCTAAATATGTATTGGTTATCTAAAATTATCCATTATCGCTAAAATGAGCAAAAATACTGATATATTTCTTTTTTTTAATTAGATATTGTTATAGTATGTATGTAAGCGTATTAGTTAACGTAAAATTAACTTGATTGCCAACACTTTACTATCAAGCCCATTTTTATGCTGTATTTTGTAAAATAAGATTACACTTTGAATCCTAGAGGAAGTTACTAATACCCCCTTGATATGTTATATAAATCTCATACGTTGTTTGAAAGCGATATTTAATTGAGTACATAAATAAAATGAAACAGTTAAAAGTATTGCATGATGATTTTTAGATAACCAGCACTTGCTTTGAATATTATTTCATTAATTAAACACCAAAGGTGATTTTGTTAACATTCCTACATTAATATTTCAATACGGCTCAGTAGGTCATCTAAAAAAGCCTACAAAGAAAAGTTACTGCTACATCAAAATCACCTCTAAACAGAGTATTCATTTATTTATTTAGCAAATTAGTTTCAGTTCATTTCGGTTGTGGCCAATGGAACGCCCACTAGCGATACTGCTAGGTTTTTAACGTGCGTCTGCCATGTGGAGCTTAACTGGAAGAACTTGACGCCATTGAATTCTACTCCGTCGATGTATACTTTTTGGTTGAAAAAAATTCGTTTAATTTAAATGGTTTGTTAATGAATAACGAAAAAAAATCTCACCTCTCATTGGAGTAGAATGTGAAGCACGTGCGGAACATATTAGCCTAGATACTCCCTCCACGTTTTGGCATCGTTTTGGTTCGGATTCCTTTTCTTTTTCCTTCTTTTTGCCTAATCTCATAACTGCAAAGAATATTTTACAAAGTTAGAAGCTATTTGATGAATGAATGTGGACAATGTTCATTCCTGTCCAAGGTATGCTAGTCTTTACATAGCAAACACTGAAGATTTTATCAAGGAAAACGCCAGATCCTTCTGGAGCAATCAAATCAATGTTCCATTACTAAAGAAATGTGTTATAGCTCGAATAAGGCTGATAATGGTTGTGACATAGCTAACCTCTTTGCTCGATTTTTCTCTTCAGTTTATAACCCTACAATTATATTTAACAAAAGTATTTTTTCCACACACACCTTTCAGATATTCAGATTACTGCATTTGACATTGAAAAATCCCTCTCTGAACTCGACATTAATAAGAAAGAGGGCCCTGATGGAATCCCAAACAGAGTGTTCAAGCTTTGCTCTCACTCCCTGTAAATCCCCCTTTATTAAATATTTTTGAAGTCCCTTACCTCTGAAGTGTTTCCAAAAGTATGGAAATTGTCATATTATTATTTTAGTTTAGTTGGTCTGATAGTAGGCGGAAAGTCCAATAAAAACTGCCACTTTATAATCTTAACAATAAAACTTAATATGTAATGTACAAATTCGCGATTCACATGTGTAAGGTTTCTATCCAGTTTGTTTTTGAAAGTGTTCAAGGTTGGGGCATCCACAGTGTTTTGGATGAGTGTGTTCCATAGATTTACTACCCAGTTGGTAAGGAAGTTCCCTTTGGCAAGCATCGGTCTTATGCTTTATATATCTTCATAATGGTTGAACAGGAGTGATCCTTAAATGCTTTTTGGACAAGATATATGAAGGTGGTTGCTCTCTTTACTCTTTCCGCAATGTGGCTTTCCCATTTAAGATCATTTTGCACAACTACTCCAAGGTCTTTTTGGTTGCTGACATCTTTGAGTGTAGCGATCTTGATACATATTAAAAGATTTTTTTTTCACTGGCTGTGGCTATTTCACTATCATATTTTTTCCAAGCCTCGGTAATTAGCTGTTTTACTCGGTTATTTTGTGCCCCTTTATCTCTCATAGTGAATCGTGGTTCTGTTTCTAGTGTAGCAGTCCCACAAAGAGTGCCACATCTTCTTAAGAGCTTTGAAGATGTGGCAAGTCAACCAGGGGTTGTGTGGTTTGTTCTTTACGAACCTGAGAGGAATGCATTGTTCAATACTGTGATTTATGAGTTGGTAGCTTTGGTCGATATCAGGATCATCTGGGAGGTTGTTGAGGATATGTTTGTCCCATCCACAAATCAGGGCGCAAAAATAATGTGACTAATTACAGACCTATCAGTATTCTCTCAGCTATACCTGAGCTATTTGAACACTGTATTGAAAGCGTTTTGTCGGGTACATTACACCAAATTATAGTTAATCAGCAACATGGATTTACCTCCGGCCGCTCCGTTAATACCAACTTGTTCCTATTCACTAACTTTATCAATAGATCATTTGAAAACGGTTGTGAGATACATTCCATTGATATTGACTTTAGTAAGGTCAATCATAGTCTCCTACTCTCAAAGTTGTCCTGCTAAGGCATTGGGGATACTTTGATTTCTTGGTTGGAGTCATATTTATCAGGTAGGGTTCAGCAGGTAAAAAATGATGGTTATCTTTCGACTGAGTTTGTTGTTATATCTGGGGTACCTTAGGGATCTCATTTGGGACCTGTTATTCAGTTTATTCATCAATGACCTGGGTAATCTACTTTCCTCCAATTTTCTAATGTTCGCAGATGATTTGAAGATATTTCGGGAAGTATCATAAGCTCATGATATTCTCCTGCAAAATGATCTGAATACTGTATATGAGTGGTATAAGTTCAACGACATGTCACTTAATATCGACAAATGCTACTTTATGCGCTTCACTCGCCTGAGAATTTCTATACTCGCAGAATATTCCATAAATAATCTTGCTCTTACTGAGGTATTTGTTGTTAAGAACCTTGGGGTTCAGTTGGACACCAAACTTATGTTCGTAGAGCACATCGAGTTTATAATGGTAGAGCTAAAAGAATATTGGGTTTTATTAAAAGAACCAGCAAGGACTTTACCAATGTATTTGCTTTAAAGGTGCTGTATACGTCGCTGGTTCGATCCATTTTGGAATTTTCAAACTAAGTTTGGTCACCATATTATCAGGTTCATATACACAAACTTGAAAATGTTCAACTTAAATTTTTAAAATATGCTAAATATAAACTTCTTTGCGATGGCATTGAACTTGATAATGATCAGACTATGGTATATCTGGATTTAGCATCTCTTGTCCGCAGAAGAGAATACTATGATATATGTTTTGCATTTAATGTCCTGAATCATTGTATCAAGAGTCCGGAATGTTTGGAAAGATTCCGGATTCGTATACCTTGCTATCCAGGTCCTTGATGCATATACCAATTAGCCATTTTTGGTACTTGATGTATAGTTCTGTCAATAGAGTGTTCGCGAATGTAAATGAATTTTGTGAGACATTAGACTTTTTCAACATGTCACATATGAAATTTAAAAGCTGCACAAAAAGGACTGTTTAAGGTTAGGTAGTTGTTACATTAGATACTTTGTTAGTAATAGTTGATAGAGGTTTTAAAGTAAACTTAGAGGTTTTAAAGTAAACTTTCCAATAAAACTGTGGGAGCGTTTCATACATAAGTCATCATTCATCACTTCTCAAACTCCTCCTATCTTTGACATATTATTATACATATCCTGTACTTTTAATTTTTAAAAAATATTGCAAAATATATAGGTAGTACCAAAGGAAGATTTACGGAGTTTACCATATTCCTTGTATCTCTGTAGTATTTCTACTTTTCTCTCTCTTCTTAATGTTTAAATCCTTTTCCTTGATTTCAGGTAGTTTCACCAAAAATTTTCTGTTTCTCCTTAGAACATCAACTTCGGTCTGTCTGGACCATAAATGAATTTTGTTCTCGACATTGTCTTACAATGCTTCCATTACATTTTACATCTTTTATGTAAACTAGGTCATTGTCATTCAATTTTCGTAAAATTTTTGACATGTCTACAGTCATAATTTTTCTTTGCTTCTTCTTGTTCCTCTCTCTGCTTCTTCCAAACTTTTTCATGGTCAACTAGTTTTGGTTTTAGGTTTTCCTTTGTGGCAGGTAAAATTTCTCTAAGTTTTCTTCCAAATAGTAGTTCTGAAGGTGAGTTTCCACATGAAAGTGGTGTATTGGGGTATGCTAATATTCCAAATAAGGATCTTCACACTTTTTTAACAGTTTTATCACTAACCGTACAGCTCTCTCTGCTGAACCATTACTTTGTGGAAACCTGGGGCTACTTTTTATGTGGTTGAAGTTGAAAGTTTTTGCAAACTTCCTGAAACTGTAACTATCAAATTGTGGTCTACTGTCTGAGTATATCTCTGGAATTCCATAACTTCCAAAGATTTCCCTCAATTTTTCAATAATATCTTTACTTTTAGTTTTCTTTAGTGTAATAACTTCTGCATATTTTCAGTACACATCCTGTATGACAAGGTAGACTTGATTTCTGTACTGGAATAAATCTGCTGATACATGCTGAAATGGTAAGTCTGGCAATTTTCGAAGTGTCATAGGATCTATTACCTGATTCTGATTCTTCAAACATTCATGGCAATTTTGTACTGTTTCTATGATATGATTATTAATATTGTGCCACCCCAGAGTATGTTTTGCTCTAGATTTGCAACTATTTATGACTTCCAATGATGTCCAATATGAATTTGATTTAAAGTTTCTCTGTACATAGATAAGGGAATTAAAAGCCTGTCTTTGTAATATAACAAACTGTCATACTATGTAATTTCATTATGATACTTAAAATATTTTTGACATGTCTCAGTTACTTGTGATGCTTTTTTTGGCCATCCCTGCATGAGATATTCACTAAGTTTTTGAAACTCTTCTTGCTGTGCTTTTTCAACCATTTGGTGTGTAACTTCAAGTTATCTTCAGTTTCTTTCCTTATAACATTTACATAGCATTCAACTTCTTCCAGTACATCTTTTCCATTATCTATCGGTTTCAGTGGCTGTCTTGATAATGTTATCTGGTACATAGAATATTTTTTTCCAGAGACATGTTCAATCTCAAATGTAAATCTAGTTAATCTAAGTCCAAATTGTTGCAATCTTGCAGTCAATAGATTTCTTCTTCAGAATACTCAAAAGTGGTAAATGATCAGTTTGTATAGTAAATGATTTACCTATTAGGTACTCTTCCAGTCTTTCACATACTCATACAATAGCATATGCTTTCTTTTAAATTTGGGCATAGCGTTGTTGTGTCTCACTTAAACTTTTTGAACAAAAAATAACAGGAGCCCATCTCCCATCTGGTTGTAATTGTTGTAAACAGCCACCAATTCCGAAAGAACTCGAGTCTGCGAGAATTCTTGTTTCTTCAGTAACATCATAAGCCTTCAAAACTGGTGCACTTGTGACAAGTATTTTTAATTTATTAAAACACTGTTGATGGATATCATTAAACTGAAAAGTATTGTTACGTTTTAAAACTTCGCGTAGAGGTTTTGTTTCATCTGCAATATTTTTAAGAAATTTTGTAAGATGATTTATCATATCAAGAAACTGCCTCACATTTGTCACTGTTTTCGGTTCTTCAAAGTCTAACATAGCCTTTATGTCACTGTCCATTCTTATGCCCGATTGTCCGATAATGTGTCCAAGTAATTTTTCACTTCCGAAATGCCTATCTGACATTTTGACTCATTTAAGGTAAGTCCATTGTCTAGTTCTTTAAGCACTCTTTTTACCCTTTTATTATGCTGTGCAACATTTTCTCCAAAAACTGTAATGTCATCAATGTGTACTAATACCCCTTCATGGTTATTGGAAAGTCTATTCATTGAACTCTGAAAAATTTCTGGAGCTGAAGTAATTCCAAAAGGAATTCTCTTGTAAATGTACCTTCCAAAAGGTGTTAAAAAGGCAGTGAAGTGCTTCGAACCTTCTGATAATGGAAGTTGCCAAAAACTTGATACACAATCTAAATTTGAAAATAATTTTGCATTTATTATTTGTGCCAGTGTAGAATCCACGGTTGGTAAAATAGGTTTTTCTCTTAAATTTTTTTGATTGAGTTCAGTGAAATCAGCACATATTCTAACTTGATCATTTGTTTTGGGGACAAACCATTGGTGCACACCATAGAGTTGAGTAGGATTATTGAAATCCAGCTCAATTATCTCTTGATCTACCATTTTCTGTAGCTCCCTTTCAACTTTATCCATTAATGAAAGTGCTACTTATACTTTCAAATAAAACTGTGGGTTCGTTTCATACGACCTTTATTCTTTCACAAATTAGTCATCACATCTCAAACTCCCCCTATCTTTGACATAATTATACAGTAGTTTAAGTTAATAATCTTACTTGTAAATGTCGATACGTTGAAGAATAAATAAATAAAAAAAATATAAAATTGCTACTGCTACTTACTTTTCTGTTTCTTTTCCTTGTTGGCAATATGCATATTGACAACAAGACCCGACGTACTAGAGGGAAAAGCTTGCAGCCCTCTAAACACACCCTTGAGCGACGTCTTCCCATCTGTCTTAGTTTTATCCTTCTCTTTCTCAGCCTAAAACAAGACACGAAAAAGTAATATAAACATGCCCATTCCAAACTTCTATTTACCTTGAAAATAATATTTTCGTTATACTTTGAAGGCATTTGCCAATAATCGATTTGCAATTCAAGTGGTTCCCAGGGCGACTCGCGCACTTGCACGTTGGGCGAAGAGGGTGGCGTTAAAGAGGGAGTAGCTGTAGCTGGACTACTGCCGGATGAAAAATTATTAACATCGTCCATGTCCACAGAAGAAGCTAAAAGGATGCTACTCTCTGCTGGACCAACTCGAACTTCCTATTTATTATAGAAGAATTATTATTGTTAAAACCCTTTTAATTCAAAAACTTACATTAACAAATGGAATAAATAACTGACTAGTTTCATCATAGCAAGTCAACATGGCTTCTCCAATTGGCAATTGGGCCAATGGAGCAGAAGGTGGTACAGATATGTACCGAATCACTCTGAAATAATGCATACATAAATCTTTATCAAAGGAAAATTATTGTTGCTTACTTTTGAGCAACTTCGTCCACTTTCAGTTCATTAAGACATTCATTGGGCGGAAACATAGCCATGTACACTGAGTCCAATGTTGCCAAGTGCCTGCTAACAGCACAATTGACAGCAAAGGGCACAATGAAATTTCGTATGTAAGCCAACCATTCAGAAGGTTTGCTTGAGAGAATTTCTACAAAATGACGAACAAACCAGCCAATTAATGGATCAGCGCCAATTAGTACCATTTTGATGGGTGTTGTGGGTTTATTGGTGCAACTATTACAGCTGTAGCAGTAAATAAAGATTAGTTCACATCTACTACAAAGTACATTAACTTACTATTTATGAATTTTTGAAAAAATCGCATTAAGAACCGCCTTAACTTCAATTCCAGACATCGGCTGGAAAATTTTAAGTGAAGTTTGTTGATTTGAGGACAGTCTATTTGATAAACTCGAAGAAATATTTTCAGTCGGACCCAAGATTAGCACAATACATTCAGGAAGAATTATTTCCTCGGGCGGCAAGAGTCTCGCAATTTGTTCCAAAAATCCTTTGCGGACAGTGATAACTTCTGGAACAGCAGGAATATCGGAGCTGACGCTTAATGAATTTTTCTTTTTTCCAGCTGAAGCGGACGTCCTAAATAATTTAGATTTTTTCTCGCTCAACTCTTGGATTATACCTGAATATTCGTAGTCAACCTAAAAAATTGTATTTTTGAACTTTTCCTGTAAAAAATAATAGTAAGAACTTACTGGTTGTTTTTTAGCATTTGCTTGTTCGCGAGGTGGAGAACCTGTCTGTGGATCGCTATGGGCCTCGGGATCGGTAAAACAAAGATCTGCATTGCCGTCACTTCCAGAAGCTGTTTTTTCATCACCAATCTAAGATTTTGGGTATAAAAATATCACTCAAAAAAAATTGCTCAACTTGGCTCAACTAGAATTTAAGCCTCCAATCAATTAGCAACCAATACTTTAATGGCAAAATCAAATTAAACTGAGGTTCAGATTGGTTAGTTGGTAGATTTGAACTTAAATTCAAGTTAATTTTCGATTCTTACCCTCTCAGTTTCGATATAAGGAACAGTTGTGGACGCAGAAGATTCGAGCAGACTTTTGCTACTACTAAAAAACGGCCGTAAACTCGGTTTTGGCGTGCTTGTGATAGACATTGTGTCCTGTTCAGCACCAGAATCATCGTCGCAACTTAACGATTCCAACTCGTGGAACAGGGCTTGGATATCGCTGGGATTATCCAGATCTGCACCACGACCACCTAAGAGAATTTATTATGAATCTTAAAAAAACATAGTCTATTTTCTACCTGGTCACTTTCATTGATCTACAAAAATTGAAAATAAAAATTTGACATGCAGGATTGGATTAAATCTACAATATTATTATTATAAAACATTCAATCACTAGATGTTTTCGGAATAATTAAATACTTCACCTAACCACTCCAACAAAACTATTATGTATTAGTAAATGCAAGTTTATATAAAAAAAAAGAAAACTGAAAACGTAGGCATAATCTTGATTGATAAAAATACCAATGAATGATCATACAATGCTTATTCAAAAGAAAAGGGGTCATCATTATCATCAATACCAAAAACTTACAAGAACGTTGACTAGCACTAAATCCCGCCCGTCCCATCATGCTCATACTATTCGAAAAAAAATTATTACCCTCAGAATCTGGCACTCGGAATCGGCGCAACAATGACACGAATCGCTGTTTGAGATTATGTCCAGTGTGGGGCAGTTTCGTCCTTATTGGTTCGCTGTCGGACAAATCGCCAACTTCTTCTTCTCCCGATGATATTTCGTCGTCGTCGTCACTAACAGTAAAACAAAATAAATCAGTCAGTACCTAGGAGAAAATATGATTTCAAAATTCATAAAAGCTTAAATTAGCACAGTTCTTTGAGAATTTCTCACCTGAAATCGTGATCGCGATCTGCCTTGTGTTCTTGTTGATCGATGGGTGTTGAACTTACTTGAAGGATATACAATCGAGCACATGAAGCGATAACTTTTTCTTTTCCAGCACCTTCAGTTGTTGTCAAGTCTAGTTCCAAATCCAACGGTTTTTGAAGAACCTTATGGTAAGTATGTTGTCAATAAACTTAAATTTATAAGAACTCAAATTACCTGATCCATACGAATAATTCCTTCAGCCAACGTCTTGAATCCAAGCATAGTCCTGTTCTTGTACCTCTTCCGCCTTTGCAATAAAATATGAAGCTTATTGCCTTCACGCTTTAAAAAGTGTGGATATTGAAGGCAAAAAGTAACATCAAGAGGTGTATCCAGAGAACCGTTCGAAGCCAATATCAGTTCGTTGGAACGCAAAGTCCGTTTGCTGGATTGCATTTTTACTGCTATAGAAATGCTGGTGATATCTGACCCTAGGGGCTTTAAAATTTGCAGTCTTGTCAGAGTTAGGGTGCATAATCTGAGAAAAAATTGAAGTAACGTTAATCAAGATTTCAATAAATACTTCAAAGTATTTGAAAGATAATAAATAGAAGAAATAGGTGGAGTCTAGTAGTGCAAATCTCTAAATCCATGCAAAATAAAATATTGTAGGTATACCTACAAATTCCATTAAGAAATAGAAGTACCATTCAAAGATTTATTAGCTATTTGGAAACAAAGTTTTATATTGTCGTATTATAATACTATTGATACCTGACCTTTATTATGCTTCACACAGAAACAGTTCAGAGTATAAGAATTTTTATTTTTGAATAAGTATTTTATTTGGAACTTTTTCTTTCTGTGGTCAGGCCCCTAGAGAAAAAATTTCAAGAAAGATCAGAGAATTCTGACTGGTTGTATTTCATCTTATTGAAGACATACACCGATGTGTACCATGTGAGGATGCAAAACACTGAGCAGAAATGTATATTTTTTTTGCATTTAAGTATTAGGATGTGATTTTTCTTGAGGTCCATTCAATAGACAATAAAGAGTTTGAAGCACCCTGTAAAATATGCAAATACCGTGTAAAAATTAATACCACAGGATATCACGCTATAGTAGGTAGGTATTTATCCAGAAGAAAATAGTTTTTAGCTGCAATTACTATTACAAAAAATATCTAATAATGGTTTGTCCAGAATCAGAGAGGCTCTTAAAAACCTTGAAAAATTAAAAGCATGATTTAAAGATGTAATTTCAAATATTGATGGTATTTATAATTAAGTCATGTTACTACTTTTACTTCAAGTTTTACTTTCACTTCTTCTCCTTCACATTAGGAAAATTGTTTTTGTCTAATTTTATGTTTTTAAAGTGTCCACTTGTTTTGTTTGTGTGTGGTAAAGTGAAGGCAGGAGTGAAGGTCACTTTCAGGGTTTCATGAGGGGCTTCATCATGGTTATCATGAATGATATTAAAGGTTTCAATGAGGTCTCTCCCTCTCTTTCCTGTCTTTTAGGGTTGCTAGGTTGAACATTCAAAATCTGTCTTCATAGGGAGTATCCTTGACTTCACTAGTGATTTTCGTGAATCTTTTTTGACTTCCTTCTAGTGGTTCTATATCAATCATTCCAGGAATCAATCAATATCTGTATTTGCTTAAATAACAATTTACAGAGTTTTAGCATTGTTAGACAAAATTAAGAGGTAAACCGCTAAATATTCCAGTATACACTCCTTATGTAATCCCATGTATTCTTATTTTATCATGTAATCCAATGTATTCTTATGCATGCCCTATGTATTCTTATGTGTTTGTTTGTGTTCTCATGTATTCTCGAGTGTTTTCCTTCAAAATTCTAACGTTTAGTGCGTCCTCACTGCTTTTCCAAATTGTGATTATCTGCGGAAGTCAAACAAACATCCAGTGTTGCCAACTTGTCCCTTTTGGGGATATTTCGAGGGGCTTTTCACCCAGGGAAATCGGTGTACAAATTCCTGGGAATACTTGGAAATAGCTAGAAATACTTAGAAGTAGGTACCTAGAAATACTTTGGAAATACCTAGAAATGCTTAGAAATACTTGGGAATACTTCGAGGAATACCTAGAAATACTTTGAAATAGTTGGTAATATGTGCCGAATGATGTGAGAAAACAGTTTGTTTCTGAGTGCTGCTTTTTCTCATAAATTAAATACTTTTTTTGAACTTTCACAGTGCCAGTTTGTTTTATTTCATTGTGAGAACCTTGGTGAGAACCTCAGATTATTCAAAAAGAGGTCAAAAAGCAGTAATAACAAGGATAATAAAGAATCTTGTATTACCACTGAATTAAATAATGGTCGAAGTAAATTGGTAAGAAAGTCTGCATTATGTTGGTTTTTTAATGCTAATAATAGCAGACCTTCTACTGACCGCATTTATAGAGTTTAAGGGATGGGAAACCACAAAAAGTCAAAATCCAGAAAAACAGTTTTCTCTAGAGTTTCTAGCGGATTCTTGATTAAATCATGTAAAAGCATTAAAATTCCTTGCAAAATAATTTCTTACGTTGAAAAGTTATAGCTCCTCTAATTCATCATCGTATTTTGATTTTGATTCTGAGAACTTTCCTTTAAATACTATGCCATCTATTTTGATGAAGATTGGTATGGTATGTAAGCAGACTTTTGAGAATGACTAAAAAATCCTGTAACATGAAATTTTTAAAAAGAAATTTAGACAATTTTGAATGGCCTGTGAGCGTAGATAGTAGAGCGATTGAGAACAAGTTTTTTATTTGGCCCTATCAGCCCATTCCAAGTTTTGTTGGTATTTCGAGTTTCCTCTACTTTCAGTATACCTTGTGAAATCAATGCAGTGGTGACGAAGTGAAATTTAGCCTATTGTTAAAATTAAATTAGTTAGTAGCTAAAACTTTAAAATATTAGAATACTTGGAAATACCTGGAAATACTTGGAAATACTTACAAATACTAAGAAATATGTACTCAGAAATACTTTGAAATACTAGGGAATATTTGGAAATACTACTTAGAAATACTCGAAAATACATGGAAATACCGTGAAATGTTAAGAAAGATGGAAATCAGTGTATAAATTTTGGTAGGTGAAAGCCCTTCGGGCTATTTCGAACCTGTTCAACCGTTCCAAGTCATACCACTATTATTATCTCCAAAACGGTAAAAGGGACGAGGACGGTTAAATTCGTTAAATTGGACAAAAGTGGTAGATTTTAGTCATTGAAGTTAAATTCACAGGGTTGCCAAATTTTTGTACGTTTCCGAGATATAAGGGAAAATGGCGCGAAAACGGCTATTTCGTTATGACGTCATTACATAGTACCACAAAATATACAGCTAGAGCGCGATTCAGCTACATATTCTGTGATAGTACTTAAATTACAGTGTTGTCAAATGTTCGTATATGTAATACAATTTTGTGCAGTCACATACATTGCACCAAAGTTAAATATTTGTAATAAAGTGTTATCCAACTTTGCAGTTTTTGTTCACTACTGTTTGGTGTTTATTCATTATTATTGTTATTATTATAATTTATTTATTCTTCATGCTAATTGCCTTATTTCAAATGCTGAGTCAGTTAGATAAAATAAAAATATGATATTCTTTTTCCCAAATAAAGGCATTTGGTTTTTCAATTTATGGGATATTGTTTCACAAAATTTAATAAAATCGTCTGGCTGGAAATCCGAGTGGAAATCCTACACTGTTGTCAAGTGTAGCATTGAATTCAATAGTTGAATTTCCTTCAAGTGTCTTCTATTGAAGATCCAACTTAAAAAATTATTCTTCAAGTAGTCATGTTCTTGCCAACTATTTTTAAAAAAATAGTCTCTTTTGGTAAAAGTTTATTTATGATAAATACAAAAGTAGTTACCTATATCTGAAATAGTACAACTTTACCACCTAGGAATAAAATGCCAATCTGACAACATAGTTATTTAGTACAATTATGGAAATTGATTTGGCAACGTTTAACGAGTTGTCACCAGGGTTGCCAACACTCCGGTTTTGACCCGGAGTCTTCGGATTTCAAGGTAGTTCTCCAGTCTCCGGATTACATGTATATTTCTCCAGGTAGAACTCGTAGGAGTTATATAAAACGCAAGATACAAACATAAAACATGTTTCTTGGAAAATTCATAACAATACATTTTAACCTCAAATTGCTGAAAATAATTTTTTTCGCGATAACCAAATACTGGCAAATAGAGAGAGACAACGTGATAGAATTCACTGAGAAGGTCTGTTCTCTTCTCTGAAATCACAAACCAGTCAGGGGGGCTTTATTTGAAATTGATGCAACTTTGCGTACATGCAAATATGACGCAGATGACGTCAGTTGCGATTGAAAAAGTGCATGTCAAATAAGCCGTGCACCAATTTTCAATCGCGAATGACGTCATTTGCGTGTACGCAAAGTTGCATCAATCTCAAATAAAGCCCCCCAGAGCGAATTTCATTGGTTGAAAATAGTCAGAAAACTGGTTATTGACGATTTGCACCAATCAAAAACGCTCTGACTTCTAGAAACACAGCTCATGGAGTCTGTTTTCAATTTGATGTTGAAATGATTGGGTGATTTGCGTCACTCAAAAATTTTTTCTTCAACATTTAAGAGTGGTGAAGGAGAGAGTTGAAAACTATCGCGGTATATGTATACAATCAGCCATACCAAAGCTGATTGATTGTCTTATTAGCAAACAATTAGCTTGGCAATGCAAAGGTCTTATTTCACAAAAACAACACGGATTCTCTCAGAGTAAATCAACTGCAACCAACTTAATACTTTATCAGTCTGCTATCTTGCAAAATATGGAAGCCAAGAAGCAGACAGACTTTATATATACAGATTTCTCTAAGGCTTTTGATCGGGTTGATCATCGGGTCCTTCTTCAGAAACTGCATAAAATCGGTTTTCACTCAAACTTTGTATCATGGGTTGAGAGCTCGCTTACAGGCCGTGTCCAGGATGTCAAAATTGGGTGCTTCAGCTCTGAGACTATCCAAGTGACGTCTGGTGTGCCACAGGGCGGACACTGTTCACCCTTGCTGTTCAACATTTTAATGAATAACATTGTGGATTGTTTTATAAATAGTAAATGTTTAATGTTCCCCGATGAGCTCAAGTTCTGGAGAGCGGTTGAAAGCTTCTCCGACCAGGATCGTATGCAGGAGGATTTAAATCGCTTGGCAAAATGGTGTGGAATAAATAAATTATATTATGTATGAATGTTAAAAAATGTTGTTTTGTGAGCTTTACCCGTGGATCAAATAAATTTGTAACCAGCTATACCATTAATGATCAGCGGCTTGAATATGGCTCTTCTGTGAGGGATCTTGGTGTTATCTTTGACGAAAAACTGTCTTTTGTTGAACATATTAATGCCATTTCTATGAAGAGTTCAAAAATGTTGGGTTTTGTTATTAGAAATTGCAATTTTTTTTCAATTGAGTCCACTCGAGTGGTGTATTGTTCATTGTTTCAGTCAACCTTGGAATACTGTTCAGTTGTGTGGTCGCCATATTACCAAGTCCATTCTGACTCATTGGAAGGAGTCCAGCATAATTTTTTCCGGTTTTGTGCTTTCAAAAGTAATTTTAGATATAGGATTGTCAACCATGACTATGGGATTGTTGAGCAGCAACTCTTTTTGCCTCCTTTAAGTAAACGCCGTAATATGTTTGGCTCTGTCTTTACAACGAAAATTATAAATGGCTGGATTGACTTCCCTAATCTCCTGGCTCCAGTTGGTCTCAATGTTCCCTATTATCATTTTTATTTATTTATTCATTTATACTCCTACAAACACATGTAAATGTACTTAAATGTAAGAGTGCTTACTGGATAAACTAGACTTAATCTAAACTAATAATTAAGACTATGTATAAAATAAGAGGCAAAATATAAAAATATAAAAAACCAACGAGGAACAGAAACAATAAACCAAAAATATAAAAACAGAAAAAAAAGAGAAAAAAGTGATTCACTCATCACTATAGATAGGCGATCACAAATATCACAATACATTATTATTCAATATCCAACACTTAATTTGTTCTGCTGTCGTACTGAAGAGGTCTATATCACCCTCCTCAATAAAAAAAATTACATTCACGCATCATGCGATTTATAGGAGAACTATTTGAGGGTAGACATTGAAAAAGTTTATTATCCCTTATTCTTAAATTAATTTTAGGAACTAGAAACATTATATCATTAATTAAGGAACATTTTTTATACTTTAAGTTGTTAACAATATTGTAAATAAATAAAACATCATTCAAACTACGCCTGACACTCAATTTCACCATTTTAAATTCTACCAGCATACCATTATAGGAGACCATGTAAGAATACACTTTGTGAGTTTTCAAATACAGGTACCTTAAGAATCTCTTTTCCACTTTTTCAATCATGTCAGCATGGCACATTGTTTGTGGTGACCAAATAATTGAGGCGTACTCCAAATTAGGTCTAACCAGAGCATTATACAAAGTTATTATTGTCCTGACATTTTTACAGTATTTTGTATTCCTGATTACAAAACCAAGAAGCTTAGATGATTTATTGACAATGGCTTCATAATGCCATAATGATCTACATAATCAGAGTCTCTTTAGTGTTAATAAATAATGTTGATATAGACATACTTAATATAACTCTGCCTTCACTCAGGAGAGCTTTTCTGATGTGATTGTTTTTGTATCATTGGGGAATATTTCTTTGCATTTTTGTATAATTTTGGATTACTTATAAACAAATGTATTTATTGTTTTATATTGTTTGTTAGAATAATTAGTTTTAATCTCGTTTCAATTAATTTGAATTTGATTATGTACCTAACTTTGAAAACTTTGTATCTATGTATAACCGGTGTGAAGTTAGCAGCCTTTTTCTGGCAGCCAAAATTGTGAAGTTAGCAGTCATTTTCAGCAGCCAAAAATGTGAAGTTAGCAGCCATTTTCAGCAGCCTTTTTTTATTTATATTTTTTCAACGTGAAGGTAGTTTCATTCATGTCTATGGTAGTTTCCTCAAACCAACATGATGTGAGGAGGCTGTTAGGACACACAAAAAAATACATTCAAAAATTTACTAATGTCTTTTAACAAAGTTTGTCTAAAATATGATTAACTTATGAATCCTTCAACACAGCTTATTAGGGTGATCAATGGTGATTAATCTGCAAGCTAAAGCTTCGAGCTTTCACGATCCGTCAGGGTTGAAAAGAAAAACACCCCCATATATTGAAAAAATCGCAGAAAAATAGTAAAAAATGGTGTGCGTTAATAAAACTTTGCACACAGCTCATTGAGGTGGTGATGAACCTAAGAAATGAAGGACAACCCCTTACGACCCGTCAGGATAAGAAAAAACCACCCCCATATGTTGAAAAAATCGCAGAAAAATAGTAAAAAATTGTGTGCGTTAATAAAACTTTGCACACAGCTCATTGAGGTGCTGATGAACCTACAAAATAAAGGACAACCCCTTACGACTCGTCAGGGTAGGAAAAAACTTCAAAAAACCACCCCCATATGCTAAAAAAATCGCAGAAAAATAGTAAAAAATTGTGTGCGTTAATAAAACTTTGCACACAGCTCATTGAGGTGCTGATGAACCTACAAAATAAAGGACAACCCCTTACGACCCGTCAGGGTAGGGAAAAACCACTTCCATATGTTGAAAAAATCGCAGAAAATTAGTAAAAAATTGTGTGCGTTAATAAAACTTTGCACACAGCTCATTGAGGTGGTGATAAACCTACGAAATGAAGGACATCTCCTTACGACCCGTCAGGGTAGGAAAAAACCGCCCCCATATAAAGAATCATTAGTCCATAGTTTTGAGAAATTTCAAACCACCTAAATACGGCTTCTGCTTTTGAATCCTGGAAAAGCTGATAAATCAGAAGAAATAGAATCAGTTTATTTTCTAATTTGTGCTTAAATAAAGGCTCGTATTTCTAAGGGTTCAAGTACAAATAACAATGGTAATATTGTAAATACAAGCAGTAATCCTTCAGCATCTAATAGAATTAGTAGTTCTTTTTCTAATACTAAACTACCTCATATTGACACTTCATTTTGATGGGAAAAATTTGAATAACTACAAGCCTTTTATAGAAATTTTAATGGCTGTTATTGACAAAAATCAGACTTTGTCTGAAAAGTAGAAAAATATTCTCGAAATTCCTAATATGCAAAAAGGCATACTCATTGCTTCAAGAGATTTTATGAGCCGGATCAAACAACAAATCGGTGCTCCAAAAAATTTAAAAAAGCCCATACATCAATGGGACATGATCTTGATATGTATTCTACGTAAAAAATCAAATCAGTTCACTAATAGATCTTATCAAATGTAGAGAAACACATCAAAGTTGCCCACTTCAAATGACCTTTTGACATATTAAGAAAGTAGGGCTAGGGCATCAGGCGCTAGTGGTTCTGTTGAGAGAGGCATTCAAAAGTCACAATTTTTTCATTTAACTCTGAAAAATGTGTGTGCAAAGTTTGATTACCGCACACAATTTCTTTACTATTTTTCTGGGATTTTTTCAACATGTTTTTTCCTACCCTGACGGGTCGTAAAGGGTTGTCCTTCATTTTGTAGATTCGTCAGCACCTCAATGAGCTGTGTGCAAAGTTTTATCAACGCACACAATTTTTTACTATTTTTCTGCGATTTTTTCAACATATGGGGGTGGTTTTTTGAAGTTTTTTCCTACCCTGACGAGTCGTAAGGGGTTGTCCTCTATTTTGTAGGTTCATCAGCACCTCAATGAGCTGTGTGCAAAGTTTTATTAACGCACACGATTTTTTACTATTTTTCTGCGATTTTTTCAACATATGGGGGTGGTTTTTTGAAGTTTTTTCCTACCCTGACGGGTCGTAAGGGGTTGTCCTTCATTTTGTAGGTTCATTAGCACCTCAATGAGCTGTGTGCAAAGTTTTATTAACGCACACCATTTTTTACTAAGTATTTTTCTGTGATTTTTTCAATATATGGGGGTGTTTTTTTTTTCAACCCTGACGGATCGTGAAGGCTCGAAGCTTTAGCTTGTAGATTAATCACCATTTATCACCCTAATAAGCTGTGTTAAGGGATTCATAAGTTAATCATATTTTAGACAAACTTTGTTAAAAGACATTACTAAATTTTTGAATGTATTTTTTTGTGTGTCCTAACAGCCTCCTCACATCATGTTGGTTTGAGGAAACTACCCTCTATGAAACTACCATAGACATGAATGAAACTACCTACCCACGTTGAAAAAATATAAATAAAAAAAGGCTGCTGAAAATGGTTGCTAACTTCACAATTTTGGCTTCCAGAAAAAGACTGCTAACTTCACACAGGTCTATGTATATAACAAGTTAAAAGGGGTTTTCCCGTGGATATATAAATAAATAAATAAGTAAATGAAAAATAAATAAATTGTAGGTATAGAGTTTAATAAGTGCTTACTATGTTGTAACTGAAATTAAATGTTTTATTTTCAGTTTTTGATTTTTTATATGTTTGTTTTGCTGTTTTAATTAAACTATTTTTGGAAAACCCCATTTCTATTTCAGTCGCAGAAAAACCTCCGGGTGAATCAATTTCAAAAGTTGGCAACCCTGGTTGTAACGTGAACCAATCAAAATCGTTTCTGGAAATTCAAACTTTTGATGATTCCCAATTTTAAATTTCTCAGAAAATTATTATTCATATTTGACAATGTCCTTTTGAATACTCTTTTTCAGGCAGATATGATGAAAATTCTTGAATACAAACTTTCTGCAAGTAGGTAGGTACCCTTTTATGGAATGCATACCTATTGTGTGACAGTACTCCAGTTTTGTACAAATAAAAACATAATATTTTTCTTATGATATTCTACAGATTTTTTACTGAGCTCTTCTAGTAAAAACCCTTTGTTCCACCAATGTTTTTGTCTAAACATGTATGAAGAAAATACTACAAATCCCACTTGCTGATTCTATTAGTTTTTGTTTATTCTGGACTAGAAGTTTCTAATATTTGGATCAATGAAAGCCTCATAATGCCTTGCCACCAACTCTTAATATTTTTAAGTACCCACACTTGATTCTGCTCAAAAAATTGACCTTCCAGTATTAACTTCATACTTTTTGTGTGCATTTTGCAGTTCAAACAAATAATGAATAAGTACTTAAATATTAATAATAGTATGATAGGTCAGGGTAGGTACTACTAAGTTCAGGGCCCCCATAACCTAGTGTTTATACTATTTCTTGATTTTGTTTGTATTAGTCACATGAGAGGGTCCTCATAAATTATAATACATTAAATAGGATTTATATTACTCATAAATTATTCCAAGCATAAATTAGTGACTCATATTAGTGGGAGGTTTATCTAAATTGTATGTAAATAAACCCTTACCTAGGAATACAATTGGAGGGTGTTCTATCGACCCAAGTGGCATAGAGTCGCATTTTATTCGGAACAGCGGACGCTCCCGCGCCGGAGTTAATAAATCTCGTCGTCTTTTCACTCATTTTCTTCAACAATTAATTCTTTATTAAAACAAAGAACCTGATAAATTTTCATCCATTGGATCAAAATCGAGTTTGTCCTGTAAATTTTTTGGTTCGCTTACATGTCTCTTATATATTTAATATCGATCGTCTATAGTGTAAAGATTTACAGTATAAACACTATAAAGACACTACAAAAAACTAGGATTTTTGCGGAGAAAAACACAATTATTCTCGCCTTTCTTTTACACTTTTTTTTAATTATCAACAAATCAAAATTTTGACAAATGACATTCTGAATGTGACAGTCTATAATCAATAATTAATGACGTCATAAATATGCTCTCAGTCAGAACTAACCCTAAATATTGAAGAAATAAAGAAAAGAGTAATTTTTCTGGAGCCAGTGAAATAAAAATGAATATTAATTTTAAAATAATGCTAGTTAGTTCCTTCTAAGCTTGCTCGGAGGCGATAATTTCCGAGCAGATAGAGCAAATTCAAAATTCTAGGGCAGCCTTTAAAGTGTCATTTGTCATTTAATAGATGACGCTGACAGCAGTGACAGTTGCAGAGTGGTGTTTTTGTAATTTGGTGAATTTTTTCTCAAATTTTTTAAAAAATATTTAATTAATACACATTTCCATAACTTCAAAATTAAACTTCAACCACAGTAAGTATTTATCTAATATATATTATTATTAAAGCATCTTGTTTCCTAATATTGAATTACTTTAGATAAAATGTTATGTAACATGAAAATAAGGTTATGTAATTTGAAATTTTTTAGCTTAAGAAGTCCAATTTTTTTCAATTATTTCAGTTACAATGGCCGCAATGAGATCAATGTCCCGTCTTTTGACCAGCAGGGCTTTAAATACCACCATCCGACGGGGCTACGCTGAAGAAATGAACTTTACTTTTGCTGCTGGAAACCAAGTGAGTGATTCCTTCGATTTCCGGCAAAATCATTTCATACAAATTTTTAGGTATTTTATGATGGAAAAAGTGTAAAACAAGTTGACGTACCATCATTCTCAGGCAGTTTTGGTATCCTCCCCAAACACGTCCCCACTTTGGCTGTCCTCAAACCCGGAGTAGTTTCTGTATACGAAGAGGATGGTGGTGTCAAAAAAATCTTTGTATCCAGTGGTACAGTTACTATTAATGAAGACTCTTCAGTACAGGTAAACTATAATAATAATTTGTGCAAACCAATTAAATGATAATTGTTTTATATAGATTTTGGCTGAAGAAGCACATCCAATAGAAAATATTGATGCTTCAGCTGCTAGAGAACTTCTCACTAAATCACAAAGTCAACTTTCTTCAGCGGCCAACGATCAAGTATGTGCGATAATTTTAAATGAAATATTAGTTTTTTAATAAGTTTATTATTTCAGGCTAAAGCTGAAGCAGAAATCGCCATTGAAGTTTCAGAAGCTTTAGTAAAAGCTGCTGAATAAATTTAAGTCTCAACAAATTCACTGTTAATATATCTAAGATAGTGTCTGATAACTTTTTTGTTTATAATTATGTACTTCTTTATTTAAGAAATAAAATTCTTGTTAAAAAATAAGGGAGTGAACTCTGCGCCTACCGGTAGGTCCTGTTTGTTTCATTGAATGTATATGTATAACCTTCACTGAAACATTATGGTAGGTCTCAAATTGCCACATGATATAACACCTATCAGTAGGTACTGTTTATAAAAAGAATCCTGCACAGGGACTCTGTGTCATGTAGAATTTTACATATCGACAGGTATCTAGGCAGTGAGGCATTCAATATTTTTCGATATGTCGAATTCTACATGAGACGGAGTCTCGCCGCTGAGCCTACCGGTAGGTTCATACTAATTTAAGAATCCATCACCTACCTACTTTTTATTGATACCTACCTTACCTAACCATACCTGCATTCACAAGAAGGTGGAGAGTGAAGAAGGTGATATATTTGAAAAAGGTTTTGCACATTCCTGGTGGATATACGCTCCCGAGAATTTTCTCTTTGAAGTTTGGCGAGCGGAGCGAGCAATCAAGAGACTCAAAAATAATTTCAATTTCAAGGTGATATACCTATTTAATAAAGGTTTTTCACTTTTTTGGTGGATTTACGTTTCCGAGCAGCAGGGTATTCTCTTTGAGATTCTTCGAGCAATCGGAGAGTCAAAAATAATTTCATGGTGTATGCAGAACGATTTTCAATAGGTTGTCTTGTAAAATGAAGCAGATTCCAAACATCAACAAGCTTAAAGCCCAAATTAGAAAGATGTTTGGTACTAATAAAGGCTTATTTGTCAGTGGACAAATTTCTTAATGACGATTCTACAAATAAACAAAATTTTATTAACCCATTTAGCATTAGCAAGAGCTGACTGGTGGGATATATGGATTCTAAAGTAATAAAACACCTTTCAGTAGGCGCTTGATCAATTGATGAAAAAGGAACCTACCGTAGGTGTACAATCGGTGGATGAAAAAGGGCCTACTGGTAGGCGTACGATCGTTGGATGACAAAGAACCTACCAGTAGGCGTAGGGTTCACTCCCTTAAAAAAATAATTCCAGACTCTTATTACAGCTCAACATTTTAATTTGAAAAAAATATTTTTATTATTTTCCTTTATGCTTAATTTTTCACAAATTTTAAAATACAATTACATATTATCTTACATAAATATCAATAAGTTAAAAATAAAACTGATTTCTAATACTATGTACTGTAACTGCAATAAAAATATTGCTAAATATTTATAGTAATTAGAAATAACTTATTCACAAATTAAATCTGCATAATCAACATAATTTAATAAAAAATATAAGTGTTTTTGTACTTAAAAATATTTCTAAAAAGTTACATAATTATTAAAAATACTATATATAAGCTTAAATCTAATATAATAATTAAGTACTGACCACTAATTGTGTAGAAAAAGTGGCACACCTAGCGATATTTACAGCATCAAAAAGGCCTGCTTTTTGGTGTATCTTTGGATAAATCGCTAGATACCTAACAAAAATATGGCACCAATACTGGAAATATAATTTGATAATGGGCGATAATAAATTACATAATGATATAAAGTGTGTAAAATTAGGAATTAAAATTTATTATTTCGAGTCCTAACTAAGAATTTGTTTTTGGTCACTTAAAACCTAATCGCCTTAATAATAAAGATCACATTTTTCTTTGTTTAGTTCCATTTCTATTGATCCTTTTTTTCTGATGCATCACCGTTTTGGATAATTAACTCTGAGGCAAATCTAGACAAACAAAAAAATCTAATTATACAACCAAATGAATCATCCAAAATATCTTCTCACCTATCTTTATTCTTTTCATACGCTTCCTTAGCAATCGCTTTCAAATTCTCCTCCATTGCTGCTCCAGTCTGAGCTACCATTTTCGCAAAATAACTGGAGGGATTTTGCAACAACTCGTGAGGAGGAGCAAACTCCACAGCTCTCCCAGCATCCATCACCAACACCTTATCATAATCCATAATTGTATTAAGTCTATGGGCTATAGTAATAACTGTGCACTTATCAAATGCTTCCCTAATAGTTTTTTGAATTAAAGAATCAGTGTGTCTGTCTACATTTGCAGTAGCCTCGTCCATAACCAAAACTTTATTATTACGCACTATAGCTCTAGCTAAACAAATCAATTGACGTTGGCCTGCACTGAAGTTACCACCTCCTTCGCTTACAGCAGTGTCTAGGGAGACACCATTTTGTTTTAATTCAACACGTTCTAAGGCTTTCCACAGTTGTTCGTCTGAACATTTACCAAATGGATCCAAGTTATATCTGGAAATAATTCATGGATTTCAGGATTTATTTATAAGTGGCGAGGATAGTTGGAAGAAGGTTTGGGGAATATGCTGAAACGATTGGTAAAAAATGTCTGCAAAACACATTTTACTACTTAAATTCAGTTTTGGATCAAGATTTGCCATTCATCATTAGAAAGAAGTTTGAACCACCATATTAAAATTTTTTACCTCAACGTTGCTGAAAACAAAATAGGCACTTGTGGTATAATGGAGATGGCAGATCTAAGAATTCTAAGTCCAACTTTGCCGGTGTCAATAGCATCAATAGCTACGAGACCATCAACTTCTGCTAGACGGAATAGGGTGGCAACCAATGAGGATTTTCCTAAACAAAAATATTATTAGTTAAATTTTATTAGTTATTAAAAAAAAAGGTTACCAGCTCCTGTTCTTCCAACAACACCTATTTTCTCTCCAGGTTTAAACTCGGCATTCAAATCCCTAATGGACGGAGGACTGTCACTTGAATATCTCAAAAACGCGTGTACGAACGAAACTTTTCCTTTCTGAGGCCAATCCAGTTGAGGTTTGTCTCCGGGCAAAGGTTCCCAAGGTCCTTCAGAGTCCAATTTTGTGTATTGTAAAACACGCTCTACACTGGTCATTGTAGATGAAACTTCAGCGGACTGACGAACGCCGTACTGGAGCAAACCAGTCAAAGCTAAAGTTTGCGAAATAACCAGACCCACATCGCCGGCTTTTAAATTTTCATCGCCGAATAAGAGAAACTGGAAAGTGGTGAAAGCTAAGAAAATTGTACTGATGACGTCCAAGTAGAAACCTAGGGATTCGCTAGTGGCACCAAATAGGAACCAAGTACCAGTGTGTTGATCTTGTAAAGAGTCAAATTCTTCGACAATCAAACTTTGCGCCTTGAAAGCTCGAATTATGGGCATTCCATATAAACTAGCAGAAACATGCGAAAATACTGGAGCTCTTGTGGCTCCTTCCAATCTTTTAATATCCTGGCCAGCCTTCAAATATACTACCCTAGCGTACCAGAAAATGACACCCAATATTACTGCTGGTATAATCATCCATGGACTTTTTATAAAAACCTAAAATAAAAATTATCCTAAAATGCTACATAAAACATTGCATTATAATTACCATTCCCAGTATGCCAACCATGATAAAGAATATCTGCAAAGTTTCCAGAACAACTTTTGGCAATGCTTCGTCCACAGCCCCCATATCTTTTGAAAAGCGATTCAAAATCCTTCCAGAAGGGTTTGTATCGAAAAATTTCATTGGAGCTTTCAGGATACAGTTGAACATTTTATTGTGAAGGGCTTTTGAAGCACACATACAAACGTTCATAAATAATGTGGATCTGGCTGTAGTCAGTATAATGGATATTAAGATTAGGCCAGTGTAAATATAAATGTAGCTATATGTGTCTAAGCCAGAAGATTCGTCAGGGATAAATTCTAAAGAGTTATTATAGATCGATTGTGTGGTGTTTTCTATAAATGATATTGTTGAAGTGAGGTTGGATGAAAGGGCGTCAGTGATATTATTTGAGATAATATCGTTTGGAAGTTTTTGAGGTTTAAGCTCTTCTTGATTGGTCCTAGATTTAAAAAAAAAGTATTTTTATAATGATAATTATTGATATGAAATTTACTTACCAATAAGTAATCCACATGTCAGCAGCATTACAAGAGGCCTGAGCGATTAAAAATAGGACTACTAAAAATATTAAAATCAAAATGGAAGTTCCTGAATTGTAGTATTCCACGTAGGTCGACGTTTTTAAGGCACCTCTTTCTAATAATTCATCAGTTTCTTCTGGTTCATCCCAGCTCTAAAATAAATTTTAAGAATTAGGTATCAAAATATTGAGGAAAGTTATATATTGTTACTTACGGCTAATGAAGCAATTGACTGTAAAGCCAATGACAATCCTCTATCCCTGTCTTCTACTTTGGGTGTCTGTTCCCTATCCAATTTCTGTTCTGCAGCCTGTATCATGTGCTGTTGTTCAATTTCCCTGGAAAGTGTTGATAATTCTTCTGAAAGCTCTTCATAGGACCCCATCTGTTCAATGTTACCCTGCAAAATCCATTGTTACAGCAAACCTCTTGATAACACACAAAAGCTTACGTTATTCATGACAATAATGAGATCAGCCCCTTTTAAAAATTGCACCTGATGTGTGACAAGTACCCTGGTTTTGCCCCTTAAGTAGCCCTGAATGCAACCTTCAAATAAATGTTTGGCCACGTGGGCATCTACTGCACTTAATGGATCATCCATTAAATAAACATCGGCATCTCTGTAAACAGCTCGAGCAAGAGCTACTCTAGCTCTTTGGCCTCCACTCAAGGCAGCTCCTCTTTCGCCTACATGTGTGCGATCACCATATGGCAATTGTTCAAAGTCACGTTTAAGTGCACATGCTTGTATTGCAAATTTGTACCTAGAAATTATATCAATTAGTAATTAGATACTATGCGTTTTCATGTGTTTTACCTTTCTTTCACATAAGGAACTCCAAATAGAATATTTTGCCTAACGCTGGATACAAACAGCCAAGGTTCTTGGGAAGCATAAGATACGCTTCCAACTATTTTAAGACTGCCACTGGTTAAAGGAAGCTCTTTTAATAGAACCTAAACAAACGCATTTATTGAAGTATTAAACAGATAAGAAAAAAATCTTAACTACCTGTAACAAGGATGTTTTTCCAGAACCAACAGGGCCAACCACACAACACAAAGTGCCAGGTTTTAATTCTACATTAATTTTGAAAAGTGTCTCTACAATAGGATTTGGTAGCCAACTAGCTGTAACGTTTGTCAGTTTTACTAGTCCTGCATTTTCAGCTTCATCTTCTAAACTAGGAGGATCGACGTTTTCCTCTAAAGCTAAAAATTCTTCTATTCTTCTCATTGATACCTTGCATTCCTCGTAAGTGGCCAAGGCCAAAGGAAAAAAAATGGCCATATAAAGTTGGACAGTGTTTAGAAGTTGAGCCATTGAAAAAACAACATCACCTAAAATTAATATTTTTTGGTTTAATTGGTTAAGTTGAAACAATAATTATTACCTCTGATTTCATTTCCCATTAAAACCCAAGTTATCACAGCAATATAAAGGGTGGCCCTTTCAGTGAAAAGCATCAGAGCCAACGAAAACCCTTTGATGTATGAAGTTTTTTGTACAATATCGATTTCTAGTTTTCTTGCGGTTTCGACTATTTTTTCAAAAGGCCTTTCCCAAGCATACATTTTTATTACTTGAATCCCTGAAGTAATTTCACTCATTAATTTTACCCTGTTGTCTGTTAACTGAGCTATCCTTGCTCTTAATCTGCCTTGCATTTTTGATAAATAACCTGTAATGATTTTTTTTTAAAAATAAATGTTTATTATTTTTTGCGAAGGAAAATGTACCTTGTGCTAGAACAGCTTGTATAGTAATAGCACCCATAGATGGAAGAGCCGCTAATCCAATATAACTATACATAATACCCAAAGATATCACAAATAGTATAGGAGTGATCCAAAAGTAATGAAGGAACCAAGAAATCATGTCAAAACGGATTACGTCGTTTGAGAGTAAATTCACTAGCTGACCAGCAGCTGTTTTGCCTAGAGAGGCTTGGTTCAATTTGAGAAGCTAAAATATTAATAAAACTCAAAAACACTGAATTACTACACTACAAGACAAACCTTTCTATAGATCAAAGAGCAAGCGGACACACGAACCCTCATGCCTATTCTTTGCAATCCCATGTTACAGTAATGCTCTAAAATTACTTTAAGCAATGTTAAACCTACTACAGCGCCTCCAAGTAACCATCCTCTTTCGATATGCTTAAAACTTTCCTTGGGATCATCGTAGAATTTAATATAATAGGCTAGGAATATTGGTATTAACATTCTAAAAAAAGAAATTGAAAATGATGATCCCAAAAATTTACATAAATATTCTAAAACAGGCGAACCATTAATCATGTGCAATTAATAATTAATTAGAAATAATCAAAACCAGTCATTCATAAAGATAATAAGCATATTTTATAATTTCCTTGGTTGATTTAATTGTAAATAAAAATAATTTTTGTATTTAGGTATTGGCAAACTGCAATAATTATTTATGTTTGTTCTGAGAATGCCCCAGATTCAAAAACAGATAATAAGCAGAAAAAAAAACTTGCTTAAATACCACGAATTTGCTTATGGCAGTAAAAATCCACACAACATTTCTATAGTGATAATTTTTCTTATCTTAATATAAAATATTATCATATATTTTTTTTTAATATCACCAATCTGGTTTGGGCCAGACATTTCCATAAGTTTTTGATTGCTGATTAATAGTTTTGATATACCACATTGTAATTTTATATGCAACTCTGAATTATTTTTAAAATATTTTATGTCCAGGCTGATATTATATTTCAGATGTCTGCCTTATTTTTCAGTGATAGGAAAATGTGATTAAGTTTTAGACAATAAGTACATATAATTGAAATATGAACATTATTAACCTTATAACTACGCTCTGTATAAAAACGAAAGCTCCAAAATAGAAGTAGGACTTGGCAAACGTTTTGAATATGGCTTTTTTCAGCCTGGGTTTTTCGCCTTTTTTCTTTTTCGATTGTCGACACCTTCTGACTTCCTCATCCCAGTTCCTGAAAAAATACAAATCAAGTATTAGCAAATTGAAGAAAAGGAAAGACAGGAAGTATTTTACCTTTCCAAAGCATCTCCCAAAGGACCAGATAGATCCGGTGTTGTACTGTTGTAAATATCTTTTACTTCTAGATCTTTGTTGTAGCCAGTTTTGAAGAATGGAAGAACCCAACTGAAAACAAGAATTAATCATAATTTTATCAGACAGAAATTTTCAATGGATCTTATTCTAGCAGAGGACTACAAACTCTGAAAGTTAAAAGAGATGAGAAAGGAATTTTTAGATTTTTTAATTTTTCAAACATTTCAGCTCAAATCTCACAGTAATTTAGAGTATGAAGTTTGGGTGTGTTGTGAAAGATGCTTTTATAAAAGGCCTAAACAACTCTATACGCACTCGATTGCTTGAAAATACAACCCTTAGTCTCAATGAGGCTCATAATCAAGCTCAGTCTTTAGAAATGGCTGAAATTCACTCACAAAGCTTCGTACAAAATTCTATCAATACAACTTCAATTGATTATACTTCAAATTCTAAGTCATATCATTCAAATCAAATCTTAGCTACTGCTACCAAGAATCTAGCGGAATGTTGGTTTTGTGGAAGATCACGTCATCCTAGATATCTTTGTCCAGCTTCAGATGCTACTTGTCAAAAATGTTCCAAGAAAGGACATTTCGCCAGAGTTTGTAACAGTAAAAAGCATGACTCTAGGACAACGTTAGCTTCCATTGTTACTGTAATTATGGAGACTGCAGCTTCAACACCAGGACTTGGAAAAGCTACAATTGATGCAAAAATTTGTGGACAACGAGTTAAAGCTCTTATTGACACAGGAAGTATATCAAGTTTTATAAACGCTTCTCTTCTAAGATTCCACAAATTCCTGCTCAGCAACAAGTGAATATGGTGTCAATATCATTGGTCTCTCAACTTGAAGGAAGTTGTACTGTGTCACTAGAAACAAATACCCCTACATATGAAAACTTGACATTACTGGTTATGAAAAATCTTTATTATTATATTAGGACACGATTTTCTATATCATCATTCTAAACTTGGGATGTCATTCAATGGAAATCTGGATACTTTGAAAGTATGCGTTTTGATGCAAGCAGATATTACTCCTGCATCTCTATTCACAAATCTCAATAACACTTACAGACCTATAGCTATTAAATCTAAGAAACAATCACTAGAAGACCTGAAATTTATCGGATAATGCTTTCTGAAGGTAGTATTGAAAAGAGTAATTCGCCTTGGAGAGCTCAAGCTTTAGTCACTTCCAGTACAAATCATAAGAGACGAATGGTAATCAACTATGCCCAGACTATAAGCAAATTCCCTGAACTAGACGCATATCCACTTCCAAACACAGAAGACATTATTTCAAAAGTGTCAAGGTACCAAGTTTTCAGCACTATATATCTAAAGAGTGCATATCACCAAATTCCAATTATCGAACATGAAAAACCTTATACAGCGTTTGAGGCGGGCGGCGAACTATATCAATTCACGAGAATTCCTTTTGGTGTTACCAATGGAGTTGCTAGTTTTCAAAGAGTTGTCGACAGTATAATCAAGAAAGAAAATTTTTGAGGCACATATGCCTATCTTGATGATATCACAGCAGGTGTTAAGACTCGAGAAGAGCATGACAAAAACAAAAATCAAAGTACGGACTTAGAAAAATAAATTTAGGATATGAAATTGAGAATCAACAAATCAAACCTGATCCTGATCGACTTCGTCCATTCTTAGAATTGCCTCCACCAGAAGATTATTCTTCATTAAAACGAGTATTGGGAATGTTTTCCCATTATACGAAATGGATTCCAAGATTTTCGGTAAAAATCAGACCACTCGACAAACACAATCATTTCCTATGTCACAAGAAGCTCTATCGACTTTCAAAGCTCTGGTAGAAGATATTTCAAAAGCTGTTGTTACTGCCATTGATGAAAACCTCACATTCACAGTAGAAACAGACACATTAGACCGAGCATTAGACTATGCCATTGGAAGCTTATCACAAAATGGAGCTCCTATAGCCTCTA
The DNA here is from genome assembly GCA_917834065.1 of Ceutorhynchus assimilis. Lineage (NCBI taxonomy): Eukaryota > Metazoa > Arthropoda > Insecta > Coleoptera > Curculionidae > Ceutorhynchus > Ceutorhynchus assimilis. The sequence continues at coordinate 10,017,884 of OU892281.1, forward strand.
TGCCTATAGCATTTTTCTCAAGGACACTGTCGGAAAGTGAGAAACGTCATTCGTCAATCGAATGCTATAGTTGAATGGTTTCGGAAATGGAGACATTATTTAATCGGACGACCTTTTTGACTAATAACAGATCAATGCTCTGTTTCTTTTATATTTGATGATAAGCGTGCAGGAAAAATAAAAAATGATAAAATACAACGATGGAGGTTGGAATTGGCCTGTTACAAATAAGACATTGTATATAGACCAGGAAGAGAAAATATAGTGGCTGATGCTTTATCAAGGGTTATGCCGTTATCTAATATTTCATAAAAAACCAAACAAAATTATCTTTTGACATTTGAAAACTCAATGAGTAGACGTCAAAATAACCAACAGTTATTTTTTTTAACTGACCAAAATTCGCCAGTTTTATTTTATACCCGGTTGAGTGCAAAATTTTGTTGGTGAATATGAAAATGATGGCTTAACTACACGTTAAAAAATAACTGCTGTTTTTTGACATTGGTGGATACGGGCATTAAAGTACAAATCCGAGGGGTTAATCACTCCCCAAAATCGTGTTACAAATTCGTCCGAAATCCCCGAAATCTTTCCAAAATCCTACCGAAATCCGCGAAATCCTTCCAAAATCCACGAAATCACTCCGAAATCCCTCTGAAATCTCTCAGAAATCTTCCCGCAGACCCAAAGATCCCTCGCAATTGGCCCAAAAATCATAAATCGGTCGTTTTTCAGTTTATACTATTACTCTTTCGAATATACTTATTAGATAAATAGCAGTCTAAAATCAAACTAAAATATTTATTTGTGAAATCACCTGAGATTCTCCAAAATCACCCTAAATCCTTCGAAATCACCCGAAATCCCTCGAAATCACCCGAAATCCCTCGAAATCACCCGAAATCCTTCAAAATCAACCGAAATCCCTCAAAATCGCTCTAAATCCGAAATCTTGTCACAGTGAATAATCCTAGATTAGATTAGATTCTTTATTCGATCATGTAAAAAAGACAAATACAATTCACAGTATACTGCGTATCACAAGTTTTCTACATTTTTACCTCTAGGGTGTTCATGTCATAAATAACAACATATACTATTACGTATAACAATAATAATATCAAACCGAGTATCAAACATACAAACACAAAATATAAAATATAAAAATAATATAAGTAGTCACAAAAAACTTTAAAATTTACATAATACAATAAGGAACACATAAATCAAATATTGCTCTTGCAATTTCCAGTTGTCCAGAGCCCTCGAGAGCCTGCACAGAAAGGACCAAGTGCGCGTCCCCCCTAATCCTAGGAATAATCTCTCAAAATCTTTTCGAAATCCTACCGAAATCCTTCTAAATCACCCGAAATCCCTCAAAATCACTCTAAATCCAGTCATATTTTTCCCTTAGTGAATAACCCCTCGTACAAATCTTAACATGGAAAAATTTGAAATTGCAACATTTTGGTAACGTCACTTTCTTTCAATATAGTAGCTATTCAAGAATTTACAGTACAAGTACTTAAACTTTGGTACAAGTATGGTAGGTAGGTACCTAATAAGTGAAGTTCAATTAGATGAGCTTGCAAACAAGGCCTATAGAAGGACCAGTCTAGTAAATCCATATTAGGCACTACAAGTGACATGCAAGATTTGCTTCTTTTATCATGAAAAAAGCGAAAAATGTTAAACAATAATAAATTATCTTATTAATGTTCCTTGTAATCTGCAGTAGTCAGAAAGTTATCAATAAACAAGTGTTTGTTTAATAAATATTCAGAAAATTGATATTAATAGTATTTTATTACCTACAATGAACAGTCAGTTTATGGATGCAGCAATAAAGACAAAATCAGTTATATGGATAAAGTGTAGCAAATGCTTTTACTCTACCTCCGTCTCTTTTTGCTGCATTAAAACTGAATATGTTTATTTCAAAAAACTTAGGTAAAAGCATTTGCTTCTATTTTATTCATATGAGCCAATAATTTTAGCATGAAATTGCACATAAATCAGTTTTTAATCTTAATATTTGAGAATTTGAATGATGGATCTAAAAGACGGAAAATGGTATGTAAAATTAGATACCTACCCAAGGACTAAAATGGTATCAGCTACTAGCTACTCAACATTCATATTTTAATAAAATCCAATTTACTTAAAATTGATTTACTTTGTATGCCTCGTGGAAAGCTAGCCAATCTAAATTACAAATAAATCACCAATATTATTAATGATTATTTGAAGGTGAAATGCATGACAATAAAGTCTAATGTACAATGTCATTAGGTAGGACCGCCATATTAGTAGCATGATTTGATGCGTGATATTTTGCTTATCAGGCATTTTTATTTCACAACTTTCGAGTTTTCATATTCTGGGTAATCACCTAATACCTGACTGAAATTTACACCTGAATTTACTGATTGCTGACTTAACAGTTTTAAATTAAAATCTCTACAATTAGAGTTCAATCTTTTGTAGTGATAATTGTGTTTAATTTATCTATTTAGAACGAGAATCAACAGTATAATATCCCACTAATGTAATGCTTTTGTCACTTATTTGAGAAAGCAAAATTTGTTAAAGCTTTATAGGTTTTTCTTATTTCAGGTAGAAAACTTTAAAATTTAGGACTCTAGGATATATAGTATAATTGCTTGCCTTAAATTTGCTTTAACAAGTAGATTTTTTTGTGAATATAGTATAAAACAGTAAACATTTTGTTTCTATATTGTTTAAGCTGGCAAAAACAATGCATTTCTAAGTCGTAATCAAAACAATTAGATGTGCCAAAACATAGATTATAATTGTCAAGGTTGGAACAATTTGATTTCAGATGAAGTAAGTTAAAACGGGTCTTCAGAGTCGTTGAATTGTTGCCACAAAAAAAACAGTTGTCTACCTTTTTTTTTCTATAAAAAGCGGTAAATTCCTTCTATTGATTTTTTTATGAGCTGAGGCACCCAATATGGGCTTATTTGCTTTGTGAACCTTGATTGATTGTCCATAATCCTTGACTTTGTTCAAAAGGAAGTGTATCCCTGGGTTTATTTTCCATGTTTATGTTGCAAAGGAAGCTAATTATTCATTTGTGCTCATCAGTTCAATATAAGAAAAGAAGGAAATGCACAATTAGGTTTTTTTTTTCTAAAAACAACTATTGTTGAGTAAACAACTTCTAATAGTCTAAAAATGATTGAATACTCCAAAAGAATAAGACCAAATTTATTTAATTTATTAATAACTGTGGATAAATATTTAATGATTTATAAACATCAAATTAAGATAAATGTGTGATGTGATTAATTATACAAGTCTATGATTATACTGAAAGAATTTGTTTGTGTAAATAACAAACAAATTATCTTACTTATGATGACATATAGTATGGCCAGTAAACAGCCAGGTCTCGTTTCACTGACTAGACGAAAATAATTAATGGTTTGTTTATCTTCAAAGTTCAACCAGCTAGGTTTCCAATAGTAGGTACATAATGAAATAATCAGAATTCATATGGAATGCATCAATCAAATTTTAAATGTGAATGGAAAGATTGGTTCAGAACTTGTTCACTATCTGAGTTGTAAAACTAATTTTTTTATATAATTCTACAGCCACATTTTGACCAATAGGCAACTGTTTTAATGTGACATTGTGGCCAGTTTTGGGTATACAGGGTGTTTCATAAAGAAATGTAAGAACAATGATGCACTTCTTTTTTAAATGGAACACCCTGTATATTATTACCTATGTGGCCAATGACCCTGTAAATTGTACAGTTTTACATAAACCATCATTGCATTCCCTACTGTTTTAAAAATCAAGTGGCAAGAAAAAGGGGAAAAAATGGACATGGATCAGACAAATTGCACTGATAGGTACATTAATTTTGTCAACAAGAGTAAAATATCTTGAAAGTCAGTTCCAATGGAGCTCTAATGCTTAATATCAATCAAAAACACTGGGACAGGTTTGTGGGTAGAGGGTAGAGTTTTAAATGGCAATTGAAATTTGCACTTACAGACTCTGGAGCAATTGCTAATAGCTGTAAAATTAAATATGTATCTAGTAGGTAAGTGTACCGTAGCCCAACCCAGTTACCAGTTACTTACCAAAAGAATAATCTGTTGCAGAAATTGGCCTTAATTTCGGGACTGGGATTATTAAATTTTTTGCTTGTATCCATCTTAGCACTGTAACTAGATAGAAAATGTAAAAACCCAATTCACCCAAATTTCAGTTTTCAAGCCGCGCCGCACATGGCCAAAGCGTGATAATTCTATGACTTTAGAAAAATCGGCATTGCTTAAAAAGTTGCACCAGCTAAAAATAGAAAAACCCCTTTTTCGATTTTCAGTTTTCTCTGGAAACTTTTGCTTTCAATGTTAGGTTAGAATTTATACAGCAACTACACAGACTACAGACACTCACACCGACCCCGAGTTTCCGTCCACGACTGAAAAATAAATAAAAATAAAATACAGACGCTCCCTACGGCGCACGCCACTCCTTTTTCCCACATAAAAAAAGGTCACGTGACTTCATACACCAATCAAAGTAGATATAACCAGAGTTTCTCTAGTATATCTATCTCTTTTGCTTTTGTTGATTTTGCATTAGGCTTTCCTTGTTTAGTTGCTCCTAAATACTTTCAGTGGATTTCAATTAGGGTTTCAGCAGAAATCAATTTGCAAGCAGTGGCGGCACTATTCATTTTTATTTTATGGATGTGTGGAGATTTTATTGGTGTATTGTAAATAATTTACTCTAGCATTATAAGGGGGAAAAAAGCTGTCCGTAAGAGCATAAGGTTTTACGAACATCCACCCAGTATATAGTTTCACCTTAAGTTAATCCAAAACTTGATTTTTCAACTTTTTAAATAACTGGAAACAGTTGTGAATGAATATGTAATTTGTAATTACCAAACAATTCCAATTTGTTTTCAATCAATCACCTTACCATTATAACATCGGTAATCTAGGAGCTCAAATTCTCCTTTTCTCTATTTTTAAAATATTTAAATTATGACTGGTCTGTCTGGATTCCTATACAGTGTATTGAATTTGAATAATTTGATGCATATCTCTTTCATCTGAGAATTCAAATGAAGAGTTGCTTATCCTTTCCTCAGAGTCTCTCAGGTTACCGTGATACAGAGCTGTGCGGTACTCGGGTACAAGTACTTTTCAATTGTACTTTAAGTACATTTTAAGTTACTCGGTACTCAGGACAAGATACTTTTTGGATCATGTACTTGTACTTGAACTGCTTATTAATATAAAAAATATCCGGTACTTTTTATTGTACTCAGTATATAGAGTGTTATAGAGCCTTTGGCTACATCTATCTGCGAACCTTTACATGTAATTACCTACCAAGGTGTTTGTTAAGTGAATCAAATAGATAAATAAATAAATAAATAAAATTTCAAAATACTCGCGTATATGCTTTTATAGTACTCGAATACATTTGTTATACGAGTACTTTTCCAGACAAGTTGAGACCTGACATTGTTACGATATGACTAATTTTCAGGTATTTCTTATTTAGCGTGCAGATGCGTAGCAAAATATCGTTCCTTTGATCATTGTGATTTACAAACGAACTTTGAACTTTTCTGTGCACTGTGACACTACTATGTCTGAGTCTGTGACCGTTAATTTTGAAATTCTGAGCCTTATAAGCTTTATAATATAGAAGGTAAATTGCTTTGCAAAGCATGTGTTTATAATTTTCAAAACAAAAACTCAAGTATAGGATATAAACTCTGGACGCTAGCTTATACCGGCGGTTTGACGGTAAATTTCGAGAAATAGGACGGAAATGTGGAAGGGAATGTGACGTCATAGCCCACGCGCAGTGATTAGTGCGTAGCTAGGGTGGCATTAGATTTTCATGTCAATGATCAAGGGTGTTTAAATGAAGAGGTTGGGTAATAACTTTTATAACGTCATTGGTATGAAAAATGTATTCATAAACGTACTCGGTACTTTGGGTACTTGGGTATTGAATACTTGTAATTGTACTCTGTACTCGAGTACATTTTGATCCAAGTACTTGTACCCGGTACACGAGTACATTTTGCCTGTACTCGGAACAGCTCTGCCGTGATATGATGTGAAATGTAATGTTTTGGCCCAGTAACTTTGGGCTTAGTCATTCAACTTCAATCATTTCTCCTGGGCCATCATTCTCGAGACAGGGAAGCAGTATTCCCATGAGAACGAAGGTTCTGATGCCTTCGTCACCTATATTTATATTTATATTTCCATAACACGGATGAAGACAGAGCAATCGAGAACGCTGTTCTTTGGTTTCGAGAATAGACTTCCTGGAGAATTGGATTCCTTCAGACAGGATTTCTGAATCCAATTCCCCAAGCGAAATGATGATAGGAGGAATATTGTCCGAAAGCAAATCTCCCATAATATGTTTTGACCAGCCTACGAAATAATAATTTCACAATGTCTAAACGTTTGTCCACATGTCTGAGAGACATTTTCGAAAAGACTCACAATACTCTCGCAACCCTATGCTTCAATGGTGGTTGCGAGAGTAGAATTTTGTTGTAAAAGTTTTTCTCTTCTAACAATAAATAATAGGTCTGTTTCTGCAGAGATCACAAACCAGTCAGAGTGAATTTCATTGGTTGAAACTAGTTTTCTGACTGTTTTCAACCAATGAAATTCGCTCTGACTGGTTTGTGATTTCTGCAGAAATAGACATTCATTCTTGCTTCATATATATTAACCTGATGAATTATACGAATTCTACACACCCAGTGGATTTTAAACCGGAATCCACGGAAAAACTAATGATTTTCTTCCAAAAAAATCAAATAAGAGAAAGTATAGTCTTCTACTCGCAAATACTGGCTATTATTTACTCGAATGATTCCATCACTCACCTTCGGCTCGTATTTGAATTTTCAATCTCGTGATTAATATAGCCATCATTATATGCTCGTTGAAGGATATACCTACTATTACAAAACCGCCAACCCCCAAGCCATTCCAATTGGATTATATATTGAAAATGGTATGTATTCATTTTCTGGGTTATTTTTCCCACGATGGAGTAGCTACGACACATTTTTCTACATTAAGGGGTAGTTGGTAGTTGCCAGGCTTCAAACCACTTCTCGATTTGATTTAAATAATTCTAGAGCGACTCAGGATAATTGTTGACCATACGTTATGTCGTCGGCGAACGCGGCATATGTTGATATTAGGTTGATTAGAATCTATAGTACAAGTTACAAACAACAGAGGTGCAAGTAGGTACCAAGCCTTGGGGTGCGCCACTTTGTACTGGATAGAGTGCAGAGTACGAGTCGTCATCTCTGACTTTGTACTCCCTGTTTGTAAGATTCTTTGGTTCAAAGCAGTAAATCCCCCCTCACACCAAAATGATCCAGTTTTGGCAAATTGGGACTCGGTCAAATGCTTTGGCACCGTTTTGGTAAAGATCTAAAATGGTTGTATTGTCCCATCATGTTTGTGTTGAAGGTTATCTCACGTTCAGTCAACCATTCCTGCATTTTGTTTTTTTTTTTAAGAATGTAGGTTGTGAGTCTAAAGAAAAGTTGCACGCCTCTAAAAACCCTGAATGCAAAATTAACCATTTTTCCTCTGATTTGATTTTGGATTTCACCTCTCATATCAGATTCATCATCATTGACATAAATCCGAGATCCATTTTGATGAATCTAGGTTCCATCTGATATTTTCCCTGGATTTTTGTATTGGAGATATTTCCCTAAAAAAGTAATTTCTGCATTTTCACTCAAAAATGAAAGCCTCTTTAAACATAATGTTATGGAAACAGTTAAATTTAAAACTCTGCTTGCTTTCAAGTTTATAATAATTGCAACTAGTACGTCTTTGTATGCATATCACGTATCTTTTGATGACTGGGTCATTCATAAACGCTAAATGCAGTTCTGCTACTTCTGTTCATAGTTCAATGTTCCCATATAGAGAAAGGCATTGTTTCAGTGATACAATGTTGAAAGTTGAAATTGGACTGAGGGTTATTGACTACGACCTCTAAACAATTATTTAAGGATGTATTAAGAACATCTTGTTGTCAGGGGGAATCAAATATATGATTGAAATATTTAGTAATATAATTTTTTTCCAATGTTCTTATTGATCGACCACTGCAATGCTCGGAGACTGGAATAATCCAGGACTTTGGCATTGAAAAAATAATCTATGTGAGCAAATTATCCCATGGAGATACTAGAGATTTTAAGTAGACAAATCTTTGGATGATTGACTAAGATTTAAAAAGGCAAAAAAATTAAATTATTTATTATGAATTGGAAAAAAAAAAACTGTCACTACCTTGTACAAAATAGGTGTTTACTTATCTAGGTGTTAAATGCCTACTTGTTGGAATAGTATATTACATACCGAGGTGGAAAGTGTTTCATTACTGTCGAGAGATTTTAGTAAGACCGAGGCGCAGCCGAGGTCCAATTAAAATCTCGAGACAGTAATGAAACTTTTCACCGAGGTATGTATACTATTTCGGCACACGGGAGGAAAGTAAACTTTCGACCCGTGGGCCGAAAGTAAAAATCAAAAAACCCAATAAATTTTTAAAATTACATTTACTTTCGGCCCACGGGTCGAAAGTAAACTTTCGACCCGTGGGCCAAAAGTAAAAGTCAAAAAAGTGACATTTTTGAACTTTTTAAAATTCAGTGAAGTCAACATTACATGTATGATTGTGAATAAATAAATTAACTAACTTATGTATATGGAGAATATTAATAACAAAGTTTGGCAAATAACTTCTATAGTAGTTATTTTCCCTAGGAGTTTTATTTTGATGAGGCGAATCAACTGGAAGCTTTCTGTCTTCGTCACTGTTCTATCCTCAAGTTGTTTCTTTCTCTTGAGATTTGAGGCCCTATAACTCTATTACATCAACTTCGACACTGCCATTTTCACTGTTGCTAGTTGGACTAGGATAATAATAATAATAATAATAATAATAGCTTTATTGCCCAACAGAGTTACCCATTTACAGAGCAATTTCATACAAAAATAACACAAAATAAACAATATTATAATAACCTATAAAATTATTAAATAGCAGCAAACACACCCGAAGCAACTGACTGCAAACAGCTGAGAGTACAATTGAAAATATCACATTCTCGATCAATTCTATTGAAATTACTACACATTATAGTTATCGGAGATCTCAGGAGAATATTGGTTTTTGCTCTAGTACAATAAAATGTTAAGTTGTTCCTGCTTTGGAGTCTGGGAACCAAGAAATTCAATTTCGAGAGTAAGTGAGGACAATCGATCTTCCCGTGTATCAATTTGAACAAGAATGACAGAGAAGCCAATACTCTCCTATGCTCCAGGGTTTGCATGGTGAATCTACTCAGTAGCACTCCATGGTCAAACCCTCTTACTGGATAGGTTCCGTCCATTTTAAACATTAGATACTTTAAAAACCTTCGTTGAACTTTTTCCATTATAATTTTGTGGACACTGTAAAACGGATACCAGATTAAACAACCGTACTCAAGTTTTGAGCGTATGTAAGCATAGTAAAGTGTGAGTAGGGCGTTTATATTATCAAATCCTTTACAATTCCTCACTATAAAGCCGTAAACCGTACTTGCCTCATTAGCTTTAGTTTTAATATGCTCAACAAAAGTAAATTTATAATCAAACACTATACCCAGATCTGTGACAGAGAAACATCGTAACAGTGCTGTATGGTTTATTGCATATGCGAAAGTGATATAAGTCAGTTTACGGGTAAATGTAATACATTTGCATTTAGACACATTCAAATTTAAACTATTTTCAGCACACCATCTTTGAACAGTAGTTAAATTAGTCTGCAGATTTTCACAATCACTCAGACTGTCAATTGGAGAAAAAATCTTGAGATCATCTGCAAATAATAAATTTCCAGAGGTAAGTTCATCAGCTAGATCGTTAACAAATAAAAGAAAAAGGAGAGGACCTAGATTAGACCCTTGAGGTACTCCTGAGGTTGCCGTATATTTCGTAGACTTAAATCCATTGTAAAAAACAAATTGTTGCCGATTATTTAGATATGATGCAAAAAGTGCTAGGAGACCATCAGAAAATCCGAATCTATGCAACTTCGTAATTAATAACCCATGATCCAATCTGTCAAAAGCCTTGGAGAAATCCGTATATATCACATCAACCTGACCCCCCTTATCCAGAATTTCTGATATATCCTGTGATATATGCATTAGATTTGTTATGGTTGATCTTTGGTTCATAAAGCCATGTTGAAAAGGTGAAATTTGGCGACAGACTGATGCGTATACACGTTCATACAGAATGGTTTCAAAAATCTTGGAGAAATTGCACAGGATGGATATCGGGCGATAATTCGCCACCTGTGAGCGCTCACCAGACTTAAATACTGGGATGACTTTTGCCTCCTTCCACAGATCTGGGTATGTATGGGAATGCAGCATCAAGTTAAAGAGGATTCTTAAAGGGGTTACTAGCACACCTATGCAGTCCTTAACTAGAAAAGCAGGTATAATATCTGGACCAGATGTCATTTTATTTTTGAGCTTTTTAGATGCTTTCATTATCTCATCATCCGTTACGTCGTTGATATGAACTGTACTACATAAACTAGGCTGGGAAAGGTTATCACTAGGCACTGAGGATGGCAAAAATACACTTTCAAAAAACCTACCAAAAACATTTACTATTTCTTGGGAATCTATGTAAGTTTGCCCCTCGAATGCCATTGTATTTGGGATTCTAGAGCTTCTGTTCTTACTATGAAAGTAAGACCAAAAGTATCGAGGATCACTATTAACACTTTGCTGTACAATGGAGATGTAAGCTTTAAATGCGGCTTTGATATCTTGCTTAGTTAATTTTCTCAACCTTTTATATTCAATAAAAAAGTCCACAATGCCAGTCTTTCTATGTTTGCTCAATGCTCTTTCTTTAAGTTTTATATTCTTTATTATTCCAGCGTTATACCAGGCTGGAAAGGAACGTTTATATTGTTTATATTGCGGGACATGACTCTCCACCAAAGAGTATAATTTATCATAAAAACATTTAACAGCGTCATTTACAACATTATTTTCCCGCAAGAAACCCCAATCAGTATTTATAAGAGAGTTGTATAGGGATGGAAAGTCTGCCCTTTTAAAATTGAAAGCTTTGTTCTTTAAATTAGGAAGAAATTGGTCGTGCCTTTTGCAAGTAAAACTTTGAGTGGAAATGAACAAAGCAGGGTGGTATTTGTCCTCCTTGACAAAGGGACTGGCATTGTGAACAACGCTACAATCTAAATTTGTCGCAACAAGATCCAACAAACGATCCGAGCAATTACGCACACTGTTGTACTGCTTAAGTTCAAAAAAATTCATAAAATTGTTAATACTAGTGAAGTATCTATCATTCTGGTCAAAATCAACAAAACCTGGATTATTAAAATCTCCCAAAGCCAAGATATTTTTATTAAATAATTGCTCAAATTGTTCTAATGATTCAAAAAATAATTCAACAGTTTCTATAGGTAAGGATGGCGGAATATAAATAACTAAAATAAACAATACTCTATGGGATATCACACATCGGTTCATAATAAAGTCAATTTCTGGGAAGTTCTGCTTTAAAAATGGCATTTGAATGGCCTCACTTTTCACAGTATTTTTTATAGCTAGTAAAACACCACCCCCACTCTCACGGCCAGTTGCAGCAAGATCCCGATCCTTCCTAAATACTTGATAATCATCATTAAATAGCTCACTATCTTTCACATTAGAACTAAGCCAGGTTTCAGATAATGCTACCACATCAAACTCACTATCGCTAACAGAAGAATAGAAAGTGTCAATCTTTGAATTAAGTCCTCGAACATTTTGATAGGCAATAACAAGGCTCTCTGAACAGTCTGAACTGTTGGGCACTAACCGTTTAAATTTTCAACAATTTTAGGAACCCCCTTTACATAACGGATTTTCAGGTTTGTTTCGCCTCGAGCTATCCTTGAATTCAATTGTTCCTTTAAACCTTTATACTCAGCAATTTGCTTGGGAGTGCGGTCAAAACTGACTGCAACCTGCCCGTATGCTTCATTACCTTTTAAACGTTTTGAACCCTGGATTACTGTAAGCGCATCTTGCTGTGTAGAGAAGACGACCTTAATTGGTCTTGGCCTTTCATTGTTAATACGTCCCAGTCGAAAAACCTTTGTGATGGTAACAGGATTATCTGGGCATGTCACATTGACTATGTCTTTCACAATGCCCAAATCAAGCTCAGAGCGTTCGTCTGTTTCCTGGGATTGTGCCTCCTTTTGTCCAAAAATCATAACATTTCTCAGCCTAGTCTGTCGATCGTTCAATTCTGAGACAACACCCTCCAAGTTATCAGAAGGCATCACTGACACCTGATAATAAGGATTTGACGACTTGTGTTCTTGAAAATATTCTGCACCAAATTCCTAAAGCAAGAAATAGTTTCACCTGGCAAAAAAAAAATGCTCTAAATCTTACCTGATACATTTGTTTTGTCACTAAACTATTCGTAAACTCATCAATCCTAGAGAAATTCCTTCCTCCATACCAAGAAGAAAGACCGCAGTCGTCCATAATGCTCACATTGACCTTAGATTTGAACGGTCTAATAGAAACAAGATCTGCTAACAATCTTTCCTGTAAGCCTGGCAAACTTGCCAAACCTCCAGTTACAATTACATTGGAAACTAATTTCATTTGGCTCTTAGCATCAAATAATGACAATACATATCCTAAAAAAAAAACAACGAAATTATTATAAGAACTGAAGTAATCTACTTAATATGCACCAATTATTTCTGATAATCCAGCCTCCTGACTGCCAAACATATAAGGTTTGAAAAGCAGCTCAGGTCCTCTAATCATTTCAACTCCGAAATGAAGTTGATGGGCTTCACCAGGCTGAGAAGATTCGCCCAATTCAGTGGGCTCATGTGTGCGTAAAATTTCGTCAAATTCAAGTAATTTTTCGTTTTCGGTTTCACTGTCAGAATCACCACCTAAATTTTGTTGGTGTGAGTAGGTAATATTATTATTTATTACTGATTTACCATCTTTACTAATTGTCTTATAAATGTCCCAATCTTCATCTCTCATTCCAAAATCGTCATTGCCTTTTTCTTTTCTTGCCAATTGAGATATCAGTCTCATTCTTTCTTGGCCTGCTGCTGTTCGTCTTTTAGCCATGTCTTGCTTCCTTTGTTTTCTGATCATTTTTTTGGTTAAAATTTCTTGTCTCTAAAATAAAATTATTATCGAGTGAATACCTAATTTATTTTATTGTGGAATACCATTTTCCTAATATTCTGCATAAATATATGTTGTTCCTTATCACTTCCAAATACCAATTTTGAATATTTTGGTTGTTTTGGAGGTGTTTCCTCTTGTTCGTCAACATTAGTTGATGCCGACAATATTTTTTGCCTTGTTTTTTCAATTTTAGCATTCAAAAGCAAAATACTCTTTTCCAATTCAGAGACGCTTTTTATTTGAAATTCCATTAATGTTTTTTCAATCTAAAAGATTTTTTTTTTTAAATAACATTGAAAAAATTTAATTTAAAAATTACTATTTCTGGATCGGCTCCCAGTTCAATCATTTCTTTAATATCCAAAAGTTGGCTTATTTTTTCTTCATCTTCAGCCAAACGTTCCTCTCTTTTTCTAGCGTTAATTTCTATCAATCTTCTGGCTAACTCTTTTTTACGTTCTTTTTGTTGTTCCACTAAAAAAATGCATCAGGATGAGCTTTCTCTGTCTGAATTTTTTATTTACCTATATCCTGTTCACAATCCGATGTCCACAGGTGCAGGTAAATTTATCACCTTTCCCTATCAAATAGCATTGAAAGGTGATTCTACCTGTACCTACCTGTGGACATCGGATTGTGAACGGATAATACATAAAATTTTAAATTCTTAAATTTTTACGAATGATTAACTCACATGTTATAGCACTAGCAATGGTAGTAGCAGTAAAAGGCAACTGAATTTTCTTAACATTGGCCTCATAATAATCTACATTTGACCAGTTGGCCAATTCCTCACGATAATCTTTGGCTATTTTACAAAGATTATGAACCAACTCTTCTGCCCTGCTTATAGTTATAGCGTTTGCATGAACAGGGTATTTTAATTGGAGCAATCTGTGTAAGAAATTTATTATGTGGAAACCTCCTGAAAAAAAAGCCAATGCATTAAAATATGAGGCAACATTTAGTGAGTTTACCTGTGTTTAATCTTCTAATGTTTTCAAATATAGTCTTATTATTAATTAAAGGAATAATATGGCAAGTCTGGTAACCCAAATTTATAATAAGGGCATCTTTTGATGAATCTGCATAGTAGTGATGGCTCAATAGTGCGTCAACTGCATAGCACAAAGATGGAACATTGTAGCACTCAAATAATAGCTCAGACATTACTGAAATATTGATAAATTGAGAAATAATTTAAAATTGAGAGAAATTCTTACACTGCCTCGAACTATTAGGATTAAGCACTGCCTCGGTACACAAAATGGGATGTGGCACTTCCTCCTCAGTATCAATCCCTAAATGACTGAAGATATAATCAAATAAATGTTCCTGGGCTTCAAAGTGAGTCACTACGTTTCTATCGAATTGGGTTTTTAATTGAAATCTTACTGCTTCAATGTTGACTATATCGTTGCCCACTTGAAGTTGAGGGATCTGAGGAATTTCTATGGTGTCTTTTTTAGAGCGTTCGCGTCGTGGCTTCGCTATGAGATTACGGAATTGTAAAAGGGGCTCATCGTTTGTCGACCAACCAACTTTACATAAGTAAGAACCTGTTAGAAGAATATTATTACTATTTTGGATTGTGGCCTTAATTAATGTGTCTAGGTATGATGGCATTCACTATTTTAATGTTTGAAACTATCGTAAACCTATTTTGTTACTTACCATTGTCGATAACTATTGGAACAGAATTATTCTTATGGGCAGGGGTATAATTGTGAACTATATCTGGTACAGATTTGGTATCGAGAAACTGTAAAAGTTCCATTATTCAAACACCAATAATTATTAGAGTTCAAAATGCTAAAAATAAATTGAAATTATTCAAGGTATAAACACAAAAATGTAAGAAAATGAAATTATAGGTTAGGTTTTTGTTTGATGTTTCACGTCCTAAGTGTTTTTGATCTCTTACTAATAGTACAAGAGCCAGTGAAAAAAATTCCGGCTGATTTTATTATGACTAAAAAGTTTAGGTTCCTTAAATTAGCACAACGAAAATAGCACACATCAGAAAAACTAGAGTACTAAATTCGGGCCTATTTAGTGCTGATTTAGTACGAAAAAAAATAATTTATAACTGTATTTTTTAAAAAATTACGAGCATGTGTGCCAGCTTAAGATTAAGCTGGCACACTCTAGTTGGATAAGGTCGAATCTTTGAAAATCTAGTACCTCATATTTAGTGCTAATTTTGTACATACATGGCACGCCTAAAAAACTAACAATGATGTATTTATTACAAAATAACTCCGAAAAAGTGCTAACTTATTGAGACTTGAATTAGCACACATACATCGAATCAACTGCGCGAGAACGGAATTCGCATGCGCATATTTATTTCTAATTTAGTACTTCAGAAACGACGACCCGAAACGAATTAGTATCACATTAGCACAGAGTTAGCACTTGTGTGCTGGCTTAGTGTTTAAGTTAACAAACTTACCTATCACCAATGACGCGATGAAACTGGAGTATTAAATTAGCACACATTTAGTGCTAATTTTAGGCGTTAGTTTGGGTTAGTTTCAGTTAGTTCGGGTTATTTTGGGTTATTTTGGATTAATTTGGGTTAGCGCAGTGCTGATGTGATATAAAAAAAATACGATTCGATGTATGTGTGCTAATTCAAGTCTTAAGTTAGCACTTTTCCGTGGTTATTTCGTAACAAATACATCATTGTTAGTTTTTTTAGGCGTGCCATGAATGTACCAAATTAGCACTAAATATGAGGTTCTAGATTTTCAAAGATTCGACCTTATCCAACTAGAGTGTGCCAGCTTAATCTTAAGCTGGCACACATGCACGTAATTTTTTTAAAAAAAGAGTTATAAATTATTTTTTTCCGCACTAAATAGGTCCGAATTTAGGACTCTAGTTTTTCTGATGTGTGCCATTTTCATTGTGCTAATTTTTTAGACCTAAAAAATTTAGGGAATGTAGAATCAATCATGAACAATACGAAATCGCGTGCCTGCCTGCTCGTATCAGTTGCGTTTATTAATAAAAAAATGTTTAACGAGGTTTTGTGAACCGACTCATCGCGTTTTGCATCAAAATTTGCGTGAACATAGAACAAACACCCCCAAGTATGATTTCCAATGCCTGTCTAATACCTAAATCAGTTGCCAAATAGCGCCTGTCAAATAAAAATCGATCGAAAGATTTTTCAAAATTCGACTCATCGCGTTTCGAGTGAAAATTAAATATATCACAGTTAAAGGCATTAGAAGAACATTTGACTGCCTGCCCGATCAAAGCCGTTGATGCTTTCTAATGCCTGCCTGGTCCCAAAGTTCGCAAAGTATAAAAATATGCCAGGTAAAATACTCAAATTCACAAAATAAAAACACATGGACCGTGCCGACCCAGAGACGCACAAATAATGATTTCGTTGCAATGTTCCAGACATTTTTGCCGTCAACTGAGTGACAAAAACCCTTCAAAATCCTTTTATTTTCAACCACATATGTAATGTTGACATTGCAGGTTTTTCAAAATCTTGAAAGTGTCACATTTCTGGACTTTGACATTTATCGGGACGGTAATGCATATGCCTGCCTAGGACGGAAAAGCATTTTCCGTCCGGGACGGCAAATGCTTTTCCGTCCCCATTTCCCTGCTCGTTCCAAATTGATAATTTTCATACAGCTCTCACATATAATAATAAAACCACATGTATTACATGGAACTAATTAAATCTATTCACTTATTTACATTAATTGTTAAATTAGCATTGTTGTTTATAATGGAAATCTTGAGACCATCCTGTTGGAATTGTGTTTCGTTTGGAACTATTATCTCTTGCGCTTGCGGATGAGTTTCCGCATGTGATGTACTTGTGGATGCACTGGACAACTGAATACCTTTGGAAGTAGAGGATAGCATCAGAGCAGTCTTACTTTTGTTCTCCAAAGATGCCTCTATGTAGCCTTCAGCAACCGTGCTCGATTTCCACCCTCCCAGTCTTTTGAGTTGCAATAGATCGGCCCCGTTGTCAACCAATAAGGTTGCGGAAGTACGACGAAAAGCATGCCCTGTAAAAGTTTCAATTTTTGGAAGCTTCAAAAAAGCAGCTATTTTATGTGGAAATTTTGAGATTGAATGATAGCCAATTGCTTGGTTATGTAATTTCCCATTTCGCCATTGAACAAATAACCTGTCATTTTTCAAATTTTTCCGCAAAGTGAGGTATTTGTGGAAAATAGCAACCCAATCTGGATCGCTTATGATAAACGATCGACTTGTGTAAGTTTTTGTGTGTGGAATTTCTATAGCGATCTTTCCTTCCAAAACGTTGACGTGCTCCATTTTCATCTTGACTAGTTCATCGCTCCTACATGCACCCGACACACCAACAATTAGCGCTACCTGAAACCAGATAAAAATAAAATGGGTAACCTAGCTATAGCATACAGAAAATCATTTTGATTTTCGCATTTTTATCTTCTTTGTATATTTTTTGAAAACCTACCTTGATGCTAATGAATTCTTCAGCTGCCTTCGTGAGGAACTCGTTAATGTTTTCTCTGGAAAAAACGCTCGACTTTTTCGGCTGAAAGCCCAGATTTTGCCGCTTCAAAAAAGCTATAAGTTTTGCGTAATTGGAGATATCAACTTTCTCTTTCAATTTAATCATGGTTTTCAACATACTGTAAGTCGACCATAAAGTCGAAGGCTTCTTTTCCTTAGATAATTCGCCAAAATACGCCAACAAAACGGTCTCCGAGGCAGTATTTCTCGTTCCTTTCTGGCTACACCATGCTTCGAATATTTGAAAAGCCTTTTCGTACCGAAATTTGCTTTTTGCTGGAAGCAAACTCTCTCCAATCCTGTCTGCTGCTTCTTTTAATTCAGGTGGGGTACAATCCATCGCTTCATCTTCACTTTCCGAAATCATTTCTTTGGGGAGAACGGGGAGAAATCTAGTGAAAATCTATTATTTCCGCAAAAATACTGAGCGAAAACTACCGTCGTTAAGGCGTTGTTGATCTTATCTATGGTTGTTGATTTTGCGGTTTCCTGTGGTTTCGTCTTTTGTTTTGGCCTTTACAGGGCCTTTGAGATCGTCAAAATTGATGACATTGACAAAAAAAGTGAAATATTTTTTTCTAAGGCCAGTTTTACACTATATGAAAATTTCGTATAACAGAATCTTTAGTTTTTGCATCAGAAAATTAAGGGTTGAAAATAAAAAAGTATACAAACCTCGACGGAAAACTTCATTTCTGTCTCGAGATTGAGTTTATCTCGACGCTTCGCGTCTCGATAAACTATAATAACCTCTCGACCAGCAATGAAGTATTTTCCGTCTCGGATTGTAATATACTATAAAACAAAGGCGGTTGGCCAGCACCAGAAAATATTTTACCAAAACAAGAAAACACTACCCATACCTAACATGAATTTGGAAAACGGAAAAGTAACTTTTGAAAGAAAAATTTGTGTAACAAAATTCTGACAATTGACACAAAATCTCCATCTTCAAGCAGTCATTCGCTAATGGTACAGGAGTGTCGATCCTTTTCACATGGCTCCGTTTAAACTAACCGGGTTACAAAACGGTTAATAGCGGTATTTCAAGTATGACATACCGTTTTCTAACCCGGTTACAAAGCGACTTGATCGATTATACAACTCACTGTACATTATTCCCATATGACACGAGAGGCTTAACAAGTGATAAGCCTTTTGGGATTATCGCGCTTGGTGGCATTTATGGCAAATTCTATTATAGATTTTTTTTTTTTAATTTTAAAGTATTGAAGTTTAGTTTGTTGTATAACCTTTTGAATACCACTCGATGTTTCAGGATTACCTAATACTTTTACCTGACACTCAACGCGTTACCAGCAACACCACTCCTCCTTCGGAGTCGTGGTGTTGCTGCGTAACGCGTTTCGTGACAGGTACAAGTATTATCCGGTAATCCTGAAACAGTGGCGGTCCATACATGATTTTCTGGGGGGGGGGGTAATGGATGAAAGGAAAATTATCAAGTGTCGCAACGTACCGCCGGAGGCGACATTTTTTTTGGGGTGCCACGCTCAAATTTGCACCCGAAAGTCGTTCAAAAAACACGCCTCAACTGTATCCCAATGCCGTCAAAATAGTTAGGTATACAGGGTGTCCACTTAGTGCGATATGGGACGATATCTCCTTACAGGGTGATGCAAGAAAAAAAATTAAATTACAAAGTTGTTTGATTCTCTAAGGTGCATAAGTTAAAAATATTTTCAAATACTCAGGGTCCTCCGAGGGATAATCCGTAAATGGTGTATGCAAAAGAACTTTGTTATTTTTAAATGGAACACCCTATATTTCAGTACATTAATGGATCGTTGTAAAAATCCTACATACTTTTTGTTAGGAATCACCTATACCAAAACTTAACCGTTTTTGAAATATTTAATATTTTTTCAAAAAATCGCAGTTGGCATGTGTCAACAAAAACCAACAAATGGAATACCCTTTATCTCACTGTATAAAAGAAGGTACCTACGTCGATACTGTGGGTGAGCCTGTCATATTTAAACGATGCCTATGCTTTAGGTACTTTGTAGAAATTGTCTTTTGTTGAAATTTTGTTGTAACTAATAAATGTATGTAAAAAAAAATCTTTGTCTGGGGGGGGGGTAATTACCCCCTCTACCCCCCCCTTTAAACCGCCCTTGTCCTGAAACCTCTTGTGGTATTACATTCGATAATACCACTCGAATTTGAGCGGTATGTTGCGGTTTGTTAAACCGGAGTCACGTGAAAAGGGTTAGGGTGTTTGTTTATAGCTGGAACACTCAGTAACTTTTTTATTATTGAAAATAGAGGGCATGTTTAAATTGGAAAATTTCTTGGTGAATTGCAACGATTTTAATCGCTACAATTAACGATGTTTTTTTGGCGCCATAAGTATACAATGTGCTTCAAAAAAGTCATTTTTTTTTAATGGGTTGCCCTGTATGTTTTTGAATTTTTAAAATTCCCAAAAATTAGCTTCACATAAATTTCCATCACTATTTGGATAACAAAAATTCACAGGATGTTCCATTGAAAAAAAATAGTTTTTTAACGCACCCTTTATTAGAGGTGGGCCAACCTGCGATTTTAATGCAGCTGTGACAAGACGTGACTGCTCCAGTCGTGTCACTGTGACAAATATAGCAGTGATTTTTTGGAGCAGTTTTACCTTAGTTGGCGGCGGACAAACTGCTAATATTATGTTAAAGCTACATCTCAAAATGGCATAATCGCAGCCCGCAGTCACGGCCGAGGGAGATGTTCCGCAGTTTCCAGCCTGCCCTCTGCAGTAGCAGTTACTATTTGGCGGGAACGCGATGCGAATGATGCGATTTATGGATTTATATTATAATATTGCATTTGCATCACTTAGCTCGAGTTTTGTCTGCGCTGCATCGGTCGGAGCTTGAAGCGGGCAGTGACAAAAGCCGCTTTCCAGCTGTGTGCTTCAAGCACGTTGCAGCACACTGTTCTGTGCTTGAAACGCAAAAGTTAGCAGCTCTTGAAGCGCAGTACGGCTGGAACACGAACATGCGCTTGAAGCATTTGCGCGCGCAAAAGCTCGATTGCGTGCTCAAAAGCGTCAGCTGGAAAGCGGCTAAAATGTCACTGCTACTTGACTGGGACTGGAGCAGGCCGTGACTGTGACAGCGAGTTCCTGGAATCGCAACCCACCTCTACCCTGTACCTATGGAGACAAAAAAATAATATCGTTGTAGCACTTAACACGTTTACTGCCATGTGGTACGGGTACGCGTTCAGTGCCTCACAAGAATCTCATGTCTGTGCGTTGAGGTTCCCATCTTGTGCCTCATTTTTTTCTTCCGTTTTATGCGGCGAGGTACAGCAGAGGGCCCACGGTTGCCTATTTTCTCTATAGAAATAAATTAAGCGTGGCACAGTGAAACGTTCTCGTTCTGTGTAAAAACCTGATTCTACTTATATTTCTGTTAACTACGACTATAAGAATACGTTGAAATTACTATATAGGAAAAATTGGCACAAGGGTACCTGATTTGGGCTTTCCATGGTGGCAGTCAACGTGTCAAGACTGCAATTTATCAAGAAATTTTCGAACTTGAACATGCCCTCTATTTTCAATAATAACAAAGTAACTGAGTGTTCCAGTTATACACAAACACCCAGTACCAGATCTGGTGATCTGATCTCTTGTCTCCAGTGACTTCACCTGTAACCGACTTGGCAATGGCGTCGAACACTTATCCCAGAATCCCAGCAGCACTAATATTACCAGCTTGTTGAAAAATCATTATCAGTACCTATCTAGGTATAATAATAAATATATGTCGATAATTTAAATATGTGTGTGTGTATGTATAATATAATAGGTTTAATAAAATACCCATATTTTCTTTGTGGCCTACTTTGCTAAAGTCGTAGAAAAAATGTTAATCCTAACTCAGGCATAAAGTCTTTTTCCTGCCCTTGTCTGCTTGCTTGAACTCCGCCCGCGTCGTTCGGGTCAACAGCAGCACTTGATAGGAAACTATTGTTGTGCCGGCCACCTGCTACTTTTTTGGAGGATTTTGAAGGGTTTTTGTCACTCAGTTGAAGGAAAGTCCAGTTTTGCCAATGTGATAAAATCGGATTACCCGAGTTTCTAGTTGAAATTACCCGATCTTGACTCGCGTTTGCTGTGGTGTTACCAGGTTTTTGGGGCGAGGAAAGGGGCATATTCCAAGACAGCGCTAAGCAAAAAAAAAAAGTATTCTAGGGTCCACGTACCTATGTTTAATTTTTTAAAGGTTATAGGAGAGAAAATGATACCTAAAGATACACTCGTGCTTCGTGCCATGCCAAGCCAATCGATATTAGGTTTGTTTGGAGTTAGTTTATTAGAACAATGAACTAAACAAACACACTGGAACGGTGGCTGCATAATGTTTCTACGCAAAGGTTTGTGCCAGGAAGGACATCAAACAAGAGGGATTTGCATTTCTCTCTGTACTCTGGCGGCTATTGAGAACCAAGGAAACAGCTGTTTGAAGTGTTTGGATCATTGAGGTTAGGAAGATGAAGAAGCTCTTCTTTCTTTTACGTTAATCGCGATGAGTGCGAGCGAGACACCAATCCCTCTGTATTGCTGGGTTGCATATAACAAAATTCGGCACACTAGCATAAAGCAATGGTTCAGAATCAGTTCGGAATTGAACTGTGCTTGCGCATTTGTTTATTCCGAACATACGTATATAAGCAAATGCGCAAGCGCAGTTCGATTCAGGACTGATTCTGAACTCTGAAGCCGAATTTCGTATCAAAATTTACTTCAGGTAAGGATAACCGACAGATAGATAGATGAATTGTCGCCGGCCCGAGTCTCGCCTTCTCTTTGTAAAAGTTAACATGAAGTTTCGATTACCCGATTTATAAAATGTCTGGCAACACTGCTACGACATCATTGTACTAGAGATGGGCAAAACTGCTATTTTCAAGTAGCAGTTAAAGCAGTTACCGCTTTTCCAAAGTAGCCAGCTATCAAATAGCTGCTTAAAGGAAACAGTTTATCCGGAACGATGCTCGTGGATATGGACTATGGACACCGTTGGTACTTGGTGTTGCGTATGCGCATGCAATCAAGCATGTTTCATTTTAGAACGTCTTTTCAGGTTCCAGCGCATTCTTTTTTACACTGGTTAATACACCGAAGAGCATTCTATCTTTGTCTAGTTCATGGGAAATCAAAATGACTCTCTCATAATGGTAGATACTCTGAAGAAAAAAAGATAAAACTACGAAGTAGGTTATGTTGTCACTTGTCGGCAGCAGCTTTTTTCAAAATTGAGTAACCAGTGATAGCTCCTTCAGCAAAATAACTGTTAAAATATAACAGCTTACGCGATAGCGACCCATCTCTACATTGTACTTTGTGCATCTCTGGGACGGCAGTCGGCACGGTCCATGTGTTTTTATTTTCTGAATTTGAATATTCCACCTGGCATATTTTTATACTTTGCGAACTTTGGGACCAGGCAGGCATTGGAAAGCAACGGCTTTGATCGGGCAGGCAGTCAGAAATGTACTTCTAATGCCTTTATTAACTGTGATATATTCAATTTTCACTCGAAACGCGATGAGTCGAATTTTGAAAAAACTTTCCATCGATTTTTATTTGACAGGCGCCATTTGGCAACTGATTTAGGTACACAAGACAGGCATTCGAAATCATACCTACTTGGGGTTGTTTGTTCTATGTTCACACAAATTTTCATGCAAAACGCGATGAGTCGGTTTTTGCTATCACAAAACCTCGTTAAAATTTTTTTTATTAATAAACGCAACCGATACGAGCAGGCAGGCACGCGATTTCGTATTGTTCATGATTGTTCACTTCCTAAAATTTTCAGCCATAATGAAATCAGCCGGAAATTTTTTCACTGGCTCTTGTACTATAAAGCTAAAGCCGCGACTCCATAGCAGCGTACGCTTTATTATGGATGGATACGAAAAAAAACAAGGTCTATAAACCTAGCAGTCCCAAGGTGGAAAAAAACTTCGGGAACTATATAATAATTAGGTGCTTTTTAGGTGCTAATTAGGGCCTCTAATTAAAAATTAGGTGCTCCTCTGGTTTTTGAGAAAATCAAAAAAAAAAAAAATATTTTGCCAAAATGTTCTTTTGTATCAGAATTAGGTGCTTTTTAGGTGCTCCTAAATAGTAGAAGAAAAAATAGAATTGATTGATTATTAACTGAGTTACAGATTTTTTTTTTAATTATTAGGGGACTACTAGCATTCATAAACCCTAGCAGTCCCTTACTTTTTCTCGAGGTTTTTCTTGATTTTCTCAAAAACTAAAGGAGCACCTAATTTTCAATTAGAGGCCCTAATTAGCACCTGAAAATCACCTAATTATTATATAGATCCAGAAGTTTTTTTGCCATTCTGACACACCAACAAGTAGACGTAAAGCCAGCAGTCCCCTAATAATTTAAAAAAAAATCTGTAACTTAGTTAACAATTAATCAATTCTATTTTTTCTTCGACTATTCAGGAGCACCTAAAAAGCACCTAATTCTGATTAAAAAAGAAAATTTTAGAAAAATATTTTTTACTATAGGGAACTACTAGCTTTCATAAACCTAGCAATCCCTTAGTTTTTTTTTATTTTCTCAAAAACTAGAGGAGTACCTTATTTTTAATTAGAGGCGCTAATTAGCACCTAAAAAGCACCTAATTATTATATAGATCCCGAAGTTTTTTTGGAAAAATATTTTTCACTAATAGGGGACTAAGCTTTCATAAACTTAGCAATCCCTTAGTTTTTTTTTGTGTTTCTCAAAAACTAGAGGAGCACCTAATTATTATATAGATCCCGAAGTTTCTTTGCCATTCTGACACACAAATAAGTAAACGTAAAGCCAGCAGTCCCCTAATAATTAAAAAAAAATCTGTAACTCAGTTAATAATTAATCAATTCTATTTTTTCTTGGACTATTTAGGAGCACCTAAAAAGCACCTAATTCTGATACAAAGAAAAAATTTGAAAAAATATTTTTTACTTTAGGGGACTGTTAAGCTTTTAATAAACCTAACAGTCCCTTAGTTTTTTTTGATTTTCTCAATAACTAAAGGTTAAAGGAGCACCTAATTTTTAGTTAGAGGCCTTAATTAGCACCTAAAAAGCACCCAATTATTAAGGCCGTTTTACAGCTTGCAATTCTATCTGCAATATGCAAGAAACTTGAACGAAGGCATGCGCAGAAGTGAATCAGCTGATTGTTTTCTGCAACATTCTTGAAACTTGAATGGAGTTGCATGCAATCGGTTTGGTGCCATTTTTCTTGAAGGTTTTCGCGCAAGCTGAGGAATTTTTAGCAATTATGAGGTTTAAAGTGGCTGCTATTGCTTTCTTCTTTTCATATGGACTTATATAATCACTTTTTTCCATTTTTGGAAAATGCAAACATCATAACACAAAATTAAAAACAAAAAAGTTTGGTCAAGGTTAGAGAAGGAAAAAGTCAAATTGCAAGGTGTAAAACGACAAGCAAGAAATCTTGAATGCAATTTTTTTGCATGCAAATAATTTCATTCAATTTTTCTTGCAAGCTGTAAAACGGCCTTTATATAGTTCCCGAAGTTTTTTTCCACCTTGGGACTGCTAGGTTTATAGACCTAAAAAAACAGGGTGTTTTTATCTTTTATTATTTGCGGATGTCTTCAATATTCTAGGGTGGTTAACGGCACTCAACGACCAAAATACTTATTACGTTTTATGCACATCGGATTCTTCCAGTTCAAAAATAAAAAAACTATTATAAAATACCTATAATGGCATCCATTTGACAGTTTTCAAAAATAAACAGTCTTTGTCATTTATTGTATTCCTTTTATACATCGAGTTACGCCAAACTAGCTCCTCGGAGTCACTTCAAAACACACAATTCGGATTTTATCATTAATTTTTAAAATTAACATCACCGTCATTACCTAAAAGGGCTTCTTGCACCCCCCGCAAATTTGGTGCATCAGGGGAAAGGGGGATGCACTATGAGCGACTCGAGTGCTTAACGCACTTTTAAAAGGAACGTTCAAGCTTTTGACATTGAGCAGCTCCGAGTAACTCAACGGGTAAAAGGAACACAGTAATTGCAGTCTTCCTCTTTATATAAAGGCGCTTTTCCACTGAAAAATTGACAACTTCTGTATTTGCAAATCTTCCAAAAATCAACAACTTTTATATTTTTCATGGTTATCCACACCGATTTTGGTAATAATACTGTATTCTATCTATCATAATAAAATGCGCACTTATTTCGGACTCACCCTGTATAAACTGAAAATGTCACTTTCTCACGTGCGGTAAAGTGCACTTTACGCCCGAGGTTAGTAATAATTTCCTGCACTAGTGCCGTAAATTTAGTTTTTCACACGGTTTCTAGAAATATTCATAATTAATCATTCTACAGTGCCCGCGGAAAAGTCTGCACCATATGGGAAATTTTTTTATGCTCATCCTTACTTCAAATCGGTTTTTGGCATTAGGTTCTGCATGACTGAAAACCAAAAAAACACCTAAAATTTTTGACTTGAGACTTGCCTCACACCTGTCAAATGCCATTTGAAAATTTCAAACAAGGAAAAGTGGCATTTTTATGAAAAATATCAAAAAATTTTATAAGAAAATATTGTTCCAAATGACATTTAGAGTCTCATTTGATATTTTTGCTTTGAAAAAAAATATATATTTTTTTTAAAATTTTTTTTCAAATATCTACGGAAAAATAATATTTTTAGGATTTCTTTCGCAACCATTCCTCTAAAATAATTAGTTTGTATCTGACTAATGGTTTTTTAAATCCTAATAATCTAATTAAGAGTTTAAACATCAAAAAGAAATATTTCTATTAAAATCTTGATACGCCTCTGGACTATTTTAAAAATTGTATGCTTTGAAATATATTTTTTTTCATAGCAAAAATAACAAATTAGACTCTAAATATCATTTGGAACAATATTTTCTTATAAAATTTTTTCATATTTTATATAAAAATGCCACTTTTCCTTCGTTTGAAATTTTCAAATGGCATTTGACAGGTGTGAGGCAAGTCTCGAGTCAAAAATTTTAGGTGTTTTTTTGGTTTTCAGTCATGCAGAACCTAATGCCAAAAACCGATTTGAAGTAAGGATGAGCATAAAAAAATTTCCCATATGGTGCAGACTTTTCCGTGGACACTGTATAGCTTCTATGAAAAAACTGCGAGACAATATACCTATATCTAAAATTTGTATTTGTCTCTTCCACTTTTTCTTTTTCCCTATTACGCAATTTTATTTGCTCCTTCTTTCAAATCTTGATGCACTTTGATAATTTGCAGGTAATTTGAAAAAGCAAAAATCTAACAATAAAACGCACTTGAACGTTTTTCGATTTAATTTTTTTTTTTTTATAATTTCATAACACAATTTTCTATACTGTTTTATGGTTATATAAATAATATGTTACAACTTATTAAAAAAAAAAATGGAAATAAAATCAAACAAAAAGTACATACAAACAAGACGATACACAAATATAATGCAGCTCAATCAATCTTGGAACACAATGTTTTTAGAATTGGTTTTTATTTAATAATAATTTCTGCTATGAAGTATTTATGTTACACTAATTTTTACAAAGTATTTTACAATAATTAGTTAAATACCTAGTTAAATCTACTTAAAAATTAACAACAATACTATGTACAATATCGCTTTAAAATATAATAATAACAATAGTATTTTAAGAAAATCCACTGCCCGCCTAATTATAATTAACCATGTAAAAAAGAGAGAATTTAGAATAATTGTAACATTTTTAATAATTATGTATATTTTATTCAATTGCGTGTCGAAAAAAATGGGAAGTCTAAAAATGTAAATAAAATTGATTTACTTTGTACTCTAATGTGGAATAGAGATCATGAACATTTAAAATTTTATGCCAATCAATATAATTTTCAACTTATTTTGCAAAAAAAAAACAAAACCTGTCTTATAGTAATCAGTCTCATTTGAATAATTTGCACTGGCTAACTTGTAATATCGTTTTGAAACTCAACAATCAAATTAACGTCTGGCAAAAGACATTAAAATGATATTCATTCTATGGTTGAATTTTTATAATGCAAATTGCAGAGAGCTGATCATATAAAAATTAACTATAGAATCCTGGGTCCCGGGACATTATTATAATTTCTTTGTCAAATCCTTCTAGTATTTTATAATAAACATTTTAATTAACAACAGAAAAATTAGCTACCTAAATTAGTATGTATGTGTATGTTTCATTTTGAATTTTTATTTGAAATTTTTTTTTTATATTATTACAAAAGGCAATGATATTCTTTAACTGAAAAATCGCTGGTAACAAAATAGAGTATTTTGCTAAATAAAAATGCATTTGCAATTCTTCACCACTCACTCAATCACGACTATATTTATATCACCTTGAGGTATTTTTTTAAGTATTTCAACATTCAATTGTCGAAACTTGGTGATAATACTGTCAGATAAAAATTAAGTCCCTGGAAAGCTCTAAATGAGTTGGAGATTGTATAGCCCACACTACAACGAATGTGGAAGTTTAATAAAGGATCCAATTGTAGGAAAGGAAAGCTATCCATTTTCTTAGATAAATTGTGTGATGTTCTGAGTGGTCCCTAATATCACCAAGAATGCATAATACCGTTCACACACAACAACCTTGACTTCTATTAGTTAAATCTCATCTAAAATTTTCAACAAAATAAAAATATTGTTAATAATAATTAATTATACTAATAATAAATAATATATCTCATTAGGAAACAAGTCTATACATCCAAGTTACTATGCTACCTATTTACAAGATTATAGCCTATTTTTTGGAAAGAAGAAATAGAGCAGGAAAAATATTGTGAGGGAAATAGTCCTGACAAATAAAAATCAATTGTGCAAAATTTTATAAAAAGTTCTTCCCATTATCCTCACAGCCATAGCATAAAAATCACTTATAAAGTGACTTGAGTCAAGTTTTCCTTCTCTACTTCGATAACCCTAAACGCTCGCTCACTCATTCAACTTCGTAGCTGTCATCTTCATCTGTGGGAGAAATTAAATAGTCATAAGTAGCCCGATGTTAAGCGGACGCTTCTCTATAAAATGGATTTGCCCCTTTGATGGGTAGAGGATGGGCTTCTGTATTATATACCCAATGGTCCAGTGAGAAGAAGTTGTCGTCGGAGAATAGGAGATATAAGTACTGTAAAAGTTTTAATGTTTAAATGGGAATTTTATTATTTACAATTACCTTTAATGTTTCAGCTAAGAAGAAACTCTGCTGGACGTCATCTTGTTGCGGGTCCTCTGAATATACATTTTTAAGGCCCGTGTATCCACCAGGTACTCTGCAATGTTTTTCTAGAGCCTAAAAAAATTACACTTTTAGATATTAGCTAACTAAAAATAATAGCAATAAAATTTGAAACTGAGTTGCACTTGATGTGGTTTAAAAATAATAAGATTAATTCCTCTGCTCACCTGTACAGCTTCCCATCCCCAATCCCTATATTTTTCATCTTTGGTTAATCTATACAAATAAAAATAGGATTCAATCGTTTCTGGCCGAAGAATATAGTATTTTTCAGAACTTTTCAATGCTCTAGCTTCGGCGCCCTCAGTAAATCTACAATTTAAAAATTACAGAATATATTGTATTGATTCAAAATGCAAAAATTCCTACCTAAACGCCTCTGGTCCCAATTTAGTATAAGTCCTATCATAAGATTCGTGACAAGTATTTGTGATTTGTTTAGCAATGTCCATATATCTAGCAGAATGATCATCTTTCAACGTTCTAGAGGCCAAAGCTAACATGCCACCTGAGAAACAGGCCAAATGATCCATTTTATGTTCCACCCTGTCAAACTTAAGATCAGCAAAGTAAGTCAAACCAGCTGGTGATTGGTGTAGCATATGCTTCATTGCAGCCTCCATTGCTTCATCGAACATTTGCCTGGCTTCGTTGTCTTCCTTGCCACTCAAAAGCCAAGCTTTTAGGAGGTACTCGTAGAAACTGTCACCAAGGGCACCCATTGACATATGATCTATTAAAACAAAGATTTATATTTTTATATTAATTATTTGTTTTCGCACTTACGCTGGCCCCATTTTCCGCTTCTGGGATTCAAATAGTTAGGATACAATCCATTAGGTTTTTCTATTGTGTTCAATACGTGTCGAATTTTATCTACTTTATTTCTATAAATAGTTTTGCCAGTAATATCACTGAGGTATGAAAATTCCAAATGCAAAGTACCAAACTCTGATAGGATGCTAGAACTGCCACTTGCCCAACCGTAATTTTTGCTTGACTAAAAAAAAAACAACCATGTTAAATACAAAACAAGTTAATTTATTTATGTAGTTGTTCCTGCAAGCTAAATAAATTATTACTTACTCCAGTCTTAAAGTTAACTAAAGCGTTCGGAATTCCAGTTGGAGTATTAAACGCTGGCAATAACTTGTCGGCAATTTTCTGAGCTTTATCCCTGAACACTGTATCGCCAGTCAAAGCGTAGCAAGTCAATAATCCCCCAATGAACCGGATATTCACTTCAAATACGGAAACGTCCGCTACCTGCAATAGAAAGAAAATTTACATTTAAGAATATTAATCATGAAAAAAACACAACCAGCCGCGAGCCTCTGGGGCATTTCCCAAACCCCATAAATCAATCCCGATGTATAATAGAGAAGAATAGCCTGCAGGAAAATAGGGCGGAGATAAATTGCATCGGGTGTACGGAAGAAGGTAAAAATAATCAAATTACGGGGTTTGCTTTTTATTTTCAGGGCGTAATGGGGGGGTTGTCTTAAGGAATAAGATCAGATTGAATAAATGGGGGATGGGATAAGATTACAAAGGAAACGCTTCGGGAAAAAGTTATTGTTAGGTGTTGTATGTAGAAACGACTAGGATAAATGTTAATGGGTCTAGATTAGATAGGCATAAGTGCAACTAGGCTCCAAATTTGAGGGGTGCTGCAGCACCATTTTTTTTTTATGGGGTTTTACAGAAAGGAAATGAGACGCGTAAAAAAAAGTTAGTTTCACGAGGGTTTGTACTTTCCTCATCATTTCCCTTTTTTTATGAAAAATAGGTTTTTTTATCTCTGAATTTCAAACAAACATACATATAATTCGTTGCACGGCACGAAGGTTTTTACTTACGTCATCGATGACGTCATATCTTAGAGAAAAAATTAAGTCATAGATTAATAATAATTCATAGAGCACCTTCGGAATTATTGTTTTGTAATACATTTTTTAACTAAGAATAGATTTTATTTGCAACCATATATGTAATCTTGACATTACTGACTTTTCAAAAATTTGGAAGTGTCACTTTACTGGTGTCACTTCCCTCTTCGATTTCCCTCACCGATTTCCCTATTCGACTTCCCTCACCGATTTCCCTCACTCTAATTTATTCACCTTTGCTGGCAACAATGAGAACATGTCAGGTGAAAACGTCAAAACAGTGAATGACACATTTTGGCAGTTTGTTTTATTTTTTCAATAATAAAAAAATTAAATGACTAATCATAATGAATGGTGTGCTTGCAAATAAAATAGTATACAAACCTCGGAGGAAAGTTTTCATTTCTGGCTCGAGATTAATAGTCAATCTCTCGACAGTAATGAAACACTTCCCTACTCGGTATGTAATATACTATTATTCAGTTATCCGAAAATATATAAATAAACTTCTCCTGGAATGATTTTTCACCGGAAAATTTCGAAATTTTCCTCTAATGAGCTCCTCACTTTCCTCTTTCTCCTGTAAAAATTTCAAAATTTTCCCCTTGCCAGTTTTCCAGAAAAAAAATAAAATGTAAGAGGATGAATTTTCCTTAAGTTTGCCTAAATAAGTCAATTTTCTTTGAATTTTTCCTGGAGTGATTTTTCACTGGAAAATTTCGAATTTTTCCTATAATGAGCTCCCCACTTTCCTCTTTTTCCTGGAAAATTGTCAAAGTTTTCCCTCTGCCGGTGTTCCAGATTAAAAATTAAAATGTAAAAGGGTGAATTTTCCTTAATTCTGCTTAATTAAGTCATTTTTCCAGAATTTTTTATGGAGTGATTTTTCATTTAAAAATTTTAAAATTTTGCTATAATGAGCTCTTTACTTTCCTCTTTTTTCTGGAAAATTTTCACAATTTTCCTTTGGCCAGTTTCCCGGAAAAAATTAAAATGTAAGAGGATGAATTTTGCCTAAAAAAGTCAATTTCCCAGAATTTTTCCTGGGGGGATTTTCCACTAAAAAATTTTGAAATTTTCCTATGATGAGCTCCTCACTTTTCTCTTTCTTCTAGAAAAATTTCACAATTTTCCCTTTGCCTGATTTTTAGAAAAAAATTAAAATGTAAGAGTGAATTCTCTTTAATTTTGCTTAAAAAAGTTAGTTTTTCAAAATTTTTTCTGGAGTGATTTTTCATTGAAAAATTTTGAAACTTTCGTAAAATGAGCTCCTCATTTTCCTCTTATTCCTGGAAAATTTTCAAAATTTTCCCTTTGCCAGTTTTCCAGAAAAAAATCAAAATGTAAGAGGTGAATTTTCTTTAATTTTACTTGAAAAAGTCAATTTTTCAGAATTTTTCCTGGAGTGATTTTTTACTGGAAAATTTTGAAATTTTCCTATAATGAGCTCCTCACTTTCCTTTTTCTTTTGGAAAAATTCTACAATTTTTGCTTTGCCAGTTTTCCAGAAAAAAATTGAAATGTGAAAGAATGAATTTTGCTTAAAAAAGTCAATTTTCCAGAACTTTCCTCTCGACTTTCCTTGGAGTGACTTTTGAAAATTTTGAAATTTTCCTATAATGAGCTCCTCATTTTCTTCTTTCTCCTGGAAAAATTTCACAAGTTTTGCTTTATTAGTTTTCCAGAAGTAAATTGAAATGTGGGAGGATGAGTTCTTCTTAATTTTACTTAAAAAAGTCATTTTTTAAGAATTTTTCCTGGAGCGATTTTTTATTGAAAAATTTTGAAATTTCCTTATAATGAGCTCCTGACTTTCCTCTTTTTCCAGTTTTCCAGAAAAAAATAAAATGTGATTTTTCTCAATTTTTCTTGAAAAAGTCAATTTTCCAGAATTTTCCCTGGAGTGATTTCTCAATGGGAAATTTCGAAATTTTCCTATAATGAGCTCCTTACTTTCCTCTTTTTCCTGGGAAATTTTCAAAGTTTTCCCTCTGCCAGTGTTCCAGAAAAAAATTAAAATGTAAGAGGGTGAATTTTGCCTAAAAAAGTCAATTTCCCAGATTTTTTCCTGGAGTGATTTTCCACTGGAAAATTTTGAAATTTTAGTATAATGAGCTCCTCACTTTTCTCTTTTTTCTGGAAAAATTTTACAATATTCCCTTTGCCTGATTTCTAGAAAAAATTTAAAATGTAAGAGGGTGAATTCTCCTCAATTTTGCATAAAAAAGTTAGTTTTTCAAAATTTTTTCTGGAGTGATTTTTCATTGAAAAATTTTGAAATTTTCGTAAAATGAGCTCCTCATTTTCCTCTTATTCCTGGGAAATTTTCAAAATTTTCCCTTTGCCAGTTTTCCAGAAAAAAATTAAAATGTAAGAGGTGAATTTTCCCTAATTTTACTTGAAAAAGTCAATTTTTCAGAATTTTTCCTGGAGTGATTTTTCACTGGAAAATTTTGCAATTTTCCTATAATGAGCTCCTCATTTTCTTCTTTTTCCAGGAAAAATTTCACAAGTTTTGCTTTATTAGTTTTCTAGAAATAAATTGAAATGTGAGAGGATGAGTTTCTCTTAATTTCACTTGAAAAAATGATTTTTTTCAAAATTTTTCCTAGAGCAATTTTCCATTGGAAAATTTTGAAATTTTCTTATAATGAGCTCCTGACTTGCCTTTTTTTTCTCTTTTGCCAGTTTTCCAGAAAAAAATTGAAATATGAACAGGACGAATTTTCCTTAATTTTACTTGAAAAAGTCAATTTTTCAGAATTTTCCCTGGAGTGATTTCTCACTGGAAAATTTCGAAATTTCCTTATAATGAGCTCCTCACTTTCCTCTTTTTCTTGGAAAATTTTCAAAATTTTCCCTCTGCCAGTTTTTCAGAAAAAAATTAAAATGTAAGAGGATGAATTTTCCTTAATTTTGCTTAAATAAGTCAATTTTCCAGAATTTTTCCTGGAGTGATTTTCCACTGGAAAATTTTGGAATTTTCCTATAATGAGCTCCTTACTTTTCTCTTTCTTCTGGAAAAATTTCACAATTTTCCCTTCGCCAGATTTCTAGAAAAAAATTAAAATGTAAGAGAATGAATTCTTTTTAATTTTGCTTAAAAAAGTTAGTTTATCAAAACTTTTCCTGGAGTGATTTTTTACTGGAAAATTTTGGAATTTTCGTTAAATGAGCTCCTCATTTTCCTTTTATTCCTGAAAAATTTTAAAAATTTTCCCTTTGCCAGTTTTCTAGAAAAAAATTAAAATGTTAGAGGTGAATTTTCCTTAATTTTACTTGAAAAAGTCAATTTTTCAGAATTTTTCCTGGAGTGATTTTTCACTAGAAAATTTTGAAATTTTCCTTTAATGAGCTCCTCACTTTCCTTTTTCTTTTGGAAAAATTTTACAATTTTTGCTTTGCCAGTTTTCCAGAAAAAAATTGAAATGATGAATTTTGCTGAAAAAAGTCAATTTTCCAGAACTTTCCATGGAGTGATTTTTCACTAGAAAATTTTGAAATTTTACTATAATGAGCTCCTCATTTTCCTTTTTCTCCTGGAAAAATTTAACAAGTTTTGCTTTATTAGTTTTCCAGAAATAAATTGAAATGTGAGAGGATGAGTTTTTCTTAATTTTACTTGAAAAAATCATTTTTTTCAGAATTTTTCCTGGAGCGATTTTCCATTGGAAAATTTTGAAATTTTCTTATAATGAGCTCCTGACTTTCCCTTTTTTCAATGTGAGAGGAAGAATTTTCTTTAATTTTACTTGAAAAAGTAAATTTTCCAGAATTTTTCCTGGAGTGATTTCTCACTGGAAAATTTCGAAATTTCTCTACATATAATGCGCTCCTCACTTTCCTCTTTTTCTTGGAAAATTTTCAAAATTTTCCTTAATTTTGTTCAAATAAGTCAATTTTCCAGAATTTTTTATGGAGTGATTTTTCATTCGAAAATTTTAAAATTTTGCTATAATGAGCTCTTTATTTTCCTCTTTTTCTGGAAAATGTTCACAATTTTCCTTTTGCCAGATTTCTATAAAAAAATTAAAATGTAAGCGGATGAATTCTTTTTAATTTTGCTTGAAAAAGTTGGTTTTTTAAAACTTTTCCTGGGGTGATTTTTTACTGGAGAATTTTGAAATTTTAACATATTTGAGATTTCAGTCATAAAAAATAAACAAAGAATCACCCTTTGCCGTTTGTACATGATAT
Organism: Ceutorhynchus assimilis; assembly: GCA_917834065.1. Lineage (NCBI taxonomy): Eukaryota > Metazoa > Arthropoda > Insecta > Coleoptera > Curculionidae > Ceutorhynchus > Ceutorhynchus assimilis. The sequence goes on from OU892281.1 coordinate 10,053,171, forward strand.
TTAGGAACACCCTGTATAATATGAAGTTAATTAATTTATATATTTGGGACTCCAACGATTTTTTAAGGGCCAGTATTTCAATGTTACCTTAAGATATAGAATAAACATAGACATTGACAACATTGTCTGACCTTGTCTGATGACGTCATCCTAAATATAACATAAAAATCATATAGTTTAGGGTAAGTCTTGATTTTAAGGTAATATGTATTGTAATACCGGCCCCGGTTGGAAAATTTTATTCCATAACAATAATAATTGCGAACGTGCTCTATGAATTAATCAACGACAAATACTTTTTTCTAAATTATGACGTCATCGATGACGTAAGTAAGTACAAAAAGTGCAAAAAAAATAAATAATTTGGTTGCATTAATTTTTTATATTAATGTTAGGTAGTGCCACTGTAGGTAAGTAGTGCAATGGTGGAATGCCGAATGGGAGTGCTAATTTTTGCTTTAAGGGTGCTTAGTACCCCCTTGTTGTTGCGCCTATGTAGATAGGTGAAAATTATAAGTTGGAAATTAATAGAAAATCCAAGAACTTGGATACTTAATTAAATCAACATTAGCCTAAATGCATCCCAATCAGATCCTAACGTCAAAACGTAACTGATTTATTCGATTCCACAATCAGATTTTTCCATAAATCATGGTCTCGAGAGGCAGCGACTACGAAACGCCCCATCAAATAACCATGACAAAGAACAAAGACGAAGATCGGTAGCCGAGCAGGCTAATGTTTTCGCAATTTGTCTATTTCCGCTCAAGCGGATCCGGCCAACGAAAGGATACTCTTAGAAATATTTGTGTGCAACCGACCGTGCAAAAAACAAGACGTCTAATATAAATTATTGTAATAAATGATTATCCTTACCACACTGTCAATATCAAATTCCTTCACAACCCAATCTCTGGCTTGTTTGAATTCCTCGTTCATTCCCATAATGTAGAGGGTATCCAAACCATCCAAAATTGAAGCTCCTAGTGGTTGAGTACCAAATATACTACCAGTGTGTCCGCGTTTCGATACAGGTTTCAATTCGTTTTTGGCCCAGGCAAAACGGACGTAGTTGTCCCAGGCATGTTTCATCATCTGAAAAAAAAAACTAGCATTGAAAACAATCCAATCTTAATCAAAAACAGTAAAAACCAACCTCTTTAACTTTCAACCTCCTTAAATCATTATCAAAAACACTCTCGAGACTCATATTCCCTTTCCAATGCGCATCATCCACCTTAACATCAACCCCCAACTTTTTATTATTACTCTCTTTATCTTCACCACTACTAAAGGTTTCCCAAGAATCGTAATCAATATCTTCAAGGTCCGATGCATTAAAAGAAATTGCCGACATGTTGGGCGCTACATAAACATTTATTGTCGGCTTGACCACTATTGTTGTACTATTATCATCCGTTATTGTTAAGTTAGATTCAGATGATATACTTATCAATTTGCTCAACATGGGCGAATCGGATACAATGTTTGTGGGTGCTGGTGATGTTTGGTAGGTGGTGATTTTGATTACTTGCATTTCTGACGACGATGCTCTGGGGTGTCTGCTTAGGTACACGGCGGTGCAAGCCATTACCAGCAGAGTGCTACCGACACCGGCGCCTATTAAACGAGAAAAACTAATGGTGAGAAGATGCTTTTTTATATTGTGGTTGTGGTAAATGGAAAAAGCAATCAATCGATAGATGTCAAGGATCTTGAATTTGTTTATATAGGTGATAAGAAATTAAGATCGGATGATCGGAATATCACTGACACTCATTAGAAATAATGTTATTATTAATTCCAATTACTACTAAATACACTTTATCGTTTTGTGTGATAATATTCTTTTCATTCAACTAGGAGCTGATTACTGTAGGATGATTTATCGTTTTACATGATACGGTCGTGATTTTGTTTCAACAACTCATTAAGGAATTGGCGTTTTTCCACAACTATACAAACCTTTTCCCATTACTTTATGACTCTTCTGTGATGTTTGCAGAGCCTTGATGAAATTCAAGAATTAATTAGCGTGCGGAGCATAATTAATGTTTGCTTTTGGTTTAAGTTTAAAACAACGTGAGAATGTTTTAAGTAAATATCAGTCGGTAAATAAAAGAAAATGAGTGCCTTTTTGTAAAGTTGAAATTTCTAATTTATGATCCTAAAATAATATTTATTATTACAGCACATGAAGTAAACATTTAATACGATTGAAGTTATTAATGATTAAGATTAGGCTCAATAAAGCTTCTTCCATTATACCAGCACCGCAATCATTATTATCATTCCCAAACATCATTAATCTCACCTGCCGCTCTATACATTTTGCTTATAAAACAACGCGCTGTATCACAGAAATTATTTTTTTAAAAATCACTACTAATCACAAAAAATACAGGATTGCACAAAGACTCTTCTAAAACTCTAAACTGTCTTGTATATTTTATTGAAAGTCGCCGACCAGCGAGCTTGAGAAGCTTAACACCGACTGGCAAACAATCGAGCGTTGCCTTGCACGAAGAAAGGAAGACAGTAATAAACTGACTCGGAATCGGAGAAGAAAAAGAGGAATCAGGAGAACACACACATGGTAATGCTAAAAGTCGTCATCTGCTGATGGATGCACGGCTTATCAGAGAGTTTTCGGCGTGATAATGATTTCGGCGGCTAGTGGGGTGTTGTAATATTCTATTTTATATACTGATTAATTATTATTGTAAAAATAAGTAGGTATAACCAATGCAGTGATTTTAAGTGATGGAATACCATAATGATTTTTCTAATACACCTGTGGTGTAGAAATTCGCTTTGGACAATGTTAACAAATTCTTATAAACAATAAAATGCTGAAAAAGTTTTGAAGAAAGGTCGACGCTCTTGAAATCAAACGAAAACAATGGCCTTTGTTTCTCCACTATATCCCACACTGTTTATTTTTTATGAGGATTTGGATTTCGAAAATACACAACACATAACAGTTAATTCAGCCATCACAAAATGCCTATAAGTAATGTATGAATATTGTTCCTCTAGTTGGTAATTTCTCTGTCGAGACTGTTTTTGAATTGTAGGGCAACTGTTCCCGAATTCACAATTTCTCCTTTCAAATGAGTCCAACCAACCTCTGTTGGTTAGAAAGCTTCTTGTTGCTGCACCATTACTTCAATACCTTTTTGTTGTGTCTTCGTTTAGTTAAAGTTGAAGTAACAAACGCTTATTTTGTAACAAACGCTTATTTTGGAAGAATCATTTTTTTTTTGTAGATCTTCTAGGCACTGATTTCCCATGTTTTTATTATTTGATGCTAGTAGCCCATTATCTACATATAAAGACAAGATAAGCATTCCATTTTCTTGCTCCTCAATTATTAAACAAGGATCTGCATCGCTTCAGGCTGTATTGAAATCAAACTTTGTCAATGAATCCACTAGCAGCAATGTTAATCACCAATTGAAAACACCTTTGCAACCAGACTGAAAGATTGGTCAAAGTCTTCACCTGGTTTTTGGTGCTTTTTTATGAACAATTTTGCCTTATACTTTTCTACAGAGCCATCTGGATTATAAATTCATTTAGAAGATATAGCTTTTCTTCCTGCAGGTAACTTTTATCCAAAATCCAAGTACCATTTGATATATGGGCGTCCATTTCTTTATCCATGGTAATTTTCCATTGGTCTTTTTAACCGTAAATATATTGATTAGCTTTTATGATTTTATATTGCTCAGGGCCGGAGTGCATGAATTTTTCTTGAGTCATGAGTGCTGTAACATTTAATTGACATTATTATATATTATAGGTTTTCGTGATTAAATGTACACCGACCTTGATCACGTAAGGTATTTTGAGTTACACCCTTGACAACGCTAAAATTGAAGGTAATCAATATCAAATTTTTAAACTTATTATTAATATTTTCTGCGTCTATCGGCGTTTAAGCTGAAATAATATAATTTTCTGGTATTGTTAAAACGTGCTCATACTGATTAAATATTTTTGGGAATTTAATTATATATTTTTTTTTCTGGCAACCCGCTATTTTCGATCTGCTATGCGAATGGTAACTTTTGATGATCCTTTTTCTTGTAACCGGTAATCAATCTACATTGGAAATTGGGCTTTCTTATATAGGTTACTGGCGCCCATAATTTAATTTAATTCCTGTGATTCTGAGTTTGAACCGCACGACCACTCCCGAGCTGCGCTAGCCCAGCATTCCGTTATCCACCTTACCGTACTTTCTCCCTTTAAACTGCTGAAGCCGTTTAAGGGCGGAAATTGCGTGGCAAATTTTGGCGCCCAACGTGGGGCACTCTGGACGGAACAAAAAGGCGAAAACCCTCAAATCCAGCTGGTTTAAACAGCCGCAGCAAATCGGCACCAAAACGGCAATAGAACAAAACGCACCACCAATTCGCTGTTGAACCACCACGGTCAATTTATCCCTTTCAATAAGGCTTGCACAAAATATTTGCAAATTTCGTAACTATGATGGCGTGGTTCTCTGGCTTTCTGTCTCCGAATTTTCGAGAGTGATGACCACTTCCTGATTTGGTCGGTTCCCGTCCAGTGGAGAGGGAATAGGGGAAATTTTCAAATATGCCCCAGCGGGAAAACCCAACTTTTCCGCGACGTCACCCACAGACTATTCAACTATATACTGAATACCTCAATATAAATCATCCGACAGGAATCTCATAGCCTCATAAAGTGTTTATTTATAAATTCAAAAATATTTAAAGAAATACGAAAATTCGACAGTACGGAATAGGAACCCATTCCACGGTGGTACTCCCAAAATGGTCGATGGCCGGATCATGCGTAGCAGAACCTACCAAACCCATCGGGCCGAAATATCCTTATCTATAAGGTCTATAATACAAAAATTGGTACTCGATTGTTGCAATTTAATAAATCACCAACCAAATTCGCACAGTACAGAACCGGCTCAGCCGTTTAACGCTATGGATTATTGTCGAAATTCTTAAAACTAACAAAAATTAACAAGGACAATTTTAAACCGTTACAAGTTAAAAGTATAATTGATGCGACTGTCATTGCGTGATCTTTCCCAGCAGATATTTCCATAAAACTCTGAAGCCATACTTTCAGTGTCCTCATTATCTTCTATTCTTTTCTCTTCTGAGTCAGAACATTCTTGTTTTAAACTATATTCTGCATAGTTGTTTTCTGAAGGAACTTCTTTATTAATTTCTGCTCAACTTCTTTCGTCAAGATTAGGAAGTGATGTGACCTCAGGATTTGCAAAACGTTTTACATCTAAAATAACATTTCTGGATCTGATTTATTACTTTGTAATTAAACATCAAATTCGGTAACCTTTCATTATCATCATAATCATATCCTTCAAGAATGCCTTTGACAGCCTTTTTGTCTAGCTTTCTTCTGTTTGGTTAAGGCATACGAGAATAACACATATTTCCGATTACAAAAAGATGTGTCAGAAAATAAAGGTCGTATGAAACGCTCCCACAGTTTTATTTGAAAGTTTACCGAGAAGTTTACTTTAAAACCTCAATCAATGAACTAAACAACACTAATTTGATATGTTGTCAAAGTTTTGCATGGGCCAAGGTCTATAAGTATGATGTGGTTAGAGCACATTCAAACCCCTGATTATTTTCAACGGCTGTCAAATGAGAGCAAAGGTAACGGCACCTAGTGCAAACCAAAACAAATGACCAAGTTAGAATATGTGCTGACTTCACTGAACTCAATATATTTTTTTTTAACAGAAAAACTTATTTTATTTACAATCATACATGTAATGTTGACTTTACTGACTTTTAAAAAGTTCGAAAATGTCACTTTTTTGACTTTTACTTTCGACCCGTGGGTCGAAAGTGAATGAAATTTTTAAAATTTATTGTATTTTTTGACTTTTACTTTCGGCCCACTGGCACAAATAGGAAATGCAAGAGTATTTTCAAAATTAGATTGTGTATCACTGCCTTTTAAACACTTTTTGGAAAGTAAATTTACAAGAGAATCCCTTTTGGAATTACTTTAGCTCCAGAAATTTTTCAGAGTACAATGAATAGACTTTTCAATAACCATGAAGGGGGAGTACACATTGATGACATTACAGTTTTTGGAGAAAATGTTGGATAGTGTGATTAAAAAGAGTGCTTAAAATGTTACGAGACAATGGATTTACACGAGTCAAAATGTCAGATAGGCATTTCGGAAGTGAAATTACTTGGACACATTATCGGACAATCGGGCAAAAGAATGGACAGTGACAATATAAAGGCTATATTAGACTTTGAAGAACCCAAAACAATGACAAATGTGAGGAGGCAGTTTCTTGGTATAATAAATCATCTTACAAAATTTCCTAAAAACATTGCAGATGAGACAAAACCTCTACGCGTAATTTTAAAACGTAACAATACTTTTCAGTTTAATGATATCCATCAACAGTGTTTTATAGTTATTTATGTATCAAGGGAATTATGAGGGTGGTAATACCCCAGGGCAAAGTTTGTGTCCCTCGGGCCTTCGGCCCGAGGGACACCAATTGCCCGTGGGTATTAACACCTAATAATTCCCGTGGTACATAGATAATTTTATTTTCTACTGAATTTACTGTATTTTGTCCATTTTGATAAAGAAATAAACCATAAACCAAAATTTTTATTATTTGTCAAAGTTTCAGCTATTCAAGGTAAAAGGGGGAGTTATGAAAATCCTTAACTCCCTTGGGAGTTATGATATTCTTAACTCCCGCGCGGGAGTTATGTAATCCTCAACTCCCTTGGGAATTAAGACCCTGTTTATGATTATCGTAACCAAGGTATTATATGGTTATAATAGTTCAGTAGGAAATAAATAAATTAAAAATACTTGTCACAAGTGTACCAGTTTTGAAGGCTTCTTATGATGTTACTAAAGAAACAAAAATTCTCGCAGACTCGAGTTCTTCCGGAATAGGTGGCTGTTTAGAACAATAACAAATCAGATGGGAGATGGGCTCCTGTTATTTATTGTTCAAAAAGTTTAAGTGACACACAACAACGCTATGCCCAAATTGAAAAGGAAGCATATGCTATTTTATGGGTATGTGAAAGACTGGAAGAGTACCTAATAAGTAAATCATTTACTATACAAACTGATCATTTACTACTTTTGAGTATCCTGAAGAAGAAATCTATAAATGATTTGAGTGTGAGATTGCAACAATTTAGACTTAGATTAACTAGATTTAAATTTGAGATTGAACATGTCGCTGGAAAAAAATTCTATGTACCAAGTATATTATTGTCAACTACTTAAGTAAATACCACTCTGTACATCAATTTTACTAAAGTGTGTCGACGAGTCAGCATTTATTTGGTATAAATACCGCGCCGAAATCCATTACCGGCAGACTAAGGCTAGTGTAAAGTACCTCAAATGGGAAAAGCCCCTCTAGCTAAGTCTCCTCCCAGTGCAAACTACCTTTAATGGGAAACACCCTTCTGGGAGTATTGAACGCTGCAGACTAGGTCCAGTGAACTACCTTTAATGGAAAACGCCCTTCTGGACCTGTCTCAAACCCAGCTTCAGTCTTCAGTCACGCCAAGTGTACAGAGTGTACATAATACAGAGTGGCCTATAAGTAGTACGTCCCTCCGTAGAAGAGACGTCATGATACTATTTCTAGGGTAATATTATTATTATTCAATACATTATCTTATATACCTATACCAAGCGAGTTTCTCTCTACCTGAACCTCACCTATGCCCCCAAGTCACACTTCTGTTGTGATGTCCCAGGACGAAACGTATAGGGGTTGTGACATTATCAAGACAGCCATTGAAACGGATAGATAATGGAAAAGATGTATTGAAAGAAGAAGTTTGATGCTATATAAATGGTATAAGGAAAGAAACTGAAGATAACTTGAAATTAAAACACACCAAATGGTTGAAAAAGCACAGCAAGAAGAGTTTCAAAAACTTAGTGAATACCTAATGCAAGGATGGCCAGTAAAAGCATCACAAGTAACTGAGAGATGTCAAAAATATTCCAAGTATCGTAATGACATTACATATTATGGCAGTTTGTTGTACTACAAAGATAGGCTTATAATTCCTTCATCTATGTACAGAAAAACTTTAAATCAAATTCATATTTGACATCAAAAGGCCCAATATTAATAATTATATCATAGAAACAGTAAAAAATTACCATGAATATTTGAAGAACCAGAATCAGGTAACAGATCCTGTGACACTCCGAAAATTGCCAGACTTATCATTCCAGCATGTATCAGCAGATTTATTCCAGTACAGAAATCAAGTCTACCTTGTCATACAGGATGTGTACTCAAAATATCCAGAAGTTATTACACTAAAGAAAACTAAAGGTGGAGACATTATTGAAAAATTGAGAGAAATCTTTGGACGTTATGGAATTCCAGAGATATTATACTCAGACGGTGGACTGGACCTCAATTTGATAGCTACAGTTTTAGAAAGTTTCCAAAAACTTACAACTTCAACCACATAAAAAGTGGCCCCAGGTGTCCACAAAGTAATGGTTCAGCAGAGAGAGCTGTACAGTTAGTGAACAAACTGTTAAAAAGTGTGGAGATCCTTATTTGGGAATATTAGCATCGTTTCATGTAAAAACTCTCCTTCATACTATTTGGAAAAAACTTAGAGAAATTTTTCCTACCACAAGGAAACACCTGAAACCAAAACTGGTTGACTATCAAAAAGTTAGGAAGAGGCAGAGAGAAATTATGACTATAGACATAAGTCAAAATTTTTAGCAAAATTGAATGATAATGATCTAGTTTACATAAAAGATGTGAAGTGTAATGGAAACATTGACCGAAGATGATGTTCTAAGGAGAATTTTCGGTAAAACTATCTGAAAACAAGGAAAAAGATTTAAACATTAAAAAGAGAGAGAAAAGTTGTTAAACTCCGTAAATCTTCCTTTAGTAATGTACTATGTACTACCAATATATTTTGAAATATTTTTTCAAAATTAAAAGTACAGGAGATGTATAATAATATGTCAAAGTTAGGGGGTGTTTGATGGGAGACGACTGATGTGTCAGAGAATAAGGGTCGTATGAAACGCTCCAACAGTTTTATTTGAAAGTTTACTAAGACTACTAAACTAATACTAACTTAAAGTATCTAATGTAACAAACATGGTTTCTTTCGGTACCATACTTCATAGGGCGACTTTTCGCTCTCACTAGATACAACTGATCTGTTCAGAGTTAGACTGCAGTGTTGATCAATTCAGCCCATAGGCTTTTGATGCCTCGACAATGGTTCTGTTGTCTCCGTGCCTGTTCAAAATTTCTGAAGTTTGCTCATTTTGGAACTGGATTTCATTGTCTGAGAAGTCTGAGCAGCAACTTTCACTTCTTCCAAAAATGTTCCAAGGTGTCTACCAACTTCGAGTTTTTCTTTCATAAAGAACATTCCACAGTTCTTACTTAAATAGACAAAATTACCTATAACTTTTTTCTGAAGGTTCAAAAAATCCATACATACATCCAGAGTGGATTCTCTCTCTTGGCTTTGTAACTCTTTCTCTGAAATTAAGTTTTAGAGCATTGTGAACAGTTGCCAAACATACAGCCTTCACATAACTCACAATGAAGAGAAATATTACAAAATCTCTTTTTAGAATTTGTCCCTTATGAGTCATAATATTACTTACCTACATCTATACACAACTGATTTTCCATGTTTTTATTATTTGATGCTAGTAGCCCATCATCTACTTGTAAATATTCCCTTTTCAAAACCATAAAACTCTGAAGTCATACTTTCAGTATCCTCATTATCTTCTATTCTTTCCTCTTCCGAGTCCGAACATTCTTGTCTTCAACTACCTTCTTCATCTTCACAACTTTCTACTTCAATATTAGGAAGTGATATGACCTCAGAATTGGCCACGCGTTATACATCAAAAATAACATCTCTGGATCTGATTAACTACTTTGTAATTGACACCAAATTCGGTAACCATAATTATCATCATATCGTACAAGAATCCCTGTTACAGCCTTTTTGTCTAGCTTTTTTCTCGTTGGTTTAGGCAAATGAGAAAAACACACACTCCTGGTTACAAAAAGATGTGTCAAACATGTTTTTTTTCTCGATAACATACTTCATAGGGCAACTGGATACAACTGATCTGCTCAGTATGTAGCCTTCAGTGTGGATCAATTCAGCCCATAGGCTTTTGATGACTCTACAATGGTTCTGTTGTCTCTTTTTGAACGATTATTTTGTTAGGGAGTTTAGGTATGATGCATCTCTGATGATCTCCGTGCTTGTTCAAAATTTCTGTGATCTACTGATCACCTCTATTGTCTGAGAAGAACTCTTCAACGACATGAGCAGCAACTTTCAACTCTTCCAAAAATGCTCCGAGATGTCTAGCAACTTCGATTTTTTCTTTCATAAGAAACACTTTACGGTTCTAACTTGAATAGACAAAAATGCCTATAGCTTCTTCCTGAAGGTTCAAAAGATCCACATATATCCAGAGTGGATTTTCTCTCCTGGTTTTGTAACTTCTCTGGAATCAAGTTTAAGAACATTTGCCAAATATACAGCCTTCACATGACTCATTATCAAGAGAAATATTACAAAATCTTTATTTAGAATTTGTCTCTCATTCTGATGACCCAGTCTCTCATAATATTACTGAAATAAACTATTTATTACAAATTTGATTTTCACTTGGGACCTTTTTGTGGTTCAGAGGTATGACTTCCACTTGAAAATGCCCACATTTTCAAGGTAGTATTCAAATTTGTATTTTGATTCATTGCACTTTTTTCGAATTTAGACATAAATAATTCTGTTGAAGAATCTTATAATAGTGTCATTGAGAAAACTCAACATTATCAACATTGAGAAAACATGTTGAATGAATGTCCGATGACCAATCGTCTCTTATCTCGCGTGGTATTTTTAAAACGGGTTCGCACCAGAACCGTGGCGTCCGGATCAATCAAATCAATCAAAAAGGATTTCTATATTGGTGCGTAAACATACAAAGATAACGTGTCAAGGCACTTTTATTGAAAATGCGGGATTTTATCAATCATTGGTTAAGCTAAGATCATACGATTTTTGTTTGTGCATATTTTGTTTATTACAAACAAATTTATTTGTGGTTTTAGGTAATTTTTTTTGCCCATTTCTATACCTATTTTTCATAGTCCAATCTTTATTTATCATCAACGCTATTGGGAATAGGCCTTCTGTAACTTCCAACAATTTTTCTTCTATTTTTGGCGTAAGGTTTCCGCAGCCCTTTTCCTCGCTATTCAGTTGGAGGTCGTCCCCTGCGACCCAATTCTACTTTAGATAAGAAATTCTCTTGACAACATCGGTAACTTCTTGATTTTGAGTGAGTGTATTTCGTTATGTTCTCGTGTCTTGAAATTCTTCAACAATTTTCAGGATTTCTATTGTGTAAGATGAATAAAATGGTAATCACGAGACTTTTGATTTAAATTTTCCCGATAAGGTACTTTTTTCTCCGCGAGAACGGTAATCGATATTTCACTTACGAAGATGACTGCCCCCAGGCCAGGCTCAACCTTCTAGGTCGAAAGTCAAAATTTAAAAGTGTCGAAGAAAAAGACAAGCTGAATAAGCAGAGCTTCCTTATGAAAAATAGATAAAGATAAGTGTTGGTACCAACCTGGAGTTTCAAATTTAAATGAAAAGCATGCCCTCTAGGTTAATAATTGCTTTTATTATTGGATGCAGAAATCTTTTATTAATGGCAGTCACCAGAATGTTCACCTTCTTGGTTTATTAATTTACAAATGCTGATTTTCTGTTTCTGTTCTTACCATTCTTAAAGTCTACATTATATTTGCTTCTGTCCATCATTGGGTCGTTTACTGTTACCACCATTTACCTACCAATTTTTGTATACAACATTCAATTTAGCTCACCGATCCTCTCTTATTATTTCGATTCCGGAAATGATGAGCCCACCTGAACACGATAAACGCTATGATGGGGGGTTTATGATAAAAAAGCAATCGAACCGAAAAACGATTATTTTGGTTCGGTGCTCGCCCATCATGGGAACTTGCATCGAGATCATTCATAAATTGCGCAACTTCGGCATGTTCAAACATTTAATTAGCGCCAGTTCTGGTAATAACTAATCATCCGCGGCGCCTATAAAGAGCACCCAGCATCATTATGATATTAATTAAATTGAACAATTAGGTTTCTTTTATTAAATATTTGCACTTGAAAATATTAATTAATTAATTTAAAATTGCACTCTGGTTTCTTTCATTTTAGCTACCAGTTTACAAAAAGCAGACAAGGCAGGAAAATTCAGTTTTTGCTTGAACATTGAAACATTAAAACCCCAATTAGAAAGTTTCTCCAGTCAAGAAAAAGCTACTCTTTTTGCGATAGAAATATTTGAGTAGGTACCTACTTAATTATTTTTTACAATTAAATTTAATAGATTTGAATCTAGTCCGCTGGTTTAAATACCGAGTCTCTTGCCCACTATATTATTACCTATCTAATGATATCCGGCAGGATTATCACTCGATTACGGTAATTATTTTGCGGTTTTTATGTTTTGATTGGATGCAAAACCATAAAGCCAACCGTTTGCAGCCAGGCAACCTCGTGATCATAGATTTTAATTACTAACTAGCGAGAAAAGCATTCCATTGCAATGATCATGGTTTTACTTTTGCATCGTTAACTCAAGAAAAAGCAAAAACAAATATTAAACTTTACCGTTTTGAAACGCAACATAGTCACTCTAGGATGATAATCAATTTTACAAAGAAACAAAGAAAATATACCTTTTGAGTGGGCTATTTTAGTAGTTTCAACAAGTCGTGAATATAGCGTAAAATTGGATTTTCAAGAAACGACTGATCCCACGGCAGCAGGGCAAATCTCAAATAACGAACTGCTGAGTTTGGCTCCGACAATAAACCATAGCTCACTGTCTTGAGGAAAACATTAAGTGAATTTTGTAGGCGGAACCAAATGGCCAAACATACATCATTGTGTAACACAACCATATTTATTATAATAAGGCTCATCTCGGTATTCCTGGTAAGGAAACACTATAAATTTGCCTGAATGTCTCCTTAATGGTTGCTGAGAAAATTGATTGTAAAGCCTCAAAAATATTTTCCAAAACAAGTTCATTTCATTTTTAGAATGCAGACATTAGCACAACATCAGCAATGCAAATAATTACACTCAAACGTGAAAATATACTAATTGGTTCATTCCTTAACACTGTTTTCGATAAGGATTCGTTCCCAGGCCACAAATATGCATTCATTAGAATAATTATCACAATTTCCACGGTTACTTCAACAAATTGAATTAAGTTGGGAATTTACTAGATATTCTTGCTTTAATTGTATGATTTTGGGGACTAGGTAATAATTTATCAAAAATAAAATACGCACAAACAAATTTCAAAACCACATATTATGCACAAACATCAGATCATACCACTTTTCTATAAGCGTGTCGTATCCTAAACATTTGGCAAAATCATCCAATATCCATGATAACCTTTTAATATAAGATAACTTCATGCCTTCAGAAGTCGATTGTGAAAATCCTCCACGACTATGTCGCAATTTCTTATAGTTTATTATTTTACTTTCATCATTCTTTATATAAATAAACTCCAACAAACTAATGGCATTATTTTTCCTAGCTCATTAAGCCCAATCATTATCATTACGTCGACACAAGAATGCACCAGTAAACGACTAATTCAACAACACATTAGACGAAGTGGCATGAAAGGTGAACGTTTTTAAAGAATCTACTATAGTACCTCAGCAATCACACCATTTATTCGCATTCCCACCAGAATAAGGAAGAGATTAAATCGTCACGAACGGTTATCGCCGTGCTGGGTCCGGTCCAGGTCGTGATGTTCTTTTCGATCCGCAGAATAGTCTAAAAATCGCCTCGAGGGTCGAATTTAAAAACTTGCACCACCAAGAAATACGACGTGAAATGTTTACATTTCAAGAAAATACGATCTTGGTTGAAGTAGGTACTTCGGAAATTCAGTACAATCTACATTTTTGAATCAAGATTTGATTGAATTTTTCTTATCCACAGACTGTAAATTATATTTCACTAGCTGACCCGGCGAACTTCGTACCGCCTCTGAATTATTAAATACCTATTAAATTTTGTGTTTACGTATCTATTAGCTGAATTAAATTCAGTTTTTTCGATGGTGAATTTGGCTTTGGTTGAAGAATATTAATGTTTACTCTCTAGATCAGAAGTCACCTAAAATTACAATTTGACATCATCCCTTTTAAGGCAGCTTGTGGGCATTATTCTTGTACAGTGTACCACCAAATAATTAAATTCAGGCACAGGAATTTTCAAAGAATGTAAAGAAAACAAAAAATATCTACAGCGCAGCCCTGTTTCACTCTATCTGCACTACTCCATCTGTTCTACTCTAGCTGCATTATTCTATCTGATCTATTCTTTCTGCACCACTCTATCTGGTCGGAATAGTGGAATAGTTCTGTTCGGAATAGCTCCAGTTCCTGAGCAGCATTGTTCTACTCTATCTGCAATGAAATTACCGCGCAACGGCCAGCTTCGTTCTAGGTATCAGAGATGGCGCCGTATACAGAATGGTTTGCAATGAAAATGTGGCGGTGAACTTGGTATCGGTTATAAGAGATGGCGCCGTATGCGGGCTTAGTGAATTTTTTTCATAAATAAGTAAAATAACAAATTTTGTTTTTTGTTTTTTTTTTTGATTTTTTCGATTTATTATGTTGTAAGGGACAAAGGCAAATCCAATAAAGCAAAAATCATAAAAATCAGTCCAGCCATTCTCGAGTTATAAGTGCTAGAACCAACACAACTGTGTTTTATATATATATAGATATTCTCCTGTATTTAATAATTGTTAACCATCAAATAAGTACAATAATTTATCTTATAAAAGTATAACTTATCCTAACATGGTGTCAGAAATAACGAATCCAGCATAAATAAATATGACAGAACCAACAAATAACGAATCTGGAGTTATTGGTGTACGTCCTCCAATGCACTTTGTTTTAAACTCCGAAAATATGGCAAGAGAATGAAAAAATTGGATACAACGGTTCGAATGGTACGCTATAGCTGCACAATTATCAAAGAAACCCAAAGAAGTTTAAGCAGCTACATTTATGGCTACCATTAGCCCAGATGCTGTAGAAATATTGTATAATTTTGGATTATCTGATGAGGAGAAGAAGGATATTAGCGTAATAAAGGGTAAATTTGGAGAATATTTTATCCCTAAACTAAATGTTGTAACGCCTACACTTGCGATGCCATAGCCACTACCGTTGCCGTAGCCATAACCATGTCTGACAAGTGTCATTAATCACTCAGTCAATTTCCCCGATCAAGTTCATTATCCACTTCTTTATCAGTCTGATTATCAGTAATTTTGCTATTATTTTTCCGACTTTGTATTTTGCCAGCTAAATTGGTAAATAAAAACATTGAAAAAACAATGTGTAGTGCATAGTGTTGGAGTTCCCTTCGATACCCGCTACATATTTGGCGCCCAACGTGGGGCCTGGGGTTTCGTAGTGAACCACCACCCAAATGACTTTCTGGACCAATTTTGTGACTGTAGGTCAATGAACTATAAAACGCGAGACATTATCGGTGTAAATGTGCATTAATTGTGTAAGTTTTGCCACATTCAGATATTGTTCCCACAATTTCTGGAATATTCTCAACTCCTGTGTGTCCAAGTTTGTCCTCCATTTTTGTGCCGAAATTACAGTTTCCTTCCTGTATATCGAAGTTTGTCCTCCATTTTGTATCCACATTACAGTTTCCTGTGTGCTCGTCCAAGTTTGTTCGAAGGGTTCCTACATTACAATCGCCTGTTTGTCAGGACTTACCCGAGTTTGCTGTTTCTCAACACTACATTTCCATCGCTTAGCTTACTCCAAGCTGGATTTTCCTGTTGATGCCTTATAATCTTCGATCGTCCCAAAGAAATCAAGACAAAATAGGTGACCCTGTTGTTCTGACGAATGAACAATTGTGAACATTACTCGCTGGTATGAGAGGTATGTTCCAAAAGTTGAAAATATTTGAACTTATTTGTGATATCGCAAGAAGTTGACATTTTTCCGCTGCGGGACAAATTCCGCGTCCGCAACGCGATTTTCCGCTGCATGAGAACTAGGCTTTAAGCATTCAAGATTCGATTTGTTCATGACTGCTACGGATTTGGATATTAAACACGTTAAAAAGCAAATTGCTGTATTTTTGAGCCTCATTGGCGAGGAAGAATTGGATATATACAACTCGTTTACTTTGACAGACGAGGAAAAGAAGTCCCTAAAGGAAATTAAGTAGAAGTTTATGAAGCACTGTGTCCCTCAGAAAAACGTTATTTATGAGAGACTAGCTGACCCGGCGAACTTCGTACCTCCTCTGAATTATTAAATACCTATTAAATGTTGTGTTAACGTATCTATTAACTGAATTAAATTCAGTTTTTTTCGATGGTGAATTTGGCTTTGGTCGAAGAAAATTAATTTTTACTCTCTGGATCAGAAGTCACCTAAAATTAAAATTTTACATCATCCCTTTTTAGGCATCTTGTGGGCATTATTCTTATAAAGTGTACCACCAAATAAATAAACTCAGGCACAGGAATGTTCAAAAAATGTAAAGAAAACAAAAAAAATCTCCAGCGCAGCCCTGTTTCATTTTATCTGCACTGCATGCACTGCAATACTCCATCTGTTCTACTGTATCTGCACTATTCTATCTGATCTACTCTCTCTGCACCACTTTATCTGATCGGAATAGTGGAATAGTTCTGTTCAGAATAGCTCCAGTTCCTTAGCAGTATTCTGTTCTACTGTATCTGCAATGAAATTACCGCGCAACGGCGAGCTTCATTCTAGGTACCTATCATATATGGCGCCGTATACAAAATGGTTGTGGCGGACTCATAACCTGGCTCTCTGCCACTCGACACCAGCCGGACGGATCACTCCGAACAGTCGGCACGGAACACGGCTGTCAAGGGATGCCTAAGAGGAGAAACGGAACTTAGCCACAGAACGTCAATGGTCAAGCGTCAAGAAATGACAGGTAGACCAGTTCGCGCTCTTTCGGAATGAACGAACCAACAACAAAATAAAATACACAATTAAAACATTGTCATTCTATTTATTTTTGGACATTTTTACTGTGAAGAACAATTAAAAATAAAGTGCTTTCCTCAAATTGTTTTTGTGCAAAGTGTGTGACAATAAAATCCACATGGTTTGCAATGAAAATGTGACGGTAAACTTGGTATCGGTTATAAGAGATGGCGCCGTATGCGGGCTTAGTGAGTTTTTTTCATAAATAAGTAAAATAGATAATTTTTGTTTTTGTTTTTTTTTTTGGATTTTTTCGATTTATTATCCTAGGATGGACAAAGACAAATCCAATAAAGCAAAAATCATAAAAATCAGTCCAGCCGTTCTCGAGTTATAAGTGCTCAAATACCAACACAACTGTGTTTTATATTATATAGATTTGTTTTCAATTCTATGGTACAAAAAGAGAGCTAAAGTTTTGACAGTTTTGTGACAGACCTGAAAATTGCAGTAAAAACTACGGAGTATTCTGAACTACTGGAAATGGTAAGAGACCGCATAGTAATAGGAATTTTTGATAAATCTATACAGAAAAGGCTTCTGCGTGAGAAGGACCTTACTTTGCAGAAAACTATACATTTTTGTAGGGCCACTGAGACAAGCAAATCTCAAGCAAAGGCTCTGCAAGCAGAAGCTTCAGTGAGCGCTGTCAAGATTCAAAAAAAGATGGAGAGGAATAAAGTGCCCAATAGTCTAGAAAAGAAAAAGTGTGATTATTGTAGGTAGCTATAATCATAATAAACGAAAATGCCCTGCTTTTGGAAAAGTCTGCTGGGAATGTAATCATGTGATCATTTTTTAATTCCAACAGCCGACGAAATTTCTGGTAAATTAGATATGAAAAATGGTTACTTTCAAGTCAAAATTGATAATCATCTGACTATTGTACTTTTGACACACCTTTTGGTCGCCAGCAATTTTGTCGAGTTCCATTTGGTATTAGTTCTGCCCCTGAAGTGTTTCAGCGAAAGAAATTTGAACTGTTTGGGGATATTGAGGAAGTGCAGATATATTTTGATGACTTGATAATTGCTGGGGAGACAGAATTGGAACATGACAAAATTTTGAAAAATGAATTGTCAAGTGACTATAAAATTGTAAGTATTGATAGAATCAAGATTGATACAACAAATATAGTCCTATTGATATGCAGTGCTTTTTGTTCTATTAAATAGAAAAAATACTAAAAAAGATAGCGACTGGTATGAAACCATAACAGTGAAAAATAGGTAAATCACTTTTGGTAAAGTAAAACTCGATACTGGAGCCCAATGTAATGTTCTTCCAAAGCGGATTTTTGATAAACTAAAATTGCAGTTAAAACCTTCAAAAATTAAAACTTTGGTTAGCTATACAAATGACAAAATAGCTGTAATAGGGGAAGCACAAGTGAAATGTCATATTTATAAAACCTCAGTAGAGATAATATTTAAGATAGTCAATGAAGAGGTGCAGCCCATTCTAGGAAGAAAATCCTGTCACGAACTAGGTTTAATTGTACGTGTAGGTACATTCCTGCGAGACAACAAAGTCCAATGATAACATTTTTCAAGGATTGGGTTATTTAAAAAATTATGAATACAATATATACCCTTTGCCATACGAGACGAAGTGAAAAAAGAATTGGAAAATAGGGTTAAATTAGGTGTCATCAAGCCCGTCACAGAACCTACTCCTGCAGTCAGTCCGTTAGTAACTGTTAGGCAAAAATGTAAATTAAGAATCTGCATAGATCCTACAGATGTTAACTAAAACATTTTTAAAAGAAATTATTCACTGGAAACCATGGAAGAATTTTTAGCACAAATACGTAAAGCGAAATATTCTACACTTTTAGATTCCAAACGAGTGTTTTGACAAATAAAAGTTGCACAGCAATCTCAAGTTTTCAAAACCATGGGGGCGATATAGTTGCACACGTCTACCATTTGGAATCTGTTTAGCACCAGAGGTATTTCAAGAAATAATGAGTTCCTTGTTAAAAAACATTCTTAACATTCACTGCTCAATGGACGATATTCTTATTTATTCCGACTCCCAGGAAGGTGTAGAAAAAATTACACATTGGAAAATTCCGGATTGAAACTCAATAAGGAAAAATGCATTTTCAATGTTAAAAGAGTTAAGTTTTTTGGGCATATTTTATCGGATAATGGCATTGAAATTGATTATACCAAGGTGGAAGCTATCAAAAACTTAAAGACACCAACAAATATAACAGAACTGCAAAGGTTGCTATAGGTATGATAACATATTTGAATAAATTCATACCAAATAATATGTCTGAGCTTACAGATCCTTTGCGAAAGCTCCTAAAAAGGGATGTTGAATTTATTTGGGACATAGAACAACACGAAGCTTTTAACAAAATAAACATACAGTTGACTAGTGCACCTGTTCTGAAATTTTATGATATAAACAAGGAGAGAAGAGTTGCATAAAATAAACTGATTTTTGTAGGGATTAAGGATACAAAACCAAGTTCCACATTTCCGAAAATGAGTTAAATTTAAACGTGAATAATATAACTAACAAATAATTATGTTTGTATCTCGTTCGCAACGGTTAATTTACCTCGATATACATAAACCCGCATTATAAAAATACACCGATGGAATAACCAATAATAATTTGCCAAGAAAAACATATTCATTATCTCTAAACAAGCCTGATGGCCCCCAAAGTATGGACATCATCAATTAATTTATTTGGCGGATAAACTCGAAAATTTCCCCCAGCACGAAAGAGCCGAAGAGGCGTAGGTAGTAATTATATCAGTCATGGTATCAGTTTTGAAAATCTTTGATTCGGATTTTTTTTCTTTTGGCTTATGTTAATACTACGGATAAATATCGAGATAATCATGACGTTAAATATACGGAGGCTGACGAAATTAATGCATCATTCATCAGCGAGTGTTTAACGTCAATAATTGATGATCTCAAACTATAAGCTTGTCTATTATTCCTGACCACCAGGAGAGTGCAAATTTATCACTATCCTTTTTCAATTCAATGAATATTAAAAGAAAAAAATTGCCAATATGGACAAATTGACGCGACGAACGATAAATCTTGACAAAAGCTATGAATCGACGTTGGACGCCAGGCCCGAGAGAATTTCAGGTCATCCGCCGATCGTTTTTGCTTGCGACTTTTTGTCGCTCGAGAATGTCGGGTGCGCGCATCTTGCGCTTAACGATGGATATACGGCCTTAAAGGACGTCGTGAAGTTCATTAACGACTGTAGTTGTCCTCACATCAATGTACTTTTATTAGCATCCTGTGTCTTTCTACAGAGTAATTAATTGACTGGCTTTACCATCTTAGTTTGAGCGTCCATAACTTTATTATTCTTGAATGTGAATGCGAACACGTCAAAAATACCAGAATTGAATTAATGAAAAACTTTCCAAGATACTTCTATTGTTTTTCAATGGTTCACGACCCATTAATCTGGGTTAATAAACATTTAATATAGTATTGTTTGCGGTATCATTTGGTTTTTCGAAATACATTAACGATTTTCAGATGAAAAAATATGGATGGGGATGGGATCAATAAGTACGAAATTAGAGGTTTGAAACTTCGTGTTTGAGAAGTAATCCTTGGAGACCTCCATGAAGCTGTCCGCCCTGATCAGCTTCTTTTGAAGGCATGTGTATAAAACAAACCTTTCTACTTACAGGACCTATGGCATCGATTTCCAAGAAACTTAATTCCTGGTAAACTGTATAATACCAAGCCATGGGTCTTCTTGTCGATCCTGTATCGTCTTTCAGACCGTTTTTCAAATTTTGGGCTTCAATTCCTTCGCTGTGGATGATACAACCCGAGTCAGACAGCGTCCAATTCAATGAATGTCGTGTGTCGAGTCTGATCTTCATTCTATCATTGTTTAAACAATGACTTATAGAGTCTCTCCACCACATAAACTGGAAGTACAACTTTATAGGCTGATGGTCTGCCTACATCTATGGGAAGTTTCACTTCTCTTCTCTAGACAGTCAACAGTTTTGATGGTATAGTCCGTGGACTTACTCTAAGAGCTTCTTTAGGTCAGAAACAGAAGAGACACAAGTTCATCCTAGCTGGCAAACATCGAGAGGTATTGATTGATGTCGGACAGTGGATGAAGTGAAATCGTTCCTGTTTTTCATATTCCCAGTAACCTCAACAACATAAAACATAAGGCGGGAAGTCAGGTTCCGGACTGAATTGTGGAAGCGGAACATCTTATTCCCGAAAACATCAAAGATTTTTGGTCATACGTGAAGAGCCTAACAGGTGTTTCTGGTCTGCCCAGCATAATGCAGTACAATAATCAACCCCTTATTAATTCTAATGATATTGTTGATGCGTTTGCCTCGCATTTTCAGTCCTGTTATTCAAATCATGAAAATATGGACTTGTCCAACAACAGCTCTGTGCAATTCTCTGCCTTTTTATATCTTTATCGCAGAGGAAATCACCGAGAAGTTATCATCCATGGATAAATCTAAGAGACCAGACCCTGATGGCATTCCACCCTTATTGTTGAAATCTTGTTGCTCCTCCCTTGTAAACCCATTCAGAACTTTTTTCCAAAGATCGATGGATGCACATTACTTTCCTTCCTTATGGAAATAATCTTATCTTCTTCCCGTTTTCGATGCGGGTGATAGGTCGGTTGTCAGTAATTACTGTGGAATATCTCATCTCTCTGCCATTCCCAAATTGTTTTAGTCGATTCTTACTAATGAAATTTTTTACACGTATAAAAACCACATTATTCCTGAACAACATGGATTCGATAAAGGTCGTTCTGCCTGTACTGTAACCTACAAATTTGCGGGATCCAGCTTCAATTGTCCAGCAGGACTGATTTAGGATCTCTTGGAACTTCTACGTACTGAATTTTATTGCTCTGAGATACGAGGTGTGCAATAGACGCGGTTTTGTTTTAAATTATAGAATAGTTATTGATTTAATAGAAGTGAGATATTTAAGATTAAAATTAAGATTACCTACTTAAAATCTACTCTTTTTAATATTAAATATTTTCAAAGTTAAATATTTTTTTCTTGCATATCCAGAATAAACTTCAAGTGATCCTTCGTTTCTAAGAAAATCCCTACTAGTGATTTGGATATTTGAGAATATTTAGCAAAGGAAAATGTATTGAAACCAGTCAAAGAATGAAGATTTCACAAGGGTAGCGTAAATCCTTTATAAAAATATATACTTCAAATAAGTATTAATTCCAGGCATTTACGTTTTAATTGGAAAATAGGAAAAACAAACTCATCGTCCATCGATGCCATCTGACATCTATTACTTAAATCTGCTATAAACGTATATGTACTTGCAACGGTATAGCAGATTCCCGTATGATTTCAGTAGAAAACAATGTCCTCTTTGAAGTGAAATGCGAAATAGTTTTTAAGATTTATTAGACAGGTTGAGGTAACTGTTTATCACTTTGCGCGATATGAATGCGGATACTGTGTCATTATTTAAATGTGATGAGTGCTGGTTCAATAATTTCAAAAGCAAGGTTTCTTCTCAATGATCAATCCTAGTATATTTGGAATCAGGTTTGAAAGGCTAATCCAATGGGTCAATAATATACGGGGTGTTCCATTTAAAAAAGTTTAACTTTGCTTTACCACACTTTTGCGTTACACCCTGTATACTTGTAACTAACTTCATTGAACACTTTCTGATATTGCCTACAACTCTCATATTTGACGTTTCTTAGTATCTCTTCAAACAGGTGAGATAGGTGTGGGTGCAAAATATACACAATCACCCGGTACATATTTTGGGGCAAATAATTAGTCATAACACTTTCATATATTTACACAACCGTAAACGGTTTATATTGGTACTGTTTTTAACTTCCAGTATCATTTCTACCCGAGACTCGGGTGGAAATGTCCATATTTTCCCCTTTTTTCGATGAATCGCAACTATTAGTTTACCCCATCAAGAGACGATTGTTATGATGTTCTAGGCTGTTATATGTTGTAGGCTGACTAAGATTTTTAACTTTTGGCAACACCTGTAACGCTAGAGGATTTAAATGGCGTCTTTTTTTAAATCATGAGCCCGAAGGGCGAGAGTGTTTTCAATCTTGAGCCCACAGGGCAACAAAGAAACGCCATTTTGTATCGACTTTTAAAGAAAACAAGGCTTACTTTGAAATTTCAATTTTTTGACGTTTTTTGTATCATAAGCAGTATTGCCATATGTTTTTTCCAAATCTCGAATCCCGAAGGGCCGGAGTTATACGAGCCCGTTCATTGTCAACTGATTTCAATACTCCGGCCCTTCGGGCTCGTAATCTTTGAAACATAAAGACGCCATTTTGTATCGACTGTCAAAGAAAACAAGGCCTACTTTGAAATTTAAATTTTTTGACGTTTGTTGTATCATGAGCAGTGTTGGCATATGTTTTTTTCAAATCTCGATCCTGAAAGGCCGGTGTTATTTTAATTACGTTACGACCCCGAAGGGCCGAGGTTATACGAGCTCGAAGGGCCGAAGTTATACGAGCCCGTTCATTGTCAACTGATTTTAATACTCCGGCCCTTCGGGCTCGTAATCTTTGAAACAAAAAGACGCCATTTTTTATCGACTGTCAAAGAAAACAAGGCCTACTTTGAAATTTCAATTTTTTGACGTTTGTTGTATCACGAGCAGTGTTGGCATATGTTTTTTTCAAATCTCGAGCCTGAAAGGCCGGTGTTATTTAAATTACGTTACGATCCCGAAGGGCCGAGGTTATACAAGCCCGAAGGGCCAGAGTTATACTTTATTTTGTAGGATTTTATAAACTATCATCAGAGAAAATTTTCGATTGTTCCCGGTTCAAGCGCCTGGAACAATTACTCAATTTTTTTTTTTTACAACTGACAAGCCTACATACAATAGCCGCGTTCACCAGATACAAACGTTGGTAAACGGTTTGCGATTGTTCTGCTGAACGCTACGTTGAATTTTTGTTGAAACCAAACATGTTTTGCAAACGGTCGCCATTTTTGCAAGCATAATTTAAGAGTGTTTATACTTTTCAACACTGTGTTTTGTGTGGTGACCTGTCATTCAGAGGGTGACGTTCTATCATTGAAAAGTTGAATCGTTCAGCAGAACCAAGAGTTTACCCAACATATTCTGTTGGTATTTGTAAACTGTTTACAATCCGTTTTAGTTCTGGTGAACGTAGCCAATGTTAGAACTCTTGACAATTGACGAGTTAATCTTCAGGGCCACCTACGTTTCTTATGACTTTTTTTTGTCAATTGACACTGACTGCTTTGTGATTCAGATTGAGGCGTATACAAAAGCAACGTTACCACATTTTAACGGTAATTTTGGGGCATTTGTATCTGTAAATGTAAAACTTTGACAAATGGCAATTGACATCACAGGGTTGCCAGATTCTAACTTTGAAAAAGGAGGACAGTGGACAGAAAAAAAACCAATATAGGTACCCCCTGCGTGGGGTACATAAGTAAAGAATTGCATTTTGCTATGTCAATGATTTCGTGTGCTTCTCCATACATTTTGGTGTTTTTTTCATGGGTTGTAGGACAGTAAAGGATGTGTGAATAAAACTATTTCCTTTCGCAACGTTTCGTGCCTTTATTGATACTTTATCAAGCTCTAAAAGAAACAGGAAAAGTCAGTTCAGCAAACAAATCTCCTTACAAGATTTCCCTAAACTTACCAAGAACAGTTTACATCCCACAGAACAGACCGAATCTCTACGGAGATTGCTATAATTTTGGTTGATTTGTATAGCTTTTGGTTCTCAACACAACTCCATGTGAACAATAAAAAGAGAATTTGAGTTGCAACTGGATCAAGGATTTACTAATAAAAAAAAGCAAATTCAACAATATACAATACAATTTATACATACATACTAATTTATTTGGTAGTAATTTGAAAATCAACTATTAAAATAAAATTAGCAGAATAAGGTATCAGTTAAAAAAAAAAAAAACAATTTATTATTGTTATTTCTCTTTTGCCCTTTTTGTGAATCGCCGAGCAAGTATCTCAAACAATTCTATTCCCTGATATAATATGTTGGTGAGGCCTTCATTTACCTGTTTCAATCAAAACCCTAATTTGAGTAAGGCTTAATCTTCAGTATAATTGGAAACAGAAATAGGCACTACATATGGACATCATTAATCCAGTCATTAAGTGCGATGTAACCAAAATTCAAACAATCTTCAACAGTATTGTGGTATTTCCTAATTGCATTGCTATTCCACAAGTCAAAAAATCTAATTATTTATTAATTAGGACAATGATATTTGGAGGTCCTTATATCGGAGATAACATACATTAAATTAATAGTCCCCAGTACATCGACCTTAAAATTTTGTAACTCATGTACACGCCCAACTTCCTGAGCGGCTTTATAACACCAAGTCGGACAATATTTTTCATGTCTCCACCCTGGACGATGGGACATTGCTGCGCTAGCTCTTCGTGAAGTTGTTGTTCTGACGTCCCTAAGGAAGTTGAAACATGTACGTGTAGTTTCAATGCCAATCGACTGCTTTTTACATTACATTAACGATATCACATTTGTCGGACAAAAACCATGTGGCTTTGGGGAAGGTCCGACACCCCAAACATGTCGCTGTGGCGTCCCTAAGGAAGTTGATACATGTACGTGTAGTTTTAAAACCAAACGACTGTTTTTTGTATTACATTAACGGTATCATATATGTCGGACAAAAATCTCGTGGCTTCGGGGGGGTCCGACGCTCTCAACATGTCGCTGTGGCGTCCCTAAGGAAGTTGATACATGTACCTGTGTTTTTAATACCAATCGACAGTTTTTTATATTACATTAACGATATTACATTTGTCGGACAAGAAATTTGGGACAATCAATGAAAAAATTAAAATTAGTTTGCCTTAACGCAACGTGCATATTAGTCAGTTTATTATTTACCTACTTTATCAAATGTGGGGCCCTGTGTCATATTCCCTGATCTGTTTTTTTGATAGTTCTCCGAGTATTTACGGAAATTATTTAGTGAACGGTCATTCAAAATCACGCGTTTGAGAAAGAATGGATATTCAGTCGTGTTTTTTGTGCAATCTCAGGAGTGAAGATCCTGAATTTCGGCAGAAATTAATCAGAAGGACTTTTTTTGTCCGACTCACTTTAATACTCATTTTATTTGCCCGACATTTACTACACATGCTTTAAAATTACATTGTTATTCATAATTATTTTTGTCGGACATACATGTATCAACTTCCTTAGGGACGCCACGGCGACATGTTGAGGACGTCGGACCCCCCCAAAGCCACGTGATTTTTGTCCGACCTATGTGATATCAATAATGTAACATAGAAAACAGTCGATTGGCATCAAAACCACACGTACATGTATCAACTTTCTCAGGGACGCCACAGCGACATGTTGAGGGCGTCGGACCTTCCCCAAAGCCACATGGTTTTTGTCCGACAAATGTGATATCGTCAATGTAATATAAAAAACAGTCTATTGGCATTGCAACTACACGTACATGTATCAACTTCCTTAGGGACGTCAGAACGACAACTTCACGAAGAGCTAGCTCGGCAATGTCCCATCGCCCAGGGTGGAGATATGAAAAATATTGTCCGATGTGGTGTTATGAAGCCGCTCAGGAAGTTTGGCGTGTACAAAATTTTAGGGTCGATGTACTGGGGACTATAATGTTTGGGAATTCATAATAGACACATTTTTTTGGTGTTTGCTCTTAGGCCATTTATATTCGATTATTATATTGCATTTTTTTTTTCACACGAATTTGAAAGATTTTTAGATTTTTAGGATTTCAGGTGATTTTGGAGCATTTTAGGGGATTTTGAAGGGTTCCTAAAGGATTTTTGGGGATTCCAGAGGATTTTTGGAAATCTTAAAGGAAATATTTTTTTAGGAATTTTAATGATTTTATAAGGGATTTTTTTTTGTTCTAATAAAATTTTGTGAGATTTTGTAGGATTTTATGCGATTTTAAGTAATTTTAAAGGATTTTCTGAGATTTTGTTAAATTTTTAAAGATTTTTAGGGATTTCAAGTAGACCTTACGAGTTTTTCTGGGATTTTCACCAACTTGTACACGGATTTTAACCAATTAACTGTTCCGAGGTTTAGCTTAGGCCTTGAAATATATATACAGATTTTAAATTTTTATTGAATTTGTAGGATTTTGAGGATTTTGAAAATCTTCACACGATTTTACAGAAGTTTAGAAGATTTTTAGATTTTTAAGATTTTAGCTCATTTTGGTGATTTTGTTAAATTTTTAGGGATTTTAAAGATTTTTAACAATTTTAAGTAGATCTTCTAGGACTTTGACCAGTTAACCGACCCTCGGATCTCTTTGAGGGTCTATGACAAAAATGTCAAAAAAAATCGCTTTCAAGAAATTCTTTCGATTTTGAGCAATTTTGGGCAAAACTATACATATTTTTTCCCCAATTATTGTAGGTATTTTTCTATAGAAAACACCATAGATAAATCCCCAAAATGACATTGAACTAATTCATCGAAAACCACAAACATATATTTGTTATTCTTTTCGATTTCCTGGCAAATATGTCAACAAGAAACCAAAAATCACGCCTGTGGGAAATAATGCAAGATATCAGGATGCAGCTATCCCCACTAAGAATATTCATGCAAAATGCAATTGGGGGGTCAATAGAAGATAATATATAAATACCAATTTGGTTGGGAATTGTTTCATTAGTTTGTGAATAGATTTTTTGGTACCTAGTGAGTTTTGAAAAAAATGAATGGGAGAGACGCTGCTGCCCGCCAACTTGAGGAGTGGCAAAAGAAAAATGAGGTAAGATTTTTTCAAATCTCAATATATTTTCTCCATTGAGCAACAGGATTTATTTATTTTTTGAATTGACAATACTTAGTAAATTGTTAATCAGGTGACGCACTTTAAAACATATTATTTATCTAAATTAGTCTTTAGAATACTTTAGTTTTTGATTAAAACATTTAAGTAATGTGAAAAATAATTAAAAAGTAGCGGCTCATGATGGCTTATCAAACAAGGAAAATTTGACATTTTTATTTCTTCTGAAACTTCTATAGGAACATTTTCTTGAATTGTCAAACTTTCCAGAATCTTTTCGAAACTTTTCAGAATTTTCCATATTTGAGATTTTTCTCTATTTTTTAGACAATTCATTCTGAACTTAAAGAAGCAAATCCATGAAAGAAAATTTGAAAAGTCCACTAAAATGTTCAAAAATCGTTTTCTTAAACGTAGTATATTTCATTCAATTACCATAATTCAGGTATAGTCTATTTTTTGTTTATAATGACTGGTTTATACTTCCAAAATTAAGAATTAAACTAAACTAAGAAATAAATTGAAAATTAAATTAAACTGAACTATAAAAATGCAGTTTATACCTAAAATTAAGAATTAAGGATTTTCTGAATTAGCTAGCTCTTTATGTAATCACAAATGACAGAAAAGAACATAGAAATAAACAAAAACCAGCTAAATAGAACGATCTCCTTAATTCTTAATTCTTAGTTGAAAGTTAGCCAACTTTCAATTTAATTTAATTTAGTTTAATTTTTTAATTTGAGGTATAAACGACAGCATCAAATTATGGACGTTTAACATTTAAATTTTTAGTTTAGTTTAATTTTCAATTTAGTTTAATTCTTAATTCAGAAGTATAAACCAGGCATAATGACACCTTATTTATAGAAAATTGAGCCGCACTGATTTTTTGGATTTGATTGAGGATGATCAATTATTGCTGGGCAAATAACTACATGAAAATAAGTTTTTGTTGTTAAAGATTTGGCAGCAGTGGGACTTCCCAAACTTATAAAGGCTGCAAATGAATTTTTGAAACTATCAGAAACTTTTCATGAACTGTTAAAAAGTCTTTCAGTGTTTTAGAATTGTACATACAATGAACTTTTGTAAGCTTTACCTTTCAAGAAAATTAACTTATTTACATTTACCTTGAGATCAAAATGTTTGTCAATGTTGTTATGTTCTCAGTTTTGGTAAATACTTGGATAAATAGTTAAACATACCTATAGTACTCTCAATAATTCCTTTTTATTTTTAGGTTCATCCAACTTTGAAATTGCTTTTACATACTCAGTGTCTGGTCTTACACCTTCTGCTGAGAAAACCTGGCCAATGTAGTTGACTTCCTTTACTTTATATTGAACTTTTGATTTATTGAATTTTACACCAAACTTCTCAGCCCTAATCATAACCTCCCTAAGAATTCTATCATGTTCCTCTTCTGTACTTCCTGCTATGATAATATCGTCAAAATAAATACCTATATATCTTTAAAAATACTTTGATTCATTCTCTGAAAAACCTCCGGACTCACATTCAAACCAAAAGGCAAACTATTAAAACAATATTTTCCAAGGGGTGTTATAAAGGTACACAACTTTCTGCTTTAACTGTCAAGAGGAACATGATAAAACCCTTCTTTCAAATCCAAAACAGTAAATATTTTTTTTATTTTTTAACTTTTGTGCCAACTCATCAACAGTTGGTATTGGAAACTGATCGAAACAAACCCATTTATTCAAGCGCACAGGATCCAAACAAATAGTGAATATCAGAGATTATGACTTTCATTTTATTAAATTTTTTGGAGTGATCTTTTGTCCATATCCATTCAACATTATTTTTCATGAGAACGCGAAATGGAGATAGTAGGTCTGAAAGTTTTGGTAAATTCTTGAATAAATAGTTAAACATACCTAGTACTCTTAATAATTCCTTTTAATTTTTATGTTCATCCAACATTAAAACTGCTTTTACATACTCAGTGTCTGGTCTTACACCTTCTGTTGAGAAACACTGGCCAATGTAATTGAATTCCTTTACTTTATATTGAACTTTCGATTTATTGAATTTTACACCAAACTTCTAAGCCCTAATCATAACCTCCCTAAGAATTCTATCATGTTCCTCTTCTGTACTTCCTGCTATGATAATATCATCAAAATAAATACCTATGGGTAGATCTCCAAATATGTTTTGATTCATTCTCTGAAAAACCTCCAGACTCACATTCAAACCAAAAGGAAAACTATTGAAACAATATTTTCCAAAGAGTGTTATAAAGGTACGGAACTTTCTGCTTTGACTGTCAAGAGGAACATGATAAAACCCTTCTTTCAAATCCAAAACAGTAAATATGATTTTATTTTTCAACTTTTGTGCCAGCTCATCAACAGTTGGTATTGGAAACTGATCCTTACAAACCCATTTATTGAAGTACACAGGATCCAAACAACAATAATTTTCTGTTCTACTAAGGTTTCCAGGTTCTTATTACTTCTGACACCATGTTACGTTCTCAATATTGATAGTTTTCGTGCTCAATGAAGAATATTAAAGTCTGTTTTTTTTTTAAAGATAATTCCCCAAGTCAAAAATTTAGTAACTATGTTGGCAACACAAGCCTTTTCTAGATAAAAATTTGAAAGCATTGACAATTTTACATTGTATTGCCAACATAATGTCACTTTGACTTTTTTCTATTTTGGTGTCATATCGAAGTCTTTTCGACACTAAAAGTAGTTTCGAAAAGAAGCTCTTTTTTTTACACTCCTTTTTTACTTATCGGCGGTTGGAAACACTGGCTGACTGATGGCCATCGAACTGTCATTCGCGATAAAAAATAATAGAAGATTTCTATATTTGGCATGTAGTGTTGCCAACCTAAACATATGAAATCAGGAAATATGAGAATAAAATTTCCAAGAAAAGTTTGTTTTTTTCAATTAAACAATACCAAAATAGAAAAAATAGTATAAAATATTCGTTTCATAAGACATTTAATCTACTTCGGTGTCATTATGACACATTTAGCATTGTCATTTGAATGTCATTAAGTCCTTCATAATAGCACTAGTGCGTTTAAGAATTCATAAAAACACCCAAATTATGAAATAGAAAATATACAAAAAGAAAGCTAGTTACCAGAAGAACCTTTTCATTGATGCTGTCTCGATATTCGAGGGGACACATTCGAACTAAGAATCACCAATATTAACATTATTTTCCACTATAAAACTGAATTTATGGCACAAAAATTGACTCCAATATTGAAGCTGCCAAAGTCAAAGTTCTAAAAATCAACAAGCAGGTTCCCGACTAGTACAGACACCTGCTAAATTTTCAATTTTAATTTGAAAAGTTTTTGCTATTTCAAGGCAAATCAAATTTATTTGGACCATCGTAGATTAAATTTTGAATGATACACGTTCGATATGAACTTTAATAATGATCTTCATATCGAACTAGTATCATTAATAACTATTATCGCACTCGCTCTTTAGAAAACTCGCCTCCGGCTCGTTTTCTAATATAGGTGCGATAAAATGACGTCTTATGAAACTTGTATTTTAATGTACTATTATCTTTAAAAAAAAAACACATTGTAGTTATTTTATTAAACGTGTTTATTAATTAACAAGTCTACAATGACGCACCGTTCTAACTGTCATAACCTAAAATACAAAAAGTGGTGAGAAAAAGGATAAAGTTTCCAAATAGGTCTGATCCACTCAACGACATCTAGTGGCATAAGTATCAATTATTAGGATGATTCCTCATAATAATTGATACCTCTATGGTTTATGTTAAAAATGTAAACTCATGTAAAAATTAAAGAGCACCTACAAAATGATTATTAGTGTTGCCTCATACTTAATCGTGCCTCATGCAAGTTTTTTGTTTTAAGTTTAGTCACCACTAAACATTTTTAACGTAGGATATAGAAAATCGAAAGTGTAGTACACCGCAAAACTCCCTAACGCGATGTGGAGAATGAAAAAAGAGAATCGCGATCCACCAGTATGGCGCATCGGAGCAAATTGCTGTTTCAGGAATCTTTCGCGGTTATTCCGAGAAATAGCTGTGGCTGTGATGGTACTGTTTTCTTTGTGGACTCGTTATAAAACAGCTATTAAAAAAAACTCATCAGTACAGGGAAATAAAAACGGTTTCTTATCGGATAGGAAAGGCCGATGGACAAAAAGGGCGTGTATGGCATATAATAGTCGAAAGAAGAAACTATTTTGTGCGAACAAAGGAAATAACATTTCCTTTGGAGACTTTAATTGCATTTAAAAAAAAAAGCTTTTTCAATTAGCTGTTGGCTTTTTTCAGGATTTTGCTTTAGGAGATAATGACTGAAAAAGGGCGACAGTGCCTCAGGGACAACTTGTTTATTAGCACACAAGTTTCTTGATTCTTGATGAATGTTAAGATTTTGTTGTTTTACTCATAGCAATTAAAAAATTAGTAATCTCAATGTTTGTGCTGCAGAGCTTATTTAACTGAATTGCAAAAGAAAAGTTATTTTGTTAATTTTTTATACAGATGGTGTAAATACAACATCGACCCACGTTAAGACATCCCGTAGATATCGTATGGCATATAAATTAAGCGATATCTTGAAAACTCCCCTTTTCTCTTATTGCATTCCTTACATCGTCCGGTAATGAACTCACGATTTGGCTTAAGTCACCGGGCCGCGACCGGCCACAGGGACCAATTATTTCGAACGTACTTTGTCTTTTCGCGCTGGGTCGTTTTGTCAACTCGGCGATACCTCTTTTAATCGGCTTAGGCCGCAAGTTATAAATTCCATATTTTTAGCTCGTAAAATTTCAGACTTTTCTTGAACTTCGATGCCCGATTTTAAGCGGATGATGAGGCTCTGGAAAGTTCAACAGCGGTCAAAAATAAGAAATGCAAAAAAACAATCCTTCCGCATATAAAACTACGGCCTTTCTAATTTACGATGCTTTTGATTTACTGCTCAATTAAAGCACGCAGTTGCTTGATAGGATTATTATAAAAAGAAAATAGCCTATTATTGCTATATGATTTCAAGTAATTAACCATTAAACTACAAACATTATTTATTTCAGGATAAAATTGGTTATGCATCGAACAGTGCCGGAGTTGCAATCGTTAATCCGAAAACTAGTTTGACTCTTGGCGAATATGGGTTGATTCCTCTGCGAGATTGGCAAATGGTGGAAGCCCTTAGTCATTTCCATAGGTGAGCATTACAGACATTGCGAGTATATATTGTTACGAAATTGCATCGAAAACGTAGCCAGAGTTCTAGGAACTCAGTTGTTTACGGCTAAAACGCGTCTATTCTGGGAACTTCATTGTATTCGGGAAAACAAGAAGTCGAGATTTGCCTGTACGTTTCGATAAGTGTATTTTTAAAAAGTCAATTTTGTTTACTAAAGGCCGAATTTTTTCTTGAATCTTCCCTGGAATCGCAAGTTTAGAATGGACACTTGCTACTATTTGACAAGTTAGTCATGTCAATTCTAAACGTTCGAGGCTTCCTTAAGGTCTGAGAAAACCTCTAGGACCGACTATACATTCGGCCCTAAAAATTGTTACGTTTGTAAAGTGAGTTTTGATGGACCCTAACAGTATGATTTTTTTTCAGGGAACGAATTCCAGAAAGAATTGTCCATGCAAAGGGAGCTGGTGCTTTTGGATATTTCACTTGTACCAAAGATCTAAGTCAGTACACAATGTCCAAAGTGTTTGAATCAGTGGGAAAACGAACACCAATTGCATCGAGGTAAGCAATATACACTAAGTAAGTATGCTTAAGGACTACTTAGTTATTCGATTCTAAAAAATAGTAGGTACCTCTTCGTTAGAGCCACCTCTTAGAACCTCTTTTTTTTGTGTCTAAATGGTCATTCAGGACCCCTTAAACTCCACACACTAAATTATTCTGAGATTTGAAACCGAAATCTATGGAAAAAGACACTCAGAAAAATTGAAAAATTGATAAACGTACTCCAAATTGCTTAAGCGATTTTATTTTTGAAACTATGTGTGCAAAGGAGCTGAAATTTTCAGGGATTGTAGTCCTCTACTGGGATAAGAATCGCTAGAAATTTCAGCTTTCTATCTATAATAGAAAAAAAGTTATGGATCTTCAAACTTTTTGAAAATCCAAATCATAAGGTACCTAGCTACCTTAGTACTGAAACAATGAAATTTCAATTTTTTTTATGTTGAGATTTTGTGTCTAAATGATCATTCGGGACCCCTTTAACTCCAAACACTAGATTATTCTGAGATTTGAAGCCCAAATCTATGGGAAAAGTCACTCAGAAAAATTGAAAAATTGATAAATGCAGCCCAAATTGCTTAACGCGATTTTATTTTTGAAACTATGTGTCCAAAGGAGCTGAAATTTTCAGGGATTGTAGTCCTCTACTGGGATAAGAATCGCTGAAAATTTCAGCTTTCTATCTATAATAAAAAAAAAAAGTTATGGCTCTTCAAAGTTTTTAAAAATCCAGATCAAAAGGTAGCAGTACTGAAACGATGAAATTTCAATTTTTTTTATGTTGAGATTTTGTGTCTAAATGATCATTTGGGACCCCCTAAACTCCATATACACTAAATTGTTCTAAGATTTTTTATTTCTGAAACTATATGTCCAAAGGAGCTGAAATTTTCAGGGATTGTAGTCCTCTACTGGGATAAGAATCGCTGAAAATTTCAGCTTTCTATCTATTATATCGGGTCTTCAAAAAAAAAAAACCAATCGAAGATTACGAAAACGTACGTCGCATTACTGTTTCTTTATTGGTCAGGATTTTTGACATGACATTTCGACATTAAATTTCATTAACAAAATTAAAGACAAATATTGCTAATGCTAGTTTTACACTGACAATTTAAATTGATCAATTTGTTTGTCAATTTATTTGCCAATTTATGTTGGCTCAACAATGGCTCAACTTCGCTTTACACCGGATCAGCTTCTTGACAACACAAATGACAATAAACAATTCTACCAACTCAACCAGAATTTCAAGGTTATGTATTTTTATTTATGGCTCACCCAGAAATATATTTGAAGATGTTTAATAATAAAACTAGAAGAAACTGAAGGTAGAAGAATGAAATGAACATCAACAAGTAAATGATAGATAAAAATAAATATCCTCACCTAGCTTTAATATTTTTAAAGAGTCATTTCTAGGTTGAAATCCTGAATTGACACAAAAATTGACGGAAAAATAGAACATGCGCTAATCCGTCAATAAATTGAGTGAGAACTTGAACAAGTTAAATTGCCGCCAATTTGGCGTTTTACATTATCAATATTTCTTGACAAGCGACTTGATCAATAAATTGTCAATAGTAATATAACTAGTGCAATGGAAATTATTGATAATTTTTGGGAAATTTGCCTGAATGCATTTTTAGTTGAAAAAGAGCACGAGTGCCTTTTTCAGTTAAAAACGCATGAGTGCAAATTTTTCGAAAATTATAAATATATTTCCATTGCACGAGTTGTATTTAATGAGAGAATTTCATGAATCAAAAATTTTAATTTTTTGTCAAAAAATGTCAAAACACCAGTTTTCGCACCAGTTAGTATGCAATTATCTGATAATTTGCATTAGTGCAAATTATCGCGTAATTACAATCTGATTGGTTCAAATCAACAATCAAAACATGTCAATTTATTGTTGGAATACCAGTTTTGACAGATGTATGAAATTCTCAGTGTAAAACCGTCTTTTGACATACGTTTAAAAAACCATAGCAATCTTTGATTGGTTTTTTTTTGAAGACCCGATAGAAAAAAAGTTATGGCTCTTCAAAGCAGGGGGTAAACCACCTAGGAATTATTGTCACTAGACTGGAGAAATATGTGGAAATACGGGGAAATACATTTGCAATCTGGGAAAATGTAGGGTATTATGAGGAAATATCGAGGTATTATTAGGCGATATCGGGGTATTATTAGGAAATATCGAGGTATCATTAGGAAATATCGAGGTATTATTAGGAAATATCAAGGTATTATTAGGAAATATCGGGGAATAATTAGCGCATGTAACGTTACGAGCGCACTCGAACATTCACGATGTCACTCGTCTTGGCAGTTTTGTAATTATAAATAAACTTCAGTATTCGTAAATAACTCGGTAAATAAACTCTAAATCCTGATTCAAAAACTCCACCGTTCGTCGTTTCCTTTTCGAACCGCATCGTTTCTTCTTGGTAAACTTTCAACTCCACCGTTCATCATATGTTTAGTAGCCAATCAAATTAGACAATTTTTGCCATGTAGTCATGTGGTACAAAATAAAAATTTTGGGTTATGATGTGTTTCCAACAAATTATATTATTATTATATGTATTGTGGACGTATATGAATAAAAACTTTATTAACTATAATTTTAAAGAAAAACAAAAACCAAGAAAATAACACACAATTCATTAATCGGGTATTTTATTGCTTGCATTAGTTGCTGTTTCCGCTGAAAAAATGTATACCTACATGTTTATGTTGATTTTTCTTGTTTTCTGTCTGCTATACATATTGAATAATTATTAATTATTAAAATAATTAAGAAAAATCAACCTAAATACGTATAAAGTTTGTCAGCGGGAACGGCAACAATGTAGAGTTTATAAATACCTCACAACAGATGACACTAACAGCCACAATGAATAGAAATTTAAACCTTTGTACTTTCAGAATTTTCTCTATTCTAGTTTGTTCCTCAGAGATAACGGTTTATACTTATTCACGCTGAAATGAAAAAGTTTTTCTGGAGCCGGTCCTGTTCTTCTTGTTTTTCCTCGATCTTCGATTTTTTTGTTGTAAAAATGCTCTCTTTCTGTCTTTCAGCTTTTTGTTGTAAAAGTGCTTCAAGCAGTTCCAGCCGAATCTGTTCTCCTTGTTTTTCTCTCCGTCTTTGAACTTCTTCTTCCAGTCTTTCCTTTTGTCTTCAGTCTTTCTCTTGTCGACCATATTTTTCATGAAGTCTGACAAGATTTGACCAACCCATAGGACCAACCTGCTCCATTTCAGATGCCGTCGGTTCGGCTGTCATATATTCACCATAGATTATCTTGTGTCTTTCTTGGAACTTGATTTTGAATCTAGAGTTCTGTGATGAAGTGAATTTTTAAAATAGAACACAATGGAATATTCTAGAAAAACCACTATGTAGACTTGTTTTTTGATATCGAAATCAGTAATGAAGTCACTATTCTTGTATGAGTCACAGTTTTCAAATAGAATTATATGGAAGTTTCTAATATTTTCCAGAAAATCTGCTTTTGAGCTTGTTCAAGATGTTGAAGATTCACTATTCTTGTATCACTTAGGCTGAAGACACAATGACAAATACAAGGTACAGGGTGAGTTACCATATTTTGACACCACATAACGGCCGCATTATTACAGGTGATAGAATGCCCTTTATTTTCTTCCAAATTCTTAAAGTTCTCGTTTTTCTGATGCAGATTATAATATATGTAAATGTTTCTTTCAATAGTTTTGGAAATATCTGGAGTTTAGTTATTCAAAGACAGTAGTTTTTCGGATATATTTTACCTTGATTTACCTGTCACCACAAAACATTCTGATACGTGAATAGTTCTTTGAATAATTAAACTCCAAATATTTCCAAAACTATTGAAAGAAACATTAGTACGTATATTATGTAATCTGAATCAGAAAAACGAGTACTTTAAGAATTTGGAAGAAAATAAAGTGTAAAATAAATACACAGATGTAATACGGGCATAATTCAAAATTCTGGTGGTTCAGATAAAATGCTACAACTTATGTATTTACACCTTCCACCTATCACCTGTAATTACGGCTGCAGGTGGGTGTCAAAATATAGTGACTCACCCTGTACAAGTGACAAGGT
The DNA here is from genome assembly GCA_917834065.1 of Ceutorhynchus assimilis. Lineage (NCBI taxonomy): Eukaryota > Metazoa > Arthropoda > Insecta > Coleoptera > Curculionidae > Ceutorhynchus > Ceutorhynchus assimilis. The sequence continues at coordinate 10,091,155 of OU892281.1, forward strand.
ACAAAATACCAAAAATTCGAAATTTTATATCAAGTGGCAAGTAAATTGTATCCTGTATCCCTTTATTTTGGGTTATAGTATTGATACAAATTATTGTTATTATATTTTTGTCTCTTGTACAAATTTGTTATTATGTCTTCAGTCTAATGGTTTCCAAATAGAATTCTATAGAAGATTCTAGAATTTTCAAGATAATCCTCGAGAAAATCCACTTCTGAGCTAGTTTTTCGATGTCGAAGCTACTAATAAAGTCAAATCAAATCATTTTTGGTGACAATTACACAAGAGTGCTTACACAAGTGACTAATCTTGTATTACTTACAGTTCCCAAAGAGAATTCTATAGACATTCATAGAATTTTCCAGAAAATCCATTTGTGAGCTTGTTTTAAGATGTCAAATCCAGTAATAAAGTCATGTTTCATTTCAATAAAAGGTCACTGATTGTTCCCCCTCTATTTAGCTCTCGAATTGAATAAAAAGACGCGCGTTTCGACGTAAACAATTCGCTTTCTCAGAATTCTCGCCAGATTGTCGATGTATCTTCGTAACAATAATTAAAGAAATATTGGCGAATTATCAGAAATTACGGAAGAATTATGTTATACAGGGTGAGTTACTAAGCGCGTGGTCGTCCATATCTCCTATACTAACGGAGATCGAATGACATTTCTGGATTCTGCGGAAAATTCTAGACATATCTCATGTACAATATCATATACCTACCTTTAACTGTTTTGGAAATATTGACAGTTGAAAATTGACTTTTTTGCATCTTTGACAGACTGTGAAACCTAAAGGGTTAATTTTAGAGGAAAACAGATTTTACATTCCTATCGTAGATTTTCATAAGCTATCATTTGACACCCACTTTGAATTTAATCGAAGATTAATAATTTAGGCGGAACTTTTAATCATGGATTGGTGTCAAATGATAGCTTATGAAAATCTAAGATGGGAATGTAAAATCCGTTTTCCTCTAAAATTAACCGTTTAGGTTTCGCAGTCTGTCAAAGATGCAAAAAAGTCAATTTTCAACTGTCAATATTTCCGAAACAGTTGAAGATAGGTATATGAAATTGTACATGAAATAGGTCTAGAATTTTCCGCAGAATCCAGAAATATCATAATATATAGGAAGAGTCATTTTAAAAAACATAACTGTATCACTACTGATTATTGGGCTACCCTGTATACTGGAAAATAATTTATGAATATAGTACTCATGTTTATCTACAAGTTTTGTATTTAATTTTTTCTTCGATATTCGTTAGTATAGGAGATATGGACCACCGCGCGCGTAACTCACCCTGTATATTAGGGAATTCGCGGAAATATAAGGTAATTATAAGGCATTAGGGGAAATTATGAGGCAATATCAGGAATTACTGGAAAATATAGAAAGAAAAGGCAATTTTCGGGAAATAATTCCCCCGAAGGGTATTATTTGTCAAAAATCTTAGGAGTTGTTTACCCCTTGCTTCAAAGTTATTAAAAATCCAAATCATAAGGCTACCTTAGTACTGAAACGATGAAATTTCAATTTTTTTTTTTATGTTGAGATTATGTGTCTCAATGATCATTCGGGACCCCCCAAACTCCATACACCAAATTATTCTCAGATTTGAAGCCGAAATCTATGGAAAAACACACTCAGAAAAATTGAAAAATTGCAAAATTTACACCAAATTGCTTAACGCGATTTTATTTCTGAAACTATATGTCCAAAGGAGCTGAAATTTACAGGGATTATAGTCCTCTACTGGAATAAGAATTGCCGAAAATTTCAGCTTTCTATCTATAATAGAAGAAAAGTTAGGACTCCTCAAAGTTTTTAAAAATCCGAAAAATAAGGTAGCTTTTAGCTACCTTATACTGAAACGATGAAATTTCAAATTTTTTTATGTTGAGTTTTTGTATCTAAATGATCATTCGGGACCCCTCAAACTCTATTTACTAAATTATTCTGAGATTTGAAACCCAAATCTATGGAAAAAGTCACTAAGAAAAATTGAAAAACTGATAAATTCACCACAAATTGCGTAACGCGATTTAAGTTCTGAAACTATATGTCCAAAAGAGCTGAAATTTACAGGGATTGTAGCTACCTTAGTACTGAAACGATGAAATTTCAATTTTTTTTATGTTGAGATTTTGTGTCGAAATGATCATTCGGGACCCCTCAAACTCCATACACTAAATTATTCTGAGATTTGAAACCCAAATCTATGGAAAAAGTCACTCAAAAACATTGAAAAATTGATAAATTCGCCCCAAATTGCTTAACGCAATTTTATTTTTGAAACTATGTGTCCAAAGGAGCTGAAATTTTCAGGTATTGTAGTCCTCTACTGGGGTAAGAATAACTAAAATTTTCAGCTTTCTATCTGTAATAGAAAAAAGTTATGAGTCCTCAAAATTTTCAAAAATCCAAATCATAAGGTACTGATCAGAGAGCATCAAGCTTTTGAATCTTCTTTGGCAATCTTGCAATTGAAACCCCATAATTCTCCTCAAATCATTCTAAATTACCTAGTTTGATCTTCTAGTCTAGTGTCCCAATTCTAAATATAACTTTCACTGTAAGTAAAACAAGCCTAAGAACCAAATTTCCCTTTCATTTTAATTTTAAATATGCAACACCAAAAACAAAAAAACAAAAAAAAAAACATGCACTCACATAATTCCGGCTAGACTTGTGGTATTTAAAACCAGATATTACTATGTATTATTTCAAATATATTCCTGCCAATGCAATGAAAATATTATTAATAATACGATATGCGGTAATTTCGAATATTTAACCAAACAGCAACTTGAAATTCCCCAAAAAATTTTATGGGCGGCCAAAATAAAAACGGCATCGAGCGAATATAAAATTTCCGATCGCTGTAAGTCTATATACAAGGCCTTTGGATTCCATATAAAAGCCCATTAATTAGGCTTCGATTTGACAGGTTACAGGATACCCGAATTCCATAACTTAATTTATTAAAAAGCTGGGGAGAACAAGATTTTTACATTCCGGACCCTAATTTTGCACCTGTTATTTAGTCACGAAAAGTGGTCCCGATAATTAATTGGCGGAATTAGTTCGATTACTTAAAGGTTTATAATTTTAAAAAAATATTCATAAAGTCAAAGACCTGGAATGGTAGTTTTAATGTCTCAATTATTTTTTTTTCTTCAGATTTTCTTCAGTGGCTGGTAATTTGGGATCAGCTGATACTGTTAGAGATCCTCGAGGTATGATGATATTTATTTTCTTCTGTATTTAGATAAAAATGTTATCATTTCAAAACCAAATTTTTTGGTATTTTTTAAAATTCATTGTAAATTTGCAGCAACTCAATGCATTTGATTTATTAAATAACTATTTCAATAGGTTTTTCTTTAAAATTCTACACTGAAGAAGGCATATGGGACTTGGTGGGTAACAACACGCCAATATTCTTCATGCGCGATCCCATTTTGTTTCCAATGTTTATTCATAGCCAAAAAAGAAATCCTGTTACCAATGTGAGGGATTGGGATGCTTTTTGGGACTGGATATCGTTGAACCCGATGAGTGTTCATCAGGTAAATTCAATGCAAAATATTTAACATTCTATTTGTAAAATTATAGGTAATGTTTCTATTTTCCGACCGCGGAATACCCAGAGGACACAGACACCAACACGGTTTTGGATCGCACACCTTTTCTCTTATTAACAAAGATAGAAAATTGACTTGGTGTAAGTTTATATATAAAACTGATCAAGGTAAGTAATCTTATAATTTTTTTTTATTATCTTAACTGAACGTGTATTTTAAAAGGAGTCGAGAACTTTGAGGACCCAGAAGAAGCTGATAGAGTTGCCGGCAAAGAGCCAGATTTTGCAGTCAAAGACTTGTACAATGCAATTGCCGAAAAAAACTATCCTTCGTGGACTTTTTACATTCAAGTGATGACACCAGAACAAGCCAAGAATCAACCGTTCAATCCGTTCGATATTACGAAGGTAGCAATATTAAAAATTAAGACCATTCATTGGAAAATTTATTTTAGGTTTGGCCCCACAAAAATTTTCCTCTGATTAAAGTGGGCAAGTTTGTGCTCAATCGCAACCCTAGCAATTACTTCGCCGAAGTGGAACAGCTGGCATTCAGTCCTAACAACTTGACTCCTGGAATAGGCGATTCCCCGGACCGACTTCTACAAGGAAGATTGTATTCCTATCAAGATGCTCATCGTTATCGTCTTGGGGTTAATTTCCAACAATTACCTGTTAATCGACCAGTAAACCCAACTGTAAGTGGTATTCAAGATATTAGGTATGAATCGTTGGTTTACTGAGACAATGTAACCAACAAGACAAAAATGGAAATTCCAACAACTTGAAACAATGCTTTACTTTTCAAGTCAACTCTATATTTTCAACAATTATGACAAACTGACTATACGAAATGACAACACTTCAAACTCTACCTTTACCAGTTATATGGTAAAGGTAAAAGTTACAAAAATACCGGATGCTGAAGACATAACAATGACAAAGATATCAAATTTGGTGACAGAATCTCTCCTTTTCCTGGTCCTTCCAAAACCTATGATAATAGTTTCTGAAACTTCTTTCCAAGGGGTAAACCACCATCCCAGAACTGGTGCAAACAATTTCTCAAAGGGGAATTTTTTACGCATAATTCCTCAAAATTCCTGCAAATTCCTCCAAATTCCTCCAGATACTCCATCACAAATTCCTCCAAATACCCTACCACGAACTTCTCCAAATACCCCACAAATTCCTCTGAAAAAAAAAAGACAATTTCGAAACTTTTTGCATGTAAAGAGGAAGGTGAGAAACTTATTTTCTCAAAATTTCAAATTTTTCCAGTGGAAAACAACAACATGACGAATATTGGAAATCAACTTACAATAACTGAATTAATTGAAGATACAGTCTCACATATTTCAAAGTTTTCCTGGAAAACTAGTGAAGGGAAAATTTTTATACTTTTTGCATGTAAAGATGAGGGTGACAAGCTCATTTTCCCAAAATTTGAAATTTTTCCAGTGGAAAACAGCAACATGAGGAATATTAGAAATCAACTTACAATAACTAAATTAGTTGAAAATATGGTCTCACACATTTCAAAGTTTCCCTACAAAACTAGTAAAGAGAAAATTTTGAAACTTTTTGCATGTAAAGAGGAAGGTGAGAAGCTCATTTTCCCGAAATTTCAAATTTTTCCAAGAGAAAATTACAACATGAGGAATCTTGGAAATCAACCTACAATAACTGAATTAGTTGAAAATACAGTCTCACATATTTCAAAGTTTTCCTGGAAAACTAGAAAAGGGAAAATTTTGAAACTTTTTGCATGTAAAGAGAAAAGTTAGAAGCTCATTTTCCCAGAATTTCAAATTTCTCCAGTAAAAAATTACAACATGAGGAATCTTGGAAATCAACCTACAATAACTGAATTAGTTGAAAATACAGTCTCACATATTTCAAAGTTTTCTAGAAAACTAGAACAGAGAAAATTGTGAAACTTTTTGCATGTAAAGAGGAAGGTGAGAACATCATTGTCCCAAAATTTCAAATTTGTCCAGTGGAAAACAGCAACATGAAAAATCTTGAAAATCAACCTACAAAAACTGAATTAGTTGAAAATACAGTCTCACAAAAAGGGAGAAATGTGAAACTTTTTGCATGTAAAGAGAAAGGTTAGAAGCTCATTTTCCCAGAACTTCAAATTTTTCCAGTGAAAAATTATAACATGAGGAATCTTGGAAATCAACCTACAATAACTGAATTAGTTGAAAATACAGTCTCACATATTTCAAAGTTTTCCTAGAAAACCAGAAGAGAGAAAATTTTGAAACTTTTTGCATGTAAAGAGGAAGGTGAGAACATCATTTTCCCAAAATTTTAAATTTGTTCAGTGGAAAACAGCAACATGAAAAATCTTGAAAATCAACCTACAAAAACTGAATTAGTTGAAAATACAGTCTCACACATTTCAAAGTTTTCCTGGAAAACTACTGAAGGGAGAAATTTGAAACTTTTTGCATGTAAAGAGAAAGGTTAGAAGCTCATTTTCCCAGAATTTCAAATTTCTCCAGTGAAAAATTACATGAGGAATCTTGGAAATCTACCTACAAAAACTGAATTAGTTGAAAATACAGTCTCACATTTCAAAGTTATCCTGGAAAACTAGTGAAGGGAGAAATTTGAACCTTTTTGCATGTAAAGAGAAAGGTTAGATGCTCATTTTCCCAGAATTTCAAATTTCTCCAGTACAAAATTTCAACATGAAGAATCTTGGAAATCAACCTACAATAACTGAATTAGTTGAAAATACATGCAGTCTCACATATTTCAAAGTTTTCCTAGAAAACTAGATAAGAGAAAATTTTGAAACTTTTTGCATGTAAAGAGGAAGGTGAGAACATCATTTTCCCAAAATTTCAAATTTGTCCAGTGGAAAACAGCAACATGAAAAATCTTGAAAATCAACCTACAAAAACTGAATTAATTGAAAATACAGTCTCACACATTTCAAAGTTTTCCTGGAAAACTACTGAAGGGAGAAATTTGAAACTTTTTGCATGTAAAGAGACAGGTTAGAAGCTCATTTTCCCAGAATTTCAAATTTCTCCAGTGAAAAATTACAACATGAGGAATCTTGGAAATCTACCTACAAAAACTGAATTAGTTGAAAATACAGTCTCACACATTTCAAAGTATTCCTGGAAAACTACTGAAGGGAGAAATTTGAAACTTTTTGCATGTGAAGAGAAAGGTTAGAAGCTCATTTTCCCAGAATTTCAAATTTCTCCAGTAAAAAATTACAACACGAGGAATCTTGGAAATCAACCTACAATAACTGAATTAGTTAAAAATACAATCTCACATATTTCAAAGTTTTCCTGGAAAACTAGAAAAGGGAAAAATTTGAAACTTTTTGCATGTAAAGAGAAAGGTTAGAATCTCATTGTCCCAGAATTTCAAATTTCTCCAGTGAAAAATTACAACATGAGGAATCTTGGAAATCAACCTACAAAAACTGAACTAGTTGAAAATATAGTCGCACACTTTTCGAAGTTTTCCTGGAAAACTACTGAAGGGAGAAATTTGAAAATTTTTGCATGTAAAGAGAAAGGTCTGAAGCTCATTTGCCCAGAATTTCAAATTTCTCCAGTAAAAAATTACATGAGGAATCTTGGAAATAACCTACAATAACTGAATTAGTTGAAAATACAGTCTCACATATTTCGAAGTTTTCCTGGAAAACTAGAAAAGGTCAAATTTCAAAACTTTTTGCATGTAAAGAGGAAGGTGACAACATCATTTTCCCAAAATTTCAAATTTTTCCAGTGGAAAACAGCAACATGAAAAATCTTGGATATCAACCTACAAAAACTGAATTTGTTGAAAATACAGTCTCACACATTTCAAAGTTTTCCTGGAAAACTACTGAAGGGAAAATTTTGAAATTTTTTGCATGTAAAGAGGAAGGTGAGAAGCTCGCTTTTCCCCAAAATTTCGAGTTTTTTCAGTTGAAAATAACAACATGAAAAATCTTGGAAATCTGCCTACAAAAACTGTATTCATTATCTTTGGATTTTTTAAATTTGACAATTTCCTCTAAATTCCTCATAAATTCCTCACAAATTCTCCTAAATTCCCCATAAATTCCTCCAAATTCCCTATAAATTCCCCAAATTCTCATAAATTTGGATGAGTTCCTTCAAATTCCCCACAAATTCCTCTAAATTCCCCACATTTTTGGCAAAGAATTCCTAGGTGGTTTGCCCCTTGCTTCTTTCATATCTAAGGAAGCGCTAATAGGCTTTTTATTTTTGTTAGCAGCTTCTGGTATTGAGAGTCTCTTCCTAAACTTTTGGTAACGGTTCTTGTAGCCTCTCTGTATTAATTGTGCGCATGGTTGTGTTATCGAATCTTGAGGCTCTTTTCAAACTGGTTCTTTCTAAGCTCTTGATAATGAAAGCTTCTGTATTGATTATTGAGGCTCTTTTTCTCAAGTTTCTAGTAATGATTATTAATCTTGTTTATTCGATTCCTTAGGGTTGCTTTACTCGCGTCTTCCCAAACATCTTTTATAAATTCATGACGCTTCTTCATTTCCAAATGACACCTCAGTTCTAGCTATTGGGTTACTTCAGGTTCCAATACGTCCATTTGGTTTCTTTTAATGTAATAAGTACCTACAACAATTTCCAAAATTCCAGTCATAGTATAATAAATAATTTCAGAACAACTTTCAACGTGATGGCACCATGTGCTACTTCAACCAAGGAGGAGCCCCAAATTACTATCCCAACAGTTTTGGAGGACCTCAGCCCGATCCAGATGCCGCTACTTGGACACCACCTCCTCAACGTTTCGAAGGATATGAAGATTATTACCCTCAGATTTACGATGAAAACAATTACTCGCAGCCAAGAGTTTTTTGGGAGAAAGTTTTGGATGATCGTGCCAAAACAAGATTGGTGAGTAGCAAGACCACTAAAACTATAGATCTAAGCACTGATATTTTGTAGGTCAATAACTTAGTTGGAGCTATTAAGCTAGCTAACAAAGGAATCCAGGAAAAAACAGTTGATATGTTCAAAAATGTGAGTGATGACTTGGGTGCTAGATTGAAAAGCAAACTTCTTGGAAGTACCAGAGTTGTGCAACTATAAGCTCAAGTTATTCATTTATCAAATATATAATTATTATTTTATTGGAAATATATAACTACTTACTGTATCCTAACAAATATGTATTTTCTTTACATTTTGGTAATGAAATCATGACTCAAATTACGTTGTTGCGGCAAATGAACACAACGACAAAAGTCATAATTAAAACGTAATTAAAAGCAATTACATACTAAAGTTCTACCAACGAGAGCGGAAATTAACAAGCTACGTAGTTTTGTGGTTAAGATGCACTTTAATGGAAAGAAAATAAAGTCAGGTGGAAATATTTCTGTTTGATGAATAACTATACTACAACAAAAGCAAGATTTTTTTTCTTGCTCTGAAAGATTTGCACACTCTTATTTATACAAAACACCATCGGGCTCTCAACTGCAGAAAAGTTACCATCAAACGTGCCATACAAAAACCTTTTTCTTGCTTTCAAGAACACCGACAAAAATCAGATAGCACCTCTGCCGCGTTGTCGTCGTCTCTTTCCCATTGTATGTGATTCGGTTTTTTAATTCCTTTTTTATTTTCTCATTTCTATTCCATTTTTGGACATTTGCGGGTTGTTGTTCGGCCAAGGACAATTCAATACTGATGGAAATGAAGTGGACAATAATTGAGATTGTGCTTCTAATTTCAACAAAAACACTCCTAATGTCTTTGTCAATATTTTCCAAAAGCTATATGAAAAACGGAGATGCCCTACCCTGCAATCGATCTTAATTGGAGGCAAGTCGACTGAAAGGCCATCAGACTGATGGTCACCGGTCCATTTCCTTTGGCAATATCCTGTGTTTTTGTGCGTTAGGGTTCCCATATAGACGTGATTACGACACCGAATAGGAAATTTGAGGTTAATGACGATCCAAATTAGATTGGATTTGGATAGAGACTGGTTTTAATAGAAATTTAATTCAGATAGGGTTGGCACAATGTGAGAAGATTAACAGTTACAAGTAAAAGACTTATTTCATTAATTTTCTGCAAATCCTATAAGCAGCTTATAAAATATTGAAATTCATAATTAAATGTATTCCATGTTTCCATACATAATAAATTTACAAGAAAAATCACTAAAAAAAAATTAAAAATTATAATTAGAAAATTGAGACGAAAATCAGATCTGCATTGTACAAAGAAATCCGCCTTCAGGTCGGTCAGAGCCTGAAGGAGGAATATGCATTCAAGAAATCCCAGATCGGATCTTGCTGTACGGCAAATGCTGGCGGATCCGCACGACCGTCCTGAGTCCGTTATCAGTCTTCCTGCTCGTCATCTTGACGGGCAGTAATGGCGACAGGGACGGGAAAAACAAGTAAAAAAAAAATTGAAACCACAGAGACGCGATAAGAGCCACTTAGTTTATTTAACAGATGACCGCTCTGCCCCCACGATAAGAGCATATTATAAGAAGTGGGCTGGGGTTAAACATAAATTTGCAAAACTGAAGGAAGAAGTTAATCTGTATATTAGTCAGATGTTTTAAATGTTTAATTCACAAGTACCACTTTTGAAGCTTTAACAAAAATCTAGAGTAAAAAGTCAACATAAAATACTAATTCGGTTTGAAAGAGTTCTTTTTTCTTCTCAATCTTTTATGTACCTATAGAAGTGATTTTCAAATCTCGTCAGATTAAAGCAAGGGGTAAAACAACATCCCAGAATTGGTGCAAACAATTCCTCAAATTGGAATTTTTTTTGCATAATACCTCAAAATTCCTGCAAATTCCTCCGGATACCCTATCACAAATTCCTCCAAATACCCCACCACAAACTTCTCCAAATACCCCACAAATTCCTCTAAAAAAAGGGAAAATTTTGAAACTTTCTGCATGTAAAAAGGAATTTAAAAGTTTTCCAGTGGAAAACAGCAACATGAAAAATCTTGGAAATCAACCTACACGAATTGAATTAGTTGAAAATACAGTCACACACATTTCAAAGTTTTCCTGGGAAACTAATGAAGGGAACATTTTGAAACTTTTTGCATGTAAAGGGGCAGGTGAGAAGCTCATTTTCCCAAAATTTCAAAGTTTTCCAGTGGAAAACAGCAACATGAAAAATCTTGGAACCTACAATAACTGAATTAATTGAAAATAAAGTCTCACACATTTCAAAGTTTTCCTGGAAAACTAGTGAAGGGAAAATTTTCGAAATTTTTGCATGTGAAGAAAAAGGTGAAAAGCTCATTTTCCCAAAATTTTGAATTTTTCTACTGGAAAATAACAACATGAGGAATATTGGAAATGAACCTACAATAACCGAATTAATTGAAAATACAGTCTCACATATTTCAGAGTTTTCCTGGAAAATTAGTGAAGGGAAAATTTTGAAACTTTCTGCATGTAGAGAGGAAGGTGAGACGCTCATTTTCCCAAAATTTCGAATTTTGCCAGTAGAAAACAGCAACATGAAAAATCTTGGAAGTCAACCTACAAAAACTGAATTAGTTGAAAATACAGTCTCACACATTTCAAATTTTTTCTGGAAAACTAGTGAAGGGAAAATTTTCGAAATTTTTGCATGTGAAGAAAAAGGTGAAAAGCTCATTTTCCCAAAATTTTGAATTTTTCTACTGGAAAATAACAACATGAGGAATATTGGAAATGAACCTACAATAACCGAATTAATTGAAAATACAGTCTCACATATTTCAGAGTTTTCCTGGAAAATTAGTGAAGGGAAAATTTTGAAACTTTCTGCATGTAGAGAGGAAGGTGAGACGCTCATTTTCCCAAAATTTCGAATTTTGCCAGTAGAAAACAGCAACATGAAAAATCTTGGAAGTCAACCTACAAAAACTGAATTAGTTGAAAATACAGTCTCACACATTTCAAAATTTTCCTGGAAAACTAGTGAAGGGAAATTTTTGAAACTTTTCGCATGTTAAGAGGAAGGTGAGAAGCTCATTTTCCCAAAATTTTCCAGTGGAAAATAGCAACATAAAAAATCTTGGAAATCAACCTACAATAACTGAATTAATTGAAAATACAGTCTCACATATTTCAGAGTCTTCCTGGAAAACTAGTGAAGGAAAATTTTGGAATTTTTTGCATGTAAAGAGGAAGGCGAGACACTCATTTTTCCAAAATTTCAAATTTTTCCACTAGAAAACAGCAACATGAAAAATCTTGGAAGTCAACCTACAAAAACTGAATTAGTTGAAAATACAGTCTCACACATTTCAAAGTTTTCCTAGAAAACTAGTAATCGAAAATTTTTGAAACTTTTTGCATGTAAAGAAGAAGGTGAGAAGCTCATTTTCCCAAAGTTTCAGATTTTTCCAGTGGAAAATAACAACATGAGGAATATTGGAAATCAACCTACAATATATTGTAGATTGTCGATTGCGGGGGAGTCGTTTCGGCTTTTCAGCCGCTCAGCACTGCTACTTTTGCAGATATTTTGTACGTGACACCTAGAATAACTGAATTAATTGAAAATACAGTATCACATATTCAATAGTGAAGGCAAAAATTTAAAACTTTTTGCATGTGAAGAGTAGAAAGGTTGAAGGCTCATTTACCCAAAATTTCAAATTTTTCCAGTGGAAAATTACATGAGGAATCTTGGAAATCAACCTACAATAACTGAATTAATTGAAATACAGTCTCACATATTTCAAAGTTTTCCTGGAGAACTAGTGAAGGAAAATTTTGAAACTTTCTGCATGTAAAGAGGAAGCTGAGAAACTCATTATCCAAAACTTCAAATTTTTCCAGTAGAAAACAGCAACATGAAAAATCTTGGAAATCAACCTACAATAACTGAATTAATTGAAAATAAAGTCTCACATATTTCAAAGTTTTCCTGGAAAACTAGTGAAGGGAGAAATTTGAAACTTTTTGCATGTAAAGAGAAAGGTTAGAAGCTCATTTTCCCAGAATTTCAAATTTTTCTAGTAGAAAATTACAACATGAGGAACCTTGGAAATTAACCTACAATAACTAAACGAATTGAAAATACAGTCTCACATAAGTATTTCAAAGTTTTCTTTAAAAACTAGTAAAGGAAAAATTTTGAAACTCTTTGTAAAGACTGTAAAGAGGAAGGTGAGAAGCTCATTTTCCCAAAATTTAAAATTTTTCCAGTGAAAAACAGTAACACGAAAAATCTTGGAAATCAACTTACAAAAACTGAATTAGTTGAAAATACACTCTCACACATTTCAAAGTTTGCCTGGAAAACTAGTAAAGAGAAAATTTTGAAACTGTTTGCATGTAAAGAGGAAAGTGAGAAGCTCATTTTCCCAAAGTTTCAAATTTTTCCAGTGAAAAACAATAACATGAAAAATCTTGGAAATCAACCTACAAAAACTGAATTAGTTGAAAATACAGTCTCACACATTTTAAAGTTTTCCTGGAAAACTAGTGAAGGGAAAATTTTGAAACTTTTTGCATGAAAAGAGGTATGTGAGAAACTCATTTTCCCAAAATTTCACATTTTTTCAGTGGAAAATAACAACATGAAAAATCTTGGAAATCCGCCTACAAAAACTGTATTCATTATTCTTTTGAATTTTTTAAATTTGACAATTTCCTTTAAATTCCTTATAAATTCCTCACAAATTCCTCCAAATTCTCATAAATTCGGATGAGTTTCTTTAAATTCCCCACAAATTCCTCTAAATTTTCCACAAATTCCTCTAAATTCTCCACATTTTTGGCAAAGAATTCCTTGATTGTATCTATAGAAGTAATTTTCAAATCTCGTCAGATTAAAGATTTATATGTTGTATTGTATGGTCCTTAGAGGTCAGGAATAACATGTTTTCGTCCACCTGTCTGCCTATTGGCGTTTTAAATTCAATAACAGCTTGACTGGGGTCAAAGATTTTTCCCATAAATATTGAGCCTCCCACCTGCTTAGCATATGAATGTCTGCTGGATGAAAAATAAAAAATGGATATGTTGGAACAAAAATACAAAATTGGCGGCTTTAAATCTTAAAAAAGGCACTTGCCTCATGACATTTACCTGAACTGTTTAAGAGCTGCCTATCAAATACACTTCGAAGGGTAAAGTTGAATAAAATATGGAGGAGAAGCAGTAAATTGATATACAGATTTCTCAGGAATGGTTTTTGGAACCTCTCTGTGCAAAGGGAAACAATTTTTCAAAGTCAAAAGTTTGAAAGATTATTGGATTAGAGTTTAATAATTCTTATCAAAAAATGAGTTTTGCTTGCTTGTATAGGAACATAACATATTTGTTTGTGCAATTATATCATTATGACATTAAAATTATAGCACCTACATCAATTACAGCATCTAGGCGCCTCAAAATAAATTCACTTATCATAGATTAGATTAACAAAGCATAATTCCAAATGATAAGATAATAAAAGGAAAATTATAGATATCTACAAATCTTTTAATATTCTAGTAGACTTTAAAACTTTTGCAAAGAGACGCAATACATAAATACTCAAAAAGAAACCTCCGTCCACAAAATAATAACGTCTCCTTTTGATCTGAAACCTTTTCAAACACAAACTTTTGAAGTTTATTTGATTAAAACTTCGTCCAAGTTCCGGGGCGAAGTTCCCGTACAAAATTAACACTTCAAAGGGACACTGAGATAGAAAATACTAGATTAAATGTCTTATCTAGTTGATAGTAACATAAAACACTCCTGGACAATCTTTAGCAAGATCTAATTAAGGAACTCCGTGTTCGATTGAAACATTAGGTTTCTGAGGCAGATAATAGACAACACCTTTTTTTGTACTGCACCTAATAAAACTGAACTTTACATCCGCCACTTAAATGAATAATGATGCACCTAAACAAAAGAGAAGAAAGTTTCCAGCTATATTAAGATGTTGGTAAAAAGTTGTTGCCGACAGAAAATGGCCGTCATTAAGTCGATAAATGGCGCATGATATTAAAAAAAAAAAAAGTTCCAGTTCATCAAGTAGTGAACTTTAAGTTTCAACAGAACGTATGATTACACCTATAAAAAAAAACTATAATAATCGTCCATACACCTATTAAACTAATTATTTTCCTCGTGATTAATACTGACCAGGTGGAGCGAGTGGTATAATGAAGATATTGCATAAACCAGTGCAGCATTTTTCTTGTTGGTTTTAAAACCTAATTAAAACAAACCTCTTTGGCATTTATCCATTACCCACTCGGTATTGTTAAAATTTGGTCATAAACAAATCTACATGTCCGCAAACGAAACAAACCTAAATTTGCATACTTTGCCTCCACAAAAGAATTGACAAAGGCCCAAAGGAGGACAAAGACAAAAAAAAAAAAAAGAAATCTCCTGGTGGTCTGCTGATGGGCTGGCTTTTGGTCAGGAGCTTATAATGCACATTGAGCTCGTTATTTTCTCATAATTATCAGACTGTCAGGACGCCTCATTAACGACTAATTATCTTACAATTAAGAACGAGGCAGGTGAGAAATAAGTTGTTGCTGAAAATTACTTTATTTTTCAACACACACTAGTTTCGACTTTTATGGCAACTTGTTTTTGGGTAACAAGTTTTGAAGGAATCGATGCATTTGAAACTAATACCCTGTTGACTAGCAGAAACAAGTATTTGGGAATAAGGGATAGAAATACGGTGGCTTCGAGGGTGGCTTAATGGAGGATCCATTCCATTCTATTGCATTTTCATTGATTGCTTTAAAAGAAGTTCAGTTGCATAAAAAGCGAGGGGTAAACCACTATTGGAAATCATTGTACATTTTTCTGGAAATTACATGGTAATCAATCAAGAATACATGTAAATCAACTGAGAATCTCTTAGGACTTCATGGGAATCACATAGGAATCCATTGGCAATCGCTGAGAATCATGTGGTAATCGCTGGGAATATCATCTCATTCTAACCCAGAAATCATACATTTTAAACGATACAACGTTGTGAATTTGCTTTTTAAGTCCCCACAGACTGCGTTTTTCTCGGCGTTTTTGTTCGACGGTTTTGTTCGACGAGCAAATCTGGTCGAGCAAAAACGACTGATCGCAGTTGCAACATATAGACCTCAGTTCAGTTTGGCGAACATCAGTCATGTTGGAAAGTTTAATTATTTTTTATTTTTAAATTTTAATAACACAAAACCTCGCACAAAACTCTGTAGCTACGCACCACACACCACAAACAACCGTCGTTTTTGAAATTCGTAGCCCACATTCAGATTTGTTGACATATCGAACATTTCCGACCAAGTGGTAAACCACCATCCCAGAATTGGAGCAAACAATTCCTCAAAGGGAAATTTTTTACGCATAATTCCTCAAAATTCCTACAAATTCCTCCAGATATCCCATCACAAATTCCTCCGAATACCACACAACTTCTCCAAATACACCACAAATTCCTCTTAAAAAAGAGAACATTTTGAAACTTTTTGTACGTAAAGAGGAAGGTGAGAAACTCATTTTCCCAAAATTTCAAATTTTTCCAGTGGAAAACAGCAACATGCATTTTCTTGGAAATCAACCTACAAAAACTGAATTAGTAGAAAATACACTCTCACACATTTCAAAATTTTCCTAGAAAACTAGTAAAGGGAAAATTTTGAAACTTTTCGCATGTAAAGAGGAAGGTGAGAAGCTCATTTTCCCAAAATTTCAAATTTTTTTAGTGGAAAATAACAACATGAGAAATATTGGAAATCAACCTACAATAACTGAATTAATTGAAAATACAGTCTCACATATTTCAGAGTTTTCTTGGAAAAGTAGTGAAGGGAAAATTTTGAAACTTTTTGCATGTAAAGAAGAAGGTGAGAAGCTCATTTTCCCAAAATTTCAAATTTTTCCAGTGGAAAACAGCAACATGAAAAATCTTGAAATGAAAATGAACCTACAAAAACTGAATTACATGAAAATACAGTCTTACACATTTCAAAGTTTTCCTGGAAATCTAGTCAAGAGAAAATTTTGAAACTTTCTGCATGTAAAGAGGAAGGTGAAAAGCTCATTTTCCCAAAATTTCAAATTTTTCCAGTGGAAAATAACAACATAGGTGAGGAATATTGGAAATCAACCTACAATAACTGAATTAATTGAAAATACAGTCTCACACATTTTAAAGTTTTCCTGCAAAATTAGAGAAGGGAAAATTTTGAAAATACAGTCTTGGTGCGTTTTCACACGATACCATACGCGATACCATATATTGCTGGCGATTTCGGTAAACAGCTTTCACACAGAGCGATTATCGCGCTACCATTGAAAAGCCATTAATTTGATTAAATTCGCGATGTTGCCGTTCAGTCCATTATAAACGTGTAAATTTCCATCCAAGCTTTCCCCCGTTTAATTTTATCCTTATATTCCTCAGTTGTTTTGTCCCAGATGTATGGTCTTTGTTCAATTAATTCAATTAGGTCCAGAGGATCAAACGCGTACTGAACCCTTTTCGCCATCTTGCAACGTTGTCGACTGAAGTCTGAGCGATTTATAGTTTTGCGTGTGAAGACAGGCATATACTTGCACAAACGAGTTAAATCGCAACGATAAAATATTGCGCGATATCTGTAGAACATATTGCGTGTAAATGCGATATAGCGCTATTGCTATCATCAATTTTATGGTATGGCCGTCGTGTGAAAGCGGTTCATTTAAAAACCCACAATTTTGGTGCACCGCGATATAGCGACCAATTACTGCTTGCGATATATAGCGCCATGTGAAAACGCCCTTACACATTTCAAAGTTTTCCTGAAAAACTAGTAAAGGGAAAATTTTGAAACTTTTTGCATTTAAGGAAGAAGGTGCGAAGCTCATTTTCCCAAAATTTCAAATTTTTCCAGTGAAAAACAGCAACATGAAAAATCTAGGAAATCAACCTACATAAACTGAATTAGTTGAAAACACAGTCTCACATATTTTAAAGTTTTCCTGGAAAACTAGACAAGGGAAAATTTTGAAACTTTTTGCATGTAAAGAGGAAGGTGAGAAACTCATTTTCCCAAAATTTCAAATTTTTTCAGCGGAAAATAACAACATAAGGAATATTGGAAATCAACCAACAATAACTGAATTAATTGAAAATACAGTCTCACACATTTTAAAGCTTTCCTGGAAAACTAGAGAAGGGAAAATTTTGAAAATACAGTCTTACACATTTCAAAGTTTTCCTAAAAAACTAGTAAAGGGAAAATTTTGAAACTTTTTGCATGTAAAGAAGAAGGTGAAAAGCTCATTTTCCCAAAATTTAAGATTTTTCCAGTGAAAAACAGCAACATGAAAAATCTTGAAAATCAACCTACAAAAACTGAATTAGTTGAAAATATAGTCTCACACATTTCAAAGTTTTCCTGGAAAACTACTGAAGGGAGAAATTTGAAACTTTTTGCATGTGAAGAGAAAGGTTAGAAGCTCATTTTCCCAGAATTTCAAATTTCTCCAGTAAAAAATAACAACACGAGGAATCTTGGAAATCAACCTACAATAACTGAATTAGTTGAAAATACAATCTCACATATTTCAAAGTTTTCCTGGAAAACTAGAAAAGGGAAAAATTTGAAACTTTTTGCATGTAAAGAGAAAGGTTAGAATCTCATTGTCCCAGAATTTCAAATTTCTCCAGTGAAAAATTACAACATGAGGAATCTTGAAAATCAACCTACAAAAACTGAACTAGTTGAAAATACAGTCGCACACATTTGAAAGTTTTCCTGGAAAACTAGTGAAGGGAGAAATTTCAAACTTTTTGCATGTGAAGAGGAAGCTGAGAAGCTCATTTTCCCAAAATTTCAAATTTTTCCAGTTGAAAACAGCAACATGAAAAATCTTGGAAATCAACATATAAAAACTGAATTAGTTGAAAATACAGTCTCACACATTTTCCTGGAAAACTAGTGAAGGTAAAATTTTGAAACTGTTTGCATGTAAAGAGGAAGGTGAGAAGCTCCTTTTCCCCAAATTTCAAATTTTTCCCGTGGAAAATAACAACAGATGGAATATTGGAAATCAACCTACAATAACTGAATTAATTGATAATACAGTCTCACACGTTTCAAAGTTTTCCTGGAAGACTAGTGAAGAGAAAGTTTTAGAACTTTTTGCATGTAAAGTGGAAGCTGGGAAGCTTATTTTCCCAAAATTTCAAATTTTTCCAGTAGAAAACAACATGAAAAAACTTGGAAATCAACCTACAAAAACTGAACTAGTTGAAAATACAGTCTCACACATTCCAAAATTTCCCTGGAAAACTAGTAGAGAGAAAATTTTGAAACTTTTTGCATGTAAAGAGGAAGGTGAAAAGCTCATTTTCCCAAAATTTAAAATTTTTTCAGCGAAAAACAGCAACATGAAAAATCTTGGAAATCAACCTACACAAACTGAATTATTTGAAAATACAGTCTCACACATTCCAAAATTTTCCTGAAAAACTAGTGAAGGGAAAATTTTGAAACTTTTTGCATATAAAGAGGAAGGTGAGAAGCTCATTTTCCCAAAATTTCAAATTTTTCCAGGGAAAAACAGCAACATGAAAAATCTTGAAAATCAGCCTACAAAAACTGTGGGCTTTTTTTTTTGAATTTTTTAAATTTGGACCTGTAAATCATGTAGTGTAATTTTGGGAGGATTTCTTTAATAAAAATGAATATCCAACGTCCAACACAAAACTAGTTTTTTTGTGTTGTGAATGTGAACCTCAGTGATGTCATGACTCTACAATTTCCTTTAAATTCCTCATAAATTCCTTCAAATTCCTTATAAATTCCCGAAATTCTCATAAATTCCGATGAGTTCCTTCAAATTCCCCACAAATTCCTCTAAATTTCCCACAAATTCCTCTAAATTCCTCACATTTTTGGCAAAGTATTCCTAGGTGGTTTGCCCCTTGATTTATACCTACAACAAAATCGGTGTTGGTGTGGCATGAAAACAAAAGTTGCTAACTGTTGGAAGAGTTGCAAATACGGAAGTTGCCAATTTTCCAGTGAAAACGTGTTTTTATGAGAGAAAAGACGGCTTATTTTAACAGTTAGACATCGTTTCCGTAATAAAATCCGCTGGAAATCGGATGCTTGTATAAAATCATTGAGGAAATCAGGTACCTAATCAATTGGGAATGATGGAAATCCCTAGAAAAAATGAAATCACCTGGAAATCATACAAAAATATCTGAAAATCATTGGCAATCAGTCACAATTCTTGGGTGGGAATACATAAAATTCATTGATCAGTGATTGCCAAACTAGGAAATCATTGTATTTACATTTGTAAGCATAGTGGTTGACTCCTCGATAAAAAGTGCTTTAAAAGCTTCACAATTAATTTATGAACCTACTCTAGTATGAATTTTACCTAATGTCATGTCAGCAGTTACTTCAACTTTGACATTGAATCAAAAAGTATCAAAATTTTCAATTTTAATTCCAAATAAGGCAAAAAAATGGTTCTAGGAAAAAGGGTAACAAGAATCCTCAGCAATCTGTGTAAAAAGAGCCGCATGTTAGTTCAGCATAATTTTTCCGAAGCTTCAGAACAAGATAGCGCGTCTGAGGAGGAAAATGAAGCTTACTTTGATTTCGAAGAAAAGACTGCAATCGTAAATGGAGGAGCTTCCGGCATTGGGTTTGAAATAGCAAAAGAATTTCTTCAAAGAGGTAAGTACATCCAAAATTGTTTCGATATGAGTATTTCAAATATACTTTTTAGGTGTGCCTCATTTGTCCATAATCGACATAGATGAACAAGAAGGCGAAAAAGCATTGGCAGAGCTAGCGCATGAATTTGGCGAAGACAAGGTATTATTTTTCGAAGCAGATGTCGCAGATGCAGTTCAGCTCGACGACGTTTACAGAAAATCTATACAGTATCACGATGTGCCGGATTTGATAGTCAATAGCGCGGGAATCATGAACGATACAACGTGGGAAAAACAAATTCAAACCAATATGACTGGGTAAAAAGGTCTCTTTTAACAAAACAGCCTTTTGCATTTGTAATTTTAGATGTGTTGTCGGTACCCTTCTGGGTCTTCAATATATGTCAAAAACTAGCAAAGGCTATGGAGGAATCATAGTAAATGTTGGCTCCATTTTGGGAATAATACCTTCGTCTGGCTTTCCACTTCACACAATGACACAATTTGGAATTTGTGGGTTTTCAAAGGCTCTTGGATGTGGTAAATTTTGTTTACTTTGAAATGAAATCCATTAGATTTTTTTTTTTAATAAACAAATTATATCTACACCTGCACTTATGGGGCGTTATTTTTAGAAAGCGAACATATTTTAGGCAATCATATCAGCAGAACCGGAGTGAAGGTGTTTGCAATGTGCCCAGGCCTAACAGAGACCCGATTATTAAATGCTGCACCTGCCAATGCTATAAACAATAATTTCGCAAAAGAATTTGTTGATGAAGTGTATGGTTCGAGTCCACAAAAAGTAAATTAAATTTTTAATCAATAGAATCGTAATTTGGAAAAACTTTCAGGCAAAAAGTGTAGCTAAAGGACTGTCAGACATAATAGACGAAGCTAAACCAGGATCAGTATGGGTAGTAGAAAACGACAGTATTCCCTATGAGGTTACTTATCCTGGAAATATTCTCGAAATGAGAAAAGAAAAAGATAAAGAAAACATATCAGCCACGTCAGAGGCCACGTCTGTCCATAATTGAATGTGTCAAAACATACAGATTTTTTTAGAGATGCTTAAAATATAACACTTGAACCTATTATCACAATCAATTCAATAAACGTTAATCAATTTGATAGAAAATTTTCAATGTTTGAACAGATTAATTGATAAAAACGAGAAAAAAAAACACAATTTCAGCTTTGATGTTATAAATGTGCCAAGCCAAGTGTCCTCTTTCATTCACATTAAGCATTTTATGTTTGTATACAGACCACACCTGGCTTGATATACATCAAAGTTGAACGCACAAGACCACAATGCAAATTTTCTCCGCTTAACGCACTCACACACAGAAGGGAATAAAATACCAAAGCTTCTGAATGCATACTAAGTGATCACAAATCTTGGCAACTATTTTACAATTTGTTGTTTGGTCTTTTAGTTAAGGATTAGTAAATATTTTCGAGTTGCTTTTGGCATGAAATCAATACATACCTACTTGATTCATCATCATTATTAAATCTACAAAGTTGGATCATGTTATTGGATCCCTAATGTCTGGGTAATCCAACTCCTACCTGTCTAATCTACATAGCGAAATTCAAGAAACTAGAAAAATATTGGATTTATTTAAAGCCTCTTTCCTTACTAAGTTAGGCCTCTATCAAGGTCCGACCTTGACTTACTGTGGCTTCCGTTTATGCATGAAATATTTTTATCTATATACCGTTTTAACTGTATGGTTTTTATTGGTAATTTACCAAGCGAATACGATAGTGAAATGCATTAATTTTTTTTGCTAATACATATTAGCTTTGAAAAATATGGTAACTTTTCATGGAGTAATTTTTTTGTTGGTTTATGAGATTTATTCGATTTATTTTTCAATAAATGACATTTTGTTCAACACAGCTGACTAATGGCGTTTCCGATTGGTAGATCTAGTGCGGAACTAGTGCAATTTTTTCTATTTCTGCCTTTTTAATGCCGGTTTTCCACCAAACCGACAAAACAAAAACAAAACTTAAACTCAGACTTTTCCCAAACATTTTCAAGACTAGCGTGTTTTGCAACAGTTGGAGTTTTGTTTTTCGGCTCTCGTTCGGAAGCGGTGAATATGAAACTCAAACACAGACTCGAGTCTGTTCAGTTCTGTTTTTATTTTAAAACATGTTTCAAAACACAAACTCAACAGTCCGTTTGGTGGAAAACCGGCATAACAGAAACATGCTGATAAAAGACTTGAATGTTTATTCAGAAGTTTTCAGTATTTAAGTACCTAGGCCTAGCTATTACACCTGACATCAAAGAGAACTAAATTTAAATGAATGTGTGGCTATGATCCCTGGAAATAGAATAGGAATTGGAAAAAAAAATTTATATGTATATACACAGATACCAAATTCAAAGGGCGTATTTTTGGAAATATTGCAAAGTTGTTCTATTTTTCGTTGGGGGAATTTGCAGGTATTCTTGGACCTTCTTTGATCTTTCAAAAAAAGAGTCAGGAGTAAGTATTGTATTACAGAAAGTACAATTTATGATGGATAGGGCAATAATGATATTGCTCTTTATTTTTTCCCATTTGAGTCGCCTCACCTTTTATCTGAGAATAACTTGCAAAGTACACCTACATATTTCACAGGAATCGCTGAGAACTGATATTTTTAAGTCTCATTTTAAGTAGTTGATGTTGTTTCATTATACTGCATGCAAAAACATTTTACAGGTAAATATCACAACAACAAAGATGTAGGTTTCCCTGGGAAACTTTAATTTTTTCAATGATCATCCCCTACTCTGAAATTTTCTAAAAAAAATTCAAAGGCTCTTTTATCAATCTAGCTCAGATTCCATAAGCCAAATGTTTTCATTACCAAAACTTCTATAGTAGTTAATATTTCTTACCTCTTTAACTTTGTCCCGTTTCCTCCGCACAGATTCCTCCCGGTCCTTTCCTCCTTGTCTCATAGGATAAATTTGTGCTGGAGCAGGCGGTACAGTGACAGCTTCCGGAGCCAAAATTTCATCAATTTGATTGATGGGTTCGTTGAGCGAATCTGGTGCATTGAGAGGTGGATTTCCTGTTGAGCTTCTTTTGGGTACTACAATTGCTTGGTCTGGTCGTTCTAAGACTTTCAATTCGCGGTCTTCTTCGATTTTAGCCTGAAAATTATAGGAATTGATTGGTAGAGGAAAAATATGTCTTCTCTTCTACCGCTGCATGATTCAAATCAAATCAAATCAAAAACAGCTTTATTGAATGAAGACCAATACAATCTTATTATCAAAGCACTATAATCATAATCCAATATAAATTCTTAATTCTACATAAATAAATATACTTAAAACAAACACGGTATGATACTAAACAAACACTAGTTAAAAGAAATATTGAAAGTCACGCTAAAAACAGGTAATAATAAATTTGGTTGAAGTTTAAGACAATGAACTAATATAGGTACAGGGTTATTGGTTATAAATGTCACCCCCCTCTATCTTTTTTATTTGACATTTTAGAAAAAAGTGTCCCAAATAAAAAATTTATGGTTGAAATAAATTTTTTTGAAAAACTCACTTTTGCATATACAGAGTGTATCAAAAAAGCCGGTAGTGCTCTTACTTTCTTATTTTAAGTTGAATACCCTATATACCTATTATTCAATATTCGGATTCTACGTCAAATTCTGAGCAGATTTTATGTGATACCCTATACCTAGGTTCAACTGTTTTGGAAATATTGACAGTTGAAAATTGACTTTTTTGCAAATTTGATAGGCTGTAAAACCTAAACGGAGTACTTTTCAGCAAAACCGATCTTAAATTTTTTTCTAAGATTTTCACAAGTTATCATTTGACTCTAACTTTGAATTTAACCGAAGATTAAATTTAATTGGAATTTCCAATCATGGATTAAATTCAAAGTTGATGTCAAATACTGGTGTCAACTGATGGTCCATAGAATTCTAAGACAAAAATGTAAGATCGGTTTTGCTCAAAAATTAACCGTTTAGGATTTACAGCCTGTCAAAGTTGCAAAAAAGTCAATTTTCAACTGTCAATATTTCGAAAACAGTTGAACTTAGGTACAGGGTATATCACATGAAATCTGCTCAGAATTTTACGAAGAATCCGAATATCTAATAATATACAGGGTATTCTATTTAAAATAAGAAATTTGGAGCACGACCAGCTTTTCTGAAACACCCTGTATATACGAAAGTGAGTTTTTCAAAAAATTTAATTTCAACCATAAAACTTTTATTTGGAACACTTTTTTCTAAAATGTCAAATAAAAAAGATAGATGAGGGTGACATTTATAACCAACTAGCTAATGACCCGCTGCATTGCCAGCATGTAAATACATTTTGAAATAATACACTTCTTTTCAAATATTGTTGTTGATTTTCTATTTAATATTTTTTTTTTAATCCGATATCATAGTCGCTTGCCAGTGAGTTCAGTGACGCATTTTAAGCACTCCAGAGCTGCTCTAGAGCGCCCCGGGCTGTTTATAGGCGTGCCAGTGTATCAGAGTTTTACGCAACCGCACGTTTTTTTTCGGGATAAAAAATAGCCTATATCATTCTCCTCTATAGCCGATTCGATTGACCGGATTAGATCGATCTGGTTCAATTTAAGTGAACCACACTGTGTTCGATTCAAGCTGGATCAGTGCACCCTCATCAACAAAAAAATGATCTGATCAGAAGAAGTTCACTTAAATTGAACCCAAATCGATCTAATCTGGGTTAATCGAATTTACCTTATATAGAGATACGTGGTATTAATTCAAGATCGGTCCAGCCGTTCTTGAATTCAAAAAATAATAAAGTTACGTCGGTTGAATGCAAGCCTAAATAAATAAAATATGGCAACGTTGTTTCATGCTGTCAAAAAAAGTTGGGTTATGTTGTTATGTAATGTGAATGAGTTTGTTTACAATTAAATTAATAATTAATTCAAAATTAATTTCTTTTTCCGAGATGCGTAACCTATCCACAAACCTTCCTTGGGATGGCCATAACAACCTACCAAAGTTTCATCGGAATCGGATAATTGGTTTTGGAGCGCATATCCGGATACCCCGTGAACTTTGATTTTCATATATATAGATAACCCTGTACACATATTACCTATAATTGTAAGGCAAAGTCAAACGAAGTAAAAGTAAATCGAGAAGTAAATAAACGCTAGTTCAGGGAGTCATTGAAAAATTCTTCGATTGAATAGTAGACTTTCTTAATCAATAAATCCTTTACTTCAATTCTGAAGCGCTTCCTATTCTGAATATTTCTTATATTCAAAGGCAGACGGTTGAAAAGCTTTTTGCTGTTATAAATTATGGATTTCTTTGTCAGGGTCGAAACGGGAATGAGGAGCGAAGCCACATGAGATGAACAAGTGACTGAAACCTCCGCAGTTGCAATCTCATCCTTATGGTTACTGTGCATTAGGCCAACAGTTTCAGCAATAAATATAATAAACCCAAAAACTTATTAACTTGCAAGCCCCTGCGAAAACAAAATGACATCCAGGATCCACACAATCAAATGCCTTAGGGCTATAGTATTATAAAGCTGGTGAACGGAAGATTGAGTTTAAACCAGCGGTTGAACTGAAATGTCCATATAAAATCATACGGAAATGTCAGTTCGACTGCTGGTTGAAAGTTAACCTTCGGTTCAGCAGCTTTATAATACTGGCCCTAAGACAGATCACAAAACACTTCCACGGCAACCTCTCCATCATTAAGTAAGTTGATTGTATAAATTTTGAAGGGAAAATTGCTAGGAAAATTGAGAATGTTAAGTACATAAGAAATCTATTTTACAATATTGGCAATAAACACTTGAATACACAGACAAGTTTATTTGAACACCAAGGAACAGCGTTTTCATGAGAACGATTGCTCTGTCATTGTCAGTGTTAGGGAAATATGAATACGAACGACGAAGACAGAACCTTCGTTCTCATAAGAACGTTGCTCTCCTGTTTCGAGAATAAAGTATCTGCTGAGAAGCTGAACTTAGCCGCTGGCACTGTCTGAAAAGTGGATGAAAATAGCTACTAAAATAGAGAGCATTTGTATCTGTATTTGTATAAACATCAGATCGAGGAGTTTTTCAACTTGTTAATCGATGTACAAATCACTGCTTAATATATGTCAATACCAGGTAAATACTATGTCAATAGTGTCAATACTATGCAATATTTACTTATTAATTATGTAGGTAATATATGTCAATACTTGTAGATATCTAGGCAATATATGTTAATGTCATTGGTTGATACCCATTAATAACATGTAAATATCTGTGGATATGTCAATATCTAGAATTCTGGCAAGACAAATATTTGATTTTAGTCTGTCAATAGCATGGCAATACCTGGTAATATGTGATAATACTAGGAAAATACCTTGCAATATGTGGAAATATTTTGTTCTCGATTTTGTTAATACATGGAAATAGTTGGCAATAACTTATTATTAGGTATATAGAAATATCTGTTAATACATGGAAATATCTCAGTTACTTAGACCTGTTAATCGGTGTACAAATTTTGTTAGGTGAAAAACCCCTCGCATCAGATACTCAATTTAAATAAATACTTGGTGGTCTTGGATAATAGGTACCGAGGTAGGTACTAAAGTTTTACAACAGGTACATTTATACTTTTAGAAGCCCATTTGCATTGTCTGACCCAAATAAAATTGTTGCCGAATTAGGTATTACTTATAGAATTCAACTTAAGTCCATTATTATTTAAGGAAGATTTTAAGAGAAATGTTTTTCATGGTAGGTACCAGTAGTAGAGGTATAGGTATAAACCTAGCAGTCCCAAGGTGGAAAAAAACTTTGGGAACTATATAATAATTGGGTGCTTTTTAGGTGCTAATTAGGGCCTCTAATTAAAAATTAGGTGCTCCTTTAGTTTTTGAGAAAATCAAAAAAACTAAGGGACTGTTAGGTTTATAAAAGCTTAGCAGTCCCCTATAGTAAAAAATATTTTTTCAAATTTTTTCTCTGTATTAGAATTAGGTGCTTTTTAGCTGCTCCTAAATAGTCCAAGAAAAAATAGAATTGATTAATTATTAACTGAGTTACAGATTTTTTTTTTAATTATTAGGGGACTGCTGGCTTTACGTTTACTTGGTTGTGTGTCAGAATGGTGCTAGTGCAAATTATCAGATAATTGCATAGTAACTGGTGCGAAAACTGGTGTTTTGACATTTTTTGACAAAAAATTGAAATTATTGATTTATGAAATTCTCTCATTAAATACAACTCGTGCAATGGAAATATATTTATAATTTTCGACAAATTTGCACTCATGCGTTTTTAACTGAAAAATGCAATTATCAATAATTTCCATTGCACTAGTTATATTACTATTGATAATTAGGTGCTCTTTAGGTGCTTATTCAGGCCTCTAATTAAAAATTAGGTGCTCCTCTAGTTTTTGAGAAAATCAAAAAAAACTAAGGGATTGCTAGGTTTATGAAAGCTAGTAGTCCCCTATAGTGAAAAATATTTTTCCAAAAAAACTTCGGGATCTATATAATAATTAGGTGCTTTTTAGGTGCTAATTAGAGCCTCTAATTAAAAATAAGGTGCTCCTCTAGTTTTTGAGGAAATAAAAAAAAACTAAGGGATTGCTAGGTTTATGAAAGCTAGTAGTCCCCTATAGAGAAAAATATTTTTCCAGAAAAACTTCGGGATCTATATAATAATTAAATGCTTTTTAGGTGCTAATTAGGGCCTCTAATTAAAAATTAGGTGGTCCTCTAGTTTTTGAGAAAATCAAAAAAAACTAAGGGATTGCTAGGTTTATGAAAGCTAGTAGTCCCTTATAGTGAAAAATATTTTTCCAAAAAAACTTCGGGATCTATATAATAATTAGCTCGATAATTAGGTGCTTTTTAGGTGCTAATTAGGACCTCTAATTAAAAATTAGGTGCACCTCTAGTTTTTGAGAAAATGAAAAAAACTAAGGGATTGCTAGGATTATGAAAGCTAGTAGTCCCCTATAGTGAAAAATATTTTTCCAAAAAAACTTCGGGATCTATATAATAATTAGTTGCTTTTTAGGTGCTAATTAAAAATTGGGTGCTCCTCTAGTTTTTGAGGAAATCAAAAAAAACTAAGGGATTGCTAGGTTTATGAAAGCTAGTAGTCCCCTATAGTAAAAAATATTTTTCTAAAATTTTCCTCGAAATTTTCTTTTGTATCAGAATTAGGAGCTTTTTAGGTGCTCCTAAGTGGTTCCCAACCTTTTTTTAGTCACAACCCTTTTACAGATTTGCTCATAAGGTCGCGACACCCCTACCCATTAATAAATAAAAAACAAAATTTCATTTATTCGAGAAATCTTTAACAAAAATATGACGGAAGGCATTTGACACAGTGGATCATGGGATCCTGATGCTAAAATTAAAAAAAATAGGTTTTATGCTCGGTTTTATGTTCTTTACTCATAAATGGTTTAGTAGTTTCTTAGATCCACGTAAACAATTTATATCCATGGATGGAATACGGAGCTCCGAAAAAAAACTGAACTGTGGCGTTCCTCAGGGGTCAATCATAGCTCCCACATTATTTCTCATTTACATAAACTCAATTTCAAAATTAAAACTTTCAGGAATTTTACGACTCTATGCAGATGACACCTTGCTAGTTTACTTTGGCCACTCTTTTGACACCCTAAAAAATAATATAAAAAATGACCTAAAACTCATATCAAACTAATTGGACTCACATAAACTCAGTCTAAATATTGAAAAATCTAGTTATATTTTCCTTTCCAACAAAAAGTCTAATTTTTTTGAACCGATAATTATTGACCAATCTAAAATGCTACAATACAGCACTCAAATTAAATACCTGGGACTATGGATTGATGAAACCCTGACATGGCAATATCATATTGAAACATTGAGAAAGAAAATAAGAGGTCCAATTGGAATATTAAGAAAACTTAATGCTCTTATACCAAAAAAATTTCTAAGGCCCCTGTTTTTCTCCTTAATACAGAGTCAGCTTCAGTATTTCATGGGGGTTTGGTTTCCAACTAAGAAAAAGATAATACAACCCTTAATCATTCTCCACAAAAAAGCAATTAAAAACATTTATTCTCTGCCTCATACTTTCCCCACTTTCCAGCTTAATAAAAATTATAAAATAAAATCTTTAGAAGATATTTATAAGACTTAGATATGCATGTTTATTCACCAAATTGTTAACTCTGATAAACATTCCTCAACAAAATTCAACAAACGAATTAATGTGCATGCCCACAACACCAGACATTGCAATAATCTGGAGGTTATAAGACCCAAAAACAACTTTGGGATCAATTCTATTTTCTTTAAAGGTATAAAAATTTATAACAACCTACCACTTAACCTAAGAAGTCTTAATACAAAAGAATTTAAAAACAAAATAAAAAATCATGTATTTTTATCTTAAAATTATAAGAGTGCTTAAATATTAAAATATTTAGGTGCAAACCACTGTTTTTTATACATTGTTTATTATTGTTTACTTTCAAGTTTAATATTATATAAATTTTTAGTTATAGGAGAAACCTCTGTAAACTATCATAGTTGGTTGGTTTAATAAAGACTTGTTATAAAAAAAAAAAAAAAAAATATTAATATTTCGTAAGTAAATACAAAAAGTCAATTTTTATTTTGTTAATGTGATGACTGAGCTTGCATCACCGTAACAAGTTTTGAAATTCTTGGTTGAGTTTTTCTTAAAGCCAATTTTATGTCATCTTGAACGCCCAATCCGAGGCCCAATCTATTTCTGGCCTTTGTTATAATTTGCAAAAGAGTTGAAAACCCAATTTCACGAAGGTAGGTAGAGGCAAATGGTATTAGTATCCAGAAAATAAGCACATGCAGGACGATATGAGGACATGAACAAAAATGTATCCAGCACTTCATCAGGGCCGTCGGCAACATCTAACGAGGCTTGGAACGGGTTCCTTACCTTACTACAGCTTTTTGTTCAGATAACTCGAGAAAATAACGACCATTTCATTCTCAAGGGATTGAAGGTGATAACCAATTTTCTCTTTCTGGATTTCCTACAATTTCTGTTTCTGATTCTTCAGCCATTTTGCGTAGCCACCTATGTTGAAAAACATGTGACTCAAAACCTGTGCTATGCACTTCGTCCATAAGGTCAATGCAACGCTGCGCGTCTTTTGAGGCCGAGGCTAAGGCGTGTTGCTCAATGCAGAAATATATATATTGATATTGGCATTGCGACACCTCCAAAAACCCTATGCGACCCCCTTAGGGGTCGCGACCCACAGGTTGGGAACCGCTGTCCTAAATAGTCGAAGAAAAAAAAGAATTGATTAATTATTAACTGAGTTACAGATTTTTTTTTAAATTATTAGGGGACTGCTGGCTTTACGTCTACTTGTTGGTGTGTCAGAATGGCAAAAAATCTTCGGGATTCAGGATCCCTTAGTTTTTTTTTTTGATTTTCTCAAAAACTTAAGGAGCACCTAATAAATAATATATTTTTCTCCTCTAATTAACATTTTCAATTTTATTTCTGAACTCAATTTGGCAACAGCAGATTATAGCAAAACACCGCCCAGAAGCGGCTTGTTGAATGGCAGGCAGGTGTTGATTGTAGTAGCTAGCTATCTTTATTGCAAACAGGGATTATTCATTAGCGTTAAACAAGAAACGACTAACACGATATTGGTACTCCCAGAATAAAGGGACTCGTATCGAATATTTTCAGTTTATTTGTCAATTTGTTATTTTATTTATTCATCCAATTAAATTTCGAGATATATTCACGTGTGGGCGGGGTTTTTTACACCATTTTGAGCAATGATGTCTCCCTACCCCCCCCCCCCCCCCCCCCCCGAGCAACTCACCTCCCCTGGCCCATGGGTGGTCTTGTCAACACAACAAATAATAGTTTATGAATGGGATGATCCGTCTATCTGTGTTTTGATGTCATTGATAGGCCCTAATTAGCACCTAAAAAGTACCTAATTATTACAGGGTGTCCCAGGGAAAACAGTCCACCCCGATTTATTGGATTTGGGATGAGAATCTGGGAAAACGCTCGGACACGTCGATATTTGATTTGAGGGGGAACTATTTTTCAGTTTTTTTCATTCCCGTAGCTTCAACCTCCTAGCTAGGGGCAGAACAACCCCCCAAATTTGAATAGGGAATAGGGGTCTTGTCATACCTCTTTTTAAAGGTCTCATCGAGTTCTTTATGGCCCTAAAATTTCGTCTCACTATTTCCATCTGTAACAAAATGACAGCTTGTCAAAATCTTGGAAATAGACTAGTTTTAGTAGGAATAATAGCGGTACTTATCTCCCTTAATAAAAATACGTGTAAAAATACCTAAAATTTACAATTCTTGTGTACCCTCATTAATAATATTAATAAAAAACGAAAATTTCAAGTATTTTTATTAAGGGAGGTAAGTATCGCTTTTACTCCTACTAAAACTAATAGTTTATTTCCAAGATTTTGACAAGCTGTCATTTCGTTACGGATGGAAATAATGAGGCGAAATTCTAGGGCCATGAAGAACTCGATGAGACCTTTAAAAGGAGATATGACACCACCTCTAGCCCCTATTCAAATTTGGGGGTTGTTCTCCCCCTACCTAGGAAGTTGAAGCTTCGAAGATGAAAAAAACTGAGAAATAGTTCCCCCTCAAATCAAAAATCGACGTGTCCGAGCGTTTTTCCAGATTCTCATCCCAAATCCAATAAATCGGGGTGGACTGTTTTCCCTGGGACACCGTGTATATAGTTCCCGAAGTTTTTTTCCACCTTGGGACTGCTAGGTTTATAGACCTCAGTAGTAGGAATGGGAATATCTCGGGGAATATAGTCTTCACTCAAGACTTCAGTATGAACTATAATATGGATCAATCGAGGGATCAATCACAAATATTGATTTTTAATTTTCCTTATTAATTTACAATCAGAGTGGTCTGTGGTGTGATAATTTTCAACTGCAATGTAGTTTCTTCTTCATGTATGTATATTTAAGATAAATTTTCTCTCAATGTCACTTAAAAGAAATTACTTAAATTAGTTATATACCTAATTACTTAGGTGGATTGCATTTTGATGTGAAAAACAACCACAGTCTTTGAAACATTTAACAGATGTATTTTACATTCCACCAAGCATATCTTGGAGCCTCACTTCAAGCATATTAATGAAGTAATTAATAAAAATATTGTCTGGTATTCAAATATTATTCAGTGCCAACAAACAAACTGGAACTTGAACAGTTTTTATTTATAAATTCTCACAGAACAATTAGAATACTGTGTCGAAAGTAAAATAGTAAAAAGTATTCAGGTCAATTAACTGTTTACTTTTAAGCATTACATACCTTTTAATAATAAAAACAGTTTATTTATTAAAACTTCTATGTAGAATTGTGTAATTTTTCTAGTTGAAGATTGCAGATAAGATAACAGTACTTAAGTTAAGTAGGTATTTTTCTACATTCTGTTTTCGTTTTCTAGTTCAATCAAAATTGCTCTGACCTCTATGGGTTTGTGATTTCAACTTTCAACATCAACAAAGCTCTTCAGCCGAGTCTTCAGCAATGTTTTTCCATGAGCTTTGAACTTGGAAAGATAACAGTTAACAGTAGGTAGTTACCTACTTAAGTAGGTACTTATGGCATATTTCTACATAATGTTTCCGTTTTCTACCTGGTATTCTAGTTCAATTAAAATTGCTCTGAGCTCTCTGGTTTGTGATTTGTACGTCAACAAACCTCTCAGCATTGTTTTTCTATGAGCACTGAACTTGAAAACAATTTTTTCAAGCTTCGAATGGTCTAATAGTCATATTACATATATAGAAAATATGTTACCTTTAATTTTTCCCTATCCCCAAAAATATGAGGATCATCTTTGGCATCTTCTTCGTGTCGAATAAATCGCTGTGCCTCTCTGGTATCCTCTAGTTGTCGAGGAGGTGGCGGAATTAGTAAATCGGGTCCTGCCCTTTTTATTTGATCGTAAACCCTGCCGCCCGACCCTTTGAACTCGGGAAGGTAAAAGAAGGTACCAAAACAAACAAGACAGAAGGTGGCGAAGACCAGGAAAATGATCGCTTTTTCCTTGGACCGGAATGATCGTCTACTGGGCCCGGTCACGAACCTCTGGTACGTCGGTAATATTCCACCAGTGGCACTCATGATTACGATTTATCCCGGGAATATAAGAAAATTCACCCCGCGATCGAGTATCACCAAACACAAACCATTAACATAGGTTACAGACGACTAAAGAAAGACTGACAGAAAGGAATGGACAGCTGGGCTAGACGACAGTTTTCAAGTTCCTTGCTCTCGATTCCTCCGTTCGCAATTCGCAGATTTCTATAATATTACTCGTGCACAGGTGGGAATCTGAGATAAAAATAGCGAAATTGAAAAGACTTGATTGTTTTGGAACCATTGGCGCCATCTATCAATGGCACATGTAGTAGATTCTTCAATTTTTCCATAAAAAAATTACAGTTACAAGTTAGTTTAGCAATGATTCCGTAGATATCGCAAAAAAATACAGGATTCTGTTTTGGTATATTTTGCTACTTTTCAACGACTATAGATAACGCAACAATTCAATGCAGCAATTTACAGATTTCTATAATAATTTAGGAACTTTGTTTGGTTTCAAATCTCGTCTGAGAAACAGGGATGCCTCCGTCAGTAGATGGCGCCACTAGGAATTGGTTTTTTTCAAGAAGTCCAAAAAGGATAAAGAAGGTTCCTTTAATACGACTTCAAGAGCTTATGGCCGTTTGCACGGACCATTTTAAGAAAAGTTTGTTTAACGATAATCAACGCTTAAAGTGACATTTTTATGCCCGATTGCACCACCGCCACCACCTCTCTTAACTGAGGCTTAACGATAACTATCCCTTAAATTGACAGTTTTGCATGGGAAAATGTTACTTTAAGGAATAGTTATCTCTAAACCTCGGTTAAGAGAGACGGTGCAATCGGGCATTATTTTTACAAAAATCTCACTTTAAAGAAGCTTTAAAGCCTAGTACTCATAACTGCGAAATTCGCATTTTTTTGACATTGCTTTGGCAATTTGACGTTTTATGCGTGTATTGAACGTCAAATTGTCGAATCAATGTCAAAAAAATGCGAATTTCGCAGTTATGAGTACTAGACTTAAAGGTTGATTATCGTTAAAGCTCCCTTAAAATGGTCGGTGGAAACGGCCGTTAATTAATGTAACCATTTTAAGTAGTGTGAAGTCTGCGCCAAACATTCTAGCTCCAAAATTTTCCTGAATCAAGCTATGCGCACCGTTACACTTACCAACCACCCACAATGCACACAATAGCCCAGTCGAAATAGGATAATATTGAATAAATTAGATTTTAATTTTTTTGGCAGTTTTTTGAGAAGTGGATTTTTCAGAAATTTGGAATAGCCCTTTGCCTATCTACTCGATACATATATTTGCGGCCAACATTAGAGTGAGAAAACAGGAGCGCTATCTCACTCAGGGTTAGAGTGAGAGATATAGGAGATCCAATACATTTTTTGCCCTTACTAGCGCTATCTCATTCTGGAATCAATTGAATGACGCAAAGCATATTCCAAACAATCCACCAGGTGACAAAATGTCAATCTTTGCGTTGTTATCGCAAATATTCACGAGCGGAAGTAAAAGACTTTTACCAAAGAATCTTTTACCTCCGTTCACGAGTGGAAGTAAAAGTCTTTTACTTCCGTTGTCCATAGTGACCGTCAACTGACATAAAAGTTACACTTTAACATCATGAAATTAGTAGATTAATGTCAGGTTTTCTGACGTTTGAAGAAAAATGTTTATTTTGAGCCTTCAAAATTTTCTTTCTGTACTACCTACATTCTATCACACTTGGTACCTAAATACTTACACATTATTTTGACCTGTGTGTGTTTTTTTGTTCGATTCATTTTTTTCATATGTAAGTATTTTTATAGCCGGCGCCGGCGTTTACAGGCTGTATGATTTTTTTGGTAGATATCTGTTTTTTGTGCTTTGTTATTTATTATAATATTGTTCGAATTTATCAAAAATCAAATAAAGATCCAACGCGAAACAGAACCGCATTTCGCGTTGGATCTTCGGTTTTCTTTTCCTGATTATTTTTTCTCTTTTCCTGATTTTTTTTTGAAATTTTGCCGCCTACCCAGATTTGCCGCTCTACGCCCAGGGCCGTAGCTAGAGTCAAATTTAAGATAGGGCATGACAAATTCGACATAAGGCATACACTACTTGCCCCCCCCCACCCCCTAAATTTTTTATAGGTAAACAAAATTTTTCAATAAATCAAGGTTCAGGTTGTATGGTGATGGGTAACTTGATGACGCATCAAGGTATGTATAATGTATAGTAATGGGTAACTTCATGACGCATCTGATCTGGGATACCTTATAGAGATTTGCATTATGTTGAGGCACCCCAGATAACGTCATAAAGTTACCAGGCATCCTACCTCTCTCGGCTCTATCAAACAACCTTGCAATAAATAACATCTCTGGCAAGTAAATAAAATGGCGCGGATTTTCGCGCCGGCCGCCTGGGCCATTCGCACTCTTTCAAAACAAAAAAAAAAACTTCCTCTGTGCAAACTTTAACCATTGTTCATTAGATTTAGGCATTTTCGGAAACATTCATTCTCGCTTATTCGATTTCAGGCCTATCTACTTCAGGCATCATCTACTCTTAAATTTTCTAAAGAAACCTTGATGTACCTACATACATATGTTGATTTTATCAATTATCATTTAAAAGATAGGGCATTGCCCCCCCAATGCCCCCCCTGGCTACGGTCCTGTCTACGCCTGTGCGTAATGAGGCGGTTACACACGGACGTGGATGTCTGAAAACATGTACGCACATACATGAACGTGCAAACAAAAACATCAATGTGTATGCAAAATACCGTCGCGTTTTTGAATGAGCAATTTTGTATGCACACTTGGAACACTGTAGCAAGAATAGCAAGACTGCAGTTTTGTGCGAGCGTCTGTACAACAAAAGCGCCATGCACGTTGTTCTTTAACCCCTCGCTAGGGCTCGTGGGTTAAACTTTCTTCTCATGAATAAATATTCATTTAACTCACTTGGTGTATAAATAACTAGTATCCCATTTTTGGAAGTTTAAAAAATTTAGTACAAGGAAAAATGCCGATAGTGGAATTAGTGGGTTAAAAATACTTATTTACAACCACATACGTAATGTTGACATTTCTGACTTTTCAAAAGTTTGAAAGTGACACTTTTTTGAATTTTATGAACAAAATAACAACCAACAATTTTACCATTTCCGTCCGGGTAGATTCAACAAATGATCTATTACTGTGCGCCTTTCTGCACTAACCCATAAAGCTAAAAAACAAAGCAAGCTACAATAGTATATTGTGTATTTAGTACTATTTTTTCTGCGATCGGTTAAATACCTGTTAAATGTTTGTCTTTTAGTTCCAATTATTCAGCAATACGAGAATCACTTTCCCGGCCTAGGGCTCGTGGGTTAAACTTTCTTCTCATGAATAAATATTCATTTAACTCACTTGGTGTATAAATAAATAGTATCCCATTTTTTTGGAAGTTTAAAAAATTTAGTACAAAGAAAAATGCCGATAGTGGAATTAGTGGGTTAAAAATATTTATTTACAACCACATACGTAATGTTGACATTTCTGACTTTTCAAAAGTTTGAAAGTGACACTTTTTTGAATTTTACTTTCCACCCGGGTGGAAAGTGGTTCCGGGTGGAAAGTAAGTTCTCATTTTTTAAAATGTTTAAGACGAGTCCTGCATGTCAAACGTTTTTTTAGATGACTCAGAACTTGTCAACAAATTTTTAAATTTTTTTTTAGTATTTAGTCGAAATTATGAGGGTTGTAATTGTTGTAAATAAAATAGTATACAAACCTCGGTAGGAAGTTTCATTCCTGTCTCGAGATTATAGTTAACTTCGACGCTTCGCGTCTCAGTTAACTAACTAATCTCTCGACAGTAATGAAACACTTTCCACCTCGGTATGTAATATACTATTTAATAATGGATTTAATAGTTTTACCTTATCGTAGTTGCCATGAACATAATAATTGACACGATTTTGTAAAATGCTACTTTTAGATAATTTGAGCAATAAAAATTAATGAATTATTACCTATTAAGGTTTAAAGTCAGCCCCATTTTCTGAACCTTGTGTTCAAAAATTCCAAAAAAAATATATGTTTTATGGTTATTGATATACTTTATTCCATAATTTTTTTAAGTAAATTTGACTCGCCATTTTTGAGATATATCGCAAAAACTGAAAAAAAGTGGTTTTTCACCATTTATGTCAAAACGAATAGATGAATTTTCCCGTTATTTTTATTACGAACTACTATTGCAATTCTACGCGACATATATTTTTTTCAAATTTTTTGAACTTTTAGTTTTCTCGCTACTGCAAGAATAGTTGGAAATGCGCCTGTAGCTACACTGTTTAAACAAAAATCCGACGGATGAACGTTCAAAATTATTTGTGTTGGTCCAAACTACAACCCTGTTTATGTAAAACAGAATAAGACTTCCGCAAAAAAAAGAAAAAACTTTCCATCACACAATTTAATCAAATGCAGATTTCTATTTTTTTTTGACTATCAAGTTAGGGCACACTATAGGGGCGACAGTACTGACATCTCGCGTTGCTGTAATAAACTATATGCCTGACTTTAAACCTTATTAAATCCATTTTTAGAAACGCGTGAAAGAAATATCAAAATATTTCTAATTCTTCTTCGATTAATAAAAGAAATACAGCGTGTTCCATTTAAAAAATACAAGTTGTGTCTGCCACATCTTTTGCGTGGCGTGCACCCTGTATATATAGAAGTTATATTTTCTGGTGGTGCTCGTGAATCACTATTTACTTTGTGCACTGTCTGCAATATGTAATATGCTGTCAAAATATATGCGCAATAACAATCCTGTACACACATACACTAGTTTTTATTATTCTTCCGATTTTTTTATTTTTTGCTTTTAGCTTTAGTATTCTTTTTTCTTTCTAATATTCTTCAAGCCCAATACTTTGCCTTCATGTCTTAAATATGTAATCTAAATTGCAGCAAAAAAAAAAAAAAAATTTCGCTCAATATTCCCATTTAATCGAACGTCTATGTATGGTAGTTGTTTGTAATCTTAATTAGGCCATGTTACTACACATATTAAATAATATTTACCCATTAGAACGCTGGTATAGGCCGCGGAAAGTGCACATTGCTGGCTAATTTACAACAGTTTGACTATGTCAAGCCGGGTAAATTTTATGTGTGGCAATTTAATATGATTTAAATACAAACAAGCCTGGCGCTTCTGGTCTTCGGATTATTTTATGGGTTTTTAATTAGTTTTAGAGTTTTAGGTGCCAAGATGAAACCGATGAAATATTTGTGTTTTTATCACTTTCTTCTTTTTTTTTCCACGCCATAGCATATGAATGTA
This sequence comes from Ceutorhynchus assimilis, assembly GCA_917834065.1. Classification (NCBI taxonomy): domain Eukaryota; kingdom Metazoa; phylum Arthropoda; class Insecta; order Coleoptera; family Curculionidae; genus Ceutorhynchus; species Ceutorhynchus assimilis. The sequence goes on from OU892281.1 coordinate 10,129,972, forward strand.
AAAATGTCATATTCAAAATCAAAAGGAACGTAAATATGTACCTACAATATGGCATTAATGATAATTGATGTCATCGGAAATTCTGCGGACTACGGAATCCAGACATGTTAAAAAATAGCAGAGAATATACGTCAGTAAATAGTCCATTTGTCGATCCATCCTGGGGACCGATTCTCGAGCCAGGGAGTGGAGCTCCCCGAGAGAACACATTTTTCGTCTTTATCATTCTCGTTTACTTTTCGATTACTTTGACAAGGACAAAACATTTGTTCTATCGGGAAGCTCTACTCCCTTAAACGAGAATCCGGCTCCTGGGGCTTGATTCTCGTCCCAGGGAGAGGAGAGTTCCCCGAGTGAACAACTTTTTCGTCTTTATCATTCTCGTTCACTTTTCGATTACGTTGACAAGAACAAAAAATTCGTTTTCTCGGGGAGCTCTCTTTTCTCTGAGACGAGAATCGGACCCCTCTGAGATTCTTATTTTAGGCGATATCGATGGAGTCCCATTGTCCCACGCGTACTTTTACTAAACATGGCAGAAAACAATTTTGACCAAACAACATTCTTTGTATCTAGCAATGTAGTTTTATTTTGATTGGATTTATTATATTTTGATTTACTGTCAATTCCTTCATCCTAATTTTAGGGGCAGTCAATTAAAGAACAAATACGTATGTGAGAATTCAAAGAAAAAGGTCGTACTCACGTTGTCGCCACAAACGCTTGTGGATCGTTACAAGATATTCCACCTGGTATACATTAGTTATTGCAGACGGTTGCATAGGTAATTTAATATAGAAACAAACAGTTGTATGCGCGCTTAAATCTTTAAATTCGTGTTGTTGATAAGGTTCTCATTCGACGAGGTAAATATTAAAGACAGGTTAGTTATTCAAGAAAGAACCATGAATCGGTTATAGACTTTTTATGATGGTGAACTCCAGAGGTTTGTTATATATGTCTATGATGGAGCCTGCATTTATAATCCATCCTATAAGAAGTGTAACTTCAAGTACACATTTGAATTAGATCTATTGGTTCCTGGTTTTTGGAGTGGTTTTGTCATATTTTAGAGGTTGGGGTTGCGGTAATAGCACTTTAGTTCGATTGGTTAACGACATTTTCTAAAGAAATTGGACCTATTTACGAAGTAATTGCGATGGGAACTTACAATATTCTTCATGTTTAGCAATATTTTGATCAACTTGCTCTGCATTCCGGGTGTTCGTTATCGTGTGTTCACCATACTTATACTGTGTATTTTTCTTGATACTTGATTCAAAATAAAGGTAAAGTGCTGAGGTGGGGTCAAAATTCCAGTACCTTGTATGATTTTCAAATAGAAGACGATGGAATGTTCTAGAAAAATCACTCATTGATGGTTGATTTTTTATTCGATATTATCAAAACCAGTATTTAGCATAGTCATTAGCTTATTGTATCACTTTTGGTTTCCAAATAGAACTCTAAAGAATGTTCGTTATCGATGACTACCACGCATTTCTCATTCATGCAAATTTACATCATGCAGGAATCAGCTGATTAACATTTTCGAAATAACGAAAAACTGTCTAAAAAATTGAAAATCAATTTATTCAATATTGTCCTATTTTGACTGGGCTATTGTGTCCATTGAGGTTGGTAAATGTAACGTTTTGGAGCTAGAATTTTTGGCGCAGACTTCACACTACTCAAAATAATTTGTGCTATAATAGACAGAGGGCCTGTGTTTGTGATTACGACTATACAGGGTGTCCCCGTTCAATTGGTCAAAAATGCTAGGGTATATAGAAGAACCATAGAGAAGTAGTTTGAGATATAGTCCAAGAGCCGGCAATACTAACGGGTATGTGATCGTTGCAATGGATAATTTCTACATAAAACCATAGTACATATTATAGTAACATTTAAACCAAATGGATGGGTTGCCTCGATTCTCATGGCCGTAAAGTTGTTTTATAAAAAGATACTTCAAGAACCATAAGCGCAACAAATAAGAAGTACCTTGCGGTGTAGGGGGTACTCATCATATGCGGCAAACACTTCATTAACACAATTTCATGTTTCTTTTTATGTCTAAAGACCTACAGTCGTATGCAAAATCCTCTTCACAGAGTCCTCTTTTAACTTTGAAAGTGACTTTGAAGGCAGTCACTTCCAAAAATTTGTATTTAGCAAGCAAAATAACGCGCGCGCTCGACTTTCAATGAGGTTTGCCATCATTTCCGTCCATCAAAATCGAGGCCACCCTATATATTATTTGAGAAGACATATTAAAGAATATATCTACCAATTTTCAGCTATTGCAACGATAACATTGTTCCTTCGGAAAAAGCGGAGTGGTTTACGCCCAGCCATCGTTTAAAGGTAGCTATGAGCTATTTTTTTATGTGAAAATTATCCATTGCAATGATCACATACCCGTTAATATTGCCGGCTCTCCTACTAAAAGGACAACGATGGTCGGAAGTGCGTCGTTTCCAAAATACATACACAGTAAAAAATGATGCGGTGGTAAAAAGTATAGATCACAAGGAAAATTATAGAGGTGTTAAAAATCACACTAAAATAGTTATTTGTATACCAAGGCCGCGAAGTGCCTTTTAGCGTACGTAGAGAAAAGTTATCGCCGAGGCCGCTTGCGGCCGAGGCAAGATAATCTCGAGGACGCTAAAAAGTTTCGCGGTCATGGTATACACACTATTTTTTGTGCAACCATGAAAATTATGTGGAATTATAGAAAAAATGTACTCCTTTCAACAAACATGTGGAACTAATTACCAGTTTGATGTATAACCTGGTGGCTATGGTGGCACAGCGTTTCCATGAATGTCATGGATGACATATTTTGCAAGTAAACAAATACACAAAAAATTTTGACGGTTCTCAAAAAATCGTGAAAATATCCGACAGCGATACAGATGTTTCACTCTCTTGCACTCCTCCAGAGCTAAAAAATATGGTTCAATCAGCTATTTCTGAGTTAATACCTGGAAAACTAAGCGGCAATATGAAAATTGTTACTGCGAGTTCAAAAAATTGGTGTGACAAACAAAACGTCAAAATGGTGTCTGAAAGCATATTGGCTAATTTAATGCCGAAATGGGAAGTTTTGAGAGTTCAATTCAAAAACACTGGATTATTAGTTGCTTCAGCTTCAGGAGTAAATATTAGTAATAATGCAAACTGTCATGTAAGTGTTAATATTTATCCTAAATAATTTATGTTGTTCTGAAGAATTTGGAAATAAAATTTACTTATTGTTGTTGTCAAAGTGTCAAATTTTGATTTATAGTTTCGCGGCCGTCACCAAGGGCAACGGCCGCGAAATTGAATTTCGCGGACTGTGTGGCGGCCGCGAAAGCTCATTTTGCGGATGGTTGCACAAAAAATATACTTATTCGTACATTTTAACACTCGATGACCACTATCCGAATGGTAAATTTCGTATAAACACATTTTTATTTCTTTTTATGTTGCTTCTTACACAGTTTAAATAAATTTCACATTACAAAAAAAGGATATTTTCTTTCACGCTGGTAAAAAAAATTGCGTTATTGTTAAAATAACCCGAAAATTGGTTAAAATAACACTCCTGAGGGTCGATTCACCTTTAGGCGTTGCCGGTGGTCTAACCCTTACCTAATAATTGCGTCAGTTTGTCCGTTGTAGTTGTACCTACAGGTTCTGGTCCCGCGTGGTGCATCTTTAATCGTTTTTAATCATTTGCAAGTTTCGTGAAACGTGATTGATGCCATCCATCCCAGCCTAAAATTATATGTATTTGAATTATTTCATAGAAACAAAGGAAAGTTCTGTAAATAAAATGATGATTTTTCGTATAAAGATGTCGTGGATCTAGGTAAGCATACTTATTTACTAAAAAATAAGGCACATACGCAATACGCCGCCATTTTAAGTACCATTATAAAATAAAGATCTGTTTTTTTAGCAAAAAAAAAAAAAAAAATCGCACTTGCAAAGTCAGAAGAAATAACTCGGTGATACAAATTACAAAAATTTGAAAAGTAGTAACGACCCTGAAAAACCAATCATGAGTCATCAAATTCAACGCTTTCAATTGATGGAAATACACGAATTGCATCTGAACTTGATGCATGGCTCCTCAACTCCAATGAAGGACCAGAAAACAGTTGTGGTGATGGATACCAGCATCAGATAATAGTCATATTGATCGAAGTTCCAATTTTTACTTGATTAGTGAATACTTTTAACACTCAATACTGTGTTTTTTTACATCAACCAAAATATGTTTAACACTAGGTAAATAAAATTTACCTTTGTTCAAAAACCTAATTTAACACTTAGTCAAGTGTACGTTTTACGTCCTTCAAAATATATTTAACACGCAAGAACGGGTCAAATGATTCTACTTTTTAAATAAAATTTACCAAATTTTACCACATTTTATCAGTGGTGAATTTAAGACGCATGAGTGTGGACCTTTTTGCGTGTTAAAATTAACACTAGATTTTTTACTGTGTAGTGTTGAAATTTGAACTTTCATATCATCTGGAGGGATAATGCTAGGCTATTCAAATTTTCAGGGATTATTGATGTATAGGAATGATATTCAAAAATTCGTATAATGCATCCCCATTTTCTACCTGGAACAGCCCCCCCCCAAAAAAAAAAAATTGAAAAAAAAGCAATTTGTTTCAATTTTTTTTTTGGGTGGTTCCGGGTAGAAAATGGGGGTGTATTAAATGAATTTTTAAATATCATTTTTACATCAATAATCCCTGAAAATTTGAACAGCTTAGCATTATCCCTCCAGAGGATATGAAAGGGGGTTGTTTAAATTTCAACACCCTGTAATTTGGAAACGACGCACTTTCGACAATTGGTGTTCTATCTCAAACTACTCTCTGGTTCCTCTATATACCCTAGCATTTTTGACCAATTGAGGAAAACTAAATTCGTTCCGCTGAGGCAAAGTACCTAGCCATTTGATAAGAATTATTATAAGTACAGGGTCATCTAATGAGGACTGAAAAACGATTCAACTTAAAACAAAAGAGTTTCGAGTTTCGACACAAACTTTGTATTTTTAAATGTAAAGCCATATTTTTGATGAAGCTATCTCTACTACCTCGGGAAATATTCTAAATTGCATTTTTGACCATTTACATATTTGTTTGTATTAGTGCACTTTCATAAATAGAACACGCAACGCATTGTTTTATTGAATAACAAATTAATGAAAAAATTGGTTGCGTTCCATCACTTGAGCCATAATATATCCATTCAACGCCTCCGCTACCCAAAGTCCTAGACACGAAAATGACTAATTAGGATGTAAACTACTAAAATACTAATGAAGACTCGGAGCTAATCAAGACATGCTTATAGAGGAGATGGAATGACCAAACATGCGCTTTACATAACATAAAATAAAATCCCGCAAAGTCCGAGAGAGATATCATCTCAGAGAGCAGAGCGGTTTTTTTTTCCATTTTGTTGTTGATTTTCTCGCTAGTTGCCTGGTCCACAACAGTCGTTGGTTCGACGCTCATCCGGAACATTCATGTTGGTTGAAAGCTACGCGTGTCCCTATTGCCTTCTCACTCACTCCCACGCGTCGTATCTATCGTTATCCTGCGGAAGGACATGCTGTCGTGGTGCTAAAGTGCGATAAGACTTTTGCGCGTGCATCTCGAACGCACTTCGCTCATCTATTGTTTTCAGTTTTGTAAGTAACTTTTTTTTTTAATTTAATTATATTAATTAATATTTTTTTGAAAGTATTTACTTATGTGGAAATTTAAAAAGAAAAAAAGTTGGGGTACTCATAGGAAACTTGAAGTACCGTTAGGAAGTAATTGAAAACCGATCATTTTTTGGTTGCTGGTTGAATCAAAATTTTTTTTGGAAATTCAAATGAAATTTTTTCTATTTAGGTACCTTACTTTGAAATGGGGTACTTATATATTCAGACTTTTATTATTCAACTAAACCAACGTTTCGACACTGATCTGTGTCATCTTTAGGGCTAAAATCAAGAAAAATCAAAGTATATACCGACATAGCCAAAAGACGCCTTTATCATTATCAACATTCAAAAATTAAATTATTTATCAACATTTGAAATAAAAGTTCGTTTTGAACAAACCTTTTGTTGTTAACCATATCTTCTCCATATTTTCTTGACCTGTTATTATTAGATATAATTTGGTATATGGCTGTTCAAAAATGGGTTCATTTTATTGGCAAGCGTGTCTTCGAAATTCGTGAAAATTCCTAGACTTATTTTAACTATACGTAGGTACTTATGCCTTTCATGACATGAATTGTTTCAACGTTATTCTAACCTGGATGGATACTTCTTGTTGCAACTATTTAAATTGTTCAGAAATCTTTCCGATTACTTAGATAGGTATATCTGACCATACATTTAGAATAGATCGTGCAATGGAAATTAAAATCATTAATTTTGAATCCTTTTAAAAATGCTTGACAGATCGATTATCATCTAATCCAAAAGCGATGGTAATTCAATAGGTAGTCCAAACATTCTCCTGAAGCTAAAATTCCTATCAACGACCTGGAATCAACAATGAGGTTTTTTGTCCTTTTTTTTTCAAATTTATTTGTTTATTGTTTGTTGTTGATTCTATTGATCTTTTTCCTGTTTTCACTGTTATACATACTTCCAATGCAAAATATATTAGGCATTAGGTACATTATACAGAAATAACAACAAAATTAGGATTTTCTTTAATCTCTTAAATTAAAACAAATGTCCCACCTTATCTAATGTAGATTTTGATTTTTTTTTGTTTAGGTACCATAAAATATATTTACACCGTGTGATTTATGATGGTACTGGATTACACAAGCATAAGCATGTGTTGGTGATGCAGGTCACGTTAAAAGATTTTTTTATAATGCTGAAGTATTCAAAAATCTGCTTATCTGTGCTTTATCTCAACAATGGCCTTCCAAAATTAGGCCGTGTGAATGCACATTTTTCATTCTTTGATGAGATTAACGTTTTCGGGGTCTTCGCCTAGATTTCTGAGCAAACAATTTTGTTTGAATGATAATGGGACCTGGTGATTTTTATGATCTAGTTTATAAAGATCAAAAATATGTCAGAAGATTTTCTCAATTAGGAGTTTGATTTATTGGAAATTGTCTTATCGACGAATATTTCCTAACTTATGGTTCGTCTGGCCAAAACAACGACATGATAAATTATCGTGGATCTCTATATTTACCATCACATCTAAAATATTGAATTTCATAATACATGATAACTGATCAGCTGTGGTTTTTCCAGGAAAAATGTATATCATGATCAGGGTTATTTGGTGAATTTGTCACTATTTACCTTCTCATTTCGTTGTTCTTATTAGTATGAAAGGAAACTAGATAATTGGGTTCATTAAAGTGTTGTCATGTGAGAAAACTGTCATGGGATTTCATGTTTCATGTTGAATCTCTGATCGAAAAAAAATGACTACTGAAAGCGCAAAAATGTGTTGTGTCCGAAAAGATTCAACCTACTCTCAAACATTAATGTATATTTTCAATACTCTTCAAAAATTACCTCTACTAGGTAGACACTTATCAGAAATATAGGAATAGGTGTGTCAATTTTTGTATAGATATATTTTCTATATTCAAAAATAACTCCCTTTGCCTACCAGTATGAAAAAGGGGAATTTCTTTAGGAATTCCCATTGTGTTCAAATAAGTCTAAAAACGTGCAAAAACGTAAAAAAAGTCGTATTTCACCCTACGGGATCTACATTCAAATCAAAATCCATTCAAATGGTTGTTTCTGAATGGCACAAAGGTAATAGATAAAGATTAAATTGTTCAGCAAGAAAGTCTTTTTACCTGATATTTTTTACTTTCTTTTTAATTCTTTTTTTCTCTGAATCCGATTCCTTCTAAACCTAAAAAGGTATAGATAATCCCTGAAATTAATGAATGTTGTAGTCGATTTTTAGGTATCTTAAACTTTTGGGATTATTTCCTCTACAGCAGTAAACAAGACTTGATTTGAGACATGGATACACATACTTTATAACTGGTGTTAGGGGATGCAAAATTTATAAAAATTATAGGGTGTTTTGAATGAAAACGCCTCCAGCATCTTATAAAAAATATTTGATCTAACGAATAAAGAGTTTTATTGTGTTTATTGATTAGGGTAGGTGAGGGCAAAAGTCCACACTTTTACTATTTGCATTAATATTAGACTTATTTTTTGCATTATGTTCTTAAAATCTGACATATCGTTTGATTTGTTTGTGTTTGTGTCTTTAAACATAAAATTAACACAAAATACAGAAGAAAAAAAAATCAGAAAAAAAACTATAAATATTGGCAAATGGGATCTTTGCCCCTTTTTAATAAAAATTACCTATTTTAAGTAAATAAAAAACAAAAACAAAACAAAAAGTAAAAACATTTATTTCAGTAAAGAAACCTAAAAAAATCTTTGGGAATTTTAGTAAAGAAACTTAAAAAAATCTTTGGGAATTCATAAGTAACACACATTTAAAGCATTTAAACGTTGAATGCCCTAAATCTCCTAGAAACTAAAACTAAACAAGTTAGTCCTTGAATCTTGCAGAACTACTTTGCAATGGTTTTGAAAGTTTCCTAACAATGTCAGCTTTATTGACATAGAATTGTTTATCGGTTTTTGAAAAATGCATGGAATTGAGTGCCCTTTTGTAAAAAAATCCATGGAGACCATCGTAATCTGTAGCCGTTATCTGGAAGACATAAAGTCGGAATGAATCTTTTGTTTTCCCCATGAACTTTAACCACAGCAAATTCCCTAGCACTTAGCCCAGATGAGCCGTTATTATTTTCTGAATCACTTACGAAATCCATTTTATTACTGCTGCTATCATGAAGCATGAAGGGATATTTCCGATTCTGAGTCAGAGGAGGATTGATTTTGATTCTCTTTCTTTGTCCCAAAAATATTTCTTATCGTTTTTTATTTTTTCTGATACTTTCCTTTCTTTTTTTTTTTGTTTCTCCTCTTCTATCTTTTCCAGTTCCTCTTTGTATGGGGTTGAGGTAAGCAGTGTAGACTTCAAACCTTTTCTTGTTCGCTTTCTCTTTTTGGTAAATATTGGCAAAGGAATAATATCCGAAGGTAGTGTTGCAGATAACTCTTCAGGAATTTCCTCTGCAGCTTCTTTTGCACATCCAGCGTTTTGGGATTCGCATACTCCTGAACATCTAGGTCTTCGAGAATCCTGAGCATTTGAAACATCACTTACATTCATGATCTCAGAATTGTCATCATAATTTATTTCATCGTTTATGTGAGGTCCTGCCTCTACCTCTACCTGCAACTCTTCTGTGCATGTCATTTTCATCTGCATCATCCATTTCTTGTTCCGTAACTGACGCAGGTAGAAAATCTTCATCAGTGAAAATATGTATTCTCATCCAGTGGGTAAATTCCAGTCATTTTAAAACCGTTAACGGCTTTTTCAATAGTAGTAGTTTTTTCATAAGCCTGCTTGAATAAACCAGCTACGTGGTATTCGGTCACCACTTGTCCAGGATTCGATGTTGTCCAGTTATCACAGAAATCATCGTAATAATCTTTAAGAGGTCTAAAAAAGTTTCTATCCAGTAATGCAGTGGCTGAGTGCGGTGACTGCTGTGTGGTGGAAAACTTAGCATGCGGATGTTGTTCTTTTTTGGGAAAGTAATGGCTTCCAGATTGGTATAAGAAATGTGGTTATTCAATATTAGTATAGGACAGCGCTAGTAATCGAGAAATTTTAATAAATTCATGTCTGTGACAGCTAAAGATGAACCATTTGTCTTTTGGGTGCAAATATAAAGAATGGGGGCACAAAATGTTTTGTTGCGCTCATACAACAAGCACTGTTACAGTATTTCCCTGTTCGGCAGCTACATTTTTGGCCACTTCTCTTTTTCCAGTAGGAGCTATATGTTTCGGTAATTTATTTGGGACGGTTTGGAAACCATTCTTATCCATGTTGTATATTCTTGTATTTTTCCATTACTGTCTTCAAATTTTCAAAATATTGTGACAATTGCTTCTTATTGAATCCCATTGTTCTAGCTACACTGGTTTTTCTAGGAGTACGAAGTGAGAGACGATTTCGTTTCATGAACTGCCTCGTCCAATCTCTTCACGCTAGTTTTGTATCCTTGCAGAATGGATGCGTAATGTAATTTTTTTTGGCTTATTGAAGGGCCAGAGAACGAAGAGATTTCAGAGTAAGTACATAAAATCGCAAGTCTAATGTCTTACAATGATCCACTATTTGTTTCTCCTGTTCTGAGGTGAAAACAGCACGAAACCGCCCCAAAGAACCCACATCGCTACCAGATTCAAACCTCTTCCGAATAGTTGACTCATCATAGCCAAGTGTTCGTCCTATTTCCCTTTATTGATAGGCCTCTGTCACGCATCTCCCCAACCTGTCGAAACACATCTTCAGTAAATGGTTTCAGGCTTTCCTTTTTTCTTTTATATGTCCTAAAATAGTAATAGGTAATTTGTCATTATAAGTATCTACCACCAGAAATTATTTTCCAAACCAGAAAATACATACAATGGTGTAATCGTCCGCAGGAGAGGGGGCAAAAGTCCGCAGCGGCCCCATCTGAAATGCGGGCTTTTACCCCAAAATGCATATTTGTTTTTGGCAAAAATCTACTAAAACAACATAACCTCAATTTAATATATTTTAAATGTTAGAAATGTTCTCTGATAATTGGGCTTTTCGTAGGATGTCAAAGACTCGTTATCAAACAGTCTAGGGATTTACAAGCTCTATAAAGATATTCAAAAAAATTACATTGGAAGAAAAAAATGCAAACTTACCTCACTATTGTTTTTATAAAACACCGCACAAAGCACGTACGTTTTCATTTCCCGATTACTGACAATACTGAGCGCGTTATACTTTGGTTGATTTAATATAACCATAGATTCTTGAGTTAGAAGCCTGCGGACTTTTACCCCGCATGCTTCCAGCTTTTTTCGAATGGGATGCCCTATATTTCATTCTATCTTCTTGAAGAGCATAATACTACGATTCCAAAAATATATAGTTTATCTATATTTGATTGAATAGTCTCTCATATATTCGGCTTCAAAAATTGTAGAAATACTATCCTACCACTGATTTTGTGAACCATGCTTCCTGTACAGGTGAAAGCTGCAGGTAGAATTTGAGGTACTTGGTTTCTCTGATAGTATTTTTGAAATTTTTAGAACCTAATGGAGACGGCTCAACCAAATATAGACAAACTATATAGTTTTGGAATCGGGAAATTGTGCTCTTCAAGAATATAGAACCAAATATGGGGCATCCCATTTGAAAAAAGCTGAAAGCATGCAACATTTCACATTTCTCACATTCAATTTTTGTTTCTGACCATGGATTAAACCAATACTGTACTAGTTTTGTATTTACACCTGTCACCTATCATTGTAAAGGTGAAAGCTGTAGGTGAGGTCTCAATATACAGAGTGTCCCACGAGGTTTTTCCCAAATGATAACTTCCGAACGCATCATCGTATGTTCCACTGTATAATTTTTTATCATTTTCTTTAACAAAGCCTTAACAAACATAGCATTGTCGATTTTGTAATTTAATTTTCTAACGTAAAATGCCATAATATACCATGAGTTACATTTAAGATTCAAAAGTTGACGTCACTCGACCGAAATTGAAGTATAAAAAGTTAGCCACATCCTCAAAATTTCAATTAGGTATATTCGATGATGCATTCCAAAGTTATTTCCTGGAAAAAACGTCGTGGGAGACACTGTATATAAACAAACACCCTGTACTTGAACAATAACTTATCACAAAGTCAGAATTTGTAAGATTATCCACTTCTTGTTAATTTGCCTTTTAACAGGAGAGAGTTCCGCAGCCATCTATTCATCAATTGTTTAAGTACGATACTAACCTGACTCACTCAAATGTGAGTTATTCTCATTAGTTTGAAAAGTATACGTTTCAAGTGAGTGTCTTATTTGAACAGTTCAATAATATATTGGAGAGTAAATGGCTGCGGAACTCGCTGCGCTCGTCCCGCAGAGGTCCACCTATAAGTTCCGCAACAATCCACTCATTTGTACTTGAACAATAACTTATTAAGTGAAGTCAGAATTTGTAAGATTATTCACTTTTTGTAAATTTGCCTTTTAACAGGAATTAGTAATGTTACTTTACCAAACTAGAACCTAATATATTGTGACAAGTTATTCTAGTACAAACGAGTGGATTGATGCGGAACTTATGAGTAGACCCAGCCATTTATTCACCAATATGTTGTTCAAGTACAATGATCTGAGTACTTACCTGATTCACTCAGTTGTGAATTTTTCTCATTAGTTCAAAAACTACACGTTTCGGGTGAATGTCTTATTTGAACAGTTCAACAGTATATTGGTGAGTAGATGGCTGCGGAACTCGCTGCGCTCGTCCCGCAGAGGTCCACTCATAAGTTCTGCAATAATCCACTTATATGTACAGGGTGTTTTTTTATATATTTACACCCCACCTACAGCCTTTACCTTCACAGGTAGAATAAAGGTGTAAATACAAAAGTTGTACAGTATTGGCTAAATCCATGGTCAGAAACAAAAATTGAATGTCAGAAATGTGAAATTTTGCATGCTTCCAGCTTTTTTCAAATGGGATGCCCTATATATTTCATTTCATATTCTTGAAGAGCTCAATGCCCGGATGTATATTTGATTGAGCAATCTCTCATATATTCTGCTCCAAAAATTGTAAGAATACTATCCTACTCCTACTACTGATTTTGTGAACCATTCTACCTGTATAGGTGAAAGCTGCAGGTAAAATTTGAGGTACTTGGTTTCTCTAATAGTATTTTTGTGCTCTTCAAGAATATAGAACCAAATCTAGCGCATTCCATTTGAAAAAAGCTGAAAGCATGCAATATTTCACATTTCTGACATTCAATTTTTGATGACCATGGATTCTAAACATTTAGCCAATATTGTACAACTTTTGTAGTATTTACACCTTTCATCTACTTGTAAAGGTAAAGGCGTGTCAATATGTAAAAAAAACACCGTGTACATACAAAAAAAACACAGGACCGTTAGCGTTCCATTACTACAAATATCAAAGTTATTGAAAATGGTGACAAAACTATTGATTCTTCTCAATTTACTCTGGCAATCGTCCCAAGATATATTTAGTTGAGCAATTCCAGGCGAATATGCAAGTTATTTTCATTTACCTCTGGGAGAATGTATCGGTTATTATTTACAAAAAAAATACATACAAACACAATTACAATAATAATTACAAGCAAGATTCTTATTGACGCCAATACCAATGTTGTAATAATCAATTAACTATTAATATATCGCCTTGAAAATCTATAATATTCCTCATTTGAATAATAGTCCATATTTATCCATTGTGTTGACATCTCGAATTACATTATTAACACTATGTTGTTAATTTATCACCCGTGTTGTAAAACTAGGTATATGTACTTTAAAGTGCATAATGTTTAATATTTTCAAAGTAATGTCAGTCAACGCCTAGTTTCATTATTGGTGTAAATAATAGTATAGCTTCAAGGATAGGAATACATATGCATGAATAACACAAATTTTTAATATAATCTTCAATTCAGCAAACTTCGATTTCAAAAGCTTTGTTTTGAATCCGGCTAGACTCGATTAATCCCAAAACAACAAAAACTCGTATGAAAAACTATTGATGTTACAAGAATGAAACAAAACGAAAGATTCCATAATCCAAAATGTTGGAATTTCATCTATCAGAGAGTATATTACCCTCGCATCTCGGCAACGCCTATCAAATGGGTATTAAATTGATTTGCCCTGCATATTATCTAAATTTATAGCAACTTTTGTGTCATAGATGCAAGTGTTGTTAATTGACTAGAGTTAATAAATATGGCACTAGACATTAATCTTCTCATCATCATTTGTGTCAATACTAATTTATTTTAAAGTGCAGATATATTGAAATTTTTAAATACCATCATCAGAACAATGATTTATAATAAATAACTCAGCAACAGTGAAAAGAAAAACATGCATTTGGTGTGCTAGTGGTTACGCCCTTGTGATGATTGCTGTAACCGTATAAGTACCATACCTATCATCATAATTTCCATTTCGTAGTCATGACGTTTTGGTTCACTAATTTTTATTTCTTTCTTTTGTAGGTCGAAAGAAAAATGCCCCTTAACGGCTGGCATCATCGACTGAGAAGCCGTACTGCGTGTTTTATCCTAATTTATCTAATTAGTTTAAGTACGGCCGAGCCCAACAATAATAGATACACTAGAAATTTTCGTGGAGAAGATCAAGATCATCAGTCTTCTTCTAACTCACTATCGCCTGGAGGGTAAGTGTATAGACTCATATAATTTAGTAATTGCAATTTCATTGACCTTATATCAAAATATAAAAATTACCATATGCTTGGTAATATAATAAGTATATTCGTATATATGACAATTAAGTGTTTAAGTTCGTGATTATCGTTAGAACGTCTTGACAGGATCAGATAGAGTTGCACGATAAGTATTTGCCTGCCATGGTAGCAGCGGGTTTCAAATTCCATCATGCAACTGATGCACTATTTTTGTTTTATGTATTTACATCTTCCGGAATTATGCATAATAACAAATTTTCAAAGGCTTTGTGGTAATATACCTGATCAAAATAATTTTTCAGCTCAGGGCATGTCATAGGTCAATGCAGGCTAATGAGTATAATTTAAGCAATATCAAATGTCGATATTCTTGAAGCTGATTGAATTTATTGAGGACATTATAATAAATTATTGGATGAGCAGACCTAAAAGAGGCTTGGAGCTCGGGGGCAGCATCATATTTTTTCCCTGAACAGTTTTTTTTTTTACGACAACAGGCGTATCAGGATTTCTTGTTAAAGCAATATTAAATCAATAAAAATTTAATTAAACCGTTGCCGAATACTCATTAGTCACGTTTAATTTATTATCGCGGTATGTAAACAACGATAAAGGTTTAACGTTTATGTCGTGTGGAATTTAAAAAAAAAACTTTGGTTGGTAATGGAAGTACCTTTTGGTTCAATGTCTCAACGTTCCGAGTATCTGTCATTCGATTTAATAGAGACTGCAGTTGAGCTTCAACCGAAGAAATTTTTGGAAGCAATATACAAAATCGCCTTAACACATCATCACAAACAAGTTACTTACGATAGTCGATTTGCTAACAAGCGTATGAAAGTCAATTTCTGGATATTTGTTTCTTGAAGCTTGTTTCATCGATTCTTCTCCTTGGAAAGAGAACGAAAAATTCCAGAGAAGAGAAAGAGCCACTATCAGAATCCGTGAAAAAAGCATCAGATTCTGAAGCGGGAACATTGGCAAAAGCATGCGGAATAACTTTTTCACTGAGTAGATGTGGAAGTTTTGAGGAACTGAAATTACTTTCTCTTTGCCGAAGTTTGCCACACAAAATGCTGCACCTACTCTTCAAAATAAAATTTATTCGATTTCTCTGAAAGCAGATGCGATGGCTCTGGTGTTTTCGTGAAGCTCCTTGTGAAATTTGGTATAGTGTGCTCTTCTCATCCGAATTGCAGTAATTCCCAAATAATGATCGTTGGACATCTGCGTTAGATTAGATTAGATAAGATTGTGTTAGGGGCGTTTAGGTGATAGACCTCTCAGCACTGCGACCTAAATAGATCTATTGTGCTTCCCCTTTTCCTAGTAGGTTCCCAGGTTGAGACACGATTTTTTCGGGATTGGTTCGTTTAACATCCGCAGCAGTTAAATGCTCCAGTTGAATGAGTCTTCTGTGACATAATGCTTCGCATTTGCAGAATATATGTTCGGCAGTTTTGGTTGCTTCTTTGCAGAAGCGGCAAAGGTCTGATTCAGCTTCACCCCTCTTTTTCAGGCGGTAGCCAAGAGGGCAGTGGCCGGTGAGGAGACCCGTTATGAGCCTCAAGTCTGGTTTGCTAAAATCGAGTAGTTCCTTTGCCTTTGTTGACTTTGGCGAAATGAATTGCTTCGCCTGTCAAGTCCTGGAGTATTGTTCCAATGGAAGGCCTGTTGTGCCTCTACCCATTTTTTGAGTTCGGTCCTTACATGGCTTTTTGTCAGACCAAAGAAGGGTTCTGGACCGAAGAATGGTGACGCGGCACCTTCTCTTGCAAGCCGGTCCGCTATTTCATTTTCTTCTATGTTTTGGAGCATTGGTACCCATGCTAGAGTGACTCTGTTGCAGTTCGCCAGTTGCTTTAGAAGTTTCTGACATTCCCAGACCACTCTGGATTTAGTGACAAAGCTGTTAAGAGCCTTAAGTGCTACCTGACTGTCAGAATTGTTGAAGATTCTTGCACCTCGTTGGTCTATTTCAAGACACTTTCTTGCGCAGAGTTCTATTGCGTACGTTTCCGCTTGGAATATGGTGGGTTTTTTCCTAAGGCTACCGATAGCCTGCAGTTTGGGCAATATACGCCCACTCCGACCCCTTCTTCTGTTTTCGATCCCTCTGGTACGTTACACAGATGAACCTTTTGGGAATATATGTACGATCTTATCACTTTTGCGGCCTTCTGCGGTCACACTAAAAAGCGGATTAAATTCGTATCTGGGTGGCATGATATCCACCGGTTTTGTTGGAGTACCATGGCATTCTTTAATGATGCTCATAATATGTCCAACAAGGTCCCCTTCCTTTAGGTTTAGAGACCGTATAACCCTTGAGGCCCCCCATGTAGGCCTCCCTCCTCACTGTAATGTGCAGAGGGATGATATCTAGGAGGGATGATATCTAGGATGAATATAGTGTCCTCAAAGCCTTTGTTTTTTGCCGCCTTTCTTATGGACTCATAAGAGGTGTTATCAAATGCACCCTCTCAATATATCAATGAATGCACAGAGAGCGGTTTCCTGTGTGGGGGTTTCTCCGTTGATTTGCCTTTTGCCTGATTGATAGGCATATTGGTTTTTGTGGAGTGATTTATCGGTTACGAATTCGCTTCTTATGTGTAAATTAATGATTTTCTCCATGGTTTTGAGGAGAAACGAGGTTGGATTTGAACGATTTAGGCTATGCTGTGGAATGTTTCCCAGCCTTTGGAATAAAGACCACATTTACTTGCTGCCAGCTGGTGGAAATGTAACCTAGTAGGTAGCTAGCTTTGAATATTATTGCTAGTGGAGCTGGAGCTATAAGTTCTTCTAAGCGTTGTTGTAGGAGAGCTGGAAAAATTCTGTCTTCTCCTGGTGATTAGTACGGCTGAAAATTGTTTATATATATATACATATATTTTTCTGGCCAGACTTTTTGTTCGGTTGCTTGGGCGTGAGACGCCCTTAGCCACCAAAGCTCTGTTGCCGTTTAGTTCACACTCTACAGAGTCTGGGAAGTGCGATTGCAGGAGCAGTTTCACACTCTCTAATCTCTGTGTACCTGCCATCAGGTTTTTGCAGTAGGCCAATGCCGTTTGAGTGGTCTTTTGCAAGGACTTTCTGGAGTCGCATTATCTGAGGGATGTCAGTAATCTCCTCATAGAAATTCCTCCAGGACTTCCTTTTAGACCTTCTCAATTCCTTGTTGTATTCAGTTAGGGCAGTTCTGTATTCGCCCCAGTTGTTGGTGCGTTTTGCCCTATTGAATAACCTTTTTGTTTCAGCTCTTTGGGAACTGAGCGACCTGTTCCACCAGGGCGTTTTTCTATCTATGACCCTTTGTTTCACAGGACAGCTGTTTTCATCTGCCTTCTTCCAGATCCTAAATATAATCTATCAAATTTAAAATAAATGTGCGAAATTCCGCTTAAATTTTCCAAACTATCATAGTGCATGTTATAAATAGATGACTATATCGGAGCATCTTACACACATTATACATTACGAGAAATACAGTGGCATTTGAAAGCATTGATCGATGTTGTTGAAATATCAAAATAGAAGTCACTCTCAATGTTGCTAATTCAAAACATTGCACATCGCTTTTTTGTCAACCATATAACGGTTATGTTGCACCTGTTCCTGTTACACGTAGAATATAGAGCCAATTTAGTAGCCATTACCATTATCCGATCATAGTACTGATGTGCTTATGAAACCAATTGCATACCGGTCCTAAAATTGGGCATAATAACACACCGCCAACACACTGATTACTGAGCGGAGGCGGCTCATTTCTTGCCTTGCTTTTAATGAGGCACAATATCTAAAGCCGTTTAATGTCATATTATATACACATAATTTTTCTGTTTAGACATAACACAAACTCGCTGCTGTAGGTAAACCAAAATACAATTTTAATTTATGCTTCTTGCAACATAGAAGAGCTTTCAAGCTTCCATGCTTAGGATCACTTTAATCAATCTTAAGTATTTGAAAAATACCCTTATTGTGATAGGATTTATTTTTGCCTTGTGAAATTAATGTAGTTGTTTAGGAGTTATTTGACACTTCAACACCATTTCAATTCAGATCTTCAGACAACAGTTAGTTAAGATGGGCAGTTAAGATTATGTCACTTTTATTTCAAAACAAGATTATCTTTGTGCGGTTACCAACAGAGCGACCTTTACCCAATAAAATCTTAATTTAACGAAATTGCTCCCAGGCCATATTTAGGTCATAATTCGACTCCCACATAATCTATTTGCACTTCCTTAAATAGCAAAATTGTTACATTAGAAAAATTGTTAATATCTATTTGTCGATGTCTGATAGTTATTTATTAACATAATTCAGCTCTATTCAGAAATGGTATTTTACCTATTTTAGGTACCCAATGGAAAAAGAGTTTTCTCCGGACCCATATGAAAAAATGTATAGAGGTATAACAACAGTCTTATGATTTTATCGCTTGATAAAAATTGGTAAGGCCACACTTAACAATAATTATGTAACCTTGAACGTGGGATTGGCACCGCTATCTGGATTGCGGGTTCCTGTTGAAAAAATTTGCGTTCTACGGTGCGTAGGTTTTCGAAAAACGAGATAACCGAATTAGTGGACAATTTGTTCCGATTGCGTGTCTATTATATTATGTTAAGAATCCACGATATTGTAATCGTAGCTTTGGGATTTTCATATTAAATCAAACATTTATTTATTCTCAATTCTTCTTCCATTGGAATTTTATAGATATTATATGTAGCAAGATTTCTGGTGTTATAATTTATGTTTTGATAGCCAGGAAAACTTGAAAGGTATTTACATTCAATGAGAACGTTGCCAATGCCTAAACAATACTTCCTTAATGCACTTGAGATTCAAAGGTTCAGTGCAACTATTTAAGTCAAAGGCGCCATTTACTTATTAGTAAAGTGTTTTCATTGTCATGCAAATTTGCTATAGAGTAACGTTAGAAAAATCAAATGTTGGTTTTGATTTTGTAATAATACAGTGATTAGGGATCCTTGGGTGGGTGTGCATATACCTACCTACTTGGTATATCTGGAATTAATTCAATCGTAAATAGAATATAGAAATCTGAACACAAAAATGTGAATATAGAAAAATCCTAGTTTAGTCATGGTTCTTTCCAGCAGTATATATAATTTCATTACATTAGGTACACCCAAAAAACAACAGTTTTCCTTTCTCAAAACAAAAAATATGATTTATCAATGAGTTGTTGCAGAAACTAGTTCCGTTAAAATTCTTTTACATCAATGATAACCCTTCACCTCAAATCCATTAAAACTTGAACTAAAAATATATAAAAAAAGTTATCTTTGCCTATTAATCAATGTTTCGCCATTTCAATCAATTTCTTTCAATGAATTAACATAGTAACAATGATATTGATAACATCTGCAAACGATTTTAAGTTCAAAAATGACTTTTTCTCTGCCTCAACTTTACCGTTACAAAAATACCATTCCAGAAATCAATGGGTATTGTTAGAAAAAAAGAAGAACCTCCACAATAGACCTTTCATCTTACACTTTGGATTTTAAATGAAGTATAATAATTAATTATTGATATCGGTACAACAATTAATCATGCGGCAAGCGCACGATGCGTTTTCTGTTAGACGTTAAGCAGTGAATTAAGGGGAATTATAGGCACAAAGAATACGAAGGATATATCTGAGGATAAATAGACTAATTCCCGCTTATTAAAGGCCCGTTGGTAAATAGACATTCTAATGCTCTAAGTTCGTATAGTGGTTTTTCATTAATTAACATTGAACATGCTATTAACGTGCCAGAGCACCGGGATTATAATCAATAAAACTGTTAACATAGACGAAAGCCCTATAGCTAGTAGGCGATAAACTCTTTTGATCAATTCCTAAAAATATCTTTGACCAGGAAGCAAAAGACTAAAAATTGCATTCCTGAAAGCCGTTATTTTGGTAATCGCTACCTACCAAGTTAACATATGATGAGTCTTTTCGGCCGATAACTAATGACACTTACTTAATGTTTTTCATTAATTCTCATGAGCTGGCGTGAAAAACTCACGTCAAATGAAATATGACCCATTCGGGGTTTGTCAATGTATAGTTTCTGCATACACGGGTAGCCCAGGACGCAATGCTTGTTAGTACCGAGCCCCCTGCGGTGATCCATCGTCTTGTTAAAAGAGGTTCACGCGATTCTTTCAAGATTAAAATCATCAATTATCAAAAATATCTGAACCCGAGCCGCCTTGGACGATGATAGCCAATCAACTTGTGTGGAATAATAATAATGTTACAAAATCGATTTTTTAATTGAGGATTAATACAAATTAAGGCGATTTATATCTTGAGTTGAAATACTGTAGTTTTAAAAGTGTCGCTTGTCCTTAATATTCTCACTGCCTACCCAATTTACCTAAACCCGATTACATATGGATAGTTAGCGTCGTTATTTTATTAAACAAAATTATAGAGCTATTAAACGAAGCCTACTCTAAAACTCCTACCTTAATAAAAACTGCATACTTGGAAAAAATTACACCTAATCTTTACATAATTTAATAATGTTCTGGCTGAGATGGAAATTAGGTCATAGATAAATTTTCGTGATTTTGTTGTTCATAATTATTAGCTTCTACAAGTTCGCACGGAAAATCCTAATTGGCAATTTAAACCATTTAGCCCAATTCGATAAAATAACCATTATCGAGCAATGTCTCCGGAGCCGAACCACTTTAATTCGAGATTAATGTTCCTCAACACCTGTTGTCGATCATGTGTGTCATTAAAAGATTTGAAAATTTATATCTTTCAAGAACAAAGACATTATTGTGTGAATGGCTCAACGGGAAAATATGCGCGATTTAATTCGACGCCTAAATGACTGTCCGATGTAGCTTCTGGTGTTATGCGACATGGTCATTCATTTTAACTTACATGGTGGCCCTTTAATTAACTCGACTAGTTTTGCAAATTTAAATAGAGAAGTTTAGGTGGTTGTAAGTCCCTGGACTCTTCGATTTTGCGTCGTTATCACAGAATCTTGTTATCTTATTGTGTCTGAAGCCGAAAGATTTTAGAATATTGAGTGAAATTTATTTTAAAAGTTTCTAAATATATAACATTCATCCCTAGTCGGTTCTATAATCTTTCAAATAGACAGAAGGCTTCTTTTGACGTTTTGGTCGGTTCAAGGAATAGTCAGTTATATTTTCTACAACTTCATCGCCTAGAATCCTTAATGATGTTACAGGTATCCCATCAAGATTTCCAGCATCAGAATTGTTGTAATTGAGTTGTTGAAGGGGATCTGGTTCACTACATTGGTCGTT
The DNA here is from genome assembly GCA_917834065.1 of Ceutorhynchus assimilis. Classification (NCBI taxonomy): domain Eukaryota; kingdom Metazoa; phylum Arthropoda; class Insecta; order Coleoptera; family Curculionidae; genus Ceutorhynchus; species Ceutorhynchus assimilis. The sequence goes on from OU892281.1 coordinate 10,151,749, forward strand.
GTTTTGATCATTAGGTTCGTTTCTATATGTTCTACATTCTACATTCATATATTCATTCGACGTTTCTTGATTCAGAGCAGAATCTCTTGGCCTCTTGGCGCAAGGTGGCGTGTTGACACAGTTATTTCTTTACCATTATTAGCTAATCTGATATAAGCATAATCAGAGTTAGCTTCTACGAGTTCCACATCGGTTCATACTTGCTTTAATTGTCTTACATGCTTCTTCAAGAAGACTGGACCAGAAATACTCAACCAGGTTGGAATTGAAGAACCATTTGCAGATCTTCGAGGATGACAGAACATTCTTTCATGCAGTGAACAATTTGTTGCTGTACATAACAAACACCTTATTGAATGTAAAGAATCGACCAGTACCTGCTGCCAATGCCCTATATCCATGTTTCTTGATTTTACAGCTAACTGAATGGTTTTCCATATAATACCATTATATCGTTCACACTGCCCGTTTCCTTGCAGGTTATAAGGAGTAGTGCGTTGCAATCCCATGTCGTGTTGAGAATGTTTTCAGTTCTTCAGACATAAATGATGTTCCTCTATCACTATGCAGGTACGATGGTGTCCCAAAAACAGAAAAAAGTTGAGTTAAGCAATTTATAATAGTTGATGAGGTCATGTCAGGACAAGCAAAGCCAAATAGGAATCTAGAAAATTCATCCACAATAATCAGAATATAGCGGTTTTGGTTCTCAGATGGCAATGGACCTTTAAAATCTACATTTATTCTTTCGAAAGGGGCAGTAGCTTTTATGATGGTCCCTTGATTTCTATGAATCCGACAGGTGGCTGAAATTCTCTTGATATCGTCTAGTGAGAAAGGTAGATTCTTACATCGGACCCAGTGATACAGTCTTGTTATACCAGGATGATAGAGAGAATTATGTAGATTATACAATGTTTTGTCACGAGAAGAAGGTAAAATCGCAAAAGATATTCTTGTATCTGCCACGATATTTTAATTTTCAGATCTGTATATGATATCATATTAATGAGATGATAGTTCCAGACGCCACCGCATTATTTTTTCGAAGAATGTCGCTGTTCCGATTTCGTCAATGTTCTAGAAAAAAACGCCACTAGTTTTCCAGACTGTATAAGTTGAGCAGCAATAGCATATTCCGATGCGTCAGTTTCAACAGTAAGAGTGGCTTCATCATCAATGGAAATAACAACATCGTTTTGTATATCAGTCTTCAACTGTTCAAATGCAGCAGCTTCACAAGCAGACAATGGACATTTTTTTAACTTGAATCAATGGATGTATTTTCTCAGATAAGTTATGAATGAATTTGGAATAATGGGCAAACATGCCTTGAACTCTCCTGAGCGAAGCAGTATTAGTAGGTAGTGGCAACTGAATCAGTGATTTAAGTCTGTCTATATCTGATTTGATTGATTTTTGGTCTATTGTATGACCTAGTACCTATATTAATTTTGGTCATGCCAACGTTGCATTTCTCTTTGTTAAGCGTCAGATTAAATTTCTTAACGACTTCTAAAAATCGTTTAAGATTTGTATCATGATGCTCTTTTTTTTTACCACAGATGGTTACGTCATCAAGAAATGCATGTGTGTCTTCTAAATATTTTTGTTTGATAATGTTATTCGTATTTCTCTGAAAACAAGCAGTGCCATTAGTCACTCCAAAAGGAATTCGAGTGAATTGGTATAGATTTTCACATGATTCAAAGGCAGTGTATATACGTTCATGCTTTAGAATTGGTATCTGGTGATATGCACTATAAAGATCTATCGAACTGAAATATTCATACTGAGAAATTTGGTTGACCATATCTTCAATCCTGGGTAACGGGTATGCATCCATGTGTATATCTATTTATGGTCAATCAGTAGTCTCTTCATTCGCTTCTTATGACTTTCATTACTGGTCACGAGCACCTGGGCTCTCCACGAAAAATTTCTTAGCTCGATTATTTTCTCTTCTAAAAGTCTTTGCACTTCAGCTTCAATGAATATTAAATCAACTGTGGAGTATTTGCGAAATTTAATTGCAATAGGCTTACAATTTTCTGCCAAATGTTCGAATAATGGATATGATTCTACCTTAGCGATAGTCAAATTACATATGGAGATCGGTGGTTTGCTTCCCCCGAAACTGAATTCTACTCGTAAATGTTGTTTGAGGATATCAAGTCCAATTATAATATCAGCACATAGTTCTTCTAGAATGTAAAGTCTGGTATTTTGTTGTAGGAAAAATTTTCATATGTTTTTCTTTTACAATTTTACCGGAAATATAACTATCCGAATTTCCTGTGTCGACTAGTGCCTTGACCATAAATCCATTGATTTGCATTTCGATTAGGGCTTTTGATAAACTGACAGGAGAAGTAATTCTAGATATCCCCACCAAAAGAGCAGCAGTTGTTATCTTAGTAAAATGGGGCTTTTGATTTTTCGAGAGACAGACCTGCGAGCTAAGAATCTTTAGTGAATGAGCCTTGACGCTTATCATGAAAGTTGGAGCTTTTTGGAGACATTTAAATACTCTCAATGTTTCGATGTCATCTGCGGCATCTTCAGGGCCAGTTTTTTTTTTTCAAATCATCAAGGATGTTTGAAAATTACGTATACTTATTAAAATTAGCTACACCCGGAGATGGTGCAAAAGGCGTCGAAACGTTGGCGTTTATTGAAATATCAAAGTGTGTCCAAAAAGCTGAAATTTAACTTCTATTTTGACAGTGTCCCGTGGACGAAAGTATTACCAAGAAATCTTATACTTATGAGCCTTTGGCTATCATCAAAATGTTGAGTCATGATTTTGGAAAACTTTAGTTTCACCAGTTATAAAGAATCTTTAGTGCCTTGAGTCTCGAATCATCAGAATATTATAGTATTGAATCTTGAGACCAAAATTTTGTCTTTAAATTTATCAAGTCATAATACTTAGCTAGCAGAACCGTCTATTCGTTAAAATATCAAAGTGGAACCATCATGAGCCGAGAATTTTGAGTAATAAATCATGAAGTCTTGAGTTTTTACAGTTATCAGAATCTTATGTAGATGTCTCATAAATCTTGAACTTTTAGAGTGTGAGTATTGAATCTTCAACAAAGAATTTTGAATTTTGAGTCTTCCTAATCTTAAATGAAAAAGCTCCAATATGGAGTAGTCTTCGCAGTTATGTTATCAAAATCTTTAGTATTTGGGTAAATTGAGTCTCGGTTTAGAGCATTGAGTAAATACCTAAGCCGTCTAAACTAAATTAAGTCTCTAAAGAGATCAGAATTTATCCACAAAATGGTCGACAGTCACAAGGAAATAAAAAAATATCCTCCTTAAAGGATCAGTTATGACGTAGACTTGAGACGTAAATAAGCCAGATGAAAGATAATATACCTATTTGAAATTCGGGCCCTAAAGACCCAAAAATCCTGATTATCCGAGGTACGCACGTCCATACTCCGTATTAACCGAGTTTCTAGAATATACAGGGTGTTTTTTTATATATTGACACCCCACCTACAGCCTTTACCTTTACAGGTAGGAGAAAGGTGTAAATACAAAAGTTGTACAGTTTTGGCTGAATTTTTAGAAACCATGGTCAGAAACAAAATTTGAATGTCAGAAATGTGAAATTTTGCATGCTTCTAGCTTTTTTCAAATAAAATGCCCTATATTTCATTCTATATTCTTAAAGAGCACAATGCCCCGATTACAAAAATATATAGTTTGTCTATATTTGATTGAACAGTCTCTCATATATCCAGCTCCAAAAATTGTAAAAATACTATCCTACTACTGATTTTGTGAACCATTCTACCTATACAGGTGAAAGCTATATGTAAAATTTGAGGTACTTGGTTTCTCTGATAGTATTTTCAAAATTTTAAGAACCAAATATGTTGGAGACGGCTCAACCAAATACAGACAAACTATATAGTTTTCGAATCGGGAAATTGTGCTCTTCAAGAATATAGAACCAAATATAGGGCATCCCATTTGAAAAAAGCTGAAAGCATGCAACATTTCGCATTTCTGACATTCAATTTTTGTTTCTGACCATGGATTCTAAAAATTTAACCAATACCTACTGTATAACTTTTGTATTTACATCTTTCATCTACTCGTAAAGGTGAAGGCTGTAGATGGGGTGTAGATATATATTAAAAAAAAACACTCTGTACTTGAACAATAACTTATTATATACTTAAAGTCAGAATTTGTAAGATTATCCACTTTTTGTCAATATGCCTATAAACAGGAATTAGGTAGTAATGTTACTTTACCAAACTATTAATATAATGTGACAATAAGTTATTCAAGTACAAACGAGTGGATTGTTGCGGAATTTATGGGTGGACCTCTGCGGGACGAGCGCAGCGAGTTCCGCAGCCATCTATTCATCAATATGTTGTTTAAGTACGATACTAAACTGAGATATTCTCATTAGTTTAAAAACTACGTTTCAGGTGAATGTCTTAGTTGAACAGTACCTATATTGGTGAGTAGATGGCTGCGGAACTCGTTGCGCTCGTCCCGCAGAGGTCCACCCATAAATTCCACAACAGCCCACTTATTTGTACTTGAACAATAACTCATTATATAAAGTCAAAATTTGTAAGATTATGATTATTAACTTTTTACTTTTTGTCAATTTGCCTATTAACAGGAATTAGTAATGTTACTTTACCGAACTAGTAATATAATGTAACAAGTTATTCAAGTACAAACGAGTGGATTGTTGCGGAACTTATGGGTGGACTCAGCGATCTATTTACCAATATGTTGTTAAAGTACAATACTTACCTGATTTACTCAGTTGTGAATTTTTCTCATTAGTTCAAAAACTACACGTTTCAGGTGAGTGTCTTATTTGAACAGTTCAACAGTATATTGGTGAGTAGAGGTCCACCCATAAGTTCCGCAATAATCCACTTATTTGTAATGCTTTCAGCTTTTTCAAAAGGGATGTCCTATATTTAATTCTATATTCTTGAAGAGCACAATGCCCCGATCTATATTTAATTGAGATATATTCGGCTTCAAAAATTGTGAAAGTACTATCCTACTACTGATTTTGTGATTCATTCTACCTGTACAAGTGAAAGCTATAGGTAAAATTTGAGGTACTTGGTTTCTCTGATAGTATTTTTAAAATTTTTAGAACCAAATATGTTGGAGACGGCTCAACCAAATATAGACAAACTATATAGTTTTGGAATCGGGAAATTGTGAGTATAGAATCAAATATTGCGCATCCCATTTGAAAAAAGCTGAAAGCATGCAAAATTTCACATTTCTGACATTCAATTTTTGTTTCTGACCATGGATTCTAAAAATTTAGCCAAAACTGTACAACTTTTATATTTACAGCTTTCCTCTACTTGTAAAGGTAAAGGCTGTAGGTGGGGTGTCAATACATAAAAAAACACCCTGTACATACGTATAGGGTGTACCATTTAAAACGAAACAGGCTAAATATCTGATGTCACGTTTATTTTTTAAAAAATCGCTCGTACACGTAATTTGATTTTCAAAGGGGGAAGTTTTTTGCAATCATTTTCAGCATATCAACTTCAACCCTCTAGGCGGGGTAGGACCAACCCCTTACTATTTCAAATGGAACAAGGGGTCGAGTGATACCTCTTTCAAAAGAGTGTCCAATTCTCTTTTATTTGATGTCATTTGAAAGAAAATTGAGCTCTCTTTGAAACATCAGGTATCACTCGAATCCCTGTTCCATTTGGAATGTGGGGTTGGTCCCACCCCTGCTAGAGGGTTAAGTTAGTGCTGAAAATGTTTCAAACACTCACACAATCAAAATACTATAATAATAAAAAAAATTAAAGTGACATCAGATATTTAGCCTGTTTCCTTTTAAATGACCCTGTATACATATATGTATTAAGATTATCCGAGTTTTCAGTTATATCCGATGTGGGTACCCCCCACGTTACCTTGGATAACCGGGATTCTACTGTATTTGGAATCGAGATAGTATTAGATGCGGGCTTCAAAACCATCTCCTTTCCACAAAATCTGCCTTTGAAGTAGCTCTGGTTGGAGCGTCTGCAGAATCTCAATTCTTCGGAATTAAGCAGTATTGTCGAAAATGTCAAAAATCCTATGTATGATCTAGAACTAGTATAGAAATGAAGATTTGGAAAAAAAAAAAATACTTTCACAAAATTTTGACAAAAAATCCACCTAAGCGATCCAGAATTGCCCTCAAATAAGGGCCGGTATTTCAATGTTACCCTAAAATCAAGATTAACCTAAGGTACCCTTAACGTTAAGGTGAACCTGAAATCAGTTCATTCAGGTGGCTTAAGATCCACCTTGAATTAAGGGAACTTTGATATACGGTAAAACTTGTGGATGACTTAACGTTATTCTGTACCTTAAGGTGACATTGAAATACCGGCCCTAAGACTGACAATTCTGAGAGCTGAAAAATTCTCTGAGAGGCTCTAATAATGATACGTTTTGAAAGACTCACCCGGTATACATATCTAATTATTTTCATGGCAGAACTCTATAACGATTGAAAAATGAAAGCCACCAATCACTTAGACATTTCCTGGGACGATCAATGATCATAATGTCCAATTGCGGTCAACGTAAAAAAGGAAGTCCACTGTCAATGAGGCTCCGCAACACAAACTGTTACATAATTTCAACTTTGTGCGACAAGTTAAAAACATCAGTAATTGCCGGCCTAAGAATTAATTAACTTCATAAGTGATCTCTAAGTGCTCCAGTGGGAAAGTCAACGCTCTTATCTATTTGACATGGTGGCGGTTAGTAATGTTTAAGTTAAATATGCTTTGCTTATATTAATCTCGAGTATATTCGATAATTATTTTGCTAAGAAGATAAAAATTCGACCATTAAACAACAAGTGATATATCCGACATGCAGTCTGGGATGATGTGTAATGAAAATGATTCAAACAAAAAAAATCTTTCGTTGTAGCAAAATTAATGTCTCGTTAACGTCGTTTAAATGAACATTAAATGTTTTATTGCCATCAGTTCCCTGTTTGATATAAAGTTACATGTGTAAATTAACTTTAGACCAAACAAATCAATGGCCTTTAATTGGAAAACAACGCTATTTTAGCGACCTCTTTATTGAATCCGAATTTTGTAATCATGACTAAGAAACTTTCGGTGTCAAATCAAACTATTTCAATTTAAAAACTATAAAATGCCCAAAATTTCCTACGCGACAAATTATCACAAAATTACCCATAGATTTAAAAGCTTTTTTTATGAGCTGATTAAAATCCTTTTCGAAAATGATGAAAGTGGAAATTAATTGAAGCCTTCTTATGAATATTAATCAAAATAATACTAGGAAATTATTATTGTTTTCTTTTAGGCACCTACTTAAATTCTCGATTCAACAGTAGTTGAACATCTGAAAATGCTATTTTAAACAATTTTCTGTTTCAGGCCCAATGTATGTAGAAGTAGAGCAAGAACTTATTGCTGTCCAGGATGGCAAAGACATGCAGCTTTAGGATTATGTATTATACGTAAGATATTTTTAAAATTTTCTTTGCATCTAGTAAAACTCTTACACTTTAGCCGTATGTTCGAGACCATGCAGTCCAGGACAATGTATATCGCCCAATGTTTGTATGTGTGAAGGCGGAACAAGATCTGCCAGTTGTCAAAGCACCAAACAAGTATATGGAGGTGAATGATTTATTGTAATAAGAGATTTTTTTTTAAAGTTTGGTGTTTATAGGTGATGGTAGATCATGTAGAGCTATTTGTATGAACGGAGGTACTTGCGTTGATGGGCAATGCAGCTGTGTAGCTGGATATACTGGAGAATTTTGTACTGAACGTAAGAAATTAGATGATTAACAAGAGCATTTTTATACCTATTGTTTACTTTTCTTTAGCAATTTGTGAAGAACAATGTAAAAACGGTGGAAGATGTATTGGTCCAGACCGATGTGCCTGCGTTTATGGATTTGCAGGAAACCATTGTGAAGTAGGTGTGTAAGTTTCAATTTTTATTCTCTTAATAGGTAAAAAAAATAGTCCTGAACATATTTAATTTTTATACAAATGTCCCATAGATTACAGGACAGGACCATGCTATACTGGAATTAGAGGCCCATTGTGCGTTAACCAATTGGAAGGAGTGGTTTGTACCAAAACCCTATGCTGTGCCACAGTCGGAAAAGCATGGGGCCACCCTTGCGAGCACTGCCCTTCACGTTTAGAATGTGACACTGGATTTTTGAAAAATCAAAAGACTGGAGAATGTGTCGGTGAGTTTCTAATGTCGAAGCAATTCAATTGAAATTCACAAAAATCTCTTCCATGATAGATATCAATGAATGTGAAGCCATTCCACATTTATGTTCCGGAGGTCAATGTGTGAACAGCGTCGGATCGTTCAGTTGTGAATGTCCACCAGGTCAAGCAAGAAATCCACAAACTAACAGATGTGACGACAGAAATGAGTGCGAAGACGAGGGTGTTTGTGAAAATGGTGGCTGTGTCAATACAAACGGAGGGTTCTTTTGTCTTTGCAATCCTGGATTTATACAAAGTCAGGACAAGAAATATTGTATTGGTACGTGTCTACATCTATAAATGACATCCTTACTGCATGTTTAACGTGTATACTATACTATACCTATCGTTGATTGAAATAATGCTCCTAGTCACAACAAAAAAACAACCTTTTGCGTAAATGATCCATTGTTAATGATTTTTTTTTAGATGGCAGACAAGGTTTATGTTATACGTACCGATCGCCTTCGGGATATTGCCGAGATGAACTCCAATACAGATTATCGAAGAAAGATTGCTGCTGCGGCCAGCACGTAGGACAAGGATGGGGCGATCATTGTACGCCATGTCCTGAATACGGAAACGGTAAGAAAAATCTCAATAGGTACTTTTAATTTACCCCAATAATTAAAACATCTTTTATTCTAGAGGAGCATCGTAAACTTTGTTCCACAGCCCAAATCTACTATTACACGGTGGATGGCAAAAATATCAGCAGCGGCAGTCAAGTGCCAGAACAAAAAACCAAAATGTTGAATACTCTTGTTAACGAGTGCGCTATCAGACCAACAATTTGTGGACCAGGAAAATGTGTCGATCAACCTGAAGGATACGAGTGCATTTGTGATCCAGGATATCGGAAAGGAAAATCACAAGTGTGTGAAGGCTAGTGATAAAAATTTTATTTTGCTTATGTTTATAATAATTTACAAACATCCTTCTTCAACCTTCAATTCTATTTCAGATGTTGATGAATGCAACGAAGGCAAATGCGTCAACGGACGTTGCATCAACACTCTTGGCGGTTTCAATTGTATCTGCCCGCCAGGATTTGACGTTTCTCCAGATGGTACCATGTGTACCGACCATGACGAGTGTGCTGAAATTGGAATGTGCACCAACGGAATCTGTATCAATATGGATGGAAGTTTTAAATGTCAATGTAAAAACGGATTTAAATTAAGCCCGACTGGATTTGCTTGTATAGGTAAGAAATTCATCTTTTGGGTTTTGATTTCATTGAAGGGAGTGTGACCCTAATAAACGACTTAAGCTACTTAAATCAAGAAAAACAATCCAAGATCTCTCGTGAAAACCGCAGTCCCATATTCATAATAGTCTCCGAGAAAATTCCTTGTGAAGATAAATTATGCAGGAACTTGTGATGTCATAACCGTGATGTCATATTTGCCTTTTGTCTTGCCAGTTGCGTAAAGGCATGCGTTGTTGTTGGTTAGTCAATTGGTCACATAGCGTTATGCTGTACAAGTAACTGTAGCCTGTTTTACCCGTTTTTATAAGACTAGACTACTGCATAGGTAGGTACTCCTATTTGAAAAAAGCTGAAAACATGCAACATTCCACATTTCTGGCCACATTTCTGGCCACACATACTGTACAACTTTTGTATTTACACCTTTCATCTACTTGTAAAGGTGAAGGCTGTAGGTGGAGTGTCAATATAAAAAAAAACACTCTGTACTTGAACAATAACTTTTTATATAAAGTCAGAATTTGTAAGATTGTGCACTTTTTGTCAATTCGCCTTTCAACTTGTTACTTTATCAAACTAGTAATATATTGTGAAGTTATTCAAGTACAAATGAATGAATTGTTGCGGAACTTATGGGTGGACCTCTGCGGGACGAGCGCAGCGAGTTCCGCAGCCATCTATTCATCAATATGTTATTTAATTACGATATTAACCTGACTCACTCAAATGTGAGTTATTCTCATTTGTTTAAAAACTACATGTTTCAGGTGAATGTCTTACTTGAACAGTTCAACATTATATTGGTCAATAGATGGCTGCGAACTCGCTGCGTTCGTTTCGCAGAGATCCACCCATAAGTTCCGTAATAATACACTAATTTGTACTTGAAGAATAACTTATTATATAAAGTCAAAATTTGTAAGATTATGATTACCGGTATTCACTTTTTGTCAATTCGCCTTTTAATAGGAATTAGTAATGTTACTTTACCAAACTAGTAACATAATGTGACAAGTTATTCAAGTACAAATGAGTGAATTGTTGCGGAACTTATGGGTGGACCTCTGTGAAATTTTGCATGCTTCCAGCTTTTTTCAATTGAGATGCACTATATTTCATTCTATATTCTTGAAGAGCACAATACCCCGATTGCAAAAATATATAGTTTGTCTGTATTTGATTGAACAGTCTCTCGTATGTTCGGCTCCAAAAATTGTAAAAATACTATCCTATTACTGATTTTGTGAACCATTCTACCTGTTCAGGTGAAAGCTGCAGGTAAAATTTGAGGTAGGTAATTATGTACAGGGCGATTCATTAAGAATGACACTCGGCCATATCTCAAAAACTATTTGTCATAGTCTTGTCGGAAAAAAATTATTCCATAATTATGGCCAAGAGAAAATGCTGGAAATATATTTCAGCTTTCTAAAATGACCGCAAGGGGGCGTAACCCAACTGTCAAAGTACAAAAATGGTTTTATTTTTGAAATTTCGAATGGAAACGTATCTTAAAAATGCTAGCATTCGATTCTTGAGGAAATTTCACACAATTCTGATCTATGACTTTTTACCATAACTTATCGGATAAGACAGTTATGAGCTGTCAAATATTGCAACTCAAGAAAGCGGATAACTTCAAAACGACTCAACAAATCTGGTCGATCTTAGGTTCGTTGGAAAGACAAAAGTCTGCTCTTTAATTTTGTTGTGAAAAATTAAAATTCTGCTTAGTAGGACTGACGCTATGGGTCAATATTTGGAAACAATTGAGTGTTTCCAATTTTTCTTAAAATTTTCAAATAGAACGGTATATTCAAGATACATTAAATCGATTTCTGATGATTTTTTACACATAGTTTGTCTTTATCACCTTCCTACAAACGAATTCCAGAAAGTGTTAAAATTAATTTTATTTAAAATAATCAGTATTCATGAAAAAGCCCTCGTAGATAATGACTTTGTTTTTCTGACAGTTGTCAAATAATAAAAAAAAAGTGCGTTCCAAAATAATAAATGTTATTAAGGATTTTTAAGCGAGTAATCATTTGTAACGGTGTTATCACGAGCTATAACCGTACGGGTATTACCCTCACTACTGGTGTTCTGTCAAAATTACCCCCACCTAATAAAGTTTGTTATTCTCTTTTTCGCAATAACGAACCGGTTATAGAAAGCGATCATACAAAAGTGAGGTTATAGATACCTATTAAGCAAACCAAAGACCTGTCCAAAATGGCGCCTAATTGGCACACAATAAACAAAAAACCTATGGCGATGGCGGGATTATCAATACAATAATCAATTTGAAATTGGAAACTATTAAAAATGTACAGGGTGGGCATTTTATTAGGGGCCAATGTCTTTTCTCAGAAACTACAGGGTGTACAAAAAAAATATAAATACAAAAGTTTCTTGGTTTTAAGCAATGTTGTCAATTATTTGAGTTTTATTTATACAGGGTGTCCCAAAAGTGCAGCATCGTCTTCAAAACCAGAATTTTAAATGGAACACCCTGTATGTTATTGCATATTTGGATTCTACGTAAAATTCTGAGCAGATTTCATGTGATATACCCTATACCTAAGTTCAACTGTTTTGGAAATATTGACAGTTGAAAATTGACTTTTTGCAACTTTGACAGGCTGTAAAACCTAAACGGTTAATTTTAGATGAAAACCGATCTTACATTCCTATCTTAGATTTTTATGAACTATCATTTGACATCAACTTTGAATTTAACCGGAGATTAAATTTAACTGGAATTTTTAATCATGGATTAAATTCAAAGTTGGCGTCAAATGATAGTTTATAAAAATCTAAAATAGGAATGTATAATCGGTTTTCGTCTAAAATTAACCGTTCCCCTATTACCGCTGCCTCGCTAAAATTTCAAAGGTGAGAGATTTTCAGTTACCGTTTATAACACGGTTACACGCTTTGTAACGCGCGGTTAATCGCTTAAAAATCCTTATTACCTTGCATGTTTTGGGACTTGAACCTCAATTGGAATAATTCACTAAAAGTTTCTCTATCTTGAAACGAATTACTATGAGCTCTCTAGAGCTTGTAGTAGCAAGGTAATTAACCCAAAATAACATTTATTATTTTGGAACGTACTTTATTTATTATTTGACAACTGTCAGCACAACAAAGTCATTATCTACGAGGGCTTTTCCATAAATACTGATTATTTTAAATTAAATTAATTTTAACACTTTCTAGAATTCATTTGTAGGAAGGTAATAAAGACAAAGTATGTGTAAAAAATCGTCAGAAATCGATTTAATGTATCTTAAATATACCGTTCCATTTGAAAATATTAAGAAAAATTGAAAACATTCAATTGTTTTCAAATATCGACCCATAGCGTCAACCCTACTTACCAGAATTTGAATTTTTCACAACAAAATTAAAGAGCAGACTTTTGTCTTTCCAACGAACCTCTGAGATCGACCAGATTTGTTGAGTCGTTTTGAAGTTATCCGCTTTCTTGAGTTGCAATATTTGACAGCTCATAACTGTCTTATCCGATAAGTTATGGTAAAAAGTCATAAATCAAAATTGTGTGAAATTTCATCAAAAATCGATTGCTGGCATTTTTAAGATACGTTTCCATTTGAAATTTCAGAAATAAAACCATTTTTGTACTTTGACAGTTGGGTTACGCCCCTTGCGGTCATTTTAGAAAGCTGAAATATATTTCCAGCATTTTCTCTTGGCCATATTTATGGGATAATTTTTTTCCGACAAGTCTACGATGAATAGTTTTTGAGATATGGCCGAGTGCCATTCTTAATGAATCACCCTGTACTTGGTTTCTCTGATAGTATTTTTGAAATTTTTAGAACTAAATATGTTGGAGCCGGCTCAACCAAATATAGACAAACTATATAGTTTTTGAATCGGGAAATTTAACTCTTGAAGAATATAGAACCAAATATAGAGTATCCCATAGGTAGTGCATATTTAATAGGAATATCTCATCTCATTTTAATATTTAATAAACTATTTCTCATAAGTAGTATTGGTGTTTGATTTTCTAATGCAAGTTTTCACAGTCTAATGATTTAATCATTTGAAAAAACGTAGTTAAAATAATTAATTGAGTATACCCTAATGGTTTACCCCTTCAACAAGGCAACTTATCTGGTTACTGATTTCTACTGATATTTGACTAGTAATCTACTGACAAAACAAAATATGGCCTGGCAATACTGATTCAGTCGTCAGTGATAGTGAACCGTACCCTACACTTTGAGTGGTTGCAACTCGCTCTAGTGAGATAATTGTCTTTTGTTTCGGAAAATTCTTACACCTGTTAATAGGTACTGTGCCTGATAATCCAGTGTGACGTCACAAACACCTAGTTGTAACTTTGAACCGCCCTAACTCGAATACGGGCCATCGTAGCAAGATGCGGTTCAAATATTTATTTTTAGATTTTTTTGCACTAACAATTACAGTTTTTAAGTTGTTTCTAAGATATAATAGTAACCCAGATAAGAGAGGCCAATATTCAAACTTAGAATTTTAAAAATGACAATTCAACTTCTGGCTATTTCCAGATCTTCCTTAGGTTGAATTCGTTTGATTCAGAATGAATTAAGAAAATATTTCAATAGAAAGACCTAATTCCATTGATTCAGATAATAAAGCGCCTTCAAACAATACAAGGAATCAGTTTCTTGTTTAATCAATATATTTCAACGCAGTGCACTACATCAATATTTCCACGTTTGTAGATATCGACGAATGTTACGAAAACCCAAGAATATGCTTGAACGGAAGATGCGAAAACACCGCCGGATCGTACACGTGCCAATGTTTACCCGGTTTCACTGAATCTAGTGACAGAACTTTCTGTAGTGACATGGACGAATGTGCTACCACTGGTAACTTCCAGATAATTTCATTTAATTTCCTTTAAATGAACCATCTTCTAGGTATGTGTGATCACGGCAGATGCATAAACATGGAAGGCTCATTTCGTTGCGTCTGCGACTCGGGATACCGTCTCGGTCCAGACGGACGTCATTGCCTGGATATAGACGAATGTATTAGCAATCCATGCCAATTTGGAAGTTGTTACAACACTCCTGGAAGCTTTAGATGTGAATGCCATTCAGGATTCAGCTTAGGATCCGATGGAAGATCTTGTTTGGATACCAGAAGAGATCTTTGTTATCAAGTAAGGATTTGGTAGTAAATTGAATATTTTGTAATTATTTTTTTTGTAGGAATACAGAGATGGTCAATGCATCAATCCATCCACTACAGCAGTAACAAAATCGAGCTGTTGCTGTTGCACCATAATAAGTGGCAAGCCCATGGCATGGGGTCAAACATGCCTACCTTGTCCCATGCCTGGAACTACTGATTTTGAATTGCTTTGTCCTCACGGACCGGGTAAGAAATAACTAGTAATAACTTATAGATATTTATTATAAGAGTTGTTTTATTCAGGATCTACTTTTGATGGTAACGATATTAACGAATGCGCCCAAAATCCAAACATTTGCCTTAACGGAGCCTGTGAAAATTTAATAAGCACTTACAGATGCATTTGCAATCCTGGTTATGAAGTAGACGAAACTGGAAAAATTTGCACGGACATTAACGAATGTGTCGTGGATGATGTGGTTAGTAATTAACATAATCCCCAACTACCATTATTTCATTTTCCATAACTGAACTGCATAGATATTGATATTCCCATTATGAAAGATTAGGTTTATTTTTCCAGATGTGTGGTGGAGGCCAATGCAAAAACACCCCAGGCAGTTTCCAGTGTATTTGTCCTACAGGCACTCAACTTAATCCGCACAATTTCGCTTGCGAGGACGTGGACGAGTGTAAGGAATTAGGCCCTGAAGCTTGTTTCAATGGAGAGTGTATTAATACAGTTGGATCGTACAGGTGCGAATGTGATCCTGGCTCCGTGTTGGATAACACTGGAAGGATTTGTATTGGTATGTGGATTGCAGATGTTTAAGATTATGAGTTTATATTTGATTTTCTCAGATAACAGAAAAGGATCGTGTTGGACCAAACTCAACCATGGTAGGTGCGAAAATAACTTGCCGCAGCTTAGCAGAAGAACAGAGTGCTGTTGTTCTATTGGAGTAGCTTGGGGATCACCCTGTGAGCGTTGCAACAGAAACGAATGCGAGTGTCCACGAGGATACACTAAAGCTGATGGAAAAGCTTGCACTGACATCAACGAGTGCGATTTGAATCCTGATATTTGCCGTGGAGGTGGTACTTGTGTTAATACCGATGGCAGTTTTACTTGTACTTGCTTACCTGGATTAACTATGGATGATACAAGTGAGGATTTTTAGCCTTGAGCTTATATCTCCTTATAAATATTTTTTGTAGGAACTCAATGTTTGGATATGAGAGAAGAACAGTGCTTTACCAAATACAAGCATGGAAAGTGCACTTATGCTATTGAAGGTTTATTCCATAAGGATTTATGTTGCTGTTCTTCAGTTGGTAGGGCTTGGGGCAGTAAATGTGAGCCTTGTCCTAGATTGGGATCGGCTGCTTATGTGGAACTATGTCCTAAAGGTATAACTCTTATAATTTGATATAAAAAAAATAACATTTTTACTTACCAGGTTTAGGTTATTTGGACAGAAAAGATATAAACGAGTGTACAGAATTTCCTGGAATGTGCCAAAATGGCAGGTGTAAAAATACCATAGGAGGCTACAGCTGTAGATGTAATAAAGGATACGATTTTGATGATAATCGCATTAAATGCATAGATATTGATGAGTGTAGTATCACGACAACAAACGTATGTGGTGAGGGTGTTTGTAAAAATACTGCTGGAGATTTCTACTGTGAGTGCAACGAAGGATTCAGAACTTTGCCGCCTATGCAGACTTGTATGGATATCAATGAATGTGAAGAAATTCCAGGTAAAAATTAGTAGTAGGTAGTGTAGCAAAATGCACTCAAGTACTCTATTTAATTAGTTAGATGGTAAATGGCTAGCGGTATATTGATGGTGTTTATTTCCTTGAACTGCTATTGAGGTTTACTAAATTATATTTTATTATACTGGAAACCAAAAATATAAATAAGGAAATAATACTTATTTAATTTACTCAAAATTCAGCTAGAGCACGCACATAACAACGGAAAGATTTACTACTTTCTTCTTCGAGATATTCACTTAATTTTCGCCTTTTCCGAGGCTTTTTATACTGAGGCAATTCGCCACTTCTGAACAGGTACTACTGATTTGTTGAGGCTAGTCCCAACAATTGAATTAAGATTGATTTTTCTAGAGCTCGCACATAACGTTGAACGAATTTAAATGGTCTTTACAATTTTCACGTCACTTTTCAAAGGTTCAATTTAACGCATTTTCCCGAGGCAATAAAAGAAACTTTTCGCGAATTTTATCCAGACTGACTCATTAGGTACTGTAGATTTAACTGGACTGAACTAATACTCAATTGATCCTGTACTTCTAAAACCCCTGTATTTATATGTCTCGTTCCCCCAAAAATTCCAAACTTTATCAGTCATTAACCTTCCTCTTTTATTTGTTTAAAATCGAATATTATGTCGCAATTTCCTGGGTTATCGGGGTCAACAGATTTGGTTTAAGAATGTGAGGACAACACACAGAAAGCCGAAAAACACGTGCGGCCATAAATCACCTATTTAATTACTTTGGCCTCGCTTTCAATATTTCTATGAATTTGATTTAGGTGATGACATCACGCTTGGTGACTGAATAATAAAATTTTAACGTATATATAAATATTTTTATTAATTTGGGGTCAACGCTAATTTGTTTCATTTTCAGCTTATTGATACTGATTTGAAATCAGGAAATTCAGTTTTTGATTATTTTGGTTACATTTAATTTTCACAGCTAAGACATTGTAAATTATGGGTCTATTTTTCCCGAGTCATTATAGTAAAAGGCTTCAAAAAATCTTTATCGAACATAATTTTTTTTCAGGATTGTGTAGAGGAGGTAGATGTAGCAATACCGAAGGTTCTTACAAATGCGATTGTCCTCCAGGCCATGAACTAGCTTCAGATAAACAATCTTGCAAGGATATCGATGAATGTTCTAGAACTAGTGGTATATGCTCTAACGGTGTATGTGAGAATATGATGGGAACTTACCAGTGCATTTGTAATGAAGGTTATCAACAAACTGGCCTTAAATCTCATTGTGAAGGTAAGTCTTGAATTTTTTTTTTCAATAAAATTAATACATAGTTTATAGATATCGACGAATGTGACTTTGAGCCTTGCGACGACGTCTGCGTTAACATCCCAGGAAGTTTCTCTTGTTCTTGTGGGTATGATATAGTTTAACTCAACCTTTCCGAATGAAATAACTTCTTCTCAATTACAGAACTGGCTATCAATTGAATCCAGATGGAAAAAGCTGCTCTGACATTGACGAATGCAAAGATAATCCTAGAATTTGCAATGGAGGCAAATGTACAAATACGATTGGCAGTTTTATTTGTCATTGTACTGAAGGGTTGCTAGCTGGACCAGCTGGAACTTCTTGTCTTGGTAAGAATATAGTTACGGAAATATGTTCTTTCTGCTGACAATATAATAATATAATTTCTCAAATAGATATTGACGAATGCAAAGTAAATCCAAATATATGCGGCGCAGGCGAGTGTCACAATACATTAGGTTCGTTCCAATGTCGGTGTGAAGATGGGTATTCAGTAAAGCCTGATGGTGGACTCAAATGTACAGATGATGACGAATGCTACTTGGGAACGTATAATTGCGATGAAAATGCGGATTGTATCAACAACCCAGTAAGTGATGATGTTTTAGGTAGATGAAAACAATAATGAAGTTTTTAATTTAAGGGTTCATACCAATGCAGATGTTTGGATGGATTTACAGGGAACGGAATAAGTTGTAGAGACGTCAACGAATGCTTGACAAATAATGGTGGTTGTGATCAAAATGCTCAATGTATTAATAATGATGGATCGTTTAGATGTGAATGTGATTCAGGGTATATATTCAAACATATGCCAATTTCCTAATAAATATATGTTTTAAAAATCTCTATAGCTTTAAAGGAGATGGTTATTCCTGCATAGATATAGACGAATGCACAAACGACCCCGGCCTCTGTGAAAACGGTCAGTGTCTCAATTATCCAGGATCGTTTAGGTGCGAATGCGAAATGGGTTTTATGCATCCCAGCGAAGGAAACGATAAATCGTGTGTGGGTCAGTACAATTATCGAAAAACTCCTAGGAGAGGACTAACTACGAAGATTTTTTACTAACCATTAACATTAATCATATACTAACTAGATGGGATAGCTATATTAGTTTTAAGGTGATTTACTTTAAAATAGTAAATAAAATAATTGATAGTACTTTTCACAAATTCTTTATATATTTTAGATATCGACGAATGCGATATGTTCAATAACTTGTGTGTATTCGGAACCTGCGAGAACACATTGGGAATGTTTAGATGTGAATGTCACGAAGGTTACAAACTAGATGGATCTGGAGGAAACTGTACTGATATCGACGAATGCGAAAGTCCTCAATCCTGTCTTTACGGTGAATGTAGCAATTTGGATGGTAGCTTTAATTGTTTGTGTCCACAAAACTACGAATTGGTTTCCGAAGGAAATGCTTGCATAGGTAAGCAATTAATAATCATATTATTTATACAGCTACTTATTTATTCTTATAGATCGCAGAACTTCAAGATGCTACCTTCACGTCGAAAGTCAGGGAAGATGTGACCTACCAACTGCCGATTATGTTACAAAAGCTTCTTGCTGTTGCTCGGTAGGAAAAGCTTGGGGGCCAAGATGTGAACATTGTCCTAATCCTAACAGTATCGAGTATCAGCAATTATGTCCTGGCGGACAAGGTTACAAACCTAACGACCTTACTGTAGTCCTAGAAGACATTAACGAATGCGAAGAACATGAGAATATTTGCGAAAATGGTCATTGTACAAATACTTTTGGGAGTTTTATGTGTTCGTGTAACGAAGGCTTTAGGCTGGATGATTCTAAAACAACTTGCCTAGATATAAACGAGTGCGCTGAAAATCCTAATATTTGTCCTGTTGGGGAATGCGTTAATGAGCATGGAAAATATTATTGTCAGTGTCCTGAAGGATATATGCCATTACCAGGAAGAAGTACATATCTGCCTGAAATTGCTGTTCAATTTTGATGATTGTTTTTTTTAGGAGAATGTGTGGATATGCGTAAGGATATATGCTATCTTAACTACAGCAGATGGCAATGTGCTACACCGATGACACAAAATCAAACCAAGAAAGTATGTTGTTGCTCCATGGGTCAAGCGTGGGGCCAGCCTTGCGAACCTTGCCCAATACAAGGCACCAGTAGGTATATAGATTATTTATGTATTGGTTGTGCATTTTTAAATATTTATTCTTAAACAATCAATAGAAAAAACTAATATTTTTCAGGCGAGTTTTTGTCTTACTGCGGCAACGTTCCGGGCTCCTTTACCAACCCCATGACAAATCAATCAACAGAAATCAATGAATGTGAAGTTATGCCAACAATGTGCAGCCATGGGCAATGCATGAATACTCCTGGCAGTTTCGAGTGTCTTTGCAATAGAGGCTACATCTACGACATTACGTCACATCAGTGTATTGATGATAATGAGTGCAACAGAAACCCTTGCAGTGGAAATGCTCAATGTATTAATCTACCAGGCAGCTTTGAGTGTAAATGTCCTGAAGGGTACAAGCATGGGTCTACGTTTTTGGGTAAGTGAATTCTATTAATATCAAAGACTTCTTACAAAAAATGGTTTTTTGATAGATTGTGTTGATGTCAATGAATGTATTGAAAAGCCACAAGTTTGTCAAAGCGGCGAATGTAAAAACCTACAAGGCAGCTTCCAATGTCTCTGCGATACAGGCTATCGACTAACTGCTACAAGGGATAGCTGCGTGGATATAGGTGAAAAAAAATCTATTTTTTTTCAAAATTTTTGCTCATGTTTCTTTTAGACGAATGCGCTAGGCATCCAAACATCTGCAACAACGGCACTTGCATAAACCTAATCGGCAGCTACAAATGTCACTGCAACGCAGGCTTTAAGCTCAGCAATAACAACGATTGCGTCGATATCGATGAGTGTCACATGATGCCCTTTTTGTGCAGGAACGGTAGATGTCGCAATAATATAGGTTCGTTTTCTTGTGAGTGCGCTTCCGGCTATACTCTATCAGTGGATGCACATAATTGTAGG
Source organism: Ceutorhynchus assimilis (assembly GCA_917834065.1). Classification (NCBI taxonomy): domain Eukaryota; kingdom Metazoa; phylum Arthropoda; class Insecta; order Coleoptera; family Curculionidae; genus Ceutorhynchus; species Ceutorhynchus assimilis. The sequence continues at coordinate 10,172,547 of OU892281.1, forward strand.
GATGTGGACGAATGTCATGAGGTAAGAATTTCTTCAACTACACTTTTAGATATTTTGGTGCGGTTTTCCTTGGATGAGGGTAGAAACTTCTCAGCTTTTGGTTTTACTGAATGATCTCCAGCATATACACTATGCGACTGTGTGAGAATTCCGATTCAATTTTTGATTTAGAATACATTTGTCTCATAGAAAAAGTTTACTACCAGTGCGGATTCGTTGGGCCAAACAGGCAATTCTGCAAACATAAGGAAAAGAAGGAAATGAAAGAGATAGCAGTCACTTGCAACACGGATATCTGAATCGTAAATTTGGAGTATCGGAAGTTGGTAATTGTTTGCTAAAAATGGATGCACTATTCAGATATTCTTTGGAGAACAGCGAATTTTCTAGAGGAGTTGTAAAGGCTTACACTGTTATTGATCAACTGGGCAGAATGATTCTGTGATCAAAATTGTCTGTGAAGCAAGTATGAAAGTTAATTTTTTCTACCAAAGAAGTTCTTCAAGTTTAACATTGTTACGTTCACATTTTGCCTTAGTACGTAACTGGAATTTCAAATACATTCAGGTAGTTGTGAGAAAATTTATGAAGCTTTATACCTAAGAATTAATATTTTTCTGTGATTGATAGGTTTCTCATTGAATTCTACTAGATTTCTACTTCTTTGATTGGATGCGAAACAATATGTGGGTGTAGAACAAAAGTATATTTTTTCGGGGTAATATTGGGTTAATTCTTTGTATTCAGATGACATGGTAGTTTTAGGATGATAAAGCCCTACTGTTAGTATCGAAATCTATTTTATTTAGCTTACGAAAGTTGTCTAAGAAGCCCTAACTGTTGATGAAAATATTTGTTTACTTCCGAATAAATATCAATTAGCACACCCTTTAAATCGCCTTTTCACCCTTATTTGCACTAATATTTACATTTTTCCGGTTATTTATTTTCGCCTAATAAGTGTGGTTATGGGACACTTGTTGATCCTGTGCAGCAAGCGCTGTTGCCGAGATTTCTTGACCTTTATTGCTAGGGCGTTGGTTGCTACCACATTGCTTTCACTGAACGAGTGGTCATTTTGATAGTTTTTAGACTGAAAACCGGGTAGATGACGATTATTAATTAATTAATTGGTGTTAGGGGAGAAAATTGGATAACAACTTTGAGTTTTGTTGGTTATCAATGTGGTTTGGGTTGTTCGTTTCAAGCTGTTTGTCTCGTTTTCCTGGTCAAGACCTGAGGGCATCTTGGAAAAAAATATAATTCTGGGGAATTTTTCATATGAGCTCACCTAATAAATTGCCGAAAAAGGGTCGTTCTCTTTAAATTCGCACGTTGAGCAAGCAACAAATTGTTTGGCAGATTTTACCAGGGGTCCTCTTTGCTGCGTTCCTTGGAACATCCACTTTTGTGGGATTTTAGAGGCGTTGGGAACTCAAGTGGTTGCTGGCTTAATTGGTTTTGGGATGAAAACTTGGATTTGGTCGTAAATCCCCGTATTTGTAAGCCAACCACTCAGAATTTTCTGGAGACGAAAATCTACGCCATTTTGTTGAATTGTCGGTGCGAGAAGCGAGCACGTTTTGTTCAACTGAGCCCGAATTGTAACTAGGATTTTTAGATTTTACTTTACCATTGGGTTCTTCGTTTTCGATGGTTTGCTAGTCTCGAAGTTGGGGTGTCAGAGTACACACAACAATGTACTTGGAACTGAAAGTTGCCCTATTTAGGAAGGGAAGTCAAAAGAAGTTAATGGGTTCGTTATCAGGGCTGTGAGGCTGTCATGAGACAGTAATAGTAATGGATGTTTATACTGCAGGCAGGACCACAAGGGGGTGATGTACCCGTTGATTTATTAACGTTTCTTAACTATTATTTTTTATTATTATTATTAGTATTTCTTATTTTTAACTTGGTACATTTCCAAGTTTGTTTTACCGCCTTCATTATTACAGTTATTACAATGGGTGTACTGTCTCAATGAATATTAATTTACTATATTTAAGGTGACAAGGTACAAACCCATCCCGGTATATCATGGTATAAGCGTGCACAGGTTTCAAATAATATTATTAATCTCCTTATTAATTATTTGTTCTCTTTTACTGCCATTGGGGTAAGGTGGTCAAACATTTATTGGTAAATCTTGAATTTATTGGAGTCTCTTAAAGACCATTACAAGTTGGCCCTTGCTACCTTTTGGTAATTTTTCCAATTACATTTAATAATAATTACTGTGGTATTTTATATATTGCCTTATATTGGCCTTTGGAATGCCATTGCAGTTCTAAGCATACCCCCCAGATTATATTAAATAAATTTATAATCATTGTTTTTAGATGACTCTTATTTTACCCCTACTGACCTCATCCAAACTAAGGTAAAGTTGTTTTTAAGGGATAGGTACATCAGGTGGGAACATCTTGGAGGAATTTTTGAGGGATCAGGGACTTTCTGGTTTAAGTCCGCGGATTTTATTTCGTAAACCAGTGGCGCCCTATAAAGCTAAAACTATATAATGAACCTACTTTCACACCACTGAGTAGCCGCGAGCACTTTGTTCCGCTGGCCGCATTCCTTAAGGGTGTCTTATTGTACCTAGGCCTATTAGGGTTTATTTATTCAAATTTAGTTTTCAAACAGTTTAAGGGTTAATTTTTGCGCAACATTTTTCTCCCCTAACACTAATTAAATAATCCCCTACCCGGTTTTTCGTCTAAAAACTATCAAAATGACCACTCGTTCAGTGAGAGCAATGTATAGTAGCAACGCCCTAGCAATAAACGTCAAGAAACCTCGGTAACAGCGCTTGCTGCACAGGATCAACAAGTATCCCATAACCACACTTATTCGGCGAAAATAAATAGGAAAATGTATATATTAGTGCAAATAAGGGTGAAAAAGCGATTTAAAGGATGTGAAAGTGATTTGTGATGTTGCAGAATTTTCATTAACGGCTTTTAAGACAACTTTCGTAAGCTAAATAAAATAAATTCCGATACTAACAGTAGGGCTTTATCATCCTAAAACTCCCATGTCATCTGAATACAAAGAATTAACTCAATATCACCCCGAAAAATATACTTTTGTTCAACACCCACATATTATTTCGCATCCAATCAAAGAGGTAGAAATCTAGTAAAATTCAATGAGATACCTTTCAATCACCGAAAAATATAAATCATCAGGTATAAAACTTCATACATACCCTTACAAATACCTGAATTAATTACTGAATTTATTTGAAATTCCAGTTACGTACTAAGGCAAAATTTGTACGTAATAGCATGAAAGATTTGGATACCATTGTTCTGGAATAAGTTACAGGGGATCGATTTCACCGAAGACGATCATAGGTGACAAACTGATATTGGTCTGCCTAGTTCTACGAAATCTTTACCGGACGATGACAGCGCTGAGGTTCATAGCCCAACAAAGGTGAGCAGGTAGTATCTACCGGTCAAGGTATTAGAGCAAGTACCAAAAGTCGTCCCTCCAACTCTAGAGGAGCCCAAGATCAGGCTCCCTTTGGAACGTTAAGTCAGGATTAGGCGTCCACCAGTCTACTTTGAGGCTTCCATAATGTAAAACTTCTCGATTCGGGCAGAAATAATGTCAGAGTCTCACCGACTTGTGAGAGGTATTTAAGCCAGTCCCAAGTTATTCCGGGTGAAACATATCAAGACTTATGATAGCCTGGTTACTTAGGACCTTGAAAAGTTCAGCCACTACCAAAGTTTCCACTACGAAGTAGATTATGATGTCGTCCTACTCAGGCGTTGCTAGAATCCAAATAGTTAGAACAATTTCAATTTTCTCACTTCTATACTCCCCAATTAGGTGACCTACATCACGGAAAATGCAATAACGCTTTTGACACGAAAATATTTAACACAAGCAAAAAAAAAACTAATGAAAAATTCACGGAAAATGAAATGGCTGCTTAATATCGTCGCAGATAAAAAGTGAAATTCCGGCAAGGCGAGGCAGCTTTTTAATTTAAGGGCAAAGTTGTGCGAGAGATTAAAGGCTGCAGTCTTTTTCAAAGTGGGGTAGAAAGTAACGTAATTTAAAGTATGACGAAGAACATATTTTTTATTGCTCAAACGAATATTTCGTGTCGCAGGCTTCCGGCACGTGTCCACCTCCAGGCAAATGCACCAACGTGATGGGTTCATTTATATGTACCTGTCCAGATGGATACGAGCTAAGTTCGGTTACAGGATTATGCGAAGACATTGATGAGTGCGCTGTAAATGCAGGAATATGCGAAAATGGCCAATGCGTTAATACGGATGGTGGAGCTTTTTGCACTTGTCCCGATGGATATATTTTGGAACAAAGCACCATGACTTGTATAGATGTCAGGTGCGTTATTATTTTTCATAACTTTTGTATTTATGACAAGCTTTTTTTTTATTTGAGTGCATAATTTTCAAAAACTGTTTTAGGCAAGACCAGTGTTATGACTCTTTCACAAAAGGTACCTGCTCAGAGCCTAGGGGAATGCAAATTACTGCTAAAGAATGTTGCTGCTCAAAAGGAGCAGCATGGGGAAGATATTGCGAAAAATGTCCCCTAGAAGGATCACGTAAGTATTAATTTAATATATCCAGCAAAAATTCAATTGAATTATTTTAGCCGCTTTTCAAAAGATGTGTCCCGAAGGTCCGGGCAGAATGGACACCGGAAGCGACCTTAACGAGTGCGAATTGATGCCAAATGCTTGCGAGGGCGGCGACTGTGTTAACACTGACGGCTCGTTCCGTTGCGACTGTTCAACTGGCTACACTTTGGACGGAACTGGCAAAAAGTGCGTCGACGAAAACGAGTGTTACATTAACCCGAACATTTGCGGGAACGGCACTTGTTCCAATTTGATAGGCGGGTTCGAGTGTGGGTGTAATGATGGATTCGCACCCGGTCCTATGCAGGTAATGATATCCCTTTTTTTTTTGTGTATTAAGGCTAAGGGTCAAATGTGGGGGTTGGGATATTGAACCTTTTTGTGGATAAATGGGATAAGGGATGCTGTGTTTCGTAAATAATTGGAAGCGCTTATAGTACGAATAATAAATCTGAACAAAAACACCTAAAATGCGAAAGTAAGTGCCCATTAAACGTCATCTCAGGTTAAAAATTTATTTTCCTCGAGTAAAATATAAGTTCGCATTTTAAGTGGCTTCATTATTTTTAATCACGCGGGGGGCTTTTTCGCGTCTCGATCCGGCTGGAAAAATCCGCAATAATGATGTATACTTTGGTCCAAGGAAGCGAACGACTCACTTGTATTACGCAAGAGTACACTTTTCATGCGAGTTGTGTATTATTGTTGTATGCAGAGTGCGCTACGTTATTACGTTTGGCAAAGGATTTTTCTTATTGGCAGTCGAGAGGGCACTGTTCAGAATGACAAGTAGAAAATTTGTTTCGTATAAGTTACTGGCAAGACAGGAGGGAGCCAATCTAGAATTTATTTACATATTGTTAATTTGAGTATGCAATTTTGGTTCATATTTGCGGAGGAAACTAGGCAGTGGGAGTGAAGAAGAGAATTATCCCGCCTAAACTCTTTTATCGGACGAGTTTTATCGATTCTTTAGGTTTGTGAAGACATCAATGAATGCCAAGAATTAGGCAACCAATGTGCCTTTAGGTGCCACAACGTTCCAGGTTCCTTTAGGTGCATCTGTCCTTACGGATATGCTCTGGCTCCAGATGGAAGACATTGTCAAGGTAAACTTCAAATTATTACGAATCCTTTTAATTTAATTTTGTTGCTTCTAGATGTCGACGAATGTAATACTCCAGCTAATAATTGTCGCTTCATGTGTAAAAACTTAGTAGGATCTTTTATGTGTATTTGTCCCGAGGGCTACACCCAAGTGGGTTATGGAGATGATTGTAGAGACATTGACGAATGCGACACCCAGCCTGATTTATGCGAAAACGGACGCTGTATCAACTTACAGGGGTCCTTCAGATGCGATTGTTATGAAGGATTTGAGCATAGCGAAGACGGAAAGCGTTGCATCGGTACGTAACATCAATAACCCTCAAAAGCACGCAACTATTTTGATATTTTAGACCATCGCGAAGGATTCTGCTACCGCAACCGACAATGTACAAACAGATACGAGCACGCATTTAAATCAACAAAAGCCGATTGTTGTTGCTCAATGGGCGAAGCTTGGGGTCCGCGATGCGAAGCATGCCCTACCAGATATTCTGTGGAATACCAAGAGTTGTGTTTGGAAAGTGGATTTTTGATCACTGGAGAAGACATTAATGAATGCGAAACGATACCAGACTTGTGCAAAAATGGACGATGCATCAACACATTGGGATCTTATAGGTGTATTTGTAATAGAGGTTTCAAAAGTGATGGATCCGGACTCAACTGTATTGGTGAGATTTAAGTTTTCCATAATAATTTACATAATAACTATACGGTAATTACAATTTCTAGATATCAATGAATGTGATCGTTCTCCTTGCCAATTCACCTGCCAAAACACTGAAGGCAGCTACATTTGTTCATGCCCCAGTGGTTATTTGCTAAATGCTGACGGATTGAATTGTAGAGATTTGGACGAATGCGCTACCGGACAACATTTGTGTCAGCAAAACTGTATCAACACTGAAGGTAGCTACAAGTGCTCCTGTGATGACGGTTACACCCAAGTTGGAGACAAATGTGAAGGTATTATATGTTGATTAGGTTCGGTAGCAAATATTAGAATTCTATATTTAATTCAGTTTTTTAATTAAAAATTAATTTTCATTTGAAATACCTGAACCGTAAACACTGTTGAATGTAAACTGAAATCCTCAACTAACTAAACGTTTCAAATCCTATATTTATTAATATATTTAGAGCGGCATTAAATACATATACAGAGACGTACATAGATATAGACGACAGTCATATCCTCCGGAACGACGATTATCACGAGACATGAAACATTCATACCCGTCTATGCAGGGGGAAATGAAATAAAATTAATATGCATTCCTGCCGACATCGTCACAGAGAATAATGCAAACATGTTGCAACTGAATTTCGGATTGCTCCACGAGGACTTGCTTAATCACCATCGCGTTTAAATGTTTTATTAAAGCCGGGCCCCTTAATGCGCGCTATTTAAATAGCAGTTGTTGTTTGCGCTGAACGTGTTCTACACCTAGCGGCTTATTGCTGTTTTGAAAATATAAGCGAGCGACATTGGAAAAAAGTTTTTATTTGCCGAGGGCATAGTTTAAACTTTACGATCGTACATATTACAAAATTATACTGCAGCTGTGTCGTGAAAACTACATCAAATTTTCTAATCAGGAAAGGCAATCACCGAGGGCAAATTTGTTAATTTTTTACCAGTGAGGAGACATCCTGGTTAAATAGACTTTTGAATTGTTGAAATATTATTATCGGAGTGCAAATTCAAATGCCTGGTGAATGTGCTTTTATATTTGAATTCCGCTCTACAAGTGTCACATTTGACATGATAACTATCCGAGTGTATCTTAGTGAAACTTTGTTTATATTCAAATTTTGCTTCACAAGAGTCACATTCAAAAGGATAAACACCTGAATTCGTTTTTATATGATCGTCCAAACTTTGTTCCTGTTTGAATTTTGCTTGACAAGTGTCACATTCGAAAGGATAAACATCCAAGTGCCTCTTTGTATGATCGTCCAAACTATATTTAATACATCCTGGTGAAATAGACTTTTAAACTCTTTCTTATCTCAATTTGGAAACTCAATTAAAGTAAGTTGTTGGTTATAGGTGAATGATATCTGGCTCATTTGGAAATATATCTTTCCTCTCATAAATATATGATGTTTAAGGACATCCTTATCATCGAGTTAAACTGGATAATGTAGCAATTGAGAACCGTGCTCTAATACTTTCTTTTTCTTTTCGGTAATACGTCACTTGGCATGTCTTCTGGCTTCTACACTTTTGTTGCTCCGGAATTCATAGAGAAAAGAAACCGAAATTCTGTTCAATTTGTTTGTCTGTCTAGTTAACATAATGATGGGCTTAGTGGGCTGCTGAAGATTTTAAATCAAAAATTAATGTATTCATTAAATCTCTTGATAAAAAGATGTTGACAATTTCACGAACTCTTTAATAACATGAGACACAACATCATATTAACAAAGAAACTTTCATATACAAGAACATTTCATAGTATGTTTCTACAAAATAAACTAACAAAATCTACATGTGCTTAAATCCTAGCATATCTACCTGGCAAAGGCTCACTCAACGTGTTAAACCATTCATCTCGTATCCAACCTTTGCGGTGGTAAACTGTACGGAGTAACTTGTTCCCTCTGGATTATTGCGAGATACTATATATCTTAGGAGGCTTTGCTCCCGAATCATTAGGGACTTGGCCAAGTCAACGCTGAAAAGCCTCCCCCGTTAAAGCAAACCACACACGGCAAGTAATTATGTTGAGATATTGGCGAAACACCACTTATTTCAAGCGACCCATAGCAGCAGGAGTCGCGATAAAAAGAAAATGGGAGTCGAAGGAACGTGGATGATGTATGGCAGTTTATATGTTTGTTTGTATCTGTGCGAAATAAAGTTTAAGTGCTGGCTTTCGGGAAATATAAAGGTTAATAAAACTTTTCTATAGAAAACTTCCTTATACAGAGAAAAACTGCATTTTTCTATGACTACAATAAACTTTTAATCACTTTTGTGTTTCGAAAGGAAACAATGTCGTAAATTTCTTAAGTTCTTAGCAAATTTCCTAAATTTAATTTAGCGTGTTTCGCGCAAAACATCGTCGTATATCCGCCGTAAATTAAAGCCACACAACTTATATATCGAACCCACCCAGCCCGAGAGTCCTTATGGCGGAGAACGAGAGACACGTCGTGCATTTTAGCTTTGGTTTTGAACGAGGGGATGTAAGTTTTAGTGCAAAGACTTGTCAGGTGAATTGCTGCATTTTGGGTGAACAGACGTACGTTGCCTGAATTTGAATTTTGTTTTATTTCCAACGTCACATATAAACTGTATTTTCTAAAACCAACAAAAACACGTGTATATTTCATTGTGGCAAATTTTGTTTTCAGATATTAACGAATGCGACAAGGCAGGCTTTTGTCCCAAGCCGGGCAGGTGCGTCAACACCCTCGGGAGTTTCAAGTGTATTTGTCCCAGAAGATTTAAACTGGACTCTACGGGCACCTATTGTACCGACGCTGACGAATGCATTGACGATACCAAATGTGCTGAGGGTAAGTGACTACAAAGGCATTGGAAATTCAAATGAAAAACCATTCACCGTATTACGTACGAACATTTTGCAATAAACCAGAAGAGATTCTAAATAGATACAAACTCCAAACTAGTTCGGAAACAAGCCTGCTCGAGTATATTCTGAGCAGCGTAATGTGTTTGTTTGCCAGGATATACGTAGTGACACCTCCACCTTATTTACAGTCAAATAACCAATTACTTAACAACACTTAACGAACTTCAAAGTAACATTAACCTCAACTTTAACACGAAACTCTGGTCGTAAATGTTCATCGCGCTTGGTTTCGGTCTTGCCATGTAATGATAACTGACTAATAAACAACGATTTCCCTCTCTGATGGTAATAGCCAAAGTGGGAAAAGACGAGAGAAAAGAAGTGCGAATTTGACTTAGATGTTTTAAATCATATTGCAGGCTGTCAAAATTTGGTTGGAGGATACAGATGTGGCTGCCCAGATGGTTATTCTCTTAATCCCTATTACAATCAATGTGTGGACAAAAATGAATGCCTGAACAGCCCTTGTGGAGGTACAGGCAACTGCTTCAATACTCCTGGAAGCTTCAGGTGCGGTTGCCCTGAGGGATACCAATTTGATCCTAGATTGAACATTTGTGTACAGGTGAGAATATAAAAATTAATAAAACTTTTTTTATTTTATTTATTATTTCCGAAATTAATTTTTCATTGATCGGCTGCTCTCGCGGCATTGACGCGGCCGCGTCAGCCGGTAATTTATGACATTCAAGTTCCAGATTAATGGGTTCGCTTTTGTAAATTCAATTCCGAACGACAACGCCAAATTTAACCAATCCAGAGTAAACGTTTTAAAATTCAAAAGCCCCAGTCCCGGACATAAATCAAAATTTCGTTCCATTAAAATATCACGCCGGGCGCGTTTATGAATTAAATAAATTCGTAAATGGAAAAATGCCATTTGCGAGATTTTGCGTGCCACACCGATTGTCCATTAGTATTGCATGAGTTTTGGATCAAAATTGGGTCGAATGATAATAAATAATAATACGTGTGTATGTGCCAATTAGACATCCAAACTTAATTTTTACAAATTTGGTTCCAGCTTTGGATCGTCAAACACGATCTACAATTGCTATGAAAGATGTCGCAGCTTATGCAGAAATTTCCTCTGACCTTACGGGGGGACAAAAAAATATGTTCTTACCTATTTAGATAGATTCCTTAATTTCACTGATTTATCTGTCTAGACTTTAAAGTGCCTCTTCTAATGTTTCCGGTTCAAACAAACTATTCCAAGTTCTTCAGTCATCTCAAGTTGATATAGATCAGGATAATAGTGGAATTATACTGATCAAGTATACCAATTTCTTACATGCAAAATCTCCGGCAGCACATTATATGATGTGAGCTTCATTCTGATTCGACTTGCCTTTACATCACTTATACATATGAATGAATTAAGTTTAATTTCGAACATGATCCACACCCCCCATCTGCATAGCTTGCATGTAACACTAAACAAATGTCTCAATTTTTTCTCAAAATTCGTATTGACAATTTTCCTTTATATAAATGGAGTCTGTTAAGTGTATATTGGACTATTTCCAAACAACACAATTCTTATCAATCCACAATCCAATATCAATTCCATTTAGGTTCGCGTTAGCTCCAGGCTCGATATTGTTCCATTATCTCGGCGTCGTAAATAGTCAGGCTCGCCGGAAAAGAAAAGCCAAAAAAATCTTATGTCAAAGCCAAAATATGAAACAGCCGTAGCTGGCTGCCGTCGACGACAAAATCCTCTAAAACCTCTTATTTTCTCTGAGAGAAAGGAGGAGTGGCCTGATTTATTCGTAGCAGCTCTAGCGTAAAATCAAATATCTCTTTAAACAAAATATGATCCCCCCGCCCTTGATATTATATATAACCACGGATAAGGCTGGGGCGACAGGGGGGTTATCTCTCACTTTGCATGTAAATAAGAAAAGTTAGATTACGTCTCACGCTCTAAAATAATATTTTTGATATGCATTTAGATATGTTTTTTCCATTTTCGCTTTTGTATTTATTCGTAAAGCGACACATTTTATTACAGAAATTCCAGAAAACAGATAGCGTATGAAAATATCAGCGCCCCAAATAAACTTTATCCAAAAAGGTACTATAAAAAAAATTTGTCGATAAACAGCCAAGCTGGATATTCGCTTAATTCAGGGACTTGATATTCTGCAACGGCTACATCGACAGGAAACGCCCATTTGTATTCAGCCAGTGGGATGTTCGTTTCTTAGGTGATTACGTGGGAAATTTATTGAACTAAGTTTTTGATAACAGCTCGAGAATCTCCCGCTTTTTTCACCCTCGTAGTTATTTATGTAACGAAGTTTGGAGAATAAAAAAGACGAACGGTGACATATGAAATAATTTCCTCAATCGGCTAATCGAAACCGCCCCGGTTGTGAGAAATATGTTATGCGTATAACGCAGATGTATAATATAGGTTAGTACTATTGTGCGGAGAGTAGGACATGCCTCGGGACATGGATCCGGTAAAACTGTTTTAGTGAGTATGTGAGAATCAGGAATAATTTGTTGGAAGGAAAGAGAGAAATAAATCTTCTTTAATCGTAACTTGGAAACTATCTACTTAATGCGAATAAAGCGATTGAAAGCTCCCATGAAATCTTGCAGAATGCAAGTAAATTGATATATTTATAGTCAACCATCCAACGACCTTTTTTTTCAGTTATACATGTAAACCCCATACTTCGTGAGTGGCTTGCTTACATCAAGTCCTACAACTTTTCCTCTAGGACTTTTCTCGGAAATCGCACGTATGCGCGCAGGCGACTCGCAAACATTTTAGGGGTATCGGACTCCCCCAATTTGCCATTATTTTTGTCGGCCAAGTTGATTTCCGTGATTTAGAAATAAAAATCAAACATTATTCGTGAAATTAGATTTTCATGTATCAAGAAATATAACCACGTCAGATCGACATTTTGGGGGTATCGGACTCCACCAATTTGCCATTATTTTCGTCGGCCAAGTTGATTTCCGTGATTTAGACATAAAAATCAAACAGTATTCGTAAAATTAGATTTACCTACATGTATCAGGAAACATAGCTACGTCAGATCGACATGTTTGCGAGTCGCCTGCGCGCATACGTGCCATTTCCGAGAAAAGTCGTAGAGGAAAAGTTGTAGGACTTGATGTAAGCTAGCCACTCACAAAGTATGGGGTTTACATGTATAACTGAAAAAAAAGGTCCTTGGATGGTTGACTATTATATTGATACTGACACATTTTTCCTGAAAGAATGTTGTTGCCTCCAAAATGTCATATTTTCTTCAATCACTGATGAAGCATTGAAGATGTCATTTGTAACGTTTAAAGTTACTTGTCCTTTTTTCTTTCAAATTTAACTTTATATAACCCTTTTAAATGTTGACAGTCTGGTGACTAACATTTAAAAAACACATGGTTCCCGCTATTGATTATATAGCAATTATTAAATTATTACACTAGAGGGCGCAATTTTCTTTTAAATTTAACACAGTGGTTAGTACCAACAATTTCCGTGGCTATCTGGAGAGGAAGCGCTGTATCCGTACTTACCTGGCCCGTAGGAAATCGATTCTCGTCCCTTTTGAATTGTCTCGTTGAACTGAAAAGTTGAAAAAAGATCTTACCGGTCTTTGGGCGTTGCCTTGTCTAACGAATTAAAGTTGCGTGTGGCAATTATCTATCGATTTGAGAAAAATTCGAATCAAAAAGTTTCGTGATTGCGGTTTGATTTAAGTTTGAATTCCCACCCAAAAACGTGGTAAGTTCTTTCAAGTTTTATAAGTAATGGCTTTTCAAGAAATGCATTATTACTTGGGGTCTTCCGAACGGCCGATTTCCCCAACAAGTCCATGCCAAAAAGGCCACATTTTCAAATCAACACCATTTCTGTGGAGCTTGATATTGAGCCTTTGAAGGGCTTCCTACCCTACTAGAATCAAGACCCCACAGGTTGGTACGTGTGCCCCACTTTTGACGACGATTATAGTCCCTTTTCTGCCTGGATTCTGGATACAGTTCTATGTGTGGCCCCTTTCGTCCAGAAATCGAGAGACGAGAATGGATGGTTTCCGGAGCTGCCTTATGTTGGGATGGAGGCTTGTATAAGTTTCACTAATAACTCTTAACTTAAATTTTTTATTTCATAAAATCATTTTTACAGTCTATTAACAAAACTATGATTATGACACAATGGCGAAAGAAAATTGGTTCTTAGTTTATTAATTTAACTATGTTAGCATAACTTCTGATACTAACTTATGTTTTATCAATTTTATCAATACGGGTCAAGGTTGGACAACATGTTCTGAATTTGAATTCTTGAATAATAGCTTGCCGTCGACAATTGATCAATTTTTAACCCGGGCTCTTATAACTTATATATCGGATGATTTCCTTCAAGTCGACCATTTGACTTATAGCCCAACCTTTGATTTTCTTTTACAGGTTCAACTTGTTTTTTTTTCAATCTATTTTTGCAGACATTGACCATATTTATTGATAGAATTTTTTAAATCATTCAATTTTTTCAATTAGTTTTCTGGAAACCATTCTGTACTGATTAAACTATCAACCCACACCTAATATTTTTTTCGCTGAGCAAACCGAGCATATTATGGACCCATAGTTAATTCATTAACAAAATGGGTTACATAAATTAGCGCCCAACTTAAGGAACCTAGAACATCTTAAATAATAACATCGATTAAATATTGTACAGTTTGGTATTATCTTTTATCTTTTCTTCTGGCATAACTCAACTACTTGACTTTGGGTGTACCGGTATTACTTGAGTGATTTCGAATTACTTTATTTTGACAGTAACATATTTTCCTATACCTTCAATTAGTAAAAGTAATCAAATATGGCAGATTCTATTAGACCCCGCCATTTACTTGTGTCCGAAATTGATTATGAGCTGAAGTTTAGAGGAGTCCTTGCTAACTGTAGACGTCCTGAAAAAATTAGACTTCTAAAGCGCCTTTTAGATAAAGAAGCTCAGGGTGGTATTACAAATGTTGGTGTCTATAAATTTTCCTTTGAATTTCCTACCGAGTCTATAGAAATTGATACCACAATTGCTAGCATCACTACCTTGGTTGCTGACTTTCAAGGCAATCCTTCTGATACACTTTTCCTCAGAATCAAAACCCGTCTTGCACATGTAATGGCACGTATCCAAAGACTTATCGTCCCTGAGGATGACACCAAAAACGAAGTTGAGAAATATAAACATGAGGCATATGTCCGTTATCTTACTCTTGATGCTGATACTCATGAAAAAGTGGACCAATTTCAGGGCGCTCAAGCTCCACCTGCTTTCGCTAACTCTACCTTGGCTCCTCAAGCAAATGTTTCTGTGTTTCCCGCTAATTTATCTTGTTCTAATAACAAAAATTTCATTCCCGGATGGAACTTAAAATTTACTGGAGATTCCAGAAGAGTGTATGACTTTCTTGAGAGAGTTTCCGTGCATGCTGCCGTGTATGATGTTACCGATGAACAACTTTTCAAGTCTGCCACTTTATTATTTTCTGGTGATGGCCTAATATGGTTTAGAAATGTCAAAACTTCAGACAGTACCTGGGACGAATTGACCCCCTCAAATTGTGACGATGAAATATGGGAACAAATCAAAGCTAGAAAGCAGAGAAAATTCGAAACCATTTCTATTTTCACATCTCAAATGGAGAGTCTCTTTTCTCGTCTATCACGTCCACTTGTCGAACTAACTAAGATTAAGTATATTAAATAAAACTTATTTCCTGAATACTTCTCTGCTTTGATTCTCCAAGAAATAAATTCCGTTAATGAACTCATTATCCTAGTTAAAAAGTTAAAAGAAGCCAATTTTGTGAAGCATAAACAATTCCCTAGGAATCAGGTTTCTGCAAATAGTAATTTCACCAGAAATAATTCTCAGAATTTTGCAGTCTCGAGTAGTTCTCATTTCTCAAAGCCCTACCGGAACTCACAATCTCCTAGAAATAATTCTCAGCCTTCAGCTCGAAATTCTCAGATTACTACCCAGAACAATTCCCAGTTTAACTCCCGCAACGCTCCTGAAGTGTTGGAATTGTGTTGGTACCGGTCATTTTTACTTTGATTGTCATCGCCAGACAAAGAAATTCTGTTTTCGTTGTGGTTTAGCAGATGTAACCGTGAAAACGTTTCCTACCTGTAATCCAAAAAACTAAATTCTGGTGGTATACGACAAGGCCGTTGTATATTACCTACCTTATCGGCCAATCTTCTTACTTACAATACCTATCCTTCTACTGAACAAATCGCTTACCTTGAATTCTACAAGGACTATCTTGTATCTTTTTCGATACCTTTTTCAGAACTTGAAAACCATACCGCTGAACTAGCTCCTGTCTTTGTGCTTCGAACTCTCGACAATCGACCTTACATAAAGGTTAATACATTTGATTTTGAAGTTGTCGGATTATTTGATAGTGGCGCAACGATTTCTATTGTTGGTTCAGAAGGTTTAAAGTTTCTCAAAAATTCCGATATCGTCATAAATCCTTCTTGCATTAAGTGTGTTACAGCTAGCTGATGGCACACAACAGAAAGTTAGCGGTATTATTGATTTACCTTAATGATACTTGTCAAGTCTTAAAAGCTTTAGTGGTACCATCCCTGGTACACAGTTTTATTTTTGGTAGCGATTTTGCCAGACAATTTTCAATGATAGTGGATTTCAGTAATGAGTGAATAAGGGTCAAGGTTGGACAACATGTTCTGAATTTGAATTCGTGAATAATAGCTTGCCGCCGAAAATTGATCAGTTTTTAACCCGGGCTCTTATAACTTATATATCGGAGGATTTCCTTCGAGTCGACCATTTGACTTATAGCCCAACCTTTGTACTTTTTACAACTTGTTTTTTTTTTTAATCTATTTTTGCAGAGATTAATCATATTTATTGATAGAATTTTTTAAATCGTTCAAGTTTTTTAATTAGTTTTCAGGAAACGTAAATCTTTATATTTTCCTTTCCTTTCAAATTGATGATATTGGTAGCTAAAGTTAATGAATTTATGAGGCAAGTATATTCAGGTACAATTTGTTGTTATGCTATTATTATTATTATTATTATTATTATTTTTTTTTTTAGGATTACCAATTATCGTTTGCTAATTATTTTCTAGGTGTGTTTCTGAATTTTCACACTTCCATATTTTGTGTAATTTCATAATTTCTTTTTTTTAATTTAGTGGCGCCCTCGCCATTCTGTACTGATTAAACTATCAACTCACACCTAATATTTTTTTCTCTGAGCAAACGGAGCACATTATGGACCATAGTAAATTCATTAATAAAAGGGGTTAAACATTTCGGTGGGCGGATACAGACAGCTCAATGCACTTTATATGAATATTTCATTCTTAATAGAAGATTAAATTGTTTCAAAAATATCCACATAAATCATCAGTTGAAGGATTAGTCACAAAAATCACTTCATCACTAAAGCTGAGCATCATTGTTTTCAAGATTGTTATGACATTGAGAGCAACTACCTCTTCACAAATACTTATGTGCAACTCGAAAAATCGATCCATTACCAGTTATACTGGAAGCAGATTGGTTAATTGTGTAGTAAATGAGCGAAGTGATGTAGAGCAAATTTCGCACTTCACACTCCGACGCTATTGAAATGCTCTAAGCCAAGAAAAAAAAAGTTATAGGGAGAGAATTGAATTCAATTCGTACGTACAATTTAATCCCATTCAGTCAGTCTTCAACGTTTTATTATAATTCCGGTTTAACTTGGGTTTCCAGTCAGGCAGACGTCAAGTCTGACAAAACAAATTAAATTTAAATTCGTGGCTCGGCGAGCGGCGTCGCCGGCTGCTGCGTCTCATTTAAGTTCTAGGCCCTTAATCGCGGTCTGTCAATAAGCGAAAATTTACCTTTTCGAAAAACACGCCCGTCCGATACAGACGTTTCTTCAGGTGATATATTGAGCCAAATGCAATAAAAACGTTCTATATAAACATTGCGCCCGTGGATATGGGATTCAAGTTTGGAACTGGGGAGAATGATTGATCGACGGACGTAGGGGCGTGATTCTAACGAGCTTTTAAGACCGCAGGGTCTAATTTTTATCGATGCGAGTTAAACAAATAGTGACAATCTTGGAAACGCAATTTCTTTTTTCAGGCCAATGGAAAACAGATTTGGAAAAGGATAACTTAGTGTAACAAACTATACTTATTACATTTGAGTTGATTATAAATTATGCTGCAAATAACAATTACCAAACTTTTTGAGGAGAAACAACGATAGGATCAGAGCCACCTTTGACCGAAATCTTCTTTCTCCTTCTCGTCATGAATTATTAGTTCATTGGTTTTCTTGAAAACTCATGAACATTACCAAATACCCATAAAACTAATATTTGGCCAGCACGTGAAACAACTCTGTAACAAAATTACCTACCAAATATTTTTTCAAGACTTACAGAAAGATTTGTTTTGTTTTTTAGTCGGCACCCGAATGTATGGGAGCTCCATGCGCTTTCGGATGTTCATCCAGCGGAACCGGTTTCTCTTGTGGATGTCCGCAAGGATACACCCGTATCGGACAAGGACATTGTCTGTCAACTGTCACCCCTGTTATGGCTGGCTACGATATAGGAGATGTACCAACTTATCCTATCGATGAACGATATGCTAGCGGATCAAAGGACAAACTTATTACTACTGAAGGATGCTTTTCTTGTCAGGTAAGGAACAAGTTATTATGTAAATCTCATCCAAAGGAGGAAAGGCTGCTAAAACCCCTAATATGAAGTATCCTCGTTAGTGCATATTTTATCTCAAAGGCTAGTTGACAAAGTTTTATTTAATGAAATAACTTCAATTATTTACACACCGCAATCTATACGAATTTATTATTTATCTTCTCTTCTTTATCGCTTTTTGTTCACTACCAATGACAATACTTCCAGCTATTGGCCAATAAATCATTTCGTCTTTCTAAACTGATTCTGATTTTATCCATACCACGTTTAAAATGCAGCTGTTTCCTTGAAGGCCATAAAAATATTTTTACGACGTCTCAATATATATTTATTTTCGAAACGCTCTCATAACAAGGATATTTCGTGGTAAGGAAACTTTAATTTTAACATTTCCATGCCAGACCAAGGTGCCTTGTCCAAATTGGACGGGCTGACTGACCTTGATTCCCAGAAACCGGTGTGCGGGTGAATTATGTACCGAGACGACGACGGTCAGACCGGCAGGGAAGATCCTTTCTTGCCATCTGACGGTTTCTTATCCCTCGAGATGAATAGTTTATGTTCTCTAGTTTCTAATTACGATTCGGACACGTTGGAAACTGGATTAGCTGCTTTAAATCTTGTCAGCCTGCAGGGAGGCTGGTCCTTCATAAATAAAATATGTATTTTTGAGATATTCTGACATAACAAGATAGTTCTCATCTCTATTTGAAAATACGAAATATGAAAAGAATATATTCTTTTCGATTAATGTTGTAATTATAATAATCTAAATCACCCTTTCCGAGTTGTATCCAATTAAGCCACGCCAATACTAATTTTCCTGATCTTCAGAAATCAAATTATTTACCCACTATACGAATGTTTGCCTGTCAAGTGTCCAGCCAAGCATCTATCTGATAGACCGTAATGATGCTTTGAACGTCGAAACAGCGTTAAGCTTTTCCCAGAGATTTTGTTTTTCCAATTAGATTCCACTTCAATTTTGGTTTGGCTCTAAACCGACTCTTGAAAAAACTTAATTATAACAATTACCGAGAGCCAAGCTCTAGGAAACCCTCAACTTCTGCAACAAATAGCCTCGTATATCTTTTTTTAAACGGTCGCTTTATGCCCTTCCAACACGGCAAGCATGGATTTAACGATGCGTAACCTGGCGGTTTCCCCCCTTTTATTTTTTTAGTGTTATCGATATAATTTATTTGCAAAGAATTTTTTGTCGCTCCTTGTATAAAACCATAAAGTTTATTTCGTCGACTCATAGCAGCCAGGCGTCTATATAATCCAGCAGAACGAGTTGATCGAATGAATTCAGGTAATCAGGTAAAGAACCTTTCGCTCCCCAAGGAAACGTTGTTTATGTCCTTCCGGTTCTGATTGAATTCGATACGTGTTGGGCAAATTTTATTTACTTAGACCGTTCCGAGCTAAACTTTACGTACACTCAGTCGTCAATCGAATCAGAGAGGGAGCTTTTTTCTTTGCTTTTTGTAGCGAAACTAAAATCTATTAGGTTGTTAGTTTATATACAGCGTGTCTACACGTCGATGCATCAAGTGAAAAAGTATGAAGATGATATGAACCACCATTATTTAGATCTACCATTATGGTCAACAACAGATGTTGGTCGTCGGATAAATATTTAAGGGTTCAACATGGAAGTGAAGTAGATTTTAATGACTTGGCTAATATTTTATCAGGCGAGGCTGAAATCCATTTACATTGAATAATTTATTCCACTACCTAGTTAAACAAATTATTAATGATACTAGCCCCAAACAAAGAATAAGGTTAATAATAAATCTTACCTAACAAGAGATAAACTTTCTGGGCCGGAAACCGAAATAGTCTAGGAGGCAGTGACGATTTTCGGTACTTATTTTCCCAGTCAAACAACATGGATAGAATCGTAGGGTTAGTAATTCTAATGCCCGTATTACATCTGTGTATTTTTCCGTGTATTTATTCATGTAGTTCAGGGTGACAACCGAAAAACTTCAAACGCAATATAAATCAGCATTATGAAAAACAAAATAATGTTGGCACCCTGATCTACATGAATAAATACACGGAAAAATACACAGATGTAATACAGGCATAAGCAAAATTCATATATTTTTAGGGGGGGGGGGGGGTTTCGATGGGTTGAGGCGCAAAATGCGTTAAAGCTTACGAATGCACGGCCCTTTTTTTTCAGTGATAAAAATAGGTCTGCTAATGAGAAGTATACTGAAGTTATGTAAAAAAATAGTCCGGCTAATCTGTGAGTATGGATAATATGTCTGGCAAGTGAAAAATTGGAGAACCTTAAATTTTCAGCCAGACTCACTTTCCACTATCTGAGATAAGCCAAATTGCTTTTTTCATATACTTTATATGTTCGATTGTAGTAAATGTGGAATATTTATGTCTAGGAAAATAAGTGTACTTGTGTTTTTCATTGATCTTGTGAACCCATCTGAAAATTTTCGGCAGACTCAAAAATTCTTGTTTTGTATCACCAGGAAAACAAACTATTTAATAGACACCAACTGGGAAAATAAGTGCTAAAAAATTTCACTGCCTCCTGGACTAAAAACATAGATTGAAGTGTCACCCCTTCGAACACTCAACCCACTTAATACATAAGAGATAAGGTGAAATATGAAAATTCTAAAAAAATATATATTTTTTGGGAGTGACTACTGCACTGTCCAGACAGTGGTGACTGAAAACTATCTGCACTGACCCGACAGTGCCGACTAAAATCTATCAATACTGTCTAGACAGTGCCGACTGAAATCTGTCTGCACTGTCAAGACAGTGCCGACTAAAAATCATCTGCACGTTCCAGATAATTTCATTATCATATCATATAAAGTTATAGTTATATTCAAAATGGCTTGCATTCCTTGCTGAGATTCAGTGTATTAATAGTTATTTTTCTACGAGTGTGCGCAAAGAAACTACTTTGCGCACACTTTTTTTTCTGGTACTCATTATAAAATCCGGGGGCCCCCTATTTGGAGGGCAAAGCCCAGCGAGAGCCCCCTATTTGGGGGGCGGAACCTCGCCGGGGCTCCCTTTTTAAGGGCCTAGCCCCGCAGGGGGCCCTTTTTGGGGGGCGAAGCCACGCGAGAGCCCTATATTTGGGGAACCCTGCCTGCATTTTCAGTAACAGCAGACGCGCTAGACTTCCGGCGACGGTTCGGCTCTTTTCGGATTTTCAGCCGACTCTTCGCAGTTAGTTCGACTTGAAACAGGCGATACAGCAGACGTACTACGTCCTGAGTCGTGTTTCACTGTTTTTACATGTTAGCTTATGCAAAAAAAAAATAGATTTGTTACCAGATAATTATAATTATAAGATATTTGATGATAAGACTATAGTTAGATGTAATTTAACATCAAAAACTGATGTTGAGGTAAAGTTTTAGTTTCAAACTGATAAGTTTTTTTTCTTGTATGAACACCATTATCCCTTGATATGAAATTCAGGCTTTATGAGATAACGTGTGCAGACAAACCAAATCCGGAGATATTTCTCCCACTTCAAGGAGACTATACTTCAACCATAAGACAGCCTACACCTACACAATTGTCCGACAATGGTACTGCGTCCACTTCAATTATGAGGGTGGAGCAAGTGGAAGTTCCGCGTGTCCTATAAATGTCAATTTTCCTACGATTAAAGAAGTTAATGACCTAAAAGCGAGCCTAAAAGGAAGAATGGAAATCATTTCCTGATGAAATCTTGAAACATATTGGTAATGATCCAATAGCTTTTTATCTAGCAATTTCCACTTTCTTAAAAAACAGGCAAAACTGTGCTGAAAGTAATAATTTCCTTATATCAGGGTGGCATAATAATTCTTTTTATTATACTTACCTGAAAACACCTGTTTTTCACCTGTCTTTACAATAAAGTAAAGGTGACATTTCCAGAACAGCGCACGGAAATTTTTTCCCGATCTCTGTTTCCGTGCGCTAACCAGATAAGACGTGTCAGTCAATGTTGCATCCTTGTCATTCATTAGAAATTAAACAAAGATATATTATAAATGCACCCCGAAAAATGAAAAACGATTTAAGTTACTGTGACAACCATCATTTACCTATTACAGTCGTGAGCATTGAAAGTGGGACACCCGATTTTTCCTATTGTAAAACGAACTCACCAGCTATACAATAGGTATGTTTCTGCAGAAATCACCAACCAGTCAGAGTGAATTTCATTGGTTGAAATTAGTTTTCTGGCTGTTTTCAACCAATGAAATTCGCTCCGACTGGTTTGTGATTTCTGCAGAAACAGACTTTATGTACTACAATGACGGGGATTGTCATATTTGGCAGAAAATCCATTGTAGAGAAAAGACTGATTTACCCAAAAAAGCAAAAAATGACAAGACCTGTCAGTCGGGTGTCCCACTTTCAATGCCCACGACTGGACCTATTTTTGACATTTCATTTTCTGTAATTCATGCCATTGTAAAAAAATTGGGAATTTTCTGTTTTTATCGTTCTCAGATAAGTATAATAAAAAATATCGTTCATTACACGTCCAGAAATGGATTTTTCCGTTCTTGCATGACTTCCCGTGCTCGGCTGCGCCTCACACGATAATTTGTCACGCGCGCACGGAAAAATCCTTTTTTCTGGACTGGTAATGAAATATACTATTTAAGTACCTACCATGGAACAGCTGCTAAATTCAAACGTCAAGGTATAAGAAAAGGTAAAATGATAAGTGTGTAGCCAACAAGTGCAGCTAGATGAAAATCTACGATGGGTGGCAAGAAACATTCTTCAGCTAGTAGAAAGGTGAAAAGCTTGGTAAAAAAAAGTCCAAAGCACCCTATTATTTAGAAGAATGTGTTGATATGAATATAGGCGTAGGTGAAAATAAGTTTAAAAAAATGATCTCCATTTTACGTATATTATATAAAGTATATATTTTTATCTGTCTCCAGCTGTGTTTCTAAATAAATAAATGAATTACTAAATCACAACGTTATATAGACTTTGGTTATATGTTTCTTCAGCATAAATACATTGAAATACAGATTTTAACCATAGTGTTTTGGAATAAGCTGAAAATAAGAAACAGCAAACGTTCTAGATCTAGACCGTCTGCTATTACTGTCGTCGCCGAAAGCAATTCGGAAATTTAGCACGTCTGCTGTTACTGAAAATGCACCCTGCCCCGTGGTGCCCCCTTTTGGGGGGGGGCGAAGCCCCGCGGGGAAGGGGCCGAAAAAAATTTTTGGCCGATTTAAGATATACCTAGTTAGTTATAACAAATTGTTTTTGATGCCTATAAAACTTAAAAATTTAAAAAAGGAGTATAGTCATTTCACTCGTAGAAAAAAATATTGTTCCTAACACGTGCGCAAAGTAGTTTTCCCGCACTTAAAGCTTATTCGAACTCCGCTTCGCGTCGTTCGTCTAACTGCTTTCGCGTGCGGGAAAACATAACTTTGCGCACTAATTAGGAAAACTACTAATTTTATATTAAATGCGCGAAATGAGTTTTTTAATGGTACCTGAGAGTGTCAATTTTCACAGGTCAGGTCGGGGCAAAACATTTATTCGAAGACACAAAAGTCACATACGAAATACAATCAAATTTTTTTCCTACGAGCGTGCGCAAAGTAGTACTTTCCACGGAGAGCGGAAAAGTATAACCTTGAGCACAGAAATGAGTGCGGAAAAGTACTACTTTGCGCAAAGTATCTTTGACAGCTCTGACTCAGGCCATGTATTTGTACAAAAATCTTTAATTTTGAAAAGAATTTTATCCTTATTAATTTCTTGTTTGAACACATCTTTTTTTTCTTGTGACATAGGAATGTCGTTTTATAGGGTGCGAATAACATAATTCATCTCTAAATCATCAACTATTTAGATCCTTCAAATATGACCTAGACTGAGTATCTGCTATTACCATGTCTTTTCCAGGTAAATATGTGATTTTGATATTGTATTTCAAAAGTTTCAAGAGCATCCTTTGCAACCTTGCAGACACCTTATCGAGATCTTTGGAAAATATGTTAATTAATGGTTTGTGGTCAGTCTGAACAAGTACTTCAAACCCATAAACAAAATAATGTAATTTCTCAGAAGCGAAAACAATGGCACCCAGCTCTTTTTCTATCTGAGCCCATTTTTTTTCAGATACTGTCATAACTCGTGATGCAAAAACTATGGGATGGTTATTTTGTAACAGACAACAGCCGAATGCTTCACTTGAAGCATCACATTGTATAACAATAGGCAAAACCGGGTTAAAAATGTGTAAAACAGGGGCTTTGGATATAATTAACTTCAGAACAGCTAATTCAGTTTCACAACTAGGGGTCTAGTCAAATTCTGTATTGTTCTTAGTAAGTTCTCTTAAGGAAGTAGTTGACTGCGATAAATTGGGTATAAATTTAGAGAAAAATTTAAGCAGACCCAAAATTCTAAAGTTCATTTCACGAAACGAGATAGTGGAAGTAAACAAACTTTGACAGGCAAGTCAAATTTTATTGGCTAGAAAAAGATTATACTCCGCCCTAGGCAGGACCGTCTTACGTTGTTTTGTATTTCTCTTCTCTGAATATATTTCCGAACGAATTTTTCAGAGGAATCTGTTGAACTTGATATTGTTTTAATCTAAATTGCTCACTAATTAACAATAATTCACCAAATACTATTTAAATAATTGTAAAATACTAGGAAATACGATATTAAACTTATTGATTCATATGACAACCTGACAATAATAAATGTCATTAGTTGAAATTCATATTTTTGCAGTCCTTCTCTGAATTTTTTAACTCCGCCTGTTTGTTTACCTCTACTATCTCGTTTCGTGGAATGAACTTTAAGCACCTCAAACATTCTCGTACATTTTCAGGGTCTGGCTGAACACCATTTCTTGATATAATTTGCCCTAAAAAATTAACCTTTTGTAATTTATATTGAAACTTGCTTGGATTAAATTTGACATTATTTTCCAAGGCCCTATTTAGAACCTACCTTGAAGCAATATCATGGCTTTTTTCATCAGAGCCTGCAATGATTAAGTCGTCAAAGTAGACTTCGACTCCAGGAATGTCCCCAAATAGCTCAAAGTTCTTTCTTTGGAATAGTTCAGGAGCACTGCATATCCCAAATGGGACTCGGTTTAACCTATACCTACCAAGGGAATGTTACTCCCTCGCCGCTAACGCGGCTCAGTTCGTAAATATTCCTCGGGAATAATAGCTATCATTATTGACTCGTGGTATAATCTACTATGATTGTCCTAATGGTGTGAATTTGAAATTTCCATATAAAACTAAGGTAAATGAGCACTTTTCAAGTAATATTTCCATAACTGATTGCTGTACAATTTTTTTTTTAATATTGTAAGGCAAAATACTGCAATCAGCTCCAGAATCAAGCTTAAATTTTACCTCGACATTATTTTCCACTAGGATGTTCTCTGTCCACGAGGGTCTATATAACCATTCACAGAGATGTGTCTCTTCTTTTGTTGCCTGTGACACAAACTCGTCCTGGGAGATCAGTCTTATATTTTGAGTGTTAGGCCTATTTGCACTCACACTACTCGAATCTTGAACTACATTGTTAGGATCTACTGAAGCACGTACCTTAAAGCATGCATTGGCAAAATGCCCCATGACCTGACAAACAGCGCATATTTTACGGTATGCTGGACACCTATTTTCTGGATGCTCATATAAGCATCTTAAACATTTTATCTTTTTCAAATTATTTTTTCTATTGGTATTGGTACTAAGTCTCACTGCATTTACTTCCTCTTCTTCTTTGGTCAGTGTCTTTATATGTTCTCTGCTTTAAGTAATTGATTTACTGTAGTCCAATATTTTGTCCACTGTTAAGTCAGGTTCTCGTATCAGCCTTGCCTGTATTTGCTTGTCAATCAAGCCTACAACAAGCCTGTCACATACCATTCTTTCTGAGTATGATTCATTACAACCAGCTTTCTTGCAAACGAAATCACAATTTTTTACTTGATTCCTAAGCTCTGTCAAATAATTTTCATTGGTTTGGCCTTCTTTTTGCTGAAGGTTGTTAAATTTGGAAGCTTCCATCGGGTAGCATATTTTGGGTATAAAATGGCAATCATAAGCTTCTAAAAGTTTCTTAAGGGTGTCTGTCTGATCATCAGTGAATGTATTAAAAAGTTCTAAGCCATAGTCACCAATATCGCTTAGAAGAATGGCTATTTTGATATCTTCTGACTCGGTGTGTTTTCCAAAAGCTTTGAGAGAAATGTCAAACTTTTGATTGTAGAGCTTCCATCCCTTATAATCATATTCTGTCAAGGGGCCTGGTGGCTTTGCAAAATTCATTTTTACTAGATACCAAAGTCAAGCTTACTATTTCATATCTACTCTGGAACTTAGGGCAGGTTTCAAGGGTGCATCAAGGGCACTTCACTATTATTATCTCTACAACTGGGGCAGCTTCAATTTTCCTGTTGCTTACAATGCTTACAACAGGTCATCATACCTGATACCATGTTTTAGTGGATTCAGTGGGTACACAAATTAGTTAACTTTTAATTATTTATAAGTATTTATTTATGAAATTACATGTTCCCCTTTTTTCGTAACCTAGCAACCACCACTAGTCCTAACCTCACTTTCCCAGGCGGTTGCTCTTGTCCGCCTAGTGGGTGTGGTTCTATCAATGATATTACAATCCTAGATTGCAATAAGTTAACATAATATAACACCTACCATGGACCTCTTCATTTATACAATAACAGTAAACTAGTGACATCTTTACACATATGTGTAAAGTGTTTTCATTCAAGCTTAATGGCTGTCGTAAGTTGGAATTTCTTCCCGACGTTTCGTTATCAGGCGTGGCTGGCATCTTCAGACATGCTTCCATGTCCGATTCTGGTAGCAGACTGACGCGTTCCCGACCGTAAGTTGTATTTATGTGTGAGTGGCTGTGGTGGGGGAAGGGAGGGGCTTCACAGCACGTGGCTAATCTGATCTTTCTGTGTACTCAATGGGATCTTTCTTGCGTTTTTGAGGATCGGGTACCAGATTTGATTAAGTTTTAGTGTTTCTTCTTTCCTGTTGAAGTTCTCCGTATGTTTGTGGATTTCTATAGCTTCACGTACAAGACAATTGTGGTATCCGGAAGTCGGTGCAAGAAGCTTGACCTCACCGAATAGTATTTCGTGATTGCCTTCACTAAGCGCATGTTCCGCAGCTGCTGATTTTTCCGATTGTCCATGGCATACGATAGACCAGCGCTTGACAGTGGATTCCTCTTATCCTTGGCTGATCTGATTGATTGCTGTATTTTCTTTGTTTGCTTGAAGAATGTTTTTATGTTGTGTTTCTTCAAGACTTTCCCTATCCTGTCTGTCACCCGAGACATGAGAGGTAGATATGCATTAGCCACCACCGGTTGTTCATCTACATTTTGTCGTGTGGCAGTTTTGGGTCGCATGGCCCTATCGATTTCAGATGCCTCGTAACCATTTGATAGAAAGGCCGACTTCAGGTGATCCAGTTCTTGCTCGAGATGTTGTGGCTCGCAGATGTTCCGAGCACGTTCTGTTAAAGTTGTTATATTTCCACGTTTTTGCCTTGGATGGTGGTTTGAGAGTGCATGCAGGTATCTGTGTGTGTGTGTAGGTTTTCGGTATACCGAGTGGCTTAGTTTTCCTCCAGATTTCTTTATGAGCACATATGTGGATGAACAATCATTGGTGGCTGATGCATATCTACCTTTCAATTCTCGGGTGACAGACACGATAGGGACAGTCTTGAAGAAACACAACATAAAAAAATTCTTCAAGCGAACAAAGAAAATACAGCAATCAATCAGATTAGCCAAGGATAAGAGGAACCCACTGTCAAGCGCTGGAGTCTATCGTATACTATGCACATGTGGTAAGGCATACATAGGAACGACGAAAAGATCCATGGGAACCAGGATGAACGAGCACAAAAGAAACTGCAGACTAGGACAATCGGAAAAATCGGCTGTTGCGGAACATGCGTTTAGTGAAGGGAATCACGAAATACTCTTCGCTGTGGTCAAGCTTCTTGCACCGACTTCCGGATATCACAATCATCTTGTACGTGAAGCTATAGAAATCCACAAACATACGGAAAGCTTCAACAGCCAAGAATAAACACCAAATCTGGAGCCCGATCCTCAAAAACGCAAGAAAGATCCCATTAAGTACAGAGAAAGTTCAGATCAGCCACGTGCTGCACAGCCCTGCCCCTTCCCCACCACAGCCACTCACACATAAATACAACTTACACAGAATCGGACATGGAAGCACCTCTGAAGATGCTAGCCACGCGTGCTAGCGAAACGCCAGGAAGAAATTCCAACTTACGACGGCCATTAAGCCCGAATGAAAAAACTTTATCAATAAACCAGGGCCGCGAAAGCTTCACAAACTTCTTGTTGTGATGACGAGAACCAAAAGGGGCCAGGAAAGGTAAGCTGCTCGAGGAGGGTCATGGTGGGGATGCATCAGAGGTGTAAACAAGACTCGCCTTCTCCCCTAATAATATGAACTGGGACCAGGTATTTGGTAACCAAAATCTCGTCGCAGAACCCTGCTATCTATACTACTCCCACCTGTGTGAACCAAAGTGTACTTATTGATTTTTCCCTCGCTAAATTTGTTTTCTTTTATTCTAAAACTTAAATGCGAAAAAGAAAAATATTCAAATCAGTTCCCTCCAAATCTTATTCGACACTAAACTACGAGGGAAACAACGTTAAACATTAAAGAGATTCTCTCGACGCCGCTTTTTATTCCTTTTGCTTGTTTCGAGGCGTCGTAAGGACTCTCTTGCTTTTTGGTCTAACAATCAGTGTGATTGCGCCTTTAATATTTAACATTGTTAGAGAAATAGGACGGAAAGCACTACTTCGTGGCGATTTAAATAGTAATTTTTAGCTGGAAAAATAAAACAAAAAAAAATATATTTTATTTGCAGCTCAATGGCAGGCATCGTAGGGATTCTAGGCTGCAATTACTAAAATCAGGCCGTAACGATACTATTGCCTATTTATTCAGAAGAAGGAAGTTGAATAAACGCGTGCGCAGGCATAACTATGGCGAAGAGCTGGATTTGAAAATTTCTCTGGCACAGACGAAACACAAAATTAGGATAATTAAAATACAGCCATCTGTAAAGGTAAGTTTTAGTCTTATTAGCTCAATGATACTATTGATAATTTTCTTCTAGACACCAATGATTTATAATATAGTCAAAGGTAACGAACACAACAAATTCGAATTGATTAACAAACACGGGGTTTGGGCGTTACATTTCAAAAGGCGTCTTAAAAAACCTGGCCAATTTGATCTTCATATTCATGGAAAACCTATAGAAAACGAAAACGCGCCATCTGCAGATAGTAATCAATACGAAAAACCTCTTACTTTGAGGGTAAGAATAGTTGTTACTGACTAGGTTTGAAAAAAATGTTTTAGGTAATTTATTAATTATAAAAATTAACATTTTATTAAGATTTACTGCCATATTTTGGAAATCATTGTGTTCTCGGAATGGTTTTCGACAAGAACCTTTTTTTTTTAAATATTGCTTTCTTATCCTGACATTTTTCAGTAATATTTCCATATTCCTCTCTGAGTAAATTTATATTTCAAGCTTTTCTAATTTGTTTTATCTGTCGAAAATTATTACTAAACTTACTGCCATATTTTGCTTTACTCGTATCATTAAAATAAGATGTGTTCATTCTAGCTAAATTTATTAAATACAAATTTTAGTTAACCAATTATTTACATGATGTTGAAATTGGTGTTATAGTATTACCATTCATTTAGGAATTAAGTTAAGGAATTAATTATTAACGTTGTATATTGTTAGATGCGTTTTAATTTTTTTTTAATTATGTTGTACAAATTTTCTATTTTAAGTTACCTACCACACACAATCTTTATTTCATTTCGACTAAATTGTAAAGAGGCTTTGATCTAATAAATAAAAAAATAATAACTCCATTGTGTTTAATTTTATAAATTATTTGTTATACATTTCTTATAAGATGTTATTCTCGCTTCTTAGTTGACTTTTTTCTACCAGCAGAATTTTCTCCGGCTTCAGTTGATTTCTTGAATTTATTAAAGCTTTTTTCACTGACGTTTTCAATGGCTTTTGCTTTATTTCCTGGAAAAAAATATATATTATTATATCATGTTATTTTCAGATCTACCAAAGTAAAATGTTTGCGCCATATTTTTGACAATGATATTTTTCAAATTAAAATTAAATTTAATAATTGTCTCCCAGCCCGCACATTGGTCCTTCGAGCCAGATAGTCCAGTAGACTTCCCGTTAGTCTACAACGTCCGTCCATACAGCTAGTTCAGAAGACTCGTTAATTCACAACGTCCGTCCATACAGCCAGTCCAGAAGAAATATACCACTGTACGTCCGTGCAGAAAAATAGTCACCTAATCAATTCAGTCACCTTTCAAACACTGCCATGGCAGAAAAGGAGGAACTTGACTGTCTCGCACGAGAACAAGAAAAATCTGGATTGCAAATGGTTCAGCTGCTGAGTAACTGCAAAAAAGACTCAGTAGATAGGAAAACCGAGGCCTTTCATTTGACCAATCTGGATGCAATACTTCAAAAAATCCAGAAAAACGAGGCTGCGATGATAAAAATAAAAGGACACAGCGAACACCGATACTTCACCAAGCAATATGCCCAACACTTGTATACCAAATTGGAGGAACTGAAGACCTACTTACTAACATGCCTAAAGGCCATACCAACACCAACCCAATCTGAACCATCCGCCGTCAGCATCCAAGAGAAACGCATAAAAATGCAAAAGTTCAAGATACGGCAATTGGAAGACACCCTTACCCAAATTAAGCTGGAACACACGCCCCACGTTGGGCGCCAATTTAATACGGGTCTAAAGCGACATGGGGAAAGCTAAGGGAGAAAAGAATGGAGGGAGGGATATGACTCTTGAAGGTGGCCTAAAGAAGAAATCCGACTTATAGGGCAGCTCCGACAAGCCCACAAAATTCCGGTGAGTCTAAATAAAAGGCGCCACCTGTTTTTCAACCCTGCAGTAAGTCGGTTTCTAAACGAAAGAACTTGCAAAACAGGAAACAGCCTAGAGCATACAAAGAATCAAATCAACACCAAAGAAAGGAAGGTTTAAAGGCGATCATCTTTAATTGAAATCCCCTAGGATTGGTGAACTCGTGATCGCACCGCTGTCTGAAAAGAACTGAAAATTCTAAATGTCAAAAATCAGCTGTAAAGGAAAAATAAAAGAAAATCACTGAATATTGACTTACATGGTTTCGTTTATCTTGCTTGATTTGCTCCGTTCAGGATTTAACAATAATGTTTATCAGTTCAACAAAAGAAAGGTATTTTGGCATAATTATCCATACCTCAATATGTTCAGTATTAAAAATAACCTTAGATTTAAAATAAATTCAATACATAATCAAAAACGTTGCTTACCCTCGCAATAGGCCTATTTTCCCAGTATACAGTACCTTTCCTATTTTAGGTTAAGCCCAAAACTTATAATAAGAACATACAAGAATGAATAATAAGGTAATAACTCCTATAATTAAAAACGAAACACCAACGTTTTTAATAGTGCTTTAGGCCTCTCTCTTGCTATAAATTGTTCTGATTGTTAGAAACCCTTGGTATGATGAACAATACTTATGATGGTAATAATTACGGGGTGAGTATTTCTTTTGACCCCGGAGCTTCACTACCAATCAGCTGGAGTGTAACCAAATGATTTCAGGACCCAGGACAACACACACATGTGACCCAACTTACTTACAGGGGGTTCCTTGATTGTTTGCTGTATGCATATCTTACAGCGACCCAGGAATCTACCCGACGTGGAGTGAGGTTTGAGGGTCCTCCCCAAATCTTCATGGTGGTTAGGGATGTTCTAGCAACTAGGAGGGGGGGAAGGTAAGGCCCACTGGAGTGGTTCAGTAGGTACCTCTGGAGTGCTGGGGGTTGATGAGCAACCGGCACTCGGGTATCGGAGGAGAAACAAGGCCTTCAATAAGGGGAAGAATGAAAGTGAAGAGAGTCTAAAGGAAAAAGACCTAAAAAAAAAGAACAAGATTTTCGCAGATGGTAAGCAAACAGCAAATATAGTAAAGAAGTATTCTAAAAGAATTTTAGCGTTGTAGAACTTATCCAAAAGGAAAATAGCACAAAATGAAAACTTACCAAAATACTTTGGCCTTTTCCAGACACAGCACACAAAGAAAAACGGCTAAATTTGAGATTTTAACCCTTTAAAAATCGCACAGCCAAAACTGCCTATAGTGGCACTGTGGTGCTATAATCTCAACAACCAAGTATTTTTGATTCTTTCTCTTCCAGAAAACGTGGGCGTACCAATTCAAGCCTTGAGGAATTTTTACAGAATCTATTAGGGGACATTGGTACTGCTACTGACTGAATGCCTGGTACCCACCAAATAGCGGAAACTGTAATGGTACAAAGGAAGGTAGTGCGGAAATCTGTAATAGAACCATCGATACTATAAAGCGCAATTCAAAACCTGCACGAAGAAATCGCTGTCGTCACTCCAACTCAACAAATACTCGTGAGTCAACCACAACAGAACCTGCAGCTACCGAAATTACAAATTCCAATTTTTGATGGAGGGTATGAAAACTGGTCTACATTCTTCGAAATTCTCAGAATAATCATCCATAAAAACTCGGCGTGGACCAAAACCGACAAGATATACTACCTAAAAACAAATACCAGAGGAGATGCAAGCAAACTGATCCAAGCAATTGTAGCCAACTACGATTCAGCATGGGATCTACTTCAAAAGCGGTACGAAAACAAAAGGCTTCTAATATTTAATCTCCTAAACAAGCTACTAGACCTACCAGAAGTCTCAAGGGAGAACGCCGAGAAACTAAAGCAGCTGCATGTGGTCACCAGCAAGTGTCTACAAGCACTAAAAAATCTAGACTGGGGTCCCATCATAATCCGAATGACAATCAGAAAGTGGGACTACAAAACTAACCGCCTATATGAGCAAAGTCTTGAGAGGCCTCACGATGTTCCAGAGTTGACAGAATTCATGAAATTCTTGGAAAAAAGATTCCAGTCACTAGAAACTATTCCAAGATCAGAACGCAAGCCAAACCCTAAGGAAAAATACAATACCTCAAACTGTCTGTTCTGCCTAGACCAACACATGACGTACCACTCAAAGGAATCTCAGCACAGGAAAGAAATAGATATGTTCAAGAAAAGCACATCTGCTACAACTATCTCAGCCATGATATCACTGAGAGATGTTCTAGCTATACAAAATGTAGCAACTGGAGTCCTGAGCACCACACGCTTCTTTATATGGACAGACAGCAACAAAATTCTAACAGGCAGCCCAACTACCAAGACAGGCTGACAGTTACTCTACCACGAAATTCTCAA
Source organism: Ceutorhynchus assimilis (assembly GCA_917834065.1). Classification (NCBI taxonomy): domain Eukaryota; kingdom Metazoa; phylum Arthropoda; class Insecta; order Coleoptera; family Curculionidae; genus Ceutorhynchus; species Ceutorhynchus assimilis. The sequence goes on from OU892281.1 coordinate 10,206,108, forward strand.
CGACACCCACCATCAAGAAGAGCTGAACATTATCCATCAAGAGGCGCCATGTCTGTAGAAATGATGAAAACGTTTTACTCGCTACAGCACTAGTAGAAGTAAGAACATCAAGTCCTGAGGATTCTTATTGACCAAGGGTCACAGATATCCATTATTCCAGAAGAAGTTGCAAATCGACTGAGATCGCCACGACACAGCCTAAGAGCACAAGTCTCAGGAATTGGTGACGTTGAACCAAAAGTCTCTAAATGGTCCATTGGAGCACAGATCAAACCGCGATTTATGAGCGCATTCTCCATAGATGTCAATGTGATTGTCCTTCCAAAACTCACTCAATGCATGCCAAGGCGACACCTACACATAAACAGTATAGACAGTTGGAAGAATGAAGTGCTAGCTGATCCAACATTCATGTCACCAGGTGCAATAGATGGGAAATAAGGCGCCAAGGATAATGCCAGTATCATTTTGAACGGCATTCAAAAAACTAGACCTGTTGATTGTTGAAGCAAAATACAGAGTGAGTTTGGATCGTTTCCGGCCCAATAACATCCGGATCCCCCGCTAAACAAGTTGTCAGTATGACCACTCACTATGAAGAAGATAGACAGCTAACCAAGTTCTGGGAGAGTGAAGAAATAGCCCAAGCGCAACAGCTAACAGAAAATGAGCAAACATGCGAAGAGATTTAAGGGGGATTCACTCGATATTCCGAGGGCAGATTCGTAGTTAGAATCCCATTCAAACAGTCAGCAGATGCATTAGGTGACTTTAGACCAACAGCCGCCGCAAGATTCACGAATATCGTCATCAAGATCCCAGTTTACAAGAACAATATTTAGCATTCATGAAGAAATACCTAGAGTTAGGTCACATGAGGAAAGTCACTCGACATGAATTGAACCAAGGGAGATATTACATTCCCTATCAAGCAGTCATCAGAGAAGCTAGCACAACAACACGACTGAGGGTCGTTTCCAACGCATCATGCAAAAGCTCTACCATCATCAGCCTTAATGACATCATGCAGGTCGGCCCTAGACTGCAACAAAACATCGCCGACATACTTCTTTGTTGGAGAAAGCACAAGATTGTATTCTGCGCACATATAGAAAAAATGTACAGGCAGATCGGGATTCATCCAGACGATGAACAATTCCAGAGTTGCCCAAAACACTTCGCCCGCTTTGTGTGGTTCGAGAAAATATTCCCGCGGTTATTCGTTTGCCGCGACCAGTCAAATCAAGACGGTTTCGTTGCACTCCTACTTGGACCTGAACTTCCTGAATGAGCTGGCCAGCTGAGTGGAGTTTGGAACCAGAGCAAGGTAAGGTGAAAAAATATTCTTTTCAGTTTTGATATCTTTCAATTTCATTTTAAAATCTTTCATCGTTTACCATTTTCCATGGATTTTCCAGTTTTAATTTCCACATCAACCAATGTTCGAATACGAACTCACCCCTGTTACCTAAGGTACAACCTCAGCACCATATCTAGCCATCAAGACTATAGAAGCTTACAACCGAAGAATCGAACAAATTTCCAGCGGCAAGCCAGGCAACATTAAGAGACTTTTACATCGATGACATACTATCGAGAACACCCTAGAACTATAACAAGAACTACTGAAAATGCGTAGCTTTGCTGGATTCAATCTGAGAAAATAGTCCAGCAACTCACCGTTGTTACTTCAATCCCAGAACAATTTCGAGAACAAAAGGTACAAAAACTTCCTCAAGAAGACTTCAAGAAATCTCTGGGCGTACTGTACTATGGTCGCCAGCAGACGATACCTTCAAATTCCAAGTCAAAGTCGGAGATACGCGAATTCACAAAACGACAAATTCTGTCAGAAATATCCAAATTATTCGACCTCTTAGGACGGTTGTCTCCAATCGTAATACAAGCCAAACTTATAATTCAAGACTAATGGCTAAGAAACCTGAGCTAAGGCCTACGGTGTAGTGATCCAAAGTCGAATAACGGAAGAAGACATCCGAATTGTTACGCTCCTGCAAGCAAAATCAAAAGTCGCCCCAGCGAAGAACAGAACAACCTTACCTCGCTTGGAACTATGTGGAATAGTCCTGCAATCAAAATTGATACAAAAAACTAAGACTGCTCTTCAAGTGGTTGACACCCAGACCTTCGCTTGGACCGACCACTCTTGCTTGGATAAAGGGTGACTCTACGAGATGGAAAACCTTCGTTCTTGAAATACACAGAAATGCTCCTCAAGTATCCTGGAACCACTTCAGGTCCCAAGAAAACCCAGCCGATTGGACACAGACAAGTAGAATCAGCTGATCTGGTTTTTTGTTGAAGCTATTGCAACTATCATATTCAAAAGGATAGATATTCAAATATGTTAGTTTGTGATTCTTCAAAACGCCTTTTCATTTAAATTTTGCTTTGCAAGGTGTCACATTCAAAAAGAAAAATATCCTAGTGTTTCACTGGGTGATTCTTCAAGTCGAGTTTTCATTTAAATTTTGCTTTGCAAGTGTCACTTTCAAAAGGATAAATATCCAAATGTGTTAGTTTGTGATTCTTCAATTCGGCTTCTCGTTTCAATTTTGCTTTGCAAGTGTCACATTGAAAAGGAAAAATATCCAAGTGTATTAGTTGGTGATTCTTCAAGTCGAGTTTTCGTTTAAATTTTGCTTTGAAAGTGTTACATTCGAAAGAATAAATATCCGACTATCCGAGTGTATCAGTTTCTGACTTTTCAATTCGCCTGTTGTTTTCATAGTCTTGCTTCAGGCGTGTGAACCTGAGTATCTAAAATATTTGTGTTCAAAATTGGCCTTTTCTGATATTGCGAGTATTGTTCGTCGATTTTAATCTGATACTCGGACGGAATGTGATCTGGTGGCTCCCTACATTAGAACGCCAATGCTTACCTGACGTCACACCTGTTTTTGCCATATGAAACACCCCCTCGCTCCTCATACCGCAAGTATCAGTTAAAAATCGACGAACAATACCTTTAGCTATCGATAATACAGTAACTGTACTGCATAATATAATTTGTAATGATAATGAATTCAAGGAATTATAGTGCTTGTACACGTTTTTCGCGGAACGATCCCGTTCCCAAACGATGCTGAACTCTAAGGCATGACTAACGCAGGTAGAGTTTCATGTCTCTATTGATTAGTAAACCTGCATGCCTTAACGTTCAGGCTACGTTTGGGATCGTCTCCGCAAAAAAAGCTAAAAATTCATATAAACTTTTGGGCAGTCGGTCGATTTCACCGATAGCGTGTAATGACGTAAGTTTTTTAACGCATGTAATGACAGGTTAATGTCTACGCTTTTGTTATTTGTTGGATTTTTTCTGAGATTGGTATTTTAGTAGAATTTCTTGGCTCTTCACTCATGACCCTGCTTATTCTTTCCAGTAGTTATTTGTACTCTAGACAGTCAGACTTTGAACGAAATGAAGAGATCAGAGAAAGAACCAGAGTAGATGACAAAAAATTTAGAACTTTGAAATAGAGACGGGCAGGCCATGTTACACAAGAAGAGAGAAGAGGTGCACCTAGAATGGAGACTCTAGACTGCTAGGTGCACCTAGAATGGAGATGAATCTTGAATGAAATTATTTGGAAGATACTGCATCGAATGGCCCCAGAATCTAATTGTCATTAATATAGAGCAAACTTTATATCCAGAATTTTCCAGATATTATTCTTACCAGACGCGTTCTTCATAAACAGTTTGCTCATGTTAATAAATGGCGACTCAAACGCTAAGCACCATACTAGTGAGGCAACAAATGTGAACGGCATTTCGGATAAGTAGCCCTGAAACTAAAACCGGATAATCAGAATGCTTTAAAATTCACCCCAAATAGGTAATATATTTACTGTTCTAAAAGTATCATGATACGTTGGTGTTCTTTTAGAGCCTTGAAAAAAATAAATCACAGCTGAATGTGTGAGATAGACACTGTAGGAGACTTTTGTTATTGGTTTAAAGAAATTTCGTGACAGAATATAATTAATGTATCCTAAAAAAAAGGTAAATACAATTTCTTAAAATTTAAATAAACCTCAAACCTCCGTTTCCTGTAGAACACAAAATTATGAGCAAACAAATAGCCGCTCCCCAGGCTGGTCTTGCTGTAGAATTAAATAAACCTGAATAATATTCATTATAAGGATGATGTAGCAGGAAAATATGGATAACAATAACGCTCATAAATAAAGTAAATATTGAAGTCCACATTAAAACTGCGAGACCCTAAAACAAAAAGACTATTTAAAAAACTTTTTTTTTTTATGAATAGGAAACTTACCTTTGAAATTTTCAAATTCTGGTAATTATACAAAAATCCTCCAGTAAGAACACCAAGTATCCAAACAGGCATCCGTATGAATGTTGACTGGTATATACGCATATGATAAATATCATCGCCTCTGTAAGAACAAATATTTGAAGTAATTTCAAATTTCTAAGTCAATGTCTTACTCAGAAGGTGTCCATCTCTCTTTATGTGCCACAGTAGTATAATAGGCATGCAATGATAAAATAATTGTTAACATTGTATAGCCAAATGCAGATCTTTTTGGATATTTGTATAGAAAATACAATAGGAGCGGAGCTATGCAATATAATTGTGTATCGACTGATAAATACCAAGTAGGTTCAATGCACTACAAATATAATAGTTAATTTTAAAATCCACAAATAAGAATTTTTTTTACCTGAAAATGAAAATTAATAAAATTTGTGAAAAATAATGCACTAGCCCAACCAGTATATTTACAACTTTCAGACATTCTATATGTTAATAATGTCCATAGAGGCCCATCGTTTAAATATTTAAGTACGCTGATGTACAACAATATCATTGGAATTAAGGCAGGCCATAATCTAGTTAAGTGAAACTGTAAATTTCGGATATTTTTTCGGATAGCATAATTTTGCATGTATATGCAGCTATCCAGTGTTTATACATTACCTTAAAAATCTCATAAAATAAAATGCAAAATATGGAAATGATTGTTTTGATGATAGCATGTCTCTAATTTGCATGTATTTGTAAGCCAGCAATAGGCCACTGATACACAGAAATGTATCCACGGAAAATGGAGCTATCAAAATAAATAATGCTGGTAGTGTTTTTCGCCACTGAAAAATTGTATTAGTCACTAAATACTTCTATTCGATTGTTGAAATACCTCGAAATAGTCCAACATATTTACATTCCCAGAAAAAAAGGATAAGGCATATCTATGACCGAAAACTACCCAAAGCATGCTCAGTGCTTTCAAGCCTTGCAGACAAGTGAATTTTTGGTCATCATTTTTTGAGTGCATCTCAAATATCTTTTTAGTATTTTTGCGTATGGAAAATGCTAATAGGAAGCTTTCTAAGGTTCCATGTTCTGGAAAATGGATATATCAGTGCAAACTTGCGCGTGTTTTCGAAAAAAAATATGTACTACCTTCTTCATCATTTACAAACATCATTTCATAGATATTTGCAAAACATAGAAAGCTGAGAAAAATTCCAAAAAGCCAACTGAAATGAGAACATAAATTATAAAGTAGTGAAATGAAGTAGGTCAGTAAATTAGAAAGAAGATCGTAGAGGCTTCCAACTTTCTAAAAGTTATAGGTATCTTTTAGGCTATTTATTATTTCCAACCAAAGAAAAACATATTTGAAATTTTAGGGCTATTCGAAGTCCCACAGAGGCTGAGTGAGTAATACTTACAAAACAGTTTCATCAAAGCTGTAAGCGAATGGTACTTTTCCTTTGTAAGTACAAAAGTTATCGCCTGTCGATACGTGAATTGGAAGCCGGAAAGCGAATTCTGCATAATTCCAGAGTTTCTGGATACTTTCAGCACTGCAAGATTTCGGTATGCAAATGCCATAAATCATCTTGACTAAACGTATAATGTGTTGCATGTCTTTGCTTTCTGGAACATCCATCATTTCTGAAAGTGACTGTCGATTTCTTAGTTAATTCTGTGATTTTTTTGAAAATTAATAATTCATAGGTTCTTGAAAAGCTTTGATTACATTGGGAAATGTAATCAAAGCTAAAAAATCACAAAAAAATACATAAATGTTATTCGAGTGAAACTTTATAGACCGACATGACAGAAACTTTAGTAACTGTCTTGTTTATGTTTACTGTCTCGAGAAGAAAATTCCAAACTTTTCCGCCCTAGCGGATTACTTTTCAAACAAAAAAAAAACCTAAAAAATATTTATGAGAAAAATTATTTTCGTGTTTAATGAAATAGAAAAGAATACCATAAAAATGTATGAGAAAATTGGAAAAGTTTGAATACAGCTTTCTACTTACTGTTGCAAAATTCAAAACTTGAGCCAAACTACTCGTTGAATTTTTAGCTGGAGTTATCGCAACGGTACAATATTGGCCCTGGATAACGTCTCCACCTCGTATTTCTTCGATGCCGAGGCATTGATCGTAATTACCGAAATGAAAAATGTTGCCGGTGAGAAAGCCAGTTTGGAATTTGGCATTCGCATCCAACACTGAAAATATAAATCTTGAATAAAATGCTCTTCATTGTTTCTCAAATTGTGTAGTAAGGGTGTGTAGCATCCGCGCCAAGTACTCTATTATTTAGGTTAGGTTAGATGGTAAATTGCGAGCGGTCGTATTTGATGGTAATTATTTGCTTGGGCAGCTACTGTAAAATAAAATTGTGGGGGTGGGTCTATTTGCAATTGAAAGAAACAACTGATTTATGGTTACTTATCCGTTAATAGTTATACTTTATTAATGAGAAAATTAACAGATTTTCATTTCCAATTACAAATTTTCTAAACCCTATTCCAACACCTTTCTAAACAGAAATAAACAATTCTAAATTGATGCAATCATACAGCCACCTCTACACTGTCTCTGAGCTTGTAAATCAAACATATGCAGTCAAAATCCTCGTACTTTAATAACACTTTCATATAGCGCTTGTATATGCAATAATGTTCCATAGTCAATTTACTTACTTCATAGTTATTTTATTCATTGATAAAGTCAAATAAACATGTCACTACAGTACTTAATTTAGATATCGCCCTTAAGTCACTTAATTATTCTATTTTCTTTTGATTATTTAGAGCTAGTACATAATGTTGAACGAATTTAAATGTTCTTTCTTTCACAATTTTCCGTTATTTTTTCAAAGTTCGAGATAACGCGTTTTCCCGAGGCGAAAAAATAAAAAAAAAACTTTTCGTGAATTTTATCCGGACTGACTCGTACTGATGACTGAAGCCTCAAGAATCTAACCTGAAGTGATGCCTAAACTGAAGACTGAACTCAACTGAACTGATGTGAAGACCGATTCTAAACTTCTAAACAGCTTTTTTTATATTTTTCGATCCCCCCTAAAATTCCTATGTCCATTCATTAACATTCCTCTTTTATTTGTTTAAAACCCAATATGTCGCAATTTCCTGGATTATTGGGGTCAATAGATTTCGTATAAATTGTTGTCAAATCAAAGGATGCCGAAACTCGTGTCGGCCATGAATCACCAATTTAATTACTTTAGCCTCGCTTTTGATATTTTTATGGATGTGGGTGCAAGAACCTGGTGCTGTCGTAGCAATGGCTGCCTGGCTCGTCATTATCTATTATTTCAATTTGAGGACACGCGCTTGATGACTAACGAATAAAATTCTGGACGTATTTTAGATATTTAATTATTTTGGGTCAATGCTGATTTATCTCATCATTTTCCAGTTTCATTGATACTGATTTGAAATATTGGAGAATCAATTTTTGATTATTAGACTACATTTAACTTTTACTGTTAAGACATTGTAAATTACGGATATATTTTTCCCAGGTCATTACAGGTGACCCAAGTTTAAAGTTCAATAACCAATAACAATTTCAATCAATTATTGTAAATTGCAACTTCAGGAGTCCTTTAAAATAAATTTATTTATGATATGAAAACACTGAGAAGCAGGTACAAGGAAAGATGAAAGAGCTTACAGGGACGATGATCAACAGCGGGATGGAAGTGATTGAGATAATCCGTACCCAGATCCAAGAAAAAAAGGAGGCATAAAAGAGGTAGCAAAGAACTCCAGCGATGAGAAGACGTCGACAAAGACAGTCTGTTTCTCCTAAAAAAAGACGAACTCAAAGTTTGTGTTCAGTGAAACAGTTCATAGTCACTTGAAGACCTAGGGAAAATATGCTTAGAAGACTCCAGATCCTTCATCAGGTAGTTGAACAAGAAGCTGCCAGAAAAAAAAGGAATTCATGCGATAATCTCGCAGTCCTCGCAGTTGAAATATCATGTTAACTGATCGAAAATGAACTGAAGGATTATAAAATCTAACATGCTAAAGTTGGTCAGCTGACCGTCTGGAACCTCAAACGTCTGATGTTACTGGTGTTATGTATGTTCGTTATTAGAAGTGGCAACACCGTCAGCCTTCGACAGCTCAGTGTATGAGAACATGTCGGGCGGTTTTGTCATGTCCTATGATGCTCTGTGTTAAGCTCTAAGGTTAATACACTGTTGTTGTGTTTATGTAATAATAAACCATTCACTAAACCACTGTGAATCCTTTGGGACCATTATAGCAAGAAACATTACGTGGTGACAGCGGTAAAAGCGCGCAGTGGTTTTGTTTTGTGACGTCACTAACGTGTAGTCAGCTGGTGTAGCTTAGTTTGTAAAATGCTAGTAGAAAAAGTGAAAAAGAAGACAATGTCAAGATTGCAATTCTTTCAAATCTACTAGGAGTGAAGGTCTCAAAGTATTTAATACTTTTGAGTATGAGGCACACGAAGATGAACAGAAGCTTACCACAGTTATTGAGAAGTTTGACAAGTATTGCAGCCATGCAAAAAATCTTGTATATGAACACTTCAAGTTTTTCAAAAGTTCCCTGACGAAACCGTTGACCAGTTTGTGACAGCTTTGGAGAAACTTGCGGCTTCTTGTGAATTTGCTGAGAAGGACGTCTTGACTCGCGACCGTATTGTGTTAGGAGTTACAGACTCTCGCATACAACAAAAGCTACTGCAATATCCAGACCTGAAGTTGAGTGATGCCTTAAATATTTGTAGGTCTATGAAGACTAGTGTTATCACACAAAAATAAATCAGCAAAGAGTCAGTGTCAGTAAATGCTATAGGGAAAAAGTTTAAACAGTACTCAGGTAAGTACAATCAAGGCGCTAACACGACCTCTGCTGGAAAATATTTGCTTCCTCAGCTTTTTTGCAACTTCCCTTAAGCTATGAAAGCTGCTTGTTGGGCACTGGGAAGATACAGATACTTGCGCCTTCCCTATGGAGTATCCTGCGCACCAGAAATGTTTCAGAAGTTCATCTTTGGGTTGTTGGAGGGTCTTGAGGGGGTGGTATCATATTTTGATGACATTTTTGTATTCGGAAAAACTGTTGAAGAACATAATCGTAATCTTTATGCTGTTCTGGATAAAATTAAAAGTGGCGATAATTTGCTGCAGCTTGTAAAATTGTATGATAATGTATTTACAGGTAAGTATAGGCAAAGTAAACAAACAATTATTTAGAATAACACTAATGGACAATGCTTCACCTAGTGTGTGTGCACCCCGGAAAATTCCTCTTGCCGAAGGAAAAAGCTAAATGCAAGCTTGAGGAAATGGTGAAGGAACAATTAATTGTACCAGTGACAGAACCATCTGATTGGGTTCATTCAATTGTCGTGATTCAAAGGCCTGAAAGTAACGATATAAGCATATGTATGAACCCCCGTGCTCTTAACAAATTCATTAAACGAGAAATTTTTGAAATCCCTACACAGGATCTATTGTTTTAACAGTTGAGTGGCGCAAAATATTTCAGCCTATTGGATGCTTCCTCAGCTTTTTTGCAACTTCCCTTAAGCTATGAAATCTCCTTGTTGTGCACTAATACAACTTGTTTTGAAAGATACAGATATTTGCGCCTTCCCTATGGAGTATCCTGCGCACCAGAAATGTTTCAGAAGTTCATCTTTGGGTTGTTGGAGGGTCTTGAGGGGGTGTTTTCATATTTTGATGACATTTTTGTATTCGCAAAAACTGTTGAAGAACATAATCGTAATCTTTATGCTGTTCTGGATAAAATTAAAAATGAAAACGACACCGCCAACCTTCGACAGCTTAGTGTATGAGAACATATCGGGCGGTTTTGTCATGTCCTATGATACTCTGTGTTAATACACTGTTGTTGTGCTTATGTAATAATAAACCATTTACTAAATCACTGTGAATCCTTTGTTAGTTACCTTGGGACCATTACAGCAAGAAACATTACAACTGGAGTCAAAATTCAACAAAGATTCCTTCTATAGAGACGTATCAATAAGAAAGTTACTTCGGCTTACTCATCTCATTAAGATCTGAATCAAGAAAACAATGATGAGAAACTAAGTCACTCTTGCAGGCAATCTAGATTGTATGCCACTCTGGCTCAAACACAGTATCTCACCATTACCAACTTCAAAGAATCATAGAGAGCTATCATATCCAGCATCGTTAACAGAATAAGAGGAATTGATTCAAGATGAAAAATTTGAATTCAAAGCAGGATTTGATTGGAAGAATTCAATCCGAAAGCTGAAATTCCCTCCCAAAAACCAGCAGCGATAAATTCCGTCGCCATCAGCACACACTTGTGTCGTTTACGTATGTTTGTATAATTGGAACGGTAACTGTTTAACCACGTTAAGCCCGCGGATTGCCAAGCACCAAAGCCCATGTAGGCGTAAAATATAATCCATGTAAATCGCTATTAGCCATTTCGCCAATAATATAGTGTTTGGGGCCGAATATATTCCCCGCTTCATCCCCCTCTGGTCCTGTATTTTCGGCCCCTGCAACTTTTGGGGGGACGGACATGAATTATGTGCCCGCTTTTCGTAATCGGCTTTAATAATTCCCGGCGCATTAGTTTTACGTTAAAACTTCAAAAGCATATTATATAGTTGCATAGTTTGTATCGACTTTATGATTTATTCTATGTGTGGGGATTAGGAAAGTTTGATGAAAGAGATTTTTTTTTTTCGTAAAGCTTGAACAACGTCAAACTAAACTTAAATTTACAATTTGTGGGAGAAAGGCTGTTGAATAATAAATCACGTTAAACTTCAAGCTTATTGAAAAACAAACCAATTTTTTATAAGACCTGAAAAGAAAATACCCGTCAAATCCAAATATTACTTTCTTATCCTTATACAAAAACTTTCTTTGTGTAATTTTATTATTTTTTCCTGAAGCTATATAAGAATGAGTTTGCCTTCTTTTTTATTGCTTTCTCTAACGAAATATCGCAGGAAATTATGGCACTTTTTTTTTGCTTCTCATTTCTTTGATCAAATCGGTCAAGAGGTCAGTTGGTCATACACAAAATGAAGAATGACTAAGGAGCAATTGTCAGCAAAAGATATTGGGTTACAATTACAAAAACTGTAGAGAACTATTAACGAAATCTCTACCACGTCTCAGTGACATACGAAGGTGGATTTAGAAAAAAAAATCCTGAACGTAGATAAGGAAGAATTAGAACTCATTGATAAAAGTGAACTACTCGAGGTAACACTGGAGCGACTCAACGCCTATAAGAGAACATCAGGTCATGTGCAATGGATTCGAAGTAGTCAAATTTTTTGGTCAACTGGATTGTCCACAGAGATTGTCAATCAATCAATCAAAATAATTTTAAAATGTTAGAGTTTTCTGCGAAATAAAGTAGTCATATCAAACGAAACTTGTGTTAACAGTGATTTGTTATATTGGCGCCCAACGTGGGGCCAGAAAAGTGTCATAAACTGGTGAAGTAACTCTGGAAAATTCCTACAAACTTTGCAAGTTTTGTTTTGTTTTTGTATGTAAGTATCTTGCTCGTCTATTTCATGAATAGTGCTGTTTTTCCTATTCATTGATATCTGAACTTCAATACTTTTATGAATAGTGCGATTATTCCTATTTATTGAACTTTAATCTCTAAAAACTTTCACAAGAATTTTCATAAATAGTGCGGTTATTCCTATATTTATTGAACTTTGATTATTATTAATCAACACTGTGCTCACCTCAGCTCAATCCAATGTACCCGCTACTCAGTCAGAACCAGTGCTCGGTTTCAGAAAACAAGGCAATTTCATTAAATGCACAAGCCGCTTCGATGCTTCCCCTTCAACTTCTGTTGAAGCCTTCATCGATGCAGTGGAAACTAATAAAGGCTACGATTATGTTTCAGATGAAAATGCACTCAAAGGATTGCCCATGTGATTAATTGGTTTAGCTGCTACTTGGTCTCAAGGCATGAAACATACAATCACATGTTGGGATGAAGCCGTTCAGTTGCTTAGAGATGTTTTTGGCAGAAAGGAGCCAGCCTATAAGTTATTTCAACAGTTGTTCTCACAAGCACAAAATGGACTTAAGACAGAACTGTTCATTTGCAATGACAGAGCTATTTTGTCCAAGTTGTCTTATACACTAGATGAAATAGTCTGCCTAAACCTGGTATACGGCTTATTAGAATACGCGCATAAGAGATAAAATTCCTAGAGATGACATAAAAACGTTCATAGACCTACTGGTGCGAAGCCGATCCATTGAAATTATGTTTGAAGAAATTCGAACCACAAATATGAATTCAAGGCAAAATACACAAAGGTCAAGTGACAATAAAAATCGTGTAAGACCAAAATGTGCTTATTGTCAACGTTTAGCACACCAGGTTGAAGAATGCAGAACCAAACAAAGAGATGAACTTCCTAGGGAGAAAAACGAAGAAAGAGGCCAAGATAAGAGAGAAAAAGTTATTCCTACATGCTATAGTTGTGAAACACCAGGAGTTATGAGGACAAATTGCCAAAATGTAAAAAACATAACCAAGGAAGTACTTCAGATAATCAAAGCCAGCAAAAACCAGCCACACTATTTGGAATCGATGTCTCAAGTGATTCTTCCAAGCCGTCAAGACCTGTTCTTCCAATACCGATTTTGGTGAAAGTGGGCTTGCCTGCATAGGCCCTCCTGTGTCTGCATAGACACAGGAGCCTCAAGGACCATTGCAGGAAAATGACTTTTCGAGATTAATAAAACCCATGTTGGGAAATCATCAGAAATAAAATATGAAACAGTTACAATTACATTAGCAGATGGAAGCATATCCACTCGGAAGGTACCTTATTTTTTCTACAGATGTGAACATGGTCATCTATGTCACATCATCATATAGTATTGACAAACTTCCTGGCTCTGCCTAATGCTGAATTCACCCTACTTGGAGCCGACTTTATAAGAAATTCTGAGATTGTGCTGGACCTATCAAACCGATCTTGGCAATTTGGAGCAAATTCCCAAAATAAATATACTTTTCCGGAGATTGTTGATGTTACATTCAGTGAAACAACTTCACCGGCGATTAATGACTTTAGTTCTCTGAGCACTAATGAAGGAACTATGTTAACGTTGGAGGAGCGGAATCAACTGAAGGAGATGCTACGAGCAAATTCACAAGTCTTTAAATCCAGTGGTCAGGCCACGAAATTTGCCACATTGCACATTAAAACCCAGCCTAATGCTATTCCAATTTCTTTACCACCCTATCAACTTAACAAATATTAAAGGTAGAAATTGATTAAATGCTTTCTAACGACATAATTGAAGAATGTGAGAACCCATGGGCTGCTCCTGTTGTCATGGTGCCAAAACCCAATGGTTAAATCAGTGTGTGTATCGACTACCAAAAGCTCAATAGCATTACAATTAGCGACAAGTATCCAATGCCCCGAATAGATGACCTTTTACAAGGAACAAAACAGTCGGAATACATGTCCACAATAGACTTACAGTCCGGATTTTGGCAAATATCAGTAGAGGAAAAGGATCGAGATAAAACGGCATTTGCCACACCCTTTGGTCTATTCAGGTTTAAAAGGATGCCATTCGGTCTTGAAAATGCTCCAGCTGTTTTCCAGAGGCTAATAGATAAATTTAAGAGTGGTCTTGATGTTATGGTACTTGCATATTTGGATGATCTGCTCATCAGAAACATTCCAGGAACACTTACACGACTTGCAAAAAGTATTTGACCGACTTCAAAAATTCAGCCTACGAGCTAAGAGAGAGAAATGTACCTTTGCCACTACAAACATTAAATATCTTGGTCATGTATTGACTTCTGAAGGTATTGTTGCAAATCCCGAGAAGATTTCAGTAATTTCTGATCTGCCAAGTGCAAGAAACATTGAAGAACTTCGCACCTTTATTCAAACTTGTTCCTGGTATCGCAAATTCGTATCAAGGTAATATGGAGATATAATAAATATGGGTTTGTTACATAGGTATGATTTTTTGAATGATAAGTAATAGACTAAGTAACTTACTTCGCATAGCCCATAATTTCTTAAAATTAAACACATCTGTAACCCAAGCCTTCAAATGCCGTGAACAATCATCTTTCGGCCCTGCAGAATCGATAATTTCGATCGCCTTCCGTTTAAAGAAATTCAAATATATAGTTGGGGAAAACGTTTCAACTTTAAGTACACAAATAATAGTAAAAAGAAAAAAAATACTTGGGAACTTCATCGCAAAGTAAGTAACATTCAGAAACACGCAATAGGCTCGTTATAAATTTTTTTTTGCTTATCACAAAAAAGGCAATTATTAGTTTTCTAATTGCTATAGGCAAGCGATATAATTTTTTTTGCGAAATTATATTGTCATAATTATTCTAAAAATAGGTTAAGTGCAATGGTGGCTCATTTTCAATCATCCAGTTATTACCGATTCCAAATGGAAGTCGGGTTTTTATTGAAAATTTTTATATCAGTTCTAAACGTCTTACAAAACAAGCAATATCCAGCAAAATTTTTATTGGTCCAAATTAACGCTTACACTATAAATTGGCCTCGCTTTTGCCAATTTTATTATTGTCGAAGTCGTTATCTAAAGCTGCCTGTTCCAACTCGCCGTTAAAATAACGTAATTAATTTCGTTTACGATCGATCGTTAAATAGGGATGCGATTTGAGAACCGACACCGATTTGATGGATTTCTTTGAAACGGAAAACATTGTAATCTTTTTACCTGAATTATTGATTAAAATATATTTAAATTTCCTAAACTTAAAAGCCTTTTTTCATTACATTCTCAAAGAAAGCCTCCTTCATTTAGTTTTCCACCAGACATATTTCTATCATTCGCAGCCTACGAGATATTGAAAAAAACTCGTTCCATAAAAGAAATTACCTTTATTTAAGCTCGAGCTCTTTCATTTCTTCTACCCTTGTTCGGGCAAAGTCATTTTTATCGGCGCTTACATTCTATACAAAGAGTTTTCAGAGAGGTTTCAAAAGTAGACCTGGATACAAACGAAAACCTTATACCTATTCGGAGAAAATAATTTGAAAAGGGAAAAGTGAACAGTATAATCATCATTATCAATTTGAATCTTGAAGCAGGTAAAACGCTTACGGTTTGATACAAATTCAAAAGCAAAGTGAGTTTAATTTGAAGTATTTAACAATCATAATCTATAGAGTTTAGATATACAACATGGAACCTCGGATACGCATTTTGTAAATGTCACAGAAATCACAAACCAGTCAAGAGCGTTTTTGATTGGTGCAAATTGCCAAAAACCAGTTTTCTGACTGTTTTTAACTAATTAATTATTAGAAATAATCACGTTGCGCATGAACCATGCATTTCCATCCTTATGGCACCTCCTAGTACAGTCATACAAGGATTTATCTACTGAAAAAATCCGAGTAAGCCTAAATTTTGTCTACACCTTTATTTTACCTCAAGAAATAATGAATTAAAAGTCCCCACCGATATCTTGTTTGCGTTTCAAGATATTCAAGGTCAAATATCACAGAAATGAGTTTTTCTTAAATATTTTGCTTTTGGTATATCTTACGACTCTTTTGGTTAAAAATATTGGGAAATTCTCTTCAAAAAATGTTATTTACATATTTTATGACATACCAACTGATTTCCACATGATACGCCAGGGAAACAGAGGGTAGCACCAGTTTCCACACCACCACAGAGGTAAGATGCAAGGCGCGTTTTTTTTTACATTGTATTTTTACTGTAGGCCTAATCCATGATCTTTCTTGTTGTGACTTTTAGATGTAGAATGTGCGATCTTCATTCTCGTAATCTGTCCCCTCTTCCACGACGTACAAATGTTACCATTCAACACAGCATCGGCCCATAATGTATTTGGTGTTAACATTTGTACCGTTCAGTCCTGGCTCCGAAACAACGTACCCCGTACCGGAAAGAGTTGGGTAGTGGGTAGACCTGTGATCAGGACAAGTTTCGGCTGTACAGACAAGTCCAGCAGGATAACCGCAATCCTTATGTCCTAGTTGAACGTACGGACATAGATCAGTTATACTTTCTACCCAGCTGAGATACGCGATTCCGAATTTGTCGCTAGAAGTTTTCGGGGACTGGTGCTGAACCTACGGCTTATTTCTGCTTAGCAGCTTTATACCGTAACCGTACAACCGCCGGCTTTACCCGTGGCCATATATTTACCGCTTTCCGCTTTTGCGCTAATATCTGTACTGTAATACCTTGACCACACACAAACCTCTCACTCTCGCACTCTCTCTTCACTCGTACACTATTGCTCTATGAGGAGCTATTATGAATTAAGGAAAATTTGGTTAAGGTTTTATCAAACAGATCTGAGTTTTCATTTTCTTTTCCTCTGTTATTACACAATGAGTAATGGATAAATTATTCTTCAATAGTTTTTTTATTCCTTTATCTGCGCATTGACCCCTGGTTTTTCTTTCTCCACTGTAATAAGCTACCTGGTGCTAGTGGGCTCTCAATCACTATAATCTTGAGGGTGGCGCCCGAGATTACTGCTGGATTAACAAAAAGATAAATACCGACTGTTCGGGGGAAGAAGAAGACGCGACAGACCAAGAAGAAGCTGGAGAAGTGGTGTAGACGAGGAAATGAAGGACAGAGGCCTAGAAGAGGATGCCTGGATTGACAGAGATGGTTGGAGATCGGGAATCGGAAGACGTAGAACGTTATAAACCGATAATTATATATATATATATATATATATATAATTTGGAGAGGATATCGGGTAACGGTCTGGACTAGTGAAACTCATTTGTTTTTATACTCAATATTTCGTCTTATATTTTAGACTTCATCAGGAGAAACTACAAGAAAAATAATAATCACTAGTCCAGACCGCTACCCGATATCCTCTCCAAATTATTTAATTAGTACGGTCGATAACTGATTTTCATTTATATATATATATATATATATATATATATATATATATATATATATATATATATATATATATATATCATGGTATATTTTTCCATGGATTCTTAAGAAGCAACGGCACTGCTTGGTGTTACTATTTTAATAAGCCCCATAATGTGAAGTGTGTTGTGGCCGTCTATTGTGTAGACACTGATATCTGCATCAGCTAATTACTGAATAAGAGCACCAGTTTCAAATAATAGAGTTTTTGGTTGTGGATGGTAGATAGCAGCAACTTCATACATTATTGTTTCTCTCTACGACGCGCTGAATGCAAGAGTTGACAGAATATCTAAAAAAGGTTTGATGTGAAGGATCGTGTACGTTTCGTAGCCATAATAGCATGACAAATAGCGGTATACTTATACTCAACATGGTCTGTTTTGCCTTTTCTGTTTTTCAGAAATAATTCTTCAATAAAGTATGAAAGGCTATGTGAGATGTTTTCGTTAAAATTATGAAACATTCTACTGGGAGGAGATAAGATTGACAATCAACAGTCATGAAGCGAATGTCTTCACTCTCTAATAATTTTGGTCGTCACAGTTTATACAATTCGAAGGTGTTCTTTTGCCGGTTGAGATTTCCTATTTTCATACCAAGCTTTACTTAAAATATCACTTTGAGTATCGCGGAAAGAAATCATGGTCGAAAAGGAATGAACTTTTATCAGCTACAACAACCGAAAAGCGTGGAAATTGAAAATGAAAAGAAAGCTAAGGAAAATTGGAGGATTGAAAATTTTGGTCCTGGACGGGATTCGAACCCGCGTCCTCAGCATTGCCGGCGCTTATACGCTGTAACCAACCATGACCCTACAGATCTTTTTGATTGGTGGTGTTAAAGGAAGCTGCGTGGTTCTCCGCTCATTGCAAAACCTCTAATTATACATTGATATTTCTTAGTTTTTTTTGTCTCTCTTTCCTCGTTGGCTTCTTCACCACAAAAAAAAAACAAAAAGTTTTTAAATCAAAAGATCCCAAGCTAGAGCGTGTTATGCCAAGAAAATACTGAGATGTACCGGCAGCATCGTCATCTCGTCGTCTTTTAGATGACACTATGCTACTCCCCTAGGACGCCAACCTCCAATTCAAGGATTGATGCGGGTTTCCCTCACGACGAACACGGTTTTCCGAAAACCTTATTTTGCGCCCGGAGGATTTAATCGTTGGCTCTCTCTTTTCTCCCTTCGTGCTCGTAAGCAGCTCGCACCAACAATACTAGGGGGACTCGTGCACTGGCCGCCTTAGGCGATCCCGATAGTGAGGGGACCCACGCAAAGTATTGTCAGCCTAATACGCGATCCAAGTGCAGGGTAAGCAAGTCACCACACTTCTGTCGAGAAAAATGAGGGGACTTTTAGATGCTACTATGTATACTTTTTGCTACAGTTTTTATGTACTGTTACCGAATCTGTATCCCTTAAACGTTCTGCATGTTCATCTTCTCTTTCCGAACTTGCGTCTCTCAAACCATCTATACCGCGTTTTACAGTCACTGTAACACCTTTCGAGAGCAATTGACTGCAAATAAAACAAGACTCATCCATCGCAATGGGTAATTTAATCACAAAACGAAACGTCTTGACTTCTTGCCAACTAGATTTGAACTGACTTACATCGATTGAATGCGATTACCCAGTCGATCATATTTGACAGATAACCAATGAAGCAAATGTCATTTGGCAACCACTCGTTATTAAATGACGTTCATGACTTTTGACCTTGAATATCTAAAAACGCAAGGGCGATATTGATGGGGACTTTTAAGACATTATTTCTTGAGGTAAAATAAAGGTGTAGACATAATTTAGGCTCACTCGGATTTTTTCAGCAGATGCTGCTTTTTCCGGCCTAATATAATTGGAGTATCCAGGGTGCGCAAGGAAGTGTGTGCGCAAAACGAGTCTCTCTCTTCGAATTTGGTACGAAATAAAACAACAATATAATTAATGGCGATATTACTCCAAAAATTATAAAACCCAATTGTGCAACCTTCAATCGTGACGTATGCCATTGCAGAACAAGACCTGGGATCCCAGAAAAAAGAACGATTTTCTCCGGCAGAGAGTCAAACGAGGTAGGTGTCCCTATATGACGAATTTGTTTAACAGCTTTTGGTACAGCCTCTATTTTTGCAGCTCCAGGTCGTACCCCATGTTGGTCTATTTCAGATCCTAAATAAATTATGGTTGAACAAAGAAAAACGCATTTGTTGATGTTGAGCGTGTTTGGAATATTGCTTTGATGCTACATAAATTTGCTTCGGGACTTTTGCTTGGTAAAATTACGTCGTCAAGATAAACTGCAGCTATGTCGCGATATGGCCCTAATATTTGATTCATCATGCGCTGGAAGAATGCTGGTGCGTTACTGAGTCCAAATGGCATTCGGTTGTACTCGTATTGTCCTCCAGGTGTTACAAAAGATGTAAGGTATTTACTATGTTCGGCTATTGGAATCTGGTGGTATCTTGAGCTTGAGTTTAAACTGGTGAATACTGAACATCCGCTTAATTTATCTATCTGGTCATCAATAGGAGGCAGTGGATGTCTGTCTTTGATTGTTTTGAGGTTAAGTTTTCTGTAATCCAAACACATTCTGTCATTGGCATCTTTCTTCTTAACTAAGAGCACAGTAGAAGCATAACAAGAATTATATTGGCGCACTATTCCGGCTCCTAGTAACTCAGAAATAATTGTCCTCACTTTTTCTTTTTTCGTTTCTGCCATTCTCAGCTAATTTAGCTTGCCCAAAATGTTCAGATACAGTGCCGAATAGATCTCTAAATTCCTGTAATATATCCATTAGTTTCTTCCGAAGTTGCCGGTCACTCGTACCAATTTTCATATCTTTTTCTTAATTTCAAGTCGCAGTATACGTCCAGCTTGGTCTCTAGCTTCCATTTTGCCGAAGAATGCTCTAGCTATAGGATCTTTATTGTTTAGAGTGAGATCCTTGCCCGATAAATTTATTATTGGTATTACTGGTACGTTTTCTGGAGATAAGTGAATAAGGATCCGAGGAATTGCATATTCCCTCCCCAGTTGGCATCTGAAACAGGCTTCAATGTAAAAATCTTCCTGAACTGATGATTTGCTAATAACATAAAGATTTCCAATATGATTTGGTGGAATAATCGTTGCTTCTTCTAACCATAACGTAATTTTATTTAGTATATCATAGTCTGGTTGTTGAAGTTCACTGAATCTTTGACTTTTACTATCTTTTGATACAAGTAACCATGGTTGCTCAGTAAATGCTTGTCCTATTATTATTGGAACCTCTTGTAGATTATCAGGAACCACAAGGCAATCTACAGTTCTTTGGACACCATTAACTTCCAATGTGACTGTTACTTCTCCTAAGACCTGTATGTAGTTCATTCCATAATATCGCTAGTCTGAAAGAGCCCTAATTCAAATACCTCATTCACGATTGTCAAGTGACATTCTGACGTACTCAGGTGTTATATAGATAAAGAAGATTTTTTTTGTGAGTCAGTGAAACAACAACAGATTTAAATGGAGACGCAGTTGTTATCAGACATTGACGAAAAGTCCAAGGAAGTTGTATCAGGTTATACACTTTTCTATGTTACTAAAAAAACACTAATAACAAACCCATGTTTTGCAGAAATAGCCAAAAAAGATAAAAAAACAACTACAAATAAAGAAAAAGCTGTCGATTTCTGTGTACCTAAATTATCACCGCGAGACAGTATCCATCCCAGTTATTCAAATTTGCAATTACCATAGTAAGTTGCTAAATATCAATAGATGATAATAATCATAATTATTACCTATTCTAGTCGTATTGTTTGTCGTCACAGATTGCACGCCAGTAAAAATCATATGAAAAAAGAAATTCATAGGGAATTAAGACATATTGAATTGGACCAAAGCAAAGCTTTGGATGGTGTCCGAATTCACAGGATTTTCTCAGACAATGAAATTCAAGTGAACAAGGAGGAAATTTTAGAACTTACGAGTAAACAAAAGAGACGTTTAGAGGAACTTTTGGCTGCACCTTAACGGTTTTCTTGAAACCTATCCTAATATTATTTAAGTTTGTCTATTTTTTATATATTTTTTTAATTATTATACAAATATATTAGATATTATTTTTTTATTTTTTCTTCTATGATAAAAAAATTATATTTGGACTTTTCTTTAATTTATTTGAAAAGAAAAACGATATTTTTTAAAGGGAGCGTCGTTATAAATATTTTTTTTATAACTTGAATCTTTCTTTTATCCTCTATTTCAAACCAAAATCTTTTTGTTTCGTTTTTTACCGTAATTAAATACAGACCGCTCCGTTTCGTTAAAGATTTATATATTTTGTCGGATAAATGGCTTAAAAATTTAGGAGCCTTTAAAACACCTTTTTTTTTCCTTCGCGTTATCTCACCAAACGAAAAGATAATTTTTCTTTTTGTTCGCGTTTTTATTCGCGCATTTTTTACCATCCGGCTCGGCCCGGTTGACAAGCTTTTTAGATTAAAACGGCTTAGAAATGATACGTCTTTATCTTGGTTGGCAGTTTTAATTTTCCCCTATAAAAGTCACTTGCTGCTAATGAATATATATATAGGGAGACTTCATTTTGTTACTGCTGTCGTATAAAAATAGGATAAACGAACCAGACGGTTTCTTTTTTAATTTATTTGATTCCGTAACGAACATTTAAAGGTACACAAAAATAAAATCGAGAATCAGAACTTTCTATAAAAAATCTTTATTCACATTAGCTTATAATTAATTTATTCGTTGAACAAAATAGCGTAGGTACCGAAGGCGATGGCAACATCAGCTTGGGCCCAGAATCTGTGGAATTCGAATTCAGGAATTTCACCACCTGCCATGATACCTTCAATCTTGCTCCATTGTGGGTCTTGTTTGAACCAGGAACGGATTTTTAGGAAGGTAGCAGAAGAGTCGATAACATCACCGTTCGGGTAGACACCAGTCCATCCAGGTGGTACGTAAACGGGTTCTTGGAAGCGTTTGTATTGGTCGGGTATTTCAGGAATGGTGATACCTTTGTCAGTAGAGTGAGAGTAGAGAGCATCTAATAAACCTTTAGCGGCAGCCTTGGCGGCAGCGTCACCTGTGGCGGCGGCATAGTAAGCAAGAGTCCTAGCAGTAGCTGAGGCAGTACCAATTTCGTGTGTGTAGGTGCCTACGTTAACGCGGATTTCTGGTGGAACACCTTGCCAGGTAAGATGGTCGGGCATTTGGAAATCTCCGTTTTCTAGTTTGACAACGGACAGTACCCAGGAAACCCATTTTTGTAAGATGGGGAGGGCAGCGCTGTCTTTGCTGACATAGTAGTATTGGGCAAGACGATCAGTAGACCAAGCTTGCATACCGTACCATCTGTTGGATGGTGGATCATGGTAGACTGGTTCCCAGTCGTAGAACATACCGTGGAAAGTGTCAGAAGTCAAATTGCTGGTAGGTGTATCGTACCGACCGTTCCAGGAGTTGGTGACACCACCGGCGAATGCACCTTCATCGGTTTGCAAGTACTTGTACAATTCCAATTGTCTCTGAAGTGAAGTAGCCCAGTCTTGTACAGCGGTAGCACCTTTGGGTTTCAATTCGTCTACTGTAGATAGAGCGTGGGCAGCCATTGGGTTTTGGTAACCGAAGTGAGCGGCACCATCTCCAATAATCCAGGCCCAATTGCCTGAGCCGGGCATAGCTCCTCCCCAGGCGTAGTACCAGTTGATGAGGTAATGAGCACTTTCTTTTCCGTAACCACCGCCGCAGTTGTATGGTCCCACACAATTACCAATCTGAGGAAAAAAAATAAATATTCACCTGATACTCATTGTATGGTCAACAACTGCTTACCTTCTTGAAGTATTTGTCAAACAAACTGTATCTCAAATAGTCGCCCATTTTGGCGGCCTTGGCCACCGTTTGGGAAATAGTGCTTTCTACACCCTTCTCTTTGGCCCATTGAATTGCCCAGTAGACGGCTTGAATAGCACGAGCGTCTGCGTCAGGAGCAGCAGTGTATTTCCATTGTCTGGTGTAGCTGTTGTCTCCGACGAACAAGTCCAGAAAACCGTTCTAAAAAAAAAGCATTCAATTATTTATATTTCTCTGGCATTAAGAAATTTCTGCTTGTAGATGACGCTGTAATGCAATTGTATTTTGATCATGAAATAATCGAATATGGTATTTGTTTTTCTTGAAAATTTTCATTGATTGAGGTAAATTTTCTTATTAATATTTTATTTTCACTAAAAATGTTGATTGAATCTTGAGTGCTACCTCCAGAAATTATTCGTTCTGGTACTAGCATAGAAACAAAGCAAGCCTATTTATTCCTACTATCTGATACAGGCGAAGAGTTATTATAAATATTACTCACTCTGCCTCCATATCTGAAGTTATCGCAAGTTGGTTGTGGAATGGTTCTCCAGACGGATTCCAAAGGTCCTCTTTGGAAAGTGTTGATTAGAGATGGTCCATTTTCGGTTGGTCCCTGTTCACATTGACCTTGCGCATCACCGAATCCATATTTGTTGTCGACATCCAAAAGCCAATGCATACTGTAGATAGAGTCAGTACCATATGCGTTTTTCAGTTCTTGGTAGATGGGATCTTGACCCACAGGTACCCCAGTTTGTATGGGAGAAGGATATCTGCTAGGGTCGTCAAGCTCATCAGCGTAAGTAGCTGGTTTACCCGGGTTGTAGCCTCCCAAAGTGGGTTGGAAAGTGGGAATGATGTAGGTTTCCAAATTATTCCAGGCATTGTTGAAGCTGGAAAAGTCTCCCGTAACATACCCGTTAATAGCTTCTAACCATACGTAATAGGAATAGGCTTCTGAAGTGGTTTCGTGACCATAGTCAGGGGCTTCAACCTAAGAAATTCGAAGTGATTTTTTTTTAAATTGTTAGCAATAATTGTTTAATACTTACGACCAAGGTTTCGATGGAGTGGTAGGGTACACCTTCTTTGGAGAAGTATCCATTAGCGGAATTATGAAGTTTTTGGTATTGTTCTTTAAAGCGGTCCATATAGGTTCCAGCTTGGATACCTGCCACTAGGGCCAGTAACAAAACTGTAGTTTTCATGTTGTATCCTTGAATGTTTGAAAAAAAAAATAATATAAAAAAATGCATTCAATATTCTTTTTCTAAAAATATTGTTACCTGTCGCCTTCGATGTAATCGTTAAGCAACCTGGTTGTAGCGGTAGTTCTTTTATGATTATATAGAAAAATGTAATCTTCGCAAGCTACTTGAAATTGTATTTTTCCATTTTTTTGAAAAACACTTCGCATAATCAATTTGTTTTTGAAGGCCAACGAAAAACACTTAAGTACTTATCGAGAAATGGATTAGGTAAAGCTGCTTTTACAAAATCGACTTCTCTGTTTACAGAGATGGAGATTTCTCTGGGCAAAGTTCAAGAATAACGTAACTAAATATGTTTATACATTATTATTGTGTGTGGAAATTGAGCCAGAGTGAAATGATAAACAAAATAGCTCATAAAATAATTTAAAAAAATCATTGATTGTCATACGAAACTTTATTAAATTTCGTCACAAGCATTTTTTTTGCCCAGACTATTGTCGGTCCAGGACCAGAACTACTAGAACCCAGAAGATGGCCAACGAAATATTACTGTACTGGAGTACTTCCTTATAGGGAAGCCAGCTAACTCTTCAGTAGAGTGGTCTCTCTAGTTATTATAGTCCCAATAATCAGTCATAGAGATCAGTATAAAAGGTACTGATTATTAATAAATAAAACTAACCTATAAACTAAATATACCTCTATTCATCCAGGAATTAGGCTATACTTTAAATTGCTGCCCATGAATAAGAGTCCACTGTTGATAATAAAAAGGGGCTTACCCAACAATTGTTCCTTCAAACTGCCAAAACTTACAACAGTACCTCGAGCATTACCTTCCAGAAGATAGAACGTAGAATGGTCTAGTATAGGGGAAGTCTATCCTGTAATTTGCCACTAATGGGTGTGGTATAGCTAGGCCTCGAAACCAGGACTGGGTTTGGGTACTTAGACGGTCATAAGCAAGCAGATGGAAGCAGTTATAGACAGAACAGATAGAGGCAGATAGAGGTAGATGGAAGCCATTAGAGACACGTGTTATCAGTTATAGGGACGTGTAAGCGGTTATGAGCACATGTGAGCAGTTATGAGCACATGTGAGCAGTTATGAGCAGGCCTAAAGAAAATCAAGTATAAGAAAGGATTTCTGATACAAATTATACAAGGGGTAAGTTAGGACAATAATTAATGTTAATAGTTACATTTTCTGAGTAAGGATGGTTTTAGGAAGGGAGCATAAAGAAACTAAGAAGACTGAGAAATCTTACCCTTGTTGTTGGATGGCCTTGGAGTGGAAAGTTAAATCGTAGCCGTACCAGTCAATTTTAACTTTAATTATGTTAAATCGGTATAAAGCCAGAACGGTTGCACAGCGTAAGAAAGGCAAAACGAAACTTAATTTAAAAATTAAAGTGAAAGCAGCCTACTTAATAAATCGGCAAGAAGAAAAATCAACCACCTGGTCAGGTGACTTCTTCTAAAAGAAAGAGGTTACGAATCCCCTCCAACACGAGTCCAGAATCCTGTCAATTAAGAGAATTATAACAACCTAAGTTGAATTACCCAAGACGTCATTGATATCTTTGTCAATATGGAACTGGTAGAACCAATGGTAGAACTCAATCTAAAGTAATGTAAACTTTCCTATTTAATTAAAACATCCAAACTATTTTTCCACCTTGTTTTATAGGATCCCAGCTCATCAGAACCAGAACTCCTGAAATAGCTGTCTAGCTCTCAAAAACAATAAATCAATTATTATCTTCTTTCAAAAATTAACCAGATGGTACCGACAATTTTAGGAAGCCACTGAATACATTCTTGGTAAAAGACAAAATCCATAAAAGCAGCATTTTACCTTTTTTTTTTTGTTCCTATACCTATTTGTTTATAAGAAGAAATCCTATTTTATTGTTGAAATTTAGCATTTAAAATTATTTGCTTGCGGCAACAGATGGAGCAACCGATGAGTTTTATGTTTTAAATGTACATGTATACAGGGTTATTGGTTATAAATGTCACCCCCCTCTACTTTTTTATTTGACATTTTAGAAAAAAGTGTCTTGAATAAAAAATTTATGGTTGAGATTAGATTTTTTGAAAAACTCCCCTTTGCATATATAGGGTGTTTCAAAAAAGCTGGTCGTGCTCCAACTTTCTTATTTTGAATTAAATACCCTGTATATCATTCAATATTCGGATTCTACGTCAAATTCTGAACAGATTTCATGTGATATACCCAATACCTAAGTTCAACTGTTTTGGAAATATTGACAGTTGAAAATTGAACTTTTTGCAAATTTGACAGGCTGTAAAACCTAAACGGTTAACTTTTGAGCAAAACCGATCTTACATTTTTTTCTAAGATTTTCACAAGTTATCATTTGATACCAACTTTGAATTTAACCGAAGATTAAATTTAATTGGAATTTTCAATCAGGGCTTAAATTCAAAGTTGATGTCAAATATTGGTGTCAACTGATAGTTTATTAAAATCTAAAATAAAAATGTAAGATCGGTTTTGCTCTAAAATTACTCTTTTAGGATTAACAGCCTGTCAAAGTTGCAAAAAAGTAAATTTTCAACTGTCAATATTTCCAAAACAGTTGAACTTAGGTATAGGGTATATCTGATGAAATCTGCTCAGAATTTGACGTAGAATCCGAATATTGAATAATATACAGGGTATTCAATTTAAAATAAAAAAGTTGGAGTGCGACCATCTTTTTTGAAACACCCTGTATATGCAAAAGTGAGTTTTTCAAAAAATTTAATTTCAACCATAAATTTTTTATTTGGGACACTTTTCTCTAAAATGTCAAATGGAAAAGATAGAGGGGGGTGACATTTATAACCAATAACCCTGTACATATTCACTTAAGCCTAGTACACAAAAATATATGCATAATATTGATCACGAATTAATTTACTATATTGAAATCAAGCCAATAATCAGATTGAAATGAACCCGTAACATGATCTAAAGTGTCAGGTATCGTTTGCCATGGTTCATTCAACATTTTTCCAGAGTAGCGGAATATGATTCATTTTACAAACCTGTAAATATTCCAATAATGGTTTTTCGAAAAGCTGATGCAGAGTAAAATAAATAGTTATTGATAGCTTGAAAATTTCATTATTCTGATGCTTCATAGAAAAACGTAAGATTTATAAACCCACCTGCTTGGCGCATAATGATATTAGTAGCTGGCATCGCGAACTCCCTTTTAGAAGAGCTGCGCTCCTTAAGCGAAAAGAAATTTCCCTCGGATATTCTTATCACACTTTATAGAGTGTTAAAACTTACCCAGGCCTGACAGAATGGCTTTCAACTTTATAGGAAATCCGGGAGTTGGGCATTGGAGAGGCCACTGTCGAAAGGAAACAGTTTTGGTGTAAATATTTTTTCTGCTTTGAGGATAATCTAATGTATATTCTGATATAATCACCTACAGACGCGGCAGCAAAGAACAAAAAATAAAAATTATTAAGATCTTTATTCACATTAGTTATTAATTAATCTATTCGTTGAACAAAATAGCGTAGGTACCAAAAGCAATGGCGACATCAGCTTGGGCCCAGAATCTGTGGAATTCAAATTCAGGAATCTCACCACCTGCCATGATACTTTCAATCTTGCTCCATTGTGGATCTTGCTTAAACCAAGAACGGATTCCTATGAAGGTTGCAGAAGAGTCGATGACATCACCGTATGGGTAGACACCGGTCCACCCAGGTGGTACGTAAACCGGTTCTTTGAAGCGTTTATATTGGTCGGGTACTTCAGGAATAGTGATTCCTTTATCAGAAGAGTGGGAGTAGAGAGCATCCAATAAACCTTTGGCGGCAGCCTTGGCGGCAGCCTTGGCGGCACTATCACCTGTGGCGGCGGCATAGTAAGCAAGAGTCCTAGCAGTAGCTGAGGCTGTACCAATTTCGTGTGTGTAGGTGCCGACGTTAACGCTGATTTCTGGTGGTACACCTTTCCAGGTGAGATGATCGGGCATTTGAAAATCTCCGTTTTCTAGTTTGACAACGGAAAGTACCCAAGAAACCCATTTTTGTAAGATAGGTAGGACAGTGCTGTCTTTGCTAACATAGTAGTATTGGGCAAGACGGTCAGTAGACCAAGCTTGCATACCGTACCATCTGTTGGATGGTGGGTCATGATAGACAGGTTCCCAATCGTAGAACATGCCGTGGAATGTGTCAGAAGTTAAATTGCTGGTAGGTGTATCGTAACGACCGTTCCAGGAGTTGGTGACACCACCGGCGAATGCACCCTCTTCGGTTTGCAAGTACTTGTACAATTCCAATTGCCTCTGGAGTGAAGTGGCCCAGTCTTGTACCGCGGTAGCACCTTTAGGTTTCAATTCGTCCACTGTAGATAGAGCGTAGGCAGTCATTGGGTTTTGGTAACCGAAGTGAGCGGCACTATCTCCAATGATCCAGGACCACCAGCCTGCATCTGGCATAGCTCCTCCCCAGGCGTAGTACCAGTTGATAAGGTAATGAGCGCTTTCTTTTCCATAACCACCACCGCAGTTGTATGGTCCCACACAGTTTCCGATCTAAGAAAAAAATTGAATATTAACCTAAAACTGAATGGATTTTTGGTAAGTGTTTACCTTCTTGAAGTATTTATCGAACATAGTGTATCTCAAATAGTCACCCATTTTGGAGGCTTTGGATACTGTTTGGGAAATAGTGTTCTCTACACCCTTCTCTTTAGCCCACTGGATAGCCCAGTATACGGCTTGAATGGCACGAGCGTCCGCGTCAGGAGCAGCAGTGTATTTCCATTGTCTGGTGTAACTGTTGTCGCCAACAAACAAGTCTAGGAAACCGTTCTGAAAAAAAAATTGATTTCTTTTGAAATGAAAAATTTCTGCTGATGAATGAGGCAGTTATGTGTTGAAGCTGAATCGATCAAATAGTCGTTTGCCTTGAAATCTTCTCTTTATTTGTTGAAGATGATTTTTCAGATTCAATTTTATTTCTCTAAAGATAGATAACACTTTCATAAAACAAAATGTAAATGACAATGTTCTGCTATTAAAAAAAGCATTGAAATTGAAAAATATGTATTACTTACTCTGCCTCCATATTTGAAGTTATCACAAGTTGGTTGCGGAATGGTTCTCCACACAGATTCCAAAGGTCCTCTTTGGAAAGTGTTGATCAGAGATGGTCCATTTTCGGACGGTCCCTGTTCGCATTGACCTTGCGCATCACCGAATCCATATTTGTTGTCGACATCCAAAAGCCAATGCATACTATAAATAGAGTCAGTACCATATGCGTTTTTCAGCTCTTGGTATATAGGATCTTGTCCCACAGGTACCCCAGTTTGTATGGGAGCAGGATATCTGCTGGGGTCGTCAAGCTCATCGGCGTACGTTGCTGGTTTACCTGGGTTGTAGGATCCCAAAGTGGGTTGGAAAGTAGGGATGATGTAGGTTTCCAAATTATTCCACGCATTGTTAAAGCTGGAAAAGTCACCAGTGACATAACCGTTAATGGCTTCCAACCATACGTAATAGGAGTAGGCTTCTGAGGTAGTTTCGTGACCATAGTCAGGGGCTTCAACCTAAAGTAAAATTGTCAAGTGTTATCTTCTTCTTTATGTAATGATTGTTTAATACTTACGACTAAAGTTTCGATGGAGTGGTATGGTACACCTTCTTTGGAGAAGTATCCATTAGCGGAATTGTGAATTTTTTGGTATTGTTCTTTAAAGCGGTCCAAATAGGTTCCAGCTTGGATACCTGCCACTAGGACCAGTAATAAAACTGTGGTTGCTTTCATGTTGTAACCTTATAACAAAAATGTAAACAAAATATTTGATGAATGTGAAAAAAAAAACTTATTAAATACCTCTCGCTTACGCTCCAGGTCTCTGCAACATCTGGCTGCAACAGCAGCTCTTATAGAAAAATGCAATCTATGCATGTCACTTGAAATTCGAACCCTGGTAATCTATAGTTTCTAACATTTTAATATTGATAACTATATCGGGTTCAACTACTTTTTTTTTTCTTCCAAAACACTTTCAATCTTATAATCAATCGGAATATGTTGGAGGCAAATAGTAAACAATATATTATTTGAAAAGTGGAAATGCTTTTTTGTTTATCCGAAATTATATAAATAAAAATAAACCCTATTCCCATAAGTAAATTGAAAAGCCATTGATTGAGGGTGTTATTGCGCCGCTTGCAATATGTCGCTACATAAATCAAAATTTCGCTAGATTAGCAAGTATACCTACCTATGATTTATTTTATAAACCCATAAATGAAAAATGTTCCAATGCATTTTCTTTTTTCAAAAATCTGCTGCAGTATGAAACAAATATTAATTAAAAGCCTAATTATGTTGATGCTCCATAAAAAAACCTAAAATTATAAATCCGACTACTTTGGTGCATGATGATATTCGTGAAAGCGGACGTGGCGAACTTCCATTCAGCAAAAATAAATTTCCCTCCAAATATTACACTCTATAGAATGTTGAAACTTACCCATGCGTTGCAGAGTGGCTTTCAACTTCATAGGAAATCCGGGAGCCGGGCGTCGAAAAGTCCCCTGTCATAAGGAGACGAGAGAGTTCATCGACATGTTTTCCATGGAATTTTTAATGAAGCTTATACTGATTTTGTGTAGGGTAAAAACATGATGTGTGTATTCTACTTGAGTTGATGACGTTATGTGAAATTAATAATTCAACAAATATTTCGGGAATCAATATGAGCGATGGTTCATGTGCAGGATTGTTACTTATAGAGAAAATCCTTATTCAATTTAACCATCGAATAATCGGAAATTGAAGGATTCACTTCCGGGCGGCTTTTAAAATCTACATGCTTCGCTGGAAATTTTATAAACTCTTTCCTCGACTTTATTGACATTAGATGGAAGTTCAACAGATAAAATGCTGGCGTATTTATAAATAAATTCACTGCTGTCGAAGAGATTCTGGATGAATCCTTATATACCCATAATGCTTCGATAAATTTACCGCAAACAAAAAGATTGATAGAAAAATCATTAATAAAATTAGAAAGATTGTAAAATCCTTCAATCCTTTATCAAACTGCATACTGTTTGACAAGCACGTGACGTAACCCTTAACACACGAGTGTTCCTATTAATGATGACAACAGCATCTACTTAAATTACCCCTAGTTCGCTCTCTTTATTTACAATAAATTCGACAATATAATATGCTTCCTTCACCAAATTGGATAGTTTGAGTTGGCAAAGAAAAGATGCAACAAAACAGAAAAATCCCAAGAAAATTTGCATGGATCGACCTCAAAATTACAATAGAAACGTCAGCAAACATAAAT
Organism: Ceutorhynchus assimilis; assembly: GCA_917834065.1. Classification (NCBI taxonomy): domain Eukaryota; kingdom Metazoa; phylum Arthropoda; class Insecta; order Coleoptera; family Curculionidae; genus Ceutorhynchus; species Ceutorhynchus assimilis. The sequence goes on from OU892281.1 coordinate 10,237,877, forward strand.
ACAAACCCTTTAGAAAAGGGAAAGAATCCCCTGAGGTTGAAGGGACGATCCCTTTGTAAATATAACGAGAAGCACGTCACTCGGCTCAGAGATGTTTATTCAAGTATTCTTCTTCAGACGGAAATGTGGATTTGGATGGGACAATGGATTTTTAACTACAACTTGCGGCCAAAGAAAATTAAATATGATGATTATTGAAAGTTTTTATATATTTATTATACAACAACAGAAAACACAGAATTTAACCCGCTCTCCTCTATAGAAATTAAAACAAAGAAGAAGTGAACTGTGTTTAGGATTTTGGGACAGAGCCTCAAAAATGTAATTAACACAAAGCGGGCTGCCGCAAAGGGTACAAAGAATCTATCGATCGAGCCCTCATATGTTTCGTTTCTTTGATCCCCTGTAAAAATTACAAAATTGATTTTGCTTTTAACTTCAGGTAGGTATATTTCAGAAGCTTTATAGGAATGTACCTATTGACTTTAATCCATCAATCTTTGTCATATTAAATTCTAATCAAGGTTAAAATATATTGTGTTGAAGATTTCACGTTTCCAATTTCCGGAACAATATTAGGTTTTCTCGTTATACAGAAATTCGTTGCCAATCTAAATTTTAATAAGTGGATATAGTTCAGGATTGCGACCATAGTTATAATTGAAATTTGTGCTAAGCTGAATCACTTGCAAGGGATTGTGTCGCTTTTATGAATAGCAATTTTCAATTACGAATAAAATAAAATGTCTGTCACATTGTTTTTTTTTTTCTGAACTGTTTTTCAAAGTTAGTTCGATTGATTGGAAGTACCTACTGATACTAATAGACAAAAATTGTTCAAAAATAAAAAACTCAAAATGGTTCTCGATATCAAAATTCAAAGTAGGTACCTACCTACCTATGCGATCAATTTTATGTTTGTTTAGTTTTATTATAAGTTGAATAAGTCTTCCTTGATAACTATGGAAGCAGTTATTTTTTCCGCATATCAGAATCATCTAATAAAAAAAGTTCAGTAATCCTTATTTTAATTTTTATATATTATATTTTTGCAGTTCAATTAGTAAGTTAATAAACATGCGTTACAATAGGAATAAAATATTACAATGGTATTTTGGTGCACTTGAAAAAACATTGTTTGTTTTAGGTATCTATTTAATTTTATTTTCAAATACATTATCTACGCTTATCACCTCATTTTTAACAATAATTTCAAATAGAAATAGTATCGCAGGCTTTCAATTATTTTTCAAAGGACCCCGCAGGCCCGCACACCTCTTACGGGTATTTGGTCTTCTGTCAAACTCAATGAAATTTTGATATACCTATGTTAGACCTTGACTTCCTGTTAAAAAGTTCTCATGGGCCCGAACCAATCTTATGACTAGTTTTTGAGATACAGGTAGTTTAATGTCCAAGAAATGTATAGTATTTTTAATACCCATTTAGAATAACCCTATCCCTCTTTATCAATCACGAATCAGATGAAACAAAAAATTACCAACCAAAACGAATGTCTATTGCTAATACGTCAAATTCATGTACACATAGGAAATTCCTAACCTAATTTTATTTGCCTGTTCAAGAAGCGACATACGTTTAGTCACTAGAATGACTGGTACTTCTAAATAGGTATTAAAAATTCTATACAATAAGAATCATTGCAATTGACACACATAAACATCCCCCGTGATGTGTCAAAATTTTACTTTAGTAACACACAGGTAATGTGAATATCGTGTCAGATTGATGAATCAGTGGTGAACAAAATAGTTTTAATCTGGTTTCAATAAACTGTTGAAGGAAAAAAATATTTCTACACCGCTGCACTGAATAGATTAATTGGTTAGAATTTTCACTTAATAAGAGGGATGTAGAAGAGTATAGTATGTGCCAATTGCAATGATTCCAACTGTACTAGGTGTTTTTTTATATATTGACACCCCACCTACAGCCTTTACCTTTTAGGCAGATGAAAGGTGTAAATACAAAAGTTGTACAGTATTGGCAAAATTTTTAGAATCTATGGTCAGAAATATGAAATGATGCATGCTTTCAGCTTTTTCCAGATGGGATGCCCTATATTTGGTTCTATATTCTTGAAGAGCACAATTTCCTGATTCCAAAACTATATAGTGTGTCTATATTTGGTTGAGCCGTCTCCAACATATTTAGTTCTAAAAATTTTAAAAATACTATCAGAGAAACCAAGTAGCTACATTAAATTTTACCTGCAGCATTCACCTGTAAAGGTAGAATGGTTCACAAAATCAGCTCAATCTCTGCTCAATCAAATATAAACAAACTATATATTTTTGAAATCAGGGCATTGTGCTCTTTAAGAATATAGAATAAAATATAGGGCATCCATTTGAAAAAAGTTGAAAGCATGCAAAATTTCACATTTTTGATATTTACATTTTGTTTCTGACCATGGTTTCTAAAAATTCAACCCAAACTGTACAACTTTTATATTTACACCTTTCTTCTACCAGTAAAGGTAAAGGCTGTAGGTGGGGTGTTAATATATAAAAAAACACCCTGTACAAATAAGTGGATTATTGAGGAGCTTATGGGTGGACCTCTGCGGGACGAGCACAGCCAGTTCCGCAGCCATCTACTTACCAATATGCTGTTGAACTGTTCAACTAAGATATTCATCTGAATATAGTTTTTGAACTAATGAGAAAAACTCACAACTGAGAGAATCAAGTTAATATTGTACTTGAACAACATATTGGTGAATAGATGGCTGCGGAACTCGCTACGCTCGTCCCGCAGAGTTCCACCCATAAGTTCCGCAACAATCTACTCGTTTGTACTTGAATAACTTGTCACATTATGTTACTAGTTTGGTAAAGTAACATTACTAATTCCTGATGGAAGGCAAATTGACAAAAAGTGAATAATTTTACAAATTTTGACTTTATATAATAAGTTATTGTTCAAGTACAAATAAGTGGATTATTGCGGAACTTATGGGTGGACCTCTGCGGGACGAACGCAGCGAGTTCCGCAGCCATCTATTTACCAATATACTGTTGAACTATACAAATAAGACACTCACCTGAAACGTTTAGTTTTTGAACTAATGAGAATAACTGACATTTGAGTGAGTCGGGTAATATCGTACTTGAACAACATGTTGGTCAATAGATGGCTGCGAAACTCGCTGCGCTTGTCCCGCAGAGGTCCACCCATAAGTTCCGCAACAATCCACTCGTTTGTACTTGAATAACTTGTTACATTATGTTACTAGTTTGGTAAAGTAGGTAACATTACTAATTCCTGTTAAAAGGCAAATTGACAAAAAGTGGATAATCTTACAAATTCTGACTTTACATAATAAGTAATTATTCAAGTACAGGGTATTTTCTTATATATTGACACCCCATTTACAGCCTTTACCTTTATAGATAGATGAAAGGAGTAAATACCAGTGTTGTTCCTTTACACGTAAACTATTAGTTGTTTACATTTACATGTAAACAATTTGTCAAAAATGTAAAAAATGTGAACAATAGGTAAACAATGTCAACAATGCGTAAACAATGTAGACAATGTAGACAACGCTCGAAATTTGACATTTCGAGGTTATGTTATGCTTTTTAAAACAAACAAAAACAAAAGCTGGTGGCTTGTGATATGTGATTTTGGAAATTGGTAATAATGTCGCAGTCAGGCAGGCTAAAAAATAAGGCGTTTGATGAGCTGGATTTCACCTTAATAAAACAGATGAAAAAATATAAGGCGTCTTGTAATTATTGCGAGAATCTTAAGAATCTGAGGGAAGACGATAGTTAAAGATTTTTAGTTTAAGGTTGTACTACTATTTATTTTTGTTTTCAGAAATTTAATATTTATTTTGAAGAACAATAAATGTTTTTGTAATACAAAGAGTGCTTTTTCCAACTTTATATTAAAAAAAAAACACTAACATCGTGAAAAACTTGATTGTTGACATAGTCTACATTGTCTACATTGTTTACATAAAAAATCAATGTGTAGACAATAGAGTTGTTTACATGTAAACAATCATGTAGAAAACTTCAAATAGTTTACACGCACATCACTGGTAAATACAAAAGTTGTACAGTATTGGCCAAATTTTCAAAATCCATGGTCAGAAATAAAAATTGAATGTCAGAAATGTGAAATGTTGCATGCTTTCTGCTTTTTTCGAATGGCATGCCCTATATTTGGTTTTATATTCTTGAAGAGCACAATTTCTTGATTCCAAAACTATATAGTTTGTCTATATTTGGTTGAGCCGCCTCGAACATATTTGGTTCTAAAAATTTTAAAAATACTATCAGAGAAGCCAAGTATTGTCTATTCACAATCTGTAGTCCAGAGGTACAGGTAAAATTTATCACCTTTCAATGCCATTTGATAGGGAAAGGTGATAAATTTACCTGTATCTTTGGACTACATAATACAGGTTTTCTTTCGATCTGAACAAACTGACTGTAATCATATCAGGTTTGTTTATGGGGCGTCAAAAAAACAGTTAGGGCCAATGAAATCGTGGTAAAACCAGATGACAATTGTTTGAAACAAACCTCAAGTGACTTCAATCAGCTGTTCAGATCGAAAGAATACCTGGATTGTGAATAGTATATACCTCAAATTTTACTTGCAGCTTTCACCTGTACAGGTAGAAAAAAAAAACACAACGTGAGGATACCTGTCCATCCTGGTATATTATGAGGTTGTATTAAACGTAAATGCATATAAATTGTGTACATTTCTTGAAAATTAAAGTACCTGTATCTCAAAAACTAATCATAGGATTGTATAATGACCCGAGAAAAATATACCCGTAATTTACAATGTCTTAACAGTAAAAGTTAAATGTAATCTTATAATCAAAAATTGAATCTCCAATATTTTAAATCAGTATCAATAAGTTGAAAATGGAAACAAATTAGCATTGACCCAAATTAATTAAAATATCTAAAATATACGTTCAAAAATTTTATCAGTTAGTCACCAAGCAAATAGGTGGATTATTGCGGAACTTATGGGTGGACCTCTGCGGGACGAGCGCAGCGATTTCCGCAGTCATCTACTTGCCAATATACTGTTGAACTGTTCAACTAAGACATTCATCTAAATATGCTTTTTGAACTAATGAGAAAAACTCACAACTGAGAGAATCAAGTTAGTATTGTACTTGAACAACATAAATAGATGGCTGCGGAACTCGCTACGCTCGTCCCGCAGAGTTCCACCCATAAGTTCCGCAACAATCCACTCGTTTGTACTTGAATAACTTGTTACATTATGTTACTAGTTTGGTAAAGTAGCATTACTAATTCCTGTTAAAAGGCAAATTGACAAAAAGTGGATAATCTTAGAAATCCTGACTTTACATAATAAGTTATTGTTCAAGTACAGGGTGTTTTCTTATATATTGACACCCCATTTACAGCCCTTAACTTTACATATAGATGAAAGGTGTAAATACAAAAGTTGTACAGTATTGGCTAAATTTTTAAAATCCATGGTCAGAAACAAAAATTGAATGTCAAAAATTTGAAATGTTGCATGCTTTCAGCTATTTTCAAATGGCATGCCCTATATTTGGTTTTATATTCATAAAAAGCACAATTTCCCGATTCCAAAACTATATAGTTTGTCTATATTTGGTTGACCGTCTCGAACATATTTGGTTCTAAAAATTTCAAAAATACTATCAGAGAAACCAAGTATTGTCTATTCACAATCTGTAGTCCAAAGGTACAGGTAAAATCTCCAATATTTTAAATCAGTATCAATAAGTTGAAAATGGAAACAAATTACCATTAACCCAAATTAATTAAAATATCTAAAATACGTTCAAAAATTTTATTAGTTAGTCACCACATAAATCGAATCCATAAAAATATTAAAATCAAGGCAAAAGTAATTAAATTGGTGATTTACGGCCGACATGAGTCTCGGCATCCTTTGATTTATATGTCCTCACATTCCTATACGAAATCTGTTGCTGTGCCGATAATCCAGGAAATTGCGACATAATTGTTCGGTTTTAAACAAATAATATATTTCTCAGAAAAGAAGAACGGTCAATGAATTGACATGACCCGGAATATTTTGGGGGGTCAAAATATATAAAAACAGCGGTTTTAGAAGTTTGGAGGCAGTCAGTCTTCAGTTCAGTCTTGAGTTTGAGTCTACAGTACCTAATGAGTCAGTCCGGATTTCCGGATAAAATTCGTGAAGAGTTTCTTTTATTATGTCGCCTCGGGAAAACGCGTTAAACCGAACTTTGAAAAAGTAATGGAAAATTGTGAAAGAAAGAACATTTAAATTCGTTCAACATTATGCGCGAGCTCTAAATAATCAAAAGAAATTAGATTAGTTTGGTGTTTTAAGGACGGTAAGTACTCTAGTGACGTATTTATTTGATTTTATCAATGATTGATAAAGTGAAGTAAGTGAATTGACTATGCAACATTATTGGATATATGTTATTATCTTGAGTGAAATGATTTTGAATATTTTTTGTGCTTAGGATAGATAAAGAAATTTAATTGAAATGACTGTTAATTGAAATGAATTTTATTAAAAATTTGGATAATCGAATTATTGACTGTTATTGTTCCGTCTAGTAAATGATTAGTTAGATATTTTGGTTTCTGTCTAATTAAATGAATTTATTGTTTTGATAGTTTTTACTTTGGCTAACTACACGATTTTTGAGTATAAGTATTGTACACAATTTGGCAGTAAGCGGGTTCAGGGATTCTATACATTTATAGAACAGGAAGTTACATTAATTAACTAAATTATGAATTATTGTTTTGAAGTGTAAAAGGTGTTTAGGATTTAAAAATATTGTAGGTACCTAACGTTGTAGGGCTATATGAAACTGTTGTTAAAGTACAAGGCATTTGATTGCATCATTTGATTTACAAGCTCAGAGACAGCGTGGAGGTGGCTGTACGACTGCATTAATTTTTAATTGTTAATTTTTGTTTAGGAAGGTGTTGGATTAGGGTTTAGAAGATTTATATCATTGAAATTGGAAATGAAAATCTGTTTATTTTCTCATTAATAAAGTATAATTATTATTAACGGATAACCAGAAATCAGTTGTTTCTTTCAATTGCAAATAGACCCGCCCCTACAATTTTATTTTACAGTAATTGCACAAGGAAATAATTACCATCAAATCCGACCGCTCGGAAATTACCATCTAACCTAAATAAAAGAGAACTTGACGCGAATGCTACAATTGGTTCGAGCCCATGAGAACTTTTTATCAGGAAGTCAAGGTCTTACACATATCAAAATTTCATTGAGTTTGACAGAAAACCAAATACCCATAAGAGATGTGCGTGGTCATTTAAGAATATTGCTTTCATAATAAGAGCGGATTCTCAAATCGAATCCATCTCGCTATTTTTAACATCTTCGAGAACTAACAAAACATCTCAGCAAAATAAAAAGATAATTGCTCATTCCTATAAGGATGCTATCCTAATTAAAGTTTCGTATATTGACTTTGAAAACAAAAAGAAAAAAAAACTGTGTACTCTGAAGGTAACGTACAGCAGTTAACTCGAATTTCATCATCTTGGCGCTTTGTTTTTAAAATTGAAACCCTTCAAGTAGAAATAAGAAAAATCTAAAAAGAAAAAACATGTTAACGATGTTGTACCTGTTGGAAAACATAACACAAAGGATACCGGAAATATTACTGGAGTTTTTGTATTAAATAGGTACAATAATTAAAAGAGTTTTCTTATAAATTTTAGTATTTTTCTATGAACGAGCCTCTGGATTTTGTTTGACTGCCGCACCTCTGACCGACGTTCACGCTGATTGCCTGATAATCACTACGTCACGTTCAAAAGGGTACCCTGATAAGGAATTTGATATTATCTTTTGAAACAAAAATACTAAATGAAGTGCTTACAATAAAAGTAGCACAAACAAATTAAGGCTCGATAACATTTTATATAACCGCCCAATCGCGTGGGAAACTCTTATAATTTAATAACAGATCATCTTTATTTTTACATTATCATACACGATCTATTTTAGGAATAAAATTTTCACAAAAACACTTGAGATAGAAACAACAAAACAGAAAAATCCTGCTTGTCCCATTTGTTGGCATTACCAGAAATTGGTAGGATGAAATTACATCATACAAAAGGGGACCTTTGTCCATCAACACATCAATACTCTAAAATAAAATTAGTTTTGTATTGTTCTTTCTTGAATTGAGGCCACAGCTAAACCTCAATTTAAAATAAATTACAGGAAATAATTCCAAAAAAAAAAAAAACGTGAAAAGGATAAATTATAAATATAATAGCAGAATGAAAGTAATAAAGGAGAAAATTTGGTGCGATACAATCCGGAAAATGCGGTAGGTAGGTAGATGGATGACGCAAAAGTTCGGGCTTTTATTAAACGACTGGATTTCCGTATACTGGCTCGTATGTATATGGAGAAACGGGACATAAATTTAAATAATTTTCGAAATGGAACATTTTAGCTATTATAAAACCAAATTTGATGGTGTCATTAAAATTTAAATTTTGATGCATCTTTTCAAAAATGAAATCCCATTGTTATTTTTCCTACATAAACTCAAGACCGAAAGATAACGTTTTATTACGATTAATAAAAGTTCACTATTAAAGTAACTATTCCGTTACGTTGCCCATTCAAAGTAAGTAGTTAAATTCGTAGAAACTGTTAGTTTCAGGATTAAAATCCGCACCAGAAGGATAAAAGCGAAGAGGGCATTGTTTTCGACAAATTTCAATGCTCGCGCAGCGATTATCTAAAATTATCACGTTCTCTTCCTTTTATGCTTTACAACTCCTCTCTAAAGTTAAGCCAATTTATTCTTTTCTGCTGAGGTATTGAGGGAGATATCTTTTTTTAAGTTTTTTTGTTTCAAAACAATATAATTTAATAATAATTTGATATGACATTTCTCTACCAGATTTTGCGTCGAGTACAGAAAGCTTAACGATGTCACTAAGAAATACAGCTACCCATTACCCAGAACTGACGATACCCTTACGACATTCGCAGACTCAAATTGGTTTTCTACTTTGGATTTAAAAAGCGGATACTGGCAGATGGGCATTGACGAAAAATACAAAGACAAGACAGTGTTCTCCACCAATTCAAGGTAATGCCTTTTGGACTCTGTAACGCCCTCGCTACTTTTCAGAGGCTGATGGAAATCGTACTACGACGACTCACGTGGAAAGTATGCCTTGTCTATCTGGATGATGTGCTTATGCTTTACAACTCCTCTCCAAAGTTAAGCCAATTTATTCTTTTCTGCTGAGATATTAAGTTTTTGTTTTAAAAACAATATAATTTAATAATAGTTTGATATGACATGTTCGCTTCTATTTAAAATTTAATTGATTTCTGTGGTCTATGAATAATTCAGTAAAATGTATTATTATTTCAAATAAATCTTGAATTTAGGCTACATTTGAATTGCAAATTAATTTACCCCTTTCCCAAATATTGGTAATTTGCAAATTTTGATAAAATAAAATTTCAATTATTTAAAAGAATGCATATCAATTAATATTTTATTCTCTGGCTTCAAATAATTTTGTTATACATTCTTTTGGTAACAATCAATGGAAAAACTGAACTAACAAACATGAATATCAATAAAAGCAAGCTTATCAAACCACCTTACCAAAGATTTTTCTTTCAAGAGTTATGAACAGCTATAGAAGAAGGAAGGTAAACAACAAATGACTTGTATTCGCCAAACGATGATATTTGCGGCGTCAGACTTCAATGCTAAATTTGCTGGCAAGGAGGACTCTGAATACAAAGCTTGCAACTCCGGATATGGGTCGATCCCGCAATTAGAGCGGAAATAGGCTTCATGGAAACATAGAACACCCAAGTAAGTAGACATTTTCATCAAGGAAGGACCTAGATATCATAGAGCTAAGTTTGAATAGAAAAAGTTATTTGGCGGGTGAATTGATTGCCCTCAATTATTACTGAATATTATCAATCAATTTTGAAGCTTAATGGAAAGCATGAGCAATATCAATGATCAGGAAATAGCAAATTCATATTCTTGTTGTTAAAATGTGATCCTAATGAAATTTACAAACACATGAAGTTCTGCGAACGACCTAATCTGTTCGGGGGTAAAAATCAATTGAAAGCCAGAAAAGTATCGAATTTTATAGCTTCAAGATTATTATTGCTGTAACCCGAAATTGACAAATATATAGACAAAATTTATGTTTTCCTAGCTAAACACTAAACTTTAAACTAATATGTCGACTGGACCAGATCCCATGTGGTTGTAATAATTTATTTAAAGTCAATGATAATCTTCTGAATACCCACGTTTTATGACGAACCCAGATGTCAGGTAACTGATACCGCTGGAAAGAATTATGTATATTGGAAGCATATGTGTGTGTAGCGAAGCAATAATTACATGAGCTGGATTTTTAAGACACAATAACAAATTTTATAACAATATAATTATCAAGGGTTATTATGTGGGTGGAATGGTAACTGTAAGATAGTCAAATGCTTGGTTATAATTAGGATATAGGTAGGTTAAGATACGAGTGATTACTCAATTATTTTATTATTAAATTAAAAGAGGGTGGTTAAGTTTATTTCACACCCTTGATAATTAGGTTAGAAATTAAGAAATGATAATAGAAAGCATATTAGGTAATTAGAAAAGGGAAAGGTTTTCAATTAAAAGGAAAAACATTAAATGTTCAATTAATAATTTGACTACATGTAACTGCTGAAGAGCCATCAAACTGGATCACAGGATGGAGCAGTTTGAATGCGGAAGGTTGAATAAACTTGAGAACCAATGCGAATCGCTGAAAGCTAGGAGAGTGGGAGATCTATGACTTTGCCGATTATCGCAAGCCCGGTAGTAAGGCCACTAAGGGATAGCCAGTGGGCTTCTAATGTGGTACCCAGAGGTTGGTTCCTTTCGCTTATTTAAGCAGATGTTGAGACCAGTTCACTTTAGTTATCGCCAATTCGCCACTTGTTTTTACTATTAGTTATCGCCGGAAATTTAAGTCGCTAAGTCTTTTTTTTCTGATTTTAAAATTCCCATTAAACATTGGTGGTGGCATAGAAAGATCTTACGTGCCGGTTTGTGCGGTTAAAGAAGATGTTTCCAGCTTCAGCAGAAAAGTGGTAAGTGGTACTAATTTTGAGTCTCTAATAACACCTTACAATAACCACTCCAAGAAGAGAAGAAAGAAGATTTCGTTCAGATTGACTCCTCCAGTTCAGAAAACTGTTATTCACTGCTTCAGATCAAATTTACTTTTTAGCATAATTTACCACGAAGCTTTAAGATGTGACAGAATTATTCACGCTACCAAAGTATCAATTCTCACATAACATCTCAATTTTGTCACACAACTCAGCAAAGAAGCAAAACAAGAAGGAAGCTAGGAGGGAAATGATGAGACAACGGATATTGGAAAAATCAACCAATATTACATTGAAATTGCAGCTGTTGTTAAAGACAATCTATAACTGAAAAAACTAACAATGTTTCATATAGTTTTTAAAACCAAGAGAACAAACATAAATATATTCAGTTCATGTAATGAAGTCAATTAATTAAAGTTTTTTACCCTTTTTACCGCATTTTTCCCGAAGCTAACTAACTTTGCAGCTTAGCAAACAAGATCGCTTTATTGCATTAGCAATGAAATAACCTTCGGGCCCTTTGGCAAAAGGGTCTTGCTTAAAGTAAAAGTTTTCTATAATGCTTATTGTTTCTACAAGGGACAAACTTTTTCCTTGAGGGCCTTAAATAATTAATTCGGTTAACGAAGTGTTAAGTATTGATTTTATTTTAAAACGTATTCCCGAATGAAAATTCGGATAAAGTCTAGACTTGACAATTTAGTGTTGCAATTAAAGAGCATTTTACGAGAACCGGCAGGCTTAAAAGAAAAAGTTTTCCTATTTAAGTTTTAATTCCGATTTATGGTGAGTATTCAAATTCTGTACGGAGCTGTAATGGATATTAAATGCCTCCAACGCCATGAACTGCGCTAAATTGCGTGCAGATTGCCATTACTTAATCTCTTGAATTGTGTCCAACCCAGAGTCACGTTTAGTTAACTTTCATGTTTTATCGTTAAATTGTTCGTTAGATAAGAATGAAATTAACATTTTTTTTAGATTGAGACTTAGAGCAAGGATCTAGTGTGCAATGTCAAGAAACTGTAATATTCCTAGTAAACCCTGCGCAAACTCAGATATTAAAATAGCTTATTTTTCAAACTTTTATATTCGTCCAAATATCAGAATCCCATATAAAAAGCAATGATTATTATCTGTAGCATTTCCAAACGATCAGCGCCGCAACTAGAACCCTCGGCGCCCAAGGCAATTCCAAATTTTGGCGCCCCTCCACCGCGGAAATATTGGCAGAAATTTTTCAAATTTGTATGTACGGTACATGTGAACAAAAACAAAACAAACTGCACTGCCAGTGCAGCACTGGCTCTCCACGAGTCTTTCTAGCTCATGCCAAAAAATGCGCACTGAGTGCATACATCATAATTGCACTGGATTTCAAATGGAAAATAAAAACTGATAATGTGCAGTCAAATAGAATGTAAAAACTGCACTGAGTACACCTCCGTGCAACAAATGGAAAACGCCATTATTTTATCGCGAACAGTTTTGGAACGAGTTCTCCAGACTGTCTTTTTTAGGTACGATTTGTTAGGACAGTGCGCGACGCAAAACCAGAGATCGCAAAACTCACAACGTAAACGTCGGCAGAATCTGTTCAGCCAATGGCATTTGTTCAGCACGACGTACACCAGTTCTCTGACGTGTACGTCGCGGTCACCTGCGCAAAACCAACAAACCTGTCTATATCATTACATTCGCTTGATTATAGCAGACGTGCGCGGCGTTCAACAGAATGTGAGTTGTGCGTCGCGAATGCCCTAACAAACTGTACCTTAAAGCCGGAGTCTCATGCATACGATTTTCGACGAAAGATGTCCGATTTTTCGGCCTAATACGTAAACGAATGTTAGTGTCAATCCTGAAGTTCTTGCTAAAATCCCAGGACCGCTAGAACTGGTTCAGAAACGGTTTCGAACCGATTCGGGTTGATCAGCGAATCCAGAACCGTAACTAAAAGTTCGGAATTTTGTGATCCACGAACGCCATTACTTGAACTGCGCATGCGAAATAGTTTCGAACCAGTTCAGAATCCTTACTGCGAACGAAGCTATTGTAGAAGTGAAAGCTGTTTACGGAAACTAAGATCGGGTTAACCCGATCGCCAGCAGACGTATTTTGTCTTTTTTCAATCTTATTCATTAAGGAAAGATAGAAAAAGTTTCCGTAAACGGCTAAATAGAAAAGAGTCGAAAGAGATAATGCATGCAGCATGCAGAGGGCGCCCACGTCGCCCACAATGCTCTTGCTCAGTTTGGTCGGATCAAAGCTTGACTCGAAGCTAATCTCTGGCTAACGAATGTTGGGCGTTACGTCATCGATACTTGAATTTATCACAGACATTGCAATTTGCTGCTGCCTTTTGCACGCGCACTGTGTTTAACTTAATTTATATGATTACTATCGACATTCGTAGCAAAGAGAGATATAACAAAAGCAAAATAAATTTCCGTCCTACGACAAATGACGCGTAAAACCGTTGCATTTTTGGATTGTAAAATATGGATGGATTAAATTAGGCGCCTTCGGCGCCCCGATGTTGCGGCGCCCTAGGCGGGTGCCTAGTTCGCCACCCCCTAGTTGCGGCCCTGCAAACGATAACCAATGGATTTGATCCCCTTTGCGCCAACACAGCAATTATTGTAGAAACGGAAAATCTGCGGCTTTAAGATTTTCGTCCCCCGACGAAGATATATATTTCTGATAGATTCTATAGAAAATAATGATGGATTGCTCTCTCCTTTCAGTTCTCTCGTCTTATCGCTTTCTCTGAATGGCTACACGAGCGAAAATATAATAAGGTTCCCGTACACAATGGGGCTGTTGTAAAAATTTCAAATTCGAATTTTAAATAAATTTATTGTCTGCATAATTGGGTATCTTCAAACTTCAATATAGCCTTATTAGTGGATCTCTTCAAAGAAAGTCGAAATGTTACCTGAAAAAATAAAATAAAACACAAACACGACATAACAGAAGCAGTATACAATATATTTTCCTATTTACACAACATGTATGAATATATTATCATTTATTTCTCTAAGGACTAGAGATGGAGTCCGACAACACTTCAGAGGGGGTTCCGTCACTGGAGTTGATTGAGAAAGTCCGGTTGGGTGCTCTTCTTTGCCTCAAAACTGACGCGTCAAAGTCTGGATGTCTCCTGGCGTGTTTGCTGGAAAGAAAAATGAACTTTAGCTTTAGTATATGTTATTGAGGACATATTTGTCCCGTATTCTGGGTAATTTAAAGTGAAGGAAGTAATGGGAAATCATTGTTTTATTTTGATTTCAGCCTGTAATAAGGTTCTTCGACTTTTCGTCATCAATATAATATCTAAATTCAATACGTCAGAAATTTGTGACTTTTACTGCAAAATTATGCCTGAACAAGTATAGTGGATCATAGATAAAATTTAGTACATTACACCTGCGCTCGGTACCAGAAATTTTCGACTTCTGCCTATAATAATGCTCGCATCGCACCAGTAATTTAAATAATATATATTTTGCATTACCTACTTGACAAATCTTCGAAAAAAGTAATGTATGACAGGCCATTATTAATAATAAATAGGTCTGTCGCAATTTTTCGGCATTCCAGAGATCAAGGATAAAAAAGGTCGCTTTTAAGCATAAAAGCCCTATTTTTCTCTTGAAACAAGGGGATGCCGTTTTAGTTATTCAGTTATATGGGAGGTATAAGGGCTCCATTAGGGATAATCCAAAGATATTATGGAAATTGTATCATACAGGGAAACGACTGGCTTCTTTTTAAATCGAATACCTAATTCAGACGGAATGGAAAGACTTGATGGTAAATTTTATAACACGCCGGATCAAATAGTTCTTGTCGAGTTTTTTTAAATATCAAACCTGTTGGGTAAAATAATTTAAAAAAATTATTATTGATTTGTTGGTTAAGAAAGTTTAAGTTCAACCCTGTACAGAAAGCAGTTTTGATTTATCTTGTTCTGTCATTGTGGAGCGCATGAATTTAGAAGATAGTTTTGATTTTGACTTTTGACTCAGTTGGCTGCAATAAACTAAACAAACACACTGGAAAGGTGGCTGCATAATCGTTTCTACGCAAGGGTTTGTGTCAGAAAGGACAACAAACAAGAGGGATTTGCATCTCTCTCTGTACTATGGCGGCTATTGAGAACAGCTGTTAGAAGAAGCTCTTCTTCTTTTTACATCAACCGCAATGAGTGCGAGCGAGACAATAATCCCTCCGTATTGCTAGGTTGCATACATCAAAATTTCGCACACTAGCATAAAGCAGTGCGCCCGCTCCACAGTGTTTGTTTAGTTCAATGGTTGGCTGTTGTTGTTATGACATGTTTTTGTGCAATGAGCAATAAAGTGTAAATGAATTTAAAAGTCTTGTTTTTTTAATAAAAACAGTAACAGTAAAACTCAAGAGGTTATGGGCCCAGGCAGTCCAGGACATCGAACAAAGTGAAATCTGACTGAAAGTAACAAGAACAATGAAAATAAACAAAGGAAGGTGTGCCCCGAGGTGTGCTCATCAATAGTGGTGTTCAAAATGGCTGAAGAATATCAACAAATTAATAAGTTGATAAACGAGGAATCATTTCAAATATGAAATTTTCAGTTAACAGTAATGTTGAAAGCAAACTCTTTGTATGAAATCGTAAGTAAAGAAATTCTTTTCTCAGACATGAAAAGTGAAGAGGTAAGAAATGCCTGGAAAAAGAAAGATTGGACTATTAATATTATCAATATGACCTCTAACTCCCTCTCGCGTTTCTACCGCAAACCCTTGATTAACTGGTACCTACAGAAATCTAAAATTTTTTCAAATTATCGTTTCCTGCTTCCGCAGCGCACAATAATTGGTGACAGCAATTTACCGATGTTTATCTATTGGCGATTTCGACTACCGATGAGGGCGCTGGCGTTTGTAAACAAATATGGCGGGAAACAAGTAATATTTTGACGTTCAGCATTGTATTTATATGCATTCGTATTTCTTTCGCTAATTTTCTCGTTGTTCTAGTAGTTTTTTCGGTGTTTTTTTTTATTATATTCTTTAAATTTTGAACGTTGTGACTTTCTTTTGTGCATTTCGTATTCATACAACACGAAATGTGGAAAATGGAGGCCCGTCTTTGAGTTTGGCCACAGTTTTTCTCCGAATTATCACCTCTTTTTGTCCGGGTACATTCAAAATTTTCACGCAATCACTATTTTTCTTAGGAAAATAGTAAAAATGAATAGTTCTGTCTGCATCTTTTCGGGAATGGCATTCGTATACACAGCAGTTTGTGTTGTGCTGGAACTTTGAGGCAGATGCTATCGAATTCCTGTAATAAAGTACCTCACAGAATCACAATAAAAGGTTTCCCTTGATTATTTTGCACTTTTCGACACAAAACACGTCGTAATTTAAATTAGGAACGAACAGAAAACATCGAAAAAGCAAGAAAATATTCCAATACCGTATGTAAACAAACAATCTATTACTCTTTTATTTAGTTCCAAATATTTCCGCCAGGTGCCGCATTGATTTTTGAAATCGCCAATATCGAGATTCTGTACCGATTCTATCACTAATTCTAACTTCAGACAGCTCCTCTCTAATGTGATTTGTTGACAGTTGATATTGGTTCAACCCTGCTGAAGGTGACATTTGATTTTGTCACTTTCCTTTTACTCGCTTTCGAGGCTGGTTCAGGGTGATTTAAGTTTTGCATTTTTATTTAATTTTGCACCACTTTATCGGATTTTCGCCCTGATATCTAAATAATAATAATCGTGATGTTTATCTGCCTAGTTTTAGTGCGTTTCGTTACCTTTTGGTGCCACGATTACTCTGATAATTCAAGATTTTGTTACTTGATTGATTGGTAAATTGAATCACGCCATGTGTGGCGATTTGATCCTTAATCGAATTTTTATCCATCTATTATAGAAAGAAGTCTGTTGCTGGTTCCAGTGTTACCTTGTGGCATTCCTTTATGCTGATTTTGCTTACTTAGCTGATCGCTGGTACCTGCATTTTCTTGTGGTTTTTCTCTTTGTGTCATCCGACCATCACCTGGACAAACTAAAACCCTGCTACTACTGTAGGTAATTACATATTATTTATTGACCTCATGCCTCAATGAAAGACAGTAGATCGGGAATAATTCAAGTATATAAAAATGTGCTTTCCTGGATTTATTGACACTCAAAGTTCTAATTATTAGTCTTTTAAAATGGGGATCTACAATAATGTTTCTTCCCCAGGGTTTTTTTTATCTTCCTATAGTTTTTTCTTAATTCATATTAACTATTGGATTTAATTATTGTTATTGGTGTTCTGGGAGAACTAGACAACAGCTTAGAGAATACTAGCATATTCGGTCCCTTTTAATAGTGGCGCCCATAACTACCCGCCCCACTTTTTGGTTAATAATAATTGATTCTTATTCTGAGCTGGGCATAAATTTGGCACGCACTAGATCCTGGGCCCAATAACTTTATTATTATTTTTATTTGAGACTTTTTATAAACAGTTTAAAAAGCGTGAAAAATTTCTTGGCGCCTAACGTGGGGCCAAAGCACAAAAGCTGATAGTTATGTCTGTGGACAAGAAATATATCATGGACATTATCAACTGTACAAGTTCCAGTGAATTGTATGACAAACCTAAAAATATCTCTGAAAAGGCGACACAAGATCAAGTATATGTAATTTATTACAGCAGTTTTATAACTTTGGTTATGAAAAAGGGTGTGATATGTCAATTCACATAAGTAAAATTGAGAATTTAGCTCATAGATTGAAGATGCTGAATCAAAAAGTAGATGACCACATGGTAATAAGTAAAATTCTCTCAACTTTGCTTGAGCACTCCAAACATTTCATCACTGCTTGGGAATCTACCGCTGTAACTGAACGAACATTGACAAACTTGGTAACAAGACTTTTGCCAGAAGAAAGTCGTGGAAAAGAAAAAGAAAGTTAAGCAGCTGTAGCATTTAGAAGCACAGACAAATTTTGCTTCAAGTGCAAAAGTAAAAATCATATTGCCAAATATTGTAGAAAGGAATCTGAAAGTGGAAAATGTTTTGGCTGTGGAAAATCAGGGCATTATGCTGAAAATTGTTTTTCAGGATTGATAATGTAAGCTAACAAATAATTATCGAAATTTGAGTCATCGAAGAATGAGGCATCTGGAGTCAAATTGGTCACACTTTCAAAAAAATACACTTTGTTAATAATTCTGTTTATCAAAAGTTATAGTTCTGAATTTGACTATCGCATAGGAATTATGCATTGATGATGGAAGCGAGTTTGTAAATAATCATCATCTGAAGAAATTTCGTTTCAAAGAAGACTTTTAAGAATACTATTTTCTATACATGTCTGAAAGATCCAGACAGACTTTCGGAAAAGTTTTTGGAGTGAGTGATGACCTTGAGAATACAACTCACAACAATGAAGTTCAGTTTTAAGTTGAATATATTCATCTCTTTTGGCATATCCGAACATTATCTCCCAGGGAATCTCATACAAATCGTTCGATCCCATACAAAACATTGAACTAATTGAAGTCAGCTCAAGCTGTAACACTACCTACCATGAAATTTGGAAGTAAAATCGTGGCAAACGTTTTTGGGTTCAAAATTTCAAAACGCAATTATTCTCAAGATAACATGAAATGTAGAGTTAGTAAACAGTAACACCATTAGATGTTTAGGAATGACTTTTAGTTGTAAATTCAATTGATCTTTTCAATTTAGAAGCCTCTTTCTCTGGCGTCAGACTGTCAGACGTCAAAAGAGCATGAAAACAATGATTGACAGCCGTTGACAATGGTTTGTTGACAAGACTTTTATACGTGTGGAGACTGGAAACTATTATTTTCTCGGTTTTCTCAAGGTTTTTTCCTAACAATGGTGATTGTGTGTAGTGTGCCTTTCCGTGAAAATAATTCCTATTCACCGGCGGACGTGTATTTCCATAAGTTTTCATCAAATCCTACATTTGTCAAAATTTGGATACACAAAATCAGAAAGGATACTCGCAAAAGAAAGGGAAATCCACGGCCCATCAAGTATACAAAGTAATCCACGTTCAAGCTTAGTTTGCGGAAGCTGTTTGCTTCCCACATTTTCATTCCAATTTCAAATTTCACCATTCTATGTCGGTCATTGTCATTTTCCATTCACTAAACAAAGATACCTAACTCATCGGTGGACTCACCGATTAGAATAAAAACCAGGGGATTGCTAAACACGTTCAGAATCGGCCGCGGTAAAGTAACTTTTGGAGGTGCTTTCAACTGAGTCTAGAAATGGTTATACGAATTTTGATTGGATGAGACCAAATTCAATATGGCGTGGCGGCCAGCAAGTTAGTTTTGAATACGTGTTTTCATGCATATTTCAATTATTTTGCTTCGAGTTTTGCTTGCAGCTTTGATTTTGATTATTCAATAAAATATTTGTAGGTACGTAAACTATTGAGTTGGGCAGAAACTAGATATTTTTTTGTGTTTTTTCGTCCATGTGTGGACGCCACGCCATCTTGAATGTCACGTGGTTTGGATTGCCTAATTGAGAAACGGTATTTGGCGTTCCAGCAAATTCACACCAGATTTGGCATTGTCGGTAGAAGGGGAAAAGTAGGTTTTGGCATTAGCATTGCCGTCTTTGAACGCACTCCATCTCTTCTAATTGAAAACGTCAATTGCTGTCAATTACTTATGGCGTTTCCGATTGGTAGATTCAATGCGCACTGAGTGTATTTGCATCCTTTTATTCGACCTGTAGAAAAATAAGATGGAAATAAAAAAAATTGCACTAGATCTACCAATCGGAAACGCCATTAAATAGACCTATCTATTTTTACCTGGTATGCGCGCGCAACACGAGGCAATGTCTTTTTATTGGCTAGCTAATACAGGTGTGAGGTGATCGTTTCGCACGCTGGGCATCTCTTTATCCTTGTTCATTGCACGTGGTCTGACAAAAATAAATCTAAAGTTGATATTCAACTTGACAAGTGCCACTCAAAAGTCGTTTGACATTTTCATTGAAAAATACGTTGCACAACACGCGGTTTTTCTCCTTTCCTTTTTATCCTGTGCAAATAAGAAGGACGGATTGCTATACGTAAGTCTAACATAATTTGGTACGTTTTGCCTCGTCTTGCGCAATGAGCATTCTGTGTCTTTTTTTATTTAACGAAGTTTTCGTATTATTACCTCTTTGTCGGGTAAAATAGATAGGTCTATTCGAGATTGGAAAGTAAATAATAAAAGTTGAGGAAGTGAGACAGTGAATGGGTAAAAAACAAACAAAAAATAGATAGAGAGGGTGGTTGGTGGCTAAAATCTAGAAACGGGACTGCGTGTGAAGGGTTGCCGACTAGCTTCCAATGCGGAGAGGGGTGTGGATCAATTAAATAATCAAATATAGAGCGCCACCTGCTTTTCCCTGCAGTACACGAAGTCAACCGATATAACGAAAGGAGTAAACTTCTACGGACCTATAGCAGCACAACCTAAAATATAAAAGTAAACAAGAAAGAAGGACATAAGAAAATGCTTCGCTACAATCAGGTAAGGGTTTTCAATTAGAACCAGAACAGGTTTGAATCTAGAGCAGGTTCAGAGTGGGTTTTCCGAACGGCCTAGAACAGTGAAAATTATTTACACTGGAACAAGAACAAAATAAATCGACTAGGAGTACCTAACCTTACGTTCTAAAAATAGTATTCACAATAATTTAACTCAGCTTGAGTCCCTAAATAAAGAAAAGAAATAAAGAGTATTGTATAACACTTATAACAGCAATAATACCTGAAATGAAAATTATTAAACAAGCTTACTAAATGCAGTACCTTCGTAAAGGTAAATGGCCATTCAACTCCAGTGTATAAGTATTTTCCTGTATTCAGTGCAGATTGCAGCATGTATTTATGGGATATTAGAGAGACATAGATCATTAAATGAAGCTGATAAGTAACAATAGGTAACCTGAAGGGCGAATTTAATATTATGAAATAATATAGATAAATAATTAAAATTGAAGTAACAAAAACCTGAAGGGCAAATTTCATATAATATAGGTAATGTAGATAATTAATTAAAATTTGAAATAACAAAAACCTGAAGGGCAAATTTAATATTGTAGAAGACTGCGTTGCTTTGGTGATTTGTTTCAACAAGGGGTTGGTAAGGTTTCATAGGTTCCAGATATTAAGACAATAAACGCAACACACTTATCAAACCTGAGGAGTCCCTAATCCCTTGAGGAGAACCTGAAGGATTGGATTGATATCTTCCAGTGTTTCCGATGGCCTGGGACTGAATCAGGGTCGCGACAAAAAGCAACTGGACCTGGGCACTGAA
The DNA here is from genome assembly GCA_917834065.1 of Ceutorhynchus assimilis. NCBI lineage: Eukaryota > Metazoa > Arthropoda > Insecta > Coleoptera > Curculionidae > Ceutorhynchus > Ceutorhynchus assimilis. The sequence goes on from OU892281.1 coordinate 10,259,465, forward strand.
GTTCAGTAATTAGAAGTCACTAAAGCTTCCAAATGTCTAGCGGAGGCTGAAGATAGGAGGTACGACGGCAATATACAGTAAGCTTAACGTTTAACTTTTCACTTAAAGTTAAGGACTAAAGCGTGATGAATAAATAAGGCCAAAATACTTTGGCCTTTAGGAACAAACAATTGATCACGTTGCTGTTTTTCGGCTCACAAAGAAATCCGCGCAAGGCGCTTTGGTGCTAAAATAACGGATTAGCCACCCTAGATCTATGAGCGAAAACTGGACAACTCAGAAATCGGCAAAATGTGCCTGAGGAATTTTCCCGAACACTTAATCGTGGAAAGTCCTCGACCTGAATGACCTCTGCTTGTCCCTTCAATGTCCTTTAAAAAGGTTCTGTCAAAACTCCAAGGTGAAAGGTTCTGGGGAATTTTGATGGTAGTTGGGGCATGGGACTTATTTAAATTAAGTTAGTACCGGTCATTGAACTTATTTGGAGCGCTGTCAATCTAATCAATCTACTCGGATCAGAAAATCAGCTGTTCTCATGTAAATATTGTGATTTGATTTATTAATAAATTATTTGTCTATTTATTTTAACCCTACTAAAAGGAAACTAATTTCATTATTCAACCTCTAACTCGATGATTCTGGGAAGAATGAAAAGTTTGAAGAAAAGTGTGGCCACAACTATTGGAAAGAAAACAGTGGCTCGACGAAGGTATGCTGTTCAATGAGGCGAATACGCTTATTTCCTTTTATTTTGGCACAGGAAAAATCATCCCGTAACAAGTTCACCAAAACTTCTCTTATTTTGAGAATATATTGGTTGGCATAAAGTTCCGAAGCAAACTACTGCTGGACCAGGTTATATAGATTTTATAGGTACACCATTATATAAGGTCACCATTTAAAACTAGTTCTAAAGTTTAATTTGCTAAACAAATTCATATAACTTTATAAAGTGTTGGCAACTCTTCACGTTGAAATCGGTTCAAAGTAAGCACTTTCCCGATTACATCTCAGGTAATTCAATAAACCTGTGCGCCCCAGTTAGCAGTGCAAAGGCCAGCCACACTGGCACGTTCAAAGCAAATATCGTATGTATAGCTTATGTTGAGGTTTTTTGCATTTTTTCCACTTAAGAATATTTTTATTTAGGTACAACTTTTATGAATGCAAATTTTCCTTTTACATATACAGTGCACAAAAAATACACGGGCAGCTTTCAAGTGTTGCTTAATACGAGTGAACAAAAGCACTTCGTCGCTTCGAATAACTTTCGTGTGCCTAATAAGATAAGCCTTTAAGAGCTTAAGCCGTCTGAACAAAGCGACTAAACTACGTTAGAAGGGAATATTTTAAAATTTTATCAGTTTGAATACGACAACGAGGACTTGACTCAAGAATTGACTTGGGGTAAAAACGTAAGTATCTGAGCAAGTTCAACAAAAAAACTTTTCACTTCTTCCATTTTTTCATTTAGGTTGATTGATTTTATTGCTGGAAAGACACCAAGTAACGAATTATTTTTTAATTTATCTCTATTTGCTTACCTGCCACTCGAATAAAACAAACCTTAAGGAAACCCACTCTCCATTTCCAATTTGGAAAGTGTAAACCGAATGATTTCCGTTAGAATGTTTGCTTTGAGCCCATTACCATATTCCATAATTGGAGTTCGTGCCAGATTCAATGGAGACAACAATAACCCTATTAATTTAGAAATTTGATTTTCCGCCTACGCTCTGTTAAACTAGTGCAGAATGTGACAATTACCCAAAAGGTAAACTAAGTTTCGAGTTCGCGAACTCGCGCCATAGGTACACGGTGTGGCTTACGTAAATAAGACGAATAATTGTGCTTTGGTAATTGATGAACAATATCCAGAGAGATACATGGACGTTTTCCCTTTTGTTATTCTCATTTAAGTGAATTAACATTTATGTAGAATATAGAATTGTCATTTACGATTCTAATGTCTGATGTGGTTTAATCTATGGTTACAATATCTTAAAATAATATTATCTTATTGTCTCGGCTGGGATTTGAACCTGGGACCCCATATGCAAATCCAGTGCAACACTACCTAGAAAGCTATTTCTATGGTTTCTCGGGTACACGTAATTTGGTGCCCAAGATAATGAGGGCTAGAAAAAATATGTAACTTGGTTCCCGCAACTTTTCGTTTACCTGATTTGTATATGTAAATTGGTTCCCACTACCTGAAGTAATTGAGATAGCAATAAAACAGACTCAGTATTTACAATATTTATTTATTTATCACCTATTCAATCCACCGAACCCTAAGAATTGGTAATTCTGGCAATTATGATAATTGATAATAAAGTATTTCATATCATTCTAGGTAATAAAAGTTATAAATGAAACTTTATACAATCCTCAATTCCAACAAAAGGTAGAGTACGGTAGGTATCCATTTTCTGTCACTTGACGTGGAAACTTGCAGATTCAAGCATTCAATCAAGGTAGATAGAGGCTAGAAGTTCTCAGTTATCGTCAAATGTGGAGGTATAGGAGTCAATACGTAGGGGACTTGATTCCTCTAGGAGATCTCTTCAAAAGCTCTTTGCCCATGCTCCACGAAAATGGCGATCTTTAGAAATGTGGGCTTCGTCAAAAGAAACGATAATCACAAGATTTTCGATAATACATTTTTTGGTAATTAACGGAATATTGCCTTACGCAACTTTAATTCGTCAAAATAGTGCCTGATGACCGATAAGGTACTTTTTTCCGCAAGAGCGGTAATCGATATTTCACTTAAGAAGATGGCTGCCCCCAGGCCAGGCTCAACCTTCCAGGTCGAAAGTCAAAATTTAAAAAGGCCGAAGAATCGGACAAGCTGAACAAGCAGAGCTTCCCCCCAGAAAATAGCCAACGGAAAGTGTTGGTACTGAACTGTTACTCCAAATTTAAATGAAATGTCTGCTCTCTAGGTTAATAATTGCTAATATTATTGGCGGCAGAAAACTTTTAATAATGACAGTCACCACACAAGGCGATAATTTAACTTATAAAATAATATGTTGAAACAAAAAGGAACAGTAGCATTTGCCAAGCTACAAAATCTTTGGCGTCTTTTGACTTTAGTGTTATGTATATAACTACTTTCCAAGTAGGTATACTCGGAATTATTTCGGGATTCATAATATAAAATATTATTGGCAATCGACGAACTTCAAAATCAAGCGGTTACAATACATAAACTAACTACAACAAGATTACTAACTTATTACCTTAACCTCACACCCCGCCCCCAGGTGCCTAATTAATATGCATTATTAGCTGAGAACCAATATTGCAACTCTATTTAGGGGTCTGGGTACCAAATTACATATTGATAACAAAAAGGGACTAGCACCTTTTTATTAACTACCTACCAGGAACCAAATTACCAACACCCAATTTAGGAAAATTTAGGAATGACTTGAGAACAAGGGAAAATATATAGCTAGAAATATACAACAGAAGTACTAACTTGAAGCTTTTTCTAATGCCGTGGTCAGCCTTTGGATTAAGCCTTGTACCTTGACGAACATAACGGTAGAAAAATTATTGCTGTACCTACCCAAATGATACTTTCGTAAATTATTGAAACAGTTTCAAGAAAATTGAGGGCCCAATAATATGGAAATTCAAGGGAAGAAATAGCACTTCACTCTAGTAAAGGATACACGAAACTTTTTTCTCCAAGATCTCTTACAGCTGTTGACTTTGTTTGATTTACATGTTATCATGTTATTTATAAAATCTGATTAGTAATAATTGAAAAACATATTACATAGTAAATGCGTCATACAAACGTGCTATGTTTTGAAGTGAAATAGGTACCTATATCGAGATTGAAATAATCTAGATTTTTCTTCTGAAGTTGCAATTACGAAATGTTTAACTGTAAAATGTACCAAGAGAAATAGATTTTTATTTAATTTATCAATAAATCAACAAATTCTATGCCACGAAAATATTTTCTATTTTCTGAAATCAACAACACAAACAATTTCTCGCGGGAAAGCTTTATTTCCAGTTTACAGCGAAAACTGCACAAACATTTGCTTTTCATCCGCACTAAATTCAAGTCGTCCAACAATAATTAAATGAAGCCGATACCGGAGCGAGGCTTTAATTTTCTATAAGTTACATAAACCTTCAAGAAACCCGCCAAATATAGGTACTTCAAAACTTTTTTGTGTTATTTCTCATCTCAATCTGTCGGGTTACTTGAACAAATAAAACTGAAACATCAAAGGGAGATGAACCTCTTCACAGTTAAATATGAACTGTCCGAGGCACATAATTATTACCTTCACAAAGACGAAACAAAAATATTTCTCCAAATATGTTGATATCCCTTATCCCTCTCTTGTTTTGAGTTGCATAATTTTAAAAACTAGTGTATATTTCAAATGGTTTGTATAGTGCATTTACTTTGCTTAATGTTCCTTATTTTGTTCACAGTTACCCTTTTCTCAACAGTTCCTCTGTGAGAACAAGGATAGAAATGACGAAACTGAAGACGAACATCATCAAGCATGAAATCAATACTGATAGTGCTGATCCGATCTGTCAACCACCTAGAAGACATCCCATGACCAAAAAAACAAGAAGTGGAGTCATTAGTAGACAGTATGCTTGCAGAGAAAGTTGTTGAAGTGTCTGTGGTCATCGCCAATTGTACTAGTAACAAAGAAAGATAGATCTACCAGATTTTGCGTCGAGTACAGAAAGCTTAACTTCACCTAGAAATACAGTTACCCAGAACTGACGATACCCTTACGACATTGGCAGACTCAAATTGGGTTTCTACTTTGGACTTGAAAAGCGGATACTGACAGATGAGTTTTGACGAAAAATACAAAGAGAAGACTGTATTCTCCACCAATTCAAGGTGATGCCTTTAGGACTCTGTAACGCCCCCGCTACTTTTCAGAGGCTGATGGAAATCGTACTACGACGAATCACGTGGAAAGTATGCCTTGTCTATCTGGATGATGTGCTAGCAGATGGTAAACATATCAAAACGCAATAATTGGTCACTTTGGGTAATACTGTACTTTCTCTACCTAGTAAAGAAAGAATTGCTTTACTGACTCATAATGACCCATAGGCCGATAAATATTTTCACTTGAAATAAAAACCATGTTAAAACACAGACAATCGTGCCATAATCAAGCCAACGAAAAGACAAATGATGTTCGCCCCTCTTTTTTTTGTTTTATCCCGAGAACACCCGTTTAATAAAAAGAGATACTTACGTCAAATGGTCACTCCTCATAAACTTTTTATTGCAGACTGGGCACGCGAAGTTTTTCTCGCCTGTGTGCGTCCGCGTATGCCTGGCCAGTTCATCGGAGCGAGCAAACTTTTTCCCGCACCCTTTCCATTCGCAAGGAAAAGGTTTTTCACCTGAAAGAAAAAAAAATAGGATAATGAAAAACAACTAAAAGCATTTCTATAAAAATAGCCGAATCCCTTCTGAAGTTATAATATATAAAAAAAATGTTTTGCAAAATAGGCCTTTCCTTGGGCACAGTTACGTTTGCCCCTAAACAACTTATAATAAAATAAAGTCAGGAAAGGGCTTCTATATGCAATAAAGTTTGTGCCCCTTTAATACAAAAAGGTTCAGCTGAAGTATTTTTGTTCTTTATTGGAACTGACGTTTGATACAGCTTTCCTTCAGGAGAAAATATAAAGAATCCTTGTGAGTTTTGCCTTTTTTTTATTTTAGAAAATTGATATCGGAACGAAACGTGTGATGAATTTTGTTTCATTTTATATAGTTTTTGTCTTATTTGTTTTGCATAAGTTGTTCCCTCTATTTGCTAGTTTTTTCCATATTGCTCAAACCCCAAACATATTAATAAAAAAATCGATTCAGAGAACACTGGTTTTTGACAAAAACACAAGCCGAATAAACATTATTTAAACACAAAAAAGCCCTGCCCGAAGTTTTCTGAAATCCCCTGCAAACCTTGCTACCTATTTAAAAAGATCAACAATCTTTTTTTTGTTAGCGGTTGTGTGGATAAGAAGCGAGAGTTCGATTTTATGAAGTTTTCTTTACGCAGAATGAAAAACTGCGATTTATTTGTGTTAGAAATAAGTTGAAAGGTTTTCTTTTTCTTTGGAAATCTGTGGTATAAACAGAATAAATATGTAAGTAGATTTTGGGGTTTGTTTGGCAAACAAAAGATTGCCACATGACAGGACTTTCTAGGTTTTTTCTCACAGTCAGTTTGCATTTATTCTGTTGATTGTTTATCGACGAATTTCTGATCGGAGCCGAATTGTTTGTTGAACAGCACGGTGAAGGAAAAGCTGAGAGTATAACTATAAGCTGGTGACTGATGTATGCACAAAACGAAATACAGAATCAAATGTTAGAAAAACGTTCAGTGCGCAGGCCCCCGATAATAATTTGTTGACTGATAAGTCGTTGATCCATTTGACTGTCAGTAAACTATCAGTAATCCTCAGAGAACAAAAAAGTAGTAGACCTAATTTTCTTCTGCCCAGAATCTTGCGACATTCTTTTAATGTTATGAGAACTCTATAGTAGAGTTCGGTTGATCCTCCTTTAACGAAAAGATGACAACCACATGTGACCAGTTTTGTAACTTCAAATGAAAGATCACGTGAACTTCTATCAACAATGTTATCTTTCAGCTCGCAGAAAATTAAAACCAAACTCGCCTTATCTTATGAAGGAATGCGTTCATATTTTATCTGTAACAAAAATCGTTGTGTAGAATCCAGAACAGCCAGCATTTTTCTCCAAAATTATACTGTACAATTTTCGCCCTTATAAATTCGCACAAATAATAATGAGATGTAAAATATGGGGCCGAAATAAATCTCGAGCTACAATTACCCCAACCTCCAAACAGTACTTAACACCTGACCGTCAACGATAAATCATCCGATAAGCGGAGCTGCGTGTTCAAGAACCGCCAGCTGTGAAGTTTGGTCTATATTAATTAAATTACAACAAGCCACAGTCGTTAAGGTGAAAGTGTTTGGCGAACTGAAGAAATCTCAATTTGTTTCATTAATTTTCTAAGCAAAATTCCAGATCATTATCCCTAAAGATGTTTTTAAATAAACACAACTCCACAAAACCACAATCCTCAAATTGTTTTTTTTTTGTAGCACACTAAACCTCTCCCTCACCACACAAAACTTTACAACAGTCTCTGCGTGTTTACAATTACAATAAAAACACTCACTAAAAGGGAACGTGGGATGAGGCCCTGGCGGCAATGAAAAGAAGCTTAAAATGAAATGTGTCACCGTACAAAACATAAAATTGCGATTGTACTATACCTACGCCTAAAATGGCTTCGCCGACAATTCGAGCGAGAACAAAATGGTTTCCAGGAAGCACGAATTTTCCGGATTGAAGGGAGAGTTTATATAGTTCATCAACTTTTAACTGATTTGGAATTATTACTACTATTAAATCTAAACAAATAATAATTATGCCCTCCCACTGGCCCAATTACTTTTAGGGGTCGATTAAATAACATTAAAAGCGAAACGTTTAATGGGAATTAAAATCTTAAAAGCATATTTTGGGAGGGTATAAGGTTCTTTGTATAATCTCTTAGGAATTATGTTCATCCCTTTTGAATAAGGGACAACCCTAATTGTTTGAAAGCGCTTCAAAAACGAGGGCAGAGAATGTAAAGTTAGTGGAATCGCGCCCAATTACCCACTCTACTTTCTGGTTTCACTTTTTCAGTTACCTACCTACCTACTTACATATTTTTTCTTGTCGAATTATTTGGTATCATAGTGAGTAGAGTGGAAGGTAAGGAGTCATTTCACATGGGAAATCATTCGTCCCTCCACCCTGAAACACCCCCCATTCTTCTACTAAACACCCTCCATTTCAATCTTCTTTAATTCGCCTCCTTTTCTAAATTTAACGTAGGTATATTTATTTAAAATCATCAATTATATTCATTGAGAATACCGTTAGATTATTTGTTAAAGAATGTGAAGACACTTGAACTTTTGGATGCATGGGGAAAGTTACCAATGAGTTACAAAAACAGTTTTTTTCTCCAGATCAAATTACCGTGCTTTATACATTACAATAGAGCATACTGGAGATCTCAAATAGATGGTCCACCAGATTTACAAGAAAAATGTTATTATTGTAATAAAATACAGTGATCCAAATATATTTTACTATTTTTGAATCCTATTCTCAGTTCTTTTTTCAATTTTGAAAATGTTTCAATGGCCGAGTTCGTTTTTGTCATCTTTTTCGTCGATTTGCTTCAAAGTTTTGACAGGTACGTGATGTGTAAATTGAAATTGTCTTATCTAATTACATACCTGTCAAAATTTTGGAGCAAATCGACGAAAAAGATGACAAAAACGGACTCGGCCATTGAAACATTTTCAAAATTGAAAAAAGAACTGAGACTAGGTTGTATTTAAAAATAGTAATATATATTTGGATTAAAGTATTTTATTACAATAATAGCATTTTTCTTGTGAATCTGGTCAACCATCTATGTGAGTTCTCCAGTCTGCTCTATTGTGATGTATAAAGCACGGTAATTTAATCTGGAGAAGAGAACTGTTTGAGTTGATAACTTTCCCCATGCATCCAAAAGTTCAAATGTCTTCACATTTTTTAAAAAATAATCCAACGGTATTCTCAATAATTCTTCGCTTGTAAAATCTGAAAGCAGTTTTTCACCATTCATATGAGCTAGAACGTGGTCTATGGAGGAACAACAAATAATTTACAAGTTTTCGTAGAAGGTTGATGTTCTCCTTTATAGCTTTGTTGTCTGCAACCAAATGAATATAATTGATGATTTTAAATAAATATACCTACGTTAAGGTGAGGAAGGGATTTAAAGAAGATTGAAATGGGGGGTGTTTAGTAGAAGAATGGGGGGTGTTTCAGGGTGGAGGAAAGAATGTTTCCCTAGGTGGAATGACGCCTTACCTTCCACTCTACTATAGTGGCTATAGCTTGTTCACCGTCTATGCTATGAACACAGAACTACTAATTAACGAAAGACGACAAATTCAAATAACTGCCTAAATGGTTAAAGAAACAACTATCAACAGTGGCCTTGTGTTGCCATCTATGGAGTAATCAGTGTAAACATAGTAGGTAATAGCAAGCAGAATAGGAAGGATAAAAAAAAGTAGAACCATTATTAAAGTGAAAAAAAAACAAAAACAAAACGAGTTGAAATTAATTTCATAATTGGAAAAAACAATCAGCTTCTCTTTCCTGTATTAAAGTCAAAAAATCACTGTCACTCCTGTTGTGGTTTTCGTTCTAATCTCTCGAGTGCGGTAGCAAGGTAAAGATAAACCCCTCAACGAAAATGACTTCTTCAAGAAAATGTAAATATTTCCTATTGTGCTGAAATCATAATCGTATTGTTCTTGGCAACAACAAAGCTTGTGTAACGGAGGTATTATTCCGTTGCGTTAAGAGTCCACTTAAACACACTAATGACTGAAATCTAGGGTGAAATTTGCGTCCCGTGCTTCCCCGCCAAGTTTTACCCTTATAATGACTCCTTGTAATTTAATTAATAGAGGCGAATTTATAACTAAGCCAACTTAGTTGGCACTTGAAGAAATTGCTTTTTGCAACGACAAGGGACAAAATATTTTGGGGTGCGTGCGAAAATGATCATGAATAATAGGACTTTCTGTTCGGATAGTGGAAGTTTAACGAAAATAATTTAGATTCACTGTAATTTATTCCTTGTTTGAATATTCTCATCTTATAAAAATAATTCTCGCTAGTTTTTTTTTTCCGCGAAACGAAATTTCCTTCCTGCTGACTTTTACGGAAGAAATATTTCTTCAATAATTCGAGCTCAAATCATATTAGCAATTTAAATAAAACGCCGAACGGGCTTTTCAAGTGCTCGTTTTGAATATTTTCAATATCGACAGAATAAATCCATTTCAAATTTAATTCTTGCTGCAAGTTAAAAAATATTATTGGAAAATATTTGCAGTAAATATTCTGGCTTTGGGGCATCATTTAGATAAACATGAATACAATTTGAAGCTTTGATGGCCAAAAATCCGTTTATTCTGAAATGCAAAACCAGCTCTAATCTGTTGACACGACACAAAAGTAAATTTAATAAAGCCAGTTTTAGTTTGAAGTTAGTTCCATCTGTCAGCAGCTGCAAAATGCTTTAGTTTTTCCTTCCTGCATTTGCCACAGTTGTGGACATAAGGGCCTAAAAGTTTTTTTGCAATTACTAAAAACTTTTGCAGCACACTTACGTAACACGATTTTTAAGTCCATGATGTTTTTCCATAATTTTTTTTATCATTTTAACAAAGTAATAAATCAAGAAACTGAAAATTACTGAAGAAAATCAATGTGAAATTCCAAAAAACTTCAGACAATTGATGATGTTTTATTATAGCGAAGGATAATCCATCAAACCTGGCCTGTCGACAGATTTATCTTCCGTCAAGACAGCTCCTCGAGTGACACATTAGTCGATCAATAGGTTTTACAGCTCAGACGATCCTTTTATGCTCCTTCGAAATTCCGTGGGGTTCGATGAAAATGGGAACAAGGTATCGCGCGCCCCTTTGATGTTGCCTACTTATGAACCAAAGTTCAAGTATATAGTAGAGGATGGAAAGAATTTTTCAAGTTTTTGTTGTGCCGTCAGGATAAATTTATTTATTCTCCATGCGACGAATTTTCAACCGCCATCTTGAGAGAAATTGTTTATTAAAGACGCTGATTTCCTGGGTTGAGCTCTAACGGTTTCCATAACCAATTCCTTCGAAGTTTGGATTTTTCCATCGGGTTAACTCCCCGATACTCGGAAAAACTGTAGACTGTTAAAAGTCTCGGAAAAGGACTGGAGCACGTTGGCCCTTAACCACTATAATCCTAAGGGTGGCGCCCGAGTTTTCCGAAAACCCCTTAACCGACCGGAAAACCAAAGTAGCGCTACAAATTTGGCACCTGAGCAGGGACCGTTTGTTTTTGCAACGTCCGTAGGTCTGACCATTACCGTACAGTTTTTTTTTTTTTATGTGAATGCCAGACCGCATAGCGCCCGAATGAATGTGTGGGGAACTTACCCAGCATTATTTGCCTTCGAATTTTCTTGATGGACTGTATTAATATAAACTGTGTAAATAATACGCGAGGTTTTCACGTTTTCACTATTCTCATACTTTATTTACACACTATAGAGAACGCTTGGCGTTTTATTTAAATAATTTACATTGGTTTGAATGATGCTAACAAGGCAGAGCATTGCGAGCACTAACTAATAATGTTACACTCAATTTTTTTTATTTATCTATCGCTAAGCGATTTTTTATTTTGATTAATAACTTGTTAGTTGCCAAGAGCTACGAGCTGGCACGAGCCATGCTATAGCGATCAATATTGCGGTACAACTGACTTGACTTTTAACCTTTGACTTTTGACATGGCATTGCATGTTGCCAACTCCTCGCTCTGAGGTGCGCATGACAAAACTTAAATTCTATATAATATTATTTTTTGTAGGATAAACCGCTTCTATTGGACTTTGGACCGTTCGCCGCATATCTTATCATCCGCCTTATGAGTTGCGGGTCTCAACCAATGCTGTCCGACCATGGAAAAGAGTTCCTAAACCGTATCGCATTGGACCGGGGATCTCTATTTTTGGGAAGTATTGGTAGGCGCATGCGCATAACAAAATTTGAGCTACCACTCATTTTCTTATAATCTGAGGTCGCTGATTTCATTTTCCCATCTTGAAACTATCCCCATTGATGTGATTTCACAAAAACCGGCTTCTCTGTTGCCATTTTTACAGCAATTTTCACCGCACATGTGGGAATTGTGTCACTAAATCAAACAGAGATACCGCCCTCAGAACCCTAGGATACAAGAAATAATCAACACCGAGTTGCGGAAGATGTAATCATCGAACCGTCTGACAGTCCCTGCTCGGGCGCCAAATTTGTAGCACTACTTTGGTTTTCCGGACGGTAAGGGGTTTTCGGAAAACTCCGGCGCCACCCTTAGGATTATAGTGGTTAAGAGCCCATGTGCTCCAGGTAGCTCTTAGCAGTGGAGACGGAAAACCAGAGGTCAATATGTGCACCTATTCCTGGTAGGAAGAGGGGGTGTGTAACGAAGCTACATAATTTTCCGTGTATTTCAAGGATTGCTACCGCGGTTCTAAGTTAATTACTTCGGCCGGATTCATACTACATGATAATTAATTTAAATTATATTTTGCGCGTGACCTTGTTTGAAACGGTACGATCCAATAGAACCGAACGCCGAACGCATCATGCATTCGTCCCGCTCGCAGTGTCTTGGACTTCCACCGCCGCTCCCACCTTCGCCGTACGTCGACCGGTAATAAAAGGAGGCGCGCGGCCACAATTGGGGTCTCTTCTTCTTCTGTTCACAGGTACCAGCAGCCCAGACTACCAGCGCCTAGACCACCGACCATCGAGCTAAGCCGCTGGCTTCGATTCCGCTCCGACGTCGTCAGCGCTGTCGCAACGTTTCAGTAAATCGTACGATCTAGGTGACTGGGACTACTTTTTATGTACATGGACTTAATGGGGTTAAGGCCCTATTCTGACTGTGACGGACAATGGGAGTTACGTGCTAGACCGTTTACAGGTTGGCACACGTTATCCTTATAATAATGTATATTCAGTATTCTTCACTTCACACAAATCGTTTCTTCCGTGCATGATGCTCTTGCTATATAGGCGGATACACGGATTGAATGGGGTTACGTGCTGGCCCGTTTACAGGGTGGCCTTATTCTTTCTGTGGCAGACTTGAGGGGGTTACGAGCTGGACCGTTTACAGGGTGGCTCTCTCTGTCCTTATGCCTTTGTATACTAAGATACGTCATGCACCCCGCACAGATCGCCTAGAAGGCCTGGTTACATTTTTGTGTTTCACTTTGGGGATGCACATATTGACCTCTGGTTTTCCGTCTCCACTGTTAAAAGCTACTTGGAGCACGTGGTCCCTTAACCACTATAATCCTAAGGGTGGCGCCCGAGTTTTCCGAAAACCCCTTACCGTCCGGAAAACCAAAATAGCGCTACAATGGGAACCAGTGAATAAAACAATAATAAAACTAAATCTATGTATGTTTGGAAGAAAAATAATAATTATTAGAAAAATTTGGAGAGTATGTAAAGAATAACAATGGAGAAAGGCTGATAACAATAGGCTAAAAAAATTAGGAATTCTAGATGGATACTTTGAGCATAAAGAAAAACATAAATTCCCTTGGAGAAATAAAACGCAAATAAAACAAGATATGAAGAAATATATAAAGAAGCACAAGCAAAAGTAGGTACGGAATAAAAACGAGACACGAAAAAGAAACTACGTATTTAAATACTTATCTGAAAACACAGTAAGAGAAAGCTAAAAAACATCAGGATAACAAAAACTAAGGATATTATTACCACATTAACAGCCCAGATTTTGATGCATTTTCAATAAAATAGCTGAACATTTTTTGGTTTCGGATTTAAGCGAGCATTCATAATAATATAGTTTTCTCTGTCTTGAGCTTAGGTCCTTATCACAGGTAAACTTCCATTATGCTTTATAATCTACTGCAGGCCTTCTCATACCAACAACAAACATTGCTATGTCATCAGACTCATCACTTTCCATTAATTTTAATACCGCTGTCAACATCTTCCACAGCCTTTTGAAATACTTCGTCCTGATAAATTTTAAACAGTAGCTCGACATTACTTATAATTCTCAGGTTTTGTTCATTTATAACTTTGGAATATCACATCTTTCTTTGAAAGGGAATTTGTCAGCTAAACTTAGGTTTCTATCGTTCTCATTATGGGTTCCAAAAGAAAAATACTCCACAAACTTTAAATATTCCACTTTCCATAACGAGTTTCAAAAAGGGGTCTATACCATTGGCATTAGAAAAAAATTTGGTGTAGAGTAAAAACTTCTGGAACTAACTGCACTGGATGTCAAAGGAATCGTAAACTAAAGGTCTTTATGTCATGGCTTTACATAGAGATTAAACATATTTCATTTCAATTAAAATCGTTTGTGAGCTTAAATTCAATATTTGTTTATGTTAATTAATTGGAGGATTGAACATCAAACATGTTAGCGAATAGGAATATTATCTACCGTATATATCGAGTAGGTGGACTATAAACTAATTAAAGGTTTATTTAATTTGTCGATCGATTATGTACTCTAGGATCTTTTTACCAATTTAAAACCTGAAAGTAGTGCACTAAAACAGCAAGGCAAGCAAAAAAATTTAATCCGAATCAAAGCATCGAAATTAGATCGGAACTAACGTAATCAAGACATTTTCCATTATCCTCGTCCATATTATTTCCGTTCGACAATGGATAATAGCCATGCTCTGGCATTGAAAGTCTCCAAGAATAAAACCGGGTCGGAAGCGGAATTAATTCGGATAAGAAAGACAAGGATTTCGATTCGGATGACATAATCTAATGAAGTGAATTCATTAGGAACACAAACTGCGGAGGTCATTTAGTTCTTTGTGGTTTCCCGGGTACAATGTAATGCAATTAGCCTATACACAACGGAGACGAAAATAGGAGCAGCAATGGAGATTTTCAATTTCAATAATAATTCGTAATCATCCTGATGAAGAAAGGCAATCAATATATTTTTTAATAAAATATTTTTAAATTAGTATTGGTTCCAATCTTATGAAAAGTTTCAACAAATATTTCCAATAAAAAAATATTTGAGGTAGCTTTAAGGAGTCTACTTGAACCTGGTAATAGACAACTTCTACATGAAACATTTTGAGCAGATGACATCAGGATCCGCTGCAAGCAACCCTTTTGTTGGTTGTTTGGAACCATCGAGGAGAGAGCTAAAGGATTTTCTGTATAATAATCGACTCTATTGACTTCAAAGCTCAAATCTTGATAGATGTAAGTTAAGATTGCTTTTCTCGATGTTCTTTTGGATAATACAAAATATACAGAAAGCAAAATATTGGAACAAATATCTGGATGAAGGATGCCTACCCATTATCCTATACACATGAGAGTATTTCCCTATAGACATGGTCTACATAGATTTAGTGAAAGCATTTTATTCGGTCAACAGAGAAGCTCTTGGGAAGATAATGGCAAAGGTCGGGTGTCCACAAAAGTGATCACAGGAGAGATAAAAACTGATTGGTAGAACAGCCTGGAATTGTGATGTGGTTCCAGTGATTTAATCTTGGATATTGCCATGTTGTTTTCAGATCATTGTTATGATAAAAAGAGAGAGATCATGCTTTGAGTTAAGATTCCATGCAGATACATCATTTTCCATTTCCCTTTGTTTTACATTGGAAGGATTTTCTGAGTTTGCTTGAATATCAAAAATCATCATGTATATTGTCCGTCGTTCAAGCTGACACTTTCCGTATAAGGAGCGAGGGGGTGAAGCATATGGCAAAAACAGGTGTGACGTTAGGTGACCATTGGCATTCTAACGTAGGGAGCCACCAGCTCACATTCCTTTGGAGTATCAGATTAAAATCGACAGACTGTAGGTACCTACAGTAGAACAATAATTTAGAAAATTATTCATAATATGAGACTGATACTGATATTTCTTGAAAGGACCCCGCACACCTGTTAAGGGTATTTGGTTTTCTGCAAATTCAATGAAATTGTGATAAGTCTTAGACCTTGACATTCTGATAAGAAGTTCTTATGGGCCCGAACCAATCCTATGATTAGTTTTTGAGATACGGGTACTTGAATATCCAAGAAATGTACAGGGTGTTTTTTTTATATATTAACACCCCACCTACAGCCTTTACCTTTACAGGTAGATGAAAGGTGTAAATATAAAAGTTGTACAGTATTGGCAAAATTTTTAGAATCCATGGTCAGAAACAAAAATTGAATATCGGAAATGTGAAATTATGCATGCTTTCAGCTTTTCTCAAATAGGATGTGCTATATTTGGTTCTATATTCTTGAAGAGCACAATTTCCTGATTTCAAAACTATATAGTTTGTCTATATTTGGTTGAGCGGTCACCAACATATTTGGATCTAAAAATTTTAAAAATACTATCAGATTATCTAAGTACCTCAAATTTCACCTGCAGCTTTCACCTATACAGGTAGAATGGTTCACAAAATCAGTAGTAGGATAGTATTTTTACAACTTTTGGAGGCGAATATATCAGAGATTGCTCAATCAAATATAGATCGGGGCGTTGTGCTCTTCAAGAATATAGAATGAAATATAGGGCATCCCATTTGAAAAAAACTGGAAGTATGCCAATTTCACATTTCCTTTATTAAAAATGGTGTTTCCGACCATGGTTTATAAAAATTCAGCCAAAACTGTACAACTTCTGTATTTACACCTTTCTTCTACCTGTAAAGATAAAGGCGGTGGGATGTCAATATATAAAAACACACCCTGTACAAATAAGTGGATTATTGCGAAACTTATAGGTGGACCTCTGCGGGATGAGCGCAGCGAGTTTCGCAGCCATCTACTCACCAATATACTATTGAACTGTTCAAATAAGACACTCACCTGAAACGTGTAGTTTTTGAACTAATGAGAAAAATTCACAATTGAGTGAATCAGGTTAGTACTTGAACAACATATTGGTGAATAGATGGCTGGGTCCACCCATAAGTTTCACAACAATATACTCGTTTGTACTTGAATAATTTGTCACAATATATTACTAGTTTGCTAAATTAACATTACTAATGCCCGTATTACATCTGTGTATTTTTCCGTGTATTTATTCATGTAGTTCAGGCTGCCAACATTATTTTGTTTTTCATAATGCTAATTTATGTTGCGTTTGAAGTTTTTCGGTTGTCACCTTGAACTACATGAATAAATACATGGAGAAATACACAGATGTAATACAGGCATTATTCCTGTTGAAAGGCAAATTGCAGTCATCTACTCCCCAAAATACTGTTGAACTGTTCCAGTAAGATATTCACCTGAAACCTGTTATTTTTAAACTAATGAGAATAACACATTTGAGTGAGTCAGGTTGATATTGTAATTAAACAACATATTGATAAATAGATGGCTGCGGAACTCGCTGCGCTCGTCCCGCAGAGGTACACCCATAAGTTCCGGAACAATTCACTCATTTGTCCTTGAATAACTTGTCACATTATGTTACTAGTTTAGTAAAGTAACATTACTAATTCTTGTTGAAAGGCAAATTGATAAAAAGTGGATAATCTTACAAATTTTGACTTTACATAATA
This sequence comes from Ceutorhynchus assimilis, assembly GCA_917834065.1. NCBI lineage: Eukaryota > Metazoa > Arthropoda > Insecta > Coleoptera > Curculionidae > Ceutorhynchus > Ceutorhynchus assimilis. Next base: position 10,276,767 of record OU892281.1, read on the forward strand.
AGTTATTGTTCAAGTACAAATAAGTGGATTATTGCGGAACTTATGGGTGGACCTCTGCGGGACGAGCGCAGCGAGTTCCGCAGCCATTTACTTATAGTTCAGTAACGGGGTACATTCAACCTCGAAGCAAATCAGGTAAAAGATTTTTTTTGTTTATATTGTTTTTATTTTTAAGAGTATGCAAAATACAAGTTTTAGACCTCCTACACCCTCGGCGCAACTTTCTGTTGCTGAAAAATCAGGAAATTTATTCTATTTTTTTTGTTTTTCAGCTATAACTCCTTTCCTACACGTCTTAGCAAAAAATAGTTAGTATTCAATTTCAAAGAGGACAAAATTCTCTACAAGTTTTGTAGAAAAAATATTTCTCTAAATTGAAAAATAAGCCAGCTACTGTTCATCATACTTCGAAATTTTATAATTTTTCTTAAAACTGGATTTTTCCCTACTTTGCTACCCTACATCACTAACTACCTTACGCGTATATGTATGTCTACAGTATATTTAATCAATATGGAAATCAATTTTTTCTTCTTTTGGATGGTCCGGGCTGATCAGTTTCTTCACATTCTTGCAAATTCCCTTTTTCCGTTGCAGCAACATCTTCTAGATCAAAAAATGGTGCCTCGACTTCATCTACCTCCATTTCAGGGACATTTTCGCAATAAAGGCCAGAGCAATGCTTGCATGCAGATGAGCACAGCAGGCCAGATCTACGACAACTGCATGTGGCTGTTGCTACACGCTAATTTATATATTGAAGAAAAGTTAATCAAATAAGGATAATAAAAAAAATATATATATATTATATATATCGATTTAGTTTATTAATTATGTTTCTTTAATAACAGGTTTGGGGTCAGCGGGGTGTAGCAAATACTGCCTAGCTAGTCCGGTGTGAGTTCGAGCGCCACTGGCTCGACGCAGCTTGAGCCAGAGAGCTTACTGGTTTTCAGTACTACCCCAAAACCCTAATTAGACAAACAGACAATTCTTGTGAAACAAAACTCCCTGAATATTTAATTTAAGTAATAATAGATGATTCTGTTTAGTAGTAATTAATAAATTTATAAAACCTAAAAAAATTGGCCAATCCCAGTTGTGATCACAACCGGTTTACACGGTCTTTTATACGAATAAAAATTATTTAATGAATTGCCTAAAATTTATTATAAGGCCCACAGGCCACCTTTTGTTTGAAACTTTATGAAATAATTTAATATTTGAAAATAAAAATAATCTATCTGCTTTTCCACCAAGTTGATATAGAAAGATTGCTCTTCATCCCTTATTAAAATTTCTCTATGAGTTAGGTACTTAGCTGGAACACGTGTTGTGTTACAAATCCGAGAATGGAAGCTATCTGTCAGGACATCCAGTTCCAAATCGAATCCAATAGGTTTTCTTTCTCTTTGAATGCCGCTCGAATTGTCTATTTAATGGTGGTTGATTGGTAGGACTACACTAACATCCAAATAGGAAGAGAAGCCGTGGTTGTTGTGTGGCTTTGAAGTAGTTTATTTCCTCTATAGCTGGAAAGCTATAATACTTCCAGACGAGAAATGTTCTCAGAGGTCAAAGTGGAAGGCGGAATAAATCCGGCAAATAAGCCGATAGCGGTAAATTTCACCGATAACTAACTCACTCAGGAGCAAAACCAAATAAATTTACTGCCAAAAAAAAAAGTATCTCACTTTCCCAAAACTGGAAACCAAAAATGTGGTTTAATTTGTGACGATACAGTCCACGCGACCAAATGACTTCTGACCGACCTTTTCTGTTCGGTACTTAGAACCCAAAAAAAAAACTAATAATTTAAATAGGTACCATCGGAACCACTGCCGACACCTTGGGGCAAAAAAACGAATTCCAACAAAACTGCGACAATTTGCAAAATCGTACCTAGAAATAAATAATGATCTTTCAAGGAACCATCAAATGAGGCCACCACTTGCATGAACATGGAAAATAATTCCAGCCTAGTATTTGAATGAGTCCCCCATAAATACATAAATAGATTCCTTTAAAAAAAAACGTAACACTGTACACCCTTTTTTGCAGGAGCAAGACAAAATTTTGAAGAGGGATTCAGTAGCTGCATCTCTTGTCATTGTAATCGGATGTATACTGGACGAGTCTCTTCTCCATCCCCATTGCAATGGATCAATGTTTCGCCCCAGCCATGCTTGCACTTGATGGTATGTGCGCATTGAGTGTAGCCTGGCTGCATCTGATGTTGGTGGCAGCCGTGCTAGGTTCAATACATTTTTTGCAGTCGATTTTCGAAACACGGTGTATCGCAGGTCGTCCAAAGACTCACAAGTATTTTGCCCATACTAATGCTCAACAAAATGAAGCTCGATAGATAAAATATTGCTAAGACCTATCGGGAAGGAGTTTTAGCTAAAAAACTGAAAAACTCCGAAAATTTTGGTTTTTTGGCCCCAGAAAGATACGCTATGTAGATATGAGGTCGAAAACTTGGATTCTGCGTACTCTCGTCGATATATAAAAGATAAAACAAAAACATCTTTAACCTGATTTGCTCCGAGGTTGACCCTCTTTTTAGGACCCAGTTATTGAACTATTACCAATATACTGTTGAACTATTCAAATAAGACACTCACGTGTAGTTTTTGAACTAATGAGAATAACTAACGTTTGAGTGAGTCAGGTTAGTATCGTAATTAAACGACATATTGATAAATAGATGGCTGCGGAACTCGCTGCGCTCGTCCCGCAGAGGTCCACCGATAAGTTCCGCAATAATTCACTCATTTGTACTTGAATAACTTGTCACATTATGTTACTAGTTTAGTAAAGTAACATTACTAATTCCTGTTAAAAGGCAAATTGACAAAAAGTGGATAATCTTACAAATTCTGACTTTATACAATAAGTTATTCAATTACCAATAAGTGGATTATTGCGGAACTTATGGGTGGACCTCCAGCCATCTACTCATCAATATACTGTTGAACTATTCAAATAAGACGCTCACCTGAAACGTGTAGTTTTTGAACTAATGAATTTTGACACATTACGCGGGATGTTTATATAGGCTGGGTTCGGCTTGCACACTCCGTGCAATCCGAGTGACTCCGTTCGCACTCCAGCCGTTCGGGTATTGCCTTTTAACGAATCAGACAACGGCTGGAGTGCGAACGGAGTTACTCGGAGTGTGCAAGCCGAACCCAGCTATAGTGTGTGCCAATTTGCAATGATTTTTACTGTACATTTCTTGGATATTAAACTACCTGTATCTCAAAAACTAATCATACCATTGGTTCGGGCCCATGAGAACTTTTTATCAGGAAGTCAAGGTCTAACACATATCAAAATTTCATTGAATTTGACAGAAAACCAAATACCCATAAGAGGTGTGCGAAGTTCTATGATAAACTTTCAAATAAACTAGAATCACGTTTGAAATGAAAACTAGTTTCCAACCAAAACTTGAACCCGAAGTTGACGTTTCATTATAGAACCAACGGGCCTCGGTGACAAATGGGAAAATAATACCTGATAAAATTACCTCGAGCAGGTTTATGCAGAATTCTCTCAAGAGAGACGCCGCGAAGCCGTCGTTTAGTTACGTCAAGCAACTTCCTCGTACTTTTTTCGAAAAAAAAACTTTTTATTTAAATGAGAAAAGTTTAATGTCAGGCATAGCGGCATTTTGGATTGAAAGCTACTGAATTTTAAAATAGCCCTAGAACAATATTAATGGGCTTACCAAGTTTTTCGAAAGTTGGTCTTTGAGAATACAAAAGCCGTTGTGCCACTATCCCCCAGAAAAAAGACAGTCGACGTTTTTCAATTGAATATATTGTGAAAAGTTTTTTGTCTTGAGAAGGATTCAGAAAAGTTCATATATTTTTCACATTGCAATCAGGAATGAGTGAAAATTGCTTCGTGTAATAATCTAATCTAAAATTTTGCACGGGAAATGGCACTTTTCCGCATCTGCGAAATCAAATATGGCAGAAGCATTTGAAATGTTCTCGTCTTAATACGGTTGAAAAAGTTCAACATTACCGCTCATTGGAAAAATACTCAAAGATTGGCATGCAAAACTATTATTTTTGAATAAAACACTGCAAAATGCAATAATTTTTATGGAAATGTAATCACAATAGAATCCTTCTATAACCTAAAGTTATATTTTCTCTATAAGCTCTTTATTCTATTTTACTAATACAAGAGCTTTCGATACCATTTCGAGAAAGTCTATATTTCACGTTCCACAAATATGCTCGATAAAACTTTACGTGTTACTTGCTATCAGTTGGGTCATATACGGCGGAGACTATTTTCTCTAAGTTTTTAGATGATAAATCGTGACCACCGAGGTCTTTTGTGTGCCCTGCTCTGTGAATATTTTAAATTTTGCATGCTGCTTGATATTTTCGAGTTGAAGTTTTGTTTAGATAATATGAATTTATGTTTTCATTACAAGTGGATTTTTGTTAAAGTAAAATAAAGTTTAATAAAGAACTTTCGGATTTCTCATTTGCCTGAAGCATTTCATAAATAACCTATCTTTTCCGCATGGCTAATTTAGTTAATTCACCTCATTATCCCAATCCCAAAGTTCCATTTGAATTGTTATGGGCACAATACAACAATAAAGCACGTTCATCTAGCTAAACCAAATTCCCATTCACTTATAGCAAAATCAGCAAATGGGCTTTACAGTGCCAGTCTTTCGAATTCGGATGGCTGACCGCATCATAGCGGCCCCCTGGAATTGGGGCCACGGTCCGCCCCTCTGTCACATCTGCTGCATAATCCCAAATTGAAATTACCGCAATTCGAAAATCAGCGTTAGTTAGAATTTCGATCCGCTCGACAGAATAAGCCCTCGCTGTTAAATGAGCAATTAATGGCGGATAAAAAAGGAGCAAGATTCAGGCGTTTAACATTGCCACGCTTTGGAAGATCAGGGAATCCAGCGCTTTTCCTTTGTTAAGCTCAATTTTTAAAATAAGCTTTCGTACGGGTGACTGTCTAATGGACCAGAATGTTTCACAATCAGCAGTATCGATTTATTAAAATGTCTCAGTCTAGAACTTCTAGTCCATTTATACTTGATGACTTTGTTAATTTGCTGACTAATCAAAAATGATGAATTATACAAACCCTGGGTTCATCATCATTACTATTAGTTATCTATTAGGGTATAAAGGCAAATTGTTCCATTCCATTGCCAATTATAGAACAATGTAATTTACGGATCAGACGGGCGAGCGACGTGACGTGATGTTTGTTTGGGAAATGTGGCAATTTCAATTTTAATCTACGGTCCCCTTTTCCAATTTCCATTTCACCATTTACTACATCTGGGTCGTTTATTTGAAACGATTTTGTGGCAAAGTTGACATTACAAACTAGACAACTAATAGATCAAGTTTTTGTTAGTTTTTCAAACGAAATGTTTATTTAAATGTGAACCTGCTTAACAAAGGACGAATTTATCTACAGGCTCAAGCATATAACCCCAATATTTTCAAATATACTTAGTAAAATAACATTATCATAAAATTCCGTAGAGTGCTTTCAGAAAAACCGACCGTCCTGAATACATTAAACCCGATATTTGACCACATATTCCATAGAAAATCTCGCAAAAATGAATTCCTAGTCCTTGAGGGCTCTTGCTTTTTTCTCCAAAAATGTCAAAGACATTAAATTTATTTTAAGTAGATATACTCGGTTTTTATAGCGGTATAGGAAAATGCAGTTAAGATTAAACTTTATTTAAAACACTTTAACCAATATATTATATCCTGTATAATAAAACGAGTTATACTCCAGGAGTGACTATCAAATTCCTGTGCAGACCCGAAGTTCGAATTTTTTACTCAAATAATCTCTCGTTAATGTAATTTCGAAAACGGGGTTTGGACAAGCCGTGATGGGCAGGAAAAGCTCTTTCCCCAAAACTAAAGATACAAATTTTGAGCTCGCCAACTCGCTCTAAATTCACCAAATTGACTTGACTTCTAGCAGATGAGATAAAGAAGGCAGGAGGCGAGATGTCTAAAATAGTTGCTGAATTTTGAAAAAATGTTGAGACAACGTGCCATAGAAAAGCTTGGATTTCTGACAAGTAAAATGCTGATCATACTTTCGTGAATGACGTATTTCCTTACCCATAAATTGGGGTATATTTGAGAACCCACTGAGTAAAGGTGCAACACGGGTTCTAGGCCAAAATCGGGCATTTTCCCATGTAAATTAATCTCCATAAGAAAATCCAAGGTCCATTCGGGCAATTTTTGTACCGTTCAAGGTCATCCGTGCAGTTCTAGCCGCCGTTAAGCCCCATCCTCTTTCCACTGCCCGTGACTTTCATCGTTCAGGGTCATTGGCTCCGAGCGGCTCATCGAACACACATAGCACCTCGTGACTTGTATACAGACAGATGTACAGACCTGTCTCTAGGAAAGTCTGTATACAGCTATACAGGTCTAGAAACAGGTCTGTATACAGCTATATAGTTCTAGAGACAGGTCTGTATACAAGTAATGAGGTGCTATGTGTTCGATGAGCAGCTCGGAGCCAGGTACGGTCAATGACCCTGAACGATGGAAATCACGGGCACTGGAAAGGGGGCCGGGGCTTAACGGCGGCTGGAACTGGATGGATGACATTGAACGGTACAAAAATGGCCAGAATTGACCTTAGATTTTCCTATAGTGATTTACATGGGAAATGGCCCGATTTTGGCCTAGAACCCGTGTTGCATCTTTACTCTACTGGAATTGTTGTTGATCCAATTTTTTGTTTCAATGACTCTCTCACAAATGACTACTTTCCACACTCAACACAGTGCGAGAGAGTAAACCATTCCGCACAATCATAGGAAAACAAATTATCCCCCGACAACGGTATTATTTATGTTAACAATTTCGCGTCATCCCTCAACAAGACCTGAGAAAATGGAAGGCCCATAAATAAAAATAAAAGAAACAACAACGAATAGTATTTTATCAAACCACTTCAACCTTTAACGGGCCCTTTCGCATTTGTCAGCCTAAATGCGAAAAAGGAACTGCGGCAAAAGTAATGTGCGGACTTTTCTAAACGACAAAACTTTGCGATTTTTCTCTAGGTGCCTTTTTTATTTTTTTTCGCGGATACTGAAGCACTTAGGTCTTAAGCCAAAGGTAAGAACGATTAAGCTTCTAAAACTTTTGCTAAAGTAGTATTTGGCAGTACAAATTAATTTTTAACTTTGATTCTGCAATATATTCCAAAGTTGTCCCAAATTTCTTTGCCGTAAAACTTTTCTATTACCGCAAACAAAAACCGTAATAGAATGAAATTAGGTGGAAACGCGGTAACACATGGCAATTAAGTGGGTCCCAAGCATCCTCTAAACTTTTCCACCAAACTGACATTGATTGATGCAACACGAGATTGGCCCAAGTTTGGCCGTTAGCGACGGATGTCGCCGCAATACCTTAGGAGATTGTTTAACCTGTGACAGAATGAGGAAAACTGGAAAACTATTCACGGAGATGGCAAATGTGTCCGGAAAGCGTTAATGGAATTCAAATTGTGACGATCAAGTTACCCGACTAGTTTGTTTGTGCAATTTTATTTATCATGTTAAGATTACCTACCAAAGAAAATGATTAAATTACATTGAACTGAAAATGAAATTAAACAAATTTCGAAAGTTTTGCAATTTAAAGTTTCTAACGTGCACAAAACTTCTCTTGCCAAAAGTTACGCGGCAACAAATTTGTTAGATACACAAAGTAAGATTAGTTTCCTAATATGTTTGATTTTTCTGAATTATAACTTCTCAAATACAGGTTTAAAGGATTTAACTACAAATCTCACATCAAATAGAAACCGTAATTTTAACATGGAGTAATAAAATTGTGCTTTCTGGTATTGCTCATCATGCTGGCTTAACTAGTATTGTGACAGAATTGAGATGTTATGTAAGAATTGATATTTTGGTAGCGTGAATATTTCTGTCACATCTTAAAATTTTGGTAAATTATGCTGAAAAGTAACTTTAATCTGAAGCAGTAAATAACAGTTTTATGAACCGGAGTTAATCTGAATGAAATCTTGTTTCTTCTCTTCTGGCAGTGGTTATCGAGACTCAAAATTAGTACCACTTACCACTTTTCTGCTGAAGCTATAAACACCTCTTTGGAGAGCTTTCACTAAAACACCGGGTGGCAGATGAACTGAGACTTTGCAACTTAAATTCCCGGCGAGAACTTGTAGTAAAAACTAGTGGCGAATTGGCAATAACTAAAGTTAACTGACCTCAACAGCTGCTTAAATAAGCAAAAGGAATCACCCTCTGGGTACCACTTTAGAAGCCCATTGGCTGCCCCTTAGTACCGGGCATGCGAGAATTGTCAAAGATCTCCAACCCTCTTAGCTGTCAGCGATTCGCTGAAAGCACCCTCTGGTTTCTTGTTGATTTCCCATTGGTTCTCAAGTTTATTCAACCTTCCCCATTCAAACTGCTCCACCCTGTGATCCAGTTTGATGGCTCTCCAACGGAGCTTGCTAGTTACATGTGGTCAAATTCTTGATTGCACATTCAATGTTTTCCCTTTCAATTGAAAACCTTTCCCTTTTCTGATTCCCCGATATGCTTTCTATTCTTATTTTTTAATTTTTAACCTAGTCGAGTAAATAAACTAAAAGTTTCCTAATTTCTTACCTAATTATCAAGGGTGTGAAATAAACTAAACTATCCTTGAATAATTTGATAATCAAATAATTGAGTGATCACTCTTATCTTAACCTACCTATATTTCAATTATAACTAAGTATTTGACTATCTTACAGATAACATTTCACCCAAATAATAACTCTTGATAATTATATAGTTATACAATTTGTTATTGTATCTTAAAAATCTAGCTCATGTAATTATTACTTCGCTACACACACACATGCTTCCAATATACATAATTCTTTCCAGCGGTATCAGTTACCTGACATCTGGGTTCGTCATAAAACGAGTATATTCAGAAGATTATCCTTGACTTCGAATTATCTATTACAACCACATGGAGGAGGAGGAAAAGAGAGAGAATCTCTCTCTTTTCCCTCCTCCTCCGTTGTTGTTGTTTGAGAGAGATTCCGGGTTACAGCAATATTAATCTTGAAGCTATAAAATTCGATACTTTTCTGACTTTCAAGTGATTTTTACCCTCGAACAGATTAGGTCATTCGCAGAACTCCATGTGTTTGTAAATTTCATTAGACTCACATTTTAACAATCTATAAAAATAAAACTTTTCCCACGAAAGATGAGCTTGAACCGAGAATATGAATTTGCTATTGATTTTGTTACAGTAACACGTTAACGAAAAATACAAAGGGCGTACTAAACAGGCTCAAGTACAAAGCGATGCAAGTCACCCCTCCAAATCTCTATCTATATAATATAGGTACATTTATACCAGTCCCAATCAATCTAGTGGCCTCCGAATAGAGCTGTGCACAAAGAATCATTGACCAAGAAGCTTCCAAATTGATGCTGACTGATCAGCCGTATGCTGTAAGGGGTGGTTTTTAAAATATTACGATATAACGATGGTCAGCATCTAACAATCAGCCAATTAAACCGAATGTCAGGTTATCAGTTGTTGTTCTCCTAATTCATCCTTGCCAATGAAGCTGAGGTTGCTAATAATAAGAAATTTTGTTGTTTAAGCAATTTCAGTCCAATTTTACAAGGTGTTTACTCTGATAGGCATGCCTTTAAATTCAATTTCCTTATGTAAAAATGAATGAGCTTTCAAAAACAATCTGTGGCTTGTATGCTTTATTTATCGATAACAGGCTTTTCAAGCGTCTTCATGTTTTCATTATTTGGATATTTTGAAGCATTGCCAAGGAAAAAGATGTAGGAACAAATATTTTTTAATAAACGCTCAGTGTATGAAATCAGTTGAAAACCCTCAATGCAACGTGACAAAAATTTATAGCATCAATAAAGCTGATTCATAGAGTAATTGCTCGTTCGCGTCCATAATCTAAAACGACTCTAGATATAGTCCTCGGTTCGGTCCTATAACCCTAACTCATCAAAATAGCATTTATGTGCCGCAACGAACCGTAAATTCCAAATGTGCAAACTCAGCCTTTGCAAAGCAGTTGTCAACGACGCTAAAGCTGACACATAACCTGGGCGATATCGAGAAACAAATAACCAACTCTCTGAATTAGGTTACCTCTCTTTATTTGGTTTTCTTTGTTCCAGGGGGTGAGTTTCGACGCGAAACGACTGTTTATTGTTCTTTTATCTTTAAGAAAAATGCCATCGAATCGGATTTATATAGAGTTGTATTTTTAAGGTTTAGGACTACTTACGTTTGTCAGTTCGCTGATGTTTCCTTTCTTCTACTCGAATAAACTTTCTCTCACCCAACCCTACAAAGAGAATATTCATAAAGCTTTCTCTACCAGCCCCGTCAAGATAATAAGCCGCCGCTATCGTCAACAGTCCAAAGAAAACCAAGACGAATTTGTTTGCTGAGAACACAATTACAACATTTTGTCTGAGAACGGAGAGAATCCGCTGCCAGTAAATAGCCAGAGAGGATTCCCCGATATTGCGGCAATAAACAAACTCGAATTAAGTAATGAAGACAGAATAAGACAAAAATCACTGGGGCAGATGAAATCCACCCCTACAAAATTGTTCGCCCATCTAGAAGTGTCTGGGAAATTTTTTGTGCTTGAATTTCATTATCTTATTAGATTTATTTTGTGTCCTTATGTATCTACTGTTTTTATGATTATACAGGGTGTTAGGCATCAAGTTCAATAAGAATGAATATACAACAAAAATTCTTAATTGAACATTCAATGTTTTCCCTTTTTATTGAAAGAAAACCTTTCTCTTTTCTGATTGCCTAATATGCTTTCTATTCTTATTTCTTAATTTCTAACCTAGTCGAGTAAATAAACTAAAAATTCCCTAATTTCTAACCTAATTATCAAGGGTGTGAAATGAACTAAACTATCCTTTATTAATTTAATAATAAAATAATTGAGTAATCACTCCTATCTTTACCTACCTATATCTTAATTATAACTAAGCATTTGACTATCTTACAGTTAACATTTCATCCAAGTAATAACCCCTAATAATTATATTGTTATACAATTTGTTATTGTATCTTAAAAATCTAGCTCATGTAATTATTGCTTCGCTACACACACACATGCTTCGAATATACATAATTCTTTCCAGCGGTATCAGCTACCTGACATCTGGGTTCGTCATAAAACGTGGGTATTCAGAAGATTATCCTTGACTTTGAATAAATTATCACAACCACATGGGATCTGGTTTAGTCGCCAGATTAGTTTAAAGTTTAGTGTTTATCTAGGAAAACATAAATTTTGCCTATATGTTTTGTCAATTTCGGGTTACAGCAATAATAATTTTGAAGGAAGACCAGTCTCTTCAAACAGGGTTGTAGGTACCTGTTTAACTTTTTTTTTTTTTTGGTAAAGAAATATCTTTGATTCTAAGGTAATTTGAAAGCTTTTATTTAACATCAACTCATAACAGCAATATTTCACTAATCTAACAGAAAAATTGGTAAGTCTCTCAAGATCATGGACTGAATCTTGAGATTTAACTGGAGAGCTTAACAGCTTCAGACGACAGAACTGAAAACGTGTCCACCTAACAGCCTAGATCTGGACCTAGACAATTGAAAGAAAGGAGAGTAATTTCCCAATTAAAAGATTTAGTTCCAAATCTGAAACTTTATTGGAATTGAAATTAAAAATAACTATTACGTCTTTGAAGAGCTTTTATTAAAACACCGGGCGGTAGATGAACTAGAGGATGAGAAACGGATCGAGAACTAGTTGAGACTTTGCGACTGCAATTTCCGGCGATAACTAGTAGTAAAAACTAATGGCGAATTGGCGATAACTAAAGTTAACTGGCCGCAACATCTGCTTAAATAAGCGAAACGAACCACCCTCTGGGTACCACTTCAGAAGCCCATTGGCTACGCCTTAGTACCGGGCATGCGAGAATCGACAAAGTCAAAGATCTCCAACCCTCTTAGCTTTCAGTTTGATGGCTCTCCAACAGAGTTTGCTAGTTACATGTGGTCAAATTCTTAATTGAACATTTAATGTTTTCCCTTTTAATTGAAAACCTTTTCCATTTCTGATTACCTAATATGCTTTTTATTCTTATTTCTTAATTTCTAACCTAGTCGAGTAAATAAACTAAAAGTGCCCTAATTTCTAACCTAATCAAGTGAATAAAATAAAAGTTCCCTAATTTCTAACCTAATTATCAAGAGTGTGAAATGAACTAAACTATCCTTTATTAATTCAATAATAAAATAATTGAGTAATCACTCCTATCTTAACCTACCTATATCTTAATTATAACTAAGCATTTGACTATCTTACAGTTAACATTTCATCCAAGTAATAACCCTTAATAATTATATTGTTATACAATTTGTTATTGTATCTTAAAAATCTAGCTCATGTAATTATTGCTTCGCTACACACTCACATGCTTCGAATATACATAATTCTTTCCAGCGGTATCAGTTACCTGAAATCTGGGTTCGTCATAAAACGTGGGTATTCAGAAAATTATCCTTGACTTTGAATAAATTATCATAACCACATGGGATCTGGTTCAGTCGACAGATTAGTTTAAAGTTTAGTGTTTATCTAGGAAAACATAAATTTTGCCTATATGTTTTGTAAATTTCGGGTTACAGCAATAATAATCTTGAAGCTGGACCAGTCTCTTCACACAGGGCTGTAGGTACCTGTCTAACTATTTTTCTTGGTAAAGAAATATCCTTGATTTTGAGGTGATTTGAAAGCTTTTATTTATCATCAACTCATAATCATGTATTGGATCTTGAGAGTTAACTGGAGAGCTTAACAGCTTCAGAAGACAGAACTGAAAACGTGTCCACCTAACAGCCTAGATCTGGATCTCGTTGACTATATCAGGAATTGAAATGGAAAATGTATTAATCACTAAAAGGAGTTCAGCTTGAGCTACAGTGTAGTAAAAAGTATCGACAGTCATAATGGAATAAAACTGAAACGTAAATTAATAAAAACTTGTAGTTATCATTTACATTTGCAAATGTTCAAATAACAGAAACAGTGTTTGATTGTGTTATGCCAATTACTGAACGATGCTATTGCTTGTTACATGCTACTGGATAGGTAAACATAGTCTGTTTTCCAATAATTATAATGCAATATCCATGTTATAGCGAGGCGCGTTTTTACGTTTGATAATAGATATCTTCTCAGTGGAATACATTGCACCAATATCGAGAAATGATGATTCGATAGGAACAAGTTTGAAATTTTGAGAACCATCAAAATTTCCTATAATCAATCAACTGGATTTACTGATTCACTGATTAGAAGACTCTGGACAGGATTGACTTTGATAAAATTACATACGCCTTGCAAGGATTTTCAGTTGACAAAAACATGATGATATGCTTATTAGGGTCGTTCTTGCAAAATCAAAATTGTTTCGTAAAGCTCAAAGATTATGCATCTGATTCTTATGTTATTTTCTCTGGTGCTTCTTTAGAGGTCAACTCTTGGTCCCTTTAATGGAAGTTTATTGAATGTCCTGTGATTGAAAATAAGGATTTATAAATAGCTTAAAAGCATTGATACTATTATTTGTGTATACCTACAGATCATGGTTAGAAAACTTTGCTTTGGAATAAAATTGGAAAATTATTGACTCAAGGACAGTTCGTAGGTAGTTTTCAACATCCAATAATTGAAATTTGTTTTTTGAAAAACAATTTCTCGCAAATTTCGATAGCAGCATCCCAATTAAGCTAGTTTTTAATTGAAATTTGAACCCATCAATTTTAAAAATAGCCCTCTCACAACCAAAGTATCTATATCCCACTGCAAACATGAAACTTTTTTTATTTAAAAAAACATTTCGAAAGCTTGCTGATGGGACGACCTTTTGGTATAACTCTGGCTTGGAAAATAAAAACTCGTTAATTAGGACAAAATTTGAATTCGCAAAATTAATTTCTACATCTCGCTTTGACAGGGGATCTATTTTTTTGTTGCTGTATTAGGTATTTCTATCCTCTGCAATAAAAAGAAGGCCAAAGAAATCCTTAGTTAAACCGTGACCTGTTTGCTAAAAACCTTTTGAATTTTGGCAAAATGCCGACACAGCAAGTTTGTAGTAGTTTTCCGCGGGGATTTTCAAATTATTATTAAGCCCCATGATTCGTAGTTATCTCGAAAGGCTCAAGAACTTCTTTTTTCTCTAAGTGATTTTATTGTGTAGGTAACGTTATACATAATAAAGCATAAAAATGCCCCAGTTACTAAAATTTAACTCCTTATAATTCTCGCCTCTTAATTAATGTTTCAAAGGATATTGACACGGTTCAGTCGTTCAGCTCTCAACAGAAAATCAATACAAAAGAATAGCGGGGCATGTTTAATTAAAAAACGATAATGGAATCAAAATAGCTCATCAAGGGTCTTTATTGCCTTCAAGTGCCGGGGAACTTAAGGAAAAAACGTCTCAACAAAAAACAATTAAAAGTTGACGAAAAAAACTCTAGAGGGCGCTTTAAAAAAAAAGAAAAAATCCGGGACTTGGATTTTTAAAGGGTTTTTATAAAACAATAAACTGGCAAGTTGTACGTATTAAAAGGGGTGAAATCGTTGTCCCGACAATCCGGATTCAAAAACTTTTCACTCTAAAAGGGTGAATTTACAGCTACTATATTTTTAGCACTTTGCTGAAGGGAGAGAGAAAGCTTTCAGCCCCAGATGTTTAATGGAGACACAATTAATAAATATTGAAAAAAAAAAACTAATTCAAGTCGAAATAAATTAAACCTTGCTTTGTTGGTGGCTTTATTCTTTTGTAAAGCAGGTAAAACTACTCGACGACATTAGTTCCTAAAAGTTAAGCTAATGGAAAAATACAAGAAGATTTTCAGGAGACATTTTCTTCGGGTTTTAAACTCTCAACCTTTCTTTTAGTCTCTCGTGAAGAGGAGGAACTAAAAGTTATTATTTATTATAAATCTGAAATTGGAAAACTCCACTCCTAAATCGATGTGTATAATAGTTTGAGAATAAAACATATTGGGTGGTATGAATAAAAATGAGCATTTAGTTTCTACTCCAAATTTTGGAGTAAATACTCCACGTGGTATGAATAAAAACTACGAGCAGATATTTCGCTTGAGTAGGTACTCCTATGTATAATTTGGTATGAGTAGATTCTCACTTTTGGTATGAATAAAAAATTGATTATGCTCTTCGGCGGGAGAATCTACTCCATAGTTTTAGAGTCTGCTATGCTCAACTTTCTGCTTCAAGTTATTTCAGTACCGATTTTTCCTCGGTAGAACGCAGAGCTATGGCAGAGTTCTTCAATCTTAGCCTGCGTTCGGAAAAATTTTACAAAGCTAGAAAAAATACGTGTGATCGGGACTTTAAAACGTTGTACCGGTTTAGTAAAGAAATTGTGGAGTGGTTATCAAATCAATTTTTGGGTGAAGAGTCTGGAGAAAGAAGAGGTGGTGCTTTATGCAACATAGACAAATTTAAAATATTTTTTAAGATACGTGGGTGACCCGGGCTTTCAGGCAGGAGTAGGCGAGGATGTTGGTGTTCACCAAACTTCGGTGTCTAAAGTTGTATCGGAAGTAGCTGATAAGATAATTCAGCAAAGTGAAGGGTGGAACAAATTTCCCCGCAGTCCTGCGGATATAATATTATCCATTCACAATGCGATGTCCACAGGTATACAGGTAAAATTTATCACCTTTCAATGCTATTTAATTATTTGATAGGGAAAGGTGATAAATTTACCTGTACCTGTGGATATCGGATTGTGAATAGGATATAGAGGCGAAAGAGCGGTGGCAAGCAAAATAAAATGTTGAGTATCTACTCTATGTACTAGGAGTATGTACTTATCAAACCGAAATCTTTTTTATTCTTACGAAATGGAGTATAAGCTCAGACTTCATACTCATGCTCACGAGTATATACTCCGAGTTTAAACTCAGTTTTTATTCATACCACCCATGTTTAGAGCTAAAGACGTGTATATTATAATATGTCAATATTCACGAATCTAAGCTGACTGCTGATTTGTATTTGTATTTGGGTCAAAATCCTTTGAAGCATGAATAGAAGATGACGACCACTAGTGGGATGATTTTTCAAAGGAAACATTTTATTATGAATACACGCCGTCACTGGTCAGGTCCGCCACTGTGCTCCACGTCAGGGTTAATGAAAGGAAGGTGACGCAACATGGATGGTGGGGGACACAGAGAGGTTATGGTCACGCATGGGTGACGAACGTTGAGAGAGTGAAGTTTACAGATGCAGCGGAGAGATCTACTCTCGTGCAAATTTAGTGTTTTAGTCGACGATTATTGTTGAGTGAATAATTTTTCTGCTTCAAGAGTGAAAAGGATTTCAAACCAACAAGACGTTCGTCACGTATAAATAGTACTAGTAGTAGTAGTAGTAGTAGCTCTGGTTCATCCGATGAAAATTATAAAAGTAAAAGAATGAGACGTTCTAGTATTCAGAACAATAGCCTCAAAAATTCCAAATACAAACCTTAGTTATACATCACCGCCTACTGGCGATAAAGTTGGTAGATTAGAGAAGCATTAGTCGAAAAACTTATAAGTCACCGAAGAGGTCAAATATTGGCAAAACCTGAATGTATCCCCATATTCACCCCGGGAAATCCAAATTTAAGTTTCACGAAATGGATTGATAACAACACCATCATTTGTACTTGATACATTTTGAGTTTATGTAACAAGTTGTTCAAGTACAAATGGGAAGATTACTGCAGAACTTATGAGTGAACCTCTGCGGGACGAGCGCAGCGAATTCCGCAGCCATCTACTCATCAATATGCTATTTAAGTACAATACTAACCTGACTCACTCAGTTGTAAGTTTTTATCATTAGTTCAAAAACTACACGTTTCAGGTAAGTGTCTTACTTGAACAATTCAACAGTAAGTATTTTGGTGAGTAGATGGAGAGAGGTCCACCCATAAAATCTGCAGTAATCTACCCATTTATACTTGAACAACTTGTTACATAAACTCAAAATTTATCAAGTACAAGTGAGTGGATTGTTGCGGAACTCATAGATGGACCTCTACGGGACGAGCGCAGCGAGTTCCGCAGCTATTCTCTCCTCAATATGCTGTTTAAGTACGATACTAACTTGACTCCGCGGGGATTTTCAAATTATTATTAAGCCCCATGACTCGTAGTTATCTCGAAAGGCTCAAGAACTTCTTTTTTCTCTAAGTGATTTTATTGAGTAGGTAACGTTTGTAAGTTTTTATCATTAGTTCAAAAACTACACGTTTCAGGTGAGTGTCTTACTTGAACAATTCAACAGTAAGTATATTGGTGAGTAGATGGCTGCGGACACCTATAAGTTCTGCAGTAATCTACCCATTTGTACTTGAACAACTTGTTACATAAGCTCAAAATAACAAGGTCCAAAACCTAGGATTGAATGTACAAGCTGTAAACGCATAGGACATTTATTGAAAGATTGTCGTAGACAACCTATTAAAAATCAAATGGCAGTTCAATAGTCAAAATTTACTAACGAAACATATTATTTTGATTGTTCATTGAATGGAACTTTATTGAAATACTATGTCGATTCTGGCTGTAGCGCAGTTCTAATTAGAGAAAAAGTGGTCAGAGTATTAAACCTGCCGATTTTTCCATCAGTAGTAACAATTTCAGGCTATGAAGGATCTCTTGTGAATGCTGTTGGTACTACTAAGGCCCATTTAAATGTTGATCGAGCGGAAGCAGAAGTTGCGACATTAGTAGTACCTAATGAGGTCCAAGATGTTGCAATTATAGAAGGGCAGACTTTTCTGCATCAGCCTCATATAGCCATGATAGTTTGTGGAGAAACTGTAAGGCTGTTGCCAGCTGCTGAAGATATTAGCCGTTGCATAGATATCAAATCGAAGAAAATACCGTTATGGGCAAATTTTTCTAGGGTTATTCCAGCGAGAACAAAAACACTTCTTGCAGTCAGATCGTGTGGCAATTATAATGAAGGAGTCTTTATCCATGGGGGCCTACGAAAGTAGATGTAGAACGCAGATGATTGATTGATCTCCATGCATGATCAACCTGTCCAATCAAGAACTCTTGAACTAGGTAAAACAGATATTCTAAAAGTGTCTATACATCCCAATGATGATACACCTGTAGTATATAGACCTCACCGTCTTTTCCACAATGAACGAAAAGTTGTGAAACAAACTGTGGAGGATTTATTGCATAGTGTAACGCTCTTTTGTCGGAACAAAAGAATGCTCATAATTGCGCTCGAATATGCTCGGTGGTTTTTTGTTTACTCTAAACTGTCCAAGAATCTAGTCTAAGTTAAACGTTGTTCAAGGCCCCACGTTGGGCGCCAATTTATGTAACGTTCTTTTGTCGGAACAAAAGAATGCTCATAATTGTGCTCGACTATGCTCAGTGGTTCTTTAGCTTGGGGTGGCCCTTGGTGTTGGTACAGTGAAGAGAGGGCGCCACTAGTTTGTATAAAATTATTTTGATTATTAAAGAATAGCCAAACTAGATACTATTCAAATTCTAAAAAGAATAATTTATTGACCAGATGGTAAACTTGTTCATTAACATTGAAACAAATAAATTGTTTAGAGAGGATTATTGTCAGTATCCAATTTTTTTAAAAAATTAGCAACTTTCCAAAATAGAATAGGCATATAAAAAGATTGAAATTTAAAACAATTAAGTAGATACCTGCAATAAAATCAATAAAAAACAAATTAATCAATGCGAAAAGGTAATAAATAATCCCTAGGCAGTTTTAAATATCAAAAACCTACTAGGTGAAATCAAGGGGTCAGGGTTTCCGGAAGAGCTCAACCTTCTTACCTTTAAAGTTCAAAATAGGTGAACATAGAACCTAAATATTTTACATTAGTTTACATTGTAAAACTACCACATTATTGATTTGAAATTAAAAGTTGAATAAACCTTTTAAAGGTTAATGAATCCACAATATATATATATATATATATATATATATATATATATATATATATATATATATATCGATTAGTACTCGATAATTAGGAAATAATTCCTAATAATTATAATAATGCATACTTATTGGATAATAAATAATGATAGAGAAAACAATAATAAAAGCCAATATCTGACGCTGATAATAATTAATTAATTATATTAATAATTATATATAATCAGTAGTTAGCTATTCTAGCTAAACACTACTATACGGTAAACAATTAGGATGGTTATTGAATTCACAAAGATATTAATTAGCTAATAAAGCTAAACGATAGGGGCGATAAAGAAGAGGTAAAAATAAGTTACGGTAGTTAAGATGGCACGTTTAAGACACCCATAGGTAAGAAATTATACTAGCCTGGACGGAATCCTTGTAAAGCCTCGGAAGCTTTCACAAATTTTAGCTCTGTAGGTACCAAACTGGCTGGAGACAACCAAATAATGGTTGGGGATCAACTTCTTACAGGACACAAACTTTCCTTGAAAAGGAGGCCCAGATTTGATCTGAGTTTCGAAAAATCTGGACGACCTATTCGGTCCCAAAACAATAGAGAATAGGGCCAGTCAAAAATACCCAAATTGGCTCTGTCTTTTCGTTCTTATTATGTCAAGCTTATCAAAATCATAAAAATGACAGCGCTACAGGGACTCGGAAATAACAGAATTCTCGATATTAGGTTAGGAAAACTAGTCAGAAGAATCATAGATGTCGCTAGGTATACAAACTAGAACCTACTTTTACTTGTGTCCAAAATATATAAAAATAATTTAATAAATATATATGTGTGACATTTCGAATATTACAATAATAGTAAAATAATTCTTGAATCAGATTCTCCTTATTCGAGTCCTATATTGTTGGTGAAGAAAAATAATGGCGAGCAGCGTATGTGTGTTGACTTTAGGGCACTTAACGCTAAAACTGCTAAACACTGATTCTCACTTCCACGAATAGAAGTTTTTTTGGAAAATTTAAATGGTTGTCAATATTTCACATGCTTAGATTTGGCGAGTGGTTATCACCAGATTGAAATGGAGGAGTCATCCATCCCAAAGACAGTTTTTATTACGCCAGATGGCCACTACGAGCACCTAAGGGTCCCATTTGGCTTATGTAATGCGCCTGCAATATTTCAGCGAACTTTTAGGCAATTTGAGGAATGGAAAGGCCATTGCATGCATGGATGATATTTTGTTGCCAAGCAAGGATTTTGATACAGGATTTCCAAATCTAAGAGAGGTATTTCAAGAATTAGCTGCTCATGGACATTACGTTTGCCAAAATGTCATTTTTTCAAAGAAAGGGTCGAATATATGACAGAGATTGAGATTTTTCTGGATAATGAAGGTCGTTTTTGCTCAGAAATAAACGAACAAATAATATACATTGTGCTTGGAAAACATTGCACATTGTCGTCGTTATCACATGACTCTTGTTAAATTATTTCTAGTGGTAAAAGAGAGGTATGTAAGGTAAAAAACACCTTGTATATAATTGTTTAAAGAATGGAAATTATAAGAAGTATATCGGTTAGCCCAAACAGCGAGGTTTGTTGTCTGGGATGTTCGCAAACCTGGTAATTAGAGGGGCGTCAAAAAAAAAACACTTTTAGTCATGTGCGCGTATCGCCAATATGACCCTATTCATTTTTCACAATTAAATCTCGTTCTGTTGGTCCGACTTAGTTCGTTTTTCTTTCAAAAAATTTCTAAATTATCAGTGTTGTATTTATAAATGATATTCAATCTAACCTTGGACAGAAAAGAGAGTAACTAACTACCAGTGCAAAAACTAATATTTTCAAATTTCCATTTACCTGAATTATCATTTTTTAAAATCAAATTATAACACGTTGTTGTTCATTATCGACCAATGCCTGGAGTCAAATGTCTGGCTTGTTTATTTAAAACATAACCAGCCAACAGTTTGTGGGGTGGAATTACTAAAAGCCATTTACCCAATTTTATACCTCGGCTATCAGCAGATTTATGGTACCCCGAAATCCAGTGGCAGATTATTCAAATGGCAGAAATGTATGATTTATGGGCCTCTATTGTTCTAGAGCGTTCCCCCATGGATTCTTTGATGATTAATATCGTCTTAGTTGTGTTTGCACCCGCCAATCGACACACTTTATTGCTCTGAAGAGGTTTGAATTCAGCCATCGCCCTAATGGCTCTATTGATTTTCTTGTTTGATCGCTCTCTGACACAATGGACATTTTGTTTGCCTATTTTTCGGTTTGTTACAACGGAAAATAAGATTGTAGGAGTAAATATATTATATATTCGTTCAAATTTTTGTAGTTGTTTGCTTGAGAAAACAGCGTTTATCCAGAAATTCAATTGAAATGAACCGTGAGTTAACTTAATTAAAAGTTTAGTGTAACTTTTAATCTGCTTTGCTTTTAATTCGGTCGGTGATTTGGAATTTAATTTAAGTAAACCCAAGCATCACGCTTGTAGGAGGATTTTAATTAACACTCGTGCCCTTACTGTAAATACATATTTGCAAGTGAAAACCACCCCTGTCCCCAAAACACCATCATCATCATTTTCCCTAGCGGAAAACACGCGGGCCAGGAAAGGCAGGCAGCAAAAACACAATATGTCAGCAGCAGCTGATTCGCTTTTTTAAATATACATATATTTTGGCACGTACACGATGATATTTCTCACTCGGGTGCAGGAGCACGTGCTAACGTGGTGGATTCATAAAATATTAGGACAGAATATGGCGGGTCTGCTATGGGGGCAATTTTCTGGCACGATGAAGGGGCAAAAAGGGATTTTGAGCAAACGACATGTTGCTGACGATACCCATAGGGAGTCCTCGAAAAGTTAATGGAATTGTAATTATTTAGGACTCCATACTTTCGTCAAGATTATAAAGCTTCAAAATTTAAAGATTTTTCTCCTGCTGATTCTTTTTTCTATTTATAAACAAACAAAGAAGTTTCGTTAAAATTAGCCATCATTTTCTTTTTCCTCGCTAATCCTCTTTCTCAACTTAGTTAATCACCCACTAGTCTTTATATCCCGTTTAATCCTCTCTTCTCTATTGTCTCCATCTTCTATTATAAATTGTTATGATCCTTTAATAAATAAAATAGATAATGGCTAGGTAAAAGCGTGGTTATATTTTAACTAAATATCACAACTTAATTTCGAGTAAGTAAGGCGATTAAAACTAAATACTAAAATTCTAAGGAAAACTTTTAATTAGGCTAACAACGGATTAATGAAGCTCCCTCTATTGCAGCGCTTCCTCGTTCTTTGGTTAAATAAAATTTGAAACCAGCAGAAATTTAAGTTTCTGAAGAATATTATTTTAAAAGCTTTAACTTTATAACGGTAAGAGTAATTAAATTTATTGTACGATAAAACTTAATTTAACCAACTGGATTCAATATAGTATTTTTCTCCAAACGTCAAAAAAACGTCACTTTGTCAACACCTGTCAAGATGTTAGAAATTTAATTTCTATGCTGCTAGGCAAATCCAGCGGGTTAACACCTGTCGAGGTGGAAGAAATTTAATTTCTATGCTGCTCGGCAACCGCAGCGGCAGTAGAAGTACTTTTAGTGCCGCTCGTACTTTTACTTCCGCTTAACCATCCAGTTACCCTCGAGCTTACCCCGTTCGTTTGGAGAAAAAATAGCGTGTTGCATACGGAGTAGAAGCACTTTTTTGTGCTTCAGCAGTATTGCAAGCCTCACTACGTTCGGCTCCCAAACCTACTGCTTCAGCCAAAAAAGTAAAGCTTCTACTCCTAATACAACAATATACTATTATAAGGATTGACTGCAAATATTTAATATGTCAAAACTACCAGCATTTTGAACAAAATAAGTCTATTCTTCATGGTTTAAGAGCTCAACTATATTCGAGAGAAAATCACATAAAGTTTGAATTATTTTATACCAATTATTTTGTAGTACATAACAATGTCTGCTCTTAACTACGAGTAGCAACGACGTTCACAATTTCCTCTTACATAATACTGAATTATAGCATCTCTAATTCCATGAGTAACAAACACATAATACACACAATTTACTTAACACGGATTTCGTTAGATTTCAGCCAAGTGTTTCCGATATTAAGTGGTTTTCATTTTTCTAATCAAAAACTTCGGAGATTCACCTCAATAAGTTTCAAGTGCAATTTACCGATTCCCGCAAGAACTTCTGATTAGTTCTCGACTCTAAGCTACGTTTAAAAGAGCAGGTAAAACGGCTAAACTACGAACAGCATTTGGTAGTTTGAAACTTGTATACCACACATTACCTAGATCGGGACTTGAAAAGTGATGCACATAATGTCCATGTCTTCATACATCGTTTGATTCTATTGTTACGATAAATTTATCATTTACGTAACGTGTTCCATCTCTTCTTATTTTCATTATTAAGTTGTATTTTTACCATTTCAGAATCAGCAAAATAATAATTCATAATTTAAGTAATCTAAAAATATCCACAAAGTTCAATATAATATCAGTACTGCCATCTATCCATCATGTGCATAAAATGCAAATATCTATTATTAAATGAAGGTACTGCCATCTAGTACCTGATAGATTTATTTTTCAATTATTTCGGATGTGACAGTCATTTGTATTTTCATTGAAAGAAATTATATTTATCTCACTTTTAGCAAATGGATATATTTCTGTCTTTCTCTAACTTCTGATTCTGAAATGATTATTTTTGGCCTAATGACCTAATTAATTAGCGGTTTTTTGTTTTCATCATAACCTTAATTTAAATTATTGTAGTTTGTAAACAATTAACATAATTCTAGTGGATTTTTATTTATTCTCTTTTAATCCACGTGGTATTTCATTGTCAAGTGAATACGATCTTTTGTGTGTAGTTTTCTGATTGGTTGATCTGGTAACACGTTCACTACCGAGCGTTAAAGGGTTGTCACTTGTTATGGATCAAGTATAATATCTTTAAAAGTATTATGAATATTTGAACGATTTTTAGACAGATAAGATCAGTTGGTGTTACTAAATAAAATTCCGCCATTTTGTTTTGAGGCCATTAAATTGGCCACTGGTCTGTGAGTGGTGCTTGACATCAGAATACACCAACGGCCATTTTAATGGCCTTGAACATAATATAGGAAAATACATCTGATTCCATGAAATATATTACAGAAAAGTATCAGTCTCAGTAACCCATATTTTACTAGTATGTGAGTTTGGGCATCTAATTCAGCAGGAATGCCGTCAATACCAACTGATTTATTGTCCTGTAGTTGTCTGATTGCCTCTTCAACCTCCTCTAATCTAGGAACCTTATTCAGTTCTTGTTGTATTGGTTTCTGTGGAATGCCGTTGAAGATATCATCTGTTATTTGTGATTCTCTGTTGAGTAGTTCCTGAAAGTGTTAGAAAGTTTTTCAGGTAATGACCAACGTGAATTCAGGGACACAACGGTCCCTGTTTGGGAATCGGCTCACTGAGCAGTGGACTCAGGCTTCCCGTGCCAAGCAAAATTCAATTTTGCTTGGACAGGCAGCTTCAGCCTATGTCCTGATGAGTCCTAACAAGGACGAAACGCGTCAAGGATTGGCACGGGAAGCCTGAGTCCACTGCTCAGTGGGCCGATTCCCAAACAGGGACCGTTGTGTCCCTGAATTCACGTTGGTCATTACCTGAAAAAAACTTTCTAACAATTTCCATTGCCAACGAAAGCTAAGACCAATCAGTGTAGTTCAATGTCGGTAGGGGTATTTGCCCTCGGAGTAGTTGTTTCTGACTGGTCAACAAAGTTCAGTTCCTGAAAGTGTTCCTTTCAACGAGAACTATTAAAGGAACTGTCTTTAAGCGATCTTGTGCCATCTTCGGATCGTACGGGATTGAGTCCTTTACTTTGGAGTGGTTGGTCCGATGGAAGTATAAAAGGACACGCACTATAATACACCTGGCATGTATCACAAAAAACAGCAACGCTAAAGAACCAGAGGCCACTATAGTGGCTCTGCGTGCACAAGAAACATTAGGAATGGACCAATGTACCTAATAACCGCACCATTCACGATCTGCTTCAAAATTTTAGTGAATAAAAGAGTAGGAATATATGGCCAGATTAGTGGCCGCGGTTCACAACAGGAAACCGTAATGACCACTATAGTGGCCGGCGGTAGTGAACGTGTTTTAATACGCAGTTGAGTATAAAAAAACACAAGATTGGTTTCCCATAGGGTTTCTTTTCTAAAACGATCTCTTTCTCTGGCAGTGTTCTAGCAGGCAAGTCATTTTCACTTTTATAATTTTTCCTTCATATTTTTAGATTCTCCCTTATAATTTTTCAATTTATTTTGAAATCAGTGCATACTACCATATTACCACTGTTGAGTCTTTACCTGATAAATCTTATCTTGTCTATTTTTGAAATATAAATATTATATTTTAATTTTTTATCTAACCCGGCATCACACGCGCCAAAAAACTTACGTCGTTACACGCGTTCGGTCAAATCGACCGACTACCCAAAAGTTTATATGATTTATTAGCTTTTTTCGCGGAAACGATCCCAAACGTATCCTGAACGCTAAGGCATGACCTACGCAAGTTTACTAATCAATAGAGACATGAAACTTTCAAATATTACCTGCGTAAGTCATACCTTAGCGTTCAGGATACGTTCGGGACCGTCTTCGCGAAATAAGTGTACAAGCACTATAATTCCTGGAATTCGTAATTATTACAAAGGGAATTATATTATGCAGTACAGTTACCGTATTATCGACAGCCAAAAGTACTCCCAATATCAGAAAATGCCAATTTTCAACACAAATATTTCAGATACTCAGGTTCACGCGCCTAGTCAAAAGCACCGACTATGAAAACAACGAGCCCTTCTTCAACCAAAAACCAAAATATCTTTGGGCCAATGGGTAGTGGAAAACCTGCATCAGGCATTCCTGGATGGACAAAACTGTCACCCTTGTAACAGTGGCGTAATTACCGATTTTATCAATGGTCGGTCCTTTTGACCGGCACGCGTGTACTCCCGAGCTAATTTTGGGCCTCCATTTTGTGTGAGTGCCGATTGGTGATGCCACGTTTTTCTGAGGTAAGTCAATTCAGATTTTTGGGCTAATAAATAGGTACTGCTGCTCTGGTTTTCAAAATCAATTGTTAGTGTGAGATTATGGGACCATTTGCTCTAAATAAAGTCGGTGAAAACCAAATTTGTGTGTCCATCCCTATCAACTCTTTATTGAATCCAGGCAGAGGCCTATATAGCCATTTTCTGTTTGACTCCGTCAATTATTAACTTCCCAAGGAGAAGAGTGTTGAAAAGGGTGTAATTCATTGAAATAGAAATCCAGACAGGTCAAGAATTCATTTAAAAAGTTTTAAAAACATCTTAAGAATTTTGACATATTCTGGATTTGATTGATTTCACCGTTAGGTTTATCTTGTAGTATCTATAGTAGCTACCTCAACTTAAGAGGAAAATTTGTCTATTTGGGGCAGAATCTAGAGATTTAATTTCTTATTTGTTATCTGATTTTGTTCTTATTCTTCGCTGTTATTGCTACTGCCAGAAAAGCAGCACCCTGCTCATTCTGTAACGAGCATTTTAATTTAATCTTGCTGTTATTTACTATTTACGATTATTTTATCATTATTTTCAATTTGCAATAGTTGCTCATACCTGTTTCTGTTGAAAAGAAGTGTCTGCACAGCAATTGTTTTATAATAAACTTATTTCATATTAATTTTTCTGTCTTTGCAAGACACTCGCTTTTTGACAGAATTCAGGAATTTAATATTCCAAATCTGGGTGTACCTGATACTGCCTTATTCTTTTCTGGGTACCTACTCGACATCAAAGATCACTGTTTGGAGTCTGGATCAGCTGGAGTGACGTCACCCCAGTAATCTATCCTTTTTCCTGGATACAGGAAACAACACGAAGAGCTCCAGTTCACGAAAGTGAAACACCAACATCCATTGAAGAGCTCCGTATTGGAAAGGTACATTGTATCAGATTCACCGGAACAATCAAGCTGTCAACTGTCAAAATTTTAAAGAAAGTGGCATTGTCACTATATTGTAAACAAAATAAAAATTATTGTTTGTTGGATTTTGAGTGGTTTCATTTGCACATAAAGGGCTACACGTTATCTTAATAATTTTTTTTGAATTCCAAGACACTATAGGTTATTT
Organism: Ceutorhynchus assimilis; assembly: GCA_917834065.1. Lineage (NCBI taxonomy): Eukaryota > Metazoa > Arthropoda > Insecta > Coleoptera > Curculionidae > Ceutorhynchus > Ceutorhynchus assimilis. The sequence goes on from OU892281.1 coordinate 10,304,109, forward strand.
TGTCTTTAAAGTGCAAAGAACGAGTGTTATTTGTAACACTTTATGTATGGGTTTGAATTCAAAATATAGATCCGATTTTTATATTGACATAAGACATTGTTAGAGTTTATTCAATCTTATTCTCGCTCAACAATATAAAAAAGTAAGATTTATTTTATCCAGTGGCTCATATTTTCTCTCTCAATATACAACGTGACAGATTCATTTATCCTAGCACAAAATGTGCTATATATAAAATGACCTTTCAGGGATATAATCCATCAATTTCATAATGGATTAGGATATAGATCTATAGTTTGCCAAACAGACTTATCGGTCTTGTACCATTTACTGATAATAAATGATCTCTTGGAAATTCATAAATCGATGTGGATACTCTTTGTGATAGCGTGGAAAGGTGTAGATATAATAAAATATTATTTTTGAAATTTTTATTTCGATTTCAACACTCAATATAAGTTTGTTAATACTTTCTTTATCATTGTATTAATAATTCATTATCCTCGTTGTAAAAGTCTAAAACTAGAACATTTTTTGCTTGGATAAGATACGCCTTTTGTTTCTCTGGAAAATTTCAACTTAATAGAAGCCTGGAATATTGAATTTATCGCATGCAAAAATAATAATAATAATTTCCGTTATATTATTGAAAAACTTATTCTATGACAGTGTAAGATCCAAATACATCACAACGCTTGACATATGAGTCCTTCACCCTCCATTTATTTAATAATATCTATTTTTTCAGTAGCCTGCATTTTCTCATCTCCTTTTTCCCGGAAACGACAGTCTCATTTATTTTCTGGCTACATAGTATTTTTGAAATACCTCACACATCAAAAATGATTACGGTATGAATCTTGAAGGTGTGAGAAAATATATGTGCAATGGCTTATCTTAGACTTATAGATTAAATTCTGCTTGAATCACAAGGATAATATTTCTTTTCGTTCGATTTACGAAAAAGTATGGCTGCCAATGTCGACACAATAATTCAAAAAGTTCTTGGCCTGTCGACGCTAGCAGAAAAACAAATTTCCATTCTGACTTTTCATTAAAAGTTGGCAATTGTGCAAACAGGAAAGCAGTTAAAGAATATGCAGCCGGGCAGGATTCGCGGGCGTCGACAAAATGAGAAATTCGTCTATCCTTAGGGTACTAACCGTTTTCTTTCTTCAAAGTTCGAATTTGAAATGGAAGCTTTAAATTTATCTTTAGAAAAAAATCTTTGGCAACTTGATATTACATAGTCTCCGACTAGGTTTGCATGATAAATTGTAAGCTCCGACATTGTCCCCGAAACGAAAATTTGATTGGTCGTAACTCACGGCCGAGCTTTGCAGTATACAAGTCCGGGCTAGTCGTAATATCACTGAAACACACTCTAGTTTTGCAGACGGGAAGCTTTCGCTGCCAGATTTATGGATAAGCAATAAACCTTGGCAATTGATAGCTATGTCGCCGTTGCGATATGGAAAATTCGCGCTTTATTAAAGCTTCCTGCAGATCCCCTTTGTTAGGCAAACGACGAACGTTTCAATTTACAAATCTATAGACAAGAGTTTATTTGTAGCTTTAGAAAAAAAAAGTTGAATTTTTCAGGGTTGATTGAGTAGTAGTTGCTCCATATGCAATTCAACGAAACAAAAAATGCATTTAAACACATAGGTAATCGGCCTATTGATGATAGTTGGTTGGTTGTAGGGAAGATCTAGGCGCTGTAGTCTACCATGCACTGCAGCCTGTTGTGAACCCCAAATTTCCTTCCTACCCTACAAAAGTCCTGTTTCCTCAGGCCCAATAGTCCTTGGACAAGATTTTCAGCTAAATGTCGTAGTAAGTCAGTTGTTAGTTTCGTTGAAGGATTTCTTATTGTAGCCCTTGCGTGCCTTTGGTCTTGTGTTGTATTCCAGCGGAACAAATGTTGTTTTTCCGACCATTTATCCAGTGTTGACTTTACCGGTTCGATATTCCAAAACTGGGCCTGGGGTCTTTAAATTGCGTTTCAACTTCAGCTCTCGCTAGCCTATCTGCTTTTTCATATCCCTGAGTGGCTAGGAACCCATATAGGTCGAACCTCATTTTCCTTAGCAAGCTGTTTCAGGTCAGTGACGCACTCAACCTTTCCATGTTATTATGAATTCAATCTTTTGTGCAGTTCTTGAATAATCATAGAGTTGTGCATATTTTCATATGGTTCTCCATTCGCCATTGGACCGGCGTAGTCAACACCACTCGAGGAAAAGGGCGGACCAGGTAACAATCTATCTTTTGTCAACATGCCCAGCTCTATATTTTTTTGTATTGGCTTAGCTCTAAAGCAACGAACACATTCTGGTACTATTCTTCTAGATAAGGCTCTTCCACCTATAGGCCAATAATTTTCACGCACTGTATAGAGGAGGAGTTGTGGACCTGCATGAAACAACCTAAGATGCTCTGACCTGAATAGAAGAAAACAGTTAAAGGATGTTTCCTATCAAATTCAAATGTTGATTATTCTAGGCGACCACCAACTCTTAATATTCCATGTTCATTCAGGAAAGGATTTAAACGTCGCAATTTGCTACTCTTGTTTCTGACAAATCTTGGATCTCCTTTGAAGATGACTCTTGTTGGACAATTTTTATTAAACTTGTCAAGGACTCGGTGAGTTCCAATACAGACAGAACATCGTCATCATCAAGCTTTTTATTTTTGCAAATCTCAATGAATCTGCGACAATAGGCCCAAACACACACTAGCTTAAATAACTTCGAAATCTTGCTAAATAGGAAAAAATCACCTTGCTCGACCTTAAACATCATAGCTCGTTTTCGAAGTTCTGGCATGACTTCTGATACTTTTATTTTGGACCTTGGCCAGTCAGTCTCCGGAAGGGAGAGCCAAGGAAGCCCACACCACCAAATATCACAACCTTGTAATTTTTCTGGACTAATACCACGCGACACGACATCAGCGGGATTATCCTTGCTAGAAACATAATGCCACTACTCGGGAAAAGTCATTGATTGAATTTGAGAGATTCTATTGGCCACAAATGTTTGGAACAAGTTGGGTGGGGATCTAAGCCAGCTCAAAGACACAGAAGAATCACTCCACAGAAAACATGAATCAAATTGCAATGACATGGACTTTTTCACTTTGACTATTAAATTTGCTAATACCAGACAGCCACACAACTCCAACTTTGGTATGGGTATCAACTTTACAGGAGCCACTTTGGACTTTGCACACACCAATCTCACCATAATCGTATTTTCATCATCAATCACACCAGAAATGTAAACACACGCACCATAAGCCTCTAAAGAGGCATCAGAGGATCCGTGTAGCTCTTTTTTATTGGGATTTTTACTCACTATTTGCCTAAGGATTTTTAGTTCCTGTAATCTGGAAAGCTGTTGTTTGAAATTACTCCATAAAGAATATAAATTGGATGGAAGAGATTCATCCCAAGACAAATTATGCAACCACAACCTTTGCAGAATAATCTTTGCAACAAGAAAGCATGGACTTAAAAGTCCCAATATCTGATAGAACGGTTCGTTTTGTTGCTTTATAACTCTGGGCGACCTTGATAGAATATATGAAAGAATCTTGATCACATGTCCAAAACAGACCCAATGTTTTTGTCTTTTCACCTCCTCCAAACACTAATGTCGATGACAACGAAAATTTAGATCACAAATATTCTAATACCCTTTTATCATTTGAAGCTTGTCTTTGAAATTCAAAGCAATCCGCTCCTAGAATTTCAATGACATCATCACAAATTTGTATAGCTTCGTCAGCTGACTTAGCTCCACTAATCATGTCATCCATGTAAAAATCTCTAGAAATCACATTGGAAGCTACAGGCTGACTATCACAAACCTCTTGAGCCAAATGTTGTAAGCATTTAACTGCCAGGTATGGCGTTGATGACGTGCCATAAGTCACTGTTCTTAATTCATAAACCTTTAAAGGTTGGGAAGGGTCAGATCTTCAGATAATTCGTTGCAATGGCCACTGACTTGGATGAACCAGAATTTGCCGATACATATTCACGATGTCAGCACAAACCAAAACCACCACATTATGCTGTCGAAATCTCATTTCAATATAAGTTGCAATAAAGCATCCTGCAATGTTGGTCCAACACACTGTATGCTATTCAATGACTCACCACTATCAGATACCGCCGAGCCATCAAACAAAACCCTCAACTTTGTGACTGGACTCTGCTAATTACATACTGCAAAATGGGGAAAGTAAAAAGATGAACTCACATCAATTTCACAAGGCACTTCTACCATATGTCCTAGCTCTTGGTACTCAGTCATAAAGGAAATGTAACTTTCTCGCAACACAGAATTCTTCATCAACTTGGACTCTAATGATAAAAACCTTCTCTCAGCTGATTGCCTAGATTCACCCAAAACACTTAGAGGCTTCTTAAATGGCATGTGAACTACAAAGCGCCCATTCACATCCCGACTCGTAGTTGTTGAAAACACATGTTCACACTCCTTTTCCTCAGACGACAAAAAATTTTCCGAATTTATGACCTCCTCTAATTCCCAAAATTTGGCTAACTGGCCTTGAATATCCAAATCTTGTGAAAGATTACACCTAAAGGTCGGATCATGCGAACCCGATTTCCACTCACCACCAATAATCCAACCCAAGTAGATGAACTACAAGAGTTCCACAGCGGAAGTGACGTCACACTCGTTCTGGGGCCCGCGCCCGTCATCAGAGAAGCCCTAAATTGAAGGGGCCTAACCCAGGTGGGCCTGTGCCCCATTTCGGGGCCCCATTTTTTTCGTGGGCGCCATTTTTTGGCAAGCTCCAATTTGAAGAGGCCTAACCCAAGTAGCAAGCCCCAATTTGAAGAGGCCTAATTCTGCTAGACCAGTGGGCCCCACTTTTCGGGGGCCCCATTTACATGAACTCCTAATCAGAAATGAGATACCCCATACGAGATGACAGGTACGTGCGACGTTGTCGAAACTAATAATGTGCGACTTTACCAATAAAATGTCTCTAAATCTAGGGAAAAATCGGAAAGGGGCCACTTGTCTCCGCTGCTGGACCCGCGGCCCTATTATCCGTATATGGAACCAATATAACCTAGAACTCATAACCTGAAATTTGATACCCCGTATCTCATGCTGGTAACCTGAAATTTGTACCACGTACCTAGAACTCGAAACCTGAAATTTGGTACCCCATAACTCGTGACTTGTAACAAGATACATCGTACTTGGCACCCCAATTTTCCGTGGCCCCATTTTTCTGTACTAAAATCTGGCCACGATCAGACAATAATTCATGTCTCGTTACCTACCAATTATTTCAATGCGACATCATCATTCGAAATTTGGTTTCACGCCGCCGCCGCCGAGACCCAAACCATAGAAATGCGGAGCCCCAATTTGAGCCCCATTTTTTGGAAAGCCCCAAATATTATTTTTAAATAATTATAATTTATGCCACTAACAAGTTTTGCGAACTTGCTTAATTTATTCGAAATCCCGTTATCTCATTAAAAAAAACCGGATTTCCTGGCGATAATAATTATTGTTGTTACTCATTCATTCAAAATCAAAGTTTGGTTAGTTAGATTCAAGCGTTCTTAAGTGACACAACGTTTTTCAGTGCTCATCCAGATCGAATTTTTCCTACGAAAATTTCATTTAAAGTTGGGCGTTGGCTCATTTATAGTTAATTGATTGTGTCTTTAGTGCTAAAAAACTATGTAAGTATTTTTTTTTTCATTATTCTTAAAGACCCTGATAATAATACGTTTTTATTTCTAGTTTAATAATGAATCAAAATTTTGGCCACTTTGAGGTTTGGACTCTTGAAAACGTGTCTTTGAATTTTGAAATTGTAAGTATATTATTTTAAATTAGGCACTAGCTGACGTCACACACAACCTCACCTTCGACATTCGATGGGGGGACAAACAAAGCGTTTGAACGTCTATTTCTACACGCAGACGCTAGCTATTACGTCAAAAATCATAAAACGTCACTTTCGATAGGGGGACAAAAATGTCATTGAGAGGTTATGTGTGTGACGTCAGCTAGTTCCTAATTATATAGCATGCATGTGCAACTCTTATGGCGCAATTTGTTCTGCTAAAAGCTTGCGACTACAGACGGCAGAGGCGCTGTCGTCCAATGCTGTTGTCAGATTTATAAATAAAAAGTACAGATTATTGTTTATTTGTTTTAAAAAAGTTTCCAACAATGAAAAAAAAAGTCGTGTACCTCGCTAACATATAATTGCCTGTAGTATGATTTGAAATTACATTTCTTTTCCAAAACAAATATCCCATGCTTTTGACATATGGCAGCGTCGCTCCACTTTTACTTTTTCATCATACTTTGACAAATTTTGACATATTCCATTTTTATTCAATAATTTGAATCAGAGATTGACAATTTTCTCCGTTCAAAGCAAAATGGTTTTTTCTTGTTGTGTGGGAATGTGTGAAACCCGAGGGAACAGAGTAAAAATGCATCGAATGCCGAAAAATGATGAGCAGGTATGTTTCAATCCCTACATTATACCGAAATCGGGATTTTACCTCCTGTAATTTTACCACTCTAACTTTTCTTTCTATTTAGGTGTTTATTTTATGCCTGCAAAACGTTCACAATCAAAAAATCTTATTGGTTGTAGGTAACTATTATTGATTGTATTGATATCATACTGTATAGTTAATAAAGTAATTCAAAATTGTTATTTTTGTATTTAATACATGGATTAATTAGTATGTTACTCTTCGGCATGTGATCAAGAGACTGTTTATCATAATTTTATTTCCACTAGAAACATATTAAATTGTTCAGTGCTAGTGGCAATAAAAAATGATAAACGGATCCTAAAGAAAAAAAAATATTAAAAGGAGCGCTTTCCGCGCTCTCAAGTTGCTGACTACACACGCGAGAGGGCGCTGTAATCAGGAACAAAATGTTTGTATTGAGTTGCCTATCTATATTATAGGTTCGAGAGAGTTTTGTATCCCTTATCTATGTTATATAGCATGCAGTACATTTTTTTCTCTTTTTCGATCTATTTTCAGTGTTCCAATTTTTTACAAAAGTTTTATTCAAAGTTGGACGTTGACTCATTTATAGTTAATTCGAGTATTTTGCAACGTTGGTAGTCCATCACCCAATCGGATCTGACCTATACACAATAAATTGAGATACAGACTACCGCCAATGAGAACGTCAATGTCACCAGGACTATGAAAACTCGGATCTGCCAAATTAAAGTGTTCCGGGATCTGCCAGAAAATTGCTCTGGCTGCCTGCATCCAATAAAGCTCTACATACTTGAGCAACCCACTTGACATCGACCACCTGCACCAAAGCTGTTTGTAATAAAACCCCAGAAAAGTCACTGCCACACCCACTTGCATGTTTAAATTTTCACTGGAATCATTTTTATTGTTCAGTTGCTCGTCTCTGCCATCACTACTAGAAGCTGGAGTTTTCCGATAATGCAGTAAAGTATTGTGCTTTAGTTTACACTTGTGACAAACGTTACTATTACAACTACTGTAAGAATGAACTGGAACACCCTTCAAACAATTAAGTCCAAGTTTTGACTTTTTCAATTCTATCATTCACACTCAACTTTAAAAATTCAGGACATTTATTTAAAACATGAAATACCTCACCACTGGCCTCATACATGTTTCAAGACTGCTCTTGAATACCAAATGAACGACTAGCCTTGGAAGGCTGAAAAGGCAATTTGGGATAAAGTTTTATCTTTAATTTTGTCTTTGGACAACTCCAAATTTTCCAAAAAATCCGCTCTGCTCTTTGGAGGTTGGCAACTCGTTGGCCCCACTAGCCTTTTTCTGTTGCCACTCACGAAATGTTATTTTGTCTAGGATTTGACATGATTTTGCACAAGAATTCTTTTATTTTGTAATCTATCGCACAATGTTTGCCAAGCTAAAGCATAATTGTCACCACTTACCTCAATGCTCCTTATTACCTGCGCCGCGCCTCCCTCAAGTTATGCCCTCAAATAATGAAACTTTTGGATGTTAGAAATACTCGAATTCGAGTTTATTTTTGAGTGAATTAAGTCTCGAAACTCGAGCCAATTTTTGTAGTCACCTGTAAACTTTTGCAAATTTATTGAAGGTAATTTTAAGTCCAAAGCCCCAGTATTATTAATTTGAGGTGATTGATTGGCTTGACTACCAGACTGTATGCTCGAAGCACTGTCATCATTTGCTTGAATTAAATCGTTATATTCGACAAAAAAATCAAGAAAATTCTTATAAAAAAAATCAACTCTTAGTCTAAAAAACAAAGTATGATTTTGTTGCACATAGAAAGGCAAAACTATATAAATCACATACACAGAAAATGTGAACGAAAGCTTTATAGCATCAGGTAGTTTGAAATCTTATACGCAGCCATTTCATAGGTAGGTATATAATAGCAGTAGCGGGTCTGAAATTTTCTTATTACTTTTTTATGGCGCGGAAATATTTCGTTAAAGGAAAATAAATCTTAAAATGTAGCAGAATGTTGTCGTATTAAAAAAAATAAATTATTAGGCTTTGAAGTTTTTATTTTCCCTCGGTGGAAAAGATGACTTTAATGTGGTTGTTATAGTGAGGACACAATGAAGGAATTTTACTTCCACGAATAAAGTTGAAATGTTTTATAGATTATGTGATAATCTTAAAAGGGATTATCTTATTCTACAATGTCACAGGCTCGAAAAATAAAAACTTGTTTTGCCATGCCAATTATTTCGTTCCCTGCTTTCTCCATCCTAGGGCAGCTTAAAAAGGCGGGGTGCGAATGCTTTGCCTTGCCTTATTTGAGCCCGGCCCGTCTCGAAGAAATTCGCTTTATTCGTCAATAATTCAACGACTAAAATCATTCCGTTTTGTGCCGCTTTTTTCCATAAATAAATCGACCATGTTCGCAGCAGCCAGCATGTATTGGGAATGTAGACGTTTATTTGATTTCCGGAAAGCAGTTTCAGCAAGGCCATTTTGGAATTCTATGGTGAAGGCTACGAATTTATTTCATTCTATAAAATTAATTTATATGGTAGGGGCCCTGGAATGAGACACTATACCATAAAGAATGAGAACTCTAGATGTACTCAACTACATACAAAGCAACCAAGGTTTTAAATTTTACTTTTGAGTCTTGAGAAGGTGGAAATGATATCGATTTATCTTCATCGGTAAGTAAATCACCCTCAAATTGACAGTAACGCGAGATCTGTTAAAAGACCATCTCCCGAGGAGTTCCGCAAGTAAATCTTGATTAATTCAAGAGTAAAAATGGACATTCCATTCAACGCCTTAGTAGAAGAAATATTTAAGAGTTTTCGAAACGTAGGAAAATCTAATGAGTATATTTCGACGTGAAGAGACAGGAAAATGTTCGTTAAAAATAGACCCGTAATTTACAATGTGTTAACAGTAAAAATTAAATTTAATCAAATAATCAAAAATTGAAAATGAAACATATTATCATTGACCCAAATTAATTAAAATACGTTCAAATTTTATTAGTTAGTCACCAAGCGTGTGTCATCACATAAATCAAATCCATAAAAAGATTAAAAACAAGAGCAAACTAATTAAATTGGTGACTGAGTGACAGATTTCATGATTAACGGCCAACACGAGTTTTCGACATCCTTTGAGTTATTTGTCCTCACATTCTTCCATTCTTAAACCAAATCTGTTGACCCCGATAATCCAGGAAATTGCGACATAATGATTCGGTTCTAAACAAATAAATTATATTTCCTAGAAAAGAAGAACGGTCAATGACCAGTGTTGTGTGAACTGGCCGCAAAATATTTTTGGGGGAATGAAAAATATAAAAACAGCGGTTTCGGAATTTTGGAATCAGTTCAAGTCCAGTTGAGCCTTCAGTTCAAACTTAAGTTTAGTACCTAATTAGTCAGTGCAGATAAAATTCGCGAAGAGTTTATTTTATTTTTTGTTGCCTCGGGAATAAGGAGTTAAATCGAATTTTTGAAAAAGTAACGGAAAATTGTGGAAGAAAGAACATTTACATTCGTTCAACATTATTTGCGAACTCTAAATAATCAGAAGATAATTAAGTAACTTTGAGGGCGATAATTTAAATGTAAGTACTCTAGTGACATGTTTATTTGACTTTATCATTGTTGAAATGACTATGAAGTGAATTGACTATGAAAATTTATTGCATAAATATTATTATTTTGAGTGAATTGACTTTGAATATTTTGTGGTTAGTAGGTATAGATAAAGAAATTTAATTTAAATGACTGATAATTGAAATGTATTTTACTGAAAAGTTTGAATAATCGAGTTGACTGTTTTGTGAAGAAGCGTCTCTGTACAAAAGTTGACAAAAAAGTCAAGTGGGAAGTTTGGGATCATGACGTGACTTCGCTCCCTGTCTTAAACTCAAAACAATCACTTTCAGGCAAGTTTAACAGAAAAATCACCTCCAAAAAGCCACACCAACTGATGTCGGTAGCAGACAGCAAGACACTTTTTAATCAAGCGTCACCTTAGTCTGAGCTCTAAGACTGCACATAAAATCTAAAGATAACTTACATTTAGATACCTATACCGACTGATAACACTGCTGAGCCTCTTGCTACATTTCGTCAGCCCTTTAAACCCTGTCATTCTCATATTTCCGATAAGATAAAGCATTCCTTTGAAGCGATGTCAGTCTCCCATTGACTTGACATCCCTATTCCATTATGAGTCGGCCTAAATTATATCCGAAAAAAATACCAGCTTTGTTGAAATAGGTACCAAAATTAAGACGTCTGAAATAATATTATAATAAATAAATAAGTATGTTAATCTGCTTCGCAGAAATGCTCGGGATAATTCTAAACCGCGGCTAAATACTACCTTATTCTAGGATTATTTCCTTCACGCCACCATAACCCGAATCCATACTATAAATTCTAGTTCAAAAGACCGCAATCGAAACCATTCCAAATTCATCGATTAAGGCTTATGTCTGTAACATTCCCATTCTAATCTAAGATGTCGAGCAAACCAGAACTAAGACCTCACATCTGCATCCATTATCGTATGCTCTCTATCGTCTCCAGTTCAACCAATATTACACGAAAATTGAATTAAATTGAAGGAATTATTAAAATGCGAAACCCTACAAAATTCAAAATTTGCTTGTGCAAAAAAAAAATTAATGAACATCTTTTTTTGTCCAAGCTGCTTTTGCCTATCTAGTTGAATGTGGAATTTGTGTGGACATTTTGCTACACCGAACTTTTCCCTTAGGGAGATTAGCCTAATAAAAAAAGCGGTGGAAACATGTGAATTGCAAAAGTTTAATTACGTTATGTCAGAATTGCTCGGTCATTAAAACTCGTTTTAATTGAATGGCACACTTGGGCGAAAAAATTTTAAATAAAAATTGCCAAATTTGCAAGTGATTTTGGCATAGTATTTTTTGGTCGGTTGGCTCAAAGTATCAAGTATAAATTTGAACATCAATCAATTCTCTTTTGTTTTCTTGTTGGGCTCTACTATTAATATCTGGCAAAGTTTATCCTCAAAAACTCATTTATATTCGCTTGTGTCCTTGCTCTGTTGCTCAAACAAAGCCGTTCGCGTCTGTCGGTCGGAGACATTATTTTCAGGCCTCAGCGAAATCGATATAGAAACCTGAAATGTTGTCTGCCATTCTCCTAAACTGTAAATTCGGTCCGCCCGGTCTTTCTTTTTTTTCGAGGGTGCGAATTTAATCGATACGTTTTCAATCAACACCGTCATGAAAAAGAAATGGGCCGAAATTCGCACCCCATTCTTGCTTTGCGTGTAAACGATTTTGAAAAATTAGACTCCATTCGAAAACCGAGCCTGATAAATTTTAGATCGATGCCGGCTGGTAGTTGCTCAACTGATGGAGCTGCATTCGGCCGCATTTTAGACGTAACCATGAACAACTGGTGAATTGAATGGGTAATAAACTGTATTCGGAATTTAGGAGTTTTGCGAAAAGCTTTAACTAATAATTATGTTTCTATCACCTTTTTCTTTTTCTCAACCTTACGAAGAGCCATGAAAAATATATGTATTAAACTAATGACTGAGCTATCGAGGCTTTCGGTTTATTTCTAGCTTATCACTCAAATCTTTTGTCAAGTATCAAGGGTATTCATTTATGAATGAAATATGATTCTCTGGATTGTTGAACAAGGTCATCTTTCTCCAAATGGTTACTGAAGTAAGGGTAGGGACACTACACTAGATCGGAGCCAAGCCGACCTGATCCAAAACGCTCTAGTGGGGGCGATGTTTGCTACTCCCTCAAGTAGCAGCAACCCATTGCAGTACAAGACATCGTTCAGCAAAGGAAGCCTATGGATGACCTGCGCTAACGAGTAGACTGGCTCAGGAGAAGCATCGAACCCCTTGGCCAACTCTGCAGAACTCAGGCCTGAGGATCTCTCAGTACGGAAAATAGAGAAGGAAGCACAGCAGGATGGCGATCAAGATAATTCAGATCAACCTCCATTATAGTAAGGCAGCTTCGGCGGTCCTTTCTGCTGCTATAGGGGAGTAGATATTGCCCTGATTCAGGAACTGTGGATCAGACATGGTGAAATTGAAGGACTGAGCAGTGCCAATGGAGAGCTGATCCACAGCAGATCCACTGTCACTCCTCGGATCGGCATATACATTAAAAAGGACGTCAATATACTGCCCCTAACTCTGCTCATCGGGTGTGATGCGAATGCTCACCACACAGTCTGGGGAAGTACTAGCATCAACGATAGTGGTGAGTCTTTACTACAGGGTAATTTAGCAAACAATTCAGATATAGTAAATATAGGAAATAAACCTACCTTTGTTAATTCAACTAGGAAGGAGGTAATCGATGTGACACTAGCCTCAAATCATATGAGTAATTACGTCACAAACTGGCATGTATCTGATGAGGTAAGTTGCTCGGATCACAGATATATCAAATTTAAAATTTCAGGGAAAACAACTTCAGTAAATTATCGGAACCCCTCGAAATACAGACTGGGACGCTGACTTGGAGTACAGTCTTCCGAATATCAGGAAGACAATAAGGAGCACTGAAGACTTGGAGATGGTTGTGGATCAATTCAATGATACAATTATTCCAGCTTTCAATGAAAATTGCCCACTCACAAGAGGGACATCCACCAGAAAAGTGCCCTGGTGGAACGAGGCCTTGCAAAGTTAAGGAAAAAAACTAGAACAGATCTCAATAAAGTCATGAGAACTGGGCAGTGAGTCATACACAGAACCACGGCGGAAAAGTTCAAGAAAGAGCTGAGCGGATCCCAGAGAAGGTCTTGGGGGAAGTACTGTGAGGATGAAGAAAGTACTCAAGATTGTGCTAGATTACAAAGAACTCCGTCAAGAGGCCCGACGATAACAATCAAATCACTCAATACACAAACACGGGGGAAGAGACGGCTAGGAAAGTCCTAAGAACCAGCAACAAGCTGGCTGTCGCCCCCCAATGCCTATGGATTAAGATGGGTATAGTGCCAGATATGCGCAAGGGTGAATGGTTCTTTTCTGAGGAAAATTTCTCTAGGCCCGAAGTTTCAAATACAATTTTTCTGAGACTTGTTTCAAACTTGAACCTTTAGTCCTTCCAAATCCGTATGACCGGAAATAGTGCTCTACTAAGAAAACTGTTTCTTAAGTTGAAAGATACATAATGACGAAGATTTTAACCTTAACTTAATGTCAACCTCATGACTAATGCCAAGTAACCCAAATATGATAAATGCAACTTGTGTGCGCAATCACTCAGAGCTTTAGATTTCGGTACTGTTTATTTGGCGGATACCGTATTTGCTGCGAATCTGATTTGACATTCAATTAACAGGCTAGATTGGACTCTGTAGTGCCTTCATATTTTGACAGAATTGGAGATAGGTTGGGTTGCACGTCTGTCGTTAAACATAAAATTGTCGTTAACAGCGATCCAATTCAACTTACTCTGTTTCGCCATTTAAACAGAAAGTAATTGACGAGGAAGTTGACAAAATGTTGGCGGCAGGTGTAATTGAACCTTCTAAGTCTTGGTCATCTCCGGTACTGTTGGTTCCCAAAAAGGATGGTTCGATGCGCTTTTGCATAGATTTTAGGAAAGTCAATGCCGTAATGGCCCGCGATGCGTTTCCTCTTCCGTATATTTCCTCGATTTTGGATAAATTTGGCGATGCTCGTTCCGGGTCGAGGCCCTTTTTCAATTTACCAGATTGCCTTTTGGGTTGCATATTGCTCCGGCTACTTTTTAGCGTCTTATTGACACAATTTTAGGTCCTGAACTTAGTTCTTACGTGTTCTGTTATTTGGACGACATCATCTGCATCTCACCAGATTTTGATACCCATCTGGAAACCTTAAAGAAGGTATTCGCTCGTTTAGAATCTGCAGGGCTCACGTTGAACAAGGAAAAGAGCAAATTTTTCCGCTCTGAATTAAAATATATCGGTTATGTCGTGAATTGTTCCGGAATTTCAGTGGATTCAGAGAAGGTTGAGGCAATTATTAACTTGGTCACTCCCAAAAACGTATGGGGTGTCCGAAGCATAATTGGCATGATATCTTGGTATCGTAGGTTTGTTCCGAATTTTTCGGACCTGACAGCTCCTCTGACTAATCTACTTCGAAAGGAAATAAAATTTATTTGGGACAAATCTTGCGAATTTGCATTTGAAGGGATTAAGAATGCTCTAATCTCAGCGCCTATTCTAACATGTCCAAACTTTGATCATGAATTTGTGCTGCAGACTGACGCTAGTGCTTATGGAGTGGGAGCAGTTTTGTCTCAAATATATATGAGACTACTTTCTGCTATTGAAAAGCTGCGTTGTTATTTAGAAGATGCAACATTTTCAGTGGTAACTGACCATTATTCATTACAGTGGCTGCACAACTTGAAGAATCCACAATACCGGCTTAGTCGATGGGTTTTAAGGCTGCAGCAATTTTCATTCAATGTTATTCATCGTAAAGGTCGTGAACATGTAATTCCTGATGCATTGTCCCGAGGCGTTTCTAATTCTGTAGAAGATTTACAGGCTAATAGTTTAAATTTGGATTATGACTCGATAGTGGATAGGTGGGTATGTTAAGATGAGGAATGATATTTTGGGTAATCCACTCAAGTTTCCATTGTGGCGAGTAAACAACCCGAGACAGCCAGACACATCCTCGTGAACTGCGAGGCACTGGATCGTAGGAGACACAGCATTTTCGAGCAACCAAATATAGAACCGGAAACAATAATGAAACACCACCCAGTAAAAGACCTGTACAACCTCGTACAAGGTACAAAAATACTGGAGTGGTTGGAATAAACCACTCAGGCTGAGTACAATAAACCTTCTCAGGCTTCAATGCTGCATAGCAAGTCAGACAAGCCTGAAACAAGGAAAAAAAAGGGTAAGGGCCAACTTTCTCCTAAGGCTTAGAAAGAAAACTCTCATGAGGATGCAAAAATCCGTTGCTACTTTGTGCTTCTTTTAAAGAAAAAAAAACGCAAAGCGATGCCAATAAAAATACCACTACACGAAATCCAGAGAATATCAGGTCTTTTGGATGAAGTATAGAAACAACTAATTGAAAGTAGTTTGTCATACTACCCCTATAGCATTCCAACAAATCAAAATAATGACAATCCTTTTCACAATTCCAGATGGAAGATATCTACATTTGAAACACGTAGACAAACAATCTGTGATATAGCAGTATTCGAATCATAAAATAATAATTCCGACCGTTTTCTCAAAGCTTGTCCCATTAAAACTGTATCCATTAAAACTTCTCTACGAGTGTCTCAGATCCAAACACGATAAGGTCCCGACTAAAAGTTTTACCTAGTAACAAGCGCAAAACAAAATTGTAAATTTTACTTTCTTGTTTGTTTTGTATTAAAACATTATCATTAAAACTTTTAGGGGGAACATGTTTTAGACTGTCCGTAAAAAAAAAACTCGAGAAACCCTTTTATTTTTTCGAGTTTATCGTACCCATTTAAATTTTCATTGAACCGTTTTTGTGTCATTTGAAAATGTTAGCTTTGAACTTTTTTGCATAAAACTCACTCCTTATAATATGCACCTTCCATTTCCCACATATTTCCAGCTTTAATGTAATTATAAACCTACTTTTAATTATTATGACTTCCTGTGGGAGGTTTTTCATTTTGCTCATGGTAAATGCGCGCTGCAGCTCCATTTAATGTAGATTTTTTTATAGCAAACATTTTATTTAATTAAAAATATATGTATGGCGGATCTTTTTTAGTTTTTTTAACGAACTGGTTGAAGTGCTTTTACGTAAAATATTCGCATAATTCAAAAATTATTTGAAATGAAATTGACCAACACAAAACTACAAAGTATTTATATTTCTCTAGTAGATAGTATTTTTGGAGAAAATCTAAAACAAAGGCGAATATTCATTACACAATCAGGCCTTTCATCAAGTCCAAAAGAGGAAACGGCTTGTTATCTTTCAATTATAAAATAATGCAATTAAAATGTCTAGAACACGATATTGTCAGAAGAAGACAAAGAACTGTGACTGGATAATGATACATTATAATTTATTTACTAAAATCCGATTAAATGAAAGTCCCGTAAATGCAGAAGAAGAGTATACATATTTTCTAAAGCAAAGTTTCAACTCATATCTCGTTTGCTCTCATTCATCTTGATATAAAGTGCCAGTCAATTTGAACAGAATCCCATTCCAACTTCTTGCATCAAAACTTTTGCTGAAGCTCTAATTCGTGTTCTGGGAAAAGCTTTATGATTAAAGAAAGTGCCTTTTCATTAATCATCTTTTGCAACTTGAAAACTATTTAAAAATCTAGAAAAAAAAAATATTTATTCTGGTAAAAGATATCAAATTCTACCCAAGTAAATAAAATAAATTGAATGACTTTCGAAAGGCTTTTCCGGCATCTGTGAACGTCTAAACGCCACTATTATGGTAAGATGGCATTTTGATTTATGATGCCTTATTGTTCTAGCCCCAGTATTTTGCGAATTTCATAATGATTAATGACTTCTTTCACAATCGACGAGAAAAATTTTACAAACTACATATGAAATATTTCAAATTTATTGTGAAAATCCATTATATAAAACTTTTCAATGTGTAATGGAACAGAAATAAAAAAAAATCCTGTATGGACAACGCGCGGCTGGAATTTTTGATTGAATATCGTAAACCTTATAATGCTTGACGGAGGGCAAAAGTTATCCGGGAAGCTAGAGTCACAGGTTATTGCTTTATGGCGGACCCTTTACAAGATTTATAGCTGGTCATGAATATCTCCTAACTTTGCCCATGAAGCTATTACATTTTTTATTCAAGTGCTGCAGGACGGACGAGAAATATTTCCGGATGAAAACGGAATATGCTGTCAATATAAATTATCTTTAATCAGAGCTGATTTATCGAAGGAACATTTTTAAATTTGTGACAGATTTATAAAATTCGAAAGTTTCTAATGCCATTTTAACGTGCCTGAATTAAGACTAGTTTAAAATCGTTGGGAAACTTTGATGAACTTACGGGCCTCATAGCCCGAACTTGTTGACATCGTTTGGTACTTAAGTGGCAATTAAACTTTACGTTTTAGTCGGTCTAGACTTGGGAAAAATATTTTTTGCTCGATTTAGATTTTGGGGACAAAAAGCGGTGGAGCTTTTCATTTTCGAATTAAAAAAGATTCTCGCGTACTTATAGGAATTGATTGATTGATTCTGTATGAAAGAACTACGCCAGGAGGTTTTTCAATCAGTCAGGATCTGGCGAAGTTGTTAGGAAAAGAGGACATTGCCATATGCAGAACAATCAAACAAGTCTACATCTGAGAAAGTAACCTTTGCTGATGCGCCAACAAAAGAAGTCCAGTCATGCAGAGCATCCTAGATTTTTGAGTTTCAGCAAGCAAATATCAGCACCATCACAGTACCTAAATTCACAGTGCTATACCAAATAAATGCTCAAATGACTCCTTTCCTCAAATCCTACCAATTAGTTCAAACTGGAAGCAACTTTATTGACAGAGGATCCTACCAATGTGGTGTAGCATGTGAAATGCTACCAGTTAGTATTTGTTCCTTCTTTCTCTCAATTTTAATTTTATATTACCTTTTAATGTTGACAGTCTAGTGATAGCGGCATCTATTGCTGTCTGAATTAATTATTTTATCGGTGATCTCCAGAAGGGAGTAGGCGCTTTCTTTTGTACTACCTTGATCTACTCGACGTAGTACTTTGTTGCTCTTTAACCTCGTTAATAGTTTTCGAACGTAGTACTTTCCACATAGGTGATGGTTGACAGGTTAAAGGCCGAAACCCACTAGCAACACGCCAAGTCATGCTTCGCCACGACACGCCATGTGACGAAAATGTATGCGTATATTCTTTCATTTATTTATATGTGTCGCGTACACACTTGCCACACGCGATACCACGCCATGGCACGCCACGCCATCCGTTCATTTGCACACAAACTGTCCGACTTGAACCTGTGTCATATGGCGTGAAGTGGCGTAGTATGGCATGGCGTGTTGCTAGTGGGTTTCGGCCTTTAATAGGTTCTTTCAATAATGTCAAGTGAAATCTATTTATTCTGGAAGAGAAAATTGGAGAGCCACTTTTCTAATCTGGCTGTTGCCCTGAGAGCTGAGAGCTCGACTGGGCTTAAGGAGGCAGCCATCTTCCTAAGTGAAATAATATCGATTACCGTTCTCGTAGAAAAAGTACCTTATCGGCCTTCAGGCATTATCTTAACGAAATAAATTTGCGTAAGGCAATAATCCATTGATTACCGAGAAAATTTAAATCAAAAGTCGTTCTTAAGTCCTTCACGTGTCGATACATGTACCTCCACATTTGACGAAGAAAACTGAACTTCTAGCTTCCATCTACCTCGATTCCAGGCTAGCATCTGCAACTTCAACCTGCAACTGCTCTCGTCAAGTCAAACGGATGGCTACCGACTACCGTACTCTACCTTTTTGTTGGAATTGAGGCAAGTATGAAATTTCATTTATAACCTTTAATTACCTAACTACCTTTTTATAAAATTTACATTGTGGTCAATTACCATGAATGATTAGATTTTTACCTACATTACATCTAAATTTTTAAAGTTTCAATTTCATTCATGTTATTCTTGACACTTTAGTGAGCTTTAAATAGTTGTTTCCGATTTTTGATTTGCCGTATTTACTATAGGTTTTTTTTAGTACTTTAATATTTGGATAATGTACTTATATTTTATCTTTTATTAATCATAATCATTAATCTGAATTAGGGTCAAGGTTGAACAACATGTTCTAACTTCAAAATATTTCAGTAAATACCTATATCGTCGAAAATTGATCAATTTTTAGCCCTGCGTCCTATCATTTAAATATTGGAGGATTTCTATTATATCTCCTTCATACCTTCAACGTTTAAGCTTTGATTTCATACAGGTGCAATTTGATTTTATTGAATTTATTATTTTTGCAGAAGCTGACCATATTTATCAATACCATTTTCAATAATTTTCTCTTCTCAATCAGTTTTCTGGAAACTTATATCTTTATATTTTCCTTTCATGATGATGGTATGGCCAGCGACTGTTAATGAATTGATATGGCAAGTATATTGAGGTACCGGCTGATTGTCTATATTTTGCACCAACACCTATCTCACCTGTTTAAAGAGATACCCAGAAATGTCAAAACTGAAAGTTGTAGGTAATATCAAAAAGTTTTCAATGATGTTAGTTACAAGTATACAGGGTATGTAAAAAAGTTTGGCGAAGCAAAGTTATACTTTTCTAAATGGAAAACCCCGTTTATTATTGTTCCATTGGATTAGCCTTTCAAACCTGATTCGAAATATACTAGATTTTTTGGGTTTATTCCTCATAGTCCAGACTCTGAATATCCCATTTTGAAGAAATAATATGGATTTTTTTCATGGATGATTACCTTTATATTTTGCTGGTGGTCTCTATACTTCACCGTTTTCAATAAAAATACAATAATTAATCCACCCATTTTTGTCCTACTTTCTCCTGGACTATTGGGAATGAACCTAAAAAACCTAGTATATCCGGATTCAGGTTTGAAAGACTAATCCAATAGGGACAATAATATGTGGAGATTTCCATTTAAAAAAGTAAAACTTTGCTTCACCACATTTTTGTGACACACCCTGTATACTTGTAACTAACGTCATTGAAAATTTTAATTACTTTTTGATATTACCTACAACTTTCACATTTGACCTTTCTGGGTACCTCTTCAAACAGTTAAGATAGGTGTGGGTGCAAAATATAGACAATCACCAGGTACATTTTAATATATTTTTTTTTTGAATTTGATGAAACTGCTGATTGAGAGTTAACCTCTATTTATTGATTTTGAATTGTTTTATCAGCAATTGATGTTATACTTTGAAATTTTATTTAATTCTTGATTTTCAACCTCACTGTGAAATATACAGGGTGGGGCACGAAAAACTTTCCACCCAGAGTTTCTCAGGTGTTAGGTGCTTAATCAAAAATCGCTCAGACACGTCAATTTTTGTTTTTGGGGGGACACATTTTATTGGTGTTTTCTCCCCCTACCTGTCAACCACTAAGTGGGGGTAACAGGTACCCTCAAAATTTCAAATGGAAAAAGGGGTCGAGTGATATGTCATTTGGTAACTATTTTCATTAAAATTATATCCCCGAAGTTTTAAGTTGCTACTTTTTACCTTGCCGAAATGGCGGCATGTCAAAGTTAGGATAAATGCTTTTTTTCGATAATCTAAACTGTATAGTTTTTACCTGTCACACCTATGCGTAGGTAACAGGGAAAAACCACACAGCATTTTTCCATTGATTTTTCCTAACTTTGACAAGACGCCATTTCGACAGGGTAAATAGTAGCAACTTAAAACTTCGAGGATATAATATCAATGAAAATAGCTATCAAATGACGTATCACTCGACCCCCTTTCCATTTGAAATTTAGGAGGTACCTATCACCCCCACTTAGGGGTTGACAGGTAGGGAGTGAATATACCAATAAAATGTGTCCCCTAAAAAACAAAAATTGATGTGTTCGAGCGATTTTTAATTAATCACCTAACACCTGAGAAAACCTAGGTGGGAAGTTTTTCGTGCCTCACCCTGTATACTATTTTAATTTGAAATTTACCTGATTGTTTTATTGGTTTACCTGTGTGAAGATTTGAGTTGAGTTATGTGTCTTATTTATTTCCTTTTCAGAATTACCAATTACCGTTTGATGATTATTTTTTAGGTGTGTTTCTGAATTTTCACCCTTCCACATTTTATGCAATTTTATGATTTTTTTTTAAATTCAGTGACGCCCTTGCCATTCTGTACTTATTAAACCTTCAAGCCACCCCTAATAATTATGAGCAAACCGAGCATATTATGGATCTCTTGTTAATTTATTAACAAAAGGGGTTACAGTGGGTATCAAAACGCAACAAACCGAAAATAGAAGAATCAGCCGAATGATTTAGGTGGTTTCTGGCCAGCTTAACAGCACCGTATCAAAAATATATATCCAAAAACCTAATTGAGCAGCATAAATTTGCTAATTGCCGCTATATTTAATCAAGTTTCACGGATGTTCTAGTACATCTGGCTATAAAAGTTAAATTAAATCCGGCACCTTTATCAGCATTTAATATCTTCAGCAACATTCCGCTATTACATTTCCTTGTGTGCATATCTCTTAAGCTCGAATGACTTCCAGGTTCTGCTGATAACGAAATTATTCCGCAATTTAATCCATTAAAATGCCAAGTTTAAAATTGTAGTTGAGGGTTGCTGCTTTATCAAAAACATCCATTCACGTGTCTCTCTCGAACAGGAAATTTGATTTTGGAAGCGGGCAAAATTGAAACGCGTGAACGTTCCAAAGGAGGCCCTTTAGCCGGAGCCCCTGAGTGCGAAACATTGCTTACGAGTTGTGATTCTAACGATGTAAGTTTTAAGCGTTTTATCGTTAACTTTGGAGGAGTTTCGTAACTTTCAGTAATTTTGCATTGTTATTTTGAAACTATAAACTTTTGGGATAACTTCAAATTTTCCTTGTAATAGATGGTATTTTTCCTTATAATATATAAGCTCTTAAAAGTTCAGGTGAAATATATATTTTCTAAATTAGGTAAGCTAATTGGCGTTTCGAAAGTCTCAGTATCGAGAAAATCAAAATTATATGTAGTTTCTCATTTATATTACGTTAAGCAGGGGGAAAGTGTGGATGCCCCAAAATGCCGAGAACGTGATAGAACTTCTCAATATTTAAACAGCAAGGTGTTATTCGAAGAATATTCAGCAAAGCGAGATCATAATATGAATCATTGAGTTGATTTTCATTTAACTTATGCAGACTTTAAGAATTATTTGTGATGTTTCCTTTACAGAAACTTTAATCTGTGTTTTTTCGTTGTTGCCTTGAAAATTTTGTACCTTTAATGTTTATAAAATTGTAACAAAGATAATGTAAATTGTAATTATTATCAAAAACTCAGTACAATTCGGGATTTTACTAAACATGCACTGTTGCATGTTCATGTAGTTTCGAAAGAAATCCTCCGTGCAAACTGGCCTTAATTTTGTCTATTTGTGAACTGAGTTACATTTGATTTCGACGATGGATGGATTAGTTCTGTTCTGAGCAATATCAGTAGGATGCTTGGAATAATTTTCGGGGGTAATACCACGAGTGCTTCAAAATTACCGATAATTTTCATGAAAGCTTGTTGTTTTAATTCCACGAGTTCGAAGAACGAGTGCAATTTGTACAACAAGCTTGAATGAATATTATCTGGTTAATTTTTAAGCACGAATGGTATTTAGGGAGAATATTTTACGAATTTTATAAAAATTATGGAATAAAATTAAATTTAAATTTGTTAAAGTCGTTAAAATACTTTTCCATGAGCAATTTTGCGATACTATTCCTAAAGTATTAGGTAATCCTGAAACATCGAGTGTTATTCAAAAGGTTATACAACGAACTAAACTTTAATACTTTCAAATTGAAAAAAAAAATCTATAATAGAATTTGCTATAAATGCCACCAAGCGCGATAATCCCAAAAGGTTTATCACTTGTTAAGCCCCTCGTGTCATATGGGAATAATGTACAGTGAGTTGTATAACCGCTGTAATTTTTCGATTTGTCACTTATCTTATGGGAAAATTTATATGTGAGTGAAATATTCGGCGACATTTAAATTTCGTAAATTATCTATACCGGAAACTCAGGTTATAGCCCTAGAAGTCATCTCATTGACAGACTTTCACGTCTTCTTGAAGGCAGAAAAGAAGATCAACAAAAATGTATCTTCTGGAAGACAAGAATCTTATTTGAAACTTCGAAATTTCATTGATCTTCGAAACCACATCATTTTTTGTTTGTGTATTTCTCTTATTAATGAATACATTTTTGGCATGTTCATGGCTTTTTGCAGATGTATAAATGAGAGAAAATAAAAGATGTTGTAGTTTTAGCAAACTGAATCTAAAAAAAAAAACAAAATTAGAGCCCAAGGAAGTATTCAGAGTACACCGCATACTAGAACTAATTTATAAAAAAAGGTTTGTTACTACTTACGATAAAAATTCATAATTTATTGGGATATTATTCAGATATTTTTTTAAGGCCAGGGAAACATACGAAAAAGCAAGTTCCGCGTCAATTAACTCATTAATGAATCGTTCTGATATGATAATGAAACATTTTTGAACTGATGAGTAGATATTCTGATGGAATGAGTGAGTTTTTGAATTAATGAGTAAATTTCATGAGTAATGGTATGATGAGTATAGGAGGTATCTCCTCTATTGGGTATTGTCGCTTCCCTGGTTGATATTTGTTCCCACCCTTTTCTTGGTGGTCACTTTGCTGGTCATCAGTGATTGCGAATAGTGACGTTTCTGACGTCATTTGTCTTACTTAGGCCCGGTTGTACCAAATAGAGCTTCAGTTGAACTCTACTGGTAGTTGATCTTTTCCATTTAAAATGCGTTGATGTCAAAAATGTATACTTTGGCATATTTTTGACAATAATGCATTTTAAATGGAAAAGTTCAAGTATCAGTAGAGTTTAACAACTTTTTGGTACAACCCGGCCTAAAGATCTTTCCCGAACTTTGCTTAGTTATAGAATCAGAGTCTTCAGGGCCGGCTTCTCAATAACAAATCACCCTTGGGTTAAGCATAACTCCAGGGTAAATATTACAACTGGACACGTTAAACAAGTTAAAACCAACCCGGAGGTTTTAACTAACGCTATTGAGAAACCGACCATTAGGAAGTTGTAACTCATGTTACTATAGGTCTGTTCGCACAGAAATCACAACCCGGTCAGAGTGAATTTAATTAGTTGAAACTAGTTTTCTGACTGTTTTCAACCAATGAAATTCGCTCTAATTGCTTTGTGAATCCTGTGCGAACAGACCTTATAGCACATTAGATAATAACTTTTTGTGGTCAAGTTCGAATACAAAAAATGAAACGATGCATAATCGACTGTAAACTTTAGTTTAAAATATTTGTGTGTTCCAAGTACCTACCTACCTATTATGAGTGTTCAAAAATTACAAGCCTCTTTGCATCTGCCCTGAATCTGGTTCACATTCTAATTGATAGAATGTTTGCATCGATATTCAAGTGAATGTTTGCTACCAGCAACTAACATTAATGCCCGGTTTTATAAGCTCAAGTTACCTCTGCCCTGAGAGTTAATCCGGTGACAGGTGCGTGATGCTCCGTTTCATAAACCAGAGTGTGAGTTAACCCTGCCCCTCCATTTGGCTCGTGGTAACTCTGGAGTTTAGCGGTTGTCATGTGCAAAATGCGGAAATTGTGAAGAAATAAAATGAGAGGTTATTACATAATGTTAAAAACAAAATAATAAATAATTATTTTGCATTTTGAAAATTATAACAATCTATTTTGTTTGTTATTGGATAATTAAAAAACTAATAAGTTTACATTATCCAAAGCTGGGCACTGGGCATGTATTGATATATTTGTAGCAATGTTTGTGTGAGAGATTTATTCGAAATATTTGATGAACTATTCACATATTTTATGGTGTTCTTCCATTTTTCCCTCAACTGCTTTCCTGTTCGTGGAATGTATCTAGATTTTGACCATTCAGATGCCACTATTTCCCACATAGCATCCTTTTCTTTCGTTGTAACTGCATTAGTTTTCTTATTTCCTAAAATGTGCTTGTTGTAGGTTTCAACAAATGCAGTCAGTGCAGCATTTTCTTCTTCCGAGAATTTCACACTCCTTCTACTGCTCATCATATCCATTTTCACATAGGTATGGAATGACGTCTCGAATCTCTTTATGTATTATATTTATATATTTAAAATAATCGCTCAAATTTTTCACGCCATTGAACTAAACCAGTGATAAACTAAAACTGAACACCAATATATAAATAAGGAGCAGCTAAGTTTGAATTTCTTCTTTTAAAGAATGTATGGTTATGTTGTGTCTGAGTTCTTCTACTGCATAAATTTTTACAGAGATCTTTGCATTTTAACCCGAGTCTTAAATCTTAGAGTAACTCGAGATATTTAACTCTACTTTATAAAACAGGACATAAGTATTTCTAATGTTGATATTGTTTTCCCTATCTCTAATTATAATAAACGGCCTTCATTTTAAACATGTATTTTTTGACTAAATCCCAAGTAAAGTACCCAAATTTTTTATCCTCTTAATAACAAGAAGTTTCACTTTTTCAAATTGCTTATAACGATCAGAGCAATCCTAAAATGAAAGAAAATAAAATTGATTTTTTTCCAAGATATTTTTATGCCTTCGGATTTGAACAGAGCTGGCGCCGATATAGTAGGAATTTTATGTGGATCACTTACTAGATTGCAGATTTTTTCATGTGTTTCGTAAAGTATACCTGAAAAAAAAATCAAATATTAGCGTTCCTGGAAACTTTATAGCCTGCCATAAAAACTGGGAAAATATACCAGAAAAAAAAATTCATTTTCGTCTCCGAACCGCATAAATAAATTTTTATTTCTTTTCGAGCCGTAATTTTCCTGAAATAATTGCTTCGTGATTTTGTTGAGCAGTAAAAACTTCAGCTTTTATGTCTGTATATTTAAAATTAATTATGGGAAATTGCATTCACTTGATGATATAAATTTTGTTATTTCCAGCACAAGAGACAAATAAGGTAGAGCTACAAAGGTGATAAAAGTTTTACGTTTCAGGATGTTTTATTAGGGCAAAACAAATTTGAATTTTTATAGAGAGAAATGAAGATTTTTTTTTTAAATTTTGTACCCTTGGAAAATACTGTTGAGGTGCTCTCCAACTGGCACCATATTTTCAGGGCGATTTTTTTATTTCAATAAGTGGCGCACTCATGGTGCAAAACCAAATTGAACGATTTATGATATTTCACAAACTAAAAGAAAATATATGGATGTATCAGGGTAGCCAACCGAAGCAATGGAAAAAATAATACATACAATATTCAATCAAAATTCTGTCTATATTCTCCCATAGATCGAATTTAGATTGTAGATACCTCTGTTTTGGAAAAATAACCCATAATCAGTAAATTCTAATGACATTCTGGTGGGAAAAAGGACCTCCGTATCTTTGGATAATTAAACCACACATAATGGGCAACATCCTTGATACACTAGAAAGAAAAATCGTGGTTTGTACTGCCTGGGTTTTGTTGCCTTGGTTCCGATTTTTTCGAAATTTCCCCGCTTCATCGATGTTCTAGATACTTATCTCAAGTTCATGGCCAAACCTTGATCAAACCACTGAGGTCAGTAGCTGTCTAAATTATTTACAAACCCGCAATTCACTGCCATTTTATAGATGTAAAAGGTTAAGATTTTCTACCTGCCCTAAATTAATCCATGCCCAAAATGAGAATTAAATTTCCTTCCGGCGATTACATCCAATTTTAACCGGGATTATTGTACCGGCAGCGACGGAATTAAAGTCCTTGCATGCCTGCCTTCCTTTATTGCCCCGCGGAGGGACAAATAAATATGCAGCCTCGCCCTCTAAGTAATTTGGCGCAATTTCGTCGGAATGCGCTTTGCTTGTAAGTCGAATATTTTTGTTTTAGACCTGCCAGATGCAATGAAAGCCCTTAGTGTCGGAAATATTTGGATTTATTGTTTTGCCCATTCTATTACAAATCATTCTTCTCGTATCAGTTTATTGATATTTACCTCGCAATATGATGTAGAAAGTAATATGACAAGAAACATAATTTCCGCATACATTCATCCGATCTATATCCTTTTTCGTAACGTAGAAGGCGAAGACCATCTGGTGCCAGCTTATGGCTGGGAAACTCAAGATAAAAATATAAAGACGAGGGGGAAAAATGAAAAGCCGAGCTACATAAAAGGAAATTGTGGGCGCAAAAGAGATGCGTCTCGACAGAGCCAACCTTTCAAGAATTGAATTACATCATGTAACGTATTATTATCGCGGTGTAGTGTAACAAAATGTGGTGTATTATCATATGTATTTATGTATTTTATCTAATAAAACTTTAGCCAAAAGTAAACTTAAGCTCGTAAATCGCAATTCCAGACACAATAACATGCGAAAAAGTAAAGAACATCGTCTTTTAGATAGAACCGTTCCGTCCCTCTTATCGATTTTACTTCTTTGTGTGTTCTAGATAAACTAAGTTGTGTACATATGTTACTCCTCCAAAAGGATGATGGTTTTAATCCCAAGAAGTGAATCACGAGTCAGTCTTGTTTGTCGAGGAAAAATACAAAATGGAAATCGATATAGAATAGGGATTCGTGCTTTAAGATAATCACAAAAACCATTTTATCCAAACAAAATTTTCTAGCCATCAGCGCGAACAACAAAACCCGCATCCGTTTCTAGTAAAAGCGTATTGTACAATTTATTATCCTAACTAGAGTTACGTTAATTTATCTTCCACACCACGTCGTTTTGTTTGTAAGTCTCTTATTGTTCAACACGTTTTCGAACACATTTAGATTTTTGGCATGTTGATGGCTTGTTGCAAACGTATAAATGAGAGAAAATAAACGATGGTGTAGTTTTAGTGAATTGAATCTAAGCAAACCTAAAATTAGAGCCCCGGGAAGTAATCAGAGTACATCGCATATTTGAAGTAATTTATAATAATATGTTAGTTGCTACCTATGATTAAAATTCATAATTTATAGGGATATTATAGGCATTGATTTGCTATCAAGTATTTGCGTCTTAGTTTTTTTGTGAATTGTGAGCTTTTATATTTATTGTTATTGATTTTCAATGCTTTAAATTTTAGTAGGTACTTATTTCACTGCTTTGATAAACTTTCTGTATTTTTGTATTTTAAATGTTTTATTTGTAAAATGGCAATCCGTATATAAAGTACAATTACAATTACAAAGTATTATAAATCATAGTATATTTCTATATTATAAACATCTCAGCTCCAACAGTGTTTCACTCACTTTACAGTTACAGAAGCAGCAGCAGGCCAACCATATTCATAAATTTTGCATTGGAGCGATTTAACTCCGAACGATATCGGTTTATGCGCTAGATCTTGAATTTCGATTTTACAAACTTTACCAGCGGTATTGAATCGTGATGGAGTTATTCGAGAGATGGATGTAATACTTTTTGAAAATTGCACAAAAGAGACAGCGGAGCATAACGGAATATTTTCAGAGAAAAACATATAAAAATTCAAATTTTATGGAATTATGAAAAAATTAAATAAGCGTTCCGTTCTCAGGTGGGGCAAAATTTCATTACGTTTTATAATGGCTTCTAAAAATTATTCGGCTTATTATACTATTAAAGTGCAGCGCTTTCATATGAAAACCCTTTTGTGTCGGCTTATAGCTTCACATTTACTCCATTACTTGTACAAATAAAGGGAAATTTTAAAGAAAATACAGTTTGAAAGAGCCCTGGCAAAGTTCAAGTGAAATTCATAAAAGATCTATGGAGTTATAATTCTTCTAAAAATAAATTGATTTAAGTTAACGATCTGATCAATACAGTTTCTTAAGTAATTAGAAAAATATTTTTCTTATATTTGAATACGATAGCCTGCTCAATTCCAAGTTGAAAAATAAAACTTCCAAAGTTTTCCCAAAAGGAATCCGAGTTTCTTTTTGTGAAAATAACTCTTAAATATCGGCATTGATGAATTGCGATTTTCAACTGAATGGCTTTCGAGAATTCGTAATTAGTGTTGCTTGGCGATTGTATATTTAAAACACAAATTAAAGAAATAACATTGGGGTATATTTTGCAATCAAAAGTAATATATTGCTGAGGAGCAGTTCCGGAAACTACGTCGAAAACGACTTAATTTCCCGACGACGAAAAATGAATTCCGTTAGACAGCATCAGCAGGCAGGCACCCTTATCCAGACCACTAAAACATTCATACAAGACGCGTTCGCTTTCTGGCAGCAGGAATTCGGCAATAACTGGCCTAATTTCTCTTCTGCTTCCGACACGTCTGGAAGAACGTTTGCTTTATAAGCAGATGGCTTTCCGGGCCCCATTACTTTAAATTGCATGGGTTACGTCCGCATATTTTAACGACATATTCATTAGATATATGAACTAGGGAAATTACCATAGATTTTTCAACTCATATTTTGATATTTGTATTAAACTTAACGCAAATTTATAACACTCAAATTTCCTACCTTGTTTTTTGCGTGAAACGACTCGTTTAATTCACTTATAAGTATGTGATATAATCAACCTTTTCCCTTCCAGTCAACCCCATTTTTATTTTTAAAACGACAATCTAGGTCAAGTGGGCGCTCGTTGAAAAAGACGTCGGAAACCGAGTGTCGTGGTTCTAATAAATGTAAGGCGTTAGGTTTTCATATACTCAGTTTCTGGGGGATCAAAGGTTGGAAAAAATTTAGTTTAAAAATAATTGGATACAACTTTCTGAATTTTATGATTTCTCACTGGCATTTTCAAATATTTGTACTGGTTTCGTTATATGATATCTATAAGAAAAGCAGCTTAGTCGATGTATGTATATAGGCTTCAGGTATTGGCATACATAAGAAGGTGGTTTAAAGGGGGGGTAGAGGAGGTAATTACCCCCCCCCCCTCCCAGACAAAGAAATCCAATACCTATCTTAAATTTAACCCCTTCAATAAAAACACAAGTTTTGAAATTCTTTAAACAATAATTTATTGACCGGATGGCGAACTTGTTCATTAACGTTGAAACAAATAAATTGTTTAGAGGTGATTATTGTCCAGTATCCAATTTCATTGAAAAAAAATTTAAATAGGTACCTACATAAAAAGATTGAAATTTAAACACAATCAAATACCTACGATGAGAATAAGAAGTGTAAGTGTTGGAGTTAAAATCAATAAAAAATCATCAATGCGGAAAGGTATAATAAATAATCCCTAGGCAGTTTTAAATATCAAAAACCCGCTAGGTAAAATCAAGGGGTCGGGGTTTCCGGAAGAGCTCAACCTTCTTACCTTTAAAGTTCAAAATAGGTAAACATAAAACTTAAATTTGACTAGCTAAAGATTTCACATTAGCTTACCTTGTAAAACTACCATATTATTGATTTAAATTAACCTTTTAAAGGTTAATTAATCCACAATATATTATATCGATAAGTACTCGATATTAAGGAAATAAATTTAAAATAATTATAATACAATGTAATACATACTCATTGGATAATAAATAATGATAAAGAAAACGATAACAAAAGCTAATATCTGACTCTGATAATAAATAATTAATTAAATTAATAATTATATTAAAACAGTAGTTAGCTATTCTAGCTAAAAACTACTATACGGTAAACAATTTAAGTCGGTGATTTAATCTACATAAATATTAATTAGCTAATAAAGCTAAACGATAGGGGGCGATAAAGAAAAGGTAAAAATAAGTTACGGTAGTTAAGATGGCACGTTTAAGACACCCATAGGTAAGTAATTATACAAGCCTGGACGGAATCCTTGTATAGCCTCGGAAGTTTTCACAAATTTGAGCTCTGGAGGTACCAAACTGGCTGGAGACAACCAAATAATGGTTGGGAATCAACTTCTCATAAGACACAAGCTTTCCTTGAAAAGGGGGCCCAGATTTACTCTGAGTTTCACGACAGCGTGATCTCAAATTTGTCAATTTTCACTTGGAGGAGTGCCTTCACGGATTTTTCGTCCTGCCAAAGGTGCCTGAATGAATTGAGGGGATATAAGGACTCATTCATCAGAGAGAAAAAAAAATTACATACCTGAACGGCCAATAGTAACCTCACTTTCAAAAATCTTCACAAAAATCAACAATCGGTTGATTTTCCAGGAAACTTTCTAGTAGACACGAGCGAGCACTCTTCTGACTAGCTATTCGGTAAGAATATTGACTCGATGGCCAAATATAAATGTAAAGTTTCAGGATTTTTAATCACTTCTAAAAATCTGGACTCTGGACGACCTGTTCGGTCCCAAAACAAAAGAGAAAAGGGCAAGTCAAAAGTACCCAAATTGGTTCTGTCTTTTCTTTCTTCGTCTGTCAAGCTTGTCAAAATCATAAAAATGACAGCGCTTCAGGTGGCTCGAAAATAACAGAATTCTCGATATTAGCCAATGAATATTATCTTAAGGAAACTAGTCAGAAGAATCATAGATGTCGCTAAGTGTACGAAATTTATTTGACATTTCGAATGTTACAACCTATTTCAATGGGTCATTCCCACTCAACTGAATTTAAGTATTTCATTCATATGGTTTGGAAGCTTATCCGATGAAATACTTAAAGGGCTATGTGGTTGATTTTTAAAAAAATTATTGAGGGAGATATTAAAGGAAAAAAAATGGTAATATTTGAAATAGTCCGCCAGATTTTCCACCAATCAGAACGCGCTTAGTTGCCCGATTTACCGGCCGAAGCTGTTCCCTATCGACATGTTTTTTTTTCTAGTTGAATGAACAAGATAGAAAAGGAAAAAAAATATCGACATAAATGCGGTTTATCGATTTCCATTCCAGTCTTATTTGCCAATTGAATTCTAACCTAAAAGGTTATCTTTTGTTGTGTGTTAAAATCAAGGTTAAAATTGAAAGTTGTGGAACAGAGATTCGAAATTGGAAAGGTGAGATTTATTTTGTGTTATTTTTCACCAACCGAACTATATTGTCCAAAGTAGGTTCCTACCTACTTCTACTAAGGTTTATTTTGGTTTTTAGATTAGCAAAAGCAAAAACAGAATATAGTCAATACTGTTAGTTATGTACAACTGAAGCCTAAA
The DNA here is from genome assembly GCA_917834065.1 of Ceutorhynchus assimilis. NCBI lineage: Eukaryota > Metazoa > Arthropoda > Insecta > Coleoptera > Curculionidae > Ceutorhynchus > Ceutorhynchus assimilis. The sequence continues at coordinate 10,336,501 of OU892281.1, forward strand.
AAGGGAAAGCCAACATTGTACCTACTGTTTAGTGTAGAACTGTAGAAGAACCCCAGAACACAAAAGTACATAAGAGCAAATAGAAGTCACGGCTGATGAAGCAAATATTAGCATCGTGAGCTGAGAATATAGGTAAAGATTGCGTTGACAGAGAACTCCATTGGGCCCGAAAAACGAAAATCTCACTTGTATGTATGTGTAGGTACTTACATACAATGAATGTGATCTAGATTCATTGAAATTTTGTCAGTTTTAACAACACATTTCTAGAATGATGTACCTAACTAGAATAGGGATATTTTATGTGATAATTTTGTTACGACTACATTGTTATACATATTTTAATATTGTTGTTGAAACTTTGAAGATTAAGTTTGTGTAAATAAACAAATTGAAAGTTAATTGTATCATATTATCATTGAAGTAAGTAGGATTAAATGATTTCTGTACATATTATTATATACCTAAATTGATACCTAGCTATATGTATATTTCATTTGTAATGTATATTGTACCTATAAACCTGGAAGCATTATCAATTTTACTAAACTCTTAAATAAAATTAAATGGTATATATGTTGTTATTTTCTCAGAGCCAAGCAAATTTGAAATTGCTACATTTTGTGTTTAGCACAAAATTATAGGAGCCGCCCCAATAAAAACCGAAAATTCAGGTAAATGGGTTCTAGGAAATGGCACAATTTTAGTTAATTAGGTACCTACATTCCAGATTCCAGCTATATATTTTTTAAAAAATAAAATAAAATTACACTTTGTTTACATTTCAAAAATAAGGTTAAATTCATAGAGAATCGAGCGAGATCGATGGGTTATCGATATCGAATTCTTGAGAGTTGAGAACACAATTCGTAGAGAAATTTCGTGAAATCAGCAACCGCATGGCAACACTTGAAGAAAACAGCCAATAGAAAATCTAGGCGCGTGACGTCACCATCCTAAGAATTTTGAATTTCAATTAAAAATTTAAGGCCTTTCTCGGTACCAAAAAAATCCGAAAAAAATATTTCTGGGCTTTATTTTGATTACCCTTTCAGATAAGCAAATAAAAAAAAAAGGGAAAGAACCATTGAAACAAAAAGCGCTATGGTTGTTTGAAATGTCTGGTTTTGTATACAGTATTTCGATAACACCTAACACCCTGTAGAATGTTATCAAATTTTCATAGGACCATGAAGTAAATGTAAGTAAAGTCAGTTGCATGGTTCTTGAGCTGCGCAGTCTGAAGAGGCAGAGGGGAAAATTCCACATAAAAGCTGGGCTAACGTTTGATATCCTAGGCGTGCGTAATGTTATTTTTTCTATTATAAGATTAAAATTTATTTTCACATTTGCAAATTGCGTTTGATGTTGGGTGATTCGTATTCGTTCCTTCTTCATCGCAAGCTCTATATATATTGGCTTTTACCTCCCTTGTTTGACTATGAAGATTTTTTTTGCGTTAATTTGTCCATCTTTTTAAACACCTTTTGGCTACGCCACTGAATAAAACTTTGATTGACCAGAGACGCCAGTGAAACAAAATTTAAAATGTGCCCGCCTAGCTGATGGCGGCGACGGCGCCATCGCCTGGTTGTGGTGGGATACAATCGCTCAGTCATTTTTTCCTATTTTATATACGGAGAGTACGGCTCGATTCGAAACGTTCCACATAAGTGATCTCAGTGATGCCGGATTTCGGAAAAAAAATATGGATTTTCAATGATGTATGATTTATTAAATGGATAAAATGAATGTTTAAAAAATATTAATTATGGTAACATTATATTTTTATGTTATTTTTAGAATATTATTCGATTTGAAGAATAGTATTCTCCATATTTCGAAGACGAAGGAGATTTTATTACAATTTTCATGTATGATTATTATTGATATGACAACGCCGCAATGACGAATTTTCCCCTCTGCCTCTTCAGACTGCGCAGTTCAAGAACCATGCAACTGACTTTATGCACTAACAACTTGCGAAAGATTTAGCTCATAAGATCTCAAAAGCATGAAATAATATGTTGGTTTCTGTTGACACATTCAAACTGCGATTTTTTGAAAAAATTTAAAATATTTCAAAAACGAGTTTGAGTATAGAGATAATTCCTAACAAAAAGTATGTAGGATTTTTAGAACGATCCATTAATGTACTAAAATAAAGGGTGTTTCATTTAAAATAACAAAGTTCTGTCGCTTACCCCGTTCACGGAGCACCCTGTATATTCAAAAATATTTTCAACTAATGCACCTTAGAGTATCAAACAACTTTGTAATTTAATTATTTTTTTCTTGCATCACCCTATAAGGAGATATCGTCCGATATCGCGCACTAAGTATAACTATTTTGACGGCATCGGGATACATTTTTTCCCAAGGCGTGTTTCTTAAACGACTTTCAGGTACAAATTCGGGCGTGGCACCCAAAAAAAAAAATTAGCCACTTAATGATTTTCTCGTAATCCATTATCCCCCTCCCCAGAAAATCATGTATGGACCGCCACTGCATACATGTATGTCATATATGTTTTGCTCCAAAGTCTCCCAAAATTATTCTCAATTTTCCCTCATGATAGTTCAGTTTCAGTATGTCAGACTCTTCTACCTGGCATTATTGGGCACGGTGATGAATAGATCCAATGGAAAGAGTTATATTGACAAATCCAGCATTTACACCTACTTGTTTTAGAATTTTCCATTCCTCTTTCTCATTATATACGGCACCTAATTGCTTGTTATGAGTATAGAATGTAAAAGCCCTTAGCAAGTCATACAAAATATAATTTATCGAAAACAGTGTTCAAAGATCCCCTACTCGATCTGGATTTCTTCTAAGAGGGTAAAGGTTATTGGTTAAAAACAGCCGCTTGACCAAATCACACAAAATGGGTTATAAATTCAAATCAATCCCCCTATTCCTGCGCATTATTGAAAAAAATATTCCTGCTGTGCGGGATTTTTGAACAACGTCGCACCTGCATACCGTAATTCTAAAGCTTTAATTACCATTATTCTTCTCTAAAAATGAACCAAATACACAATAGACGCAAACGTTCCACCCGATAGGCAATAAACGCATCCGCAATAGGCCAATATATCAAATTAAAATTATTGCATTAAACCTTCGGTGCTCAGGAACAAAAACTTGCATGAAATATAGACCACTGGGGCAAAATAAAATATTGACAAAACACGGGCGGATCCATATTAAAATTGATTGATTCGAATGGGAGAGGAAATGGGTGCAAAATTTGTTTTATTAAAATATTTTCAATGTACAAAATATGTGAACTGCAAATTAATTCAAATATAGAATTGTTAATTAATATTTCGTCAAAGTTATGGCCATAAATTCAACTCGATACAACTATAACGGGATGAATAATACATTTATTTCCACCAGAATAGTCGCTAAAATGATAACTTTGGTTTGTATTTGGAACAGGGAAAGGATTTTCGAATATCCTGGAACGAACTGATATGGTGTCTTCACTATGCCACAAGTTCGCAGACAGGATTAATTTGATTAAGAAGTTACGCGATGCATGATACCAAATTGCTTCGTATGCATGCGACGACTAAAATATTAACAACAAGATATTTCGAGTTCCTGAAATATTAAATTTTGAACAGGCAGATGGGAACTTAGATTTCTGTATACTATTACATGGAAACTACATTATTAACTTAGGTAAAAATATAGACTCATGTTAAATGCAAATAATTACTCCATCTATTTGCAACGCGTACACATTCGTTTATTGAATTTCTATTTTGAATGTCCTGTCCACAAAGTTGTCAGCGGCCCTGAAACTATTTCATATTTATTGCTGAATGTTTGTGACGCACAAATCTGTCAATTTATGTTCAACGAATCAATTGAAATCCTATTTAATAGAACCGATTTAGGAAAGGAGTATCTGAAAATAAATTTGAAGCATTGTTTAAATTTATGTGGTAAATAACGATTGTATTATTTAGAAACACCTTATTTATGTTTGCAATATGTAACAAGTTTTGTACTAAATTGTCCAATAAAACGGTCGAACTAGTGCCATTGTGCCGAAATATTCGAAATTAAATTTGTCCAATCATCGGTAAAAGCAGCTTCGGAATCGTAAAGAGAAAGCTAGCAGGATAGCTTTGAGCGCATAGCCCGAACATCCGTCGCGACGGCTGCATTGCACCCCCTGCGTCTTGGCTTCGACAGATAACTACGGCCTTTGAGGCAAGACTCCGCCGACTGCTTACAAATGAGCTAGAGGTTCTTCAATATAGCAATATAATTTTGTCAAAAGATACAATCTTGATCATGTTATATTTTTGTTATATTAGCAGTGAAAAACAGCACAATCGAAATATGAAAGCAAAATAGCTGTCACCAAGATAACAACAATATGAAAACCAATCATACACTATCTCGAATATTTTTCGTCAAAATAAAAATCGAAAGCGCACGATTTTTCTCTAGAGCACGAAATTTCGAAAAGCGTAATAAGAATTCAGCGGATGGAGCCTTGTTTATAAAATAAATATGTAGTATAGAAAACATGTACTCTCGAGGCAAATATGAATCTGTCGGCAACAGAATAAATATGAGACGGATTTTCGTTGAATTTCAACCAACGGCAGCCAGCGTATGTGTTCGTTTTATGAAAGCTGGGCTAACACACCAAATGAAATTTCCTTTTGATAGAATAATATTGTGCGCTACAATATGAAATTGATTTTATATTATACATAATATATCTTGAGCTGGTTATTTATACCTATTACGAATCTATTCACAAAATGTGGTTGACTGCATACCTTTTTTATTTCAATTAGCACGAACTTATATAATCAAATGGGTTATAAGTGACTTGAAGTTCTTCAGTTTATTTAGTATCTTTTGGGTTTTCTCCAAACAAGGTATCTTCATTGTGCGATTTCTCTTGTTTCATATTTAGGAGCTTCTTAAAGTATCCCCTCAACATCTCAATTAGTTCTTTCTCATCATGTCGCCAGTGTCGGGATGGATCCTTGCTTGAGACCACTCTTATTTAAGAGGTTGCTTTATAAAATTATCTGGAGTCCGGTTAGGGACAATCTCTTCATACTGCTTCATACTTTTGTCTTACGTATTTTCTTTTCTCTGCTCTTATCTGTTCTCTTCAGCATTGTGTGTCTTTTCGGTCTAAAGTATAATTTTCTTCCTAGTTGTTTGTCTTTCTCCTTGCTGATATTGGCATTCCTCATCAAACCATGCTTCCTCTCTCCCTTCACTTTTCCCAAAAACATCTTCGGCATATTCTGATATTATTTCTATCTATCTATCTATTTCGAAAATATTATGTTATAATTTCATGTTAATATGCTTGCGCATGTTTTTTGCATAAAGTCTTAATTAATTTTCATGTTCCAGTCAAGTCTACAACTGAGCGAAAGGGTCAAAAAACGCCGGGGTGCTCTTTTAATCACTTCACAACGGTATTTACATAGACGGAGAATGTTAAAGGGAAACGTCAGAAACATAAACGCAAATTCAAAAATGGCAAAAACCATCAACGTTTAGGACGTTTGCTTTGTAAAATTTAATGACCATCGCTATAACTCCTAAGGCTATAGTTGTTTTGAAGCTGGCTTTAATTGGAAATTTATTTGATTTTGAATATATTTTGTAACCGATGAAATTCGTTGTTAAATAGGTAATTATATTCATAGTTTATCTATGATCCATTGTTTTATGGGATTTTTGGTATTTACAATTTTTCTCAGGAGAATTCTCTTCGTCATTGCTTTGTCTCTTTTATGATTACTTTTGATATTGTCAACTACTTAAGTAAATACCACTCTGTACATCAATTTTATTAAAGTGTGTCGAAGATTCAGCATTAATACCAAGGGACTTGACTTTTTTTAAAATAGTCAGACATAATTGGATAAAATCATTTTATTACAATAATAAAATTTTGCTTGTGAATCTGGTGGACCATCAGAGTGTGTTTTCTATTCAGCTCTGTTGTAATGAATAAAGCATGGTAACTTGATTAGAAGAGAGAAATTATTTTTGTAACTTACTGGTAATTTACCCCAAGCATCCAAAAGTTCAAAGCACTTTGCTTGTAAAATCTAAGAGTAAATTTTCACCATTCATATGAGCTAGAACATTATTTATAGAGGAACAACAATTCATCTATGAGTTTTTCAGTGTCGGTGGTTGTCAATAACTCTACTCAACTACTATTTTTGCAATATAACTTTGATAGGGTCCTTTAACAATAACGGTCTGCTTTCAATTTTGAATCTTTTCAAGAGCTTCTACATCCCATGGAGTTTAGAACACTATTGACGAATACAAATGCAGGTATTGTTTAAATAGTCTTTAGTTTTCAAGAAAGTGAAGGGATATGGAAAGAGGTACCTCTTCAGAGTAGAAGCTTTTTAACGTCTGATAGCTGAAGGCACTTGAGCGTGGGAAATTTTTCGATACCGTGGGAAAATCTCTAGATCGGCGGCGCCTTTGATCCGAAGTTTTGGTAATTTGACCCGGGCCAACCCCAAAATTTGTGAATCTGGTGGACCATTTACGTAGTAGAGGTGGGTATTGGTCTGATAGCCGGGAGCACTTGAGCCTGGGAAGTTTTTCGATACCGTGGAAAAATTTCTAGATCGGCGGCGCCTTTGATCTGAAATTTTGGGGACTTCCCCAAAATTGTCGAATACAAATGGAAGAATTTGTTAAGTATTCTTTAGTTTTCAAAAAGTGGAGGGATATAAAAAAGTGCCTCCTCAGGTTAGGAGCTTCACGGAAGGGTGTTTACAATGAAGGTGGGTAGTGGTATGATGGCTTTGCTGTAGGGGGGTTTTTACGTGGTAGAGGTTGGTGTTGCTTTGATAGCTGTGAAAACACTCTACTCCCATCACTACTCTGCGAGTTGCTTTAATCCTAGACAGGGACGTAGCAAAGTCAAATCCGAGCCCTGGTACAAGACTACAGCGGGCGCCCTTCACCATATAGATATCGGAAAGTTCAAATTCTTTGGGGGGAGGGTTATATGCAAAATAGCGCATGGCAAATTTGTAGGCGAGACATTTTTGGAGGCCTAACAGGCAATAGCTATTTTTGTAACAAGTAGCTAAAATATTTTATACAAGGTTTTTAGCTCGGCAACCTGGAAGTACATACTTTCCGGATGCGTTTTACTTAGGAAAGTATGTCTTTTTCAGTGATTACTTTACGGCCTAATCTGGGAAGTATCTACTTTCCGGCTGAAAAAATAGTATACGTAATACGCCTGGAAAGTATATTTTTGGACTCGCAGACATCCAGAACTCGGCTACTCCAAAAAAACAGTACCTTCCGGACTCCTCACGTAATAGATTTACTGTTTTCATTGCCAAAATCCCACAATTCCCACATCCTACATCCTACACACTCATGGATTTCCAGGATTGAGAATGACAATTGACAATATTGACACAAGTACTGGAACTCAGAGGGCTGACTGGAAAGAAATCTGTAGAAATCGATATTACAGTTTTCTGTTTTGATAACAAATCGCCAAACCGAAGAATGTTGCTTGGGCGGGCGTAATATGTTTTTTTTTATTTCCTTGTATGTTGTGTCCAAAATTGCAGGACACGCCAAGCACCTTCGGGGCCCAAGTGCGCGGCACCACTTGCACGCCCTGTTGCTACATCCCTGATAAGTCAATTGCCTAATTTCTTTCGATACTGAAAAAATCTATGACAAATATAACACTTATTCTGTAATGATATGCAATTAAATTAAAATTAAGACCCCTTAAAGGCCATTGGTAAGAGTAATTAAACTTAGCCCTAACTCTAGTACTATTGAACTTTGACCACAAGAAGGGTTTTCAAGGGCCTCCACAAAATTTGCCTTTGGCTCGAAACGGCGAAAGGGTCTTTCCGCAAAGTTAATTAACATCGGCTATCCGAATAAGATAGTGAACATTAATTTTGAAATTTCATTATTCTATTCCATTTGACGAACCGTGTGGCAGCTGCGATTTCAATTTACAATTTTGCAGCGTTTGCTGATTTTTAATTAATGTTTAATTTGCTAAAAACACAAAACTTCCGTTTTTCTTTCCATATAAGCGAACCTGAATCTCGACTTTCCCGCAAAGAATTTAATTAGTTACAGATAAAGCGGCTAAGAATTTATCGACCAAACTCTCCTTCTGTGTGTTTCGTTTGTGCGGTAGACTGGTCAGACCTAAATACCCGACCAAACTTGATTTTGCTTTTGCACAATTTAGCCGAAATCCAAAGCTAAATTCAATAAGGGATTCGAAGTTAATCCAATAAAATAAGCAGAAAAGCGGAACATGAAATAAAATATTTATTTATTTATTTTTGGAAACTGTTGGTGATTGGCGTGCCCTTAAGCAATATACATTGGCATTCTTTACTGGCTCCGTATGATTTTTTCAATTAAGTAGAAAAATAAATTCAGTCCAAAAACCTTTCCACCGTGCAATTTTTCCTTGCAAATAATCTAATTTCAAAAATAACGGCGGACGTCTAATTTTGTTTTGCTTTTAAGCCGGTTTCCAACAATTCAGTTTTCTTGAAATTTTTATAAGCTCGGTCGAGCTCTTACATTGATTTAGAATTGAACACCCTGGGAATTAAATTCCGGCTTTCAGATATTCGGCATAGATTGCTTGCCGTTCTTCTTTCTTGTTGCATTCTCTTTTTTTTTTTTTGCAGCGCTACCGACTCTATAGTAGACGAAGACGTATCTTTGTCCCAGGGGATATAAAAGCGGTTCAATGTGACAGTAACAATCTTGGTAGGTACATTTAAGAGATTTATTGGATAATATGGACTTTTGTTTCTAATAAAAATATATACACCGATAAAATTCCGCTAAACAAAAGAAAATAATTATTAATTCCCAGCATTAAAATGTGGTTTCTACCAAAAACAATCCTCCGACTATACCATCAAATATTGAGGGCGTTTTATTTGTTTTTGGCTTCAGTGAGTCGAGCGGACCGCTAAAGAGACCAAACAAGACATAATTCCAAATTTGCTTTTACTTTTACTCTGTATCCTTTCCAGATTTCGCCAAGGGTTTTGTTAAAATAGGTATTATTTTATTTTTGGATGGCAAGCAGAGAATATATATCAATTCACGATAAAAGGTAGGTAAATATTATGGGTTCATATAAACTAGGTTTGATGGGGAAAAAATTGAAGAACATTCGTTCAAGCACTTGGTTACATTACTAGAAGAGAAACTACCCTTGAAGTGACTAATCTCCTATTTTCTAATCAGTAGGTAAAGGGTCACTTGAGCCTGGGAACTTTTTCAAGTCCATCGCTAGTGTTGTGCTGGATTTCGCTGGTTTTCACTGGTTTCGAGCTGGTTTTGCTGGCTCCAGCTGGTTTTCAGTGCTTTCAAGCTGGTTTTGTGCTAGTTTAGCTGATTTCAGCTGGTTTCGATTAAGTTCCTAGGCTCAAGTGACCCTATACCTACTACGCTATCAACTTGATTTTGCCTGTAAAATTTCATAAGAGGCAAAAAGATCATTTCAATGGTCATATTTCTATAAATATTATTGGGAATTGTTTAATTAGTCTCACGGTTTAGCATGATCGGGTCAAATAACTGTTAACTTTTGACTGGACTTTGCAAGATCTCCGGAATGCAATATATTCTTGAAGAGAAATGGAAAATATAATAATATCATCCATGTAAACTAGACATATTTGGTATTGTGGACCGATTAGAACGCTGTCGATTACTCTTTGAAATGTTGCTGGGGCATTTTTTAATCCAAAGGGCATACGATTAAATTAATAATGCCCATTTTCTACGAGTTTGGATGCATTTCAGCTTGTTGGAATCCAGAAGCTAAGTCTAGAGTAGTAAAATAATTACTTCTTCCAAGTCTGCCAAGAGTGTCTGTTATATTTGGTAATGAGTATCGATCGTCTATCGAGAATTTACCATGTTACTCATAGAAATTTGTTCAAATTAGTAAATCAAATTGAATTTAATTTCCTACCCAAAAGAGTCTTCCTATTCATGGTCCGTTGGGTTAGTCTATATCCATCCAAATTCACTCCACTGCGCTCCCAAAACCAGAAATCGAAGTTCGATGGAAATTGGCTTCATTGAGTGTAATTTGAAGCCAAACTTCGATGAAAATAATCTTTTGAATCAACTCCACAGCGCCTTAGATGCTTGAAAAGTCTGAATTCACTTCTCAGCATACTCTACAAATCAGGAAATATAATGCAAAGCCACTCACTGCGACTCAGAAGCCGGGATAGTCTAATTTACTCCACAGTGTCCCAGAAGCTAGGAAAAAAAATCGAAAAAGCCAAAAAAACAAATTCAAACCGACTCCGCAGGCAGGAGCGTTCTACTCTAGTACACGGCACTCCAAAATGTAGGAAAAACATCTAAAAAGCGGCCACATAACGTGTTACTAACCAGGAGACTCCCAATAGTGCTTCAGAAGCCAAGAGATTTGTCAAAGGAGTCTGGATCAAATCCACAGAAGTTATGAGAACTACTTCACAACGACAACATGCCTATCGGGTAAGAATACAATCCGATCCACGACCGCGCAAAACCCAGAAGAATCCATTACAATTGATAATGCTCCAGAAGCTAGGAAATTTGGATCAAAGCAGCTCTACAGAGCTTCCGAAGCCAGAAGTGTGCTCCGAGCAAATGAATCCAAAGCAATTCAATGACAGGCCGGAAGCCAGGATATTTATCCGCAAGTGGCTCTAGAGCGCCCCAGAAGCCTGGAGTGTACATAAACAGCGTTAAAAAAGTCAGGAAAACTAATTTACAGCTTGATGTGTTCAAATCTAGGAGATTAAATCGAAATCTGCTCTAAAGCGCTCCAGGGGAGAGAAGACCTAATCTACTTTACAGCGCTTCAGAAGCTTGGACATGATGGTTAAACCTATCTTGACAACTAAGCAAATACAGCAGGCTTAGTACAATAAGCCTTCTCAGGCTTCAGTGCTGCATGGAGACAATAAGTCGGACAGGCCTGGAACAAGGCAAAAAAACTATAGTGATTAAACTGCAGATCAGAGGCTAGGAGATTCCGAACTTACTCCACAACACTGCAGAATTATTCCAAAGCAACTCCAGAACCTCCTCAGAAACCAGAATGGTCCAAGTTCTCTCAACTAACAGTGTCAAGAGAATTAATTCGAAGCGAGTCCTTAGCATTTCAAACCCTAAGCGAAGAAGATTTGAAATCGTGTTTCGCAATAGTAAAGGTGCTATGCCGGTTCTGGCGCAATTTCATCCATTTTCCCATGTAAATCTCCATAAGAAAATCTAAGTTCCGTTTTGGCAATTTTTGTTTGTCTAGTCCGCCAGCCGAATTTATTTGAAGATTTTCCTAATAATTCAATTGCCAATAGCTCGCGATGATGTTTAAACTTATTATTTTGGATCATACCTTTTTACTGAGACATCGTCAAAATGTAAATAGCAGGTAATATGTGGAAATAATATAAAAGCTTTGAAGACCCAATAAAGCGCTGACATCGTCAAAAGATCAAATTGCCAAATCATCCGACTGACTTGACTTATTATGGGAGGTCAAAGGAATTTTCAGATGTTTATGAAGGATAACTTGCCAAAGAGGATTTGCATGACCCGGTATTATGTTATTTTGAACAAAAGCGAGTGAAGCATGTATTTGGCTGTAGGATAAGTTTAATTTAATTATCAGCTAATCAAATACAAGTAGTTCCAATTAACCAGACTCAACAATAACGAAATCATCAAGACATACATACAAGCCCAAACTCAAAGTTAATGATGTTTACTGTGCAATTTTGCATGTACCTAACTACGACTAAATGCTGATCCAATGTAAATAAACTCGGCCAGTGTATACGGTCAAAATGCGGGATAGATTACATACAGAAACAGATCCGGAGATACAACTGGATATAGACACAGTGTCCAAATTAGGATACACTGTTTACTAGAAATATCAATATTTCGATGGAAACTATGAAATTGTTTGTTGAGGAAATGCCCACTCCATATGGAAATGTATGCGTGCAATAATTCAATTTGAATTGGAATGTTAAAGGCAAAAAACATTGGCAAACCCATTTAAAATACTCAAATAATCATAACTATTTGGCTTGTTAACGGCACGATATTTTATTTATTACCAATCACTGCTTTTTGCGATTTATATTGCAAATAGCCTGAATATATCTAGCAAAAACGAAAGGTAGTTATTTCGAATTTTCGCGTTTCCAAAACAATACAAATCAAGTTTCGAAATGCTAAATCAAATCGCTGAACAAATATATAATAATAATTATCATTTCATACATATATGCACCTATATGTATGAAATAGTTTTTTGGAAAGCAATAACGTTGCCTAACAAATTTAAATTTATGCATTTTTTTTTTCTCAATTGAATCAGTGCTTCGTTTTTACCTAATATTGATGATAGAGACAATGTAATATTTCAAATTGTTTCAGTTCGATTCGGGAATAAAAGTATGCAAATGAAAGCTCGATTCTCTACTATTCTTGCAGTGATAAGTTCGAAAAGGCGCTGTAAAGAAGCAAATACTTCACAATTCTGATAAACTTGAGAACAAAACGCGAGTTCTCAATGAACAGGCTTAAAGCTTAAATTATGGCGCTGTCGCTAGCACGCTGTCGGTTTCTAAAGAAAGCTCAGAGATGCAATACACAGTGTACCTTGTCGTGAAACTCCAAACGACCGCATTTTCTGTAATTAACCAACAGGGGAGTTTAATATTTATGCAAAATAAATTTTGAGGTATCAGATACTTAAGTGGAATAAATTTATAAGCAACAAATGCACCTCTATATTGCAAGACATTTTTACACAGCTTCCACTTTGTGCTGGGAATATTCATCATTTGATCAGAAATTGGTACCTACCTACTTTTCAATTTGTTTTGCTCTCCCTCATACATTTTTGCCCATTTGGTATATTCTCCCAGGTGCAACCAAAGGCCCGTCTGCATGCCCAAAGGGCACAAGTAGCTTTTTTCATCCTGTTCTCTGCGTGTTCATACCAGGACAGTTTAGAATCCATCATTACGCCTAGATACTTAACCACCCTGAAGTATTTAAGAGTTACACCTCCCAGAGAAATGTTGGACGGTGTGCCGAATTTGAGTCTCCTGGAGAAGAGTAGGAGCTCCGCCTTATTAGGGTTTATCCTGAGTCCTTCCGCAAGGCACCACCGGTCCACTATGCGCAGAGCCCTTGCCATAGGGCCCTGCATTGAGACGGCTTCCTTACCCGGACAAAGGATAACCAGGTTGTAGGCGTCGGCCTGAGTATACCAGCCTGCCTTGTTCAGGTTAGTAATCAGGTCATCAACCACAAGGCACAACAGAGTCGGGGATAAAACTCCACCCTGCAGACAGCCTCTGGCGGCCACCGCTCTAACCACCGTATTGTTGAGCTCTGCGGACACTCGGCGTTGCGAGAGCATGGCCTCTATCCATCTCACCAGACAAGGCTCTAAACCACGCCTTACGAGCGCTCCGTAGATGATGTTGAAAGGGGTATTATCAAATGCCCCTTCAATATCAAGGAATGCCGCCAGGCTGGTCCTTCCACCTTCCTGACCAGGTGGTGCAAGGCCAGTTCTGTGGATTTGCCAGTCTGATAGGCGTATTGTTGATTGTATAAAGGTCTGGAAACCAGTATGCCTTCCTTCACATACCGGTCCAGTAGCCTTTCTAGTAATGGGTCGATACGATTTTGGGTCGGAGTAGTCACTCCGTCCGGTTTTCGGAATGAAGATGACCTTCACCTCTCTCCACTGCTCTGGAATGTATCCATGAGCGAGGCAAGATCTGAAGATTTACCAGGTGGACAGTGATGATATTCGACGCGTTTTGCAGCTGGCAAGGGTGGATGGGCCTTGCAGAGGCGAGCAACATCCCCGCAGTACTGCCTCCAGCTCTGTCTTTTGGAATTCCTGAGCGCCTTTTTGTACTGCCTTTGGGCTATTGGAAACGGTTCCCAGTCGGCGGTGAGTTTGGAGCGTTCAGCCCTTCTTAAGAACGGACGCGTGATGTTCCGATGAAATTCCGTAGTGTGGTTCCGTCTTAGTGGACAGTTACCCTCGTATGCTCGGACAGTTGCGTTGGACTGTTTATCCCAATCTCAATGTCGGCTGGAAGGTTATACCTTGCCGGCATATCCGAGAGCCCACCTGTTAGCTCCTCCCGAAAGAGGTCCCATTTGGTGGGCCTCGGACTTCTCAAGATCGGGTTGTCACAGCTGGTGTCTTCATTCAGCTCGAAGAGAATGTGCCTGTGGTCCGACATTGAGACCTCCAAGGACACTCTCCATGCTTTAAAATGGTTCATAATATTTGGTGAACAGATGGTTAGGTCAGTCACACATTGGCCACCGTTGCAGTAAAAGGTAGGGACGCTTTCCCAATTAAGGACTTCCAAGCCGCTAGAGCTCAGGAAGCCAGCCGGAGAGCTTCTTCTGGGGTTCTCGTCTCTGCAGCTCCATATGCCGTGGTGCGAGTTAGAGTCGCAGCGTATGAGCAGAGGGAGCCCCGTACTTGCGCAGTACCTCGAGACTGAAATGACGTCCAGAGGAGGAGATTCGATATCGATAGGAAAGTAGGAAGAGCAGACTACAAGGTCCTCCCAGACTCCTTCCTTTCCCACCAAAACCTAAATAACTGGCAAGTGCCAGGTCCCTGGTGCAGAGACTAGGTAGGGGAAAGCATTGCAGGTTCCTGGTCAGGATGCAAGCGCGAGGGCTCTCACAGGGTACGCAGCAATGTAGCGCGGCCCCCGCCAGGCTCAAGCCCTTCATCCCGACCCAGAAAATCCAGGGTTCCTGGATCAGGGCAATGGAAATGTCAAGCTCGTTTTCCTTTTGCACAGGACAGCAGAAAGACGTTCCATGCTGTGAATATGCCTGTGGAAATTTTATTTGCATGTTTATTATGATTAAATTATATATTTAAACTCATACACGGTCGCCTAACGATCGAACCGGAGGTTGACAATTATAAAAACCAACTGGAAACTTGAAAGTATTTATAAATGCACAGATTTAATTCATCAAGCGAATATACTCAAAATAATTATAATTAAATTACATTCAGGATTCTAAGAAAATTAAGCGTATAAATCCACATTTAATGCGCCATATCCAAATATGAGTTTGTAATAGCTGCGGCGCTTTCTGTGTTTCTAATTATTTTACTACGGATTGCCACTATGGGATTGTTCACAAAGTGATAACAGTAACAGCGGAGTTTGTTGCGCGCAAACTTTGTTTGTACGCTCCACCGAATAAGTTCTAGAAATTTGAAAAGGGAGTAACGATGACGTTGCTCAAATATTATTGCTAATGGATATTAAATGAATGATGATAATTATTACCGGGCCTTTGATAGAATTTATATTGGTATGAGACACATTTTTTTTCCTGACATTGATGTTTTTCTTAGAGCAAGTTTATCTCCTATCGCCCAAAATGCATTTAGCAAATGGAAACTCAGGTATCAATAAAGCTTCTGCCGATAGAATATTTCTATAAAACGATTTAAAACCGGCTTTTTATAGATCCCACATTGAAAATTTACAACCAACCAACCAATTGAGCGAAAATCAAATTATTTCACGTTCTGACCGTTCGTTATTAGGGTTATTTGAACAGGTGAATCTGAAAGCGCCATTTGGAAAGTTTATGTTTGTAGTCTGTTAAAAAAAAGATTCAAAAATAGTCATTTTAAACTCTACCAATGTGTGCCTTTAATGGTGAAATATTGGCTCATGACAATAGAACATGAACGTGAAATAATCCTCTAGGTTCGGGCTAAATTCATACTAAAACCAACCAATTAAAACTAAATTACTGCAAATAAAGCCGGATATTACCAGCACAAATATCACTTTAATAATGCCTCTAGATATGAACTCCCATTGATTCAGTTACTTTTGTACCACACCCCTGCTATTTTAACTGCGAATTGCTGCCAAGGGATTGTTCTCCAAGTAATAATAGTTGAATTTGCTCCGCAAGTTTGCTATCTACGTTCCACCTGGGTCTTTAGGGAATGGTTACCGCAATGAAAAAAAAAAAATGAATTTAAGTAGCAAAATAAAAAAATTAATTTCTTTGTTAGAAGTCTAATAATAATTTCTTGTGATATCTTTTGCAGCTGCTGCACCTAACCTCGCTTCCACTAAACCCATTATGCGAACACATGACTTTGCTTTAGAGAAAATAATACGGACTTTCTTTCCTAAAACGTCCTTATAGTCGTCGCCATCGTATCGCTGGCTCCGACTCTCATAAGCTTTATTGAAACCCATAACAAGAATTGCCATTTATACCAACTGACTTCCAAACAACTGCAACATAAAGCGGCTCCAACTTAGGCGAAATAGGGAAGCTTGCTATTTATCGAATGCACCAATTTAATTGGCTTATTTCGTTTTTATTTTCTTTCAAATTAAATTTAATTAAATACTGGTGGTTGAATAGGCCAAGTGCGCTACATTTTTATAGGGTCATTGAAATTTTACAGGCTAGCGTAGTAGAAACAGAAAGTTTTGGTACGATTGGTTTGATTATACAAGCCTGGGCGGAATCCTTGTAAGGCATAAATTTGAGATCTGGAGGTACCAAGCTGGCTGGAGACAACCAAATAATGGTTGGGGATCAACTTCTTACAGTACTCAAACTTTCCTCGAAAAGGGGGCCCACATTTTCTCTGAGATTCAGGACAGCGTGGACTCAAATTTATCAATTTTCACTCGGAGAAGTGCCTACATGGATTTTTCGTCCTGCCTGAATGAATTGAGGGAATATAAGGACTCATTCATCAGAGAGAAAAAGGAATTTACATACCTGTAACTAACCTTCAACTTGTGGACTTTATTGGCGAGGTAGTCCAATTATCATTATTATATTGATTCTTTTTCCTCGCAGGTATTTTGTATGGAAGAACGATAATCAGTTTTTACAGTAGCTTTCTGTATACCACACCATTTTCCGATCTTTTTCTGGAAACACACCAAGGCCGAGATGGTAAGAGCTACTATGCTAATTTAAGACAGTCTGGGTTTGGATTCGTATGAAGCTAGCATGGGGAACGTTTCTAGCCAGTAATGAGGTATTTCCAAATGAGCACACCACATGTTCATAAATATATCAACAGAATTGGAAATAAAATGGCACCAACCTCTCAGTAGATGATTATCAGGAAACCAAAAGCGGATACAAGTGCCAACTTCTGACACGAACAATGATTTTCTAGATGGAAACATGATTAACTAGCGATGATCTTTGATCACCAGGATCTGCCTGCAGCTTAACAATGCGGGATGTAATTTCATCGAAAAGAACCTAAGAAGGAAGCTCCAGGACACCTCTTTCGTGGAGAAGGGAAAAAAATTACAGAAATAAGGAGTCGTCAAAGTGGATGGTACATTGCATCTGAAGTCATTTCGGACCGATACAACAGCTGCACAGCACTGCTTCATTTCCAGATATTTTGTGCATGACCCTGGTTTTACTTGGTGTCCAGGATTTGTAGGCTTCTCCTAAAAGAAATCAACTTCTTGGTTGTATGATGCTCACTCCTTGGGGCGTTATCCTTTTAAGGTATTTCAGCCTCTGCTAAGTGAACGACTTATCAAATCTCTCCTTTCAGGAAATTTTTCAGGTCTTCTACCGCTCGTTCTTCCTCAATTGCGAACGAGTCTTCGATACGATGTAACTTACTCAGAAGAGCAACTAACTATGTAGACTGGTAAAAGTAAACTCACTAAAAATCCAAGTCAAAAATCTAGATCCAGATTTCAAGAAGAACTTATCATCTCCCATACAAAAATTCGAGACCGTTAGATGTTGTGTATGGTAAGAATCAAACATTTCATGGTGCTTATATAGTCACTCCAGAAGATTTCGTGAGAAAGCAAACTTCTCAACAGATTTTTGAAAAGTACATTAGAGAATTTCCAACGTGTCTCTACTTTAATTTACGTGAATTCAAATCTTATAACTCAGGAGGAAAGATTGCATCTCTTATACAAGTTAAAGTTCTTTACAAGCATAACCATTGAAATTTTTGAATGGATATAGGTGCTCTTTTATGTATCCCTGCTCTTGATGAATAAAAAACAAACATTTTTCCTTTGAAATATATCAACCTTATTCAAAAGAGGACTCGATTCACTTCAAAAACAAAACAGGGGCAACATGCAAAATTAATTTGAAAAAAATACAAAAGGTCGGACAGCGGTGGTTGCAGTGGCACGGGACAGCCTCGGATAGCTCCCTTTTTATTGATTCAATGGCTGAACAGGGATATAAAATATGACCCTATCAGGCATGAGTGTGCTCCGGCAAGTAGAATCATCGAATTACCATTTTTACGATAACCTTTTATTTTCACACTTCGAGCCAAATACGCCATAAAATTGATCGAAACAGTTATCGACAATTATTATTGGGGGGAGGCTTCGTTAAAAACAAAAGGCGTAATGGGAAAATAACGTGAAAGGCATATTTGAACGGCATAAAAGGGAACAGTTTAGTGGTATTTTATTATTATGCGGAGAGAGCTTTTTATTTATTATCCAGTTTGCGCATGCAAAAGAAGGCATCTTAGAATTTTTAGTGTTTTGATTAAGTATAAAGCCTTTCTGTAACCCAGCTCACACTTTGTGGAGGCACGGGCCCGGGAGGCTTCTGTCAGACTCGAGGATTGGAGACTGTAACATTTGAAATCTCACAAAATTATACTGTTCTTAATTATTTTTTTATATTTTGCACTCATGTAAAAGTACTATTTCGTACACCTAGCGACATCTATGATTCTTCTGACTAGTTTTCCTAACCTAATATCGAGAATTCTGTTGTTTCCGAGAAACCTGTAGCGCTGTCATTTTTATGATTTTGACAAGCTTGACAGACAAAGAAAGAAAAGAGAGAATCAATTTTGGTACTGACTGGCCCTTTTTCTCTTCTGTCTTGGGACCGAAACAGGTCGTCAAGATTTTTAGAATTTTAAAAATCTTAAAACTTTATCTTTGTTTTCGGCCATCGAGTAAATATTCTTGAAAATTAACTAGCCAGAAGAGTGCTTGATCGTGTCTACTAGAAAGTTTCCTGGAAAATCAACCGATTGTTGATTTTTGTGAAGATTTTTGAAAGTGAGGTTACTATCGGCCGTTCAGGTATATTTCTTTTTTTCTCTGATGAATGAGTCCTTATATCCCCTCAATTCATTCAGGCACCTTCGGCAGGACGAAAAATCCGTGACTGCACTTCTCCAAGTGAATATTGACAAATTTGAGACCACGCTGTTCTGAAACTCAGACTAAATCTGGGCCTCCTTTTCGAGGAAAGTTTGTGTCCTGTAGGAAGTTGATCCACAACCATTATTTGGTTGTCTCCAGCCACTTGGGTACCTCCAGAGCTCAAATTTGTGAAAGCTTCCGAGGCTTTACAAGGCTTTTCCGTCCAGGCTTGTATAATTACTTACCTATGGGTGTCTTAAATGTGTCATCTCAACTACCGTAGCTTATTTTTACCTTTTCTTTATCGCCCCCTATCGTTTAGCTTTATCAGCTAATTAATATCTATGGAAATTCAATTACCGACTTGAATTTTAAATTGTTTACCGTATAGTAGTGTTTAGCTAGAATAGCTTACTACTGTTTAAATATAATAATTAATTTGATTGATTAATTATCAGATATTAGCTTTTATTATCGTTTTCTTTATCATAATATATTATCCAATAAGTATGCATTATCGTAATGGGGTAGTATACGAGTGATTTTTAACTACTGCGTAGTGATATAATCGACGTATCGTACTATTTAGTGTAATCAGTTGCTTTGTAAAAACCGCAATACACTAGAATTTGGTTTTTCAAATTTCCTCTTAGCCCTGCCCCTACGTGAAAATAAAAGTTCGTGACGTAGTTGGTTTTTTCAATTTGGCAACACATCACGGTTTTGAGAACGCACAATTTGCACTGACATGACCGTCAAACAGGAAAAGTCAAATTTACTGCATCAAACAACGTGTCTGTGAAAATGTCAAATGTCACACGATACCACACGTCGTTGAACT
The DNA here is from genome assembly GCA_917834065.1 of Ceutorhynchus assimilis. NCBI lineage: Eukaryota > Metazoa > Arthropoda > Insecta > Coleoptera > Curculionidae > Ceutorhynchus > Ceutorhynchus assimilis. Next base: position 10,356,638 of record OU892281.1, read on the forward strand.
GTTGGAGTCAGCTGTCGTTTAGAGGCATTTTGAGCAGCGTTGTAAGATGGTCAGCAGGTCGAATACTATTGGTCGCCGCTGTGGCGCTAAATTCAAATTACAGTTTGTTTTTCTCTGACTTATTATATAGACACTATGCTAGAAAATAATTTTGTATCCCACTATACCATCACCATTTCGCTTATAGAATAATGTCGAGCAGTTTTTTTACTGATTTTCATACATAGTATACTACCCCAACTACAAGGTAAACTAATGTAAAATCTTTGTGTAGTCAAATTAGGGTTTTATGTTTACCTATTTTGCACTTTAAAGGTAAGAAGGTTGAGCTCTTCCGGAAACCCTGACCCCTGGATTTCACCTAAAGTGTGTTTTTTTTTTAAAGATAAAAGTTAAAATGACATTATGTTGGCAATACAATGTAAAATTGTCAATGCTTTCAAATTTTTTACGTAGAAAAGGCTTTTGTTGCCAACATAGTTACTAAATTTTTGACTTGGGGAATTATATTTAAAAAAAAAACAGACTTTAGCAGGTTTTTGATATTTAAAACTGCCTAGGGATTATTTATCACCTTTCCGCATTTTATTTATTGATTTGATTGACTCTCAGTCAAAAATAAAATGTTATTTTTATTTGACTTCAACACTTACATTTAGGTAAGCCTCATCGTAGGTATCTATTTAATTGTTTTTAACTTTCAATCTTTTTATACACCAACTTAAATTAAGTTTTACTTCCCGTAAGCTGCTTAAATTGTTTCAATAAAATTGGATACTGAACAATAATCACCTTTAAACAATTTATTTGTGTCAATGTAATGAACAACAAGCTCGCCATCCGGTCAATAGCAACATACTTTAGTACTATTGATTTGAGAAATGGTTTTTTTCATGTTGATGTCTACGAAGAAAGTGTGAAATATATATCGTTCGTTACACCAAGTGGACAATTTGAATTTTTGAAATTCCCCTTTGACCTTTGTAACAGCCCAGCAGTGTTTCAGAGGTATATAACTCATATTTTCAGAGATTTGTGTTTGGAAAATATTTCACTATATCACATGGACGATGTGATCATTCTAAGTTCAACTGAAGAAGGTATTGAGAAGTGCAGAAAGTTTTGGAAGTTGCAAGTTCATTTGGGTTTGAGATTAAAAAAGAAAAGTGCCAGTTTCTAAAAAAAACAAGTAGATTTTTTAGGATTTATCAAAGAAGATTCTAAAGTCCAACCATCTGAGGAGAAAACGCGAGCTATCAAAAATTTTGCAGAACCTAAACATTTCAAACAAGTGCAATCGTTTCTTGGACTAACGGGATATTTTCGGAAATTTATTCCGTCATACGCAATATTAGCAAAGCCGTTGCGCGATTTACTCAAAAAGGATACTAGATTTGTGTTTGGGGTTGAGCAAAGACCAGCCTTTGAAAAGCTAAAAATGTTACTGACCAGTGAACCAATAATACATCTTTATTGACAAGACGCAGAAACCCAGTTACACACTGATGCCAGTAAGCATGGGTACGGTGCATGCTTAATGCAGAAATGCTATGATAATAACAAATTCTATCCAGTGTATTTCATGAGTAAGAAAACATCCGCTGCCGAAGAACGATATAGTAACTATGAACTCGAAATATTAGCCGTAATTCAAGCCGTCAAAAAATTTAGAATTTACTTACTGGGAATAAAATTCAAAATAATAACAGATTGTTCCGCTTTCCAAAAAACTATGAATAAAAGGGATTTAAGGACTCATTCTGCTAGATGAGCACTATTGTTAGAGGAATACTCTATGAAATAGAGCATAGAAGCGGCAGCCGGATGAGTCATGTGAAAACATTAGGCAGATACCCAGTTGTTCTGATTATGAATCAATTGACAAGCCAAGAAGATGGCGTTATACATAGACTAAAACTAGCTTAAGAACAAGACGAACATGTGAAGGCTATAAGAAAGATAACAAGCACGGAAAACTATGAAGACTTTATAATGAAAAATAACATAGTTTATAAATACAATAATGGATTAGAACTGATTGTGGTCCCTAAACCAATGCAGACAGAAATAATAAGAAGAACAATCCAAATAGGATATTTTGCCGGTAAAAAAAGAGAAGAGGTTATTAGAGGAGAGTTGCACGTATTTTAGGAAACAGGAAGGAATGAAAGAAAGAAGGAATGTTACACCTATTGCCCAAAAATGAAGGCCCACTGAATACCATCACATAGATCCCTTAGGACCGTTATCTTCGAGAAAAAAAAACTACCAACACATGTTAGCCGTGGTTGATGATTTTACAAAATTTGTGTGGTTATATGCGACAAAGTCTACAACATCTAGAGAGCCAATAGGAAAACTGAAGCTGCAGCAAAAGACCTTTGGAAATCCAAGTAGAATTATATCGGATAAGGGTACTGCATTCACAGCCTAAGAGTTTCAGGATTATTGCGAGGAGGAGGAAGTTACTATCAACACCGGAGTACCAAGGAAAAACGGTCAAGTAGAAAGAATCAATCGAATCATCAGTCCAGTCTTACTAAACTAAGTATGGAAGATCCGAACAAATGGTTCAAACATTTGGAAAGAGTACATCGAGCACTAAATTCTACCTTGCAACGAAGTATAGATGCAACACCTTTCGAGGTATTAATTGGAGTTGCTTCTCTAACAAGTTAAGGCGGTTTATCGGAGTGAAAGTCCTTGCCAACTGATAAGAAACGTGATTTTGGTCCACAAGCATTGGAGATCCTGTGATGAAGAAAGGCTTCCAATTGATCTCATGTTGTGATCAACCTTGCGGCGCTGTGCGGTAGCTCTGGGCATGTTGAGACTTGGCTTCCTTGGACTTGGAGAAATTCTGGAGGAGAATTAATGAGCACTTCCACCAACCATCAACTGATACGATTAGGCCACTGGAATTAGGGACTAACTTCTAGTGGCGCACTCATCTGATCGCAATTATCTTTGATGTGAAAATGTTTTCTTGAATACACCCTCACCCAATTTCCAATGCAGCTTAAATCATCTAGACAACTTAAAGTCCAAAAAAGAACCGTATACGTCAATAATGAACAACATATATGTTTCAAATTATACCACAGATACTGTATTTTATTTCGTTTGCAGCTGGCGCCATTGTTCTATGTTTATGAGGAGAAAACATTTCACTTAACCGAAATATAATCCGAAGTTTTCTTTCGCTCACAAAGTTATCGTTGAAGTTTTATGGTTCGTAAGTTCTATTAAAGCCGTAACAAAATCTTATTTTTACGGCTGGCTCGATCGCCTTCACAAGTTTTATTTAACAAGAAAAAGAGCAATAACACATTTTTCTCTACTTTAAAAAAGAAACAGTGTATTTATTGTTTAAAAAAAATATATTAAACTTTACCTGTATGAGTTCTTAGGTGTGCTTTTAGGTGACTACTTTTTCCGTAGGTCTTGTAACATCCCTCATACGAGCACTTGTGCATTTTCCTCATCTGCGCACTATGTCTTTTCGCTGACTGATTACGCGTAACTGAAATTTTTTTCGACCCGAACAATTTGTCCCTCGAATTCAGTTTTTTCTCGATTTTACTCCGGTTAATATGCACCGCCATCACCGAGACTTTCCTATTTTGCTTTCCTAATTCCTTCTTGGTTTTTTCGTCGGTAGATTGCCGACTCGTCCTTACCACCACGTCCTTCCGGTCGTCTTTTTTGTGCCGTTCGGCACATCCCCGAGTGTTAACGTGGTTTTCCGATTGATTTTCGGTATCGGACGGGACTTCCGGCACCGGTTCCTGTTTGATTTGTTTCAAGTCGGTTAAAATTCGACTCACCATGTACGAAGACGATTTGCTTTCCTGCTGAATATTGTCGTCTTTTCTTGAATTTATTGATGAAGGTGGCACATTTTCTAGCACATTTCCCATGGCAGATTCTGCTTTTTCTACATTTAACTCTACTTCTTTGATTGTTGAAATAGTCTTTTCTTTGTACGATAAATCTAGGGGTACGGTAAAATGTGTTCTGCTGTTTGACAATTGTACCAAACATTGTGCAGCAAAATTTATGTCATCCATTGTTTTACTTCTATTAGTTTATATTATCTGAAATTAAAAAAAAAAACTGTTAATAAATACCTTGCCTATAAACTTAGTTTCATTAAAATTATTTTGCTTGAATTTTAAACTAAAATTAATTTTTTGAAGATTTCTTCATCTAAAACACATAATGTCATCGTCTAGTAAAAAATAATTAATTTCCAAGACAAACTAGAAGCCAACCCCGGTATTTTAATCTAAAAGAGAAGCATGGCTCTTTTGGCACACTACCTAATTAAACTTTCATTCCGGATGTTGTTTGTCGTCCGTGTTTTGGACGAATGCGTCCTCGCCAATCTCTAAACCAATTAACTAAATAGGTCGGTGTCAATCTAATAACGTGGGATACTGTAGATTAGATTTATGTACCAGGGTTAATTTTCATAAATTGGACTGATTAAAATTTGACGCAGCTCAAGTGCTGAAGGTGGAAATTTACAATTTATACGCTATATTGACTACACATTTGGCTGAGCTGCTTTATAATGTATTGAACTTGAAGTTTAAAGCTAAAAGACATTTCTAAGCTTAGATGTCTTTTCAGATATAAACTCCTCTTTTTCATAAACGATTTTTCATGCTACAATCTCTGCGGCAAAACTTCTATATATGATAGAGAAAATTCCTTTACAAAAGCTCCCCTTGTGACACTCGCGATTTTTTTTTATGAAAGAACGGGTTTTTGTTTGCTTTAGTCAAAGACATTTTGTTGTCGTTGAGAAACCGGGTAAACGTTGAGTCGCAAAAAAAATGGCCTCTGGGAACAAAAGAATGATAATGGGAAAGTTTTTTTTTCAACGTAGTATGCCTATGATATACGTGAAACATTTTTATTGATGATTTTGGATAGTTGTTGGAATAGTGGTATCTGGATCACATATATTTCTTAATGTCTGCCTTTTTCTAATTAAGCTAGAAGCAACGCAAGCAGGAATGCTATTACCACAATAGCAGAAAAGCTAAATTACGACCGAACCATTATTTTTGTTTATTGCCACATGGCAGAATAACATGGAAGATATTGCTCTTATCCAGATTAAAATAATTTAAATTAAATTTGTATATCTCAGCATCTATCAGATTAAATATTAATGAAAAACAAAACGTCTCATCTGATGTTTTTTATACAGGGTGTCCTTAGATAAACTGATACATTTTACAGATGAACATATCGAAAACGAGAAAAGATAACGGGATGCGGTTTGTGCTGGAAGAACAAGGATTTTTTTAAAGTTTTTTTTATGTTATTAACGAATTCTGAAATTTGGTTTTACAGACATTCGATTTTTTGAAATAATTACATACTGCCTTATTCTTGATGAAACACCCGGTATATTTTATCATCGTCAAAAAGCGTGACTTTTCTTCTTTACAAAAATGTATAACTTTTTTCAATTATCTTTAAATTACATCTCAAAAATTACACTTTGTTAAAAAGGGTACCATCAATTGGCCAAAAAAAAAAAGAAATACTTTAAATAATTAGAGGGACTTCAAACTTCCAGACAAACTGCGAATGGATATCAGGCTCAGAAATGGAATTATTAATTTTTTCTCATTTAAATGCAAAAAGATCTTTAAATATTTCTATCAAACCACCTTTGGAAGCTTCTGAAAAATACTTCAAGCAGTCAAAAGTACTTCAAACTTTTAGGATTTATTGAGTAGTGTCTTTTTATCAAACAAAACAAACTGCGAGTGGATATCAAGCTCAGAAATGGAATTATGAATTTTTTCTCATTTAAATGCAAAAAATCTTTAAATATTTCTATCAAACTACTTTTGGAAGCTTCTGAAAAATACTTCAAGCAATCAAAGGGACTTCAAACTTTCAGGATTCATTAATTAGTGTCTTTTTATCAAACAGAACAAACCGCGAATGGATATCAAGCTCTGAAATGGAATTATGAACTTTTTCTCATTTAAATGCAAAAAATCTTTAAATATTTCTATCAAACCACCTTTGGAAGCTTCTGAAAAATACTTCAAGCAATCAAGGGGACTTCAAACTTTCAGGATTTATTGAGTAGTGTCTTTTTATCAAACAAAACAAACCGCGAGTGGATATCAAGCTCAGAAATGGAATTATGAATTTTTTCTCATTTAAATGCAAAAAATCTTTAAATATTTCTATCAAACTACTTTTGGAAGCTTCTGAAAAATACTTCAAGCAATCAAAGGGACTTCAAACTTTCAGGATTCATTAATTAGTGTCTTTTTATCAAACAGAACAAACCGCGAATGGATATCAAGCTCAGAAATGGAATTATGAATTTTTTCTCATTTAAATGCAAAAAATCTTTAAATAATTCTATCAAACTACCTTTGGAAGCTTCTGAAAAATACTTCAAGCAATCAAAGGGACTTCAAACTATCAGGAATTATTGAGTAGTATCTTTTTATCAAACATAACAAACCGCGAATGGATATCAAGCTCAGTAATGGAATTATGAATTTTTTCTCATTTAAATGCAAAAAATCTTTAAATATTTCTATCAAACCACCTTTGGAAGCATGCATGTAATTTAAAGATGTACATGCACCTTGTTGAAGAGTGTACCATCCACTGGATAAAAAAAATTAATTATAATTAATTATTTGTGTTTTATATGCACTTATTTGTGTTTAATACTTGTATTATTAGTTAACTATGCGCTAATTAGTTAATAAAAGTATTTAACACAAATTAATTCTCAATTTTTTGTTGGTTAGTCGATGGTATTTATTCCCTTCGACAAAGTGCAATTTTCACGATGCAAGTTCAATATAATTGAAAAAAAAATATACATTTTTGTAAAGCAGAAAAATCAGGCTTTCTGACGATGACAAAATATACAGGGTGTTTCATTAAAAATAATTAATAATTCAAAAAATCGCATGTCTGTAGAACCAAATTTCAACAAATTTTGGGATTCGGCAATAATGTAAAAAAAAACTTTAAAAAATCCTTATTCTCCGAGAACAAACCGCATCTCGTTATTTTTTCCCGTTTTCGAAATATTTACCTGCAGAATGTGTCAGTTTATCTAAGGACACCCTGTATCTTGTATGATATTTTCTCGTATATGAAACAAGCCTCTGTGATATTACTGAAGAAATGAGGTTTCAAATCCCTTGGGAAAATCCCGACGAGGTTCAATCAAGATACGATATATAGATGGGATACACACGTCAGACAAAGATATCAAACTAAGGTCATTTTCAACATCAAAAGGCTATGAAAAATATTTATTGACAACCAAATCTGTAGGTAATTTCATCCTTTTAAACTTTTCACAACTAATAATACATACACTATTCATTTGTAACCTTTCAAAACAATCCCATGGAACATTTTTGTAAATCCTCTTCGACCAAATGGGGCTCCAAAAACACATAGATTATTTTCATTCAATCGAGATCGTGTTCGATTTTCCTCTTGTTTTGTTCGAGTGTATGGATTTTTTAGTGTGATTTGTAGCTTTTGCAACGTTCGTGTTTCGCAAAAGTTTGCCGAGGATTAAAGTGATTCGGGGATTGTTTCGAATTTTATTTACCAAACCTCAATATTTTATAGACCGGCGGCCGCGTTGTTGTTCTCCGGAAAATAATGGAGAATGCAGACTTCGACGCGCAAACCTGCCGTGTCTTTGTTACAGTTGTGGGCTTTGTTTGTTCGGCTGTTGTTATGTTTTCAATTTTTTTTTAAACGCAAACTAAAATTTGTTGCTTTTATGATCCTAGAACGACAATATCTCGGGTGTGTGCACAAGTTAATTCAATTTTCTCTTATCCTATGGGTTTTATTAAGAAATATCGTTGATGTTTGAGGAAATTAAAATTTATCATTGCACTCTGAATCCGAAAATATGTCTTCTCATGATACACCGTTCTTCATTGACAGAAGATTACTATCAAATCCTCTAACATTAGTGAACATTTCAAATTTTGTAAAAATATTTCTAAATCAGAAACTTCTCGATAGTGTGCTGGATGGAATATGAAACAAAAGAGAAAAAACACAAGTGCTTAATCGAAGCTCCAAACCAACTGCTAATAAATTACAAAATGAGTTTGTATTGTTCTGGTTTTCGGCCAGATTACACAATAAGTGTAGTTTTGCTCTATAAAACAATGGAGAGAATTGTTTGTCTGAGTTTGGTATCATCATCAAACAGCCTCTTCTCATCAGTTGGCCAGTTTCAAAATGATATTTAGACAGTGCAGCCTTGTCTTCATTGTACATTCTAACATTACGACAATCATACCTGTGTTGTTGAATTCTTTTGTCGAGATACTGCATTGTCTCGCCAATATAGCATTTGCCGCATTCACAAGGTATTTTGTAAACTACTGAGCTTTTTCTTCCTTCTGGTACCCTATCTTTAAGTCTAGAGGTTTTTGGTTTGTAAAAAGCTAGTTTTAGCTTCGAATTGTTGAAACAGATGCTTTAACATAAAAATACTTCAGATGCCTATTTTTTGAGAGAGACCATCAATGGAAGGAAACTTGAAGTATTTTTGTTCAGTATTAGTGTTACGTTTAGTTTTTGTTCTAAATCTAAATTTATGTTCCTGTTTATGAAACTTGGAGGATAATTGTTGTTCATTAATTGTTTTTTGACTTTTTCGATGTTAGTGGTGTGAAATTCTGGGTGGCTTAGATTGATGGCTCTGTGTAAAAATCCATTTATGATTCCTATTTTGTTGGAGAGAGAATTGTTTTTATAAATATTTTTTTCTATGAATATTGAATAATATGCTGGGATGTTTACACTACTCGCCTAAGGCTCGTCGTTCAAACTTCATCCTTCGTGAGTAATAGCCATCATTACCCGCTCGTTGAATAATCTACTATAAAATCCTACCAGAACTAGGGGGTTTTGAATATCAATTTGTGATAAGGGTACCATTAGGTTTGCGATGGATCTCAATATCCAGGAAACAGATTTTGTTCCCATTTTCTATCTCCATCGTGAATTGAAGTGATGGGTGGAGTCTGTTGAAGGTGTCTAGTAGTACATTCAGTTAGTCTTGAGGTGCTGATAGGTACCATCAACATAGACAAATATGAATGGAGCATGGAACTGTGGACTTTTTAAAACTTCAGTGATGATTCATGACTAGATTAGCCAAAATTGGTGACGCAGGATTCCCCATAGCTGACTCATCTTTTTGTAAGTAAATATCACTATTATAGGAAAAGTAACTTGTGTCAAAGCAGTAATTTACTAGGTGAATTAAGTATTTTTTAGGAATATCTGTGTAGTTAGAAATCAATCTGTGTTCAGTGTTGATAATATCCAAGACTATTTTCTTTGGTATGTTTGTGAACAGACTAATTACATCTATGGACACTAGGACATGTCCATCAGGTACTACATGTTCTTTTATTACCTCTGCGAAATGGAAAGAGTCTCTTATATTAAAGTGAAAAGTTGTTGTTAAAGGATTAAGTATTTTGTGGAGATACTCAGCTATGTTGTATCCCGGTGAATTGACACAGCTAACTACAGGCCTAAGATATAAACCACTTATGTGTCTTTCTCAAACAGTAAAGTTTTGGGGAAACTGAGTTGTGAAGTTTCAATTATTTTTCCGCTCTAATGTTTATCATCATCATCATCATGTTTATCTGTGCTCTCAGCTCAGTAACCACTTTGTTTGCGATGCTCTGAAATTTATTTGTACGGTCCCGGTTAGTGGATTGGTATACATTAGTGTCACTCAGCATCTTGACTACTTTTTGGGGGTATTAACTTTTATCCATAAGAACAGTGGAGTTCCCTTTGTCTGATCGACTGACAATTATATTAGGATGGTCTTCAAGGAACTGTCTTCCAACTTTACCTTCTAGGCCTTTGTTAGCAGTTAAGTCCTCTTTTCGGTAGAAACTGATGATGATGTTGATAGACTGGGCTATGTTGATAGACTGGGCTCTCAGGTTGTCCTTTCCTTCATTCGAGATAGCCTGATGAGTTCTTATGCAATACTCGACATCTTTGATAATTGTGGGTATCGGTATCTCCTTCCTTGTAAGTTGGAGGCCAAACTTTGGTCCCAAACCAAGGATGGTTTGCTTTTTTTCAGGTAACTGGACACCGGTATAGTTGTAGAGGTAGTTTTTACCCACCTTCAAGCACATATCACTTTGTGTCTGTCCCAAGGATACAAGTTTTTTTTATGTTGATTTTTTCAGTTTTGAGAAATTATGTATTATATTATCGTATCTAGGATAATAGGGCATCTCCCTCCGGTTCATTAAACCCAATCATCTTCCAAAAGAGGTTCACGGGCTTCAGGAAAATCATTGTTCGCGTTAAATTTAAATAATATTCCGTTGCAAGTTGAACGAATTATTGAATTATTAATTCATACGTACAAGGAAATTAAACTCATAGAAGGTCAATGTCAACGACAGTTCACTGGTAAGTATTGTAATTAGCGATCACGCACCATGGTCGCTTCATTAATATAAAACAATGGTTTTTGGAAGATGAGCGGTAGTCTACAGATGGAGAATTATCCGCGTTAGTTTTTTAACAGGAAATCCGTGCCTAGAATTAAGCGTTTTGAGAGCTTTCCTACCATAATGGCTATCTTCCCTATTGTGAGTTTAGCCTCCGAGATCCCCAAGAGGAAAAATCTATTGCCACCGGCGGTCACCAAAGAGATCCCCTCGTTTGACGGTATGATTTTGTCAATCAACGATTTTTCAATAATACATCGACTTGATCCAGTATCTAAGACTATTTCTACGTTAGGCCGGTTGTTCACCAGCCCCCTTATCTTTAGAATTTTATGTGCAGGACGTCTCCGTTGGGACTATCTAGTAGAGTCGCCTTTGGTCGTTTGGGGCCGGCGAATTATCTCTGGAAAAAGGAACTCTTCGATGTTGGCCGTAATTTTGGAACGTCTTATCGCATTTATAATGTCCGTTTTCACCGTAATCTCGACATCTTGGTTTGCCGTCTTGTTTCTGGGAATTATCTGGGTAGTTTGGGTTGTAGCTCCTTTGGTATCGGTCGGAGTGGAGACCATTCTCAAAATGGTCCCTAAAAGTCTCGAAGGGCATTTTAGGGTCTATCTCATAAGCTAGGGCGTATAATTCGAAGTAAATTGCTTAATTTCCTCGTTTTGCTGTTGTCTTCTCATATTCAACCTGAACTTCAATTTTTTTAGCGGTTGTTCTCGGCTAAACTCCTTCGAGAAGTCGGTTTTTATATTTTCCCATGTTCAGTTTTGATTTGCCTGGCGTGATTTATATGCTGAAAACCAACTATTTGCGGCGCCTTCTAAAAAATAACGCGATAATTGACTTTGGGCTTGGAAAGGTCCATCTGAGAAATGGAGACGCTCACGCCACCCTAGATTTTGAAGATAAAAGAGAAGTAGTAGCTACCATACAGGAAAAAAGAATTACTGTTCATGAAAGGCAAATAGTTGAGCTCCCACAAACTGAATCCCAGGATGGTATATTAAAAATCTGCGCGGGCGAGGATTGTATTTTCAGTCCCAACCAACCTGCCACGATAAAAGTGGACATAAAAGGCCAAGGTTTGTACAAGGGTGCCACCATAGAATACTTACAAGAAAAATCAGGGCAAAACTACCCAGTAATGTTCGTGGAGGAGGACGAGGACGATGAAAACGTTACACACAGTATAGGACACATACAGGACAGAGACATTAGGCAGCAACTCGAGGACTTATTGATAGAATATGACGATGTTTTTTCAAAAATCTCATAATACATGGGCAGAACGGACCTTATTGAGCACGTAATGGACGCTGGCGACGCCAGTCCAATAAAACGAAGGGCGTATAGGGTGTCCCAAAAAGAGAGAGGTCATGGACGAGCAAATCAAAGACATGCTGAAATATGGAATAATTCATCCAAGCCATTCGGCATGGGCAAGCCCGGTAGTGTTAGTTTGGGTTCGTTAGAAAAAATCGGGCGAGACAAGATTCTGCGTAGACTTCACCAGACTTAACGATGCGACTAAGGCAAAATCGAATTAGCCTATACCTAACATTGACGATATTTTAACGTATCTAGAGAACGCACGGTATTTTTCCTCTTTGGACATATTTGGAAATATGACGAAAGTTGTTTATTTTCTAACGATCATAGAAAAAATGATTTTTGATGAAAGTTGTTTATTTTTCAATGGCCAGAAAAAAAGTTTTTTGAAGATGCTAGTTTGTGCAATGATAGATTTGGATTTTGTTGGAGTTTTTGACATTTTTATACCTACAACATACAACATTTATTAGGTCTGTCTCTTCAGAAATCATAAACCAATCAGAGCGGATTTCATTGGTTAAAAACAGTCAGAAACAGTCAGAAAATTAGTTTCAACCAATGAAATTCACTTTGACTGGTTTGTGATTTCTGCTGAAACAGATGTATCATTAAAACCCAAGAATCGTAAAATAACAGGATTGCTCATCCTGAGAAGGCGTACGTTCACCGGTTCTGGAGTCCACAAGGTGTGCGAGTGACGTCACCACGTCAGCAGCTAATAGTGGCGACGTCACCCGCAGACCTCGATGAAATGCTTGCGATTTAGGCTCGTTATTTGATTTTTGCGTCGATTTTAAATGAAGAAATAGCTATTTGTCTAACAAGTTGTAAAATGAGCGTGTTTTTTGCACTAAATGTGGAGATTGGGTGGAAAAAGCGGGAAAACCGGGACAATTCACGTGAAAAGCGGAACCTGAAATTAATAAAAAAAAGGCGGGACCGATTAACAAAATGCGGGACTGTCCCTCCTAAGGTGGGACGTCTGGCAACCCTGTGGATTATATGAATTCAATGTACTATGCTTCGGTCTTTGCAATGCTCCTGCCACGTTTCAGTCCTTGGTCGACAAAGTTTTTCACGGCATGAAGTGGAAGGAGATTTTGGTATATTTAGATGATATTATAAGACACTCGAGGAGCATATAATCAAGTTACGTAGGGTATTTCATAGACTTAGGGAGATGCCCTATTATCCCAGATGTTATTATTTTCATTTTCAGTATAGATAGGTTTCATCTGGGATAAGTTTCCGTAGTTCAGCCTTGATAAGTTCGATTGAGTCAGTTGTGGATCTTAATTTCCATATCGTAATATCGTCATGTCATATACCAATCCACCAACCGGGACCCTACAAATAAATTTCAGACCATCGCAAACAAAATGGTGACGGAGCTGAGAACACAGAACCTGATCAGCATTAGAGAGGAAAGGGAATTGAAACGTCACAACTCAGTTTCCCCAAAACTTTACTGTTTGAGGAAGACACATTATCCTGGTTTACATCTTAGGCCTGTAGTTAGCTGTGTCAACTCACCGGGATACAACATAGCTAAGTATCTCCACAAAATACTCAATCCTTTAACAACAACATTTCACTTTAATATAAGAGACTCTTTCCTTTTCGCAGAGGTAATAAAAGAACAGGTAGTACCTGATAGACATGTCCTAGTGTCCCTAGATATAATTAGTTTGTTCACAAACATACGAAAGAAAATAGTCTTGGATATTATCAACTCTGAACACAGATTTATTTCCAACTACACAGATATTCCTAAAAAATACTTAATTGACATAGTAAATTACTGCTTTAACACAAGTTACTTGTCCTATAATGGTGATATTTACTCACAAAAAGATGGGTCAGCTATGGGGAATCCTGCGTCACCAATTTTAGCTAATCTAGTCATGAATCATCTCATCACTGATGTTCTAAATAGTCTACAGCTCCATGTCCCATTTATATTTGTCTATGGTGATGATACAGTATTGTCAGCTCCTCAAGACCAACTGAATATACTACTAGACACCTTCAACAGCTTCCACCCATCACTTCAATTCACGATGGAGATAGAAAACGGGAACAAAATCTGTTACCTGGATGTGGAGATCCATCGCAAACCTAAAAATATCCTTATCACAAATTGCTATTCAAAACCCACCAGTTCTGGTAGGATTTCAAATTATTTATCAAACCATCTTCTCTCCAACAAAATAGGAATCATAAATGGATTGTTACACAGATCAATCTAAGCCACCCAGAATTTCACACCACTTACATCGAAAAAGTCAATTACCCTCTAAAAATATATTCCGGAACGTTGCCGAAAGCTTGATAGTTTCTTTTTTTGGTCCTGTCCTCGAACCCACGAAAGTAAAACATAATTGAGTTGTTCCAGTTTTCCGGAATATTATGACTCTGCAGGCACACTCTTATTTGTATAGCTTTTGCGATTACACCATATTGCTTGTCTTGAGTTGGTAAGCTTACGCTTATATTGCACTGACGAGTAAGCTCGAAATCAATATGCATTTAGCGCGGCATCCAATGTAGGTAATTGTAATCTGGTCGTGATCAGAACATTATAAACTCAATAAGAGCTATTAGCAGTTGGTTTGGAGCTTCGATTAAACATTTTCGTTTTTCCGAAGAAAATCCCTCTTTATGTAAGTATTATAATATTTTAGTTATGAAGCACCACAAAAAGAAAGCTACAGTACAAGCCCAAATACATGCCTTTATATTCCGAATGTCGTCCTACCTGTGGAATCTTTTTAATTATGTCACGATTCGATAATAAAAGCTTCTTTCAATGTGCATCTTCTTCAAATATTCTCCATCCCAAACAGACAATCTCTAGTCTCAACTCCTGTGATAATATTAGTTCAAATAAATTAATTAAAAATCCTCATCTGCATAATTAAACTGAAGCAAATATGTTAGTCTAGCCCAGTCGGTAGCGACACACACAAAGAAGCGCATTTAATTAAGGATGCAAATAAAATTTGTTAGAGCGCAACTCATTGCATCCCTCTTCGGAATAAATTTCCGGACCACTGAACAATTTCTTATCTGCTTATTACCAGCTCTGGCTGGTAATAATTTTGCCAAGGTTCGATATCATCTAGTATTTAATAATGCTTAGAAAGGTGGAAAATCTAATCAAATAGAAACCATAATTTAATATCGGCTTCTTTTTCCAATTCAATCTATTCAGCATATCCAAGATGTGGGTCATTCTATGGAGGATTGTGTTCCAGTAAAAACCCAGTTGTATTCTTTTCATTAATCTTCTCTGGCCTGAATGCCGAACTTTTGAAGCCCATACATTATTTTCTTCGGCATCTGCTTGATGGGTAACTTGTTTGCCGCTCTGATAGTTTTTCGGGGCCTCTGATTTGTGATCCTTGCCAGTAACAGTAACAATAAAGACTGACTTGAATAATGATAGAGTTTTATTTTTATTTTCCATTTGTATTTTCTAATAAATTAATTTGATGTTTTTGCTAAATCAACTTTTCATATATAAAACAGTTTTTGTATAGCTTCGCTGTTTCATTTCAAAAGCACAAACAGATTTATTTTACAAATGAATCTTACAAAGAGACAATAGCATCCCCTCTGTAACAAAATAAATATAAATTTAAATTTATATTTGATTTTAATTTTTAATTAAATGACACGAATTTCGATATCAGGAAAGGTTTTTGAAGTTAAATTGAATTTATTTATTTGTCGCAGTTCTTTATTTATTTGAAATGAACATGGTTTGTCCACAAAGCAAATTTCATTAAAGATTTTTTTTTACAAAGGAAATTCGCCTTTCTTTGATTACGTTAACGTATTTGTTAATGTGGTACGGTATAAGATACACAAATTTAAATAACATCAACAAAAATTGAGCATAATCAAACAAATGCATCTCTGATCCAATTCTTCTTAAAAAATGCTTGCGGAAAACAAATTGAATCATATTTCAATAGATCTGATTCCTTTAATATTATAATAAAATCAGTTATTATCACTATGGTCGTGAGACTTCATTCATTAAATTTCACTTCTTCATAATTTGTAGGTATATGATCCCAAGTCTTCTTTCCAAGGCACGATGGTGTGCCAGACTTCAGGATTTCTACGATGTTTTTGAGATATTCTAGATAATTCATAATTTGAGCTCTGTTGTGATTTCTACCTTTCCAGTGATTTCTCCCTTCTCTAGTTAGAGGAAGCTAAACATGTTATACTTTCTTTTCACTATAACTCTTTTCTCTGTGCTTTTTATCATTGATAATATTAGAGGTTCATTAGTTTTAGTTTTATCACTGTGCAAATATCTTCTCCACTGCAAAGAATGGAGTCTACAAATATTTCAAGTAATAAAGCATCAACTATAAAATAGCTGACAGCTTTTCAATAGTGAAGAGAGTATCGCTGAAAATATCCGATGGGCTTTATGAAAGAAGTTTTGGAGTGACATTCATTAAATATTGAACTGCATCTTGAAATATGAAATTCATTTTATATCATACTGCAAAAGCTTAACATTAAACATTATTTAAAAGAAATCCAAGTTAAAATGAAGTCACTTTATACGAATCAGAAAAGATGCATCAAATCTTCGGTATTTGTCAATAGAAAATTGAATTTAAAAGTAATATAAAATGTATTAAAACAGGGTATGACATGGACCACATTGGCATGATAGGTGAAATAAACGAAATTTGAATAGATTTCGTGTTACTATAGTGGTCCTTATGGTGAACCTGTTACGATAAATTTTTTATTTACGTAACATGTTCCATTTCTTCTAATTTTCATTATGAAGTTGTATTTTTGCAATTTCAGAATCAGCAAAATTATAATTCATTTAAAGACCAGTACTGCCATCTATTCATCATGAGCATAAAATGCAAATATCTATTATTAATTTACCAGAATTGCCATCTAATACCGGATGATTTTTTTTTTTTTTTTAATTGTGATAGTTTTCCTTAGCTATTTTCATTATTTCTCATTTGACAGTCATTTGTATTTTCATTTAAAGAAATAATATTTATCTCACTCTTAGCAAATAGATATAGTGCTGTGTTTCTCTAACTTCTGATTCTGAAATAATTATTTTTTGGCCTAATGACCTAATTAATTAGCGGTTTTTTGTTTTGAACTTAACCTTTCAAAGGTTACCTTTGTTTAAATTATTATAATTTGTAAACAATTGAAATAATTCTAGTGGATTTTTATCTATTCTCTTTTATTCCGCGTGGGTTTTCATTGTGAAATGAATATGGTCTTTTGAGTGTAGTTTTCTGATTGGTTGATTTGGTTAATACGCAGTTAAGTGTAAAAAAATACAGGTTTGTTTTCCTATAGGGTTTGGTTTCTAAAACGTTCTCTTTTCTCTGGCAGTGCTCTAGCAGGCGAGTCATTTTTATTTTTATATATTTTTTTCTTCACATTTTTAGATTCTCCCTTATAAATTTTGCAATTTATTTTGTCATCAGTGCATACTATCATATCATTGTTAAGTTTTTACCTCATAAATCTTATCTTATCTATTCTTGAAATATAAATATTATATTTCAATTTTTTATCTAATTGCGGGCATCCATTTTGTATGATTGGTGGTTCCACGTTTTTTGAGGTAAGTCAATTCAGATTCTTGGGCTAATAGATAGGTATACTGCTGCTCTGGTTTTCAGAATCAATTGTTAGTGTGGGATTATTGGACCATTTGCTCTAAATAGAGTCGGTGAAATCTAAATTTGTGTGTCCATCTCCATCAACTCTTTATTGGATCAAGGCAGAGGCCTATATAGCCATTTTCTGTTTGACTCCATCAATTATTATCTTCTCGAAGAGAAGAGTGTTGGAAAAGGGTGTAATTTTCCAAAATAGAAATCCAGACAGGTCAAAAAAAATTAATTTAAAAAGTTTTAATCAAAACATCTCAATAATTTTGACATTATCTGGATTTGATTGATTTCACCCTCAGGTTTTTCTTGTAGTACCTATAGTAGCTACCTTGGCTTAAAAGGAAAATTTTGTCTATTTGGGGGAGAATCTAAAGATTTAATTTCTCTTTTTTATTGCTCGTACATTGTATCAGATTCACCAGAACAACCAAGCTGTCAACTGTCAAATTTTAACTCATTTTATTTTAACATTCTTACTACATTGTAAATAAAATAAAATAATTGTTTGTTGGATTTTGAGTGGTTTCATTTGCACATAAAGGGTACACGTTATCTTAATTGGTTTGAATTCCACGATCCTAGGTTCTCGTATCTTAAAGTTCAAATAACGAGGTTTATTTGTAATAAACCATAGTACCTACTCCTTCTAGGTATATAGAGTTATATTACAATTAATGTAAATCCTGGCTCTTAAGACTAGTAAGATTTTGCAATCAAATCATTGGAAATATGTGTCTTTGAAATGATGCACAAAAATCTTGTTCCTAAAAAATCGAAGGGCAAGTACCATGCGAAAATGTTAGGCAGAAAAGCAGCCTACTAAATTATGATTTTGTTAGAAATACTCAGTAGCACCAATAAACGTTACAGCCTAAATCATCAAGTAGGTATATGATGAAAAGAAACAAGTGAAAACTAGACATAGTGAAGGACCTACCTGAGAAATGAATAATTCTAAAACACTAGACTAGTCCCGTATCACAAAAAAACACAAAACCGGCCTCCTAGATCGAGTCCCATATTCAACATGTAAGAAGGGAGGCGTAACTACATCCCCCAAAAACGTTCCGTCGAAATTGCGGCGTCGGCGTCGTTCGGGCAACAAGTTATCGCGAGGGAACGCGCTGGCACACTACCACCGTTCCTCCGATGTCGGGAAAACTGGACTCCGGCAGCCAGCATCCAAAAACCAACCCCCCTCCTATTTGTATTCCCACCTATTCCCCGTATTGCTCTCTGAGCTTTCTGCTTATTCTGGATTAGCTTTGCCAAAAAGTTTATTATATTACTCGCGCACCTGCGGCACAGTTTTAAGATTCTTAAGAAGCAGTTCTTCCGCTTTAATTAATTTCCGAGAAACTCCTTTTATTTTTATTGTGGTTATAAATTTGTAGCAATTTGCGCGAATAGGGCGAGACTTGCTATTTTACACGTAAAAGTTGTTCTTATGCTTGAGAAGTTTTTCCAGGTGAAGCGCCAGTTATTAAAAAGGTAAGATGAATCTGAACAAGCGCTTGGGGAGGTTATATTTTATTTGTTTCATGGAATTATTAGCGGAGACTTACCTAGTTGAATCAACTGTCAACGTTTCATCTCTAATTTGCTCCTGAAATGATACCAATTCAAAGTTTGCGTCCCTTCATCGATCTTTCCAGGGGAACTTTTGTCCAGACAGAATCTACATAATTTGGAAACATCTAATTTCCTGGAACTTATTGTAAAGTCCTTCCTGAATTTTGAACTCAACTGTCATCATTTAGATGCCTACGATACTCCAGTGGTAATAACTCCATAATATGTAGGTACTAGAAGTTGTTTTCTATCAATATCATTAGCCGACTGATTATGTATCAATAAACTCAGATTACAAAAACCTACCTTTCAACCAACCTTTCCGACCACCAGAGGATTCTTACTTCTTGTTTCTTTGCTTCCTGGATTCACAATAGGGAAAAAGTACTGCCTGCAAGAGGCCCATGTTTACACCTGTCAGGTATGAAAAGGTGACTAAAGTGGCTTGCAATGTCACTTGCTTTTTTTATATAAATAATTTTTGCATATGGCGGCATCTTTTGCCGGCTGAATTAATTATTTTATCGGTGACCTTGAGAAGGGAGTAGGCGCTTTCTTTTGTACTACCTTGATCTACTCGACATAATACTTTGTTGCTCTTTAACCTCGTTATTAGTTTTCGAACGTAGTACTTTTCGCATAGCTGAGGCTTGACAGGTTGATAGGTTCTCCGAAAATGTCAAGTGAAATCTAATGTCTGTTTTTTTTTTAAAGATAATTCCCCAAGTCAAAAATTTATTAACTATGTTGGCAACACAAGCCTTTTCTACATACAAAATTTGAAAGTATTGACAATTTTACATTGTATTGCCAACATAATGTCAGTTTGACTTTTATCTTTTAAAAAAAAAACAGATTTTATTTATTCTGGAAGAGAAAATTGAAGAGCCCGTTTTTTAATCTTGCTGTTGCCCCAAAAAGGTCGACTGTGGCTGGGCTGGGGGCAGCCATCTTCCTCAAGTGTAATTACCGTTCTTGTCGAAAAAAGTATCTTATCGGCCTTCAGGCATTATCTCAACGAAATAAACTTGCGTAAGGCAATAACTCATTGATTACCAAGAAAGGATAACGCACACCTAACATGGGATTTTTGGGCTCTATGGATTTTGCCTATTTTTTGATATGTTGTAGAGGATTTATTTCTTAACAACCTTTAAATGGGACGAAATCTTGTAGGTATTACGGTCTTTGAGATATGAGCGTTGAAAGATGAACTTTTTTGCGACTTTTTGTATGGAGAGTATATGAAAAACTGGTGTTTATCAGTCAAAATTTTGACAGGTCGACATATTTCACGTCACTAACAAATGTCAACATAGGCTAAGGCCGGGACCGCACTGGCGCCAACATTGATCCAAGTTTCAATTTCGAGCCCACTCGTGGTAAGTTTCTTAATTTTTTTTAAAAGTAATGGTTGTTCATGGAATGCCTCTATTGCTTAGGGTTTTACCGGGGACCTGTTTTTACCAGAGATCTGTTTTTCTGTGTGATAAGCCTTTTGGGATTATCGCGCTTGGTGGCAATATTGTTATTAATAATAATAAAAATTAATAAAGCAGTAAAAATTAGTTCGTTGTATACCCTTTTGAATACCACTCGATGTTTCAGGATTACCTAATACTTTCACCTGACACTCAACGCGTTACCAGCAAACCACTCCTCCTTCGGAGTCGTGGTATTGCTGCGTAACGGTAAAAGTATTATCCGGTAATCCTGAAACCTCTTGTGGTATTACATTCGATAAGCTCAAGGAGTGACAATAATTGTCAGTAGAGAAGACAGACTTCAAAGCTCATGACATTTCGTGTCACGCACCTAGCACCCTTACCTGGGCAGGTAATAAGATGAGAGTTAACTAACAGAACATATTTGACGAAGAAAACTGAACTTCTAGCCTCCATCTACCTCGATTCCAGGCTAGAATCTGCAACTTTATTATGGATTTGTCTTTGCATAACTTTTTTAATATCGCTATAATTAAATAATGTCCCTATATTTTATCATTTTAATGAATAATAATCGATCAGTAATCTGAAGAAAAATCAAGGTTGGACAACATGTTCTAAATTTGAAATTGTTGAGTAAGAGCCTACCGTCGAAAATTGATCAATTTTTAACCCGAAACCCGAGGTTTATATATTACCCCAAGACAGTTATAATTTTATTGGGAACAAAATAACATAAAGCTGCGACTAGTCTAAATCGATAGGATTTATAGTCCTGATGAACATACTAAAAGTCTCCAGACCTCCCTCTAGGGGAACATTGTCAAAATGGCGCCGCCATCTTGCTTAATTTACGTTTTACTCGAAAACTACTAATTTTTCGAGAAAATATGAGGAGGAATAAATTGGAGAGCATAAAAAAACCTTTAAAGAGAATTATTTTCGAACTTCTTGGGTACTACCCTTACTGAGGTAAGAGCCGAAGAATTAGCGCCGAAATACCGCTTTCCATATGCAAACTAATATAACTTGAATGTTGTTGCGTTTTGTAGGAAATCTGATATAAATCTATATTAAACGCTTCAGAATAGCTTCTCCGTTACATTTTAAGAAATTTTTATTGTTTTATACAACAAATTCGATCAACGAAACATAATATTACTAAGGTGTATTCTACCTACATACTACATATACATATATGTAGATATAGAAACTTGTTTACTCTATTTCGCACGGCCGAGACAGTTTAAACGAGTTTTTTACAATGCTTCTCCTCCAACTGCAAAATAAGGCAACCAAAATCGTATTTTGATGGAAATGACTAATAATTGTACATAGATGGGAAGCTAAAATATGCTATCTGGATATTTTATATCCGATATTTTCCCATACATATAGACAATAGATAAACAAAGATGATATGACATCAAGTTACTGGAGAACTTGCCTACCTTTTCTATATATCCTTGAAATTCAGCCAATCACACTACACCCTGCACCGGATAATAAAAAAAAACACATTTCAAACCTCAAACCCAGACTATTCTCGTATTTCGGTAAGGGCGATAGTCGAGGCAGCTGTATGCGGTGGTTCGTAATCGTATTACTCATAGTACGCCCACTATGTTATGTAATGACTGGAAGTCAAGAAAACACACCTGAGGATTTTTAATAAATGCCGTGAAAAGTGTTTCTACTAGCGTACGGATAAGCCCACTTTCCGCACGCATTTTAGTTTTGAAAGAGAAAATATCTAAAGCTGTATGTGAAATTAGTAGAGGTACAAGTAATAATTTTCATCTAGTACAAAAAATATCGTTCCATACTCGTGCGGAAAGTCTCTTTTCCTGACTTGATTGCTTGTCAGAACTCTGCTTTCCATCGTTCGGCCAACTGTAATCGCGTGCGGAAAAGTGACACTTTCCCCACGCGGGTACTCATATCAGAAATATGTTTTAGGTCACGTTTTTGAAATTTCCGCTAATGCTTTTCTCTCAAAAGGAAAAATAAAAAGATCCTATGTCGGCGGTACTCCATCGGCTCCTATCTTGGTAAGGGTACTACTGCGGATGAAAATTAGGCAAAAAATTTGTTTTTTGACAGTACTTCTTTGGCTCCTATCTCAGTAAGGGTAGTACCCACGAAGTCCAAAAATAACTTTTTTGAAAGGTTTTTTTTGCTCTTCAATTTATCTCTCGACGTATTTTCTCGAAAAATTAGTTAAATTAAGCAAAAAACATCAAAAATCCAAGATGGCGGCTCTCTCTTGACAAAGTTCCCCTAGGGTGAGGTCTGGGAACTTTTAGTATGTTCATCAGAACCATAAATCCTATCGATCGCAGCTTTATGTTATTTTGTTTTCAATTCACCATATAAGAATTTTTAACTGTTTTGGAGTATATTGGAGGATTTCTATTATATCTCTTTCATACCTTCAACATTTACCCTTTGATTTCATACTGTGCTTAATCACCCCTAATAAGTATTCGCTGAGCGACCGAGCATATTATGGGACCCTTGTTAATTCCTTAATAAAAGGGGGTTACAGGCTATGAAAATTGGAGTAAGATCATCTCTAGTAAAGGAGACTCTGATATAATGTTAGAGGCAGATATCCCACATACGCCCCTAGGGAGTCGAATACCTTCGACAGCTGCATGTACTCCAGCCATGGTAGTTTCTATATCACAGGTAGAGCTGTCAATGACCATTAACCGTGCGATTGTGGTAGCGCACTAACATTTATAGGGTAAAACTGCCAAAGAGAAATCTATCATCGAGCATCCATAGTCTCTTTTCTCAAAGAATAAGCAGAAAAAAAAAACGTGGCAACATCCGAAATCAAAGCATCGACTACGTTATTGATTGGCCGCGCCAAAGACCAAGGTGATGTGTGAGTATCCACAGTTATCCACCAAAACGTGAGAAACAAACAACCACCTACTACTGGAGTGGAATATTATGCGACTTGAACATAGAAACACCAAAAAAGACTTCAAGCTCCTATTGAATGAAAAATTGACTGCTTGTTCTGAATAGGTACTCACAAGAACAAGGTCATAGGGATTATAAACCGATTCAATTACCAATTTAGGAACCATCTCAAGAAATCTTTTTGCAAACTTATATATTCTACCTTGAGTCCACTCCATTTGTTGTAATTGCTGGATTAAATTTTTCCGCGGATTTAGTAGTGTTAAATTTGTAATTTGAATATTTTGAACACTATTGAAAAATTGGTTGTTAGTTCCCTGCCACACTCCACAAAGTAATCATAGCGGCACAATATGGCATGATTCCTGTTTACTCTATTTCACGTCAATCAAGCGCTTTCCAATACGATCGCTGATAATTTGAACATCAAAACGTACTTGTGCCAATTAAAATTTAACAAACCATTACTATAGAAGCACTATACTATCTAAATTTCATGAGATCAATAAATACCTGGATACAGGAAAACTATTTGAAATTTTGAAAAAATAATCATGATTATTGCAGTTTATTTACGTAGTAGAACTAACAGTAACTTGAAAAATAATAAAATTCACGTCCCATTTCCATAATGAAGTGCTCTAGTACAAAAGGAAACTTCGCTGCACTCGCAGCAGTGCTGCAGCACTATAAAGATTTCTTTCCGCTTTAATTAATTTTTTAAGAAGTCCCTTTCATTTTTATTGTGGGTACGATTTTTTAGTCGTTCGCAACTTTCCTTTTGTTACTTCTAAAAGCCCGGGCAACAGCAGAAACTTTTATCAGATGAAGAGTTTGTTTCGAAAAATGCCCCGTAAAACTTTAAAGTAGAAATTTGAAATTTAGTTTTCGAGCACTTTCTGGTTACAGTTTAAATATGAACATATTTCTTTTAAAAAGTATTATCGCGAAATGCAAACAAAAATAATAAAGAAAGAGCTCTCATATCCATTTAAATTTATTATCTCTACTTCTTTTATTTGTGTATGGAATCGAGAAAATGTAAATAAAATTTAATAACTGACTTTGCTCTTTGCTCTGCTCTGACAAACAGTATTTAGCCTGCAAGTCGTCTCGTAAACTTTTATTCAAACAACAACAACTTAAAGGATTTTCTGCAATAGTTTTCGAAACAAACTTTTATTAAACCTATATTACTTTTACAATTCTTGAACCAACATTTCAAAATGTCGGCATATAGAATTATTGCAGACGTACACAATTCAAGAAAAATAAAATATGTGCAGCAAATATTTGTATTTAAAATCTCTTTGATACAGTTCAAAGCTGAAAAGTTACTTTTGTTTAACTCATGTTTAGCCACCAAATAATATCTAATTACACTGAATAAATAAATCTCAAAGGGAATTTTGGCTCAAATTTCAAGCAAGTTTGATGTCTCTTAAACAGAGAACGTAGCACGTGTTGCGTTTCTGCCCGTACTCAAACATCAATTTCGCCAAAGCCACACGATCCTAGTAAAATTGAGGCTCTATTATATGAGCAAGTAGTTCACAGACTCAGCTCCGAGCGCTAGGATTAGAATAATTATTTCATAGTTAATGAGACTACATTGTGCGGTGGCGAGAAATTTACTTCTTGCTGTGGAAATTTTCAATTCTTAGCAGAAATTAAACTGGCCATATTAGTGTCAGAGAGAGATTTTCAGAGTATTCTCAACCTCTCTTATAGTATTCATGGCTGATTTAAAAGTGAATTTGAGTGATGATCCATATTCATGCAGTTGCTCTTTAAAATGTTCTAGCAAACATTAAAACATTGCAAGTATCTTGAAGTTCGTTCCTTATCATGAGCCCAATAAGTAGCAATTTTACATAAAATGTTCTACGCTTTTCCACTGAAACGAGACAATAGGCAATTGAGACAGTAGATCTGACAGTGCTGGTCCAAGCAAATAATGCATTCAAAATAGAATAAAAAATCGTAGAGTAGAGGTGTCCGATGCTCAAAGTTGTTTCAGATAATTATCGCTGAATAATGTTTCTCAAAGTATTAACTGAAACTTTATACTTGCAAGCCGACTTGCTAAAATCAATGTCGAACGTGTACAATAACAAATTTAAATTCCAAACTCAATTTAGACACTGAACCAGTACAGTGCCATCGAACAATATGTGCTAAAATAATTTGCATCGATAATTAATGAATAAATTCAATATACAAAACTAGGAAAATCGAATGGCGTGAATCGGAAACATGATTTAAATGCAAATGCAAGTTAAGACCGTCCAGTATTTAGAATAATCGTGTTAAACAACGCTAGCAATCAAGCTACGTGAATTTCAATCAACAAATTTTTGGTTATTACCATAGTAAACTTGAAGCGTTAATGGTGACCCAATATAGATTTTATCGATAATATTATTGTTTGTACTGGAACTATCTAAACAATTTGCTGTTATAGCTTCCAATATAGAATCGGCTATGTAATAATTGTTATAATATGAATTTGTTAATAGTAGATAATTATTAGTTTAAATAAAGCAAGAGAATGAAATATCGAGCACTCAGTGTAGATTCACAAGGCACGTTACCTAAGAAAAAAAATCACTTTTGAAATACTGAAACTTATTCACAATATGATCGGATGTAATAACGTTTTTTTCCTCAGTTAAATATTTGGACGCCAAGGCTTTACTGCAACTGCAAACTAATATCTGCTTTGTACTGGTCACCATTCCAATTTGTAGAAGTTAAAACAGAACAATATTAGTCCACGTATGACGTCTTAATCATAATTTAATTAATATGCGCGTATAAGGGATAGCAGGATTCGTGATGCATTATTGATATTAGCCTTTGAACCTGACAGCAGCTTGAGCTTGCCTGATGCGGTATTATTTGCAAAACTATGCGGAGCATGTGGGCATATACACATGTTGTAAGCGTTGGTATTAATTAACTATTGTACAAGTCCCGTGTAATGTTCAAATAAGATTTGAGAGCTGAATAGGGACCTTTGGCGCTGTAAATTATTGCTAGAGTTTGGGCGTTACATGTAGCGGTATTGATTTAGTAGGACGTGTACATTTTCAACACAATTGTAAGAGTTTAGTTGAGCTTACTTTGAAATTGATGCGAATGCTTGCAAATAACTTTTATTGAAATCTTTAGAATTTTTTTGCCTTTGGTCTTTTACTACTCTGTCCTTGCCTGATTTTGCCTAGCACGGAATAAAGGAAACTAATAGTATAAAATCTTCAATATAAATTCCACATAACAGTCACAATAATTATTCTCCATTAAGATATCCACAGCTTCCGGTGATCTCTGAAAATAAGATTGATTTGAGATAAGATAAGATCGTATAGAGCAAAATATTTACCATTTTTTTGAGTTTTTACTATTGTGTTCTCTGTTCTGTGTTTTGCTCTGTAGGAATCAGGTAAATAAGCATTTGTTTTCCCTATTTTTGCAAAGGCTTCCATTGTGCAACTTTGAAAACATCAGGTTTCCAGCTTAAAATAATAAGAAAATTTAGATAGGGTTAGGATAGGAAAATTTAAACAAATATTGGTAGGGTTAGGAAATTGTTTAAATCGGACAAGGAACTAAAGTCAACTGTGGCACCAAAACTTGAATATTGAGTATTGAACGCGCAATATGCATTTATTCGAACTGTCCAAAAATAAACGAAAAACTCCCTAGAATCCGATTCGTGTAACCAGAAATCCTACTGTTGGAGGAATTTCTCTTTTCCTAGAATCACACAGGAGAGAAGCCACGTTATAGCTTTCTTCTGAGGCATTTAGGCCAATTTGAGTAAATATATGGGAAGTAGTTAAGTCTTAAACATTGGTTATTATTCTTATATAACACCACAGCAAGTATTTGCTAATTTAACAAGATTTTAGTACGTGAAAACCCAAATTCTGGAAAATAAGTCTGGTTCGTGTCACGTGTTGAGTCTCGAAAAGGCCAACCAACATTGGTAAGTCCCTATTATTCATCATTTTATTTTGTATTCTGACCCCTGTTAGAGTTTTATGTCCCCAAAAACGTAATTGATTGCAGTACTTACCTCAATTCTTGTTGAAATCGAGTTTTTATAGTGTGAACTCCCTCTTTTAGGCCTTTTATATTGGATAACGTTACATCCCTTTCTGCTGTTGCTGTCGTTAGATGCACAAACGCACCTGATTGCTGAATTGCTGGTGCTCAATCCTGCACATCCCTGATAGATTGCTTGTGGGGCCTGTGCATCTCAATCGTCCCCCAAGAAGTTGTTATAGCAACCGCATACTTCGCTGGACCACGCACACCACCGGCGGAACTGCAGGAGCTAGCATACTACTATAGGCAGAAAAATATGCCACTCCTAGTGGGATGCGACGCTAATGCACACCACAACTTCTGGGGTAGCTCAAACTCCAACAAGGGTGTGTACCTTCTAGAATTCTCACTTGAAATGAACCTTGACATTTACAATAAAGGAATACACCCACTTTTGTAAGAAGGGCAAGGGAGAAAGTACTAGACAACATTTGATAGTTCTGAAATGACGAACTATGTGAAAAACTGGAGGGTCTCGTCTGAACCCCTCCCTCTCTGATCACAGGATCATACAGTTCAGCTTACAAGTAAGCACCTTCAAAGCAAGACTCAAGAAAAACCCTATGAGAGCAAATTGCAAATTTGGAATTATACAGAGCTAATCTGGAAGAATTCATCTCAAAGTAATCAACCCGGGCAGAATAGGTCATCACCTAGAACTGGAAGAGAAAGAGAAGAAGTGAAACAGAAAAAAAATGGTTTAGCTTCCTAAGTTTTACTCATCCTGATACATTGATCAAACCATATTTAGATAACAACAGCCTCAATATAGTTTCTCATATGATCAATATTTTTAATATATCAAATTATTTTATTACTAAATATTGTTGAATGCGCGTATAGTTATTTTACCATTTCCGGAATAATTAATAAAACAACAACATACGGGATACATATTTAATGATGCGAGTTGGGTTTTGCATGTCAGTCTGTTCGAAATAATAACAACGCGACATTATAAGCTGAAACACAGTGAATGCTTTATTAAGTTTGCATAGTTATGAATTTTTATTGTATCGTGCAAATTTTTCGTTCAAAAAGACCACTACATTTAACAAAATAATATATATGCATCTAGAAATTATTACCCTTTCTGCAAATACGGGCTTTACGTTTTCGTTTTATTTAAGTGGGCAAAAAAAAAGCAGCAAGCAAGCAATCCATTACCCAAGATTATTCAGCGTCGGAGAGAGTTTTATAGTTAAACAATAAAATGCCAAAAACGAAGATAAAAAACCTGTGAGCGCTACTCGGCAAAATTTAAAAGGAAAAGTTTTGAATTTTTCCGAGAGCTTCAAAGTTTTATCAGCGTATCGCGAAAGATGAGATATTTTGGAGAGAAAAAAAGATTTTCCTCGAAACTTAATTTAAGGCTTCCTTTTCGTGAGTGTATGCCATCCTTTTAGGTCAGGTATTAGGTAAAATATTGGAAAATAATCCATAAGTAAGAAATAATAAAACTTGAAAATTTGTTCGGAAATTACCTAGCAAATTTCAAAGCAAATTCAAAAGAAGTTATTTCGTGGTCAGAATAATAACGTAAGCCCAAATTATAGCGAAAACTTCAATTTTCTTGACTAGTCAAATATTCAAAAGATGAACAAAAGTCCGTACCAATTACGGCCTTTATTTTTATCAGAAAACTTGGATACCGCCAACCGTAGAACAACGTGTTCCGTGCACGAGGAAATTCGATTAAAAAACTTGAAGCTAACTGAATTAAAACTTTTATTATTATATTTGAGAAAATTTTATTTCCGATTTTAATTCATTTACGTTTAATTTATTTAAAAGTTTCGAAATTTCGTTTAAAGTTTAATTGGATAACTTCTGCATGAACAGAAATAATACTTTATATAAACTGTATTCGATTTTCGAGAGCTAAAGAACGGAATGACTCGGAAAATCACCACAGACATTAATTGCAATAAGTATTATCTCGTATATATCATATTGTCGTGTCAGCAATCAAGAAGTTCACTTCTGTCTTGGAGCAAGGGAGATATGAATTAAGGCATTCTCAGCTTCATTAAACCATAATCCTATGGTAGCACACCTCTACTCAAACTCAAAAGAGAAACAAATGAAAATACCTAAAAAAGAAAAATGTGCGACAAAGAACAATGAAAGACTTACTATGGAAGAAATTGTGACAAATTTAGGGAACAGTAGGCAAGAGCAGAACATAACATCTTCAATGTACAGAAAGTAGTCAAGATATAACAACTCTGATTATACGAGTGCCGCAACATAACTCAGGTGAAGATGATTTACATTAGATTTATTGGAGACTTAAAGAAGACATAAGTGGTGGGACTCCGTGCCATGTAGAATACGACATATCGAAACATATCGCATGCCGCACAGTGTGCCGAGCCTAAAGAATCCTGTCGATAATATAGAATTCTACATGACATGGAGTCCCCAGCCAGTGACAAACAATTATGGAAATCGTAGAAACAGATAAGAGGGAAGTGTGGCAAGAGTTTACACTATAACGACGTTATGTAATTTTTTCTTTTGTTTTAAAAGGTACCGCGAGTTTAAGTGCATATTTCAATATTCATTCAATATAATTTTCAAATAAATTATTAATTTTACGCGTGACCTTGCTTTGAGTGGACGACTCTCTGCCGCCGCGCTGGCAGATGCATCGCTTGTCTGATAAGCGCCGTGGTCTTTTGGTCATGTTGGGTTCCCCACCGCCTCAACATGTGACGCCGCTCGCCCATTTAAGGCAGCGAGCCCTGCAAAACAGGGAGTTCACCGACAGCAGCCAGCCAACTTCATGACCAGACCTCCAGACCACCGCACCGACCAGTCGAAGCCAACACCGAGGTGAGTCAGTGAGTTCGCCCAGTAACAGTTCCCAGAGTGCCCCACGCCGCGTTTCTGGTTAGGTTAGAATGTGGTAAGAGTTTTATACTTGCACCTTTTTCTTGACCCTTGGTTGATGTCCGAGTGATTTTCCGATTAGGAGCTTGTATACAATACGTTCCGTTTCCATTACGTATTAGGACTGTTACTTTGGTGTCTTCCGCGCTT
The DNA here is from genome assembly GCA_917834065.1 of Ceutorhynchus assimilis. Taxonomy (NCBI): domain Eukaryota; kingdom Metazoa; phylum Arthropoda; class Insecta; order Coleoptera; family Curculionidae; genus Ceutorhynchus; species Ceutorhynchus assimilis. Next base: position 10,387,313 of record OU892281.1, read on the forward strand.
AACAAATCCGCCGGAGCTTTCTGCCTGCTTCATTATTTTAACCGTCACCGCTACATTTTTGGTATTCCGCTATCAACATTATTGCTTACCTTTTATATCCGCTTACCTCACCGTTTATCTCCCATATACGCACACACCGATCGTACTCACCCTCTCACTCTCGCTCGTATTATTAATTGCTATATTTTGGGTTGGATTATTAATATTGTTTTAGTCTGTTTTATTCTATGAATACAATTTGTGCCATTTAAGTAGGATCTCATAAATCGCTCCCCACTTCTTCAAAAGACTATAAAATAAGGCGCTCGCACTATATTGAGATAGAACCAACAAAGCTTTCAAAGGAGCAACATTTAGTAAACCGTTCCGATAGAATCGACCGAGCCCTCAAAAAAGCAACATCTAGTGAACCGTTCCGAAAGAACCGACCGAGCCCTCAAAGGTGCAACATCTACTGAACCGTTCCGAGAGAACCGAACGAGCCCTCAAAGGAGCAACATCTAGTGACCCGTTTCGAGAGAACCGACCGAGCCCTCAAAGGAGCAAAATCTAGTGAACCGTTCCGAGAAAACCGACCGAGCCCTCAAAGGAGCAACATCTAGTTAACCGTTGTGAGAGAAATAGACCGCTTAACCGAACCGACTTAAACTGTACTGCCAGTAAGGATAGTTCCGGCCGAGCCTCCAGCCCGAGAACACTCAATCCACAGAGTATTAGGCTGAAACCAAAGCTCGAAGACTTTCAACAGAACCGCCAGAAAAAGTGATTCGACAGTCAACTTCACTTCACTTCCAACCATACTACCGAGTGTTAGCCGTAAACCTGTTGTTAGGAAGCCGCAGAAATCCGTTGCCGATCAACCTCACCTGTATTCCGCTACCGCTAAATAAGCGTTAACTCAAGTTACAATAACCGGAGGCACCGACAACAATGGAAATCCACCGGTTACCATTACACCGGATACCACTGCCTCTACAGTGGTTACAACCAGTCCAGTAGTAAACCCGCCCGTTCATGTACCAATAATCACTTACCCCGTTTGGTACGATCCCAACGACGGCCGTGTGAGTTGGGTTTATCTACTAAAGAAAGATGAACTGATTCCAAAGTTTGGACTGGATACTACAGGTGAAACATTGAAAAACCGGCTAGTAACATTCTATCGACAGGGAAAGGCTTCACCGGCACCGACCACCATGGCAGGGTTTAACTTTCCGACCGGTTCCGACATGTATACGACGCAGGCAAGTAGTACCGCTGTCCTGACTCAGACCAGTACTGCTAATACTGGGGCACCAGGAACAACTCAGGTGCTCAATCCGCCGATACCGACTATAACTATTCACCAACCGCTGCCTTCCCCAGTCGCATCCGGGTCTCCGAGAATGGCACTGAAAGTACATAAATGGAATATCCATTTTAATGGGCGAACCGACCCAGTGACATTCATAGAGAGGCTACAGGAAATTTGTGCCTCCCAGGGGGTACTGATAGACCGATTACTGCCGCTCATTCCTGAATTTTTACAGGGTGACGCATCCCTCTGGTACCGAAATAGTCGACCTCACTTGAATACCTGGGACGAATTTCTGACGGATTTTCGCAGCTTTTATTTTCCGATCAACTATGTCGCCGACCTGAAGATTGAAATTAGCCGGCGGCTCCAACAGCAAAACAAACCAACCCACCGGTATATTACAGACTTGCAAACCCTTATCAGAAGGTACGGAAACATAACCCCGGTCCAAATGGTTATATAGAAACCTGTTACCTGAATACAGACAACATATTCGGAAAAGCGACATTACCGATGTAGTTTCATTTTCTCACACTTTAAGGGAAATCGAAAGCCTATTGTTTGAACTAAAGGCAACCCCGTCAACATCTAGAAATGCACACAGCCTACCGTCCGGCATTTTTGTAACTCATAACCCGTCTACGAACCCAGCACCAGCCAGAGGCTGGCAACAAAATTGGAGAACCGAACGGTCTAAAAGCTCCGAATGGCCTAATAGATCCGAATCGTACCAACGGAATTCTAGACCAGACAATCGGTCCGAATCAGTGATTTGCTGGAAGTGTGGAGAAACTGGACACTTCAGAACCGACTGCCGGAGTACTGCAAAATTATTCTGCTCCTGTTGTGGAAAACCGGGTATAATGTCCCGAGACTGCCCGTGTGACCGTCCCCGTTCGGGAAACTAAAAAGGTGCTTTCCTAGTCCGAGGTCTACTAATAACCTCGAAAAGCCATCCATATTTTCCGAAAGATGTCAACCAGATTCGTCTACCAGATTCTCGACCGCATGAATGCATTTACATCGAAGAGGCCCCGTTCTTAGCTTTAATCGATACGGGAGCCGCCAACTCGTATATAGGGGACCTCGCCGCAGATATCTGCCGTCTCAGTGATTATTCCGAAGTACAACCTAAGGTCCGAAGTGCCAAAGAGGCCAATGGAGGTGTAATCGACATTTCTAAAGCTTACCGGATAGCGTTACAGCTCGGAAAAATTACACTGACCGAAACCATCAGCCACTCTCCGAATTTGACGTCCGACATTGTACTTGGGATGGATATTCTGAGTCGACACATATTCCATCTGGATTTGGGCAGTGGCGAGATGTCTCCTACCATTTCCTACTATATGTAGTCCTATTGGTCCGATGAATTTCTCACCGAACCTGAAATCAACGTCCGCCGAAGAGGTGCTTTTAAAGAAGTTTCTGGACCAAGAATTGCCAAAGTTTGGCCAAATCATAGGCACCACCCCGTTAGTGGAACATTCAAGGGTTACCGGTTCTCCACTGTAACAAGCTACCTGGTGCACGTGGGCCCTCAACCACTTTAATCCTGAGGGTGGCGCCCGAGATAAGCGTAGGATAAGAAACCGATTACCGAACTACTTCGCTTCCGTACAAAAAGCGCGTTATAACACTTTCATCGATAACCTACAACCTTCGATCTGTACTCAGATATAATGAATAAGGATACAATAAATCTAAGGTATACCGACAATATTTATAATACAAAATATATAATAATATGGTTCTTTACGCAAAAACATTCGAGGACTTACTAGGTTTAAATATGAGCCATCGTCAGGTCTCAGATTACCACTGCGTATCCCGATATTGATTAAAAGTTCTCTTGGCAAATAAATAATCTGCAATAGAATTTACGGTTTTGAATAAAACCATATTTAAATCAAATAAAAAAGTTGATAAACGACAATTTATGGCAATCGGCAAAGTCGACCGTAAAATGACCCCGGCCGGCTTTTATCTCGCTAATTACGTTTGTTAACTTAAAGATTAATTAAATTTGTTTAGCCGAGTTGGCCGAAAAACCGAATATACACGACAAACGTGAACGCGTTAATTATTCTCCAGGAACAATAATAAGAGCACGACAAATTTGTGGATTTGCCTGGTCGGATTTAAAGCCCATTGTGTTCTTTGTGCCGCAGCGGCAGTGTGCAAAATTAATTTTATTAATTTTTGTACTTTTATATAAGCGGTAAAGACAATGTTTTAAAAGGATTATGCGGACCTGCGAAAAAAGCAAGAGAAATAAACCTAATTTAGTTAATGTTACACTAGTGTTAGACCTAATTTAGAATTATACAAAAGAATTCGTAAAGCTCTGTCCTGCATTTCATTTTAGCTGGAAATGCATACAAAAAGAATCTAACTAGCCAAAGCGAGCTTTTTGCGAAAAGCAACAAAAACCCCTGATTAAAGGACATCGGGCACGTAGGAAAGTATCGCCAATCGGTTTTTGGACACTGGTTCAGTTTGTTTTTTTGCATGTTTGACTCACGTATATCGAGTAGGTAGCAATTTTGTGTGCATTGATGCATATCAATCAGTAGGTAACAAAAAATTTGAAATTTGTTCTCTCAAAATTGTTTTCCGAAGCATAGCATTGCCAATGTATTTTTTTAGTAAAAAATTTTCTCGTCAAGGACCATAGAAATAATTTTAATTATCCTATTTAACCGTTCAAATGAAATCCATTTGTTAGCCACGAACAATCCTATTGACGGAATATTTTAAGCTGAAGTAATACCATGACTATTGGGAATTAAAATAAAATACGTCGCTTAATGAAAAATTTTCAGAATAGATTTCTACAAAGGATCATTCTTTGATATTCATTTCGCTTATAAAATTTTAATTACTTAATAAAAGTAGACCCATTAATATATATTAAGACTCTTTTGTATGAAGTAGTTTATTAAGATTAACATAAAAAATTGTCCCGCTTCTTCTTGTCAAGGTTGTGAAAGATAGGTACATAAGTAACGGCAGGTTAGAAGCAAACAAAACGCTCCCACTAAGTCATTATTATAAAAGTCCCTCATTTTCAGCATAAATTATAATGGAGAAATAACGATGGCGTTTTATATTCGCAATAGCTTTCATAAATTATAACAAAAATGTTGTGTCCTGCTAGAAACGGTATTCTCCCAAAAGATTAATTCACAATATAAATATTTCGTAGATAGGAATTTCCTAAAACGCTTGTTCGTTGACATAATAATTTCAAGTTAATGTTTTGGAAAATGAAAGCCCCGTAATTTTAGATGATGTCGAGCTTCATGAAAGTGAATCAGCAAATTGATATTGAAGTATATAAAAAACGAAACATTGAAAAATAACTAATAAAAAAAACTATAATTGTAATTATATACACCCAAGGACAAGTTTCAATCACAACGCAAGAACATTGTAATTACAACAACAAAAAAAAAAAAATATATATATAAAGATAGAAAATTGGAAGTCCTACGTCCTATTGTTATCAAGGATGTTAACGAAAGAGGGAACGTATACTTAGATGTTCAATAGCTATAAAGTGTGACTTTATAAATCGATAACGGTCACGGGTTCGTAAACATGGTTGAAAGTTAAAAATGGTCTTCCTAGATATGTCTCCATTGTCAAAAGATGAAAAAATCGTTTTTAACACGTTCACTGTCCTAACAGTAATTTTCTGCTGCTCCCCAGAAGTCCCACATTTGAAATTGTATGCCCCATATACGGGTCGTAGCACGTTATTGTAATTTATTTATATAATCTACATCCTACGACCCATAGATATATTAGTCGCAACTTGATAATAATGTGACAACATTGCAGATTCCAGATTTTCTAAATGACAACTAGTCCACACTGCATTCACGTGTGAAAATGTTAGCTGTTCTCGAGAGATCTTTGTTTGAATTACTATGTCTTCAAAAAAACATCACAAATTAGTTTTTGGAGGTATTTGGTCTGTAAGCTGTAACTACGTTATTTTTTGACGGAAAAAAAAATACTTACTCAATTTTACTTACTTGACATGCGCGCGACAAAATAAACAAAAAATTTCTGAAATCTAATTTAATATTAGAAAAACGTACTGTTCTCGACTTGGAGCTAACGAGGGAAAAGAGCACGGTAGAGAAACCCTCAATCTAACATTCCTCAAAAATTGAAACATACTATGTCATTTTAATAATAATTGTGAGTCAATGAAAATTTAAATTAGGTACCGCCTCTGTGCTTGTGCTAATGTTTTATTCCACACACTACATTCAATCAACACTAACTATATTCAATACTGAAGCGTTTTTGGTTAGTTAGCCCATCTGCCGGCAGGTACTGAAGTCCCTGGTTACGGGAGACTACTCAGCTATAGTTGTTATTATGAGCCAATATCTCTAGATTGATTTTTCAATTTGTTGTGTCGTGTGTAGTTGTGTTGTGAAATGATAGTAGATTCAACAAGGCCCTAATGCACGTTCTGAATACCAATAATTAAAATCCCAGCACAAAAGACATTATTTAATTTTTCTAGTTTTTAATTTATTTTTTTTTTATCTGCATTGTTTACAGCATGAAACGATTTCCGTTGAATACATGAGAAATGCACATGTTATGCCCGTATTACATCTGTGTATTTTTCCGTGTATTTATTCATGTAGTTCAGGGTGACAACCGAAACACTTCAAACGCAACATAAATCAGCATTATGAAAAACAAAATAACGTTGGCACCCTGAACTACATGAATAAATACACGGAAAAATACACACATGTAATACGGGCATTATAAAAAAATGGTATAAACAAACAAAAAACATGAAAATGGAAAAAAAATAAAATACTTGTATAAATTGAACTCTCAAAAACAAAATAGCAATAATTATTCAACTGACCTGTGAAGGCTCCTTATGAAACACAAACTAATCACAAATTGGATTGAACAATCAGTTTAATACAAAATAAAAATTGGATAATGAACAATGGCGGACAAACGGTCCAAGGCAGAAGCTTCTTCTCTAGTCTTCTATTCTCTTCTCTACCCTTCGGTACCTTTTTGTGTGGCGCGTCTATGCTCGCCCCTACTTGCCAGCGCATACATGGTTGTACATACAGTTGCGACCCACATATGGTTCGCAGGACTAATATGTAAGTAGATTTACGACCCATATGTGAGTCGTTGGAATAAACACAGTGAACGTGTTCATAATAATATCTTGAATTTCTCATTCGATTTGCCAAACATGTTGGTCGATACTACCATGCATGAACCATGCAAAATCCTTTGTACTCTGTCCAAAAGGGGGAAAAGTGGCAGACATGCTTTCGGGAATGGGGAGGCAAAGCACTGGTGGGTCTGTACACGGCACACTGCAGACTCCGTTATCACATGCACAGGATCGGAATAGCACAAAGTGCCGAGTGTCGCCTATGCATAAAAGAACACGAAATTGCAGAACATGTCCGGCAATAACCAGAAACAGGTATGCTGTTTTCGGGGAGTCAGCTGTTCGACCCGAATATATAAAGCATGCTTCTCCCACACTTATCTCCACCTTCATGCTAGACTGATGGGGGAAATATAAACTCGGAGTGGGCGACAATAAACCGCAAGTCGCAGTGGAAGGGCAGACATCGAACCACTCACAAGAAACCTAGGATTTTCCAAGCCGATGATAATTTCTGGACTTTAATAGATTCATCATTAAACGCGTAATATAAGGAGCGGAAAATAAGGGATACTAATATGCAATAGCTTGAATCTTGAACAAATTTCCCTTTGTTTTGCTTTAATTCGATATTTGAAATGTTAAATCTTTCGCGTATTTTCAAAAGCTTTACAAAATAACAGTTCCATGTAAAAAACAAATTTTCCAACACGATAAACACTGATACAAATAAAACACTAAAATTTTTCTCTCTGGAAAAAAATTGTAAAAAGCCATTAAAAGAGTGAAATCCTTTTACTATTTATGATATACCTCGAAAGCATTTTATGTATTTCACTAAACCCTCGTTCGAGATTTATTAGCTGACTTTTCTGCTAAAAAAATATATAGGGTAAATTCAATCTGAAAATGGATTATTTAAAACTGTATTTGTAGAGAAATGTTTGAACAAACTTTGCTTGGTTGGATAGAGTTTAATCATTGATGTATGAGCTCAAAAAAAAAAATAAAATTACTGAATCTCAAATGAAAACTAAAACTACCCTATCTATCCTCCAATCAGAGCTTATTTTTTGTTATTTTTCAATTTATCTCAAAAACAACTCCATCGAGGATTACTGCAATCGATGACACGGCCGCGCCATCAAATTCGGGAGCATCGTAATATTGGAAAAAAAAGAAGTGTAGAGAAAAATGCGGTGCACGTGTAAAACCAATATCCCCTATCGGCTCTTTTCCATTCCGAAACTTACCTATGAAGTTTCAAATCGGATCTGAATGCGCGTTACCTCACATCCATATTCATAACATCCGGAGCCTCTGGTGGCTTTAAAAATTTAAAATGCCAAGCCACTTTCAGTCACTTTGTAACTTCTATTGATAGTTTATTGAAATAATTTCGAAAAGCTTGGTGATTGTTGCATTATTTAAAATTCTTCGGCCCCTTAAATTCCAAAAACATGGCACAACATCAACCAATAACAGCGCGGCGACCTTTTATTTATGTTAATTTTAAAATCAGCATACCAAATTTGCCGAATTTTCCGCTTGGGCAGAACTCTGAAAAGTATGGGCCCCAAATTATTTATGTAACCAAGCTTTCATTTTGCACCCAAAAAAAAACGTACCTTAATAGCTGTTTAAAGGTAATTCCGTTATTTTTTTTTTGGCACAGGCAGAAGAGCGAAATTGAATTAGTTTCGAAATTTTCCAAAGTGAAACATAAAACATTTTAAGGGAGAGATTTAAATAGGAGGCTGATGCTTTTATCTTTATTCCATAGTTAAAATTTAATATTAAACAGTTGGCTTAGTAATTAATTACTTCCTAAAACTTCACTTTCTCGATTATGCAATTTTTCGATTAGGTAGGTACGTGCTCCAAAACAATAACACTTCAACAAACAAATACCTGCTATGCTAATAAATTTCTCAAAATAACAATTTCATTTTGGTTTTCGGGAAATGTATATATTATAAACTTCAAGCTGATCATGCGAAAGCCCCGACTGACAAGAGGGTTTGTAGTTTTGCGGTAGGGGTTGCAATAAGAGCCCATCAAAAGTTCTGCCAACAAAATAAATTGAAATGTTTTTGTGAAACAAAGCAAAGAGAAACTGGTTTATTTGAATTTTTTATTTAAAACAGAGTTTGCTTCAAATATATACGAAAAACAATTATTCACCTGCTCTACTTCAATAAATATTTAGATGCAGCCCATGCCTTTTCCATTACAAACAACAAAGGGAAAATTTATTTGTCAGTGCCACGCCCTACAATACGATGCACGGGTCCGAGTACGAAGGCCAAAAACGGAGCACACACGTTTTTAACTGCAGTCAGTGGTTTTTTCAAAAAAAAAAAATACTTCCTGGTTTTTTTAAAATGATAGAAAAATTGCACAAACATTTAATACTCCGTTTCGTTTTTAGTCGGTAAATCATTATCCGATGCACGAAACTTTTATGCTTGCACAACTGTAATCTGTATTTTCCATTAACGTTCATCCGTAATCCTGATGGAGAATTTTCATTGCACCGATGATTTGTAGGTGAGCGGTAAGTGGGAATTAGGCTCTTCTAATGGCTAAGCTTTGTTTTTGTTTTGTGTCCAAACTGAATTGAAAACAGATAAATTGTGAGTTTATTAACAGAGCTTGGTTTGGTTGAATTTGAATAAAGTTGTAATTTTTCTATTTTGTTACGTAGGTACTCATTTAGATCGGCCAGCGCGCCTTTTCTGGGTGTAGAATTGCTTTAAGGCATCTACGCAAACCGATTTTCCGTTTCTAATGATGTACCTAATCTCATAGGAGAGCAGTGATAGGCAAGCAGTGAATTAGATTGGCGAAAAATAGAGATGGAAAGAATTAGTGGATGGATAGAGGTTGATAAAGAAGAAGAGATTATCGAGACTTATCTAGGGTCGTCTATTTAAGGGTTTTTCAAAGAAGGAATTCTCACAGTAAGTACAAGCTTTCACCCCTGCCACAATCCCCTTCTTATCTCAATACGAATGGATCGATCATCTCACGCAATATAAAACATTTTTCTGCCAAGTGAATCATGTGAGGCCTAATTACAAGAACCAAATGCAAGCGCTGAAAGTGAATGATGAATAAACTCGTATGCTGCAACTTCCTATCATGGCCTAATTGAACACGTGCAGAATATACGTGGAGGTAGAAATTTTCCAAAACCAGTCCCGTACGTACTTGCCCGATCAAAAAACCCGATAAGGAGACACATAATTATCAGCCACCGACCAGTAGAGCCAGATGTGTATGATGATTGTTGTTATTTGTGAAAATTCCCCTTAAGCAACCTGTCAAACATCTATCTGATGTGTGAGTACTTAAAGGCATTAAAGCAGATGAGTAAGTAAGTAAGAATAACTGAAGTGAATATTGTGTTCTAATATCAGCGAAATGAACCTTAATCGTTAAAAAAATCACTTGTATCAATCTACCAGAGGGATTGTAAAACTTGTGTTGAATAATATGTAGCTACAAGTGGCTTCACTTGTGGTTAAGGTGGGATGTAGGACTTGCAAAAGGCTACGGCCTCCAGAACCTGTACAGAGCTGACAGACTAGCAGATCGATGGTAGTTTGCTCGGCCTATCTGCCCTATGACTCGGCCTTCCATTGATTGTCGGATGCCAACGCACACCACATGATGTGGTAGCAACAAGACCAACCGGAAAGGGCTCCTTCTTCTGGAGTACCTTCACACCACGGATTTAGAAATCCTGAACCGTGGTAGCGCACCGACCTTTGTTACTTCGCGTAGACAAGAGGTGATAGACTTGACATTGGGCTCACTCTTCATGGCACCGATGATAAGCAAATGGACAGTGTCTGACGAACCGTCCCTATCCTATCACAGACACTGTAAACCCTTTTGTTAATGAATTAACAAGAGGCCCATAATATGCTCGGTTTGCTCAGCGAAAAATTATTAGGTGTGGGTTGATAGTTTTATCAGTACAGAATGGCAAGGGCGCCACTGAATTTAAAGAAAAAAATTAACAATAAAATTGCTTAAAATATAAATGGGTGAAAATTCAGAAACACACCTAGAAAATTTTTAATTAAAATAGTATATATTTTCACAGTGAGGTTGAAAATCAAAAATTAAATAATTTTAAAGTATAACAGAAATTGCTGATAAAACAATATGAATAAAATCAAAAAATAGAGGTCAACTCTCAATGAGCAGGTTCGTCAAATTCAAAATTAAAAAATAATAATATTGAAATGTAACTCAATATAGTTTCCATATAAGTTCATTAACAGTCGCTGGCCATATCAATGATCATGAAAAATATAAAGATTTGAGTTTCCTGAAAACTAATTTAAAAAAAAAATTAATTATTGAAAAATTCTATTGACAAATATGGTCAGCTTCTGCAAAAAAAAATAAATTCGATAAAATCAATTTGTACCTGAAAGAAATCGAAAGTTGGGCTCTTTAACCGTTAAATGGTCTGGAGATATAATAGAAATCCTCGAACATATAGATCGTAGGACCCAGGGTTAAAACTCGATCAATTTTTGACGTTACAAGTACTTACTCAATAAATTTAAATTTAAAGCATGTTGTCCAACCTTGACCTCAGTTCAGATGAATGATTAAGATTAATAAAAAATGATAAAATGTAAGGCAATATTTAAATATGACGAGACTAAAAGTTAAGTAAAAAAAATCTATAGTAAATACGGCATATCAAAAATCGAGAACAAATATTTGAAGTTCACTAAAGTGTCAAGAATAACATGAATGAAATTGAAACTTTAAAAATTTAAAGTTAATGTTTGTAAGAATTTAATCAATTAATTATGTTAATTGACTATAGAACAGAATTTAGAAGAAAAAGATATAAAAGTTATTAACGAAACTCTATACACTCAATTCCAACAGAAAGGTAGATTACGGTAGTCGGTAGCCATCCAGTCTTTGGCCACTGGACGAGATTAGTTGCACTGAAAGCCGTAGGTTCTAGCCTAGAAAATAGAGGCTAGAAGTTCAATTTTCCTAGTCAAAGGTAGAGGTACAGGAATCGACACGTGAAGGACTCAAGAACTCTATATCCAGAGATGAGGCTTTTTGAAAATGGTTCCCTTGAGAAAAAGAGCTTCTCGGAATATACAGGTCGCAGGTAAAAATAGGCCCACGGTAGAAATAGACCCAGGGTAGAACCCTAATAGTACGGGATACGAGGTCTATTTCATCAAATCATTTTACACCGTCTTGCATTGTTATCATCAGTTAGATAACATGATGCTGAAACGCACTTGTGCAGGGAAATAGATGGGAGTGGGGAATTTCGCTGAAAAAAATATTTCAGAAAATGTCGTCATAAATAAGGAAAATATATAATTATACACCGTCTTGCATTTATTTATTCAGTTAATTTGTACACAAACAAAATTGGATTAACACATGCAAGACATTTTCATGGAGGTTTTGGGGTTGTTATATTAGATAAAAATTGTCAATTTTTCAGAGGGGTGAAATATCATTTCACACCACTTCATTGTTGATTTAGATTAAAGCTTGAATGTAGAAAAGTCACTGGATACTGATGCAAGACCTCCTGTGGAGGGATAACGGGCTGCAAGACGGAGGTCAATGTGTTGTCTTATGAAGAAGTGAGAAATCATTTTACACCGTCTTGCACTGGTACTAATGGGAAAAATAGAACACATTGATAACATTTTTAAAAATACAAGACGTTCTAAATGGAAGGAAAAGACTGCAAGACGGTGATGAAGTTGACTAATTTTTACGGGGGTCAATCCATCAGATACAAAGTTGAATACTACTCCAAGTTACAAATTACACACATTTATTTTAAATATTTTTGCTCTTTACCACATATAATAATTCTATTTTGCAAAATTCTCTTAATAATATGTATATTTTAACTCTACGGACACCAAATAAAAAAAGGTTGAAAATTGTTCTTTTTCTGACGACTTATATTAATTTTTTTTTTTTTTTTGAGGTGGATATGCCATAAAACATAACGGATTGTAAGTATTAGGTAAATTTGAGAAATTTGATTTCAAAGCTGCGAAAAAATGACACAACAAAAATGATCTGTCTGGAATTGTAAACAGAAATTATAATTCCTGTATTCAGCAGACTCCCCTGTTGAGCTGCTATGTCAATTGTCCTTTTCCATCTGTATGATTTAGAAAAGAATGAACAGTGAACGGTTCAGTAAATAACTCAACAGTTCAGTTAAAAAAGAAAACGGATTTATTCACTTTTTTCCCCGAAAAAACGTCTTGGACTGATGTATTACCATTTCTATACATATATTCTTCCGGCGGTCATAAGCATGAAGTGGTGTAAAATAATTTTTCACTCTCTCATGAGACAACACATTGACATCCGTCTTGCAGCCCGTTATCCCTCAATAGGACGTCTTGTATCAGTATCCAGTAGCTATTCTACATTCAAGCTTTAATCTAAATCAACAATGGAGTGGTGTAAAATGATTTTTCACCCCTTTTACAAATTGACAATTTCCATCTTCTATTGCAACCCCAAAGCCCCCATGAAAACGTCTTGCATGTGTTAATCCGATTTTGTTTGTGTAGAAATTAACTCAATAAATAAATGCAAGACGGTGTATAATTATATATTTTCCTCGTTTATGACGACATTTTCTGAAAATTTTTTTTCAGCGAAATCCCCCACTCCCATCTATTTCCCTGTACAAGTGCGTTTCAGTACCATGTTATCTAACTTATGATAACAATGCAAGACGGTGTAAAATGATTTGATGAAATAGGCCTCGTATCCCGTACTATAAGCAATAGAGACATTTCATGAACAACTATCACTTTTAAAAAAAAAATAAAAAGAATTTACCACGTGGGTTTCGAAATTTAAACTTAAATAAAACGGTAATCACGAGACTTTTGATTTGAATTTTTTCGGCAATCAATGGATTATTGCTTTACGCAACGTTATTTTGTTTAAATAGTGCCTGAAGGCCGATAAGATACTTTTTCCACGAGAACGGTAATCGATAATGCACTTAGGAAGATGACTGCCCCCCCTAAGCCACAGTGGAGCTCCCAGAGCAAAGGCCAGATAAGAAAAGGGACTCTTCAATTTTCTCTTCCAGGATAAATCGAATTCACTTGACATTTTTGAAGAAAAACACCGAAAACACTGTCAACCTGTCGACCCTCAGCCATGAGAAAAGTACTACGTTCGAAAACTATTAACGAGGTTAAAGAGCAACGAAGTACTAGGGTCGAGTAGATCAAGGTAGTATAAAAGAAAGCGCCTATTCCCTTCTGAGGTCACCGATAAAATAACTAATTCAGCCGGCAATAGATGCCGCCATATGGCTGATTAATTATATAATATAATATTATAAAATGCAAAAATTATCAGTAGTAATATAACAAGTGCAATGAAAATTATCGATAATTTTTGGGAAATTTGCCCGAATGCATTTTGTGCACGAGTGCGTTTTTCACTTTAAAACGCATGAGTGCAAATTTTTCAAAAATTATAGATATAGATATTTTCATTGCACGAGTTATATTTTATAAGAAAATTTCCTGAATCATTATACCTGTTCGCAGTATTTTACTAGGGACCTGGTTTAAAACAATCATTATGTTGTTATGTTGTCAATCAACAAATTTGTCAAAGGTTTCGTTTTCGAATTTGTAAGCAAATATGGGTCGTTTTGGGAAGAGTTAAGCGGCTGATATTGATGAAAGTATCGAAGACCTTACGCCAATCAATACGAAGAGTGGTGCGACTCTAACTTCCTCTGCTTCAACGCTGCGAAAACAAAAGTTCTATCATATAGAAGTACGATGCAACCTATTGTACTTAATAACACTACTACTATTGACGTCGTTGATTCCGTAAAGTTTTTGGGCCTTATTATAGACAAATCCCTAAAATGGAATTCGCACATCGATTCTTTATCAAAAAAATTAAGTTCCGCTTGCTTTGCGATAAGATCAGTTTCCAAGGAACTCAACTTGTCAACTTCTAGAACAGTCTACTTTGCCCTTTTCGAATCACATCTTCGATACGCCCTTCCATTCTGGGGTTCGTGCTGTGCGACTCAATTTGACCGTATTTTTAAATTACAAAAGAGAGCTATTAGATATTCCCTAAAATTAAAAAATAGAGCTCATTGCCAAGATTTTTTCAAAAAATATAAAATATTAACACTTCCTTCCCTTTTCATACTAGAATCAGTCTGCCTTATCCGCAAACACCTACCCAGTATTTCAGTAAGGCCATTGCATAACTATCCACTTAGAAACGCGGAGCATGATCTTTATCTGCCAACTCCATCCTCCGAGTTAATTAAGAGCTCCATTCTATACAACGCAAAAAAAATGCACAATCATCTGCCAGTAGTCATCAAGTCCATAGCATCTCTTCCTAAATTTCGCATAGCTCTAAAATCCTATTTATCAGAGAGAGCCTTATATAAAGTAAATGACTTTTTTCTGACTTAATTTTGAGCGTTCCACACACTGGATCATAGTTTATAGGTAATTTGTTCATTTTTGTATTTGTTCATGTTATATTTGTTTATGTTTATATCATTTTATTTTGACTTTGTATACATGTAGATGTATATAATATGTATTTTTAACTTTAAGGCTTAGTCTACAAATTATGTTATAATTTTTTTGACAATAAAGCATTATTATTAAAGAGATCTCAAGCGTCGATTTGAAAATAGTTTAATCTACTATATAGAAAGCTGATAATTTGTGTCTAATTTACTGTGTACAAAGCTGATAATAACTCGTTGAGTCAGGTAAAAAATACCTCAAAAAAATTATCGGCAATTAGCACTTGTGCAAATTATCGATAATTTGCACTTGTTCAAAATTATCGCTGTAATTCGCTTCCTATTGGTCCAAAATTGCCAGACGCCTCTGTATTTTTACCTGAATATTACCTGAAGGAAATTTTCCATATAAAAAATGGCAAGTGACATTTGCAATATTACAACATTGGTTACAACACATCCTATTCAGCTTGGACCTTGATCACAAGGCTGGACCCAGTAAGTTCAGGAACCCCAGGAACACGAACTAGGGCCAATACATTGAGATACTAAGGGCTACACTAGAAGAGTTTTCCACGCCATGCCGCAGGGCATGGCAAGTGGAGGAAACAGCCAAATTCAAACGCAACGCAATCACTGATGCGTGTGAACGAAGCTGTGAGCTTCGGACCTAACGAGGAAAGAAGAAAATTCTTTGGTGGAACTCGTAAAGAAACCCGCAGGCTCTTTAACAAGGCCATACGGTCTAAATCACTAGCTGACTGGGTCAGTCTCAGCGCAGATACAAAGATCTTATGAGAAGGTCCAAAAAAGAATCATGGAGGACGTTCTGCGGAAACGTAGACGAGCTTCTGGCAACCGCCAAGCTCCAAAAGATTCTCTACCCAGCACCATTAAAGGGATCATGCAAAGAGCTCTCAACATGATAGAAAGATGGTGTGAAATTCACGGGATTTCGGTAAATCCGGACAAGACCGAGGTAGTACCATTTACAAAGCAAGGAAATGTGGAAATGGAAGAACTCACGCTTTTTGGATCGAGACTTGTTCCATCCGGTATGGTCAAATATCTAGGGGGTTTTGAAATATCTAGGAGTCATTATTGACTCTAGGCTGACCTGGAAAGATCACGTCAACAGAGTCGTCCAGAGAGCTACTGCTAGCCTTTAGGCCTGTAGAAGATCTATCGGACGCACCTGGGGTTTACAACCCCACATAGTCCACTGGCTTTACACCGCAGTAATAAGGCCAATGATCACGTATGGCAGCTTAGTTTGGTGGAACGCGCTTAGCAAATCCACCTACAGGGCAAAGTTGGACAAGCTCCAACGACTTGCCTGCATGGCCATACTGGTGGAACCACCCCAACGCTGGCAATGGAGGCCATACTGAGCATAATGCCTCTCCAGCTCTTTGTGAAGGCACGTGCCCGGGAGGATTCTGTCAGACTCAACGATTGAGGACAATGGGTTCACAGAGGGCTGAGTATGGGACATGCAAAGGCCTGGACTGACACCATCAGGCAGGACCCCCTTCTCACCAGAAGAGATGCAATGCCAAAATTTTCAGCCCCTTCTAGACAATATAAGATCGTCATCCCTGCAAGTGACGACTGGCTAGAGCCTGACCTATGCTTTCTCAAGCCGAAGGGGCTCATCTGGTACACAGACGGGTCTCTACTGGGGAGGGTGCAGGGGCTGGTGTATATGGGGAGAAATCTGTGGCGAGAATTTGTCTTGCACTGGGTCGATACCCAACGTTATACCAGAGATCTACGCCATACAAGCATGTGCTTAAGAGAATCTCCAGAGAGGTTACTCGGGCAAGCATATTTATAGATGCAGGCGACAGCCAGGCAGCACTCCGAGCTCTTGGGTCAGACAAGGTAAACTTGAGGCTCACTTTTGACTGACTGATTGACAACCCTCAAGCTACTCAGTGGGCTCAACAAGATCACCCTTGTTTGGGCCCCGGGTCACAGGGCATTAAAGGCAACGAGGAGGCAGACCAGTGGGCTCGTGAAGGAGGCAAAACTGCCTTTATTGAGCCCGTGGCTGCTTTTGGGGTTGCTTTCTGCCTGATAAAAGCAAAGATCAGGAACCGGCCCAACAACCGGCTCCGAAACAAAAAGCCTCCTAAAACTAAACAGAAGCCAACTAAGTAGCCATCACAGGCGTCCTGATATTGGGTGGTGAAATACCACCTACACAAAATCGGACTCAGTAATGAGACGGAATGTAGGTTCTGCAGCAAAGGAGATGAAACTACCAAGCATATAGTCTGCGAATGTGAGGCCCTCGTCAGTCGCAGTCGACGATGACTCGGGTACAGTTTTTTGGAACCTGATGAAATAAAGCATGTCCGGCCTGAGCGGGTTTGCACCTTTCTTAACAGTTTGGGGCTCCACAAAGGCTCCCCTTACAAATCAATCAATCAGTGGTTTCACTTGATGATATTTCAAAACGGATCGATAATGGCAAATGTACCTACTCGGCATGGTCAAAAATAATGCGAAAGTAGGAAATAGTAGTTGTCAAGATGTGTTTCCATTTTTCTCTTCCTTCTCAGTTGTTGAACAACAAATGTTAATTTTTCTCTTTTCAGTTTTACATAAAATCTGGATCTGAAATAATTGTATAGGTAAGTACCAAATTCAACAATCTCTCTTATAATAGGTAGGTATATAACAGATCCCATATCCCGAACTCCAATTTGATTGAAATTTTCATCAGCGTAATACTAGAACAATTCAAAGTATTATGTTTCAACTAAGTAACCGGATCGAATACGGTCTGCAACCGAATTATTCTAGTTTCCAGTGCAAATTAACGCACTAAATTGAAACCTGTGTCGGAAATTGGAAATACAAACTAACCTCGATTTATGCCAAATTTGGAATTTAATCCCGCTAGTAGATTTGTTGCTATGCATATTTTAATGGATCATTGTTATTTAACACCGCGTAGCAAGATAAAACTTCTGGCATTTCGGATATTTTATTCGAAATTTAATTTTTGGTCGTCACTGTGCGTAGAAGTGACAATGGGAATGTTTAATTAAAATAACCGATTGTTGGATTTCAAATAAACTCAATACCTAGTAGAGATTTTGTATTATTTTGTTTGTTCTTTATGATTTCTGTTTACTTTCAACGTCCATATCGGCCATATTGCCCCAATAAATCTGAATCGATTGCACTTATACCTCAACTTCTTTCAAGTTTCTGCACTAAATCATAAAACAAATAAAAGAATGCGCTTTTGTGGAAAATAAAAGAAATATACGATATATGTTTATTTTTTTATTCTTTTTGGCTACTTGCTTTCCAGGAAAAATAGAAATGATTTATGAAACCTAATGGTTAAAAATAAATAATGAAAATCTTAAAGGCTATTTCCAGACACTCTCCTTTGTTACAGAAAATTCATCTATTTAAACCTAATATCGATAAATGCCGTCGCAAAAAAATGGGTCACAAAGGATCGACTGGGCTCGAAATTTGTCAGGGTTTATTTTAAATGGAGCCTACTTTTTCAATGTCGCGAGCAGAAAAGAGAAAAATTGCGTGCAAATACATACCCGATCCTTTTGAGGCAGAGTTGATTGAATATCGGTAGATTAATTTTAGTCCTTTTACTATAATATTATAACGTGAAAAGACTGTAGAATATGTAAAAAGTTGGAATAAAGAAGATCGAAAACAATACCAGAGACTGTAATGAAAATACTCCATCGTGAATGGTATACAATTAGATTTATATTTTTTTTGATATTTGCCAATCTCCTCGAAGAAAACATTGCAATAAAAATGCTTGAAACCAAAACCCACAAAAGCTAATTATTTTCAAAATTGGCACCGAATATAAAACGGAAGATTTTTTGTGCAGTGGTATAGCAAATATGTTGCAATCAAATCAGTGAATACGAAAATCAATTTGCCAGTGATACAAGCTTCGCGCTAGAACCAACGAGTAAGATGGACGTGTAATGTAGACAATGTGGTTTGCAAATTATATCCGGAATAATATATTTAGCACCAACAGCAACTAGCTAATTCCATTGCTTGAATTTGGAAAATGTATATCGTACTTTAATAAATTATGTTTCACACAGGACACAATTTCTTAAAAAAACAAAATCAAAAACACATAAAATATATGTTTCAACCCAGTTGTCACACAATTTTGAAATTAGCCACAGCAGTTCGCGGGGCGATATTGAAACATAAATATCAAAAGTTTGCCCGAAATTACTTTGTCTGGTTCCGACCCAGTGCATGAAAGTTGGAGCTCGTTTTATTTTCCTCCGACCGCTAAACGAGAATACTTTGCACGACGATTCCTCTTTTGCACGCCCAGAACCGTAACGACTTTACTTTAAACTAATGTTTCGACATTTGCAGTCGTTTAATTCTATTTTGTAAAATCTATAGATATATTTTGTGTTTTTTTTTCGAATATAGAAAATCGAGAAAATATAAAACTATAGTATGAGCTTTGGGGATTTTTATGGTATTTAATAATTTATTTATTTTTCGCGAATTTGTCAGAATTTTGTTGACGGTGGTATACCCCTTTACATATTTATGTCGGAGGTTCATTCTGCTTAGTTCAATTTGGGCCTATTTATTACATCCTTTTAAAGGAAATAGGCGTATCCGAAAACCATAAATCTTTGTAGCGGTCCTTTTCTGGGCTCTCCCCCTCAAAGCTGAAATCTCATTCGGGAAATGGTTACTATGAACTGGAATAGTTTAGGGCTCAACTTTTTCCGAACAGGCGATAAAAGAAGTGTTTTAAATGAAAAATAGTAGATTTGAGGTCAAATCATCCGGCTCAAAAATAGAAAAATGCTAGCTATAATATGTCATAATGATTTATTTTCTACTTATTTTATTGTACTTTAAGACAAGAGAACCTATAGGGTCGTGGAATTCAAAAATAATAAAGATAACGTGTAGCCCCTTTATGTGCAAAATGAAACCACTCAAATTCCAACAAACAATAATTTTTATTTGCAATCATATATGTAATCTTGTCATTACTGACCACAAAAACATCCCCCCTTAGAAATGTAAGTCTTATGAGAGACGTCAGTCTAGTCGTTTCAGCTTTCCCCTCCAATCACTAGAGGCGCTTCAATCAACCTATTAAAGTTTTCTTTTTCCTGCCGGACCGTGCGTCAAGATTTGAAGTTTATTTTGTCATTTCCAGTCGTCAAAATTTAAATTTTGAACTTCTCCCAACATTTAGAATTATCAATTACCTATCAATTATCAATAATTATTATCTCAAAATATCTCTCTCTTTTCCTCCTTTTTTTTTTTTTTTTTTTCTTTGTTCCGGGGTGCGGCGACAAATACAGTAGCTATTTCCGCTTTCCAAAAGATGCCGAAAAAATGGAACAATGGCTAATAAAAGTTCGCAATCCTTTACTAAATAGCCTAAGTGTCGAGAAGGCTTATAATAATTATAGAGTGTGAACAAGACACTTTCCTCAAGAATTTATTGTTGGCGATCCAAAAGCCAGATGAGGACTCACATGGAATGCTGCGCTTTTGCTGTATCTCCCTGAAGGTAAGTTAATACTAGATATATGTGAGAAAGACGTACTTAAATTTTGACTTACTCCTCCCCATAGTTCTGATTAACGACAACGTGTTAGAATTCGGGTTTAAAGGAGCATAGGTCAGAAACATTAAAATTAATTTTAATTTTAGCCCCAATTATCAAAAACAGTGAGGAGTCGTTAATTGATAAACCACAATCACCAAAATGGCAAAAAGTGGAGATCGACACAGTTGAAACTCGTCGAAGAGTCCTAAGACGCCTTCAGAAATTAGTTTCGCAACTATGATTGACATAGGTAGGTAAACATAATAACTCGGTTTCGAAACCACTCAGTATAACAATTTTAGTTACTGCTTAGAATCGTGACGGTACATTGTACGGTTTACTGCTATGTTGGAACAAAGCTAATATTATTCATTTCTTTTTTTTAAATGTTTATTCCTTTATCAGGAGACATAATAATTAAAATATTCCTGGTTACATACAGGTACACCATATTCTACAATGCGTGTATCCAAACTTTTTTGGTAGATTCATTGATAACGAAATTTCTGTTTTAGATCAACCAGGCCCTTCATGTCGTCAATTTTTATCTACTGAAACTTCTGCAATTCGGGCAGACATTGCTACACCAAGTGGAACCATCACATCTGCAAACATGAAAAAGTCACCAACCAACTTTGTCTCTTAAAACTTTTATTGGTAGGTACCTAAGTGTTATTGCTTAATGAATAACCACCCAGTTGGGAGTAGGTGAATTTTAAAATATCCTAACTCAAGTAGGACTACTACTATAAAAGACTACTAATTACTAAAACTTGCAGTCGAATGCTAGAAAAATTAGAAGCTAAATGTTCGAAAAGCTCGTCTCCAATCTTGATCTATTTTTTTTTTTGCAGGTCATGAGAGACGATGCCAAATTTTAAAGAACATTAACGTCACTAGGCAAAAATTCCTATCCCCAAGGGAAAAATATCTTTATTCCAAAGTTATAGAATCCAGCAATAAGTTAAGAAGAATCAGTAGAAGGTTGTCGTCATTCAAATCCAAAGTTTCTGCTGCTGAATAACTTGCATCATAAACTAAATTTCAAATGCTCGTAGACCACGTCAATCCATTGATATACAGTCAAGTCCGTACTCAAAACCAAAAGCCTAAAGTTAGACGATTTACATTGGACGAGAAGTTGTTGGCGTTGTCTTTGCTTAAAGCTAGTGGTAAAGGGTATAGACTATTATCAAAAATATCCTCCAGGCGAAATCAGTTTCTTGAATGAGCTTTATATTATGTATAACTATATAAACTTTCTACCTAACACATGCGGAAAGTGTATTTTCTGGACTTAAAGGCTTGTCCGAACTCTGCTTTTTGTTGTCATTCGTGCAACTTCCATCACGTGCAGAAACACTTTCCTCACTTGTTAGATTAACAACGATTTTGGATTGTGAGAAAAGGACCTCTTTTGTCATTTTATTTACGATTTAAGTTTTTCATCAAGTTATTGTTAAATGTACGTCATTACTTCTTGTAACTGTCCTTATTATTTTTACCTTAACTAGCATTACCTACCTATGTATGTATACTTACATGAAAAACAACTGTTTCGCAATAATTGTAATTAATTCCATATTCTATTATATTTTCTGTTTCAAACTTTAATAAATATCTAAATTTGTCATCTTAATTCTTAGTCAATTTTACCTTGAAGGCGCTTCAACACTACCGATTTTATGAGTTTCTTCTTTTTGGCACAATTATTTTATGCCAAAAAATGGTAGAAACTTTAAAGTGGTGGTGTTGAATCGCTAGAATCAAACAATGGTGCAAACGATCCACCGGAACGAATAAGATACCGAACGAACCCTCATTGCGTTTTGCATTCGCCAATAAATCCAGAATTACAGAAGCTGACCCCCCCAGTCACTAGAGGCGCTGAAAACTTATAGACAGGTTCTCAACACGGTACTTACCTTTCTAAGGGGGGATGTTTTGTGTTACTGACTTTTTAAAAATTTGGAAGTGACACTTTACCTGTGTCACTTCCCTCTTCGATTTCCCTCACCGATTTCCCTATTCGACTTCCCTCACCGATTTCCCTCACTCTAATTTATTTACCTTTGCTGGCAACAATGAGAACATGTCAGGTAAAAACGTCAAACCAGTGAATGACACATTTTGGCATGTTTGTTTTATTTTTTTAATATCAAAAAAACTGATTGACTAATCATAATTAATTGTGTGCTTGCAAATAAAATAGTATACAAACCTTGGAGGAAAGTTTTCATTTCTGTCTCGAGATTAATAGTCAATCTCGACGCTTCGCGTCTCGATTGACTATATAAATCTCTCGACAGTAATGAAACACTTCCCTACTCGGTATGTAATATACTATATTTCGTATTTGTTCACAATGTAAGTAACAATGTTACTTTTCTTTGAAATTTGGCAGTTAACAGTTTGGTTGTTCTGGTGAATCTAATAAAATATGTACCTTTCCAATCCGGAGCTCTCCAATGGATGTTGGGGTTTCACTTTCGTGAAATGGAGCTTTTCGTGTTGTTCCTGTATCCAGGTACTGGTGTGACGTCACTCCAGCTGATCCAGACTCCCAATAGTGATCTTTATGTCGAGTAGGTACCCAGAAAAGAATGAGGCAGTATCAGGTTCACCAAGATTTGGAAAATTAAAGCCCTGAATTCTGTCAAAAAGCGAGTGTCTTGTAAAGAACATTTAAATTGAAATTAGTTTCTTATAAAACTATTGTTATGCAGACATTCCTTTCCAACAGAATCAGGTAAGTATGAGCAACTATTGCAAATTGGAAAAATATTTTAACATAAAAAACAATTCAATAATTCTAAAAAAATAATAATAATAAAATAATAAAGTCGTAATAATTAGGTAAGTATACACCAAGATTAAAGATAGATGCACGTTATAATTGAGCAGAATGCTGCTTTTCTAGCAGTCGCACTAAACAGGCAAAATTTTAAAAAAATGTAGGAAAAATTGAATCGGATAAAAAAAATAAAATAAAAAATATCTAGATTTTCCCCAAATAGATAAATTTTCTTTTTTAAGTTAAGGTACCTACTATAGGGTACCACAAGATAAGGCTGCGAGGATGAAATAAATTAAATCCAGGAATTGTCAAAATTCTTGAGATGTTTTAAATAAAATCTTTTTCTAAATGAATTTTTGACCTAATCGGATTTCTACTTTAAAATGTCAGCCTTCTAGAGAAGATAATTGAAGAAGTCAAACAGTAAATAACTATAAAGGCCTCTGCCTGGATTCAGTAAAAAGTTGATAGGGATGGACACACAAATTTGGTTTGCACCGACTCTATTTAGAGCAAATGCTCCAATAATCCCACACTAACAATTGATTCTGAAAAACAAAGCAGCAGTACTTATTCATTAGCCAAAACTCTGAATTGACTCACCTCAGAAAAACGTGGGTACCACCAATCACAGAATGGAGGCACACAATTAGATAAAAAAAATTAAAATATAATATTTTTATTTCAAAAGTAGATAAGATAAGATTTATCAGGTAAAAACTCAACAGTGATATGATAGTGTACACTGATGGTAAAATAAATTGAAAAATATTAAGGGAAAATCTAGAAATTTGAAGAAAAAAATGACAAAAAATTAAATCGACACACTTGTTTAGTGGTTCTGCCAGGAAACAGGCCGTTTTAGAACCTAAACCCTGCAGGAAACCAATCTCGTATTTTTTATACCAAACTGCGTAGTAACCATCGACCAATCAGAAGACAGCGCTCAACACACACAAAAGACCGTGCTCACTTCATCAATGAAAAACCACGTTGATTAAAAGGGAATAGATAAAAACAACTGGAATTATTTTAATTGTTTACAAATTACAATAATTTAAATTCAGGTTATGTTGAAAGAATCAGAAGTTAAAGAAAGACAGAAATATATCTATTTGTGAGATAAATATAATTTCTTTAAATGAAAATACGAATGACTGTCAATGAGAAATAATAAAAATCATATTTAAAAAAAAAAAAATTATCAGGTATTATGGCGGTACCTTCTTTTAATAACAGATATTTGCATTTTTATGCTTATTATGGATAGATGGCAGTAATGATATTATATTGAATTAATTAAATTTTGTAGATACTTTGAAGTTATGAATTATTATTTTGCTGATTCTGAAATAACAAAGATACAACTTTATATTGAAAATTAGAAGAAATGCAACATGTTACGTAAATGATAAATTTATCGTAACAATTCTGCATAATCTTCTTTATGCAAGTTGTAAATGTAAAACAAAAGGCTGCAATCGTGGAGACGCCCGATTTATGTTTTGGTAATAAAATACCCTCCTAAATTCAAAAATAATATTCTAGCTTTATTACAAATGAAACTATAAACACAAGTTAATTATTGTAGTTTCCAATATCCTAATAAAGCACAGAAATGCTTACATTCTTCATAAATAATAAAACCAAAACTGGAGTTGGTTCGACCCGTTTCACATGCGTCAGGATAACTTCCCCTATGACTTTATTATTTTCCGCCTTGATATTTTGACGAGGGTCAGCGAACGGGCAGACAGTGGTAAGCTTTATGCCTGGGGTTTTGCGATGTTTCGAATAATTGCGGAATTAACATCGTCTTTTCCACATTTATAATCTGCCTTATATCTCAGACCGCTGTCCAGTTTTATGACAAGTGAGATATTTAAAACATTCATAAAACATCAACATCTCTCCTCAAGTGTAGATCATAAACAGTGAGAGTATGTCACGAATATAGGATGAGCAACACTGAACAAAATGGTTAAGTTACTTCGAGGAAATTTAATTTTTCGTAGACAAAAGGTAAAACGAAAACGATGTTTATTGATTCCGATTGAATAAGTTGTTGGAGACGAGAATAAAATACTCACTTCCTATTGAGAGATACTGAAGAGGAGGAAGACAAATAAATTATGTGGATGAAACATGGCTGAATTGGGTATACACTATTGTAAAGCTTTGGCAAGTGGTCCTCTGGACGATTTATCTACAGGATTGAAAGCACAATCTGGAAAAAGGAGGAGGCTGCTCTATATTTTCCATATTAGTAATGATGAAGAATTTATTGATAAAAGTTGCGGCCTGTTTTTCTCAGAAAGTTTAAGTTTTACGTAACAAATTCTATACAAACGTTATTCCTAGTAAAATGATAAAGTTATTCAATAATTTTCTAACAGTCGCCTCATTTAACTATGTATTTTGGAGAGCTCATAATAAATTCAACATGAATCTGACATGCACTGTTTTGAACTTATTGGCCAGTTTTCATAATATAGGGATTGCTACACACTTCGGATATTTTCGAAAAATATTGTCAATATTTACAAAGGCTGTCCGCAATATCTAAGGCAACCGATAAGGATTATTGGAGTTCAGAAAAAAATCGTATTTTTGAAGTAAACAAACAGGAAGAAGGTCCGGGTGAAGTGTGGTCAGGCTCGTGGAGATATCAATATTAACTTTGGAAAAAGCTGTTAAAAATAAATGGGATTTTTTTTCCGCTACGAAAATTGTCCTGCAAAGTATCAACTTTTCCATGAAATATTATTGCGACAGGTAGGTAGCACTAGAAAAATGCTAAATTTCTGCAGAATAACCCCGGAAGGTTTTCCATGTTTTATAAAAAGATCTTTCTCATATTCGAGCAAACCCTTTTCCCCCATTAACCCTAAATACTTTTTTACATTCCAGCCTTCCGAGATTACATATTTAATTAAGACTTATTTTTTTTTTCACACAAAAGATCCGGCATACACCATCATTAATTACCGCTGAAAAATGTTAGTCGGCAAAAGGCCAAATTCCAGCGATTTTTTTTTATTCCGGAGGGCCTTTGTATCGCTTTTAGAAAGATTTTCGCTCGATTTAGGGTACAAAAAAATAAAAGAGGGAAATTACGTTGCCGACGAATGCACGCCTTCAAGCGTGAAATATTTCGCACTTTTTTGCCTGTTTCAAAAGAGTCTTTCGCTTGCAGTATTTTGCGATCTAAATTCAATGTTTTAATCCAAGTACTAGCTAACAGAAAGGATAAATTTTTATAATTAGCTTTCCACGTTTAATTACAAATTTTAAAAATATCTTCATGCAACAGAACGCCCAGCATCGTTATAATTATGCAAAGGTGTTCATTAAAACACAAAAAAATTTCAGAGCTTGTTTTAGAAAGAAATTTTATTTACAAGCAAAGTTCTCTTCTTACTAGTTTATTTTCAGTTAGTGCGCTATTCATGCCAAGGATGCTAGGCGTCCATTCCAGCGGAATAAATGGAGTCTTGAAAACACCTCTGAAAACTTACGCTGGTGCAGGTCAAGTAGATGGAAAGTTAAGTTAAGAAACACGAGGGCCTGGCTTGTTTTGCTGTTGCTGCAACTGCTGTAACTTATGCCCCGAAGACATTTTATACAAACTTCGTACTGGCGCACTAAGAAGTCGAAAACACATCCGGCCTGTCATTGTTAAAATTTGTATGCTGGCTGCAGTGGCAGTTTTGCTACTTCCTTTTTATCACGGCTTAAAACTCCGTTCTGGTTTGCTTATTTTCGTTGGTTTGGATGACGTGAATTATCTAAAGATGTATAATTAGTCACTGGTCTGGTTTAAACTAAAGATAATGTGCTTCTCTGTGGAATTTTGCATAATAGCGGAAAACTTGCAGAGATAAATTTATACATTGCAGCGCCGGTTGTTTAATACACAAGACATTAAAATAATTTATGAGCGTTGAAGAATACATTTTTGTACAAATTCACATCCTTATTAATTAATTCTGGACACTTCTTTTTATATATATTATTTATAAAATAACTAGTTACTGGGGTACAAGTAGAATCATCAATTTGAGCTTGGCAATGAATGTTTAATGAAACTATTCAGCAGTGTGTCTTATCGAACACTTAATTATGTTCACCTGTAAGTAGATACAGTTGTGTAATTGAATTCACATCTGCGCCCCTATCTCGTAAAGAAAATTTGATACTATTTCGAAATCGAATCAAGTTGCTTGTACGAGATTTTAACAAAATACGAGCCACTGTGTAAGACCCATCTAAAGTCAATTTGATTAATTTGCATGGTACCGTTACCTACATTTTCCTTTCAATTAGTGTAGTTTTGTAGTGACATCGATTTTCGCTAATATTCACTCAATTTTCCCCACCTTGTTACGATAAATTTATCATTTACGTAACATGTTCCATCTCTTCTTATTTTCATTATAAAGTCGTATTTTTTCCATTTCAGAATGAGCAAAATAATCTAAAATATCCACAAAGTTCAAAACAATAAAAGTGCTGTGGGCTTTGGTTTCTAAAACGATCTCTTTCGTTGACCGAAGTCTGGCAGGCAAGTCCACTTTATTTTGAATAATTTTTACTCCTAATTTTTGGATTCTCCCTTATAGATTTTTCAATATATTTTGCTATCAATGCATATTATCATATCATTATTAAGTTTTCACCTGTTAAATCTTATCTTATCTGTTCTTGAAATATAAATATTATATTTAAATTTTTTTCATCTAATTGTTGGCTTCCATTTTGTGTGAGTATCGATTGGTAGTGCCAAGTTTATCTGAGGTAAGTCAATTCAGATTTTTGGATTTTAAAAAGGTACTGCTGCTCTGGTTTTCAGAATCAATTGTTAGTGTGGGAATATTGGACCATTTGCTCTAAATAGAGTAGGTGAAAACCAAATTTTTGTGTCCATCCCTATCAACTTTTTATTGAATCTAGGCAGAGGTCTGAATAGCCATTTTCAACTAAAGGTGAGTTATTTTTTATTTTTTATAGAAATCCAGACAGGTCAAAAATTCAAAAAAAAGTTTTAATTAGAATATCTCAAGAATTATATTACGCACCTCGTCCTCAAGATCACTGCGTTATCTTACTATGTAGTACTGCTTTTTGTACTAGAGGGAGTCACAAATTTCAAAGAACTCAAAATGTCAATCATTGCCCTTACCGGCTACAGGACCCTGTTTAACCGGTAGAGTCATCTTGCTTTTTTGTGCAGCCGAAGGCGTCACGAAAAATTTACAAAATCCCTTTTTGGCTAGTTTAAGGTAAATTTCATCGTTATAAATAATCTATTTTGTGTTTTTTAGCTTCCTTAGCCCGATGGGGAAAAGGAAAAGATCGCCAGCTGATCGCTCGCCGGGCTGTTCTCGAAACAGATCTCGGTCTCGGCATGGGCATTCTCCTCATAAGAACCGCCATTTTGTTTCTCCTTCTCGATCTCGATCTCGGATTTCCGAAGGTTCTAGAGAATCGAAGTCTAGACGCTCTCAGGGCTCTTATGCCTCTTATTCTTACAATGGAAATCGAGGAAGAGATTCCTATGTTGTTAAAGAGCTCGAGTTACTCAAAAAGAGACTCGATCGCTATGAGGGTTCAACTTCAGCTCGACTCAGTTCAACTAGCCGAAGTAGCCGATCTGAGTCTACGACCAGATCAAGACCTCGACACTCACCTCGTAGCCCTCCTGTGCCCTTGGAAAGGGAAACAGGAGAAGATCAGGAAAACCTGATAGACCTAGCGAATTTGCAAGGGTCACCCAGGTCACCAGAGGCGTTAGTTCTTACAGAGGACGTTAATTTGGACGACGACATTCTAAAAGCCTTGGGGGAGCAGAAAAACGTCAATAAACATGGGTATGAGGCTCATGTTGTGTTAAAAAAGCGATGGGAGGAAATTCTAAGTGGTGGACTTGGTAAGGAGGAGCGGGAAGCCTTGAAGGAAAAATACCCAATCCCAAATAATATTCCAACCTTAAAGTCACCAGCTATTAATCTTGAAATAAAGAAAGCAGTCCCATCAATTACAATTAAAAAGGACAAATTCCTCGAGATAACTCAAGCCATGCTGGGCCATGGCATTTCGGCCATAGGTAAGGGCCTTTCAAGTCTTTTGACTGACAGTAATAGCCTGGATGCAAAAAACCAGCTAATCTCTCGGTTGAGCGATGGAGCAAAACTCTTAACTGATGTTCACCATAATTTGTCTCTAAATAGAAGACACTTAGTAACGAGCTCACTAAATACCTCTATCAAAGAGGTTATTCAGGGAACTCCAGTCGATGGCCTATTATTCGGCCAAAACTTAGCTGAAAAAATAAAAGCTGCAAAGGAAGTTGAAAGGTCAGTTTTTAAATTAAAAGAGCCTTCAAAGGTTAACGAAAAACAAAAAGTTAATTTAAACTTCAAAAGCCCGTCGGGTGCAGGTTATACCCAGCGCCGGACGGGCAATCACCGATCGAATTACCAACCTCGATCCCGTCACCAGCAGTATTACCAGAAAAAACAGGAACCCCAGCAAAAATTCAGGAAATAGAGGTAGGTTGTATTGCAGGCCGATTGAGACATTTTGTTGAAAAGTGGGAACAGTTTTTACCAGCTAGGTCTAAAGTTTTAGACTGGGTTAAAGGCTATAAATTACCCTTTTGTAGTAAGCCTATAAATAATTCAAATTCGACGACCAGATGCTCCTTAAGTGAAGTAAATATTTTCAAAAAAGAAATTGAGAAACTTTTAGCATTAGGGGCTATAGCTCACTGTGAGGAATCTGACTATCAGTTTGTCTCACCATGCTTTCTCACTAAAAAAACCAAATGGCTCTATGCGCTTTATCCTAAATCTTAAAAAGCTAAACACCTTTTTGAGCCCACCTCATTTTAAAATGGAGGATTCCCGTACAGTTATGAGACTGTTAAATTTGGACTACTTTATGGTAAAAATTGACCTTAAAGATGCATATTTTTTACTTTCAATTCACAAAAACTACAGAAAATTTTTGAGGTTTCGTCTAAATTCTGAATTGTTTGAATTTACGTGCCTACCCTTTGGTCTGTCAGTAGCCCCATATATCTTTACTAAATTGATAAAACCAATTTTAAAACACTTTCGAGAAAAAGGTATACTTGTTGTATCATATATTGATGACTTTCTTATATTGAACTCGTCAAGACTTCAATGTCAAATTGACCTCGAATACATAATTCAATTTCTCACGTCCCTTGGCTTTATATTAAATTTCGAAAAAAGTTGCCTAATCCCAATGCAAAGGTGTCAATTTTTGGGTTTTATATTTGATACCAAAAAGATGACGGTAGAACTCCCTAAAGAAAAGCGTGAAAAAATAATGAAGTTTTTAAATATTTTTATCAAGAAGAAAACGTGCAAGATTAGAGAATATGCACAGTTTGTAGGCCTTCTAATTTCTACTTGCCCTGCAAGTAAATATGCAAAGCTTTACACAAAACAATTAGAGCGTGAAAAGTTCTTGGCATTACAAAAATCTAATCAAAATTATAACGCAGTAATGAACTTATCTAACAATATAAATGATGATATCTCTTGGTGGTTAAAAAATATTAATACAATGGAAAATACAATTAGACATGACCATTTTGACCTGGAGATTTATACTGATGCAAGTACAACAGGCTGGGGGGTTTTTGCAAATAATCAAACCACACATGGCTGGTGGAATAGGGAAGACGCTCAAAAACATATCAATACCTTAGAGCTTAAGGCTGTTTTTCTGGGTTTACAATGTTTTGCCAAAAACCTAAATTCCTGTAATATTTTAGTAAGAGTAGATAATACCACTGCGATGGCCTACATTAATAAAATGGGAAGTGTGCAGCACACAGACCTCCACACTTTAACAAAGCAAATCTGGAAATGGTGTGAGAGTAGAAATATTTGGTTATACGCTAGTTATATCAATACCAAACAAAACAAAGCAGATCAGGGGTCTAGAACAATTTCAGTAGAAACAGAATGGGAACTGGCACCTTTCGCTTTTGATAGAATAGTAAAACAATTAGGTGTTCCAAAGGTTGATTTGTTTGCATCTTATATAAACCACAAAGTGGAAAGATATATTTCATGGCACAGAGACCCTAATGCTATAGCCAGCGATGCCTTTACAGTGCCTTGGGCTAATAATTTTTTCTATGCCTTTCCGCCTTTTTCCCTGATACTTAGAGTCTTAAACAAGATTATGAGTGACGGTGCAGAAGGCATAGTAGTGGCACCCTTTTGGCCCAGCCAACCCTGGTTCCCCCTTTTCAACATGCTTATGGTGTCAAAGCCAGTTTTATTGAAACCAAATAAACATTTACTGTCTTCCCCTTTTAGCAAAGTTCACCCAATGCATCAAGGCCTTACCCTGGTTGCCGGAACGCTGTCCGGGAAGCCTTCAAACAAAAAGGATTTCCAGAGCAATCCTTAGAAACAGCCATTTCCTCACTATCGGAGAGTACAATCAAACAATACAACAGCTCCTTACAAGCCTGGTGGGCATTCTGCAACTGTAAAAATATCAACCCTTTTCAAGGAGAAGTAGAACACATAATAACATTCCTACAACTACAGTTTGATAAAGAGAAAAACTCCTATGCTACGTTTAATCAACATCGATCGGCACTTTCTCTGATACTTCCTCACGACATCGGAAAAAATACTCTGGTGAGACGATTTCTTAAGGGCATATTTAAGCTAAGACCACCCAAACCAAAATACAGTATAACATGGGATCCTTCAATAGTGTTAAAATACATAAAGAACCTACCATCTAATGATGCTCTAAACCTCCTGGAGCTAACGAAAAAGTTAGCAATTCTTCTAGCATTAGCTACTGGACAACGTCTTCAAACGTTGCATCTAATAAAAGTCAAAAATATTATTTTCCAGGAAAGTGGAGTAAAAATATATGTTCCAAATAATATTAAGACCTCAAGGCTGAATGCATATCAACCTTACTTCGAATTGCAATATTTTCATGAAGAAAAGCTATGCGTGGCATCAACACTCTTATCGTATATCGAAAAAACAGCTGCAATAAGACCAGACTCCGAAAATTTTCTTTTTATATCTTCTAAGCCTCCTCACAAACATGTATCTACATCCACCATAGCACATTGGCTCAAACACTTGCTTCACAGGGCTGGTATCAACACGAAAATATTCACAGCCCATTCTACAAGACACGCTTCTACATCAGCAGCAAACCGTGCTGGTGTTTCTTGGGACATTATAAGTAAAAATGCAGGGTGGAGCAACAGATCAAAAGTATTTGCTAGATTCTATAATAGACCCCTGGATAATAAGGAATCAGATTTTATGTCTGCCGTGTATAGCAGTACCTGAAAAATGTTAACAATAAAAATAGAGGTACCTTCATTTCACTTTTCATAACATAAAATGAAAATAAACACTACTTTAAAACTTTCTATATTTATTTATTTATTTAATTAGAAATAATCAAATAAACAGTAGGGACTGCTCAGCTGATAATAGAATGAGAAGAAGCTGAGCTGACAGTAGCAACAGTGACAGTTAGTTCGATCGATTACGATTTTTTCGAGACCAATCAACATGGTATTTCACTCTATTACGTCATTCGTCATTTATCATTGGTACACTAACAAGCGGAGAGCGGATTTTGTTCTACCGCTATATTTTGTTCTTTGAACAGCTACATAGTAAGATAACGCAGTGATCTTGAGGACGAGGTGCGTAATATAATTGAACGATCAAACGAACTTACCTGTGATGTTCGATCGTAATTATATATAGCACCTCGTCCGAAGAGATCACTCCCAACCCTCCCAAGACTAGACCCCATTTCCAAAATATAGCGGGAAACTTTAAACTTAGATGACTCTACCGGTTAAACAGGGTCCTGTAGCCGGTAAGGGCAATGATTGACATTTTGAGTTCTTTGAAATTTGTGACTCCCTCTAGTACAAAAAGCAGTACTACATAGTAAGATAACGCAGTGATCTCTTCGGACGAGGTGCTATATATAATTACGATCGAACATCACAGGTAAGTTCGTTTGATCGTTCAATTTTGACATATTCTGGATTTTAATAATTTCAACCCCAGGTTTATCTTGTAGTATCTATAGTAGCTACCTGCTACCTTAAATTGGAAGGAAAATTTTGTCTATTTAGGGGAGAATCCAAAGATTTAATTTCTTATTGTTTTACCTTATTTTTGCTCATATTTTTGCCTGCCAGAGTTGCTGTCAGGAAAGCAGCATTTTGCTCAATCATAACGAGCATTTTAATTTAATCTTATTATTTTAATTTTAATATATCTTATCATTATTCTCAATTATTTAATTGTATTTTTTTTATATTAAAATATTATATTTTTTTTCAACTTGCAATAGCTGTTCATACCTGATTCTGTTGGAAGGAAGTGTCTGTACAACAATCGTTTTATATTAAATTTCAATTTAAATTTTCTTTGCAAGACACTCACTTTTTGACAGAATTCAGGGATTTAATATTCCAAATATTGGTGAACCTGATACTGCCTTATTCTTTTCTGGGTACCTACTCGACATAAAGATCACTGTTTGGAGCCTGGATCAGCTGGAGTGACGTTACCCCAGCAATCTATCCTCTTCCTGGATACAGGAAACAACACGAAGAGCTCTAGTTCACGAAAGTGAAACCCCAACACCCATTAAAGAGCTCCGGATTGGAAAGGTATATGGTATCAGATTCACCAGAAAAACCAAGCTGTCAACACTAAAATTTTACAGTAACATTTACTGTTACTCTATGTTACATATAACATTGTTAAATATCAAATAAAATTATTGTTTGTTGGATTTTGAGTAGTTTCATTTGCACATAAAGGGACTACACGTTATCCTAATTTTTTGAATTCCACGACCCTAGGTTATCTTGTCTTAAAGTAACAAGTTTCAGATTAATTTGTAACAACCTGCTGCTGAGAAGAAGAAGAAGTCCCATCACTTCCAAAAATCTACAGACTTCAAAAGTTGTCTCCAAGCAACGAGATTTCACTGAGATCAGTGGGCGCCAGTATTCGCTCTCTACACTGGCGTTTGCTTGATGACTGCAGCCACTTTCTTCCTACGCGTCATAGTCTTCTGAATAGGAACTTTGTCTACAATTGCTGCTCACATCCCTTCTCCACCGCAGCTGAATTTTAATCTTCTATTGCGTCTGTCTTTTGAGAAAGATCTGCTTTGATGGCTTTCTCTAGATTTTTGGCTTTGGACATGTTGATTTCGGTAAGAGTATTTTGCCTAACTCATTCTTCGTGCTTACAGCAAGTCCGTATCTCTGCTACTATATCGATGAAGTCAGGGGCGCAACTAGCTTGTTGGTTTTGGGGGGGCTTGAGCCCCGGGTCTCTATAAGTCGATTTGGTGACAGTATATGATGTTTTTCAAAACTTACTATACAGTACGTATTTCACAAATGCCTGAATTTCTACGTTCTTAGTTGAAAAAAAAAAGAACAAAGTTATAAAAGATATTTTTCTACAACTGTCAAAAAATGATGATGTTCGCACACTCATGACAGTTTGCGAAGTGACATTTTTTTTCCCAGGTATTGATTTTTTAACATTCCCATGATGCCGTGCGCGAACTAGCTATTTGTTCGCACACTGGGTGTCATGGGTGACACATACTTGTCAGGAAACCAAAAATAATTAAAATTCACCTACTTTTATTTGAAAATGCAATATTAGCTTCGAATGATCGATATTTAAATGGAGTTGTAGAAAAAATATTGTTTGCAACTCGGGCGCGAAATACTTTGTATAAAGTAGCATTTCGCGCACTAGATACAAAAATAACTATTTTATGTATGGGTCTGTTCCTCATAATTAGTGCGCCTCCTACAACTTAAACAAAAGGAAATACAAAAAAAAGTTTAGTACAAAAGTTGTAGGGTTTTATCTCTATTATGTTTTGCATTTATCAAAATGGGCAAATGACAGGTGCCAACTGTCATAATGACAGCACTCGCATTTTTTTAAATAGAACAGCCTATATATTTTTGGCTAGAATGATAGATCTTTTTCTTCTGATTCCAAATATACCATATATGTTGATATTTGGTTCAGCTGTTTTTGCGCTATTTCATTTTAAAAGTGCATAGAGCAAGCCTCATCATTGATATTAGAAACCGGGAACCTAATTTAGGGTAATGTAAATGCATTTTTAAACTTAAATAGCGTAAAAACAGCTGAATCAAATGGTATATTTGAAATCAGAAGAAAAAAATCTATCATTCTAGCTAAAAATATATAGAGTATTCCATTTAAAAAAATGCAAGTGCTGTCATTATGACAGTTGGCACCTGTCATTTGCTCATTTTGACATGTACGAAAGATAATAGAGATAAAACCCTAGGTACAACTTTTGTATTTAACTTTTTTTTATATTTTCTCTTGTTTAAGTTGTAGGAGCCGCACTAATTATAAGGAACAGACCCTGTACATACATAATATAATATGTAAGTAAAAATATATTGAGTTTGAAACTTCTTAAACTATTTAAATCGGTACTAAAAACAACTCAAAAACTGAAACAAGTTCTGTTAAATTAAATTCCTCCTAAGTGCACAAACAGCAGACGAACCACGCACCAGCAGACGAAAGGGTTAAAAAACTGTTGTGTCACTGGAAGGCACCCTACTTTAAGCTTTGTGTTTTTCATGTCACCATAAAATAGCAGATGCTTGAGAGGGCAGGGGAGACTCGGGGAGAGGGAAAACGAACAGTTCAGTTGCGCGAAACTCTAATGCACTGGAACGCCCATAAACAGTCCAAAGCGCTCTAGAGCAGCTCAGGAGTACTTAAAGTGCGTCACTGGAAAGCGACTCAGATCTGCTCGCTCGGGTTTGGGAGAGCGGATGGCTGATTTGTGTTATTACCATCATGTTTGTGACCATCGGCTTTGGGGGGGCTCATTTTAAGCTTAGGGGGGCTAAGCCCCCCCCCCAGCCCCCCCTAATTGCGCCACTGGTTGAAGTACTGAACGCCTATTTGTTCAGTGAAGTCTTCTGAAGCCTCTAGATCGGCCAATCTGACCACCTTCTCGATTTCACTATCTACAGCGTCATGTAATAGACTTGACTTACATATCTGTTTCCATGCAAGAATTCCTACAACATCTGCATTGTCACTTTGTTTGTCAGGAATACTCTGGAGTTTGAGAAACCTTACCCAATCGGCATTTTTCTTTTCGGACTGTTTCTATTTGGCCTTCGATTTCTTGTTGAGTGTTCTGAAATAATTCGACGAACTTCTCAATGTAATGCTTGCTGTCTTTGCTTCCGATCTTCCTGTTTGTTTTTCAGTCACTTGCTTTCTTGTTGTTGCAAAATTTTCTGAATTTGGTACTTTTCTTTTCTTTTCTATCTGCAGTCTTCCGTCTGCAACATTTTCTGCAGTAAGTAACGTTTTTCTGTATGTCGCTTGTCTTCTTTCTCTTGTTTTTCTTTTTTTGGTTCGTCTTCTTCTGCAACTCTTTCCTCGTCCTCAAGTTTCGATAAATCGAGCATCTACGGTTTATTTGATCTCCTCTTTCGAGGATCTGTGGTCTCGTTTTTTACCATAGACGAGAACATTTTCCCTTCCAAAATTAATTTACTGTTTACGCAATAGTATTTGAAATTTAGTAAACTGGACTGCGTCAGGAAAATCGCGCAAACAAATAGAAATAGAAATGACTATTTCACTAGAGTGTATTACACCAGCAATAAATTCGGTATTCACCTGACAATAATGCTACCTGGACCAACAACATGGTATTTCAGTGACCATCTTTTGACATTGTCAAACTGGTATTTTTAATTTGAAGTTTTTATTAATAATTTTGCATTCTATTTATTTTCAACATCTTACGTGAAATAGTCATGACGAATACCACTCGAGAAAAAATTGTGTCGGCAAAATTGTTCTCAAGGTTTTATTCAAGTTTGTTTGTTTGTATAAAAATCACACCGAAACTAGCTACTATTACAAGACTTCATTTAACTACAATCAAGCTTAATCTAAATCTAAAAACTAAATCACAACTCACTGAATTACTATCAACTCACGGGGGTATGGGACTGATACCAGGACCCCCTCTTCAGCAGAAGGGATGCAATACCAAAAACTTCAACCCCTCCTAGACAATACAAGGTCGTCATTCCTGCAAGCGACGACTGGCTAGAGCCTGTCCCAGGCTTCCTCAAATCGAAGGGGCTCATCTGGTACACAGACAGGTCTCCGATGAAGGAGGGTGCAGGGGCTGGTGTATATAGTGTAACGATTAAATAATACAAAAACAGTAATTTAGTGTCAAAATATAATATATATATTGAAGATTGTTAAGCGATGCGAAGATTGGCCAAAAATCCACAACACTCGCCAATCATCATAAAAAAAAAACAAATTCTTCAGTAACCAACAAATTAGTTACATCTACTCTAAAAACTTCCTCAAGTAGTCAGAGAATCTTTCTCTTAGACATTCTCCTCTAAGATTTTCTTCTCTAGCAATTTCTACTCTGAAATTTCCTCCGTCTCAGTACTGCTCTGAAATGCGAAATTAAACGGCTTCATACGGTCAGCTCAACTGACACCTTCATATCCCTTACGTGCACGATTTGACCCTTGCAGGTCCTCTACAATATAACGATCATGATCTAGAACCTCTTTAATTTGGTAAGGACCACTGAACTTAGGCAGGAACTTTTTGCTTTTACCCCATTTGCAGAGCTTGT
Organism: Ceutorhynchus assimilis; assembly: GCA_917834065.1. Taxonomy (NCBI): domain Eukaryota; kingdom Metazoa; phylum Arthropoda; class Insecta; order Coleoptera; family Curculionidae; genus Ceutorhynchus; species Ceutorhynchus assimilis. The sequence continues at coordinate 10,425,541 of OU892281.1, forward strand.
CTTTTTCAGAATAATTTGGTCCCCTACCACATACTTATGACATTTCTTTCTTTTAGCATCAAAGTATGTTTTTTGCTTGTCTTGAGCAATTTGAATTTTTGAAGCAGCTTGCTGCCTAGATTGTGTGATGTCATTTTCAACATGGTCCTCTGTGACAACTCTACTCAGAAATGAATCACCCAATGCTCTTGGTCTGTATCCAAAAAGCAGTTCACAGAAACTCTTCCCAGTGGAACTGTTTACTGCAGAATTAATTCCAAAAAGAATAGACTTAATTGACTCGTCCCACTTTCTTTCATCTTCGTAAGATGTTGAAATGGTCTTCAACAAAGTGCTGTTATATTTTTCCACTTGCCCGTTGGCACGTGGAGTGGCTGTTGCATTAAATACCAGTTTGATTCCTAGCTCCTTGTTAAAGCTGATAAAGGAGTTACTTGTAAAACAAGATCCTCTGTCACAAATCATGCGTCTAGGAGTAAAGAAAGTCGGAAAAATTGTTTCTTGTTTGTTCCTGGTTTTGTTTTGGTACTTGGAACTGGGTTGGCATGAAGAAACTTCGTGAAAGCAACTACTGCTACTATCAAGTATGCATTTTTCCTCGTGCTCTTCACAAACGGCCCAACATGATCAATGTGAAGAGTATGCAATAGGATTGGAACCTTTTCTATTTTATGGATTATTTACCTGTAGGTGCTTTGTTGTATGCACATTGTAGACAAGCAGAAATATAGCGGTCCACATATTTTCGCATTCGTGGGAAACCAATACTTACTACCCATGTTTTTGCGGTCGCAAAATGGCCCACATTGTCAAGATGGCACATTATCACTAAGCGTCTGCCCGCCTTTGGAACGTACCATCGTAAACCAGCAGATATTTTCCGCCAAAGTTTTATGTCTTTCAGCGAGTAATCTTTGTGAATCTGTTTTTCGTCACTCTTTACTGGTTTCCTCAACAATATTTCAATCAACTCCTTGCATGTGCTATCTTTCAGTGGCATCAGTTAATGTCTACTTGAAAAATATCAATAACTTCTGATCTTTCATAAGGTTTATCTTCTGCAATTGGGTTTCGGCTCAATGTATCCACATGTGACATTTTTGATCGTTGCCGATACTCTACACTGAAATTCAATTCTTGGATGGAAAGCCACCACCGTGCAATGCGCAGAATCAGATCACGCTTTGACATTGCAGTTCTCAAGACACTACAGTCAGTTATTACTTTGAACGATAGCCCTAATAGGTATACTCGGAACCTCTGTAACGAGCAAACCACTGCTTACGTTTCGAGTTTTTAGGAGTGATACTTTGTTTCTTTCTTCGCAGCCTGTCGGCTGAAAAAAATTATGGCTTTAGGTTGCCATCTTCCTTAATTCACCAAGCTTAATATTCGAAGCATCGGTGTGGACCTCTGTTTCTAACCCAGGGTCATATAGGGCAAGTATAGGTCTCTTGATCAAAACTCCTCTAAGTTTCGCAAAAGCACCGTTCTGCTCTATACCCCAGTAAAATTGTACATCCTTTTTGGTAAGGGAGTGCAAAGGGCGGGCAATTTGTGCGAAATCTCTCACATATTTCCTGAAATAGCTGCATAGACCGATGAATTGTCGAATCTGATGCACATTTTTTGGAACAGAAAATTTCTCTACTGCAGAAATCTTCGAAATAGGTACCGGGTCAGATACCGGCAGCATAATCTCATGTCCTAAATAATCAATTTGCTCCTTGAAGAAATTACATTTTGACAGTCGCAAAGTGACACCTGCATTCAAATACATCCCCAAGAACAACCAACCCAGACGCAACAGTAGGAGAAGGCACCAAGATGTCATCCATGTATGCTAAGGCAGTAGAAAAACTCATGGAGCCTGGTTAATCGTCCGTTGAAACACCGCTGGAGCATTTACTAATCCGAACGGCATCCTTAAATATTCGTAGTGACCATCAGGAGTTACGAAAGCTGTTTTTTCTCGGGAGTTCTCCGCCAATGCTATTTGGTGGTAACCGCTCACCATGTCCAAGGTCGTAGAATACTTGCATCCCTTTAAAATCTCTAAATGGTCATCCACTCTTGGAAAAGGATAACAGTCTTTCATTGTTTTTGCGTTAACAGCGCGGTAATCTACGCACATGCATGTTTCACCAGTTTTCTTCTTAACCAATACAATCATACTTGAATAAGGCGATCTAGACTATTGTATAATATCGGTTGACAGGAGTTCATTAACTATTTTGCGCACCTTCGCCCTTTCATGCATAGAAAATCTATATGGTCTATATATCACACGAATTTCCATTTCCGCGGATCCAATGTGACCTAGTTCTTTCAAATTTTCCGCAAAACAATCGCAATACTTGTTTACCAATAATACAAGATTATTTAAATCGGTTCTAGAAAACTTTTCTGGCACACAAGTGGTTAAATCATTTAAGGAAAATTTTTCCAAATTACAAATATCTACTTTTAAACAGGTACTTACATTTTCGTCATCAGGAATGCAAGGAACACCTCTTGCCTATTTGTACCAGAACAGATCACATCTTCTGAAATATTTAAAATTGGAATTTTCAAATCTCTCTTCTCGTGAAAGTAGCAACACTACCTTCTTTGAGCCCGAACCTGCTCTTGGGGCTGCTTCCTGCCTGGCGAAAACCAAGATCAGGAATTGGTCCAACAACCAGTTCCGCAACGAATGGCTGGAACAGGGACGCCTCAGACAGTCAAGGATCTTTATACAAGGTCCTTCAAACTGCAAAGAGGCAAATAGCCTCCTAAAACTAAACAAGAGCCAACTAAGAGGCGTTCTGACGGGTCACTTGGTGGTCAGACCCCACATGCACAAAACCGGACTCAGTAATAAGACGGAATGCAGGTTCTGCAGCGAAGAAGATGAAACTACCAAGCATATAGTCTACTTGTGACGCCCTCTTCAGTTGCAGACTACGATGATACCTCGGGTACAGTTTCCTGGAACCTGAAGAAATTAAGCATGTCCGGCCTGAGCGGGTCTGCACCTTCCTTAAAAGTTGCAGACTCCTAAGGTAAGACAGGACTGCACCAAGAGGGGGATAACCTGTAAAGTAAAGTCTTCCCTTTCAAATCAATCAATCAATCATCAACTCGCGTTCCACTTATGATTCGACTATTAACTTTTTCGCGTTAAATTCACCAGTTAGTAATTTTTGACGCACTGGCGCTTAATTTATCAATGATATTTTCAATCGACAGCCTCAATTTCATTATTTATCTAGACCCGGTGATTGAAGAGAGACTCGGAAGTCCAACCATAAAATATTCTATTTAGATTTCTGTTCTTAAAGAATGCATTTTTTACCTCAAACTTATTGTTTTCGTCCAGTTGATTTATTTGAGTCCACTTTTAAAACGTATTTCCTCTGACCAGTTTAACAGAATTTTTATTCCAGGCTCTTTTATATATCATTAAATTGTAAACTGCCCGTCATCACTCCGAATCTACATCACAGCTACTTAAGCTAAGCTTTCCCGCTTTTTCGCTCACGTCCCCCTTGACACACGAGTTCACCTGTATCTCGTAGTCTGCTTTTAACTGCCGGAACATATTGACAACGCTCGCAGCAGGAAAGCGGATTAGTCATAATGAATCTACGTACGTACGAGCGAATTTTAGAGCTGTCGTTTTCAGGTCATCAACTGAGCTTTGATTTGAATAATTAGGCAAGGGTCTCTTTTCCCTTTCGGGTTTTTTTACAGACATTTTGTATGTTGGTAGGTACTTTACAGTTTTGCAGCTTTGTGTATAATGATTAAACGAGAAGTTTTTTCACATTTGTTTGAGTTAGTTACGGGCAAAAAAAGCTCAACTAATTAACTACAATATATATTCAATTAATATTTCAAAAATATCTGGTAATATTTATATAAGGCAAGTGAAGCGATTCCTTGAACCTCTGTCCCATAACTTTTTTAATCCCGCCAGAAGTTTTGAACTCCAACGTCGTGCATTATCTTGGCCTGGAGTTGCAAAGAGAACTTTGACGATCTTATTGAATAAGTTTTACTTTCCTTGATAAAATAAGAATATTTCATTTGATGTTTTTGCTGCAGCTAATATTCAGATTGAGACTGGAATTCGAGTCAAAGATTTAAATTTTTTATTTTTAATTCTAATGTAAAATATTAAGCTCCTGGAAATTTAGATAAATACCTACCTATATGAAGCATTTTCATGTATAGAATGGAAGCAAATCTAATTATTGTTCCCAAACTTTGCTGCTTCCTACATACTTCACAAAAGCCAAGAAATTAAGTTATCGACAAAGATATAATGGATTTTCAAGGCTCCTCATTCTCCATAAAGCCTTATAATAATATGATGTTATGATAGTTTAGTAGCAGCATAGTTGTCTCATGTGAAACTATAATTAGTTTTAATATTGTGCCTTGTCATTTTGAAGGAATTACAAGTGAAGCCTCTTCCTGCATTGCAGCGCGATACTGCCTGCGCAAAATTAATTACTAAAATTAGTCTCGACCGTGAAAGCAATAACAAACAAAGGAACCCAAGACTGTCGTACGAAACCAACAATTTTAAGTGTTTGTAATAAACCGAAAAGTCGGTATACAACAAAAGCCAGCATGACGTAGATTCGCAAGTGAGAGAGAGCGTATACACTTAAACGATTTACGGTGTTTTCGAGGTTCCCCTTCTTTTGTTTGGATTAGAACAATTATGTATTTTCCAGACTTTGTGTAAATTTTGCTTTTTGTTTGTAGGTTGGTAAGCATGCATATTGTTAGGGTTTCATCTTACAAAAGTTTATTTTGGTTCGAAGTGTGGATAGAGTCCATCTAATCCAAAATCATCAAAAGTTACGTCACTTTATAGGGACGAAAATATCTATACCCGTTGTATAGAGAACGAGTGTGCCTCATTATGTTTTACAATTGCCTAACATCATCCATTGATTTTATTCCAGATGGAAATTTGGTGATAAATTTGTATTAGTCGGCTGAAATAAACTCTGCCGTCAGCATTTAATTCGCTGACATCAAAAAACAAACTTACCTTCATTAGGTTTACTGCTTGAGAGAGTTTAAACTAAATTAGCCGCTCTGAAAGTTCAACTCTGAATTGGATTATTGTTTGCCCAAAATCCCTAAAAAAAAAATTAACGATACTTATTTGTGGATGTTTTTCGTTGTGAATCGTGAATATTTCCAGGCTGTTAATAATTTGTAGGACATCGTCCTAGGAACTTTGCTGTTTGTTTTGCAGCAAGGCTGTTATCTGCCAAGTCCTTGCAGGCCTATACCCAAAGAGTATAGCCTCTTATTAACATAATATGAATAGTAAATACTATTTTTGAAATTTATTCATAAGTAATTAAATTAGTAAAAACATCTCAACTACTCTTCCATAAACTTTACTTTATTCAAAATTCCCTTATAAATACGTAAATTTCTAATTTATATTCGCCACTATTTCATCCCTGAAAAAAACACTTAAAATATTTCCACCTCGTACCGGAATATTTTAGATTGCTCTACTCCAGACGTTATCGCAACAGCAGCCAGCCAGCGCCTTACTACAACCGTCTAACAAAATAAATGAAGTTAAATTTGTATTCAGCATAACTTTAGCACGTTTTCTTGTAGAGCAATATATCGCCTTACACTAAAACTCCCAACACCACTTCACCGAATTAATAGTTTTACCAGAGAGGAAACGCCATTTTAGTGCAACGGTGCGTTTATCAAAATCATAGAGCTTTAATTACAGTAGAAATTTCTCTTTTTGGCTTAATCGGAAAGAATGGATCCATTATTTTAATTTATTATAAGGCAACTCAGCTAATGGAACAAGGATATATTTGTTTTTAAAATTATTGAATATTTTACAGAATAGAAGTTACTCCACTGGAATGCTTATACCTACATGATGGAAAAAGAATCAACTGCAGAAAAGATGGACCAGCAAGCCAGATCTTTGGTGATTTTAGGTGACAGTGGAATAGATGTTAATATAATAACAAGTTGACCCATGAGTAGTTTCAAGATCAAAATCAAAGATAGAACAAGAGTAACACTGGGCTGTCATATCAAAGAAAATTATGTGAAATAATAGGTACATATATTTTTCATTAGTAGGTAAAATCTGTTTTTTTTTAAAGATAATAGTCAAATGACATTATGTTGGCAATACAATGTAAAATTGTCAATGCTATCAAATTTTTTATGTAGAAAAGGCTTGTGTTGCCAACAAACAGACTTTCTATGTTGTTCGATCCCAATCGAATTTTATTTATTAGTTAATTTGGTAATTATGGGTAAACTGAAAACAAGGCTCATTGTATGAATTTCATGTATATATTTTTTGGGTTGTGTATAAAATTTGCCCAGCCTACATTAGGCCTGGTTTATCCAGGCGCCCTTTTGCGGTACCTCCTTGTAGCAATTAAGCTACTTTGAGCATTACCCAATTGGAATGTCTCATATCCATCTTCAGTTCGCTGTTCGGCTGAGCATGTGAGTTTTTAGAGCAGAAGACTCAACGAAGTCGTTTTATGTTTTTTATTGAGCATTACCTAGTTGGAATGTCTCATTTCTATGTTCAGTTCACTGTTCGGTTGAGCATAATATGAATTTTCAGAGCAGATAGACCCAACGAGGTTCTTTTATATTTTTTTTATTGAGCATTACCTAAATGGAATGACTCATTTCTATGTTCAGTTCGCTGTCCGGTTGAGCATATAAGTTTTAAGGGCCGATAGACCAGTAGAAAGGGTCCCAATTTAAATAAAATGATCGATCATTATTATTATTTTACACGATAATATTTAGTTAAGGGTAGTACTGGGTTGGAATCGAATTATTCTTACATTTATGATTCTCATTAAATTGAGATCCTAGATTTTGTAATTTTTCACTAAACTTCTATGGAACATAATTAAGTGGAAAGCGCAATATTTCAGATTTAATATTGAGGTCTACTTCGAGGTTTGAGACCTTGTAACGTTTAAAGTTACTTGTCCTTTTTTCTTTCAAATTTAACATTATATAACCCTTTTTAAATGTTGACAGTCTGGTGACTGACATTTAAAGAGTACAGGGTTCCCGCTATTTATTATATAGCAATTATTACACTAGAGGGCGCAATTTTCTTTTAAATTTGATATATTGGTTAGTACCAACAATTTCCGTGGCTATCTGGAGAGGAAGCGCTGTATCCGTACTCTCCTGGCCCGTAGGAAATCGATTCTGGTCCTTTTGAATTGTCTCGTTGAACTGGACGGTTGATTGGCTGAAAGTGCTGATCGAAAAAAAAATATCTTACCGGCCTTTGGGCGTTGCCTTGTTTAACAAATTAAAGTTGCGTGTGGCAATAATCTGTTGATTTAAGAAAAATTCGAATTAAAAAGTCTCGTGATTGCGGTTTGATTTAAGTTTGAACTCCCACCCAAAAACGTGGAGTGTTCTTTCAAGTTTTATAAGTAATGGCTTTTCAAGGAATGCCTTATCACTTAGGGTCTTTCGAACGGCCGATTTCTCCAACAAGTCCATTCCAAAAAAAAAGGCCACATTTTCAAATCAACACCATTTCCGTGGAGCTTGACATTGAACCTTTGAAGGGCTTCCTACCCTACCAAGAAGCTGCACGTTTGACGACGATCATAGTCCCTTTCCTGCCTGGATTCTGGGCTAGAATCTACCAGTTCTTATGTGTGGCCCCTTCCGTCCAGATATCGAGAGACGAGAATGGATGGTTTCCGGATCTGCTTTATGTTGGAATGGAGGCTTCTATAAGTTTCACTAATAACTCTCAACTTACCTCTTTTATTTCATAAAATCAGTTTTACAGTCGATTAACAAAGTTATGATAATTTTTTTATTTGTCACTCATTTGTAAAACGTCATTTATTAAGTCAAAATATAAACAACGAAAATTGATTTTTACCAGTTACTGGCTCTACTGACTTGTAAAATTGACAGCTAAACTGTAAAAACTTTTTACCTACGAGCGTGCGGTAAAGTGCACTTTACCGCACGTATTTGCAAATGGAAACTAGCACTTTACCGCACACTATGCGGTAAAGTTAACTTTACAGCATAGTGTGCGGTAAAGTGAACTTTACAGCATAGTATGCAGTAAAGTGGACTACAAAGTGTGCGGTAAAGTGCACTTTACCGCATAGTGTGCGGTAAAGTAGAATTTGATATTTATAATCAAAAATCCTTTTTTTTTTCCAGATAATGGATTTTTGATAATTTCTAAATCTAATCTAATTTCATTAATTAATCTGATTCAATAATTAATTTTATCAATGCCCTTTTTTGGAGATGTAGATGCTCATAGGTAAAATTTTGTACCTAACACATGCGGAAAGTCCTTTACCGCCCGGGTGCGGTAAAGTATCACTTTCCGCATTTGTTAGGTAAATAACTATTACAAGTCAGTAGGGTCAGAGAATTATTTATTAAAATTGTATTACCTATATGTATTAATTTTTTATTTATTATTTAAGATTGTTTACAAATGAGTAACAAATAAATTATTGTACATCATAAGCCAGGTATCAGTTTTTACTGGTGATTGAAGGAAATGACTAGCGAGCCGTCAGGCGAGCTTGTCACCTTCAAGAGGTTTTACCTGGCTAATAATGTAAAATACTATTATATATGACACATGACAGGTACAAATTTATTCTTGACACAATGGCGAAAGAAAATTGGTTTTTAGTTTATTAATTTTACTATGTTAGCATAACTTCTGGTTGGACAACATGTTCTGAATTTGAATTATTGGATAATAGCTTGCCGTCGAAAATTGATCAATTTTTAACCTGGGGAGGATTTCCTTCAAGTCGACTATTTGACTTAGGCCCAACATGAGCATATTATGGACCCATAGTTAATTCATTAACAAAAGGGGTTACAATCTTATAAATGGAAACTTCGTGGCGCCCTCAGTAAATACCCCCTAAACACGACCAGAAATGCTCTCCGATGAAAAGCTGCCGTAAGCAATAACATCTCTCTAATCCAGAGTAATTAAAAACCTTACATCCTGTATAGTATGGGTACCGCATTCCCACTCTCAAGCACCTGAGCATCAAAAAATATGCGCAATGCATTGGGAGAAGAGGAAGACAGACGCATATTAGTAATTCTATGAACAAGGTATAATTTTAAAACCTATTTTTTTTTGACGAACTTACATGTGCGTGTCGTTACACATGTAATGTTCAAAAATCAAAATATGTAATATCCAATAATATTTATTTATATAAAAAACATTACATTTACAACTCAATATTTCAACATTTTCCTCTTTGTTGCGATTTTATTTTTAGGTGAAATTCAAAATAATTCAATAAACCCCTATGGGAAATACATTTTTATATTTTATTCAAGCCTTCCAACAAATTCAAAAATTGTAATGCTGGAAAATTAAAGATTTACATATTACGATTTAACCTGGCATGTACTCGTTTGTTTTGTGTAATTAGAATCCAGTAGGTAGATGTTTTGATGCATATTTGTTGTTTGATTTTAAAATTCGCATTAAACAATTTATTTTTTGAGTTAAAAATTTATCGAAGCCTGGAAAATTGTATTTTAGTTTATTTGGTTATGCTAGGATAGGATTTTATTTTTTTATTGGAAATATCTGTTATTATATTATACCCTATATTTCCTGGCTTACTTTTTCTTTAAAAATTATTTAAATTTCTAGCTCCTGCAATGAAAAGCAAAATTTCCAAAATGTTAAGTTTTGGGCATGATTGGTAAGCTCAATACCACAGTTGTTTTCTATTTTCTTGACTATTATCGTGGAGCATTTCAAAAATTATTCTTAACGATATTCAACAGAACCATATTTTGACCCTGTACAAAAAAAATCCATATTTTTTATTTGTGACGGAACTAGCTATTATCCCTTTTTGGGCTTTAGTCAAACCGCACCAGGGATGCCAAAAGTTTTTACTTTGACTGAATGTAAAAATTAACCACTAGGTATTGGATCATTTAAGCCTTGTATTGGGTTAGAAGTTGCCTTGATTCCCATTTATACAAATAAGTTAACAATTTGAGCACTTTTCTGCGAAAGTTTGTAAACAATATGTGCAAGAAAAGTCTTTATATATGCTCAGTTTCTATATACAAATGTATAAATGTTAATTTCACGAGTGTGAAAACAAATTTCTTTAGCGTTAGAAGACACTTCAATTTATAGTGCATTTCAAGCGAATTTTTTTTGTTTTTTATTGTTCGACTGTTAGAGAAATTGAAACGGTCTTATTTGCATGATCCGGTTCATGCAGATAAATCCACAAGGCGATTATTTATCCATTTATCACTATTCACACTGGCAGCCAGGGAATTTTCACTGAGATGAAAACACAACGATATGCACATGCAGGCGCGTTGGAGCCCGGCAAGAGTGAGAGAGAGAGCAAAAAACAGGCACTTACGAGAGAATTTAGCTCGTCCGAGGTGACTTGCAATAACTAGGGGTTAATTACATGAATTGTAATCAATAATATAGACCATGTCAGGCATTGAGATACATAGAGTAGTATTTTACTATAAATCGCGCGTACTAACGGGGGTTTTGCTTCTGGGGAGCATTCAGAGGGCGCGAACTCTTCGCTTATTCTAATAGTACTGAAGAATGTGCGTCGACTAGCTTTGCCAGGAAGCAGGTCGCAAAAACTAGGGATTTTGTGTGGCGGCTGACCAATCACAGCGGCGAGAAAGGTCCACTACCTTATAAGGTGATGAAGAAACCTGCAATTTTATTGGTTCAAAGGGTTGTTATTGCCGGTTTTACAGGATGAATAGTCCAGCAATAGCATCTATTTTTAGAATATTATTTTTATGGTAAATAATAAAGAAGAAAATTGTATTAAATTAGAAATAATAAAAATTAAACCTGTTGTGGGTAATTTCCACAACAGTATTGTATTTCGTAATTTTTTTTTTATAAATGAACCTCTAAGCTACCATATAGCACAAGGCAAGTCTTCCTTTAAAAAGTTTATGATGATATAAAAGTGAAATATTCTCTCCGTTAATAATATTTACGGACCTTCCGGTTTAACTACGTTGTAAATTCTATTTAGCCCAATAGAATTCAAGTTTTAAAGTTCTTACTCCTATAAAACTTTATGGTGTTTAAATTAAATCAAATTATACTTATCTACGTGATTCGGTGAAACTGCTCGTTTCAACTATGGCGTGTAAAATGCATTTTATATCACCTACGTATCACTTTTATTAACGAGGTAGTATTTTAAAATAAAATAGGAAAAATTTAGATTTATGCAATTTATCTTGAGTTGATAACAATATTAAGTGTGTGTTTTTTATTTTATTTTTTATTGAAACATATCGGAATTAAATCTCACAATGATTCACAGTATGTAGTTTTGAACAAAATCATATCTCCGATTTTGGCACAGATAGGAATCTGAAATTTTCCGGGAACCTTATATTCTATTCAAGATCTACAAATTCTAAAAATTTCAGTTTATTTGGAGTGGAATAATATAATATTATAATGATTATATTTTCTTTAGCTTCCAATTGGTTCGAAACTGTTTTGTGTTTTTTTTCATTTGGCAAATAAACTCATCAATACTATTATTAATTCAATTCATTAAGTTGAACCGACAATTAATTTTGATGCAACTGACAAAGACACAAATTAATTTAATGAAAACAGTTCGCTGACAAATGTTTCACTCGTTATGTCATATTCAAATATAGGGATGTTGGGAAAATCCCTTTAGATGTCAACTGCAATATTTGTTTTGCAGAAGTGCGTACAACCGAATTTAATTAGGCAGTGGCGTAGATGAATTAATAACATGGGCGTAATGAGGAACTTTACATATTTCCACAGTATAAGAAAGAACTTCCTTGCCTTACTTGTCCCTTCACATTACGTAAAATCCAATTTAAATTATCATCAACGCGTGCCTACAAAATACGCTCCGCGTGCTTCTTTGTCTGGAATATGTCAGAGAGAAATTAATTAGAACCCTTTACCTAAATTTTCTATTCAACAGGTTCTATGTTTGTTAAATTAAATCAAATATTTGTTCTAGATGTATTGAAATGGGGTGTCAAAGAGATTATATTGCCTATTGAGAAGCAAATGAAGAATCCATACAACAATTGCTTATTGAAATTTTTTTGAAGCTTGATTCTGCGATTTGATTATAAGCTTCCACTAAATCGATGTCTAAGTATGTAGAACCTAGTAGACGTCATTACCAAACGGTTGTCATAGATTTGTATGTCTATATACCTACGCCAGCAATGAGTACGAATACAAATTTATTCTGGAATTTTTTTAATAGAGGCCAGCGATCCAATTATCTTATTTATAATGCGAACTGAGGCATTATAGTTAAATATCTTTCCTCTTGCAACACATACGCTTTGCGAATGTATTCCTTTTTCAATAATATGTGTTGCACTTAAAATTATTACAACGTTACGCCGATGCCTATTTTTCAAGATGCAATCTCCTCTCCTCGGTCTAGAAGAAATCCTTTCCGAAAACAAAGAAGCCACATCTTTATTATTTATAAGACAATTGTGAATTCAAAGCGCAGCTATTACTCTTTACGTCCGAGATAGGACTTTTAAAATAATGACCTGCTTTGATTATTTATCCTTGTTTTCCCACCTAACGTCTGATTTACGGATCTAATTTTTCTTGTGTAAAGCGGTCATTAATAAATTAAAGAGGAAATTGCTTTCTAGTTTTACCTATAATAAGTGTTTTATGCCCTTATAACTTGAACTGTAAACAATTGCTGAAACCTTGGTTCGCAAAACCCTTCATGATGTGAACTTGTTCGAAGTGTTCAACCAGCTTAAGGCGTGGTTAAACTTTCATTAAAAGCTAGTTTGTTACTTCTGTGTTAAATTTTAAGTTTTAAGCACTTAAGATTATATTGTTTGAAAACTTCTAGTTTTATTCGACATATTTTAGATTTCAAATACACCAAAAATACTGCAAAGCTCTCGGGCAAAGTTTTTAAATTAAACCGTCGTCTACTCAATTGCTCGCTAGCTTTACTTTTAAACTTATCAGCTATATTTACCTTAATACAAACTTTAAGTTTTGAGTTGGTTTTAGATACAATCAGGTAATGCGAGTAATATGTTTCGGAAAGGCTTCATTTTAAAGTAGACAGTTTTTAGAGCTCTTACTTAATGAATCTGAAAGTTTTCCCAGAAAGGTTTTGTTGGTCTTTTATATTAGTTTGAAATTTTAATTAAACCAGAGGAAAGGTGACGGGGCATAAATTGAAATACACAGGTTTACGGTTTTCTAGACATTGAGGAGATTAACTTAATTTTTTTTGAAACGTTGTTTATTACTAGTCTCCTTGATGCAAAAAAGAAAACAAGAAAAATTGTTTTTTATCCTTTTTAGATTACATGTATTCATGTTGTTGAATGATTACCTATTCTTTTCATATCAACTATATATTAATACTAAGCCTGGGATAAATAAACAAAAACTAATTAGCGTAAATTACATGCTAACATTTTGATATAGTAACTATTTGATAACATTTAATTTAAATAATTTGTTTTCATAATTATTCTGGCATAGAGGCAAAAGCTTCCCCCTATAACAGAATCTCTTTGTTATCAACCGCTAAACTTGGTTTTGGAAAATATACATATAATATGCATTAGATGATGAATAAAATAGGGGATATTATTATAATTATTATACTAAATGAAATGGAGTTATATAAAATAAAAATCCGTTGAGGTTGTTAAAGCTCTGTGCTATTTGTACGTAAAAATAACACTATAAATGTTAGAGAGATTTCTATTTCCTAGATCCTTTGCATTTTAAAAACCTTTCCCACTAATTAATTCTTCTCGAACTAAAACCTTCTTTAATTTTCTACGTAATTTACCTAAATTAGCAGTCACCCCACAGGCGCTTTATCTTTTCCGAATGTAAATGTTTTACATTTAAAATTCGCATCGAAGTGAATATTAATTTTAAGTACACGCCAAAATGTCTCTTGTAATTACTGCCTTTTCCGCGAAACTATAGACTTTCATGCTGTTAGAGTTCAATTTGCATATTTCAATTTGCCAATTTATATTCGTTAATTTGATAATTACAAGCCTCTATCTATGCATATCTATAGGTATTGAATAATTTAGCTATTATTCTTAAAGTTTTCAAATTTTGGTTGGCGAAAACTTATCTGAAAAAGCGTGTTGTATGTTTGTTTAACTTGAAGCACCATCTAACACTCTCTACAAACAACCCGAATAACTTTAAAGGGAAACTCGTTAGGTCTAGTGTTTACAAATGGCCTCGGTCTCGACAAGAAGATTTGTTTCTCGCAGCCTCCGTACCAACCAGACGAATATAAAAGGGCTCCAACTTTTATGCAACCAAACCGAAACTAAATAAAGGCAATTTATTTTAAACTTTTTTGATATTTATCGCCTTTTGTTTTTGTTTTCAATTTCATTCTGGGAAACAAATTATATTTTATAGATTATGGAATATAATAAAATATATATTTTATCTATAAATTTCAAAGGCACTGTACGGGTCTATAGAAAAGTTGAAAAACACGCAAAATGCAATTAGCCCAACCCTCTGGACTCTGTTTCAATGCATAACAATTTTATGGAAAAGTTGTATTCATTAAAAAAGTTATTTGTTATTTGCATGAAAATATTGTGAATAATTTTGAAATGGCCTTTAAAAATACCATCATGAAATTTTCCGCTTTATTTTTGCAGCAGCAATATCAATTGAATTTTGATTGAATAACTCTTTTTAGAATCTTAGAACGAAGATGATTGAATCCTTGAAAGATTGAAAAAACTTGGAGTATCCAGTAAAGACATTGGAGTATCCCATGCAAGACTCCAAAGATTTGTATCTAAAGACTTTCAGACACTCTGAATGCTCTGAACTGCATTTTACGAAATTCTAGAATTTATATCCTGCTGACTGATCGTCTGAGAGACCAAATGTCGCCAAGGAAAATAAGAACTTTTGATTTGAAGCCATTAAGGCCTCTGAAGAATCTGAAATTACTTTTTTGAACAATGTCAAGGGATTTGTTATTGACATCCTCTATAAAAAAAAACCTCATACCTGTTTTGCATGATTTCAAGAATAATTCTTTACCCATGGCAATGGATTTCATTGTTTTGATTATGACGTTGATTGGCCGACTTAGCATCATTAACATGTTTAGCAATCCCAGCAGCCGCTCTACTTATTGCGCCCAATGCTGATAGCCCTGCGAATATTGGTATTAATGGTAGAATGCCACCAATTTCAGTTACTCTAATTGATCGAGCTTGTTTAATTTATATCTGTTCTGACAGTATTTCATCTATAAACTCTTATCGAACTTACTCTTAAATTATCGAATGTCTCAAGTATTCAGGAACAGAGCTTTCCGATGAAATTTATTTATTTTTTCTTTCAATGTAAGGAAAACCAGCTATTTAAAATATTATTTTCTTCAAATCTGAGCTTTTTGAAATGTTTCCTATAGAAGAGCAAATGGTAAATGTTGCAACCATGTATGCGCTGTGAAGTTTTTGTGAATGGGGCGCGCCACAAGAAAAGCGTAGGTACCGAAGGGAGACAGAAAATGGGAGACCAGGGAAGAAGTTGTCTAAATTTGATCTAAATTCATGATTGTCTCTAAAAAAATAGAACAACGTATTATTATCAGGGTCTTTAAGAATAATGAAAAAATTAGTTACATAGTTTTTTAGCACTTAACACAATTAACTATAAATGAGCCAACGCCCAACTTTGATGAAATTTTCATAGAAAAATGTTTTGGAACTGGAGCACTGAAAAAATTATCCTTGTGTGTGTGTCACTTGAGGACGCCGAAATCTAACTAAACAACAAGTATTATCACCAGGAAATGTGATTTCCGTTAATGAGATAACAGCATTTCGAATAAATGAAGCAAGTTCGCAAAACTTGTTATCAGCGGCAGAAATTATTATTATTTAAAAATTATATTTGGGGCTTACCGAAAAATAAGGTCCTATGGTTTGGGTCCCGGCGGCGTGAAACCAAATTTCGAATTTCGAAAGATGATGATGTCGCATTGAAACTGGTAAGTAACGAGACTTGAATTATTGTCTGATCGTGGACAGATTTTAGTTTGGAAAAATGGGGGCCCCCGAAAAATGGGGGCCTAGTACGATGTATCTTGTTACAAGTCACGAGTTATGGGGTACCAAATTTCAGGTTATGAGTTCTAGGTTACGTGCGCCTCAAAATTTGGGGCTTGTATTGGTTATATTATATACGGATAATGGGGCCGCGGGTCTAGCAGCGGAGACAAGGGGCCCCTTTCCGATTTTTTCCTAGATTTAGGGACATTTTATTGGCAACGTCGCACATTATTAGTTTTGACAACGTCGCAGGTACCTGTCATCTTGTATGGGGTGTCACATTTTAGGTTATGAGTTCATGTAAATGTGGGGCTCGAGAAATGGGGCCGCGGGTCTAGCACCGGGGACAAGCATGTGGCCTCTTTGCTGACGTCACTGGAATGGGGCTCTCGAAAAATGGGGCCCACGTTCATTGGCAACGTCGCACATTATTAATTTTGGCAACATCGCATCTGTCATCTTCAAATTTTAGGTTATGAGTTCATGTAAATGGGGCCCCGAGAAATGGGGCCTACGAAAAAATGGGGCTCCTGTATGACGTCATCCTTCACAAGTTCCCTGGTATTTGACATGTGACAGCTATCAGAAAAGACGGGTGACAGATGACGTGATAGGTGTTGATACCCCGTGACTTGTTATCCCATATAAGATGACAGGTACCTCATGCCTCGTGAGTTGTCATCCCGTACAAGATGACAGGTACCTCGTGACTTGTTACCCCGTACAAGATGACAGCTGTCAAAAATGGCAGGTGACGAGTGACAATAACCGTATGTCAAAATACGGATCACGCCCTAAAATATGGCATAGCACACGTGTGGGTTAGTTCGGAGATTTTCTACTGATGACGTATTGGCGTCGCGACGCCATGGACGACGCATACGCAGACGTCACGGAGGCGTCAGAGGATGCAGAACGAACCATGTATCTCTACTGCCATTGTTCATTATTCAATTTTGATTTTGAATTAAACTGATTGTTCAATCCAATTTCTGATTAGTTTGTGTGTCATAAGGAGGATTCACAGTACAGTTGAATAAATGTTATTATGTTTTTGAGAGTTCAATTTATACAAGTATTATTTTCTCAGTTTTATATTTTTTTGTTTGTTTATAACATATTTTATAATATGTATGTACATTGTTCAGGTATTTAACAAAAATCGTTTCCTACTGTAAACAACGCAGATAAAAAGTTAAAAAAAAAATTAATGTACTGTCTTTTGTGCTGGGATTTTAATTTTTGGTATTCAGAGCGTACATTAGGGCCTTGTTGAATCTACTAACACTTTCCTACCCTGACGAGCGAATATCCGATAGTCTATGCACCGAGAGTTTACCCCTAAGTCGTAAAACACGGCATGGCTATAAATCATGCGAAATATAAAGAACCCGTCCTGTTCTACCTGAAATTCTCAAAATGTTTTGTGGTCAAGAAATTTTGTGAAGAAATATAATTTTTACAGATAGGTATTTACATTTCGTATTTATTTAAAATGCAATATATTCATCTAATGCTGAGGATAGATTATTATACTTTTATTATTATTATTATTACATATTGTTTACAAGTGAAACATAATTATTATCTAACTTAACACAAAATTTTGTTTTGTTTGGGAAGCACTGGAATTTCGGTATAAATCTTGTTCAAAAACTTTGACAGGCCCTATATTAATTCAGGTGCTGGTGTACCATTTTTCAAAGTTATTTGAAAATATAATTTTGTCAAGTAATATTTTTTTATGGAGTAAATTTTAAATAGGCAACTACTCTATAGACATTGATTTCCGACGTAGGTAACTCAAAAACTTTAAAATTAGTTTGAAAAAGGACTTTATAGAACTAAATGTAAATTCGTTCACTTGGTCTTGTACTAATTTATTGTCAGCCCTGTGTTTTACAGCTTATGGGTAACCTCTGGATGCACATACTATATCAAACAAATTGAAAAATCAATCTAGAGATATTGGCTCAAAATAACATCTATAGCTGAGTAACCTCCCGTAACCAGGGACCTCAGTACCTGCTGGTGGAACTGGCTTACTAACCAAAAACTCGTCAGTATTGAATATAGGTAGTGTTGATTGAATTTAGTGTGTGGAATTAAAATTTTAGCACAAGAACAGGGCGGTACCCAGTTTAAACTTTTATTGAATTATTGGCTCATACTTATTTATTGAAATAACATAGTATGTTTTGATTTTTGAGGAATGTTCGATCGAGGGTTTCTCTACCGTGCTCTTTCCCCTCGTAAGTTCCATGTCTAGAACGGTACGATTTTCTGATAATAAATTAGATGTTTCACACATTTTTCCTTTATTTACATATCACAACTTCCCTTAAATTTCCCTGATTTTGCTATTGTCGGGCGCATGTGAAATAAGTAAAATTTAGTAAGTTTTCACAACGTAGGTCCTATTTGTTTTTCATTTCGTTTTGTAGAAAATATTTCTACTGTTCAATCTTGCTGAACGAACCCGGGTATGTTATATACTACAAATGTAAAATCTTTGGCGTAATAGTGAAGTCACTCTATAATGTGCCTATGAGGATGATCAAAAACTGTGTTCAATCATTTGGATTATTCTTCCGCAATGCATCATTTTTCACTTTTCTCACCAATTGATTCGGTATTTCCAAAGCCCACTACATTATTCTAGGAAATCACCATGTCTATTTGATAACCTGCTAGCAAACATGGGAGATACAAATAACCATGAAACATTTAAGAGAAACCCAAAGATATTTCAAACTAAAAATCATTTTGCAGTGTTTTTGAGATCCCCCAGTTATAAACAAATAATTAAAAAATGCCATTCCTGTCTGGTGTTTTATGTTTCATACAAATTTGAATTTGAATTGAGACAGTTATTTGTTAGTCCAGTCATGTATGACCAAATTGCAAATAAATCGAAGTCAATGGAATAGAATCGAAATTATGCTTTCCAATCTAAAATCCATTGCGGCACTAAAATCCTAATTATAATCTTCAAAAATAAATATCGGAAATTCCCACATATCTATATCCCCAATGCCAGAATAATATGGAAATTGCAAATACGTTCAATCAGTGAATCGTTAACCGACTAATGTACACTTTCGCATCTCGTGCGAATATCGAACATTTCCGACTGACCGCCCTGACGAATGAATTCTTTCCATTTCTATGGAATAATCACGATTGTATGTTGAACCCCGCTCAGGAAACTCAATCGGGATAATTGCTTTATTGGTTTAGCGGGATGAATTTTCAGAGACAAATAAAATCTTTGAATACCTAGGACTAATACTATTTACATAATTAAATTAAAAACTAATAAATACATAGTTTCCTAAATAGAGCTTATTGTCTAAATTTAAATTTAAACTCATTTGAAATTAATGAAAATTAAATTTCCGCCATGTTGCGGGTTTAATTTTAATATCTGATTATTCCATTATAATAAATTAATTGTTGAAGCAGTGTACATTCATACCGTTTTCCACTTCACCTCGAAAATTATAACATTTTGTAAACTCACTCGTTTCATCATCAAACAATTAAAATAACAACAAAATAATAACGAAATCAGATTGTAACTACGTACTTCTAGTTTAAAATGTTGCGGTTTGCAAAGGCATTTAGAGTATGCGCTAATTAAACGTTTTGGGAAATAACGAACTTTCCCGTTGCAAAAGATCAAAGCCCGCTTTGTGCTCTTGCTACATCGTCATATCGTAATTTCCACTCTAGGGCGATATAAAAAAGGATAACCACCCATGAAAAAGGGCGGTTGATGTATTTCAGACCATATTTAAAGAAGAAACGCGACACAACTGGACTGGCTTTACATTTGACTAAGCATATGCAATTTTTGAAATTTACGGACTGTTTTAACATGATGAACCAATTAAATTCTCCAGCGATATTTATATCTTTTACTTATCCATCGTTTCGGGCTATCATTACATCCAAGAATTATAGTTGATCTTCTGATTCCTCCTTCATTGAGAACTTCTTGTTTCGTTTAGGTAGTTCTGGAATACCTTAAGATTCTTGTCTTGATTCCATATGATGAACTTATCGTCAATATATCTTGATTACCATTTTGGCTCAAGCTTAGTGTCTTTAATGGTTCCTGCTTCAAAGCAGTTCATGTAGATGTTACTTACAGAGGTGAACTACTCAGGAAAGCTCAATTTCTCTGAAAAGAACTCATTCGTAAAGAGATAGACTTCATTCTGCCTTTCTTGGATATACATAAATTACTCATGTCTTGTTACAAATAAATTTAGTTATTTGATACTTTAAAATAGAGAGAGCCTATATAGGGTCGTGGAATTCAAAAATTACTCAAATTCCAACAAACAATAATTTGATTTTCACAATTTAAATATTTGCAAATGTAAGTAACAATGCAAGTAACCAGTTGCTTTTGAAAATTTGACAGTTAACAGTTTGGTTGTTCTGGTGAATCTGATACAAGATGTATCTTTCCAATCCGGAGCTCCTCAATGGATGTTGGGGTTTCACTTTCATTAACTGGAGCTCTTCGTGTTGTTTCCTGTATCCAGGAAAAAGGATAGATTGCTGTTGTGAAGTCACTCCAGCTGATTCAGACTCCAAATGGTGATCTTTATGTCGAATAGGTACCCAGAAAAGAATAAGGCAGTATCAGGTTCACCAAGATTTGAAATATCAAATCCCTGAATTCTGTCAAAAAGCGAGTGTCTTGCAAGAAGATTTAAATTGAAATTAATTTATTATAAAACCATTGTTGTGCAGACACTCCTTTCCAACAGAATGAGGTAAGTATGAGCAATTATTGCAAATTGGAAAAAGTATTTTTTTTATAAAAAAGATACAATTTAATTGAAAATAATGATAAAATATCTAATAGTAAAATAGGTAAATACAGCAAGATTAAATGAAAATAGATGCTCGTTATAATTGAGCGTAGAATACTGCTTTTCTAGCAGTCGCACTTAACAGGCAAATTTAAATAAAAAGAATGTAAAAAAAATTGAACAAGATAAAAAAAAATTCTAGATTTTCCCCAAAGAGATAAATGTCCCTTTTTAAGTTAAGGTACCTACTATAGGTACTACAAGATAAAGCTGAGGATGGAATAAATTAAACCCAGGAATTGTCAAAATTCTTGAGATGTTTTTATTAAAACCTTTTTTTAAGAGGTGCGTCAGATAAGAGCCAGCGCGCCATCTTTTGGGCTTTATGACATACATTAAATATTTTTTAATCACAGGTGTTCAAATTCTCTGTAAGTGATTGACTTATTTACAAGTAGATGGCGACATCTTCAATATCAATTCGTTTACACAGTAATTTACAGTGGACTAAATAATTTTATTCAGATACAAATGAAATAATAGTATTTCACATTTTTAGCTAGGTAAAACAGTTTTTACTGGCGTTTAAAAGAAATGGCTACCCTTCCCGAACTCAGCGACATCTTTTAGAGAAGCGCTGAATACACGTTTGGTTTTAGTCTTTGCTGAAAATGACAGCAATCACCTGGTTGTTTGGCAGATTTTGATTAATTTTGTGATACGAACATTATAATTTTCGAAAATTCTGTTCTATTCATTTTTTCCAGCATTCTACTATCCGAAATTATAGAAATTTATTGTTGGTGTGCTAATCTATGTGTTTATCCCTTTCTCATTTAAATCCGTGACCAAAATTTGCATATTGTTGTCAACAAAATTGGTAATAATTTTACTATTTAGAATGCGTATTTGACAACCAAAAATGCTTCGAATCATACTCCAATCTATTATTGTTATGAACATAACTTCATTTCACTGAAAAGTGGTCTAAATTTGGAATTGAACAGAAATTTGTGAAGGTCTGTAAATGACATTTCATTTAAACGCCCCTCTTAAATGAATTTTTGACCTATCCGGATTTCTATTTTGAAATTTCAGCCTTCCAGCGCTCTTCTTACTCGAGAACATAATTGAAGGAGTCAAACAGAAGATGACTATACAGGCCTCTGCCTGGATTCAGTAAAGAGTTGATAGGGATGGACACACAAATTTGTTTTGCAGCGACTCTATTTAGAGCAAATAATCCAATAATCCCACACTAACAATTGTGTCCGGAAACCAGCGCAGCAATACCTATTTATTAGCCAAAACTCTGAATTGACTCACTTCAGAAAAATGTGGGACCACCATTCACAAAATGGAGGCACACAATTAGATAAAAAATTAAAATATAATGTTTATATTTTAAAGGTAGATAAGATAATATTTATCAGGTAAAAACTCAACAGTGATATGATAAACTGATATTAAAATAAATTGAAAAATTATTAAGGGAAAATCTAGAAATCTGAAGGAAAAAATTACAATAATGAAAATCGAATTGCCTGCTCGGCTACTGCCAGAAAAGAGACCGCTTTAGAAGCAAAACCCTGCAGGAAAACTCAGAACACAGCACACACCACACACAAAAGACCGTATTCACTTCATTAATGAAAAACCATGCTGATTAAAAGGGAATAGACAAAAACACACTAGAATTATTTCAATTGTTAACAAATTACAATAATTAAAATTAAGGTTATGTTGAAAACACAAAACCACTAATTAATTGGGTTATTAAGCCAAAAATAATTATTTCAGAATCAGAAGTTGGAGAAAGACAGAAATATATCTATTTGCTAAAAGTGAAATAAATATAATTTCTTTAAATGAAAATACGAATGACTGTCAATGAGATCTAATAAAAATAATATTTAGAAAAATAAATCTATCAGGTACTAGATGGCTGTACCTTCTTTTAATAACAGATATTTGCATTTTTATGCTCATTATGGATGGATGGCAGTACTGATATTATATTGAATTAATTAAATTTTGTAGATACTTTTAAATTACTTAAGTTATGAATTATTATTTTGCTGATTCTGAAATGGCAAAAATACAAACAACTTTATAATGAAAATTAGAAGAAATGGAACATGTTACGAAAATGATAAATTTATCGTAACAGTCTTTAACCAGGTAGCTTGTGTATAATATCTCTAAATATTTTTGTTAAAGACAGTAATAGGTTTGGAGAGGAGATTGAATAATTTAAATGCAGCTCTGGCGATCTGTAAACATGTAAAGATTTTGTAGCCTATCTCATCGCCCGCGGTGTTACAATTTCATTGACAATCTCCCCTCTGAGATCGGAGTAGAGATGTTGTAGATGACTTGTCTATCTGTTTCACTACAAGAAAAGTGGGTTCAGCTTTAGTGTTTCTTTTCTAGAGATGGTTTATTATATTACTATCGATCCGAGCTTCTAAACTGGTTCCCTAGAGTTTGGCACTGATTGATGTTTAGTGCATCTGATGCATCTTCACAAGAACCTCCGAGCCTTTATCAAGACCATTTTGCCTGAGATGGTTTTGCGTTTCCCAGGCGTTACTCCTCCATGTTGGACCCTACAACTGGAATTTTTATAATACAGGATCAATATTTAAATATTGACATCGGATTCGGAGAAAGCTCAACAGATTGTAATAATCAGGGAATCAAATGCAAAATTTAAAAATAAGTCTGTATTAGTAGAGCACCTAATATCACATACAAAATAACGCCTATTTAAATGTGATATTCTCCACAGAAAATTCAGACGCAAACGAGTTTGTTAGTAATACATTAAGATAAATATAATTTTGAATGTGATACTTGTCACGAAATTTGTATCGAATATTATAGAAACTCAAAAATGTCTTCGTACACAATATTATACAGTCTGAGTTTCAATTCAATTACAGTCACATATACATGTCCAACTAGTGACTAGTGAGCCCCTTCAAACGTATCCTGTCCCAAATTGCGATTCTACGATTGCAGCCGGGGGTAATAACGGCATGTTACCCTGTCAGCGACGTGACTAGCAACGACGAGATTTATAACGTTGCGCCTAAATTATGCATCTGAAGAGGTGTCAAACCAATAAATAGAGTTTATTGCTACGCTCCGGGGCGTGTCTCTTGCTCCAAAATTCTAATTTTGATTCATATGGATGGCGTGTATGTGAAGATGCTGGAATATTTCGCCTGTTTTTACCGTCAACAAATTGTCATAAGGATTTAAAATACAAAAGACTATTATTCTGTACATAATAGTGTCATATACGTTGGCATCAAAACTTATTACCCCAAAATGCATGCCATATATATACAACACGACTTGCGACGGAAGTTGGGAGGAAAAGAAGACATTGCTAAATCTCTCAAGGAACGTTTTCTAGACAGGTCTTGTCATGTAGTCGTAACTTAAAAATTTTACTTTTTGAGAAGTTTTTATTCAAATGCAAAAAGTTGCGGCCTTAAAATAACATGCAACCTTTTCAGCCAACTTTGTCTTCAGACAGCGCCCGGAGTAAATATTAAATTATTTTAAAATAAAGTTAAGTTGAGTGTTCTTTGTTTGTTTGAAATGTAACTCAATAATAATTTAGATTTTACTATCTTGTTGAAAATGTCACCAAAATTAGATAGCATACAAAATCCAAAAAGTATTTCAATTAAGTATATAAATATTTTCTCAGAGATTCTGCTCTTGTTGAAATATAATAATTAGCTTACCTGGTTTCAGTTTTATTAAGGTGTATTTCAGAGGCTTCAACAAAGTTTTATTAAATTCCTCGATTCTTTATTGTGTTTGTCACAAAGTAGCATTACTAGAGAGTCATGATTTTACAAAGGGTTGAAAAAATGTACAGCGGATATTTTATTAATTAAAAATAAGGTCTTTGTAACTGCTTGTTAGATGTTTTATTGAAAAGAACTTGATATAAAAATACCCTTTTGAGCTAATTCGGCCATTATTTTTCCCAACGGCAAAAAAAGAACTAGGCAAAGCAATCTGCATAAAATTCAACTTATTTTGTCGGTACGGAAACGTGCCCCGGTTTGGGTAGAAAAATACCGCAAAGATATTTTAATAAATGGGGGGAAACGTAAACTTTATTAAAATGAACGACTTCGCGAGGGTACATTAGCAATTGAAATCGAGAAGCGACACCGCTGCGCCTATTAGTCTTCGGCTGCAGGTTAATTGGATTCGCGTCACATTGTGCTCGGCCACAAAGAACTTAATGGCCTCGGCAGTTTGTGTATTCTGATGAATGCACCTCATTAAATCGTCTCGTTTTAGCCGAAACGTACCTCGGATATCCAGTTAAGTTATTTTTCATCCTGTTTGCTAGTAAAAAATAACTGTTCTTTGAATAGCCTTATTTGCAAATGACCAGGATAAGGTTAAGTACCAGGTACCTACTTAGAAACGTCGTTCTCCTATTTCGCGTAATGTTCGATCGAAGAAACGCACCAAATCAGTAAAGGTGTAAATCTTCATAAGAAAATCTAAGGTCCATTCTGGCAATTTTTGTACCGTTTAAGGTCATCCCTCCAGTTCCAGCCGCCATTAAGCCCCTCCCCTTTTGCCAGTGCCCGTGTCTTTCATCTATCGCAATAGCTGATAAGTTACCGCTGCTTCAGGGTCATTGACCGTACCGTACCTGGCCCCAAGCGGCTCATCGAACACACCTATAGCAACTCGTAACTTGGTTCCCCATTCAAGGTACCTCGTACTGATGATGACGTAACTAATAATAAAATCCGCCTCGTGCTTTGTCTAGTTGCAGATGTAAGCTGCACGAGGCGGGAGCCAACTTTAAGGTTATGAGTTTTAGGTTATGTAAATGGGGCCCGGAGAACAAAGCGCGAGAAATTGGAGGCCCGTAATACGGGTCAGTTCAATAGTTGTATCAGACCAGTCACTAGACCTGTCTAGTTATACCAGGGTGTTATTGAATAGTGTGATCAAACTTCTAGGATAAATAGAAGCTCGAGTCCGCGAATACTCAGTTTCTGAGATAAAGGGTCAAAGTTAAAAAAAAATGTTTCTTAACTCGAAAATGCCTTTACCATTTTTTTTTTAGTAGTCTGGTGCTATTTTTAGCCTCTTGTTTCTGCATACGTCAGCCCAGATAGCAATGCCATAAGTTATCACAGATGTGACCACAGACGACAATAGAGATATTCTTGTCTGCTTTGGGCCTCCTATGTTAGGCATAAGCCATGACAGGATGGTTCTAACGCCTGAAGCCTTGGTGCTTGCGTGCTCCGCATGCTGCTTGAAGCTTAGTCGGGCATCTATCATTATTCCCAAATACCAAATAAGCGGCTGGGATGTGAACTCATACTTCCTGACTTGCTGCTTAATCGTCTCTACTTCCTTTCTACTGGTGATCAGCACCGCTTCGGTTTTATGTTCTGCTAGCTTCAGGCCAACCGAGTCCATCGACACAGATATCCTCTCAAAAGTCATATCGAAGATGAAGGTAATTTCTTCTAAGTGTTTTACCACTATCATCACCACAGCTACGTCGTCTGGGAATGCCACGAGTTTCGCCCCCTTCGGCAGTATCAGCTTCAGCAACCCATCGTACATGATATTCCAAAGGAGGGGACCCAGGACTGACCCCTGAGGCACCCTCCCGGTAACTATGTACTCTTTGGGACCGATCTCTGTGTCATACTTGAGGACTCTGCCGGTGAAGTAGCTAGCTACTATCCTCCGTAGTACGGCCATCTTGCCAAGAGCCTCCATGATGCAGTCCCATCTGGCTGAATTGAAAGCATTCTTGATATCCAGGGTCACAATCATCCTTCCCATTTTGCCCCTGATATCGCTTCTTTGGCGGTGTTGACAACGAGGTCAATAGAATCAAGGGTGGAGCGACCGCTCCGGAAACTATACTGGTTTTCCGCGAGTAGGGGATCAACTGCAGCTTCTATCCTTCTATGAACTATACGCTCGAGGATTTTACCAGCGGTGTCTGGTGTTTAGCATGCAAAGCGGACGATACGATGAAGGTTCGTCTGGTGGCTTTTCCCTTTGGGGAGGAGCACTAGTCTCTGCTGCTTCCACTTGGCAAGGAAGGTCCCCTCCGCAAGGCCAGGGATGTTCCGAGAGAATTTGTAAATGTGCAATTGACAGTATGAAAAGTTGGCATATCTGACACAAAATGTGCATCTCCGTGTTTTTGCTTTTCAATGTTGCCAGTTGCCAATATGCATGTTTATTCTTACAACGCTGCCAGTTCCGATTGCCACTATTTTGTATTTTCATTGTCGATTGTCGAGCAGGCTGGACTGGGCTGGGGCTGGCTGGGCAGTGGCGTACCAAGGATGATACACATCTACAGGGGCCGAGTTCGTTTTTGTCATCTTTTTCCTCGATTTGCTCTGAAATTTTGACAGGCACGTGACTGCATAAGACAGTTTCAGTTTACAAATCACGTGCCTTCCAAAACTTCGGAGAAAATCGACGAAAAAGATGACAAAAACGAACTCGGCCAGGATTGCTTAGCGGCCTCGTTTTTGGTGGTGATTGCCGCCATATTAGTGTATCACTATTTCAGACGTCATAACTAACTCGTCAGCTGTTTAAACAGCCTACGTCAAGGCCTTGCTGCCTACGTCATAACTGTTGATTTAGCCTGGGGGGAGGGTGGATTTGTTCCATACAGGCCCCTTGAGGTCATGGTCATGAGGATAGGTCATCCTGTAGTAGTAGTATGTATCATCCTTAGTGGCGTACAGGTTAGTAGAGTGTACTGGGTGTAGAGCATGGGAGTATGTATAGAATACAGTGTAGTTACACTCAGTACATATTTACTGAAATGAAACCCCAAATTTAGAATCTTTTGTGTTCTATTCATTGACTAAAAAATTGTGGCAGATTTATTCTAGAAATCAAAATGTGCATATTTAGAGATTGGGGTGCATACTGTGCATATAAATTGAAAGTGTGCATCAATATGCACAATTGTGCAGTTTGGAACATCCCTGCGCAAGGCATGCATTGTATACCTCTAAAAACAGTGCAGGAACTGCGTTGTTGGTAGCTTTCAGCGCGATGTTCGGTATTCCATCTATGCCAGGAGTCTTCGCGTTCCCGACTCGGCTACAAGCTTCCTCCACTGTGATTCGTGGAATCGGCTCTACCTCGCGGAACGTGTAGAAGTTCCGGCTGTTCAGGAAACAGTACCGAAACGGTTTTTTTCAAGAGTTTTGGGCAAGTTGGCGGTGGCATTGGCTGGTTTTTAAGCAGCGTCATGACCACCTTATACGGCCTGCCGCAAGGATCACCGTCGACTTTGTTTAGCAGCTCACTCCAGTATTTCTTCTTGTACTTGATGGCTTTGTTAGGTCTCCTACGCGCATCTTTTTACTTTGCCTCCAATTCACCGAAGTCTGGTTTCTTCCACCGACGCTGTGAAGTTCTTCTCGCTTTCACACAGTCTTCTTGGAGAGCGGCGATCATCATCACTCCACGAATACACCAGTGGCATTTCCGGGGCATAGATGCATCACAGGCCTCGGTTACCCTCCTCATGATGTTCTCGGCTTTCTCGGCAGCTCCACTGGCACTGATCGGATGATCATCAAGCGCTACTAGGAATGAGCCAGGATCGAAGGTGCCCACTTTCAGCCGACGTTTGTCTTTTGGTTTGTTGGTCTCATCTTTCCACCAGTGGATATTTCCCAGACCACTGCGCGATGATCACTGACATATCCATCACCTCCCAAGAGCAGTTTCCTCTGGCAAGACTACTGCTTACGAAGGTGAGATCCACAATAGAACTTGCCTCTCCTCTTGTAAACGTGGGCTCACTACCACTCTTCAGTAGCACCATGTCCAGAGTAGATATTGCCTCTAGTAGTGTTTGTCCCCGCACGTTGGTCTCTTTGTTTCCCCAATCCACCGCCCAGGAATTGAAGTCCCAGGCGATTGCCACGAGAAAGCGCTGCTTCGCATTCTCGGTCAGACCATCTAAGAAGTCCGTGAATTCATCGAGTGAGAGGCTGGGTGGAGCATAGCAGCTGTAGAAATAAATTCCGTTCAGCTTAGCTACTACAAAAGCAGTCGTTTTACAATGGTAAAACGCTGACAGCGCCGAAGAGCGTTGACAATGGTCAACGCTCTGGAACGGGAACCCTCTGCAGGACCAAATAACGGCCTTAGTTGTAGCATCCGCCTCCCAGGGTTGTGTGTCAAGATTTCTATATGGCTCCGAGATCAACGCAAGATCAGGCATAAGTTCGCGCATCGTCTGCATAGGCAGATCATGCGCAGGCTCACAATGGTTGAGGTTATTGTCTCTAGACCTGTCTAGCTGTATACAGACCAGTCTAGAGACAGATCTGTTTAGCTGTATACAGACCTGTCTAGAAACAGGTCGGTATACAAGTCACGAGGTGCTATGTGTGTTCGATGAGCTGTTCGGAGCCAGGTACGGTCAATGACCCTGAACGATGGAAGTCACGAGCACTGGAAAGGGGGCGGGGCTTAACGGCGGCTGGAACTGGACGGATGACCTTAGATTTTCTTATGGAGATTTACATGGGAAAATGCCCGATTTTGGCCTAGAACCCGTGTTGCACCTTTATTCAAATCGTTCAACAAACTTGAGTAAACTGGTTCAGTTCTCAATCAAAATGCCTATTCACAATAAGTCTCAGTAATACTGGGATAACAACATGAAATTTAAGTTCATAAATGATGGACATTGAGCTTTAACTTTATAAGCAGCTCAGCTGGCCAGGCGAATTCTCACGAGAACCTTATTTCTCAAAGACACCGGAACTGGTCGTCAGCGGATGTAAAAGGTAGAAAGGACAGGAGAAACTAGTTTCACCCAAGAGTCACCGAGTATGAACTCAGGGACTGCACAGGGATTTGATAAAAAGAATGACAGGGAGAGAATGCATGACGTAAGACAGAGAAATAGTAATAGTGATGTCAATGTGAATATGCAAAACTGTCGTATATGTGCTGCTGATAATCATTAACATATTTATAAGGGAAAATGCATCCGCAGAAGCTCACTATTTGGTGTGAAATTTGGACTAATGATTGGGCCACATTTCTCCGAGAACGCAGCCGCCATACCGAAGAGTAGGGTGCAGGCTTTTGACGCATCAGAACATTATCGCAGTGAAAATCCTGAACGGGTCAGTCGGTGCCAAATATTGCTCCAAGTAGATTATGGAGGGGGTCCGTTACCAAATTGAAGAGTATATCATCACAAAATGGTACCCAGTTTTTGGTTCTGGATTCTGTTTTTGATTGCAAGGACGAGGTGCAAAAGTAGTTGTATCAACAACAAAAACTGTTTATCATGAACGAGCTCTCATGAAATCAAGTCTCTGGCTTGCATTGGTTGATTTAGCTCTGAACGACATGGAGCCTCAGCAGAATAAAGCAATCTGCTACACTGGAGTAGAAACAGTCCAGTTGGACTGTGCCTGCTATAGAAAACACAGTCGGCCACCAAGTTCGTGCGATCTCACGCCGTGAGATTTTTAAGTCTCTCCCATATTCCGAGGAAAGAACTCCAATCAATAAGTTAAATAGTCGTGGCGAATGTTTCAGTTTATTTATGTATAACTTGAAATATGTTCCTGTTTAATAAAAAATGCAATTCATTAAGGAATTGAACGTTGCAATCCTGTTGGGATTGCGATAAAATAGAATCTATTGATCGCTCTTTTGAAAATAAAACCTCGACTAGGAGGGCGATCCAGGAATCGTAGAAAGAAATCCAGGTTAAAAAGATGCGGAAGTATTTCTTGCATCTTTTTATCCTGGATTTCTTTATAGCGCTAAAACTACCTATTTCCTAAATAATTACAAAATGTAATGAAGTATTTACTTACGGTTCTTCCTCAAAGGCTGATTTGTATTTTAAAGTTCAAAACTTTTTAAAACTTTAAAAATAATCTTATTAAATCACGGCGTTAAGGAGACCGAAAGCAGTGAACATAAATTCTATTTGGCAATTCAAATATGAAGGATTTCTCCTAGCTTTACGCCTTCTGAATATATATTTCATAATATTAAAATCCATTTATTTAAAATTAAATAATTGCGTGAAGAAAATACGACTGCTGTAAAACTTTTGGATTAAGAAAAACTGCTAAAGTAACAAGTTAATATCTCAACTCTGAAGATGTTTTGTCATAAAAGTAGATGAAACTTTATTAGGCGTTACACTCGTTTTGTATTATTTTCAAAAAACTTGGGTTTAACAAAAGACAGCAACAGTTCTCCTAATAATACTACGTACTTCTTGTAATTTAATTAACAGGACAAAGCTTACTGTGCGGACCGTCTAAAATAAGCAGCTTTCTCTGGGAGCTTATCGGATGATTTATGGACCAGGGTCAGACGCTAAATACTATTTTGAGCTTGTGGGTGTAACAGCGGTGATGTTTTTGTCTCCAATATACTTTATGATTATTTTGCACAATTTATTAAATGGTCTTTAGAGGATTACGTTATTATCCATTGAATGAGAGATGGCGTATTTATTACCCATTATATGCAATTACAACGACCATTACCTTATTGAATCACCGAACTTACTAGTATTAATTTGGGACTCGCTATAAACTGATAATGAAGTTAGTAAAGTTACTGGAGAGATAGACCTTAGGCCACAATAACCCAATGATACATGCTGGAAATTTGAATTTGGTAACTTACCACAAAACTTGTTGGAAATTGAGAAACTCAATTATCTCGATAGTTTATAGTTATTTTGATTCAAGAAATGCATTTAAAAAATGTAAATTAAATTCTGTCATCATCAACTTTTATTTGAATTGACTGAATTATTGAGTTTTATCATGGAAAACTGAATTAGAAATATTTATTACTTTTGGGACGAAATTCTTTTGAATCAAGATCCAAAACTTGGTTTTGAGTTTACTGATGCATTCCACGGTTAGATTGATGTTTCAATGACGCATCAATTACCTACAATAAGAACCACATGATAAGTTTGCAAACATTATTATCAGAATTGAGTTTCACAAAAAGAAATTCTAAAATATTTGTTTATCACCAAAAAAACAAAACTGTCAACCTTTTATTATTCCAGTCTCTTTGGTTTGTGCCCAAAAATTTACGAGGAAAACGTGATCACGTTAAATAAAAATGATTGCCCTTGTAGGTATCAGGTTAGTAAAACATTTTCAAAAGGTACAATAAAAAAGACGGCCTACAAATCGCTACGTGATTGTGTTTTTTCTCCCCTAAAATAATAAAATCGTATTGTACCCAAAAAGTCCTCTCAGGAAGCTTTTTTCAATTACCGTCACTTTTGTTGTACAAACAACTCGTGATATTGGTCAATGGCCTATTTTTGGATAGCTTCGTTTTTTGGGGGTCTTGAATTCAATTTAATATTTTCCTTGTCAAAAATATATCATATCGCATGAAAAAAATTTATTACGCCATCAGCAAATGGCGTTTTTTTTTTTGCTGGCGAAAGCTATTTTCCTCTGAATGGAAAAGATGCGGCAAATGTATCCAGGGCTTAGATTAATTGGCTGAGATATAAACGCACGAGGAACATTGTGAAAATTTTCATTTATTCCCTGCCTGCGTAATAAAAAAAAAACTGTTAAGGCTTGACCATTTAGAGCGGTGAGGTAATAAAGGTGACCTATTTCACGATTAAATGACGGTTTTAGTTATAAATAATTAGGTATAATGATCGTTAGGATGAAATATTTAGAGGGAAACTCTGTTGAAATCTGAGGAAATACATTTCTCGAGAGCCCCTTCTGCAATTCTTTTCAATTTTCCCTCTTGACTTTGTCACACACTTTTCATACCTTTCAAATTCGATAGCTTTATCTTCACCTTATTCAGTCTTTAGTATCTTATTGCTACTGCTGGATTTATCCAGCAATCGATTCAGCTTTCCTTTGAGATTATTATCGCTCTTAAAAAGGGCCACAGTGATTTGATTGAATATTTTATTGGACAGAAGAGTTACAAACGTAGAAAGCTGCTTTATTTTTCTCTGTTCTGTTGTTCTGTTCTTCAATATTAATTATAAGTTTATCGTTTAAAGCCGAAGTCGTTTCCAATTCTTTCTCATCTGAATCTTCACACTCAGTTAGGCTGTATGATTCCAGTGCATTCACCGCAGCAATTTCTCGATGGGTAGGTAAGGTTTTTTATACTTCCGGTAGATCTTCAATAATGTATAGATCGTTCAGTAGTGATTCTACTACAATAAAAGGTCACTTGTATTTTGGCAGGAGTTTTCTAGATTATCTATAGAATTCTTCTCTTAATATCCACTTTATTCCTAGCTCTTTGTTAACGATGTCATAAATCTTTGCATTACAATGTTTCCGTGAAATTGAACATCTTCCTTTTCTGTTTTTGAGGTGTTCCTTGGGTATGCATCTAGTATTTTTGTGTCCCTTTTACCTCTTTCAAAATCCCACTTTATTTCTTCACGTTTATGTATGGATTTCGCTGGTTGGAAATTTGGCTTTTTAATTTTTGCTGTAACGACTACACTTGCGACGCCATAGCCACTACCGTTGCCTTCATAGCCACTACCATGCCTGACAAGTGTCATCAATCAGTCAGTCACACAGAACTCATTATCAGTCTGATTATCAGAAATTTTGCTATTATTTTGCCGACTTATTTTTCCAGTTAAATTGTTAAATAAAAACATTGAAAAACAATGTGTAGTGCATAGTGTTGGAGTTTCCTTCGATACCCGCTACATATTTGGCGCCCAACGTGGGGCCTAGGGTTTTGTAGTAAACCACCGCCCCATGACTTTCTGGACTAATTTTGTGACTGTAGAACAATGAACTATAAAGCGCGAGACATTATTGGTGTAAATGTGCATTAATTGACTGAATTGTGTAAGTTTTGCCACATTCAGATATTGTTCCCATAATTTCTGGAATAATCTACATAAACCGACATTATAGTTTCTTGTGTGTCCAAGTTTGTCCTCCATTTTTGTACCGACATTACAGTTTCCTGTGTGTCCAAGTTTGTTCTACATTTTGTACCCAAATTACAGTTTCCTGTGTGTCCATCCAAGTTTTTTCGGAGGGTTCCCACATTACAGTCGCCTGTTTGTCAGGATGTACCCGAGTTTGGTGTTTCTCAACACTACATTCTCATCGCTTACTCCAAGCTGGATTTTCCTGTTGATGCCTTATAATCTTCGATCGTCCCAGAGGAATCAAGACAAAATGGGTGACCCTATCGTTCTGACGAATGAACAATTACAAACATTACTTGCTGGTATGAGAGATATTTTCTAAAATACGCCTCAATCTACTTCGAACCAAAGTACAGCTGCCTATTTTTCTAAATGTGGCTCAAGGTTTTCCGGAAAGCCAGACGAAGATGCTGAAGCTTTTATTGATGCCATCACTATTTATAAAGACTGTCTGAACATCAGTGACGATAACGCTGTAAAAGGTTTACCCATGCTACTAGATGGCGCTGCTGCAGTATGGTGGCAAGGCACCAAAAAGCCAAACATCTTATGGTCTGAAGTTTTAGATGCGCTACGTCATGCTTTTGGCTTTAACAAACCAGCACATCAGATTTATAGAGAGCTGTTTTCTTGAATACAAGGCAGTACGGAACCAACAGATCTTTTCGTGAATCAAGCCCGTGCACTGCTTTCAAAGTTGACAACAATCACGCCCTTGCCCGATGAGCACAAGTTAGAAATGGTTTATGGAGTCCTTCACCATAGAATCAGGGAAAAACTTCCTCGACATAGTTTCCAGAACTTTTCAGAGATGATCGACAAATGCAGAGCAATCGAATCCAGCTTTACTGAATCCAATGTAAAACTGACTTCCACTTCCGTTGCAAGGACCGGTGTTCATTTTGCAAAGCATATGGACATGATCAAGCTGTTTGCAGAAAATTTAAAGCCAAGTCTGCTGAGAAAGCCTCGTCCACTACTTCTGCCCTAACAGTCCGATCCAGTAACCCGTCCTCCACAAATGTAACATGTTATGGTTGCGGTAATCCAGGATATATTCGTTCTAAGTTATTGATTATAACACAGTATTGTCTGTTGTTGACGGGAATGATTTTTCATTGCCGTCTCTTTCCAATATTGAAGAAGGGACATTGAAATCGCTGTTGGAACATAACAAGGGTTTGTTCGATGAAAATATAGGAGTTACCCCATGTGTTGAGCATACCATCATCCTCACTGATGATATTCCGATGGCTGCACCACCATATCGCTTATCTCCTGCGAAGAAAGAATTTTTGCGTCAGGAGCTTGACAAATTTGTTGCCAGCGATATCATTGAAGAGAGCGAATCGCCATACGCATTTCCAATCATCCTTGTACCGAAGAAAGACGGAACTTCACGTCTTTGTGTTGATTATCGCCGACTGAATGCTGTCACCAAGAATGTTCGTTACCCGTTGCCTCGTTTAGATGACCTTATCCATTCAACTGGAAAAGCTAACTACATAATCACCTTGAACCTGAAGAGTGGTTATCATCAAGTACCTGCCAGAGAAGAAGATCGTGATAAAACCGCCTTTGTCACGCCATAAGACGATCCCTTTTGGTCTATCCACAGCTCCAGCAATATTTCAAAAGCTAATAAACCGTTTTTGTTCAGGTTTGTCGCATATCCAGATGTTAGGATACCTTCATGTCCTAATAATTTTATCCACGACTTTTGAACAACACATCAAATACGAGTGATGTTTTCAACCGTCTACGTATTTACAAGTTGAAGGTGAACTAGAAGAAATGCACTTCCTGTACTTCAGAAGGTAAATATGTTGGTCATCTTATTGGACGAGATGGTATCAAAGCCGATCCTTGCCGTACCCAAGAACGTGAAACAAGTTCTCAGTTTTCTTCAGACTTGTTCATGGTTCCGTAGATTCATTCCAAACTTTGCCAATGTCTCTAGACCGCTAAGTAACTTGACAAGGAAGAATGTTTCGTGGTCGTGGGAATCAGCTTAAAAAGAATCGTTCGAGAAGCTCAAAGTTCTCCTGACTACAGTACCTATTATGCATCAAGCCGATCCTTCTGAGCCATACATTATTAAGACTGATGCCAGAGCCTATGCTATTGGTGCATATATGCTCCAGGGGGAGGGAGCCGACAAAAGACCGGTAGAGTACGCCAGTCGTTTACTTACTGCGGCTGAGAAGAACTGTAGCTGTAGTGATCGGGAAGCCCTTGCACTTGTCTACGCAGTCAACAAGTTTCGCGGATACATAGAAGGTTTACCAGTTTATGTCATTGATCATCAACGTCTCCGATGGCTTATGACATTAATATCACCAACTGGTAGATTGGCTCGGTGGGCACTTCAACTGCAAGCTTTCGACCACAAGATTGACCACATATCAGAACGTACGAATGTCGTCGCAGATACAATATCAAGACCACTCATTGACTCGGATAGCAATGACCAGTCACTTATAGCTGTCGACACAGTTACTATTTTGCTACCTAATAAATCGGCTGCAGAGACCAGAACCCAGCACTTAGATGATCCATACACTAGGAGTATTATCGATTGTTTCGAGAATGCTGATTCTGATACTGTCGACTTTTCCAGATGGACCAATCGAGGCTACCTTATGGTTCATGGGATTTTACACCGTTACGTCAGTGACTCCGATTCTGACAAAGCTTAATTAGTTGTTCCTCAAGGTCGAGTAGGGGCCATGGTCTATACTCCATGAATTCCATGATTCTCCACTTGCAGGACACTACAGCGTCGACAAAACTTTGAAACGAATCTCACAAAGGTTTTACTGGCCGACGATGAGAAAAGACATCACTGAACACATCCGAAAATGCATAGAATGTCAAAGATACAAACCAACGAATCTTAAGCCTTCTGTTTTGACTCAGACTCCTGTTCTGGCTCAGCGATTTGAAACCTTAGCTGTGGATTTATTTGGACCACTGCCTGAAGCAGAAACAGGTAAAAGGTGGGTTTTTGTTATAGAAGATACTGCCACCAAATGGATAGAGTTGAGTTATTCGCACTGGAAAATGCTACAGCTGAAGCTTGTGCGAAATGCCTTATCGATGAAATTATTCTCAGATATGGAGCTCCCAGACAGGTCATCAGTGACAATGGCACGCAGTTTGTCACAGGTGTCATGCAACAAGTTGCTCACTGCCTCAGTTTTACCCAAAATCTTATACCGCTGTATCACCCAGATTCCAATCCTGAGGAGAGAAGAAATAGAGATCTGAAAACCCAATTAGCAATACTTGTGGAAAGGGATCATATGAAATGGAAAGAATCCTTGCCTTCTGTGAGATTTGCAATGAACTTTGCCAACAACCTACTACAGCCCTGCCTATTTATGTTTTGCCCGTGAACTGAGAACCCCGCATTGATGTCGAACGTGATCTCCGAGCTATCGGTAATAGCGAGAACTTCATTCCTGAGGTCACCTCAAAATTAAAGATTGTTGCTAATGTCCTGTCCAACGTTAGAGAGACAAATGAACTGAGAAAGGATGCATCCAAGATGTATGCAGACAAACATCGACGTAATGAACCATTCACTATAGCAGAAAAGGTTTTGGTTAACTCGCATGTGTTGAGCAATGGATCGCAGTGTTACACATCCAAGTTCGCTACTAGAAGAGATGGCCCCTATATAATCTTGAAGATAGTAATATGTTCTGTGGATAGTATCGCCAACCTCTTATCAGATTGCCCCCACCGAATCTCCAACATTACCGGTGGGTACAGTCGTGAGCACAAAAAGTGGGACACCCGTTTTTTCCTATTGTAAAACGGACTCACCAGCTATACATACGGCAATGACAGGGTTTGTCATATTTGACAAAAAATCGATTGTAGAGAGAAGACTGATTTACGCAAAATAGCGAAAGATGACAAGACCTGTCAGTCGGGTGTCCCACTTTTTGTGCTCATGACCGTACATACCATTCATCAGCTCTCAGCAAAACATAATTGACGAAGATCTAGTTCCTGTTAGGCCTATTCGACATAGAGGTCGTCTACCGGGTGAAAGGACTTCAAGGGTTCGACGACCCAAAAAGTTTTTTGACGATGTCTAATTTTGTTGGCACTTTGGCTAGACGCTGCAAGTTCCAAAGGGAAAGAATGTAACGTCTACACTTGGGACGCCATAGCCACTACTGTTGCCGTAGCTATAGCTACTACCATGTCTAACAAGTGTCATCAATCAGTCAGTTAGTTTCGCCGATCAAGTTCATTATCAGTAATTTTGCTATTATTTTGCCGACTTTGTATTTTTCCAGTTAAATTGTTAAATAAAAACATTGAAAAACAATGTGTAGTGCATAGCGTTGGAGTTCCCTTCGATACCCACTACATTGCTCTATTACAACTTCCATTATTAAAATATCTCCGCGTCTATTTCATTGCCAACAAAAAACTACTCACAAAAATTAAAATTACAAGGAGCTACATTAGCAAATTGCGTATTAAAGTGGATCACTGAAACAACGTAATAATGTCATAGTTACAAGAACAATGCCAGTATTATTTTAAGCCGAAAGGGTAATATTTATGTTATTTTTGGGCCCTATGCTGTCCTTGCATGAATTGCTCTATTCAACTACCTTCAGTTAGTGTATATTGTAGCTTTATTATGTGAAAAAATAACATGGTAAATGCACCAAAAAAAAAAACACTTTGAGACATGGAAAATACAAAAACGTGTATCATTTAAGTGCAAATTATGAAGAAAACGTAGCTACCATAATTTTTAAGCGTACAAAATGTTATCTCTCTGATATAATTTAAGCCAGCATAGTGAGAAGATTAAATTCAAAGTATTATAACCAGCGAAATAAAACATATATTATCTACTTGCGGTATATGGAATTTAGAGTCATACAAGCTAGGAATTATGTTTTTCGAGCTACGACTAAGTTGAAGTAGATTTATTATGTAATAAATTAGTTATAAAGCCAACTATGATATTGTTCATGTTTGCTGTAATTTCAAATACCTAATAACAAATCTAGATTATAGCCAAAGTTGGAACAATTAAAACTTCTGAAAAAGTTTAATATCTTTGCTGGACAAAACCTCGAAAACGCATTAAATATAATTAGGGAAATTAAAAAAGATATGCCGCATCACGAAAAAAAAAATAGGGGGGAAAGTAATCGGGACATCCTTAAAAAGTTATCTCGCGGCAGAACTCGGCTGGCAAAAATTTCCATTAATTAAAAAGTTCTAAAACGGAATAATTGCGTACAAATTTTCTAAAGTCTCATTAAAAACTCGTCCCCCTTTTTTTTTGTTCACTAGGCGCACCCTAATCAAGGATTACAAATGGTAATGAAAAATATTTTGGTACAAAAATCTCATAATTTCCAAAATATGACGCTTAGCTGATCGATTTTTACAAGAAATTAATTACTTTGGCTCAACAAAGTTTATATCATTTGAGACGACAGTAAACGAGTTAATTAAAATGTGGATTAATTTATTGGAAAATAATTACGTATCATGTAATTTTGCAGTTAATATTAATTGCCTATTACTGAGTCCCGCTTTGCGTAATAACACGAGTCTGCTGAGACGGGTTTAATTAAAACATATTCTAATGTTACGTCGATAGTTTGATGGGTTTCACTACTATCAAAAATTAACTTGGATTTAAATAATTAATCTTCTTCAACGAGAATATTTACATAAAGTCAGCAATGTAGATGAATGCAACTTGGCATTGCCCATTAGGATTATGGCAAATGTTCTGGAAAGTTCTAAATTATTCCTGCCAAAAAACTAGTGACACCTTACTCGCCAAATTTATTAATTATTTCATTTATTCTTTGGCACGCTGTCGACTTTCTTAGATCTGAGCAAACATAAAAGTTATATTTCCGTACTCATTCAATTAATTGAGCACAGTTTAGCTTTGTAATTAAAGAGCGTGACAAATTTTTAACGAATAGTGTCATCCAAAATCCTATGAACGCAGTGGATGTCTGATAACTCCCTTTCTGTTCTGGTAAAAGGGCTTAAGTAAACGATTCGCAGTCGGAGAAATAAAGTGCTTGATTTATGTGTTAAGCGGATTAAACTTATGATTTCACTCTATATGAAGAATTGAAAGATATTGTAAAATTGAGTGAAAATGAAACGAACTTGTGCTAAGAATAAATGAAAAGAGAAGGATTTTGAATGAATTGCTCAGTTAAAATATCCAGAGCCGATATAGAAAATTCGCTTCATCAAAATAAAAAGTCCGCGGTACAAAAACAACCTTCTGGCTTCAATTAACCAACCTTCAGGCCGCTAATGACGTAATTCTATAGACGTTGTAAAACCTATTGAGAACGACTCCCGATTTCCATAACAAGTAGGCACTTAATTATGTTATATCCAAGAAACTTCGTTAATTGCAAACTTTTATAATGAAATATTCCTCGAAAATTTCATCCGCTTCCCCCACCTCGGCAGAGAGTGAGGATCTGTCGCGTAATTAAAAGTAATTTAATTTTTGTAATCTTGTCTTTTGTGAGTTTCGTTAAATTATTCTCATTTAAGCTTGTTGAAAATGATTACAGGATCAATAAGAATGTACGAGTGTATTTCCAGTACTTAAATATAATACGTATAGACTACATCCCCTTGAATTATGTAGATTCTTGGTACAAAAAAAAGAAAAGTACTAAAGGGTAGTAGTTTACTTTCTTTATGATTCTCGACATTTCTGCAGCCACTCTATATTTTTCACTCAGAAAAATACTCTAACAATAATGTCACTTTATGGCCTAATAAACGAAATGCTCATAAAACGACTACACATCAAACTGTGAAAATAATTTTGATGCAAGAATCCCATTTACTGAGCAAAATCCCCCGCAGTAATAATTAAAATTATGGACCAATTTTGCGTCGGTGGATTTATGGAAATAACTATATGACCGTGTACCAGCGTTGGATATTAGTTAATGTACCGCCTAATTGCCGCCATAATTTTCTCGATGGCTTAGGTTCGGCTATTTTGGACGGAATTGAATTTTTAACTTCGTTTTAAAGTTAGGAAATGAGAATCTGGTAACAAAATTGTTTGAAATTTGCTTTTAACTTT
Source organism: Ceutorhynchus assimilis (assembly GCA_917834065.1). Lineage (NCBI taxonomy): Eukaryota > Metazoa > Arthropoda > Insecta > Coleoptera > Curculionidae > Ceutorhynchus > Ceutorhynchus assimilis. The sequence goes on from OU892281.1 coordinate 10,466,714, forward strand.
TATTACATGGGACTTATTTCAAATATGTGTGAGCCTTAATCATAATTTTCAAATTACAAGAGGGTCAGGAAGGATTTGCCTTTCTATGGCTTGTTTAGAATATCGTTTACCTATGGAAATATCAGTTGCTGTAAAAGGAAAATGACAGAAATTAGAAAAAATGCTGGAACCAGCTATTAGCGAAATGGTATCGGAAAATTATGCTGGATCCCGTAACGAATCTTCTGTATTTATTGAGGAAAAATACCCAGAGGTTTCAAATAACACAAACACTCTCATTATTAGAATTTATTAACTTTCAAATTCGTTTCACATTGAAAATATAGCACAAAAACTAAAACACTGCCAAAGAAAAAGGCATCATCCATTTTTATCCAAGAGACCAAAGGCAAGATTTTTGAAGATAACAAAAACAAAGTCACAGTCTCATAATTTATTTGATTAGCTACACGTGTTTCGCTCAATAGAGCACATCAGGCCTAAAATAAAATAAAGTCACTTAACAAATAATAATTGAGGCAAAAACAACAAAAAAGTACCTTGAAATACACACCCTTAACACACATTAATTAAAAATAAACACTAAAAAGCAAGGTTAGGATACAAACACTGAATAAAATAAAAGAACAAAAAACAAACCGCAATTTATTGGAATTGAACCTGCGATACCCAGGATGCCAGCCCAACACCAGACCCAATGCACCAGCGAGATACTGACAATTCAAAGGCGAGAACAATAACCAATGAACCTCAACAAAACTAAGTGGAACTATAAAATTTCTTAAAATCTAATGCAAAAGGAAGAAACTTTAATAAAGTTATAATGAACTGAAAGTTAATCCGAAAGGTTGTTAAAAATAAGATGAGGCTCAAAATTGAAAACGTCGTTTACACACACGAGAATGGGGCTCTTTTTGGCTCTGGTTATTTCCATCTTCTCTAGAAGATCGAGCTTTCTGCCCTTAGGGCATTCGTGAAGAATTTCGGCGCCATCAGCTGGAGAGAAATTGTGCGTGGTTGTAAGTAAATGGTTCGCAAACGCAGATCTAGTTTCTGTAATGTCTGTATTTCTATTCTTTTCGGCGAAAGCAACATGCTCTTTAATTCGTTTTTTTTCCCTGACTGGCCAATGTAAACTGCGTTACAATCATCACACTTAAGAGAGTACACCCCTGACTTAGAAAAAACGTCAGCCCTGTCTATTACCCTCACTAGCTGTTTCTTTATACTACTAACAGTTTTGAAGGCTATTCTTAGATTAGGAAGCTTGAAAAATTTAGCTAAATTAAGTGAAATGGATCCAAAAAAAGTCATTGATTTGAAAATCTGTTTGTTGTTCTGCTGATGGAGTAGATTAAAGGTCATCTTGTATTTATTAAGAAATTTAAAATATAATTTGTTTATTGGGTGCATTGGGAATCCATTGTTAAAAGCAATGTGTTTAATAATATTAAGTTCCTTATGAAAAGCCTCTTTTCGGCGAAAGCAACATGCTCTTTAATTCGTGTAGAAATTTTTCTCCCTAACTGGCCAATGTAAACTGCGTTACAATCATCACACTTAAGAGAGTACACCCCTGACTTAGAAAAAACGTCAGCCCTGTCTATTACCCTCACTAGCTGTTTCTTTATACTACTAACAGTTTTGAAGGCTATTCTTAGATTAGGAAGCTTGAAAAATTTAGCTAAATTAAGTGAAATGGATCCAAAAAAAGTCATTGATTTGAAAATCTGTTTGTTGTTCTGCTGATGGAGTAGATTAAAGGTCATCTTGTATTTATTAAGAAATTTAAAATATAATTTGTTTTTTGGGTGCATTGGGAATCCAGCTAGTGAGGGTAATAGACAGGGCTGACGTTTTTTCTAAGTCAGGGGTGTACTCTCTTAAGTGTGATGATTGTAACGCAGTTTACATTGGCCAGTCAGGGAGAAAAATTTCTACACGAATTAAAGAGCATGTTGCTTTCGCCGAAAAGAATAGAAATACAGACATTACAGAAACTTACAACCACGCACAATTTCTCTCCAGCTGATGGCACCGAAATTCTTCACGAATGCCCTAAGGGCAGAAAGCTCGATCTTCTAGAGAAGATGGAAATAACCAGAGCCAAAAAGAGCCCCATTCTCGTGTGTGTAAACGACGTTTTCAATTTTGAGCCTCATCTTATTTTTAACAACCTTTCGGATTAACTTTAACTAAGGTTCTATGTTGTCTGGATTGATAGTTTTTCAAAAATATAATTTGTGAAACTCATTTTACTTATCTCTTGTTATGTAATAGTCATTGTTGAAACTTTTTAAATGTTAATTTCTTTTTTATACGTCATTTTTTAATTTATTTTTTAAACCTTTGTAAATGCTTCTTTTTTGTTAAATGTTAATTTATTTTGTCAGTCATTTTTTAAAATGTTAATCGTTGTGAAATGCTTGTAACGTTCTTTGCATGTTTTCTTTTAGCCTTGAGAATGATGCGGAATGCGTCGAAACGTTGGCTGTTGATTTAGATATTTCATTAAATAAAGTCCAAATAAGCCGAAAACCTACTTTTCATTTCGGATTAACTTTCAGTTCATTATAACTTTATTAAAGTTTCTTCCTTTTGCATTAGATTTTAAGAAATTTTATAGTTCCACTTAGTTTTGTTGAGGTTCATTGGTTATTGTTCTCGCCTTTGAATTGTCAGTATCTCGCTGGTGCATTGGGTCTGGTGTTGGGCTGGCATCCTGGGTATCGCAGGTTCAATTCCAATAAATTGCGGTTTGTTTTTTGTTCTTTTATTTTATTCAGTGTTTGTATCCTAACCTTGCTTTTTAGTGTTTATTTTTAATTAATGTGTGTTAAGGGTGTGTATTTCAAGGTACTTTTTTGTTGTTTTTGCCTCAATTATTATTTGTTAAGTGACTTTATTTTATTTTAGGCCTGATGATGCTCTATTGAGCGAAACACGTGTAGCTAATCAAATAAATTATGAGACTGGGACTTTGTTTTTGTTATCTTCTAAAACACTGCCGCCAAAAATGATCCGGATACAGCTAACTATTATTTTTTCACTCTATAGAAAATATTTTGTTTCATTCTTGTTTCTAGGCGCAGAGCGACTTGAAGAGGAATAGTTTTCCCGGTCGAGGCTGGTTATTAAGGGTGTGTTACATTATTTCCCTAGTTTCCCTTTGGTTTCGAAGACTGTGGAAATTGAGAGACCAGAATCATTTACAGGTTTTTTCCTTGGGGGACCTCTCTTGCGGATCGGAGCCAATGGCCCCATATTTTCTTCTCCATAGTACTAAGTCAAGTTGCAACAATGATAAACACCCAATGGTTGGCTCGAGGTATCAACGTTGGTTATTTCATATAAGGTTGGAGAAACTTTGCGAGTGATAATGTACGGTCCATCTCTGTTGGGATCAAATTTAGCGGTAGTATGCTTCTCGTGGTGCAGTTTTACAAGCACTCTTTCTCCAATATCAAATGTTGGCGTAGCATTTCTTGTTGCATCAGAATATTTTTTATGACCGTCTTGGGCTTTTGCATGATTGGATCTTGCATCAATAGGAGTGGTATACATCTGTTGTAAGTATAGAGTTATCTCCGGTATAAGATTGTCAGTATTGGGTATTGTTCGATATCTCATCAGGATTTCTCAATTCTTGTATGAAGTTGAGATGAGGCAGCATAACCAGTGGTTTGACTCTTAGCAGTATTCAGAGAATAGCGAATGCTTGGTAACTTCTCAGCCCATGTTATGTGGCCCATAGTCGTGGTTTTAGATCACGGTTTTTCCTTTCTACCATATTAGCTTCAGGAAGGAAAAGCGGAGTCAAGTTTTGTCGGATATTCAAGTAATGATAGATTTCCTGCATAATTCGTGAGACGAATTGTACGCCATTATCTGCTATATGTGTTTTCGAACACTTGGAACTCTTCTGCGGTAGCTTTAACCAGTAATTCTACCCATTTTGTAGCAGTTTCTTCAAAAATAAAGACCCATTGAATGGCCTTTGCCATCCTCTGGCAAAGGGCCTAATAAATCAATTGCCAAAAGCTCAAAACTTTGGTTGTAAGCCGGAGCAATCAAGAACAATTTTGTAAGAAGGACTGAACCTGCTTGCCTTTTTAGAGGCAACATCCTGTCTATGGCTGCAGTCTTTTCTGGATCCACTTGAATACCGCTACTGGTAATCATATGTCCTAGGTATCTAAGTTGCTTGCTGGCAAAGGTGCATTTCTCGCGATTCGCGCGTAACTTGAATAGTCTTAACAGATCGAAAATACACTTCAGGTCAAGTAAATGTTTTTCAAATGTCTCTGAAAGCACAAAAATATCGTCCGGGTATGCCAATATAAGAATGTCAGGAAGTTCACTACGGAATCGATCGGTCTTTGAAACGTAGCAGGCGCGTTCCACAACCCGAATGGCATAACCAAATATCGAAAATTCCCGAATGTCGCGATTTATTTCACGCACATTCAGATGGTACCCCTAACGAAGATCCAGGATTGACATGTAGAAGGTCTTTTAAGTAGCATGAAGTAGGTCATGCATCCGTGGTATTGGGTAATACACAGGGGTGCTCATTTGGTTCAAAGCACGGTTATCTACACATAGTCGCGTACTACCATCTTTTTTTGGTACCAGTACGGTACGGTACAGGTAAGCTTCTCCTTATGAGCAGGGGTCATACGATAGGGTGGAACCGATGTTGGTGCATGCATACCAGTATCAATGGTATGTTCGGCATAGGGAGTTGGCTCTCCCCCTAGAGCAAAAATATCTCGGTAATCATCAACTAAATCCGACATGAGTTTGTGTTTATTATGCCTTAACATCGTGCCTTCATCTGGTCTCACTACAACTGGGGCAGAACAGGCTGACTCGCACTCTTCTATGACACCATTTACAAGCAGTTTGTCCAACTCTTGTTTAAGCTTCCCCTTATTAACAGGGGTCATACGATAAGGTGGAACCGCAGTTGGTGCATGCATACCAGTATCAATGGTATGTTCAGCATAGGAAGTTGGCTCTCCTCCTAGAGCAAAAATATCTTGGTAATCATGAATTAAATTTTACATGAGCTTGTGTTCATTAGGCCCTAACATCGTGCCTTCATCTGGTCTCAATAATATAATGGATTGTATTTCAACTTTAACTGGAACATCGTGTTCAGTTTCAAACATCAAAAAATACTTTTCGGAAGGATTATCAACAAAATACCAGTTTTGCTGACCCATTTCCATAGCTAAGTTAGCGTTCTGGAAAAAAATCTATGCCTATAACTTAGATAAAGCAAAGAAAGTCGTAGGAATACTCCTGTACCCAAGCTGTACATTGACCAATCTTAAAATTTAAATAAAGCCTTTTCTGTGTCTATAAGGCCATGTCTTTGAAGACCTACTACAGAAATTAGCAGTACAGGACGAGGCTATGGAGAAATGTTAAGTTTACAATCATCCAATGCACAGAAGTCTAGTGAGGCGACTGCCTTAGAGCAAGAAGAGCATATTTTTTTTTGCAATAACTGCCTTAAATTAATCATAAAATGTTTAAATACACCAAGTTATTGTCAACTCTTCATAACAACCGATCTCTGATCTCTTGTCAAAGAAGAAACCTTTTATCATTTGTTCAAATTTATGTATTATTATTCTCTGATTACATCTTTTCAGTCATTAGGCAAATGAGCGCTACGACCCGTGAAAATAAAGAAAAAAAAACTCGCCCCAAAAATAATTTTTATTGATGGGTCTTCTTATTAAAAAACAAGGGTCTCCTGAGGAACAAAGACGTCGCGACGTTAAAATGGTAATAAAATTTCAAAAGTGTTTAGGAGAGGCCATTTATTTTACATTATTGAAATAAGGGCGGTAAAGAGCTCTCCAATTTTATAAGATAGACCCTTCTCTTGATTTATAAATCCTCTTCTGACACCCAATTTGTAGATATTTTATGTAAAATGGGTAAAGCAAAAAGTATTTGCTTGCTCAAAAACTTTATCCCTGGGAACCCTAAAGTGGAAGCGACTGTAAGAGGAATTAAAAATTTATATAGAAGTGTTTAAAGTAAGTTGCTTATTTGCAGGATTACTGAAATGGAAAATTCATCATCTATAAATAAATTAAAATTTACATTGTATAATTAAAACAATATGCAATATTTCGAGGAAAAAATATTCATAAAGCCCGTTGGTTATGTATCTACTTGTTTTTGCAGAGTAACTTTCAATTAATTGTGGCAATGTTGCCTAAATTACCATTTAAATTGGAGATACACATTTAGTTTGAAAATTGACAGCATAAAAATATTGTAAAAAAACAGCACACATGAGAGGATAGTTTGAAAATCGGAATTTTGATTAGCAATTTTATTTTTAAGCAAAATCCAATTTGGGTAAAAGTAAAAAGTTTTTTTTTTGATGGGCTTTATATTTTTTCAGACATACACTAGTCTATGAAATTTGAAAACCATTTTAAATAATTCATGCATGAAACAGGTATTGTTTTGTTCCATTAAAGCCTGGCGTAATAAAAAAAAAGAATTGGGTCAGAGCTTTTTATTCGCCTGACGTGAGCCCACAAACAAATTACGATTTTAAAAACTGATACACATGTTAACTTCGTTGATGTATTTGGCATATCATTTTAAGCATTATCAAAATCTAACTTCATAGAAGTTTCAAATCCTTTTAGATCTGGCAGATTTAAATTGTAGGAAACTCAATGAGTCACAAAACCCTTGAATTTCAACATCAGGTAATTTCCAGATTTTGCATAGAAAGATAGGTATCTCTTATCTGGATAAGCTTCAAACTTCGGACGAAGTAGCTACTAATATATCAGAGCTTTTATAATCCCTATAGTTTCATAGTAATAAATCACTAACATTAATTCTACCCGTTTTGGATCCATTACAGTATGAAATAATTACAACAGAAAAGCCAAGAAGGTGCATTATTAAACAGTTTCAATATTTGGAACATGAACTACAAAATTACTCAAAATCCTATAAATAAAAGGTTAACTATTAATTCCAAAATAATCTGACAATATAATTTCACTTCAGATTAGATAACCATTGAGAGCAACTTCAAAGGATAATTTAATTTAAATTAAATACACTTTTTTAGATATAGATTTTCATTTGCCAAGCATAATTACTATTCATTAGATTTAATAATCAGGATTCCAATTCGTAAATTGCAATGATTTCACTTCAATTAATTACTGTATAGTGGATTTCATTGATTGAAAATTGTAAATGGTAATAATAAAGCTATTTTCCGGGAACATTTAAATTATTAAATAAATGGGGCACAAAATGTAACGGACCTTATGCAATCACTAGTTTGAATCACCAAAAAATTGTAATATTTGCAGTTTCATTGTTGAATTTATAATGCATCATTGTATAAAGTTTTCTTATTTATTTTTGAAGTTCTAATTTTTTCAAAAATATTCAAATCCATTGCAGTTGCAGATATTAAAATAGCTCGACGCTATCCGCTTATTTCTTATGATTTTGCAAATTTAAAATCTCTGGGCTTCAAGACTTAATCGGTTTATTACCCTTGAATTGTTAAAACTGCTAAATCGTGACCCGATTCTTTTAATTACTCGAACAAGTACTTCAGGGAAATTTCATTAATGTTGGAACTTTAAAGTTACGACACGCTATAAATTTTGTTTTAACGTTATATGCCTTTAAAAGTTTTCGTATAAAGGGCGAATAAGGGTGCTCTTCTTCTTATAAGTTATACGAGCTGAGAACGATTTTATTACTCAAATAGACAGAAATAAAAAAAAAGAAATTGAAATGTTTGTATTCATTTATATTCTATCAAATTGTACCTATCTTTGAGCCTCTATTCTGAGGTTAAACAATTAGAAAATGACCCACTGTACAACATTTGGTTCAACTCATAATCAGGAGCTGCAGCACGTTTTTGGCTTTCCACGTTAATTTAGAACACAATTAATTTTTGATCAAAAACCATTTAACAAAATCTACCCAAAAATGGTCTTATCATTCCTCAAAAGTCGAAAAAGAATAATGTAATTATTACCTGAGACTCTTGAGAGTCACTATTATCATGACTCATTAATCAAAATATTGTTTTAACTATTTACATACTGTCGCGAAAATTTTGGAACGGCCAGGGTATACAGAATTGGCCCCACGTTGGGCGCCAATTTGTTACCCGCAAAACAATTCCTTTCGAAAAACTGAATAAACTAAACTTTAATTCTAAAAATTACAAGAAATTGCTAAATTTGTAATGAGAACTCGAAAAGAAATGCGTAAAAAATCGGAGCGCCGCTCGCATGTATGTTCTGCAAAGGGTTCTCGAGTACTGGCTGTTGAGCTAGATCGCCGCTGTTCCTGGGACACATTATTGCAGAAGGGCTCGTCGTTCCCCGGCACCGCACTACCTCTTAAAAGTTTTTCCTTTGTTAGATGCCCGGTTGTCAAGTTTTATAAAATTTCTGAACAACTTCGTGTGAAGGGTTGCCGACTAGCTTCCAATGCGGACAGGGGTGTGGATTAATTAAATAATTTGACCTTAAAATAATTAAATATAGAGCGCCACCTACTTTTCCCTGCAGTACACGAAATCAACCGACATAACGGATGCAGGAATCTTCTACGGACCCAGAACAGGTTTGACTCTAGAGCAGATTCGGAGTGGGTTTTCCGAACGCCCTGGAACCTTGAAAATTATTAACACTGGAACCAGAACAAAAACAAAATAAATCGAATAGGAGTACCTAACCTTACGTTCTAAAAATAGTATGCACAATAATTTAACTCAACTTTAGTCCCTAGGGGCCAATTTATGGACCAACTGAGTAAGTGTCTGGTTGTTACCAAGCAGGTACCTGCTATAGGTAACAACCAGACGTTTACCAGTGTCCATAATGTGGCCCTAAGAAAAGTAAAGAGTATTGTATAACAGCAATAATACCAGAAATGTAAATTAATAGACAAGCTTACTATATGCAGTACCTTCGTAAATGGCCATTTAACCCAAGTGTACAAGTATATTTTCCTGTATTCAGTGCAGCATGTATTTATGGGAATTATCCCATGCTGTTATTTAATACTCTTTACTTTTCTTAGGTCCAAATTATGGACTCACTGGTAAACGTCTGGTTATATTAATGGGTAATTTATTTGGACACGAAAGGACAGGAGCTTTAACAAGATGCTCCTTAATGGTCTGAAATGCCTGAGCACAGCCATCATCTCAAGTAAACCTCGCATTTTTGCGAGGCAACGCTGTTAAAGGGGAAATGATGGATTAAAAATTGGAGACGAATCTCCTATACCACGACGCTATACCCAAGATTCGGCGTACCTCTGTTACAGTGGTTGGGGTTGGAATCTGCAGAATAGCTTCCACCTTTCCAGGATCGACCAGTAGACCTGCAGAAGTGACGACATAACTAAGATATTTAATGTGCCTATTCTGTAAATCGCCTTACATCACTGTAAATTTTAAAGCGCGTAAGTTTATATCGCGATGTATCATTTGAACTTACATTGAACGCCAAAACTCGTATTCTGTAATGCCTGGTGTAAATTACATAGTTACAGCGCTTCATTTATAGCGCTCCTAACATCGTAGTAATAAACGTAACCTAATATTTTTGTAATTTGACAATTTTTGAAGTTGAAATATTTTGGAATAAAGGTGTCATATCTTTACCGTCTATAGTTCTTCTGGTATAAATCAAATACAAAAAGCCTTTACGGAAACGCTGAACCAATTGATCCAATGAGGTAGGATTATCTTTGGATTGACCTGATCACAGTCTGTTTGTTTTGCTCCTTTCTTCAATGAACAGCTAGGTGATCGCGTTAATCCATTATAATCGGCTCAGCTTTTTTGTAAAGGCCTTGACCTTAGAGCAGGTAAAGGTAAAGAGCAGTAGTAACATGGAGTTGGAAAATGAAGCCGTTTTTTTCAGGTATTTTGGCACCAAAAAAATGGTGGTATAGGCAGTTCAATGCTTTACCTGTATTTTGGTGCCAAACACCTGCCAAAAACTTGGCTTCACTTTAGTTTCATAAGCAGAATGGCCTGTTCCTACTCCTTATGTCCGTAGGACAGCGCTTTACCTGCTCTAAGGCCTTGAGTGTTCCAAGACTATGGAAGAGCGTGCGGCTTCAAAATTGGTTCATATAGCCATCAAGAAACGCACAATCGACGAAGAATAGATTACAAGATAATCATACTCGAATGATTTCCTATTATGATGATGATGAAAGGCCGAATCTGTATTATTTCCGTAATTAATTCCATAATTAACTAATATCTCACACAAAACGTTTCTTTTTGCGATTTTGAGCAACAAAAAAAAATTTTTTTGTTGCATACCGTCAAAAATGTAACAGTATATCTCCATTTCCCGCGACGTATATTTACAGTAGGTGTAAGAATATTTTACAGCGCGATGTAAGTTACAGAATTCCTTTTTCGTTACATCCTTACAGCTCTCAAAGTTACATCCCTTACAGTACGTTACATCGCATATAGAATCGCACCATTATAGTTCCGATTTGCAAAACTGGCATTTATATTGATTGAGAGTGAGACCCGCATCAAAAATTCGGTTGATGACCTCACGAAGGACCCGCAAATGATCGTCAAAACTAGCTGTAAGAATGATGACGTCATCAAGATAAACGAAAACATGCTGCTCAAGATCCACTCCAACAACCTGATCAATGAGTCTCTGCCACATAGCCGGAGCATTAGTTAGCCCAGAAGGCATACGCTTGAAATGGTAGAGACCACGGGAAGGCACAGTGAAAGCTGTTAACAGACGAGACTCTGGAGCTATGGGGATTTGCGAATAGTCCAATAGTCCAAGGTACTGATGAACTTGGCATGACAGAGCTTATCGAGCGAGGCACTCACATAGGGGATTGGATAGGCATCGGGAATGGTTACCCGGTTTAAACTCCGATAATCGACGCAGAACCTCCAGTGACCAGACCAAGGAGAATCGGAAGACTCTATTATATCCTAGGCGATCATCTGCTCAAGCTCTGAGTGAACAATCTTCAACAGCGCAGGCGACAAAGGATAGTATCTCTGCTTAATTGGGGACGAATCCGTCTTTATTATGAACTGTACATGGTTGGTACTCCCAAGTTTGTCTCCCATCCGGAGAAATGTGTCACGCAAGAGAGTGTCAAGTCTTAGTCGTTGTTCGGAACTAAGAGTGTCGAGAGAATGAGGAGACATGATTTGATTGACGGCTTGAGAGTCGGTTCTAAAAGACCATTCACCGGAATAAAGATTGCAAATTATTCCCATTCTGACCCAAAAGTCAACTCCAAGGATCAGAGTGTGCGACAACAAAGGAATATCGAGTGTATCCATGAGTGCTAATCGGTTCTGAAGGATGAATGGCAGCTGAACTGATCCAATGGATGTGCATTGTTGGCCACTGCACTTGAGTCTCGGCATTAAGGGAACAAAGTGGTTTCAAGATCTTCCAACCAGGACCGCCCAAAATGATTCTAGAACAACCAGAATCGAGAAGGCCCATGAATAAGCGACCAAATATGGAAACCTGAGGAAAGGGTCTTGTGTCACCTTCTGCGTGAGCTAAAACGTAGTCCAAAATTGCAAGGTTGGTCGAATTTTGATCCTTCGCTATGAGGATGGAGGACGGCAAGTTGTTCGCAGGCGTCTCACACGTTTTTTGAGCAAGGAGGACAGTTTCGGGTAGTAACATCTTTGTGACCGCACTTGACAGATTGGTCACAATTCCTACACCTCGCGGGAGCAGAGTGAGGCACAAAGGCCAAATCGACAGGATTTTCGGCAGGTTGGCAACTGCCAAGAAGATCAACTTCATTACTGGGTTCCGAAATTGGGACAAGGGAATGATCAATAGCCGCACTGCCCGACGATAGGCCAGAGCGGGCTCTAGCAAGGATCTGTAATTTGTTGGAGGAAGCACGAATCGACGAACTGACGTTGCAGTTTAAATGTCCTCTAATCATATTAATTTAACAATAGCTCTAATATTAAATTTATTGTGCAAGTTGCAATTATTTCTCGATACTCGTTTCCAATCTATGGCCTTGTAAATAAAATCATCCTCAAAATAATTTCAATAGACAGATATCAAAGTGATAACGACCCATTTATTTAAATAAATATAGATTAGCCCGTCTATAAACGTACGTTACATTGCATAATTATGAGGTTACATAATTAAATATTAAGAGGATTCTTACATTTGGAACAAGCTATGCATTTGATCCATAGTTTTTGATGCAAAATCGGCTAAAAACCAGAGTTCCATAAATGTTATCTCCTTTTTAAGCGATTTTTCTTGGCAAATGGTCGAGATACCTTTGCACTTATTAGGTACCCTGAACTAGGTTTTGAGTCCGATTGCCCGAAAAATGAAATATCCTCTTAAAGTGACTCTTCAAATTTTAATCTCTAAGCCAAATCACTGTATAGTATAAGAACAGATTGCAAGGCAGTTCATTAAACGCGCTAGGTACTTACATCATGTTTTATTTAAAACTTGTTATCATTAAAATAATTTTTTTATGTATACTTATTGAAAATGTAAAAACTGCAAGAATACTAGGAGTGTTTCCAATAGCTGGTAAAAGTTTGAATATCCTTAGCAGCAGGTTAATGAAGGGACTGGCTGATGCTGGACATGATGTGACTGCAATCAGTGCTTTTGATAATAAGTTTAAAATTGCAAACAATGGATCGTATAGGAATGTGGTTTTGACTGGATTCAGCGAAAAATATGACGGTAATTTGCCTTTTTGTATTTTCAAGCCTAAGTAGTTCTATATTCATATTACTAAGAAGCCTAAATTAATTTTTATCTATTTTTTTAGCTCTTATGGATCAATCTGACTTCTATTCGTCAGTTGAAAAAAATTCCCTATGGGCATCCTATGAGATCCATGAAATGCTCATCTCTTTTTACAACGAAACATTCAGACATCCAAATGTTCAAAATTTTTTGAAAGAAGATCAGACATTCGATTTGGTCATTATTGAGTGTCTGTGGAGCGACTCTCTTCTAGTATTTCAAGAAATCTACAATTGCCCCTTAGCAATTTTCGTCCATACCGGAGGTGTAAATCCATGGGCGTATGAAATGGTTGGAAACCCTTTGCCAATATCATATGTTCCACATTACTGGCTCTTAACAGATGGAGCAAATGCTTTAACCTTTTTTGAAAGGTTGCATAATTTGTTATTTTTTTTGTTTGATCATGTCCAGAACTATTTTATATCATGGCCCGATCATAATGAAATACTGAAATCAGTATTACCAAACTTAAAAACAGATGTAGCTAAGCTCTATTATGGTACTCCTTCACTGATACTACTTGGAACTCACAATAGCTTAAGGCAACCAGTACCCATGGCACCAAATATGATCGAAATTGGTGGATTCCATATTAACCCACCAAAATCTCTACCTAATGATTTGCAAGAGTTTTTGGATAATGCGAAAGAGGGGGTTATTTATTTCAGCATGGGATCTCATTTACTAAGCAAGAGCTTCAGTGAAGAGAAAAAGAAGTTATTTTTGAACGCATTTCGGAAGTTGAAAGTTAAAGTTTTATGGAAGTTTGAAGATGAAGTATTACCTGGAAAACCTGATAATGTTTTTATCAAGAAATGGGTTCCACAACAGGATATTTTAGGTAAGGACATTTGAATATAATCGAAAACGCTTAAAAGCTCATTAATTCACACACATCATAATTGGTTATTTAAATGAAAGGCAACAATGAATATTCACATACCTATACCCTTAATATCTATGATTTTTGTGTGTGAATGTGCCTTGTGAATGAGTACCTATAAGCAGAATAAATATTTTGTGCCCAATTTTTAGCTCACCCGAATGTGAAACTATTCATTACTCATGGAGGCTATGGTAGTACCTTAGAAACTGTGTATCATGGAGTTCCAACGTTAGTAATCCCAGTATTTTTCGACCAATTCACCAACGCAAACAGAGCAGTACTGAAAGGATATGGCCTTAAATTATCTTTCAACGATCCAAACTTTACCGAAGAAGTATTTTCAGCTAAGATAGAAGAATTAATTAGTAATCCTAAATATATGCGGCAAGCAAAATATGTGTCGCAAGTGTTCCATGACAGACCCATGAAACCATTAGAAACTTTGGTGTATTGGGTTGAGTATGTGATAAGGCATAAAGGGGCTGATCATTTGAAGCTAGGTGGAGCTCAATTGCCATGGTATAAGTTTTACATGGTTGATGTTATTGTGTTCTTAGTATTAATTATTTTAGCAACACCTTATTTAATGATAAAAACTTTTAAAAAGATTGTTTGTAAAAGTAAAGCTAGAAAACAAAAAAAGAATTGACGGAATTATTTTGTAATTTTATATTTTTTGTGATATTTTTGTTTATTATTATAATTCTATTAATGAAATTCAGCCTGTTTCATTCGTATTCATTCCTGTATATTTTGGTGGTGCCTGTATTCAATTGCCGGTTATGCGTTTTGTTTTGATTCATTTGACAGCATCCGGAATTATGGCTCTCCTGTTAAGGTATTCAGTATTTCTTTAGTTTTAGGTTCTACATTACAGGCTGAAGACACCGATCAAATATTTTCCTTTTGACACATATTGGATTACACCATTTATAAATCTAATTTAACTTGTTCCATGCCATCCACAAGAGATTTAATTTTGGTCTATGAAATCGTATGTTTGATTGTCCTTGTTCATTTTAACTTTGTGATCCAGGATCTTGTATGCAGGGACAACTTTAGAACACGACTCTGATCTGAACATTAAGTCTTGATCTAGTCGAGTACCCATCAGCAAGTTGAGAAACAAAATGAGATTATACTTGACAAGGTTTGGAGTTAGCCATACAAAATTCTTGGGTACACAAAGATGGAAAGTTGGATCATGGTACTTTTCTGAAGAGACTCGCCTGAAAGCATTTGTGGAAACTGACTCACTCCAGCGAAAATATCCGTTAAAGACTTGATAGAATTGGTAACATTGTAACAACTATAGGAATCGATTTGGTTTTACTTTTTGCATAAAATGAACATGGCAGTGAATAAACTGTATTCAATTTCCGGTTATGCGTTTTGCTTTGATCCTTATGGCAGCATCGGGAATTATAGCTCTGTGTGCAAGTCTGTATATTATACGCAAAAGACACTGGACCAAATATTTTCCTTTTGAAACATGTTGAATTACACCATTTATAAAACGTAGTTTGACTTCTATTCCATCCATGAGAGACTTTGTTTTTGTCTATCAACTCTTATGTTTGATTGTCCTGGTGCATTTTAACCTTGCGATCCAGGATCTTGTATGCAGGGACAACTTTAAAACACGACTCTGATCTGAACATTGAATCATGATCTAGTCAAGTACCTATCAGCAAGTTAAGAAACAAAATGAGATTACTTGACAAGGTTTGGAGTTAGCCGTACAAAATTCCTGGGTAGGTACACAAAGATGGAAAGTTGGATCATAATATTTTTCTAAAGAGGCTCGCTGATAGCATTTTTGGAAACTGACTCACTCCAGCGAAAATATCTGTTAGAGACTTGATAGAATTGGTATAACATTGTAATAAACAGGAATCGAATTGGTTTTACTTTCTGCATAAAATGAACAGTAGATATACCTACATTAGAAAATAATTGTTTCTTTATATTACACCTACATCTAATAATTTTATCGCTATTCCATAACATGGAAATTAGGCATTAGATAAAAACAACAGACTTTATGCATAATTATTGTAGCGGTGCGCTTTCGCCATGATGTACAGAATCTAACTTGAAATCTAGAAAATACTGCCCTATTCGGGCAAAGATATTATCGCGTTTATTCTGGATTTTACAAGAATGGATCACAGATATATAAAGGCCGGTATTAGTTAGTAGTTTTAAGTTTAAGATTGACTGTGAAACGTTTTAGACAGTAATTATTGTTATAAGAGTTGTAAAAAGTTGTTTGAGTTAATAAGTGAAGTAATTAGTGTCAGAGTGTGTAGTAACGTGGAATAAATAATTATTGTTGTGTTAATTGGACTTTCATTATGGAATAAACGGACCCAAGATTTCTGTCACGCACCCCCCAGAGCCGTGACATTGATGTCAGAAGTGTGATATAATTCGAGGACTTCACATCCGATTGCGGAATAAGGGCGGACACTAGTGTGGACACTTAGTGAACACTCGTACAGTTAAGTCAGTTTCAGTCAGTTTAAGCAGTGACAATCACCAAAAGAGACAATCGATTGTGTAAATTTCTCCGGAAGTGACTGTATACCCGATTTTGACTGTGATAGTGAATTTTCAAGTAAGTTCTAGAAGATTCTATTCGGAAATCAAGGGAGATATCAAATTTGTGACTTTACAGACGTGTTTACTATGTCAATCGACACTCGGAAAAGATGTTTCAAGAAAATTCTAGAACATTCCAATCGAGCAAGTAATAAAATTTGTGACTTCACTGACGTGTTTGAAACTTCAATCAAAGACCCAAAAAGATATTTGAAGAGAGTTTGAAGGAAATTCCAGAACATTCTGTACATGCCTATTACGAGACAACAAGCAAAAATGGAAGAAAAAAAAATTGGAGAACTTCTGCGCAAAATGTTGGAACTTCAAGAAACCAAAGGACAACAAGAAAAACAAGACGAAGAAGCAGTTAGAAATACAGTCCATCAATGCAGGTAGTGTTGGAGTATTCTCTAGTAGGAAGATAAAACCAATGATTTTTGACGGTTCTACGTCCTGGACCATGTATATCCGACAATTTGAAGCTGCTGCAAATACCAACGGATGGAACGATCAAGTAAATGCTAAAGCACTGATATAACGAGGTTCTAGGAGGACCTACCAATAGAATTACCAGCATCTAAGTCAGGCGTTAGAATTGCGCTTCGGAAATCATTACAGACAAGAAGTATTTAGAACTCAAGGTCAAGGTTATCAGGAATTCAAAAACCCGGCAAGAGTTTATTCGAAGCGGAAGTTAAAAGGTTAGTGAGTTTGGCATTTCCTGCAGCTGGGGAAGACATGCAGGAATGCAGTATCTGCGTTTATTGTGGATCTCAGAGATTCCAAGATCCAGGAAAACCTGAGCAGAATGTCTAAATACAGGAAAAGTAGCGAAGCAATCTTTGGTGCCTCACGACCTAGATACGAGCAGAATTTATTGAAGATTCAAAGGATAAATAGGTAATGGACAAAAGAAGATGGTAGCTTCGAGAATGTGATGAGTGAGTTCATGGAGAAAATGGGTAAACTATTACTAGAAGGTAGACAAACTTGCCTGGTGTATTTAGATGATGTCATGATCATGAGAAATTCATGATCATGACATGAACATCTCAATAAGAAAGAAGTCGTCGATATTGAAGCATAGACCAAGGATGGCGCTTTCCAACACTGGCTAAAAATCCAAGATCAGCGAAGAAATGTCGAAGTTATAACACAACAAAATTGGGCAAGTCCCACTTCATCTGCCGTTTAGTTTATATCTAATTTATTACGTAAAATTTGATATTATAATTTGACCTTATCTTCAATTTTAGTGCTTACTCATATGAAACTGGGCATGACAAACAACATTCCTGTTTTTCGCATGAAATCCGCAGGCTACACCGCATAATTTTTGTATTAAGTAGGTACCTAATTAATAAAATTTATAAATCTCGCGAATGTACAGGTAGTTGTATATTTTTCTATAATTTTTGTATTATGTGTTGTATATTTTTATCAATTTCTCGGTGAATTTTCATAGGATCTCATAGATGAAATTTATATTAGTTTTTGTACTTTATTAAATCTATTTGAAATCTCGATAGTTTATAATTTTTTCTTTGTCGAGCAAGTGCAAAGTCTAATTCGAACATTTTTATGTTTTGCAGAAATCCATTGTTAATTCAAAATCCTATTTGAAAACTTTTTACAATGCCTAAATTTAAGTTTATTCTATATTTTATTTATATAATGCAGTGCAGTGTCATTGACCTTTTTACCTAACCGAAAATGATCACAGGTCCCACTGGTAGTGTATCTGGGGCTATAATTTTCAATTGGAAAAAATAACCGAATACTAACGTTGCCTTGGTTCAGGTGCTTGGATTTTATTTTTCATGGCTTTATTATTATAATCTAATCACTCCAAGCCGAATTCTGGGTACACCACTGGAATCAAAATTGGTCGAATCTAGTCAAATAAATTCACTTGTAGCCCACAATTTCGAGCATAGTAAACTTAGTGAGCTACCAAAACAGTTCAAAATGTCAAGGCTCTTTTTGTTTTTACTTTTTGGTTGCGCTGAATTTGGGCAGCACGTTGAAAGTGCTAGAATTTTAGGAGTGTTTCCTGTAGCTGGCAAAAGTGTAAATATATTGTACAACAAATTAATGACAGGATTAGCTGATGCTGGACACGATGTTACAGTTATAAGTGCATTTGAGAATAAACGTAAAATTAAAAATGGATCCTTAACCGATGTGATACTTACAGGATTTGAGGAGAAATATGACGGTAATAATATTTATATTGTAGTAGAAATAAAAATTCAAAGAGCTACCTATTTCTAGTTCACTCAACTAACAAGATTTTTTTGTTGCAGTTTTGCTTGCCTCAATGGACATGTATAATACTCCCATCCAGAGTCCAATTTGGGCAAGTCATTACATGCAAAAAGTATTTCTTCACATCAACAATAATACTTTTTGGCACCCAAACGTGAGAAAATTTCTAAAAGAAAAAAACGAATTTGATTTAGTGATTTCGGAATATTTTTGGAACGACGCTCTTTCAGAATTTGCCGCAATTTATAATTGTCCATTGGTCATTTTTACTAGCATGGGTGGTGTGAATCCATGGCTAGGCCAAATGGTTGGTAATCCTATGCCTATATCCTACGTGCCTCACTTTCACGCCAATAAAGACGCTTTCAGAGATATGGGATTTTTCCCTAGATTACATAACTTCTTTTACTATTTATATGATCCAATTCACAATTATTTCGTCGGCTGGCCAGATCATAATGAGCTAATACGAGAAGCACTTAAAGATATTCCAGAGATTGCTAAAAACGTCCAAGATGTTGCTGAGCTTTACTATAACCCATCATTAATATTATTAGGATCTCATTCCAGTATACGTCAAGCTGTACCAGTAGCACCAAATGTTGTAGAAATTGGTGGGTTTCACATTGAACCTCCTAAAAAATTACCTAAAGACTTACAAGATTTCTTGGATGGAGCTACAGATGGAGTAATTTACTTTAGCATGGGTTCTCATTTAGAGAGCAAAAGCTTTAGCGAAGAAAAGAAAAAAATATTTTTGGAAGTATTTAGGAAAACAAAATTAAAAGTTTTGTGGAAATTTGAGGATGATCTATTGCCTGGAAAATCAGATAATGTCCTTATAAAAAAATGGTTACCACAAATGGATATTTTAGGTATGTTTTAACACTATATTATAATCTTTGTCTTATTTTAAATTCTTTAATTTTAGCCCATCCAAATGTGAAATTATTCCTCTCTCATGGCGGTTATGCCAGTACCTTAGAAACAGTTTACAATGGAAAACCATCACTTATGGTACCAGTATTAATCGATCAATTAGGCAATGCCCAAGAAGCAACACATCAAGGCTATGCTTTAACCATTCCGTATAACGACGAAAACTTTTCAGAAGCTACCCTTTCTTCTATGATCAATGAAATGGTGACTAATCCAAAATACGCGGAACGGGCCAAAAGTATTTCTGAAGTTTTCCATGATAGGCCTATGAAACCTTTGGATACTGCCATTTATTGGATAGAGTATGTGATCAGACATAAGGGTGCTGATCATTTGAAATTGGCAGGAAGATTGCTGCCCTGGTACAAGTTTTATATGGTTGATGTGCTTGTATTTTTGATCTCTGTAATCTTTATTGTGATTTATTTACCTATACGATTAGTTAAAGGATTATTTACACCTAAGAAATCTAGTAAGACTAAGGTGAAACGAAATTAGTGAATAAGTAGTTTTTTTTTGATAAATGATTTTGATATGAAATTGAGTGTTTTATTTGGATTTCTAATTGGACCCATAGGAGTATCAGTTTATTTAATTTGAAGTTATCTTCTCCAGGTCATAGGCGTATCCAGGGGGAGGGGGCTGCCGGGCTGCAGCCCCCCCCAAGGCAAGTCTAGACGTTTTTTTTTTTCAGCGCATTTTATGTGACGTACAATTTTTGTAAAAAAAATAAAAATAAAATGTATTTCTTTCTATAATAAGGTTTTCCTATGGCGGGCGCCTAATGCAGCAAGGGAATCAGTGCTTCACCCTAATCATCTTGAATGTCTGGAATACTTTCCTTCCTGAGGAAAGAAGGGGCTCCGTGTACGAAATGTCTCCTCTCACAAAAAAAAAGCGAATAAGTAGCCCAATACGAACATTTTTATCGCCCCGCATAATAGTTATATTTATGTATCAAGGGAATTATGGGGGTGTTTATACCCCAGGGCAAATTTTGTGTCCCGAGGGACACCAATTGCCCGTGGGTATTAACACCTGATAATTCACGTGCTACATAGATAATTTTGATGAGGTTTCGTCTCCTTGATACATAATTAGATTGATTCTTGGGTATAGGAAAGTTTGGTGAGGAATTAAAACAATTTTTCTCCTGGCAACGTTTCGTAACCTTTAATTGTTACTTTTTCAAGCCTCAGAAACTAGTTTTACAACCGTGGATGTTCATTGAGTATAATAATTCGGAATCGGCATCCACAAAATTTGCTTATAGGTGTCAAAGGCTGATTAAAGAATGCCGATTCCGAATTATTATACTCAATGAACATCCACGGTTGTAAAACTAGTTTCTGACGCTTGAAAAAGTTACAATTAAAGGTTACGAAACGTTGTCAGGAGAAAAATTATTTTATTTACGACTAATGTATAATGTAAGAATTATACTTGTGATTTTGGCAGTATAATGACGTATGTTATTCCTCCCGGGAATAATGACGAGTAGCGGGATTAATGGTCATTATTCCTCGAAAGTGTCACTGTCAAACGTGTAGTGCTTGTGGATTTCTATTGAAAATTGTGATGGATGAAATTTGTTCATCAAAAATCTCAAATAAATTTATTTGCCGTAAATAAAGTAGAGTATACTACTCGCAATAATGGCTATTATTCCCTCGGATTGTTACTCCCTCGCCGCTAACGCGGCTCAGTTCGTAAATATTCCTCGGGAATAATAGCTATCATTATTGACTCGTGGTATAATCTACTATTAATTCCTAACCAAACTTTCCTATACTCAAGAATCAATCTAAATAGATAATTTTATTTCCTACTGAATTTACTATATTTTGTCCATTTTTATAAAGGAATAAACTATAAACCAAAATTTCTATTTTTTGTCAAAGTTTCACCTATTCAAGGTAAAAGCGGGAGTTATGGAAATCCTTAACTCCCTTGGGAGTTATGATATCCTTAAGACCCTGTTTATGATTATCGTAACCAAGGTATTATATGGTTATAATAGTTCAGTAGGAAATAAAAGAATAAGCGCGTAACATTTGCGTATGTTACAGGTGAATTCTGACAAAAATAGGAAACTTTCAAATTTTCAAATTAATCTGTTAGTCATTTTGATACCATCAGTATACTTTCTTCCCAAACAACTCTAATTTTCGAAAATAAAAAAATAAAAAGATTTGAAAATCGAATTTTTAAACTGCTGTGAAAACGTGGGATAGGAAAGGGACATCACTTTCCTAAACATGTGAGGATGCCGAATTTGTCATTAGTAAACCATTCCCAAACATGGCTGACATAAAACTTGTCACAATAACCTATGACCTATTTTTGTCCTTTACTACTTCATAAAAAAAGAAAGGACAGGTATAATCGTTGAACTCTAGTGAAACATTTCGGCATTTCTACATGTGGAAACAAGCGCATGAATATATTGCCTAATAAGAGGCAAGTGAAAATTGTATTGTGCGCAGCGTTTTTTTTTTTTTTTTTTGTTCAACACTTTTTGTTAACAGAGCCCCCCCCAAACCAAAATCCTGGATACGCCAATGCTCCAGGTCCCCCAGTCTCAATATATCGTTTTAGAACGTCTTTCTTCCTTGTCCGACACCTAATTTCCATCCTCTTCTATCGTCGCAATCCTCTGACGAGAGATTTCTTTCACTCATGTACTTTTGTCATTCCAGATTTGGTCTTCCTCGTTTTCTTCTACCTGTTGGTTGTCAATGCAACATTTTTCTGGGCCACCTGTCATTTGGCATTCGTTCTACGTGTCCGTACCAGGTAAGTTGTTTCCTTTCAATGTTTTGAACTATCGTGTTTTATATTGTCATTCCTTATTCTGTCTCTTCGTGAGATTCGCATGGATCTTCTATTAGCATCCATTTCAACTGCTTCCACTTTTTTCTTTTGTCTGTCTGTAATTCTCCAAGTCTCGGCTCCACATAGAAGGCTGCTCTTTATCATTGTTTCGTATATTGAATTTTCTCTTCTTTGTTATTTCCTTGCTCCCTAATATTCCATTTAGGCATCCTATTACTTTTTTAGCTTTACTATTCGCTTTTCTATTTCTTTCACGTCTGTTCCAGTGTTGTCGAATGTGATACCTAGATACTCATATTCTTGACATTGCAGAATTTCCTGACCATCGTCCACTTCCAAAGTTTCTGTTCTAGGTGCCTACACAAAGATATTTTGTTTTATTTATATTAACTCTCAGGCCCCATTCTTGATACTCTTCTATCAACTTTCCAATCATATATTGCATGTCCTCTTTGTCACTGGCCACTTTGACCTGATCATCTGCAAACTGAAGAACAGGCACCTATTAGTTATCTCTATACCTATTCCATGGGTCTTCCTCTTCCAATTTTTCAGTGCTACTACTACGTATATTTTAAGAAGCGTAGGAGAGATACAACATCCTTGACGTAGTCCTTCATTCACTATAAATGTGTGAGTTTTTTACCTATCTTAATTCTTGATTTTGAGTCTTTATATAGTTCTTTCAGTGCTGTTATATAGGTGTGATTGATGTTTCTAATACCTTCCAGAGTCTGGATACTGGGACAGTATCGTATGCTTTTTGTAGGTCCACAAATGTGAGATGGGTTTCCAAATGTCTAGCAGATTTCTTTTCTATGACTTGTTTTAGGCAAATTACGTTGTTCGTACCTGATCTTCCTGCTCTAAAGCCGCACTGCTTCTCTTCTTCTTGCTCTTTATAATCGTCTTCAATGAGATCACGCAGGATTCTACCGTACTTATAGTATGCTTGTGACCGATATGCCCTGATAGTTATTGCAATTCAGTTTATTTCCTTTTTTCTGAATGGATGATATAAAAGCTGTTTTCCAGTCTTATGGAACAGGATGTTCATTTAGGCATTTATTGATAATACATGTCAAACCTTTAGAGAGCATCTCAGTTCTTTATTTCAGCATTTCTGAGTATATCCCTTCTGAGCCGCTAACTTTACCTGTCTTAAGATTCTCAACAGTCTTTTTTATTGTTTCTTCAGATATCTCAACTACTTCTCCATGTACTTCAAAATGTCTTGGAGAATCTAATATATATTCCGGTCTACTTTCTTCTTTCTTATAATAGACCTTTGTAATGTTCGATTCATTGCTCTGGTTTAATAATCTGAATATTAGCTCTGCTATTTCCTGGGTTTTTGACATTTGATGTAAATTTCCATACCTCCGAGCATTTCCTTCCTCCTATGTAGGTGTTAATTTCTTCACATTTCTTATCCCTTAACTCGTTCTTAGCTATAGTGATGCACGTTTTTAGTTGCCTTTTTGTGTCTTTATAAACTTCAAGATCTTGTGCATTTTTTGTTGTAAGCCATTTCAGATATTTTTGCTTCTTCTCTTGGACTAATAGCTCATCGTTCCACCAGTATTTCTTGTTGGTATTTTTTTCCTCCGTTCCTATTGCTTCTTGGGTGGCTTCTATTAGACTCCTTATAATGTTCTCATAGAGTTTATTGAAGGTAAATTCTTCAGGGTTCAATAGTTTGCTGTCGAGTCGCCTCTGATATAGAAATACAGTGCTGTCATCTCTAAAACTGACAAAATTGTACTTTGTTGTATCCACTGTGTCCGTGTTTTGTTCCTCTGGGTTCTCGTTTGTTTTCCTAAATTGCAACTTTATTTTGGCTCTTACAAAAAAATTATCTGACCCGCAAGTTATTCCTCTTAGGACTCTTACGTCGTTTATCTCTAGGTTTGTTTTTTGTTTGCTTATCACATAGTCAATATTAGTTTTCATCAGGTTATGGGTATTCTGTATCCATGTGTAGCGGTGAATATCTTTGGTTGAAAAATCCATTGTTTATTCTAAGATTGTGAGGCTCACAGAGATCTATGAGCCTTTGGCCATTATCATTGATTATTTATTCTCCGAATGGTCCTACAACTGGGCTATTGTTCGTCCTTCCCGTTCTTCCATTGAAATCCCCTATCATTATGATTTCTCTATTTCTTCCAATATCTACTAGGATTTCATCCAATTTGTCAAAGAACTCCTGCTTATTGCCGACTTTTTCGTCCTCTGATGGAGCGTAGGCTGCTATAATGGTGATGTTATAGCCATGTAGTTTCAAGTTGACCGTTAGGATATTTTCATCTGCAGCTTGTTTTTCCCGTTTTTCCTTATCAGTATGGATACCCCTCTAGCTGCTCTCATGTCCTTTGGCCAGGGAAATACAAAAGTGTATTTGTGAGAGAAGACTATTTTTAGGTATTTTAGACTAGAAATGAATATAGGATTGTAGGAATCACTCCCAGTCTCCTCCTCTATGGAGGGCTGCAGAAATAAAAACCTTTTAGCAATACATTGAAACAATAAAACTTACTCATTGAACAAAAAGTATTAAAGTTTAAAACCCTACATTAATCCTTTCAAAACCCATTAAGAGTATGCATTGCGATATATGGTGTCCATTATCGTAAAAAGCTATGATCCAATATTAATGACGAAACAATAAAAGCTAGTTTATGGGCCAACAATTGTGAAAATAATTTATAGGAAACTACAGGATTTATTCAAAGATAATATGCGTATAGCTGACTAAAACTAATGTTTCTTGTTGATCCAAACAAAAACGTCGATGACAACGAAACTTATCCGAAAATGAATATGAATCGTACGGCATGGACATTAAAAGAAAAATTATTCCAGAGGCAGCAAACGGTTTAATCCAAATTTATGGTTCGTGTTCAAACTTTCACGAGCTGAAAGGATATTAAATGTTTCGACGCGTTCTCGTAAATTACGAGCAGATTGCAATTACTTTGTCTTTTTAAATTG
Source organism: Ceutorhynchus assimilis (assembly GCA_917834065.1). NCBI lineage: Eukaryota > Metazoa > Arthropoda > Insecta > Coleoptera > Curculionidae > Ceutorhynchus > Ceutorhynchus assimilis. The sequence goes on from OU892281.1 coordinate 10,492,100, forward strand.
TGTCTGTGTCTGGTTCCGCGAAAAACTTTTATAATTTCATTTAGCTAATAGTGTTTCCGGAGAAAACTTTTTTGCTTTGGTGAGTACATAAATTATTTAAAACTCGATAGGTGGAGGAGATTTTTCTGATGAGAAAATTTTAATTAGTTTTAATGAAAATTGGAATTGGATATTTTCTTCACGAAGTTCAATAAAGTAACTGATGAATTCACATAATTTAATATAGCTTGATCTTGCCTTGCTTTTCTAGCTTCATTGTTTTTCATCATTTCATTCTCCATATTCAAGGCCTCTAGTATTGATCTTTTTTTTCCCATCACATTTTCAGTTCCCATGGTTTGGTTTTTTTTTTTGAGGGACCAACCCAATGTTAGTTTTGGATCAGAGGTGGTCTTTCGTTCTTGCCCGTACCGTATTTTTGTTCCAAGTTTTTTCTATATATAACCGTATCAATCCATTCTTACAGCTTTAATTTTATTTCAATATGTTTCTGCGAGTTTCCATGTTTCAACCACACTATGGATACTACTTATGTTTTCATCCATATACGATTAATAACTAAATAATAAAAACAAATTCGAAATTTAAATCGCACCCAGGCTTCAAACATTCCAAACGTTGTAGTTTCAAGTTGCCCAAGAGTTGTACAATGTTGCATGCGAGCCAACAAGCTAATCTAAAAGTTAGTTGAAATTCTGGACATAGCATTATCTTTGGGAGGAACGTGAAACCAATCTGAAATTCGGGATTGGCCATGTCTCTGTTCTACGCTTCTGGCGATAATTGAACGGTAACATTAGGTGCCAGAAATTCTATTTCGACAACTAATTGGTTTACGTGATACCGATTTTTACTGTTTATACTATTGCTATACTATGATATTTAAATACATTATCCTTGTAGTAAATATTGTCACGACTCTGGCTTGCGTAACAGAAATCTTGAGTTCGTTTATTCCAAAAATCAAAGTCCAATTAACACAACGATAATTTATTCCACGTTACTCTGACATTAATACCTCACTAATTAACTTAAACAACTTAACTCCTTCTTTATATTTTATGCTAATGTATGCTCTATCAGAAACAAAATTGGAGAAATAGAAGCCACAATAAAATCAAGAACAAAATATGATGTCCTGTGTTTCACGGAGCACTGTATGATGCAAGAGGAGATAGAACATCTCAAAATCCTAGATTGGATCAAAATGGGATCATCCTTTTGCCGTAAGAACAGCAAACATGGTGGATCAACAATCATGTATATAACCCCCTATGGGAAACGAAGACACATGATGAGATTACAAGCCTGTCAGTAGCAGAAAATGTCGAAGTAAGTGCCACAGAGATAAAAAGATTGAACCTATTATTACTATTTACCGTCCACCTAATGGAGACTAATATATTTTTTCAATGTTACAGATAGTATCTTGGATGTGAGTCTAAGTCTTGTAAATCTTGAAAATCGAATGTGAAATAAATGTCATCCCTATTTTAAAAAATTAAAACCTAAAAATAGACCAATCTCTTTACCGTCCCATAACAAAAATAGGAATTGCAAAAATGTGCGACTTACTGAAGGATGAAACCTGTTCTTTCTTGGAAACCTACAATGCTGAAACGAGTACCACCAAATTCTTTCAGAGATTTCTATCATATCGAGACATTGCATTTCCAGTGACTAGACGACCAAAAAAAAAAAAACACCCAGGAACCCGGAGCTGAGTGGTTTGGAGAGGAAATACCTACAGATCCTGCGACATGAGCTAAGCACATTAAATGAAATGTGTTCAGAAACTGACTGTCCTGTGCTGCGGACAGAGAGAAACACACTGACGAACAGGTACCGAAATGAAATAGAAAACTCTAAAAAACAAGCAAATTCAAATTATATCCGTAATTCTGATAACATTGCATGGAATCTAATAAAAAAATAGGTATATGCCAAACAGTACTTCTAAATCAAATGCAAATATAAACCCAAATGAATGTAATGATTAATTTGCTGACATAGCTGAAAATCTTATTCATAATTTACCAGCAGCCGACACATCGCCAGTTCTGTATACGCAGCAGTAACCTGGGAGACCCAAACCCCTGCACTTTTCTTTCCACAGTGTAGGCCCATTCGAAGTCCTTCAGGCTCTAAATAACTCAACTAACCTTAGTGTAGTGCTATACAGGCACTTGGTGGGATTCTCTGTTATCCGCTAGCAAAAATGTTCAATAAATGTATCCAAGAAGGTGTTTACCCTGAAGAGCTCAAAATTAGTAAAACTGTGCCAATCTTTAAAAGTGGAGATAAAACATCACCATCAAATTACAGACCAATTTCTTTGATACCTGTCTTATCCAAGGTCCTTGAGGTTCTCTTGAAGGACCAACTTTACATACTTTGAGGGAAACAACTTATTCATATAGGAGCAGTTTGGGTTTAGAAAGGGCAGAACCACCACTGGGGCAATACTAACGCTCTGTGATTTCATAGTTGGGGGCTTTGAGGAGGGGCAGATTGTGTCCACCATCTTCTGTGACCTCTCCAAAGCCTTCGACTGTGTATCACATGATATCCTAATAGAAAAATTAAAATACTACAGGCTCTGTGAATTCAGCGTGAAACTGATATTTGGGTACCTTCCTCTCGGGACGTAGGCAGATCACGGAGATGGAGGGTAGGCGCTCAGAGGAGAGAGTCATAGCGCACGGCGTGGTTCAGGGATCGGTACTGGGCCCACTGTTGTTCCTTATATACATAAATGACCTTGCAGCTGCCCTATCCGGATGCCAGATTGCAGATTGTTATCTACGCGGACGATAATGGATTCTCCATAAAAACCAAAACACTGGCCTTTGCCAAAATGGAGATGACGAGACATGTCGAAACTGCTGTTGACTGGTTCAACTCCAATCTACTGAATGTCAACCAAAGTAAAACAGAACACATGATCTTCTCTCTCAAGAAACCTACAATTCAAGACAACCCAGAAAAAATCAAATTTTTAGGAATTACATTGGACGCGAAGCTGACTTTCGAGCAGCATGACAACATTATTTCAAAAAAACTTTGCTCCGCAATCTATGTTCTTCGTAATATATCGAAAATTGTAGACAAAGAAACATCAAAAATGGCATATTGTGGTCTATTTCATTCAGTGAGCGTCTATGGACTCCTAGCATGGGACACTCATGTCATGCCTCTCGCATCTTCGGTCTGCAGAGAAGAGCAGTTAGAATTGTAGCCGGCATCAAATACCGAGATGATGTCAAACCATCCTTTTGGGACCTAAAAATATTCACTCTTTCAGGACAATATATCCTAGAGTCTCTACTATATTTTCATAACAACTCTTCAAACTATACTGGTGCCGAAGAGGTCCATAATTACAACACTCGCCGACGTTATAACGTGCAGATTGACTTTTCACGCTTAAAAACCTCCTGGAGTGCAACGCGATATTATGCACCGGCATTTTTCAGTAAGTGCTTTTATTCAATAGAAGAATTTTTGCAATATCTGGTCACAGATTTGGATTTTTAACTAGTTTTAAATAGTCTTAACCATAGTTACTTAGTACTGTCCTTTTATAAACAATGTTTGAAAAATTTTATACAGATAATGTGATATACTTATACCCATTACCTGATATAGTATTTTAATAATTATAATAATTGTAAATGATTGTAACCTAGATTTAAGATTTTGATAACGCTATGAAACTCTGTTTTAAGTCTGAAATACTATATACAATCTATAACTCAACAAAATTTACTACTGTAAATCGTATCACAGTCAATCTTAAAACTAAAAATTGCTAACTAATACCGGCCTTTATATATATATATATCCGTAATCCATTCTTCATTCTTGTAAAATCCAGAATAAACGCGACAGCATTTTCGCGACAATATCCTTTCCACTTAAGTACATTTCACTGTTAAATTTCAAACAGTCCTCCCAAATTAACCAGCCAACTATTTCATCGAGTAGATAACGTTATAAACTCCTCTAGTACTATGGAATAGGTTATTAGCAACATACTCAAGTGGCAGGCTGGAGGGCTAAACTTTAGTTTTATCAGCAAAACAATTAAGAGAAATTAAATTGTACCCCCGATGATACGTGATATAATGTAACTCCCGTGAATAATTGGGATTGCCGGATCCTGCAGCTGCTACAAATTATCTTGTAACGACATAAGTTTCAAAGCTTTTGCCTAATTAAACCGTTTATGAAAGTCCAGGGGGCGGCAAATAAAATTACGAGCCTCGAATTACTGCGAGAATGGCGCATTTAAATTGGTGTTTTTACTATGATGTTTGGGTAAAATCAATAAATTGTACTAAAGTAATTTTGTTTTTCAGTGAACTTTATGCCGGGTATAACAAAAGCAGTTTCCAAATACCTACTAGAAAACTATAATTGGTGAATTCGAACTAACTTCTAGTTCATTGTAACTTAACTTGTAAGTACTTATTGTCGTTTTCAAACATTACTGGATTTCAAGTAAAGAAGTTTTCTACATAACAATTTCTCTCTCGCCGGAGTGTGTGTGGTAGAAAACTTTCAAATTTTAGAGTGGATTTCAATTCAAAGTTCAGTCTAGTTTAATTTCTGGCATATCGGGTTTTATCGCGACGAAATAGAACCTAGTGTATGGGGGCCCTTCAAAGTTGTATTTCCATAGAAACGCCCTTTAAATAAAACCAGCACGTCAGCTACATACGCTGTCATCAGCTTTTACCGCACGTCTCACAAAATCTGACATGTGTTTCCAGCCCATAGTTGTTTAGCGAATAGTGTGTCGAAACAAAAAAAAAACCTTTTGAGATAAAAAAATGAGCACCCCATCGACGGAAAAAGATGCCGGCGTTAAGGCTGTGGGTGAAACAGAAACCGAAGAAAATGAAAGTCTCCTGGAGAAATGTTGGGTGGAAGAGTATAAGGGAGATAGTAGAAAGTGGCTGATTAGGGATGCTTCTTCGAAATTGCCGCACGGTTTATTATGTTCCACAATGAAAGAGAGCTACCCGTGCCCCGTTCAGGAAAAATCCAATGAAAACGATATGGGTGAGGGTTAAATTACTTATGCCTAAAAGCACTTTTTATTATTATTTGCGTCTTGGAGCTTTTTTTGGAAATATACTTTTTGTATATGAAAATAATCAGCATTTACTTATTGCTTATAGGAATAAAAAAGCGGCTACTTTTGAAGAAATTTTTTGAGGAAGCGGCTGAAGAAGTGATAAAAGAACGTGAAGATATACATAAAAAACGCGACTGGTGTACAGAATACCATACAAATTTTAAAGCAGATGGATTTAAAGTTGAGGACAAATTATCCAGAAATACAGAGGTGATTAGAACCTTTGAATATTTTAAGTTAATATAGTAGGTAGATTATATTATATACATTTTTATTTTCTAGAATATCCAGAAGTATCCGTTATACTCTTCAGCTCCAGTGTCATACTACTCTTTCAATCAAAAGAAAAATCCCAAAGAAGTACTGCACGGTTTAACGAGAATAACAGATCAGCAAAAAATATTCAAAAGAAATGGGCAATTTACGAAACCCATAACCGAGTCTCTGGATTTTATTGAATTATAAAAACATCTTTTGTATAAAGTTTTTACAATAAAAATGTCGACTGACCTCTGTTGAAAATCTTATATTCACTAATAATCATGTTTAAATTATCTAAAAAAATGCCGAAATTTTGCAGGACACATGGAAAACTCTTATTTGAAAACAAAACTGTAAATGATGTCTTCTTACAAAGCGTTGAGTCTAAATTGGCCAAGTTATAAAAAAAATCTACCTACATGAAAATAAGCTCCAGTTGGGTTAGCATGCTCACAAAATTATCCAAACTAAGTATATAGTTTAAGCTGAGGGGTGGTTAACTCCTCAAAATATGTATACAGATTTCAAATCTTCATTGATTTTGTAGGATTTTGAGGATTTTGAGGATTTTGAAAATCTTCACATGATTTTACAGGATTTTAAAAGATTTTAGGTGATTTTGGAGCATTTTAGGGAAATGAGAAGAGTTTTTAGATCGTAAAGGATTTTTAGAGATTTTAAGGGATTTTTGGAAATTTTGAAGAAATTTTTTTTAGGAATACATATTAATGATTTTATAAGATTTTGCCGGATTTTTTTTGTTCTAATAAAATTTTGTGTGATTTTGTGAAATTTTATGCGATTTTAAATGATTTTTAAGGGATTTTGTGAGGTTTTGTTAAATTTTTAAAGATTTCCAGAGATTTTAAATATACCTTACAAGTGTTTCTGGACTTGTACACCGATTTTGACCAAACAACCGCTCCGAGGTTTAGTTAACTCTATAAAATAATGAACACATAGGTATTTTAAATCTTAATTGATTTAGTAGGATTTTGGGAATTTTGAAAATCTTTACACGATTTTACAGGAGTTTAGAAGATTTTAGATTTTCAAAATTTTAGGTGATTCTGGAGCATTTTAGAAGTTTTTGAAAAGTTTTTAGAAATTCTTATTTTTAATTCAAATGACAAATTTAAATGAAAAAAACGGAAATTCCTAGACATTTTACTATAAAATTTCATAATACTTTTCCGAATTTCATCATAGGATTCTATGGAATTCCACCATAAAACTTAATGGAATTCTTGCACAAAAATTCCTCGGAATTACACTACTTATTAGATTTCATGAATTTCTTCGCCATTACACTAAAATTTCAAGTTATTCCATAGAAATTCTGCGAAAATTTTAGTCAATTCCATAGAAATTCTTTAGAAATTTTGAAATAGTAGTCCATGTCTCACAGTGAAGAGAATAGTTAAAGAACTGGAGTAAAACACACAGTCTATCTTCACTCTGTGAAGATAGACTGTGTGTTTTACTCCAGTTCTTTAATTCTTTAGAATTTCACCAGAAGATTTTACGGATTTCTTCGAAATTCCATTCAAGTGATAAATTTGAATGGAAAAACGGAAATTCCTAAAAATTTTACTATAAGATTTCATATTTTTCTAAATTTTACCATAAGATTTCATGGAAACCACAATAAAATTCAATGGAATTCTTGAACATAAATTCCTGGGAATTACACTGTGAAATTTCATGAGATTCTTCGGAACTCCACTAAAATTTCAAGTTATTCCATAAAAATTCCGCGAAAATTTTAAGTAATTCCATAGAAATTCCTTAACATTTCACCAGAAGATTTTATGGAATTCTAGGACAATTTTTTTTCAAAATTACAGCATAGGATTTCATGAAATTCCTCGGAATTCCACTAAAATTTCAATTTCCAAATTCCAGAATTTTTTGTTTTAACTTTACTGAAATTCCCCAAAATTTCACTAAATAAATATCCTGGAAGTCCACAAAATTTTCATAAAATTCTTCGGAATTTCTTAAAAATTCCTTGGAATTTACTAAAATTTTATGAGAATATTTTGAAATTCCACGTTCATAGCCGAAGATTTCTCGGAAGTCCAATGAAACTTCAAGGAATATTTCAAAATTTCATTTATTTTCATAAGAATTTTTCGGAATTTCACTAAAATTGTCTTGTACTAGCCAGAAATTTCAGGGAATATTAATGAAACTTCAAGTAATTTCTTGAAAATTTACCGAAATATATTGAAATTTCATGTCATTACATGGTAATTTTTCGGAATATCACCGAAATTCCATGTTTTTAGCCGGAAATTCATCGGCATTCCACTTGTGGAATTTTCTGAAATTTTACTAAAATTCAGTAAGAACTGAAATTTTATGATGGAAATTTCGGTGTTATTTCATATAATTGTTTAGAATTCCTCCATGCAATTCATTTAAGATTTCGTGTAATTCGATCGGAATTTCTCTGAAATTTCATGTAATTCGAGAGACTTTAACAGATTTTTGGAGATTCCAAAGAATTTTTGGGAATTTCAAAGGAAATATTTTTTAGGAATGTTAATGATTTTATAAGATTTTGCAGGATTTTTTTGGTTTTGATGAAATTTTGTTACATTTTTAAGGATCTTATGAGATTTTCTGGGATTTTGACCAACTTCTACATGGATTTTGACCAGTTAATCTTAGTTATTTTTTTGGTTTAGTTATTTTTCAGTACCTATCACTTTTTGTATTTGAGCTTTTAGTAGGTAATTAGCCTTATTATGCATACAAGCAACTAAAAACTAGGCCATCTACTTATTCAAAGAGATTTATTCAATAACCAGGTACCTACTTAGCTTTCATTGCATTTCTCAGAATGTTCTAGTATCTAACTTTTCCCAGCTCTAGCCAAAACTCACATATTTGAACAGTTTTAATTTGTATAGAGACTTCGCACTTTTCTGAAATAAATCAAAACGTTCGGTTGGTTCCTGATTGCACCATCACTACTCGCGTTTAATTTAAACTGCGAAAATAGGTACTTTTGATCATCTTATTTTAATTCTTGTTCAGGTATTTACAAACTGTATATGATTATTTCAATTCGTCTGTATGTTAACGCCTTCCTAAAAATAAAAAAAAACTTGTACTTATTATCCATTTACATTAACAGGTATGAGCTTACCCCAATCAGTAATACATAAAATAGATCCACGAGCTGTTTTCACAGGTCTCTTGCCCTCAGGACAACTGGGAGGTACGTTAAATATATTTCCTTCCTTTGCTTTCTTGAATTTATAGGCACCTCCCTCAACAGCGGTGCAAATCAGAACAATCAAAACTACCAGAATTAAAGTACTTTTTCCAGACATATTGACTGTATAACAAGAATAAATAAATACAGCCAGTTGTTAGTACAATGGCTAATCATTCTGCATATCATCATTTAAAATAGATGGGTCAGTGTAGGTCAATATGTTGATTTATATCGTATAAATTTGCGCAGGAGCTAATAGTAATCCTTTCTTGGAAGTAAATCCATTTTTCTTTGAAAAAAACCTGTTTTGTTGCATTATATTTTTACAATATTAGATTTATTGTTTACTCCGATCCAAATTACTAGTTTGTATTGAATAGGCTATAACTATATTCTTAGTTGGAACATTAAACCTAGCCTGTGCGAAACTACAATTATCCCTTAATACAGGGGACTATTCCATTTCCCAAGGCATACTCGAGCAATGAATACGTTATACTCAAAGCATAATTACAGCGGCTGAATTTGCCTTTTATTATGTTTCTGGCCATTATTGCACAGGGATGTCATTAAATATACCCTTAGTTCTAACAATGATGCTACTATTAAAGTGTTTACCTACCCTGGGGGTGGTTGGACAGGGTCAATCTTATATATCTGTAATTAGTGTATTGCTCTAGCTAGAGCTTTGATTGGAATATTTTGAATTCAGTTAGAATGTTGATATTTGGTTTATATGCTCTATTATTCACAAATGGTTTATTTGTTACACAAAAAACAACAATATAGCTTTTGAGAGTATTTTTAAGGGATATTTTTTCTAATTATTACTGATCAATTCCTAGCTGCAGATCTCAGTGTCTTCAGCAAATTTTTACCGCAATACAAGAACAGTATTTAGCAACAAGAACATATAAGAACATTAAATAGAGTAACCTGCAAAAGTGGAGAAACAAGATGATTGCTTGGCATCAGAATAGAAAAACCAAGAGAAAATTGGGCAACATATATTTACAATCAAGAAATAAGCTGGCCAGTGACTTCCTTGGAATCAATTAACATCATTTTCTGGGAAATTAAAATTAACCCTAAGCTCTTTTCAATAGTGAATTTTTTATTGGCTTGAAAACGATTGAAGATACAATAATGAGTCACTTCAAGGCCACAAAACTGAAAAATAACTTTATAATTAAATCCTGCCTAAGGATATTTACATTTATTCAAATAATTACCACAATTCTACAATCAATAAAAATTCTCTCAAACAGCAAATTGCATATTAACTATCTTTTTCATGTCCTTGTAACTTGAATGTACATAATATTCTGAAATCGACGGATTGTGGAATTTATCAGCTTCAGGTCCAACAAAAACAGGTTCTCCATACCAGGTGCCTACTTTCCATCCTGGAACGTTCTTCATTAGTTCCCTCTCTTCATCTCTGTTGCGTCTGAGTTGTTTCAAAAATGCTCTGTCTCTTTCAGCCAGCAGCATCGGGTATATGGCTAAGCTGCCTCCTTTTACTTCCAGTTCTCTCCTGAACACAGCTCCGTAGTTTAGGTAGTAGATGTAGGCTGCTCCAGCAGTCATTCCTACGTAGCCTCCAATTATTGCTGCACCTATAAATTAAGTTGGTTCATGATTGTGATTAAAAGTTATATTATTGCAGAGCTGAGAAAGGTATGAATAAGTAGCACTAGCTACTCAAAAATTCAACTATGTAGTTGAGTTATCAAGCAAAAACAGAACCATTAAATTGCAGTGGGAAATTCACCAAAAGTGACCAATTACTTTTGGAAAGTAATTTAATGAGATTAACTACTGTATGTTGAGGGTAGTCTAATTTGGAAAACGTCAGTTTCTGAAGGAGATACATAAAAATAGACCCCTCACTCTGAGGCTCAAATTTCATGAAATTTTGATTGGTGCAAACCGCATTTTGATATCCTCACCGTTTTGACGCTAGAGGGCGTTTCTCGATTTTAAGGAATACTGTGAAACCGTCATAACTTCTTTGTTTATGGAAATAATTGATTTTTGTTTCAACCTCGGTTTAAACTTTCTGAAGGAACTTTTTCAAGCAGAATCCACTTAAGTACTAACTTTTTTTTCTATTTGGTCCCAAATTTAAGATATTGACCAAAGTCCTTTTTTTATTAGAACAACCTTATATAGGTATAACTCATGGATAGCTCTGTTTGTGTTGATTTCAATGATATCAGGCTTAAAAGGTTTATCTCCAACAGTTTTCGATGGAAAAAATATATCTATTTTAGTCATAATAAACAATGTTTTAGAAAGAGACCATTCTCATTTTCCATTTTCCATAAAGTCCTTCTCTAACACATTGTTCCTTATGACAAAAACAGGTATAATTTTTTTTTCTCGAAAACTGTTAGAGATGAACCTATTGCGAACTTTACATCATTGAAATCGGCAAAAACAGAGCTATCCAATAAGATATTAATATACAGGGTGTCCCACGACATTTTTCCCAGGTAATAACTTCGGAATGCCTCATCCAATATTATTGAAATTTTGAGGATCTGGGTAACTTTTCGTACCGCTTCTACCATTGTAATCCAATTTCAGCACATTTGCTTGAATTTCGTCAAGTGACATCAACTTTTGAATCTTGAATGTAACTCATGGTATATTATGGCATTTTTCGTTAAAAAATTAAATTACAAAAAAATCGGCAATGCCATATTTGTTAAGGCTTCGTTGAAAAAAATGATAAAAAATTATACAGTGGAACATATTGATGATGCGTTCTGAAGTTATCATTTGGGAAAAACCTCGTGGGACACCCTGTATAGGGTGTCCTATTAAAAAAGATCGGACTTCAGTCAATATCTCAAATTCAGGGCCAAATAGAAGAAAACTGAGAATGTCACTGGAGTCTGCTTGAAATACTCAGTACTTTTGGATAGTTTTTACAGAAATTAATTGTTGTTTTAAACAAGAAAGTTACTTATATAGCTTTCACAGTTGTGGTATTGGTCAACATTAACAAACATCCTCTAGCGGCAAAACGGTTGAAGATAACCAAATGCGATTTGCACCAAACAAAATTTCATGAAAATTGAGCCTTAGAGTGGGTGATTCATTTTTTTGTATCTCGCTGAGAAATGGACGTTTTCCAAGGTTGTTTGAAAAAGGTAGGTTGCCTGCAAGGTTGCTAAAATTGATGGGTCATCTGGTAATGAGTATGTAACTTGATGAGGCATCTGGGATGCCTTATGGAGATTTGTCCTGAAATTATACATTATATTGAGGCACCCTAGATGACGTCATAAAAGTTATCAGGTAAAAAGAAAACCTTGGGTTGCCTGATAACTTCTATGACATCATCTCGGGTGCCTAAACATAATGAAAATCTCCGTTAGGCACCCTCCAGATGACGTCATCTGTTTCCTATTACCAAACAACCTAATAACTGCACCTTGGACGTTTCCTACTAAAAGTGTCCTAATTGGCCAACCCTGTACAAGGGAATCAGGATCTGTTTTGAATTTCTTTCAACAAAATGTTATTTATTTGATTGACTTTATGTGAAATTGGGAATTTCCTGTTGATGAATAAATAAACACATGAGACAAATTATTACATAAATAGGTATCTAAATAGTTCATTTGTACAAGGTGACTCAGAGTAAATTTCCCTTTTTAATAGCGCCCTGTACATCCAACTTAATACTTGTGGGGGGATAGCGCTGGTAATTTGCGGCGAATGCGTGCGGATTTTCGGTAAAAATGGAATTGTGGTCAAACGAGCAATGTGCCTTTATGGTCGAGGCGTTTTTCAAATTGAACGATTCCTATGTCGCGGCACGTCGACTTTTTTGTAACCATTACGATATTTGACGTAACAGTGAAGCTACATCAAAAAATTTATTGAAATCGTGGGTTCATAGATTCAACAGGATGGAGTGACGACACAAACAGCAGCAGTATCAATGGACACTGTACGTGAATTGTTCCGAGGAACTGTAATCTCGAAAAATGGGGGCATCGTTTTTCCACCAAGATCACCAGATCTTACGCCCCCAGACTTTTTTTTGTGGAGATATTTGGAGAGTATTGTCTACCTATGCCGATTCCCCAGCCACTATGGAGCAGTTAAAACGCAACATTCGAGAGGCCATTTCCAACATTCCTATTGAAATGTGTCGGCGAGTCTTCCCACATTTAAGAGCATCATTGGAGGAGTGCTATGCGAGGGATGGTTGACATTTGGATAACATTGTGTTTAAAAACGGTTTAAATAATAAAATACGCATTTCTGTACTTCCAAAATGTATTATTTAAATTGCCCCAACACGTTTTATTTTGTTTTTATAACATGTTAAAAGGGGAAATTTACTCTTAGTCACCCTGTACTTGCTCTATCTGCTCGAAAAATCAGAAAGATCTGCTAGGAGCTGCTATTTATAAGCTGATGTAATGTCTGCCCAGCGAATCTGTGTCTACGGGGCAACGGTAAGGGGAATGCAGTTGTCATAAAAAATGGCTGATTACATTCATAAAATACCCAGCTGCGTGCGGAACTTTTTGGAAGTGTTATTGTATTGCAACTCGTACACGAAAATCAGCAATTACCAAATTTCCGCCACTGGATATTTCAATATAAATCGATATTCCAAGATGGGAGGATAAAATGACGTGAGCCCTGGCCAATAGCGAGACGTAAGGTGACGTTAGCTCATTGACAACCGTATGGTTCCCCATGACAACGGCGATCCTGCCAAAAACTCCACCAATCAGGTTCATCCAGGACGGATGCTTGCCAAATTGTCAAAAGCTGATGGTATTTTTAGAAAATGTTTATTTTTTACAATAGACCAAATTGAAGAAATCAGGATTAAAATAAGGATAGATCTAACAACCACGTTAAAATATTTAGCGTTTTATTATTGTATCAATATTTTGTTATTAAAAAATGGATTTTCAAATTAACTATACTTCATCCCTAGTATTTTCGCTTTTTTATAAATAAATGTGGCAACATGGCACATTTACTTCCGTATTCCTTCCGTAGACTCAGATCCGCTGGGCAAACAATATATGGGACAAGTGAACACTGATCAGCTGCTGAGATCAGGATAGGGATTCTAATTACTCGAAGTCGAAGGATGCGACTAGGAAATAATGTTGAAGTTGCATATATGAAACGCTCGACTCGTGTCGACTAGTGAAATTGTAATCCGGCAGCTGCTTGAAGCAAGAAAAGCAGTACAAATGAACACCCCAAAAGGTTCACAGACAAAAGGGCCAAAAGACTCAATATTAATGTAACAGGCCTTACATACAAAGATAAAGATACAGAAAATCAATTAAAACTTTGCTATTCTATTTGATAATACAGAAGCTAAGTAAGAGGACTCGAAGTCTATAGAATATAGTGATAGATCAGCTATCAAACAAGTATCAAATATACAGTAGGTAGCTTATAAACTACTGACCAGTTCTACAATTATTATGTAATGAATATACTCATAGGAGAGGATTACATGGTACTCACCGCTGAAAAAGGTTTTGCAAGGGATCCGCTTGAAATGTATCGGCCTGTAGCCCCCTTCAGGGGGCATATCCTGTTTGATTTGAGCCATTTTTGTAAATTCTTAGTGGAATTTTATCAAAAAAGGCAGATAGGAGACAGTCAAAAGACAACAAAAATAAATGAGGTTAGGTTTGGAATGTATTTGACAGTAGGCTACATCCGTAGATATTAGGCGTTTACGGAAACGCTGATCCGATCACCGAAAAAAGACAAATTGTTATATATAAAGAGGTGATCGAGAAATCAGATTAGCTTTTTCGTAAAAGTTAGAACCGTTTATCGAGTTTCAACTGAAAAATTGAATATTCTAGTTCTTGTTAGCTTTTTTACTGTAACCATTTATCCAGTTTCTATTCGTCCTTATGCCCTGCTATGGTTGAAAATTGCAGTAAAAACAACAACGTTACTGTCCTGTTTTGAGAATGACCCAGCAGACATGGTGCACTCCGAGCAAATCAATCTAGTGAATACAAATCAAAATCTCCAAAGGTCAGCTGGTTTTCGAGCACTGCACTGGCTCTGGGGCAGCTTTCTTCGGTAGTTATTCTGTCAAAATAAGGGTTCGTTCGTTTGTTTCTGGTTTTTCCAGAATCAATTTTTGGTCACACCAAGCGTTCAGAAATTCATACGAAAGTTGTCGCCTAAGAATTGTCATTTCAGTCACACCCATAAAATCGCACTCACACCCGGTGTGTTATACTCGCCCCAGCTATGAACGGCTAGTGCGTCGCACCGGTGTCACACTCACACTGAGTGTGTCATTCCTGAACTCGCCCCTGGTCTAGTACAAGGATGATACACACTACGACTTCACGATCGCCTATCCTCATAAGGTATGTGTGTAATAAATCCCCTTTTCCCACCTTCACCAAAATACCAGTTGTGACGTTGGCAGCATGTAATTTCTCGCCTTGACGTAGGCTGTTTAAACAGCTGACGACGTAGTTATGCGGTCGGCAATGATGGCACACCAATATGGCGGCGATTACCAAAAACGAGGCCGATAAGCTGTTGTTTTTTTCTGTTGCTCGCTGACATATGACGTTTTCGAAAGATTTGTCATGTTTTCCTTCACAGGTTTCATCAATTGGAATACGTGTTGGAAGCAATTTCCGCCATTTAACATAATGAGTGCGACAAAAACAGGTATGCCCTCCGCAGCAGCGGCACTAGGCTTCACGTTTCTCAATATGTGTTCGCATTCCAGTTTTTGGTTATAGTTCATTGTTCCGTAGTACTGTTTAGAAACGCAAATATGGCCTCAAGTCGTTCTTGAGCCAAGACGCAATCTTGAGCATCGACTATGAATACGGGCCTTATAGACTCCTTAGAGTGTGTATTCTCCTTGGGGTGAGGGTGGGTATGTAAATTTTATCTGAGCCGCTTTCCAGCATGGGAGTGTGAAGCTCGGTGCTACTCGGAGCGTTGCTAGAGTCTGTTTTTTTTTTAAAGATAATTCCCCAAGTCAAAAATTTAGTAACTATGTTGGCAATACAAGCCTTTTCAACATAAAAAATTTGAAAGCATGACAAATTTACATTGTAGTGCCAACATAATGTCATATTGACTTTTATCTTAAAAAAAAAAATAGATTTTATACGTACACGGACCAATGAACTATAAACTAAACGTACCTGGAATGGCCCGGCCTATCTCTATAATGCGGCACATTGAGATGGAGAATGTGGGGGATCCCTATCTTTATTTAAAGTCTGTTAAAGTTAACTTCTTGAATTACATGTAATTCAAAAAGTTAACTTCAAGTTAACTGTCAAAGCAGTTTTATAATACCCGCCCTAAGAGAGATGACAAATGCCATATCCGACAACAGTCGGTGCCATTCCAGGGCTGCGTTCAGATTGAACGTCGGGTGTCGCCCGAGCGCGTTCCGACCGTTCAGATTGCTTTGGGTAAAATTTACCCAGCCGTTCAGATTGTCAGTAGATTTTTACCGGACGACGCCCGGGCGCACACTTTTGCATCCCATAAAATAGCAAGATAAAATTTGCCCCGCATGCGCGTTTGTGTTCTAACCTTAAATAATAAAGGCAAATATTGTAAATAATTATTTTTGCGAGTTATAGTGGGTTTATCTAAATTCTTCGTTATATCCTCATCAACTCTATTTAAAAAAAAGGTGGCCTCTTTCTTTTTTTTTGTTTAGTTTGTGATGCTAAATTGATAGCAATCACTGACACTAGCACATCCTCGTCGTCCAAAGATGAAGCGTCCTCATCATTCAATAACTCTTTAAATATGAAGATACTCTGGCTTCTTCCATAGTTAGTATTTATTTAAAAAATTATGAAGAAAACGGCAAAAATGTTAGAATCATTGAGGTTATAAGGAAAGAATGCGTCTTGGCCGTTCAGATTGGGCGAATCGCCGGGCACACTCGGAGTGCGCTCTCTATCGGGTGCGCTCTTCACTGGACGTCGTCCGGACTCTTCAATCTGAACGCGCCCCGGTACGTGTAGTTTATAGTTCATTGACACGGACAAACGTTACACGTCATGATACATGAACGGTACAAATCTAGTACGTGGCGGGGTGCTCTGGAGCACACCAATGTGCATATTGGAAAGCAGCTCTGGTGTGTTTTCGAACGCACTGGTGTATTAGGTGTATAATTATAACCAAACATAACATAGGCCCAGTGTGTTGAGCTGCTTTCCAGTATGCACATTGGCGCGCTCCAGAGCACCCCGGGTGCGCCACGCACTCGATTTGTACCGTTCCAGTATCATGACGTGTGACGTTTGTCCGTAGGTATAGCTCGGGGGCTCAATAACGCTCTGAGTAGCTCCGAGCGTCACACTCCCATACTGGAAAGCGGCTCAGCTTGTGCCTATCATCAACAATAACTTCCGTGAAACGGAAAATGGAATAAATAAATCTGACTAATCTGAAAATAGTAGATTTATAATGAAAAACTGGACAGGAGCGAAGCGAAATTTACCCAGCGGCAGAATTGGTTAAGAAAGTCTGAGTTTGGCCTTGCACTCCACGAAGCGGAACGTTATGGGCCGTGGGTATGGGTATAGATATCGTGACGTCATACGCAGAGTGTGCCCTGAACAAGGTCATGTCGAACGCAAATGGTCTGATCTCAAAAACAAAATTGTTTGGTTTTGATTTTAATTTTATTTCACTAGTAAACGAGTAGGTAAATTAGTAATGAACTTGATGTAAAAGTAGAAGAGAAATCTTGGGAAAAAAACCGGAAACGCAAACCAGAGCGAGCTCAGGGTACGTGCTCGATTTTAACTCGAACGCAATAGAGAACATAAGTGCTAATACGAACAGGATCTTATCGTTCCGAGAACGCTCAGAGTTTACAGAGTGTAAAGCCGAACTCAGCCAAAGCGTGCACAGTGGGAAGCCCCCCCGGATATTTTCGAACTAGCGTGAAAGTTAACGGAAGTTTAATACCTATTTATTTCCGAACGGCTGGTGTGACGCCCAAACTGATTTCGAACGTACTCCTGTCGTAATCGACTACTCGAACTGAGTGACAGATCCATAACTTTATTAATACGGAACACTTTTCATGATCACGGTTTTGAAAAGCTAACTCACATACCGTGCCTTTGTTATATTGATCTGAGCTCTCCGAACTTGGATTTACCATTCGTTTATTCAAAAATTAGGCTCGATGCAGGCTCATTCGCGTTCGTTTATTAAAATTTCGAGCACTCTGCTACAGCGTTTAACTGCTCTGTGCGCTCGCTGGTCACGTGATTACGGCTCCGCTTCAACACGCTCTCCTCTTTGAGCAAAATACCGAACGCAAGGATAGTCAACATCGAACACGAAACACGATACATTTTGCTCGGTCTTGTTCTGAATCAGCCCGAACATGGATTATTGCTCTGCACTCACAGATGATACAGGTAGAGTCATCTATGAACAGTTAGACCATCTAGTAAATATTTGGAAGATTTCTGTAGATATTCGACATTAGTTGGTTGACAATTCGACAACGACATTGACAATTCAAAACAAAATTGACAGTCATCAGTCATTTTTTTTATGAACTTTGATAAGATTGTGATGGTTTTAAATAATCAAAATTTGGTAACTAAATATGGTACAATGAAAATAATATCAATTTCAAATGGTAAAATTAACGAAGGAATTATTAACTGGATGAACTCTTGACCACAGAAGAAAATGAGTTGAAATGAAGAAAGTTTATAACCCTACTACTGATATCCAAAAAAAGGAGAGCCAAGAGCTTTCAAAAAAGTTATATCGGTAAGTTCTTGATTATTTTGTACTTATTTTAGCAATAGTTATTAATTATCTTGAGTAAAGTTTATGCCGCCAGTTCCATTGCCTGAGTAGAATCCAAATGATAGTTTTGACTACGTATATGCCAAATATAAGACCCAAAAACTCACTTTTCAGTACTTAGTGGTTTCAGGTTTGAAGGTACTCCAGGAGCAAAATGACCCATTAATAAATATCATTAATTTGCACTTGAAGAGACATGATAAATCACCTTTGAATTGAGGTTAAACTTATCCTTATCAGCAAAACAATTTATTTATATATAGTTTAGGTATTTGAATAACACATGTTTTTGTAATTTTCCTCATTTATTTACCTACCTACTTTGATTTCAACAAAATTATTATTGTTTATAACTATTTTGTTTGGTAGGAGTATTTTGTTTAAATATAGTATAACCTTTGTACTCAATAATCAGGAAAATTGATTACAAGGGCGATTTCCTATGATGCATGATTATGGATGAGGTGGGATAGTTTATCACTCAATATTTTAGTTTTTACCAAGGGTTTTTGTAAAACATTCACTGCAGACAGTGTCAGCTGCTAGAAGAAGCGCAGCTGAGGCCAGCAAGCACAGAAGTTTTTCCTCCTAGATATCTACACAACAATATACCTTTTATCTTGCATTTTATTCCGTTCTCATAGAATCACTTCCGTGGTTAGTTTATTTATTTCTTTCTCAGATTTGTGAATTTGATTTGAAAAATAAATGTTGGTTTTGTTCGTCCTTCTACTCCTTTTAGTGTAGATTATAAATGTGAATTCCACCTCAATTTCCTCGCTTTTCAAATCGGTATAGGTAGGTATTTGTTTTCCAACATTAGTGCTTGCCTATTTCTGGATCAGCGATCTGCTTATCTTAGCCCAACTCGAGGCCCAACTATTTGTGTTATTTTTTGCCTCAGTGCTTTGAGTATATTTACTTCACACATCATAACTAGCTAATCAGTAGTGCTCCTGCTTAGAGCCAATATTTTCAATGTATTAAAATTTGCAACCCTGGTAGAGCAAAACAGTTGACTATTTTTCATAAAGCATAGAGAAATGTCAAAAAAATGAAAGATTGATACCCAGTATTTCAATTATTAAGAGAGAAGAAAATTCAATTCAACTACAATCTCTTTGCATGTGAGTGACTCATTAATAGATAAATTCAATGGAATTTTTCAATGCCTTCTCCAATGTTATTCATTCAAGAATCTTTTCTGATTCAATGGTAATAAAATTGATTTTTTAAAGAAACTTTGCTTAAAAATAATTGTACTTAAGTTAATTTTCATAAATTTCAGGACAATAAGTGAACAAGCAAAATTACTGGACGATGCTCGCAGCCGTGTACGCAACATTTCCGACCTATTTACTCCTGTGCTTCTGTCGCAACGCAGAAAATTCTGCGACTATTGCGATCGGCTGATTTTTTCTGACCCGCTCCTCTACGGCCGCAGAGGCGAAGAATTACTATGGCGCAAAGGCTTTTACGAGGCAATAACCACTGCGAAAAAACTGAAAAAGCAAGAATTTTCCGTCGAAGAGAAATCCAGTATAGAAGCTCACATTTATGCAGGAATTGGCTTCTACCATCACATGCTCTCGAAACTTAACTTTCAGTTTAACATCCCACTAAATAATATAGTTGATTGTGAAATGATCTTAGAACCAGAAAATAATGCAGAACAATCTGTGAGTTTGGAATTAGAAGAATGGGCCAAGCAATCTATTCATCAATGTCTTATCTACTTGGGTGATTTGAGCCGTTACAAATTTGAATTAAAACCAAATAATGAGCCTGTCATGGCAGCCAGATATTATTTGCAAGCAGTATCTTTTAAACCAGACTATGGGATGCCTCATAACCAAATGGGCACTTTAGCAATGAATCAGAATTACTTTTTAGAAGCAGTTTATCATTATTTAAGATGCCTGGCCTGCAAATTTCCTTTTGAAGGAACAGCAAATAATTTGCAAAGTTTATTTGAGAAAAATTCTAAATATATTGAAGGGTTACCGCACGTTGATGAAGAGGCTGACTCAATTATTGAACCAGAAAAATCTGATCATATTAAACAGTTTATTGCTAGGTTTTTGTTATTAATAGATATCTGGTACTTTGACAAAAAAGTTCCAAACGTTTACGCCCTTTGTCATCAAACTTATAAAAATTTAGAAGATTGTCTGGCTTACACCAAACCTACAGCTAGTGAATCAGGAGATTCGCCAACAACTGATATTGAGCTAAGTGAAGGCGAGCCTTCATTTTTGAGTGGGCAAATGATTTTCAGGTACTTCTAATAAAAATAAATTGTCTACATAGTGTTATTTTTGTATATTTGTTTTCAGAGTTGTTATGATCTGTTTGCTTACTATAGCCAAATTGCAAACCACCAATTCTCCCCCATTATCTACGTTGATTGCTTTTACTTTAAGTATTTATTCGCAAATTATTAAAAAACTGTCCAATCATATTGAGGAAGCTGTTTTGAAATATCCCCTTTCTCATGAACATAAGAAATCTTATGGAGTTTTAAATGTAAGTAGGTATGCAAGAATTTGAGCCAAGACATTGAAAAATTATTGCTATTTTAGGAAATTATTAATTTGGGAAAGAAGAAATCAAAACTAAATCTGCGCAGAAGAAAAGCGCTCAAGATTGCCAACAATGAAGACTCAGATTTGAGTGAAAATGATCATGAATCTGATTACAGCAGTTCGGACGATTCATTTATTTCAGATATAGAGGATGTTTTAGTTGATTCTTCAGATGAGGAACTAGATATTATTAAAGTAATATTTATCAAAATTAATTCAATTAAAATAGAATTCTAAAAATGGTAATTTTTAGGTGTCTGACGAATCCATTGCTGAAAAATCCAAACATAGCATCCCAAATGGTATAAAACATAAGGAACACAAAAGTCAAATGGGAGAACCCAAAAATAAGGAATCTATCTACAAAAAAGTCCAAAAAATGGATGTCAATGTTATGTTGGAAATAATTAATGAAGAAGGGCTGCTACAAAGTATTAGAGTTGTCAACGATTGGCTAAAATCAGACCAGGAAATTATAAAATCTTGTGCCACCAATACTAAAACTTTAATCAGACAAATGATGCGCCTTGCTAATTTGATTAATTTAAATTTAAGCAATTTTAAAGCTTTGAATATAAATTACAAGGCAAGTTTTATTAACATTGTTATGTGAAATCTAATTGTTTCCTGAAGGTTTTAGATATAATTAACAACGAAAACAAAATCCCATTAGCTGAAGATATTATTCTTAAAGGCATCAGTACATTCAAAGACGCTCAAAGTAACTACGATTGGAATTTTTTACTGAAAAAGCAAGTTACTAGCAGAGAGGAGGCAATTATTAGAATTATAAAAATTCTTTCTTTTGGCAAAATATTGACAAACATCGAAGAAACTGGCATTAGTTATAATGAAGACAAAAATATTTTCACTTGCAACTTTGAGGATGATAAAACTGTGGATGACAATGGTGTTTCGGCTGCTGCTGTTATGGAAGAATTGGTAGGTGGATATAGTATAATATAATTATCATACACTTTTTTTTGGAAGTCATTGCAAAAATATTAATTGTGACAGCGAAATTTTATTGTCGCAGAAGAATCCAGAATGGGTATAAGGTTTTGCTTCCATTTTTACTGCTCCACGTTTTACTCCATAATGTTAAGTTCATAGGCACCTTATCAAAGGCTTTCTCTAATATACAAATACAACACAATAAATTTTTTACCAAGGTCAACACTTCTGGTCCAGTCTTCCAGACATTTTATCAGATTTTTTTGGAAGGAACCTGTGCTGGTTTTTCAATAGAAAATGTCGATTTGTCTATAATCGCCTTTTCCATGCGAATGGTTTACATATTAGTTTATCTCCTTTCTTGAACATTGAGTTTACTATAGACATTTTCCCCAATATTGAATCCTATGAAAAAAATCCATCTTGAGATGGAATGTTATTTGTGTTCTGGGGCAGGAATATCAACTTGTCTGTTGTTTTGGGTTTTAACTGTAATATATGCAGTAAAATAGTGTGTCGTACATGCACCAACCTACAAGCCCAAGAAGTTCGCTGTGTGCCAAGCAAAACAAGAGGGTAAATGTTCATCTACCAAAAATGTCTCAAAGATCAGGTAAAAGATTCAGATGACTCCAATACACAAACCAATGGGAAATGCTCTGGAGCAGAAGGGTGCATAGAGCTCTCGATAGAGCTGCAACAGATCAGATCCCTTGTTCAATTTGAAATCCTACCCCTACTGAATGAGAATTTCACGCGATTTCAGGAACTTTTTATGTCTAAAGTTACAAATAGGGTTTCAGAGCGACAGTGGGTTTTTACATCAGCAATTTCTGACATGCATATGGAACAGATGGCCATCAAGGTGGATTGGTTAATACAATTCATGGCTCCAATGTAGATTTAGTTCGCACCCTTGCTGGAAATTTCATCCCAAGAAATGATGGATCATCTCAAAGGGTTCCTTCACAAGCTGGGTCTCCTAATGCAGTTACGCTGTCACAGATGGAGAAGGCGGTAACAGAAGCACTTGGTAGTACCAATCAAAATAATCAAACTACCCGAGACTCTCGTTTTATAAAAGTTAATACTATGCCCTTGAAGGGTCACACTACAGAATCCAGTATCAGCTGCTAGATCAACGCAACCTTTCATCCCTCATTTCTCAACTAACAAACATCAACCAGCAGTCCAAAGGCAAAATCAACTTGAAGCACGGAAGAAACCTCGTGGGGTTGAGATTGTAGGGGCAAACAATGCTGGAGATATACAGGCTGTCGCGAAAGAAAAGCAGGCTGTTATTTTTGCATCTCTATTTTCGATGAACACTGACACCAATAGCTTATAGACATATTGATGAATAATAAAATGAATACCACTTCTACTAAATGTGTAGAACTAGCACAAGAACATATAATTATTTTAAGGTCATAGCAGATATCAACCTTAGAAATGAGTTATATAATCCTGAAACTTGGCCCTCAGGCATTATTGTAAAGCCTTATAAGTTTTTTCAAACAAAGCGATCTTTTGAGCACAGATTCTTATAGCAGTTGTCAGCCCAGTAATAATAATAACACATTGGACCAAGTCAAAATTGTTCATATAAACCCAAAGTCCATGTGCAACAAATTTTCTGATCTGCATATCTCTATAGAAAATTCTAGAGTGCAAATTATAGCCATCACAGAGATTTGGATTCCCTAACAAATGAATACTACTCACTTCAACATAAAAGGCTTCAACTTTTTCTCCTGCTGCAGATCAAGGATTGGCGGAGTAATAGCAGTTTATGTAGGCGTATTGAACATCACCACCACAAATGAGACGGTTGAACAGTGGTTGAAGATCAACATTGAGAAACTATCATGTGCTCTTGGCATAATCTATAGGCCTCCATCTATACCCTATGGAGCATTCGAATGTCTATATGACAATACCAGAGGCACATGATATATGCATTATTACTGGTGACAGATCAACTGTCTCCAGATAGCTCCTGCTACAAGTATTAAGTATTTGCAGCAAATCTTTATGTCATTTGGGTTAAACCTTAGACTATGTACCGACAATACTGTAGAGACAGGAGAAGATGCCTGTTTGTTTCGCTCCAACATTGATGCACATTATAAAAACCACATTGCCCCGCGTAGTAAAATAGATCTATTGTATTTATGCAATGTCCTTTTCCAACTTCTTATACAAGGCAAGGATAGACAACCACACGGCTACCGCTGGACGTCAAGGAACGCACCCCTGTTGGCTGCAGCATTCTCCTACCACAACAAATCTTTGGCAGCACTCATTGAAAAGTAATTCTAAGCGCTTGTTGATGTTAGGTCAAACTATTTGGTGATTTATGAATGACTTGTCCTGTCCCTACCGTATTGTAGGTATATAGTCTAAGGGTTAAACTAGTTGATAAGAGACCCGACAAGAATTACTCGGGGGTCTCAAAAAGCTTTCGACTTAGTGCTGGTGACTGATACTGATATCATATGTGATAGTGGGGTCATTGTCACGGATCCCGTTAAATCAGATCATAAGGCAGTTTTTGTCATAATATCCTGTGATAGTTACCAATATAAGGCAGTTTTTGTCATAATATCCTGTGATAGTTACCAATATAAGGCAGTTTTTGTCATATTATCCTGTGATAGTTACCAATATAAGGCACACTGCGCTCAATACCGAAGTTTCAGGCAAATTGATGAGGAGCCTTTTCGAAGTGATATTGGCAGTATAGATTTTAGTTCTTTGTATCTTTCTTGTGATATCAATTTATATTGTTGTTTAATAAGCATGCCCAAAAACACAAATATTTAACAAACCAAGTATCCCTTGGATTACATATAATATAGGATGTATGATCAAGGAAATGAAAATGGCTTTTAATAATTTTCTGGAATTGTAGTCCCTTGATAGGGATAAAATTCAGTAAAAGTTTCAGCTTTCTATCTATAATAGAAAAAAAGTTGTGACTTTTCAAAGTTTTCCAAAATCTATATCATAAGGTAGGTTCTTCTTACTAAAACGATGAAATTTCAAATTTTTTTTTGTCGAGATTTTGTATCCTAGTGGTCAATCAACATACCCTAAACTCCATACACTAAATTATTCTCAGATTTGAAGCCGAAATCTATGAAAAAAGGCACTCAGAAAAATTGATAAAGCACCCCAAATTGCTTAACACGATTTTTATCTCAGGAACTATAAGTGCAAATGAGCTGAAATTTTCAGGGATTGTAGTCCCTTGATTGGGATAAAATTCAGTGAAAGTTTCAAGTAGGTACCTTCTTACTAAAACGATAAAATTTCAAATTTTTTTTTGACGAGATTTTGTATCCTAATTCAGTTTAGGTTAGGAGAGCACAATACGAAAACCTTGTTCTTCTAATGCCTTATGTAGAAAATTGGACTGAATCTTTTCTAATCAGAAAAGAAAACATCACACACACAAAATAATTTACTTTTCTTTAATCTTCAAAATAATAATTATCAATCCACTAGCTGACTTAACTAAATAGAATTTTAAATTCAATTTTCAAAAAATACCGAGATTGTATGTAATTCGAATGAGAACAATGCATCGTGTAAACTTGTCGGATAAGTTTCCGCGAAATTAATCGTAAACGCGAACAACGGGATTCAGCCTAGCATGGGACCAAGCAGGCCCCAGCATCGCTGCGAAGGGGATTTCCATAAAGATGCAAATGAAGCTAAAGCAATTGGGGCACACGATGTGATCACTCGCACCTAATTACTTTGTTTTCGATCGTCGTAATTCCCTTCGGTTGAGGCGGGCCTGGCGTTCAAATTACAACGGCTCAATGCCTGCTAGGCGACGTCATGACCTAAATCACGATTTATTTCACGGAATGCTTAATTAACAGTTCAATTATTATTTTTTTTAAATCGTTTCTCACAAATGCTGTCTTTGATTTGAAGTTGTTTTGCTGTAATACGAGCAGTTACACCATAAAAGACAAATTAAAATTCTAATCTGCTTTGAAATAAGCCATTTTTACCATAGACATCTAGCTGTTTCTGTAAATGAAACTGTTGACGCTAATAGAATCACACAAAACAATAAATATGGATTCCTTCTATATAATTATGGCGCATTAAAAAGACCATTCTTATCACACATTTTCACATTTTGCTAGAAAAAAAGTGTATGTCTATTGCCATTACTGTAGAATATCCCTTATACTTAATTAAAATCCTACATCTTTATTTTATCTCAGGAACGTCAAGAAACAAATTCCACTCCATCAAAAATGACCAACGGCGAATCGAAAACCGAAAACGGATTGAGCCACCTCAACAAAATGAAGCAAATGGGTCAGTTGTGGTTGGCCGCCGAAGTTCGCGCATTGGAAATCAAAGTTGGACGCGCCAAAGTTATACTCTCCCCTTATTTAGTACTTGACACCGATGCTCTTGTAAAACATACTCACATGGTAAAGCAGCTGGTTTTTTCTAGACAATTTATATTGCTGGTCCCAGAAACAGGTAACTCTTTAAGTTTGCACTGATTTAATATATTTTTTTAAAATTATAATGTTTTTAGTTATATCTGCTTTGGACGACCTTAAAAAAGAAAAAATCGAAGCCAGACAAGTAATCCGTTGGCTCGAAATTCAATTTCAACGCGGCAACCGATTTTTCCGCCCCCAAAGACCCCACGAACGTTTACCCATCCCCTTCGTAAAGTACCCGAAAAAGAAAGACAAAGAAATGCACACCTACATCCAGCTCATCGAATGTTGTCATTATTTTGCTGATCAGCAAAAAAGCACCTTGAACATGGTCACTTGTTTGATTGGCGCCAATCGGTCAGCCCTACTGCTCTCAAACGGCGAAAATAAAGATTTCAGTTACGCTGGACTGGCTAACTCGGTTGGAATCACATTAGAATCGATCACTAGTTTTTATGGCAAATGGAAAAAGAGTAAAGGAAATAATAGGTGAGGTAAAAGAGTATCCGTCGTTTGGGACTTCGGCTATATATCCAATCCAATAACAACATACAAAAGGACAAGATTAAGCGCTCTTGGATGATGGTCATTTAACTACTGTGAGAACCATGGATCTTATTCAAGACGTCCAGCTGTTGATTTAAAAATAACGTCCGTTATAATAATCATTATTACGTTATATTATTTTGGTATCATTATATTATAACCATTATTTGCTTTTATAGTGTGTGATTTTTTTCTCTTAATAAAGAAATATACATTATTCAAATAGCTTAATGTTCTTTCATTAAAATTTTAACAGTGGAGGTATAGAAAAAAAAAGAGAAAAATCGAAATCATTTTTCGACAGTCGGCAGTGTTGGAGCTGGTAACATACCTTAGGTGACACCAGTTTAAAACCCCATCTAAGCTGTCGCTTCAAGAAAATTTAAGTGAAAACTTGCGTAAGCTCAAACAAAATTGTCATCTTGCTAAATTTGATTGGTGAAGAATGTGTGGAAATGTACAGGAAACCGAAGCAAAGTCTTTTCAAAGTGTACTGAAAGCTTCTGAAGATCATTGTAGCCCCAGAAAAAAATATAGTTTTCGAGCGTTTCAAATTTTATAGTAGAAATCAACAAGGTGAAGGATTTGACCAGTTTTTAACGCACGTCAAGAAATTATCACAATCTTGTGAATTTGGTGCTTTAGGTGATGAGATGGTTCGAGATAAAATTGTCTTGGGAATTCATGACAAGGCCATACAGGAAAGGTTGCTACGTGTGGAAGGCCTTGACTTGTTTAAGGCTGTAAATTTATGCCGAGCTGCTGAAATTTCTAAATCTCAGGCTAGAAATTTTCAAGGAATCTCTGCTGAAGTTGAGTTTGTCAAGAAAAGGTCAGAAAACTATAATAGACCCTTAGATAAGGCCTGTTTAGTGGAGTCATTTTTTTTGTCTGGCATTTTGAGGGATGAATGAGACTAGTTAGCTGATGAGAATATAGGTGGTTTTCATGCCTGCCTCCTGTTCGAAATGTCCACAGAATGTTTCGCCGGAAAACTCGACTTCGAACTGTGATTAGGTACCGTCTGGCGATTTTTCAGCGTTATTTTCACAACAAAACCTTCCATTCTCTCGATTACCAGACAAAAAATAGAAGCAGAAGGTTCTTTTCTTTTCTCTTGGAAGTTGACACTCATCCCCACTTTTTCACTTATTGAAAAGCAGCTAGTATTTTTTATGGGTGAATTATTAATCAATGTCAATCTTTTATTTAGAAGCCAAAAAATTTGAGATCATTAAAAAAAAATTATTCATGTAAATCAATTTTTTTCTTCTGCAAATTTTCGAACGGGAGGCAGGCATTAAAATCACCCATATTCTCATCAGCTTAGTAGCCATATTCAGCCCTCAAAATGCCAGACTCCACTAAACAGCCCCTATCTCACAGTCTATAAAAATTATAATAAATTAGCCCCAAATTCTAGTGGTGCAGATAAAAGATTTTTGAAATCTGGGGAAAAATTCAAATGTATGCCAAACTTTGCATGGAGTTCGTGAATGTCCAGCCTTTGGAAAAAAGTGTGGTAAACGCAAGCAATCAAATCATTTTGCAGTTTCATGTCATGTTAAAAATGTAAAAGTGTTACAAGAATAGGAGGTGGAGTCTGATGAGGCTGAGTTCTCAATCAATATTATTGGAATAAAAAACCAGAATAATTAAAGTATTATCATTTAACTCATGGTTTCATAATGTAAATATTGGTGATCAACATGTGCCTATTAAATTTAAATTAGAGACTGGTGCAGATATAAATGTACCTACTGTCACGTGAAATGTTGAGTGAAGTTGGCTTTCTAGAGTCTAAGCTACGAGATACAAGAATACTTTTAGAAACACTTGGTGGTAGCTTATTAGTGTAGTGAAGTCTGTAGGAGTAGTTCCGCTGAAAGTGCAGTGTAAAAATGTTGAATTTATTGCTGATTTTATAATTGTGGATAAAGCTGTTTATCCTTTACTGCGACTTGAATCTTGTGCAAAATTAAATCTCGTTGCTCTACACAAGGAAAATATAGATTATCTAAGTTTAATACTAAGGATGAATTTGTCAATAATAACTCTAAATTATTTGAAGGTCTTGGGTAAGTTTAAAGATAAATGTGAAATTCAAGTAAATAATGAGGCTATATCTGTTATTAATCCACCCAGCAGGATACCATTCGTGACAAATTAAAGGAAACTTTATCAAGTTTAGAACATAGAAAAATTATTTCAAGAGTGGAGAAGCCCTCTGGATGGGTTAATATAGGTATTGTTATTGTCAAGAAAAAGGATGGCTCATTAAGATTATGTTTGGATTTACGACATTTAAATTTAGAAATTTAAAGGTCTGCATATGTGCAGGGTGTTTGTTTATATATTGACACCCCACCTACTTTACTTTACCTCTACACGTAGAGAAGAAAGGTGTACCTAAATCTCAATGGACAATGACCTAAATACAAAAGTCGTACAGTTTTGGCTGAATGTACTTGAGCAATAACTTAATTATTATAAAATCAGAATTTGTAAGATTATCCACTTTTTGTCAATTTGTCTTTCAACAGGAATTAGAAACGTAACTTTACCATCAAACTAGTAATATATTGTCACAAGTTATTCACGTACAAACGAGTGGATTGTTGCGGAACTTATGGGCGAACCTCTGCGGGACGAGCGCAGCGAGTTCCGCAGCCATCTATTCACCAATATGCTGTTCAAGTACGATATTAACCTGACACTCAAATGTCAGTTAAGTATTCTCATTAGTTCAAAAACTAGACGTTTCAGGTGAGTGTCTTATTTAAACAGTTCAACAGTACCTATATATATTGGTGAGTAGATGCCTGCGGAACTCGCTGCGCTCGTCCCGCAGAGGTCCACCCATAAGTTCCGCACAATCCAGTTCCTGCTTGAATAATAACTTATTATATTAAGTCAGAATTTGTAAGATTATCCACCTTTTGTCAATTTGCCTTACAACAGTAATTAGAAACGTAACTTTACCATCAAACTAGTAATATATTGTGACAAGTTATTCATGTTCAAACGAGTGGATTGTTGCGGAACTTATGGGCGAACCTCTGCGGGACGAGCGCAGCGAGTTCCGCAGCCATCTATTCACCAATATATTGTTCAAGTACTATATTAACCTGACTCACTCAAATGTCAGTTATTCTCATTGATTCAAAAACTAG
The DNA here is from genome assembly GCA_917834065.1 of Ceutorhynchus assimilis. Classification (NCBI taxonomy): domain Eukaryota; kingdom Metazoa; phylum Arthropoda; class Insecta; order Coleoptera; family Curculionidae; genus Ceutorhynchus; species Ceutorhynchus assimilis. The sequence continues at coordinate 10,522,330 of OU892281.1, forward strand.
ACGTTTCAGGTGACTGTCTTATTTGAGCAGTTTAACAGTATATTGAGTATGTGAGTAGATGGCTGTGGAACTCGCTGCGCTCGTCCCGCAGAGGTCCACCCATAAGTTCCGCAACAATTCACCTATTTGTACTTGGACAATAACTTATTAAATAAAGTCAGAATTTGTAAGATTATCTACTTTTTGTCAATTTGCCTTTTAACTGGAATTAGTAATGTTACTTTACCAAACTAGTAATATATTGTGACAAGTTATTCAAGTACAAACGAGTGGATTGTTTCGGAACTTATGGGTGGACCCAGCCATCTATTCACCAATATGTTGTTCAAGTACAATACTAACCTGATTCACTCAGTTGTGAATTTTTCTCATTAGTTTAAAAACTACACACGTTTCAGGTGAGTGTCTTATTTGAACAAGTATATATTGATGAGTAGATGGCTGCGGAACTCGATGCGCTCGTCCCGCAGAGGTTCACCCATAAGTTCCGCAATAATCCACTTATTTGTATGTACTCATTCCTACTCTTGAAGATATATAGTTGAAAAACTGAAAGGAATATTTTTTTTACAGTTTTTGACTTAAAAGGTTTCTGGCATGTTAAGCTTACTGAAAAATCTAGTAATGTTTGTACTTTTGCCACACACTTTGGTTACTATAAATTTATTCGATTGCCTTTCGGGCTCAATATGGCGCCAGAGTATTTTCAAGCCATAAATCAACACATTTTTGGAGAACTTAAGGGTGTGCAAGTGCAAGTGTACATTGATGACCTGTTGATAGCTGCTGATTCCTCTGAGGAGCATGATCAAATTTTGAATTCTGTCTTGAAAAGAGCTATTGCAAATGGAGTTAGGTTTAGGTTTAATCCCAATAAACTTAGATCCTATATTTTACGTCTTCTGCATAAACCTCATTTTGGTATCGTTAAAACAAAGCAACGCGCTAGACAAGTTGTAGTTTGGCCAGGTACCTATGTCAAGCGATATTCAAAATATGATATCTAGCTATTATGTTTGTGAGCGTTACCAAAATTCTAAACAAAACGATGTGTTGATGCCTCATGAGATACCAAATGTACCTTTTCATAAGGTATAGCTTGTGACATAATGGATTATGCTGGAAGTAGCTATCTCATATAGTACAAGATTATTTCTCTAAATGGCTCGAAATAATTTTCTTAGAAAACAAAACCTCATCTAAAATTATTCGAAATCTTAAAGTTTTGTTTGCAGCGTTTGGTATTCCAAAAACTGTTGTTTGTGATAATATGCCATTTTTATCTTATGAATGTAAGAATTTCTCCAAAGATTGGAATTTTAAATTATGTAAGTATGTTGTATGTACTAGTTCTCCTAAATATCCTCGTAGTACCTATTGGTCAAGCCGAACGAGCAGTTCAAACAGCTAAACTGATGTTTCACCTAGCACTGCTGGAGTTTAGGAACACTCCTGTTTCTGGTAGGTATTGGTATTTCTCCAACCCGAATGTTGATGAATAGACTAACTAGAAGCAAACTTCCAATTCATACAGAATTGTTAAGACCGGCAATTCCCAAAGATGCACGTAATAGACTTGTAGCTAAACAAGAATATTATAAAAGTAATCACGACAAAGACGCGACAAATTTTCATCAAAATTTGAAACCGGGTGATGATGTACCAATTAAAAACAAATTTTGGGAAAAAGGGCAAGTGGTTGATAACCATTCTGCTCCCAGATCCTTAAATGTCATGAAAAGTAATGGTAACGTTATTAGAAGAAATTTTAGTCAATTAAATTAAAACTAACTGATACAAAATTTGAAATTAATAATTCATCAAATAGTTGTGCAGATGATTATAATCAAATTGAGAATAATGATCACTTTTCTTCTTCTAGTAACACTCCTGATAGTAATTTGATGAAACTAGCAGCAGCAAAACCAAAATAATGTTGATGATGATACAGCCCAGGGTCTACATACCTAAATGTCTAGACACACAATACATAATAGGATTTTGGGACTATACATTTCTTTTATGAAAGTTTAACTATCTGGCCCCATTGATTTAATACCTGAGCAGCTATTTTTTCCAGACAAACTTTGTTAGATTTTGGTATTTTAGCTGATGATTACATCAAATTCAATATTATTGGATAGGTAGACGAGGTGCACCAAGGGTATTCGATAGAGATATAGACCTGTTGAACGGAATTGGTTTCAGAATCCCGACCCAGGAACTCTGGATCATATTGTCCGTCGTTTTCAATCTGACACTTTCCGTATAAAGAGCGAGGGGGTGAAGCATATGACAAAAACAGCGGTGTGACGTCAGTTGACCATTGGCGTTCCTCCTCACGTTCCATTATTGGAGTATCAGATTGAAATCGACGGACTTCACACGCCATTCAATTATTTTCTTAGGATTCACTTGAAGAAGAGGTTATGCCGTTAAAGACCAGCCAAGAATCAAATAACAGATCAAATTATTCCGACTGCGTAGTCCAGTTTTTTTATATTGGTTGGCGGCGCATATCAGATAGATGGTGGAGGTTATACTTTCAAGTAATAATCAATAATAACTTTAACAATTTCTCTGAAAAAAAGGAAGATGATCATGATCTTCTATAGCTAATGCAGAGTTTTCTGGAGCTGGTCCCATTCTATCTGTCATTTGTCTTCTTGTTCTACAAACATCTTCTAAAGGAGGCCTTCTTCTCGATTTTTTTTGAGAAATGCCTTTTTTTCTGAAGCTGGTTCTGTTCTCATAGAGTCTTCCTTTAGGTCTTCTTTCTATGCTTTTACCATTATCTTCTTCTGACTATAATAGCTAGTTTTTTTTGATTTTCCATTTTGGCGGTCTTTTCTTCACTTATACACCTATAAACAATTAGTTACTAGTTAGTTGAAATAGACCAGTTAGGGAGATAGTTTCGCCAACGTCATAGCCTAAAGTTGGAGTGATGTCATAACCTATTTTTATGATAAAACCTATAATTATGATAAAACAATTAAAATTATTATGAGTTGAAAATTAATATCCAAATAAGTAGGTAGATATACCCTATCACGAGCTCGGAGACAACCCCAAGCCAATTTCAATTAACCTTAATAAACATCGATTTTAGTCAGGTAAATATGCCCCCAGTGCCATAAACTAAAGCCACCCTATATTATTATCGACAGCTCGAGTTTACCTGCTATATGGACTTGAAAAAAAAACCCTAAACCTGTAATTAGCCTTTATTCATGCAGGGTACTTCGGCAAATGGGCCGCGCGGCTACAGTCAGGTCCATAAATTAAATAACACAGACCATCAGAGAGAGCCCCCAGGGCAATTTACCGGGAGTGTACCTTCACACATGCTTTTGTACATGTGTGTGTTGACACTGCACGTTACACATGCTTCGCTGCGAGCTGCGAATGTTGTAAGGAGCGACTCTGAGGTGAACTTACTTAGGTTTTAGGCTCGTCCCGATCTACCTGCATAACCTGAAGGGCCATTATACAAGAATTTTTGAAGTTTTTGTAATAAATTTTTACTCTATTGATATAATTCTTGGTCAGTCAGTTGTGTATCCAGATGAATTTTTATTGATGCAGTTAACATGCTACATGCTTTCACTGGATGTGATACAGCATATACGTAACTACTCGAGAAAATCTCTTTTGTAATGTTTTACAAACATTTAATAAGCAGGTAAACGTAGATTATCATGGCAAGACAGACAAATCAAATAGCTCTCAGCTCAAAAATCTTTAACGAAAATGTTGATAATGTTTTGAGATGTCACGTCAGTACTGGATGACTTCAACGATATAAGATCGGAAAAGGTAGCCCAATAATTATGGACTTGAAACTGCATCAGCTAAGAAAACGACACTTTCTTCAAATTACCTACTCATGCAATCTCTATGCATAAAAATCTTCACAAAAGAAAATAGATAGATATACCTAGTGTCGTAAGAAGTCAAATCCATTACACACTGAAATCTTTGATGGAGGAATATAACTTAAAACCTATCTAGGAGCTGATGTCTCTTCAGATTAGATCATAATTTTCTTATAACTGATGGACTGAGTAGGTACTTAACTTAAAAAGTAGGTACCTACCTACTCAAATAAACCAAAATAGATACAACTATCTTGACTAACTCAGACATAAAACATATAATTTACTGTGTGAAATCAATGACAACATCAAATAATGCAAGGAAAACACCTACTCAGAAATACCTAAGAACAACCGCAGAAGCAGGACAAGAATAATGGATGACTTCTTGATATTCTCCACTTAATGAATGAAAGACTCAAAGTGAAAAACAACGCTAAAGTATACAAAAAGATTCGAAAAGAAGAATGAAAGTCTGATATAGCTTCGGAATACATAATAAAGTTGCTGTTCTCATCAATGCAGAAATGAAATTAGAAGTTTGGACAGAATTTATTGAAGATTTCTTCGAAGACAACAGAAAAATCTCAAAATATCGGATCTTAAATGTCTACGACACAAGTTTGATAGTAAATCCTTTAGACGACATACAAATACATTTGAACAAAGAAGCCAGGCTTAGCAAGGAATACGAATTCGCTGACATTCGGAAAATATCAAAAAGAAACCAGAAGCTCACACAAGCTTTTTTTGGCTAAATAGTAAAACAAACTAGGTATATAGATCAGCAGTCAAAATCTAGCTTTGTGAAGATGAAATGTATATTTTGTAGCAGTGACAGTGACCTTACTTTGGAGCTTGAAATGAGAATGGTAGGTAAATAGGTGTATAATGTGTTTTTGGTGCGTGAAGATGCATGAAGGTAAAAAGACTGGACGCTTTTGAGATGTACCTATACCGAAAACTTCTCAATTCTGCTTTATGTCAAATGAAGCATTTACTTTTTTTTCGATTGTTTTTCATGTTCATTATGCTATTTACCACTATGTCAGTTTTTAATGCTTTGGTTTCTGAAAATTTTCTTAAATCCCAATTTTTATTTTTTTTGCAACCTTCTGTCCCCATACCTACTCATCTTTCCTGTGTCAGCTAACTTTCACGTATCCAGATTATATTAAAAGCCCTAATTCTCGTCTAGCCAGACAATACTCATTCCACCATGTCTGCACCTACTCGAACCCCTTCTTTTCTCAAAAAAAAATATTTCCTACTAATTCCCTTAAATACACACTTCAATCCCTATCTTTTCCGAGAGAATCGCCCCGGTCGCATTTAAAAACAGCAATATTATAGTAGCGGAATCGACAAGAGGGACGCCGCATTGTCTACGGCCTGCGCGAGACAGAGATAAAATCAGTTCGCCTTATCGCTCTAATGTAAAGTGTCGCTCTTTGTCCAAAGTAAATGGGCGGCTACGAGGTCTGCATTGGCTTGGGTTCTTTTTTGGGTTTCGATCTGACAGCTACAAGTTGAGTCCACGTTGACTCTGAACGTCAGAGACGGATTCGAGAATTTTTCATATTCTACTGTAGTATAACATACCCGGGTTCGTTCAGCAAGATTGAACGGTTAGAATTTTAATTAATCTTTTTTAAACCAATCTTTCTGAAAAACGAAATCAAAAACTCGCATGTTATATAGGGAACTCGCCTGCGGCTCGTTTCTTATCTTACAACATGCTCGTGTATTGATGTCGATCATTATATGATCATTGCATAATATACTATTTCAAAACGTCTGTAACTGACGTCTTTATGACGTTTGAAGTTGTGATATTTGCACTAAAGAAAAACCATAGAGAAAAACGTCAATTTCTGTGGGTCTGTAGTGTGTCATTGGTTGTTCCTGTTTCCGTAGGCATTTAAGTTTTATTTGTCTACTGTCATCTAGATTTGTAGTGTCTATAGAACTCTGTTACTATTCGTTATTTTAATTTTCCTGTTCGGATTTAGGTACCCATTTTTGGGTTTTTCCTGGCAGTTTTTACTCGTAGTAGACACTACTACACTGGCGCCGACTATTGCATTGGGGCAGGACAGGTGCACCTATGAGCAACCTCTCATGGGTGCGGACCACCCATTGGAACTCTTATAGGGAATGCGGAAGTACAAACGTGCTTGATGGTCATTCCGTTCCGTGCGGGGTAACATCAGTATCATGTAATTTAAATTTAAAACTACCCAGGATGCCCTGATTTTGGACCTCTTGGATATTTGGGGTGATCGCAGGAACGTCGAGTGAGTGGCCACTTAAGATGACTTCAGCCAGAGAGGTTTGGCTCTTGGTGTAGAGGTCTTGCGCCTTTTTGTAGAGGGATTGACGAGGACCCCGACCAGTGAAAGTTTGGCCGTAGTTTGAGGGCTGTGGCGCCTGAAGGGCCCGCGCCAGGAGGGTGATTTCTACACCCCTTCTCCGAGATTTGACCCCGAATCGCTCGGAAGTCCAGTTTTCCAAGGCGGAGTCGAATTGCTGGTCACTTCCGGTCAGGGTCATTTGAAGAAGAGTTTCCGAATGACGGACGCCGTTGTTGTTGGAATTGGGGTTGAGGAGGCCGCGGAGGGTGGCCAGCTGCGCCAGATGGTGATCGAAAATGCTGGCCATGCCTCCCGGTTCTCGGTTCAGAGTTGCCACTCCCTCCTGACCGACGTTGGGTTCATCAGTGAGGTTAATGGGGGATTCTGGACGCACAACTATGTTCTTTGTCCTGCCTGGGTCCTTATCCTTAGCTACAGACGTGCTAGGTTCAGGGGTGGTTGCGCTGGTGACTGGTGCGCTATCGTCTCCCAAGATGGAGTTCGATGAGGTTCAAAAGACCGAATCGTCAGGGAACGAGGGTGCGTCGTCCTGGGTCGATCTAGGGGTGAATTTTTGATGGACAGGAGTTTGCGAGTAATATCAGTATCATGTAATTTAAATTTACACAGTTTGCGCCTGCAGCAACCTTCCCCCTCCCTCTATAAACAAATTTATAAAGTTATTATCCTGCACCCTGCACCCATGAGAACTTTCAAAAGTCGGCGCCTCTAGTAGATCCTATCTGATTACTATCCAATAGTATATACCTAACTAGATTCTAAGCAGTAATATCTTCAAATGTTCAAAAAGCCTTTTTCCAATAGATTGATTTTGTTTTCCATTATACATAATTCATAGATTTGAGGATTCCTACGCGGAAAATCCAAAGCTAGTTGTTGAAACATAATTCCATCACTTTAGCAGCATTTTGATTGAAATTTTCAATAGATCGAAAATAAGATGAAGACATTTACAAGATGCCGCCTCTGTCCCCCTTTACACAAGTTTAATCCTTCTCACTTTACGCTTTCTCGAGACCCTAATGCCGTTTCGGTTTATAAAGGACCCGGGGACGACAAAAAGGGCCTGCACGAACGGATACGACGAAAAGAGATAGAGAAGTAATCTTAAGGAACTGGAATTTGCAGTGCGATTTTCATCTTTTCGAAACGGTTCGAGCGTATACTTATGTACGGTTCGGTACGGGGTAATGAGGGGGTTCGCTTTGGGGATTCATATATATTTCCTCGGGATCCGCTCTCTCCCGCCAAAGACGACGTTGTCGTTTGGCGGGCGCAAACCTGAAGATTAACGCTCCAATACGCATTTGAGATGAGCAGGGGCGCTTCTATTTATAAATACTTTAGGGATAATGATTCTGTCTTTAATTAATAAAGGTATTTCGTATCTGTTAATTATTGCTCTCCGTCGGTGCTTTTATTTTCTTTACGAATTACTCGTCTTCGTTTTGTCAGCAGTAAACGAGATTTTAGTCAAATTAATTCATGTAATCAGCTTTTTAACAGGTTTATTCTAATTCCTCATCAGATGGGAGGATTATGTTGAAGACTGAAGACCACAAGAAAAGGAATATGTGAACACTAAACACATCGAAAGGTGATAGAACAGACCTCGAAAACTACAACAGACCAAATAAGTCTACTCTACTCAATCACCGAATCACCTATACAAATATAGGTATACTCTATACCTACTCGTAAATAGACTAGACGCCTAATTGGCCTTTTATCAGTATCGGGATTCGGGAACAGGCTGGTTTTCGCTCTGGGTTCGGTACAAACGATCACCTTCAGTGTTTAAAAAAAAAGTCGCGTGCAGCACAGTACACGTGATAGAAGTGAATACTTATTTATCGATATCTTTCTCCCTCTCTCCCGCATATTCATCATATGCTTCATCTCACTTGCGAGACGAAAATTTTATAAATCGTGTCGTGACGCGACCTTGAAAAATCACTCTCATGCGGCCAAAGAAGTATTCACTTCAAAACCTTCATAGAAAAAACCATTGAGGAATCCGATAGGGCGATAAGCTATTGTTACGGGTCACATAATAACAGGTACCTACTTATTTACAAAATATGTACTTAAAAAGACTAAAGAGCCTCCGAACATCTCTCAGGGACCTCGAACCTTCCTGAAATGAAATTTACTGTTAAGTACCTAAGTAAATTCTGAATAGGTATAACTTACCTTGCTCAATACCTACTTCATTAAATAAAACAGTTATATCTCCACCATCAGTCATTTCAACTCATTTTACTCATTTATCTGGAAATAAGGAATTTAAATTATTAAAAATTATTAAATCTTTATAATAAACAAAGCGACTTACCAGGTTTTCTTTAAGCAATGGTATCGTAAAATTGTCAAAAAAGACTTATTAGACGAGTCTCTAACTTTTCCCTAAAACCTAAATTCCTACGCCAAGGTACCAAAAACCGATTCGTGACAGAACCACATTTTCGTTGAGAAGAATAGCAGCAGCTTTTTGCTTTTCTCGTGGCTTTTTGGCCGATTTTTGAAAGGTTTAGGCCCAAATAATTCGTCAAAAGCTGCCCCCTTCATCACAGTTCTCGAATAATCATCGATGGCGCAAATCTTTATAATCTTCGCTTTGCAGATGATATTGTCCTAAAATCAGACAGTTTGGGCGAAGCTAAAGAAATGCTCTAGGAATTTCAGAATTCCACACAAGAAGTGGTCCTGAAGATGAATTTCACCAAAATGATGACTAAATCTGGTTCCCAGTGAGCAAATACAGATAGGCACTCTGACCTATTCCATATGCTCAAAATAAAGAATTTATTTAGAATACGCTCGGTCGTTAAGTATTTAGGAGACATTTTGTTAGAGCTTAATTAAAAAAGAAGCTCCCTTATTAATGCATACCACACATATTTCCATCAGCCACACACGCACATCGAACAGTCTGGTGATGGTTAAATATTTTAATAAGCCTTATCAAATCATGTCATCAGAAAATGGTTGAGTAGAACCCTTAATAATCAACAATAAAAATTATTATACAAATATTGATTGTCTTTATTTGTTTACTTAATATCTCATAAGTTGCTGGAAACGAATTATGATTAAGTAAATCTAATATCTGTACAAATATGCCTAGAGATTTTATTGCTTGCCACTCACGATAACGGTAAACCTTAAATACACATACAAGGATTTTAATCATGCCATATTCGACATATTTGGGACATTACGAAAAACATTGTTTCATTATTTGTAACATACGAAAAATGTACTTTGATATCAAATATTGTGACTAATTTACCATACCAACACCTGCAACCAATAACACACTTATTATTTTGTGTCGCGGTTTTCAAATACAAAAGTAAAATTAGCATAAATTTTTGCTACATGGGTAGTTAAAAGCTAAATGTGATTTCTCATTCATAATTTGTAATTTATATGGTAATATGACTAATCTTGAGTTAAGTATTTTTACATGAGTTTGTCTAGTAAAATATTGCATAATTTAAGCATTTAAATAAATATTTTGTTTCTCTGGGTATAATGTCGACTTCGCTCCAGACACAAAACACTTTGACTAAGTAGGTAATAAGTAATTTATTTACATACAAAATGTTATTTTGATCAAAACATTAATTTTATTGATAGTAAAAATTTCGTTAATATTAAAGTAAAACCGTTAAATTATTACTTGTTATTTGTAGTTAATGGTTCTATAAAAGCAACTTATAATAAATTGAAATGGACTTGGAAGCCTGATACATAAGATAATTTAATGAATTTATCAACTATACAAACACAAATTTAAAAAATATGTAAGTAAGTAAATAGATACCTAATTCCTGTAGGTCTAGCATATTACCTAGGTACAGTACAGTCCGTCGATTTTAATCTGATACTCCAAATGAATGTTAGCTGGCGGCTCCCTACGTTAGAACGCTAATGGTCACTTAACGTCACACCTATTTCTGCCATATGCTTTACCCCCTCACTCCTCATACGGAAAGTGTCAGATTAAAAACGACGGACAATACCTAACAAAAGCTCTTGGACTATAAAACAAATTAAATACAATTCTTATCTTGAAAGTTTATCAAGTGGCCAAGTGCCACTTTTTCTTTTGATGAACCACTTTGGAATTTTTTTTTCAATTATTACTTTTCCTTTAAAAAGTCTGAATTATTGTCATCACATCAAAAATATCGTATAGTATTTTTAGGCGATTATAAAAATAGACAGTTTCCTCATCGTCTATAAAATTGAAAATTTCCCAACGAAATTTAACAGCTTGTTCGAAATCGTAAAAATGCCGTAAATCCGACCCTAGACTATAAGAAAACTCCAGAAGCTTCAAGCTTAAAGCCGCCCACACCGGAATCAGTCGTTCGCCTTAATGAATACAAATAAACCTTTCTACAAACTACTGCATGATGCTTTTAAACAAACGAATAAACGACGGTGTAAGATCTTTGGGAATTCCGTAAGTGCTAAAACGTTGGTCTGATTTAACACCGGACTGAAGCCTATAGTTGGAACAAGAACCAGTGGGTGTAAACATAAGTTACCTACTCTGTCGTATTTACCTGATGAGGTGTATTTAATCAATTTTACAACTTACAATACCACAATTTCCAATTAATTTTTTTCTTATTGCCTATATTTTGCCCTAAATAACATTATAATTATTATTCATACATACCTGCATAATAATTATTATGTAGAGCATAATTTCAATGCAATACCTCAGTTTCAATAACAATATAATTACCGTACTTGGTGGTTGTTTTATATGAAAATCACCAGTTAACATTAATAATACTTAATTACTCTTTTTTTTTTTCGTAGCGTAGCTTTTAATTGGGAACGTGCAATAAATGTTAAAATTAAAATAGTTGCTCACCATTGTTTGACCGCAATACGCGTTTGATGTGTTAAAAAACATGGTTTCAAATACCGTGTAATAATTTTGTAATTAAATAATTAGAAATGTGTCGGCTGAACGAAAACATTAGTTATATCAATGATTTTACAATGTAAATGAAATTTGAACAAAATGTTCAAACACGTGACGTATCTATACCTATATTGATTGAGTAGTATTAATGTAGTAGTAGTAATCTGAGTATGCGCAGAAAAAAAAAAATCTAAAATTTATTATTGTATTGATTTAGTCTGTTGTTTCCAAGAAGCATTTTACAAAAGTGTTGATTTCACGTCTCAACATCCAGTGTTTCGACAAAAAAAAATTGGTAAAATCCGAAAGACAAGTAATTAATTATGAATGTTTTTGCTTTTTAATGCAAAAATTTGCTCGCCCCTTTTAATTTTCCACCCTTCAGAGCATCCTAATCATAATTTTTAATGGAAAGGGGCGACATTGGTGACAAGTGACTGGATCGCAGATAAGTGAGAATTAATTTACTCTTATTCGAGACAAAAGAAAACACAACAACTAAATGTTCATTCATTGTCCTAGCTTTAACACTTTATTGGTCTTCTAGTAGGTATGTTGACTCTAGCTTTGGATAAAGATTTGCCTCACTGACCACTGTTCACTGCTCAGACTTTCTTTGGATATCTTGACTTGACTAATTATGCTTTTTCTAAATAACGAAAAAAGAGAAACGTAGGTATTTTCTCTCATTTTCTATCAACATAACCTCAGCTTTTCTTCGCTTTTCTCAATTAGGTAAGTACCTACTACTAACTTCTTCTTTTTAAGAAATGTATAACCCAATGTTGAGGTTCTTCAAATCAACTTGTTTACACATTTTATTTAATCTGTAAACACACTGTTAGGTATCTCATAAATGAAGCATTTCAGTACCTATGCCCCCATGCCCATATCAATAGATATATTTTTTTTTAAATTTTAATGAATACCTATCATGTAAGTATCCTAGTTTGAATCCATCATTCAAAATCACCTTGTATAATTGAAAATATCAAAATAGTTAATGGAGATGTAGTACAAACTGATGTGGGGAAATATTTTTTAGTTCGCTTTCAGCTTGTTTTCAACTTCGTGGCAGTCTCTGCCGTTAAATCTAACAACGGTGTCATCAGAGTTAGGGAGCTATGTCTGCATTATTGTTTTGCTAAAAATGTCATGAACATTGTATTGGCCCCCCAGGACAGTTTCTTCTCGAATTCCATATGGTATATTTGTTTTCTTACTCCACTGCATTTCTACTGTCTTGTAGATAATCATCTTTTTTGGCTTGATCGTGTGGTCCAATGTCTGTTTTGATAGTAATAAGTATATAATGTTGTGCTTACCGTTTCGAATACTTCAGAAAGGTTGATGAAAACTGTTAGAGATGATGATTTTCTGTAATTCAAAGATTTGAAAATATGGGTTGTTTGGTTGTTACATTTTCTATTGCGTTTTCCGTCTTGTCTTACCTTCCTTTTCTAAAACTATACTATTGTTTAGCCAAAATATTCTGATTTTCTAGAAAAGTTGACTTGTAAGCGGTTTTTTATTACCTTTTCAAAGATTTTAGATCTATAGTTAGAGACATAGGCCGTAGGTCGCAGTGGAAGGGCCGACATCGGACCACTCACAAGAAAACCTAGAGACGTTTGTTTTGTTCCAGGACTTATACAAAAGATTTATTAGGTACTGTGGTTTTGAAAGAGATTTGGCACATTCTTGATTCATAATGTCACACCCGAGGTCACACCTTATCAATCAACTACCTATATACTATGGCTAGATATTTATTCTATAACAAAATTAGTTTTTAAAGAGTGTTACATACAACAGTTAAATTTTCAGTAAAAATGTCTGCGACTTGTTCACCAGTTGGCTTGTTACTCTACAACTACAGCACCACTGTGGACCAAATCTTGTATTTCACATGAATTGTACCCTGCAAAAACGCGGATTTGACATCCATTTGTTGTATTTCATAGTTTTTATAATGCGCTACTGCCAAAAAAGTTCTAACTGCGGTCAGCCTAGCGATTGGAGCATACGTTTCGTGAAAGTCGAATCCCTACTTTTACATAAATCCCTTGGCTACTAGCCTTGCCTCTTGCCTTATATTTTAATTGTTCACCCCTATCACTAGACTTTATTCGAAAAGCCCATTTACAACCCATAGGCCTGATATTTTCCGGTTTTTCAACGAGAGACCATCATCAAACTCATTATTTTCGAGAATATTATTATTTCCTTGCTCTATTTCATTATTATCATTTCCTAACACGTTATTGTTTTCATTTAGATCACTCTCAAAATCATTCTTAACTTCAATATCTGAACCTTCAATAATAATAAGAGTACTACTAACTTCTAGATTGCTTATGTTCTTATACTCATCAAACACTACATTTCGAACAACACACACCTTTCGCTTAATAATATCCCAGACTCGATAACCATTACTTGCGTATCCTACCATAATATTAATATCTCCTTTTGAATCAAATTTTAACTTTTCTTTTGGAACATGACAACATGCTATGCTGTCAAAAATTCGCAAAGAAGCTATAGGAGATCGGTTTATCAGGTAAACAGTACAAAGTACTGATTCTCCCCACTTTTTTTGGTAATCTTGAATTTAGCAACAAAGTCCTACCTTTTTCTAATATTGTCCTATTCAAATATCTGACAGAACCATTCATCTCAGGGTTATAAGTTACTGAAAGATGAAATCTCATCTTTGGTTTTGCAAAAAATAGTAAAATCATATTGGAGCAATTATCACTCCCATTATCACACTGGATTTTCTACCATATTGTTCTTAACAAGTTTTTCAAAATTTCTTTTTCCTATGTGCCCTAACCTAGCATGCCATAGTTTGAAACTCTTTCCTTTTCCACATAATATGTATATAAACTTTCCTATTATGTAAGTATAGTACATCAAATTCAACTATATACAACTTATTTTCTTTCATTCCTTTGGCTATCAAATCATTTGCAAATTTTTTACATACAGCACATCTCTAATCTTACCTGAACCTATTCTTTGCCTATGTAATTTTCACATTAACGACTCCTACCTAAGTAGCATTAAGCGATTCATTGTTCTTAGCAACAGGAATCCGTAGTTCCTCTTCTAAATATTTTATCTTGCAAAAGTATGTATCCATCTTCATTGATCATATGATCTGTTACTCCTGAGTCGACAACAAACTCGGTTCTGTTATTTTGGAATGGAATTTCAGGAACCTAATTCCTGAAGTTGCTATGAAAGCAATGCGCTCATCTTTATGATTTTCTGCTGAGGCTTCATTTGCTTGCTTTCTGGCTTCTCGGTTCAATAACCAACACCTAGCTTTCCGCAATGATTACAACTAAACTACTTTTTCTGTTCACCACTAGCATTTGGATAATTCTGGTTAATAAATTCCTTCTCATGCTTAATATTCCACTTTTTTTTGATAATATTAAACCCATTAAATGCTGCTACACAAGATGAATCTTCTCTATTAAGATTATTTAGACTTTTCTTCTTCATCTCTTGATCTGAAAGTTTGCCCTTGACAACTACGTCAGTTTATCTTGTTCCATAGTTTCTAGGGCAGTATCACAACTAGAGGGTAACAATAACAGCAAATGGCAAACAATATCGGTTTCTTCTAGTATTGCTCCTAATTCCCTTACAGTTTCCTCAAATTTTATAAAATGATTTTCAAGTTGTCCGTCTATAACCTCATAGTTAACAATTTTTCTCTCAGATAGAGCTGACTTCCGTTGAAACACTTTCTCAATTGCCAACCACTTATCACGAGATGTTGGTTTATCTTTAATGTACTCTAAGTGCGAATTAACAACGCACTGTACAATAATGTTTTTGTCTAGCTTTACTTTGTCTTGTGAATTTTGATTCATGCCCCGTTCCACACAAGTTTTAACTCCATTGTGATCAAGCACAGTTTCAACTCGGAATTTCCAATAGTCATAGTCCTTACCATCAAACTGAAATATTCCAAACAGCGAAATTCTCGAGTTCGAGGCCATCTTTTACAAATACACAAGCTTAGCTGCTTATTTCCAAACTTATCACAATTTGGCTTCTGGGCCCATAACCTGATGGAATCTTTGAAGCACCAAATATAAGTTTGTGAATGTTATAGAAAAACACGTTAACACTTGATTACGATGGAATGCCGTTTTAATTCATCTCGTGAAACTTACAAAACTTGACTAATAAGTTGACAATACACATTGACATATTGTCACACCTTATTAATCAACTACCTATATAGGTACTATGGCTATTTGATTGTAAATCTAACAATTTTCGACCAAAAAACCAATCATATCACATACCATAACCATAGTTTTCAGGCAGGTTGTTGCCTTTCTTCTAAATAGGTACTACAATTGCACTCTTCCATTCCTTTTTGGTAGTTTGCCCTGCCTAAGAAGATTGTTCCACATGGTTGAGAGGGGATGCTACAAAACTGCAGCACACTTGTTCAGCAAAATGGCAGGTATTTCATAGTATCATTTTCTGGACTAGAATCTGGCATCAGTGATTTAAGTGCAGTCTCCAATTTCTCAAGTGTAAAAGTTCTTAAGTGAAATAACACAGAATGTATCAGGATCCAAACTGGGCATATGACTTAAATATTTTCTTGTAAAAATACTCTTAAACTGTTTGGCAAACAAATTGGCGTCTTTATATCATCATTTAGTGCGGTTACATCCCTAAGTGAGGAATGTGTACCTAAGTTTTGAACCAAGAGATCTGTTTATGTAAGAATAAAACTGCTTATCAGAAGAGATTAACAATTATTGTTCATATTTGCTTCTAGAATGCTTCTCATTATTGTATAAATTATGGACAGATTGTTTCACCAGGATTCATACTTGACCTTGAAACTTGAAAAAAAGGGTTGTCGTAAATTAATTCATATGACACATTAAATTTTTCTAACAAATTAAAATGAATTACTTCTGGTTTAAGAAGCGACGAACGTTTTTGACGTCATTGATTTGTTTCAGTCAATTTCTATTTGTTAAAAAAGGAAGGCATATTATGTCAAAAGTATAAACCCTCGTGAAACCAAGTTTACCTATTAGCACCTATTAGTAATTTATTTGGGTTTAGTGTTGAAACTATAGTTTAAGGGCCGGTATTTCAATGTCACCTTAAAATCAAGACTTATCCAAGGTACCCTCAACGTTAAGGTCAACTTAAAATCGGTTTATTCATGGCCGTTTGCACCGAGCGTTTTAAGGAAGACCTAATAACTATAAGTATATCTTGAAATTCCATTTTCACATGTAAAAATGTCACCTTAAGGGCCGGTATTTCAATGTCACCTCTAAATCAAGACTTACCCAAGGTACCCTTACCGTTAAGGTGAACTTGAAATCAGTTCATTCAGGTGGCTTATAAAATCCAACTTGAATTGAAGAAACTTTGATACACGATGAAACTTGTATTAAGGATGACGTGAACGTTATTCTGTATTTAAGATGACATTGGAATACCGGCCCTAAGGAATACTTATTGTTATGCCTTGCCTAAGATGGTCTGTGTAAATGGCCATTAGGTGGCTTAAGATCCACCTTAAATTAAGCGAACTTTGATATACGGTAAAACTTGTAGTAAGGATGACTCAACGTTATTCTGTACTATAATGTACAGTGTGTTCAATTTTAATGGGCATTCAGACGCTTCAATTAAAACTGAAGAAAAATTTTCTTGGATTTGAACCCAGGAACCTCGCATTCTGTATCTTAAGGTGACATTAAAATACCGGCCCGAAAAATTTTAGGGAAAATATTTTGGAATTAATTCCGTACATGGAGGTGTTACATCTGGTGTTACTCCCCATTAACATCTTTTTCACGAAAAATCCATCTAGAATCGATCACTTTTTCACTATATGAAATACTTGATTTGGGCACTAGTTTCCATGTGTTATTTTTCTTCAATGATAATATATCCCACTAAGAACATCTTACGGCTTCTGGGATCTAATTTTCCATGTCTATCCTCTGGAATATGTACATGTGCTGTGCAACCAAAAACTCTTATCTTTTGAAGATTTGGTTCTGTTTGTGCGAAATTTCAGATGGGGTTTTATTCTCTGATAGAACAGATGTTAAGGTTCTATTTATGAGAAATGCTGATGTGGCAACAGCCTCTTTCCAAAAATCTTTGCTCTAATTTGCCTCAAAAATCAAGCATCTTGCTTTTTCTATTGCAACGTTCGGAAATTCCATTTTGGTCGGGGGTTCTTGGTATTGTGTATTCTAACTTGACACCTTTTTGTTAACAATAATTCTTCATTTCGTGAGAAATATACTCCCCGCCATTGTCACATCGTACTCTTTTAGGTAATTTACCAAATTTGTTCTTGACCATTCTTTAAATTTCTGGCAAACTTCACTCTTATGGGTTATAAAATAAATCACTGAAAAATGTGAGAAGTTGTCTATGAAACTAACAAAATACTTCATACCATCATGCGTTACGGGATGTATAGGTCCACAGACATCTCTAAAAATCACTTTATTATTCTTTTCGCCTTTCTCTCTTCTGGCAATTGTACAAATGGTTTTCTTGTCTGTTTCCCTTTTTCTTGCACTGTGATATTTGCTTGCATTTCTGGTATTTCAAAGTTCACAATATACAAATTTCCCATCAATTTTCCTAAAGCTACTTCATTTTCACCATTCAAGACTGATATCTGGCTTTTCTCAAAGATTATCTTGAGGCCTTTTCCTTCTATTTTCTTTACAGATAATAGATTATGCGAGAGATTCTTACATACCAAAACATTTTGCAACTTAATATTTAATCCATTCTTAGTTTTTAAGTGCAGTGTTCCTTCTATGTGGGCTTCAACAGAAACGCCTTGTTTAGCAACTTTAATGTAATGCTGAACTTTCTGTGTATCTACCAGATACTTTTACAAATTTCGTGTCACCACGTGGTTTGTTGCTCTACTATCCACTACAAAATCAATAGTACCATTTCCAGAGTTACAATTTTCTGAGGTTAAGCATGTAATAAAAGTTACTTCCTAGTCTTCAGCAATATTTGTATTTCTTTTTGGATATTAATTGTGGTCTTCTTGCTTATTCTTGAAACAATCCGATTTCTAATGTTCTCGTAAGCCACATCAGTAGCATTTAAATGGAAATTTTCCCTTCTACATGCCTTTCTTTTTCTGTGCTCCGAAAGCCAGTGTGGAGCTTTCACCCATGACTATCACATTTCTTTTGTCTAGACTCCTCTAATAGCAACTTGCTCTTGACAAAATCTAGGGTATCAACTGTCCGATTCTGAAAAAAGTAAATGTCAATTGTTGTGGTCACAGGCATGACTGCCAAAAGTTGGGGTATCACTTCTGTGTCGCTTATGGTCCCACCACATTTCTTTAGTTCCATGATCATTTTTTCAAATTCTCAGAAAAGCATTCAACGATTCAGCCGAGTTGAATTTCATATTCCTAAACTTGCACTGAAGTTGCAACCGTGTAGCCAATCAACTTTTCTGATGAGTTCCGCTTATGGTTTTCAAGTTTCCATAATTTCCTTAGCTGTGATTTTCAACTTAATCATCTCTCCAGCACATTGTCCGCTAGACATTGAACAATCAAATTTCGTGCTTTCAGATCTTTCTTGTTCCATGCGCTGAGTGCTGTTATATCTGTTGCTGTTGCATCAAGACTCCCGAACATCATGGTATTCAAGTAGTAATTTCACTCGAAATTCCCAATTACTGTGTCCAGAACCATCGAAAGTATTCACGGTAATTGTTCCACTACTTGATGCCATTTTTTCACTGGTTTTAGACTGCGATTACCTAACCCTTTTTTTGCCACCGACAATAAACTCCACTTTAAAACGATTTTCCGCGAACTACTCTTTTTCCGCGAACTACTCTATTTCCGCGAACTACTCTATTTCCGCGACTGCCTTGTTAGTTACTGGGCACATAATCTATCAACCAGAGGCTTTTGTTTTAAAGACTTTTATGTAATACAATAGGGAACTTGCACATTTTTTTTTTATTTCAAAAATGTGTTGTACTACACTAAAGACATAGTCATGCCAAATATCAAGCATTAAAAATCAGCCGTTAATTTTTTATAAATATTTGAAGTTACGCTCGAAACATCGCCATTTGAAACGACCGATTAGTGTGACGTCACTCAGCAACAAAATTCCGTTCACAGTCCTTGGTTGACAGGAACCTGCGAGTAGATTATGGTTATGTTGTTATGTATGCCGTTTATGATAGATTTGACATTAAGAATTTCGAATTATTTGGTATTTTCAATTGAAGATTTTGAAAACCAGAGATAAGATATTGTATCCTTTTCCTAATTGCATCATTTATTAGGATTATTGTTATTGTATTTTATTATTTATTTCATATTTAATTTAATGTGCAAGTTCCCTATTATAAAAGGTTTATTGAGTTTATTCTGATAAACAAAATATACATACACTGCTGACAACTTCAAAAACAACTACTGACACTAATGACAGGATGTCGAAAAGTCATACATAAATTTGGGGTACGTTCGCGGAACATTTCGATGTTCACATTTATGAATTGTAACATTAACATTAACCAGGATAAACCTTTCAATATACCTACATGTTGGAAATAATGCAATGCATTCTAGATGGTCCTTGTTCCATAGTGGACCAAGAATGACTCTGAAAAAAACGAATGACTCTTTTTTTTCTACTACATACTCTAATTGCATGTTACATGAACGATATTACCAAAGTCTTTACTTAACAGCTTTTAATCATCCTATTCTCTACTCACTCACCCCTTAAACCGCCGTTATCAACATCCAGATAAGACAAAAGGGCGTCCCCAACCCGAGCATTCGCTAATTCCTTCCCCGAACGAACGAAGGGTATATTATTTAAATCGGAATTGTAAAAACGTGTTCGTTTCCATCTAATTCGACTTTCGTATATATAATAAAATCTGACCTCCCCGAGTCCCTCTAATAACTCGGTAGGTCGAGTAATGCTTTTGTTCTGCTCGAACTAACCCGCACCCGGCCCACTAGATTTTATCTCCAGTTATATATATTTTTTCAGTCGGCTCTTATTTTTGCTGGTTTGCCCGCTGCGTACAGGATCCTGCAAGCAATGTACTGGCACCTCGGCTCCGAGAGAGTCAACGTGGACTCGATGTATCTGTCACGACGTTCCATAGCAACGAACCTGAAATCCGTCACGTCGATTGGGTCGTAGTAGGATATCATTGGCTTAAACTCCGTCGTGGCAGCGTTTTCGTTTAAACTGGGCGGCATTAGCGCCTCCTAGCGGTCGTATTGGTTGCGGCGGTCGTAGCGTGCTTTCTAGTTGGCGCGCTTGTATTGTACAAACTTAGTCAACGTGGACTCCAGACCAGCTTGGTATACTGGCAATCAGGGCGCCATATTTATAGGGGTGAAAGGGGATGAAGTGAAATCACGCGGGTGGAACAAGGACAAATTCCACCCCTGTTTCAGCTAAAATGAGATGCTTTCTGCCAGGCAGCCATTTTGAGGGTAGTTTTTTTCTTTTTTATTTTTTAGAGTTTTTTGTAGTGAACATGTTCGGAATCATTTCGGGGGTGTGAGTCAAGCAAATGCAAAGTGGCGCGGTCTCGGGATTGCCGCTGCCGCTACGATGGGGGGTTGGGGGTGGGTTAGTTTTCGCGCTGACCGCCGCAAGGGGGCCGGGGGCGAGGCGGACTACGGCGGTTTCGGCGGCTGATAAACGCCCTGGGGTATGTTTGGAGTGTTTTGGGGGGGCTAAAACGTCACAATTTCAAAACAAAGCGCCACAGTTTGCCACTACACTGGGCCCGCTAATTGTCCTATCTGGGAGTTTTGGACCAATTAAAATGTAACCGGCGTTACTTTAATGATAATTAGCTTCCGGAACTATGTTCTATAAGTAAACATTTAATTATTACCTACATGGTGGTTTATTATTGAAAAAAAAGAGCCTTCCTCAAAATGAAAGGCAAAAATTCTCATTTCTCTTGAAATCCATTAAAGTGCTTTGAATTTCAATTCCAAAATGCTCCAGGTAGTCTATGGTATTACCTATACCAAACCAAATAAGCCCATTCACAATTATTACAAGAAGGGTGTAAAATTTATGAATCTTAATGACCCTAGAGGTTATAAATTATGTTAATAATAATTCAATTCGAATAAGGGAAGTTTTTGGCAAATAATAATCTTATTGCCCCTGCTTCTTAAAGTAAATTTTACGTGAAGCATTAAAAATAAAAAAGCCAAAATTAATTATCGTGTATATACATTTGTCAACAATGTCAACTGAAACGTTGTATTTATAGAAATTTTTGTATAGCCATTAAGCCGGCGTCACCCACTTTACTAATAAATACCCCCGGCATCCATGCAGGCAGGCGGCAGCGTAGTAAACTTCGTAATTAGGCGTCCGCTATCGCGCGGCGTAATCAATTTGTCCGCGTTGATAAACCGAGCGTTTTTTTTTTTTCGTCAGACTGTACACTCGCCCGTCGGTATTTTCAAGGGGTGGTTGTGTAGGCTTTTTTTTGTTAAAGAGTGTGGGGTGTGTTAGCGGTTTAAGGGTGAGCGAGAGCGAGCGGGACGGCAGGATAGCGTGGCAAAGCGTAGCGGAGGAAGGGGCCTCAAACCGTGCCGTGCCGTCAGTCGGTTGTGATACGCGTCGCTATCGAGACGCGAGTCGTTTTACGTACGATTCGTTTTTGTTGCTTCTGGATTCCGATTTGGACACTGAACACTCAGGAGAGATTTTTATTTTTTTTTTGGATTATGTGGTGGTTTTTGTGAGGTTTAGTGTGCTCATTTGGTGTTTTGTGTTATCTTTTCAAGTGCTCTTAATTTGGATTACCTACTTTACTTTTTTGTTCTTGTTGGAGTACCAGTACCATAAATAGACAATTTTTTGATTTTGGGATAGATATGATGATTTGCTGACGTAAGATGTATCCTAGTGCCGGAATGAACGCCGCGGCGGCAGCTGCAGTTGCGGCAGCTCGGCATCCGGTAAGTCTTATATTCTCCACTAAAGCAGATTTTAAACATGCATCCTAAACCTAAAAACTAACAAATTCCACTTCCAAAAACAGAACAAAATCCCTCAAGTATAAAAGTTTTTATATCCTAATCTTTCCGTCGGATTGTAAACTAACAAAAACAACATTTGTGAAACAATTGTTTTTTTTTAACCCTTAAAAGCCAAATCACACTATTCGTTCAAGTCACGTTGCACTCGAACAATTATGGCATGTGTACTTTAAATAGGAATTTCTACATTTGGCGGTACGTTCACGCTCATTAACGTGTATGCCATAAAACAAATTCACCATTGCGCTTAAGTTTAATGTGAGCGGACCTTAATTTGTGTATCTGCTTCAAATGATCTTAAACTCAAAACAACTGAAAGAATTAGAAAAAAAAAACTCGTTCTGATGTTGGCTTCTCCGACGGCAAAAAATTATACATGCGATATTTTATGTCTATCATTTTATCAATAAACATTAGTAGTGTCGTAGGTAGTCCTAGTATTTGAATTAGGTAGGTCAACATTTTAACATTGAACATTTTTGGTTTTGACTCAGGTAAGTACCTACTCAGTAGGTAGGTACCTATCCATTTTCAGGTAAAAATCCATTGAAGCTTATGAAATTTCAGATATTTTATTCTACATTTTCTCCTGGATGTAGGTCTCTCCTTATTGTTTTCATCTTTTCCTATTTACCTCTAATCTCATCCAGAACTTCTAGCACTGTCCTTATTAATATGTCGTCCATTTACCTTTATTGAAGTGTTTCCCATACTTCTTGTTGTCTCTCTTGGTCTCCATTCTAGGGTTCTTCCTGTCCGTCTGTGACATTTTGGTGAGGGATACCTATGCAATCCATGTAGGTACACACTGGTAATATGAAGTGTCGTATAGGTACTTTTCTTTCTAGGGTTATGAGAATGGAATTATTATTTTTCAAGATGTATATATAAGTTTACCGAATGCAGCCCATGTTAGTTGTGTCTTTTTAAATTTTAGGTTTCTGGTTTGATTTTTCTTGTCCGATACCAAAGTTGATAGGTTGTCTAGTGATGTGAAACAGATGGCGTCATCTGGGGTGCCTAATGGAGATTTACATTATGTTTGTCTACTCCAGATGACGTCATAAAAGTTATCAGGCAACCTACCACTTTTAAACATTCTTGGTCTGATACCATTATCCAAGTAATATGCAGTGTTCGACGATTACTATCTGTTATACCTATTTGTCTGTTCCTGGCTCATTAATTTTGTATTCTTGTTGTTCATTGCCTACAGTTGCGAATACGTCGTTAGTTGTTCTAGTATTTTGTTTAATTCTTGGAAATTAGGTATTTGCCTCGGTATATTTGTTGTATTTATATTTTTGGTTTTTTCTTTCTCTGAGCCTATAGTATAGTTACTTGTTGTTTTTGCGTGTGTGGCGAGTATATATGGTGTCCTGTTTTTGATGATCACGTTTTTCATGTTTATTATTTTTATTAGCCTTATTATATCTTTCGAGTTTTTGGTACTTTCTTTATTGAGTTTAGAACATAGAAAAATTATTTCAAGAGTAGAGAAGCCCTCTGGCTGGGTCTCGGCTTGGGTTACCTAATATATTGTTAGTGTCGAGAAAAAGGATGGCTCATTAAGATTATGCTTGGATCCAAGACAATTTAGCAATTGAAAGGCTTGCATGTACAGGGTGGGCATTTTATTAGGGGCCTATGTCTTTTCTCAAAAACTATAGGGTGTACAAACAAAATATAAATAGGTACAAAAGTTTCTTGGTTCTAAGCAATGCTGTCAATTATTTGAGTTTTATTCATACAGGGTGTCCCAAAAGTGCTGCACCGACTTCAAAACCAGAATTTTAAATGGGACACCTTGTATAATTTTACATTTTTGGATTCCCGGAGAAAAATAAAGGTAACTTTCATAAGGACTCCCTGTTCGAATTTTGTGTAATTTAGGCAAAAATTGAGGTTATGTATTTTTTCAGCAAATTTATGCCCTCAGCAAATAGTGTCTTGTGCGGCTGGTAGTTGAAATTATTAAATAAAATTTTAACCACACCTTAAGAAGACTACCTCCCAACGATCTACGATGGCTAAGCGCTTTGAATTTTTACAGAGTGTCTCAGATCATGGGACATTTTTTTAAATTTTCAATTTGCAATATCTAAGTTTTTTTTTATGGAACACTCTATATTTGATATTTTTTTGTTAAAAAGGCTAAAAATACCTATCCATTCATATATACAGGGTGTCCTACGGTGGATGGCGTATTAGACGTTTATGGAAAACTAAAAAGCGGATCATTTTGAAAATTTGGCAACCGGGATAAACGACCATAATCTACACTTTAAAAATATTTTTGTTCTACCCTAAACCAGTGGCAACAGCGCTATTTTAAATGGAACACCCTGTATCTGATTACATATTTGGATTTTACGTAAAATTCTGAGCAGATTTCATGTGATATACCCTATACCTCAATTCAACTGTTTTGGAATTATTGACAGTTGAAAATCGACTTTTTGCAACTTTGACAGGCAGTAAAACCTGAACGGTTAATTTTAGAGAAAAACCAATTTTACATTCCGATCTTAGATTTTTATAAACTATCATTTGATACCAACTTCAAATTTAATCCATGATTAAAGTTGGTGTCAAATGATAGTTCATGAAACTGTAAGATAGGAATGTGAAATTGGTTTTTCTCTTAAATTAACCGTTCAGGTTTTACAGCCTGTCAAAGTTGCAAAAAGTCAATTTTCAACTGTCAATAATTCCAAAACAGTTGAACTTAGGTATAGGTTATATCACATGAAATCTGCTCAGAATTTTACGTAGAATCAAAATATGTAATCACATACAGGGTATTCCATTTAAAATAGCGTTGTTGCCACTGGTTTAGAGTAGAAGCGGCAACACCGCATAAACAAAAATATTTTTAAAGTGTAGATCATGGCTGTTTACCCCGGTTGCCAAATTTTCAAAATGATCCGCTTTTTAGTTCTCCATAACGTCTAATACGCCATCCACCGTGGGGTAGGTATATGTCGTATACCTAAATCTAATAGTTCACGAAATACCCATTGCAATAATAACATCCTTTGAAGAAACCATGCTAATTCACTATTTTACCCCACTGTCATATTATCCGCATCCGTTTATAATACACTACATGCGTAGCTCAAAATGGAGGACATATTGGAAACTTACTTTAGTCTGTTACTTAGCTTTAATTTAGGTGTTGATGTATTTTTTTTACAATTATTCTTTGAAATTATATATCAAAATATATCGATGAAGTAGGTAAGTGGTCTAAATATTTCGTGAACTATTAAATTTAGGTATAGGACATTTATACAGGGTGTCCCAAAAAGATACCGACAAACTTTAAGGGGTAGTTAGGGACATCAAAACAAGCATTTTTGTTTATATAAACATATGTCCGCAAATGAGCCATTTGGGCTGTAGAGCAGAAAAACTGTGTGGTACTTTTATTCTTCACAATAATTAAATCACTGTTTACTTATTAATTTTGCTCTATTAACTAATAAATTATGGTTTTCAATAATTGTTCAGAATTGAAGAATCATCAATCAACAATCATTGACTCGCGAACCCTTTGGAATATTCCGGGAATAGCTTCTACATGAGTACAACTCGCCAGTATCCTTGCTAACAGATCTTCCTCATTACGAACACGTGTTTCGTAGACTAAACTTTTCAGTCAATGACCTGACGGTGTAATCTTTGCATTGAAGTAAATGGTCAACATTTTGAACAATTATTGTAAACCATAATTTTTTTGTTACTAAAGCAAAATTAATAGGTAAACAGTGATTTAATTATTGCAAAGTACCAAACAGTTTTTTTGCTCTACAGCCCGAATGGCTCATTTGCGGACATATGTTTATATAAACAAAAATGCTTGTTTTGATGTCCCCTACTACCCCTCAAAGTTTGTCGGTATCTTTTTGGGACACCCTGTATATAAAGCTTTCTAGGGTCGATCCATCTATAAATCGGGCTTATGTCGTGAGTTTAATGCTTGTCGACAAGGGAAGCCATT
Source organism: Ceutorhynchus assimilis (assembly GCA_917834065.1). Classification (NCBI taxonomy): domain Eukaryota; kingdom Metazoa; phylum Arthropoda; class Insecta; order Coleoptera; family Curculionidae; genus Ceutorhynchus; species Ceutorhynchus assimilis. The sequence continues at coordinate 10,548,656 of OU892281.1, forward strand.
TTAAATTTAATGTAGCATTCGTTTTAAGATGCTTAATCGAATTAGAATTAATTTATTGCCGCGACACTGTCAGAGGCTTCCGGAAAACACACCGTTTAACTGATTAAGGATCGAATTTCAAATAGAACCAAGGCTTAGGATAACTACTATATATAAATTAGAAAGTTTGGAATTTTTAGCAGTCTCCTGCTATTCATTGATGAAAAAATTTAATTACAATACTTTTACCCATTTTCCTGCTGTTTGTTATCTACTGTTTCTCCATTAAATCCCCCTTTTCTATATTCAGAAATCGAATAATCGTTAAATCAAAATATTTGACAACAACAACAACAACAGCCAAAGTTAATTCATCGGATCAGTTTACGACAATGTAAAAAAAGGGCATAACATTTTTAGTACCTGCTCCATGAGGGTTGCCCCCTAAGTTCACTGTCCCTTTTTTTTTCGGGGTCTCTCCTCGTCAGCTGCCGCTATTTTATGAAAGAGAGGCTTTTCTGACTAATTCATCCCTCGGCCTTCGGAGCTCAACCCTCGCCGATTTTGACTTGAATTTATTTTCTGGGGGACAGGGCAAAGTGTTTTCATTAGTTGGGAATTAGGAGGACTGCGTGCAGTGCGGATGTTTTGCATGCCTTTCGGGGTCGTGATTTTAACCATCTGGAGGGTCGATTTTGTTAACTGTAACCCATATGCTGTGTCAGGATTTATAAAAGTGTCGACATTATAAGGGAAACATTTAAATCACATTCCACGCAATCTCACTATAAAGAGAAGCAAAAAAAAAACTAAAACGCAAACACGCTCGATCTGTTCCCTGAACGAGCAAAAAAAAAAAAACGACCATTATGTGCAGCCACTGGGTATCTTTCTGGGAAATTATGGTTGCCCATGGTAGATATTTATTACCCTGGCAACTCCTTTGGCGGTCGACCTCGACATAAGAAAAGCAGGTAGAGCCGAGTGTTAAACACTATTTTAAATATTTTAAACGCGCCGCGCAAAACTTAATTGATTTCAGTTATTTTTACCGGGAAATAATTCATAATGGCAAACTAAATAGGGGCCTTTCCGCGACTAATAAAGCGTTAATTGGTTCAATTCATACGTGAGCGGAACTAGTTTTACACGATTATGGTATGTAGTTATTTTTCTCAATTTCTTGTTTGTTCAACGTAGGTACTCATATCTATGCCTCTAACTATGTTTAACTTCCTCTTGGTAATGATACATGAAAATTTATTATTTTGCTCTTTGGACCTTATACAAATTCATTAAACCTGCTAAAGATAACCAGAAGCTCTGCTATCATTATTTATAGATTTAACTTTTAAACTTTTGGTGTCCTTTACATTTAATAATAATCATTGCAAACCGGCCAACATAGTTAGTTAATTGCGCAATCATCTGGTACAATTATGATTTGTCGGATTTATTCGCATGTAAACTTTGAACGTAATTAAAATAATGAAGGGGCCTCCGACCATTTATCTCAATTTGCTAATTTCAAATGTCGCTCTGGTCGATTTGCAGCTGTGCGGAAAAATAAATAAGGTGTAGCGCGGATTGGGAAATGTGCTGAAATAAATTAACAATGACAATGCACCCAGATAAATATAGCAGTTAGATTATGTTGTATAGTGCCAACACATCATTTGTGAAGTGTACTGTACTGTCAGAAAGAGAAAAGAAGGTGTTAGTTTTGTTTCAACACAACAAGGAATCTGTCACGATTTTGCGCAAAACTTTAAATTTGTGCGTAGAATCCGAAGTTCGTTTACTGAGTGGATTTGGAACCATACACATATTGAAAGTTATCAGTGGCAAATGCTTCTTGCATCAGATGCAGTAAGTGAAATAATATTTTATCCAATAAGTCCTACATGTGATGAGCAGAAAAAATATTGGACCTCCAACCAAAGAAGAAGTTATAAACACCTTTGTAAAGAGAGAAGGAGACAAATATAGCTCATGTCATATAGTATATCTCCCAGCAGATCTCCTTCATCATCTTATATGGTTCTTTCCACCGTGGGTGATACAATTATCAGACGGCGTTGCCTTCATTGAAAATGTTCATTGAATGCCTTCTGACAAGTCTCATCTTCATTCTGTCACTGTTCACTCTCTGGGTTTGTCCTGGAGATCAGCCACAAACTGCAAGTGCAGCTTCGTCTTCATCGGTTGGTGGTCAGCCAAATAGTAGATCTACGTAAGGAAACTCCAGTGAACAACATTAACATCGTTGATAGCCAGTGGACTAATTATGAGAGCTTCTATAAGCCAAAAGGAAAAAAAGCAACCCATCATCCACGAATATAGAGAGGATCATTGCATCTATTGAGTCGTTTTTCTTATTTTCAGTAACATCATTGTTTCCACACTTAGGAATCAAACTTGCTCTACCCCGGTCTCTGGTTATGATGTTTTCCAGTAACTTGTTGATTGGGGATTAGAACTACTGTGCTACATGAAATTCTTATTTCCCAACTCTGTGGTAGGAAACAGATCTACGATATCTACCGTAGTACGGCTTCATTTCTCCTCGATTTTATTCTTCCTTGAAAACACAAAGGCATCATTTTCCAGCATCTTTTTAAGGTAGTTGATTCAGTAACTCTCTCACTCGGATCATGGTTAAGTGGCTACCCACTCTGACAACTGTGCATGTTTTCTAACCTAACATTTGTGTGTTGATATACTGATATTTTTCCCATCTGACTATTTCATTTACAAATGGTCATTGAATCTTGAATCCAGTCTCTGCTGTAATGTATGTGGATCTGAAATACCCAAAAAACGGTGTATCCAAGAATATAATCAAACAAAAAACTTTTCCATTTCAAATTCTGTCAAATTCGTTTTACATCGATCTACATTCTCCCTTTCTATTTTGGTTAACGATCCATTCCTTTCGACTAACAATAAAAGCCTATGTCCAATTAAAGATACGAGAATGGACATATAAACCATAGACGCATCAAACAAAATCTAATAAAATAAGTCTACCGGCTGAAGGCTTTTTTCGACGCATGTCATCTGTCGCAAGTAAAACCTGCACGCTAATTGGTAGTTAACGCGACTTATATACCGCAATTAATAGTGAAAGTCATCGACCTCGCGCCGCATTAGGATGCTAAAATTGTCGCCAGAAACCTTTCACATTTCGTCGTTCATTTCCGAATTAATTTGCAATCAACGTGTTTTCCCCGTCTTACCAGACCCGTTCAATTATCCGCAGCGGAATACCCGGCATTCGTATTCATATAGTGTGAAAGATTTTACATATTATGATGGTCCGGATTCTTGGCTATGTTGATTCATTCCGACATCAGCTTTATCTCATTAGTATTGTAAAGGGTTTTACATATTTTAATCAGGACAAATCGCCATTTTACAGAGCGGACCTTCATAATTACATAATTGAGATAGAATCTACTTTGAACTTTGAATGTTTGTTTACTTTTTCCTCAAATTAATTTAGTTGAAAAATTACGAGTGATTATTGTGGTCCCATTACTCGGTCTTACACTGAGTGTTGTGTAAAATTGCCATTATTTTTTGTTTCTATTGAAAAATCAGAAGATAACCACAAAATGGCTGGCTCATGTAACTAAATGTCCCATAAAGTGCATTTTTAAGGAACTTAAGGCCACTGGATTGTACTGGTATTAGTTCTACTGAGATACGATATCTAATCTTGGCCACTCGCATTGTTCCATACCTGTGCAAAGATTATATACCAGGAATTAAAAAAGCATTGAGCCTTGGCAGCAGAGTCCAGGCACTAGAAAATACTTTGAGTGAAGTTCAAATTGCTAACACTCAGAAAATAGATGAGTTCGGTATCCAGATTAAAGCGATAACTGAGGAAATCAAAAGTTTGAAAACTAGCTTTTTAGCCTCTCTAGAAGATATTAAAAATGACCTTACCATTATAAAAAAACACTACCTCTACTTCAACTAAGGAGAAAGACAGCGGAAACAATGCATTGGTGCACGCTAATGTAATGCACGAGGTCTTTGAGTAGACAGAAAATATCTTGTAACCTGATGTCATTTAATTTGCCCCAAAGCAATAAGGTTGAAGATATCTCTAAGACAAAGGATATGCTTCAAGGCCTCACAGGCTCTACTCTAAATATCGTTAACTCAACTAGAATTGGAAAGTGTAATAAAAATGGGCATCAAGCACTTCGTCTAACTTTAGTCTCATTATTAAGAAACAAGCGGAAACTGGACGGAAGCTTGAAAATATTTCTTGAGGCTGATTTAACCACAGAACAACGAGCAGAGGTAAATATTTTGAATATAAGACCAGAAAGCTGATATATTTCCAAAATGTCAGAGGTCTACGTACAAAACTTCAACTTCTTTATGAAAATACCTCTTATTGCCAATATGTTGTTTTAGTCTTTAATGAAACCTGGTTAACTGGCAATATTAATGATGCTGAACTACAAATGTTTGACTACAACATATATCGAAAGAACAGATCATCAGATACAAGTACTTTTTCTAGAGGAGGTGGGGTACTAATAGCTGTCCGTAAAACCATAACCAGCACAGTTTTATCAGCTACTATAAATATTGAGCAATTGTTTGTTGAAGTCCAAAGCGGTAACGAGAATTTCATCTTTGCAACAGCTTATTTCCCATCCCGAAGTGCACCAGAAAAGTACCTATGTGGAGTTTAGTGAGAGTATTGAGAATCTATTAGAAAAATATCCAGAACACAAACTTTGTATCCTGGGAGATTTTAATCTTCCGTACTGTCAGTGGCACAATGATGGATTGTCTTCAGTTGCTGCTCCTATGGCGGCAGTTTCACCAAACCATATAAGTTCTTTCATTTTTATGTTCATACCATAACCTTTATCAACTTAACTCAGTTAGAAATGTTAACAACAACCTACTTGATCTAGTTTTTATGCAGGATGGTGACACTGAGATATTTACAGCGGAGAACGCCTTACTTCCGGAAGATATTCATTTTGAGGTCGAATATGAATCAAATTGTTTTAACAACTCGGGATTGACTGGGGATAGCTATTATAGGGATTTTAAGTCGATGAATGTTCAAGAAGTATCAAGTTTCCTTTCCCTGTTTAACTGGGATGATTCATTTAAGAACAAATCTCTTGAGGATATGGTTAATATTTTTTACGACATGTCTACCTAACAATTGATATTTTTGTTCCTTTGAGGAAGTATTCAGCAAAGAATTTTCCTATTTGGTTTTCTCCAGAACTAGAACAAACGATAATTAAAAAAAAAAAAAAGAAATTGCATAGGAAATTCCGTAGTAGTAGATCACTAGATGATTATAATAAATTTTCTTTATTACTGGCCCACTGTAGACACCTAAAAAAAGAATGTTATCAAAGTTACGTTGCTTTAACTGAACCGTCTCTTAGAGATAACGTTGAAAATTTCTGGAAATTTGTTAACAGCAGAAAAGCCATAAATAATATACCTTCTGTAATGCGCTATGATGGTGTTACTAGTTCTTCTGGAGTTGGGATTGTCAATTTGTTTGCTGAATACTTTTCCAAAACTTATAGTGATAAAGACTGAGGACATTCTGTCGGAATATAACATACATATCTCGTCTATCTATGGAAAAATGTATCCAAATTAGATATTAACAAGGGACCAGAACTTGATGGCTTCCCACCATCAGTTATCAAACACTATAGCTTCTTGTTCTTTAGACCTCTTTTACATATCTTTAACCTCTCTTTAAAGACCGAGACATTTCCGGCCTATTGGAAAACAAGCTTTATTACTCCTATATTGAAGTCTGGAGATAGTTCACAGGTTAATAACTATCGGCCCATTAGTATATTAAGTTGTATCCCTAAAGTATTTGAGAGTCTTGTTTGTGATTACTTGTCTGCTAGTTTAAAAGGCTGCTTTATCGATCAACAATATAAATTAATTTATCATCGCTCCACCGAACTTAATCTTTTAACATTTACTAACTATCTCTTGGAATCCTTGGAGGGGGGTTATCAAGTTCATGCTGTGTACACTGATTTTGCAAAGGCGTTCGATCGGGTTACCCATAGAGTTTTGATTAGTAAGTTGCAGAGTCTGGGAATTCAGGGTGTCCTTCTAGAATGGCTTTCTTCTTACCTATATGAAAGAACACAGATTCAGAGATTCCAATCAATAGAAATTAAAGTACCATCAGGTGTACCCCAGGGTTCACACCTGGACCCTCTTCTTTTTAATTTATATATGAATATGAATGATATTGCATCCTCTTTTGTCTTTGCCTTCTTCCTAATGTTTGCAGATGACTTAAAGCTATACATAATAATCAATAATAATACTGAATGCCTAGAACTGCAAGCCTACTTAGATCGTCTCAGCAACTGGTGCGAAATTAATGGTATGGAACTTAATGTTAAAAAGTGCCATCTGATGGTCTTCAGTCGTAAACTCTGTCTAACCAAAGTTGATCGTTGAAGGTCACTTACTCGAATATATCACAAACGTTGCTTTTTGCTGCTGTCTTTATTGCACGCGCACTGTGCTTATCAAACCAAAATAGGTCCGAACGTGTGAATCCTATGGTTACAAGGATGAGTAAGTGACGTTCAACTTTAGTTAGACAGAGTTTAGCAGGAATCCCACAGAACAAGTCTACACTATAAATGGTTGTCCTTTGGAATCTGTATGTCAAATTGAATATCTAGGAGTAGTCCTTGATTCGAACTTATCGTACATACCCATATATCAGTGGCAGTATCAAAATCACTTCACATCCTAGGTTTTATTAAAAGGTGTGCTAAAGATTTTCTTAATATAGATTCCATCATCTCATCTAGATTACTGTTCTTGTGTATGATCCCCCCACTACAATGTCCATATCCAGGCTATTGAGAGAGTCCTGAATAAATTCTTGAGTCATATGCGTTATCATCATTTGCTGGTTTGATTGTAGTAGATTGAAAGTAGTTTTACAGGTTTTCTCTAAATGATTGAAACTAAGTTAAATATTTCAAACATTGCGTGCTTCGTAGAATCGTTAACAAACAAAAGCCTTAGAACGGCATAAAACACAATTAGATATACCAAGTTCCATACTTGTAAAACAATTTGCCGTTCCTTTCTGCTTACTATACGAGGTCTACATTCTCCAGAGAGCTTTTCCGTAATTAAAGCAAAACTACGGGGTCTTGCTCGACTTTTTTTTTCCAGGCGCTGTCAGTTTATGCCAAAGCCCATCATATAATACGAGAGCTATAGAGGGAAAGGGCTTTCGTGTGAAAGTTTAACGGCACGGACGGCGGCGGTGGGAATGATTAACTTGGAGCTGAGCCGTGCCGCTACCCACTAATCGTCGAAACATGGCGAACACGGTAATCTACTTAGCTGCTGGATTACGACCATAGCAAACGTGGCCCATGCAAACTACGGAATAATGAGCCATTAGTATTTGTGTCGGACGGCTTGGAATTTCTTGGGGAAATATTATGCTGCTTGAGCAGGTGTGTGGTCGATTTAAAAAGCATTCATTTATAATCCTGGGCAAAAACAACCAATTAAAATCTGTTGTTTTTTTTTGTCAATAAAAAATCGGGTTAGTATGTTATTATTTTTCATCATGGTCCGCGTAACCATCGGTAGCGGGCCTGGTGTGAAGCGAGGTGTATTTCCACGCTCCACGGGCCCGTGACTAATTCGATACTTATTTTTCTGTGCAAAGATATCGTTTACATGGCTTTCGTAACCGTGACGGTAGCTCTCGACCAGAAATAAAGCACGATATATTTGTTTGCTAAATTAATGTTGGCAATTTCCTAGTCAAGTGGATAGAGGATATAGAAAATGATCGCGAGCCGCGACGGTTGCGTTGCTCTTAATACTTCACAGATCGCTGTGCATACACAAATAGGCACTTTGATAACTTATTTTTGTTGGTAAATTGATATTCATGCATGACACGAATCTGGAAAATTTTAAAATAAAATTTTGGTACATTGTTGGAATTTAATGGAAAATGAATTGGAAGCGTTCAACTAATTTGAATAGATCAATACAAAAACATTTCACGTTTGGTACGAAATAAAACCTCGAATCGTTTGTTTATCTTTTAAATGTTTAACGATGTCTAATAAAATATTTACCAGCGATAAAGCAAACACACTTTAAATAAGCGCTACATTATCATCAAGCGTAAATCTAAGATTGGAAAAATACACACACATTTAAGGTTTTTGACACGCCAGAGCTTAAAGTAAAAATAAACGCTACTAAAACGGTGACGGATGGCATCCCATAGATGAGCACAAAAATAAAATCGAGACCTCCTCAAAGCTTTGATGGGTCGTAAACCGAAATATGATCCATAAAAGATAAGAAAAATTGTCTCTGATATCCAGAGATGATTCCAAGAAAGGATAAACAAAACGGCGAGATTGCCGATTTACATTAAAAATCACTTAACAAAAAACACATTGACAGAGAGAGGAGCACTTATCTTTTTTCCCGGTACCCATTCGGGGTTTCAGCCTTCGCGCAAGATGGACACGATAGATTAGGAAACCCTCTGGTGTAAAAAAACAACAGAACGGAATAAATATTATCAAAATTTATTATCTTTGCTACACAGTAGGCAATCAATAGGGGATAAGTTAACAGGATTTATGGATAATTGACTTGTAACAAATTATGTCAACAATGACACATTTTGTCCTCCAGGTCACTTTTCCTACAGCTTTACAGAACATCTTTTATCCAAACAACGACCCTGGATCACATCATCCAAGCTAGATTTTTTCAATTGGTATCCAAAGTTTTTTTAAGTTGACACTCGAATCAAATCTGTATGGAAAGTGTAGAATTTAGAAGTGCGAATAAATCCGCGTTCCGTCTAATTAGTTAGAATTAGTGTCGGCAGTAGAGCTAGCGCATAAATTAACCGAGATTCATGTACCACGCTTTAGTGCACTGCAATATAAAATTTCGCCCCATTATATAAATGCTGCTGGCTGCCGAACATGTTCGTTAGGCTAATTAAACACGCTGGCTCGGCGTAATCGTATTGCGAGCACTTACGACTGTGCTATATGTCTTTGTTATGTTGTTGGTTCTAGATGTTTAACAGCCGTTAAGATCGAGAAACAGGTAAAAGTCTCGGTGCGCAGCACATAAACACCAAAAACATTCGAATTAATTATGGGTTGACAGTTTTTTTAACGCACACTCATATTAATGGTTGTTCTTTTTAGTTTTAAGTGACATTTGACTAGTGGAATTGTGCTTTCACACACTTTGTACCAGAGTGGATTAACATAATCCAGGCAAAGTCTGTGTTTGCTGCTTAAATTGCTTACCGTGAAGTATGCAGAACATATATTTTTTCCAAATTTCGATTAGACTTTATTGATTGAGCTCACTTAACCTTTTGAGTAGTTAATCGTTTCTTTTGATTTCTCAAATCTCTTCACAGCAGTTTTAAATAATGAGACTATACAGCTGATCAGAGATTTAATCAATTCAAGATGAGTCGGTGACTAGAACAGAATCAACATCATGCCACTTCTGAAACTTTGTCTCTCTCAAGACTCATTTTCCTTTAGAATAAACTTTAAAGTAAACTTTCCCCGCTTTTGCCTCTCCTGACTGATATTGTTGTTACGTCCAGATTTTGGTCGCAATGTTGGATGTTTATGCCGAGATAGAAAGGGATAAAAAGTCCAATTTAAAACAATAACAAATCAGGATTTATTAATAGAAATAAAAAAGGAAAGTTTAACACAAATGAATAAATAAATAAAATTGAGAATTAAAGTCAAATTAGATTGCGATATAAAAAAAATAAATAACAGTTGAATTTGGTCAGGCAGTTAAAATGGTATTTTAAAGGGGTTGTTTTATTTTAACTACCAAAAAGAAACACCAATAAGGCTGGGTTATATTCAATCGATGGCCTCCAAGATCTACTGCCAGGCTAACTGCCCCAATGACGAATATCCTACATAACCTCAAAGCCTCCTGTCTAACCAAACCGAGCCCCAACTTCAGAAAACCCCCCTTTATCTGACAACATGGCGCCCAACGTGGGGCTCACATCGAATGCTGGACGCAGGAGATAATATGGACAAAAGAAAGGATGAATTTTTCTTGGAATCCTGAGCCTGAAGAGACACTAGGACCAAGAAAGGCTATTGCCTCAAACCTGTGAAAAAATAAAAAATCAAAGTACCAAGCCAACAATTTTTACATTTAATGACTTCTGGAGAATGGCCTATTCAGTCATCCGGCAGCACTAATGTCAATTTTTATATAGATAACTACGTTAAGTTTGAATGCTGATTTTGTCTTATTACCAAATTTGTAAGAATCTTGCATTTTGGGAGAGCCTTTTTTAAGACAGAATGACGTTGTACTTGATTTTAATAGAAAATGTGTATATATTGGTACCAATTCTAAAAAAACAATTTATTGGCATACCCCATTGAATATATTACCAGTTGATAAGGATTTTTTAAAATCTTGGCCTCCAGCGGCGCAGCCAGAAATTTTGTCTGGGGGGGGGGGGGGGGGGGGGGGGGGGCATGCAGAAAAAATTATAACAAAGAACACATATCCACTTTCCTTTAAACTTTTTCTCTGATATGAGCAGTTTTCAGCTTTCGTCTACTTCATTATTTTTCTAGTTTTCTCTGAAGCTTTGGGGGGGGGGGGCTCGGGCCCCCTGGCCCCCCTCCTGGCTGCGCCACTGTTGCCCTCAAATGTACAAAATCATCATGAACTATTTAATCTTATTGAAGAATATTCAGACATTTTTAATTATGGCCTTCACCAACCGACTACAACTACCATAAAACACAAAATTGTCCTTTCAGACCCAAATAAACGGATTATCCATAGGCCCTCTTCCATGAGCTCTGAGGTCAAAGAAATCATGTATAATCAAGTAGATGAAATGCTCTCTGCTGGGGCTATTGAACCCTGTTCTTCAGCCTACAGTTCACCCGTTGTCATAATGAGAAAAGAAGACAAAAAACCCCGTTTCTGTGTGTATTTTAGATTAATAAATACCATTAGTTAAGATGAGCCTTCAATCTTGCCAAAGATTCCAGATACCTTAAAGGATCTCGGATGTTCCACCATCTTCTCTGTGCTTCATCTAAAATCAGGTTATTGGCAGATTCCCCTCGAGGACTCTTCCAATCAATATACTGCATTTTCCACTCCTGATGGTGCACTTAATCACTTCACAGTGATGCCTTTTGGCTTGAAAAACGCGCCTAAAACGTTTCAGCGCTTAATGACTAATGAAATTCTCTGTGGGTTGCTCAATGTATTTTGCAAAGTTTATCTCGATGATATAATTATGAACTCCTCTGACATTAAAAGTCATCTTAATCACCTACAACAAGTGAAATAACAAAAATCAAAATGCAAGAAAAAAAAAGACAAATAAAAAAAAAAACTGAAAGAAATTAATAAAATTGAGAATTAAAAATCAAATCAGATTGCGATATACAATAAATCAATAAATTTTGGATGTTACTTACATTACTTGAAATGATATACTGTCCCTGCCTTCATTCAGTTCTTCAACATTAAGTCTCTGATAAGTCAGCAAAATCGATTCTAGTTTTAGTAATCATTGAACTATCGTTCTGCAAAGGAATCGAAGTTACAATTATAATTATTGATTAAACCGAAATTGTTTACCTTTACAAAAAGAAACGACTTGCAGTTTTTTGAAGTCAGTGAACTGAATTTTGAATGGAAATTTAAAATATTCCGTTTTGAAGAAAAATATTTCCTCTTGTAAATTATAAAAACTCTGTAGCGTGACATTATCATAGATGACTTGAATAACAGTCATGCAATAATAATGACTTCTTCTACACGTTCAGATAAGTTGACAATTGCTCCCTTTGTGTTTAGGGGTGTGAACCACAACTTTTTCAACAAGATCACCAGTTTCACTTACCGAACTGGAAATTAATGAAAAAAGTAATCATCAAAAATGTCGGGTTTCCCAACAAGTATAAAACTACAACAAAAAGATTAAAATACTAAAACAAATTGCATTGAACAATGAATATTAGGTATTAAACGACAGCTTTGAACAACCTTTATCACCATGAACATGGGCGCCGGCAGGGAGGAGCAAGAAGAGGCAGTTGCCCCCTGGAAAATCACACTTGAAAATTATTAGCTAGATTTCAACATGTAAATTTTTCGCGGGGATAATCAAGCAGAACCGATTATGCTGGATTATGTGATGTGTCATACTCCCCCCCCCCTCCGCCATCAAATTCTGAGATACTCGAGGATCAAGAAAACTTAATTTTATCTGTGACGACAGAACGAAAATCACCTTTTCTACATTTAAAATCGACGAAAAAAATAATTCACTAGCACAGCCTGAATCGCAAGCATTCCATCAAGGTCTGCGGGTGGCGTCATCACTATAAGCTGCTGCTAGTGACGTCACTCGCAGGGCCGGAATTGAATGGGGAGGGAGTTAGGGGAGTATGACACAATTGACACATCACATAACCCAGCATAATGAGATTATGCTTGATTATCCTCGAGAAAAATTGCCTATAATTTGAGCAACAAACATTGGCTGATTTGCATATACGGTTGAAGTCGGCCACGCAGCACATGGTATAGGAATTAGGGAATGGTATAGGAACTAGAAAATGGAAATTGAACTAGCGCGAATCTCTGGTTACCGCTTGAAAATAAAACATCGGGGAATCTCAAGAAGGATACACACTACTACTAGAGGATAGCCTATCCTCATAAGGCCTGTGTAGTTCGAATCTCAAGCCCCTACCATGCCAAAGGACCAGTGATGACGTATCAGGCATGTCCTTTCTTGCCTTGCACCACAGGTTATGATTCCTCATCATAAATTTAAATTCTAAACTACGACCGCTGGCTCAGTTGACGACTTAGTAAATGACTTCGGCAATGGTGCTACACCAATATGACCGCGATTACCAAAAATCCTTATTAGTGTGTATTATCCTTCGGGGAATCCCAAGGCGAGTCCCACTATTACGAATGCTTAAAAACGATCGATGATTTGGCAATGGCAACTTCGCAATCGCATAGTTCAGTTGAATAAAGTTGACCATTATTTCGGTTCTTGTAATTGGTAATTGGAATATTTTTTGCCCCCCCTTGGACTATTTTCTGCCGGCGCCCATGACCATGCATATCCCTGAATGAATTCAGAAAAGTTCTTCACCTAACTGTCCCTGATGTCACATCCAAATTCATTCCACGAGTTCATTTAAATCACACATTTACATCTAAATAGCATAACAAGAAATTACAACCATTTTCAAGCTATATTGATAGAAGAAACTAGATCATTGATAACTTGGACTAGGTTGTAGATTATAGATGGCATGGAGATTCGTTTTGACCAGCCTCTCAACACTACCTTCTCACTGTGTGTCCAAGAAATGAAGGCTTATTCCGAATGAAACTATATATTCTTGGGAAATAGTTGGTTGTAGCCCCTTGATGAACTTGAGCTATTTCCAAAGTTGGCCCGGGTACTGGCATAACTGCGGTTTCAACTATTTTCAATATTCAATTTCTTTTTATAAACAGTAAAAAGCGTGACAAATTTCTTGGCGCCCAACGTGGGGCCAAAGCAAAAACGCGTTGGCAAAGTTGGGCCGGGTAGTTGCATATTCTGCGGTTTCAACTACGTTCTTGGTTTCAACTGATGCGGATTCGCAAAATCCGCAATTGTCTTCTGCCTCTAGGTGATATTTCACTGGGCTGATAAGCACCTTGCTAGAATCAGATCATCATTTGGTAAAAACCAAGTTGACCTTGTTAAAAATCAAAGTAAAAAGGAAAGTGTTTAAAGGATTGGATTGAAATTTTGCAAGTGAATGAAGAAAGGATCGAAATTTAAGAAAAAAAAATTGAAATTTGCTTTCACGCGCTCATCTTGATGAAAATTAAAGTCGAAAAACTTTAAAGCTTCATAGCTGCAAAACTATTGAAGCTGCATTGAAAATACCCAATAGAGATTTATAAATGATTTAATTGGCTTCATTTCAAACCTAATTACGTTGAGATCGGATTGAAATTAACGAAGATGTGAGGTAAAATGTGGTTCAATGTCATTTTGGAAAAAATCAAGTTTCAGAAAACGACATTGAAGGACGTTTTATTTTTTTGTTTGAGAAAAGTTTGAAGGACTGGATTGAAATTTTGCAAGTGGATAAAAAAAAAGATTGAAATTTAGGAAAAAATAGGAAGTTCCTTCTGATCGTTCTCCTTTAATGAGCAAACCACCTAGGAATACTTTGCCAAAACTGTGGGGAATTTATAGAGGAATTTGTGGGGAACTTGAAGGAGTTTATGGGAAATTGGAGGAATGTGTGGAAATTAGGGAAAATTATTGGTTTAAACACTGAGCGTAATAAAAATAGAAAAATACATTTCTTATGGAATTTGCGAGCAGTTTGGAGGAATTTGCAAGGAATTTGGAGGAATTTGTGGCGAATTTGAAGGAATTTGCGGAACGTTCGAGGAATCGTTTGCACAAATTCGGGGGGCTGCGTTACCCACCTACTTTAGCTCCAGACTTCCTGTCAACATTTCCTTGATAGATTTGAACCGATTAAACATCGAGCTGAAGTAGAGGAAACTTAAAACGAATGGAAAGCCACCTACTCCACTCTTCTCTTGCAAATGTTCTACTCTCTCATGACTCTGCTGTTGCTGGATACCTGCACCTGTCTTCAACTGAACCCCTATTTTGAATCTTTCCTGTCAAGTGAATAGCAAATTGTTTCCGTTACCTACTCCTTCTAGTTTCTTTTTTTTTCTACAATCAAGAGGATACTCTTCTTCTGAACGAAAGCGTTTCATTTGGACACATTTATTTATAGATTATATTTTAGTGGTTTTTGGTCGTTTAGGTATTTTCTGTTGTATATGTGCTACTAACTTAACGATAAGCTAGCAGAAAATCAATCTATTTTTAGAGCAAAACGAATAAGAAATCTATTATTACAGTTGCAGAACAACAAACAAACAGATTCTGCATTCATCCCAGTCTGAACTTATCTTACATAATTTTGCAATTTTTTTAAGTTTCATTCAATGTGATTTGTTGTGGTGGGGACCATCAACTGTACTGAAAACAAATATGTACGAAAAAATTTAAGCCCGATTCATCCTTCTTCAACCAGTTATACCTAAATCATAATGCTGTAAAAATTAACTGGCCTATTTCCTAATATTCACCATATATAAAAACATTATAACCATGGATGGTTGGTTGATGAAGCAGTAACCAAAATCATCATTCTTATGCACGACTGATCCTCAAAAGAATTCACCCATAGAAGATGACCATCGACCAAAAAAAAGATTATTGTCGGCAACCAACAACAACAAGAGAGAAAGTCCTTTTCCGACGTTGTTGTCGTCACGCTACGCTCATTAAAACCATCTGGTTGCCGTCACCGCATCAGCCTGCGAATTTAGCTTTTCTTGTGGTTCTTGCGGTCCGTAATTTATGCAATAATAACCGGGCGGTTGAGCCGCAGTTATTCTACGGCATGTCATATAAGCGATGTTCTAATCGACCAAGATAGATATAAATGTCTTCTTGTTGCTTAAACCGACTTTAATGGATCCGAGAATGATGATAGGGCATCGTTGTCCCAGTTTGTTGTAAACAATGCGGATAATTTTGAGATGCATTTGGAAATTGATTTGTGGTTTGTTGTGTAATGCATTATCGAAAAAGCTTATTGCTACATGAGGATGGTTATTCATCAGTTTTGTTGTTTGTCAGAGTATTGTACAATTAAGCTGATTGGATTGTTAGGTGGTATTTCGAAAATCAAAAATTAGAATCTTGTTGAGTGATTGAAGGTGCAGACTTAATTCCAATATTCAATGGATCGCTTACAGTTCATTGACTTTATTGGTTCAATTCACCTAAACTCTGTTGAAATCGTGTGAATTGTATAACGGAAGTAATCTTGTCAGCATAAACAAGCACCCAGCAATAAAGCATTTCAAGGCATAAAACCGCAACCCGTTATTCCCAAAAGTACAGATTCTTATCAAATAATCGACATCATCGCGTCTTCACAAAACATTACGCCGAAAAAAAAAAATGTGTGAATTCGTCAACTTTGCTGAGGATTGCTAGAACAAAACAACCAACCGTTGTCGAATTTGAGATAAGTGATGAAGATAAATTCGTAAAGTGCTTTATAATGGCAGATTAAAAGCATTAATTCATGAGGGACTGAATTTAACCGGTCATAATTATAGAGCATTGTGTGGCGCGGCGTAATTTTGTGTGTAATTTTATTGACTTGCAGACAGGTTCTTCAGCAGAATTGTTTGATTGTTCTGGGTCCAGATATATGGGTGGTTTTTGAGCTGGAAGTCTTTATTAGGGTGTTTGTATCATTAAAATAGTGTCACTACAAACAATAACCAACTAACATCTCAAATGAATCATTTATCAGTCCCCTACCATCAGAGATTGGTCCAGATATGGGCAGTTTTTGAGCTGGAGTCTTTGATAGGATGTCAATATCATTAAAATAGAGTGTCACTTCAAATAAACTTACCAATATTTCAAATTAATTCATACAAAATATCGTCAACATTACAAACAAAGTGTATGAATTACTTATCAGTCCCCTCCCATCAGAAAGTATACGTGTACGTTATCATCATTTCCATTAAGTAAATGTCAGGTTATTACATCGATTATTATTATAACGGAAATAAATACGTGTATGACCCAATTACCAGTGTAAAATAATTAAGCCATTCTACTGTTTGGTGGGATATTATCGGCTACTCACGCGAAACTGCTTATTAAGTGTTTGTAGTTCCAAGCCAAAAGCCATTAGTCACTTTTTCTTTTTGAGCAATTAAAGACTGCCACGTAATATCTTTAGAAATGATTGAATAAATAATAATGATAAAGACTTTATTGTTTTCTTGGTAAATTTGTAGGGCTATAATGTAAATTAGGTTGTTGAAAAATGAATGTCTGTGGGAACTTTCCACTAAACAATCAATTTATAATTTAATTTTGTTTGTATTAGACGTATAATTTCGTAATATCAAATGACAACGGTTTGAAGAAAGGCTCTCCATCTTTTCACAAAAATCCCCAAAATTGCCAATACAGATTCAAGATTTCTTCATCAAAGTGTCGGCTAGCTCAAATTAATTAAATTTTACGAGGAATAATAAATTATCTAATAAAGCATTGTATTAATTTCTTGAAATATGCTGCCATGCGTTTATTTAAGTAGATAGAAGAAATCATTAAACATCAACCAACCGGTATTTCCCATGAATTCCCATAGGGATTTACATATTTCATAAGTAACATTATACATATTGAGGAAATGGGGGATTGGAAGATAACGTGACTCTAATAAATGATGAAAATACATATAAATTCAATCAATTTTCTGCATGTAATAAATCGTTTCACTTAAGATGTTTTCAATTTTAAATATTAATGTTTTCTTAATGAATTTATCAGGTAGGTATTCTGAGGGAAAATTATTAATACTTTTCATAGAAAAATCACTACCGCAACTCATAATTGAAATTCTTTGTTTTTAAATTCGTCATCCATTAAGACTACTAATATATGTTTTTCCAATATGAACGGTTATCACTATCAGGGAGAAAGAACCTGTATCATCAACTTTTATGTCTGTTTATCACAGGATCTCTACTATATACCACTATGGAATTTTATGTAGATACGCGTTGATCACCTAAGCGGCTTTTTAATGTCGAAATAGTCACATTCTATCATATAATTCCTTTCAGAAGCCGATTGTAGATTCATTGAATTGGTTTAAATATCTCTACAGAGTCCTATCTAAAAACCCAATCCGGTCGCAGAGTACGAATGCTGCCAGACCTACTCCGGATTGATTTAATTGGACGATAAGACTTCTATAATCTTCCCGGGAATGCCACAAAGAATAGCGCTCGATAAATTATCTGTACGGCTTTTATGTCCATGTCTATGTCTGTCTCTTAAAACGATTCCCATATCTTCGGGATCGTCGAGGAAAAATTGTTTTTGTTTGAGGGTCGGGTTCCCCTTTTGGATCGTCTAAATTGTGTTAATCGATACCCTTTGTCTTTTAAACACAACAACTAAACATTTCTAGTGAGCCAAAATTATAATTTACCACGTCATCGTTCTCTATTTATATCTAAATGATATAAAAGCCAAAGCCAAAACCCGTCCCGAAAATTCCTTATTAAGAGCAAACTAACCCTTCCAAACGTTATAACATTAAAACAGAGAGGAAATTGTAAAGGGGGGTTTCAGAGAAGGGTCATTCTCACCCCTTCGACCGAAGCCAGGCGGTCGAAGGGTGACCGCAAACCGCAGGCCGCACAGACCGCTCCGCCTGACCGTCCACTAGTTTGTAATCGGATCGTATGGCGGCAGCCTTGCCTCCGTTTTATCATTATGGGACTAGATAAGCTTTGTATATACAAGGGCCATTATTGGAAAATCGGAATCTGTTTTGGGGTTTCCACTTAACGACGATTGTTAGACAACTTCTTTCGGGTTTGATAATAACCAAGAATAGATTGATGATATATTGGTTTATAGATTATGAAGGAAATTCATAAACTAACGGAGGTCATTGATTGTTTGTCGGGTCTAATGAACATATAAACTACCATTTTTACCACATGGAAATTTTTCAGATGAGTTTTGGTTTCAGAAATTTTAGGCCTTTATTCTCTTCTATGATTCGTTCTATAATTTATCTTATTTAAGAGTTGTCATTTCTAGTTGAGGTAGTTGCATAGACCTGGATGAGCTCCAGAGAGATGCTTTTATTGATTTTCAGGATGACAAAACTGCTCTTGTAGTATAACATACCCAGGTTCGTTCAGCAAGATTTGGCGCCCAACGTGGGGCCCCTTTTTCAATATCACACATAAAGGGGTAGTAGAAAATCACATAGAGTCCAATATATATTGCTGATTTATATCTTAAATTTTACATTCACCAAGTTTCCGAAACCTCGAGATCGCTATTCAATATTCACCCATTTGCTATAATTTCCTATTCATATTATCAGTGATGCGAGAAATGTGGAAAGGATGAGGTCTGCTTTGCGCCCGCTTCTGAAATTAGAAAAGACAGGTTCTTTTCAATATCCACCTTATATTTTTCGATTTGGATTTGATGATGAGAGGCAGCAAATTCGTGGTTTCTTGGATGATGCTCGTGAGGCTATTAGGACGCTTTTTGGTGACAGAGCTCAGGAGGACAACCGGTCTAAGAGACAAATTTCTTCTCTAGTCTCTCATTTTCTATCTCCCTTTCGGTACCTACTTTCGTTTTCTGTGGCGCGCCCCCGTTCCCAAAACTTCACAGCGCATACATGGTTGCAACATTTACCATTTGCTTTTCTCTGGTAAACGTTTTTATAATTTAAGATTTGAAGAAATAATATTTCAAATAGGTGGTTTTCCTCATTCTTGTTTAACAGACCTAATGAGCTGAAGGAAACAGAAGAAGAATGTTCAACTGGGAGTAATCTTTCTTCAAGAGGAAACTTTAATCCATGAAAATAATTTATTTTCGTTCATTTATACCAGTGTGGGTACAGTGTGGCAACATACACATTATTCGGAATATCTTATCCTGAACAGCAACTCCATCAGGTATCGTTTCTCAAAATTCTTTTCTACTTTATTAATTTGTCATTTGACTAATTTCACTTAAGCTTATTCTGTCATACATTCTACCGCTGTTAGATTCGAAATGGTATATAATAAATTTAGGTTGACGTTAAAGCATATTCTGTATTCAGACTGTATATCCTTCGGCTTCAATGGCAAATATTAGTCGTTTAAATTGCCCACTTTGTATTAAATTACACAATATACATATAATTCCAACCCTATATTGTAGTTATTGTTCGCATAATGCGGCACACCGAGAGCCACAATTACAGCTGAAATCCGGAACGATGCCTCCGAGGCAAAGATCCAATCACCGACCGGGCAATTACGTATATTCGGCCAGTTCTCGGATACTAATAGGCCATCGACGACATGATGATCCTTATCACTGACAATGAATGTTGTGTAATTATTACTGTTGCTTTGCTATTACATGACATATATCCGTGTGCGATGGCTATTGCATTTACTGCGTTCGAGTTCGAGTCTGTGTGTGTGTGTATACAAATTGTAATTGGGTTTATGGTGTGTGTTTTTTGGTCATGAGGATTGAAAAATGATGCACATTTGTTAAATGCTAGAGAGTAAGGTTTAGGTATACTAGATATCCATATATCGAAATTTGAAATAATAACTGGAATATGTAGAATTATTATTTTGATGTTCTTGTGGTTGAAATTCGTTTTTTACTTTTCTGGTTCTGCATAACTCCTCGAAATAAAGTTATGTCATGGTAAGTGGTCCTTGTCTATTTGTAATGTCCTTACCTTTTTTTCTGTGTTTCTAAATTCTGTTTTGTCTTGACTTTGCAACGTTTTTACTTATTTTGGATTGAAAAGATGTTATTGCTTACGACAGCTGTTCATCGAAAAGCATTTCTGGTCGTGTTTAAGGAGTGTGTTTACTGAGGGCGCCACGAAGTTTTTATTTATAAGGTCTCAAACTTCGAAATAGACTTCAAAATTAAATCTGAAATATTATGTATAAAAAGAAATAATACAGCAACGCTTTCCACTTAATTATGTTCAATAAAAGTTTAATGAAAAATTACAAAATCTAGGATTTAATCAGTATCATGAATGTAAGAATAATTTGATTCCAACCTAGTACTACACTTAACTATTGTAAAATAATAATAATGATCGATCATTTTATTTAATTTGAGACCGTTTCTTCTGGTCTATCTGCCCTTAAAACTCATATGCTCAACCAGATAGCGAACTGAACATAGAAATGAGTCATTCGATTTATTAGGCAATGCTCAATAAAAAATATACAATATTAAATGACCTCGTTGGGTCTATCTGCTCTGAAAATTCATATGCTCAACCGAACAGCGAACTGAACATAGAAATGAGTCATTCCATGTAGGTAATGCTCAATAAAAAATATAAAACCTTAAGTCTTCTGCTCTGAAAATTCACATGCTCAGTCGAACAGCGAACTGAACATGGAAATGAGACATTTCAATTGGGTAATGTTCAATAAAAAATAAAAAATAAAACGTGAAATTTAAACGTGAAGAAACCTGTGGTCACTACTTCCAAGTCGAGGTGTCATCAAGGACGATAGGCACTATCCATCAGGGACCATGAAAGTGACCTCAGAAGTAGGGGCACATGACGTTTAGGGAAGCATGGAGTCTTTACTGAATTGGACCAATACTAGGCCTGGATGTAGGAGTAGGGCTCTATCAGAAAATTAAATTACTGATGGTCTCTTTTTTATTAAAAAAATGTGAAACAGGCAAAAAACTTGTCTTTTAAGTTTAAAATAAGACACAAAAGTACATGACTCACCCTGAACAAGGGGCTCCTATACCATGATTTGGTACACAAAACAGGCACTGGCACCACCAGAGGTAGTTGCAAATAAAGATAGGCTGGAGAAATAATTATAAACTTAAGGGATGTTCAAGATAAAAAAGGATTTGTCACATACCTGGCATGTTCCAATAAAATCACAAAAAAAGTGGCCGAATAAACTATTTCTTTAATTGGCGATAAATGGCACTCCGAACCATAGAGAGAAATTTGAAGGATTCACCCCTTCAAGAGACTCCCAAGAAAACTTAGTACCTTTGCCAAAAAACAGAAGGGCTCGCTAACGTCACTGAATCGACTCGCTTAACCAAGTGGCCAAGAAAGAGTGGCCCGTCCTAAAGCAAGGCCGTGCGCAATTCAAATAATTGCAGGATGAAGCTAGCCAATAAAAGTGGCGTTAGCGACCGAAACGATTGGTATTATTCGGAAGGATATAGGGGTGGGCGAAAATCCTTAAATAGAGATGGTATGGTGCCACCTAAATGGACAGAGTGTCCCAGGGAAAACAGTCCACCTTGATTTATTGCATTTAGAAATGAAAATTTGGAAAAAGGCTCGAACGAATCGACGTTTTTGATTTGAAGGGGACAAATTTTTCAGTTTTTTTCATCCCCGTAGCTTCAAGGAATAGAGGTCGTATTATACCTCTTTTTAAAGATCTCATCGAGTTCTTTATGGCCTTAGAATTTCGTCTTATTATTTTCATCCGTAATGAAATGACAGCTTGTCAAAATCTTGGAAATAGACTATTTTTTGACTTTTGTGTTTTGATGTTTGCCATTTCTTAGGTTTATCATTATTTGCTGAAAATTCCAATAAATGATTGATGATTCATTCTATTGAACAGTGATTACTTATAATTTTCATAACTTGTTGCTCATAAATGTAATCATTCCATATAACATAAATTCCAAGAAAAATACCCACCAAAATGCTTAAACCATGAGCGTATTCAATATGAAATAATAATTTTGCCTTGCGGTTTGGTATTTCGGTTAAGTACTGAAATAAATTTAGGATTTTGCGGTCAGCCGTTAATTTTGTATCATTATTTTATTTTGCAATCATGACACGAATGTCGTTGTATGTTGTTTTCTTTCTCTGCCCAGGTTTGCAACGAAATTAAACGAATTAACGATTATTACAGGTGACCGGTTGATTTTTTAACTGGAAAACATCACATTTCACGAGCATATTATATCTGGTGTCGTAAATTTGTGTTTATAAAGCGAGAATTACCCGAAATGGGTTTTGTATAATAGCTTAGCAATGCAAGAACTTCTTATTACATCAAAAACCTTTCCTTTGTTGATTGCCAATTAAACTTAGTTCAAACGACAATGTTTCATTAGAAAAAACTCCAGTAATATCATTTGCATTTAGCGGACGTGTTTTCAGTCTATTCAACCATGACCATCGATTTACATTCTTCACGAAATGCTAATATGTAAATGCCCATTATGGTACCTGTATAAAATTTCTGAATATTCTTTTTCGAATGGGGATTAAGCGATGATTGATAATTTATGCGCTGCCCAGTCCGGCGGATAGAAATTAATTTGCCGTGGTATGATTTGTGAGTGGTAATTAAATTAGAATTTTTTTTATGCCTCGCGTAGGATAGATAAAATCACGTTTATAAATGTTGGAGGGAAGGCAATAAAATCAGTTATCTGGTTTAATTATCCGTGTCTGCATATTTTGACACTGATATTTTTGTTTGTTGCTATTGTACTAACTCTATTTGTAATAGTAGCCAAAAAATACGTTATACTTTTTGGCGCCCAACGTGGGGCCGGAGCCCGGCTAGCTCAGTCGGTAGAACATTAGGCTCTTAACGTAAGGGTGGTGGGTTCGGGCCCCACGTTGGGCGCAAAAAGTATAATGTACTTTTTTGGCAATTGCCTAATTATACTGCATACGGCTAGTCAGCATCAATTCGGAGGCCATGGGTTTATGGGTTCCCTGTATACATCTTTTCTCTGGGCGCCACCAAGTTAATTGTGACTTAACTAGGAAAATTACTTAATGATGTCATAAACAAAACCTGTGAAATTTGAGAGTTAAGCAATAAAACAACTAATTAGCAACAATAGTGTATCTGGCTTCCTTTATTAGAAATAATTACAAACTAACTATGGATAGCCCAGGACGTTATTAAAAAAAGTGTATAGATTAAGGGCTTGTACCCAATTTATAAATATTTGAATATAAAAAAAAAAAATTAATCTAAATAATATATATAAAAATATGAATTTCAAATAAACAGTTTTAACTGTTTATTTACACTTGTGAAAGATTAAAGACCACAGTTTCAGTTACACTCTACCAGCAGGCAAATTTAACACCAGAAAGGTGAAAATTATTGTTTGGGCAACCTCAGGGTAAAATTCTAGAATTTTATTTAGGGAGGCACGTACGTACTGAACGTAATTCAGTATCAAGTGATTTATGTAAGATTTGCCTAAATAGTAAAAAGTGCAACTTACATGTATACAAGTGTTATCTTCAAATGTGTGAAAACTCAGAAGTTCTTAAAGTGGAATTATCACATGTTTGGTTTCACTGTAGATCCAGACAGAAACAGTTAGCAGTTCTAAGTTTGTTCCAGACTATGGTATGGTGAGTGAGTCCAATGGAAGTCCTACCCATATTTTATCTGTTTGACGTAGAACTCAACGTGGTTCTATCAGAGTGGTACCAAAAAGGTTGCTGAAGAGAGGCTACCAAAGCCCCAACTAAGAGCATTCTAGATCCAGCCTAGATCCAGCCTAGGTCCAGTCTAAATCCAGCCTAGGATCTGTCTAGATACAGACTAGAATCTTATAACGATGTTCGTATAAAAAAAAAACAGATCGAGCCCCAAACATTAGAAATAATCTTACCTTTAACTGAGGGATATTCTAGGCCAAAAGTGAAGCCTTAAACGACCAAAAGCTGCTCAGAACTGTCCTATTGAAGAAATGAAACTCGTATTGTAGGTTAATAATTCCTGAAGAAAATCTCAAAACTTACCGAAACAAAATCCGAATTGACCAAGGGACAACTCTACACAATGATCAACAAGAAATTAGTCTAACCTGAGTTTCCCGGGCACAAAAATCCAAAAAGTCTTGCCTAAAAATGATTAAAGCCAAGACCGGACCTCACAGCATGAGGTCTCAAATCAAAAGGGGCGATTCTTCCTCTTAGATTTGGAAAGGGGGCTTCCAACGTCAAACTTCTAATTTAATATTAATGAAAATTAAGAAAAGGGCGTGTTAAGTTTGATCTCAAAAATAAGAACTGGAAAGGTGGGTTGTGTATAAATGATTCCAGATTACCGGACTGCTAAAAATTGCCTATAGAACCTATTTCAAAAAGTAGAACAGGTCTTAGAGAAAACGCCTAGACAGCGACAGCAGTTCAATGACAGATGTATGATGGAACTAAAAAATCGAAAAAGGTAAACAACAACTATTTAATAATTGGATTTGCCAACTAGAGTCGATGGTACTCTCTCCTTTTGTTTTGGTTCGCCTTGGATTTGAATAGATTATACTGTAGTATGTTATTCGAATTCGTTACCGCACTAGTGTGATAATGTCATGATGACGAAATCAGAAACCAGCGTTTTCACTGGCACGAGATTTGCAACAACACTCTAAAGCTTTGTTATCGACATCTGATGAAAGATAATCGCTTGGTTCATCACCAATGAGCAGGTTAGGGCCATAACTGGAGACCAAGTGGCGTCAGTGTCCAAGCAATTGAAGCAATAATTTTTCAAAGTATCATATTTCTGTTTTAGAATAATTTCTATAGTTTAAACTATCTATTGTTCTTATTTCTTGTCCATCGGCCTCTTTTAGGTCTGACCTACCAATAAAACAAATAATAAAAAAAGAATCAATGTCACAATGTATTCTGAGCAGCTAAGATGACAACTCAAAAGACATGATAAAAACACTTCCAACTGAACATATTCAATGTCAATAACTTTTGAAAGTTGCCTCTAAAATATGAGAGTTTCCACTTGACGTCAACCCCTGTATATTCCAAAACTGATACCAAACTAATTTGATCGTCATACATAAACTCAAAGTAATTTCCTTTCAAGCTGTCATTATTGTCGATTGATAAATTACGGTATAATTGTCGGTGCGCTACAAATAGGGGCCCGAGTAATAATAAATATTAATCATGTCGTGAAGGCACAAAACGTCTACTACTTACTAGACGACTACAAAACACTTCATAAACAAAAAAGGACAAGCGTATAAGAACATGACTCATTAACATACAATGATAGTGAGCACGAACATGCCGGTAATGCCAATGATGGCATTATTGAATTTTTAATGAAATGACTTGGGTTGGTTTGGTTTGGTTGCCTGCCCGCTTGCCTTTGTAACAAAAGGTTGTTGAATAAAATATCGGTCTCGAAAAAGTTGTGAATGTCCCGATGGTATTTAGAGAGAAGACAAGTTTCCATGTTAGATTGAGAATTGAAAACAAGATAATAAAAGGATCGTTCGGAATGCAAAGATTTGTCGATATAAGTTTTAACGAAGCTACTTCTTTGTTTCTCTAGTTGTTCTATTGTTTTGTGAGCAAAATTTATTACCGGAAAGTTAAAAAAGCGAAAACATTTTTGAAATCCGATTATGCAAACCACTATCACACCTGTTTCTCATCCTGTGTATAAACCATCAAAATTCCAATGAAACATCCATCTACGTGCATACGCAATCAACGCGTATAACCAACTAAAATTGCTGTTGTTGTTTTCAAACCCCAAAACGCGAATTTTAATGAACCAGCACCTAACGGACCAAACACGCGGGAGATTAGTGATGACCATACCGCAAATTTTGTTTAAAAAAAAAAATCGTCCCCTGATAAATTTCAATGTATACAACCGTATGTCATTTAAATAATTTTGTAGCATGAATAGTGACTATATTAGATTGCCACATTTACCACAATGTATAACCAGTAATGTGTATTTCGCTTACCATAAAATAGAAAACTTTTGAAAATTCGTGTCCCTTATCAGCACGTATATTAAATTAAAATGAATCTTACATTGCAAAATTTCTTTGTATTCAATTGAAACTAAAAAAACACAACAACAGTTGTTATCAGTTCGTTATTTTAATAGAGAAAATGGCGTGATGGTTAGATAGTGGAAAAATATTTACACCTCTGCGTGCAGACATGCAATTAAGGGCAAAAATCTTTTGACGTACGACTTAAAATGAAATTCTCTTCACCGCGTAATCGCGATAAGTGTTAATAGTTAGTTTGCACGATTCCAGCATGCTTTCTTTAGTTTATTTAAACAGGGGCGTAGAATTGTCAATGCTTTTCTTCAGCGTTACTGGTATGGTGTTTTTGGTCAATGCACTGAATTTTGGTTTGCATTGATGTTTGTTCAGTTTCTTTCGAACTATTGTGGTAGAATTGTAAGCGTTTATGAAAAGTTGTTCAAAATTCGGAAAATGGCAATAATTGCGCTGCCCAAAAAGGAAAAGGCAATCAAGTCCTTATCAATTGCGTTAAAAAAAAAGCAGAAAAACTTTTAACTCCTTTTTCGATTTAGTAAACGGATACACGCAGAAAATAAATAATCTGCACCAGATATCGGTCGGACCGGTTTTGTTTTACTTAATGGCAAGACCCCGGCATGTTAAGCGGTGGTGTCGGGACACACCTTGTATTTATTTAATCGTGTTTCCATTCTTGTCTCGAGAGGCGCTGATGGTGTTTTGTTGATTGCGTTTTTCGTTTTGTGTTCAGCGGTAAATGCCGATTGCCGCCCCACGCGGGCAGCATTTACCGCCGGAGCATGTGTTCTGAAGTTTATAGTAGCGTCGTCGAAGAGCGGCGATCCTCCAAGTCGTAAATCTCATTTTATGTTTTCTTTTTGCGACTTTAAAATTTCTCAATGGCCATTATTCCGTTTAAAGTTTTTCTCTTTATATGGATTTGGATAATTTTATTTTCTTCAAACTCATAATGTTATGGATATCATACAACTTTAACGTTTACTCTCTCATACTAAACTAACCATCAAAAATAATAAACGTTGGCCAATTTTAGAGTTCAATGAACAATCCTATTGACCTGATTATATCGGTAATGGCGAATAACTTAGTTCATGTATGAAATTGAGTTGGTTGGATAAAAAACCTTTCCACTCTAGACGGGACATCCTTAATTTGCACATGAGTACTGGAAAACGTATATGGCCATTATCAATTAACATAAAATGATTGCCAAACGATAAGCCAACAAGATTAAGGCGGGCAGTTCTGATAATATATTCATTTATTTTCGTTCATAATAATTGAAGGTTTTTACGGCTGAAGTTTGTTGTTAAGTCAATCCCCCGGATATCTGAACAAGAACGCCAAAAGGAAACAATGATCAAAACTTTTGAAGGACTTGTAAGCTGGAACATTTGCAAAAGGAAATGGGATATCTGGGTAAAGGATCTTCTAAACTACAATAATAGTGAACTTCGTTGACCAGTCAGAAACAACTACTCCGAGGGCAAATACGCCTACCGGCGTTGAACTACACTGATTGGTCTGAGCTTTCGTTGGCAATGGAAATTGTTTTTTCAGGTAATGACCAACGTGAATACAGGGACACTACGGTCCCTGTTTGGGAATCGGCCCACTGAGCAGTGCAGTGGACTCAGGCTTCCCGTGCCAATCCTTGACGCGTTTCGTCCCTGTTAGGACTCATCAGAAGGACATAGGCTGAAGCTCCCTGTTCAAGCAAATTTCCATTGCCAACGAAAGCTCAGACCAATCAGTGCAGTTCAACGCCGGTAGGGGTATTTGCCCTCGGAGTAGTTGTTTCTGACTGGTCAACGAAGTTCAATTTTGCTTGAACAGGGAGCTTCAGCCTATGTCCTTCTGATGAGTCCTAACAAGGACGAAACGCGTCAAGGATTGGCACGGGAAGCCTGAGTCCACTGCTCAGTGGGTCGATTCCCAAACAGGGACCGTAGTATCCCTGTATTCACGTTGGTCAATACCTGAAAAAATCTTTCTAACAACTACAATAATAGTGATTAAAAAAGATCGAAAACATTCATCCATGAATAACAATGTGGATGATGATATTCTCGGCAACTCATAAAGATTCTGACAACCGGAGGGATGATAAACTGATTTCAATCTACTTACTTCCATCCAATGAATCAACTGCTGTGCGAAATTAAAACTGGAAAATCCACAAGTTGCTGATAGAATGATTGATGATGGTGAAAGATATCGAAACTGAAAAGGATATTTTTTCACCTCACCTTGTTCTACTTCCAAACTCCACTCAGCTGGCCAGCTCATTCAGGAAGTTCGAGTCCAATGCGTAACAGTGCAACGAAACCGTCTTGATTTAACCGGTCGCGGCGAACGAAAAACCTCGAGTCTATTTTCTCGAACCACACGAATCGGGCGAAATGTTTTTGGCAACTGATTTTACTTGTCGGCAGTGTAAGGACTTTGCCGGTATCCTTTTTCAGTGTTTAACGCGCGCATTTTTGAAAGCCAAATTTAGCAAAGCCGTATCAATTCTTAGGCATAGAGCACGCGCAATTCAATTAGAATAAGAGAAAACAAAAATAAAGAAAAAAAACTAATCAATTCCCATCCCCAAATAGGATTTGACATCCTAAATACCCAATTTAACCTACAACTATATACAGGGCGCGCAGATGAAACTGAACACCTGCTACAAGAAACTGATATAGAAGTGGACTGCATGAATACATCACCGAGCATGTGCAGACACTCCTGTTTTCAGTGGCCATGATTTTTATTGGTGTTTAACATCTGGTCGTCTCCTCGTTGAATACATACCAGAGTAATCTGCAATGTCTCGACCACATATTCTAGTTGTCCAACGTCATCACTGAGATAATCATCTTATTTTCAAATCCAATTATGAAGTTGTTTCAGTTAGTCAGTACCTTCTAGTTTTCTTCTCGTATTCTTTTCCTGATGAGTTGTACTGTATCGTGATCCAGTGTCTCTCTTTAGAATTCTTCTGCGACATTATTGTACTTCAGTCTTGCTCTGTCATCAGCAAACAGTTCTGTGATATTGGCATTTCCTTGTTTATCTTCTTATTACCTCTGAATTAAGCTGTTGTCTCATTTTCCTAGATTTTGCTGCTTCCTCGTTTTCTTAAAGTAATTCACTTTCTCATTTTAGATTTCAGTTTCTCCGATATCACTTCATTCATATGCTGATATTAGATAGATTATGATAAATTGCGCCTTTCCATCGTTTCAATAATTTCCTTTCGAGTTAGAATCATTTTGAAAGTATTCTGTTGTGACAAAGTATAGAAAAATGGCAAATAAAGTTTATTTTTCTCTCATTCCGTCACTCTGTTCTCTCGAAATTAAAAGAGCTCGAAAGTCTCGTTTAGTAACGCAACGCAAAACACTACAAAATAAACGAACCGACTCGCTGTATAGCGCTGAAAAGAAAGCTATTCTAAAAAGCGCTGCAAGGCACAATATAAAACACTCTTGTGTGACAAGAGATATATTACTGCATGCACACATTTTTATTGTTCCTGGGTGCTTTATGTCGCGTCGCATCGGTTGCTAGCCCTGTTGTGTTTGCTGCTGATGGCAAAACCGTTTTCCCCGCAAAACTTGCTTTTGATTTTATCGTAGTCGAGGACCTAATACGGGTTTGCCGTAAATAAATATGTCTACCCTATTGGCATAGCTTAAGTTTGAATGAGGCTTTGTTTAACCAGCTCGACTTTATTAGAAAAATCCTAACGAAGACTACAAAGAAGGAAACATCTTTCAAAGTTGCCATTAATTAAGTTTCGAAAAGTCAGTTTATGAAGCTTAACAGCGTCGATAATTGAAGCAGAATTTCCAATTTCTCGACTTTCTCTGTTCGGAAATAAAAATATGACGAGCTTTTTCCGCCTCTTTTATTAATAAGTCGTTTAGGAGTTGCGACATGAAAGCGCGCTCATTTCGTCGAGTTTATTAGAAATATACTTTACTTTTTTGCTTTTGTACATTTTTGAAACTGGGTTATGGAAGGATTTATAATTATAACTTTTTAAACTTGTCTAGTTTTAGAAAGAAAATGATGATTTTCTGAATAGATACACCTATGTGTTAAAAGAGATACATAAATAACATACCTATATCAATATAAATATTTTATTATTACTTTAGTTTTAGTATTAAGTTAGAACGATGTTACCTTAATCATGGTGCAAGTGTGAAACTACCTTAACGTTTTTGACGTATAAGAATGGGATTAGGGTTGCCTTGCCTTGCTATGTCAGTTGTCTGATAGGCCCGGCGTGGTCGGTTGCTTATTATTAACAAATAAACTTATTGGTCTTCAGCCATTGTTTTACTTGATTTTACAAGCCCAAATCATTAATCTCAACAGGTTATGGGCCCAGGCTCGCGATTAAGTTTGTAAAATCGTAAAAACGGGATTTTGGTGTTGAAGAAAAACGTCGTTTCAGTATCGAGTTACGGTAACAAAAGTTCGGGAAAAACGGACAGTATAGTAGTTCGCGATATTTTTCGTATGTATAAAACTCGTGCAGGTGGTTGCGTCGAGGGGCGTAAAAACCAAAATGGGAGACCAGGAAATTCAAGTGGTAAAATTCAATGGTGAAAATTGGACGACTTGGAAGTTCCAAGTGCTAGTAACATTGAAGGCCAAACCATGTTTTGACATTGTAAGTGGAACCGTTATTAGAACACCACACAATGCAGAAGAATATGACAGAAAAGATGCAAAAGCACAAGAAATTATCGTATCGAGGCTTCATGAGAAGGTTATTACACATATTCTGTCGTGCAGTACATCAGCAGAAATGTGGACAAAGCTAGAAACTCTATACAGGCGCAAGTCACAAGTTAGTGTACATTTACTGCAACAAAGATTCTTTAAGTTAGAGTATAAAGAAGGTGGCATTGCAGAATTTATATCTCAGGTAGAGGAGATTAAAGGTCTAAAGGCCTAAAGTCTAAAGCATTTAGGAGAACAAATCAGTGAGAAAATGATTATAACAAAGGTTTCAATGATACTCCCGTATGATTTGAGGCACTTTGTTACAGCATGGGAGTCATCTCCTAATGATAAACAAACACTCACAGAATTAACGTCAAGGTTAATGATTGAAGAAGAGAAACATAATGGCAGAGAAGAGTCCACAGCACTGGCAAGTAACAGCAAATTTCAAAACAATAAAAAGGCAGCTTATAAACAAGTAAAATGTTTTGAATGCAACAAGTTTGGGCATATTGAAAAGAATTGCCCAGTGTTAAAATCAAAGAAAATGTGTACTTATTGTGAAAAAGTTGGCCACTTAGTTGTTGGTTTAAGAAAAATAAAGAATCTGCAAACTGAAAACAGAAGATACAGGACAATACTCAAGTTTTGATTGTAATTTCAAGCATTGTAAAAAAAAAAATAATGAGAGTGCATTCTTTAACCAAGAGTAGTTTAATGGTGCTGGTGAATGGTGGTTGGACAGTGGAGCAACTGAGCATTTGTGCAGTCAAATTAAAAGTTATGAATCAGTGACAAAATTAAAAGAAAGAAGACAAGTCATAGGAAATGGGACACTACTTGAAGTACATGGAGTTGGAAAAATTCAAGTGCAAGCATGGAATGGCAGCTCATAGGTAAAAACAATTCTAAACAACGTTTTGTTTGTTCCAAATCTGGCTGTAAACTTATTTTCTCTGAGCAGTGTATTGGATCGAAGTCTCGAGATGCATTCAAATAAGGATAGGTGTGATTTGTTAGACATAGAAGGTAGAGTCATAGCAGTAGCTGTTAGACATGGAAATTTGTATAAAATGCAATGCAGAAGCCAAAGAAAAGTTGAAATTGAAAAGCCAGGGATATCACAATGTAATTTGGTGGAAAATGGCACTGTAAATGGGCCCATGTTAATTTTGAACAAGTGAAAAATGTTTTAAAACATAGCAGTATACAATTCAAAAATGAAATGAAGCCATTTGGTACACAATGCCTAACTGGAAAGCAACACAGACTTTCATTTTCGATGAGTGAAGCCAGAGCAGAAAAATCAGGAAAGTTAATGCATGCTGATTTTTGTGGACCATTTGAAGTAGCCTCTTTAGGAAGAGCAAAATATTTTCTTTTGCTAAAGGATGATTCCTGATGTTTATTTTTTACAAAATAAATCTGACACTTGTTTGAAAATTAAAAATTTTATAACATTGACTGAAAATATCACTGGCAACAAACTAATTACATTTCGTCCTAACAATGGTTTAGAATTTATAGATAAAATTTGAAAAACTTATTTGATACAAATGGCATTCGACATGAAAGATCTTGTTCCTATACACCTCAGCAAAATGGAAGGGCCGAAAGGGATATGAGAACCATTGTAGAAGCTGCAAGGACCATGCTACACAGTAAAAATATGGATAAGTCTTTTTGGGCAGAAGCAGTGAATTGTGCTGTATTTACACTGAATAGAGTAGGAAGTAACTACCAAAAGAATGAGTCACCATTCAGGTTATGGCACACTAAAGATTTTGATTTGACGTTCTTCAAAGACTTTGATACAAAAGTCAAAGTACATGTACCCAAAGAGAAAAGACTTAAATTAGATTTTAAAAGTAGAGAAGGTGTTTTTGTGGGATATAATGAAGATGTAAAAGGTTATCGAATTTACTTTGAGGACAAAAATAATGTAGTGATGCGTAGAGACGTTATTTTTATGCCTAAAATTTACCAAGAAGTAAATAGTACAACTGAAAAAGTTATAAAATTGGACCTGCAAAACAGTGATGAGAGTGAATCAGAATCGGAAGCAGTTGAAAATAAGAACCAAGAAGACTTACACACAAGTTACGAAAACTCCAATAATGATATAGACAATATTCATCGAACCAGAATTTGAAGATATTACGAAATCAAGTACCAGACTTAAT
The DNA here is from genome assembly GCA_917834065.1 of Ceutorhynchus assimilis. Taxonomy (NCBI): domain Eukaryota; kingdom Metazoa; phylum Arthropoda; class Insecta; order Coleoptera; family Curculionidae; genus Ceutorhynchus; species Ceutorhynchus assimilis. The sequence goes on from OU892281.1 coordinate 10,582,181, forward strand.
AAAAGAAAAATTCAGACACCCTTTTGGATGAACGATTATGCAACAAGTTTCTTTTCACAAAATGAGAACCCTATTAGTCTGGAAGAAGCCCTAAATGTAAACAATCCCACCAAATGGAAAGATGCTATGGACAAGGAGCTGCAAGTTTTGAAAAAAAACGACACATGGTCTGCATGACAAGAAAGTGATTGAAAGCAAGTGGGTCTTTGAAAGGAAAAGTGAAAATGAATTCAAGACTAGCTTAGTGGCTCGGGGTTTATAACAAGAACGTAATGACAACTTTTATGACATTTATGCTGCAGTAGCAAAATTGTCAACCTTCAGGGTGCTACTAGTTGTCAGTCTTAAGTTGGGTAAGCCCATTTTACAAATGAATGTGGAAAGTACGTTTTTGTTTGGTGAAATCAAGGAAGAAGTTTACATGTGTTTACCTGGTTCACCTTGATATAAAACTAAACTTTGTAAAAGAGAAGATAGATAGTGGAATGGTGGATATACAGTTAATTAAAACAGAAGATCAACTAGCCGATATATTTACCAAGCTGTTGTCTAGAATCAAATTTGAGAAATTCAGGGAAGGCTTGGGTATAACCAAATCACTGCTCAAATTCTGCTGTAGATCTAAGAATAGATATATGTAATGGTAAAATAGTGAGGAAGAGATACCTACATAAATAACATATATCAATATAAATATTTTATTATTACTTTAGTTTTAGTATTTAGTTAGAACGACGTTATGTTAATCATGGTGCAAGTGTAAAACTACCGAGAAAACTACCTTAACGTTTTTGAGTTTTTGCGTATAAGAATAGGGTTAGGGTTGTACCTTGTCTTGCTAAAGTCAGTTGTCTGATAGGCCTGGCGTGGTCGGTTGTTTATTAATAACAAATAAACTTATTGGTCTGATGTTATTTTACTTGATTTTACAAGCCCAAATCATTAATTTCAACACTGTGCTTTTTTTACAACATACAAGATATGTTTCAACACTCAACAGGCTCTCGAAAACGTTGAAAGCAGCTCGAGACATGCGCAATGGGAAAAATTTGGTGTACCTTCGAAGTAATGTTGGTGATAATTCACCCACATGTTTGGTAAACTGTATGGAAAGTTTGAGCGGGTATTTAGTACTTTTCTGCAATAAGTTAGTTCCTTATCTAAAATTTGAAGTCGATCCAATATTGATAATATTGGTACGAGAAAGTCTCAATATTTGATTAGGTACACCTTTCAACATTTGACTTTTTTGGGAGCCAGAAAAATCCCGAAAAATCGGAGTAGTCGTGATGCTAACGCAACAAAAGTCACCAAAGTGACAGGCAGACAAAAATTAATATTTCAATTTTCGTTGGTACAGAAATGGAGAAAGACAGGGAAGCGTCACGTTTTGGTAAATTTCATTACAAGAGGGAGAAGAAATATATAGCACAGAGGGAGGGAGAAAGACAGCCATATATTTGGGGTGTGACGATACTTGACAATCATAGCCGACGGACGATTGACACAAAATAACGATTATAAGCAAAGAGGATTACCTATTATTGTCAAGCGCCGATACCATTGTGACGTCACTACACATGCGCGTCTCTCTTTTGTGTTGTATAAGGGGGAAATAGTTTTTAAGAAATTTCACTTCTTAACACGTGTATACGAGGCTGCAAATGATTTTTGAAGTGAAACTTCTCAGGCGGCAATCTGATATTTGAAAAAGAATGGAGAGTGATTTGAAGTTCGCGTCACGTTTAAGCACATTAAATTATACGAGAGGGAAAAAAATATAATGTAGAGAAAAGGAGAGAGAGCTATATCTAGAACACATGCCTTCGTTGCAACACATAGTAGAGAGATATAACGTAGAGGGCAGGAAAAAGAGAGCTATAGCTTGTAAAACTTGTGTTTTTTTTTTAAATAAAAGTCAAAATGACATTATGTTGGCAATACAATGTAAAATTGTCAATGCTTTCAAATTTTTTTATGTAGAAAAGGCTTGTGTTGCCAACATAGTTACTAAATTTCTGACTTAGGGAATTATCTTTAAAAAAAAAAACAGACTTTATAAATCTAATACATAGTTTCAACTATCCGCGTCTCCCTTTTGTGAGGTCCTTCGTCTTTAACCCATACTCGTGCGCTAAGTCCAAAGTCTCAGTTGCTCGAAGGGGGAATAGTTTAGGAAGCATTGTACAAGCCACGTATACTGGACAATAAAAGAGAATAGATATTGTGACGCGGGGTACAACTGTGGGGCCACGGGAGTGCAGCAAGAGAGAGCGACGTATACAGTTGAGGAAAACCACCTATTTAAAATATTATTTTTTAAAATCTTAACTTTTTAAAAAAAACGTTTACTGAATAAAAGTTAATGTTGCAACCATGTATTATGAGCCCTCAAGTTTAGGATTGGACGAGCGCGCCACAAAAAACGAAGGTACCGAAACCGAAGAGGATACAAGAGAATACGCAACTAGACTACAGAACGAGCTGGACTGGTCCCTTAGAAAACGTGTCGCGTGTCTGTAATTATTCATTATTCAATTTTCATTTTTATTTTGCATTAAAATTGATTGTTCAATCCAATTTGTTATTAGTGTGTGTGTGTAAGAAGCGTTCACAGGTTAGTTGATTAATTATTATATTGTTTGTCAGAGTTCAATTTATACAAATATCATTTTTTCCATTTTTATGTTTTTTTGTTTGTTTATAACATTTTTTTTTTATAACATCTGCATTGTTCATGTATTTAACAAAAATCGTTTCATGCTGTAAACAACACAGACAAAGAAGTAAATTAAAAATTCAAGAAATTATGTGCTGTCTTTTTGTGCAAGGATTTTGATTTTTGGATTTAGAGCGTGCATTAGGGCCTTATTGAATTTACTAACATTTTCCTACCCTGACGAGAGAATATCCTAACAAAAACAACTACAGCTGAGTAGCTTCCCGTATGGGACCTCAGTACCTACTGGGAAACTGGCTAACTAAAAAAAAAAACTCTTCAGTGTTGAATATAGGTAGTGTTGATTGAATATAGTGTGTGTAATTGAAACTTTAACACAAAGACAAAGGATGGTACCTAATTTAAACTTTTATTGACTTAAAAATTTTGAATTAATGACTCACAATTATTATAAAAATGACACAGTATGTTTCGATTTTTGAGGAATGTTAGATCGAGGGTTTCTCTGCCGTGCTCTTTCCCCTCGTTAGTTCCAGGATGAGAACGGTACGATTTACTTTAAAAATAAAGTAGACGTTTCACAAATTTCTCGTTTCTTTTACATATCACAACTTCCCTTAAATTTTCCTAATATTTGCTATGTCGGGCGCATGTCCAGTAAGTAAAATTGAGTAAGTTTCCACAACGTAGGTCCTATTTGTTTTTCATTTCATTTTCAGAAGATTTGTTGTTTAAAAGGTAGTGAAAATTCTCATCGTTCAATCCTATTGAACGAACCCAGGTATGTTATACTACACACTCAATACGAAATTTCACTTCTTACGGCGCTGCACATGATTTTTCATCTACAGTTCTGTTTTCTGCACCCAACACCAACGATAGGGCGTAGAGTGAAAATAATCATAATAAGATATCTTCTAAACATTTCACTGGAAGAAACTCAATCAATCGCAATTATTCTATCATTCAAACTTCAATGCGAAAATCCCCCTAAAAATGTATATTAAATAAACCAGACGCTTCATAACTAGCAAACAAGTTAGGATTGACAAAAAAAAACAATGCAAACCGTATTATGAGTGTAATTTCCTCTTGGACAACTTGCTTATTACGAAGTTAATCCGGAAAATGCACGAAATTTAATTTAAACTCACCCCGGGTTGTATTTTTATAATATAACTCGTGTTTTGAGTGCAAATTAACGCCCTCACCTCTCCGTTCTCTCTCTCCTAACTCCGGGGAGTTTTGCTATTTCGCAAAACGTAACAACTTGTTTATTCTGGTAATGCGGGCGAACATAAAGCGAACAGCAGCAGCGGTAGCAACGCAAAGGAAGTATTTACGAAGTTGTAATTAATTTGGGTGCTCTGAATGCCAATTTTGCACTTTTCACCTGTTTCACGTCGGAACTGGGAAATGAGAGAAAAGCTTCCCTATGCGCGCCGTGGGGCGTAAATGAAATTGTGTTTATATTTTTTTTAGCAGAAAGTAAATATGTTTTTATCCTGTGCTGAAGTTTAAAATCATACATTAAACTAATTGGGTGCTGGATTATATTTATTAGCTCGTTAAGTCATTTTACTGTCTGCTGCACTAATACGTTTCGCATGCATACGTTTCTTACATGACTTACTTTAGTAATTGATGTTTTAGCGTTGTACAAAATAATCTTTCTTCAAGCTGAAATTCGCCCACTCTGTCATATCTCTCGCTTAGGGTAAATAAATATATCTCCGGGAAATAATATTGATTCAAGGAAATAATACGCAGCCTGTGCAAACATTTAAAATGGTCAAAAACCAATATTTAGACAGCGAAGTGTATTCTGGAGATAAAATAAATTACGATTGACGTAATTTCCGCTTTAAGTGTTAAAAACTGTTAAAATTATCCATCAAGTTTGCTGAACCGTATACCAGTAGTCTTCAAACAACACCGCCCGTGTTTATGAGAAAGTGAATTTTTATTTTTTTTACTCATTTTCATTGCATTATCTACACCAATTTTGTATAATGTAATTAACAATTTATTTGAATGGTTGAGCAGCACCACATAATTGACATTTGACAATATTTGGGTAAATTTTGAGAACTGTTTGTTTTTACCATTATGTTTTAATGATATTTTTGTTAATTGAAGTAATTTTTTTTTTCAGGGTCCGCCGCAGCCTGGTCAGCCATTCAAATTTACAGTACAGGAATCTTGCGATCGGATTAAGGAAGAATTCAACTTTTTACAGGCTCAATATCACAGGTGAGTTCAAAGATTTCTAAAAATGACACTACTTAGAACAAGCAACAAAAAGGCACGATTTCTACAAAATACCTTCGGGTGATAAAAATACGTCCTGCTAGCAAGCACTTTCATGTTGTAAACTCCTTGTCCACTTAAACGTCCATTAAATATATTATACAACACGGTTTCGAGTTATATCTCGAGGCAGTGCCATCTTACGTTAATTGCTTGTCTAAACGTGGATAATTTATAGCTTTAGGTGTTGAGATCACTTCGAAGTTGAAACCCCGGCTCAGACTTAAACGATATCTCTCAGTAATTGCGCTTATTAAAATTGTTGATTGTTTGATTGGCTCGAATATAGCTCGGAATTGATGGATATAATTGACCCATTTGTGGTGTGATAGATTTAGTTGTCTGACTATAGTGTTTTATATTCATCATGACTTTTTTCAGATTGAATAAAATTTATGTAGGATGTTCATTGTAATTAAAAATGACTGGAAAGTTTTTCGACACGGAATTAAAAATAATTGGTGAAGGAGTTTTCAGCAGTGTTTGTTCTTATTTTTCGAAAAGAATTGGGACTAACATTCTACCATGGACTTACGTAAACATTTCAATCATATCATGTTCATCACCTCCTGGGTGCTTTATTTGTTATGGTCCATGAAGTCATAACATTCTTCTTCATCTATTTCGGAATTTTCTTTAATTTTTTTTATCACTAATTCTTTTTCTGTTTGAGATGTTTGAATCATGATACTATTACTTTTTTATTATTTCATTCCTGCCCACTATTTGCAGGTCTTGTGCAACGCTTTTTCGGTAATCCTGAAGTTAGTGGGATGTTCTTTACTCTACTCCTTAGGGCAGCTTTTCACTAATGATTTAATAGAAAAGGTCAGAATCCACTGTGGGAGAAAACGTGCAAAGCATAATTTACCACATGGATGGTTGTAAAAATCCGAATTAATCGGCGAAATCTATAGCACTTTACGGGAACGTAACGTAACGTAAGGCAATTCAATGTGCTATAATTTCAATAATTGAGAATATTAACTCTATAAGAAAATTGAATAATAATGTATCTCTGATGATAATTAATCAAATTAGACAAAATCAGATAAAGCTTTAATAATTAAAAAAAAAAATGTTCCTCGAGTTTGCAAAGAAAATTTAAGGTTATTAGGTTATGTCTCACCTGTTGGAATGGGTTTTATTTGCCTCGAAAATACTCTGGATTATTCTGAATCGAGTTCTGGATTCGAAATCCTGGAGTGAGTGAGATGGTCTTTACTCTACTCCTTAGGGCAGCTTTTCACTAATGATTAAATAGAATAGGTCAGAATCCACTGTGGGAAAAAAACGTGCAAAGCAAAACTTACCACATGGATGGTTGTAAAAATCCGAATTAATCGGCGAAATCTATAGTACTTTATGGAAACGTAACGTAACGAAAGGCAACTCAATGTCCATAATTTCAATAATTGAGAATATTAACTCTATAAGAAAATTGAATAATAATGTATCTCTGATGATAATTAATCAAATTAGACAAAATCAGATAAAGCTTTAATAATTAAAAAGAAAATGTGCCTCGAGTTTGCAAAGAAAATTTAAGGTTATTAGGTTATGTCTCACCTGTTGGAATGGGTTTTATTTGCCTCGAAAATACTCTGGATTATTCTGAATCGAGTTCTGGATTCGAAATCCTGGAGTGAGTGAGATGGTCTTTACTCTACTCCTTAGGGCAGCTTTTCACTAATGATTAAATAGAAAAGGTCAGAATCCACTGTGGGAAAAAAACGTGCAAAGCAAAACTTACCACATGGATGGTTGTAAAAATCCGAATTAATCGGCGAAATCTATAGTACTTCATGTAAACGTAACGTAACGTAAGGCAACTCAATGTCCATAATTTCAATAATTGAGAATATTAACTCTATAAGAAAATTGAATAATAATGTATCTCTGATGATAATTAATCAAATTAGACAAAATCAGATAAAGCTTTAATAATTAAAAAAAAAAATGTGTCTCGAGTTTGCAAAGAAAATTTAAGGTTATTAGGTTATGTCTCACCTGTTGGAATGGGTTTTATTTGCCTCGAAAATACTCTGGATTATTCTGAATCGAGTTCTGGATTGGAAATCCTGGAGTGAGTGAGATGGTCTTTACTCTACTCCTTAGGGCAGCTTTTCACTAATGATTAAATAGAAAAGGTCAGAATCCACTGTGGGAAAAAAACGTGCAAAGCAAAACTTACCACATGGATGGTTGTAAAAATCCGAATTAATCGGCGAAATCTATAGTACTTCATGTAAACGTAACGTAACGTAAGGCAACTCAATGTCCATAATTTCAATAATTGAGAATATTAACTCTACTAACTAACTAATCGATGACCCCAAAAACATTACTAATTGAAAGCCAATTGACAAAAATGAACGACACTTCACCAGTCAGCTGAGACACAAATCAAGAGTGACATGACTTAAGCGTCAAGTGTCATTATGAAATAGAGAGCAAGGAGAGCAATCCGGTGGTTTATGGAACCAATGATGGGACCGGGAGCAGAACTAAAACTGGTACTGAGTTCAGCAAATGAACAGAGTACGAAAGTACGAACAGCATACGGTACATACTCTGAAAACGGATCACGATTTGGGAAACATAACCCTAGAATAATTGATTTGTTTTCATGAAAAATTAATTTTGAATTGGAATTGAAATAAGAGCTGCTTTCGGGTTCCACCCTTTGAGTGCTCTCGAGTTACTCCAAAGTACTCCGGCTGCCAGTTTGACCAGTTCGGTTTCAAGCGTTCGAGTGCAAAACGCATGGAGTATGACAGGTCACTGACAGGTGTGAAGTGTTCTAGGAGCACCCGAAAGCGGCTATTGATTAAAATCGAGGAAAATCATTAGTCATCACAGGAACTAGTGACAAATGAAAATAGAATTTAAATATTGAAAATTGCAAAATTTACAAGATCTGCAATTACTGTAATTATTGTTGAAATTTTATGGAGGAAAAAGGTAAACAAAGTTAAAGTAATCTTGAATAGAAAACTGAAAACAAGTATGAAATAGTTGGTCAATTTTGGCACGTTAAACTTGCTCATGCTTCATTCATTTATTTCTTCTAAAGACCACATTTGAGTGTTTCAAGCACATTTTACTAAGACAAACATCACGAATACAACCCTAGCCGGGCTTGAACCCGGGACCATCAGTATGCAAAGCGGATATATTACCCACCCACATGTTCCTTTTTCTCTATATCTTTCTCTGATTATATATTTCTCTCAGTTTCTTTTCGTGTTTGTCTATATAGCAATTCCAATCCAATTTACCAACACTACTACCAGGTGATTTCGAGAAATTTCACTGTAACATTTTCTTCAGTAAGTCTAAAACCAAAAATAATTTACAACATGTAAATGTGCATCAACAGAGAAATGAGGAATTTGAATGCTACAAATTCAATGCAAAATTTGAAAATAAAGAAGGATTAGGAAAACACTCCATCATACATCTAGATGATTATCCCTATAAATGTGAAACTTGTAAAGCAAAATTTAAACTGACTGGCCATTTGAATAAACATTTAAAAACATTTAAGCACTCGGATGATCATCCTTTCGAATGTGATACTTGTAATGTGAAATTTAAAAAGATCGGATATTTGAAGCAACATCTAAAGACTCACACGGATGTTTGTTCTTTCGAATGTGACACTTGTAATGCGAAATTTAAATTGATCAGCAAAGACGCACTCGAATGATCATCCTTCCCACTGTGACACTTGTGATCCGAAATTAAAATGGAACGCTGATTTGAACAATCGTGATCCATTTTATGATGGACCTCTTTTCTCTGCACATAATCTTAGAGTAATGATGACTTGAGTTCACTGATAACCGACTTGTGAGAGTTCACTGCTATTAAGGGTGCGAAGTTCAAGATATGTTAACTGTTTCCCCTTGTAATCATCAGGCGGCAACATCAAAGAACCACAAAACACAATAAACAATTTAAATCTAATAGAACACACAATTATTCACTTCAAACTTAAAAATCCTTTGTTGTTGCCGCTTCATCTCAAATACAATCACCCTAAAAAAACATCAATAAAAAAAAGCTCCATCTTTGCACAATCAATCGGATTGCTATATAGATAATTCAATACAATCTAGATATAATCCCGACCACCATATCGGAACGTAGCGGTGTAAATAAATGCCCATAAATGGGGGTCATTGAAGACCATTACTGGGGCCCACGGCTATTATGGATGCGGCTGTAAATTTTGCTTGTGCCGCTCGTTTTGGAATCCCGCGCCGTTCGAAATATGGTCCGAACGCCGATTAATAATTAATGTATACCGCAAGAATGTTAATGTTGTATTTTTTTGTTTGTTTCAGTCTCAAATTGGATTGCGAAAAACTAGCCAGCGAAAAAATCGAAATCCAACGGCATTACGTGATGGTGAGTAATCGATTTTATTTTAAGTACCGCCTAATTAACGCACTAAAAACCAATTAGCAGCCAACAAAGTGATTTTCCGTGGGGTATTTATCGGTCGCGCGCCTACGCGAACCCACTAAAGCCGATGATGTATATTTATAGTTCTGCGCCAAACAATGAAATAGCGAGAAACACCAATTAAATACGAAAAAAACACATCACAAAATGTCTCGAGCCAGCATATGTTTGTCATAAATATTTTGCCATAACAGGTGTGACAATGTGAATTAGAGCGGCGAGAAAAATTTAAATTAACTTAATTAATTGCTATTTTAGAATTGTGGTTTATTTCACAGAGGCGGATTTCAAGATTTTTGTAGTTTGAAATAATGATAGCTGATCATGTCATCTGGTATTTGAGAGGTTTATTTTGAGGCCAACTTTATCTGCGTTACCCGTAGAAGAGCAAAACATCATCCGCAAAGAGGTGGTTATTGACTGTTGAGAGGCTTTCTATCTGTGTTAACACCTTCCTTCTTCCAGGATAGACAATTGAACACGTACATCTTCCAAAGTCATTGACAATGCCTGACGTCTCCCATCACATGCTTGTTTCCAGTTATCCAACTCTTCTCAAGGGTGCGGCGTTTTCTTAAATGTATCGGATATTTGGTATATTTGGAATCGAAGCCGGCTTTGTTAATCGTTCAAATACTTTTTGGTAATCTGCGAAAGTCATGTGTAGCTGCGCGGCCTGCACGTTGATTTATTTGAAAGTAGAGCCTTCATAGGCGCACGTAGACGGGCATGTGGCCCATTGTGCTATCCCCCTCTTGGTGCAGTCCTGTCCCACCTTAGGAGCAACTTTTAAGAAAGGTGCAGACCCGCTCAGTATCTGCATTTCGTCTCATCACTAAGCCCGATTTGGCGCAGATGTTATCTGATCACCCAGTGCCCCGTCACGACACCTGTGATGGCGCTTAGTTGGCTCTCGTTCAGTTTTAGGCGGCTTTTGGCCTCTTGGAGTTTGAAGGACTTTGTATGAAGATCCTTGATTGTCTGAGGCCTCTTTGATCCAGTCATTCGTCTTGGAACTGGTTGTTGGACCAATTCCTGATCTTGGTTTCCATCAAGCAGGAAACAACCCCAAGTGCAGGCTTTGGCCCAATACAGGCAGTATTGCTATCTTCACGAGCCAGCTGGTCCGCCTTCTCGTTGCCCCTGTAACCCAGGACTCAAACAAGGGTGACTTGGTTGAGTAGTTCAAGGGTTGTTATACAGTCAAGCGTGAACCTTCAGTTGACCTTGAGCAAAGGGCTCGGAGTGCTGCCTGACTATCGCTGCATATATAAATATGCTTGCCCGAGTAACCTCTCTGGATGTCTATTCTCGAAACCGAAGAACAGCACTCTCACGAGAAGGTTTGCTCTGTCTTTGTCAGTGTTATGGAAATATAAATATGGATAACAGACCCTTGGTTCTCATAAGAACGCTGCTTTCCTATTTCGAGAATAAGGGTCCTGGAGATTCTCCTGAGGCACACATCTGTATAGTGTGATCTCAGTCTGGTATACCGTTGGGTATCCAGTCCAAGACTGATTTTCGCCACATGTCTCTTCTCATATACAGCAGCTCCTGGACTCTCTTCCATCAGAGAGCCGTCTGTGTACCAAATAAGCCCGTTCGGCTTGAGGAAGAGGGCTGGAACTCTATAGCGGATAGAGATCGTTATCCTTATCGCTATGGCACTTACTGTCTTCTTCTGTCTTCTCGAAATCAATAGAGAGGGGACGTCAATAGAGGTAGAGAAAATATCTCTCCCATCTATCTCAGTTATCTCATCTATCCCAGTTATCTCTTCCAGGCGTGACGACCTTGTATTGTCTAGTGGGGCTAGAGTTTTTGGCATTGCATCCCTCTTAGTGAGAAAGGTCTTGCCCTTGTATGTTCAGCCTTCTATGAACCCATTGTCCCCAATCGTTAAATCTCACTGAAGCCTCCCGGATCCGTGTCTCCACAAAGAGATGAAGAGGCATCATTTCTAGTTAATATCCAGCTTTGTCGTGTAGGTGAATTTGTTAAGCGCGTTCCACCAAACTAAACTGCCGTGAATATGTCATCATTGGCTTGATCACTGCTGTTACTTGATCAGAATCTACGTCGTTTGAATGCAGCCAGTTTTGTTGAAACTTGAAAATAAACTTGAACCTCGCTAGCTAGGCCAGATGGGATGATTAAAGTCAAATTTCTGAATCGGTAGGTTATAATATTTCGTTTTCAGCAGTTTTTAGAAGATAGACAGCTCATGTGATTTCATCATCCATGTATTTGCATTGTAATTTTCCTCGAAGAGGAGGATGACTTCTGGTTCATCTTCCGATTCTGTAATTCTACCTTCTCCCAAGCTGTATTTGAAGTGATTATTTTATTGTCTTCTCTCTGATTTCCAACATTTTGTTCGTGTTCCGATCTTTTACCGGAGCTTTGGAGTTTTTGAGCGCTGCCTCTACTTCGCTACAGTCAGTACTAACCTCTGGGTATTGAGGAAAACCACCTATTTAACATATTATTTCTTCAAATTCTAACTTTTAAAAATCGGTTACTGAATAAAAGTAAATGTTGCAACCATGTCTGCGCCATCAAATTTAGGTTTGAACGGAGCGCGCCACAGAAAATCGTACCGAAACCGAAGAGGATACAAGAGAAGAGGCGATTAGGCATTAGGGAGACTAGAGAACAAGCTGAGGCTGGTCCGTTACAAAAAGTGTCGCGTGTCTGTAATTATTCATTATTCAATTTTAATTTTTATTTTGCATTAAAATTGATTGTTCAGTCCAATTTGTTATTAGTGTGTGTGTAAGGAGCGTTCACAGGTTAGTGGATTAAATGTGATTTTGTTTTTGAGAGTTCAATTTATGCAAGTTCCTATTATTTTGTTCATTTTTATGTATTTTTCTGTTTGTTTATAATATGTGCGTTGTTCGTGTATTTAACAAAAATCGTTTCATACTGTAAATAACACAGATAAAGAAGTAAATTAGAACCTAAGAAATTATGTGCTGGATAATGGATAATAGCAATAGCATCAAAAAATTGGAAGAGGAACATCCATGGAATGGGTAGGTATAGAGATAAATGATAGGTGCCTGTTTACTCTTCAGTTTGCAGATGATCAGGTCATAGTGGCCATTGACAAAGAAGAAGACATGATTAGAAAGTTGATAGAAGAGTACCAAGAATGGGGACTGAGAGTTAATATAAATAAAACAAAATATCTATCTGTAGGCACCCAGAACGAAACTTGGAAGTGGATGATGGTCAGGAATTTTTGCAATGTCACGAATTTAAGTATCTAGATATCACATTCGAAAACACCAGAACAGATGTGGAAGAAATAGAAAAGCGAATAGTTAAACCTAATAAAGTAATAGCATGTCTAAATGGAATCCTATGGAGCAAGGAAATAACAAAGAAGAGAAAATTCAATATATAGATACGAAACAATGATAAAGAGTAGCCGAGCCGAGACTTGGAGAACTACAGACAGACAAATTATGAAAGTAGAAGCAGTTGAAATGGATGCTATTAGAAGATCCATGCGAATCTCTCGAAGAGAGAGAATAAGGAATGACTATATGAACCAACAAATAGGAATAGAAGGCACGATAGTTCAGGGCATTGGAAGGAAGCAACTTACCTGGTACGGACTCGTAGAACGAATGCCAAATACCAGGTGACCCAGAAAAATTCTGCATTGGCACACCCTCAATTAGTTGTGCATTCAACTTAGAAGTTACTGGAAACCATATAGGATACTTTAGAACTTTAATAATGGAAAGTTCAAAACACTCAAAATTCAATTCAGAATCTCCAAAACCATTGTGCGCTTCAGAACATTTTGGAAATTTCAGAACCATTCAGAATGCCCCAAAACACTGAAACATTCTAGAATCTCCAGAAACATGTTGAAAAGCCAGAATCTGAGGAATCACATTAAAAGTTACACCCAGACAGCACGTAAAGTCTTGAAGACGTCTTTTTTAGGTCTGCACTATTGCGTCTGAACTTCGGTCTGAACGTCTGAAGATCAAAAAAAAGACGTCTATAAGATGTTGGCCAAGAATGTGTCACTTTTCCACCTAAATACAATATACTATTTTCTCACTCACCCCATTTGAAAACTGGAAATTTTTGGCTGAAAATGACGCACTTTAAAACCACTTTTTTCGCTGGAAAATTCCCGGAAAACTGAAAAAACGGGTCACTCAAATTGGCCGACTGTCAAAAATGTCACTGTCAGGCTTTATAAATGACATTCCAATTTCCAAGGCCTACTCAATTGAAACCTAATGGCGATTTCCATTTGTCAGTCAGTGCACACTGAGTGTATCCGCATCTTTTTCTAAAAGCATGTTAATGGATAAGGATAAATTTTTTTGCACTAGTTCGACAAATGGAAATCGCTATAAGGGAAGTTGGCTACAAGCGCTGTTGCCACCTAAAAAAATAATGATTTTTAATGAGTAATTCAACGTTAAATAATAAAAAAATCCCCTGGAAAAGCGGAAAATTCGAGGAAAAACTGTATAAAAACTCAAGTGGCAAATGACATTTATTACTTGATTGAAAGCGATGTTGCCACAATTACAATCTCAAACCGAATGTTTTTACAGATTTTTCCTCATTTTCCGATGAATTTGCAGCCTAGAAAAGTAACAAATTTCCATTTTCAATGTTAATTTGATTAAATTTTTGAAAAAAAAAAAAACAGTGATTATATTGAGCAAGACAAAAAAAAGGAGAAACAAAAAGAGAGATAGAGGTCTGTCTAAAAATGGTAGAAAAAGACGTAAATTCAAAGTCTCCCTTCTTTTTCCGATTAAAGAGGTCGTGTAAGAGCGGAAAATCCAAAGAAAAACCAACAGAAATGACATTCCGAAGTCTACTTGATAAAACTAGAGTTTTCGTTACTTACCCCATTAGAAAAGGGGACATTTTTGGCAGATAATGAAGGAAATTCAAATCCCCGCACTTTAAATCGGTTTTCCTCCTGGAAAAGTGGAAAATTCGAGGAAAAACTGGATAAAAACGAAAACGAGTCACTCAAAATGGCCGACTGTTAAAAGTCAGGGTCGTTCCAAGAAAATTTTCAAGTGTGCATTTAACTAATGGAAAATTATGCATATTCGTTTGAGATTGTGCACTGTGCACATACTTAAAAATGACGTAAGTGACGCAATTAATAGCGCCATCTCTTGGGTTTTACAGAAACAGTGATAACAATGGAAGTAGGCCGCCATTATGTTGCTTATTTGGCTCTCTTTTCCCGACCCCAGCATTTCGAAATGTTTCGAAAATCTGTTTAAAAATGACGTCATTACTTTCATTCGAGAAAAAATGAGGTTTTCAAACCAGAAGAAAGCGAGGAAGACCAAAACTGGAATGGCAGAAGAGCATACAGAAGTCCATGAGTGAAAGAAATCTCTCATCAGAGGATTGCGACGATAGAAGAGGATGGAAATTAGATGCCGGACAACGAAAAAAGACGTTCTAAAACGACATATATGAGTTAGTTTGTTTCTAGAATGAATTTCGAGGTTTTGTTTTCATTGTAGCGTATAAACTTCCGTACGGCTGCTCGAATTTTCCTTCTAATTTTGTTACAAAGCTCTTGTGATTTCTTGTCTCTATTCATGTTCAATTCGTCTATTGTAGATCAGATCTTTTCCACTTGACAGAAATGTTCTCTCAGGTCTTGTATTGATGCGGATCTTGGTTTTTTTTTTGAGATAGAGAGCATATTCGTTTGTTCAGGTAAACTATTTCGTTCCTGATTCTACTATTGGGGCTCAATCAGTCCCAATTTTTGTATTGGTTTTCAGGCATTATGCATGTCCTTTGTTGGGAAAGTTCATCATGGTTTGACAGCACTTGTTTCACTTAGGTATACGTAACTTCACTTCTATGTTCCTATGAACCTTTCCAGAAAACTCAAATCATGTTGAGAAATGCCAAATCATAAAAATATCCAAATTAATGAAAGCAATATTCCAGGCTCACTTATCACTATTATTTATAACTTCTCGGTAGAAAAATGCCATGAAATTAAATTAAAAATACCAGCTAATGGAGGATAATAAAAAGGAAGAACCGAACAAGGTATAGGATGACGGACTATAACCACCTAAGTAAAACCGGCGAGCAGAAATGCAATCGACCGTGTTATAGTAATTGCGGGTAATAGCAAAAAGATGTTTAAGAAATGTCGGAGAATGTAAGGAATTTTTAATGCGAGATACCGCGAACTCTCGTTATACGAAACTGGTCTCACTTAAATGCTGAAATTCTTGTTTGCCAGATGACATAAGCGGCGTGTACAAGTGGCGAAATAAGAACTAGCTTTACTAGTTTACGGTAGCTAATTTATAATACCGCTACTTTGGATATTATTACGTAGATAGAACATCTAACATATTGAAATGTTCAAGAAGATATGTACTCATATCTCTTGAGAGCTAAAGAAACGAAGAAATGTATAATATACTAACTTTTTTTTTTCTTGTTTCAGTATTACGAAATGTCATACGGATTAAATGTCGAAATGCACAAACAGGTAAGTTTTGCCTTTCATATATTTTTTACATTAATTACCTATCTGATTGAAATAAAAACATTCAAACGATCATTAAGCCATTATCTCCTCACACAAACAGAAATATTCCTAAACGACCATCAACCCTTGCCCATTTCACAAATAATTTTTCCTGTCTAATATTTCATGTCACGATGATGGGGTAGCCAGCTGAAAACGTTTTGTTTATTTAGGGGTGAAGCAAAGGGCCATTCAAAATTCATTGATACATTATTCAGAGGGCAATCGAGATAATGACGGTAATGGGCAAAGAAGTATTAAAAGGGACAATATTGATTTTTGAAGCTTTCCAAATTATTCATTATAGAATTTGGACACTAATTGAAATTTTTCTTTCTAAGTGAAATTATACATACACTAGGTCAAAAAGTAAACAAACCCCGGGCCATCACAAATTTAAATCTCACTTTCAAAGAGTATTAAATGTTTTCGCCCTTATCCGCAACGGGCGTCTCACGGCAAACACACTACTTACACATGCAAACATTATACAGTATAGGGACCAGAAGGGCGCAGACCGCACCACAGGCAATTAACACACCCTTCGCATTCACGACCCTCTTCTGATATCGCGCTGCCACTCGGGGATTTGGTTTTGGGCCGGCATCCCTCTCTCGCGTGTAGTAAAAGATTCAAAAACGTGCGCCGAGGGTTTATTCACTGGGGAAATAATAAAACTTTGGAGGGTATTGAAAAGAAATATTAATATGGTTAGTAAGGGGGAATTGTCAGTGTATAAAAAACTTTGGAGAACAGCAAGTGGTATCAACCAATTCATTGATGAAATCCAGATTCATAAACTGAAAACATTATGGCACTTAGGTAAAATGTTCTGACCAAAGCTATATTTTCTACTTAAAATATGAATCATTCAAAGTTAAGAGTTGGTGCTAGAGCCAGGAGCATCCTTACTCCAAAGTGCATGTTGAAAAGTGTAGAAGTTGTGGAGATGTCAACATTGATAAAGTTTGTGAAGCTTTCACGACCCTGGTTTATTGATAAAGTGTATTCACTCGGCCTAATGGCCGTCGTAAGTTGGAATTTCTTCCTAACGTTTTGCTAGCACGTGTGGCTAGCATCTTCAGAGGTGCTTCCATATCCGATTCTGGTAGCAGACTGACGCGTTCCCGACCGTAAGTTGTATGTGTGAGTGGCTGTGGTGGGGGAGGGGCGGGGCTTCGCCGCACGTGGCTAATCTGTTTCTGTCCTCAATGGGATCTTTCTTGTGTTTTTGAGGATCGGGTTCCAGGTTTGGTTATCGAAATCTTCCATAAAGAAGTTGGCTATGACCGGGCCGAGCGGACTTCTCATAGCTACACCGTCCGTTTGCTCTCAGAAATCGCCGTTCCATAGAAAGTAACTGCCAGTGAGACATGTCCGGAAAAGCTCAACTATGTCATTGGGGAAGGTACTTGATATCAAGTCAAGAGATTCTGTCAATGGCACTTTTGTGAATAAAGACACATCAGAGCTGGCCAGGATATCCTCAGGTTGGAGAGTAATATGAAGGGAATCACGAAATACTCTTTGGCGAGGTCAAGCTTCTTTCACCGACTTCCGGATACTACAATCGTCTTGTACGGAGAACTTCAACAGGAAAGAAGAAACACTAAAACTCAACCAAACCTGGAACCCGATCCTCAAAAACGCAAGAAAGGTTCCATTGAGTACACATAAATACAACTTACGGTCGTGAACGCATCATTCTGCTACCAGAATCGAATATGGAAGCACCTCTGAAGATGCTAGCTACGCGTGTTAGCGAAACGTCAGGAAGAAATTCCAACTTACGACGGCCATTAATCCCAAATGATAACCCCTCTTTGATGTCAACATTGTTCCCGATGTTCAAGAACGATGTTGATGCTATATCTGTGTAGAAAATTTGCAAACTCCTGCGTTTCTAGAAAGAGTGAGTTTGCATTCCAGGACATAAGGTAGATATTGGTAGGTGTGTAGAATTGATGACCAAACTGTATGGGGGTGATGATTTAGGATCTAAAGATCTAGAAAAACCCGGCTTCGTGTATGATAGAATTACCCAAATAATCGCGCTAGATGTAAACATTTCAATTCTTAGAATCCGGCTGGGTTCCCTAACAAATATTACAGGCTCTTCCAGTTAGACTCTGCTCTTACTAGGTGGCCGACAACTAGGACATTTACCTTATTTACATACAAGCACTATTTGAATATTGCCTATAAGACAAGTGCACGTTTGATTCATACTGATTTATTTTGTGATAAAAATCAACTATAGTCAAAATTAATTAATATAAGGAGTCTAATCTTTTCCTAAAGCTCAACCAACAATCTCTGTTTAGCCTATTTACCTTTAAGCCCCTAAAAACACATAATAATGCAAACTCGGCGACAACGACCGACCCCATTTCCAGAAGCTCTTCGGCAAGCTAAATATCGCAAAGGAGAAGTCATAAATATATGTAGACATAATGAAAGCGTCACCTGTATGGACGCCTAAACACACCTGGGACCGCAAAAGGGTGATACAGCGCACACACACGAAGGTATAATGCACGCTTCAGATCAGATAAGCAGCTTTATACCTACTTGTAATTTATTCAGGGGTTCATCCTGATGGGGGTACAGGGATGGATTTAAAAAAAGTCCACATAATAATAGCATATAATTAATTAATCTCCTAATTCCATTCCAGAAGGGTAAACGTTACATTGTCTCTTTGCCCCAAACTTATATCGTTATTAAATTAAGGGACTCGGATCCTTGTTGATTTCCCCCATGATTTCAATTATACAATAGGCAGATTAGGCAACTGGGGCTCTCTATACAATAGCTACATTACATTCTTATAAGGGTTCTCTTGGCAAAAGGGGTGTTATTTCAAAGTTATATTGTCAGTGCCTTCCTGAAAGACTTAAAATTACTAGAGTGGCTTTTCCAGCATCAATTTTCGATGTGGATTTAAATTTAGTTCTACATACATAAATATTATAAAAAACCCTACCTTTAACCGTCAACCTAGATCAATGTATATAAAATGATGTCGATTTGATGAGACAGCCGATATGTAGTTTCGTCGCGTCTTTGCGTTTTCGGCGATTCGCCCCTAAAATTACCCCCAAAGCTTTTCCATTTTCAACTCTGCACGATTCTTTATTGATGCAAATTGAATTTCTAGCAGGAAAAGGGCTCCAGCCGTTCCTTCTCCGGTATATGAACGAGCCCGAGCGAGATGGAGTTGGCTCCCGTGGGAGAAGTTTATCGCCAAAGTTAAAGTGCTATTGGGAAAGCAGCGAAAAAATTACGTTTCGACTCGACACGTTGTTTTTTTTTTCTCTCTTTCATAAAAGTTGAAGGTTTTTTTAAGTAGGCAGGATTTTGGAGATGATGGCTTTTTGTGGTAATTGATTTGGCAGGAATTGCCTCTAGCAAACTCTTTTTTGTTTACGTTGTGTGACAACAAACCATTTTAATAAAAAAGTCAATAATTCTACGAGCCGTCCATCGATAAAATAAAACATATGCCGTGTATGATATAACTTTGCCCTCGTTTCCCCCAGTTTATTCCGTCCGCACATTCAACCCTTATGATCCCGAAATAACAAGTTACTTTTCAATCAGCCTCCGCGAGACGTAAAAAATAAAAACATACACATTCGCAATTGTTTGTGTTACGGCATCGCATATAAAGCAAAGTAAATGGCTAAAGGGCCGCAAAAGAGGGCGCGTTAGACAAGGACCCGTCGTCATCTCCGCAAACGGACAAGGAAGGAAACTGCCTGGATCCTTTGTGTAACGTTAAGCCCGCAGCCCTCGGGAAAGTGGTCACTGATTCGATCACGAAGCGTGCAAATCGATGTTCAGTTCACCCTCTTTCTTTTTGATACAGTGGCGAGGAGATGGATTTGTAATTTACTTTATTTGAAGTAATAATGTTTTTTTCTGAACGAGGAGATTGTGAAAAATTACGTTCTATGGAAAAACCTATTAGTGATGAAATTCGATTATTATAAGTGTATAGAATGTAATTCCTCACAGAGCAATTTTGTGGACAACACTGTAAAGTTGAAATTATTCCTTTTAGTCTGGAAAAAAACTCAATTTACTAAGTGTCAGAGTACTCTTGATAAATGATCGTTGAGAAAATTTTCTGGTACGCCCATGTTCCTAACCAGGCCATCAAAGTCGGTTTTTGGGGTCGTCCCCTCTCCGGTCAAATAAACCACCCTCGGTTTTTATGGCACGTCCGCGACGATCGTAAAAGCTTCTATTTAACAGACACTAATTAATTTAAAAGCTGCGAATTTTCGGATAATTTTCGTTTGATAGTTTAACAGGGGCTTTTAAGGGTTAATCATATTTTGTGACTATTCCCTATCAGCTCATAAAATAAGTTTTTTCTACTACTAACCTGAGAAATTGTCATTATTCAATCTATTTTTCTAGGAAAAAATTGAACTTCTCTCCCTAGGTTAATAATGAAAATAATGTAAAAAAACCTAGGTCAATAATGAAAACGACGTCATGATGCAAGTATATTGTCATGTTTCTATTGGTTCAATTTCAATTTCATACGTCAATTAAAAAAAAAAACAGGTTTCTGTAGGTACATAGGAAGTTACCATAAGCTGTTGATAGAGGGCAGCATTTTCAAGAAGGTCCAAAAAAAATAAATTGAGCACAGATTTCAAACCAATTTTTTATTTTCTTCTAGTAAAAAAAATCCTATATATTCCTCGGTAGAGAAAGTCATTATATACCTTACGCATTATAAACCTCGGCGCTTCGCGCCTCGGTTTATAAAAGCGCTCGGTATATAATGACCAACTTCTCTACCTAGGTATATAATATACTATTTTCTACTACTAACCTGGAGAAATTGTCATTATTCAATCTATTTTACTAGGAAAAAATTGAACTTCTATTTCTAGGTTAATAGGGACCAGTCACAAATTTAAATCCGCGACCCCTAGTGGGAGATGTCAAAAGTTTTTGTATTAATATTTTGTCAAATTTTCACTAGAATTTCGAAAAATAGAGCTGGAAATACATTTTGGTTTCCAAAATATAAAATTTATTCACCACGAAGCTGCATACAAAAAAGGTGTGATTCTATAGTCGAGGCTCTAGTGAAAGCTGAACATGTATTGCAAGTAGTTGAACGAAAAGTTGGAGGGGACTCCATTTTGAAAGGGCATATTATGAGCCAAACCTCCATAAGCAGCTCTCCTTATGTTGTTGAGCTACAGCTGGTAGGTATAACAATAAAATTGACGCTACAAATCCTCGACTGTCTTTCTGACGCCCACATTTTAGTACTTTATAAATTGAATCTTAAAACGATAAAGAGTAAAGTAACCAAATCAATATGAAAACTCAGTGTGTAGTTCCTATGAATAGGTGTGAAGGTTAATGTTGATAGAAGTAGGAACTTACATTTCTTCCGACAGCTTTAATCCATTTTTTACGTCTTTCCTGATCATGGGGCCGACTAGGAAAACTGTAGAAGTGAACATTTCCACTTAGTTAAGGTTTAAAGTCAACCCCTATTTTTTGAACCTTGTGTAATTAAATATAATTGTTTCGTGTAAACAACCATACCTTTATAATGAAATATATTTCGCTTTGAAATCGTTTTTTATAAGAAAAATTACATTTGTGTAAATGGAATCAAGCACTTGTCATAATACAAGAACTTACGTTGCTGTCGAAAGAGGGCGCTACTGTAGTTTATGGACGGACTCTATAATGAAAATAATGGAAAAAAAAACCTAGGTCAATAGTGAAAATTTTTTAGTTATCGGTTTACTTTCAATAAAACACCCATCACTTTAATTACCTCAAATTCAAACGAATGTCGGGAGCTAAAATGAAAGACAACATGGCGTGTGCATGTTGCCACATTTACATTCATTAACTTAAACTAATGACAGAACATCTCTCCCCTAAAGTAAATCATCACTTAAGACTAAAACTAAGACAAAACATAATATTGAAAATGTTTTGGCGCCTTATGCTCTCTATTATATCTACGAACAGGTGTAGAGTAGAGGGACGCACTATCACTGTAACTTGTTATCTCTTCACTAGGAACGTCAATACTTTTTTTAACCGAGCTACCAGCTGACAAATTATCTGGTTTGGCTTTGCCTAAGGCACTAACACTTCCACTTCTTAAGTCTATATTGTCATCTGTATTTGGAGGTGGTGTTTGAATAAATACAAATTTAGGAGGTTCATAATAAGGTGCCACCTATATCTCCTGTATTTTCCGAAACTGGTTTCAATCAAATGTGACCTAAGTTGATCCAACTGCGCAACAACTGTTGCATATTCCCTTAGTTCTGTAACCCAAACACTATCTCCCACAGAGAGCTATGACAATTCCTTAGTTCTATGGCTTTTGTTATATCTTTCAACTTACATCTCCTTTGCCTTGTTTTCCTTTTCTGGAATTTGATTAGTGGTCACTGTTTGACTTAGAATACTAGGTAAAATAGGTAAGTGAGATCTCAACTTCCCATTCATGAGAAGTTCCGCAGGACTTAATTCGCATGCAAGTGGAGTAACATGATATGCTAGTAAAGCTGAATAAAAATCTTTATAATTTTTCTTCAACAACTTTTTGCCACTTTAACAGCATATTCTACCTTGCCATTTGATACTGTATACCTAGGACTACTTGTGTTAGAAGAAAAATCATAATTCTTTGCGAACTCCTTGAATTCGGACTGAAATTGTGTTTCATTATCAGAACGTATTTCTTCTGGAATGCCATAACGACTGAAAAGCTGCTTCAATTTATCAATGATAATGGGTTCCGTCATCTAAGCAAGTTTAAATATCTCAAAAAACCTTGAGAAGTACTATTAGGTACCAATCCCCCAGGTCGAGAGCTATCTTTTGCCACGGCCTTTCAGGAAAATTTTCTTTTAGAAAAGGCTCCCTAGGATTAATTCTTTGTTCCACACATTTTTCACTAAATTCTCAATTTGAGAAGAAAGCCCCAGCCACCAAACTGATGCACGGGCTCTGCATTTAACTACTCCCTGGTGCCCTTAGTGAATGAAGTTAATACACTTTAATTGTAAATTTTGGGGAACAATTATCCTAGGACCCTCATACAAAAGACCCTCTTGAAAACTGATTTCAAATCTATAAGGTAAAATTTCAACCTCAATTCTGCTTTTATCAGGCCATCCTGACAAACTATATTCTTTTAACTTGACACACATCGAATCACAAGCTTATTTTTCTTGAATTTCCTTTAGAAAAGGAGTTTCTATTTGTACTGAGTGAACAACTAAATTTACATAAGCTTCAACTTCATGAACAAGTTCGTCATCATTTGGCTTTTTGCTACTTTTTGAAAAGTTTCGAGACAATGCATCTGCTACCGCAAATTCTTTTCCAGATACATAATAAACCTGATAATCAAAACGCATAAATCTTTGTAGCCTGGGCGTTAACTCATCTATGGGCTTTGTTTGTAGAACCTGAATTAAAGGTTTATGGTCAGTTTCAAAATATATTCAGATACCTGTGACATATTCCTTAAATTTATCCGCTGCCCACACTAATGCTAATGCTTCTTTCTCGATTTGATCATAATGACACTCTGTTTCCGAAAGCAAACGAGACGAATAAGCTACAATTTTTTTTCCCCCCTATCTGTACACTGGTATAAACAAGCACCTATACCATATGAAGACGCATCTGCTGAAATAACAATTTTCTTTGTATGGTCAAAATATGCTAGACATGAACTGTTTTGGAGCAAATTTTTAAGCTCAATAAAAGCTTGTTTTTGTGCTATGTCCCAAGTAAATTCTACATGCTTTTTTAATAATGAAGTTAAAGGTTCTAAAATTTGAGACCTATTCGGCAAAAATCTACTAGAAAAGTTTATTAGACCTAAGAACTGTAGAAGTTCATTTTTATTAGTAGGTTCAGGAAAAGCTTCAATAAACTTTATCTTTTCTGGATCTATTGAAATCCCTTTATGTGAAATTATATGCCCAAGAAACTGTAAGGACTGAACCCCATATACACACTTTTCCTTATTTAATGTGAGACCTTCATTTTTGATCTTCAAAACAGTATGCAAAATTTCATTTTGTTTTTTTTTAAGTCATTATGCTATTCTCAAATGTCATCTATATGACTTATTACACCCTCTATTCCTGTCAAAATTTTTATTTAGTAATATTGAGAAATATTCTGGTGCGCACGTTAAGCCAAATGGGACTCTCTCAAAAGGAAAACGTCCAAAAGGTGTAATAAAGGTCGTTAAAGGTTGTGACTCTTTGTTAAGCTTCATCTGGTAAAATCCAGAATTAGTATCTAATTTTGAGAAAAATTTAGATCCCTGGATTTTAGCTGCTTTATTCAATTTTGTATAGTCTACACATAGCCTAATCTTTGAATTCTTATTGACAACTACAATTGGGCTCATTCAAGGAGTGTAGTCTGTAATTGGTTCAATAATGCCTTACTTAAGAAGCCGATCAAGTTCGTTTTCAAGGGGTTCTAGAAGAAAAATGGTACTACCCTAGCAGTTGTTTGTGCAAAACTTTGAACTCCCTCTTTAACCTGAATAACCATTTTTGTTTTAAAAGTGCCTACATTACTGAAAACTTTTGGATATTCTGTAAAAATACTTGTAGAAAAATTTGAATTTTCAATCACTGAAATACTTTTTGAAGTTCTCGAACCCACTCCATTGGCAAATTGAAGCAGACAATTGCGGAACGCCTCAGAATAGATTTTGGTAAACCTTGAATAACAAACATTCCAGTATTACAAATATCATTATGTCTTATTAATTCAACAGTCATAGACCCCACAACATCTAACTTATTACCTGAAGGGCCTGTAATTTTATTACTACAAGGAACAAGGATTTTTAAGACACCTTTTTGTCAATAACCTACTTAGGCAAGTAATATCTGCACCTGAATCCACCAAAAATTCAAATAACCTTTCCAGCTCGTGAACCTTTGAATTAACTGTCCATTCTTTAGACTCTACTTGGTTCAGATTCAAAGAAATTGAGCCTAAGAAGTCATCATCTTCAGTGCATTCCTGCATTTCTTCATTTTGTATGGATATAACCTTATTTCTGCCCGTTGACCTACATGTTGTAGCCGAGTGACCCACTTTCTTGCACTTGTTGCAGGATGAAGTTTTCGCAGGGCATTTCTCCCTTTCGTGGAACCCTAAGTCACAAAATCCACACTTGTTTGTAAAACTACCCTTGAAAGTGCTTCCCCGTTCACTTGAACACCTTAGCAATCTGTCGATTATTCTGTAGCATGTCCATGCTCTGCTGGGCCTGGATCTTAGCTTGCTTAGCAATTCTTACAGCATATTCCAGACTCAAATTCGGCTGTAATTGCATGTTGTTACTAACTTTTGTATCTAACATGCCTACAACAATTCTGTCCCTGATTAGCTTGTTCTTTATGTTGCCATTATCGCAACTATCAGCCAAATTATACAAGCTGGTTATAAACATTTCAATTGACTCACCAGGCCTTTGTACACGGGAATTAAATTTGTAAGTTTCAAAGATAACATTCTTCCTTGGGATAAAATGTTTTTCAAATTCCCTCAACATTGAGTCGAATTGAACTGGTTTTGGGTCAAATGTCATCATTTCCTGTGATTCTTCGCCCATTATATAAAGAGGAGGTTAATTTTCTCTTTGTCTGACTTCTTGTCTTGGCCAGGAATAGATATATACCTCTCAAACCGTTTACGCCATTGAGGAGGAACCAAGAAGAGAAAAATTAAAACGTCATGTTGGATGTAGTCTGCCAATGTTGCCACAATTACAGTTGGTAATTTAAACTAATGACAGAACAAAAATGACTTCATGACGCAAGGATATTGTCATGAAGTACCAGGTTTCTATTGGTTTAATTTCAATATGAAACTGTCAATAAAAAAAAGAAAACAGGTTCCTGTAGGTACATCATATAAGGTCTATAAACTTAGGGCCATATTCACCGTAGTTTCTAAAACCTGGCTTAGTGGAAACCCTGGGGCTTTTTGTATGACAAAGCCAAGCTTTTCCACTAAGCCAGGCTTTATGAACTACGGAGAATATGGCCCTTAGCAGTCCCGACGTGGAAAAAAACTTCGGGAACTATATAATAACTAGGTGCTTTTTAGGTGCTAATTAGGGCCTCTAATTAAAAATTAGGTGCTCCTTTAGTTTTTGAGAAAATCAAAAAAAAACTAAGGGACTGCTAGGTTTATAAAAGCTAGCAGTCCCCTATAGTAAATAATATTTTTTCAAATTTTTTCTTTGTATTAGAATTAGGTGCTTTTTAGGTGCTCCTAGATAGTCCAAGAAAAAATAGCATTGATTAATTATTAACTGAGTTACAGATTTTTTTTTAATTATTAGGGGACTGCTGGCTTTACGTTTACATGTTAGTGTGTCAGAATGGCAGAAAAACTTCGGGATCTATATAATAATTAGGTGCTTTTTAGGTGCCAATTAGGGCCTCTAATTAAAAATTAGGTGCTCCTCTAGTTTTTGAGAAAATCAAAAAAAACTAAGGGATTGCTAGGTTTATGAAAGCTAGTACCTAGTCCCCTATAGTGAAAAATATTTTTCCAAAAATTTCTTTTGTATCAGAATTAGGTGCTTTTCAGGTGCTCCTAAATAGTCAAAGAAAAAAAATTGAATTGATTAATTATTAACTGAGTTACAGATTTTTTTTTAATTATTAGGGGACTTCTAGCTTTCATAAACCTAGCAGTCCCTTAGTTTTTTTTTATTTTCTCAAAAACTAGAGGAGCACCTAATTTTTAATTAGAGGCCCTTATTAGCACCTAAGAAGCGCCTAATTATTATATAGATCCCGAAGTTTTTTTGCCATTCTGACACACCAACCACTAAATGGTTTAGATATTCGCGTCCTTGGTTTAGAAGTAGTGGATGAAGATAGTGAGGTTTAAGACAAAAATCAAACTCCTGGATTAAAAATTAAATTCGCCGACGTTTCGGCCTTATATTAGGCCTTCTTCAGGGCTCTTGATTGAAGAAGAGCCCTGAAGAAGGCCTAATATAAGGCCGAAACGTCGGCGAATTTTTAATCCAGGGGTTTGATTTTTTTCCTAAACCTCACTATCTTCATCCACTACCAACAAGTAAACATAAAGCCAGCAGTCCCCTAATAATTTTAAAAAAATCTGTAACTCAGTTATTATATAGCTCCCGAAGTTTTTTTCCACCTTGGGACTGCTAGGTTTATAGACCTTACATCATAGGAAATTACCATAAGCTGTTGATAGAGGGCAGCACTTTAGACAAGAAAAAGATAATTTGAACACAGATTTCAAACCTATTTTTTGTTTTCTAGTAGCAGTAGTGAAAAGAATTCTATATATTTCTCGGTAGAGAAAGTCATTGTAGTGTATAATATCCTTGGCTGCAGCCTACTACGATAATTCTGAAACGCGAAGTTAGCACCAACATGGCCGCCTATGACAGTTCTTGCTCACTTGGCAATATTTTCTTTGAAATATGGCTTTTTTGAATATTGCTGTGTTGACTGTGGTAGATTTAAAACACCACATCAACTTTATTCGACCAAAGTTGTTTGAAAGAGGTAGGATGCCAGGGCTGGAACTCTGTAACGAATAGAGATCGTTTTCCTTATCGTTATGGCACTTGCTGTCTTCTTCTCTCTTCTTGGAATCAATAGAGAGGGGACGTCAATAGAGATAGAGAAAATATCTTTATTCGTTACAGAGTCCCAGCCCTGATAACTTTTATAACGTCATCTGGGCTGTTTAGTCTAAAAATAATGCAAATCTCCATTAGGTCATCCTAATGACATCATCTGTTTACCATTACCAGACAACGTATTAAATTAACTTTGAGAATCTTGGATAAAGACAATTATTTTGAAATGGCCGCCCAAGGCCTTCTTTGATGTTTTTGAAAGATGAAGTTAGTTCCTTCCGCATTAAATTATATCGGTATAGTATGATAAACTTCTCTACCTAGGTATATTGTCAACTACTTAAGTAAATACCAATCTGTACATCAATTTTACTAAAGTGTGTCGACGAGTCAGCATTTATTTGGTATAAATACCGCGCTGAAATCCATTCTCGGCAGACTAAGGCTAGTGCAACGTACCTCTAATGGGAAACGCCCTTCTGGGAGTATTGAACGCAGCAGACTAGGTCCAGTGCAAACTACCTTTAATGGGAAACGCCCTTCTGGACCTGTCTCAAACCTAGCTACTTCTGGGAGCATTGAACGCAGCAGACTAGGTCCAGTGCAAACTACCTTTATTGGGAAACGCCCTTCTGGACCTGTCTCAAAGCCAGCTTCAGTCTTCAGTTCAGTCAATACATTATCTTATTATACCTATACCAAGCGCGTTTCTCTCTCCCTGAACTCCACTTACGCCCCCAAGTCACGCTCCTGTTGTGACGTTCCAGGACGAAACGTATAGGGCTTGTGACAATATGTATAAATATACCATTATACTAACAAAACATCCTAAATTTAAATGGTAACGTGGCTAATTAACATTTCGAAAATATGATTCGATTAAATAAAGTACGGCCGCCGGCAATAAATCTAAAAATTTAATACGCTCGTTAATGAGCACTATCCACGAGGTTAAAATTCGAATCCATTATTCTGGATAATTAAAATACATCGAACGAGTCCCGGGTAATTCGTTTACATTAATAAAATTGACGGGGGAAACATTTTGCAACACAATAACATTATTATTAATAATAATAATATTTCGGGATTTATCTACATGCCTAAATTATAAATTGAATATTAATTGCGGGATTCGGTTTTGGTTTATAAACTAACCAAATGCTTTGATAAATGCCGTTTCGTATTTTATTATCGAACAAGTTAATTGACGTTAAAATTAAATTGAAGTACATCCCAATTACTTACGCTAACTCTGAGCTCTCGCAAATTGGCCCCCTTCGCTCAATTATTTGTTAGTCACCAACGAGACGCTATTGAAAAAAAAATCACTTCACGCTTATTAATTGAAGCCATCAGACCGTCGCCCCCAGGAGCACACAGCATCTCCCCCCTATCCAATATCCGAATTATTAAATACACCCTTATACCCGAGTGAAGGGGAGAGAACATCATAATGATAAAACACGTTCCGATTCTTGATAAGTTTCACCCTTATTTTCGCCCCTCGAAATTCTCCCTTGCTTTTTCTCTCTCTCTTTTCCCTCTTATGCGGACGGTGAAAATTACACCCTCAACTGAAAGATACTTATCTTTAACCTTCTTTTCTATTTGGGTCTTTCGAGAGAGGGTGTTTTTTTTTTGTGTGTTTGGGATTAATCAGCCTTGTTCCGCCCGAATTATTTTTATGTTTGAGGATTTTTTGCAATTAATTTATAAAATACAATTTACTTTGGGGGTATTAAATTAAATGCTTTTGCATCACGGATCCTTTCCCTGAGACTTCAAACCGAAATTCTCCTTTTTCCTTGCGCAAATAAAACCCGAGTTTGTTTAACTACATCACTCGTGGTTCTATCTCTAGCTCTAGTCATTTTCCAGTAGTAGAAGCGGAGCTCACTCTGCAAAGCGCATACAACATCTTTGTCTGCTCATGTGTGTGTGTGTGTGTGTATAAATATCGCTCCAAGACATTTACATGCGCTCGAAAAATAAACGAAACGAAAACCCTTGAGCAAACAGAGCCCTGAGTAAACAGAGCCGCATTAATGACGTTCCTAATAACAGCCCGTCTTTCCGTAGGGGCAAATATTTACAAGGAATTGTCGGTATACATTCAATCCAGAGACGGAACAGGAATTTTACAATTGCACCACGTTTTTATTATGATTGAATTTGTTTTCTTGTAGATGATGGAATTTTTCCATGCGAACAAGGTAGTGATCAATATCTGCGTTGTGGTCTAGAGGTTAGCGTTTCTGTCTTTTGCCATGCAGGCCCGGGTTCGATTTCTGGGCCGGTTAACGTGGATATTAATATTTGGAATTTGGTATTAGCAAAAACGCCACCTTTCGGAAACCGATGTGAAACTGTTGGTCTTGTGTATCAGTGATGTAGTGATGCACTGTTATGTACACATTTTGCCTTAGTACGTAATTGGAGATTTCGAATAAATTCAGTAATTAATTCAGGTATTTGTGAGGGTATTTATGAAGCTTTATACCTGAGGATTAATATTTTTCGGTGATTGATTGGATTGGATTTTACTAGTTTTCGGCCTTTTTGATTGAATGCGAAACAATATGTGGGTGTTGAACAAAGGTATATTTTTCGGGGTAAGATTCAGTTAATTCTTTGTATTCAGATGACAGGGTAGTTTTAGAATAATAAAGCCCTACTAATAGGATCGAAATCTATTTTATTTAGCTTACGAAAGTTGTCTAAAAAGCCCTAACTGTCGATGAAAATGTTTGTTCACTTCCGAATAAATATCAATTGGCAACACTTACGAGTCTCGTGTTTTCCATTATTAAAAATTCTGCCACACCACAAATCACTTTTACACCCGTTAAATCGCTTTTTCACCATTATTTGCACTAATGTATACATTTTCCCGGTTATTTATTTTCGCCGAATAAGTGGGGTTATGGGACACTTGTTGATCCATTTCAGGCAGCGCTGTTGCCGAGGCTTCTTGACTACTGTGGGTAATAGAGTCACTGTAGTTGCTACCACTAAACGAGTGATCATTTTGATGGTTTTTAGACTAAAAACCGGCTAAATGATGATTATTAATTAATTAATTAGTGTTAGGGGAGAGAATTGGATAACTACTTTGAGTTTTGGTTGTCATCTATGGTTTATTGTTAAGATCGGAAATCTGGCAACAGAGGGCATCTTGGAAAGAAAAGTAGAATTCGGGGAAATTTTTCATATCAGTTCAACTGGTGAATTGCTGAAAGTAAGGTCGTTCTCTTTAAATTCGCACGTTGAGCAAGCAACAAGTGTTTGGCAGATTTTATCAGCGGTCCTCTTGCTGCGTTCCTTGGAACATCCACCTTTTGTGGGATTTTAGAGGCGTTAGGTACTCAGGTGGTTGCTGGCTTAATTGGTATTTGTAAGCCACCAAACACTCAGAATTTTCTGGAGACGAAAATCTACGCCATTTTGTTGAATTGTCCGTGCGAGAAGCGAGCACGTTTTGTTCAACTAGAAGCCCGAATTGTAACCAGGTAAATTTAAACGTTTTTATCAATCTGAACTTACCTTTTCGTTATCAATATTTAGATTAGCATATCAGTAATTTTGTAAATATTTGGAATTCTATAAGAAAAAGGGCAATTTGACCTCCACGAGGGCCAATTTGTCAGTGAAAAGAAACATTTCGAAGGTGAGGTGTCAGAGTATCGAAGACACTGAATCTCTAACCGTAATTTACCCTATCTAAGAAGGAAAGTCAATAGAAGTTGATTAAGTCTGTTATCCACGCTGTGAGGCGTACGATCAAAAATAAAAAAGTTACCGGTGGTGGTAATGTATAACTTGACACCCTATACACTGAGGAAACACCTACACAAGATGGGAATCTACCAAGATGAACCTATCTGTAGATTATGCGACGAGGACGAAGAATCAGCCTCTCCAGACAACACCTCTTGGAGGAGAAATCTTTCCAGGAGAAGGGTCCCCTGAAGTCGCCAATAAAGAGGCTACTGCACCTAGCGAAGGTATCAAATCTATTTTAGCAGTAAGGGATACAATAAGCTAACTAGCTGCAGTATCAGGGAATCACTAAACCTTGCCGCCGTTGATCAAATCAATCAATCTAAAGTGCCAAATTGTACAGGTTGGTTAATCTCTCTTGGAAGTTGTTTTGTCTCGTGCACACATAGTTAAAAATCTACAAACGACAAAGTCACTTTAAAATTGGCCATTTTGATCCAATAATAAGTTCATTGTCAATGTGATTATTTCCAGGATTTCCTTTTTCTGCTCGACTTAGAGAGAAGACAGTCCCAACGCTAATGTTTACCTTTTATCGTCCTCGTTAGCTCAGACGTCGGTTGTGGCGACGTCGACGTCGACCGGTTCCATCATCCAACAATCCTGAATAAACTGTCGGCTGCAGTTTCTATTGGCTAAATTATTTGAGTTGTTTGAGCTAACAAAACTCACGCTCCAGTGTTTGGCTTTGGTATTATGCTTTGCTTAATGAGAGTGGAGCTATTTTTTTTTTATCCATGGGTAAATATTTCGTCCTGAAATCCTCAACCACAAAACAAGCATTGGATATTAAATAAATCAAATTGCCGCCAAGGTTCTATAGCAAATATCAATATATACAGCATAAAAGGCATCAAAAATTCATTCTGCCGCCCCACATAGGTATACTCAATTGGCCTCAAATAATTCATTAGTTTGAGTTTTGCTCGATCGATACAATTTAAATGTTGAAATAATACATTTCCTCTCTCTCGCCAAGGTTTACCATTGCATATTCTGTTTCATTTATCGACAACCGCACAGTGGCATATCGAACTGATTTGGTCAGGCCAAAATTCTATATTTCTTAGACACAATTGTTTGGAAAAATTGATTAGAGATAGACAATTGTCCTCCGAGCGACAGTCCTATTGAAATATTTTCCATTTTTTTCCAGCAGATTATGATACAATGCAAATTTGACTTCTAAGTTATTTTTGTCAAGATTTTTGACTTATTCTGATGTTTTTGTTGCAGCTCATTTTTCTTGTCAGATTATTGATATCAGTTACAAGAATAATTTTTGTCCTATCCAGTAATGGTCGTTGCAATGCTTGACCGCAATCGTTTGGACCTATCAAATGCGGTTTTCTGGTTAAACACCGTAATAGTGACGTCACGCGGCGGTTAACCGCTTGTCTACTAACACATTGCGGTAACATTAACATTTATAAATGTAGTTCTGCTGCTGGGTGCAGGCTGACGTAATATGCCGTCATCCATAGTAGACTTATGAATTTGTGATGGTTTATTGAAATCAGGTTACATGTTTGATGGATCATCATCATAATGCCTGATGATGAAAATTTGTATGTCTTTATTGGTGTAAGCAATCAATAATCTCTACTACCCAAAAAGGTTTTCGGAACATGGCCTTTAAGGTATACAATTTTTTTCTAATAATAATTTATCTCATTATTGGAACTAAAAAAAGTAAGCTTTCTAGTGGTACCTACCTCGATCTTGACGATCTAAGTGATTAGGTGGAAGGGGAATTTGGAAGCATAAGTAAGATTTTTTCTGGAAAAAATTAGGATGATGGTTGAAGAAATAATTACATTTACAAAAATGTACATATAATTTCCAGGATGAATCCAATAATCATACTTTTAAAATATGTATAACGATCAGAAGATTGATGATATTAGCAAAAGTTATGAAAGAGTGTTTCGTGGCGATATAAACCATTGGAGAATTGAGTTGGAACTTCACTTCATTGTCTACCTGGATGATTGGAACCTGGGCTTTTGGAGGAACATGTCCATATTTTGGAAAAAGCCTATATTACCTACCTTCAAAAAACGTATTTGCTATAAATAAAAACCATTAGCTTATTTAATCTCAAAATTCTATGTTTGCTTTCAAACCAATTAAATTTCATTTTATTTTTCGTAATCAAGCCCAAATCAAAATCACAATCTATTTTTTTCGCTCGCGCATTTATACAATTATTGTTTTATTGCAGCTTGTCAATTTATTACAAAACATGTTATAAAAATATATCAAAAAGGGGTTTGTAATAGCGGGATTGAATTTGGATTGGTCCACGAGTTTCCAATTAATTTATTTTTGTTCGAAAAAAAATACTGTTAGGATGTTGGGCTTCACTGACCATCAACAAAAATACGGAGATGATTTTGCATTTGGGATGAACATAGAACAAGGTGTTATAGATGATGATATTTTTCAAAGTTACTTGGTAGTGTGAGACTTTCTTCTTTTTTTTTTGAGGAGACCTGTCAAATTCTGATGAAATTTAACCTGATGAAAGACGATTAGCCTATACTGATTGCATCTTCCATTGATTTAAAGTGTCAGTTCCTACAACGTCGGCGATAGGTGTATTGGCTCTCAGTCTTCTATATTTTTGCTCACAAGTTTGAGCTGTTTTTTACTGGTGGATGCATTGCTTCAACTTTTATGAGCCTAGAGTTCCCTAAAGGGATGTTGCTTCAAAAAAGAAGAGAAATTAGTTGATCGGTCCAATCCTCTAAGAATCCAGCGATCTTTTTTTCACCTCGTGCTGTTGACTACGATCCTGTCAAAGACAGGCAAGAGAACTATCATGATAGTCTGGATCGAGTAAACTTTTTCTGAGGGCAGACAATGCTTGACAGTAGTAGGAATTGCATGTAACTTTCTTACTTACTCCTAATTCTCGTCAGAGCCAGTTGTCTCATGTGTAATCCTGCCATTAGTTTGAAGTCGTCTATCCATTTCATCGGTGGTCTACCTCTTAATCATTACACTGAATATTGTCTCCATTATTATGGTCTTAGGTTTCATCTTTTGGTCTTTCTTGTATACTCTATTTTAGATGACTGGGGTCTTGTTCTTATCCAAGTCTTTTTCTCTTTGCCAGAGAATCTTTTCTGTGTCTTATGAACATTATCTGCTGCATCGTCCTCTGGGTCTTACAGATCTTAAAAAGTCTCTTGAATCCTTCGAATTTCTTTCTCTGTGGTGCGGAGTGCCATTTATGGCTAATTAAAGAAATAGTTTATTCGTCCTCTCGGCCACTTTTTTTTGTGATTTTATTGGAACATGCCAGGTATGTGACAAATCCTTTTCTGTATTGAACATCCCTTAAATTTATAACTATTTCTCTAGCCTATCTTTATCTGCAACTACCTCTGGTGATGCCAGTGCCTGTATTGTAATGCACCAAATTATGGTATAAGAGCCCCTTGTTCAGGGTGAGTCATGTACTTTGCGTCTCATTATAAACTTTAAAGGCAAGCTTTTTGTCTACTTCACATTTCTTTTGATAAAAAAGATACCACCAGTAATTTAATTTTCTGATAGGGTCCTACTCCTACATCCAGGCCTAGTATTGGTCCAATTCAATAAAGACTGCATGCTTCTCTAAACGTCAATTGTCCTTACTTCTAAGGTCACTTTCATAGTCCCTGATGGATAGTGCCTATCGTCCCTGATGACACCTCGACTTGGTAGTAGTGAGCTACAGGTTTATTTACGTTTAAATTTTACTTTTTATAATAAATTTTTTTATTAAGCATTGCCTAATAAATGGAATATCTCATTTCCATGTTCAGTTCGCTGTTCGGCTGAGCATGTGAATTTTCAGAGCAGAAGATTCGACGAAGTCGTTTTATATTTTTTATAGAGCATTCTCTAGTAAATGGAATGACTCATTTCTCCGTTCAGTTCGCTGTCCGGTTGAGGATATGAGTTTTAAGGGAAGATAGACCAGTAGAAAGGGTCCCAATTTAAATGAAATGATCGATCAATATTATTATTTCACTCAATAATATGTAGTTAAGTGTAGTATTGGGTTGGAATCAATTTATGATTTTCATTAAATATGGTCTTGTGTCTCAGCACCCGGGTTGTATAATACCAGAACGGGTTTTCCCACTAGTGCCCTTTTTATGTCCTCAAAAGCCGCTTCTCGCTCCATAGCCACGGCGCATCTTTTTTTGTCAATTGGCTCAAAGGTCTTACCTTGAACGCAAAATCTCTAATGAACTTCTTGAAGAAGCTCGCCAATCCCAGGAACTGCCGCACTTGATGAACTTGTTTTGGTTCCGGAAATTCTTTAATTGCCCTGATCTTCCTATCTCTTGGAAATACACCTTGTGCAGTCAGCTCAGCTTTAATTTAAAACCAGCCTCCCTGATTTTATCTAGCACTCCCTGAAGCAGTAATATACCCTCCTGAACCGTACAAGATGGAATAAGAAGGTCATCCATGTAGGCCAGCACT
This sequence comes from Ceutorhynchus assimilis, assembly GCA_917834065.1. NCBI lineage: Eukaryota > Metazoa > Arthropoda > Insecta > Coleoptera > Curculionidae > Ceutorhynchus > Ceutorhynchus assimilis. The sequence goes on from OU892281.1 coordinate 10,618,169, forward strand.
TGCTCTCCGCGCATGCTACCAAGCATTTTGTCAATTGCTCGCTGAAAAAACAGCTGGACTGTTTGCCAAACCAAAAGGTACTCGAAGACATTCGTAGTTCCCGTCTGGGGTAACAAACGCTGTTTTATGCGTGGATGCAGGATTAATAAGTACCTGATGAAATCCTGCCTCAAGGTCCAGTGTTTTATAATATCATTTCCCAGTTAGTTTGTCCAGTTGGTCCTCCACGAGTGGCATAGGGTACCTGTCTTTAACAGTAATTTTGTTCAACGCCCGGTAATCGACACACAGCCTAATATCGCCATTTTTCTTTGGGACTATGACCAGTGGACTGGCGTACTCTGACTCGCTTTCCTTTATAATGCCATTAGTCAGTATTCCGTTTATTTTCTCCTGCACTTTCACACGCTCCAACCGGTAAGGACGCCTCACTATAGGTTTGTCACTTGTCAAATGTATTTTCATCTCACCCAGATTGGTAGTACCTACATCATTTTCACCGACGGCGAAACAATCTGAATATACGTTAAGTACACTAAGTAATAAATCACGTTCACTTTCATCAAGCACTCCCAGATCTAATACAGACATTTGCTCTCTAATATTAGATATAAAACTTACCATGCCCTCCGCGATTCCCTACTCCGGTGTTTAGTGCACTAATTGCGCCCTGGCGATGATTTTTCCCTCCGGCCATACAACGTTCACCTCTCCATAATTCGTGACAAGGACCTTGGCTGATTCGTTTGTCGCTTTAAAGGTGATCGCTGCAATAGCAACAGGATTTCGTTCTGTTCCAAAAATTCTGGCAGGAATCTGGAGCACCTCGCCCTGCTCCCGCCCTTCTACGTACACCTCGGAAAAAGTAATGCTCCTTGGCTCCAGTACGACTCCATACGAACCTCCAAGATTAAGTGACCTCCATTTAGTGTCGGTTGCCCTAAAATTAAATCAATATCAGGTATGTGTATATCATTTATTACCGCCTCCACTTCAAATTGACACTCACTGGTCAACTGAAATGGACAAGGACACTTTCTCCAATGCCCTTGTACTGCCACCTCCAAACCCGTGTAAGACTTCATTGGAGCACAGGCACTCGAGAGCACATTGTATTCGCTACCCGTGTCAATGTACACGGTCAGCCGGGCACCATCTGAAGTCACGGCCCATTTTCTGTAAGAAGGAACTATTTTATGTGTTAAGCTCACCGTACCACCTTTCTGATTGGCTTGGGTCCTGCTTCCGCCGCCGCTACGTTCCTGCTGCGCTCGCTTCTTAGGACAGTTCCGCATTTGCAACGGTCGTCGGTCCACTGCTGTAGCGTCCTAGATGTTCCTTTACTTGGCAGTTGAAACAACGAACCTCCGTGATCATGGGTCTGCTTGCTCCCTGTTGAACTTCAGTCGTTCGTGCCTGGCTGCTAAAGCTATGATCCTTTCGTGGTGCCTTCACATGGACACGTGAATCTAAGAAACGTTTGGCCCGGTGTCCTGACTCCTTGCGACGCTCGCGCCTGTCAACTCTTTACCTCAACTCTGTTCGAGCATCTAGCATACAGAGGAAGCGATTATATAGCTCCAAGGGTGTGATGCACTCAAGCACTGCCGCATTGGTCCTCTGGTGACGTGGCAGTCCACCTATAAGTACAGCAACGGTATCGTAGAACACTACGGTAGTAGCAGGTATAAGTCTCGTCAGGTTGTTTTGACCTCCTCGAAATGGCGTCCAGTTGTTCCCTATAACTGTATACACGTGGAAATGCCTCTTGCAATAATTGCTTCCACTCTTGCCAAGAACGCTCTTGCACTCCCTCGCGTTCCAATGCGCCTGTTGAACCTAGCCTCACCCCGCACACATGTATGAATCTGTAAAATTTTCCCATCGTCTTCCCAGCCATGAGCACGAGCTAGCTGCTCGACGAGGGCCAGCCACTACTCCACATTATCACAAGCCTCAGTTAAACTCTGTGCATCAGGATCAAAATAGGACAACACTCCTTTTGTTTTTGATGGTTCCAATCGGCCCTGTCTTGGTGTATGTGCGCTTGTGCTGTCACTATGTCTTTCCGGATTACTCGATATTGATGGAGATATATACTAACTCTCGTGCCTCCGCCTGGATGTGACTTCTCGGAGACTGCACTGACGCTAACGCAGCTTGTGATTCCAGGTTTGTGATCGCTGTTGCAATCGCTTTCACCATAGTTTCCTGGAAGGCTGCCAATTGAGCCTCTGCCCTAAGTTGGACCTCGTGCTGAATTTCAGCCTCGAGCACCAAGCAACGATTTCCACGCCTAAGCAATAATATTTCACGTAATTCATGCTCAGACTCACCTGGGGCATGTAGCTGGTCACTTCCTTCGTTCAATTCCAAATTCAGAACATCTTCAGCGCACTCGTCTTCCAATAACTCGTTATTGTAGTCCGGTTCTCGCTGTTTTCTAGGGTCGATCGATCCATTGTCTGAGAGCCTTGTATCCGTGTCCTCCGCAATTTACAGTCACCAAAGCTTATGGGTTATCCCACTTCTGATATGTAACGAGAATAAATAAAATTGAACCGTGTTCTTACATAATTCTTTCTCTAATTAAAAACAAAACGAACAGAACAACAATAAACAACAATTGTCTCCATAGAATCCTCACAACGCCTCATAGCCACCTCATACGTCAAAAACACTCGCCACCGACATACGACAGCGCGCCATGTATTGTGGGTTGCCAGCGTCCAGGTCACACCGCGCCATCTATGTTGACACCTTCAAAGTTTCCGCAACAGTAATTAAAAACGTTACACTGTTGTTCTTTCAATTCATTCGTGGAAATATAAAAAAACAAAACAACTTGAAGTGCATTAAAATACAATCTCTCGTAAATACTTATTTGTTTTCCAAAACTTTTTCAACTCGTTGAATAAGTTAGGTAATTTTTTCAAATTGATTTTTCATGAACAAAAAATTGTATTTTCCTATCTATACCTGGCAACATAAAACTGTTTCTTTCTTGGCCGTTTTTCCTTTTTATTCCTTTTATATGACCCTCCAGACTTGTCCAAGTTGATCCTTGAAGGCATCGCAATTCTTTACAATTTATTCTTTCGCTCTCGAGGCTCCTCTCTTTGAAATGTCGCTTTCAAAAACGTCTTTGCCTCCTATTTCTTTTTGTCGTACTCGAATTTGTGTTACCGGTTTTATTGAAGTTTCTAGGATCCGGAAAAAGCAAAGAATTATTGGACTTGATATTAATTATGGAATTTTTAGTATTTAGAATTTGGAATTAAATTTAATTTGCAAATTAGAGTAGTAAACCTAATTAAAACTGGCCAAAAACACACGATAAATAGGCTCGTATACAAAAATGACAGCCATATTAATTGAATAGGGGGTATAATTCGCCCCTAAACGCCGAGCCATCAGGACTCCGAATTAATGGTTTTTAATCAGTATACGAGTTTAAATCGGCATTAATTTCGCTTCCAAATTACCTTTTAATAATTATTATTTCCGACATCTATCGAATTTCCGAAAACATGCCTCGTTATTAATATTGCCCTGGCTGGACCAATGGACGAATTTACTATTTGACGATATACAATATTAAAATTAATTAAACTCTGTTAAAATATAATACATTAGCGTATAATAATATACAAATTAATATATATGTATATTATTATTAACACGTTTTTGGTCAGGCTGGTTTTAACTATTACCTACTTATAAGTAATATGATTTTGTTAATTTTTGGAAATAATCTGAAAGTTTGTTGAAAATAACCATGGAGGATGCAACGTTCTTGATGAAATTTAATAATGTGGATGTATGCTTGTATACAGATATCCTGGATTTCATTATTTTTACTTATTACCGACGAGCTTAACTAAAGATATTGAATTTTATATAGTCGTTAAAGCAGTAATTATTTCATCCGTTCACTATAAAGCGGATGATGTGTATATAAACAGAACGGTTATTTTAATTGAAAATATTCAAGCTTAATTATCTCGGCTTAGGTACAATTTATCAACTAATTGACGTGGGCTGCAAAAAGATTTTATCGGTACCGCGTGTACAGGCGAGCACGACCTAAATAATAAATGTTTTTTTAATCATCAAGTCTCTTGATTTTTTTTTTTTTAATGACTTAGAGAAGTAAAACTCATTTAACTATAAATTACTTCACGAAAAAAACACCAACTAGAACAAATGGGTACAAACGATCTCACCGGTATCGCAAATATCCATGTAATAAGGCAACCATTTTACAGGCCGACACAGGATCACGAACTCGAGGATCAGCAATTAGAATTTTAATTGGAGTCGCTGGAGAGCTGGTCCCACGTTTATTAAATCTTTGTGAGCTAATTTTTGTTGAAAATATTTTATTGATGTTCCATCAACCAGTTTCGTTTCGGGGTAAAATTGAAACTAGTTCGGCGTGAAAATTTGCCACTTTACGTCCAAAAAAAAAAATCAATCTCGGCTGCTTACGCTTTGATGGTTTCAGCACGCGTTTTAACATCCACGGCGACAAATAATTCAGTTTCGGGTGTTAAAATCGAGTTATTTTTGTCGTGTAATGAATAATTGCTCGGTGCATGGATCGATCGGGAGGCTTTTCGAAAAAATTACTTGTCGATTTTTAATTGAACTGGGGTTCTATTCTCATTAGTGCTGAGTGTGAGGCGAATTTATCAAGCGCAAGAACCAGTATTTGTTGGCTTGTTCAGTGATCACAAGTATGCATTTTCAATCATCATTATTATAATCATCGAGGTTTTATGGCACTGATTAACCACCTCAAAAAATGTGTACCTACACCAGAATCCCACGAAATCATACTGGAATCCCACGGAATTTTACTGAAATTCCACTCAATCCTACTGGAATCTTACGGAATTCTACAGGAATCCAATGGAATTTTTCAAGGAATCCCACTGGAATTCTTCAAGGAATCCCACTGGAATTCTACGGAATCCCCCTGGAATTCTACATGCTAGTACACTATAATTCCAAGGTGGTTAACCCCTCGTTATTAAGTCTCGACCTTCCTTAGTTTTTCTTCCATCTTCTCTATCTATCGATTGTTCTCTTCCATCTTCCTAGCATCCTCGTTCACAACCTCTTTCCATCTCAGTTTCGGCTTGCCTTCCAGGAGGATCTTTATTGATGGATTATGCAAAATTTTGTTTTGACGAGCGATTGGTTTTTATTTGTTTTATATTTCAAAGCTGTATAATTTTCTTCATACGCCATTCTCAGGACTTAGATAAGAACTGCATTTGTTCCCAATACCCAATAACCTTCGCATAATTTTTCATGCCTTTGGTAGTGGGAAAATGCTGTCTCTCCTTGTGGTAACTGGGAAATAAACAGGACTCGATTTTACTAGTATTTTATTTCGGAATATTTGACACGCTTTGATTTTCAGGACGGTTATTATAAGATGGCGTTTCACGACCTGGGTACCATGCTCTACGTCGAGGGCTCGTCTCACGCTCGCTGCTCATTACGGACTACTGGTCCCTTCCAGGACCCAATGCCAGCAGTCAAGCCAAACGGGCTATTGCCGTCTGTCGGACACTCTAGTCATCCAGGTGGCTCGCAGGCATCTGCACTGGCAACCTGGCTGTAGGCTACCTCACACCTTCCCCTCTGAGCTGAAACTTGCATCACCAGTCTTACTGTCATAGGAGTCATTGTATTTGTGTAAATACAATGCGTATGACCATTACCAGAGATCCACAGCATGTCTTTGCCTAGTACAAAAGAAAAACAATTGAAACACAACAATATGTACAATACTAGGCGTATCCAATGGTGACTCATTTCCAGGCTGATGGAAATGATCAGCCGGGACTTCAGGGACATTAATCTGTGAACAAGATTCATTATTAATATTATTTAAATGACTCGAGTTTATTTCTTCATTCTCAGATGTTTCTGGCTGTAAAGAAATCTCATTATCAGTTAGTTTAGGGTCTTTAGGAAAATATGCGGTTTTGGAGTTATTGACATTTGAATTTGATGCAACACTTTTTCTTTGTTCCAGTTTTCTCTCACCTGAGTCTTCCCTCTCTCTCGCCCTTATTTGATTGGCATACCTCTTCCAAATACTGCCCTCTTTTATTCTGCATGTGAACGTTGATCTTCCTATTTGCTCTTCAATTATTGCTTCATTCCACTTTTCGCTCTTGCTTCTATAATCTCTGACGAATACTGCTTGTCCTGCTCTAAAAAGTTTCCTTTTTACTCCCGTATCTTTCCCATCATTTTTAGAAATGTTGAATAATTTTGTAGTTTTTTGTTCCCTGTTTATGAAATTATTTGCCCCTGGGGGATCATGCAATGAATCAGCATCTACATACCCTTCTTCTTCTTCTTCGTCCATGAAATTTATTCATTTTTTACGACATACCTTTGCCAGATGACCTCTCACGCCACATTTGCTGCATTCATAATTTCTGTATCTACAGGGACCACGATGTTTAAATCCACATACTCTGCAGCTGTTGTTGTTACCTCCATTTTGATTCTGATAATGGTCATCTGTTTCCCGGCGGCTGTGACGAATTTCTCTTCTGTCAGTTCTGTCATCCGTCCTTCCTTGTCTTGCGCTGTTGCCACCACTTCTTGAGGGCCAGGGCCGTCTTATTAAATGGATTTCTGATTCTGAAGGACAATGGCGAATGTCGGTATTTTCTCTTTAGGCTGCAATTTCTTTCAGTTTGTCCAGGGTCTGATCGTCTTTTTCTTCGCACAATCTTTCGAAACTTGGTCCCATCATCATTCCACTAATGAATTTGTCTTTCAATACGAAGGTCAGGCTTTCTCCAAACTTACAGTTGCCACTTAGGCTCTGTATTTTTACATACCAGTCGGCTATGGATTCGTCCTTTTCTTGTTTTGCATCGTAGAACTTTCTTCTTTCTTTCCATGTGTTTACTTTTGGGTAGCAGTGTTCTCGCAGCAATTGGCACAGCTCCTCGAATTTCCTCTCTTTAGGAAGTTTAGGAAAACATAGGTTTCTTAGCAATTTGTACGTTTGCGTTCCTAGCACGCTTATTAAGTTTGCCACTTTGCTGCTATTTTCCCTTATTTCATTTGCTGCGAAGAATTGTTTCAAGCGTTCCTCGTATAAAATCCAATCATCAGTTTCCACGTTGAATTCTAGGAATTTTTGGTTCAACGACGCCATTTTCACGTGTTCCCGAATTTACTATTCTTTTTTTTTTTTTTTTTTTTAATTATCACTTTCGCGTTACATTTTTATCCTCGTCGCCATTTGTGGTAACTGGGAAATAAACAGGACTCGATTTTACTAGTATTTTATTTCGGAATATTTGACACGCTTAGATTGTCAGGACGGTTATTCTAAGATGGCATTTCACGACCTGGGTACCATGCTCTACGTCGAGGGCTCGTCTCGCGCTCGCTGCTCATTACGGACTACTGGTCCCTTCCAGGACCCAATGCCAGCAGTCAAGCTAAACGGGCTATTGCCCTCTGTCGGACACTCTAGTCTCCCAGGTGGCTCGCAGGCGTCTGCACTGTCAACCTGGCTGTAGGCTGCCTCACACCACACTCTTAAAAAATATCTTCCTTCCCATTACAAATTTTCAACGATAAACATTTAGAAAGCAACAACGGAATAAGCAAAATCAGTCCGAACTGGATCATAATTAACTTGTTTTTTAAAAGTTCCTATTGATTGCCAAGTTTCGAATTGTGAAACTGACGCAGGAAAATTTTTAATAATACAACAGCTATCAGGATTGGGCATATACGGACTGTACCAGTGTAAGATTGACTAGGTAAAATGGATCCTCTATAGACAAAGTGAAAATTCTGCTTCTTTTAAGATTTACATTGGGATATAATAATAATAATACTGGTTATCATGGTTATCAGACCAATTATAACATATGGCTCAGCGGCTCAGTTGTCTGGTGGAAAAAGGAGATACAGTGCACTGCCCAACCAAACTATACTCAACGAACTACAAAGACAGGCCTGCTTGACAACACCAGGAGATTTCAGCACTACGCCAACAGCCGCCATGAAGTTTCTCCTAGGAACTCCCCTTTCACATATCTATCCGGACATGGAGGCCCTAAAAACAAGTTACAGAATATACCACACGAACAGAGACCAATCCAACCATTATCCTGGACTTCATTGGAAAACTAAGTATGATTGGAGAAATATAAATAGGCATAAGTCACAATATACCAATGTCCACTCATTTACGACATAACCTAGGATAATAAAACTTTTTAGTGGATACTTATTGGTTCAGAAATATATGTATTGCTATTGCAGTTCTGGTATTTTCGTAAGAGAACTCAATGTATCAAAATTTAGTGGCACCCTTGTCAAACTGTCTAACTTTTTTAACACATACTTCAAGCCTATATTCAACGACTGAGCTGTTGTGTAGGTCCTTGAGAACTTTGGTATTATAAGCGGGTTCTATCTGCAACCTTGCACTTGAAATTCTTCCCGAAGATAAGTGTTGGTTCAAATCAGTTTGAGTGCCATAGTAAAAGGTTTCCTACCCTGTGAATACTTCAAATATTATTTTCCCTGCTATATGGTGAATGTAATCTTAAAAGAGCAGTAACTTTTTTTGAAATGTGCAAAGAGGCTTTTTCATAAACGCCTCTGAAGCATGAAAAATTCTCTACACAAAAACCTATTCTTTGGTGGTCCAGCTAATGCTCATACAGATATTGCATTCAACGTTCAATTATTGCACTTTTCTTCTTTGTAAAATGGTCATTACAAAACGCTACCCGCCTCTGTGTGGGATTAAGCACGAGTGCAATTAGTAAAGAGGCAGTTAAATATTCGCCGGATAGGAGCTTAGAGGCAAAACCGTCCTAATCACGGTAGAGCCGGTATAGAGTCGGCGACGGCGGTCTCTCCTTCGTCTCACAAACTCTCGGTTAATTAGACAGTCAATTATCGGCGAGGCGGTGTTCCGAGCTTCACTAATTAAAACCTTAATTAATGTTCCTCTTACGTTTGTTGAGTCTAATTCGAGCCTAAAGTGTCTGTTGGCATTTCTTACATTTTAACTATTCACCGACTGATGGGGACGCTTTTTAATGTCAGAGAAGGATGACGACGACCTACATTTTAAATGTTGTTGAATGATTATATGAAAATTTTTAATTTATGAATTGGGTATTTGAGGATTATATTTTTTATCCGTGATTAGATTAGAAAAATCACTCGTGTTTTATCGGTCAAGTATTTCGGCTGTAGTATAACATACCCGGGTTCGTTCAGTAAGATTGAACGGTGAATTTTTATTACCTTTCAAACAACAAATTTTCTGAAAAACCAAATGAAAAACAAATAGGACCTACGTTGTGGGAACTTACTCAATTTTACTTACAGGAAATGCACTCAACATTAGCAAATATTAGGGAAATTGAAGGGAAGTTGTGATTTTATAAAAGAAACGAAAAATTTGTGAAATGTCTAGTTTATTATTGAAGTAAATCGTACCGTTCTCGACCTGGAATTCTCGAGGGGAAAGAGAACGGCAGAGAAACCCTCGATCGACCATTTCTCAAAAATCAAAACATACATTCAATAATTTATTTCAATAAAAATTTAAATTAGGTACCGCCCCTATTCTAAAATTTCAATTACACACACTACATTCAATCAACACTACCTATATTCATTACTGAAGAGATTTTGGTTAGTTAGCCAGTCTCACCAGCAGGTACTGAGGTCCCGTACGGGAGGCTACTCAGCTATAGTTGTTATTTTGAGCCAATATCTTTAGATTGATTTTTCAATTTGTTTTCTAGGATATTCGCTGGTCAGGGTAGGAAAATGTTATTACTAACAGTGCCTTATTGAATTTACATTCAACAAGGCACTAATGCACGCTCGGAATCCAAAAAATTAAAATCCCAGCACAAAAGACAGCACATAATTTTTCTAGGTTTTAATTTACTCTTTATCTAATAAAAAATACATGTATAAATTGAACTCTCAAAAACAAAATAACAATTATTCAACTGACCTGTGAATGCTCCTTTTGACACAAAAACTAATCACAAATTGGATTAAACAATCAGTTTTATACAAAATAGAAATAAAAATTGAATAATGAAAAATGACAAACAAGCGTCTAAGGGACCATCTTCTTCTCTAGTCTAGTCTTTCATTCTCTTGTTTCCTCTCCGTTTTCGGTACACCGTTCATCCCTAAACTTGACGGGGCATACATGGTTGCATCATTTACTTTTTTTTTCTATAGTAGACGTTTTCTTTTAAAAAGGGTAGGAATCAAAGAAATAATATTTTAAATAGGTAGTTTTCCTCAGTGTTAGTTAATTACTAACTACCATTCTCTATTTTTTGTGCTGTCTGTTTCAAATTTTAATGTCTAAATAACAAAACAATTTCCTTCCCATTCACTAAATGTAATGTATGTCACACATAATAATTGTATTTGCTCGTTCCGGCGAGTCCCGCCTCGGCGTAAACATATTATACCCATGTAACCAGGCTTACAAACTATGTGTTACATCGTGAGTATCAATAATTAGTACAAGCTGCGGAATCGTGTTATACCGGTCAAGAGGTATCGGAGGTTAGGATCGGGAGGATATAACCAGACCAGGCCGCACTGAACATCTTTAGTGGGTGGATTGGAACATAGAGTGAAGTTTGTTATTTTAGTCACAACATTTATGCTTAGTATACTAAATTTTTTTTTCACCTCAGAGGAAGATGTTAACTAAATGAAACAGACAATCACTAGAAAGTCTGTCAACTTTCATACACAAAGTATATCTTTGGATCTAAAGTCCAAAACTAATTTAACAAGATTACATCAATTATCGAGATTATATAATCTAAGCTTCATCGACACAGGAACTCTCGATCTCTCGGTTATTGCTTTTGCACAAACACATCCAGCCAGGGTGCACCTGCTTTAATCCAAAATCGAGTATAGGCAATCAATGAGAAAAGGCTCAGAAATTGATATTATTCATATAATTACGATATTGTATTAATGGTAAATTTAATAACTAAGCAATGAAGTGGTTTTGCTGGAAATATACATAGTGTGCATGTATTTAAATTTAATACAAAACGATATCGAATAAATTACATTATTCTATAATTTGTTATTAACGACAGGAAAGCAATTAATATGGATAGTTTAGTGACAGGGGGACGATTAAAATTCAATCTGATAAAACGCAGTAGTGGGCAACGAAAGTGAACCAATTATTAAATAATTAATATGATCGTCATTAAGCCAAAGTCAATCGGGCATGAAATTATTGGTAATTCTAGGTTTTGCTTATACGGCTTGCATTCCTTCGGTAAATAGGAAATTACTTTGAGGGATATTTTACTTTGTTTATTAGTTTCTTTGGTAGGTATGCAGAAAATCAATTTACATTTTCCGTTTTCATAGAATGTTAAATGGCTTCCATAAATTCATTAACATAATAGGATTTTTTATAATACATGACAACATTTGTTTTTACAATTCAATTATTATTAGTATACGCTATTCGCTAATTCATTACTCCTGTTATTTTTCTAGTAAAACATCATCAACGCGACACAATTTAAACAAATACAATTGTTTACAGTCTGTCAGTTTGCCTATAATTATGCCCAAGTACGAACCCAAGTGAAATGCAAACCGACTATATTATGTAGAAAAACAAACACAGAGAGCACATACACATACACACATATTGATTTTTCCGTTTAAACAAAACGTATATATGCGCACGGAACGAGTGTACCTTTTACACAAAAGCAACTAGAACAAACAATATAAAATAAACATTAAATTAATGGAATGACATTGCGCTATCTGTATTTTGTAAACAATAACGTTTATTTTGTAAATTGTCTATGTATTGTTGCGTTTCGTGCCGGGTCCGTGTAAACACCGGTCTGCTGCTATAGGGTTCGATTTTGAATGGCATGGCATAGCGGGTCCTATCAGAAGAGGGTGAAGGTATTGGCCAGATTAATTTGTTTTTGATAAACCGTCACTGATAAAATAGTGAATCGGGTTAACTAGATATAGTTTGACAGGCCAGATTATTCGCCATATTCGTCCACTGCTGAAATAAGCCTTCAGGGTGTTTATTCTTGAAACAGAGGAGCAGCATTCCCAGGAGAAGCAGTGTTCCGTCTTTGTTACTTATATTATCATCAAAGACGGAACACTCGTTTTCCTGGGAACGCTGCTCTCCTGTTTCAAGAATAAGGACCCTGTAGTGATTTCCACCTCTCTCCGCCTTGTGCTTCTTCCATTCAGTTGGTATAAATATGCACCTCTGACCATCATCGAGTGGGCGGTCTTCTTCTGTTGAGGAATGTAAAAGGCTGTTATAATTTTTGTCCACCTGTGATCGGTTATTCCAGTAAAGGACCAGGCTCATTTTTTCTCACTAGCATCCGTTGTACAACTTTGTCCTCTGATAACTTCATAGAGTTAATGTTCTGATTCCGTATATCACACCAGGTTGAAACATTTTCTCCCGAGACAAATATCGATAGGTATTCGTTCGAGTGTAAAAGTTCTCTATTTGAGTTATTAATAGTTGAGCTTTTACTTGCAACCAGGTTAGTCATTACCACCTTCAGAGAAGCAGTTTCCACTTCAAGTATTCAAGGAACTTTGTTATTATTAAAATATCATCAGCAAAGTAGAAATGGTTGAATTTCTTGAGGTTGATGTTAATTTCGTAGTTATTGATATTAATATATTTGAGCATGTATTCTAAAAGAGTTGTGAACAGCTTGGGGATAATGACATCTCCCTATCGTCCACATTATCCTATCTTTAGAGGTAGCCCTTCCTTACGTAGTCTTGTGCAGGTAATTGCATAATCATATAGTTGTTGAACAACACATATAATGATTTTCTACAATCTGCGAAAGCTTCAAAAATAAGAGGATCAAGGGCTTTTTGTAATCTATACATTTCTAGATGAAGAACTTAGTCCTATGAAAATGATCGTTAATACCGTGGTAAGAAATCTAGATTATCCGTCAATATTTTCGTTATATTTATTCTCATAAAGAATTTATATCGTTAAAAGGCAACTGGCAACTGATGAGTTGTTTCTTTTGGAATTCAGTTTCTCAATTATGCATTTTGTTACCCACATAGTACAGTCAAGTAGCACTCTGAGTAGCTCTGTCATTATATCCACACTGGTATGGAACTGCCAACAATTCTTGAGGCAACTGGCGTCTGGCAATAGAACCAGCCTGTCATGGGTACCAGGACACCAAGGAGTCGCGAGAAATTAAATAGCGGACCAACTTGCAAGACAAGGAGCTGCAATACCATTCCTTGGACCAAAACATTTCTTTGGCATTACGAAAAACCCGGCCCAAAAGCCTGTAGTATAACATACCCGGGTTCATGGTATTTGAATTTTTATTATCTCTTTTTTTAACAGATCTTCTGAAGAACGAAATAAAAAACAGAACTTTGTGGCAACTTACTCAATTTTACTTACTTGACATGCGCCCGACAATCGCAAAATTAGGAGAAGGACCCTGCCAAAGTATACGGAAATTGTGTTTATATTAGAATTGACTGAATTTTGTATATAATGTAGATCGTAGATCACACCTTTGTGATTAAAAGTTACCATTCCACCAATCCTGAAAAATGACTCCTCTTTGAGAAAATTAATTTCATAGATAGCAAGTAAAACGCTTGGACATTCATGGAGGCTCCATGTAGCATGAATAGGTAAGCTGTGACGCAGTCGTGTGCTACGTGGAGCCATTTTTCAGGATTGGTGCAATGGTAACTTTTAATCAGAAAGGCGTGATCTACATTATATTCAGTCCATTCTGATAAAAACACAATTTCCGTATACATTGGGCAGGGTCCTTTAAGGGAAGTTGTGATACATAAAATAAAGGATACATTTGTGAAACGTCTAATTTATTATTAGAAAATCGTACCGTTCTCGATCTGGAACTCACGAGGGGACAGAGCACATCAGAGAAACCCTCGATCTACACTCGTCAAAAATCAAAACATACTGTATCATTTTAATAATAATTGTAAGTCAATAATAGTTTAAATTAGGTACCGTCTCTGTCTTTGTACTAAATTAATTCCACACATTCCACACTACATTCAATCAACATCACCTATATTCAATACTGAAGAGTTTTTGGTTAGTTAGCCAGTCTGCCAGCAGGTACTGAGGTCCCGTACGGGAGGCTACTCAGCTATAGTTGTTATTTTGAGCCAATATCTCTAGACTGATCTTTCAATTTGTTTGCTAGGATATTCGCTCGTCAGGGAAGGAGAGTATTAGTAGATTCAACAAGGCCCTAATGTACGTTCCGAATACCTAAAATTTAAATCCCAGCACAAAAGACAGCACAATATTTCTTAAGGTTTTAATTTACTTTTTATCTGCGTTGTTCACAGCATGAAACGATTTTTGTTAAATACATGAACAATGCACATGGTATAAAAAATGTTATGAACAAACAAAAAAAACATATAAATGAATAGTATATTATGAATGAAGTTTTCCGTGGAGGTTTGTATACTATTTTATTTTCAACTCTCAATTTCTGAGAAAAAAGGTTTTATAGTACGAAATAATAGTGTGAATTGGCCTTAGAAAAAATCATCTTTCACTTTTTTTTTGTCAATGTCATCAATTTTAACAAAAAAACAAGCAGACAAATCCAGTCCCGATAAAATGTCAAAGTACAGAAACGTGACAGTATCAAGATTTTAAAAAGTCTGTAATGTCAATATTACATAGACAGTTGAAAATAAAGAATATTACTTGTATAAATTGAACTCTCAAAATAGCTATTTTCCTAACGAGCAAGAGTTAGGAACTATATTTTTTCTACGAGCATAATAAAGCTGATGTTACAAGAAGTTTAATTTAAATAAAATGCGATTGTGCAGAAGGTAGAATTAAAAATGTATTGAAAGGTATTTATGAAAAAAAGATAAAGGTATCAAAGGTAAAGATATAGGTGTATCAACAATACAAACAATTTCATGTCACAATGGTTATTTCAATCTCTTCCCGCACTGGTGCGGGAAAAAAGTCTTCCCGCACAGCGAATCGTGCGGGAAGAGCCATTTCCCGCACGCTCGTAGAAAAACAAAATAACATTTATTTAACTGACCTGTGAATGCACCTTATGACACACAAACTAATCACAAATTGGATTGAACAGTCAGTTTAATACAAAATAAAATTGAATAATGAACAATGGCGGACAAGCTTATTCCCTGGTCTCTCATTTTCTGTCTCCCCTTCGGTACTTTTCTTGTGGTGCGTCCCGTTACCATAAATTTCACAGCGCATACATGGTTGCAACTTTACATTTCTTTAGTAAACGTTTTAAGAATTTAAGATTTGAAGAAATAATATTTCTCAAATAGGTGGTTTTCCTCAAGCCTTAATCTAGGAATCCACTAGATATAAGGGGAAGCACATTGGATCTAATCAGGTCGCAGTGCGCAGAGGTCCTTAACCTAAACACCCCAACCATCATGATCTACAATCTAACCACATAGTAGTTTGAGGGTGTTACAGTGAATTTCACTATTTTCAATAATTCCATCTACAAGTTTGGATTTTTTCGTAATTTCTGAGTGACTTAAGTGCTGACCCTTGGCCAAAGGGTATTTAAAGATGGAGAACTGGGAATGATTCTCAGAATTGTCTCTTACCCTATAGCAAACAATTTCCAATTTAAATGTATAAGATGTTTCATTCAAGTCTTTCCCTTATAACCTCTTAAGACAAACATTTCAGTTGCCTTTTGGCTGAAAAGTAGAAATTTGCAATTGTAAACAGCCAATACATGCAGTGGGTCAATTTATAGTTACGATACACTTTGGCTTTCTTCAAAGTCCACACCAGGTTTTTTTGAAAAGATCTAATATTTTGTTGGCTTGTTGTTATTAAAACTGAATAAAAGTAGCTTCATTGTTTATTTTTGTTACTTTAAAAAATATCTTTCAAATCACTTGTTTCCAAATGCTTGTTAAGGTTTCAGCTTGTTCCCAGATCTCAACAAATATATTTCTCAATTTAATTCAGCATTTCTGATACGCCATGTACTCCCATTTACATGTTAGAGTAACTTTTTTAAAATTTAGAGCTGCCATCCTAGCACGAAGTACGAACGAGTTCACTAGAGAATAAAATAGAAAAAAAGGCGCCTGACAGGGACGTACGTTTGTTAAATTTTAATAGAAACTCCGTTTAACACATTCATCTGAACGCTGCCCCACGAATAAAGAATTGAAATGAATGGCATGAAAAATAAATAGCTCTGTCCGTTGTAGCGTTTTTCCTTTTCTTTTTATTTTTTGTAGCCCAAGCACTGAGCTTTCGCTGACGAGTGTTTGCTTAGCTTTGCGCAAACATTGTGCTCTCTCTGTTTGTTTTTCCAGTTCAGTGCAAGTCCGATTTTGCCAGTGCAGTATTTGCCGTGTTTTTCCTTGTAATTGACAATTAAAACGGGCATCACATCCGTTTCAGAACGCAAACACTTCTATAGTCTCTAGAGTAGCTACAATGCTACGTATTATATCTGTACAATAAAGTTTTATTTGAGCAGGAGATTTAAAACTATTTGAGTCTGGAACTGTTTGCCAAGTACCTACCTTGAGTTTAATCTAGGGGGGCCTTAGCCCAAGTGGAATTAAATAAACGGTGTAGAAATTTGAATATATTTTTTTTTCTCTATTTTGTTTATTGACTTTGGGCTTTCATGTCAAGGTAAATTTAAGGCCCGTAGTAGTAGTACTACTAGAAAGACCATCTAAATAGATACAAAAAACAGTTATGGTTATACCACAAATCTATGAATGAGAAGTAGGATCACAGAAACTTTTATTGAAAACACTATACTACAATCCATAAGTGACGAGCAACGTACAATAATTCTGAATGTATGGTCAGTTCGGGAAAAAATCATCTTACGAGTGAGATGTTGAAAGTCGAAGGAGAGACATTCAAAAGCAGAAGTCCTCCTAACTGAGCTCCAGAAACATGGAAATAAGCAGTAATCTTTAACTTTTCAGGAAAGATCAAATCAACTACCTGAGCCAGAAATTCCATATTCCACGTTGACAGGGTTCTAAAGTCCATGGAGGTAGTTCAAGAGTATATTATTCATCTAGGGCGTACGAACCAGCTTGGAGTAGATAGTCAAACATCAAGGATCTTCAGACACATTAGCCTCACTTTCATGCTATTTGAAAACTTTGGTTACAACCGACCATCCTGTGGTAATCCATGAAAACTAAACACACTCATAAGGTATCACCAGCCGCCTCCGAGCCTACCAAAGCATAATGGAGTGAGTGAGAGTGATATTGGAAGCGAGTCTCAGGTAGAATCCTGAACAAGAATATCAGAAGGAGAATAGGATTCTGTAACGCAACTCTGGAGTTTGAAATGGTGATGGCCAGAAACAACCCAAATGGGCTAAAGTTTTAATGCAGTAGAGTCCAAGGAAGAGGAAGAGATGGAATAATAGTGAAAAACAAGAAAAGAAAATAGGGTTTCATGACAATGCAGGAAAAAAAAGTGTAACAGGTGAACAATGCAAAAGCGATTTCAATTCAGACATTGAGACTTTCGCATTTTCTGGATTTTCAAATTTAGATTTTATTACCATTCATTCAGTAAGTATGAAAATGCACAAAGTATCTGCTTGTATTTATTCAAGCTACCCTTGCACCATTCTGAAAATATGTCACCCCAATCCATATGAGGGTTAAAATGTTCACCATTCTTACATTTCCAAAAAAAAGATTATCTTCAAACTCCGAACACACTTTATGTCTTCAAAAGAAAATTTACGTTACAGGTTTGACATGGCTCCAGGGAATTTACCCTGCATAAGCCTTCATATCCGGGGGCGAGCTCCATCGTCAGAAATTCCCTCGGGAGTTTTTTTCCCTGCTCTTTCATTTTCCGTGAATACATAAGCGAAATCAATCTTTGCCTTCTCGCAAAAGTTATATCGAAAGCCTCAGCTTTGGCAAGTCGGCGAAATCTTTATTAAATTTCGGCGGAAATTTTTAATGGAAAGCCCCTTCGCGTTTTGCTAAAAAGCCCAATTGGCTTTTGAAAATAAATTACTGAAATGCACTTGTATTATCGCCTTGAAAGAACACATTACAATTATTTATTAGAGCAACATAATTTATTTGCAATACTTTGACATTTAAATTTATGGATTATTACCACAAAAGATAATAATAATTATGATTCCATTCAATGCAACACCTGCAATAGCTCCAATATAATATGCAATCCGAAACAATTTAATGCATATAATTATTGTAAAATAATACAATTTATTGAAATACATAGATTTAAATTTCTGGTTGTATAACTTCATTATTATTGTGTTTTGGCTGCGAATAATGAGGTCAAAACCTGCATATATGAGTATTGCAATAATTAGTTTTATCTTAGATTATTAAACAATCTGGTTTATTTAATTTGTGTTAATAAACATCGACTCCGTGGCGCAACGGTAGCGCGTCTGACTCCAGATCAGAAGGTTGCGTGTTCAAATCACGTCGGGGTCAAAACATTTTTTAATTTTTTTATTCTGTTTATTAAAGATGCATTTCAATTATTGTTTCAGACTGAAATAGCCAAGAGACTGAACGCCATCATTGCACAAATTCTTCCTTTCCTATCGCAAGAACATCAGCAACAAGTTGCCACAGCAGTGGAGAGAGCGAAACAAGTAACCATGACAGAATTAAATGCTATTATTGGGGTAAGTTAACACCATTATTATGAATTTAATTGTCTATACCTACATTTTCCTGACTGTAAACATCAGTAATTTTCTACAAACTTCTCAGTTGAAGATAATATGATTGAATTCTGGTTTTTTTGAAAATCATTGCACTATAATTATAATACCAGGAGATATTTAGATTTTGGTTCTTCCATGCACCAACTCACATTTTGTAGTTGCATGCTTTCCAGGTGACTTCATTTAGTTTGTCCACGAAATCATCTCAAATCAATAATAATGTTGTGTGATCTCTGACGCCACTATAATACTCTTCTTTCACAGTCAAGTTCAGATTGAGATTATTGGTCATTCTAGGGGCGAACTTGGATGTGTAAGACTGCGATCCTTTGCTCGACACATGCGAGTTGATCAAAACCTTTTCTCGTATAGTGAATGGTTCATTGCGTCGATGTATTGCTAGTATTGCTGGGTCTTCAGATCTCTATTTCTTTTCTCTTCAGGATTGGATGCTAGGTGATACAACGGTATAAGATTTTGGGTAAAACCGAAGCAGTGAGCAACTTGTTGCATGGCACCTATGACAAACTGCGTGTCATTGTCACTGATGAACTTTCTGGGAGCTCTATATCTGAGAATAACTTCATCGATAAGGCATTTCGCACAAGCTTCTGCTGTAGCAATTTCCAGTGCGAATAACTCTATCCATTTGGTGGCAGTATATCTTCTATAGCGAAAACCCACCTTTCACCTGTTTCTGCTTCAGGCAGTGGTCCAAATAAATCCATAGCTAAGGTTTCAAATCGCTGAGTCAGAACAGGAGTCTGAGTCAAACCAGAAGGCTTAAGATTCGTTGGTTTGTATCTTTGACATTCTATTCATTTTCGGATGTGTTCAGTGATGTCTTTTCTCATCATCGGCCAGTAAAACCTTTGTGAGATTTGCTTAAAAGTTTTGTCGACGCTGTAGTGTCCTGCGAGTGGAGAATCATGGAACTCATGGAGTATAGACCCTACTCGACCTTGAGGAACAACTAATTGAGCTTCGTCAGAATCGGAGTCACTGACGTAACGGTGTAAAATCCCCTGAACCATAAGGTAGCCTCGATTGATCCATCTGGCAAAGTCGACAATATCATAATCAGCATTCTCGAAACAGTCGATAATACTCCTAGTGTATGGATCATCTAACTGCTGGGTTCTGGTCTCTGCAGCCGATTTATTAGGTAGCAAAATAGTAACTATATCGACAGCTATTAGTGACTGGTCATTGCTATCCGAGTCATTGGCAAAGTTTGGAATGAATCCACGGAACCATGAACAAGTCTGAAGAAAACTGATAACTTGTTTCACGTTCTTGGGTGCGGCAAGATGGGTGATAGCGACAACCTTTTCCGGATCGGCTTCGATACATCTCGTCCAATAAGAGGACCAACCTATTTAACTTCTGAAGTACTGAAAGTGCATTTCTTCTTGTTCACCTTCAACTTGTAAATGCGTAGACGGTTGAAAACATCACTCAAGTCTTTGATGTGTTGTTAAGAAGTCGTGGATAAAATTATTAAGTCATCAAGGTATCCTAACATCTGGATATGCGGCAAACCTGAAGAAAAACGGTTTATTAGCTTTTGAAAAGTTGCGGGAGCTGTGGATAGACCAAAAGGCATCGTCTTATATCGATAAAGTCCAAATGGCGTGACAAAGGCGGTTTTATCACGATCTTTTTCTCTGACAGGTACTTGATGATAACCACTGTTCAGGTCTAAGGTGGTTATGTAGTTAGCTTTTCCAGTTGAATGGATAAGGTCATCTTTACGAGGCAACGGGTAACAAACATTCTTGGTGACAGCATTCAGTCGGTGATAATCGACACAAAGACGTGAAGTTCTGTCTTTCTTCGGTACAAAGACGACTGGAAATGCGTATGGCGATTCGCTCTCTTCAATGATATCGCTGGCAAGAAGTTTGTCAAGCTCCTGACGCACAACTTCTTTCTTCGCAGGAGATAAGCGATATGGTGGTGCAGCTATGGGAATATCATCAGTGAGGATGATGATATGCTCAGCATATGGGGTAACTCCTGTATTTTCATCGAACAAATCCTTGTTATGTTCCAACAGCGATTTCAATGTCCCTTCTTCAATATTGGAAAGAGTCGGCAACGACAAATCATTCCTGTCAACAACTGACAAAACTGCGTTGGAATGCATCCTGTAATGGCAAGGAATTGCTTGGATCATCATTGAAATAGTATATCTTCTTAGGTATATTGAGCACTTTATAGAATTGTCATATGGAATCAACACCAAGTAAAGTCTTACTATCTTTGTAGTCTGGAACAGCAATCATTTGCAGTTTTCGTTGTTTATTTATAACTTCGATGGAACACTGGTACATCTTCGCTCCAACTTCTCGGGGTATACCATCAGCAAATACCAGTTTTATTGGAGCAGTTTAGAATGGAGGCCGAATAGCATCTAAGTGGCTTAACAACTTTGTACCTGCAACACTGTATCTTGCTCCGGAATCCCCAAAAGCAAAACCTTATTTACTTTGAATGATCACAAGTATCATGGGTCTCAAAGGCGAACCATCAAACGTTGATAACAAATTGGCAGTTTCACCAAAATCAGCAGCGAGCATTTCGTCAGATGAAATGGTTGTTGGTGCAGATTTACATTGAGGACAATTGGAACGAATATATTCTGGACTACCGCATCCATAACATGTTACATTTGTGGAGGACGGGTTACTGGATCGGAACATTGGAAAACAATTTGTAGTGCATAGTGTTGGAGTTCCTTTCGATACCCGCTACATATTTGGCGCCCAACGTGGGGCCTAAGGTTTTGTAGTGAACCATCACCCCAATCTGGACTAATTTTGTGACTGTAGGTCAATGAACTATAAAACGCGAGACATCGGTGTGAATGTGCATTAATTGACTGAATTGTGTAAGTTTTGCCACATTCAGATGTTGCTCCCACAATTTCTGGAATATTCCACACAAACCGACATTTGAAATGAGAGACTTGAAAGAAACTGAAGTCGCCTGAAATCTCGTTACAGTTTTTTTGCAACATCCTCTTAGCAAAACGTTTGTCTAAGAAATCATCTCAGATCAATAATAATTTATTTTCATTCTCATAGACACAAATCATGCTTTGATCTTTGAAACATAACTTATTGAATCTCTCATTCCAGCGCTTTGTATCTTCTTTCAATGCATACAAAGACCTTCGAGGAATCGAATATATCTTTGTTTATACTCCTTTAGGTACATCATTTTTGAGGTCATCATCATCGTCTACTAATTTTTCATGTCGTTCATGCAACGAGTTGGGAATCTTCCTCTATTTCTTAATTTGTATGATCTCTGACGCCACTCTTCATACTCTTCTTTCAGAGACATTTTCAGATCGAAAGTTTTGGTCATAGTCTGGTAGTACTACCTTAGTAGAACTATATGTCATCGGCAAAACGAAGGTAATTTAACTTCTCTTCATTGATGTTCACTCCCATGTCCTTCCAGCAGCAACAGGAATCACCATTGAAGATTTCTCTCGGAAAAAATCAGCAAATACATCAACCTAGGACAGATACTGCAATGTGATAAAACAGCGTTAATTGTACAGAAAGAATAAGGGCAGGTTTTGACCAACAGCTATGAAGGATCCTCAAGAACCAAAACACTTTACCTGAGAAGCGGAATTTTATAAAGGACAATGTCGACAGGAAATGCTGACCATAACTCTCAAGAAGAATAAGAAAAATATTTTGTGTTATATACTGACATTACTTGATTTGATTCCACTATGCATCGTAACCTGGACATCAATCCCTCTCCAAAAATGTTCAGCTCATTGATATTGAAAATTCCTTTTTCCTATCCAGATTCAATAATTGTTGCTGCTACTGATAACGATTTTATCACGACATTCAATTTTGTGATATTTTCATGTTTGGCATCTACCAAGATGTCTGTTGCTCCTGAATCAATAGTGAATCATTGTTGGACTGTCAGCTATGAAACCTTCAGACGTCATAGCTATAATTGAAAATTCTTGGAACTCTGGATTGTTTTCCTAATTTCTGGCAGCTTATTCCAGAGTCCCATCAGGTCTCCGAATCCCAAGACCATATTATCGCAATTTTTTCGTTGATATTGACCACTCTCAATTTTTTTGATGACAATGCAACCTTGCATAAAATGAATTAAGATCTTGAATAATCGATGTTTCACTAGTATGAGCAACATTATTATTATTATCTCAAATGCTGTACCTAATAGCTGTGTCATACTGATGATGTTGAAATGAATGAATATGATTTAATTTTTAATTATCTTGCTGCGTTACGAAGGTTGTGATTCAACGTGCTTACAAAATGTATTCAAAGTTTTTTTTGGATGTCATTTATATGTGAGCAGTCTATGTGAGTTATACCGCGAAATCTTCCCAAATTTTGTTTATGAAAATTGTTTCAAATTTATGACGGAGTTAAAAGAAACTGAAATCGTTTGATGCATAAAATCTCGTTACAGCAACATCCTCTCAGCAAAACGTTCTAAATCAAAAATTGCTTTCCTGACTGTAATAATTAAAAATAATTATCATCACCCACTCATTGTTTGAAATCTCAACACGCTAATCAACTTAAAATATACACACTCACACTCACAAGTGTTATCTGCATCATCAGGAAAGAAGAAGGATTCTATTGTCTGGTTAGTACAAAGATAAAAGTAGCTCGCTTCCTACGTATTAATACAGCTAGCAGTCCGAATGCCTATATAGGAAATCTTAAAAATACACATAAACCATGAAAATAAACTAGCAACTGTAAACAGCGCGCCAGCACCACGATAAATATATAAACGTTTTCTATTTACATTTCATTTTGTTTGAAAAGTTTGCTCAAAGCAAATATTCAGGACCGTATTACGTGTGGATTTTTCACACAAATAATAATTTTTCTGCTTTATTTATTCAGCTAGTATTTAACTTTTATTATTGTTTGAGGTTTTGGCAGTTGTTAGCTATGAGGATTTCACGTCATCATCATAGCTTCTCATGGAAAGCTTCATTATTTCTCATATACTTTTCTTCTAACTTCTAACCCATATACTAATCTTCTAACTCTATTCATAGTTATTTACCAGGCTTCGACCGTTAGAGATGAACAGAAAAGTGATCTATATCACACATATTCGTATACTCATCACAATTTTCTGATAATACCACAATTCCTAGTGAAAGATGTTTCGCACTGTTGGCAAAAAGGTTATCAAACAATAAATATACTAATGTAGTGACATTGTTTTATTTCAAAATCAAATATTTGTTGAAGCAATTTGTTCTCCTTCTGTTATTGGCATTTCAAATTAGTGTTGCACAAATATTTAAGAGCAAGCTTTCCGCATTTATCGCATCAATGTTAAATAAACCGTACCATCTTTTTAAGGCGAGATTTTGTGTAAATTAGTTGGAAGAAACCGAAATATTCCTAAAAGCAAAAAGGTAAAATGCAAACTGGCTTAAATAACCTAATAAAGGGATGAATATCCTCCAGAGACCAGTTGAAATCCGCAATTATTGCGGGCACATCGTATTTGTTTTCAAACCTCCCATGCCCCTATGCAATTAGTCCTAATTGCAAGAAAACTAATCTCCGTTTAGTAGCGACTTTGGTTTTTTTTCCATCTTTTAGAAACCAGGAGCAACGGGATAATATTCTCCGCGTTCAACGTCTTTATTCGTTACATGGCGTGCCATTTTCAGCTAAATGAAGCACAGTCGCAATGTTACAACTTCCATCTGTCTGGGGACCCCGAGCAAACACATTGATATTCAGCAGGGATCCTTCTATATCAGGTTTGCACACTTCTTGTTTTGTTAGATTATCCTTACACGATATGCTCGGGTTGCCTTTTACACTGGCTACGACATAAATTTGCCTGACAACGTTTTACATGCTTTATGTTCGTTCCTATTTAATGCTCCTCTCGCTCGCCAGCAAAAGACGGAAAATAGTTTTTCTTTTGCATAAAAGGGCCCTTTCAGAAAATGGAAATGCGCTTTACATGCTGATGTAAATATGGAAGATGGAATAGTTTATTATGTACGTCTGCTTTCGTATAAATATATCCAAAGGAATAAACTTCAAATAACAAAGCGATTCAGGAAAGGAGTTTTATAAAATAATTTCTAATTGTGCAAATGCATTTTATTCTGGATCGATTTTGCACGGCACTTGATACCGTCGCATCGGGATATTTCCATGTTACAAAGAAGAAAAAAAGCGCTCAATGGCTCCCGACACAAACGTTAAGTATGCAACGCGACCTGCTTGATTCAATTGCTCGAATAAATTCGCTTTTTCCAATAATTCCCCGTAACCAATCGAGCTCGGATTTAAATATAAATGGCGCGATTGTTCGCTCGACCAATTTTTACTTGTCATACAGCAGGAACGGGATTCGGAATATGAAATTTAATGTTTTTGCAAAGAGCGCTGATGTAACTACCCCCGAATCGTCATTAATTTCGCATCATTTTTGCAGCAAATGGAATTTTTTATTGGGTTTTTATGTGATTGGCCTAAACAACTAGTCAAATCGATTTTATTCCTATTCAAGGAAAATTTGGCACGTGGGCTCACACCTTTGATGGAATTTGCTCTGACGAGAACTAATGAGTTCGAAACCGGTAGCTAGCAACATCCATTATATGGAAACTAGACTTCTCGTGATTGTCATACATAGCACAATCACTCATATTGCATAATCTAACAGCGAAACTGTTTAGTATATAGTATAAGTTGCATTGGGATTGGAATAGTTGCAGGCAGGTGAGAGTTTCATGGACTTACAGTATATAACTTACTAAAGATGTATAAAGGATATTGGGAAATGCTACTCAACATATAAAAGAAGAAAACCGCTCAGGATTCTTCGGATTCTTTATGAGAAATTTCAAATACTGACGTACTGGGACAGTCCATGAAAGTTGTTAAATCATGAAACACTTTTTTTGGTTTTATTAAACACAAACGACGTGGGTAATAGGGAACTTGCAAGTGAACTAAAATTTTCATATTCATATGACCAGTTTTTATTTAACTGATATCGCCCTTCTTACACAAAAAATAATACTAAATTTGAAATAAAAAAATTCCCGCCAAAACGATGCTTCCATGATGGCTACCTTTTTTGACGTCACGATTCTTTAAACAAACCTGTCAATAGGGAACTTGCAAGTAAAAAAAACTTACAAAAGCACCTTTACAATATTCTTCATCCATTGCGACAATTTTCACAAAAAGCAAACTTTAACACACTTGAATAACACAAAAATAGCACTGCGTCAGCAGGAGTTTGTTAACTGCGTATTTGTTGTTTACAAAATTTTAACGTCACAAGCGCTGTCATATTGAGATTTTATGTTTTCGCGCCAAAGTTTTTTATTTGAATTTCAATAAATTTTTTTTGTACAACGTATAAATTAACATGGAAAAAAAGAAAACTATCTAATAACTGATCACTAGAAGTATCTAAAAAAAAATAATTTGAGAAATATGAAAATTCCCTATTAGTTATTCACATCACAAGTGCGTTTATGAACATGATTACAATAACTAGTGTGAAAGATTAGAACGACAAGGTCGTAGACTGAGTCGTTCTAATCACACAAGTTTTGTTCTCATGTTTAGACGCACGTATGATGTACAACGTTTTATCTACAAAGCGGAAAATAAGAATTTTTTTCCACTTATTTTCGTTTATTAGTAGTTGTCTACCTTCATACGATAGAAATAGTTGTGTTATAAATTCATAACACCACTAGATGTAGTCAATATTTCGTCTACTGCTGCGGTAGACATCTTCAAAGGCAGTATGGTAGAGGACGAAGTGTTCTCTTCCGTGCTCCTCCGATGACTGGATTCGACGTTGTTGGACCTGCGTTATATCCAGGGTTGTGGGCGTGGCTTTTATTATGCTATTTTCCTTGTCTCGTTCTCGGAAAGGAAGGGTCTTTGTTTTTCGGAGAACTGGCAACCAGCTTTTGTTGAGGTTCATGCCCTCTTCTTTTCTGTTGAAGTTGTTGTGATGTTTCTGTATCTCTATGGCTTCTCTGTGGAGTCTGGTGTAAAAATGTCTGGTTCTATCCAATGCTTGAGTCTGGTCGAAACGAATGACATGGTTTGTTTGTGTAAGTACGTGTTCGGCGTATGCTGATCTATCTATTTTTCCCTGCTGACAGTTTCTTTTGTGCTCTTTGACCCTGGTGTTGATAGAGCGTTTGGTTGTTTCTACATAGACAGATTCATAAGAGCAGGGAATTCTATAGACGCCAGCCGTTCCAAGAGGTGGCCTAGGATCCTTGGCCGATCTTAGATTTTGCTGAAGTGTTCTTGTGGGTTTGTAGATAGGCTTAACGTTGTGTCTTTCTAGCGTTCGTTCTATGCAATCTGTGACATTTTTGATATAGGGAAGAAAGGCTCTCCCTGTCACCTGTGCTGGTTCCTTGTTATTTGTGAGTTGTTGCTTCGGTCTTATGGCTCTATTTATCTCCTGTTTGGAGTACCCATTTCCTTCAAGTGCTGATTTAAGCATTGCATCTCGTCGTGAAGGTATCTGGGTTCACAAATCCGGATTGCCCTGTCAGATAGAGTTTCAATGACTCCTCTCTTTTGCCTAGGATGGTGAGTGGATTCCTTGTTGAGAAATCTGTCCGTATGCGTTGGCTTCCTATATACTTTGTGTCCTAGTCTACCTAAGGGAAATTTTTCTAAGAGGACGTCGAGGAATGCAATTTTGTTGTCCTTCTCAACTTCCATCGTAAACTGTATCCTGGGTTCTCTGGAGTTTAGATTATTAAGGACGTTTTCGAGCTCTGCCTCTCCATGGTTCCAGAAAACAAATGTGTCATCTACATAGCGAAACTAACAAGTAGGTTTTCTTTGTGGCCGTTCGCAGTGCCATTTGTTCGAAGTGTTCCATGTAGAAGTTGGCGATAACCGGGCTGAGTGGACTCCCCATTCTGACTCCATCTGTCTGCTCAAAGAATTCATTTTGCCATTGAAAGTACGTAGTCGTCACACAGTGGTGAAATTCCTCCGGAAAAACATCTTCCAGATACTCTAAGGCCTGATTCACTGGTACCTTAGTAAACAATGAGACAACAATAAAACTAACCAGAATGTCGTTTGGTATTAGAGTGATGTCACTGATCTTTCTGATGGAATGAGTTGAGTCTTTAACATAAGAGCTGGATTGGCCAATCCGCGGCTGAAGGAGGGTGGTGAGGTATTTGGCTATGCTGTATGTGGGCGAATCTATTGCACTTACAATGGGCCTGAGTGGGTTACCTGTTTTGTGAATCTTAGGAAGCCTATATATTTTAGGTGGTAATATATGTATACTGGATCTAGTAGGCTCTCAGAAGGGTGAGAGGATAACAAAGTCCTCAAAATTGACCAATCTGCAAGTAAATTCAAGGCCTCTGTGAATACTTAGCTTCAGGATAGGGTTGGATGCCACTTGCTTGTTAGGGTGTAGGTACAGAGACAAAGGGGGAAACATAAAAAAAAGGCCTTAAACAATGAATTGCATCAGGCTTTTGAAGAATAAGGTATGTACGTAATTATTTAAATATTTTTAGCAATAAAGCCTCAATTTAATATTCAAAAGTAAGAAAATAGCAATGGGAAATTGGTCTTTTTTCACACAAACTCAAAAACGTGGAACCACAGTCAATGAAATCAGCAAAATAGTGCTTCGGTGCTATAGAAGAGCTGATAACCACCTTTTGACGAATTATTATGGCCTAAATCTTCCAAAAATAGGCCAAAAAGCCACGAGAAAAGCAAAAAGCTGCTGCTTCTTCTCCACGAAAATGTGGTTCTGTCACGAATCGGCTATTCCTTTATGGAACCTTGGCGCAGGAATTTTGGTTCCAGAGAAAAGTTAGGGATTTTTCGATTTTAGGTTTATAGCTTCAAATTTTCGAGCCAAAAATCAAACCGACATCTAGGAAACCAAAAGGGAAACTTGAGAAAAAGAACGCCCAAAGAAATTTAGAGAGATGATGAGAATATCTTATATGACTTCTAGGTCTTGAAACATATTATTCCATAATTTTTCCACTATGAAGTCCACTAAACTAGATATTTGCTTGGAAAAGATGAACATTGAACATCCTTTTTCAATTATTTTGTAGTAACGCTGTAATAAGGGGTTCGATACATTCAAACCGAAATATATATTAACTGCAAAATTGATAAATCCACGTTATTTATGAGAATTGAACAAAGTATGATTGCCATTTGATTGTTTAAATCTTGTCGTACATTATCCAATGAAGATTCAATCAATATAGCTGACCAAACTGCACCGATGCGATACGAAGAAAAAAAAAAACAAATCCTATCTATCGTTATTAAATGGAAGGTAGCCCTCGAGCGGGAGCAACAAAAGAAGACACTCGAAAACAAATGTTCCGAGTTAATAAAACCCCGAGTTACTCCGCAAATATTTTACAATGGTCTCGAATTTTCCCGAGCAATCTCCGCAGTCGGACGGGCAAAACAATTTAGAGCGTGCAGACGGAATACGAAATCACGGCTTACTCTACGGATGAGCCACATAGGAGTATTTGAGCTCGGGCTGGGAAACGTTCACATCCACTTATTTTACCTCGGTGCCCTTTACTGCTATTCCATTGACGTACAGAATATTTTTCTTCTTTTTTTTTCATATATGTTTGCAGAGTTTTAGTTAAAAGGATTGCTTGCCAACGGAATGATATTGGTCTCAATCTTTTATGAATTTCCGCTTCCGGGTTTCTATTGAAATATTCTCAAATATTGGAATGTCTATGATTATGACATATCAATATAATCGTTTTCTTTATTATTCCTATTGTATATGCGTATTATAACAAAAAACACTAAGTAATTCCCACAAAGATCCTCAAAAATATTAAAATGTTTATTGCATTAGGGCACACTACACCGACTCCATTCCAATCCCGGAACATTTTTCCGCCGACACAATAATATTACAAAAACCGGAATCGAGAAAACATCTGCACTCTAAACTCCGAGACCGTCTCTCTTTATTTTCCCAGACTCCCCCCCGTTTCGATTCCGGTACATTTCCACAGGGCTCTTTTGCTTAAAACCGGAATATGGAGTTGCGAGAAGAGCGAGAGCGCGGCAGGGGAAAATAAAAGAGAATTATTGGAAATTGCTATGTAGTAGTATAGGTAGTAGGTACAATTCGAATTTTGTTCTTTTCGCTTTGTTAGAATCGAGTGTGTGTCGACAAAGGAAGATATCTAATTCAGCGTTACTTTCCAGAGTCCCGGTTTTAAGCCTGCCTTTTGTTAATAGTTGATATATTCATTGGTTCAGTGAATCTTCAATTTAAGACTTTATATTTCAAGAAAGGAAGTATGCCGTTATTCAAATATCAATCCGAAACAATTTCACCGTGCCGTATACAAACAAACGACAGTTGGTAAACCCCAGTTCTAATAAAGATAACTAGCGCACAGTTCGCAATCCGCTAGTGTTTGTAAACTTCGATACTAGGGAGAGCGAGAGAGTTTGTTAATTACCACAGGGTGTAAATTTAATTTCAGTCGATGTAAATTTCCGAATCCCGCAAACTATGTTTGGAACGTTTGGTTACGCGGCCCGATGGTTTTGGATGTATTACGAGTTTTGATGATTTCGATCGCGGTTCGCATTATTATTTTAATAAAAAACTACTTAACTAGATAATCCAATCTTTTGTCAAAAAAGATTTCAATGGTCTCAGCGAATAAGACGTGCGGAAATCCAGGGTTGCATATTTTTACATAAAATCACTTCTTCAAGAAAATGATAATGAACTTTTCTTCAGATTAGTATTAGATAAAGCCCGCAAGCGCAAATTTCCCCGAAGTGTTCTCTCGGAGATTTAAATTTGCAGAAAACTCTCTTATAGGATTATCGGCAAAGGAAAGAATCCTTTGTTATTCATGCAGCACCTTTTGCGCGCGCGAGAGAAAGGAGATTTATAAAAAGGTGAATGGGAAATTTGCTTTTTCTTTTAAGTTTTGTGCGCGCCTCTAGCTCTCTCCCTTTCTTTATTCGCCCGAATTGAAATTTTATTATAAAATACGACGTTTATTAAAAAGTATTTTAAATTTTATACGAGATCTGCTAACTCTTAAAAGAATTAAACATCAGTCGTTATAAACATCAAAAAATATTTAGCATCAACTAGAATCTACATTTCAATAAGCATCCTGAAGCAGATATTTCCCATGATGTTGCAATGTACAGCGCCCAGAGTTTTGATTCAACGATAAGTTTAATAACTACCTACTAGGAACTACAATTAATTCAAAAACTCTTAGCCTAAATCTCAACGCAAAAAAAAAAACAAAATAACGTCGAACTAACTTTATCGTATTTGTATATTTTAGGAATCAGTGAAAAGCAAATTTCCCTCAATCCCAATAAAAATGAATGCCATCAAGAAACATCGACATTTACAAGCTTGCAGAAATCCGTAAAGTTTCCCCTTCGAGATGTGCCTCAAGACATCTGTGTTACACCATATATATCGTATCGATTCGAGTGCAAAATAAGATTTCTCTTTGGCCCTTCTTCCCTCTATATCCTACCCCACCATATGGAGAGAAATTTTCCGACTCCACTTAATTTTCCTGTCGGGAATTGGACCCTTCTCGATAAAGTCTAAAGGTGATTGGAATGTTGATTAGGTAGAGAAGAGACGAAAATATCTTGGGGGAATTTCGCCCTGGAGAGTGGGAGAGAGAGGTTTTCCGCGCGCGAGGTTGAAAAGTATATTAATATTTTATGACTTCCGTAAGTTTACCGTAAAATACTTATAAAGTAGGAGTCCGGATGAAATAGGTTAGAGGCAGGGGCATTAAGGGAGTTTACGTTCCGCTTTTAGTCTTGACTTTTTATTGCCCCGGCACGGATTTGGGTTTTATTATGGTCTACTTACACTGGTTTATGTCAAATGTATTATCTTCACGACTATTAAGATTGTTGGTGAATTCTCTATAATTTGTAATCCTAGAACACAGAAAAAATACCATTATGTTCAAATTATATTAAAGCAAGAATAAACCATATTTATTTTATTTGAAAATTTCAAATTTTCCTGTCTCCATTTCTTTCCGTTTGTGTTATAAGGTTTACTTTGGTAAAATGCACCCGTTGCCATGAAATATTTATATTTTAGTTAGATTTTTGCATGGATAATGTATATACGAATCTCGAAGAAATATAGGTAGCATGTCTGCTCGCATTTTAAAATCTCGTATATTTCCTATTCAGCCTTTTATTGGAAACATATCTGAGTAAAAATGGAGTTCGCGTGAATACTGATATTTTTATTAGGGTTGAAAATGGAAATATTTTTTATCGTTTATTTGAACGGTGGAAAGATTATTTGCGTATCAATCGGAAAATATGACTCTATTCCATATTCAAAACGAAAATATAATTTCCTCGTATATCCAACTCGTATTTATTGGAACATGTGATGATTCTCAGTCACTCTCCAAAACCGCGAAAGTTTCTCAACAACATCCGTATAGACCATTTTTAATAGCATTACAGGCGTAAACTAAATACTAGATGCCCCTGGTAAAACCAATACGGAATGCAAAGGAGGTTAATTTATTCATTCAAATTGGACCCCTGAGTCAACAGTACGCGTTAAACATCCATTTTACAGCCCACACATAATACAGCAGCAGCAGGTCTGTTTACCGACTTCCCTGTGCTGCCTCGTCGTGAAACTCCGAGTGAATTTAACAAATTAAGACAATTAGCGGTTCGGCTTTGAGGCCCCCATCTCGAATAATTCCGCTAAAATATACAACGTCTAACAGTATTACTACCATATTTAAATAAAGTTGTTTGCTTTCGCTGTTAGCTGAAGGTATTATTCATTTAGCGCCACCGCGTTAATTAGTAGATTCCTCTTGGTTTTTTTGTTTTTGTTTTCTGGAAATTTATACAATGGCTGGTGGCCTTTTCTGTTTTACGCATGAATGATAATTAATTCGTTTTATTATTTTATCTACAAGTGTTTGGATATGACGTTTTTATATAACCATTTTTCTAGTATTTGAGTTATGTCATGAGACTCATAACACAACTAGTGGTAAAGAATGAAGGCTTTAACGGCCGATCAAATCTATAGTATTTGTAATACCCATTTAGAATAACCCCATCCTTATTTATCAATCACGGATCAGATGAAACAAAAAATTACCAACAAAAACGAACGTCGATTGCTAATACGTCAATTTCATGTACAAATAGGAAATTCCTAACCTAGTTTTATTTGTGTGTCAAGAAGCGACATACGTTTTGTCACTAGAACGACTGGTACTTCTAAATAGGTATTAAAAATACTATAGTAAAAAAGCCTCTACGGGGGGAAACACCACGACTTATTCGACGCTTGGAAAACTTACGCAAGAAAAAGGCTCACTCTCTGGGCTCCCTTGCTTTACTCCAAAGATATAGCGAAAGTCGAAAGTCGTTCCAAAATTCCTAAAGATTCGAAGAATTTTCAATTCGTTCCAATCTAACAGAATTTTTAAGGATTTTGAGGACTTTGTTATCCTCTCACCCTTATGAGAGCCTACTAGACCCATCCAGTATATATTAATAAGGTTTGAGTATTGTTGTGCTGTCTTTGAGAACCATCCAAGTCGCACTCCCATCTTATTACCAACAGCTTCAGGGTATTTCTGGATTATAAAACCAGCGGACCTTTAGTCCTACTTTGCTAAAAGATTATTATTATATATTTTTTTAACCTTTCAGGCTCATAATTTTAATTAGATCCTTATTTTTAAGTACACTTAGGGTCGGTATTATAAAATACTGAACCGATGGTTGAGTTTCAACCTCCGGTTGAATCCTATCAATCCGCCTGAAGTCAACCGAAGGTTGAAACTCAACCATCGGTTCAGTGTTTTATAATACCGGCCATTAGTCAATCATAAAACTGGTACGCATTTTCCTATTGTGTTATATGATGTAAATCGACCTTTTTTACTACCTCAAAAATAACAAAAAGAGCCGCCATCTTTGAACCAAACATAACATAAAAACATGTTGCATTTACCAATGGACTTTTACTTTTGTTCAGCTTTGACATTGATATAAACTGTCTGCCACGTTTTTCAGAAAAGAACCCCGGGCCCCACGTTGGGCGCCAAATATATAGCGGGTATTGGAGGGGATCCCAACAGTATGCACTACACATTTGGTTTGTTGTTGAGCCTGATTCACACTAGACAAATTTGGAAAATATATATTGCCTGTACCAGTTTTATGTTTGGCCAAGTGTATATGTCAATCGCTTAGACAATAATTACACTCAAATAATCATACATTTAATTATTTCCACTACTCACTGTACACCAGGTATAAATAGATCTATTTACAAAGGTACCTATTTTAGGTATTTTGAGGTGAATTGTTAGAAACTTAAGGAACATAGAACCATAGCGTACTACCGCTCTATTTGAATATTGGCATTTTTTTTTAATATAATTGTGTTTTCATGCTAGTAACTATTTACTTCTGCTTCTCTTGACTTTTGGCTAGCACTAAGTTGTTAGCTCAACATTGTGCTCAGATTGCTTAGCTCATACGCACCTATACATTTCTCGAATGCTATACAGAATGAAATACATTTCAAAAATTCAGCTTGAAATAAATTCAAGCAACGCTGTCTGAATTCTCAGCGTCCCCAAAATGTGCATACTCAACATACAAAATAGAAGACAAGCAAACAGCCCCCGATGTAAGCCGCCCCGGTGATATTTCAAGCGGGTGGCGCGACGTAACACAACGAACGTGTCAAAGATGCTCGCCGAAATGTAACACAGAGATCACAAATCGTCTTATCGTTTCCCTCTGGGAGTTTTCTCGACCGAAAGCGCTTTAAATCTTCCGTATGAAAGGTTTTGAACTTGGTATTTTCGAGTAGGTCGGGAATCGGAAAATCGTTTCCAGGGATA
Source organism: Ceutorhynchus assimilis (assembly GCA_917834065.1). Classification (NCBI taxonomy): domain Eukaryota; kingdom Metazoa; phylum Arthropoda; class Insecta; order Coleoptera; family Curculionidae; genus Ceutorhynchus; species Ceutorhynchus assimilis. The sequence continues at coordinate 10,653,044 of OU892281.1, forward strand.
TTTAAAAAGAAATGTGTTATTGAAATTTTCCTGTTTTGACATAAATTGATTATAACCCAATTTCAAAAGCATATGTATAATGATGATTGCATCCCATGCAGATTATCCCATATTTTTATCATTTATAACTAGCCAACAATATTTACGGTTGGTGGGTTTAATATACAAGATACAAAATGACCTAAACATCAAGGTTAATAGCAATATTTGTTTAAATATTATTGATTTATCATCTTCGATGAGGAAAAAATCATCGAAAACAATTCAATATCATCATTTTCAGCCACTTAAAAACTGATAAAGCACTTGCTCGCTTCAAGTGTCTGAAGTCATCCAAGTATTTTTAACTTTAAAATTTTTTGATTGATGTGTTTATGTTCGAGTACTCTAGGAATTGACACCAATATACAAATAATTTATTGATAACAGATGACTCCCATTTATAGTAATTATTGTTTTGTTTATTTAATAATAAATTATAATGATAGATCATTGAAAATTTCTTACGAAATTTTGATAATTTTAGCATTTTAAAGTAAGTAGTTCAAGCACTTTGTTGTTGACCTTAAATTATAAGTACACTTACGTCTGCTTTCTCATTTAAAAACAAAATAAATATCTTTTCTCGGAAGAAAAAAAGCTATATGTGCTCTCCTATTTCGATCAGCAACGAAACGGATCGAGAAATAATGAAGATAAATATTAGGAAATAGCTGAAAAATAAAAAGCTAAACTCAAAGTTCGGAACTTGAACGCATCATTTAACTTTCAGCTCGAATCGGGTACGTCGTCCGTGAAAAATATCCCCTTGGGTATTTTCGAGTCGGTAATTGAAAGTGAACCGTGCATATAGTTAGTGAGTTTTTCATTTCATATTATTATACAGAGTGTATTTTAATGGCCTTATGTTTATTTAGCGTGTTCACGAAAATAGATTAACGTAGGGGAGTTATCTTCAGTACAAAAGTCCTTCTGCTGTACTTTTATACCTTGGTAGTCATTAGGTTTGTTAACTTGAGACACTTGCCATGTCAATTATTCCTTGTCTTCAAGTATTCATTATCGAATATTGGCAATTTATATTTTATGGACTGTTGCCTCAAGTTCCTGTATAACGCTTTCCAAAACTCTAGTCAGAATCATTAACTGAAATAGATTCTATCATTTTCATCATAGGACCAAAGTATGTTTTTTTATCAAGAATCTCCATTGAAGGATTTGGCGAAACAGCATACAGTCTGATGCGTCGTGATATTTGGATGTTGCTTTTGTAAAATTTCATGTTTCCTCTTCATAAAGGATGATACAGAACTCGAATTTAAGGGGTGGTGGTTCAGTGGCGAATTGGGAACAGAAAGAAGAATTCCAGAGAAAGTAAAGTATGTGTACCAGTTTGGGAACCTAGTTGGTACCAGATCTTAACAATCTGGTGAACCTTGAATATTATGTTTCATCTGTTCGCCAAGCTCTCGGACTCCCATAAGTTTTGGAACGCAGGAGCTTCATTCCGCTTATCTACTCGGTGGAACAATTCTCCGCATATGACTGACATAAAAGGTGCCTCGCTCAGTTTTGGAATCCAGATTTTCCAAAACATACGTGGCAAAACTGATCTGTTTCTTAACCCTAAAAAGGTTAGTGAAAAGCAGTAACATTTTTTTTTGTTTCCGCTGATATTGCTGACGGCCCCACGTTGGGCGCCAAAAATGAGACAGAACTCGAATTTAAGGGGTGGTGGTTTAGTGGCGAATTGCGAACAGAAAGAATTCCAAGACAGATTTCGGTTTTATTGCGTATAAATACAGCTGAAATAAATGTTCCAGTAAAATATAGAAAATAATATCAGACATATAATTTACCTGACACTACGTAAACTATATCCAGGGATTTACACAATATTAATATAATTTGGACACGAAAAGATGCCAGCCATAGCACACGTGATAATTGAAAATCTTTTAGCGAACCAATTTGTTCCGGTTGTTAATCCGAACAAATTGCATAAAAAAAACTTCAACAAAAACTAAAGAATGTGTACCAGTTTGGGAACCCAGCTGGTACCAGATCTTGACAATCTGGTGAACCTTGAACATTATGTTTCATCTGCCCCCCAAGCTCTCGGACTTCCATAAGTTTTGGAACGCAGGAGCTTCATTCCGCTTCTCCACTCGGTGGAACATATCTCCGCATATGACTGACATGAAAGGTGTCTCGCTCAGCTTTGGAATCCAGATTTTCCAAAACATACGTGGCAAAACTGACCTGTTTCTTAACCCTAAAAGGGCCAGTGAAAAGCAGTAACATTTTTTTTGTTTCCTTTGATAATGCTGACGGCCCCACGTTGGGCGCCAAAGATAAGACATAACTCGAATTTAAGGGGTGGTGGTTCAGTGGCGAATTGGGAACAGAAAGAATTCCAAGACAGATTTCGGTTTTATTGCGTACAGCTGAAATAAATGTTCCAGTAAAATATAGGAAATAATATCAGACATATAATTTACTTGACACTACATAAACTATATCCAATAAAGGATTTACACAATATTAATATAATTTCGACACGAAAAGATGCCAGCCGTAGCACACGTGATAATTGATAATCTTTCAGCGACTCAATTTGTTCCGGTTGTTAATCCGAACAAATCGCATAGAAACACTCCAACAGAAACTAAAGAATGTGTACCAGTTTGGGAACCCATTTGGTACCAGATCTTGACAATCTGGTGAACCTTGAACATGATGTTTCATCTGCCCCCCAAGCTCTCGGACTTCCATAAGTTTTGGAACGCAGGAGCTTCATTTCGCTTATCCACTCGGTGGAACATATCTCCGCATATGACTGACATGAAAGGTGCCTCGCTCAGCTTTGGAATCCAGATTTTCCAAAACATACGTGGCAAAGCTGACCTGTCTCTTAACCTTAAAAGGGCCAGTGAAAAGCAGCAACATTTTTTTTGTTTCCGCTGATATTGCTGACGGCCCCACGTTGGGCGCCAAAGATGAGACAGAACTAGATTTTAAGGGGGGGTGGTGGTTCAGTGGCGAATTGGGAGCAGAAAGAATTCCAAGACAGATTTCGGTTTTATTGCATATAAATACAGCTGAAATAAATGTTCCAGTAAAATATAAAAAATAATATCAGACATATAATTTACCTGACACTACGTAAACTATATCTAATAAAGGATTTACACAATATCAATATAATTTCGACACGAAAAGATGCCAGCCGTAGCACACGTGATAATTGATAATTTTTTAGTGAACGAATTTGTTCCGGTTGTTAATCCGAACAAATCGCATAAAAAAACTTCACCAGAAACTAAAGAATGTGTACCAGTTTGGGAACCCAGTTGGTACCAGATCTTGATAATCTGGCGAACCTTGAACATTATGTTTCATCTGCCCTCCAAGCTCTCGGACTCCCATAAGTTTTGGAACGCAGGAGCTTCATTACGCTTATCCACTCGGTGGAACATATCTCCGCATATGACTGACATAAAAGGTGCCTCGCTCAGCTTTGGAATCCAGATTTTCCAAAACATACGTGGCAAAACTGACCCGTTTCTTAACCCTAAAAGGGCCAGTGAAAAGCAGTAACATTTTTTTTTGTTTCCGCTGATATTGCTAACGGCCCCACGTTTGGCGCCAAAGATGAGACAGAACTCGAATTTAAGGGGTAGTGGTTCAGTGGCGAATTGGGAACAGAAAAAATTCCAAGACAGATTTCGGTTTTATTGCGTATAAATACAGCTGAAATAAATGTTCCAGTGAAATATAGAAAATAATATCAGACATACACTCAAAAAAATCTTGATCATAATATCAATGAACTGCTTTCATAAATTACATTTTCATTGATTCAGTGAAATTTTCATTAATCCCAGGTACAGAAAACTGTAAGTATTATGATTTCATGAACAGCTATCATTAAAATAAAGAATGAAGCTTCATCAAGTTATGAATAGTCATCTACATGAATCTATGTTGAATAGTGCATCGGTTACAAGAACTAAGTTCATTGATATTATGAAATTAAACCTTGATATTAAAGAAAATTTCTTTGATGGGAGCTTCCACGGAATATTCATAATATAAATGAATATCAACATGAATAATATGAATATGGTTCATATGACCTTACTAGAAAATTATCCTTTCAAGAACGAAATTCATTGATACAATGTACGGTTCATTTAAAACAAGCAAGTATTCCTAGAAACAAAGCTGCAACCATTACATCAAGATAAATCATAAATACAATGAAACAGTTCATAGCATTAATGTAGACAGTTCCTAAGCACATGCGCAAAGGTAGCTGCAGTCGGGCAACGACATAGAAAAATATGTTGAAATAGGAATAATTACATTTCTATTTTCTGGGTGCACTGCTACGTACTTCGTTCAAGTCGGTTTTTTCGGTTTTGTGTTGTTCGAAGTGTTAAATAGAAAGTCGATTATACCTGTCGCCGGTTTTTTCTAAAGGTAAGTTGTATACCTCTATTACCTCTATAATATGTATACCTATTATGTAGGTAGGACTTGGATGCCTTGCACGGAGACGGTCCAGTCTCAAAATGGGAATGCGAAAGAAATGACCTACAGATTTAAATGTCATCCGGGGAGAACGTGAAAGACAAAAGCGTCAAGAGCTCCTCAGAATTTCTAAGGAATACTGAAGTCTCTAAAAGTAAGTATACTCAATCCTAAATCAAGTTGTAATTTTTTTAATCGATATATTTTTGTTAAATGGTTTTGTTTCACTAGGTAGAAAAGCAGAAGATTCAATACCGCAGCTAGTGTTTCATAGCCGAGGCAAGGAAACCAGCCAAAGCATCAAATCTTATTTTCTGATGTGGCTTATTTTAGAAACTTTGGATGTTGATAGTTCAAAAACAGCTGGAACAAATATAGATATAATATATATTTATGGAAACAGGATTTAAGGAGGATTTGAAAGATAATAGAATATACGGTTAGTGTCATTTAAAATAAAAATACATAAGTAGGTACTTAGATTTTTAAATTTTCAGATTTTGGGATGCCCATTGGTTTGTTTGACAATTCTGGAAGATGATACGAAGAAACCATGCAACTTTTGCATTAAAAGCTTTTTTCCTATTGCTCATATTCATCAGTACAGGGTACACGCAAATATAAAAAATGACCCTTTACCCCATTTAAAATCATAAGTATATTTAAGGCATAATTCATGAAATTATTTTAATAAAAATAAAGAATATGGTATATATTATTGAAAACGTCATTATTAAATATAATGAATGCAATTCTTAGTATTCAAGACTGTGATTCATAAATACAATGAAAGGGTTTCATCAAATTATATCTGGGCTTCATTAATATTATGCCGTCTGTTCATCAGGACAATGAAAAAGTACATATAAACTAAGAACGATGTTTATTGTTACTATGAAAAGTTTCATTAATACAAAAACCTTACTACATACCTTAATGTTCGTTGTTCATACACAAGATGAATCGAAATAGGAATTAAGAAATTGTTCATACTTCAATAACCTAGAGTTCATGTAATCAAAGAAACCGTTCTTTGGACCGATTTTAATGAATTGTTCATTAAATCTAAGAACAACTTCTTTTTATTTATGCTACTATTTGGTTGAGTGTATAATTTACCTGACACTACGTAAACTATATCCAATGAAGGATTCTTATCCTATGTATTTATGCCTTTTTGATGATTTTATGCATAGCAAAATGGTCACTCTTTTGCTTGAAGGAGGTGATCCAGAAACATAATTTAAAACGATTCTATATTTAAAATGGCAAGTTTTGCCTATCTCCATTCGTAGACCATTCCGCGTTGCATACTAATTGGATTATCACCGTCCCTAAGCGGGACCTTTTAAATCCTGGAATAATCTGACAGGACGGCCCTTTGTTTCTGGTCCGAACCGCCTCCTCTCTCTGTCGGAAAATCGAACGTCAAATTAAAAATTGAACACAGTTTCGTTCGTTTTTTCGTGCATAGTTTTTAAACGAGTTTACGGACCAGTTGGTACGTACCGTAACGGTCAAGTGTCGTGTGTTTTCACGCTTTCAAATTGCTCTACCAATTTGTTTGTTTTCCCATGCGAATAATTTTTTTTTCTTATATTCCAGCAACAAAGACCAGACTTACCAAGACTATTGCAGCAAATGCACGCTCAGCTACCAGCGCACGCAGCGCCCCCAATTCCCATGATGCCTCATCCTAGTTTAGGTGGAGCTCCGCCTAGTTCAGCAGCAAGCATTTTAGGACTTTCAGGGGCGATACCTGCGCAACATCCCCTCAACATGTTAGCATCCAAACCTGATCTCCATAGGCCGGACGACGTTAAATCGAATAGTGGTAAGAAATAAAAATAATGTTATTCGAATGAATATTAGTCCTGTTCTGTGGCTTTTCTATCGTTTTTAATTTCGACTTGGAAAAATAATAGTTTTATCAAAGATAGATGAGGAAACGTTGGCGCATCGACAACCAATGATGTTTCTGAATTTATATAAAGGCATGCCATCGATGATGGAATTCAACATTTACTACTCTATAAACGTTATACGTATTTATATTGTCACACGCCTCGCGGCTAATGTGGGTATAGGACCTCAGGTTAGGGGTTGCTCTTCAGGTGTGTTTTCCTCCTCTTCTTGCTGCGAAGCCTTCTTTCTATGTCCTATAGAATTTTTTTTTTTTTTTTTTTTTTGTGTACCCTTCTCAGTTCAGGTAACGGCAGGTTCAGGTATCATCGGCTGAGATACGGCTATGTCTGTGTCTTTGAAACATCGGTGAATGTCACTTTTATGAACAACTATCAGTACATTCAAACATCATTCCTGATACAATGGCGACAATCCATGATTTCGTTTGGGCACTGTGCTCCTGTTTAGGTACTTCGATGCTAAATAGGGAGATTCAGTATCACAGGATCTTCGAACGGCGCCTCCACCATTTGTCACACGCCTCGCGGCTAATGTAGGTAGGACCTCAGGTTAGGGGTTGCTCTTCAAGAAAACACACAACTACAAAAAGGACCTTAACGTATATTGTCTGCTAGTAGGTACATCACCAAAGGAGCACTACTTAGGTACGACACATGATTCTCACGGTTGACAATATGAATTCTACTCTCATAGAAGAATGATGCGACAAATTGGCTCCAATTATCAGCCGTTCGGTAACGGAATTACCATTTTCTTTAGAGATAGAGTTATCTAAAGTTTTAAATTTGATTCATGAAAATGTTGCGTCACTTTGCTTTTGGTTGCCAACTGCCATAAAATGTCTTCCTTTTATCGTCTGGCAAGTCACCAAAATGACGGTAAATTACATAGCACTTATCGCTTTGCCAGAAAACTTAGTCTTACAACTTACTCTACTCCAAATTTATTTCACGAAAGGGTAGTTTGGTGAATTTATATATGCCAAACTTAACACAAACCCTTCAAAACCCAATTATGGATCGTGATTCGAGAGGGTCTTCTTCTCAATTGGCGCCCAAAAGATAAATACCCGAAATCGAAAGAGGCACTGAGGTCGCCGTCGAAATATATTCGAAAGAGGGAAGCGAGAGACTTTCAATCGAGGAGAAGTTGCAATTTTCAATATGAACCGGAGCGTGTAACCCGATTTCATTCGCTTGATAAATCATATTTACAAGGGAAAGATCAATATACTTGGAGGAACACACAGGGAAAAGTCCCAAATATAGCGATAACATTTTTCTGGATGAAATAGAGTTATAATATTTGATTATGTGTTCTTTCTTTGCTTCTAGCAACATAGTATTGTTCATAATAGTTCAAGTTCACCAATAAGAGTTTACTTGTTGTAAACTTCAAGAATATTTTGTTACCGCAAGTATTTCCTGGATACGTGCCTGAAATCCACGGGTGCATTCCATCCTCGTCTCCCGATTATTCCTCAAGGAGTGCACTGGGGCTGAAACAAGGAGAGCGCCTCGTTCTTCTCTCCACAATGACTCTCCAGGTTGGCATGACAACATTCGAATGCTTGCTTTTCAATACCGCCGCAGCGCCGCGTCAAGGGATGGATGAAAGAGAGGAGGAATTGCCCCTATCTAACACCTCCTTTGAAAAGAACTCGGGGGGCGAATTTATTCCATATTAAAGCTTTTATTTCGGGGTTAAATTAAATTGCGGCCGGATTTTCTCTTGGTAACGAGCAGCGGGACGACTTTGTTTGGAAAAAGAGCGAGTGATTTAGAGATTACAGAATAAACAGCTTTTTTAATGATAAAAGATGCCGCGCTCTTGTCTTTTTTCTTTGTAATTTATGGTGTTAATATTCTTCCAATCAGTCTATTATCTTGAATTTTGAAGCTTGTTTTTCATTTATTTACGATTTACGACTATTTCCTGGGAACCTTTCCCATCAAATGAATAAAAATTGAGAATTTTATGTCGGATTTATGTGCTTTTAAATTCGACCCGCGAAATTTACCATAAATCTCCAAAGGTTGCTTTTACATACTTCTTTAAATTTATGGGCGAACGTTCGGGGCCGGGCAAGCTCGCGGAATGATTGCGTTGTTAGAAAAGGGAAAAGTAGCATATTTACGAGAAAATATATACAGTTTCTTTACAAAAAGACGCGTCATGAAAGTGCTATTAGGATTTATGGCATGAAAGGAGCGATATGATGGTGCTAAATTTATAGGGAAGTTTACGAGATCGGTTTGTTACTGACCTATCTTTAGTAATATGGGCGGATTTCTGGCATTTGATCTTGCTAGATTGAAGATTTTTGAGAAATTGACATTGACATCTAAGTCGACATTGCACCCCATATTGGGAAAGGAGACTGGAAATACTAGTAAATGGTATGATTGTACGGTACTTGTTAAGCCAACTGGTGTCCCTTCCTCACCCATGGGAGACCGTCCCACCCTCAGTACGCTGAGGAACTTGGCTAACAAAAGTCCGTTCGCTTTTCCCGGTACAATCCCATGGTAGCGCGCTGTTCTTCGCAATTGGCCGCTGTTACGCTGGTGGATTCTCGGTTTTTGGTTCCGGAAGAGAAATGTATACCCGTTGGGGTCCGGACTAAGTGGGAGGGTCCCCCACGCCGGCCTTAACTCCACTGTCACACAAACGGTTGAGAGTTTCTCCTGCTGTCCCTAGGGTTGCACTTGCCCCTTCCCCTGAGAGGTCGACACCAATGGAGAGGGCATGGAAAGTCAGGTCCATGTGGCTCCCTTGCCTTCCTAGTCGAAGGCGATGTGGCTCCCTCTCCTTCCCAGTCGAGGTCGATGTGGTTCCCTCTCCTTTCCAGTCGAGGGCGATGTGGTTCTCTCTCCTTCCCAGTCGAGGGCCACAGCCACAGCCGAAGCACACGTGATAATTGATAATCTTTTAGCGAACCAATTTGTTCCGGTTGTTAATCCGCATAAAAAAAACTCCAACAGAAACTAAAGAATCTGTACCAGTTTGGGAACCCAGTTGGTACCAGATCTTGACAATCTGGTGAACCTTGAACATGATGTTTCATCTGCCCCCCAAGCTCTCAAGCTTCCATAAGTTTTGGAACGGAGGAGCTTCATTCCGCATATGACTGACATGAAAGGTGCCTCGCTCAGCTTTGGAATCTAGATTTTCCAAAACATACGTGGCAAAACTGACCTGTTTTTCAACCCTAAAATGGCCAGTGAAAAGCAGTAACATTTTTTTTGTTTCCGCTGATGTTGCTGACGGCCCCACGTTGGGCGCCAAAGATGAGACAGAACTCGAATTCAAGGGGTGGTGGTTTAGTGGCGAATTGGGAACAGAAAGAATTCCAAGACAGATTTCGGTTTTATTGCGTATAAATTAAATACAGCTGAAATAAATGTTCCAGTAAAATATAGAAAATAATATCAGACATATAATTTACCTGACACTACGTAAACTATATCCAATAAAGGATTTACACAATATTAATATAATTTCGACACGAAAAGATGCTAGTCACACGTGATATTTAAGAATCTTTTAGCGAACCAATTTGTTCCGGTTGTTAATCCGAACAAATCGCATAAAAAAAACTCCAACGAAAACTAAAGAATGTGTACCAGTTTGGGAACCCAGTTGGTACCAGATCTTGACAATCTGGTGAACCTTGAACATTATGTTTCATCTGTTCCCCAAGCTCTCGGACTCCCATAAGTTTTGGAACGCAGGAGCTTCATTCCGCTTATCCACTCGGTGGAACATATCTCCGCATATGACTGACATGAAAGGTGCCTCGCTCAGCTTTGGAATCCAGATTTTCCAAAATTTTTTTGTTTCCGCTGATATTGCTGACGGCCCCACGTTGGGCGCCAAAGATGAGACGGAACTCGAATTTAAGGGGTGGTGGTTCAGTGGCGAATTGGGAACAGAAACAACTCCAAGACAGATTTCGGTTTTATTGTGTATAAATACAGCTGAAATAAATGTTCCAGTAAAATATAGAAAATAATATCAGACATATAATTTACCTGACACTACGTAAACTATATCCAATATAGTTATTTTCCTAACAAGTGCGCAAAGTGATACTTTCCCGCACGAAAAAGCAGTTAGACGAACGACGCGAAGCGGAGTTCGGATAAGCTTTGAGTGCGGGAAAGACACTTTGCGCAAGTGTTAGGAACAATATTTTTTCTACGAGTATTTTAAAAAAGTAGACTGAATTGTTAAAATATTAGAAAAATCAATCAAATCAAAATCTTCAAAAATCGTTTAAAATCCATTGGAATTCTTTAGAATGTCTTTTAAATTAAATCCTTAAAAATCTTTTTACATCTTCTGGAATTTTTAAAATCAGCAAGAATATTTTCATGAGAGTCTCTTAAATATCAAAAATTTAACAGTACAGGCTGGTCCAATTTGGACACCTTTGATAGGAAACATCATGTTAACTAAGCTCTCTCTAATTTCAACTAAAACCCTTCATTTTGAATATTAGTTTATTCAGAAAACATCAACACATTGAAAACTCCAAGTATAACTATGGTAATTATTGGTAACAAAAATGAGTGCGCAAAGAGTTTCCGTGCGCAAAGTTCAACTTTGCGCACGCAAATGAGTGTGCAAAGTGATTACTTTGCGCACGCAAGCAGAAAAAAGGATTTACACCATATTAATATAATTTCGACACGAAAAGATGCCAGCCGTAGCACACGGGATAATTGGTAATCTTTTAGCGAACCAATTTGTTCCGGTTGTTAATCCGAACAAATCGCATAAAAAAAAGCTCCAACAAAAACCGAAGAATGTGTACCAGTTTGGGAACCCATTTGGTACCAGATGTTGACAATCTGGTGAACCTTGAACATGATGTTTCATCTGCCCCCCAAGCTCTCAAGTTTCCATAAGTTTTGGAACGGAGGAGCTTCATTCCGCTTTTACACTCGGTGGAACATATCTCCGCATATGACTGACATGAAAGGTGCCTCGCTCAGCTTTGGAATCCAGATTTTCCAAAACGTACGTGGCAAAACTGACCTGTTTCTTAACCCTAAAAGGGCCAGTGAAAAGCAGTAACATTTTTTTTGTTTCCGCTGATATTGCTGACGGCCCCACGTTGGGCGCCAAAGATGAGACAGAACTCGAATTTAAGGGGTGGTGGTTCAGTGGCGAATTGGGAATGATTTTATGCTTAGCAAAATGGTCACTCTTTTGCTACAGGAGTTCTCGAGTCTTCCTGTGGCATGGCATGGAAAGCCAGGCCCATGTGGCTCCCTCTCCTTCCCAGTCGAAGGTGATGTTATTCCCTCTCCTTACCAGTTGAGGGCGATGTGGCTCCCTTTCCTTTCCAGTCGAGGGTGATGTAGTTCTCTCTCCTTCCCAGTCGAGGGCGATGTGGTTCCCTCTTCATCCCAGTCGAGGGCGATTTCGCCTATCTCTACTACATATCGATACTCTAACTTTTGCCGCGTTGGCCTAATAATAGGGATAGCGGGGTCAACTATAGTTTTTACTGGTCATGTAGTCTACTCTCACAGCTCAGCCTGGATACTAGTGCCTCTGCGTGTATGGGGTGTATAAAAATTGAGTTAGTCAAGATGAAACATAAATTCAATAGTAAGAGTAGATATTAAAGGAACATATAATGGGAAGGTGTTAAAGCAGATTCTTTCTACTATCTAGAGGGTCGCTTGCTAGGAAGGGAGAATAATTCAGGGAGACTTCCCCTTCTATTTACACGTCTGCGTTCAAGTTATTAAAATAAAAATCGTCGATCAACAAATGCATTGCAACAACTATAAAATACCCAGTGCCTAGCAACAATGGAACTCATACCGTAATATTAATGGAAACTTCTTTTAAATTCCTTAAATCAAATTACACCATTGTATCTAGTGTGTATATATATAAGTTAATCTCTCATTTTATTTATACATTCTGTTCCGACTCTGTGCTTCCTCCCCATTTCGTTTGTTGACAGCTCGTTGACTCGGCAGGATGTCTCCGGCGTGCTAATTGAGAACTGGGTTATAGCACCTTTATGACTGGAGAGTTATAATTAATTTTGATTGCGATTCGAGCAGCAGCAGCAGCAGCGCTACTTTGTACATTTAGCTGTAGCGTCTTGGGTCTCGTTTTCCGGGATATTGTTTGGGGAAAACTCGACGTGCCTTTGTTTACAATTTGGATTTTGGACTATATCAATTGAAGGAGAATTTCTAAATAAGAATATCTCCAGTAATCAAAACAGACTTAACTGGTTCGTATAACTATTGAAGAAATCCCTGCGGAGTATTAAAATTCGACTCTGAATACTTTGTTTTCTCGAAAGTTCCCGACCGACGGACGTTTAATTTAATTTTCTACAAAATTGCCACTTTCCAACTCCCCGACGGACGGGGGAAAAAAAAACCGAAGTAAGCGCCCGCGAATTTAGGCTAATTCGAAACTCGCAAAGTGGTACAATAATTCTCTTCTGCGTAAAATTTAGTTATTTCGGTCCATGATTTATGAATTAGAGTCCGCCGGGGTGTATATATGAAACGAAGGGTGGAGCCGAACGAAGTGAAAAACTTTTAAATTGTGCCTTAAAATTTATGTTCTATAAATTTTTGGTTCGTCGTGCGTTTACCCATAAATTTTCATCGTATTATTTTACGAGCATAAAAGACTTTGAGTTTTTGAAAGAAATAAAACTTCATCCGGATATTAGAAAATATCCCTGTATTTGTTTACTTATAAATTTTGGCTTAAAAGTTGAATAATTTGTAATTAGTTACCATGTATATACTAAACTCCAATTTTTCAATAAAGACAAACAATCTCTTTCTAATAACTCGCAACTTTCTGCTGCTCATCCATCGGCCCTATACCTCCCTACAAAATGCGTTTTCAACCAAAAAAAAAAACTCCAATCGAAAAACTCCGGGTTATTAAATTTTAAAATTCCGACTAAAAACCCCGAAATATCAACCACTTACGCCCATTTTGATATTCATGAGGCCTTCCATCCCGATGCTTTATACTCTCAAACTAAGTTTTCCAGTTTATTGTTTGCCGTTGCTGCGCGGCGCCGATTCGCAAAAAAAAAATGGCCGCTGCTCTACTGTCATGAATTTTTAATATCACGTATTTCGGAAGAGTATTACAACGGAACGAGTTCGACAACACAAAAGCCCCGACTTTCCTAATTAGGGAACGATCGCGTTCATATATGGTGGTTGGATGAACTTTAGAGGGACTAATCCTCGGATAATATTTTGTTGGTAAGGCTTTCGTGGCGCTTTAATATTGCTTGGATGTATACGAGACGATGGTGCTTGGGTTAAGTTTATCGAAGGACTAATTTTGGAAGAATATTGATACAAAAGCATGTTGGTCAAAAGTATGATATTTGTATAATATTCACTCAAAAATACAGGAGGTAGGAATGAGAAACCCTACTTCTTTGAGAAACTAGGATTTTTCACGAGGTGAGACTTCACAAGGAAACTATTCATTCCTACGTGCAGATTTGAAATTTCCTAGAACTGGACTTAATAAAATCCAACATTCAAAGAAATATTGACACGCCAATATCTGGAAGAGACAACAAAAGTATTGACTGATCGTTAAATGATGCTCTACTCTTTAGGGCAGCTTTTCACTAATGATTAAATGGGAAAAGTCAGAACCTACTGTGAGAAAAAAACGTGTAGAGCAACTTACCACATGGAGTTGTAAAAATCCGAATTAATCGGCGAAAAATTATAACACTCTACGAAAACGTAAGGCAACAAGGCAACTAAATGGGTTACAAATTCAATAATTGAGATAATAAGATCCTACAAGGGCAATAGTCTAGGAGGCAGTGACGATTTTCGGTACTTATTTTCCCAGTCACGAAACATGGATAGACTTGTAGGGGTAGTAATTCTAAGCAAAATTCATATATTTTTGGGGGGGGGGGGTTTTCCGATGGGTTGAGGCGCAAAATGCGTTAGAGCTTACGAATGCACGACCCTTTTTTTTCCAGTGATAAAAATAAGTCAACTGATCAGAAGTATACTGAAGTTACGTAAAAAAATAGTCCAGCTAATTTGTGAGTATAGATAATATGTCTGGCAAGTGAAAAATTGAAGATCCGAAAAACTTCAGCCAGACTAACTTTCCACTATCTGAGATAAGCCAAATTGCTATGTTCATATACTTTATGTTCTATTGTAGTGGACGTGAAATATTTATGACTGGGAAAATACTTTATATAGTTTACTGGTATTTTTCATTGATCTAGTGAACCCATCCGAAAATTTTTGTGAAACTCAAATATTCTTGTTTTGTATCACCAAGAGAACAAACTATTTAATATACACCAACTGGGAAAATAAGTGCTAAAAAATTTCACTGCCTCCAGGACTACAAAGACAATCTTCAAAAATTAATCGATAGAATTTTTACTTACCAAAAATTGCACACAACAATATAATCAGAGAAAAATGACAACGGCTGACGCCTAATGATAATAACAACAAGGAATTATCCAATAGAACAATTATAATTTGAAGAATACGATATGGAGTAAGTGATCCGTGTTGCAAAACTAATAGGACTTAACAGGAATCGACGATCCAATTGGGCTGAAAGTAAAAACTAAAGAGAACCACTCCTTCCAAGATATACTTCGGCATGCTTTGAAGAGTTTTAAGCAGGTTTCATTCTGGTTTCTACCTATTTTGTATTGTTTGCCTTGGTCAGGATAATACTGTAACCAAATAAGGCACAGCAAGGCTATTAGAAATTAAGTCAGACAGGGCACTTGCTATAAGGTATAAGGACTTGATGAGCATAGGCAGAATTCAATACTGTTAATAGTGTTGATACAATTTTTTTTTAAATATTTTTATTGGGTTTCTTTCTATATAATCATCATCATTTAGCCCTGGAAACATTTCCTATCCTGCGCGGTTGTTATCCAGTTGATGCTAATCTTTTTCACGTCATCAGTTCATCTGGTGGTGGCCATTCCAGGATTTTCTTGGTCCATCTACCATCGTTTAATCTTGCAATATGCCCTGCCCACTCCAGAACATCATCAACCCCTGTTTTCTTACAGATAGCGTCATTTCGTATTCTATCTCTGACTTATATCAAGCGTGGCACTCATCACACAATAGTGGGATGGATCAGAGCCATGCTGTCAAGACACAGTCAAAGCAACAATCAACAACGGTTCCGCAGAGGTTCAGGTAGCCAGGGGCTGCTCACAAGGTAGGGGCTGTCACCACTCCTTTGGTTTCTGGTGGTGGACGGACTTCTGCGGGAGCTGAACACAGTGGGTTACTACACTCAAGCCTATGCTAACGACTTGGTCATTTCTTATTAGGGACCGGGTTGCGGAATAACTGAGTCGACCAATGACACGTGCCCTAAGGCTGGTTGAACGCTGTTGCCAAACGGAGGGCTTGAATGTCAACCCAGACAAGGCCGAAATGGTTGTTTTCACTAGGAAAAACAGGCTTGGGCAAATGCCTGAGGTTAACCTTTTTA
Organism: Ceutorhynchus assimilis; assembly: GCA_917834065.1. Lineage (NCBI taxonomy): Eukaryota > Metazoa > Arthropoda > Insecta > Coleoptera > Curculionidae > Ceutorhynchus > Ceutorhynchus assimilis. Next base: position 10,669,037 of record OU892281.1, read on the forward strand.
ATCACAAGCTCAGATGCTCCGAGTCAACGAAATAGCTTGGGATTATTATAGACTCCAAGCCAATGGGCATGTAAAAGGGCTTTCAGTAACACGTGGGGCCTGAAACCCAAGATTCACACATTGGATATACACAGGGATCATCCGACCCATTATCACTTACGGTGCCATCGTCTGGTGGCCCGCTACAAAGACGGCCAAGACTAGGGCACTGCTAAAAAAACTTGCCTGCATTGGGGCAACTGGTGCCATGAGAACGACCCCAACCAGAACCTTTGAAAGGCTGGTCGGGTTGCCACCGCTCCACCTGTTTCTGGAAAATGAAGCCCTGAGATCAGCAAACAGGCTGGAAGAACTTGATCACCAGAGGAACAACAACTATCCTCGGGGACACATACGCACATGGAGCGAGACGACACTGCATTGCCCAGCTCTACTAATGAAAAGGGACAAGACTCTGCCTAGCCACCAGCCGTAAGGACCTCTCTTTTCCAAGCAGAGAAGAGTGGAGGCACACAGGTGGCGCTCCGAAGCACACTAACGGTGTCATCTAGTACACAGACTGCTCCAAGACGGGCAATGGTACAGGGGCGGGTGTGTACGGAGCGACCACGGGAGCCAGGTTATGTGGTTATGAAAACCTCCAACACGACTTCGCAAACAGGGATATTCATGTCTACTCGGACAGCAGGGCGGCACTGCTGGCCCTGTCTTGCACTAGAGAGGACTCAGCCCTGGTGGCGGAGTGCAGAACTGTACTGAACGCCGTGGCCAGAAAAAACGAGGTGAACCTTATCTGGGTACCGGGAAACTCTAATGTCCTGCGTCACACTGATGAAGCGTATTATATTCATTGTGATCCGAGCCTGGTAAATTTCAATGTAATGTGAGTCTGAACCCTAAAAAGTTGCTTGTGATGTGGGGCGTTGAATCTACCATAAGGAATACAGCAATATTAAAAAAGAATGCCATTTTTCATAGAAAATATCTTCAAGGTAATCGAAAATTCTCATAGGCGGCCATATACAAATAAAACTTCACGTTTCAACACATCAAAGGAGGCTTTGGGACAAGGATATTACACACTACTACAGGATTGCTCATCGGCCTCAATTTTTGGAATCAAAGTTACATGGTGTTGCACCGTTGCCCACATCATCAACGGTGTTGTTTAGCTGAGCCGCTTTCCAGTATGCACATTGGCGCGCTCTGGCGCGCTCTAGAGCACCTCAGGGGCGCCACGGACTAAATTTGTACCGTTCCAGTATCATGGCGTGAGACGCCTGTCTTAGTGTCAAATATGTCAAATTTTAAAAATAATTATCTTTATGTTTGTGCAGTTTGTTTTTTTATTTATCAAAAATGAAAGAGAATCAAAACTATATTTTTTAAAATGTTCAATCTTGCGATATAACAAGAAGTGACAAGTGACAGCTGACAGGTTGACGCGTACGTACAGCTCGGGAGCTCAACGGACAACGCCCCGAGTAGCTCCGGGCGTCACACTCCCATACTGGAAAGAGGCTCTGTTTGCGCCAGCGGCCAGCGGTCGTAGTTCAAAATATACATTTATGATGAAAAATATTATATAGGGTGGGCTCGAAAAAACCGGAATTTGGTTTTTGAGATGTAACTTGTTTTTTTGTTGAACAATTTTCTTTTGTTAAGGCTTGTTTGAAAGAGAAATAAACAGGCTAACCAATCAAATTGAAACTTTTGACATCTGATAAAAATTCAAAATGACAGACTTCTTCATAAATTACCTGGTTTTGGATAGCGCTAGAACTTTTTTGTGACCCCCTGTTAATAAATTCTTGTTCATCATTTTGCGAACATTTTAAGACCTCGACACAAAAAATCGGTTGAAAACTAAGTGAAATACAGGGTGGGGATTTTAACTGGAACTAATTCGCTAGAGCCTTCGAATAAAATATGTGGACAAAACGCAAAAACACGTCGATCAAGATTTTTTGCTTGATTTTTTTTCACATTAATTTTTTTATACAGGGTGTTCCAAGAACAGTTGTACGGTTGTCAACTTTATTTTTCCAAATGGTAGCCCCTGTATATTATGACATTTCTGGATTCTGTAGAAAATTCTAGACATATTTCATTCACAATGTCATATACCTATCTTCAACTGTTTCGGAAATATTGACATTTGAAAATGGACTTTTTTGCAACTTTGACAGGCTGTAAAACCTTAACGGTTAATTTTAGAGGAAAACCGATTTCACATTCTTATCTTAGATTTTCATAAGCTATCATTTGACACCAACTTTGAATTTAATCCATGATTAAAAATTCCAGTCAAATTCAATCTCTAGTTAAATTCAAAGTTAGTGTCAAATGATAGTTTATGTAAATCCCAGACAGGAATGTAAAACTGGTTTTCCTCTAAAATTAACCGTTTAGGTTTTACAGCCTGTTAAAGTTGCAAAAAAGTCAATTTTCAACTGTCAATATTTCCGAAACAGTTGAAGATAGGTATATAACATTGTACATGAAATATGTCTAGAATTTTCAGCAGAATCCAGAAATGTCATAATATACAGGGGCTACCATTTGGAAAAATAAAGTTGATGACCGGACAGCTGTTCTTGGAACACCCTGTATAAAAAAATTAATATGGAAAAATTTCAAAAAAAAAATCTTGATCGACGTGTTCTTGCGTTTTGTCCACATATTTTACTCGAAGGCTCTAGCGAATTAGTTCCAGTTAAAGTCCCCACCCTGTATAAAAATTTTCGTAATATCGAATATCAACTTTTCATATCCAAAACTGTGTGTTTCTTTCAAAATAAGCAAGTTGACGTTTACGTCCGGTATAATCGGAAGTTACACTATCTTGAATATATTTTAGCCGGGTTGCACCCATACTGTCAAATTTTCAAAAATTTTCTGCATACAGTTTTTCATATAGAGTGTGTCCGTAAAGTAACGGATAAATTCATTATTTTGAAAACGGTAGAATTTTTGAAAAATCGCTCAGACACGCCAATTTTGTTCTTTTGGTTGAAATTTTTTGGTATATTTTTTATTATACAGGGTGTCTCAAAAATAGCTCCGCGGCTATCAACTTTGTTTTTTCAAATGGATCACCCTATATAGCATGATATTTATGGATTCTGCGGAAAATTTGTGACATATTTCATGTACAATGTTATATACTTATCTTCAACGGTTTCGGAAAAATTGACAGTTGAAAATTGATTTTTTTGCAACTTTGACAGGCTGGAAAAACTGAACGGTTAATTTTAGAGGAAAACCGATTTTACATTCCTATCTTAGTTTTTCATAAGCTATCATTTTTTTAATTTTAGAGGAGAATCAGTTTTACATTTTTGTCTTAGATTTTCATAAACTATCATTTGACATCAACTTTGAAGTTAGTCCGTGATTAAAAATACCGGTTAAATTCAATCTCCAGGTAAATTCAAAGTTGGTGTCAAATGATAGTTTCTGAAAATCTAAGATAGGAATGCAAAATCGGTTTTCCTCTAAAATTAACCGTTTAGGTTTTACAGCGTGTCAAAGTTGCAAAAAAAAACAATTTTCATCTGTCAATATTTCCGAAACAGTTGAAGATAGGTATATGATATTGTACATGAAATATGTCAAAAATTTCCCGCAGAATCCATAAATGTCATAATATACAGGTTGATCCATTTGAAAAAACAAAGTTGATAGCAGCGGAGCTATTTTTGAGACACCCTACCCTGTATAATGGAAAATATATCAAAAAATTTCAAACAAAAAAACAAAATTGACGTGTCTGCGCGATTTTTCAAAAATTCCACCGTTTTCCAAATAATGAATTTATCCGTTACTTTACGGACACAGTGTATACACATGTTGTTCATGTAGTAAAACCAAGTAGGAGAACCAGCGGAATCATAACCTGTGGCCAAACCCTTTGCTGCCTACGTCATCACTGGTACTTTGGCGTGGTGGGGGCTTGAGATTTGATCTTCACAAGCCAATGAGAATAAGCTATCCTGTGTAGTGTGTAATATCCTTGGCATTGGAAGGCCATTTCAAAATTGTACTTGTTATTGTCATAGATGACAGTTGTCTCGGTTCTTGAGTACTATGCGCATCGAATATTTTCCGATTTTCAGCGGATTTTAGGAAGGAAAAGTGTTTTGAAATGTTTTTTGTAGTGTAGGGCATTACATTTACCATAAATAGTAGGGAAATAATTTTAAAAAAATGTGATTTTTCCGATAAAAATATCAACAAAAGTAAGTGAAAATGTCATAGGCGGCCATATTAGCTAACTTCGCGTTGCAAAAACATCAAAGTAGGCTTTGGGCGGCCATTTTGAAATTGTGTTTTGCACACATGACAGTAGATAGTAAATTGGATTCTGGGCAAAAATTACAGATCTATTTATTTTGTGTAAAAAAAAGATGTAAATATAAATTTGAGTACACTAGACAAAGTAATCAATATTGTTCATGATTCACGGGACCGCAAACAATAGTGCGAGAAAAGACGTTTGGTTTTTTCGAAAACGCTGATATGATTAACCCGATCACCAGTTGTTTGTTGTTTTATATTTCTTCAACAAACACGATTGAAAAACGACAAACTACATCAGCTGGTAATCGGATTAATTGGATCAGCGTTTCCAAAAGGCCCATTGTTTTTGCTCAAGACTGACAGTATCTTGACAGTTGACGTCGACGTTTCATAGATCCTCGATAAGATAATCTGGTTGAAATGTGGTTGAAGTTGAAGCTGACTTGCGCCTGATTCTCGAAGCAGGGAGTAGGGTTCCTATGGAAATAAGTGCCCTGTCCTTCTCAGTTCCCTGCAAAATCTAATATGAGTGACAAAGACAGAAGACCTGTTCTCATGTCTCATGAAAACCCTGCTCTTTTGTTTCGAGAATCGACCTCCTGTTAAATGCGACCAGCAGGAATTGAACAGCGGCAAATATGCGAACTAATATTTCTATCACGCTCTATCGCATTGCAACTGTATATTTCCATATCGTTTTTCCCTCCCGTTTCATTACAGAACGAAACACTCTTTTCCCAGTTGCCAACCTATACATGTAAAGCCGGGTGAAATAGAGTATATTACATGACGAGTGTAGAAATTGACAAATTTTCACACGTCAACAATGGTGCTATAACATATGGCCGCGATTATCAAAAACGAGGCCGATAAGCAATCTTGTAGTGGTTGTAGTAGAGTGTATTATCAGGTGCTTTCTTTCGTTCTGAACAAACTGATTGCATTCACTTGTGGGATTCTTCTTTCGTCTTCGGTCGGTTCCTCCACTCCACCTTCTAAACTGAATGAGGTGAACGGATGTTTGCTATCCCCTTACCCCTCAAGCACAACCTTAGATGGCCGATCACTTCGTTCTTCGTTCATTTACAAAGAATGTAAACAAGCGTCTTCTTTTGTAACGACTGAACAAAACTAAAGTGAAACTGAATAAGTGATTGCGCTGTTCAGATTCAGTTTCATCATTACCTGTGTAGTGTGTATTCCTTGTCCTTAACAGGCCATTGTGGAATTGTACTTGTCACTTGTCATAGATGACACATGTCTCGGTTCTAGTGCTATGCGCATCGAATATTTTCCGATTTTCAACTGATTTTAGGGCGGAGGAACGTTTTGGAACGTTCCTTATAGTATGGAGCATTGAATTTACCATACACAGTAGGAAAATAATCAAATAAAATGTGATTTTCCGATAATTATATCAACAAAAGTAAGTAAAAATTGTCATAGGCGGCCATATTTGCTATCTTCGCGTTTCAAAAACCAAAGGAGGCCTTGGGCGGCCATTTTAAAGTTGTCATTATAAAATATATTGCTCGGATTAGAACCGTGTACCTTGGCAGCTGTACGAATGATCCAGGGAACATAGGAAAGATCAGGTCCTGTAAGTTTTGTGCATTCGCAAGAGCCGCGGGACTGGATTAACTTTCAGTGGGCGCACAACGGGCCCAGATCCTCCACCCAAGGGAGTGAAAAAAAAAAACCAAGCATCGAGCGTTCCATTTTACGTTGCGTTCGTTGTAGCTTGTATGTTGATGTTTTGGTCAGGGTCAGGATCTCCGCACCGTAAGTTAGCACAGGGATTACGCACATGTTGGAAGCCTTTCGTTTCAATGTAATTGGGAGTCAGCTATTCTGCTGTTTAGTTATGTCTACTCACTTCGTGACCCAGATATATGTAGCTTTGCACAAAAGTCTATAGACTTTTTCGAGTGTGTGATCTGGGATTTTGGACGCTGATTGGCGAAAATCAGGGGGTCGAGCGCTCAATTTGAACAATGAACCTAAGACCCCAGTGAGGACCCAAAATCTAGCTAATCAGCATCCAAAATCTCAGATCACACACTCGCAAAAGTCTATAGACTTAATGAACGGACTGTATTTCCATATGAGTTCAAGTTGTAAGTAACTTTTGATTAGAAAATCTATAAATCAAACGCGTATGTGACAATGACCTATTATCACAGATAGACAGAGTATTCCATTCATAAAATACTATTAATTTGTTGTGTTGACAGCATGTTTATAGGCCAGGGGGGATTTGGGGTGCGAGCGGTCCATGGTGGGGATAAGTCGCCCGATCTAAGTCCGGCCTCAACAGCTGTTCCCTGCCATGGACCAGACGCAATTGGTCCCGCTCCAAAACCAAAAGAATGATATTCGAAAAGTATTCCAGACCAACACGAACATATCCTATTTATCCGTCTTTTTTAAACATGTACTAATCATCATCGCATATAAGATAGAGACAACAAGATACTCTGGTCGAGAACGGAACATACTACTATGACAAAGCATAAGGCGGAGTTTAGTCTAGTGCTGTGTTGCCAAGTGTAATTGAAAGGCAGGACTTTATACCCGCGTTAGAAAGAGAAAATAAATATTCCTACGACTAAATGTGGCATTTTAGTAGTGGGGGAGTTTCGTCAGGATAGAAAGAATCGGACATGTTGTCAACATATATTTTTGTTTATAAATCCGTCTATCTGTGGTTGTAGGTCATTGGTATGTGAGCCCATCTATAAGTTGCATTCCTGTAAGTACTCACGTGATTTTCAATTACTATTCCAGAGGATATGTTTAACAATGTTTATAATAATAGCTTTATTCCCAATTTCGCAAAAAATGGCAGATTTTATTTTGTTTCAGTATTTTGAGCTCCACCTAATGTGTCTTATTTTTTTTTTCCAGGAATAAACTCAGCAGAAGAAAGACATGTAAGTAATTTTTAATAACCATTATTAAATAAACTAGAGTTAAATAAGTTAATTTATAAGTTATCCGTGTCTCCGCCACTGAATTTAACGAACCGAAACCGCCCTGTTTTCCCGACCCAGAGAATCAAATTACGTCGCTTTATCCAAAAGGCGAAGCCGCAGCTGCTTGGAAACCTCAGTTGCGGTCGCCATGTAAAATTCCGAATGGACAAGAGAACGTTTCGGGAGATTTAATACGGGTCCCGGTTTTTGATCGGGAAAGGCAGGCAGGCCAGGATACATCCAGGGACCGGGGCAGTTTTGTAAATAAATGGGTCTCGTGTGCGAGATTTCGGAGTCAGGACGTGTATATTTGGAGAGTTTTCAAAAAGCCGGGACGTGTTTTGATTATGATCGGTTGTGATGATGGTTTTGTTGACGGCGGGGATTATTTATTTTTTCTTTGAGGAAAAGTGGTTTTTCTGGAGGAGGTTTTTAATTAGCTGAACAAAAGACAAGTTTGCTTTCATCGAAATTGGTCTCCTTGTCAAGCAGTTTGTGAAGGATAGACTTTTTGAGCTTTGGAAAACCGAAATACTTCGTCCAAATGAAGTTTTACGAATACAGACAAGAAATGAAAACTAAATTATAATATGCAAGTCATGACTCAATAAATTATGGAATATGTTATGGAAGAAGATGAACTTCTTTGCCCTACAAATTGAGAGTCTGATGTGAAATGTCAGAGAAAAATTATTGTTCGAAAATGTATAATCCTGTGCCGCCACTGCAAAAACCGCACGTTTTCGCTAGTAGCACACCGAATTACGACGCTTCATCGAAAAGGCGAAACCGCGTCTGCCTCGAAGCCCCTGCGGTCTCCTGGTCTACATGTAAGCTTGTGCACGACGTTGCGGTAGGGTCGGGGGTTTTAACTGGTGGGGTAGAAACAAAATTATCCGCCTGCAAACAATGCAACTATATCCTTGATATAGCGTCGTGACGATATGGGCTGAAAGAAAAAGCTAACGAGCTTTTAGTCGATAAAATTCTCTATAAAAATAAACACAATTAATTGAGCAAAAAAAAAGAAAATGCTCTCGAGCGAAAGAACGAGCGAACGAACAAATCCATTCCGAAATTCATTTTCACAGTAAATTTGAGACAAATCCCATTTGAAACCTCGCGTCGTCTGTCCGGGTAGAGATTAATTAATAGAAAGGTAGAAAAGGGGGACGATATCGAATGCATAAATGAATAACGATGAGACCGATTTAAAATTTTATGCGAGAATGTTGAGTGACGGATATAGATAGAGGAGCTGGAGCTAATAGAGATTTGGAAGGGGAACGTGATATTGAAATTTTGTAGAGAGAAAATTGGGTTGATAAAGTAAATTAACTTTTAATGAGTGAGAAAATCTCTAAAATGCGGTCCTGCAATTCCAACCCTCTCTCGTAAATCTCATTAAGGGAAAAAAACAAAGAACAGCTCTTATTACTCATCGTTTAGCCGGTCTCGGCTGGAATTAGTTTTGAAGTTGAGTTCACAAATAAATTGAGAGCTGTAATTATTTTTACTCTCGGCTTGTTTCCCAGGGCTTTCTTAATATTCCGGAACGGGATTATTGTTTTTTACTTTTTCGCCTTGTTCCGAGCGAACTTTTTCGCCGTTTCCGTCTACTTTAAATTAGTGTCTGAGCGAAAACCGGGCGGAAAATGGGAAATATTAAAAAAACCAACAGTGATTAGGTTGCGCTGGAATTTGTGTCGTTTCCAAGTTTGTTCAATAGGAAATTACATTTTTGTGACGTAGTTTTAGAAATGGCTAGAAATTTGACAGATCCATTCCTTTCACTACTGTATTCGAGCTAGCAGTTTAATATAAAATAATAATGGTTGGTTGAGTTAAAAAAAAATAACGATTGATATAAACTTGTTGGGTTCTTGTTGAGACCAAGAATATTCATACAGACGTAGGGTTTTAATAGTTGTCTAGGGGTGAATGAAACAACACAGTTATTCCACTTATGGATTATTTAAAAATAAACAACAGTAAGTAGGTGTTCTGCCCTTACTGATCATGATTCCAAGTGATGTCAGTGCATATCAGATTGAAGTCATCTTTAAAGTATGAAGCTACTCCCAAAGGTTTAATATGAGTTTGTGCCATTCATATCTTTGCTTGTGATTGTGAATTGGTAGAGAAGCTTCTGGAATACCTTTCCTTAAATGCAGTCCTGATGCCGCTGTTTTTGACAACAATGTTAGTTATTTCATCGAGTGAAGACTCCGTGGACGAGTAAAAATAAATTTTTAAAATGGAAGATTGCAAGTGGAAAAACTAATACTTCTTGTCATCTTCACAAATGATAAATAGATATTTCATGTACCTACGATTTTTCTGTACAATATTAATAGAAGGGTTCATTAGTGTCACTTCTGCCTCCCTCGTTCAATTCCCGTTACCTGATTTTCTAGGTTGATTTATTATTTATTGTAATTAAAATAGTGTTCAAACCACGATAAAAATTTCCATTTTTGTTTCGAAATAAACTCGACATCCTAATCTCTAGGACATAAATAAAGCACTTTTCATCTCGGTATATTATTACATCAGGATTTCCGTTTAGTACTCCGCGGCAGTAATCATAAACCGGACCGAATTTCCATTTTTAAGAATCTCCCATGCACAATGCATTATTCATCGTCGGGCAATAAATCCGTTATTAAACCCACTCAGCTCAAACCGAGGGGGATTTCATTGTGGTAATTTAGTGTACACAATAGTGGTAATTAGTGGAAATTTTATGGGAAATGAGTGGTAATGACTGGAAATTAGGGGAAATATAGTGGTATTGAGTGGAAATATATGGTAATTAGTGGAAATATACTGGTAATTCGGGGAAATTTTTGGTAATTTAAGGCAATTTAAGGAAATTTTTGGGGTAATTTAAGGAAATTTTGTGGTAATAACTCGAAGTTCTGTAGTGATAAAATTATGATATGCCTTTGAATTTGCTTTAATTTAGGAGTAACAGAGCTTCAACTAAACTATTTAACTAAGCTTTAAGTAAAATATTCTTCTGAGTCCCTATTGGTCAGTTAGAAACATCAACTTTTATTTTCTAAGGAATGTTTCATTTGAGGTTTCATTACATGAGAAGTGGCAACCTTGCAATAGTTCAACACTTGGTTCGACATCATCTATGAGCATCGTTTTTACTACTCATTTTGAAACTTTCAAGGCCTCGTTCCATTTGAGGTCCAGTTTTGTGCTTCAGTGTTTCTAAATCTGAAAGAAAAAGTAGAGAGAATGCATTCTTGTTATATTAGGCCTCCATCACACCTTCGGCAAATAGCTACAAATATTTGGATGTTTATGTGTTCTCGTCTCTCTGTTTCTCTAGTTTCAATTTTCTAGATTTTCACCTATCCGAGATGGATGCCAAATACCGAGCCAAATACGCAAATATTCGTGAAGAGCTTTACAGACTTTTGAGGTGTATGTATTAATTTTGACTGCAAAGGCGTGTAAAATTTCGTATTTTTTCATATTTTCGTCTTCTAGATGGAATCCGAAATAAAGTCCAAATGTTCTGAAGTCGCTGTTGAACTTGATTCCGAACTCGGTTCCAATCGTTTACGTTTTTTGGTAGATTTACATTTCCAAGGATCTTCTCTTTGAGATTTGGCGAGCGGAGCGAGCAATCGAAGACCAAAGAATAATTTAAATTTCAAGATCCCATAACTTGGAGTTTGTACTCGTGTTCTTACTAAAAACGTTGAAAGTTATTGGTCGTTTTTCAAGCAATAATAGGTACTTAAGGAGGTTAGGAGTAATGCAGCCTCCCTTTCTTGTGGATTATATCAACCAATTTATTTGGTCTCAAATTGGTAGAAAATTTTCGTAGTTGATTTTTGAAAGGTGTTCAATTTTGATTGAAATTTTCTGATGGAAAATATGCATTTTGCGCATTAATAGCTTAAACGTTTCTGTTTGATGGAATTTTTCCCAAAAAAAAAAATATATATATATATACAGGGTGTTCCACGAGGTTTGTCCCAAATGATAACTTCGGAACGCATCATCATATGTTCCATTGTATAATTTTTTATCATTTTCTTTAACAAAGCCTTAACAAATATGACATTGCCGATTTTGTAATCTAATTTTCTAACGAAAAAGGCCATAATATACCATAAGTTACATTTAAAATTCGAAAGATGACGTCACTTGATCGAAATCGAAATTGAAGCGAAACTGGTGAAATTGGACGGAAATGGTAGAAGCGGCACAAAAAGTTACCCAGATCCTCAAATTTTCAATTATATTGGATGACGCGTTCCGAAGTTATTACCTGGCAGAAACGTCGTGGGACACCCTGTATAAAAGCCGTTTTTATTTGGACGGCACTATAGACCCGAAAATCGTTAACTGTGATTTTAAACCACCAAAATTGGGGGTTTATTTTAACAGCAGCTTAGAGGTACCTACTTAAACAAGGATTAACTTGCGGTGCAAGTCAGTTACGAAAAAAAAACCTTTGTTAAAATTTAAACCTCTGTTTAACTCATGGTGCAAGTGAGATAAACTATTGTCAAAACTGGAAAGTGATGTTGAAGTATTTTTTTTTAATATCCCTTAAATTTCATATTCCCAAGTCTAGTCGAGATAATGTTATGAAATAATTTACTTACTTATTAATTTTTTTTATGGCACAACAGTTTTTTCATGGGCTATGACGTTTTTACAAAACTATTTTTCCAGTATTTGCGTTATGTCATGAGGCTCATAACACAACTAGTTGTGTTATGGACTAGGTTATGAATTCATAACACAACTAGTGGTGTTATGGACAAGGTTATGAATTCATAACACAACTATTTTTGGTGATTTGACAAATGTCAAAATTAAACCTGTAGAGGTAAAATGAAGGTATACAACGACTAATAAAGGATAATGGTTGAAAAAAAAAATCTTATTTTTCCCTTTGTAGATAAAAAGTTGTACATCACACGTGCGTTTAAACATGACTACAAAACTCGTGTGATTAGAATCTTCCACACTCGTTATTGTAATTATGTTCATAAACGCACTTTTAATGTAAATAACTATTTTTTTCTTGTCGCCACTTTGTTATAGGTATCGAAATATAAGGTAATAAATAGGATATTTAGGAAGTTTTCTCCACTACCCAATTATTACATATTATTTTAGAAGCAAGGTCGCTAAAATAATACCCCCAATAATACCTACGCAGCTTAAAGGGGGTGTGATCCAAAAATGAAAGTTTTAGTACAAAAAAATCTAAGAATAAGTATTCAAACCGCATTTTGCTACGATGATCCGTTTTCGAGTTATGACGGTTTAAAGTTACAAATAGGTGTTTGTGATGTCACACTGGATTATCAGGGACAGTATTAGCACGTATAAAACTTTCCCAAAACAAAAGAAATTATCTCCTAGGGCGAATTGAAACCACTCAAAGTATAGGTACGGTTCACTGACGACTGAACGAACAGAAGACTCCCATTTCGGCGGTTGTGACATCACAAGTTCCTGCATAATTTATCTTCACAAGGAATTTTCTCGGAGACTATTTCGAATATAGGACTGCGGTTTTCACGAGTGATCTTAGAATTTTTTTCTTGATTTAGGTAGCTTAAGTCGTTTTTTAGGGTCACACCCCCTCTTTAATGTAGGTACACAATTATAGTTTTCAATACCCTAAAGACGTATAAAAATTTACATAGTGTTATTATTATCATGTACCTACTTAGCAACATGTTATTGAGTTCTAAATATCAGGTATACTTGAAAATTAAAATAGATTTGTGGTATTTAGTGGTAATTTCAGTGGCAATTAGTGGTAATGAGAGTGGTAATGAGAGTGGTAATTAGTGGTATTTAAAGGAAATTAGTGGTAATAAGTGGTAATTTGAGTGGCATTGAGTGGTAATTCCTGAGGCAATGAAAGGTAATAGAGAAAAAAAGTGGTAATTTGGAGGAAATTATTGGTAATTTGTGGTAATTTCTATCAGAAGTGGTAATTTAGTGTACACAGTTCCACTACTGAAATCCCCTCGGCTCAAACCCATAAACCCATTTTAGGGCGATAAATCTCGCATTCGTCATGACCGGGGTGAAAAGCTATGGCAACCTTTACACGCGCTATTAGCAATATTTCCAGCATCAATCATGAAATCGGACGAGTTGCGCCAATCAAACTTTTTAATGCGGCAAAATTAATTTTACGCTCGAACGGTGCTGTTCGGTCTAATAAAATACCGGGTTTGTTAGTAAATGCCTTAATAATCTCGTGCTGGAAGGAAACGCGTGTAAACATGCAACCTTATCATGGACATTTAGAGTAGGTGGGCATAAATTGTACCATTTTGTTGGTTGGAAAAATAAACTTGGAACAACTCTGCATCTAAAATTTAAACTCCCAGAAGATTTATAAATAACGATCGTGTGTATATTCAGCCAAGACCTAATGACCAATCAAAATTTATTTCCTCATTAATATCAAGAAATCCAGGATCTCAATTAAATATTTAACCCCATTAAGACAGGACCGGATATTTAGCCGAGTGACGGGAACATTAACCTTCATTATGCAGTCTACCCTATTCGCGAATATACAAACCACTAAACTGTCGACGGTAGCTAGCGGAGTTCCCCAGCTCAAATTTCATTGGCGGAGCCGCTCTATTTCGGCGTTAAAGTGCGGTTTCGGTGAAATTAGAGAGAATTGTTATAGCGTGTCAAAAATAGGCTAGAAAAATCTATTTACGACGACTGATAACGTCGATGATTGAGTTTTCTAAAGTCACGAAATAATCTGATAAAACTTTCTGTTTTATTGCGTGTAGCCACCCTCTTTGTTCGAAAGAGGAAATAAGTAAACATAAAAAGGCTTCGCTAACGTGAACACGCAAGGGTAGAAGTTAGGAGTTTCGAAATGACATTTTGAAATGCGGCAAGACTTTTTTTATGAGATAAAAAATACACTTTTATGTCGTGATTCATATAACTAGTATGGTAAAATAACTTAGTTAGGCACTTGTAACGAGCCAAAATTGCTAACTATTTCATGCCTGTTTTTCAGTTTTCTATTCAAGATTCCTTTAATTTTGTATACCTTATTTTCTATAAAATTCCAACAATAATTACACTAGCAGATCCTGTAAACTTTCTAATTTTCAATATTTAAATTCTATTTTCATTTGTTAGTAGTTCCTGTGTTGAAATGATTTTCCTCGATTTTAATCCATATTTTAATTCCATTTCCAATCTGATTTTCATAATAGACAAATAAATATTCATTTGTCAAAAATATTTCTTTTGGGGTTATGTTCCCAAATCATAATAATCCGTTTTCAAAGTGTATGTACCGAACTACTCTGTTCGGCTATTGAACTCGGTAGTTTCAGTTGAACCCGGTTCAATCATTGGTTCTGTAATCTTTGATATGTGCTCTGCGCTATCCTTGCTTCCTATTTTTTGACTTGTGAAGGGTCATTAATTTTTGTCAACTGGCTTTCGATTAGTAATGTTTTTGGGATCGTCAATTCCTGTTTAGTCCTATTAGTTTTGCAACACGAATCACTTACTCCATATCGTATTTTTCAAATTATGATTGTTCTATTGGATAGTTACTTGTTGTTATTATCATTATTCGTAAGCTGTTGCAATTTTTTTTTGATTATATTGTTGTGTGCGATTTTTGGTAAGTAAGAATTCTATCGATTAATTTTTCTCGTTATTCTGAATCATCTCTGAATCCCTACCTTTAGGTCAGCTAATTAATTTGATGTGTAGCACATTTCTTTAAAGTCCTGGCTGTTTTGAAGAAAGGGCCTCTTGAAGAATTTAATTTTTTCTCCGCCCTAAAAAGGGATTTTGGTCCTAATTTTCTTCTTAATTGAATTTATGGCACACTCAGTTTTCTTGCGTTGTGTTTAATTTTCGTAAAGTGCTATAATTTTCGCCGATGTTATCGGATTTGGAAACAACCATTTCGGTAAATTTGCTGTGCACCTTTTTTTTTTCTCCCACAAGTAGTTCTGACTTTTTCCATTTAATCATTAGTGAAAAGCTGCCCTAAAGAGTAGAGTAACATCTCACTCACTCCAGGTTATCGAATCCAGACCTCGATCCAGAGTTCCAGAGTATTTTCGAGGCAAACAAAACCCTATTTCCAACAGGTGAAAACATAACCTTATTAACCTCAATCTTTGCAAACTCGAGGTACATTTTCTTTACTTACTATTAAAGCTTTATATGATTTCATCTAATTTAATTAATTATTATCATAAATACATTATTATTCAATTTTTCTATTAAGGCCGCGTTAATGGCCGCCATGTTTAAATTTAGTTTTTGAAAATGACGACTGCGTCACTCTACACATAGGGTTCAATATTTTATTATTTGTCCAAAACAAAATCTGTTTGTCGGTAAAACACTTAGTGACAGAGAAAGACAAATATACAATTATGATGCTCCCAATGTAGCTTTTTTGCCGTGGCGCCATCTACTTTTCAGTTTTCATCTTCAAAATTCGTTTTAAGGTCATCTCAAAATATCCGCAATAATTTCCAAAATCCTTTGGCATAAACATTATTTGATATATTATCTACAATCTCTACAATTAGCTTTTTTTAGTTTTTCGTGGTTATCAATAAAATATGCTTTTCACGGATCCAAGCTTGATAAATATGCAAATATGTGGTGGTGGTGGTGGTGGTGGTGGTGGTAGTGGTGGTAGTGGTGGCGATGGTGGTGGTAGTGATGGAATAAGATTGCCATGCATTAAAATAAGTCAGGATAATACAATATTTCCATTTCCTGTATTCGGTTCAGCAAATAATCATCACAAAATTCAAAAGCAAGTAAACAAAGTTCTCCTTCGAAATGAGAATTCTCCATCCTGGAATTTGCAGGCAAATTTTTTCCTCTTCTTCATCGTGATTTTTTGTCTCCGGCATATTTCCCAGCCCGAACAAAGATATAAATTTTAATGTCGCCCGTAATTTAATTCCAGAACCCTCTCGCGGACCGACCGGGGGTTCATGGAAAGTTGCTTTTTTTCCTTCTTACTGGGAAAACTAATTACCAACTATAAAACTCTTCAGTCGGAAAAATAATTGCCAAGTTAAACCTTTTTAATTTATTACTACGACAGAAAGCAAGTTTTTTCGAAGTCCGTTATTAATGAGTTGATGGAAATAGCTTTACAGTGATTAAATAGGGAAAAATTTCATTAGGAATTGGAACATCAGGAATCTTCTTTTGCTCCTTTTTTTTTCACGATTTGTGTTTTTGTGAGAGTTACAAAAGGATTGTTTGCAGAAAACTTCTTCCAATTTTTATGAAGGAATTTTCCAGAAGCAATTTTGGAAAAACAGATTGGAGCAACTTCTAAAAAACTTTCAGATTCATACTCGACAAAAACAGAAAGTTGAAGAATAGAGAATCGTATAACATAAAAACTTGCCAATTAGTTTCTGATGGTGTACAATATTATCAAGTGTATAGTTATAAATACTTATAATCGGTTAATTGGTTCATTTGTCTGAAAAATTTCCTTGGTACATTGTTTTCGTACCATGACGTAATTCAACGTGCCAAATCGTTCAAAAGAGAAAGCACCCGGAATATTTTATTTTATTGCAGATAAAACCAAAGATGGTATCTCGTGTGTGATTATCAAGCACTCTGCTTTTTGTCAGCATCGTATAAATGAAATATAGGCATCTTACCGAGATATGACAACATTGTTCCTCAAAGTCGCGGAAAGCTTAGAGCTGCTCGAGAAACCACTCCTCAAAAAGGGGGATTATGGATATTACCATCGCATTTGAATAAATACATAAATGCTATGTCGGTGGATGAAATATTTTTTCAGCACGAATTCCGAATTTCTTTTATCGTATTGTTTGTCAAATGCCAGTTGTCCTCAATTGCTTGTTGTACGTCTCCAGGCGCTGGAAAGCAATCTGCAGAAAAAGTTGCAATTTCTACTTAAAATACAAAATACTTGAAAACTTTTATCTAGTTTCCCCAAATCGGAGTTCAATGTTCAATTATTTAATGGGTTGCTCGAAGATTCTTCCAGAAAAATTGAAAAACCGCCATCACAGATAAGCTCCGTCCCGTCTCAAGTCAAAGTATATTTATGACTTCCTATACATATTTGTCGACCTAATTTGATTTGCATTATCCGTAAAGTGCAGTTTCTAGATCTCAACACAGATAGACACCGGATCTCATCCATAAGCTGACGTTTGTTGTGATTACAAGACCTTCCATTGGAGAGGGGTGGTGAGCTGATCGAGAGGGGTCATGGTGGGCATGCATTAGAGGTGTAAACAAGATTTGCCTTCTCATCTGAACCCAATCCATTACAATTTGGCAAGCTAATTGGAGGGGATAAACCGAAGGTTGGTCGCTCTCTTAGATATTGGCGACACAAAATTATGTTTATTGTGTAGGATTGGTAATTCCATATTACCTGGCAGCATTCCAATACTTATGTTCACCTAGTTTACCGTTTACCTAATTTATAGTACCTTTGTTGGTTTTAATCAAGTACCAGTGTTGATTGGTACCCGTTGTTAAATTGTTATGTCAGAGTGAGTTATTCTATGGAGTGAGTGACCACAGAACTAGAAAAGTATCTGCAATGTTATGTACCGGTTATGAATTACAGCGCCATCGTTGACTGAAAACCCAACTAATCGAGCATTCTTGACAAAAAGGCGAATTGATTTATTTCATATTTTTTTATTATTTTTAGATAATTTTTAATGTTCAACTGCATTTGGCTTGCTGACTCCTTTTAGCTCTTTTCGCCTCATTTTTTTTTGAAAACTATGACTGGCAGGAAGTTTCCGATGTCGAACATAGTGCAAAAAGAGTTAGTAAGTTAGGAAGAAACACGCAGCTATAGGTAGATCGCAAAGTAAATACGAATAATAAATACAAATACGACCGAAACGAAACAAACGAGTAAATACAAAAAAATACGAACAAAAATTAGGGTTTTTTTCAACCAAAACTTTTTGAATTTTCACTTTAACGCGCGTGGGGACCATGGTTTACAACAACACAATTTAAAAATTCAAATTTTGACTTTTAAAATGACAAAATAAATGACAAAACCAACCAACACAAATCACTGACCACATCACAGATACCTGTAAATTTCTCTTATCTCCCGACAGTGTTGCCATCGTTGACTAAAAACCTAACTAAAAACCTTCGTCGCAATTTTCCCATTTGAGATATTTTTCTATAGGTAATATATTCTGTATGAGTGACGAATAAAATAAGTCTGTCATGAATGTGCTAGAGTATTCTGTGGGGACAAGCACTGAAATACTCCCTGAATTACCTTAGTGATCACTGTGGCGTACAAAATAGGGAGAGAATGTAAATAAACAATAAAATATAGATAGGTTAATTAAAGCTAGTACGATACCAAAATGTTCCAGGTGGTAGTAGTAGATACAATTAACCAGATTAGTCCTGGCTACTGGTTGTGGTTAGATGGTCAAACCAATCTTACGGTTTAAACTTACGGTCCGGAAGACTTGTATAACCGACCAAATAAAAGGCGTAGGCTCTGGTAGCAACAGCCTATCTCGGTTACGATTGAACGTGTATTGTTGTGTACACTGTAACCGTGAGTAAAAATCCTCGGTGAAAAAAAACCCTTAGAGAAAAACTGTTATAACACACTGTATTTGTAATTGAACCACAGCTGTAGCGAAGCACTCTATGAATAGACAGAATTAGAAAATGAAACTAAAATGCAACTTAATTATTCTAAAATAGCAAATTAACGTGATAAAAAAAAAAACATAGCTCTTGAAAATTATTTTAATAGAAAAATTGAATAATAATGTATTTATGATAATAATAAATTAAATTAGATGAAATCATATAAAGCTTAAATAGTAAGTAAAGAAAATGTGGCTCGAGTTTGCAAAGATTGAGGTTATTAAGGTTATGTTTTTACCTGTTGGAAATAGGGTTTTGTTTGCCACTTAATATTCTGGAAGTCTGGATCGAGGTCTGGATTCGATATCCTGGAGTGTGTGAGATGTTACTCCACTCTTTAGGGCAGCTTTTCACTAATGAATAAATAGAAAAAGTCAGAATCTACTGTGGGAAAAAAACGTGCACAGCAAAATTTACCACAGGATGTTGTATAAATTCGTATTAATCGGCGAAAATTATAACACTCTACGAAAACGTAAGGCAACAAAATGTGTTATAAATTCAATTGAGAATATAAGGTACCATCCTGTATATATATTATTTCAAATTTAAAGAAGGACTAGCAGTACTAGCACCTCAAAATATTTACAGCTGTCTGCAACATCCTCTTTTAACTTAAAAGCGCTTCTAAAAACTGGTCACTTTTAAAAATGTGTATTCTAAGCCATACACATTTTTAAAAGTACCAGTTTTAAAAAGCGCTTTTAAGTTAAAAGAGGATGTTGCATACCGCTATTAGTCTTCTAGCCCCCTATATAACAAACAGCTAAATTAAACTGAGATATACCAGTTAACCATAACGACAAACCACCCCAAACTAAAAGTTGAACTAACGGTTCAATATAGAACCACAACATATGAATACAATCGATGAAATTAATGGCAAATTATTCACCTTTGTGAGATTATTCGATTTATTTTGTTTGTATGTTATAAAGACTGAATAACCTTCCAAGCTTTTAATGATTTGGTTTTTCCGACAAGATATATTCCCAATAATCATTTTATAGTTTTTTT
Source organism: Ceutorhynchus assimilis (assembly GCA_917834065.1). NCBI lineage: Eukaryota > Metazoa > Arthropoda > Insecta > Coleoptera > Curculionidae > Ceutorhynchus > Ceutorhynchus assimilis. The sequence continues at coordinate 10,689,061 of OU892281.1, forward strand.
AATATCATTCGTGACCTTTTTCTCCGAAAATAAATATATCATTCGAATGTGGCGTTGCTACTAGTCACATTAACCAAATCGATATGATATCGTTCGAGGGGTAATGAAATAAAACGGCTCCGAGCAGCTCCACTTCATATTTTAAGTAATATGCATACGCTTTTAGCCCCTATAAAACTTTACTGCCTCACTCGTGATAAAGTCGTAATCCTCGTTATTGCCCAGTTCCCAGTTTTATTATCTTTAGTAAAATTGATGTCTCCCCTTCTATACTTAATTTTACGAGTCAGTTTTAAAAGATACGGCTTTTATAATATCATGGTGGAAACTAATGTTGTTTTTATAGTCGATTTTGATGTGGCCTTTTGTATTGATAAAACATGTTCGGTTTTATTTAATATGATCTTTCAAGGATACAAAAAAAAAACATTCTCATACAAAATTCATATGTCACAGCTTTTGTTCTTTTCGCAAGTTTAAGCATCCAGTGAAATGGTTTTATAAGCAGGGTTTACCCCTCCGGAGTATCGGAGTTGAGAGGTTCGCACCCTCTTCACTCGTGTAAATGTCTAATTTATGAAAATCTCGTATGTCTTAATTTTGTTTCCCACTAAATTGCCTTACTAGGTGGGGGAGTTTGGTTTTATTAAAGAATACTTATATTGAGGGTAAAATTTGTTACAACGCTTTTTTTTATAGAACAATTAATCCGATTCTCAATCACACACTAAATATTCCTTATAAATATGCAGGAATCGCAAGAGTGGCCAATCAGACTTAATTAAATGTTCACCCCATTAGCACCGAGGATTACCGACCGACCTGCGTTAATTAAATATATGACTTTCTCCCCAAGACTCCGGCCCTAATTATATTTCGTTCTCGGCTGCATCGGACGCCATCGCTGGCTCCTTTGATCCCCCCATTTGTTAGGAGAAAGAGCTCAGTTGCCACTTTGTTAATCCCTAATTGAAATTTTCGAGTAGTTATAAGTGGGAGCTGAGGCGAGGTAGGTGAATTTGAAGTCATTAAAACGGTACGTGCGGATAAGTGCCGAAGCTGCTTGACGTTTTAAACTGGCATCAATCAGGATTTACATATCAATGAAGTAAGTGTTTGTTGTTGACTTTTAAAATACTCAATTTTCAAAAATTAGACCTCGCATCAACAACGAAATCTTGGATAGCCGACATAATATATAGTGCATGATAAATCCATATTGAACAGACTTGGAATAGGTAGCGTTCATAGAATCAAAAGAGCATATCACTGTTCACTGTAAAATATATTAAATTTTTCCCCTACTGACCAAACGTACCTGCCAACCTCTTGGTAAGGTTAGAACACTTAAGGGTTAAGTGCAAAACTAGCATTACTATGCATGCTGCATCCTAGCATACACCGAGACAATACTCGATATTTCTAAGGGTAGCCAAAAGGCAGAAAGGTACAAAAACCATACCCACCTTTTCGTACACTCTTCCTTTCAGACACAATTCAGTAATTTCCAACTTTGGTTAATCTACAGCACAGACCTGTACGTTTTGGAAATTCGATTGGAAGAAACGATGAAAGGAAAACGCGTGAAACAGAATGATGTTATTGATGACTAACGTCGAAATAGTGCTTTATCAAATCTAAGCAAACTTGCTTTATTTGGATCAAACAAAATTTGTTCGTCCGCAAGTATTTTTTGACAGGTGTATAACTAAAGTGCTAAACAAACTTAATTACAGCTGCGAGGGTCCTCGACAGTAAAATAAAGAGCGGACCGCTCACAATTCACCCACTCGGAACTAAAATGAGGACCGAAAGCCAGCCCAGCCTGCCAGCTTCATAAGTTAGACAATTACGACGATAAGGGTGCGAACGTCTCGGCGAGGAACGCAACGACACCCCAGAGGTGCAATTACACTCCAACTTCTCGAACAACCCCTTTACAAACCCATCTGGCTTCTCGAGCTCGCGCGAGACAAAAGACCTCGTTACCGGCAAAAAATATTCTCGAAATATCGCGGCAGCGAGAGAGAGAGAGGCGACGCGCCAGTTTTCTTAATTCAATTTGACCTAAGTTATGGAAAACTGAGTTCGTCTAGCCCACCCACTCCAGCTCGCCGAAGCGCGCAAATTTAATTTGAGCAACTTAGCATTGTCGCGCGAATTTGAATCGCGTTACCCCTTTTCTTTGTTTCTTGGGGGGTTAATTTGGTAATTCATGGCGCGGATGCAAGACGGGGTAAACTCTGAAACACTGTTAGCAGTGTAATAAGACACATTACCGATTGGCTGTGGTGAAAATGAATTTATTCACTGGAGGAAACGCTGCAAACACTTCCGTAATAGAAGGGAAAGTTTTATTAACTTAAACTTTGTTGGGTCACGAACTTTGATAAACTATTTTTCAATTGATTAGCATGTGTATAATAAATCAATAAGCATGCATTATTGATAGTTATATAAAATTGTCATTTACTGACTTAATGAATCCATTTTCTAATCCAATGAATATTCGTATAAATTGATAGTCATATCTCATACAAAACCCCACCTGCTGTTCGGAAAATCATACAATACGTGCGTCTATTTCATTTTGCCCACGCAACAACGTCCAAGCACGTCCCACGTGCAACATAACGTATCCTTTATGGCGAGACACGACGTGGTGCGGGATCGTCGTGGTTTGATAATTGCAACCCCAATCAAATAATAAACAAATTCGAGCCGATTACTCGGGGCCAGGCGGCCGACCAGAATTGATTACAGCTTTTGTAGCCGATCAGAGTTACCCTGACCGAGGGCCGCAATTTATGAGCCTCTAAATTAGAGCTGGAGAGCGCCACGTATAGGAACATCTGTCTGCGTCCCTCCACTTCATCATGTGTTTACTGTTCCGTGTGCTCTGACAGACCTGTGGTCAATTGATAGTTTCGGATCGGATTATTGATGATGTGTTTGATACTTGTTTTGAGCTATTTTTGGTCAGACGCTCTCTATGTCTTTATTAATGGAATATTATAAAACTTTTATCCCTCATCTGTATGTAATAATAATATTGTACCTTTATGCATGAAATTCGAAAAGAAGAAGGTAAAGTATCTACGATTTTTCTGATTGAATAGTTTGAAGCCGATTTTGTAGTCTTACACCGCCATAATCTTCCGGAATTGCTGGTAATTTCTCAAATTGGTTTTTGGAGATGGCAACAAGATTTTCTATATTGAAAGCCAGGGATAATAAAAAAAAATGATCACCCCGTATCTCTACACAGTGGTGGAATTGTTTTCGATTACCAGCTTTCGTAAAAGATTTCCTACACGAGCCGGGAATAATAAAATATTGATCACTCTGTATCATACAGTGGCTTATTTTTATTGAGTCAAATTACAGTGGGTAAAATTGTTTTCTATTAGCTGCTCTCTTGAAAGATTTTCTATATTTAGAGCCAGGGATAATGAAATATTGATCACCCCGTATCTCTACACAGTGGTGGAATTGTTTTCGATTACCAGCTTTCGTGGAAGATTTCCTACAAGAGCCGGGAATATTAAAATATTGATCACTCCGTATCATACAGTGGCTTATTTTTGTTGAGTCAAATTACAGTGGGTAATATTTCGATGGAAAGTTTTCACTTATTGTCTTGAGAATTGGTTGACCTCGGCGCTTCGCACCTCGGTCAACCATAGTATCTCTCGACAATAATGAAACACTTTCCACCTCCGCATGTAATATACTATTATTTTGAACCATGTATGTAATTTTCACATTTCTCACTGGTATGAAGGCTCGAAAATGTCACTTTACTTTTGCTCACTTTAATCAGGCCGAAAGTGACAGTTCTTCTGTCACTTTCAGCCTGGAGAACTCACTTTCGGCCTGGGTCCTTATTCTTGAAACAAGGGAGCAACGTTCCCAGGAGAACAAGTGTTCCGTCTATCTCAATGATATGCAAATGATAATATGAGTAACACGGACGGAACACTCGTTCCCCTGTTTCAAGAATAAGGGCCCTGATAAATTGTTCTTTCACACCTAAACACAAATCCAGGTGCAATGTTTGTATTTAGAAGTAGATGTCACATGTGTTTATATTATTGAAATTTCATAAAATGTCAATGTCCATGTCAAAATATTTTTACCTTTTTTTTTTGAATAAATTGATGGTTCAAAATAAAATAGTATACATACCAATCAAAAAAAGCTCAGACAAGTCATTTTTTGTTTTTTGGGAGACCCATTTTATTGGTATTTTCACCCCCCACCTATCAACCCCTAAGTGGGGGTAGCAGTTACCCCCAAAATTTCAAATGGAAGGGGGGGTCGAGTGATATGTCATTTGGTAGCTATTTTCATTAAGATTATATCCCCGAAGTTTCAAGTTGCTAGTGTTTACCCTGTCAAAATGGCGGCATGTCAAAGTTAGGATAAATGCTTTTTTTCGGTAATCTGAACTGTATAGTTTTTACGTGTCACATCTATATGTAGGTAACAGGTAAAAACCACACAGCATTTTTCCATTCATTTTTCCTAACTTTGACAAGCCACCATTTCGACAGGGTAAATAGTAGCAACTTAAAACTTCGGGGATATAATCTTAATGAAAATAGCTATCAAATGACGTATCACTCGACCCCCTTTTTATTTGAAATTCTGGGGGTACCTGTCACCCCCACTTAGGGGTTGACAGGTAGGGCGTGAAAATACCAATAAAATGTGTCCCCCAAAAAATAAAAATTGACGTGTTTGAGCGATTTTTAACTAATCACCTAACCTGGATGGGAAGTTTTCCGTGCCCCACCCTGTATTTCAATGGAAAGTTTTCACTTATTGTCTCGAGAATTGGTTGACCTCGGCGCTTCGCACCTCGGTCAACCATAGTATCTCTCGACAATAATGAAATACTTTCCTCCTCCGCATGTAATATTTCTATTAGCGGCTCTCGTGAAAGATTTTTTATATTTAGAGCCAGGAGTAATAAAATATTGATCACCCCATATCTCTACACAGTGGTGGAATTGCTTTCGATTATCAGCTTTCGTGGAAGATTTCCTACAAGAGCCGAGAATAATAAAATATGGATCACTCTGTATCTTTATACAGTGGCTTATGTTTGTTGAGTCCAATGACAGTGGATAGAATTGTTTTCTATTAGAGGCTCTCGTGAAAGATTTTCCATATTTAGAGTCGGGAATAATGAAATATTGATCACCTCGTATCTCTACACAGTGGTGGAATTGTTTTCGATTACCAGCTTTCGTGGAAGATTTCCTACTAGAGCCGGGAACTATAAAATATGGATCACTCTGTATCTTTATACAGTGGCTTATTTTTGTTGAGTCAAATTACAGTGGGTACAATTGTTCTCTATTAGCGGCTCTCGTGAAAGATTTTTACATTAAGAGCTGGGGATAATAAAATATTGATCACTCTGTATCTTAATACAGTGGCTTATTTTTGTTGAGTCAAATTACAGTGGGTAAAATTGTTTGCCATTACCGGCTCTCGTGAAACATTTTCTATATTTAGAGCCAGACGGGATAATAAAATATTGATCACCCCGTATCTCTACACAGTGGTGGAATTGTTTTCCATTACCAGCTTTCGTGGAAGATTTCCTACAAGAGCCGGGAATAATAAAATATGGATCACTCTGTTTCTTTATACAGTGGGTTATTTTTGTTCAATCCAATTACAGTGGATAAAATTGTTTTCCATTACCGGCTTTTGTGAAAGATTTTCTACATTGAGAGCTGGGGATAATAAAATATTGATCACTCTGTATCTCTATAGAGTGGCTTATTTTTGTCGAGTCAAATTACAGTGGGTAGAATTGTTTTCTATTAGCGGCTCTCGTGAAAGATTTTCTATATTTAGAGCCAGGGATAAAGAAATATTGATCTCCCCGTATCTCTACACAGTGGTGGAATAGTTTTCGATTACCAGCTTTCGTGGAAGATTTTCTACAAGAGCCGGGAATAATAAAATATAGATCACTCTGTATCTTTATACAGTGGCTTATTTTTGTTGAGTCAAATTACAGTGGGTAAAATTGTTCTCTATTAGCGGCTCTCGTGAAAGATTTTCTACATTAGGAGCCGGGGATAATGAAATATTGATAACCCCGTATCTCTACACAGTGGTAGAATTGTTTTCGATTACGGTTTCATGGAAGATCTCCTACAAGAGCCGGGACAATAATAAAATATGGATCACTTTGTTTCTTTATACAGTGGCTTATTTTTCTTGAGTCAAATTACAGTGGATAGAATGGTTTTCTATTAGCGGCTCTCGTCAAAGATTTTCTACATTTAGAGCCGGGGATAATGAAACATTGATCACTCCATATCTCTACACAGTGGTGGAATTGTTTTCGATTACCAGCTTTCGTGGAATATTATAGTTTTACCATTATTAATTGAAACTTCATGAAAAAGGCGGCTCAGTTGATCTCTTTGAAGTCACGTGGGAATCCATAGGCGTCTAAATATTATTATTATGATAAATGAAAACAAATTGGTTAATAAAGAATAAACATACTCCAGATATTTCTATAAAAACTGAAATGACGAACGCCATTGCCCCGAAATTCTAGCTGATTTACCTCCAGAATACAGTGGAGTTAATACTTCAAATAAATGGGCAAAATTCATATAGTAGGTAATCCTTAAAATTCCGTTTTAAACTATTGAAATAAATCAAATATAAATATTTGAATGGGAATATTATTCCTTTATTAAAAATTCAAATTTGAAATTGATTTTTATTCAATTATCTGTGTAATTTTATACTTTTGTCCACTTCTAAAGAGAATATCTCACACTGTCAACAAGAGCTCGGCAAGCGATAAAGCCCAGCGACATCGCCGACAATTTTCAAGTTTTTTTGCCGGCGTGAGGTGTCTTTGTTATAGTGTACCAGGACTAGGCATAAAAATATAAAAATTATTTTATATTATTATAAGGGGTATTTTTCTAATTTTGAGTAGTCACCATACAGATGCGATTTTCAATTGATAATGATAATACTTTACCTACAAGAACCGGGAAACGACCCTCCAGTGCTCGGGTATACCTACGTCAAAAAATAGTACCATACTCGAATAGAAACTGCTTCAATCAATCGAAATTATTGAGAAATGTATGTATCTACCTATACGATAGGAATTAGGAGGCTATGGATCCCAATAAATTTTCCGTTCTCCAAAACAAATATAAATATTCAAATTCCTCCTCTGTTAGCTTTACCCGTTGACATAAAACAACGTAACTCAATCCTGAAATCAATCCACGTAGTTCCCCCTAGCGACACTGCGTTCAAACTTACATGTATAAGACATTTTGGCTCGTTTGCTATACGACATCGCGAGGTTGTAATCCAATATTTTGCAAAGGGACCAGAGGGAACGTTTTTACGACGCTTTGTCACATAATGTCATCTTAAAATGCTTTATAATGCCGGCAAAGTTTCACTATGTTGCAGTAAAAAGGAAAATAGATTTTGTGTTGCTTTTACCGGATTTACGATGGGCGAGAAGGGCCTTTAAAGTGTCGGCGGTGAAATGTGTAGCTGATATTACACCGTCAAGTGTGTAAAATTTTTATGGGAGTTTCACAATGTTATTAATGGATTTTCAAATAAATAAATGAAAAGTTTGTCATCCATATAAAAGGCTAATTTGTTTGCATTGCATCGCGGAAAACTGAAAAACAAATAACGCATTCGCATTATAAAGCTAAAAACGCCAGAGTGATATTTTTTACGTGTGGATGTAGCTGTTGCGCTAATAATAATTAAATGGATATTTTTGAAATGTTAATTAAATTGCCTGCATGCTGAACATGGTTTTGGATTTTATTGTTGAACATTCTATGAAGTAATTAAGTGCGATTCGTAATGGAACATTAAAAGTGCTTTCTCCACTATTAAAGTAGATTGATTTGTTTTCGTAGAATCATCCTGTTGAATTTTGTATGGATGTTCAAAAGTGTAATTATATACAAAACCCTCTTGGTTGGCCCTTGAGAGCATAAATAGCTCGTCTACCTATTTAATTCGACCTACTTAAACCGATTAAACTCGCTTAAGGGTATTTTAGAACAGGTGTAAAACGACGCAACAGGTAGCGTCCGGGCGTCGACGTTGTCCGAAATAGCCAGAGGCGACGGTTTATTGCCCAGTTAATTATCTGAAACAACCTTGTATAGTTTCGATATCAAGGGTCTGGATTACGCTGGATTGGGCCACTCATGTTCGTGACCGCAGTGTTAGACCTTGGATAAGGAGGTTGGCATAGATATTATAATTTTGATACTGAAACCAAAGCTGGAATAGTTTAAGCATATGCATAATAGAAATGATGCAAAGGATATACAAAATTTGACGTTAATATATTATTATCATTACATGGTGGAACGTGCCACGTGTACCTTATTGTTATGTATAACATGCAGGCATACACATTTAAACCATTGTCCAATAATAATGAACAAACTTCATCAAGAGCTACAATATCATATTTCACAGAATTTCAATGAAACAAAAATTTTATACAATTACTTTATAGACACCTACATTACCTACTCAAGGAATAATATAGGAGAGATAGAAGGCTAGAAGAAACTCCTAAATAAACAGATCAGATACTAGTCGAATTCTTTCTCAAAAATCTAAAATATCCAATTTGCATAATTGACCGAAACTGAATTGCTTTCTCCCTTAACACTATTACTATGTAGCTTAACAAAATTAACAATCCTCTCCTCGCTCCAGCTACTCTGAAACTCCTCCAACGACAACACTGCTCGGACACGATAGTTACACACTGAGACGGGAAACTCATCTCTGTACTCCGGAAAATTAACCTCAACTTCCCACTTAATTTGATATAATAGCTGCGGCGAGGAAACACCAAATCTAACACTCCGGAGCCGCTGTAAAGGCAGAGACTATAATCTTCGCAAGCGGTCTGATGAGGAGAGTGGGGTTGGGGGGCTTTAATCTTTAGAGACGGAGTAAGTTCGTTGCTGCTTGTTACCCGAGCCGTGGTTTAGTCGGTTCCCTTTTAGTTTTAGAAAGTCAGCGACGTGGTGGAACTTTGTCGAAAATAGATAAGCGAATATTATAATGAACAAAGAACATTTTCATCACATTATTTTTCATCCATGAATATGACGTTAGTCGATCTTCTTTTATCTTGATACACCATTTTCTTTTTCGAGCGTAACATCTTAGTATAAACTTTATGTATTTCGTCCAATTCTTTCGGCTAATTTCAAATGTCTGATCAATGAGTCAAATTGGAAAAAATGTTCTCCAATCTCAAAGAAATTGCAGGGACTGTAAGCGCGATAAGAAGATATTTATTTGAGAAAAAAAACTACCAGTAGAGATTTGTAACCTCTTTTTTTAATGAATTAACAAGAGGCTCATAATATGCTCGGTTTGCTCAGCGAAAAATTATTAGGTGTGGGTTGATAGTTTAATCATTACAGAATGGCAAGGTCGACACTGAATTTAAAATAAAAATAGTAATAAAATTGCTAAAAATATGGAAAATTGTATTGATAAATATGGTCAGCTTCTGTAAAAAAAATTAATTCAATAAAATCAAATTGTACCTGAAAGAAATCGAAAGTTAGGCTTGTATAAGCGTTAAATGGTCTGGAGATATAATAGAAATCCTCAAATATATAAGTCGTAGGACCCAGGGCTAAAAATTGATCAATTTTTGACGGTAGGCTATTACTCAACAATTTTAAATTCAGAACATGTTGTCCAACCTTGACCTTTGTTCAGATTACTTATCGATTATTATTGATAAAAATGATATATAATATTAGGCAATATTAAAAGTTATGCAAAGACAAATCCATAATAAATTCAATAAATCGACAGCTAATTCTCCACCATCGTGTCAAGATGCAGAGAGTTTCAATGTTGCATGAAAATCATATAAAAAAAATTATCTTGAATTTGTTAATTGACTATTAAACTGATTTATTGAAAGAAAGGGTATTAAAAGTTACTAGAGAAACGTAATACAAGCCACCATTCCAATATAAGGTAGAGCACGGAAGCCATCCATCCTCGGCCACTGGACGAAGGAAATGGCACATGGAACTTGCGGTTTCCAGCCCAGAATCCAGACAGATAAGGGACTAGAATTGTCGTCAAATTTGGAACACACGTATCGCCTTGTGAGGGTCTTGTTTCTTGTAGGGTTGGAATCTTGTCAAAAGCTCTATACCACTCTCCACGGAAATGGTGTTCTATTGAAAATGTGGCCTTTTTGGAATGGACTTGTTGAAAGAAACGTCTCTCCGAAAGACCCTAAGTAATAAGGCATTCCTTGAAAAGCTATTACGAATTACTCAACAATTTTAAATTCAGAACATGTTGTCCAACCTTAACCTTTGTTCAGATTACTTATCGATTATTATTGATAAAAATGATATATAATATTAAAAGTTATGCAAAGACAAATTCATAATAAATTCGATAAATCGAAAGCTAATTCTCCACCATCGTGTCAAGAATCAGAGAGTTTGAAATGTTGCATGAAAATCATATAAAAAAATGTATCTTAAATGTGTTAATTGATTATAAAACTGATTTAATAAAAGAAAAGTTATTAGAGAAACGTAATACAAGCCACCATTCCAATAAAACGTAGACCACGGAAGCCATCCATCCTCGGTCACTTGACGAAGGGAACTTGCGGATTCCAGCCCAAAATCCAGGCAGATAAGGGACTAGAATTATCGTCAAATGTGAGACATACGTATCGACTTGTGGGGGTCTTGTTTCTTGTAGGGTAGGAATCCCTTCAAAAGCTCTATGTCACTCTCCGCGGAAATGCTGTTCTATTGAAAATGTGGCCTTTTTGGAATGGACTTGTTGAGAGAAACGACTCTACGAAAGACCCTAAGTAATAAGGCATTCCTTGAAAAGCTATTACTTAAAACGAAATTTAAAAAACCTACCACGAGGGGCGTTGAAATTCAAACTTAAATTAAACGGTAATCACGAGACTTTCCAATTAATTTTTTTTTTGGTAATCAAGGGATTATTGATCTACGCAACTTTATTTCGTTACGATAATGCCTGAAGGCCGATAAGGTACTTTATTTTTCTAGGCATGGTTGTCTTGAGAAGATGGCCGATCGACTTTGCAGCTCGACAACACAATTCGAAAAAGAAGAGAATTGAAAATGGACAAGATGAGTATACAGCGCTTCCTCTCAACTGAAAAAGTTGGTACTAACCAGTACGTCAAATTTAAATGAAAATCGTGCCCTCTAGTGTAATAATTCAATAATTGCTACTATTATAAGTAGCAGGAACCCTCTATATTAAATGTTATTCACCAGACTGTCAACATTAAACAGGGTTATATAAAATTAATTTTTTTCAAAAAAAAAGGAACAAGTATAACTTTACACGTTACAGATTACCATTGCTGTAGCTAGGATAGATGGTTATAGTAAATAGATTATTCAAGGGATAGTTTCTTAAAGTCGAGCTCTTCTTGAACACAGTCCATTTGGGACTTTCTTTGCTCTAAAACTTCCCAACACGGTCCTGGTTTCGCTATTCCTCCCCTATTTCCATTCCCTCGGGCACATAGATCGAGACGGATTGCTATCACAATTGACTCGGAATATATTTCACACATCAATTCTTAGAGTCTCAATTTCCCATCTTACGCTTAATTTATTACGTGTTACAACCATAACGGGTTTTAACATGCCTTTCCAGTGTTCGTGGGGGATATTTATTAAGTTTTGCCAGGGATTTGATATAAATAAATGGACGTATTGGTATTGGCACTGTGATAGATTTATGTTAGGGAAAAGAAAAATGTTTCAGTGTGGTGTATTATTTAATTAAAAAAGTTGTGCCGACCACATCCACCCAAAAGTAATCTAATTATACATAACGTGTTGAAACTGGAAAATGTAAGCGCTTATTTTGCATGTTATCCTTTCAAAAGGGTTTATATAGAAACTGTGTATTTATATTCGGGTTTATTCAAATTAAGTCCATATGTCTCGTTTCACCTCGAAACTTTGTGTCATTTTAACAAAATTATAATATTTGGGAAGTATGTATTCCGTGAATAATCTTGCTATTTCCAGAGAACAACTGGTGGAATTGATTAAGTTTGAATTTAATTATGGTAACATGTTTAAACTTGTCAGTTAGGAACAATTATTTGAGGCTCAATATTATTTAATTTTCTCTCCAGACTAACCTGCACTGATTAAATTATTCAATACAAACTGTACTTTCAAGCTAAGCCCTCCGAGCTTTTCCATTTTTCCTCTCATCCTGGATGCGCTTAGCGCACCCTTTTTAATTAGATTTCGGTGCAGTAATGCGTCGGGCGCAAAAAAGGAAAATATACCCTTCCGCTTTTAACTCGTAATTTTCCATTATTCAGGTCAATTCTTGTTGCCTCTACACGGAACGACCTGTTTAAAACGTTGCACTCGACGAAAGCTAATAGATTCGCTAATAGAGGCTTTTGTTGCCGGGGTATGTGTGGTTTTTTTTTTTTTTTTGAAAAGCGAAATAAAATGGCTTTCAGGGAATAAAGCGAATGGGTTTTTAAAGAGAAAATAAAGGAGTTTTTTTTCTAATGCTACCGTTTTTTAAGCTTTTCATCTTACAAGCTGATAATGAATGACAGAATATTAAGACAATATACAGGGTGTTTCACGAACATCGGAACAACACTTTCCTGACTTTCCATTTGGACTCGTCAATTTCAATTTTTTCGGAAGCACACAAAAAAATAAAACTGAAATGTCCGAGAGAAAAGTCAGGAAAGTGTTGATTTGAAAATAACAGGGTCAGAAGATTGTTTCCTATTTAGCCCATGGTCACTTTGACAGTGAATATCTTGAGAACTAATCATTTGATTTGCAAAAAAAAAGTACACAGTTGTTTCTGTGTTTCTATAATAATTTAAATCGCTCTCCAAGGGTTTTGCTATCTACTGCTATGGCTGATGTGTTCGATAAACAAGTAATATACATGCTTGTAGGGTTCTGCTGGATTGTGGAAGTGAATCATCCTTCATTACAGCAGAATTGTGTAATAAGTTGAGGTTATATACTAAACGGACAAATATTTCTGTGTCTGGCATTGGTTAGGCTAATTCTAAAATTTTGGAGCGAGCAACTGTTAAAATTCAAGCACGTCAAAATGCATTTGAGTGTAATTGGTAAACTGGTTAGTAATTGGTAAACTGGTTAGTGATAACAAAAATTACTAATAAAATTCCATACTTACCTGTAAATATATCTCATTGGAAAATTCCCCCTAATTTAATTCTTGCTGATCCAAATTTTTATGAGCCAAGATCTATTGATATATTAATAGGCTGTGATAAATTTGGGGATTTATTATTATCAATGGGACAAATTAAGCTAGGTAAAAATTTGCCACAACCATTGAAAAGACACGATTGGGGTGGGTTATATCAGGCAATGTTTTATATAATGGAACAGCTAACATTTGATGCATTTTCAGTACTGCTAGAACCCTGGATCAAGAATTAACCCGATTTTGGGAAATTGAGGAGAAATCTGATGTGTCAGCTCATTTATCATTAAATGATAAAAAATGTGAAAATAATTTTGAATCTACCACGACACGTAATCAGGATGGTCGATTTATAGTTTCCTTACCCCTCAAACATTCCATATCAATGCTAGGAGATTCTGTGCAAGTCGCTAAAAATCGATTCTTAAATTTAGAAAAAAAATTGCAGAAAAATCCCTGTCTTAAAATTGATTATTTCAAATTCATAGAAGAATATGAGGTCATTTTTTGGTCTAATTTTGATAGTATGAAGGGTAACACGTCTTGCTTCTTCCTTCCACATAATTGTGTGTTAAATAATGCAAGTACCACAACAAAACTCCGTGTTGTCTTTGATGGGTCTTGCAAATCAAGCAGTGGCTATTCATTGAATGACATTCTATTAGTTGGTCCCCACTAAACAAGATGACCTATTTTCAATTATATTAGGTTCAAGAAAACATAACATACTTCTCACCGGGGACATTGCCAAAATGTACTGACAGGTGTTAGTAAATGAAGATCAACGGAATCTACAGACAATTTTTTGGAAGTCTGAACCATCTCTTAAAATTTAACCTTACCTTTTAAATACACTTACCTATGGTACTCGCCCTGCTGCATATCTAGCAGCTATGTGCCTTAAGGAAATTTCTTTAGACATTTCTAAAAGTAATCCTCTTATAAGCAAAATAGGATTTTCATGTGGACGATCTTTGTACTGGGGGTAGTACTGTTGACGAAGTCAAACATATTAAAGAGGAAATAACCAAGTTTCTTAGTTCAGCAGGCTTTGAACTAAGGAAGTTTCATTGTAATGAGGCTAAGGTTTTAGGTTTATCAGACGATGCTAACAGATCAGGTAATAATGTCTACTTTGGAAATAATTCTCAAATTAAAACACTTGGTTTATATTGGGTAGGTACCAAATGATGTTATTTTAAAATATTCTATTCAAAATGAATCCAATAATCATTTTACCAAACGAAAGACACTATCATGCATAGCGCAAATATTTGACCCATTAGGTCTTATTGCTCCTATTGTTATAACAGTTAAAATTATAATCCAATACTTATGGCAATGTAAATTGGCTTGGGATGAATCTCTATCTCTTAATTCAACATTAAAATGGAGAAATTTTCAGGATCAATTAGTTGACTTGAATAATTTAAAGATTCCTAGGCAAGTACTTATAAGAATCATATTTCTGTTCAATTACAATTGTATTTATCTTAGATCTGTTGATAGGGATGGCTATGTTATCACAAGAATATAATGTGCAAACACTCGGGTGGCGCCCCTCAAAACTACAACTATTCCAAGGCTCGAATTATGTGCCGCTCTGCTTCTTGCGGAACTCAAAACACTACAAAACAAGGCGCGCATTAGACATAGCGGTGGATAAATTATTTCTTTGGAGCGATTCCATGATAGTACTGTCTTGGATTAGGTCTGAATCCCAGCAATTTAAAATATTCGTGGCAAATCGGATTTCTCAAATTCATGAATTGACAAATAGTAATGACTGGCACTATGTTAAGACAGGGGAAAATCCAGCTGATCTTCTTTCGAGAGGTGTAAGTCCTGGTTTTCTTATTAGTAGTGAGTTATGGTGGTCAGAACCACAATGGTTATCACTTCCTGAAACTAATTGGTTTGAGTGTTCACCTAATGTTAGTCCTTCAGACATTCCCGAAAAAAGAAATGTTAAGAAAAGTTCCAAGAAATAAAAGACAATTTGATAACTTGAAGGCGAAAGAATTAAATGCTAGTCTAACAACCCTAATAAGGATAGTTCAGAATATTGAATTTGACTAATTCAAAACAAATATCTTGCAAGAGTAAACTATTAGGCTTAATTCATTTGTAGACAAACAAGATATTTAAAGAGTAGGCGGTAGGCTAAGGAACTCAGATTTTCCCTATGATAAAAAAATACCCTGCTATACTACCGGCCAAACATAAGTTAACCATATTACTTGCTGAGCAGGAGCATTTTAGATTACTGCATGTGGGCCTGCAAATGCTCTTGGCTTCTTTTCGAAAAAGATTGTGGCCAATCTCTGGTACAAGTCTAGTTGGGAAGGTGGTTAGATCATGCAGAAAGTGCTGCCAATTTGATGCCTCTGCTATTCAACATATGCTGCTATTCTCATGTAATTTTTTTAAAGAAATTTATTAATTTAGTCGAACAAAACACTTCACGCGTGTATTTATTTACATCACCAAACAACCCCAAAACGCCTCTGTTTCGATGTTCGTGGAACACCGTGTATAAAGAATTTGTAATCATCAAAATCAAAACCCATAATAGCTATTTATGTACCAAGGGGTTATGTAGAATATAGTGCCCGAAGGCGAAACTAGCCCGAGGGCCTCTGGCCCGAGGGATATATTTCGCCTGTAGGGCATTATAATGTAAAAATCCTCGTGGTGCATACAATGCTTTATTTTCTACTCAACACAATGTTCTTTCATCAATTTAGTATCAAACAAAATCGGTTACACTTGTGTGCACAGCTTGTGTGACAGAAGATTGTTTTGTATTTTGACATGTACCTGTAGGTGCCTAGAAACAAATAGTAGATTATACCACAGCATATACAAAAACAATCAGCATGCTAACTTGAGTGACAGCCCGTGTAATATAGAAATTCATCGTCGAAATGTCACTAGCAGCCATTTTGGGATAAGAAACAGGGCCTGATTAACGATAATTTAGGTTTTTTCTTTCCTGTCACAGAGTCGTATTGGCTTCAAATAAACTGATTCATTATAAGTTACATAGTTACACACAATAATATTTATAATTACTAATTTAATATTATTATTATTAAATATACAACAATGATAACAGATAACACTATAAATGACAACACGAATATACTAAAATCACTTCGAAAATCATAACTAAAATTCCGCTCTACACCGCACGCCTATGACCTCCGTCAGAAATAAACAAATGTAATCAAACTTCGGCGCCCCTGCCGTTTAATGACAGGATGGTATCCCCTAATGGCGGCATGCGCAGAAAAGATGCGCGTGAGAGTTAGCCTGCTGATTGTTTTTGTATATGCTGTGATTATACCACGAGTCAATAATGATAGCTATTATTCCCGAGGAATATTTACGAACTGAGCCGCGTTAGTAGTGATGAGCGAGACTGGTCTTGCGGTCTTGGTCTTGGTCTTGCAGAAAATGCAAGACCAAGACCACTATTAAACTGCGAGACCAAGACCAAGACCGAGCAGTGCAAGACTTATGCAAGACCAAGACTTAGCATTGCAAGACTTACGCAAGATCAAGACCGAGCATGCAAGAGTCTTGCGGTCTTGCATTTTTGTTCAATTTTTTTCTGAATATTACTGAAATTTAGTATTATCTATTCACAATCCGATGTCCAAAGGTAAAGGTAAAATTTATCACTTTTCAGAGCTATTTGATAGCGAAAGGTGATAAATTCATCTTTACCTTTGGACTACGGATTGTGAATAGGATATATTTTTAATATAGTTGTTTGTAATTGAATATATCATATCTAACTATTGTCATAGGCTCTGTTACTGGTATTGAGGCCTACCATATCCTAAAACTTTGGAGTATACTTTCTTCATTGAGCAATCATAATTTTGGTTGATATCTAATCCCAACTAACGTAACGGGCCCCCAGTGACTTAGATATGCTATTAAAAGAATAGCTGCATGAGATTATCAAGAAAATAGATAGATACATTTCAACTCAATTATAGATAGGCATAAAAAATCAAATGAAATGCTCGTTTAAATAAAATGGTTCTTATGTTAGCGCCGCCCGTAATTAATTATAAATATCAGTGGCGCATCCATGGGGGGCATCGGGTTGCCCCCCCCCCCCCAGGCCGCTATTCAAGCCTGTATTTTTACGTATAAGAAAATGTGGCAACATCAGGGCGTGGCACCCTGACACCTCAATTTTTTGTTTAGATTTTTAAACACAATCCAGAGCCTATAAATATGTAGGTATGTACGAGCCCCCCAAACATATTCTCTGGGTGCGCCACTGGTAAATACAAATAAAGATGTTTCAATATTACAGGCACAAACTTAAACAAGTGATCCCTTAACTCCCAATGTTTCGTTGAGCATTTTTTACTTGAAAAAATTGCCTGATTTAAGTACTTATTAAAATTTGCTGCTGTAATAGAGGTACTCAATTTTGAAATCCAAAATTTTGATACTGGCATATACTCTCCCTTTCTTTGAACATTCACCTACTTCAAGTGGCATGAAAAACGATTTTTTTTTTAAATTTTCTTTGTTAAAATTCCCTCCAGTAAAAATCTACCACATAAATGCAAGACTTGCAAGAGTCTTGCTGCAAGACCAAGACCAAGACCAAGACTGAACCCTGCAAGACCAAGACCAAGACCACTTATTAGACTGCAATGGTCTTGGTCTTGCATTTGCTCATCACTACGCGTTAGCGGCGAGGGAGTAACATTCCGAGGAAATAATAGCCATTATTGCGAGTAGTATACTCTACTTTATTTACGACAAATAAATTTATTTGAGATTTTTAATGAACAAATTTCATTTATCACAATTTTCAATAGAAATCCACAAGCACTACACGTTTGACACTGGCACTTTTGAGGAATAATGACCATTAATTCCGCTACTCGTCATTATTCCCGGGGAGAATAACATATGTCATTATACTGATAAAATCACAAGTATAATTCTTACATTATACATTAGTCGTAAATAAATAAATTAATATATCTTTAAACATCTCATAAGGCAAGGCAACGGTGGTCGTGTGGGTTAACGCGCTCGACTACATGGAAAACGTTGATGGTAGACCGGGTTCGAATCCTGGCGAAAATTATTTTGTGACTATAGTTGTGTGTATTTACCTGTAAGAGAAAGTCTATTGATGGAACCCACTAGAAAGTTATTTTTTTGATGTAAAAGTAAATCTAGCTCAAGTCAAAATGATTCCATAAACTGCCACCGCCACTGCTCAAACTCTATTTACTATTTCGACTCGAATAAATGACCGGTCGATGTTGTGGCATCCAGATAAATCCGGTCTAATTTATTGCAATTGCAGATATAGAAATGTCACTGCTGCGAAACACCGTTTACTTGATTTTAGCATTGGCGCGAATTAAATGGATTGTTCTTGATACGAATGTCCCGCTGCGGGCTCTGGAACGGGAGAAGCTATTCGTTAGAGCTATATAGCAACGGTACAGTTGGTGGCGTCGTTTTGAAAGCGATAAATAGCTCATATAACGCCTGAAACGGATGCGAGTTTGATGTGATTAAATGATAAATTACGTTTTGAATTTTATCAAACGCCGAACTTTTGTTTGGAAAATGCGTCTTTTTTCAGCCGTAAACTCAATTTATTATTTTCCCCCGAAAACCAACCCTATGCCGCAAAAAAAAAGCAAGGCCCAGCAAAGCGTGAAGCGCCATCGCCCTCTAACCTAGCTGTTTCATTCCGTTTTCCTTTTTCCTTCGTGGAGGGATTATTAGTAGCACATTTAGGGGATCTCCTCGTAATTAATTAATTCCCCCCTCAATTTTGCCAGGTAAAAATGTTTTTGTTCGCCAGTCTTTGGGGAAATAATTTCCTAATTTGTTGCCCCGAGGTCGAGTGCTACTAAATTATTTTGCAATTACAAAAGGCGCTCGGCGTTTAGCTTTCAAAGGTTTTTCATCCAACAAAAGAAAACGCGAAAGAATGGTTCGTCCCAGCTGTGAAATTGCCTCCGAAACAACAAAAAGACAAGGACAAAGAGGTTTTATAGTCGAATTCGAGTTTATTTGAAAATTGGAAACAATATGGCATTTTTATTGAGAGCTTTGAAGGTTGTGAATATAAGAAACGAGGAAATAAAACTGTAGGAAAGATTGTGAAGCCGAGATTAATTAGAAGCAGATTAAACGATGGTAGGCTCTACATAAATAAACACTACGAATGGCAACAGCGCAAATCACTTTTCAATTTGAGGTCGTTGAATAATTAATTCCAACTTTGCTCGGTGTCTCTTCCACTCTATTAAAGCTCCCCCTTTAACGCTTGGATTATCTAAATGAGTTTTATTGGTTGTCTATTAACGGCGACTTTTCAAAGGTTTAGGCCACAATGTCGATCGTTGGCGTTTTATTTACTGGAAGTAATATACGATTACCTGAATTATTAATAATAATTTTATATTGTTTCTCTTTCTGGATAAACTGAAAATCGAGCTGCTATACACAGAATCAATTAAAAATCTCCCAGTTATCCAGAAATTAATTATCCGAGAAGTTATGTTAATTAATTCGAAGAAATATCTGCGCCCTCGAGGAGATAATCTATCTTAATAGCAGTTTTCTTTCCATTGGCAATTCTCAGCATCAACCCTGCTTTGAATTAAAATTAACTCGGCTGAAATATAAAACAGGAAAGAATTACATCCATTTCTTGCCTAAAAAGCACAGTCTTGGGGGGACGGTAATATAACTGGATGGTGGGATTTTCAGAATTGAACTCAATGTGTTATTTTGAGACGTTCGTCTATAGAGTTTATATATTTCGTTATTTTCTATTCAACTATTATAGATCCATAATACTTAGGAAACCAAATACGTTAACATACCTATAACAACCTAATGCATTATAAGCCCAGCGGGCGTTATGATCTATAACGCCCTGAGATGTTTTTGTTGTTGTTGTTTTATTAATTTGCACTTTACCCTAGGCAGCCACTAGATGTCCGACTGAAAATAATTTTTGGTCTGACCAGGATTCGAACCCGGTCTACCATCAACGTTTCCCATGTAGTCGAGCGCGTTAACCCACACGACCACCGTTGCCTTGCCTTATGAGATGTTTATAGATATATTAATTTATTTCGTTTCTAGTTACAGGTACATGTCAAAATACAAAATAATATTCTGTCACACAAGTTTAACTGATTTTGTTTGATATCTACTAAATTGATGAAAGAACATTTTGTTGAGTAGAAAATAAAGCATTGTACGCACCACGGCGATTTTTAGATTATAATGCCCTTCAGGCGAAATATATCCCTCGGGCCAGAGGCTCTCGGGCTAGTATCGCCTTCGGGCATTATAATCTACATAATCCCCTTAGTACATAAATAGCTATTATGGGTTTTGATTTTGATGAGTACAAATTCTTTATACACGGTGTTTCACGAACATCGAAACAAAGGCGTTTTGGGGTTGTTTCGTAATAAATACACACGTGAAGTTTTTTGTTTGACTGAATTAATAATAGTTATTTACATTACAAGTGCGTTTATAAACATTATTATAATAACGAGTGTAAAAGATTAGAACTACGAGGTCGTAGACCGAGTCGTTCTAATCACACGAGTTTTGTAGTCATGTTTAAACGCACGTTTGATGTACAACGTTTTATCTACAAAGCGAAAAATAAGAATGTTTTTTTAATTATTTTCGTTTATTAGTCGTTGTCTACCTTCATTTTACCTTTACAGGTTTAACTTTGACATTTGTCAAATCACCAAAAATAATTGTGTTATGAATTTGTAACCAAGTCCATAACACCACTAGTTGTGTTATGAATTCATAACCTAGTTCATAACACCACTGTTCTGTTATGAGGCTCATGACATAACTCAATACCTACTAGAAAAATAGTTATGTAAAAACGCATAACCAAACGCTTGTAGATAAATTAGACAACGACTGATAAACGAAAATGATTGAAAAAACATTCCTATTTTTCGCTTTGTAGATAAAATGTTGTACATCACACGTGCGTTTAAACATGACTACAAAACTCGTGTGATTAGAACGACTCGGTCTTCGACCTCGTCGTTCCAATCTTTCACACTCATTATTGTAATCATATTCATAAACGAACTTGTAAAGTAAATAACTATCAAACAATTTACATGAGAGCTTAGGTTGTCGCTCAGTGAAGCGCAGCGCACGGAAGCGCGGCGGAGACGACTTTTTAGATACATTGTTTTAAACGGGAGTACGCTCACTTGTCGGAAGCGCACCGATCGGCATACTCCCATTTAAAACAATGTATTTTAAAAAGTCCTCTACGCCGCGCTTCCGTACGCTGCGCTCCAGTGAGCGTCAGCCTTAAATAATTTCAATATTTCGAAGCGTGGTAAAATAATCAACACATAATCAATACTAATAACGAATGACATGTAAAAATTACTGATAAAAGGCTTCGAGTCCCTGTCACTTCTGTTCAGA
This sequence comes from Ceutorhynchus assimilis, assembly GCA_917834065.1. NCBI lineage: Eukaryota > Metazoa > Arthropoda > Insecta > Coleoptera > Curculionidae > Ceutorhynchus > Ceutorhynchus assimilis. The sequence continues at coordinate 10,710,889 of OU892281.1, forward strand.
TTGAAATTGACATGACTGATAGGCGTTTACTGCTTCTTTTTGGTTGGTACCGAAAATGGAGCAAACATGCCGCCCACCTTGAAAACTCTACGGTTTTAAATGTCGGAATCATAGAAAAGTGATTTATATTCTTGATATAGAACGCTCACTTCTGTTGTAGTCGCCAAGTGACATTTTCGACGGTGCTGCCATAGCGGTGTAGTCATTGAACTAATATTTGGCGGACCGTTTGAATCTCGGTTTTAAATAACTGGTTTGATATTTCAATTATTTCAAAATAAGGCAGTGCTTCAAGACTTCATAACTAAAATTTTATTTATTTAATTTTCAAATATATATGAGAGAATGACTTAATAAATAAAATAGTCTATAATCTAGATGATCTGGCATATCTGACTCATGAGCTGACTGAAACACTTTCCAATCGGCTTTTTGAAAATGTCAGGTTGTCAATATGTCTGTTACGTTTGCGAGAGATCAGGACAGCTTGGGTCTTATCGATGTTAATTTTAATTTTCCATAATTTTGTCCAGTCATTTATGGAGTCAAGATGATCTATATTATCTATGTACGTGATGTGACATCACATCAGTTCTCAAGAAATTCACTGTCAAATTGGCTGGGCTAATAAATAGGAAACAAACATCTGGCCCTGTTATTCTCAAATCAACACTTTCCTGACTTTCCTCTCGGACATTTCAATTTTCTTTTTTTGTGTGCTTCCGAAAAAATTGAAATTGACGAGTCCGAAAGGAAAGTCAGGAAAGTGTTAATTTGAGAATAACAGAGGCAGAAGATTGTTTCTTATCTAGCCTATGGCAACTTTGACACTAAATATCTTGAGAACTAACCATTCGATTTTCAAAAAAAGTAGACAGTTGTGACGAGAATCAAAATACCTATTTCAAAAATTTCAAGAATTTTGTCGAGACACAAACAGGTCAGAAACTTAAATCATTTAGGACAGACAATGATGGAGAATACTACAACAATAGCTTGATTAATTATTTCAAGTCTACTGGCATTCAGCATCAGACTTCAGTTCTCTATAGCCCTCAACAAAATAGTAAAGCTGAAAGACTTAATACGACAATCATTGAAAAAGCTCGTTGTCTATTAATTGAATCTGGTTTATCAAACAAGTTTTGGGCAGAGGCTAATTATACATCTGTCTATGTATTGAATCGCTTGCCAACTAGGTGTGTAGAGAAAATTCCAGAGGAAATTTGGACAGGGAAGAAGCCCACAGTAAAACATATGAAAATATTTGGTTGTAAAGCATTCTCTCATGTACCAGTCGAAAAAAGGAAAAAGTTGGACCCCAAGGCCATTTTATGGGATATAGTTAAAAATCTAAAGCTTATAGACTCTATAATGTTGAGAATAGAGAGGTTTTTGTTTCAAGATGTTCATCTCTATTGTTTGATGAAAATAATTAAAAGACTCCACAGGACTTTTTTTTATTTTCCGGAAACAGTTGTTGAAACAAAACCAGAGATAGAACCTCAAGAAAATCATATTGGAGAACACTATGTAGAGGACAATCAGCAAGGGAATGATTCCAGTACTTCTTCAGATGAATATGCTGATTTTTATTCTGATTTTTTCGAAGAGGAAATTGCTCCAAATCTGGATGATCCTATTTTTGTTCCTGAACAAAATATACCAGAACCACAAGAGCAAGTTCAGAGAACACTAGGAAACTACCTGAATCAATGAGAGATTACCTATGTGACATTCTACAGTTATTGAACAAGATGGTGATCCTACTACTGTACAGCAGGTCCTCAGTCGATCAGATAAGGATTCTTGGCTTTCGGCAAAGAAAAATTAGTATGATGCCTTGATTGAAAATGGTACCTGGAAATTAGTAGATTTACCACCAGGAAAAAAAAACATTAGACTGGTTGTTCAAAACCAAAAGAAATGAACATGGACAAGTGTCACAACATAAAGCACGATTAGTTATAAAAGGCTGTGCACAAAGAAAAGGTATTGATTTCGAAGAAACATATTCACCTGTGGTTAGGTATAGCTCTATAAGATATTCACTTGCTCTTGCAGCTGAGCATGATCTAGAAATTGAGCAGCTTGAGGGAGTGACAGGCAGGGTGATTTGTCAGAAGAAATTTACATGGTTCCTCCAAAACCAACAGGGTTTTTCGTTTAAAAAAATCATTGTAGGGACTCAAACAAGCAAGTCGTGTATGGAACCAGAAACTTAATGTATTTTTGAAGAATATTGGCTTGAAGCAGTCAGGCACCGATTCTTGTATATATACTAGTCAAAACGAAATAAGGACCACTTTTAAAAACACGTTTATTTTTATTGAATTTTGAATGACATTGGTAAAGTGTTTATTTCCATTCGCAATATAAATTTTTTGGTGAATCGAAATAATCCCTCTACCAGGGTTATTCAAAATTTAATAAAAACCAAGGTGCTCTTAAAAGTGGTCCTTATTTCGTTTTGAGTAGTTTAATTTGAAATTACTGAAAAAGTAATGTTAATTTTGGCCATATAATGTAGATGACATAATCCTCTTATGTAATAATAGAGAAGCTAGTTTAGATCTTAAGACCCAATTGATGAACATCCTTAAGATGAAAGATCTTGGACAAGCAAAATCCATTCTGGAATTTCACATCACACGTGACAGACAAAATAAAAAAATATGGATTGACCAACGTCTTCATCTAGAAAAAGTATGGAGGAGATTTAATATGGAAAAGTCGAATCCTGTTGATACACCTTTAGCTCCGGGTGAGAAGTTAACAAAACCTCAATCACCAACCAGTGGAGAGGATATAGCGAAAATAAATTTAATTCCATGTCAAGAAGCTGTGGGCAGTTTACTATTTGCTGCTGAAATTTCAAGGCCAGACATAAGTTATGCAGTCAGAGAAGAGAAAATTAGTATGGGTATTTTGTGTTTACAGTATGTGCCCACGAACAATATGTTAGCGGACTCTTTCACTAAACTGTTGAACCGTATCAAGTTTTTGAGTTATGTAGAAGGACAAGGACTCATTTTATTTGAAATAATTGTAAACAGGGCTAAATCGTTGTTGTAGCCATATAGGTTTAAGAAGTTTCTTGTTAGTAAGTAACCGTAACCTCACTTATTGATTAATATACACCATTTCAACCTCAATTTCGGAAAAAGTAACTTTTATTTAGGAAAATTTAAAGTCATTTTCGGAAAAAGTCAAATCAATTTCAGAAAAAGTAAAGTTAATTTCGGAAAAAGTAAAGTTAATTTCGGAAAAAGGAAATTCAAATTCGGAAAATGTAAATTTATTCATAGCTTACTTTTGCCGAATTTGAATTTACTTTTTCCGAATTTGAATTTACTTTTTCCGAAATTAACTTTACTTTTTCTGAAATTAATTTGACTTTTTCCGGAAATGACTTGACATTTTCCTAAATAAAAGTTACTTTTTCCGAAATTGATGTTGAAATGGTGTAGAACAATGTCATGTTTTAAGTTCATGTATGAATTTATTGGTATTCATTAGAAGTCTTTTCAGTTATAGTGTGTAAATTAATAATCCACCCAATTCCCTCAAACATCCTATCCTCAACAACCTTAAGATGTACCTATCGAGATTGCTCCTCAGGATAAGGTGGCTCTGAGTACTGAGTAGCTTTTTATGTAGGTACAGGGAAAAAGTCCCATTGGAACCCCACGCACTTACAACCATCATTGAAAACTGCTCTTGAGCGATGGTCATTTTCTTTGGACTCTAGTCTATGAGAGCGATTGTTATCTTCTTTGGATTTGAGTCTGTTATCCCGACCAATCTGAACCTGGAAGGTTTCTCTGGATCTTGAGGGGAGGGAGAACTTGGATTTTTTAGTAAGGGATTGCGTGATTTTTTTTATCGGGATATATGGCTACTTTTGACAATGCTGCTGCTCCAGATCTACATCTGTTACGACTCCTGAAGTTCCATTCTCCTCTACGTATACCTTTACACTCATCTTCAAAAAATCTCCAATTTTTCGATGGCGTTCTGTTTCTCATTGCAAATGTCCTTTTCATGCATACTATGTTCTGTAAAAGGTTTCTTGACGTTTACTTTACGAGATAACAATAATAATATTGTAAATGAAGAGAAAGTTAGGGAAAATTAAAGGATTAAAAATTTTGGTCTTGGGCGGGATTCGAACCCGTGTCTTCAGCATTGCCGGTGCTACGCTCTACCAACTAAACCACCACGACCCCACAGAAATTGCGTAGTTCTCCGCTCATTACTCAACTTCTCAATCGTCCAATGTGTGGGTCTATTGGAGGATTAAGAAGTTTGTTAATAAGCGGAGAACCACGCAACTTCCTCCAATTTTCCTTAACACACTCTTCATTTTCAATGTCCACGCTTTTCGGTTGTTGTAACCGACAAAACTTCATTTCCTTTCAACAATAATATAGTTTACATAAGCTGCAATCTCAGCTTCAATAGTGTTTTCCTAATTTAAATTCTTCCAATCCGCTACTGACTCAATCAAACTCACCAGCAACTGTGTACGCCTAATAATACTCATATCAATAGACGTTGATCCAGCATTATGCCCCTTTATGTGTTCAGGCCAATTTTACTGCTTATAAATTCTGAATTTACACTACGTCGTGCAACTGACGACCGAAACTTCCAATAAATGTTGGTTTAACCCGCACTTAACCGAGTATTATTTAGAGATAATCAACATCAAACACATGTTGATTTAGGGGATTACGCCGGGCCCTCTACGGGTGGATTTCAGATTTTCCTACCGCGGTTTTATTGCTTCCCACCACTATTTAATTGAAAGGTTTACGTCGGTAACGCACATTGACGGTGATGGACATCGGTTAAACGTTAACAAGGAGCGAAGCAATAAACTATGAAAAGCGTCAAACAAACATGTTGTACTATATCAAAAGCTGGTCATCTGATATGTGAGCTGACCCGTTGCGTTTGTTTATTAATGTCGATCCATAATGGACTTTTCCAGTCGTTATTGGCCAAAAACACTTGTTAACCAATTCTTTTTTGCTGCAACCGCAATAACTATGCATATGTAACCATCAGGCGCAAAATTCAATTATATTTTATATTTGCTTTAAATTAATGTATTCCCATTTTTCCATTAAAGCCTTTTCCAATTACATCTGCCTCCATATTTAGACCGTTGCGCCGATAAAAATAAATGGGGGGCGGGCGTCGCGCCCCCTGCCTGCTGTAATATTTGTTTTTATTTCCCGAAAGTGTTCATCGGAATATGAATTTAAATTTCATTATTTGGCAAAATTTTAACAGATACCGGCATTTATTATAAATATAAAACTCGATCGAAACGAGGATTGTAACAAAAAATCTGCATTTTAAAATGTTATATGTATTGCTATTTAATAATGCATGCCGTATAATAATATGATGGGCGATTCTACAGATTTACAGATTGATGGAGGAGGAGAGTGTGACAAATTTGACTTGCCAGAATGGACAGATATGATTCCTTTAACTTGAGGAAAAAAGTAAAAGTCTAGAGTCTATTGGTCGATTGATCATCAAGAACAGTTCAAAGACTCAACTTTTTGCATCTGATATCTACAGATATAGAATATGGCGAGTATAAGAAGAGATCCAACACTTTTGCATCCCAACCTCGTGAGCCACTTCATGCAATTTGGATTCCTTTATGCAACTGGCACAAGTATTTAGCTTACAAGTTCTCTTCCAGATGTTGGCATTAATGAGAAAGACTTGAGAATTATAAGCATAATGATCGAAAGAGGGGATGTATGAACAACTGGATGACAAAGGCCACTGTTGATACTACAGGGAACGGTCCACGAAAGAAAAGATCCTGGAAGAACATCATTGTTAAAAAGCATGAGATCATTCGACAACAGCTTTGCTGAAGAAGCAATAGAATCTATAGACTATATAAGACTATTTGGTTCAAGTGGCGGCAACTTATCTGTCTTTCCTGGAACTGACCAAAAGTCACACACTGATGGTGAAAAATTACAGTTTTATTTGAAGAATTACCCATACATGCATTTCACTACGAAAGTATCCACCCCGATTTTATTATTTTTGCATTTCACATTGCATAATAGGATTTGCATTTTGATATTTCATTATTTATTCATGTTTTCTATATAAAACTGAGTTTTTGTATATAAAATGGTAATTAATAATATGGGAATATGTCTGATGTGGGCTTTAATTGGAAATGCAATTCAAATATGATGAATTTATAAAAAGTTGCAAAAAAAATAGAAAGAGTCGTGTTAGGCTAATTAAAACTAAAATGTCAATCAATAATAATAATTTGAACAATTTGCATTTCCTACTGTTATATGTATCCAACAAGATATACCTACAAGTAAACATTCTCAAAAGTTGTAACGTGTAAGTTACTTGCTCCTTTTTTCTTTCAAATTTAATTTCATATTACCCTTTTAATGTTGACAGTCTGGTGACTAACATTAAAAATACATGGTTCATATTAAATCATTACACTAGAGGACACGATTTTCATTTAAATTTGACGTACCGGTTAGTACCAAACTTTTTCGTTGATTTTTGGAGAGGAAAAGCTGTCTGCTCACCTTGTCCATTTCAATTCTCTTTCTTTTTAAATTGTGTCGTCGAGCTGGAAAGTCGATCAGCTGAAAATCGCCATCTTCTTGAGACAACCGTGCTCGTGGAAAAATAAAGTACCTTATCGGCCTTCAGGCATTATGTTAACGTGATTCAGTTGCGTAAGGCAATAATCCGTTGGTTGCCGAAAAAATTTGAATCAAAAGTCTTGTGATTACCATTTTATTTTCAACCCCCCTCGTGGTAAGTTTTTTTTTCAAGTAATAGCTTTTCCAAGAATGCCTCTATTACTTAGGGTCTTCTCCCAACAAATTTCAATTTTCAATAAGAACATCATTTCGCGTAGAGCTTTCGAAGGGATTCCTACAAGAATCAAGACCCTCACGAGTCGATACGTGTGCCCCACATTTGACGACAACTGAGAACTTCTAGTCTCTTATTTACCTTGATTCTGGGCTGGAATCTGCAACTTCCACGTGCAGTTTCCTTCGTCAAATGATCAAGATTGGATGGCTACCGTGCTCTACGTTATGTTGGAATGGAGACTCGTGTAAAGTTTCATTTATAAGCTTCTCTTTTTTTTCATAAAATTTACTTTATGGTCAATTACCATAATTGATTAAATTTTTATGGACATTACCTTTAAATTTTAAAGTTTCAATTTCATTCATGTTATTCTTGACATCTTAGTGAATTTCAAATAGTGGTTTCCGATTTTTGCTTTGCCGTATTTACTATAGTTTTTTTTTATTACTTAACTTTTAGTACCGGAATATTTAAATAATGTAATGTCCTATATTTTATCAATATTAATCGATTAATAATCTGAACAGAAGTCAAGATTGGACAACATGCTCTAAAAAAAATTAAGTAAGAACCTATATCGTCGAAAATTGATCAATTTTCACCCTGGGTCCTATAACTTATATATTGGAGGATTTCTCTTATATCTCCAGACCATTTAACTATTATATAACCCATTTTTCGATTTCTTAGGGCCAAATTATGGACCAACTGCTAAGTGTCTGGTTGTTACCTAGCAGGTACTTTCTATTCTCTAGTGCATAAAAAGTACCTGCTAGGTAACAACCAGACGTTTACCAGTCAGTCCATAATTTGGCCCTAACAGGAACAAATTGATTTTATTGAATTTATTTTTTTTTGCAGAAGCTGACCATATTTATCAATACCATTTTCAATTTTTTTTTTTTTTTTTTTAATTAGTTTTCTGGAAATTTGAATCTTCATATTTTCTTTTCATGATGATAATATGACTAGCGACTTTTGATGAATTTATATGGCAAGTATATTGAGGTACATTTTAATATTATTATTTTTTGAATTTGATGAAACTGCTGATTGATTCAAATTCTTTAACTAGCAATTTATGTTATACTTTCAAATTATTCCTTTCCAACCTCACTATGAAATATATACTATTTTAATTTGAAACTTACTTAATTGTTTTATCGGTTTATCTACAAGCGTTTGGTTATGACGTTTCTACATAACCATATTTCTAGTATGCGAGTTATGTCATGGGACTCATAACACAACTAGTGGTGTTATGGACTAGGTTATGAATTCATAATACAGTAGTGTTATAGACTAGGTTATGAATTTATAACACAACTAGTTTTTGTGATTTGACAAATGTCATAGTTAAATCTGTAAAGGTAAAGTAAAGGTAGACAACTAACTACTAATAAACGAAAATTGGCAAAAACACATTTTCTCATTTTTCGCTTTGTAGATAAAACGTTGTTCATCACTCGTGCGTTTAAATATGATTACAAAACTCGTGTGATTAGAACGACTCGGTCTACGACCTCGTCGTTCATATCTTTCACACTCGTTATTCTAATCATGTTCATAAACGCACTTGTATTGTAAATAACTGTTACCTTTGTCAAGATTTGAGTTATGTGCCTTATTTATCTCCTTTTCAGAATTACCATTTACCCTTTGTTGATTAATTTCTAGGTGTATTTCTGAATTTTCACCCTCCCATATTTTATGTAATTTAATTAATTATTATTTTTTTTTTAATTCAGTGGCGCCCTTGCCATTCTATACTTATTAAACTATCAACCCACCCCTAATAATTATTCACTGAGCAAACCGAGCATATTATGGGCCTCTTGTTAATTCATCAAGAAAAGGGGTTACAAAGTTTTATCCAAAAAATTGTTACTATTTATCTCGAACACACATACGTACATCATTCATCATTAACTTACACCCTCAACAACTTTTATAGCAGTAATAAATATCCAGCAGAAGTTTTTCTCTTCACATAAGACGATAATCGGCACAGGAGGGTGAACCCCCACATTATTTCTAGGGTTATTATTGTTGTGAATCATCCCCTAAGCGGTCCTCCCCTCGTGCTGCTTATAAAGTAAATACGGCCTCGCGCGTAATGGACAATATGTTGCTTTAGCAGATTGGCCCTCGCGTGTGTAATGCCTTTGCGGGCGCTAACAGCTCTAGAATCCCGGATAATTAATGTTGCTGTGATGTTTTGCGGCAGCCCGATAATAATCTCCTATTACACGGTCGAGTTGATTGCGAGACTTGCCTTATATTTGTAATTAGTTGAGTAATATACTTGCTTAATTTATGTATACGCTTGTTTTTCCATCCGCCACTGGTTTTCAAAATGACGGTCCTGTTGTGTGTTTTGCGACCAATTTCCCCAACACGCCGTTTCGACTCGAAGATCCTTTTATTTTCCCGAGGGAATTTGTCCGAGTCCGGAAAAATAAAACCGTACGGAACCGAAACACGTATTTTGTCAGTGAAAATGTCTGAATCTTCGGGAAATAAAAAGGCCTCGCCGTGTTGAATATTTTGTCGCATGTGTTATTTCCTGGGATGGATTTACTCGCCTTTCTCTGGTGGAAAAGCGGTAGGACATGAATAAAAAGGCCACTGCAGCTCTTGTATGGGTGGAAAACGACCCTTCAAAGGCTATAAATGTTTTAAATTATTTCATATAGTGTAGATATTTCAGTAGTGAGGACAGAGAGGACATTTAACTGAAGATTATTATGTAAAACTAACGTACAAATACATAAAAACAATTAGATTTGTACGGTACAAATCGAGCTGGAAACATGTGTTCATCACTTTCAGTGTCATCTTCATCAATGATTCTTAACTTGCTTCACTATCACCATTGGTACAGGGTGTTTTTTATATATTGACACCAGAAACCGTGGTCAGAAATAAAATTTGAATGTATTTCATTCTATATTCTTGGAAAGCACAATGCCTCGGCTCTAAAAATATGTAGTTTGTCTATATTTGATTAAGCAGTCTCTCATATATTCGGCTCCAAAAATGGTGAAAATACTATCCTACTACTGATTTTGTGAACCATTCGACCTGTACAGGTGAAAGCTGCAGGTAAAATTTGAGGTACTTGGTTTCTCTGATAGTATTTTTAAAATTTTTTGAACCAAATTTGTTGGGGACGGCTCAACCAAATATAGACAAACTATAAAGTTTTGGAATCGGGAAATTGTGCTCTTCAAGAATATAGAACCAAATATAGGGCATACCATTTGAAAAAAGCTGAAAGCATAATATATAAAGTCAAAATTTGTAAGATTATTCACTTTCTGTCAATTTGCCTTTCAACAGGAATTAGTGATGTTACTTTACCAAACCAATAACATAATGTGACAAGTTATTCAAGTACAAATAAGTGAATTGTTGCGGAACTTATGGGTGGACCTCTGCGGGACGAGCGCAGCGAGTTCCGCAGCCATCTACTCACCAATATACTGTTGAATTGTTCAAATAAGACACTCACCTGAAACGTGTAGTTTTTGAACTAATGAGAAAAATTCACAACTGAGTGAATCAGGTTAGTATTGTACTTGAACAACATATTGGTGAATAGATGGCTGGGTCCACCCATAAGTTCCGCAACAATCCACTCGTTTGTACTTGGATAACTTGTCACAATATATTACTAGTTTGGTAAAGTAACATTACTAATTCCTGTTAAAAGGTAAACCGACAAAAAGTGGATAATCTTACAAATTCTGACTTTATATAATAAGTTATTGTTCAAGTACAAATGAGTGGATTATTTCGGAACTTATGGGTGGACCTCGCAGCCATCTATTCATCTATATGTTGTTTAATTACGATACTAACCTGACTCACTCAAATGTGAGTCATTCTCATTAGTTTAAAAACTACACGTTTTAGGCGAATGTCTTACTTAACCAGTTCAATAGTTTATAGATGAGTGTCTTATTTGATTAGTTCAACAGTATATTGGGTGAGTAGATGGCTGCGGAACTCGCTGTGCTCGTCCCGCGGAGGTCCACCCATAAGTTCCGCAATAACCCACGTATTTGTACTTGGACAATAACTTATTATATAAAGTCAAAATTTGTAAGATTATTCACTTTTTGTCAATTTGCCTTTCAACAGGAATTAAGTAGTAATGTTACTTTATCAAACTAGTAACATAATGTGACAAGTTATTCAAGTACCAATGAGTGAATTGTTGCGGATCTTATGGGTGGACCTCTGCGGGAGGAGCGCAGCGAGTTCCGCAGCCATCCACTCACCAATATACTGTTTAATTACGATACTAACCTGACTCACTCAAATGTGAGTTATTCTCATTAGTTTAAAAACTACACGTTTCAGGTGAATGTCTTACTTGAATAGTTCAATAGTATATTGGTGAGTAGATGGCTGTGGAACTCGCTGCGTTCGTCCCGCAGAGGTCCACCCATAAGTTCCGCAACAATCCACTTATTTGTACTTGAACAATAACATTTATTTTTAACAATTTAACAGGAATTAGTAATGTTATTTTACCAAACTAGTAATATATTGTGACAAGTTATTCAAGTATAAACAAGTGGATTGTTGCGGAACTTATGGGTGGACCCAGCAATCTATTTATCAATATGTTGTTCAAGTACAATACAAACCTGATTTACTCAGTTGTGAATTTTCTCATTAGTTCAAAAACTACACGTTTCAGGTGAGTGTCTTATTTGAACAGTTCAACAGTATATTGGTGAGTAGATGGCTGCGGAACTCGCTGCGCTCGTCCCGCAGAGGTCCACCCATAAATTCCGCAATAATCCACTTATTTGTACAGGGTGTTTTTTTAAATATTGACACCCCACGTACAGCCTTTACCTTTACAGGTAGAAGAAAGGTGTAAATACAAAAGTTGTACAGTTATGGCTGAATTTTTAGAAACCATGGTCAAAAACAAAATTTGAATGTCAGAAATGTGAAATTTTGCATTCTTCCAGCTTTTCTCAAATGGGATGCCCTATATTTCATTCTATATTCTTGAAGAGCATAATGCTGCTCCGATCTATATTTGATTGAGCAATCTCTCATATATTTGGCTCCAAAAATTATAAAAGTTCTATCCTACTACTGATATTTTGTGAACCATTCTACCTGTACAGGTGCAAGCTGCAGGTAAAATTTGAGGTACTTGGTTTCTCTGATAGTATTTTCAAAATTTTTAGAACTAAATATGTTGGAGACAGCTCAACCAAGTATAAACAAACTATATAGTTTTAGAATCGGGAAATTGTGCGCTTCAAGAATATAGAAAAAAAGACAGCGCATCCTATTTGAAAAAAGCTATAATAATTATTTTTCAAATAAGGTCATCTTCAGATTGGTTATCACAAAAGTATCGCGTGTTCTTCGTATAACATTTCTGGAGAGTTTAAAACGTTGTATTAATGGCTTTTTATTCAATTTAGGAAAATAAAATTTTAGAAGGCGCGTGCACAGTGCACCTCCACCTGTGAAGGCACCTCCACCTGCGGAGGTAGGTTGCAGAACCGGCCAATATACACTACTAATGTAATAAAGAGGCATGACTGCGAAAACATCTTTCCTCTATTTCCTGTACCATTACAACTCCCTAGTATGTACTGAAAATGGTTTAAAAAATAATAAAAGCTAACATATTTCTCTAGAAAATATTTGATATCTATTCAAAACAATAATATTGCAAAAATTGGACGGAAATTGCGTTACGTTCCTCGACTTCGATGAGAGTTAATCATAAGCCAACATAAAATTGTCGAAGCTACTCAGCAAATAAATCCAAAGCACTTTCAGTCTGGCACAAAAATATTATCCAGTATCAACAACAAAGTCCATAATTCGTTTTCATAACACACATCAGTTACTCTTGCCAGTCGTTCCGTTCTTCTAGAATCTCATATAAAATATCCTCGGATTATTGCACAAAATAATAAGATTTCCAAAATGACATCGCAAACTTTTCGCATAATATATTCTAGAGATAGATAGATATACGGCAAAACTTTGCCAGTCGTGTCTTGTAACGTTTAAACTGCTGCTAAAAATTTGCTTGTTTTGTTTTATAATTTAAATTCAAGCACATTAGTCAAACGTTGACTTGATTACTTTCGAGTAGGGGGGTATCCTGCTACTGAATGGGTAGCTATTCATTCTAATTTAGCTGAGAAAGCGTTGCGGACGGAATTTTGAAAGGGCTTAAATTCCAATAAAGGATTAGCGTCACGGAGAGAGGGCTCGGTTTCCGAAAGAGACAATGAGTTTGACTTATTAACAGCATTTAGGGTGTTTTAGCTTCTAATTTCATCAAAAAGTAACTTATTTAATTTAGAAAATACCCTCTCAAACCACGAACCAATATCTGAAAAAACAACCTAAGAGAATCCAAAAACTTAGCATATAGAATATCGTGGGGGAAAGAAGAAGCATTTACTTAATTTCCTTAATGAGAGTGCCGGCAAGGGGCCGAGTTGTACGGATTCCGTTTTAAAGAACATTCACCGGGTTTTCATGCTCCGGCTAGTATACGAGGGGGGATGATCTCAGAGCTCAATGGAAATAAAAGGCGGCATTAAACGGGCCCGACAGCAGGGTGCATTGGGGGGATGCTGGGGCTAAATGGATTAGATACCGACAAAAAGGGAATGGAAAAAATATTACACACAATCTCCGATGATAAAAAGGTCCTACTTTTATCCTAATGGAGGATGTGCTACTGTTGTTTATAGCTTGCTATTTTTTTCCATCAATTTGATCAGAAGATTGCTGGTGTGGTGTTTATAGCGTGATATATTTTTTTGAATTGTCTTATCATCAAATTTCAGCTACATTAAATATCACTTTGGATAATTAACTTTAATATGTTACGATTATTTTTGATGTTGGGGACTACCTCTAGATGTTTCATCCGTTGTTGGTAAAGTTTCTTTAAGTTTCTCATGACTATCCATTTCTTCTCCATTACTATCATTTGATTCGCTCTCATCTTCATAAACTTCAATCTCAATATTGTTTTCTCCTTCTTCTATTCCTAGTTAGTTCTTTCTCAATCTGTATTATTATAATTTTTTTTTGTCATTATTATTTTCATTTTCCAATATTAATGTAATTTTTCTGCTTTTCATTAAACCTAACATCTCTTGAACCAAAAATCATATTCTTCATATAATCCCATAATCGATAGCCTGATCCGCTATATCCTATCATTATGCAACCTTGTGCACATTTGTCCAGTTTATTTTGTCTTGGTAAAGTTACTGCCCATGTTTGGCTTCCAAATACTTTCAACCTTGACAAGTCATTCTTTTTATACCATTTCAAAGCCGGTGGTTCACCATTGTTCGCCTCAGTAGGTGACCTGTTTAGTTCATACGCAGTTCATGTCTTAGTTTGTGTGTCTTCAAATGGCCTCTTCCTTTAAATTTTGCTTTGCAATTGTTACATTCAAAAGGATAAATATCCGAGTGTGTTGAAATGTTCCTTTGCAAATTACCTTTTTGTTTAAATTTTACCTTGCAAGTGTCACATTCAAATGGATAAATATCCGAATGAGTTAGTTTATGAATCTTTAAATCACCTTTTAGTTTAAATTTTGATTTACAAGTGTCACATTCAAAAGGATAAATATCCGAGTGTGTTGAAATATGCCTTTGTAAATTACCTTTTTGTTTAAATTTTGCCAGCAAGTGTCACATTCAAATGGATAGATATCCGAATGTGTTAGTTTGTGAATCTTCAAATGGTTTTTCCGTTTAAATTTTGATTTGCAAATGTCATATTCAAAAAGATAAATATCCAAGTGTATATATGTGTTCCTCCAAATCGCCTTTTCTTTTAAATTTTGCATTGCAAATGTTACATTTGAAATTCTTCTCATCCGAATGTCTTAATATGTGGCTTTTCAAACTATATTTGCATTGCAAGTGTCACATTCAAATGGATAAATATCCGAATGTGTTAGTTTGTGTCTCTTCGCATAATTTTGCTTTGCAAATGTCACATTCGAAAGGATGGATATTTGAATTTACTGGAATATGCCTTTGCAAATGAGCTTTTTGTTTAAACTTTGCATTGCAAATGTCACATTCAAATGGATAAATATCCGAATGTGTTAGTTTATGTATCTTTAAATTGTCTTTAAGTTTAAATTTTGATTTGCATGTGTCACATTCAAAAGGATAAATATCTGAATGTGTTAATTTGTATTTCTTCAAATAGTCTTTTTCAAATATTTTTGAAGTAATTCACCTACTGATAAAAGATTATGTGATATACCTTCAACCAGCAGTGCTTCTATTGCAATTTCTTTCTTTCTTGCATATTATATTTCTTTATCTTTGGCCATCCCTATTATAACTTCATGTTTCAGTTCCTTGATGTCTAACATATAATCTTTTAGCTCGCCCATTACCATGCGTTGTGTACAACCTGAATCTAAAACAAAACGATTTAAATTGCGTGATATATTTCCCATGTTCAATGCAATGAATGCAATTTCATCTGCCTGGTTTGCATGAGATCCTGCTTGACTTTGGCCATTATTGGTAAGTGGTTGTCCTCTACTTCTACCATGTGGATAAGAGCCTCTATAAGTATTTCTTCGATCTCTAATTTGATTCTGATGACAGTCTGTAATTTTGTGACCAACTTTCCTATATTTATAACAAGTATAAGGTTGTGTTTTGAGAGATGCTTCTAGCTAGTTATTACTTTGGCCTTGTTTTGTTTTCAGCTTCATTTCTTCATCAAGCAAACGAGATTTCATTAAGTCCATAGTGACTGTACTGTTCATGGTTTCTATTGCAGTAATAATCGAGTCATACTGTTCATTGAGGGTTAATAGAAGGTGGCAAACTTTATCTTCTTCTTCCACTTTTAACCCAGTGCTTTCCAGCTCTCTAATTATATTATCAAAAATCTGAAAGTGGTTCTCTAGCTTTTTATTTCTTTTGTTTCAGCAATACTTCCTTCAGTGTAAGTTTGGTGAAAACGCTTCTTATTTGGAATACATCCTCTAAGGATGTTATCATGTCCTTAGTTGTTTTTGAATCCTTGATTATGTCTGTCTTTATCACTTATACATTGCACAATGATGGATTTCGCCTTCGCATCTCTTAATTTGAAATCTGCTTTTTCTCTATCTCCAGAGGAATCATCAATTGCCTTTTCCAGTGTATCTTCTAGTTGCTTTTCTCCCAATAGTGCCCCAACTCTGAACTTCCAATTATTGAAATTTTGTGAGTTTAACTGTGGTAGGTACTGTTAAGATATTCATTTTTTTTCACTGTTACGTAAATGTTTAGGTACCTACTGCTAATTTTAATTAGTCTTTACTCAACTGCAATATACCTCTTGTGTCTGGGAGTCTGAACCCATAACCTGTTACGATTAGGTTATTTTGATGTTGGGGACTTGAAAATAATGAATACGATGTATTCCGAATTGATAATTTGACATTTATTATTAACCATAGAATATTATTAACAAAGAACAAAGAACTTAACGTGGAACAAATAACGTGTCACATTGGCGGTATTTTCTTGACAACAATAACAACTTGAAAACAAGGTTATGTACACCAAACAAAAAACTAAACTCTTTTTATCATAAACATATGTTGGAACAAAACTACATCAAGGTAACTTGCTAAATTAGGAAATATTCTCAACATAATATGCATTTTACCATTCCTTCGCTTCTCTCCAGGTGTTTTAAAATTTTACAAACAACCCCTCTGTGAGATGCAGGGGGTGTCATCATTCAACATTCAGGTGTCAGTTGCGACCCACGGACTGAAAGTCGTAAATACCATTGAATATATAGCGCGGCTTCGTTTCCAATACCCTGCCTCGCCGACCGACCAGGCCTGGAACATAAATTCTATGTTCAACCAGAATTATCAATATTCAGTTTAGCATACAAAACACCGTACTGACATTGAGATACAAACGTGCTTGATTTTTACTATTTTCTTATGCTATACATAGGCTGACTTGTGCAATAAATTGGTCATACTTTTTTAGCTTCTTTTTTTTATTTTGCAGAGAAACTCGATATCGCCGGCAGAAAGGGAAAAGTATAGACCGAGAACTCCTCAAGAACCTACAGAACTGAAAAAGCCTAAAAAAGAAGAAAAGGATCTTGGACATGTAAGTATTGAATATGGATTTAAATTTGCATTCTCATTGTAAAATATCCAAATATCATAATCATCTGTAAAATTCGCTAATTAAATAACTTAATGATCTCTTTCTGTGGGTCTTCACAAAGCAATTCATTCTGCAAGCCAATTATTTGTAGCCAATATTCCATGAAACAAACATAAATACGATTACTGCTCTGTTTGCCAAATAAATTTAAAAAAGTGTTTCACCGCCCCTTGCTCTAGAACATCAGTTCCAAATACACAGAGAAAAACCATCAAAATCTTCATTCAATATGGAAAGTAATATAATATAGTTAAACCTGGATATTACATGTTTCTTCTAACTTTGACGACTAGCTAGTGTCACCTAAAATAAGTAGGGGCTTTTCCGAACGCCGAACTGTCGCTAAACAGTTAGCATTCCAACACCAGAGTAAAAGTGTAACAATAATTCTGAGACACTCAAACCCAAATTGTGTCAATCAAGCCGCATGCGAGGACCCCAAGCGCAAGCCACAACTTGAAGAACGGCGCCAATTCCTTACAACAATCATAGATAAGGCCACAACATTACCTTCAGTAATGAGGGGAGGTCCCCCTTCAACAATTGTAGGCAGGTTGTATAATTCAACCAAATCAACAACATAAAATGTGCACAATATCAAATCAATACTACATTATTACAGTACTATTATCTTTCATACTTCAATTTATCTTCAATATCCCAAACGCCTAGTCACAGGGACACAGAGAACCTTTCAGCACACTTTCTCAATAAACTGTGTTCCCCTGTCTTTTTTTGCCAGTTCAGGTCGGTACCTTTCTTTCCCTCCATTTTATAATAGGCAAGTTATCACACAGAGTTTCTCTCTTTCTTATTATGGATTGGGTGAAATAAATATTCATGGAATTAGGCACAACAAAGGATAATAATATATTGAATAATTACAAGCTAATTGGATATTATTTTACATTCGGCCCATCCTGACAGAAGTTGCGTCCTCGCAACTCAACTTTCAGATGAATCTGAAAGCGGTAGATCGCCATCTCCATCAGAATCACTCAAAGTGTCATCCGAAACACCTCCAGGAGGTATCCAGGTCTTAAGGCGATCAGCTGCAATGACATTATCGTACTTTCCTGGTAGCACTACGTCCCGAATTCGGCATATCCTTCACTCTATATCTATCGTTTGGAAGAATTTTTGTTATAACCATCGGACCAATATATTTTGGGGATAGTTTTTTACTTTGACCTTTAGTATTTCTGTTCGTTAAGATGACAAGATCGCCTATTTTATAGGTTCCAGCAGGTTTCCTTTTCTTGTCAAATCTTGCCTTCTGTTTGACTTGATCAATTTGAATTTTGGGACAGGCTCTTCTGCTATGGGATGCAGAAACCCTTCACGACGTCCAGATGGGATTTTTGTATATAGACATGGAACACAACTAACAATATGTTTTTCAACATACTCTTTCATGCGCGAAAACCAATATTTTTCGCAAAACTTCTCCAGAGTCTTTCCAGCTGCGAAATGTCCTGCCTCGTCATGTGACCAACGAACAACTTGCCTTCTGAATCCATGAGGCACAACCCACTGTATCCCAATATGAGTAATGCGATAGACGCATCCATTTCTTAGAGCATAGTTTTCATAAATGTCCCTGTCATGGTCAGTTTCTGGAGGTTTACTTAAAATGTCATGGATCAATCGTATTTTTTCATCCGAAAGCTAAGCCGATAAAACCCATTCTGCTTCTTCGATCCTTAAGACGAAGTTTTCTTTAGGCGGTTCTCCAGATTGGCATGGATTTCTGCTGAGCGCATCAACGTGTTGCATTCGGTTTTCAGGGCGGTATTCGACGGTGAAAGTGAATCCTTGTAGTTGGAGCCACCAACGAGCGACCCTAGATATCAGATTTCTCTTGGAACTTGCTATTTTCAAGGCATTGCAGTCGGTCACTACCTTGAAATCAAGACCCAGCAGATATACTCTAAACTTCAGTAAGGTTTCCACGACTGCTAAAGTCTCTAATTCATACGAATGATATTTTCGTTCTGCCTTATTCGTATGTCTGCTCTAATAAGCCACTAGGCTAAGACGAGATTCGTGTTGTTCCAATAATATTCCGGCGATACCATCTTGGCTGACATCTGTGTGAACCTCAGTTGGCAAATTTTGGTCATAAATTGCAAGAATGGGACGTTCGATTAGCTTTTGCTTCAGGTTCTCAAATGCTCTATTTTCAGAATCTCCCCAGTTCCAAGTTATATTTTTTCTCATGAGCAATGTTAAAGGTCTGACAAGTGTGGAATAGCTTTTCACACATTTTCTGTAATAGCCCGTTAATCCCAAAAACTGACGAACTTGCTTGACTATCTTTGGTGTTGGAAACTGTCGGGTGGCAGAACCAGGTCGTACGCCTTCTTTGTCTATCTCAAAGCCTAAATAATTAATTGAGGAGAAGAGAAAGAGTCATTTCTTCATATTCAAAGTAAGGTTCTTATTTCTCAAAACATCAAATATTTGTTGGAGACTTTCTAGGTTGTCTTCCGAATTTTTGCTCGGCAATATAACATCATCTAGGTAGACCGCAGCAATATCGCGATATGGAGCTAATATCTTATTCATCATGCGTTGGAAATCTGCTGGAGCATTGCAAAGTCCAAATGGCATATTGTTATGCTCATATTGTCCCTCTAGTGTTACAAATGATGTTAAGTGTTTACTTCTTCCAACTATCGGTATTTGGTGATATCCCGAACTGAGATCCAAACTGGAAAATATGGAACATCCCTTCAATTGGTCAATTTGGTCATCAATTCTGGGCAAGGGAAATCGATCTTTTATAATTTTGAGATTAAGTTTTCGGTAGTCAATACACATCCGATCCTTTCCATCTTTCTTCTTCACCAAAATCACTGGGGAAGCGTATGAAGAACTTGACTCGCGTATTATTCCAGCTCCTAGGAGTTCGGATACAATGGATCTTACTTTTTCTTTTTCTGTTTCGGCCATTCTATAAGGTCTGTATGTAAAGGGTTTATCTTCTAGAAGTTTGATTTCCATTTGAGCTGAAGCCGCTTCACCAAGTTCAGTTACAGTTCCGAAAAGGTCTGTATATTCCTGACGAATAAGGGACGCTAATTTTTTCCTTAGAGATGGGTCCGTAGTTCCAATGTTTATATCCTCCTCGTTAATCAATGGTAGAGTGTCCAGATTCACATGAAAAACTTGTTCAGACGAATTGCTACTGTCTAGTTCACAAGCAATGGCTCTTACTAGTGGATATTTATCACTCAATCTGAGATCTCTTCCAGACAAATTGATTATTGGTTTAACGGCTGTTTCTTTTTCGGATAAATGGATAAGTATTCTAGGGATTGCATATTCCTCTCCTGGTTTACATCTGAAACTGGCTTCAATGTATAAATCCCCTTGAAATGGCGTTTTACTAGTGACAGTCAGTTTCCCAACATGATTAGAAGAAATTAAAGTTGGTTCTGGTAGCCGTAGCGCTATTTTATTGGGAGTCTTAAATTGTTGAGACTCGGTGAATTTCAAACTATTACTGTCCTTCAGTACCATTAATCCAGGCTGTTCGGTAAATGATTGACCAATCAATATGGGAACTTCTTATGGAGACAGTCTGGAACAACCAAACATTCCACAATCCTTTGGACATCATCAACTTTAAGTTTCACAGTCATTTTTTCTAGAACTTGAATTTTGTTTGCGTAACCCTTAATTGGATATTATTTTACACATCTTGAAAGTCTTAATTAATTAAATCATTAGTCTTTCTAACATTGGCCTTAGTCAAGCCATTTTTCATAATCGTTGATTCGTAGCCCGTAGACTATTTACTTGTGGGCGTGCAAATTGCAGAGCAACCAAATCGTTTAATAATGTAATAAGCCCGTAACAAATCGCTTAAAACCATGACCGATAGGTTATTCAACAAAAAACCGCAGGGTCTTAAATAAAAAGAACGGCCTTTCACGGCCCAGCGGCGCGGCTTATTAATAATTGACGTGTCCGTTGGCTTGCAAGAAGAAACAACAAGAAGAAGAGTTTCGAAAACCAAACCGAAATGGACGTTTAACCAAACTGCAAACGGTTAATGTGTCTGAGAATCGGAATTGAACTACATAGGCGTACCAATACGAATTTTTGCTTTTTTAATCACCTTCCTCTTGTTTCTGTAACACTCACATATTTCCTGTTTGTTACTTTTGTGGTCCTTCCTATCTCAGGGTTGAAACACCAAGCTAAAACCTTTTTTCAGCATTGTATTTTCCCATGAGAATGCTGACCATCTATCAGTTTCAAAGTAAAAGTCCTCCAAAGCACTCCTGTTTCTCTGATGGTGGTACATATATACGAAAAAATTACTTCAAGGCTCCATATTATTTTCTTTATCTCCAGCTAAAATATTGATATTCCGACACCATGCAAACCGAGGCAAAACTTACAAAAAACGAACTTATTTACTGTCGCATTCCTGTCGTAAAATCCTCCGGCCCAGGGGTCCGCCGCAGTCGGACGGAATATCTACGTATCTTTATATCTCAAGTCAGTTGCATGTACCCGCCATGTCTCGCTCTTTTACATGTGCATTTAGATATATTACACGGCTGGTAAACGAGCTTTTCATTTTTTATTACCTCATGCGCGAATTTAAATACTAGATGGTCAGCGGCGTGGAGCAAACACTAAAATTGTACCTTTACAGCATAGCGATGGAGAAAAAAGTGATCAGGATTTGGTTGTGGACGATGCGTCAGAGGATCCAATTTCTCCTCCCAATGGCACGGTATCGCCTAGAGAAAACGGCATCGATAAGCTGCCGAAGAAGGAACATCCTGGACCTCACAGTCCTAGATCAGGAACATCGAGTAACGCTTCGACGCCTTCAACGAAAAAAATGGAAGAGAAACCTTCAACGCCTATCTCGAAACCTGTTACACCTACTTCAGCGGCTGGATCGTCGTCGGGTAGCGGCGGGATGAAACCTGTTGTTAAACCACCTGCAATGGGTCAATATCCACCCTATTTAGGCATGCCTAATGGTAAGTACCTTGAGAAAATTTTAGTAACATTCATTTTTAGTTGTGAAGGATTTCTTGGGAGTCAGTCAGTTCTGACTCCGAAGAATTCCTTCACAAGTTCGAATACAGTTATGGTAAAAGACCTTCAGAATTAAGGCTTTAATAAGCTAAAATTCAGTACAGAGTATTCTGACATAATAACTGACAACATGACTGAACATGACATACAGGTAAATAAATAGGAAACACAGTAAATAAGATATTGAGATATACAACATTCTTCCTCGCTCAGT
The DNA here is from genome assembly GCA_917834065.1 of Ceutorhynchus assimilis. NCBI lineage: Eukaryota > Metazoa > Arthropoda > Insecta > Coleoptera > Curculionidae > Ceutorhynchus > Ceutorhynchus assimilis. The sequence continues at coordinate 10,733,305 of OU892281.1, forward strand.
TTCTGAAATAATCTTGAAAATATGAAGGTGGCCTATGATTTTTCTCCACCATAACACGACCAGATTTATCAGTAGGTTTCACTGTCGATAAAGCTGGAGAATTTTCATTGTGAGATTTTTCAGAATTTTGGGGAAAGGAACGATTAGAATCATTTATAGGGAATGAAGATGATGAACGTTCTGAACTGAATGATGTAAGGTTTTCTTTAGGAATAGTTAACCCATTAAAATCTTGTTCTGGCAGTTTTATGGTATTTTGCTCTTGTTCTGGTAGTGTCACATCATTTTGGTCTTGATCTGTCAGAGCTGGCAGTATCAAATCTCCCCTTGATGCTAAATTGTTAGGTACAAATTTTGCCTTGTAACTGAGATTTCGAATGAATTCGGTACCTCATTCAGGTATTTGTGAGGGTATTTATGAAGCTTTATACCTGAGGTTTAATATTTTTCGGTGATTGATAGGTTTCTCATTGGATTTTACTAGTTTTCTGCCTTTTTGATTGAATGCGAAACAATATGTGGGTGTTGAACAAAGGTACCTATATTTTTCGGGGTAATACTGAGTTAATTCTTTGTATTCAGATGACAGGGTAGTTTTAGGATAATAAAGCCCTACTAATAGGATCGAAATCTATTTTATTTAGCTTACGAAAGTTGTCTAAAAAGCCCTAACTGTTAATGAAAATGTTTGTTTACTTTCAAATAAATATCAATTGTCAACACTTACGAGTCTCCTATTTTCCATTATTAAAAATTCTGCAACACCACAAATCACTTTCACACCCTTCAAATCGATGTTTCACCCTTATATTCACTAATATTTACATTTTCCCGGTTATTTATTTTCCCCGAATAAGTGTGGTTATAGGACACTTGTTGATCCTGTGCAGCAAGCGCTGTTGCCGAGGTTTCTTGATCTTTGTTGCTAGGGCGTTGCTACTACGTTACTTTTACTGAACGAGTAGTCATTGTGATGGTTTTTAGATTAAAGATTGGGTAGATGATGATTACTAATTAAATAATTAGTGTTACGGGAGAAAATTGGATAACAATTTTGAGTTTTGTTTGTCATCGATGTGGTTTGGGTTATTCGTTTCAAGCTGATTGTCTCGTTTTCCTGGTCAAGACCGGAAATCTGGCATCAGAGGGCATCTTGGAAAAAATAGAATTCTGAGAAATTTCTTCTATGAGCCCACCCAAATGGCTAAAATAGGGTCGTTCTCTTTAAATTCGCACGTTGAGCAAGCAACAAGTGGCAGATTTTACCGGCGGTCCTCTTTACTGCGTTCCTTGGAACATCCACCTTTTGTGGGATTTTAGAGTCGCTGGGAACTCAAGTGGTAGCTGGCTTAATTGGTTTTGGGGTGAAAACTTGGATTTGGTCGTAAGGCCCCGTATTTTTAAGCCAACCACTCAGAATTTTCTGGAGACAAAAATCTACGCCATGTTGTTGAGTTGTCGTGCGAGCAAAGAGCATGTTTCATTTCCAGTGGATACATAACTGGCTAGCGTTGTTTGAATGTGTGTCAATTTCTAATTGATCTGGCTTGAGGAATTTGTCCATTGATTAATTTAGATTATTGAATTGTGATAAAAGATTTTCAGAATTAAGGCTTTAATAAGCTGAAATTAATCAGTGGACAAATTACCAAGCCAGATCGATCAGAGATTGACACACATTCAAGTAACGCTAGCCAGTTATGGAGCCACTGGAAACGAAACATGCTTTTTGCTGGCACGACAACTCAACAACATGGCGCAGATTTTTGTCTCCAGAAAATTCTGAGTGATTGGCTTACAAATACGGGGACTTACGACCAAATCCAAATTTTCACCCTAAAACCAATAAGGCCAGCTACCACTTGAGTTCCCAGCGACTCTAAAATCCCACAAAAGGTGGATGTTCCAAGGAACGCAGTAAAGAGGACCGCCGGTAAAATCTGCCACTTGTTGAAATTAATCAGTGGACAAATTACCAAGCCAGATCGATTAGAAATTGACACGCATTGAAGCAACGCTAGCCAGTTATGGATCCACTGCTAACGAACATTTGAATTACTTGTGGTAAAATAGCTTCAGAATTAAGGCTTCGATAAGCTAATTCAGTACCTACCTACAAAGTATTCTGACAATAACTGACTACATAACATACAACATAACAGGTAAATAAATAGGAAACACAGTAAATAAGCTAATGAGATATATATATACAACAACAGTCATGAAACATTTTCCAAAAAAATTCGTTCTTAGGTGCTCCATCCCATGAACTCCAAGCAGCTGCAGCAGCTGGGGCAGGTTACGGTGCTCTACACAACAACCTTCCGCCAGCACTGAATAATTACCCCAGGCCACCATTGCAAGTAGGCTACGACCCACATTCACAAATGAGAGCTCCTGTAGTACCTAGTCTTGGAGGAATACCTGGTGGAAAACCGTAAGTGTAATGTATTTACCAACTTTGAATACTCCAACTATTTGCCAAGAATATATTCACAATAATATGCTTTCTTTAGGGCCTATTCGTTTCATGTAAGCGCTGACGGTCAAATGCAACCAGTCCCTTTTCCACCGGACGCCCTGGTAGGTCCAGGGATACCAAGACACGCTCGTCAAATTAACACTCTCAGTCATGGAGAAGTGGTTTGTGCTGTGACCATCTCTAATCCTACGAAATATGTCTACACAGGAGGCAAAGGCTGCGTTAAGGTTTGGGATATTAGTCAGCCTGGATCTAAGAGTCCTGTATCACAGCTGGATTGCCTGGTAAGAGATTTTTCATTATGAATGAAATATTTTTGATTTAATTAAATTGGTTTTTCAGCAACGAGATAATTATATTAGATCGGTAAAATTGCTGCCAGATGGTAGAACGTTAATAGTGGGCGGTGAGGCAAGCAATCTTTCAATTTGGGATTTAGCAAGTCCTACGCCAAGGATCAAAGCTGAATTGACTTCTAGTGCGCCAGCTTGTTACGCTTTAGCTATTAGCCCAGATTCAAAGGTAAATATTGCTTTTTCTATTCATACTCACTGATTACTAATTTGTGCAATTTTAGGTTTGCTTTAGTTGTTGTTCAGATGGTAATATAGCTGTATGGGACTTACACAACCAAACCTTGGTACGACAGTTCCAGGGACACACAGACGGTGCTTCTTGTATAGACATTTCGGCAGATGGTACTAAATTATGGACCGGGGGTAAATAATAATTTGTGGTAAATATTTTATACAGCTAACTAAATATTTATCTTGTTAGGTTTGGACAATACCGTTCGGAGTTGGGATCTGCGCGAAGGCAGGCAGCTGCAGCAACACGACTTCAGTTCACAAATTTTCTCCTTGGGCTACTGTCCAACTGGCGAGTGGCTAGCAGTCGGAATGGAAAATTCGAACGTGGAAGTGTTGCACGCCAACAAACCGGACAAGTACCAGTTGCATTTGCACGAGAGTTGCGTTCTGAGTTTGAGGTTTGCAGCATGCGGGAAGTGGTTCGTTTCCACGGGCAAGGATAATTTGCTGAACGCATGGAGGACACCTTACGGTGCTAGTATATTCCAGGTTAGTATATCCGTGTTTACATGCTTACTTGAGGAGGGACAACAAATCTATAGAAAAAGTTTCTTAATAGGGTCACAAAAAGCCCTCACTACCTATTCATAAAAGTCCTAATAGATTTCTTTATTTTTCAGTCTAAAGAATCTTCTAGTGTGCTCAGCTGTGACATATCGGCAGACGACAAATACATAGTTACAGGCTCCGGAGACAAGAAGGCGACAGTCTACGAAGTCATTTATTAAAATGCATAAACAAAAGACGACGGTACTAAGTACTATAAGGTCATATACATGTTACCAAATTATGGGAACCGTTCGAAAGTGTACGCTTAATAAAAACAAAAGTTCGATTGCAATTTCAAGATTTGTATATAGAATTTATTTAAAAAAAAATATAACGTTTCTATCTGTGGCTATATTTCACTAAATGTATAAAAATACTTCATCAATCGAACGCTTCTCGTATTTGGACTGTAAATTGTTGACTACTTCGAATCCCTCGAAGCTTAAAAGTTGTTTTAAAAAAAATTGTGATAACTATGTGTAATAAATAATAAAATATTTGTAAAAGAATAGAGACATTCATCTAATAGATGGCTGCTCTATCACACTTTTAGAAGCAAAATAATAATGTGATAGAGCAGCTTTAAAAAAAAACTAGTGATCTGATCGTGAGATGCTCTAGAATCGTAGAAACAGTGATCTCTCGTCATTAATTTAATTATACATACCGTTTATCAGTTATGGATGTTACAGTGGTGTGTCCAAAAAATGTTTTTATTTTTATTTTTGCTATTTTGTAGGTAGCTGAATAGGTTTTTTTTATTTGGTGCATTTCAATATACAACTATTGTATATACAAAGCATTTTCTGGACACACCTACAATAAGTGTAATTATTATATTTTTTTTTGTAAATAATAGGTAGCAAACTTTGTTGTTTTTTTTTTATTATTTAAATGCTATATGGTGGCTTCCAGTAAGTATACTTGCTATAAGTTCCTGGAAGCCCCTACGAAAAATGACACATTAATTTAAGACTAGTTATGTATAAAAAATATTATTATTAGAGTCGACGTTAAGAATAAATGTGTTTTAATTTTTTGCTATGTACAGGAGCGTTCCGAAATGATATCTTTGTTAAAGGGGCTTTTTATTATTGAGGGAAACTGTTTAACAAAAATGATATTTGGGATGCTGCATGTTGAAAAAAAAATCCTATTTTTCCTTTCGACCCCTATTCTATTACATCTATGAGAGGATATCAAAATTTAAAAGAAAAACTTAATTAGTGCTGTTATCATTGACATTTTAAAATTTGCTTTTAATTAGTTGAATACCAAAATCCTCCTTACTTTTGACAGTCACATGATGTTCTTATTTTTACATTAATCATGAGCTAAAGTTAACAGTTTTCGGGCGAAACTCAGCATGTGCCTGGCAAAAGTTTGAATCTCTCGCCTCTCATCGTGCTAATTAAATTGTTAATTTGAACAGTTATGTACAGTGTATTTCACTTAATATTGGCACAATATACTTCTTGGTTAATTTTTAAGTTAGTGTTTTATTTTCATCTACACTCTAATTGCCAGATTATTTTTCAGAAGTAGACTGCATCAAGAATCATTTCTATGATGATATAGTTGCTGTCACGAATAACTTGATAGGTAGTAACTTTTACAGTAGATATTTTGTTTGACTAGATAGTTGAGATCGATCTTGCGGAAACTATCATCAGTAGGTCTACTGGTCATTGTGGAATTGTAGATACAAAACTGATTGAGTGCTCATTCCCAGTCATCTAGGCTTGTATTCACACGAAAAGTTTTTTGATTTCAAATAGAGGGATTGAATTATTTGCACAACTTTTTGTGTAATCAACTATGAGTATATAGTTCTTGAGTTCTCTTGAGTTTTAGAATGGGGACGTTCGAAAGGGTTCCCCAACGACGTAACTCTAGCTTTTTCACATGGGGGAGGGTTTAAAGCAGTGGCAGCTCATGGTCTATGCTGGAAGGGGTTTCAATTTTAGACCAGACGATGTATATGTGACTGGGTGTAGCATAGTCAGAGCTGTTTCGAGTACAGGCAAAATATACTCGGGTAACGGGTACAAGTACTTAGCTTAAAATGTTCTCGAGTACAATTACAAGTATTCAATACCCAAGTATTCAAAGTACCGAGTACATTTATGAATACATTCTAATGCCACCCTGCATACCCAACGTCATAGGTACAAGTTATTACGCAACATCCTCTTTTAAACAGTCTTGATTATTGACATGAAAATCTGACACCTCATTGGCCGCAAGCGCTGAGGTAGCTGCGCACTTAGCATTGCACATGGGTTATGATGTCACCTCCCCTTTCACACTTCCGTCCCATTTCCAGAAATTTACCATCAAACCGCCGGTATAGATGTTCACACATCAAAAATTGAAAAACACATTTTGGTTTACTAAATAAATTCAGCAATTTTGAAATTTGGTTTGGTTAGCCAGAGTCCAGAGTTTATAAGGGCCCAGAATTTCCAAATCTATGGTCACAGACACAATGTCACAGTGCACAGAAAAGTTCAAAATGTTCGTTTGCAAATCACAACGATCAACGGAACGCATGCTAAGCATCTGTACGCTAAACAAGAAATGCCTGAAGTTGGTCATATCGTAACATAATGTCAGGTCTCAACTTGTCTGGAAATGTACTTGTGGTCAAATAAATATGTACTTGAAGTCCAATAGTTTTACTCAGTAACTGCGAATGTATTCGAAAACAATGAAAATACCCGGGACCCGGGTTAAGTAGGTACAAGTAAAGAGCAGTATTTGTACCGTACCGGAGTACCACACAACTCTGAAGCCCAGGATATCGTCAAAGGCGAATTTTTTTTCCCGGTGCCTCGCCCAAAAACGTTAATTTTTCTTCAAAAAAATAATTTATTTAGTTCAATGGGTGGGGTTCGAACCCCCAAAACCCCCCCTTATTTTATACGTCCTTGGGGTTCCCTATTTATTGAAAAAAATAAATAAAGAAATCTCAGCAATCATCATCACCGGCTTGATGTGATCGTATGACAGTTCTAGTAGGAGTTCTGTGATTTTTGGGTGCTTCTTGCTATGTAATTCTTGGATGTTTATCATCTTATGACTGTCGATTAGGTCTTTTCCACTCTTTCCTATAGCGAACGAGAATTTTCGAGTTGCAGCAAACATCATATCAGTTGCCTGGGAGTTTTCTAAGTAGACCATCTTCCACCCCACTTTCTAGAGACATCCTGACTAGTCACTTTAATTCCTTGAATCCTTATGTACTTCCATTACCGTTTTTGACTTGTCTGATCGACAGATCAGACACCGCATTCTCTACAATATAAGTACAATAAAACGATATTGTAGAGTTTACAACATCCAACATCGTTTTATCAATAATAATTATCATCTATCCATCCATCCTCTGGCTCAAATTTGCATTCCTTTCTTAACAAAAAAAATATATAATTTCATTATCAAAGTCAGAAGAATAAACCTAATTTTCCCTAAAAATATGGGATTCTCTATATCAATGGAGAACAATAAGATATGATCAAATTTATTGAAATGGATTCTTCTTAGAATCCCATTTTGTATAGGATAAATACTATCATATTAGATTCAAAAAACCATTGACTTAAGTTTTCATGACATTCAGGTAGGTATATAAAATTTGGCAAATCAAATAGAAGAGCAGATTTAACAAGAAGCATATTCTGAGATTATACAAAAGTTAAGTATCTATCACCTATCTGAGTTGTTTAATGGGCTTTTATATGATCATTATTTTGTATCTTTGCATGAGTTTCTTCTTACAAAATTTACCATCCTAGAATTCAGTCTATACCTCATACCACTCCACATAATAGTGAAGCAGGTTGCCTGTGGATCATGTATCAGACTGTGGAAGATAGATCTACAAAGGGAAACGCAGCTTGGCAGAACTTTTCCTTTCCAAAACTGTGTAAACCTCATGGTTCTACCAAAAGATGTTATTGTTGATAAATTCAGTTTCGAGAACAACTTTTCCATCGAATTAGTACAAAAAACAGATGAAACGTGGAATCTATTCAATCCCCATCAAATATACCCAGACGGTTCCAAAACTGCTGCGGGAACTGGAGTCGGAGTATTCGAAGCCAATGGGAAAATCACCAAGCATATTTCAAGCGGAACTTCATGCAATCAGAAGATGCGTGCAGTTGAACCTAAACAGAAGTTATTGGAAACGAGAGATTGTAATAATGTCTGACAGCCAAGCATTGAGATCCCTGGTCATCAATAATTCTAAGACAGTATGAAAATGTCTACAGAAACTAAATGAGCTAGGAAAACAAAATAAAGTAACCCTTCTCTGGGCAACGAATGCGCAGACAGACTCGCAAGAACGTATACTCCCTTCACTAAGCCAGAACCATTCTGCGGCGTTGGAAATGCGCACCTCAAAAAAGAAGAGAACCGGCTAAGGAACAATGGCTAGAACAGCCAAATATCTATTGGGCAACTTCAACCAAAAAAGATCAGAACTGCTGGTCAACCTTAGTGAGAAAAGTCTCAAGACTCTAATCCGGTTTCTCTCGGGACATTGCAGACTTAAGAAACACCTAGGTACACTAGTTGGGGTTAGAAGAAGGTAGCACCAGCAGATTCTGTGAAGACGGAGGAGAGACACCTCACCATCTTCTACTGAACTGCGATGCCATTAGTCGCTCAAGGATGAAGAACTTGGGAAGTACGCTTATACATTTGGAAGACATTCCAGCCCTGGAACCGCTAGATATCCTAAAATCTCTTAAGGACCTAGACTGGATGCTTTGAGCAGGAAACCCGAACTTAGCAGCAGAAGGAGGGGTACAATAGATCAACCTTGGTGGCAGTGCAACTGTCACCTCCAACACATACATTACACACCATACACATACACATCCTAAATTTATAACGAACAATAATATAAAACAAATGTACGAATACCTACTCTGTGATTCGCAGATATTCTTGTCACTGTCGAAGAATAAAGCTCATCTATTAAAAAACAGAACAAAAATCGAATGACCTCTCTAACAAAAGGTTTCCGGTCAACGGTGGATTACTAATGAACTGGATATAGAGTGGGAATAAGATTGCACAGGCACTGCACACTCAATAAAACAATACGCTCGTAAAGAAGGACTATTTGGTTCAAGAATGTAAAACTAGATTAAATTAAAGCTTGCATTCCTTCAGAAGATTATTCCATCACTCAGATGAGATTCCACTGGAGCATAATAACTTTTTCTCAGTTTTACGATGCAATATAGTGCACATACTATAGGTTTTCTTGTTATTTAGGGCAAACTCTAAAATAAATGAATGACTTTATTGTTGAGTTATTAGACAAATTCAATGGTGTTGAGCAATAAATTAAAATTTCTTGAATGAAAATATTAAAGAGACATTTTCACTGATAGGTATGCAGGTAAACTTGTGAATTGAATAGGTTATACAACTCACTGTACATTATTCCCATATGACACGAGAGGCTTAATAAGTGATAAGCCTTGGGATTATCGCGCTTGGTGGCATTTATGGCAAATTCTATTATAGATTTTTTTTTTAAATTTTAAAGTATTAAAGTTTAGTTCGTTGTATAACCTTTTGAATACCACTCGATGTTTCAGGATTACCTAATACTTTTACCTGAAACTCAACACCACTCCTCCTTCGGAGTCGTGGTGTTGCTGCGTAACGCGTTTCGTGACAGGTAAAAGTATTATCCGGTAATCCTGAAACCTCTTGTGGTTTACATTCGATAATTCTTATTAGAATTCTTTGATAAAAATAATCAATAAAACAAATGTTTTTACAATTTTTAATGGAATTATTTCTTTCTCTAGAAGCTAGAAGTCATCGATTATTAGGAAAGATAGATTGCAAGTTTTTTGCTAGTGAATAAATCATACCTTCGCCAATCCGTCATGAAGCTGCAACTGCCATTTATTTAATGATTTCTTAACGCATCTTTGTCGTTTCTGACGCATGATAAATATTTCAGATGTACAGTGTACAGTCATTACATGCCCCCATGCTTTTCAGCTTAGTGCTCGACCATATTGGCGGTTATTTTTGCTATTTTTTTAACCGGGCAAAGATCAATACAATTTCGCTTCTGGGTCGCCATTCTGTCCCCTATCTGTCCCAAATTTATCATCTTTCTTGTTCCCACTTTGAGGCGGAAAGAAGGTTCAAGTTCGATTTGCCAATAAGCACTTTGAATATCCAATGATGACAAATATTTGGCACGTCCTAACTTACGTAATATATCTGCAATATATGGCAATGGGTAAGCATCATCCCGTTCACTAACGCAATCAATCTTACGAAAGTCAACACAAAATCTCCAAGTTTTGTGTTTTCTAGGTACCAATAACAATACTGGTGAAGACCAAGAACTTGAGGATTTCTTCAAACTCCCGACTCAATCATTTTATCGAGTTCCTCATTGATGATCTCTTGCTTAAAAGGTGATACCGGATAATAACAATATCGTTGTTTGATGGGTTCCTTTTGAGTGAGTTATCTTTATCTTATGTTGTACTAGATTTGTAAAACCCTCAATGGTAAAACCTAACTTGTCAGACTCCACCCTCGAAAAATAAGTGTCAACCAATTTATGAAGCCGTTCCAAATCAGGAGAACTCAAATCACCACGAGATTGTATGGAATTTAAAATAGGATCATTCATTTCAAATCAACCTTTGAAAAATACCACTCGCCTTTTCAATCCCTGAAAAAAATTTGTGTCTTAGTTCTGGAAAGATATAAACATCCATAATCTTCCCTTAAACGTATCGGCACAAACTTTGTTATGTTGTTGTCGACCGAAAATGCATTATCAGAAACAACAGTTCGATCAGCTGAGCTGTTGTTCCTGACTTTAGTTTTCCAATTTCTCAGCTGAAGGTACATATTCATCTTTCATAAACCGAATCACACCATTCCAATCACACACAAATCTCCTGACTCAATTATAATAACGCAAGGCATCCCCTTCAAACAAATCTCGAGCTGACGCAAATAACTGCGACTTATCAACATTGCGACTTTCGGGACTTTGACAGTACTCTTCCACTTCTTCCAGAAATTCATTAAAACTTTCACAAGGTTTACCTGAAAATTTAATGTTCCACTTATACACCGGTACACTTTTACTATTAGGTGCTGCAACAGTAGTACTTATTCAGTTGGAGAGCAGAAACTGGGTGAGCATAGTTATCATTGATATTCTCGAGCAACAATGACTCCTGGAAACGTGGATCTGTAGGAGCATCCAACCTTTCCTCTGACTGCAAACTTTTGCTTTTAGTTTTGTAGTCATCAATCAACTCCATCAAAGTTTTTATTAGCGACGATCGTTTACCAATAAGGTCAGCATCATCTGTTAATATATTCTCCAGCCTATTATAGCAATGACAAATTTTTGTTTCCAGCTTCCTAATTTCGCTCGAAAAAGCTGCCAAACTAGTACCAATCTCATCCAAGTTTGACTCACAAATAACTAATTCATCTCCAATAATCCCAGTAAATGAAAATGGTTGCGTAAAAGAAGCGTTCTTTTCGACCAAGAGAGCACTACGGAGATTTTTCCTAAGAGAATCAACATTGTCAGTATCCGAGACTTTAATTCCTCGACATTTAACCTCATACATGAGCTCGTCCTTTGCCAACCTGTCTACATCGAGCTTGAATGACATCTTACACAGCTTGACAGAAAAGTAACAAAAAAAAAAGAAAAAAAAATCACACCACGAAGAGGACGAGAAGAAAAAAATATACTCTCCACCCAGAGAACAAGGGCAAGATCGACTCCTGCTGATGGTGAATGAACGTCAACCAATCAACAACCAATCATTAAGTCCGGTTTACTGAAATCAAACTACTTTCCGACTCAAATTAAGTAACCACAAGGGTGTTAATAAGTACCTTAAAAATACCAATTTGTCTTTGATTTCTACCAAGTAATACCCACTTACAGAATTATATTTATATCCTCAATCCATACCTTAGACCAAATTGAAGGAATATCAACATCAAGCTAAGGTTTATAAAATTCAATTTAATTTCTCTTGCCCCACGTTGGGCGCCAAAAATAATGTTGCCCGTTGTATTCAACAACTACCAGACACGCTGACACGCTAGCAATTATTTAACATACCTATAATTATAAAAATATTTACAAGAAATTAGGACAGTACTGGAAAGCATAACGTTGATAAATTTTATGTAATGGAAAAGTAGGTATCCAGTATTTGGTATAGCTTATTGAAAATCAGTTACAGTGGAATTTTAAACTGAAACAACGCTCTTCGAATTATACTGAAATGGTCCTATTTACAAGAAAGAGGAAACTGGTACTTCTGACAGCAACCCAGACTCTTATACACCGAACTAAGTTTTGCCGCCGAGGTCAAATATCTGGGAGTGACTCGATTGCAAACTAACATGGAACTCTCATATCGCTATGAGAATACAGAAAGCATATTCGCCTATGAACAGTGTAGACGTACTATCGGTAAGACCTGGGGGTTCTCCCCCAAGGTAGTTAAGGGGGTCTATACAACCATCATCAGGCCTTTTACCTATGGGGCTTTGATGTTTGGGGACATAAGGCCGAACAGGCTACTATAAGCTGAAAACTAGACCACGTTCAAAGAATGACATGCCTCAACATGCCTAGTGCAAAGGAAACCACATCAGCTAAGGCTTTGGAAGTAATTCTGTGTTTGACGCCCCTGGATACTTTATATCAAGGAAGTCGTTTTAACCACAATGATGCGCTTCCGCACTGTTGGAATAGAACCAAGTGCAGAAGTCGGTTTGCAGAGAGCCCGCATATGGCGTGAGGCAACGAACTCGCTTTCATTGTTGGAGGCCAGAGTGGACTCTGCAACACCATGTTTCGTCTTCAAAAAGCACTACGCAATCAACACGGAAGGCATTAGAAAGAACACAGTGGCAGGGGTAAGAAACACTGATGGTTCCAAAACTCAAACAGGCTCGGAATGCGGAGTATACTCCAAAGCTCTCAAACTGAACCTAGCTATAGCCCTTGGCTCCATGCCTAATGTCCTCCAAACGGAAATTACTGGCATAAACATCGCGGCCGAACGAATAGAAAGAACAACAATATCACTGACAAGATCGTGCACATCCACAAGGACTGCAGACAAGCAGTACTAACGCTATCTAGTCCGCCAATACGCAGAGCCAGGCCAATCGTACCCATCGCTAGAAGAGATCAGAGGCACCGTCCTCGGCGACGTCATTGCCTACGTGAAATCGCTAGGGCCTAATGTGACCTAAAGTCAGAGTCTCATGCATCCGTTTTCCGACGAAAGATGTCCGAAAAACCCTCTATTCTGACATAATCGAATAAAAATATGTCAAAATAGAAGGTTTTTCGGACATCTTTCGTCGGAAAACGGAAAACGGATGCATGAGACTCCAGCTTATCCACTCACATAGGCCACAGGATATTGGCTTCAAAGTTATATACAGCGTTCACTGTGCCGTCCAGAGGCTTGTTTCAATTTGTTAAAATGCCGTTTGGTCTCCATAATGCTCCTGCAACATTTCAACGTTTGGTCGATAATCTTTTTGACGCAGAATTGCACATCTTAAAATATTTGGATGATATCATAATTAGCACGCCTACCTTGCAAAAACATATTGAGGTTCTGGAGAAACTTTTCAATCGTCTTCAAGAAGCCAATTTAACCTTGAATCGTGAGAAGTGTCATTTTTGTCGTCCAGAGCTCAAATTCTTGGGTTAAAGCAATAATTTCTGGCCTGATAGATATCCAGCTTCACCACCTCGTATGCTTTATTTCTATTCCTCAAGAATCATTAGCAATTGAGCTTCTTGTAATATTTCGAAGCTCGTATTATTATTTTCTTCAACTGATTCATATAACGTCAGGGAAGAATTCAATGTCATCAACACTTTTGAGGCTGGACAAAGTATTCCACACTTATAATCCTGCCATGATTATAAGGATAAGGTGATAATAATATGTGATCTTATATTGTCTTATAATATTATCTCTTCCAATCTTCGATTATTACAATGGCTTGATATTATTGAATTTTCGTTTGAACATAGTAACCTATAATCTACAATAATGTTTCGATGCATTTAGCAGCGTTCCACGTCTCCACATTGTCGGAGGCGTTTCCAAAGTCAATAAAGGAAACATATTTCTAGAACTTTTCCATTATTTGCCTCATAATGTGATTGCGGTCGATAATAATTACTATTGCCCTATACGTAAGTATTGCTTATTGCTCGCGATGTTGAAAGCTTAGTTGGTCAAAACTTCGGTAAAACATAGGTGGAATGAGATGTTAACGAATGATTGATTATTTATTTTCCTGGATATGAGAGTAACATTGGCCTCTTTCAATCTGGAATCATGACACAGATGTTTTTAGAAAATGTATAGTATCTTGCTATTCCCCAATTGCTTTCTTCCGATTTCCATGGTCGGTCTGAAGGCCTCTTCTATATTGTATAGCCAAAAACCTTTCAGTTCTTGTTGAAACTAACTATGCGTAGGTAGATATTATTTTGTTATTATCGCATCACTGTATCATCATAAATGATGATTTAATGACGTGTGTTCACATGAGAATCAAATTAAAAATATCAAATTATTACTCTCTAGAAGGTAGTTCAACGTGTAAACTCAATCGCCTGAACTCAACTGAGGTGCATAAAACATAATAAAATTACGTCCGCCGTTTTGTTTTTCAGCATCTTTTTTTTTTCAGTCGGTTCGCATTTCACAGACGGTTAGACCTACTCCTTTGTTCTTGATTTTTTTTTGTTGACCAGCCCAGACTTGAAGAAGTCGATGGGAGAGACGTTTCGTTGAAGAACCTTCGCCGTATCCTTCAATTACCGCAAAATATTTTTAAACACATTCGGCAAATAACAAAATTTATGTAAATATTTGGCGTGTATTTCACGTTTTGTGGGATCAATTCTTTCCTTTGTCGGTCACCATAATTAATTTAATTTTAACGAGCGTTTATCGATGCTAATCTGGTCATTTTACATAATAATCCTTGAAATTATTCATCGCTGATGGCATGTTTTGCAAGGTGTTTTATGGGACAAAGCAGCCGAAAAAACACTGTGAGACAGTAACATTAAAATTGTAGCAGGGCAATAAAAGGAACAAAAAAAAAACTTAACTCAATAACCCTGATGGTTCTCAGTAAGATTTACATCAGTTTATGAAAATTATTACAGTGTCTCATTCATTAAGAAGACGTTAATAGGTCATTAAATAGTTTATTGCAAAATCATAAATCTTAGAGTATTGATATTAATAATTTAGTACTTGCAATAATAAACATCTACAACAAAATAGCAAAATCAAAAGCTTTTAACAGGGAATTAAAGTTGGTCCTTTTTCCTTTTGGTGCACTGGGGCCATCAAGGATTAGATGAAATTTCGCAATTTTAAGGATTAAAGTGCAGCTGGTCCATTTCATTCTCTCTGTTGCTTTGGTCCCGCATGAGACCTCGTTTTTTCTCTTTTTGGACCAGGGAACAAAAGCATCGAAAATCGCTGGAGGGAATCGCAAAGCAAAAACCCAGGTATAATTTGAATTTGTGAGGTTCACCTCTCAGCTCTCTGCTCTTATACCTGCGCGGCTTTATTATTAGTTCCGACATATTGTGCTTTTTTAATAATAGTTTCGTCGTCTTTTCTTACCCTTCGGTGGACCCCATCGTCCCCCAGTACCGGAATTAGATTTTATTTAACGATAATCTCCTTTATTGATAACAGTATATTATTTCATAGATACTGTTTCTGAATTGTATGATGTTTCTTGAAACTTAAACGAAATCAGGTTTGAAATCCTGAAAAGTTACATACCTTCTCAAAAATATCTCGTAGTGTGTTCTCTGTGCTTCAGGTGATACACAATTTTCATTAAGTCGGTATCAGACAAAGAAACAATTACATCTGATGATGGTGTTGGTTCAATCAATATGAGATTACTAATGGTGGGATGAGGAGTAGCTAAATCAACATTATACGAAGAATTCTTCAGTGTTGTTTAACAGAAATTGAAGAAAACAGACTTACCCATCGATGCTGGATATTTCTTGGTGTGCAGCTGTTTTGGATAAGAAAAGATATCTGACATATCCTTGAGGTCTATATTCTACAATGCATACCTATATTCATTACTTGAGGCATAACAGCAACATAAAGGCACAAACATTTCCAAACACAATTTCACATCACCGTATCCACTCCAGTTTAATATGACAAGCAGCAACAGTTTCTTGCTTATTCAGAAAACAAGAATTAAGCGACTTCTGAGTTTTGTCGCTGGTGACGCTCTAAATCGTGCAAACAGTAGTAGAAAAATCTGAACACTGCCTACCATACCTTCCTACTATTTATTTTCACTCAAGATGTGATAATAATAATAATATTAATAATAATAATAATACAACAACAAAGACAATGGACAGATGAAATGAATAAAACAGTAATGCGTTGTTACTACACTGCTACAAAACTCGAAACAATAAAATCGGGCTATAGGCATGAATTACATAGACTTTTTCTAGCTGAATTTCCATATCTTCAACAACTTGTCACGGAACCGAAAGTAATAGACCAAAAAAGAATCATCACCAAGAATAATCGCCTCACGTCAACTGAACTACAAAGTATCAAGGATTCAGTAGTCGCCGAACTGAACACTGTGACCAGTATCACATTAGATTAACTAACGTATATCCTGAACACACCGAGCATACTGAACAATGTCAACAGAAAGATGAAGCACCAATTCAACCACTTTCCAATGAGAACCTGAACTCAGAGACTCTCAAACCCCCTACACAAGAAGGAAAAGCCCAGCAACAAAACAGCACAGAGTCTCCAGTCAACCAATTTGCAAGCCCAACCACACCCACACAACATATTCCCGAATCACCTCTTCTGCAAAAACTTAAAATAGAAATGGAGATACGCCAGGCTCTGACCCTACAATGAGAAAAACAATTCCTCGGATAGTCTTCAAGCAGAACACACAACAAGTTCTTGATACAATCAACAAATATGTAATACCACAGTACATAACAAACGCAAACAAATACAATTGAAGATATCCATACAATAATCTACTCAGCAGCTATCACCTCAATCGCACAGAATAATCAAAAATTGCCACAACAACAACTAAATCCCAACATAACAAAACCTATGTTTAAATGGCAAATAAGACTGGAAAATAAAATCAGTAAAATCAGGCAAGAACTAGGGCGACTCACCCAGTTCACAAACGGGAATACCTCAAAACATGTTACACAGAAAGTAATGAAAATAAGGTCAAAATACCTCACCCAAACAATGCCAGAAATCCTTGATACGCATAATAAAAAAATATCTGTATATGCGTCAAGACTCCGGAGATACAAAGAGTCAAACGAAAGGAAAGACACTAACAACCTCTTCCTAAGAAATGAGAAGCAATTCTACCGAAGAACCATGTCCAGCCAAGAAGCAAGAATAATAGAACCACCAGACAAACAAGAACTAACCAATAACTGGAAGAGCATGTGGTCAGAATCAAAACAGCACAACAACAACAACACCTGGATTAAAACCGAAGAAGAAAGACATAAACATATACCAGAACAACCAGATTTCATACTTACAACAGAAGAAATCACAAATACAATCAAATACACACACAACTGGAAATGCCTTGGCATAGACAACATTCAAAACTCCTGGCATAAACAGTTTACAGCTACACAGCTCTCACACTCCAATTTAACAATATCATCGAACAACCACAGAGGTTTTCCAGATTTTTAACTCAAGGCATAACCTACATCAAACCCAAAAACTTGGACACTAAAAACCCCTCAAACTATAGACCTATCACCTGTCTTCCAACGCTATATATGATCATCACAGCTACAGTCTGCAAGAAAATAGAACATCACCTCACAATTAACAACATACTAACAGAAGAACTGAAGGGATGTAGTAAAAACAGCCAGGACTGTAAGGAGCAGCTGATTATAGATAGTGTCATCATGGGACAAACTAGAAAAGATAATAGAAACCTCCACATCGGGTACATAGAATATAAAAAGGCCTCTGATTCTTGAGTTGAGTTCTTGAAATCTACAGAATCAACAAGAATCTCAGAGAGTTTCTTGCACAAATCATGAAATCCTGGAAAACCAAAATCCGACTAAATACAGAAACCGAATACATCCAAACTGAAAAACTCCATGTCAGACGTGGTTTCTTGAGACTAATATACTCAAATCTAGAATTTCGATCTAGTTTGACATCACACATTTTATAGTCACTTAAAATATGATTCTGACTACGACAGAAGCTAATACATTTACATTTACCAATATTTAGTGACAGCCTATTATATCTTCACAGAAAGATAGGATTTCATCTACATCCCTCTGTAGAAGTATTGCATCATTTTCGTTCTCAATAATTTTGGAGATCTTCAGATCATCTGCATACAGTAAGTACTCTGAACTAAACACATAATTAGATATGTCATTAACAAACAACACAAAAAGCAGCGGTCCAAGAACGGATCCCTGAGATACCCCAGACATTGCCACATAGCTCTGAGCTTCTTCAAATTTGAGAGTTTGAGGCCTATTGCCAATGTATGAGACCAAATAACTAATCAGATTATCACTAAATGAGAATTGCTTCAGTTTCCTCATAATATCATGACACACCTTGTTAAATGCCTTCGCTAGGTCTGCGCACACATCAACTTGTAGGCCACTGCTTACATGTTTAGCCAAAAACTCCGTAAACACACAAAGATTGGTTGTTTTTGACACCCATGTTGTTGAGGCAGAATAACATGTTTGACATGAAAAATTTGTTTATGTAGTGTTTTTTCAAATATTTTTGGAGCGATGGTAAAACGGTTACTGGCCTGTTATTACTTATCAAACTTGTATCTCCCTGATTTATGAATAGGAGCATCTCTGCCATTCTTCAACTTGTCTGGAAAACATCACGTATCCAATGATTTGTTTATTCTATTAATATTTGAATTTTGAATTGGGCTGATCAAGAAAATTATTATCAATAATTAAGATACATGTATGCTTCCCCACAAAACACTAAACGCAAGTCTTCTACTGGACCCAAAAATAAGATGAGTTTAAGAAGAAAGTTTTTTGATCTTCCAGCTTACATCAAAATTAGATTACATAGCTCTTGAACCATGGATTTATAGAAAATTAACCTGTATATTAGGCTCATCGGCTCATACAATAATTCCTCGGCCACCCCTGGCTTAATTTTAAAATACACTTCCTTAGCAGTGCAATTCAAAGAACTTGTGCCCTTGAGACACGGGTGTCCTTCAATGGAAGTCAGGGTCTTCACCCCATATGGCAGCTGCTGTTCTTTTCAAATTCAAAAACGACATTTTGAAACTTTCTAGAGCACACCATTCTTTGTACTTACTTATGTAAGATTCTAACTTAGGTACAATAATATTTTCCTAATTAACTGTTTAGAAATTTCTAGAAATTTCTCTAGGTACATTTTCGCCACATTATTATTGAAAACGCTTCATGGAACTTTCGCAAGTGTAGTGTATTTGATACTCTCCTTGTAGGTGTTGTAAATTGTCCTGTGAACCTATAGAAAAAGACAGCGATACCAAGGTGGTTGATGAAGGCAAATTATTTACGTTGCGAGGACTTTTGCACCTGCCTCTTGTTTGCAGCTTGCCTGCTGTTATTATTTTTTCCCAGCTTTTTTATTTTGTTGTATTTAAATTAAGTAGGTATATGAATAAAAACGCATACCTACCTAAAAATAATTGTTCACTCTTACTTGCTCTTACTTAACTAAACATATAAGTACGAATTCATTAAAAATTGTATTTGTTTCAATTACTATATTGTATCTAGATGTCTATAAATAAATCAGTTACCAAATTTGCAATATAATAAGTTTACTCATGCCGGTGGCCTACCACGTGTTTTTCCACTACTTCTAATAACAGATAGGTAGGTACGATAAAAACTGGCGGGAAATGCGGTTATTGTTTAGGCGTCGTTGCCAAGTGGCGCAGCTACTTTGGAACTAACCAGGTTGAACATGAGTACCGATGTTTATAACGTGAATCGCATTGCTTTTCAAATTAAAACTTGCAATTCTTTTACGTCTACTCCTATAAAAAGTGTTTCATAGATTAATCAATAAAAACTATTTCTAAACATTTATCCAAGAGAATAGATCATATTATTTATTGAGAATATCCTCACATTTTGGCAACGTTCCACTGTTTGATTTAATCATGGGTTCCTTTGTGCTTACAATGTTGTCGGCTTGGAAAGTTTGTACTTTAAACTACTATTGAAAGAGAATAAAAGACAAATGATTAATTAATTTTAAGCTAAAGAAAAAAATTCTCGAAAGACAATTATTCATTTAGCAAGAAACTGATATAAAAAGGGTGGCAAAAAAATTTTTATCTGACAAGGTTTCTCCATTAAACTTAAAGGAGTAGGCCTCGTCTCTGGATTAAGTGGATGAGTCCAGTTTTTTATTTTCCTGTCTCCCCCACATTTGAAATTCCCATTTTTAAGATTTTTATGAAACCGATCAAGGGCGGCAGACGGAAAGTTTTTTTGCTTGGCATGGGAACACGGTTCGACAGCAAATCTGTTGGGAATAATTGGAGTTTGGATTGTACGTAACCAGTTTGATGGATGGGATTTTAAAAAAATTAGAAGAGGACTATCGTTACAAAAATCTTATTTTTTGGAGCACAATATACCCTACTAATATTTGATTTTCCCTGAGGATTTCCAGTTTTCCACCTATCTGATATGAGTAATAATAATAATAACCCGTTTATTAGTTTCACATAACCTACCACCGATCTACTGTAGGTACTCTGGAATATTATTAACAGATCTAATGGAATGGTGTCTCACAATGGAATTTTGTTATATTCCACTAAACCGCTATAAAATAATGAGTTCTGCGTACCTGGTCTTCTTAACAGTAGGAACATATAAATTTGATGAGGACCTGGTATTATGATAGTGAACTTCATTTACAAATTTAACCATATTAGACATATAGCTAGGTATAGCAATCCATGGATAATCTTAAAAATAAATAATGATGTGCTTAACAAAACTAATCTTTGGTAAATTGACATAAATTGCAAGGTCTCCAGCATATGAGAAATTCGTGTATAACGATCTACTCTCAATATAATCGTGATAGCTTTATTTTGAAGTATTCGTAGCTAGCCTATCTTTTCCTCTTTGATTAACAAATAACACTATAGGTACCTATAGTGGGACAATACTCAAAATGTGGATGAATTATTCTTTTATATACAGTAATACGTGTGACAATATGACAATGAATAACAAATTCTTCTAAAAAATCCAATATTATACCCAAATACTTAAGTTCTTCAACATATTCCAAATCCTGACCATACAACTCTAATTCAGCAACATTTTGATTTAACTTATCATTTAGTATCATAACATTAGTTTTTTTGATATTGACAAACAATTTATTCTTCTTAAGACACTCTTCACCGTTTTTCAATTCATGGTACATTTTATTAACTGCAACATCAACACTTGGATCGCTAACAGAAATACATGTTTCATCAGTAGGTACACCAAAAACACACACAAAATATCCGACTGGTTTATTTGGGGGATGGTTTATATAAAAAATACTAGCAGAGTCAATGGATTATGATCCAGATCTTCGAATATTTATGAAATGTCTAAATGATAGAGTAAACATATTGAATAATTTATTCAAAGGAACAAGAGAAAGATATGGAGGATGTGAGGATCAAGAATTTCTTCACAAATTAACACAATGAATGAAGAACATATTGAAAAACTGTAAAAAAAAAACATGGGAAGTGAATAACGGCTGATCCAGGAAGAAGAAGACATACGACATACATACAATGAAAATGTGGAAATACGCAGAAGAAGACTCAGCAAATGAAAAATGTGTTATCAGAAACATCATAACAGAACAGAAAAAGGCCAAATAGCACTCCCTAAATAAGCGTTATAAGCTATTCAAGGGTACCTACTTATGGAACATTTACTGAAGTTATTCTAGAAATATCAGCAGAATAGACATTTGCGAAAAACATCAAGGTTTTATGTTTTCCAAAGTCGGTAGAAGCAATTGTAATCCCATACAGTTGCTAAAACATGACTGCAAAACATCAGGTAGGTACGGAATTTTTTAGTCCGAAGTGTGGAAACATCATCAATCAATACCTCTCTATATTTGTGAATGAGCACTTGCGAAACTGTGATGAATTGGTCCCCATATTACCTTCTGACTGCTAGAATGATATCTGCACTATGGGAAGGGAATTATCTAGCGAATTCTAGTGGCGATAAGTTGATAGTGAGATAGCGAGTTGTGATTCAGTTTTGTGACTAAATAGTTTTAAGATTGTTCGTAGTTATAATCTCATGTTGTAATAGTAGGGCCAGTTTTGTGTTATTATATCTCTCGAATAAAAGTGAGTTGATTTCGTAGTAGTCTCACTGACATACTGGCTTACAATATAACAATGGGCTGGGAAGATTTCCGGAAATCTTTTACAGGCTCGAGCAGGCAAAGTGGAATACTTGATTCATCTATTACTTAAATTAATTAAAAACAAATCGAATGTATAGATAATCACTGTGGAGTTTTTTTCTACTTTGTGTGGCGATGAAGAGATGTTTATTGACAAAAAACAAAATAGATTTTTGTTTTTGATTAACAGTACTTAGTGAGTTCACCTTGAATTTAAATAGCAACTTTGGAAATGCATTAAATTTGAATACATATTTACAATTTCCTTAATAAAGAACTACTTACCAAACCCATTTTCTATATCGAATCAATTTCGAACTTTTAAGCAAAACGTTTAAGTAAGTGCTGGCAGTTATGTATTACCTTGTTTTTTCTATGACTTACACCTCGATTGAAATTTTCACCAGCAGATTATTGATCTTGAAAAGAATTACGACACGCTCTCTGATTAGAGCCTATTTTACCTATGAAATATGAAATTATTTTTAAAAATAATAAAATACCTACTGTAAGATTTTCAATTATTGATCTTCAATTATTTACCTTGATAGTCTAAGTACCTCTGATTTAAGAAAGAAAGCCAAATGTTGTTGAGCATAAAGCAACAGGTTTATCTTTATTTAATCAAATTAATGCACTACTATCTCGTTAATTTCACGTGTTTTGGAATGCTGGATGCTGGAGGCATTCTAATTAAATTTGATGGTTAACAGTAGAGAGATATTGCGAGTGCTTGTCTTATTAAGGCAAGCCTTACTTTGACAGCTGCGCATGCGCAGTTTCCATGTGGAATAAGGAGAGCCAGAGGTTTACGTATAATGATCAAGCAAATTATTGGGGAATATTGTTTAAATTGAACTGAGGTTGCTCCACTACATTATCCTATATCCACCAATATATTAAGCAGACAGCAGATTGGCATACCAGTCCACCACCATTCGCATTTCCCAAATATATATACGACCTCTGATATTTCTTCCATATTCCACTGTTCTAAGATCTTACACGTAGATACTATTCAAATATTTGGAACTAAAGGTTGTTTGAGACAGATAGGTTGCCTGATAACTTTATGACGTCCTCTGGGGTGTCTCAACATAATGCAAATCTCCATAAGGCACCCCAAATGCGTCATCAAGACAACCTATTAATTTTAGGAAACTTGATTTTGAACAAATAATTTCTAATTTTCAGAATACCTATAAGCATAAATTTCACAGAAAGACAACACTTCAACTAAAAAGATGAACATTGGAACATTCATGAAAATCCAAGATTTTCAGGTTCGAAATAAGGCATCATATCATAACTCCCAATCGTTTCTGGAAATTTGCAATATTTAAACTTGTTAGGTATTTGCAGTAAGGAAATGACCTAGCGCGTTTAAATAGGGTTTTAGCCTTATTAAGGTGGATTTGCATAATATCTCTATGTATAAAGCTTGTTGGCATAATGTTTGATTTATTAAAGTCCCTGTTTTTATGTAGTTCATGTGTTCTTTGATACGTTTTTGTTATGACCGACGAGTTTCACCAAATCACAATGAATACATGGAAGTTCAAAAATTACGCTTCTAGTACGATGAACAGTTTCATTATATGGTGCGTATGTTGTATTCTTTACTAGGTACTTGATCTGTTCTCACAGAAATCACAAGCCAGTCAGAGCATTTTTGATTGGTGCAAATCGTCAACAACCGCAGTTTTCTGACTGTATTCAACCAAGGAAATTCACTCTGATAGATACGTTTGTGATTTCTGTGAGAACTGAGAACAGACCTCTTATTTGTTTTATTTTGTCTCTAAGTAAATATTGGTTATTTGATGGGTCTGCGTTTTGTTTAGGTATTGGATTTTGGAAATTTTCTTTTATTGTATTGGTCCAGTCACAAACGACAAAGTCCATACTACCTAAGCGGCAGGGAGTTTCACAGGTGGGCAGTAGGTACGCCACCAAAAAAACATAGAGGATTTCGGAGTAGCCAACTTTACCACATACGGCTGGGATGCTTGTGATGTTCCTAGAGTTCTTGAATAACTTCTTCTAGTTGGAACTTATATTATCAATAATCCTAATGTTCACTACATTTTCTCTTCTACAAAGTTCCACCATCTATGTAATTAGGTAAGTCCCAAGTTTTATTATAACAATACTTTATGCTGTTAGGGTTCAAAGACGATGCCGGCTAGAATTATTATATAACCAATGTCCTGTTCACACCAATTTCTCGAAAGTCGGTACTTCTATTGCAGAAACCCCAATTGTTGTAAATATAAAAACCAAGTCGAATACAGCCCATGGGAAGTACTCTTGCCGCCAAACACATAGTACCTTCCCAAGCCTTTTTTATAATACAGATGGCGAGAATTACAACCCCTAGGTTAATTTTAGGTTTATGATTGTACAAACGTTTCGTAATATTTTAGCATCTAAATAAAATATGTTGTTAGGGTAATATAAGTTTATTTTAGGAAATTGTAAAATACCCTTCTTTAGGGAGGTCCAAACTTGCCTTGCTTGGTGGAAGATAGTTGAAGGCAAGGCATTCAGATTCCGAGCTTCACTCTGAACAGTCGGGTTGCCTCTCAACATTCTTAACTAAGTGTCCCCCCTCTCAACGAGAATTTTAATAATTGAAACATTTTTATACAATACCGAGTTTTAATTATCGAAGTACGAGATTGGAGCGAGCGGAAAACTCCAGGTACTCAACATTCGTGGCATCCGTCATTTCCCGATCCCCAACAGGCTGATTAGATCGTCAGTTTGGAGTCGGCAACCTTATATCCATGTTCGAGAAATTGCAATGAATCGCGGTAAGAGTTGGATTATCGATCCATTACCTATTTTTGCTCTTCTTTGTACTGCATGTAATAGAGCCAACGAATACTTGGGAGCATCGCTCCAGATGTGGGAACAGTATTCCATACATGGTCATGCCAAGGCAAAGTTGGTTGATGCGGTTATCCCAAGAAGAGATGCTGAGGAAATAATAGAAAGGTTTACATCCTCGAAACTCGGTTATCATCGGCGGAAGATTTTTTTATTTAAAAATACTGTTGTTGGAGTTTTGGAAGCAATGAATTTTACTAAGTAATGAATGTGTCAAGATCATTGTTGATAGAGTCAATCTCTTCTCGAGAGGCATGTAGAAGTGGCTGCAGAAAGCAGTTTTTCAGATGAGAAATATGCCACCAAGCAGGTGTTTCTTGTCACATACAACAAATCACTTATAAAAAATGAGAAACAGTATTGGGAACAGAATTGAGCCTTGGGAAACACCAGCATTTATCGGCAGTGTATCAGAAGACAGACCATCGATCACAAATATGCAGTGACCTGCCTTCCAAAAAGCTCCCAAGTCAATGGCAAAATTCGTTCGGAGAAACCTGATCAAGCGCCTAGAAGATGTCCGATGCTACAATTCTGGATTCTACATGCTTTTTGAGAGTCGATTTCCAAATACGACTGATATAGGTACCTGTTGACCTTTTAGAACGTAACCTGTTTCTCAGAGGTGGGCTTTGGGATATCTTACCAGTTTCAGGTTTACTGCCTGTTTCATTACTTTCGACGGGACGATAATTGCTAGGAAGATTTTTCTTACCTTTTTTTTTTGGATGGGCTGCACTCTGGCACATTTCCAGATAGACTGGTAGATCGCCTCGACTGTAACTGAGTGAAAACGGTTTGCAAATAACTGAAGCCAGTGCTTGTGCGCAGGTTTTGAGTACAATTGGTGGAATCTCGTGGGGGCCACACAAGATTTCCCCAGTGTCAAGTTGCAGAAGAGTTTTCCTAATAGTCTTAATACAACGTTGTCTATGTAAGAACCAATTAATGTGTGGCAATACCAGTGACGCTCTGCCATTGTCCTCCATCGTGGAATTGGATGCACACAAGGAGTCAACAAATGTACAATGATTTCCATATTTGGCAATCAGTGATCAGTATTCCCATCCCAAGAATTGCGGCTGATTGCCAATGATTTTCAGATATTTTTGTATGATTACGAGGTGATTTCCATTTTTCATCTGGGGATTCCTATATCATTCCCCTGATTTCCTTGATGGTATCCTACAATCCAGCTGATTTTATTACGAAAACGATGTTTAATTGTTTAGCTTCGCAATGATATGACCAAAATAAACAGTCCCTTCTGTTCTACTATTAACACGTTTCCACTGAAAAATTGGCAACTTCTGTTTGCAGCTTTTCCAAAAGTTAGCAACTTTTATTTTCATGGTTGTCCACACCCACACCGATTAGGCTGTAGGTATAAATATTTGTTGAACCCTAGATACTATTGCGTATCTATACTGCATAATATGGATCTGAAATATTGGATATCTCTTGGATTTCACTAGGATGTTCATCTGAATCAGAGACATCTTCAGTCACTCGACAAACTAATTTCTGATTCTGATTCAGATGTGCTATCGTCTCTGCTTCTCCTTACCTAGTATCTATTCTGCTTTCCCTTTTCAAGTTCTTATTGCCTTGGATAATGGATTCCCGACTTTTTTTGTGTCTTTCTCAGGGATATTCTCATAGCCCTTAATACTCGATCGACAAACGTCCCAGCTTCTCTGAAAGTGAATCGCAATTGCTAAACCTGATGTGTGAAGAAATTCTGTATCTTCTTTTGGAAAGTCAGATTCGAGAAAGGTTTCGAGATTCATGTTTTAATTTTTATGATCTGCGTTATACTTTAGGTCTGTTCTCACAGAAATCACAAACCAGTCAAAGCGAATTTCATTGGTTGAAAATAGTCAGAAAACTGGTTGTTGGCGATTTGCACCAATCAAAAACGCTCTGACTGGTTTGTGATTTCTGTGAGAACAGACCTAATCTTCATCTCGTTCTTCTTCTTCAAGTTCTAAACTCTTCGTAGTCTTGCTTGGGTTTAGTTATTGGGAGAGATCCCCATGGAGTCCTAGGAGATTCCTAGCGATTCCCAGGGACTTCCAAGCGATTTCCGTGTATTCCTGATTGATTACTATGTGATTCCCAAAAATATGTACAATGATTTACGCTAGTGGTTTACCACTCGAATGCACATTGTTTGGCAAAGAGATCTGCTTTTTCCTTTGACGATATTGCAATAGAAATATTGTCCTCAACTGGCTCAACTAAAGATGGAAAGGAAAATGTGAAATTCTTCCTATGGTTTTGGCAAATGACTAAAAGGACTTTGATACACTCGGGCAGTCCTAAAGTCGATTACACACTGTTGGTTGTGTAACTTCTAAGCCGTGTTGGTCCTACAGGAGTTGCAATCATCATCGGAGGAATATTTGGATTCAAAGCAAAGGTCGGACCAGGGAAAGGTCGTACACTACAATAGAATTATTATCCTTAATTAAAGGTAGAAATGGAGAAGATGTGAAATTTTTCCTATGGTCTTGGCAAATGACCAAAAGAACCTTAATCCTCTCGGGCAGTCCTAAAGTCGATTACACACTGTTGGCTGTGTAACTTATTCTAAGCCTAGTTATTCCTACAGTTGCAATCATCATCGGAGGAATATTTGGATTCAAAGTAAAGGTCGAGAAAATAGTTTTAGGCCTTTCCAGTCTGCAGCTTTATAATGCCACACCTTACCAGGTATTGGAGCAGAGGCCGAATAAAAATTACTACAAGATGAACAAAGTTCTGGTGAAATATTCAATTGAGGTGTAACATTAAACATCCACCTTGAACGTACAGACATTTCTTGCAAAACTAGCAGTTAAATTAGTCGCTAGACTAAATATATACAAATAGGTAAGTAATTAAAATTCTTATTTCTTGTAATTATCTAGATAGTTTTCGTGATAACAAAATAGAGAAGAAATGAATAGAACCCGAACGGCAACGTTGCTGGTTTGCCTCCAGCCGGCTCCCCTGCGCACATGTTTCGATAACCACGCCGGTCTCTGCCGGTTGCCTTGCTTGCCTCTTGCCTTTGCCCGTCCGAAAAATCAGTTAGTTTCAAGCGAGCATATCGTTCGCTGGCTTCTGCTTGAACAACAAAAAAATCGCTATTATAAGTAAAAAAGAAACCATTTAATACAAATTTTAATATTAAACTATTCTAAGTAGATAATTCAATAATATATTTTTGTACCGGTAAAACAACGTTTTTTATCCTAATCTTAAAAAACCCGCATTAGTCAAAAAATTACCATCGTCGCTTCTTTTTACGTTTGAATCTATTTAGTATTCGGAGGAATCTGAGAGGTGTAAAACCCCGCGCGAATCCCTATTTTATGTGTGTCTAGTAAACTTCTAACCTTCAGAACCGACAATCAATTCCTGTGCAAAACTGTTATCTAATTTCAATCATCAACGCAAAATGCCGGGGAGTTTGTTTCCAGACATGGACAGATCAAGTGGCATCGGTGACGATAGGGCTCTTCAGTTGGCTCTGGAATTATCCATGCTCGGTTTCAGCAGCGAACCGCTGAACTCCGTTGCTCTACCGGACTCTGATCCCGCGACCGACATGAATCCGTTCGTCAATCACATGGGGAATCCTCTGGACGAGGTCAGATCCAAAAAATCTCAGAACATGACCGAGTGCGTACCGGTTCCTAGTTCCGAACATGTGGCCGAAATTGTAGGCAGACAAGGTAAGAATTTTTGGCTTTTTATGTTTCATTATGTGGACCAAACTTATTATTGTTGGATGGAACTTTTAGATACTCAGAAATTGGAAATTAAAATATTAATCATTTATCTGTTATGACTTGGTATTTGTTATTTGTTCCAATAATGAAATTACCTATAAGTTTGCTCCATAATTGAGCTAATTGTTCCAACATGATATAGCATCACACCTATTGAAAAAACTAGAAAAATTCTAAAGCAATTTGATACAAAGCTCTTGTTTGAAAAATTAGCTCAGAAATAACAAATAAATATAACTCTAGGAAAGTTCTCACTACTGGCAGATTATTTGTTAACTAGAATTGAAAAGTTTGTTCCAATAAGATTTTTGAAAAAATTAACAAAATTCAAAAACAATTTCATGGAAATTATTAGTAACTTACTACCTACTGGTAGAAACGTCTAGGCACTTTACGAAATTATGAATGAAATTAATCGTTATTAGTTTACCTATACCTTTATATTTGTTCCAACAAAAGTCTCAATTGGATTAATATTTCAAATTAAACAATATCGATTGCAAAGTAACTACATACTTAGAACATTTATTTTGAAACCACTTATGAAAATAACTCTGATAATAATTACTTACTACTGGCTTAGTTCCCAGGTTAGTTGAGATTATTTTTGTTTTGATAGAAATCCAATAAGAGTTTGTTCCTCAGTTTGCTCGAGATTTATTGTAAAATGGCTTAGATTCAAAAATCATTTTATAGGTACCTACTTTTGTTGGAATATTTACAAATGAAAATAATAATGCAAAGTAAATCTAAATTTTTTTGGACAATTTCAATCAATTAAGCATTAGGCCATTCCCTAATTTGTGTCATCTTCAAATTTGTATGGACTCAGGGTTGGTAAAAATCCAGCTAATTGTATTATAGTGGATGGAGAATTGGATTTTTGGTTTTGGATTTTTGATATTTTTGGTGGATATTTGTGTTTTTGATATATACCTATTTTTATGTATTAAAACTTTTCGTTTTGGAACAGATGAGATAACTATACGGAGGTATCAAAGAGCGCTTAAGAACATTTGAAAAATTTTTGATAACTTTTAGAACATCCCAGCCCTCTCAATAAGGAATGAGTTTAAAACTTTCGAAAGCCTTTTGAAAAGCTTCAGAATGCGCTAGCACCAAGTTAGAACATTTTTAAGCATTTTAAGATGCTCTAGAGCAATTTAGAACTTTGATAAGTTTCAGAAGACTTTCAATTCAATTCTTAATCCTCCTGCATTTCTTTGAGACAAATTGAAATCTTTAAGAACATTGTAAAACGTTACAGAACACTTTAGAACCAATTTAGGATTTGAGAGATATTCTAGAACAGATCAGAACACATCTGAACTTTTGGCAAAATTTAAGAAAGCTTTTGGAACACTCTAGAATACTTAACAAATCATTTGGAACTTTTGGAAACAATCTAGAACTGGAAACTTTTAGAATAACTTTAAAAAAAAAAACAATCTAGAACTGGAGACTTTTAGAATAACTTAAAAACCATCACAAGACACTCTAGAAGCAACTTAAAACTTCCATGAACATATTAGAACACTCTAAAACACTGATTCTTGTGCCAATTTGGAACATCTTTAAGCATTTTGAGACGCTTTAGAGCACTTCAGAATAAATCTAGAACTTTGATAAGCTTCAGAACTTTTAATTCAATTCTCAATCCTCTGCGACAAATTGAAACTTTCAAGAACATTGTATAACGCTACAGAACACTTTGGAATGAACTTAGAATTTCAGAAACATTCTAGAACGGACCAAAACACTTCCGAACTATCAGGAACATTTAAGAAAGTCCTGAAGATAAAACTGTCGAAACGTTACCTTCATGGCCTTGATTGATTTAATTTTTTTTTATTAAAGTGTCCAAAAAAATCAGATTTATTTTGCCTGATAACTTATTCTGGGGATGAAACAGGACACCTTTTTTCTTATAATAATTGTTCATGGTTAGTCTAGCTGATATGTGAGCAACCAAATTTGTTGAGAAATTAACCAATAAAATCCAAAACAATTTGTTCCTAATCCAGATCCTTAAAATTCTTAGGGACAATAAGGTAGGTATAGGCGAGGGTATAGAGGTAAACCAGTTAAGAATTTTGGTGTTCCACGTTCTGGAATTTGTGCAAAACTGTTGAGAAGATTCTCTCGAGAATTCTCGGTTATTATTGTCCAATTAAAGCTAGTAGTCATTAAAATCCTTACATAAGTGTATTTTTGGTTCAAAATTGCTTTGAAACCACAAAATGATGGTCCAAATTTGTCTTAAAAGTGCTCTCCCCTGGATTTTTTGACAAAAATAGGTATTAAAATGCATTTCCTAGACTTCTACATTATTTCACTTATCAATCAAAATCTATACGGGTTCAACATGAAAGCAACCCAAAATTAAAGAGGTCAATATTTTTTGGTTTGGTTCCAAAAATATTGAGCTTAAAAGTTAGGCGGAAAAATTTTGCTTGTTGGGAAGCAATCGTCTAGCAGTTTATTTATGGTTGAAAGTTATCCCAGAAAACTTACTTATTCTCAATTAGGGTTTCAAAAAAAGTTATTTGATTTGGTACACCAAGCTGTGAAGCTTTCTCTCCGAGGGGTAAACCACTAGTGGAAATCATTGTACATTTTTTTGGGAATCACATAGTAATGAATCAGGAATACATAGAAATTACTTGAGAGGCCCTGGAAAATTGGGGATAACCTAGGAATTGCTAGGAATCTCCTAGGACTCCATGGGAATAGCATAGCATGAAATAGCATTCATACATTTTAGGCGATACAGCGTACTGTACCGGTTAGTTGTGTATTTGCCTTTAAGACTAAGTTTTGGGTAACAGCTCTGTTCCAACCGACATGAGAACCGTTCTAGAACGGTAATTTCCAGTCAATCAATTAATTTGTCAAGTAGGATAAACGTTCAACTTATTGAAAAATAGGTGGGCAACTGAAAATTACTGTTTCTGGAACGGTTCTCATGTCAGTTGGAATAGAGAATTGAGTGCTAGACAATTTGGAATGAATTTGATATCCCAACGAGTTTTCCAATAACTAAGCCAATAACTGATCCCAAGATTACCAAGAGTTTAGAACTTGAAGAAAAACGAGATGAAGATTAGATCTGTTCGCAGTTCTCACAGAAATTAAAAACCAGTCATAACGTTTCTGATTGGTGCAAATCGTCAACAACCAGTTTTCTGACTATTTTCAACCAATGAAATTCGCTCTGACTTGTTTGTGATTTCTATGAGAACAGACCTTAGTTCTTTTCAGAGAAGCAGGGACGTTTGTTGATCAAGTATTAAGAGCTATAAGAATTCCTCTGAGGAAGACACAAAAGAAAAAGTCGGGAATCTAAGGCAATAAGAACTTGAAAAGGGAAAGGGGAAAGTAGAATAAATACTAGGCAGTGCGAGAAGCAGAGACGATAGCACATCTGAATCAGAAATAAGTTTGTCGAGTGAAACCCTAACTGAAGATGTCTCTGATTCAGATGAAAATCCTAGTGAAATGAGAGAAATATCCATCACTTTAGATCCATATTATGCAGTGTAGACATGAAATGGTATCTAGGACTCAACAACTATTTATACCTACAATAAAATCGGTGTGGGTTGTTAACTTTTTGAAGAGTTGCAAATACAGAAGTTGCCAGTTTTTCAGTGGAAACAAGTTTTTATAAGACTTTTCGTAATAAAATCAGCTGGAAATCAGATGATTGCAAGAAATCAAGTAATCAATTGGGAATGATATAGGAATCCCCATAAAAAATGGAAATCACCTGGTAATCATATAAATATATCGGAAAATCATTAGCAATCAGTCGCAATTTTTGGCATGTGAATACATGAGATTCATTGATCAGTGACTGCCAAATATGGAAATCATTGTACATTTGTAAGCATAGTGGTTGACCTCTCGTTACTCTCTGAGATAAACGACTTTCAAAATTTGAAATAAGGTTCCAACTTAGCGCCCAATTTCTCAAAAACTGCAGGAAATACAGGATTCAATCATGTATTACACATGAAAATTTCAAAACATTAACTGAACTGAAGTGATTTTTGTAAGGCTGTTGGAACATACAAAAAAATGTGAATTTTACTGAATTTTATACTGGTATCTTTCCAGAACTGGGTTGGGTAAAATCACAAATAATTTATTATTGTTTAAGTACCTACTTTACTATAAAAATATAAAAGTCTTCGGTCACAACTATACAAGAAGAATGAAATCCAGATATCCGGATAATGGATTTGCTAGTCTGGTTGAGAGAGACATAGACAGACAAAAATAATTTAAACCGTCAAGTGGTAGGTACTTCTAAAAATTATGATAAATTGTATAATTTGTTCTAGTATTTCAAGTAGTTATTAGATTAGATATTTTTGTTAATATAGGTATCTGAACAATGATTCACAGAACTTATAATATGTTTCAAAGCATGTGAACAATTTCTTGTTAAATATTTTACAATTATTACTAGCAATAGCATTCTTTTATACAACCATCTGTATAAAGTTATAATCTTGGTAATTATGTAAGTATCCAACTGAAAATCTGTCTCAGATACTGATACGAGTGTATCCTCAGCAAAAAGATTATTAAATTATGCAATTTTTTAAATATTACATTGGCATAAATTAAAAAAATCCCATAGGTAAACACTAACATTGTCTATTTCTTTGCTGACAATTCCATTTATTTTTGTCAAGTTGCTCTGCTCTTTACTGAGAAAATTAAATTTGAACCCACATGTCTTGAGAGCAATTCCCATTGCTTACACTAGCTGCACTCCGCATGAAATTTTTATGTAATCCATTTTGTGAATAAAAATGGTAAAATATTTCATAAATTTGCAATTAGAATTATTTGATAATGCAGCACAGTGGGACATTTTTCACAGCATTTTATCAATATTTTACTATAATATCACATTCTCGTAAGCACATCATCACATCAATTTATTCTATTCTTGTATCTTAATAAATCTTTCACCTAGACTTTGCTTGTAGCAGCTATTTTTCTGTTCCTAAAGAAATATGTTATTACTAAGTTTTCAGAAATTTAATGTGTTCTCAATATTTTTCTGAACTTTGCAAGCCCTCAAGTGGTAGCTATTATAAACTCTCTCCATTCCAATTTTTTTCATTAACCAAAGAAACAATAGCTTTTTGGATTACACCTGCAGATTTTGGACTTTGTAAAGGTGAACATTTGTTTAATTTTGAAGCAGCTTTACCAACACATTTCAAAAACACTATAAATATTTCACCAAGCAGTTTCATATATTTTGCTGTAGTTTAATTGGAAGGTTAAGTTGAAAGTCGAACTCATCACCTACTTACTTGAGATAATAATATGATGTTTTATGAATTTCAAGTAACCACCAAAAATAGAGCATAATTATCATCATCATCACACGCTACTTAATAAGTTGTTAATATTCAATTTACAAGATTATTTTCAAAGTTTATTTATTCCAAAGATAAGATAAACAAACATTTTCCTTATGGTGGGCCCCCTCTTCAAAAAGAGGCAAACAGACAATCCTTATCTATGTAGGTATATGGTATAACATAAACAACCATGGCATATGGTAGTAGAAATATCACCATGTGGTTGTTATTAAAAAAAAGAATTATCTGCATCGTGTAAACAAAATTTTGCACTAAAACATGATGGGTGGTACCAAAATTTTCACATTGGGTGGTTCCCTCATATATGAGGGTGAAATTCTAAACTCACCTACATGAAATTCGATATTTCGTACCTTAAATAATGCGTTTCAGCAATTCGATCTTCCACGCAGGATGTGCGTTCATTGTCTTCGGATTTTCGAAGCCCATCAGGCCAATGGTACCTCGTTTGAATTGTGCATTCATCGAAGATATCGGGTATTTAAATTTAATGCCGCCACGGAGGCCACCGCACAGGAAATTGTGTACCTTTTAATGCTTTGATTGATTGGCTGCCTTTCCGCTAGCATGAGTATGGCTAACTAACGCTCTGGTGCCAAGAAGTAATTTTTTTGTTTGTAAGCTTACAATAAAAATATTTAAGGTTTTTACATCAAGCGTCCCAGTTGAAAGCAGTCAATAGGCTTAATTCTCCTCTGTTGTTCGAGAGGGCCATTGTTGAATTAACTATAGTACCTTATTTACATTTACAATTTCATCTGGATGTATCCGCGTGTGGGAAGTGCACGACACGCTCTTGTTATATGGGCCCGGGAGAGGTGCATTTCAATTTAGAGCTGATTCGAGTTGATTCGTTTAGGAAGGCAGGTCCGTTTTAGGACACAATTCTATAGATTTATTCTAAATATTATTGTTCTGAGGTTAGTTGAAGAGGAAATTAGTAGTCCAACTAAGTTGATGAGTTTGAACACTTATTTTTTTGAGTTTCAAATGCTCAATTTTCACAACTTTCTAAAATAGTTTTCCCTGGTTTTTTTCTACATTTCTCTTTGCCTCGTTTTTCGGTGATTCCTTGGTAATCGTCAAATTTTGCTTCCTTTGTTGACATCAGAAACACTTTGCTACACTGACCTCAGAAACATATTGCTTGTTACACTCAATTGAAAAAATAGCTGGTTATTGACAAAGGTTTGCTCTCATAGGAGTCGGAAATAACCATAAGCAGTCAATATTCTGGGCAATCTTGTAGATTTGTAGTTTGTGGGGGGAGTCGTTTCGGCTTTCCAGCACTGCTACCTTTGCAGATATTTTGTACGTGACTCTATTTCTTAAATTGTCTCCAGGAAACATAGACTTCTTCGGAAGGAAGCTATTTTTCTGGGTGTCAGTTGGTCCACTTCTTCTGGTAAAAGTATTGCCCCCTCGAGGAATTTGAGCCTGTTGCAGAATTGGGCTGGACATTCGCAGAATAGGTGCTCTGCGGTCTCTACTGCGTCTGAGCAGAATCTGCACAGATTGTCTTTTGCTCTGCCCATTAACCTTAAGTGGTATTTCACCAGGCAGTGTCATGTGAGCAGTCCTACGCCTACGACCATTCTGCTCATGTTTAGGAACTGTTCAGCTCTTTTTGCTGAAAAGGTGATGACACATAAACCTTTTTGACTGTTTTAGTCCAGAGTGTGCCTCCAATATGATGACAGTTGGTCTTTCTCCCATTTGCTGAGTTCTTCCATGATGTGGCTTTTCATTCAGCCACAATAGGGCTCTGGTCTATGGTATGGTGTTGAGGCCCCTTTTATGTCTTGATGACCAGGCAGCTACATCAGCGTTACCTGGTTGTGTGTGGCTAATGTTTCTAGGGTCTGTTTACAATCCCAGACTAGTTTTGAGGTGCATTTGAAAGCCCTTAAGGCTTTCAAGGCAGCTTGGCTATCCGATTGTATAAAGATGTGTTTTCCTTTGAGGCTTTGGTTGAGATAGCTTAAAGTTAGGACCGGAAATGCCCATTCCAGTTTCTTCCGTCAGTTTGGATCCATCTGTGTACCACAGAGATGCATTGTCTGCTTGTGGTA
The DNA here is from genome assembly GCA_917834065.1 of Ceutorhynchus assimilis. Lineage (NCBI taxonomy): Eukaryota > Metazoa > Arthropoda > Insecta > Coleoptera > Curculionidae > Ceutorhynchus > Ceutorhynchus assimilis. The sequence continues at coordinate 10,769,712 of OU892281.1, forward strand.
ATTCTTTATTTTCCTATGATTTGCTGGCATTGGTATTCTCCAGTTTTATTATTTCAAAGATGCGCAGATATCCCCTCAGATCACCAGGCTTGAACTTGTCTGTTTGGAATAGCCTGTGAGCGCTGATTATTACCTCCTTTTTCACTCATAAGTGAAGCGGAGGCATGTTAAGCAGCATCTCTAGGGCTGCGGCAGGGCAGGTTGACATTGCTCCCGTTATTCCTAGGCATATCAGCCTTTGTATGTTGTTTAGCTTAATCTGAGCAGTGACTTGTTGAGTTTTGGGCCTCCATACCAACAAGGCGTATGTGACCATATAGTTTGGTGAATCCAGAATACCATCTTTGGCTTTAGCCCCCATGTCTTACCAACCAGTTTGCGGCATGACCAGATAACTAATATAGCTCTAGAGCATGTTTTTTCTAACTGTTTGTTCCAAGTGAGCGTTTGGTCCAGGGTGACCCCAACTATTTCACTTCCTTGTGTTGTACCGTTAAGGGTGGGAGCTTTTAAATTTAGCTCCCTTCTTCTTGTGAACGAGACTAGAATTGTTTCCTGTTCTCAGGTCGACGACCAGTTCTTGGTATGAATATAACATTAGCTTCTTTCCAAGATGTATGTATCTGTCCTAGGACCAGGCTTGCTTTGAAAAGTTTTTGTAAGTGTACCTTCAAGTACATGTAGCCTTTTTGCAGTTGTAGGGGAAAGATCCCGTCTTTGCCTGGAGATTTGTAGGGTCTAAAGCTATCACTCGCCCATTTTATTCTGTTCATTGTGATGATTTTCCCTGCCAGTCTTTTGCGTCTCCCCTTAGGGCTTTGAGACCCTTCGATAGGCGGAGTGACCTGGTTTAGGGCTACTACGATTACTGACCCTGGAAAGTGAGTTTGTAGCAGTACCTCCTCTAGACTTTCTATGTGGTCGGTACAGTGTTCCCAGTTTGGCTTTTTGGAGACGTTGAGCTGGGGCCAATTCGTCTATCCTCTCGCAGAATTGTCTACATGATTTCCTTTTTGATTTTCTCAATTCACGGTTGTACTTTTCTACGGCTGTTCTGTAATCTGCCCAGTAACCGTTATTGAACAGTTTTCTGGCATCTTGTTTCAGACGTCTCAGCTGGGCAATCCTAAAAAAGTCACTGATTTGTCTAAAAACACTTCAAATTCTGTTCCTACACGACAAAATAAAGGATAAAACTGACAAAATCTTAATTAGAATAAGTTGGTTTTAGAAAGTGACTGAAAATCAACTCGCCTCTTATTACAATCACTTCACAAAATGAATGGTCATGAAACTCGCTTAACAATGTTCTTTTCCAATGTCCCCTGTAAAATAATAATTGATTACTATAGGATATACATTGTCTACTTCATACTCTGACCATGAACTCTTTAACAATGAATTTCTGAAAATACTATACGCTGTCATTCAACTTTTACAGTGTCGTGTCTCCAATAAGTTATAATTAGCACTTTATTTCCCACATCGCGGCGATTATTTGTTTTATTGTACAGTTCACAATAAATAAAAGCGGGATAAGGATCAATAAACAATAATTGCATTTTTATTGCTGACTATTCACGATCCATTACCAGTGTAATGGAACAAGTGATAATGAAAGTGTGATTTGATATTTTTCCCATACTATAGAATGACAAAAGAACTTCTGGGTCCCCAGCCAGGTCAAAAGAAAACGAACTCACTCTCCGTCCAACTATGGTATACCCTGAAACCATTCATGTCGCTTTTTAAAACAGGCTTTTATGCGCGCAATGAAAATCAAAGATTATGTTATTACCATGCTGAAAACGGGGCCCCTAAGTCGGCTGCAAGAACTTGACCTCTCTCTTCTTGGGTTGGCATAGGTTTTTAGTAGAAGAAGGTTCCCATGATCGCTAGCTTCAAGGATAATTGAAGGCCCGATCAGAGAATTCAATTCTGACTTTTAGATCTGCGCAACGGCTAAATATATGGCCGTAAATTTTGCTCGAAATGCCCCGTATTTTACATATTTTAGAATAACCGAGAGTGGTAAAGGTAATTATGGTATATCGGTGCAGTGGTTTTAACTTTAGGCGCCGTTTAAACTTGATAGCTTATGAAAATGTAATTATGTACTAGTTTTTAGGTAATAAAATTTCAGATTTGTGTAATGGAGTTTACGTACAAAATATAGCAAATACTAAAATAGAATTGTATATAAATACCTAGTTCCTGCTCGGAAAGCATGTTGACAAGATTGGTAATAATTTGGATAGAGAAACATAACATAGATATATGTAGGCAATTGTGTAACCGTTTGTATTTCACTCATCATCTTTAAAGCTTTATCCAAACAACAATTCCCTTGAGAATATTTTATTCTTCTTCTACCTGCTTATCCCTTTGAAAAGAAACCATCATCTATCACTTTTAGAGTTTTGATTTAATCAAAGGAACCCGTCGCCACATTAAACATACAAAAATAATAGGTAGTGGAATATTTTTATGTCTGATCAGTGTGACGGGAACTGAAAACATTCCTTTAATTTTTTAATATAAAATTGATTATTATAAAAGTGCTCTCGCTCTATAACTGGTGATAACCGCAATTAAATGCCATCTTTATTATGTCTAATATGGCTAACATCCTGTGGGTTTTAAAAAAAATAATTCAGATAGAGCTCGAGTCTAAAAAGAAAACCTTTTGCCAACTTGAACCCCAACATGATCTAGACCAACGACTTCCTTGACCTTCTTTCATTACTGGCTAGAATATACGTTTCTTGAAGGTCGAGGATTGTATAAAGTTTTATAGGCTTAGTTTAATTATTGTTGGCACCAGAATACAAAGATACTCCAAGATTTCAAATATTTATGAGTATTTTCCAATACTGTCTGGCTTCTATTTCTACCAGGGGTTAATAACGTTTTATCCTCTGTGCAAAATAAGCAACCCCCAGTCGAAAGAACGTTGCTCGTTCGCCAAGGGGGCCGTCTTTTAATATAAAACCCGGAGCTGGGGTGAATACTCTGGTGGGCATGGGAACGACGTATTGCTATTACTTATACTAAAAGTATTTGCAGTTATCATATTATGACCCTTAGTCATCAGGCTTTTTTTTTCGAAGATTTATCGCTTGCAGCAGCTCTTGAGACACTTTATTGGTTCCGAGAATGATTTGTTTCGTTCTTTATCTGGCCACCGCCACATTTGAGTTTCAATTTCTGAGCAAAATTCACGTGTTATAGGCCTACTTTGTGATACAAGGTTATCTTTATAGTTAAAACTATTATTATAAAAGCGTTGAATATGCAATAGATTCATGTCTGAGTTGAATTTGACATTGGACTATACCGAAATTGTATTGAATATGCTAGTAGATTGTGACACAATGTTATGTTTGGCTTTAATTTTTTGGTATAATAATTAATTTTGAAGAAATAATTGGTATATCCTTTAAGAAATCTTGATCTTATGCTTTAAGGTTATTCTTTTGTAATACAGATTATAGGAAGTTCTTTTAATCCAAGGGGTCTAAGGCTGGTATAGGAACATATCGGTAAAATACTTATAACGTGATCCAGGGTCCAAAATTAGCTTTATCGTGCATCAAAATGAAACTATTTGTAGAAATAAGCAATTTGTGTGAACCGACCCTAGGTATATCAACTTGTCAATCAGCTGTTTTTGTGTTGTTCCCTTAGGGCCGGTTTCTCAATAGCGAGTCACCTCCGGGTTAATTTCAACTCCAGGGTAAGCGTGTCCAGTTGCTATGTTTACCCTGGAGTTATGTATAGCGAAGCCAAGTTTTTGGCAGGTGTTTGGCACCAAAAAACAGGTAAAGCCTTGCCTATACCGCCATTTTTTTGGTGCCAAAATACCTGGTGAAAACGGCTCCATTTTCCAACTCCATATTACTACTCCTTTACCTTTACCTGTTCTAAGATTGTTCCAAATTAGTTCCAACAGTTGAGTGAACCTTGCTTTTGAATAAAGACGTTGTTGAACAATTTTCGCTGTATTTGCTTAATTGAAGTCCTGCAGAGCCCTGAAAGTCAACAGCTTATGGGCCTAGATATCGTGGCTTAACCCCCGTGAAGTGCTGTTTTAAGCAAATGGACAAAAATTTAAGGACCTAACCTTAAAAGTGTAAACGTCAGTAAACGTTTAGTTAAGCTAAGGTGGAAAACGTTGTTTTTGTGCTAGAGAAAGTGGATGGGAAGAAAATGACGACACCAGCATACAACATCAAACCGTTTGAGGAAACGGGCTACTCAAACTGGGAGTTCAGAGTGAGATTGTTGCTGGAACACCATGGTGTGTTAGGAGTTGTCGATCAAGAACCACCCACAAGTGCACAGGAACTTGCCCAGTTCAACAAAGATGATCTGAAGGTTCGGAACTTGATTGTCCACTGTGTGGCCGACAGTGTTCTAGATACGATTAAATCAAAAACCACGGCAAAGTCAATTTTCGACACTGAAAGGTATTTACGTGAAATCAGGTGTTGCCAGCCAGGTCCAGTTACAAAGAATGTTACGTAACATGACATGCAATGGTACACAACCACTGAATGGGTACATTGTAGAATTTGAACGTACTATCTCAGAATTAAAGAACGCTGTAGGAATAACTGAAAAAAGTGAAATAATTTCACAGTTATTAGCTCCGATGCCAGAGACCTACCAGAGTTTTGTGACGGCTCTTGATGTTCTGTTTTGTCAAGCAAACAATAGTGTAACATTGGAATTTGTTAAGAGCAAGTTATTATGTGAAGAAACAAGGCAGAATAATACGGAAGTATTATGCATGCATTTCTGGAAAAAGGAAAACCTAAATTCGACCAGCAGAAGCAAAGGTTTCCATACAAATGTTATGACTGTCCTAGCAAAGGCCGAGCGAGCTGTGACTGAAAAAGATGAAAATGACATATGTTTCACCACGGTGAAGTCAGGAGAAGCTTTGTCGAGTCAGATAGGAAATGATGATGTAGAGTTTGTAATAGATAGTGGTGCTACTAATCATCTGTGCTAATCATCTAGTGAAATCTGATCTTGGTGTGTCCCTGACAGGAGCCAAGCCTATAAAATACAACATTCAAGTTGCTAGAAAAGGACAGAGCATACTGGGAACAAAACAAGGAAACCTAAACTTAGAAACATGTGAAGGAAGAAAAATTGTGATAAAAGATGTCATACAGCGTGAAAATCTTGCCCACAACTTACTTGCACTAAGAAAACTCGAAGAACATGGATTGAAGTTAACATTTGAGAAGAAATCTGTCGAAATCATGATGAATCGATGAATGAAAGGTATCTTGAGAGGAAATTTGTACAAGCTGACAAGTAAAACAAGCAAATTTGACATCAAAGGAGTGTGATCAAGAACTACTACATAGGGGAATGGGTTATTCTCGGCAATTTCCCGTAGAAAAAGTGTGTGAAACATGCCTTGAAGGTAGCAAACCAAATTACCATTCAAGATGTTGCCAGAAGAAAGAAAAGCAAAACGAATACTAGAAGCTCTATCCTCAGATGTCTGTGGTCCACTGATTCCTACATTACACAACGGAATGAGGTATTTTGTGAGCTTTATCGATCATTTCTCACACTTTACTGTTGTATGCACAGAAAAGTGAGGTTACAGAGAAATTCAAGCAGTATTTGGCAGCAGCAGAAGCAAAGTTTGGTTGTAAACTGGAAAGGTAACGCTGTGACTGTGGAGGAGAATACATCTCAAAAAACCTAGTTACGTTCTGTGAGAAAAGAGGAATCAAAATAGAATACACCATTCCAAGAAATCCACAGCAAAACGGTATTGGGGAGAGATTCAACCGAACAGTATTGGACAGAGCAAGAAGTACACAGGAATAGTAAGAATTCTGGAACGAGGCTATACAATCAGCTGTTTACTTGATAAATAGCACACCAACCTCAGTATTAGGCAATTCAATCCATCTGTCAAAATGGAAAATTCAATGTGGCGTGGCGGCCAAGCAAGTTTGTTTTGAATATGTTTTTATGCGTATTTTCAATTATTTTGCATACAGTTTTACTTACAACTTTGATTTTCATTATTTAATAAAATATTTGTTGAGTAGGTACCTAAACTATTAATTCGGGCAGAAACTAGATATTTTTTTGTGTTTTTTGGCCCATGTGTGGCCATCTTGAATGTCGCGTGGTTTGAATTGCCTAATTGTCGAATAACAAAACACCTGCTGTAATCTGGTACAGTGTGTGAAGCCGAATTAAGACAAAATTCGAGTCTTTGGTTGCAATGCGTTTGCTCATGTACCTAAAGAAGTTAGACAAGGAAAATTGGATGTTCGCAGCAAGAAAATGTTAATGATGGGCTATACAAAGAATTGTGGGATCCTGAGAAACAGAAAATATTAACAGCTAGGGATGTGTGATCTTTGATGAAAAGAAAAAGACAGGAGAACAGTCAGAACAGAAACAAGAAATTGGACCAGAGAGAATAATCATAGATAATGACAGTCTGATAGATGAAAACGAACGAAATGAGTGGGAAGATGCTAAGATCCCAGAGATAGTAAATGACGACCCGATTAGAGAGAAAAGACAAATCAGAAGACTTCAAAGGTTGGACGATTATGAACTTTATGGTGACTTAGATGAAAGTTGCCGAAGCTATAGCAAGAGGAAAAGGATGAATATAAGCCATAGATCAGGAATTGAGTGCATTGAGTGAGAATGAGACTTTGCCAAAAACTTGGCTTCACTTTAGTTTCATAAGCAGAATGGCACGTTCCTACTCCTTATGTCCGTAGGATAACGCTTTACCTGCTCTAAGGTTCCAATAGTTGAGTGAACCTTGCTTTTGAATAAACACGTTGAATAATTTTCGCTGTATTTGCTTAATTGAAGTACTGTATGTAGAGCCCTGAAAGTCAACACTATTACCATCTACATGATAAAATGAAGATTGGGGGACAGTTTCCGAAAGATGGGGCTCCAAGGTTGAAATTTTGTGTCAAATTTGGAAAAAGCTTCAAAGTCGGTACTGAACTTATTAGTTCTGGTCAGTGGAACACAAGCGAGCATATAAAAGCATAACATAATATGAATTCTAAATACATAAATTAATAAAAACTCACAAAAGGGCAATGGACTGAATTTAGGTTCAAAATAGAGTATTTATACAAATAATTTCAGTAGACGTAGAAAAAACAAAATCATGTTCTAGAATGAATAAACATATCACAAAATAAAGGGCAGAATTATATGTTTCCAATAAATACAACCAAAAAACACCAGAGAGATGGAATATTTTTAAAATTATTCCCTTTTGTAGGTACCCATCAGAATATAAAATTGATATAAACACATAAAAAAATTGTTTTGATTACTTATTAAAGTCGTTTTTGAAAGGATATGAGATTCCATGAGTGAAAAGGAGCAAGGATTTTGTTTTAGTCAATGCTAAAATGAATAATTTGATCCACAGCGTTGCCAAACATATGAAGAATAGGATTACTATTACCTATCTGGATTATTATTGATTTACTAAAAATTACCCAAATTTGTTTTCTAACATAGCAAGAGAACTTGATAGACTAGTTCCTACAATGCATATCAAAAAACAAATATCTAGAAGATCTAAACATAAATCCAAGGCCTGATAATATTTTGGTTGCCAACTCTTTTGTTACAATTAATTGCCAATACTTTTACCGACAAAGAACCGAAAATGACAAAACGCCATTAAAAATACCAGTTTTCCGAGAACTGAAAACAACAATGATGAGATGGGCAAAGTTTTGGCTAGACATATGGGTTCACAAACCATATTTTTAATTGACGACGACTTGTCATGATTTAATAGGCTTAATTATAGCTTGTAAATGTTCCAATTATCGCGCTATTTATTTATGTGGACCGGAAGCGGGCTATTTTATTATATATATGGTCAATTGTCAGAATTCGTATATCTGAGAAAGAAAAAAAAGGGTCTCCGTTTTGCCATATATACCCAAATCAATTTGCTGTTTGCTGGGCAATTTGATTCTTAAATGACGGCAATATACCATGTTTATAGGGAATGAATTCGATAGAAACCCTCGAGACTTTATAGGGGTTTCCAGAAGTTTATATAAATAAGTATATTATGCCACCCTTTTGCGCTTGAGGAATTCTTCAAGGAGGCTTGACGAATAAATGGGAGCATTTTGCATACTGTGGTGCATTTAAACGTGTTTCAAGACAACTTTTCAGATGTACCAGTTTTAACCCAAATTCAAATGTCAGCCTTGATTGTGAAAAAGGACCCAGTAAAAAATTAAGCAAACTTCAATTTATTATTATAAAATCAATATTTATTACTTGCCAGGAAACTTTATTGACCAGATTTATTTTTGAAAATTCTTTCTGATGTTGAGCAAATTCTAGCGGAAATAATTACGCACCTATTAATACAATGTAGTTAATCAATACCCACGGTATAATAAGTTTCCAAAAAATAAAACTTTATGGCAATTCCATGCAAATTTTCAATTTGATCCGGACATAAAGATTGGGTATACCAATTTTCCTAAATACTAGCGGCAAGGGCCCTTAAAAAGCTTAATAAATAGTTATAGTCGGATAATGAAAACGGTATTATCTCAATTTGAGATAAATTACTCGGTACGTGCTGTATTATTTTGACTGGGTGAGCTCTCAATCAATCGAGAAAATTACACATGTGATTTTTATATAAGTTGCAGCTACTGAATCGGAGAAAGGAAGAAATGTATCAGTAATTGAAGACCGAAAAATTTGAAATAAAGGTCAAGAGTTCATTGAACATTATCTGGAAAGAATTAGAAGTAGATGGTAAAGAGAAATGTTGTAAATCTGAAATTGCTTTTGAATTTTTCTAATTAAATAAAAATAATTAACTGTTACATTTAATCGCCAATCTTGATTAGGGAAGCAGAGGCAGATACAGTGGGGGCAATTTTAAAAATACTATCGAAGAAACCAAGTACCTCAAATTTCACAGCCACATCATTAGGATCTCGGAAACGGTGAGAGATACAGGGTTGGCTTAATACCGCTTTGATATTTAGGATATTCCGAATACTTCCGGAAAAAACCGAAATTTTGCAAAATTGTTTTTATTTTTTCTTGATTTTATTTAAAGAGATACTTGAAAGAAAATGTCACTTCATCATAGCCACTTTTTCCTCTACAGGATGCTAGCATCAAATTTAAAATCTGACGTTTTGTCTTTGAGCCACCATCATCAACTTCATTTTCTTAAATATGGCTCCTGATTTTTTTTTTTAGATTTTATAAGCTTCGAATGTCCCAAAACCAATGACCTATTGCACTTATTCGAAAAATTTATATTATTGGCAGTTTCCATAAGAACTTAACATGTTAGAGAGAGACAGAGAAGAGAATTTTGGTAGGAAATTACTGAAAAAATGAATAAAATATTTTTTCGAATAAATGCGATTCGTCATAGGTTTTGGGACATCAGAAGCTCCTAAAATCTGAAATAAAAAATCCAGGGTCGTATTTAAAAAAATAAAATTGATGATGGCGGCTCAAAGACGAAACGTCATATTTCAAATTTGATGGTAGCATCTTGTACTTGGGGGAAAAAAATGGCTATAATGAAGTGATATTTTTTTTTGAAATATCACTTCAAATAAAGTCAGACAAAAATAAAAACAATTATGCAAAATTTCGGTTATTTCCGGATATCTCCGTGAGTATTCGGAATATCCTAAATATCAAAGCGGCATTTTGTTAAGCATCAAATTACGCAACTTTGCCCCAATTTAACCAACCCTGTATATCTCTCACCGTTTCCGAGATCCCAATGATGTGGCTCAAATTTGAAACACCCTGTACAGGTAGAATGGTTCACAAAATCAGTAGTAGGATAGTATTTCTACAATTTTTGGGGCCAAATATATCAGAGATTGCTCAATCAAATATAGATCAAGGCATTGTGCTCTTCAAGAATATAGAATGAAATATAGGGCATCCCATTTTAAAAAAGCTGGAAGCATGCAAAGTTTCACATTTCTGACATTCAAATTTTGATTCTGACCATGGTATCTAAAAATTCTGCCAAAACTGTACAACTTTTGTATTTATACCTTTCTTCTACCTGTGAAGGTGAAGGCTGTAGGTGGGGTGTCAATATATAAGAAAACACCCTGAACAAATAAGTGCATTATTGCGGAACTTATGGATGGACCTCTGCGGGACGAGCGCAGCGAGTTCCGCAGCTATCTACTCACCAATATCCTGTTGAACTGTTTAAAAAAGACACTCACCTGAGACGTGTAGTTTTTGAACTAATGAGAACAATTCACAACTGAGTGAATCAGGTTAGTATTGTACTTGAACAACATATTGGTGAATAGATGGCTGGGTCCACCCATAAGTTCCGCAACAATCCACTCGTTTGTACTTGAATAACTTGTCACAATATACATATTACTAGTTTGGTAAAGTAACATTACTAATTCCTGTTAAAAGGCTAATTGACGAAAATTGGATAATCTTACAAATTTTGACTTTATATAATAAGTTGTTGTTCAAGTCTCGGTTCAAGTACAAATAAGTGGATTACTGCAGAACTTATGGGTGGACCTCTGCGGGACGAACGCAGCGAGTTCCGCAGCCATCTAATCACCAATATACTATTGAATTGTTCAAGTAAGACATTCACCTGAAATGTGTAATTTTTAAACTAATGAGCTAGAATAACGCACATTTTAGTGAGTCAGTTTAGTATCGTAACTAAACATTATATTGATAAATAGATGGCTGGGTCCACCCATAGGTTCCGCAACAATCCACTCGTTTGTACTTGAATAACTTTTCACAATATATTACTAGTTTGGTAAAGTAACATTACTAATTCCTGTTAAAAGGCCAATTGACGAAAAGTGGATAATCTTACAAATTCTGACTTTATATAATAAGTTATTGTTCAAGTACAAATTAGTGGATTGTTGCGGAACTTATGGGTGGACCAACCATCTAATCACCAATATACTGTTGGACTGTTCAAGTAAGACATTCACTTGAAACGTGTAATTTTTAAACTAATGAGAAGAACGCTCATTTGAGTGAGTCAGTTTAGTCGGACTTATTCACGTGCGACTTGAAAAACATGGCGGTTTGCTATTTAAGTGTATCTTGCTTACTGCACTAAATATTGGTTAATGATTCAACCCTTGAGTATTGAATATTTTTCAAGTCGTGCTATTCTGGTGACCCGAAAATTTTCAAGAACAGTTTTCAGTTTATCAATTTGATAACGAGTTGGAACAAAGACCCCATTACAGGATTGAATATTGAATAATTGGGAAAAATAGCGAATTTTTTGAACATTCCTCTTTTGATTTCAGCTTTGCAAAATGAAAATGGAAGATTAAAAATTATTATTTAAGTAGATAGTACATAAATGTATTATTATTTATGTTTTTCTTAGTAAAAATCCTATCAAAAAATCAAAGTTCACTTAATATTATTAAGGCTTGAGCACAACCCAAAAAAAAAAATCGCTCAGGCATACAACTATAAAGGATTTACCAGGACATATTTTTAAAAGCATCTATCGTTGCAGCGTTGTACAAAAAGCACTGCTATTGATACCTGACATGAAATTAGCCCCTTTTTGACAGATCCAGATCGCGAGAACCTGAGAATTCCAAAAGCAGAAATAATTTTGTGTGCTATGCGTTTTTATGCTCAAGTTATTTTTTCCCTAACGGACCATCTCCGCAAGAATTAAGGGTTTGCGTTAGTTCAAGCCATAGGACTTCTAGATCTTTAGGGTTGCTGCTAGAATGCAATTTTCCTGTCAGTTTTCGCGTGAAAACTTCATATAATTTTTATATTTTGTGTTTTAAAAGTCTGTTTCTTTTCCTGTTGATGAAAAATTTAATGTTCAAATTAAAATTTTCAACCTTTTTCATCCACTTTCAATGGAAATATAAATAAACAAATGCCGAAAGTGCGGTTACGATTAGACTTTCACAGAAAATTGCCGCGTTGCCATATTTATATATTGAATTTAATAACAGTTTTTCAATATTCGATATTCACTTTTCAAGGGGGTCACCGGAATAAGAAACTTTTTTAATATTGAAATATTCCAATATTCAATATTGAATTATTTCAAGATTCAAGGGGTGCACGTGAATAAGGCTGAGTATCGTAATTTAACAATATATTGATGAATAGATGGCTGCGGAACTCGCTGCGCTCGTCCCGCAGAGGTCCACCCATAAGTTCCGCAACAATTCATTTATTTGTACTTGAATAATTTGTTACATTATGTTACCTAGTTTAGTAAAGTAACATTACTAATTCCTGTTTAAAGGCAAATTGACAAAAAGTGAATAATCATAATCTTACAAATTTTAACTTTATATAATAAGTTATTGTTCAAATACAAATGAGTGGATTGTTGCGGAATTTATTTATTCAAATAAGACACCCACATGAAACTTTTAGTTTTTGAACTAATGAGAATAACTGACATTTGAGTGAGTCATGTTAGTATCGTACTTGAACAACGTATTAATGAATAGATGACTGCGCAGAGGTCCACCCATAAATTCCGCAACAATCCACCCATTTGTACTTAAATAACTTATCACATTATGTTACTAGTTTGGTAAAGGAACGTTACTAATTCCCGAGCTAATTCCTGTTGAAAGGCAAACTGACAAAAAGTGGATAATCTCTCAAAGTTATTGTTCAAGTACAGGGTGTTTTTTAATATATTGACACCCCACCTACAGCCTTCACCTTTACAAGTAGATGAAAGGTGTAAATACAAAAGTTGTACAGTATTGGCTGAATTTTTAGAATCCATGTTCAGAAACAAAAATTGAATGTCAGAAATGTGAAATGTTACATGCTTTCAGCTTTTTTCAAATGGGATGCCCTATATTTGGTTCTATATTCTTGAAAAGCATACGATTTCCCAATTCCAAATCTATATAGTTTGTCCTCGAGTTTGTCTATATTTGGTTGAGTCGTTTCCAACATATTTGGTTCTGAAAATTTTAAAAATTCTATCAGAGAAACCCAATACCAAGTACCTACCTCAAATTTTACTGGCAGCTTTCACCTGTATAGGTAGAATGGTTCACAAAATCAGTAGTAGGATAGTATTTTTACAATTTTTGGAGCCGAATATATGACAAACTATATATTTTTGGAATCAGGGCATTGTGCTCTTCAAATTTTGTTTCTGACCATGGTTTCTAAAAATTCAGCCAAAACTGTACAACTTTTGTATTTACATCTTTCTTATACCTGTAAAGGTAAAGGCTGTAGGTGGGGTATCAATATATAAAAAACACCCTATACTTAGAGGCATTTTTTTTGAGGAAACAGTTTCAGAGAACAAGACACTTTTTCCCGAGCTTTTTCCAAATACCTGAGGCTATTACTACACAAAAGCAAAGAGAATATTGGTAATATGCTCATACTGTTATTATCTGAAAGTCAAAAACACTACTGACTACTCTCTGATAAAGATTGGATTAGTAAATATTGGGAACACGATTTTTTTCAACTTTTCAGGATGATCCATGATTCCTGAACTTTGGGTGGAATTCATGTTTGGTGGTCTTCAGAAACTGAATTTCGACCTTCCTCAAATTTTGTCAGTTGTTCAAGATATTGCTGTGCAAAAAGATCATCTAAAAAAAGTGAAACAGTGTATTGTATTGGGGTACCTACATATTAATAATTGTTAATAAAAGATATTGGTTTCCATTCTCAGCAATCTCCACAAAAGTAAGAAAACGGAAAGGCCCTCACTTTGAGCATCATGTCGTCTCCTTCTTGCGCCTTTTGTTGACAGTTTACTTTTTTGAAACGGTCTCCCAGAAGCTTTTGAAACGTTTTGAAGCAGAATCAAATGTGACGTCATCAATGATTCAAGAAAACGGAGTGTTTTGAAACTGTTTCAAAACGCTTTGTCGCAAAAAAATACCTTCACCTATTTAAAATCACCTTTCTCCTAAATAGCTCCCCCATTCCCATATTTTTATAGGCAATTCCTTCGAAAAACCGTATCTTGCACAATGCGCTGCCAGAACTAACCCAAACTAACCCAATCTGACCTGTATCCGCCCCTGTAGGGAAGAACCTATTAACAACGTTTTCAATACTTAACATAAACCCCAAATCGGCAACCATATAATTTTGATCGCCTGCAGCTCGAAAAGACAAAAACATCAGATGCCCAATCGTTATAAACTTGAAACTTGTCTGACAAAATCGATCTAAAAATCTACCATTGTCTGATCCTTTTGTCTGGGTCATCGGCTCCAGCAAAAGGTCTACATCTCGCTCGACTAGAATTCCTTGAACAACGCAAACCCATGGATATGAGAAGAGTTTTTCGTTTTTGTTGTTTTTGGGTCTGTCTGGGTGCACTTTGCCCGACTTTTTTCAATTGCCATCGGAAGGAATCATAAAAAGCCAGGCCGTCGACAGATGGTGAGGCCCTCCGAATCCCGACAACATCATGTGTGGGACCGGAGAACCGAGATTTTATTACTGCGGCGATTTTGGCATACTCTCCTTTTTTGTTTTCCGAAAATAAATTAGGGTCTTTTAATTGCCAATAACTTCTCTTCTTCAGAGGAAACCCGCGGGCGTTACAAAATAAGCTTCGCGAGACAAAATTTACAAAACTTCATTTAAGATAATATTGAATTGAAATTGATTCTTAATCAATATATTCACTTGTAAGATAATCATAATCAAAAGAATGTATTCACTTAAGCTGAAATCCCTGGAAAACCTTTTAAGGGCTTTATTAATAGTTCTTACCCTATGAAGATATCAAGTAACCATATCCGTTCCATCCTCATTTATTATAAAAGATAAAAATGTAAAACTAGTTTCCGTCATGTAACACAAAAATCCTTTTTTGTTGCAGGTAAGCTCGAGTTTCAACAGGAAACTCTTAATTGGGTCAAACCATCAGAAGCGTAAGTATATTTTCAATTGAATCACTATGTAAAATGTACGCGCCTTACCTCAAGTATAACGTTGACTATTTTCAAGCGATCTGAATCTATTTAAATACCCGGTAAGACAAAACAGCCGAGTCGTTGGCCTGTCCTGACTACTTTTTTGGGATATTTCAAGATTAAGTGACCCTAATTACTTCCCTGTAACCGCGTTAGAAAATAGTTTTCCAGGAAAAATATGTAGATTTTTTTTTAGCTGGGTAATAAGTTGGTACTATTGAAGGACAATGATCTAACAAAAATCGGCCTGAGTTTGATGGGTCTTTGATTCTATTCAGGGTCATGTTTTTTGGTTCAATGTGCTTATTAGCCATAAAAATTCAAGTTCTTTTGGTTCATGTACCCTAATCAAAACGGATATAGTTTTTTAGGACTTACGCATTTTTTGGTTACTTGGTGTCATTGTTGAATCACCTTTATGTAACTTCACATAATTATTTTACTATTATGCCTATTTGCCACATAAACTTTCGCCTTTCGCCATAAAAGCATATTTTCCAATAAATTTTAGGTGTAAAATTGGTATTCGCATTTTGCAATAGATAGGCTGGGCGGTAACCCAGTAGTAACAACTATTAAGTGAAGTTGCTGCAATTATACCCAACTGTCGTCATACTATGTGTGCATTGTTCCAGTTAGGCTTAGTCGTTTTTATTACTTCGACACCCACTTCAAATTCGTGTTTCATTTAAACTGGAAAAATTCGACAGTTTCATAATGGATATTGATATACAAGGTACCTTTGGAAATAATGATCTAAATGGAGAAAAGACAGAATGATTTATTATGTACTTTTGTTATATTGTCATAGTTTAGGATGTTTCATGATTCAAAGAAGCAGTTCTTGGAAGTTCACTTCCTTGTTCATTTCCAAATATTAGAAGCTAACTCTAGGACTTGGTGAGTATCATAGGATTCTAGTGTCAAGAGTTGAATTTTCGGAATTTCTTCCAAACCCAATAATTGCACACAAATAGCTTCTTGAACATAAAATTTTGTGACAAACGTGTTTCAGCTTCCGCTAATTACCATAAGTATAGTTTTTTCAACATCAAGTTCCTATAACAACATCTTCAATTTTGTATAAGTTGTTTTCAAAAAACCTTCTTAACTCTCCTTGTACTTCCAAATTCATTGAGATGTTTGTTGGCTATTTTGATCTTGCTACTCTGATAAGTTTGATGTTGTCTATAAATACAATGTTCTTCTTCCTGGGTATCGATTCATCAGACGTAGAGTCTTGTATGTTTCTTGGTGTCTCATTTCTATACTTAGCTCCACAGTATTGATGATTTTCATGTTACTGACGTGGTATACAATCAGCCTCTCAATTCTCTTGGGGGTCGTTTCTGTAAAACTGGAACACTCAAATCCACAAAACAAGACCCAGAAAGCAGAACAGTGAACTCCAAGTCAAGTCATTCTCATAAAAATATTCTTGCTTGTTCTAGTCAATGGTTTAATTTCCAACAAGTGATCCTTCTCCAATAAGATATAATATTTTCAACAACTTTTTAGTTATACCTGGTACAGCAACCGATACCAGCATCAAGATCATTTAAATACAATTACTCTTATACCGAGACCATTTGGACTGCATTATGTATAAAAAGTAAATAAATGATATATGCATTATACCTACGTTATATTATCTAATAGCAAACAACGCCTGGGCCTTATCTCCATTGGCGCGTGTGACACATTTTCCCTCCTGTATGTCTGTTTCTCAACCTGAATGAATGTTGCGGAACACTCTATCAGATAATATCTCCACTGGTACATGTATAACTTTTGATTGAGATTTTTTTGTTCTCTAAAACTTCCTGGTGATTATTATTCCTTGTCTTATTTATAACAGCATTGGTTTGGTTGAATAATGTCATTATTTTATTTGAGAAACTTTTGTAATTTTTAAGAGATTTGAATGTATCTACCTCCATGTATGTAACCTATTTGCCTTGATTTTAATCACAAAAGGTTATTCTGATGGTAGGCATTTCTTTATACATCTCAATGTATATTTTAATCCGATAAAAGAACTTTCAGAGTTAATGAATCTGACAAAACCATCCGAATTTAATATTTCAACCGATTTTACGGTCCGTTTTGCTTAAACAACCATTGTCCAAAATTAAGCGATTAGCATAATCCGAAGGTAAACATTCTAATTTAAATGATATGCTCGACAAAATAATATGGGGTCAATCGCATTTTTAATAATTTTTATATCATTGACATTTTTATTTGGTCTCATCAGCTGACTAAATTAATGTGTGTGAATTTCGTTCTTATAGCTTTGTTTGGAGAACATTTGTATGGTAATTTTTGACCCTTGTCATTTTATTTGACCATTACGCAGTTGAAGTTTTCGAGATTTCTCATAATGATTTTGTTTGAATATTTAGACAATCCAAAATAAGTGATTTGTTGGTTTTCATGGATGTATTCTATCATTATCAAGAAGTTGAGATGTCCATTGCTGAGCATGGATGAGCCACTTTCCTGTTCCTACTACTCTGATCATTCTAATCTGGAATGTGATTTGCCTAGACATCATTCTTCTTGTTGAAAAATTCAACTTCCTTCTTCCATTATATCTTCAATTCAATTTTTCACCAGTAGATGTTACTTGTGACTTCTTGATCTTCTTACAAATCCCTTAACACTTTCTGGATTGTATAAATTCTATAAAAAAAAAAAATGCTGAGCATGGATAAGCCACTTTCCTGTTCCTACTACTCTGAGCATCCTAATCTGAAATGTGGTTTGCTCAGATATCATTCTTCTCGTTCAAAAATTCAACTCCCTTCTTCCATTAGGTGCACAAACAATAGTCGAGATTTTTTACCACTAGATGTTACTTGTGACTTCTTGATCTTCTTGCAAATCACTTGACACTGTCTGGATTCTATAAATTCTATCAAAAAAAATATTGCTGAGCATGGATGAGCCACTTTCCTGTTCCTACTACTCTTATCATCCTAATATGGAATGTGATTTGCCCAGACATCATTCTTCTCGTTCAAAAATTGAACTCCCTTCTTCCATTAGGTGCACAAACAATAGTCGAGATTTTTCACCACTAGATGTTACTTGTGAGTTCTTGATCTTTTTCCAAATCACTTAACACTTTCTGGATTCTATAAATTCTATAAAAAAAAAAAATATTGCCGAGTATGGATGAGCCACTTTCCTGTTCCTACTACTCTGATCATCCTAATCTGAAATATGATTTGCTCAGACATCATTCTTCTCGTTCAAAAATTCAACTCCCTTCTTCCTTTAGGTGCACAAACAATAGTCGAGATTTTTCACCAGTAGATGTTACTTGTGAGTTCTTGATCTTCTTCCAAATCACTTAACACTTTCTGAATTCTATAAATTCTATTAAAAAAAAATATTTCTGAGCCTGGATGAGCTACTTTCCTGTTCCTACTACTCTAATCATCCTAGACTGGAATGTGATTTGTCCAGACATCATTCTTCTTGTTCAAAAATTCAACTTCCTTCTTCCATTATAGCTTCAATTACGTCCACAAGCAATAGTTGAGATTTTTCACCAGTAAATGTTCCTTGTGAATTCTTGATCTTCTTCCATATCACTTAACACTTGCATTTCATTTCAAGGATTAGCTAAAAATTTGCCTCCAAATTCAACCTGTTCAAACAAAATGCTTCCCTTCTAGTTAATGATAAAGAATCCAGCAAAATCCTTTATTCATATCTTTACTGAGGACATGTGCTTGAACGGTTGAAGGTCGGACATGTATAATGATGGGATCACATAACTCCATTTCCGTTTAGTAAATTTCAATGTTTATTTGTTAGCATATGTCTTTCCTAGAAGACAAATTCTCATTTCGCAAGTGATAATAATATCCAGTGTCAAAAAGCAGTTATCTCTTCCCGGCTCCTACTTTATTGTAAATTAAAATTTACCATGTTAATTTTCTTAGATAAGTAATTTTGTGTATTTATAATCATGAAGCATTCACCCGAAGACATAAAAAGACAAATTTTATTTCCAAAATAGAAACATAAACATATTATGTCTGTAACTCTTTTAATAATAAATATTTGTCTTCTTGGTGAGGTCTTTGATACCTCTTAAGGGTCATTACTTTCAACTGCATAGTAATTATTTTTTTGTTGTTTGGAAAAAAGAAAAACTCACTTTTTTCTACACTCATGTACTTGAAACGCCTCTACTTGTATGGAGAACAAAAATATATATATATAGAGGCCTCCCCGTTGACATTATCTCAACAGCACAAAGGCAAAAGATAAAGGCCCGTCTCCCTATGTTTTCGCGAATTCTCGCGCCACTGCTACAGCGATAGCTGAAAAGTTCTAGAGCCTGATATAATGTTGTGCTTCTTTTATGTCTTGAAAATATGAGTTGCGGCAAGAAAAATTGATGGGGAGTAGAGAATGATGGATCGGATCCGTCAAAACAAAGAGTTTTGGAGTTGGTGAAGCGCTACTCCAATAATTAATTGAAATGCTTGCTGTGTGAAAAATAAGGCTATATTTTATTAATCAATGATTACTTATTGGCAAACCGCAAAAATGATAAAATTGAATTACATTATTCTGGATTCTATAAAGTAAAAATTCCAAGGTTGTTTGGCTTATCTGAAAGAAATTATTTTTATGTTTATTCAGCGGGTGGGATGGAAGCAAGAAAAATTGGATCTCGATAAACCAAGGTCCCATTGTTTCCAGTTTGTTTGTCTGTTGTAGCCTTGGAGGGAGATTTATTGATTTTGTCTTAAAATACGAAATAATCTTGATAGTTCTTTGTGGAAAAAATAAAACCGCATCAGTTCTTAAATATACTTATAGCCCAAGAAATTTATGGGTTTTTCAAAAAATTTTGCGAGGGCAGGCTGATTTTTTCAGGGCTTATTGGAGACTGTGTCCTGAGTATTGAGCCAAAAAATCACACTCGCCCTATTGGCCTTTTTCTTATTTATTTTTTTTCGACAAAATGACCCTAACAAAACTTGTAGATAATAACATTTTGATCAACTTTGCCTCATGCCTTTTTTTTCTAGCTATTTTGGTTTAGGCGTTGCGGCCATTTTAGTGCTCCAGAATTTGCAAAAAAATTAAATAGCAAACCTGCAGATTATTGTAACTTTAATAAAATTACTGGTAATGTACTCCATTACGTTACCGGTTTCAGTCCAAGAAATGATACATTACATCACTAATCCGGTGAAATTATTTTCCCGGAGTGAGAGCGTGAAATCGAAATGATGTTTTTTTTTGACAATACTGGGATCTGTTACCTGTTTGAAAAGTGACATAATGTTTTTTTTTCTACAATCGGCCTAGAAAGTAGACTTTGTCGATAAGATTTGTGCTCGCAAAGTAGGCGTTTCCTGATGACCTCCACTTTGCCGCTTTAGAGCGTCAAATTACGTCAAACTACGTCAAAATCCTTCACTTTGTCGCTCTAGAGCGGCAAAGTAGTGTAAGCGCTTGCTTTTACTACTGATTTCTTTGAACCTGAACTATTTTTTATCAAATGCGATTGTAAAAAAAAATCAAGTGTGCATTTGCCAATATCATCAATATCTTCCGATCGGCAAAGTACCACTTTGCGCTCTTAATACACAAATAGCTATTGTGCAACCGTCCGCGAAATTCAATTTCGCGAAACGCCACATTTTACCTGCAAAATGTGTCAAATCCTTAGAAACGCTATTATGCATGCCACAATGTCCACCAGGCCAAATAAAATTTTTCAAATGCCTAAAAGGCCGTACAAGCGAAAGAAATAAAGTTACAATAAAATATCATCAAGCAAAGTAATAGAGAATTTTATTAGGTATAATAATCTGCAGGTTTGCTATTTAATTTTTTTTGCGAATTCTGAAGCACTAAAATGGCCACAGCGCCTAAAGTAAAATAGCTAGCAAAAAAAAAAGTCAAGAGGCAAAGTTGATCAGAATGTAATTATCTACAAGTTTTGTAAAGGTCATTTTGTCGAAAAAAAAATAAATAAGAAAAAGGCCAATAGGGCCGAACGCACAAGGCTTCCGAGTGTGATTTTTTGGCTCAATACTCAGGACACACTCCCCAATCAGCCCTGGAAAAATCAGCCTGCCCTCGCAAAATTTTTTGCGGCCCACGTATAAATTTCTTGGGCTATTATTCAGACACAGAAAAGGTGGCAATATTTAAAAAAAAAATTGATTGGGCCAATAAAAGCTCTTCTGTCTTCTTACAAAAAGTAATCAAGAAACTGTGACAATTCGAGACAATAATTCTTTTTATAAATAAATGAACGTATGATTATTGTAATTAATATTCGGCAAACGCTCATGGTGTCCTACATCATGGGTGTGTTCCGAAAAATTGGGGACATTTCAATATTAACAAATAATGTAATACGCACACACAACGTGAAATCGAAGGTAAGAGTTGCCCAAGAGGAGAGTTGCTATCCTCAGCTGGTAAGGTCAGTACTGAAGGCACGTATTTTTTTTTTGTGCAGATTAAAGAGTTGCCATATTTGATGTATCGAAATTGATCTGCACGAGGGACTTTAATTCGACCGCTTTTGCGTATGTTGTTTTGTTGTTGATCAATAATCGATCGATTGGGGCAAGGTTTTCGTCTTACGTAATGAATTGCTGATATAATCATTAGCGAGTCAATGGTAATTATATTGTTTTGGCAAAATCAGGAAATAGGTGGACAAAGACTTACCTTACTACTTACTTTTTGTTGACATTTTGTAAAGATCTTATCACGCTTCACCTTGAATAGATGAGGGAGAGCCAGTTTGGAGGACGTAGCATCAAAAGTCATTCATCTAAAGATTACAGATGGAATTCAGAACTATGACATGCTGGGCATAGATCAAAAGGCAGACCACAAATGAATTGCAGGATTAGGTACTCTAGAGACATGTGGCCCAAAATAGTCTGGTAATAGGATAAGTTTGACTCCATATACCACATCTTCAATTTTTGGAAAAATCAATCACTCACACAAGTTTCCAAATAATAAAACTAAATATTTTCTATTATTTGATCAAACAAAAATCAATCAACCCTTGTAGCACTTTCACAGACATGTAACTAGAGTTGTCCATCGTGTAGCTGAGCCTCTGGATGATGCATTAAACCTGTCAAGATGCAAAAGATCAATGAAACACTAAACCGTCGTCGTTCGATACGCGTCGACGGTTTCAACCATTATTTTCACAGCAAATATTGCCGGGCTTGTTTATTTTATAAACGGTTTTTGCGATCATTACATTGAGCTTTATGAGCCACTTTACACCATTATTTTTAGTCCGGGGCCCGCGAACTGAGGAACGGCTAAAATAGTTGGGCCAGGTCATGGTACCAGATTCATTTTTATTTTTAAGTTTTTATCAACAATACGCGTGGCGGCTGTTTTTACTTGTTTAAAACATTCTTTTCCAAACAATATTGTTTGAGAATTTTCAATCCATCTGGGAAACTTCAAAACCGCAATATATTTTTGATTGAATTAAGTGAACGTGAATAAGCTCCTAAGAATTCACTTGATAGTTGTTTTGAGTAGAAACCTGCGATTAATAATAAATTAAAAGCAAAAGCAGGTTCTGTTGGGTGGCGTTTAACCCAGCCAAAGAGACAGACAGACAGTAATGGCAGCTGCAAAACAGACTTCGTTGGGGCCCCGCCAACCATTGTCGACATCCACATGGCACTTCGGTTTCGGTGTGCCGTTTTCCGGCCAGCTGCCGACGTCGACAAGGACTACCATCAGAAAGCGGCAGATGATCGAAAATCCCACGGCGGTCGTGGGTATACCTGATTCCGATGGGTTACCCTTATTTCGGTGTTTGCCATTGAAAATTATAAATTAGAGCAACGATATTTTCAGATATTCCCACCATTAGGAATGTTTAAAGATCAAGTTTTTTTTCTGTAAATATTGTTCAGCGGTATGGTCTTAATTTTTGGACAATGGGCGTTGATGCAGATAGAAGAATGATGCCAACTCTGATGAAGTAGGGAATCTCATAAAGTATTCTTCTTCTCTTTAAGCTAAGTGGGAAAGAATTGAAAAGTGGCTTCTGATTTCGTATGGAAACTTCTAAATTCTTCTAACCAACAATTTCCTTTGATTTTCGCATGATTTTTGAAGTTTAGCTAATGGGAAGTCATGTTGGTCAATATGGACATAATTATTCGATAACTGCTCATTTGAGAAAGATTGGAAGAGCTACAGCTGATAACTAGACAGTTGGCAAGAGTTATAGTCTTTTTAAAGTCGGTTAAAACAAGGTAAAGGTAAATCACAACTGGTGATTGAATACTTTTATAAGAAATGCACTACCACTGGTCAGCCACCAGTTGCATTTTTTTTACCTACTTTCGATTGACTTTACAAAGACTATACTAAACATTGAAAATTTCAGAAAGTTTCGAATACCTATGGACCGGATGAAACTTAGAACATTGAGACTTCGAAGTGTCTCATGACTTGAGATTAATTATTTTAAATATTCTGAAGACACTGAAGCATGATGACTCTGAAACCTCTTAAGACTGGTTTTCTAATATTTTCGAATGAAGTCTCCAAATACTCTTTGATTTAAGACTGAAGCTTCTAGAAAGGCCACACAATACTGAAAACTTCACAAATGTTGTAAGGTCTGGAGACTAAGTTTTTGATATTACAGCATGGATGACTAGACAATTGGCAAGAGTTACTATTGAAAATTCCACAGGGTTTTGAATAGTCATGCACCAGATGGAACTTAGAATGTTAAGATTTTGAAGTGTCTCATGACTTAATATGCATTATTCCAAATATGCTGAAGACACTGAAACATGATGACTCTGAATCCTCTTAAGACTGATTTTCCAATATTTTCGAATGAAGACTCTAAATACTCTTTGATTTAAGAATGAAGTTTCTAAAGAGACACACAATACTTTATGAAAACTTCACAAATTCTGTAGGGTCTGAAGACTAAGTTTTTGATATTTCAGCATGGATGACTAGACATTTGGCAAGAGTTACTAACCATTGAACTTTTTTTTTTCCAAAAACCCACTGAAATTCTGCAAAATTTTATAGAAATTCCAAATTCTATAATTTTTTAAAAACTTTACTGAAATTCTCCAAAACTTTACCACTGAAATATCCTGGAATTCCACATAGTTTTCATGAAATTTTTCGGACATTTCCTGTAATTTTTTAGAAATTCCTCGGAATTTCACTAAGATTTTATGAGAATTTTTCGAAATTTCACTGCAATTCCACATTATTAGTCGAAAATTTCTCGAAATTCCAATTTTTTTTCAAAATTTCATTTATTTCCATAAGAATTTTACGAAATTTCACTGAAATTCTCTTTCAATAGTCAGGAATTTCTGGGAATATTAATGAAACTTTAAGTAATTTCTTGAAAATTCACCGTAAGTAATTCCTCCGAAATATATTGAAATTTCATATCATTACATGGGAATTTTTCCAAATTTCACCGAAACTCCAAGTTTTTAGCCGGAAATTCCTCGGAATTTCAATTTTCTCTAATTTTACTAAAATTCAATAATTCGATGAGAATTTTTCGGAATTTCAATTTCACTAAAATGCCATGTTTTTAACTGGGAATTTCTTGGAATAAAAATAAAACTTCATGTAATTACATTAGGATTTTTCGGAATTTTATTGGATTTTTTTATGAAACGATAAGAGTCGTTCAAAATTCCACTTAAATTTCATATAATTTTCTGACAATTCTTTAGAATTCCATGCAATTGCATCGGAGCTCCATATAATTTAATGTGAATTATATGGAAACTCCGCAAAAATTTCACATGTCACACATTTCACACCATAAAATTCAATGGTATTCTTGGAATTTTTTTTTCTTCGGAATTACAATATAAAATTTCATGAAATTTCAAATTATTCCATGGGAATTTCGCGAAAATTGAGAAAAAATGAGAATATTTTGAAATTCCACGTTCATAGCCAAAGATTTCTCGAAAGTCCAATAAAACTTCAAGGAATTTTTCAAAATTTCATTTATTTTTTTAAGAATTTTTCGGAATTTCACTGAAATTCTCTTTCAATAGCCAGGAATTTCTGGGAATATTGATGAAAGTTCAAGTAATTTCTTGAAAATTCATCGAAATATATTGAAATTTCATGTCATTACATGGGAACTTTTCGGAATATCACCGAAATTCCATGTTTTTAGCCGGAAATTCCTCGGCATTCCAGTTGTGGAATTTACTGGAATTTTACTAAAGTTCAGTAATGCCTGTATTACATCTGTGTATTTTTACAACATTATTTTGTTTTTCATAATGCTGATTTATGTTGCGTTTGAAGTTTTTCGGTTGTCACCGTGAACTACATGAATAAATACACGGAAAAATACACAGAGGTAATACGGGCATAAGAACTGAAATTTCATGTTGGGAATTTCGGTGTAATTTCATATAATTGTTTAGAATTCCTCAATGTAAGTAATTCATTTAGGATTTCGTGTAATTCAATCGGAATTTTATTGAAATTTCACGGAATTCGAGAGGAACTAAAATTTAATGTAAATTCTATGGAAACTCCGCAAAAATTTCACATGTGATTCCTTTTCCGAATAACATAATTCTACTGGAATTCCTCGAAATTCTGAGACTTTAACAGATTTTTGGGGATTCCAAAGGATTTTTGGGAATTCCAAAGGAAATATTTTACTTAATGATTTTATAAGATTTTGCAGGATTTTTTTGGTTTTAATGATGTTTTGTTAGATTTTGTAGGATTTTATGCAATTCCAAAGGATGTTGTTAAATATTTAAGGATATCAAAGATTTTTAGGGATTTTGAGTAGATCTTATGAGATTTTCTGGAATTTTTACCAACTTGGATACATGGATTTTGATCAGTTAACCACCCCTCGGTTTTCCAATATTTTCAAATGAAGACTAAATACTCTTTGACTCAAGACTGAAGCTTCTAAAGGGACCACACAATATTTAGAACTTCACAAATTCTGTAGGGTCTGAAGACTTAGTTTTTGATATTCCAGCATGCATGACTAGACATTTGGCAAAAGTTACTAACCATTGATAATTCCACAAAGTTTTGAATAGTCCTGGACTAGATGGAACTCAGAACGTTAAGATTTCGAAGTGTTTCATGACTTGAGATTCATTATTCCTAATATGCTGAAGACACTAAAACATGATGACTCTGAAATCTCTTAAGACTGGTTTTCCAATATTTTTGAATGAAGACTCCAAATACTCTTTGATATAAGACTGAAACTTCTAAAGAGGCCACACAATACTAAAAACTTCACAAATTCTGTAGGGTCTGGAGACTTAAGTTTTTGATATTTCAGCATGGATGACTAGACAGTTGGCAAGAGTTACTAACCATTGAAAATTCCACAAGGTTTTGATTAGACATGGATTAGATGGATCTCAGAACGTTAAGATTTCGTGTCTCTCATGACTTAAAACTTATTATTCCAAATATGCTGAAGACACTGAAGCATGATGACTCTGAAACCTCTCAAAACTGGTTTTCCAATATTTTCGAATGGTGACTCCAAATACTCTTTGATTTGAGACTGAAGTTTCTAGAGAGGCCACACAATACTGAAAACTTCACAAATTCTGTAGGATTTGGAGACTAAGTTTTTGATATTTCAGGATGGATGACTAGACAGTTGGCAAGAGTTACTAACCATTGAAAATTCTATAAAATTTTAAATAGTCATGGACTAGACGAAACTGAGAACGTTGAGATTTCGAAGTGTCTCATGACTTGAAATTCATTATTCTAAATATGTTGAAGACACTGAAGCAAGATGATTCTGAAACCTCCTAAGATTGGTTTTCCAATATTTTCAAATAAAGACTCTAAATACTCTTGGTTTAAGACTGAAGCTTCTAGAAAGGCCACAAAATACTGAAAACTTCACAAATTCTGTAGGATTTGGAGACTAAGTTTGGATGACTAGATAGTGGGCAAGAGTTACTAACCATTAAAAATTCCACAAAGTTTTGAATAGTCATGGACTAGATGGAACCCAGAACGTTAAGATTTCGAAGTGTCTCATGACTTGAGATTCATTATTCCAAATATGCTGAAGACACTGAAGCATGATTAAACTGAAACCTCTTAAAACTGGTTTTGCAATATTTTTGAATGAAGACTCTTTGATTTAAGACTATAAAAGCAGAGGCAACTTCTAATCTGAAGACTTCGCAAACTCTGAAAGGTCTTTGGATCGATTTTTTGATAGAATATAGCATGGAACCGTTGCCTTCATATCGTTAAGAAACTTGCCTCTTAAATTTTCCAATTTGATAAAGATTCCTAACAAAAGTAGGTATTATTATTTGCTGTAGCAAAATAAGTATAATTAAGACAATTACCTTATAGACGTTCTCCTTCTATTCGCGCAAAGAAAATCGTTTGGTTTCACGTTCAAGGCCCCCGCGAGAATGTTGTTAGATGTTCAGGGGGGCCCCCCCATGCAGGCCGGTGCAGTGCAGACCTGCGAAGGTCTCGGCTTCTTCACGGTGCGTTTCCCAGACATATAGCTCCTTCCTGCGGACCTGACTCCTTCGGTCTGCCATTGACCACCACCGGACATGCCGCAGTCGTTACACTCGAGAGATATGCCGGTTATGGTGTCACTCTTCTTTGGCTTCTTAATCGATTTAACTTTTTTTTCTTAGATTATCGGTGTTGTACGAAAAAATGAACTTGGGTAAATAATGAATCAAGTTATCATGACTGCAACTTATATCGATCAAATCTAATTATTTGTTAACCGTGTTATTTATCGTCAAATTGATAAGGAGGTTTTTATTTTGGCTGCCGCCAAGTATGAATCATTATTGGGAAGTTTCATCATATTTGGATTTCATCGCTTTATTATTCAACTGTAACTCATTTAAACGTACTGTGATGGCACCAATGTATGACGTAGATTTCTTCACCGACCAATATGAATCGTTCACAAATCTTTGATGTTGTCCTTTTCTAAGCTCTGAAGAGTGACAATGATGACATTAGTCATTTGCGCCTTGCTCATTGAACACGCAATCTCATAACCTAGTTTCATGTTGATTTTGGGAGTGTGTTTGATTGTTTCTAGTTTCAATTTCAAAAATATTATCCAGTGTGGCTTTGTTATACTTCAAGGGCCCGATTCTCGTCTTGGAGAAAAGAGGGCTCCCCGAGACAACAAATTTTTCGTCTTTATTATTCTCGTTCACTTTTCGATTACGTTGATAAGGACAAAAAATTTGTTCTCTCGGGGACGTCTCCTCTCCCTGAGAAGAGAATCGGGCCCCAGGTTTGTTGTTTATGGAAACTTCTCAGTTTAGTATCAAACACTTTGCAAAATCGCTTTTAATCTTGTGGAAGTAGACGTTGACCAAACAAAAAATCTGTATAATCATCATTACAATGTGACTACTCTTTTAAGTAATAAGGATTTTTATTTTTGTAGCTTATATGTATGTAGATACCTAAATAGGTAGGTAGGTATGTCTTTTCTTTTGCACGCCACTGAAATTTTAATAGCGGTTCCTTCGCGGCATTTTACAAACGTTTTACCTGGGCAGTTTCTTTTTTTTCGACTATTTGGTCCGGTTTTGTCGGGTCCGCTTTTGATTTGAAGGTTCGACCGATATTCGGTCGGGTTCCCAGATACCTGAGTTGGCGGGGTTGGCGCCCGATCAACAATTTCGCTCTTAATTTTCTGTTAGTTAATACGTAAAATAAAAAGCGACGATCCTTGTGTGATAACCTGATAGCTACGACCCTGAACCGAAACCCAATGTAAACGGCTATCGTTTTTCTTAACATGGGTTTTGGAGCTCTTATAATTTATCGATGAAAGAATGTCTCGTGACTATAAGGGAACATTTTTGGCAAGTCATAATTTCGGATTTCGAGACACTCCGGTTTGATAAAAAGCTGGTACCAGTGGATTTATTAGGTTGGCTTTTCAGGATTTTTGAACCTGGCTGGTGAATATTCAATTTATTATTCAGCCTAGGAAATGTTGATCGATTTTGTCTCAAAATAACCATGTAGAAAAGTTGTCATTATCGCATATTTAATTTCGTTGTTCATCACAAGCACAGACATGTATTGAATCTTCTAATCATATATTCACATAATTCATGCAAATGTTTCCGCCAACAATAACAATACCTACCGATCGACGTTTCATGAATGAAAATTGGTGTCTATGTTTTCCGTGAAAAGTTTAAACACTGGAGGCCAAATTAACACGTGTACAACATCGATGAACAAATCACATCGTCTAACGAATATTCTATTTTTGTTTTTTAGAGTGTCTGGCGTTTAGAATGTTCCTTGTTCTTGTGGATCTTTGCTTGGTCAACAGGCTTTTTGGCATCTCTTGCCTGTTTAGATGAGACCAGCTTTGGGTATTCCAAACTTGTATAGCCCTGCCAGATGAAAATGGGGTCGATCCTCTTTGGTGGCCTTCTGGAGTGTGACGTTGTTTGTGAATTGCATAAACGCCTGGCATTTGTAACATTGAGGCATCTGATGTTTTTCTCCACTCTGACACCCAGCCTCCAGAATTTCTTGATTCTTCAAATCCTTACGACATGGGTATTGGCAAGCAAAAGTGGCATCACTAAATCTTCTGTTTCATCTTGGATCTCTACTTTCATAATGTCTAAATCCATGTTTGTCCGCTGGTAGGCCTGCCAGGGAGGAGAATGCAGCTTTCTTCCGCTTTCTGCTTTATCAGGAATAAATTTGCATTTCAGGTCTTGAATCACGTCGATCATCGTCCTTCGCTTGCACCTTAGTCACTCTCTTCTTGTCTGTCATTTCTATGAGCTTCTTCCTTTTGTTCTTTTGTCGGTCTGAAATCCAGAACTAATGGCTCACTGATATTTTCTACCTTCTTTGGAATATGCCTTTGCATCTTAATTGTATACTTCGTGTTGTTGGATTGTTGCATCCTGCATCGGGCGCCTCTCCATAGGACGAATACGGAATGTCGATATCCGAGAAAATTGAATTTTCGAAGCGAATCATGCAAAAATAAGCTTTGTTTTGGTTCGAAATTTGAAACCGTTCTGGAATTGCGCACAAGAAATAATGAGTGGCTATTACTAACCGATTCTACCGATCTAAACCGATTCTGAATTTAAAAAAAAAACAAAAAGAGCTGCTTTCGGAAATGTAAGTCCTGGATCGAGTAGGTTAATATCAGTTAATAGCGGTTTAGCTAGTTTCAGAGTAGATTATTCAACGTTTCCGAACGATTGGGATCGACGATCGTCGGCACCGGCATTTATTTGTTTTTCTTCAACGATTTAAGGTTAGGTCTTTACCTTTGACCAATGAACTCCTTTGACTTTTCAAAGACGCTGTCAACCACCCCAAGGTCCAAACAGAACAAATCACAAGAATTCAAAGACAAAACGGAAACAAAACATGTACAATAAACAACACATAACCAAAAAAAAATCAAACATTGATTAATTTTCTACCCACGTCAAGAGCAGGGTTAACGAGATCACAAACATATGAGAAAACCGAGTCAACAAGATCACTTACCGAACGCGAGTACTCGACTTCGGATCATTTTACTAACGATGAGATTACTAAGCCGATTGAACCGATTAATCGGATCACACTTTCCGAATGCGGCTAAAAGTATAGCAAATCACAAAAATGCCAAAACAGTTCCTCCTCCAGAGCAAGAGCTGAGAGAACCGTTCTAGAACAATCCCAGAATTGTTCTTATATGGTTCTAAATAATCCAAAACGCTGTCAACATAGTTCGATTACGATTCTGAAAAAACGAAAATGCTTTTTATAATATGCGCATGTGCAGAATGATTCCGAACTAGTTCTGAGTGAAACCAAAACAAAGCTGTAAGCAGCTTCTGGTCTGACTCAAATGAGCGACCGGTTCAAGTCTCTACCGGGCCCTAGACGGCAGAAGGTATGGGGCCTTAGCCCAAAGGTACTTTTAACTGTTTTTGTCCAAATTGAAAAAAAAAGCCTTTCAAAATGCTGCTGGAAAGTGTTTTAGAACAATCTAAATGGCTTTTTGCAGTTCTAAAGTGTTCTAACTTGGCTTGAAGAGTTCTGGAGCATTCTAGAAGTTTTTCAGTAATTTCTAAATTGTTCTGACAGATTTTTAAGTATTTTAGAGCTCTATTGAAGCTCCAAAAAGTTCTAAATTGGTTAAAAAAGTTCTAAAAGGTTTCCAGTTCTAAATTAGGATTAAATTTAGAACTTTGAAATTGTTCTAAAATAACTCTGAAGTGTCTCAATTGCTCCAAAATGCTCCTGAAAATTCTGATTTAGATTTGAACTGTTTTAAATGCCTTTAAAGAGTTCTAAAGTTCTACAGCAATCAAAATTTGCTCTAAAAATCCTTCTGAAAGGCGTTTTGTAATTTTTAATCTGAATCCTAAGATTCTGGTGCTTTTCAAAATGTTTCTGGGGATTCCAGAGTGTCTGAGTTTGAGTGTTTTGGAGCGTCCTAAAATAGGTTTCAACCTTCTGAGTTGTTCTAAAATGCTTTTGGAAATCGGTGTTTGAATGTTTTGGGGCATTCTAAAATGGTTCTGAAATTTCCAAAATTTTCTGAAGCGCTACAGAATGCTTTTGGAAATTCTGAATTTAATTTTAAATGTTTTGACCTTTCCAAAAGGTCTATTAAAGTTCTAAAGTGTTCTGTAGCATTTTAAATGGTTTCCAGTAACTTCTAAATTAAATGAGAAACGAATTCTGTGGGAAATTTTTCCCAAAGACCCTAAGATGTCCATAAACGACATTCAAGACGTCTTGCCTACGTCTCAAAGACATCTTGAAGACGTCGTAATGTAACAAAACCCAACGTCTTCCAGAGATCTGCCTAGAGATGTCTTCAGCACTAAGACATTCTAAAAACTACTTCAAATCTTCAAAGAGCTGTCTTAAAGACGTTTTTGAATCTCTTTTCAATACATAAATCATTCACTTTTAAGCTTGAAGAAGAGAAAGATATGAATTTACGACATTTTATATGGACATCTTCAAAACAACGTGTTCTAGGCGTCTTTTTTTGGTCTTCAGACGTTCAGACGTAATAATACAGACCCTAGAAAAGACGTCTTCAAGACTTTGCATGCTGTCTGGGTAGTGGAACATCTCGTATCTATTACCTATTACTCGTTTAACGGATGTTCATCAGCAACATGACATAAGGTTGGATGGACTCCTGAGTTGGGAATCCCACAGCTACAGAACAGTGTTGCCGAAAGTGTGCGTAATTCGGGTGGTGTGGTGCGTCTCAGGGCGCAAGGTTGCCAAAATAAGATATTTGATTTCAGAGTGAATTTCGGGCCCCATTGAGCGCCCGGGCCCTAGGCAGCCGCCTAATGCTTAAACCGGCGCTGACTCAACAAACACTATTTTGTTTAGAATCTGAAAGC
The DNA here is from genome assembly GCA_917834065.1 of Ceutorhynchus assimilis. Classification (NCBI taxonomy): domain Eukaryota; kingdom Metazoa; phylum Arthropoda; class Insecta; order Coleoptera; family Curculionidae; genus Ceutorhynchus; species Ceutorhynchus assimilis. The sequence goes on from OU892281.1 coordinate 10,802,197, forward strand.
ACCGTGTATATATTATCGTGTCCAATTTCCTGAACATATTACCAAAGTCTATATTACCGCAGGATGATCAGAATCTCCCATTTAGGTTTCAGTCAGCTCTATGGATTCTGGAAGGGACAACAGTTTGATACTTGATTTGATAGTAACACCACAATGTGAAACTAACAAATACTCTGAATACTCATCAATGATTAACGCAAAGGTATACCTATATTGCCAGATTATACATGAAAATTTTAGATGAGGAAAAGGTATATAGGAGTTGGGACATAAGGAAAATAAACTTCAACCAAAATAGTAGTATGTAGTAAGGAGAAGATGAAAACTATATAATATGTACTGAATGCAATATCTGAAAAAACCATCTCAATGAAAGATGTAAATAATTCAAAATATATGTTCCAACTTTCAACAAATCAAAATACATAATATTTATGAGAAACTTTAACTGGACCACAACAGATGATCATTCTAGATTGATTAAAAGCAGTGTGCGAGAAAGTGTATTGAGTCACTACCAAGCCCAAGGCCTGCTCAAGACAGATTTGATGATGACTTGGCCCTCGGTATAAATTATTATGAATGAATACGGCCTTATGGTAATGAGTTTTGGTAATGTGAATGGCGGTATGTCGAATCCGATGTTATTGTTTACGTTGAGTAAATCAGATGCAAATTTTTACAGACGAACTGGCGTTGAATTGTAAATAGCTTTTTTATTTGTGCTGATAATAATTTATGTGTAGATATTGTAGTACGCCAATGATTCTCAGAGGCTGAAGAAGCAAACCCAATATTTTCTACCACAGCCTACCATACGACTGGTCTGTTTCTAAAGCTTTTTGTTCTAGTCAGCAGAAAGAAGAACTGCAGAGGTATGCGCATTTGCATTGCTAATGAGACCGGGTATAGCTCCACTAAAATTAATGCAATCATTTTATGCCCATAATAAACTTACCGGTCTTTAAATGTCAATTAAAGTGGTAGGCAGCGATCGCCTTTTTTATTGGCAGTTCGATTAATGCTGATTCTTTTTTTCGGCGAAATTAGATTGGTTCGGTTTTTGTGTGACACGTTCTTGGGACGAATTCCATCCCCTATATAAAATACAAAAATTGCTTTTTTGGATAAACACATTATATTTGACAGGGGTTTATAATAATTCCCATCAGGGATTATAGCCCCAAAATTCGTCCCACTGATTTTTTAATGAAGACACGTCCACGTGAGAGACCGCGGGTCTTTTATTGAGCAATAATCCTGGATTTGTAGGTTTTAAATATTATTTTGTCATCGTACACCAGGTTCATCACGTGCCTGTAATAAATCGATTTTTCCCTTCCGAGAAGTCCTTCTAAAGAACTTTTCTCAAGGTGATTAACTTATTGTTTCCTCATCAAAATTATTTAAATCCCATCCTAAATACCAGCTATAAATATTTTCAGGTAAAAATTTGCATTTTTTCGACATCCATTCTCACAAGTTTTGTTTGTCGGTCCATCGTTTAACCTTATAATTTTAATAAATTTATTTTAGTCATTGATTTCACATCCGCTTGAGGGCGAACGAAACAAAGAAGCCATTTTTTTTGAAATCCGTCAGCAACATTTTTTCTATGCCCTGAATACTAATAATTTTTATTAGCTATATCTTTTTTATTGTAAATTAAGTCATTTTTTTAATGGTCATCACTATCTCATCACCTCCAGCAGTATACGTCTTCTCAAACTTAATAAATCATTAAAAAAATTAGTGATGGTTGTAAACGAAATGAACGATAAACTTTCACACAAAGCGGGGTACTGTTAGAAAGATAAGAAAGGTATACATAAATGGTTAGAAGTGAGCTTAGTTCCTGGTATAATAAGTCTTAACACCTAGAAAACCAGGTATAAAAATCTTATCTTTTGTGTAGATTATCCAAGAAACTTCAAGTGAGCCTTTGTTCTGATCTTAGACTTGTGAAAGAATAGGTAGAAATCTAAACCCAAAATGTTTTGTGGGATAATTATTTTTTGCCTAGATACAAAAATATCCCAATTCAATTATTATTATTTAATTGTGTTTATTTATATCCTTATCAGTCATTTCGAAGGTGGCATTTTAAAAAATTTTGTAACCAAAAACACCAGCGATAATCGAAATTTAGGTTAACCGCTTTTTATGCAATATTTATATTGAACGAAGATAAATAAGTGCAAACAAATTGAAAACGTTGTCGGTTTATAAATTACGCCGATGTGCGTAATATGATGAAATTAACAAGGTAAAATTTAATTATAAAAGAAAGCACTCTTGCAATTATTTGAGGAATGAATTGAAAAAGGCAGAGAAAATTATTTAACATAAGGCTCCATACAATTTGCAAATGAAAAGAATTCAATTCTCTCAGCCTTGTGCTGGTTCATTTTGAAAAATTTATTTTCCCATCTCGCTGGGGAGAATGTATAAAGGCGGAAGACACGAATAATCGGTTGTTTACGTATTCCTTGTTTTCGCATCCCTGTTTCAAATACAAAAAACCTTTTCAGAGATGTTTTTTTTTTTCACTTCTTTTCAAATCAAGTTTACCATTTTATCCTTTTTGCATGAAATGGAATGCAATTTTCTTGCACCACCCTGTATGAGGCACCTAATTGGCAATAACGAATCAACTGCCAGTGTCTAGAATGCAGACCTGGTACCGGTGAATCTGCGAACAAAAGGAGATGACGACGCTCACCATCTATGGAAGTCGTACCGAAATGCCGATACCACGAACCGAATTCCTGCTCTCTCTCTGGCTCAAGTTTTTGTCAAAAAATTGCTTAATACCAGTCGACTTTAAAGGCGCACGAGTAATTAATTAATTAGATTTTTATTCAACTGGAAGTTTCAGTTTTTTTTACATTTGTTTCAAGTACCACCTGCGTTGTTTTTATTTTTAGTACTCAGACGCTGGACTTAGATTTAAATAACCCAATCATCAATTAATATATTCCAACATAAATTCCATTCGAAATTTGCATAAGTAATTAATCGAGTCTTTCTTCATCCGTTTCGCGCACTAAATTAACGAGAAACAATCGCACCAAACCGGCCAAACAAACGTAAAGTCGTAACTTGCCCCGTAGTCGCGGAACCATGACCTAAGCCACTGTTCAATGACTATGATGATACTCCCACGTTGCGCCTGTTATTTATAAAAGAAAGAATCACATACACACGCTGGCCTGGCTTGAGTTGTTATGGGTTTAATGGCCCAGCCTGGAAGCAATCATTTGGTGTTTGAAAAATTTGAGTGAACCACACGATGTTTTCCAGGAGGAATGAGTTTTCGATTAACATTCTTGTACTGAGAAATCGAGGAGTAAACCACCTTGGAATTATAGTGTACAAGCATGTGGGATTCCCAGATTCTGTAGTTCAAAAACTCCTTATTTTCATATCAAAACGACGAGAGGTTCATGCAACTTCAAATCAACTTCAAATTTTCTTTTCCATATAAAAAAAAGCTTCAATTCATTATTCCTGAAAGTTTCAAGTCACTATAATCATTAGAAATACTTCGCAGAAGTGATTTTTGCAGATTTTATTCATCTTTATTGTAGTTTGTAATCAAGTTCTTTCATTACACCCTTGTATATGGGCAATTCTGTTTCTGTAAAAAAATAATACACCTGTTATGTCATCATGTGGGCTTGTCAACGTCACGAGATAGTTTTTGGGGGCTTGCTACTTTTGTTCAGGAAAAGTGAACAAGGAGGAAGCTGCGTGGAGTTGATTTAACTAGAGGTTATGGGCCCAGAGCTGATTACAATCGTTTTGTTGTGAAAATTGAACGCGGAAATTTAATGGGAAAATAGTCAATTATTAAACTCAAATTTAAAATGGATAAACAACAGAACATGTTTTATGTGAAACCATTCGATGGAAGCTCTTTTTCGAACTGAGAATTCGGAATAAAATTGTTATTGGAACCACAAGGTGTACTTAATGTACTTAACGAAACACCCCCAGATCCTACAAATACTGTTGAGTATGAGAAATTCCAGAAATCAGATTTGAAAGCTTAAGTTATATTAATACAGTGTGTAGCTGACAATATTTTGAAAATGTTAAAAAATAAACAAACAGCAAAGGACGTTATGGATACTTTGAGCAACACTTATGCGAGAAAAGGAATATCTACACAGGTTGTTTTGCAAAGAAAATTAAGAGGCTTGCAATTTATGGAGAATATAACGTTAAATGAATTTTTAACGGAATTCGAACAGACAATTTGTGAAATTAATGGTGCTGGAGGTACTGTAGCCGATAGTGAAATGATTTTGCAGCTATTATCTACAGCTATTGACATTATGTTTTGTCAGAAGCAGTCAGCAGTTACACTTGAGTTGGTTAAAAATAAATTATTGATGGAAGAGGTTCGTCAGAACAAAACAAGAGAAGATAGTGATCCAAATCTTGCGTTTGTGGGATTTAAAGGAAAACGGAGACCAGAGTATTCTTCTAGGGGTGTTGGTGCCGGTATGTCACGGAACATGCAGAACAGTAGTAGTTATTTTTCATTTAGATGCCATTTGTGTAATCAAGAAGGGCATAAACAGTTTGAATGTCCACAGAAAAGGCAAAATTATTATGAAAGAAACCAAAGTGACTTTCGAGGTGGTCATTTCAGCAAGCGAGAAAGGTACTCGATACCGAGGTAGTAATTCTGGATACCGAAGTGGCTACTCAGGTAACAGAAGTGATAGAGGCAGTTTCAATTCGAATTTTTTTAATAAGGGCAGACACAATGCTCAGAACACAGAAAATGTTGAAAATGAGGATAATGCTATATCTCTTTTAAGTACGTTTCAAGGAACCGATGACGATAGTCACAACAACCAATATGCAAATATGTCTAATACAGAAATTGTGAAATTTGTTGTTGATAGTGGAGCAACAAATCATTTAGTAAGGCAAGACTTTGGCAAAAATATACTAAATGGAAGGAAAGTATGTCAGAAGATAAACGTTGCAAAACAGGGGGAGACATTAGTAGCCAAAGTAGAAGATGATTTGTTTTTGAAAACCAATTCAGGTAAGCCCATAAAAATGCAAAATGTATAGGTTTGTGAGAATCTGCTATATAATTTGCTTAGTGTTAAAAAATAGGAACAGGGTGAACTGGAAGTAATATTCGAAGATGGAAAAGTAAGCGTATTGAAAAACTGTGTTGGATTATTTCAAGGAATGGAAACTTGTATGTTGTCAATTTGTATTGGAATCTTGAAGGGCATAGTGTAATACCGAGTGCAATACTTACCAGAGACAATGACATGTTAATGTGGAACAAACATAAGAAGAAGTTCACGAAATAAACAACTATCAAGAAGATTACTAGACTATGATCTTGAAAATGACGAGTTCAATCTTTTTACAGCATTATCAACTGGAAACTTATTGGATGAAATGCCACAGACTTATGCAGATGCTGTGAGAATAGACAAAGGATGGAAAAATGATGTTAGCGAAGAACTGACAGTGTTGGATGAATCTAATACATGGGAACTAGTATTGTCATCTGCAAATGTCGAAATTATTGACTTTTATGAAAAAGTAGTGAATGGAAAAGTGAAAAAGAAAGCGCGATTAGTGGCTCGTGCATTCAGTGGAGACGTATATGCACTTGTATCACGTATGTCTAGTATAAGAATATTGTTATCTTTATTCATTAAATATGATTCGTATGTTATTCAACTTGACGTGAAGTCAGCCTTTTTGAATCGAACTTTGAAAGTCCCAGTTTTCATGCAACCTCCAGAAGGTTTAGAAGTTAGTAATAAAAATTTAGTGTGAAAATTGAAGAAGGTATGGTTTAGGCCAAGCACCAAAGTGCTAGAATTCATTATTTAATGAAGTTGAATTTTCAAAGATCTAAAAAAGACCCTTGTTCTATAAAAATGAATTTGGCTAAAAGATTTAAAATGAGAGAGGAAACATGATGAAACTAAATTTTCTTGGATTACGAATTGAGAGACGAGGTAATGCGGTCTATATTAAACAGACTGATTTCATAAACAAAGTGTTATGTAAATTCGGTATGGATAATTGTGGACCTCATGATCGACCAATGCAGCCTAAACTACAGTTAAGAAACATTAACAATACATCAAATAAGAGTTTTCCTTGAGAAAAAGCTTCTAATTTACTCATCAAATGTACTTTCTACTTATTAATCCAAAATTTCATTCATTTTCAGTGGAATTCCAGTAGGATTCCGTTAAAACTGGGATTCTGGTGTACATATTTTTCAAGGTGGTTTACCCCTAGGTCCTACCCATCAAGAAAATCTTCAGGTTAATCAATTCTATCAGAAAAATTAACTTCAAGTGACATGTAATAAAGAAGTGATCAGCTTTGCGCTTCATAAATCCAGCGAGAAGCAAACCTTCATCGCTGTTTTAACAATGATTGTAAAAATTGTCTCTATGATTGATTGGTAATGGGTTTTTCATTGTCTTTACTTACCTACCTTCCTACCTACATCACCAATTTTATCACTAGCTTTTCAATGCCAATCAAGTATCTGTATATCTTCATCTTCTTCAATGCTATAAACATTAAAAAAAATTAAAGAGAAGATGTCCCAATCAAAAGATCAGTAAGAGAAGGGAGGATGTCTACAAAAAGTCAGAATGGCAAAATAACGTCACAAATATTGCTCAAAAAAGGCTCGAATAACTTCGAGGTACATTACTACCAATGCGAATTGAAATCAAGCTGACAAAAACTAAGATCATTATGTACATGTACAGAACAAGCACTGCAGAGGCCCATGCTTGGAATTCCTTTGAGGGACAGAATACGAAATTGAGTGACATGCAGTAGAGAATTTAGAGGTTTAACTTGCATAAGATAGAAGGGCTTGGAAGAATTTCAATGACTATAGGCTGAAAGAAGAAGAAGAATATGGTGTCGAATCTCTTGCTTGGTATATCTTCAGTAGACTTGGTTTAGATTGAGTAATAGAATGAATTGGAAGATATCGAGATGATGGATAAGAAGGAGGTCAAGAGCTGAAGAGCTAAACCACCTACCAGATATTTAAATGACATTCAGAGAATATCAACCAACTGGATTATAACAGAATATGGAAACCATTAGAAGAGGCCTTGGTCTAACAATTGATGCAAGACGATGATGATAACTGAAAAACGCATAAATATTCTTTCCTATTGGGTTAAAGAGCTCATAGACTGCTCTTGATCTTTTCATTACGACTATAACACTGAAAAGTGAATGATTCTTTTCTACTGCCAAAAATTGCTGCTCCAGCCCGATCATCAACCCAAATCCTTTCGTTTTCATTCACTCCAAGCCAATGATCTTGAGGTTAACCATTAAAAAAAAAAACCAGTTAAGCATGCAAATTCGACGGTAACCAGCAGTCATGGAATAAACACAAAATACCACCTAATTCGGTAGGTTTTTATGGTGAGCCCCAGTCATCGTCGTGTCCGACTAAGTTAATTTCGAACGATTAAACGACCCAAAATAAGAAGCTGTTGAGCTTGGAGGCTATTGAATGAAAGTGAAATGAGTAAAAACCTGCCGATCGAGTCTGTCCTGCTACGTTGGGTACTCTGGTGGTGCTGCGACGGCGTCGGCGGCGTTCTTCTGCTATGGCTTCGGACTCGTGCAGGCTGCGGATGTTGAACTAGGTTTGTCTCAAGGTCTTTCGCGATGGGAGCGCAGGAAGTGTGACGAAGACGGGCCGCGGCACCAGGACCGGCCTTGGCAGGACATTACCATAACTCTCGAATAAGTAATTAGTTTTTACGTGCGTTGCTCAAAATGGATTTTAACGCAAAAATGTCAACACAAGACGGCACATTCTTCTTTTTTTACTTCTTTATAATGACCACCGCCCGGTTATTTATGAGCTGTTTAAGTTTATGTTTTTCAATTATGACGTTAAGCATGACAGATACACACTTGGGTTTTTTTTTTCTCGTGTTGTTTGCCTTTTAGGCCTGATGCTAATTTACTGCTTTTTCATTAGTCTTTTTCTTCATTAACTTTTCCCTTATTCGCGGGCAGGTGTAGAAAAAGGTTTATGAACAAATAATTCGCGAGAACATGCAATACATTTACCAATGATGATAAATAATTGATCTTGTCTTTGACTCTACATCCAGTGTTCATCAGCAATTACAAAGAACAGGATCACTGCCGGAAAATTCTAGTCTTAGGTACTACATACATTGTTTTCAGCCTGCAATTGTAGCTTTGTTCCAACACACTGACATGATTATGAGCGTTTGTATACAGAGTGTTTTCGAAACCATTCATGGGACAGTTTTTGATTTATTGGAACAGACCTTGTATATGATCAAGTTTTATTAGAAAAATCCAGTCCTGCGCAATCTCCACCTAATAGAAAACACCGTTCTTTGCGTACTTGTTTGGTTTTATACTCGTTTTTATAGAGTTCATTATTTTTTCCGGATAGTTAACAGACTTATTAAAATCCTTTACGCGCCAACCTTGAAGGTTTAAGTCGTTAATGTTATTTCTTGGCCAGTTAACGCGACTCGCATCTTAAATAAATTTAATTTTTAATGTCCGATATCCATGCGATAGTTGAAGAAACGAGACATAAAACTTATCTGAGCAATTAAAATTTTTGTATTGAGCTGAATCCATTACTGTACTTGAAAGAATCGCAAGGAATTCTCAACATATTCTCGCGAGGACAAAGACCGATGCATCACCAAAACAAAACAAACCATCTTCGCTCGTTCTGTAATTGGCGCTTTTCGTTAATCGAGTTACCATTAAAGTATCGCTTAATTAACTGATAAACTTTTATTTTCGTTCTTTTTTTTTGTCAATTCCGATTGTGCTGCATGTAAACAACGACTTTATATAATTGAGCTGCGAATTTTTAATGGATTTTATTTCTGGAACAATGAAATAAAATATCTCATTTATCTGAAACTAAAAATAGATTCATAATTCCTCCTTGCAAATTTATGACCTAACTCTGACAACAGGATTTATACGAATATAAGCTGTTAGTTTTGTTACAGGTGCTCTCGTCACTTTTGCTGTAGCATTAAAATAGCTCGGATCAAACAATAATAATTCCTTTAGGAGTTTGCATGCATGTTTCTATATTATCGAAAGCACGCTTTCGTGTAAGTAACCAATTTTTGCACGTTATGTCATGACTATTTCTCCATTAAACCAAACCGAAAATCAATGTTGCTATAGGAATAGGTAAATAGGAGTCAGATTTTAATCGTTGTATAAATATTGAGAGGGCTTTAATTGGGGGCGAAGAAGGCAACTTCAAAGGGGACATTGAATAGGGATTACCTTCGGGACGAAACCAGAGTTTCAAGTACACATTCAATGTATTTTAACTGGAAATTGGAGTTTGTCAGACAATAATTGGCACTGAATATCGTATTGGGCTTTCAACAATACTCATCTCATTAAGTCCAAAAATGAAAATTGGTTTGTTCATCCAACAGACAATTTGAAGAATATCCTGTAGTACATAATATGTGACAACCTGTTTCTTTGATAATTTTCCCATATATCTTAGAACAAATATGTTTTTTAGGCGACTGTCACAAAAAGATTAGTTTTACGGATTCAATATCATCCCTAAAGTATATCTTTTTTGGCCGCATTTACTTTACGGCCGCATTTACTTCACGGCCGCATTTGCTTTATTACTTTACGGCCGCTTTTACTTCACGGCCGCTTTTACTTCACGGCCGCTTTTACTTCACGGCCGCTTTTACTTTACGGCCGCTACTTTGGTGAAAATAAACAATTTTTTCTATAATCACACTCTCTTTATCGTAGTTTTTGTTATTATTAATTGTGTATCTACCTATCTTTGCTGGATTATTTATTTGATCAATAAAGTTTAAAGTTACTGTTGAATTTTATTCTTTTTTCAAGAACAAACACTCGCCTAAAAAATTTTGTGTGCACCTCGGCCGAATGATCTTTTTTGGCCTCACCTGAAATTTGCTTGACCTCGGCTGCGCCTCGGCCGCAAATTTCTGATTCGGCCAAAAAAGATCAACTTTCCGGCCTTGGTACACAAATAACTATTTTTCGATGAATGTATGTTAGCCAATGCTGAGAGGGCTTGATGTAGAATATGAAGTTCCTTTTAAAGACAAAGAGGAAAATATTTTGAAGCTGAGATTGGAAAGGTTGGGGCAAAATATTTAAGCAGCTGTTTTTCAAGGAGATGGAGATGCTATCAAAGAAACTCTCACTGCTCAAAGATTTAAAGTCCAAGGACTCTATCAATGGGCAAATCACCTAGGAATTCATTGCCAAAACTGTGGGAAATTTAGAGGAAGTTGTGGGAAATTTGAAGGTCTTCATGGAAAATTGGAGGAATATATGAGAAATTGGGTGAATTTATTGGTTTTAACACTGAGCGTAATGAAAATAGAAATAGTATATTACATACCGAGGTGGGAAGTGTTTCATTACTGTCGAGAGTTTAGTTAGTTAACTGAGACGCGAAGCGTCGAAGTTAACTATAATCTCGAGACAGGAATGAAACTTCCTATCGAGGTTTGTATACTATTTTATTTACAACAATTACAACCATTACAATTTTGACTAAATATTTTTAAAAAATTAAAAAATTTTATAGACAAATTCTGACTTATCTAAAAAAACGTTTGACATGTAGGACTGGTCTTCAACATTTTAGGAAAATAGGACTTACTTTCCACCCGGGTGGAAAGTGAGCACTTTCCACCCGGGATCACTTTCCACCCGGGTGGAAAGTAAAATTCAAAAAAGTGTCACTTTCAAACTTTTGAAAAGTCAGAAATGTCAACATTACCTATGTGATTGTAAATAAAATACATTTCTTATCACGAACAATTTTGGGAATTTTCAGGGAATTTGTAACAAGCATTTGCAGGATACATATTTGCTAGCAGTTTGGAGGGATTTTTGGGGACTTTGGATGAATTTGCGGGAAGTTTGAAGAATTGTCTACATAAATTATACTCCATAGACCTTGTTCACCTTGATAAAAATCGAAGTAAAAAAACCTCGAAAAAACTTTGAAGCTTGAACAGCTGAAAACTATTCAAGCTGCATTGAAATTATTTACTAAAGGTTTGTGGAGGATTTAATTTGGCATCGAAATTGGCAAAGTAATGAGACAATATGTGTGTCAATGAAATTTTGTAAAAAATGTTCTGTGGAAAAAATCAAATTTCCAAAAAACGACATTGAAGGACGTTTTTTTTTTGAGGAAAGTGTTTGAAGGATTAGCTTGAAATTTTGCAAGTGGATGAAGAAAGGATTGAAAGTTAGAACAAAAAACATAAATTTGCTTTAACAGGCTTACCTTGATGAAAATTAAAGTCGAAAGGCTTTATAGCTTTGCAGCTACGAAACTATTGAAGCTGCAAAAAAAAAGATTTGTAGAGGATTTAATTGGCTTCATTTCAAGCCTAATTACGTTTAGATCGGTTTGAAATTAACAAAGAGGTGAGGTAAAATGTGTTTCAATGTCATTTTGGAAAAAATCAAGCCTCATAAAACGACTTTCATGGACTTTTTTTTTTTGAGGAAAGTGTTTGGAGGATTGGCTCGAAATTTTCCAAGTGGATAGAGAAAGGATTGAAATTTAAGTAAAAAAAGAAAAAAATGTTTTTACGCGCTCACCTTGATAAAAATCGAAGTCGAACGGCTTTAAAGCTTTGCAGCTACGAAACTATTGAAGCTGCATTGAAAATACTCGATAGTGATTTGTGAAGGATTTAATTGGCTTCATTTCAAGCTTAATTACGTCAAGATCGGATTGAAATTAATAAAGATGTGAGGTAAAATGTGGATCAGTGTTTGACCGATGGGCTTGAAACTTTGCAAGTGGATAAAGAAAAGATTGAAATTTAGGAAATAAAAAAATATTTCTCATCGTTCACCTTCAACGAGCAACCGGCCTAGAAATTTTTTGCGAAAACTGTGGGGAATTTAGAGGAATTTGAAGGAATTTATGGGGAATTAGAGGAATGTATGAGAAATTGGAAAATACATTTCTTATCACGACGAATTTTAGGGATTTTTATGGAATTTGTAACAGGAGTTTGCGAGCAGTTTGGAGGAATTCGCAGGGAATTTGGAGGGAATTTGTGGGGCATTTGGAGGAATTTGCGGGAAGTTTGAGGAATTGTTTGTACAAATTCGGGGAGATGGTTGACCCCTTGAATACAATAGTGCAGCCGTAAACACATTTGAACTGTAAATTGATGACAAAAATATCACTGGACAAGATTTGTCACAGTCCAAGAAAAGAAGAAAACAAAACCCGAGGGGTAAACCAAATCTGGTGTACAAATTAGGGGAAATCAGGGGAATTCAAGAGGAAATCAAAGGGAAATCAGAGGAAATCAAATGCAATCAGGGGAAATCTTAAGGAAATCAGGGGAAATCTCAAGGAAATCAGGGGAACTCTTGAGGAAATCTTAAGGCAATCAGTCAATCTCTAGATCTAACGCATGCGCAGTTTTCGAAAATATTTAAAAATTGAGGTTATGTTACTTTTGTTATGTCCATTATCAAAATAAAATATGATAACAGATCTAAATCATGAGTTTGTGTTTCTAAAGAGAAAAAAAGAGGACAGATTCTCAGGCTGTGAAAGATGGTTTTGAACATATCTCTGATGATAATGTCGAAAAAATTATTACTGAAGCCATGTCAGGCGCAATTATTGATATGGAGGAATTGGGAATTTCAGGTATTGAAAATGTTGTCAACATCTTCAAGTCAATTCTTTTAAGAAATATAGAGGAAAATGTGATAGATCTCCATGAAAATGACTCAGAAAATGAAGACCATGACAAGGCAATATTTTAAATTCCAGGTCCTTTGGAGAACAACTTGAATTGAAGGATTTTTTCGAGGATACGTGAAACCGCAGAAAGATTTTTCATCGAAAGACAGTTTATTTTTACCGGTTACCTTAAACGATAGGTTTTTAAAACATCTTCACTGTATTGGATGCTTGACGAAAAGATTGGCAGAATAAGCACTGACCGGTTGAGAAGATTTATCAGTAACACAAAGGCAACAACTCCATCTTCAAATATCAGACCGAAAAAGAGGCCTTCGAAGGTTCCTAACAAACCGAGTAACAAATGCAAGATCCGACTGAACAGCAAACGTGCCAAGACCAAAAAGTCGGGTCAAATTTGAATCCAAAACCCGAGCCAAAACCCAAGCAATATCTAAAAATCTGAAACACCGTCATCAAGCGACTCGAGTAATAATAATTCTGGTCAACTTTGTGATGATGACAGCATGGACGACATTGATGGTGATAATTTGGATATTAACCAAGACATTAACTTCAATAATAAAAGCAGTGAAGTGTGCATCATATGTCAAGACGTTGGGCAATCAGAGACTTGGTACCGATATACTCATTGCGGGAAGTGGGCACATAGTCAGTGCATGGATGCTGACTCACCTACAAATTTTGTTTGTAATTTTTGTGTTTAAGAGCAAAATTCATATTACTCGATAATAAATGTTAACGTTTCGTGTTCTATTTTTAGTTTACTTTCATTGTTTCTGCATAATATTTAAAAAGAAATTAAATTGGCCGAAGGGTAATCATTAGGGGAATTCTATAGAAATCAGAGGAAATCATGGGAAATCATCCATCATTTCCCCTAAAACTGCAATCTGGTGTACAAAAACTGTCCTGCGGTCTACCCTTCGACAAAACCCAAAAACAGAGAAGCTAGGTATTTACGAATAATTACCATGTGTAAAATGATCGAATGTTTTTTCTCTGTGGATTATCTTCGGGCCATGGTCAAGATTTCAAGTCATTTCCTATTTGGGAAGCCATTAAAGAGTGGTTCAATGATTGAATTAAAAGTTTCTTAGGTATATTTGGTTCTAGGAGAAGAAAAAAATGTGATTACTTATAATTCAAATCTTGCCAACGATTCTAAGCCTGATTTACATTGTGATTGCTTCACTAGTAGAGTGATTCAACCTAAACTCTGAGTATTCATTCAGACTGAAAATATTATGCAATATATCATAAATATATATTCAAGTTTCATATTTTGTTTATCTCACGAGCATGAGAAAATCCTATGATGACTCGAATGTGGTTCACACCGGTAATTGATTTATTGACTGATATTAATTATAATACCTTCAATGTCCTTATAACCGGAGACAAATATAATGAGTTTGTTGATAAGCAATGAGATGTTATTCCAAACGCATTATTCATTTGGTAAAGTAAGTAGGATTGATTTTTTTTTTCAATCAAGACTTGAAACTTTTCCAAATTTGTAGTTCTAAAACGTACCATATTATGAGTTTAAAATAATTTGTGCGTAGGTGGACGACAAACGCATAAAAATGAAGTAGGTATAGTGACGCCACCTATAAAAGTCAATTTTTGTATGTCTAAATAATTATGTATTTATTTGCAATAGGCATGTAAATCAAAGATGAATACAAATTTTACATGGCTGAAATTTTCTTGGAGGCCCTTATGACACACAAAAAAAAAAGTATCATAAATTTTTTACTGTCGGTTAAATCGTCAACCCAAAGCATCGGAGAAAGTGACATAAAAGAATCGTTATTAAGTCTCGTCTGCCCACCGCCATCAGAGTGCCATATAGCCGAGTCTACAAACTGAAAAAAAAAAGTCGGTCAGGGGTGAGAAACGAGACACTGACTTTTTACTCGGTTGTGTCATAAAACAAAGCCTTGAATTTAATGAGTCGCGTTTAATTTTAAATATACAATTTCTTTTTCGATTGTTGTATCCTGCCATTGTGTTCTTTTTTCGTCTCCCTATAGCAGCAGCACAGGGTATTAATGGGTTTTGTGATGGGGGTTTTCAGGCAAAAAAAAAATATTAATCTCTACAGAGAAATCACGTATAACATTAAACACCATAATCAAATTTTTATAATCACGAGCACTGAATCATTTTTTTTGAGTAAACCACATTATTTGTAATACCTATAATTAATTATTATTAACTATCCACGTGTACTAATTGCATTTATCTTTTTCAGGTATGTATGAAATTACTTCAAACCGAGCAACAAAAACCTAAAACCGCAAGGTAAGAGATAAAATCCTTCCTGAACCCAACACCATCACAACAAAACAAATATCAAATTATACAAATAAGTAGGTATAGCTTTTTTTTTCTCAGAAGCTTTACTCTTCACTTTCAATGGGTTTTTGATCTAATCAACCACTTTTTCGCTGATTATTAATACAGGGTGTCCCCGTTCAGCTGGTCAAAAATGCTAGGGTATATAGAGGAACCATAGAAAAGTAGTTTGAGATAGGACACCGATGGTCGAAAGTGTGTCGTTTCCTAAATACAGGGTGTTGAAGTTTTACAAGAAAAATCGAATTTTTCCCCGCACATTTCTTATGGAAAAGTGATCTATGTGGAATTTTGCTGAATTTTTGATATTGTGTATAAGGAGTCGTCCTTGATAAAAGTTATCATTGCGCTAATGTTTAATACCGAACAGTTTTCAAGATATCAATTTTCAATATAATACTCTTCCATTGTACTCTTCAGTATGACGTCACCAGTATGCTCACAGCACCGAAAATTATTACTATCCTTTCCACTTTTGACTTTGTCTATACTTTTCTCCTTTTAACATTAAGAAATAAAAAATAACAACAGGTACAAATGAAATCGCTATAAGCGATTTCCAGCGAGGGCTGGGATCACGACAAATTGAATCCCACTAGAATTCTACTTCCATGACGTCAGGTTGCCTAGAATCCGTCATGATGGCCTGTACTGTACGTGATAAATGGGTCGCGGTTGACGTCATGAAAGTAGAATTCTACTTGTCGTGATCCCAGCCCTGGAATGATTATAATTTGTTTTTAACCAATACATTTTCGCTGTCGCGGTTTTTACCATAGTAGGGGAAGTTGTGACGTCACAGATCAGCTAATTTGATTTTGGTATTTACCACTCGTTACCGATTATAACCCAGCTTTGGACTTGGGTTAATCTTTTGTAAACAAGAAACCATTGTTGAATCGACAAAACAAATAAGAATAATAAACATAGCCCTACACTGGTATAGCCAAATCATTTCAGCGATCAGTTCTTTGGGTTATGATTCTTGAGTGGTAGGGAGCTATGCCGTCACACTTGGCTGTCAAAGTTGTCAACCAAAAGAAACACCACGGTATTTACCGATTAATAATCATTCCAGGCTAAAAATCACCTTAAATGACTGGCATGAAATAAAGTTGACGATTGCGGCAGGAGCTGCTAGGTGTTGTTTACCCAGGATACACTTGTTTACCTACTTATTTGTCACTAATCGCTATCGCTATCTTTTTTTATTTTTAATGTTAAAGGGAGAAGAGTATAGTCAAAGTCAAAAGTGGAAAGGATAGCAATAATTTTCGGTAGTGTGAGCATACTGGTGACGTTATACTGAAGAGTATTACGTTTTTAACTAAAACTGTTCGGTATTAAACATTAGCGCAATGATAACTTTTGTTAAAGACGACTGCCTATAGAGTAAAAATTAAACGAGAAGAAGCCATTGACGTCATCGCTGACAAAGAAGGCAGATTTCCTTTTATCTGGGTCTCTCCTATTTAAACTGAGACAAACGATAACGCGTGTGGCTTCTTCTCGTTTGATTTTTACTCTACACAATATCAAAAATTCAGCAAAATTCCACATAGATCACTTTTCCATAAGAAATGTGTGGGGTTCTTTTCAGGATTTAAATGATAGGTGATGATGCAACTTTTTGAGGAATTACAATTGATTTAATTTGTCCCAGGGACGATAAGAGTGGCATACCATTTTTTCTTCAAAAAATTCAACACACATGTGCTGCAAGTCTGAACCTGGACAAATCAAATCAACTTCAATTCCTCACAAAGTTGCATCATCATTTAAATCCTGAAAATTTCATTAAAATCGCTAAAAGCGTTGTTATACGATTTTTTTGTGAAATTTCAACACCCTGTATTTTGGTAACGATACACTTCCGACCATCGGTGTCCTATCTAACTACTTCTCTATGGTTCCTTTATATACCCTAGCATTTACATGCGAATTAATTCCAGCAAATGCTTCAAAAACCCACCCGTTAATTAAAGACAAAAAAAAAATTATATTAAAAGCTCGGTTTCTAAAAATTCAGCCAAAACTATACAACTTTTGTATTTACACCTTTCTTCTACCTGTAAAGGTAAAGGCTGTAGGTGGGGTCTCAATATATAAAAAAACACCCTGTATAAAGAAGTGGATTATTGCGGAACCAATGGGTGGACTTCTGCAGTCATCTACTGCAACCTGAAACGTGTAGTTTTTGAACTAATGAGAATAACTGACATTTGAGTGAGTCAGATTAGTATCGTACTTGAACAACATATTAATGAATAGAGGTCCACCGATAAGTAACGCAACAATCCACTCGTTTGTACTTGAATAACTTGTCACAATATATTACTAGTTTGGTAAAGTAACATTACTAATTCCTGTTAAAAGGCAAATTGACAAAATGTGGATAATCTTACAAATTCTGACTTTATATAATAAATTATTGTTCAAGTACAAATAAGTGGATTGTTGCGGAACTTATGGGTGGACCTCTGCGGGACGAGCGCAGCGAGTTCCGCAGCCATCTACTCAAGAATAGACTGTTGAACTGTTCAAGTAAGACATTCACCTGCAACGTGTAGTTTTTAAACTAATGAGAATAACTCACATTTGAGTGAGTCAGGTTAGTATCGTAATTAAACAGCATATTGATTATTAGATGGCTAACTTATCACATTATGTTACTAGTTTGGTAAAGTAACATTACTAATTCCTGTTGAAAGGAAAATTAACAAAAAGTGAATAATCTAATAAATTTTCACTCTATGTAATAAGTTATTGTTCAAGTACAAATAAGTGGACTATTGCGGAACTTTTGGGTGGACCTCTGTGGGACGAGCACAGTGAGTTCCGCAGCCATCTACTCACCAATATACTGTTGAACTGTTCAAATGAGACACTCACCTGAAACGTGTAGTTTTTGAACTAATGAGAATAACTGACATTTGAGTGAGTCAGGTTAGTATCGTCTTGAACAACGTATTAATGAATAGATGACTGCGGAACTCGCTGCGCTCGTCCCGCAGAGGTCCACCCATAAGTTTCGCAAGAATCCACTCGTTTGTACTTGAAGAACTTGTCACAATATATTACTAGTTTGGTAAAGTAACATTACTAATTCCTGTTAAAAGGCAAATTGACAAAAAGTGAATAATCTTACAAATTCTGACTTTATATAATAAGTTATTGTTCAAATACAAATAAGTGGATCTCAAACTACTTCTCTATGGTTCTCCACCCTATATAATTCTATTTTGGTATTGAAAGTTATAAGCTCGATTATAAGCGATGCTTTTTGTCCCAAAAGTTTGAGTGCCATGCGAATTAATTCCCGCAAATGCTTCAAAAACCCACCCGTTAATTAAAGACAAAAAAAAAAATTACATTAAAAGCTCGTTGCAGAAACACAAGAGCTGGAATTATATAAAGTGGACGTTCATTAGGAAGGGGGTTCTTTTCAGTGGGAAAAGAGAACACGGATAAAAACTACGTTCTATTGAAAAAAAGCTGTAGATTTTTTCATAAGTAAGCTTTTGTATGGTATCCTTGCTCGCGCTCTTGAGATTCTTTTAATTGGGTTTTAATGAAGTCTCTCTTAGAATAATTATCAAATAAATAGAAAACTTTCATAGAGGGAGGCTAGACTTCCCAAACTTTCTTTATCCATCTCCAATCTATTTTTTTTTCTTTGTCCATTTGTCACCCATCGTTCTAGCAATATATATGTCCATCTTGTTAGGGTTTCTATTGTGTCGCCTATTCTGTTAAAATCTTTTGATGGTTGGTAACCATGAACTCTTGTGAAGCAAAAGAAAAAAATATGGGAGGGCAATTTACAAATAATAAAGCATTATCGAGCTTATGCCTACACATACCGTAAAGACTTCCAAGTAAGTTGCTTTTTTTATAAACCGGTTGCCTTGTTCTCCTGCTCTATTTGTGGAACCTTGTTAAGTCAACATACCAACTCTCTGCCCATGAAAGGACGATGGGATCGCCCCTGATGGCAATGTGTGTTTGTACTTGAATGACATTGAAATCTGGTCGTTGTATGTGTCCTGAAAGATAATTATAATGCTTATGATTTTAGAAAAATAGGAAAAGGAAAAAGAGAAAATGACTCAGGTTGACAAATTGCAATCAATCTTTGAAAATTCGGCCCTTGCAAACCAAATACCCGTTTGGGCCGAAGGCCTTGATTAAATATGTCATTCCAACTTCCCGAATCAGTTTTTTTTTTTTTCGGGCGACCCTTAGGGCCCCGATGAGGGAACGACAGTCAAAGAGGATGAGACAGGGAATTGTTACTGTCTCCCGGCTTTATCCCCTTCGCTCCACGGAAGATTTGATCCCACTTTTGGATAAATTTTACATCCCTCTCTTGCAATTGTTTTTCCACCGTTTCGTAAACGATCGGTCCTGCTAAGGGAACAAAAAACGAACGACACAGACAGAACAGGAAAAACCGCGCGTCGGGGGCAGGAACTTTCTTTTGCTGTGGCGTTGATAATAACCGAAAAGGAGAGTACACATAAACGGATCAGAGCGATAATGGAAAGTAAACTTTTTTCCAATCAAGCAACTTTCGCAGACTTCGTAAATATTGACTTGGTAGAAGGGAGCACTGAAAATAAGAAAATATACGTATAATGGGCTTGTTGGAATGATAAAACACTGACTAAAAAAGAAAAGGCTGGTTATAGAATTTTACATAAATTGGATGTAAAAACATTCCTCAAGCATCCAACATCCAATAAATCTTTGAGAAAAAGTAGATCTCAATCTAGACTCCAAGAATGGTTATTTTTCTATGAGTGTTGAATAACATGCATGATATACATCCATTTTCTATTGATCAATGTGAATGATTACTCATACAGTGAGTTTTTTTTTTCATTACTCAATTGTTTTCAACCAATGAAAATATCTTGGTCTCATTACTCCACTATTTAAGAGCCAATCAGAAAATTCGAAAAGTTGACAACATACTTCAACCTTCCAATCGGTCATTTTGACAGCTGATTTAAACAAGACTTGTGCTGACCTAACCTCACTTTGTCCTCCACCTGTCAGAATTGTCAATTAATTTCGTTATAAAAATTAAATAAAAAACCGCGTAACTCGTGCCTATTATCTATTAATCATAGAAAAAGTATAGTATTGTACTCGTGGGTAATGGCTATTACTCACTCGGATGATTACACTTCATCTTTCGTGAGTAATAGCCATCATTACCTGCTTGTTGAATAATATACTATTCAACAACAAATGCGTTTATGAACATGATTACAATAACGAGTGTGAAAAATTAGAACGACGAGGTCGTAGACCGAGTCGTTCTAATCACACGAGTCTTGTGGTCATGTTTCAACGCACGTGTGATGTACATCGTTTTATCTTCAAAGCGAAAAATAGGAAAATGTTTTTTTTTTCAATTTTCGTTTATCAGTAGCTGTCAGATTGTAGTTGTCTACCTTCATTTCACCTTTACAGGTTTAACTATGACATTTGTCAAATCACAAAAACGGGTTGTGTTATAGATTCATAACCTCGTCCATAACATCACTAGTATAACCTAGTCTATAACCCCACTAGTTGTGTTATGAGTCTCATGACATAACTCAAATACTAGAAAAATGGTTATATAAAAACGTCATAACCAAACCCTTGTAGATAAAAGTTATTTTGGGAAAGATATGAGGAAAGTGAACAGCTGTAAATGGGTGCAAAGGAAGAAGAAGCCCTTGACATAGAACTCCAACAGAGATAGAAAAAAAATTAAAAATTGAAAAAGTCCATATATCCCAAGGAAGTAACAAATGGTATTATTGAAACAACTAATAATCATACAGTGAAGAAAATACCTAAAGTATGAAAAAGAATCATAACGATACCGATATTCAAACAAGATAGAATACCACCCTAGCAAGTCGATATATTTAGAGTAATCTTTATGGTAAATTTAGAAATTCTCTGTAGAAACAGGTGAAAAGTTCTTTTCCCAAAATGGTCTTGCACTTGCAGAAATGTCCAACAGAATTCTCATAAATCAAGTACTATTCTTGTAATTGTAGCATATAAATCGCTTTTCATGCTTGCCAGTATCTATCTAACTACCCTATCGATCAGCAGTAAAAACTCCTGACGCAATAGTAGGAAAATTTCATTAGGAATCCAACCATCGCGTGCCTGAAGATGTTTTATTTCCATAAACGCTTCAAACACTGATAATAGTAATTATTTGAAACAGAAAACGAGTAGTAGATAAAATCAAATTGTAATATACGAAAGATTTTGCTGGAATAAAAATTCTTGGCATCAAAATGTGTTTGACACTACCGCATACATAAATACTCAAGACTCAGGGACTAAATGACTAATTTTAATGTGAACTAAAAATAGGATGCCTGAACTGAGACTCTCTTTACAAACGTAAATGTCCTCATACGTCCTCATTATTCTTCTACTTAGTGGAACGATCAATATTTGTTTTGGGATTTTTGTTTTTTTTCGGTTCCCTTTATGGTTTCAACTCGTCAGTGTATGTTTGTTCTCCCAGATTAGTATTAATGTAAATTTCTGGGTTTAATGGGATCAGCTGTTTGCAAAGTTCCAGGCCGTACTAATTTAAGGGGTTTTGTAGTTATTGATCCAGCAAATGGCAGAACAGTGTTCTCGATGTTTGCCAACATCGGATTAGACACTAGAGTTTTCAAAGATTAAAAATCTAGCCAGTGCCAAAACTGAAAAGTTGAAATTATATAGTTGGCTCACGTACTTATTCCGGATCCTCATTCCACCTCTAGGGGGATGTTATATGATCGATACAACACATTATATATCTGGGGTGGGTTATTTCCTATTTTAAAAGTTCCTACCCAGGAAAAATTTTACGATTTGATAGACGGCCGGATATTATATTTTGCGGACCTAAAGTCTGATAGGGTCTTTGGAGGATTTTACGGTTGTCTTACTTAATAGGCTTGTGCTAAAAATAGTAGTTTTTTTGGAATCCAAAGACTTTCACTACGCTTGAGACTCTTCATCTCAAATTGCTTCTTCTGAAGGTTCTGGAAGATCCTTTGATTTTTCAAGGAATTGCTCTTTCTTTTTGAAGTTTCTGATTAATTCTGAGGTCTTCTTCTCAAATTGGTTCTTCTGAAGCTTATTGTAAAGGATCTTGAAGGTCGTTTTCACTATTTCTTTCCTAATTTCTTTTATCTTCAATTCTTTCTTCCGTTGGTGAGGATTTGTTGCTCTTCGTGTCTGGTTTTTTAGGGTTAATTGCATTTTTTGAATATGCCGAAATTGATTTTTCATACTATTATTTTTATTTGGTTGTTTTTTCAAAAACTTTTTTGATTACTCTCAGAGCTGTCGGGTACTTTAAGAAAAATACTTGAAATTGTACTTCAAGTACTTTGTACAGTGGATAAATGGTAGCAACGGTAGGTACAGGGTGTTTTTTTATATATTGACACCCCACCTACAGCCTTTATCTTTACAGGTAGATGAAAGGTGTAAATACAAAAGTTGTACAATATTGGCTAAATTTTTAGAATCCATGATCAGGAACAAAAATTGAATATCAGAAATGTGAAATATTGCATGCTTTCAGCTTTTTTCAAATGGGATTCGCTATATTTGGTTCTATATCCTTGAAGAGCATAATTTCCCGATTCCAAAACTCTTTAGTTTGTCTATATTTAGTTGAGCCATCTTCAACATATTTGGTTCTAAAAATTTTAAAAATACTATCAGAGAAACCAAGTACCTCAAATTTTACCTGCAGCTTTAATCTGTACAGGTAGAATAGTTCACAAAATCAGTAGTAGGATAGTATTTTCACAATTTTTGGAGCCAAATATATAAGATATTGCTCAATCAAATATAGATCGGGACATTGTGCTTTTCAAGAATATAGAATGAAATATAGGGCATCCCATTTGAAAAAAGCTGAAAGCATGCAAAATTTCACATTTCTGACATTCAAATTTTGTTTCTGACCATGGTTTCTGAAAATTCAGCCAAAACTGTACAACCTTTGTATTTACACCTTTCTTCTACCTGTAAAGGTAAAGGCTGTAGGCGGGGTGTCAATATAATATAAAGTCAGAATTTGTAGGATTATCCCTTTTTAGTCAATTTGCCTTTTAACAGGAATTAGTAATGTTACTTTACCAAACTAGTAACATAATGTGACACGTTGTTCAAGTACAAACTAGTGGATTGTTGCGGAACTTATGGGTGGACCTCTGAGTCCACTCGCTGCGCTCGTCCCGCAGCCATCTATTTATCAATATGTTGTTCAATTACGATACTAACCTGACTCACTCAAATGTGAGTTATTCTCATTAGTTTAAAAACTACACGTTTCAGTTGAATGTTTTACTTGAACAGTTCAACAGTATATTGGTGAGTAGCTGGAGGTCCACCCATAAGTTCCGCAACAATCCACTTATTTGTACTTGAACAATAACTTATTATATAAAGTCAGAATTTCTAAGATTATTCACTTTTTGTCAATTTGCCTTTCAACAGGAATTAGTAATGTTACTTTACCAAACTAGTAACATAATGTGACAAGTTATTCAAGTACAAACGAGTAGATTGTTGCGGAACTTATGGGTGGACCTCTGCGGCCATCCATTTATCAATATGTTGTTTAATTACGATACTAACCTGACTCACTCAAATGTGAGTTATTCTCATTAGTTTAAAAACTAACGTTTCAGTTGAATGTTTTACTTGAACAGTTCAACAGTATATTGGTGAGTAGTTGGCTGCCGAACTCGCTGCGCTCGTCCCGCAGAGGTCCACCCATAAGTTTCGCAATAATCCACTTATTTACTTGAACAATAACTTATTATATAAGGTCAGAATTTGTAAGATTATCCACTTTTAGTCAATTTTCTTTTAACAGGAATTAGTAATGTTACATTACCAAACTAGTAACATAATGTGACAAGTTATTCAAGTTCAAACGAGTGGATTGTTGCGGAACTTATGGGTGGACCTCTGCGGGACGAGCGCAGCGAGTTCCGCAGCCATCTATTCATTAATATGTTGTTCAAGTACGATACTAACCTGACTCACTCAGTGTCTACTGTTAACCAAAAAAAAAACATGAACAACAACAGCAAAAATAGTTATTTTTCTCCGAATTACATTTAAAGCGGCTATTTATTGACAGTTGACAGGATTGAAAGGAGGATTTTTACTTCCTAGTCACAAAAAATGAACTTTTCTATGGATAACTCTATAACGAATCAAGTTAGGTATAGGGAATGCTTAGGTAACGCTATGTAAGATTCAATTTTCTTTCGAATGGTACCAAAAAACATAATAAGTGACATTTGAAAAAAAAAAAAAACGCGATTATTGATTCCGATGTTTGTAGGTTGCCTGCACCCATATGGTATGAAATGGGCGCACTAATGACACATCAGGAGTTAGCCTGAACCTTCAGCTATTCATCTTCCAAATTTGGGTTATTTTTAGAACGGTTTTCGAGAAACCTTGTTTTTTTTCTAAATAACTATACCAGCAGTTTATAACAAAAAATGACATTTATGTCAAAAACCATAAAAGATAGATTGACAAAACTTGGGTGGTCCAAACTCAAAATTGCAAGGCTGTACTATGTTGTAAAAGATGCAAGTTTCTATTTGAAATAAGGAAGTTAGTGCTTACATTTGGTACACTCTGTATAGTTGAAGATCTGAAAATATGAAAATATTTTAAGTGACACCGGAACAATTGATTATGCTTATAAACCAAATTTGATGTTTCTAATCCCTCTGCAATCTTGAAAACTTCTAACGCACGGGCTACGTAAATCACCCTGTATATAGTATATTCTTGGTGATTGATTAGCTACCTACTGTTGATTCTTGAATTGCTTCTTCTCAAACCTTTAAAAATGATGCTTGGTGATTCTATTTTAAGTGATATTTAAGGAATTGCTAATGGGTTAATTGAATATTTGCAGCTTCTGACAATGATTTCTGAACCTCTTGTTTCTCAATTGCTTCTTCTTCTATAAGTATTCCAGTACAAGAAGTGATGAAAAAGCCAGAAATGTTCGAATGCTTTCACAGATTTTTCATTATAACCACGAGACTTTTGAGTATTATTACAAAATTTGAAATAGGCTTGATCCTTGGCCTGATCTACATAGATATACATGCATGAAAAAAATCCCAAACTCAATCTGCTCAACGTTCGTTTGAAAACTTTTAATGCCTCTAATAAAAATGCAGATTAGAACGAAAACGGTGTAAAAAGAGAAACGAGATCGGCACTTTAACTCATTAAATATTTTACTAAAATCCACCCCTGTCCCTTTTTTTCGCACCATCAACTTACTTATTAAAAGGGTACGATAAATTTTTGCTGGCGCAAAAGCGAATCTTTCCCGAAACGGGCCGTGTTTTGTTTTTTTAAAATTGTGCGGCTCTAAAACAGTTAGTTATATTTTCATTACAACAGCACTCTAATTTCCCACAATATCGTTATGTTTACACCCATTAAGGGTAAGTAGTTCAACTCGAAGTGTCCATTTTATGCAAATTTTGGTACTGGGAAGTGAAGCACTTATAGGCCCTTTTTTGAGGAGCTTACGTTATAAAGATCCCCTAAAAGTTAATTGGTTCGTGAAACGGCGCCTTAACGCAAAAATTGTTATGGAACTTGCGTAATCCGATAGAGAAAATTAGCCCTTCTCCGGCTTAATGTTTTTCAGTAATTGGGGTTTAATGGCCATCGAGCAAAGTGTGCCGTTTTGGGCTTATTGGATCATTTTATTATTGAATGGTTTTTAGCTGTTCAATTAAATATCTCAATAAATGACGGAGATGTATGCGCCAATCGTGGCTATTTAATCTAATGTACTAGTAGGTTAGAAGTTGTGTTGGGTACCTAATTTTCGATTAGTTGACGTCGAACCAACGTTGGTAGAAAACCTACAACCGACTTAGTAGCAGACAGACGTCATGCCAACGTTGTCAAATTACGTGCGGGTTACTTTGATCTTTGAGGCGACATACGATGTGTCTTGTCATGCCGGTCACATTTACTTAGTCCAAATACAGTTGTGCCAACATACAAAAAGTTATTGAGACATCAACTATAAACCTATTCCAATGTTGGAATTGGTGCAGATAACGTTGAAAGACCAGGACCTGTATGGATTCGATTTGTATATACGAAATGGAGTTAATTGTAGATTTTATAGATAACTGATAAAGATTGGGAAGCCAATTTGAATTAAACCGTTCAGGTAGAGACTTGATCGATATACCTACCCATAAATAGATTGAGATTAAGTGACTCTTAAAATATCAAGTTCTCGTCCAGACAATCTGGCAACGCGGCGGTAGTTGGCGGCATAAGCGTGGCGGGCGGCTAGGGGCGGCACACATAGAGCCGCTGCAAGAGTCACGTGACCGTCTGCAGGCCGCAGACGCGTCGAGGCGGCATTGCAGCAGTTACCATGGATACAATTCTTTCAGGAGTTGGCGGTGTCATTGGGACGGCGATATTCCATTTCCCGAATGGTGGCGAATTATTCAAATTCGCTGATTTCGAGGCTCGCTAATTTGTCGAGATTTTGCGAGCGGTAAATTATCATTCGGACGGTTTCGGTACGAGAATCGGAACTCATTACCTCACAAATTATGAACTCTAATGTTTATTAGCATATAAGTAGGACAATTTGTAATAAAAACGTGTTTGGTACTAATTATCCCCATAAAAGTCGACATTATGACACCTCATACACCAAGGGCTAGTCTAATAAATGAAGGCACCTTCCTATACGTCACGACCACTTAAATGTCGTATCGCCGTAAATTACTTTCAGGAGGGTGCTAGGTTGCCAAATCGTCGAAAGGGTAAAACTGGGGCGATGATTAATTGCTGCAGAAACTCGACCCAGGAATAATCGCGGCAAAAATGACGGTAACAAAAAGTTGGCGGGCCGAAAACCCGGGTTATATGGAGGGCGGCCAAAAATGATTTCAGTGTTTTTGGGGTGGGCCAAAAGATAAACGAAATTTGACCGATGATGTATTTATCTTTTCGAGGGATTTTATTTATGGATTTTTTTTGTGAGACAAGACGAAGATGCTTTGTATGGGTTTGGCAACGTTGCATGTATCATGTGTGTCCAGCAGATAAAAGTCGAATTCTAATTTGTTCGCTGTTGACAAATTCCTGCAATGCCCTTGTTCCCTATATTTTTCAGTAGACTGCACAAGAACAAAAGTAAACTTCCATTGTGTATGAGGGATGTGTATTGATTTTAGAACTAAAACGCACGCTTACGAATCCATCAAGTCACCCCCTTCACTCTAGAGGTAGTTGACCTATATTTTCTCTTACACCCTTACTATGTATAAAGACACAACCCCTTTACTAGCAGTAGTTTTTGAAGAGGAAAATAATTAAGTATTTAATATATTATTTCACATACATGTAATTTTTTTCACAACTTAATATGAGATGACATACAAATTTCATGTCTCATTTTTCACTTTTATTTTCAATTCCACGTCTACTTACTGTCATATATTACCCTCATTTTCTTTCCGGTAAACGCTCCCAGCCAAAATAACAAAACAAATCATCTAAACGCCCTTTTGCTTAGTTTGCCAACGTGGCTCGTTTGTTTGGCAACGTCGCGACGTCGCAACGTGGCAGTTCTTCTCTATGTTGACGCGTCACGGGGGTTTACAGTCGGGGTCGTCGGCAGTTCACGTTCAATAAGAGTCATTGCCACCCCGTACCCCCGATTCCGGTTTTGTTTGGGATCGTCGACGGCGGCAGAATTCGACATACCCCTCAGGACCTGACAACGTTGCGACGGCGCTTATAAACCTTGATGCCAGGTTTTTGAAAAATTATTTGAAAATTGGAAATATTTGTCTTTTTAAGACCAGAGATATTTTGTCCTTATAATGAAGTTTGGTAAAGATCCCAGTTTAATCAAATTGGATTAAAGGAATTCAAAGCCTATGTTGAAAAAGTTTTCCCTAAATGTACCCATCAATCTTGAGGTGTCAAATTTTTGAAAAGTGGGTGAAATCGGTGGTGATATCTTTCGATTTCGACAAAACCACAAATAAAACTCAGTCTGGAGATTGACGTGTCATTAAAAACTCAGATTTTAAATTGCAATTTTCTACTTCGTCCCCAACAGAAGTTACGAGGGTGATCTTTTGATAAATATTCAAGTTCAAGGGAAGTTTCACAATATACTTCCAACTTTTTTTTATCTATAGTGTCGGTCTCATACACCTACAGTCATAGACATTTTTTAAAAATGACTTGGATTAGATTTGGACTTTTGACAATATGTATGGAAATTTTGTTGTTCGTTCCCGTTATTACAACCTTTGTGGATGACAGTGCATCTTGAGTTATTGAAGGGCATTTGCCCAGTGGTCGTCAAAATAGTTTCTCCAATTGGAGTTTCTCGCCTTGTAGCAAAAAGTATGTTTCATCTGCAAATTTTGAGTAGTTGCTCCAGATGTGTACAGATCACTCAGATATATATAGTTTGCCTTACGAGTCTAGCACTACGACGTCTGAAGGGCAAGGGGGAATAACGCCATTCATTTCGAGCTTTATGCTGCCTGTCCTAGGTGTACGCGCAGCGTTTTTAAATATTACTTTTTTCTTATAAATGTAGGTGTGTAACATAGATAAATATTAAGGTATTTTCTATTGGAACTCAAATAGCCAATATTGCAATTTTCTTATCCACATTCTTTCCATAGTGCTAGACTCGTAAAGCGAACTTTAAAAGTCAACCAAAATTCTGTGGGAGACTGTTCAATCAAATATAGACAAACTAGGTATATATTTTTGGAATCGGGGCATTGTGCTCTTCAAGAATATAGAATGAAATATAGGGGATCTCATTTGATAAAAGCTGGAAGTATGCAAAATTTCACATTTCTGACATTCAAATGTTGTTTCTGATCATGGTTTCTAAAAATTCAGTCAAACTGTACAACTTTTGTATTTACACCTTTTTTCTACCTGTAAAAGGAGGTAGGTGGAGTGTCAATATATACTCCTGGACAAAATTATCGCACCACTGCACATAAGTATCACCATAAGCAGTGGTGCGATAATTTTGTCCAGGAGTATATAAAAAAACACCCTGTACAGATAAGTGGATTATTGCGAATCTTATGGGTGAACCTCTACGGGACGAGCGCAGCGAGTTCCGCAGCCATCTACTCACCTACTATACTACTGAACTGTTCAAAAAAAACACTCACCTGAAACGTGTAGTTTTTGAACTAATGAGAAAAATTCATAACTGAGTGAATCAGGTTAGTATTGTACTTGAACAACATATTGGTGAATAGATGGCTGGGTCCACCCATAAGTTCCGCAACAATCTACTCGTTTGTACTTGAATAACTTGTCACAATCTATCACTAGTTTGGTAAAGTAACATTATTAATTTCTGTTGAAAGGCGAATTGACAAAAAGTGAATAATCATAATCTTACAAATTTTGAGTTTATATAATAAGTTATTGTTCAAGTACAAATACGTGGATTATTGCGGAACTTATGGGTGGACCTCTGCGGGACGAGCGCAGCGAGTTCCGCAGCCATCTACTCAAGAATAGACTGTTGAACTGTTCAAGTAAGACATTCACCTGAAACATGTAGTTTTTAAACTAATGAGAATAACTCACATTTGAGTGAGTCAGGTTAATATCGTAATTGAACAACATATTGATGAAAGGATGGCTGCGGAACTCGCTGCGCTCGTCCCGCAGAGGTCCACCCATAAGTTCCGCAACAATTCACTCATTTGTACTTGAATAACTTGTCACAATATATTACTAGTTTGGTAAAGTAACATTACTAATTCCTGTTGAAAGGCGAATTGACAAAAAGTGGATAATCTTACAAATTCTGACTTTATATAATAAGTTATTATTCAAGTACAAAGAAGTGGATTGTTGCGGAAATTATGGGTGGACCTCTGCGGGACGAGCGCAGCGAGTTCCGCAGCCATCTACTCACCAATATATACTGTTGAATTGTTCAAATAAGACATTCACCTAGAACATGTAGTTTTTAAATTAATGAGAATAACTCATATTTGAGTGAGTCAGGTTGATATCGTAATAAAACAACATATTGATGAATAGATGGCTGCGGAACTCGCCATAAGTTCCGCAACAATTCACTCATTAGTACTTGAATAACTTGTCACAATATATTACTAGTTTGGTATAGTAACATTACTAATTTCTGTTGAAAGGCGAATTGACAAAAAGTGAATAATCATAATCTTACAAATTTTGAGTTTATATAATAAGTTATTGTTCAAGTACAAATGAGTGGATTATTGCGGAACTTATGGGTGGACCTCTGCGAGACGAGCGCAGCGAGTTCCGCAGCCATCTACTCATCAATATACTGTTAAACTGTTCAAGTAAGACATTCACCTGAAACATGTAGTTCTTAAGCTAATGAGAATAACGCACATTTGAGTGAGTCAGGTTAATATCGTAATTGAACAACATATTGATGAAAAGATGGCTGCGGAACTCACCCATAAGATCCGCAACAATTCACTCAATTGTACTTGAATAACTTGTCACAATATATTACTAGTTTGGTAAAGTAACATTACTAATTTCTGTTGAAAGGCGAATTGACAAAAAGTGGATAATCTCACAAATTCTGACTTTATATAATAAGTTATTGTTCAAGTACAAAGAAGTGGATTGTTGCGGAAATTATGGGTGGACCTCTGCGGGACGAGCGCAGCGAGTTCCGCAGCCATCTATTCATCATTATGTTGTTTAATTACGATATTAACCTGACTCACTCAAATATGAGTTATTCTTATTAGTTTAAAAACTACATGTTTCACTACTACTTTTTCCATAGTTGGAGAATATCATATCATTCATGGCACGCGAAAGAGCTCCTTCCAAATGTTGGACAAGTTTCGTTTGGATCAGCTTAAGAGAATTTGTCTCTACCTTTCCAGGGATGAAAATCACATCAGATATTTCAGCTACCTACAGCAGAATGGCAACTTGATTTGATGCGGGATGATTGTCATTTGGTGGAACTTTTACAATCACTTAAAGCCATGTCAGTCTTTTCTTTTACCTCTGTTGTAGCACATTTTTTGGCATGAGGTAATGAGTTTATAGGGAAGTCTAACGAAAACTGTCAACACTGTTTTGTTTTCATCCTGGATCATCGTCCCTGAAACGGACGTGGCAACGTGGACGTTTAAGTCGGTCGGTGGTGGCAAAAGCATCGAAGCCGCTCTTTTTTCTCTAAAAAGGGGTGGGTTTTTCGTAGTGTTCCCTGCCGCTTCCCGTATGTCTCGCGTTTGCGAATAATGGATGAGGAGTGTTGGGAACTTCTCCATAATTAATACGTTGGAGAGCCATCGAGGCTATATTATAGAGGAGATATAGGAAAGACGGTGCAGTTGAATTATTGATGCCACGTAATTAGAATTCAATTTGCTGATGATGCTAGATGTGAAGCGCGCTAAAGGGGTTGGGAGTTAGGTAAGGGTTAGGTGAACGAACTTTGGGCAAATGCATTGAGGGTAATAACTACTACTTTCTGGGTTCATGTTTTGTGTCTCTTCACTATGCAATCTTCGCATCATTATTTGAAAAATATATATTTGATTTATTTTTAAAATGAGTTCCATGAATTGATGCGATTTGATATGGTTGCTGTTTATGTAAATTATAAAAGGCGACTTTGTCTTATGTTTTGACTGGAATACAAAGAAGAAAGAAGCCGATGCGATGATTCCAATAACTGTATTAAAGAAGTCATTGACGATGCAAAATTATATTTTTTATCGGGGTTATTCGGAAACATACCAATATCGCTTTCAAACTAACAAACACCCAGACAAAGCAAAAATTTCGTGGATTTTTCGTTTAACATGCAAATAATACACCAGTCCAACGACTGTAGGAAAACTGCCAACCGTGTCTATCAAACAATTAATTCCCGCATTGTTTCATAAAATG
This sequence comes from Ceutorhynchus assimilis, assembly GCA_917834065.1. NCBI lineage: Eukaryota > Metazoa > Arthropoda > Insecta > Coleoptera > Curculionidae > Ceutorhynchus > Ceutorhynchus assimilis. The sequence goes on from OU892281.1 coordinate 10,834,421, forward strand.
TGCTGCGAATGGTCGACACTGTTTCTACTAAACACCGTGGTTTATTTGCTCCAATAATCTGCAAAATTGCCAATTTTCCAGGATGTAACTTTGGGTGCATAAAAGAAAAAAAAAATCTGTTTGACATTGGCCTTGTTGATGGATGTTTTTTTTTTGTCATTATAAATACTGATAATGATGATGCAAATGATAATCTTATTATGGGAAAAAAAATCGACATTTCGCCTTTTTATTCGGTAATTTTAGCCCAGCCAGTTCATTTCCAGCGACCGGAAAGTTTGGCAACGTGAACCGTGGAAACACTGGCTGGCACACGACCAAAAAAACCGCAGCAGTTCGGCCCCCAGGGTGCGGCAAATTCGCCCTTCACCAACGATCGTGCTTGCCGGCGACCCTCAACTTCCTGCCTTCGGTTTTCCTGCATTTTTATTTTGTTATGCTAATCACTGGTTATTGGTCGGTTTAAATCAATCAAGACCAGGGACAACGATAACAACAAAAAATTGTATATACACCTGACACTGACTGAGTAATTAGTTTAGGGGTAAAACGGATTTCAATAATTTAATACAAAAGTAACTTTTAGAGTTGAAATCTTTACATACATATAGCCGATGGAAAGTAATTAATTCGGGGACTTTCGTATAATGAGAAATTTGAATTCAATTAGAGCAGCCTAAGAAACTTTCCATAACGGCTCTATTAATATTAATAAATGTCGTATAAACTCCGATTATGATTTAAATAAACGGCATTAGAACTCTGGAAATTGTATAATGGAAAATACTAAGACTGTTGAGGCTTTTGTGAATAGAAATTAATCAACTCACAAACCAACAAACTGATAAGCTTTATGGAAACTGAAAATATCTCAAATATAAGGAGGAGTACGTACATTAGGTCTTATTACTTAAGCACTCTCCTGATTGATCGACGAGTTCCAGGCCGCATTTGAACCAATTGATTTCCCCAAAGTACGATCGCTCGTCATCCCCTTCGATACATATTCCGAAAACTGGGTTAACTAATTTGCCACTTCCTAATCCGCCGTAAAATTCGATGGGGGGATACCCCGCGTACCTTTTCATTTATTAATTAAATCTAATCAGGGTACAGGATATGTGCGATATCCTGACACATGTATGTTAGCTAGGGAATGCTAGGCATTAGGCGAGTTATTATTGTTATTGGAATTTGGTGGGAAGGATCTGAATACTTGATACTAGATGGATACTAGAGATTATTCAAAAAATGCAGTAACAAAATGATGAAATTAGCAACATATTTTTCGATCACGATCAAGGCAGAAATATCACTCAGTGTGTTTTGTCGGATTGTAAAAATCATAGCTCCGTTATCCTGGGCTATTTTTCCATAAAATTTCAGTATGTTGAAGCTGAAAGCTTCTTCAATAAATAAAAAAATATTTGGTTTCTCCAGGTTTCCCAGAAAAAAAAAATAAAAAATTAGACCATTGACACAGGCAGAAATATCACTCAGTATGATTTATCAGATTGTAAAAATCATAGCTCCGTTATGTTGGGCTATTTTTCCATAAAATTTTAGTATGTTGAAGCTGGAAACTTCTTTAATAAATAAAAAAATATTTGGTTCCTCTAGGTTTCCGAAATTTCCAGAAAAAAAATCAAAAATTAGACCATTGACTCTGAGGCAGAAATATCATTGAGTTTTATCGGATTGTAAAAATCATAGCTCTGTTATGTTGGGCTATTTTTCCATAAAATTTTAGCATGTTGAAGCTAAAATTTTCCTAAATAAATAAAAAAATATCTGGTTCCTCCCAGGTTTCCCAGATTCCCAGAAAAAAATCAAAAATTAGACCATTGATTGTAAGGCAGAAATATCACTGTGTGTTTTATCGGATTGTAAAAATCATAGCTCCGTTATCCTGGGCTATTTTTCCATAAGATTTCCGAGAAGATTTCAGTACGTTGAAGCTGAAAGCTTCCTTGATAAATAAAAAAATATCTGGTTCCTCCATGTTTCCCAGATTTCCAGATAAAAAATCAGAGATTAGACCATTGACTCTAGGACAGAAATATCACTCAGTGTGTTTTATCGGATTGTAAAAATCATAGCTCTATGTTGGGGTATTTCTCCATAAAACGTTAGTATGTTGAAGCTGAAACTACGTTAATAAATAGAAAAATATCTGGTTCCTCCAGGTTTCCCAGATTACCAGAAAAAAAATCAAAAATTTTAGTCCATTGCAGGGGCGTGACCAGGATGGGTGGCAGGGGGCCTGAAAGTAGACAAAATCTGTATACTGCTCATATCATAAAAAGCTCAAACGATAGTAGGTCTCTGTATATTTCTATCATTTTTCTGCATGGCAACCCTCAGACAAAATGTCGCCACTGCTTGACACCCACTAAGAAAGAATTTCATGGAACTCCTATCCAAAACAAAAATTGTGAAAATGCATCCTTTGATGTAGATTCCCAAATAAAGTGATGATGAAAACAATGACGAACGGTTGAAATAAAGATAATAAGCTAAAAAAGAGACATGTAAGGTTAAACCATTCAGTCAGTAGGTATTTGGAAAAAATGAAGAAGATTACTGGATGACTATAGTAAAATCTTTGGACCTAATTAAAGTCACTTCAAAAAATGCTAAGCAGTATACAATTGAATGGAAGAAAGAGATTTATGAAATTGATGGCATAGAAAACAACAACATAAAGCGTTTAATGACACGTAAAATTCTTCAAATCGATGATCGGCATCTCCTCCGGTGCAGTCCCCAGACGTCCCTCGTCCGTTTATGTTTTCAAACTGCGCCGGAATCCGACACCGTATCTTCCGAGAAATCTACATTCGTTAAATTATTATTGTGGCTATTAAAATCGCCGTGTACCTACGTATAATACATACGAATCCCGACAACCGACCGGACTCTTGTTTTACTTTTGTTTGTTCCTCTCCTATAAACCAACAAAGAGACCAGTTTCATTTTTTTCACATCGACCCGTATAATTTACTGCGTATGCAAGGTTTCACATGGTCTTCTTAGCGCGCGGCCTTAGCCTTAGTGCGTTTATTTTTTCGCTTGTCGAAAACCAGTACGGTCGATTCTTCTTCTTCTTTTTAGCCTTTTTTTTTTTAAAGTCATTTAAATAAATGGATTAAAAGCCTGGGAATGGTTTAAGTGCAGGTTCGAGAGATGTAACGCGTAGGCGAAGACATAAAGAAGTGCGCTGATGATGAACCCGTAATACGTCATTTTATTACAGACAAAGGATTGGAATGTTTACCAATACAAACCATTTGTGTGAGCAACTTTTGATGTTAACCACATCACACCAGTTCCTTCTTCCAGGTGCAATCGATTTTCGGTTCAATTACGCCATTATATTAATCTGGTTTATCTCAACAGCATACGCGCCGTAAATGCAACACTTTAAAATGTGTCACATGTAGCGCCCACACCAAGCAGCAGCAGCACACAGTGAGGTTGTCTACCTTTGGTGATCACTTGACTACGACGCCGTTTGCAGCACCATTCTTCCGGTATCTATTTTAATATTTATCAAGGAATCACACACGACGGGCGACTTATCTTGTTTACTTCTCGGAATTATCTAGAGCTATGGGAAAAAGTACTTTGCGTAATAATAATTAATATGATGAAGGTTATAGTATAAGGCATCAAATTTATCAACAAGAATACTCATTTGCTAAAATGATTGATATTTAGAATATCTCCAAGTATTCGTAAGTTTGTAATGGTTTATCCAAGTATAAATAGTCGTTGAAATAATAGATTCATTCTAATATCGTAGTATCTTCATCTGGTTGCGTACTTTGTAGTCAGTTCAATTTCAAGAAATTGTCAGATTAAAATTTGGCTTATTTGATATTTTTTGGTACTAAAAATTAGTTCAGTTTTGATGAAATGATGATCCCTCAATATTGTCTTCGCGGGTTTCCTGGTCTTCAATAAGTCGTGGATAACAGTGTGGTTCTATTTTACTCCTCTCCATCGCAAAATACTGCTAACATCTTCCTCAATAGCATTACCAATTATTCTATCTTTGAACAATTAGAATCCAGTGTCGAAATCATGGCGGAAATGGGGTTGGTAGATAAATGTCAATGCATTCCTTTTATAGTTGGGACTGAAATCATGATAATTGAGTAGTAATCAACTTCATGACGTTACAACAAAGCAGATCATACAAACTGCACTATCACAGGTTTTATTGTATTGGACTTGAAAAATCGAAGACAGTCAAATGGAGATGAGTCTGGCACATAAGGTGGCCAAGGCTCAAAGAAATGTTAAAAGGTTATTATTTTGGTGGCCAAAACCTAAATACTAAATTTGTGTATCAATAGCATTTCAATTGTGTCCAGTGTTGCCAGGTTTATTGATTTATAAGTAGATCTACTGATTTGGTTACTGGTAGTAATGTTACTTTACCAAACTAGTAATATATTGTGACAAGTTATTCAAGTACAAACGAGTGGATTGTTGTGAAACTTATGGGTGGACCTCTGCGGGACGAGCGCAGCGAGTTCCGCAGCCATCCATTCATCAATATGTTGTTTAATTACGATATTAACCTGACTCACTCAAATGTGAGTTATTCTCATTAGTTTAAAAACTACACGGTTCAGGTGAATGTCTTACTTCAACAGTTCAGCAGTATATTGCTGAGTAGATGGCTGCGGAACTCGCTGCGCTCGTCTCGCAGAGGTCCACCCATATTAAGTTCCGCAACAATCCACTTATTTGTACTTGAATAATAACTTATTACATAAAATCTGAATTTTTAAGATTATCCACTTTTTGTTTGTCAATTCGCCTTTCAACAGGAATTAGTAATGTTACTTTACCAAACTAGTAATATATTGTGACAAGTTATTCAAGCACAAATGAGGGAATTGTTGCGGAACTTATGGGTGGACCTCTGCGGGACGAGCGCAGCGAGTTCCGCAGCCATCTATTCACCAATATGTTGTTTAATTACGATTCTAACCTGATTCACTCTAATGTTAGTTATTCTCATTAGTTTAAAAATACACGTTTCAGGTGAATGTCTTACTTGAACAGTTCAACAGTATATTGGTGAGTAGATGGCTGCGGAACTCCCGAGGTTCGCCCATAAGTTCCGCAATAATCCACTTGTTTGTATAGGGTGTTTTTTTATGTACTGACACTCCACTTACCTCCTTTACCTTCACAGGTAGAAAAAAGGTGTAAATACAAAAGTTGTACAGTTTTGGCTGAATTTTTGGAAATGATAGAATTATTTGTGATTCATTCTAATATCCTAGTATCTTCATCTGGTTGTATACTTTGTGGTCAGTTCAATTCCAAGAAATTGTCAGATTAAAATTTGGTTTAGGTGAATTTTTTTTTTGGTGCTAAATTTTCTATTACTTCAGTTTTGATGAAATAGTGATCCCTTAACATCGACTTCGAAGGTTTCCTGCTCTTCATTAAGTCTTGGATAACACTGTGGTTCTATTTAACTTCTCTCCATCGCAAAATACTGCTGACATCTTCCTCAATAGCATTACCAATTCCATCTTTGAAGGACTCGTTTACTTTTCTAAAAGTTTGTTCCAAATATCGCGATTATGATGGAATTGAGGTTGGTAGATAAATGTCAATGCATTCCTTTTAGAAGCTGAAGCTGTAATCATGTTAATTGAGTAGTAATCAGCTTTACAACAAAGTAGATCACACAAACTGCACTATTACAGGTTTTATTGTATTGGACTTGAAAAATCGAAGACAGTCAAATGGAGATGAGTCTGGCACATAAGGTGGCCAAGGCTCAAGGAAATGTTAAAAGGTTATTATTTTGGTGGTCAAAACCCGAGCCAAAACCTAAATAGGTACTAAATTTGTGTATCAATAGCATTTCAATTGTGTCCAGTGTTGCCAGGTTTATTGATTTATAAGTAGATCTACTGATTTGGTTATTGCGGTCTACTGATATGCGTAAAGGCATGCGTTGTTGTTGGTTAGTCAATTGGTCACATAGCGTTATGCTGTACAACTAACTGCAGCCTGTTTCACCTGTTTTTATAAGTCTAGACTACTGCATAGGTACCTACTTCCATTTGAATAAATCTGAAAACATGCAACATTTCACATTTCTGACATTCAATTTTTGTTGTCGATACTTTACAACTTTTGTATTTACACCTTTCATCTACTTGTAAAGGTGAAGGCTGTAGGTGGGGTGTCAATATATATAAAAAAATACCCTGTACAAATAAGTGGATTATTGTGGAACTTATTGGTGGACCTCTGCGGGACGAGCGCAGCGAGTTCCGCAGCCATCTATTTATCAATATGTTGTTTAATTACGATATTAACCTGACTCACTCAAATGTGAGTTATCTCATTATTTTAAAAACTACACGGTTCAGGTGAATGTCTCACTTCAACAGTTCAGCAGTATATTTGTGAGTAGATGGCTGCGGAACTCGCTACGCTCGTCCCGCAGAGGTCCACCCATAAGTTCCGCAACAATCCACTTATTTGTACTTGAATAATAACTTATATAAAATCAGAATTTATAAGATTATCCACTTTTTGTTAATTCGCCTTTCAACAGGAATTAGTAGTTACTTTACCAAACTAGTAATATATTGTGACAATTTATTCAAGTACAAATGAGTACATTGTTGCGGAACTTATGGGTGGACCTCTGCGGGACGAGCGCAGCGAGTTCCGCAGCCATCTATTCATCAATATGTTGTTTAATTACGATATTAACCTGACTCACCCAAATGTGAGTTATTCTCATTAGTTTAAAAGCTACATGTTTCAGGTGAATGTCTTACTTGAACAGTTCAACAGTAAATTGATGAGTAGATGGCTGCGGAACTCGCTGCGCTCGTCCCGCAGAGGTCCACCCATAAGTTCCGCAATAATCTTCTTATCTGTACTTGAACAATAACTTATTATATAAACTCAAAATTATGATTATTCACTTTTTGTCATTCGCCTTTCAACAGAAATTAGTAATGTTACTTTACCAAACTAGTAATATATTGTGACAAGTTATTCAAGTACAAACGAGTGGATTGTTGCGAAACTTATGGGTGGCCGCAGCCATCTATCCACCAATATGTTGTTCAAATACAATACTAATCTGATTCACTCAGTTATGAATTTTTCTCATTAGTTCAAAAACTACACGTTTCAGGTGAGTGGTTTTTTTTGAACAGTATATTGGTGAGTAGATGGCTGCGGAACTCCCGAGGTTCACCCATAAGTTCGGCCATAATCCACTTATTTGTATAGGGTGTTTTTTTTATGTACTGACACCCTACCTATCTCCTTTACCTTTACAGGTAGAGAAAAGTTGTAAATACAAAAGTTGTACAGTTTTGGCTGAATTTTTAGAAACCATGGTCAGAAACAAAATTTGAATGTCAGAAATGTGAAATTTTGCATGCTTCCAGCTTTTTTCAAATGGGATGCCCTATATTTCATTCTATATTCTTGAAGAGCACAATGCCCCAATTCCAAAAATATATATAGTTTGTCTGTATTTGATTGAACAGTATCTCATATATTCGATTCCAAAAATTGTAAAAGTCCTACTATCCTACTACTGATTTTTTGAACAATTCTACCTCTACAGGTGGAAGCTGCAGGTAAAATTTGGGGTAGGTACTTGGTTTCTCTGATAGTATTTTTAAAATTTTTTGAACCAAATATGTTGGAGCCGGCTTAACCAAATATAGACAAACTATATAGTTTTGGAATCGGGAAATTGTACTCTTCAATTCAAGAATATAGAACCAAATATAGGGCATCCCATAGGTACTGCATATTTAATAGGAATATCTCATGTGTCTTAATCTTAATAAACTATTTCTCATAATTAGTATTGGTGTTTGATTTTCTAATGCAAGTTTTCATAGTCTAATACACAGTCTAGTGATTTAATGATTTGAAAAAACGTAGTTAAAATAATTAATTGAGTATAGCCTAATGGTTTATTCCTTTAACAAGGCAACTTATCTGTCTACTGATTTCTACTGATACTTAGACTGGTAATCTACTGACAAAACAAAATATGACCTGGCAACACTGATTGTGTCAAGGTTTAGCAGAAAATTAGACAATTGCCTATTGAATTTTTTTGATAAAACTTGAGATTTTCTCCACTTTTTAAAGCAATAAGCGTTTAATTAATTTTTTTCTAAAAGGAAATTGGCTCACTTCCAAGCCATTGAAAGGGGAATATTGAAAATCAAACTTTTTTACTCTCCCCGGCTGCAAGCCTCACGAAGTTTTTCTTTTAAAGTTTTTAATATTCTCTTTGACGCTGATCTTTCCGATCTGCTTGCTTCTTTGTCTCAACTTTTGGGAGCAAAGTTTAAAGTGTTATTGAATTTGCTGTTTTTCTGATACGTGTATGAGAAATCTTTGTTGTTTTAGACTCTTTATTAAATGGTTTTTGGGAACTTTTGGATTTATTGTCAAACTTTCAAGGAAAAGTTACAGGTAGATATAGATACGCCACTGTTTATCTAGTTAACGGATGCTATTATTGCATTGGAGAAGTGGCATTTACCCTAAAGATATTTCTAGACGTACGCACTAGACAAGCCACTGATGAAACGGCTGAAATAATGTAATGCACACTTTGCTGGCCAGGAGCCAGGGAAGTGACATTTCATAAAGAATTTCAATCTTTATAGTCGCACGCTGCAGGCAGCTAGTTTTCCTGCTGCAACATTCGCTTTATCATTGAATTTTATTATTAAAACTGGATGTTTCAATTTTTTTACTGTCCTTCATGTATGCAAAAAACCTTGACAAGACCGTTGACTTCCCACGACGGCATTTTTTCCAATCAAAACTTGATTATGATCATATACCCTTTTCAAGTGAGGTTTTTTCCGACTAGCGATAAACAACAAACTAATGAGAGTGTTATGTCCATTCATGGTTCATAATTTAGTTCTGATGATGCCCCGCTTCATGAAATATGTAACTGACACTTTAATCCTCTTAACTATGAATAGTCACGAAGAGAATTATTATTGAAGATGGTAAACTAATCCAAATTATAATATTCACCACAATGATAATTTAAAATAGGTGCAAGTTCGTGTTTAAATTTAGAATTGCGGTGTACAGTATTGCAGGTAGTTAGGCAACTAAGTCAACAAAATACCTTCTTACTATGTCGGGATCTTTTATAACCGGTGTGTGTGTGCTTCTTAAAAATGCAATGCCACCCGGTATTTCAAGACGAAAACGTGCGTTCGGGCCTTAACTAAAACAAACAAGTACCCGCCTGAGAGGTTGTTTCAAGTTCCGTCGTAAAACCCAAGCAAGAGGATATGAACCAAAAAAAAAAAATTTAGGTTCACACGCATTATATGAAAAAGACTACTTAGAACAGGAGGAAAGGAAGTTATAATTTTACTACTAAAGCACAGCTTTATGTTAATAATGCATTGAAAAATCAATCGAATATTTTTACTTTCGATTGTAGAAAATAGTCAAAAAGAATATTAGTTCACCACTTAAGAATGAGGTTCCCCAAACGATGTATTTTGGTACTGCCTATAATTTCCAGTCCTGTTTTTCCGGTAATTTTGACCCGCTCTATCGATTGGTAAAGTCAAAATTGAGCAAAACTGGAAAATGAAAAAATCGAGTTTTTTATACCCCCTTTAAATTCTGATTTTAAAATATTCATACCGCAAATGCTCGGTAACCGTTGAGCAAATTGCATTGAAATTTTTAGCTTTTGTAGCTCTTATTGACCTCTAAATGGCCTGTAACTTACAATATTTTCAGATTTATAGAGAATTTAATGCTCTTTTCAATGATATATGATTTATTTCAATTCGCTCGAAATTTAACAAAGATATGGGCAATGAAGGCAGAATTCTATTTAAATTATGAGAAATGTTAAAGAAATTATGCGAAATTATATTGTAATTATGTGAAATTTGATAGAAATTATGCGAAAATATATTGTAATTTCTTTTGGACTTTCCAGGTATGACATGGAATTCCATTTAATTTCAATAAAATAAGAAGGTATCTGAGAAATGACAATTCCAAAAAAAAAAAGTTTAAATTTTAGCAAAATTCCATAGAAATTATGCGGAATCCCCCAAAATTTACGCAGAATTCCATTGAAATTACATAGGGTTTCAAATAGGTATGCTAAATTCCATCAAAATTATGCGAAATTCAAGTGAAATTAGAGAAGTAATGACGTGGAATTCCAAAGAGAAAATAATTAATTTTGGAAAAATTACATGAAATTCTATAGAAATTATGCAAGATTCTATAAAAATTATGCGAAAATTCAGAGAAATTAAATGGAATGGAAAATGGCGTAGGTCAGTAGGCGTAATTTCATAAAAATTATGCAAAATTTCATAAAATTTATGCGAAATCCCGCAGAAACTAGGAGGAATTCCATTGAAATTATGCTCAATACCATAGAAATGATGCCTAATTTTATACAAAGTATGCAGAATTTCATTGAAAATATGCCAAGTCCCATTAAAATTATGCGGAATTCTAGTGAAATTAAATGGAAAGCGACAAAGAATTCCAAAAAAGCGTTGAGTTTCAAAAAAATCAAAATCCCATAAAAATTATGTGGATTTAATTCGTATAGATTTCCATAAAAATTACGCGAAATTTCATAGAAACTATGCAAAAGTACAAAGAATTTCTGCGGAATTCTAAAGAAAATATGCAATATTCTATAAAAACTATGCAAACTTCTACTGAAATTATGCGGAATTACGTGGAAATTATGCGGAATTTCATAAAAATTGTGTGCAATTAAATAAAATTCCAGGGATACGATGTAGAACTCCAAACAAAAATATGTGGAATTCCGGTAAAATTATGAAATTCTGATGAAATGCCAATAATTTTCCTCAAGTGCAGTTCCAAGTAATTTTTAAATATTTTAAATTATTCTCGTGAAATTCCAAAAAAAAATATGATAATATTTAAAATTCCTGTGAATTTCCGAGGAATTCCTGTGAAATTTCTTGTAATTACAGAAAATTATATGGATTTTTTTTAGAATTCCAGAGAATTTATATGAAATTCTGGTGTACATTTTTTTTTTAAATTTACTAAAAAAAAGAATTTTTCCAGTACATTTCAGAGACCTTTGACACCGTCGTTGCGGTTGCGCTGAATTTTACCTTATACTTCAAAATTCAGGCAAATTTTTATTAATCAATTAATAATAATTATTGAAATTTGAAATACCTTATAAGTAATAAGCTACTAACAACTTACTCAAATATCAAAAATCTTGTGAAATTATTTGGGATTTCAGTGGAATTCCGATGAAATTGCATTAATTTTCCTGGAATTCCAGAAAATTTCTGTAAAAATTACATGAAATTCTCGTGATATTTTAAATAATTCTAGTGAAATTATTTGTAAAATTATATTTCGAAAAAGTTCTAATGAAATTCCATCTATTTTCCGGAAATTCCACGTAATTCCCTCGGAATTCCAAGTTATTCTCGTAAAATTCCAAAAAATTTCCGTAAAAATTACATTAAATTTTCATCTAACTTTAAAAAATTCTTGTGAAATTATTTAGAATTAAGCGGAATTACGTGGGATTCCGGTAAAATTATGTGATAAGAATTACGATGAAATTTTCCGACTATTCGACTCAATGCCTCCGGAATTTTAAGTTATTCTCGTGAAATTCCAGAAAATTCCCATGAAATTCCAAAATATTTAGGTAAAATTACGTGGAATTTCCGTTAAATTTCTAAAAAAAATCCTGTAGAATTACATGAAATCCTTGTAAAATTCAAAAAAAAAAAAAAATCCCTAAAGCTACTGATAATTTCAGTGGAATTTTGAAGAATTTCTATGGTATCACTTGGAATTCTCGTGAAATTGAAAGAAAAAATTGCATAAAATTTTTGTGAAATTACTTAAATTTTTTATTGAATTCCCAAGAATTCTCGTGAAATTAGGTACATGGAATTTCCGCGGAATAACTCAAAATTTAAGTGAAATAATATGAAATACTCGTGAAATTCCGAAAAGTTCTTGTACTTAATACTTTAGCAATATTCCTGTGGAGTAAATCGGAACTTTGGTGGAATTAAAAAAAAAAATGTGAAGTTTCAGAAAATTTCTTCAAATCTGTTTGGAATTTTCGTGGAATTTAAAAAAAAATTCTTTCTACAAAATAACTAGAAATTCCAAAAAATTCTTCTGAAATTTCTTAGGTAATTTTACAAAATTACTTGAACTTCTGAAATTATTTGGAATTCTAGCAAAATTTGAAAAAAATCCTGTTAAGTAAATCAAAATTCTCGTGAAATTCCAAAAAATTCACAAGAAACTACTTAAAAAATCGTATAAATAATTAGGAAATTCAAAAAAAAAAAAAAACGTGAAAGTATGTATTTTTTAAATTTCAGCAAAATTCCAAGGAATTTTTATGAAATAACTCAGAGTTTCAGTGAAATTTACGTGAAATGACCAGAACTATCAAAAAGTAATTTGTGAAATTACATGGAATTCTAGAAAATTCCTGTGAAAATACAGAAAATTTCTTTGAAACTAATTGGATTTTTAGTGGAATTCCTTAGAATTTTCAGGGAATTCTGGTGTGCAACTTATCAACATTCTATGAACATTCCTGTAACATTCTATAATAAGAATTTCAGTGAAATTTTGGAAAATTCTTGTAACATTACACGAAATTCTCATGAAATATCAGAAGAATTGCAATTATTAGTTTTACCCCCTTAAACCACCTCCGAAGTAATTTGCAAGTCAAAAGAAAATTCAACGAACATCCCGTAACGCTTTGTATTATATTAGAAAAGTCTTTAAATTTAATAATATTACCAATGATTAATTAATCCGTTAAGTCAACCAAAACACAAACACACAGATGGCTTGATTACATATTTAAAAATAGATTATTCGACACTCGATATAAGAAGAGAATCTCCCACTAAGAAATTTGTCAGTGGAGGCATTTTAGTATATTAAGAACTGCACCCATATGGTGCTCGTTTTTCTTAATTACGCCACCTTTCAGGGAGTCATTCCACAAATTTGTCTAATAATAAATTATTGACAACGTTTGAGATTTCCCAGTGGACTAAACCGTTCAAGTCAATCCAAAATGCATTCGTTAGTTAAAACCCTATGAAAAATGCATATACTTTTGAATTATTGTGTGCAGGCGAAAATCTAATTTGGTTCGAACAGACAGCAAAAATGGATTTTCTATTTCGGAAACGAATTTCGTGTCTGTCGGATACAATTTAAAAAAAAAACACCAGAGCAAAGCAATATTGCCGGTTTGAAATTCAATTTACTCTCGCGCTTTGCTGCCCCGACAGTTTTGTTGGTTAATTTTATCGTTCGAAGCTTAATACTCTTTACAATTGGGGCGGCGCACTATTAACTTTGGCGATAATACCTTAATAACACGAGCGGTCAGCAACTTTTATTGTGAAGTATAAATTGTACTGAATGGACATAATGAATACAATGTTTAAACCATGTCATCAGACCTAAAAACTCTTTATAATAAAGGTTGTGATTTACTGATATGCATCGTTTAACTAGACGATTTTCACTTTCTTTCCTATATTCCAATATATCCAATATACCAGCATTGCACCGTGGTACATTCTCTTCTGCAGCAAATTTCTGCACGAAACGGTCTGGTCTGACTGGCCGGCGTCCTCGTGTGATCGGCCTGATGCAAGGTGAAGCGCCCCTGACCCGGCAGGCAGCAGGTTGAAGGGCGTTTCTGCTGCTTTGTCTGTCGCAGACGTCGACGTGCCGATTCTTCTTCTCTCCTCTCGATCGTATTAATTATATCCTCAAACCCATCGGCCGAAGGATTTTATCTCTCCTTTTAGTTAGGCCAAGCGGCCCGACTTCGATATACGTGCATAACAAAACTAATTCCCATGTTCTCTTTGTTTCAGGCTGCAAAATCAAGGCTCTGCGTGCGAAAACAAACACATACATCAAGACGCCAGTAAGAGGTGAGGAACCCGTTTTCGTGGTAACTGGACGCAAAGAGGATGTCGCTAAAGCCAAGAGGGAAATTTTGAGCGCTGCCGAACATTTTTCGCAGATCAGAGCTTCTCGCAAGAACAATCTTGCTGGACTAGGCTCAGGTGCCAGTACTCCTCCGGGACCACCAGCTAACATTCCTGGTCACGTTACTATCCAAGTGCGAGTACCTTACAGAGTTGTAGGTTTGGTTGTTGGACCTAAAGGCGCTACAATCAAACGTATCCAGCATCAGACTCATACTTACATTGTAACTCCCAGCCGCGACAAGGAACCAGTCTTCGAAGTTACTGGCATGCCTGAAAATGTCGAATCAGCTAGAAGAGAAATCGAAGCTCATATTGCTATGCGTACTGGCAACAGTTCGGCCATGAATGGTATGCCAGCTTTAGGAGGGCTCGAAGACAACGAAATTTTCGCATCACTATGCAAAAATGGATTAAGCTCTATCTTAAACTACATGGAACCCACACAGGATCCATTTCCTGTAATGACATCGTCCACTGGAAGCAGCGGTGCTTTTTCTAGCTCCGGCTCCTGCTCGAGCAGCTCTTCAAGTATTGGCGGCAGAGATTTGGGTACCATCTGGGGTTCACAAGACAGAGACGAGGGTCTAGGTGATTCTCCTAGCTTCGATACATCTACAGCTCTCTCAAGCATCTGGTCTTACCCAACAGTATCAGTACCATCAAGGCCCAGCCCAACTAACAGCACCAGCCCAGCAGATTCTTTGTTGTCATCCAGCACGAAATGTTTGGTATGCAACGATAGCAAAGTGACGCACGCTTTGGTACCATGCGGTCACAATTTCTTCTGTATGGATTGCGCCAACAGGGTATGTGAAGGCAGCGAAGCTCAATGTCCAGTATGCTCTCTACCAGCGATTCAAGCGATCCGCATCTTCTCGCCCAATCCTTAAGCAGTGAATCACGTTTGATGATTGATCTCGCTCGAATCCTCCGTTTGTCCAAAAAAGACCTACGGGTAAGAAGTAGCTTGTAGTAGCGGATTGTACATCAGTATTATTTTTATACCAGCTGCTTCTTACCTTTTTTTTTTTTGGTCTACACACCCATCACATTCCCCTGGGTCTCTATAATCCTGTGTTCAGCTTGACGGTTCGACTCTTAGCGCTATAAGGAAATCACATACAACGAATACTAAAAAAAAAATTGGGTTGTTATTTTTATTGTTAATTTTTTTCAAGAATTTTAGTTTTGTTTTGTTCTAGAGTGTTTTTTTTTTAGCTAAGCAGTCCGGACCCGTCCGAGCTTAGTCATCCTATGCCAGTTTTTCATATTTCCTTTTTTTTTAATTGTATTACCGGTTTTTATGTAGTATTAGAATTGTATCGTTTTTCTTGTTTTTGACAATGATTTTCTTAAAAGTACCTAATCATTTGTGCAATGAGTTTTGAATGATAGGATTAGTTTGGTTTTCTCAATTGGAGCTAATACTGCTAGCTACCATACGATTTTCAGCTGTTCAAAAGGAGTTCAAAAACTTCAAAGCCGATTAAGTTGCGTCACAATTATTTGGAAATAATTCCATCTAGAAATCAGTCTACAGCTTAATGAAAATGTTTCAATGTTTCACACATGATAACTTACCAGAAATAACGCAACTTGATGCTTTTTTTGAACATCCTCTTAAAGGCTGGAGAGCTACATAGTGAATAGCAGTCAAACAAATTACGTTCTAAACTCATTGTACGCAATTGTCACATACCCTATAAAAGACATAAAATTTGCGACACCATTATGATAATGTAAACTATTTTGAAAAAGTAAATTTTTATATTTAATAATACTACTCGGATATAAGTATTTCTCGTTATTTTTTAAAATATTATATTTTTTTAAGTTTCGCCATTATTGTGAACTCGGATCACACATTTTATAAAGTCTGAAACAGCAATTCTCAAAATATTGTTTAAGAAAATATTTAACATTAAAGTATAGCAAAAAAAAAAAATTAAAAAATATAATAATAATATATTAATTGATTGGAGTGAGATAAAATACATTAAAATAGATTTTTGTAGTGGAGAGAGAGAACGAGTTGGTTAATAAATGCAGTGAGATATGAGTGCATCTGAGAAATAATGAAAAAAAAATAAAAGCGGACACACTCAGCCTTCACAGGGCTTTTTGGCTGTGATCTTCAATTAAAATAAACTGCCATTACGAAGCGCATTTAAGTCCCTGTTCAGGACATCTTTGTCCTGTCCCAGCACCACCCCTAATAACAAAATACATATCCATTAATTGTTAGTTAAATCACTTATATTGTTAATAATATTGTTCTGTTATGGTGTGATGCATATAATATATTTTTAAGTCCAATGAATAAGTTTATTATAAATTTATATTTTAATTATTGTGTGCCAACAGGGTCCAGGATGCTTCCAATGGTACGTAGAATTTTTCTATAATAATTCATCAGTCGATCAATATTCAAAAATTTCCAGTAATTATTAAACAAGAAAAAATTAAAACGTCACGGTCCTGCGCTGGTGTGTCCGCAAATAAATTTTGATCCTTCAGTATTCACATTATCATCTCATTTCACAAAAACACCATTTAATTTAGATGCATGTTTGTTTGTATAGATTTTTTGTTATTTTTAAGACTTTTAATCAAACAGGGGATATTTGACCATAATTTAAACATTTTATTTTTATTAGAATTTTTTTCTTAGTTGGTTGGGGATAGAGTCAAGGAGTTCTATTGATTTAAAAATTTGCTGTTCATTATTATATAATGATTTGGCAAGGTTTTTTTCAAAGTTTCCTGAGTGGTCTACTTACAATGTTCTGTTTGATTTTTTGGTTTAACAATAGCAAATTTTTATCAAATTTATGTGAGGTTTATTATGACATAATTTTCGTATGCATTTCTCCTTACTGCACTTCGTAGACAATTTCTTTATACACTCCGTGGCTGACGCATCCTGTTTATTATGCGCTTATATATTACTTATTAATATATGTATTATCTATTATATATATTTAAATATTAAGAAGCTATATTTTGTTTTTATTTATTTTTTTATGTAGTATTTGAAAATTGTCGTTATTAGATAAATTATATATATTTTATTATTATTATTAATATTATTATTATTCTTGCTTGCGAGGTAGCGTCAGCCAGGGACAATATTTACTTAGAGAGCCCTGGATTTTGGGTACTCTATTTTAGCTTAAGTTGTTTAATACGTACACTGTATATAAGTTGTTGTTTTGTAGCATTAATATTATACTTATTATTTTATTTTTTTACATATTTTTGAGGAGATATTTAACTATGAATGTTAGTACAAGTTCATGTTCACAGTTTCGTGTGCAGAGTGACTATATGAATTAGATTTTTTTGATTAGTTATATTTTATATTTGATATTTTACTTATATAATAATATAAACTCTATCTCGAAGTAGTTCAACTTTTCTTTTCTAATTTTTATATTATTTTATTTTTGAATCTTGAATGTATAAGTGTGTTTTCTATTTAGAAATTTATAAATTAGACGATGATTGATTTTTTTTTTACACGTAGCGACTGAGGAAAAAAGTTTTCGTTTCTTTTTTTTTTTTGTTTGCTTGGAACAGCTCTTTTGGGCAGCTAAAGTGACAGAGCGTAGTGATTTTTTTTATACTATTTTGCTGCGTGAGCATGGCGTTCGATAAGACTCAACTATGTCCAGTACGCTTTAGGTGCCCTTACAGAAGACTATGGCAAATAATTTAAGGATATTTTGACTTTTTTTTTATAATGTTTACTTTGCTACCAAATACCAATAAAGTTCGTGATTTATAATTTTTTTTATTTTATTTTATGTTTTGTTTGGTGGTTTTGCTTATGCCAGTTATTTAGATTTGCTTCTTAGTTTAAAGTATAATGAGACCATTATCAGTATTTTAATCCAATAATCCCATGGTTTCAATTATTGTCACCTACCAAAATAATTGGCATAAGTGTTCCATATTTTTTAGCGCAGTCATTATAGAAATTATCCAAGAAAAATCTGCCAACTGACTTAATGTATGTATGTGTATGTGTGTGTTGGAGGTGTCAGTTGCACCACGACCAAGGTTGATCTATTATTCCCCTCTTTCTGCTGGTAAGTCCCTTAGGAATTTTAGCATGTCTAGCGGTTCCAGGGCTGGAATGTCTTCCGACTGTATAAGGGCACTTCCAGATTCTTCATCCTTGAACTACTAACGGCATCGCAGTTCAGTAGAAGATAATGAGGTGTCTCTTCTCCGTCTTCACAGAATCTGCATGTGCCACCTTCTAACCCCAACTTCTATAGGTGTTTCTTAAGTTTGCAATGCCCCGAGAGAAACCCGGTTAGAGTCTTGAGACTTTTCTTGCTAAGGTTGACCAGCAGTTTTGTTCTTTTTTGGTTGAAGTTGTTTGTTCCTTAGCCGGTTCTCTTCTTTTTTGAGGATTTCTTGGAGATACGTATTTCCGACGCCGCAAAATGGTTCCAGCCCAGTGAAGGGAGTAGATGGTTCCGATTCTTGCGAGTCTGTCTGCGCATTCGACACCTATATGTCCGGGCACCCAGAGGAGGGTTAATTTGTTGCGTTTTCCCAGCTCATTTAGTTTCTGTAGACATTCCCATACTGTCTTAGAATTGATGACCGTGGATTTCAATGCTTTGATAGCTACTTGGCTGTCAGATATTATTATAATATCTCGTTTCCGATAACTTCTGTTCAGGTTGAATTGCACGCATCTTCCGATCGCATGAAGTTCCGCTTGAAATATGCTTGGTGATTTACCCATTGGCACAGAGTATTTGGTCCATGGCCCGAATACTCCGACTCCAGTTCCCTCAGCAGTTTTGGAACCGTCTGTGTACCATTTGATGGTGTTTACTTTAAGGGATTGGATAGATTCCATGTTCCATCTGTTTTTTGTACTTAGCTCGATGAAACTAAACTAAATTCATCAACAATCGCGTCTTTTAGTAGATCCATGAGGTGTGCACAGTTTGGGAGGGAAAAAGTTCTGCAAGGTGCGTTTCCCTTTGTAAACCTATCTTCTCTAGTCTTGTCATGATCCACTGGCAACCCGCTTCACTATTATGTGGAGTGGTGTGAGGTCTAGAGTAGAATGACTTCTAATGCCGCGGTTGAGCATGATCTCATTGCGAGTCTTTGCGCTTTTCCTAGAGTTTTCCTTGCTGTTACTAGCTGGGTTCGGCTATATCCGGCTTACACTTCGTACGTGATGATAGGTCTCACTATCATGGTATACATCCATCTTAGGATTGATGGGTTACAACCCCATGTTTTACCCGCAATGTTTTTGCAGACCATGAGTGCCGAGATTGCTTTGTTTTTTGTGTTCTCTACATGTCGGTTCCAGAGAAGTTTAGAATCTAGGGTTATTCCTAGGAATTTAACTTATTTTTTTCCAATCAAGTCTGCTTCCATCGAGGCGAATGTCTCTCAGGTTTGGGAGGTTCATTCTTTTTGCAAATGTGACCAGTGTGGTTTTTGCTAAGTTAAGATTCAGTCCCACTGTGTCACACCATTCCTTCATGGTTCGAAGTGCTTTTTCTATAAGTCTCTTCTCTGGTCATCATGACTATATCATCGGCGTATCCAAAGCAGGTGAAGCCCTGATCTGTGAATAAATTTAGGAGGTCGTCAACCACTAGACTCCGAATCAAAGGTGAGAGTACCCCTCCCTGCGGACATCCTCTAGTGGTGGTGACCTGTATGGTTTGTTCACCCACATCAGTTTCTTCAGTTCTGGTGGCTAGTGTTTCGCACATCCAGATGGATGTGGTTTTATCCACTCCTTTTTTAACGAGCATATTCTTTATTGACTCATGAGAGGTGTTGTCAAATGCCCCCTCCTCTATATCCAAGAAGGCGCCCCCTCCTTTATGTCCAAGAAGGCGCCTCCTCCTCTATGTCCAAGAAGGCGCAGACGGCTTCTTCTTTATTATGCAATGTACTTTGGATGCTGTCGGTGAGTTCAAGTAAAGTGGTTTCTGTTGATCTGCCCGCTCTATAAGCATGCTGCCTAGGATGTAGTGGCGTTTTTTCTGAAACACTTGTTCTGTTTTAAGCAAGAACGGCGTGAGGCATATAGGTCTGAACGACTTAGGAAGAGTGGCGCCTCTTTTCCCTGCCTTTGGGATGAAAGTTACTTTAGCTCTTCTCCACTGACTGGGAATCCATAAATAAGAAACCCCATATATAAACCATGATTTCAAGAGCACCCCTGAGACATTATAAAAACGCGAGCTCAAGAGTGATTTCCAATGTAGTCGTACCTAACCTTGTATGATTTGAGACATTGGGTACTACTTAATACAAAAATCTAGCTAGTTGGCATTTTTTCCTAAAATCAATGAAATAACTGCTGGACTATTTCCCTATATGATTTCCTTTTTTTCTTGATCGCTTATGAACGTAGACTGTGTTTTTGTTTGTCGTTTGATGTTGTAATAATCATCATCTGCATGTTAGTGAGTACTGTAGAGTCTATAATAAAAAAAAAATAGGAGTCTTAGCTCTCAATGCACAAAAAAAAAAATAGAAAAATTTAAATATGGCGCGCGTTTTTATATTTTAATAATGACATATAAAACTATTTTAGTATACGCGTGAATCTTAGATATATAGCTAAAGACTTTTTAAAACGAAGCAGTCAAATAAGTTCGAAAAATCGCGTGAGCTAAGTATAGGACTTTAGTAAGAGGAAGAGGGGACCATGAAGCGGACCTTCTAAGACGGATTTTTAGGGTATAGGCAATGAAATATATTTTAATAGGCAAAAATGGAACTTGTTTGTCTGCTTAATTCATATTAAAAAGGCATTAATAATGTAATCTTTAATAAAAACTGCTCAATATGGTTGAAAGAGGAATGATTCTATCGTTTCGGGGATTTTGTAGAACGACGCCATTAGGTAAATTGAGAGTTTCGATTTGTTAGTAGATACTTATCAATAATTGAGCAATAAATATCTTTACGGTTGGATATTGACTCATCATAACCCAATAATTATTTTCTAATTAAAACATGAACTTATATAGATAGATTTATAATAATTATTATTATTGTGTTAGGATTATGTAGGTAATGTGCAATGCTAGGAAAGGTTTTTGTGCGTCGTTCACAGTGGGTTTGACTTTTACTGGTGCTGTAGCACAACCAAAAATAAGATATTTGAAAAAAAAGTCTTCCCTCCCGAATCATTTTTTTCTTTATATACAGATGATTGTTTTATCTTTAAGCAGCTTGATCATCCCTACATGACTAGGTTAGGTTCGCCTGAATTTAGAGACTTTTACTGGCTTACCCCTTTTGCTGTAAGCTTGTATACATATTTTGCTGGACGAATAGTGATTAGGAGTATACAGTAGAATTGCTTTCTTTACTATTTGTCCTTTGAAATAAATCACATTTAAAAACGCATTGGGCAATATCCAGTTTATGATTCCGATAGATTGAAGTAAACAAGTTTTTAATGAGAATTTACTATCAGATTTATTATTTCCATCAAGAAGGCATTGAAGACATAAAACTTTAATATTTTTCATAAAATTTTCTCATCATATCATCACCTTTCACATCTATCTCATCATTATTTTGTAATCACACGCATAGCCGGCTTCTGCTAAGAGTAGAACCTCACGTCCACGCTTTCCAGTTGCCACCTTCATCTATTTTGTCAATCTACTGGTGCCGAAAGCCAAACTGTTACCCTAAAACTATTGAAAATGTTAATATATTTCCTCAAACGATATATAAAAGAGAAATATGATGTCTACCACAAATTTGAAATTATTCTGTTGATCAATACATAAAAAAAGGAACAAATCTGAATGTTGTAACTACAGATGTATATCGGTATCTTTATGAAAAGACTGTATGGAAAAATTATAGGAAATATCATTGTAGTCCGATGAAATCGATCAGTAACCAGTGTGGTGTGTCATGACGAAATAACTTCATGATCAATCAATCATCCCTCAAGCTAGGAATCACACCATCAGACTCAGTTATCTTGTAATAGTAGGTCCAGAAAATTAAGAAGATCGTGCAGAGGAATGAGTATTAAAGAAGGAAAAACCAGAAAGCCTTGACCTCATTTGGCAGAAGGATAGATAGAGCAAAGCACAAACAGTAATATAACAGCTCAATTCAGTCCACTGGTCTAGAAATAGATCATTGGAGATGAAGTACTGTATCCCTACAAGAGCATATTGTCCTCTATGTCCGGTGAGCTTGGCAAATCATTGTAAAGATTAGAGCAAATAGTCCTAGCA
The DNA here is from genome assembly GCA_917834065.1 of Ceutorhynchus assimilis. Taxonomy (NCBI): domain Eukaryota; kingdom Metazoa; phylum Arthropoda; class Insecta; order Coleoptera; family Curculionidae; genus Ceutorhynchus; species Ceutorhynchus assimilis. The sequence continues at coordinate 10,856,784 of OU892281.1, forward strand.
ACCGAATTGGATAGAGTCAGAAACGAAAATGTTTGGAAAGTACAAAAACAATAATAGACAGCAACTAAGTAGTTCTGAAATGGCCGAAAAAAGAGAATGATAAAAAGTGAAACGCAGGAGCTTTATTCCGCTTATCCACTCGGAACATATCTCCGCATATGACTGACATGAAAGGTGCCTCGCTCAGCTTTGGAATCCAGATTTTCCAAAACATGCGTAACAGAACTAACCTATTTCTTAACCCTAAAAGGGCCAGTGAAAAGCAGTAAAATTTTTTTTGTTTCCGCTGATATTGCTGACGGCCCACGTTGGGCGCCAAAGATGAGACAGAACTTGAATTTAAGGGGTGGTGGTTCAGTGGCGAATTGGAACAGAAAGAATTCCAAGAATGATGATTTTATGCATAGCAAAATGGTCACTCTTTTGCTACAGGAGTTCTCGAGTCTTCCTGTGGTATCTACTAATACTGTTGGTACCTTTAATTTCTCAAACTTCAAATGCTAAATGCTCATTGCATTTTTCGTCTATGAGGATATGTGATCTTTCAAGCTCTGGTTCTCTATCGACTAAATGCTCAATTATATTAATGTTAAGTTGAACAAATCATTCACCAACACTATCATTATTTATTCACATCTCAAAAATTCTGTTTAGTTTTTTCCATATTGTTAGATATTATTCAACTACCTACCTTGTAGATTGTAGATTGTGGGGGGAAGTTTCGGCTTTCCAGCCGCTCAGCACTGCTACCTTTGCAGATATTTTGTACGTGACTCTACATCTTAAATTGTCTTTAGAAAGCGTAGACTTCTGCCGAAGGAAGCTATTTTTCTGGGTGTTAGTTGGCCCACTTCTTCTGGTGAAAGTGTTGCCTCCTGGAGGAATTTGAGCCTCTTGCAGAATTGGGCTCGACATTCGCAGAGCAGGTGTTCTGCGTTCTCTATTGCATCTGAGCAGAATCTGAGATCGTCTTCTGTTCCGCCCATTAACCTTAAGTGGTATTCCATCTGGCAATGTCCTGTGGACAGTCCTACGACCATTCTGATGTCTGGTCTGCTCATGTTTAGGAGTTATTCAGCGCTTTTTGCTGAAAGGGTGACCTTTTTGAATGTCTTAGTCCCAGAGTGTGCCTCTAATATGATGACAGTTGGTCTTTCTCTCTTTAATTTGTTGAGTTCTTCCATAATGTGGCTTTCCATTGGGCCACAATAGAACTCTGGTCCATGTTATGGTGATCAGGCCCCTGCTTTTGCGAGGCCATCTGCTTCTCCATTTCTTTCTATGCTTCGATGACCAGGCAGCCACATCAGCGTTACCTGGTTGTGTGTCGCTAGTGTTTTTAGGGTCTGTTCACACTTCCAGACTAGTTTTGAAGTGCATTTGAAAGCAATTAAGGCTCTTAAGGCAGCCTGGCTATCTGATAGTGTAAAGATGTATTTTCCTTTGAGGCTTTGGTTGGGACTCTCTTGTTCACGGCAAGCAGTTATCAGTGTCGGTCTGCGCATCAAAGATGCGCAGATGTCCCCTCAGATCATCAGGCTTGAACTCGTCTGTTTGGAATAGCCTGTGAGCGCTGATTATTGCCTCCTTTTCCACACATAGATGGAGTGGTGGCACGTTAAGCAGCGTCTTTAGGGCTGCAGTGGGGCAAGTCGACATTGCTCCCGTTATTTTTAGGTATATCAGCATTTGTACCTTGTTTAGCCTGATCTGAAGGGTGACATGCTGAGTTTTGGGCCATCATACCAATGAGGCATCTGTGACCATGGGTTTTTAAATCCAGAATACCATCGCCCCCATGTTTTACCAACCAGTTTGCGGCATGACCAGATTAATGATATTATAGTTCGAGCATGTTTTCTCTAAATGTTTGTTCCAAGTGAGTGTTTGGTCTAGAGTGACCCCCAAGTGGCTCACTTCGTTAGAAAATGTTATTGTACCATTAAGGGTGGTTGCTTTAAAATTTATCTTCCTGCTTCTTCTTGTGAACGGAACAAGAATTGTTTTGCTTGGGTTTAGGGATAATCCCTCGCCTTCGCTCCAATTTTTGACGATATTTAGAGCATCTCATCTGCATAGCCTATGACCTGGTATCTAGCACTACTCAGTCTGGTAAGGATTTCGTCCACCACTAGTGTCCATAGTAGTAGAGAAAACACCCCCTCGAGGAAACCCTTTGACCGTGGTAGCGGTAGCTGATGCTCCGTTTATTTCAGCCATAACGTAACGGTGTTTTAGCATCGACTCTATCCATTTTACACTTGTGACTTCAACATTTCATTATGGGAGGCTCTAGTGATTAATTGATGATTCAATTACCTTAATCAGTATCACCTGTAACCTATATCATACTCCTTCATCACTTTTCGCCTATATTTACAAATAAATTCCTGATGTCTCATTCACATCATACCGCTCAGGTTTCATCATTATTAGTCAATTCAAATTCACATCCTTCTCACCATTATTTTATAATCATTGACAAATCATCATCACTACTCTTTTCCGGTTTCGTCATCAGCCGTAAAATTCTCATAGAGCTGGTAAGGAGTTCGTGTCTGGATCACATATTCAGTTCATGAATGTAATGAGCAACAAGCAGGGAAGATTATTTCCAAGGCTTTCGAAACTATCCTAATTAGGAGCCACTCGAAAAATCTAGAAGTACTTTGCGATAAAACACTCAGGAAGCAGTCCACTTTATTCAAGATCTATCTGAATGAGGAGACGGGGGAGACTCATGCTGTTGAAAAGGGAAAACTTATCAAAGGATGAAATGACACTGTTCCACTTTCTAGACGAATAAGTAAGCTCAAAGAATAACCTAAAAAAACCTGTATAATCAATGGCAAGAATAAAGCTTTTTGAACAATATGAGAACTGGCCAGCTACAAAAAAATACTAAACAAGAATATGGATAGAGACAGGGACAAAAGAATACAATGAATAATAAAAAAAAGAAGATCATCAAGGATATTATACGATAAGAAACAAAGACAATTTATGTGGTAGGAACATATGGATAGGTACGTGGAAAATATGTAAGAGCAGCGAATTTCAAGACTATTCCTATAAATGGGTGTCTATAGAGAGGAAACTCAGAAGAAGTCGGAAAACTTATTCACAAATAGGTACTAATTTTATTCACATTAAGCATTCATCCATTAATTCAAGCATTTTAATTCAAATCACTTCATTTCATCAATATCACAATCATCATATGATGCATGTGCAACATATGTTGCACCATTATTATTTCAATCATGACAATCACCATTACACTACTTCGACTTATATTCACAAGCTCATCATCAATTTCATTTAATTCACGTCTTCATCCATCATGCTCATCCACAGCAATCACACTTTTTATTATTTATGCAAATTACACGTTTTGATTCATCATTGTTTCAATTATTGACAATCATATTCATAAATTTTTAAATCATGAGCATTTCATTCATCATCATCTATTTTTCAGACAATCATTTTATTTAGCTTCAATGCTTTCGCTTCACATTGGAAACTTGTTTGAGACTTGAAAGAAAAATCTCATTTCCCAACCACAATTATTTACGATAGAAAATTAAGGTAAATCAGGGTAGCCAAAAAAATATTATTACATAAAAATGTATTATAGCTTATACTGTATTTTCTATCGTAAAATATTGAAATTTTGTGGGTCTGATGGAATTGAGATTTTTTTCATTGCAATGAGGAAACTATATGAAAGTGGCCAAAAGAGTCTAAGTCTTGGAACACCATCTATATTGACCATCTTTCCAAAAAAATTAAGACTTCAACATCCATGTAGGTATTTTCTATCGCGTAGTGCTGCCAAAAGAAATAAAAATATAATTTTCATAGCCGTTTCACACGCCACACCGACTTTGCAAAAAAAAATTAAATCACTCTGTATATTAGCAGATTTCGATACACACTTTAATATACAGGCCTAATTATGTCGTTTCTAAGTAATATCTATATTTCCATATTTATTATATTACGATAAAAATTAATTTTTTGGTATAGACTTTAAGAAAAAAAAAAGTACTCTATACTTATAGATGTTTTGTAGAAGAAAAAAGATGCTGTATTTATACCGTACTAATTTAATAAAATTTAAAAAATATTTATAATAAATAGGATATACATATTATTATAACTTTTGTAGCCTCCTAAATAAAAATAAAAGACATAGCTTAGGGTCGCAGGTTATTCGCACTGCTACGTTCTGATAATGAGGATGTCAAAGAAATTTTGTATACGCCTTTCTTCTACTCCGAATGCTTTAAACAACAAAAACATCTTTTTTTTTTTAGCAAACAAATGGGAGAAATCTGCTCTGTGAGCAGCCTGAATACAGTGAAGACAAGCTTGTGTTAGTTAACTTAAATGCCAAATTTTAAATTAGTAGGTATCACTAATCCATTAATTATTATTGGCACTCAAAAGCACAATATACCAGGCTTACGACATCCAAAAATTTTGTCTTCTGATTGTAACTCAAAGCAATAAAGTATCGAAATAAGTAGTTTCTAAAATTTATCTATTTATCTAACTTTTTAACCTTTAAAAAAAATTATTATATTCGTACTAAGGGTAGATTTTAGAGCATTTAAAATCGTAGAGTAAACGCCCTACGACCCTAGCAGCAGTCACCGCTCATTTATATTTAAAAAAATATTACCTAAAAAATATATATTTAGCAGCAAAAAAATGTTTCTATTTATCATTATTACCTATACTGTGTGTTTGAACGTAACATATTTTATGGTTGAACTCTTTGTCGTTTTTTATAAAAAATAAATAAATATTATATACACGCTATGAAAAAAAAATTGGACCTTGCAAACATTGACTTTCGTCCCAAAAAAAAATATTTTTCTAAAAAAAAAACCACCTAATTTACTTTGAAGGAACATTACAGTGTAGTCGAATACCCTACAATTATGGCCAAGTTGGCAACAGCTAAAAGTTGAAATTTTTCTCATATAGATATGATCGAGTATTAGTAATTTTAATCAAAGCAAGTTCCTTTTTTCAGATTATAGAAAAACCTAATTGTGTCCAAATATAGATACTAAAAAGGTATATGCCAAAATGAAAATAAGAAATTTTGAAGATCGGCACTATATTTAAATAAGAAAAAAATAATATTAGCACTGAGATATAAAAATACTTTTTGTTTTTGTCCAAAGAGAAAAATGTTTAACATAACTTTGACATAATCAACAAGTTTACATTGAAGCTTATCCTTTACCTGATATCGAAGAATTTGACGTTTTTAGCACTATTGACCTAGAAAGTGTGTATAAGCAGTTCCCTATAAGAGATGATGAAAAACAGTTCCCTGCTTTTGAAGCTGATGGAAACCTCTACCAGTTTAATCGTATCCCTTTTGGTGTGACTAACGGCGTAGCTTGTTTCCAAAGAGTCTTAGATACAATAATCGGGCAAGAAAATCTAGAAGGCGTCTACGCATATCTCGATAAGAATCTACCAGCTTTTCTGAGAACTATTAAAAAGTACAATCTAACTATAAATAAAAGTAAAAATTTGTTGAACAAAAAGACAATTAAACTATTGGGATATCTTTAACCTGATCCTATAACTTACTTACCTAACCTGAATCTGCAAGACTTGAACCTCTACAGAATCTTCCAGTACTCACTTCAAAGAGCTATAGGCATGATCGCTCATTACCTACTCTAAATAGATACCTAGATTCTCCAAAAAAATTCATAGAATTGTTAGTACCAGAAACTTTCCTAGGCAAGAGTCTGCTATCACCAATTTTCACAATTTGAAAACTGAAATAGCAAAATCAGCTGTCACTCACAGGAAAGAATTGAAAGTGGCTATCAGCAAGGCAAAAAGGAACTGCTGGAGAAAACTCTGCGACGACATCAACAATGACTGCTGGGGTGACGGCTATAGAATATCGCCAAGGAGGAAAGATGGAAAGATTTCTGCTAACGTGCAGTGGAGCAGATGTTCCTGAACTCACTGTAAACGAAATAACAGACGCATGTCACAAGCTGAAACCCAATAAAGATCCAGGTACAGATGGCATACCCGCAGAGATCCTGAAACTCCTAGTTGAGATAGAACCCCAACTCTTTCTGAAAACCCTCTACAACGCATTGAAAACGGCATGTTCCCACGAAACTGGAAGATAGCTAACCTAGTACTGATGAAGAAGCCCAGAAAATCGGCACACGACACCCAGAAATTCCGTCCTTTATCTCATGTGGCAAACTCCTTGAACACGTCATCCTCGCAAGGCTAAACATGGACCTCGACCTAACGACCACATTGAGCGAAAGGCAGTTCGGGTTCAGGCAAGGTAGATCCAGCACTACGGCAATCCTGAAAGCACTAGACACGATAGGACCATAAATCTACAAAAAAAGCCATAGACACAGGCTCTTTGGCATAATGGTTACCCTGGACCTCAAAAACGCCTTTAACTCGGCACCTTGGCAAATGATCAAAGAGGAGCTTGAGAGAAGAGGTGCAGCGCGATACCTGGTCAATCTCATTCAACTACTTTACGGACAGTACTATCGTCCTGAAGGCGGAAAGCCGCAAGGGCACGTTCTACATGTCCTGCGGCGTCCCACAAGGCTCAGTCCTGGGACCCACCCTCTGGAACATCTTATACGACGGCCTTCTCAATTCAAGACAACCACAGGGGGTGTCACTGATCGGCTACGCAGACGACGTCGCTTTGGTCCTGGCCAGGAACATCGACGTGGCAGAAGCCAAGATAGGAGCGGCAATGACCAGCATCAGGTGCTGGCTCCATGCAAACCACCTCGAGCTATGTGAGGAGAAGACCAAGGCAATTATCCTTTCCTCAAAGAGAGTTGTCCCTCACAGGGACCTGAACATTATGGGCAGAATCGTTACGCCGAAGCCCGAAGTCAAATACTTGGGAGTCTGGTTGAACAACAAACTCTCCTTTGCTTCCCATATAAGGAACGTGACCACGCGGGATGGTAATGCCATGTCCGCCCTAGCGCGGCTAATGCCCAACGTAGAAGGACCAGCACCCAGCAAACGAAGGCTGCTATGTTTGGTGGCGAGGTCCATACTCCTGTATGCTGCACCTGTCTGGGGCCATATCATGAACGTTATGTTACCACCGCCACCTGGTTACAACGGTTGGGTAGGGGAGACTTTGTTTTAGCCCTGGTAAAGGCCTTTTTGTACTGTGGTAGCGTGACACCAGGGACTTTGATTAAAGTCTCTTTGAAAATCTAGGTAACTTTGAACGGATACTTGTTAGTAATCTGATTAGATTGCCTCTTCCAGTGCGGGTTCTTGTTACCTGAGCTGTACGCAGCTAATTGGAATGCTAGCTCGGGGTTTTCCAAAGGAAATAAAGGAATCAGTTTTTCTTACTAAACTCTAACAATGGTTTATTGAACAAATGGTAAATCTTGGTAAGGAAATGAAAGAAAAGTAAAGAATATACAGTAAGTTATTAACAATATTTACTGAAATGAAATGGAAGAAAATACATACAGAGCTTTTGGAATGATAGGGAGTGAAATTATTGAGCGTCCTGTATAGGGCGTTCCTTGATAGTACAAGTTATATGAGAAATTAAGGATTAAAAGATACAGAAAATAAAGACTAGGTTATAATTCTTAGTGGGTAAATAGACACGGGCGTCCTCGACACGGGCGTCCTCGACACGGGAATGACAAAACGGCCTGGTTATTCAGGGTAAGATACATGTTGGAAAAGAGATTTGAGTTGTGAAGCTAACCCAATGGTTTTGTTCTTTACACAGGGGAGAAAATAAATAATAGACAAAAAAACAACAATCATGATAAATAAATTAAAATACTTGAAATTGAAACATTACCCAAGGTCTCGGAAAGAGAGTCAGCAGAAAGACGTCAACACTAAACACCAGAACTTCGTTACAGAACTGGAAGAATCTAGGAGATCGATGACGCTTTTGGGATTTTTTATCGGTCGCAAAACATGCGGTTTGTTCATGGAACCCGGAGTCGAGAGTCGTATTTTAAGACACAATTAGGACACTGTTTCGGGGTCCGACTGATAACTCTTGGCTCTTGACACGGTTTCGTCAGAAATTTAGCGACTTAATCTCGCTGGGTAAACAAACCAATTAATTGTATTACGAAGCAAAATGAAAGGATTTTTAGGGCCGTTTTGTTACAGTCAAAAAGTATCGGAACATTCACTCGAGGATAAAACGTCAAGCAGCTCTCCGCATATGTAGCGCCTATCGCACCACCTCAACAGACGTCATCTTAGTGATAACGGAGACCTCCCCTCTGGACCTCCTCACCAAACAGGCCATAACAATAGCACAGACCCCAATGCCTCTTAAAAACACCGCCCGATCGGAATCCAAAGAAACCACCATGGCGGAATGGCAAAATAGCACAAAGGGCAGATGGACGTATAGACTGGTACCGAACATATCTACATGGACAAACAGGAAACACGGCAAGACGGACCACTTCCTCACCCAGCTTCTGACAGGACACGGATGCTTCTGCTCATACACTTACGAAATAAACAAAACGGCAGTGCGTATACTGTGGGGAGGCCGACACGGCACAGCACGCACCTTTATCTACTGCAAGCACTGGCTAGAGCACCGCGAAGCCTACACGAACAAGATAGGGCCCATCTCGCCGGAGACAATGGTGGACAAAATGATTAGCAGTCCCCAAAACTGGAACGCTGTCAACACTTTTGCAAACGAGGTAATGAAGGAAAAAATAGGCGATGAAGACAACTTGACAATTGAATTTCAAGACATCTGAAACAACAATCGCTGCCATTCGAAGTAATGCCCTCCCAGTTCCAAATGGTTGGCTATAATTCCAGAGGGGAAAGGGGTTTTAGTCGGTCGGTGATCCTCAGAACCGGACACCATCCCGACACACCCCCTGGCGCCAGAACAACAGCCAGGGATAGTCTGCCTAACAGATTTCCTAAATCCCTCTGAAGAAAAAACAACAAAGGAAGGCTCATCAAAATAGAGAAAAAAAAACACAGGAAAATTCAGTCAACAAAAGCAGCACAAATAAAATAATTTAATATAAAATAGATTTGAGAATAACTCTAGAAAAACATGCTACTCAAGAACAGGAAAGAAGGAATTTATAATAATGAAATAAATAAAAGTTTGAGAAAACAAGTCTAAATGCTGAACTAAAACTAGCAAAGAGAAAACAAGCAAACAGAACATAATGTGATTCAAAACAAGAGTTAATGATAACGATGTACTTAAAATATCTATGAAAATAACAAACAAAAGTTTCAACATTTACTATAAACACCCAGAATTACTATCAATTGACTGTAAAAGTGTTCAAACCAAGCCAACTTTTGCAATAAATACTTACTTCTTACAAGAAAAGTGTTTTTATATCGCAGTATTCGCCAAAGCACAATAATTTCGTCATATCAAAGCTTTACTGTGATGATTAAGACTGACATAAGTGTTGTTCGGAAATAGAAAATTAAGTCTATACCTCTAAAAAAAAACAATTTTCGTTTTACATTAATTATTATGCAGTGTGACGAAAACTAAAATTAACCCAAAAAATAATAATTATAAACTGAAAGATTTCCATAAATTTATAATAAAAGAAAATTGCTTTTCCAAGTTGACAACGTCGATAGACAGAGTCGACTCGGTGCAATTAACTTTACATTAAAAAAAATATAGGAAATCGATGAGTTTTTTTCAAATATGGTTTCACAGTACTTGAATCTTGATACTTTAAGTTGAAGTACAAGTTTCGTTTTAAGTGAAAAATGCAATAAATCACCCATTCTTCAGAAAATTGATTTTATTGCAGTACTCACTGCTGTTTTAATGGAATCTTGCCATAATAACAAATATAAATATATTAAAATATAATTTACTAGAAATTTTTAAGAGAAAAAAAAATCCTTAATATCTATATTTAGAAACAGGACGAAATGCGATGGTTGCAAGAACCTATCAAAAAAATAATTTATAAACTTTATAGATATGATGTGTGAATGTTTTTTCTTCTCCACCCTATATCGAAAAAGAAATCTGGATCTTTATTATTGCTATATATTTCAAGTGATTAAACAACTAAAATAAAATATTCCAAAGCTAGAAAACTACTGCTTATTTATTTGTATGTTTCACTATTGCTTAATTTGAACTTTTATAATAATAATTAGTGTTTAACCTGTTGGGAAAGCTAAAAAAAATTTGTAAGTTAGACAAATGGGACCATAATATCTTCCCTATAATCTCTTCTCAAGAAAATTTTAGATTTGGGTCCAGCCCATTCATAAATCATTCTGTTTTATAAAATGTAACATTTAGCTTTCTCAACGCTGCTACTGTAGGGTTGCACTTTTAAGAAGCAAAAATAAACAATAAACATATTAATAATATATTGGGGAACATATAAAACATCGACTAATTAACGTATTCTAGAGATCATTAGAACGCATTTTATATGATTAAATTGTAGAAGACATTAAGAACTGTCGTCTATAGTTAATCAACTATCATTATATCTACATTGAACACAATACTTAAGCGTAAATCTGGTGCCAAAAAAAAAAGTTACTACTACTAAAAAAAAAAATTGTTACTCTATATTTCGAATTTTATTTTTAACGAAAAAGAAAATAAAGCAATATTAACGTGTAATCCGTTTTATACCCCATTTATCAGACTGGATTTTTAGGTTAAAAGCAAATGGCATAAACTTACAAAACAAAACAAAAAACTAATAAATTTTGTTTATAGATACCTAATTAAATTGAAACAAATAAATATTTAATAATAACACAAAAATATATTATATTTTTTATATCCAGAACATTATTTTATGTCATTTGCCTTTTGTCTATTAATGAATATTGAATTTAAAAAAAAAATCAACAAATTCTGAAAAGCGATATTTTTTCTATTAAAAAATAAAATAAATCTCGTGTGTTTTATGGACGATTATTATACAGAGTGACGCAATATTAATTTATCAGAAAAATGTTTAAGGTGCCAGCGGGTTCTTACTTCATCCTCTAATAATAATAATGAATTTTATACGGGGTGACTCGCTTATATGCCGCCCTGTACAGGTATATTTTAGTACAGGAATTTTCGATGTTTGGGTATCGAAAATTTGTTTTTACCACACTCACCCATGTAAAAGGACACTTCTTATGGGATTTCTAACCGCGGTCAAATTTAACTTATGTTATAGATCTGACTTTTCTTTCCAATAACTACCATGGGCACAGCTTAATCCTATGACTAGTTTTTGAGATACAGGGTGTTCAATGTGTGAATGTCCAATATGCATTATGACATCCTATTCAATCAGCCAAATCATATTCGTGTGAGAATTTGGTCAAGGCACAGAAATCAAGTAAAATACCAATAATAATTTGTGCTCGAACCATAGGTTCATGTACAGGGTGTCCCATTTTGATTGTACATAAGTTGCTATTGGAGTTTGAAGGATGCGGTTTTCACAAACTTTAGCTACTTTTTTGAGAAACGAATGATGGCGCCAACAGAACTGTCACCGCCCTTTTGGTTTTTTCAGATACAAGGTGTTTTTTGAAAAAGTTGCATTTTGGGACACTCCTTGTATATTGGTTCTCTCACAAGTGATCGAAAAGTTGAAAACAGATTCTTATAGATATTTTAACGAAGACTCCAGTAGCGTAGTCAGTTTTTCTCTAGAAGTAATAGTTTTTGATTTATGAGCCAAACATAGTGTTTTCAAAAGAGACACCCGATATATTATTAAATCGTTGGATAGCTCTGCTTTTGCTGATTCCAGCAAAAACTTTTTTCCAGCAAAACTTCGTCCGGCCTGCACTTCTCCAAGTGAAAATTGACGAATTTGAGACCACGCTGTCCTGGAAACTCAGAGCGTTACATAAATTGGCGCGCAACGTGGGGCCCGAGATTTGCTCTGAGATTCAAGACAGCATATCTCGGGCCACACGTTGGGCGCCAATTTATATAACGCTCTGAGTTTCCAGGACAGCGTGGTCTCAGATTCGTCATTTTCTCTTAGAGAAGTGCAGGCACGGACGAAAGTGCCTGAATGAATTGAGGGGATATAAGGACTCATTCATCAGTGAGAAAAAGAAATTTACATACCTGAACGGCCGATAGTTAACCTCACTTTCAAAAATCTTCACAAAAATCAAAAATCGGTTGATTTTCCAGAAAACTTCCTAGTAGACACGAGCAAGCACTCTTCTGGCTAGTTAATTTTCAAGAATCTGGACTCGATGGCTAAAAACAAAGATAAAGTTTTAAGATTTTCAAAACTCTAAAAATCTGGATGATCTGTTCGGTTCCAAAACAAAAGAGAAAAAGGCAAGTCAAAAGTACCCAAATTGGTTCTGTCTCTTCTTTCTTAATCTGTCAAGCTTATCAAAATCATAAAAATGACAGCGCTAGAGGTTTCTCGGAAACAACAGAATTCTCGATATTAGGTTAGGAAAAGTAGTCAGAAGAATCGTAGATGTCGCTAGGCGTACGAAATAGTACTTTTACATGAGTCCAAAATATATAAAAATAATTAAGAACAATAAATATATTCTTGTGACGATTCAAATGTTACACAACTCCAATAGTTTCTTATGTACAACCAAAATAGGACACCCTGTATAAATAAACCTATGGTTCGAGCACAAATAACTATTGGTATTTCACTTGATTTCTGTGCCTTGACCAAATTCTCACACGAATATGATTCGGCTGATTGAATAGGATGTCATAATGCATATCGGACATTCACACATTGAACACCCTGTATCTTATAAACTGGTCATAGGATTAAGCTGTACCCCTGGTAGTTATTGATCAGAAAGGTCTATAATATAATAATTTGACCGTGGTCAGAAATCCCATAAGAAGTGTGCGGGGTCCATTTCTGTAGAAATTTTTCCAATGCAGAGATTGTTGAATGGTTGGAAATTAGTAGCCAGAGGTTTGAGGTTTTCTGGTAAAATTCCTGCACTATTTTTTTTTTTTAGTAAACTTCGAGGTATCTAATTTTAAACTTTGCTTCCGATTGGTTTCGACGAACTTCCGTTATTGTGCTCAAAAATCTTTTAAAAAAATACGTACTTAGGTATAAATCCTGATGGGGATTATTTCAAATACGGACCTGAACTAAGACCTTTCCAAACCAAACATCATTATCAGGTCCGTATCCAAATTCCCCATTTTGTCGAAAGAAACAAAGAGTAATAAGAACAGTTCCGAATGTTGTCGACCATTTTTTACCTTATATAGATTTAATATTAATGATAAAAAAAAAATGAAACACGCAAAGGAATATTTGAATATGAATTTTTTTAATAAATTGTTGTTAGATTAGCGGAGATTTTTCATTACCTTATTAGTAGTGTAATAGGTTAAGGAAAAAAATATATAGGTGATACTATGTAAATAATTTATGTTTACCAATGAAGAACCAAAAAATCTACATATTTCGTCCATCTTATCAAACTCATTGATAAACAACAACATAAAAATTACTTACAAAGTCGCCTATAACTTTGCTACATTCAATATTTGATCGAAGGTGAAAAGTTTAGAATTAAAAACCTTGAGAATTGGTATAAAAAAATTCCTAATAAATTTTCTAAATGTTACAAAAAAAAACAACCCCCGTATAATCCATAATTAAATGTAATTAATTATAAATAAATATCACTCCAAATAAATCTAAATGTTCTGTACCTCAATGTTCGGAGTTTAAACAAAAAAATAAAATTAATAATCAATATAACCAGTTCATGTGCAATCTATATGTGTTGAAAACTGATTTGCAAGTTTTTTTTTAAGCCGATCATTTTTTGAGGCTTCTAACATGTTCGCAAGGCTTAAAATTTTAGTTTGAAACTTGCAAGTTGGATTCACTTAAATACCTTGATGTCCCAGATTGTTCGAATAGTGTGCACTTTTTATTTATTGTTTACAGGATTTTTGCATTATTTTCTGTATAAAGTTGTAATCGGACAAAAATACTTAACTGTTTTTGTTTAATTACAGTAGAACCCCGGTTATATAAAGGTAACGTATAGGGGAGTACCCACTTCGGATAACTGAAAACTCGGATAATTCGAATACATATATGTATGTACAGGGTGTTTTTTTATATATTGACAGCCCACCTACAGCCTTTACCTTTACAGGTAGATGAAAGGTGTTAATACAATAGTTCTACAATATTGGCTAAATTTTTAGAATCCACGGTCAGAAACAAAAATTGAATCTCAGAAATGTGAAATATTGCATGCTCTCAGCTTTTTTCAAATGGGATGCGCAATATTTGGTTCTATATTCTTGAAGAGCACAATTTCCCGATTCCAAAACTATATAGTTTGTCTATATTTGGTTGAGCCGTATCCAACATATTTGGTTCTGAAAATTTTAACTATCAGAGAAACCAAGTATCTCAAATTTTACCTATAACTTCCACCTGTACTGGTAGAATGGTTCACAAAATCAGAAGTAGGATAGTATTTTTACAATTTTTGAAGCCGAATATATGAGAGATTGCTCAATCAAATATAGATGGGGGCATTGTGCTCTTCAAGAATATAGAATGAAATATAGGGCATCCCGTTTGAAAAAAGTTGGAAGCATTACAAATAAGTGGATTATTGCGGAACTTATGGATGGACCTCTGCGGGACGAGCGCAGCGAGTTCCGCAGCCATCTACTCATCAATATACTGTTGACTGTTCAAGTAAGATATTCACCTGAAACGTGTAGTTTTTAAACTAATGAGAATAACTCACATTTGAGTGAGTCAACTTAGTATCGTAATTAAACAACATATTGATGAATAGATGGCTGCGGAACTCGGTGCGCTCGTCCCGCAGAGGTCCACCCATAAGTTCCGCAACAATCCACTCGTTTGTACTTGAATAACTTGTCATATTATATTACTAGTTTGGTAAAGTAACATTACTAATTCCTATTGAAAGGCAAAGTGACAAAAAGTGGATAATCTTACAAATTTTGCCTTTATATAATAAGTTGTCGTTCAAGTACAAATAAGTGGATTATTGCAGAATTTATGGGCGGAACTCGCTGCGCTCGTCCCGCAGCCATCTACTCACAAATATACTGTTGAACTGTTCAAATAATACACTCACCTGAAACGTGTAGTTTTTAAACTAATGAGAATAACTCTCATTTGAGTGAGTTAGGTTAGTATCGTAATTACACAACATATTGATGAATAGATGGCTGCGGAACTCAAGTTCCGCAACAATCCACTCGCTTGTACTTGAATAACTTGTCACATTATATCACTAGTTTGGTAAAGTAACATTACTAATTCCTGTTGAAAGGCAAATTGACAAAAAGTGGATAATCTTACAAATTTTGACTTTATATAATAAGTTATTGTTCAAGTACAAATAAGTGGATTATTGCAGAACTTATGGGGTGGTCCTCTGCGGGACGAGCGCAGCGAGTTCCGCAGCCATCTATTCATCAATATGTTGTTTAATTACGATACTAACCTGACTCACTCAAATGTGAGATATTCTCATTAGTGTAAAAACTACACGTTTCAGGTGAATGTTGGAACAGTTCAACAGTATATTGGTGAGTAGATGGCTGCGGAACTCGCTGATAAGTTCTGCAATAATCCACTTATTTGTACTTGAACTATAAATTATTATATAAACTCAAAATTTGTAAGATTTTCCACGTTTTGGTAATTTGCCTTTCAACAGGAATTAGTAATGTTACTTTATCAAACTAGTAATATAACCCATTTGAAAAAAGCTGGAAGCATGCAAAATTTCACATTTCTGACATTCAAATTTTGTTTCTGACCATGGTTTCTAAAAATTTAGCCAAAACTGTACAACTTTCGTATTTACACCTTTCTTGTACCTGTAAAGGTAAAGGCTGTAGGTGGGGTGTCAATATATAAAAAAAAAACACCCTGTATATTCTAGAAACTCGAAGTATGGACGTGCGTTCCTCGGATAATTGCGACTCGGATAATCGGGGTTCTACTGTACTTATAATGTAAAAATTATTTTAGCTGAAATATATAATCATTCCCACTTTTAGATTTTGCGTTATTCTTAGAATGCGTCATGATAATCTCTTTAGAAAAAAAACTATAAAAAATATATATTTAAACATTCTTTAGCAATCCACATTGATAATTATTATACACGTAAACTCAAAATGGATTTCTAAAGATTCCAATAAGGCCTTCGGTATTTATTAAAAAAAGGAATTTTGCTTAAAAGAAAACGTATACTAAAAAAGCATATAGCTATTTTTGCAGTATAATATTTTGTCAAATTATTTTTTATACATTTTCTGAATAATTCCACTGGAACGTGTTCTCGATGTGAAATATTTTTGTGTGTAATAATTTGTTCGACAAAAAATTGTTAACCAAAATTTTTATATTAAGTATAAACTATATGTTAGAAGGCCATTCATTCTTCGAAAGAATTTACAAGAACAATTTGGGCGTATGATATTTATATTGATTGTTGTTACTGTGAGGATGTTTAAGAAAGTGTAATAATCTCCCCCAAATCCCTTCCAAAAAAAGGTGGTATCATAACCATAATCCCCATATATATGTACCTATTATAACTTCTATTATATAAGGTGTCACAAAAGTTTATTGTAAGCTCACTTTGTTACACCCTGTATAATTTTTAACCCAAAAATATATACGTAGCATATTATACATACCAATTCTATGTCATGTAATATGCCAGTTGCAGTATTTTGTACGAGTACACGTTTTTTTCGGAAACATTGATGAAATAATAAAAAAAAAAAACTAATAATTATTATTGATAAGAATATAATAAATAATACATAATAATAATTGATATATATAACTTTCTACTTAACTATTAAAATACCTTATAATAAATGTTGCTATACGCATATTATAATAACTTAAATTATTTTATCATACATCAGTAAAATATACATACATAGTATATTATATAGTGAAAAATATAATTATGATAATAAAATGTATTTGTATTCAAAATTATATTGTTTTCATTTATTCTCCCAAAAACCTGGGAAAATTGTATAGGTATTCATAAATACAATTGAGTTTCGTTGAGAGAAGGAGATATCACATTTTCCATGCTTCATGAATCTTTAGTCTGAGATTTCTGAATAGAAATAGAACCTGATGCTGATGATCAAATGTTCATCGTCCACTTTCCTTATCCACTTGCTATTCCAGATGGTGACCTGATGGTGGTATGTCGTAGTGCTAGATCTAGAACTTTCTCCTTATCTTTACAGTAAAGATACAATCTCTAAGGAAATGATTGATCAACTTCAAGACTTAAGCATTGAGATTAGGAAAAATGAACATTTATCAGGAAGAATAGG
Organism: Ceutorhynchus assimilis; assembly: GCA_917834065.1. Lineage (NCBI taxonomy): Eukaryota > Metazoa > Arthropoda > Insecta > Coleoptera > Curculionidae > Ceutorhynchus > Ceutorhynchus assimilis. The sequence goes on from OU892281.1 coordinate 10,874,215, forward strand.
TTCTGAACGAATTCTGGCATTTGCTTTATTCGCTTCTTTGTAGTGGTACTATCTACCTTTAGTACAAAGAATATTCTCTCATTACTATCACCGCTTTGGACCCATTTTGTATTTGGAGTTTCAGCAATTAGCAGGTCAGGGCAAGCCAAATTGTTAATGTTAATGAACTCCAACAGCAGTTTGCACATGAAGGTCTGAGATGAAGGCTATAACCCTACGGCCTAGGCCCTACAATACAAACACAACGACACCTAGAGTAAAAAATACCCAAATGAGAGTTAATATTGTGAATAACAATGTTTAATTATACACGTTGTTTTTTCTTCGAACTGGAAGTGGAGAACGGAAATAAACACCACTATGAAGTGTGTAGTTGAGTTGTGTAGGTTGTTGTTGTTAACTGATGATAACAGGAAACATAACTAATCTTCATCTTTCCTAATTTTGATGTCAACTACCATACCATCAAAACCAAGAGAGCCCTGCACAGGTTTCATAAAAAACATCACGGTTGTTTGAGAGATGGTAGGTTTCCTGATAACTTTTATGACGTCATCTGGGGTGCCTCGACATAATTCCAAATCTCCATGAGGCACCCATTACCAGACAACCTCTCAACTTTAGGAGCCATAAAAGATGAAATGTATGATATTTCTTGACACTTGACATTGTTGACATAAGAAAAGACAGGAGAACTGCTATCGATTGTCCAAGTAAAACTATCGATAGTTCGATACTGCAGCAAACTATCGATAATTACTATCGATAGTTTCCCACCTCTACGCCACAATCAAGAAGCATCCTGTCCCTCAGTTTGTAAAAGCTGAAGTAATTGAAACTAACCTACAAATTAGTTTGGTAGATAGGTACCTAGAATGGGAGAAAAGAAACAATTTTACATAGACATTTAGGACCAAGAGGTGGGAATAAACTCTTTTTTTTTTTTTTTTTTTTTTTTTTTTTTTTTTCTGCTTTCTTGTCAGAAACCACCACTATGGTTTGTCGACAAAGCCTCGAACATCACACACAAACCAAATCAAACAAACAAACATCCATGCACCTAGCCGGGATTCGAACCCGAGACCCACTGCATGCAAAGCGAAGACACAACCGCTGAGCTGCTTGGGTCTGCGTATTCTAATATCTGCTAGTGTCTTCTATCTTGGAAAGCTTTTGGTGATAGTTCATCTATTTTGTTTCCCAGGATTAGCTAGTAGATTAGTTGCCACTTTAACACGTTGACTGCCATGTCATTTATATACAGGGTGGGGACTTTAACTGGAACTAATTCGCTAGAGCTTTCGGATAAAATATGTGGACAAAACGCAAAAACACGTCGATTTAGATTTTTTGCTTAAGATTTTTTCACATTAATTTTGTTATACAGGGTGTTCCAAGAACCGCTGTACGGTTATCAACTTAATTTTTTTAAATAGTAGCCTCTGTATATTATAACATTTCTGGATTGTGCGAAAAATTCTAGACATATTTTATTTATAATGTCATATACCCATCTTGAACTGTTTTGAAAATATTCACAGTTGAAAATTGACATTTTTGCAACTTTGACCGGCTGACGGAATTTTTAATCATGGATTAAATTCAAAAGTTAGGTGTCAAATGATAGTTTACGAAAAACCAAGATGAAAATGTATGATCGGTTTTGTTGTAAAATCAACCGTTTAGGTTTTACAGTCTGTCAAAGATACAGAAAAGTCAATTGTCAACTGTCAATATTTCCGAAATAGTTGAAGATAAGTATAGGACATTATGCTTTCCTGTCATTGATATATGAATGACAGGAAAAAAAACGTCAAAAAATGACATTACAAAGGCTAAAAACATAAACTATGGTTTATTGGGGGGATAATAACGAGTTTTAGGACAAATTTATAGGGTTTGATTTTTTGGCCCACATGGTAGCATAACCATGTTAACCATTGGCAGTCAACGTGTTAATCGCGCATCTTCTACTCCTAAAGCTGTTTCTTCTAAAGCTTCTGGTTCTTGAAACTTTCAATTCTTCTACTGCTTCTGGAAAAAAGGTTCCTTGGATATAGCTAATTGGTAACTTGTTATGGGAACCTTCTTCAGATGAAGAGTTTATCAGAGGCGTCAGAAGGAAGAGAAACCTCTAGAACCAATGCCAAAAGCTTTAGAAGAGGCTATTGAAATAGCATGAGAGATATGTGCAAAGAGCTAAAAAAGATATAGGGGACGTTAGAAAGAACTAGCCGCGTTATAGGCATGAAATAACATACTGGAGGCAATGGAATGCCAAAGGAAACGAAATAGAGGACAACTACCTACCAATGCAATAACATGAAATCAACATGGTTGAACTAGACTGAACACCTAACGTTTAGAAGTAGACTCTAGAAAATACGATTAAGATAATGAGAATATAAAAGTCCTTGGCCCATTAACGAACAGATTTTCAATTCCTGGTTAGTTTGGGCTATCAGCGGTATGCAAAAAGGACCAAAAGCTGACACAACGCGAATTCTGCATGAATAAGCGGCATCACGCTTCAAAGAAGGAACGTTGTATTAGGTGACCTTTTTTTTGATTGAACAATTTGCCGACTTGCCGAAAAGATAAAAATCGGTCGACCACAACATATAGAGACACAATGTAAATAAAATGCTTATTCCGGAAAACATAACTAAATCTACGATTATTTTAAGGCACAAATGGAAATTGGTTTATTTCCTAAATTTTACCGTTTGCTTTGATTTTTTGAGAGTTGCAACTGCAAAAAGTCTTGGATCTTCATATTGGGTTGGTTTTGATTTTGACTGCGCAACTCCAACCCCCAAACAAGATTCAAAAAACCTTTCCCACTGATTTATCCACAATTTGCCTGGTACTTTTCCACCCCTCTCGGGAATCAAATCCTTTATTATGCTCTTTTTGTTGCTATCCTGTTGGAATGTTTTTCAATATTGCTCTAAATAGGTATAGAAAAAATCCTCGTTTTACATCAAAAACATGCCAGAAACATTCGCCCTAGAAAATGCGCCGTCAAATACAAACAACGAGAGAGTTTAGCATCCAAAACTCGAGCACGACAACGTCGTGGCTTTAAATCGGCGCCCCTACACTACCCTCAAAGCAAACTCAAATAAACCAAAGTGTGCAGTTTCTTTAATAAAACACCTTCTTGGGGAGGCACTTTGTGCCGTTCAGCGAGAATCTTAGAGCCGCACGTGTAGTTTATGTCGTAATATAAAATGGACGCTCCCTTTCGACATATAGGCAATAAAGTTGAATTAATTTAAGAAGCTTTGCTTAGTTACAATTTTTGTATTAGATTTAATACAAGTATTACAATATGGGAAAATCCTTTATCCCGTTATTTGTATTTTACAAACTCTTACGTCTGGTTACTCTTTAATTTTCTAGAAATCGAATGCCTTTTGTCGGCAAAATTAAATTTGACACAAAAATCTTCCAGTTCTCGAGAAAAATACGGCCAGGTATAAGATTTCTCTGTTGCATGCAAACAAAAAGTCGGTATAGGACCAGCTGGAAGGTATACCATCAGAAAAAGGTTACTCCTTTGCCCTCGCTTTTCTTAAATAAAAGACCCATAACCCAGATGGTCTTGTTGAGGATGTTTATTTTTTGGTTGGTAACTTTTTTTTTTTGGGTTAAAAACTGTATAGTGTATAGTATCATTATGAGAACCAAAAATTGAATGGTATATGATGAAATTTATTAAAAGTGTTATTGATGTTGATCATCCAAAAGGGTGTTTGTCGTTTTAAAGGCAAAACCCCAAAATATTCTGAAATAATGTCTGTTTTTTAGCATGGATGTTTTTCAACCATTAAGTTATGAATATAATATATAAAACAACTCATCTATCAAAGTATTTCTTGTATTGGGGTGGTTTAAAACTATGGGGGCCATAATTTGTCCCTTAACATCTTTCTCTACCCAGGTGTAGGTGTATGAAAGTTGAGTCTGAAGACGTTACCGCTATCGACAAGCAACAATAAGGCTATAGAGAAGAGTTTTTTTTTCTTCAAGGTTTTCGATTTAATCAGCATTCATCTTGTTTGATCAAAGTCAATACCTTGTAGGGGATTCGTTGCTTGTAGAGTGGGGGATGAATTTGCAGAAGGTAAAAGGTGTAAACTTATTTCAATGCCTCACTATCTGATTTGTGATAGCAATACTCCAAGACCCTCCAACACCAGGCAGTTAAAAACAGAGCTGTTACAAGTACATTACTAAAGTACTTGGAGTACAAGTACAAAGTATTCAAGGTTTTGTAGAAGTTATTGAAGTACAAAGTACATATTTTTTCTCAAATGTACTCCAATTACCAAGTACCTACTTGTATATGCTTGAATTTTCCAGAGTTCTTAATTTGAAGTACAATTGAAGTATTTCAAGTACTCGTATTTCAAGTACTTGTACTTCAAACGTCTTTATCATAAATATGAAACATACAATGACAATTTTTTCATTTATTATTTTTCTTGGAACGTTTGTCAAAAATTAACCAACAACCCAACAAGCAGCCTCTAATGTCTGTGTTACTTAAAATAAAAATTAATAAAAACTGTACATAAGATCGAATTCATACTAAGATGGAAATAAGGTTGAGGGGGTAGTCAGAAACAGGAAAATACCAGTAGCGTACACTCGATAGACCTACGAATGGAGAACCATACGAAAATATACAAAACTGTATGATTATTCAAAAACTGTACATAGGATTAAATTCATACTAACATGGAAAGGTTGAGGGGGTAGTCAGAAACAGGAAAATACCAGTGGCGTACACTCGATAGACCTACGAATGGAGAACCATACGAAAATATACAAAACTGTATGATTATTCTCACCTGTTCGGTTCGAAGAGATACCCAGAAATGGCAAATGTGAAAGTTGTAGGTAATATCAGAAACTTTGCAATGAAGTTACAGGGTGTGTCAGAAAAGTATTGCGAAGCAAAGTTATTCTTTTTAAATGTATCACCCCGTATAGGTATTATTGACCCATTGGATTAGCCTTTCAAACTATATTCCAAATATACTAGGTTTTTTAGGTTTAGTCCTAATACTCTGTGAGAAAATAAGAAAAAAAAAGGGTGGAATCAGGGACGTAGCAACAGGGCATGCGCAAGTGGTGCCGCGCACAAGAGCCCGGGCCCCGAAGGGGCCTGGCAAGTCCTGCCACTTTTTGCACACAAGGAAATAAAAAAAAATCATATCACCACCAAGGATGATACACACTACTACTACAGGATGGCCTATTCTCATAAGGCCCGTGTCCTGTGTGTAAAAAATCCCCCCCTCCCCCCGCGCCTAATCACCAGTTGTGACGTAGGCAGCATGTTATTTCTCGCCTTGACGTAGGCTCTTCAAACAGCTGACGACTTAGTTATGACGTCGGAATTGGTGACACACCAATATGGCGGCGATTACCAAAAAAGAGGCCGATAGGCAATCCTGTATGTGTGTATCATCCTTGTAGTATCACCACATCACGCCCGCCCAACTAATCATTCTTCGCTTCGGCGATTTTAACCGAAACAGAAAACTGTAATATCGATTTCTACAGATTTCTTTTAAGTCAGCCCTCCGAGTCCCAGTACAAGGTTGTTTGAGAGCGGTAGGTTGCCTGATAACTTTTATGACGTCATCTGGGGTGCCTCGACATATTCCAAATCCAAGGTTCCTAAAGTTAACAGGTTGTCTGGTAATGGGTAACTTGATGACGCCTCTGGGGTACCTTATGAAGATTTGCATTATGTGTGCATACACAGATCTGTAATATTAATGCTCGTTCAAACTGTACTGTTAGTTATAACCGAGGTTATAACCTTTTCTTGTGATGTTGCTTCCGCTGAGTATTACCTGTAAAATGATGAAGTATGATGAATTACGGACCCATTTTAGTCCGTAAAATGCTTCATTTTCGGCCTAGTCCATAAAATGCTTCATTTTTGGCCTCCCTGAAAGTCGTCATAACAATCATAAACAAATTATACCTGGCGCACCTGCCACAATGCCAATGCGTAATCAGTTTTAAATTTTTAATGTTTTCATTTACTTCACAGTAAAGGGGGCCCGCTGTAGTCTTGCACAAGGGCCCGGTTTTGACTTGCTACGTCTCTGGGCGGAATAATTGCATTTTTATTGAAAAAGGTGAAGTACTTATAGCCACCAGCAAAATATAAAAATAATCATTCAAGTAAAAAATCCATATTATTTCTTCAAAATGGGATCCAGAGGCTGGACTATGAGGAAAAAACCTAAAACACCTAATACATTTGAAATCAGGTTTGAAAGGTAAATTCAATAGGTCGATAATATACGCGGTGTTCCATTTAAAAAAGTATAGCTTTGCTTCGCCATACTTTTGTGAGACACTCTGTTTACTTATAACTAACTTCATTGCAAAGTTTCTGATATTACCTATACAACTTTCACATCAGACATTTCTGGGTATCTCTTTAAAACGGTGAGGTAAAGATATGGGTGCAAAATATAGACAAGACGGTACTTGCAATACTTTCATTGTACTTGAAGTACCTACTTTTATAGTACTTGGAGTACTTCTCATGTAATGCAAGTACTACTATGTGCTTGAAATACTTTTCAATGTACTTCAAGTTCTTGTACCTTGTGATGAAATCAAGTACAATGCAAAGTTCATTGGTAAAAATAGTTCAAGTACCAAGTAAAAGTACCGCTTATCCACTGTACTTCAGGTACCTACTTATAAGAACTTGGAGTATAATTTCAAGTATTTTTCTTAAAGTACCTGACAGCTCTGGAAAAAATTGTATTGATTGATGCTCTGACACCACGAATATTAGCTCAGATACAAAATTCCTGTCATACGGTTTGCTCTCAACATAAGGTCTATTCTCACAAGAATCTTTGATAGTTTGCAAACTGTCGAAGACTCTTGTGAGGTGAGAACAGACTTAATAATATCAAATGTTCCCTCATGATTGAAAACCACCCCAACAAGCCGCTGATTATTCCAGACATTTCTCAATAAGGACGTAACAGTAAAAAATGGGCGATCTGCAATGATAAAATCTCATCGTCTAACATTTTGTTGGGGTTTCTAACTGCAAATTGTTTTGTTATTCCTGCATTAAACTCCCAACTTAGTCCAGATTATCCTGTGGTATTTCTGGATCCAGATTGGAAAATTGTTGACTATTTCCATGTTGAAGGAAAAAAAATCAGCATCCTTAGATCTCAGAAAAAAAGTACATGAATAATCAAGAAACTATGTCTCCAAAATTAGAGGCTTGGACGGCTACTGGTATTCATAGATCTTTTGGTCGATATAGTATCTCATCATTTGTGAACTGATGGCAATTAAGCATAACAGATAGAGCGTTGATGATAACTCAATAAGTGAAGTGATCATTCTGATTCTGATCATCATCAAGACTGAAAGTATTTGAAAAATGATTCAACTCTTTTCTCTGATGTTTCCAGGGAAATTCCTAGATTCCGGTAATCTGGGTATTCCTTTGTCATGTTTAAGGAACAAATGACCAAACGTATTTTCTAGAACAGCAAGCTCAAAGTTTTAAGCGAATTTTTTATGAGAGATTAAAGCCGGGAACACACCTTCGACAGCGGTACGTCACGTTACGAGCTAGCGCGTGCAGTACTAAAAGTGAGGTCTTCAATTTTACGTGTCTTTTTATGGATCTCGATCACACACGCTACTTGTGTATGTTTGTCTGGTAAGTGTTTGTGGTTTGAAAAACAAAAATGGAGGAATTATTAATTGAAAAAGTACGGGAACATGAGTCATTATTTTTCGTCGTTAGATTCTCGTTCCGGTAATCTCATAATGTCCTATGACTTGCTTTATTTTCTAATATTTGTAAACATACTGCTGCCTCCTCGCGTTCTTCTAGTTCTACTTCCCAATCGGAAGAATCGGTACTGCTTGCACATTGCATTTTCTAACACTATAGATGAATATTCTTTCTGGAATTAAAATATAATTGGCGGAAAAAACCTAGTCAGTGTCGGACAAGGTATAAAGCGTGTTATGTCAGCAACGAGTGTGTTTCTAAGCTGAAATTTGTATTACACGTCACGGTACGCGCCAGATCGTAACGTGACGTACCGTGTCGAAGGTGTGTTCCCGGCTTAAGTCTCTTTCCTTATTAGTATTATCCTATGTTCTTTTTGAGTAACTGTCGCAGATCACGAGTGTAGGTACCGCTTAGACCATTTGTCGATGAATCTTTTCCTCTATATTGACAATTAAAAAAATCACGTGCTTTCAATGTCTTCTAATTTTATGTTAAATCCAATCTAAAACTTATAATAACAACATTAGCTTAGTAACGTTGAAAAGTTCCCCGCATACCATTTACGGCATTGGGGGGAATTGAAGTTTCTCTCCCTTTTACGATTTGTCGCGACCGAAAGTAAAGTTTGAAACTTCTTTAGCGGCTTTAGAGAACGTGGTGCGTCGTCGTCACAATTAGGAGAAATAGGCTGTCGAGTCGAACAAAAGGTAAGGGCACGCGTTCGCTACCCTTCATCGTTAAGGGCCGGCGCGTTATTTATTACCAATTCCTACCCCTAAATCACGTTGAAGCTTTGCGATAAAAAGGATATTAATCTTGGGGGTCCGAGATGTCAGGAACATATTGATAGGTTTTGAAGCTTTCCCATAAATTATGGGTCAGGCAAATTTCGTTTTATATAATTGAAGGGACTCAAAAGCTCAAACTAAACATCGTGCGGGTAACAATTTAGCCTCTAAGCAACTATTAAAGACGAGATTAACTAAGTCACTCAAATTTGAGAGTGACATGTGTTATTTGGCTATCCAGTTTCCAATGCCAGGCTGGCTAAAATATGCTTGGGAGAACATCAGTGAAGGATTTACAGTTTTTGTGATCCTCACGCAAAAGCGCTTTGTCAAAACCACTTTAGAGTTATTAAAATATTTGCTTTCCATTATACTGGAGAAGGAGATTGCTGACAGAACGTAATTATCACCTTGTATAAACAAAACTCCTGCCACCGGCAACCACAGACGCCGTCGCCGGGGTGCAGCCGGCATCCAGCAGAAGCAAAACAGGGGAAATGCGTTCCCATGGAGATCCTGCAGCCTGGTCGCAGCTCGCAGGAGAGTCTGGGATACGAGGCCGCGTTGCCACTTCGATCAGAAACCATGTCGGGCATTATCCTGGGTCAACGAACCTGAATGCAACTTTTCCGCCGGTGATAGTTTACCGGGAAATGATGGAAAATTTATTTGAAAAGCATTTTGATTAGTGTGTTTTTATCGGCTGGAAATAATCCATCGGGAACTTATCGAGGATGAATTATTCATTATGTATGCAAGCTTGTCACGAATCGTACTTTTTTCCTCGGAAAGCAAACTTGGTAAACAACATCAATCATTTTCTTTGAAAACACTGTTCAAATAAGGATTTTTGTGAAGTTCTAATGACAGAAAATGTTGAGGTTTTGATGTGTTTGCCACATTCAGCAGCAGTGGGTTTTCACTTATCACAACCTTTTCTGGATCAAAAAATGTACCTATGTGGCTCTGATTCAAAGTGACATAGTAGTTTCGGATTGCCAAGATCCTCATCCCTCACCTCAAGTTATTATGGAAGAATCATCCAAAACAATCGAAGCAATCTGAAGCGTTTTTCGAACTTGAGTGTAGTAGTATTATTTCGGAGGATGCAACGCAGAAAAATTGGGATTTTAGAAAAAATGTTCTAGTCATTTCTTAACCTCCCAGTCCCAACTTTAATCCTCGTGGTTTATTATTTGATCGTCCTTATAAGCAGATTGGAAAATTCACTTAAAGTAAAGATTCCAAATCAAGAATAGGTTAACAACATTGATACAAACAAATCAGTTTTAAAATTTATTGCCGCGGCTATTTTGGAGAATTTAGGAATTTAATGAGATTTTCCTATCCAACAAAAAATACAATCCTAAGTTATGATATAGTAAAACAACAATCAGATTTACTTATTGGTTATTCCACATCCCATATCATAAGAACTAACGAAGGAAGTTTCTGCCTCTTTACAGCAACTAAAGCACTTCTTAAAATGTTTCCTAATCCCTAAAGGAAACTCATAATCAAATTCAACGGTTATTTTAGTATAAGGCAAATGCCTTCTCAACGATTCTATTAAAATTCTTTTATCAAAAGTATCTACTAAATTATTCAAACCCAAAAAATTCTGGCTATTTAGCCCGAAAAATGCATCACTCATTGTCACTTTAGCTACAACCCAACAAAATTTTTTCAAAGATGAAGACAATTCTGCTACATTTTTAAGTAAAACTGTATAATTTGTATCACACGGGGCTCTTATTAGTAAAGTAAGCTCATCCAAATTTGAAAACATTGGTAAAAATTTAGACATATCTTCATTCACTTCAACTTTCAACAGTTCCAACTTATAAAGACATTTCAAATCCCCAATAGATTCAAACAAATATTCATCGATTCCGCTATAAAAGTGCAACTTTAGCACTTCGAGACTTTTCAAATATCTCAAAACTTCTCTACCAAAAGTCGCTGGAAGATGAAACGCCAAATCCAGATAAGTTAGTTTAGTATTGAGCAAAGATTTCCAATAAAAATATTCGTTGATGATGTAGTTGCGGCGTTCAATAAAAATTAACCTCGAGGAAGTGTAGAAACTGAAATGGTTCAGATTTTCGAAATTTGCTAGAAACTCTTTTGAGTTTTGGTTTGAAGTGAAACTGGCTTCCTCTGATACCTACAAAAAATAAATCAATACAAATTAAAGCATAGGTACCAGAAATAAATTTACCTTTAATATATTTTGAAATTTTATATCCATTAATTGTAATCGTTCAACTTGTGGGCCATATTCAATAAGCGAATCTTTGTGATCGTAACAAGTGGGAATAAATGTTCTCGCAAAATAGTATTCCTGTAAAACTGATTTCCATAACTCACATGTTTGTGATAGATTTAAAACATCGTCTACTTCCAAGTACGGTAATATGTAGGGCAGTGTGTTTTGGACTAACCATCTGTCTTGATATAGTCTGGTATTAAACATGAAACTTTGATGGAAGGAAAGATTTCTTTGTTAAGTCTTTGAAAAGAAAATGACAAAAACAGAAGTATAAAAATAATACATAGATAAGTTTAATCAATAGGAAATATTCATTAATGATGTGGTTTATGAATATTTTTAGGTGATCACCAATTAAATAAAGTGTTAAAAATGTTGGTATTATGTAAATTTCTTTTTGTTTTTTATTGAAATTCGTTGATATCATCTATTCAAAGAGTTTTATCAGATAAAGAATGATATAACATTTCGCCGATAACCCTAGTAAGTAGGTACTATAGGCAACAATAATTATCCAAAACTGAACCTTCTCTTTGGTGTTTCGAGGGGAATTTCCTTTGCCTAGTTTCTGTATTGCTTCTTTCCATTTTTTTTGCACAATCGCTATTCATGGCTTCTTCAAATGATGACGGTTCCTCCAAAGAAATAAAACTGATATCAGATATATTGTAGTCGTCCAACCACCCTGGTCTCTTCAATGGTCTGCCTCTTCTGTCTCTCTGCACCTCATCGTCTTCTTCTTCTTCACCTGCAGTCTCATCTTCACTCTCTTGTTCTAAATCTGATGCTCGATTTTCAACAACTGGTTCTTCCCCATTTCTCTGAGCCGCGGAATCTTCATCTTCACTAAGATCCTCTTCATTGCCCTGATTCAAGTTCACCTTGTCATTTAAGTCCAAGTTCCCTTTGTTTCGATTCGACATGGTTTTCTGGAGGATATACATAAATACAACATCTTGATGTGTTTTAATTTTATTTTTATCTGGATAAAACACCCTATATTCTTTAACTGTTTCACTGTAACCAACAAATATTCCAATCTCATTCTTCGCATCTAACTTTTTACGCTTCTCTTTAGGAATATAAACGGATATCTCTAATCCAAAAGACTTCAAATAATTCGGATTAAACTTTCTTCCATTCTGAGGATGTTTTATTCTTTACAGGACACTTTCCTACTCGATTAAGCACATAAACGCCTGTGTTGACGGCTTCTGCCCGTAAGTTTTAAGGTGAGTCCTTTGAGTGGAGCAAGGTTCTTGCTGCTTCCAATATGGACCGATTTTCTCGCTCTATTCGACCATTTTGCTGAGGAGAGTAAACACACGTCCTTTCATGCTTAATGCCATTTTTGTCCAGAATTAATTTAATGTCCCTATTTGCAAACTCGAGTCCATTGTCAGACCTTAAGACTATTACTTTATTTCCTGTTTGATTCTCTGACATTTCCAAAAAGTGAACTATATTGGACTTAGTTTCATCCTTGTGTTTCAGAAAATAATAGTATATTGTTGTATTAGGAGTAGAAGCTTTACTTTTTTGTGCTGAAGCAGTAGGTTTGCGAGCCGAACGAAGTGAGGCTTGCAATATGGCTGAAGCACAAAAAAGTGCTTCTACTCCGTATGTAACACGCGGCACTAAAAGTACTTTTGCTGCCGCTCTAGCGGCACTAATAGTACTTCTACTGCCGCTACGGTTGCCTAGCAGCATAGAAATTAAATTTCTACCACCTCGACAGGTGTTAACCCGCTGGATTTGCCTACCAGCAGAGAAATTAAATTTCTAACATCTTGACAGGTGCTGACAAAGTGACGTTTTTTTGACGTTTGGAGAAAAACTACTTTTAACCCAGGATAGACATCTTTCATCAAGAGTTCAAGGTACCTTGAACCTCCCAGAGACTCAATTTCTAAAGGAACGCATAAATCAGTGTGAATCAATTCATTGGTTCTACAAGCTCTACTAGTGCTATTCTGGAATGGTAACTTATGTTGCTTTCCAGAAAGACATGGTTTGCATACAACATTGTCATCTTCTGTAAATTTAATATTATGTTGTTTCAATATTGATCTAACCTGTTGAAAATTTACATAGGCCATGTTATTATGCCACTCTAAAACACTTTCATCAGCATTTCTAAAAGTCATTTCGAAAAGCTTACCTTGCCTTTTTGCTAGAGCTCTTACTCATCCCTCTGTGTTAACAATTTCACACTTGTCTTTGTCCGACTTCACGATCAGGTCCTTATCCAGCACTTTCCCAAGTGAGAATAGGCTAATTTTTAATTGAGGAACATATCGTTCATTTCTGTGGGTATCCAACTTTTACCATTCTAACTTAATTTTCCCAGCACCTTCCACCTCTAGGTAAGAACCATCTCCAAGCTTCACTTTTCTGCCTTGGATCAACTCCATAGATTCAAACTGGTTTTTATCATAACTCATATGATCGCTGGCTCCGCTATTCAAGCACCAATCTGTTGACTCTATTTTGGCATCTTCAATCAATGATAGTGTCTCTGGAGTTTTAATTAATTCAAGTACACCCATAAAAGCATTTGACATGCCACCCTGTGAATTACCAGTGCATGCCTACACCATCTCCTTGATCATTCCTTTTCCTAAACCAGCAGTCTGCTATAACATGCCCCTGTTTATGACAATAATGATACTTTAGTCTATATTTCCTGTCATCTTCTCTGGGCTTATTACGAGGGCCATATTTCTCAAAATGACCTGACTTTTTGCAAAGAAAACATTTTGGACCACCTTGTTCTTGCCCCTTGAACTTGGATAATAAAGCATCTGCATGAGGCTCTTGTATAAACCTTTCTTCTTCAATCATGAGCCTGGATGTTAATTCAGTCAAATTTTGGTTAGTGCTACTGGTAGATTCCCATGCTGATATGAAATGCTTCAAGTTTTCAGGCACTTTGGTTATCAACATTTTCTCACTTAAATCTTCACCCAAAAGCTTCAATTGTCCCCTCATTTGCTTTAATTGTGATATAAAGTCAGTTGCATCACAATTTTTATACTCAAGACTGAAAAACTTTTGATGCAACAGATGGACACTCTGTTCTGGACTGGTGTTCATATATGGACTTGAGCTTCTCCCACATTTCAGCTGCTGTATTGCAAGAAAGAACATGATTTACAATTTTATCTTCCAGTTTGGACACTATAATCTCTTGTGTTTTTGCATCCTACTTGTCCCAATCTTCAGTTGACCCCGTTGTTGGGTGCTAGGCCAACAACCTCTCCTCCTGTGATTATTGTAAACAAGCTTTTGGATTTCAACGCTATCTGAATCTGGAATTTCCAGCTAATCCAGTTGTCTCCTGCTAATTTAGTTACTTGTGCTGCTCCTGATGATGCTTCCATGGTGTTTTTAATTTATTGGTCCTATACTGTCCCCTTGTAAATCGGGTATTCAAATTTCGAACAAACTTTCCCCTATACCGGGTATATTTTACTGTCCCCAAAACCGAGTATTTCGCACCAACAACTATCGACGCGACTAACTATCGATTTACCGTCCGTCACTTCTACTATCGATATTACAGAACCGTATCGATTTAACCGCCCGTACCTAATTTCGCCGACCCATAACCTCTCAACTAAAATCCGGTTTTGAACACGATTTTTCCGATTTGAAAGTCCACTGAGCCCATAACCTGTCAAGCAGTGGGTAATTGGGTCAATAGAAAAACACTTTAGATACGGAAATAATGTTTAATAACTTCTATTAATTAGAGAAAACAAAAAATACAATAATCGACGGACGTACTAAAAAACACAAGCACACTCTGTCACAATCAGCTGACTGACTACCTTGACATTGCGGTGTTGCCAACAACCTCAACTAAAGAAATATTCTTATTGGCTATTTTAACAGTTATTGTATTGATAATATCCTTGGTTTGTGGTTTCCTCATGTTTTTTAGTAATCTCCAACTTTCTGTGTTTCTTTTACCTCCCAGATATGTATCAATATGCGCACAGTTTGTTTCCCACGACACGTTTTTTTTCTGTACTATTTTATTCCTTACTCTGCTTGCTTGTGCTTCTTTATGTGTATATTTCTTTATCTCGTCTCTTATTTGAACTTGGATACTGTTGGTATTTCTTTCTTTTATCTGCTATATCTTTCTCTATTTCTTGATCCCACCGATAAAGTGAGGGTCTTCTTCCATTTTTTTCGTATTTGCCTAGGACTTCAAATGCTGCACTGTGAATATACATACTCTCTTCGATATGGTGGTAATGCATTTCCAGGTTTTGGAAGTTCATACTACTCTGTAATTTTTGATCTAATTTCTTCATGTACAACCCCTTTACGCTTTGCTCTTCTAGAGATTTTATGTTGTATATCTCAGGCACAATATTGTTTTCTTGTTTAGGACTTTTAGGTTATTTTGTTAGCATATTGCTATGAGCCTTTCTCCATTATTTTATTCGTTACATTCTCTCCGAATTTTCCGACTACCTTAGTGTTGATTTTTCTTCCTGTTCGTCCGTTAAAGTC
Source organism: Ceutorhynchus assimilis (assembly GCA_917834065.1). Taxonomy (NCBI): domain Eukaryota; kingdom Metazoa; phylum Arthropoda; class Insecta; order Coleoptera; family Curculionidae; genus Ceutorhynchus; species Ceutorhynchus assimilis. The sequence goes on from OU892281.1 coordinate 10,889,615, forward strand.
TTCCAGCGATATTATTTTGTTTCAAGTTCCTACCATTATGATTTTTGAGCTGTTGATAACATGAATCTTTTATATAACGGGTTCGTCATTGTTCACTCCATATTACTACTTAAACTGCAAAAAGAAAGAAGTATTTCATATACAGGATATCAAATGCATAATCGCAATATAGCTCCGGAATTTGGTAACTGAAAGGAACACTAAAAGAATTCTGGAGACATGAAAAAATCTGTAAGAATTCGCGCAACCATGCAAGTTGACTTGATGAAATAGGAATTCATACAATTGAGTATAGCAACGAGTCGTTGCCAACGACTTCCTGAAATCATACTATTGAAAACGAATAGAAAGACGAAGAAAAGCTTGGATACAAATTGGCATATTACCTAGTAAAATTTCCTGGCTATCCTACAAAGTTTTGTCCCTAAATTGGCCTTAATTCATTCTTGTCATGTGCATGTTTTGCAAAATATCCATATATGCCGGGGATGGCCTGCAAATTTTGCTTTGCATGTTCAAAACTGCTACATGGGGCATTATACACGTTGCCCTGTATAAATAGTTTATTACCATTTTAACCAAAACCAATATCCGTTCAACTAGCAATTTGATATTTTATTATTATACAGTGCCGAAAGCTGCTATAAATGATAAATTGCTGTACCAGTAATTCAATATCTGGTATTAGACTTTTGCAAGTAGTATAAAAATCGTAAAAAAGTCGAGTGACGATAAAATCTCAGGGTCAGCAAAGGAAATGAAAAAGATCCTGAAAATAAGTATAGCTATTTCTGTGATTGCACTATAGTAACTATGAGATAATATAGTTAAAAGAGTTTCAATTATAATGAACCTTCGCTGGTTAGGTATGAAGCAAAAACGAACTCTCTTACAATAATTATTATACAACACAAATCTCGTCTCCCTTTTTTCAACCCTTTACAGACCGGTTCTGGACAAGGCGCAAGCAAATAGGGTGATAAAAAAAACTGCCCGGTCACCCCAAATCTCCAAAAACACTCTCAAACCAACACCCCATGCCAGCAGAATTAATTTAAAATACGCCGCACAATAGAAGATCCAATCCAAGGATGAAAAACAGGCTTTCTGGTCAGTAGGAGAAGATTCCAGATTCCACTCACTCGACCTCCAGGATTTGCTTTTAGAAAATTTGTTTTATTTTTTTCAATCTGGTTTAATACTGGTCGAGGACAAATTGAAAAAGTTTTATTTGTATTATCACTTGAAAGCAATTTGTTTTTCTCAAATTAAAAGGTAGGAAAGAAAAAATCCCTTATACTTGACGAAAAATCTATAAATACCTACTGGAAAATAAGTATATGCCTGTAAAATTCAAACAGAACCAGGTCATGAATATTTATCGGGATGAAAAACCTGATTCACTTATATCGATCAGGTTTTAAAAACGTGTCCCGGAATAATAGGGGATTGTTTCTATGTACAGGCATTATTATACTAAAAAAAGGACAATAACCCCAAAGCGGGGTGAGTCAACTGCACACGCACCACGATCATTTGCTAAGAGCAGCACAAACTGGCACTACTTTTTCTACCCTCCGGATGACAAATTTATAGCAAATACCCTTAATAAAAAGTTGTGGATATAGGTCCCTGGTGAAATCAAAAGCTAGTGAATGTTTTAGGCTCGGCGATGTTTTCTTTTTTTTTTGAGGGGAATAAGAATTTCGTGATTGTGGAGGATTTTTCGCTTTTAATAAACAATGATGCTTTGAAGATTTGATATAAGGGTGCTTTCACTTGTCAACTTCTTAGCCTTGATCTAATAGAATGGATAAATCATTAAAATCGACGTCAATTTTATAGTTGAGAGAGATTAGTTTTAATGTGAATCATCTATACTTCAGCTGAATTGGTACTCACAGTTGGTATGGGCACAATATTTCTCAGATTTTAACTAAAACTCTGTTTAATTATTCAGCACCTGATTGTCTTTTCATTAGGGTAGCTCGGCAAGGTTGAAACTGTGCATTAATTGGAAGAATAAAATCAGGGAGTTAGTATAATAGTGTAATATTCTCCATATTTGTCAGTATAGTCTGCCTGATCCATTGTCAAATTTTTAAAATAATTATATAATAACATTGGCAATATTCTTTGGCAATATGTACCTACACGTTTCTTATAAAAGAAGAATCATCGTCATTATCAAACTTTTTCAGTTTTCCCTAGTTTGCTTCTACCACATCATTATTTTTTATCGCTCCTGGTTGTCTAGGCTATCTTGTGACGTGATCTTCACTCCAGAATCGATCCAGTCCTCACCTTTCATCATCACTCGACTGAATTTCACTTCAGAGATGGTATTTTTTTAGGTTGAGTTTGTTTTCTAAATCTCTTCATTTGAGGCTTTGTATCTCGAGGAGTTACCCATCATAAAAAGTTTCATAGCTAGGAACAACTAATAACCTATTGACGGAGTCTTTGGGCCGTAAATTCAAGTTCTCTATGGTAGAGAACCATCTGCGCACAACTTTTGATGAATTGTACTTTGAGTTAAAGAAGAGAGATATTTGAATTTCCCATGTTGGTGCAATTTTTCTTCAAGAATCACATGGCTGTCTCTCCATATGCATATTGTCTGCTTTCCTCCATCAGGGTTTTTCCTGTTTTGCCTTTTGCCACTGTGTCAGGTCAAAGGCATAGATAGATAATAACTTTTCTGCCAAGGTTCAGTTGAAATATTTTGGAAGAAACTAGAATTGTGAGTAATCGTGAATCAACATGGGAAAACGTGTGACGGCTAATCGAATTTGGTCAGGCAGTTAAAATGGTATTTTGAAGGGGTTATTTTATTTTAACTTCCAAAAAGAAACACCAATAGGGCTGAGCTATATTCAATCGATGGCCCCCACAAGATCTACTGCTAGGCTGACCGCCCCAACAACGAAAATCCTACATAACCTCAAACCAAAACAAGGTCTCTTGTCCAACCAAACCGAGCCCCAACTTCAGATACACCCCTTTATCTGACGACATGGCGCCCAACGTGGGGCTCACATCGAATGCTGGACGCAGAAGATAATATAGACAAGAAAGAGGATGAATTTTTCTTGGAATCCTGAGCCTGAAGAGACACTTGGACTAAGGAAAACTCTTGCCTGAAACCTGTGAAAAAATACGGCGACAACATTTCGCTCATATTTTACAAATATTCATCAAGTATTATTTTTTTTGAACATTTTACATGTGTACCAAGCTTAATATGTCATCATTTAAGAGGAATGTAATTACTGTAATTTGACCTCTCGTTTGAGTTAGTATTTCTTTTATTGTGATTTTTTTTAAAATCTAAACTAAGATACACATTATTGGCTTTATTCCTTGAATTTTTAACAAAAATAAAAAATGGAAGGGATCATTTGGTGGAACGAAAACACTCTTACTGAACTCGAGTCAGCTTCTAATGACCCTAGATACCCCCTCGATTATAACGATTTTGTAGGTAATGCTCTAAATTCAGATTTCGTTAATATTTCTCTAAATAGTAATCCATTTGTAGGCGCAGAACTGGGTACAAATATTACCAATAATTCTAACAACCTTATTTCTATCGATCAACCATGCTTGGTACCGTCTGACCAGAATACTTCTATTGCTCCCAATATTTTACATGCCCCTATTTCGCCAAGTACTGCTGATAGTATTTCCCCAATAAATATTAATATTCCCTCGAATATTCCAAATATTGTTCCAAATTTAATTCTTATCAATTTCAATTCAGTCAACGCTTCAAGAACAATGGAAACAGCGCTATTAAATATAACCAATGTATTCACTCAAACGCTTCAAAATTTAAATGAACACTACACTAAGCCAAATAAAAAACCAACCATATTTTTTAGTGGCTATCAACATGATTTTATTTATTGAACACCCTAGAAAAATATTTTTTGGATGCCAACTGGACTGATGATGCTGAGAGAGTCAGTATTCGTGTCTCGTTGTTACGAGGAGAGGCCAAACAATGGTTTGACCCATTTTTATGTTACAATTTATCATGGTCCTACTTTAAAAAGCAATTTTTGGACAAATTTAACGAAATTTCAATGGTAGCCTCTGCAACTTCCTCTCTTTATAGGGAAATCCAAAAAACTAATGAAGATTTGAGTGTGTTCATAGCTAAAAAATTGGCTCTCTTTGCTCGACTTGACCCTTCTAAACCGGATCAGATTAGGGCTATTGTTATAATGGAAGTATTGCGACCAGAGATTAGGTCCAGACTGAGAAGGTTCGGTCTGCCCATGACTTGCGACGAACCTATAAACACAGCCTCTTCCATTGAAAAAGATTTGATCTTGGAAGTTAATTCTTCAAAGAAACAACTTAGGTACCAATTTATCTAACGCTTCTGCAGGAGTTGATAATTTTACCTCTGCCAATTCTGGACATTGCAGTGGTCCTGGCGTGGCTACTGGACAAGATAAATACCAAAGGTGACCACCATCTTCTTGTAAGTACTGCCAAGAATGGCATTATCACAAAGATTGTCCCAACAACCCTTATAATGGCTCGGGAAACCGAGAAGGGGTCGACCAGGATCGTCGTTATCCACCCCGCCCGGCCAATCACACAAACTGAGTATACATACATATATACTATTCAACACCGCAAATCTAACAATTTATATGAACTGTGTCCACCAAAAATATCTGAATTTAATTTTTTAAAAAATCAAATTATTCTCCCTAGAATAAACATTCATATAAATAATATACTCAGGAATAAGTTTTAGTTGTTAGATTCCGGCTCTAGTATAAACATAATTCAACCTGACATTTTACCGCTGAACATAATTGTAAAAAAAATGCTCTTGAATTCATCCTTGCTTGTGGAGAAAGGCCTATTCAGTCATCCAGCAGCACTAATGTCCATTTTTATATAGATTCCTACATTAAGTTTGAATGCTGATTTTGTCTTATTACCAAATTTGCAAGAATCTTGCATTTTAGGAGAGCCTTTTTTTAAGAATGACGTTGTACTTGATTTTAATAGAAAATTTGCATATATTGGTACCAATTCTAGAAAAACAATTTATTGGCATACCCCGTTAAACATATTACCAGTTGATAAGGATTTTTTAAAATCTCTGCCCTCAAATGTACAAAATCATCATGAACTATTTAATCTTATTGAAGAATATTCAGACATTTTCAATTATGGACTTCTCCAACCGACTACAACTACCATAAAACACAAAATTATCCTTTCAAACCCAAATAAATGGAGTATCCAGAAGCCCTATTCCATGAGCCCTGAGGTCAAAGAAATCATGTATAATCAAGTAGATGAAATGCTCTCTGCTGGGGTTATTGAAACCTCTTCTTCAGCCTACAGTTCGCCTGTTGTCATAGTAAGGAAAGTAGACAAAAAACCCGTTTCTTTGTGGATTTTAGATTCATAATTAGTTGAGATGAGCCTTCAATCTTGCCAATGATTCCAAATACTTTGAAGGATCTCGGATGTTCCACCATCTTCTCTCTGCTTGAACTAAAATCAAGTTATTGGCAGGTTTTTCTCGAGGAACAACAAGCAATATACTGCATTTTCCACTCCTGATGGTGCACTTTATCACTTCACAGTGATGCCTTTTGGATTGAAAAACGCGCCTGGAACGTTTCAGCGCTTAATGACTAATGAAGTTCTCTGTGGGTTGCTCAATGTATTTTGCAAGGTTTATCTCGACGATATAATTATATACTCCTCTGACATAAAAAGTCATCTTAATCACCTACAATTAATCTCCGAAAGGCTAAGAATACATAATTTAAAAATTTCTCCAGATGAGTGCCAATTTGCTAAATCGAAACACGACTACTTGGGACACCATATATCGGGTAGCCACATTATACCTCAAGAAAAGCACATAATAGCAGTACAGAACTTTCAAACTCCAAAATCCAAAAAAGACCTCCAAAGTTTCACGGGCATAGTCAGTAAGTAGAGAAATTTGGTATATGGTATATGCCATAGTGAGGGAAGGTAGGCCAGTTAATTTACACGTTAATGATTTAAGACCTGGGCCGGTATTCTCGTTCCCGAAAATGCTCACCGCTTTTCAGTCACTCGGCACTTTTAATGTAAATTTACATATAAAGTGCCGAGCGACTCAAAAGCGGTGAGCGTTTTCGAGAACGAGAATACCGGCCCAGGGCAACGAGACTCCTGATTTTCTTGCTGATTCTGAGAGAGCTGGCTGAATCAACATATGGGGGAACGTGCACCGGCAGAACTGAATTTGGTCAGGCAGTTAAAATGGTATTTTGAAGGGGTTGTTTTTTTTAACTACCAAAAAGAAACACCAATAAGGCTGGGTTATTTTCAATCGATGGCCCCCAAGATCTACTGCCAGGCTGACCGCCCCAACGACAGAAATCCTACATAACCTCAAACGAAAACAAAGCCTCCTGTCCCAAGAATCGTAAACTCTGTCCAACCAAACCAAGCCTTAACTTCAGATACCTCCCTTTATCTGACGACAGTATCAACCGAAAAAAAAAACAAGTTTTTCCGCTCAAACAACTGTAACGCCAATGGGCGCCGTCCATATTTCATTTAATAAGCACTTTAATTAGGAGGGAGTGCGAAAGGGCTTTAAACAAAACATGAGGGATAACGGGGATTTTGGAGCTCGGTAGGCAAAATAGCTGGAGCAAGTTAGCGTCCCGTTGGGTATTGAATAAAACGCATCCCCATGGCCACCTCGCCCGCTGAAAACGGATATATGGAGAGGCCCTGTGGCTTAGCGGAAGGGTGCAATGTCAATAAAATGTAATTTAGTGCGTTGTGCAAAAGTAAACACTGGTTAAAAGTTTGCAAAAAAGCGCGGAAAATTCGTCAAAAGCCTTTAACAGGTTTTGTTTTTTTTGTTTTTGGTTGCGAATTAATTACAATTAGCAGCCTTTTGATCCGCTTGGAAAAAGGGGACATTTGAAAGCGGGATTTACGTACAGTTGTTTAGTCGTTATATTTTTTAAAACGCGAAAATTTAATTTATTTTCATGAGCTTATAGAATAATCCATAACAGTCCCTGGATGCAAATAGGAACGAATTTGAGCAACGCAGCAAAGGAATCGATGGTCCAATAAAAGTAGTCCCTTAACGAGAAGCGTTTAAGGAAAAAATTCAACACCGTTTTTAAATAAATTCCTTTTTGGGGAAAGCAGGCACGTTCTTCAACATACCTAAAATTATTGTAAACGCTCCGTTGATTAAAAGGACCTAATTTCAGGCTGGCGGAGATTGCATTATTAATGGGACAGGTGGTGTGTTTCGAAAAACTTCCATCAGCTGTTGGTAGGTATACCAAAACAAAGAACAACCATCGATTGTAAACAGCTGATACAGTGCAACTTGTTTTTTTTATCTAAGTAATGACATAATGACCCTACAAGGTGTGACAACCTATACTTTAAGAATAATTTTTGGTTTATTGAAAGTCATTGAAAGATAAATGCTTAGTTTTAATTTACATACATTTCGCCCCTCCTCAGGAAGAAGTTCGATTAATGAAATCGCATTGGAGCGCCCATATACAAGGACCTAAACCAGATATCCCTCTGAAAACACAATACGCTCAGGTACGGAAAATTCCCCCAGTCATTTCTTTCTCCCCTCAGCTTTGTTCAATTTATCTGTCGGAAAACTCATTTTTTAGGCGGCCTATTTGAAGCCACCCCTGCGTATTGTTACAGTCGGCCATTGCGTCTCTCAAGGGGTAGATATAGGTAACTATTTACTTGAAATTATCATTTTGTAGAAATGCGTTTTTTTATGGGTAATTAAGGTGCTATAACGTAGCTAAATGGTGCTTTACATTGTTGAAAAATTTCATTGACTCAAAATTTACTTAACACTTAGCCCAAGGCATTTATTTCAAGATAAGTTTTCACTTTGTTAATAAAGAGATTGCAAGCCCTTCTAACGTCTCTCCTTTTTTAAAGCATTCGCAGTATTGAAATAACCGTCTCTTGACATTATTGTTAGGTACTATAAGTGTGAATCGATCAGTCCATCATGTCAGACTGAAGTTTCTTCCAGTTCAACATTTATTAGCATTGAACTCCAGCTGTTCTTTTTCAATTAAGTCCTTCAATGACTATTCTGAGCACCAGTAACACCGTCGAGTGCCTTACTCTGAATCCAAATCAACTTCAGTTTTTCAGTTTCTCCTTTAACCCTGAAATTGATAGCACTTTCTGATAGTTTGCACAGAAAAAGCAAAATACTTATAGGGAGATAGTTTTGCAAGAACTTTCCAATCTTTCCTGATTCTTTCTGCTTTTTACTTATCATGAAATGCTTTAATCTCAAGATGACGCATTGGTTGGATCCATCACTGCTTAGAGACTGTGTCTGTATCAGTGGAACTTCAATTTCATGATTGTAATCTTCGTTAAGATGTTCATTGAGATCAGTGGCGGATCTATAGCACCATTCTAGGGGGGGTAGAGCTTCTCGACCAGTAACGACTCGTGGTCTATACTTGAAGGGCAGAAAATTTCTTCGGGTGCCACGCCCAAAACCCATTTTAAGCTTCCAAAAAATAATTTGTGTGTTTTTTTGATAATCAAAATTTTCTTAGGCCTTTCTGGGGGAGAGGGTAATAACCCCCGGGTTAAGGTCGTTATGGATTATATTTGTACGTCTCCTATTGGCTGGAGTCATAATACGTCATAAAGGCGCGAAAACATCAATTTCAAATAAATTCAATTCTTAATAAAATTGTTATGTTTCAATGTATAATTTTAATAACTATATTAAACGGTATGTTAGTGTAGTAGAAGTACTTGTCTTACAATAGAAATATTCATTTCAATTTAGCGGGACGGCCCCATTGACGTCCTCATAAATATGTCAGTTTGATCATGACATGACGTTTATGCATATAACAGTAAGGTCATAAATCACGTCATATTTTGGTAAGATGACATCATTAAATTCTCATAAAGTTTCTCACTCATTTATTCTTTCTCTATTTTTGTCTATTCTTAATTCTTGAATTTCTCAAAATTTCCCTAAAACGCTTTAAGTTATACTGGAATAGAGAAAATTCTTGTATTACTGCTTATCAACCATAGTTTCTCCTCAAATTTTTCTCAATTTTCAATTCTTATTAAATTTCTCGCTCATTTAGATATTCCTTTTCAATTTGCGTCTGTTCCCAGCTCTTAAATTTCTTCAAATTTTCCTAAATTGGAAGAATTCAAGAGCCTGGAATAGACACAAGAGACAATCCTTGTATTTCTGCTCATCAACCAGTTTCTTCTCAATTTTCAATTTTCATAAAGTTTCTCGCTCATTTATTCTTTCTCGATTTTTGTCTATTCCCAGCTCTTGAATTTCTTAAAATTTTCCTAAATAGAAAGAGACTTTAGTTATACTGGAATAGAAAATTCTTGTATTACTGCTTATCAACCATAGTTTCTCCTCAAATTTTTCTCAATTTTCAATTTTTATTAAATTTCTCGCTCATTTAGATATTCCTTTTCAATTTTCGTCTGTTCCCGGCTCTTAAATTTCTTCAAATTTTCCTACATTGAAAAAATTCTAGAGCCTGGAATAGAGACAAGAGACAATCCTTGTATTTCTGCTTATCAACCAGTTTCTTCTCAATTTTTTCTCAATTATCAATTCTCATAAAGTTTTTCGCTCATTTATTCTTTCTCTATTTTTGTCTATTCCTAGCTCTTGAATTTCTCAAAATTTTCCTAAATAGAGAGGGACTTTAGTTATACTGGAATAGAAAATTCTTGTATTCTGCTTATCAACCATAGTTTTCTCGTCAAATTTTCCTCAATTTTCAATTCTCATTGATTTTCTCGCTCATTTAGATATTCCTTTTCAATTATTGTCTGTTCCCGGCTCTTGAATTTCTTTAAATTGAGAGATGTCAAGAGCCTAAACTAGATAAAAATCGATTTCATCACTCTTCCTCTGTATAGTTTTTACCTGGTAATGGTTCTATCTCTTTCACACTTGACACTAATTTCTGTGTAACAGGAGTTGACAAGTAGGTTAAACATTAAATTCAACGTCATTTTTCAATTAATTTGTTTATGAGTTTTATGACTGAGTTGAATTTAAGAGCCGGGAATAGACAAGAATCGATTTCATGTCTTTCACTCTGTATATTTTTTTACCTTGTAATGGTTCTATCTCTCTCACACTAGACATTAATTTTTCTGTAACAGAAGTTGACAGATAAACATTGAATTGAACATCGTTTGTCAATCAATTTGTTCATGACCGAGTTGAATTCAAGAGCCAGGAATAAACAAAAATCGATTTCATCTCTCTCACTCTGTATAGTTTTTTACCTTGTAATGGTTCTATCTCTCTCACACTTGACACTAATTTCTCTGTAACAGGAGTTGACAGATAAACCTTGAATTGAACTTCGTTTGTCAATCAATTTGTTCACGACCGAGTTGAATTCAAGAGCCAGGAATAAACAAAAATCGATTTCATCTCTCTCACTCTGTATAGTTTTTTACCTTGCAATGGTTCTATCTCTCTCACACTTGACACTAATTTCTCTGTAACAGGAGTTGACAGATAAACATTGAATTGAACTTCGTTTGTCAATCAATTTGTTCATGACCGAGTTGAATTCAAGAGCCAGGAATAAACAAAAATCGATTTCATCTCTCTCACTCTGTATAGTTTTTTACCTTGCAATGGTTCTATCTCTCTCACACTTGACACTAATTTCTCTGTAACGCGGAGCACCCATTCGAAAAATTTCAAATGTATAATTTCCAAGCACCCATACTGAAAAATTTTGAATGTCTAATTTCTCTAGTTATCAGGTAATGAAAAAATCAACAACAACCAAAAACACATGTGCAGCGCCGTACACGTGGTAGAAGTGAAACTTCCTAAAAATTATCCCCCCTCATACAACTTTTAGACTTAGCGTAACGAGTCGGGGTAAAGACGAAGGAAAACATCTGTAGTGACGTCACAAGAGTATCAGCGCTTGACAATAATAGTTTATAATCCGTGGTTTGTGTCAAGATTCGTCGGTTGTCATTGTCATTGCCTGTCTTTCTCCGTCCCTCTACGTTATATGTTTCTTCTCTCTCGTGTAACGAAATTTGCCAAAACGTGACGCATCTTTTAAATCACTTTCCATTCTCGTCCAAAGATCAGACCGTCGCTTGAGACGTTTCACTCCAAAAAGCACAGGACACAAATGTATAAATAACGAAAATAATCACAGAACACAATGATAATAGTATAACAAAAAGGAGACGCGCATCTGTAGTGACATCACAAGGGTATCAGCGCTTGTCAATAATAGGCAATCGTCTTTGCGCTTATAATCCTTTGTTTGTTTCAATCAGTTGTTGTCTTTCTCCGTCTCTTTACGTTGTATCTTATTTCTTCTCTCTCAGGTAACGAAATTTGCCCGTGACGCGTTTTTCAAATCACTCTCCATTCTCGTCCAAATATCAAATATCCGACCGCCGCCTAGAAGTTTCACAGCTGTGGTTCTTCAAAAAACTGCTGACGCAATCAGCGCTACACAATAGGTCTTTTCGGAAACGCTGTTCCGGTTACACCGTTGCCGAAAACGCCTATTATGACCTTGATCCGAAAAATATCGACAGATGAGCAAACTTGTGTAGTGTATAATATCCTTCATTATATCACATAATATCCTTGGGTCTGATCCAAGAGATCGAATCAGCGAGTCGAGTGGCTGTTGCTTATGGCAATTTCCATTTGTCAATCAGTGCGCACTGAGTTTATCCGCATCCATTTTTTTGCACTGGTTCGACAAATGGAAAACGCTATTAGACAGACTGTTGAATGGCGGCCATGGGTGCGCTGTTCTGTTTTACACTTTACAATTCTGGGAATCCCAGTCTCAGTCAAGTACAACATATTCTGTAGACAATTTTTTTAGGTTGATAGGTAGAATTGAATAATTTGATAAAGGAAATTTTTCTGCAGGTTTTTGGTTTTTTTTAAGAAGGATTCGAAAACTTTCTACGAGCGTGCGTGCATGAGACCCCACTTACTTCTCCGTACTAGTGCGGAAAAGTAGAATACCTACTATTGGTAGGTATACAGGTACCTAAAGGCTACAGGTATACTACAGACAGGTGCGGAAAATTTTTAAAAAGTATATCCTTAATAATTGCTACAAATATTAACTTTTATCTCGTAGAAAAAAATTGTGTTCCTAATTCGTGCGAAAATTCTCTTTTTCTCACTCTATCGCTTCCTGCAATCGCGAGCGGAAAAGTGACACTTTCCGCACTAGTTAGGAAATATATACCTACTATTTAGGAGTGGAGTGGCACCAAAAATAAACCTTTAGCTATTTAATGCCGCCTTTGGCTAAGCACCCATACAGATTTCGGAAAGCCGGCGCCTATGGCCGGGAATAGACATAAATCGATTTCATCTCTCTCACCCTGTATATTTTCTTGCCTGGTAATGGTTCTATCTTTGTCACACTTGACACTAATTTCTCTGTAACAGGACTTGACAGATAAACATTGAATTGAACGTCGTTTGTCAATCAATTTGTTTATGACTGAGTTGAATTCAAGAGCCGGGAATAGACAATAATCGATTTCATCTCGCTCACTCTGGATCAGTCTTCCAGCTTCCCCTCTCACATGCGTTTTAAGATACTGCATTTTCTCTATTGTCGTGATTGTTGGATTTTCATGAACCACTTTGATGAAAATGTCTCGAAATGTAATCCACTCTTCATATCGGCCTTCAAAAATTGCTACATATCGTTTTTTTTGCAATTACGCATCGTATTTTTTTGTAATTATCGTATTTTCTGTCATTTTCGTAAATTACCCCCTTTATTCCTCCCTCCCCCCCCGTGGATCCACCACTGATTGAGATGGCATTCTCTTGCATGTGACAGCAAGTGCATCCGCCTTTTCAGTATTTGCGGAAGTGTTCCAGTTGCATCTCTATGGAGTCTTCTGTTGTTAGTGAGCATTGTTTTGCGAAGCTCGCCATCTAGTCGCCTTCTTGTTCTTTTGATGACAGATTATTTTTGGTGAGTTCTTAAGATGCTAGTGTGTGGCGTCTCTCAATCGTATTTTCCAATTGTTTAATATTGTGAATCAGTGGGACGACTTATATTATCTTGAATTATCCTGTTCTTTAATTCTTTCAACTAGTCGGTAACTTTCGAAAAGAAAACATCTCGCATTCTTTTTCCGATTGTGAGTTGTAATGGATTGTGATCCAAAAGACCTTCAGGTGTTTTTATTTGAAAGTCTTCTACGACATTACAGATAACCACGTCAAATTGGTCCAATGATGGTAGGTATTCTTGATTCAGTGTACTTCATTAGCCTATCTAAGATCTCATTCGGAATGTTGCAGTTCCTGGATTTAGATTCGCTATTGATATTTCCAGTGATGTTATTGGCAGTTGTTCATCATACCAGATCCTGAATGTCATTCTCCATTATTAGATCTTTGGGAAATAAGTACCTAAGTTAAAGTCACCTTTACTTTTGCTGTTTTGATTTAAACGGTTACAAACTGGATCTCAACTTCTTCATTGATGCCCACAAAAGAGTTTTTCGATTTATACGTGGCCTATTCTCTAATATGCAGTCTTTGTTCACCATCACTCATCAACTTTAGAAAAAATGAGAAAACCTGAAAACTAGATGATTCATTCCAAGAAGATACCCTCGTCTGGCTCGTCATATGAATCTAGACAACAACCACATCCAACAACAACTACCTACATCCAAAATCTAACAACTGAAATATCAGCTATTAATCAGCTAATGTCCGGTAACTAGTATTTTAGGCACGAAATTACAATAAATTTACTATCTATATTCTATTATCGCTATTATTTACAATTTAATCTCCTTTTAATCAACGAAGTATGGATTAAAGCAAACACTTTGGGCAAACGGCCAACAAATCTTGCAGAACGAAGTCTATACGAAATTATTTTCCGGGGCATAAACCCGATCGTCAATAAATAATATCGCAGTAGTCCGATTTGGCCTGGCAGGAGTGATGCAAATAGAAAAAAAAAAACCAAACACACACACAACCATCTAACCAACCGAAAACGGCTTACATATTCATGTCCGGTATTGCCGCCCATATACGGGCAAAACGGAAACTTTTCCCCAAGTTAATCCGGAACTCTCGGTTGCGCCAAGACGAAAATGTATCCAGAGTTCACTCGGTTACTCCGTGTCAAGGGCTCTGTTCGATGCAGCACAATGTTCTCTATGCGGGTCTCTGCGACGTTGCTAGATTTTGGATTAGAGAATTTGAATTTTTTGAGGTCATACGACCATCCTTCCTCGTATTTGGGATTGCATTTAGCAATGTGTATATAATAAACTTTCAGGGTATGTTTTTATGGCTGTCGTAAAAATTTAAGACCTTCGCGGTGGCCGTTTTGACAGAGTATAGGCTTTTTAGAGTCGTGACGAATTCACGTGAAGTGACCTTAAAACTACCATGTGTTGTTTTGGGTTTCGGTTTTCGAAAGGTAATCGATTTCACGGTACGAATTTGCAGAGGAGAACTTTTTTTGTAACTTCGTTTTTGTTGGATGTCATTGGTGTGGATAGTATTAATTTGTCAGACTTTATCTGAATCTTGAATCCTGATGTGAAGAGATTTTTTGGGTTTTTTGACTTGAAGATTCACCTATAACTTCACGAAACAATGATATTCTCAATATTATCTTTATCCAAGGATTGTGTGATCTCATTTGTAAATTTCCGACGAATGACTGATAATCTTCTTCTTCAATCTTCTCATTAAGATGTTACTGCAAAAGACGTTCCAAGATGTATTCACACTCATTAGAGCCTTTCTCTACACTTCTGAAGCCATCAGATTATACATTTTTCAAAGTGCGAGTGTTTGCTTCCACATTCGTTGAAAGTTCATTCAATAAATTGGAATATTTCCCTATGTAACTCCCAGCTCTCATTTTCCATTTTCCAAAGATTTGTCTTCGGGGCTGGAAAACTACCCGTCCAGAGATTGAGTTAGATTGGTTAGGTGCTTCTTCATTAGCGAAAGACGATAATAATTCAAGAGCCGATGATAACTAATTAAGGAATAGAGACATGACATTTGAGAATAATTTGCAGAAAATTTTTAGGCAAGTAGACGCATATTTGTTTCTTTTCCAAGCTCCTGAGAGAAACAACGAATAATATTGCAGAATTAGTCATTCCAGCAAAAATCTGATATAGGAAAGTTGCCTGCAGATGTTAGGCGTGTAACTTACCGAAATGAAATAAATTTGAAGAAATAGCTAGTGAAGGAAGATTTTTCGGATATTTTAATAATAACAGCACAGAGGAATCTTGAAGACGTCCCTTAGATGTCTACAAAACTATATTTAGAGGTCTGCTTACGTCTTAAAGACATCTCAAATTTCGAACTAACCCAATCTAGGTTAATTTAATTTGTTTAGATGTTTTGAACTTTCCCAAAGGCTTATTAAAGTTTTAAAGTTTTCTGCAGCATTCTAAATGGTTTCCAATAACTTCTAAATTTTGGTTGAGAAACGAATTACATATGTGGGAAGGTTTTGTAGTTGTCTGGTATTGAGTAACTTGATGACGCATCTGGGGTGCCTTATGAAGATTTGCATAATGTTGAGGTACACCAAATGACGTCATAGACATTCAAGACGTCTTGCTTACATCTTCAGGGCGTCTTAAAGACATCTTGAAGACACGTTACAAAACCCAACGTCTGCTTTAGGACTAAGACATTCTAAAGACGTCTTCAACGAGATGTCTTGAAGACGTTTTTGCATTTCCTTCAATACATAAACCATCATTCATCTTTAGGATGTGAATCTTGACATCTTCAAAACAACGTTTGTTGGTCTTCAGACGTTCAAACGTAATATAATGCAGACTTAAGAAAGACTTCTTTAAGACCATGTGTGCTGTCTGGGAAGTGATAAAATATAAAAGGCGTTGTAGGCCCTACGTTTAATCACTAGAGACAATGCTTTACCTGAACAAATACAAAAATTGAAGAAAATCGCCAATACAAAGATTAACAATCATGAACCAAAAAATCCAAATATCAAGGACATTTTTGAATAATGTGAAAATGAAAGAGAACACACACGCAATAGTGATCAGAGGAAACGATATGAGTCCAGCAAAGAGAAGAAATAGAACATGAAATAAGAAAACCTACATACATAATATTCAAGACAAGACAAAATCATACGAAGAAAAAAGAACTGAAATTCAAAATGTGATGTGTCTGAACTATACGTAGAAGTCTTAAGTTTAGTTTCATCTCTGTTGAGACAAAATCCGAATAAGTAAATGATTTGCTCAATATTGATACAATGTGGGATACTTAAAACTCAAGGAAATGTTTTAAGGAAAGGCAAGACTGGTAGTTTTGATATCTCTGATTTCAAATAGATCTTTGTCTCTCTATAAGACAGTTGTACCTTCTAGATGCAGCACTATTTAATAGTTTCCTGAAAAATAAAGTACAGACATACCTATATAACTACATACATCAAATCCCAATGATAGGAAAAGTCCTTGCACTCCTCAGTATATGTCTGAAGAAAACCAAAAGAACAGGCAATAATTTAAAAAAGCATTAGGAAAAAGATTATTGAGCGAGGTTATTCAGAAGAAGATTGAGTAGGAAATAGAGTTACTCATCAAAAGATGGTGTGATGACAATTTTTGCTTCAACCCGAAAATAGTTCACATGGCATGTTCACTAAATCTACTTGGAGTCATACAAATACTTGATAATCAACTGCTGAGTAGGTATATATGGTTTATACAATTTGCATGGACAAAACTAAAATTTGAGATGGAACGTCGTTAAATTATGAGTATGTTACCCTTTGTCAGATGTCATAGATTAGTGATCGATCAAATAATCCTTTCAAATTCCTATTAGGAAAAATGTATACTTCCATCTAGATATTGATCACTTTATACCCAAAATCGGACAGGTGGATCAGATACCTCATTTTCTCTAATACAAAAACTCCAAAGAATCCTTAAACCAATAAGACCGTCATTAGAAACATCTTTAGTTCAGGTAAATTGCCTCCAACAGGTAAAAAAAAAACTTCATTTCATCAGAAAATCTCGTGAAAGAAATAAGGAGGTGCGGGCGCCAGGTGCACCACCACTGGCAAATGGTACCTACGGTGGTGCACCTGCCCAGCGAACACATGCCGTTTTTAATGTCCAAATGTGTTTTACAGGGTATAATTTTTAATGGGCAACGTGTCCGATTGCATATGCGAGTTATGTAAACTGAGAACGCAACTTGACTTCGAGAATTGCACGTTAGTTTTCGTTATAATTAAAATTGCATTTTGTTCCAGGAAAATTCATAAACCTTCTCTACCGAGAACCACAAAAAAGGTTTCTTTGTCTTCCAATACTACCTACAATTTCCGCAAGATAATAATACGTGACCGCAACCCATATGCCGAATGTTCAGGCATAAAAATTTACCGTTAAGGCTTAATGAAAAAAAAAAAGAACCATATCAATGACCAGGAAAAGTTGTTTCAAATCTTAACTCCTAACTAACCTCCAAAGTCATCAGATTTTCATTAGGACTGCCAAGCAAGTAGCAACACTAATACTTTGTCGTTAAATTAATAAGGGCCAAAAGGACCCTTTTGCAGTTGAAAAGTTTCGCTTTAATCCTCGTACTTCGGAATCATATTAATTCGTGTCTCGGATATTATTGTCGCATTGGGTTTTGGCGCGAAGTGACACATGTTCGGAATTAGTTGAAGGAAGAGGGTTGAACATGTTTATTTAATTGGCAACCAGTTTCGAATTTTTTGTCAAAAAACAATTTAAGTTTGAGAAATTGGTGAAAAGAACTTGTCAGTGGTTTACAAGAGTCTAGGACTTCAATATTGCTTTCTTTCTGTGATGCAATTTCCTTTTGATATTGGATATCTGAAAATCTATATAATAATAACAGAAGTAAAATGGAAAATATTGTACATGGAGTGCCCCAAGGTTCAATTCTGGGGCCGACACTCTTCATAGTCTACATGAACTCACTGTCATACATACCTCTTCAGGGCTCTCTCAATTTATATGCAGATGATACCTACTTGCATCACCTATTTTGATAAGAACCCTGCTAACTTAAAAATCATCATTGAAGAAGACTTACAGAAAATAAGCGATTGGCTCTGTTACCACAAACTTAGTTCAAATGTGAAAAAATCAAGCTACATGGTAATATCAAGGTTTGAGTCCTGACCTGACTTCACAATAAACTTTTTCTATTTTGATGTCATATCGAAGTCTTTTCGACACTAAAAGTAGTTTCGAAAAGAAGCTCTTTGTGACACTCCTTTTTTACTTATCGGAGGTTGGTTACACTGGCTGACTGATGGCCATCGAACTGTCATTCGCGATTTTATAATAGAAGATTTCTATATTTGGCATGCAGTGTTACCAACCTAAACATATGAAATCAGGAAATATGAGAATAAAACTTCCAAGAAAAATTTGTTTTTTTAAATTAAACAATACCAAAATAGAAAAAATAGTATAAAATATTCGTTTCATAAGACATTTTATCGCACTCGCCCTTTAGAAAACTCGCCTGCGGCTCGTTTTCTAATATAGGGCTCGTGCGATAAAATGACGTCTTATGAAACTTGTATTTTAATGTACTATTCAAGGTCTCCCATTGACTCGTGCAGACTGCATCAAATACCTGGGACTCTTTGACGATTCAAAACTTACTTGGGATATGCACATCCTGCATATATGTAAAAAGATTACGTGTGTCGACGAGTCAGCATTAATTTGGTATAAACACCGCGTCGAAATCCATTACTGGCAGACTAAGACTAGTGCAAAGTACCTCAAATGGGAAAAGCCCCTCTAGCTAAGTCTCCTCCCAGTGCAAACTATCTCTAATGGGAAACGCCATTCTGGCAGTATTGAACGCAGCAGACTAAGTCCAGTGCAAACTACCTTTAATGGGAAACGCTCTTCTGGACCTGCCTCAAACCTAGCTTCTTCTGGGAGCATTGAACGCAGCAGACTAGATCTAGTGCAAACTACCCTTATTAGGAAACGCCCTTCTGGACCTGTCTCAAACCCAGCTTCAGTCCTTCAGTCACGCCAAGTGTACATAATACAGAGTGGCCTATAAGTAGTACGTCTCCCCGTAGAAGAGACGTCATGATACTATTTCTAGGGTAATATTATTATTATTCAATACATTATCTTATTAAACCTATACCAAGCGAGTTTCTCTCTGCCTGAACCCCACCTACGCCCCCAGGTCACGCTCCTGTTGTGACGTCCCAGGACGAAACGTATAGGGGTTGTGAAAATATACAATTCCCTTATCCATTCTTACATATCATATCTAACTCTGCTATGGGGCAATGCTTCCCTTAACAAACTGCATCCATTATCAGTTCACAAAAATCGTGCTATAAAAAAATTGTTTAAGCTACCATTCCATTTTCCAACAAAAGACTTATATTATCCGAATGGCATCTTGGACATTCACTCCCTGTATATCTTGCAATCATGCATCTTTATCCATTCTTGCAAGACTTCCAATATTCACTCTACAATAATTCTCATCCCAGCCAACACAATCCATCACCACAATACCAGACTCAATGAAAACTTAAGAACATCGGCAATGAACACTACAACTGGTCAACGCAGCATCTTATCAAAATGACTAAGGTACTAGAATCAAATTCCAGAATCTGTTAAAATATTGAACATAACTTGTTTCAGCAGCTAATCTTCGATAGATGGGAATGTACAATGAAAGACTTTATCTGCAATTCAAAACTAATATATTCATAAATGCAAAAACTTTGTGATACAGTACCTACTTATACTGGATAGTGGATATTTTCTCTTGTGTGATATTGTATAATGTATAATAATAAACGGTATATTGTAATAATGTTATATATGATACTGAATGACGCGCATAGCTTTCCAGCTCAGGGTCTCTAGTTTAGGTCCATACATCTATTATTTAACTATCATGTTGAAAATAAAGGAAAAAAATAAAATAAAAAATCTGATGGTAGATCCATGTATCATTTTTTTCAAATTTGATTTCACCCAATCGACATAAACGCATATTTGGCTCCATACATTCGATAATGTTACTCCGATCTTAGTGAAATTACAATCAAATTCATAGGCGCCGGAAACATGGGGGCAATGGGGGCAATGGGGGCAATGGGGGCAATGGGGGCAATGGGGGCAATGGGGGCAATGGGGGCAATGGGGGCAATGGGGGCAATGGGGGCAATGGGGGCAATGAAGGCAATGGGGGCTTGAGCCCCCGTAGTGAATTTGCTATGGGGCGGAGCCCCCATAGTGATTTTGGCTTTGTACGTAGTGAGTGTAGTGAGTAGGTACAAAAATATTGAGTTCCTGATCCTAACATTCCTAACTATTTATTTTTATATCAAACTTGTGTGTTTTATGTTTTTGTTGTTTTTACTATACCCACTTTGACAAACAATTTAAATATTTTTTTGTTTAGTATAGTAAAGTAAATTTTAGGGGGCCTTAATACAAAAAGCTTAGATGACAAATACCCATCACCCAACATAACGGATCTCTTGAAGAAGCTGGGACGCTGCCAGTATTTCACCACCTTAGATTTAGCTAGCCGCTTCCACCAGATCCAGATGCATGAAAACGACATCGAAAAAGCCGCATTCAGCACAAAAAACTGGCATTATGAGTTCTTGCGCATGCCTTTTGGTTTGAAGAACGCGCCGGCTACATTCCAAAGAGTTATGGATAATATTCTATATCCCAATATATTGAGCAACTTTAACACCGAAAGATGGAACATCCCATCAATAATAGTTATTCATTATAAGTACAAGGGATAAAAGTATTAGATTTTAGAGCGAGGTGTGGTTTGCCTCCTGTCGCGAAGCGGAGGGAGACAACAACAAGGTGACCAAAGAGCGCTGGGAATGCTGGAGGTAGAACAGGGGAAGTCGTTATCTTTCGTTCTCTATTCAACCTTAGAGTTTTTCTAGATATTTCATTCTATTGCATTACAATTGGCCTGTGTAGGCCTGTTAAACTTGTATAGGTAGTTAATTTTGTAGTCATGTAATTAGCTTATTTATAAGTTTGTTTCGTGCCATAAGTTGAGTTTTTTTCAATTTGTTTTAAATGAAAGCGAGGCATCACAGCGAGGGTGTGTTGATTTCAGTCCATATAAGTAACGTTCTACTTTAAATTTTCATCAAAATTTGTTGAAATAGCCGCATTGCCGCTTGCCCAAAAATACCGTAAAAAGACCCAAAAATTTCGCAGCTGCGGCGCTTTTCTTCCTGCAGCGCTTGTAGCGAAGTTGCCACTGCTTGCAAATTTGAAATCCATGGTTGGGATTGGGGAAGAAGTACAACAAAATTCTACTATTTTTGTTTTTTAAACAGTAACATGTTTCTCTACACAGTAGCTTCTTGCAAAAAATTATGCTCCTATTTATAAAAGAAAAAATAATAATTATTATAAAAAAATCTTGATTTTAATGAACTGCATTAATAATTTATCCCAGCACATAGATAAATCCTTTACAAATCTCCTAAGAACAGAAAATTTTAATTTAGTATTACTACTAGTACCATCTAGAAGCCGTACCTACTCTGTATAAATATATCGAGGACTAGGTACCTAAAAGCATCGAACAATGCTAGAGTAACTGTCAGAAAGCCAATAGATGGCTCCACAAACCAAAACTATAGGGATCGATTATTATGGCACGGCCACTTCAATACTCTCAACATAGATGGCACCCTAAGGCAATTCCTCGCGAACACTTTACCACCAAGATTCTGCGTTATTTGAGCTCAAATAGGAGATCCAAATTTATATATATTGGGGGTGCGTGGCTGTGATGACACGGCCAAACTTCGATCGCTCTGCGTTTCCGTAGCTCTTGATCAGTTTGGTATCTTTGTCATCACTCGGTTTTCAGTTCGGTTACCGTTGGAACACCGAAGTCTTTGTCGCTCAGTGCGCTGCGATGGTAACTGGAACGCCGCCGTTTCAAAATTTGATATCATGGTGGTTTAAGGGGTTAGATTTTCTCAGTGTAACACCCCCAGTTAGGCACTACGGAATTTTAGTAGTATGCCATTTTTTTGATAAATTCTTATACAAATATCCATCTCTCAGCTTTACTATTTAAAAAACAAATCATATTCCAATATTTCTAACCTTTTAAGTGACACACAGGACATTAATTTATTCCCATTGTCTTCTATGATTTCTAATTTTTGTTCTACAAGATGATGTTCAAAATAATATTTTTCCTTTGGGGATTATCGTACGTTCGTCAATCCGTCAAGAACTTAAAAAGACGTACCAGTACTTGAAAGAATCAAGCTATAGAAATAGGAATTTGCATTGAAAGTGTTGAGAAGTGACCTAATAAAGTACCATTTATTTGAGATGTTTTTCTAAACAAGTTATATAATAATAACTTCATGGATGTGTATTGTCACAGCCTCCCTGGTTTAGTGGTTCACCTCTGTCATGTTACAGCAGTCCCATTCCCTGCACTGGGTACATGAAAGGTTAGCTGCTTTCATGATAGTGATTTTTCCCTCCAAGATCAATAATATTTGTTTTTCCGCCAATTTCGCGGTATTAATTGACTTCGTTTGGTGCTTGTTAGGGAAGCTTTTGTCCCTGTTTACAGACAAGGGGTTAACTACTTGACCTATTTCATAATTTTTGCACCCACCATTAATAATGTTTCTGCACTTATAATTTTTCAAAAGTGATTTCGTTTAAAAAATCAAAAATCTGAAGCTTAGAAGAAGTAGAGGTACTCGGGTGGTCAAATAGCGTTTTCGCTTTTTTTTCAATAATCCTCCTACACTTGCAAAAAATCACTTTCATGACATGTAATGTGATATATTTTTGTCACGTTACGTTGCTTTTGGACAGGGGTCAGAAAGTTAAATTACTTTACCGGACTAAGAACGTTATGTGTTATTTCCCAGACGGAGAATGATGACGTAATATTGTATAGGTATGCCAGAACGGTATGAATCAATAAAAAGACTGGAAATGTCAAATTTTGCATAGAGTCAATTTTTCAATGGAATGCGGTTTATTTTTTGTTTTATAGGTATTCTTCAAGAATCAAGATGATAATTTTCTCAATATTTAATGTCTAGAGGATTTGCTAGACTTAAAAGTTTGGAATTTTCCTATGTAAATGGTATTCTCCAACCTTTCACATTCACTAATGGCCGAGGGTTAAACCGGAAGGGAATTTTGGTGTACAGTTTTCAGGAATTAGTAAGAAATTAGAGGAATTAGAGGGGAATTGGAGGAATTATTGGGGAATTAGAGAAATTACTGGGGAATTATGGGAATTAGTCAGGAAATTTGTGATATTTGTCGGGAAATTCGGGGAATTAGTCGGGAAATTCGGAGAATTAGTAAGAGAATGGCCGAATTAATGGGAAATTATGGAAACCAAATCAGTCAACGTCGCATCACATAGAACTGCTAGATGAACTAATGCATTTATGATAGAAATGGAAAAAAAAAAATTATTTCTTTTCAGCCAGCGAAATATAAATTTGCTCGTCCAAGAATTAACCCTTTCTAGGTATTCCGATCAAAAATACGGTAATAGATTCTATTAGTTGTGATGCCAATTTTATGTTGTGCACATTTGCTTCCAAATCAATCGAGAAACCAATTTATTTCCTATGTGAAATTCCAAATTCCGTTACGAGAATCTTCTAGTAAGTATGTAGAAATAATGAACTAGATGAGGAACTTTTGAAGAACATAAGTG
This sequence comes from Ceutorhynchus assimilis, assembly GCA_917834065.1. Lineage (NCBI taxonomy): Eukaryota > Metazoa > Arthropoda > Insecta > Coleoptera > Curculionidae > Ceutorhynchus > Ceutorhynchus assimilis. The sequence continues at coordinate 10,913,508 of OU892281.1, forward strand.
AAATAGAAACTACCCAAAAGACTGATGAATCTGTGCCTGATTTATTCTACTAGTTCAAACTACGCTGAATAGATTTCTGGAAGGCATGATTCAACAAGGTACGTTTCCTGCCACTTCTGCTGAAGCAATCAAGATATATATTCAAACTGGAGTACAAGCAGTATATGCCTATCTAATACTGGCTCAACCATTACATGCTGGGATATCGACATACTGTCTATCCTTATTCGGAACTGATAATTCATTGACTACTGAACAGGTCACTTTGAGATGGAAATGGATGAAGGAGAAAGCTAAGAAATTTGGTATTACAATTATCGGATTTTCCCTAGGATTTTGATCAGACTGATAATCGCCTTCTGAGAGATATGCATTTAAATAATGATTTGATGTATCGTTTAGCTCCTGAATAAAAAAATAAAAAACAAAACAATCCCAGAAGATACAGAACTACTCCATTCTTTGCCAGTTCCAGATTGGGAGTGGTACCACTGCAGCAGTGAAAAAAAATGAAGAATGATGTAGAAGACACCACACATATTTGAACAAATATGCGTACTACTCGTTTCCTAAAACCTGATGGAATAAAAATGCCAGAACAAAAACTACCATGTAAAGAAGAAATTCTCAATTTGGATATCAAAGCTACCTACAGTTGAAGAAACTCTACAAAAGTCATAGAGGATATGAGACAATTCGTCTCAATGCTAAAGAAGACGATTGGAGATATATGCAGGTACCTTCAATAAACCGAACACAAAATATCGGATATACACAGGAAAACATAGAGATCGAGGAAGGCGACGTTGAAGTTGACGAGAACCTTGAAAAAAATGAAAATGACCAAGATATGGCAAACACAAATGATGTTAGTAATGAGGGCGAAATAGTCATGGACTTAATTGTTAAAAAAAAATTCTTGGAAATTTCTCATGAAGATCGTGAATGTGATACTTTGGAAACAAGTTGTATAAACTTCAACGTTGTTGGTAAAAATTCTTCATTCATTAAAAAGTCATTATGCTGCTGGCTTTTAGCTCAGTCTAACGGATGAGTAAGTAAGTACTGACCAATCAAAAAAAATTATAGGCAGTACAAGGAAAACACTTCGGAAAATATTGGAGAAATCACCTTCCAAAAATTCCGACCTTGGACTATGAAAAGGACTAAACCACCGACTAAACAGAAGCTACCCATGTAATTTTATTTTTTTACCCCAGCTTTTTTACAGACTCCTTTATTTTAACATGTAACAATGCAAACATCTAGATATTCTTGATTTATTCTACACCATTTTGTGACTAAATTTTTGTGATAGATTTGGTGAATTAGTTGGGAATTAGTAAAATTAGGGGAATTAGAGGAGAATTAGTTTGGAAATTAGCAATATCAAGGAAATTAGAATGGAATTAGGGAAATTAGAGGAATTAGTTACCATCCTGGGAATTATGTACACATTTTTCTCAGCTGTTTACCCTTCGCTAGTGGCCCTCTTCCCTCTATTCAGAAAAGTTCAAATAGAACCTCCAAATGGAGACTATGCTCGAAATATCATCTTGTATCGATGATCTAAGCGTCTCACCTTTTTCAAAAAGAAAAAGGAATGTCTGCTATCAAACGAAATTACACAATACCCTGCCAGAGAAATCAGGCAAGCTGAATAATCTCCAACTAATTAAAACTGCAAAATAATATTTTATAATTTTAAGTTAATAAAGGTTGTTTTGAATTAAACGGAAGTCCTTCATCAAAGTATACCTATATATGGTAGGTATTTACAAAGAGTCTGTGCCTCATTTTCCTGTTATCTCGTTTTAAACGGGGGTTGCTATGGATTTTGGAGGAATGGGGAACTCCTGACTACTTTAGTCCAGTCAATATAGCTCTGTTTTTATAAAATCAATCTAATTCCATTTGCTTATTAATGAAAATCTGTAAAATTTATTATCAGCTCATATTCATATTCAAATTTTATACAAATCAAAATGACTGATATGAAAATTACTGGACTAATTCTTATTGTAACTATACAAACAAGAAAAACCATCTAAGCTGAAATCTTTCTGTTTACCTCTAAAGTTTGGCTTGTTGAAGGAAGTGAAATATTCATCGATCAATAAATGTAAAATCTAGTTCCGGAACAAAGAAACTCGCAAACCCAATTACATGCTTTTCATGTGGAATATTCATTTTTAAAAGGTTTTGCCGCAAACCCTTTCATTCTCGTAAAGGGAATATTTAAGAAAATTGGTTTGAAATATTGGGTTTTAAGAAAATTAATTTTCTCTTCTACGTTATGGTTGTATGAGCATTATTGTATCTCATGTTTCCACGTGACAGATTTACACCCCATGCCAATAACATCCAAGATATTAAATCAAAGGATAATTTGCCTATAAGGAGATTCATGAAAGTCTCCCCTTATTTGATTATTTTGAAGGGAGAACTCTCGAAATAACTAATCTTTTCTTTTTAATATACGATAGACAAGCGATTTCATTGACTCTGAAAAGTAAGTTTTAACACAGTTAAGGGTGGAACTTTTAGGGGAGGAATATTTCGTAGGGTTAAAATTGATCTGAAGAAGAAAATTGAATAATCTGCACAGGAACTATATAGTATAGAATTTGTTGAAATTGTTATTAACAAGATATTTTTAATAAATCTCTGAAGTTGGGAAAATTTGTTCATAATCTTATTGCAACACTGGCAAGAAAATCTCCAGTTGTGTATTTGATATATAAATCATCAATATAATCATGATCCTGCGTACTTGCAAGTCACATCAAAGCAAAAAATACTAAAAATTCCATTTGTGTCATTTGTTAACCCAAACATTATAGGTATAGGTACTCTTTGGCCAAACCTTGCGAAGTGGCCTGGTGTATTGCTGATTATCTTCGTTTTGACCCACCCCCATCTGAAAAGTTAATATTAGATTTTCAATCTCAAATACATACGATGCAAATTCGAGTGATCCATCACCGTGACATGTTACTTTTGGGCATACTTCGTTTTTAATTTCAATGTGATGGATTGTTTGACCATATCTCTTTGCTTCTGTGTATCCTGTGAAATCGCCAGGTTAGCCTAAAAAGTGAATAAATAAAGTCCTATAAACATTATTCCAGGAAATAATTGACGAAACTTGAGAAATGCTTCATTCCTGTGAACATTTTTTTTCATTTTCAAACCCCTGAGGTGTCCAAAAGTATAAATTTACGTATTTGAAATGAACATGGGAACGAAAAAATCAGAAAAAGGAAAAGGTATAAGAAAATCCTATCAGAAAAGCAACCTCTCCCGAAATCCTTTCTTGTCATCGCTTAAGCGTAAACGTTAGAGATAATGGAATCCGAAATGAATCTATTGTGTCATTCCGGGCTTTACCTTAATTCAAGATGGGTATTTTATTGTTCTGCAAAAAAACTTGAGGGAATGGGTTCTTTTCCACTGCACAGGCTGGTCGATTTTTGTTTTATTTTGTATTGTAATGTCGATTACGTTTCAATAATAAAAAACTTAGTAAATTATTCGAAAATTCCGCTATCCAAAGTTCTGGAAATACTTCTTGCCATGAATAATTTCACCAGTGACTATTTCTTTGTAGCAGAAACTATAGTCGGGCCACCGAACAGAGATAGTAATAAAACGATTACCTGGTAACTAGCCCCCATAAATTATGCCTACACCCGCTTAAAAGCAGACACTGATATTGTTTGTCTTTCATTTATTTATTTTAACTGAAAATAATTTAGTATATGTAATTAGAATGTTAAATGAAACCCTTTATGCATATTGCCTCATAAAATATGAATTCATGCATTTAATAAATTTTATTTATTATAAGAAGGTATAAATTAGGTATAAATCCTCTCGTCTATTGCCTGTCAGGCCTCTCGGAAGTTGAAGTGAGAACCTACTTCAAGTTTTCTTAAAATTTCTGAGAAAAAACTTCAGTAGCAAGTTATGCCTTTGCATTGGTGAGTTTCGCCATCAGGTAGGTAACCTTCTTAGCTAGTACAGCCTTTTGCACTTCTGTTAAAAGGATGATTAAATTAATTTCCAAGAAATGCATCTTCTCACAGTTTATTCCAATCTTATTTTGAATAAATTTCCTCTACTTTAACAGGATCTATATGTCTATAATGAAAGCATTTTATCATCATTATCATCATCATCAATCATCATCATCATTATATTCATCATTCATAGGTATTTAGTCTCTTCCAAGTCGAGGTATTTTGATAAATCAATTTTTGGAAGCGCATAGATTGTAAATTGCAGGTAATAAAACATAGGTAGGTAATTCTACTGCACAAATCCTTTTGTTTTATGTAATTCAAAATTTTACGTGGAAAATGTTGAAATTGTACATTCTAACCACAACGGACGCCTCGTGAAATAAAACTTTTATATTATTCATAGCCCAGGCATTATGAAATGTATAATTTGCTTTTATGGTTTGCATAGCCCCCGAAGGGGTTGGAGAGATAAATTTGAAACAATTTTTCTTTTTGTAGAAGTTTTGTAAAGTTCTGTAGTCGGGTGTGATAAATCTGGTGGGATTTCAGAAAAAAAAATCTGATACTTCGTGCCTGGATGTAGAAGAAACATGTGCGTATTTTTTACCAACAAAAAAATGGTATGAAAATATTGAATTTCACTCACAGTTTGATTTGCATATAAAGTGTTTTTCTGGCGTAAAGGGAAAAACAAAATAATACGGAATTCGTCAAATTTTGTAGGAGCTTTTATTTTAAATCTATTATTTAAACATGTTTTGCAGTTTTTTAGACTTTGGTAGTAATTTCCTATAAATTTAGTTATTATTCCTTTAACACAATTTTTATAAAGAAAAATCACACCTTAAAGTAAGTGTTTCGAAAATTAATTAACCGTGCCGGAAAGGAAACCAAAACAAAGAATCTTGGCATTTAATTGAAATATTGCGGCAATTTAGCGCCCGGGTTCCTGCAAAAAAAAGGGCTTCTGAGACTTACCGCCGTGACTTGTGGGGCGACTCCGATAATTTTATTGTTCCTGTTCTAATGAGTTTACGAGACTTTAACGACCCCAAAAAAAGTACAAGATTACTTGGAAAAGGATTAATTGAAGCTTCACTAACTAAAGTAACAAAATAAAAGCTTTAAAATGTAAAATCCAAAGTAGCTTTAAGGTAATTTATAGTAGAACTTTTCAGGTCACGATTACATATAACACCCTAATGAAGTAATAAATCTTTGCAGAACTTTAAACTGCTTAAGCTGAAATTAAATATTTTCTTGGAAACTAGTTAACTTCGGGGATATATGTAGATGAAGAAAGTACTTCTTTTAAATACACTCAAATAAATAATGATTGCTGCCCTAACAATGCATTGTTAGGGCAGCAATCATATTTAGTTACACATATTATTGTCGCAATACCAAAATATATGGTTATGCAGATTAAAAAAAAATATATTAAATAGTTACAATAACAATTAAGTTATTGTTGACATTATTATGTTTGAATCACAAATATGTCATTGCTGAGGTAACTAAGCATAGATTGTTAAATAAATATATTGTCAAAACAAATATAAAGATTGCTAAAAACATAACATTGTGATGGCAACAATAGGCTATATTTGGTTCAATTTTATAGAATCTAGCTGCCGAAACAATACCGTATAAGTGGGATAGATGTAACTGTGTGATTCCGATACCGATACCGGTCAATTACTTTAGCAATATCATTACCGTATATGACCATGTATTTTGTGGAATCGGTATAAGTTCATGTTGCTCTAACAACACGTTTCATTGGGAGTACCATACGTACCCGGGCCTCAGCCTCAGCCTCAGGCGCCGACGCGTGACGGCTGCAAGCAAGCTATTTTACCCTACCACACCAATTCAGTTCCAAAATGGCCAGGAACCAGGAATAGTTTCTCTCTCACGAGTGCGTTCTCTTACTTCTTAACAATTTGATTCCCCTTCCAAATCCCTGCTATATATTTTATTTGTGTGTAAACGTGAAGTGATTCTAAACCAAGTAAGTGAATACTCCAAATATTTTCTTAAGTTTACATAATATGCATATTTTTAGGAACAGTGTTGTATAGTAAGAACCGGCGAAGAAGATGCCATTGACGTCGTCACTGACAAAGAAGGGAAATTACCTTTTCTCTAGGGCCCTCTCCCCTCTCATTTGAAGTGATACAAACGATAACGCGTGTGTATTCTAACTATGTCGGTTTTGTATTTATTTGCAAAATAAATGTTTTAAATATTTTGTAATTGTTTTTGTTGATCTCCTGTAGGTACCTATTTGAAAAGCACTGGTAATTCTAACAAAATACGTTGTTAGAAGAGCAATAATTGGCATTGTTCCAACAAATGATATGATTGCAGATAATATATAATATGGTTAATGGAAATTAGTGAATGGTAATTATATCAATACTAGGTTGCAATAGCAACAATATTTTTGTTGTTTTTAAAATATTTATATTTATGAGAAACATACAGCTTTGGTAGGACAAGCAATATAATATTTGTGAAGGAACAATAACAATTAACAATATATTTATGATACATTTAACTATATGTGTGGTTGTGCCTATATCAACTGTATTGTATTGTTGCATTATACATATTTCTGGTTGTGATAGCGAAAATTTCTCTGAGTGTAACCAATAGAAGAAACACATTTTTTGACTTGATAACTTGGCTCTTGATTCAATATCTTGCTCATAATTATTCATCAAGCTTTTGATTAGAAGCCTGCTGATTACCACGTTTCATCTTCAATGCTGAAAAGTCAATTCAAATTAATTTCAATAAATTATTGCCACGTAGATATTCTGCTATTGACTAACAAAACTCTCCCGGGACGTATTTTCGTTGTTATTTCAAACGGATTTATTATTTATTCAACAGCGCCACATGCAGCTTCAACACCATCCAGGAATACAGAATAGCAATATTGACGTTTGTCGCTCTTAATAAATTTTGTTCGTCTAGACCGATTGATTTGTGGATGGGAACAGCGCGGATTTACGATCAGCGGTATTTTATTGCTTATTTTTAGTTTCAATTGGATTCCGGGATGCAGCGACGATGGATAACAATCGTCTTATCTGTTTTCCCGTTTTTCAAATGGCTGAGTTTTTCATTAGAAGTTCTGGAATGAAGATAACAAGAGAAATGGTAGAGATATCATATCATAGATTATGTACTTATATGTACCTAGAACTTTGGATAATCTGTGTGTATGCAATCTTATCCCACGATGACCCTGAATCAACACCAACCAGAAGTGTGGAGGAGCTGGTGAGACACTGTAGGACAAATGGGAAACAGCTGCTCATCGGGTGTGATGCAAATGCTCACCACACAGTCTGGGGAAGTACAAAGATCAACGATAGAGGTGAGTCATTACTACAGGATATTATAGCAGACAATTTAGATAGGTATAGTAAATGTAGGAAATAAACCTACCTTTGTGCCTCAAATCATATGAGTAATTACGTCACAAACTGGCATGTATCTGATGAGGATCACAGATAGATCAAATTTGAAATTTCAGGGGAAAAAACTTCCGTAAATTATCGAAACCCTCGAAATACAGACTGGAACGCATACAAAGCTGACCTGGAGTACAGTCTGCCAAACATCAGGAAGGTATTAAGAGACACTGAAGACTTGGAGATTGTTGTGCAATAATTCAATGATGCAATCATCTCAGCCTTCAATTAAAATTGCTCACTTACAACAGGGATATCCACCAGAAAAGTGGAACGAGAGCCTTGCAAAGTTAAGGAAAGAAACTAGAACAGAATTCAATAAAGTCATGAGAACCGGGCAGTGGAAAACATACAAAACCATGTTGAAAAAGTTCAAGAAAGAGTTGAGGGGATCCCAGAGAAGATCTTGGAGGAAGTACTGTGAGGATATAGAAAGTACTTAAGATTGTGCTAGACTACAAAAAACTCTGTCAAAGGGCCCGAAGACAGCAATCAAATTAGTCTAAAACAACCTTGGTGAATACACAAAGACGGGGGAAGAGACAGCTAAGGAAATCCTAATAAGAACCCACTTTCCCCGCTAAAAGATAGTTGATCAGACTCAATGTGCCTAGACTTCGAAGAGCATCCAGGAACGACTGACTGACCTCGGAGAAAGTAGTCAACTATGAAAAAGTCAACATATGGGATCTATCCCATAATGTTACAGAGCAGAACTGAACTTCCAAACAGGATACTCTGTAACATTCTAAGAAGTAGCCTAGCCTTTGGCCTGGAGGCGCATTAGGCTATCGTTCATACCAAAACCTGAAAAATAGGACAGGACACGGCGAAGTCCTTAAGACCCATTTATTAGTCTTTCATCATTTGAGCTTAGGATACTGGAAAAACTTGAGGATAGGCAGATTAGGGACGGTGTTTTGGCAAACAGACCACTACACCCAGACCACACTGGCAAACAAAGAGCTGATCCTGGATTCCTTCTTGGATATAGAGGGAGCTTTTGAAAACACTTCCTTCGATTCAATAACTAGATCTCCTAAGTACAAAGGAGTTGAGGACACCTGCTGTGTGTGGATCAACTCCATGCTCAGAGAAAGAATGGTAGAAACCACCATCGCAGAGGAAACACTGGCGGCCAGGGCGTACATGGGATACCCACAGGGCGGGGTATTATCCACACTCCTGTGGAATCTAGTAATCTAGTGGCGGACGGCCTGCTTAAGGTGCTCACTGACGAAAGACACTGTGCCCTCGGATATGCTGACGACATAGTCATCATCTCACGGGGCAAATTCAACTCTACAGCTAGGGAGCGAATGCAAAACGCTCCAAACCGAACAACAAAATGAGTGGATAGAGAAGGGCTAAACATAAGTCCCAACAAATCCACCATCGTGGCATTTACCTGAAGACATAAAATACTAGACCTAAGACCTCTTAGATATAAGGGGTGAAAATATACAGATTTCGAGCGAGGTCAAGTACCTACTTGGGGGTAACACTGGACTCAAAACTTACCTGGAATCAACATATGGAAAACACCTTAGAAAACACCACCAAAAAAACGGTAAATCACTCATGATAGTTAGACGCTTGCATGGAAAATTATGGGGCTTAAGACCGGACATGGTGTATTGGACATACAACATGATGGTCAAACGTATCTTGACATCGCACTACCAGCTTCACTACCAATCGAGCTTGTAAGGATTCTGCTTTCCAACATGACACAGATCCATTTGACATTAGTGTTCTCTATGCCAAAACTTTCTGCAGCATTTTTTAAAGAGTCTTCCCTTTGCTATGCTGCAAGTTACTTTGAAGAAATAAAGTCTCTTTATCCATTGTATGGGATAATGATGGGACCTATTTCTAGGCTGTGGATGGTCCAGCCCCTGTCTCCGGTGGTCGGTGGAGTATCATCTACATCCACTAGAGCCATGAGCTCGGTCACCTTTTTTTCCAGATCTTCAGAGCGATCGACTGGATCTTCCGAAGCTGGATTGGGCGGTGACCTTCCTTATTCCGAGGATGGAGTATTCTGTGTGGTCTACTGGGTTTGTTCATTATTGTTTATTTGATTCTTGGAGTGTTGAAATCTGGTATCTATTGGCATGTTTAAGGTGATCTTACCTTTAATGATAGAAAGGTAATGACAAGCGAATGGTATTGTCATTGGCACAGGTCATTGGTCAGGCCCTGCGATCTCTCATTGCCAGTTATAAACCACATAATTAACTCTTTTCCGTTTTTCTAGATGTCGCTGACAACCACAGAATTGTCAACATTGTAAAATACCAACACATCAAGAACACGTCCGATGTCGATAACTGACATGTCAACATATGACAATATGCCAAAATATTCATTATCATAACTAATAATTCCTAATGTTTTTTGTTCGCCGGAAGAACTTCAAACTTTATAGATGGGAAGATCTATTTTTATCTTTGTTGATAAGATAAATGACAGGTTCAATTAAACATCAAACAGAACTTTGAATAAATATGTTGAGGATACCCTTAATCATCGATAAAGAAACTGTCTTTTGATCTAATTAACAAATAATCAATTAATTTAAGCAAACAATAATGTCCCAAAGTCAAGAATAAACGAATTTGATCAGACCGACAGTAATGCGAACAGGGCGCCATCTATCATACAAAGTCCTATGTAAAGTAGGTGTCTGTAGCATCGATGCAAAACCAGTAAATAGTGATTTTCCGATATGGTAGATGGCGCTGGCTTGGCTCCATTTTGTTGACAAAAAAATTTACACTGAGATTCCATTCTCGACAGTCTATGTATTTATCTCTGTCATTGGTATTGTCAATTTTGAATAAAATAGAACAGTCATATTAGTCTGGGAGGTGGCGTCGAAAATATGCAAGAGTTTTCTGAAGGCTAATATTTTCAAAATTGGTCGTACTTTAGTGATAGAATACCTGTGTACAGTCCACCACTTACGGTTCCGGGACAGCTAACGCTGGGACGCGCGCAAAGTTGTAATTTTAAGAAGCATCTCTCTGTTTTCCCAAAGCTCAAAATTTATAGAAATTTTGCACATTATCTGTTTGAAGGTCACAGATAACGTATGTAAATCGTCAGACGTCTAGGTCGCTGCAAAAAGGGTGTCAGCCTTGAAAGTTTTTATTTTATGGCATTTTCTTCTTTCAAAATATATTTTTTCTACGAGCGTGCGGAAAAGTGCACTTTCCGCACGCATTTTAGTTTGGAAAGTTTCACTTTTCCGCACTAGTGCGGAAAAAAGTTTTTTCCGCACTAGTGCGGAAAAGTGACAGATGTCACTTTTTAAATTCTGAGCTGACACACTTAAACAAATATCAGCATTGAGAATTATTGAAACAATAAGGTTATTTATTAAATTATTTTGGTTTAAACTTAACTTTTCTTGTGAAGTTACTATAGAATGGTTACTTTATGCCTGAAAATTTCGAAAATTTCATAGTAGATACATTAAACGTACAAATTATTGTTAAAAGTTCTCGATTTTATTGTATTCAGAATAACGCACATTATTTCAGAATTAGTTTTTTTTTAATCAATAAATAAATAAGATTTATTTCTAAGAGTAGGTACCTAATTTATATTAAGAAAAAATTACTCGATTTGTTTTTAATACCAGGTGTTGCAGAAGAAATATCAAATATTGGTGTTAAAATTTACATTACATTCGTAGAAAAAATAGTGTTCCTAACTCGTGCGGAAAGTCTCTTTTCCTCACTTGATTGCTTGCCGAACTCCGCTACGCGTCGTTCGGCAAACTGCAATCGCGTGCGGAAAAGTGGCACTTTCCGCACTTGTTAGGAAATATACTATTTGCAGGTGACAGGTGTGCGTTTGACAAATATATTTGAAAGGACACCGAAGAAAATGCCATCACCACAGCATCCATCACTTTGTGGGCGTCTGACACCCTTTTCGCAGTGACCTAGACGTCTGACGATTTAAATACGTTATCTGTGACCTTCAAACAGATAATGTGCAACATTTCTATAAATTTTGAGCTTTGATAAAACAGTTCAGATGCTTCTTAAAATTACAATCCCAGCGCCAGCTGTCCCGGAACTGTGAGTGCTGACTGTACACTAGCTTTCCATCACTAAAGTACGACCTATTTTGAAAATATCAGCTTTCAGAAAACTCTTCAAGAAAAAACTAAATACTGCAGTATGCCTTCCATGTCATAATATGTTGAATTTGAATAAAAAGCATTTCGTTTTGTGTCAAATAAATTTTATGTACATAAAATGTATACCTACACCAAATAATTTTTACTATGAAAATTTTGATATGATATGCAAAGTTAGTATTTCTTGCATGATTTAGATCTGATTTTCTTAACGCGGCTTTTCGATCTGGATTTCTTATGGATGCTTCTCGATCGGCTTTTTCGTGTACGTCGTCTGGGCTTGGTGAAGCACTCAGTAGACGATCCGGATCCTTCGTCGTCTGTTTCGTAACGATGCATACGATGACGTCTTCTACGTCTACGTCTTCGTCTCGGCGCTTGTCTGGCCATTTGCAGGAAAGGCTCTTTTTCATTTCTGGACATTTTCCGCCACAATTCGCCAGCTTTTACCGAAATTTCGAGCACGCCCATACCTGAGCATTTCTTTCGCACTTCCCTCAAAAAGTTTAAGAACGGATTCCTTGTGACTCTTCCTATTCGTATCATTTTCGACGGTTCGCTTTTGACAACACCACGGTTATTGTTCTGCTCACGTTTTGGATTCTCATCCGGGCAGCTTTTTTGTTCCTGGACATTGTTACTCACGCCGGAACGGCGCTTGGGCATATCGAAAATAGAATTTTCACGAAAAAAGTGACTAAATTGGGGTTCAGAAATTTTACAGAAGAAATTTTTAATATTTGTCATTGTAGCATTGTGGCAGTTGTTTCAACAAACAGCCTCGAAACACATGGCAACAATTTTTGTACTATTTGGATTTTTTTTTTCAGGAGCGAGTTCCAAATTCCCGTGAGAATCGAACTTAGGCCAGGTTCACATATGTACGCGGATTAGTGTCATGAAATATCAGTTTTTTATTGTGTTTGGAGTTCAACCTGTGGTCAGCGCCGGTTTTACCACTAGGCGGATTAGGCGGCCGCCTAGGGCCCGGACGGTCAATGGGACCCGGAATTCACTCTCAAATCAAATACCTTTTTTTAGCAACCTTGCGCCCTGAGACGCACCACATCACCCGAATTAAGCACACTATCGGCAACACTGTACTGTAGCTGTGGGATTCCCAACTCAGATAGAGTCCACCCAACCTTTATGTCATGTTGCTGATGAACATCTACCCAAACAGCACACAAAGTCCTGAAAACGTCTTTTCTAGGGTCTGCATTACGTCTAAACGTCTGAAGACCAAAAAAAAAAGACGCCTAGAAGACGTTGTTTTTAAAATGTCCATATAAGTATCCATATAGGATGTCGTAAATTCATATCTTAGACAACTATTTGGTACAAACAAGCCTAAAAGTGAATAATGATTTATGTATTGTCGTATTGAAAAGAGATTCAAAAACATCTTTGAGACAGCTCGTTGAAGAAGTCTTTGAAATGTCTTAGTGCTAAAGACATCTTTAGGCAGATCTCTAGAAAACGTTGGGTTTTGTTACATTACGGCATCTTCAAGATGTCTTTGAGATGCTTTAAAGACGTAGGCAAGACGTCTTGAATGTCGTTTATGGACATCTTAAGGACGTCTTTAGGAAAAATTTCCCACAGAATTAGTTTCTCATTTAAATAAGAAGTTACTGGAAACCATTTAAAATGCTACAGAACACTTTAGAACTTTAATAGGCATTTTGGAAAGTTCAAAACATTTAAAATTAAATTCAGAATTTTCAAAAGCATTCTGTAGCGCTTCAGAAAATTTTGGAAATTTCAGAACCATTTTAGAATACCCCACCGATTTCCAAAAGCATTTATGAACAACTCAGAAGTTTGAAACTCATTTTAGGACGCTCCAAAACAGTCAAACTCAGACACTCTATAGAATCCCCAGAAACATTTTGAAAAGCGCCAGCGCCAGAATCTTAGGATTCAGATTAAACGTTACAAAATGCCTTTCAGAAGGCTTTTAAGAGCAAATTTAGATTGCTGTAGAACTTTAGAACTCTTAAAGGCATTTAAAACAGTTCAAATCCAAATCAGAATTTTCAGGAGCATTTTGGAGCAATCGAGAAACTTCAGTTATTTTAGAACAATTTCAAAGTTCTAAATTGAATCCTAATTTAGAACTGGAAACCTTTTAGAACTTTTTTGAACCAATTTAGAACTCTTTGGAACTTCAATAGGGCTCTAAAATACTTAAAAATCTGTCAGAACCATTTAGAAATTACTTAAAGACTTCTAGAATGCTCCAGAACTCTTCAAGCCAAGTTAGAACACCTTAGAACTTCAAAAAGCGATTTATAACGTTCCAAAACACTTTCCAACAGCATTTTGAAAGGCTTTTTTTTTTCAATTTGGACAAAAACAGTAAAAAGTTACTTTGGGCTAAGGCCCCATACCTACTGCCGCCTAGGGCCCGGTAGAGCCTTGAACCGGCGCTGCCTGTGGTTCAACTTCCTGAGCTGAGACTCTTTGAAACGACAAACGCTTGAGAGAGAAGAAGAAGCAAGGGCGATATAGCGAGAGGGCAATAATAGGAAACTCTCCTTCATCATAACGTATGATATACACAGTGGAAGAAAAGTCTGGAAACAGCTAAATTATTTTTTGAGCTGCCTTATTGTTTATGGCTGTTGATGGCTCTTTGAGGAAAACTTCCAGATCTTCGTTATTGTTAATTGAGGTCGGAGCTAAATACCTAGTAGAGCTCTGAATAAGCTAGAGATGATTTACCTAACTACCAATTTCCAATAGGTTCTCATTGAAAAAGAATTGGTTATACAAGAGATATCAAAGGTTCTACATCAATAATTATTGCAACAACACAAATATTTACCAGGTTCATATACCTAAGTAGGTAAACATAAAATATTTAGTCAATGATAATATGCGGAAAAAAACTTTTATATTAATTCAAATAATTAGTTTTTTTGTCCACTAATGAATAATTAGGTACCTATAGATAAACATTCTGCGTTCTCGTTTAAAACCAATTAAAAGCTATTTTTAAATCAACTAGTTAGGCAACTCTCACTTCAAAACACCTTGGCAGGAGAAACGCAAACGCCGTATATTGCTTATAACAACAATACCTATCGGTGTGTTAACAACAAATACATTTTATCATTTCACCGCGTTATCGCAATATTAAACCAAATGTCAAACCAATAACGATTATATAGTAATTCCAAAACAGTTCCAAAGTTCAACCTATTTTTGGTTTTATATTCCCGACCGTGCCGTGAGAATTTTCAGTTTTGAGTAGAGATCGCGGTCGGTAGTTACGTTACGTGGTCTAATAATCAGCTAAGGATTGAAGCAAAATGAGCAAACACGGCTTTGACTCTAACGCCGTAACTTTGACCCGGTTTGTATTGTCCGAACAATCCAAAGTCCCCAATGCCACCGGCGAACTGACTCAGCTATTGAATTCTATTCAAACCGCTGTTAAGGTTATCAGTAGTGCTGTGAGGAGAGCTGGAATAACAAAATTGTAAATATACCTACCTATACTTAGTAGTAATTTAAGACTTTCAAATTTTCTTTAATTCACCTAAATGAGATAACAAATATACTGAAAAGTATAGAAATTGTTGTTGTTACAGAGAATAAGATTTGAAATTAATCTTATCAACCATTAATCACTTGATTTTAGTATTGCAATGTTTTTAGATTTGGTATTGCTGGTGAAACCAATGTACAAGGCGAAGAAGTTAAAAAACTCGATGTCCTGGCAAACGATTTGTTCATTAACATGCTGAAATCCTCCTACACGGTTGCTCTATTAATTTCAGAAGAAAATGAAACAGTCATAGAGGTAAAAATTATATTTAAAGAAAACTCAAACATATTAATAAAACATCTATAGGTTGAAACTGAACAAAGGGGCAAATATATTGTCGCCTTTGATCCTCTGGATGGTTCCTCAAACATAGACTGTCTCGTTTCGATCGGCTCGATTTTTGCCATAATGAAAAAAGAGGACAACAGCATTCCAAACATAAAAGACGCTCTTCAACCCGGTACCAAAGTGGTTGCTTCCGGTTACGCTTTATACGGTAGCGCAACCATGATGGTTCTAGCTTTGGGGAATAGCGTGAATGGGTTTATGTTGGATCCTAGTTTTGGTGAATTTATTTTGACTGATAAGGATATGAGGATACCAAGCAGGTTAGTAGCTAAGTTAAATCTTAATTTCTTCAATAAAATTGAGTTCATATGAGCTGAAAAAGAGTTTAAAACTCAGCTTTTGTGCTAAACATTGCTTTTCTATACCTACAAAAAATTGAGCTAATAATGTAATCAGAGCTTAATTTATTTGGAAAAATTGACGGCGCGTTTGGGTTCACGCTCGGTGCACTCAGAGCTTGCACTTTTGTCTCTCTTCCGTTATTTTTGAAGCTCCGACAACGCTTGAGGCGATTTTCAGCCTGGAATGATTATTTATCGGTAAATACCGTGGTTATTCTTTTGGTTGACAACTTTGACAGCCAAGTGTGACGTCATAGCCCCCCACCATTCAAGAATCATAACCCAAGGATGAACTGACCGCTGAAATGATTTGGTTATAGCAGTGTAGGATTATGTTTATTATTCTTATTTGTTTTTTCGTTTCAACAATAGTTTTTTGTTTAGGTACAAAAAATGGAGCTGAATCTCTCGTTAGTCTCGTTTATCGAACAGATTTTCTTTGGGGATGATCTAAACCTCGATCTAAACATGGTGAATTGCAGTGAGTGAGTGAATGTATACTTCTTTCATTGTGCCAGGCTACAACGCAACTGCAAAATCACAAAACACCAATACAAATTTCAAAAATAATAACAATAACATCAAAAAGCTGTAACCAAAAGATGGAAAAAGCTGGGTTATAATCGGTTATAAGTGGTAATACCAAAAGCAAATCAGCTGATATGTGACGTCACAACTTCCCCTACTTTGGTTAAAACCGCGACGGCGGAAATGCATTGGTTATAACCAAATAATAATCATTCCAGGCTAAAAATCGCCTTTGATTGTGTTTGGTTTGACCAATGGGTTTGACATATTTTGAGCGCTCAGAGCGAGCTCGATAAACTCCGAGTTTGCGGGATGGGCAGCTGGAGCGTAAATGCGCAGTTTAATCTGTCTGTATAACCTAACCTATTTTCCATGATAAGATAAATAAATAAACAATCCAGCTTAAGTCCGGAGGTGTCGTATTCGATATCGAGACAATTCGAGTCGACTCGTAAAATAGAATCCGGGGGCTGAATTTTAACATACTTGTTAGGTGAATAGTTTTAGCTATTTTGTTTGAATGTTAACAATCAAATAGCTAGTAAATTCTGCATAATTGTTTACTTTTAATTAACTTTTCTCGATAGTCCTCATCACTGGTAATTATTAAACATATTTTTCCAAGGCAACTTCGGCAGCCAAACAATAATCAGCTGATCGCTCAACTCAGCATTTTTGCACAAGTTTGTTTGGCTCTTAGGTTTGGCTTGATACGGTTTACTCCCTGTGACGTCACGTTACTCCGTAATCGCTCTGTTCCCTCCGCCGAGCGTCAACCCAAACTCGCCCTGAGTCGAGGTCATACCTACGTCAGTTTCCAATATCGTTTCCTGGTTTAGTTTATTTTGTAGCTTCTATTTTTTCATTCCCAAAAATTCAAAGTCGCTCAGTGAAATCCCGAATTTTTGATAGCCAATCAAAACCCAAAAAATTGAGTTGATTTGAAAGTTTTACTATACTATATTTAGGATGACGTCACATTTAGTAAATTTCTGCGGCCAACCTAACAAAACTAAAAGTACTTTTGAAAGCATTTATAGTAGGGGAATTTCATATGTTTTTGGTTGGCAACGGCGTGTGCGACGTTGCATGATTTATATAAACATTTTCAAATAACGCGTATCGATTCATTTCGTTATTTTTAGCTGTCAGGGGTCTTGATAATTTATTATGACATTCTAGTAAATGATAAGAAAAAAAAATAGGCATTGACAACAATGTCTGATGGCCTTGTTCTATGACGTCATGCTAAATGTAACATAAAAAATCTATAGCTCACTTTCTGAGTGGAATCTCGTTTTCCGAGTTAGTTCATTTTATGACGAGAGCTTCTCATCTTCTATTTTTCATTCTCAAATGTCTGAAGTAGCTCAGTTGAATATAGAATTTTTGATAGCCAATCAAAATCCAGTTGCTTAAAAGAAAATTAAGCTGATTTGTAAAGTAAAGCTAGCTCAGAGCCCAGTTTATTTGGAAAAATAGTTCATAGCTCAGTTTCTGAGTAGAACCTCGTTTTCCTATTTAGTTCATTTTATGACAAGAGCTTCTCAGCTTCTTTTTTTCATTATCAAATGTCTGAAGTAGCTCAGTTGAATATCGAATTACTGATAGCCTATCAAAACCCAGTTGCTCAAGAGAAAATTAAATAAGGCTAGCTCAGAGCTCAGTTTATTTGGAGAAATAGTTCATAACTCAGTTTCTGAGTAGAATCTCGTTTTCCTATTTGGTTCATTTTATGACAAGAGCTTCTCAGCTTCTATTTTTCATTCTCAAATGTCTGAAAGTAACTCAGTCGAATATCAAATTTTTGATAGCCAATCAAAACTCAGTTTTTTGATAGAAAATTAGGGAATCCAAACCACGTGACTTCTGCCAACCAGCCGGCATTTTGAAATTTTTATGAGGTTAGAATAATACGGGCTGTTACATGTCAACGATGTCAGAAAAGTGTCAGATTTGAGTACTCGCCCCGTATATTGATAAAGCCTAGTACTCATAACCGCGAAATTCGCTCTTTTTTGAAATTGCTTCGACAATTTGACGTATGATTCACGCATAAAACATCAAATTGTCGAAGCAATATCAAAAAAGAGCAAATTTCGCTGTTATAAGTACTAGGCTTAATCCTGCCAAAAAAAAAACATATGTTTTTTGTTTATTGTTTGCCAACCAGACGCCATTTGGGCAGGTCGTTGGATTGCCTAATTGAGTTGAAAAAGGGTTCATAGATTTTGGGCTAAATTATCGTTTTTGAGCTTTGCAGCTGAAAAACTCTTGGAGCTCTAATAAAATTACTAAAGTAGAAGATTTAATTGATTTTAATTTGCCCCTTAATACGCCAAAATCAACAAAGTTGTGAATATCAAACCTAAATTTCTTTGGAAAAATTTAGTTGAGCTGAAAAAAAATTCCTCAGCTTATGGGCTAAAAATCTATTTATGGCAAGGGCTTCCATTTTTAAGTTACGAAAGTTTAAATTCGCGAACTAGAATCATCAATTTTGGATACTTCAAGCTGGTTCAAAGCTCAATTTCTTTGAAGAAGTTGAATTGAGTGAAAATATGTAGTTCAAGAATCAACTTATAGGCTCCAATTTTCTATTTTCGAAAGTCTGAACTAAGTTTACATATTTTTATGATTTTAGAGGTAAAATCTATGCCATAAACGAAGGCTACACCCACGAATGGGACGCTGCCGTCAAAGAATATGTCGACAACAAAAAAGACCCTGCTAAAGGCAAACCTTACAATGCAAGATACGTTGGTTCTATGGTGGCTGACGTCCACAGAACCATCAAATATGGTGGAATCTTCATCTACCCAGCCACCAAATCATCTCCTAACGGAAAAGTACGTATCTATCTATAGCTAATGCGTTTTCACCATATATTTAGTCCTAAATAAGTAACTCATTGGTTAATAATAATTGATATTTTTTAGCTTCGTCTGCTTTACGAATGCATTCCAATGGCCCACATAATCGAAACTGCAGGCGGTTTGGCTACAAATGGAAAAATCCCAATTCTCCAAGTGCAACCTACAGGACTTCATCAAAGAAGTCCGATATTTTTGGGCTCAAAAGAGGACGTCGAAGATGTTTTAGCTGTAATCAAAAAGCACGAACTATAAGACATTGTACTGACTGAATAAATATATATTTTTAGATTTTACTTAGCAAATTCCATTTCTCACTTTATTTTTGCCATACCCTTGGGGCATACAAATCATTTTCCACTTTAAATTCCTTTCCGAAATCCGGAAAAGTTTGTTTTCTTATTTCCTGTCTCGTACACGCCGAGCAAACTGCACCATATATTTGCTCTAGATTTTTCTTGAGCCTGTTTTCTTGTATCTACTATTAAGGATATTTTTCTTTAGTGTTTCAAGGCAGTGACATGAGAGTTGCATGTTATAATTGAGATTAATTAAAGCAAAAATTTATTTTAGAGAAGTAGGCTAGTCAAAATAGGTGGTTGGGGTAGAAAAAATTAGTAACAAAGTGATCTCTACGGAAATGAGTAGTCAATAGGGTCCTTATTAATCCCTCGAAAATCGCACTTTGTCGCATTGGTGGAACTTGGAAAAAAAATGGCCGCCATCTTGATTTTTTTTGGAATTTATTGAATATTTCGTAAAATATGCATTATATCAAAAAAACTCAAGAGAACTTTTTTGTGGAGAATCGAAAGCTACTTATTCTCTTCAAGACCATATTAGCTGAAAACGAAAAAGTTATTGACATTTATTTCATTTGGCAACATGAAATTTTTCAAAACATCTGAAAAAAACTCAAATAAGTATTTTTTTTTGGTGCGGAATGAAAAACTACATTTAATGGAAGAAAAATTCAATAAATTTAATAGTCTAAATATTTTTGTTGAGAGGGAGCAAAAACACATATGACAAGAAAAACATTTGGGCAGGAAACTGCCCATCAGACTCAGACATCACACAAAGTCTTAAAGACGTCTTTTTTAAGTCTGCATTTTGCATTACATCTGACCGTCTGAAGACAAAAAAAAACGTCTAAAAACTCCAAAAAAAAGATGTCCTAAATTCCCACCTCAACGACAACTGAACTGAGCCACACTATTTCGTACAGCCAAGCCTAAAAGTGAATAATGGTTCATGTATTGAAAAGAGATTTAAAGACTTATTTTAGAAATTTCGTTGAAGACGTCTTTAGAATGCCTCAGTTCTAAAGGCGTCTTTATAGACAGACGTCTGAAAGGCGTTGGGTTTTATTACATACGACGTCTTTAGGACGCCTTAAAGATTTCTCACAGAATTCGTTTTTCATTCAACTTTAGAAGTTACTTGGAACCATTTAGAATGCTACAGAACACTTTAGAACTTCAATAATAAGCTTTTTCGAAAGTTCAAAACACTTAAAATTCAATCCATAATTTTCAACACCATTCTGTAGCGCTTCAGAACATTTTGAAAACTTCAGAACCATTATTAGAATGGAGCATTTTGGAAAAATTTAGAAACTTCAGAGATATTTTAGAACAATAACGATTCAATTTAGAACTGGAAACCTTTTAGAATGCATTTAATCCAATTCAACTTCACTTTGTTTGGAACTTCGATAGGACTCTAAAATACTTAAAAATCTGTCAAAACATTTTGAAATTTAACATGGATCCTTCAAAGAAGCGGACTTCCCAATGTAGAAATAACTGAAAAACTTCTAGAATGCTCCAGAACTCTTCAAGCCAAGTTGGAACACTTTAGACAAACATCAGAATTATTTCGCCTAACGCCTGGAATAGATAAAAATTGAAAGTTATAAAATGAGTAATAAATAATAATGAAATATTAACAAGAAAATATTCCTCTTTCAATTCAAATTCTTGAATTTTTATAATTTTTTCTTTTCCAGGCTCTTGATTTTTCCCTACTTCTTTATTCTAAATTCTTAATTTTCTTTTGGCTGTTGAATTTTTTTTCCATATTCTTGAATTCTCATTATTCCTGTATTTTAGAATTTCAGGCTCTTGATTTGTTTTTTAATTTTCAGTCTCTTCAAATTGTTTTCTTCCAAAATAAATTTTTCGTATGTTTTCATCGTTTAAAGAAATCAAGAATTTAAGACCCTAGCGTTTGGAACACATGAAAATTGAAAGTTATAAAATGAGTAATAATAATAAAATATCAGTTCTGAAGACGTCTTCAGGCAGACTTCTGAAAGACGTTGGGTTTTGTAACATACGACGTATTTAAGATGTCTTTAAGACTCCTTGAAGACGTAAGCAGACGTCTAAAAGACGTCCTGAATGTCGTTTGTAGATATCTTAGGGACGTCTTAGAGATGTCTGTGTACTGTCTGGATAGACACTAAGTAATTTAAATAAATTAAATTCTAAGGTTTATAAAAAAATCACTAAACCTTCCCAGTAGTGGAAGAGGAAGACTGGAAACTTGAGACCATGTTTTAAACCTTTGACACCAAACTTTTCGATAATTACTGATGTTTTTTTTTTATCTCAATATAGGTATCTTTAATCCTCTATTAACTGGCATTCTTAAAATTTATTAGAAAAATCCATACATTTCGCGATTTTACCTAAAGTTCAAAAATTTCCATATTTTTAAATAAATTAAATTCCAATTACTTTTTTGTTTTCCAGCTAATAGTATTGAAATTTTTTTATAAGTAGCTTTTTATTCTCCACAAAAAAGTTCTCTTGAGTTTTCTTGATATAATGCATACTTTACGAAATATTTAATAAATTCGAAAAAAAATCAAGATGGCGGCCATTTTTTTCCAAGTTCCACCATTGCGACAAAGTGCGATTTTTGAGGGATTATTTAGGACCCTATTGACTACTCATTTCCGCAGAGATCACTTTGTAACTAATTTTTTCTATCTCACTTGCATAAACCTGCCTACACTAAAGTTAAATCTGTAGAGCTAGATAATCCTTCTTTGGAAATTGTTGAAGCTGATTTGCATATTAGAGGATTACTTATTGTTACTAAGGGTACTTAATTTCCAAACCAATTATTTCGATTTTACATTCATCGGAAGCCATTTACTAAAGTGTTTATTATTTTAAAATTCAGGGGAAAGTTTTTTATTTATATTTATTCAGGAAGTTGGATTCCAATGGCCACGTTTTTCCTTCCGAGCCGATTAATCTCCCTTTGTTTTGCAAAGGAAACGAATGTCGTGGTCACGATTTTAATTCCAGATGAATAGGGGGTGCCCTCTCCATGTAGGTATACGAGAGTTAATGAAACTTCCTTTCATTTGGTCTTTTTAATAATAACTGGCTGCATTTAAATATCCTGGGTTGAAAACTCAATAATAATGGGAAACTTCTGGCGTGGTGCTCGTAATTCGTGACGTATTTAGGGGAGAGACACACCCCGGCGGACAGGTTACTAACCTTCCTGCAGCCCTGAAATGCTCGTTACCTTCCCGCAGTGCAGTTTCCAGTCTCATGCGGAATAATGGAATTACGTTCTGGGATAGTTTTACTAAATCTTGCATAAATTATCTTTGTGGAATTGCAAAAACAAATATTGACATAGAAATTATAGGAACATAATGATTAAACGTAGAATATCAATAAATAAATACACATTTTTGTGAGTGTGATAATTATCTTTGCAATTGAGTAAAATATTCTTAATAGGTAAACCATTATCCGAACTCCATTTTATGTCTTTATTTCCTAATTTATATTCTAAAGGAACATACTGTTTCTTGTTCATGGTGTGACTTATTAACTAAAATTTGGTCGCTTCCAATAAAACTCCAAAACTTGTTAAAACAAAATTATTTCTCCTCGATCCAGCCAGCGCTTCGCTGAATAAATGGCACCAAATCAAAGCCCCTTGGATAAAGGGAGAAATAAAGGAAACAAGGGGGGAAGGGTCGCTGAAGCGTCGTCTGGTGCAGGTTAAGAACTTTCATAACTAGGGAAAATCGTAAAATAAACTCTCCCCGAGCTTTTGTAGCGTAAACTGTGAGAAGGGGGGCGAAATGAATAATTTTAGCTTTTCTGGATTAAGTTACTTATAATAATTATTTGATAAATTCTGCTGCAAGAAATTGAATTTCCTGAAAGTTTTACCCAAAACAAATTTGATATTAGCGTTACATGTCAGCAAAGTTTAATATTATATTTATTCAGCGTCAAAAAGCGCTTTATGTTTCGATTCTTTGGCATTTTCCCCTTCAAAATTAATGCGCTTTGAATCAAAATCCAGACGAAGTTTTATGTATGGGGGAGCGTTCTCTGGAAAACAGGTTGATGACATCGATTCTGCCTGGATCACAATGGTTTTCCTATAAAAGCCCCACTGAGAAGAGAATAATGCTTTTTGTTGTAGGTTCTAATGACGGCAGTAGATTGTAATCATTTTTTATTTTGGGAGATAATCCATGTATTATACCTTCCTGAAATTGTTCAAGGATTAGTAACAAAAAAAAACAAATAGATGATTTGTTTTTTTGTGTTATTTTTTACTTTCCGGGTGTGTAGTTAGAGAACAAAATTAATAGAATTCAGAATCAAAAACGCGAATACGGAAGGGGTTTCCTAGTTAGCAGCCACCAGCAGCAAATGGGGATGGAAATCGGGGGGAGGGCTGCAGCTGGGCTGGGGGATCCTGCTGGAGGGAAGGGGAGCGCGCAACCCGGGTGCAACGGGATCGATGGCCGACGTGGCGCGGCATACAGTGGACCGTTTTGCCTGTGTTTGGAAGCTGCAGGACAAAATTAGATGATTATTGTGCAATGAATACATTAATTTTAAAAAAAAAATCCATCTCATCTCATCAATTGGCGATAAGGAACTGCCAGATTAATGGCATAAAATGGCGGAGAATTGTTAGTTGAATTGATCTCTAAGGATGTAATGGGCTAGACAAGAAGAAAAGACTCAAAGCATCACACAATAAATTCACAAGAAAAATCAAGTACCACCTCCATTTAAAAGTAGGTATCTATAGAATCTACAAAACAGTCAGCCAAAGTGGGAAATAACCACCCTTATCTCAAACTATAAGGTCAATTACCTATGTAGTTCTCACCTTGCCTTATAGCCTCTCAGGTTCTGAATTTATACGTCATTGGGTTAGAAAAACATGATAAACTATGACGCAAGGAAAAACATTCGCCGGCAGAACTTTACTATATATTCAA
Source organism: Ceutorhynchus assimilis (assembly GCA_917834065.1). Classification (NCBI taxonomy): domain Eukaryota; kingdom Metazoa; phylum Arthropoda; class Insecta; order Coleoptera; family Curculionidae; genus Ceutorhynchus; species Ceutorhynchus assimilis. The sequence continues at coordinate 10,938,107 of OU892281.1, forward strand.
TGACAATAAGATGAAAATGATGAAATATCTCAATAACATGAACCCATAATGCAAGACGTTAAAATGAATTTTGGGCCCACGTATATCTACTAAAAACTCTTTAGCAACTATAATGATGCAATGTTCCTATAATTCCTATCACGAACTTATAAATTAGGGAAAATCGAGTGTGAATCAAAAGCATACCTATTAAAGATCTATAAGACGAGATACTTTGAGAACAACGGTGTTTCAAAAAGAGAATTATTGCTGCTAGGTAACTGAAACTTGAACTTTCAATTGAACACCGAAAGATAAAAAAGAACCAACAAAACTTTGGAGCTTTTGTTTTGCAAGCAATAACAGGCATAGAGATTGTCAGGAGTTACAAAAAGTAACTTCGATAGGAACCGTAGAGATTATTCTTCAAATATTGACTCACAGGAAAAAAGTACCTATACCGTTAACATTTACCATGTAAATTTTGAAGAAAACATTTAGGACGAGAAAAATTCACCATATATCTTCCTCAATAATCTTGATAGACAAGTTTTGAGGACATAAAAGCTCTGCATCTGGATCCTGGATCCTCTATATTTTATGAGGAAGTTGATTGCTTTACTTGAACCTTTATGTATTGTCTGACATCTGTTTCAAGGTATCCACCTTTTTGCTCCCCTCTACTCCTTAACTGACATTTATTCATATCTGCGCCAATTGTTTCCACAAAATTTAACTTCCTCCTTGCAAAAAAAAAAAAATCAGACGGAAGTATACGTATACACCTGTCATTGTATACCCCCCATACAAAAATAAACCATAAATAATGCAGCTCCATTTCCCTCCACGATACATCACTACACAACACCACGTTGTTGTAGCGCGGCGTCGTAGTCTGCCCGGCTGCTCGCTCACTCCCCCCGTTTCCCCATCCCTATTCCAGAGTATCTATCCGGACATTCCCAGCCCGGTTTTCGAAATGCGGAACCTCCACAGCGGAGCTCCAATGAGCTCCAGGTGAACGACCGTAGTCGACCCAGACCGCCACACAACGGTGGAAACTTCGAATTCGGAGGACAAAAATTTCAATTTACATTTCGTCTGGGAATCGTTCGGAATCTGAAAATAATGATAAAATTTGGAGTGGTAAACTGTTAATAGACAGCAAGTTTTCAATAGTGCATCTTTTCAGGTTTATAAACATTTTCAAGATTATTCTACACCATATACTAATTATTTGGATATGGATTTACAAACTAATCTTGGAGGGTCAGTTAAGTTAGCCCACCCCCATAGGAAATTTCTGGATGAAAATTATCCCATAATTTTGCTCTCATTTTGCTCCATTTTGCTCCACTAATTTCGATTTTTGCTCCATTACAGTGGAGAGGCTATGTGGCCTATTAGGTGGGGGGCTGAATTAACGCTAGCCACCCCCAGTGAAAATTCAGAAATTTGATCATGCTCATTTTGTTCTCCGAATTTTGCTCCATTTTGCTCCACTATCGGCGAGTTTTGCTTCATTATTACCAGGAGAGACCTACAGAGCTCCCAAGAATCTCTCCCAGCCCCCCCCCCCCCCCCCCAGTGAAAATTCTTGAATTTGATCGTGCTCATTTGGTTCTCCGAGTTTTGCTCCACTATCGGCGAGTTTTGCTCCATTACCAGGAGAGACCTACAAAGCTCCCAAGAATCTGTCCCAGCCCCCCCCCCCCCCCCCCCAGTGAAAATTCTGAAATTTGATCGTACTCATTTTGTTCTCCGAGTTTTGCTCCATTTTGCTCTACTATCGGCGAGTTTTGCTCCATTACCAGGAGAGACCTACAGAGCTCCCAAGAATCTCTCTAAATTTTGATTATTATCATCGTTATCAGCTTATATATTTAAGATAAGATAATTGAGTCATCCATAAATGACTATAAAACAGAAGAAATTTGGAGATATTGCCTTTTAACTGTGTAGTCGTTGAAAGTTCATTTACACAAGACAGAAAATGCATGTATGAATAAACATGGGGTGAACGGTGGACAAAATTGACTGAAATTGTGTTTATCTGGTGCAAAATTAGAATGGAAAGACTGCAGAAAACAACTTGACTTCACAATCGCCTTCGTTCTTTTCGGCTCATCGCTTTCTCCAGCATCTATCACCTCGAACTTTCAATTTATTTCTCATAGTTTCTGATATTAGTATGTAGCGATGAAGTAGGTATATGTAGCATGGGTCATGCAAGGGTCTGGAGACTGATACTATCAGACAGGACCCCCTTCTCACCAGGGTCCTTATTCTTGAAACAGGGGAGCCACGTTCCCAGGATAACGAGTGCTCCGTCTTTCTCAATGATATGCAGCTGATAATATAAGTAACAAAGACGGAACACTCGTTCTCCTGGGGCCTTATTCTGTAAGGAACGAACTGTTCGATTCGGTAGAATTTCTTCGATTGTGACGTCATTTTCGGTTTGGTAGCGCGAAAACCAAACCAAAAATGACGTCACAATCAAAGAAATTCTACCGAATCGAACAGTTCGTTCCTTACAGAATAAGGCCCCTGGAGACGCTGCTCCCTCGTTTCGAGCATAAGGGCCGGTCCTTATTTAAGAGATCCGTACGTCTGTGTACTAGATGAGCCCCATCGGCTTGAGAAAGCCTGGGTCAGGCTCTAGCCACTCGTCCTTTGTAGGGATGACGACCTTGTACTGTTTAGGGGGGACTGAAGTTTCTGGCATTGCATCCCTTCAAGGTCCTTATTCTTGAAACAGGGTAGCAGCATTCCCAGGATAACAAGTGTTCCGTCTTTCTCAATGATAGGCATGATAATATAAGTAACAAAGACGAAACAGTCGTTCTCCTGGGAACGCTGCTCCCCTGTTTCAAGAATAAGGACCCAGCAAGTCTCCACCTTTTTTAAAAGTTGCGGGCTCCTACGGTAAGACAAGACTGCAACATAAAGGGGGATAGTACAATGGGCCTCATGCGCGTCTACGCGTGCTGCCTGTAAAGGCTCCCCATCTCAATCAATATATAGCAAAGTAGCCGATTTCTGTATGAGTGGGAAAACTAGTCTTCCATTGGAAGATGGTACAATAAGCGTTTCAATAATCAATAGTTACATGCAAACCTTAGGAATGAAGTGTTCTGGCGACTGTGGAGTTATCGTTTCCAGTTTTCTAATCCTTGTAAAAATTGAAAGCAAGTGTTTATTTTTGATGTGATGCAATGACGAAACGTCTTGTTCATCTTCAAATTGGTCGTGAGATGTAAAAATCTTCAAACTTCAGATTGCATACTTTTTTTCCGCATGTTCTAGGCCTGTCCGACTTATTGTCTCCATGCAGCACTGAAGCCTGAGAAGGCTTATTGGACTTAACCTGTGTGGTTTATTCCAACCACTCCAGTATTTTTGTGCATTGTACGAGGTAGTACAGGTCTCTTACTGGGTGGTATTCCATTAATGTTTCCGGGTTAACGTTTGGTTGCTGTGTCTTCTCCGATCCAGTGCCTCGCAGTTCACCAGGATGTGTCTGGCTGTCTCGAGTTCCTTATTGCAGAGTCTGCAATTAAGGTCTCCGTCGTAAAGGTTCATCCTAATTAGGTGCACCTTCACTAGTGTGTGGCCAGTCAAGAGTCCCGTTAGGGTTCTTCTCAGCCGGTTCCTGCTCATTTGTAGCAGTTCTGCGGCACTTTTGCTGCATGGTTGGTCGATGAATTCACTACCATGATTCTGCCCGAAAGTTTTCCAGTGTCGCCGATGTTCTTTACGAATACAGTCTTTGATGTGGCTTCTGATCATACTTTTTGGTATCCCTAGAGCCGGCTCTGGCCCGATAAGTTCTGTCTCTGACCGTTTCTTTGCGAGTTCATCAGCTCACTGGTAGTGCGAAGATCAGCTCAACCGTAGCTAGAGGCTATCCGCAAGGAGGTGTACTGTCGCCTCTGCTGTGGTGCCTAGTACTGGATGGGCTGCTCCGCACTCTGAATGAGGAAGGTTTGTACACTCAAGGCTATGCAGACAGGGGCGTAGCCAACAGGGGGGGAGACGGGGGAGCCTCCCCCCCAGGGGCCTTATTCTGTAAAGAATGAACCGTTCGATTCGGTAGAATTTCTTCGATTGTGACGTCATTTTCGGCATAGCTTCCGCGCTAGCAAACCGAAAATGACGTCACAATCGAAGAAATTCTACCGAATCGAACGGTTCGTTCTTTACAGAATGAGGCCCCAGGGCGCAGCTGGCAAAGGGGCGCCAAAATAGGCAAAGTGCAAAAAACAAAGACATTGAATCAAAATAAACATTCAAAAGGTTTGGTGTTTTTATTTTGAAAATCTACAATATACACTTCATTATTTTCAACTGAAACTATCTAAGAAAATCAGGAAATCGAATTGGCAATAGATAAAGTCGCATTCAATACATAAGTTAGGTTTTTAGAGCGAATATTAGGCAATATTTCGCGAGGATAATCAAGCATACTCGAGTATGCTGGATAATGGTGATGTGTCAATTCTGTCATACTCCCCTAACTCCCGCTCCATCAAATTCTGAGCCTGCGTGTGACGTCACTACCAGCAGCTTATAATGATGACGTCACCCGCAGACCTCGATGGAATGCTTGCGATTCAGGCTGTGCTAGTGAGTTAATTTTTCGTCAATTTCAAATGTAGAAAAGGTGATTTTCGGTTTGTTCTCACAGAAGAAATTAAGTGTTCTTGATCCTCGAGTATCCCAGAATTTGATGGGGGTTAGGGAGTATACCACAAATGACACATCACATAATCCAGCAAAAGATTGTGCTTGGTTATCCTCACGAAAAATTGCCTATTATAAAACTATTTTGACAGAATAACTGAAAGTTAACTTCAGGAATGACAGAAATGACGTTACTTCTCATTGCAATTCCAGAAGTTAACTTTGAGTTATAAGTCAGAATAGTTTTATAATACCCGCCCTTAGTGATACAACATTTTGATCTAATTTTTCATTGAATGAAATTATACCCATATTTACTTAAAATTGGCAAAATTTGGGTGTGGTCACCAATAAATTTTTCTTCACCTTTGGATTGCCTTCGCAGCGCTTAGGGGGCGCCGGATCTTAGTCTCCCCCCCTAGGGATATAATCATATCGCTACGGCCCTATATGCAGACGATCTTGTCATCGTTGTGGCTGGTAGAGGGTACCCAGCACCATTAAAGGGATCATGCAAAGTGCTCTTAACATGGTAGAAAGGTGGTGTAAAAATCACGGGCTTTCGGTAAATCTGGACAAGACCTAGGTAGTACCATTCACAAAGCGAAGAAACGTGGACCTGGAATGGCTCACGCTCTTTGGATCGAGACTTGTTCCATCCGGTATGGTCAAATATCTAGGAATCATCATTGATTCCAGGCTAACCTGGAAAGATCACGTCAACAGGGTCGTCCAGAGAGCCACTGCTTTGGGCCTGTAGAAGATCCATTTGGTGCAGCCCATAGATGTACAGCAGAAAAGCAGGTCATTCATAAATATCAGAAATAGTATCGATCTCAGCTACATTAGCCTGAACTGTCAGCGAATCAAAGTTATCCAGACTTTCAATTTATCTAACAAGAGAGATGTGACACATTCAATATTATTGCTGAGGTTACAGAACAAGGTATAAAAATACTCCTACATCTCAAACGAGTCTATTATTTCCTATAAGAGGTCCAAAACTTCAACAACTGGACTCACATCCAATTCTAAAACCAAATTGACTATATCTCAAACACGTTTATTTTTAATGCCATCATCTTATTGAAACCTTTCGATAGAACAGGGAGGAGCACATGAAATTGGTCTGCAGTTTTTGACATGAGTTTCTACCGAGCGAGAAATACCGGCGTAATAACAGCTTTTCTTATAGCCCTAAGAAAAGCACACATTATATTGATCAGCTAAATTGCCTTTATTAATATAATCGTTGATTATATTATATATTATATATAATGATACCTAATTACCCACTAACCAAGATAAGTGGTATCATTTGTAGAACAAGTGACAGAAGATTAAATCATACGGGAAAGCCCGGAACAAGTGGAACAAGCAATTCCTGGCCTTGTCCTGAACGAGAAGATATAACAGACGATGATATTGACCTACTTTTGAAAGATTTTCAAAAAACCTTGAAGGTTGGTTTTTATTAGAGAAACTTGTTAACTTCACGTACCAAGTATTGCTAAATTGGATCTTAGGGGCATCGTCCAATGTCTTATAGAGCTTGCAATTATTCTATACGCCTGCTGCCAATAAATGAAAATACAAAACTTTACATTAAAAAAAGTACTTTTTATTTCAACCATAATTTGGACAAAATTTTTTGAAAAAAAAAGTTAATGCCTTCTGTGAATTCTTGATCTGCTTCTGCGTCTACGCTTTCTCCGTCTTCTACTTCCTCTGCGTTTGGCTTCAGTATGGTATTCTCTAGCACGTCTTTCCGATCTCTCAAAATCATCACTCTCTTGACGACGTATCCTTGGTCTTCTGATAATTTTCCGGGCTTGCCTGGCCATTTGCTGATAAGGCTCTTTTTCGTGTTGCGACATACTTCGCCATATTATTGCCCCCTTAACCGATAATTCTAAGGGGCTCACACCTCTGATACTTTTACGCACATCTCTCATGAAATTGAGAAACGGGTTTCTCGTAATTCTACCTCTTCTCAAGCGCTGCACTTGGCCATCAGCGGGTGCATTAAATTTTGATTTCATGAACAGTTTAACGATTTGACGCAGAACTCCATCTCGGGATCTTCTCGGATCTTCAGTTGGATTTTTCTTCATTTTGGAAATATACTCTTTTACAATAAAAAATTTGAATAAAGAAATTATTTGGGATTTCTTTACTTTTTAATTTAAATTTTTTGACATTTTGACAATTGTGTTAACATAATAAAGGTAACAATGGCAACCAATAATAAATTAGCAGGTAAAGCGCTCTCCTAAGGCCAAATTTATAGCCCTTCACTCTTCCTTAGGGGTCAGTAGTATAATAGTTTAGAATGGGCAGTTATTCTAACTATTTGATAAATATATTATGTTAATTCTAAACGATCGAGCCTCTCTTATAGGGTCCCAAGCACAGATAGATTGTCTCAAGAAACCCCAAAGAATCAATGAATCACAAAAATCAGTGAATGGACCATACTCCTCGGTCAACGCAACAGAATTTAATTTGAGCTAAATAGAAATTAAGTTTTAAAATACCTGGAAACAGCATAGAGTTGGATAAGGAAAAGGATCTATATGGCAATGAAGTGAAAATCAAATATCAACTTTACAAATGTTTATTCGTTGATGTAGGTACTGTGTTTCTTCTCGTCTTTGGAATTCAAATAAACAAAAAGATTATCATCAATACCTACCAGTGAAGTAAAAAAAAAAATCAAAAATTGAAAAACAATACATTAAAATAATATAAAAATTTATCAATTACTTCCAATGCAGTAAGGATTTTATTATGTATATTAACAAAGAATATACTTTATGGTTTCATCACAATATGTAGTCTCTCTTAAGCTGTAAACAGCAAACACCGTTCCCGCCGTTTTTATTCCCACTGAAGATTACTGACAACAAAGACGGTTGCACTGCCGAATGATGCATTTCACTGATCCATCTGTCTAATTTTTGAAATACCTTATGGCAGTCGTTTGTCAGTTGATCTTCAGCTATCCTTATGTGTCCAATATTGAGATTATTCAATAGAATGCCATTGCACAAATGCGTTATCACATCCCTGTTCGAATCCGCTTTGGTACATTTAATTTTTCCATTATCTTTACCATCTTTGTCGAAGTAAAACTTATAATTGTCAGCTAAATCATCAACACCAACAACGTGCGCTGCATTGCCAGCCTTAACACATTGCTTCAGCATACTAGTAGCATAATTTGCCGTACCCAAATCTGGATAAGCTCTTTGTTCAGTGTAGACAGAGTTCATAACAGCGTCACCGTAGTATAAGTGTTTCGTGAGTTTTAGTTGGACTAACTTCAAGCAGGCTAAACTGTCTTCAGAACTGCAATGGCCTCTGGTACCCATTTGAATTTTCATGTCCAAGAACTCGCGAGCTAGGATTTGGAGTTTGGTTTTACGGGTACGGTCACCTGATAGGTTGTAGATTACACTGAAAAAGGAAAATTGTTATTAGTGATGATTAGAGCAATTTGAGAAGCAAAATCTTAATCTGGCATTTCGGAAACTTGGTTAATTCATTTATAGTCAAATCTTGAGATACAACACATTCAGAAAAATCAAGATTTTTGAAAATAAATTTTCAAAATCAAAGAAATTCTAGACAGTGTGTCAAATCAGTGTGCTGAAGCTTTGGTAAAAACACTTGTGTTTTCCGAAGAAATTTTAAGAATCTTTTACAACACATTTCTTTAAATGAACCATACACTGACAGAAAAGTTCACATCAAAAATATTGGAAATCAACTTTGAACATTCGAGGGGTAAACCACTAAAGGAAATCATTGTATATACAGAGTACAGAGTCTTTCCCTATATATTGACCCCCCCCCCCCCCACTACAGGGGTTATGTGAAGTGATATCAAAAAATTGTAAATACAAAAGTTTTGGGGTTTTACCTGAAATTTTTGAATCTGATGTCAAAAACTTTTTTGTTTTTTTAGAAATGTCAAATTTGACAGATAGTCAGTTTTTTTTCATCGAACACCCTATATATAACTGTATAGTTGAAAATAGTCATTTTTTCTGATTCCAAATATATATGGTTTAACTACTTTTAATTGAGTCATTTTGGAAATATCGGGGTCTAATCTTCAAGAAAAGAATACATTGCCACACATCCAGCTCTGTTCCAACCGACATTAGAACCATTCTAGAATTCCAGTCGCTCATTTTATTTGTCAATTAGCTAAAACAGTTCTCATGTCGGTTGGAACAGAGCTTATGTGTTTCAATGTATTATTTTCTTGAAGTTTAGACCCCGATATTTCCAAAACGGCTCAATTAAAAGTAGTTAAACCATATATATTTGAAATCAGGAAAATCGACTCTTTTCAACTTTAAAGTCATATATAGGGTGTCCCATAAGAAAAAACTGACCATCTGTCAAATTTGACATTTCTAAAAAAAGTTTTTGATATCGAATTCAAAAATTTCAGGTAAAACCCCAAAACTTTTGTATTTACAATTTTTTGATATCTCTTCACATAACCCCTGTAATGGGGGGGCCAATATATGGGGACCCTGTACATTTTTTTGGGAATAACCTAGGAATCTCCCAGGGTCCTTATTCTTGAAACTGGGGAGCAGCGTTCCCAGGAGAACGAGTATTCTGTCTTTGTTACTTATATTGTCATTTGCATATCATTGAGAAAGACGGGACACTTTTTCTCCTGGGAACGCTGATCTCCTGTTTCAAGAATAAGTACCCTGGACTCCATGGGAATCGCATGGGAATCCATTGGCAATCGCTGAGAATCATGTATCCCTGGGAATATCAACTAATCCTAATCCAGAAATCGCATATCATACCTTTTAAACGATACAGCTTACAGGTCAGTTGTGTATTTGCCTTTAAGACTAAGTGAGTGTTAGACAATTTGAAATTAATTTGATATCCCAACGAGTTTCCCAATAATTGAACCCGAGACTATGAAGAGTTTAGAACTTGAAGAAGGACGAGATAATGATTTCTAAGAAAACAGACCTAAAGTATGACAGCAAAATCGCTGTGGGTGTGGACAACCATGCAAATAAAAGTTGCTTACTTTTGGAAGAATTGCAAATACAGAAGTTGCCAATTTTCCAGTTAAAACGTGTCTTTATAAGAGAAAATACTGTTTATTTTGGTCATATCAATGCGAAGCTCAACAATTAGACATTGTTTTCATAATAAAATCAGTTGAAACTCGAATGATTGTAGGAAATTATCGAGGAAATTAGGTAATCAATTGGGAATGAAAAGAATCCCCAGAAAAAAAGGAAATCATTGGCAATCAGTCGCAATTCTTGGGATGGAAATACATGAGATTCATTGATCAGTGCTTGCCAAATATGGAAATCATTGTACATTTGTAAGCATAGTGGTTGACCCCTCGTAAACATCAAGTATATTGCTAAAGAAATAAAAAAAACTTACCTAGTATCAATAACATAGGGGTGCATCATTTTAACAGCATGCAAATCATTAGACAAAGACTGGCCAACAAGAATAGCGTCATTCGGTAACAAGGCACTGAGCTCCCTCTGAACATCTGCAAGTCGTTTTGTAACATTTTTCATCATTTTCGGGTTGATTCCCGAATACCTGGTCAGGTAATCTACAATTTTATTTTGCGGTTTCACCAACGTATCGTAAATTATTTCGTGTTTTTCATTTACGACTGAGATCCTTGTTAGTTCCAAATCGCCAGTAGTGGTTTTGCACATTTCGCAATCGATGCCCATCATTGGACTATGGGCAGTGACACTTTTGTAACTTTTCTTTGTCAGTACATAGTCGGAATATTTTCTTTCCATTAGTCCTTTAATGGGAAGTGGGAAATTTTCTTCGACCATTTGCCATCCAGATAATAACAAAGTAATTCTAGAAAATTTGTCCGTTTCAGGTAAATTGCTATTGTTGATATAAATTTCCTCTTTCGTGTCTTGCATAATGGGGAAAAAATGATTTACTGTATCAACAATTTCTGTAGAATTCCTGACAGCTTCTTCGAGACTTCCATATTCGGTAATAGCCTTTCGCATTTGCGTTGAGGATAAAGGCACCAAAGACAATTCCTTCACTACGTCACTATTATTAGAAAACGGCGAAATTATTTCGAGCTTATGCTCAAAGTTCAAACTCAAAAAAGGAAAATGACTTTGGTACGCCTCATAGTGATAGAGAGACAAATTTTCAATAACCAGCACTGTAACGTTTGCCAACTGATTGTACTTATCCAAACTGCACCATCTTGCAGGCGAATACGGAGCATGGACACCGAGCTGCGAATACATGAGCAAATGTTGGATGTCTGACAAAAAGAGAGGACACCGATTTTCTAGAGGGTGTCTCAGTAAAGCATTTTCGCCCAAGTCTCTTAGCCAAAATTTTGGGCACTTTGTAATTTTAGAGGTTTTTTCTCTCAGCATCTTTTTGAGTTCTTGGTAATCTTTGCCCGATAGGATCGGCTTTCCGGACGGCCCAACTTCTGGTTGGTGGGTACTGAAACAAAAGATTTACATTAAAATTCATCATCAATTTTAAGAAGGTGATTGAAATGGGAAACAGCCTTTCCAATGTTAGTTTACAAGGTTTTGATGAAATCATCACCAACTCCTTTTCACCTAGAACGGACAGCTGCCAAATGGATTCTGGAAGCTTTCCTATCTCAACTATCAAGGCATTATTTTGTAAAATCCAGAAAGTAAAAACAGAAATACAAAAATATGCGGAAAATGGAGACGCATAGAAATGATGAAAAACGATAGAAATAGAAGATGGAAAAACGATAGAAATGGAAGATGGAAAAAAGAATGAGATAGAAACATTGAATCAAAGATGATATTTTTTCTCACAAAAAAAAACTGTTGGAAACAAGACATGTTTTGCTTTTTCTGATGAAAACAAGGACAATACTGTAGAACCCCGATTATCCGAGTCGCAATTATCTGAGCTCCTGAATTAACCGAGCCAGTCAAAAGACCCAAAAATCCTGATTATCCGAGGTACGCACATCCATACTCCGTATTAACCGAGTTTCTAGAATATACAGAGTTTTTTTTTATATATTTACACCTCACCTACAGCCTTTACCTTTACAGGTAGAAGAAAGGTGTAAATACAAAAGTTGTGCAGTTTTAGCTAAATTTTTAGAAACCATGGTCAGAAACAAAATTTGATTGTCAGAAATGTGAAATTTTGCATGCTTCCAGCTTTTTTCTAATGGGATGCCCTATATTTCATTCTATATTCTTGAAGAGCACAACGCTCCGATTCCAAAAATATATAGTTTGTCTATATTTGATTGAACAGTCTCGCATATATTCAGCTCCAAAAATTGTAAAAATACTATCCTACTACTGATTTTGTGAACCATTCTACCAGTACAGGTGAAAGCTATAGGTAAAATTTGAGGTACTTGGTTTCTCTGATAGTATTTTTAAAATTTTTAGAACCAAATATGTTGGAGACGCCTCAACCAAATACAGACAAACTATGTAGTTGTGGAATTGGGAAATTGTGCTCTTCAAAAATATAGAACCAAATATAGGGCATCCCATTTGAAAAAGCTGAAAGCATGTAACATTTCACATTTCTGACATTCAATTTTTGCTTCTGACCATGGATTCTAAAAATTTATACTGTACAACTTTTGTATTTACACCTTTCATCTACTTGTAAAAGTGGAGGCTGTAGGTGGGGTGTCAATATATATAAAAAAAAACCACTCCCTACTTGATCAATAACTTATTATATAAAGTCAGAATTTGTATGATTATCCACTTTTTGTCAATTTGCCTTTTAACAGGAATTAGTAATGTTACTTTACCAAACTAGTAATATAATGTGACAAGTTATTCAAGTACATAGTTGCGGAACTTATGGGTGGACCTCTGCGGGACGAGCGCAGCGAGTTCCGCAGCCATCTATTCATCAATATGTTGTTTAATTACGATACTAACCTGACACTCAAATGTGAGTTATTCTCATTAGTTCAAAAACTACAAGTTTCAGGTAAGTGTCTTATTTGAATAGTTCAACAGTAAACTGGTGAGTAGATGGCTACGGAACTCGCTGTGCTCGTCCCACAGAGGTCCACCCATAAGTTCCGTAATAATCTGCTTATTTGTACTTGAACATTAACTTATTATGTAAAGTCAGAATTTGTAAGATCATCCACTTTTTGTCGATATGCTTATTAACAAGAATTAGTAATGCTACTTTACCTAACTAGTAATATAATGTGACAAGTTATTCAAGTACAAACTAGTGAATTGTTGCGGAACTTATGGTTGGACCTCTGCGGGACGAGCGCAGCGAGTTCCGCAGCCATCTATTCATCAATATGTTGTTTAACTGCGATACTAACCTGACTCACTCAAATGTGAGTTATTCTCATTAGTTTAAAAACTACACGTCTAAGGTGAATGTCTTACTTGAACAGTTCAACAGTATATTGGTGAGTAGATGGCTGCGGAACTCGCTGCGTTCGTCCCGCGAAGGTCCACCCATAAATTCCGCAATAATCCACTTATTTGTAATTCTATTCTATATTCTTGAAGAGCATAATGCCCCGATCTATATTTGATTGAGCAATCTCTCATACATTCGGCTCCAAAAATTGTAAAAATACTATCCTACTACTGATTTTGTGAACCATTCTACCTGTATAGATGAAAGCTATAGATAAAATTTGAGGTACTTGGTTTCTCTGATAGTATTTTTAAAATATTCAGAACCAAATATGTTGTAGATGGCTGAACCAAATACAGACAAACTATATAGTTTTTGAATCGGGAAATTGTGCTCTTCAAGAATATAGAACCAAATATTGCGCATCCCATTTAAAAAAAGCTGAAAGCATGCAAAATTTCACATTTTTGACATTCAATTTTTGTTTCTGACCATGGATTCTAAAAATTTAGCCAATACTGTACAACTTTTGTATTTACACCTTTCATCTACCTGTAAAGGTAAAGGCTGTAGGTGGGGTGTCAATATATAAAAAAACACCCTGTACATACATACAGGGTGTACCATTTAAAACAGGCTAAATATCTGATGCCACGTTTATTTTTCAAAAAATCGCTCGTACAGGTAATTTGATTTTCAAAGGGGGAAGTCTTTTGCAATAATTTTCAGCATATCAACTTCAACCCTCTAGGTGGGGTGGGACTAATCCTCACTATTTCAAATGGAACAAGGGGTCATGTGATACCTCTTTCAAAAGAGTGTTCAATTCTCTTTTATTTGATGTCATTGAACGAAAATTGAGCGCTCTTTTGAAACAGGTATCACTCGAACCCCTGTTCCATTTGGAATGGTAAGGGTTGGTCCTACCCCCGCTAGAGGGTTAAGTTAGTACTGAAAATGTTTCAAACACTCACACAATCAAATTACTTATACGAATGATTTTAAAAAAAAATAAAAGTGACATCAGATATTTAGCCTGTTTCGTTTTAAATGGTATACCCTGTATACATATATGTATTCGGATTATCCGAGTTTTCAGTTATCCGAGGTGGCTAGCCCCCCACGTTACCTCGGATAACCCGGGTTCTACAGTAACTCGAAAACACTAACAATATTACTGTTGTTTTTTCCCATTTTTGAATAAAATGGAAATGTCGCATGATAACCAAATTGACATATTGTTACATTTATATTTAATGCCTGTAGAGCAAAATAAAGGTTTTTAAACAAATTTTTCGTTAACATTAAAAATTTATCTCAAATTATTGAAATTCTGACATACCTCTCTGTCGTATCATTTCTAGAACACTCAGACGTTTCAGTTGCTTGAGCAACTCCTGGTGCTTGTGATAGATCACTTTTTCCTCTTACAGGATTTCTTTTCGCAATCCTTACTGGTGACGATTCAAATGTTTGATTGCTTTGAGAAACACGTTGCGTTTGCGATTGACCTGTTTGATTTCGATGAGAAGCTCGTTGCGATTGAGATGTTTGACTTTTCCGTGGAGCTCGTTGCGATTTGGGCTTTTGATTCTTTCGCGATTCGGTTTGATTTCTTTGGCCTTGTTGCGCTTGATTTGCTTCGATAACCCGATGGGCAACGCGTTGAGTGATTCTTTCAACACCAAAGTTGTTTTCAGCTACCGGAGGTACCCACAAAGGATTTGGACCGGTCCAGTACATATCTTGACTGGGATCGAAAAATAACTGGTAAAGGTAACCCATTTTTATGAATCACGACGAAATTTAACACTAACTGGAACTTGTTTACTATATCACATCGAACGTGTCTGGAGTGGCTCACTGACTGATAGATTTGTGAGGATGCTAAGAGATTTTATGCACAAGTCAGGTCAATCCAAAAGGTAATTAAAAAGTATTCAAAATAAGTATGTGGCTTCTAGAAAGGTAAATCAAAAAGGTTACCTGCCCAATTGGAACAATTATATGCAAAATAGACAGGTAAACAACATCTCTTTTAAATATGCAAATTATGTGCAACCATAGGAAACAGTGTTTTTCTAAGAAAATTTTAACATTTAGAACTGAATAATGAACAATTATTAAATATACGATTACAGTATTGAAACTGAAAATAAAAATGAATTTTATCACAAGTGTATAATGTAGGTAACAGGTGTCCTAAAAGAAAACTTGATCAAAACTGATTCGATTAGACAACACGTACATTATTTATATGGAAACCGATAAATAAATGTCAAAGAAACAAATGAACATCGGTCAAATGACAAATCGACATGACATTACAAATTACAAAGGCCGTTTTCATCGTCTTTTTTGTCGATTTCCTCCGAAATTTTGACAGGCACGTGACTGGATCAGACAGTTTCAATTTACAAATCAGGTGCTTGTCAAAATTTCGGAGTAAATCGACGAAAAAGATTACAAAAGATCATCGCCATGTTTGATTTACGTCTTTTTTACTTATCTCACCTGTTTGAAGAAATATCCAGAAACGTCAAATATGAAAGTTGTAGGTAATATCAGAAAGTTTTTAATGACGTAAGTTACAAGTATACAGGGTGTGTCACAAAAGTGAAGCGAAGCAAAGTTATACTTTTTTAAATAGAAAATCCTTTATATTATTGTCTCATTATTGTCAAACCTGATTCCAAAGATACTAGGTTTTTTAGGTTTATTCCTAATAGTCCAGGAGAAAATAGGACAAAAAGGGATAGAATAATTGCATTTTTATTGAAAAAGGTGAAGTATAGAGACCACCAGCAAAATATAAAGGTAATCATTCCTGGAAAAAATCCATATTATTTGTTCAAAATGGGATATTCAGAGGCTAGACTATGAGGAATAAACTTAAAAAACCTAGTATATTTGGAATCAGGTTTGAAAGGCTAATCCAATAAGACAATAATATGCGGGGCTCGGGGCTTTCTATCTAAAAAGGTAGAACTTTGCTTCGCCACACTTTTGTTACATACCCTGTATACTTGTAACTAATATCATTGAAAACTTTTTGATATTACCCACAGAGCTGGGAGTAACGACAAAAAATAGTTAAGTACTTTACTTTAACGAGTTACTGAAAGTGACGCGTTACTTGGCAACTTCGTTACTTTTCAGATTGATTCATAAGTAACTGTAACGTCGTTACTTTCCTGAAGTAACTGCAGATCGTTATTATGTTAAATCAAATCAAAATAGGCTTTATTATCTTATAAGACAATAGTCTTGTTGACAAAGCATATACATTATAAACAAAACTCAAAAATCAATAATCAAAATTAAAATTTAAAAATAAAAAATCAGGACTAACAAACAAAATGGTGAATAGAGCTGTAAAACTTAAACCTAATGTGTAAATTATAAAATACTGAACAAAACAAAAATACATGACTAGGTTTTAACAATATATAAACAATTAAATAAAATACAAAAAACAAAATATGCAGAATGCTAAATGTCAATTAAAATCATTATAAAATTCGTCCACACTATAATAGGCCTTACCAACTAAAATCTGCCGAACTCCTTTTTTAAATTGTTTCATTGTAGGAACGCGTTACTATGAAAGTAGCGCGTTACTATGAAACTAACGCGTTTATATGGAAGTAACGCGTTACTAGTTACTATGAAGGTAACGCGTTCTCTCAATTTGTTTATCTTCTTTACAAATAATTGACTATTGAGGAAAAGGAAAATAAGTAATCCAAAAACTTTGTATGTCAAATAAAATGTGGGTAGTACAGAAAATTTGTTTTGAAAGCTCAAAATAATCGTTTTTGGGCGTGGCACGCGGCGTCTGCTCTAAAGACACTATATGCAGACACTGGGACGCTTCAAAAAGCAGGTTTGTCCAAAACCAAGTTCTCTATTTAGTCGCTTAATCCTTAATCCATTTGAATTTTGCAACAAAACTCTTCCACATAGTCGGACTCAAAAACTAAAAACATATTGGCATTTCGTATAGGTCTTATTTGATTGTTTGGACTGCTGTGTTGGTGAGTCAAAGTAAAGAATAACGCAATTTTCGACGTAAATAGTTATTTTTGAAGTAACGCGGTACTTTAAAAGTAATGCTTCATTTAAAAGTAGCGCTTTATTTCAAACTAGCGCGTTGAGGTAACGGGTTACTTTCAAATAACGAGTTACTTTTGAGTAACAAACTACTTCTAAAGTAGAGAAGTTACTTTCAAAGAAAAGAAGTTACAGTAACGCGTTACTTTCCAATAAATAACGAAAATAAAGTTATCATTATTCGAAAGTAACTGTAAATTTTAAGTGAGTTATTTTTAAGCAAAAGTGACTGTAAAGTGACGCGTTACTTTTTTCAAGTTACGATCCCAGCTCTGATTACCCACAACTTTCACATTTGACATTTCTGCGTATCTCTTCAAACAGGTAAGATAGGTGTGGTGTGGGTGCAAAATATAGACAATCGCACAGTACACCATTGTTGGCAATTTTGGAATAATTGGTCTTCTATTTCGAAAAAGACCATTTTTTTGTTAACGGTTTATTATAAAAACATAGTAACCACCTAAAAGCTCACTTCCAAACTCTTAAATTATTACAAAATCTTAAACGCAAACTCAATGAATATGAAAAATCTCAATTTGATTCTCATTTAACTTATACCTGGCATGAAAAAATAAGACCATTATTTCTCAATAGAGATAAAACTTCAAGGAAGTATCGTTTATGGTAATTATTATACCTTAGTAGAGACGGATTTTCTATGGAGTCAACAAATTTCAAGAAAAAGTGCTCGGTCATATGAATAAACCTTTATTTCTGAACTAGTGTAAGAATTGTCTAGACCAAAATTCCCATTTTATCGAAATTCCATAGAATTAAATATCTTTCAGAAGCAAATTTCAACTTTGAAACCCTCTGAAGCAGAAAACAGGCTATTGAATTGAAAAAAAGTAGGTTTAGCGCTAGAAATACTCTAGAGTCTGGAGTCAGAGTCACGAGGAATGGAATTCTGGTTGCACAATTATTATTTAAAACATACGAGAAAATATGCAATAGCATAAACCTATATACTATTGCATTGCAAATGTTTTTATTTCTGTTAAAAGTTCTGATGTCAGCTGAATCCTTGAATCAATTGAAAGATGAAAATTAGTGTATAAACTGTGTAAACCAGGTTTCAAATTATAACTGCGAAATTTTTTATAAAACCTTCAAGAAAATCAAAAACCTCATGAAAGATGCGCCCTAGGAAGATTTTAACTGAATAACTTGATTTGTACCTACATACAATCCAAGTAGGTATACCCAACTTGCGATTTAAGTTCACTTGTTTATTCAAATTTCTAGAAAAATATGTCAAAACCTGATGCAGGTAATTTTAACAGGCTAATAAACACAATTTAAATTTTAAAGCTAATCTAAAACACCCTCAAAGCACAGGCCCCCAATTTAGAAATTTGCATAAAATTACCATTAGGACTTAACATAAAATATTCCATGATTGAGATTAACCCAAATTACCTGTCCCTTGTTAGTTGTTACCAAAGTACCTAATTTATTCAGAATTATTTATTATGCTACTTACACTGTTTCGGTTTTTATCTTCTTATTTGGAGTGTCATCGCTATCTTCGCTACTGTCCCTCAACGTCTTGGTTTTCCCTTTTTCGCGGTCGTTTTCGTTCAATTTTGCTATATCCAAAAGAGCTGCCATTTTCTTCTGCTTATTTTCCAGCCGCTGTTTCTTACGCGTGCTTTTAGCTTCTACTGGGCCTTTCATTTTATTTGTCGATAAACTAATCACTAGAATGCAATAATAAATGGTGATTAGATTATTTGTTTTTCGTTTGTTTGCAGTTGGAGTTGATAAAAAAATACATATTGATAACACTAGCTCATAGTATTTAGATAGTTTCGAGGGACAACGCCTAAGTATTTCAATATTTATTTAAAAAGTTGTTCAATTACCATTAAATTAGACTACTGATAACTTTATTAAACTTTCTGCTAGCAAAACAAATAGAAGAAATCTTCTAAGGGCAATCAGTTTATACTTGAAAAATTATATGCAAAAGCGAAGTTTTCAGAAGACTTTTATAATATTAAAGCAAATGATTTGCAGCAAATTAAATGGTAACTGGAAAATAGAATTTATTAAGTCAAAGAGGAACGCACTGAAGTCAAAAAGAGGTTTGTAGACCTGAAACAAACATGTTAAATTCTGTACAGACTTTGGAATATGACAATTGAGCCCATAGACAGGAAGTGATGAAATTAAAGAGTGATTTGTGTCAATAAGCAATGGCCTTTTGATGGGTGATCTTGTATCGGACATTTTAAAATTGACAATAAAATTTGATACAAATGATTATGATATTATCATGGGGGGTAGAGTAAATCTTCTGAATGGCATTAGGGTTGAAAAAGAAACAATTTGGAAACTTAGAATTGTTAACAGATATACTAATATAATTCTTTTTTCGGTTCCACTGTGAGCGACAACAAACTTTTAAATGAATTTATGGATGAGCATAACAAAATGATGTACGATCAAGTTTTTTCTAAACAGAATGGTTCACAGTTTCTGCACTTCAACGCTGTTGTTAGATCCTTGGAGTTTTTCTATAGGGCTGGTTTGTTTATTGCATATAGTGGTAAAAACAAAGTCGCGCATAAATTGAAAAATGTTATATCAAATCATTGGCTGGTAGAAATAATACTGCCAAATCAAATAACGAGATGTTTTCGTTGCCTTCTGAGCTTCTGAGCCCGAGATACATTTAACAGTAATATGAATGGTAGTTCAATTTTGTATAATAATGATATAACGGATCCGTCAAATAATTCAAACCATTCAATTTTTTTTTTTGCAGGACGAAACACCTCCAAAAGTGATATGAACAAAATTGCAATTTCCTATCAAAATTGTAGAGGCATTACAACCAAGCTCGATATTTTAAAGACAGAAACTATGAGCTGACAAGCAAAAAACAAGAGGGTGGTGTTCTTCTTGCAGTTAAAGATGATCTTCTACCTTGCGATTGTGATATTTTTGATAATGATCTGGAGGATTTGTGTGTAAAAATTAATTTTGACTACAGAACAGTTGTGTATGTGGTACTTGTATACTTTATACCTGGTAGCGTTCTTAATTCATATAGAAAATTATATGATTGTATTGAGACAGCACTTGTTAATCATGACTGCATTATTGTAGGTGATTTTGATCTTCGTGACTTTGTAAATGATGTACCCAATGAGTTTATTTGTGATTTTAAAAGTTTTTTAGCCTTTTCAAGTTTTGTACAGATTAATATTATGGGAAATATACACAATGTACTCCTAGAGTAGTACTGAATACTGGTTAGCCCCCGGGTACAGGGTGATAAGGTAGATATTGGTGTTGAACATTTGTTACCTGTTGATCAGTATCACCCTGCATTGATTGGAAGATTTGACTGATAATGAATGTAGTGTATGTGTATAAATTTTAACCTTATTCATAGTATAATTTTGATACGAATGATTATGTTGTTATTATGGGGGGTAGAGTAAATCTTCTGAATAGCATTAGGGTTGTCCATAGGAATCAGGAATGGGAGAGTCTTTATGTATGTACTTGTGTTAATGAGCTGCTAAGTAAGTTCTATGATATTATGCATGCTGTATTTATTAAGTGTGTTCCTTTGTCAACACAAATTGGTCCAACATTTCCTTTTTGGTATAATGGGGAAATCAAAAGACTACTCAAACAAGAGGAAACCTATTTTAGAAAGTTCAAATCAACTCTAATACTTTTTATGCTTCTTTATTTAAGGCAAATACATAAGTACAGTGGAAATCATTGCAATTGGCACACACTTTAAAAACATCCCCCATAATGTGTCACAAATTTCACCTTTTTGACACACAAGTAATGTCAAAATCTTCTCAGATTGATAAATCAGTGGTGAACATAATAGTTTAATAAAGTGTTAAAGGAAAATAGTATTTTATTCAACGAGCAGGTAATGATAGCAATTACTCACGAAGGATGCACTACGAGCCGCAGGCGAGTAGTGTAATCATCCGAGTGAGTAATAGCCATTACCCACGAGTAGAATACTATACTTTTTCTATGATTAATAGATAATAAGCACGAGTTATGTGGCTTTTATGTAATTTTCGTAACAAAATTAATTAACAATTCTGACAGCTGGATGACAAAGTGAGGTTAGGCTAGCACAAGTCTTGTCCAAATCAGCTGTCAAAATGACCGATTGGAAGGTTGAAGTATGTTGTCACAGTATGTTGTTAACTTGTCAAATTTTTTGATTGGCTCTTAAATAGTGGATGAGTAATGAGACCAGGATATTCTCATTGGTTGAAAACAATTAAGTAATGGAAAAAAACTCACTGTATGAGTAATCATTCACATTGATCAATAGAAAATGTATGTATATTACTCATATTATTCAATACTCATAGAAAAAAATATTTGTTTGCTAAAATGCTCAACAATGATGAAAAGACAAGAGGCAATTAAAATGATAGCACAAGGTGAGACAATTCCCTTAGCCCTAGGTTCTGGCAGTAGGACGATCATGGATTTAAAGGGGAAGTAGGTCGACAGGGGTTAAATTATCACGTACACCACTGCACTAAATACGAGGGATGTTAAAGGAGTATTCTCACTGTACAGGATGGCCCATTTTCGATGTTTTAATAGGCTATATCAAAAACTAGCAGAGAAATCAAAAATCTGGGAGCACATTCTCGAGCTCTTTTTTTCAGAAAATAACAATGGCGAAGACAAATCACGGCTCCCTTGATGCATTTAGGAAATACAGGGCACTTTTCAAATTTTGTCCAATTTTAAAAGACTCTCTAATTTCCTTATTATTCAAGATATCCAAAAACGAAAAATACTTTCTATAGGCAGTTTTTAAGGAGAATCCAGTAGCATAACCAATTTTTCTCCAGATGCCTCCAATCTTGGAATATTGATCAAAGTTGTGTTTTTTTAAATGGGACACCCCGCGTATTATTTTTTCATTGAATAGCTCTTTGTGAGCTGATTTCAATGATATGCGGTTTTATACCTTTACTTTCTATAGTTTTGGAGAAAAAAATAATTATTTCCGTTTTTCCATAAGAAACAATGACCTAGAGAGAGATAAGTCATTAAATAAATTATGTGTTGCCTATTTATCACCCCCGATTCATAACTCAAATTAACAAAAAATTAGCTGAACTGAACTGAAAAATTAAATTAATAATTAAGAAATTTGTAGCCGATTCATAGTTCAACTATCTCTTTCTAACTCATTGTTTCTTATGGAAAAAACGGATTGTTTTTGTATTGAAGGTAAAGGTATAAAACCTTGGGTGGTATGAATAAAAACGAAGTACTTGCTACTTCTACTAGTATTAGTATATGCTAGGCAGTATTTACTTCAAAAAGAAGCATTTACTAATTTTTGCTGGTTTCGAAATGTAGTATCTACTTCGTTTTTGAGTAAATACTACTAATACTTGTAGTAGTAGCAGATACTTCGTTTTTATTCATACCACCCCTTATATCATTGAAATCAGCTCACAAAGAGCTATTCAATGAAAAAATAATATATGGGGTGTCCCATTTAAAAAAACACAACTTTGGTCAATATTCCAAAATCGGAGGCATCTGGAGAAAAATTGGTCGTGCCACTGGATTCTCCTTGAAAAACTGCCTATGAAAGTATTTTTCGTTTTTGGATATCTTGAATAATAAGGAAATTAGAGAGTCATTTAAAATTGGACAAAATTTGAAAAGTGCCCTGTATTTCCTAAATGCATCAAGTTAGCCGTGATTTGTCTTCGCCATTGTTATTTTCTCAAAAAAAGAGCTCGAGAATGTGCTCCCAGATTTTTGATATCTCTGCTAGTTTTCGATATAGCCTATTAAAACATCGAAAATGGGCCACCCTGTACAGTGCGAATGCTCTGTGGTGGGAATCCTTGCAATTGGCACATACTATACTCTTTCAACATCCCTCGTATCAAGTCAATATTCTAAACAAACTTAGTGCAGTGGTGTACAATTTTTTTTTCCCTTTAACAGTTTATTAAAACTATTATGTTCACCACTGATTTATCAATCTGACATGATTTTGACATTACCTGTGTGTCAAAGCAGAGAAGTAAAATTTTGATATATTACGAGGGATGTTTATATAGTGTGTGCAATTGTATTGTATCACTGTACCTATATAGGTACATATTTCAAACTAAAATTTCAATAAAGAGCATCTACAATAAGCTAGGTAGGTAATAAGGTACATGTCTGAAAATCAAGACAAAATCCATATTTTCCAAGTCATTCGACATACTTACTTACCTAAAGAAGCCAAGAAATAGAAGATCCAAATGATAAATCCTATTGCTGAAATTATTGATTCAAATTCAAGCAAGGATTTAAAGAAGTTGGTTACTTACTCAAGTACTCACCATTTACTCCTAGTTTAGGCATGGAACTTGAACAACAACAATATAGCGAAACAGTACAGTTCGGAAACACATTAAAACTTATTTCGGATGTTAATTATTTGAAATATTGTACAAATTAAACTGATGTGTGAATTTTAGAAATGTTGTTTCCTCAGTTGTTTCCGGATAGTTTGATTTTGTTCTTGTTTAGGTTCAAAAACGTGATGTCAGGTCACTAAAGTTAAACAGTTTAGAACGAATAATTTTAATTAAGTTAAATCAATGCGATTTTAGCCTTTTAAATGATAGAAATATATAAAAATACGTAATTTTTAAACACATTTTGGAAAAAAGTAATGTTTATGTCACAAAAGTGGGGTTAGGGTTCATTAAATGATTAATCGTCTTTTCTTTATTTTCATAGGGGTTTTCGCTTGCTTTTACATTTGACCAAAGGTGTTTTCTGGCGAGGCGAATGATTCGAACTACGGTTTAAACCAATTTGTAGATGACGTCCTCACTTGTGAACGCGCAAAAATAAAAGGTTTGAACGTTTGAACCAAGGAGAATACACACTCGAGTGCTTATCGGCCTCGTTTTTGGTAATCGCCGCCATATTGGTTTGCAACCATTGCCGACGTAATAGCTAAGGATCAAGAATTAAGGATTACTTTTCATGCTTAGACAAGGAAAGAGAGGGGACTCGTAACACAGGTGAAAATGAAGCAGTTTGTCACCAAAAAATGTCTGCTTTTTTCATAACATAACCTAGAAAGCATATTGGGCATTCCAGGTCACGTGACTTTTGACAGGTCCGCTGGGGGGCAAACAAAGCCTAGATCAGTATTTACACCGTTCTTTGAGATTGTGTTTCCGAATTTTTGCGTTCTTAAATTCTCTCAATAAGTTTTAAGTTGTTTTTGTGGTAGAAGTGATGTGAAATGTCGGTATGACCAAAAAATACAAATAATTGCCAATATAGATCCTTATAAACTTCTACCTAATGAGTTTACTCTAAGTATCAATGAGTTGCCAGAGGTTTCAATTTTGGATTTATCCGAATATTTGACCCACACCCACAGTTACTACACAGGCTTGCAGTTGAAGGCGTATATAAAGGGTTATTCAAGTTCTGCTGGACTACCTAAAAGGTATTAAAAGTAAATATTACTTGTAGAAACAAACCAATTTTTCAATATAAATGTGTTTTTGTATTTTAACAAGACAGTCATAATACTTACCATTAACAAAATGTTTTGAACAAATACGAGCATTTTTCAGAAACGATTCAGTTAAATCTCTCCTTTTGAGGCATTTAATCCATAGATTTCGTCGTTCCTTTTTTAGCTCGTTTAGACGATTCCCTAGATTTCTTAATGCTGCTGGGATCCTGAAAAACCTTTCTTTATCTCTTTCCGCTCTACTAGAGCACCTAACAACGCAGCAAATAGAAGGCATCTTCACAAAATAGATTGAAAATTCTTGGTTTAACATTGAATCAGGTTATGTTTGGCTTTTGTGTGCCCCCTAAACTAATATGGCGGATTCCACCATACTGAATATCACAAAAATGTTAGTCTGAAGTAAAATTCACATAATGGCACCATGAAAAATTGTCGCCATTATTTGGTGACAAACAGTCACAACCAGCTGCTAGTGCAGGTAAAGGATGTTACGCGTCCTCTCTCTTTCCTTGTCTAAGTTTTCATGTATCCGTTTATCCGTCAATCTGTTGATCCGGAAGTACTATTGGCCTAGTACTCATAACTGCGAAATTCGCATTTTTATGACATTGCGTTGACAATTTGACGTTTTATGCGTGTATCAAACGTCAAATTGTCAACGCAATGTCAAAAAAATGCGAATTTCGCAGTTATGAGTACTAGGCTTAAAGGGAGGATTTTCATGCATCCGTTTTTCCGACGAAATATGTCTGTTTAACATTCTATTCTGACATAATCGTATATAAATATGTCAAAATAGAAGACTTTACGGACATATTTCGACGGAAAAACGGATGCATGAAAATCCTCCCTTAAGCCTAGTACTCATAACTGCGAAATTTGCATTTTTTTGACATTGCTTCGACAATTTGACGTTTGATACACGCATAAAACGTCAAATTTTCAACGCAATGTCAAAAAAATGCGAATTTCGCAGTTATGAGTACTAGGTTTTAGGGAGGATTTTCATGCATCCGTTTTTCCGACGAAATATGTCCGTTTGACATTCTATTCTGACATAATCGTATATAAATATGTCAAAATAGAAGACTTTTTGGACATATTTCGACGGAAAAACGGATGCATGAAAATCCTCCCTAAAGCCTAGTACTCATAACTGCGAAATTCGCATTTTTTTGACATTGCTTCGACAATTTGACGTTTGATACACGCATAAAACGTCAAATAGTCAACGCAATGTCAAAAAAATGCGAATTTCGCAGTTATGAGTACTAGGCTTTAGGGAGATTTTCATGCATCCGTTTTTCCGTCGAAATATGTCCGTTTAACATTCTATTCTGACATAATCGTATATAAATATGTCAAAATAGAATGTTAAACGGACATATTTCGTCGGAAAAACGGATGCATGAAAATCCTCCCTCAAGCCTAGTACTCATAACTGCGAAATTCGCACTTTTTTGACATTGCTTTGACAAATTGACGTTTTATGCGTGAATCAAACGTCAAATTTTCGAAGCAATGTCAAAAAAGTGCGAATTTCGCAGTTATGAGTACTAGGCTTTTAGTCGTCAGCTGTTTAAACAGCCTACGTCAAGGTGAGAATAAACATGCTGCCTACGTCACAATTGGTTGTTTAATGCAAGGGGAAAGGGGGGATTTGTTACACACAGGCCTTATGAGTATCATCCTTGATTTTGAACCACAGTCTTATGTCAACGAAGAACAAGCCATGAATCTGTTCGAACTTTTTTAAACCAGGTTCAATGTGACGTACCAATAATTTCAAGTGAGGGCTCGGCAAAAACAAATAAAAAACCCTTTTCTATTGCTTCTCCACAACCACTGCTACGAAAATAACGTTCCATGAAGAACAATGCAAATTTTGAGAGTTGCACTTTTGTTAAAATGCGTGGTTCATGGGTTCGGTTTTGTATCGTTTCGGGATCGATAAAGCGTATTTTACTTTGTATTCATGTTTCAGAAATCCGCATTCTGTGCAAAGGAGGCATTTTTGTTCTTTTTGATTTGAACGCTTTCGCTTCAATTTACTCTAGGAGTAGCCAGAGCGGAGTGACTCAAAAAAAAAAACAACCTAACCTTAAAATTTGATGTAAGTAAAAAGTAAATAAACAAATATTTGATTTTTGCCAAACAAAAACAACAATTTATTAAAAAGTAATGTTTTTACACTCTCTATGGAAAGAACACAAGGTATTTATAAAATATTTCAGTGCGGCAATAATTGGCACAAGGTAAGTTATAGAAACCCTAAGTTTTAATTCAGAAAACAGCCTTTCGATTCTTTAGTGCTAGCTGGGTCTATTACCAAGTAAACCGAACCAAATACATCTTGGAAAATGCCTTGGACACTTCAGTTTTACAAACTATGGACCACTACATTTCAAAGGAAGAAACCTTGGACGATGACATGATAGAAATCGAACCGTATTTAGAGTACCGAGAAACTGGTGTTATTCAATGGATCCTTGACTCACTCAAATTCGCTTATGCTAGAAGACTATTATCTGTGGCAAAAGATAGCGATAGATATTTCAGGTAAGCAATAAACAAACCCAAATAGGACATTTTAGTAATCTTGATATTTCAGAACTAAAGCTGTAAACAACTTAGCCAGCATGTACTACTTGGGCAATTGGCATTTTGCCTTGATTGCCAATATGATTGATCCTCGGACCGCAGTGGCTCTTGCGCGAACCCCAAATGTGGACAGGAGGCTATTTTTAGGGCCACCTTATCGGTATCATAACTATAACAAGGATGAGCTTATAAATGCGATGAGGGAATTTTTGATTGGTGTTTATGAAAAGTCTCGTCATCCTTGTATGGGGTACTTTTTGTCGAAAGTTTTTGTTTATGAACATGTAAGTTGTATTTTTGCTTATTTGGAATTTTTTGTTTGAAAAAGAACTACCGAGAGAACTACCTTCAATGGATTAGGATTTTGAGATTTTCCAGTCTCCAGGCTCTACATAGTTAGTAGAAACAGTGTTTTATTTTATTAGTGGAGTCCTTGGATTTCTATTTTGCCATTTACTTTTAGCAATAGTAACGTACCTAATAGTGATGTGATGTCATATCTGAATATCTCAAGGATGATTCACTTTGAGGTCACATACCTATTTTTATTTCTCATGAAAGTTGTCTAGGACAGTCCAATTCAAATATGTTTCTATTTAAGACTAGGATACTGATAAAGAGCAATCAAAAAAGCAATTTCCAGAATAAAATATTTCTCAAAATAGACATGTTGAAAGAAAATTCCACAGGCAAATTTATAAGTCGTTTATTTTTAGAAGACTGTCCATTGTTATAGGAAAATATGATATGAGAATATTTCATTTAAAACTCTCATTCATGGACATTAGGAGCTGAAATAATTTTATTACAAAATTGTTCCAGGCTCCTGGTTCTCTGAAACTTTTCTCAAATATGCACTTAATTATTTATCTAATTTTTTGAATTTTAAATTTGTATTATTTTTGTCTGCTCTCACTTTGGACTAATAGCAGGTAATTGAGATTAAAAAATAGATAGGTAATATTAATTAAATTGTCATTTTTGTCCGATTCTCATATACCGACGGGGTAACCACTAGGAGAAAAATGTGAGAAGATTGCAGAACTTAGTGTAGGTTCACTTGATCTGGTTAACCTTCGGCAGCTCTCTGGTTCAGAATTTATTCAATATTCTGCAGAGGTTGCCTTTAACTTGATGTGGAATGTGCTAAATAAGTGGACTGTAGGTTTAGGAATGAGAAAAAAAGCCTGGTCTGAACTTAACAACAAATTTAATTAAAATAAAACCCACTCAGGGTATGAAAATTGAAGAACGGTTGGGAGTTGCTGAATTATTACGCGCAGTAACTGAAAACGGGCGTAGTTGCACTTTCATTTCTCTCCATACTGCCTTCGTCTCTTTTTTCCCAAACTTTGTCGAGGGTGGCGTTGCTAGCAGTCTGTCAGGAACTTATGCAATTTCGACGTTGCCACTGTATTGACCAAATGAAAGAAAATAATATTTTCCTTGAGTGAAGTCGAAACACTCAGGGTTTTTAGCTAGATATTCAAGGATTTCAGGGGATTTCCTAAGAACACAGAAAAGCCAAAAAGAAGCACTTTAACACAAATTTAGACCATTTTATGGTTTTTAATAAGGCAATTTTGGACATTTTCTCTTGCTTTTACAAGAAATAATATCAAAAAGTCATTTTGAATTAAAATTACTGCTACAAAAGGATCTTTATGCCTATTAACTCCAATTTTTTTCATATTTCAAGTCCACTTTGTATGAATTTTGAATCAGGAGTTGAAAAAACAATGGCATAAAATGTTAAAATGCGATTGTAGACCCATTTTAGACACTTTCTCTTGATATTTCAAGGTAAAAAGCTACAAGGATGAATTTGGACTTTTTTTTTAATGCAATTTTGCAAAATACTCCTACAACGCAAATTATTTGTATTTTTTTCCAATTAATTTTATTCAATGAATTCACAAATAAGTGTATTTGGCGCCAGAATTAGAATCGCGTACATTTTCTAGGAATTGCAGGCGATTTTGTGACAAGATTGCAGAGAGTGGTTACCCCACCCCCTCGCTGTATACCTACTCACACACATTTCTCTACAAATCACAAAATTCTCAATATTTTACTTACTAAACATTTTCTTAGGATAGTGGACACATAGTAGATCACGATTCCTCATCACTAGAATTAAGCAAATTTATCCAATCTGAAAAAGAAGTTTTGCCCCTGTGCCTAGAATCATTACTGCATCATTGCAGCGTGGAAAAGTATTCTGCAGATATTGCAGACTTAAATGGTTTACCTTTACTTATGGAAATCTACAAGCGATACTCTGATGATGCAAATGTGATTGTGAAACTGTGCCAAATTTTGTCTTATATGAGTTTTAATAGGAATTTGTTGGAGCCATTTTGTAAGTCAGGTAATTTTTTTCATTGAGGAACTTATCTTTATTTCTGTGAATTCTTTCTTATTTTGAAGGATGGATAGGTGTTCTTTCAAGTTGGGCCAATCATGCTGATATTCGTATTTCCATCCCTGCAGCACGAGCTTTAGCTAATTTAGATGATGATAACGCTGCTCAATATCCGAGTAATTTATATATTTTACATCCGCTCAATAGGACAAAAAAATGTCAAGATATCGATGTTATATTTGTACACGGTTTACTTGGAGGGGTGTTTTTCACTTGGAGGCAACGTAGAAAAAACCAAAATACTTTAGGGTTTATTGGTAAGAAGACACTGAACAGGAAAGGTAAGGATATGTGTTGTGTATAATTAAAAATCCTTT
Organism: Ceutorhynchus assimilis; assembly: GCA_917834065.1. NCBI lineage: Eukaryota > Metazoa > Arthropoda > Insecta > Coleoptera > Curculionidae > Ceutorhynchus > Ceutorhynchus assimilis. The sequence continues at coordinate 10,968,183 of OU892281.1, forward strand.
GCCCGATATCCTTGAACCTTTCCTGTGACTTATTTTATTTTGTCAAACTATCAAATTTATTACAGAAAGTCTCATGCCTGATACAGATTTGTCTCCGAAAGATGCTCAGCCATCTACAAAAAAGACCACTAAGGAATTTTTGGAAAATATTCAAGACAAAATTTTAACAAATGGTTATGAAATAGTATGGAACGATATTCCATCAAATTCCAATGAAAATTGTCCTGGTCCTTTCACATGTCCTGGAAAAGATTTTGATTTTGATAATTTTCCTGTTGATGATGGTTCCTATACTTATTGTTGGCCAAAAGACTGGTTAGGTGAGCCAAAAATTCTCTCAAATATATTTTCGGACTATATAGGTTTCTTTTTAGGGGCCGATTGTAAAAATATTCGTATAATAGGAATCAATTATGATACAAGCTTATCAATGTGGGCTCCATTATGTCCACTAGAAAAAGAAAAATTAACCCTAAATGAAAGAAGCGATATGATGGCTCAGAAATTGATTGAATGTGAAGTCGGTAAAAGGCCAATAGTATGGATTACTCATTCAATGGGAGGTTTGATAGTTAAAAATATCATTTGCAAAGGTAACAGTTTTATTTTTGTAGTAATTTTTTTAATTATTGTTTATTTCAGCTAATAAAAGTTCAAATCCTGATTTAAAAAACATTTGTTCCAATACAAAAGGTGTAGTGTTTTATAGTACACCTCACACAGGTTCAAAAATGGCTAACTTGAGTAATGCAGTGTCTTTGGTTTTGTGGCCTTCAGTGGAGGTGCAAGAGTTAAAAGAAAGTTAGTCAATCATTTTGTATTGATGCATTTATGAGTTCGCTTTTATTTAGATTCTCCTCAGCTCAAGGAAATGCACGAGCAATTTTTAAAAATAGCCAAAGAAATGCCAATGTGTATCATTACGTTTGTCGAAACAAAATCCACAGTAGTGACTGCAATGAAATTCAATGTTTTGTTGGTCGAACCGAAATCTGGTAATCCTGGTATAGGGGAATACTATGAGATACCTCAAGATCATCTGGGAATTTGCAAACCAGAAAATAGGTAGGAATGTTTTTTTGAGGTAATTATGGTTTTTGGTAATTATTAGTTTTTTTTTTTAGGTTTTCCTTCTTGTATCAAAGAGTTCTTTATTTATTGAAAGAAATCTCCAAATATGAAAATTGTCAAACTGGCAAAAAATAGTCAATCAATTCGACTCTACATATTTGTTCCTTTTTTCATATGTGATAGAATTCTGACTTCTGTTACCTCAATTACAATCAGTAATATTGGATTACGGAATATATGCTGCCCATGAATGAAGTGACACAAAATTTTCAAAACAGATAATCTCAAATTTATAGAAGCCTCGATTATTGAACTTCAATGCAATTTTACTTTTATTAAAAGTATAATGATTATACAATATTATTTAAAATTAAAAAAAAACTTGTATTCACTTATTTTGGCAAAAAATTGAAATACACGATTCTTAATTATTCTATAATGAATCTGGATTATAAAAATTCTTACCTTGCGTTTTTTGATCTATTTTTAAAGCAAACAACATTGTCATCATCTCCTCGGAACTAGTAAATTCCATCCACAATCTACTGAACACTAACCTTACAGGAAAAGTGCGTCGTAGGCATTTGGAAATTCATACTTTTAAAATGTTAACACCTTGGACTCAAATCTGGATCAGTATCAAGCTCTACAGAAAAACTATTGTATTTTGGAGCAGCTACTTGTCAAAGTCAAAATACTTATCAAAATGTAAACTTTTTTCTTTAAAAATACTAAAATCCAAATTCCAGTGTTTTCAATATCCCTATATTCATAAAGGTAATGAATTCAATTCGCAATTTACAAATTATAACAGCTTTGGTGAGTACTGCAAATATCCAAGACATATTTTTACAGATTTGAGTATTTAATATTTTTTAGGACTCCTTGAGCTATGGATTATTATATCGGTATTTTCCAGAAGCTACCATAATCAATCTAGGAGGCACAAATATCACTGTAGCTTATTACTTGACTGGAGTGTTTGTTGCGAATTTTTTTGCACCCCAAATATCAGTAAGTTATAAGTATCATTCATACGCAATAAAGTAGGTATTTTACAAAAAGACTTTTTGAAATAACAATGTGAATTCCTATATTGGAATTTAGGAGGATACTCAGAACACTTGGTAGTTTGTTGTTTGTAGGTTGGGTTAGTACACCCGAGAAGTTTGGTGACTGGATAGTAAGAACCACTGTTGGATTAATACTGATTTTTATTAAACAATTAACAACTATCTTATCTATATACAAAAAATGCAACTTTGAAAATATAAATCATGCTTATGTTTCCTGGTGACCCACTGGCGGTGCGCTGGTGTCGATGACTAAGAAGTACCTAACGCTAATAATTAATAATTTTTCCAATGATTTTGATATACCTACATAATTTAAGGGCTTTCTATATGAATAAATTTTGAATTTAGACAAACCAGTTAACATCAATCCGAGCTATGTGTTGTTTTAAGTTAAAAACTCTCATATATTCATTAATAGTTATTGTTTTTTTTTTTCAGACAATAATGACTGGCCATTGTAATGGAAAAAAACAAAAACTCTTTTTCTCGCTCACACTAACGATGTTCACTAAAGTAATGATGGCAATAACACGAAGTTACTGGACCCTGATATTTATGAGGCTGGTATTCAGTGCCATCGACCAAACTCAACATTTTTGTTTTAACCTTCTTCAGGAAAAGGAGCAAACTGAAAATAGGCATCTCAAAGGGAGTTTTCAATTATTAAACTTCACTGTTTTGAGCGGGTCTGGGTTTATTATAGGGCCGATTATCAGCGGATTTTTTTTTGACATGAAGCACGGATTTCGAATTATCACAATGCTGGCTGCGTTGCTAACTTTGACCAATATTATTCTATTGGGAAAAATTGATGAGGATTGTCTTTGTAATAGAAGTTATTGTGAACGAACAAGTTCATTTACAACAAAACCGGTGTCTGATGGAACCCGTGAATCTTTAAAAAAGGCCAAACTTAGCAAAAACTGGGACATTATTCTTATACAATTTTTATTTGCCTCTAGCTATTTGATTTTTAGTAACGAATTTCCTAAAATTATGAGCTACAACTATCAGGTCACTAGTTCTTTTGCTATAGGGTCAACTATTGCTTATATGAATACTTTGGTATTTGCTTGTAATAAATTCGCATCTAATGTGATGAGAAATATTGATAATTACCCTATAATATTTGCTAGTGAATTGCTTTTTTTCATAACAACAACATTCATGTTTCTAGTTTGTTATGCCCCTACTTATGAGCTATTTTTGCTTCTACTACCTCCAATTGTATTTCTCCATAGTTTGATAAACGCAGCTATATGGGAGGGATTATATGAAGAAAGAAATAACGAACATTTGAATAAACTGAATAATAATGACCTGGCCCTTGATCTAGCAGGCTTTACAATACCAATATTGTTTGCTGTTGCTCATAACAGATTTAAACATAACGCCGTGATAATTTTTACTTTTATGCCTTTACTAATGTGTTGGCTTGTTACCAAATTTTATTCGAGGTTTTTGAAAATTGAAGATGCGCAATGCGTTGTTAGAGACGTTAATGATGTATTATTCTGATTGTTACTAATTGTAATTTATTTATGCGAATAGATACAAATTGTTGGAAATGTAAACTTGACCCCATGAGTGAAGTAACGATGTCTATATTTTACAAAAATAACACCTTATATAGTGACAGAAATAAATAACTCAAATTTTGTTATATAAGAATTTATTAAAATGGTTCTAAATACAAGTATATGTACATGTTAAAACAGATTCACCACGCAATCATCGAGAAAATTTTGCTTAAAAGCCTGGCTACCAAAACGTAAACAGGCATAAAAATCAGTCCGAAAATAAAAAAAATTATAAGACTTATTACGGTCAGCTCGCCGAAAAGTATAGCGGCTTTTACGGCCCTGTCTTTATTGGCATCAGTTTGCACTATGTCAATTAATTTATCCAGCAGAAAGCGGATAAAATAAATGAACCCGTCTACCAGAGGCATTAAATTCCATAGCATCACCAAAATTGTAAGTCCAGCAGTGTAGGCTTGAGTGACTAGCGACGTGACTAGTGCATAAAATGTTATGTCCCTGAAAAGAAAAAAGATTTTATCCTATATTGTTAACATTGTCAAGTGGTTCTACATCAACATAGAAATATGACTAGTGTTAGTGTTTCAGTTATTTTATCAACTAGTTGTATGGTAAGTAAGAGCTACAACAAAATATTGATGTGTGAAATATTCAACAAAGGTAATTTGATAAGAATATACAGAATTCATCAACTTGTATATTAATGATGTGGGGAAGTAGACGTCTTCCAGACAAATCCTCAGAGGTCACAGTGCATAATTGGACAAAAAGATGTGTTAAATTACTTTCTCACATCAGGAAGTTCTACAATGTCTCGGTGAATGCTTTTAGAAATTGTATGTATACTGATTTTCAACAACTCAATAAGAAGATAAATGGACTCCTAGTGCCCAAAAAATTGTACAAAACAGTCCCATCGGTTTCTACCTCATATTGTTTTCAAATAATGGTAAAACTGTCAATACTTCAAGAAGACCCCCAAGTGGGACCTTGACGTGATGGGGGGCTCAGTAACCTGCAGGGACTCACTCCTTCCATAGTTAGAAAAAGGCAATAGCACGCTATACTCCAGGCTCCTGATCATATTTGGAGCAAGCTTGGGACTAAATCATATCCCCGCCTGGAAAGAAATCAGCGTTGTTTTGATCTCCAAACCTAGCAAAATAGGTCAGGACAATTCAAAAGCTCTGACACCCATAAGCCTCATTTTTTTTGAAGGCTCTAGAAAAACTGCTTGAGATCCACTTTCGGGGTGGTGCATCACTTACAAAGCAGGAACCTCAACAGAAACATCACCTCGTCCAGCGGGTAGAAAGTGCGTTGGAAAATAAGGAAGTTATGTTAGGAGCCTTCCTTGATAAAGAGGGAGCGTTTGACAACACCGCCTTCGAGGCCATTATGAGAGCTCTACGCCGACGAGGTATATGCATATGTGGTATATGACACTTGGTCATAATATCCCAGGGAAAATTCAACCATACAGTTAGAAATCGCATGTAGCAGGTTCTAACAATGGCCTCTAGGTGGAAAGAGACTGTAGAGTTAAAAATTAGTGCCACCAAATCGACAATTGTCCTTTTTACCAAAAGAAGGAAAATGGAGGGACTTGGACTTCTTTACCTTCAGGGAAACCCAGTTACGATGTCGGACGAAGTAAAATATCTTGTGGTAATCATGGACTCAAAATTAACTTGGAACAAACATCTGGACAAATTAATCAAAAGGTCAGAACTGGTACTTATACTAGCAAGGAGAACTTTCGGATAAACCTGGGGGGAATGGGAAAACCGGCATCCACTCTCCAATCTCAAAGGCCAGACCTGGTACTCGGACGGGTCAAAGACTGAGAATGGCACAGGCGCAGGACTCTACAGCCAAGAAGGAAGATGCGAGACCTTCTTTTCTCTAGGGTGACATACTTCTGTATTCCAGGCAGAGGTATATGCAATACTACAATTCGCAAAGACAGGAGACTCACTTTACTCACAGTCAGGCAGCACTGGGGGCATTGAAGAACTCTAAGGCAAACTCTGCACTGGTAATAGAATGCCGAGAACTCATCAACATGGCGGACCAAAATAACGTCACATTGATGAGGGTGCCAGGACATAGAGGTATCCCGGGAAGCGAAAAGGCTGACGAACATGTAAGGGGTCATCCACAGAATACCTTGGTCCCGAACCAGCTCCCGGAGTACCCAAAAGCACAGTAAGAAAAGAGCTGAAGGAATGGATCAAAGCAAAACATGGGAAAATCTTCATACGTGAGACATGTAGCAAAAGAGGAAAAAGACTGTTACAACTAAGCAGAAATCAACTCAGAGTAACTACCGGCTTTCTTACTGGGCATGCCCCAATAAAGAAGCACCTGCAAACAATGGGCTTGTACAACGGAGACACAAGCTGCAGACTATGCGGAACAGAGATTGAAACAGCCCAACATATTATATCAGAATGTGACGCAATAACTCGCAGAAGACAAAATATATGAACTAGATTCAGACACATACGGCAAACATCCAACAGACCTACTTCGCCTACTGCAGGGAACCAGGGTTTTAAAATGGGTGCAGTAAACAGGAAGATTTAGACTTCCCTACCAAAAAAACAACCGCCAGGTCATAAAATAGCTCGAAACACTACCCAATTCTTACACATTTCTTGGTACTCCTCTTGCCTCTTGGTAGTTCAAAACTGGTTCTCTAATCCGATGCAGATTTAGCAACAAAGTAGATTGAGTTATGTTGATTTTTCTTCCAGCCTCTTCCATTTTTGGGGCAGGATCTTTATCTTTTTGAACGCCTTTGCTTATACCAGCAGTTTTGTATTCAAAATTTGAGGAAATGTTTTTATTATTTGGTATTTGTGCTGAGCCTGCAGAAGATCTCAATTTTTTGTCTGCGCAACTGGTTCGGACTGGGGTATCGGTTAAGTCTGCGGGTATGAACCAAATTGTGGGACGTTCAATTTGTTACATTGACTAGCCCATACTTACCCGATGAGTATTTAGCTCCTTCCCTTGGGCTCAAATCTGACTTTCTGACAATTTGAGGTCTCTGTGACTTGTCAATGCAAAAATCTGTACGTTTGTCAGTATTTGGTACAATAATGCCTTTAAATTCAATATAATATTAAGGAAATAATAATGTCCAAAATTATTTTTACCTGCTATATTTTTATAGCCGTGAAGTTCACGTTCTCTTTTTCTTTTAACTGCTGCACATTCTTCTGAAAATAAGCTATGTAAATCAAGTACACACAACTTTTGAAATTTCTTACCTTGATTCATAGCTCAATTATAGACCAATATTTAGGAGCCATCATTTATTCATTGAAAAAAAAAACACACATAAATTCGGACTTTGATTTATTTTAGTAAAGAAACTTGATAGACGTTTGTAGGTGAGTGACTATAAATGTCAACCTGTGGGTTATGGTTTGACGCCCAAAAAGTCGCATTTGTTGTCATGCTTTACCTGAACAACTTTTTGTGCGATCAGCTTTGAAACAAAAAACACAATACAAAGGTTACATAGTCTGAAACTTAGAGTCCAATGAAATTATTAACCATTTAGAATAAGATCACTTATTTTAACATTTTCAAATTCTGCATCTATAGTCTTAAGATGAGTCGAAGGCACCTAAAAAATTTGTAGGCATAGAAAATTATACTTTTTAACTGTTGAGGAAACTTTATTTGGTACCAAACTCTTGCAAAAAACAGTATGTTTACCTTAATTTTGCTGTTATCAAAATCAGTCTTGATAAAGTGAACATTGGTAATTTTATCACATTTGAGGCCGAAATAATTGCAGTCACTAACAACTTCATTCAAATCATTATAAAGCAATAGCTTCTTTAAGACCAGCAAAGGGTATGCTGAATTTTTACAATGATACGCTACTGACATTATATTTAGTGCTTTTCTAAAAAAAAATTATTTGTACCTACTAAGCAATTTTTTGTTCTCTTAAATATCATTTACCTTCTTATTTCTGGAAGATGTATTGCAGCAACTACTCCTTGCAATAAAACTGAAAATGTAGGAATTTCATAACAAACTCTAACAAAGTTATTTTTGCAATAACTCATAGAAAGACTAATAGCCTTTTGCACAAGCCCATTCCTGAAAAAAATAGGTACCTACTAAACTTGATTTGCACATAAACTAAAATTACTCACTTTCTCAATTTTACTGGTAAACTCAAACCTCTCATTAAAGCAGTTGTACTTCCCAAATTCAAAATCAAATATAAAGCTTCAAATTCAGGCCTTGTGTTTTCTAACCGCTTGATGCAATAACTGTCCTGGCTAATAATTTCATTGGAAAATAGTCGATCGCATTCATCGTAAAGACACAATAATCTTTTAAGGGATTCTTGTAAATGAGTTTCGTTGATGTGAGGATCATAATTTACTAGAGGTTCTTCACAGAGCCTAAACGAAATAATTTAAATAAGTTAGGTAGGCATTATTAATACTAGCTACCTATAAGCTGCATATGCATAAAACCTAACAATAGGTTGTAAAATACATATAGATGCAGCTACTGAAAGATTTTGTACTATCATATCTTGTCTTACGGATCTCAAACGGTCCATTAGAAAGTCGTAAGTGACATGCCAGGGTACACGTTTATTTAGTAGAATTCTGAAAAAAAAATGTATTATAAGTCAAATTAATTTTATTGAACTGCAATAAATAGTCATTGGGAAAAAGTTTAAAAGGTAGAATAGCTGACAAAATTTAAAAAACGTTTTGCTGTCTTGCAAGAGGGTGTATACAGCAGATACATAACATTAAGGCCGATTTGCACGTATCCAGTAGCTGGGGTAAGTCTCACTAGCATGCCAATTCTTGGCTGGCAAAGCAGGTTGTCTACATGTGTAAATCGGCCTTTAGACATAATAAAGATAAATGCTGTCGCACACGGTTTCGCATAACGCCTAAGCATACGCCCCAACTGATCAAGTTGTATTTAAGGTCACTTGATTTTCAGTTGACAGTCAAATATTTCGGAAACTTCACAAGTTACCTACAAAAACTAATTTTGTTGTAAATTAGACGTCCTTTTGACGAAACACAGGTTATTATGGTAAGCTAGGGTGTTTCCAAACAGTGAATTCAAAAGATACTTGAGTCTATTTATCCACTCAATTTTCCCTAAATTTGTGTTTTCCAATTCTCAAATTTTTCTGTCTAAAAAGTAAATGTTTGTCTATTCCCGGCTTTCGAATTGTTTTCTTCAGAATAGTTCCAAACAGATAAAATATGTTCACTCTATTAGAAGTGTTCCATTCCCAGAAGGGAAAAGGTCATGATAGTTAGGGTCATTACAGCCTTTTTAGGCTTTTCATCATTCACCTGCCTCGCGACCTAGTGCCTTCCTGGTTTTCAGGCCTCTGGATTTCCTAGGGATCTGGAAGTTTATTTAGGCAATCTTTCCACTCTCAACTATCTGCGAAAGCTTCAGCATTTACTTTATATCAGAGAATACCCCGGAGAATACCTAGGCAAACCCATTGAATCTGTGAGATAGTCGAATGATGGTTTTCTTCTCACAGATACTTCTGCTTTTTAGAAATTTTCCTTAAATTTCTTCTCCAAATTTCTGAATTTTTCCATCTCAATTTTTGTCTATTCCCGGCTCTTGTATTGTTTATTTCTAAATATCTCTACATAAAAAAAATTCAAGAGCCTGGAATAAAAACAACAGGTACTTAAGTCTATTTATCTTCTCCATTTTCCCTTAATGTCTGCCTTTCAATTCTCAAATTTTTGTCTATTCCTGGCTCTTCAAGAGCCCTCTTAATACATAATATAAGGGCCGGTTTATTCACTTCCTAATAAACTGACAAGCAGGTAATGCAATCTAACGGATAAAAACACAATATGTAATCCCATTGGTCAAAATGGTCAACCAATTATCGAGTGACCAACAGGATTATAGATCTGTAAATTTATCTTGCAGATAGTCACCAGCAAGTTAATCTCAAGACGAATAATAAACCGGGCTTACGATAGTGAACATTGGATGTCAGCAAATACAATTTTAAAACAAAAACAGCTGGGGGACTATAATATAACGAATAAAGATATTTTCTCTATCTCTATTGACGTCCCTTCTCTATTAATTTCGAAGAGAGAGAAGACAGCAAGTGCCATAGAGATAGAAATACCGATCGCTATTCGTTGCATAGACCCCCAGATCTGCGAAATAGTCGTCTGATCCAAATCCATTCAAACATTAAAAATACTGGAGGATGTTTTCCAGCAGGTCTTTTTTCCTATTCCAACAAACATCCCAAGCAGCAAAGGTTAGTCGTTATGACGTCGATTTTAAATAGATTTACGTCGGAAAGAGGTTGCAAAATATGACTTGTTTGGGACGTCACGTAGTGGACGTTTATTTGACCATGACATGAACCAACAGGTTCAAAAGTTACTATGTGAAACCCACTATGACCCATTCAGAAAAAATACCCTGTATTGAGACATCTATGAAGCGTCCATTCGACGTTGTTGAATTGGCCGTATAATTGGTCAGTGTGGATCGATTGAAAAGTTATATATCTACATAGTAACACCAGTACATATTATCTGATGCATAATGCAGATCAGTGATTATTTAACACTTGTATTCGTCATCGGGCAAAAACACTTTTTATATGAAATAGTATAAACATCCTGGTGGATATTTCTTTGTGCAGATAGAATATGAATTTCGTATTGTTAACATCTATGTGCTTGTTATTACTTAATATTTAATCGTTTTCTTATAAAATAGAGTTTGTTCGAGGCTTTATTGTTTTATTTCTGCGCCATTTGGCCACAGACAAGAATAAGAAGTATACACTGGATTCTACCTGATTGAAGAATCGTCATTGAAGTAAGAAAAAAAAGGACCAGGGTAATGTAAACAAGCTATTGTACCTTTATTTTCTTAGCTATTTTTATATTTGTCATTGGGTAGTAGACTATTGTGGAGGAATAAGCTATTGAAAAAATAATAATTACCTAAGTTATGATCCTAACTGCCCTTCAAATCAGAATTTTGGTAAGCTACTTCTAGTTGAGCATGTTTGGTATTAGACTTTAAGCATTTGGCTGTAGATGTTTTCAATAACTTCCTCTTAACAATTGAAGCTGCGTTTCACTGATATCCAGCAAATCATAGTTTGTTATTTCTTTTTGGTAATTGGTGTCCTCCGGGGAAGCCGTTTACCATAATAGGTTGAGATCCCATTTGTTGCACGATTATACTATTTAAGGTAAGTGTAGCAGTGGGGCACTACCGAATACCGGCGAGAAATGGTTGAATTATGATTTGCTGTTGGGTGTCAGTGGCACAACGTGGTTTCAAGTGAATTCAGCCTAATGGGGCTTTAAAAGAATAGCTGAATGCTCTTCAACTTTGCCAGGCAAAATTGTTTTTCTGTTTTTCACATGAAGAGTCAAGTGATCATGTTCTATATTAGTGGCGGCTCGCCGGTGCCGCCGCTTCACCTTAAATTAGCGTAACTTAAGCAAAAAATAATAACATTACTTTGCAATAAGAGATAATAGCTAGATATTAGGAAAAATCTGACCTGAAAATTAATAGTTTTTGAACCAATCAATTAAGATTTTAATTTGAAAATGTATGAGTATTGAACTAATGAGTAGGTACCTTAATTTTGTTAGTCCCAAATAATCACAGGTTGTATTAAAGGTCACCTGATTGTCAACTGAAAATCAGGTGACCTTTAATACAACTTGTGATTGGTTGGGACTTATGCTTATGCAAAACTGTGTGTAATGGCCTTCAAGCTTCAAGAGATTTCCATAAGGTCAATTTTTTATCTTATGTGTCTGTATAAACCCCCCATAAGACTATCTACTAGTATCTACAGTCTAATAAAGTAATAAGCCTTATGTGATAAAAGGTGTATATCGAAGGGTTTTTTCACCTTGTTAATCTGTGTAGAAATCACTGGTTATGTCAATACCTGTAGATATCCAGGCAATATGCAGGCAATATATGTTAATGTCATTGGTTGATACCCATTAATAACATGTAACTACCTGTGGATATGTCAATACCTAGAATTCTGGCGAAACAAATACTTGATTTTAGTATGTCAATAGCATGGCAATACCTGGTAATATGAGATAATACTAGGGAAATACCTGGCAATATGTGGAAATATTTTGTTAATACATGGAAATAGTTGGCAGTAACTTCTTATTAGGTACATAAAAATATCTGCTAATGCATGGAAATATCTCAGTTACTACTGTTAATTGGTCTACAAATTTTGTTAGGTGAAAAACCCCTCGGTCGCAACCAATCAGAGGTTGTATTAAAGGTCACCTGATTGTCAACTAAAAATCAGGTGACCTTTAATACAACCTGTGATTGGTTGGGACTTATGCTTATACAAAACCGAGTGCAAAACTGTGTGTAATGGCCTTCAAGAGATTTTCATAAGGTCAACTTTTTATATTATGTGTCTATACATATAAACCCCTCATAAGACTATCTACTAGTATCTAGAGTCTATTAAAGTAATTAGCCTTATGTGACATAAGGTGTATATATTATGTAGGTATACTTACTCATCAAATAAATAATGTATAGTTTCCAATAAAACAGATGGAGGTCTCAAGTTTTTAGGATTTTGTAATTGTTTTCCTGCTGCTGATCGTGAGAATGATTTTACCATTTTGCTTCTGTCTGATTGGGGCTTCTTATGTTTTTCGGTACCAGGAACCATTTCGAGAACATGAAGCAGGCGTTCCTTCTCTCGCCTAAAATTTGTAGATAAAATCTATGGATTTTTAAAAAATTGTGTTTTATATTTACATTAGTATTTCTTCTTGGGGGCACATTTGCATACATTGTCCTTTAATATACTCATCTGGAGAATTTATTTTAATTTGTTTAGTTAAGGAGATTATTTTTGTAATTTCTGCTTTCGAGGAACTTTTTCCATCACAGGATTCCATTTCCAAGAGTTTCTTTTCCAGTTCAATCACTTTAGAGAAATAATATAAAAATATACGGATGTTTTTATTTTTATATATTATTCGACTTTAACCTAACATTATTTTTCGTTTTTGTCTCAGTTGGGAGTATTTTGTATCTTTTTCTATCACCAAATAAAAGAATGAAAAAAATTGAACCATGAGATCTTTTCTCTACACTGATCGCACTAATCACTAGTCAAATTTCAAATGTTCGAAGCAAATAAATATCAAATTATTACAAAACTTTTTTATTATTAATTAGAATATTGCAAAATTTATACTAAAATTGACCCCCAAAATTATTTAAAAACGTCTATCCGGGGTCAAACACTCTACTAAAACTGAATTAATATAAGAAAACCTGTTATACAAATTCTACATCCTACTTATAATAAACCTATATAAAAAAAAATCAAACAAAAAAAAATACATAATATAAAATAAGGTACATGTAAATTATTGTTAGTAAATAACTAAATCTGTAGATTCAGCCATTTTTGTCTTCAACGCTGCATAGGCCTTTTGTAGCTTGGGATTCATGGGAACGCCTCCATGAGCAGCCTTAGGTTTGTAATCACCTCGTTTGCATTTAGGTTTCATCATTAGGCTTTTATTTGGTGTGTTCAAGCCGTGCAATTGCACTTTGTGCATATACAATGAGCGGAAAGTTGGAAATTCCAAGCCGCACAGGTCGCAGTCTAGTTTAACTCCCAAAACGTTGTTGACAGCAGTTTTATCAGCTGGTTTAGCCATAGTCATACGTCTAGGTGGTGTGTTTACAAATGTTTTTCTGATTGTATATGATAAACGTTTATTGTTGGCTGACGATTTGAGTTTGGTGCAGTTTGTTCTAGCGTGGGTCTCAAGCAGGAATTTGGAAGAAAATGTTGCAGAGCAGGAGGAGCAAACCAATTTTTTGTGGGTTTTGGTGTGATTTAGCAACTTTTCATTGGATTCACATATTTTTGGGCATTCAGTGCACCTGAAAGACTTCTTTGGAGAAGATCTTGTTATGCATATAGTTGGTATTTTCTTTGGAGACACTTTCAAGACGCTAGTGTTAATGAGAAGGTTTGCCTTTGCATGAGTTTTCTTGTGGATATTCAACAAAGTTACATCACGGAACTTTTTAAGGCACACCGAACAACTATGGTTAGAATTATTTTGTGTTTTTGTACATTTGTGGTTTTTCAGTAGAATGGTATTTTTGAAAGTTTGCTGGCACTCCTCACATTTATGATTATAGTTGAATTTTGGTAATAGAGACTGACGAGGCATCGTTCTGTCACTCATTGTGGCTTTTATTTTTAAATTATTCTCCAAATTATGATGTTTTAGATGAGTATTGAGACTATTCTGACTAGCAAAGGTTTTGGGGCAACGAGGACAAATTATTTCTCCTTTTTTATCTGGTAATTTATCACTTTCATCTGGCACAGGTTTGTTAGTGCCTTTCTTTAATTTTCGAGGTCTACCTCGGCGTCTTTTTAAAGTGTTTTGTGTATCACTTGTCTGACTTTTAGCTGTATCTGTTTTACTTATGGAATCGTCAGAATCAGAATTTATTTCTATAATAGTTATATCAGAGCTAGGATTGTTGGTGTCGTCTTCTGAATCGGATAGTTCTACAACAGCAGTCACCTAAAAAAAAATAATTTGTTTATATTATAAGAATCCAGTTTTTAGGAGGTAAAACAATTCAAATAAGAGATGCAATTGACTTAAATAAATAAATACCTGTACTTTGCGTGAAAATTGTAAAAGAAAGATTATATAAAGTTCAATAAATGTATATGAAAATCTCAAGAATAAAATCAGTAAACATCCAAAGAAAATGGCAGTTATTTCAAAATTAATTCTGACGTTGGTAATTGCTGTCAAGTCAAATGTCAAAATCAATAAAATGTTCGGAGTTCGCCGAACTGCACTGAATAGAGCGTTTTCTATAGTGTAACCTCGAGCAACTAATGTTTATTAAAATTACTGAAATATTTTTTTGGCTTTTTTCTTATATAGAAACAAGAGAGCAGCTACAGTTTGTTGATCTCCATGAACAGAACCTGTACAATTTAATTAATAAGAGTTGATAGAGAATATACAGATTAATAGATGTCTTTGCTGAACAAATAGTACCTTATTTACCTTCAATTTCCTATTCCTTCTTCTCTTATTTGGACTTTCAATAAACCCATTATCAGAAATAATAACTTCTTGCACAATAATTTCTTCATTACCCCTTTCAGTAGCCTTAATTTCTTGTTTTCTGGGTTGCCGTTTTTGCCTAACAGGCGCATGTGGTATTGTAGTTTTATTTAGAAACGAATGAAAATTTTTAACGTGCATCGCCTCTTTGTTTTTCGCAAAGCGCTTATCGTAAAATTCACAATGGGTAATTGGAACTTGACTTTTTACGCATTTCTTTGGTTTATCTTTGTCTTTATCAAAATTTATCTTTAGTAAGCTTCTTGGATTTGTGGATTTTGGTAAGGTCCGCTGAGCTAGCTGAGTTTGAATGAGGTTGTTGTTAGCTAGAAGATTTTTTGTAGGAGATAAAATAATTTTTTAGAACAAATATCACCTGCTAAAGAATTTACATTTTCCTTTTCCGGATACATGACATAATATTTCATGCCTACTGATGTCAACTTTTTCAGTTTGTCCTCAGACTTATCCTGAGAATGTCTTAATATATTTATTCTATCATTGGCATCAAGTGGAACATTTGGAGTAATAATTTCTTGATCTAAATATAAATATTATTCAACTCAAGGGCAAAAAATATGTTTTATTTACCTTTGAAATTATATTGCTCTGTTTGTGAAGTATCATCAACAAAATCATCTAAATATTCCGGAATGAATTCAGTTCCTTCTACCTCATTGTCTTGCTGTAATTGCTTTTCAAATTGATCTTCTACATGCATATTTTCATCAACAAGTTGTTCTTGGTCTTCATTAGTTTCTTCTAAATGTTCTTCCTTTCTCAATGGCATTGTTGATTCAATTTCATTTTGAATACTTTCTTCATCTTCACTATTCTGGCTGCTCAATATTTCTTCTTGTTTAACCAAAGGTTTTTGCAAAGGTGAACTTTTAGTATTACTGTCTTCATCAACTGCTTCATCAATATCTTCTGCGTCTGATTCCATTTCTCCTAAAAAAATGTCTAAGTTGTAGGTACATTATAGAGAAATATTTTAAAATTTACCTTTAATATGTAAATCTTCCACAGTTTCATGTAGTATATTATTTTCGGTTTTAACTGAGGTTTTAACCAAAACATTTTCTTGCTCTGTCTGAACCTCAGTCTCAACTGCTTCTTCAGTGTTCACAGTTTCTTCTAAAAGTGTAACAGTTTCTGGTATAAATTCCAACTGACCAGCTTCAGTTGTTCTAAATTTAAACTGATATTTTTGAAGATTTCCAGCATCATCTTTAATCATTTGAATTCCATATAAATCGTCGCCTCCATCTATGGTAAATACAATCACTCGATTATCTGCATTGATTTCCTCTAATGCTAAATTAGCTTCTTCTGCATCTTCAGCTGGATTGACTGTAGGAGGAACAGCCTCCTCTTCTTCATTATTAATAGTAATGTCATGTATATCATCCAAAGTCACATCAGGGGTAGTAGTAGTTTCTAAAGCTGATAAATATGCAGTTTCATTAGCATCTATAGCTGTAGCAAAGCTTTCACTGCTGCTGATGATTGTATCATTGGTATCGAAATAATGCAATGAAGCTTCTTCATTTAATTGGTCATTCCAAATAATTGACCCATCTTGAAGGAGTATTTGTTGGTCATCAGCATCAGGGAAAATGTATTGATTTGACATTTTCTGAAAAGAACCTCATAACATAATGTGATAATTTATTCTTTATGTAATATAGGTATACCTGTTTTTTTAGTTTTCTTTACTTGAATTTGACTTACCTTATGGTTAGGTGTTTATTAGTTTCTTCTACATTTAGGGGTTTGTGAATATATTGAAATTGAAAATTTTAATTTGGTTTGTAAAATAATTAGGAATGACTAGGTGGAGATCAAGTTGACAATCAAATATGATAATAAGGTCACAGAACAAACAACACAAGCTTTTATTTCACAAATTTTGTGACTGAGAAAAAAAAGCCTTGACAATTTTTTTTAAGGCCAAATAATTCTAACCAAAAAGTTTTCTGACAAAAGTCAAAACAAAAGCCTCCATGAAGGGATTTCGCTGCGCTGAGTTCCAATATTCATTCGAGAGTAGATTGGAGCTTGCTCCGGAATGTAACGGGAACGATCAGAGCACTAAAAGGAACGAAGCATTTGATTCTTTGCGCAACAGAGCCGCTTTACTGTATTCCTTTTACCCGTTGAGTAACTCCGAGCTGCTTAATGTCAAAAGCTTGAACGTTCCTTTTAGAAATGCGTTAAGCATTCGAGTCACACACAGTGCATCCCCCTTTCCCCTGATGCACCAAATTTGCGGTGGGTGCAAAAAGCCCTTTTAGGTAATGTTAATAGGTCTGTTTCTGCAGAAATCACAAACCAGTCAGAGCGAATTTCATTGGTTGCAAACAGTCAGGAAACTAGTTTCAACTAATAAAATTCACTGTGACTGGTTTGTGATTTCTGCAGAAACAGACCTAAGCTGGGTTCGGCTTGCACACTCCGTGAACTCCGAGTGACTCCGTTCGCACTTCAGCCGTTGTCTGATTCGTTAAAAGGCAATACCCGAACGGTTAGTGCGAACGGAGTCACTCAGAGTGCACGTAGTGTGCAAGCCGAACCCAGCTCTAATATCAAAGAATAGAGAGTTCTCGTGCTGTCCAACAATGACTAAAGGCGATTGACCGGTCGGTCATAGTTGGATCCGGTTTAACTAACCGGGTTACAAAACGGTTAGAGAAATGACATACCGTTTTCTAACCCGGTTACAAAGTGACGTGATGGATACCTAAAATCTGTTTTTTTTTTTTAAGATAAAATTCAAAATGACATTATGTTGGCAATACAATGTAAAATTGTAAATGCTTTCAAATTTTTTATGTAGAAAAGGCTTGTGTTGCCAACATAGTTACTAATTTTTGACTTGGGGAATTATCTTTAAAAAAAAACGCACTTTACCACTCGAATTTGAGCGATATGTTGCGGTTTGTTAAACCGGAGCCACGTGAAAAGGGTTATTGTTCATCTGTCAATATAACCGACTGGTTAATCGCCTCTAGCCAATCTGACTCAAATTTCAAATACCGTAACGCTATTTGATAAGTATGACAGTTCTTACGGTATTAGAGAGTTATTGGAACTATTAAATACTGCTTCGCAGTATTAAGGATTTACGGGGAAGACTGTAGAGTATTACCTTATTTTGTATTCATAATTTTGACAGCTGATAGTTATGTTTATAAAATTCAGCCTCAAAAAGTATTTATTTTTGTTTGTGATTTTCTGCTGATACCCATTTTTTGATGTTACCCACAGTAAAATGGAAAACTATTGTAAAAAATAAATTTTCTAAGTAAAATTACATCATCGTAGAAAAGCGAAATGTCAAAGTCGTCCAAAATGTCAGAAATTTGAAATAAGGGAAGTTTACGGCGTTGCACTAATCATACACAAATAAAGACAAGCAGTAACCTTATTAAGGGAATCCTTATTTTCGGACCCAAATGCGCATGCGTAGATGTCAAAATAAGGCTAATTTAAATACTGCTTGTCCTTATTGTACGTCCAATAACTCTCTATTAGTGTTAGCGGAGCCCGCTATCTAACGGGACTTAGCGGATGCCTTACCGTAACGCTATGCTATGTCAAAATTAGTTTACGATTCATTTCTGCCTGCAAGAACAACAATTTCTAATAATTCCACCATAAAAAACACCAAGGGAAAATTAATTAGAATCTCCAGGATAAATAATAAGTTAGAAAACAATAAAAAAAAAATTGTTACAAAGTTTTTTCAGGTAATGACCAACGTGAAATCAGGGACATAAGAGTCCCTGTTTGGGAATCGACCCAGTGAGAGTGGACCCCGCATTCCTGTGCCAGTCCTTGACGCGTTTCGTTCTTGTTAGGACTCATCAGAAGGACATAGGCTGAAGCTCCCTGTCCAAGCAAAATTGAACTTCGTTGACCAGTCAGAAACAACTACTCCGAGGGCAAATATCCCTACCGGCGTTGAACTACACTGATTGGTCTGAGCTTTCGTTGGCATTGTTGGCAATGAAAATTGTTAGAACCGAGAACTATAAAATACCGTATTGTTAGCGGTACCGTATTAGCGTAGCGTCTAAGGCACGATAACTCTCTAATAATGATAATATCGGAATTGTGTGTTTTGGAGTGACTCCGAGGAGTTCTAGAGCGACACGTTTGGTGTAACTCGATGTATAAAAGGAATACAGTATTTTCCAGTGATGAATTTTAAGATGCTCCACACCAGTAGCTTCGCACTCTGTGCTCCAAACAACTGTTCTTGTTTCACTGGAACGCAGCCTACTGTAAGGTCTAAGCCAAAGCACACTGGCGCGTTCACGGCCGCGATCACGATCTGGGTAGCGATATGAGCGGTCATTCCTGCACATACCAACGCATTCACGTTCACAGCGTTTACGCCCGTATTCATAGTCGATGCTCAACGTTGCTTCTTGGCTCAAGTACGACTTGACGCCATATTTGCGATCCCAAACAGCACGGAACGATGCTCACAACTGTCAAAAATCGGAGCTTGAGCCAAGCACCCGTCTATGAATACCGGGCTTAGGGCCATATTCTCCGTAGTTCATAAAGCCTGGCTTAGTAGAAAAGCTCGGCTTTGTCACACAAAAAGTCAATCATTTCCACTAAGCCAGGCTTTATGAACTACGGAGAATATGGCCCTTAGTATCAGTTTGTTGATTTGTGATTCTTGCTGTTGCTGGTTTTGCCTTTGTGTGCCTATAAACACTCCGGGGCGCTCTAGAGCAGCTCGAGTGGAGCGACTCAGATTTATGTCAAAACCTCTACTTTTTCATATCGATAAAACGATTTATATCAATCAAAATCAAATCAAAACATCGATACTTTCCATAAGATATTTTTATTATTTGGTTTGCCTGCCTGCAAGAACTTTTAGACCCCGTTGTACAATCTTGGTTCAAAACAGAGTTCAACTTTCTAGTCTAAACGCACCTTAATAGTGGTGACGTCACTCGCAGGCCCTGCCGACTCGTGAATTGGCAAACGTACACCTTATGAGGATGAGCAAATGAGGAATCCTGTTAGTTTTACCATTTTTGGCCCTCTCTAATGAAAAAAATGCTCGTAGTGCTCGATCTTTTCATAATCAATTAATTTTCCAAATATTATTTTAAATTATTTCTAACGACGACACATGAACCAAGACGAAACAACAAAGTTCATGTAAATTTTACATAAATAGTAAGCATGTAAGCATACATAAGTTATAATATGATATCAAAATCCTACAAAAATGTTATATGAATGGGACCTCATCACTATCCATTTGCTTTGAATTCGTGCAAACACAAACAGGCATCCGGAAAATAAATGGTATTATTGACTACTCATCAATGTACTCAGACTCAGCATATCACTTCAAGTGAGGCAAAGAAAGGATAAAAAACAAACGGTAGCAAGAGATGATGTAGGTAAGTAGTACCTATAAGTAAAATATTTTTTCTACCACCTTGCGTAAAACTTACTTTACGTACTCTTCAAATAATGTAAAATGATATTTCACGCATTAGTGCGTAAAAAATCGCTAGGTTGTGAAGTAAATAAGTTACTTTAGACTCTAGGGCATAAAGTTATTGTGATATATATTTTTCAAATTTATGGTTTTATTTACCTATACAGGGTGTTCAAAATACCATGAGCTACCATTGATATATCAGAAACGGCAAAAGATACGATGGCAGTGGAATTAGAAAAAAGTAGCCGTTTTCGCAGGATTTTAAAATGATATTTTCGTTGTTGCCAAATTTCTAGTAGTTTCCGAGATACAGTGTGATTTGTACCTACAAACACCTAAAACTGTTTTTTTCACAAATCACCCTGTATTTAGGAAACTAATAGAAATTTGGCAACTGCAGAAATATAATTCTAATAACCTTGGAAAATGGCAGCTTTTTTCTAATTTAACCGCCCTCGTATCTCTACGTTTCCGATATACCAATGGTGGCACATGGTATTTTAGCGCGGAAAAGTGTTACTTTCAGGAACTAAACCATGCGCAAAAGTGGGGTTTCACGCACGCTCGTAGAAAGAAAATATTTCCATAAAAGAATCCAGGACAGTCAAAAGGCTGGAATAGAAAAGAAAAATTATCAAATTTCCTTAAAACTCTTGCCTCTATTTCTCTTGTCTTTAGTTTCAAATTTCAACTAAATATTCCACGATCTTGAATTTCTGTTCCCGTCCAATTTTTTTTTTATAGGAGAATTAAGGAATAGTCGAAAGCCTGGAATAAATTTCCTTCCAAGAATTAAGAAACAGTTAAAAGCCTGGAACAGAAAAGAAAAATGATTAAATTTCTTTGAAACCCTTGTCTCTATTTGTCTTTCTCTTTACTATAAATTTTTGTCTATTCCAGGCTCTTGGAATTTCTTTTTCCATCCAAATTTCTTTTTATAGAAGAATCAAGGAACAGTCGAAAGCCTGGAATAAAATGTCTTTCCTAAAAAGAATCAAGAAACATTCAAAAGCCTGGAATAGAAAAGAAAACTAATCAAATTTCCTTAAAACTCTTATTGTCTCTATTTCTCCTTTCTTTAGTTTCAATTTTTGACGATTCCAGGCTCTTGAATTTCCGTTT
The DNA here is from genome assembly GCA_917834065.1 of Ceutorhynchus assimilis. NCBI lineage: Eukaryota > Metazoa > Arthropoda > Insecta > Coleoptera > Curculionidae > Ceutorhynchus > Ceutorhynchus assimilis. Next base: position 10,989,685 of record OU892281.1, read on the forward strand.
CCATCAAAATTTCTTTTTATAGAAGAATCAAGGAACAGTCAAAAGCCTGAAATAAAATACAGCACTTAATATTTTCAAGGATATTTGTGCAGTTTCACAAGGTTTTTCACTATTTCAGGGTAATTTGTTCTAAGATTTAATCCATTACGTTTTTGCAACTGCGATATAAAATTGAGAGTTGGTCGAAAATGAATTTAACTCCTCACAATTCTGTGTCCCTAATAGAAAAAAACGAGATTTTCCTAAAATTCTCCTCCTTTGACTAGGATGCGAAATTTCTCCAAAATTCAACTTCTCGGTGTTTCTGGCGTCCCTACAAATTTGTACATTTTTCAAAAATGCGAAATTTTTGGATTTTGTAATTGGGGCACGGAAACGCGGAAAAGTGAATTTTTGCCTGATCCAGAATGAGGCACCAAAACTCAGTACAACCACAGTGAAATCTATAAAAGACCCGCAGAAATACGAATAGAGTCGCGTCAGATTGACCTAGCAGGTGCATGGAAAGAGAGTTAAATAGGGAGTCCTAAAAATCCGCAAAACCCATCTAATCCAGTAGCATTGTCCACCTCCAAAGTAATTTGCAAGTCAAGTGAGGTTCCCCAAACGATGTATTTTGGTAGTGCCTATAATTTCCAGTACTGTTTGTGCCCGATACTAGTGTGGAAATGTCCATAATTTCACAAAAACCCTTTTTTTCGATGAATCATTATTAGTTTCACCCCCTTAAACCACCTCCAAAGTAATTTGCAAGTCAAGTGAGGTTCCCCAAACTCCATATATACGTTTAGGATTACACATAATGAAAAAAACCACTCACTTTGAATATTGTATATTTCTTATAATCTTAATCATTTCAATTATTATTATACTCAAATTTAATATTAAAACAATAATCTTCAGAAAACTTATCCAATCCTGTAGCTTTCCTCACATATTCATCACTTATTACCACCAACATACATGTGCATCTAGAAGAAATGACATAAATTTTCCTTCTATCATCCGCATCCTCGTTATCAAACTGATCTTCGTCTATAACCATTATGACTACTTTAAATTCCAGGCCTTTAACCCTTAAAGCCCAAGCGATAAGAAATTCATTCGGTGTCCTATTGGTTAGAAAATCTTCTACGTCAGCTATGCCCACAGGCTGAAAAGCTTTATCGACAAATTTCTGGCAAATTTGCAAATTTATAGCTTCCGCTGTGAGGAGTTCGTTTTGTAGAAAAGGCATAACGCATATGTCGCTTGGTTTAATTCCTTTGGTGGAACAAAGATCAACGATGACTTGTGAAACCGTATCGGTTATATTTGTGGTTCTTGGTACCCAAAAAATAGGTGGTTCTTTTTCAGCTTTGGGAAAGTTAACTTCTTCTTCAGTGATGTTTTGTTTGGTAACGGAGCTGAAAAAATTGCATATTTGGCTAGTAGATCTTATAAGCTTATTTAAAATGACATGAGGCTTTTTCAAAAAATTCGGCGAGTGCTTTGGTAAAAACATCAAAGCTTGATTAGTATCAACCATGAACCAAAGCTCACCCCACGCAATTTTTTCTTCGATATGCAACTTTAGCAATTTCGAAATTGAATGTTGTTGAAAAGCTTCTAAACTTGCCAAACTACAATTTTTTCGAGGACAATTTCCATCGTGATAACTTTTGTAAATTCTGTAAAATGTTTTTTCAACTATTTCAGCTTGGAAGCTTAAAATTATAGCTTCGGCTTCATCCATAAATATGTGCTTGTATTTAGTTTTGTTGGCTTTTAGGAAATCGGTTGAAGTAATGTAGAAACGGGCTGTGTCTACGTAGGACTCTAGGCCCATTGTTTTAATTTTTTGGATAACTTCACATCTGATTCCAGGCCAGTAGCAGATGTAGAGGGCTCTGTTTTCGGCATTAAGTTTTCCAGTTTCGTAAAGTAATTGCAGCTTCTTGAGGATTAGTAAAGTTTTACCGGTACCAGCTATACCATGAACGACCTTTAGAAGTGGAATTAAAAATAACAAAATTGCAGATAAATGTTTTTATTACTAACCAGTGAGCCTCCCCTTTTACATTCAGTGCTGGAAAGTACAGTTAGTTGTTGCTGCGTGAGCAAAACGAGCATGTCTAGATCGATTTCATCCATGAAAATGCCACAGCTTAATACAATGTATCTGAAAAAAGGAAATAATGATTTTGTATATTTATCGAAAAAAAAAAAATTGAGCTTGATATTAGTTTCAAATCATTGTTACACTAGTTTTGACAAGCCTATATTGAATTAATGTGAAAATATCACATTTCCTCCTTTATACATAATAGTATTTTGTTGCTTGTGGTTTCAAAGATTATTCAGCATTTATATTTTTAGTTTTCAATAAACAATATATTGTCTTTCAGTACTTTACAAGCTAGGGACATAAAACGAAATGAAAAAAGCTGAATATACAAAAGACAAATACTTCTTCTCTAAAGATGGCACTTAAAGGTACCCAAGAAAGGCATATATAGCCTAGGCACCGCATACCTACGTAATACACAATTCCCTCTAAGTACTCAATAAAAATAAATTACTATTGGGTACCAACAATCGTTAACGACGAGTTTTAAACGATGCTTAAAAGCTGCCATCACCAGTCGCTTTTCTGGGAAGCTCGCAGAAGAAAAAGTTCCGGCAAAAATGCTAGAAGACGCAGAGGGCATTAATTATGGGGACAGTTTAGGATGACGATACATACATAGGTAGGTACGATAATAAAAGTTGATGTATCCTGCGAAAAAAAAACTAAATACCCATTTGTAATTCTTTAAGTGAAGAATAAAAAGTCGGCATTTAACGCTCGAGGATCTCGTAAATTGCGATTACATTCTTGCTACAAATACATTTGTAAGCGTTTAACTGGAAATGGAATACGTACCTGGTTAACAAGTGAGCAAAAGTCTTTTCTGAGCAGACCTTCTGACAAATCACTTCCTGCAGAAACCAAATATTGAAAGCTTTTTGGTCCGAGAGGACATTTTCGTAAACGTGTAAATTTTTATCTTCGGCCCACCTTTTGATAATCTAAAAAATTCTAACAACAGCTTTTTGGATAAGTTAAACTCGGTCAAACACTAACCTGCTGTTTAGGATCTTTGGTGAATTGCCCTAAAAAGGGCCACATGATGTAAGTTTGGATTTCCGGACTGACATCGTAACCCAAACCGTTTTGTAAAATTTCCAAATGGTCTCTTAGCTGATGCTGAGCGGATCTTTTATTGTTTTTAATAACTTTCGAATCTGCGGTTACTTCTAAATTGTCTTTTATTGTTGCTTTGTCGTGCGTGGATTTCACTTCTATTAGAAGAACGAAGTGCTGATCTAAGTGGAATGACGAAAAGTTGCAGATTTTAATTAGAGATGCTTGATAAAAGATATTGATATGAAAGAAGAAAAACAGCAGTTATAAAAACATAAAAGAAAAAGAAGATAAAGTAAGCATTAGGAAAAAGTTACAAAAACCTAGTCAATAGTAGAAATAGAAGAAAGAAGAAAAAACAGAAATAAATGATAAAAACGAAAACATTTAGCAAAGATACAGAAATGGGGCAGTTAAAATTTAAAGAAGACCCGAATCAAATAGCTAAACAAGGCAAAATTTGTAAACAGAACTATTATCAGAATTTTCAGAAAAGAAAGATGGAAAAATATAATGAAGAAAAAGAAACATTCACCTTTATATTTGATAAAAACTACGAAATCGTGTTCGCGTATCATCAACTTGCCCAATCTCTGGTTCCTATTCGAATAACCACCATAAGCGGCGCTATGGAAAAACATAATCCATAAGTTTGGTATTTCCAGCGAAATTAAATTCTTCAGCCTCTGAAAAACTAAATCCTCTGCTTGGCAACCTTGTTTTTCACCTGCCCTTTGAAAATCTTTGGGTACGTGATAGACTACCGTATTGGTTTTAGGTGGAAATTCGGCTTCCAAGTACCTAGAAAGAATTTTTATGTGTTAAACTTAAGACTTTTTCTTATCTTAGTTTATCTTTATCCATGCCCGTATTATTGCCATCATAATTTCCTTCACTTATCTTCTCCTTATTGCCTACCCCATTACAAGCCATAACGGATAAAGGATAAAAACTAGTTTAGCGATTTTTATTAAAGATAAAAATGTAGTCGTTCCAATCAATCGTTCAATCCAATTTCCCACGCCACTGAGCAAAATTTTTAATACATAATAAAATCGAAAGAAAAAGTGCGATGAGAAGCCCCTATAATATAAGATATTATTTTCGTCTTCTCTTGGGCTCGGGTTTGGATTTACATAAATATGCGCTGCCGTAGTAAGTAATTAAATGCAAAATTGGTGCAAAAATGGCAGCCATCAGAGGCCTATATATGCAGGTAGACAGGGAAGGACCTGAGAAGTTAAACAATATAATATTGTGTATAAAGTAATAAACCTGCCTGGCTGATACCTTAATTACTATTGGACGGCTGCATGAATCGATGGATTTTTTTTTCTAGTGGAATATAATAAAGCCTTCAACATTTTTATGGTAATAATGTACTATTGTTGGTAGGAAATTGAGGGATGGAGTATTTGGATTGATAGTTGAACTCTATGCGATTAGTTGAAAACAGAGGAAGTATGGGTAATGGTAAGTACAAGTATGAGTTATAGGAGACATGAAGGAAATCATGAAGGCGAAAAATATATCTCGGATTCTTTTCAAGCAAATCCTCAACAACGAGAATGCAGTGGTGGGTTTTTGGATTACTGCAACTATTTTGTGCCCTTCAAGGTCTCGTAAAAGAAAGGGTTCTCGCACTTCAGCTGTATCATTTGATATTGCTTCAAATTTGGGTCTATCAACAAAATTAGTTGGTGAAGCTTCAATGTCTATAGGCGGTGCGACTTTTAACAGTGTGTTTGATGATGAGGTTTCATTCCTGTATCGTTATGGAGGTTAACGAACAGTGGGACCTGATAATCAGCTGAACAATTAACAATATGTCATAGTATAGAAAAAAACAAAACAATAATTTATTGATTAGCAAATAGCAGAGAGAATTGAAATTTGATTCCAGGAAAAATCCAGAAAAAGGGAACTTACATTATGCTGCATGAAGCTCTGGAAAATACATGTTTGTTAGGATGCTACTGTTTTATACAAGTACAGGCGATATGTCTTTCATGTAATGAGCAGGACTTTTCATTCTTTAACTTGAGTTTTTTTTTTTTTGTAGGTTCAGCCTGAACAGATTCTTGAGACTTTCTACACTATTGTGATACTTAAAAAACTCATGGTTTGAAGAGAGTGTTTACTAGATTAGTATGGGTATAGCTGAAAGTTTCATCAATGAACATCTTTTTTGCCTCTCTTGGACAACTGAAACGAACGGTTTCCGCTCATGGATCTATTGGAACGATCCTTGCTCTTGAAAAAAGAAGAAGAAAAAGAAGACTGCTTCTTCTGATAAATGTTTTGTTGTCGTTTTTTTTTTGAATTTGGAGAGTCCGACTGATCCTTTTTTTGCCTTGCTTGCAATTTTATCCACTAGCTATTCACGTCTCTTCCTGCCAGTATATGCGAATTCTGACTGTTTTGCTAGTTGGCTAAAGATGAACAACTATACCTATCTTTAGAAGTAATTTTTCAATCTTCTCTTCACAACTCACAATCCCTGACAATCCTCAAGAATGAAGTTGACTCATATCAATCTACACATCAGAATAAGCAAGTTGATTCGAGTCAAGCTACAAGTTCATGTTTTTACAGTTTCCAAGTTTCCTTCATACATTAAAAACAAATTCCTTGATAATATATTCTGCTGCGGTTTTCAGCCATCAGCAGAAACTTTTTAATCTGGTAGAGATGGAAACTGGAAAAAGCTGGAAATTCTGGATAAAATTGTTATGTAGAAAACTTAATTCTCTATCGAATGGAATATGATTCATTGAAATCGATTCAGGCGTTCCAGAATTATGGCCGATTTACTGAGATCAAGTCAGGCTGGAAAAGCCCCCTTCCATGGATTTTTTTAAAAAGTTTTCCAGGCTTAGGAAACGTCCTAAGGGAAAATGCCAAATAGCTTTTCTGCTTGTTTTGATCTCCTCTATCCAGCGAAAAATTTCGATTTTCGATTTTGTAGGGTATAGAAGAGGGCCAAAAACTCATGGGAAAGCGGGAAATCAAGAGGGGAAAAGTAGGTTCCGACATTTCTCTGGACCTTCTCTCGTACTCAAAGAAAATTTGGGAAATTTTGATTTTGATTTTTTGGTAAAAAAAGGAAGGATTTTAAAACTTCCAAGTGGAATAATATCTCGGAAATGGGAAGTCGTAGAGGTAAGACTCGATGAGCTGTTTTGTAGATCTCCACTCCAATCTGCTTTCGAAGAGTTTCCCCCGTGGACTTACCGTTACGGAGCTATGGCTGGTTGAAGTTTCAATTTTCGTCATTCAGAATTTCCTTTGTTGTAGGTATAAGGCCAAAAACCAAAGTCGGAAGTTTGGAATTTCAAGATAGCCATTTCATAGAAAGGTTCCCAAAAAGTCCTTTAACCAAATTTTTTTTCCCCTTATTTTCCGATTTTCCATGACTTTTCCGGCTTTCAAATGGAAAAATCAAACATCAAAATTTTGGGAAAATAATATTTTTTTGGGTAGAGTGAGCTAAAATAAAGCAAAAATACCTCTTGCCATTTTTTCGTTTGAGACCTCCTAAGCTCGGAAAAAATTCGAGAACGAAATTCCAAAATTGCATTTGGGATTTATCAACTTTACATGGCCCCACTAAATCAGCCCTAACTCTGGAACGGGATTGATTTGTATGAGTAAGGTTTTATCATTTTCAATATCAATAATTATCACTGTTCCAGAGTTATTGAGCCTCAAAGTTGAAATTTCAACTAAAATTTTAAGAAAGCTTCAAACTCAAGTAACTCAAAACCGGTAAGTTGTAGAGGAAAAATTTAAATAGGAATTTTGTAGTATACATTGAGAGCTATAATTTTTATCTAAAAAGTTTTTCTCTACGACTCTTAATTTTCAAGTTATGGCTGTTTGAAATTTCAAAATCCAAAAAACATGGACCAAACCCTAATGAAAAAATTCACTCAAAAAATTAAAATGATAATTTGCAAATTTTTCTTTAATTACATTATAAAAGGAACCCCAAAAATCCCATAAATCGATTTTTTTTTGGAAATTTTCCCTAATAAATATACTTTTTTCATTAAATTTGAAAAATTGAGGAAATTTCAACTTTAAAGGCTCATAACTTGAAAACAAGATAAATTTTAAGAAAGCTTCAAACTCGAATAACTCAAAAACGGTAAGTCGTAGAGGAAAAACTCATATTGCAATTTTGTATAGTATACATTGAAAGCTACAATTTTCATATAAAAAGTTTTTCTCTACGACTCATAATTTTCGAGTTATGGTTGTTTAAAATGTCAAAATCCAAAAAACATGGATCAAACCCTAATGAATAAATTCCCTCAAAAAATCAAAATGGAAATTTGCAAATTTTTCTTCAATTACATTTTAAAAGGAATCTCAACTATTCCATAAATCGATTTTTTTGAAAATTTTCCCTAAGAAATATACTTTTTGCATTAAATTTTAAAAATTGAGGAAATTTCAACTTTAAAGGCGCATGCATAACTTGAAAACGGGATAAATTTTGAATGGATTCACTTTGTATGCAATTTAATCCTCTATCGAATGGAACATAATTGAAATCGGTCCAGGCGTTTCAGAGTTATGGCAGATTTAATAGGACCATGTCAGGCTGGAGAAGCCTTATTCCCTATGGATTTTCTTTTTTATTTTTTTCTAGGCTTAGGAGACGTCCTATGGGAAAATACCAAATAGATTTTCTGCTTGTTTTAACCTCCTCTATATGGTGGAATTTTTGTTTTTCCAAAATTCGGAAAATTTCGATTTTCCATTTTGTGGGGTATGGAAGAGGGCCGAAAACTCCTGGGAAAGCGGGAAATTAAGAGGAGAAAAGTTGGTTCCGACTCCAAGAAAATTTGGGAAATTTAGAGTTTGAATTTTTGGTTGAAAAAAAAGTAAGGAACCCAAGAATTTTAAAACTTCCAAGTGGAATATCTCGAAAATGAGAGGTAGTAGAGGTAAGACTCGATGAGCTGTTTTTAGATCTCGATGAGCTCTACAATCGCTCTACAATCTGCTTTTAAAGAGTTTCCATCTAGGACTTACCGTTACTGAGCTATGGCCGGTTGAAGTTTCAATTTACGAAATTTTCAGAATTTCCTGGGTTGTAGGTATAAGGCCAAAAACCAAAGTCGGAAGTTTGGAATTTTAAAATAGCCATTTTATAGAAAGAATCCCAAAAAGTCCTAAAACCAACTTTTTTTCCCTTAATTTTCCGATGTTCCGTGACTTTTCCGGCTTTTAAATGGAAAAATCAAGCTTGGATAGAAGGGCGAAAATACCTCTTGGTATTTTTTCGTTTGAGACCTCCTAAGCTCGGAAAAAATTCGAGAACGAAATTCCAAAATTGTATTTGGAATTTATCAACGTGACATGGCCCCACTAAATCAGCCATAACGCCTGGATTGATTTGTATGAATAAAGTTTCATTCCAAAGAGGATTGAATCACCTACAAAATGACTTCTTTTTTAATATTTATCATTATTACCGTTCCAGAGTTATTGAACCTCAAATTTGAAATTTCAAATTAAATTTTAAGAAAGGTTCAAGCTCAAATAACTCAAAAACAGTAGGTCGTAGAGGAAAAACTTAAATAGCAATTTTGTAGTATAAATTGAGAGCTACAATTTTTATACGAAAAGTTTTTCTCTACGGCTCATAATTTTCAAGTTATGGCTGTTTGAAATGTCAAAATCGAGAAAACATGGACAGCCCTAATGAAAAAATTCCCTCAAAAAATCAAAATGGAAATTTGCAAATTTTTCTTTAATTACATCATAAAAGGTACCTCAACTACCCCATAGATCGATTTTTTTTGAAAATTTTTCTCGAAGAAATATACTTTTTTCATTAAATTTGAAAAATTGAGAAAATTTCAACTTTAAAGAATCATAACTTGAAAATGGAATAAATCTGGAAATTTTGAATAGAGTCATTTTGTATGCAATTTAATCCTCTATCGAATGCAACATAATTGATTAAAATCGGTCTAGGCGTTTCAGAGTTATGGCAGATTTAATAGGACCGTGTCAGGCTGGAAAAGCCTTCCCTATGGATTTTCTTTTTTTTTCTAGGCTTAGGAGACGTCCTACGGGAAAATGCCAAATAGATTTTTTGCTTGTTTTAACCTCCTTTGTATGATGAAATTTTTGTTTTTCCAAAATTCGGAAAATTTCGATTTTCCATTTTGTGGGGTATAGACTCGATAAGCTTTTCTTATAGATCTCGATGAACCCCTCTCTATAATCTGCCCTTGGAAAGTTTCCCTCTACGACTTACCGTTACGGAGCTATAACCGGTTGAAGTTGCAATTTTCGTCATTTTCAGAATTTCCTGTGTTGTAGGTAGGTAGGGATAAAAACCAAAATCTAAATTTCGAAATTTCAAGATAGCTATTTTGTAGAGGGGATCCCAAAAAGTCCCGAAACCAACACTTTTCCCTAAATTTTCCGATTTTCCAAAATCTAAAATGATGCATATTACAAATCAAGAAACAGCTGAGAGGATTATTTCAAATTTCAATTCCCTGATTCCTGATTCAGTACCAGATTGACTTGACTCACATCATGAAGTTGATGATTAATCTACACAGTTGATTCAGGTCAATCTACAAGTTAATCTTCACATGTTTGTAGACATCAATAAATATAGCTTCTTCAGTGTTAATAGAAAAGCCTCTTTTCTTATTTTGGCATTTCAGCTGCCATTCATCCATCTTCCTCTGATGATTTGTATTTCTCAGATCCTCAATTGCCTTGTCGATCTAGTTGAGCATTTTTTTCTAAATTTTAATCGAAAAAGAAAAATTATCCAATTACAGTCCTGTACATACACGTTATAGGTACACAAAGATCCTTCGTTCGGTACACAAGATGCAACTATTGACTTTTAAGTTAAGGCCTTTTTTACGCGGCACTTCACCAGACAAATTCCTTCTCTTCGCGGTTTCCCTTTCTCTTGGAATTTCGCCCGTCTTCTCTCCTATCCTTTCTGCGTTGTTGCTAAGTGCCCCAGGCCCAAGAGTTTGATACCTATACTCACTTATATGCACACACTATAAGCGAAACATACCTACGTATAGAGTTCGATTTCGAAAAAAGTATGTAGTGGGTACCTTTCAGTCTGTGTTTGATTTTCTAGACGGTTTTGCTTGTTGGCGAATATCATGAGAATCAACCGACTTGGACTTGGAATTTAATTAATTTTGATTAAACTTAATCGAAAACCCATAGATTTGTATAAGTGGTCAACTCTGTTATTATAAGGTTACTATCCTCATGTCCAAGATACTCACGTCGTGACCATATTAACCAAATAATGAATGTCATTTAAATTTCCTGAAAGAAGCCGACTGTGTTCTTGGAAGTTGACCATCAACTGCTCATCACAAGGAAAATTATAATGGATAAATTTTCACTTCACACATGTAGTATTAGAAAACATCGATCAATATCAAGAATATATAGGACTGGTTCTTCTTGTCTTCTTGTTACACCACTGCTAACAGAATGCTTCAAATTCCTGCCATTTTCCTGTTAATCCGCTTCTTATAACGTTTGGAGATGTGTACGCTTTTGTCTCGACAGAGTGGCGTCGTAAATGATATCAAAAATGACAGAGACTTGTTGTCCACCCAGACAGAGCAGGTTTTCTGAGGACATTAATATGCCGGTCACTTTGTTTTTACTTTATTTCAATTTGCAATTAATAAATAGGAGCTGGGAAAGGAAGTTAATTATATACCTACTATCGATACAATTTAAGAGCCATCCGCTTGTCAACTGGTTTTGATTAGCAGCCAGTGAAGATCTATTAACGTAGACCGTTTTTTTTTTGGAAATTATGTACACAGATTTCCATAGATAATTGAAGTACCCACCGCACTTTAATTAGTTCAAAATGAAAATATGTATTATGGTAGACTAGTTTTTGATTTGATTTTGCATTTTTATTGAAATAGCTTCTCTATACTTATATGAAGGGAATATTAGTTTGAAAACAGTTTAAAAGAGCCACTAGCGTGTCCTTGATCGAAGAGACGCAAGAAAGACTATTGAATTATCACAAATTATTTTTCTATCACACTACAGTGTCCTTTTCAGGTGGGTATAGTATCATAGAATGAATAAAAAAATGTCTTTCAAATTCGCTCTTAAGGGCTTAGAATAGTTAGAAGGGCTCTATACTGGATGCAAAACTGAAAAAATCATGAAAATCCTTCGATTTTGAGCTCATGGAAATTGTAACAAACATCCAAAAGGCTTCCTGAAAACTGAATCAAAAAATGTGTTTCAAATTTGCTTCAAAGTATGGAATAGTTGAAAGGGTTCTATGTAAATGCAAAATTGTTAGAAAATATATACTCTCTGATTCTGCACATTTCTGTTTTTGATAAGTTCCAAAGGATTTCCGAAAAATTGAGTCAAAAAATGTCTTTCAATTTCTTCTCAATGAATAATTAAAAGGGCTCTAGCTGGATGTAAAACTGTTAGAAAATCTCTTAAAAGCCCTTCTATTCTTCGCATTTCTGCTCATGAAAATCTTAACAAATATCCAAAGGATTTCCGAAAGATTGAGTCAAAAAATAACTCATCTGGAATTCGCTTTTAAAGGGCATGGTTGAACCTGTTACCTAGAAAATCCTCAAACTACCCTTCGATTTTGCACATGTTTGCTCTCGATAATTTCGAGAAACTGGCTCTGTGAAATTGGCAGGCATACTTGAAGCACAAATGTTAAATTTTACGTAATCGTTTAGCGCGTCGTAAGTGCTGCAATGTGCTTCAATCCCCAAATTAGCAGCCCTCGTATTTTCGGAGACATTTCGGTTTTTTGAAATCGTCTGCTCACTTCACACCCAGCAGGAGCAAGGGAAGCACCAACGTTCAGTTAGAGATAAATGGTTAATGCTTCGTTAGTGCTTCAATTCACAAATTAGCAACCCTTGAATTTTCAGAGATATTCCGGCTTTCAGAAATCGCCTGCTTAGTTCACACATAGCAGGAACATTGGAAACCCCAACGTTTAGTAGTTATAGATAGATGGTTAGTGTTTCAATCTCCAAAGTAGCAACTCCTATATTAGCAGAAAAATTTCGGTTTCCAGAAATCGCCGGTTTATTCTACACCCAGCAGGAACATGTAAAGCACCAACGTTCAGTTGTAGATATATTGTTGAGCTTCGTTAGTGCTTCATCATGCACCACCTCAGCTTTTAACAACTCTTATACTTCCAGGAGAACCGAGAATATGAACAGCATAAACTCTGGTCTGAATTACTTATAAATATGATAAGTCCGGTTTACTCATCTTCCGATAATCTTACTGGTAACTATCTAAGACAAATTTGCCAATCAATAATCCTATTGGTCGACAAATAACTGGCTTACCAATAGGATAATAGATTGCGTTTTTATCCGTCAGAAAATCTTGATAGTTGATCAAAAAGTGAATAAACCGGGCCTTAGTTTTTCTTTTGAGCAGCCGTTATATAATATATATAATGTTATAGATCAGGACTAACCCTCGGACTAACCATCTATCTACAACTGAACGTTGGTGCTCCCAATGTTCCTGCTAGGTATGAACTAAGCAGGCTATTTCTAGAAACTGGAATATCTCTGAAAATCAAGGGTTGCTAATTTAGGGGTTGAAGCACATGGAAGCACTAACCATTTATCTGCAACTGAACGTTGGTGCTTCCCTTGTTCCTGCTGGGTGAGAAGTGAGCAGGCAATTTCAAAAAACCGAAATATCTCCGAAAATACAAGGGTTGCTTATTTGGAAATTGAAGCACATATTGAAGCACTGAACGAGTACGTTACATTTAAGTTTTGTGCTTCAAGTTTGTCTGCCTACTTCATATGCACAGACTGAGAAACGTCCCATAGAATTTCCAAAAAATTAAGTCGAAAAATATCATTTGAATTCTCTTCAAAGGACGCAGAATAATTAAAAGGGCTCTAGCTCAATGTAAAAATGTTGGAAAATCTTTCAAAACCCTTTCGATTCTAAGTATTTTTGCTGATAAGAATCTCAACAAAAATATAAAGGATTTGTGAAAGATTGAGTCAAAAAATTACTTTCAAATTCTCTTTTCAAAGGGCATGGATAGTTGTAAGGGTTTTATGAGGATGCAAAACTGTTAGAACATCCGCAAAATACCCTTTGATTTTGCACATCGATAATTTCAAGAGAAGTCTAAAGAATTTACGAAAAATTAAGTCAAAAATGGATGCAATACTGTTGAAATATCTTTTAAAAACCCTTCGATTTTGAAGAATTACGTGAAAATTGTCTTTCAAATTCGCTTCAAAAGTCATGCAATAGTTGAAACGGCATGTAGATGCAAAACTGAGGGTTTATACGAAAAATTGAGTCAATAATGGTGGTCAAATTAGCTTCGAAGGGAATGGAATAGTATATTCCTTCGATTCTGTGAATTTTGTGGTCCAAAGGACTTTCCTCTTCTTTTTGTAGCTGTTTTTGTTCAGTTTTCCTCCAGATATTGTCTTTTGAAAGAGGGCAACTTTGTCACCCTTTTGTGGCATTTAATTCCTGATATCATTCTAGTCTAGTAAAAATTGTAATTTATTAGGTATGCGCGAATCGCGATTCGTTGCTTTTAGTACCACGATTGCTCTGATTTTTCCATGATTTTTATTTGTTACCATCAACAATCGGCACATTAGAATAATCCTATTCAGGTACTTCATGTAATTAGGCTTTATAAACAAAAATCGCTTTTTCCAGTACCTATCTAATCAGTCGACAGAATATGTATGAGGGTGAAAATGATTATTTTGGCGTAGGAAATTGCACGACACGAAAAATCAATTCTTGTATCAGAATCAATGTAGATTATTGTGCAGTAAAAAATCTACATAAGGATGAAGTAAATTGAATTTTCTAATTTGTTAAGTGAACTTTTTGACGTTGATTAAAACCCATAGTACCTAATCGCCTGTGGCCTCACAAACCTTTCAGTCTAGTCAATTTTCTTTCTACGCTACTGTTCGAGAAGGTAGGTACCACTTTATTCGCATCAGCAGGATGGAGCTAAAAACCGCAACTCGGCGTGTCTATATAGAACCAGTTATTTTAGAACCTGTATCTGAAGAGTGGCTGGCTATTTTTTTTCAGTTTTTCTTCGTTTCTTCGGGTGAAGAATAATATTTTTTGAATAATTACCGAGACTGAAGGAAACTGCAATCTTTCAACAACAACAAGTTGACTACTTTGTCGTTTTTTTCTGGCATTTTATTTTATCGAAAAAATTCTTGTGCCCCTGCCCCTGATGGCAGCCTTGAAGGGTTCGCTTAATTTGCCAGTAATTAAATTCAAATTATTTCGCAGCGTTGCAGCCGCATTTATTTTTTTTGTTTTACTTTAAGTTTTAATGATATGAAGACTATGGGAAAACATTCTTCAATCTTCTCCCTGAAGTGGTCAGCATTCTGGTGCATCTTGACCAGTTTTTTCGACTAAACTGACTGTCTCTGAGAGCTTCGATACTTTAGTTTTTAGTTTTGTCACAAGAGATTTGAACTCTCCAAGCAGGTAGTACCTACCTACCTACTGTAGAAATTATATATTTGAAAAAAAAATCCAAAATTTCAACATTAAACTTATTAAAATTTTAATATGTAGGTATATATCAGTGGATTATAGTGATCATTAGGTAATTTTGAGATTTTTTTTTCAAGAACCAGCCTGCAGATTTTTTTTTCAATAGGTAGGTAGGTAGGTACCTACCTCTACAGGGTGAATCTGAAAGTGAGGCTTTTTTTTAACAGGGTATATATCTCGTCAAAATAAATTGTTTGACCAAAAATTTAAGATAACGGAGTTACAGGTATTTAAAATATCAAAATTAATAGGTTGAAAATGAGAAAAGGAGTTTTTGATTGATTTTTCTTAGGAAACAATGCAACTGTAGATTACCTATTATGGAATAAAACTCATTATGCTGCACAAATAACGGTTTTTTTTTGAGAAAATGTACACAAAATGTTTTATAGTTGGATGCTTATTCTCGAAACTGGGGAACAGCGTTTTTATGAGAACGTTTAATCTCGTCTTTGTCAGTCTTATGCAAATTTAAATTATGAGTATGGGCGACGAAGATAGGACCTTCGTTGTCATGAAAACGCTGCTCCCTGTTTCGAGAATAAGGACCCTGGAGTCTTCTTTCGACCTTAAAATACCTGTACTTCCGTGATCTTAAATTTTTTGTGGAAACAATTTTTTGCCAAACAACTTATTTTGGTCAGATATATATCCCGTTAAAAAAAAAGCCTCACGTTCAGATTCACCCTGTATAAATATAAATTAGTTTGATATTTGTAGGACTGAAGTTTAGTTTTTGGGATAGAGCTTTATGTAGGTATAGGTATGGATATTTTTCACAATCAAATTTTTCTTAAAATTTCAGTAAAATGACGACTTTGGTACAACCGATGCTAAAAAGAGATTTGTATAAACCCCTCTCATATGGACGTGCATGAACTGCGCACTTTCTTAATCTCTTAATGAGGGTTACTTTTAGAACCTAGAATACTTACCACGAATTGCGCACTGGTGCAATTGCAGGTAATTTTATAAATAATTATTCCCAATGGATACAACCCTAATAGAAGGTCAGTTTTATAAAACACATCCATCCTTGTATATATTTGTAAATATCTTAAATGAAATTCAGACAGAAACGTACAGGGTGTCCCATTGAAGATGGGAATTGGGGTTATCTGCTAAACTAAATTGAAAACGGTACCTCGGAAAAAAAAATCCAGTACGCCAATGAAATCTACGTAAAAAACTGCGTCAGATACAATTTTCACCTTTTTGATATCTTTTTTTATACGCTAGATAATGACTACCCTCGAAAAGTGAACATTTCAAGTTTCACCCTGTATCTCCAAAACGGAACAAGATAGAGACCTGCGGTTTGCGGCATTTGATTCGTCATGAAAAATTGGCCCGGGAATGTGGAAGCAAAAAAAATCTACCTCTACGAGTTTAGCAGATAACCCCCATTCCCATCTTCAATGGGACACCCTGTACATAAAATTACAAAGTATCGATGAAACTTAGAAAGAAAAGAGAATAGTATATTGTTGTATAAGGAGTAGAAGCTTTACTTTTTTGTGCTGAAGCGCAAAAAAGTGCTTCTACTCCGTATGCAACACGCTATTTTTTCTCCAAACGAATGGGGTAAGCTCGGGGGCAAGTGAATGGTTGAGCGGCAGCAAAAGTACGAGCGGCACTAAAAGTACTTCTACTGCCGCTCCAGCGGCACTAAAAGTACTTTTGCTGCCGCTGGGGTTGCCAAGCAGCATAGAAATTAAGTTTCTACCACCTCGACAGGTGTTAACCTGCTGGATTTGCCTACCAGCATAGAAATTAAATTTCTGACATCTTGACAGAGATTAACAAAGTGGCGTTTTTTTGACGTTTGGAGAAAATAGTATATTGTTGTATTAGGAGTAGAAGCTTTACTTTTTTGTGCTGAAGCAGTAGGTTTGCGAGCCGAACGTAGTGAGGCTTGCAATACTGCTGAAGCACAAAAAAGTGCTTCTACTCCGTATGCAACACGCTATTTTTTCTCCAAACAAATGGGGTAAGCTCGGGGGTAACTGAATGGTTAAGCGGCAGTAAAAGTACGAGCGGCACTAAAAGTACTTTTGCTGTCGCTGGGATTGCCAAGCAGCATAGAAATTGAATTTCTACCACCTCGACAGGTGTTAACCTGCTGGATTTGCCTACCAGCATAGAAATTAAATTTCTGACATCTTGACAGAGGTTAACAAAGTGGCGTTTTTTTGACGTTTGGAGAAAAAAGATTATTCAGTATCCAAAAATAGACAAGCTTCAATATATAGAATGTTTAATAGTATATTGTTGTATAAGGAGTAGAAGCTTTTCTTTTTTGTGCTGAAGCAGTAGGTTTGCGAGCCGAACGTAGTGAGGCTTGCAATACTGCTGAAGCACAAAAAAGTGCTTCTACTCCGTATGCAACACACTATTTTTTCTCCAAAGTAAGTAAGTAAGCTCGGAGGTAACTGAATAGTTGAGCGGCAGTAAAAGTACGAGCGGCACTAAAAGTACTTTTGCTGCCGCTGGGGTTGCCAAGCAGCATAGAAATTAAATTTCTACCACCTCGACAGGTGTTAATCCGCTGGATTTGCCTCGCAGCATAGAAATCAAATTTCTGACATCTTGACAGGGTTTAACAAAGTGACGTTTTTTTGACGTTTGGAGAAAAATTAAATTTCTGACATCTTGACAGGGGTTAACAAAGTGACGTTTTTTTGACAATTGGAGAAAAAAGTCATTTTTATAAGCAATAGACTAATAATAATAACGAATTGTATATTGTTATAATTCATCTTTGTACATGTTTTTTCTTGTGTGAATAAAAGAAAATATTGTTTATATTATGGACATATTATTTTTATAATACTTAATTATCATAATCTTCGGGTGCGCAATTCGAGTACTGTAAATTTGGGGCCTCTTTTGTATAGTGCGCAATTCGTGTTAAAATAGATAGGGCCCAGGTATAAAGTGCGCAATTCGAGGCCGCCCTCTCATATATCTTCCACATGATTAAGAAACAGGCCTCATAATAGAAAGAATTTTCTTGTCATAATGGAAATAGCAGAATGTAGCTTAAGGGTACCACAACCTAGCAGAATATTCATTTTTCCTCTAAGGGTGATTAATCTATTTAATAAATAGGAGAAACCTCATAAAAGGTTGAGTCTTCTCAAGAGAAAAGTGCTCTTGCACCTCGTCAGTGCAGTGTAGAATCCACAGCTACCAGTTTACCAGGTCAATCAATTCTCACAAGAGTCTCTGAGAGTCAGAAACAAACACTCAGCTAAATTACCAATTTATCTTGAAACAATAGCAATAGCATTGATAAGTGAAAACATGTATGGACGATGCTGGGTTGCCATAATTTGATTCTCAATATCAATGCAGTAAGCATATAAAATTCTGGAATAAGACTCCTTATATTGACCATATTATTATTTTCGAGACCTACAAACACTATAGATTCATCACAGAAGATCAGCATGGCTTATTCAAAGGAAGAATAGCATTTTATCTGGTTTTAAATCTTGAGGATTTATGTTTGTGTTCTGGTGTTTATCGCGTCGACTGTAGGATTCATACACTAGGTGTCCAGGAATGGCCTGATCTTATTTTCATTTGTTCATCAACCACACTACATCCTTTTTTCAAATGTAAACATGCACATAAGGTATGCTGACAATCTAAAATTCTTCAGTGTTGTGAATAACTTCGATAATGTAAACGATCTTGTTTCTTGGATGTGGCAAAAACTTTTTAGGCCTGAGGGAACTAGTCGAATAGGATTCCTTGAGCTGAAAATTACGGTTTCGCAACAGAACAGTGGGTTAGAAGGTTTCATTCATGTGGTTTCTCAGTAGTGGTTGTTGGTTTATCATGAGGTACCCATAAGGAGGAGATACAAGAAGAGAAGATTCAATTTAAGAGCAGAGAAAAGATGAACATAACTTTTTAATCATCACCAAAGTCTGCTCAAGCAGGAGAATGATTCTATTTAGTTCTAAAAACAAGCATTTTTCGATCCAATGCAGTTCCAATTTCCAGATAAAACTGTCTCACCTACTAGACATACTTACCATGGAAATAAAATAATAATGTTTGGACTACATTTTTAATCACTCTCGAACTGATGATAACATTTTTTGAAGAAATATAATTCAACTCTTGAAAAATATATTGGTTTTATTGACAAATTTTGAAAGTTAGCTATTTATTAAGTATTATCTATACACCTATTTCTACTGATAACAAATATTATATTGCTAGACGAGATGTCAAATTTATTATCCTACATGAAATCTTCATGAAATCCACTTACTTACCTGAACAACATATTCTTAAGGTAAGGTACATCGCCGCTGATCGATGGCGGCAAATAAAATTTCAAATTTTCAAAATCAAACTCCGATCTATCGTCACTAGGCGTCAGGGCCATTTTTTCGAACCAATTTGCATTGTATTGAAAAAACTGCAATAAAAAACACGGTTGCACTGTGGTAAAGCAATATGAGCAAATATTTATAGAAACTCTTTAGACCGAGTCTATGTATATATGATAAATCAGTCAAAAACAAACCGCGACACACCTCTCAATTTGGTTGTTAACCAGCGATAAACCTTTAACTTTAAGGCAGGACCGGTCTTTATATCCTTGGATTATTTGCATGCTAAATTGGGGATTCACAGTCACAGTTTTTGTGTCATAAGAGCAAACATGTTCTGAATTGTTTATTTTTGTAGCCTAAATTTGACTAATGACTTGGATTACCGTGACCATTTTGCATTGACATTTTTATATGCAAACTGGTCTGGTAAAATCTGAAAAAATTGCAGTTGAAAATCATCAGTAACATGCAATTATTGCAAGTTCGAGTTAATCATAATAACCTAGATTTAAATTTGTTAATTTAAACTACCCACTACTGAAGGGTGATTGGGTTAGTTCAAATTGTCGGCCCAGCTGAAAACTATTTATGTATCTATGCAGTGGAAGGAAAAGGAAGAAGGATTATTTTCATTGTTCAACTTGAAAGGTTGATTGATTGGTTAGCTAACAGATATTACATAATGGAGAAGGATTTTAATTTGTAATGAAAGATGACCTCCGATGTGAAAATATAATGTGAGGTGATGAGGAATTATTGAAGCAACTGTAAGACAAGTTGTCTATCGTCTATCAGCATAGATTATTAATTAGTGTTGATAATTCATCCCCTAAACTAAAAGGAATTTGAAAAATAAAATCTATGGCAAGCAAGTAGGTAGTTTGACATTGAACTGTTGAATTCAAGTACATACATGATTATCATAAATGGAGATATACAATGTGTGTTTCCTTTAAAGAAAAAGTTGATAGATTTTATTGAAGTTGAATTTAGAGAAGTAAAAGAGAAAGAGATTATTAGGGTATTCACCGGAAACTGGAACTATGGTTGACATAGAGCTGAAATATACCAGAAACATGGAGAAGGATTTTTTTCAGGTTATGTGGATTCTGATTGGACACTAATGTTAATGAGAGAAAATCAGTATCAGCAGGCTATCTGGATAAAAATATTTGAAAATAATGTTGCATGGGTGATTACCTATACCTACTATTTAGTTGGATTGTGTAGGTAATGAAGTACAAGACAAAATTATGGTTTAAAAAGGCTCTTTAATGATAATATGAACTTATTTTTAAAATCTTTTGAAGTTTATGAAGGCATCGCATTATTTAAGAATCTAGCAAATAATAAATGAATGACGAAATATAACTTTGTATGTGAAATTCTGAAAGACGGTAGTTTTCTACTGGTTCATTTAAAAGAAACGCCTTGGAAATGGTAGGTACACAGCTGACCATCGGGACATAAGAGCTTTGTTCCAACACAGCAGAAAACAGTACAATGTACTGTCACGATTCTGCGCAAAGCCAAAAATTTGTGTGTAGTACCCGAAATTCGTATACAGAGTGGTTTCGGAACCGTTCATTGGACGGTTTCTGTTGTGTTGTTTTTGTTTTTTCGAACCTATTCAATGGTGGTTTGAAAAACAATCCACAAAAATCTTACGTTTGCATGACTTTTCTATGAAAACATAGTTTTGTCGACCCAAGCGATAGATCCCAATCGTTATCAGCTATGACTTCTAAAACTGACTAAGTTTCTGGCATTCTTTTTATGGGTTTTTTTTAGAAAACATTGCTTTGTTCCAAGGCAGCAGGAAACCGTACAATGTACCGTCATGATTCTGCGCAAAACTAATCATTTGTGTTATTGAGTAGGTAGGTACCTACACTGAGTGGTTTCGAAACCATGAGTCATTTGACGGTTTTTTGACGTGTTGGAACAAACCTATGGTTATTTAAAATATATATATATATATATCGCTTTTAATTCGTCTTTAAACAAACGTTTTTTTTTAAATACTTTAGATGTTCTGACGTTAAACAGAACTCTATACCATCAAATTTTCGATGTCACTCTATGTGCGCGAAAATGTAAAATGCGGTAGGTACTTAAGAAGTATGAAAGTCGTTTTTTGAAAAAGAAATCAAACATTATAGGTACTGCCTGATGAGTTCTATTTTTCCTAAAAATCTGTATGTTTGATTATTTGTGCTAGGAGATCAAGAATGTAAACTTTTCTTCCATCCAATTTTCGAATTTTTTTAAATTTTCAAAAATCGGGAAAATGCAAAATGAAGTCTCTCACGAAAAGATCCATAACAATAACTATGAAAGATACGATTCCACGATTATAAAAAGCACATTTAAAGTACATTTCTTGAAATTTTCAGATCTGCAGCTACTTCTAATTTTGAAGAAAAAATACTCAAAAACAGTAATTTTTTGAAAAATTCAAACGGAAACCCTACATAAGAATTTCCATTTCATCATTCCTTAATTCTTTCTCAAAATCTGTACATATATTTCCTAATTTGAGGTCATGGATCAACAATAAAATATCAGTTAGCTATTCTCTATCATTAAACTTTCGATGTTTCTCTGTCTTCAAATATGGTGAAAATCCAAAATTAGTCTCTCATGGAATAAAAAAGTATAAAAGCTGCTGACTTGCGGTTTCCACACAAGAAAGATAGCACAATTCCAAGTATAGGTAATATCTACCATTCTTTCTTAAAAAAATCCCGATGTGCAACTATCTCACAGCATGTCAATTTTCAAGAAAAAAATACCCAAAATCAGCTGTAATTTTTGAAAAAATTAATCTATAACCAACGGATTTATGAGTTTTTATTACGTACGTAGTTACCTATATCTACTGACTTTTTTGTAGTAGGTAGTAGAAACATTCAATTTTTTTAGAATTTATAATATATTTCGGAAATCCAAAAAAAAATTAACAACAAAACTGTTTTAAGGAAAATTCGAAATTGCTACGAAATCAAATTCTTGTTGCAACATTTCGGTGAAATTTCTACTGATATAGACTATCAATCAATCCATAATGCATCACCTACATAATTTTATCGAATACTACTCAATAAAGTTCCTCAATAATTGCCCAGTCCGTACCTGTTATTATTTGCAGTACCTATGTACTCAAATCCCATATGGAACGGTTCCGTATTAAGATAAATCAGTTTTTTTATCAGAAAAACAAAACTATAGTATCGATACCTCTAGTATTTACGGAACTTATAAGAGCTAATCACTTTACAGGCATGTTTAGTAGGTATCTAATTGTTTTGCAATGTACAACATTAATTTGTACAGTGCAAATGACAATACTTACAATGCCCTGCTATTGTGAAATACAATTTGAGTAATTTCATTGGAAAAAGTAATTTGCCTATCAGCTAGGCAAATCCACACAGAGTGCTTTACACTGCCTGGTTGAAGATATTGAAAGGACAATCCAGTGCAAAGAGATTGCTCTCACAGCATTCATTGACATAGAGGGTGCCTTCGACAACACCTCACATCAATCAATCGCTAGAGCCTTGCAAAAATGGAATGTTGAAGTTCCCAATTACGTTACGACTGAAATAAATGGAGCATCAGCTACCGTTACCACGGTCAGAGGGTGTCCTTTTTCCACTACTATGGACACTAGTGGTGGACAAAATCCTTACCAGTGCTGGATACCAGGTCATAGGCTATTCAGATGACCTGGCCATTATAATCAAGGGCAAACATGAAGGCGTAATAACAAGCCGAATGGAAACTCCTCTAAACATCGTTAAAAATTGGAGCGAAGGCGAGGAATTATCCCCAAACCCAAGCAAAACAATTCTTGTCCCGTTCACAGGAAGAAGGAAGCTAAATTTGAAAGCTCCCATCCTTTACGGTACAACACTAACATTTTCCAACGAAGTGAAATACTTGGGGTCACCCTCGACCAAACATTCAGTTGGAACAAACAGTTAGAGAAAACATGCTCTAGAGCTAAATCAGTTATCTGGTTGGTAAAACATGGGGGCTTAAGCCAAAGATGGTATTCTGGCTTTACCAAACTATAATAAAGCCCATATGCACATACGCCGCATTGGTATGGTTAAATAAGGTACAAAGGCTGATATGCCTAGGAATAACGGGAGCAATGTCGACCTGGCCCACTGCAGCCCTAGAGACGTTGCTTAACATGCCTCCACTTCACCTATGTGTGAAAAAGGAGGCAATAATCAGCGCTCAGAGGCTATTCCAACAAGTTCAAGCCTGGTGATCTGAGGAGACATCTGCGCATCTTTGAAATAATAAAACTGGAGAATGCCAGCAAACCAAGCGACCACATGATGGTCAGATTGGACTTCGAGATCCCATTCGCAGTGGTTATAAATGAGCGCCAATCATAGGAGAATAAAGAATTACCGCAAGCAGACAATGCATCTCTGTGGTACACAGATGGATCCAAACTAACGGAAGGAGCTGGACTGGGCATTTCCTGCCTTAACTTTAAGCTCTTCAAGGCATTGGGCAAATATCTTACAATAATTCAAGCCAAACTGCTTGCCGTATACATATGTGCACAAGAGTGTCTCAACCAAAGCCTCAAAGGAAAATACATCTTTATACTATCAGATAGCCAAGCTGCCTTAAAAGCCATAAGGGCTTTCAAATGCACCTCAAAACTAGTCTGGGAGTGTAGACAGACCCTAAAAACACTAGCGACACACAACTAGGTAACGCTGATGTGGCTGCCTGGTCATCGAGGCATAGAAGGAAACGAAGAATGGCCTTGCAAAAGATGGGTCCTCAACCAGAGTTGGGAATAACGACAAAAAATAGTTACTTTACTTTAACGAGTTACTAAAAGTAACGCGTTACTTGGTAACTTCGTTACTTTTCAGATTGATTGATAAGTAACTGTAACGATGTTACTTTCCTGAAGTAACTGCAGACCGCAGAGGCACCTGCTCTGCGAATGTCCAGCCCAATTCTGCAAGAGCAGTAACATACCTTCTTTCGACAGAAGTCTGGAAAGCTGAAACGACTCCCCCCACAATCAACAATCTACAATTTCACTGAGAAAATAGAAAAATATAACACAGTAGGTACAAAAAGTTTAAAAAACTACACAAAAGAAGTAAAAATTGGTCAAACGTCTCTGATATCAACAGTATAAGAATATCATCCAGATTGGTGTGTTTTGCCAAAAATCAGAAATGGCTTTAACCAAGGACAACTAAACCAACTGAAGTGAACAGAGGCCTTTAAAAAAAATGAAAATTAGACTAAAACAAATCGTATGTTCCATGGATGAAAATGGGAAAAACGGCCTGTCACTGGAAAATTGCAGCAATTGCATGTAAAAGTCCTGTAACCACCTCTCTGACTGACCCAGGCCCAGGCATTACACTGGAGTAGAGACTCACTTTATTCTCAAATGAAAATCTCTCAAACTGAAGAAAAATTAACTATGCAGAGTGATCATTGAAAAAGGTACATCTTCTAGAAATGCGCTTTTTAACCTGTTCTTAGATTTTCGAAAAAATCATGGAAGGAGGTCAACGTTACTCCGATATTTTTGATGAAAGAGGAAATATTGAAGAATTGAAACCATCAGTTGATCTGGTTGATCATATCTTTCTTCATTCATTGCTCAACAGAATTTTCATTTGATATAGGTAAGATTTATAGCAGATCAGATAGCATCGATTATATCTAAACTCTAAGACAAATAAATAGTGGTAAAATCTACTCAATCAACATCTATTTTATTGATAAAGTCAAAATATAAGTACACATTCATGTAACACGCCCTTTTCTACACTATAAAAGCCGTTTTGTCCTCAAATAAAGTTCAAATCAAACTTACCCCATTGTTGATATCGACGATCGCCCGTTGTACTACCGAAACATTCATCACAAGTACCAAGATCCTGCCCATTACCAGTACTTTTCTTATATACAATCCAAGATAAACATCTTGTATCGTGATTTGAATTCAAATCAGCACACACACAAACTATTAGCTGACTACGTGGTCTACAGTTTTCGTTTAATGATGAGATTTTCTTGGTACACTCTGGATGCATAGTGAATTGTTGATACTTGGTTTGAAATAGGTACAAATTTTATCAAAATAGTTATCATAAAATATTAGTATGACAATGCTACTAGAAATAAAATGGAGAAAAAATTAGCACAAATCTCATAGCTTTTATGTTATCAGCAACTGTAGAGATAATTCTTCTTTTGATGAACATTAGCGAGGTAGGGAAACTCCTCAACCGCTGGCTCTTAAATAAATACGCCAACGGTGGTGGAGTTACCATGCCTCACTGTATGCCTCCTGCATTCGCCTCAGTAGTTGCATCCTCCCATTCTAGGAATCCGTTCTGATGTAGGTATACCTTTTTTCTTCAGAATGATTTCTTCAAAAAATTGAATTACTGATGATAAAGCTGGAAGTAACATTTTTTAATTAAATCCATAACGATGAAATTATTTACTGCATAATAGTATCAATAAAACACTCCAACACATTAAAACTTCATCAGCAATAAAAAAGAAGCCTATTATTATATCAGACACTAAATTAAATATAACCTTTAGGCTATAATAAATATATAGGCTCCCCCAGTTAATTTCGGTTTATTAACCAGTTCCCATTAATAAATTAATAACAAATTACATAAAGTTCATAAAAATGTTTGAAACCAGTTTTATTATACCATAACGAGTCGTTGACCAGGCAAAGGACATCAGCACAATGAAATATAAAAACAGACCAAGGAAACATTTTCTTGAGTATCTTTGGGATTTTTTTTTTTTTGTTCGAATGCAGTGAACGTAACAATTAAGAACTTGAATAATAATCTATTTGAGCCTGTTCTCCCGTGATAGTTCGGGGTAACTGAACTTTCGTTAAGAACGTAGAAAAAATATAAAGCTTCGTAAATAACCACAACAACTAGTGAACTACAATAAATGCTCTGTGGTTCTGGAATAATATTTTAATCCCATTATATCGAGAATTGCATACAAGGTGAATTATGCATGTCAGCTTCTCCAGGACCTCCAAAGTTTTTGGTGCACGGGTTGGCCTTCATATTCATGACCACCCTTGTACTGGCCAAAAATATTTAAACGTATGGCAAGCAAATAGAACAAGTTGATTCCTATATATATTTAGGCCACGAGGTCTTTGAACAATGTGTGCTTCCAGTTCTAACATATAGAGCAGAAACATTGACTCTAACCAGATAAGTTATAAAGAGGGCTTAATGTTGAATATATTTTCCAAAGAGAAAGTTCCAAATCATATCATCAGGGAAAGAACCGCAGTTACGGAGGCAATTGAAAGAATTACAACGCTAAAATGGAACTGGACAGGGTCATGTTGTCAGAGTCAGAGATGTGAGATGGACTAGGAGAGTACTAGAATGGAGATCATTTCAGTGGCGGATACAGTGGGAGTACAGGGTGTTTTTTTATATATTGACATCCCACCTACAGCCTTTATTTTTATAGGTAGATAAAAGGTGTAAATACAAAAGTTGTACAGTATTGGCTAAATTTTTAAAATCCATGGTCAAAAACAAAAAATGAATGTCAGAAATGTGAAATATTGCATGCTTTCTGCTTTTTTCAAATGGGATGCGCTATATGTATTTGGTTCTATATTCTTGAAGAACACAATTTCCCGATTCCAAACCTATATAGTTTGTCTATATTTGGTTGAGTCGTCTCCAACATATTTGGTTCTAAAAATTTTAAAAATACTATCACAGAAACCAAGTAGGTACCTCAAATTTTACCTGCAGCTTTCACCTATATAGGTAGAATGGTTCACAAAAACAGTAGTAGGATAGTATTTTTACAATTTTTGGAGCCAAATATATGAGAGATTGCTCAATCAAATATAGATCGGGGCATTGTGCTCTACAAGAATATAGAATTAAATATAGGGCATCCCGTTTGAAAAAAGTATGCAAAATTTCACATTTCTGACATTCAAATTTTGTTTCTAACCATGGCTTTTGAAAATTCAGCCAAATCTGTACAACTTTTGAATTTACAGCTTTCTTCTACCTGTGAAGGTAAAGGCTCGGCTGTAGGTGGGGTGTCAATATATAAAAAAAACACCCTGTACAAACAAGTGGATTATTGCGGAACTTATGGGTGGACCTCTGCGGGACGAGCGCAGCGAGTTCCCCAGCCATCTAATCACCAATACTGTTGAACTGTTCAAGTAAGACATTTACCTGAAACGTGTAATTTTTAAACTAATGAAAATACTGCACATTTGAGTGAGTCAGTTCAGTATCGTAATTAAACAACATATTGATGAATAGATGGCTGCGGAACGAGCGCCGCGAGTTCCGCAGAGGTCCACCCATAAGTTCCGCAACAATTCACTCATTTGTACTTGAATACCTTGTCACATTATGTTACTAGTTTAGTAAAGTAACAATACTAATTCCTGTTGGAAGGCAAATTGACAAAGAGTGGATAATCTTACAAATTCTGACTTTATATAATAAGTTATTGTTCAAGTATAAATAAGTGGATTGTTGCGGAACTTATGGGTGAACCTAGTGTTTAAAAAAAAACGGTTTTTATGAAATTCGGAAAAAAACCGGGAAAAAAACTTTTTTTTTTCCGAAAAAAACCAATCAATTTGTAAAATTTTAATATATTTACTATTATTGGGCTACAATATGACTATTTAACGTTGTGTACAACAGACAGTGTTGCCAGAGAGCTAAAATTTTTTGTACCAAAATTAAAGACAAATTGTACCAGATTCAGTGACAATGTACAGGGTGAGTTACCATATTTTGACACCCACCTGCAGCCGTAATTACAGATGATAGGTAAAAGGTGTAAATACAAAAGTTGTAACATTTTATCTGAACCGCCAAAATTTTTAATTAGATTGAACAAATGATCAACGCAAAGTAAAAAAATATGTCGATGTTCACTTTTTTTAAATGGAATGCCCTTAATTTTCTTTCAAATTTTTAAAGTTCTCGTTTTTCTGATTCAGAATATATGATATGTTAATATTTCTTTCAATATTTTTGGAAATATCTGGAGTTTAGTTATTCAAAGACAGTAGTTTTTTGAATATATTTTACCTTGATTTACCTGTTACTCGTTCACAAAATATTTTGATACGTGAATCAGTCTTTGAATAACTAAACTCCAGATATTTCCAAAACTATTGAAAAAAACATTGATATATTATATAATCTGAATCAGAAAAACGAGAACTTTAAGAATTTGAAAGAAAGTAAAATTTATTCCATTCAAAAAAAGTGAACATTGAAATTTTTTTCCATTTCTTGTTGCTCATTTTTCCAATCAAATTAGAAATTCTGGTGGTTCAGATAAAATGCTACAACTTTTGTATTTACACCTTTCACCTATAACCTGTAATTACGGCTGCAGGCGGGTGTCAAAATATAGTGACTCACCCTGTACCAGCTTATAATGCAAACGCGTTTCCTGAAAATGAGGATTATTTTTGATCCAGTAGGATAAAAGCACGTTTTGCTTTGATTATTTGACTTCATGAAAAGTTAAAACCTAAACTAAACACAAACTACAACTACGTCAACCAAGAACCACAAAACGAGTGTTACATTGGTGGCGCCATCTATTTACGAATCAGAAATTATTGTTATATCGAATTTAGATACAAGAAATACAAATTAATTAGAACATCGATATTAGACTAAGTAGGTAGTAGGCTGAGACCCTGAGAAAAAAATTGAAAATTTTACCAAATATGCCAACGTCGTACCAACGTACTTTTTCAAAGCGAATGGTACCAAATCTGGTACAATTGTACCACCTCTGGCAGCACTGACAACAGAAACAAAAGAGTCTAATATTTTTTTTACTATTATTGGCTCTTGACAAGTCCAAACGAGGCTTCAAATCCTAATGAAGATTCTTATGATTCTGAAGTAGAAAGTTTTGAATGTTCTGATGAGTCTTCAGAATCTGATATCTAATGTTACTATGTCATTTATACAGCTTATGCTATGCTTATGATTTGGTTTTTGTTCTGTTCTCACCTTTCTGTGAGAAATACACACCGCACAAAAATTATCGCATCACCAATGCTTTTAAATATTTTGGCTACAGTAAATTTATTTTAAAAATTTCTTAAGCATTCGCTGAATGGGCATTCTTTAACTGAAAAACTCGAGTCAAAAAACATGTCGTTTCTTCTTCTGTTGGGTTCTTGTTTACTTTTTTCGGAAAAATGCGGATAGGCACACATTCCACTTTGCAATTATGATGTTCATTTCTGTGTTTTCTGCTTTGATAGATGCGATAATTTTTGTGCGGTGTATATTTAAGAAAAAATTAGATTTGATTTTTTCCATATTTTGGTTTTTTTCAACACTGTCAGAAAAAAACAGGAAAAAAAACTTTTTTGAGCTGTTAAAACACTAGGTGGACCTCTGCGGGACGAGCGCAGCGAGTTCCGCAGCCATCTGATCACCAATATACTGTTGAACTGTTCAAGTAAGACATTCACCTAAAACGTGTAATTTTTAAACTAATGAGAATAACGCACATTTGAGTGAGTCAGTTTAGTATCGTAATTAAACAACATATTGATGAAAAGATGACTGCGGAACTCGCTGCGCTCGCCGCACACATAAGTTCCGCAACAATTCACTCATTTGTACTTGAATAACTTGTCACATTATGTTACTAGTTTGGTGAAGTAACATTACTAATTCCTGTCCAAATTTTAACTTTATATAATAAGTTATTGTTCAAGTACAAATAAGTGGATTATTGCGGAACTTTATGGGTGGACCTGTGTGGGATGAGCGCAGCGAGTTCTGCAGCCATCTACTCACCAATATAGGTACTGCTGAACTATTCAAATAAGACACTCACCTGAAACTTGTAGTTTTTGAACTAATGAGAATAACTGACATTTGAGTGAGTCAGGTTAGTATCGTATTTGAACAACGTATTAATGAATAGATGACTGCGGAACTTGCTGCGCTCGTCCCGCAGAGGTCCACCCATAAGTTCCGTAACAATTCACTCATTTATACTTCTTAAATAACTTGTCAAATTATGTTACTAGTTTGGTGAAGTAACATTACTAATTCCTGTCCAAATTTTGACTTTATATAATAAGTTATTTTTCAAGTACAAATAAGTGGATTATTGCGGAAGTTTATGGGTGAACCTCTGTGGGACGAGCGCAGCGAGTTCCGCAGCCATCTACTCACCAATATAGGTACTGTTGAACTATTCAAATAAGACACTCACCTGAAACTTGTAGTTTTTGAACTAATGAGAATACAAGTTATTAGAGGATTTTTTGGAAAACACAAGTGTTTCGCCAAAGCTCCAACACATTGCTCATTACTCATACTATGAGTTGTATTGCTCTGACACAGTCAGATTTACACAATACTTGGTGGTTTTGCTTTGTAAGACAATGGAGAAACCTGAATTCTCTTTCATTGGGTACTATCGCTTATTGCAGACCGGTTTGGACTTGTTATGTCCTCGTCAGTGCAATATAAGCGGAAAGCACACCAACTCGGAGAAACAGTTTTGCAGGAGATTCAAACGCTAGAATTCAGGTTTCTCCATTGTCTTACAACGCAAAACCACCAAGTATTGCGTAAATCTGACCGTGTCAGAGCAATACAACTATTAGTATGAGTAATTAGCAGTGTGTTGGAGCTTTGGCGAAACACTTGTGTTTTCCAAAAAATCCTCTAATAATTTGGGTTCGATACACTGCCAAGTATTTTTCGATTTTTCGAACGAAACAAAAGTTGTGTACAGTATTGGCTAAATTTTTAGAATCCATGGTCAGAAACAAAAACTGAATGTCAGAAATGTGAAATGTTACATGCTTTCAGCTTTTTTAAATGAGATGCCCCATATTTGGTTCTATATTCTTGAAGAGCACAATTTCCCGATTCCAAAACTACATAGTTTGTCTATATTTGGTTGAGCCGTCTCCAACATATTTGGTTATAAAAATTTTAAAAATACTATCAGAGGAACCAAGTACATACCTTAAATTTTACCTGCAGCTTTCACCTGTATGGTTCACAAAATCAGTAGTAGGATAGTATTTTTACAATTTTTGGAGCCGAATATATGAGAAACTGTTCAATCAAATATAGACAAATTATATATTTTTGGAATCGGGGCATTGCGCTCTTCAAGAATATAGAATGAAATATAGGGCATCCCATTTGAAAAAAGCTGGAAGCATGCAAAATTTCACATTTCTGCCATTCAAATTTTGTTTCTGACCATGGTTTCTAAAAATTCAGCCAAAACTGTACAATTTTTGTATTTAAGTACACCCTTCTTTTACCTGTAAAGGTAAAGGCTTTAGGTGGGGTGTCAATATATAAAAAAACAGCCTGTAGCCACCTATTTAAAATCACCTTATTCTCCTAAATAGTTCCCCCATTCTCATATTTTTATGGGTCATTCCTTCGAAACTAACCCAAACTAACCCAATCTGACTTACTTTAACTTAAACTGCCCCCCCCCCCTTTCAAAAGGCCTGTATCAGCCCCTGGATCATTTTGCATAACAGGACATTCATTGAGCAGGTGTCTGCTATTTCTCAGAATGCCTTGGAAAATGTTGTAGCGCCTTGTTTTGCCAGGAAATCTACCTACTTCCTGGTTACCATTTATGCCTGGATGACCTGATATCCATATCAAAGTTATTCTTGCAGCCAGTTACTTCAGGATCTATTTGCCTTCTCAAAGTAATCTATTCATTATTCTTATTTAAAGATGCCGAATTAGTGACAGTTATGGGAGATATTTGCATTTCTTTGATGAATGCTATTTGCATTTTGACGCGGCTTCTTCATCCCAAAAGCAAAGGCAAAAGGTACTTCTTGGAATCAAGAAAAATAAATAAAATTCTGAAACTGGTCAAAGGCTTTTTTTATTATTCCTAATTAGTACCTTTGACTACCTATACAAGGCAGGGCTTTAAATAGGGTGTGAAACATGTTTTATGGGATGGGTGTGATTTTTTGGTTTTTGGGGTCTGTGGCCCTGAAATATATAGGTAGCAATTTGACTTTATGGTAGTAGGTGGTAAAAGCAGGCAGATTACTTTCAAAATAATCATTTTCATATAGATTAATATCTTCTTCGACTTATTTATAATGATTTAAAGCTACTAATAAATCGTAATAAGATTTATTAATTTGATACTTTGAACTTTAAGTTATAGAAATAACGAAAAGCTTAAATAAAATGCCAACAGTTTATTAATCACGTCCATAAATCAAGATTACATTTTATTTATCTGACAAAATCGTGTCGAACTATCCGATATTTTTGTTAATAAATGCTAATGTGTTGTTAGAAGCTCATTAAGTACTTGGGGGCTTTAAATTTATCGCTTCTATACATTATTATTTTAACAGAAGCTGCATCGAATTTTCCAAAAGAAAATTTGCTACACCCACATATAATAACTGTATAAAAGTCAAAATGAACGGAATGACCTTTATTTTTATAGCACAAGATTGAAACTTGACGATCATCATTAGCATTAGTAGATAAACAATGTAACTAAAAGTAAAAGTAAAAGCGACATATTTCCCTTCACAGTTAAATAGGCTGTTAATATTTTAATGGGTGCACGACAACCATATCAAAACCATTCCCTTTTTCCTTGAGGCGTGAACCTGATATCTCTATTTTTTTTATATATTTTAAGGCAGGACCTTGTCAACAGAGTTACACTGCCTATTAACTTGGAAAAAGCCAATTGTGTCGTAAATTTTTCATGTTGCCTTGGCGTAACCAAATCAAACATTCAGTACTTTACTCATAATCAACCTGCAAATCTAATGGCAAAAGGGTTTCTATCTCTCGATGTCTAAGAATAGAGCATGCCAAATTTTTCTCACTCGCTCAGAATAACTCGGATAAGTTATATCTTTGACGAAACTTGGTTTTGTATGTGTGTTGTTGGTGTGAGCGAACCTCATCGTTATTATTCCAGAAATCATATAGGGTTGGGTTTGGTAATTATTTATATCAAATCAATTGTTGGCGTACTATAAATTAGCAATAATAATAAACAACTCCATTGCCTATAGCGCAATCGGTAGTAGATGTTACCTACCAGTTGAAAGTCAAGTACATAATTATTGTGAATAAATAATTATTAATTTCATTCAGTAGGCTTGATTTAATTAATTTGTTTAAAAGGTGCTAGTTATTGAATACCTACGGTAATAATTGATTTTTTTGTGTGTTAGGTCTTAACAAATATAGACAGTATTGCTTGATGAAGAAAAGGTTAAATTATAATAATGTATATATTTATAAAATATAAGCAAGGCAATTTCCTATATGAAAACCTATTAAAACCTAATTTTTCTTTTTGAAACATTATACAAAATGATGACTATGTTCCGAGACCAACTGTCAGTCGGTTCTGAATTTACTGGACGCCGTTCCGATATTATTTTCAAATTTCAGTACACTGGATTCAGTCGATTCAGTACTGAATGACCACAAGAGTACCTATACGCTGTTGAAATCGGAACGGCAAATGACAGTAAAATCAGCACAGTAAATCCAGTACCTACTGGCAGTTGATATCGGAACATATAGCCAACAATATTCTTATATTCTTGATGAATCTCCTGGCATCGAGATATAATAATACTGCATACTCAAATTCTAAAACATACTGAAATAAAAAACCCATATATGGAGTTAAATTCTGTCTAGACTTTTGTAGCAGATGAAATTTGCGTATAATTATTTTTCCAAGAACAATTTCAGCTTTAGCAATAAAATTCGTTCTGTCCTTCGTGATGAAACTTAAAACCAAGACCATTAAAGTTTTGACTTCTCCCTAACCCGAACACAAACCGTTCATAATTTTGTAATAAAACACCGCGTTTGCCCTCTTGCAAGATTGCGCACACCATATGTGACGACATTCTATCGTTTTGTGAAAGGACATTCTATTAGTTCATTTTGTTTCATGGTCAAGGTAAATGGCATCAGGTTCAACAATCCACAGTCGGAGTGTGGGCCTCATTCTATATTTATTTTGAAATTATAAAATTATTAATTAATTTAATTGATTTTTTATTCAATAACAACCGGAGAGTGATTGAGATTTATGATTGGTTTATGTAAGTAGGTATACCTAAGAGGAAGACTTGCGTCTTACAAGCATGATGATGATATGATCAATTTTTTCAATAATGTTTTATTTACGAGAGAAGATGGTAACTAATGGCATGGTATCACAAATTTTTTAATGAATTAGAAGATTTTTGATATTAGGAAAGTGAAAAACCACATTTGAACATAAATATATCAAAAGTGTATGGGAAAATCAAAATTTGAACTATTCTCGGCTCTTAAATTGCTTTTAAAGAAGTTTTCCATGAATTCAAGAGCCGATAACAATGAAAATTTAGACTATAACCGTCTGTTGATTCGCTGATTTTTTCCAAATCTTGATGATGAATTGTTCAGGCGAATAAGGATTCTATGTAAAACCACTTTCAAACATAAATATGTCAAAAGTGTACCTATGTGAAAATCAAAATGTGATCTATTCTCGGCTCTTGAATTGCTTTCAACGAAATTTTCCATGAATTCAAGAGCCCATAACAATCAAAGTTTGTACTATAAGCGGCTCTTATTTCGTTGATTTTGTCAAAACCTGGATGATGAATTGCTCAGGCAAATAAGGATTCAATGAAAAACCACATTTAAATATAAATACTTATGTCAAAAGTGTGTGTAAACATCAAAATTTGAACTATTCTCGGCTCTTGAATTTCCTTCAAAAAAATTTTCCATGAATTCAAGAGCCGATAACAAACAAAATTTAGACTATAAGCGTCTCTTGATTTGCTGATCCAGGAATTTAAGAGCCGATAACAATTAAAGTTTGGACTATAAGTGACTTTTGATCCGCTGATTTTGTCCAAAAATTGATGAAGAATTGCTCAGGTGAATAAGAAACCACATTTAAATATAAATACTTATGTCAAAAGTGTGTGTAAAAATCAAAATTTGAACTATTCTCGGCTCTTGAATCGCTTTCAAAGAAGTTTTCCATGAATTCAAGACCCCATAACAATCAAAATTTTGACTATAAGCGGCTCTTAATTCGTTGATTTTTTCCAAATCTTGATGATGAATTGCTCAGGCAAATAAGGATTTTATGAAAAACCACATTTGAATATTGTGGCGGAAAATATGAAAATTGATTTGAAAAAAATGGCAATAAATGTTTAAACCCGGTACGCACAGATCACTTACCTTTGAAAAGGTTTCTGTTGGTTCTCTGGGTACTGGTCCAAACTGAAGCGTGTTGACTGTAGCAGAGTACTCTGTAGCTTCTTAGGGCAGTGAAATAGGGGCAGTTTTGTTGTAGTGACCGAACCGTCCGATTCGACACAAATTTGTACGGGTCGCGTAGCGAGAGTGTGTTGTCTACTCTGCGACCGAGAATATATTATTTTTAAAATCTCGAACAAGGCAGCATAAAAATGCAGCTGCTTCTAGCAAGTGACGTACGCGCATATGATAATCGAAAAAAGTCGCTAATGAAAAACATAGGCACAATCGAACTTTGTAGATTGCTCTACACAAACTAAAATAGGCAAAAAGCCCTTTTGAGAGTTTCCTAAACAAATATAATAGGTCAAAAGTGTGTGTAAAAATCAAAACTTGAACTATTCTTGGTTCTTGAATTACTTTCAAAGAAGTTTTCCATAAATTCGAGAGCCGATAACAATCAAAGTTTGGACTATAAGCGGATTGGACTGAATTGCTCAGGCGAATAAGAATTCTATGAAAAACCTAATTTGAACCTGAATATGTCAAAAGTGTATGTGAAAATCAAAATTTGAACTATTCTCAACAAGGAAAGAAATTCTACGAGATAAATCAGCTACTTTCAAGCCTGACGTTCGCCAAACTTGTTTATTGAGGACGTTTACTCCAATTCCTTGTAAACTCGTCCTTTTTGTAGATCGCAATTCGTGCATCATTTTCTACATAAGCAGAGCTGCTTGATACTTGTAGAACTTTGTTATGTTCTGTTTGGGAATTTCATTTGTGAGTCCCCTCCTGGAAACATGTTCAAAACACTTTCCTAGGACGGAGAAAACTTTAAAAAATATGGTGTTAACATCAATCACTTGATATTCGTAAGGTAAAGTATTAATAGGCACTATTTTACTTCAATGACAGTTATGGGAATCCTAGAATTACTTAAATGCTGCGTAAACAGCAGATACTTAAACCTAAAGGTTTACCTTCCCACCTCAATCGGTTTATCATGAAATGCCAAAAGCCTATTAGAAATGCATTCACGATAGGTTGATCATATGGAATCACGTCAAATGTCATCAAAATCATCATTCCCCCATCCAAATGAACAGCACTTTCATCATTTTCAGGAGTAGGTACTGGAAATACATGACAAAATCATCGTTTCCATACACAGAAAAGCCACTCATGCGGGTCTGTATTAGAACTCTGGTTCGAACCATTTCCAAGCCAGTTGAAAATATCATTTCATTATTGGATGAAATGAAAAATTTCAGGAAATTGGAAAGTGAGAAAAAAATAAAGCTCATCAATATTCTTGAAAGAAGAACTGACGGATCTTATTAGATCAAAAAATCTAAAGATGGGGAAATTAAAATTGGCGGATGTGAAGATTGGAGAAGCATCATGTATCGAAGAAATAAAACGATCAAGAAACATTGGAGTAGAAGAGCATACAGACATAAAAAAATCGAGTATGGGGCAACCAACACAGAATACAGAAGCCTCTTGATGGGAAAGAACGTCATTAAAATGATTTTGAGTGGGTTTTTGAGAGACTTTGTTGAAGACTTCATCATCTACGTGGGATTCTCAATTTATTTCCTGAAAATCCTCATTCCATCGGGTGCTGATAGATCTTTGAATAGCTGAGTCCCATCCCTATATCATAAACCTTTTGAAGAGGAGTCAACCGTTCATTTTTAGTGTTCTTGTTGTTTTTGTACTTCAGCCTTTGCTCAAAATTTTTTTTGGAACTTGACCGTTTTGCCAGATATTATAGGCTTTCTTTCTCTGGTATATGACTTTCTGAATTTCTTTATTACAATCATTAAACCAACTGTGACATAGCCTGTTTATTCTAGGCAGGCATAGACCAGTGCTGTACAATTACGTACATCGAAATATTTTGCAGACAATTTCTCTCTATCAGGCTCGATTCGTTAAAGAGTGATCTCAGCCCTGATGGTTGTCTTTATTCCAAAGTTTTCATTTTCATTGTAAGAACGCCATACTAAGGTGTTACTGGAATTGACTTTCTCAGACTAGGTACCGCAATTTCAAATTTTCAAGATAGGTTTTAGATGAGTCAAAAGTTTACTGTTTGAAATTGAAGATCGCTTAACAAGAGTCGACGATGAAACTTCAAGCTGAATTTCAACTGAAAATTATCAAAATTTAGAACTTGCTGCTTGAGAAGAGCCAGGAATAGGAATTCACAAACTTTTTCTATACTTGAAATCGCTTCAAGAAGTAACAATAATGAGCCTTATAAACCGCCTCAGCTTAAATTAAACTCAAGAATAGTCAGAAATCAGAGTTTTTTTTCTCTTAGAAGAGCCAGAAATTGAATTTTCACCCTCTTCTAATTCAGGTTCAACTCAACGAGAGTCGAAAGATAAAACTTCAAGCTCAATTTCAACTAAAACTGGTCATAATTTAGGGCTTACTGCTTAAGAAAAGCCAGGAATACTAACTTACAAACTTTTTCTACTTAGAATCGCTTCAAGAAGGAGTAACAATAATGAGCCTCATAAACCCACTCAGCTGAAATTTAACTCAAGAATAGTCAGAAGACAGAGTTTTTTTTCTCTCAGAAAAGCCAGGAATTGAATTTTCACCTTTTTCCAATTATTCAGATTCAGCTTTTAACAAGAGTCGAAGATAAAACTTGAAGCTGAATTTCAACTAAAATTGATAAACCATCTTAGCTAAAATTTAAACCAAGAATATTCAAAAATCAGAGTTTATTTCTTAGAAGAGCCAGAAATTGAGCTGAAAACACCTTTTCAAATCAAAAAGTAAGTATTTTTTCAGCAAAATTAAGAATCGTAAATCAAGATCTACGATATTTTCAGCAGTACCTATCGGTACTATTCTAGGTGTGTGCTAAAAGTCACTTTTCTCCCGAGTAGACTGACTGCAAGTTGACGGTCATCGTTGGTTGCTTCACAACAGGTGGGGTAACCTTTCAAGGCTACGCGTTCCGTTGTCAAGGGCTCCACAAGCCAAGCCAACCAAAACTAAGAGCTGCTTCTTTTCTTCTTGCAAGAAGACAGCAAAGCATAATTATTTTATTACATTTTCGTCTGGCTGGGAATGTGAAATTCCGTTTTGTGCAGACATTATACCTATACGGTCAGGGCGTGTCTGAGGGTCGAAATATGTTGAGCATGACATCATTTTGAAAATAATCAACCCATGAAGAAGAAACTTGTTATGCGATATAAGAATAATTAAGGTTCAAATTTCTATTAATGGGTACCAATTAGATTATTTGAAAAATGTTTACAATGCCATTTCTAATTGAAACCGATAATGCACCAGTTGGCAAATTTTGATCGCACAATATATGAATGTTGATAAGAGCAAAAAATGCTACATATTAATATTTCTTTTATCATTTAAATCTCAAATTACTGCTTGGCTTTGATTAAGTAATAAAAGGCGTGACTTTATATTGTTTTTCAATATTAATAATAATAATAATAATAATAAATAAAGTAAACATAGTACCTACTAATAACGTGCAAATGATTATGATCTTTTTAATGAATAAATTACACATTGAAAATTGAGATTTTAATCCAATTTTGTAATAAAGTTTCTAAGGTACCTACAACTTTATAAATAATTGGTGCTGGTATAATTCTCAAAATAACCAGCCATGACATTTGCCTGGGTCATTCTCCCACAGAAAATCGATTAATAAAATCCCAATAAGTTCAAGGCGGAATAATCTAGCTACCGTTCCAAATCCTCTTCTTGTAAAACCGAAATGTTAAACATATCGATTTCCTGTTCGAAAATTAATAATACTTAGAAAAAAAAAAAAAAAAAATGAAAGGACTCTCTTGACCGTGACTTTCAAATGTCGATTGTTTGGAAGCGTGTAATAAATTTGCCTCCTTATAATCTTTGCCGTGGCAATTATTTGTATGCTTAATCCTACTTTATACTAATTAAGCGTCCTATTATATTGGAAAATTCGAAATGCTAAAAGTAACTAATTGGTCAATGACACAAACGATACTTAATTGTCACGAGCGAAGTTTTTTAAACGGATTAAATCACCTCCCGCTAGGCCAATAATTATAATTTCCTCGGATTGATTATGAAATAAGACGTGCTTAATTGTTTATAGTATTTTAGGTACCAAGTAGTGATATTCTGAATGGGACTTGAAGTGTTAGAATGATCAATTTTTGTGAGTAAAAAGCAAAATTCTTATAAAACATGAGGAGATAAGATTTCAAATCGTGCAAAAGAAGGAATATATAGGTACCAGGTACCAGAAATAATAAGAAAAAGTGTAATTTTTCAAAAACACGCCCTTGGTGATTCAATAGCTTCATGCATCAAACTTCTCAAAACCAAAGACTGACTCAGTACTTACCATTTGATGAAAAGATCAAAATCAAATCAAGAAAATAAAGTTCAAAAATATCCTACTTAAGGTGAGAAACAAAGGTATATTTTATAGTAGGTAAATTATCATAAACAAAAACAAATATCAGGATGTCAATTTTAGCAGATTTATATTATGCAGGTATGATAATCGGACAGGACTTTTACAGCAACATTCTATAAATATTAAGATAATAAATTTTGGCGGAACTGAATCACCTTTATTTATTTGTGCATCAAAGGTAAAAGTTGTTGAATAACCTGTCTGAAGATTGCAGTTGAGAGACAATCAAAGTAAATCACCATCACCATGGAGAGGGCTTGAGCTTCAATAACTCAAAATCTTAATAAACGCTTCTTTTTCTTCTTCTTCTGCTTGAGCCTGTTATCAGTCATCTTTGGATATAGGCCTCTCCTTATTCTCGCTAGCGAACTCTATTTTGAACCACATAATTATCTCTTTGAGATCGAGTTTGAGATAGTCGGAAGCGGAGAATACAAAATACAAAGCGCCACCCGCTTTACTGCCCTTTTCTCATTGAGGTAAGTACAGATCAGTTCAGAAGATATTGGGTGGTATGAATAAAAACGAAGTACTTGCTACTACTACAAGTATTAGTATATTCTACGTAGCATTTACTTCAAAACGAAGTAGATACTACATTTTTGAATTACTGGAAATTAGTAAATGCTTCGTTTTGAAGTAAATGCTACGTAGAAGATACTAATACTTGTAGTAGTAGCAAGTACTTCGTTTTTATTCATACCACCCATTAAAAGCAAAAGATCACAGAGAATTTTTCCCAATTACAGTAGAACCTCGGTTATCCGAGGTAACGTGGGGGGTTACCCACCTCAGATAACTGAAAACTCGGATAATCCGAATACATATATGTATACAGGGTATACCATTTAAAACCAAACGGGACCGACCCTTACCATGTCAAATGGAACAGGGGTTCGAGTGATTTGTTTCAAAGGAGCGCTCAATTTTCTTTCAAATGACATCAAATAAAAGAGAATTGAAAACTCTTTTGAAAGAGGTATCACTCGACCCCTTGTTCCCTTGGTCCCACCCCGCCTAGAGGGTTGAAGTTGATATGCTGGAAATGATTGCAAAAAAACTTCCCTCTTTGAAAATCAAATTACGTGTACGAGCGATTTAAAAAAAAATAAACGTGGCATCAGATATTTAGCCTGTTTCGTTTTAAATGGTACACCCTGTATGTATATACAGGGTGTTTTTTTTTATATATTGACACCCCACCTACAGCATTTACCTTTACAAAAGTTGTACAGTATTGGCTAAATTTTTAGAATCCATGGTCAGAAACAAAAATTAAATGTCAAAAATGCGAAATCTTCTATGCTTTCAGCTTTTTTCAAATGGGATGCGCTATATTTCATTCTTATTCTTATATATTCTTGTCTTATGGGATTTCTAACACATGAGTGGAATAATCGCGTAATTACAATCTGATTGGTTCAAATCAACAATCAATACATGTCAATTTATTGTTGGAATACCAGTTTTGACAGATGTATGAAATTCTCAGAGAAATCAAGTACTTACCTCAAATTTTACCTATAGCTTTCACCTTTACAGGTAGAATGGTTCACAAAATCAGAATAGGATAGTATTTTTACAATTTTTGGAGCCAAATATATAAGAGTTTGCTCAATCAAATATAGATCGGGGCATTGTGCTCTTCAAGAATATAGAATGAAATATAGGGCATCCCATTTGGAAAAAGCTGGAAGCATTACAAATAAGTGGATTATTGCGGAACTTATGGGTGGACCTCCGCGGGACGTGCGCAGTGAGTGCCGCAGATATCTACTCACCAATATACTGTTGAACTGTTCAAATAAGACACTCACCTGGAACGTGTACTTTTTAAACTAATGAGAATAACTCACATTTGATTGAGTCACTTTAGTATCGTAGTTAAACAACATCTTGATGAATAGATGGCTGCGGAACTCGCTGCGCTCGTCCCGCAGAGGTCCTCCCATAAGTTCCGCAACAATCCACTCGTTTGTACTTGAATAACTTGTTACATTATATTACGAGTTTGGTAAAGTAACATTACTAATTCCCATTGAAAGGCAAATTGACAAAAAGTGGATAATCTTACAAATTTTGATATAATAAGTTATTGTTCAAGTACAAATAAGTGGATTATTGCAGAACTTATGGGTGGACCTCTGCGGGACGAGCGCAGCGAGTTCCGCAGCCATCTACTCACCAATAACTAAGACATTCACCTGAAACGTGTAATTTTTAAACTAGTGAGAATAACTCAAATTTGAGTGAGTCAGGTTAATATCGTAATTAAACAACATATTTATGAATAGATGGCTGCGGAACTCGCATAAATTCCGCAATAATTCACTCATTTGTACTTGAGTAACTTGTCATATTATATAACTAGTTTGGTAAAGTAACATTACTAATTCCTGTTAAAAGGTAAATTGACAAAAAGGGATAATCTTACAAATTCTGACTTTACATAATAAGTTATTGTTCAAGTACAGGGTGTTTTTTTATATATATATTGACACCCCTACCTACAGCCTTCACCTTTACAAGTAGATGAAAAGTGTAAATACAAAATTTGTACAGTATTGGCTAAATTTTTAGAATCCATGCTCAAAAACAAAAATTGAATGTCAGAAATGTGAAATTTTGCATGCTTTCTGCTTTTTTCAAATAGGATGCGCAATATTTGGTTCTATATTCTTGAAGAACACAATTTCCCATTTCCCGATTCCAAAACTGTATAGTTTGTCTGTATTTGGTTGAGTCGTCTCCAACATATTTGGTTCTAAAAATTTTAAAAATGCTATCAGAGAAACCAAGTACCTACCTCAAATTTCACCTATACAGGTAGAATGGTTCACAAAATCAATAGTAGGATAGTATTTTTACAATTTTTGGAGCTGAATATAAGAGAGACTGTTCAATCAAATATAGACAAATTATATATTTTTGGAATCGGGGCATTGTACTCTTCAAGAATATAGAATGAAATATAGGGCCTCCCGTTAGAAAAAAGTTGGAAGCATGCAAAATTTCACATTTCTGACATTCAAATTTTGTTTCTGACCATGCGGTTTCTAAAAATTCAGCCAAAACTGTACAACTTTTGTATTTACACCTTTCTTCTACCTGTAAAGGTAAAGGCTGTAGGTGTCAATATATAAAAAAACACCCTTTATATTCTAGAAACTCGGTTAATACGGAGTATGGACGTGTGTACCTCGGATAATCAGAATTTTTGGGTCTTTAGACTGACTCGGTTAATCCAAGAGCTCGGATAATTGCGACTCGGGTAATCGGGGTTCTACTGTATAAGACATAAGAGCCTCAAAAGTATGGGGCAATTTGTCCCGACATATCTTGTTCAAAATGAAAACTAAATACAGTCAAAATATATCGATAAAAACCAAAATTTTCAAAAAAGTACCTATACCAGAACCAAATGGAACTTACCAGTGATATCAGGCGGTCATTTTGAATCTTATTGATTCTATTATATATTCCCA
The DNA here is from genome assembly GCA_917834065.1 of Ceutorhynchus assimilis. Taxonomy (NCBI): domain Eukaryota; kingdom Metazoa; phylum Arthropoda; class Insecta; order Coleoptera; family Curculionidae; genus Ceutorhynchus; species Ceutorhynchus assimilis. The sequence goes on from OU892281.1 coordinate 11,033,148, forward strand.
AAAATTCGGTTAAAATCTACAATTTTCTTGGTACGGATGCAACACAAAGGGCCTAAGCCACCCAAAACCAATCAAGGCACAATCGCTTTACTGCAGAAAACGATACCGATATTGGAACTGAGAAAATCAAAGTTCTTTTTTTTTTGATTTCTCGAACAATTGACCCAGGAATTTTTAATGTAAACAATAGGTATTTTTGGTTTGGCCTTGCTATATTTCATAGGTACCATGAGATGGTATATATATAGGTATAATTATTCTATCTATTTCAATTATTAAATATACTATTCTGTCAGATTTTCCATTTTCATCTGTATTAATTTTATGCACAAAACTAATGAACTTCATCAGGAAAATAATTTCTCAATCAGAAAAGAGAGTTTTTAGATTCAAAGTTTCAGAATCATTAGATTGGAAAAACTGGAAGGAGTCTCTAATAACTAGATGGTGTGGTGTAACATTATGTGGAAGAATCGACAAGACCATGACATCCAACTGTTATCAAGTTTAAGGACTGAAGTACATAAATAACTATCAATTAGGAGTCGATTTAATACTGAATCGATCAAGATAATTAATGTTTTATTTTAATATTCTTTGATTTCTGAAGGATTTTTGAATTATTTATCCTTCAGAACCCAAAAATTCAATAAACAAAAGCGTGCAAAAAGTTGGCATCCAGGATTCTATGAATTTGGACCAAGAAGAAGAAAAGAAAGAACCAAAATCAACTAACCCCGTCGAAAAAAATAAAGTTCTCAAAAGATAACTAGGTACCAGAACTATTCAAAAGAGAAGTATTTGAATTATGTACCTATTATGTTCCAAAATGAGCAGGGAAGGAGGTAGTGATATATTTTTTTGTACTAAGTATGTAGGTACCATTGAGAAGTTGAGTACCCAGACAGCACACAGACATCTTGAAGACATTCCTAATAAGAGGTCCACAAATGACATTCAAGACGTCTGCTTACGTCTGCAAGGCGTCTTGAAGACATCGTATGTTACAAAACCTAACGACTTTCAGACATCTACCTAGAGACGTCTTCATAGGACTGGTATTTTATCATTAGGTAGTTTCTTATCACTCATTTCATAACTTTCAATTTCTGTCTATTTGGTTTTTGAAAGTTTTGGGGCATTCTAAAATGGTTCTGAAATTTCCAAAATATTCTGAAGCGCTACAGAGAATGCTTTGGAAAATTCTCAATTAAATTTAAAATGTTTTGAACCTTCCAAAAAGCTTATTGAAATTCTTAAGTAATCTGTGGCATTCTAGATGGTTTTCAGTAACTTCTAATTTTCTAAAAGAAACTATTTATGTGGGAAATTTTTGTAGACGTCTTAAAGACCTCCCTAAGATGTTAACAAACGACATTCAAGATGTCTTTAAAATATCTTGAAGACGTCGTTCGTATATACAAAACCCAACAAACAGACGACTGTCTAAAGACGTCTTTAGGACTAGACATTCTAAAGACGTCTTCAAAGACATTTTTGAATCTCTTTGCAAAACATAAACGATTATTTACTTTTAGGCCCGGTATAGTACCAAATAGTGTGGCTCGGTTGTCTTTAAGATGTGAATTTACGACATCTTATGGTAACGAAATGGTTAGGAATGTTGGATCCCGGTTAGGATATGGTCAGCGATATTTAATATTAACCAGTAAACAACCAGACTCCAAAACGCTTTTTGTAACCAGGGCCCTTATTCTTGGAATAAGGGAGCAGGTCTCCCATGAGAATGAGTATAATTTCAGCTCATTTGGACTTACAGTTCCAGAAATAAAATGGTGTTAAGCAATTTGGGGTGATTTATCAATTTTTCAATTTTTCTGAGTGACCTTTTTCATAGAATCCGGTTCCAATTCTCAGAATAATTTATTGTATGGAATTTGGGGGATGCCAAAACACAAAATCTCAACAAATTTCATTAAAATTTCATCGTTTTAGTACCGTTATCTAGATTTTGGAAAACTTTGAAAGGTCATAACTTTTTTTTTATACTTACATGGTGGGGCACGAAAAACTTCCCACTCAGGTAATTTCCCACTCAGGTGTAGTATGTATTACCTGATACCTGAGAGAACCTGGGTGGGAAGTTTTTCGTGCCCCACAATGTATATATAATATAGAAAGCTGAAATTTTTAGCAATTCTCATATCCCAGTAAAGTACTACAATCCCTGAAAATTTCAGCTCATTTGAACTTATAGTTCCAGAAATAAAATGGTGTTAAGCAACTTGGGGTCATTTATCAATTTTTCAATTTTTCTGAGTGCCTTTTTTTATAGAATCGGGCTCCTAATCTCAGAATAATTTAGTGTATGGAGTTTGGGGATCCCAAAGGACCATTTAGACACAAAATCTCAACAAAAATAAAAATTGAAATTTTATCGTTTTAGTACTGAGGTAGGATTTAGATTTTGGAAAACTTTGAAAGGTCATAACTTTTTTTCTATTACAAATAGAAAGCTGAAATTTTCGGCGATTCTTATTCCAGTAGAGGACTACAATCCCTGAAAATTTCAGCTCATTTGGACTAGTTCTAGAAATAAAATCGTGTTAAGCAAATGTTTCAATAAGTTTACATAAGATTTGCCAAAAAAGGATTAAACATCCAGGGCATCCAGGGTTTACGTAGGTACCTACTTTGATAAAACTGTATGGTATTAATAAAACCATTTGTAGGAATGTGAAGGTACGTATAGTACGTTCAAAAATTACAAAAACCACAGTTTTCCCAAAAAAATAATAAATAAATACTTCTTATCATTCAAATTCTCAAAGATAGCTTTTTTTAGGTTTTAGCATCAGATATACCAATACCTACTATTGAAACCAACTTTAGTTCTTAAAATTAGAATAAACAAAATTCAAACACGTTTTTTATCAATTTACAGACTAGAGTGGTGCCATTGAAAATTGAAAATCCAAAAAAAAAATTAAAAATCACTCACCTTAGTTTCCAGCCTTCCACCAACAACAAAAAAATAGGACGAAAAATTAACGCGTTGGTGCGAATCGGAAAATGCGTCCGGGAAAATTTTTACTTATTTTCTGAACCCTTTTGCCCGTTAGTACGCGCGCGGTACTCAAAGGAGTACCATAAAAATCGCCATGATTAGTCAGGCTGGACGCAGACAAACTGTGGTCGATTCACACAGGTATTAGCGGCCGGGTAAAGCCTCTCGGCAACAGGTGGGGGTACCACCAGCCAGCCTTTACGGGAGTTTTAGCGAAGAACCAACGACGACTTTCTTGAATTGGTAATTTTTAATTAAAAGATCTATTAGTTTTTTTTTTCTTTCTGTTAATGGTACTACCTTGTAATGAATGTCCAAGAATATAATGTTGATGATGGACTTTATGCATATATTTTGTATAGGTAGGTACTAACTTTTCTAGTTTTTCTTTAACACGTCTTTTATTTTATCTCGAAACGTTGCAGCTCCATCAAGTCTATTTTCGTTTTTACTTGCAATAGGTATTTCTTCTTTTTCTAACTATGTTTGAATGCATTTGTCGATGAATTGTATGGGTTTTATTACTGAAAACCCATTTCATTGTTTAGAAAATAGTCAAATACTCAATGTATCTCAAAATTAATAATACATACTCAAATTCAAATCTTATGTATCGATGGCGGCTTTTTCTATCTGGATGAAATTTGGATTCCTGATTTCATTGGGAAGTTTATCGTGTCACAGAAAAATGAAGGGATTTTTGGTAATAAGATGCCTTAACTCCTAAACTTTTTGACCTGTTGTAAGTAATGATCATACAAAGAAAGTTTATCGTTTGGATGGGTACTTTAAGAAATTGGAAATGTTATGTTATGGCATAATGATGCTTCATCAATGCGCATCAATCATTTGCACCTTATTTTTTCAAAAACCTGACGAGAGTATATGGACATGGTAGAAATCCGAGGTGGTTTGATTCTATATTCTATGGGCTGGTAGTTTTAGTTCGATTTCTATAAATGGCACTACCAAGCTACCTCCAACAAAGATGTTGATGATGGTTCTTCTCTACTTTGAACTTTCCTCTCCTCGAAAACCCCATCTCAACTCAAAATATTGGAGTTTTTTGCATTTATATTCCTCTGTTTCCTTCAGACATTTTATATTTTCCTCCAAAATACGTTCTTTTCCAAAAGTGTGTGTTGGTATCCTATAGTGATACCATGCAAAAATTCCACAAAAAAGGCCGTAAGTGAGTACTTGAGTAGCCGTGGTCGCGGACAAGAAAAGGAGCAAAGAATGAAATAAAAGAAGCACTCTCTCTGGTGGTAAAAAGTCAAACGGGCCGTGTCGCGGGTACGGAGGGGCCCCGGCTACGAAGACCGGTTCCATGAGACGACTTCGACGTTGCCAAAGGGGCATTGGAGTTTGCTTTTTGTATTACCGAGAATTAACCGTGGAGTCCGCGGTAAAAGGGCGAAATTACCAATTATGATTGGTACTCTTATTTTTCGAAGAAATAGCTAGACGTTGTTATATGGCCATAACTAAAACCTATTATTCGAAAGATGAGAAAAAGTCACTGGTATGTCGAATGTCTAAGTACCTGAAGCAATTAACAGGGAATAATGAAGAATACTAATTATCACATCATATAGAGAAATGCAAAGCTGTAAGATGTTAAGTTTATTCAGAGAAGAAAAAATAAATAAGTATAACTTTAGAATCTGAATATGTATATTATGGACCAAACCAGGAGTTACATTTACGTTCATTCATTATAATAGAATGTTATCTAACCTTTAAACTCAAAAATTGTCTTTTATTTCATACTGTATCGTGTATCGGTAAAACACACCTTTACGTACCTAATTAGTTTTAGTCCAGAAAATTAATTTATACATCAAGCTCTACTCTTTCTCAACATTTATTTTGGCAATACGAATATTCTCAGGCTGCTAGACAAAAGGCTTTTGAATGACTGATACATCAAAAAATTGTCAGTTCGCCAAAAAAAAAACAAAAATCATCATTACAAAAACATGATTTTATTGCAACCTTCTTTTCCAAAATACATGTACCGAAAGATGTGAATGTTAAATGGGAGCAGGTAAATTAATTCCGGAAACAGATTTTGTACTTCTTTCTAATTTGATTTTTGTAGGTTTTTCAGGAGAAGTAATGACAGTTATATTCAATCTCTTCTACGGCATAATCTACCTCGGAGCATCAATTTTATCTTACCCAGTCCGTTTTTTCGCAACATTCTTCATAATCCTCTTATATTTATTAATTATACCGCTGAAACTCGTCCTGTTTCCAATTAAATTATTCATATTCTTCGTTACTTTTCCCGCAAAAGTTTTGATATTTCTTTTGCAACTTTTTTGCGTATTTCTGATAGTGTTTTTATCGCCCGAGGCTATATACAGGACGACCGCTAATCTATATCAGTCTGGCTACGATTATTGGGCACGAACAAGAAGGATGCATTATTACAGAGGACTAACTTATTGAATAATAAATCTATTGAATATACTGTTTTGAGGTTTTATTTTATGTGTTCAAACTTTTAAGCACCTGTAGAGCGAGCAAAAAAAGCTGATTTTAACAAGAAGCAGAGAACTTAAGTGCAATTAAAGTGAAATGTTTCAATAAAAGACTAATGAAATTAGCATTTGAAATTCAATTTGGTGCTATTAGAACGTGTGGAATCTCAGATAGAACAGCACACAAAGTTTTGAAGACGTATTTTTTAGGTCTGCATACGTCTGAAGATCGAAAAAAGACTTCTAGAAGACGTTGTTTTGAAAATGTCCATAAGATATCGTAAATTCACGTCTTAAACAAAACTATTTGGTATTTTTTTTTACAACCAGGCCTACAAGTGAATTATGGCTTATGTATTAAAAGGACATATTCAAAGACGTCTTTAAGATATTTCATTGAGGACGTCTTTGAAATGTCTTAGTCTTATAGGTACGACTTTAGGCAGATGTTTTATAGACTTCAAGATGTCTTTAAGACACCTTAAAGATTTCTTGCTTTAAGTAATCAATAAACGTCTATATAGAATGTCATTTGTGGACACCTTAGGGACGTCTTTGAGATGTCTACAAAATTTGTTTCTCATTCAAGATTATTCTTGTAGCGCTTCAGAACATTTTGAAAATTTCAGAAGGAACCATTTTCAGAACGCCCCAAAACATTCAAAAATCGATTTACAATTTCCAAAAGATTTTATGTCCTAAGTATATGTAATATTCTACATTTTCTATGGTAACGTTGTCTATGGTGATGTTAACATTCATTTTTGCTCATTATTTTGGTCTTGTTTAGGTTCATTCTTAGGCCTATTTTCTTGGATTGTTCATTTAGCTCATTCAGCATGTTGTTTAGTTCTTGAATGTTGGTGTTTATCAAGACTATATCATCTGCAAATCTGAGATGATTGAAGTAAACTCCATCGATGTTTAGGCCCTTGTTTTTCCATTCTAACTTCTTAAAAACATTCGCCAGTGCTAGGGTAAATAGCTTGGGAGAGATGGTATCCCCCGTTGTACTCCTTTACCAAGTGATATTTTTTCTGTTTTGAGATCGTTGTCTATTTTTACGTGAAAGGTTGCCTTATCAGATATTTTTAATAAGAGTAGAGTATCTCGAATCGATTCTTGCGTCCTCCATTGCCGCTATAGAAAAGACCAGGTTTCAACGCTGTCAAAGGCTTTCTGGTAGTCCACAAACGCCAGATATGTATAGTTGTTTAGTAGAGCTGCTCGTAGAATATTTGTATTTCCCTTCTAATTTCCTGTTTGTCTGTGATTAAGATTCCTTGATTGTTTTTAATTTTTACAATTTTCTGTTTTCGCCTCTCTTGGTTCAATCTTAGAACTCTCATGCCTTTATTTTTCTTTATAGTTTCCAGGATTTTGTTTGTTTTGTTTCCTCTTAGGTCTTTTCTTATTTATTTTTTCGTTGTCTTATTTAGGGTATTATATTCCTGGGAGTCTCTGTCAGTTTTTTTTTCTTTTTCTTATTGGTTCTATCGTCTCTGGTTTTAATTTGGTATCTGATCTCTGTCTCATTCCACTGCATGTTTTCTTTGCAGCTGTAGTTATATCATGTGATATTTTATTGAGGATTTCATCTATGTTCTTTTTGGTAGGTTTCCGGATTGATTTGCAGGCCATCTCTTGTAGGGAATGCATATCTGGTGACCAGTCCTCTCCGTTCTATGTTGGTGTTTATTTGTATCTTTGCACGCACTAGTCTATGGTCGCTTCTGCTAGCGAGGATGAAGTCTATAAAGTCTATTTCATTTTTCACAAGTCCGCCTGGGCTTCGCCACGTCCACTTCCTTTGAGTTTGTTTTTGGAAGAAGGTATTCATATACAGTAGAGTTTTTCGTTGTTCAAGAAGTTTACGAACGAATCTCCTCGTTCGTTCCGTTCCCCCTGGCCAAAGTTCCCTATGTATCATCTGGTTGTTTATTTTCTACCTTGGCGTTAAAGTCCCCTGTAATGATTACATATTAAGTGTTTTCGAGGTTTCTGGCCCGTGTAATGTCTTCGTATAGTTCTTCTATTAGTTCGTTGCCTGCTGTGCTTGTAGGTGCATAGCCAGTGTATCAATTGGATAGTGTATCTTCTGTTTGGTCTTATTACCTAATATATCACCCTGTTTAATATTGTTTGAATTGCCTGTTAACGATAAGAGCCATTTCCCCTGGCTATGGTTAGTCTCGGAGTTGTTTTGAAACAGGTTGTGCCCAGAATTAAGAGTAGTCATTTTTAAATGAGTACCCAATAATAATGAAATATTAGTTCTGAAAACGTCTTTATAGGCAGAGACGTCTGAAAGACGTTGGGTTTTGTAACATACGACGTCTTTAAGATGCCTTGAGGACGTATAAGCAGACCTCTAAAAGATTTCTTCTGTGCTCTCTGGGATGTCCCAAATTCTAAATTATAAAGTAGTAGTAGTAACAAATATTATGTACCTATAATACCTACCTAGTTAACTAAATTCATTAAAAAAAAATCAGAGTCGTAGACGAAATGTTTGTATTGTATATTGTATATCACAACTACGGTAACGGTCATTACAGCACTTGTGGAGTTACCATATACAGGGTGACCATCGACTTTGAATCACCCTGTATATCAATATTCCAACTCTTTTTCTGATTTACATAAATGACCTCATAGATAAAACAGTAAATCCACTTTATTGCTTTGCAGATGATGGCAATGTAGTCTCCTCACTCATTCCACCGACAGGTCTTTCCGCACGTGAATTCCATCATCTTAGACTAACTCAAATATCGCAGATAAATAACGACCTGGAGATAATAGAGGACTGGGGTAACAAAAACCTTGTACAGTTCAACGCGCAGAAAACCCAAGCAGCTCTGTTTTCAAAAAAGACCAGCACCGGTGAGCCAAACATCATGCTATCTGGAAGTGCTGTCACATTACAGAGTCAGTTGAACATCTTGGGGGTTACTGCAGAGACCAACATGTCTTGGCACAGTCACGTGGCAGATATTGCTAAAAGGGCCTCCCAAAAGCTGGGGGTGCTATTTCGTACAAGACATCTGTACACACCAAGCCAATTGCTGACACTCTACAAAGCCCAGATTCGACCAACTATGGAGTACTGCTCACAAATATGGAGTGCAGCACCCAAACATACCTTAATGCTTTTGAATACCGTGCAAAAACGAGCTATCAAGCTGATCAATGACCCCGCACTTACTCGTAACTTGGATGGTCTCGAACATCGCAGAACGGTGGGCGATTTATCTCTCTTCTACAGGTACTATCACGGAAAATGCTCTGAAGAGTTGGCACGTATGATTCCACCGAGAGTAGCACCTACCAGGCGAACCCGTCAAACAGACAGTAACCATGAATTTACTGTCAAACTAGAGGCACCAAGAACCTCATTATATCAGAATTCATATCTCTGGAGAACAGCATCGCTGTGGAATAAACTCCCTGCGACGGTTTTCCCTGCAGGTTACAACCTGAACCGTTTCAAGACCAACATACACCGACATTTCCGCGCACTTGCCGCTTCTCGAGCGTGATAGGACATTTTCTTGCGAGTGCGCATATCCGTAAAAAAAAAAAAAAAAAAAAAAAAAAAAAAAAAAAAAAAAAAAAAAAAAAATTCCCGACTCTTTACTCTTTACTATTAGACCCTGAGATAGGGCCTGTTTAGTGGAGTCTTTCGCCGGAAAACTCGATTTCGACCTGTGATTACCCGTCTGGCGATTTTTCAGTGTTATTTTCACAACAAAACCATTTATCCTCTCGATTGCCAGACAAAAAGTAAACGCGGAAGGTTCTTTTCTTTTCTCTTGGAAGTTGACACCCATCCCCATTTTTTCAGCTATTGGAAAGCATCTGGTATTTTTCATGGGTGAATTATTTATCAATGTCAATCTTTAATTAAAAAGCCAGAAAATTGAAAAAAAAATCTTCATGTAAATCAATTTTTTTCTTATGTAAATTTTCGAACGGGTGGCAGGCATTAAAATCACCCCTAATCCACTGATCTCCCTAATCTCATCAGCTTAGTAGCCACATTCAGCCCACAAAATGCCAGACAAAAAAATATGACTCCACTAAACAGCCCCTATCTCACAGTCTATATAATGGAAGCCTATATCGTACTAGTGATATAATTATTAACTTCTTTCGGATAAGATAAAATAATACCGTATGCTTATAGCTATATAGGGTTTCGAAAACGATAGGTATGTTCATGTCTGTTGGAACCTCAATGGTTGGAGCAGATTTTGAGCTATAGTGTCATGCATGTATCATGGGGGAAAGAAAATTGGTATCACCAATGAACTATCACTGATTTTTGAATTTGACAACCTCACACAGTTTGAGAGCTCTGTTGGAACAAAACTTGTTTTAATCGATACCAATGATTAATTCCAGAACTATCGGCCTATCAAGAGCACTATCATACCATACTACTATCGAATTCAATCCCTAATTTTTTCTTGAACAATCGATTGTTGTAAATGACATAACATCAAACTATCGATAATAATCGGTAGAGCCCACCCGGACCGAAATGAAATATCGGTTCCGTTCCAGTTCCGGTACGCATCATGACAAATATCGGTTCCGGTTCTTAGACAAATATTTCGATCCGGTTCGTACCAATAATTCCGGCTTTAACGGTTCATACCGCTATAGTTTTTCACAAATATCTGCTGACAGAAAAAAAATATGTTTCTGTAATTTGTGGTTTATTTTTTGTTGGATTCCTCTGCCTATCCGCAAAAACTTTAATAAAAATAATTATTAATAATGATAATCAGTTGAATAATAAAAATATCAATCTCCAACCACACCAAAAGTACCAGTGATGACATAGGCAGTGCGTTTTTTCTTGCCTTGATACGTGTAGGTAGGCTATGATCGCGCTGATTTTTTATGCTTTATGCATATTTAGTTTTAGGTTTCAGGTTCTAGTACATTATTTAATATTCTAAAACAACCTTTGTTTAAATCTTGTTTGCACCTTCCTCTTGCCTATTATGTTGATCAAAATTAAATGATATTTTCATCATACCTAAATCCCTATGTATATTCTTAACTACGACCGCTGGCGCAAACCGCTTAAAGCCTAGTACTCATAACTGCGAAATTCGCATTTTTTTGACATTGCTTCGACACATTGACGTTTGATACACGCATAAAACGTCAAATTGTCAACGCAATGTCAAAAAAATGCGAATTTCGCAGTTATGAGTACTAGGCTTAACGAGTCGACACCGTTGATGACGTCGGCAACGGTGCAACACCATATCGTCACCAAAAGTAACTGGGACACAAATAATGCATAATAATATCCTGGACTAATTCTAATGTCATTCATTTTAATGCATTTAATGCATAATTTGACAAATATTTGACAATAAAATTCATATAATAGGACAAGAGCTAATGTGATGCTGTCCCAGTTACTTTTGGTGACGATGGTAATTGATTCCAAAAATCGAGGCCAATGGAGCAATCCTGTAGTAGTGTGTAATATCCTTGGTGTGCCTAGCTGAGTTTAGGAATGCTCGCTTTCCAAGGCTCATTTTCTTTAGAGTGTTAAATTTATGACCAAACAGTCCAACAACAGAACCGATTAATTTATATCGGTTCCGGTTCTGCCTGCCTTACAACTTTCATAGGTTGCCTGGTAATGGTAATGGGTAACGATGACGCCTCTGGGGTGCCATATGGAAAGGACCCCGCACACCTCTTATGGGTTTTTGGTTTTCTGTCAAACTCAATGAAATTTTGATATGTGCTAGACCTTGACTTCCTGATAAAAAGTTCTCATGGGCCCTAACCAATCCTATGATTAGTTTTTGAGATACAGGTACTTTAATGTCCAAGAAATGTACACATTTTATATGTATTCAAATCTACCTGTCACTTAATATTAGGTCTGTTTCTGCAAAAATCACAAACCCGTCAGAGCGAATTTGATTGGTCGAAAACAGTCAGAAACAGTCAGAAAACTAGTTTCAACCAATGAAATTCTCTCTGACTGACCTATTAATAGGTGACAGGTAGATGTGAATGCATATAAAATGTGTACATTTCTTGGACATTAAACCACCTGTATTTCGGAAACTATTCATAGTATCGGGTTGGGCCGATGAGAACTTTTTATCAGTAAGTCAAGATATACCACATATCAAAATTTCATTGAGTTTGACATAAAACCAAAAACCCATAAGAGGTGTGCGGGGTTCTTTGCACTATGTTGAGGCCCCTCAGATGACGTTATAAAGTTATCAGGGGTGCGTTCAAAAACGGCAATTCTAATGCCAAAACTTACTTTTCCTACGAGCGTGCGCAAAGTAGTACTTTTCCGCACGCATTTCCGGGCTCAAAGTTACACTTTTCCGCACTCAGTGCGGATACGGGCCTTATCCGCACTGAGTGCCGAAAAGTAATTATAATTGTCAAGCAACAATAAGTGCACCTGTCGACTTTGACGCATGATGACAAATTTTTCCTCTTGTTTCTATATCAGCAGCCAACATCTATACAAACACCAAATATAAATTAACTTTGACACATTGTCAGATTTGTTCTCTATTTATATGCAAAAATCTACAAACTTTTTCATCAAATTTAAACGCTTTAAGATGAACAGCTCTGACGAGGATTTTCTGTTATTTTTTTTTGTTATGTAATTTTTTGATAAATGCATAGGTTCCCTTCAAGTTAATTAAAAATAACAACAAATTATCGTTTTTTTTTTTTAAATTTTTGTTATTACCTACCTGATATGAAGCTCGTAGGAAACATTTTGTTCCTAACACGTGCGCAAAGTGTCTTTTCCGCACGCAAACACGTATCCGAACTCCGCTCCGCGTCGTTCGTATAACTGTGTTTGCGTGCGGAAAAGTAACACTTTGCGCACTTGTTAGGAAAATAACTATTTCCCCCTCCACCAGTAATGCCGAACCACGTAGGTTGAAGCCGAACTCGAACGCAAAATGCCAATTTTGGCTTGGCTGTAGCCATTCCTGAACGCAGCCCAGGCAACTTACCTCTCTCAAGCAACCTTGGTTTCCTTCGACCTTAAGGAAGCTTTGAACGTTTAGAATTGACATGACTCTTGTCAAATAGTAGCAGGTGTCCATTCCGGTGCCGGTCCGCAAAAAAAAGAAAACAATTCCGTTACCGTTTCCAGTTCCATATCGTTCCGGTTCGGATCCCTGGTGTCCACAATCGACAGTTCTCGAACTCGTCGATAGTAAACTACTATCGAAATCAATCGATAACTTATTTCCTTGAACAATCGATTCTTTTTGATATTAATCGACATTTTCGTACAAAAAAAAAAAAAAAAAAACCAATTTTGAAGAATTTTATGACATCAGTATTTTCTTGCATTAAAATTCATTTGATCAAAATGATAAGCATTAGAGCGATTAAAATTCAAACGAGGGCACACCATTCACATTCACCATTCTCAATCAATAAGAACGTTACCTACTTCATTGATCGAATTTTACGGAGCAAGAAAGAGCGCTCCGTGCGAGATTTGAGAGCGTTCTATTGCTCATGTCGAACTCGTGAATTTCGCCGACAGCTACGCTCAGTTTTAAAGCCGAACATGTGAATCCGCTTCGGATCGTTTTTTTGTTCAATCGGGTGCAGTTTTGAGGCAAAAGTTGAAAGCGCTATATCATTGATAAGTCGATGGTGGCAACTATCGATAGTTCTCAAACTCTAGGAAAGGAGTGCGTTCGAAAAAGGGTTAAAATTTACACAAAGGTGAGAGTGGGTATATGGTCGTTTCTGCAGAAATCACAAACCAGTCAGAATGTGAGAAACAGTCAGAAAACTAGTTTCAACCAAAGGCTGTTTTCGATTTGTTTTGGTCCACTTCAAGGCCAACCAAATTAGAATCGACCGTTTTGATTCCAAACCGATTACGTCACAGGAATCGCTTGGTCCGTCTAAATTCGAACCAGCTTTGCGAGTTGGTTCGAATTTTGGTATGAATTTCGGTTCGCTCTTATAACTTTTAAACATGACGTTTTTCTTGATAGACCAAATTCAAAAGCTGTCAACCGACTTCTGTCATATCCGAACCAACCAGGCCGAACCTGGTTGCGAATCGAAAACGGCCGATGAAATTCACTCTGGCTGGTTTGTGTGTTCTACAGAAACAGACCTATTTTATTATAAGTGGATTTAAATTATGAAAAACTGACAAGAATGACAGCAGTGAAATTTATCTAGCGGCAGAGTTGGTTAAGAAAAGCCGCTTTTGTGTTTGTGCTTCATGCACGATGTAGCACAGTGTTCTGTGTTTGAAACGCAAAAGTTAGCAGCTCTCGAAGCGCAGTACGACTGGAACACGAATACGCGCTTGAAGCATTTGCGCGCGCAAAAGCTCGATTGCGTGCTCAAGATGGTCAGCTGGAAAGCGGCTAAAGAGTGCACTCTGGGTAGCACCCTGGATATGTTTGAACTAGCGTGAAAGTCAACAGGAGTTTATACCAATTCATTTTGGAAAGGATGGTGTGCACTCGGTGTGACCCCAGACTCATTTCGAACGCACTACAGGATTCAAGATCGATACCGGCTTGATACGCTCCGAATCCTACCACACGTCAATTTTCGGGAAAATTCCGACAGATGACAGAACGAGAAGATGGAGAATGGAGAGGGCATATAAAACAAAAACCAGCTGACTGATGATGACTGTGACATAACAAAAAAAATGAAAATATCCTTTGTGTAAAAATTTAGATTATTTTCCTTTATCCAGGTTTGTTATAAAGATTAATCATTTATATTAATTATTCAAATTAGCCCCATATTATTATGTAAACAAGTGTTATCAGCTTTTAACCCAACAATGTTTGTACACAAAAATCAGCTGTTAGGTGTCAAGAAGTTTTTAATTTTAAGATTATCAATAATTTAAAAATATAAACAATTAATTGGCTTGATTAAACATTTTTCAGCTTTTACACACCAAAACCAAGCAAACTTATCTAGAAAATCAATTATTTCGCACAGAAATCTCAATGATATAGTTATTTAGCAGTCCTAGAAAAAGTACAGTGTGTTGCGTGTAAAAAGCACTTTTCACACTTGTGTGGTTTGTGCCACTCGCCTGCGGCTCGTGCCACCAAACTTCCCCACGCGTGTGTAAAGTGCTATTTTCAACACTTGTTGCACAATATACTATTCTATGTCCTCTCTAAACCTAAACACACAAACGATAAGTATTATTATTTGCTTTTTAGGACAATTTGTACCTTGTTTTTAAATTATGTGCAATAACGCAGTATTACAGAGGATATTTTAGCGAAATGGAAGGACAAATGGACGGTATAAGTTGTTCGCAATTTACTTTTTACAATGACTTTGATTCGGCCAACCTGTCACGAGTTGAATTCATTGCACACAGCGAATCTGGTAAGAACTCTCAGCCTTTTCTTTTAAAAACAAATTTGAAAAAAGCTGGTATCCTAAATTTGATCAGAATATAGAAGGTCTGTTTCTGCAGAAATCACAAACCAGTCGGAGTGAATTTCATTGGTTGAAACTAGTTTTCTGACTGTTTTCAAGCAATGAAATTTACTCTGACTGGTTTGTGATTTGTGCAGAAACAGACCTAGAATCAAACCACTGATCGAGCATGCAATATTTGAGGAAAAGGAATATCAGTTAGGAGTTATTGAAACAAGGTACAAACTTATGTGGGAGAGGCGGAAAACAGTTTAATTTAGGTTTTAACGCTGCTCCAATTTTGTTCTTTCCTAAATTTCAATCTTTTTTCCATCTATGTAGGTACATACAGTTTTTGAATAATTATTGTCATCTGATTATAAAATTTTGTATATTATCGTATGAATCTCCATTCGTAGGTCGATCAAGTGTGTGGTATCACTCTGTTTCTGACAACCCCTTCAACCTTCCCTGTTAGTATGAATTTAATCCCATGTACAGTTTTTGAATAATTGTCATCTGATTATTGACACCAACTTTGAGTTTAACCGGAGATTAAATTTAATTGGAATTTTCAATCATGGATTAAATTCAAAGTTGGTGTCAAATGATAGTTTGTGAAAATCTAAGACAAGCATATAAAACCGGTTTTGCTGTAAAATTAACCGTTTAGGTGGAACAGCCTGTCAAAGTTGCAAAAAAGTCAAATTTTAACTGTCAATATTTCCAAAACAGTTGAACTTAGGTATAGTGTATATCACATGAAATCTGGTCAGAATTTCACGTACAGTCTGTTTTTTTAAAAAAAAAAAGATAATTCCCCAAGTCAAAAATTTAGTAACTATGTTGGCAACACAAGCCTTTTCTATATAAAAAACTAGCTAATGACCCGCTGCGTTGCCAGCGTGTAAATACATTTTGAAATAATACACTTCTTTTCAAATTTTGTTGTTGATTTTCTATTTAATTTTTTTTTTTTAATCCGATATCAGAGTCGCTTGCCAGTGAGTTCAGTGACGCATTTTAAGCACTCCAGAGCTGCTCTAGAGCGCCCCGGGCTGTTTATAGGCGTTCCAGTGTATCAGAGTTTTATGCAACCGAACTTTTTTTTTCGGGATAAAAAATAGCCTATATCACTCTCCTCTATAGCCGATTCGATTGACCGGATTAGATCGATCTGGTTCAATTTAAGTGAACTACACTGTGTTCGATTCAAGCTGGATCAGTGCACGCTCATCAACAAAAAAATGATCTAGATCAGAAGAAGTTCACCAAATCGATCTAATCTGGGTCAATCGAATTCACCTTATATAGAGATACGTGGTATTAATTCAAGATCGGTCCAGCCGTTCTTGTATTTAAAAAATAATAAAGTTACGTCGGTTGAATGCAAGCCTAAATAAATGAAATATAGCAACGTTGTTTCATGCTGTCAAAAAAAGTTGGGTTATGTAATGTGAATGAGTTTGTTTACAATAATTAAATTAATAATTAATTCAAAATTAATTTCTTTTTCCGAGATGCGTAACCTATCCACAAACCTTCCTTGGGATGGCAATAACAACCTACCAAAGTTTGATCGTAATCGGATAAGTGATTTTGGAGCGCATATCCAGATACCCCGCGAACTTTGATTTTTATATATATAGATGTGAAAGCATTGACAGTTTTACATTGTATTGCCAACATAATGTCATTTTGACTTTTATCTTTAAAAAAAAACAGACTTTAGAATCCGAATATTCAATAAGATACAGGGTGTCCCATTAGAGAAAATTTTTTTTTTTTGTTTTTTAAACTTTCTGCCTTGCTTTCTGCAATACCCTGTATGAACAAAACTATGTTTTCTGAGAACTATTTTTCAAGCACTACACCTTCCCTATTTACATTTTTTTGTACACAGTGGAAAAAAAAAGTTTAGAAAATATAAAAAATGACCCTGTACAGGGTGCTGCAATTTGGAGTGTTTTAACAGGAAAAACACACTTCCAGACCAGATAGAGGAAAATTGACTTAGGTGTCATGGGATCGATTTTTGAGAAACGTCAATTGTCAATCGTATCACGATATCTTCAATGGTACCATTGATACAGGGCGATTTTCGATTTTCTCCTATTATGAAAAATGTCTATAAGTTTTTTATTCATCAATTTTTTTCATTTCTTTAAAAACATTATGTAGACACTTTTTTGAGCACAATCCAGTGGCGGACTCGGTTTTTTTCTATATCGCTCCAATTTCAAGATATCGACCAAATTCCGATATTTTCAAATGAAACATCCTTTATATTAATAGCTCATTGGATAGCTCTGTTTTTGCTGATTTCAACGATATAAAGTTCGATAGGTTTGTCTCTAACAGTTTTCCAGAAAAAAAATTATATCTGTTTCAGTCATAAGAAACAATGTGTTAGAAAGAGACCTTCCTCACTTTCCTTACACATATAAAATCCTTTTCTAACACATTGGTCCTTACGACAAAAACAGATATAATTTTTTTTCTCGAAAACTGTTAGAGATAAACCTATCGAACTTTATATCATTGAAATCATCAAAAACAGAGCTATCCAATGAGCTATTAATATATAGGGCGTTTCATTTGAAAATATCGGAATTTGGTCGATCTTTCTGCAAAATATCAATCCCCATCACCCATTATCCATATCCTAATAATTTTTAGCCGTGGTTAAACAACCGTCAACCTCATCAAACAATAAAACTGTCGAAATACCAGATGCGGAGTTTAACTTGTGGACCAAACCCGATTGTCACAATACAGAATTTGAAAATGGCAATAGAACGTGGTTCTATTTCGGCATCAAAGGTACAGAATGGATAAGGTTTTTGGCAAAATACTAAATTATTTTTCATGTAGCTCCTCAAGGCGGTTTACTGGTCAAACTCAACCTGGTCGATTTGAACAGACAAGGAAAAATGTACAGTCAGGGCATGGCACCTGTATATAGAATTTTACCTGGCAAATCTAAATGGGAACGGATACATGATAAACCTGTATATAATGTATAAGCAAAATATTATTTCTAAAACTTTTCATATTACTATGTATTATCATTGTAGACTGTTGAAGATATTTTTATATTATCTTTTAAATTCCGTACTCCTGAAAATCTGGACAGTTGCACGTATTTTGCTTTTACATATCCATTTTCCTATATGGAATTACAAAAAATGATTAGCAATATTAGTTTGAAATACTTGTCCATTGCACCTATTTCTGAGGATGATATTTATTACGTTAGAGAAACTGCTTGTTTGTCATTGGAAGGACGCATTGTTGATTTGATTACTATTTCTTCCTATCATGGAATTACTACGGAAAGAGAGGATAGGTTGAAAAATCTTTTTCCCAATAAAGATGCTCAAAGACCTTATAAGTTTGTTGGAAAAAAGGTATAATTTAATGTTCTAACTATTATCACTAAATAATGGATTTTTTTTAGGTCATATTTATCTCAGCAAGAGTCCATCCAGGTGAAACCCCTTCAACATTTGTGTTCAATGGATTTCTCAATTACCTTTTATGTCGAGATGATTTGCAATCCCAAATTTTAAGGAAAAATTACGTATTTAAGCTAATACCTTTTTTGAATCCAGACGGAGTGGCTAATGGACATTACAGAACAGATACTAGAGGTGTTAATTTGAATAGGATTTATTTGAATCCTAGCATAGAGGAACATCCATCTATTTATGCTGCAAAGTCTTTAATTAGGTAATGATGATGTTTGTTTTTGCTTTATTTTGTATATGATATTTTTTCAAGATATTATCATTTTGGTTTTGAAAAAGAAGAAGCCATACCAAAATGTGACCAGTGCAAAAAGGACCCTAACAGCAATCACGAATCTCACAAGGGTGATACCGATAACTTAAATAAGCTTTCTAGTATGTCGTTAAAGGAAGAAGGTGATTCCTCTGTATCGTGGTGCACCAAATGTAAGGCTAACATAATAAAACTAGAAAATACCATGCCGGGCATTTCGACGCTGGTACCAACTTTTAATTTGCCCTCGAATACTCCTCTAGGGCACAATTTTTGTCGGCAGTGCGGCACGGCTCTGACCCACACCGAAAGCAAGGAGGAAGTAAAGTTCGAAAATGTACTCGCCAACCGCGGCGACGTCAATTCCAACGAATCCGGAATATTTTTGTATTTGGATTTGCACGGGCACGCTTCCAAAAAAGGGATTTTCATGTACGGAAATCATTTCGACGATCTCGAACGGAGGGTGGAGTGTATGCTGTTGCCGAAACTGATGGGGATGAACAATCATCATTTTCATTTTCAAGGGTGCAATTTTACGGAGAGGAATATGTATCTCAGGTAAGACTTATTGCTTACTTACTTATTAAAATTACTAATGAGTTAACATTTTGAGTCTCTTCTGAATTATTCAATGAGTATTCATAATCTTGATTCTTTAGCTTTAGAATCCTCAGTTTTAACTCATGAATCTTCAATTTTGATTCAATTCAAGAATCTTTCTTTTCTGGAATCTTGACCTGAAATCTTTGGAGTACTGGGATATTCAGAATCTTGATTGAATCTTCATTCTTCAGGTTCTTACGTCTAGTTTTTTCAGAGTTTTCAGCATTATGTCATCATTTTTCAGTGTTTGGTATCAAGTCTTCAGGATCTTTAGGCTTAAATTTTCACACTTTTTAGTATTGAATCATGAATCTTTAAAGTCTTTAGGGTAATTCTTTAGTCATTTATGAGTCTTTGCTGTTTTCAGAATCAAATGAGCTGAAATTTTCAGGGATTGTAGTCCCTTTATTGAGATAAATTTCAGTGAAAATTTCAGCTTTCTATCTATAATAGAAAAAAAGTTATGCCCTTCCAAAGTTTTCCAAAATCTAAATCATAAGGTAGCTCTACCTTCTTACTAAAACGATAAAATTTCAATTTTTTTTTTTGTTGAGATTTTGTATCCTAATGGTCAATTAACATCCCCCAAACTCCATACACTAAATTATTCATCACCCCAAATGCTTAACACGATTTTATCTCAGGAACTATAAGTGCAAATATTCTCAACTAAAGAACACATCCTCAATATTGAGTTTTCAGGAGTTTGAATCAACTTTTCAGAGTTTTCTAACATTGAGTTACAATACTTATGTGTGCATTTTAACCGTTTTCAGTGTTGATTCTTTGGGTATGAGTCATCAGAGTCTTTGTTAGTTCCTATCGAGTTTTAGAATTCAACTCTTGATTTTGTTTCAGTTTCAGTATAGAAATGTGACTTTTAAATTCCCACTGCTAGTTGTTTAGTCATAAGCATTTATCAGAGTTAATTTTTGAGTCATCAGCCAGTTCATCCAGCCAAAAATCCCTAGTCTACAGGTCCGATTTTTCAGAATTTTCAAGAGTCTTCGGTGTTTATTCTTTTATGTCATGCGGCCCACGAATTTTCAGAGGCTGTGTTGCCTTCAAAATCTTGCCTCAAAAATCCAGTCATTAGGTTCTTTAGGGTTGACTTCTTATATTTTTCAGTAACTTCAGATTGGTTTTAGAATCTTGCCTCTCATATTCCGTTACAGAACCCTCATGCTTGATTCTTCAGAAGTCATGAAATAATGAGTCATAAGTCCTGATTAAAGAAGTCTTGACTCTTCAATGTTTCTAAGACACAAATTTGATTTAACTTACAGAGATAAACGTGATGGTATGAGCCGAGCAGGTTCAGGAAGAGTAGCCGTACTATCATTCACAGGAATAATAAAAAGTTACACTCTAGAGTGCAACTACAATACCGGAAGACTTGTAAACGTGCTACCGCCAACAGTCAAAGAAAACAACGGTAAAGTCCACACTTTGCCAGTACCGCCTAAATATACACCGCAAATATTCGAAGAGGTAATTCACCTAAAAGCCTAAACTCTATATTACAAAATCAAATTGTAGGTTGGCCGTTCGTTGGGCGCCTCAATTTTGGATCTGACCGGTCAGAATCCGTTTTCCCGATTGCCAAATTCCGAATTTCACAATTTAACCGGTCTCAGGGATTGGTTGCGCAACAGTTGCGCTACCAACAATTTCGGCGAAGCCAAACCGAAGCTGACGAGGATGCGCAATTCGTCTGTTACGGGCCAAACGCAGGTAGGCAATAATAATGACAATGTGGAAATAACCACTTGTACAGTGTGCTAAATTTTTTTACAATCTGTGTGTTTTTGTTTTTCTAACTTTAAAAGGATTGGATACCTATACATAAACATGTATATTTAGTTATTATTTTGTCAGATAATTAGTTTGCTAAAAGCTTGAATGGCCAGTATGTACTACTTTTAAATTGACTTTTATTTCATTATTTATGTTATCCATTCTTTTAAAAGTTTGCCATTTTGTTTTAACATTTCTATTTCTTGTTTTTACAGTAATTTAACATTGATTATTCAAAGCTTCGATATTTTTATTTAAAATAAGGGAGAAGCTCTAATCCCAGAGTAAATGAATCCTATTTTTGTACTTCTTTATTATATGAGTCATCATCAAAACACAGAAATGACTTTTTCTGTATTTTTGACCTTGTATCAGAACTTGACTAGAGAAAATTTGACTGGAATCCAACATTTCATATTTTTATACACATTCCTTATTTTGTATGTTTTTTTTGTTGAAAATTGTATTGTTACAAAGCTAATCTGTGATAATTAAATTTGTATATAACTATCGAATACCTACTTATTACTAATTCTGGCACTGTTATATGCACTATATTTTTTATTTAAAAAAAAAATATAAATGATGTATTTTTACGAAGATTTTTTTTTACATTTGTACCTACACCTATTATACTTACTTATTTTTTTATTTTGTTTTTTGTTGATTGTCGATTTATTTTTTGGCTTCCTGTATCGTCTTGGCAAAAATCTCAGGTTTGAACGAATAATGGGTTTTTATGAGTTATTTGGTAATGGGTACATACATGGATTGAACATTTTTTTTATTGAAAGAAGTAGAAATAGATCCATAATGAGTGTTTCAAACACCATTTTCTAAAAATATCAATTTTATGTGCACAAACAGGGTCTAATAAAATGTACACCTTTAGGAGATCTGGGGACATTCTCTGGTATTTACACAACTTAGGTACCTATGCTTAAAAGTTTTTTTTAGTTATTTTAGGTATTTCAGGAACCAGCAAGGCAATTATTTATATAACTGACCCATAATTCTTGAAATCGATATGAGGAATAAAAAGATACCTTTTTATCCATGGTCCAGCATCTAGAGTCTCTGAGAGATGCCTAGTGAATTTTTTTTGTTGAGAAACCTGAGTAGGCTGCTTCTGTTAAATTAAATATAACTGTGTTTTGAAGCAACGAGGATATAAATTTCACTGATTTCGTTGAAAATGTATTTAGGTAGCGGCTTAGTTAAAATATCTGCAACATTTTCATTTGTTGGGATATATTTTAAGATAAAAAGCTCCTTCGCTATACAGTCCTTAATACAGTGTGCCTTAATGTCTTTATGTTTCTACTGTTTTTGAAATTTTCCATAGACCTTAATGCACCTTCTTGATTGTCAATTAAAACTAATGATTCCATATTTTTTATAGAAAAATCACTGCAAATGCCTTGTAAGTAAATAAATTCTGAAGCAGTCATTGCACTGGCAAGATATTTTGATTCATGGCTCGACTGTGCAACAACATTTTGTTTTTTCGACCCCCATGAATTTTGTTCAAAAACACTGCATAACCACTGACACTTTTTCTGTCTAATTGATCACTGCCCTAATCCGCATCAGTGTAGGCCGTTAGTTGCTTCTTGCTTTCCGTGCTTCTTTCATAAGTGAGTGACTTGTTCTGTATTTGTTTCAAGTATCTTAGGATCCTCTTTGCAGCTATCCATTCTTGTTCTGTAGGTTTATCCAGATGAATTACAGAGCATTAAATATCTGGTCTGTTTATTGTAGCTGGGTATAATAATGAACCAATAATTTTTCTGTAGGGTATGTTAGTTCTAAGTGGTTGATCCTCTGTTTGAAAATTTGGTTCCATAGATCTGGATATAGTTTTGCAGTCTTCCATTTTGAATCTTCCTAGCATTTTCTCAATAGTTCCTTTTTATGAGATGTGCACTCAGCGGCGGATTTAGGATTCCTTCTAGGGGGGGGCGATCCATCAGGGCCTCAGGCTCAGATAAGAAATAATAAAAAAACGACTTAAATATACAGAGTGGCAAAAAAGTCGCGTATAATACCTGTAACTTTCTAATTACCTCGTATACGAAAAAGTGACCTTAATGAAAGTTGCTCAGTAAATTAGGGACATAAAGCTTCCGTATTTTTTGCTCGGTATCCGTATCGGTATCGTACTGCGCATGTGCAGAAGCGATACGGAGGCCGAGATACCGTACGTACAACGTGACGTTACGGCCCTCTCGCGGTATCCGTATCGGTAACGTATCTTGACATTCCTGACGCATGTGTCAAATTTCAAATGAATATAACCTCCCTTTTCTTCCGGGTTGATTTAATTTGTTTAGTTTATACTTTCTTGAGTTTCTTGTGTTTAGTGCTTCTCTATCGCAAAAAAATAACAATTTTAAGGTTAGATATAAAAACGCCGAAGTTTTGAGACAAAAATGTCTAGGTTATGAAATGCGTTTACGTTTACCGGAACAGGGAGCGCTTTAACAGCCTTTTCGCTTGTCAACGTATCTAGTTGCGTTACGGATACCGATACCGATGAATTATTTCAAGTAGCTTTATGTTCCTAATATTTCCCACAATTCTACTTAAACGTATTGCCTGTGTCACTTCTGGTTTGTTTGCTATCTAGACCAACTTTCTTTTTTTCAAATAAAACACCCTGTATGTGATTGCATAATTGGATTCTACGTAAAATTCTGAGCAGATTTCATGTGATATACCCTATACCTAAGTTCAACTGTTTTGGAAATATTGACAGTTGAACATTGACTTTTTGCAACTTTGACAGGGTGTAAAACCTGAACGGTTAATTTCAGAGGAAAACCGATTTCACATTCCTATCTTAGATTTTCATAAACTATCATTTGACATCAACATTTAATTTAATCGGAGATTAAATTTAATTGGAATTATCAATTATAGATTAAATTCAAAGTTGGTGCGGATTTACACCATCCGCAGTCGATTCGCTCCCAGCTCGCTGCTGCCAAACGTATTTAAAAGTATTAAAAATTTGGAAAAATAGCAAAAACCATATGGAATTTCATGTTGGATAATGCTTGATGAATATGTTTGTGTTTTCGTTAAAAATTTCGTTGTTGCGTCGCTCAATAGGGGGGGGGGCGCGCGCCCCCCGCGCCCCCCCTCTAAATCCGCCACTGTGTGCACTAAGTTCTCTTTAGGGCGGGTATCATAAAACTGCTTTGACAGTTAACTTGAAGTTAACTTTTTGAATTACATGTAATTTCAGAAGTTAACTTTAAGTTAACTCTCAAAGTAGTTTTATAATACCCGCCCTTAGTCTCTATTTCCATGCCCAAGAAATGTTTAATGTTCCCAAGATTTCTGGCGGAAAACTCTTCTTGTAAAGCTTTTAATCACTGTTGGGTCCTGTTAAAATGATGTCATCCATCCACAGTTATAACCAGACTTTTTCGCCTATACATATTTAAGCAAAAGTCATATCTTGAACGTTTCAAGTTATTTTTTTGTGCAAAATTTTTGAAGGTTTCATTCCAGGCTCTCGGGACTTCACGTAGACCGTAAAGTGCCTTTGTTAACTTTGGCACATTATGATTTTTGTTGAGATTTTTTTTCGACTTTTACTCCTTCTGGAATTTTCAGGTACACATCTATGTTTAGCTTTCCATGCAAAAATGCAGTAGGTATATTCAATTGTTTGATATGCCATTTATTTTGTAAAGCCTGTACAATGAACATTCTAATTGTTGAATATCTTTTGTTGTAGTTAAAATCTTCCTGGTACCCTTTCGCCACAAGCCTCGCCTTCTTAACACCATAGGGTTTAATTTTAAATAACCAACGTGTATCTATTGCTTTTTTTCCTTCTGGTAGTTTTGCCTGTTCCTATGTTTTGTCCTTTTCAAGAGCTGATATTCCACTTTGTACCTATCGCTTGTTTCCAACCATCACTTGACATTGTTTCGTTATAGGTCTCTGGTTCTTGTTCTTTTGCACTTAATAAGCAATAGGCTGTATAAAGCTCATAGTCACCAAATCGTTCTGGAATTTTCACTTATCTCTTATTTTTTCTATCATTTCTGATCACATTGTTTTCATTTTTTATTTCTTGGTCTTTTTGTGGGTCTTGCTGTTCATCTCCTTCATTATCTTTTACCTACTTCTGTCTCTACTTTGTTCTCGACAACCTCTACTATGTCATACATAACATCATTTTCTCACATCTCTTAATATTATAATCTCATCATTCTCTGGATCCCATAGTCCTTTTTTTATAGTAAGGGTTGGAAATGCACGCCTAGGGCATTGGTGTTCTGGCGCCCTAGGGAGTGTGGGACTCTCACCCACGAAAACCCTTCCCCTACTCTTCCTGGAACCGCCGTTAAGCATTATTTCAGAGAATTCAGTTCGCTAGCCTATCTGAGTCTCTATTTCTCTCTCCTTAATTTCCTTACGGTTTATTATATTTCTAAGCATTTGCATGATTGCATCCCAAGTCTCCCCTCCCTCCAAAAGCATTTCTCTAATATTTTCCTTGCTTTCTTGCTTTATCTCTCAGGTTTTCGAACACCCCGCACTCAAAAATTGTATGCTCTGGGGTATCCTGATGTCCGTTTCTGTTTTGCCTATTTGTTTCAGGTAGATCCCGTAGACTCCATGTCCCGTCATTGCCTGTATGGTTCGATAATCTATCTCGCCTCCGTTCCTGCTGATCCATCTCGGTATATCCTTTATAACATTTTTATCCCAGTCATCATATGATTCCCACCTTGCCTGCCAGTCTGTGATCAGCTGGTCTCTTGCGCCCCCTTGCTTTCCCTTTCTTCGTTGTGTATAAAACATCTGTCCCTTATTGCCAGGTTTATCGGGGCTAGCGACGCCTCCGCCATTCTTCTGTTCACCCTTTCTAATATGTTCAGGTATTTTTTGTACCTTATTCCGTACTTCAAATTGGTGCAGCGTACAGGACTGCTGAGATTACAGCTCTGGCCAGTATTCGCCTTTTGTTGCTTTTTGGCCCTCCCAATTTTGGCATTACTCTTATCAGCAAGTTTATCATCCTGTTTGCTTTTTCCGCTGTCTGAACTATGTGTTGTCATTCTCAGGTCCTTGTCCAGGTGTACACCCAGATACTTCACTGCCCTTTGAATATGTATTGTTGTCTGAGGTTGTACCATCCAGTTATATTTCGGTCTCGTAGAATATGTTCCACTGTAAGGGTCCGAGGATGGATCCTTGGGGAACCCCACATATCATATCGTGTTGGACATCGTTTGGCTTAGTTATTTTCCTCTCCGACAGATAAGAGTATACTATCGTAGTCAAATACGTGCTGATTCCTCCGTCTGCCATGGCCTTTTTAATGCCTTCCCATGGTGCAGTATTGAAAGCATTCTGCATGTCTTATCATTACACAGAATTTTTCACCGCTCTGCTACTCTGCTATTTATTTGCTCCCATATTTCTCTAACACACCTGTGAGCGTCCAAGGTGGATTTCCCTTTTCTGAAACAATACTGGTTTTGTCTAATCATGTTTTTCTCTTGGGCCTCCTCTACGAGCCTGTTTCGGATGAGTATTTCCAGAAGTTTTCCTGCCGTATCTGTTAGACAAAGTGGTCTGTAGGAACTTGATTCATTGCTTTCCTTTTTTGGCTCTTCTATAAGTATCAATCTGGCAGTCTTCCAGATCACCGGAAAGACTCCGCTTAAGCACACATTGTATACTTGCAAAAACACTTCTGGGTTCACTTTAACACACATGCTATTATCTGGTCTCAGGGCCGGATCCCATTGTAACCATTCATGCTATATCTAACTAGTCTAACTTGTTTTGCTCTCGTGTCTAATTTGACTCCGGAGTTTGGCATCTTTAAAGCCTACGCTTTACTTTCAAACACCCTTAAATTACTTAAATCCATAATATATATTCGAAGGAATATCACCTGACCCTGACAGGGCACTGGTTGGTGAACGATTAAGCTGATATGCTGCACTTCTTATAGCTTCACCCCACAAATATTTTGGTAAGTTTGTCTCAGCAAACATGGTTCTGACTTTATCGAGAAGTGTTCTATTTGCCCATTCACTTACACCGCTCTGTTGACTTTTATAAGGTAGTGTGTATTCTATTACTATTCCTTTTGTTTACAAGAGTTTTTTAATTGTCATAAGGTGAATTCGCCTCCATTATCTGCACGTATCCTTGCACAATAGTATCCTTTTGCCTTTTGTTCTCTGATATAATTCATTAAGTTGAATTGTGCTTCACTTTCGTTCTTTAGTAGATATACAGTTGTGTGAGACTTCATCAATAATCACTTGATAGTATTTCTCCCCATTTTTAGTTGGGATTCTTAATGGACCAGCTATATCTGTATGTAGAAATTCTCCTATCTTTTTTGATCTTGGTAATGGCACAGTGTCAAGAGGTTTTCGAACTGCTTTACCCTCTTTACATGGAGTGCATACTTTAGATGGAACAGGTAAAGGACCCCGCAAAAACCTTATGAGAACTGGGCCTCGGTGGAATCTCATGAAATTTTGCATATTGATAGTTCTTGACCTATAGATTAAAAGTGTCCATGGGCAGAGAGTTCTAAAAATTCGCCTTTTTGAGTTATACAGTCTAGTTTTTTCTGTTACTCCAAGTAAGTTAAATGAATGTTTACCCATGAGAAGAAAGTTTAACTTACGAGCCCTAGCGAGTGGGTTGATTTTTTTCGAATGGTGGAAGCTTTATTTTCTACTGAATATAATGTTCCTTCATCAATTTAGGCTGTGGTCCGAATATAACCAAACGTTAACCAAAGTAACCGAATCAGAAGGTTACTGAAAATTCCGGTTACTTGGGGAACACGAATATGAAATAAAAAGTAACTGATAGAAATTACAGATAATCTATGGATAAAACCAACAGAACCGACATCTGATGGCGGGTAACTATTTTGACATTTGGTCAACCAGATTTCAGGAAACCGAGGTCCAACAGTAACCACTTTTCCAAAAACCAGAGTAATTTGATTACTTTCGGACCGCGAAACCACAACCCTGGTTATATTCGGACCACAGCCTTATGGCGTTTTCGATTGGTAGATCTAGTGCGGAACTAGTGCAATTTTTTCTATTTCTGTCTTTTTCCTCTACAGGTCGATCAAAAGGATGCAAATACACTCAGTGCGCCTTGAATCTACCAATCGGAAACGCCATTAGTATCAAACATGTACCTTTACTACCTGTACTTACCTCATTATTTACTCATAATTATTTTTGAACCCCTCTTAGGACGTCTATGGTTTAAAAGTCGCCATTTCTGAAATCGAATAATTTGAAACGTATTTTACTATGCATATGTCGTTCTAAAATTCACGAAGTAACTGAAAAAACTAGACTGTATAAGGTTTGAGCAATTTCACATATGAAGCAACTTCAAACGACTGCAACTCAAAAAAGCGAATTTTTAGAACTTTTTGCCCATGGACACTTTTAATCTATAGGTCAAGAACTATCAATGTGCAAAATTTCATGAGATTCCACTGATGGCGAGTCCTCATAAAGCTTCTGCGGGGTCCTATGAAATTCCAACAAAATTACATAGAATCTTAATGAAATTTCACTAAAAAGCTTTTTCAAGTACTGGTCAAATAAATGACCTAAACCTCCAGTTAGTGTCAAATTTACTGTGGCGCTTTCTTTTTCTGCTAACTTTAATTTTGCTGTGTATAACCTTCCATGTGATCTACATCCAATATTTCTACTATTTTTGCCTTGTATAACTGCTTTCTCTTTTTCAAAAATAACCTTGTGTCCTATTTTATTTATCTTCTTCACAAACAATAAATTATGGGTTAATTTAGGCACTATTAAGGCTGTCAAATTTAGGTTTGATTATTGTATTTTAAAAATAGTTTTCCTCTCTTATCTGCACTTAAAGTGTTTCCATCAGTAGCGTAACTCGACATCAGGGGGCTTCAGTACAAGATTAGGTCAGCCTGCCCGCCATTGACCCCGCCAGAGTTTTCTTTGGGTTCCACGCCTTCAAAAATAGTATATTGTGTATTTAGGTGGAAAAACGACACATTCTCGGCCGACGGTGTAAGTTGACGGGTTAGGCGCAGCCGAGGTCAGCAAACACCGAAGGCCGGGAATGTTCTTTTCCTCTGAAATAAACATACTATTTTTTCTGCGATCGCTCAGTAATGTAAAAAATGAGGAATGCTTCTGTGTTGTTCCTAAAAATCAGCAAACTTTCCCGGCCTAGGCCGGAAAAGTGATTCCCGTACTGTTATTCATCGATTCCTTAGCAACCATTGAAAATTCCAGACCCGAGACCAGAACATTGAGTTTTGTGACCTGCCAACCGGTCAAAAAGGATCAAAATAATGATATTTCTTGACAATCGCAGAAAAACATTTATTTATATTACGAATTTAATAAAATAGGTGGGAATTCATGACAAATAAGGGGCCCCGCAGTCTTGGGGGCCTCGGTGATTTGCACTGAACTGCCTTATGATAGTTATGCCGGCGGTTTCCATTGGCCACTCTAATTTTAACTTCATTTTGTAACTTTTCTACATCTGTCAAACATTTCAAAATTTTCTCTGTAACTAAGTGGTCAGTAACACCACTGTCAAGAATAAAATTATTTTCAGAATCACTAACATTTGGCATAGCTAGGTTTGCTTTTAAAACATCTGTTATAAATGAAAAATCTTCATTGACTGCTTTCTAATTCTGCAGCTTCCGAGACATATGCTTGCCTATTTGGACCTCTTCTATCACCTCTACCTCTTCTATATCCTCTGGAAAGACCTCTTTGTACATAATTTGGATGTTTTTTGTTTGTTCAATGTCTAACAAAATGTCTTGCTCTACCACATTCAAAACACTTTCGTCCTTGTACACCTTTTCCAACACTAAATGCACAATTTAGTATATCCAATTATACATTCGGCCTTGCTGTCCCGCTTCAAATGAGCAGCTTTTTCATGTGTGTTTAGACTGTTTAGGGTCTGGAACTGGTCATCTGTAACCTCTATTGCACTCTCAACATTTTCCTTATCCAACAATACCTGCACTCAAAACTTCCAGTTAGAATAATTTGTATTGGACAACTGAGGAAATGGTAAAACTGATGCAGCCATTTCCACAAGACTTGACGGCTTCAAAAAACAACAACAGCACATATCGAAAATTTTACTTTTTTTTGTTTCACCTTACCCTTCAAACTTTACACACTGGGGTAACTGGGCCTATAACCTGTTAAATATAACTGTTTTTTTGTAGCAATGAGGATATAAATTTCACTAATTTTGTTGAAAATCTATTTAATTTATTTGGTGAAGCAGCCATAAAATATTCACTCCTTGATTCTTATAACCAAAACGATACCTACCTACCATCAATAATAGGCAGATGCAGATGATATTAGAATTTAGATTAGGAGATAAACTAGATCCTAAATTTAAGACCAAGTTAAAAAGCCTCCTAGTTGACAGTTTTTGATAATTTCCAAAAGTTTATTGTCAATGTATCTAAAGTTGTTATATAGATCAAACATTTAAAGCTCCCTCATCCAATAAAAGTGTGTCGTGTATTTATTACCAATAACTCGTACAAAGACCTGAGATTCTCGCAACACTATACGTTAGCATTTTGTTTGAAATATTATATTTCTTTTTTTCGACAGCAGGTCCCCTTGAAGTAATTTTAAAACCTCGACCAACCCCCTCACTAGTTTAAGTCTAAAAAATATATAAGGAAGAAAAAGAGCACTTTTTTGTGTTACACACCACTAAAAAAAAAATTAAGTTGGTAAGTTTATTATTGCTTTAGGGGAAAAACCGTAACGTCCCACGAACCAAGCCGCAGCCAGTCAGAAAATCAGTCAAATTAAACAAAAGTAGAACTCAATTGCCTGTGGAACGTAAAGAAAACTTGGTTTGTCATTCGGTTCTGAATCAACCCAGCTGCTCAAAGTCGTCGGTGAAATTGTCGTCAGTGAAATTAGGCAGGACACTTAAGGCAAAAACCAGAAAAGAATCGTCATTGAAAAGTAAAAATGTAGCAACACAAAAATTAAAACCCCCATCAATTACTAAAAACAGAAAGATGCCCGTGCCTTTAACTTCACAAAAACTCAAGCTGGACTTGAAGACTTCTCAAGGCGAACCTCAAAAAGAAAAAGAGGATTCTGAGTTGAACTTGCGCGAAGTTTGCTTTATAAAAAACAATGAAGGTAAAGCAATGATAGCAAAATACAATAAAGAAGGCGAAGATTTCGACGACAGTCTAGTAGTGACTTGGGACGCCCCCACATCCAAAGCTACAGTATTTACCCATAAATCCAGCAGATCTTCAAGTGCGCCTCATTTTTTAGTAAACAAATTGCCTTCGGAACCAGGAACTAGCAAACAAGGCGAGTTTCGTATACACAACTTTTCTAAAAGCACGATGAAGACGAAATTTAAAAAGCAAATTTTAAGGAGGCTGGCAAGTGCTACTGAATTGGGCAAAATCGACAGGAAGTCTGTTAAAAAGAA
Source organism: Ceutorhynchus assimilis (assembly GCA_917834065.1). NCBI lineage: Eukaryota > Metazoa > Arthropoda > Insecta > Coleoptera > Curculionidae > Ceutorhynchus > Ceutorhynchus assimilis. Next base: position 11,064,834 of record OU892281.1, read on the forward strand.
AATACGCATTAAGTAAGGAATTTTTTGCACGGTTTGGGTTTGGAATAATTATGAAATTTGATGTCATATGTTTATTCAATCCAAACTATGCAATACTAATACACTCTTTATACCAAGTTTTGTTGCGTTTGAATACCGTAAACTTTTTGTATCAGAATTATTGTTTTTATTTAAATCTATATATTATATATAATATATTATGGAAAATTAATTTAATTTTTTTTCCATTAAATTTAATTGATAGATGAGTAATGTTTGTGTTATAATGGGCGTACTAATTGGTTCAAGGTAAGTATTTGTATTTTTAGCAAATTGATATCAAAATTTGATTGGCTAGTTTTTGTTATCTCTTTGGATTGCAGCATGATCTCTGTATATTCTACTATTTTGGGTTAGTTAGTAAATTATAATCGGCGTTCATAGAATGTGTAGAAATCATGATGCTGAATGATTGAAATTAATATAGTTTAATTTCTTCACTCTTTTGAAAATAAAACTTTCCTAAGGGTTGCAGAAAGTCTTAAGACTTTCTGCAATTGCTAGGTGTTATGGTTTAACTAATAAATTGCTTTAGGTTTTAATTATTTATTGGATAAGTAGAAAGGAGGGTCATATTTTGAAGTTACTGGTGCATGTGCAAGAGTGTCTCACTACATCTAATGTATTTAGTAGCTAATTTTTTTATTGTCACAAATTCCGCAACTTATTTTAAGCTAATAGAAATAATATCTTGTTATTATCTTGACTGCTCACTTACAAACCACGCGCTTTATATACCAAAACATTCAATTCGAGAAATCTCTAGAGAATCACTTGCTAATTTAAATCACACCCTCGAGTTTATGGATAAATTTTTCCTACAATGTCATTAGCACACACTTGTTTGTGATGTAAAAATTTATAAAAAAAAATGTTATACTATACATAGACATCTGTATGTAGTTGTTAGGTTTGGGAACTGTTGCCTGTATTAAGCAAATAATTTTTAATTAGTTAAACTTTGACCCTAATAGTTTACAGAGCCGAAAGTACTTGAAGTACAAGTACAAGTTTTTTAAAATTATACTTTGAAACTTGAAATTTACTGGAATTTCATCAAGTAATTTACTTCAAGTAAAAACATTGAGCTTCAAGTAAAGTGACATTACTTAAAGTATATTTGAAATAATTTTGGTACTTTAAATATCTGAAATCTGTTCAAAACAGTGCAAATTCTTAGTAATTTTTTTAGTTATTCACATTATAATCCGATCCTCATTCTATTCTGGTACCTTATCCGAACCTTATGTTAAAAGTATAAGGTGTTTTGGTGCTTAGTAATTTTTTATATTTTTCGTTTCAAGGTTCGCCGATCCGAATAAAATTTTGTATATCTCAATCTCAGTCTTAAAAAACAAGCGGGGCCTGATTCAAAAATAGGTACAGGGTATTTAATTATATTTAAGCCCATACCTGCAGCCTTTACTATTTAGGGCGCGGTTAGAAATAATTGCCCAGATCTTTGTTGGATATTGAGCAAATTGAAATAAATAATATATCATTGGAAAGAGCAATAAATGCTCTAGAAATTCGTGCAAAATTGAGCTTGATAGCTCCAATAGTTTTTGAACAATTGAGTCTCAAAGTTGGCTTTTAGAATTCAGAAAAAATACCCTTATGAAAACTCTATTTTTTATTTTTTAGTTTTGCTCAATTTTGACTGTACCAATCGATAGAGCGGGTCAAAATTAGTGAAAAACAACCCTGACATCATTTTCAGATGGCCATTTTAAACAGAAACAAAAATAAAAAGGAAATCGTATTTTTGTCTCTGGAAAATTTTCAAAATCTTGACATGTCTTGAGCAATTGCCCATATCTTTTTGAGTAAATTGAAATAAATGCCTTTGGAAAGAACAATAAATTCTCTATAAATCCGTGCAAAATTCAGTTTGATAACTCAAATAGTTTTTGAGTAATTCAGCCTCAAAGCTGATTTTTAGTCTAAATTTTGTCAAAAACTTTAAATTCAATTTTCTCAAAAACTATGAACCTGGGAATATTGTAAATTATTGCAGATCTTTTAGAGCTCGATAAGAGCTATAAATGCTGAAAATTTCAATGTAATTTGCTCAACGGTTATCGAGCAATTGAGATTTGAATATTTTGAAATCAGAATTTAAAGGGGGTAGGTACAGGGTGATCTATTATAAATGTAACCCCCTGCTAACTTTTTCATTTGACGTTTTTGACAGAAGTGTCAAATACAAAAGTTTCAAGAAATTGTCAAAAGTTTTTAATTAAGTCACTTTTAGGCATACAGGGTGCGTCAAAAAAGTGCAGCAGCGTGAAGTTATATTTTTTTAAATGGAACACCCTGTATATTGTGCGCTTATTTGTTAGTTCTCTTTAACCTGTTTTCAACGATATGGGGTTTGATATGTCTATCTTCAACAGTTATAGGGAAAAACATGAAAACCCCTTTTAAGGTTTCATATTGAAAAAAGGAAAATTATACCATTTAAGCTTTAAAGAATTTTTTTTATTATCAGTTTATTGTTCAAATTTTATTCATTAATATACAAGGTGAAATATTATAATAAATCCAGATGTCTAAGCTATTATTTTTATTTTTAAAAAAATAACATGAGAGACCTAGGAAGGAATTTTCGTGTTTTTCCCTATAACTATTAAAGATAAACCGAGGGATAAACATATCAAACCATATATCGTTGAAATCAGGTTAAAGGGGAGTAACAAATAGGCGCACAATATACAGGGTATTCCATTTAAAAAAATATAACTTCACACTGCTGCACTTTTTTGACGCACCCTGTATGCCTAAAACTGACTTAGTTAAAAACTTTTGACAATTTCTTGAAACTTTTGTATTTGACACTTCTGTCAAAAACGTCAAATGAAAAAGTTAGCAGGGGGTTACATTTATAATAGATCACCCTGTACCCTTATGAAAAATACGATTTTTTTATTTTCTAGTTTTGCTCTATTTTGACTCTACCAATCGATAGAGCGGGTCAACATTAGTAGAAAACAACCCTGACATCATTTTCAAATGATCATTTTAAACAGAACCAAAATAAAAAGGAAATCTTATTTTTGACTCGAGAAAATTTTCAAAATCTAGACATGGTCATGAGCAATTGCCATATCTTTGTTAAATTTTGAGCAAATTGAATTAAATTATATACCATTGGAAAGAGCATTAAATTCTCTATAAACCCGTGCGAAATTGAGTTTGATAGCTCAGAAAGCTTTTGAGTAATTGAGCCTCTAAGTTGACTTTTAGTCTAAATTTTGTCAAAAACTTTAAATTCAATTTTCTCACAAACTATAAACCTGAAAATATTGTAAATTAAAGATCTTTTGGAGCTTGATAAGAGCTAAAAATGCTGAAAATTTCAATGTAATTTGCTCAACGGTTACCGAGCAATTGAGGTTTGAATATTTTGAAATCAGAATTCAAAGGGGGTAACCTTATGAAAAATTCTACTTTTTTATTTTTCAGTTTTGCTCAATTTTGACTCTACCAATCGATAGAGCGGGTCAACATTAGTAGAAAACAACCCTGACATCATTTTCAAATGGTCATTTTAAACAGAACCAAAATAAAAAGGAAATCTTATTTTTGGCTCGAGAAAATTTTCAAAATCTTGACATGTCTTGAGCAATTGCCCATATCTTTGTCAACTTTTGAGCAAATTGAAATAAATTATATACCTTTGGAAAGAGCATTAAATTCTCTATAAATTCGTGCGAAATTGAGTTTGATAGCTCAAATAGTTTCTCAGTAATTCAGCCTGAAAGCTGACTTAGTCTAAATTTTGTCAAAAACTTCAAACTCAATTTTCTCACAAACTATAAACCTGAAAATATTGTAAACTACAGATCTTTTAGAGCTTGATAAGAGCTATAAATGCTGAAAATTTCAATGTAATTTGCTCAACGGTTACTAAGCAATTGAGGTTTGAATATTTTGAAATCAGAATTCAAAGGGGGTACCCTTATGAAAAATTCGATTTTTTTATTTTTCAGTTTTGCTCAATTTTGACTTCACCAATCAATAGACTGGGTCAAAATTAGTAAAGAACAACCCTGACATAATTTTCAAAAGGCCATTTTAAGCAAAAACAAAAATAAAAAGAAAATCTTATTTTTGGCTCTGGAAAATTTTCAAAATCTAAACATGGTCTTGAGCAATTGCCCATATCTTTGTTAAATTTTGAGCAAATGGAAATAATCTATATATCATTGGGAAGAGCAATAAATTCTCTATAAATCCGTGCAAAATTTAGTTTAATGGCTCAAATATTTTTTGAGTAATTGAGCCTCAAAGTTAATTTTTATTCTAAATTTTGGCAAAAACTTCAAACTCAATTTGCTCAAAAACTATAAACCTGGGTTGTAAATTACAAAGTTTTTAGAGCCTATTAAGACCTACGAATGCTAAAAATTTCAATGCAATTTGTTCAACGGTTACCGAGCAATTGAGGTTTGAATATTCTGAAAGCAGAATTCAAAGGGGGTTATGAAAAACTCACAATTTTTTTATTTTTCAGTTTTGCTCCATTTGACTTTACCAATCTATAGAATGTTTATTTTGAAGAAAATTGTTTCTTCCTATACCATTGGAACGAGCATTTAAATTTTGTATAAATAAAGGTATGGGCTTAAATATTAGGTAGGTAGATACTTCAAGCAAAATACTAGACATATTCAAGTGAAAATACAAGTATTTTAGAATAGATATTGGAAATACAAGTACTAGTACATTACAAAAAAAGTAATTCAAGTAAAATACTTATATGTAGGTACTTGAAATAGAATTTCAAGTAATTTACTTCAAATATTGACAGCTCTAATAGTGTACATTAGATGTAGTAGACTCAATACAAGTGGATACCTACATTAAAAAGAAAACAAAGAGTGATATAATTTTGTGATTTTTATTGAAAAAAAGCTATGTTTTGTTTTGCCTATAACGTCAGTTGAATAAATAAAATTGTATTTGAAAAAACAATACTATGTTTTATTTAAATTCCTCAACCGTTTTTTTTTAGGAATCAACAGGAAGTATTTAAATCAAACACTAACAATTTATTTAATTAGTAAACTTTTTATTATATAAATTAATAAAAATTGCACGTATTCTTACAAAGGCACCATAGGTTATCACAAAGTGGTATATAAGTTTTATTTGCTTGGAATTTCGATCAGTCTAAATAGCGATTTTCAATGTAATGCAAAAATGTTAATCATATTAACACTTGTGTTCTAAACAAAATGTATGTTAAATTACTCAGTAAAGTCTTAAGATTAAATCAATATACAAAAATTTAACTCTACAAATAAAAATAATACTAATAAGTTAATCATAGTAGGCAGTACGAGTATAAAATCACTGTTTATAGTATAGAAATATACTCATTTATATGATTATACTTAATATAGGAATGTTTTGATCCTGATGGGCATTTTCAAAATTACACCTCTTGAGATTCTATTGTAGTGTATTGCACCTTCCTGGTTATAGCTTCCAATACAGGCGACAATTTCGTCTTGACACTGTCTTTTTTAAGATACACATAAGCTGTAATAAGTGTTAACAAAATACACACTAAAACCACAAGTAATACCATCAAGGCTTTGGAAAATTTGGCATGTTTAGATTCAGTTAAGCTTTTCAAGTTCAATATTTTACCAAACTTCACGTTCCAACAAGTTAGGGCATCTTCATTTCGAATTTTGACATCGGTTTTTTGGCTCCAAGCGTACAAATTTTTAGAATTTGCGTCGCATTTTATCGGATTATTGCCTATTTCCAGTGTCAAGCTTTCTGTCCGCGAAGGATCGTTGGCCAGCTTGTCGAATGTGTCTAAATCTTCTTGGGTAAACTTTGAAATGTTGTTACTTTCTAAATCCAAATACCTTAATTTTTTTAAACATAAAATATTGAAATTTAAACTGGGGATGTAGTTGTCTCCAAGATATAAATCGTGTAAATAAGGCAAATCGCAAAAAACCTTTTCGTCTTTCCATTTTTTTATTTCATTTTGCTCCAGATGTAGTTTATACAGCTTGGTCAAGTTGCTATTGACGAAAATATCATGTAAATCGTCAGCTAGCTCTTCATCAGTATTATCAGCAAACGCATTAGTCAAGTGCAATTCTTCTAAATTTTCAAAATTAGAAAACACTCTAGGATGATGAAAATTCCTATCGTCCTCTTCAGCTATGGAAATATTATTGTGATTCAACATTAATCTTCTAACACTGCCAACATGATGGAAAGTTTTGCCTTTAATTTCCGTAATACCATTATTGCTCATATCGATCACTTCTAGTGCAGTCAAATCAGCTTGCTCACCAAAAATATTCACTGGCAAAATGCTTATATGATTACCAGTAAATATAAGAACATTAGTTTTTTTCGGTAATACCATTAACATGTCACTGTTGGTGAATCCAGTGTCTGTGCAATTGACAACAAACTTTGTCGCTCGGTCAATGTATTGGTTGCCACATACGCATAACTCTAGTAATTTGTCTTCGCAATTGTTGATTCTTGCCTTTGCTGTGAATAGTATTGAGGCTACGATTAGGAATTTTGTTGCTTGAGACATCATGCTGAAAAAAAATAAAGTCAGTTGAGGAGTACTCAATAATTATATATTGTTTCTTCAACAGATTAATTATTTATGACCATCGATGATGAATATTCAAATGATTTGAATGCCCACCTATGTGCAGTATAAATAGACATTATCCGATTACTCCTGAAATTACTTGAATTTGTCCTTGTAAACAATTTTGAAAAATCTTCAGTAATATTCCAACTACCTATATAAAGTTCACTTACATTTTTATAAACAAAGATAACCCTAATTAAACACTACAAGATGCAACACAGATTGAAACTTTAATCTTGCATCAAATAAATGTTAATTTTTGGCATTGAGGTGAGAGAAGGTTTCATGATGTATTTTAAAAAGAACTTCGCGGTAAAGTGTATAGTAATGGAAATTCCGAATTAGGAAATCCCATAGTACCAGCAGGCAGTCATAATTAGATGCTTATTAAGTAGCTTTAATGATACTTAAACAAAACAAATAGATACTCATATACCTATCTTATTACAAAAACGGTATCGACTTACCTGGCGCAATTCAAGTACATAACTAGTAAATGTTCAAAGGAATATTTTACAACTAAATATAAAATGTTGTTTATTGAAGTTCTTAAATTGATATTTAATTAGTTAAGTTGAATTCATTGTGCCTGCGGTTGACTTTGTGACCCTGTTCAAGCAGTACGTGCAGGTAGAAAAGCTGATGAACAAAACAGCAAACAGGTGTGTCGAGGTGGGATGAGTTAATCTGGTTGCGGATGTTTAGGAATCAAGAATTGAAAGATCGGCTCGAAGGACCATAATTTTTATTATCCAATTGGGTATTTGAGAAAAAAATTAATTGATGGTGGTGTGGTGGCCCAAATAATAGAGAATGGAAACGTCTCAATATATGCGAAAGTATTATTGGGAATTTCTTTAATAGCAAGACGGCATTTTTTCGGGTTGTAAATTGTAATGCCTATTAAGTTGAGCAACGTTCGGAAATAAGGCTTTAATTCAACAAAAACTGTACAGAGCTTTTTGACAAATTAAACTAGACAGAACTACAAAGAATATAAAGTTTTCCCCGTCTTTTAATTCTGAACATAATTTTCTAAATAGGTACTTCGGAGGTCTTCGAAATATTGTAGTTTTTTTCACTTCAGACTTGATGATTTGAAATGATGTAATCTCTTCAGTCTGATATGATGCATCTTGATGATTCCTCAGTTTGAAGTAGAGTGATTCTCTAAATTTGAGTTTTGCAAATGATGATCATCCCAGCTTGTTATAGCTTTTCCAAATATCGATTTTCTTGGATGATCTTCTAATGTTTTTTTATTACCTATCTAGCTTAAATATCACCCAACTATCAGGGTATAGTTAGGTACTGAAACTTTATTGGGAGATTTAAGTAATTTTTTTTTGGAAATCCAAAACATAAACTACCTAAGTGGAAGTACTATAAAGTCCCTACTTTTCAGGCACAGTTTCAAACGTTGAAACATTTGCTGGAAATTAAAATAATTGAAGTTATTGGAGAAAGACTTCAAATACAGGGTATTCCAGCCGAAACTGAAACTATAATATCCTCGTAACTAATGGTTGGCACCATTGTTTTCGATTACCGAATAAAGGTTTTGGTCCGTGATAGAAATCTTTTTCAGCATTATACCGAGTAATAATAAAAAACTAAATTTTTATAACTCCAAAAAACTGAGTTTTGTCAAATTGAATACCCACATAATATATTTTCACATCGTGAAAAAGCTTTTTCTCAAGCTTCTCAATAATAAATAGTTTGATGCTTTTATTTCTAAAACGAAGCCACTTTATTTCGTTTCGGAGATACTGGGTAAAATAGAAATTTTGGACTTTTTCGGGTGATATCATATTTCGGACACCCTCTATAAGATAGAGAAAAGGTGGAAACTGCTATTTTAGATGGATATTTTTACGTAGAATCCCAGTGTTGTAGTGATTTTTTTTTTCAAACAAACCGTTTTTAAGATATTAGGCAATTCAATCCATCTGTCAAGAAGGAAAATTCAATGTGGCGTGCCGGCCAAGCAAGTTTGTTTTGAATATGTTTTTATGCGTATTTTAAATTATTTTGCATACAGTTTTGCTTACAACTTTGATTTTCATTGTTTAATAAAATATTTGTTGACTAGGTACCTGAACTATTAATTCGGGCAGAAACTAGATATTTTTTTTTGTGTTTTTTGGCCCATGTGTGGCCGCCACGCCATCTTGAATGTCACGTGGTTTGAATTGCCTAATAGACCAACCTCTAGTATTTCTTAATACCTAGACACCCTGTATTTTTTGGTCCCAAAAAATTCTCCTTTTTGAAGTGAAACTTGGGGGCGGTCTGATATTTGGAAGAGTGATTTAAAAAACGCGTCACGGGCAATTTTCGTTACTCGAGAGAGAAGAAAGGTATAAGGTATAACGAAAGTAAAAAGACGGAGCAAGATACCCAGGCGGCTAAGCCCCCCCAAATCTGGAATTAGCCCCCCCAAATTTAAATTAGTGATAAGTGACAAAAGTTCGCAGTCCCTGAATAAAAAATATTCAAGCGTTAGGATTAATTAACTACATAATTTCATTAATTTCACTGATTTATTACCTTCATCCCCTTTACCCCCACCGCTAGGGACAGGGTTGCCTCTGTTGCCAGTAGGTGTGTGTAATAAGTAGGAGCAGCTTTTTTTTATCTTCCAAATCTAGGGTGGCGTAAGCATCTCCATTTCTCAGATGGACCTTTCTTAGCCCAAAGTCAATTATCGCGTTATTTTTCAACAGGAAATCCGTGCCTAAAATTAAGAGTTTCAGGAGCTTTTCTACTACTAATGGCTCTATATATCCTGCTATCTTCCCTATTGTGAGTTTAGCCTCCGAGATCCTCAAGAGGGAAATTCTATTGTCACCTACGGTCACCAAAGAGATCCCCTCATTTGACGGTATGATTTTGTCAATCAACGATTTTTCAATTATACATCGACTTGATCCAGTCTCTAAGACTATTCTACGTTAGGCCGGTTATTCACCAGCCCCCTTATCTTTAAAATTTTATGTGCAGCCCCTATGTGCAGGGAAAAAAAACTCTTCGTTGTTGGCCGTAATTTTGGAACGTCTTGTCGCATTTATAATGTCCGTTTTCACCGCAATCTCGACATCTTGGTCTGCCATCGTGGTTTCTTGTTTCTGGGGCTTGTCTATTCTTTTGGTGGTAGTTTGGGTTGTAGCTCCTTTGGTATCAGTCCCGATCGTTTGATCTGTCTCTGTGGTATCCCCTATTTTTATTGTAGGGTCTTCTTGGTTCGTACTCTTTTTTGTACCCATAACTTCCCTCTAAACTTTTAGAATTTCTGTCGTTATGTTCATAATTTCTTCCGGGGTTTTTTGTGTTCCAGCCGTGCCTTTAAAATCGCTCGAATAACCGCCCTTTCGCTCGTCCAATGTTAGTAGGCTAGGCTGATTTGATCAGGCATTTGTTGTATCAAAGTGCGTTCCTTTACCCCACTCAATTTCAGAACCAATGTTCTCAACTTGGCGTGGTCCAACGTTTCTGAACTCATGAGGTAGTAAGTTTCCTAGGGAGTGGAGGGCATTTTAGGGTTTATCTCATAAGCTAGGGCGTTTAATTCGAAGTAGAAGTGCTTGATATCCTCGTTTTCCTGTTGTCTTCTCGTATTCAACCTGAACTTCAATTTTCTTAGCGGTTGTCCCCCGCTAAACTCCTTCGAGAAGTCTGTTTTTATATTTTCCCATGTTCGGTTTTGATTTCCCTGGCTTGATTTATATGCTGAAATCCAGCTATTTGCGGAGCCTTTCAAGAAACATCCAAAAAAAGATATTTTGAAGGAGTCGGACCAGTCACTCAGGGCGGCTGCTCTTTCATATTTGCTCAGATAATTAATTGGGGAATCTAAACTTGGGTTGAAAGTCGGTGGCTCCAAGAATTTAGGGGTTGCGGGACTTTTATCTTCTAACGAAGCGTCCTGGATTGTTGTGTTTGGCATTTTCCGGTTTCTTCCTGACTTCGGATTCATCAATATATCGGACTTCTGTGATTTGCTCTTTAACTCCTGGTCTGGATGAGTTGCATCGATTTTTTCAACCGATACGTTGGCTGTTTTGAGACTATCACTGTTGAGTCTCGCTGGGAAAAAGGTCTTCACTGTCTCTTGCTGATTACTGGATTCAACTTCTACGAATATTTTATGCTCGGAATTTTTACTCGGTGGGCTTCTGACTAAAGTAAATGATGGGGTGAGAGTGCCAACTACCGTGCTTCGGTGTGTAGGGTTGAAATTAATTTTCTCGATGCTATCGCCTCTCTCCTATTTTTCCAAATGCGATCTTGCTTTACTACGTGTCACTCTGTCTGCATCACTTCCACTCATTACCATTAGCAATGAATTAAAAGGTCTCTTCTGTCCGGACTTATTCTTCTTAGTAATGTATGGTAAGACCTTTTAAGACGATATGAGGTCCAAAAGAAATAAATGCAACCGCAAAAAATGTTATCAATCGGGGGAATTATATAGAAATGCAGCTCAAAAATATTTGAATTTCCCAAAACAAAAAAAAAAATAAAAAATACTAAGATTGTACTGGCACTTTTTGATTCACGTAGCACCCAAGAAAAATTGTACAAAATAATTACACCAAATAGGATGATTTGGCGAAAGGGAAAGAACACGGCACCTCCACCACCTGCGGTGAGCGACCTCGGAGCAGGGGCTTCAGCCCCCCCAGCACTGATGGGCTAGAACCGCCTATGAAGATACCTATTGATTGACTCTAACCAAGGATTATAAGCTCAAAGAGGATTGCCTATTATTGACAAGCGCCGATACCCTTGTTACATCACTACAGATGCGCGTCTTCCTTTTGTTAAACTATTATCGTTGTGGTTTGTGACTATTTTCGTTATTTATGTGTGCTGTGATTTTTTTTGATTATATATTGTGAACCGTCATTATGTAATAGTCAACCATCCAAGGACCTTTTTTTTCAGTTATACATGTAAACCCCATACTTTGTGAGTGGCTTGCTTACATCAAGTCCTACAACTTTTCCTCTACGACTTTTCTCGGAAATGGCACGTATGCGCGCAGGCGACTCGCAAACATTTAAGGGGTATCGGACTCCCCCAATTTGCCATTATTTTTGTCGGCCAAGTTGATTTCCGTGATTTAGAAAGAAAAATCAAACATTATTCGTGAAATTAGATTTTCATGTATCAAGAAACATAACCACGTCAGATCGACATTTTGGGGGTATCGGACTCCCCCAATTTGCCATTATTTTTGTCGGCCAAGTTGATTTCCGTGATTTAGACATAAAAATCAAACAGTATTCGTAAAATTAGATTTACCTACATGTATCAAGAAACATAGCTACGTCAGATCGACATGTTTGCGAGTCGCCTGCGCGCAAACGTGCCATTTCCGAGAAAAGTCGTAGAGGAAAAGTTGTAGGACTTGATGTAAGCAAGCCACTCACAAAGTATGGGGTTTACATGTATAACTGAAAAAAAAGGTCCTTGGATGGTTGACTATAAGTATAGTATGTTATAATAATTAAAATATTATCAAAATAGTACATTGTATACCTAGGTAGAGAAGTTGGTCATTGTATACCGAGCGCTTTTATATATACCTACTATAATGCGCAAGCTGTATTTTAACCGACATGAGAACCGTTCCAGAACTAGTAATTTCCAGTTGCCCAACTATTTCTTAATAAGTTGAACGTTTATCTATGCGTTTATCCCACTTGACAAATTGATTGATCGACTATGGAAATTACCATTCTACCATAGAATAGTTCTCATGTCGAATCGGTTGGAAGTGGAACAGAGCTAAATGACTTTCTCTACCGATTAATATACAAGGTGTCCCACCGGGAACCAAATGGATCTATATATGAAAACAGTATGCAGAAAAAATTTGAAAATTTGACAGTATGTACTAATCCAGGTATTCTTTCGATCTGAACAAACTGATGGCGATTTCCATTTGTCAATCAATGCGCACCAATTGGAATCGCCCTTTGCCTATCTACTCAATTCATATATTTGCGGCCAACATTAGAGTGAGAGAAAAAAAGAGATCCGTGAGATTTTCCTGCCCTCACTAGCGCTATCTCATTCTGGAATCAATTCAATAATGACGCAAAGCCCATTCCAAACCTTCTTTCTACTTCATTGGTGCGCACTGACTTGGCACTAAGTGTATCCGCATCTTTTTCTAAAATCATGTAAAATATAACGATAAGGATACACTTTTATAGCACTGATTCTACAAATGGAAATCGCTATGATTGTAATCACATGAGGTTTATTCTAAAATATTTTCAAGATGGGGGCACTTCCGGTTATACTGGAAGTAGACGTCAACTTGTTTATTTCAAATGAGACACCCTGTATGTGATTGCATATTTGGATTCTACGTGAAATTCTGAGCAGATTTCATGTGATATCCCTATACCTAAGTTCAACTGTTTTGGAAATATTGATGGTTGAAAATTGACTTTTTGCAAATTTGACTGGCTGTAAAACCTAAAAGGCGGTTACACACGGACGTGGATGTCTGAAAACATGTACGCACATAAAATCTGTTTTTTTTTTAAAGATAATTCCCCAAGTCAAAAATCTAGTAACTATGTTGGCAACACAAGCCTTTTCTACATAAAAAATTTGAAAGCATTGACAATTTTACATTGTATTGCCAACATAATGTCATTTTGACTTTTATCTTAAAAAAAAACAGACTTTACATGAACGCGCAAACAAAAACATGTATGCAAAATATCGTCGCGTTTTTGAATGTGCAATTTTGTATGCACACTCGGAATACTGTAGCAAGAATAGCAAGACTGCAGTTTTGTGCGAGCGTCTGTACAAAATCACCATGCACGTTGTTTTCTGCACGTTGATGTATGCACGTATATGTATTAAGACATCCACGTCCGTGTGTAACCGCCTAAAAGGTTTAATTTTAGGAGAAAACCGATGAAGACCTATGAAGATTGAAGATACAGGAACCTGTTTTTTTTTTTTTAATTGACAGTCTGAAATTGAAATTAAACCAATAGAAACGAGCCAATTTTAAGCGATTGAGCGATCGGTCATCTTGACAGATAAACCATTAATTAAGCGGCGTTTCATAGTCACGTGATCACAGAGTGAAAAGAGTAAAATGGTTAAGTCGAACGCATCAGGGAGCAAGGGACAAAAATACTTTCTACTCTATGCGTTCTATTTTTTTTCTATTAGCATTTTTTCATCACAAACCGGAACATGTGTTTTTGCCTTTGAATATAAAACTACAGGAAGGAGCATAACTTCGAATCTGCGCGACCAAAATATGTGGAGGTTGCATATGGCCGACTAGTATTTCCGGTTTGGCAGTGGCGTATATTTATTTAAATATGATTGTCAATATTATGACTCACTCTTTTCTCACTAATTCCATTACTTATTATCACTTAAAACCGCTAAAATCCATTAAACATCCACTTGAATGAGGACACAGCGAACCACCAAAACAAATGATGAGTCTATACTTGGAGGCTCAAAATGGCCGTTTCCGTCCCTGCGTTGTCTGTAGTGACAGATAGAAAACACGCTCCTTCCTGTAGTTTTATATTCAAAGGTTTTTGCCGATATTTTGGGGAGCGACGCCATTTTTTCTACCAGGGTCCTTATCCTTATTCTTGAAACAGGTAAGTATTCCTATTGGTTCAATATTTTGGCGCCAAAATATTGGACTAATAGGAATACTCCCGGATCAACGGATTGACGGAAAAACGGATGCATGAAAAGTAAGCTTAAGGGAGGATTTTCATGCATCCGTTTTTCCGTCGAAATATGTCCGAAAAGTCTTCTATTTTGACATATTTATATACGATTATGTCAGAATAGAATGTTTTTCGGACATATTTCGTCGGAAAAACGGATGCATGAAAATCCTCCCTAAAGCTTAGTACTCATAACTGCGAAATTCGCATTTTTTCGACACTGCGTTGACAATTTGACGTTTTATGCTTGTATCAAACGGCAACTTGTCGAAGCGATGTCAATAAAATGCGAATTTCGCAGTTATGAGTACTAGGCTTAAGGGTGGATTTTCATGCATCCGTTTGTCCGACGAAAGATGTCCGAAAAATATTCTATTCTGACATAATCGTATAAAAATATGTCAAAATAGAAGATTTTTCGGACATACTTCGTCGGAAAAACGGATGCATGAAAATCCTCCCTAAAGCTTAGTTACTCATAACTGCGAAATTCGCATTTTTTCGACACTGCGTTGACAATTTGACGTTTTATGCTTGTATCAAACGTCAACTTGTCGAAGCGATGTCAATAAAATGCGAATTTCGCAGTTATGAGTACTAGGCTTTAGGGTGGATTTTCATGCATCCGCTTGTCCGACGAAAGATGTCCGAAAAATATTCTATTCTGACATAATCGTATAAAAATATGTCAAAATAGAAGATTTTTTGGACATATTTCGTCGGACAAACGGATGCATGAAAATCCACCCTAACTCTTTTCACTCTACTTGGCTGTTACCCGACCGATAAGGAGCTTGTACTATTTGCTCCCAGTGGCGTGATCCGAACGATTTTGCAGTGAAAAGGGTCAAAGAAGTCAACAGAGTTGCCAAGCCGAACTCACCTATGGTTTACTATTTTACGTGTTTATTTACACGTAAAGCAAGGATAATACACACTAATACTACAGGATGGCCTATTCTCATAAGGCTCGCGTGTAACAACTCGTCTCCTTCCCCCTAAAACTAAAATACCAGTTGTGACGTAGGCAGCGTACAGTTACTTGTTACTCTACTACTCCATGGGGCGCGTTCTCGAACAGATTCATTGAAAAGAGTACTTTTTACTTCTTCTTCCATGCCCCCTGGGAGCAGTTGCCAAATAACCAGTCAGAGAAAAAGAAGAGTATAAAATGGAGATGGAGAAAATAAAATAAAATTCCAGTCAGTTATAAAAATATAATAAAGTTTTTTAAAGTTGTTATAATTAGCCAAAGAGAAGATAATATTCTGTACAAAATTGTCCAGTAAGTATGCATTTATAATTATCAAAACATTGAAAAATTTGAACGCAAACAATTTTCGTTGCGAATTGGTCACTTCCGCCTCAAACAGGAAACTCCAAATTCAAATTTTGAAAATAAACAATTTTTCAAACAATCATTTTCGATTGAAAAAAAAAAATAGGGAAAACCTGCTAGAATTAGAATGAATTTCCTTTTACTGCTTTTAAAAAGTTTACAGCTAACCGTTAACCTAACTTTGTTACTGAATTTTTATGCTTTTAACGATTTTAGAGAACATGAAAAAATTCTTGGACGGTAGGACAAAGCCTGTTAAATACATACTAACATCGGATAATAAGCTGCAGCAACTTACAAGTTTAGCGGTAAGAATAATACATTATTGCTCGCATTATTGTGCCAAAACTATACAGGAACTTATCTTGTAAAGTAACTACAGTGAAACTTCGCTAACTCGAATCTTCAAGGGACAGGAAGTCGAGTTCGAGTTACGGAAAATTCGATTTATTTATTTATTTTTTTATTTATTTATTTAACGGAATATCCATTACATACATGGTAGGCATTTACAATATTAATTCGAGTACAAAATACAATTAATACAATAAGTAGTACTCCTAAACCGTGACCCAGATAGGCGCACCACAACAGTTGGGTAGGTATTACAATCTACAATCATTCAGATTCAAGTCAGAATTAAATTGACCATACAACAATAAGTAGGTAATATTCAACTTACAGAAATTGGAAATTCGACAAGGTGAAAATTTATTTGTTTCTGAAAAAAAAAGAATATTTCGAGTTTGGGAAGTTCGAGTTAGAGAAGTTTCACTGTATTTAAAATATTCCTAGATATAAGTATCTCACAGAAATCACAAACCAGTCATTTCATTGGTTGGAAATAGTCAGGAAACTGGTTGTTGGCGATTTACACCAATCAGAAACAATCTGGGCTGGTATTCTCGTTCTCGAAAATGCTCACTGCTTTTAAGTCGCTCGGCATTTCTAATGTAAATTCAAATTAAAATTGCCTAGCGACTAGGAAGCAGTTAGCGTTTTCAGAAACGAGAATACCGGTCTTGACTGGTTTGTGATTTCTGTGAGAACAGACTTTTCGACTCTACACAGCAACCAATTTCACAACTGTTATATGAACAAAAATAGTGCTATTTTAAAGTATAGGTACCTGGTACCTACCACCAGAATCTTATAACACTTCACTTATTTCTGGCCATGCCCAAATGGGACACCATAAATTTTCCGTTATCCCTAATTAATTAAGAGCTCTATTTTTGAGATTGAGTTTGTAAGATGGACATTTTTTGAGCTATAGGTCTCACAAAGATATTCAGCAACAGCTCAACTATCAGGATTTCTCAGCTTTATCAGGAATGCTTCAAGTGCAGGAATGTCCTTTATACTGTAAAGACCTCTTCCATAAATTTCACAAAAAGTTTTTCCAATTTAATTCTCAACAGATCATCTTGAAACCTCTGAATAATATAGGTTTTGTATATCCTCATTATCTTATCTACTGTGGTTCCTACAAGGTTTCCTATTTATTTACCTATTATGTTGTATGTTTTCAGTTATTGTCAGAATAATTTGTACTGAATTTTAGCTTATTAAAGCCCTAAATTTTCCAAAAATTATGGAACATAATATGTTTGTCTGTCCAAAAGTGCAGAATGCCACATAAACATTTACACAACAAAAAAACTATTCTATTAATTTCTCAGGATTTTACTATGGAATCAAAGGAAATCCCCATGTTAGGCATGAGATCTGAACTACTTTGTAAAGCATCAAAAGAGTTGCTGAATGCTGCTAGCGACGGCGACCTAGATCTAGTTAAAAAAATAGTGCAGGATGGAAATGGATCGATGTTTCCTACTGATTGTGTAAGCAATTTTATAGAATCAAAAATCAAATCCTCACAGTTTTTTTTCAGTTGGGTACAAGTCCTCTTCATTTGGCAGCACAATATAATCACATTCAGATTTGTCAGTATCTTCTTCAATGTGGCTTCGTCAAAGATTTGAAAAATAAATTAGACAAGACCCCTTTGCATTTGGCTGCCTTTGTAGGAAACTACAAAATTGTTGAAATATTTATCGGTGTTGGGGCGAATGTCAATTGTCAAGATATGGTTTGTAATGACTCGAAAATAATCTATGATTTCTTCAAAAAAAAATATATAATTTCAGCTACATATGACTCCATTGCATTGGGCAGTACAATACCGGCATACAGAAATAGTAGAACTTTTACTGAAAAGTGGCGCCTCAACCGAATTCAAAAACAAATTTGGGCTTACTCCGCATGATATTGCTGTACAAATTAATAAAAGAGAAATAATCGAGTTATTACAAGGTAATAATTAAGTACTCATTTGAAAATTATAAAATTTTAAAACGTATTTTTTTCTAACAGCGCATCTGCTAGTGATACAACTTGATACTGAAAATCAGAATCTGCAAAAAGTGATAGAGAATGAGGATCATGAAACGGATCAAATAGGTAAGGATAAATAAAATAAATGTATAAAAAAATAATTTTTATACATACTTTACAGAGGTAATTGATGCAAATAATGATTGTCAGATAGATAACCAACAAAATATTAATAATGGTAAGTACGGATTGTCCCTTAAAATAATAAATATTTATGTATATTATATCATGTTTAAGAGACACAAAAAGTGTTTGCTATTTGTTTGAATTCGTCACCCTTCTTAGGCTTTATTTTTCCTGGAGATCCAAATCATCTAGGCAAATTGGCTTAGTTATGGATTGAAATTCGGTAAAGAACTATAATATGTATAATATCAAAAAATCCTTTTTCAAGCACTGTTTTAAAGGGAATTTCCAAAATTCTTATAAGTGATGCCGCGAGACTCGAGCACAGCTTAAGACTGGTCTCGTCTCGACTTTTCGAGACGAGACTGGCTTTCGGTCTCGTCTCGCGAAGTTTCGATGAGACTCGGCGAGAGTCTCGTGTAGTCTCGAGATTACACTTAAAATTTTTCTTTCATAGCTTTATTATTGGACTATTCTGGGTTATTTGAATATGAAATTAGTAGATTAAATATCAGGGTTACTCTTTACTGTGATTTTTCACTAATTGCTTTTTCACTGTGGCAGTTTGGACTTCCATTATAATATAAAAACAAAAAACATAAATACAGGATGTCCGAGAAATAGCGTAAAAACTCTCCACGTAGTAGAGGACCCTTTGAGAAACTCTAGAAAAATAATTAAATTCAAAAAATCCTTCTCCAGCATTATTCTTGGTAATATGAAGAGGTAGATGTGAAAATTCACCTTCGAATTCTTCAGGTAGTTACATGGGTATTTAATTTAATTCTCCGACATATTGTCAACGGGATATTTTAAGTGTTGCCATTTTTATAAATATTAAAATGCAAATAACTTTCTTAAGAATGCCACTAGATTTTTTAAAGTATTTTTCTGGGGTTCCTTGTAGGGTCCTCCACCACGTAGAGAAGAGTTTTTTACGCTATTTTTTGGACACTCTTATAACTCGAGACCACTCAAGACGAGACGAGACTTTGGTACTCGAGACCAACACTAAATCACGGTCTCGTCTCGAGATGTCGAGACGAGACGAGACCAACCCTAAGTCTCGTCTAGTCTCGTCTCGCGTCACCACTAATACTTATTGAAATTTGAGTAATAAAAATACTGATATTGGTTTTTTGGGAGTTCTGTTTCTAAAAAAAACTATTGAGGTAGCTTGTGGTAGTAATAAAACAACTGTTTCTTCAGTGTGCTTCAATACACTTCTTTAATATGGAAATAGAGAATGGAGCTAAAATGTGCTGCTCTAGATTTTACAAAAACTAATGACAAACAAAGAAAGAAACTAACAAACTGAAGATAGGGATGGTACTACCAGATATTTTGACAATGATTTTTTCAATAATACAACTGCTCACAGTTCTAATTCTCAGACAACAAATGGATAGAGTTTTGAATTGTCAGATCATCATTTCAAATAAGTTGAAACCTTTTCTTATTTTGTTTCTGATTGAACCATAGATTATATTGAGGAATTATTGCTCTTATTTTCTTAATTCTCCGAGTGTTGAAAATCCAACTTCAGATCAAAACATTGAAGATTCTTTTGAGAAATGGTTGAGTGAGGTTTTTGAGAATAAATTAAAAAAAAGAGTGTTTCTTAAGGGGTAAAAACAGATATTTTTCTCAACTTCACATTTTAGTCAAATATTTCCTTAAAAATCAACATAATTTAATGTTGTATTTTTTTTTTTTTAGAACCAATGATCGTAAATTTATGTGATACTGCAGACGAATACAGCCAAGATATCCAAAATAAAGGTAAGTAGATTTTTTTTTTTTTAAATAAATGATATATGAACTAGTTTTCCCTTTTTCTAGATCCAGTGATAATAGATCTAGATAATGAAAATGATGAAAAACTGCCAGTGATAACTGGAAAAAGTGAGTGGATTTTTCTTGCTTACCCCTGTTTTTTTGATGCCTTGTTTTTTTTTAAGGTAATAAGTTCACAAACTTGAAAATAGTCAATGGAGTAATCCAACCATCCGAAGAAGAATCTGACAATAGACTTTCTGCAATACAATTATTACAAGAACACGGAATAACTATGTTACAAAATGACAATGAAGAAAACAATATATTGAGTGCAGCAATGGAAAGTGGACACTCTTTTGTATTGACAGGTAAGGATAATGTAGTTTTTTCATACCATTTTTTACTGTAATATTTTTTCAGAAGTTGGAAAACAAGTATTCAAAACTGTCAAACAAAAACAAGAACATGCACCTATAGACAGAACAAACAAAATTATAACTGTAACTCCTGAACAGTTTTTAGCACTCAGTAATGGTAATCTACGGAAAAAAAATACTCAGCCCCGTCAGTTGAATTTCAATCGACAACCAGGAATATTGAGAAAAACTCGAGTGACTCCGTTCAGTAACATGATAAAAGTAATTTATAATTTTACAGGAATTTTCATGATGGTAAATTTTTGAAATTGTAGAACCAGAAACCTATCAAACCAAAAACCGAAGTACAAATACTACATGAAAAATTAAATAAAGCTTATCAAACTATAGCAGAGTACAAGATGAAATTGAAAAGTAAACAGGAAGAAGTTGATAGGTATAAATTGCAATTGAAATTGTTTGCTACTTATAGTCCAGGAGAGAGTGACATTTTGTAGCACTTATTTTCCTAGTTGGTGTATATAATAAGTAAGTTTGTTCTTTTGGTGATACAAAACAAGCATTTTTGAGTTTGGCTAGGATTTTCGGATAAGTTCACAAGATCAATTTTATTTTCCCAGACATAAATACTTCACATTTACTACAATAGATCATAAAGTATTATGAAAATAGCAATTTGGCTTATTTCAGAGAGTGGAAAGTGAGTCTGGCTGAAAATGTTTGGATCTTCAATTTTTCACTTGCCAGACGTTTTATCTATAATCACAGATTAGCCGGACTATTTTTTTACGTAACTTCAGTATACCTACCTTTTATTAGTCAAGCTATTTTTATCACTGGAAAAAAAGGGTCGTGCATTCGTAAGTTCTAAAGCACTTTGCGCCTCAACCCATCGGAAAACCCCCCCTAAAAATATATGAATTACTAACCCTAAAATTATATACATGTTTTCTGACTAGGAAAATAAGTACCGAAAATCGTCACTACCTCCTAGACTATTAGTTTTTGATATAGAATCGTTTTCATATACATAATCATCAAACACATTTGTACATATTTAATGATTTTGTTGAATACTGAAGTGGCATTTTGCTTCAAAGTTAAGTTAAAAAAAAAACTGTGTTCCTTTCAGTATTCATAATATTTGCCATAGACTATAATAATTAATTATTTTTATACGATTTTATAAATGGTTAAATAGAAAGTAAGAGACTGGTTGTATATAAATTATGAAGTATTTATTATGTTTAAGTTTATACAATTTTTGATTATTTTGGATAAGTATGTTTTTTTTTTTTATTACAAGAATGTACATCTTCAGGTCACATTATATTGATTCTGTGCCATGTGAACCAACCTCAGTGGACTTTCGAAGAATGACACCATATGTTGCTATTCTGCAATTAAGTATTCCATGCCACACTACAGATCTATATTATATAGTTTTCTGTTAGCTGTTGTTTTCCGTCTAAGAGCCACAATTGCTTTCTTCTCTTTCTTCCATTTTCTATAGAAGTTTTCACTCTTCAAATTTGATGAGCATCTCTTTCAAGGCAACATTTCTTAAGAGCTGGTTGATAATGTCTGCCAACACCATAATGATGAACTAACGTTTTACTTTGGGATCAGATGAGATAGAAATTAGTTGAAATTATACCTATTTGTAGTCATCCAGGTGAGTAAAAAGGTATGCTGTTGTAACCCATATTGACAATATTACAATGCTCAGACCCCCACTTTTTTCAAAAAATTGTTGTCAGTGCTGTTTAAAATGTACCAAAGATAAATAAAAATGAAATCATTACAAATGGGTAAAATTCCAACTATAAGTTCGGTGTGGCATGGCATAGTATCAGAACAATGTGTCCTAAAATGTTATTTGCATACAGATTAAATTTTAGAAAAAATAAATTCTGTTTACATTGAATAAGTGTTTCTTTACAAACTTCACATGTATAATAAAATTTATGTAAAAATCAACAACAAATTTAAAATCCTTATTCACTTGACAACGTGGAACTGGAGTGTGCTATTACGATAGACCACTCGTTGTAGTAATTTATCTCCTAACTCTTTGGAGACTTCGTGCCAAACGCATTTGCCTATTATCGGCACTTCTTCCAAAGGAGACCTAAATGGAACTAATAGTGTCAGGCAGATACCGTCCTTGCTGTCCCTTGGATCGTGCTCAACCTACAATCCAACGGTTTAATTAAATTTTATGACAAATTGTACAAATGCTTACTAATAACAATCCGTGAGGTCTGTGAGTGGGTACCTCGGCGCCAAACAGATCGACCATAAATTTCCTCAAAGTCGAATGGAAGCTTTTTCCCGGGTTCAATTGGCACACCGGTAAATGCCAAGAGGTGCGTTCACTCAACAGAATATGCACTCTGTTGGTTGCTTTCTTTTTTATTACTATCACCAAACGTAGTAGAAGATCGGAGTAAGGTCTCAGGCAAGGTAATTGGTCCGGGTGCCATGTTCGATCTTTTATTTTGCGTGCATGAGAATAGGATCTGAAAAAAAATATATCTAATCTTATACTTTGTTTTTCACATAATTAACATAAGGGTGTTTTACTGTATTATAGTTTAATTGAGAACGCCTTCATTCTTTACCATGTATAGTCCACCACACTTAAGAATGGTACAGGTAGGTAAAGTCTGTAGCATGGTTCTTGAGCTACGACTACTAAATAGACAGAGGGGACAATGGGCTATTGCTGCGTTGTCATATCAATATTATTTATTAATACATGAAAATGAAGGAAATTTTATTGCATTGGGTATTTTTAAAGGAGTTGGAAAAGATCTAACCTCCACTTGTGAGCCTCGATTTTCAAGAGAAATTGACTGGTGAAAACCGCATCTCGATATGTGGAATCGTTTTTGTGCTACGAGAGGTTTTTGAAGCCGAAATCTATGAAAAAAAATTGAAAAATTGATAAACCACCCCAAATTGCTTAACACGATTTTATCTCAGGAACTATAAGTGCAACTGAGCTGAAATTTTTAGGAATTGTATTCCTTTGAAAGACATAAAATTCAGTGAAAGTTTCAGCTTTCTATCTATAATAGAAAAAAAGTTACGACCTTTCAAAGTTTTCCAAAATCTAAATCATAAGGTAGGTACCTTCTTACTAAAACGATGGAATTTCAAATTTTTTTTTTGTCAAGTTTTTGTATCCTAATGGTCAATTAACATACCCCAAACTGCATACACTAAATTATTCTCAGATTTGAAACCGAAATCTATGAAAAAAGGCACTCAGAAAAATTGATAAATCACCCCAAATTGCGTAACACGATTTTATCTCAGGAACTATAAGTGCAAATGAGCTGAAATTTTCAGGGATTGTAGTCCTTTGAAAGGGATAAAATTCAGTGAAAGTTTCAGCTTTCTATCTATAATAGAAAAAAAGTAACGACCTTTCAAAATTTTCCAAAATCTAAATCATAAGGTACCTTCTTACTAAAACGATGGATTTTTTTTTTTTAATGTCGAGATTTTGTATCCTAATGGTCAATTAACATACCCCAAACTCCATACACTAAATTATTCTCAGATTTGAAGCCGAAATCTATGAAACAAGGCACTCAGAAAAATTGAAAAATTGATAAATTACCCCAAATTGCTTAACACGATTTTATCTCAGGAACTATAGGTGCAAATGAGCTGAAATTTTCAGGGATTGTAGTTTTTTCAAAGGGATAAAATTCAGTGAAAGTTTCAGCTTTCTATCAATAATAGAAAAAAAGTTATGATCTTTCAAAGTTTTCCAAAATCTAAATCATAAGGTAGGTACTAAAATGATGGAATTTCAATTTTTTTTTTTTCGAGATTTTGTATCCTAATGGTCAATTAACATACCCCAAACTCCATACACTAAATTATTCTCAGATTTGAAGCCGAAATCTATGAAAAAAGGCACTCAGAAAAATTGAAAAATTGATAAACCACCCCAAATTGCTTAACACGATTTTATCTCAGGAACTATAAGTGTTTGAAGTTTGACAGGGGGTCTATAACTTTTTTATTTATGAGAATTCGGTTAACTTTTTCCCTTGTAGCTTAAAAACGAACCGAGATGCGGGATACACCGGGCAACTCCTCTTGAAAATCAAGGCTCACAAGTGGGGGCAGATTTTTTCCAACTCCTCTAGAAATACCCGAAACCCAACAAAATCATCGAATCTTGGATACCCTGTACAATAACTGTCAATAAGAAGCTGATTTATACGGGATTTGAGTCACAGAAAAATCGTCCATTATTTCAGTGAAACCTCGGGTGAAACTATTTAATAGGTTTTTTTGAAAAAAAAAAAAAAAAAACTCCATTTTGTAATGATTTTCAAATAAAGATTATTATTATAAATTGACTTGGAAGCAAATTGTGTTAAAATAATATCAAAAGTTCATCAAAAATCTCAATATTTATTTAAAAAAAGAGGTAGGTACTTTGGTAAAACATAAAAAAAAAACAATTTTGTTCCAAAAATCGATGACCTTTGAAATGAATTTATAAAATATTCAAATGAATTATTTAAAAAAATGAGAAATTCCTCAGTAGATTGATTACAAGATACATTTTAGTCAGTCAATAATAAACAGGTCTTAAAGTGCTTCACATATTTCGACATCTGACATGAAAACTATTATAAATAAGTATTCATTGTCCTATGTAAGTATTACAACAATTCCTCGATTATTATAAATTATTTATCCAAAATAATCAATATTTTTAAGACCGAAGTTTGTGATGACCTAAAAGAATACAATGAAACTTTCAAGGAAGTTATAAAGCAGAGAGAAAAAATTCAAATTCCATTTTTACACACTTCGCCTCAGGTAAAATAAAATTCAAACTAATCCAAAAATAAATAAAATTTTCTCTTTTAGCTTGCCTACAGAGCAGGCATAGTAAATTACTTGAGAAAAATGTGCACTGAAAAAAAATTCAGCCATTGTTGCTTACACTTGGCCGTATATCTTTTGGATGTCTTCATGGACTGTCACAACATTATGCCAGACAAAATGCTATTACTCGGCAATGTTTGCTTGTTATTAGCTGGTAAGCATTTTGATGTCTGCCCAAAATGATTATCAAAATCATTTCTTTAGCAAAATTCGAAGAAAACGTTACCAAGGTACCTAAAATATCGGAACTGAACGCAATCGTGCAACAACGATATTTAGCAAAAGAATACAGGGATTTGGAAGTGATGATTTTGGATTATTTTTGTTGGTACATTCGATTTCCAACAGTGGCACATTATACCCATTACTATATGCAACTTGTAGTAACCAAAGAAGAATTGGCAGGCCAATCTGAATGTTTCAGGACTATGATGTATAAAATTAATGATTATGTATTGGAATATTTGGATCAAGTAATTGAAAGTAAGTTAATACATAATCTAATCTGACGATACTAATAAATTTCTTCAGATGTCCATTATATGCAAGATTTTAAACCCTCAAAACTTGCAGCTGCAATAATAGCAGCAAGTAGGTTACACTGTGGATTGTATATATGGTCGGACAATTTACAAAAGTTAACCGACTATAGTGTAGAGGACATACAAGGAGTGCTGACAACTTTACAAATAAATAAGTAAGTTTGCCTTTATTAGAAATTATTAATATAGTCTGGGAGACGACCGCATTTTTCCTACCCCGATCGAGTTATGTGTCGACACTATTATCAATATACAGGGTTAGTAAAAAGTACTGCAACACTTAAATATCTTCAAAACTGCTTAAGCCGCGTTCACACAATTCAGAATCTGACAGTTTTTGGACATGCGGAATTCAACAACGCTATTGGCAATGTTGCCAGATTTTCCAGTTTCGCGCTATACATAGTCTTTTTGTTATCTTAAATAAAATGCCCCATTTATTTTTATTGCAATAAATTGGGCGTGCCAAACTTGATAATATTCCAAACTTTCAGAATTCTATCGCTACTAGTTGCTGAAATATGACAACACCGTATTTTCGGTGAAAAGTATAGCAACGCTTGAATATCTTCAAATGCCACTTAAGCACGTTCACGAAATTTGGTATCTGGGGGTTTTCAAATTCAACCGTGATATCGGCATTGTTGCCAGACTTCCCAATTTTGCGCTAAACGTAGTCTTTTTGTTATTTTGAATAGAATGCCCCATTTATTTCTATTGCAATAAATTGGACGTGCCAAATTTAATAAGATTCCAAATTTTCAGAATTCTATCTCTACTAGTTGCTGAAATATGCCAACACCGCATTTTCAGTGAACGGTATCGCACCGCTTGAATATTTTTAAAACTTGCCTAAGCTCGTCCAGTAAATTCGGTATCTGGGAATTTATGGGTAAGCGAAATTCAGCTGTGATATCGGCATTGTTGCCAAGTTTCCCAATTTCGCGCTACACGTAGTCTTTTTGTTATCTTAAATGAAATGCCCCATTTATTTTTATTGCAATGCAGTGGTCCAAATTTTAATGAGATTCCAAATTTTCAATATGCTTCTCGTTCTGTTAGACACAACTATAGTGATAATCATTCTGGGATAGTTACCTACCTTCCTACCTATTTCAGGAGGAGCCGCAAACTTATCGGAAACGCCCGGAAATATGAATACCTTATGAACAAGTAATGTGTATTTAAAAAAAAAAAAAAACTATAAGCCACGAGCAAGCCTACGTGTACCGCAAAACTGGAAAATCTGACAACAATGCCGATATCGCGGTTGAATTTCGCTTGCCCAAAAACCCCCAGATACCAAATTTCGTGAACGTGCTTAAGCAGCGTTTGAAGATATTCAAGCGCTGCGATACTTTTCACCGAAAATACGGTGCCATATTTCAACAACTAGTAGAGACAGAACTCTGAAAATTTGTAGTCTTATCAAATTTGGCACGCCCAATTTATTGCAATAAAAATAAATGGGGCATTCTAATTAAGATTACAAAAAGACTACGTGTAGCGCAAAACTGGGAAATCTGGCAACATTGTCAATAGCACTGTTGAATTCCGCATGCCTAAAAACTGTCAGATTTCGAATTATGTGAACGCTGCTTGAGCAGTTTTGAAAATATTTAAGTGTTGCAGTACTTTTTACTAACCCTGTATAGTATCATGTGCATCTATTACCCGGTATTCCTGCCTGAGAGCAAATGCTGCCGGAAATATCTTTTAACAAATTATTAACAAATTGAAAAAAACGTAACACTACCCCCATCGAGTTATGCCCTTAGTAGGGTATCAGATTGAAGGTCTCGATGTCCCCTATTTAAAAAGTCGATCCTGCCTCGTGAGAACTTGCCGGAAAAGGGTGGCAGGACAGCATATTGGGGCAAGGGCCCGAGGTCTTTGCTTTGACACCTATCAAGCTTTGCACTAAATGATGTGTCAAATTAAAGGTGTCAATAAGTTGATTGGTTAAGGTCTGTTCGCACAGAAATCACAAACCAGTCAGAGCGAATTTCATTGGTTGGAAACTGTCAGGAAACTAGTTTCAAACAATGAAATTCACTCCTTCTGGTTTTGTGCGAAGAGACCTTAAATCAACTTATTGACACCTTTAATTTGACGCATCATTCAGCGCAAAACTTGATAGGTGTCAAAGCTGAGACCGCGGGCCCTTGCCCAATAGGCTGCCCTGCCACCTTTTTCCGGCAAATTCTCACAAGGCAGGATCGACTTTTTGGATAGGGGACATCGAGACCTTCAATCTGATACCCTACTAAGGGCATAACTCGATGGGGGTAGTGTTACGTTTTTTTCAATTTGTTAATAATTTGTTAAAAGATATTTCCGGCAGCATTTGCTCTCAGGCAGGAATATTGGTTAATAGATGCACATAATACTATATATTGATAATAGTGTCGACACATCGGGGTAGGAAAAATGCGGTCGTCTCCCTAACTAATAAGTGATTTTTTTTTATATTCCTAGATACAGTCAACAAATTGAACCGATGTTGCCCTATTCTCATTTTGTTTGCACCTTCAAGGAAAACTACTGTGAGGCTTGTAGTATAAAAAGTTGCCCCAAATGCTTTTTTTTGAAAAAAGTCTAACAATATGTAGTTCCGTATTATGAGGCATCTTTGATTAATATTGATTAGGAAAATGAATAAATAAAATATTTATTTTTAATGCCTATAGATAAGAAATACCTAATATTGATTTATATTTGTTTTGCATGCATTAGGTACATATTTTGTATTATAAAACGATTGATTGGTTTTCGAAATTAATAAATTTCTTATCAAAACTAATATACACTTTATTCAGGAAATATTTTTGTTGTTTTCTTACCTGGCTTTTTCAATTAGTTCCAAAATATCTGTGGCTCTTAATGATAGTTCTTCAAGATTCGACACCCATTTGGCCTGAAGAGATTCCTGATCGGCCTGAGCTGGTGTTTTTAGAGTACCTCCCAATACTTTACCAGTCATAACAAATCTATAAAGACAAAAATTAATCATAATTAGGTATATTATCTTTTCTGTACTAAGGTTTATGGTGAAGAAACTTAAATTATTTTTCAATTTGAAAAAGAAATTCTTACCTCAACCATACACCACCAGCACTCTCAACCATCAAAATAGTTGTACATTCAATTTCTAAGCCTGTTTCTTCTAGAACTTCTCTTTTGCATGCCTCTACGATTGTTTCGCCTTTTTCCATTCGGCCTGCAGGTAAGTACCTTAAAATATAAATGTATTACTGGTATTACCGCATATTTATTTATTATACATATTATATATTAATAGACATCGTTCTTCAAGAGAACATAATCCACACCTCAACTGAGATTTAATTGAAGAGATAATTCTGGGCAATACGCAAAGCTCTCTTGAAGACATTCTCTACTTCATACTCCACCTCTTTTAAATCTAGTGGTTTTGGTTCGAAATTTGAAAATTAGACATTTATCTAGAAATTTCTATAACTGGTTTTATATTGATTACAAGAAGATGGAAAAAGGGTAGCAAGATTAAACTTATTTTAAGTACCTATTGTGAGACCTATTTATCTTTTTATTTACTTATTTATGTATAAAAAAATACATGCATTTGAATTGATACAAAGTTTAAATCTAAAATATTTTGTGGCTTTTTATGTAGTAGGTAAGTATGTAGTTAAGGATGTTAAAAGCAAAACAGACATTAAAGTATTCCCTTCTGCGAACAAGAGTAATTAAGTAACTAACCCAAACTCGAGCCCAAACTATTCAGTAGTACATGTAGATCACAAACGAAGCACAACCGTTGTGAAAGTTCACAAATTAACTATGATTTTGAAACCAAGAAAAAACGAAAAACGATGGAGTGATGTGTACGCGATACAGTATAGTTGGAATATTTACTATGTACTTAATGCAAAGCTCCCACATTTTCAGATCAAGCTTTTCTGAGTACCCAGTAGAGACAAATACATACAGGGTGTCCCAGTTCAACTGGTCAAAAATGCTAGGGTATATAGAGGAACCATAGAGAAGTAGTTTGAGATAGACACCGATGGTCGGAAGTGCATCGTTTCCAAAATACAGGGTGTGAAAATTTAAAACAACCCTCTCTCATATCATCTGAAGGGCTAATGCTAGGCTGTTCAAATTTTCAGGGATTATTGATTTAGGAATTATACGAATTCTTAAATATCATTCCTGAATCAATAATCCCTGAAAATTTGAACAGCCTAGCATCAGCCCTTCAGATGATATGGAAGGGGACGGGCTGTTTAAATTTCAACACCCTGTATTTTGGAAACAATGCACTTCCCACCATCGGTGTCCTATCTCAAACTACTTCTCTATGGGTCTGTTCCCACAGGAGTCTCTGACAGTTTGCAAACTGTCAGTAAGAATCGCCCATACATGTTTTCAATGCTGTCGTTCCAAGATCAATCTGTAACTCAGCTGAGCGATTGTTTCTGACAGGTTGCAAACTGTCGGAGACTCCTGTGGGAACAGACCTTATGGTTCCTCTATATACCTTAGCATTTTTGACCAGTTGAATGGAGACACCCTGTATATCACTTTTAGAGCTCAAATAATGATCACAAAAATCCGTTAAACTAGACAATACAAATACAATCAGGTATAGTATTTCCAAACTCAATTGGAACAAGGTATCAACTGGTGGCTGACTGGTCACTGGTAATTTCCATAAGAAATACACTGCCACAAGTCAGCCACCAGTTAATTTATATTCAGCTTGTTCCAATTGACTTTGGAAAAACTATACTTGAAGAATCAAGAATTTTTTTAAAGAGACAAAAATCCTTACCATTTTCCTGCACAAGTTTTCTTAGCTTCCTGCATCATCAAAACATCCCCTTGTTCGTTCAAAATCACACAAGCTACAATGTATGTCACAGTCTCCCCAACGACAGGTTTATATTTCGGATCGACAGTGGGTTGAATTCCCTGAGACTCCAGCGCCTCATTTTGTTCTTCCAATGAAAAATCACATATTTCAGCTTCTTCCCCGTCCAACGGTAAACCATTGAGGACTTTGGACAAATTGGATTCTACTGTATCGGGCATCGTAACGTTTTTATAGGGCCATTATATAGCAGGTACACTACAAATGAATAATCGCTTTGGAATTTCAAAATATGCAAGCAGATGACAGCAGACTATAACTTGTGTCTGCTTTAAACGAATAAGGTGTAACACATTCCTACATAAAACTCGTTTGCTGGTCGATAGATAGTCGCACACGTGAATTTCAATTAATGTTAAATGTTAAAACGGCCATCAGAAGAAGTGAAAGTTTGTAACTGTTTCTATAAAAAATAACAAACAAAACCTGTAAACAAATAAAAGTTGGGTTATGTTCGAGGTGAACTATTAATTGACTATTAGGCAACCAGGAATACCTGAATGCTCGGAGTGCCTAGGAGTAAATTAGAGTGCACGAGTTGATCAAACCGAATTCAACTTATTTTGAATCAGTGCGAGAAAATTTGAAAAAGCGCGTTAAAATATAAGAGGCGCGAGTTAAAACTTTTGTATTTTACCAATAAATACCGAATTTAACCTTCCAAAACCGAAGTGTGTCGTAGAAAACACACGTTGGTTTTGGGACCCTTTACACAAATATCGCTAATCCTACTTTAAACCATGGCTTTCTGTTTTATTTAATTTCTTATTTTACACTGAAAAAAATCAGCATTAAAACTCAAGTCCTACGTGACTTTGAGGCCAGCATTATACTAATCAAGAGACTAGTTTTGCGAATTAAGAACGGTATTTGGTGTTACGAAACCCTTCATAACAGTATAGAAATTCTTTCCTAATAGTACACAATAGGTATTTAAGTCAAGTAGGAGTTGATCATTCCAGATAAATATCAACATGTCTTCATTGTTAAGAATATTTTTCTTGTGAATACATTTTTAAGGACTGGGATACATTTAAGCACATGCTTTCTTTAATACGGTATCCGCCAAAATAAACAGTACCGAAATCTAGAGCTCTGAGTAATCGCGCACGCAAGTTGCATTTATCATATTTCGCCTATTTGGCAGCTTTTTTGCGTCGCTATGATGCATTTTTTGAACATATACGCATGATACAAATTAATAAATCATACCTATAATTTATATGTTCAGTACTGTTTATTTTGGCGAATACTGTATTATGAATATTATCGATTATTAAATCTTTTCCTTAATCTTCCCATTATATTGATGGGACACTTAATATTTCCACCTTAATATCAGAACAAGATGAAGCGTCAGTGGTGAGTAGGTATTTAATTATGAATAAAAGTAAGTATGTACGTCAATCACTTCATCTTATTCTGCGATGTTCTAGATAGAACTAATAGACATCGAGGACATCTATTTCAACGATCACTGAAAACACAACAAATAAATGACAATAATTTCCGCGAGTATTTTCAAGAAGATTATGATAATTATTATGACACTCATAGCCATAGCCCAGTGTAAGTAAATTTTGATACCCATATGTTTATTCATTTATGATTAATTCATTTTTATAATTTGTAGATTGAATTCACACAGCGTAGGACTCATTGAAGAACTTCCCGCATCATCTATCAGTGTTGCTTCAACACCATGGCAAAGAGACCTATTCTACGTGATTTGCATTAGTACATTTTTTGTAATAAAACTATGAAAAAATATTATTTGTGTATCATTCAACATCCCAAGCTCCACAATATGCACGTAGTTATGAATTGAAAATACCGCATGCCTTATTGATAAAGTCAAAACTTTTATTATGAGTTGAAGTCTATGTAGCGCTGATTTATGTCATAAAGTTTCCAGTAATACATGCTTAATCTTTAGTATCAATAGAAAATGCAGATATATTTTTAAGAAAGTCAGGATGACTTGACTATAAATGCAGGAAGAAGTTATCTCAAGCTCTCAATGGAATTGAAATAAGCTTAAGGTACTTTGAGAATTTCAACCGTAACATGTCTTCATAGTAAAGACTCATAACTTACCTCATATACGAAGTTCTAACTACTTCATAATAAAGAAGTTGCAGTCATATCTACAGCTAAGTTTTTTCCGTGTATGTATGGAGCTATCGAATGTTAATTAAATGGTCCCTCGTTTGGGTCGAAAGAACCAGTGGCGGCAATATCCATAAGCAATGCTTAGGGGAGTCAGCATCATACTATTATAGTATAATACACGTAACTGGAACGGAACTTACAGCTGCTTTCAATGTCAATTTTTGAGGCAAATTTTATGGTAGTGAAAACGACAATAAAAGGGGTTGTTTGCTCTCTGTCGCACGCGTACATGTTTCCCAGCAATGGTGGGGTATAATAAATTCACCTAGTCCGCCTATAGTAATACGGACAAAGACGGCCACCCCTTTTACTCCATTAAAAATTTACCTCAGGCGTAATAAATGCTGGTGCCATTCCATTTACGTAGTACATTTCACTGGTCAGCATAGACTGCATGATTTTTCCATGTTATCTATTAGACATATGATATTTTTGCAGTCTTCAATGGTTCTGATTTGGACTTGCCGAACTTCCTAGCTTTCTTAAATACTATCCACCTTTCACTCTCTTTTATTATGGAACTTGAAGTAAATAATTCTTTATTGCCTGGACTTAAAGCTTACTGAACATAAGAATAAGATTTCTTTTTCATAATAGGTACCACAAGCCAACTAGTACAGATAATGTAATACCTTCCGACTCAAATCATCCATTCCCCCATAAATTTGCTGCTTTTCCTAGTTTCTCCCATAGGCTGTTTGTTGTTCCAATGAATCGTGAAAATTTCAACGCTGAGTTAAATTTCATTAAACAAATTGGTGTCAATAATGGCTATCCCATTGCCCTTATCAATAAAATCTACTTCAAGCATAGGTATGAACATATTTCTTAACTATAATCTCCTTTCTATTTCATCTTCTGATCATTTTGTTTCATTACCATACCTAGGTGCTCTTTCCCTCTTCTCCCATTCAGGCAGTATAATTTTGGTGTTGCTTTTAGGACTTTGCACTCTTTACATACTTTTGATCTTAACTCTAAAGATCCAGTACCTCTTGAAGAGAGATCGGGAGTCTATTGCTTGACCTGTCCATCAGATAATGTCAAATACTACATAGGCCAAACAGAAGCTTCTCAGTTAGAACGTTGTTAGAATTGAAGAACATATGGTAGAATTTGTAATGACCCGGGAAAATAGACCCGTAATTTACAATGTCTTTACTGTAAAAAATTAAATGTAATCAAATAATCAAAAACTGAATTTCCTGTATTTCAAATCAGTATCAATAAATTGATAATGAAACAAAATAACGTTGACCCCAAATTAATTAAAATATTTATATACGTTCAAAATTTTATTGTGTGTCATCACCAAAATCAAATCCATAGGAATAATAAAAGCGAGGCCAAAGTAATTAAATCGCTGATTTATGGCCGAGACGTCAACACGTGTATCGTTTTTTTTTTAGTTATATGTCCAATTCTTACAACCAAATCTGTTGACCCCGATAAACCAGGAAATTGCGACATAATTTTTAAACAAATACAAGAGGAAGTTTATTGAATGATGAAAATAGGAATTTTTGGGGGAACGAAACATATAAATACAGCGGTTTTAGAAGTCTTGAGATCAGTTGTTAGTTGAGTCTTCACATCAATCCAGTTGTACAATTCGAGTAAGTCCGGATTAAATTCGCGAAAAGTTTATTTTATTTTGTTGCCTCGGGAAAACGCGTTAAACAAAAAGTAACTAAAATTTATGAAAGAAAGACCATTTAAATGCGTTCAACATTATGTGCGAGCTCTGGAGATTCTATTAAAACTTCCCCCAGAATTTGTTTCTCATTCAATTTAGAAGTTTGAAACCCATTTCAGGACGCTCCAAAACACTCAAACTCAACAATGTCTTTACTGTAAAAATTAAATGTAATCAAATAATCAAAAACTGAATTTCCTGTATTTCAAATCAGTATCTATAAATTGAAAGATGAAACAAATTAGTATTGACCCAAATTAATCGAAATATTTATATCGGTACGTTCAAATTTTACACAAGCCATTAGTGACCAAGCACGTGTCATCATTTGAACTCGTAAATAAGAACCCGGAAAAGATCAATTACAAGGTTAAGCACATAATTAAATTGGACCCAAAATAACAAAAATTTCGAACAGATTGCATCATCGTCTAAATGATGAAATTAATTTTTGGAATAATATCTAGGTCGACCAATAGGATTGAAATATAGATGGTCAAACGACCGCCTATTGTCGATTTTGGTAGGTAATTAATAATATTTTGGGGGGAATCGAAAAATATAAATACAGGGATTTTAGAAGAATCAGTTGAGTTGTTAGTCAGTTCAGTTTAGTTAAATCTACAGTACCTAATGAGTTAGTCCGGATAAAATAAGCAAAAAGTTTCTTTTATTTTTGCCTCGGGAAAACGCGTTTGATTGAATCTTTGAAAAGGTTTCCGGAAAGTTGTGAAAGAAAGGACATTTAAATTCGTTCAACATTATGAGCGAGCTCTAGAGATTTTTGAAGTAAATTAATTAGGTATTTTATCGAGTGACGATTTAAATGTAAGTGCTCTAGTGACTATTATTGTTTTTTTTTACTTTAACAATGATTCGGAATGATAAGAATTGAATTGACATTGAAACAATAATGCATAAAAACTTGAGTGATTTGACTGTAAAAACTTTATTGCATAACTTAATTGCCTTCAAGTATAATGACATTTTTGAGTGATTTGACAGTAAAAACTTTATTGCATAACTTCAATTGCCTTCGAGTATAATGACATTTTTGAGTGATTTGACTGTAAAAACTTCATCGCATAACTTTAATTGCCTTCGAGTATAATGACATTTTAAATAATTTTGCAAATAACTAACAAAGGAAAATTATAATGCTCTTAACCATGTAGGAATTATTAAAGAATTTTGAATTGGATTGTCCAATTGCAGTTTAAGGGCTATAGTAACGAACTAATAAGAATTTAAATAATTGTGTTTGTTGGCTAGGAATCCGAAAATAGTAACTGTTCTGTTCAAAATTATCGTTGGTGAAGGATGGAAGTATTGTATTGAGAAAGTTTTGTTTGAAAATTGCTGTTCATGATGTACCGTTGCTGAAATTTTGAATTAGGTTTTTTTTTTTTCATTTAGAAATTATTGTAAGGTTTTTATAAAAAATAAAGTTGGTAATATATATACATATACTTAATCCAGTGAGTAGGATTTTGACCTAAATAATTATTTTGCATAAGCTGTCAGTAAATGACTTAGGAGTTTTAAGAATTTATAGATATAGGTGAAGGGTAGTTTTAATAGGAAGTGTTGTTAAAAAGAGTAAATGTAAAAACTTAGAAGTTGTTGAGAATAGAAGAAGTAGGGCGTTTTTAGTATGGATATTTCCTGGTCCGTAGTAATGAAATTTGAACGGATGTGAAATAATTTGAATTGGGAAAAATAGAAGTGGCTGTCAGAATAGAAAGATATTTGCTTGTTTAAATTTTTGATTTTAAGTATAATAAAATATAATTTAGTAAACCTCAATAGTTTGTTTCTCTCTTTTGCGAATAAACCCCCTCCATAATTTTATAGGTAGCCGCTCAAGGAAATAAACACCATCAATATACCGCTCGCCATTTACCATCTAACTAATTAAAAGAGTACTTGGGCGCATTTTGCTACAAATTCAACAATGCCACTCAAAATTTCGATTACTCATTAGCAGCTCTCGAGTTGATAATAATCAAAAAAAATCATCAGAAATTAAAATATCAGTTTACTCAACACCTGCTGAATTCCTATTATCAATTAATTTTCTTTGACATTGTCATGTAAAGATATTGATTATGGAAACAGTTCAAACAGCGGAAGCCGAACTTTTGAAAACATTACCCAAAGCAAAGAAACCAAAACGGAAAAAACGTAAATATAAAATACCTATATTTAGCAAAAAACAAAGTCTAATTTGGAATTATCCAGCTCTATGGATAACTACGACTATAGCAGGCGCAAGTCTTGGACGGCGAGAGCTTCTAGCGGCAACGTTCAAGGAAGTAATTTTTCATATAATTTCAATGGTGTTTCTTAGTACTTGTAAGTGGTTGACCGTTGATTTTTCCAATAAGCTTTTTTTAAGATATTTTCAGTCAAGTAAACCCCTCAGAATACTACCTGACTTTAAGTTTGAAAAATGCCTTTAACGTGGAAAATGGATTAATGGGTGTTGTGTCCGCTGAACAATTATGGGAGGTAAAAATGTTGGTCCTTTTATGTCTTAATTCAATTATAAGTAATAATTTTTAGTATTTAACTCAAGATATGATGTTTGGATTTTATGGTTTTGACTTTGATGAAACTGGAAACGGTAATTAAAAGAATGTTTAAGTAGGTATGTAAAATTACTTTTGTAAATGTTTTTGTAGAAACAGAAGTTAACGAGACTGGTTTATATATAAGCAAAGAAAATTTGTTGCTAGGAGTACCAAGAATCAGACAAGTAAATAGAAAATATCTAAAGACACACATAATTAAATCAAACTTTTCCAGGTGAAAGTTTCAAATGATTCCTGTGAAATCCACGGATACTTCAGAAGACTATTTGAAAGTTGCTACTACCAATTTGGACATCAATCAGAAAATCGAGAAACTTTCGGATTGGGAAAACCAATTGCGTATAATATGCACAATAAATTATAATCATCATTAAACATAATAAATATTTAATAGGTGGACCTACAGTGAACAAAAAATAACCAAAAGTGTAAGATATTGGGGTACTTTAACCTCGTACTCAGGAGGAGGTTTTTATGCTGATTTAACCAGCAGCCCAAACACAACTTTAGCCATATTGAACGAATTGAAAGAGAACTTATGGATAACTCGGGGAACCAGAGCCATTTTTGTTGATTTCAGTATTTATAATGGCAACTTGAATTTGCATTGTGTTTGCAAGTAACAAAAGAATCAGATATTTTACAAACATGATCAATTATTTATGTTTCAGATTGATTTTTGAATTCTTACCATCAGGAGGTGTAACACCAAATTACCGCTTCAGCACGGCTACCTTAACACCTGTACGCAATGTGAAGCATTACGTTTTGAAAGTGCTTCTTTACATTTTCTCGGCCTATGCTGCATATTGTTTATGTGAAGAACTCAGAGAAATGTTTTATTTTAAATGCAAATATTTTTTACAGTTTTGGAATTACATAGATTTATGTGTGATATTTGTGAGTGCAAAATGTACTAAAACTAGTTTTTATTAATTTATGTTTTAGTTGACATTTTTGCTTGTATTTGGGACTGAATACAATTTGGTGAATATAAAATATTATGTAGACAACATCCGTGATAATCCCACTGCGTATGGTAATTTGGAACAGCCGCACGTTCTATATCAAGTGGTTAATATAGGTGGAGCAGTTTTGCTATTTTTCCTTTACATGAGAACATTTAAGTATTTAAATTTCAATCGAAGAATGGCACAGTTGAATAACACTATAAGAAATGTAAAAACTTATTATTGCTCCAGCAGAGCTTCAAATAATCTAAACTGTTTCTAGTGTGCAAAAGACATCATGGGATTTTCTGTTATGTTCTTTGTAGCTTTTTTTGCCTATGCTGAACTAGGATATTTGGTATTTGGAAATGAGGTAAATAAGTTTTGGATTTAAACTGATTTAATTGTACTTTATTCTTTCAGGTTGACGATTTTCGTAGTTTTGGACAATCCATGTTCACTTTACTGCGTACCATTTTGGGGGATTTCGACTACGACAAAATACACAACGCCAATTGGATTGTGGCACCAATTTATTTCCTCACTTACATTATGTTGGTGTTTTTTGTTTTATTGGTAAGTAATAGTAACAAACTTGAGTAATTTTTTTTATAAATTATGCAATTTAGAATATGTTCCTTGCTATAATCAACGACACATATGCTGATGTGAAAACTGACATTGCCATAGCTCCTAAGGAAATGGAAATGACTGAGTACATAGGCTCGCTGTATACATTTATGAAAAGGAAACTTGGTTGTAAAGTGAAAAAAGATAAAGACACTCAAAGGCCTATTAGTACAAATATAGGCCAAATTAGAGATGCTTTAATTAAGTAAAATAATAGTTATTTGCTTAAACATAAAAACGTCTACAAATTTTGTTTTAGATGCAACTATGATGATCGTGAAATCGCAATGTATTTTACTCGGTACGACATAGATCCGTTGAAGGATTTGAAAAGGGAGGATATTGAACGGTTCCATGATATGTTTGGTAAAATTGTTTTTCTGTAATATTGAAATTATTCCACTGTTGCTTGTCAGAAAACTGCGTCTTTGTATGGACCAGCAACTAAATATAGGTATTTGTTTCACTCTCCCACCCCCAAATAGAACCACACGGACAAAGGCTTCGCTACTTTGTCTGAACTTAGACATTCTCAGGTTTTCCTGGATCTTGGAATCTCTGAGACCACCAATAAACGCAGATACTGAACCATTTTGAAAATGTATCCACGACAATCAAAAACATTGAATTTTTAAAACGTCTAGCCAATGACATGGGTCCAGCACAATCTAAAATATGTGTATTCTATACCATGGCTATGGAACCTTAGGCCAACTAATGTAGGTAACCTAGGAGGATCCCGGTTTATAGACGTACAAGCTATACAATTATGATATAATTTTTCAATATTAGAATCCAAATAAGCAGTGGCGTATCCAGCCTGAGGTTCTAGGGGGGGGGGCAAACCTGGTATGTCTGCCATAGACGGAAATTTTTATTGAGGTGCCACGCCCAAAAGTCTTCAAAACCACACAATCGAGTATTCGCTCGCTTCTCTCAATACTTTTGTAGGACAAAATATATAATATTTTCACAGAAAAATAAGGTAGTGCTATGGTTCCGTAATATTAGCCTGCCAGCCACCACTGAAAAAATCTTTGGGCTGCTCATTATAACGACTTTCAAGAAACAAGTAGGTAACATGTGTAACATAAAATCAAACTAAAATTTAATTCAATAGTCAAAGATATACAGGGTGCGGCACGAAAAACTTCCCATCCAGGTTTTATCAGGTGTCAGGTGATAAATCAAAAATCGCTCGGACACATCACTTTTTGTTTTTGAGGGACTTTATTTATTGATATTTTCACCTCTTACCTTTCAACCCCTACGCGGGGGTGACAGGTACCAGGTACCCCGCAAAAGTTCAAATGGAAAGGGGGGTGGAGTGATGCGTAATTTGTTAGCTATTTTTATTAAGATTATATCCCCAAAGTTTCAAATTGCTACTATCAACCCTGTCGAAATAGCTTGTCAAAGCTATGTGTTTTTTACCTCATATTAATACAAATTAACATATTAGTGAATAAACATGAACCATTTTGAACTGGACTGTTGAATGACGATACTTAGATTAAATGCCAATGTTATTTTATTACTATGGATAGGTACCCGTCAAAAATCTGTTGTTTTGTTATTATGTGGTAAAAATTACACAGTTCAGGTTCAGATACTCGGAAAAAAGCATTTTTCCTAACTTTGACACACTGCCATTTCGGTAGAGAAAATAGTAGCAACTTAAAACTTTGAGGATATAATTCTTACAAAAATAGCTACCAAATGACGTATGACTCGACCCCCTTTTGCGTTTGAAATTTTGGAGGTACCTGTCTCCCCCGCTTAAGGGTTGACAGGTAGGGAGTGAAAATACCAATGAAATGTGTCCCCCGAAAAACAAAAATTGACATGTTCGAGCGATTTTAGATTGGGTTAGGGTTGGGTGGGAAATTTTTCGTGCCCCACCCTGTATAATAAATACTTTAAATTACTAAAAAAATTCACCTGGAATAACTAAAATATAAATATTACAGGGTGTTCCTTAATACTAAATATCATGCATATACAAACGGAAGGAGGCGATTCTTTGGTGTTTTCTTATGACTAAATAAAATTTCAAAGAAACATGCGTTTGCAAACGCTTCGTTACCGATCTACAGGGTGTTGAAATTTCAATATATTTTTTAGTTTTTTCTTTATAGTTCCTGCGGCTTTCGAGGGATTAAGCCCAAATTTGAAATATAGGTTACGCAATAGGAGCTAAATGATTGTACATTCCACGGAAAGATTGAATCATAAAGGTACCTTTTGCATTACCAGCTTTACCAGACAATTATTATTGCTTTTCAGAAAGATGGTTTTTGTGTTTTTGGTGGTGTCGCCTTTTGACAAAGTCTGAGCCCTGATGAGTGCTGATGGCTCAAAAGCGCTAGGCAGCTAGTAATATACATTACGCTGAATATAAAACTAGTATTTTGACTTTTATTCCCTGATTGTCAAGCACAGCGTACAACTGAACAGTTTCTATTTACAAACAGGGATGTTCTGAGAGAATTTGTAAATGTGCACTTGACAGTATAAAAAGTGGGCATATCTGACACAAAATGTGCATCCCCTTGGTTTGCTTTTCAATGTTGCTGGTTGCCAATATGTAAAATGTTTATTCTTACAACGTTGCCAATTCGGATGGCCAATATTTTGTATTTTCATTGTCGATTGTCGAGCAGAGGCTGAACTGGGCTGGGATCGGCTGGGCAATAGCGTACCAAGGATGATACACACCTACAGGATTGCTTATCGGCCTATCAGCTGTTTCAACAGCCTACGTCAAGACGAGAAATAACATGCTGCCTACGTCACATCTGATGATTTGGATTGGGGAGGTGAGGGGGGATTTGTTCCACACAGGCCTTATGAGGATAGGCCATCCTGTAGTAGTAGTGTGTATCATCCTTGGTGGCGTACAAGTTAGTAGAATGTACTGAGTGTAGAGTATGGGAGTATGTATACAGTACAGTGTACTTACACTCAGTACAAATTTTCTGAAATGAAACCCCAAATTCAGAATATTCTGTGTGTTCTATTCATTGACTGAAAAATTATGAGACATTTATTCTAGAAATCAAAATGTGCATATGTAGAGATTGGGGTGCATACTGTGCATATAAATCGAAAGTGTGCATCATTATGCACAATTGTGCAGTTTGGAACATCCCTGTTTACAAAAAAGCTACCTGTTCATGTAGTTGAAAAAAGTATTATTTATTAAA
This sequence comes from Ceutorhynchus assimilis, assembly GCA_917834065.1. Classification (NCBI taxonomy): domain Eukaryota; kingdom Metazoa; phylum Arthropoda; class Insecta; order Coleoptera; family Curculionidae; genus Ceutorhynchus; species Ceutorhynchus assimilis. The sequence goes on from OU892281.1 coordinate 11,106,901, forward strand.
TTAATTTCAGTACATTCTTGAATTTATTTTTTTATTATTTGACAAATTTTTAAAAAATAAAAAGATGTTGCTCTGGGGGGGGGCAAATGCCCCCCCCCCCATGGATACGCCAGTGCAAATAAGGCCACCACAAATATCGTCGAGCCTCAGCCTTCATTCGTACGATCCCTGCATGGGTTGAACGAAGATCCTCTAAAACCCTGGATTGAAAACTTCTAGGAACAATCGTCCTAATTCCCCACAAAACACAGTCGTTCTCCACTGACAATTCATGTCGTCTTGCAAAGTACGGTTTAATATCATAGTTTGGACATATTCTAGGAGGCCAGCCCTGTAATATTATATTCTTTAACTTTGTTTAAAGTAGAATCCGTGACAGTTTCTCGAATTATTTCTTCACCTTTAACTGGTATATTTGAATACCCCATTAGGAGGATAGCCCAACGCTGAAGTCTATTAGCAGTGGAAGTAGGTATTCCTTTTTTCGAGCCAAAAATTATAACTAACGGTCTATGATCGGTTAAAAGTTTGAAATGTCTACCCTATACATATTGGTGAATTTTTTTTGATTCAAAACACAATAGCTAAACCTTCACGCTCTATTGTGAATAACGTTGCTCTTCTGGCTTTAACGTTTTTGAAGCATGAGCAATTGGCTTTTCAGATCCATCAGGATATCGGTGATAAATCACTGCAGCAACCCCTACTGAAGAAGCATCAGCTGCTAAAATTAGCAGCAAATTTGGGTCATGAGTGGGCCAAAAATTTTGGAGAAGAAAGTTTCTCCCTAATTTTTAAAAATGCTAGATGCCATTTTTCGGACCAATTCCACGTAGCATTTTTCTGCGAAGTTTATTTAGAGATTATCAATTTGGAGTAATAATTAATCATGCCCAAATAGGATTGCAATTTATCCAAATCCGAAGGCCGCGGCATGTTTAAAATGGCTTCTATTTTCTTCGGAGACTTGTGTAACCCCTTTGGAGAAATAATGAATTCCAGATATTCCACATTTGACTGCATGAATTTGCATTTCCCTTTTCTAACACATAGTCCAAAATCTTTTTGTCTTTGAAATACTTTTTTCAGATTTCCCAAGTGTGATTTTTCATCTTCCCCTGTAATTATTATATCATCTAAGTAAGATGAAACCCCTGAAAGTCTAGCCAACATCTGATTCATTAAATTTTGGTAAATACTTGGAACCAGACGAAATTCCAAATGGTAATCTTTGGAAACTAAAAAGTCCTTTATGGGTATTAATAATTATGGCACAACTCCTTACTAGAAGAATCCAATTCAATTTGAAGATAGGCTTCGGAAAAGTCTATAACAGTGAAAGTTTTCCCTCCATTTAATGTAGCAAAAATTTCTTCAGAACGTGGCAAAGGGTATTGGTAAATTCCTAAAGCACCATTGAGTCCAGTTTTAAAATCGGCACATTGGCGAATTGCCCCTTCCTTTTCTTTCACTGGAACTATGAGAGAAGCCAATTCTGAATAGCAAAAGAACTTTTTGAATCAAAGAATCAATTTCTTCTTCTATTTTATCTTTAATAGAAAAAGGTTATGGCCGTGCCCTGCAAAACACAGGCTTAGCACCCTCTCTAAGCTCCAAATGTGCCTTGAATTTAGTACAATGTCCTAGTTTACCATCAAAAACATCAGGATAACCAGATAAAATTTTATCAATTTTTGCAGTAGTGGAACTAGTATTATCTTTTACTGAAGAAGTAGTGACTGAAAAAATTTGTGAATTTCATAAATCATCAATGGAATAAGAAGTAAGATTCAATTCCGAAATCCAATTTCGTCCCAAGAGATTGCTCCCATTTCCATAACAAAAATATTAGTCCCCAGATCATCGACCCTAAAATTTTGTAACACATGTACACGCCAAACTTCCTGAGCGGCTTCATAACACCAAGTCGGACAATATTTTTCATATCTCCACCCTGGGCGATGGGACATTGCCGCGTTAGCTCTTCGTGAAGTTGTCGTTCTGACGTCCCTAAGGAAGTTGATACATGTACGTGTAGTTTCAATGCCAATTGACTGTTTTTTATATTAAATTAACGATATCACAAATGTCGGACAAAAACCATATGGCTTTGAGGAAGGTCCGACGCCCTCAACATGTCGTTGTGGCGTCCCTGAGGAAGTTGATACATGTACGTGTGGTTTTGATGCCAATCGACTGTTTTCTATGTTACATTATTGATATCACATAGGTCGGACAAAAATCACGTGGCTTTGGGGGAGTCCGACGCCCCCAACACATCGCTGTGGCGTTCCTAAGGAAGTTGATACATGTATGTCCGACAAAAATAATTATGAATAACAATGTAATTTTAAAACATGCGTAGTAAATGTCGGACAAATAAAATGAGTATTAAAGTCATTCGGACAACAAAAGTCCTTTTGGATCATTTTCTGCTGAAATTCAGGATCTTTACTCCTGAGATTGCACAAAAAACACGACTGAATATCCATTCTTTCTCACACGCGTGGTTTTGAATGACCGTTCACTAAATAATTTCCGTAAATACTCGGAGAACTATCAAAAAACAGGTCACAGAGGGCCCCACAGGTATTTGAGAAAGTAGGTGAATAATAAACTGACTGATATGCGCGTTGCGTTAAGGCAAACTAATTTAAATTTTTTCATTGATTGTCTCAAATTTCTTGTCCGACAAATGTGATATCGTTAATGTAATGTAAAAAACTGTCGATTGGTATTAAAAACACACGTACATGTATCAACTTCCTTAGGGATGCCACAGCGACATGTTGAGAGCGTCGGACCCCCCGAAGCCACGTAATTTTTGTCCGACATATAGAATAGAATAGAATAGAATAATATTTATTGCGTAATTTGTACAGTATAATATATAATAAATATAATACAAAAACAATACACAAAAGGCAACATTCGCTGAGGCGTTCTTCCATGATGCCCTGTCTCCTTGAACACTTTCATACTACTACACAGATTCCAGTAATTGGCTTTTATAAACCTTTTTAAAAATCACTAATGAATTTTTAATTAACAAATCATAGATATTTGAGTTGAGTAATTCTACAGACAGAAATGCAAAACAACTTCTAAATTTGGATGTTCGATGTAGCGGTATATTATATCTTACTGTATTTCTAAGATCCCTATTATGCAAGTCATTTCTAGGCACAATTAGAGACCAGAGATAACCAGGGCAATTACTCTTAAAAATCTTATAAAGAAAAACAGCAAAATGCAGAGAGACACGCGATTCAAACCTCAAGTGTTCATACTGCATGTAAATTGGGGTGATATGATCAAATTTACCAGTACAAGAGACAAATCGTAGACAAGAATTTTGGGCTAACTGAATTTTATTTCTCAGTTCTTTTGTCAAGAAGCTGAAGTAAACAACACTACAGTAATCCAAGTGAGGGTAAATTAATGCTTCAATCAGCATCATTTTTGTACTACATGGTAGTAAATACTTAAATGCATATAAGGATTTTAGTTTAAGATAGACTAACGACAGTTTTTTGGATATGTGAACACTGAAGCTTAAGTCACTGTCGATTATTAATCCCAAGTTTCTAGCGTTCTCGGCGTACGGAATCACCAACCCATTGACATTAAGAATTGTGAAGTTATACAAATCAAACCGATTCCTACCAGCCTTTGAACCACATATTAAATGCGCGCACTTTGACGTGTTCAAGAGCAATCCATTACTGATAGACCATTTGTATATTTTGTTCAGATCTTTATTAATTTCATTCATAGCAGCGCTGGATTCCTCCGGGGGAAACGCGGCCAAAAGCTGCGTGTCATCCGCGTAGAGGTGGACCGAGCAAAACCCGACCTGGCTAGGCAAGTCAGAGGTGTAAAAATTAAATAATAAAGGGCCTAATATGCTGCCTTGGGGGACCCCACGCGTCACGAGGACAGGCTCAGACCTTGCTCCCTCCACCTCCACAATTTGGATTCTTGATGTCAGATAACTGTCAAACCAGAGGCAGACCTGCTCAGAGAAACCATAATACCGCAGCTTGGCCATTAATAAGCTACGATTGATAAGATCAAAGGCCTTGCTATAATCAAGTAGGATCGGACACGAAATCAGGGATTGGTCGGTGTTTAAAGATATATCTGTGGTGATTTTACTCAGTGCAGTTGCGGTACTATGGCCTGCCCGGAATCCAGACTGCACTGCTGGCATAATATTTCTATTACATATAAAATCATTTATCATGTCTGAGACAAGTAACTCAAGCATTTTGCCAAGGATTGGCAAGATGCTAATGGGTCTGAGTTCATTAATAGTACTGATCTTAGCAGACTTTGGAAGAGGCTTTACAATAGAGGTTTTCCAAGCAGTGGGAAATTCCCCAGTTTGCAGAAATCGGTTGAAGAGATTAGTGAGTAATGGCACTATAAAGTCTAGGCTATAAAGTAACATATCATGAGTTATATTGTCAATTCCACTGCATTTAGACCTAATGCGTCTGAATGCGCGATAAACATCAATTTCGGTTAAGTTCTTAAAGAAAAATGAGTCATTATCCAGTCCTGCAAATTTATTACCATTAAAAAAGTCCAGAGTAGCATCATCAATTGGAGCAACCGGCTGACAGACACTTGCGAAGTGGTTGCTGATTTCGTTTACATTTTTTAAGTGATTAGGAATTTCTATGTTATTATTGCAGTGAATATTCCAGTTGTTCATTTTTGACCAAGTTCTTTTAGGATCTTTTTCAAGTTTATTCAATTCGAATGACATATAAGCTTTTTTTTCACTTCGAATGGCAAATGAAAGATAGTTTTTTATATCAAGGTAATAATTTTTGTGTGCTTGAGATAAGGTTCTTTTATATTTGTTATAAGCATTTAGTTTTAATTTTATGATTTCTTTTATAGTATCAGTTATATAGGGTTTAAATTTTCGTTTAATCAAGACAGTTTTCAAAGGTGCAAATCTGTCAAATACTTTTGTCAGCTGATGATTAAGACACTCAATGATGGTATTAGATGATCCTTGTTGAAGGATACGTTCAAATTGCTTATGATTCATTTCTGTATTAAATTCATCAATACTAAAATTTCGAAAGTCCCTGTCAGTTCGGTATTTAGCCAAAGGTTTTGAAACATCTAACACCAAAATCGCATACACTAATCTATGGTCTGTCAGATTATACATTTCCATAGTTCCCGATTTCTCAATACACAATGATTTATCTATACATACAATGTCAATTAGTGTGCTGCTACTTCTGGATACCCTAGTAGGTTCTTCAATTATTTGAGAAAAATTAAACAATTCCAGAATAGAGTTAAAGTATATACAATCTTGATTCTTTAATAATAAATTAACATTAAGATCACCCACAAGAAACACATGATCATACGAAGGTGACAGTGAGGAAAGTATGGTCTCAATTGCATCAAGCGCCCTAAAACTTACAGCGGGAGGTTTGTATAAAATACCCACCAAACAGCAAAAATTTTTATAAACAACTCTGACCCACAGTGACTCCAAATCACAATCCCCTGACCAGGAAATGTCTAAAGCCTTACATATATGATATCATTAATGTAATACAAAAAACAGTCGATTGGCATTAAAACTACACGTACATGTATCAACTTCCTTAGGGACGCCACAGCGACATGTTGGGGGTGTCGGACCTTTCCCAAAGCCACATGGTTTTTGTCCGACAAATGTGATATCGTTAATGTAATGTAAAAAATAGTCGATTGGCATTGAAACTACATGTACATGTATCAACTTCCTTAGGGACGTCAGAACGACAACTTCATGAAGAGCTAGCGCAGCAATGTCCCATCCCCCAGGGTGGAGACATGAAAAATATTGTCCGACTTGGTGGTACGAAGCCGCTCAGGAAGTTTGGCGTGTACATGAGCTACAAACTTTTAAGGTCGATGTACTGGGGACTATAGGCAGTTGATGAAAGTTTGTGTACATTTTTTAGGTAAAGAAGATCTAGCACGTAGGAGACTTGGTGAAAACGTCGTCACTCAAAGCGACTTTCAAAAGTAAGCTTTTACTAAATAAAATTCCATTTAGAAACTACATTTTTTGTAGGCAAGATGACAAATTAGTGGAACTAGAAAACAGTCTGGCAACGTTGGGAGAAAAACTGCAAGAACTTATACAAACGGTGACAGGAATTAGGGACCAACAAGCTCGGCCTGTACGATTGTAGTATTTGAATTCAACAGTTTTTTTTTCGATATGTATTTATAATAAACAAAAGGACTTATTATTTATTTACAAATATTTTACACAGCATAATACAGATTTATAAGTTCAGTCGATAATCAATCAAAAAAATAATAATAATAATAATTAAAAGTAAAAACAATTTATAAATCTGTCTTAACTTTAACATAATATTTTTCATAATATTAATGAAGTATTTATTATTAATGATGGGGTGTACAAGAAAATAAATAAGTTTTCTGGAACACCCCATTTGTATTGAATTAGCTACACCTGTGATGAGCATTCTAAAAGATATCACAAAAATGTGGCATTATTCTAAAATACCAAGAAAATTTAAAAAAAGGTGTGTCTATTTTTATACACTCTTGGAATAAGATAAAAGCTTTTTCTATGTTCCTTGTATGATACCGGGTGTCCAATAAAGGACACCTCCGATATATACTTTTAAAAAAAATTTGCTAAAACTCTAAAATGGACTTTATCTAGTATTTAATATAAAAAATATCCTTTAAAATTATTATGTTTTACCTAATACAACTTTATTTACAAAAGTTTTTTTCTTCCTGCCAATAACATGTAAAAAGGAACATAAAGTACAAAAACAATTATTACCACTTTCTTTCTTCATTCTAATTAATCTCCTATCACAGTCCTAAGTAGTACTTAATTAATATTTTTTGCACATTTAAAAAAGTTTTCATACAAATGCAATGATAATAATAATTATAATTGATTGAGTGCATTATAGTATTTGAAAATGCAAAAAGAAAACTGTGTGTGTGTATTTATTATTCTACAGAGTTGCACCTCTCAAGTACAAATTTTTAATGAAATTTGCTACTGGATGGCAAATTTAGTCTTGAGCGGAATGCATTATAGATTAAACTAAAAAAAAAACTTCTTTAAATTGACATTTGAGTAATATTGCACCAATAATAAAAACTTTAAAACAATTTATACTTAATTATTTAAAAAGTTCAATATTAATTTTACAATAATTGTAATTTAACATTTTTGTCATGAACAATCACAAGAGAATATGTAATATCAAATTAATTTAGCAAATATTCCACAATGTGTTGGAATTCGACAATCCAATCCCTATTATTTAACATCAATTTTCATGAGAAAAACAGCATTTCCATGAAGTTGATCCTCAATTATTTATTACCAAAAGACAAATTAGTCAACAATTCCCTTTCCAAAGAATCACACTCAGCCAGATCTTCACCATTCGACCGATAATAACAGCCAGAAGAAGCCATATTACTATCGATACTATCGTAAAAATCGTTCCTCGTTTCCCATAGAAATGTATTGGCGGTTTGAAATCGGTGACTTTCCGAATCGGTGGCGGTTTGCTGGATCGAGCTTTTTTCCATCAGAGAATCTGGATAGTCGTCGGCTTTAAATGAAGAGAGAATCCATGGAGATTGAGATTTTGCGTTTGTTGATAGTGAATCTTGAATCTGAAAGTAAATATGAGATTTATTTATTAATATTTTAAGGTAAAATAAGTGTCTTTGCCCCCTAGCAATAAGGATAGAAAAGCTTGGAAATGAAAATTCGATTCAAGATTGTAGGTATTTTAATTTTAATTAGTAACTTATTATTAATAATTTATTGATCCTGTGTGGTAGGCTTGCAATAATCCCACGTCAGAAGTTAATTTAAAAAATAATTAAATTATTACCTTCAGCATTATCAGCTTTCAGTTACCTTGACGATTATGCATGAGAAAATTTGACTCAAAAATAATTATCTTATTTTGATTTAAATGAGAAACAATTCTGCCACTGTATCCAATATAGATAGACATATTCAAATAATGATATACATTCCAGATTTCCGTTTGCATAAATTTAAAAAAATTAAGCAGCGACCGCCTTATAATTTACCAAAAGACATGCAACATGCACTGATTTTTTTATTTATTTTTACTACTCAGGGGCAATCATTATTAAGCCACTCGAACAAGTTAATTAATTTTGTTATTAGATTATATTGTCAGGAGTTTATAGCTATCGGGGATGCTATAATTTCAAAATTACCATACTTAAACTGTGAGTTAAATCAACCGTGGTAATGCGTAGTGAGTAGGTACATGATATATTGATATCAAAACAGGAATAAATTTATGAATTCGATTCAACTGAACAACTTGATATTTCATTTCAAGTCCTACAATGTTGGTCAGTGTGAAGTTTGAAGATCAATTTAAGTTAAAATCTCAATGGGGAAAAATTTGAGATCCTATGGTTTTTGAAGCAAATCTGAGAATTGAAGAAAAGGTTTTTAGAAATATTGTAGAATGAGGTAATAGTTACAGATTCCAGGAAAATTCGAAAGCTGAGTTTGAATGAAAAAAAGATGTTCCTCTACTGAAAACACATACATACTGAAAACCTGGAACAATAATTATCAATCTCTATTGAATTCAAACAGTAAAAGTTAAGGAAGAAAACCCGTTGTTTGCAGAACATTTTGGAAGATTTTCCATTTATAAACGAGACTTTCACTTCCTGAAAGGTTGAAGTCACTATCTAAGGTCACTATGACAGTTCAAAGTATTTGTTGCAGACGACTTTGAGAGATTTTTTTTAAAATTTTTTCGAACATCCATGAAGCAAAAATTTCCTAAATTGTTGGAAGTATTTCTGCATAAGATTTTGGAAGATTTTCTTCATTTTTTCAAACATCAATAATGGAAAAAGTTTCTAAATTAATTTTCAAGCACCAAATCCACTTTTGGATTATTTCAATTTTTTTTTTTTCAAACTACCACCTTGGAATTATAAGTGGGATTCCAATGGAATTCTGTGTTGAATTTTGAAATAATAAGTAAAAAGTACATTTTACGAGTAAACTGAATCCTGAAAATCTCAAGTCGATCTGATTCCTGAAAGTATTTTTCAGGATTTTTCAAAGATGATATAACATGAAACTGGTTAGGAAGTTAGGAAAAACATCATAATTTTGTTTTTCAGCCTCAAATTGACTTCACATTTGCCTTGTTTGATGAAAACATCCTGGTTAATAAATCCTGAAAGTTTGAAATCGATCTGATACTCCGAAGTATTTTTCAGGACTTTTTGAAGGTGATTTAATAAGAATTTTTCAACTTTTTCTGGTATCAAGTTGGAAAAAACCTCATAATTTTATTTCTGAGCTTCAGATTGACTTCAAATTTGCCTTGTTTGATGAAAACATCCTGGTTGATAAATCCTGAAAGTTTGAAATCGATCTGACATCCCGAAGTTTTTTTCAGAATTTTTCAAACGTGATTTAACGTGAATTTTCCAAGTTTTTCTGGTATTAAGTTGGTTTCAATCTCCTAATTTTATTTCTGAGCTTCAGATTGACTTTAAATTTGCGTTGTTTGATGAAAACATCCTGGTTACTAAATCCTGAAAATTTGAAATCGATCTGACATTCCGAAGTATTTTTCAGGATTATTCAAAGGTGAATTAACGTGAATTTTCCAACTTTTTCTGGTATTAAGTTGGTTTCAATCTCATAATTTTATATCTGAGCTTCAGATTGACTTCAAATTTGCCTTGTTTGATGAAAACATCCTGGTTACTAAATCCTGAAAATTTGAAATCAATCTGACATTCCGAAGTATTTTTCAGGATTATTCAAAGGTGAATTAACGTGAATTTTCCAACTTTTTCTGGTATTAAGTTGGTTTCAATCACATAATTTTATTTCTGAGCTTCAGATTGACTTCAAATTTGCCTTGTTTGAGAAAAAATGCTGGTTACTGAATCCTGAAAATTTGAAATCGATCTGATATTCCGAAGTATTTTACAGGATTTTTCAAAGGTGATTTACCGTGAATTTTCCAACTTTTTCTGGTATCAAGTTGGTTTCAATCTCATAATTTTATTTCTGAGCTTCAGATTGACTTCAAATTTGCTTTGTTTGACGAAAACATCCTAGTTACTAAATCCTGAAAATTTGAAATCGATCTGACATTCCGAAGTATTTTTCAGGATTTTTCAAAGGTGTATTAACGTGAATTTTCAAACTTTTTCTGGTATTAAGTTGGTTTCAATCTCATAATTTTATTTCTGAGCTTCAGATTGACTTCAAATTTGCCTTGTTTGATGAAAACATCCTGGTTACTAAATCCTGAAAATTTGAAATCGATCTGACATTCCGAAGTATTTTTCACGATTTTTCAAAAGTGATTTAACGTGAATTTTCCAACTTTTTCTGGTATTAAGTTGGTTTCAGTGGGTTTCAATTTCATAATATTATTTCTGAGCTTCAGATTGACTTCAAATTTGCCTCGTTTGATGAAAACATCCTGATTACTAAATCCTGAAAATTTGAAATCGATCTGACATTCCGAAGTATTTTTCAGGATTTTTCAAAGATGATTTCACGTGAATTTTCCAACTTTTTCTGGTATTAGGATAGTTTCAATATCATAATTTTATTTCTGAACTTCAGATTGACTTCAAATTTGCCTTGTTTGATGAAAACATCCTGGTTACTAAATCCTGAAAATTTTAAATCGATCTGACATTTCGAAGTATTCTTCAGGATTATTCAAAGGTGATTTCACGTGAATTTTCCAACTTTTTCTGGTATTAAGTTGGTTTCAATTCCATAATTTTATTTCTGAGCTTCAGATTGACTTCAAATTTGCCTTGTTTGATGAAAACATCCTGGTTACTAAATCCTGAAAATTTGAAATCGATCTGACATTCCGAAGTATTTTTCAGGATTTTTCAAAGATGATTTCACGTGAATTTTCCAACTTTTTCTGGTATTAAGATAGTTTCAATATCATAATTTTATTTCTGAACTTCAGATTGACTTCAAATTTGCCTTGTTTGATGAAAACATCCTGGTTACTAAATCCTGAAAATTTGAAATCGATCTGACATTCCGAAGTATTTTTCAGGATTATTCAAAGCTGAATTAACGTGAATTTTCCAACTTTTTCTGGTATTAAGTTGGTTTCAATCTCATAATTTTATATCTGAGCTTCAGATTGACTTCAAATTTGCCTTGTTTGATGAAAACATCCTGGTTACTAAATCCTGAAAATTTGAAATCAATCTGACATTCCGAAGTATTTTTCAGGATTATTCAAAGGTGAATTAACGTGAATTTTCCAACTTTTTCTGGTATTAAGTTGGTTTCAATCACATAATTTTATTTCTGAGCTTCAGATTGACTTCAAATTTGCCTTGTTTGATGAAAACATCCTGGTTACTAAATCCTGAAAATTTGAAATCGATCTGACATTGCGAAGTATTTTTCACGATTTTTCAAAAGTGATTTAACGTGAATTTTCCAACTTTTTCTGGCATTAAGTTGGTTTCAATCTCATAATTTTATTTCTGAGCTTCAGATTGACTTCAAATTTGCGTTGTTTGATGAAAACATCCTGGTTACTTAATCCTGAAAATTAGAAATCGATCTGACATTCCGAAGTATTTTTCAGGATTTTTCAAAGGTGATTTAACGTGAATTTTCCAACTTTTTCTGGTATTAAGTTGGTTTCAATCTCATAATTTTATTTCTGAGCTTCAGATTGACTTCAAATTTGCGTTGTTTGATGAAAACATCCTGGTTACTAAATCCTGAAAATTTGAAATCGATCTGACATTGCGAAGTATTTTTCACGATTTTTCAAAAGTGATTTAACGTGAATTTTCCAACTTTTTCTGGCATTAAGTTGGTTTCAATCTCATAATTTTATTTCTGAGCTTCAGATTGACTTCAAATTTGCGTTGTTTGATGAAAACATCCTGGTTACTTAATCCTGAAAATTAGAAATCGATCTGACATTCCGAAGTATTTTTCAGGATTTTTCAAAGGTGATTTAACGTGAATTTTCCAACTTTTTCTGGTATTAAGTTGGTTTCAATCTCATAATTTTATTTCTGAGCTTAAGATTGACTTCAAATTTGCTTTGTTTGATGAAAACATCCTAGTTACTAAATCCTGAAAATTTGAAATCGATCTGACATTCCGAAGTATTTTTCAGGATTTTTCAAAAGTGATTTAACGTGAATTTTCCAACTTTTTCTGGTATCAAGCTGGTTTCAATCTTATAATTTTATTTCTGCGCTTTAGATTGACTTCAAATTTGCCTTGTTTGATGAAAACATCCTGGTTACTAAATCCTGAAAATTTGGAATCGATCTGCCATTCCGAAGTATTTTTCAGGATTTTTCAAAAGTGATTTAACGTGAATTTTCCAACTTTTTCTGGTATTAAGTTGGTTTCAATCTCATAATTTTATTTCTGAGCTTCAGATTGACTTCAAATTTGCGTTGTTTGATGAAAACATCCTGGTTACTTAATCCTGAAAATTAGAAATCGATCTGACATTCCGAAGTATTTTTCAGGATTTTTCAAAGGTGATTTAACGTGAATTTTCCAACTTTTTCTGGTATTAAGTTGGTTTCAATCTCATAATTTTATTTCTGAGCTTCAGATTGACTTCAAATTTGCGTTGTTTGATGAAAACATCCTGGTTACTAAATCCTGAAAATTTGGAATCGATCTGCCATTCCGAAGTATTTTTCAGGATTTTTCAAAGGTGATTTCACGTGAATTTTCCAACTTTTTCTGGTATTAAGTTAGTTTCAATCTCATAATTTTATTTCTGAGCTTCAGATTGACTTCAAATTTGCCTTGTTTGATGAAAACATCCTGGTTTCTAAATCCTGAAAATTTGAAATCGATCTGACATTCCGAAGTATTTTTAAGGATTTTTCAAAGGTGATTTAACATGAATTTTCCAACTTTTTCTGGTATTAAGTTGGAGAAAACCTCATAATTTTATTTCTGAGCTTCAGATTGACTTCAAATTTGCCTTGCTTGATAAAAACATCCTGGTTACTAAATCCTGAAAATTTGAAATCTATCTGACATTCCGAAGTATTCTTCAGGATTTTTTAAAGGTGATTTAACGTGAATTTTCCAACTTTTTCTTTTATTAAGTTGGTTTCAATTTCATAATTTTATTTCTGAGCTTCAGATTGACTTCAAATTTGCCTTGCTTGATAAAAACATCCTGGTTACTAAATCCTGAAAATTTGAAATCGATCTGACATTCCGAAGTATTCTTCAGGATTTTTTAAAGGTGATTTAACGTGAATTTTCCAATTTTTTCTGGTATTAAGTTGGTTTCAATTTCATAATTTTATTTCTGAGCTTAAGATTGACTTCAAATTTGCCTTGTTTGATGAAAACATCCTGATTACTAAATCGTGAAAATGTGAAATCGATCTGACATTCCGAAGTATTTTTCACGATTTTTCAAAAGTGATTTAACGTGAATTTTCCAACTTTTTCTGGTATTAAGTTGGTTTCAATCTCATAATTTTATTTCTGAGCTTCAGATTGACTTCAAATTTGCCTTGTTTGATGAAAACATCCTGGTTACTAAATCCTAAAAATTTGAAATTGATCTGACATTCCGAAGTATTTTTCAGGATTTTTCAAAGGTGATTTAACGTGAATTTTCTAACTTTTTCTGGTATTAAGTTGGTTTGAATCTCATAATTTTATTTCTGAGCTTCAGATTGACTTCAAATTTGCCTTGTTTGATGAAAACATCCTGGTTACTAAATCCTGAAAATTTGGAATCGATCTGCCATTCCGAAGTATTTTTCAGGATTTTTCAAAGGTGATTTCACGTGAATTTTCCAACTTTTTCTGGTATTAAGTTAGTTTCAATCTCATAATTTTATTTCTGAGCTTCAGATTGACTTCAAATTTGCCTTGTTTGATGAAAACATCCTGGTTACTAAATCCTGAAAATTTGAAATCGATCTGACATTCCGAAGTATTTTTCAGGATTTTTCCAAGGTGATTTAACGTGAATTTTCCAGCTTTTTCTGGTATTAAGTTGGTTTCAATCTCATAATTTTACTTCTGAGGTTCAGATTTACTTCAAATTTGCCTTGTTTGATGAAAACATGCTGGTTACTGAATCCTGAAAATTTGAAATCGATCTGACATTCCGAAGTATTTTTCAGGATTTTTCAAAGGTTAAAGGTTTAAGATTTAACGTAAATTTTCCAACTTTTTCTGGTATTAAGTTGGTTTCAATCTCATAATTTTATTTCTGAGCTTAAGATTGACTTCAAATTTGCTTTGTTTGATGAAAACATCCTAGTTACTAAATCCTGAAAATTTGAAATCGATCTGACATTCCGAAGTATTTTTCAGGATTTTTCAAAGCTGATTTAACGTGAATTTGAATGAATGATTTATTGAACTAATGAGTAAATTGCTGCTCAGTTTACATAAAAGGGCATTTTATTTCATAGTCTGTTCATAACAATTTTTACTTTAAAATTTTTAAATTGAAAAGATGGTTCCTATAGAAAATACCCCTGTAACAACATAATTTCAACTACTGTAATTTAACGTCTTTGGGTGCACAATCGGAGCGAAACAGATTTGCACAACATCCCAAGTAAATTGCACGTCAGTAGTTTTGTAGGTAGGAACAATTTAGCAACATAAAGTACATTAAAATTCTCGAATAATTAATCAAGCACTTGGGTAATTATTGTTGAAGCCGTTAATTTAATCTGCAAAATAATCGCATGAAATCATCGAAAATGACATTGAATACAAATTTCTAAATCAAAATGACCTTTTCACCACATAAATTTCGATATTTTCTTCCTCCATTCTGTAAGTTATTGCTCTAGTATTAACAACAAGGAAGCAACGAATAAATCAAAAATAGTACCTCTCACTTTGCACCCAACTAAGAAATAAAAAAACCTCGGGTATGCATAATTACATATTACGGCTAATTGCAAATTTAACGTTATAATAAAGCGATTAAAAAATTTCCGGTTTTTGATTTTTTCATGCAATTTGAAATTCCAATCAGATGGTTATCTCCAAAGAAGAAGTTCCGTGCAATCAAAAATCGTTCATCGTAACATTGAAAACGTTTCAACATAATAATTTAATCATAGAAAGGCAAAGAGAAGTTTCTCGAAACGGTATTTTTATATTAATAAATTAAGGACAACCATTACCATTATATGGAAAATAAAAAATACCTAAGAGGAAACGCGGTTGACCAGATTTTAAAACAATATATTATTTGCAGCTTCCTGTCCCTATTGTTTATGTCTGGTTGAAAATTGCTGTAGTACCGCGATTACAAAATATATAAAAAAAAAACGATTTTCATGACAGTTGCGAAATGTCTCGATTTAATTGAGTTTTCATTTTACATAACTGAATCAATTTTTTTTCTTCTACTCTTAAACAATAGAAATATTATTTCCGGCTGAATGAGCTCGTAACTGTCTAGAATTAAATTATCCTGTGGCTAGCGCAAAACTGTGCTTTTATAGGAAAAAAAAAACTAGGTTGCAGAAGTTCTGGCGAGCAAAAAAAATACAGGACGTAATAATCGCCTACTTACCTCATTTTTCAAATATACATATATAAGAGGTTTTGTTTAAGGGAAAATAATATGAAAATAGACTTGATATTTGATCTACTTTTGGATTATTTTCCTTTATGAAAGATGCTATAATATAATGTATAAGTCCTAGGTTGCTTCTATTTTTATATGCAAAAATTGCCAGCCATTACTGTATACTGCAGGCGTAGATAGATATTTCTCTGCCTAGTATATTTCTGATACATAAATATAGTTTTTCTTTAATGATATTTGAATTTGTCTCGAAGAAATTTGTGTGCTATCATGAATCAAAGGCAGTGTTGCCAACCATACTATAATTATAGTATTTGTACTATAATTATGCATTATCAAATTATTTAGTTTTTTATTGGAAAATTTCTTATTCCAGTTCTCCTTAGCCTATTTCAAATTTTAATTTGTTGGTTGCAAGCCCTTAATCTATTCACTTCTTAATCCTAATTTGTTGCCTATCTTACTTTCTATTAACAACAAATCCTAATCCTATTGGTTTCCTGATGTGTTGGCGTGCAAGCCCTTATGTCTAGTCACCTTTTTTCTTTTTTTTTTTTCAACTGAATAGGCTTTTAGTATTGATTGAGCATGTATTTTTTGACAGTTGACATTTTAAATGTCAACTGTCAAAAGTGTTATGGCGTTTCCGATTGGTAGATCTAGTGCGGAACTAGTGCAATTTTTTCTATTTCTGTCTTTTTCTTCTACAGGTCGATTAAAAGGATGCGAATATCCTTAGTGCGCACTGAATCTACCAATCGGAAACGCCAGTTTAGTGTTTTTTTGGTGACTGGGTTTACACTGTCAATTGTCAATTTCATTTATTTTCCTGAGCCGGAATTTTAGTGTGATACGCCTCTGATTTTCTCCTTTTTTTCCAGAAAATGTCATAATTTTCCCTTGAATAGTTTTCCAGAAAAAAACTAAATTATTGGATGGTGCATTTATGCCTAATTTAGTTGATTTTCATTAATTTCCAATGGGGTTATTTTCTACTGGGAAAATTTGAAATTTTACTATGATGCGCCCCTGATTTTCCTCTTTTTATCCAGAAAATGTCATAATTTTTCCTTGAATAGTTTTCAAAGAAAAAATAAAATGTTAGATGGTGCATTTATACCTAATTTAATCGATTTTCATTAATTTCCAATAGGGTTATTTTCCACTGAAAAAATTTGAAACTTTACTATGATACGCCTCTGATTTTCTCCTTTTTTTCCAGAAAATGTCATAATTTTCCCTTGAATAGTTTTCCAGAAAAAAAATTAAATGTTAGATGGTGCATTTATGCCTAATTTAGTTGATATTCATTAATTTTCAATGAGGTTATTTTCCACTGGAAAAATTTGATATTTTACTATGATACGTCCCTGACTTTCATTTTTTTTTCTAGAAAATGTCATAGCTTTACCTTGAATAGTTTTCCAGAAAAAAAACTAAATTGTTGGATGGTGCATTTATGCCTAATTTAGTTGATTTTCATTAATTTCCAATAGGGTTATTTCCCATTTGAAAAATTTGAAATTTCACTATAATACGCCCCCGACTTTCCCCTTTTTTTCCAGAAAATGTCATAATTTTCTCCTGGACAGTTTTCCAGAAAAAAATTAAATGTTAGATGGTGCATTTATGCCGAATTCAGTTGATTTTCATTAATTTCCAATGGGGTTATTTTCCACTGGAAAAATTTGAAATTTTACTATGATACGTCCCTGACTTTCCTCTTTTTTTCCAGAAAATGTTATAATTTTCTCCAGAATAGTTTTCCAGAAGAAAAATAAAATGTTAGATGGTGCATTTATGCCTAATTTAGTTGATATTCATTAATTTTCAATGAGGTTATTTTCCACTGGAAAAATTTGAAATTTTACTATGAAACGTCCCTGACTTTCCTCTTTTTTTCCAGAAAATGTCATAATTTTCCCCGGAATAGTTTTCCAGAAGAAAAATAAAATGTTAGATGGTGCATTTATGCCTAATTTAGTTGATTTTCATTAATTTCCAATAGGGTTATTTTCCACTGGAAAATTTGAAACTTTACTATGATACGCCCCTGATTTTCTTCTTTTTTTCCAGAAAATGTCATAAATTTCTCCTGGACAGTTTTCCAGAAAAAAAAATAAAATATTAGATGGTGCATTTATGCCTAATTTAGTTGATATTCATTAATTTCCGATGGGGTTATTTTCCACTAGAAAAAATTGAAATTTCACTATGATACGTCCCTGACTTTCTTCTTTTTTTCCAGAAAATGTCATAATTTTCCCTTGAATAGTTTTCCAGAAAAAAAAAAAAGTTAGATGGTGCATTTATGCTTAATTTAGTTGATTTTCATTAATTTCCAATAGGGTTATTTCCCATTTGAAAAATTTGAAATTTCACTATAATGCGCCCCTGACTTTCCTCTTTTTTTCCAGAAAATGTCATTATTTTCTCCTGGACAGTTTTCCAGAAAAAAATTAAATGTTAGATGGTGCATTTATGCCTAATTTAGTTGATTTTCATTAATTTCCAATAGGGTTATTTTCCACTGGAAAATTTGAAACTTTACTATGATACGCCCCTGATTTTCTTCTTTTTTTCCAGAAAATGTCATAAATTTCTCCTGGACAGTTTTCCAGAAAAAAAAAATAAAATATTAGATGGTGCATTTATGCCTAATTTAGTTGATATTCATTAATTTCCGATTGGGTTATTTTCCACTGGAAAAATTTGAAATTTTACTATGATACGTCCCTGACTTTCTTCTTTTTTTCCAGAAAATGTCATAATTTTCCCTTGATTAGTTTTCCAGAAAAAAAAAAAATGTTAGATGGTGCATTTATGCCTAATTTAGTTGATTTTCATTAATTTCCAATAGGGTTATTTCCCATTTGAAAAATTTGAAATTTTACTATGATACGCCACTGACTTTCCTTTTTTTTCCAGAAAATGTCATTATTTTCTCCTGGACGCTTTTTCAGAAAAAAAATGAAATGTTAGATGGTGAATTTATGCCGAATTTAGTTGATATTCATTAATTTCCGATGGGGTTATTTTCCACTGGAAAAATTTGAAATTTTACTATGATACATCCCTGACTTTCCTCTTTTTTTGCAGAAAATGTCATAATTTTCCCCTGAATAGTTTTCCAGAAGAAAAATGAAAAGTTGGATGGTGCATTTATGCCTAATTTAGTTGATTTTCATTAATTCCCAATAGGGTTATTTTCCACTGGAGAATTTGAAACTTTACTATGATACGCCGCTGATTTTCTTCTTTTTTTCCAGAAAATGTCATAATTCTCTCCTGGACAGTTTTCCACAAAAAAAATAAAATGTTAGATGGTGCATTTATGCCTGACTTAGTTGATTTTCATTAATTTCCAATAGGGTTATTTCCCATTTGAAAAATTTGAAATTTCACTATAATACGCCCCCGACTTTCCCCTTTTTTTCCAGAAAATGTCATAATTTTCTCCTGGACAGTTTTCCAGAAAAAAATTAAATGTTAGATGGTGCATTTATGCCTAATTTAGTTGATATTCATTAATTTCCAATGGGGTTATTTTCCACTGGAAATTTCCCTTGTGCATATTTAACTGGAAATTTACCTCGTAATTTTCAAAAATTGACAAGTGGAAATATCCCTCGTGAGAGGGATATTTCCGGGTGCAATTTCCAATGCGACAATGCCGCGCGGCGTCTGTCGGAAACCCACCTTTAGGTTGTCATTTTTGGCATTGAGACCAGCTTTTCCATTTAAAATGCATTGATGTCAGAAATCTGACAAAGTGTATATTTTTTGACAAACGCAATTTAAATGGGAAATATCAATAACAATCACCATCACAGAACACATCATCATAATTAAAATATTCGCCACAACTTATAATAAATAAACTTCAAACTCGGGAAATTTCCTATCAAAATATAACACGTGCATAAAATATTTCCTAAGGGAAATTTTTAAAAATTTGGTCTTTAGTCAATTTTTTTAAACAAAACCATTCGTGCATAGCGCCAAAGAAAAAATCCCTCACCCTTCGGGTTCGGGATTTTTTCAGGCGCTATGCACTCATGATTTTGTCAAAAAATTGGCTTCAGACAAAATTTTCAAAAATTTCCGGAAATATTTTATGCACTAGTTATATTTCTACTGGAAAAATTTGAAAATTTACTATGATACGTCCCTGACTTTCCTGTTTTTTTGCAGAAAATGTCATAATTTTCCCCTGAATAGTTTTCCAGAAAAAAAATTAAAAGTTGGATCGTGCATTTATGCCTAATTTAGTTGATTTTAATTAATTTCCAATGGGTTTATTTTCCACTGAAAAAATTTGAAACTTTACTATGATACGCCCCTGATTTTCTTTTTTTTTTTTCAGAAAATGTCATAATTTTCCCTTGAATAGTTTTCCAGAAAAAAAAAAGTTAGATGGTGCATTTATGCCTAATTTAGTTGATTCTCATGAATTTCCAATAGGTTTATTTTTCATTTGAAAAATTTGAAATTTTAGTATGAAACGCCCTTGATTTTTCTCGTTTTGTCCAGAAAATTTCATAATAGTTCGATCTCTGTGTATCCCACTAGGACAATTATTGGTGGTCATTTGTCTCCAGCAGGATACTATAATTTGTACAAATGTACTATAATTTTATAGCGTTCTATACTACTATAATAGTTGATTCGCAGTTGGCAACACTGGTCAAAGGCAAAAATCTTTCATAAAGTAGGGACAACACAAACCCTCTGACTGCACCCCCTTGAACCTGAGACATTTTGCATGATGGAATATAAAGTTATATGATGATATATTTTTTACTAAAGCTACTTGCCCAACTAAAATGGTAACTGCCAAGTTTATTTTTTACAATTCAACCAATTTTTTTTAAAAGCCAGTCTTCAATACTTATGCTGAACTTTGAAAAAGTTGTACATACATCATCATATACTTAAAGGCTATAACAGATTTCATAATGAAATATTGAGCTATGGAAACCTCTAGAACTGGCTAATTTCAACCAAAAAAAATTAACTTGACATATTATCCCCAGCTACATACCAAAACTACAAACCTCTACACAGGCTACTAAGGAGTCCCAAGCAAACAAAGCATAAAAAGCGCCGATGGCAAATTAAAAAAAAAAAGCCTCACTTACTCCACTCATAGTGCATATTGGAGC
Source organism: Ceutorhynchus assimilis (assembly GCA_917834065.1). Lineage (NCBI taxonomy): Eukaryota > Metazoa > Arthropoda > Insecta > Coleoptera > Curculionidae > Ceutorhynchus > Ceutorhynchus assimilis. The sequence goes on from OU892281.1 coordinate 11,127,746, forward strand.
ACACACGCATAACGAAAACTTAATCCTGATCTATTGATTGCTGTCTCTTCGGAAGAAACTCCATATTGAAGAAGTTGTTTTGGACCGTACCTTTTCGTCCTTAGCGTTGTTCGCCCATTTGCTATTGTTCAGCGGCGCCTTCTTCACCGTATTACTAGGCGACGAACTCTTCGATATCGACTCGGTACTTCTCAGTTTGCCGGACAACGAATCCCGAGCCGACACCAGGGAATTGTTTCGGGATTTCGGCAAGGAATTCTTCAGGCTGCTATCGCCGGTGCTACGATTCCTCCAAGAATGTGCCGAATGTGAACGGTGCGGTGATTCGCCGCCACTACGACTGCGCGGTGCCGGACTATGTTTACCTGCGGGTGCGTGATGACAAACATGAATAATGTGTGATTTTTGTACTAAGGTGTATATTTTTGCGTAAAATATCTATCAGGTGATTGGTTGAAGCATATGTTTAGTGTGTGAGCTGATTTATAATCTTAATACTTAAGTTTAACCAAAAATAAACAGAACTGTGTCTCTGATAGACGATGTTGTTACCAGAATTATACGTAATGCATTAATTTTCTAATTAATGTTTGTACGTTTGAGGTGGATTTATAATAATACCTTGCCTTTTTTTTGACTTATACCTCGATCGAAATTTTCAAAATCAAGAAATTTCTGGTGAAAAATTTGATTGAAGAGTTAGGCCCAAGGAGCTGTGAGACCTAGACGTTGGTGGTGGGGCCCAGCGATTGGCCATGTGGGTTTACAGGCTAGTCGTTGCTTAGGACAACTCAACAAAGCCGCATGGGCTCACACCTGGTGGGTCCCTACGAGATCTGGCAACCCCGAGGCACCCTAGCTGGATCCAGACGCTGCTTCAACTTTTCTGGCGTTTGATCCGTTACTTTTCTCTTTTTAATACTTCTTTCATGCTCTTTTCAACCAATCCCCTCTTTCTCCCAAGTCAAGGTGGAGGGCAACGTGTTGAGGATTGGATGGTCACAGGGACAAGTGTGATCTCAAACGTGCCCCCAGGGGTACTAGGAAGCACCCCCTTTGAGTTCTTTACGGGCAATGATCGAGACCACATCTCACCTGTCTGCCCCTGTTCTCTGCGCCAACGAAAACGAAGAGCATTCCCCTTATTTTGTTCGACAGAAGTGTGGTGACTTGCTTACCCTGCACTTAGGCTGACAATACTTTGCGTGGGTCCCCTCACTATCGAGATCACTTAAGGTGGCCAGTGGACGCGCCCCCGGAGTATTGTTGGTGCGAGCTGCTTTCGAGCACGAAGCAAGAAACGAGACAGCCAACTTCAAAATCCCCCGGGCGCGAAATAAGGTTTTCGGAAAATCCAGTTCGTTGTAAGGGAAACCTGCACCAATCCTCGAATTGGAGGTTGGTGTCCTAGGGGAGTACTTTGCATTAAACTCAAATACCCAACAAAAGTCGTTTTCCTACAATCGCCCTAGAAAGCAGGCTTTGTCGATTAGATTTGCGATCGCAAAGTAGGCGTTTCCTGATAACCTTTGCTTTGTAAATTTTAAATTTTCCCAGTTTTTTTATTCCCGACTTTTTGTTTTCCCGACTTCTTTTTTTGTCCCGACTTTTTTTTTCCGACTTTTTTTTCCCTCGACTTATTTTTCGCCGGGAAAAAAAATTTTTGGGAAGAAAAAGTCGGGAAAAAAATGGTCGGGAAAAAAAATGGTCGGGAAAAAAAAATGGTCGGGAAAAAAGTCGGGAAAAAAATGGTCGGGAAAAAAAAAATGCCAGCTCCAAGGCAAACTCCTTGCAGGAGATCGACAACCTGACTGAGAAAGAGGTCCATAAGGCCACTTTGTCCGGTTCATCAAAAATGCGCAACGCGTCACGAAAGGCAAAAGCTACACTGAAGCTAAGCGCGCCGTGATCAGGGAGGATGGAACAACTCCAAGCAGCGATCTCGGCGGCGTACGAGAATATCCCTGAAAACGGCCCACAAGTGCGTTTTGAAAAATGCAGCCACAGGCCGGGATATTTTGAGGTCACCTACGCAGACAAGACTAGCAGTTAATAAAAAACGGTGCCAACACTCAAGCCCTAGGAGGGCGCAGTGTTAAAGGCATTAACAGGCGAGGATTTGCCAAAGCCGGAGACCTGCACCGTCTTCATCCCGGACGAAAAGGGAAGAAGACTGTCACTGACTATGACTGTGGAAACAGAGACCTGAACACAAGTCTGTGGAAGTTATGGGACGCAGTTCCAATAAACAAAGGCCACCTCTGGACCCTCTCTATGGACAAAAAGTCGCTAGAGGGCCTAGAAAAAGTGGACATAAGTCCCTACTGGATTTGGAAGGCTGAAGTTCAGGAAGAAGCGGGAAAAAAAGCCCGAGGACAAAGTCCAGCACACCGCGCTGTAGGTCCCAAGGCCAGTACATTAAAGGCCGACGCTACGGAAACGTAATTGCAGGGTAATTACATCTACTCTGGGTGAGGACACAATAGAAGCAATAGTAGGAAGAGGCTGCCCTAAATGGTCAATGAGAGATTCTACGGCCTCGGCTACGCAGATGATATAGTCCTAATAGTCAGAGGCAGGCCTCTAGAATATGTCTCAGAAAGAACTCAAAAAGTTTTCTTCATAGTAGATAACTGGTGCAGGGATAAAGACTTGTCGGTTATAATCCGCAGAAAACCGTAATTGTCCCGTTCACAAAGAAAAGAGTACTAAGAGGACTTCGATGTCCTAAGCTTAATGGAGCTAAAATCTCGTTCTCAAAAGACATCAAATAGCTAGGAGCTATTTTTGACCTAAAAATGACCTGCGGTTCACACCTCAATAAAGTTGCCCAGAAGGCTAAAATTTCCCTAGGGAGATGCAGAAAGCTTTGTGGCGAAAGCTGGGGACTTAAACCAAAGATGAATCTATGATTATACAAAATAGTGATAAGACTAATGATAACTTACGGTTCGGTTGCCTGGGGTAAAAAGGTCACACAGATCATAGCAATCAGACAACTTCAAAGTGTGCAAAGGCTAGCCTCATATGCATCACGGAGGTCATGAAAACAGCCTTGGAGGTGTTGCTACACCTGCCGCCTCTACATATCTACATACAGGGTGAAGTAAAGGCGGTACTACTGAAGCAAGGCAGTCCAATTATAAAACACCAAAGGACCAGGGTGTCACGCCAGAGAGGTAGCACCTTTTACTGGAATCGGTCATATCGAGCGTCATAGACGATAGATAGATTGTAGTAACTGGTTCTCATGGGGTGCCCAGCTCTTACTCAAGGCTTCAAGCGTCACATCCTGGAAACTGAGTTGACCCACAGGCTAATTGAGTAGAGATATGGCGGAACAAACCAGCCGCGTCTGACCCAGATTGGGCGGCTGCAAACAGCGTCGGACCCAGAATGGGCGGCTGAATTAATCCACTCGACATTTAAAACATAAAAACCCCAGGCGAGTAGAACTAAGTGCTCAGAATCTCGCGCAGATATATCAGCCAGCCTCAAGGATTCTAGGGGAGGCAAAACCTCGACACTAGCAGATAAAAAACGGAAAACAAATGAAAACATCCTAATATTACCATACAACATTCACACAATGAGACTCGAAGAACATATGCTAAGTCTAGAAATCAAACTCCAAAACATCATACATGGAATTAGCGAGACCCGACAGAAAGGCGAGACCAACACAATTCTGGAATCTGGACATATGCTCCTGCAAAGAAATTCCAAAACAAACCATCATATCGGAGGAGTAGCGATCGTGGTAAACAGCAAGAGAAAACATCTGGTCACGAAAAGCAAAGCTATATCAGACCGCGTGATTTACATTATGCTACAACTCAACAAGAGATACAGCATGCAGATAATACAGGTATATGCACCCACATCAACGTCAACAGACGAAGATATCAAGCAATTTTATGAAGATCTGGCGATAGCTAAAAACCAAGAAAATACGAAGTTCCAGGTTATAATCGGTGACTTCAATGCTAAGATAGGTCCTAAAGTTGCGACAGACGGCCCGAACATCGGTAATTTTGGACTGGGCACACGAAACAACAAAGGCGAAATGATGCTGGACTTTATGAACAAATTAACTGCATGAACACGTTCTTCAAGAAACAACACCAAAGAAAATGGACATGGAGAAGCCCGAATGGCGCAGTTAAGAACAAAATTGACTATATATTCACTACGGACAGAAAGTTCTGTACCGGTGTATAAGTTCTTAGCCGGAAGCGACCATAGAATCGTAAGAGCCACAATAAATATAAACACACGCTTGGAAAGGAAAAAGCAAATCGATAAAGCTGCTCGCCCAACAGGGAACCAGCTCAAAGAAAAAATGGAAGAATACAATGTCCAAATCAATAAAAAACTAGAACCAACGGAAGATCTGGGAAATATTGGTCTAAATGAGTTATCGGGAAAAATGGCTAGCAGCATACGAACAGCAGTGAAGAAAGTATGCACCATGACAACAAAAACTAATACGAAACTCAGCCAGAGCACAAACGCACTCCTAGCAGAACGCAGAAAAATGGACAGAGACTCAATAGGATACCGAGAACTAGACAAACAAGTAAAGAAAGCGATTAAAATAAAGAAAAGGTCACTCCTATACAAAATTAAGAACCAACAAGGACAAGTTGTAACAAAGAGAGAACAGATCACATCAACTATCCGGCATTTCTACCAGGAACTCTACAGACAATCGGTACCTAAGCCAAACCATATAGAAAAGGTGGTCCTGAATGTGGGCTCCGAGGACATCCCGGAGATTCAAACTGTAGAGCTGAGAATGGCACTGAAGTAGATGAAAAACCGAAAGGCCCCAGGAGAAGATCACCTTACAACAGAAATGGTGAAGAATGGGGGAACAACTCTGGAGAAAGCACTGATCATCCTTCTTAACAAATGTGTGGACGAGGGAAAAATTTCCGACTTATGGAGAAATGCCGAAGTAATAATTCTCTTCAGAAAAGGCGACCGAACCAATATCGAAAACTATAGACCGATCAGTCTTTTGTCCTTTTTGTATAGAACAATTTTCGAAAAAATTCCTGAAACATGTCAACTATAATTTGAAGGGGGATGAGTTTTTATGCAAAATTCACCTTCCCTCTTTCAACCCCCCAGCCCCCAGAGCCACCCCCTAGAAAATTTTAAATGGGAAGGGGGGTCGAGTGATACATCATTTTCTAGGGTTTTTAATTCCATACATTTTGGTGCTAAATTTTAGTCCCTAAGTTCAACTGTTTTGGAAATATTGACAGTTGAAAATTGACTTTTTTGCTACTTTGACAGGCTGTAAAACCTAAACGGTTAATTTTAGAGGAAAACCGATCTTACATTCTCATCTTGGATTTTCATAAACTATCATTTGACACCATTTTTTTAATTTTAACCGGAGATTAAATTTTCAACCGGAATTTTTGATCATGGATTAAATTCGAAGTTGCTCGATTCATTCTGATCTGGCCCCTGAATAAGAATATGACGCAAGCCTGTCACAAACTTGCTTCTCATTGGACGCTCACCTGCAGCCTACAAGCGACGCGCGCAGTCCAGGTAATAGGAGATCGGTCTATTATGCGATAATTTGCACTAGTGCAAATTATCAGATAATTGCATACTAACTGGTGCGAAAACTGGTGTTTTGACATTTTTTGACAAAAAATTTAAATTTTTGATTTATGAAATTCTCTCATTAAATACAACTCGTGCAATGGAAATATATTTATAATTTTCGACAAATTTGCACTCATGCGTTTTTAACTGAAACTCTTTTTCAACTAAAAATGCATTCCGGCAAATTTCCCAAAAATTATCAATAAATTCCATTGCACTAGTTATATTACTATTGAAAATTTTTCTACTCCGAGTTAATAGGGGTGGGAAGTTTTCAAATTGATACCCTGTATATCTGGGACACAGCATCAGGCTAGGCAAAGACAACCAGACAACCGAGATAAGGAGGAGAATCAGTTTGATATGGGCAGTACTTGGAAAACTCGCATGTATCCTCAATGAACCGAAGATACCAATTAATCTGAAACGGAAAGTATATGATGCCTGCGTACTACCAGTCACACTGTACAGGCTCGAGACAGTCACCATGACAAAGAAAAGAGCACAACAACTACGGGTTAGTCAACGTGTGATGCTGGGAATTAGCTTGAGAGATAGGCAAAGAATCGATGATATCAGGGCAAGAACCAAAGTGAGTGATGTCATAAAACAAACTGCAAATAACAAGTGGCGTTGGGCAGGACACGTTGCACGAAACGATGAGTAATGGACGAAAATGGTTATGCAATGGAGACCATGGAGAACAAAGAGAAGCAGCGACAGACCCATGCAAAGATGACGAGACGACATACAGAGACGAGCGGAAAAGAACTGGATGCTCCCAGCACAGAACAGGTCAACATGGAAAGAAATGGAAGAGGCCTATGTCCAGGAGTGGATTAATACAGGCTGATGAAGATGCAGAAAGGACCATGAGTTGGAAAATAGAGGAGGATCCAGAGGTTAGCTCATTGTTCGAGATGCCCTCAGACAAAACAACACCTATTTCCATCCAGGCACTTCCGGGTTGCCATACCATATAGGGAAGACTGGACCTAGACTGGTTCTCCAATTAAAGCAGACCACATCTGGTACTCCAACGGCTCCAAGACCAGCAAGGGGATCGGAGCCGGCATCTACGGGGACAGACCTTAGGGTGGAAATATCCATAAATCTCGGACAATACGTCACGGCGTTTCAAGCGGATATCGCTGCAATAATGCACTGTGCCATACTGATAAATGAAACGAAAGCTGAGAGTAAAAACATCGGTATTTACTCGGATAGCCAGGCGGCCCTGAAGGCAATCAACTTTCTGAAAGATCGGCTCCACGCTGGTTGGGAACTGTATACGTTTCCTAGAGGAGGTGGGCCTGTCTAACAAACCAGGTACCAGGCTTTGGTACCAGGCTATGAGGGCCACCCAGGAAATGAAAAGGCTAATGACTTAGTCAAAGGACGCTCGGTCACTGAGATGATAGGCCCAGAACCATTCTGCGGAATTTCTGCAAGCAGTTTTAAAACATCTATAAAGAACTGGATAGACAGAGAGTTCCAGAGCTGGTGACAGCGAACACCAGGACAACGACAGGCAAAGCAGTTTATCAAATCCTGCTCGCCCAAGTTCACAGCGGACCTACTAAGCCACAGCCGCAACATTGTTACGATAATGGTAGGCCAGTTAACAGGACATTGTAAACTCAACAAGCACCTGGAAAGAATGAGCCTGGCAAAGGATAGCCTGTATAGGTTCTCAGCAGCCCAATCCGGCAAGCTACATGGGGTGGCCAGTATCATGGCTCTGGAGTCTAATAAAAAGGACGGGTCTAGAAAACGCACTCTAAGGACAGGTAGGAGATACCACAATAAATCTAACAAGGTTGCAGTGGTAGAGGACGCCTCTGCGCCATCTCCATTCAAACAAATCTACAATCTAGGCCCAAAAAATGCAAGGTTATATTGATATACTGTAAACCTCATAATATGTAACTTATTTGGACATCAACCTCAACTTTATAAATCCAGCTCACAAGTGTGACAAATATTTTGAAACTAAGTTTTACCCAAAACCAAAAATCTACAACTCAAAAACAACTTACCTCCAGGTGGTTTTGGTGCACTATAACTCTTCAACGGAATCTTGCTGGGTCTCCTTTTAGAACCGTCTTTACTTCTATTGCTCTCAGCTTGATCGTGTGCCGATTCAGTACTACTGTTATGATCCATTTGCAAGTTCATCGGTAAAGGACTCATTGCTTTCATGCTCGGAGTACTATAAGAATAAGCCAATTTACATATCATTGAAAATAAAAAAACCTCACTATTAACATACCTAATTTCAGTCCTGGATAACAATCTTTGATCTGGAATCAGATCGGGCGATCTGCTCTTGTTGGGCTTATGAAGGTCTTCCAATACTCTCACCCGGGCTTTGGTGCCTTCTAATTCTATTGTCCTATTTTCCAACTAAAAAAAAAAATTGCATTGAAAAAAGTTTCGCAGGCGAAATTTTGTATCCGCAACTTACTTCAAATCTCAAGTCATCGTTTTCTTCCACAGCCTTGTCGAGTTTAGCCCTAAGTCCTGATTCCAAATCGCCTACGGTGTCTAGTTGTTGTTTTAACACCTTTGAAAAATAAAAACATTAAAAATTGCCATTCAAGGTTGAGCAATTAACTTGTCAAGGTTGGAGTCTAATTTAAAAAGAAACTGTAATTATTATTAATAAAAAATTGAGACATTTTTAATTTGGCCTCTGATTTATTCAACTAAAAGCAATTTGTGGAAGTAGAAAATTAAAAAATTGTACTTTACATAATATAGACAAAATCATTATTAGCCAAGTAATCCCGAGCAGTTTATATTGAGAACATGTCAATTAAGATTCATATACTTGCTCTCATTTTTTTTTTGTCGTCGCTTTTATGGAGATAGGCAGGCGAGTTCATATATTTTCTTCTTGTATTATTTTTTTTTGTTGGTAACCTACCTTTCAAGGCGATGGTATAAATTTGTGGCGATCCGATTAATTATTAAATTACACAGTAAGAATTTTAGTTATTTGCAAATGGAATTATAGACTTATTGAGAGAGAGCAATAATTAATGATTAAATCAGTAGCAAGTGTATATGCTAATAATAGTTTGCAAGCGCAGTTTTTTAAGATATTTGAGACAAATGTAAAATTCTTCAAACTAACTTTTCACAGTAATAAATACAAAACTTCCTCGAACAGTAAACATTAAATGTTCTTCCAAGAACAAATCGGAAACACCAAATGGTCCAAGTACCGAATAAAACATCCTAAAAATGTGATTTTCTCTTTGATTTTCCACAAGTCATTTCCGTCGCTTTCACACACATTTAATATATTTGAAGTACATAATGTATACCTTTTCTTATAATTAAAATTGCAATAGTCGAGTATTTATTATCCCATCCCGTGTGGCAGATTCGTAATTATAATATCGGAATGTTAAACACGCTATCAATTGCAATAATGTGTGTGTATGCTCATGTCGACCCATCCTAACTAACATGTAACCAGTTTAATTACTTCAACCGGGGTGTGTGTGAATATTCTATAGGTAAATATTGCAATGCAGTTCAGAAATGGAAAAGGAAATTCACTTTCTAAATATACAAATGCAAACACATAGAGGTACCATACAAACAACAATAGCATATTCTTGATAAAATAAAGTTCATGCCTGGGTAACCGACCTACGCCTGTCAAAAACTCTTTTTATTTGTATTCGAGATATGCATATTGCGGAGTCGAACATACATGTGTCGCAATTTCATTCGATCGCGCTCAGCTGTCAATAATAACACGTTCGGCCTAATTGCCCAAGACGGTTGGCATTAAAACGTGACTTTTCCCGGCTTAATCCTTTAACGGGCCTAACCGCTCTGAACTAAGACCCTAAAGAATTGTTTGCGAATATTTTTCAAGCGAAAATTGACTCTGTATTCAGAAAAGTGAATATATGTATATCACCTTTTTAAGGATGATTAGTGTTGGTAACGGTCGTAACGGACAACTTAAAGGAGGTGTCAATGCAGCCAGAAATGATAAAATACAGAAAAACTGGACAAAAATAATAAGCTCAAAGAGTAGGTAGGTACCCAAATAAAAGTGAATTAGTAAAGACAAACAAACTAAAAACGAATTGAAGAGGAAAACGTGAACAAGTACTCAGGCAGTTTCTCACGGAAAAGCAACATTATTGGGCATGACTACAAAATTAATGGGGTCAATTTAGAGTGAAAGAGTGAAATCAAAGATTTGGGAGTTATCTTTCAAAGCAATGTGAGGAATTCCCATTTCATTGGAATGGTCAATAGGGCATATAAATCTTTGGGATTCAGAATTAGAAATGGCAAGTCTTTTGAGTTGGAAACGATTGTAAGGCTTTATTATGCTCTGGTGAGACCACATCTAGAATATGCTGCCCAAATCTGGATGCTCACAGCCCACACACATGTGGACCATACAGAAAAAGTTCAAAAGAGGTTCTCAAGATACCTTTATGTCAGGAAAAATAACATGTATCCTTATATGGTCTCATATAGAAGTATGCCTGAGGACTTTGGGTTTGAAAGTTTGCAGAGTAGAAGAGATAAACAGGCTGTGATATTTGTATTCAACCTTATTAATTATGTAAAATATAAAGACTGTGATTTAAATAAATATGTACACCTAAACGTACCTAAAATTAACTTGAGAAATCTAAACTATGAGTTATTCAATATAGATCTATCACATCACCCATAAATACAATGTTATCAATATGCAACAGAACACTCATGAGAGTCAACATAGATATATTTAATACAAATATTAAAGAGTTACTGAAGATCTAAGTCAATCTTACTGTTTGTGAATGTATGCTTTTTTGGCTTATGTTAGGTTTAGTCTATAGTGTAGTAATTTGTTAGTTGTAGTTATTCTCTGCCAACCATTACTTGTAGTTACCACATTGTGGTGTTTGTAATGTGAACAATAAATAAATAAATAAATAAATAATTAAAACAACTCTGGCTGGTATGTACCCTCGACTGTACTTATGTATGTGGCAAAATGAAAAACATATCCCAATCAACCTAAAAGAAAATTAATCGTGCTTGTTCTAATTTCTAAAATTCTAGAATCATTAATGAAAGATCAGATGAATAATCACTGTGAAAGTGGTAATCTTTTCACCCAAAGACAGTTTAAGAAATTAAAAATCTACATCTAACACAGTCATTTTGTTCAATGTAGACCTAAAGCGTACTGTAGCTGTTTTCTAATTTTCAAGGAATCTTATGATTTAGATTTTTGTAGTTATTACTTTTTTTCTATTAGAGATAGAAAGCTGAAATTTTCAGCGATTCTTATTCCAGTAGGGAACTACACTTCTTTGGGGTGATTTTTCTGAGTGCCTTTTCTCATAGAATCCGGCTCCAAATATCAGAATAATTTAGTGTATGGAGTTGAGGGGGTCCACATTGATCATTTAGATACAAAATCTCAACATACAAAAATTTGAAATTTCATCATTTCAGTATTAAGGTAACTACCATATGATTTAGATTTTTGTAAACTTTAAAAAATTATAAGTTTTTTTCTATTAGAGATAGAAAGCTGAAATTATCATCCATTCTTATCCCAGCAGAGGACTACAATTCCTGAAAATTTCAGCTCATTTGGAATTATAGTTCCAGAAATAAAATCGTGTTAAGCAATTTGGGGTGATTTATCAATTTTTCAATTTTTCTGAGTGCCTTTTTTTATAGAATCTGGCTCCAAATCTCAGAATAATTAAGTGCATGGAGTTTGAGGGGTCTCGAATGATGATTTAGATACAAAATCACACGACATAAAAAAAGTATATTTATCACTTTAGTACTAAGGTAAGCTACCTTATGATTTCAATTATTGTAAACTTTAAAAAATCATAACTTTTTTTTTATTAAAGATAGAAAGCTGAAATTTTTAGCGATTCTTATCCCAGTAGAGGACTACAATTCCTGAAAATTTCTGCTCATTTGGACTTATAGTCCCAGAAATAGAGTCGTGTTAGGCGATTTGATATGATTTATCAATTTTTCAATTTTTCTGAGTGCTTTTTTTCATAGAATCCAGCTTCAAATCTCAGAATAATTTAGTGTATGGAGTTTAGGGGGTCCCGAATGATCATTTAAAGTCCGTCAATTTTTATCTGATACTCGAAAAAATGTGAGCAGGTGGCACACAAGATTAGGACGCCAATTGTCACTTGATGTCACACCTGTTTTTGCCATAATGCTTCACTCCCTCGCTCCTCACACGGAAAGTGTCAGAGGTCTATAAACCTAGCAGTCCCAAGGTGGAAAAAAACTTCGGGAACTATATAATAATTAGGTGCTAATTAGGGCCTCTAATTAAAAATTAGGTGCTCCTTTAGTTTTTGAGAAAATCAAAAAAAAAAACTAGGGGACTGCTAGGTTTATAAAAGCTAGCAATCCCCTATAGTTAAAAATGTTTTTTCAAATTTTTTCTTTGTATGAGAATTAGGTGCTCCTAAATAGTCCAAGAAAAAATAGAATTGATTACTGAGTTACAGATTTTTTTTAATTATTAGGGGACTGCTAGCTTTATGTTTACTTGTTGGTGTGTCAGAATGGAAAAAAAACTTCGGGATCTATATAATAATCAGGTGCTTTTTAGGTGCTAATTAGGGCCTCTAATTAAAAATTAGGTGCTCCTCTAGTTTTTGAGAAAATCAAAAAAAAACTAAGGGACTGCTAGGTTTATGAAAGCTAGAAGTCCCCTATAGTAAAAAATATTTTTTTCCAAAATTTTTTTTTGTATCAGAATTAGGTGCTTTTTAGGTGCTCTTAAATAGTTGAAGAAAAAATAGAATTGATTAATTATTAACTGTGTTACAGATTTTTTTTTTAATTATTAGGGGACTGCTGGCTTCACGTTTACATGTTAGTGTGTCAGAATGGAAAAAAACTTCGGGATCTATATAATAATTAGGTGCTTTCTAGGTGCTAATTAGGGCCTCTAATTAAAAATTAGGTGCTTCTCTTGTTTTTGAGGAAATCAAAAAAAAATTAGGGATTGCTAGGTTTATGAAAGCTAGTAGTCCCCTATAGTGAAAAATATTTTGATTTTCTCAAAAACTCTGTGGCGAAAGGTTCCAGAATGTGGACTGGCAACTATGTACTTGGTGATTGTCTATATTTTGCACCTACACATATCTTACCTGTTTGAAGAGATACTAAGAAATGTCAATGTGGAAGTTGTAGGTGATATCAGAAACTTTGCAATGAAGTTAGTTACAGGTATACAGGGTGAGTCACAAAAGTGTGGCAAAGCAAAGTTAAACTTTCTTGAATGGAACACCCCGTATATTCAAGCCAAATATACTAGGTTTTTTAGGTTTTATTCCTCATAGTCTGGGTCTCGGAAAATCCAATTTTGAAGAGATAATATGGATTTTTTACTTTATTGATTACTTTTATATTTTGCTGGTGATCTCTAAAATTGGAGTGCATGCATGGGGATATTGGAAACCATAAGAGATACGAGGTTGGTTAAATTATGGCAAAGTTGCGCAATTTTATGACCAATAAAATCCCGTTTTGAAATTTGAAAAAATATTTGGAAAAAACCGAAATTTTGCAAATTCATTTTTATTTTTTTCTGAGTCTATTTGAAGAGCAATTTCAAAATAAATGTCACTTCATTATTGTCATTTTCATAATTTAACCAACCTCGTATCTCTTACGGTTTCCGATATCCCCATGCATACACTCCAATTTGTAGCACCCTGTATACTTCACTTCATCTTTTCCAGTCTATTTGAAGAGCAATTTCAAAATAAATGTCACTTCATCATTGTCATTTTCATAATTTAACCAACCTCGTATCTCTTACGGTTTCCGATATCCCCATGCATACACTCCAATTTGTAGCACCCTGTATACTTCACTTCATCTTTTCCAATAAAAATGCAATTATTCCATCCCTTTTTTTCTTATTTTCTCCCGGACTAGTAGGAATAAACCTAGTATATTTGGAATCAGGTTTGAAAGGGTAATCCAATAGGTCAATAATAACGGGGTATTCCATTTAGAAAAGTTTAACTTTCCTTTAATACACTTTGGTGACACATCCTGTATTGTAACTAACTTTATTGAAAAATTTCTGGTATCCCCTACAACTTTCACATTTGACATTTCTTATAGTATCTCTTCAGACAGGTGGGATAGGTGTGGATGCAAAATATAGACAATTACCTGGTACAGAGATAATCAATGTATCAGAAATCATATCCGAATGCCCTTGCTTATTTGCCAGAAGAAACATTACAAGATGCATGGCTTATTATAATGGAGAATGCGCCGAATGACCCACTCTTAGATAAATTCCATGATTATTTTGTTGATCAGTGGTTGGACAATGGTTTGTTATGGGTAATCTACAAAGAGAGACATAGGACCACCAATACAGTAGAGGGCTGGCACAACAGACTAAATGAAAGAATAGGAGAAGCCAATCCAAATATTTACGAGTTATTGAAGAGAAAATAAGATTTTAGAGTGTAGCTGAAAAACAAGCAAGTTTACACATGAGTACTTCTAAAAGATCCAGAAAATATTCCAATATTTCCAATCTCGATCGACAGATTAATGCGATTGTGGAAGACTTGGCAGAAGAAAAAATTGACTTACGGGGTACACTTGAAACATTAAGACATGTTGTGAAGTTTGATTGATTTGTGTTGTGATGTAATGTATTCACATACAAATAATATAATTTTATAATATGATATACAGGATGAGTAACTAAGCTCGCGTTGGTCCATATCTCCTATACTAACGGAGATCGAAGAAAAAATTAAATACAAATCTTGTAGATAAACATGATGGTCCAAGAGCCCAGAGCCGCCAGACACAACTTATTTTCTATAGGACAGAATATGTGGCATTGAGTAGCACTTATAGGTACTATGAACGTATGTATACTCGCTAAGTTGGGTAGACAGTTGACTGTTATTTGTAAATAATGGTTTTTCCCATTATGGGAAAAACCGAATCCCATTTCTACTCTAGCCTGGAGTAGAATGTAAGTTTAAGAGGGGGAAATAGATATCTCGCTCACTCTCAAACGCATGCATAGTACCCTCGCGCTCACACTCACGGAAAAACTATTATTGCGTCTGGGGGGATGTTTGGCCAGTGCGATTGGTCTGGCTGAGCACACGTAGTTATGAAATAGTCTCCCCAATAACATGTATAAAAATCAAGCGTTAGAAAAAAAGTTAAAGTACTTCTTAAGCTTTCGCACCTGGTGTCGGTAAATTGGCCGTCTACCCAACTTAGCGGGTATACATACGTTCATAGTACATACAGGGTGGGGACTTTAACTGGAACTAATTCGCTAGAGCCTTCGGATAAAATATGTGGACAAAACGCAAAAACACGTCGATCAAGATTTTTTTTTTGAAATTTTTCCATATCAATTGTTTTATACAGGGTGTTCCAAGAACAGCTGTACGGTTATCAACTTTATTTTTCCAAATGGTAGCCCCTGTATATTATGACATTTCTGGATTCTGCTGAAAATTCTAGACATATTTCATGTACAATGTTATATACCTATCTTCAACTGTTTCGGAAATATTGACAGTTGAAAATTGACTTTTTTGCAACGTTAACAGGCTGTAAAACCTAAACGGTTAATTTTAGAGGAAAACCAGTTTTACATTCCTGCCTGAGATTTTCATAAACTATCATTTGACACTAACTTTGAATTTAACTGGAGATTAAATTTAACTGGAATTTTTAATCATGGATTAAATTCAAAGTTGGTGTCAAATGATAGCCTATGAAAATCTAAGATAGGAATGTGAAATCGGTCTTCCTCTAAAATTAACCGTTAGGGTTTTACAGCCTGTCAAAGTTGCAAAAAAGTCCATTTTCAAATGTCAATATTTCCGAAACAGTTGAAGATAGGTATATGACATTGTGAATGAAATATGTCTAGAATTTTCTGCAGAATCCAGAAATGTCATAATATACAGGGGCTACCATTTGGAAAAATAAAGTTGACAACCGTACAGCTGTTCTTGGAACACCCTGTATAAAAAAATTAATGTGAAAAAAACTTAAGCAAAAAATCTTGATCGACGTGTTTTTGCGTTTTGTCCACCTATTTTATTCGAAGGCTCTAGCGAATTAGTTCCAGTTAAAATCCCCACCCTGTATAAGTGCTACACAATCCCACATATTCTGTCCTTTAGAAAATAAGTTGTGTCTGGCGGCTCTAGGCTCTTGGACTATGAGTATAGTCCGACAAATACCATTTAAAAGTCACGTGATATTGGTGGCAAAAAACCTATGTTCGTTGATATCACCTACAAAAAGCTACTTGTGGTTAATTACTATTGAATTTTAAGATATGTTCCCACTAGCATTTTACAAACGCGTTTCTGAAGTAGTATTGACCAATCAGATGACAATTTTAATACTTGCAATTGTTGCGAGACTCACTTTTGTCGCTTTTGCTGCCCCTTGTAATACATTCTGAACTTGAATTGGGTACCTGTTTTCTATTTGCATCTTTTTGAGTTGGAAAAAGGTTAATATAGTCAAAATTATTAGCTGTGTTTGTTCGTTGTATCATTTTCTAAAATAACTTTGACAAACTAATTGATGACAGTGACGGATTCTATTTCAGGTAAGAATTTTATGAACAATAATTAGACAGCAATTTTTTTTGTCAATTTTACTATCACCGCTGTTTGAAATGTATTCAACAAGGATAGAGAAAAATCACTTGACTTTAAAATGGTATGTGTTGGACTATACTACATTCCTAAATTATTTTCTATTATACAGGGTGGCCCAATAACTAGTAGTGATACAAAGTTATGTTTTCTTTAAATGACTCCTTTTGTATATTATGACATTTCTAGATTCTGCGAAAAATTCTCATATTTTATGTACAATGTCATATACCTATCTTCAACTGTTTCGGAAATATTGACAGTTGAAAATTGACTTTTTTGCATCTTTGACAGACTGTAAAACCTGAACGGTTAAGTTTACAAGAGAACGGATTTTCATTCCTATCTTAGTTTTTCATAAACTATCATTTGACACCAACTTTGTAATTAATCCATGATTAAAAATTCCGCCTAAATTATTAATCTTCGATTAAATTCAAAGTTGGTGTCAAATGATAGTTTATGAAAAACTGAGACAGGAATGTAAACTCCGTTTTCTTGTAAAATTAATCATTCAGGTTTTACAGTCTGTCAAAGATGCAAAAAAGTCAACTTTCAACTGTCAATATTTCCGAAACAGTTGAAGATAGGTAAGTTTATGACATTATAGATAAAATATATATAATTTTTAATACCCATTTAGAAGTACCTGTCGTTTTAGTGACAAAACGTATGTCGCTTCTTGACACACAAATAAAAGTAGGTTAGGAATTTCCTATTTGTACATGAAATTGACGTATTAGCAATCGACATTCGTTTTTGTTGGTAATTTTTTGTTTCATCTGATTCATGATTGATAAATAAGGATGAGGTTATTCTAAATGGGTACTACAAATACTATATCTAGAATTTTCCGCAGAATCCAGAACTGTCATAATATACAGGGAGAGTTATTTAAAAAAACATAACTTTGTATCTCTACTAGTTATTGGGCCACCCTGTATACTGGAAAATAATTTAGGAATGTAGTACTTATGTTTATCTACAAGTTTTGTGATAAATTTTTTCTTCGATCTCTGTTAGTATAGGAGATATCTCGGGAGATATGGATCACCGCGCGCTTAGTAACTCACCCTGTTTATTTTAGCGGAAGATAAATAAGAAAATCCAAGAAAAATACCTCGTTTTTATATTATTAGTTTTAATTCCAAAGAACCTCCTTGACTTTTTCAGTACCATTATTTTATCACAGATGGGATAACTTGGCTTATCTATGATATTATTATTAGGTACCGATCTTTTACCGCCCAAGCTGTGAAGAGTATTTACCTATCTTAAGCCTCACTCCCGAAATGCGAAAAAACCAAATACCTTCAGTTTTGGAAAGCCTCTATCATGACCTACGCGGTTCAAAGAAAGATCCAGACGTAGGGGAAACAAATCAATAATTTAGTGAAAAATTGAAAACTCGATAGAAATTTTTTTTGATGATATGCCAGAAATTGAAAAATTTGCAAGCAATCAACAATCTGGCAATCTGAAATTGAAGAAGATGAACCGAGAGATGAACCTACAAATGAGATTGTGGAAAGAGGCTATCATTCCTTCAACACTAAAAAGATCGAGGAAAAGATTATTCAATTTTTATTTCGGAAATTTCAGAGAAATGGAATATTTAGTAAGTTGAGAGTTCTGCTCTTCAAAAAAGGTGATTTCTTTGTAAAAAAAAAAATTTACTCTATAAATGACTATTTATGGTTTTTACAACGCACAATTTTTTCATGTTATTTATGTCTAACATTAGATACATTATTCTGACAGACAATTTTAACATGTAATAGATATCTTAACAGTGGAATAATCTTCAGTATAAAACTCCAACCTCGAGTATATAAATTAATCTTAAACAATGTAAAATCCTTACCTGATTCTGAACCGTAGAAACCAAAAGGTGCTTTTGCAAAACAACCGGATCGTGTTCCCTCAAAATAGCCGAAATCTTCTTGATATCCGGCACGGCTATTTTCGGTATCCGATCGCCTAGAACACCGTCCAAATCACTACCCGAATACCGTCTCGTCGTTGTAGTCCACACCGGTTGCGTTTGACTAGAATCTTTCCGATCACTCACTAGTTTCAGTTTTTCGTCACTCGCACTTTTGGCCACGAACTGAAGATGAAGGTCGTGGATACGCGAATTGACCTCCCCGCGTTCCGACACGATCGCTTTGAGTTGTTCTTCGAGATCGTTTTTCGCGCAGAGCAGGTTTTCCAGGTCCTCTTGGAGGCGCGACGTGTGAAGCCTGCCGGCGTGCACTTCCGCTTCCATTTCTGCCAACCTAGAATTGTCAGTTTATTTAAATTGCTTGATTGAAAATTTGTTTTTATGCCTTATCAACTTTCAAAGCAATGGGGCATTAAATCAGCCACTCAAATTACCTATAGGTATATCGAATTTCCCAACTGTCCGTGACCAGTTTTAATTTCTCTAGATTTATAAATTGTGTACATAAAAGATGCGTTTCATCTTCTACATGATTTATTATGGAAGATTTTGCGGGTATCGTTCATAAAGATTTAAAATAGGCTCCAGTAAAACAAAATACCTAATCACGTTTTAATTTGAAAATTCCTTCAAAGGTATGCACCGGCCCTAGCCTCTAGACAATTTCCTTGTGCTGCAACATCTTTAATGCGAAAAACCTTAAAAAGCAGCTAACATACCATACAAACACTGGCTAGAGTAATTATTTATTCCATTAATGGCGTATCTCATTAAATTGTCTACTTGTATGTAAAACATGTCGTTACATTTATGTCGTTATTAGATCAAAAAGCGTAAACCTATATATAAATTGGCGGGAAAAAAAATGATGGGAAAATTCATTACAATGAGCTGCTGCTGTACCACTGCATTGATGATAATAAAAATAGAACAACATTTAAAAGTCATTGCACTCGTATTGCGGCTTTAATCTAATAACATGGTAGTGTGTATGCATACTATTATTATTATGTCAAAGACCGACCTAAGATCTGACCTTTTACGAAGTCACTATCCTTTAATTTTTTATAATGCATTTATTGCATTGTGAAATAACTGATCTGGATTTTTAGTGGAAAATTTCAATGACTATACACTCATGTTACTGAAGTTTTTAAGTCATGAAATTTTTATTTGAAAATTAGGTCTCATTGGACTGATTACTAAACTATAAACCCAACTCCGTGTGTAGTATTTTTGTTAAGACACATTTTCAAAATTTAAGTAGTTCTTGTTACAGAGATTTTCAAAACCTGAATAAAAATCATTTGCATTCTATTAAACAACAGAAAACTTGGTAACAAGTTGTTTATTAAGGTAAGTCTTTCCTAACATACTGTATATTGTGTATTCAAAATTGAAACCATCCAATTTCAAAGAGAAAACTCTCATCTCCGTTCATTTTTCCACTTATATCTAATTAGCAAAGTAATGAGCTATCTTAAAGTCAACAATTTTGTTTGGCTTCGGCAGCTGTGCTCTTTACAAAATCTAAATGCAGCAATTTGCCTACTCGAGGGGGCAATTTGAGATTTTCAAAAGTGAAACGTTTGCTTGAACGTCTCATTTTCAAGCCTGGAGCGCAAATAATAATAGATGGATTAGTCAGAAAATCAATAATAAAGGTGTTTCACGACTAATCGCATTGAATGAAACATAATTCGTTACACATTTTCTACATTGACCTTAATCTTTTGTGTAATTAAGGATTAAAGTGGAATTCTAGAAATGAACGTTACCGATTTAGGAATATGTACTTACTTTTCCAATAAGAAATCTCTCTCGTGCCTAATCTGTCTGACATCGTCGGCGGAAGAGTGAAACAGAGCTCTTCGAAAGTTATTTCCCGAATCACCGAAAGGAGTTTGATCTCTCAGAGTACCCTGAAGGGCTTCGACTTCGTCTTTTAATCGGGTACCTTTTCTGTGGATGATGTCTAGCAGGTTCCATAGTTCATCATCAGTTTCATCAGTCTCACTAGTACCTGAAAAAATGGCACTGGGTTAGAACATTCAACAACCAAAACATTGTACGGAATCAGATCAACAACTCATTGAATTATCATGGTAAAATGAATATTGGCAAATTTTGAACCAGGACAAATTTGGCTTGAGAAACCAGCCTCAAAAAATACTGCACTTCCTAAGAATCTATAGACTGTTTTAGAATCAGTAAAATGTGTCAGAACACACTTATTATAGGTAGTTCATTGGCGTGCGTACATAACAAGAAAAATTACCGAAATTTTCATAAGACTGCAATCAGATTATAATTAGATAACGTTTTTGGTTGTAGGTACACCAATAAAACAGGTTGGGAAACCACTAAATCAAGGAATGAAGCAATTAAAATTATTGAATTATAAATTAATGAATCTGAAATTCTCACCTGTCGCTGAGGTTGAAGTTGGTGGCACAGTAGAAGAGGCGCTGTGTGTCTCTTTGCTAGATGCCTCCGTGCTAAATCCAGAATCCTGTACGGTAATCGCCGAGTCTCTTTTCTCTTTCCCGCCGCTAGAAATGCCCAATTTTTTCCGCACCCTGACGCCCGGCGTCCAATCACCGGGCCGGATGGAAATAGGAATGTTGGAGTGGTGAACGTGATGGTGTCCTGCAAAATATGCGTTGGATGTTTTTTTCAACGAAATATAAGAAAGAAATTACCTGTCATGGTGGCAGGTGTCGAATGAGCGGTCTGTTGTTGGTGCAACTTGGTACGCAAGTTGGGAAACGTGTCCATGACCAGATCTCGGAACTCGAGCAGGGCGCCGACCTCGTGCTGCAATTCCTGCAGCGCGACCAGCGACTTGGCCTGTTCGCTGATGAGATAGTGGAAGGGCCCTGCGGGCTGGTGCGGGCGCCCACCGAGGCACTCCACGCCATGGCCCACGCCTTCGTGGTCCACGGACTCAGACTCCTGAAACAAAACAAAAAAAACATTTTAGAAAAATATTCCAAAATAAATGTCTGGCATTTTAACACTTTAAGGATTAGTATCTTCATTGTATAGTTGAATGTAGCGATGTTTGTAATTGTTTTCGCCTGGTATTTTTCTTTTTCACTTGTATTTTAATTTTTAATTTTTTATCATTTTTTGTTAGGAGATCAGTATTTTGCCATTAGTCCAGGATTCTTCTACCTGTCAATTGGTATACACTATCCAGCATGTACCCTCATTTTCTAGGCTTCTTCTAAACTTACATTCTCAATTTTTAATCTGCAAATATATTATTATATCGCATTATTAGAAGAGCACAAGTCTGATTGCAGTTTCTTCGGTTCTTGTTTTATTCAGTCTTTATATTGTTTTGATTGTCAGGCTCTCAGAACTTTCATACTTTTGTTATCTTCGACTGTATTGTGTTTTTAGCTCACTATTGATAGGTTAGACCAAGAATTGGGAAATGCGTTTTTCAGATCAATAGTATATTCTTCAACGAGCATATAATAGCCATTATTTGCGAGTGGATGACTATATTTTCTCTTCGAACTTTTTGATACGGAGAATTTGATTGGTTGATAGGCCGTGGATTCCGGTTTAGAATCCACGAGGTGTGTAGAATTTGTATTACTAATCAGTTCAATATCGAGCAAGCATGAATTCAATGTTCGAAGAAAAAATTAATTCTTTTTGGCGACTTTCAAGTTTCAATGGACAAAGACGAACAATGGAAATATGCAGAACTTTTCACAAACAACCGAAAATTCTAACAAATGTTTAAAAAAGGACGGATAAAAAATCGTTATTTCCCAAATACATATTCTACCCCAGGGAAATTAGACCAAAAAAATGGCACTCTGCGGAATGAGGCCGAGCAAGCTGAATTTTTGCAGAGACCTTCATTTTGATGTTCTAATGAAGTACAAAAAAATCGAATATGCCTACCCTTGTGGGTCTTGAGACATCGAAGGTCAAAGGTCACGAAAATCGTTTTTTTTGCGAAAATTTCGCTTCCAGTGCATCTGACGTCGAAGAACCCAAAGCAAAACTTACGTAAAATAGTATTTCCTACAAAATTGTTCATATACATTTTTTTGTACGACCAACCGTTTTCGAAATATAGTGTGATAAAGCGGAACCAAGCATTCAAAATAGGTGATACTTTATTATACAGGGTGTCCCCGTGCAACTGGTCAATAATGCTAGAGTATATAGAGGAACCATAGAGAAGTAATTTGAAATAGGACACCGATGGTCGGAAGTGCATCGTTTCCAAAATACAGGGTGTTGAAATTCAAACAACCCCCTTTCATATCATCCGGAGGGCTAATGCTAGGCTGTTCAAATTTTCAAGGATTATTGATGTAGGAATGATATTTAAAAATTCGTATAATGCACCCCAATTTTCTACCTTAAACCACCCCAAAAAAAAATAAAATTTGAACCAAATTGTTTTTAAGGTCACGAAAATCGTTTTTTTTGCGAAAATTTCGCCAGTGCATCTGACGTCGAAGAATCCAAAGCAAAACTTACGTAAAATAGTATTGTCTACAAAATTGTTTATACACATTTTTTTGTACGACCAACCGTTTTCGAAATATAGCGTGATAAAGAGGGAGTGCGCATTCAAAATAAGTGATACTGTATTATACAGGGTGTCCCCGTTCAACTGGTCAAAAATGATAGGGTATATATAGGAACCATAGAGAAGTAATTTGAGACAGGACACCGATGGTCGGAAGTACGTCGTTTCCAAAATACTTACAGGGTGTTGAAATTTAAAGAACCCCCTTTCATATCATCTGAAGGGCTAATGCTAGACTGTTCAAATTTTCAGGGATAATTGATGTAGGAATGATATTTAAAAATTCGTATAATGCACCCAGATTTTCTACCTGGAACCATCCCAAAAAAAAAAAAATAAAAAAAAAAAATTGAAAAAAAAAACATTTTGTTTCAAATTATTTTTTTTTTTGGGGTGGTTCCAGGTAGAAAATGGGGGTGCATTATACGGATTTTTAAATATCATTCCTACATCAATAATCCCTGAAAATTTGAACAGTCTAGCATTAGCCCTTCAGATGATATGAAAGGGGGTTGTTTAAATTTCAACACCCTGTAACTATTTATTTTGGAAACGACGCACTTCCGACCATCGGTGTCCTGTCTCAAATTACTTCTCTATGGTTCCTCTAAAAATATTTTCCGCAAGTGTTAGGTACAATATTTTTCCTACAGGGGAAAAAATGTGAAAATTTTCTTTTTTTTTTTTGACATATCAGTGCGGTAAAATTTTTTCCGCACTGACAGCCGTGCGAAAAAACTTTTTCCGCACGCATATCAGTGCGGAAAATCGATTTTTCCGCACGGCTGTAGGAAAAAATATTTTCCGCAAGTGTTAGGTACAATATTTTTCCTACAGGCGAAAAAATGTAAAATTTTTCTTTTTTTTTTTGACATATCAGTGCGGTAAAATTTTTTCCGCACTGACAGCCGTGCGGAAAAACTTTTTCCGCACTGATATGTCAAAAAAAAAAGTTTTACCGTACCGTGCGGGAAAACTCATTTTCCGCACGCATATCAGTGCGGAAAATCGATTTTTCCGCACGGCTGTAGGAAATAGTTATTTTCCTAACAAGTGCGCAAAGTGTTACTTTTCCGCACGCAAACACAGTTATACGAACGACGCGAAGCGGAGTTCGGATACGTGTTTGCGTGCGGAAAAGACACTTTGCGCACGTGTTAGGAACAAAATTTTTCCTACGAGCTTCATATCAGGTAGGTAATAACAAAAATTTGAAAAAAAAACCGATAATTTGTTTAATTATTTTTAATTAACTTGAAGGGAACCTATGCATTTATCAAAAAATTACATAACAAAAAAAAATAACAGAAAATCCTCGTCAGAGCTGTTCATCTTGAAGCGTTTAAATTTGATGAGAAAGTTTGTAGATTTTTGCATATAAATAGAGAACAAATCTGATGTGTCAAAGTTAATTTATAATTGGTGTTTGTATAGATGTTGGCTGATATAGAAATAGAGGAAAAATTTGTCATCATGTGTCAAAGTCGACAGGTGCACTTATTGTTGCTTGACAATTATAATTACTTTTCGGCACTCAGTGCGGATAAGGCCTGTATCCGCACTGAGTGCGGAAAAGTGTAACTTTGAGCCCGGAAATGCGTGCGGAAAAGTACTACTTTGCGCACGCTCGTAGGAAAAAACGATTTTCGTGACCTTAACCTTCGATATCTCAAGAGGCACAAGGGTAGACATATTCGATTTTTTTGTGCTTCATTAGAACATCAAAACAAAGTTCTCTGCAAAAATTCAGCTTGTTCGGCCTCATTCCGCAGAGGAAGTCTAATTTCCCTGGGGTATTCCTGCTTTTTGATATTTCTAATTAAAATTCTGACGTTTGAACGTGTTTTAAAGGAGCATTTACATTCACTTCCAACTTCAAGTTAAATTTGATGTTTGATATTTTATCATTTACATTGCAGAACAAAAACGTCAAGTCAAAACGTCAGAATTTTATGAGAATCAAATGGATAATTTAAAAATTTGACATTTCACAAGTTTCTGCTTGCCCTCGGCAAGCAGCTCGCCCAAATTTAAAGTGCACTTCGAAGTGAACTTCAAATTTATTTCAATGGAAATGAATCTGTGGCAAGCACGTCAATTTCAAGACAAATTGGACTTTGAAGTGAATGTAAATGAACCATAAGAGTGAAAAGTATGGCACTGTCAGTGCAATGCCTGGTACTGCAAGCTACTGACAGTGTAAGCTCCACTGCTGTAAGCATAGAAACTGTAAGGTACTGTCAGGTGCTGTCAGTATAAGGTCTGGTACTGTAAGGTATTTGCATAGAACTGCATGTAATATCATGGTATTTTCAGTATTGTTAAGGTATTGTTTTGGAGTGTGAAAGATTTTTAGTCGAGTTTTAATCATATTATAATATATTTTGGTATGAGCTGTATTTTTATTAATTGAATGTTTCTATGTTTGATGTCCATACAGGATGAAAAGGAATGATAAGAGAGTTTTGGGCTTTCAAATAATAAACAACTACGTTCAACCCTCGATTCAGCCCCAATGATTTACTCATGGTTACTGGCTAGCTCTCTTGAACTCCTTGTACTTTTTATCAATATAGAATTTTTTCTTTTGTGTATCTGGCCAATTGAAATGGTCCGTTTCCTATTAATTGCACAAGTCCATAAAAAATACATTCTTTTTTGATGTCTCTAATATCTACCCATTACTACTTTTTACTCGTTACTTCCAAATAACCCGGAGTAACGAGTATCGAACTAAGAATATAATATACTAACTATCCACCAATTTGGATTTTTAACCAACAAATGCACTATTGATGCTATGTTCTCTGTCTTCAATAATGTCTTCTCTAGCTTGAACAATTTGCACTCCACAGCATCAATTTTCTGTGATTTTTCTAAAGCATTCGACTGTGTAAGTCATAATATCCTAATTAACAAATTGCAGCATTATGGAATTCGAGGCTCTCCTCTGGAATGGTTCAAGTCGTATCTTAACAACAGAAAACAGCTTGTGAGGGTTGATACGACGACGTCTTCATGCAAGCCAATAGAATGTGGAGTTCCACAGGGTTCCGTGTTGGGTCCAATATTATTTTTGCTGTTTATCAACGATATTGCTAGTCTAGACATCAGCGGTAAAATCTGTCTTTTTGCTGATGATACTAGTTTCACTTGGAGCAACCCGGATATTGTAGCTCTTCATAGAACCATGTCCATCGACTTGTTGGCTATTAAAACATGGTGCGACTCTAACTTCCTCTGCTTCAACGCTGCGAAAACAAAAGTTCTATCATATAGAAGTACGATGCAACCTATTGTACTTAATAACACTACTACTATTGACGTCGTTGATTCCGTAAAGTTTTTGGGCCTTATTTTAGACAAATCCCTAAAATGGAATTCGCACATCGATTCTTTATCAAAAAAATTAAGTTCCGCTTGCTTTGCGATAAGATCAGTTTCCAAGGAACTCAACTTGTCAACTTCTAGAACAGTCTACTTTGCCCTTTTCGAATCACATCTTCGATACGCCCTTCCATTCTGGGGTTCGTGCTGTGCGACTCAATTTGACCGTATTTTTAAATTACAAAAGAGAGCTATTAGATATTCCCTAAAATTAAAAAATAGAGCTCATTGCCAAGATTTTTTCAAAAAATATAAAATATTAACACTTCCTTCCCTTTTCATACTAGAATCAGTCTGCCTTATCCGCAAACACCTACCCAGTATTTCAGAAAGGCCATTGCATAACTATCCACTTAGAAACGCGGAGCATGATCTTTATCTGCCAACTCCATCCTCCGAGTTAATTAAGAGCTCCATTCTATACAACGCAAAAAAAATGCACAATCATCTGCCAGTAGTCATCAAGTCCATAGCATCTCTTCCTAAATTTCGCATAGCTCTAAAATCCTATTTATCAGAGAGAGCCTTATATAAAGTAAATTACTTTTTTCTGACTTAATTTTGAGCGTTCCACACACTGGATCATAGTTTATAGGTAATTTGTTCATTTTTGTATTTGTTCATGTTATATTTGTTTATGTTTATATCATTTTATTTTGACTTTGTATACATGTAGATGTATATAATATCTATTTTTAACTTTAAGGCTTAGTCTACAAATTATGTTATAATTTTTTTGACAATAAAGCATTATTATTATTATTAAGAACTATATCGTTACTTTGTTACTTTTCAATATTTTTACATTTTGATAACACAACATCAAAGTAACGAAGTAACGAGTATTTGAAACGATTACTTTATAAAAAAGTAACGAGTAGTCAAAAGTAACAAAAATCGACCAACATCTCAATTACAAATGACAGAATCAGAACCTTGTGAAACCAAAGGATCGCGCTAGCTCGGCGACCCCTAATTTTATTGGTAAAAAGTGTACTGCCAGGTATTGCGATGTTTACTGTGAAGTACTGCGACGTGTACTGTGTAGAACTGCTATGGAATGTGCGCGTATTGTGAGGTATTAGCATGTAATGTATGTGCACTGTAAGGTATTCTTGGGTACTTTAACGTTACTGTATTGTACTCCTTGTGAGCCATTTTGTACAGGTATTGTGAAGAGTGGAACACCCCTCGTTTTAATATGTTCATGAAGGTTTTAAGTTTGTTCTAAAGTGTCATGTGACGATTTTGAAGATATTCTGAAAGTTTCCAATTTTAGATTATTTCCGAAAGTTTTGTAGAGTATTTTAGAGCTGTGTCGTTTTTGGAAAATATTTAATGATAATTTAGATTTTGAAGCTTCTCAGCTGCAAAACTGTTGAAACAAAATTGAAATCTCAATTGAAATGTTTATAGAGAATTTAATTGGCTTAAATTAGAGCTTAATAACATTTGAATCGGATGAAAGTTAACGGAGCTGAGAGGCAAAAACTGTCTCAATGTCATTTTTTAAACATTTCCAATGTTCAATAAATTCAATTTTGAAGCGTCTCAGGTGTAAAACTGTTGAACCTAATTAAAATTTTAATTAATAGATTTGTAGAGGATTTAATTGACTTTAATTAGAACTTAATAACATTGAAATCTCATGAAAATTAACGGAGCTGTGAGGCAAAAACTGTCTCAGTGTCATTTTGTAGTTGTCTACCTTCATTCTACCTTTACAGGTTCAACTTTGACATTTGTCAAATCACCAAAAATAGTTGTGCTATGGATTCATAACCTAGTCCATAACACCACTATGTAGTTGTGTTATGAATTCATAACACAACTATTTTTGGTGATTTGACAAATGTCAAAGTTAAACCTGTAAAGGTAAAATGAAGGTAGACAACCACTAATAAACGAAAATGATTGAAAAAACTTCTTATTTTTCGCTTTGTAGATAAAACGTTGAACGTTGTACATCACACGTGCGTTTAAACTGTTTAAACATGACTACAAAACTCGTGTGATTAGAACGACTCGGTCTACGACCTCGTCGTTTTAATATTTCACACTCGTTATTGTAATCATGTTCATACACGCACTTACTTATAATGTAAATAACTATGACGTACTAATTGTATTACAGTTGATATTGCATAATCAAACATACTTACATTTTTGAAAATCGTTCAAGTAACTTCAAGTTTTATTTGTTATAGACCTGCTTAAGTTTTTTACATGTTTTTTGAATGTTTATGTAATCATGCCTTTGGATAGAAAAAGGGCTATATCATTTTATGGATATAGGCTCATAGGGCATCCTCAGGTTTTGGTCAAATAAAGTTATCTAAATCTCGCGTAAGAAATTTTAATCTTCCACTTTTTCAACTATTCATCCTATCTGCCAAATCTCATCGTAATATACAGAATAGTAACTCTCTTATTCAATATTTAATGATGGATTCCAGGAAGGAATATTATAGTCATTAGAATAATTATCATGTTCACTTTCAGTGTTAAACTTACTCTGCACCTCCATTTCTCAGATAATGGAATCACTTGATTCATCAGAGTCTGATAATGGTCTTTTTCTCGAACATTCTCGGTCTTTTCTTTATATTTTTTCCCTGAGTTTTTCTTAAAAATTTTGTCTTAGATTTTGCAGATTGATCAGATCTTTGGTCTTTTTGTCTTTTGATTTGTTATGTGTTCTCGTTTGCGCACCTCGAACTACCCACTTGATAGATAAACTTTTTCATTGGAAAAGAACCAACAAAGTGTAGATTTCTTGATTTTTGTTTTTTTGCTATGTTACCAACCAATGACCTATGTATCTCGCATGGCCAAAATTTCTATTCCACCCTATATCTCGGGTACAAAACAAGGTGGCACAATCCTGTTTACGGCATTCAAAGTTTCACGAAAAATTTATACAGGGTCGCCGAAAACTGCAAAGTTCTATCTCTGCTGGTTACTGAAAACTCCTTTGATTACAAGCAATTTGGGACACAGTGTGCAGGATGCTCGGCCCGGAGGTTGGTTTAAGAGAGGCCTAGAAATACCTTTAAAAATTCGCGAGTAAATTCTTTATAAATTTGAGATAGATTATATTTTAGTAACGAACCTGCATGCAATTCTTGAGATTTCAATCAAAATGCCCAAAAGTACGTTAAAACTGAGGTTAGAAGTTATAGAAATTTACAAGTAACTACTTCCATGTATTTCCAAATTATTCCCATACTTCCAGGGTATTCCTATGTACTTCCAGAGTATTCCCAAGGATTTCCAAGTATTTCTAGGTATTCCCAGAGTATTACCAAGTATTTCTAGATATTCGCAGCAAAATGTACAGTGATTTCCATGAGTGATTTAGATTAAGTAGGTACATATGCTTTTCATAATCAATTTCTATACATAATTCTTGACTTGCAAAGTTGTGTTTCAAATTGATTGTGATTCTTTTGAAGTCCAAGTCACTTTGATTTTTCATATTGTAAGAGGCCTAAACCTTGCGGTTGTTTTATTAAATACGTAATTGCCAGAAAAAAAAGCAACGGAAACTGACAATAAGAGTCAATTAGAAATGAATTAGATTTTTTTTGGTAAAAACTGCGGAAATAGAAACTGAGGTTTGTGAATTGAATTCGTCATTGTATCAAATAAAAATTATTTCCCAGCCATAGAGTACCAGAGTACGACCCAGAAATTATTTCACGTTCACAAAAGGAATCGCGGTCTACTACCTAGTGTGTAATTAATGGACCCCACTTTATATGTTTTCAAAAAATATAATTTAATATACAAGCTGTTGCTCCAGGCTTCAGGGTATTCTAAACGGATGTAAATTATGTATATATTGACAGAGGAACATTAAAACGTTTTGCAGAAAAAAATAGCAATAATTAGTTACCATTGTCTTTGATTTTGGTCGATGACCTAATATTGGTATCCTTGGCTAGAGTTGAATTTCTAAGAATTGAAAGGTTAAAGCTAAAATGATGTAAATAATAATGAAATTTTATACAAAATCTATATGTACTTCTCTATTGATCCAACAACTTCAAATCAACAAATATGTCTAGACTAAAGTATTTCCAAAGAAAACAAATAAAACGATAGCCTCCCAGATTGGCGTACAATGACCACGAATAAAAGGCACTTTAAGCCGGGTACTTTAAGGCCATTTTGCCACAATGCAAGGAACAGTAATTTAATAATAAATGAAGAGTGTCTGAGATTCAGAGATATAGAATTTGATAATTATATACCAGAAAGTCTCAAGAGTTCCTCAGCTGAATTTTATTATTTCCTCACTCACCGATAAAATATTAAGCTATCTCAAAAGTTTACACTTGGGTAAAGGCATCATCATAATACTAATTATTTCGCTGAATAATCACTCTTGTGAAAGAGTGAGTAAGAAAATCAAAAACGTAAATTGTAAACATTTGTGGCCTGAATATGGCTGCCAGGAAATCACTTTGTGCAATTAATAATGAGTCACCATTACGCCACCATTCGAAGAAATAAAATCACTCTAGGTCAGCGATCTACTCTCTCGATACTTACATCTACTTCAATTAATTGGAATCTTTATGTTCTGAACTAGAAATCCATATTTTTCTTGTACGAAATAATTTGTTCTAAACTATGTAAATCCCGGAACAGGGGCGGATACAGGCCTTTTGTAAGGGTGCAGTTTAAGTTAAATGGTTAAATTAAGCTAGATTGGGTTAGTTTTGGCAGCGCATTGAGCAAGATACGGTTTTTGGAAGGAATGGCCCATAAAAATATGGGAACGGGGGAATTATTTAGGAAAATAGGGTGATTTTAAATAGGTAGGTACAGGGTGTTTTTTTTATATATTGACACCCCACCTACAGCCTTTACCTTTACAGATAAAATAAAGATGTAAATACAAAAGTTGTACAGTTCTGGCTGAATTTTTAGAAACCATGGTCAGAAACAAAATTTGAATGTCAGAAATGTGAAATTTTGCATGCTTCCAGCTTTTTTCAAATGGAATGCCCTATATTCCATTCTATATTTTTGAAGAGCACAATGCCCCGATTCCAAAAATATATAATTTGTCTATATTTGATTGAACAGTCTCTTATATATTCGGCTCCAAATATTGTAAAAATACTATCTTACTACTGATTTTGTGAACCATTCTACCTATATGTACAGGTGAAAACTGCAGGTAAAATTTGAGGTACTTGGTTTCTCTGATAGTATTTTTGAAATTTTTAGAACCAAATATGTTGGAGACGGCTCAACCAAATATAGACAAACTAAGTATATAGTTTTGGAATCGGGAAATTGTGCTCTTCAAGAATATAGAACCAAATATAGGGCATCCCATTTGAAAAAAGCTGAAAGCATGCAACATTTCACATTTCTGACATTCAATTTTTGTTTCTGACCATAGATTCTAAAAATTCAGCCAATACTGTATAACTTTTGTATTTACACCTTTCATCTACTTGTAACGGTCAAGGCTGTAGGTGGGGTATCAATACATAAAAAAACACCCTGTACTTGAACAATAACTTATTATATCGGGTCTTCAAAAAAAAAAACAATCAAAGATTGCTTTGGTTACGAAAACGTACGTCGCATTATTGTTTATTTATTGGTCAGGATTTAAGACATGACATTTTGACATTAAATTTCATTGAGTGACATTGTCAAAATTAAAGAAAAATATTGCTAAGACCTAGGTTCAAAAAACCATAGCAATCTTTGATTGTTTTTTTTTTTTGAAGACCCGATATGTATATAGTCAGAATTTGTAAGATTATCCACTTTTTGTCAATTTGCCTTTTAACAGGAATTAGTAATGTTACTTTACCAAACTAGTAACATAATGTGACAAGTTATTCAAGTACAAACGAGCGAATTGTTGCGGAACTTATGGGTGCACCTCTGCGGGACGAGCGCAGCGAGTTCCGCAGCCATCTATTCATCTATATGTTGTTTAATTACGATACTAAGCTGACTCACTTAAATGTGCGTTGTTCTCATTAGTTCAAAAATTACACATTTCGGGTGAATGTCTTACTTGAACAGTTCAATAGTATATTGGTGATTGGATGGCTGCGGAACTCGCTGCCCTCGTCCCGCAGAGGTCCACCCATAAGTTCCGCAACAATCCACTTATTTGTATTTAAAAAATAACTTATTATACATATAAAGCCAGAATTTGTAAGATTATCCACTTTTTGTCAATTCGCCTTTCAACAGGAATTAATAATGTTACTTTACCAACATATTGTGACAAGTTATTCAAGTAAAAACGAGCGGATTGTTGCGGAACTTATGAGTGGACCCAGCCATCTATTCACTAATATGTTGTTCAAGTACAATATTAACCTGATTCACTCAGTTGAGAATTTTTCTCATTAGTTCAAAAACTACACATTTCAGGAGCCCCCCTGCCCCCCAATGTATCCACCACTGTCCCGGAAATTTGGATTGATGAAACATCTTGATTGATTTATTTGAAAAGAGAGCCTTCACAGGCAGCACATGTCGAGAGAATTTTATATTTTAAAAATGGCGTTAATAACCTGTCCATTTGGTCTCAAGATCAGTTTCAGCAAAGGGACAGAATAGATGGAAACAGAAATTTACCATGCGGGATTTTGATAATGCCAACAACCGAGAAATAGTAACGAATATCAGATTTACCTAATTGTTAAGACATCAATTTACATTTTCATAAGAAATCCGTAGAGTCAAGAAACGGCTGATCACAGGACACTCAGGAGATAGGGTGCGTTCGAAAATTAAAAGACAAAATTTATACTTCTGGAGGATTGTAACGAACAGACATAACAACAACAAATCATGATAATGAAATTGTTGAATTTTGATAAACTGGATATTTCTGAAAGTTCACCACTAATTTATGTATCCTCCTGAATGAGATCATGTAATAAAACCATGCAGGCACACACATTTTATTTGTAAACAGAGCATAAAGGCACCATCATCTTTTAGTCACTGCAAATCCTTTACAAACTAAAATCATTTATTCCGCCCACATATGTCTTAATAAACCACGTCCGTTGTATCTTCATTGAATCCTTAATGGTCCATAAATGGCGTTAAAATGTCGAAAACCCATATTCGGACACACACACACTGTATTTAGCAAGGTGCTATTTGCTAATAATTTTCTCTTTCACCCTTTACATCAACTAAATCAAAGTCGGAACGTCCGGCAAGCTGGTTTATGTACCTTAAACTAAGCACGATTAATGCGAAAATATGAATGCGCTGACCTCGTCTGCGACCTACAAGTTCATTCCGACTTGCGTTGGTTTTATCACGAATAAGGACAGTAATTTTTGGTCTTTTTTGGAGCAATACTTTTTCTTTGTGATTCTATTGGAGGATCATCATCATCTGCAAAAAGGAATATCCAAAATGGATTTTGCTTGTCAGTCCAGGGACAGCTTAAAACCATGGCCATGAAAAAGGACGTCCATATTCTGCGTTTCTACATTGAATTTTGATTGTTTGGAAATTGTTCACTCCCTATTTAGGAGTAGAGGTATTTTCATATCGTTTACAACTTAAGTGGATAATTTCCTTTTTTATACATATCGTTTTCACGGTGTGTGACAAATCCGAAAGCATTTAATTATTATCTTGATGACTTTAGGACATGGCTAATTATTATTAAGATCAATCTAGGTCAGCAACAATTGATTGTCCGGCTTTTTATGACTAGGTGAGAGTGAAGTAAATATTTTTTGATTTAAAAATGCTAATTAGAAAAAAAGTAGCCAGAGCGGCACTTTCTTATCAACTATTTAAAAGTATAATAATTGTCACTTTCGTATAAATAATTATAATCACTTTTACTTTTAATTTGCTCAAATACCAATCAATGTTTTACTTAATTTCAAATTGTGGGCGGTTAGTTTTCGATTTTATGGATTTTCAATATATGAAAGTTAATATGTCTAATAAAATGGGTACTTAATGCAAGTCATTGTCTTTTTATTACAAACATTACATTATTCAACAACAACAATTACATTATTATGTTCAACGTGTTACTCTTATATGCTTTCTTCAGAACTTGTGTTTTTGTACACATGCAATATGTTAAAACAAAAGTTATATTATGTTTAAAAACTTGTAAACAGTGCTTGGGTCACCACTTTCTTTAAACTATTAAAATTTTGGTTTCGTGTAGGTATTTATGATTATTTTGAGGTTTCTTGGTAATATAAAGTTAGTTAAAAATTACTACACCTAAGTAGGTTAGTGTAAATCTGTTTGGTGAAAATAGAAATTTATTTTTGGATTAATTTAAATGTGTATATTACTAAGAAGTTAAGTGACATTTCGAGAGTCACTAAGCGTTTATCTGATCACAGTAAAACATATTAAACATGATTGTTCTAAATTTAATATGGTATAAATTGGATCTTTGATGGGAGAATCTTTTTTCCTTTGGCCAAACTACCTTACACTTCACACAATTCTCTTGTTGCGCAAAAATCAACCCTTAAACTATTTGAATAAATAAACCCTAATAGGAGTTGGTACAGTAAGACACCCTTAAGGGATGCGGCCAGCGCAACAAAATGCTCGCAGCTACTCAGTGAGTGTGGGAGTAGGTTCAATATTGAAAGTTAGCTTTATAGGGCGCCACTGGTTTACAAAATAAAATCCGCGGACTTAAACCAGAAAGTCCCTGATCTCCAAAATCCCTCGGGATTTGCCCACCCAATGTACCTATTCTCTAAATTAACTTTACCTTAGTTTGGTAGCAAGGTAGCAAGGACCAATTTGTATTGGTCTTATAAAAGACCCTCCAATAAATTCAAGATTGACCATCTTACTCCAATGAGTAAAAGAGAACATATAATTAATAAAGAGATTAATAATATTGATAAAAACCTGTGCACGCTTATATCATGGTATACGAGGGCGGGTTTGTAAAAAAATTTCACCTTAAATACAGGGTGTCCTAGCTGATAATGACCCATTTTAAATGCCTATAACTTTTAAACCAGGTGTCTTAGCTACCTGCGATTTGCGTCATTCGATTTCTCTTGGCCTGAAGTTTTTTCTAGTATGTTGCAAATTTTTTTAAAACTTATACATCGAGAGTAGGGAGAGTAGTAGATAGTATAAACGTCAAAAAAAAGGTTCATGTTCAAGGTATCCATGTACGGATAGACATCGTCCCTAAAACTTAAAGTTTTAGCTGTAAAAAATCAAAATCGAAATCTTGGTATTTTTGCAAATGCATCATATTTTCAAAGCTTGGAACTTATGTTTGCCTAATAAAAACTGCATAAAACTATACAAAATGCTGTATACCGGGTGTCCCACCGAAAACTGTCAATGGCCTAGGTATATCTTGAAAACGGTAATCGTTAAAAAAATAAATAAAAACCCGTTTGGATGGTTGCAAGGGGAAATTAAAACAAAGTACTTTTCAGCTATCCCCGAATTAAATGTAGACATAAAAGTGAAATTTCAGTTTTATGTCTACATTTAATTTTTTTTAAATCTTTCTTATGAAGCTAAAGTTTAGCGAAAAATCTTAAAAGTTTAACAAAAAATAGTGGAAATATATAAGTATTTAAATTTACTTAAAAAATCTTTTATTAGAAATACTATTATTAATAATATAAAATAATAATAATTAAGAAACGTTAATAAATAAACGGGTACATCACCCCCTTGTGGTCCTTCCTGCAGTCTAAACATCCATTTCTATTACTGCTTCATGACAGCCTCACAGCACTGATAACAGAACCCTTCAACTTCTTTTGACTTCCCTTCTTAAATAGGGTAAATTTCGGTTTCAAGTTCAGTGTTGTGGGTACTCTGACACCTCACCTTCGAAAACGTCGAAAGGGAAAAACCCAATGGAAAAGTAAAACCTAAAACCCTGGTTATAGTCCAAGAGCCCAGAGCCGCCAGACACAACTTATTTTCTAAAGGACAGAATATGTGGGATTGCGTAGCACTTATACAATATGTAATATGAACGTATGTATACCCGCTAAGTTGGGTAGACGGCCAATTTACCACCACCAGGTGCGAAAGCTTAAAAAGTACTTTAACTTTTTTCTACCGCTTGATTTTGATTTATGTTATTGGGGAGACTATTTCATAACTACGTGTGCTCAGCCAGACCAATCGCACCGGCCAAACATACCCCCAGACGCAATAATAATTTTTCTGGGAGTGTGAGCGCGAGGGTACTATGCATGCGTTTGAGAGTGAGCGAGATATCTATGTCAAGTGATTTCCCTTTCTTAAACTTACAGTCTACTCCAGGCTAGAGTAGAAATGGGAAAAACCGTTATTTATAAATAACAGTTTTAGCTGTTATTATTATTTTCAAATAGTCGTCTACCCAACTTCGCGGGTTCACATTCGTTAATAGTACCTATAAGTGCTACTCAATCCCACATATTCTGTCCTTTAGAAAATAAGTTGTGTCTGGCGGGTCTGGGCTCTTGGACTATTATAATTCGGGCTCTTAGTTGAACAAAACGTGCTCTCTTCTCGCATCGACAATTCAACAAAATGGCGTAAACTTTCAAATACGAGGACTTACGACCAAATCCAAGTTTTCACTCCAAAACCAATGAAGCCAGCTACCCAACGGCTCTAAAATCCCACAAAATGTGGATGTTCCAAAAAACGCAGCAAAGAGGACCGCCGGTAAAATCTGCCAACAACTTGTTGCTTGCTCAACGTGCAAATTTAAAGAGAACGACCCTATTTCGAAATTTACTAGGTGAGCTCCTATGAAAAATTTCCCAGAATTCTGTGTTTTCCAAGATGCCCTCTGGTGCAAGATTTCCGGTCATGACCAGGAAAACGAGACAATCAGCTTGAAACGAACAATCCAAACCATATCGATGACAAACAAAACTCAAAGGTGTTATCCAATTTTATCCCCCAACACTAATTAATTAATTAATTATCAACATCTACCTGGTTTTTTAGCGTTAAAACTATCAAAATGAC
Organism: Ceutorhynchus assimilis; assembly: GCA_917834065.1. Classification (NCBI taxonomy): domain Eukaryota; kingdom Metazoa; phylum Arthropoda; class Insecta; order Coleoptera; family Curculionidae; genus Ceutorhynchus; species Ceutorhynchus assimilis. Next base: position 11,164,980 of record OU892281.1, read on the forward strand.
CACTCGTTCAGTTATAGCAAGGTAGCAGTTGGACAGGATCAACAAGTGTCCCATAGCCACACTTAGGGCGGGTATTATAAAACTATTTTGACAGTTAACTTTTTACTAACTGTCAAAATAGTTTTATAATACCCGCCCTTTTTTGGGAAAGTAAATAACCGGGAAAATGTAAATATCAGTGGAATTAAGGGTGAAACATTGATTTAAAGGGTGTGAAAGTGATTTGCGATGACTCATAAGTGTTGCCAATTGATATTTATTTGGAAGTAAACATTTTCATCAACAGTTAGGGCTTTTTAGACAACTTTTGTGAGCTAAATAAAATTTCGATCTTATTAGTACGAATTAGTATGAATATAAAGAATTAACTCAGTATTACCTCGAAAAAACATACCTTTGTTCAACACCCACATATTGTTTCGCTTCCAATCAAAAGGGTAGAAATCTAGTAAAATCCAATGAGAAACCTATCAATCACTGGAAAATAATAATCCTCAGGTATAACTTCATAAATACCATCAATACACCTGTATTGATTACTGAATTCATTCAAAATCTCCAGTTACGTACTAAGGCCAAATTTGTACGTAACACTCTGTTGATAGTAATTTCGTTTTCGAATTCCAAAATACTTATAAAACTGAAAACTGTATTCTATGGCTTCTAAAACGATGAGAATTTCACTTGAATTTAATTATTTCAGACTCAAAATTGCTCAAGAATTTTCTTAAGAAAATGAAAATTTGCATATCCTTTACAGTGAAATTCTTGATTACTGCGTCACGTTACACGCTTTCCCAACGAACCAACCTACCAGGCGAAATAATTTTAGTTTGATGCCTCGTTAGATGGCTGTTTACAACATAATGACCCACATGTCAATACACCTACTAACTACCATTATTTTATTCGTGGGAGGTAAAATTACAAATGAAAATTAGCTGTGTTTTTTTTTTTCTAATTTCACGCCTTGGCTTGGAGACATTTACATATCTACAGAAAAAAAAAAACATTATCGATTTATGTTCATTATGTTGAGGATTTATCTGGAATTAATTGTGTGAAAATAACATTATACGGGAATTGAAATAATCTCAGTTATAATGACATATCGCTGAAAACACAAACACTTGAATTGCTTGCTATCAAATATCATTTGAGATTAGAATAAACAATTTTTGTATTGTATTCAGGTTGATGATAATGATTTATTTAAACATTCAGCATTTTGATTAACGTAAATATATTTTTAATCATTTTCAATTTCCATCGATTACCAAACTAATTTAAAATAACAGTCACAAAGCCTGACGGAAATACGGGTCTTAACGCTATTTTATTCGTACAAGCGAATTGAAATTATTTAATTCTCCATCCCTGTTTTGTTTCCAATTATTTTGGAATTTGCATTGAAAATATTTACGTATTTTGAATGTATGTAGGTACGTAGTATTAAGTACCTACTAGGAAATTCAATAGTAAATTCAAAATTTAATACCTCCAATTTTGAGATGATTTGAAGATTTTTGTTGTTTCGTTTCACTATTGGTGGTTCCTCTGAATTTTAAAATTGACTTTAAATCATTTTGAAGTCTTTCCTTAATTTGTCAGATGCCTTTGATTTTCTTCAATTATTGTTGTATAATCTTCATTTTCTTAGAAATCGATCCCATCAATCCCATTCTCTCTACAGTTGTGGTGAATTTTAGGAATCGGAACATCTTTTGTCTAATCCCAGGGAAAAATATCCACGCAAAACAGAATAAAATGGGCGATAGACAGACAAATAAATCCCCAGGAAAGGACGGTATTCTTTCAGCCCTGCTGCAAAAGGGTTGCAATATCCTAAAGGTACACCTTCAAATCTAGCCTCACTATGCAATCTACAATCCCAGGACCATAAAACCTAGCAATATTGCCACTTCCTCAAAATGAAGCCATTTGGAAGAAATCAGAAGTTGGAACCTATCAAATACCAATGGAAGAATCAGGAAGTCTCAAACACACAAATCCCGTAAATAATAATCCATTAAACATCATTCATAATTGATGCTAATTATTTTCCGCCTAATTAACACCTCGTAGATCTCGTTATACTCATCCAATAAGCATGAATAACACCGAGCATTATAATACCTAACAGTACTTAAAATCAGAGCAGTAAGGTGCTGTACCGGGATATTGCACGCGAGGCGAATATTAGCACCGTTGCCCAAAGTACCCAAACGAAATACATATATTGTATTCATTGTTAATGAGTCAAGAGTCAAGTATCAAATAAGTAACTTTGGTAATGAGGAATCTATGACCGTGGCCTAGAAAAATGTTGGTCAAGTATTAACTTTGTTTTACTGTTAATTATTAGTTAGGTACTCATCTTAACAAAATTGTCTCGACAAAATTGAAATGCAAATTGTACAACTTTCCAAGGGGAGCCTATTTTTAGATACACATGATGGTATAAGTTGGCTACTATAAGTTTATATTTAGCATAGGATTTATATGGCGTTCCATTACCTAGGCTAAAGCAAAATCGTTAATTAATTTGTAAATGTATGCGTCATTACAAGGTTGATGCGAAAAAATCAAATTGAGATTGTCAAGGACAAGAGGCGGTTTGGAGAAGAACAGGACCGGCTGCAAGCTAACAAAATGAAATGAAAATTACTATTAAACTTACTATTGAAAAACAATTTGTATAGAACATTGCTGACAAAGAAATACGGAAGATGAATATGAGACTAACAACAACAAAGTCAAATATAAAAGAGGATAAGGAAACATCAAATGACAATGAAGAAACTGTTAACAAGATTCTACAAGAAGTTAAAAATTTGGATATTTCATATACTGATGTGAACATTCTGCCTAGATTTTTGGAATTATTGACTGAGGAGTTTAGTATCGAAAATTTTAAAATAACTTTAATCCGTTTATGAGCTAAATTGTGTTGTATCCTAGGTTACACGCTGTATAATCCAATTACATAGTCATTAACATAAATTAATGTTCATATTATGGTTTAACTCTTCTTCCCAAGTAGATTAACTACCTCATTTCCGGGCATAGACTAATAAAAGTCCTATAAAAGCACTAGAAAAATCTTTTATTGAGCCAAAGTTTTGAGACGAAATAGTAAAAATTGTCTAGACATATTTACTATTACTATAATTTACAATGTTTACTTTGTCAAGTACTTCTAAATATTTTTCAATAAATTTTATCGCAAGGTCAAAAATAGCTCCAAGCCAGGCACTTAATTAATTGGCCGCATTCTTCTTGTAAATAACTCGTCTTTAATTAAAATCCTTTAATACCTTTTATCAAATAAATTCAATTAAAACCATTAAATCGCTATCTTGGAGCAATGAATCATTTTGATGCAAGTGCAGTCTACTAATTTCTTAGCGCGGAAAAAGAAATTACTCAAATTAATTTATCTGCGAAACGGTAATTAATAAAAATAGGAATCGTTAAATGGGGCCGTATTTCAGGGTTGACTGACTGCAAGAAACACAAAAATTTGACCAATATGGATGCATTGCAACATTAGAAATCTATTGTCTTAGTCCAATTTCAACAATAATAATTTTCTTAGGCTTTAAGTGAAATTTAATCGGACATCTGGCAGCCCAGACTTATTCACTCATATGCACATAAAGTACTTTATATGTTTAGAAGATGTTTTCTCTTTTTTTTAGGTGACGATGACCTAAAATGTAAAAAAATATAGCTTGCACAATCAGAACACAACCCGAATTCTCATTAGAATTTATTCGCACTAGCGAAAAAAGTAAATAAGACATTCTCAGCCTAGTTGCATTAATTAAAAAAATATGTATAACTGTAGATATAGTTTTTAATTGGCCGAATGGATTTTGCAAACTTCAAATTAAATCTAGAACATCTGTGTTTGTAAAACAATAAGAATTATAATAACATTAAGATTGTCAATTACTATATGGCTTGTAATAGATAATTGCATCACAACTTACTGTAAGGCCCGGAGCTCTTTTAAATATCACGTATACGTCATCAATCGACAACCTTAATATGTAATTGGTGAGTCACCCGATAATTACAATTCCGCAATCGCGTTAATTAGAAATTGTGTTTATTGAAAGTTTTTTTAAATCTTGTGTTACCTTCAAACAAGCACAACACCTTCACACAAAATGTTGTTATAATCAAGAAGGATTCTGGAAATTGATCTGAACCCATTGATAAATTTAGCCATGTTTTGTCAGTAAATCCGTATAGTGGATAGAGAATTGGATTTTTGATGTTTTTGGTGGATGTTTTTATTTTTGATATATACCTATTTTTGGTATTAGAACCTATCAATTTCGAACAGATGACGTATCAAAGAGCGTTTGGCAGATTTCTGATAACATTTAGAACATTTCGGCACTTCAAGAGCATTAAAGAACCAATTATTGGAAACTTTAGAAAACATGGTGAAAAGCTGCAGAATGCGCTTATGCCAATTTGGAACATTTTCAAGCACTTCAAGAAGCTCTAGAGCAGAATAAACTCATCACTTTGATAAGCAAATTGAAATCTTTAAGAATATTGTCAAATGTTACAGAACACTTTAGAACTAATTTAGAATTTGAGAGACATTCTAGAACAGACCGACCAGAACACTTCTGAACTTTCAGCAACATTTTAGGAAGCTTTTGGAACACTCTAGAATACTCTATAAATCATAGGGTACTTTCAGAAACAATCTAGAACTGGAAACTTTTAGAATGTCTTGAAAATCGTCACATGACACTTTAGGACTAACTTAAATCTGCCATGAACACAGAATCTAAAACACTTCTGAACTTATTTAGAATTTCAATAAAACTTATCAAAAAGCGCTTAAGAATATTCGGGAAATTTCTGATAACTTCTAGAACATTCCGGCCGAGGATATAACCTAGGATCGAACCTAGGATAACAAAAAGATGGTGATGTATCTGAAGACCTATTCAACAATTCAGGGACATCTCTTCATAAGAATGTAGTAGAGGAAACTATTCCTTCTTTCATTCGAAGGAGCAGTTCAATGTCCTCTGAATTTGATTTTGACCCCAATTTTCCATTACCTAAAGTCTACAGTTGGCATATTATGTTTAGATTACTATAACAATATGTTGAACTTTAAAAGAAATAACTAGAACATGGAAAACATTTTTATTTATTGGAAATACCTAAGGGAATACTTGAAAGTATCGTTCAAATTTGAGAAGTATTCCCAGAAACTGGAAAACACTGTACGATTTTTCATGAGTGGTTGATCCCTCCGTTTTCCCAAATTTACAATGTTGAAAAATGTGAAGAAATGTTCAAAAATTTGTCCGAGAAATTGTTAATGCAGTTCTCAAGGGTTAAACTACCCCTCGAATTTGTGTAAACAATTCCTAAAACTTCTCACAAATTCCTCCAAATTCCCCACAAGTTCCCTGCAAATTCCTCGAAACTGCTCCCGAATTCCCTGCAAATGCCTGTTACAAATTCTATGAAAATCTCCAAAATTGTTCGTGATAAGAAATGTATTTTTCTATTTTTATTACGCTCAGTGTTAAAAGTAATAAATTCCCCCAATTTCTCATACATTTCTCCAATTTTCCATAAGTTCCTTCAAGTTCCCCACATATTTCTTCAAATTCCCCACAGTTTTGGCAAAGTATTCCGAGGTGGTTTGCTCCTTGAAGGTGAACGATCAGAAGGAAATATTGCGAAAAACTGGCCAAAACATGTTATGACAGTTGCACTTGTGATATCTGAACAAGGAAAAATAAAAGGAAATCTGCTGTATTCGTCCACAATGGAAAGCATGGTTCTGATTACCTGATTACCTACCTCATAAGGGTAGTGGTTATATTTAGGTGTTCTAATGGTTTTGTAGCTTTAATCAGGTGGCTATTGAAATTTTTCTGGAATTTTGGTTTGATTTTGTTGCAGACTGGATACACTTCAGTCATTTTTCTAATTTCTTCTAGAGAATAGGGTAGGTTTCTCACTCGGACAAAATTATACATCCTAGTAATGTCCGGATGACACAGATCTTGATGTAGTTGAAACATTTTGTCTATTGTAGAACTTGCTAATATTTTCGACAATGCATCAGCTACTGTGTTTTTATTTCCAGGCTGATAAATGATATCATAGCTGTAGCAAGCTAGTTCAAGTTTCCATCTCATGATTTTTTAATTTTTAATTTTACTAGAATGTTTAGTAGCAAACATAAACGAAACTGCTTGCTGATCTGTCACAAGTTTGAAATGTCGTTCCATTAGATAGTGTCTCCATTTTCTTAACGCTTCTACACATGCATACGCTTCTTTTTCTACAGATGAATGCTTTCTTTCTGATTCATACAAGGTCCTTGAGAAAAAGCTACAGGTTTTCCTGATTGGCTCAGAGTCGCGGCAATACAGAATTCTGATGCATCAGTTTCCACAATTAAAGTTTCATGTTCATTTATTGACCAAAGGTGTGAGTTTGCAATGTCTTGTCTTTAACGTTTCAAAATCCAAGATTTGATTTTCTAGTAAAGGAAAATACTTACAGCTGACGAGACTTCTGATTTTGTTTGAAAAATTATGTATCCATTTGGATAATGAGAGAACATTCCTAGTACTCTCTGAAGTTCACTTGTGCTCTTGGGTACTGGTAAGTTCAAAACTGGCGAAAGTCTGTCCGGATCGGGTTTCATAGATCTGTTTTCTATAGTGTAGCATAAGATATTGATTGATTTTTGAGCACATGAACATTTGATTCAGTGTAAGTCCACGTTTTCTGACGGGTTCTAGAAATTTCTTAAAATTTTGATCATGTTTCTCTTAATTTTTGACACACACGGTTACATTATCCAAATAAGCATAAACGCCTGTCAATTTTTCTTCTGAAATTATGAAGTCAATTACCCTTTGAAAGCAAGCAACTCCATTTGTTACACCAAAAGGTATTCTTCGGAACTGATACAACTTACCAACAGACTTCTTATTTCGGGACAATAAGACGAAGAACTTGGTGAAAGATATTGTCGCAAACATTTCTGGAAATTTTTCAGCTTAAGAGTGTAAAAATTGTTTGCACAGTTTTTGAATTACACTCACTTGTGAGAGAGTTTGAATCTTGTGTCTAGACATGAACAAATTTAGAAAAATGATTTTCAAAGTTTTGGGAAAATGCACAAATTTTGTATCAATTTAAAGCAAATAAGAAACGTGACAAAATAAATATATTTTCGCTCATGACGTGCAAATTGACGGTATTCAGATTAAAAACCCGAGAGGAAATCAATTGTTAAGTTTAATCACTAAAAAACAAAGTGACAAAGTTTAGATAAACTTTTCTTATCAATATTTATTCATGGCTTTTGCTACATTATTTTAACGTTTGAAATATTTTGAGAAAGCTATTAATCTAAAGAATCTCATTCCTATTCATAGAACAATAAAAAAAAAATTAATGAATTTTTGAAAAAAATTAACTTTCTCTGAAATTTACATTTAAACCAACTTAATAAGTAGGCATACACCGCAATAATATAAAATTCCATAAACACAAACTTTTATTGTTTACCGCGGACTTTCTGTCATTTTCAATGCATATTGCCATTAGCGTAGTAGTTTGAAAGAAATTAAAAATTAAGGCGCGACAACAACTCGAGAGAAAAAGTCGACCTCGAGAGATGATGGCACCTAAAAAATCTTAAAAAACAAAACTTGATTGGCTCTTAAAAGTATACTAACCTCATTCCACATTCACACCAGCAATAGCTTGTCCGTATATGTAATCCTATAGGCACTTTCCATCACCATTTAATGCAAAATTAGTAGTAATAATGTCAATTGCACAATTAATATCATCAACTCTTAAATGCACTCAATGTTAAAAATAAACTATAATGGGATAAGGATACATTTTTCAAAGACTGCACTTGTTTGAGTCATTTGATGGAAAATAAATAAATAAATACATTTTCCTATTTATATAAATGAAGAAGGTTGTTGATCTTTACGATAAAACCATTACGAGAAGATTCAAGCACAAACCTGGGGGTCTGCACGCGTTACGTCGATCCGCGGCCGCGGCAAAACTGACAGTTAGCGCGTCGCGCCTCGGAGTCGAGGGGCTCATGGCCCGGTGGATTGGCGTCATCAGCAGGGGGGCCTGATGACAAACTTTGGCTCGTTTGCACCAACAACGACATTGATTGGTGCATAACAGTGTGTAGGAATAGTAGCATTCGATAAGAATTATTGGAACAAAACTTAGGTTGACAGAATTATGACATTGTTAGTTGGGCCATTCTATATACTCAAAAATATTTTCTCAAAATAGAGTCTCACGAATAGCATAGAATGACATTTGAATGAAATTCCTAACCTTATTAGTTTAGAACTTATAGACCTGTATGAATATATTTTTACAAATCTTCTTGCTTCACATCTGCCCTGCAAATGCAAATAAGTAAATCTTATTGCTTAAAATGGTTATGGGCCCAGGTAGGCCAGCAGATGTAATGACAAGAAAATTCGCGTACTAAGGAACTGCAACAAGATAATTTTACTTATTTATTTATTTATTTATTGACGGGTCAAGCCCATTAAAAATTAACAAAGTGTACAAGTGAAACAAGAAGTAAATAATAAAAGCAAAATGCCAGTCAAAATAGATAAAGAATACAATAAGTGCCAAGCCATGATACTTAATTAAATTAAGTTAAATCAAACTAAATACAAAATCACAGAATAAAATAACAATAATTATAACTTGAGGCCAGTGACAGGTGACAGTTCTCGCAAATGGTTCATAGGGCCCAAAAAAATCAATGTCTCCCAGCTCATTACACAGTCTGAAGGTACGAGGAATGAAAGAGTGATATGCATAGTTGGTTTTGTGAAATTGAAGATGAAAAGTTTGAGATGTGCGGGTGTTACGTGATGGGACATGTAGGGCTATTTTAGATGTCAAGTAGGGGCAATCAATTGTGGAATTTAGGATTTTATGTATCAGTTTCAGGTCTTTCTGCTTCCTTGAGCAAAGGGTTGATAAGTTGAGTGTGTCACCAAGTGGTGCATAATGAAATTCCTCATCGTTAAAAAATTTGTAATTGAGATATCTGCAAAATTTACGCTGCACACCTTCAAGGCGATGAATATGACAGGCATAGTTTGGACTCCAAGCAGATGCAGCATATTCCAGATGTGTACGAACAAATGAGAAGTATAACGTTTTGATGGAGTTGATATTCGCAAATTCCCTTGTACTACGCTTCACAAACCCAAGCATCCAAAAGTGCTTTGTTAACTATGGCAACGATGTGTGAAGAGAAATCAAGATTGGAGCTCAGCAAAACACCCAGATCCATGATCTGATTCACGCAGTCCAATGGCGTACCACTTATGTGATATATGCAGTCATTCAAGGTTCTAGAACTGTGGAATTTCATAAATTTACACTTCGTAACATTAAGATCCATGCCATTAGTTTGACACCACTGAAATAACCTGTCAAGATCTTCTTGCAGTGCATCAGGAGTAACGATTTTCAAAAATAATTTCAAGTCATCGGCAAAAAGAAGAAATGAAGAGTGTAGGAAACAAGAATATATGTCATTGATGAACAGGTTGAAGAGCAGTGGGCCTAAATGCGAGCCTTGAAGAACACCTGATGACACCAAGATTTGGAAAGAGGTAAAGTTGTTAATATGAACTATCTGTGTCCTTCCTGTAAGATAGCTTCCCACCCATTGAAGGAGAGAGCCAGAGATGCCAGGTCTCTCTAGTTTTTTGATCAGGACTAAATGATTGATTCCGTCAAACGCTTGGAGAAGTCGGTGTATATCATATTATGCCTATTATGGTGAGCCACCGAACAGATGTCTTATAAAGTCCAGCTGGCTTTGGGGAGATTGAAATCCCACATGATGCAACATTCAGTATGGCTGAATTGTTCAGAGATATCTTCCAAGTTGTTACTAAAGTTTCCGTACTTCTCAATTAGGGAATTTGGTGGTGGTCCTGGACTGCGTATACCGCAGTCCAGGACCATTTATTTTCTACCACTGCCTACAACGACAAAAACTTGCTCGATGTCACCTGTTGCACCAATGAGACGGGATGGTATTGACTGATGAACTGCGATCAGGACACCACCAAGGCACTCAGCAGTGCTGGAAGCTCTTGAGCGATCACAGTGAAACACATTGAATGAATCAAAACCAAGCTCGGCAGTGTAAAAGTTTTCACTTAAACCAGTTTCAGTGAAGGCCACTATTTGATAGTTATTCACAGCTATATTGCAACGAAGTTTGTCCAGCTTTGTTCCGAGACTGCAAACATTCTGGTAGTATATGCCCTATATGCCATAACTTACTGGTTTTCTTCTACGTTCTGCGGTGTGTTTGGTGTTGCTGAGGCTTGACCCCTCGAGGGTTTTTTTGGCACGATTCGAGAAATGCCCTTAACGAGTTTAACTTGTATGTTCTGCTCACCCTGATCCTGGCGTCTTTTCAGATCCTCCAACGCTGTTCTGTCAAGTTCTCTGTTCAAGTGTCAAGTCACACTTTATGTAGATTTGTTTGCCCTTGAGTTTATGTCGATTGCGAAGCGCAGTCTGAACTTCATATGGTGATCCCAATACAGCTCGCATAGGGCATGCATTATTTGAGCTGGGCTTAAGCGAGACACCCGACAAAGCGTAAATTGAGTGCCAACCAGTAACTGTAGTATATAGATAACCTCTGAAAAATAATCTTCTGACGCAGATAAGTTGAAGAGTAGTAAATTATTAGCTTTACTCTGACGGTCATGAAGTTCAGTTAGCAAATCAATAGATGGAGTGGAAGCTGGCGGTGAAGTCGTTGAAGGAACCTGTTGGGTCGGTGTATTTGTGGTAATGGATTCCAAGCGAGTGAATTCTTTCCTAAATAGAGGTTGTAGCGGCGACCACAGACTCTTGAATTAACGTTGGTAAGTTATTTTGTAGATTCTCAAAGGATGTTTCAAGTTGTTCCACACGATCCATTATACGGCCCAGTATTCGCTTCACATTAGCCAAGCATAATTTGCAGTAGAATGGAAAAGCTCGATTTGAAAGAACTTGGCTCTAATTTCAGTTGGGTCAGTGTGTCCCCACAAGTTTGACATGTTACCTTTTTGCAGTGATCGCAAAGATATCCAAAGAGTTCGTTTTTCGATTTATTGGGTTCTTTAAAAATGACTGCTGCATTACAGGTGCTGCACGAACCTGACATTTTAGGTTATCCCAACATTTTTGCAATTCCTTGACTTTTAAATTTATTTATTTTGAAATAGATTCCAACAGTCCACAAAGTGAGGTTTATAATATAAACATTTATTGAGCAAATTTCAATCATGTCTACTACTGCAAGTTGTTCAGAAATTTCCATTTGAGCTCCTTCTTCTGAGAAGTTAAAAAGTTAGGAATTATTATGATTGGTTATTTGCCAGGAAGATGCTACTTCGTCATGGAGATCTTTGGGTTTCTATAAATGGTTATCCAGACGGTGATACATGTAGATTGTCCCACACTAATTTTGAGTTTATTTGTTGACATGCTAGAGCTGCTTGGTTTTCTGAAAATATCGTGATATCCTTGTGTACATATCTCCTTCTCAGGCATATCTCTATTATTGCATGTATTTTGTCTTGGAATACAGTGGTATGCTTCCCTAGTGGGGAAAAACCATTTTGCTCTTGGGGATAGACCATATACTCCGGCACCGGTTCTGTAAGGTTCATACTTACTTTCCATATTGAACTAGTGAGTATTCTGTTCTGTTTTCACAGTGAATCTGGGTTTGAAACGCTTTATGAGTGTTTATTCTCGGGGTCAGGTTGTCACTTCTCATATCAAAACAGTGAGTTTGTAACAATATTTGTTATCCTGCTATGTCCGGATGTTCGTCTCGCATACCAGTTCTGGCTACAAATAATTGAGTCTGTAAGCCTCCATTCTTCGCTCAGCTTTGATAAGGATATCAAGTAGCGGGAGGTTCTGTTCCATTGAGGTAGGTTTGTTTCAATTACATGTTTGTCCCCCTATCGAAAGTAAGGTTATGTGTATGAACGAGTGTATGATGTCAAAATTTTCTTATCTTACACCGGTTTTACATCAAAAAAATATTCAAATAAAGGTCTTTAAACCTAGCAGTCCCAAGATGGAAAAAAACTTCGGGAACTATATCTATGGTGAGTGGGCTAAAGAGTACAAGTCAAAATTAGACAAATCAAGAAAAATGCTTTCGAAATATTAGACTTTAAAATAATCGGATTTTTTGTGGCTGTTTCGGACGAATCGAATTTTTAACCTTACAAAGGTGTTTTTTTATTAGAGATAATCTATTTTATTATTTTTTTTTGTTCTGTTTTTTTTTTTATTACAAAAAAAATGGACTTATACTCTTTTGAACAGACCTATAGATGACATATATTATTATGAAATAAGATAATATGACTTATAATATCTTGACCTGACCTAAGAAATGACTTATACTAGTTTTGCTCAACCCAAAATTTGATATTAGCAAAAACTGGAAAAGAAGGCCAACTCTTTTTCACAAAACACTTTTTTTTTGCTGATAACATAACCTCTTTGGTCACCAAATGGTACTAAGAGTATAAGTCGACCGACAAAATCAGGATAGGAATAGTATAAGTCTACTTGTACTATTTGAATTTTATTAATAGTGTATAATCTAAATAGTACAATTCAACTTATACTGATATGCCCAACAGAATAAAATTCCTTTAAAGTTAAAATATGTGGATTGAAATTAAAAGTAAAGTATTTCAAATAAATTGACTTATACTGTTTGGACCAGTCGATGTAGGAACCGAAAATATATACCAAAATGACTTAAACTCATTTTCGCAAAATTTTGACTTGTACTCGTTAGCTCACCCACCATAGATATAATAATTAGGTGCTTTTTAGGTGCTAATTAATGCCTCTAATTAAAAATTAGGTGCTCCTCTAGCTTTTGAGAAAATCAAAAAAAACTAAGGGATTGCTATAGGTTTATGAAAGCTAATAGTCCCCTATAGTGAAAAATATTTTTCCAAATTTTTTTTTTTGTATCAGCATTAGGTGCTTTTTAGGTGCTCCTTAATAGTCGAGGAAAAAATAGAACTGATTAATTATTAACTGAGTTACAGATTTTTTTTCAATTATTAGGGAACTGCTGGCTTTACGTTTACTTGTTGGTGTGTCAGAATGGCAAAAAAACTTCCGGATCTATGTAATGATTAGGTGCTTTTTAGGTGCTAATTAGGGCCTCTAATTAAAAATTAGGTGCTCCTCGATTTTTGAGAAAAAAAAAAAAAAAAAAACTAAGGGATTGCTAGGTTTATAAAAGCTAGCAGTCTCCTATAGAAAACAATATTTTTTCAAATTTTTCCTTTGTATCAGAATTAGGTGCTTTTTAGGTGTTCCTAAACAGCCGAGGAAAAAATAGAATTGATTAATTATTAACTGAGTTACAGATTTTTTTTCAATTATTAGGGGACTTCTAGCTTTCATAAACCTAGCAGTCCCTTAGTTTTTTTTTTGATTTTCTCAAAAACTAGAGGAGCACCTAATTTTTAATTAGAGGCCCTAATTAGCACCTAAAAAGCACCTAATTATTACATAGATCCCGAAGTTTTTTTGCCATTCTGACACACCAACAAATAGACGTAAAGCCAGCGGTACCCTAATAATTAAAAAAAAATCTGTAACTCAGTTAAGTAATAATTAATCAATTCTATTTTTTCTTCGATTATTTACGAGCACCTAAAAAGCACCTAATTCTGATACGAAGAAAAAATTTGAAAAAATATTTTTTACTATAGCTAGCTTTTATAAACCTAGCAGTGCCTTAGTTTTTTTTGATTTTCTCAAAAACTAAAGGAGCACCCAATTTTTAATTAGAGGCCGTAATTAACACCTAAAAAGCACCTAATTGTTATATAGTTCCCGAAGTTTTTTTTCCACCTTGGGACTGCTAGGTTTATAGACCTTTCAAATAAAACTAAATAACATCAACCTTCAAAAAAATTACAAATGAGAAATGTCATTTTTTCTTGAAATTAGCAAGAAACTTCTTAAATCGGAGATAATCCATTTCAAATCCAATCCTACAATTTACTACTACGATTAAGTACTCCGATCCGGATTAATCCAATCCACTTAGTATCCGGATACAATGCGTGAAACGAGGGAGGTAAACCAGTAAACCACCTTGAAAAACGTGTACACCAGAATCCCTCTTCTAACCAAATCCCACGATATCCTATTGGAGTCCAATGAAATCCCTTGGGGAATTCTATGGAATTTCTTGTGATTATTTAGAATTATTTTCTGATGTAAAAATAAGAAGTTTGTGATCCAATGAGTAGAGATTTTGACCTGAAAATTAGTGAGCTTCTGAATGAATGAATGGAAATTCTAAATTAGAAATAAATAAGTTGGTATTTAACTACCTAATGAGCAAATTTTCTGAGACAATTGCTGCGGAACTCGTTCCGCAGAGGTTCGTGAGTAGTCAGATTAGTTCACTCATTAAGTAAATACACGAGGGGTCAACCACTCTGTAAAAATGTGTACACGTATTGCCAGGCTAAATACAGGGTGGATCATAAGTCCGTTTACATTTTAGTCGAAGCCGTTATTGAAAATTTCTGCTCCAGGATGCAGCAGTGTCAAAATAGTCAAGATATGAGGCCTTCAAAGTGTATGTGGCAGGGGCATTTTTAAAACCAAAAGGCATACGTGTGCATCCACAAAATCATTCAATAAATATTTCTCAGATTTTATGCTAAAATTAACACGTTTGAATCAAAATTGAACGCTCTTCAAGGTAGATTATACTTCGACGGTGATACCTGGTATTTCGAGGTACTTCAAGGTATTTCTAGGTACTTCGAAGTGTTTCAGAGGTCATTCGGGCCAAGTGTACACGTATTTCGGGAAGTGATTGACCCCTTTAAATACATATATCAATTTTCAATTTTTCTGAGTGCCTCTTCTCATAGATTTCGGCTTCAAATCTGAGAATAATTTAGTGCATGGGGTTTGGGGTTCCCGAATGATCATTTGGACACAAAATATCAACATAGAAAACATTGAAATTTCATCATTTTAGTACTAAGGTGCCTACCTTATGATTTGGATTTTTGAAAACTTTAAAGAATCATAACTTTTTTTCTATAAGAGATAGAAAGCTGAAATTTTCAGCGATTCTCATTCTAGTAAAGGACTACAACCCCAGCTCATTTGGAATAAAATCGTGTTAAGCAATAGAGTTTATTGCCCATTCTATTTTTTCATAGATCAAATTCTTTCTTCTCTGAAAGTGATTCACTTCATGAATCTGGCACTTGGATTCTATAGTTGAAAAACCAAAAAAAGACAACATTGTCAAATATAAATGGTGCACCACCCACCGATGGAAACAAGGTATATGTTGGCAAGACTTCTCATATAAGAGTACGGCATAGATTACTCGAATACTTTTTCTCTATATGATTACATATTCACCAATACGTTTGCTTTTTGCATCGCCTGTTCAATTTAACCTTGAAATGGAACATTTGGATATTGTCACCGCTTTTCTCAATGGACACGTGGATAAGACAATCTACATGTATCAACCAGAAGGTTCCGTCTTTGAGAGGCCTTTTACAAAAAGCATCATACAAACTAGAACAAGCTTCATGATCCTGGAATAAGAAAGTTAATAATATTCTAAAAGAACTGAATTACAAGCAGTCAGCACATGACAAGTGCATCTACACTTTATGAAGAAGAACTCCATAGACATCACATATAGGGACAACTTTTTCATTTTTCAAAATGAAGTTAGAGAATTAAAGATTCAACTATCACATAACCCAACAACAAAATAGCAGGAATAGGAAGGAAAAGCTACGGAAAGAGCAATAATGAGAAACTCAAGAACGAGCTGGATAGAGATTGAAAGTCAGAAAACGTTAGAACAGATATAGCATTTAAACTTGTTGTCGTATGTATTGATCGACCCCTATAAATATGCCCAGAGAATGAAACTTTCAAGGAGTTTGGCCTTAAAGGAATAATCTAGCCGAAAGAATTATTACCAGAGATTTCTAGTGACGAATTCTTGAGGATCAGACATAGTGATATAGTTATGCAAACCACTCAAATTTGAGTAGTTTTGCATTGTTGGTGTCTCAACAATATCATATTATTTCTGATTTTCAGTATACCGCATATTCGCTTTATTAGTTCACGGTTGATGACGCTATACAAATTGTTTCAAATGATTTCGATATGTTGCATCTTAACCTTCAATATCAGTTCCTTTCATTGTTCAGTCTACGGATAATTTATATATTATGTAAAATCACATAAATTATCCTTATAGAATAGACAATTAATTACCTACTGCTTAGTTTGGCCCACAAAGATAAATTTAAATTAAAAACACTTTCTCGCAAGAAAATAAATCAAAAAATTTCCAATCCAGACGATCAATATTTATCATTTTATCAACATAAAATAAATGTCCAACCTCGAACCGATTAGAAATTCATTAAGCCGATGGAAACCAATTACGCCCACACGTTTTCCTATAGTATATCAGCATATCAGAACCCAGCTGAGCACAGAGGAGTAAATTATAGGAAAGCTGTAATTTTCGCAAAACAACAAAAAATCAAATCGTTGCAAATTGTCGTTATGCTCAACCTACAATTGCCGAGATCAAATCGATTATTATCCTGAAAACTTTCACTTATTATAACGATCGTACAACAATAAATTTGCATCTTTGTTAATGAAGGTATAATAATGAAGTATTTTCTAGATAATTAGGTGAAAGAACCTTACTGTAACAAAAATCAATGAAAAATACAAGGAGCTTTCATATCTCAGGACTTTTTTGTTTGTTTGACAATCAAATTTGATGAAAAGAAGCACCACTCCATTAATTCAATAGACATCAATCAATTAGGCTTCATGTAAACAATCATTGCCATATTTTACCCCAGCTGCAATAAACATATATGGCCAAGATGATGGACAGTGATGATAAAAAAAAGTTGTTGATGAATAGGCTAGGAAATGCATTAATGTGTGTACTGTAATAATTAATATTTATGTGATAAATGATTAATTTTGAGGAATTGCAGATAGTTATACAATGAGCACAAACATTCCTATTTGAAATTTATACAGAAAACACGTACCTAACTTTCAAAAAACCCAACACAAAAATATGTAAAGGTCAACAACTGATTTTTTCTTCACCTGTCTGCAATCAAATTACATCGCTCACCTTACAAGAAGTCTTTGTTACATACACCGGACAATGCCTGCAACATTGGACACTGCACATTTTAATAGTCTGTATCCGCAATTGGAAAAACAAAACCAACCCGATACTAAATTTAAAACAATGAGGAGGTTCTTTTACGCTATATTTAACCGAATCACAATTGATGGCTAATTCAATTGTGTGTGTGTGCACGACAACTGCAATGGCCTTTTCGGTAGGTACTGAACCATAATTAGTTGGTTTTCTACATAAACCAATATTGTTTTTATCATTAGAAATTATACTGATTGTCTGAGTCTAGCTGAACAAAATATTTGTTACAATACCGAACCATTTCCTGTCAGGTAGAGAGAAGAACGTTCTTTTATGGTGTTTTCCTTGTATTTTAGCTCATTAAATAAGAAAAAATATACAAATGGATGTTCCAATATGAAAATATTTACCTTATAGAATGTGCAATATAGGTCCTTTATCGAAAGATATTTATTTTAGTAGGCTATTAAAGAAGTTAATTGACTGATAAGACTGATAAGTAGTGGCTTTGGTAGAGGTTACCCCAAATGACTAAGAGTCGGTTTGTCAATAGCGAGTCACCTCTGAGACACGTTTACCCTGGAGTTAGGCTTAATCCGGGGGTGACTTGCTATTGAAAAACCGCCCTAAGCTTTGTTCTAACCCTAAAAATTATATTATTATTTATTTATATGTTCAAATGTAAAATCATGTTCAATAATTATTATAAACTTTGCAAATCACTGGGTCTGACCTTCAACAAAATATCATTTTGCAAGTCGATTTCGTTATGGATGGAATATATTTAAACACGAAATCTTACCGGAACGAATCGTTACGTTATTATTACAAGTAATAGTTCAACACACAAAAAAAACACCAAATTTCTTGACAGCCATCAGTCTTTTAGTCCTATTGTTTGGGAGTATTTTCTTCAGTCGATTATTATCCGATAATTGTCTGTAAAAAAACCGGAGCCCACACTGAAAAACATTTGTAATTACCAGTAAATACAAGACATTCCTCACGTCCTACCGACACAAGTAGGACGTCTGAGAAATAAACTTAAAACCTTGCCCACCTCTTACTTCAGCTGTAAGACATGCCATAAAAAAAAAACGTAATGTGTGTGTTTTGGCTTCCATCTTTCCATTTATAGATAATCACAGAGCCGAGATCTTATTATTTATAATATAAGAACAACACGTCAAAAAAGTTGAAAATTCAAGACAGTTTAATAGCAATTAGTCAAACATGATTGATTATTTGCACGTATACAAAGGCCGACGTTATTATTACGACAGGGTTGGCTGTAATGATGATGGGAAAAAGTAATAGTGCGTAACTTTATTCACAAGTATGAAAAAAATATAAATCCTTTGACAAGTAAAATTTAAGTGAAGTAATAATTTTTTCTGAAATACTTAACACAACAGACATAGCATTCAAGATTCCAAGTACGTCTTTTAAAATCTTTACCACCCTGTATCTTAAAAGTTTAGGACATACCTTCATATGAAGTTTTGTTTTTAAGATGGATAAAAAAATCGCTCCGTCAAATATTTACATTCAATAGACCTCTTGCACTCAATCAAAATTAGGTAAATAATTTATCTGTAACGAAAGTGTATTTTATGTACTACATAAAAGTATGTTTTTTTTTTAGATTTAGATTTCTGGTTTCACCCTTTCGAGCCCATACTCTACACTGCAGCCTTTATAGGCTTTTTGTATGTCATTCGTATGGGCTCTACTCCTCATTCATACTTGCAGATCAGATGATTGGCGGCAGCGCGGTCGACCCACCGTCCCGTACTACTGCGGTCACCCATCCAACCCGACACCGCGTTGCTTGGCTTTGAGTAGGGCGTCCTGTCGTCCTTTATCAAAGCGCCAACGTGCCGGTTTAAAAAGTATGGTTGGTTAATTTTTCTAAAAATCTTGAAGCCAGAAATTGAAAGAAAAAAAACCAGATTATTTGAATTTTGCGCTATATTTTTCCACCAATCAAAAATCACTGATTGCCAAATTTTCATGTTCCAAACGAATCCTTTTTTTTTTCTTTATTAACTCATCGAACAAAAAAGGATGCATATATATATATCAGAATCGCTTTGTGTATCGACATTGGTACAGCCCTACTTTTGACTTGATAGAGGAGAATGACATCTATTGAAGTATCGACTAGTCTCGACAATTTTCTTACCTTGTCTAAATGCGAATTATAGACAAAGAAATCAATATCTGTACTAGTCCGGCACAGTAAAGTACGAAAACGATAAAAGGGATTTGTGTTTACTAATAGGTCAGTGACCCCTGGCCCATCACAAACAAAATAAACAATAATTAAATTAACAACAAAAAACAGCAGTCTGGGGCAGTGTAATTTGTAGAAAAAAGAAAAAGGATTTTTTTGCCTGTGAAAATGTAAAAAGTTACAGCTGTATGCAACATCCTATTTTAACTTAAAAGCGCTTTTTAAAACTGGTCACTTTTAAAAATGTGTATTCTAAGCCATACAAATTTTTAACGGTACCAGTTTTAAAAAGCGCTTTTAAGTTGAAAGAGGATGTTGCATACAGCTGTTAGTCTTTAGAGAAACTGGTAGGGTAGGTATGGAATACAGACACATAAAAATTATACTCGTGTTTTATTTCCCATAAACCACTTAAAAGAAAAAAAACAATAATTTTATTGTTAGGTAATTATTGTCTATTTTGTTTGTGATAAAGAATGGAAAACGGTTTGAAAAAGCCGATTCCGGAAACTGGCCAGAAGTGAGCATATGCTTTCGGAAAAAAATTCACATGAAGGGTATAGGTAGCCTAGGTAGGTAGGTAGGTATTAGTAAAATGCAGGTAGAGCAACCTGCCCCAAACAAATTGATTCCCTTAATGCTTATTGGGTAGAAACTTGTAAAGGTGGGTTTATACAGCCACATGACATAACATAAGAAATAACAATATAAAAAGTTGACCTTATGAAAACCCCTTATGGCGTTTATACAGAAAATGACAAACATAGAAATAACAGAGTTGGTTAACTTTTAAATTTTATGTCTTATATTATGTGAAAACGGATCTGCACATGCTTCTCTCTTGATTCGACATGATTGCAGGGAAGTAAACAAAACATTCAAAACAAAACAAAATTATTTTGATTTTGGTTTCAACTTTTGGTAATTTTTTGGAATTCGGCATTTATTATCGTGTTCTGCTGAATTATTAATTAATACATTTTTTGATCAAATATGTGTTTTTGGTAGAACTTACATAATAGTCCTTGAGCCCAGATCTAATTTTTTTATTTATGACCACACCGTCGAAACTCTTTGTATTTGTTATTTGGGTGGAGTCGGACAAATTTTGAGCTCAGCGCATTATGGTAGTGGGGCGTTTGTCTGTCAAGCTGTCACGAAGTTGTCGATTCTATGCAAGAAAAAAATTTATGACCACATTGGTAATTTTATTTTAATCTATAGTTTTTATCACATAAACAACGAAAAAAAATGTGTCGGACAAAAATATTGGGGCATTCGTCGCGTCGGACATGCTAAATATGTCAAATTTACGGGAAAAAAAAATTTATTATCACACGGCTGATTTGAACAGAATCTGCCATAAAAATATTTTACAATAACGTGGTAACCTTGTCGGAAAATTTTCACGGGGCATATGCGCAGTCGGATGCGCCAAAGATGTCAATTTCCTGCAACAATTTTATTTACAACCACAGATGCAATTTTTATTTTTTACTGTTTCTTTACATGTGTAACGCATATCGGATCAATTGTCGGACAAAAATAATGGGGCGTTTTGATACAATTTAAAAAAAAGTAGGTAATTTTTGTAATTTTCCACTTCGTCACTTTTCAAAATTATCAGACGCAAAATTCCAAGATTAGAGCAACAGTTAAAAGAAAAGAACAAATCAATAATTTTTCCAACAATGGCTAATTCTAAAATAATTTAACTAACTTTGAACCCTTGAAAAAGGAAACATTAAAATTTCCGGAAGCTCGGCGTTTGTGAAAAACTAGTTTTATTTTTGCCAAGACTGAATCCCAAGAATCATCTCACTTATTAAACAAGCCAGTCAAGAATTTCTACATTTATAATTTATAGTATATATGCATACACACATACCCACACACCAATGTTTTATACAGGGTGAGTTACTAAGAGCGCGGTGGTCCCTATCTCCTATACAAACCGAGATCGAAGAAAAAAGTAAATACAAAACTTGTAGATAAAGATGAGTGCTACATTCCTAAATTATTTCCCAGTATACAGGGTGGCCCAATAAGTAGTGGTGACACAAGATTATGTTTTTTTAAATGACTAGCCCTGTATATTATGACATTTCTGGATTCTGCGGAAAATTTTAGACATATTTCATGTACAATGTCATATACCTATCTTCAACTGTTTCGGAAGTATTGACAGTTTAAAATTGACTTTTTTGCATCTTTGATAGACCGTAAGACCTAAATTAATTTTAGAGGAAAACCGATTTTACATTCCTATCTTAGATTTCCATAAGCTATCATTTGACACCAACTTTAAATTTGACCGAAGATTATAAATTTAAGCGGAATTTTTAATCATGGATTTAATTCAAAGTTGATGTCAAATGATGCCGGTGAAACGAGCGTGCGGAAAAGTATAGTTTTCCGCACGCATTTCAGGTCATGAAAGTATTTTTCCGTAGTAGTGCTTTTGCGTTATTTTTTGATACAATTTTTCGCGTTCCCAGTTTTTCGGTGATTCGTCACCGTATCCAGGGCCGTATCTAGACCAAAATTTTGGGAGGGGTTATACAAAGTGACAAAAAAAAATTGTTACACTAGTAATAAAAAAAAAAAAAAATAAATAAGTATTTAATAAGTGTTGTTTATTTAAGTTAAATTTTTTGAAATTTATTATTTTTTTGGGGGGGGGGGGGGGGGGGTTTGAACCCCCAAAACCCCCCCTAGATACGGCCCTGACCGTATCAATGTTAAGGCAAAAGCAACCAGCGTTCCGTATTTTCGAGTGTGCTTCAGCGAACGCATCGCTTGGCCCTTTAAATTTTTAATACATTTTTTTTATGAAAACTAATAACAAACGGTGAAAATTTATAATATAAGTCCAACGCTGACATGTATTAGTATTAATACTTATTTATTGAAAAATATTATTTTCACCATATTTATTTAATAATAAATAATATTTAATGATAATATTTTATGTATTTTTTCTTTATATGTAGGTACTTATATATTTATATAAAGTAATATAAGCATTAACTCATCCTTAAAATTTAAGAACGTCGATAGCCTATAAGAATTAAATTTCTTGTATGTTTGCCCCAACATTTTTGTCAGACAATTACATTTTTTATTTAAGAATATAATTACTGGTAACCTTCTACTTTTGTCGGAAAAATATTTGTAAAAAAGGGATACCTGAACCCAGTATAGTTAAGAAATATCGATTACCAATAAAAATTACATTTTTTGTCCGACTGTCGATATGCCCCAATATTTTTGTCCGACACTTAGATTTTTTGATTTAGAATATAATTACTTAGACCCTCCTATTTTTGTCGGAAAAATGGTTGTAAATAAAATTGTTGCAGGAAATTGACATCTTTGGCGCATCCGACTGCGCATATGCCCCGTGAAAATTGTCCGACAAGGTTACCACGTTATTGTAAAATATTTTTATGGCAGATTCTGTTCAAATCAGTCATGTGGTAATAATTTTTTTTTTTTCCATAAATTTCACATATTCAACGTGTCCGACGCGTCGAATGCCCCAATATTTTTGTCCGACACATTTTTTTTCGTTGTTTATGTGATAAAAACTATTGTTAAAAAAAAATTACCAATGTGGTCAGAAATTTTTTTCTTGCATAAAATCGACAACTTCGTGACAGCTTGACAGACAAACGCCCCACTACCATAATGCGCTGAGCTCAAAATTTGTCCGACTCCACCCAAATAGCAAATACAAAAAGTTTCGACGGTGTGGTCATAAATAATAAATTTAGATCTGGGCCCAAGGACTATAAGTACAAGTACCAGCTGATTGGTTAGAAATTATTTCTTATATTATGTTATTTTTTGTATAAACGCCACAAAATTCTTATTTATTATATTATATCTTATTTTATCTTATTTCTTATGCGCTACCTATGCGCTGTATAAACCCACCTTAAAAATTTAGATGCACACACTAGAAAATGAGTAGGTATTCAATGAACGACATATGGCCTTATGCTCTCTTATGCTGGTTCTGGTTATGGTTTGTTTCTTGATGGTTTGTGTGCCTTCACTGCCTTCAGTGCCAATTATGCCTGTTTTCGAGTTTTGGACAGGCTTAGATAAAAATAAATAATGAATATTGATTATCTTAGAGCAGGTAATTTTTCAGGTGAGAGGAGTAGGAACATGAAGTTGGAATTTGAAGCCGTTTTTTTCCAGGTATTTTGAGATCCAAAATAATGGCGATATAGGAGATTCAATGCTATACCTGTCGTTTGGTGTACAAACACCTGCCAAAAACTGGCTTCACTTTAGTTTCATAGCAGAATGGCGCGTTCCTACTGTTACGGGATGATTTTTCCCGGGCTAAAATAAAAGGAAATAAGCTTATTCGCCTCTCTGAATAGCATACCTTCCTCAAGCCACTGTTTTCTATACGATAATTGTGCTCACACTTTTCATTAAACTTTTCATTCTTCCCAGAATCATTAAGTTAGAGGTTTAATAATGGAATTGATTTCCTTTTAGTAGAGTTAAAATAAATAGTCAGTTAAATTATTAATAAATAAAATTACAATATTTACAATTAGAACAGCTGATTGTCTGATCCGAGTAGATTGACAGCGCTCCAAATAGGGTCAATGACCGGTACTAACTTAATCTGAATAAGTCCCATGCCCCAACTACCATCAAAATCCCCAGTACCTTCCACCTTGGAGTTTTGACAGAACCTTTTTAAAGGACACTGCAGGGACAAGCAGAGGTCATTCAGGTCGAGGACTTTCCACGATTAAGTGTTCGGGAAAAGTCCTCAGGCACATTTTGCCGATTTTCTGAGTTGTCTAGTTTTCGCTCATAGATCTAGGGTGGCTAATCCGTTACTTTAGCACCCAATCGCCTTGTGCGGATTTTTTGAGTCGAAAAAGAGCAACGTGATCAATTGTTTGTTCCAAAAGGCCAAAGTATTTTGGTAAGTCGTTTTTCTTATAGATCTTCTCTGCGTTTCTCTATTTCCTATGTAAAAGCATAGTTTTCTGTTAATTATACGGTTAAATTCCGAATATTGGACATACCTACCTATTGCTCCACGCCCAGTCTCATAAAGTCCATTTGTTTCAGGCCTTTACCTTTAGATGCCACCTTTTATTCGTCACGCTTTAGTCCCTGACTTTCAGTAAAGAGTTATACGTTAAGCTTACTGTATATTTCAAGTAGTACCTACAATCTTCAGCCTCGTCTAGACCATTGGAAGCTTTAGTGACTCCTAGTTACTGAACTTCAGTGCCAGTTGTTTCTTGTCGCAATCCTGATCCAGTTCCAGGCCATCGGAAACATTGGGAGATATTGATCCAATCCTTCAGGTTCGCCTCTAGAGATTAGGAACTACTCAGGTTTGATGAGTGTCTTGTATTCTTATTGTATTGTCTTAATATCAAACCTTACCAACCCCTTGTTGGAGTAAATCACCACAACAACGCAGTTCTACTACAATATTAAATTACCCTTCAAATTATAGATGTTGTTATTTCAGTTTCAATTAATTATTACCTTTATTAGATGAAATTTACCATTCAGGTTATGTACTGTTAGTGTAACCGCAATGGCATGTTCTCGGATTATTTAGAAATGACTTTCACATTTGTTTGTACAAAAAAACCAACTTTATTTACTAAAATAAATACGAAATAAAGTTAAAGGTCAAGAACGAAACAGGTTGTACGAAAGTCTCTATTGAACTCGCCGAGAGGGCGAAAGGCAAGGGTCGCTGTAGATGGCTCTGGAGCGGCGCGGTGTTGCCGGTACGCTTCATTCCGCCCACCTTGAATAGATGTCATTCAACAGGATATATTCACCTTTAGACACATAAACAAAACGCTTTATGCTTAAATCTAGTTTATACATAGAGGAAGTACATACTACAGAACTATTACTTGTTTTGCCTATGTAATTGAACTTGATACATACACAATAATGAAATATTTATAGAAACAATTTTTTTATATATATTTTAATAGGCATTATATGGAAATGGAAAATTTTATAATAATTACCTACAATACAGAACATTATCATCAAGTGACAAACAACAACGAAAAATTGTTTAATCAACAATGGTTAACCTAAGCTCCTGAGTTTTAAATATTAAATAAAGGGCATAATGCAAAAAACAGAGAAAAAAAAATAAAGAAACTCTTCACCATAATATCAGGAGCATTTTCAAAATGCTAAGTGGGTTAAATGTACGTATATTAGTCCGGAATTGGTAACGCACACACCTTTCGAACTGCGCGTGTGAAAGTACCTTTCGCGGATTTAACTGTCACTACCCGTACGACTCCATCCGCACCTGGATGAATGTTCACCACTCTGCCAACTGACCACTGCAATGGAGGAAGGTTGTCGTCGACTAATAAGACCATTTTCCCAATGGTCAAGTTATCTACTGGTGAAGCCCCTTTACCTGACCGCTGTTGGACTTCCGTCAGGTAGTCTTTTGACCAGCGCTTCCAAAAATGTTGCATTATTTGTACGAGATGCTGGTATCTGGTAAGACGTCCAGTCTTGACCTCACACAAGTCTGGTTCCGGCACCGCAATCAAAGAGCTTCCAATCAGAAAATGGCCGGGGGTCAATGGATTCAAGTCATCGGGATCGGTTGATAATGGCGATAGGGGACGGGAATTCAGACAGGCCTCTACCTGCACTATAATAGTATTGAACTCCTCATATGTCAAGGACGCCTTTCCGATTACTCGACGCAAATGATACTTGACCGCCTTGACTGCTGATTCCCAAATTCCGCCGAAGTGCGGGGATCGCGGTGGAATGAAATGCCAGTGTATGTTGTCGACAGCAAAAAAATCAGCAAACACGTTTTGATTTTTACTTTGATTGAAGAACGTCGTCAGTTCGCGACTGGCACCTACAAAATTGGTGCCATTGTCTGAATAAATATGCTGACATTTACCTCTTCGCGATGTGAAGCGCTTGAATGCATTAAGAAATGCATTGGTTGAAAGATCAACCACCAATTCCAGATGTAGAGCCTTCGTGAATAAACAAATAAAAACACATAAGTAAGCCTTGACCAGCTGCTTGCTTCGTGCTAACCCTACCTTAATGTAGAACGGGCCTGCATAGTCTACGGCACAGTTTAAGAAAGGCCTGGATGGAGTCACTCTTTTTTCTGGCAGTTGACCTAATAATGTACTAGCTGTAGTGGGTTTAACCTTGAAGCATACGACACACTCTTTGAGCACTCTACGAACCTCATTTCGTCCCGCGATTGGCCAAAAGCGTGTGCGTATATGCGCTAACAATGCTTGCGGTCCCGCATGTAGAAGCTTGCGATGCTCATAGGTAATCAAAAGCTTGGTGACGACATGACCTTTCGGTAGAATTATTGGATGCTTAAAATCATAATCGAGGTTGGAATGTTTCAATCTACCGCCCACCCTCAGCAGCCCATCGTTGTCTAAAAATGGATTTAAATTTTTTAGTTTACTTTTATTGCTAACCACAGTTTTGTTCATTAACAATTTTCTCTCCTCGAAAAAAACTTGAGTTTGAGCAAGCTTGAACAAACGTTTCATAGATAAATCAAGTTCTTGACAATTCAATGGACCAGTTTGAAATGGCATTTTCAGAGCATTATTTTTAAAGCGTAAAATATATGCAACTACTCTTTGTAGCTTTAAAAATGAAGAGAATTTGAGAAACAAAGATAAGTCGGGTTCAGTGGCAATCATAATTTTACTGGTAGTTTTTCTTTCAGGGGTTTCTGCAATTTTTATTGGCATGCTAGCTGGCCAGTCATTGAAAACATGTTCTAGCCATTCAGGACCGTGCCACCATATTTTGGAATCACTCAGTTCCAATGGGTTAATACCTCTGGATAAAATATCCGCTGGGTTATCTTCAGAGCGAATGTGTCTCCAATTATTTTTGTCAGTCAACTCTTGGACCTCCGCTACCCGGTTTCCGACAAATGTTTTCCATTTGTATGGTTCGTCAAGGATCCATGTGAGAGTAATGCTGGAGTCACACCAAAAAAATAATTGGTCGATATGCAGGCTGAGCGATTTCATAGCGGCATTGCTTAATCTCGCACCCAGCAGTGCACCGCAAAGTTCTAACCGTGGTAGTGTTATAACTTTCAGTGGCGCTACTCTCGATTTAGCACATAGCAAGTTCGTGGAAATGACACCTCGAGTATCTACGGATCTGACATAAATGCAGGCTCCATAAGCCGTTTCAGACGCGTCGCAGAATGTATGCAATTCGATCCTTATCGGACTCCTGCAAATAACGTGGCGAGGTACTGAAATATTTTTCAAGGACTGCATTTGTTCTTGGTAGGTTTTCCAGGTGGTGTAAATCTGCAGTGGAACACTTTCATCCCAACCTAGCGATAGTTGCCATAGTTGTTGTAGCAGAATCTTTGCCCTAATTATTATTGGACCCATCAATCCAAGAGGGTCGAATATTTTCGAAATGAACGATAAAATCGTTCTTTTGGTTACATATTTAGATGTTACACAAATAGTTTGCAAATTGTAGAGAAAACTGTCATTCTGGCTATTCCAGACTAACCCCAAGGTTTTGGCTTCCTTATTTTCGGAAAACTCCAAATTTTCAATGTTCAAATTTTCTTGAATAATTGAGGTATGATTTGACCTCCATTTCCGAAGCTCAAATTGACCTTGGAATAATATTTCTGAAATTTCCCTCTTCAATTGTAGGGCCCCCTCGATGGTATCAGCGCCTGAGATGAGGTCATCAACGTAGAAGTCTTGTTTGATGATATTGCTTGCTTGGGGCTTCCTGGATAAATTTTCTTCAGCTAGTTGATGCAAGCACCGCACTGCCAAAAAAGGAGCGCAAGAGGTTCCATAGGTGACAGTATTTAGGGTAAAGGTTGTCAATGGCAGTCTCTCATCACTTCTCCAAAGGATCGCTTGAAGATGGCGTTGACTAGTCTCAACATTTATCTGCCGATACATCTTTGCACAATCAGCGGTTATAACATACAGATGTTTTCGAAACCTCAGAAGAATTGAGAACAGATCTTGTTGAATGGTTGGTCCAGTCATTACCACGTCATTTAAGGACATTCCTGATTCCGTCTTGACAGATGCGTCGAACACTACCCTTACCTTTGTTGTTGAAGAAGAATCTTTAAACACACAAGTATGTGGCAGATAGTTCAGCCCTGGCGAGTCAGAATTCACCTCGGACATGTGGCCAAGTGATTGGTACTCATCCATAAAAGCAACATATTGCGCCTTCAAGCTGGTGTTATTGTGCAACCTTTTTTCTAAGGCATTGAATCTTTTTAGCGCAATTTCCCTGGACTCGCCCAATCCTGTTATCGCATGCTTTAAAGGAAGCTGAACCGAAAATCTTCCATTTGCCTCACGTGTATGAGTGGATCGAAAGTTTTCCTCACAAGCCTTTTGTTCAGAAGACCACATTGGCCTCGTCTCACAATGCTCTACCTGCCAGAAACGTTCAAGTTGCTTTTGCAAATCCAAATTCAAAGAAAAATGACACATCGTCTTACTAGGATTATTGTCTATATTAGCAACTTGACCTGACAGGATCCAACCCAATTTAGTTTTCTGTGCTAATATTTGAGTATTGGCTAATTTGATCTGCCCAATGCAGAGTAGATTCCAAAATATGGATGCGCCCAACAAGGCATCGATTTCAGAAGGTACATTACACAATGGGTCTGCTAAGTTTATATTTTTAGGTATTTGAATATTTGATAAATTGATGTGGTTTACAGGCAAGTTTTCAGTTATTTGATTAACCATAAGAAACGAAAGATTAATTTTGAAATTATTATAAACTGATTTGATTGTTGCTTGTGTTTTTTGTGTAACATTTGTACAAGCTTGACTCAAACCGGAAATAGGAATATTTACACTTTGTTTGGGTAACTTAAGACGTGCACAAAGATCCTTCGTAATGAAATTACTTTGTGAACCTGAGTCCAAAAGAACTTTGCATTTATGCAGTTTACCAGAATAATCATTAATGAAAACAATAGCCGTAGATAACAAAACCTGATCGTCTTTAAATGTGGTATGAACTGACTTCTTTTGACTTGTTACACTGTTTGCACCCTGTTCCCCAGAATCCTCACTGTTATCAAAATGCAGTAACAAATGATGTTTTTTGTTGCACACACCACAATTATTGTCCACCGTACATAACTGAAAAGAGTGACCTCCACCCAAGCAATTCGCGCATAATCTATGTTTTTTAACCTCGAGGTACCGCGCTTTGGGTGATAAGCTTAAAAACTTGTCACAAGTATTCATTTCATGAGCGTGTTTACAAATAACACATGCTTTGACAGAAAAATAATTGTAAGACTGATCCTTATTGGTGTCATGTTTAATATTTCTAGGAAACTGTGGAGGGGGTGGTTTTGTGTCATGTTTTTTACAGCTTAATGTTTGGAGCAAATTAAATCTTTTATTTAGAAAATCTGTGAAATCTTTCATAGTAGGGGTAGTTAATGGCTCGGAAAATGTTTCCCATTCCCGTCTAGTAGTATTGTCTAATTTGGAACAAACTAAATATATGAGCAAAGTGTCCCACTTGTCTACGGGCTCATTCAAGGATTCTAAGGCGCGTAAATGCTTATTAAGATTGTCTAATAACAGTCGCAGACCTGTGTGAGACTCTCTACTCAAAGAAGACAGCTCGAAAATTGCACGAACATGATTATGTATAATAAGCCGTCTATTGTCATATCTGTCTTTGAGTAATTGCCAAGCTACTTGATAATTTGGTGAGGTGGTCTCAATGCCAGATATAACATGCGCAGCCTCATTTTTCAATGAGCTTCGAAGATAATGAAAACGTTCAATATTAGTTAAGGTAGGATTATCATTAATCAGAGCATTAAAAGAATCATGAAAAGTCATAAACTCGTCATAATTGCCGGTAAAAACTGGTAAATCTATTTTGGGAAATCTTACACCTGGAATTGGAGGGAGTCCAACATTTTGATTAGACTGTGCTGCGGTTTGATTCGGTACATTTGCATCTAAAATATTACTTGCCTCTGAAACAACACGATAGTAAGAATCCTCAAACCCAGCACGTTCCTCATCGTTGGTGTTTCCTGCATCACCCTCCTCAAGCATTTCTACTTGCACTTGTACTTCATCAAAATCATACAATAACTTTCGACATTGCTCTAATCTTATTTTCAATTGGGCAAAATCGCCTCTGAAATTAGTAACAAAAGTCCTAAATCGTGAAAGCTGACCCTTTAAACTGGCTCGTTTTTTCTTAAAAGTTTGTAAATCGGCCATTTTCAATTTATTAAATTACTGTGAGTACAAATTATCAATTATTGCGAGTAAACGGTCATGCAAAAAATATCAGAATTATTTGTAACACTACTATAGTGCAAATAGAAACCCAGCGAAATAGTAAAGGATATAGAAAGATAAAAAGGAATTATACGACCTGGTGTATCACGGCTTCTTGAAGACGTTTTCCTCCAATCGGCACGAAATAGTCTTTTTTCAAGCGCGAACAGCGGGCTCGAATAATTAATAATTCCCAAAAGAACGAAAATCGGGAGCCGCCCCTAGCTTTTTCTTCGGTAGGTACTACACGTTGTATCACTACCTTGTACCAGCCCGGCGGCGATGATACGCGCTCGTCGCTGACGTCACTTTCTCTAGCCTCGCGACACCAATCTTTCAGCACCCTCGAAGACCCGGGGTTTCGACTTCAGAACGAAGCACCTTGAAACGAGGCTAAATGTCCGTCCCCGAAAGCTTGAATATGGTTGCAGGGCGTACTTGAGAAAATCGATAAAAGCGCGCACTAATATTTTAATTTATATTCAAATCCGGCTCGAAGGACCAATGTAACCGCAATGGCATGTTCTCGGATTATTTAGAAATGACTTTCACATTTGTTTGTACAAAAAAACCAACTTTATTAACTAAAATAAATACGAAATAAAGTTAAAGGTCAAGAACGAAACAGGTTGTACGAAAGTCTCTATTGAACTCGCCGAGAGGGCGAAAGGCAAGGGTCGCTGTAGATGGCTCTGGAGCGGCGCGGTGTTGCCGGTACGCTTCAGTTAGGTACTTCAATTTTAAGTATTTACCTAGACCTATAATTCCATAATATTGAATTTGCCCCTCAGGCTATTTTTTACTTCAACTTTAATTATTGATGTATATTTCTCTTATAACTATCCCATAAATACATGCTGCACTGAATACAGGTAAATACTTGTACACTGGGGTTAAATGGCAATTTACGAAGGTACTGCATTTAGTAAGCTTGTCCATTAATTATTTATATTTCAGGTATTATTGCTTAATTTATTGTAAATACTATTTGAGTATATAAGGTAGTACCTATAACCTAGTTTCTAGGCGATTTCTTTTCTTCTCCGAACCTGATCTGGAGTCAGACCTATTCTGTTCTGGTGCTAATTAAAAACCTGTACCTCATTGTAGCAAAGCGTTTCACTTTTGTCCTTCCTTCTTGTTTACGTTTATATTTCAGGTTGTGCTGCTATAGTTCCGTAGAAGTTTCCTGCTTTCGTTATATCGGTTGATTTCGTGTACTGCAGGGAAAAAGCAGGTGGCGCTCTATATTTAGTTATTTAATTGACCCACACCCCTCTCCGTATTGGAAGCTAGTCGGCAACCCTTTACACGAAATCACGTTTCTAGATTTCAGCCACCAACCAACTCTCTCTTCTCTTTTTATTTTTTTTCTTTTTAGTTACCCATAAACTTTCCCACCTCCTCAAAATCTTATCATTAACTTCGCCCTTACGTTTTGCGGGTAACAAAGTGGCAGTGCCCGTTTTGTTGTCACGTAATACTACTCCTTATGTTTGTAAGACAGCGCTTTACCTCCTCTAAGTTGATTATAAATAATGAATTTAAATTAAAAAGTTGGGTTAAGTTTTTCATAGGAATGAGAATCGATTCCATATTCCGTCCGATATGTGAATTCGATATATCGATTTAGTTATCCCGCCAGGAAAAGTTTACATGAAAACCATAATATCTGGGCAACACTGGATAAAACTGACCAATTAGAAATTTGGTGCCGTGACGTCACGGCACCAAGAAATTTGAACTTCAAATCGAAATTTAGAGCCTTTGCGAGTCCGAAAAAAATCGGAAAAAAATACAGTTGAGCTTAATTTTGACTCCTCTTTCCAATAAGCGAATAAAAAAAAATCATGCAAGAAACCCATTACAAAACACCCTGTATTTATTTTTTTTCCAAATCTTCCAGATCTTCCTAATGCTCGTAAGAATTAACATATCATATAACATTTGACAACATAGAGACAAACATTCAGGTTCATTGTACTAGGTAACAACGCCGCCTGCAGTATAGGGCTCTGCTGTAGGTAAATTTTAATTTCCTTATTATTCGTGGGAACAAATATGGATTCTGAAAATAAAAAAGGATAGAAATATCCTCCAACCACCAGAGGACAGTAATGCCCTCTAAACTCCAGGAGACAGCAATGTCTCCAACGTCACGTCTGAAGCAGGCATGGTGAGGGGCTCACCAAAAAGCCCCACTATGCCTGTGAATAACGAACGTTCCGCGAGCGAAAGTGCATGTTTCGCGTTCTGGAACAACTCCTGCGACTTCTCAAAGGCCTTTGACTGTGTGAGTCACAGAACTCTTCTGAGGAAGTTAGAGGTCTACGGCTTTCGGGGTGTGATCTCGAGGTGGTTCAAATCATATCTTTCACATCGCAGTCAGCGTGTCACCCTGTATGGAAAATGTTTTTCTGATGAGCTAATCTTCCGTGGCGTTCCACAGGGATCAGTCCTGGGACCAATATTATTCCTCATCTATATCAATGATCGTCTTTACCTTGATATATCGGGAGTCTTCACTGCGTTCGCGGATAATTCATTCAATGTGGCATGGGGGAAGTTCTGATGAGCTGGTTCAGGTGATTTCTGGACATCAGGGTCATTAAGTGTTGGTGTGATGCAAATGGACTGCTTTTTAACTTTGGTAAGACTCGGGTGGTTGGGTTCCGATGTAATATTGATGATATTGATTGTGACGAATTCTCCATCAAATCCTCTCTAAATACTAAATTTCTTGGACTTCAACTTGACGTTGATCTTAAATTCCAATCGCATGTCACTGCACTTGGCGGAAAACTTGCTTCTGGTTGCTACTGTGTCCGAGCTGTGGTCACAAATTTGGATGCCACCATAGCAAAATCAGTTTATTTTGCATTGATACAATCCCACCTCTCCTATAGACTACCTTTTTGGGGCTGTTGTAGCCAATACCTGTTTCAATCCGTGTTTAAACTCCAGAAGCGAGCAGTGTGCTCATTGCTGGTGCTTCCTCGGTGGAGCACTGCAAACCCTTATTGAAAAAATTTAACATTTTAACATTGCCATGTCGTTTTATACTTGAATCGGTACGTGTCTTAAATAAACACATATCTTCGTTCCCTGTACACCAAACTTCCTTTTCCACACGACAGACGCACAATATACCGCTCCCGATTCCGCACTCTACTCTTGTGAAGAACTCAATAATTTACAACAGCGTGAAATTCTATAATCACCTTCCTGCAACTATCAGAAACATCTCAGATATTTCACGGTTTCGAAGCCATTTGAGGAGCACTCTACTTCAACATGCCTTTTATACAGTTGATGAGTTTCTAAATGCCTCTATATAGGACTAAAGCCTTCCTGCTTTTGTTGCATGCATGTTATATTTTGACTTAACTGTCGTTGAGTTAAGTTGCATCAGACAAATACAAAAAGAGTTATGTAAATTTATTTGGTTCTAATATGTTCCGATGTTCATTCGTATTACAGAAAACAGAGTGACAATAGTGTGGGTCAGAAAACAAACTGGAAATTGTGTTTGCTGGAATAGTTTCATCTTAAAAAGCGCGGCTGCTAGTGGATCACTCTTATTCAATTTTCAGAAGCCAAGCTAAAATCGTTGACTTGTACATTGTGGAGCTTCTGTACAGTTAACTTCTTTTGTCAAAACATCTATTTGTTCCTGTGTTGATCAAGTTAGCTGGGACACTTCGAACCTGTTTCTTTTTTTCTGGAACTCCTCATATTTCTGAACCTGTGGTTTCCTTGTCTGATCGAGCCTATTTCTCATGTGAATTTATTTTGTTTCCATCTTGTGATTCCTGCCAGATCCTTCCTTGTCCTATGAAATCCTTCTCCGATAAATGCTTTCAATTTAGGATATTTTACTTTGAAAGCTTTATTTTCTTGAATTACCAAATTCAAATGACAGACGAAAACCATTACATATTATATAAAAAAGGAATACTGTTAACAATTTTATTTATGCCGCTGTGAATATTATGATGCCCAACAGTGATTTCCTCAAGAGCACTCAAAAAAATCTTGATCCTAATATCAATGAACTGCTTTCATCAATTACATTTTCATTGATTCAGTGAAATTTTCATTAATCCCAAGTACAGAAAACTGTAAGTATTATGATTTCATGAACAGCTATCATTAAAATAAAGAATGAAGCTTCATTAAGTTATGAATAGTCATCTACATGAATCTATGTTGAATAGTGCATCGGTTACAAGAACTAAGTTCATTGATATTATGAAATTAAACCTTGATATTAAAGAAAATTTCTTTGATGGGAGCTTCCACGGAATATTCATAATATTAACATGAATAATATGAATATGGTTCATATAGCCTTACTAGAAACTTATCATTTTAAGAACGAAATTCATTGATACAATGTACGGTTCATTTAAAACAAGCAAATATTCCTAGAAACAAAGCTGCAACCATTACATCAAGATAAATCATAAATACAATGAAACAGTTCATGGCATTAATGTAGACAGTTCCTAAGCACATGCGCAAAGGTCTGCAGTCGGGCAACGACATAGAAAAATATGTTGAAATAGGAATAATTACATTTCTATTTTCTGGGTGCATTGCTACGTACCATCGTCACCAAAAGTAACTGGGACAGTATCACATTAGCTCTTGTCCTATTATATGAATTTTATTGTCAAATATTTGTCAAACTATAATTTAAATGCATTGAAATGAAAGACAGTAGAACTAGTCCAGGAGATTATTATGCATTATTTGTGTCCCAGATACGATGGTACATCGTTCAAGTCGGTTTTTTCGGTTTTGTGTTGTTCGAAGTGTTAAATAGCAAGTAGGTTATACCTGTCGCCGGTTTTTTCTAAAGGTAAGTTGTATACCTCTATTACCTCTATAATATGTATACCTACTATGTAGGTATGACTTTGATGCCTTGCACGGAGACGGTCTAGTCTCAAAATGGGAATGCGAAAGAAATGAACTACAGATTTAAATGTCATCCGGGGAGAACGTGAAAGACAAAAGCGTCAAGAGCTCTTCAGAATTTCTAAGGAATACTGAAGTCTCTAAAAGTAAGTATACCCAATCTCAAATCAAGTTGTAATTTTTTTCATCGATATATTTGTGTTAAATGGTTTTATTTCACTAGGTAGAAAAGCAGAAGATTCAATACCGCAGCTAGTGTTTCATAGCCGAGGCAAGGAAACCAGCCAAGGCATCAAATCTAATTTTCTGATGTGGCTTGTTTTAGAAACTTTGAATGTTGATAGTTCAAAAACAGCTGGAACAAATATAGATATATTATATATTTATGGAAACAGGATTTAAGGAGGATTTGAAAGATAGTAGAATATACGGTTAGTGTCATTTAAAATAAAAATACATAAGTAGGTACTTAGATTTTTAAATTTTCAGATTTTGGGATGCCCATTGGTTTGTTTGACAATTCTGGAAGATGATACGAAGAAACCATGCAACTTTTGCATTAAAAGCTTTTTTCCTATTGCTCATATTCATCAGTAGGTACAGGGGACACGCAAATATAAAAAATTACCCTTTACCCCATTTAAAATCATAAGTATATTTAAGGCATAATTCATGAAATTATTTTAATAAAAATAAAGAATATGGTACATATTATTGAAAACGTCATTAATAAATACAATGAATGAAATTCTTAGTATTCAAGACTGTGATTCATAAATACAATGAAAGGGTTTCATCAAATTATATCTGGGTTTTATTAATATTATGCCCTCTGTTCATCAGGACAATGAAAAAGTACATATAAACTAAGAACGATGTTTATTGTTACTATGAAAAGTTTCATTAATACAAAAACCTTGCTACATACCTTAATGCTCGTTGTTCATACACAAGATGAATCGAAATAGGAATTAAGAAATTGTTCATCCTTCAATAACGTAGAGTTCATGTGATCAAAGAAGCCGTTCTTGGACCGATTTTAATGAATTGTTCATTAAATCAAAGAACAACTTCTTTTTATTTATGCTACTATTTGGTTGAGTGAGTGTAGTAAGAATATGTGTTTTTAAAAAATATGAGTTTGTACTTATAATTGTTATAACATTTTTTTTCTATTCAAACATCTCTTTTTTTGTTTTAGGTGAGTATCAGATCAGCTTTGTGTGAAATCCATTACACGGTAAGCATTTAAACCAGGCTAACATCAAAGGAAACGAGGTAAAACAAATAATTTCTACTTGGAAACAAAAACGCTAGACAAAACGAAACAGTTAGAGCCGTGCAACATATTTTCCCACAAAAACATCAAATAAAATGTATATGCACATAGCCAAGAGTTTATATATTTTCACAAAACTGTAGGTGTTAAGCACAATGGCGCATGACCTCGTAAAAATGTCGAACAAAAAAGCGCACTTTGTGCTTAACCATTCGACCATCAGATATTTTCGTTGTCGTTTTATGGGAGCTTCCGCTTTGTAAAATCTAATCACGTGAAAACGGTTCATCTGGGAACCTGAACAAATTAGTTCTAAATCAGCTCGTAAAATGTAATTTGTGTGATGTGGATGCAATCAATTTAAGAGCACTAGATTTTAAACGCGATCATCTTAATTTATAGCACCTGTATCTTATGTAACAAATAAATATCAGCGATATAAAATGGATGTCCTGAAGAAAAACAAAACGGATCGATGCATGGATTCGATAAAGAATCTTTAAATCGAGATACTCGTTGCTCGTTCACTTTCTAACCTAATTGAGATTTTATCTTTACGATTTATCGTTGCTAGATGCTGATAGATCTGCCAATGACAATGACATATTCGGATACGGTGGCGATTTGTATCAATAAGCTGATCTTTGAGAACTTTTGTGAAAATTTGAATCTTGATGTCTCTAGTCCTAAGTTAGTTTTACAAATATAGCCTCTTAAACCGAACATCAGAAATTTTTTTGACTGTATTGGGATCCAATTTTAATCCAAGTAATGGATCATATTGCATTGTGCATATGAACAGTCAAAATAATATCAAAATACCCAGTGTTTGTTTTAATTCAAAGTAGGTATTTTAAATTAGATCAGGAAGTAGCAGATTTTAATTATTGTTACACGGCCAGCTGAGTCGAACATCCAACGGAATGTTTGTCCTTATCGGACCCATCTTAATTTGTTTTGGATTCTTCTGGTGCAATAGTTAAAATAACCACCAATAATAATACAGATTATTTAATTATGTCGACGTATATTCGAAACGTCTCATATTCACTGTTATATTATGCGTAATGAATGGTGAGAAAGTACCTACACTTTGTGTGCAATTATTGTTCTTTTATTACCTACAGGTGAAAGCTCCAGGGGGTATTAATTTTAATATACAAATTATGTGATTTTTTTTTTACTCGTAGCTTTATTGTTTTAATGCGGTCTTTGCTTATGGATGAAAGAAAAAGTGTAAGAAATCATAAGATACTTAAAAAGGTGTAAGAATTCGCAGGCAAGAAAATTATGTAATCAGTACGCCCACAAAGCAATAATGAGCATCCCAATTTGCTATCGTATGAGTATGGTTTTATATACCTACGTGTCCATTGTTTCATAGGATAATTTGTAGCAAATAGTCATATTATTGCAACAGTATACCCGTTGACATTGTGTAATTTTCAAGATAATGATGTTGATGACCATAATTCACTGTGTAAAAAATTGATTTTGTCAGAAGGATGAGCAACATATAACATAATTTGAATGGAACAATTATTGAGTCATTCAGGAAGGTATAATGACTGACTCCCATAATATTGAGAAAAGACTGTGATCAAAGTGAATCAAAATGGATACTAATAAGTGGACCAAAAGAAACCAACAAAAGATTTTAAAAAAGGTCTATGATGTAGGTGGGTGATCAGTGGAAGACATACCAGTTTAACCACAAGCATTACTGGTTTTTATCGAGGAATAAAGTTCAGTTTTTGATTGTCTTTTACTATTAAGCTCAAGAAAGTTTGTGGGTTAGCAAATAATAATTATCCTACTTTCCTAAATCCGAGTCTCTCAATTTTTCAACTTTACCGAGTTATAAATCCCAAAGAAATCGGGTTAAGGATAGTCTTATAAATTAAACTTCATCGCCGGGTAATGTTTGGTTTTGACGATATTTCTCCGCTCACGCTCAAGCGGTTTTAGAAGAAGTATTATAGTTTGCGCCTTCGCGTTTTGCAAAACGATACGAGATTTTCAAGACGTCTCGAATGAACGAGTATGGGCATAA
The DNA here is from genome assembly GCA_917834065.1 of Ceutorhynchus assimilis. Classification (NCBI taxonomy): domain Eukaryota; kingdom Metazoa; phylum Arthropoda; class Insecta; order Coleoptera; family Curculionidae; genus Ceutorhynchus; species Ceutorhynchus assimilis. Next base: position 11,204,208 of record OU892281.1, read on the forward strand.
ATCATATTTTAATGATCGGTAGGCCGCAAGCGATTTATTTCTTTGACTTACCGCAAATAATGGGAAACATAAAAATGGGTATCTTTGGTTGAGTGGAGCAGTTTGAGCACAGTGTAGGCATTAAAATCAGGAAAACTGATTACTATGTTTCATTGTTTTGGTTTATTCGTAATGATTAATGATTTGTCTGTTGAGTTTTAATTTGTTGGAAGAATCTAAAAGCACACACCATGGGAGGTGAGAGCTACCTACTGGTACTTAATGAAGGAATTTCAAAAGAACCTAGGCTGAATCAATTGAGGATGTTGTGTGAAATATATCGTTGATTCGGATACTGATTTCAGTAACAAGCAGCAGAACAGGACCGGCATGCACGAATGTACTTTCCTTTGTAACATACTCCTTGCTAGTTAATCAACTTCTAAGTAACGGTATTCGTCTAGGCGATTCTTTAGGGAAGGCAACTTCACTCATGAAGATTCAATAATATAGTGCTGGCCAAGCGGTAAACCACCTCCCCAAATTTGTGCAACCAATTTCCCAAACTTTCCGAAAATTCCTCCGAATTTACCATAAATTCCTCTACTTGCCTTGCGCTGCGGCATAGCATGGAAAACTCTTCTAGTTTAGCCCTTAGGATCTCAACACATTGGCTCCAGTTCGTGTTCCGGGGGTTCCTGAACTTACTGAATCCAGCCTTGTGATCAAGGTCCAAGCTGAATAGGATGTGTCTGTGATCCGATAGGGACGATTCGTCAGACACTGTCCACATGCTTATCATAGGTTAACTGGTTTGTTATACATTTTAGCCCTGAGGATGACACGCATCCGTGTCGAAACGTTGGCAATACGTGAAAAGTCCAAAAAAGCTGCAATTTCGTTTCTTTATCATAGGTGCCATGTCAAGTCTATCACCTCTTGTCTACGCGAAGTGACAAAGATCGGTGCTCCGCCATGGTTCAGGATTTCTGAATCTGTGGTGCAAAGGTACTCCAGAAGACTGAGCCATCCCGGTTCGTGTTGGTGCTGCCCCACAGCATGAGGTGTGCGTTGGCATCGCATCCGACAATCAACGAAAGGCCCACTGAGACAGTACTCTACCAAATCGATGAACTCCCTTGTTGAGGATTCATCTGTTGAGTCATCGGGCAGATAGGCCGAGCAATCTACCATCGATCTGTTCTGTCCCAGTCTGTCGTTGAAACATACCTTTACCGCTACTAGGTCTCTAGAGCAGAAGTTAGCAATCAGAGTGGAGTGGATTCGATCCGTCTGTCGTTCAGTTGGAAGTCTCTTTTATAAAAAAGAGATTTTTCCACTCTGCCTAATCTTCTTACGCGACCCTTGTAGGAGGTATATAATCAAGGGAACTAGGAACTTCAAAGGAAGCACCGAATGTTACCGCTACAATTCTCAGTTTGATGTAGAAGCTGCCATGGTACGATTTTCAAACATATTTCTGGTAAACTGCTCAACACAATAGATATCTTATCTCACTGCCTCAAAATTGATCAACGTGAAAAGAAGCCTTCGATTTGAAATGGATCAAGAATGGAGAAAGGACATAGATATGTTAAGCATTTGAATTGTCGGGAGGATGAAGATGATTAAGATTATGATGAAGTACATAGATCTAGAAGAGATGGTTCTAAAGACTCTGAGAGGCAAAGTATGTACTACTGGGTAATAGGGAGAATGATTGAATAATTCATAATGGATTTGAGTGAGGGAGGGTATACACCTAGAAGAAAAAATGTTTTTTTCAGCCCACTATCACGAGAATAAAGTGGAAGGCAAGGTTACGAAATTGCTGCCGCTGTTAGTGAAGGGAGTTTTAGTGGACCTGCTGAATCCGTGACAATTTTCAGGAAACCGAAAACATTTCCATCAACCACAACTGCTCAAAAAAACTAGAAATGGTCCAAAGTCAACAAAAAAAACATCTTCCATCATTAAACAAACACTTTATACTGGATGTTTTGTAAATTGCCATCAGCATTGTGATCGCGAAAGAAAACACAATCACCAATTAAGGCAGGCACAAAGTCGGAACATCACGGTGACGTAGCGGATTTGGCAACACATCGTCTTTATTAGATCTATATTACGTTACCAGCGACCGGCTGTGGTGCAATTATTGTTGTTGCAAATAATAATAGATTTTTGCGTGGAGGCGAATAGGTAGGGTACCGCCACTCAATTAGTTGCAGATTCAAAATTGGTTAACTTCCTAAACAACAATATAATATATGGAATATTATACCGCAAGTTGCTTTCCGCGGTCGTGTACACAACAAGTATATAATTGTTGATGGAAAATAATTGTTGATAATGATTAAGTAAGTAGCAGACATAACGGTACTGAAAATCATATACATGCACATGCATGTCAATAGTATCTTCCGTATTGATAACTGATATTTGCATGCATGCAGTAATAATATGAATCATAACCAGAAAGGTTCTGAATGTAATTCGTTACAAAAATATTTCCGGAAAGTACTATTTTAAACAAGAATCAATTAAAATCTGTAAATGTCACATTTATTATTTAAGTAAAACCTATAGTCATTATTTAATACCACGCCCACATTATCTTGTTACTTTGAAAGGCTTCCAGGCATATACAAAAAAACAAACCGAAGCAATATAGGGTATTAACGTAGATTGTATTAGTCATTTGGTCATTTATTATAAGTTTAACACGATCTGTTTGTGAGGTGAAGGTCTCCTTAACCAAATAGGTAGGAGATCGTCGACTTATGACCGCCATAACGTAATAGGTTTTTGGGTTTGATCCTATTAAATCAAATCCCAGGAATTATTTTTTACTTTAACATAATGATTTATGGAATGCTATGAAGAATTTTTAAACGATAATGCAAATATCGTACCAACAAGTCACACATTGCGAAAAATTCCTATTCCGGTACTGAAGAAATTTACCTAATCAGTTAATAAATTAACCGAGGTGTAATGTATCAAAAACCAAATTAAAACTTTCTATTACAATCTAGGATGTTCGTTTTAAAATAATCAAGCATTATTGCTCATTGGGTTAGCAACAATTAACCGAGTACCACTGCGGGTTTTATATTCCATTGCGTAACGTATACGCTTTACGCATTTACCAGAAAATATATCGCCTTGTCTTTAATTGAAGTTTTTCGTAATATAGGCCACGTTCTCATTTTTCAAAAAAAAATAAAAATTTAAATTATTGTATTGTGTCATTCTAATACCATCTTTTTGTTTATTTTTGAAAATAAAATGATTTAAAAATCAAACTGCCAAAACGTGGATAACTTGACCTCACTTACGAAATTGATTTGTATCCCATTTAGGGTTGGGGCTGTTAGATTTAGCCTACTTTTCCTTGTGAAAGGTACAATTATGGTTTTGTTTGGTTGACGCTTAAACCCCTTCTGTAGACACCATCGGATAATGACATTTAGGGCATTTTACATGTGGTCACTAATGACCCCTAATTATGACTGTGAGGTCGTCAGCATATCCTAGGACTGTGGTCCCTTGGGCGCTTAGCGCGTTGAGAAGTTCATCTACTATCAGTGACCACAACAGTGGGGACAATACCCCCCTTGGGGGCATCCCCTGACTGCCGAGACCGTTGCAGAGTCACTTTCAATTGTTGCTTTGATTTTCCTATACTTGAGCATGGCTTCATTCCATGCAATTGTAGTTTCATCAAGGCCCTTATTTCTAGCCGCTCTTCTTATGGATTATGTGAGGTGATCGAAGGCTTCCTCTATATCAATTAATGCACATACAGCGGTTTCTTGATTAGAGTTTTCCTTTTCAATCTTAGTGACAAGACTGTGTAGGGCTGTCTCAGTCGATTTACCTGGCTGATAGGCAAATTAATTCTTTTGGAGCGGGCTTTTCGTTAGAAATTCACTCCTGATGTGAAGGTCAATGATTTTCTGCATGGTTTTCAGGAAAAAGGAGGTTAGGCTAATTGATCTGAATTAGTTAGGCTGTTGTGTAGGACGCTTACCAACCTTTGGAATGAAGACCACATCCACATCCTGCCAACTGGTAGGAATGCAGCCTAGTAGGTAGCTAGCTTTGAACATTTTTGTTAGATGTGGTGCTAGTTCTTCCAGGCCTTGTTGTGAGAGGGCGGGAGAGATTCCATCTTCACCTGGTGATTTGTAGGACTGGAAGCTGTTTATAGCTCATTTGATCTTATTTTCATTGAATATCCTTCCGGCTAAGCCTTTAGTGCGGTTGGTCAGTCGTGGAACGCTTTTTAACACGACAGCCCTTTTCCCATCAGGTTTCCACTGAATAGACTCTGGGAAGTGTGTTTGCAGAAGCAGTTTTACACTATCCAGTCTACTTTCCGTATAGCTACCATCAGATCTCTGAAAAAGCCCGATATGTCGTCGATCATCTCTTCGCAGAATCTCTTCCAGGGTTCTCTTTTAGATTTTTTCAATTCTTTGTTCAATTGACTTTCTCTCCTACTAACGCGTTTCTTCGGCTGTGTGGCCTTGTCGCATTAGGCATTAGCCACTTGTAACAGATGCAGTTCTTGCAGTTCCTTTTTGCATACTTTTTTCCAGACTCAACCTGACATTATTAGCCTCTGAAAGTCTTACACGTAGGTATTAAAAAAATTTTGAGAAGTTCATTTATTTGACGATTGCAGTTTCGTTTGATTTCTTCTGTCTCATCATTCAAGACTTTTGTTCCGCGCTCGAGTCTTCCAATATGATTTTCCTGATGTTTCAAGTCATCTCGGAGTGAATGTATTTGATTATTGAGTGCCTGTATCAATCAATCAATTAGCTTTCCCAACAAGTTGGTAGGAAATTCTAGAATTGACTAGTCAATTTGGATTTCCTAAAATCGGCTTTTTGACTGTCAATCAATGTTAAATTTTCAAATTATCACCTCTAACATTTGCTTGAAAATATTTAATGCCTCGAATATAAGCATTAATTTACATCATAAAAGAGTATAATATAATTTAATTTTCGTCAACTTTGATTATTATTAGATTTGTTTCCCAAAGGTTGAAAATTAAAGTTGAACGCTTCAATTATTATTATCGTTCACATTTTCTTTCGGAAATAATTATTTAACCTACATCTCAAAACCTTGCAGCGCAAAAAAAAAAAATACCCATTTCTCTTTTGTTTTTAGGCAGGAAGCCAGATCTAATTGAAAGTTACGAATTTATTACCAAAGTACTAATAAAAACAAATGTTAATTAAAATTTCTTGCTCCTTTTATTTGTTATATTTTGTAAATTACTATTGCATCAATATTAGTTTATTTATTATTTTAAAAAAAAGTTTTTATTACCTTTTAACTAAATTGGAAACAATATTTCAAAATGTATTTTTTGTTTCTTTGGAAAGTTTAAAATATATCGAATCTTCATAAAGTCCTGCAGTAAGTACTTAACTTTCTCTATAAGTAATAACCAATTCATCTCCTCAAGTATAACAGCAAAAATTAAACGCATTACAATACATCAAAAAGCGATTTTCTATTAGGCAATTTGTAATGCAATAATACACTTAGCGGGCGAAATATAATATAGAAAGCACTCAACAACCATCTCATTAATTTAACACATAAAGGCATATAGAATTCGTCCAATTCCGCATATTATATTGAGTGCCCCAGCAATAATAATTCCATATCGGAGTTTTGCAATTTCTATAGCGTAATGAATATGGCAATTAGATTTTAACGATTCTCTTTGATAAAAATGATGTATAAAGGATAGCTATAGAAAATTGAAACCGATACATAATTTGTGTGTAATTATTTCCATCTTATATAGTGTTATATAAAGTGTGTATTTGTATTGGGTTATCACTTATAGAAAGTTACGTAATTCTAATATGTATAATAGCTTTTCAGCTAAAATCATATAATGTGAGACATATTTACTCACCGGGCAAATTTAATAGCTTTACAATTTGGAAACCCAGGAATATTTCTTGTAAGGTAAAGATTCTAATGTAGTTTGTGTGATTGACAATAATTGCTTAACATTGGTTCTATAACGTTGGCTAGAGGGTAATTTTTGAAAGAATGTCCCTTAGTGAATATTTGAAGATAATACGACCATTGAGCTGAAGAGGGAATTCTTTGTTTATCTTGAGTATTCTGGAAACAATTACAAAGTGTTTTTAACAAATTTTGTTCTTTTCTGGTTCATTAGGAATAGAAATCTGGATACTTTTTGACTTTACATTTCGACTCATATTTGGAAATACTTATTAATTCTTTTTGTTCTCTATTTGAACATGATAAAGTCCTCTGCTCTGTTGTGCCCAGTGCAAGGCCCGAAGACTTTTCTAATCATAAACCGATACTGCAGTTTGAGTAAATCCAATAGAAAATTTGAAATCTGGGCAACCTCTTCCCAAGTCTCGAGATCCAGTGGAACAAAATTACATTTTCACTTTTGGCCTTTCCAATTTTATACTAATTATTAGAACCGAAAAGGTCGCGGCCTTGTAAGGTCGATACCAAATTACCAATAATAACTATAAAATTCGCATTTCGAGCAAAAATTTTTGCCTCTGGGGTTTTAGAGGCAGGGCCACGGTGTCATGCGGAGAACGACACCGCCCTGCCCTACCCACGATAGCCTTATCGATGCATATAAATTTGGTCGCTTTTCGTGCCATCACCGAAAATTTTGTTGCTTTCCCGCGAAGCTACCTCAATCATTACGACGTAGACTTAAAAGATATCTATAAATGGATAACTCAAATAGGCTAGAAGCATGCGAACCAGAAAGTGGAAGTTTTATATAAAACTCTTGAACTTCTTTGTTATCAAAATTCCATCATTATGGTGTGATATACAAATCTCATCAATCTTATCTTATGCAGCACATTGTTTTTTTAATTATGTTTATGCCAAAGCCCAAGCCTTATTATAAAACATATGATTTCCAAATTACAACTTTATGGTTTACGCTCTCGTTCCGTCTGATACTAATGAAAACAAAAAAAGGAGGCCCAGAAAATTTATAGTTCCACAATTATTATTTGTTTAAACTTTCTCCACAATTAAATGTCACCTCTGTCACAAATTTTGTTGGATATTTACCCCGTGAATTTATTGTTATTACAAGTCGTAAATTATTAGCCTCATGAGTGTAAATTATAATTGAAGTTCAATAATCGATGTCCAATTACTATAACTTGAATAATTGCTAATTGGACATATATTTCCAAAAATTGGTATCAGGAAATCGTATCACCGGATGCGCTTATGCTGTCTCGGTGCTTAGCCACAGATAGGTTAAAGATACCTATTCCTTTTGTATTAAAATGTAACGATTTGGCTTTAAGGTGAAAGTAAAAGAAGTTTAATTACGGAAATTGCACTTTGTAGGTGAATACAGACAATAGGTGCAATGGAAATACTGCTGCACGTCCTCTCGTGCATGCCCAAACTTTTAATTGTTGGGTTTTGTATTATTGAACTCGTTCACGCAACAAGAAGTGATTTTTATGTAATCTTCCACAAAAAATGTCAGCTGTTGCCATAATACACTTTTAAAATAATTGTAACATGAAATTTAATTGCCCATTGCTTTAATTATCTAATTTTCTTTTATGCTTTCTAGCTACATCCTTCTTGAGGTTATTCATCATCATGTGCTGTTATCAATTCTAAAGACTATCATGCATCATGCACTTTTTTCTTGTATGTATGTATTGGCTCACTAAGGAAATGTTGTAACGGTCATAACAAATGTTATAAGTAGCTGATAATAGATAAATAGAACCCCTTTCACAGAAATATTAATAATATATCTTCCTGTAAGGCTATCAATCATTTACAATCGACATTTTAGAATCTGAAACATGAATAAAATTATCAAAGTTTTAATGTTTTTCTTAAAAAAAATTGTTTGTTGTTTTATTCGCTCAATTATTTGCTTCATAACGCATGTAAATACATTAAAGCCAGATTAATCTAAAATCTCATCGATTCACTTTCTCTTATTGATTTTCTATGCCTTTTTATAAATAGGTACTTTTTTAAAACAAAGTACAAGTTGTCAACGAATCCTTTGCAGATCAAACTTTCTCATTATTCATAAACGCATGAGTAAACAATCGTCTCATAGATAAGCGGTATCTTGTAATGGATCATGGGGCTCTGTTTATTATTTGTTTACTTTCAATTATTATTAGTATTATATTATGCACATTGAGAGTGAATTTCCCTCGGAATTCCCTATGTAATCTATTTAATGATTTATGCTTGGAATTATGTTAAATCAAACGTATACATTTTAATATACCTAGGCATCAATTAATATATTTCCTAAGATGTTTTAGATACTATGTAACCAAGTGTGAGCAACATGATTTAATTAAAAGGAATTCTGTGAAATAAAGCAAAAAAAAAAAGTACCCTCCAATAATTGCCCTAAATTAAACTTTTAGTAGAGTTTCTAAATAAATAGGTGGCTGAGTGCATCAGTGAGTGCAGCTGTTTTTAATTTGTTTAGTGCCCTTTTCAGTTTACTAAGAGCAATCAATACAGTCCAATTAAACAGGCTCCAATTATTGGTGACACACTCTACATAGGGTTTTTATCAAGGAGGGGTTCAACTACAGATGTTCGACAAAACCCCTTAAGTTGAATAATTAAAAAATGACATCATTAAACTAGGTAAGCAATGATTGCTTCAAGTTTTTAATTAATATCAAAAAAGTCTCATTAAATAAATTAGTTTTTGTAAATAATATGTAGAAAATTACAGTTTTTTTTTTTCAGAATTAAGTCATGCCAGAAAAATAGGTCAGCGGAATACTTATGCAAAATTAATGTTTGTGAAAGTGCGGTCATGTTCCTGATTTTGATGCTGCCATGAGTATGACCATTAATAATATGATAATCATCCCATTTTATACAGTGACCGCCAAAAAGTTTGCAACAAATGGGAAAATATTTTATTATTAAGATATCAAAGAGAATGTTACGTGGGATCGATTCAGCATACCCATCAACAAAAAAAAAGCACTGTGACAGATGTCATGTGACCACAGTTATGGCGGGAAATTTAAAAATTTCGCCTTAAATATGTAAAAAGTGGGGTTAGATGACTAGAAATCGAAAAATTGTAGAGAGAAAAGTGGTTCAGGATTCGATTTTACGTCTATGTGTAAATTTTTAAAAAGGTACAAGGATTTTTAATAAATATCAATTTTTTGGCATGTTTTGTGGTAATTTGAAAAATATCAAAAACTTTTCGCTTGGTTCACCTAATTCAAAGTGACACTAATTGAAAAAAAACCCAGTGCAGTCATTCTGCTTAATTGTCCCGCGAAAAATTGTAAAAAACCAAAAATTCATTTTCAGACCACTCTGATCTTGTTGCAATGACCTACAGAAAGCAAAAATTTGAAATAACAAATTTGCAATTATCATAAAATCTTTCCAAATGATCCAATACCTCTTTTCTAAATTCAATTAAGCCAATATTTTTCCGAAAAGTTTTTAATATTCTTCAAATTACCAGAAAACAGACCAAAAAATTTATATTTATTAAAAATCCTTGTACCTTTCCAAAAATTGACACATAGACGTAAAATCGAATTCTGAACCACTTTTCTCTCTACAATTTTTCGATTTCTGGCCATCTAACCCCACTTTTTACATATTTGAGGCGAACTTTTTAAATTTCCCGCCATAACTGTGGTCACATGACATCTGTCACAGTGCTTTTTTTGTTGATAGGTATGCTGAATTGATCCCACGTAACATTCTTTTTGACATTTTAATAATAAAATATTTTCCCATTTGTTGCAAACTTTTTGGCGGTCACTGTATATGGCTATGCCCTATACGTCTATAGATTTTTCGCATAATAAAATTCTTTATGAGCAATTTAATTACAAAATTGTCTGGGAGGTCCAATAAGCTATAAAATAAAATTTTGGTATTTTGCATCCTTCAAACTGTAGCATTTCAATCAAGACACAAAGTGTTTGAAATAAATTACCTCAAATTGAACTCTTACTATTTTCCACTAGAAAAGCCCCAGAGAAAAACACAATTTATAAGCTTTTCTGAACACTGGAAGACCAAGCCAAAATTACTTATATCCCCCGGCTAACTTTTCAGGAAAGAAGCAAAATATTATGTTTGGATTGAAAAAACTTATCAAGAAAATGTTGCATCAAAGAAATATAACTTCTATAATCAAAAAACTAATTAACTCTAGAGTAATTTGAAACGTCGTTAAAACCAATCTTAATAGATTAAAATCTAATAACTCAACCTTACTAACATAGTTTAAAAATAGCCATTGCATAACCAATATATTTTAAATAAGTAATGAATCCTATATACTTTTTTTGCCATAAAAGTGCTGGAAACTTTATACTTTACAGTTTGGGTTTGGGCAAGACATTTAATCAGAATTGCACGAAATGAGAACCACAATTATTACTTTCTATTTTCAGGCACCTATTGAATACTGATGAGGCACTCACAGTCCCGAAAAATCCTAAAAAGAATAAAACAAAACAGTGTGAACCAGTTTTGATGAAATTCTAGTAGGTAGATGCTATACCAGATATATTTGGGAGGAAATTTTCTAATTTGTTTGTCTGCTGTCTGTGTCTTTTTGGAAAATTTTCAATGTTCGATAAATTCAATTTTGAAGGATTTCAGGAACAAAATCGCTTAAACCAAATTAAAATCTTAATCAATAGGTTTGAAGAGAATCTGATTGGCTTTAATTAGAGCTTAATAATATTGGAATCCGATAAAAATTAACAGAGCTGTGAGGCCAAAACTGTCTCAGTGTCAACTCAATTTTGAAACTTTTCAGGTGCAAAACTGTTGAAACCGCATTGGAATCCTAATCGACAGGTTTGTAGATAATTTAATTACTTAGAGCTTAATTACATTGAAATGGGATGAACAATTACTGAGACTGTGAAGCAAAAACTGTTTTAATGTCATTTTTGGAAAATTTATAATGTTCAATAAATTCAATTTTGAAACTTCTCAGGTGCAAAACTGTTGAAACCAAATCAAAATCTCAATTAAGGTTTAAAGTCAGGCCTATAGTTTATTACAGCAACGCGAGATGTCAATGCTGTCGCCCCTATAGTGGGCCCTAACTTGACTGTCAACAAAAAAATAGAAATCTTCATTTGGTTAAATTGTGTGATGGATCGTTTTTTCTTTTTTTTTGCGAAAATTCGAAGTATTATTCTGTTTTAGATAAACAGGGTTGTAGTTTCGACCAACGCAAATAATTTTGAACGTACATCCGTCGGATTTTTTTCTAAACAGTGTAGCTAGGGGCGTATTTTCAACTATTTTTGCAGTAGCGAGAAAACTACAAGTTCAAAAAATTTGAAAAAAATATATGTCGCGTAGAATTGCAATAGTAGTTCGTAATAAAAATAATGGGAAACTTCATCTATTCGTTTTGAAATAAATGGTGAAAAACTACTTTTTTTCAGTTTTTGCGATATAACTCAAAAATGACGAGTCAAATTTGCTTGAAAAAATTATGGATTAAAGTATATCGATAACCATAAAACATATATTTTTTTTTGGAATTTTTGAACACAAGGTTCAGAAAATAGGGGTTGACTTTAAACCATTGATTTCAATTAGAGCCTAATTACCTCGCTAATTACGTTAATATCAGATCAAAATTAAAGGAGCTGTGAGGTCTGCAAAAACCCAATAGAAATTTTGGAAAACCCAGGTTTTTTGCCAACCCTGAATTATTAAAGATTGGATGATATCAAATATATGAAGGAGAGTGGATTGAGAGCAAGATTGACAGTTTGGAGCGAAGAAATTTTATCTGATGAACACAGTAAATTATTGAGTACCACAAGGAAGCGCAATAGTCATTGGCAATATCACTTCTTCTACTCTTCTGTTTTTTTTTTGTCATTAATGACTTGGAATTGGATCTCTACCAACTACTAATTTATCTTCTATGCTGTTGATTGTATGCTAGAAATCTCGACCTATGCTTGATTCTTGGTGGTTTAATAAGAGACTTTCGTAAGGCAAGGACCTGTTTTATGATTTTCTCAAATGGCAAAATACATACCGATGTGTTAGCAGCCAAACCGAACATTGCCGATTGAACAGTGGTGTCAGTTTTTTTTTTTTTTTTAAATTTATTTTACTTATTACACTTTCAGGCACCGTAATGTACAAAATTCTGGGTTGTTTGCTCTAAATATCGGTCAACACAGTTTTTGAAAGAGTTTACACTATTTGCGGATACTGTACTTTCTTCAAGTGAATTCCGATTGAAATGAAACAAAGTTCCCAAGCCACAAGAATAGTAGCCTGACAGAATCTTAAAGGCGAGCTTAAAGGTTTCTATCAGATCACCCCTAATTCTTCTTTGCTTCAAAGTAGTTAGCACAAATATTTCCAGTCTTTCAGGATAGGTTAGTCCTTTCAACTCAAATGGAATTCTGGTAACACGCCTTTGAACCCTTTCCAAGATTTCAATGTCTTTGATGTAGTTATAGGGGTTCCAAATACTATAAGCATATTCGATTTTCGGTCTGATATAGAAGGCGTACAACTTCCTCACAATGTGAAGAGAATTATCTTTGAAAGTCTTTTGCACCATGAAAATAACACTATTGGTCTTTTTCACTATCCTTTTTATATGGGGCTCCCATTCCAAATCATAAGAAATCATCACGCCCAGATCCGTTTGCTCAGAAATGCTAGTAAGCTGAACATTATTTGGGAAGTGTGGATTATTCGGACCAATATGCAGTATTGTACATTTTAATGCATTGAGCCTCATGCACCACTGGTCCGTCCATATCTCAATTCGCTTTAGATCCCTATTCAAGCAGTCCCTTTGCAACAATGGATTACAGAAAACCTTGGTATCATCAGCAAAGAAAATGATGTTTGTCTCAATGTTCCATGTTCCATGACAAATCGCTAACAAAAACCAGAAACAGTAATGGTCCTAAAACAGACCCTTGAGGGACCCCACTCATAACCGGATGTTTATTGGACAAAATACCATTGACCCTCACCTCAAGCGGTTGGTGAGAAAGTCATTGATTTATTGGAGCAAGAAGCTGGCCTCTTATACCAAAATGTTCAAGCTTGTAGAGCACCAAAGAATGAGGTACTTTATCAAACGCTTTCGCAAAGTCCAGGTATATTACATATGTCGGTTGCCTTTTTTCATGAGCTTTGGTCGAATTATCAACACAGCTTAGAAGGTTCGTTATTGTTTAACGCTTTGAAATAAAGCCATGTTGTGAATTTTGTAGAACTTGTTGGTAAGTAGGCAGTCAGTCATTTCAGTAGCAATAATTTTTTCAAGACATTTGCAAGGATTACAGGTCAAGCTTATGGGTCTATAATTTTCTGCGATATGTCTGTCACCCTTTTTAAAAAATGGAGTCACCGTTGAATGTTTCCATATTTCTGGAATTTTTCCATAATCCATACATTGTTGAAATAATCCTGAAAGATGGTTGCCAATAGTGGCTTTGCACTTTTGTAGGAATATTGTTGGAAATTCATGTGGGCCTGGACTGGATTCTGACTTCATTTCACTTAGAGCCCTGTTCACTTTTTCTTTTGTAAATTCTATCCTATCCAACATATTATAGTTACTCTCGAATCATCTGGCAAAGTTGGTCTCATGATCGGGTCTGGGCTGAATACTTTGCTGAACTGCATAGCAAACTGTTTCCCCATATTTTTTGGATCAGTAAATAATGCATTATTATCGTCCTTTGTCGATATAGATGATACTCTAGAGTTGAGGCTTCTTGTTGTTGTTCTGAGCGAGGTTCTGAGGATTGCTCATTCAAAAAAAATTAAGATTATTTCTCAAAATTTTCAAAATTTAAGCGGCTGGATTTATTGTTTGATATTCTGTATAAATGAAAGTTTTGAGGAGATTTTTTCCTTCAATTCTACTTGAACATACATGCATGTATGTACACAACTAAGAACATACTCACATAATATATACAGACCTCGATACCCAGTAATATCTCTATTTGAAACTTACAAGACTTTAAAAAAAGGCGGAATTGGAGTGAAACTTCCTTTACTCTTTACTCGGTTCGAGCAGACATTTAAACCTACATAATGTTTATAATTAAGCTTACATCATAACATTAAGTGTTTTACAATATAGTTTAAACTCGAGTTTAAATACAAATTCTTACATATGAATTACCTACCCACTTTAAATCCAGCTTATAGCTAAGATATTTAATATAAACAAATAGGTAAATTTTTAAAAAATGTTGAGTTGAAAACTGATAATCAAGGGTTAACACAGGGACGAGGGGTCAACCACTTCCAGAAATACGTGTACACTTGGCCGGAATTACCTCCGAAATACTTTGAAGTACCTAGAAATACCTTGAAGTACCTCGAAATACCTGGTATTCCCATCGAATTACGCGAAATCCCATGGAATTACCGTCGAATTACGCGAAATACCCACGAATTCCCATGCGAAGTCCCGCAATACTTTTAAAAAATGTATCGTTGAATTCATTGATAATGATTCTTCTTGCGGATCGCAGTGAAGAATTTTTGCTCGGATTTTTGTGTCTTTTGATATGATGGATTTTATTCGGACACACAGGATAGACAATTAAATCAATAGTTAGTGATGCAAGTGACTGTTAGTTCTAAGTGCTGTTAAGTACAGGGTCATCCAACGAGGAGTGAACAGGGGCAATTTTTGACTTGCCTTATATTTTTTAGAAAATCCAAAATAGTCGATTGAAATATTTTTTTCTGGAGAATTCAAAAATGGTAGCAAAAATCGTTTGAACCAAAAACCAAAGAGTTAGCCATGGGTGAATTGTTTCATTTTAGCTATACCTGTTAGATTTAATTTGTTCATAGGTGATAAAGGTATAATCTTTGTAGGTATTTTGTTGCCATTTATTAAACAGGTAAAGCAAAAATTAAAAAGAATAAAACATTAAAATAAAATAAAAACAGCTATCGGAATATCAAATATTTTCACGAGAATAGATGTAAAAAAATGTGGCTTCTCCAAAAATCATACAAAAAACAGGGTGTTCCATTTAAAAAACAGCTCATCCATGGCAAAACTCTTTGGTTTTTGCTTCAAATGATTTTTGGTACCATTTTTGAGTTCTCCAGAGAAAAAAATTCCAATTGGCTATTTTGAATTTTCTCAAAAATACAGGGAAAGTCAAAAATAATCCCCTGTTTAGTCACTGTTGGATGACCTTATACTATATTAACTAACTGACATTGATTACTTAAGGTTTAAAGTCAACTCTTATTTTCTGAACCTTGTATTCCCAAAAAATATATGTTTTATGGTTATTGATGATATACTTTAATCCATAATTATATCGCAAAAACTAGTGGTTTTTCACCATTTATTTCAAAACGAATAGATGAAGTTTCCGTTGGTCCAAATTACAACCCTGTTTATGTAAAACAGAATAATACTTCGAATTTTCGCAAAAAAAAAGAAAAAACGTTCCATCACACAATTTAACCAAATGAAGATTTCTATTTTTTTGTGACTATAAAGTTAGGGCACACTGTAGGGGCGACAGCAATGACATCTCGCGTTGCTGTAATAAATTATAGGCCTGACTTTAAACCTTTAACCTAACATATCAAGACTTTGATATCAGGTATTCTTTCCATTTGTTTCAATTAATCTGCAGTAAATCCAAATTATGTCAACATATTTAGCCTGTTCGAAGATGGACTAATTTTCATTCTATGATATTCCAATTTTAAGTGATAAAGAATTAATTGTTTCTCAGTAAATAAATAAAAAACTACTTTTAAATAGTTCGAAATACCTCGGCTTACCGCGAAATACTTCGAATTACCTCGAAATACTTCGAATTACCTTCAAATCGAGCTTCAAATACTTCGAAGTACTTGGCAATACCACAAAAAACTAGGTTCGAATTACCACCACCGAAATACTTTGAATTTCACGAAATTCTTGCGAAATACCGTAGTTTTCGCAATACGTGTACACATTTTTACAGAGTGGTTGACCCCTCGCACAGGGATGAGGGTGAGGCTGCATTTATCAGCATACTGATGAAAATTATTATCAGGTACTCCATTGTTGATGGCAAAATTTCCAGAATTGCTCTTTTAAATTGGAATTGGATTATCAAAAACCCAAGATAGAAAACACAGTTTATAGTGGTTGATTGATAAGGTTTTAATTGACCACCCTGTTACTGATGAGCCCTTAATTTGAAATATTATCACCTATATAGCTTTGGGTCATTTATTGATAAATTTGTATAGAATGTGAATGACTATGGAAAGTCAAGGCACATCCGCCTAATCTAATTTATAACTTAAAGTGAATTATGTACAAAGTTTCATGTCCATATCAGCTTAGAATAGGTAAGATATAATATCCTATAGATTGCTTACCGAATATAAGAACGGAGTCTGTGTATTCTCAAAGTATCTGCGACTCATTGTTTTGCATATCCTGGGTCCACGAATGATCTTCAAAAACCAGGCGAATGTTAATTGTTAAAAGGAAACCCCGGTGGTCTCATTTTAAGAGGCAATTTTTCACTTTTTCACCACAGTTTTTTTTTCTTTTGGCTAACCAAACAAGGTCCAGCTGATTTAAAAGTTCGATACTCACCCATGCGATATTTGGTAGGTAAACAGAAAATAATCTCAAATTTTAAACTTGTTAGTTAATTATTATTCCTTTTTATCTTAATTTTTAGGAACAATGAAACAATAAATAATTAACAATTTGAAATTGGAGAAAAAATATTATTGTAATGTGACTAATGTGAGTCATAGGATAATTGATACAGTTGTTGCATGAGCTGTCAGAAAAATGTTTTGAATGCATTTTATTATAAGTAGTTTTTAGAATAATGCTTTGATAGATAAGACCAAAACCACATAAATGCAGTACTATAATAATTAAACAAATCCTATTAAAAAACAAGCATAATAATGTAAAGTTTTTTTCAAACCAGATAACCTATGTGGCAACATAGCATAATTGTCATTAATTATTAGAAATGTGGCGCC
Source organism: Ceutorhynchus assimilis (assembly GCA_917834065.1). Taxonomy (NCBI): domain Eukaryota; kingdom Metazoa; phylum Arthropoda; class Insecta; order Coleoptera; family Curculionidae; genus Ceutorhynchus; species Ceutorhynchus assimilis. Next base: position 11,221,290 of record OU892281.1, read on the forward strand.
ATCTGTTTTAAAGAGATGTCTTCATATCGAGGCAAATTCGGACCAAAGTGCAGATATCTTGATTATTATAAAGAAAAATTTTAAATTATGTTATTTGGGTCTTGTTTAGATAAATTATTGTTTATAATCAGGAATAATTACTTTACATACAACCTACACTCTACACTATAAGAGCTTATTACGTAAGCCTTTTTAGCCTATTTGAGTTACCAAAGTAAGATGTAATGAGCTCATTATATAACTAGTGATTTAATATAAGCTCATTCAATTTTTATTAATAGATTTTTTTGGTTTTATTAAATTTTGTGAGATTTTGTAGGATTTTATGCGATTTTAAGCGATTTTGTGGGATTTTGTTAAATTTCTAAGGATTTTAAAGATTTTTAGGGATTTCAAGTAGATCTTGTGAGATTTTCTGGGATTTTGACCAACTTGTACACAAATTTCGAACAGTTAACCACCCCTCGAGATTTTGCTACTTATGGCATTTAAAGCTGGAAATTTGTGCTAAAGAATTAAGAAGCCTCGTACTTCAAATCAGTTTTCCCTTTCGAAAACTGCCTGGAAAAACGGAAAATCCAAAGAAAAACCAGCAAAAATAACATTCCAAAGCTTACTTGATAAAACTTGAGTTTTCGTTACTTACCCCATTGGAAAACTGGTAATTTTTGGCGGAAAATGAAGGAAATTCCTCGTATTTCAAACCAGTTTTCCCGGCTGAAAACGGCCTGAAAAAGCGGAAAATTCGAGGAAAAACTGGATAAAAATGTAAACACGTCAATTAAAAAATGGCCGACTGTCAAAAAAAAAAGTGGCGGATGACATTTCATTACAAAGCCTACTTGATTGAAAGCGACGTTGCCAAATCTCAAATAGGAAAAAAATTGATTTCAAATAGTTTTCTGTTTTAAATTTAATTAAACAATCAATTGATAATGTTTATAAAATAATAATTTCCCAAAATAATGCAATGGAAACTTATTTTTTCTATTTTGGTGTCATATCGAAGTCTTTTCGACACTAAAAGTAGTTTCGAGAAGAAGCTCTTTGTGACACTCCTTTTTTACTTATCGGAGGTTGGTAACACTGGCTGACTGATAGCCATCGAACTGTCATGCGCGATTTTAAAATAGACATATATAATAGAAGATTTCTATATTTGGCATAGTGCTACCAACCTAAACATATGAAATCAGGAAATATGAGAATAAAATTTCCAAGAAAAATTTGTTTTTTTTAATTAAACAATGCCAAAATAGAAAAAATAGTATAAAATATTCGTTTCATAAGACATTTTATGAAACTTGTATTTTAAAGTACTATTTAACAAAATTTAATGAAAATTACATTTCAAGGTCTGTTTGATATATAGTGAGTAAGACAAAGAGAGAGATAAAGAAGGATATAATTTAGATCTAAAAATGGAAGTTTTTGGTAAAAAAATGAAATAAACTTAAAGCTCCGTCCCTAAAACCACCTTTTTCCGATTAAGAAAGCTCTGGAAAAGCGGAAAATCCAAAGAAAAACCAACACTCTAAAGCCTACTTGATAAAACCAAAGTTTTTCTCACTTACCCCATTGGAAAACTGGGAATTTTTGGCACAAAATGTAGGAAATTCAAAGCCTCGTATTTTAAATCGGTTTTCCCAACTGAATAAGCTCTGGAAAATCGGAAAATTCGAGGAAAAATTGGATGAAAATGTATATACGTCAATTAAAAATGGCCGACTGTCAAAACTGGCAAAAATTACATTATTACAAGGCCTACTTATGATGGAAATCTCGCGAAGTTGACCACAAGCGGTGTTGCCAAAAGCATTTTAAATGGGATTTTGCTAATTATGGCATTTAAAACTTGAAATTTTTGCTAGAAAATGAAGAAAAGTCAAAACCTCGTACTTTAAATGAGTTTTCTTGCTCAAAAACGGCCTGGAAAAGCGGAAAATCTAAAGAAAAATCAGCCAAAATAACATTCCAAAGCTTACTTGATAAAACTTGAGTTTTCGTTACTTACCCCATTGGAAAACTGGAAATTTTTGGCATAAAATGTGGGAAATTCAGAGCCTCGTATTTTGAACCAGTTTTCCCGACTGAAAACAGCCTGAAAAAGCGGAAAATTCGAGGAAAATCTGGATAAAAATGTAAACAAGCCAATTAAAAAATGGCCGACTGTCACAAGAAAAAGTGCATTCATTACAAGGCTTTCTTGATTGAAAGCGACGTTGCCACATCTCAAATAAGGAAAAAATAGATTTCAAATGGTTCGAATTTATTTAAACAATGGCACGATATACGTCAGTATAATTAGGTTATGACGTCTACCATTTTTTAAGACTGACTCAATCTTGTCTAAGGACTCAATACTAGGGGCATTTTCAAACTTTTGACAAATGTCAACTGTCAAATATTTAAAAATTTCAGTGTTTTTCAAAATGTATTTCTCGGCTTCACTAGACATTTGATTTAATTTTTAACCAATCGGAAACGAACAAATCAAAAAATCTGATGGGTCTAAAAATTGTCCAATTCTATAGTGAAGCTTTGCATTATAACTATTATTGTATGTTGAAATATTTGACCTTATGAGTGAGAAGAGTTTTTTTTTTTTTCGTATAACTTTGTGATATTTCTTGCATTTATTTTACTCTGTCACTAATATGTCATTCCATGACCAATCGCAATCGGCATTGATGACAGATTATCTGTCAATGGTTGTTTCTTTTTGTAAAAATTATTTGTATTTGTACAAATCAAAATTTTTCTGTTTTATTTAATTAGCACACATTTTTTGATGAATTATATTTTTATTCGTCGCCATTTTAATGTTGTATTTTACATTGAAAAATGAAAAAAGTATCTCTCTTTCTCTCTGTATTTAACATTTTATGTTGTAAATTTTACAATGCAGGTACTTGAAAAAAATAATAAAAAGCATAAATAATAAAAATATGGTTTTTAGTTTTATTTTGTTTTTTTGGACACCGATTCTGGATCAAATTGGGATTCGGTGTCAAACTTGGAATAGGGCATCAGATTGACAATTTGAGGTCTGCGGGTGACGTCATCACTATAAGCTGATGCTAGTGACGTCACTCGCAGGTCCAGAATTAGATGGTGAGGGAGTTAGGGGAGTGTGACACAATTGACACATCACCATAACGTGAAGCATAAGTGAGAATTGACCTTTATCCTACTTGACAAATGGAAATTACCGTTCTATATCCTTGTTCACAGTCCGATGTCCACAGGTGCAGGTAAATTTATCACCTTTCCCTATCAAATAGCATTGAAAGGTGATTTTACCTGTACCTACCTGTGGACATCGGATTGTGAACGGATAATAGAACGGTTCTCATGTTTGTTGGAACGGAGCTATCAGCCAACATCTATAACAAACACCGAATGACTTTCTTTTGGCTCTTGAATTTTTTCATTCTAAGTTCTTGAATTATCATTGTTCCTGTATTTTAGAATTTCAGGCTCTTGATTTGTATGTAAAGGTAAAATGAAGGTAGACAACTACTAATAAAAGAAAATAATTGAAAAAACATGCATATTTTTCGCTTTGTAGATAAAACGTTGTACATCACACGTGCGTTTGAACATGACGACAAAACTCATGTGATTAGAACGACTCGGTCTACGACCTCGTCGTTCTAATCTTTCGCACTCGTTATTGTAATCATGTTCATAAACGCACTTGTAATGTAAATAACTATTGTGTATGTTTTCGTTTAAAAGAAATCAAGAATTTAAGAGGCTAGCGTTTTTAACATTTTGAAGCAATAATTCAGAAGTTGGCTACAAATATCGCAGAAATTTTATTACAGGTGCGCGCCTGCCTGTAGCAGGTAATCAATTATCAAATTTTCTGTCATCAATCTAATGACACACAAAATTTCCCAATAAAAAAAACCCAAAAAAAAAGCATTTCCTCCATGGCAAATTGTGATGATACAGAAAACCCAAGTTCATCAACATCGAGCAAGGAACAGGATGCAGAGAAACTCCACAGTGCCACCAGCTTAATCAATGCATTACAAGTAACTGCCGATTTGCTAAATTCTTACGTAAAAGAATCCGGCAGTAATTTTTCGGAGCCAACATGTTCTACTCCAACAAATAGCGTCGTTGAAAACTTTTCTGAGCCTTCATGTTCAACTGTCCATCATAATTCTGCAAATTCTTTGAATCGATTTGACAATATTTCAGTAGGGCAATTAGTACGGTACATAGTTGAAACAGGTGCATTGACTTTAGAGGACGATAATATATCATTATCTAAAATTGATCCAGTGCCAAGTTATTGGGAAGAAAATGCCAACGGTCAAACTTCAGATAATTTTGATGATTTTTGCTTCAATATTGGTCCAGAGAGTGAAGAATCCATTAGAAAATATATGTATAACTCACCGAGCAATGAAACGTTAGAAAATTATTGTGTTGAAGCAAACTCTACAAGTGAAGTCGCAACAACATCTGAAAATAGTAAGGAAATAAAAATCTCTCCCATCATTGAAGCAACAGTTTCAACAATGGAAAGAGAAATTCTTCTGAGGAAAACGCCTGAACACAAAAAATCAAAATTATTGAACTTACCTCCAGAAACTTTACCCGATTGCCCGAATCAATGCGAAAGCGAAATTATGGGAGATGATGCGACAAAAAACAAAGTTAATATACTTTGCGAGTGTGATCAGCCTGGAGTAGCTGGAGCTGCAGTACCTGTCATAACATCTTTTACTTTTCCAGATGGTAAAGATTCTTTATAGCTTATTTTAATTTAAAAATTAATTTTTTCTAGATTCAAGAAACGAAAGCAAAATACCTATATTACAAAATAGGCCTAATAAGCTTTCTACTTCACTTAAAACTGATAAACCAGTGATAATCAGTGAAGAACCAAAAAAGAATATACGTTTTAAAACTGACTCAGCTGCATTGTTAAAAAAAGAAGTTTCCAAAGATAAGTCAAAATGTATTCCATTTAAAAACGGAGAAGAAAAACGGCGTTATATAGAATTAACTTACGCATTCTCCGGCTGCGTTTCTCAATTAGTAAATGAAGCCTCAAATTTACCAAAAATTGGAAACGCAAATGCCCAATCAATAGCTATAGACTCCATATACAAGTATGTGAAAAGTTTAAATAAAATCACTAATGAGTTAAAAGCTATCCAGTACAAAGAGGCTACAGATTCAGAGCAATCTCAAGACTCAAAATCAAAAACCATTCAATTTGAACCGAGCAAATGCAGTGCGAAGAAAGGACAAAATTGCGATTGCCATGTTCCAACTAACAATAAGTCAAAATTGGAGAAAGTGAGACATTTTTTTGTTTGTTAATTGTGCATTTATTGACTAATTTAATAGGCTGAAGATATTGTAAAAGATTCCATGGAATCCATGGACGGAGTTTTTATACCAGCATTCGACGAGCCACCTCCTTTAATAGAAGATGACGAAGAAGGTTTAGGCATAACAATTAAAGTTCCAGAAAATATCAATGAAAATGGTTGTTCGCATGTTTCTGTAAGCTTTGCGGACGTGTCAGTAGAATCCTTGAAAAGGTGTCCCAAGAAGTACACTCTTCATATGGATTTTGCCAAGAGGAAGATGGTTTTTCAGTCAGGAAATAATTGTGCAATGGGTAATATAGAATCTAGAAGAATATTTTCTAAATTATGTGAAGTTTTACTTAGCAGTCTCATAAATTGTAATTAATATTCACAGCATTTCGTGCACTGTGGTTGCTTATGAGAGTTATTTTTCAAAATGTTTAGAGTCCGCGTCAGCAGTAAAAAGTACGGTGACGACACGGAAAGCTGTGCGAAGCGGGTCGAATCTCTCTCCCTCTCGCTGTCTGCCGTGACCTCGGCCATGAGCTGAAACCAGCAGCGGGGTATCTTTTTAGACAAAACTTGGATAGAAAATAAACTAAATAAATATGCCTGCTGGCTGAACGACAATGAACCACGTGCTTGGCATTCGGCAGCAGCACCGAACAATACGATAGTTTGGTTAGTCTTCAAAATTCGTTTGTGCGCATTTGACGTCACCGTACTCTTTACTCTTGACGCGGACTCTACATACTCACAGACCTCAATCACGTGAAAATATAAATTGCCAATTACATATTATTTTTCTCTTCACAGTTCCCGATTTAAAAGTGACAGAATGCACCATCGATGACAAAAAAAGCGACATAGTTTGCATAATGCGACCAAACGAATGCTTGTTTCCCTCACAGCTGATCCCAGTAGAAGGAATAGCTGGAATTAGCGATTCCTTCAACCTACTAAGATCCACAAATTCTGTATTGTTAAATATTGTCGGTTCGCCATCGGCTCATGCTAATAAACGGAAGTCGTTGCTAACGAAGTCCTGTACAAGCATTAGATCAAAAAATGTTCCAAGACTTTTCAGTGCAGTTGACCAGGGGCCAGACCAAAGTACTAAAAGTATGCCTCAAATACCGGGTCGTAAGTAATTCTAGTTGTTTGAGGTGGTTTTGAGTTTGTAGTTGTTGTTGAATTTAGAGTAGTTTTTTTTTAGATTTGAACTGTAAAAGAAAACTTCAAAGTCGGACCAATACCAGCAAGAAGAATAGTTTATTGAAATTTTAAATTTTCTTATTAATCAGTTGTTGAAAAAAGTTAATAAATATAATATTTGGAGGACATTTTTTTATAATATTGAAATGAATGTAGAAAGATAATGCGTTAGAGACACTTGATGTACATCAATTTGTATTGTCAACTGGTCTATAAATAAGACCACTCTGTACAGTGTGATTTTTTAAGTGTGCAACATATGGGGAAATTTTTTAGTAATAGCACAACCCAAATACAAACAAGGCCAAAAGTTGGTGCATGTCTGATAATCATATTAGGTGCACTTAGAATGGTTGCAAGTCAAACAGCATACAGGGTAGCTCAAACAATATCAAAGCTGTACTGTAAAGTACCCTTATTTTAGAAAATTCAGCAAAATGTTATAGAGAAAAGTTGTTTGGAATTAAAAGTTATGTCTAAATACCAAAACATAGCCTCCTAAGATTTTTTTTATTTTCTTTCGAAAAAAATCTATAATTTCTATATTTTTTACAATTGATAACCTATTTTACTTATTTAAAGTACTCCTCAGCGTGTTTAAATCCAACATTCAAAAACGCGCGTGTTTTAAAGTTATCATGACAATGACATCAACAACCCAAGAAAGGTAGGTAAAGTCTAAATGTCAACTTTTTGATTATTGATTTGTCAGGAGTAGGTACTTGTAGATAACGTCAAATAAAATTTAACAAGTGTCAACGAATTTAGCATTCTACAATTATTAGTAATTTTTGATTTGAACGTACTTATACCAAGAAAAAAAAATAGTGTAAAGTATTCGTGGATAACTGGTCTTTAAAACACTTGCTCTATTTCGAGCACTCCGGCTGCGCTGTCGTGCTCGAAAAATCGCGCGTGTTTTAAAGACCCTAATATCCACTTATACTTTAATATACTATTTTTTATTTTTTATTTCCGCCCTTAATACTTTCAAAAATTAATTAAAATCAAATCAATTTTACATAACTTTGTTCAAATCCAAGCATATTTGTAAAATTAACTTAGCTTTTTAATTTTTTGCAACCATTCTAAGTGCACCTAATATGATTATTAGACATGCACTAACTTTTGGCCTTGTTTGTATTTTGATTGTGCTATTACTAAAAAAAAATCCCATATGTTGCACACTTAAGTAATGACACTGTATATCAAAAACCCATAAAACTAGAACATGATTCATCGACAATCAGCAGTTTAAGCAGGTCAACGCGTAAACTGGATGTTTACACGAAATGGATATAAAAACCGATGCAGCCCATAGTATCGGCATCCATTCGGGTCTTTCCTTTCTCAGGGTCTCCTTATCACAGAAATTAGTATTAATCCCTTTTGGTTCGCATCTCTCTCCTCAGGGTCTTCTTATCCAAGAGAGCAGGAGCTACACGTCTCTTTCAGAACTGGGATCACGACAAGTAGAATTCTACTAGAATTCTACTTTCATGACGTCAGGATGCCTAGCAACCGTCATAATCGCCTGTACTTCGCGATAAAATAGTTCGCGGGTAACGTCATGAATTCTACTTGTCGTGATTCCAGCCCAGGTTCGTCTTACCCCAGAGAGACTTAGAGCAATCCCTTTTTATGGCATTGCTGCTATATACGTGCGGAAACCAGTTGCACTCCCGTATGGACACATAGAGCCCCAAACGCAAGAGTCATGCTGCATATCTACTGTAATGACCCGGAAAATAGACCCGTAATTTACAATGTCTTTACTGTAAAAATTAAATATAATCAAAAACTGAATTTCCTGTACTTCAAATCAGTATCTATAAATTGAAAGATGATGAAACAAATAAGTATTGACCCAAATTAATTAAAATATTTATATCGGTACGTTCAAATTTTAAACAAGCCATCAGTGACCAAGCACGTGTCATCATTTGAACTCGTAAATAAGAAGCCGGAAAAGATCAATTACAAGGTTAAGCACCTAATTAAATTGGACCCAAAATGACAAAAATTTCGAACAGATTGCATCATCGTCTAAATGATGAAATTAATTTTTGGAATAAGGTCGACCAATAGGATTGAAATATAGATGGTCAAACGCCCGCCCATTGTCGATTTTGGTAGGTAATTAATAATATTTTGGGGGGAATCGAAAAATATAAATACAGGGATTTTAGAATAATCAGTTGAGTTGTTAGTCAGTTCAGTCCAGTTAAATCTACCTAATGAGTTAGTCCGGATAAAATTCGCAAAAAGTTTCTTTTATTTTTGCCTCGGGAAAACTCATTTGATTGAATCTTTGAAAAGGTTTCCGGAAAGTTGTGAAAGAAAGAACATTCAAATTCGTTCAACATTATGTGCGAGCTCTAGAGATTTTTGAAGTAAATTAATTAAGTATTTTATCGAGTGACAATTTAAATGTAAGTACTCTAAGTAACTATTATTGTTTTTTTTTTACTTTAACAATGATTCGGAATGATAAGAAGTGAATTGACATTGAAACTTTAATGCATAGAAACTTGAGTGATTTGACTGTAAAAACTTTATTGCATAACTTTAATTGCCTTCAAGTATAATGACATTTTTGAGTGATTTGACAGTAAAAACTTTATTGCATAACTTCAATTGCCTTCGAGTATAATGACATTTTTGAGTGATTTGACTGTAAAAACTTTATCGCATAACTTTAATTGCCTTCGAGTATATTGACATTTTAAATAATTTTGCAAATAATTAACGAAGGAAAATTATAATGCTCTTAACCATATTCGATTTTGAGTAGGAATTATTAAAGAATTTTGAATTGGATTGTCCAATTGAAGTTTAAGGGCTATAGTAACGAACTAATAAGGATTTAAATAATTGTGTTTGTTGGCTAGGAATCCGAAAATAGTAACTGTTCTGTTCAAAATGATCCTTAGTGAAGGGTGGAACTATTAAATGTATTGAGAAAGTTTTGTTTGAAAATTGTTGTTCATGATGTACCCTTGCTGAAATTTTGAATTAGTTTTTTTTTTCATTAAGAAATTATTGTTAAGGTTTTTATAAAAAATAAAGTTGGTAATACATATACATATACTTAATCCAGTGAGTAGGATTATGATTTAAATAATTATTTTGCATAAGCTGTCAGTAAATGACTTAGGAGTTTTAAGAATTTATAGATATAGGTGATGGGTAGTTTTAATAGGAAGTGTTGTTAAAAAGAGTAAATGTAAAAACTTAGAAGTTGTTAAGAATAGAAGAAGTAGGGCGTTTTTAGTATGGATATTTCCTGGTTCGTAGTAATGAAATTTGAACGCATGTGAAATAATTTGAATTGGGAAAAATAGAAGTGGCTGTCAGAATAGAAAGATATTTGCTTATTTAAATTTTTGATTTTAATTATAATAAAATATAATTTAGTAAACCGCAATAGTTTGTTTCTCTCTTTTGCGAATAGACCCCCTCCACAATTTTATAGGTAGCCGCTCAAGGAAATAAACACCATCAATATACCGCTCGCCATATACCATCTAACTAATTAAATAGAGTAGTAGAGTACTTGGGCGCGTTTTGCTACACTACGTTTGGTAATGTACCCACTAGAAAGCAATACACGATAAGTGCCTTTTGTAGATGTGAGTTTTCCTGAAATGCAACCCTTAGCCTCAGGTCCTACACACACTAGCCGCGAGGCGTTTGACACATTTTCTACTTTTACCTTTTGCTTTCTTCCTGAAAGCTGATCAACAATCCAATCCAAGAAACTATTCTGAAAACCTTCGCATTCCAGTTTATTTTTTAGAATCCTATGGTTAACTCTGTAAAATGCCTTGGAGAAGTCTGTATAGACCACATACACATGATACCCCTCCTCCAAAGCGCCAAACAGAGTCTGTTCAAATTCCAACAAATTTGAAGTCGTGGATTTACCTTTTCTGAAACCATGTTGTTCAGGAATTATTAATTTTTTTAAATAATGGTGTAATTTTGTTCGTTATTATCGCTTCTAACATCTTGGAGAAAATATAAATTCTAGAAACAGGCCTCTAGTTCTCAATTAGGGACTTATCCCTGTTGTTTTTGAAGACCGATCACATCTAAAGATGATATACTTATCCTGTAATGCTAATCAGTGATGCCAACTCTAGGGATTTGTCCCTAGTTCTAGGGATAAATATGCAAAAAAAAATTGTCTAGAGATATAGGGAAATTCTAGGGTGTTTTTAGATATTTTTAATTTTTCTTAAACAATTTAATAAATTCTAAAAAAATGTATAGTATATGTATTACATATTCCTAAAAAAATCGGAAGTGACCTTATTATTGGTTTCTCTGAGTAATTACATACAACATACAACGGTATCATTTTTGTATGTTGTGAAGTGCTCTTTGCCTTTCGTGTAACGTGATGTGTGTGGGGATTCCCGCAACAATCGCCTCGAATCAGAAGAAGAAGTTGTTAAGAGTCGGTCATCACTAGCTTTGTTTTGATTTCACTCAGAACTAGTTCGGAAACATTCTGCACATGCGCATATTATAAAACGCGTTTTCGTTGAATTTTGTGTTTTGCGGCGTGTTTTGGTTTTTTTGGTTCCGAACCGGTTCAGAACTACCTAGTATTAGAACAGTCCTCAATTATTTTTTCTGCGCAAGAAGTTCTGCGCAATACCAGAACCGTTCCAAATTTCGAACCAAAACAAAGCTACTGTCGCCACCCCAACAGTGACGTCATAATAATGTTTAATTGCTTTTGGAAATTCTATGTTGTTTTTTAAAAACTTGAGGTGATTAGTTTTGAAAATATGATTTTTTTTTCTTGTAAATTGCAAGTATACATCACAGGTTACAATTATTATTAGGCTGTTATAATAATTCTAAAATGAATTTGAAAAAAAATAAATTCTAGGGAATTCTAGGGATATTTTTTTTCAAATCTAGGTATTTCCACATCCCATCAGTTGGCAACTTAGGCAATTCAATCCATCTGTCAAAAAGGAAAATTCAATGTGACGTAGCGGCCAAACAAGTTTGTTTTGAATATGTTTTTATGCGTATTTTAAATTATTTTGCAAACAATTTTGCTTAGAACTTTGATTTTCATTATTTAATAAAATATTTGTTGACTTAGGTACCTAAACTATTAATTCGGGCAGAAACTAGATATTTTTTTGTGTTTTTTGGCACATGTGTGGCCGCCACGCCATCTTGAATGTCACGTGGTTTGAATTGCCTAATTCATTAGTGTCATTAGTTTAATCGAGGAACGTTTCTGTCAGCAGTACGATATCATATTTATATCAATACACAGATTAGGTATATACATGAGAGTCTTAATTTTAGTCTTAATCCCCCTTACATTCTGATAATAAATACTAAGTACCGGTTTCTTGGGTGCTGATGATACTGAAAATTTGATTGCACATTTGATTTTCTTGGCATGTTGAACTTAAATTCCCTAAATACTGCTCCCAGAGGCCAGAAATTGTCATGAATTATATTATTAAAATACCTATTTTCTATACCATCACCTACCATTGATCAATCGTGTTCTAGTTTTTTGGGTTTTTGACATACAAAGTAATTTTATTCATAGACTATATAGTTGACAGTATCAACAAATGTAACTCAACAGGAGTTACCATACTGTCCTGATCTTCAGAAAAATGTGATTTTCAAAATCTTTAGCACTTTGCTGCAATGAGTACGGAAAAGGACTAAGTAGGTATATTTCAAGATAAATTTCTGAAATCATATCTCCAAATGTACTCATCACATAGATATAGGAAGCTGAAATTTTCAGAGAATCTTATTCTAATATAGGACTACAGGCCCTGAATTTCAGATCATTTGGACTGATAGTTTTAGAGATAAAATCCCGCTAACAGATGAGAAATGATCATTTAAAGACAAAATTTCAACATTTTTATACTAAGGTAGCCGTGGGTACCTACTTTCCATACACAAGTGAGTAAATAGGTACCTATGAAGAAGAGAAAGAGAGAGACCAGAAAAATGATTAGATAAAATGTTTAGGATTTTTTCCGCTTGATACTTCATCAACAGGGAGGCCACAAAAATTTTCAAGCCTGCACAAACTGTAGATCTGCGATCTGCCACTGACTTGTGGAATGAAAATGTCATTCAAGTTGAATGAATTTGTATTCCACAGGTGGAAAAAATTGTCATTGTCATGTCATCATCAATCCACCCCAAGAAAAATTTTAGCAAAAGAAAAAATCAGTGATAAAATGCCTTATCATATCATAAAATATGTCAATGTCAACTGCATCTTCCACCTATAGTGAATTTAAAGATAAAGAAGTCCAAACCGTAATTAAAGTATTTCCATTCGTACTACCGTCTTTTGTGAATAGAGCCTCGGTAACAGCAGGCAAAAAAGTTAGTACGTCCGTCATAGCGGATCCTTCGCCGGTCAACTATCAATTCTATCACCTTCTACAATATTGCCCGTACCACGACATCCAGCTCGACAGCTTACGAGTGATAGACTTGCCAAGAGAAACTAGACTACAATTTAATACACGAACATTTTCCGAAGAAACTTTGAAGAGAATTTCTTTGGCTGACGACGATGGCGTAGCTGAAGTGTGTGACGACTTATTGTTAAGGCTGAGAACTGGAAACAGATCAACTTTTAGGGAAACTGCTACGCAAACAGATTTAACGGTAAGGCCCAATTTATTGCAAGAACCCAATTTGGCCAAGGTTTTTCGCAGTATCGATATTCAAGCAAGTGTGCCTAGTATTTGCAATCCCAAAAAAAGTGTTGGTGTTAGCGTATCTACGCATTGAAAACGGTCAATTGATTAACTTCTTTGTCCTTATGCTTTTGTATTTGTATCAAATTTAAAGTCTATAGTTCTAATTTGTTCTGTTTGGTATAGAAATCAAGAAAATGCCAAGCCGCGTTAGGAAAAAAGGAGCAGAAAAGTCATTCGATTTCTTCTGGAAGTGCTGGCTCGACGCGTTCAGATAATAGTTGGGTATAAAATTGGTTAAAAATAAAAGATTTGAATAAATTCTAGTTGATGTTTTTATTCAGAATTGCATTCCAAAAGGAAAACGCGGACATTAGATGCCTAATGCATCCCATATCTTCCTGGATTTGGCGGTTTTGCTAGACTGTTTCTGAGGATTGTAAACCACATCGCCAGTGACGCCAGTACACTATTTTTTGAGAATTCTATGACATCTTTGGAGCTTCCATATTTGTCTGTTTCTCACATGTCTTTGTTCCTTATTGCCACTTATTGGAGTACCTAGTATTTGATTTATTTTAGCCCAGTTGTTCAATATTTTTATGGATTTCAGTAATATGCCATCAAGTACCATTTCCGAAAATTGTGACCCCCATTTTCAATTCACCAAGATTCTACCAGAGGCTGGATTTTGCTCTGTTTAAGAGATCCGATTCGTTTTTTGTTTGTCTTTCACCTTATTGGCATTCCAGTTTCTGATTCTTATAGCGATTCCAGATTTTCTACATTCTAATTGTTGAACGATCTGAGTTATTAGAGGATTATTTGAGTCATTTTGACCATTTCCATTCCTAAAGATATTATAGGCCCTTATCATATCTTGGTGGACATTCTTGGCAATAAATCTTGTCAAGTTTCGGGAAATAAGGAAAAAATAATAACCTGATTAGGGGTGGAAACCAGGTAGATCCAGAAAAAAAGCCCTATTATTTTTAACATTAACAATCTAGTTGCCTAAGTTTTCAGTGATTTGATTTATTTAGCTTTATTTTTGTAAAAAACAACCTCAGTACCTATAGAAAATTTCACTTGCCAGTTGCCTTGAGTATTTAAATACTTCACGATATGTAATAGTAGACTATTTATTTTCCAATGTAGGTATATAAAAATCAGAATGTTTAGGCCCGGTTTATGCATCAAATTTACCATTCCATAATCCTATTGTTGAAGGAATAACTGGCCGACCAATGGAATTACAAATTGCGTTTTATCCTCCAGATTGGATTACCTGAGGTTTATCAGAAGCTGAATATAAACCGGCTCCTTAATCAAGTAAAGCTGTGTTTATTTTATCCGTGAGGCTACAACTTTTGCCCACAAATTCATGGGTGAATTTTTTGAATCTCTTACTCAAAAGCTTACCTTTGAAGTGTTTAAAATATTATCCATAAGCAAAATCCATATGGTCCAAAAATTCAAACAGCTACATACAAATCCAAAAAAATAAAAAAAGCTACACAAAACCGATCATCGCGCACCTATATTTCAATTTTTCATTGTCCGTAAAGTCATCCATCACATACCGAACGATTTTCGAAAAGGATGCGTGTATGGAAGTCCCACCAAACAATAAAACACGCGTCCGTAACGATAGAAGGCTACAAAATGTAGTCACAAATTAGAGATCCGCCATCAACCATGCGGAGAAATAAACCGCATGGAACACCACCGTTTTTAAACTAGAGGAGAAATCATTGTTTATATAGAAATATTAAAATTGATATTGCGTATTTTTGTAATTTTTCTTTAAGGTCATTTTGTGTGAGGCAATTAATTTGAGGAACTCCTTTCAACTACAAACTTCAAATAGTTTCAGATTAGGTAGGTATATTATCAATTTCTGGTAAAACTTTGCAAATGCATCAAACCATCCAGGTGAAGATTTCCTGATTCCAAATTAACCTAGAAAACTTACTTTCACTGTCACTTTACATGACAAATTTCCAATCATGAATATTCAAGTAACATCCAAAGACGATATAGGATTCATTACAGAAAGCTCTATAACTTCTAGTGACTTTACCAATACACCAAGCACTCACAAGAGCTCACAAAGACACGGAACAAGTGATGTAAGCATATAAAATGTTCACATAAAGAATTTCTCCTAAACTGCATTTCGTCAGGCAACCGATCGTCCAGATACTATCCATTACCTTTCCCCGGCGACAACAGCACGTTCAGAATGCGAAGGCGATTTGGACTACCAACAGTTTTACTATCGCCCGGAATACCCTCGGCTAGAAGCTTTCAAAACTAAAGCTAGCCCATCTTCTTCGTCAATTTCGACGTTATCGTGCGACGAAAACGCTTTACAAAGGACCCTGGCTATTGTTAAACCTGAAGCTTTGTGCTACAAGGATGTGGTGTTGAGGGCTATTCATGAAGCTGGATTGAAAATTGTTAATGTAAGTGTATCTGCTGAGAGATGTTTATTGCCATTAATTTCAAAGAATTTATTACACCTATAAGGCAATTGAATATAAAAAACTCGAACGAACTGCTTCCGGTTGGATAGGTATGATTTAATCCACCTGAAATTTGGTAAGATCGGTATACATGGTGTGCTGGATAATAATTATGAAATATCCCTCAATTTTTGGCATTCAATTTATCCTTAAAAGACCCATTCTGGTCTACGCATGTTTGGTATCTGTATCTGTAAGTTTGGGAGGGTGGTATGGTATGCCACAACACTTAGGCCATATTAGGCCCATTCTGCGAATCCACAAGAGGAGAGGTCCTCTTAAGCTCGTCTTCCAGCCTAGCGATTTCACGTAGGCGATGACGTCGCTGGAGGGCGGTGCCTTTGATCTTTTCTAGCGATTTCTGCACTTGATTCTATTCCAACCAATGCGGAAACACATCATTGTGGTTAAAATAACGGCCTCCTTGACATAAGTATCCAGGGGCGTCAAACATAGAATTACTTTCCAAAGCTCTAGTTGGTGTGGTTTTCATTGCACCAGCTATGTTGAGGCATGTCATTTTTTGAACGTGGTCTAGTTTTTGGCTTATAGTAGTCTATATAGCCTTATGTCCCCAGACAATAGCCCCATAGGTAAGCATAGACCTGATGATGGTTGTATAGATTCACATAACTACCTTGGGGGAGAACCCCCAGGTCTTACCGATAGTACGTCTACAGGGTTCCTAGGCGATTTATGAGAGTTCCATGTTAGTTTGCAATCGAGTGTTACTCCCAGATATTTGACCTCGGCGGCAAAACATAGTTCATTGTTTAAGAGTCTGGATGCTGTCGGATGTACCAGTTTCCTTTTTCTTGTGAATAGGACCATTTCAGTCTTTTTGGTTGATGGACACAGTGTATTCGTGCACCATCTTTCTATAATTCGAAGAGCATGTTGCATGCGTTCGTAAAGCGAGTTCTCGAATTTACTCCTATGCAAGATGACTACGTCATCTGCGTGAGCTATTATGTAGTGGTTATCATTGTTTGGGCGGACAATGAGTCTGTCCAGAACCATGTTCCATAGGAGAGGTGATGCCTGCAGCCTTTTGTGACCATTCCTTTAATGTTGACGTCCTGAACACTTATCTGTATATAATTGTTTTGAAAAGCATATCGAATATCCACCCGGTAACAGTTCCCGGAGTATTTCTTTCTGCTAGCGAGTGGCAAATTTTTTGGAAGGTGGTTTTGTCAAAGCTTCCCTCAATATCGATGAAAACACCAAGGGCGGACTTTCTGTTGTCCATCGATTTTTCCACTCGCCCAGCAACCAGTGGTGTCCGTTGATTTCCCGGGGGTATATGCATGTTGATTAGGGTGGAGTGAATTGGTTGACAACACTTCATCCCTTATGTACCTTTCGCGCATAGCCTCTTAATTAGTTTTAGAGAAAATGATGAGAGACTTATAAGGCGATATACCTTAGGGGTGGTGTAATCCATCCTCTTTGGTTTGGGTAGGAACACCACTTTAACTTCTCTCCAAGCCTTGGGTATGGTATGTATCTCAGCGCCAAGGACGTACTAAACATCCCCAACAGATGCGGCAAGAGTGGCTTTAGACCCCACCGAAGTAGGGCTGGAAATATGCCTTCAGTTCCTGGTGCTTTGAAGGCGGAGAAGCCTGAAATTGCTCAACCTATTTTTTTCTGGTATTTTATCTGATTTGCTTGTTTCCAATCAGCCACAGAAGGTATGTATTTATGTTACCTGCGTCTGATCCTTCACAATTGTGGTTGTGGAGTCAGGAAAGTGGGTCGCTAGTAGTAACTTTGTGCTTTCTTGAAGGTTGGCAGTAAAGGTGCACAGGATACCAATTTTCCGAAATGATGGGTCTTTATTGAGAGCTTTCTGAAGTCTCGCCGCTTCTGTATAGTTTTCTATTCCGTTGCAGTATGTGCTCCCATCAGCGGTTCAATTCTTGAAAATTCTCGCATACGTAAGTTGATTCGAATTCGAATGACAGCAACGTAAATTGAATAGGAAACATTCGAATTCATATCAATTTTCGTATGCGAGATAATTCAAGAATTGGGGGCCTGGCATCTCTTTGTTTTTGTCGTACGAATTTTGGCGTACGTCGCTGGAATCGCGCGCTTGTTTGTGTCCCGTATATTTCTAAAATTTTAGTGGTTTTTTACATGTTTGTAATTGTAAAAAGTGTCTAATCTGGAAGATCATCTTGGTTTTTTGCTGAAAGTGGAAGCATAGGGAAAACATCACATCACCATCACATTTTGACCAAAATTAAACTGTAAACAAACCAGTTTTACTGATTTTGAAGGTTATCAGAGAAGCTTTGTTGCCAAGTCCAAAGTTTTCCTGCTGGGTTCCAGTATGACATCCTTTAAATGTGAAGCCTGTTTAAAAAGTTGCATTTTTAAAAGCCGCCCAAAGGAGGATGAAACTTTCCGCTCTCCATGTGACTTATGTCAACGACCCATCTGCAAATTATGTGCTCGAATAACAACCACAGAGGCTCATGGTGTTTCATTAGCGCGAAGAAGTTTGTTGTTTTTTTTTTTTTTTGTCTTCACTGTAAATTTCATCATATTATCACAAGAGCTTTAAATTTAATCGATTAAACAATCCAACATATTTTAAGCATGATTTTGCTTGGAAAATAGTTGAATGCACAATAACTTAATAAAAGCCCGAGACCGCTAAGCGGTCGCGGGATTTTATTTAAAAGTTATTGTGCATGAAACTATTTGCCAAAAAGCAAAATAATGCAAAAAATATTTGGATAGTTTAATCCATTTAAATTTATAGGTCGAGTGGTAGGTATACGGCTAGATTATTTCCTGAATAATTAGGATTGAATTGTTGGCTTCAATCCTATCCAAAGAGCTCTATTTATTATAAAATGTCAGAATATTTCTATCAAAATTCTGTCAAAAAAGGTAAACAAAAATTTAATCGCGAATAAACAAGCTCTTGTGCAATAATCACTTATTTAAACAAAATTCATTCAAAAAATGACGCTGTAAGTCTGATCGGTTTATTTTATAATGAATGAAATAATCATTGAATGAGTACATAAAGGATTTATAGTATTTGTAATAATACCCATTTAGAATAACCCCATCCTTATTTATCAATCACGAATCAGATGAAACAAAAAATTACCAACAAAAACGAACGTCGATTGCTAATTCGTCAATTTCATGTACAAATAGGAAATTCCTAACCCAATTTCATTTGTGTGTCAAGAAGCAACATACGTTTTGTCACTAGAACGACTGGTACTTCTAAATAGGTATTAAAAATACTATACCTAATTATAGGATCCTCTTGGAGAAGTATGAAAAAACAAAGAAAGAATCTGCTAATAAGGATGAAAGCTTAGAAACCCTGGAAAAAAAATGCTCTGAAATAACAAAAGAGCTTCAAATTGAAATTAATGAACTTACTACGGACAATGAAGCAAAGGCTACTCATATTAAGAGGCTTAACAAAAAAACACAGGATTTTGAAAATAGCGCCCTTGATGCAGAACAGGAGCTTTATATTGAAATAAATGACCAGAGACCAGAAACTTGCTCAAAATATTTCGGATCTTATTGACACTAATTTGGATATGACTGCACAGCTTGAGGAATTTAAAGTGACTGATAGAGAGCCTAAACAGAATCTTGCAGATTTAACAGAGACCAACAAGAATATGTTAACTAGCATTCAAGAGTTAACACAGGACAGGGAAGCATCTATAATAGAGCTGAAGAACGAACGTCAACGTAAACCTACTGCATGCGAAGGAAGAGCTCCAATCCAGTAAATCTAGGTGTGATAGTTTGGAGATGGAAAGGCATCCTGAAGCGGTAAGGCTTTCTGGTTCTTGTACTTCTGCAACTATCCTCAAAAATCAAGAGAATAGTGGAGGTGTTTCTAGAGAGGATGATATGTGACATGCTTTGATGATGTTCAGAGTGATGTTTACATCACAGATTATACTAGTTACATGGTTTGATGATGTGGCATGCGTCATGCTGTAAATCTACTGCCACAGGTGACTCGTTTGTTTTATCAAACGACAATAGGGTGATAAATAATTGCATCGCCCTAGATAAAGAGTTGAAAAGTGTCTCATATCAAAGTAATATTGTTATTTTGCTGCCAAAACATGTATTATTTGCGGTAACTCTAGTGCAAGATCCCTGTCTTCTTATGGTTCTTTTTTGATGAAGTCATCACATATATTGAAGGGTCATGTTTATAGTGGTCTTGATGTCAAAAGGCTTATTGAGGGTATTTTTGTTATCTTTTGATTTGACCGAAAGAGACACAATAATTGTTGTTTGCTTAAATTTAAACTCTACATCACCAAACATTGATGATATTAAGAAGATCCTTTCTCTGGGTAAAAGAACTAATAATGGTACTGGAATGTAATTTTAAGAGATGTTCACATAGTAAATTTTATCAAATAAATGAAGTTGTAGGTAAATACGCTAGAAGTAATAATTGTAGTAGGTACCTATAAGATTCATTTCGAATTTGTGTAATAATCTAAAATAATGGCACTCGGTCCGGTCTTTGGCCACCAAACTCCTTGCTGTGTATGTGGAGACTGATGCAAGACTCCTTTAGCCAAAAAATAGTCTTAAAAGTAGTTCCGTTAACTGTTGAATGCAGAATTTCTCCTTGTAATTCAGACAGGGATATTATATAGGAATATAGGGCTTCGATTTTAATTTTGGTAGAACATTGGCTCAAAGAGAATGAACCCTTAAATATTAAAAATTATAGTTTGTTGTCCAAATTTTCTCGTCGACAGTTTTTACATGAGGAACCATACCTAGTTATACTCCATGATTGTTTTATAGAAAAATATAAATTTGTTAGTGTAAATAAATTTGATAACTTGTTGGAAAAAACCTTTGAGTTCTCGTTAGTTTTTAGCAATAGCATGTCATTATATTAGCAATATACAGATCTACTCATGGAAACATTGAGCAATTCTTGGATAGACTGGAGACCCTTGTATATATGTTTCATTCCTATAAGCATTTGGACAGATATACGAAATCCTTATGTAATCATCTAAGTTCTCTTAATTTGAGTATGCATGTAAATCAGGCAACCAGAGTAACTTCTTTGTCAAACTCAATAATTGACTATTTCTGCTCAAATTTTGGCCTGAATAAAGTTCAACGTGTGGTATCCAGTGCCGGTTGTCTGATCATGAAGCTGTACGGGGCCTGATTCTCGTCCCCAGGGAGTAGAGCTTCCCGAGAGAACGAATGTTCTGACCATGTCAACGTAATCGAAAAGTGAACGAGAATGATAAAGACAAAAAATTTGTTCTCTCGGGCAGCTCTCCTCTCCCTGAGACGAGAATCGGGCCCCTGGGCTGTGTGGATCTTGATGTGTGTAAAAGTGGATCTTCTATAAAGAAAGGTACGTTCTACAGCGAAAAAAATAATAATATTAAATTCCAATCGCTTTGTGAACGAGCAGACTGGGATAATTTGCTTGAGTCAGCTATTCCTTTGGAGCAATTCCATAATATATTGTGTATAAATTTCTATAGTGCTTTCCCCATTATATCCATTAAAATGCCTAAGAAAAATGTTTGGTATACAAAGGGCCTTAGAGTCTCTGGAAGGAACATGCGTGCGCTACATTATCATTATATACGGAAATACTCAATGGATAATGAGAACTTTCCTGAATACTAGTGTCTGACCACTTCTATAAGGTCCCTGTTGGGTGGTAGCGTGTCAGCATCTGTGGGAGATATACTGAAACCAAGACGATGGCTTTCTTTTGCCCACTACTGTTGTTCTGCATCAGCTTGACGCCAGTTAGGTCTGACGTACATAGCTGTGTCAGTGGGTAGGATGTGTATGACCTGGGACAATAGATGGCTGTCCTAGGTTGGTTATTGTTGGGGTGCTTAAACCTATGATTTTACTTTGTCTTATCCAAGGTTCTTGGAAGGCCCGCGTCACCCGATCCGGTGCTCGCAGCCACAGATGGCTTCTTCTCCTCGTTAGTAGGTACCTTTAGGTACCTTCTGGTCTTAGCTTTATGATCAGCGAAGTGAACCCGTAGCATGTTTGGTATTTAAACTTACATACTGGAAATTAAACGAGATCTTTCGCCTGACGATCAAATGATGGTCTGGAAGATCATGATCAATAAGCTAGTTGAATGTGTCCAATATGAAACTGGAAAAATTCTGTAAAATCCAGTAGATATCTACATTTATGTTTCCAACAAATTCAGTTTATATAGACAACATCTCCAACAAAAAGGAATATTTTGAGTTTTTTCAATGCTCCTTCTTCCTAATCAGGAATGACTAAACTTTTCACAACAATCTCAATTCATAATATTTTGATATAAGACATACAAAAAGGCCTGGGAGTATGAAACTGTTAGCTCCTTTCTCTCTAAATATTCAATAGTTAATTTGCAGTTTTTTTCGTAGCATCTCATCAATCTAAGCATATAAAAATTCCAAAAGTTCACATTCTGTGAAAATCGTACCAAGTTCCGGCACAAACTATTGCTTCTTGGAATGCGCTAAAAATGAAAGTTAATAAATAATCATTAAATAATAAATCGAACGCAAACTTGAGGCTACAATAAAGAACAATACTCCCGTTCCAGCGGCATTTAAAAAATTTCTTAACTAACGATTAAATCACTTTCACAGATAGGCACTAATTATTTCTGACTTAATTATAAACCCGTAAGATATCATCAATTTTGTTACTGGACCAAATCGAAAATATTGTTTTAGCAAAGAACCGTCCACCTTAGTCCAGAACAAGTGTCCGAAGTCTACGAAAAATATTACGGAACTCCTACGTTTCCTCATATGGTGGTTACAGTAAGTGCCGCACCAATTTTGGTACTTTCGTTGCAAGCGTTGAAGGCAGTGGAAAAATGGAAAACTATGATTGGTCCAGCGGGTACTTTGCGCGAAGAGTGGTTCTTTCCTCGCAGCGTCAGATACAGGTTCGGGTTATTGGGGGATTTCCCTAATGCTTTGCATGGTTCTGAAGGTGCTAATGATGCCAGGAGAGAAAATCGATACTTTTATCCAAGAGGTAATATGTAATAACTTTGTGGAAGCTCATTACAATTTTTCATTTTAGATATACAAGAGCCATTGCCATTTGAAGCAGCCAAAGTTAAAGATTATATTACTACTTTCATAAAGCCGATTTTACTAAAAGGTTTGGCTGAAATCGTACACAAAAAGCCAATAGATCCAGTTATAAGTTTGGCGGAATGGTTGCTTTTACATAATCCTAACCAACCGGAGGTTGCTGATTTTATTGCATTAACACCAACATAAAAAGAATATTTTGTATTTATATATTTTTTATATTTTGGCTAATATAATAACAATCAAACAAAAATAATTTTGAATTTATGGACACATATTGACCTTATGGCATAATTTTCCATCAGGAATAGTCTGCAGCAGAGTCATCCATTTTTGCCAATTAATGTTAACTTCTGCATGGCACTACAACACAATTGATTTATTTGAATTTAATTAACATCTCAATTGAACTACTTACAATAGATCCAAATTCCAGAGGCAGTATGTCGCAAATTTTGTTGATTCCAGCATGAACTCTGGTCTTAAAATTTGGTATTTTGAAGATGAACTTCACCAAATGGCTTATACCTTTACAGGCTTCGCATCGATCACTAGCTGAAATATACAGTAAACATATTTTATTAGGTTGTCAATAAGTTATGATTCTTCACTCACCATTGTTATTGTCGTCATATATTTGCCTTGCATGACACATCTCAATGGTCTGACAAACTTGAGCTTCTTGAAAATGTTCCAAAGTGCCTAACCATGTCAGCCAATGTGTACGAATTTCGCTATGACACTGGAATTTAAATAATAATACAAAAACTGATGCTTACATAGAAACAAAATTACTTACCATACTTATTAAATAAGGGGATACAAGTAAGTTGCAACTATTATTTAAGGTGTCGTGTATGAGTCTTGCAAAATGGTTATTTTGGGCGAGACTTTTTATAAGGCTTAAAGACATTTGGCATATGTTACACATACTCGTACCAACTTTGGCCACATCATAGTCCATGAGCTCTTCATGGGGTGTATTACACAGTTTCACAATATGACAAATTTGATTTTCTTGCAACGTTCTGATCAGGTTTAATAAAGAGGCCCAATACCAATTTATTTGGTTGTGACACTGAAAATTATAGAACTAGTATATTTGAGTATAAATTTAGATAAATAAGACTTACAATATTTCTTAGTTGTGGAGAAACAAACATTAGATTGCATAATTTTGTTAGTTGCTCGTGGACAAGTGCCACGACGCGTGGATTTAGTGCAAAACTTTTCAAAATGCTTATTGCAAATTGGCACGGTTGACACGGGGAAACTCCTGCAACATAGCAAGTGTTAGATAATTATCTATAAACCTGTTGGAAATGCAGAATGTGAAATCGCCACTCAATCTTTTTTCTTTGGTTCGTAGGTAGGTACTTATTTTACAGCAATCCCTAGGCATTGTTTGTCCAATTCAATTGAATACTCACCATAATCTTTCTCAAATGATTGTTGTTGTTCCATTAAATTTACTAGAATAGATTGCTGTAAGTCTTGATCAGAGAAATTCAAAAGGCCATCTTCAGTAGTGGTAGGACATATTTTCAAAATGCTACAAGCTTTAAATCGAGTTTTCTCATCAGCTATCAAATCGACAAATTTGTCGTAATGTTTTCTAAGTAGATTGAGATATTTGCGACAATCGGGCACATTTTTCTCGCGCTTTTCACACAGATGCTTAAGGGAAGTGAGAATATGGCGAATTTTATCCTGCAATAATAGTAATAAAAACTATCAAAATTTAATGTAACCATTCATTACCTTTGTAAAATCTTGTTTAACTATTTGTACAATACCACACACTGTCGCTCGACAAATAAAACACTCATCGTGATTTTTTTCAAAACCTGCAATATTTGCATTTTATAGAGACCATCAACAACATTTTGGCAACTTACCATTGTCTTCAAAAATATAAGACTCCAATTCTGCATCATCTATTGCTAAAACAGAATTTTGAAGCAAAATATTTTTTTTTGTGATTATTTTATTACCATTCTCTTTTATAGGATGAGGATATTCTATCATCTGGTTACCAGGACAAAGTTTCAAAATGTTACAAGTTTTCCGTTGCGTTTTGATATCCTGTATTAAAATTACCATTTTATCAGAGTAGTTTTTGAGAATGTCCAAATATGTGGGACAGGCAGGATCCTCGTTACGTATTTGACAATAGTTTTCGAATATTTCAAGAGCATCTTCAATTTTAGTCTGAAATTTAATGTGAAATTTTAACTAAATCCAAAACTGGGTAGACTGTCGGACATCCGAGTATCAGTTCGTAATGTCTTCCTTACCTTGTTTGTAGGATCGTGCTTAGTCAACTTAATTACTGTAAAGACTATGATTTCACATACATTGCAAACTTTATCTTTCCTTGTAGATAATCTTGTTTCTAGAAATAGCAGGTAATATAAAATTTTGAAAAGTTTGGGTCAGTTATTGTATTAAGACTTACCAACATTGGGTGGTTCTAAAGTTGATTTTTGACAAAGTTTAAAAATCTCACACACTTTATTCCTAGTTGTTTTATTTACTATCAAACCGGCAAGTTTATTGGAATATTTTTCAACAATCTTGAGCAGGGTGGGACAGTAAGGCGAAATTTCTTTGTTCGCTTTACATATGTGTTCGAAAGCGTTTATAATATGTTGGATGTTTTCCTGTAAAAAACATACAGATAAGATCCACGTTTCAAACGTGATTAGATTGACTTACTTTTGTAACATCACGTCTAACATATTGTAAAATCGCATGTATAATATTTTTACAAATCAGGCATTCGTCATCTTTCTCAAGGCCTAAAAATATCTGCTTAAGTAAATTATTATTAGGTACCTATTTAGGTTTTTACCATAATAATTCTGATGCCACAAATTGTCTAAAAATATTTGCTGCAAATCGAAATTTTCAAAATTACCATAATTATCTCTGAAACGGCACCATTTTAAAATCATGCAAGTGTCAAGTCGAGTTTTATCATTTGCTATTAAATCCACTAATTTGTCCAAATATTTATTGATCAGACTAAGAAATCGGGAACAGCCGAAATCTGTTTTTTTGTACACTTCACATATTTCTTTCATACCCAGGAGAACATGTCGGACTTTATCCTGTAGGAAAAAACAGAGCTAAAAATGTCTGGTTAATTCACTTTCATCAAACTCCTACCTTTGTGAAGTCTTTTCCGATAATATATACGGCCCCAGTAACTGCCGACCGACAAGCCAAACACTCGTCGTAAGATGTAATGCTTCCATTATCAAAATCAAATGTTGGTTCTAGAGTAATTGGAGAATTGCTTTCCATATCATCTTCAACAAGCAGGCCCTTCTCCATACTGTAAAGCTCAGGAATAAAATGTATCTCATCAGTAATATCATCCACAGCACAAAGTTTTAACAATCTGCAAACTTTGCCTCTAGTAGCAGAATTTGTTAATAGTTCTACCAATTTTCCTGCATAGGCATCGACAAAATGCTGACATTTTGAGCCAAATTTGTGTAATTTGCTGCAAACTTTTGTTAAAGCATCTTTGATTTTGTTCTAGAAAAATATTCATTAGTAGTAAAAGAGCACTTTTTCAAAATATTTAACCTACTTGGCTGAAGTCAGATTTTACCAAAGCTTTAATGCCACTAACAACAGCTTTACATATGGTACAATCAATTTTCTTTTTATCAACCGTTCCAAAAAAATCTAGGAGTTGTTCCAGAGTAATTTGAGGAAAATTTTCCATGTCAGTTTCAAAAGAGTCTATTTCTGTATTATCTGGCTCAGAAATATCATTTGCTAGTTCATTTTGGGCATTATTTTCCAAATCGACTCCAGTTGAACATACCAGGATCAATTTGCAAACCTTTCCTCTCTTGGAACCATCACTAATTAAATCAACAAGTTGGTTAAAGTGCTTGTTAACAAACGACTGACAATGATTGGAGTGTACTTTACTGCAGGCTTTGCTTAAGGCCCGTTTAACTTGGTCCTACAACAATGATTTTAAAAATCTACTCACAAAAAACCTTGAAAAGTTAACAAACTTTTGTGAATGAATGTTTAACAATTTCTTTAACAGCCTTGACAATGCCTCTGCACAAAAGACATTCCCCAATTTTCACATCATTGATATTAATTCTGTTATCAGCTACTTCAAAATCAAATGTTAGTCCTTGAATAATTTGGGAATTACTTCCCATATTATCATCTTCTGCAATGCCCATTTCCAAGTCAACAAAAATTTCTTTTTCTTCAGCTAGACTATCGTGGGTTGGACAAAGTTTTAATAATTTACAAACTTTGCCTCTAGTAGCAGCATTTGTTAATAGCTCAACCAATTTTCCTGAATAGGCATGAACAAACTGCTGACACTTATTTGCACCAAATGTATGATATTTACTGCAAACTTTTGTTAAAGCATCTTTGATTTTGTTCTAGAAGAATATTTGTTACTAGTAAAAGAAAACTTTTCAATTTATTCAACCTACTTGGCTGAAGTCAGATTTTACCAAAGCTTTAATACCACTAACGACAGCTTTGCATATGGAACAATCGAATTTCTTTTTATCAACCGTTTCAAAGTTGGAGAAGTCAAAATTTACAAGTTCCGAATCAACTTCAACAGAACCTATTTCTACACTGTTTGGATCACGAATAAGACTTTCATAATTTGCTTCATATAGAGGACTATTTTCCAAATCGACTTCAGTTGAACATACCATGATCAATTTGCAAACCTTTCCTCTTTTGGAACCGTTACTAATTAAATCAACAAGTTGGATAAAATGCTTGTTAACAAACGACTGACAATGATTGGAGTGTACTTTACTGCAAGCTTTGCTTAGGGCCCGTTTAACTTGGTCCTGCAACAATGATTTTTGAAACCTATAGTTACCCAAAACTTCAAAAGTTAACATACTTTTGTGAATGAATGTTTAACAATTTCTTTAACAGCCTTCACAATGCCCCTACATAAAAGACATTCCCCAATTTTCACATCATTTGGCGCAGGAATAGGAATTTTGTTATCAGCTACTTCAGAATTACGAGCTTCTTCCCCAGTTATTTGGGGAACATGTTCCATATCATCTTCGGCAAATCTCTTTTCCACACTATTCGATTCAGGAATGAAACTTGATTCATCAGTAACATCCACAGCACAAAGTTTAATTAATCTGCAAACTTTGCCTCTAGTAGCAGCATTTGTTAATAATTCAACCAGTTTTCCTGCATAAGCATCAACAAAATGTTGACATTTTGAGCCAAATTTATGTAATTTGCTGCAAACTTTTGTTAGAGCATCTCTGATTTTGTTCTAGAAGAATATTTGTTACTAGAAGAAGAGCACCTTTAAAAAATATTTAACTTACCTGGCTGAAGTCGGAATTTACTAAAGCTTTAATGCCACTAACAACAGCTTTACATATGGTACAATCAATTTTCTTTTTATCAATCGTTTCAAAATTAGAGAATTCAAAATCTACGAGGGGAGCATCATCTACACCGATTTCAACAAAGTCTATTTCTACAGTATCTGGCTCATCTTGAGCTGACAAACTCTGTCCATATAGAGGACTATTTTCCAAATCCACTCCACTTGAACATACCATGATCAATTTGCAAACCTTTCCCCTTTTGGAACCGTTACTAATTAAATCAACAAGTTGGTTAAAGTGTTTGTTAACAAACGACTGACAATGATTGGAGTGTACTTTACTGCAGGCTTTGCTTAGGGCCCGTTTAACTTGGTCCTGAAACAGTGATTTTAAGAAACTAGTTACGAAAAATCTTTACATACTTTTGTGAATGAATGTTTAACAATTTCTTTGACAGCCTTCACAATGCCTCTACACAAAAGACATTCACCAATTTTTACATTATTTGGCTCAGGAATAATAATTTCATTATCAACTACTTCAGAATCACGAGCTTCTTCCCCAGTTATTTGGGGAACATGTTCCATATCATCTTCGGCAAATCTCTTTTCCACACTATTCGATTCAGGAATGAAACTTGATTCATCAGTAACATCCACAGCACAAAGTTTAATTAATCTGCAAACTTTGCCTCTAGTAGCAGCATTTGTTAATAATTCAACCAGTTTTCCTGCATAAGCATCAACAAAATGTTGACATTTTGAGCCAAATTTATGTAATTTGCTGCAAACTTTTGTTAGAGCATCTCTGATTTTGTTCTAGAAGAATATTTGTTACTAGAAGAAGAGCACCTTTAAAAAATATTTAACTTACTTGGCTGAAGTCGGATTTTACTAAAGCTTTAATGCCACTAACAACAGCTTTACATATGGTACAATCAATTTTCTTTTTATCAATCGTTTCAAAATTAGAGAATTCAAAATCTACGAGGGGAGCATCATCTACACCGATTTCAACAAAGTCTATTTCTACAGTATCTGGCTCATCTTGAGCTGACAAACTCTGTCCATATAGAGGACTATTTTCCAAATCCACTCCACTTGAACATACCATGATCAACTTGCAAACCTTTCCCCTCTTGGAACCGTTACTAATTAAATCAACAAGTTGGTTGAAGTGTTTGTTAACGAACGACTGACAATGATTGGAGTGTACTTTACTGCAGGCTTTGCTTAGGGCCCGTTTAACTTGGTCCTGAAACAGGGATTTTAAGAAACTAGTTACGAAAAAGCTCAACATACTTTTGTGAATGAATGTTTAACAATTTCTTTGACAGCCTTCACAATGCCTCTACACAAAAGACATTCACCAATTTTTACATTATTTGGCTCAGGAATAATAATTTCATTATCAACTACTTCAGAATCTTGAGCTTCTTCTTCAGTTATTTGGGGAACATGTTCCATATCATCTTCGGCAAATCCCTTTTCCACATCATTTGGTTCATCAGTAACATCCACAGCACAAAGTTTAATTAATCTGCAAACTTTGCCTCTTGTAGCAGCATTCGTTAATAGTTCAACCAGTTTTCCTGCATAGGCATCAACAAAGTGTTGACATTTTGAACCAAATTTATGTAATTTGCTGCAAACTTTTGTTAAAGCATCTCTGATTTTGTTCTAGAAGAATATTCATTACTAGTAAAAGGGTATTTCTTGAAAATATTCAACCTACTTGGCTGAAGTCAGATTTTACTAAAGCTTTAATGCCACTAACAACAGCTTTGCATATGGTACAATCAATTTTCTTCTTATCAACCGTATCAAAATTGGAGAAGTCAAAATCTACCAGAGTAATTTGAGGAACATCATCCATTTCAACTTCAATAGGGCCTAATTCTATATTTTCCGGCTCAGGAATAAAACTTTCACCACTTGCTAATTCATTTTGGCCATTATTTTCCAAATCCACTCCAGTTGAACATACCATGATCAACTTGCAAACCTTTCCCCTCTTGGAACCGTTACTAATTAAATCAACAAGTTGATTGAAGTGTTTGTTAACAAACGACTGACAATGATTGGAGTGTACTTTACTGCAGGCTTTGCTTAGGGCCCGTTTAACTTGGTCCTGAAACAGTGATTTTAAGAAACTAGTTACGAAAAAGCTTTACATACTTTTGTGAATGAATGTTTAACAATTTCTTTGACAGCCTTCACAATGCCTCTACACAAAAGACATTCACCAATTTTTACATTATTTGGCTCAGGAATAATAATTTCATTATCAACTACTTCAGAATCTTGAGCTTCTTCTTCAGTTATTTGGGGAACATGTTCCATATCATCTTCGGCAAATCCCTTTTCCACACCATTTGGTTCATCAGAAACATCCACAGCACAAAGTTTAATTAATCTGCAAACTTTGCCTCTTGTAGCAGCATTCGTTAATAGTTCAACCAGTTTTCCTGCATAAGCATCAATAAAATGTTGACATTTTGAACCAAATTTATGTAATTTGCTGCAAACTTTTGTTAAAGCATCTTTGATTTTGTTCTAGAAGAATATTCATTACTAGTAAAAGGGTATTTCTTGAAAATATTCAACCTACTTGGCTGAAGTCAGATTTTACTAAAGCTTTAATGCCACTAACAACAGCTTTGCATATGGTACAATCAATTTTCTTCTTATCAACCGTGTCAAAATTGGAGAAGTCAAAATCTACCAGAGTAATTTGAGGAACATTATCCATTTCAACTTCAATAGGGCCTAATTCTATATTTTCCGGCTCAGGAATAAAACTTTCACCACTTGCTAATTCATTTTGGGTATTATTTTCCAAATCCACTCTAGTTGAACATACCATGATTAACTTGCAAACCTTTCCCCTCTTGGAACCGTTACTAATTAAATCAACAAGTTGGTTGAAGTGTTTGTTAACAAACGACTGACAATGATTGGAGTGTACTTTACTGCAGGCTTTGCTTAGGGCCCGTTTAACTTGGTCCTGAAACAGTGATTTTAAGAAACTAGTTACGAAAAAGCTTTACATACTTTTGTGAATGAATGTTTAACAATTTCTTTGACAGCCTTCACAATGCCTCTACACAAAAGACATTCGCCAATTTTCACATCATTTGGCCTAGTGTTATCAGCTACTTCAAAATCAAATGTTAGTTCTTGAGTAATTTCCACATCCTCAACAAAAATGCCTTCTTCTTCAGCTAGACTATCGTGCGCTGGACAAAGTTTTAATAATTTACAAACTTTGCCTCTAGTAGCTGCATTCGTTAACATTTCAACCAATTTTCCTGCATAAGCATCGACAAAATGTTGACATTTTGAACCAAATTTGTGTAATTTACTGCACACTTTTGTCAATGCATCTTTAATTTTATTCTAGAAAAAAATCACTAATAGGTAGGAGGTTTTGGTAAATTATTCAACCTACTTGGCTAAAGTCAGATTTAACTAGAGCTTTGATACCACTAACAACAGCTTTGCAAATGGGACAATCAAATTTCCTTTGGACTAGAATGAAACCTTTTAAAAAGAAAATTACATCCCTACAAAAATTTACCATTTGCTGACTCCAATTCAATTCCCTTAATAATTGCACCATCAGCTGGACAAAAATTTACTAACTTACATACAACATCATCATCTGTAAATATTATAATCAAATCAGCTATTTGATTGATAGACTGATGAATTAATATTTCACAAGTAGAACGGAATGGACCAGCAATTAGATTGCAAACTTGATGAAGGACAAATTCAACTGCTTCCTGGAGAAAACAAATATATAGTATTGGAACCTATAGTAATCAACTCATTTACCCTGTTAAAATTTGATCCACACATATAGCGAGTAATTTTGCAGATTATTTTACAAACGGCACATTCGATATAATTAGTAATTTGGTGATTAACTATTTCTTTGTCATTCATTAGAGACACAGCAGTGGCTACATTGGTAAAGTCTAGCTCTCCATTTTTGAAAAAAGAATGCATACACTGAAAATATTAGAAATGTTGTCACAAATATATGTAATTCTATACATATTTACTTACTTCTCAAAGCAAATAATATACATGTTCCTAAAAAATATGCAAGCTAGAATAATAAAAGCTTCAGCCGGAAAATAAAAGAACAGCAATATTTTCATTTTAGATTTTTTTTATTCCTAATCACAATTAAAATGTACAAAATGTTAATTGTATCACAGTAAACCTAAAAATAGTATGGCTACCGATAAGTTGCCTATTGTATTAGACAATAATAATCAATTTGGTGCATTATGAATTTAAACTTTTTATTTATATTATTATAGATCTAAGCAAACTATAAACTAGCCATTGTCAAAAGTTTTATTTAAATGAAACTAGAGATTCTAATCCCCATGTAAGTATCTATATAACTATAATTAATCGGATTATTATTTTTAGTTAATACCCACGTGACTGGTGGAGCTGCAATAAGCGAGTGACTCGCACACTGAATTTGCGTCAGTGTTGTCACGAGAGAGCAAGGCGACAAATTCAATGCCTTTTTCACCAGTTATGGTTTCGCACTGAAATGAAAATAGATGGATATTGGAGGAATATTTACAATGATGATTTTTTACATATTATCTGACTACCTCTCAATCTTGATTTTCAAAATGCAAGTTAAGGGCAGATAGTCAAATACTGAAGCAAAAAAGCAACAGCAACAATTACTTACAGTTTTCTTCATGTCAGAAGGCAAACCACGACATGTCTTTTCAAAAATATGCTCAACACTCTGATCGATTTTAGGATTTTTTAAAATCTTTTGCATAACATCAGCAGCATTTCTACAAATTCCGCATTTGGTTACTTCTTCTGAAAAATCAAAAAAGCTATAAATAATGTAAAATTTGCAATGCTAAACAATTACCTTGAACAAGGCCTAATGGATGGTTTTGTGGGTCGCACATTTTTAAGTAAGTACAAATCGATTTCGGTTCCATAGTTTCTTCGAGCAAAACAATAATCACATCAGCGTATTGGTTCACGAATTTGTTACAGGAGTCTTTGATGGTACCAGGGAGCGCATTGCAGATTCCATGTACCAAATCCTTGATTTGATCCTAAAGGCAACATTGCAAAATTTTTTTGAAATGTTTTATAAACATTTAACTTACGTCTGTTGATTTATCTTTTAGTTTATCATCGATTTCCTTCATGACAAATTCACATAAAACGCATTTTTCGTCGCTCAGGTGCTCAATTGGATGGCCGCCAACAGTATCGTCGTAAATTGCGTTGGTTTCTATAAATTATAATCAATTATATTATATTATGTTATTTTATCTTTTTTTGCGTAAATCAATACATTTCTCTTCCAACATCCTAAATAACCAATTTTATTGTAATGTTACTTCTACGGGTTTGCAGATAAGTGAGACTACTGTTTCGAACTTTAGGGAATTTTATTAAACACAATAACATAAAAATCACACGAATATTTTTCGCTGTGGATGACAACCAAACAGCACCGCCTTCATTAAAAGTGTTCAGTGACTGCCGTTGGTCGAGTCTCATCTTCATTCTGTCACTGGTAAGACGTAGCTTATTCCTGGCAAAATCGTGTACCACTCTAAGTCTGTCCTGGAGATCAGTCACGTAAACTGCAAGTACAGCCTCGTCTTCATCGACTGGAGGCCTGCCAAACATTAAATCTACTGGAAGTTTCATTTCTCTTCCGGTCAACAGCATAGATGGTGTATAGCCAATGGACTCATGCTGAGAACTTCTATAAGCCAGAAGGAAAAGAGGCAACAGTTATCCCAGTCTCGCTGGTGATCATCTACAAACATCGAGAGGTATTGATTGATTAATTGTACCTCTCGACCGCATTCCGCCCGACTGTGGGTGAAGTGCATTCGTCCTCGTTTTTCTTACTCCCAGTAACCTCATCAGTTGTTTCCATACTTCGGACTCAAAATTCTTTCCCTGATCGGTATGAAGTTCCATCGGTACCCCATGTCTGGATATGACGTTTTCCAGCAATGATTCCGCAACAGTAACTGCTTCCTGATTGGCTATGGGAACTACTTTTGGCTACTTTGAAAAATTATTCCATAGCAACCATGAGGTACTTATTTCCTGACTCCGTCGTAGGAAAAGGAACTACAATATCCACGGCAATTCTCTCCCAAGGGGAGCCGGACAAGTACTGCTTCATTTCTCCACGGGATCGCGTCTTGGGTCCTTTCTTAGAAGCACAGAGATCGCATCTCTTGCACCACTCTTCAACATCCCTACGACAGTTGATCCAATAGTACCTATTTCTTACTCGAGCTAAGGTCCTATTGACTCCAAAGTGTCCGCCTATCCTACTACTTTGCAGTTCTTGAAGCACTCTGTCCACCATGGTCCGTGGCACAACGGTCTGATATACTAGGTTTTTTCCATCTGGACTCTCCCATTTACGAATGATCAAGTCATCAGTCATCTCGCAGGCACAACGAGTCCCATTGCAGCCAGTATCCCTTCACTGTTTGACTCAAACTGTAAATTTCTTGCCATCCAGGTCGTTGTCCGTCTTGCAGCAAGCCACGCACCATTTTCAATTCTTTATCCATATTTTGTTGTTCTTCGAAGTCTTCTCTCATAATGCCCTCATCAGTATTAGCGTCGTTGTCGGAATTCTCAATCCTTATTTGTTGAACGACTCCAGAATTTTTGGTTGCCTCCTTTTCCTCTTACCTTTGGCAGAATTTGCATGAGCTGTCAATACATGGTCTTCGTGATAGGCTGTCGGCATTGGCATGACTCCTTCCTTTGCGATGTTTAATTTGGAAGTCATAACTTTCTAATGTCTCTTACCAACGCGTTATTTGACCCTCCGGATTTTTAAAATTAAGCGACCATAGAAAAAGTTGTGATAATATTCAATAGATCTTACTACTGCCAGAAGCTCCTTTCGGGTGACAGAATAATTCTTCTCTGCCTTTCCAATGGACTTACTGAAGTATCCAATTACTACTTCTCCGCCGTTTTGAATTTGGGAAAGAACAGCCTCTATTTCACTTTGCGAAGCGTCGGTGTCTAACATAAATAGACCTGCATCCCTGGGATACGCCAGAACTGGAGCACTAGTCAATTTATTTTTCAGCTCAACGAAAGACCGTTGACAATCAGGTATCCAATCAAAACGAGCGTTCTTTTCAGTTAGTTCATCTTCGCAATCTTCCCAAAATCTTGACAAACCGGCGGTAGTAACCCAGGAAGCTTCTAGCTTCATGTTTATTCTTTGGTCTGGGCCAATCTCGCACAGCTTGGACTTTATCTGGATCTGTCTCTATTTCTTTTGATGAGACGACATGGCCGAGGAAGTTTACTTTTTCCTGGACAGGTGTTCGTCGAAATCTTTGCCAATCACCATGACATCATCCAGATATACCATGCACGTTTCCCAAGTCAGTTCTCGCAAAACTAACTCCATCAGTCTTTCAAAAGCGGCAGGTGGATTGCATAATCCAAAAGGCATGACGTTAAATTGATATAGGCCGTTTCCTGCAGTGAATGCGGTCTTGCCTTTATCCTCTTTATTGAGTTCCACCTGTCAATATTCACTTTTCAAGTCCAGGGTTGAAAACCACTTGGATCCTGATAGGGTATCGTCAATCCGGGGTAATGGATAGCTGTCTTTCTTCGTAACGTCATTCAACCTTCTATAATCCACACAAAACCTGGTAGAACCATCCTTTTTCGTAACTAGTACGACCGGCGATGCCCATGGACTATTAGATTCTTCTATGATGTTGTCCTTCAGCAATTCCTCGCTTAACTTGCTGTTGCTTTGCGAAAGGTGGTTGGCGAATGGGTGTAGCACTTCCTGTGTTTATGGGATGATCTACCAAATTAGCTCGTCCAGTAATTTTATCTTGCACAAAAACACCAGCTTCTTTCTGCACAAAGTCAATAGCTTTCTTCTTTTCTTGCTGGCCTAAGTGATTCCAGCTCTTTTCAAACTTCTCCAGAGGCTCTATTGATAAATGTGCTTCATTTGACACAGGCTCCTTCTTTGCACATCTGACTACTCGTATAGCTGGTGTACATCTGCCAATGACGTCTTCTTTCTTCAATGTCACACGGTTTGTTGTTAGATTGGCCACTCTCACTGGAAAAACATTGTTGGAATCAAGGGGTATTTCACTGGCCACAATATATGTATGTACAAATTACAGTATAGTATTGCGGCAGTAATTTCTCAATAGCTCACAATGCCTTGCAATAGAATGCAATACCTTGCAATAGTGGACAATACTTTGCAGTAGTCTACAATAATTCGCAATGTTCCACAATACAAATAAAGTTATTTGGAATATTTTTTCAGTAGCATGCTATATATTAAATTTTTGCATTGGGACACAAATGCACATGACATGCGCATTCAACTATCTCTTTAACATTAGCGTCTATCAGTCACTCGGGTATAAATTTGAATACAGATTTTAATTTTTGTTACACTTTATTATAACTTCAACTTACGGGTGTAGGAAAATAGAACAACTGTAATATAAGGGCGGGATTGTCTTTTCCTCTGGGCCTTTATTCTTGAAACAGGGAAGCAACGTCTCCAGGAAAATAAGTTGCATCTTTGTCACTTATATTATCATTCGCATATCATTGAGAAAGACGGAACATTCGTTCTCCTGGGAACGTTGCTTCCCTGTTTCAAGAATGAGGACCCTGTTCTATCGCTCCTTCCTACAGTCCCTCTGTTTGCGTCACAGTTCTTCAGATGTTAGGAATATTCATTTGCGTCACTGTTCTTCAGATGTTAGGAATAGTCAATATCCGAGATTATACAGTTTTGATCATGTTTTGACAGACATACTATCCCCTTAACAATAATTGACTCTAAACTTGACGCCAATTTCAACACAGATGAACTCAATTCGACTAACTCATCTGAGGCTATTCAAGAGGAAACTGATAATGACGTTGTGATGACAGACAAAGATCCAGAGGAGCTCAAGTCTCTTAAAAATTATATGAACAGGGTAGCTTATAATGTTAAAGATTACAATGCTTAGGTAACAGATATGAACAATGGAAGGTTTTTAAAAATACATTTGAAAAACAGAAAGTCATAGACAGTAAGAAAGTTTACTCTATGTTGTTTTTTTTGCTAAAAAAACAGACAACTCTGATATTCACACAAGTGAAAATGAATTCAAAAATGGAAGTTTCATAATGTAGGAGTAATAAGAACATGATACCCATCTGGGATGGTGTGTTGTTTAATTATTTTAGCGAATTGAAAAGATTCCTTAATATTAAAATAGAACGTAGATGTTAGAGGGTTGAGGATGTTGTGTAGATACTTAGCTAAGTTATATCCTGGAGAGTTGATGCAGCTCACCACTGGTCTAAGGTGTATTCGGGGCTTGTGTGTCTTTCTTAAACAATATAACTTAAGCCGGACTGAGGTGTGGCGTTTTAGACTTCTCTCTTATCTAATTTTTATCAAATTGTTGGTTTTTAATTCTGTTATTTTATTGGCCATTGTTTGGTATTTGTTTGTTGGGTCTCGATTGACGTGTTAGTAGATGCTCGTGTCATTTATTAGAGACTTCTGTGGGGTTAATCTATCATCCAGGTAAAAATTCGTGATTATGCTCGTGTTCTGACCTCTCAAGCTCTCCTTATATTCATCTGTCATTGTCTGTGCTCCTATGCAGTATTTAAGATCATGTATTATGGTTGGTATGGGAATATCCTTATCTGTTAAGGGAAGGCCAAGTTTTGGACCCAGGTTTAGGGTTGTTTCCACTTCATGTGGGAGTGGTATGTTTGTGTAGTTGTATAAATAATTCGGTTCAACATTTACACATATTTCACTTTGTGTTTGTCGAAGGGAGGAAGGAAAAAAATGTTTTACTAGCAACAGCTCTCATACAAGTCTTAACTCAAAGCTCGCTACAGCCTTTAAGAAACTTAATTAACCAAGGATCACAATCATCCTTTTATCACCGAAGGAGCAACACAACGCTTAGGGCTTCCACGACGTCATATTAGAGCTGAGATATCTGGCGTGGGAGATGGAGAGCCTAAGATCTCAAAATGGTCAATAAATACTTATATTACACCACGATTCAAAAGTACGTAGTACATGAAGGTCAGCATGATAGTTCTTCCAAAGTTAACCCAGTCCATGTTAAGGCAACCTCTACACATAAAAAGCATCAATACATGCAAAGATAAGGTTCTAGCAGATCCCACGTTTATGACACCCGGATCTATAGATGCGATTTTCGGAACAAAAGAATTCGCCACAATAATTTCGAATAATCTCCAGAAAACTCGAGAGGGTCTCTTGAAATAAAATAGCGAGCTGAAATGCATTATATCTGGTCCAGTATTTTCAAAGTCCCAGCATTGAAGTCGTCAGAAACGACAACCCGAGACAGGAATGGCAGATTCACAGTTTGTATTCAATTGACTCTGATATTCATTCACACAAGTGAAAATGAATTCAAAAATGAAAGTTTCATAATGTAGGAGTAATAACTGATGAAGGAGGAAAACTATATATTCGAACTAAATATTACTATGCTTTATATCATGTCATGATACTGCGTGGTACATCGCAAAAGTACTGCATACAGACAACAAGAAAAGCAAAGTGAAGTTTCTAAAATTGAACGTATGCCAGTTTAGATAGCCTGAAAAAGATGAGATTGATGATATTATCCATGGGTTTTAGATCATAAGGATTTAAATAATATGAGAGAAAAATATAAAAGATTGAAGAAATAGAGAATACCTATGTACTGCAATAACTTGCAATAGTTCACAATAATCACAATGGTTTGCAATATCTAGAATCATTGGGTAACAGGTTGCAATAGTCCACAATACTCTCAAAATACTCTGCAATGCACAATAAATGTACAAAAAAAACTTCAGTAAAATACCCCTCGGTTGGAATTCACTAAGCAATATGCCACAAGTGTTCCATTATGCATGTTTCCTGTTGGTTCCACGATCACGGTGTTCACGCCTTCTAGCTGTTTTTCTAGGTGTGCCTGCACATTCGACTCACTATTTCCAGGAATTCGTGTATCTTCATCAACGATTCTTCTAATTTGACAGTCTTTATTTGACGGTGATGAGAAGAGTATTTCTTCCTTGCCCAATTTCAACATTTTATTAAGTCCACTGATAGGAAATCAAAGGTTTCTAGGGCATCCACTCCCTATATAACTTCATCCACTATGTCAGCAACTATCACTTCTACCGTAAGTTCAGTGCTGCCCTTAGGTGCTGCCTATTCCCAACGTCACGGTGGTCTCTCCAAAACCATTTATCAAATCTCTCTTAGCTGTTTCAGCAGTAGTTTATTTCTCAACATCATTACAGAGTCCTTAGAAACCTTGTCGGGACGAACAACTGATCTTGATGCCCCTGTGTCGATGGTCAAATCACATTTCTTGCCGTTGAAGGTGCCTTGGGCAACGAGACTTTCATAATTATTCTTCTTGATGGAGAACACCCTTACTTTGAGGGCTCTAGAATCGGTGGTCGCAAGCATTCGCCCCCTTACACTGGCGAGGTGGCGTTTCCCTGATGATGTCTGGAGGTCTGGAACCACCTTCTTCCTCTGCTTCACGATCTCCTAAGCGGAAACGTCGCCTACAGTTTCTGCTATTAGCAGTTGTAGCATTTGATCTGTTTTCTGGCTCTTGGTTCTTGGTCTAACTTCGCGCAGAATTCCTGAATCAGCACTTCCAGTTTTAGGAACACATCTGCGTCCGAGTTTGGGCGATCCTCTGCTATCTTCACTTCCCTGATCTTGCTTCTTCGATTTAAAGAGGCATTTTTGGCAGCTTCATATTCCAATGCATGGACAACGGTGTCAGCTAAGGTGTCATGCCTACTCATTCTCAGTGCTTGTTGCAGGTCTGTATCTATTACTCCATCGATAAAGTACTGGACATTTATCTGTTCAATGAAGCCTTCAGGAGCTTGTGAATACGCCAATCTCACCATTATCTCGATGTCGCTACTAAATTCCTGCAGTGTCTCAGATGGACCTTGGACTCTACTTTTGAGTTGGCTCTGGTAGATTTGACTGACCTTACCTCAGCTCTAAGTTTCCTACAACAACTGCATAATCACTTTATTTTGCCTCGGGAATATTTTGAAGAATTTCAAGCGCCTTTCCTCGTAGTGCAAGTACCAATGATGTTGCTTTTTGCTGGTCATCCCATCCATTTGCACTAGCAGCGGCCTCAAACTGTCGTTTATACATGCACCATAATGTTTCGCCGTCAAAAGTTGGTGGTTTGAGTTGGCCGCGTACGATTGGGCTCACCGATACATCCATTTTGCTAGTACTTTCGTTGATATTGGGTTCTTCGCGAATTTTCTCCATTTTCTTCTCCAGTTTTCTATATTTTTTCTCGAATTCCTCTCGGATCGTGCCCATTTCGTCTTTGACTTCTTCTCGAACCGTTTCTATTTCGCCTTTGACTTCTAATTGGATGTTCTGGAACAACCCAGCGATTCTGTCAATATCACTCTGTCGTCTGTCGTCTGACTTCCTGTTCTTGCAGAATTTTCTAGAGCCAGTCTTGCTCTTGCTGTCGCTTGTCCTCTTCTTCCTGATTTTCTTTCAGTCGCCTGTCTTCTTGTTCTTGAAGGATTTTCTGTAGTCGGTCTTGTTCTAGTTGTCGCTTGTCCTCTTGTTCTTAAAGGATTTTCTGTAGTTGATCCTGTTCTTCTTGTTTTTCTTTTGCTCTCTTCTTGTCCGCAAGTGTCAACCAAGCGAGCACCTGGATTAGCTGTTCTTCCATTTCAGCAATCTGTTTTCTTGTATTTACCATAAATGCAATGCTCACTTATCCCACTTCTAACACCAATTGTTACTTTAACGGGTTCGCAGATAAGTGAGACTACTTTTTCGAATTTTATTAAACACAATAACATAAAAATCACACGAAATCAGTTCATCTTGAAAATAGTCGAATTTTCCGGCTTGTTCAACTGTAGTTACAGGGGGCAATCAAAAAGTACGAGTGGCGGGTTTATAACAATAATATAAATAATTTACTTACCAATGTCCCAACCAAAGAACTCTTCTTGGCCAATTGATTCATGAGACACGGGCGTTTCATCAGTGCACAATTTCAAATAAACACAAACTTCTTGAGGTTTAAAGTCGGCAATAAGCATTTCTACGAGTTCGTCGGTGTAAGTGTTGACAAAATCGGTACACTCTGGCTTCAAGTTGCCAGGAAGACGATTGCAGACTTTGGTTAGGCAATCTTTTACTTCTTCCTGAAATGAAAAATCTAAAATTGAAATAAGCTCTACTGATTTAAGACACTATAATTTTGATAAGGGATCTACACAAGTTATTAAAAATTCTTCTATATTATTCTGTGATTAGTTATTCTTGTTTTATAACAATGCCGCATTTTGCCTTGCCTCTTCTTCACCTAAACAATAAAAACAATAATTATTTGAAGAATATAATATCAAGAGGCCTTTCGAACCTATGTTGAAAAAAAAACACTATTATTATTATTACAATAATTATTATTTACCTTGGTTTTTTTGCCTTTAATCATAGTCTCCAATTCAGTTACAGCATACAAACAAAGTGGACATTGAGAAGACGATTTGGCATTCATAAATATTTCCACTTGAGGGGCTTCTTCTTGCGATGGACAAAGTTTAATCAATGGACAAATCTGAGAAGGATCGATTTCCTGGGCAATAAGGGCCACCAATGCAGGTTCGTAAGTGTTCACAAATGCAATGCAAGTTTCGTTTACAGATACTGGAAGTTTGGAGCAGGCTTTGTCTATAACGTCTTTGACTTCGTCCTAGGAAAAAATAAAAATGTTCAATTCAATTATGTTTGCAAGTTGACTGCAATTACCTCAACTTTTGGATCAGTAATTGCTGTCTGCAAATAGTGCAAGAAATATTGACAGAAAATGCAAGTTTCTTTGTTGTAGACTTGTTGATGGGGTGGCACAAGTAGGTCGATGGGTAATTGCATCTCTTGAGCAGATAAAATTTCTTGTTTAGGTTTGATTACCTACAAAAACATAATATTAACATAAAAAAACTTTTGAGTAACAATTCTACTAACTTTTACAACAAGATCATCTTCAGGAATATATTCATGTTCTTTGTTGAGTTTCTTGGCAACTTCAACAGTTTTAAAGGGAAGCAGAGGAGCAATTATTCCAACTTCCTTAGCTTTTGATGGGCAAATGTTGATCAACTGACAAGTAGCATTAGCATTAAGTTCATTAACAAGGTATCCATAAATCATGTCATAATATTGATTGACAATGCTCAAGCATTCCTTTTGAAATGATTGTTTGGTTTGTTTGCAAAGCCCTTGCAACACCAATCTGAATTCAGCTTCAGTTGTATTGGCAATCAAAACTTCTCTAAGGTGGGTGACTAATTGTTCGCATAGTTCACATGGAAGATCGTCATTGTCTTTTGCAGCCCTTAAAACACAATAAATAATTTTTTGAGTAAATTTATAATACAAATTTCTTACTTTACTGGAACATATCCAATTTTAGACATAGGAGTAATTTCCACTTCGTGTTTGTGGAAATTAGCATAGCATTCTCCAGAAAGCAAACAGAAATCTCCAGCGTTCAAATTTTGCTGCAAGTACAAGTAAATATCTTGGAAATAGGTGATGACAATGTTGCTGCAGGAATCAGAAAAGCTACTGAATTCTCCACAAACTTTTAAAAGTGACTGCAAGAAATCATCCCTCTTCATATTCTGGAAATTGTTGACAACAATATCCATTACAGTTTTGCAATCATCGCAACGGCTCTCTTTTGGTGGTGCTCCTGTAGGCTTATTGGCAACATCTTCGAGCAAAAGTTGATTGATTCTAGGATTGTTACACAATCCTGCAACAGCACAAACAGTCTGAGGGTTCATTTGAGATGCCAAAGTGTCAATTAGGTCAGGGATATATTGGTCAGCAATTTTGTCGCATTCTTCAACAATGGGCTTGAGATGCAAAAGAGCACAGGAGCCTTCAAAAACTTCTTTGATCAATTCCTGAGTCTCATTACTTTCCAATTGGTCTCTGGCTTCTTTCACCATTTCTTTGCAAGTGTCACAAATGCTTGTAGTATCTTCGGGGTATTGTCTGTGAATCCATACGGTTTGGATGCAGTGTTTTGTGGCATGACAATTACCGGCATTGCTAAAGAGAATTTAGTTTTGAATATGTGTTGATTTGGGTTTATTTGGGGATGCTTACGTTAAGTTTTGGCACCAGTAAGCTGGGCCATAGGTGCATTCTTTTTGGCCGAGAAGATGTTGTTTCCTGCCATGTCTGGGCGGTACAAAGATTGCACATGCCACAGCTAAAATAATGAGAAAACATTGAGAAATGTAGTTTTTTCTGTTTACCATTTTATTAAGAATATGTAAGAGCTGATTCTAATTTTTTAGGATTTGTTGAATCTATATTCCAATTAATTAGGAATGCAAATTTAATATTTATTCACACAAAGCAAATTCTAAGTAAAAGATAATGATTTATTAATAGTCTTTTGTGGTAAAATTATTATGAATTAATCAATGTTCTTATTTTTAGTACATAAAGCATAACATTATTGCATTTTGCATAACATATTAACTGAATAATGAATAATTCATTTGAACCACAATTTTAGTGGATATTAACAAAAATATCATAATTTATGTCAAGTTGCAATCGTGGCGAACCATATATTCTTGCGGTTGTATTAAATAGGTACAACAAACATTCAAC
Source organism: Ceutorhynchus assimilis (assembly GCA_917834065.1). NCBI lineage: Eukaryota > Metazoa > Arthropoda > Insecta > Coleoptera > Curculionidae > Ceutorhynchus > Ceutorhynchus assimilis. Next base: position 11,265,397 of record OU892281.1, read on the forward strand.
TAGGTATTTTTGGTGCAAGGTCATCCAAATCCAAGCAAAATGATGGATTTAGTTAACACTCAATATTAGTTTTATTAAAATAAAAATAGCTCAAAAATTAGTAATAGCCAAAACCACTAATGCAATATCAACCATTGACCATTACACATATCGATAAAAAAAAAACAATTTTATCGCACAAGTGAGTAATAATTATTACCAACATTTAAAAATATATTTCTTTATCACAATTGCGAAGGTGAAGGCAGTATAATATGTATGTATATGATAAAGTAAAAGTTGATGACAAACAATACAATGGTGTGATTTACTTGAAACAAAATAATCTAGTTGAAGATTGTTTTTGTCTCGGTTTTTGTATTTATCATTTTAAAACAGTTCAGGAATAATCTGCTTGAACTGTTTGTTGGCTTGGAATATTCCAGTCTTTATGAATAAACAACATTGAAGGAATTTCAATGATATCAGAAGGCAGAAATCACAGAAACAGACTAGGATTTCCTAAATAATATAGATTTAATATAATGGAAAATTTAAACTTATCATAATTAATGTGTGTGCATTTCAAATAAGTTTGCTCTTATCATCTCAGCATTTGTAAGGACAATTTGCTACAATGTGTGACTCTACTTGAAGTTATGTAGTTGTCTTTTTAGGGAATCCAATTTACAAGGGAAAAAAAGGGAGTGAAATTCAAAATAACCCTGAAATTAGTTTGATAAGGAACATTGCAAAAATGTTCGAAAACTGTTTTCGCTTGGCAACTTTAAGCAATCGAGTACTTATAAACTTAAGGTTTTTCTAAACCTTGCCATTGGAAATTATTAGATTTCTTTAGACTGTTAGGATAAGGGGAAAAGTACTAAGCCTTTTTGAAAACTATCTTTTGGGCAGGCAAAGGTTTCTTAAAATTAGCTCCACTATTAGTGAGCAATTGAGCGCAAGAATTAAAGTGCCTCAAAGAACAATCTTAGGGCCAATTATTTTCTCAACGTACATAAACTCACTATAGGGAACTAATGGGAATAATTAGGTCTTAAGCAGATGATACAGATTTGCTCTTCAATGGGGATCATGGAAGGAAGCAAAGAATAACAGTCACAATGCAGTCAAGACTCGAGAGCCGCTAATAATCAAAATTTTGCTCATGATTTCTTCTAGAAAAGGAATCAAATTGTATAATGAAAAATTAGATTATTATTGGCTCTTGAATTGATGGAAACTTTTCTTGGAGCCACTCAAGAGCCAGTGATAGTCAAAGTTTGGGTTAGTTTGGGCACGTTTGGGTTTGCTAGCTATAACCTTGATTCGCTGCAAAATTGTTCCGGAGCCAATCAAGAGCTGGTGATATTCAAATTTTGAACTATGATCGGCTTTGGATTCGCTAGACGATTTTCCAAGAGGAGTCAAAACTCTAAAGCCGCTAATAATCAAAATTTCAACTTCTCATAGCGAATTATGAGTCAGTTCCAATTAACATTTTTTACTTCCAGCTGTCCTTAACCGGCTCTTGGAAAATAATTATACAATAAATCAAGAACCAGATAATCACATTTTGAACTGTTACTGGCTCTTGATTTGCTAGAAAAATTTCCTAAAGCCAATCAAGAAAAGGAATCAAAAGCTGTATAATGAAAAATTGGATTATTATTGGCTCTCGAATCGATGGAAAATTTTCTTGGAGCCAATTAAGAGCCAGTGATAGTCAAAGTTTGGGTTAGTTTGGGTTAGTTAGCTATAACCAGCTCTTGATTCGCTGGAAAATTGTTTCGGAGCCAATCAAGAGCTGGTGATGGTAAAATTTTGAATTATTATCGGCTCTGAATTCGCTAGACGAGTTTCCAAGGGCAGTCAAAACTCAAGAGCCGCAACTAATTAAAATTTCGACTTCTTATAGCGGTTTTTGAGCCGGTTACAATCAACATTTTCACTTCCAGCCGCCCTAAATTATCCAATGGATCAAGAACCAGATAATCCTCGAGATAATTACATTTTGAACTGTTACCTGCTCTTGATTCGTTGGAAAGTTGTTCTGGAGCCAATCCAGAGCCGGTGATATTCAAATTTTGAACTATTATCGGCTCCGGATTCGCTAGTCGATTCTTCCAAGGACAATTAAAACTCAAGAGCCAGTAATAATCAAAATTTCGACTTCTTATAGCGATTTTTGAGCCAGTCCCAATCAACAATTTTACTTCCAGCCACCCTTAATTGGCTCTTGAAAAATTATCCAATAAATCAAGAACAAGATTTGGAAAATACTTTGGCTCTGTTTTTCAAGAACCAAATAATTTTATTATATTGGTCTGTCAGCGGACTTTTTCTTTTTCGAAAATAACAGTAGAACAGGTTCTACAGAGAATAAAAAAATTAAAGCCAAAGAAAGCCACCGGTGGGGATGATGTACCAGCCACTATTTTCAAGAAATATGCAGGGGCTCTATTTGTGTCTCTTGCTCTTGCTATATTTATTAATGATTTGCCAAGATGTGTTAAATACTCAAAAAGCCTTCTATTTTTCGCTTTTGAACCAAATTCTAATTTTTATGGGTTTTTTATTTATGGAGAGTTCGAGGGTGTCAATGAAAAAACTGTTATTTTTTCCTAAATATTTTGGAAGGACTTTTGTATGAGATTTTGTATGGATGGTTATTTGTGTTAAGTGGAGGAAATTGTTTGCCAACTCTGCATATTGGTATACCTTGATGCAAATTTGATATTTTTACTAGAATTTTTCCAGGTACAGTAGAGAATTTTGGTTAGTTGAAAAAATACCTTTGAGTTGGAGGGGTCAGGGTGAGCCACCATACTTTCCACGAGGACTAGACCACTAGTGGAAATCATTGTAAATTTTTTTGGGAATTACATATTAATCAATCAAGAATACATGGAAATCATTTGAGAGTCCCTGGGAATAACCTAGGAATCGCTAGGAATCTCCTAGGACTCAATGGAAATAACATAGGAATCCATTGGCAATCACTGAGAATCATGTGGGAATCGCTAGGAATATCATCTCATTCTAACCCATAAGTAGCATATCATACATTTTAAACGATACAGAGTACCGGTCAGTTGTGTATTTGCCATCAATGGTTTTAGGCAACAGAGTGGTAGACAATTTAAAATGAATGTCATATCTCAACGAGTTTCCCAATAACTGAGCCAATAACTGAACTCGAGACTACAAAGAGAAGAAGAAAAAGAACAAGATGAAGATGCTCTCATCAACCAATTAAATTTGCTCTGACTGGTTTGTGAATTCTGTGAGAACAGACCAAAAGTTTGACAATGTTGTAGAGCATAAAAATGAAAACATGAATCTTGAAACATCTCTGGAATCCGACTTGCCAAAAGAAGACACAGAATTTCTTCACACATCAGGGTTTAGCGATTGCAATTCGTTACAATTTAGAGATTATTCAGGGCTCAACTTTAATTTGGTTCTTTTCAGAGAAGCAGGGACGTTTGTAGATCGAGTATTAAGAGCTATGGGAATGACCCTGAGGAAGACACAGAAGAAAAAGTCGAGAATCCAAGGCAATAAGAACTTGGAAAGGGAAAGGGGAAAGTAGAATAAATCGAGGAATAATTACTAAGCACTGCTAGAGGCAGGGACGATAGCACATCTGCATCAGAATCAGAAATAAGTTTGTCGTGAAACCCTAACTGAAGATGTCTCTGATTCAGATGAACATCCGAGTGAAATCAAAGAAACATCCATTATTTAAGATCCATATTATGCAGTTTAGACATGTAATGGTATCTAGGGCTCAACAACTATTTATACCTATAACAAAATCAGTGTGGGTGTGGACAAACATGAAAATAACAATTGCTAACTTTTGGAAGAGTTGCAAACACAGAAGTTGCTAATTTTTCAGTGAAAACGTGTTTTTATAAGAGAAAATACTGTTTATTCTGGTCATATCAATGCGAAGCTTAACATTAGACATCGTTTTCGTAATAAAATCAGCTGGAAATCGGATGATTCTGGGAAATTATTAAGGAAATCAGGTAGGTAATCAATTGGGAATGATATAGGAATCCCCAGAAAAAATGGAAATCACCTGGTAATCATACAAAAATATCTGGAAATCATTGTACAGGGTCTGTTCCTCATAATTAGTGCGGCTCCTACAACGTTAACTAAAGAAAATACAAAAAAAAGTTTAATACAAAAGTTGTAGGGTTTTATGTCTATTATGTTTTGCACATGTCAAAATGGGCTAATGACAGGTGCCAACTGTCATAATGACAGCACTTGCATTTTTTCAAATAGAACACCCTGTATATTTTTAGCTAGAATGATAGATTTTTGTCTTCTGATTCCAAGTATACCATATATGTTGATATTTGGTCCAGCTGTTTTTGCGCTTTTTGATTTTAAAATTGCATTGAGCAAGCCTCATCATTGATATTAGAAACTGGAAACAGACCTAATTTAGGGTAATGTAAATGCATTTTTAAACTTGAACAGCTGAACTAAATATCAACATATATGGTATATTTGAAATCACACAAACCTTTGAAGATAAAGTTTCACTTTTGTATTTGTAAAAGACAGTTACTATTGGCAATGGAGGTAGAAGTACCTACTTTTGCTGCCCCTGAGAGCAGAGGCAAAATTATTTCTAACGCAATTATTGTCATAATTTATTCCACACTCAATGAAAATAAAGCTGGGCTTTTGGATCTTTATGTCTAATGAACATGAACATATTTTTCAAAAGAAGAACTTGCCAAACTAAAATCTGCCAAAGCTATATCAAAGATTCAATTTCAGATGATCTCATCTTAACATTCTTTGACTCAAGCAAAATCCCTTGGCAAAACAAACAGTCATTGCAAAGAAAAGAAAAATAAACTTTATCACATAAAAACATGCCTATTAATAATTTTTGATAACAAGTTAGCAATTATAATGGGTTTTTCAAAATTTAGGTCAGATAGTATAGGGTACAAAGATTAAATCAGAATAAAATTTGGCACAATTTAAATGGGTTTTGTTGATGATTGTGACATTTGACCTTCACGAATGAAATTTGTGTTATTAAATGAGCTGAATATCTTTGCAGTGTGCAAATTTCTGAGTAATTTGTCAGATTATTATGAATAATTTGATGACTCAAAGTAAAGATAATCCTTCTTTAAAGTAGGATTATCTTTGCTAAAGGGTACCACTAGGAAAAATTGCTGATTTTTACTTATGCATATCTGCATATTCCATTTCTTTTTAGAAATGAAACAACCAAGGAAACAACAATGTACATAGTTATCTAGATCAAAGAATTTCTTTGATTTACCTAATAGTGACTTTTGAAGATTTTAGGAAAACAATGGACTTTTATTTTTTTCAATAATTCTGATGAATACCCATATCATTAAAATTAGGTAGGAAGGTACTTAGTCATGTGTTTCTACTTCACTAATCATTTCATATCAAATTTAATCATATTTATTGGTGTATAAAGAAAACCATTTGCATTCAAGCATGAATTATGAGACTTTATATTGATTCTGTAAAAAGTAAATAGGAAATATGCTTATTTTTGAACATAATGCTATTAAATAATGGTTTTATGAGTCATTTTCAATTGAGAAAATATATTGCCCCTATGATTATCAACTTATGACTAGGATTATGATAACGGTAGAGCTAAAATTATAGGTATAAAAACTAAATTTTCAAACTAAAAACAACAAAAATAATATTAATTGATACGCAAAAAGTTTAATTTCTTTGTGATAAAAATAAATACAACATCCTTGTTCAATGACAAAACAAATAATGCAAAGAAATTATTCTTACCAAGCAGGGTGATTCCTACGAAGAGTTGGATCTTCATCTTGGGCAATTATTTATTGCATTCGAATAAACTTAGAAATTATTATTTTATTTTCCGGAATTCCGCAGTATTTAACAAGACAAACGTTCACAACGAAATGTCAGACTTTTCTGGTGTTTCCCTTTGACTTGACGACAAAACATAAAACAGCTGACGCAGTCAGTAAGTTGATGACACATCCTTAATTGATTTGGCGAATTAGAGTAGCAAGGTCACATTAATAATATTTCTATCTTTGTTTGTTGTTGAGAAAAAAGCGAAATAGAAAATAATCAATTTAGGTTTGTATATATGCGACATCTATACTGAATAAGTAATACTAAATACGTATCATCATGGCCGGCAAGGTCGACTTCTGTAAAGCAATGGCGAATTCAAAAATCAATTGAATCTAATGGCCGCTAGAACAAGGCTAGAACTAAGCTATAAAAGCAGTTTGCTATTGTTTTTTGGTGTTTGTTGTAGTATAAAGTTGAAATTCAAACACAATTTGAAAAAATAATAATATAGACAAGTAAGTACCAAAGTACCTATACGTAAGAGTCTGAAATCGTCCACTTTGTTGGCTTTTTCTTTTCTTTCCTTACTTTTCTGTTAAACTCCGATTCTTTCCTGCTATTCCCTAGATGTCGTTTCGTCTTCTTTTCTTCACTGTATTTTCTGGATGTCTTTTTGGTATCCTGCTGTAGCTTGTAGCAGTTGTAGCCATATACGTAGGTACTAATCTAGTAGGCCCAGTAAACACGTATGTACCATCGTCACCAAAAGTATCTGGGACTTACCAGCATTAATTTTTTGTCAACGCTGTGAAAATAACCCGAAAAACCAAACTCCAACTGTCGCAAAACACGCTAATCTTGAAAATGTTTGGGAAAAGTTAGAGTTTTGTCTGAGTTTAAGTTTTGTTTTTGTTTTGTCGGTTTGGTGGAAAACCGGCATTAGGCTAGCCCAAGGTTCCTAAAGTCAATAGGTTATCTGGTAATGGGAAACTTGATGCCGTCATCTGAGTAGAGATGTGAGTGTGAAAAGTTTCAATAAAATTTCATTTCATTGAAAAGTTTCAAGGCAGTTCAAAACTTTTCAAAATTTCGTGAAAAGTTTAAAGATCATGAATCATGCATTGTGACTTTGTCCCAGGTTTGTTAAAACGAAAACGCACGTCATGGTCGTGGGCAAAAAAATAATTAACGAGTGACGAAAACAGAATTTTTTGCAACGAAAAAACAGTTGTTTTCAAGTTGCAAAAAATTTTTGACAAGTAAAACACTATACTTTTTCTAAGACCATGTTTTGATTTTTGTTGTTAAACTTATGTTTTTTTTACAAGAGTTCCTACTTGGTTTGATAGCTGGCGCCATCTATGAAAAGTGCTCGTTTTTGATTAATTTTATACTTATATTTTGCTTTTATTACATTATATAAAGCAAAATTGTAATATACTATAAATGAAACACAGTCATTTGAGTGATGGTCTATTTATTACTGAAAATATTCAATTCTCCGTACCCAAAGGAATGGTACTCTAGTCACAAAAAACCCATTGTTAATCTAACCATACACTAATAGTTGAGCTAGCGCATACACGACTATTTAGAGACGTTATGCACATATATCACAAAAATTTACATAATTTTGTTATGAACTATGTTTTTTCATTGTGCTCTACAGAAGTGAAATATAATTGGATTTGAAAAAAATGTATTTAACATGTAAAATTTTAATCATTCACTTGCGTCACTAGTGAGGAAAGTTAACGTTATGGGATATTTCATCACTAGTGACGAAAATGACGTTTTCGGCTAAGGAAAAATATGACAAAAGTTGTTTATTTTTTGATGGTCATAGAAAATAGTTATTTATGATATAAGTGCTAAAAGTGACATTTTATTTTGTGAAAAGGGAAGTTTGGGACACGACGCCAAAGGCGGAGTGTTCCATCCCTTTGAACAAAATAAAATCACTTTTAGCACGAATATCATACACTATTTTTTCTACAAACGCACTAAAAGTGATTACTTTTAGCACTAGTGCTAAAAGTAATCACTTTTAACACCAGTGTCATAAAATGGCATTTTAGACACTGACAGCATCCGTTAAAAATGACACTTTTAGTGACGTTTGTAGAAAAACAGATTTTTTCACTATTACGCAATTTTTGTTATTTCCTCAATCCTCAACCGCAATATTGTGATTTAATGGAAAGGAATAATTGATAAAAATTATATTATTCATCAATTCAATTTATTGAATACCTATCATTTCGAAAAAATAATTTTAGAGGCCCCATTCTTCCTGTACTTAACTTTTCAAAAAAAAATTGAAAAGTTTCAACTTTTCATGAAAAGTTTCACGAAAAGTTTCAAATTTGAAAATTTCATGAAAACTTACATCTCTACATCTGAGGTGCCTTATTCATTTATTTATTGAACGTCAGGGACGTATATAAGGGGTGGAGGGGGGTTCGAACTCCCCTGTTTGCGGCATTCTAAGTTTCACCCCTTATTGAACTGAATAATTTTATTTTTTTTGAAAAATAAACGTTTTTGGGCCTGGTACCCGAAAAAATATTTCGCCTTCGGCGATATCCTGAGCTGTGCTACACCAGGTTACCTATATACATCGTCTGATCTGAAATTGGACCCCCTTCCAGCATATACCACGAGTAGCCACTGCTCTAAACAGTCTAAACCCCCTCCATGTAAAAGCTATATAGCTACGTCGTAGAACGTCGTACACTACAGGAGTTAAACTCCAAGCGCAGTTAAAATAATAATAATAATAATAATAATAAAAAGTTGAACATAAAACAAAAATTAAAATTAAACTTTTAAAACTACGTCAATGTTAAAAACGCATAGGTATAAGCTAACACAAACAATGAGAACAATGAACACAAAGCATAGAGAACAGTGAAATAAAATAAATTAAAAACCAAAATGAATGTCTACAACAAACGTCTCAGCGTGCGGAGACTAGCTGAGAACAGCTGCCGGATTACAATTTCACTAGTCGACACGAGTCGAGCTTTTCGTATATGCAACTTCAACGTTATTTCCTAGTCGCACCTTCGACTTCGAGTAATTAGAATCCCTATCCAGGTCGATTGTTGCGTAGAAAGTTCTCGTGCCTCAGACGCTACGCTAATACGGTACCGCTAACAATACGGTATTTCACAGGGTATTTTGTAGTTCTCGGACACGAAGATACATAATCCTCTAATTCCTTATTTTGTTTACATTTTGACAGCTGAATTGAGTGATCCAACTTTTTTTGCTTGTTTTCTAACTTTTATTGATCCTGGAGATTCCTGAGCTTGATTAATTTTCGCTTGGTCTTTTTTATGAAGGAATTATTAGAAATTGCTGTTTTTGCATCAGACATAAATGGAGCGAAAACTCGTTTTGACATAGCATAGCGTTACAGTAAGGCTTCCGTTAAATAGCGGGCTCCGCTAACGCTAATACCGATATACATACTTCAAATAGCGTTACGGTATTTGAAATTTGGACGGCACGAGACCTCTCTATTGTAGTTGCTCATCAAGAGGTCAACAAATGCACCCCAGCCATAATTTGTTCGATGAGTGGTCACAAAAAAGAGCTGGGTTTGCCTAGTTTGTCGAATTGGCACACGAAAACGGATTTCTGAAAGTAGAGGACTACAGGTTATTATCCCCTGGACCAGCCTATAAAGAAACAATAGCAGCTGCTCACGCCGTCTATTCCAATGATTCCAGGACACACAGGAGAAGCCTAATGCTGTGGTCGAGGTTTTCATGGGGAAAGTGATGTTTGTACAGGAGGCATTTAGCAAATTTTGCTCGAACTCTTTCAATCCGTTGTATGTGACAGTTGTAAAAAGGAGACCAGATCACGCATCAGTATTCAGGAGGTATCATGTAGATGCTTTGTGTTACGCTATGTGGTTACGCTTCACAGAGCCCCAGCATCCTAAACCCTCTGTCCACAATATTTTCAATGTGGTTCTGGTTATCAAAAGTTAAATTACTGTCAGATATCACTCCCAAATCATTATAAACGTCAACATGTTCAATTATCTGGTTTTCGGTGGTGTAGCCAAAAAGGCTGGGCAGTCCGGTTCTTCAAAAATTGCATTGACTTACATTTCTTGACGATCAATTCCAAAAAACTGTTCCTGCACCATGCAACAAACCGGTCCAAATCCGCTTGAAGGTTGACATGTGCGGACCCGTTTTCCAACAAAGTTTGAGGATGATTTGAGGTCATCGGCATACAGAAGAAACTGAGCGTTGTGGAAGCAGCTGGACACATCATTGACGAACATAGGAGGAATATTATTATTGGACCTATGTGTGACCCCTGGGAACACCGGAGATGATTTCAATTTCCCGTCATGCTGCCCCACCCACAGTACAATACTGCCAGCGCTCGCTAAGGTACGACCCAATCCAGCACCTCATACATGAAATGCCCATCTTGAAGAGCTTCATAAGGAGCAGCTGATCACAGACCCTATCGAAAGCCTTTGATATATCGGTAAAAACAACGTCGACTATGTGACCAGCTTCCAGTGAATGGACCAGGTAGTTTTGATAAACGGCCAGGCTTGTTGCTGTAGATCGACCCTGGTAAAAACCAACCACAACATCATATCCACGGAGAGCAATGTGCACCCAAACATCCTCGAAGAGGACAAGTGCAGGTGAATCAATTTCGGATGCATTAGTTCTTTTCACGTGGCTCCAGTTTAAACTAACCGGGTCAGGCCGGCCCAAGGTTACTTTTAGGATGGAGCGAGATCTGACTTTGGCGCCCCTAATTAAGTAAATGCGAATCGTCGTATACTCTATCCACCGATCAGATGTTCTAAGCTAAGTACCAAGAAAAAGTACTTAAGTATCAATTACAAGTTTTTTTTTAAATATGAATCAAGTACCAGTACAAGTATAAGTAATTACGAAAGGCAATACTTAAAATGTCAAGTAAATTGACTTAAATTGCCCAAACTCAAGTACGAATACCAAATTCCACGAAAGTCAGAGTCAATTCACTTAAACACCCGGCGCTGGCGCGCGTTTGCTGATTCTTGCTGCATATGTTAGCTCAGTTCCAACCGACAAGAGAACCGTTCCAGAACCCGTAATTTCGAGTTGTCCACCTAATTTTCAATAAGTTGAACATTTATTCTACTTGACAAATGAATTGATCAACTGGAAACTACCGTTCTAAAACGTTTCTCATGTCGGTTGGAAAGAAGCTATTATCGACATTATCGTATCGTTTTTGCGTTCTCACACCTATTGCTGCGTCAGTTTAAATAGGTTTTGCAATGTTTGCGTGTATTTATGACGTCACGCGATGAATAGATAAAATTTTATTTGGTCGTATCTACCTTATTATTCTGAGTAGCGATGCAAGATTTTCATAAGAGTTCTTAGAATTTTCCTTTATTTTCCGAATACAAGTTGTATTTTAAGGTTACACCCCCTTTAATAGGAGATATTCAGTATAGGCACCACAGGCACAGGAATTGGTATTGAGAGACGCCAGCTGGGCTCTTCCTACCTACTGGCTGGGTTTCGGCTGATGTCTTATCACAGACTTACCACCCTTTTGCTCGCAAGCAGAATTGCAGAATATCGAAAAACGAAGACATGATTCAGAGTAGTGTGTCTATCTGATTGTAAAAATCATAGCTCCGCTATCCTGGACTATTTCTCCATAAAATTTCAATATGTTGAAGCTAAAAGCTTCCTTAATAAATAAAAAAAAATTGGTTGATCTTGGTTTCCAGAATTTTTAGAAAAAAAAATCAGGAACGAGGGTATCAGGCTATGGCAAAGATATCACTAAGTGTGTATGTCTGATTGTAAAAATCATAGCTCCGTTATTCTGGGCTATTTCTATATAAAAGGTTAGTATGCTGAAGCTAAAAGCTTCCTTAATAAATAAAAAAATATTTGGTTAATCGAAGTTTTCAGAATTTTTAGAAAAAAAATCAGGAATGAGGCCATCAGACCATGGCAAAGATATCACTAAGTGTGTCTATTTAATTGTAAAAATCATAGCTCCGTTATCCTGGATTATTTTTCAATGAAATTTCAATATGTTGAAACTAAAAGCTTCCTCAATATGTTAAAAAATATTTGGCTCCTCCAGGTTTCTCAGATTTCCAGGAAAAAAATCAGAAATCAGGCCATAGGCTGTAATGCAGAAATATCACTCAATGGGGCTTTCGGATTAAAAAAAATCGTAACTCAACTATCTTTGGTTTTTATCCAATCAAATTTTGGTATGCCAAAGCTAAAAGGCTCCTGGATATATAAAAAAATTCTACATTGCCCAAAGTTTCCAAGATTTCCAGAAAAAAAAACAGAAATCAGGCCATAGCTAGGCTGTAATGCAAAAATATCACTCAGTGGGGCTTTTGAATTAAAAAAATCGCAACTCAGCCATCTTGATGGTTTTTTTCGACTCAAATTTTGGTATGTTTAACCTAAAAGGCTTCTGGATATATGAAAAAATTCCACATTTCTCAAAGTATCCCAGATTTCCAGGGAAAAAATCAAAAATTAGGCCATAGGCTGTAATGCAAAAATATCGTTCAATGGGGCTTTCGGATTAAACAGATTTCAGAAACATATTTTTCGCTTTTTTTTTTTTTTTTTTTTTTCACCAAGGAACAAGTCGGGGGCGCCCCTCGAGGTCTGGCGCCTGGAGCGCTCGCTCCATTCGCCTTATGGTAGGGCCGGCCCTGAACCGGGTTACAAAACGGTTAGAGAAATGACATACCATTTACAAAGTGACCTGATGGATACAAACCGGAGCCACGTGAAAAGGTTTATTGAGACCTGAAGATACCGCATCCAAAGATCCTCCACCACGCCGAAGACCAAGCATATCATAGTCTCTGTCTTGACGAAACACTGTGTAGCCATTCCGAAAATATTCTCCGTTAAGATGACCTGAAGATAGCCAATTCTCCGTAAACGAAATGACGTCATAGTTTAAGTCCTCAACACTGTGTGAGAATTCCCTAGATTTCGTCCTCAAACCCCTGATGTTTTGATAAAATAACGTCGTGAGGTCTTTTTTTGTTTGTTGGTGTCGATTAGACCTCACAGCATTACTTCGGACAACGCTTGCATGTCCATCATTGACAGGCGCGGGTATAAAAAATTACTAGATGCAATATTTGGGGCGCGGATGTTCTGTTTCGATTCCTAATTCCGTCTGAATTCCGACCCCAGGTCTTGAAGCCACACGGTGTTACTTTTTTGTCCAGTTCCAGGATGATAAATATTTGTTGATTTCGACGCTACTTGTATAATAGTTTTGGCAGATATATTTGGCCAATTCCCATTTGCCTTCATCAGTAATTTTTCCATTTACAACATGGCATGGCTTCAGGATTTTGTTACTCTCCACGTAGGTGATATTTTTCAGGTTCTTAACCTTTCAATCTTATTGTTTAGATTAAGCATGAGTTTGTTGAGCGCTGTTTTACCTTTTACAAAAGGTGCTCCTACAATAAGGGTGTTAGTATGCTGCGATGAGCTATGAACATCTTCTGGACTGGAACTGATCATTGGATATGGTTTTTCCTTTCCTTGTTTTCTCAGAACTGGTGGGTATAATTTTTTAGTCATATTTGTTGAAACGTTGAGACAATTTTTCATGGAAGTACGTTATATTTTCAAGAAGGCCGTTATCTGCATTTTGACAATTTGTATCGTACTTGTTTCTGGTGACTTGTTTGAAAATTTTTCCGTAGTTAAAGTCGTTTCTACTGCCCATTAGCAATATATAGGGTGTCCCCGCTCAATTGTTCAAAAATGCTAGGGTGGGTATATAGAGGAACCATAGAGAAGTAGTTTGAGATAGGACACCGATGGTCGGAAGTGCATTGTTTCCAAAATACAGGGTGTTGAAATTTAAACAACCCCCTTTCATATCAAGGGAGATGTTTATATTTCAACAACCTTCAACAGATTATTGATTTAGGAATGATATTTAAAAATCCGTATAATGCACCCCCATTTTCTACCTAGGGGGTTTATTAGAAATATGTAATTCAAATTCGTCTGAGACGGATTTATTAGCATTGAAATACCAATACCGGCAAACATTGCGAAGGGGGCTGTTGACTCAATTGCTTACATCAAGTAGGAGCAAGTGATAAAAGTGTCTAACTACTTACTACTTGACGCAAGTAGTTACTTGACTTGACCGAAACTATTTACACGATGCAAGTAAAAAAAATTCCTTGACTTTATCATTCTATATGACCGTTTACTTGACCCGTTTAAACTCGGCTGTGGCGACAATAGAGGACCCTCCGCCATATTCTTCCTAATTTTAAATAGAAATCTAGAAGTAAGCCACGCCTCCGCTGCCATATTCTTCCTCATTTTCAATATGAATATATAGGATTTTAAACAACCAATCATAAAAATAGGAGCGCAATGGGCCACTTTCACATTTTTCAAAAACATATTTAAATTATTCTTTTAGTCATTCTAATACTATCTGTATACTTTTTTCCGAAAAAAAAACGCTTATTTTTGAAAAAAAAATTAATTAATAATCGAATTTTTAAATTGGCGCGAAAACGCGTACCAGGTTTGTGACGCCACAAACCAGAAAATCAACAAAAATGCGAGGATGCCAAATTTCTCATTAGTAAATTATAACACATTTCACTATAGCTAGAAACTATTTTTGTCCTTTACTACATTATAAAAAAATATAGGATAGGTATCATCCTTATTAACTCATTTTAATTTCGCATTTCTACATGTGGCAACAAAAACGTCAAAATCGGCTTTAGCCAAAGCGTTTTCAATCACGTGATTTTTCGTTTAAATTTTTAGTTTTTATTTATTAATTTATTTAATAATCTGACTGAAATCTTGTAAAATATTGTTGATTCTCGGTTGCATTGATGTATCTGCGTCAAAAAATATCATAATTTGCCATATTCCCGGCACGTGAAAGTGGCTCATTGTCGCCACTGTGGTTTATTGAGCTATTTATTGAGTCACTGTTGCGGGAACATGAGCAAAGAAGTGTGATGAAGCAGGACTTAGAACAGGACATTCCTGGCATTTCTTTAGAGGGGATTCACAATGCGCTTAACAAGATGGAGAACTACAAAGCTTGATAGCAATCAAAGCAGCGTACGTATCATTTATATCAAACAACGTTTCCAGGATGGATCCGCCTTTTAATTGAAGGTTTATTATAGAAATCTCTTTTCAAAAAACTACTCTAGATAAAGTCTGTTTTTTTTTCTTTAAAGATAATTCCCCAAGTCAAAACTTTAGTAACTATGTTGCATTGAACTTAATGTCATTTTGACTTTTATCTTTAAAAAAAAAGAGACTTTACTATACTGGTTGTCCCCAAATTGAACAACACGAGCCGCCCCTGCGACGGTATGTCTCCCGCTATACCCAGTTTCCAGCAGCAGGATGATTAATTACGGAACGATGAATATGCATGAGGGAGCCCTGCAAGGCTGTAACTTTGGGGGGACGGTTGGGGGAGCCCTATGCGTTATCTGAATACTAAATACTTACAAAACTCCGCGCGTATAATATGTACGAATAGCGTTTTCCGCTCAAAATATGCGTCGAAATGGAAATGGAAAAATAAGTTAAAAGTTATATAAAACGGGCCAGAGATTTGCGCTGCGCAAAATGGAGGATTATGGGTATTGTGGGTACTTTGCATTTATAAACCCAGTACGAAGTTAGAAATTTTATATTTTGGTCTCCGTTAATTATTATGCTACGGAATGCTTTTTGGTCTGCTTACAAGAAATCCAAATCTCTCCTAAAATTTGAGAGAATAATAACATATATCATCCAACATTAATTAATAGATGTAGTGTGTAGTATAGTATAAACTTTAGGTATATACTATATAAACATGGTTTTTTACTGATTTTGAGCCCTTCCAGTAGTAAGTTCCATGGAAACTGGATCTTTTTGCAATCAAAAAAGCTGTTTTAACATCAAGCTGCACATCATTGTTCAAGACGCTTTGTTTAAACTTTTTCTCTTAGTAATCACCCCCTTCAAGTCTATAATTCTTTATCATTTTTTGACTTTTCTACTAGTTCCCATATGTCTTCTAAGACTCTCCGAAGTCTTCTTCAACACTATCTTTCCATCCTGAATCTAGTTATAGTTATAGTGTAGTGTAGTTGTAGTTATAGTTGGTTATAGCTTCTGAATAGGTTTGTGACACATCCGACATAAAAATCTTTTGTGAAAGTGCCAGCAAAATCTATTTTTCCATTAAACCAAACTTCATCATCTTCTGAAGCTCTGGTTTTAATTAGGGATAAATTGTTGTTGAATTAAATAAATTGACCAAATAAATTCCCTCCATACACAAAGCTACAATTTCATGCAAAACAAAAAGTATATAAGTACCTACTCAGGTTACCTGGGTGCGTGTCCGTCTTTCCCAATTCAGATCCAATCAATTTATTAAGACACATTCACGTATGTATGTAAAAACGTATTGCCACGTCAGATGCAATTTCCAGCTAATATATCTGGAAATGGGGTGCGCGATAACACACCCCAACAGCAAAACGTACGTCAAAGCGAGCGTATTAGCTTTCGCTCGGTATCTTTCATCTCATCTCGAATAACGCCTTTCGTAAGCCAATTATTTGATTGCTTGTTTCGGATGCTTTAGTGTATATGGGGAGGTTAATAAAAAAAAAAACATCATTACCCAAACTGGAAATTTTATTATTTTTGAAGCAGAAGCCACACATGACTTTATTTTTCCAGGAAATATTTGCTAATTCTTGAACGAGAATGAGATGATATAATTGGTTGGAAGCAACTCTAAAATCTCACAATCAACCCCCAGATTACTTTTGGAAATGGGAAAAAAGTGGCTTTTGATGATTCGAAAACATCCAAACTATTATTCCCCAATCCCCTGTATGCATTGAATAGGTACTTAAACAAAATTTTACGAGAATTCTAGAGATTCCTCGAGTGATTGGTTTCGTATATGTATAAAGCGCATATCAATAATAGAAGTTGTCAGTAGAGACAGTTAAAGTGCGATATTCGTGATGTAAAGAAATCTATAAGAGAGTTCATTCAAATTATTCTTCCCTAGCTAAATGAAATCATTTTTGATGAAAAACTGGCAAAAGTAAATAAAACATAAAAACGCACAAAAGGTCCCGAAATAATTCAATAAATCACCGCCCTAGAAAACGCCGCGATGCATCCCCCAAACAAAACCAAACAGATAGAATAATAAATGGCCAAACAAGACAGACAATTTACCGCCACATTACGACATACAAAGCGATGGTTTTATTGTGTACCAAACCACATTTGTAATGAGCAACATCTGGTGGTAAAAAAGACGGTTTATGTGTTTAACAACGTTTACGTTCGGGGGATGGTCTTTTTTGCGACGATCCCCAAGAGAGGATGTTAGTTAGTCCCTTTGGATTCAAGTACAGTTAAACCCTATGGTGATTCTGGTTTATTGACAAATTATTTTAAAGAAAATTAATCACACCATTTTTTTATTTGGTTTAAAGGTTCCCGAAGAAGAAAAGTGCGTTTTGGGCGATGAAAAATAGTTATTTATGATATAAGTGCTAAAAGTGACATTTTATTTTGTGAAAAGGGAAGTTTGGGGCACGACGCCGAAGGCGGAGTGTTCCATCCCTTTGAACAAAATAAAATCACTTTTAGCACGAAGATCATACACTATTTTTTCTACAAACGCACTAAAAGTGATTACTTTTAGCACTAGTGCTAAAAGTAGTCACTTTTAACACCAGTGCCATAAAATGACATTTTAGACACAGACAGCATACGTTGAAAATGACACTTTTAGTGACGTTTGTAGAAAAAAGGGTTTTTTCTTATTCTATACATTTGATTTTATGACAAATCAATTTTTCAAAAATAGATTCACTAAAGATTCTCTTAACAAAATAAGCCGCAGCAAATTTCCTAAATCCCACGTTAAAATCCGCGCCAATTACTTATCCCGTATCCCGTACTAGGTATCGGGAATTCCCACTAAAGCAGGAGATAAACCGGAAGGATGGAAGATCGAAGCTCTGTGCTTTATCCTAGACGGCTGCAGGAATAGAGATTCTAATCCACAACAAGACGATAGAATTTAGAAACCGGCTGCATTATTCTATCACCTGGCAAAGCTTTACTGTAAGCTGCCACCTGCTGCTGCTGCTGCTGCTTCTTGATGCTATGCTGAATTTTGGTATTTACGTTTTATTTTATTTGTTTCCTTAAAATCAATAGTAAAAAATTGAAATTGAATTTCTATACAGAATTATTCTAATGTTAGTCTTATTAAGTCCTGAAGGGAAAATTTGAATTGTGTATTTACTAACAAACGTCCAAATCATTAAAAAAATCGCGAGCCCCTATTTTCCATTATTATCATCCTCAACCCATCGATTTTTCATTTATTTGAGCATCAAACAAATGGGCACAATATATTTACAGTGAAAAACGTACCTATATGTATAAAGGGGAGGGTGACTCGTTCGTTTTATTTTACAGTAATTTATCTTAAAGTCGCAACAATGGGCTGTCATAATATGGGGATGATATGACACCTCGGACCCTAAATACTGTGTGGGTTTATATTCCCCGATCGGGGATGCGCACACGAGCGTAAGGTTATTGCCAAAAATTTACTTTTTATTGAATCGTATATATCAAATAGGGGTATTCGGGCGTCGTGTATATACGACTTTGGGGGGTGAATATATGATATAGGAGAAAGTTTATTTTGCAACGTAGGTTTTTTGTTTGTTAACATTCTACAAAATTGGCTGTTTTTCCTTCAATTACAAAGTCGAACTCCCAAAAAATCTCTATTGTTCAACCAAAAAAGATCAGAACTGCAACCTCAGCAACAAAAGTCTCAAAACTCTAACTGGATTTCTCTCAAGACACAGCAGATTTGAGGCACATTTACGGAAATTGGATTTGGAAGAAAGCGGTAGGTACTTGTAGATTGTATGTGAAGATGAAGAGGAGACACCTCATCACCTACTGAACTTCAATGCTATTGAGTCGTTCAAGAATGAAGCATTTGAGACATCTCCTCATCTCATACAATTAGAAGACATACATAATATAGTTAAATAAATCATCATTACCGATACCAAATAATCGTAACAAATCCGTGAATTTTTTGGTATCTATGATACAGTATTAATAACGATAGATCCCACATTAAAAATCATAGAGGATCTATCCCAGTCCGGTTGACCAAAATTGAATTTAAACGTCGGGATTATTGGTGAAATCGAATTCGGGCCGAAAGCTTTATGGCCGCACCGATGCGACGTAGCTTTTTAATCTCGATCGTAATTAGTTAATCAGAATTCAATTCGAAATTTCGGACCCGGTAGGATTGGTGCAGAGATTTGCAAAATTTCGCACCACATTTTCATGAGCCCGTTTGGGCCGGCGTGCGTACATTTAATCTTTCGTGAAAACGATATAAATGCCAATATAAAGTCCCTGTCGGGTTCAATAATGTTTTTGAATTAGGATGATATTTGGGTAATGAGGGCTGTATATGTATTTCAAATAGTTTGTACCATGGGAGATACAAAATGCAAATACATTTCTAGTACTGGGACTCTGTAACGAATAGCGACCAATATCTCTATTGGCGTAGGGAAGACAAGCTTTTTAACATATCGTCGCATTCCAGAAAACCAATACAACTTGAAAATAGCCGACAGAGTCTTTTCCAATGATAAGTGTCCTATGCCATCGTGAAAATGTAATACTACTTGTCGTCGTACAGATTTAGGCAGTACCCATTTTTTTCCGTCAGAAAATTTTCTATATAACCGAACATTTTCTAGACGATACTCCTCATGGATCCGTTTTCTTCCCGGTCTACTGGTTTCTTGCTAGAACTTCTATTGAATATTTACATATTTCATCTCCAAGCTGAGCGTGTAACACCCAATCGTCGTTCTTGATGTTAACTTCGTTGACTTTCACTGTTTTAGACAGCTGACAATTTTCTTCTAATGGATTTCGACTCAGAGCGTCTGCACGGATCATTTTGGCACCAGGGCGATACTCTATATCGAAGGTATACTCCTGGTTTGCCAACCACCATCTTCCTATTCGGGGAACTACATCCCTCTTACAAAAAGTTGTACGAACAGCTGGTCTGTCTCGCATAACTGGTTTCAGTTTGCCTGCGTGTTCTTAACAGAAATCTTCCAATACCCGACTTCGAGGCGTCCGTATGGATTTCTGTTCTGAGCTTAGGATCGTAAATTGCGAGAAGATGTCTGGATACGAATTTCTCTTTAGGGGTCTCAAATGCTGTACGTTAATCTGATTCCCAACAAAATCTTACATCCTTTTTCGTTAAAAATGTTAACGGTCTTGCTATGGCGGCAAAGTCCTTGATATATTTTCTAAAAGGCCCCGCTTAACCTAAGAACAGCCATACCTTATGCACATCTGTGAGCTCTGGATAAATTTTAACGGCCTCTTTTTCCTAATTCCCGGTTGGACTCTATCACGACATATTTCATGCCCAAGGTACCTACTCAACCTTTTACATAAAGAATTATTATTTAGAAAGCCTCAGTGTCAAGTTAGCTGGATTTCAAGGCGTCGAAAACTTATCTTAAAGACTGAAGCCCTGATTCAAAGTCTGCAGAAGGTATTGAAATATCATCCATATGTAGGCAACAATATTTCTGTAGCGTGAATTACCCAAAACTTTGTTGACGGTACGTTGGAATATTGCCGGAGCATTGCATAGGCCAAAGGGGACCCGGGTATACTCATAATGACCGTTAGGTGTTATGAAAGCTGTCTTGGGTATTGATTCATCTTCAATAGCTATCTGATGATAATCTGACGCTAAATCCAAACTAGTGAAAAACTGGCAACCGTTAAGTTTTTCGAGAAAGTCATCCGTGTAATGTGGTAATGGAAACCTGTCTTTCACGGTTTTTGAGTTAAGCGCTCTGTAGTCCACGCACATGCGCTCTTCGCCATTTTTTCTCCTTACCAACAATATAGAACTAGAATACGGCGATCATGACTCTTTAATTATCTTGTTTTCCAGCAAATCATCAACGATTTTTCTGACTTCTTTCCGTTCTGAATGCGATAGACGGTATGGTCTGTAAACCACTAGCTTATCGTCAGTGAGATAAATGGACATTTTAAGCACGTCGCTCTCTCCTTACTCCCCTGTATGTTGTGCAAAACAACATCTCAATGAATTAACCATATCAAGCAAGCGTTTGGCTTGATCAGGCCTATTATAAATCAAATCATTTTGACATAATGGTGTAGGATCGTTATTCAAAGTAATCGAGAAATTATTAACAGTAGGTATTACAAAAAAAAGATTTGTCTTCAAAACAACACCAAAATATTTATTGTACTCACATCAATATCTTGTGAGGAGATATTCGTAATAGAAATGTATCCACATTCTGCAACATAGTGCTCTTGACTGGACCTTGCTCTTAAGCCTCCGGGAACGTAAACTTTTCCATTTATCGCACTTTGCGAAGTGACAGTTACGAGCACCGAATTTCTGGAAGGGACCACCACAGCCTGCTTTGCCCATAGTGGTATTTTTCTCTTCGATTGAAGTACTTTACTCAAATCGTTCTGACTTTTCCGTTAGCCACAATCATCATAACATCAGATGAACTTAAGAATGGTCGACCAACCGTGACTGGCACGTCTTGAACCCCATTTGGTAGGTACCACAAAGGCTTGTACGTTAGCTTTTGCTTGGTCTATCTCGATGGTAAAATTTGTCTCACCAATCACAGCCACTAGAGATGTACCATATCCAGTTATTGTTACTGAACTAGGTGAAATTATCATATCGAATTCGCAAGCTTGCTCTTCTCTGATCAGCACAGCACTACATCCTGTGTCAATATAAGCTTTCGTTCGCTTTTCATTTATGACACAATCAAAGAAATATTCTTCGTTATTCCGTTATCAAGAGTTGCTGAATGCCACTAGCTGGTTCCTTGGAGATCGATGACAATCATTTTCTAAATGCCTCAATCTCTTGCACCGTCTACACTCAAGTCGCGGTTTTGGACATGTGAGAAATGGCCTGTCCGTTTGCACTTCTGTTCGTGTTTCTGGTTACTTTTGGCTTTCTTCGGGAAATCCTCAAAACTACGCCGATCGTACGGGCAAAAGCGTTTCCTAGAAGGTCCAGGATTTGAAAAATTTGTTTTTGTCTTGATTCAATGACCAAAGAAACTCTGCATAAAGGGCATCAGGCGTTTCATATCGTTCAGCTCGCGCTCCCACTTGGATGGTCGGGTCACTTATTCCATCTATTATGCAGGAAACTGCATTTTCGGATGGTAACTTTCTTCATTAGTTTTCTAAGAGACGTAGCAAAATCTTGGTGTTTGGGAAATGTTTTCAAAAGCAAACTCTTCCACTCATTCCAGTTCAAGTCGTACGAGACTAAGTTATCGTACCACTTTCGAGCTAGGCCACTTTATCGGCTCTGCATATGAAAAACCATAGTGTCTTCATTCCAACGATTGCTTTTTGTCTGTTTAATTTTATCTATTAATTTTGCACAGCTTAGGTTAGGATTTCCTTCGGTTTGAAATTCGGTATGCACTCCGGTTTTACAAAAATCCTACTCGGACCTGCCCTCGAAGTAGAGTCATAATTTGGAAAAATATTAGAAAAATACAAGCCGATCCTACTCCAAGAAATGATTTATTCTCACTAAATTATATTCATAGATATTTCATAACCGAGCGTAAGTTATATTGTAAGACCCTATGTTATCATTATACTAATAATTCTCCTTTCCTATGTTAATTATAAGCGGAAGCCTTTGTCAAAACTTAGAAAAATAAAAACTGCTTAATCAGCGGTACCCACTGCAAGTACCACCATTCCGCCAATGTAAATGCTGGCTTCAGCAGTTATTTCTTATAAATACAGCGTACAGAGCTTCCTGGAACTCATTCTATTATTTGTAGCCAGACTATAGTAATTAGAATCAGGTTCATTTATTTTCGACTTTTACGTCGTAGCAATTTGATCCACATATTTTCTTTTGTCACCATTGTATTTTAATTAATAAAATAATTGTATCGTTGTGCTGAAAAGTATCACCGCCTGTGATTCATCCGTTTCTTTTGGTGTTTTTTCTTGCTATACTGTTGAGATCAGGTGATGTGGAGGTTTACAGGGCATACTAAACTTGTCTAATTAGTGTATAAACTAGGTTTTATAACGTTCTCAAAGTTCCAATTTCTTAGAAAATTACTCAAACTTACTTTTTTAGGAATATCTCAAATTGGTGCAAAGCCTTTCGGACACCTCCCAGAGGTCCTAAGGTACATAGGCCAGCCATTTTATACATTAATGCGCAATTAATTAAAATCCAAAAGGGTGACTTCAAAAAATGACTATTTTTGAGTATTAGGATCTTAAACCTATGCTTCCTGAATATATTTCCTTTAGTTGCCCTTTAGATTCATACATTGGTTGTTCTAGATCTAGATTCGAATTCTCAAGAAAAAATTCAAATTAGAACAAACTTTTTCAAGATTAAGTTTAGTTAGTTTATGAAAATTTCTCAGGATATTTTTGACGCATTGTTTTTTAAATACTTTGTAGCCATTAGAGATACAAAATGCAAATATCTACATCCTAAGTACTGTGACACTGTAAGGAATAGTGATCAATATCTCTATTTCTATCGGCGTCGCCGCTCTATTTGATTTTTGATAAGATGAGAGAAGAAGGCAGCAAGTGCTATAGCAAGGGGAATAACGATCTTTATCCATTATAGAGCCCTACTCCTGATATCCTCAAACATCTTCGAAAACCCTAAACATCCTCAGAGCTTTCTCATCGTTCGACGTGTTTTGATTCTTGATATCCAACCATTTTTGTCATTACAGGCTTCAATCTGCCTGTCATTTTCTTATATGTTCGACATTTTCAAGCCTCGATTGCCATTTCAAGATCCAAGTTCTCTCAATTCTCAATTTGAATTTTACGTATTTTGACCACCTCCGGCATGCTAAACTTGCTTGAGAAGTCTAATTAGTGTATAAATTAGTTAATATGACGTTCTCGAAGATCAAATTTCTTAGAATATTACCCAAATATACTTTTTTAAGAAGATCTCAAATTGGTGCAAAGCCTTTCGGGCACCTCCCAGAGGTCCTAAGATACCTAGACCAACCATTTTTTATATTAATGCTAAATTAATTGAAATCCAAATAAGTGACTTCAAAAAATCACTGTTTTTGAGTATTTAGATCTTAAACCTATGCTTCTTGAACACAGTTCCTTTAGATATCCTTTAGATTCATACATTGGTTGTTCTAGATCTAGATTTTGATTTTTTTCTTTTTACTCAATGTTTTTTAAATACTTTGCAGCCATTGGAAGGAGTAGTCATTGGAAGGAATAGTGATCAATATCTCTATCTCTATGGGCATCCTCGCTCTTTTTTTGATTTTTGATAAGATGAGAGAAGATGACAGCAAGTGCTCGATTCTTGATATCCAACCATTTTTGTCATTACAGGCTTCAATCTGCCTGTCATTTTCTTATATACCTACCTATTCGACTTTTTCAGCCTTGGTTGCCATTTTAAGATCCAAATTCTCTTAATTTGAATTTTAGGTATTTTGAGCACTTCGGGCATACTAAACTTGCCTGAGATGTCTAATTAGTGTATTAACTAGGTTTTATAACGTTCTCAAAGATCCAATTTCTTAGGAAATTACTCAAACATACTTTTTTAAGTAGATCTCAAATTGGTGCAGAGCCTTTCAGGCACCTCCCAGAGGTCCTAAGGTACCTAGACCAGCAATTTTATACATTAATGCGAAATTAATTGAAATCCAAATAAGTGTACTTCAAAAAATCACTATTTTTGAGTATTTAGATCTTAAACCTATTGTTACGTTCATAAATTTTCTTGTGACAATTTCAGGCATATTTTGTTATCATTAACCTCTTCATGTGATTATATTCTGGTACGGCACTGTCCTTCCGCTACAACCAAGATTTTGGTCGATATTCGCCCAAGTTTCGGGTACCTTTCATGGTACTTTGCATCGTAGCAACAGCGGTTGTTGATAATTAAATATTTTGTTGCTAAAACGCTTGGAATTCACTCCGACTATTTTTTGATAGTTTTTGGGTTTACCAATGGTTGTCGCCGCCGCGCCGCCGGTACTATCGGTGGAATATTGTTCGGTACTATGTTGAAAATTTGATTGTGCTGGTAGATGGCGGCAATGCGTCATTTTCAAATTAGGCGCGCTTTCCTACGCCAAGTCCTTGATGTTGGGTGCGGTGGACGTGCGACAGGGAGTCTGGTAGAAAACGACAAGGTGACCAGGTGGTTTTGAATCCAGAGATAGCACATTAGGGCTGAATTGCTCAAATTGGAGACGATTATCCACTATTGTGGGATTTGTACGACAGGATCTGACGGTTCTCTGTACCCCAGTATCCAATACAGTCCCTTTGGACAATCCTCCAAAGGCCTCTCAGCGACCAAGGTATTCCTCCACATAGTTTTATTGGTGGTGATGTCCAGGTGATTTGCCCTTCCGATTTATATTGGAACTTGACCGTAGTCCACGGTTCACGGTGCCTTCTAGCTTATGTGAATACCAAGTGCCAGACTGGGTAGAAAATCTTCCTCTGGAAGCGTCCCAAAGGTCTTCCTGACCTCACTCCTTGGACCGACAAGCTTGGAACTTCTACAGTTATCAGAACAAACGATAAGTACCCCCGCTGTGGGAATCTCCCTTTTACTGGCACTAATTTCATATTAAATTAAACAAGCATAATTAGACTAACCTATTTGCCCATTTGCTCATTATGGTTGCATAATGTTTTAAAGGCAAATGCTAGTGAAAAGTGGATTAAACTCACACTTCAATAAAAAAGATCGCATAGACAATATATATTAAAGTCAAATTATCCCGTTTAAAGTGCAATTGGAACTTTAAGTGAACCTAGTATAAGGCTGAACAAGCAACAACTCTGCCCAAAAAGTTATAGAGCATATATTTGTCCATTAAAGATACTTTTAGGCCATTTGGTAGTTATCTCCAGGCTCTGTTTACTGGTGCTCAATAAATCTTGTAATTTGATCTATAAAAAGTCAATTTCTTTATTTAAATATTAGAATTTCAGCACTCACCCAATCAAGAACCAACCCCCATCTCGACTGAGTTAGCGGTGGGCCGCAAGTGTACCCACATAACAGTGGAAGAACATTCATATTCTCAGAATATTCCCTCAAAGTGCTTTTTGGAATGTTTTTTTAGGAATGTTCAATGAATATTCTAAGATTGTTTCGATTGGAATATTCATTTTTGATCGTTCTATTTATGTACTAGGAATGTTGCTTCTATGCACCTACCTGAACGATTGTGCTAAGAACCTACTTTATATAACATTATTTGAATATTCTCATACGAACATTATTATAATGTACCCTAAAAAATGTTCTTTCGGCTAATATCTCTATCAAGTATTAAGAATATACCTACCAAGTTGTGCTGAGAAGTTTATGTAGGTAGGTACCCATGATAAGAATATTTCCATATTGTTCACCTAATTATCTAAAGTACCTACTCAAAAACTTAATTGAACAATTAAACAATAATGCTTTATGTAGAACCTACTAAGAATATTATAGGTATATTCTTTTTTTTTTGCTTTGTAGGACTTCCAAGAGAGGGAGCCACGCGCTATTAAATATCTATATCTTGCCTCGCGTTGGAATCACCTTGGAACCTGTTTCTCTCAGTTGGCGTGCATCGACGATAGCATAACAAAGCTCGAAACCGGAGCTTTGGTTAAACACTCGTGTTTTCCAGAGAAATTTTCCAACAATTCTTTCACTGCCTTTGATATAAAAGGACTGGAAGAAGCATTATTTGGAAAAGAAAATTAATATTTCAAGTATATCCTTAGAATCAAACAAGAATGTTATGTCTAGGATGCATATTGAGAATGATATATGTAGATATATTCTAAGAATATTTCAAGCATATTGGTATAATATTCTTTTGAGAACATAACATAACTATAATGTCATAGAAATATTCTTTGAATATGAGAATATACATTTCGAGCATATTTTTAGAATCAAACAGGAATATTCTTGTATTGGATGTACTGAGAATCTCATAGGTATATTCTAGGAATATCCTAATGGATTTCCCAGGAAGTTCTTGAGTATTGCAAGCAGTATTTCTACAATCTTTTCTCAGAATATTCTCAGGACATTCGCAAAGGTTTTGGCGAACATTCTAGGCACATTCCTCTTAAAAAAAGAACATTCTTAATACATTCTAAGGATGCAATTTTTTTATGTGGGTACTTATCATAACTCACAATAGTAAACTCCAAATGCTCTGGTTTCCCATTTTATATTTGCAATAGTTTTTCTCGAATACCTAAATAGACGGTAAGGGTACATCATAACCTCGGCGGCGCACTTAAAAATAAATCTTTGTTGTGTTGTGTGGTGGATTATTGTATTTAATTAGTCAGTTTCTTAGCTTCTATTTCTCTTATACCTAATATTTCAGTAATTTATCATACCCTCTTTGTTTTTGTTTTCAATTAAATAAACCGCAACACTATGCTTCTTGAACACAGTTCATTAAAGTTGCATGGAATATTTCCAGCGATCCGTTGGATTGTGGGTGGCTTACGCGATGCCCTTTAGATTCATACATTGGTTGTTGTAGATCCAGATTCGAATTCTCAAGAAAAAATTCAAATTACAACAAACTTTTTCAAAAATTAAGTTATGATATTGAAAACTTCTCAATTTCCATCAAATAAAGTCAATTCTCTGAATGTATGACAGAAACACTACAAAATTTGGAAATTGAAATGTTAATAAGGGGAAGCAAGGAAATTTGAATTTCCTTATTTGAAAACCCATGGTAGATCTCAATTAGGGTTCCAAAATGGTGCACCTGACGCCTTTGTTTCCGAGATAATCGAATTTGAAAGAGTTCAATCTTATAGAGCATTCAGTTCTGATTTAGAATCCTCATCGACTCCAGAGACAGTTCAAGTTCTAGTCTGATTTGGGAAGTAATAATAAGAATCAAAAACTCAATTTCCCGAATGACGATAATAGGTACATGCCTAAAAATGTAGCAAATTAACTTTGAACTACCAACTCCGTGCTACTGAATAAAATGTCAGAATAAATTCCTCGAATATCCTTGGACATCTGTGAGTATCCCTGATATAAACTACAAGAAAATTTCTTATGTAGGCATAGAATTTAATCGCTCCACTTTCTTATTGTTAGTCCTCTCTCTCCCTGCTTAAAACATAAACTAGAAGTTAGCTCTTTTCTCTTTAACCCTCCCAGGTAGCCGCACGGCTTCGGGACAAATCCAACTAATCCCGGACCGCAATTTACTTTAGCCCCGGGCTTTGTCCGGTCCAACTCGGACGCTGAGTTTTATTATCTCCGTGGGCACCGTCCGGACTCGGTGGACCGCTAAAGCTGTCCACTAACTTTATTACCGGACTTTACCGACGGAGAAATAACTGACCGAAGGAGTTCCAACAATGAAGGCCAAATTTTCAAAGAAAATTACATATTTTTTTTGTTGTTGTTTTTTTAACGGTCAAGAAACATTGTAGATTACCTATATGTCTTTAAAGAATATTAACGAATATTGGGGAACCATCTGGCCTAGAAGCAATATTTTGAAGGTTGGATTTGTTAATATCAAAAGAAGAAAAAATCCTGAACAAATTTAAACTATAAACGAATATTTTTGCACCTATAATCATAAACCGAAACACAATTATACCTACGCAAATATCAACAATTCGAATCCTATTTGCATAAACTCTGTTACATAAAGAGTTATTTTCTTCTATTGAAAAGGTGTTTGAAATATAAGTATTACTCAGTACAAACATGGCGTCGTAAGTTTATGAGAACATCGACAAACTTTACATTAGCGAAGGCTCCATCATGGCGCCTGAGGAGATTAGGAAGTGGGCCACCAAATCAGGAAAGAGTTTGATCCACCTGTAGTTTACTGCGACTTCGATATTTTAAAGATTTATGGTTCGGTTGTAGAGGATCAGCTGATAAATTACTTAAGTTAAATTGTTGATAGTGATAAATCAATTTTTGAGGAAAAAATGTGTTTCTATGAAATGTCAGTCAATTAAATGGCAAATCTTTTCACACAGATCAACTGAATTTAAGTAGGTATAACTGATCAAATTTCCTGTGTTGTACAACGTCATAATATACTTTACTTTAAAATATGATGAATTATGATCACATATTTACAATAAAAATCTCAATCAAAATGATATTCTGGTAAAATAATGATATCCACAAATCTTTTTCCTATAGGGCTTTTAGTATAAAATTTCTTGCATCACGTACTTTGTCCTATATTGGCTTGGCAATCATTTTATAAGTAATTTATTATTAATTAGATATAGATATATTTGTCGGCAAACACTAATTCTATCAGCTAAGCCCTCATTTTAATCCTGGGTTAATACTGGTTTGATGACACATTTAATCCTTCCGATTGCCTGTATAACTCACATTATTTAAAGAGTTTGTTTTTAGATTTCGTTTGTCTGATGTCAGGTTGAACTATTAGTATGGATTCTATTGGAATCAAAACAGAAATTAGTCAAATCTTAATCTTGATGTCCGTCAAGATAATACCAGATGGAGAAAACTTTGAGCGACTTATACAAGAATCCTCATCTCTCATCTACTAGAATGTTTCTTTCCTTTTTGGAAGAAAGTTGAAGAGAAACTTTTTAGCAATTCCTCAATGCCAAATTGTATGTTAGTAAATCTGAACTACGCTCCTAATTTAGACTCAATTAAGTACATACAAAAAAGAAATTACAATGCAAAAGCATGACGGATTAGTTCGCATACAAGATTCGACACCTCCAATTGCCCTTGCTTTCGCTTCCGGACATTATCCGGTTAATTCAATGAGCGGCACGACGCCCAAAGCAAACAGAAAAAGGGCGTCGGTCCCAGAGCACCACCGCGGCACACGTCCCAGTGCATCGTGTCCCGGGACACGTGACCGGGACAAAAGGAACAGTCGGTGGGCAGGATTACTTTGGTTTGCTCATCGGCATCGGAGTTGTGTTGTTTTCGTAAGAGTCTCCTCTCACTCCTATGGACAGTTTCGTTTAGTCTGACACCATCTAAAAATGCAAATAAATTCCACTCTCTTCTATTTATCTTTTGTAGTTTCGTTTGCGGAATATTAAGCGGATTTGGATTTTCTCACGTAATTTTGAATTAAGTGGTCAGCGACCATTAGGGATAACTACAACAATATTAGAAATATTTTTGGTATCAACTATATGAGCGATCATCTGAACATGGAAAAAATTCTCAAGATTTTCCACCCCTCCTAATTTAAAAATATTTTTCAAACCCTTCACACCCTTTGATACACACAATCAACAATATGAAACATATTGCACGGACGATTTGAATCGAAAATTCTTTAAAGCCCTCTGTTGTTTTTAACTTAGATTCAAGTGTGCTTTATAGTGGGTGCCGAAAATAAACATTTAATAAATAGGACAATAAAAAGCTTGCGAAGTTCCCACGTAACCATAATGTTTGAACATTTCTTGGAAAGTCTGGATCCTTAAAGGGTGTGTGATTTAATTTTTATCACAACAAAAATCTGTTAGAAAGATTTTTTTTCAGGTAATGACCAACGTGAATACAGGAACACAACGGTCCCTGTTTGGGAATCGACCCACTGAGCAGTGGACCCAGAATTCCCGTGCCAATCCTTGACGCGTTTCGTCCTTGTTAGGACTCATCAGAAGGACATAGGCTGAAGCTCCCTGTCCAAGCAAAATTGAACTCCGTTGACCAGTCAGAAACAACTACTCCGAGGGCAAATACCCCTACCGGCGTTGAACTACACTGATTGGTCTGAGCTTTCGTTGGCAATGAAAATTGTTAGAAAGATTTTTTTTTCAGTGTAGTTCAACGCCGGTAGGGGTATTTGCCCTCGGAGTAGTTGTTTCTGACTGGTCAACGAAGTTCACAACAAAAATCTGTTTGAAATGCACCTCATATTTGAACTTAAATTATTTTTGCCTTAATCCTCTATTCGATCGTTTTTGAGAACTTAAATCCGGAAGTTTGTCAAGTTTTGAACCATAGCTAAAGAGAATTGAGCTATTAATTATTATGGTTTGAAGCTCATTTGATTATAGTAAGTCTCTATCATGTCTATAAGAAGCTTCAGAATCTGTTAAATCATCAATTATTTGTATTGTCTTTAGAATTTTTAGAATCTTCGGATGTAGTCTTCTCTCGGTGTAGCCTTCTCTCAGTGGATATAGTCTTCTCATAATTCTTGCCAGTGAACTCTATTTTGAACCACTTCTCTCCAGTACGATCTGTTTCCATTGCATCAGTTCTATCTGTGGTCATTGCCTTATTCCTTTTCCTGCTTCTACAATGTTTATTCAAACCTATCTTGATTATCTATCTACTCCTGATTCATCAGTCATGCCCTTCTCCAGTGGCCTTCAATATTCTTTTCCACTCCACTCTCAAACTCCGCACTCCGGGTTTGATTCCAGCTTGTCTGTTTAATCTTCTAATAATCGAAACATCTTCAAAGGTATATCTATTTTCACATCGCAGATTCTACAATTTTAAAAAGAGTCTATGTCTGCGCAGTCTTCGGAATCTTCAACGCTAGTTGATTCTACAAATAACAATAATAATAGGAGATACTGAAAATGCATAGTACCTGCATTATTAAGTATTGTTATGTAGAAATTTTTGAAAAAAAATATCGAATTTAATCGGACCAGCAGAACGTGAATTAATTGAGTAGTTCGATCAATTGACCATATGCGCTGTTTGCCTAAACTGGTCTTCCCACGTTTTCTTATCCACTAGATTTGCGCACGATGGAAGTTTCAAGAATTTTGTCAGGAATTTTGAAGGTATAATAAATGGCATGGGCCAGGGTCTCAATATGCATGTTGCATCAGGTTGCGAAGTAAAGGATGAAGAAAAAGTATTAAATTTGTTATTAATTTTACCAAAGTCTTCTGAGACTGTATGTGTCATTATTGAAAATATAACTGAGGTAAATGTGAAGATGTAAAGAATAAGCTTTTGGCAGAATGTGAAAAGATCATCTTATTTCATGTGGATTTGAATAGCAGTGGATTGACAACAGCCTTTGTGACACAAAAATAGATTTACAAGAAATGGTATGGATGTGGCTCAACCAATCACATAAGGCGTTTTTGTTAGGGCTTCGCGAGACCCCAAGACTAGTCTTGGTCTTGTCTTGGTCTTGGTAGCAAGACCAAGACCAAGACCTAATAATTCTTCTCAAGACCAAGACCAAGACTCTCGTCTTGGTCTTGGTATGAAAAAAAATCGACTCAATTATTGACATTGCCCATTGCCCATAAAATATACAAATACCAAATATACAAATACCAAAAAATTAAAGAATGTACTGAGAGCACTCACCGGGTAAGATTTACTTTTAAATAACCGCGCAAAATCGAAGGAGTCAGAGTAAATTTTTGTCTTTAGCTTGGAATTTACAAAGATAGTTAATAATTAGGTACACAAACCCCACATCTCACCCAAACGAACCCAAATCTAATTATTGTGGATAGGCCAATAAAATTCAAATTCAACCTTTGTCTGGCCTGAATGCTCAGGTAGGTAAGGTAGGTTTATTCTTATGGCTCAAATAGAAATCTATTTTTTTCCTCTTTCGTTCCTCTGTGCTGTGGAATGGTTTTTGTGGCATTTTTTGACATGAAACGCTCTTGCTGGTGAAAAAAGCCTGTGAAGAGGACTAAATGCATGGTCGAAACGTCGGCATAATTTTCTCAGAAACGGAGTTTTATTTTTTATTTCTGAAGTCCTAAACCTAGTCTGTCGTTATATGTTATGTATATTTAAAAAATTTGGTATACATTTTTTTCAAGACTATCAAGACCGTCTTGGTCTTGAAACATCAAGACCAAGACCAAGACCAAGACAGCATTTATTTTTCGAGACCAAGACCAAGATTGGCCAGTCTTGGTATTGGTCTTCGTCTTGCGAAGCCCTAGAAACCCACAAAATAATTGCCAAAACAATAATTACAGTGGATTAGGCAGTACTTACAATGCACCAAGATTAGAGTAGAGGTCTTATACGAAGAGCTTATCAAAATAGAGGAGATTACAATGCAAGAGGAGGTTTTAATGCAAGAGGAAATTTTAATACAAGAGGCTCTGCAAAAGGTTTCAGTTCAAGAGAGGGTTACAGCAGCAGGACGAAAGAAGATGGATTTCAAAATAGTGGAAGTAACTTAGAAGAAGATGAGAGTTTACACCAAGTTTCACAGTCACAGAAACATTTGTTTCCTTGGTGAAAAACAAATAGAAGAAAAACCAAGAAATGTGGAAGGATTACAGTTTTTTTATCGATTCTGGGTGTACCGATCACATGGTCAATCGAAGGAAATATTTTTCGACTTTAGTTATGTCAAAAGATTCAGTTGCTGTTGCTAAGGACCATGGGAGTTGGAAACATGAAAGCAGTAAGTAATGTAGGACATAAGAAACTTGACTGTACAATTAAAAACGTTTTGTATGTACCTACCTAGTTTGAGAAGAAATTTATTAAGTGTTAAGAAACTAGAGATCTCAGACATGAGAATTATATTTGAAAATTCCACAGTAAAAATAGTAGGTAAGGATGGGAGTAGTAGGAATAGGCAAACGAGATAATTCATATAAAATTGAGTTTTCTTTAGTCAAAGTTGAATGCATGAATGTTGAAAGTAGCGAAAATGATTATATAAAATGGCATATAGGTACGATTTTTAGGAGAGAAATAATCAAAAAGAGAATGGTTAAAGGGTTAGAGAATATTAAAGTACCAGGATGTAGAGTTTTGTGAGTCATGTGTGAGTGGAAAAATGACAAGATTTCCATTTAGCGAAAGAACCAAAAGTAAACGAATACTAGGGATAATACATTCCGATGTTTGTGGACCTATCTCACCATCAAATTATGATCTTAGTAGGTAGATAGTTTTTTACATTCATTGATGATTATTCAAAGTTTCGTGTAGTTATATTTTAGATTACACTGTAGCATATACTCCTGAACAGAATGGCAAGGCAAAGAGAAAGAATAGAAGTTTAATAGAAAGGGCTAAAGCAATAATGGTGGAATCTGGATTACCAAAGGAGTACCGGGGAGAAGCGATTTTGACAATAATTATCTACATTCTGAATAGGGGAACATCTTCCGGATTAGACAAAACTCCATCTAGTCTAGGAGGCAGTGACGATTTCCAGTACTTATGTTCCCAGTCAAACAACACGGATAGAATTGTAGGGTTAATAATTCCAAGCAAAATACATATATTTTTAGGGGGGTTTTCCGATGGGTTGAGGCGCAAAATGCGTTAAAGCTTACGAATGCACGGCCCTTTTTTTTCTCATTGATAAAAATAGGTCTACTAATGAGAAGTATACTGAAGTTACGTAAAAAAATAGTCCGGCTAATCTGTGCGTATGGATAATATGTCTGGCAAGTGAAAAATTGAAGATCCGAAAATTTCCAGCCAGACTCACTATCACTATCTGAGATAAGCCAAATTGCTATTTTCATATACTTTATGTTATATTGTAGTAGTTGTGAAATATTTATGTCTGGGAAAATAAGCGTAGGGGAAAGTGTTCCAAAATGAGACAAAAATTGCGTTTCGGTGAATAGTCAGAAGTTATGATGGAATTTTGTAATTTCGATGATGCATGCTTATAGACTGACATATTTCTCACAATTCAACGCAATTAGATTATTATTATATCGATTCAAAAAATAAATAGGGCATTTTTTTAAAAACGCGATTTTTGTCTCATTGTAGAACAAGTATGTTCCACGATGAGACAAGTCTTTTTACACCAAAAAACACTACAAAAAATATTTAAAAAAACATTTATAAAAGAAAAATAACCATTCTTTCAAAGAAACAGTGAAGCAACTTGAAATATTAATCCGACAAATGAAAACTATAATAAAACCCTTGAACGCACATTTAATGAGGTTGAATTTACTTCAAAACGTATTAGAGACTGTTTCCTCTTAGTTTTCCCAGTCGTTTAATGTTTAGAAAGTATAAGCATGATGTTTTTTCCTTCGACCATACTTATATCTTCTGTTACGGGTTAGAAAAAGCATTTGTCAGATCGTCTCATTGTGGAACAAAACCAGGTGTCTCATTGTGGAACTTTTTCCATATTTTTTTAAGAAGTTGGCAAAAATGTATCGATTGTTTTAAACATCCCTAGTTTATACAGAATCCCAACCCAGACATGCCTAAACAATTCCGGAATTTCCAATTTATCAAAAAACCACCGAATTTTATTTAATCACTAATTGAAATATCGACTGTAAAATTTGAGCTATGGTAGTCACTAAATAAGCTTAAAATTAACTAAATTTCGTGAAAATTGTAGAAGCACATGCACATTATTGCGAGAGATGTGAAATTTAATGAGAGTGACAGAGTGAGTTTGAGTATGAGGAAAGAATGTTTGACAGAAAGGTTTGAAGAGATAGACACAGTAAATGAACCAATAGGGATGGTGAATAGATAAATAGGGTACCTATCAAAGGGAAATAGATGATGATAATGAAATTGTGAATAGAGCCGAGAAAAAAAGATTAGTGAGAATACCACAAAAATATGAGGATTATGAGCTATTTATGGCATTCGATGGATGCAGTTTTGTTGAGAATGTACTGAACTAAAGAATATAGTAGATAAGGAAAAATGGCTAGGAGCTGTAGATAGAGAGTTAAAATCGATTGAAATTATTGAGACATGGGAGAAGGTTGAAAAACCAAATTATTGTCAGCTTTTAAATACAAAATGGGTATTTTCGAAGATAGAAAATGAAAATGCGGTTAGTTGTTAGAGGTTTTGTACAAAAAGATTATGACGAGATACATTCATCTCTGTAGCCAGAATGACAACGATTCGGGCTTTGGTAATATTAGGAAATCAATTTGGATATATAGGTATACCTATTTCAACCATTAGATGTAAATGTAAAAACAGCATTCTCAAATGGGATTTTAAATGAAGACGTGTATATTTATGCATCAGCACCAGATGGAACACAATTGTCTCAAAATTTTGTTCCTTAACTAAAAAAATCTTTGTACGTGTTAAAGTAAGTATCTAAATGTTAGGAACAGGATCTAGATTAGATATTTGTTTTACTATAAACTACTTTGATTTAATAGTCTACTGATGTTATTATTGAGTATTCTAGCTTATTTTTTTTGTCTGTCATGCGTTAACACTATATTGTGTAATTAACATAAATACATTTTGAGTGGTTTTGATTGGTGGTTGGACTGGAAGAAATTTCTGATAATTTGTATGAGCACGAGATTAGAGGAGACTTTTTTGAGGACGACGATGACATTGTGAAATACCGTACAGACCGAGAGACATCGTCTACCTTTATTCCTTTGACACCTTCACCCAAACAAGAACGAAGAAAAAATACTGAACCGAAAGACATTTTAAATTTATTGGAAATGGAACGGAACAAAACGGCTGAGAAATTTTGGAGAAGAATAGGTTATGTTTCATCTGGCAAACAAAAATGAGTTATATGAATGAGTAAGTTAAGTCTGTACTTAGAGATATTTATAGATAAATAATTAACGTATCTATCTGATTTAGTTGACGATTTGCATCGATTTCACAGCATCATCGTCCGCAAAATCAACAAAAGGCACGCCAATGCCATCAACATTGTATTAGCGGGGCCCAACATTTTGAACTACTGTATGAAGTGTGGAGTGTTGCACCGCAACAAAGGGCCCATTGTAATGGAAATAGAAATATGGGCTCGGGGATAGCGCGCCTGGGATCTTCGCATTGTCCTGTTCCACGGCCCTGGATTACCGTTGTTATAACTTCTCTCTGCGCTATTGTGTATTTGGCCTGCCTTTTACTATATTATCGTCCCATTTCTGACGTCTTTGTGCGATATATACCTATACAATATTTAATAAATTACCACGGACTAAAATGCGTGTAACTGTTTTGGTTGTGTGGTGGGCTTGGCTCTGATGACATTGTTTGTGCGTTGTGGATAATCCCTGATCCCTGTAAACACCTAAAATGTTTCGAATATTTCATGATTTATGTTTATTATATGCCCTCTTCGGGACCTCCTTTAATATGATTTATGCTGTGAAAGGGCTTTGGTTCAATTACTAAAACCATTCAAAAGCAAATTATATTCCAATGTTTTTATAGCTAGGATTATTTGCACTAAATTTTAGAAACGTTAAAATTTTGGTTCAGAATATTGGCCAAATCAATCCAGACTTTAAACGAAACACTGCATTAGTCAATAAATTTATAGGTATTTAACAAAAAATATCAAATTTCAAGAAACGTGTTTACACTAAAAACTACATCGCTCGTGAAATGTTACATATATCCGGAACGGAATCTTGAAATAAGAGACAAAAGGGGCCGATCTCTAATTTTTCAGATATTAAATACATAGGTTCTTATGTTTGTCAAGCAATAAATATGAGAAATGGGTGCTATAAATCTGGAGCTGTTTGTGGTGACCCGAAATTTGTTTAGGAATTAAAATATCACTTTTCACAAGGAGATGCACGTTCTAGGCGATTAGTTTTGACGAATCTAGAAAAACAGATGTTGTTTGACCCATCAATTTTAAACAATACTGACCATCCCTATAACCATCAATATGCATTTAATGCAAAATTCTAATTTATGTCGTAATCCTCAGTTAATGCCTCTAGTGAATTACATCAGGCTTCGGTATATGCATGATCAATATATTGCACTTTCCAAATCCCAATGTATCAATGTGTCAATATGTAGGTAAGAGCCTTAAGATAGTGTTCGTGCTCTGTCCTGAATAGATGGATTATTTCAAGTTGGTTATAATAATCTTGAACTTCCGAGTGCAAGTTTAGAAGCGCAATATTGCTAAAATTTTAACAATTCAAAAATTACAAATCCGATAAATCCTGTATTACGTAATTTAATTCCGCACCACTGTTACTGATCGAAAAGAAAAGTCCTAAACCAAACAAATTTTCACTTGCAAATATGGCTCCATTGAATGCGGCGGCACGTTTAACTGTAATTTTTGCGCAGTGTTTTTAAAACAATTAAATAATGGAAAATGGAGAAAATTGCGAGTGGAAAAAAATCACGTTTGATTCCGGTTCTTTTTTTCTATTTTGCGAAAATAATGGAAAATGGAGCTTTTACAATGTAAAGTGGATTGTAATTTTTGAATTGATTTTATTTTTGTTTCCAAGAAGAATTTACATTTCGATTGGAATGACCTAATTTTTTGCTTCGTTCTCAGCAATTTCATCCCCTAACTACCAATACTGATAGGGAGTGAGAATACACCCAAAATTTTAAATAAAAATGGGTCGAGTGATACCTTATTCACTTTCCAACTACTTCTTCGAGAACTGCGAGGGCTTCTTGCCAAAGTTGTGTCTCAAGAATGTTTCCTCAAGGTTTGAAAATCAATGTGGGCACAAAATGTTTATAAAACTAAATTATTTCGGAAAATAAAATTGCCATTTCTAATTTCCATTTCACAAGTGAATGTTTATATGATCTCGAATGCAGCAAACAAAAATTTAAGTGTTTAATGGATCAAGTTTTGAAGAATCCATATGCATCATCATCATCATCATCATCATTATCAAACAGCCTCTTTTCACGTCCATTATAGAACACAGGCCTCCCCTTAAATTTTCCAGTTGTCTCTGTTCTGAGCACTTGCGATCCAATTTGATGAGATCCGTTTTAGGAAATCCATAGATAGAATAATGGAATTTTTTAACTGATAACAAAATTGTCAAAGTTTCCTTTTTGATCTGCGCATATTGCTGTTCAGTTTTGGTGAGACTACGAGAAGCGAATGCAACTGGTTTTCCTTCCTGACCTCCAAGACCATCTTTAGACGAATCTGCCTCAATTTCAATAGGTTTTTTTGGGTCAAAATAGGTCAAAACAGGCGAATTAGTTGATAAATGTTTTACATTACTTACTGACTTCTGATGCTCTTCTGTCCAATGCCATTCTACGTCAAGTCTGGTAGGATTACGCTATGGGGCAGTTATTTTATAGACGGGTTAGGAATAAACTTTCCTACAAATTTAACTATGCCTAACAAACGCAAAACTTCAGCCTTGGATTGAGGATTTGGCATATCGCCTCTATATATTTTTTGTTCCTTTGTACTCCATGCTCTGAAAATATCTATTCTATCCCATGTGCAACATTTAACACTTTTTTGTTCATATTGTATTTAAATTTTGTTGGACTTAATGTTATGTCCTATTGCTTTTTGTAAGACTATCTTTGGGTTTTGGTCATGCTCGGCCTCCGTTGACCCTGTGACTATAAGGTCATCAAAATATAAACCAATCCCTGGAAGGTTGCCAAAAACTTCAAAATTTTTCTTTTGAAACACTTCAGGAGCCTAACATATACCAAACACCAATCTAGTGAATCTATATCTGCCGAATGGGGTCCAAATGTCCTTAAATGAGAGCTTTCTTTGTTCAACTCGATTTGCCAATACCCATCTTTCGTGTCTTTTTTCCACTTAACTTCTCAGCTATTCCATCAAGTGATGGAACTTAAAAATGTTCATGTTTGATGGCCTTAGGACAGTCGACCAGAGAGTGGACGTTTTCCTAGGTTTCATTTATATCGGCTCTTGGTCTCCATTCATCAATGAGTTTCTTCGTCTATCTCTCGTCCCCAGAACTTGCCACGTGGCCTCCCCATTTCCACTTTTGTTCTGCGATACGTTCTGCAATATAATCCATTCCAGTTCTTATGCATGCGGATCTCATTATTCCTAACTTGGTCTTTTAAAGTCAATCCAAGCATGGATCTTTCCATTCGTCTTTCCCTATGTTAGTCTCAACTTTTCTGCTGATGCTTTGGTGAGAGTCAATGTCTCCGCACCGTAGATCAGGACTGAGAGGACACACTGGTTGAATACTTTTCCTTTCAGGGATATTGGAATGTCAACCCTAAACACATCCCTCATTTTTCCGAATGCTGCCCATCCCAAGGTTATTTTTCTCGTCAATTCACATTTTTGGTTATATCTTTGAATTCTTATCTCATGACCCCCGACTATTTCTGTTATTATTGCGTATCTGTATTTGATCACTGGGAACCAGATCAGTCAGTTCTTGGAGCTTCAGCTTCACACAGAATGTCTGATATTTAGGACAATATCATCGGCAAAGCGAAGATTATTGAGACTTTTCCCATTGATTTTTATTCCTTTTCGCTCCAAAGGTAATTTCTTAAAAGCATGTTCGAGAACTGTCATCAACTGCTTGAGTAACATAGTGTCCTCCTATCGGATCCTTCTTTTGATTTTGATTTTTCTGATGATGGAGTGAAAATTTACGATGGTCGTTGGGTTTCCATAAATGTTTTTAATAATTTAGCAATATCAACTCTATTTTCTTGTAGGGATCTCAAGATTGCAGGAAACTTCACGGTGTCGAAAGTCTTTTGGAAGTCTGCAAACACCAATACCAAAGGACGGTTGTATTCAATACATTTTTCTATGAGGGTTTTGAGACACTGAAGTTGATCTGTGGTACCGAATCCAGAGCAGAAACCATCCTGTTCCCGAGACTGATAAAAGTTTAATCCATGATTTACTGTTATGCGAGTATATAATTTGTATAGCTGATTGTAGATCTGTAGTTCTCGAGGTCTGTTCTATCACCTTCTTTATGTACTTAGCAAAATCATAATTGAGTTGTTCTAGTTTTCCGGCATGGTATGACTCTGCAGACACGGATTGAACACACATTAGCCCTCCTATATATTTTTATAGCTTCTGGGATTACACCATCTTCCCCCGGAACTCATATGCATCTATTTGGCAAATGACTGGAAAAGGTATACATGAAACAGATTTTGAGTCAGTAATGCTCTTCCCAGTCTTACCTATCCCTACAAACTCAATTTCTGCTTTCACAAGATTGGAAAACAACGCTCCAAGATAATAAAAAAAACCTCTATTTTATCATTGACAAATTTGAAAACACGATCCATCTTGTTTTTGTCGCAAGTCTGGCTATGGCCAGAATCTTTCAAATTTATTATCGGAAAACATGCGTATCCAATAATGTTCAATGCAGTAGGTATTTCTTGAAATATCAATAGGATTTGAAGGTCCACAAATTAACAATGCATTCTTCTTTCAATTCTCTTTTTGAATGAACAATTTGCAGATCAAATTTGTAGAACTATACAACTTTACTTCAACTGCTGATGATCATGTTATTTTTTCTCAAAGAAGTATACAACACAGTGATTCAAAAGCCAATAATAATCAAAATTTGGACTCATTTTGGTTCTCGATTACCTTCATGAATATCTTGGCAACTATGGAATGACACCTGGACACTAAAATACTAAAACACGAATTAAAGTCGAAACTGTGAATAGGTCTATAAGGAGCATCACTGCGTGCCCCAGTAAAGCGCCAAAACTGACTGATTGCCACTACTACCTATTATACATCGTTCTAAATTCTGGCCACAACATCGCCTGGTGCCCTTGTCAGTACTATAGAATTTAGACATATGATTATAGTAGGCTAAGGTAGTTTTAAGATATTTGTAATGTTGGAAATAAAGATTTTAATGCTAATAATTAATGGTTCTCGATTACCTTCAGACACACTGTTCAACAAATTTTGGACTATTTTGGTCTCTTGATCATCATCAGGAGCCGGTTATAATCATATTTGCGGACTATATTGAGCTCTTCATTGTCAGAAAATTTATGCAGTCCATAAAGAGAAAATACACCCAATGAATAAAATTCAGACCATCATTGGCATATGAGGCTTTTCCGCAATCTTGTCCAAAATATCAACTGCCGGCAAAAATAAAATTCTGGACTACTTAGTAAGTCGACTTGAGAATCTGTGAAAATCCACATTCTCCAGTTCTGAGAAAGAAATTTGGCGAAACTAAACTCAGACACTCTAAATAACTTTGCAGGCATCAACTATATGAGCTTGAAATTTTATCAAACTACCTCTATTAGCAAATAGATTTGATAATCTTTGAACATCCGCACTTTCTAGTTCTGATAACGAATCTGGTCTGGAAAACTGAGACTTCACTATGAGCTTGAAATTTGAACAAACCAAGACAGGAGAGTCTCTGAGCATTCCTATTTTCTAGTTCTTAGTTTGAGAACGAATCTTGTTTTAACTGAACTCACACACCTCAAAGAACTTTGAAGTTTCCAATATGAGCTTGAAAGTTGAATAAATTCACACTAGCCCTATACCTACAGGGAACATTATTGAACCAAAGTTTAGTTGAACTCTGCGTAAACTCTTTTCCTGGTTTTCGGTCCTACTTCTTTGAAGATATTTCCAATGATTTCTAAAGGCTTGATGTTCTTCCTATAAGACAAAATAATTATTGGTAGGTACTATTTGAGTATTTCCATCAATATTATTATAATTCTATAAAATACATAGATATAATACATCCATTCTCTAACCGATTGGCACTCAATTATATTAATAATAACTAATATAATCCCATATTATGCAATATAATTAATTATAGAATTAATTTGTAGTTAGGCCATCTGTCGGGTCGCATAACAAAATTTTAGACCCTCTTTTTTAAAACAATTTTAATTTATGCGAAACACTGAATAGCTTCAAAAAATACATTACTGATGCACTTTATACCCATTTTAATCGATTATTGATGACTGCATATGCATCATTTTATTATTTTCAGTACCTATATATTGTATAAGTTTTTTTTTTTTGTTACACTAATCCAAGGCAAATGCACCTTAAATATAAAACAAACACTAAAGTCTTTAAATATATATACGGAAGAAGAAAATAACTCTCTTACATCATAATCCGCTTCAATAGGATACCGACACCACGGGTACCTAAATAAAAGAAGTCCTTCATTGAAATGTATTTCTTTCGTTACACAAAGGCAAACACATACTATAATAAAATAGCCTCCCTTTCACAAAAAAAGGGGGTTCAATATCGTTCGATGACATTACGCGCCGGCTACTTTAAATTCTACTTAAGTCAAAAGAGCTTCCGCTTAGTCCAGAGATAAGCTATGAATAGATGGCTCTTTATAACTACCGCGGTACTACTGAAAATGTTGGAGATATTCTCACGAATGTGTGATACATTCTTTTTGTTGAAGTTTTTGGAGGAGACTCTTAAAATGTAACATCTTCGTTCATAATAATTACCTGTTTGTTGACTTACATATTGGAAAGAATAAGATCCACCAGTGCTGCCAGTATTAGTTTCAAGAGTAATTTCTTCTGAAAACCATCATTAGTATCCAGAGTATTTTCTCCATCCCTCGTGTATATCAACTAAGTATATGATATTTGCACACCCCTATATAACAAATCATTTTTTCATAGAGGACGCTTCATTATTCATTTTCGCAAACTGGCGACTTTTTTGTGACGCTGCAAGTGTTAAAAAAATAAAAAAATAAATGGGATCCATCATCAGGTGCATAATCTGAAAACATTTAATCGGTAATCCGTCTTTTAGTCTGCGGGACATCCGTTCTGCAACCCCTAATTGATCGTTTTATCGTTGCCCCGGGTCCCTGTGTTGTTGACTGATCTCGACGGGGTGCACGCCATAGAGATGAAGGGCCTGATCGCATAATTGCTTTTTGTTTGCCTTTTTACTTTAAGTCTATAGTAACAAAAAGAAGGTAAGTGAGTCGTGTCTAATTAGCGTTTTATTATTTAATTTTCCGACCCCTCTTAATCCGCTGATTATGTCCGATACGTTGTGTTAATTTTATAGACAAATATAATTTGTATTTGATATTGGAAATTTATGGATGCAAGAAACATTAAATGTTAAGGCGGGATATAGGAATGATAATAAATCTTCACCAGCAGAAGGTGGTTACGTGTCTCCTCTCCATCTTCACAAAATCTACAAGAACCGCTTTCTTCTAACGCCACGACTATTCACATTCAATAAGATCTATTATGTACTGCAACAGTTTTGTCAACCTGGAAGATCCACGAATGGTTCTTCAATTCCAACCTGGTTCAGTCTTCTTTGAAAGCATGTAAGGCAAAGCAAGTATGAACCAATCCTGGAAAAAGTGTAACTCCTAGAAGCTCAGATTAT
Organism: Ceutorhynchus assimilis; assembly: GCA_917834065.1. Classification (NCBI taxonomy): domain Eukaryota; kingdom Metazoa; phylum Arthropoda; class Insecta; order Coleoptera; family Curculionidae; genus Ceutorhynchus; species Ceutorhynchus assimilis. Next base: position 11,309,636 of record OU892281.1, read on the forward strand.
GTTGATATCAAATTAACTAATGCTAATAAAACAACTGTGTCTACACGTCACCTTGCTCCTAGAGGAAAGTATGCCATACATCAAGAGATATTGAATTCAAAATACAGAATAAATGGAAATATGAACCTAAAAACCAAAACAGCGACCAATGTAGATGAAGAAGTGGAAGAACTTGTAGAAAATATAACTGACCACGTCACAAAAGGACCAGAATATCAGAAGATTTTTCCTCGATCCCTATTTGAAAAATTATGAAACTGATCGGGGGTGAATGTTATAGTATAGAGATACATAGTCCTGTACTTCATGCCTTTGTTATATGACAGGTTGACACTGTCCAAGTGCACTTGGATTAGAACTTGGAGTAAGTTAACAGCCAGCGTACTTACTTGGATGTTAGGACCTATCCAACTGGACTTTGATAAATGTTGATACAATTCAAGGATCGTTCAGCATCCAATGCTACTTGAGCCAAGTACACTTGAACCGTGCGTCAACCTGGCTTTACTTTTGTTATTTGTCAACCTTCTCAGTTTTTCAATGTTAAGTTATATGACGTGTTCTGTAGTCGTCTGTAGTAAACTTTTTGAGTTTCTCAAAGCCTGCATTCCAGACTATTCCAGAGGTTTTCTTTTACTTCATCGGTCCTCTCACTTCTGTTTTTCTTTCGATATCCGATCTTCTTGTATTGTTTCAAAAATGTATTTAGCGAGTCATATTCTTTCTACTTTCAGGATTCTTCTTCTTTGTAATTTTGCATGAAGTCCAGCACAATTCAATTAACCAGATTAATTTTCAAGTCTCAGCTAATTTTCAAACAAAATAATAATGATTGTATCACAGTAGTGATCAAAATTTATATAAGATTTTATCTTAAAGTCCACCTTATTCTTGAGCATTATAATCTCAAAATAACTTTCTCCAAATCCTCAATATTATTCATAGAAAACTAAGCACTAAGAAGCTCCTTTCTATCCAAACATCTTTTGATTAAATCGACCGCCAAATCAACCCCATAATTAGCAATAACCTTATCATTATCCTGATTCACTTCAACAAAATCCAAGACATTTTTAGTTAGTCTTGTAAGAAAATTCCAGGTATTATTGGGATATTGATATTGTGCTTCCTGCAATCTAAGCCAAAATTTTCTAACATTTCAAAGTCGGATGTGGCTTGAATTACTATAAACTCAGCCCCATTTGATACTTCGCGCTAAATTCTCCTCTAAGCTGTGATTATTCGGATGAATATCCAGCTACTCCTACACAAAAATCATCTATAAAAACTTTTAGTAGGTAGAAGTATAAGGAAAATCACATTTATCATCTGGTTCTAGAATATGACGTCTATCTCCTGTAAGGCCAAAATAATCTTAACACCAACCTCCCTGAGATGCTCCAAAATATTGATCGTCCGGTATTTTTTTTACATTTCTGCCAGTCAAATATGTAACAACACTGAATAGTTTTGATCACAAAATTGTTTTGCTTAAATCACAGCAGGAATTTTCTCATCTGGAAGGTCCAGATGTAGGTTTCCAAGCCACGTTATGGACATAAGCAGTGGATGAATCCTTCTATTGTGTGTCATTTTTTCCGAATTTATTTCTACAATTTTGTTTAGTTTGTTGAGTAATAATTCACGCATTTTCGTTTAGTCGCCACTGGATTATAATAGCCTTGTAAATAGGTAACGTAGAGAATTTGTTGAATTTATGAATCATCTATAGAAAATATTCAGAAAAAAGTTTGGGTTATAGGTGGTCCAGATTTTGATTTCTACGCAGGTTGTTGATATTTTGGTAAATTCTCCAGAAAAGCATCAAAGAACCGGTGAAAGTCTATCTTCTGGAGAATTTCTCTGACAAAAACCAAGAGCTGATAATAGTTTAACAATGATTATAACCGGCTCCTGATTCGTGGAATAATCATTTTGACGACGATCAAAAGACGAAAATAGTGGGTACTAATTTTTGTAAAAGAGTTTTTCGAAGGTAATCGAGAACCCAGATGAGTGAAAATTTTGATTATTATCGACTATTGATTTGTTGGACAAGTTTTCTGAAAGTACCTAACAGCACAAAATAGGTACCTAATAGTTTGTTCAAATTTCAAGCTCATAGTCGTAACTTTAAAGTAATCCTGAGTGTCTGAGAGCTGTCTGAGAACTAGATTCTTTATCAGAACTAGAAAGTGCGCATGGTCAGACAATATCAAGTCTATTTGCTAATAGGTAGTTTGTTCAAATTTCAAGCTCATAGTTGAAGCCTTCGAAGTCATTATTGGAGTATCTGCGAGATTCGTTATCAGAACTAGAAAATGTGGATGTTCAGGCAACTCTCAAGACAACTTACTAATGGTTTGTTCAATTATGAAGCTCAAAGTCATATCTTCAAAGTCCTTTAGAGTGTGTAGTTTCGACAAAATCGGGTCTCAGAACTAAAACGTGTGGATGTTCAGAGACTATCAGGACTGGGCTTGTTTAAATTTCAAGCTCATAGTTAACACCTCAAAGTCATTTGGAGTGTCTGAGTTTACTTAGAACAAAATTCGTTATCAGAACTAGAAAATATAGATGATCAGAGACTCTCAAGTCTTATTGGTTTGTTCAAATTTCAAGCTTATAGTTGATGCCTTGAAAGTCATTTAGAGTGTCTGAGTTTAGTTTCGCCAAATTTATTTCTTAGAATTAGAGAATGTGGATGTTTACAGATTCTCAATTTGACTTATTGAGTTTGTTCCAAATTTCAAGCTCATAGTCGTAACTTTAAAGTAATTCTGAGTGTCTGAAAACCAGAGTCGTTGTCAGAGCTAGAAAGTGCGGATGTTCAGAGATTATATGCTTATAGTTTGCTCAAATTTCAAGCTCATAGTTGAAGCCTTAATAGTATATTGTTATATTAGGAGTAGAAGCTTTATTTTTTTGTGCTGAAGTAGTAGGTTTGCGAGCCGAAGGTAGTGAGGCTTGCAATACTGCTGAAGCACAAAAAAGTGCTTCTACTCCGTATGCAACACGCTATTTTTTCTCCAAACGAATGGGTAAGCTCGGGCGCAACTGGATGGTCAAGCGGCAGTAAAAGTACGAGCGGCACTAAAAGTACTTTTGCTGCCGCTCCAGCGGCACTAAAAGTACTTCTACTGCCGCTGCGGTTGCCTAGCAGCATAGAAATTAAATTTCTAACATCTTGACAGGTGCTGACAAAGTGACGTTTTTTTGACGTTTGGAGAAAAAAATCATTATTAGAGTGTCTGCGTTTAGTTAGAACAAGATTCGTTCTCAGAACTAGAAAATGTGAATACTCAGACTCTTAAGTCTATTTGGTAAGAGTTTGTTCAAATTCCAAGCTCATAGTTGAAACCTCAGTCATTTAGAGTGTCTGAGTTTAGTTTGAAGATGATCTGTTATCAGAACTAGAAAATGTAGATGTTTAGAGACTCTCAAGTCTTGGTTTGTTCAAATTTCAAGCTCATAATTGAAGCCTCAAAGTCATCTATATAGAGTGCTTGAGTTCAGCATCGACAAAATTCGTTCTCAGAACTAGAATATGTGGGTGTTCAGAGACTATGTATGTATGTTCAAAGTCATTTGGAATGTCTGAGTTTAGTTTTCGATAGAATTCATTATCAGAAGTTGAAAATATAGATGTTCAGAGACTCTGAAATCTTTCTTTGAATCGTTGAAGCTCATAGTTGAAGCCTCAAAATCATCTGAGTTTAGTTTCAACAAAACTTGTTCTCAGAACCAGGAAATGTGGATGGTTCCGACACTCAAATCAACTTATTGACATATACAGGGTGTCCCAGGGAAAACAGTCCACCCCGATTTATTGGGTTTGGGATAAGAATCTGGGAAAACGCTCGGACACGTCGATTTTTGATTTGAGGGGGAACTACTTTTCAGTTTTTTTCATCCCCGTAGCTTCAACCCCCTAGCTAGGAGGAGAACAACCCCCCAAATTTGAATAGGGGATAGGGGTCATGTCATATCTCTTTTTAAAGGTCTCATCGAGTTCTTTACGCCCCTAGAATTTCGTCTCATTATTTCCATCCGTAACGAAATGACAGCTTGTCAAAATATTGGAAATAGACTATTAGTTTTAGTGGGAGCAAAAGCGATACCTTCGTCCCCTAATAAAAATACTTGAAATGAAGTTTTTTCTTATTATTATTAATGAGGTGTACACGAGAATTGTGAATTGTAGGTATTTTCACTCGTATTTTTATTAAGGGAGGTAAGTACCGCTTTTACTCCTACTAATACATAGTCCATTTCCAAGATTTTGACAAGCTGTCATTTCGTAACGGATGAAAATAATAAGATGAAATTCTAGGGCCATAAAGAGCTTGATGAGACCTTTAAAAAGAGGTATGACACGACCCCTATTCCCTATTCAAATTTGGGGGGTTGTTGTTCCCCTAGCTAGGGGGTTGAAGCTACGCAGATGACAAAAACTGAAAAATAGTTCCCCCTCAAATCAAACATTGCCGTGTCCGAGCGTTTTCCCAGATTCTCACCGCAAACCCAATAAATCGGGGTGGACTGTTTTCCCTGGGACACCCTGTATGTGTGGTTTTAAGTAATAATTATTCAAACTCCTTTAACAAAATATCTCGGTATAATGGTCTCTGATTGCAAAAAAGCTAAGAAAGCATTGTTAGCTGAAGCAAGTATATCTGAAGCATCTCCACTTAGTGAAAAAGCTGAAGGGAAATGAGTTTTTTACTTTCAATGAATGTGAAAGAAGTTATGGCCGAGAACAGGCTCATTTAGCCATCAAATAAGCTATAGAGACAGCAATTCTGCAAAAATTCTCGGCATATAACAAGTCAATGCCTATATTATGAGGAGATAACAACGATCTGGAATCTGGCAACAAAATGGAGATAATAAATTAAGGAAGCAATTTGAACACCTGGTGCGTCGTATTTATCCAATATCATGCCCAGATGACAAAAAAGAGTAAGTAGCCAGAGGAAAGCGGCAGGCAGTTCAAAAATGGAAAGGATATTAACAATCCAGAGAATAGAGGCGATATCAAAGACAGACGATTGGACAGATGCGGTAAGCATTTATTCATTCCGTACATGTATATGGCACCTAGCACAATCCCATTGGTCAGATTTAAAATTTAAACCAATCAAACTCCGAGTGCCATACGCGCGTACGGAATGTAAATCAGTGCCTTATATTACGGATTGTAATATAGTTATGCGTTATGCGCTCGTAAAATCACGTCTCTCGCGGCCAAATATACTGTTTTATTTTTGTGATTATTATGATTGTCGGGCTTACATAGGTAGGTGTTGACGAATCCTTGTTCTTTTACCGATTTTAATGACTTCTTGGCAAAAATTGAGCACCCCTAAAATTTTTCCCTCCGTCGGCGGGCATTTGTTGCCCCTCCCAAATGTTTTTTCTGGGTACGCCACTGTAGGTGTACTTCTATGGAGTCTGGTGTTACGTCCTTTCTTTCTTTCGATTTTCTTAGAAATATTTTCAACAAGAAATTGTTAGTTATTACTTCGTTAACATTATTTTAATCAGATCTCTTGTCTTGTGTTTATGTGGGTTTTTGAAATCGCCATGCATGCTGCGACTACGTTGCTACCTTTGAATTATAAATATTTTGAACAGAGTCCTGGAAAATATAGAGCAAACCTAATGACTGAAAATGACGCTAGACGATGAGTGGAATTTGTGTCTTTGATTAGATTATTCAGTCGTATGAATTGAATTGACGCTTTTCGCTTTCGCTCTGATACTGTATATGTATGTATATTCTCTTTGCTCACCGAAACTTAGATTAATACACAGCATGTAAGTAATAAAAAGTGTTAATAATACCTACATATTTATTACATTCGCAATTCCGTAGAGAAATTGGAAAATCAATACGCCATACTAGAACTTAATTTGAGATACAGTATTTACTGCAGTTTAAAATAGATATAGGTAGTTGAAGAAAAATTGACGCTTAACTCGTTTTCAGCTTAACAAAATTTTCTGCTGTAATAACTAGGAATGACATTGCATATACAGCACTGATTTACATTCCGTACGCGCGTATGGCACTCGAACTTTAATTGGTTTAAATTTCAAATCCAACCAATGGAGTTCTGCTAGGTGCTATATAGATGTAGGTACGGAATGAATAAATGCATACGATAAACACAGTGAAATCCAGGGGATAGACAAAGACGCGGCAGATCTTGAAGAAGCTAGAAGAAGACAAGGAAAGAAAAGACGCGGCAGACCTAGAAGAAGCTGGAGAGACCGGGAAAGAAAAAACGGAGGATTGGAATGACGATACTTGGATTGACAGACATGGTTGATAGAGATCGGGAATCAGAAGACGTAGAACGTTATTATAGACTAATGATTATTGTATGGTGAAAAGGTATTCCAGGTAGTAACAACCTGATGTAGGTGGTGATGTCAAAGGACATCGCAGTCCAAATTTGGGAATTGAAGGCAAGTGAAAGTTTGTACCTTACACCTACACATGTGATGCTTTTTCGCACAATATTCCGACGGCCAGAAATATAACCAGTATAGGCAGTAAATTATGAATTGCCTACAGGCGAGAATTCAAACAAATCAATAATACTACTTAGTATGAGCCTGGAAAATCAACTTTAAAAAAGACCGGTGCATACAAACTACCAAAATGATTCCTTTAATTACAAAATCCCATTATCCAAAAGCTTATATACACTTCATTCACTCAACACACAACGATAAATTCACACTGAAAGTTGCTGCCTAATTAAAAATTCCCAAACAAAAATCACCGAAATAAAAAAGATACCCATTGTTCTCCACGACCAACTTTCTAGCGTCGGTCGATGAATGCTGAGCTTCCGGCTTCGAGCGGCGTCGGCGAGCGTCGTGCGGCGCCATATTGGACGTCTATCCCTACTCTATTGCGATTGGACTGGCGAAATCCCCTAGGCGGAGCCACGAGTCAGTGATATTGGCTTTGATTGACAGGCCTGTACAGGATAACTCCTGGGCTGCACTTGGACTTGTTCATAATATATTTTATTTTGATGCTTCAGCCTGTTTTCTTATTCGGTGGTGATTTTTGATGCTGACGAGGGTCGTTTTTTTTTTCTTGGCTGTTCCGTTTTAAATTGATTTTTGTCATTTCGTCTTCGATGAATTGTTTCGTTTCGTTTGATTCTGGTTTATGACGGTATAATGCCTTATGCACTTTGTTTTGAATTGTGATTTCTAGATGGCGTCATAGGTAGGTATTTATTCATTCTATCACAAGTGATGGAATGATTATTATAGTGGAAATACCTATTACTTGAGAAATTATCCAACTGACATTGACCGACTTCTCATAGTTCTGATCAACATCAATTCAATCAAGAATCTTGAACATTCCGTAGGTAGGTACTTATCCCTAATGGCGCACAGAATGTTTTGAAAAACGTCCAGTTAGAAACTCATCCAATGCAAATGTCACAACTTCAAACGTCAGACGTCGGAAATGGATGTTTTCAAAACGTCTTTGGAAATGTCTTTCTGAACGTCTACTCCAACAGAGTTTAAATGGATGTTTTTAAAATGTCTAAGGTCGCCCTATCATATCTAAAATAACGTTTATCACTAACTTGGAAGAGGTTCCTTAATTGTTTCTAGCGGAATGTCTAAAAAACCTTTTTTCTAAAAAACACTGTTACATGGTTCTTTGTGGAGGAGATGAAGCCATCTTGAGTACTGCTTTGGCTTATTGGATTTTCAGGTATCCTGCACTGGGACTATGTAACGGATAGAGATCGTTATCTCTATCGCCATGGCAATTGCTGTCTTCTTCTCTCTTTTCGAAATCAATGAAGAAGGAACGTCAATAGAGATAGAGAAAATACCTCTATTCGTTACATAGTCCAGCAGCTGATGATGTCTTTGTCTTCTTTAATTCCAGTCCAGTTCGCCACCATAAACCTAGTAGGCTAGCTGTCATGTGAAAAGTATAAATTTTCACACTTTTCAGGTGAATATCTATTTGTTAATGTTAAAATAGAATTGATTTTCTATCAATAATCATTATAGGTAATCCACGCCATAAATTATAACGAACTGATAAAGCGTCCCACCTAATCAAATAACCATTAATATCGCTTAATTAATTATTCATTTTTGTCACTAATATAATTATTAACGATGCCTAGGTACCTAATTCACATGTCGTATCGTCGTTTATTCACTTATCACCTTCCTCAGAAACAATGCATCAAAACTATCAAAAATTAAGAAACTATCTTAAAAAAAAAGAAAATAAACAAACTAAACATTAATCCTGTATCAATACAATACGAGGGGTCCCAGTTTACAGATTCCCTTGACTTAACGCCTTGCCAGCTCCTCCCTATCAATAAGCCAACAAAGATAATAGATTGTTTTACGTAAAAGCCCAACAAGGATGAAACACAGAAAACATGACATTTGCACGCATGCCCATTGAAAATCACCAGGGCTGGGCGTGTCCATGTATCTTGGCACTGTCCCGTTTTTCAGATAAGGGACAACGTATGTAACAAAGCGTATAATAGAATGAAATGGAGATAGTTGAGCACTCAGCAAAAGGTTTCCAACCGTTAGCTATGATATATAGAGTGAAGCGACTTATGTTTAAATCGCGTTGGGAAGTGGCCTAGATTAGAGGGACTTTGCAGTATCAAATCCTAACCCGATACCTAAGCGTTTAAGACTTTTTAATACTTTTATAGGATTTCGTGTTAGACCGCCTGATGCCCAGTTAGTGATTTGTAAGGTTTTAAGAAAAGCGCACGCGGTACGTCACCCCGAGGACATAGGTTTATCAATTTTTTCGAAAATCCAACAATAGTGTTTGCGATATTAGTGAGAGAGAACTTACAGTGACTTTTGTGGTGATTTGAATTTTTTTTCCCTAAATAAGGTAAGTCTCTAATTATTGTAATAAGTCCCTATAGAAATAACTCTTAAGTATATGATACCCAATAACTCAAAATGGGTCGCTGCGCCAAAAAAGACAAAATTATATGTTTCAAGTGAATTCAAGTCACCGAGGGCCGAAATCTACCTTTGACATTGCAGGTGAGTGAGCTGCAATGTTAAAAATTTGCAAAAAGCTGCAACCCAATTCGGTTATTTAAACCCAGGCAAAATTAACCTCAATTAAAACACCACCAACGCTATATCCTCAATGTCCTTTTATAACAAATAAGAAATATTTTATATAACCTCTATGAGGCTTATCTTTCGATTATTATTAAAACAGCTGTTAAGCCTTTCTTTTTCATAATTTGTTGAAATATCATACACATATTCTATATTTTGTACATATTCCTTTTTTACGGATTTACCATGAGGCATAGAGCGTACGTAGGTACCTACTTTTCCGTCGGACGAAGTAAAATCTTCATTCCAGAATAATTTTTCTGCGAATTTATGTAAGTACCTACCTCTACCTTAATAATATCGGGGCAGAAATTGAATTAAAGAAAACACTGGAATAAAACACAGAAGCCAACTTCACGGTAATAAAAGCTCAACAAAAAATGGATGAGTAGGAGATTGAAACCAGGAATTTATACAAAATTTTGCATAATCATAACCATATCTAATTATACTCACACTTGTCTTCATCATAATCACAATTTTAGAATGCATTTATACAAGTCATAATCATAGTCATAATCAATGTTTGTGCTTCGTGTATGAACGGATCTATGGAAAATTATCATTTTGACTCTCATGACTTAGGCTATGATTACCTATGATTGACTATGCAAATGTTGTGCATAAACCAACCATAAAGTTTAGGAATTGAAATGTTGAACTGCATCGGAAAGTATACCTACTCCAATGAGAAAATGCTCAGAGTTCCACCTGAAATTCCTGACAATGGAAATAGAGGAATATCGGTAGAATTCTTGAGGCCAATACTTATGCAGGTAACAGATCAATAAAAACTGCAACTTTGCTGAGAAGATTTAGCTCAACAGAAAAAAAATAAAATTGAAAATTCATTAGAATCGTCCAGGAGATTATGCAAGTTCTAACTAAACTATATAACGTCACCAGAATAGTAGAAACTTGAAACTCTTGTAGAATTCATAGAACAAGAAATTATACCTACAAGTAAAAAATATGATGGAATTTCAAGAATTATAATATGGTCGAACAACAGAATAACTCTAACGGAGAAAAGACGATAATATAAGGAAAATCATCAATGAAAAATAGAAGAGGAATAAATTGAAACTTGTGGAAGATGTACCTAGAACAAGCAATTGTACATCCTACAAAACTTGGAGAAATAGAGCCGCTCAATAAAATTAAAAGGTGAAACTTTTGGTAAATCCATAGAGTAAATGTTGAGCTCATTTGGAGCTATGGGTAGTTCCAGAAATATATAATCCCGCTTTTTTAGTTATAGTTCCAGAGATATACAATCCACTTTTATCAAACATTTCGGCTTCAAATCTCACAATAACTCATAGTATGGAGTTTCTGTTAGTTTGGATTTGGATTTCCAGAAATTTTGACAAACGATATCTGGATAGCAAGCTTAAATTTCCAAAGAATCTTATTCTAGTGGAGAGCTACAAACTCTGCTATAAATTCAGTTTAGCAGTTATAGTCGAGCAGGCAAGTACTTCCTGCTAAAAAGTTTTCCGAAGTTCATGATATTTTGGTATGTCATTTGCGGGGAATTTGTGGAGTAAAATCTGAGTTTTCGACCTCGAGAACCCTGTGCTTCTAAACCATGTGTCTTAGCGGAAAACACCTAGTTATAAAGTTGAAGAACATTAAATTTCCTTCAAATGTCACTAGTCAAACGTATCTATACCGTATACAGTAGTTCAAAGATACAGAAAAATTCTCAACTTATCAAAAATTTCTTCCAGCCGACCATAATTCAAACCAAGCATGGGATAAACATATTTTATCCACATCTCTTTTACGTGCACTCACAGCCGATATATGTCTACTGTGCCCTGAATTATTTTCCGCCTTAATTGCAACTAAAACCTCGAAATCATCCGACTTTTCCAGTTTTTTGCTTATAACTTCTCAACAAAGCTGAAGAACTTCAAATTTCCTTTAAATTTCACTAGCCAAAAGTATTCGATCCAATAGTTACTGAGATACAGTGGTTCAAAAATTCAAGTATTTTTTCAGATTATCAAAAATAGCATAGAAATGCAGGCTTTTGCCCTATAACTTTAGAAAACACAAACTTTGACTATTAGTACAGTAAAGATCGTCGATATCGTTCTACTGCTTTGGTAACTTATGCCAACAGGATACCTATCAAAAACCACTATAGCATTGCTCCCGAAGTGTCTTTAAACATAATCCACGTAATTCTGGCACACCTATTCAAATGTCGTACCTCTTGATTTGCTCTACACAACCTTATGTATAGCAGGTACCCACCATCAATAACTGCCGAAGTCTACTGGTTCTTGTATAGGAGTGAGAACAAGTTTATAGGGTCATTATCTGATTGGTTTATTATGCGAATCTATTGAAAGAGAGTGAGAGGGTCTATTGTGAACTTCTTGTCTTTAATTTTCACACAATAGGAAACAGATGCTAGAGAAACAACCTTAGCTTTCCGCTTCAATTTCATGTCTTGAAAATTCCCTTTTTCCAAACAGGTGATAACAAATAGTTCGAGCTAAGTGGCAGTTCACAACTTCAGGAGCAACAGCTCCTGTAGTGCCTATTGAGAATAGCTCTTTTGTATCCAAGAAAGGTGGATGGTCAGCACGGATGACGTCAAAATCAAAATCAGGATAAAAAAGATGTTTATCCCATGCTTGATTTGAATTATGTTCGGATGAGAAGAAATTTTTGACAAGTTGAGCTTTTTTTTTGTATCTTTGAACCTCTGTATCTCGGTTAGTATTGCTTTTGACCAGTTAAATTTGAATGAAATTTAATTTTCTTCAACTTTATAAATAGGTGCATTCCGCTAAAAACGCATGGTTTAGAAGTTATGAGCAAAAAATTGAAAAGGTTCGAAAATGTCTAAGTTTTTCGACTTCCCCCCAAGTTAGCACAGGGTCCTCGAGGACGAAAACTTAGATTCTACTCCACAAACAACATGCCAAAATATGAATACCTTCGGAATACTTTCCAGCTCCCCCCTTTATTTATTACTTGCCTGCTGGCCTATTATAGTTTTAGAGATACAATCCCGCTAAGACGAGTAATTTTTTCAATTTTTCAATTTTCTCGCTTCTCAAATATTCCTGCTTCAAAGCATACAATAATAAAACAATTTCTTCTTTATTCTCTTCTTATTCTTAAGCTTGTTATCATCCATCTCCCAATTCTCATTTGTGCTCCGAATATATATGGTCTTCATTGAATTAGCTCCATCAGTTGTCTTTTAGTTTTCCAATGTTTGCCACGAAACTCCATTTAAAGGAGTGCTGATACTTCATCGTTTTAGCTTTGATCCAAGTGATTTTCTTTTTGTTGAGAGTTTGATGTCCATATCTGACAACCATTTTGGGTAATACAGATTGGTTGAAAATTCTGTTTCTCTTCTCTGCTAGAATCATTTAGTTCTTTAAGCTTGCCAAATGGTCAGAAGTAGCAAAAACATGGCTGAACCCAGAGGCTTTGTGGGAACTTTTATACGTTTTATGTCAATTTTCTTGGATATCTCCCATACATGGGATAACGAAATGGGACAGTAGTTTTTGATCAGCACGACGTGGCTACTATTTTAGCGCTATTTTCGCTTTCTCTTCTTATTTCAGCATTTAAGCTTTATTTATTGTTTTTCAGATTGTTAAATCGATCTCAAGTTCTTCAGTACCTATCTGGTATAAATTCACAAATGATATTTCCGAGGAGTAAACTATAAGGAAACTCTGGTGTACAAATGAGGAGAAATCAAGAAAAAATCCAAGGAAATCTAAGGCAATCAAAGGAAATCTAAGGCAATCAAAGGAAATCATAGGGAAATCATGGGGAGATCAAGGGAAAATCAAAGGATTTTGGGGGAAAATCTTATAGAAATCATGGGGAGTCTTAAGGAAATCAGTTAATCTCTAGGTCAAAGGCATGCGCAGTTCTCAAAAATCTTTATAATTTGAGGTGACGTTATCAAGGGAACTCTTGGGCAATGTTACCGGTAATCAGAAAAAATCAGGGGAAAGAGGGGTAAACGGGTCAGTTAAGTTAGCCCCCCCCCCATAGGAAATTTCTGGATGAAAATTATCCCATAATTTTGCTCTCATTTTGCTATTTTGCTCCACTAATTTCGATTTTTGTTCCATTACAGTGGAGACACTAAAATCTGTTTTTTTTTTCAAAGTCAAAAATTTAGTAACTATGTTGGCAACACAAGCCTTTTCTACATAAAAAATTTGAAAGCATTGACAATTTAACATTGTATTGCCAACATAATGTCATTTTGACTTTTATCTTAAAAAAAAAATCAAAGTATATGTGGCTTAAGGTGGGGGGGGGAGGGGCTGGATTAACGCTAGCCCCCCCAGTGATAATTCAGAAATTTGATCATGTCCATTTTGCTCTCCGAGTTTTGCTCCGTTTTGCTCCATTATCGGCGAGTTGTACTCCATTACCAGGAGAGACCTACAGAGCTCCAAAAATCTCGCCTAGCTCCCCCCACCGGTGAATTTTTTTAAATTTGAACATGTTCATTTTGTTCTCCGAGTTTTGCTCCATTTTGCTCCATTATTAGCGAGTTTTGCTCCATTACTAGGAATGACCTACAGAGCTCCAAAGAATCTCTTCTTGCCCCCCAGTGGAAATTTTGAAACTTGAAATTACTCATTGTGTTCTCCGAGTCTTGCTCCATTTTGCACCATGATCAGCTCGTTTTGCACCATGATCAGCTCGTTTTTCTCCATCACAAGCCGTTTTCGGATGTCACGCTTTGAGCGCTCAGCGCTTTCGAGTTAGTCCGAAGTACTCCGGCTACAATTTTACACATTCGAGCGAACAGAATTTGGCGCTCTCAAGCTGCTCTCACTTTCCTCGCCTGTTTCCCCTGCTGCACCTGTAACTGATTTTCAAGCGTTCGAGTGCAGAGCGCATTGAGTATAATGGGCATGAAATGCTCCAGGTGCTTCGCACACTACACCCGAAGCGAATGAACTACACAGCTCCCAGAAATCTCTTCTCGCAACACGTGTGAAAATTTTGGAGTTTTTATATGCGCATTTTGTTCTCCGAGTTTTGGTCCATTTTGCTCTATGATCGGCGAGAATCTCTCCTAGCCCCCCTACACCAGTGAAAATTTTGTTTGATCATATTCATTCTGTTCTCCGAGTTTCACTCCGTTTTGCTCCATGATCGGCGAGTTCTGCTCCATTACCTGAGCTGCTTTCGAGTGCCACGCTTTGAGCACTCAAGCGCTCTGATGCTGCTCTCATTTTCCTCGCCTCTTTTTCCTGATGCACCTATAACTGATTTTCAAGCGTTTGAGTGCAAAGTGCATTGAGTATATAATGGAGTGAAGAGAACGGTGGTCCCTGGTTTCACTAGCTTTGTTTGCTCATTCGCACCAACAAGGCACCAACCGACACTTTCTACACCAAACGTGTTTGCTTATCCCTATATATTTTTTTTGTATGGGTCTGACAGAGACAAACTCACTTTTTAGTGCACCTGGTGCAGACTGGTGTAACTTTGGTGCAAATAGACAAACAGAGCCCGCAAGAAGTTCTGTTAGTGCAAAATGGAGCAAAACTCGGCATGAGTAATTTCAAGTTTCAAAATTTTCACTGGGAGGCAAGAAGAGATTCTTTGGAGCTCTGTAGGTCATTCCTGGTAATGGAGCAAAACTCGCCGATTATGGAGCAAAATGGAGCAAAACTTGGAGAACAAAATCAGCATGATCAAATTCCAAAAATTTTCATTGGGGTGTGGCTGGGAGAGATTCTTGGGAGCTCTGTTGGTTATTCCTGGTAATGGAGCAAAACTCAGAGAACAAAATGAGCATGATCAAATTTCAAAATTTTCACTGGGCGGGGCTGGAAGAGATTCTTGGGAGCTCTGTAGGTCTCTCCTGGAAATATAGAGCAAAACTCGCCGATAATGGAAAAAAAGGGAGCAAAACTCGGAGAACAAAATGAGTATGATCAAATTTCTGAATTTTCACTGGGGAGGGGGGGCTAGCGTTAATGCAGCCCCCCTCACCTAATAGGCCACATAGTCTCTCCCCTGTAATGGAGCGAAAATCGAAATTAGTGGAGCAAAATGGAGCAAAATGAGAGCAAAATTATGGGATAATTTTCATCCAGAAATTTTCTATGGGGCGGGGCTAACTTAACTGACACGGGGTAAACCGCAAGAGAAATCCGGTGTAAAAATTAGGAAGAAATTTTAGGAAATCTAAGGCAATCAGAAGCAATCATAAGGAAATCAAAGGAAATCATGAGGAGATCAAGGGAAGTCAGAGGATTTCAGGGGAAATTTTGAGGAAATCATGGGAAATCTTAACGAAATCAGTCAATCTCTAGGTCTAACCCATGGGCAATTTTTAAAAATCTTTAAAATTTGAAGTGATGTTACCGGTAATCAGAAGAAATCAGGGGAAATCATCCATAATTTTTCCTGAAACCGGAATCTGGTGTACAAAAACTGACCTGCGCCGAGGAATAAACCGCAAGGGAAATCTGGTATATAATTTAGAAGAAATCAAGAAGAAATCTAAGGCAATCAGGGGAAATTATAAGGAAATCATAAAGAAATCAAGGGAAATTTTAAGAAACTAAGAAAAAATCTTGAGGAAATCATGGGAAATCTTAAGGAAATCAGACAATCTCTAGATCCTACGCATGCGCAGTTTTCATATCTTTATAATTTGAGGTTATGTTATCAGGGGAACTCTTAGGCAATCTTACTGGTAATCAGAAGAAAATAGAGGAAGGGAAATCATCCATGATTGCCCCTAAAACCGCAATCTGGTGTACAGAATCGGACCTGCGGTTTGAATGATTTTTTTCCCACGTCGGTATCTTGCTTTGAACTGTATCTATAGGTCACGATAGGAACTTTTCACAGAAGATTTTCAATATTGGTTAATAACTTGCGAACTTTGGAAATATTTTGTAGAATATTTAATAATGGGGTTCGTATTTGTCAATGATGGTCGTCTAACTATCCAGAAAATAGGATATTAGGTAGTGAGGAAGATGCTAAACCAATAGGAAACAATAAGTCATTATGTGAAAAATAATGGAACCTGGATTTTACTCGGACAGCACTTGTAGCAATTTTGTCCCCGAACCATCTTGGTGACACAGATCTTTCGGAAAATTACCATCGATAAAAAAGGCATCTACTTCCATTAATTAATCTACTGTAAGTTTCGCTGGGCCGTTTTCCAGTGATGAATTTTGAGGTGCTCCACACCCGTAGCAAAGTTTCCCGTAGCTTCACACTTTGGTGCTCCAAACAACTGTTCTGTCACTGGAAAGCACCCTACTTTAAGCATCGTGTTTTTGATGCACCCAAAAAATGGTAGGTGTTTGAGACTTTTGAAAGGGCAGGGGAGAGGAAAAACGAACAGTTCAGTTGCGCGAAACTCTGAAGCACTGGAATGCCTATAAACAGCCCGGGGCGTTCTAGAGCAGCACAAGAGTGCTTAAAGTGCGTCACTGGACAGTAACTCTGGATCACTTTTTTGGATTCCTTTGAGTCACAAGTATATTATTTAATCCTGCTTAGCAATTTGGCGTATTGAACATGAAAGATTCGGATAAAGCTTTCGCATCTACTAGGTGTAGATAATTATTTGTATCAAGTGTGCCGGACCTTATGTTACATTGAAAGTACCTACCTGATTTTACATAAAATTTTATTTATGTGTGTAAAAATTTCATCTCCCAGGAGGCTTTCAATCTAACAAATCTATGTCACAATTAGGTAACCTGACGAATATTATCAAATTATAATATAACTGTCGCACCTATAGTATGAGCAAATAGGTGAAACGTTTATAAAAATTCTCGATTTCTTAAGTCACTGGCTTTTATCTATAATGTTTGCCGGTTTGTGAGCTCGTAAATCACCTTATCTGGTGCCATACGGGCAATAAAACCTGGTCTAAAAATACACAAACATATAATATAACTTCAGTATTTTACGAATTTGATTTTCGTTATTCATACAATTTTCACCAATTTTAAACTTCTTATTCGTGCAGCATCGCGGTCTGTCAAGAAATGAGATTACAATGGAAAATTACTCATGAAAATAGAATGGCAATTACTTATGACAGAGGATTCCTACCTGGATGTGGTATAGATTCGCATACCAAAGTCATCAATAAGTTGGAATAAAAATTAAACAAAGTCAAAGTTATTAAAATTGAATTCAAAAACATTTAATATTATTACAGAAGACTATTATAAGGTCGGGACTTAATTCTGAAATCGTTTTAAAACCCTTAACCGCCCGGTTTTAATCGAAAGCTTAGCCTTTGAAGTTGTCGACTGAATTTCCGAGCGGCTTTGCGACGGCTGCGACCCGGATTTCGAAGGGATTTCAGATAAACTTGGTTTTGCTATCTTGACCCTCTGACGGGCTTCTTTCTGGAGCATAATATTTCCGAAAAGAAAAAAACACACCCTGATGGAAATGGCGAGAAGAAGGAAAGTTTTATAACATCGAACATTAATGTCTATATGAAGTGTGAAGTTGTGACATTTGCGTTAGAGAAAAATGTCCATTGGACATTCTCAGTTACTTTAAAACTGACATTTTTTAAACGTTCTCACTTCCGTCTGGACACGTTTTTCAAACGTTTGTGTGCTATTAAGGAGGCTCTTCGATGATGAAGAAAACCATATGGAAGCTTTTCTGATGTGAGCATAAGGCCTCATAGTAAACTTTAGTAGAATTCCATGAAATACATTGAGGTTCATCAATCAAAGAAGTCTCATCAGAGTAACATCAATGTGCATCAAAGATCTCGAGATAAATATCTCAGTAAAGGCAACCAAAGCGCCCGGAAAGCTCCACAGAATCTCCTCGAAAGCTTCCTCATTCTGTACGCGCGCCGCTAACGGCAAAACGAACGACTATCAAACCGATTGGCGGCAGCCAAATAACCCCCGAAAACGAAGGGGGGAAAATAAGGGGAAATGGCGACGTCGACGGACGTCGAAAACGGGGAAGGGTGGGGACCAGGCACGGACTTAGTAGACGCAAAGCTCTCGAGGCGTCGCGACGCTGATCCGAACTAAACCCTGGCCAAAGCCGTTTTTAAGCCGAACGTCTTTTTTCACGGACTTAACCGACTTTTCGTCTTTGCTGCACGTCGCACCTGGATTTGCGAAGGTTACTTTAGTGATTTCTGGCTTTTTTTTTCTAATTGGCCAAGTGATTTAGTGCACACTTATACAGAGAGATTCAGTTATCGTTTTCCCTTTGCGACGAAAAATTTTGAGAGTAAGAAACTTGAACATAATCTAACAACTATATTTCTCATTTGAATAAGAAAAAAATGAAATAGAAATTTTTCACTTAGTTTGTATAACTGTATGATACACATTTTATGGAAATTGAATGAGGAATACTTGTAAAGCTACGTATACCTACACCGAACACACCAAGCATAATGTTCAGGAATGATCAAGAACAAATTAAAGCAATTCTGTCTATCCTGAAACTGTTCCAAGGACTTGAACCGAGGTTAACGTGATTAAAGATGTTTTTCAGCAACCTGCAATAGTAGGTACTTATAAAACATGTTCTAGCCTAAAACTGGCTAATCTTAAGGCTTTAAGCAACAGCTAGGACATAAGAGGAATTCTTGCTGGAAGATTACGGATCACTAGAGAAGGTTTCACTATAGTGCATGTCACGAAGTTTGAATTACTTCCATCAACTTCTTACTCTTTAACATTAAATCAACGCATCTTTTCTCCACTTTGAAACACCTCGGTGAACGTGAAGTCATACAACTCAATTTGGTTCTACTGTAGGTAAATCTCTACCATCATTCCGTTCTTTAATCTGGTCAGCCAATCTTGATGCATGTTCCTCGGATTCCATTGGACCAAATTGAATGTTCTTTTCCTGATCAAGATCTACATGTAAGACAAAACGTGATTTTTGGATGAAATTATAAGACACTCAATTTCCGGTATGGTACATTCTCCATGTGAATGAATTGATAAAAAGACCAATTTTCTTTCATTTTCCTTTGTTCTGCCCGTCAATTTCCTCGAAAACATGTTGGAGAAAATTATGCATTAGAGAAAATTCAGATCGTCTTTTCTTTTATCTTATTGTTTCGCCTTTTTTTCCATTTTCCCTCAGCATAATACCTGTTTGAAAATTTTTATAACAAGTCAAGAAAGTAATGAATGTTTTAAAAGAGTCTGTGAAAATCCTGGGAAATATTGAGGAAGTCCGGGCAAGTTTGAAGAAATCCGTATGAAGGAAACCTACTAAGATAATCAAATCAAAACAAGCTACGTTATGAAAAGGTACATTTGGTATCTCATGAGGCATCAACATATCCTTTTGTTTAGAATTTTGATAACGCTCAGAAACTAACATTTTTTGGATATTTTTTTCCTTATATTGCTGGTACTCTATTTACATCAATCAACATTCTATCTGTTGAAAAGACATGACCAAAATAATTAACAGAGGATTGCGTAAACTGAACTTTTTTGGGATTAAACCTAACTCCATTTGCAATAGCTCTTTTCAAGACAGAGTCCAAAATTTGATTATGCTCCTCAGAGGAATCAGCAGCTATCAACAGGTCATTAATGTACATTTGCACACCCTTATGTTTTCCAAAAATTTTTTGATTTATGGCTTGAAAATATTCTGGCGCCATATCGAGCCCGAAAGGAAATCGATTAAATTTATAACAACCAAAGTGTGTGGCAAAAGTACAAAGATTACTAAATTTTTCAGTAAGCTCTACATGCCAGAAACCTTCTTTTGAGTCAAGAACTGTAAAAAAAAACTTCTTTTGAGTTTTTCAAGAGTAGGAATGAGTACAGGGTGTTTTTTTATATATTGACACCCCACCTACAGCCTTTACCTTTACAGGTAGATAACAGTATTGGCTAAATTTTTACAATCCATGGTCAAAAACAAAAATTGAATGCCAGAAATGTGAAATATTACACCTGAAACGTGTAGATTTGAACTAATGAGAAAAATTCACAACTGAGTGAATCAGGTTAGTATCGTACTTGAACAACATATTGGTGAATAGATAGCTGGGTCCACCCATAAGTTCCGCAACAATCCACTCATTTGTACTTGAATAACTTGTCACAATATATTACTAGTTTGGTAAAGTAACATTACTAATTCCTGTTAAAAGGCAAAATGACAGAAACTGGATAATCTTACAAATTCTGAGCTTACCTAATAAGTTATTGTTCAAGTACAAATAGGTGGATTGTTGCGGAACCTATGGGTGAACCTCTGCGGGACGAGCGCAGCGAGTTCCGCAGCCATCTACTCACCAATATATGTACTGTTGAACTGTTCAAAATAAGACACCTGAAACGTCTAGTTTTTGAACTAATGAGAATAACTGACATTTGAGTGAGTCAGGTTAATATCGTACTTGAACAACATATTGGTGAATAGATGGCTGCGATAAAGGTCCACCCATAAGTTCCGCAACAATCCACTCGTTTGTACTTGAATAACTTGTCACAATATATTACTAGTTTGGTAAAGTAACATTACTAATTCCTGCATGTTGAAAGGCAAATTAACAAAAAGTGGATAATCTTACAAATTTTGACTTTATATAATAAGTTATTGTTCAAGTACAAATAAGTCGATTGTTGCGGAACTTATTGGTGAACCTCTGCGGGATGAGCGCAGCGAGTTCCGCAGCTATCCACTCACCAATATACTGTTGAACTGTTCAAATAAGACACACACCTGAAACGTCTAGCTTTTGAACTAATGAGAATAACTGACATTTAAGTGAGTCAGGTTAATATCGTACTTGAACAACATATTGGTGAATAGATGGCTGCGGAACTCGCTGCGCTCGTCCCGCAGAGGTCCACCCATAAGTTCCGCAACAATCCATTCGTTTGTACTTGAATAACTTGTCACATTATGTTCCTAATTTGGTAAAGTAATATAACTAATTCCTGTTAAAAGGCAAATTGATAAAAAGTAGATATACTTACAAATTCTGACTTTATATAATAAGTTATTGTTCAAGTACCTACATTCAGCCAAAACTGTACGACTTTTGTATTTACACCTTTCTTCTACCTGTAAAGATAAATGATGTAGGTGGGGTGTTAATATATGAAAAAACACCCTGTACCAGGGCCGTATCTAGACCAAAATTTTGGGGGGGGGTTAGACAAAGTGGCAAAAAAAATTGTTACACGAGTAATAAAAAAAATAAAAAAAATAAGTATTTAATAAATGTTGTTTGTTTTTAAGTTAAATTTTTTGAATTTTATTATTTTTTTTTTGGGGGGGGGGGGGGGTTTGAACCCCCAAAACCCCCCTAGATACGGCCCTGCCCTGTACATATGCAGGACTTTTAATTTCTAAATTCAAATCTCGTGGATCCAAGCATAATCTGAATGAGCCATCCTTTTTCTCGACAATAGCAATATTATTAACCCAGCCAAAGGGCTTCTCCACTCTTGAAATAATTTTTCTATGTTCTAAACTTAATAAGGTTTCCTTCAATTTGTCACGAATGGCAAAAGGTATCCTTCTGGGTGGTTAATAACAGGTATAGCCTCATTATTTACTTGAATTTCACATTTATCTTTAAACTCACAAAGACCTTCAAAAAATTCAGAGTTATTATTGACAAATTCATCCTTAGTAATTAAGTTACTCATCAGATTATCTATATTTTCCTTGTATAGAGCAACGAGATATAATTTTGCACAAGATTCAAGTCCCAGTAAAGGATGAACAGCTTTATCCACGATTATAAAATCAGCAATAAATTCAACATTTTTACACTGCACTTTCGGCGAAAGTACTCCTACAGGCTTCACTACACTACCTCCAAATGTCTCTAAAATTATTTTTGTATCTCGTAGCTGAGACTCTGGAACGCCAACTTCACTCAACATTTTACGTGACAGTACATTTACATTTGCACCAGTATCTAATTTGAAATTTAATAGGCAAACGATGATCACCAATATTTACATTATGAAACCATAAATTATTTGATAATACTTTATAACTCTGGTTTTTTATTCCAATAATATTGATTGCGAACTCAGCCTCATCAGACTCCTCGTCCTGTTCTTGTAATACTTTTAAATTTTTAACATGACATGAAACTGCAAAATGATTTAGTTGCTTCCATTTAGTACACTTTTTCCCAACATTCACGAACTCCATGCAAAGTTGGGCATCTTCTACATTTGAATGAAATCTTTTATCTGCACCACTAGAATTTGGGGCTAATTTATTATAATTCTTATGGTTTCCTGACCTTTTCTCAACAAACTCCACTTCAGCAGGGATTCCTTGCAAATTTCTAACCTGAGATTTAGACATTTCAGCATAAATTTAAAGCCTTAGACAAGTCAAGGCCTTCCACCCGTAGCAACCTTTCCTGGAATGGCCTTATCATGAATTCCCAAGACAATTCATCATGAACCATCTCATCACCTAGAGCATCAAATTCACAGGATTATGATAATTTCTTGACTTCCGTTGAAAACTGGTCAAATCCTTCACCTTCTTGTTGATTCCTACTATTAAATTTGAAACGCTCGAAAAATATATTTTTCTGAGGCTACAATGATCTTCAAAAGCTTTCAGTACACTTTAAAAAGACTTTGCTTCTGTTTCCGATAACGTGAACGTGTTGTACATTTCCATATCTTCTTCACTAATCAAATTTAGCAAGATGGCAATTTTTGCTTCATCATCTTTTCCAGATTTACCAGAAGCTTTCAGGTAGATTTCGAAATTTTGCTTACGCCAATTTACACTTAAAATTTCCTTGGAGCGACAGATTAGATGGGGTTTTAAATTCCAGTTTTCTCAACAATAACTAGCTACCTCGACTGCGCCATGTTGTGTCCTTTTAGTAATAATTGGACAATATTTTATATTAGAAAGTTGAAATTAAACAAAGTCTTAGGTAGTTTGAAACTGTTTCGATGAATCTCTCCACGAAGCTAAAATCCTCACAAAATGGAATTGTATTGTTTTGTAAAAATAGGCATAGACGGTATATCAGAAAATGTTCATCCATGTGTATTTCGATGTGGATCACTAACCAGCTAATCTTAAATGGAAACATAACAATCCATTGAGCAGACTGGATACTGAAGAGTAATGTCAACATCAGACCATCTCACAATTAGAGCTTTCATTGGAGGAATGGACTGTGAATATCATTTGCCTCTATATGCGTAGCATTCATGACCACGAAAAGGTATATCAGAGTAACATAGCATGAATGGTTATTGTGGAATAGAATATAGAAAACCATAATATTCACAAAAATGCAAACCTGCCAAACTTTTCACATTGGAATTAGAAGAAGTATAATTTAGATTGCTGATTTGGACGCAATATGGTATAGGCAACCACTATTTTTGGACACTCCCAAGATATCCAAATAGTTAAAGTTGCTGCTTTACGTGTTCAGGGATGATAGCATCAACATCAACTACTTTTGTGACAAAACACAACAAACCACTTTAGTTGATAAATTGGATTTGAGGTCTTTTACAGTATTGTTGCAGTTTTGTGGAAGTTTCGAAATAAAATAAATTTGCGTCTTTCTTCTATGGTGAATTTTAGAATACATGTGTATCAACTTGTTTGTGGATAAAAAATTTCAAGAAATCTTATCAGCAAACAATGCGATGTGGTGTAAAATCATACGATAACGACTAAAGATAATAATTTTCAAGTGTTTGACATGAAATATAACAACGTAAAACATAAGTGGTTAGGTACATGTTTTCTATATGTTGGCCTTTTATAAATACCTACGGCATTGCTGATTTAAAAAGTAAAATGTTTTAAGTAGAAAAATCCTATGATTCATTATTAAAATATGATTACTAATGGCTGGAAAAAAAATGTAATAATACTATAAATAATGGTAGGTAGGTAATAGAGGTATCTATCTATAGCTTTGTTTTGGTTTCACTCAGAACTAGTTCGGAATCATTCTGCACATGCGCATACTATAAAATGCGTTTTCGTTTTTCAGAATCGTAATCGAACTGTGTTGACAGTATTTTGGTTTATCTAGAACTATTTATGAACAGTTCGGGGACTGTTCTAGAACGGATCTCTCAGTTCTTGCTCTGAAGGAGGAACTGTTTTAGAATTTTGTGATTTGCGACGTGTTTTGGTTTTTTTGGTCCCGAATCGGTTCAGAACTAGTATTAGAACAGTCCTCTATTATTTTTTGTGCGCAAGCTGTTCTGCGCAATCCCAGAACCATTCTAAATTTCGAACCAAAACAAAGCTAGTATCTATGAAAATCTTCCACCGCACAATTCATATTAGATTGTAGGATGTCCAAAATTTGCATTTTAAAATTTATTATGATGATTCCAAAGATTAGAAATTAGTATAATTATAATAATTATTGATGTATACAAATATTTTATTTTTAATAAAAATTAACAAGGCCAATTATCGATTATTTATCGAAAATATCACACACAAAAAAACGTCTCAATCACATATTTACAAGCTTAATTACGTGTCACGATCGATATCAGGTCTTATATCCAACTGATAAATTGTTTATCTCAAATAGGTCCGCTATAAACAGCTCCTTAATCTTTAATCCACAAGCTAATCCCTAATCATTCAAGTTTAATTTGTGTGTGCTTCAGGTGAAATTAGTTATTTTTAAATTAAATTGGTTACTTTTTTTTTTTAACGTGACGTTTATGATGTACCTATTTGCATTTCAGAGGGAAAATAAACAACAGTTTCTGTAAAAACTGAGTGAGTGAATCATAAAAACACATATTCACATTAGGGGTGAGTCACAGTCAACTCAAAGATAATCTAGAAGTTTTAAGGTTAATTGACTCATAAAACAGTATAATATTTAAAATTTTTGTCGATTGTCTATGAACTAAGTTAGTTTTTTTGTTCCAGGTTAAAATAAATGTTCACCTAAAACCCGTAAAAAAATACTCGCCACCACGACGACCCTCCTAGAAAACTACAATCCATACAGACTCATGGATAGGATAGAGCAACAACTTTCCGATCCAGCTCTTTGCCTACAAGAACTGGTCACGGGAGTTACTACTTCGTCGGCAAACTCCGACATGCATCACGGCGTGCACCACTTGCACGATTCGGTCAGTTCGGCGGTTTCCGTGAACTCGGCGATTTCCGGCATTATGAGCTCGGGCTCGCTCGGACATCACGTGACCACGCACGAGTCCGGACATCATCATGGTGTGGTGCCTCATACGCCGTCGTTGCACCACGAACCGTTGGAGAAACTTAAACGTGGTGAGTCTATTCTAGTTTACAGGGTGATTTTTGGGATTCAGGAAATTGAGCAACTTTGTATAATCAAACTACTTAAAAAAAATCTCAATAGGCATTTTTAGCTTCTAGAGTTGCTAGAGATTTTGAATTCTGGGTGTCGAGTAAATCAAAAGGAAATCTAATTTTTAGCTCTAGATCTTTTTTAAATCTTGACACGCTCATGTTTCCTATGAAATTTGAGAAAATGCCTCACAATTATACCTAACATCATTGGAAAGAGTATTAAATTCTCTATATGGTTTGTGTAGCTTGGGAGTTTTCAAGATATTGAGCTTCAAAGTTGAAGCTTAGTCATCATTTTGCCTAAAACTCTAAATTCGATTTTCTCAAAAACCGTAAACGCTAGCGATGTCAGCTGTATACCATTATGAAGCCCTTATTATGACCTACAGGAATTATTCCTATTCCTTAAACAGGAGGTATTTTACGCCTTATTCCATTATCAGCTGGACTATCTGCTTTAGGAGCGCTAGGTGGGGGTGCTGCTGGTATAGCAAAATCAGTAAATAACGCTAAAACTGCTAATGGACATTATTTGAAATATTGACCTGCTTATGAACATCATTGGAAAGAATATTAAATTCTCTATATGCCATGTAAAATTGGTTTTTGTTGAACTTTTTCGAGATATTGAGCTTCAAAGTTTAAATTTAGTCTCCATAGGCATTTTTAGCCCCCAGAATTGCTAGAGATTTTGAAATACTGTCACGGATTCTGGGTGTCTACTAAATCAAAAGGAAATTTAATTTTTAACACTGGATCTTTTTTAAATCTTGACACGGTCATGTCCTCCTGTGAAATTTGAAAAAATGCCCCACAATTATATCTACATAATTGCAAAGAGTATCAAATTCTCTATAAGCTATGCTTGGTTTGTGCAGCTTGGGAGTTTTCAAAATATTGAGCTTTAAAGTTGAAGCTTGGTCATCATTTTGTCCAAAACTTAAAATTCAATTTTCCCAAAAACCGTAGATGCTAGCGATGTCAACTGTATACCATTCTGAAGCCCTTATTAAGACCTATAAGAATTATTCCTATTCCTTAAACAGGAGGTATTTTACGCCTTATTCCATTATCCGCTGGACTATCTGCTCTTGAAGCGCTAGGTGGGGGTGCTGCTGGTATAGCAAAATCAGTAAATACCGCTAAAACTGCTAATGGACATAAGGAAGATCATGACATAGTTGGTGTACTAGCTATAATAGGCGATTGGAGTGGTGCAGCAAAAGTTGAGCTGGGTAATAGCAAATTAGATGGCTGTATAGTGGCAGGAGGATTAAAAGATAGTTGTCCAAACCACCCTGGAGGGCGGCCAAGTTAGGAGGAGTAGGTAGATTGCTTGCGTCAGCTGCTGCAGCTTTAGTATTAAGCTGATCAATCATAGTTAAAACTTGAGCCACAAGTATACTCCGTACGTGTATTTCATCTGTTTCAGTTTTGCTATATACCATTCGGACTTCATAATGCCCCAGGATCTTGACAACGAATAATAGATCGAATCCAAGCAGACCTGGCCCCATCAGTATTTGTTTATTTGGATGATGTGTGATGATGGATGAACAACCTTAGAGAGTGACTGCATAATCTGAAGAAATCCCCGCTGAAACCTAGTAGAGTCCAAATAGTTGATAAGAGATCGGACACAGAGATAAGATTTTCTCTTCCATGTTAATCTTCAAAGGCAATTGAGAAAATCTCGTAAAATCGCATTCAAGGCTTCCAGAAAAATACTTCTAGGCGTCACAGTGACTTTAAACTTTCAGGATTTCTCTGGGATCGCTTTTGAAAGCCTGTGAAAAATATTTCTAGGCTTCGCAGTGACTTTAAACTTCCAGGAATTATGAATTAGAATTTTTTCTATAGGGCAAAATCAAGCGAAAATGGATTTAGAGCCTCGTTTAGAGCTCGGAAACAGGATTAAAACTATTTCTCCCATGTTGGTTCTCAAAAAAAATTTAGAAAATCTCGTAAAATCGCATTCAAGGGCCCCTAAAAAATTCTTCTAGGCGTCACAGTTACTTCAAACTTTCAGGATTTTCCTGGGATCGCGTTTGAAAGACTGTTAAAAATACTTGTAGGCTCCACAGTGACTTCAAACTTCTAGGATTCATGGATTAGTCTCTTTAACAGGGCGTTATTTTTTTTCTAATATTGTTCCTTGAAGAATTTCCCTAAAATCTCATCCACAACCCCTTAAAAATACTTCTAGAAGTCACAGTTACTTTATACTTCCAAGATTCAAGAAATGAATGATAATTAATTGTAAAAGAAAGAATGAAAGTTTCTGAGCAACGAAATTCCCCAAAAAAGTTTTAATTGGTTTTTCTGAAAACCCCATAACAACGATAAAGTAATGAGCATAAAAGGCCTCGTCTTGCGTTTCAGGAGGGTAAAATGTCCAGCAATAAATTTTACGAACCTATAAAGTATAATCCCGTAATTGATAAAAATTTATTGTGAATTAGAATCAATAAATTCTTAAGATAGAAAATGATTACAGGTGGGTTGTAAAAATGATTACTTTTTCTCCCAAATATATTGCTTTCAAATAATCTCTTTCAACAATAACATATTTTCCTCATCATTTCACCCTTCCTTTGCTCGTGTAGGAATATTTCGCACCCCCGCCTTTCTCGACATCCGCACAATAAGTGTTAATTTCTAATACGGATGATATGATGATGATGATGGCAATCATTGCAACTCATGCGTAAACGAACGGCATAAAACATTCAATGGTTCAGTGATGACTCTTTTATGCGAGCCCTAAAATGACGATCGATCTTTTAGAGGGGGTGAAATACGAACGGAGTTTTGAGTTATTGAAATTTTTGTGGCATTAGTTAATCAGATGATCTAATTCTCATAAATTTAATATTTACTGTTAGTACAAATGAATCAAATTATAATAACGTTTCACTGAAGACATAACAACCAAATAATTACATAATAAAATTAACAAACAACCCAAAACACAAAAGACCAATAAACCTAAGCCTACCAAAAGTATATTAAACCAAAATACTCGCAAACACAAAAATCCATAAAATTAGTAATAAAAAAGAAAACTACATCATTAAATTAGTAATCCCCTTCTGTGTAGTACTTAATAATAATATATTTTCTTTGGCTCTTGCCACATAGTAAACTGATAAGGGTGTAATTTTATGGGCGCGACACCTGGCGGTGGTCTTTAATAATAATAATAATATCCTCCCTGATAAATGACTTCCTCAAAATTTTAAAAGGAAAGGCGGGATTAGGCCTGGCTTATGGGACGTGTCATGTTGGATGAAACTGGAAATGTTTGAAGTCGTTTCGAGAAATTTACATTCTCATAATTTTTGAAAAAGTATATTTGAAAGTGAGAGCGGGGAGTGGAAATCTGAAGAACGTGAGGTTTTAACTTTTTTAGCCTGTTCAAACATATTGGTTTAATACTTTAAGCGCGGGTATAACAACAAGGATGAAAGTATTACTGGTTTTATTTTCTAAGGATTAGAAAAACGATTATGAGCTGATGGTGCGGGAAAGGCAAATTTGCTATGCATAGAGAGATATGTATATTAATTCACTTAATTTTTTTTTTAAATGCGCTTCTTGATTCATTCATAGTAATACTTCTTTATAAAATAAGAAATATTGTGTCATATTATCATCATTATCATGGTGTGGGCAATTCATTGAAGGGGTACTATTTACGGTGATTACTGACCATTTTAGTTTGAAATGGCTCTCAAAGGACCCTGCCAAAAGTATACGGAGATTGTGTTTGTCAGAATCGGCTAAATTTTGTATATAATGTAGAACGCTCCTTCCTGATTAAAAGTTACCATTGCACCAATCCTGAAAAATGATTCCTTTTTGAGAAAATTAATTTCATAGTATTCATAGGTAGCAAGTAAAACGCTTGAACATTGTAATGAACGTATACATACAAATAAGTGGATTATTGCCGAACTTATGGGTGGACCTCTGCGGGACGAGCCCAGCGAGTTCCGCAGCCATCTACTCACCAATATACTCTTGAACTGTTCAAATAAGACACTCACCTGAAACGTGTAGTTTTTGAACTAATAAGAATAACTGACATTTGAGTAAGTCAGGTTAGTATCGTACTTGAACAACGTATTAATGAATAGATGACTGCGGAACTCGCTGCGCTTGTCCCGCAGAGGTCCACTCATAAATTCCGCAACAATCCACTCGTTTGTACTTGAATAACTTGTCACATACTATTTTGGTAACATTACTAATTCTTGTTGAAAGGCAAATTGACAAATGTAGATAATCTTACTAATTCTGACTTTATATAAATTATTGTTCAAGTACATACAATGTAACACAAATAGGTAAGCTTATGTCGCAGTGGTGTGCTACGTTTAGTAATTTTTCAGGATTGGTGCAATGGTAAATTTTAATCAGAAAGGCGTGATCTACATTACATACAAAATTCAGCAGATTCTGACATACACACAATTTCCGTATACTTTGGGCAGGGTCCTTTGAAGGATCCAAATGGTCGCTTGGGCCGTTGGGCAATCAATGTTATCTCGTGCCGTTCCAGTAATAAATAGTGTGGAACCTAAGCCGCAGAATGCTGTTAAATATCTATGGTACCTAAAAATGATTAGCAACATTGAGAAGAGTTTTAAATTGGCGTTGTAAAAATGCCATTCTATTCAAATATATTAAACAAGATTTTCTTGACATCCATTCGATTTTGGATTACTGGAAAAGAGTGGTGCCAAAAGAGAAACGACAAGTTATTATTGGGTAAGCACATGATCCCCCAACGTCAGGCCACCTAGGGGTCTATAGTTTTCAAGACATGATGGGTCTCCTTTTTTGTATATCAGAATGACGATGGAAGTTTCCCTGTCGTGTGGTATTTTCCCTTCTGTTAGACATTTATTGGAATGTGTTTTCAGTTGTGCCTCCTTCAGCATTTCTGGGTAGTACATCGTCCATTCCTGGGGCTTTTCCGTTGTTTAATTGGCTTAGCGCTTTTGCAATTTCTTCCTCTTCTAAACTACGCGTCAATCGAATTCGAACACTCCAATTTTTGGTCACTTCTTGAAAGGCAGGAGTGAAAGGATGCTCTTATTGCTATTTAATTTCTAGTTCTTAACAGATTTCCGGCCACCTGCTAAAAGATACAGGGTGAAACATAAGTTGGCGATTTTTTTGCGAAAGTTTGGGTTCACCTCATTCTGCTGGAGGGAGGGTGGGCGTATACCAGACTCATGCGAGGTTACTTGAAAAGTATTATTGGCCAAAGATGATGTTCTGCATGCCTGGCATATAAAAATGATCCTCGGGGAGCCAGGGATTATATGGCTTCGCACCCAAAACTAATCAAGCCTTGGGAGATGATTTCCACGAATATCATGGAACCATTGCTCAGATCTACAAAGGGGAACGCCGATATCTTAGTTGTCACGAACTATTTCAGCAAGTTTTCTTTGGTATTTCCACTCCGGAAGGCTACTTCAGCTACCATTATCAAGCGAATAGAAGAGGAGGTGTTTTTAGTTTTTGGCGCCCAACGCCTATAGGCCTTTCATTGTTATCTGATAGAGGATTTCTGTGCCCCACTACCTTGATTTTCTATTTGTGTTGACTATAGTTAGTAAAACGTGATATCCATAGGAATAGCTGTGGATATTTTAGTCCTTGAGTGATTTAGTGAAACTACAGGATACATAGATTAGTTTTTTTATTTATTTAAAGTGTTATTGTATTGGTGTCGCCATATCAAGAAAGATAGAAATCAACCGGTTGGACAAGGATGAGCTTGAATATGAGTTGAGATGGAGAGTTATAGGTACAGTGGAGGAAATGAGAAGTCATTTCACTTTAGCAAGACAAATGGAAAGGCGGAATGAAAGTTTACACTATCCACCATACTTTTTCTCATTCCAAACCGATGGAGAGGCAAGGAAGTTGGATGGTCCGGTGTCGGTCATTGATGGTTTTTCAGACCCGAAGAAGAGTTGAAACCGTTGAAGTTGAATCACATCTTGGGGAGAGTAGATAATATTCCTTGTAATACACCAGATAAAATGCTCCCAAAGTCTAATGGACAGATGCAGCCCGAACAACCTTAGAGAGTGACTGCATAATCTGAAGAAATCCCCGCTGAAACCTAGTAGAGTAATAATCAAAATTTGAACCGTTACATCATTCATAGATCCTGAAAGTTTAGAGTCACTCACTGTCTAGAAGTTTTTTAGAGGCTCTTAAATGCAATCTAGGAGAAATCCTGAAAGTTTGAAGTCACTGTGACGCCTAGAAGTATTCTTCAGAGGTTCTCAAATGCGATCCTTGGGAAATCCTAGAAGTTTAAAGGCACTATAACGCCTAGAAGTATTTTTTAGAGGCTCTCAAACGCGATCTTAGGGAAATCCTGAAAGTTTAAAGACACTATGACGCCTAGAAGTATGTTCCAGGGACCTTTGAATGCAATTTTACGAAATTTGTGAAGCTACGAAGATTTTAAGAGGCTCTCAAATGCAATTTTGAGGAAATCCTAGAATTTTAGAGTCACGGTGACGCCTACAACTATTTTTCAGAGGCTTTTGAATGCGATTTTACGAGATTTGCTTTGAGAACCAGCATGGGAGAAATAATCTTATCTCTGTTTTCAAGCTCTAAATCCACTTCTGGCCTATTTTGCCCTAAAAAAGAGCCTCTAATTCATCAAGCCTGCAATTCATAAAGTCACTGTGCTCCAAAATGCAATCTAGCGGAAATCCTGAAAGTTTGAAGTCACTGTGACGCCTAGAAGTACTTTTCAGAGGCTCTCAAATGCGATCCTAGGGAAATCCTGAAAATTTAGAGTTGCTGTGATGCCTAGAACTATTTTTCATACGCTCTCAAATGCGATATTATAGGAAAATCCTGAAAGTTTAAAGTCACTGTGACATCTAGAAGTAATTTTCACGGGCCTTTGAATGTGAATGTACGAGATTTCGAGAACCAACATGAAAGAAAAATATCTTACTTCTCTTTTCGAGCTCTAACTCCTTTTCCAGATTATTTTACTCGCTGAAAAAAACTCTAATTCATAAATCCTAAATATTTAGTCACTGTGATGCCCAAAAGTTTTTTCAGATAGTCTCAAATGCGATCCTGGGGAAATCCTGTAAGATTGAAGTCACTGTAATCAAATCAATCTCGCATTCAAGAGCCCCTGAAAAACACGTCTAGGCGTCACAGTGGCTCTTCCAACTTTCAGTATTTCCTTAAGATTCTTCGACTTCTAGGCGTCAAAGTGACTTTGAAACCGAATAGTTCTACCTTTCATTGATTTATGATTCAACATCAGGATATTAATTGCTTTCCACAGCTGAGGCGATTTTGTTATTGGAACAGAAGAAATAGGTGTATGGCTTTGTTGGTTTCAGGAGGTATTTCAGGCTTCTTCCATCCCTATTTTTATCATTGCTCTATCGTTTTTCTTCATATCTTTTCTGTCAGTTGTTTGTATCATTTCATTGGTTTATTTAGTTTTTAATCGCTTAGAAGACTTTGTCTTCTGGGCTACTTTTTTCCTACTTCTAAAAGTTGTTCGTTCAATCATTGATGCAGTTCATGTAATCTTCTTCTGATTTTTCGCCTTATGTCTGCCGATTTGTGTAAGGACAAATAATAATACTTAAAATCAACTGAAAATGTATGAAATTTGAAACCAGTAAGAATTTCTAATATTGAGTTCGATGTTCCTTTGCTCTATTTTCAGCCAATCTCAAAGCTATTACCAAGAATATCCCCTCAGTTAAAGGCAACATCATTAATCTTGACTTCGCAAAACGCAAACAAAATAAACTAATAGCGGTCAACCCCTTTTTCCCATTTCGGTTCTGCACCGATTGCAGCCATCAGGCTAGAGAATAGAGCGCACATCTGTCGAATATGTGCACTGCCTTTAATCCCTCTGTTCGAAAATTTGTCTTCTTTGCTGGCCTTAGCACCCCTTCTATCATCAATTTGATAGGATAACTCTAATTTATGTATGTATGTATGTACATGAAAGGGTAAAATCTGGAAAAATTGTCTTTATATAGACTGGTCTATGTATTCATCAAACAAATTATAATCTTAAATTTTATAGAATAATGTTATAAAGGCTAGAAGCCACATTGTTTACAGAAAAAATAAGGTTGTATTAAATTGAAATTATAAAGGGAGCATGAGAAATTCGGCAAACCTTCATTGTGGATAGGACAGCCACAGAAGGGCGTCCCTGTTCTTTCAGATTAACGTTTCATTTCGTTTGGCTATTTTTTTTTTTTTAAACTATATATTGACGTAGACGTAGTGTAAAAAAAATATTGATATATGCTAGATTAACTTATTCTAGCCCTTTTTATATTTTCTGTCTGCCTGATGAAAAGAATTTGGTAAGTATTCGTTGGGATATTTTGTATGCAAACTTTAAGAAAACAAGGAATCAAAGTCATAATCCTTTGAAATCCAACTTAAACAAGGAAGCTTCCGCGAATCAAAAAAAAATTACTGTGTACTTTCTTATAACGCTTAGAATTCTGATTCCCGTCTAATCTTCGATGCGCTATCAAGTTTTATACCGTAATTCCAAGGCACAAATTTAATGATCCATGTAATCCGAAGTATTACAGTTCTAAGCTCAATCTAAGGAAAATTAATGCATTAGCTAATTTTCTTGTCGCGAGAAGGATATTTTTCCTTAAATAATTTCCAATTTAAGAAAAATATTTTTTGATTTGCGTCACATTAAATTTTGGAAAAATAATAAAATATTTACAGTGGTTTATCTGCGAATTAATATTGAAATTCATGTTACGGAAAATAAATATTTTTTTTTAGTTTATTTGAGTTTTGCAGCCTGAAAATATCTATACCTTCGTACAAAAATGTTTGCTCTAACAGTTTGAGTTTTTTCCAGGTCAGATATATGGATAAACATTTCCTAAATGTTTGTGGTCTTTTCGAAAATAGGTTACCTACTCGATAGATTTGAAAATAGTTGTTTTCCTTTTAGGCACGTTTCACTCGCATACTGATGTTGTTTTTAAAAAAAATGTTTTTATTATTTTAACCGTCAGGTTAGTAGATATTTAAGGCATACTGGAACATGAAGAGTATCTAAAAAAATACATCAGAATTTGTTTTTTTAAATTTAATATCTTTTGCCTGCGTTATTGTTTATTTTGTCATTATTTTGTTTTTGTTTGTGGTATTTTAGAGAAATGTATTATTCTTTTGCTGTTTGTATTATTTCATTGCTTACGTTATTTCCGCACCTTCTTCATCTTTAAAGCTGATATGTATCTGGCAATTTTCTCCTTCAATTTCTTCTATGTTTGGTTTTCTCTATCATATATTCAGCTAGTTGTGATTTCCTTATTGTCCAACAGCTTCAATCGATGTTTTTTCTAGGTGCATTTTCATATAAAACAGATTCATATTAACATTTTTCATAAACAGAAAATCAATCAAAATTCCATGATTCCTTTGACATAAAGAAAAATCATAAAAATTTAAACTATATCTGCCACTAAATCTGGTACCGCCCAGAGTTAATTGGCTGAATAAGTGGGTGTTAACCGGTCGGTAGTTATTCAGGAGCGTATAACACATGTTAAAAATAAGAAGACATATCGACTACCTTATGTTTGGTGACATTTTTACGAGGCTGATTTATGACAGGGCAAACTGAGACCGCACTTTCAAGACATGTTGTCTTATTCGCTACATGATTTAATGCCATGTCCATTAACTTTGACAAATCGGAATGATTTGTTCTTCTAACTAAAATCGAATTAATATAAATTTTTAAAAATTGACATGAATAAACAATATTAATTTAAATATTTGAAGATTTTTAAACAAATTAGACACATTATGATGGAGCAAAACAATTCCATGGCGTCAATATATTTTGTGAGAAACACAATGGATTCGAAAAATTTGTATTGTCATTTTGCCAAGCAAGCAAACAAATATAAGTATAATAAAATCGTTATGTAAGTCGAGTAATTTGACATTATTTAAAGATCTGAATCGTATAGCCGTGAAACAGTTGTTTTGTTCAAATAATATCACGAAGAATGTTTGTTCGAAACGCACGAGCTTGCATTGTACTGCCATATAAAATATTTAAATTTGTTCATCTTGTGCAAACATCACTTTGGAGGAGAATGGTCGTTTTTTCTCAAATATCTCGTATTTGTTCTTTTTTATTAAACATTGTAATGTTACCATCGCGACAATGACGATAAACTTTACGACGTGTGTAAAATTATACGAATTTTATTTACTTAGCCTTACATCAAGAAACAAGAAACCCAGATAAAATGTCTTATTTTTTCAAGATAAAACTTTTTTGATTAATAATATGAAGGGGTTATAACAAACTAACACATTTACGGATGTTATGTTTACTTATTTTATCCTTTATTTAGGGTTTTATATCTGATGGCTTTACCAACCAATTGAAAATTCCTAGAAAATTTGCTACACCTTTAAGTTTTCTTTTTGGTAACCATCTCTATGTTATTTTGATTTCTTTGTTACAACAATAACATTTTTATTGGACAATTTATGTTCATTACTCCTATTATTATTTTACAACTTATATCTAAAGTTACATAAAACGTCAACCCATCATAATCATTGCAAAATAACTTATTTTATCGTAACATTAATTGAACCCCATGCATTCGCACTATGCAAACATTTCCAGGTACACTGCACTGGTGAATGAATATTTGCCTTGTTTTCAGTGATTTCGTCATTTTCGAATTGAACGCCGGATGGATTTTGAGATTTTATGAATTTTAAATATATACATATTTACTTAAGACGATATAACTTCTTATATGGATCAGTTACTTAACTTTCGGATTACGCAGATTCATAAAATTTTGGTTTGAGAATGTTGAGGAAGATTAAACAAGTGCAACTATATCCGGTGGGCGTATAGCCACTTCCTACCATTGTGCAACGCACTCGCCTGAAGTGTCGCGTTGTATCGTCCCGGCAACGGCATCGGTAAACTCTCATTAGCGCAGAACAAAACCTACCACGATGCAACGGTTATCGCTGGAGCGTGGTATACAATGTCTACTAGTCATGACGTGAATTTGAGGGACAAATTCTACCACGATACAGCTCAGCACTGGAATAAAATATAGATATTGTGATAGTATTTATTTATTTATCAATGAACATAATACAAATATGAAAATAAAAATAATGTTGATTTCAATCACATACATATTACATATTATATATAGTAGGTATACAGGGTGTCAATATATTGAAAGTTTAATAATTTGTTTTTGCTCTTGATTGTACTATTGAATTCGACGTTTCGTCTTTGAGATACAATCATCAACTTCATTTTTTTTTAATACGGACTTGGATTTTTTATTTCATATTTTGAAAGGAAATTTAATTTGCAATGCAACTATGTGTCATACATGTACAGGGTGTTCCAAATTCGAGCCACATCATTGGGATCTCGGAACCGGTGAGAGATACAGGGTTGGTTAAGTTAGGGAAAAGTTGCGTAATTTGATGTTCAACAAAATGCCGCAATACTACATTGTAAAATAGCACAAGAAAAATTCGCTGTTTTCGGGACTTGGTGTAAAGTTTAAAATTTCAATTTCTTCACAACAATTTAAAGTACGTAACAGCTCCTTATATTCCATTTCCATTGACTAACTCTCACAGACTACTTTTATTCAGGGTTACAAATGCCTAATGTGCGTAACAAAAAGCTGATTGAACTGCTGTGAGCTGACGACACATGTGGGGGCGCGAAGCGCTGAATCGTGGTAGAATTGGTCCCTCAAATTTACGCGTGACTACTAGACATTGTATACCATGCTCCAGCGAAAAACGTTGCATCGTGGTAGGTTTTGTTCTGCGCTAATGAGCGTTTAACTTTGCCGGTGCCTACCATGATACAACGCGGGAGTACTTTGCACAATGGTAGGAAGTGGCTATACGCGTCCGGCGATGATCAAGCTAAAACTGACGTTTATGTTGAACGCAACGAAACAAGAAAGTGATGAGGAGGGCGCTATCGAAGAAATCGGTGATATTTTCTCCATCCACTCTCTGAATTTCCCTTACGTGCTAGTTGATGCCAATTTCTGCCAATTATCGTCTTGACATCTCAATCCATCTATTTTGTGCTCTTCCAACACATACATAATCCTTCCTATCCATTTCTACTTCGAAATGGCTACCTATTCGTTTCATTATATGCTCTTCTCTCTCATTTCTTCATTTTAACTACGACGAAGGAAGGCTATAATCGATCTGAAATACATTATTTTTGGTTTATCTCTTTTTTTAGGAATCCAGGATAAGTCGAAACTTTGTCAACAACTGAATATCTGATGTCCTGTTGTGAAAACCATACACATAGAAAATGAAGATGTCTATTTTTTCTGTCCCAAGAACAAAATCGCCTCAGCTGTGGAAAGCAATTAATATCCTAATGTGAAATTATAATCACTGAAAGGCTATTCGGTTACAAAGTCATTTTGACGCCTATAGAAGTCTTTTTCGGAGGCTCTACATTGCAATCTTAAGGAAATACTGAAAGTTTGAAAAGTCACCGTGACACCTAGATGTGTTTTTCAAGGGGCTCTTGAATGCGAGATTGATTTGACGACAGTAACTTCAATCTTTCAGGATTTCCCCAGGAACGCATTTGAGAGCCTCTGAAAAAACTTTTGGGTGACTAAATATTAAGGATTTATGAATTAGAGTTTCTTTCAGCGAGTAAAATAATCTGGAAGTTGAGTTAGAGCTCGAAAAGAGAAGTAAGATATTTTTCTTTCATGTTGGTTCTCGTACATTCGCATTCAAAGGTTTCAGGATTTCCCTAAGATCGCATTTGAGAGCCTCTAAAAAATACTTCTAGGCGTTACAGTGACTTTAAACTTCTAGGATTTCTCAAGGATCGCATATTTGAGAACCTCTGAAAAATACTTCTAGGCGTCACAGTAACTTTCAGGATTTACCCTATATTGCATTTGAGAGCCTCTAAAAAACTTTTAGACAGTTACTCTAAACTTTCAGGATCTATGAATAATGTACCGGCTCAAATTTTGATTATTATTACTCTACTAGGTTTTAGGGGGGATTTCTTCAGATTATGCAGTCACTCTCTAAGGTTGTTCGGGCTACATCTATCCTTTAGGCCTTGGAAGCATTTTATCTGGTGTATTACAAGGAATATTATCTACTCTTCCTAAGATGTGATTCAACTTAGACTGCAGTTCAAGAAACTGTTCACTCTTCTTCGTGTCTGAAAAACCATCAATGACCGGCACCGGACCATCCAACTCTCTTGCCACTGTCTCTACGTCGGTTTGGAATGAGAAAGGGTATGGTGGATAGTGTAAAGTTTCATTCTGCCTTTCCATTTGTCTTGCTAAAGTAAAGTGACTTCTCATTTCTTCCACTGTACCTATATCTATACCTCTCCATCTCAACTCAAACTCAAGCTCATCCTTGTCCAACCGGATGATTTCTTGACATGGCGACACCAATACAATAACACTAGTTACCTATTAAAAAAAAAAAAAAATGAATCTATGTATCCTGTAGTTGCAGTAAATTACTCAAGAACTAAATATTCACAACTATACTTATGGATATCACGTTCTACACCAACTAGCAATAATAAAAAAAATATATTCACACACTAGTGCGTAAAGTAATGTCAATGACAGATGTCGACTTGTCAAATTACTATTTTTCTGGTAAATTACTTCACGCACTAGTGCGTAAAGTGAAAATACTTTACGCACTAGTGCGTGAAGAATTTGTCTAAATTAATTTTTTTACACATATTTGATTGGTAGTAGAAAAAATGTTGTATGCAATACGTGCGTAAAGCACCTTTTTTCACTCATGTGATTGTCGCACTCGCCTTGTCAAAATTCACATTCGTGAAAAAAGGTTCACTTTACACACTTGTTGCATAAATAACTATTTTCTACGAGTAAGTAACTACTTTGCGCACACTTTTGCGTACGCAAAGAAACCCTTTCCCAAAAGTGTGCAGGAAAAAAAAATTCCCGCACACTATGTATTCTTCTGGTACCCATAATAAAATCCGGGGGCCCCATATTTGGGGGGGCGAAGCCCCGCGGGAGTCCCCTCATTGGTGAGCCTAGCCCAGCGGGGGGCCCTTTTTTAGGGGGCGAAGCACCCGCAAGAGCCCTATATTTGGGGGCCCAGCCCCGTAGGGCCCCCTTTTTTAGGGGGCAAAGTCCCGCGGAGAGGGGGCCGAATTTTTTTTTTGTCCGATTTAGATATACCTAGTTAGTTATAACAAGTTGTTGTTTTTGATGCCTATAAAAATTAAAAATTTTAAAAAGAAGTATAGTTATTTCACTCGTAGAAAAAATATTGTGCCTAACACGTGCGCAAAGTAGTTTTCCCGCACTTAAAGCTTATCTGAACTCCGCTACACGTCGTTCGTCTAACTGCTTTTGCGTGCGGGAAAACATAACTTTGCGCACTGATTAGGAAAACTACTATTTCCTAACTATAGTCAACACAAATGGAAAATCAAAGTAAGTGGAGCACAGAAATCCTCTATCAGATAACAAAAAAAGGCCTATAGCAGAACACAAGAATCGCCCAAACACTTAAAACAAAAGAGGCCCCACGTTGGACGCCAAAAACTAAAAACACCTCCTCTTCCTGATAATGGTTGCTGAAGTAGCCTTCCGGAGTGGAAATACCAAGGAAAACTTGCTGAAATAGTCCGTGACAACTAAGATATAGGCCCTTTGTAGATCTGGGCAATGGTCCCATGATATCCGTGGAAATCATCTCCCAAGACTTGAATGGTTTTGGATGCGAAGCCATATGATCCCTGGCTTTCCGAGGATCATTTTTATAAGCCAGGCATGCAGAACACTTCACTAACCTCATCTTTGGCCAATAATACTTTTCAAGTAACCTCGC
This sequence comes from Ceutorhynchus assimilis, assembly GCA_917834065.1. NCBI lineage: Eukaryota > Metazoa > Arthropoda > Insecta > Coleoptera > Curculionidae > Ceutorhynchus > Ceutorhynchus assimilis. The sequence goes on from OU892281.1 coordinate 11,350,148, forward strand.
ATGAGTCTTGTATACGCCCAACCTGAGGTTGTGAGATCATGTGCTTGCCCAATAATAACTTGTCGTTCCTCTTTTGGCATCACTCTTTTCCAGGAATCCTCAGTCGAATGGAGGTCAGGGAAATCTTGTTTAATATATTTGAATAGAATACCATTTTTACAACGCCATTTTAAAAACTGTAACGGACTCTTCTCAATGTTGCTAATCATTTTCAGGTACCATAGATCTTTAACAGCATTTCGGCTTAGGTTCCACACTATCTATTACTGAAACGGTACGAGATAACATGTCCGGGCCATGTCCACACCTCTACGATGCTGTACCTTAAAATTGTACATTTGAAGCTTGATTGCCCAACGGCCCAAGCGACCAATTGGATCCTTCAAATTTAAGAGCTGATGCAAACTAAAATGGTCAGTTATCACCTTAAATGGTACCCCTTCAATGTAAGGACGAAGCTTATGAATTGTCCACACCAATGCCAGCATTTCCTTTCCGTTGTCGTATAAAGTCTCTCTTTTTTAGTCAATGACCGGCTCAAATAGCTAATTACTCTTCGGCCATCTTCATGTGGTTGTATGAGCACCCCAATCCCATACCCATAGGCATCCGTTTGTATAATAAAGTCTTTTGTATAGTCGGAACAACTTATAATTCCTTAATTTTCTCAAAAGCTGTTTCACATTCGGGAGTCCCATCAAATTTATGTTTCTTCTTAGTGAGGGCCGTTATTGGAGATATTATAGAGGAGAACTCCGGAACAAACCGTCGATATCACGAGAAGCTTCCGACAACTCTACGAACTTCGGTAACACTCTTTGGTCTGGGTAATTCCAGCATAGTACTTACCTTATCAGGGTCTACGTCTGTCGACCACAAATCCCAAATATTTCATCTCCGGCCGGCAGAACTGACATTTTTCCCAGCTGACTGTTATACCAGTTTCTCCTAGTCGTTTGAATACCTCCTCTAAGATTTTAAATGGTCTGTAAATGTTTGTGAAACTATCACCACATCATCCAAATAAACCGATACTGATGGGGCGGGTGCGATTTTCAAATTCATTCGAGTACATTTCGTACACGAAATTTAACTGACAGCAATGTAAATTAAATGGGGAGCATTCGAAATCGTATCAAATTTCGTATGCGAGAATATTCGCTAGGATTCGATCTATTAGTCGTTGCCAAGTTCCTGGGGCATTATGAAGTCCGAATGGCATACGGCAAAACTGAAACAGTCCTCGATAACAGATGAAAGTAGTCAAGGGTTTCGAGGCTTCTTCAACCGGTACTTGCCAATAGGCGCTTTTAATATCCAGGCTGCTAAGATTTTTGGCATCCTTAAACACAAGTACCGTTTCCACGCAATAATTTTTTTTTTTTTCAAATATCTAAATAAATGTACAAATAATGGAGCCCGTAACCATCGGTAGACATCAAATACTCTCGTCCCAATCGATCATGATAGAAAATGTCAGCGGCATTTTTCTTTGTCTGCTAAATGAAAATATATTACTGTTTAAGATTGGTTCTTATCTTACCAAAGATAATGCTGGTGTTTTCAAATTTGCTATAAAACGGAAATTTATTTTGAATTCATGCACGTAACTTGTGAGTTGGAAAAACAATTTTTGCTCATATTTAGTAAGTATGTAGTAAGTAATTTCCTGATCTGGTAACAGAGCTATTTAGGAATTCGGTAGAATACACAGAAGTGATAAATTCAATCATCTCGTGTATTTGGCAGGGAAAAGAAGATTTGCTTCTTTAGGGTACGTGCACAACGGAGCTGTGATACGTACTTATAACTTGGATGATAGATTGAAGCTTATCATCGATAATTGACAGGATAACAAACGTTGTTTGTTATTCTGTGGTATTGGAAAGTAGATGGTTTCATTCTCAAATATTCATGAAAACGATCATCAGCATCAGGTTTTACCTTTAAGTCCCGATACGTGGTGATAATCTCCCATTTCTAACTGTTTTTGATTAATTGGGTGAGTATGGCCATTTGCACCGCTATAACTTAAGGGATATTTAATCCAAGTGAAGCTTTGAATGTGACTCTTGTAGAAACAAAAGTCACATTCAAAGCTCCACTTACATTAAATATCCCTTAAGTGATAGTTAAGTGATAGCCGTGCAAATGGCCATAAGTCCCGCAGAACATACCATTTCATAGCGTAAGAACATAAATAATCGTTATCCCTGTCCGACATCGCGATCAGAAAATGCGATGAAATTGTTTAAGGGTCGGTTTCTTATTAGCGAGTCACCTCCGGGTTAAGGATAACTCCGGGGTAAACATAGCAACTGGACACGCTTACCCTGGAGTTAAAACCAATTCGGAGGTGACTCGTTATTGGGAAACCGGCCCTAAAGGCTATAAATCCAGGTAAGTATCACAGCTCCTTGTGCACACCCATAAGCGCTTAATTTCAGCTATGATCTGTCATCCAGGCTACAAGTTTCTATCACGGCTCCGTTGTGCACGTACCTTTAGTTATCATTAGTCATCAAAGTTTTTTTTATGCAGTACACGGGGTAATTTCTCTTTATGGAAGTCAAACTTCTGAAACCGAGAAAACTGAATTGGGAGAACGTCATGCTTTTTCTTGCCGGCTGCAAATCCATGTTTTATGGTGATTTCTACCACTCCATATAGAGTTTCAAGTAAAACTTTAAAATGTACTCAAGTGTTCACAATATTCAATCAGTTGAATGCATCAGCGAAGATTGAGAAACGGGCTTCAAAATTTCAATTTTTTGGCAAGTTTGGAAGTTTTGGAACCAACCCACATCATCTTAACTACGAACTACTTGATACCATGATAGTTATTTATGATATAAGTGCTAAAAGTGACATTTTATTTTGTCAAAAGGTAAGTTTGGGACACGACGCCGGAGGCGGAGTATTCCATCCCTTTGAACAAAATAAAATCACTTTTAGTACGAATGTCATACACTATTTTTTCTACAAACGCACTACTTTTAGCACTCAGTGCTAAAAGTAGTCACTTTTAACACCAGTGTCATAAAATGGCATTTCAGACTCTGACAGCATTGGTTAAAAATGACACTTTTAGTGACGTTTGTAGAAAAATTACCTTTTTAATACCTAATCACAATATTAATTAATTTCAATCACCTCAAACAAAAATTATGAAACTTTTTCCAATAAAAACTATCACATTGATCCGAAAAGTTCATTACTTATTTCGCAATGGATTCGCGCCGCGCCATGCTGCCTGGTTCGTTACTCACAGAGTTTAAATCAGTAGGATATAAAGGATTTTGAGGCTCAGCGTCTGATTATTTTAGCTTAACTTTAAGCCATATTTATAAAAGCATTAAGTCGGAGCCGAACAACCGCAACCGGTTTGTACACAAACAAATAAAATACAATCAAAAGGAATTTTGCCAAAGATTTTTTCAGTTTTATTTTTGGTTTGATGATCCAGTTTGTAAGTTACTTGAGTAGGTACTATTTTTCACAACATACCTTATACTCAAGAAAACTAGTAGAAGTGACGTTATCCCAGAAGTTAACTTTTAGTTATTCTGTCAAAATTGTTTTATTATACCCGCCCTTAGACGCATAGTTAATAGGAATATACAATACACATATAAATATAAAAAATCTGTGTAGACACCGAGCAACTCTTAAATTTTGTCAACAGTTTGGGCCGAAACCGGAGATTTTCGTGACGCCCATTCAACTGGATCGATGACACCTTCTAGCTCGACACCGTCTATGGATCACCCGCAATTACCGTTTCCTGCAGCCGTCAGGAGTCGAACCAGAGACAGAAAAGGTAAGACACCAAAACCTATTTTCAAACATCATAATTCATGATACACATAAACAAACTGTCTTAGTGCACCATATATATCCAGTTCAATTCAAGTGAAAGTACTATCCAACTTCAACTGTTGGAAAGATTTCGGATGTTATTAAGTTAATCCCAGTCAGCAAAGAGGAGCGCTATTTCGGTGCCGCCTTAAGTAATTAGTCTGACATCCAGGATTAAAATGGTTTAGTCAGACTAAAATTAATTGGGAACTGAAAGTGTTGTTATGGGACGAGATGTTGCCATCAGGTTTAAAAAAAAAACTCTTGGAATGTTGACGTATCTTGTCGTCTGTTTTATTAAAGAGATTCTGGAAAGTTTGCTAAATAATGATTAGCTTGTTTGTTTTGGTTGTGAATACCACATATTTTTATTGGCTTATAATATTTCAATTTATTCTAATTTATAAAATTTATCTCTCTAAACAAAGTACTCTATTGCTTATCGTATGATAAGCCACCTTTTTTGAATTGAAACCCGCCCAAATCAATCATTTCTCGTGACAGCGAATCTATTTGGCTTTTTGCCGACATCTTCACCTGTTATACAGTGGACCAGTGATATTATTCTGAACATCGACAGATACTTGAACGATGTAATTTTATTGGGCAAACGCATTTTGGATGTGTTCGTAATTATTGTGGTAGCCACGCTAATGTATACTGATAAGGACGAGAGGGCGATAACGGCCATGAATTTATAGCGATAAGATTTCCAAATAAGGAATTTTCAGGAATGATGATGTGTCATATGGAAGAATTAAATATTAATCAAGTAAAAGAATGCTGAGCTAACAGCAAAAGTGGTAGCAGTAAAATTTTGGTAGACACCTTTTTTTTTCATCCGCTGCATAGAAAATTCCAGCAATGAGAGAAAAGTACAGTCTTTATCTTGAAGCAGAGAAATTTCTGTGACAAATGATGGAAGGCCTGACACTTGCACAGTAATTAATATGTGGTAGTACGAGTGTGTTATATGTATATAATAACTTTTGACAAGTAACTGCTCATTTTGCTTATAATTGAATTAGCATGCTCCACAAATGTCAACTAATCGTCAATTATTACTTCCAAATAGGTACCTATTTAATTTTTCTCACAATCTCAATAGGATATCCATCAATCTGTATATTATATTTTTCTTTACCAAAAGCCCTTCTTATTTTTTCCGGTACAATAATTATAGATTTTGTTTTTGATGCATTTATCTTCAACTTATTCACACACATATAATTGTACAAATTATCCAGAGCATTGTAAGCAACCAATTCATTCACACTTTTGGATATTGAGTATTCTAGAGTGTCACCTGCAAACAGATGAACATTAACATACATTAACGATATCATTGATATATCATTAGTATAAGACAAACAACAAAGGCCCTGGTATACTACCCTGAGGTACCTCAATTTCAATAGGTTTTTTTTTGGGTCAAAATAGGTCAAAACAGGCGAGTTAGTTGATAAATGTTTTACATTATTTACTAAGTTTTGATGTTCTTCTGTCCAATACCATTCTACGTCAAGTCTGGTAAGATTACGCAATGGGGCAGTTATTTTAGAGAAGTTAGGAATACATTTTTCTACAAATTTAACCACGCCTAACAAACGCAAAACTTCAGCCTTGGATTGAGGATTTGGCATATCAATAATTGCCTCTATATATTTTTTGTTTGTTTGCACTCCATGCTCTAAAAATATCTGTCCCATGAATTTAAGACTTTTTTGTTTATATTGTACTTTACTTTTGTTGAACTTAATGTTATATTTGATTGCTCTTTGTAAGACTATCTTTAGGTTTTGGTCATGCTCGGCCTTAGTTGACCCTGTGACTATAAGGTCATCAAAATATAAGCCAACCCCTGAAGGTCGTCAAAAACTTCAAAATTTTTCTTTTGAAACACTTCAGGAACCAAACATATACCAAACGCCAATCTAGTAAATCAATATCTGCCAAATGGGGTCCCAAATCGTCGCCCTAGTTGTGAATGGTCGTAATCCACAAAATGTTCATTCTTGAGTTGTGACTGTTAACCTCTCGGTTAACATACTTGAAAATGTTTAAATTTCATGTTGATGAATAGATCTAAGCCACTGATCAATATTTGACCTTGTTATAGTATATTTGCTAATTAAAAAGAATGTTTTCACCAAAAATTTTAAATGCAGTTTACTCACAACTTACCTTAAGTGGATTACGACCATTCACAACTAGGGCGACGAAATGTCATTAAATGAGTTTTCTTTGTCCAACTCGATTTACCAATACCCATCTTTCATGTCAAGCACAGTGAAATATTTTTTTCCACTTAACTTCCCAGCTATTTCATCAACAGGTAGAATTAAAAAATGTTCACGTTTGATGGCCAGATTTAATTCTTCTGGATCTACACATAATCTTAGGTCCCCATTAGGTTTCTCTACAATCACAAGTATAATTCCTTTCAGCTTAAGATCACATAATTTAATTTTTAAGAGCTCATACAGAATTTGTGTAACACGTCTAATACTACTCACATGAGGTCTAGCATTTTCATTCAATGTTATGTGATGTTTAGTTGGAAATTATTCTAAACTCTCCAAAAAATGTGAATATTTCTTGACAACATCGTCTAAGGTTTTAAACATTTAACAGCAATTAAATCTACTCTTTTTATCAAGTTTAAACTTAGGCAATCTTGTGATCCCAACAATGGAATCTGTTTTTGAGCATCTACCACTACAAATGACACTTTTTTTTTCAATATCTTTGACTGAACAATAAAGTTGTGCCTCACCCAAACCCTTAATCCTAAATTTGCAGTTTCCCTATGAAATTAATGAGATGTTTGTCTTACAAATTTTTCTATCTGGAGTAGTTCTAATGGGGTAAGCACTCAGCTCCTGTGTCAAGCTTGAACATAACTGGCTTACCATTAACATTGATCTCTTTCATCCACATTGTTTCTCGACTGTCACGATTGTTTTCATGCTGATGATTATTTTTAATATCTACTGAACTCACGTAAAACTCGTTTTCACTAATCTCGGACTTACTGCCACCTTCCTGATATTCTTTCTTCAACTTTGCCACTTCATGCACTTTTTTCTTTACTTTGTTTTCTTTTCTTCTTCTCAACGCTCCACTTTGATCATCTTTTTCCTTTTTACCGCTATTTTTCTGGAAACAAACACTTGCAAAGTGATTTCGTCCTTCACACTTTGCACATGTCTTTCCCCAAGCCCGACAACCAGTGGCGGTTCCTCCATAAGAGCACATGTGCACGTGCACTCCCAAATTAATATCAAACAACTTTAAATTTAATTTTATCATTCTTCAAATTTTAACAATCTACCTGTAAAGTATTAATTTAAAAAATTAGTGGCCAAATGCGCCAGCAAAACAAACGCAACCGGCATTTATTATGAATTACAAATTATGTGCACCCCCAATATGTTATACCACGAGCCGCCACTGCCGACAACTACGAGGTACATGCAAATATCCACAAAAGCGACACTTTTGTTTATTCTCTAACTTGTTTTTACAAGTTTTAACTTCGCTAACTGATGCTTCGTTTTGTAAGATTTTGGATCGATTCTTACTTATTTCTATTGCTCTGCAAATCTCTACAGCTTTTTGCAAGGTTAACTGACTTTCTCTTAACAGTTTTTCCTGTGTTATTCTATTGTTAATTCCCATGACAATCCTGTCCCTAATCATGTGTCGAATGACTGGGCCTCTTTTTGCACTATGCTATTAAATACAAATCTTTCAAAAGTAACATTTTTTTTCTGGTAAACAGTATTCATCAAACTTTTTCTTTACTAGTTTAAGTGTTTTTACCTCGGTTCCGAAATCAAATGTATTATAAAGGTCCAAAGCATCATCCCTTATGAGGTTCAAAAATACAGTAAGCTTTTTGTCATCCAGCGGCAATCATGAAATTATCAATCTTTTGACTGAATTTCTTTCAATTCTCGGCGATATTCCCATCAAGTTCCAAAGGTTGTGGTGGTCTAAAGATGCTTTCCATGTTTCTAGACTTTCGGTTCAACAAGTTAACCTGACACCATGTATTAGCTTGATGTTATAACTAATTACAAACAGGTAACATTGCATGCCACATGCCACCTAGCCCCACTACATCAACAACAACAACAACTAAATATATATAATACCCCAAATCCTTCAGAAAAATAGGCCTCCTTCCCTCTTAGGACGATGGAGAAGGCATTAGATAACTATATAAGATCCGCTACCTTGAAAAGGTGGCCTTTAGACGCAAGTCAGCACGCTGATAGAGCAGGCAGGTTCACTGAGACAGCTCTGTTCTAACTGACGAGCACGATACTCCAGACGAGAAAAACGTAGCATTATGCGGCTTTCTAGACATCGCTGGGTGTCTTTGACAAAACATCTCATGTGGCCATTCAGAGAGCACCAATGAGAAGGGGAGTCAACGATGTGGGAGATGCTGGCTACGAGGAAAGCAGTAGACACTGAGTCTATTGAGGTGAACACCATTCGAGGTACTCGCCAAGGCGGAGTATGCTCACTCCTGATGTAGAACTTAGTGCTGGATGAATCTACTAGGAATACTGAACAACTGAACAACCTAGGCTTGCACACCATTGTGAACTCTTACAGGCTGGACTTAAAGCAACAGAGGAATAGTGCCAAACAGTGGGACTGGAAATAAACCCATCAAAAACTACTGTAGTGCTTCAATGAAAACTTCTCCCACAGCAGCTATCGAGATTCACATCCTGGAAGGAAAGAATTGGCATCTTTAACCAAGCTTATTCCGCTCCTCGAGCTTCCTAGGGATGATATGATCCAAACATATAATTTTGAGAAACGGAAGCGTTCAGAAAGGAAGAGCGGACCAAATGTACCATACTCTGGAAACAATTTCCAGGGCAATCAAAGATGTGAGTAGAAACAATCTTGGCATTCTCACTGGATTACTTACAGGCCACTGCCGGTTAAGAAGGTACCTTGCGTAATTCAATTAAAATCAAATGTGAGGAAGGAGAAAAAACTCCAGAACAGAAAGTGTGCGTCATGTGCGATCCTGAATATACGAATGGCCTGCTTCGGATCCTGCACAGTTGGACGGGAACAGAATAGAACCATCCAGCCTACTTGCTTTCATAAAAGCTGAATGAGTTGCTTCGAGTAAGAATCCCAAGGGGGACACAATAGATCTATGCAGGTTACAGTGTAACAATACCTCCAATTCATTCATTCATTCAAGAAACGATGACGGTTCATGCATGGTTCAAAGTATTTCTAGAAAAATGGTTATTGCAACTACCAAGATAAAGTGGAAACAATTTTCTTCTAAAACATTTCGATCAAACATAAAAAATTCGTTAAAACAGAATTAGAATAATCGAAATCCATACAATGAAGCCTCGGGGAACCGGAAAAAAAAGTCGTATAATACGTGCAATATCGTTTCTGCGGAAAAGACGGAAAAATAATTGCAAAATCTTCCGATCAGCTTTACCGGCACTTTCCGAGGCTTAGCGGCTGAATTTTTAATCAGTTTCTCAAACAAGCAGCTTTAGACGGGGGCTCGGCAGCTTTATTACAGCAGCCAGCTCGCGGATATTTTTCTCCCTATGTTTTAAAAAGCTCAGCACTCAATTTTTAAGTTTATTTAGGTGAGCGCTGACGGATTACGATTCTTGCTGTATACAATGTACCGACCTGCACTTTTAAATTCAATATATAAGAACTATTTTTACTAACTAATCAACTATAAGATAATCCAAATTCTAGTTTAGTTTATTACAAACACCATTAACTAATAAAACGCACTATCATAAATAGTGATTAGTTCTGGCACCAAATTGCAAATAATCCAATAAATTTAATCCGCTCAAGATTACTAGGCCATCTAACAGTCGAAATAAATTTGGCCCAATATGACAGTTCCAGTTTAAAATCGGACGGCATCGCTCGTAAAACAACAGTGTAAAACAAATACTTCGGGCCACGTCTCGAACATCAAAATTTATTTAAACCACAGTAGTGTCTCATAAACGTGGATTAAATTCACATTTAATTTATTTTAGGCTTTTATTTATTTGGAAATTCTACAAATATTTTATTATTGTAGGCAGTAGAACGTTGTCGGATACAATCAAAACGGAAGCGGGCGTGGCCGAATCCAACGAGCCTGAAGATGGAAAAAACGACAAAAAGTCGAAACGTCAAAGAAGGCAAAGGACGCACTTTACGAGTCAACAGTTGCAAGAGCTCGAAGCTACTTTCGCTAGAAATCGTTATCCTGATATGAGCACGAGAGAAGAGATTGCCATGTGGACGAATTTGACCGAAGCAAGAGTTAGGGTAAGAATTTTTTTCCGCTATTAGGAATTTATAAATTCCATTTTGTGTATAGTTGCCAATGTTCCATCTTCTTCAATAATCTCAACTATTTTCTGTTGGTTTTTGGTGAATAAGCACCAATCACCATAAGCACACCAAATGACAAGTCCAAACTGGTTAGGTTGGCAGAAAGTGTCAAGTGTCATCGAAAAATCCAATTTAAAAAGTTTTTTTGCTGTTCCTCGCCCAATAAAATGTTATCCAAACTCATCCAAAATGCAATAATCATCTCATTGAAAACAAGAAGCATATCCACAAGTCCAACCTATTCCCGAGTTGTCGTTGATAGGAAAAAAATGCTAAAATCCCTCCCCACCACTGACGAAGGCACATATGGCGAAACAAACAATACAATTGACTCCCTAATCCATAATCAAAAACAGTTTCCCATTAGTGATACAATGAACAAGCTCTTCAATGGCATCCAATACAAAAACCTACCAATAATAAACATCAGAGTGTCCCAAAATAACACAATCCTAACCTACACAGAATCCAATGGAGTTGTAAAACTAATAAGATCCTGTGGGATAGAAGGATTTCGTAATGCTCGTAAAGGTACCAACGTGGCGGCTCAAAGTACAGCGATAACATTTGGTACGAGAACTTTGGAGAATGGAGTAAGATCTGTTAGAGTTAGAGTGCGGGGACTCGGTCCAGGACGGACTTCTGCTATTAAAGGTTTGCAAATGGCCGGATTGGATGTTGTCTCGATTACTGATAGTACTCCAGTGTCTTGGTCACCTCCTAGACCCAGGAAACAACGGAAACTTTAAAATAATTTAGCCATCTTATTAATAATAATAATAATAATAATAATAAAAGAACTTTATTTATTTTTATTATTATTAATTATTATTATTATTATTAAACGATGCAACTTAATATATTATTTCAAAATGTTTTTTTATTTGGATTTTTTTGGATAGGTATCGTTCTATAATTTCGCACTTTTTTGTCATTCTGCTATCAATACAAAAATGCCCAACTTGAAAGGCGAATGGTGAAAATCTGCAATATTTTGCATGGTCCAATATACTTGAAGAAATTTCGATGTACCTAATCAAGCTTTTCTTCATATTATAATACTTTGAAATGTTTGTCATTAGAAATTCATCAGTCTTTTGGATCTTCTAGTAACTTCTTTGGATCCAAATATGTTCTGAAGGGTATAAAAGGAGATGTTTGCGGTTTTAAGTCGGTACTTTATTTCCTCGCCGATGTCATTATCGGCTACGATAATCGAACCCAGGATCGAACCTGCTTGACGTTTTCAAAGTTGTACCCATTCATTGTCATTTTTTTACCACTCTCCCTCTGCCTGTCCCAGAGATATGCATATTCAGTATTGTCTTCGTTGATCCTTATATACCCATTTAAGATACCTCGTGCTCCATTTCAACAAACGTTTCTTTGCTATTCACTACGCTAGTTTCCACCACTTCAATATCGTCCGCATAAGCAAGTATAAGTAACGAATTATTCCATGGAACAAAATAGCTCTGTTTTAAGTTTGGAGTCCCTTACGACCTTTTCCAAGGCAATATTGGAAAGAGTCGGGAACAGCGCGTCACCCTGCTTTAATCCCACATTTACCCTTATGAGGTATCCCAAATTCTACCATTGTCTCCCAGATCTCAACCCTTTTCACACTATCATAGGTCTGTTGGTCTATAAACAGTTTGTGTATCTGCCTATTGAATTCCTAGCTTGGTCGGTGGTAGATCAGTTTGTCAGAAAGCCGCCTAATAATCTCCTAATTATCTCCTCTGGTTTATTCTCGACAGGATTATTATGCTTTCTTCTGGCTGGCATCTTCTCGTTTTCCCAGATAGTTCTTATAGTTGGGATATGGTTGTATTTCTGGCAGATTTCAAGAGTTCGGCGGTTATCGTGTCTTCACTCGGAGAATTATTAAGCCGGCATACACACACGTTATTTCGCGCGGTTTATCATGCTATGTTAGGATGTGACGGTTAGCATGCGCGAAAGAACGGCATGGTAAAAAAATCGTCATGTTCCATACACTTGACAAAGTATTCAAATGATTTAGCACGTGATTACGCGTGGCATATCAGTTTCAAAGGAAAAATCGTATGTGTGTGAACCAAAAGTGTCATTTATCGTGTCGTTTGGAAGTGCATGTTGTCATGTACTAATTTTTTTCAACGTGATAGTTTGCTTCGCGGCGCTTATTTCTTGGGTACTAGCCTCAAAATCGTGAGGTGGAATGGCGTGTGCACACGGGTGTGAATTCTACTATCATGTACTTGAGTACTGACGCCACATTCCAGATGAAAGCTCGTCTGAAATCCCTTCCCATTTTATCATTGCGTGCAGTCCTCCTCACTCACGCACATGATTTTTCACAGGTTTTTGCAGATGACACGATGAGCCTCGCGAAATAACAAATAACGTGTGTCTATGCCGGCCTATTGTTTCCCGACTTTTTCATAGCGTTCTCAAATTCCATTCGAGAAAGGTATTCTTCTGACATTTCCGCAGCTTAGAAGCTGGCCGGCTTTTTGTATAACCCTGGATTAGTAGTTGTTCAAAGTAGGTAGGTACTCTTTCTATGCCTGCAGCATTTGATTTTGCCTGGTTACTAGATCTCCGTTGTCGTCCTTGATGATGTTATTGGTTCTAGGTCTGAAGCCATTCTTTCTCGTTCTCATTGTCTCATAGAATTTCCTGGTATTGTTCCTTCCATCGACTTCCAGCTTCTGCAACTCCTAATCTTAGCCTCTTCACTTGGTTGTCCGAATTTACTGTTATTGTCTTCAGTAGGATTCTGCATCATTACACTAGTCTTACACTGTTTCTCTCCTCAAGTACCGTCTCACATTCCGGATCGTACCAGTGGTACTTGGCTTCACCAGTCCCACAGTGGCCACAGTGACTCTTGTTGCCCCTATTATTGCTTCGTATAGTACTTTCCAACATCTGTCTTTGTAATTTTTTGGCTCCGGTGCTCTATTTCCACCTGTAAACGTCTTCTGATTTCTCCGTTTTCCAGTTTTGCTGTATCCTACTGTTGATCTTGTTTGGATTGTAGACTTTTTGAACTTGATATTTTGATTATCAGCTTTGCTCTAACAAGAAAATAGTCCGAGTCCGCGTTTCCCCATCGACAGCTTCTCTTCCAAACGTCTGTTATTATCGTTTCGGTTACCTTCTTTGTTTCTTATTTTGGTCACTTTTGTCCTTCCATTTCATAGTTTGGAACTTAAAACTTCCATATTTTGTTGTCTTCGATTCTATTTTTGATCATCCTAGTGTTATGATTTCTTGAGAGGTTTCTGCTGATTTCCTTGCAAAGTTTCTTATAGTCCAAGGTGATCCATTTATCTTCTCAATTTCGAAAGATTTTTCGTATGTGGCCCGAACTTGCTGAAGTTTTCCTTCTGTCTGGAATAGGTATACACTTGGATATTGCTCAAGATGTTATCGCAAAGTTGATTTGTGTCTTATTAAGTATTTGAGGTACATTACAAGTGCATGGAGAGAGATATTTTGGTCTTTGTATAAATTTATTTATCTCAAATTGTGTTAGTTTGCATGTTGATCGCTGCTACAACGCTTGGAAAACAAGATAAGATGAAGGCGAATTCCGCAAGTTGCTTCCTTATCTAATGGACGATGAGACCGAACTTTACGAATATTCTAGTTTTTTTGATCGTACAATATGGTATACTTTTTGACTTCTTCTGTCAGACTTGCTACTGAAAAAATACCGAGAGTCCGTCCTGTAACGACATTATCAAACTTACCGATAATAACCCGGTTAGTTTGGGTCAGATTGAAATTGCAAACTAACACAAACTAACCGGGTTATTATCGGTAAGCTTGGTAATCTCTGATTAAACAGAAAAAGTGCAAATTTATACATTTTAACATTCTAACATTATACCTAAAATACGACGAATTGACGTATACGACAATAGAGGAAATTCGTCGTTATTATCGGTAAGTCTGAATAAACAGAAAAAGTTCAAAGGACCCCGCACACTTCTTATGGGATTTTGGAATTCGGTCAATTTTTCGGAAAATTTAATATGATACTTCTCTCAACATTCTGATTAAAAGTGTTCATAGCCACAACTTGATCCTATGACTAGCTTTCGAGATACAGGTATTTTAATGTCCAAGAAATGCACACATTTTAAATTCTGTTTTTTTTAAAGATAATTTCCCAAGTCAAAAATTTAGTAACTATGTTGGCAACACAAGCCTTTTCTTTATAAAAAATTTGAAAGCATTGACAATGGACCTTTCTCAGTTTACTTGTGCCGCGTGCGCCGCTTGTGATAATAAAATTGTCGAATAACGTGACTGAATCACAATGAACGATGATACTATTATATACTACAGGATAGCCTATCCTCATAAGGCCTGTGTGGAATAAATAATAACATAATTAAAATTAGGCTCTATAGAAAATCAAACTTAACTTACCCCAGCTAAGAAAATCATACTCAACTTACCCCAGGTACTAGAAAAGACTTTTTACACATTTTTAATTCCACTTTTATATTAAATCTATAAAATCTACACTCAGAAAATGCAAATTGTTTGAAAACAATCAATGATGTTTATTTATTTATAAAATTTAAATAAATAAATATAACACATGATACATTCAATTTTGACATTTTCCCATAACTCCCACATGAATCAAGGCTATGCATTCAGCCGACGTAACTTTTTCCTTTAATAAATAGTTAGATATGCTTTATTTTTCTAGTAATCTCAATGCAATGTGAATTTATTTATTTCGCAGTCATAGGAAAAAATGTAGAGTGTAACGGGTGTGGAAAGTACTCTTTTCAACACTTGTTTCACAATAAACTATAAATCTCTCAAGTTGGGATAATTTTGCACGATCTCGCAACACTGTCTGTTAACTTTTATGACGTCATCTGAGGTGACTCATCATAATACAGGTCTCCGTAAAGGCACCCCAGATGACGTCATTAAGTTACCAGACAATCTAGGTATTAACTTGGTCACGCTCGAACTGTTAACGATTCGATCGGATACAGTTGGCTCGAGTCGAGTTCAGCGCCAAGCGAGAGAGTGAAACAATCAACAGTGCGAGTGAGAGAGAGAAAGATGGCGCGATTGAGATTCAATCGAGACTCCCCTTAGAACAAATGTTTAGGCATACAAATGACGTCACGTCGTAAAAGTTATCAGGCAACCCAACCCAAGGCTCCTAAAGTTGATAGGTCGTCTGGTAATGCTAAACAAATGACGTCATAAGGAGGACCAAATGAAGATTTGCATTATGTTCAGGCATCCCGCAGATGATGTCATAGAGGTTATTAGGCAACCTACCTCTTTCAAACAACCTTGCAGGCAACCTCCTCCTTTGAAACAACCTTGATCCAAACCGCAAATGGCAAGATTCAATATGGCGGCAAAGGTCAAGCTAAAATTTTCCTGTTTACACTGCTACTATACAGGGTGGTCAAGAGGAGTTATTATTTTTCCAAAACTTAGAGTGCGATAGAGATTTAATCGCGACTCCCCCAAAACAAATTTCGGCGACGTTTTCGATATCGTTGACAAAATGTTCATTGCTATTGTTAAAGGTTGCCAGGTAATGGCAATCAGATGACGTCATCAAGTGGTTCCTTCTACAGATTTGCGTTATGCTCAGGCATACATTTGATATCACGTAGGTATTAAAAGTTATCAGGCAACCCAAGGTCCAAGGATCCTAAAGTTAATAGGTTGTCTGGTAATGGTAAACAGATGACATCATCCAGGTGGTTCTTTCTAGAGATATGTTTTTTTTTTTTTTCTTTATTTGTGGTAGGTACATCTTACAAACATCAAGCAAGTTGATATTGACAAGTAAGGGAAACTATAAGTAAAATTAAAATCATTACTTACTATCTATCACACCACTTAACAGAATCCCTAGGCACTACCTTGAACTAAAACTACACAAAATACACTACTACAAAACATACAGATGAGATCACGTCATGAAAGTTATCAGGCAATCTCAATGTTCCTAAAGTTAATAGGTTGTCTGGTAATGGTGAACAGATGACATAATCAGGAGGACCTAATGGAGATTTACAATATGTTTAGACATCCCAGATGACGTTATAAAATTATCAAGCAACCTTCTCTCAAACAACTTTCCAGATAACCTACCTCTTTTAAACAACCTTGATCTAAACCACAAATGTGAGGTTTCAATATGGCGGCAAAGGTCAAGCATCTGGGATGTTTCTTTATTTAACCTAGGTTTTTTATTCGTTTTCTGTCGTGTGGTCCTAAGCACACAGCGAAAATTTTTATTCAAAAACACGCCTTTTCCGAGATATTAGACCATCTCAAGTTAAATGAACCACCCTGTATAGGTAATAATTCAAATGGAAATATTTTTAGTTCGCAAGAATTTTTGTTCTATGGGGATTCATGATTTTAAAAATTTCCTGTTGACACCTAATATACAGGAAAACGATTTAAGTTAGAACAGAGCTTCGAGGGTTCGTTCCCCCACACATTTGTCATATTCACGTTTAAAAATAAACAAAAACAGATAAACAGAAACATAGCCGAAATTGCACAATTTGACAAGAGGGACCAATCAAAGTCATTCCACACAGGTATCGCGCGGTGGTTCTTTTTCTTTATTGCAGAAATCCTAATAAACTATCCTTGTTGTTCATTGCATGAGAAAGGTTCATTTTACATTGTATTGCCATGATAATGTCACTTTGACTTTTATCTCTAAAAAAAAACACACTTTATATCTCAATGACATTTATACATACATTTACAATAATATACCAGGATTGTCAGGTATCCCCACGCTCAGGTGACAGGTATAGATGTAAATGTGTTACGGATGATTTTTCCTGGGTTAAAATGAAAGGAAATAAGCGTATTCGCCTCAATGAATAGCATACCTTCGTCAAGCCACTGTTGTCTTTTCAATAGTTGTGGCCAAACTTTTCATCAAACTTTTCATTTTTCCCAGAATCATTAAGTTAGAGGTTTATTAATGGAATTGATTTTCTGTTAGTAGGGTTAAAATAAATAGACAATTAATTTATTAATAAAACAAAATCACAATATTTACACTAGAACAGCTGATTGTCTGATCGGAGTAGATTGTCTAGATTGACAGCGCTCCAAATAGGGTCAATGACCGGTACTAACTTAACTTGAATAAGTCCCATGCCCCAACTACCATCATAATTCCCCAGTACCTTCCACCTGGGAGTTTTGACAGAACCTTTTTAAAGGACATTGCAGGGACAAGCAGAGGTCATTCAGGTCGAGGACTTTCCACGATTAAGTGTTCGGGAAAACTCCTCAGGCACATTTTGCCGATTTCTGAGTTGCCAAGTTTCGCTCATAGATCTAGGGTGGCTAATCCGCTATTTTAGCACCCAATCGCCTTGTGCAGATTTTTTTGTGAGTCGAAAAAGAGCAACGTGGTCAATTGTTTGTTCCTAAAGGCCAAAGTAATTTTGGCCTTTAATCTTCAGTCTTAGACGTTACGCTTTAATCGTCACCTTTTATTCGTCACGCTTAGTCCTTGAGTAAAGAGTTAAACGTTGAGCGTACTGTGTGTTTCAAGTAGTACCTCCAATCTTCAGCCTCCTCTGGACCATTGGAAGCTTTAGTGACTCCTAGTTACCGCGATCTTCAGTGCCCAGGGTCAGTTGCTTCTTGTCGCGATCCTGATCCAGTTCCAGGCCATCGGAAACACTGGCAGATATTAATCCCATCCGTAAGGTTCCCCCAAGAGTTTAGGGACTACTCAGGTTTGATAAGTGTGTTGTGTTGTCGTAATATCAAACCTTACCAACCCCTTGTTGGAGTAAATCACCACAACAACGCAGTTCTACAACAATATTCAATTATCCTTCAGATTATGTGTTGTCATTTCAATTTCTAATTAATCCTCTATATTACCTTTTTTTTTTTTGTTTATGAAACTTGCCCTTCAGGTTATGTATTGTTAAGTACTTCAATTTTATTAGGTATTTAGGTATCTATACTACCTATATTGTTACATAATATTAAAGCCCTTCAGGTTACGTATTGTTGCTTCAACTTTGATTAATGCTGCACTGAATACAGGTAGATACTTGATACTTGTACACTGGGGTTAAATGGCCATTAACGAAGGTACTGCATTTAGTGAGTTTGTCCATTAATTATTTATATTTCAGGTATTATTGCTTAATTTATTGTAAATACTATTTTTAGAGTATATAAGGTAGTACCTAACCTACATTCTAGGCGATTTCTTTTCTTCTCCGAACCTGATCTGGAGTCAGACCTATTCTGTTCTGGTGCTAATTAAAAACCCGTACCTGATTGTAGCAAAGCGTTTCACTTTTGTCCCTCCTTCTTGTTTATATTTCAGGTTGTGCTGCTATAGTCCCGTAGAAGTTTCCTGCTTTCGTTATATCGGTTGATTTCGTGTACTGCAGGGAAAAAGCAGGTGGCGCTCTATATTTAGTTATTTAATTAACCCACCCCCTCTCCGCATTGGAAGCTAGTCGGCAACCCTTTACACGAAATCACGTTTCTAGATTTCAGCCACCAACCAACTCTCTCTTCTTCTCTTTTTATTTATTTTTTTCTTTTTAGTTACCCATTAACTTTCCCACCTCCTCAAAATCTTATCATTAACTTCTCCCTTACGTTTTGCGGGTAAGAAAGTGGCAGTGCCCGTCCTATCACGTAATAAATGCATATAAAATGTGTGCATTTCTTGGACATTAAACTATTTACTTGCATCTCGAAAACTAGTCTTAGGATCAAGTTGTGGCTATGAACACTTTTAATCAGAATGTTGAGAGGAGCATCACATTAAATATTCAAGAAAATTGACCGAATCCCAAAATCTCATAAGAGGTGTGCGGAGTCCATTATACATTTTAACATTAAACCTGAAATACGACGAATTTTTAGTACGACGATTACGACGAATTAACGTGTTGATAGATTCCAATTTTAATGAAACTTACCGATAATAGCCCGGTTAGTATGGGTTAGTATGCAATGTAATGTCTGATTGAAATTGCAAACTAACCGGGTTATTATTGGTAAGTTTAGTAATGTCTGATTAAAAGAAAAAGTGTAAATTCATACATTCTAACATTATACCTGAAATACGACAAATTGACGTATAGGACAAATTACCTATACGATAATTTAACGCTACGACGAATTGATATAACGACAGGCAAAGCAGTTCATCAATTCCTGCTCGCCCAAGTTCACACCGGACCTACTAAGCCACATCCGCAAGAATTTTGGGATAACGGTAAGCCAAACAAACACCTGGAAAGAATGAGTCTGGCAGAGGATAGCCAGTGCGGCTTAGGTTTGTGAGGCTTGGAGATGAAAATCCCAACCCGGCACTCTAAGGACAGATGGGAGACACCACAGTAAATTTGACAAGGTTGCAGTATAACAGAAGACACATCTGGCCATCTCCATTCAAACAAATCTAATCCAATCTACTAAAGCCACAATGAAGAAAGTGGTAAGCCACAGTAGGAGTATGTAGAATATCCGAAGCAAGAACATTCAGTAGGATACTGACAGAAGTACATTGACTCATATAGTTCAATTCCAATGATGACCGATAATCATCGACAGATATTTCTATTGAACTATATATTCTTCCCCCCAATCTGCCAAAGAAACATATCTGATCCACTACAAAAGTTCCAGAGCGGAATCCATACTAATCTTTTACAGAATGCGGTCCAAGTCTCTCAAAGATGGCATTGTAGAGGTGCACAGACTCAGACGAGTAATCAATGCCTCAATGGTTTTTGTAATCTAAGCGATTGTCATGTTCAGGAAGCGAGTAAATTATTGCTGTTTCTCAATCATCTGATATTGTAAAACCGGCATCACGCTCTGTCTACGAATTTGCTGGTGTGAGTGATTGCACTCCCATCTGATATCGTTCCAACTGTGTTCTGCCCATAACCGAAAATTATTCTAACTTCAAAGATTTGCTTTGGTACTTCGTAGCTTTATAGAATTCACGAATTTCGTTTTTCGTTTAAAAAAAACCCATAAATATCATTTCGTATCTATTTCTTGCCTAATCTTCCAACGAACATTCAAATCAATTTATGCATATTACCGTTTACACTCTCTACACAAGATCGATCCTGTTTCAGTGTAAATCGTTTTAGCTATCATCTTCCATTACCCAGGCATTTTATCTCTCGCGCGTTTTCCTCCCTCTTTTTGGTCGACTGAGATGATTTCTCCCCCTCAGCACGTGGTGGCCAACGACCCGTCTAATTGAGGCTCGCGATATAAAGATCGAACAGTCGCCCCCATTGGCCGTAGCCCAGCACACAGAAACGGAAAAATCGAGGGAAAATACTGATATGCCATGAGGGATTTCTTTTATTTTCATTTCCGTAGACCCGTCGCGAAGCGATGGGAAATTGTACGTGTTTTTCAGTTTTAATAACTTCCGCTTTGGATGACGGACGAAACGAGAAAAATTGTATTTCGTACTGGTGCGATTATTTTTTTCGTTGTTCTTTAATTGATTTTTTTTTTTTTTCTGTGTGGCAATTTGAACAAACCATATTTATTTGAAGCTACTCCAACTCTGTAAAGAATTTGCATAGGTTTACCATAAATCCAAATACAGAAAGAATATCCTCACGTCAGCAAGGGGATAACCAAAAAAAAACCCAAATGCTATTCTCCATTTATCGATGTACATATTTTCAAGAACCGTTGCAATAAGAGATAACACGGATTTTGCACTTTCGCCGCACCGTAAAGCTCCGCAATGGCCATATTTTCCTCTCTCCAAACGCTGAATCGGAATGCTCGAATTCAGTGCGGTCACTTGATTTATGACGCTCCTGGATTTCTGGAAAAAAAAGATTTAGAGTTTTATTTTCTGTATTCACATACTTTGTTTGTGAATGTTTTTTCGGCCAAGAATTTCAAATGAAATCAAAAATTCTTAAAATGAATCACTTGAGAGCAACATGCAACATGAAACATGAACAAGGATAAACTAGCGACAAAAGTCGAGCAAACCAGCGACCACCAAATATTGGAAATACATTTTGAAGCTTCAACTTCCAGATCAATTGACAAAATTCAATTCACCATATGCTCAATCCGTGCAATCGAGAACCTCAAGGTTAAATTTAGACTGAAGAGCCATTTTAAATACATTTGGTTTGTCTTTGTTATTCGTTCGACCACTTGGCAATAAACTCGCAAACCGTATAAATCAAAAAGGCACGTAATGAACGCATCCAGATTAACCGTGCGGCTCTATATGCAGCACATAGAGCCAAAACTAGATGCGACGGCCCGGCACAGAGCGCACGGTCATCCGCGATGGTGATCGGGTTAATCCGCGGCAGATTTATGGTGTTAATATGGCGAGATTAGAGTGACGCGGCCGCTCTCGGTCCGTTTTACCTGACATCGTCGCCAATGAAATATGGCTGTGCATTTATCTCATTATTGTATATAATGATTAACTGGACGCTTGGGCAATAAACTGAGCATGCAAATCAATACGGTGGTTAATTGTAATGTATTAAGGCTATCAATCACTATTAAAGTGGACTTAGATCAATGGATTTGTGTATCATACCCGGACAAAGTATGTACAAACATTTGCAGAAACAAATCTTTTATAGTTACAATATAAAAAAAAAATTATATGTATAAATTCCTCTATTTTCTTAAGCAAATACCTTAATTATTACTTTGGCAAACATTGACACAAGAAAGTTGAGTAAACAAAGCCAAAGACGAGCATCTGTATATAAGAGCACATGCAAGAAGGTAAATACGTAGAATATGATATTATTCCTATATTTTGTGTTATTTCAGGATTAATGCTGCTAACTCCAACTTGTTTTCAGAAAATTATTTACAAAGTTCCAATTTATCAGTGTCCAAAATCCACGATTTTTCGATTTTGTTCCCACGTCAATCCACATTAGTTGTCCTGAACGCAAACAATAGCAATAATGCCATTTGACTGTTATTTATTATCGTTTCGTTATCATTCGGTATACCGGTGAACTGTAAAATCAAATTTAATAGAAACCTCCGACTTTACTAATAAACTAACTGCCGATTTTCCCATACGGTAATCCTTCGATAAATAGGAATTTAGTTTAGTTAGATGCGTACGATATATTCAATATTTATCTTTAGATTTAGACAGTTTTGCCGCTGCCATTATTTCAGTGGGGTGAGAGAGAGATGAGTAGGTATTAGACGGTAAATTCCGATAGGATTTACTCGGGAACTGGTTTGATCTTTTCGGAATCCGGCGGATTTGGGTTTTTTTTTGAGAATTATTGAATAATTATGTTGGTTTGGAACTTGGAGGTAAGGAATTTGCTTTTTTTTAAAGAGTTGGTTTGCTATGACCAAAGCAGTATTTTTTCTTGGTAAATTTGATAGTTCTGTAATGGCGGACATTATTATTCACTGCTAGGCTAGATGTGGACTTGTTCCAAATCTTTCCACACTGTCTCTTTCAAATTCCTTCCTGATATTTCCTGGATGACTCGTCATCTTTTCTGGGAGCTTCCAACCCTCCCCTTGTTCTCTCTTGCTCACCATACTATAAGTTTTCTTCACCCATTTGGTTTTCTCAGCTCATCATACTGTTCTTTTTAGCTCATCTGTTGTCCTGGTTCTTCTTCATATATTTTCATTTGGCATTGGATTCTGCTATTGCGCGCTGTATTATTTGAAAGATAGGAAAGGATTTTTGTGTTCAGTACTTCATTTGACCCCACAATGAACCTGAGCTTACCAAATTGCAGCATAACAGAGTTATTTTTTTGTCGAAATTTCAGCTTTTACTTTTTCTCGAGTATCGGTTTGATCGAGTTCTTGTAGCATTATTTTCGGTTTTTCCAGTGAAGTGCTCACTGAAATGATGTTATCTGCAAATCTCCAGCTCACATTTTCCAAGATATCTGCTATTCCATAATTAATTTCTTCTGATTCCACACTTAAAATGCTCTATTTTGTATATTGTTGATGTTTGGTATTAGGAACACGGCAGTAAGTTTTTGTGCGATATGGCAGCAGCGCTTTTTTACTTTTGTCTTCTTCATCGACGTCAAATGTCTGTCACTCGGCGCCGCGACACTTAGGGTTGGCTTCATTAGTGACTCACCTCTGGGTTGGTTTTAGCTCCAGGGAAAAACGTGTCTTAGGGCCGGTTTCTCAATAGCAGGTCACTTCCGGGATAAGCATAACTCCAAGGTAAACAAAGCAACTGGACAAGCTCACCCTGGAGTTAAAATTAACCCGGAGGAGACTCGCTATTGAGAAACCGGCACTTATGTGTCCAGTTATAATAGAGTTATGCTTAACCCGGTGGTGACTTGCTATTGAGAAACCGGCCCTTAGGGCCGAATTTATAGTTGCTTCTTTAGGTTTCCTCAGACCTCAAGGAGGCCTTGAACGTTTAGAATTGTCATGACTAACTTGTCACATGGTAGCATGTCCATTCTAAACTCACGACCTTTGAAGGTTCCTGAAAAATACTTTTAGCCATCCTAGCAATTTGAATCTTGAATTTGTAGATATCATTGAAAACTACAAAAAAGCTTATCAGAGTTACCCCTCCATGGGGCACCGTTTTTGAGAAAATCGACTTCAAATCTTTTAATACATTTTCAGAGAAATTTCAATTTTGACGGCTTATATCTCGGAGACAGAAACAACCTGGAATATCAATACGAACAAATTTGTAGATAATTTAATGCTCTTTCAAAAGAAACCAGATTCGAGATAATCAGTTCGAAATCATCAAAGTTATAAGCGAAAAAGTGGCGCTGTGTCAGGTCCCCAAAATTTTCTAACAGAAAAATCTTTTTTATTTTTTTGCGAGCTTAGGAAGCGTCGGGACAAAAAACACATAGAGACATTTTTGATGTATTTTTTACTCCTCTATCCAATGGAAATTCTAATTTTTCAAAATTCGGGAAATTAAAAGCAGGGCGCGTATACTCCATTACACGCCCGTTTTCAAAATTGGCGGGATAGGGGCTAAAACCTTTCCGGTAAGTTGTAGAAGGCTGAAATTTGAAATTTCAACTTTTTCAGACCCCTTTTACCTAGATTTCAAATTTCGTCGGAATCGGCGCCAAAATAATTTTCAGGGCCCCCACAGGGCAAAGCCTATAATGTTCCTGGGATTGGCTTTTTTCACATCCACAGCCATTACGTAGGGCTGCTCTAGATGGATGTGTCTTCTGCGGCACAATAGCTCTGTTCCAAGAGACATGAGAACCGTTCCGGAACCAGTAATTTCTAGCTGCCCACCTATCTTTCAATAAGTTGAACGTTTATCCTAATTGACAAATGAATTGATGGACTGGAAATTACCGTTCTAGAACGGTACTCATGTCTGTTGGAATAGAGCTAATGTATCCCAGCCTCAGTGACGGACTGAACCGACGAACTGGTGGGCAGAGCCCGCCTCCTTAAGATTTAGCGACCCATTGGCATCGTTTTTTAATAAATTCGGAATATCGATTAATTATTAATTTTATATTGAATTCTGAGACTTTTACCGCACCCGATAGAGGGCGTTTCTGTAAGTTAGGTTAGGTTAGCACCATCTTGCTTGTGCCTTGCTTGTGTCTTGCGCTTTCCTCGTATATTCGTTCCAGTGAAGATTAGAGTAGATTACCAGTGCAACAGTTTGCAAGTCTTGCAAAAACTGTATTTATTGCAGTCACAGACTATCAATCAAATTCAATCTTAGAACCAGTTTGACACGGTCCAAGTGCTTGGTCAAAGTGCACTTGCAGAGTGTGCACAAAGAACTTGGATCAAGTTGGAAGCACGCTTACTTACTTGGAAAAACAGTTGGTACCATCCAAGTATCGTCCAAGTGAGGCGCGCGCAGCGTCCAGGGGTACTTGATACACTCATGTCGTTAGACAATAATGAAATTATCAATAATGTAGGTAAGACTAGCGAAAACCTCAATAAAATGTTTTTTCTTGGGAAATAAATAACGGTGTGGTAATTCATTCTTGTCGATAATATATGATTAGTCTTACTTTCTAGTAGGTATAGGGTCACTTGAGCCTAGGAACTTTTTCGATACCGTATGAAAATCGGCGGATTTTGCTGGTTTTGTGTTGGTTTTTACTGGTTTTAGGCTGGTTTAGCTGTTTTTTTTTTGCTGGTTTTCACTATTGTTTGCTGATATAGCAGGTTCTGTGCTGAATTTTACAAAACCAGGTAAACCAACATAAAACCAATGAAAAGCAGTGAAAATCAGCACAAAACCAGTGAAAACTAGCACAAATCCAGTGAAAACCAGCTAAACCAGCATAAAACCACTATAAAAGCAAAATCCGCCGATTTTCCCACGGTATCGAAAAGGTTCCCAGGCTCTATACCTACTTCAACTTTTTCTTGCTGATGGCGCCCTATGTACGAAATCGCCCACCGTAAGTTCAGAACCCAGTCCGTCCCTGAGAGTCCTTGTAAGCAGCCTTGTGCGGCATTTACATTATCAAGTCAATTAAATTTAAGTGACGACATCAATTTGAATATCTAAACCCCTTTATTCATGTCACTTGATCGCGTTAGCTGAATGGCTTCTCAGTTGAAACATGTTCAACTTTTCGACTTCAATCGACTTGATCAACTCACTTGAATAATGTAAACGCCCCATTAGATATGCATTACTGAAGTCAATCAATTCCTTTGCCTCTATTGACTAAGACGAGATGAATTGTTTCGCCTGTCTAAGTCCTGGTAACATGTTCCAGCGGGATGCTTGTTGAGCCTTTACCCAATTCTGGATTTCCCATATTATATGGCTTTTTGTAATGCTAAAGAAAGGTTCTGGTCCAAGGAATGTTGTTGCAGCTTTTATTATCATGCAAGTTGATCCGATCCGTCTGACAGATGACCTGATCAGGAATACAGATACGATATATTTGCTATCTTGTGGCCTTCAGTAGGAAGGAGTGTTCAAATTCCTACCTTTTGCATTATAACATACCCGGGTTCGTTCAGTAAGATTGAACGATGAGAATTTTTATTACCTTCCAAACAACAAATCTTCTGAAAAAAAACGAAATGAAAAACAAATAGGACTTTCGTTGTGGAAACTTACTCAAATCTACTTACTGGACATGCGCCCGACATAGCAAATATTTGGGAAATTTAAGGGAAGTTGTGATATGTAAAAGAAACGAAAAATTTGTGAAACGTCTACTTTATTATTAAAGTAAATCGTACCGTTCTCATCCTGGAACTAACAAGGGGAAAGCAGAGAGCACGGCAGAGAAACCCTCGATCTAACATTCCTCAAAAATCGAAACATACTGTGTCATTTTAATAATAATTGTGAGTCAATAATTCAATAATTCAGGTCAATAAAAGTTTAAATTAGGTACCATCCTTGGTCTTTGTGCTAAAATTTCAATTGCACACACTTCATTCAATCAACACTACCCATATGCAATACTGAAGAGTTTATTGGTTAGTTAGCCCATCTGTGGCAGGTACTGAGGTCCCTGGTTACGTAAACTCACAGCTATAGTTGTTTTTGAGTCAATATATCTAGATTGATTGTTTCAATTTGTTAGGATATTCTCTCGTCAGGGTAGGAAAATGTTAGTAAACTCAACACTCTAATGCACGCTCTTAATTCACAAAATCAAAATCTCAGCACAAAAAAACAGCACATAATTTCTTAGGTTCTAATTTAATTCTTTATCTGTGTTGTTTACAGTATGAAACGATTTTTGTTAAATACATGAACAATGCACATGTTATAAAAAATGTTATAAACAAACAAAAAATACATAAAAATGAACAAAATAATAGGAACTTGCATAAATTGAACTCTCAAAAACAAAATAACATTTAATCCACTAGCCTGTGAACGCTCCTTACACACACACTAATAACAAATTGGATTGTTCAATCAATTTTAATGCAAAATAGAAATGAAAATTGAATAATGAATAATTACAGACACGCGTCTAAAGGAACAGCCCCATCTTGTTCTCAAGTCTAGTTGCGTCTTCTCTATCTCCCGTTCGCAGTACCGTTCCTTGTGGTCGAACGCGGTTGCAACATTTACTTTTACTCAGTAATCGTTTTTTTAAAAAGTTAAGATTTGAAGAAATAATATTTTAAATAGGTGGTTTTCCTCACTGTGTTGCATGTGGTCAACTGGCTTTGTCTTCACATTTATGCATTCTTTTATAGTACTCATGTGACCAAAAGAGTCCTTTAGTTTCAGGGACTGCATTATTCTTGAGGCTTCCATGTAGACCTCTTTTCTCACTATTATATTTAGTAGGGGGAGGCCCAACATGACCTCCATTGCGACGGTTGGACAGGTGTTCATTGCTCCTGTAACTCCAACACTTGCATACCTTTGTACAGTTGCCAATCGGTTTTACTCAGTCTGTTGTTTCACTTTTGGCCACCCTACTATTGCAGCGTAAGTGACCATGGGTCTCATAGCCATTGTAAATAACCATAAATCATTTCTGGCATATCCAGTATGTGGCTATTGCCCGGTCGGTTACTCTTTCAAGATGTCGGTTCCAAGTAAGTTTCTGATCCAAGATGACTTCCAGGTATTTAACCTCACTTGCGATGTTTATTTGTATTTCAAGGTTGGAACTACCTCATTTACCTTGTAAAAGCTACAATAATTACTTTCTCCTTACTCTCACATGCTGATTTGTGTTTTTTCCTTTAACAGAATTGATGACTTCCATGTTTCAACAACAAACAAAATAATTAATTAAAAAAATTTAATAACCTTGAGCCGAAATTTTTATTGACTACTACATCATCCAAAAATCGAATTATTATGCAAAACGTTTTTCATTTGGGCTTAGGAAAAATGGCCGTCATCAATCACGGCACCGCAAAATTAACGTCTGAAGGCACAAACTTTTCAATTATTCGGGCATTTGCACGTGCCAGCCCCAATTTAATCGCATGTTTCCTATTGCCCTTTAGACTCAATCAGCGCGTGTTAAAATGATTTAGGGACCACCGGATACCTATTTAATCGGAGCTAATAAAGCGGTTTCGAAACAATCAATAAATAAGAAGTTCGTATTTAGATTTGATTGAGCTTCCTCGTGTATAAATTCAAAACAGAAGCAATATTAAATGACGACGGCGCTTAATATGCTTGGACAGCTCAGCTGGGTTTCTGCAATATATTGCCCACCCACAGAGAGAGGACATTGTATACTATATGACTTGTTAATCAGGCTTTGATCAATGAATCCCTGGGTTTCGTAATATGTTTTATTTATTGTTTATTGTGTTTTTAAGACTCGTAGAAAAAGATTTTTGGAAAATTGAAGTCTCAATATGTGATGGAGTGATATTGAGTGACTAAAGAGTTCATTGTGATTGTTATATTCATAAAATATACCATGGCAATTCAAAAAGTTTCAAAACCACAGAAGTTGCAAGAAGGGTTTATTATCGCCCCGTACTTTAAAATTGGAAAAAATGCCACCAGTTCTCAACCAGAAGTTCTCATTGAGTACTATTCACATTTCTAAAAACAATCGATGTTTTATCAAATTATATCTAGAGGTTGAATAACAAAATAATACTATACAGACAGGACTAGGCTACTAGACACATAGGCTTCCATGGAACTAGTTGACTGATATCTGCCACGGTGGATCATTGATCGTCCCTGGCTCGGCTTCGATCCGCAGCATCCCCTTAATCGGGTACAAACTAATTAGTCTAGTAGGTTGTTCCGGTGTTAGGCATAGCTTTCTAACTTCTCGACAGTAAAGAAATACCTACCTTCTCATGTTATATTTTTTTATACAGTGATAAGTACTTAAATAATCATCAGACATGATCTATCTCGTAAGCTCATACTGGTAATTTTAATCATCAAATCAATCAAATACTCATTAATGATAAATTCATCACAAATACTCTATTTATATGCCAATGCTGATCTAGATTTTATTATAGTCCGTCCCCAATTGCCAGTTTATTGCCATTTTCATGGGAACACAAAAACGTTTTCTTGCTCCCGCTCCTGACAACTCAATCATAATCAAAGCAAAACCCCGGAAAACTTTCAAATTGCCTTTTAACAAGCGCATCGGCGTACGTAATACAACTCCCCTACTCTTTGGAATTCATACCGTGTTAATCGCATTAGTCTCGCCACACATTCTCACGCCTCATCAACCCCATTTTCATTCTAATTTACCCCCCTGGAATTTCGAAATAAACAATCGGACGTGTGTGTGTGTGTGTGTTTTCTTCATCGCCGTTACCGGTTTTGCTTTGAAAAAAATTCAAAAATAAACACAAAGATCCTTATTTGCTTCCGTTTAAAATTCGCCCTCGGGTATTCAAGTATCAATTGTCGGTATTCATGTAACTGTCGTGTATTACATGGCCAGACAACGTGTCTATAGACAATCATTATCAAAAGACAACACAAGATGGTGAAGAACCACCCGAGCTTATCAAGAACACGATGATGTGTTTTTTTCCTTTTTCACCATAAGCCGACACGGCCATATGGAAGTGTTTATAGAGTACTTGAACAAACAGAAGTGGATTGAATTTATTTTTAAGAAATTTTCTAATAGTTGTCTTACTTACATCAAACATGGAAATGGTTTCGATAGAAATTGTTAATGAAATATTGGGATAAGAAATTAAGATATGTACTTATCATTTGAATGGCAAATGAACTACAAATTCAATTGAACATTGCATGCCAGCCTGAACTGTGTTTAGTTTGTTTTTTTTCTCTGGCAATGGCTACGTTCACCAGAACCAAAACGTATTGTGAACAGTTCACAAATACCAACAGAATATGTTGGGTAAACTCTTGGTTCTGCTGAACGATTCAACTTTTCAATGATAGAACGTCACCTTCTGAATGACAGGTCACCACACAAAACACAGTGTTGAAAATTATAAACACTTTGAAATTATGCTTGTAAAAATGGCGACCGTTTGCAAAATATGTTTGGTTTTAACACAAATTCAACGTAGCGTTCAGCAGAACATTCGCAAACCAATTACCAACGTTTTTATCTGGTGAACGCGGCCATTGACACAAAGTGTATGGAAGCATCAGCTTAAATTCGAAGCAATAATATAGAGGAGGAAATCATCTTCCTTGATAATGTCCCAACCTTCCTTGAATTTTCCCAAATTTTCCTAGACTTTTCCTAATACTCTCTCTTCTCTTACTTCTCTCGAATTTCCTCAAGCTCCACCTTCGATTCAATATCTATTATCACCTATAGCTGACAAAGATAGATGAATGAGCTGTTAATTACAATCCCCATCAGTTGGCATTTAAATTTATTAATTTATTTATTTATTTGTTAAATATTCGCCATACAAAGATTAACAATTTAAAATATTATTACAGATATTTACTATGGTTTCCAACATGGTTCCGACCAATGGTGGACCGTCCATGGGTTCCTATCTAAGCTTTCATATATTAATGATTCTTTATTAACAAGTTTGGTTATCAAGCTAACTTATGAGGCTACGTTAGTCTTGCCTGCTTGTGGCGGGAGGGGGTAATTGAGCGTCTTGTTCTGGTTTTGGCGCTCGCATTCTGTCTTCAGGATTGTATGGTTATTTGGTTCTTCAGTTTCCCTATAGGTGGTATTCAGGTATGTGGTCCTCGTTGCACTTTTTGTTGTTCAGTACTACTCCCTTATTACCTCATTGTTGATTACCCTACGCTTGATCCTGTAGGGTAATTGT
Source organism: Ceutorhynchus assimilis (assembly GCA_917834065.1). Lineage (NCBI taxonomy): Eukaryota > Metazoa > Arthropoda > Insecta > Coleoptera > Curculionidae > Ceutorhynchus > Ceutorhynchus assimilis. The sequence continues at coordinate 11,381,189 of OU892281.1, forward strand.
CCTCTCGTGCGTCTTCCTATGTGGTTTGTTCTCGGTAGTCTTCTGGAGCTCCGCTCGAAGAAGGTTCTGGTCCTGTCAAGTAGAAAGTCTCCAATGGGTCTGACATTCGCTCTATGGCACTTAGTCTCCATTCTGAAAATAGGTGCCCTGTTCGTTCGTGCCGCGGTGCTCCAAATTGGGTATTCATATATCATAATTATAGGCCTGACATATGCTCTGTATAGGTCTATTTTTGTTTCTGGGTTCAACTTACAACCTGTAGAGAGAAAAGGGTGATACTGCTCTGTCCTGCTGTTCTCTGAAATTGAGTTTCCTATCTAGGTTTACTCCTAGGTAGGTCATATTTTCGGATGGTGTTATTTCGTTACCATTTATGGGAATGTGGTTTGGGTCTGATCTTTTTTGGTTGAAGTGGATGATGTTAGTCTTGTTTTCAACTTTGGAAGCTGATAATAATATGTGGGTCCTTCTTTGATCTAGTGAATATTGCTATGTCCTCGGCATAGACCGCGATATTAGTGTTTGGTCTTTTTGGGATATCATTCAAGTAGATGTTAAATAGAGTCGGTGATAGTACACTGCCTTGAGAAAGGCCCTCAGCATGGGTTAAATTTCTGATGCTTACTGCAAAGCGTCTGCTGTTCAAGAAGCTATCTATTATTTTTGTTAGAGTTGGGTTGATGTTCATCTCCTTCATCTTGTATATATGATCCTCCAGACAGTGTCGTATGCTTCCTCCATGTCTAATGTGGATAGAGTGGTCGTGTTGTTTATGTTGTTTGATTCCATGGCGTAGTCTACTACTCTGGCTAGATGTAATTCAGTAGATCTGCCAAATTGTTTTTCTATAAGAACATTATGGTCTTCTAGGAACTTGCTCATCCAGTTTTTCTTACAAAGCAAAACCACCAAGTATTGCGTAAATCTGACCGTGTCAGAGCAATACAACTCATAGTATGAGTAATTAGCAGTGTATTGGAGCTTTGGCGAAACACTTGTGTTTTCTAAAAAATCCTCTAATAACTTGGATTCGATACACTGCCAAGTATTTTCCGAAAATTTATTTTTGAAAAACTGATTTTATTCTACACCCAAATGGGCTATTCTCGGTTATTGCTTTGTTTGACTTCTACGAGAGGGAGCCACACGCTATTAAAAATCGACATCTTGCCTAGTGTTTGAATCTCCTGCAAAACTGTTTCTCCGAGTTGGTCACAGAACATATCACCCATAGAAAAATGATTTATAAATCTTAAATAGAACATTCACTGGATTCATCCCCTCCACTTTTTGTTTTAGTTCGTGACTACACCGCTGTGCGCCCATATCACCGTTTTCAACGTCCCCCTCGTTTTTATTCTAATCTCTGACTTCACCGATGAGTTAGCTATCTTTGTTTAGTGAATAGAAAATGACAATGACCGACATAGAATCGTGAATATAAAAACCAGTCATAAAAACGCAGGGGTCCATTTAACATCATAATGCATATGTCATCTTGTCATCTGAATTAATTTGTTGAGTGCATCGTCGTTGATTGTTCTGAATTTCAAGACTGTGAAAGAAGTGATAAGTGTATCATCATAAGCAGCCGGTTTAAGAGTTGTTGCTACAATGTGTGACCAGGCGGCAAAAAATAAATCGGCTAAAAGCGAATTGCAGCCACAGATCAGGGAAATCTACATCAAAAATAACATAGAAACAGAAATTTTTGGTTTTGTTGCAGATAAACAACCTAGAAATCGTGTCACTGTATGCTGCTCCATCATGCTCGAGGAAATTATAAATAACTTGATCAAATATGACAGCCATTTAACTGAAAAAATGGACATTTTCAAAAAGCAGATTGGAAAATGTATTAGTCAGCTCATGAGTCAGATACGCCAGATCATTTATGAATAGATTATACACTATTGTATTCATTCAGTGATTCTCACATTAATATATGGAAATAAAATGTATAAAATTTTAGTTTATGAAGTTTTGGAGCACTGATGCCTTATTTTGAAATAATTGAAATGTCAAACCAGTCATTTAAAACCGAGATTCGAACGGCCCGCCAAATATTAGTTCAATGACTACACCGCTATGGCAGCACCATCGGAAATGCCACTTGGCGACTACAACAGAAGTGAGCGTTCTATATCAAAAATATAAATCACTTTTCTATGATATCACCTAGAGAAAAATATCTCAAATGGGAGAATCGCGACGAAGGTTTTTAGTTAGGTTTTTAGTCAACGAAGGCGACACTGTCGGGAGATAAGAGAAATTTACAGGTATCTGTGGTGTGGACAGTGATTTGTGTTAGTTGGTTTTGTCATTTATTTTGTCATTTTAAAAGTCAAAATTTGAATTTTTAAATAGTGTTGTTGTAAACCATGGTCCCCACGGTCCCCACGCGCGTTAAAGTAAAAATTCAAAAAGTTTTGGTTGAAAAAAAACCTAATTTTTGTTCGTATTTTTTTGTATTCACTCGTTTGTTTCGTTTCGTTCGTATTTGTATTTATTATTCGTATTTACTTCGCGATCTACCTATAGCTGCGTGTCTCTTGCTGCTTCCTGCCAGTCATAGTTTTCAAAAAAATGAGGCGAAACGAGCTAAAAGGAGTCAGCAAGCCAAATGCAGTTGAACATTAGAAATTATTTAAAAATAATATTTTTATTATTTTTGAAAAAAATCAATTTGCCTTTTTGTCAAGAATGCTCGATTAGTTGGGTTTTCAGTCAACGATAGCGCTGTAATTCATAACCTGTACATAACATTGCAGATACTTTTCTAGAGGTGATATGTTCTGTGGAGTTGGTTATCTATGCAGTTGGTGTGCTTTCCGCTTATATTGCACTGACGAGGACATAACAAGTCCGAAACCGGTCTGCAATTAGCGATAGTACCCAATGAAAGAGAATTCAGGTTTCTCCATTGTCTTACAAAGCAAAACCACCAAGTATTGCGTAAATCTGACCGTGTCAGAGCAATACAACTCATAGTATGAGTAATTAACTTTATGCACGCGTTGTAGATGGATGTGAGTTGTACTACTGGTAGAAATTTGCAGTTTTTGGATTTGGATACTAATTGGTTCTTCCCCACTGCTTTAAAAGGTTTGGATTTCACTATCAATCTGTGGACTTCCGAGACTGGTTAGGATATCGTCTGTATTTGTATTATTTGGTTCCGTGTGTATCAGGTTCTAGTATCTGTTAGTGGCTTGCCGTTCTGTGAGTTAGTCTGACAGATGCTCGGTCAGTTTACTGGTTTTTGTATGTTTGCGAAGACATTTGCTTTTCCCTGTGTGTCTGTTAATGGTGGTTTGTGCTCCTGTGTCATCTATTATCTGTATGGGTGGAATGTTTTGGGGGTTGTTGCGGTTGTTGTATCCTTTAACGTGCTTCCATATATTGCCGTTATCGTTGGCTGTTTGTAGTCTATGATTCCACTCTTCATTATAATATCTTGACAGGAGTTCTTTCACCAGAGCGCTTTGGTCAATATATTCTAGCTTGTCCGTAATGTTCTGAGTTCTTTGGTATCTGGCTCTTAGGTGGTTACGCCTATTAACTTCCGTTTGTATGTTTTCCGGAAGTTTTCCCAAGGTTTTTGCGTTCACTTTCGGTACATAGTTAGCCTTGGTGTTTATGATCACTTCTACTAGAGTTTGTATTTCTTGGCCTATTTCCCTTGTTGTTGTGATGTTCCTGTTAATTTCTGCGTTGTATCCTCGCCAGTTTGCCTCTTTGTAGTTATTATGGTCTTAGGGAAATAGTTTCCAAGTGTTTTTGGATTTTGAACAGTACTGGATAGTGGTCTGATGTTAATTCAAGCAGTGTCTCTGCCATCACTTCCAGGTTTCTTGTTAATCCCATGTCCAAAATTGAGTGTGCATAGGGCTTTGTAGGTAATTCTGGGCCTATTATTTGTATGTCCGTGTTTTCTGTCATTTCGTATAGACTTCTTCCTGCTATGTTATTACAGGGATTATTCCAGAACACGTGTTTCGCGTTCAGATCGCCCACTAAGATTAAATTGCGTTGATTTGTGATATTAGTCAGTTCCTTGACATCTATGGTTGATACAAATCCAAGCGGCAGTAAATTACAACTCACAGATTATTACAACCTATCAAATGTCCTCCGTGCATGCGCACTGGTCCAGGTAGGGCATTTCAACCAATAGGTAGGCTGGTGTTTGTTGACAATTTAGATTGTTTAATGTCCGCTGCCGCTTGGATTTGGAAATGGTATAGTGGTTCTCCCACTTCTCCCCTGTTATCATAGGCCACTACAATGGTTATGCCCTGGCGTGTTACTACCAGGGATTCAATGTTCGTGGTATTTGTTGTCAACTTTTCGCAGATAGTATTATGTTGTAGGTACAGCGCTATTCCTTCGGCTGGTTTATTTTGGTTGAGGTGGTTTTTGAAAAACAAATCATATCCTGTAATTTTGGGGTACAATCTATTTTCGCCATAGGATCAGGAGGAATTCGGCTTGATTATTGGCTTCCGATAGCCTGGTGTTCAGGGTTCTAACTTGGCTAATTAGTTCTTTGATATTGGATTTATTATTTAGATCCTCAATTTCTTTCTTTGTTTGGAAGTCTTCCAGATCCTTTGAATTGTTTTGGCTGTTTTGATTAGGTGGAGGGACAGGAAAGTCGCTTCTGTTTGGAGGTGGTGTTGTTTATTCTTGTGGTTTGGCTGTAAGTTCTGCCTTGTGTTCTTTTTGATTCGAACTTTTCAGGCTGCGTGCTGGTTATGTATTCCTGTACCTTACATCCTGTAATTGGCTGCATATCCTTCACTGCAATAAGCGCACTTCATAGGGATATCTTCTTAATTTTTCCCCTTCTTCGGCGGTAATCGGTTGCCAAGTGGGGCCCTGCACATTTCAGGCACTTGATAGCTTTTCTACAGTTCCTTGATCCGTGGCCTAGTTCTTGGCATCTATGGAATTGGGTTATGGTACACCTTTTATGGAAAGTTTCCCATTTAGTCACTGAATGCTCAATTTTTCTTGTCCTTTTTAGGACTCCTATATTGGTTTCTTTTTCGGCCCTTATAAGGTAGGAATGGCCTTTACCTTGTCTGGCTTTCATTTTGAGGCATTCTGTAATTTTATGCTCTTGGTTTAGGATTTGCTTGAATTTTTCTGTATCCATATCTGGGGGAACTTTGAAAACCCCCCTTTTTTGACTGGCAATTCTGGGTGTGTAGGTATAGTATGAGACTTTATCCTCATTGAGTCTTCAATATTGTTGGTGTTCACTTTAATATCTTTGGGAGTATATTTCAGGAAAAATGATTTACCCCGTAGGATTTCACTAATTGTTTGTTTGAACTGGTTGTAGTTAACTTTAGCCGTAACCATAATGGGTGGCGGTCAACATAGTTAGGCTGTTCTGGCCCACTAATACAGGTTCCTCTGTAGGGTCTATTGGTAGTATCCCGAACCTATTGTTGGTTGGGACGTTCATTTGTGTACTGGGTCTTGGCTGTTGGAGGTCCATGAAGGAGCTGGATAAGGCTCTGTGTTTTATCTTAACTAATTTGGTATACACTGGTTCATCCTCTTCCTCCAGTTTCCGTTTGATTGGTCTTCGGACGACCGTGTCCATCAGAGCTCGCCCTTGGGTTTTTTCCACTGCTCGTCACTGCGCTATGCAGCACTACCACTATATATCGCTGTACTCGTTCTGATTTGTATTTCCCCTCTGATAACGGTACTAGTCCACGTTACCATCAGTTGGTACTTATCGTTTCCGTTTCGAGAGTTCTTTACTAGATGACTGTTCATGAGATCGACTCGGAAGGAAGTGAAGTAGCCTTTAAACATAACTTCCTCACTAAATATAGTTAGGTTGTCATCTATACGATGGGAGATTTTTGGTCGTGGCGCCATCTATGACTAGAAAACAGTACTAGATATACAACATTTTGCTGTTAGAGCACTGGTCGTCAAAAGGCCGACCAAAAATCAGTTCTTAAGTGTAACCCAAATAGGACAACATGAAAATGTGGGTTGTCTTTCCTCGCTTTTCCATCCACAGACGCGTTTTGATCTATCAGTGTGGCTAGGAAAGCAAAGAAAACCAACCCAAGTTTCTTGCCTGTAGGCAAACTAGAACCAGTACAATGGGAGATTTTTAGTCGCGGCGCACAATCTTCCATCGTACTGGTTCTAGTTTGCCTACAGGGTTGGTTTTCTTTGCTTTTTCAACCACACTGATGAAATTTGATAAATCGAAACGCCTCTGTGGATGAAAAAGCGAGGAAAAACAACCCACATTTTCATTGTCGTGTATGTCTCCTTTCCAGGGATTCAACCTCAAAGCACAAAATAGAAATGCATATTTCGGGCCAAACTATTCATTAGTTTGTTACAAATGAAACTCGGCTATTTGCACTTTAAGACGAGAGAACCTAGGGTCGTGGAATTCAAAAAAATTAGGATAACGTGTAGTCCCTTTATGTGCAAATGAATCAGATAAAAAAAATAGGAAATTAAATATCTAGATTCTCCCCCAAATAGACAGAATTTTCCTTTTAAGTTTAAGGTAGCCACCACAGGCACTACAAAATAAACCTGAGGGTGAAATCAATCAAATCCAGAACATGTCAAAATTCTTGAGATGTTTTAATTAAAACTTTTTAAATGAATTTTTCACCTATCTGGATTTCTATTTAAAAAAAATTAAACCCTTTTCAACACTCTTCTGCTCGAGAAGGTAATAATTGACGGAGTCAAACAGAAAATTACTATATAGGCCTCTGCCTGGATTCAATAAAGAGTTGATAGGAATGGACACACACTACTCTATTTAGAGCAAATGGTCCAATAATCCCACACTAACAATTGATTCTGAAAACCAGAGCAGCAGTACCTATCTATTAGCCCAAAAATCTGAATTGACTTACCTCAAAAACGTAGAACCACCAGGCCCACAATTAGATTTAAAAAAAATATATATAATATTTATATTTCAAAAATAGATAAGATAAGATTTATCAGGTAAAAACTCAACAATGACATGGTAATATGCACTGATGAGAAAACTACACTCAAAAGACCATGCTAAGAGTGAGATAAATATAACTTTTTCAAATAAAAATACCAATGACTGTCAATGAGAAATAATAAAAATAGAAAAAAAAATCATCCGGTACTAGATGGCAGTACTGGTAAATTAATAATAGTTATTTGCATTTTATGCTCATGATGGATAGATGGCAGTACTGATATTATCTTGAACCAATTAAATTTTCTTTTGATACTTTCAAATTACTTAAATTGGGAATTATTATTTTGCTGATTCTGAAATGGCAAAAATACAACTTTATAATGAAAATAAGAAGAGATGGAACATGTTACGTAAATGATAAATTTATCATAACAAGTTCCCCCCTTGATTAGAGACCACTGTTCAGAAGTGCTGAGAATTTTTAAAAATATAGTTGGTGCAACAAATCTCTAATTAAATCATCTTGTTTCAGGTTTGGTTCAAAAACCGTAGAGCGAAATGGCGCAAGCGCGAGAGGAACGCGATGAACGCAATGAATGCCGCAGCCGAATTCAAAACGGGCTTCGGCACCCAATTCAACGGCCTAATGCCCACCATCAGCGACGACAGCTTCTATTCCTACTCAACTTACAACAATTGGGCTACAAAAGTGCCCAGTCCCTTGGGTACCAAACCGTTTTGGCCTGTAGTCCCTACCAATCACCACCAAAGCCCCGTGAATTGTTTCAATGCCGCAACCTCGGTAGCTTCAATGGGCGGAGCTGCAAGCTCGATGCTACCAGGCGGTATGGGTTCTGGCCTAACCAGCACACCTGGTTCGGTAGCGTCCCAACCGTGCCCCTACACTACTCCAGCTAATCCGTATTCGATGTACCATCACAGATCGGCAGCTGAACCTTGCACGGCAATGTCTTCCAGTATAGCTTCGCTCAGACTCAAAGCCAAACAACATACAGGCTTTGTGAGTTATCCCAGTGTAAGTCCGGTGAGATCAGCTTCGGCCGGTTTGCAGGCCTGCCAGTACGCAAGTAGCGGTATAGGAGTGGGCGAGAGGCCTGGCTGAGACGAGGATCAGGCCCTTGGGGGCCTTCAGATGAAACACGAGGACCAGGATGATTGATAAGGACTGTTTTGATTGTGTTGGGGATGTTGGAATGGCGAAATAATAATTGTGATTATCAATAATATAAATATTATGATGGTTTTATAGAATAATAGGTTTGTTTTATAGCATAGTTATAGCAATCCCTGATTATATTATTTCATAGACTGTTAACTCTGCAGGATTGAACAAGGAACTTTAAAAGTCTTTTCAATGCTGCATGGTTAATTATAAAAATGGTATAGCAATATTCTGGTCAAAGCCAAAAGCCAAAAAAAAAAAAAAATAATGTAAATTTCTGTATAAATTTATCAATAATGTTCAATGAATGTATTTGTAGAGACTTTTTTTTAAATGTAAATAATTTCTTGTTCTGTAAAGCTGTGAAAATGTTTTTCTTATTATATTTTTGAATTTATTCAAAATACATAGTTTATGTGCAATGAGTATTTATAAACGATTCTTACATTTTTGTCTCGAGACAACGAGTAAGTACAAAGTTTTCTCCAAATAAAAAATTACAATTGATTGTACCAAAAAAAAAAAAACTAGAGATCCAAAGAAACCATTTTCTTATGTTGTTTTTATATAATAATTTTGCTCAGTGTACAGGCACATTGTTATAAAAATTTAGTTTTATTTTAGTTTTAATTATTTTATTAGTGCAATTTTTGTGTTTTTTTTTTTAAATATATTATTTGTGACTTTTCTATTTTTATTATTTTTGACCATTAGGCAATCAATCATGATGAATAATAGATATTAATTAATTAAAATTGTCTGTCTGACGATAGGTCATAGCTGTTTTTGTAAATATCGGTGCCCCTATTAACAGAGATTCGATCCTCCAAAAAACTTTAAAACCCATTGACAATATTTTAGTACATTTGAATTTGCCAAGTGTTTTCTTTTTATAATAAAAAGTCATAATATTATCGAACGAATTTGTTAATAAATTGTAAAATAAAATAAATAGTTTGTAAAATTGTAAACAATAAATTGTACTGTTGTAGGTACCAACCTTATTTCAAATTGGGGAAAAAAAAAATATACTCCGTGCATATCGTCTGTATAACAGTGGTTTAAGATTTTCAACCATCTAGTCACAATAAAAATTATAATTACCTTAGTATTGTATTTTATTTTTTATCCCTAGGAATTTTTTTTAATTTCAGGTAAATTTTCAATAGAAGCGAGATGTTTCGCATTAGATATCCCAGGATATTTGCTCACCCTCGAAACTTGGTATACTTTTCTTATGAGACAAAAATTTGCATTGGTCTACATATAGGTAGGTAGTCGATTAGGGCAAATCAGGAAGATTTTGACAAATTATTCTAAAAAACTTTCCCAGTAAAAGTAGTACCTTGTTGGAGCTCAATATCTTGACCACATCTGTTACTTTGATGGAGGGTGATTTTAAATTTCAGTAGGTAGGTGTTTTGATTGACCTTGGATATAGGGTCAATCAATTTTCAGCCGATCAAGATCTAGCAATATAATTATTAAAGTACATATTACCGGTTCGTGATTGCATTCAGAATATTCAACGAAACCATAAGCAGCTAATAATCAGAATTTTACTATTACTATAGAGCTACTGGCACTTGATTGGCTTTCAGAAAATTTTTCTCGCGAATCAAGAGCCGCTAATGTAATTCCTACTCAAAATCGAATATTGTTAAGAGCATTATAATTTTCCTTGGTTAATTCTTTGCAAAATTAAGAGAAATGTCATTTCACTCAAAGCAATTGAATTTATGCAATAATGTTCCATAGTTAAAACACTCGAGTTATTAATATTTATGCAATAAAGTTCCAAAGTTAATTCACTTCATAGTCACTAGAGTAGGTACTTACATTTAACTTTTCACTCGTAAAATTACTTAATTAATTTACTTCAAAAAAAGTCAGCTAGAGCACGCACATAATGTTAAATGAATTTAAATGTTCTTTATTCTATCGTGAATGGTAAACTATCATTTAATCGACTCAAAACTCGTTGTTAAAGTAATACTTTATTTGAAGTAGTGAAATCGAACAATTTTTACCCACTCATTTGTCAATTTTACCCACTCATACACCAATTTTACCCACTCATACGTCAATTTTACCCACTTGTTCAAATCTTTTATAATAAATGGTCGCGTTCACCAGTACTCAACATGTTGAGTGATTAGTAAACGGCTTTGTTCCAACAAGTGGAATACACAAGGTAGAACAGTTTCGATTGGTCTAGAGCTGATTTTCATCTGTTTTCAACAAAGCCGTTAACTAATCACTCAACATGTTGAGTGCTGGTGAACGTGACCAATTATAGTGTTTCTGACAGAAATCTCTTATGTTGCATGATTGACAACACCAGAAATGTGTCAGTTTGTTAGGTACTTTGTCAACTTGTCATAATTTATGTAAAATTTTAGCACATTTTAGTTTATGATTTTAGTAATTGTGATAAATAAAAAGTTGCTCAAGAATAAAATAGAATATTACACACGATGGTAAAAAAGCTTTACCTGTTCGTGGAATTAATCCACTCGCTCCTTCGTCGCTCGTGAATCAACATTTTCCACTCACAGTTAAAGCATATTTTTACCGTCTTGTATAATAAACAACTATTCTTTCACAATTTTCCGTTACTTTTTCAAAGATTCAATCAAACGCGTTTTCCCGAGGCAAAAATAAAAGAAACTCTTCACGAATTTTATCCGGACTCACTCATTATAGGTACTGTAGACTTTTAACTCAATACTGGACTGCAGGCTGAAGACTAACAACTGCTTCTCCACTTCTAAAACCGCTGTATTTATATGTTTCGTTCCCCCAAAAATTTCTATTTTCATCATTCAATAACCTTCCTCTTCTATTTGTTTAAAATCGAATAATTATGTCGCAATTTCCTGGTTTATCGGGGTCAACAGATTTGGTTGTAAGAATTGGACATATAACTCAAAGAAAACCGACACACGTGTCGACGTCTCGACCATAAATCACCGATTTAATTACTTTGGCCTCGCTTTTAATATTCTTATGGATTTGATTTAGATGATGACTAAATAATAAGAAATTAAACGTTTTTTAGATATTTAAATTAATTTGGGTCAATTTTTATTGGTTTCATTTTCAATTTATTGATACTGATGTTAATTTATTAGAGATTCAGTTTTTGATTATTTGATTATATTTAATTTTTACAGTGAAGACATTGTAAATTACGGGTCTATTTTCCCGGGTCATTACAGTTGTTATTGTTCATCAGCATTTTCAAATAATTTTCTATTTTTGTTTACCTTTTCCATCTCCACTGTTTAAAAGCTGGCGCCCACCAGGGCTACCTGATACCAAACGGAGCCTTAGTATATTTAAAATTCTAACGTCATCTTAGTTTTGTTGGTGTTTGTTCTTGTATAAAATAAAGCGCCATACCAGTACTCAGTTATCAAAATGCACTTAACAAATCACCCAAATATCAAAATTTGGAATGTTACCGACTCTCGATTGCCTTAAACTAATCAAAAATCAGCAATAATCAAGATTTGGACAATCAACAGCTTCTTGATTGCCTCCAAAAAAAAATATTTAACGAATCAAAAGCCGATAAGCATAATAATTTAGATAACTATCTATTGAAACTTATTCTACGAATCAAGAGCCGGCAATAATCAAAACTTATATTTTCGGTCCTTGATTGCCATCAGATAAAAATTTCCTTCGAATCAAAAGCCAGATAATAAAAATGGACCAGTACGAGCTCTTGATTAGCTTCAGAAAAATTATTCAAATAATCAAAATTAGACTATTACCGGCTCTTGATTGCCTTCGCGAAATTTTTCCAGCCAATCAAGAGCCTGGAAGAAATTGGACTATTGCAATCTATTGATTGCTTCCAGTAAAATGATCAATAATCCAACGAACCAAGAGATGGCCATAATTAAAATCGACTATTTCCGCTAGTTCTTGATTGCTTTCAGGAAAGTTATCCAATAAATCAAAAGCATGCAATACCTAATCAACAGTAGTTATTCACATTCCAAGCTGCGAAAGCATACTTTTAGGTGCGAGGAGTATTCAAATAGCCGAGGCGAAGCAAAGCGCAGCCGAGGCTTTTTGAATACCTCCTTGTTGACACTTCGATTTGTTATTCGGGATATACACTTTCAGAACAGGGCATTGAAAAAATGATGACGAGATTGAGGCAGTAATGAAAGCATTGAAGGAAAGCAAGAGCACCAACTAATGTGACAGAACTCAAAAGCTGGTTAGGAATGGTAAACTATTATGGCAGACTTGTAAAACATTTGGCAAGTAAATTACATCCATTATACAGGGTGTTAAAGAATAGTGGGATCAAACTTCTAGGATAAATAATACTTATTAAAATTAGAAAAAAGTTAATAGAAACATGGGTCCGCGAATGCTTCGTTTTCGAGATACCCACAGGGTGTCAAAATTTGAAAAAAAAAATCGTTTTTTTAGCTCAAAAATCTCTTTCCCTATTTTTTTTTTGAACTTGGCAGGTCTGTTTGTGTGCAGGAAATATGAAAATAATAAGTGGACTGTATAATTGGGGTAATCAAATCGATCGCGATATGCACACAATTTGATTTTAATAAGAACTCACTCACCTATCTTGGAGCGTAACACTAGATTCTTGAATAAGAGGGCCCTCTGAACACTTCCTTTGGGTTGCTCAATCCACCCAGCACAATAGTTGAGTTAGTAAAGTTTTCTTTTTGTGTTAACAGAAGGTACCTTGTGAATGTAATATGACTTGCTTAATCTAAAAAAAAAAAAAAATATCAAAGTTATAAAAAAAATGTTGACGTAGCATTTTTTTTCTACTTTTACTAACGTAGTTGCCCTCTGGGGCACCACTGTAACAATTACGGTAAATCTAATATTGAGTCAAAAGATACTTTTTGTTATATCAAACAAACTTGCCAAGTTTAAAGAAAGTCGAGAAACGGATTTCTGAAAAAGCGATTTTTTCAAGCTTTGACACCCTGTACCTCAAAAACTAAGCATTTGCAGACCTATGATTCCATTAACTTTTTTCTTATTTTAATGAGTACTATTCATCCTAGAAGTTTGATCCCACTATTCATTAAAACCCTGTATACATTATTAAAAAAATACACCCTTTGGTCAAAAAAATGTGATAACATTTTAAAATGAGATTTAAAACGAAATTGTTTCAAATCAGGTGTTATGCATTTATAGTCCAAAATTGCCTTTAACGCTGGCTACTGATTCAAGCTTTTATGGAATGAGTGCCGTTCTATCACATATTATGGATGACGCTTCAGAGAGACCTATTGCATTTGCGTCAAGAACACTAAGTAAATCGGAGAAAAATTACAGTCAAATAGACAAGGAAGCTACAGCTATATACTGGAGTTTAAATAATTTTTTCAAATACCTATACGGAAGACATTTTAAACTGATCACTGACTACAAACCGTTAACTTCGATATTTCACCCTGAAAAGAAGTTGCCTTCGATGGTTGCGACCAGAATGCTTCACTATGCATTATTTTTGCAAGGTTTTGATTTTGAAATTGTTTACAGATCTACATCTGATCATGCAAATGCAGATGCTCTTTCAAGATTACCTCAAATGGAAAATCAATCGAATAAAGAACCAGATATACCAGTTTTTGATCCAGTGTCATGCTATCAACTTCAACAGATTCTAAAACTACCTTTAACACATACAGAAATTGTACATGACACGCGAATCGATGTCGTTCTGTCCAAAATATATAAATGTATGTAGATTGAAGAGAATATTACTGAACATGGTTTTTAAGGTAAAGATGCCGAGTTTTTATTGAATGAAGGTGTTATCATGAGAAACGTACGGGTAGTTATTTGAGGAAAAGAGTACTCAATGAACTTCACAAAGCTCACACTGGTATCATCAAAATGAAAAATTTGGCAAGATCGTTCGTATGGTGGCCAAACATTCATAAAGATATTGAAAAAATAGCAAGAGGGAGCATAAGTTGTCAAAATGTACAAAATGATCCTCCAAAATCCATTCATATTTGGGAATAAACAAAACAACCTTGGCAACGTTTTAGTCGATGCATTTTCAAAATAGCCAGAAATCGTATCGGTATCTTCAATAACTGCTTCAACTTCTATTAAAGTATTGCGAAAAATTTCTGCCCGTTTTGGAATACCATTAGTTTTGATAAGTGATAATGGACCAACCTTCACTTCAACTGAATTCAAACTTTATTTGGAAAGTAACATAGGTTCTCTGCACCGTTTCATCCAGCCACAAACGGACAAGCCGAAAGATTCGTTCAAACTTTTAAGAAGGCTTAAAAAAAAGTAATTGAAGAACCAGGAGATTTGGACCACAAAATACAGAATTTTTTATTGCGATATAGAAGAAGTCCTAATTCAACTACAAATGTTCCACCTTGCGTAAAATTAATGAATGAAACTTGATCTCATTAAACCTACTTTACAAGGAAAAGAAAATTTGAAATCCAGTTGGAGAAGAAAATTTTGGGAAATTTAAAGGTGGCGACAGGGTTAGACTTCGAAATTTTTCGGAGAAAAATACAAAATGGGAATATGGTCACATTGCAGAAAGAAAGAGACTATTACATGATTTAATAAAACTTGTTGATGGTCGTATATGGCGTAGACACGTTGACCATATTGCAATCACACAAGTACCCAAAAACACGATTAATGATCCTGAGTTCTTTTGGAAGAGCATATAGATGGAGCCGTCCAAAATACCAATAATAATATTCACTCGACCATACAAGAAGTAACAGACGAAGACATTCAAACTACTAGTACTACTCTAAAAGAAGAATCTGATATGAAGACATTTAGAATACCTACTAGCAATACTATACAAGAAGAATCTAACAATAAAAAAAAAGGATGATGTTACTGAGGAAAGGGAGACACAAGATCAGAATTCATCTATTCTACAAACCACCATGACTTTTAGAAGATCTAAACGCAAAATTAGGCCAGTTCAGAAAATGTATTTACAATGAAGATTTACAAGGGACGACTGTTATTATGTTTTCAGAATCCAGTATTTTTGGACCTTTTACCTTCACCATATAAAATCCGTCGATTTTAATTTGCTATTCCAAAGGAATGTGAGCTGGTGGCATGCTACATTAGAACGCCAATGATCACCTGACGTTACACCTGTTTTTGCTATTTTGTTATCGTTATTATTTCTGTATTGATTTTTTTTTTCTCTTTATTTTTCTTCATCTACTCTCAATTGTTTCATAATTCATACTATTCAGTCATACTGAATGATCTGTCTATAACTATCTCAAACATCTAAAATTTGCCAGGTAATAAAGTTGGTATCATCAAGATTTCTACATTTTTATCAACTCTCGTAAAAGTGATAATTTTATGCAATGATCATCCATTATTATTATGTATGTGACATAAAAGTCAGCAACCTAATAACCATATTATTCATTACAACGAAAACAAGTTCAATTAAAACGCTAATGTGAACTAATCTTTCGACGACCGACGCCGCCGACGGGGAGCGAAATGGTCTTTTTCCTGATCGAATTTCCACCCCATTATTATTCGACGGCGCAGTCCGGGTAGGATAGGAAACCCAGATGTTTCCGTCCGACATTTAAACTATTATTATGCTGATCGAGCTATGATAGAGGGATTACACCCGCAATAAAACCCGGCACTGATACATATCAATGCAACCTCAATATGCCTCCGATGCCGTTGCGGCCTGCGGCTCTATTTATGACCTGGAAGCGGCATGGTGACAGGATCCAGGACCGCCTCTGTATCGATGTTGTCAAATCACACTTGAATGTTTATTCAGTTTTTATTCAATAAATCCTGAACAGAATGAAAAAAAGTGGAATTTTTGTATCTATTATGAGCAAATTAGCATCCTATAATATCGGTACCAAAACCAAGTTGCCAAGAACCAAATATGAGTAGGTACGAAGCTCTGATAAAATATCAACAAAATTGTTTCTCATGTTGTAGGTACTCATAAAAATAATATTTCTGGATTTGAAATTATATGTATTCTCTGACAAAATTTCTATCGTTGGCAACTGCGCGCCTACCCCCCCAAAAACGCCCTTTTATCATTATGCTAATATTCATCTTTATTGGATTTGGCGACAAATGTAATACGAGAGGCCAAAATAGAGAGTGCACACCACCACCAGCCAGTGTGGATGCTATTATTTTAACTTAGGGGGTTAATGAAACATTATGGGACGGGGAAGTCCAAACGAAATATGTGCCGGAGGGATAAATTGCTGGCGCAAAAACAGTATGTGCATAGTTAAAAGTAAAATGATGGTGATTAACTGGGCCCTAGAGGGTTGGGGTTTTATTGTGTTTGATTTAATTTGAAATAAAAATGGGGAAATTTTAAAATGATATGTGCGCGTTTTAAAAAACAATATTGGATTTTTATATGGCCTTTCTTTTTTCGTCATCAGTTTTTCATTCTCATTTTAAGTTCTCGCATAATAAGGGCTTCCACAATTAGCAAACACAATTCTTGAGAAACAGCCTTGGAACGAGGAAAGTGCCTTTTCGGACACTGTAATTCAGCTAATCCAATCATCAACTGAGAGACTTTAATGATTTTCATCTTTTTTCAACATCAGCTGGATCATTGATTTCGAAATTCAAATGCAACATTCGTCAACCCTATCCAGTGGGAGCAATTTGAATGTCAGAAATGTGAAATTTTGCATGCTTCCAGCTTTTTTCATATGGGATGCCCTATATTTCATTCTATATTCTTGAAGAGCATAATGCCCCGATTCCAAAAATATATAGTTTGTCTATATTTGTTTCAACAGTCTCTTATATATTCGGCTCCAAAAATTGTAAAAATACTATCCTACTACTGATTTTGTGAACCATTCTACCTATACAGGTGAAAGCTGCAGGTAAAATTTGAGCTACTTGGTTTCTCTGATAGTATTTTCAAAATTTTTAAAACCAAATATGTTGGAATCGGCTCAACCAAGGGGTAGATAAACTATATACTTTTGGAATTGGGAAATTGTACTCTTCAAGAATATAGAACCAAATATAGGGCATCCCATTTGAAAAAAGCTGAAAACATGGAACACTCCACATTTCCAACATTCAATTTTTATTTCTGACCATGGATTCTAAAAATTTAGCCAATACTGTACAACTTTTGTATTCACCCCTTTCATTTACTTGTAAAGGTGAAGGCTGTAGGTGGGAGTCAATATATAAAAAAACACCCTGTACTTGAACAATAACTTATTATATAAAGTCAGAATTTGTAAGATTATCCACTTTTTGTCAATTTGCCTTTCAACAGGAATTAGTAATGTTACTTTACCAAACTAGTAACATAATGTGACAAGTTATTCAAGTATAAATGAGTAAATTGTTGCGGAACTTATGGGTGGACCTCTAATCATCAATATGTTGTTTAATCACGATACTGAACTGACTCACTCAAATGTGCGTTATTCTCATTAGTTTAAAAATTACACGTTTCAGGTGAATGTCTTACTTGAAAAGTTCAACAATATATTGGTGATTAGATGGCTGCGGAACTCGCTGCGCTCGTTCCGCAGAGATCCACCCATAAGTTCTGCAACAATCCACTTAATTTGTATAGTCTAATTTTTATAATCAGAACATCTCGCATTTCCTTGTTTGAAAAAAATACCCCCAAAAAATACCGCTTTTCCCGATAACAGTCCCCAGGTCCAACGAGTAAACAGGGTCGTATTGAGGAAAAATTAATACATCCATAAATAGAAATCACTCAATTTTTCAACTAAAATAAAACCTAAAAAGCTAAAAATCTATTCAGTACTGCCCCTTGTCAAAACATCTTCACATTTAGGAATTAGTAATGTTACTTCAACAAACTAGTAACATAATGTGACAAGTTATTCAAGTATAAATGAGTAAATTTTTGCGGAATTTATGGGTAGACCTCTAATCATCAATATGTTATTTAATCACGATACTGAACTGACTCACTCAAATGTGCGTTATTCTCATTAGTTTAAAAATTACACGTTTCAGATGAATGTCTTACTTGAAAAGTTCAACAATATATTGGTGATTAGATGGCTGCGGAACGAGCGCAGCGAGTTCCGCAGAGGTCCACCCATAAGTTCTGAAACAATCCACTTAATTTGTATAGTGAGTCTAATTTTTATAACCAGAAAACCAGAACATCTAGCATTTCCTTGTTTTTTGAAAAAAATACCCCCAAAAAATACCGCTTTTGCCGATAACAGTCCCCAGGTCCAACGAGTAAACAGGGTCGTATTGAGAAAAAATTAATACATCCATAAATAGAAATCACTCAATTTTTCAACTAAAAAAAACCTAAAAAGCTAAAAATCTATTCAGTACTGCCCCTTGTCAAAACATCTTCACATTTAGAAATTAGTAATGTTACTTTAACAAACTAGTAACATAATGTGACAAGTTATTCAAGTATAAATGAATAAATTGTTGCAGAACTTATGGGTGGACCTCTAATCATCAATATGTTGTTTAATCACGATACTGAACTGACTCACTCAAATGTGCGTTATTCTCATTAGTTTAAAAATTACACGTTTCAGGTGAATGTCTTACTTGAAAAGTTCAACAATATATTGGTGATTAGATGGCTGCGGAACGAGCGCAGCGAGTTCCGCAGAGGTTTACCCATAAGTTCTGCAACAATCCACTTAATTTGTATAGTCTAATTTTTATAACCAGAACATCTCGCATTTCCTTGTTGTTTGAAAAAAATACCCCCAAAAAATACCGCTTTTGCCGATAACAGTCCCCAGGTCCAACGAGTAAACAGGGTCGTATTGAGGAAAAATTAATACATCCATAAATAGAAATCACTCAATTTTTCAACTAAAATAAAACCTAAAAAGCTAAAAATCTATTCAGTACTGCCCCTTGTCAAAACATCTTCACATTTAGGAATTAGTAATGTTACTTCAACAAACTAGTAACATAATGTGACAAGTTATTCAAGTATAAATGAGTAAATTTTTGCGGAATTTATGGGTAGACCTCTAATCATCAATATGTTATTTAATCACGATACTGAACTGACTCACTCAAATGTGCGTTATTCTCATTAGTTTAAAAATTACACGTTTCAGGTGAATGTCTTACTTGAAAAGTTCAACAATATATTGGTGATTAGATGGCTGCGGAACGAGCGCAGCGAGTTCCGCAGAGGTCCACCCATAAGTTCTGCAACAATCCACTTAATTTGTATAGTCTAATTTTTATAACCAGAACATCTCGCATTTCCTTGTTGTTTGAAAAAAATACCTCCAAAAAATACCGCTTTTGCCGATAACAGTCCCCAGGTCCAACGAGTAAACAGGGCCGTATTGAGGAAAAATTAATACATCCATAAATAGAAATCACTCAATTTTTCAACTAAAATAAAATCTAAAAAGCTAAAAATCTATTCAGTACTGCCCCTTGTCAAAACATCTTCACATTTAGGAATTAGTAATGTTACTTTAACAAACTAGTAATATATTGTGATAAGTTATTCAAGTACAAACGAGTGGATTGTTGCGGAACTTATGGGTGCGGGACAAGCGCAGCGAGTTCCGCAGCCATCTATAATCACCAATATGTTGTTCAAGTACAATACTAACCTGATTCACTCAGTTGTGAATTTTTCTCATCAGTTCAAAAACTACACGTTTCAGGTGAGTGTCTTATTTGAACAGTTCAACAGTATATTGGTGAGTAGATTGGTCCACCCATAAGTTCCGCAATAATCCACTTATTTGTACAGGGTGTTTTTTTATATATTGATATCCCACCTACAGCCTTTAGCTTCACAAGTAGAAGAAAGGTGTACATACGTTGTAGATTTTTGGCTGAATTTTTAGAAATCATGGTCAGAAACAAAATTTGAATGTCAGAAATGTGAAATTTTGCATGCTTCTAGCTTTTTTCAAATGGGATGCCCTATATTTCATTCTATATTCTTGAACAGCACAACTCTGATATTTTTTTTTTTTAATTTTTAGAACCAAATATGTTGGAGACGGCTCGACCAAATATAGACAAACTTTATAGTTTTGGAATCGGAAAATTGTGTTCTTCAAGAATATAGAACCAAATATAGCGCATCGTACCTATTTGAAAAAAGCTGAAAGCATGCAATATTTCACATGTCTGATATTCAGTTTTTGTTTTTGACTATGGATTTTAAAAATTAAGCCAATACCATACAACTTTTCTATTTACACCTTTGGTCTACCTGTAAAGGTAAAGGCTGTAGGTGGGGTGTCAATATATAAAAAAACACCCTGTACATAAATTTATTGATTTTGTATGGATATTTATTTATTAGAACAAAAAAAAAAAACAATACATCAACTCAACCACTAATGATATACTTTTTGAGGTTAAAGTTCTTGGGACAAAGACAAAAGTGTGAATTTTTTATAGGTTTCCAGCTTTCTAAACATTCTTAAAACCTAAAATACACATGGTTTTGTTTTCTTTTTTTTTTAAATTTTAATATTTTATTTTAAAAAGAAGAAGGCAGTTGCCCCCCTGCCCCGCCACTGCTTTGTAGTTGTACCAATATGTATTTGGTCGATGGTTAGATGGGAAATATACTTTTAGGTGCATTTTGGAGGGGTTTTGTTTGTGCAAAATCAACAAACTTAATTATGATGCATATTTATTGTTTACGAAAAAAATCTCCCACGACAAATGACAATGAATTGTTTAAAAATTGTCCTCAATAATCATCAAAAAGGATTAATGAAATCTCTTATAATCCCTTCGTCGATAATCCGAACTTTCCTCCAATGTAATTTGATTGTGCCAAGGATAATTATTCATATACCAACACTTTATTTTTCTCGTCTACCAGACGTTTATATGGTGATGTATTGGTAATTAATAATTTTTGCCACCAAAAATAAAGATAAAATTCAAAGCAATATTGCCTTCCGATAATTATAAGATAACGACGAACAGAAAAATATTTATGAGAGGACATATCAAATAAAATGGGATCAAAGTCTGACTGATTTATTGTTGAGAAAATTTTTGTTGATCCAGAAAGGTAGACTAATTGAATTTATAATTTTGTGAAAAAAAGTAGGTCATCATTACTCCACAATATGAAACAACCATTCCATTTTCTTTTTTTCTATTTCAGAAGCAGATCCTATAAAATTTTTCATACTAAAGACGTTCTCTAATCTTTTAATGTATAAATACCAAGATTCCGTATGTTCCAAGTAAGGTTCCATCGAAATACTTTCCCTGGAGGCGTGTTATGAACTTTGGTTAAAGCCAGCATAATTTTTGAAAAATTTTCCAAAAATCCTTCAAATTGTTCTTCATCCATTTTTATTTGTAAATAGGTTTATCCTCGTCGCCACTCCTCTACCAGTTATACGGTAAAGGTAAAAGGTACAAAAATACCGGATTCTGAAGACTTATAACAAAAGTGGAAAGGAGGCAGGTTCAGTATTGTCTCTAAGGCTCTTCTTAGGCAGGTTGACAAATATTCTGTTACTACTAGATAGATTGTAAGTTTAGGTAATTTGTACTGAGGAGTAGCTTTCTCATTTTTTCGCCACCAAACCAATGATACCTAGGTTCTAGCTTCAGCCCCTTGGTTCAGATGACTATTTAGAATATTTACATTATGGAAAGTCATAACGCCTTGTCAGATGTTGATATGAAAATAAACTTTCTAAAACCCATAATCAACTTTGTTCTCAGCGGAATTGTAGTCCTTGGAAATGCCTAGTAGTATCCAAAATACGATTAGTAATGATACTTGTTATGAATTAACAGCGAGACCAGTCTGATTATGTTTCTATGTTACTGACTATGACGCCAGTACCTCCAACGTTATTGTAATCAAAATCAACAATTTGAACAAAAGCCATTATTTTTCATCGAAATTCTGTTCTTCATTATTTGATTTTTATTCCGTGTGTTTACTCAGAAAATAATCATTTTCATTTTTAGGGGATACCTACCTACTAAGCGAAAAAAGAAAAACGAAATATGTACAAAACGGGGAGAGGAGAGGTTGTGTCCTCTCTTGGTTTATTTTATATTCCCATCCTGACGTTCAGAGGGGGGAAGTTCGCGAAAAAGCAAGTCTGCTCGGTAATAAACCTTACCAGGGCACGTTTTGGCCCGTTTACGATTCGAAAGAATCAGAAGGGTGACTGGGAAAACACACCAAGAGAAATAACCCGGGATTACTTCAGTGCGTTCCCCATGATTAGATTGTAAAATACTGGGAGTGACGTGTGCAAGGGTGGATAAATAAGGCACATAAAACGGAAATGAAACAGATATAAAAATAGGAAAAGTGCCGCCGTAAAGATGTCTTTATTTCGCATGGAATCCGTATCCCTCTCGTATTATTTGCATGGATTTTACTCTGCATAATATAATTTTATGTGATAGGATGGGATATAAAAAATGCATCAACGTTTCACATTGATACAACATGTAATGGATTATTTTTGAAAAAAGCCTTATTGACCAATCCATTAAAAGCTCCATCAACACTTATCGCTAAATAATTACCCGAAGTACATTATTGGCTTTAATTCTTCCCACCAAAATTCGTGTGCAAAGCATTATCCTCTGGCCGACTAAAAATAACGCTTGTTAGTCTAAATCCGCTAGATTTTTATTTTCAATTGAACTCGTTTTTAAGGCTTACGGCTCTTAAATTAGTGCCGTGTTTAACCCGAATGGCTTTTCGATACATTCCATTATATCGAATATTCTAAAATGCACATCTGGCTCTGGGGCGGAATAGAAAAATCGAACAGGTAGCTCGTTTACGACTTTTCCGATTATTACGTGTTATGTCGTTTCGTGTATTTTGAAAATTGGTTATTTGATTGTTAGTTGTATTGCAAAAAATTTCTACTTCCAGATGTCTTCTGGGCCCATAACCTAACGCAAGAGTTTCAAAGTACGCCCATCTGAATGTATTTTTTTTTCAATAGCAACAAATATATTTAAGAAAAGTTAAAATTGAAACGCTGCTGGTGATAAATATACGGAAGGCAAACGCAATAATTCATTTTGTAATAAAGGCAGAGGAATATCAGACGGCAATCGAGCTTACCGGTCCGTGGTGGAATATTGATCAAAACAACGTTTGCTCATTGGTTCGCATTCCGATAATAATTGGCAGTAAATTATTTAGGATTCTGGTGGAGTTTGTGGCGCGTAAGGCACTACGTCGAGGCGGCGGACGTTGCAGGGCTAAAGGGGGATTAAGGGCCAATCAAGGCAACTGTGACAGGACCAGCGCCCGTAGGAAACCCTTTGTGTTGTTTATTTCCGAATTATTCAATGCAAAGACAATAACTGAAGCGAGAGAAGTTATACATTTTCTGTTTAGGGATCGACCAATGAACTTTGCTTCAAAGCATACTGTTGGAATCTATGGACATGGGAAGTTACTTAAGATCTGTCCCTGTTGTGTTGATGAAAGTCAGATGAAGTTACTTTACCAGGTCCTATATTCTTGGAACATAAGCTTATATTTATCAGTTGCATATCATTGAGAACACTCGTTCTCCTAAAAATGCTGCTCCCTTGCTTCAAGAATAAGGACCCTAACATCCAATCGAATTCGTTTCTAGGACGTTTCTTAAATTTTACTTTCTGGTAATAATAGGTTTATTGATTTTTGTCTGGATTAGTGGATTATTGTAAATATATAACACGCTCCTAGGTAAAACAGTAACTGCTAGGATTGCAAAGGGATGTCCCCAAGACAGAGTATTATCACCCCTGCTATGGAATCTGGTGATGGACGAGTTGAAGAGCAACAACCATCAAGGAAAATGGAGGGACTTGGACCTCTTTACCCTCACGGAAACCCAGTTACGATGTTGGACGAAGTTAAATATCTTGGGGTAATCATAGAGTCAAAATTAACTTGTTGGGACAAGCATCTGGACAAAGTAATTAAACGGTTAGAACTGGTACTTATACTAGCCAGGTGTGGGCTACGGCCGGACATGATGCACTGGCTATACACAACGGTTGTAAAGCCAGAAATAAAATAACCTATGCGTCTTTGATATGGTGAACAAAGACACAACAAGACAGAGCCAGAATTAGACTTGGCACACCAACAGCAGCCAGTGTTACAAGAGGTGGTACTAATTGTACCAGATTTGGTACCATTCGTTTTGAAAAAGTACGCTGGTACGACGTTGGCATATTTGGTACAATTTTCAATTGTTTTATTTTTTTTCAAATTCTCAAAGAGTCTTAGCCTACTGCCTACTTAGTCTAATGTCGATGTTGTAGTTAACTTGTATGTCTGTATTCAACGATATAAAAATAATTTTTGATTCGTAAATAAATGGCGTCACCGATGTAACACTCGTTTTGTGGTTTTTGGCTGACGTAGTTTGTGTGTTTAAGTTTCTACTTGATGAAACTTAAGTTTTTGTTACTTACCCCGTTGAAAAACTCGAAATTTTTGATACAAAATGAAGGAAACTCAAAGTGTCGTACTTTAAATCGATTTTCCCGATCGAAAACAGCCCGGAAAAGTGGAAAATTCCAAGAAAAACTGGATAAGATTGTAAACACGTCAAATGAAAATGGCCGACTGTCAAAAATAACAAATGATATTTAGTACAAGGCCTCCTTGATTGAAGTTAGCCACAAGAGGTGTTTCCACATCAAAAGCATTTTAAATGGGATTTTGCTATTTATGGCATTTAAAAGTGGAAATTTTTGCTAGAAAATGAAGAAAACTCAAAGCCTCGTATGTTAAATCGCTTTTTTCTAATTAAAATCTCCATAAAAGTCGAAAATTCGAGGAAAAACTGGCAAAAAATCACAAGACATCACTTCAAAATGGCCGAATAAAAGCAACATTGCCACATTACATCTCTGAAAACAACAAAAAATAAAAATTTAATTTCAATGAAAATGACAACAAGGTTTACTTGTTGATTATAGTGAGTAAGACAAAGACAACGATAAAGTAGTATATGTTTGCAAAAACCACCGTTTTCTGAAAAAGTAAAAATCTTAAGAAAATCCAATAGCAAACCAACATTCCAAAGTCAACTTGGTAAAACTAAAGTTTTTGGATATTCCTGGCTATTTGATTGGGCGCTAAAAATCGCATTCTGAATATTCCCGGTTTTTGATTGGCTCCAAATTACCCGCGGACCAATAGAATTATAAACTGGTCCCCATAAGGTAGGATACATTAGTAAAAAACCAAAAGCGATAAGAAATGAGTAAGACAAAGAGCGAGATAAAGTAGGAAGCAATTTAAATGATCAGTTGGTCTATATAGCTAAACTATCATCAGAGTAAATTTTGGATTGTTCTCAGTTTAAACACTTGGAATAATTAGGTACTCAATTTGACAACTGACAAGCCTACATACAATATTATGACTTTTGACAATTGACAAATTAATTTTCAGGACCACCTACGATTATTATGACTTTTTTTGTCAATTGACAGCCTTATGATTCAGATTGAGGCCTACAATAGCAACGTTGCCACATTTTAACGGTAATTTTAGAGCATTTGTAATTGTAAAGTTGACACGTGGCAATTGACATCAAGAAACGATTGTGATGTTGTAGGCTGATTGAAATTTTTAACTTTTGGCAACACTGTAACGCTAGAGGATTGAAATGGCGTTTTTTTTTAGTCATGAGCCCGAAGGGCGAGAATGTTTTCAATCTTGAGCCTTAAGGGCAACAAAAAAACGCCAGTTTGTATCGGGTTTTAGAGAAAACAAGGCCTACTTTGAAACGTCAATTTTTTAGCATTTGTGGTATCATATGCAGTATTGCCATATATTTTTTGCAAATCTCCAGCGCGAATGGCCGGTGTTGTTTTAATTATGTTACGAGCCCGAAGAGCCGAGGTTATACGAGCCCCAAGGGCCGGAGTTATAGGAGTCCGTTCACTGTCAACTGATTTTAATATCTATTATGAATATTCCAGGTCTGTGATGCCCTTAGATATTCTGGGCCGCACACGCGCTACACTGAAGTAATCAGCGTGTCCTCCCTGGCCGAGTGGCCCGGGTAACCTGCTCTAGTACAATTTTTCTCTAATTTTGGTACAAACAATGTTTGCTCTCTGGCAAAACTGACAGCAGCTATGGAAGTGCTACTAGACCTACCTCACCTTCGCTACACATTGTGATTCAGACGGAAGTCAGGATGGGCTTACACAGACAACGAAACAACCTGAGCAAACAAACCGTCAGATCAGACCACACACAAATAAGGTCATAAATCTGGCAGTATTCGACATGATAACACTTCCCAAATACTCGCACGACATAGCTTTCCAAGTCCTAATTAGTGAAAGGAAAGAATGGGAGAACCAACGTGCACTCTCCAATCTCAAAGACCAGACCTGGTACTCGGACAGGTCAAAGACTGAGAATGGCATAGGCGCAGGAATCTACAGTCAAGAAGGAAAATGCGAGACCTTCTTCTCTCTAGGGTCACATGCATTTCATACATTTCCTGGCAGAGGTATATGCAATACTACAATTCGCAAGAATCAACAATATGAGGGTCTGCAAGACAGGAGACTCACAGACAGTCAGGCAGATCTGCGGGCATTGAAGAACCCTACTCTGCACTGGTAATAGAATGCCGAGAAGAACTCAACAACTTGGCGGACCAAAATAACGTCACAATGATATGGGTGCCAGGAGATAGAGGTATCTTCAGCAAGTAAGCTATGTTGATCAGTTATTAGTGTAAAATGAGTACCTTCTAAATAACCTCTAGTCTTTTCTACTGCATGAATGACTAACAAACATTCTAATTCCGTTACAGTAAACTTTTTTTCACTGTTTGATAATGTCCTAGATATATAACAAATTACATAATCCTCACCATCATACCTTTGCAAAAGTACTGCGCCTAAGCCATACGAACTTGCATCACATTTTAGTATAAATTCCTTATCAAAATTTGGACAAGATAAAATTGGAGCATTAATTAAAGAATTTTTAATACTTTGAAATGACTGCTCACATTCATTCAACTAAAAAAAAATTGACATTTCTCTTTGTTAAATTGGTTAGAGGTGCTACTAAAGTTGATAAGTTTGGAATAAACCTACAATACCACGAGATCATACCTACAATCCTACCAATTTCTTTTGGCATTTTTGGTCTTGGCATTTCTACCACCGAACTAAATTTATGTGGATCCACATGCAATCCTTTCCTATTAACTACCTACATAACCAAGAAATTTAAGTTCACAAAAGTTTACAAAATTGACATTTATCTTTATTTACCGGTAAACCTGAGTTTGATATTGAAATATGAATTTCGAAGTTGGCGTTACAATTATTATATCGTCTAAGTATTTAAAACAATAAGGTTCCTGAAAGTTTATCAAGTAATGCTTGAAATGTGGCTGGCGAATTAGTTAACCCAAAAGGCATTCTATTAAAAGGAAATAAACCCCTGCCAGGTATTGAGAAACTCGTAAGCAAACGGCTGCAAACTTGCATGCAGGGGGTCATCCAGAGAATACCTTCGTCCCAAACTAGCTCTCGGAGTGTCAAAGCAAAACATGCTCAATACTGGAAGCAAAAACCGAGCATGCACATAGATATATATATAATTATCGGTTTATTACGTTCTACGTCTTCCGATTCCCGATCTCCAACCATCTCTGTCAATCCAGGCATCCTCTTCTAAGCCTCTGTCTCTCATTTCTTCGTCTACTCCACTTCTCCAGCTCCTTCTTGGTCTGCCGCGTCTTCTTCTTCCCCCTGGCTTCCACTCAATAATTTGCTTGGGTATCCTTGTATCTGCCATTCTTTGTACATGTCCGAACCAAATTAGCTGTTTGTCCTTTATATGCACATAGAAAAATCTTTATATGTGACACTGACACATGCAGAAAAAGAGCAAAAAGACTGAGCAGGGATCAACTCAGAGTAGCAACCGACTTACTTACTGGGCATGCCCCAGTAAAGAACCACCTGCAAACAATACAATGGGCTTGTACAACGGAGATACGATACGAGCTGCAGACAACATACATATTATATCAGAATGCGATGCACTAACTCGCAGAAGACAAAATATATTTGAAGAAGATGAACTAAATCCAGACACATACGGCATACATCCAACAGACCTACTTCGCCTACTGCAGGAAGCCCAGGGTTTCGGAATGGGTGCAGTAAACAGGAAGATCCAGCACAATAAGCCTTCGGCTGTTTAATCAGACGACTTCCCCACCAGAAAAAAAAACACAAACTGAAATAACATTTTTCCGTTGCTTTTGTTCCCAAAACCCATCATATAAAATAAAAATAACACATTATAACGTCTACTGAATCATCTAAAGTTCAATACACCATACTTATTTCCAGTCATAATCCATATATTTATCATTACGAACACAAAACAACGTAGATAGACACGTAAAAGATCAACTCGGACAACAAATTAAATGGCCCGAAATTCGTCAACGTCGTATTAATAATCAAACCTACACACACAAACTCAAAACTATGCCATAATAATAAACCGCTTGCACTTCGAAATGGCAAATCCCCAAAAGTAAGACTCCAGAAAAACGATCGCAATTAATATGGATAAAAGCTTCCATCTGGACTGATTTAGTTTTTGGGGCGAAACGGGAATAAATCTGGCGTATTGCTGCTGTGCACGCCAAAAAGCACCCAGCCAAAGAGATTCTACATTCGTCTTATGTAGCGGTCATAAATACTAATCAGGGCGCTTGTAGTTTAGTTGGTATGCATAAGGGGATTTTATATACGAGACGGTTCTAGAGAGAGGGTTAATTCTAGAACTCTAGACACGTATAGAGAACGAAGTTCGCGTTGGCCGAAAATAATTAACTTTTTAACCAGTTCTATATTCTAACTTTACTTTAGTATATTTTATTCTACAAATAGCAATGAAATTGATAAGTTTCACTTTCCAAGACATTGCAACGCGGAGTGAAAAGTTTACACATTTCACTCCCGGGTTTCTATTAGTACAATTTGATTGCTTTATAATCTGTACACAACAGTAATCCCGAGGGACCCTGGAATGGCACACGAGAACAGGGAAGGATCATTCAAGGCCGATAATGTCAGGCGCGCCGGCATGGATGTCCATGCGACCAAATGATTTGATTAGGAAATCTTGCGTAATAATTGAAATTGCGTCCGGGAGAGGATCGTCAGGACAGAAGCGAATGTTTAGAGAAGTTATTTGTGATTTGAGTAGATACTAGTGATTATGTCAGTAAGTAGGTATAACTGGTTGAACGATCAAATTACAAGAAAAATTGCCTCAATCTTACCCAAACCTCAGTTTTGCAGGTTATATGTGAAGCTGTTTCATTTCATAATTCAGTGTTCGACCAGCTTTGTGCTTTTATTTGAGAGTATAATTAACTTTAATTTACATCTGTTATGTCATGGTGTAAGGGCATGTTATTAGTGTCATGGACTCCAACAAGCTGAAGTATCGGAACTATGGTTGTATCCTCGAGTCGCCCGAATCTCATGGACTGATCGAGTGTACGCCACTGGTAATTTCCTGTTTCTGACTACACCCTCAACCTTTCCATTTTAGTATGAATTCAATCCTAGTTGGTCGAATGCCTGACGAGAAAGAACCAGTGATATGATTTACTAGAGGTAAGTACTACTTCTGAAAAGTGTGTTCTTGGACAGAGAACCATTTCCTGATGAAACATTCTTAGGATTATGATTTGATGAGTATTTCAAGATAAAAATCTTTGTTTTAGTAAATGAGACACTGATTATTTGCTTATAATCGCTTATTCTTTTCACTGAAACTGGTTGCATCAATACCGTTTCGGTTTCGATTCAAATTCCTTGAGTTCCTTTTGTTTTCTAGTCAGGCCAATGGAACAAAAAGGATGAAGGATAAAGCTTCTGAATAATAAAATTGTTTTACCTAAATCTTTGCTTTGCCAAAATCTGGATAGTGGCTTTTTGGGTGGCAATTCTCGTAAATCACAACAAATTAACATGGCAAACAATATGTATAACTAATACATCAATTTAATTAGTTCGACAGATGTATTCGATGTCATTTCTGATTGTACACATTATTAGGCCCAATAAACAACAGCATGCCCAACAAGTTCTAGTACTAGAGAGTGTAATGTTTACTCAGCATATGCAGATATTCGAGTAAATATTTTATTGGTTTTGGCGGATGATTTGATTTAGTGGCCCCTTATCAAATTGACAATGATTTATTTCTAGTAATTTGCAGAAGAATGACATATTTTTTCTGATTTATTGTTTACCAACTGAACATGTAAATTGCAATAAATGTTTTTAATAAAAATTGACTGAATTTAAAAAGATCGAACTCAATAAAAACGTAAAAAAAAACGGTTGAAGCTGTCGCAAAAAAGGCAAATTTATAGGAAAGAACGAGGCAATAAAGAAATGATATAAAATAATAAGGCTGAGCCAGGTAAAGAGCGTCGACAAATAGATCAAACCCGACGCGATCCGCAATTGAGTAGAAAGCTTTGGTAATGATCTCCTTTGAGCCTCCGGATGAGGCAGATATAAATTTGTGGCGCTGCCGCTAACTCCCTCCTTTTGAGGGACCAAAATGGCGCTCCAACCCGGGGGGGATCGTTGCCATAGCGATGTCGGGGCTTCTTGGGGTGGCAGCGTGTGACGCCCGCCCGGTAAACGGAGTCCGGAATTGGGGAACAGTCTTAGGAAACGGCTGAAAATATGCTTGAAATAGCAGAAATACTACATTGGCGTTACCCAGAAATGATTTATCGGAGTTGATAAATGAACATAGTTAATTGGAGAAGATTTTATTTCGGAAACAAATACAATTCTATACATGTCACGTGAAGGACTTCGTAGAGATTAGTGAGACTACTTCTCCAAACTGAAATAAATTTTATTAACAAACCTATAACACAAAAAACTAATTCAACTAAAATTGTCTTTCACCATACTATATCTTCTCTCAATTCTCTCGAGAATTTCGAATCTCAAAAGCCATCTCTGCTGTTTTACAATATTTCATTATTCCAAAATTTGTGTACCTGCACAGAGAACTTATATCTTGAAATTAAACTTTTCATCTACTACAAGACCTACTTGATGTGGTCACTAGATTTGGGATGACAGTAAAACGTTGTTAATTTTCAAGATTTTTAATAAAACTTCTTATTAAAATACTTTTAATACAAACGAGTGATAACTAATAATACCATTGGACTTATCTCTTGGTGGGTTGGTTGGTTGTAGGGGGAATCTAGGCGCTGCGGCCTTCCATACACGGCAACCTGTTAGCTCATTGTGCACCCCAATTTCCTTCTTGCTCATAAGATTCCTATATCAGGCCTAATAGCCCTTCGCTTGGACAAGTTTTTCAAACGGTAGTCTATCCCCGGTCTGTATTTCTCCGAAGAGTCTGTATCTTTTGTGTGATAGGGCCACACAGTCATATATGATGTAGGAAGCTCTTTCGTCTTCCTCTCTACATAGTCTGCATTCAGTGGGTCCATTGAATATCCCCATGCTGTGTGCTGATGCTTCCCCAAGTGACAGTGTCCTGTCATTAGCTCTATCATTTGTCTCATCTGTGTGCCACCGTGGAAGTACTGTCGTCAGATAAAAAGGAGGTATCTGAAGTTGGGGCTCGGTTTGGTTGGACAGGTTTGAGGTTAAGTAGGCTTTTCGTCGTTGGGGCAATCAGCCTGGCAGTAGATCTTGGGGGCCATCGATGGAATATACCTCAGCCTTACCCCGTTTCTCGGTGGATTTTAGCATCAGTTTAGATGAGCCTTCAATCTTGCCAAAGATTCCAGATATCTTGAAGAATCTCGGATGTTCCACCATCTCTGTGCTTGAGCTAAAATCAGGTTATTGACGGGTTCCCCTCGAGGACTCTTCCAAGCAATATACTGCATTTTCCACTCCTGATGGTGCACTTTATCATTTCACAGTGATGCCTTTTGGCTTGAAAAACGCTCCTGGAACATTCCAGCGCTTAATGACTGATGAAGTTCTCTGTGGGTTGCTTAATGTATTTTGCAAAGTTTATCTTGATGATATAATTATATACTCCTCTGACATGAAAAGTCATCTTAATCACCTACAATTAGGCTTCGAAAGGCTAAGAATACATAATTTTAAAATTTCTCCAGATAAATGTCAATTTGCTACATCGGAACTCGACTACTTAGGTCATCATATATCCGGTAGCGACATTATACCTCAAGAAAAGCACATTATAGCAGTACAGAACTTTCAAACTCCCAAATCCAAAAAAGACCTCCAAAGTTTCTTGGGCACAGCCAACTCGCTCAGGGAATATATTCCACATATGTCAGATTTAATTGCTCCATTGACACCTCTACTACACAAAGCGTCTAAATTTCGTTGGCTGCCTAGTCATCAACAGGCTTTTGAAAATGTTAAAAAACATATTTCCCAACCACTTGTTTTACACCGACCTGATTTTTCAAAAAAATTCTTTTTACAAACAGATGCCTCGGCAATTGGAGTGGGTTGTGTACTCTTCCAACTCGATAATACTAATAATAGACAAAAAATATCTTATTCCAGTGCACATTTCACCAGTACTGAATTAAAGTATCACTGTAATGAGCAGGAATGTCTTACTGTAGTGTGGGCAATCAAAAAATATCGCCACTTTCTGGAAACTCAAAGATTTACTCGTATTTCTGACTCAAAATCATTACTCTGGCTTGATAAAAACAAGGATAATTAATCTAAATTGACACGGTGGTCTCTACTCCTACAAGAATATAATTTTGATTTGATTCACTGTGATGGCCGAAATAATGAGTTTGCTGACTTTTCAAGTAGAAACCCCACCAATGAAACCTTTGATATTAACCAAATCAACCATGAAAGACTACTTCCACCTTCAGTTAGTTTCAATAGAACAGATAAGACCATAAATAATACTTTTTTCTACTGACGTTTCATAATAGCAACTTTTCGATTGTCATTTCAGTTTTGAAACGACATTCTTTTAGGCACTGAGTGCGTGAAAGTTACTTTTAGGCACTCAGTGCGTAAAAGTGACTTTTGAATGCGTAAAAGTGACTTATGAGTGCGTAAAAGTAATTTTTAAGCACTAGTGCCTAAAAGTGTCATTCATTATTCAGAAATAAAAAACACACTAAACACATATTTGAATTTTGTTTTGTATTTATTATGAATATTGAAAATGGAATTACTGAATTGAACGTTTGGGTTACTCAAAACAGAACTTTGTGTTATTACCTACTTTCTAGGATTTTAATTATTGATGTCGAATTTTGATAAGAAAATCGCATGAAAAGTGTCAGGTGTCAAGTAAAAGCAGGTAACAAAGATTTTGGGTGTAATCGACTTATTCACATGAAATAAAATTGTGTTTTTTTATTATAAAATGCCAGTAGAAAAAATCTTGTATACAATACGTTACGAAACGGTGTCTTTTAGTCACTCGACGTGTTGTCCAACTCGGCTTTGCCTCGTTGGACAATTTTCACGTCGCGTGCCTAAAAGACGCTCATTTCGTAACTTATTGTATAAATAGCTATTGTGCTACCCATTCTGTAAGTTGACTTTTTTGACCTACGTCCATGAACTGTAAGTGTCACTTACAGTCCGGGTCAAAAAAGCTACTTTTTTGAAGGGGCCAAAAAAGTGTTGATATGAAAGGTGAAAATTGCTTGGTTCATATCTCTGTCAAAATAATGTCACAAAAACATTCGACTTATATGGTCAATTTGTTCACAATTTTGATTGTCATGGTTGCTAGCATAGGGTGCATGGGATTACTAGGTCAATTTCAACAATAATACAAAAAACTGGACACCAGTTAAAATAATAGCTTTATTTGCGAAGACGATCCCAAACCAACCCTGAACGCTAAGGTAGGAATCCCACCATAAAAAGCCATTAATATTGTTTCATACAATGGCTTTTCATGATGTGATTCTTTCCTTAGCGTTCAGGATCAGTTTGGGATCTTCTTCGCGAACAAAGCAAATAGGTGCACCATCAAATTCATGATATTCATTATCTTGAATGTACGGTAGCACAAAAAATATCATATGCACCTCGACTTGTAGCGTGTACTTTTTTAACACTTACAAGCCTTGGTACATAAATAACTATAATCACTTTGACCTATATGAAAAAGTAGCTCAGGCTCAAAAGTGTTCTCTACCTATAAAAAAGAAAATTGGAAGATGGAACACTATCAATTCAGAAGGGCCAAGAAACTCTTCTGCAAAGAATTTTCTTAACACATTTTGTTGGTAAAAGACGATCTTTTGTTCAAAAAATCCTCGAAAAAATTCCACACTGAACAACTAGTGGTTCCTCGCCCCGTAATAAGAAACGTCATACATTTTCATCATGACACTCCCGAAGCAGCTCACCTGGGTAAAGACGAAACTGTTCGTGAAATAAAAAAATATCTCATTAAAAACATCCAAAAAAAGGTTGGTGAATAAATACATTCATGATTGTATAGTTTGTGTTGCAGTAAAGAAGAGACAAATTCAGAAAGAAGCCCCACGTTGGGCGCCATGTCGTCAGATAAAAAGGGGGTATCTGAAGTTGGGGCTCGGTTTGGTTGGACAGGAGACTTTGTTTTGGTTTGAGGTTATGTAGGAACTCCGTCCTTGGAGCGGTCAGCCTGGCAGTAGATCTTGGGGGCCATCGATGGAATATAGCCCAGCCTCATTGGTGTTTCCTTTTTGTGAATAAAATAAAACAACCCCTTCAAAATACCATCTTTCCCATGATCAAATTCAGCTCTGCCGGTGCACGTTACCCCTTGTTGATCTAGCTGAAGAGAGATAGAGAGGGAGAGAAAGAGCGCGCTCCCGCATTTCACAAACGTCATTGACAAAAAGGTCACTGTCAACCAGACTAGGCGATTTCATATGGGCCAACTAACCGGCCCGGTTATTAAATTTGGTTACTGAGCTTTTTCGTCAACAGTACTATACACGGTTTCTGAGATGCACAAGTCACTTTGGCCACCAAACGGCGGCCTCGGATATTATCATGGGTCATAACCGTGATGTATAGCCAGTACATCATCTTTGGTTTCAGGCACCAGGTTTTGTCAGACATGTGCCTGCGTCTCATCAAACACATCTTTGCTTTGTTTATAATCTTCTTGATTTGCTGGTTTCACGTCAATTTAAGGCCTAGGATTAGGCCCAAATATTTCACTCCAATAGCAGTTTTTATACTTACACCAAAGATCTTCAGGTTGTTATAGGTTCCCACTGATCGCTTTTTTGGTGAATGGTAGGAATAGGCTGGTTTCTCTGCGCTTATTATGGGGTTAATCCCTTCACACCCTTGCATACTTCTAAGCGCTGTCTCCATGAGTCTTTCTGTAAACCTTGTATCTCTTTTCTGCACGACTATGATCACGTCGAACCCCTCTGAGTTGAGACACTGTAATTAGTCATCAACCACCAAATTCCATAGGAGGAGTGATAGTACTCCCCCCTGCGGACAACCTCTAGTTGCAGATACCTCCAAGGTCTCTCCGTATAGAGTGATTCGAATCTGTCGGCTTTGGAGCATGTTTCGTATCCACCTACAAGTGGTGTTCTCAAAAAAGACCCCTTGAATGTCGATGAATGAACATCTCTTTGAGATGAATGGATCTCTCAGCCCTAGACATGAGACTGTGCAGTGCTGTTTCGCATGATTTGCTTGCTTATGATAGGCCTCTTGGTGTTCGTAAAGGGGTAAGCAAGTTTGTAATTGAAAATTGTATGACACTTCAAAAATTTGCTGAAGATTTGGAGGCCGAAGGAGAACCAGTCAAAGAAAGTTGGATTATGACCTCAAACACTTTATTTTTTTTTCAAATTGATTTTCAGTCATCTTCATGTAAATATTTAACGCAAAAACGATAGATAATGTCGATAATAGCTCTTTTCCAACCGACATGAGAAACGTTCTAGAACGGTAATTTCCAGTTGATCAATTCATTTGTCAAGTAGAATAAATGTTCAACTTATTGAAAAATAGGTGGACAACTGGAAATTACTGGTTCTGGAATGATTCTCCTGTCGGTTGGAACTGAGCTAACATATGCAGCAAGAATCAGCAAACGCGCGCCAGCGCCGGCTGTCGGACTCAGTTTGTGCATATGACGTCACAGTGCTAGGAGTAGGAATTTTATATCACAATATCTTCGAAACGGTTGGTCGTAAGTCGTTATCTAGTGCGGTTTGAAAATTTGTTCTTAAATTTTTTTTTTTTTCTAAAACTTATTTTTGGGTCACACCCCGTTCAAGATTATCGATAGCAATAATTTAATTTATTTTTAATTCGAACAATACTTGAAAGAAAAAATACTTAAATTATTTTTTGAAGTATTTCTACGTGAATGTCATTTCAAGTACGCAAGTTTAAGTAAATACTAACTTGACTCTGACTTTCGTGGAATTTGGTACTTGTACTTTAAGGATAACGCACATCTAACATGGGATTTTTGGGCTCTATGGATTTTTCCCATTTTTTGTTATGTTGTAGAGGATTTTATTCTGAACAACCTTTAAATGGGACGAAATCTTGTAGGTATTACGGCCTTTGAGATATGATCGTTGATAGATGAACTTTTTTGTGACTTTTTGTGTGGAGAGTATACGAGATTCTGGTGTTTATCAGTCAAAATATTGACAGGTTCATATATTTTACGTCACTTAAAAATTAATGTCAACATAGGTTAAGGCCGGGACCGCACTGGGGTCAATGTTGGCGCCAGTGCAGCCCTGGCCTTAGCCTATGTTGACATTTGTTAGTGACGTGAAATATGTCGACCTGTCAAAATTTTGACTAATAAACACTACACCTTTTTTTTTTTTTTTTTTTTACGGATATGCGCACTCGCAAGGAAATGTCCTATCACGCTCGAGAAGCGGCAAGTGCGCGGAAATGTCGGTGTATGTTGGTCTTGAAACGGTTCAGGTCGTAACCTGAAGGGAAAACCGTCGCAGGGAGTTTATTCCACAGCGATGTTGTTCTCCAGAGATATGAATTCTGATATAATGAGGTTCTTGGTGCCTCTAGTTTGACAGTAAATTCATGGTTACCGTCTGTTTGACGGGTTCGCCTGGTAGGTGCTATTCTCGGTGGAATCATACGTGCCAACTCTTCAGAGCATTTTCCGTGATAGTACCTGTAGAAGAGAGATAAATCGCCCACAGATCTGCGATGTTCGAGACCATCCAAGTTACGAGTAAGTGCGGGGTCATTGATCAGCTTGATAGCTCGTTTTTGCACGGTATTCAAAAGCATTAAGGTATGTTTGGGTGCTGCACTCCATATATGTGAGCAGTACTCC
Source organism: Ceutorhynchus assimilis (assembly GCA_917834065.1). Classification (NCBI taxonomy): domain Eukaryota; kingdom Metazoa; phylum Arthropoda; class Insecta; order Coleoptera; family Curculionidae; genus Ceutorhynchus; species Ceutorhynchus assimilis. Next base: position 11,418,755 of record OU892281.1, read on the forward strand.
ATAGTTGGTCGAATCTGGGCTTTGTAGAGTGTCAGCAATTGGCTTGGTGTGTACAGATGTCTTGTACGAAATAGCACCCCCAGCTTTTGGGAGGCCCTTTTAGCAATATCTGCCACGTGACTGTGCCAAGACATGTTGGTCTCTGCAGTAACCCCCAAGATTTTCAACTGACTCTGTAATGTGACCGCACTTCCAGATAGCATGATGTTTGGCTCACCGGTGCTGGTCTTTTTTGAAAACAGAGCTGCTTGGGTTTTCTGCGCGTTGAACTGTACAAGGTTTTTGTTACCCCAGTCCTCTATTATCTCCAGGTCGTTATTTATCTGCGATATTTGAGTTAGTCTAAGATGATGGAATTCACGTGCGGAAAGACCTGTGGGTGGTATGAGTGAGGAGACTACATTGCCATCGTCTGCAAAGCAATAAAGTGGATTTACTGTTTTATCTATGAGGTCATTTATGTAAATCAGGAAAAGAGTTGGCGAAAGGATTGCTCCCTGTGGCACACCAGCATTTATTTGGTAAGAGTTGGAGTTCTGGCCATCCAGTGCAACATAAATGGATCTGTCCTTTAGGTAACTTTCAAACCAAGTGCAAAGTTTCGGCGATAATCCCATTGCTTTGAGCTTGTTGAGCAGATTTTCATGCCAAACTTTGTCGAATGCTTTAGATATATCTAAGGCAATTGTTCTTGTTTCACCCCGCAACTCAATCGCTTTTTGCCATAAGTGAGTGACGAATGTAAGTAAATCTCCAGTTGACCTATATTTTCGAAATCCGTATTGCTTATCGTTGATAATTTTGTACTTTTCCAAGTACTTGGTTAGGTGATTGTTCACAACTCTTTCCATTACTTTTGATATCACCGGAAGTAGAGCAATTGGTCTATAGTTTAACGGATCTGTCTTTTTTCCTTTCTTTGGAATGGGTTGTACTGCGGCAGACTTCCATGATGATGGATATACTCCTTGCCTGTAAGACAAATTGAATAATTTTGCGAAAGTTGGGGTGAGTTCGTTGGCGCAATTTTTGAGTACTATTACGGGAATGCCATCCGGACCCATTGCTTTGTTTGTATCCAGCTTTTTTAGGGATTTTCGTATTTCTCTGTGACAAAAGGGTACCTCTGGCATACTATGGGAAACCCTTTCAATGAACGGTGGAGTTTTTCCGTTTGGCACTGTTAGGTTGGAGTTGGAGGAAAACATTTGGGCAAGCATATTGGCTTTTTCCTCTGATGTTGTGGCTAAGTGATTATTTTTATCTGTAAGTGGTGGTATGGATGACTTGGTGAAGTTAGATCCAACAGCTTTTGCAAGAGACCAAAAAGACCTAGAACTACTTGGACAATTCAGCAATCTGTTTTTTATTCTTTGATTGTATGTTTCTTTAGCGGAGTCAATAGTAATTTTGCAACTATTTCTGGCTTCTATAAATTCTGTGTGGTTTTGAGCGGTTTGTTGTCGTTTCCAAAGGTTATATGCTCTGTGTTTTTTCTGTACAGCCGTTTGACACTGGCTGTTGAACCAAGGTTTTGCATTAGCTCTACGTTTAGTTGTATGTGGGATATATGCGTCCATTCCAGATAAGATTACTTGTGTTATTTCATTACAGCAAATAGTGGGATCAGCTGTTTTAAAGCAAACCTCTTGCCATGGAAAATCCAGGTAATACTGTTTTAGGTCATTCCATTTTGCCGATTTATAGTGCCACATTTTACGAGGAAGTGGTTGTAGGCTTGGTGGGATGAGCATTTCGCACTTTGTTATTATAAGTTTATGATCGGACGAACCAAGTGGAGCATCTACTTGAATTGTGTACGAGTCAGGATTGGTGGTTAGGAACAAGTCTAAAAGCGCTGTATATGTATTTCAGAGATCGTCAGTTTAATTTCAGAATGCGTCAATTGAAATTCAGATTAGTAAATTGTATTTCGGAAAGCGTCAATTGTATTTCAGAATAAATAATTTTATCTGGGAAAGAATCAATTGTATTTCAGATTAGTTTATTTTATTTCAGAAAGTGTCAATTGTATTTCAGATTAGTTAATTTTATATCGGAAAGCATCAATTGTATTTCAGATTAGTTGATTGTAGTTCAGAAAACGTGAATTGTATTTCAAAAATTGTCAGATGTACATAGTGCGGAAATTAGTAGGTATCTACGCAGATTTTCCCAAATCAACACAAGATAGGTGTATAGGTGACTCATTATAAATTTTATTTAATACACCACATTGATAATCAGGCCTATGATGTATCCTGTCCTGTTATTTTAACGGTTGTGTTAAGACTCAACATCTATTTCTGTCTTTATTTTGATGCATAGAATAAACAGTGACAGATAACTTAACGTTGCTGTTAAAATAACAGAAAATGATACATCATAGGCCTGAATAATATCTGAAATACATTTGACGAATTCTGAAATACAATTTACAATTTCTGATCTACAAATAAATAATCTGAAACACAAATGACGATTTCTGAAATACAAGTGACCAAACTGAAATACAAATGACTTTTTCTGAAATACACCTGACGAATCTGAAACACAAATGATGTTTTCTAAACTACAACTGACAAAGTTGAAATACAAATAACACTTTCTGACATTGAACTGACACAACTGAAATACAATTGACGCATTCTGAACTAGAATTGATGAATCTGAAATACAAGTGATACATTCTGAAATACTTATGGAAAAGGTGTAGTTATGCACCAGTTTTTCGTATACTCTCCACACAAAAAGTCGCAAAAAAGTTCATCTTTCAACGCTCATATCTCGAAGTCCGTAATACCTACAAGATTTCGTCCCATTTAAAGGTTGTTAATAAGAATTGAATCCTCTACAACATATCAAAAAATGGGCAAAATCCATAGAGCCCAAAAATCCCATGTTATGTGTGCGTTATCCTTTGGGCAATTCAAGTCAATTTACTTGACATTTTAGGTATTTCCTTTTGTACTTACACTTGTACTGGTACTTGATTCGTATTAAAAAAGAAACTTGTAAAGTTTGTTTTTTATTTAAAGATAATTTCCCAAGTCAAAAATTTAGTATCTATGTTGGCAACACAAGCCTTTTCTACATAAAAAGTTTGAAAGCATTGACAATTTTACATTGTATTGCCAACATAATGTCATTTTGACTTTTATCTTTAAAAAAAAAAAACAGACTTTACTTGATACTTTTTCCTGGTACTTGGAACAGATCTGATCGGAGGATACGATTCGCATTTACTTGATTAGGGGCGCCAAAGTCAGATCTCGCTCCATCCTAAAAGTTACTTCGAGCCGGCACTGCTTTCCATTCTGCACGAAAGTGAGAAGAACACCATCTTCCCCTTCAAACAATATTCTTTGGCTCCTTCTATGAGAATTTTTATGGTAAGGAGATGGTCAGAAATGCTAAAACTGGTGAGGGATCCCAACAATGGTTTGGTAGCTGTCTACTCTGAATGATAAGCGATTGATGATGATTTTCAAGAATTCCTTTTGTATTCAAATAAGTAGGAGAGGAAATGGATGTCAGTCCTGTTACCTTTTTTAAAAAGCGAAGCTATATTATCCCATTTTTCTAGTCTTCTTTAGAGATAAGTTAAATATATTCTCCAATGTTGAAAATAGCCTCTTTCTGTATTTTTTCATAATTCCATCTTGTAGCATGTAAACTGGAAAAATTCACCAGTTTCATGATTATATTTCTCTTCATTGTGGCTGAATATTCACGGTTTCTGCTTTGTTGCCTCGATATAATTGAAATGTCTTCGAAGCAATCTAGATATTTTGTAAATTACTTTGTGAACGTGAATTCAAGTTTCTACACAGTATTTTGGCAAATTATAAGAAGAAAAAGTACATCAAATTTTCTTTAGATATTAATAAGTACCTACCTACTTCAAGCAAAGATTCTTTCTAATAACTGTATAAGTAAGAAAAAAGAAAATTCAAAAATCAAGAAATTCTGTCCAACAAAACACGGCAAGAAGTATGGCGTCGAGTCTTGAGCCATTGATCCCCAACTTGTGCCGCCAACTCCAACTGGATTTGCTGGATCTGGGCCTTCCTTCATAATTCTTTTTTATGGGCTCATGTGCCACCGGCCAATGTTCGCGACGTATCTTTACAGCCACCTTCTGTTGTTTTGACTTTATTGAGATTAGTTTTCCGGGCTTTTTATTTATCATTTTCCTCTTTCATATTATACCCAGAGACCGCCGTTGGATCCGCGGCATTATCTGACCCGAAATTTATTCGAGACATAAAGGTAAATATTAATTTGCACAAGGTTGTTGTTGGGTTTATTGGGGGATTTATTTGAGGTAACTTTTGAGAATCGTATTGGGTTAGTTTGACATTGTTTGATAAAGTTCAGTATAAGCCGTACATTATAAAAAATATACTTCAACCATCCAATCTTATATGTCAAAGTGATTTTTTCCTAGAAGACCAATTTATCTTAAATTTTGAATGAACAAAACACCGTTCCGGCATTTGCAAGTTCCACCAACCGTCAAAGGGACGGCCCATAATTAATCATAAGACGATTCGCGTCTTCTCTGCCATGAAAATTCACATCACTCCTCTCAGAAATTTTCATAAATCAACCGCCGAAAAGGGGGGAAAGCGTCGGGTGGGTGGGTGACATGGGTGAACGAAGACGTCGCGACGCGCCGTCTCCGTTATCCTTTAAGACCCACACGAGTCGTTGTTTCCAATTATGCAAGCAAAAGACTTTCGCGCTTAATTTAGCTCAACTATTTCTAACATGGTCGAGAAGTCTTATATCAGATTGGATTTTTGTTTACATTAATAAGTGCTGAGAAATTTTTGAAATGTTATTTGAGGAAAACCACCTATTTGAAATATTATTTCTTCGAATCTTAACTTTTTAGAAAACGTATTCTATAGAAAAAAATAGGTAAATGTTGCAGCCATGTCTGCGCTGTGAAGTTTAGGGTTAATTTGGGTTAGTTTGACATTGTTTGATAAAGTTCAGTATAAGCCGTACATTATAAAAATACACTCATTATTCAATTTTTATTTTGTAAACTGATTGTTCAATTCAATTTGTGATTAGTTTGTGTGTCAAGGAGCATTCACAGGTCAGTTGAATAATTTTTATTCTGTTTTTGAGAGTTAAATTATTTTCAAGGTTCGTTTCACCAGGGTTCATAGTTGACCTTGAAACTTGAAAAAAAAGGGTTGTCGTAGATTAATTCATATGACACATTCAATTTTTTTTGACAAATTAAAATGAATGACTTCTGGTTTAAGAACCGACGGACGTTTTTGACTTCATTGATTTGTTTCAGTTAATTTTTATTTGTTAAACAAGGAAGGCATGCTAATGGCAAGTACAAACCCTGGCGAAACAAACTTTACAAGTATTATTTTTTCATTTTTATGTTTTTTTGGTTGTTGATGAAATTTTTTATAACATGTGCATTGTTCATGTAATAAAAAAAAATCGTTTATCTACGACTATTTAATAATAGACGTATTTTGGTTGTGATAAGAACCACATAATGTAGCTCATATTACACACCTGTGGAATATGAATCTCATATTCCACACCCGTGGAATATAGGTACATTTTTATACGTGTTCCATAACATGACAGCATTGACAGCGTTCCAAAATAGAATCGAGCTTTTTTGGATTGTTGTTACTAGGGCAACTAAAATATTTGATTTTGACAAAAGATACTTTGCAGCTTTCAGCTGAGTTTAAGTTATTGTGTTTAACGGGTATTTCGCATGCATTCCGACAGTGAAAACAAAATTCCATGGACCTCTCCAGAAATTTGTGCAGCCGCACAAGTATCATCTCTAGCATTACTTCCAGAGAAATCTAGGAAAAATTACAAAATTGTAAACAACATCTTTGTAGACTGGCGACTAAAGAATGGCACCAACTCATTTCCTTCAAATCTGCAAATTATTAACTCTAGTTTCTCAATAAAATGAGTAGTCGTAGATAAAGCATAGTATTTGACTCGCATATAATGGCTATATTACACTCGCCTGCGGCTCGTGTAATATAGCCTACATTAAACGATCGTTAAATAATATACTATTCGCATGCTGTAAACAACGTAGATAAAGAGTAAATTAAAACCTAAGAAATTATGTGTTGTCTTTTGTGCTGAGATTGGGTAATCCAGTATAAAATGAACACTCCCTACCTTTCCGTTAAAAATTTTTTTTAAAAAAAATCAAGATAGCCATTTGGTGTATTTTTTATCTAGGAATTTGACAACGTTTTTCGAAATTTATTTAGATTTTTCGTTGAAGCGCTGCGCCAAAAAAGTAATTTTTTTAAATGGAATAACCTATATTTAAATCCATTTTTTAAACGCCACTATTTTTCTTATTTCAAATATATATGTATAGTTTGTTTATCTTTATTTTAGTAATTTTCGATATATTCTCACTCAAGATTCAAATAAAAATAGCCGCAAATAAGGTATCAAGGTAAATCTAATTAAATTCATCTTTAATAAAACTTCTGGTTATTATGTTTTAGCGTTGATGATATCTTTTTGGCTATTTTTATGTAAATTTTAAAGTGAGAATATATCGCAATTTACTAAAATAAAGATAAACGAACTATATATTTGGAATGAGAAAAATAGGGGCGTTTGAGAAATTGATTTAAATATAGGTTATTCCATTTAAAAAAAAATACTTTTTTGGTCACAGCGCCTCAACAAAAAATTTAATTGAATTTCGAAAAACGTTTTCAAATTCTGAGAAAAAAAATACACCAAATGGCTATCTTGATTTTTTGAAAAAAAAAAATTTTTAGCGAAAACGTAGGGGGTGCTCACTATATACTAACATTTTCCTATCCTGACGAGCGAATATCCTAGCAAACACAGCAAAGAGATATTGGCTCAAAATAAGAACTATAGCTGAGTATCATCCCGTATGGGACCTCAGTACCTGCTGGTGAAATTGGCTAACTAACCCAAAACTCTACAGTATTCAATATAGTGTGAAAAATTAAAATTTTAGAACAAGAACAAAGGACTCACAATTTTTAATTAAAAGGACACAGTATTATGTTTTGATTTGTGAGGAATGTTAGATCGAGAGTGTGATGAACCTGAGAACCAAAGTGTTTTATTTATGAGAAATCCGAAAGAAGCTGACGGGCTTAAAAAGTAAGAAAATTTACTTATAGAAAATACCAAAGAACATAACGCAAAGATAAATGGAATGGAAAGTAACATAGAGGAACGAAATGAACATGGAGGTCAAAAAAAGATGCTTAGAAGTGAAAGATCCTGGAAGTCAAAATCTATCATTAAATGCATGCAAGATTTAGATAAAAATTTGACAGCGTTGGCTTTGAAACACCAACCATTAGATTTACCTGATTTTTATGGCAATATTAATGAATGTCCTCTATGGCATGCTGAATTCAATCGCTCCACTAAAGATAGGCATTATTCTGAAAATGATAATTTAATTAGCTTACAGAAATGTCTCAAAGGTAAAGCAAGAAAGGTAGTGAGAGACTTATTTTGCAGTCCAAGTAATGTAACAGCCATAAATGGAACGTTAAAAATGAATTTTGGAAGAGAAGACTGGATCATTATGAATCAGATGGATAAAGTAAGAAAATGTCCTAGTCCTAGAGAAGACTCAATTGAAAGTTTTTTGCATTTTTCGTCATGTGTATCGAATATGATTGTTTTGATGAAAAATAATGGATGTTCCAGATATCCAGAATATTTTATCAATTGAAAAATAAAATTTCAAGACGTACCATAAGAATATGGGCAGAACATAAAGTTTTCAAACAAAAAACTGGCGTGGTAACTTTTGAAGATTTTTCAAATTGGTTAAAATCCGAAGTAAATACTTTAATGGCTGTTAGTGGTCTATCTCGAAAGTATTCGAGAGAACATGGTCCAAAAGGGGCACCGGAAAAGGCGAAATTATATAATATTAAAGAAACGTCATCAAATGAAAAAGTTTGCAAGCTATGTAATGGTAACTTTCACAAGTTATACGGGTGCAAACTGTTTTAAGAAAAAAATGTTCAAGAGAGACGAGAATTTTTGGAAAAAAATCGCCGCTGCTACAAATGCCTAGGCGAAGGACATGCCACAAAAAAATGTCATTCAAAAACCGTATGCAAACTTGAAGGTTGCAATGGAAGACACAATACTTTAGTTCACCAGGAGACCGTGAAGAAAGAAGCAAATTTGAAAGAGGCACTATATTGTTTATTAAAATAGCAATGCTTCCAGTTCAATGATATTGCTTTATTGTTAAATTTTAAAAACGTTTTTCCTACAGTTTCAATGATATAAATGAATTTGTTTGAATACTTGGACTTTCTTACATATTTCACTTCGAATTTGTCATTTAAATCTAATAGCTGAAGTTGTTCCAAAGTTTCTTTCAATTTATCTCCATTAAATTTCACTGTGCATCCCAACATTACTAATTTTGGGTTCTTTAATTAATCCAGGTATTTGACATATTATATGTAAAGTTGTTACTTAATTTTTAATTTTTGAAGTTGTTACTTAATTACTAATTTTTGAAGAAAAATTTTGGTTTTTTAAAATGATTGGTTCACTTTTGGTCTTATGAATAAACGTGGATAGTTTCTTACTTGATTGTTCGTTTTTCTGGGTATTTGTACTACATTCACTCATGATATATTTGGATTTTTTTGATTTATTTCTAGTTCTTTCAATATTTTATCAACTTTTTCTTCTATTTTATTTGCTAAGTAGATGTTTTCATTTTTTTCTGGTATATTTATTTTTTTTAATCAAATTTTTATTTGTATTTTTCAGTTCTACAATAATGTTTTTTAACTGTTTGTTTACTTCTTGTAGACTATAAAAATCAATATCTATATATATTTTTTTTTTCGTAATACATTTCTGACAAACAAATCAATTTTCATTCTTTTTATTTCATTCAGATCTTTCTGTGATAATTTTAAACAAGGCAAAACCATTTTTCATAAATTTTGCATCCCTGAAATTTATATCTGAATCCAGCACAATTATTAGTTGAAATTTTTTCTTCTATATTATCTTGTTTTTCTTTTATTTTTGTATCCGTATTTTGAGTCTCGTTAGATGATCCTGCATTAAACGACCTTGAGTACAAATATAAAAATCCTTCGCATATTCTTCATATTTATATTGTCATTTTATAGAAATAGTCCAAATATGATGACCAACAGGATCAAATGATACAGTGAATAAGGAAAGAAAAATAATACATTGAACAATGCAACAAAATTCTACAATGTTCCTGGAAAACCACAAATCGTGGAGAAAATTGTTCAAAGGCGATACCAAGGACTTAGGTACCTTTCAAGATGGCCCCACGCAGCTTTTTGCCCACCTCAAATTTTTTCTGGCTCAAACTCCTTATTTACAGATTTTCATCATCCATATATTTCCCTTCCTAAGTTCACTAAATTGATAAATTGAATGCCTCAGATAGATGTAAACGTCATCATGGATCAGCTCCTCGGCGCTCCAACTGTTAAAATAGCAATCCCAAAGCTATATATCTAGCTTCTAGCTTTTCCTGCGTCACATACTTATTCGGGTTTAACCTATAAGCAATACATTAACCGTTTGCGAGTGTCTGAAGTCAATAGAAACGAAAGATTTATCTTTTGCGCTTCGCGGGAAACAAATGGGCCAAGTAATCGATACTGATATCAGGAACAAGAAAGATTTATAATCGACACATGACTCTGAGACAAAATTAGGTGACGGTGAATTATTTTATTGTGAAACAAACAAATTAAAGTAAATGGGTAATTAAACTTAAGTCACTGTTAAGAAATTAGGTAGTTATAGAAGCTTTGAGGGCGAGGGTCGTATTTTTCATCTTAAACACATCTACCAGCGCCTCTTAAGGTCCGTTTAAACTATTTAATTAGTTAAAAGCAGAAGCGTGTGAGTGACTGACTGGAAAACGCGGTGCCATTTTAAACGTAAACCGGCCTAATCCGCCCTTAACGAGTTTTGGCCCGTTTCGGTCCGCTCCTGCAAGCAATGAACATAAGGATCCCCCGGAAGAAAAGCCTTCAGTTATTTCCTTTTTCACTTATAAAGTCGCGTGGAAATACTGGGAAGTCGGTCCCTAATTAATCTCCTTTTTTCTTTTTTTAAATGACTTGGGATTTTTTTTCCCTCTTGGGATTGAATAAAATGGAAACTATGTCGGCAAATTGCCTATTGTCTTTTGCCTCATTTAATTTTAGGTTTTTGAAAAAAAATTAAATCACTTTTACTTTTATTTAATTTAATTTGGACAGTCATATTGCATAATAAATAACAAACAAATACAAAATTAATGGTTAATATAATAACACTAAACATTAGGGTATATACAGGGTGTATATTTTAAGTGATACCACTATTGCTATATCCGAAACGGTAAAAGCTACAAGGTTGGTCAAATTAGAAAAAAGTCGTCTTTTTTGATGCCCATTTAAGATTCCTTTACAGTGTTGCCAAATTCCTTTCAGTTTCTGAAATACAGGTTCATAACTAGGTCCGAATTAAGGTAAAATTTTGGTAAAAATCACTGATGATCACTTTTTAGATCAGAAACGTCGACCAATAATACTTAAGAGGTATATCGTTGAAAAAAGAATAGAAGGTGCTTTCTTAAAATGTCATAAAAAATCCAGGTCCGTATTTAAAAAAATGAAGTTGATAATGGGAGCTTAACCACGAAACGTCGGATTCGAAATTTGAAGATGCCCTGTTGTAGAGCGAAAAAAATTATAAAACTTTCAAATTTAAATTGTGTCCCGAAAATAAATAGTTTTCGAAATATTTGATAGAATATTTTTGGGCGTTTTTTAGAAATCACCTTGTATTTCATAAACTAAAAGGAATTTGGCAACACTGTAAACGAGTCTTGAATGGACATCAAAAAAGGCAACTTTTTTCTAATTTAACCGACCTTGTAGCTTTGACCGTTTCGGATATAGCAATAGTGGTATCACTTAAAATATACACCCTGTATAGGAATATAATAATTAACAAACTATCACAGGGTGGTTAACATTTAACAAAAACCTTAAATCCCCAACAATTGAAATTTGCACATATATAAATAATAATACAATATCTTGTATATAACACAAAATTACTAAAAAGGAAAATGATGCAATATTGGCAAGAAGGACTTATTAAACTACAAAATGCTAAATTACTACAATATTCTCATGCTGTTAGCGCAAGCATGGTTCAATCTATAATCCACATATATCATACCAGTGTTATGCCAGTAATAAAGGGCACCGACCACAAAAAAGTGCCACCACTGGTGAGAATGGCCCACAAAGTCGAACTTTCCGGCCGCCCACCTTTCTGGAATTTTCGTGATGTAGATTAGGAAAGCTATTCCACTTATGAGGTACATTCCCAATACTCTTGGTAGAAGAAGCTGAAATAGATTAATAAGAGTGTGAACGCACTTATTTTGTATGTGTGTGAGATGAGAGGCGCCATCTATTTTTTTAAAACAAAAGCTCACTAGAGTCATATACCTATTATTCTAAATCCATATTTTCATGGGAACAAAAATTAAATAAGGTACTTACTGCGACAACAGGACTTTCGAACCATCCCATTTTGGTACCCCAATGGAATGTGGGTATTACTCCATAGGCGGCCCAAGATACGAACGTTAAAATTTTCACATTATCGTTAATTCCAAGGCTTGGTATTTGCATGACCATTGCAACTATGAAAATTACTGTTACGGTGACCAAGTAGAAGTTTTGTAGAAACTGAAAATATTGAGAAAAGTATTGTATTGGCGGTCGCCAGAATGGCAAGAATCATAAAATTACCTGATCGCACCAAAAGGCGTAATAAATTCCAGACACATAAATGCCATAGAGCGATAGAGCGATTCCAAAGAGATCGTAGGTTAAAAAATATTGACAATCCTCTTCTGATCTACAGCAAAATGTATGGTAGATGGCTGATAGGGCCATGCAAGCCTAAAATAATAAAAATCATTCAATCAATAAATATCTTAGTTGGTTTTGATTAAAATATATGGCACAGTCGATCTCTAACTCTGATAACTTTCTGGTAGAAAATAAATAGAAATGGGACTGAGACTTCAGAGGAGAGTTGTCAGTACAGGGTGGTCCACTTTGGACACTTTTAATAGGGGGTAGGTAACGTCAATTTCTGAGCGAGAAATATGAAGTAATATGAACTCCTCACTCGGAGGCTCAAATTCCATGAAATCTAGTTGATCGGTGCAAACTCATAAACAGAATTTGTAGGTATTGAGAAGAAAATCACTGACGTCTGAAAGACTTTGGCTTTTGAAACATACGGCGTCTTCAAGATGTCTTTGAGACGCCTTAAAGATGTCTTGAATCTCGTTCGTGGACATCTTAGGTCACACCTAACAATAGACACAATGGAAAAAGCCACAAGTTAATTAATAATCGAATGTCACAGAATAATCAATAAACGATGGAGTTAATCAAAAACTCAAGAACCGATTTTGTTTGATATACATGGCACAGTCGTTGTGGACTTGGAGGGCATGCACTATATCCTTTTGTGGGTAAATAATCCTTTTTTTTTAATACCTAAGTAAATAAGTATCTAAACAAAACCTAAAATGTCTGATGTACGACTTCCAAAGCTCTTATCGTTTGAAGGTAATGTGGAAGAAAATTTCCGCAAGTTTAAACAGTCCTTTGGAATATATTTTCTTGCTAGTGGCAAAAGTAAGAAAGAAGATAAAGTGAAAATAGCTTTGTTGTTTAATCTTATGGGAGAAGAAGGCCTGGAGGTGTACAATACTTTAAAATTGAATGAAGCTGATAAAAATGACTTTGAAAAAGTATTGTCGGAGTTTGAGAAATACATGACCCCTAAAACGAATGTTGTGTATGAAAGCTTCTCATTCTATAATCGGAAACAGGAAGAGGCTGAACCGTTTGATCATTTTTTAACAGAGCTTACGAAACTTTCTAAGACCCTGTGATTTTGATGCCTTCTTTTGACTCTATGATAAAAGATAGAACTGTATTTGGTATACGCAGCTCAGAATTACAAGAAAGATTATTGTATTCCGAAAATTTAACTTTGGGAAAGACCATTGACAAGTGTCGAGCTAATGAGCTGGCAAAAGCTCAACTGAAAAATGTTCAAAATCAAGAGAAGAAGGTAGAGGCGATTAGAAGTCAAAGAATTGTGAAACAACGAGATAGTAGAGGTAGACCTAGTGCTGGAACCGCTGGAGGCCGAAGTGATCAAAAGCAGAACTCGTTCGATTGTGGAAGCTGTGGTTTTAAACATGGTCCCAGAAAGTATCTTGCTTTTGACAAGAAATATAATGTAAAAAATTTGGACATTTTGAAAAGATGTGTCGTAGTCGATATGGACAGTATGTGAGAATAGTTGTTGAAAAAGAGAACGAGTCAGAAGATGAAAAAGACAAAGAGGATGAAGGGTACTTAGTGACAACGATAATGGTGAATGAAATCACGGATAGAAATGAATGGTCGGAAAAGGTACGTGATAATAGATAGCCAGAATGTTGTTTTTAAGATTGACACAGGATCACAGGTAAACATTATTCCTTTGAATGTTTTACAAAAAATTAAAAATAAACAGTTTTCTCTCTGTAAATCAAAAATAGTTTTAGAAACATATGGTGGGCTTAAAATTTCACCTTTAGGTGTAGTTGATTTGGATTGTAAATATAATGATAATAATTTTAACCCTAAATTTGTAATTGACGAAGAAAAATCCATTCTTGGATTAAAATCTTGTATGGATTTAAATATTTTTGCAAAAGTAAATATGGTTGATTTGAACAAAAGTAAAACAGAATTCGTAAAACACAACATGGGTGTATTCGATGGTCTAGGCCAATTTCAAAAAATATGTAAACTGAAATTAAAAAATGGTTCTGAACCCATTGCTAGGTCACCTAGGAGAGTTCCTTTTTCACTTAAAGATCGGTTAAAAGAACATTTGAACAATTTGGTTCATCGTGGAAATACCAACATTAGCTGATATAAGTACTAAATTAAAAAATAAACCATATTACACATAGTTTTGAATTTCAAAGAGGGGTTTTACCAAGTTGAGCTTCATGAGTATTCAAGTAAGCTTTGCTCTTCTGGAACTCCTTTTGGAGCCTATGGATTTTTACGCTTGACGTTTGGGCTTAATTTTGCCCCAGAGTTTTTTCAACAAATAAATAATGAGAATTTCATACATCTGTCAAAACTGGTATTCCATCAATAAATTGACATGTTTTGATTATTGATTTGAACCAATCAGATTGTAATTACGCGATAATTTGCACTAGTGCAAATTATCGAATGTAATACCACAAGAGGTTTCCGAATTACCGGATAATACTTTTAGCTGTCACGAAACGCGTTACGCAGCAACACCACGACTCCGAAGGAAGAGTGGTGTTGCTGGTAACGCGTTGAGTGTCAGGTAAAAGTATTAGGTAATCCTGAAACATCGAGTGGTATTCAGAAGGTTATACAACGAGCTAAACTTCAATACTTTATAAATTTTTATTGGCAAATGAACAATATTGCCACCAAGCGCGATAATCCCAAAAGGCTTATCACTTATTAAGCCTCTCGTGTCATATGGGAATAATGTACAGTGAGTTGTATAATCAGATAAATGCATACTAACTGGTGCGAAAACTGGTGTTTTGACATTTTTTGACAAAAAATTTAAATTTTTGATTTATGATATTCTCTCATTAAATACAACTCGTGCAATGGAAATATATTTATAATTTTCGACAAATTTGCACTCATGCGTTTTTAACTGAAAAAGGCACTCGTGCACTACGGGCATTCGGGCAAATTTCCCAAAAATTATCAATAATTTCCATTTTACTAGTTATATTACTATTGATAATTTTGGCGACATTTCTGGAGTAATAGTTTACTTTGACGACTTACTTATAGCAGCTGATAGTTTGGAACTTCATGAGAAAATTTTGAGTGAAGTTCTAGAGAGAGCTAGAAATGGTGTTAAATTTAATAAAAATAAAATTCAATACAGATTACGAGAAGTTGTATATTCAGGTATCATATTTGACAAATATGGTATGCGACTGGATGAGGAAAAAATTTAAGCAATTTTGTCGTTTGATGAGCCCAAAAACAAAAAAGAATTACAATGTATGTTGGGTATAATTAATTATCTTAGAAATTACATACCAAATTTGTCAGCTATCTCAACTCCATTGCGCGGTTTACTTAAAAAAAATAATCTATATTTCTATGGATAAAGACTCATTCAGATTCGTTTAATTTAATCAAAAAACTAATCAGCTCTTCTCAAGTGTTAGCTAACTTTGACGAAAACGAACCTATAGTCATACAGTAAAAATGGTGTTGGTTGTGTTCTCTTATAAAATCACAAACCCGTTGCTTTTGCTTCTCGTGCAGTGACTGTGAGGCAAGGTTCAGTCAAATAGAAAAAGAATTAAATGCTCTCCTTTTTTCATGCACAAAGTTTCATAACTAGGTACATATAGGGTAGACATGTTCTTGTTTATACAGATCATAAACTAACATCTATAATGAAGAAAGGCGTTGCTGAGGTAAGTTTCCCTAGATTACAAAGAATGAAAGTCAAGCTACTCAAATATGATATAGATGTTCATTGTTCAATACAAACCAGGTAAGGAGATGCTGATTGCAGATTCGCTCTCGAGGAATTTTATCAAAGATGTACCCAAGGATGACAAGGTTTTAACAGAAATAGTCCACTCTATAAATGTGACTGACGAAAGGTTGGCAGACTTTCAAAATGAAACTGAAGAAGATGTTGAATTAAGAAGATTGAAAGACATGTGCTTGATAGGTTGGCCTACAGATATAACAGAAGTTCCTGATTTGCTTAAAAAATATTAGAATAGTAGAAATGAGATTTACTTCCTTGATAATCTGATTTTTTATGGTGAACGTATAATAATACCAAAATCTTTAAGACCAAAGATGTTGGCACAACTGCATGAAAACCATTATGGAATAACACAAACACAGCAAAGAGCCAAAACAATATTGTACTGGCCAAATATCAATACAGATATTAAAACATTTATACAGAAGTGTGTTAGCTGTGAAAGGCTGCAAAAAAAATTATACAAGGGAGCCTTTGATCTTAAGAGATTTGCCTGACTTACCATTTCAAAGATTAGCAAGTGATATTAGGGATTTTGCTGGTCAAACCTATTTAGTCATTATCGATTATTTGTCAAAATGGTTAGAGGTGATTCATTTGGAAAATAAAAATTCTAAGTCTGTTATTGAAGCTTTTGAATCTGAACTCTATACCTAAATAGTAAGGTTTCTGAAATACAAGCAAGTTTCTGTTAGAATTGGATTATTTTGGGATATTTGTCCAATGGCGTTTCCGATTGGTCGATTTTTCTTTCTCTCAGCCTGTTAAAGAAACAAAAATAAATTTTCTTTGCACTCATTCTACCAACCCGAAAAGCCATTGAATAGCTATGAAATGTCACCATGAAACATAATTAGATGATTCAAACCAAGTGATTTTCTACAATATCAAAATTGACAGGAGGAGGGAAATACTCATGGTAGAATGGGTAGCCCACTTTCATAGATTCCTATGGTAACTTGCATAGATGCCTATGGTAAGACTTTTGTGACGTCATTAGTTTGAACTGTCAAAAACATCGTGAATAGGGGAAAGACAAAAACACGACAATGACAATATTTTTGCATATGACACATTGTGAAAAGTGGACCATCTTATGCATGTGTTGTCAATCCTTGATAATAACCATGGTTTCAGTATTTGCCATCACTCGCCATTGTAGAAAATAACATGGTTTGAATCAAGGTTGTTTGAGAGAGGTAGGCTGTCTGGGCTGGGACTCTGTAACGGATAGAGAGATTTTCTCTATCGCTATTGATGTCCGCTCTTTATTGATTTCGAAAAGGGAGAAGAAGACAGCAAGTGCCATAGCGATAGGGATAACGATTTCTATACGTTATATCACAGCCCTGATAAGTTTCTGACGCGCCTCAACATTTCATTGATTCACAAGCACAGAGGCTTGAAGTAGACGCCACCAGCGAAGATAGTGAACCCAGCTTTAATGCGAATCTGAGAAATGCAGTTAACTCCTCGGTATTGCAGACGGTTAGGCCACAAGTTCGATCAGTTTTCTTAAGTAAATGGGATCTCAAGTTCTCAGTTGTCAAGAAGGGACTCTTACTTAGTGCTTTCCTAGAGAAATACGAAGAACTTCGTATAGCAAGGCATGTCCCTAAAAATGTTCTTCTTGAATCTGGCATCGATTTGTTTACAGGAAAGACCTACCAATTCTATTTGGCTTATCGGGGCGAGGTCGGTACTTGGGATGAGCTGGTTAACCTGCTTCAAGAAGAGTTTCAACCACGATACGATACGGGATACGATAGGTGAGTTGGTTGTGCTTTGAAACCGAACTACTACTTCCGTCAACACTTGTCGAAATTGTCGCTCGGGAAACGCCAGGAAGCTCATAGTGAGCGCGAGAACCACGATCAATATCCAACCCATGATAGAATTTTTCCTGGAGCACGCTCATCGTAACCTTATCTTAGAGTCGACATTTTGGAAAAGGATATCCTAAGGGTATTAGACTCTGGAGCATCGCGCACTATTCTTGGTGGTGCAGGTTGAACATTAGTGAAGGACCTAGATCTTCGTCTCGACAAAACCTTAACACCTACTTGCAGAGTAGCGAATGGCCAGCCTTGCCACAGTATCGGGACTGAAATTCCAATGAGAGTTCGGAGTAAGATTCGTTTGATTAGGACAGTTGTCATTCCAGATTTGCTTCACACGTTGATTTTGGGGGCAGATTTTTGGCTCTCGATGGGTATTGTTCCGGATCTTAGGCCTAATAAATAATTCTTCTCTGATCTGCCGGAAGTAAACTCAATTGGCATAGCTGAAGGATCTGTTTTGACGCCAGAAGAGGCAAAACAGTTGGACGAACTGCTCAAACCAATTTTTCCTTGATGGGAAGTACTTTGGGCTGTACTGGTAAGGCCGAACACGTTATTGTCTCGAAAGCTAGACCAAGCAACGCTACTATCGTGTATCTCCAGTAATGCAACAACATATTGATAAAGAGCTTGAGGAGATGCTGAAGCTTGGTGTCATTGAACCGTCGAAGAGTCCTTGGTCGTCGCCGGTAGTAATGGTTAAGAAAAAGTATGGTTCTTTCCGCCTTTGTGCTGATTAGCGCAAGTTGAATGCCGTTTGCGAAAGGAAGGCTACCCCTTATCGCAGATCAGCGACACCCTGGACAAATTCGAAGATGTAAAATATCTGTCCAGTCTCGATATTGAATAATCTTATTGGCAAGAGCCTGCTGCTGAGAGTTCTAGACCATATACTGCCTTCACAGTACCGGACAGAGGATTGTTTCAGTTTAAAAGGCTTCCCTTTGGCCTGCATAACGCCCCTGCAACGTGGCAGCGATTAATCGACTATGGGCCCAATTACAGTATATTTGCATCTGCAAATTTGCAGTTCTGCAAATAGGGCCGACTTGCATCTGGTATATTTATTTGCAGGAACAAGCGAATTACAGAAAAAATCTGTTTGGTGTTTGGACGCTACTGATTCTGCACACATGGAATACCACTAGAGGTTGTTGCAGATAATATGCTATTCAGTTCGTTTGAGTGTAGGGAGTTTGCAAAAGACTGGAACTTCAATTTCATTACGTCAAGTCTTTACTTTCCGAGATCTAATGGGCTTGCAGAAAGGGCAGTCCGAATAGCAAAGAATATGCTCCGAAAGTGTAATAGTCTAGAAATTGCTTTATTGGAGTATAGAAATACCCCAATTTCTGGATCTAACAAGTCGCCGAACTTTTGAATAACAGGCTCATGAGATCAAAATTGCTCATTAAAGATGTCTACAAAAATTACCCACATAATTCATAACTCGTTTCTCATTGAATTTAGAAGTAAGGTACTGGAAACCATTTAGAATGCTACAGAACACTTTAAAACTTTAGTAAGCCTTTTGGAGAGATTAAAACACTGAAAATTCAATTCCGAATTTCCAAAAATATTCTAGCGCTTCAGAACATTTTAGAAGTTTCAGAACTATTTTAGAATGCCCCAAAACATTCAAAAACCGATTTACAATTGCCAAACGCATTTTAGAACAATTCAGAAGTTTCGAAGTTTGAAACCCATTTTAGGACGCTCCGAAATACTCAAACATTTTGAAGAGCGCCAGGATTCAGGTTAAGAAAATTACAAAACGCCTCTTAAAATGCTTTTAAGAGCGAATTTAGATTGCTGTAGAACTTTGGATCTTTAATAAGCATCCACAATAGTTCAAATCCAAATCAGAAGTTTCAGGAGCATTTTGGAAAAATTACGAAACTTCAGAGGGAACAATTAAGAAGAGGAAATATTTTAGAACTGTTTCAGCTTCAATAAAGCTGTAAAATATTTAAAAATCTGTCAGAACAATTTAGAAATTACTGAAAAACTTCTAGAATGCTCCAGAACTCTTCAAGCCAAGTTCGAACACTTCAGTTAGAGCTTTAATAAGTCATTTAGAACGTTCCAAAACACTTTCCCAGTAGTATTTTGGAAGGCTTCAGAACAATTCAAGAACCTGAGAATTATTTCAGAAAGCCTAGCGCCTGGAATAGACGAAACTTGGAAGTTATACAATGAGTTATAATAACATCATCAACGGTATCTAATAATAAGAAAATATTAGCAAGAAAATGTTTCTCTTTCAATTCAAATTCTTGAATTTTTATAATTTTTCCTATTCCAGGCTCTTGATTTTCCTTATTTCTTTATTCTTGATTCTAAATTTTCTTTTGGCTCTTGAATTTTTTCATTCCTTAAAATTCTTGAATTCTCATTATTCTCGTATTTTAGAATTTCAGAATTTGTTTTTTAATTTTTACTTTTGGCTCTTCGCTTTATGTTTTTCAAAAAATAGAGAAAAACCCGGAAGAAAAAGATACGAGAAAGATAACAACGGGACCGGCTCCTTCAAGAACAAGAAAACAAGCGACAGAAAAACAAACATGAAAAAGGGGAACTGGGAATAGAGACAGCAATATATTGACAGGTTCGCTGAATTATTCCAGAACATTCAAGAAGTCAGAAGGAAAAATAGAAACCGAGAAGATGTTTACAGGCAAAATAAAAATGGTTCGCGAAGAAATATATAAAAAACTGGACAGTGGAGGAAATTCATTGAAACAAATATCCTAGTCAAGTAAGATGCAAGAAGAAGGATTCTGTGTCAACTGTGTCAAGTTTCTTATCTTCAGATCTGATGGAGAAAGCTGATGTCTTTGTGAAGGAAGAGATCACTTCACGAATTATACTACCAGTGGAACGTGAGTTGTAAGACAGTGAATTGTAATTTAGTTTTGTGACTAGTTAAGTAAGTCTAATGAAGTGTCGTAATAGTGATTGCTCTGTTATTGTCTCGAATAAAAGTGAATTAATTAGGGCAGAGTACTTATGATACCATATTAGCAGGTAGAATCCAACATCACTAATGAAAATGAGACGTTAAATAACAAACTAAGTACATATTTGAGTTAAAACTTTACTTCTTATTATTGCTTACCTGAAAGAAAAACAGAATAACTCCTACGAGAATTTTATCGCTAACGGGAGCCTCAATTTTCAATATAGCCAAGTCGTATACAGTGAGGCTAATGAAAAGCACAAAGCCAAATATGTGTGACCAAATATTTATCGTTTCGTTCGTCCACCAGAAAACACTAAAATACAATTTTGTTTAAAATTAACTCAAAAACTGAAAAGTTCTTACCTTTCTTTGCATAATTCTGTATCCAATAATCCCCTATAACCTTTCCTAATAAAAGCATTATGTTTCATATATTCAGGAGCCTCGTCAAACGATAACAATTGTCTAGCTTTTTGATAGTACATTTCATCACAATCATCAGGTTCGGAGGTTCCTTGAGATTGATCATCTTCGTTTTGGGACAAATCTTCAAGAAGTTTGTCCGTATGATCGTGATTGTGTTCGACTTCCTAGAAAAAAAATTCTAAATCAATATTTTTACTTATTGATAGTTTCAATAGCAAAACAAAGGGTCATTGAAACATTACATACCAAAAATTTACGTAATAATAATTGTTAACATTGACATTACATGGTTCGAAGGTAAAGATTGGATACGTGAACGACATGTTTTGAATTTTAAACCAACACACATAGGCATGTGTGTAATGATAATGATAATTATTTATTTTATGGATAAGTGCAGTGTAAAAATAAATATTCATTAGTTTAACCTTTGTTTTATGAGGCATCAGAACATGCTTTCGGAAAATAAGTTTAAAAATTATTAAGATTTAGGGGGTTGAGTCACTTTTTTTTAATATCACTCATTATTTTCATGGTTCTTGCATCGCCAATTACGTACAATAAATTCATTTTATTTCTGAATTGCTGCTTGGTCAATTTTCTTAACTTTCCTTGTTAAATATACTTAGGTACTGAAGAAATGGTCAACCTTGTCTCATTTGTCCGGTGAAAGCGTGCATTTATTTTAATTACATCTACCAAGGTTTATTTTAGTCTTATTATTAACAAATTCTTTAATATGCTTCTCTAGAGGAGAAATATTTAAAGTTAGGCCTACTGAAGACAAGTCATAAGATGATTCTATGTAGATAAATGAAGAAAAATTCTTGTAAAATAAGAAGAGACATTATTTAAAATCCTGGTTGCACATTTACAAGGCAGAAATTATTAAAAAATACATGGTTGCAGTATATACAATAGCATTTCCTTGTTGTAAGTAATCCTATACATTAATATTTTTAAAATATAGGTAGATATACTGGCTTCCTATGGTTACATAATTTCGAATTGATTGTTGCTGGTAAGTCAAGTGTAACAAACTCGAGCAAAATTTTGCTTTGCCATAGATTGGCTATATGATTAAATAACAATAGTAAGTACACAATATACAGTCAAATACTTTGATGCATTCTTCAATTATTGTAACAAATAATAAAAGCTTTTTTGATTATTATATTTATAATAATAGATTCTGGTAAAAGCCACATTAAGATTCTAGGCTAAAAATCTAAAATAATTATCCTATCTCTAGATTCAGATGATGGAAGAGTATCGAGTAAAATGTTTACACACGATAAACTATAAGCATATTCCGTTTGGTAGAAAGTTTAAGGTAAGAAGAATAAGAAATCGGCCATTTACCTTCGAACTATCGTCGTAGGCTGTGCAGCAGGTTTCGTTGTCCGAAGAATCTCCTGACACCATTTCCGGCTTTGCTAATATTGTGACCGTCATTTCTGAAATAATAAATCGTATTTTGGTAAAGTCTTCAATAGAGGCTCCTGTAATACCCAAGAAGGCTTCGAAATTCTCGAATTTTCTATTCGTCCAGAAATAACAGAGGTTTAAAGTTTCAGCCAAAATAATATAAGTACCTATACCTAAGTTAAAGTACTCATAAAACTTTTACGACAATCAATTAATTTTTTTGTAATTGCATCAGAGCTTTCTAGGTAGATATATATTTCCATTAGGTTTGTAATGTAATTAGTTCCCTGGCACTTAAAAAACTTAATTATTGGGAATCATTAACAGTGGTTTTAAAAAGCCTAATAAATTAATATTAATGCTCAAATAGGTATAATACTACCTGTGTAGTTATAAGTACCAATTAACATTTAACTTTCGCAAAGGAGCGAAAGTAATAATAAATTTAATATCATCTAATTGCAATAATTATTGCAAAAGTGCCAAAATATAGTTTCTTAACAGTGAAAGTTTTCAAATTTATCTCTATTATTCTAATCAAGGTTTTCCTAAATACTAAATACCTACTAGTCTCTAGGTACTCACGAAATCGTAACAATTTCTATAGGTATTTGAAACGATTTGAAGTCAGCTATAGATGTATCTACACGTCAACTCAATTTTAAAATTTGCTGGTTCAAATATTTATATTATATACTTTTATCATCCCTGTAACCCAAAAATTGAATCAAATTGAAAGGAACGAGGAATGTTTGTAGAAAGAGAAAGTTAAGACATCCCTTCAAGCAAAATAATAAGGCGCATGGCATAATCATCAACCTACTTAAAAATGATATAGACTCAAAACATAATATTACATTTTGCATTATCAGCTACTAAATGTGACCTAATATGACCTGAAGATTTATAACGCAATTTTGAAATCAGAGTTTAGCTAGCATCTTATAAGCATTGAAAGAAGTCTGATGAGATAAAACTTTTAAAGTAAAGTTTACTTAATACTCAAATAGTATTACCTACATTTTTTTGTCACTCCACACACAAGACTCAAAAAGAGCGACCTCTATTTGCGAAATTAAAACTGACTATAATATAGGTACCTACTTGTTAATTGACTCACTCAAGAAGGTACCTAGGTGATAAAATCAAACATTTTATAATTGATGACAATAAAAGTGTACTTAATTACTTTTGCCGCTACAATATTATTTATTGTATAAATCAAAAGTCGGACTTTGCACATCACAGAGTTCTTCTACCACTTTGCCAATAATAAACTAGGTCATAACAAAAATACAAAACTCACCGGACACTTCGTCTAAAGTTATACGGTATATCCAATTATAAAATTTTCCAAACTGAATAGTGCTAATTTGAAAAAAAAAACAACTTTCTACTAGTTTGTGTACCAAATGAGAGTAACGACCGCGGAAACCTGCGGAATTGTGTTGATGGTACCGCGGTCGAATCGCGACTACTGACCGAACTGACAGCAGGATTAAAAGTTTAAAAAATTAATAACTATCGTGGTACCAATGGTGGTACTACTACGTTGGTTACCAGCCATTAAGTGTGTTGCCAAGGCAGTTTAACATCTTATCAATTTATTACTTTTATAGTTTTAATTATTAGTTATTTTAAGAGAAATTTCAAAATATAAGTGAGGACTAATAGGATAAATGTTTAACAAAAAGAAGCTAAATACTAATTATAGTGACTGTTTCTGTCAATTATCTTCTCAGAGCGTTTATTATTCTGTAATTTTTCTGTTTCTTCTGTTACTGGTATTTTCTTTGATTTTTCTCTGCATTTTCGCTGAAAACGACATTTCCGTGGATTGTCACTATATCTTCTCATTTCCGTCAAATAATCTAGCCTTGCATATCTGATAAATATGTACTTCTCACTTCTCTCGTGCAAATTTGACATTTTTGCACTGGTGTTACAGCTTGTCTTCAAAAATTCTTGCCTAGGTCTGAATCATAGATTGGGTCTATCGCTTTTTTCATCAGTGTTAAGCATCTCTCCCTTTTCATTTATTTGTGGTTTGTTCACTATGCTATCCTCATTACTTAATTCCCCTCTATGATCCCGCCAACAATTCTGAATTGCTCCAGAATGATTTAAACCCAATGAGAAGTGGCGTGAGAACTGGCAACTACCCCTTAATGTGGAAAAATGTGTGGTACTCCATCTTGGGGAAAATAGTCCAGAAAATGAAAACATCCTAGGTGGGTCACTACAGGTGTTCAGTAACACACTGACCTTGGAGTTCTGATAATCAAAAACTTGACCTGGTCAGCATATATAGGTAACAGTAATATGCAAAAACTGTACATCATATAATACTGCAGGCCAATCCTAGAATATGCAAGTCAGGCTTGGCACCCAGACTTCATTAGCGACCGCAATAGCCTTGAAGGTGTAGAGAGAAAAGCAACACGATTGCAACTAGAAGAAGACCTACATAGGAGGAAAGGCTAGAACAACAAAAACTGCTGAATTTCCAAAATAGAAAACAAAAGATCTTATCTTCACCTACCAAATACTCCACAACAACATTCAAATAGTTAGACACCTCTATGCCTTGAACATAGACCAGAGACTCAGGGGTCACAGTCCCAAACTTACAAAAGAAAACTACTCCACCGTATGTAGGTAGACTTTTCTATACCACACAGAGTTTTTGCCCTCTGGAATCAACTCTCAGCTGAAACAGTTAGTGCTCTTCGGTGTCATTATTCAAGACAAAACTTGATAGTGAGTTCCCATAGTGCTTAAACCAAAAGAAACGCTCAAAAAGTAACAGTTAGTCTATGGTAACAGTTCTAAAACAACTGATAAGTAACAGTTCAAAAATAGGCTTATATGTCTCACCTCAGCCCATATCGGCTAGTAATAGAAATAGTACCTAATTTACACCATATTCTTAGTCTGTTATTGACATATGCTATGTCCCATTATTGCATCTCAGCAAAGAAATCTCAGCTTGGATATTTTCATAATAATATGAGCTTCTACTTCTTCTACCTTCCACATATTCGAAAACTTCATGTTTTCCTTGCAGTAGGTGAAAGGGGGTACCAATTAATTGCGATTTATTGAAAAAAGTGCTCTTGTAAAAATATGGACATTTCCACCATAGTCTCGGTCACAAACAGTACTGAAAGTTATAGGCAGTACCAAAATACATCGTTTGGGGAACCTCGCTTGACTTGCAAACTACTTTGGAGGTGGGTTTAAGGGGGTAAAACTAATAATTGCGAATCATTGAAAAAAGGGCTTTTGTGAAAATATGGACATTTCCACTCTAGTCTCGGGCACAAACAGTACTGGAAATTATAGGCAGTACCAAAATACATCGTTTGGGAAACCTCATTTGACTTGCAAACTCCTTTGGGGGTGGTTTAAGGGGGTAAAACTAATAATTGCGATTCATTGAAAAAAGGGTTTTTGTGAAAATATGGACATTTCCACCCTAGTCTGGGGCACAAACACTACTGGAAATTATAGGCAGTACCAAAATATGCTGATGGTATATCGTTTGGGGAATCTCACTTGGCTTGCAAATTACTTTTTTTGATAAATTGCAATTATTAATTATTTACCTCCTTAAACCACTCTCAAAGTTATCTGCAAATCTTTTTAGGTGCCCTAAACGGTGTATGTTGGTACTACCTACAAGTTCCAGTACCATTTGTGCCCGAGACTATAGGGTGAAAATGTCCATATTTTCACAAAAAACCCTTTTTTCGATGAATCGCAATTATTAGTTTTACCTCCTTAAACCACCCTCAATAGTATATTGTGTATTTAGGTGGAAAAATTACACATTCTCGGCCGACGGTGTAAGTTGACACCGAAGGTCGTGAATGTGCTTTTCCACCGAAATACACATACTATTTTTTCTGCGATGGGTTCAATATCTGTTAAATGTTTGTCTTTTTGTTCCAATTTTTCAGCAGTACGAGAATCACTTTCCCGGCCTAGGCCGGAAAAGTGATTTCCGTATTGTTATTCATTGATTCCTTAGCAACTATTGAAACATTTTTGCGACGTGTCAACCGGTCAAAAATGTTGACATTTCTTGTCAATCGCAGAAAAAGCGGTTTTTGTGAAAATATAGACATTTACACCCTATATAGTCTCGGGTACAAATGGTACTGGAAATGTCCATATAATGTAATGGAAATGTCCGAAGCAGTTTGTTCAGATCGGAAGAATACCTGGATTTTCATTGTCATGTCAATGTCATTGGTATAAATATAAACGCTTTCTTTGTCCCCCCCATCGAAAGTGAGGTTATGTAGGTTATGGATGTGACGTCAGTGGAATAAGAAAATCATGAATGTCATTCTTATACACCAATTTTTTTTTCAATTTTTCTTGAATATCTTCTCTAGTCTTCTAAATTTCGTTTATCCCATTTTGACGTTTAAAACTGACATTATTGAACGCATAACAATAAAGGTAAGTAGACGTTTATCACCTCAGTGACTTAAAAAGTTTTTAACTCACTCTCGGCATTTTAAGTCACTCTGCCCAACTAAAAATCTTACATCTCAGTGATTTAAAATATTTTTAACTCACTCTCGGCATTTACCTTGTACTTTATTTTTTAAATTTCCACAAAATGGTATAAAATTTTGTATACATCACGTGAGTTAAAATGTTTATTCATTCGAAGAAAATTAACCCACTCGCTAAGGCTCGTGGGTTAAACTTTCTTCTCATGAATAAACATTAATTTAACTCACTTGGTGTATAAATAACTATTTCATTTAAATATTTCTAAATAGAGAAATTTCGAGCGCCCTTTTTCTCTTATTTCCTCTAAAATTTGTTCTCTCTATATTTGAATTTCTCAGCTCAAGCTTTTTTCTATTCACTCTTAAATTTGTCCAAATAGGTGCAGAAAGTTCAAGAGCCTGGAATAGAAAAAATATCAAGGAGCTGGAGCTCTGTAACGAATTGAGATCGTTATATACCCATCGCTATGGTACTTGCTATGCTATCTTCTTCTCTCTTTTCGAAATCAATAGAGGGGACGCCAATAGGAGCTAGAGAAAACATCTCTATTTTTTACAGAGTCCCATCTGATCATTTAAAACCATTTGCGTTTAACCAGAGACCGTTTAACAAATGACGTTAAATGTTTTTTTTCCAAGATGCTTATTGATACATATCGATATGACAAATTCGTATAGATATGCACTATCATCGAGGGCCTATCGGTATCTCGTATCGATAAGGTAATAAGCCCTCCTTTAGAACAATAGGAATCCAATCCAAATCAAATAAAATATTTCTTATTTATAACTTTTATAAGAAATATTCAAAATACAGTCTAAGAGCCCGTGACTGCCAGACCTACGTTATTTTATAAAAGCTGAGCCTGAGGGCGAATTCTCATGAGCGTAAGTTGACATTTCTGGCGTAATCACGTGATAAAATGGTTGGGTTTTATTGGAAAAATATTTGACATGTTGGAGATTTTACCAATCAAATTACACCATAATTATCACGTGATTACGCCAGAAATGTCAACTTACGCTCATGAGAATTCGCCCTGAAAGTTCTTCAGTGTATGCGTTCAATACAGGTAGAAATGATGGGATACTATGTACTTTGTGTCATCGTCGCTTTGGCAGATAACCGGTAGCAAAAGTGTATAAAATGTAAATGCACTTACGTCATATTATAAAAGCTGAATTTTATAAAATCTGTTTTTTTTTTAAAGATAAAAGTCAAAATGTCATTATGTTGGCAATACAATGTAAAATTGTCAATGCTTTCAAATTTTTGATGTAGAAAAGGCTTGTATTGCCAACATAGTTACTAAATTTTTGACTTGGGGAATTATCTTTAAAAAAAAAACAGACTTTACATGTTACTTGGCTAGCTATTAAAAGATGTTTTCTCAGTAGTCAGAGAGTTTCGACATTTCTTACCCTCAGCCAGACGAACATACAGGGTGATTAAAATTCGATGCTCTCCATTTGGAATCTCGGAAACGGTAAAAGATGCGAAGTCGGTCAAATGAGGGCAAAGTTGACTGATGAAGATTTCGCATTATGTTGAGGCACCCCAGATGACGTCATAAAGTTATCCAGGCAACCTACCTCTCTCAAACAACCTTGAGCCGCGCTGCCTCCATCCAAGGATATCATACACGTCCATTGATTGATAAACTATGCGATTGTTTTGAACCATGGATCCGGACC
The DNA here is from genome assembly GCA_917834065.1 of Ceutorhynchus assimilis. Lineage (NCBI taxonomy): Eukaryota > Metazoa > Arthropoda > Insecta > Coleoptera > Curculionidae > Ceutorhynchus > Ceutorhynchus assimilis. Next base: position 11,447,353 of record OU892281.1, read on the forward strand.
GGAACGATATTGAACCGAAAACCGGGACGGAACCGTTTTTTTTTTTTGCGGACCGGAACCGGAACGAAATTCATATTTCATAGAAATGTGACAGGCAGAACTGGAACTGGAATATAAATTGATCGGTTTTTACCGGTATTTTCCTGTTTCAAGACTTTATCCCATTTTGACGTTCAAAAATGACATTATTGAACGCATTACAATAAAGGTAAATAGACGTTTCTCTTCGAACATTAAATAATACATTCATTCTTGCTCGAAATTAAATCGATTAATGATACGAATTCTACACGCCCCGTGGATTCCAAACCGGAATCCACGGCCTGGCGACCAATCAAGTTCTCCATATTTTGGGAAAACACGGGCCGCAACGAGACAATACAAACAAAACATGACTGACGTCTGCTGTCAGATCACGAAACTTTCAATTTAAAAAAATTAAGGCGGGTTTAGACTTTTGATGATTGTTATTTTTTACAAAAACTAATGATTTTCTTTCAAAAAGTTCGAAGAGAAAGTATAGTCTTCTACTCGCAAATAATGGCTATTATATGCTCGATCGTTGAAGAATATACTATTATCACCTCAGTGATTTTGAAAAAAAAAATTTATTCACTCTAGGCATTTTAAGTCACTCTGCCCAAGTAAAAATCTGACACGTTTCAGTGATTTAATAGTTATTTATATTACTAGTAACGGTATGAGCTTCATTACAGTAACGATGAGTGGGCAATATTGGCACGACGAGGTCGTAGACCGAGTCGTATGGTAGCCACACGAGTGTTGTAATGAGCCTTACCGTACGTGTGATATACAGCATTTTATCTACGACCTGCACAATAAGTGACTATTGTCTTTTGTCTATTATAAATAACCCGGTTCGTTTTTTCGAGAAACGTTGGATTTAGGTCAAAAATAAACGGCGTAGGAGAAGAAAATATGTATTTGCCTATCTTCTCCAACGCCGTTTATTTTTGACCTAAATTCAATCTTTCTCAAAAAAAAACCAACCGGAATATCTACTGAGGTCACTAACTTAAGCAAAAAAATTATAAATAACTATTGTGTAGTTAAAAAAAATAATGACCTCCTACCGCACTAGTGCGATAATGAACGCGTTATGATTAATAACCGTACTAGTGCGGTAACAGGGCTCATTACAAAACGCAAATGGGCAAAAATTGCCAAAAATAAGTGACATGAATAGTTATTTGTTTTACTAGGCAGAAAAGTACAAGATTTAATGCCGCGGCTGGTGTTTCATAGCCGAGGCATAGCCGAGGCTAGGAAACCAGCCGAGGCATTAAATCTGCTTTTCTGCCATGTAAAACATATAATTTTTTCTCCGAATGTTCAAATTCACACATGGACATCTTTTTTATACTTATTTATTTCATTCAATATTATTATCCAAATAATTAAATTATTTTGACATTTGTCATTGTCACCATCAATTTCAAATACCAAATTGAGTGAAATTATTACCTGGAACGTTGTGACACTGTCACTTTTATTGCCTAGGCAGTAAAAGTCCACTTTTACTGCCTAGGCAGTAAAAATACAACCTTTGATCCTGTCAAGTGTCATTAGAAGACCGCTTTTACTGTCATTCGGAGAAAAAGTCACTTATTGTGCAGGTCGTAGATAATAGTAGGTACTTTATATACCTAGATAGAGAAGTCGGTCATTATACACCGCGAGCGCTTTTATAAACCGAGGCGCGAAGCGCCGAGGTTTATAATGCGTGAGGTATATAATGACTTTCTCTACCGAGGAATATATATAATTTATCCCATTTTGACGTTTATAAATGATATTATTGAACGTATAACAATAAAGGTAAGTAGACGTTTATCACCTCAGTGATTTAAAAACATTTTAACTCACTCTCAGCATTTTAAGTCACTCTGCCCAACTAAAAATCTGAAACCTCAGTGATTTAAAATATTTTTAACTCACTCCCGGCATTTTTCCTTGTACTTTATTTTTTAAATTTCCACAAAATGGGATAAAATATTTTTTATCCCATTTTGACGTTTAAAAATGACATTATTGAACGCATAATGACAAAGGTAAGTAGACGTTTATCACCTGAGTGACTTGAAATATTTTTAACTCACTCTCGGTCTTTTAAGTCACTCTGCCAGTATAAAAATCTGCTACACATACAAACAAACAACTAGTTATACCTTAGCAACCACCAATTTCAATAATTAGCGCTTTCATAACTACTAAATGAATTCTTTTTATAATTTGATTCCTTACTTTTAAATGTCCATCAAAATGGGAAACAATTTTGTATAAATCACGTGAGTTAAAATGTTTATTCATTCGAAGCTAGCAGTGCCGGCTCTTCCTTAGGTTTGCAGGTTCGCGCAACCCCCAAAACAAAACTTAAAAAATATAAAACAAAAATAGTAGAACTAAATTTCAGTACCTAATTATATTTAAAAAATAAACTATACCAAAATTTGGGACCTACATAATCAATGATAATACATACAATGATAATACGCTGTCAATTATTAAAATTATTTGACCACCTTCGCCAAAATATCAACAACTGACACGCCGCCAGCTGCTTCGAGTAGCAGCATCGAGTCGCTGGATTGCAGCTCGACAGCAAACCCATCTAATATATGACGGCACACATTCGATCGCCTATCTATGCGTGGATTCCAATTCCGTCCCATAGGCTCCAGCAGGTTGCAGACTAAGTGCAAACTTTCTTTATTTTTTTGCTCGCTGCGCAGATTAGATTGTTTTGTGAAGTTTTGTCGTGTGGTGCATGAAAAAAAAAAATGAATTCTGTTAAAAATTTAATTGCCAAATTAAATTTTGAACAGAATTCATTTTTTTTCCATTCTGTGGTCGTTCACCAACCGATTTTTTTTCTGATTGCATCATTGAAATTGCAACCCCCACATTTTTAATATACGAGCCGCCACTGGAAGCTAGGCTCGTGGGTTAAACTTTCTTCTCATGAATAAACATTCATTTAACTCACTTGGTGTATAAATAACTAGTATACATCTCGTGAGTTAAAGTGTTTATTCATTTAACTCACTTGGTGTATAAATAACTATTTTCTTACTACTTCTAATAGAAAATAAAAACTAGGTTTGAAATCTGTGCTCAAATTATTTTTTCTTGTCGAGAGTGCTGCCCTCTATTAACAGCTTATAGTAATTTCCTATTATGTACCATCGTCACCAAAAGTATCTGGGACACAAATAATGCATAATAATCTCCTGGACTAATTCTACTGTCATTCATTTCAATGCATTTAATGCATAGTTTGACAAATATTTGACAATAAAATTTATATAATAGGACCAAGAGCTAATGTGATGCTCTCCCAGTTATTTTTGGTGACGATGGTATATGCAGGCACCTTTTTTTATAAAATTGACAGTTTGAAGTTGAAATTAAACCAATAGAAACCTGTTACGTTATGGCAATATCCTTGCGTCATGACGTCATTTTCATTATTGACCTAGGTTTTTTTTTTCATTATTTTCATTATTTACCTAGGGGGAGAAATTCATTTTTTTCCCAGAAAAATAGATTGAATAATGACTATTTCTCAGGTTAGTAGTAAAAAAATATTTTTAATTCACTCTCGGCATTTTTTCTGGTACTTTATTTTTCAAATTTCCACAAAATGGGAAAAAAATTTGTGTACATCACGTGAGTTAAAATTTCTTCTCATGAATAAACATTCATTTAACTCACTTGGTGTATAAATAACTATGTATTATAAATTAGGCTGTATCGTAATAAATTTAACAGTCTAAAAAACAGAGCATTTTAAAGCGCGCATTTCTGAACTTGGGACTACTACAGGATTGCTCATCGGCCTCGATTTTTGGAATCAAGTTTATATGGTGTTGCATCGTTGCCGACGTCATCAACGGTGTCATTAGCTGTTTCCGCCAGCGGTCGTAGTTGAGAATATGCCCACATTTATGATGAAACTGATGAAACATATAATTTAAGTTTGATTTACATAACAGGCAAAGAGGAAGATGCAAAAGGAGATCGTCGAGATCTGAACAAGGATTGTTTTAGAATGCTAAAATAATGTATTAAAACCAAATATGCATAAAGCAAAAATCAGTGCAATCTTAACCTGTAGTGCAAGCACCCTACGTCCTACGTCAAGGCGAGAAACGACACGCTGCCTACGTCATCGCTGGTACTTTGGCGTGGTGGGGGGGCTTGAGATTTTTATAATAATAATATTTGATATTTATTTAAATGACTATTCAAATGGCAATAAAACACCACCTACAGTTTGTATTTTTAACTTTTCCTTGTATCATAAATACGGCCACCAGTAAACCTCATAACAATATGCATGGTGTCATTGATGACGCATGGGCAAAGTTAAAAAATCCAAACTGTAATTAACTTATCGAGAACACAAAAATTTATTATATATAATAATAGGTCTGTTTCTGCAGAAATCACAAACCAGTCAGAGTGAATTTCATTGATGAGGCGGTTACACACGGACGTGGATGTCTGAAAACATGTACGCACATACATGAACGCTCAAACAAAAACATGAATGTGTATGCAAAATACCGTCGCGTTTTTGAATGTGCAATTTTGTATGCACACTCGGAATACTGTAGCAAGAATAGCAAGACTGCAGTTTTGTGCGAGCGTCTGTACAAAGGCACGTTGTTGTTTGCACGTTGATGTATGCACGTATATGTATTAAGCCATCCACGTCCGTGTGTAACCGCCTATGGAAACTAGTTTTCTCACTGTTTGCAACCAATGAAAATTGTTCTTCGCAGAAATAGACCTAATTACTATTATTAGGTCTGTTACTGCAGGAATCACAAACCAGTCAGGGTGAATTTTATTGGTTAAAACTAGTTTTCTGACTGTTTCTGACTGTTTTCAACCAATGAAATTCGCTCTGACTGGTTTGTGATTCCTGCAGAAACAGACCTATTATTAAAGTTACAAATTACAGAAACATAAATTGTTCTGGTAGATATTTGTGAAAAACTATACCGGTATGAATCGTTAAAACCGAAATTATTGGTCGGAACCGAATCGAAATATTTCTCTTAGAACCGGAACCGTATAATGGAATCGATATTTGTCATGACGCTATGGACCGAAACCGGAACGGAACCGATATTTCATTTCGGTCCGGGTCTCTGTTTTGAACCGTTCTGGAACCGTCCTTTTTCAAGAACAGGCCTTACAGTTTAGTCAAATAAATGTTCAAAATTTTTCTGTTAACAGTTTTTCATACCCGGTCACAGTTTCCGGTGGTGGGACACCCTGTATAACGAGCTCTGAAATTTGCTTTTTGTGGACATGTGCCTAACTGCAAATATTGCTTGCGGAAAAATTAATATTACCGCACTAGTTTAGGAAAAAAGAAACTATTATTAGCCTAATAACTATCTGCATTTTTTGGGACTTACCTCAATTAAATTTTGCACTAAAAGTTTCTTATTGTTCTTGAAAAGAATAATTACACGCACATCTTTGCTTGGAGTCTATTTTACCTATAAAATTATTTGTATACTTTTTGCTTGGAGTTCTATTTTATTTTAATAAAATAATACCTACTTATAAATACTTGAGTAGGCTCCGATGAGTGATGACTTCTGGACTTTACTCGCTGACGTTTCGGTAACATAAAAAGTTATGAGGTGTGAGGTAAGTCCCAAAAAATGCAAAATGATAATATAAATCCACTTCAAACATATTTATTACCCAAAAATTATACGAACTAGAAATTTATCCTACACTATATCTATCTCTTTTCTTTCTTCTCAAATTATCGATAGAACAGGTGGCGCCATCGCTCGGTATACCAATATACTAAAACTATATGGTGTAGATTTCGATTTTTCATAACGTCATCTTTTTTCCGCAACACCTGCCGTAAAATTGACGTTGAAGTTTCACATGTTACCGACAGTGCTGGGGAATTTTCATTTGGTAACTAATCAAAAACAAAAAAGCTTCGAAATTTGGCCACAGAACTAATCAGTCATCTTATTAATCATTTTCGTAGGTATTTCCCAAATTAATCCGTATTTAGTGCTAGTCGAATTAATTTAAAATTTCCTCTTTTTAAAGGCCCAACGCACCGTGCCCCGTTCAAAGTGGAAACGTAACGGAAAATAAATTCAAAAAGTTTTTATTTGATTTCACGTCGTCGTGTTTTGACGGAGGCCATCTTTGCAGTCGACGAAACGAGTGGAGAGGTCCTTGGTTGACCGATTCATTGTCTGGTGAAAAGCCAGTATTTATTAACACACACAGTTTAATCAAATGGCTTTAAAACGAATTAATAAGGTAGGAATTAGTTTTTTTATATTTCGTTGGACGAAATTTTGCACGTTTAGTGGCGTTATTTCAATATTTTTGTCGGCCCGTTTCAACGCCCTCAACCCACTTTGTGAAATTCAACACAAGGAATTCTGTCTGAATCTGAAGGATTCCGATGCAAAATCGAAAATTCTAGAATTTTTTATCAACTAATTGATTAATTAGGTACTCGAGTTTATTGATCCTTTTTGTCTGGAAGAAACCATAATTATGACAAAAAAAATCCATTTTCTTGGGGAAAAAAAAATGTGCCACTTTAATTACTAATATATTTTCCCCTATTGATAACAACATGGTTATCGATCATTGGCTATAAATAATTTCAACTGGAAAAAAAACCTTCATAAAGCAGGTATATTCATCTGCACGCAGTTACTTCTAACCTCACCGTATTCGTTATATTCCTGGCCCCACTTTCGAGTATCTAAAATTATCTCAGTGAAAGTAAACTCAAGGTGTCTAAATAGTTTTGATGGAATTTTTATTTTTTATTTTTGTAGGAATTACAAGATCTTGGACGGGATCCTCCAGCACAATGTTCAGCAGGACCTGTGGGAGATGATTGTAAGTATTTTCAAATTTGTATATTTTGTTATCTTGTCACTTTAAAAATAATCGTCTTATCATTGGATTTTATTCAATAATATTTAATTTGGCTAAAGTGAGCTTTATTAACTTAATGTTATTTTAGCATAGTCACTCAAATATTTATTGTGTTTTCAATCAATCCAGCACTATTATTAGGCTTGGAGGACTTTATGCTTGAGTCCAACTATTGTACTTGAGAAGTCTTCAGCAGATTTCAGTAATTGAGAATTCAATAAGCTTGTCCTTAGTTCTTAAAAAAGCTTGAAGGATTGAGTATTTTAGGTTATATTAATGTAACTTACTTGGGGCCAAATTGAGGTTTCTGATTTATTTACCCTGCCTTGAACTTCTGGTTTGGCTTTGCCAATTTGTAGGTATCTATATTATTATTGCCAAAGGGGTTGAATTAACATTTTTGAAAAAACCAGCCAGCAAGTTTCTAACCTCACTCTATTTATATCTTCTCTTTATCATTATTTTCAAACAGAACAGAGATCTTTACAATAGGGTACTTGCAGTACTTGCACAAAAAAAAAATTATTAAAGAATCTCCATCATATTTCTTTTAAAAAGCATATTATATTGATGGCCCTTACCAAATGATATGAATGATTATTTTCTGAGAAATTCATAATTGAAAGTCATCAACATTTTGAATTTTCCTAAACTATTTTGATTGGCTTAACGTCACAACTCAGTTAAACGTTGCTTAATCATTCTCCATACTAATAAATAATATGGTACTGCAATTGTCAAATTATCATTTTTTTCCTTGGTAAAGTTGTACTACTTACTTCAGATATACTGGAGAAAAAACCTCTTTGAATTTATCAAAAATGAACTTTTACCAAAAGAAACTATTTTTTTTCAAATAGTTGTCAAGAACATACTACATAATTTAAAGAGACATTTTTGTAGTTGGATGGTTGATAAGAGACACGAAATTCAACGCTACACTTGACAATAGTGCGGGACGCGGGATTTTTTTGATTTTATCAAGTTTCAACACTTGATAGGTTATTCTCTTTTGTAAGACAATATCCAATAAATTCAATGCATTTATTTGGAAAAAAAGCATATTCTGTATAACTGATTCAGCATTCGAAGTTAAAAAGGAAATTAGCATTTATGACGTTGAATAGGCATGATTAAGAATAAATAAATAATAGAAATGATAAATGAACATCAAACAGCAGTAAACAAAATGTTAGGTTAGAGCTTTAAGTACAAATATTTGATTTTTGTACAATTTACACGAGGGGTAAACCGCAGGGGAATTTTGGTGTACAGTCTTCAGGAATTAGGCGGTTACACACGGACGTGGATGGCTTGATACATATACGTACATACATCAATGTGCAAACAACAACGTGCATGTCACTTTTTTACAGACGCTCGCACAAAACTGTCAGTCTTGCTACTCTTGCTACAGTATTCTGAGTGTGCATACAAAATTTCTAGCGATTCCAGAATTCATTTCAGTGTCATTCTATAGTTTGCACATTCAAAAACGCGACTGTATTTTGCATACACATTGATGTTTTTGTTTGTGCGTTCATGTACACTTGGCCAAACATTTATTTATTTATTTATTTATTTCATTACTTTACAAACACCAAAAATAGTAATTACATGTAAAGTTAAAACAGCGAAGTGTAAAACACAGAAATAAAGATAGAGTACACAATATAAACATATATGACTAATTTAAAAGGGCCTTCAATTGATTGAAAGTTACATTAAAAAGATCTACCTGGACCTCATTAAGTGCTTGGTTCGCAACTGTCATCATGCGATTAAATGGTGACATATTATTACTAGGATCAGTACCAAAGTATTTCTTGTTTTTCATAATTCTTAAGTTAATCTTTGGTACAATTAAGGAGACATAGTTAATTAAATTACAATCCTTATACTTTAGGTTGTTTAAAATATAAAACAAAAATATCACAGCCTGATTATTCCTTCTTTCCACTAATGACTTTATCTCAAAACTAACAAGCATATCCCTGTAAGGAACCATATATGGGTAAATATTATTTTTAACCACATAGAGATACCGCAAAAATCTCTTCTGCACTTTTTCAATTTCATTAATATGCGTGGCTTCCAATGGCATCCAAATGTGTGATGCATATTCAAGGTGTGGTCTCACCAGAGCATTATACAAGTTAATAATTGTACTTATTTTAAAGTTCTTACTATTCCTGATTACAAAGCCAAGTGCTTTTACTGCTTTATTGACAGCATGATGAAAATGCTTATTGAACTTCATGTTGGCCTGGAAAAAGACACCCAAATCCTTCACCTCTGTTTGACGATCAAGCTCAGTATCACCAATCTTGTATGTTTCTTCTATTGGGTTTGTTCGTCTCGTAAAGCTGACAACAGAACACTTATTAACATTTAGGGACATTCTGTTGTTGTTGAACCAGTCCATCACCCTATCCATGTCACCCTGAAGCCTTCTGCAGTCCTCCTGCCGCTCAACAATCCTACAGAGCTTGAAGTCATCAGCAAAGAGAAGTCCCATAGAGTCCCTCAGGCAGTCAGGCAATGAATAAAACGGGTACAGACAATATATATTTTTCAAATTTGCCTAGTGTGAGTCAGGCTTAACAACAAAAAGTCTGTGCTGAAAAACTTAGGTCTGACAGTTTTTGTCAAAGTCAAACCTGAACAAAAGTAAATGCAACATGTTTTTATGTTACGATTGGTTTAAATATGACACTGACTTGACCCTTTTTGTCATTGTTGAGGTGATAAAAAAGGTCGATTTACACAATACAACACAATAGGCAAATGCGTACCAGTTTTATGTTTGGCCAAGTGTATGTGCGTACATGTTTTCAGACATTCACGTGCGTGTATAACCGCCTATTAGTAAGAAATTAGAGGACTTATTGGAGAATTAGGAAATTACTGGGGAATTATAGGAGTTAGCAGGAAATTTGTGGAATTAGTTGGGAAATTTGGGGAATTAGTAAGAGCATGGTGGAATTATTAGGAAATTATAGAAACCAAATCAGTCAACGTCGCATCACATAGAACTGCTAGGGATCCAGTGTACACTTGGCCAATCATAAAACTGGTATGCATTTTCCTATTGTGTTGTATTGTGTAAAACGACCTTTTTTTATCATCTCAACAATGACAAAAAGAGTCAAGTCAGTGTCATGTTTAAACCAATCATAACGTAAAAACATATGTTGCATGGCCGAGAATGTGCTTTTGCACCGAAATACACATACTATTTTTTCTGCGATCGGTTAAATACCTCTCAAATGTTTGTCTTTTAGTTCCAATTATTCAGCAGTACGAGAATCACTTTCCCGGCCTAGGCCGGAAAAGCGTTTGCCGTATTGTTATTCATTGATTCCTTAGCAACTATTGAAACATAATTGAAATACCAGAATATTGAGTTTTGCGACCTGTCAACCGCTCAAAAATGCTGACATTTCTTGTCAATCGCAGAAAAAAATATTATTGCTATGCTTATATCATACAGGGTGTAAAAAAAATTAGCATTATTGTTTTAAAGCTAGTCCGTCCCTGGCAAACTAGATTGGCCAAGTGTGTTTGAAAGGGTCCATTTTAAGAGGTCTTACCTAGTATCCATCATATTAAAAGAAAAAAAAATTACACGAAGTATTTTGAAAGTTATCAACAAAAAACCGATTTTCAGAGGCGTCCTTTAGGGGCACGTAACTTCGTAGGGGGGGGCCGTAGGAATTTTTTTTTATAGGAACTTGTCATGTTATATTTTTGGGTTCTATCTGAATCCGAGAGATTGCCCACATATTCTGGGACACCCTGTATATTTCCTTTCAGCCAATGAAATATGTATCTGCTCGTCCAAGAATAAACCCTTTCTTCGTAAAAATATAGAACTATGTTAAGGTACGGTATTCTGATCGAAAATACGGTAAAAGATTCTATTAGTTGTGATGCCAATTTTATGTTGCGCGCTTTTACTTCCAAACCATTCGAGAAACAATTTATTTCCTATGTAAAATTCCAAATTCCGTTAAGAGAATCTTCTAGTAAGTATGTAGAAATAATGAACTAGCTGAGGAACTTTTGGAGAACATAAGTGAAATAAAAGCTGTCCAAAAGACTGATGAATATGCGCCTGATTTAACTCAACTACTCAAACATTCTACTAGCTCTAACTGTGCTAAATAGATTCCTGGAAGGCCTGAGTTAACAAGGTACATTTCCTGCCACTTCTGCTGAAGCAATCAAGTTATATATTCAAACTAGAGTACAAGCAGTATATGCCTATCTAATACTGGCTCAACCGTTACATGCTGGGACATTGACATACTGTCTGTCCTTATTCGGAACTGATAATTTATTGACTACTGAACAGGTCACTTTGAGATGGGAATGGATGAAGGAGAAAGCTAAGAAATTTGGCATCATAATTATGGGATTTTCCCTAGGACTTTCCTCAGACAGATAATCGCCTTCTATGTATTTAAATAAATCTGATGTCTCATTTAGCTCCTGAATAAAAAAAAAAAAAACAAAACAATCCCAGAAGATACAAAAATACTCCATTCTTTGCTTTGTCAACGAGAATTTTGTTCTTAGACAATAAAGCATTTTTTGACTTTGACTTTGACTTTGCAAGTTCCAGATTGGAATGGTACCACTGCAGCAGTGAAAAAAAAAAAAATGAAGAATGATGTACAAGACACCACATATATTTGAACAAATATGCGTACCTACCGTTTCCTAAAACCTGATGCAATAAAAATGCCAGAGCAAAAACTACCATGTAAAGAAGAAATTCTCAATTTGGATATCAAAGCTATCTACAGTTGAAGAAACTCTACAAAATGTCATAGAGGATATAAAACAATTTGGTCTCAATGCTAAAGAAAGCGAATGGAGATATATGCAGGTACCTTCAATAAACTGAAGACAAAATATCGGATATACACAGGAAAACATAGAGATCGTGGAAGGCGACGTTGAAGTTGAAGAAAATGAAAATGACCAAGATGTGGCAAACACAAATGATGTTAGTAATGAGGGCGAAATAGTCATGGACTTAATTTCAAAAAAAAAAAATTCTTGGAAATTTCTCATGAAGATAGTGAATGTGATACTTTGGAAACAAGTTGTATAAACTGTAAAAATTCTTCAATCATTAAAAAGTCATTGTGCTGCTGGCTTTGAGATCAGTCTAAAGGAAGAGTAAGTAGGTACTGACCGATTAAAAAGATTTATAGGCAGTACAAAGAAAACCAACAAGGAGAAATCACCTTTCAAAAATTCCGACCTTCACCATGAAAAGGACTTAACCACCGACTAAACAGAAGCTACCCATGTATTTTTATTTTTTTTTTCCCCAGTTTTTTTACCGACTTCTTTATTTTAACATGTAATAGGGCAAACATCTAGATATTCTTGATTTATTCTACACCATTTTCTGACCAAATTTTTATGATAGATTTGGTAAATTAGTAGGGAATTAGTTGGTAATTAGTAAAATTGAGGGAATTAGTTTGGGAATTAGAAATATCAGGGAAGTTAGAAGGGCATTAGGGGAACTAGAGGAATTAGTTACCATCCTGGGAATTGGTGTACACATTTTTCTCAGCGGTTTACCCCTCGAATTTACATGACTGTGTAAAATTGTACTATACAAACATTTGACAACACCACAATATTTTTATTTTTTATTTTTTTGGTTATTGGGTTTTCTTTTTGTTAATATTATGCACTTTGTTTGTTTTACTAGTATTTAATTTATGCTTTTACGTGAACTCATGTTCATAAGAATGTATTTCTTTTGAGAACATTAAATAAATTGAAATTGAATTGAAATTGACAACACCACAATATAAGGTGATGATGGATGAATCTCTTCTGGAACTTTTTTGCCATAAACGTCAAAACTTATTTGGAAACTCAATAGATACTTGAACAAATATTCATTTCCCTGGATCATTGTTATTTAGTTTGTTCGTGGGTTATGGGAAGAAGTAAAGAAACAACGACATATCTTACGGCGACGTTTTCTTTCAGGATTTGAAAAAGCATATAAGAATATACCAAACGTCGCTGTAAGATAAGTGTGGTTTCTTTTCTCCTTCCCATCATAACCCATGAACAAACTAAATATCTACTTATCTATTTATTTATTTATCAACGGGAATATCCCAATTTTACAAAAAATAAGTCAATACATAAATGCCAAACAGATTATAAAATACAAACTACATTTACACCAATCATAAAAACAACAATGGAACAGCAAATCACTTAAATATGTAGGTTAGGTGCCTAATCTATTGATTATTAAGCACCTTCCCAAGGAAGTACAAGGAGGTGTTAAACAATTCAATTCTCAATTCATTTGCGTTAACCATAATTGGTGCGATGGTTTTCAATACTAAATGTATTCACAACTCTAAGTGATCTAGGAGGAGTATGAATTTGAACAAAATGCAGGAGGTCACTACAATCTATATTGTTATTAAGTACTTATAAATAAATACTTTATCAAAATTAATTCTCCTTTCATTCAAGGACTTTATATTCAGCATGTTCGTAAGTACATGTTTCAATCATATAGATCATTATCATCATCAATAGATACTGTCCTAGATTCCATACCTTCATCATCATTCTTACCCCTTCCCCTTTTACTGGAACTCACAATCTGACAATCAATTTACTTGGATAAGTATGAAACAATATTAAGTATCCATTGCCTTTGTGCTTTAGTTTAAATATCTCCCTTGAAAAAGGGGCTTTCTTGAATACATGTCAGGGTTGGCAAAAATCTGGCTAATTGTACCTATTATAGCAGATAGAGAATTGGATTTTTGATGTTTTTGGTGGATATTCAGAGCGCTTACGAACATTTAAAAGATTTCTGATAACTTCTGGAACATCCTAGTGCTTCAAAATCATTAAGAACCAAATAAAAACTTTGGAAAGCATTTTGATAGCGCCAAGTTAGAATATTTTAAAGCATTTCAAGACGCTCTAGAGCAATTTAGAACATTGATAAGCTTCAGAAGACTTTCTATTCAATTTTCAATCCTCCTGCATTTGTTTGAGACAAATTAGAATGTTTAAGAGCATTGTAAAACGTTACAGAACACTTTAGAACCAATTTAGAATCTGAGAGCACTCTAGAATTCATTTAGAACTCTGATAAGCTTCAGAAGACTTTCAATTCAATTTTCAATCCTCCTGCATTAGTTTGAGACATATTGGAACTTTCAAGAACATTATGAAACGCTACAGAACATTTTAGAATCAAATTAGAATTAAAGCAACATTCTAGAACAGACCAGAACACTTCCAAACTTTCAGGAACATTTAAGAATGCTTGGGATACTGTCCGCCCAAGTTAAGAACACCGGTTAAAAAAAATGTGAAGAATTTCCAGCTGATTTTATTACGTAAATGATGTCTTATTTTTTAAATTTGCATTGATATCACCAAAATAAACAGTCTTTTCCAAGTAAGACTTCTCAAAAGATATTCTTGTTGCAATGATTTGAACAGATAATTCTGGGCCCATAACCTACTATGCAATTCCTCAAATCAGCCCATGGTCTTTTCTCTTAAAAAAACATGTTTTCACTGAAAAATTGGCACTTTCTGTATTTGAAACTCTTTCAAAAGTTGGCAAATAATGGATATTTGTTCGATTTCACTCGGATGTTCATCTGAATCAGAGACATCTTCAGTTAGGGTTTCACTCAACAAACTTATTTCTGATTCTGATTCAGATGTGCTATGGTCTCTGTTTCTCGCCCTGCCTAGTATTTATTCTACTCCCCCTTTTCAAGTTCTTATTGCCTTGGATTCCCGACTTTTTCTTTTGTGTCTTTCTCAGGGACCTTCCCAAGGACATTCCCATAGCTCTTAATACTCGATCGACAAACGTCCCTGCTTCTCTGAAAATAACCAAATTAAAATTGAGCCCTGAACAAATCTCTTAATTGTAGTGAATCGCAATTGCTAAACCCTGATGTGTAAAGAAATTCTGTGTCTTCTTTTGGAAAATCAGATTCGAGAGAGGTTTCAAGATTCATGTTTTCATTTTTATGATCTACAATATTGTCATACTTTAGGTCTGTTCCCACAGAAATCACAAACCAGTCAGAGCGAATTTCAGTGGTTGAAAATAGTCAGAAAAACTGGTTGTTGGCGATTTGCACCAATCAAAAACGCTCTGACTGCTTTGTGATTTCTGTGAGAACAGAGCTAATCTTCATCTCATTCTTCTTCTTCAAGTTCTAAACTCTTCGGGTTCAGTTATTGGGAAACTCGTTGGGATATCAAATTCATTTTAAATTGTCTAGCCATGTTGCCTAAAACTTAAAAGCAATACGCAACTGACCAGTATGCTGTATCGTTTAAAATGTATGATATGCGATTTCTGGGTTAGAATGAGATGATATTCCCAGCGATTGCTATCATGATTCTCAGCGATTGCCAATGGATTCCTATGTGATTCCCATAGAGTCCTAGGGATTTCCAGGTTAATCCCAGGGACTCCCGAGTGATTTCCAAGGATTCCTTATTGATTACTATGTGATTTCCAAGAAAAGTTACAATGATTTCCACTAGTGGTTTACCTATCAGAAACAATCTAAAACTGGAAACTTTCAGATTCAATTATTTCATTTAATATTATTTTACTATTTTAGGGAAGGTTTTTATATTTTAAATCAAACAAGCATGTCTTTGACTACATAACCTTCTACCTACTAAGTATATTTCTAAATTTAAATACATGCAATAATACATTAAATTTAATTAATTGTAATGTACTATGGATACCTAGAAATCCGAGTAGAAATTCCTTGAGAAACTTACAAAACAATAAATTGCTTATTATTTACATGACCATGCTCCAAAATTTTTGGAATAGCATTGTTGGATTGTTTGGAATATCTGAATAACAAGAAATTAATGAGTGAAAATTAAAATGCATTTTATCTTTTCCAACAAGCCATAGCTTCCTTCGAATTACTGAATTTTACATCCAGTGGTTTGGACTCCTCTCAGTTGGTAGTGTTGGTAGAATATTCTTCGATCTGATTCAGGCGTTCAACTGCCTGTTATAATCTCACTAAAATTTGCATTTAAATGTTTATTTCATAAAAAAATAAAGCCAAAAACACTTTTGTGTAAAAACTGAAAATAAATAACATAGAATGAACTTGAGGTAAAAGCTTTTGGTATTGGAGACAATATAACCAAATAATGGCTAGAGGATAAAAGGTCTAATAGGGGATGTGAGATCAAATGAACAAATTTTGACTTGCTTTTTCACTCTTTTCACAAAAAAATTGAAAAATTATTTTTTACCTGGAAACATTAAATTATTTTTATAGTATGCAAACAATTGGTATATACCTATTTATTGTAACATCTGGTAGAGATAAGCTTATTGTCAATGAGGCAAAAACTTCTCATCTCATAAAGAGTCTCCTCTACTACATTTATTTCCCAGTAACCAACCCATTGCAGTAGTAAGCAAACTTAAAGATTGAAGTATTACACATTCACGTCTTTAAAACTCAAATTCCATGAAAGGAAATGTAATTTTTAGATTCCAAGATTATGACCTTTGGCAAGACCTTTGGTAAAATGGTGTTATCACTTGATAGAATGCATTTCACCCTCTTTGAGGGAATAAAATATATTGAAATTGATTTTATGCCGCATGGGTGTTTTTTTTTTGTAGATATCTAAGGCTGTAATTTTCCAAATAAACCCCAACAAATACGCTAATATTAGAATTGCCAGAAAATATATGACTCAACCCCCATAATAATTTAAAATTTCACTTGCCTACAGTATAACTCACCCTGGCCAAGGGATCAAAATACCCAACAAGTTGGAAAATATGCTTAAAAAACGCTGGCCAAATTATGTTTGTCCTAGCCTAGCATGCTTCACCCTGTTTATACCCAAAAAAGGAAAATAGTCCAAATAGGAGCAAGCGTTTATAAACTGATGAGAAATCTCGTCAGAATCCGGACCTTTACCAATAAAATCCCATACAGATAAAAGCAATTAAAAAAAAAATCTTGGAAATTTTGTTTACTTGAAATGATGACTGTTGCACCTTGCACTGCGTTAATGCTCCTATAATAATATTTACCTGCACTACTATAAGCATAAACTTGACCTAAAATAATTAAAATGATGAATTTTTGTAACGAAACCGTTACACATTTATTTATTTATCCACAGGACAAGCCCAATATACAACTAAATGGTTAATAGTTATAATAATAATAATAGCTTGTTTTGAAAAATAATTCTGTACTTGTTGTTAATAATATGACTCATTTGTTTTTAGGTATCATCCGATTAATTTTTGCTATATGATTAAAAACAACTACTTAACTAACTAGTAGTTAACAATAATAGTGTGATTGCTTAACGGTAATATTTGTTAACGCAGATTAAGTCATATGAAGGAAATCAGACAAATTATTAAGTAGGCCACTCAAATAAGTGATTCTTTATATTCAGAATATGCAAAGTTAATTATTTTGTGACTTTAGGCCTATCTGGCTTATCTTGGAACGATTAAAGCTTTAATTAACTTTATTTTTCTTTATTTTTACAGTATTTCATTGGCAAGCAACAATTATGGGACCAGTAAGTATAATTTGATCCTCAACTATTATCATGTTATATAGGGCGGTTCTGAGAAAGAAAATGTTTGATAAAAGCATGCAATATGAAAAATCTTGACAAAACCATTTTATGTCAGTGTTTTCCTTCTTTGAACCACAATAATTGACCTCGACAATTTATCATGTTTTGTTTGGGTATAAATTTGCTTATTAACTTGTTTTATTTTTTTTTGCAGCCTGACAGTCCATACCAAGGTGGTGTATTTTTCCTAACAATTCACTTTCCCACAGACTATCCGTTTAAGCCACCAAAAGTTGCATTCACAACAAGGATTTATCATCCAAATATAAATAGTAATGGTAGTATTTGCCTTGATATTTTAAGGTCTCAATGGTCTCCAGCCTTAACTATCTCAAAAGGTAAGAGTTGAATTTTTATTTGAAAAACATATTGATGAAATCGCCCAAAAGGCTATGGTCCGAATATAACCAAACTTTTAACCAAATCGGTTGACATATGGTTACTGGAAATTCTGGTTACTTGGGGAATGCGAATATGAAATAAAAAAAAATTGACAGAATTTAAAGATGAAACCAACAGAACCAACATTTGATTGCCGGTAACTAGATTTCAGGGTCCAAAAGTAACCATTTTTCCAGGAACCAGAGTAATTTGATTACTTTTGGACTGTGAAACCACAACCCTGGTTATATTCGGACCACAGCCCAAATCTACTACTGCCTTAAGTGCTTTTTTTTTCGTTTGGCTATTTTTATCTTACTCCAAGCAGATGATCTTACACAACTGTGAGTTTATTTTTATTCCATAATAAATTTGTTCAAATTATGTATCTTTTTCAGTTGTCATGGTCATACTGAATAATGTAAGATTTTTATCAAACTTAGATAAATTTAAACCCCAATTTGAAGTAGTGAAATTTAATATGTTGTTTGCATTGCAACTATGTATTTGTTTCCTAGAATTTAATCCAGGGATCAATCAGGTTTTCTTTCAATTTTCTTCTTGTTGGCTAAAACTGGGATGAACTTCAATTTTGAGTATACCTATCCCATTAAGTCCACACTATAGTCCTTATTTATTCAGTAATAGGGAATCCAGTCTAGATTAAGTAACAAATGTTGGCAGGTGACCAAGTTAGATTCTAGAGGATACATGAGTCATAGTGAGAATTTTACGAGGAATTTTATCACTAATCATTCAAAATATGTACTTCTCAAATTTGGATTGATTGATTGAAAACAATGACTGAGAATTATCTATTTTTTTGCAATTTCATCTCAGTTTTTGTAATCCTGCAGATGAGAACTTCTCTTATTTCTACATAAGATTTCAGAGCAACTAGTAAATTTTGACATTATTGATTTAATGGGGCCAGATGTAAATCTGCCATTTACTCTTTCCTTGCCTAATCTCAGATTTATGAAAGAAATCGTTCGTGAACCCTAATCACAAAACAAGGGATAAGATTGATTTTTGAGATCAGTAACAATATTAAATTATTTGAGAAATTTGCTGAAATTAAGTTTGGCCCTGTATTTACTACATATTGAATATCAGCTGAATGATTTTATTGATGGATGTTCAGTTTTCCTGCATGTATATTAATTATATACTTGGATCAATGATGAATGGTTTGATGAATCGCAATTATCAGTTTTGCCCCCTTTAACCACCCTCAAAGTAATTTGCAAGTCAAGTGAGGTTCCCTAAATGATGTATATTGGTACTGTCTATAACTTTGAGTACCATTGGTACTAGAGACTAGGGTGGAAATGTCCATATTTTCACAAAAACCCTTTTTTCGATAAATCGCAATTATTAGTTTTATCCCCTTAAACCTGAACTTTACACATTTTATATGAACTTCAGTAGGTACGGCATTTGATATTGTTTTTTATTCTCTTCTTATACATCAGTCATGAAATCTCTATATGGCATTCCAGCTTAATTGGATAAGATCAAAACTAATCGACCATACTCAAGAGTTAAGGTTTCTGGATATAATATTTCTAATGAATAATTCAGACATCTGGGGTCCCACAGGGATTCCAATCAGGTCCCCTATTAGTAGTTGAGCTCTTCACTAATGATATTTCTGTCATTATAGAATTGAAATTTATTTTTTTTGCTGACAATGTTTGGATTTTGGCCTAGTTAACTATTCTTAAAAATTGGACATTATAAGGGTTAGTAATTATGCTCTTTATTAACTCATTGGTTGATGGTCATGGTTAGAACTAAATCTATGTAATGTTCTACTAAAAATTCATAAGTTTTAATAACAAAATAATGGAAACGGAAGTTGTTCTTATCTCAGGTTCTTACAGTAGGTTTTGAGATGGAGAGAATTGACCGAGGGGCGTGACACTTTACTAATGTCCTGTACATTCTTTGGATAATCCCGGATAATCTATACCTACAAATATCAGAAATTTTGAACTAATCAACTAATACCTAATGGTACGGTATAATATCTGGAAATAACGGATAATACACTACAAATACCTACAAATACTACAATTTTTATAATTCAATAATTCTGATATAATCCATATATTATTATGTACTCAAAGCTTACAAATATTCAATAATCCCTTATAACATAAAAATAATTCAACCAAAAAAGACTTTCACATTTTTCAAACAAATTTAAATTAGTATTGTATTACGCATTCTAATCGAGATTCTAATAACATCCTCGATAACATCTATATACTTTTTTCCAAAAAATAAAACACTTATTTTTGAAAATAAAATGATTTGAAAATGCAGGCAAGGACTACGACGTCAGAGTCTCTAAAATCAATAGAAATGTGAGGATGCCGAATTTCTTATCAGTACAAAGAACTGTATAACATCGCAACCTAATTTCTATGCTATAAAAAACCCTCGAAAAAAACAAAGGATATGCATAATCGCCAATCGGTGAACTCTTGTTATCTCAATGGGTAAGCCACCATCCCAGAATTGGTGCAACCAATTCCTCAAAGGGGAATTTTTTACGCATAATTCCTCAAAATTCCTACAAATTCCTCCAGATATCCCATCACAAATTCCTCCAAATACCACACCACGAACTTCTCCAAATACCCCACAAATTTTTGTATGTAAAGAAGAAGGTGAGAAGCTCATTTTCCCAGAATTTCAAAATTTTCCAGTAAAAAACAGCAACATGAAAAATCTTGGAAATCAACTTACAAAAACTGAATTAAGTAGTTGAAAATACAGTCTCACACATTTCAAAGTTTTCCTGGAAAACTAAAAAAGAGAAAATTTTGAAACTTTTTGCATGTAAAGAGGAAGGTGAGAAGCTCATTTTCCCAAAGTTTCAAATTTTTCCAGTGAAAAATAACAACTACAAAAACTGAGTTAGTTGAAAATACAGTCTCACACATTTCAAAGTTTTCCTGGAAAACTAGTAAAGAGAAAATTTTGAAACTTTTTGCATGTAAAGAAGAAGGTAAGAAGCTCATTTTCCCAAAATTCCAAATTTTTCCAGTAGAATACAGCAACAAGAAACATCTTGGAAATCAACCTACAATAACTGAATTAATTGAAAATACAGTCTCACACATTTCAAAGATTTCCTGGAAAACTAGTGAAGTGAACATTTTGAAACTTTTTGCATGTAAAGAGGAAGGTGAGAAGCTCATTTTCCCAAAATTCCAATTTTTTCCAGTAGACAACAGCAACATGAAAAATCTTGGAAATCAACCTACAAAAACTGAATAAGTTGAAAATACAGTCTCACACATTTCAAAGTTTTCCTAGAAAACTAGTAAAGGGAAAATTTCAAAACTTTTTGCATGTAAAGAGGAAGGTAAGAAGCTCATTTTCTCAGAATTTCAAATTTTTCCAGTAGAAAATTGCGACATGAGGAATCTTGAAAGTCAACCTACAATAACTGAATTAATTGAAAATACAGTCTCACATATTTCAAAGTTTTCCTGGAAAACCAGTGAAGGGAAAATTTTGAAACTTTTTGCATGTAAAGAGGAAGGTGAGAAGCTCATTTTCCCAAAGTTTCCAAATTTTCCAGGAAAAAATAACAACATAAAAAATCTTGGAAATCAACCTACAAAAACTGAATTAGTTGAAAATACAGTCTCACGCATTTCAAAGTTTTCTTGGAAAACTAGTAAAGGGAAAATTTTGAAATTTTTTGCATGTAAGGAAGAAGGTAAGAAGCTCATTTTGGCAAAATTTCAAATTTTTCCAGTGGAAAACAGCAACATTAAAAATCTTGGAAATCAACCTACAATAACTGAATTAATTGAAAATACAGTCTCACACATTTCAAAGATTTCCTGGAAAACTAGTGAAGGGAAAATTTTGAAACTTTTTGCATGTAAAGAGGAAGGTAAAGAAGCTCATTTTCCTAAAATTTCAAATTTTTTCAGTGGAAAATGACAACATGAAAAATAAGCCTACAAAAACTGTATTATTCTTTTGAATTTTTCAAATTTGACAATTGCCTTTTAATTCTTCATAAATTCCTCACAAATTGTCCCAAATTCCCCATAAATTCCTCCAAATTCCCTATAAATTCCCCAAATTCTCATAAATTCGGATGAGTTCCTTTAAATTCCTCACAAATTCCTCTAAATTTTCCACAAATTCCTCTAAATTCCCCACATTTTTGGCAAAGAATTCCTAGGTGGTTTGCCCCTTGTATTATCTAGTACGAAAGATCCTAAATGTTTGTCTACATGTTGCCAAATCCTTCTCTAAATCTGTATCTCTGAAAGCCATTAGCAATAAAGATGATATACCTAATATTTTGGGGTTGGTTTTTCCATAGACCTTGTTCACCTTGGTAAAAATCAAAGTAAAAAAACCTCGAAAAAAATTTTGAAACTTGAATAGCATGAAATTATTTACTAAGGATTTTTAGAGGATTAAATTGGCTTCATTTCAAGCCTAATTACGTCACGATCGGATTGAAATTGACAAAGATGTGAGGTATAATGTGGTTCAATGTCATGTTGGAAAAAATCAAGCTTCAAAAAACCACATTGAAGGACGTTTTTTTTTTTTGAGGAAGCGTTTTAAGGATTAGCTTGAAATTTTGCAAGTGGATGAAGAAAGGATTGAAATTTAAGAAAAAAAATTGAAATTTGCTTTTACGCGCTCATCTTGATAAAAATCAAAGTCGAGAGGCTCTAAAGCTTTGCAGCTGAGAAACTACTGAAGGCTTCAATTAGCTTCATTTCCAGCCTGATTACGTTGAGATCGGATTGAAATTAACAAATATGTGAGGTAAAATATGGTTCAATGCCATTTTGGAAAAAATCAAGCTTCAAAAAAGAATATTGGATTGAAATTTTACAACTGGAAAGAAAATAATGAAATTTAGGAAAAAATTAAAAGTTCTTTCTGATCATTCACCTATAAGGTACAAACCACCTAGAAATACTTTGCCAAAATTGTGGGGAATTCAAATACATTTGTGGGAAATTTGGAGGAATATGTGGAGAAATTGTATGAGAACTTTTTTGGAACAATTTTGGGCGTGTTTTAAAATTTGTAACAGGCATTTGCAGGGAATCTGCGAACAGTTTGGAGGAATTTGTGGAAAATTTGCGGGTAGTTTTAGGAATTGTTTGTACGAATTCAGGGGGGGTGGTTTACTCCTTGGGAAAAAACGTATAGTCCATGCTAAAAGTTGGTTGAATGGAAATTTCGCATTTCTAATGTGGCAGTAAAGCGCGTGAATATAGGCTTTAGCCAATGAGAAAACGTTTCCAGTCACGTGAACTTATTCAAAGTGATGGGTGTTTGTTGAATTTCCATCAAATTGATTCTAACCAAGGCATTATAACTTGAATAACGACTAATACTGATAATACCACTGATCTCAAAAATAAATGGATAAACAAAGAACGCTTCTAATGCTGCTAATTTACGAGGTCAAAATCTAAACAAAAACAACTGACTGGGACAGCTGTGAGCGTGCGCAGTAGATACATGTATTATGTGTGCACAAAATCTGGCCAATGAAAATGAAGGAATTTCAAAATTTAGAACAGTTGTTCGAAAGATCAGACACTGCGCAGGCGTTAGGCTGTTCCATTGCACAACTGTTCGTAGAATATTGACCCCAAATTTTCGCACAAATTTTGCCAATCAAGCCGTATGGATTGTTTATCCATTTATTTTTTAGATCAGTGGATAATACCAACTAATACCTACTGATACCTGCAAATATTACTAATACTTGAAAATACCCATAATACCAACTAATAACTAATACCAAACACTATTATCAGGAATATTAAGTAATACCTACAAATATTACTAATATTTGATAATTCTAACTAATCCATAAAAAAACGAATATTGTACACAATTTCACAGAGTGTCATACTCCTCGGAATTGATCCAATAAAAATTCTAAATTACACCAAATTTTATGAGATGATTAATCCAGTTTAATTTTTTCCAGTACTGTTGTCAATCTGCTCACTGCTGTGTGATCCAAACCCAGACGATCCATTAGTTCCAGAAATTGCTAGGATATACAAAACAGACCGGGAAAAATACAATGAGTTAGCGCGCGAGTGGACCCGCAAATATGCTATGTGATGGCCCTGCCCCCCGAATCAGCACTTCACCTAATTAGATGAAACAAAACAAAAAATACAAAAAAAAAAACAACAAGCAAATCAATTTTTTTTTTCAAATTAATACAAAACACATTTTTTAAAACAAACATCAGCAACAGGGGGATGGCCATGCCATTCAGCATTTTGTATCGTCAAACAATTAATTATTATTATTATTATTATGTACATTTTGTCTCTCGCTTCTAATGCTCTCGGACTGTGTAAGCTGGTGTCCTTTGGCCACAATTTTTCCCTAGCCAGAAACAAAAAAAAAAACAGTTTTAATGTAATATTTAGTAGAATTTTTTTTTTTTAATTAATATACAATATTGTGGTTGTCGAGGACAGTGTTTGGATTTCTCGTTCCTGGCTTTTCACCAGAAATCAATGTAGGAGGGGAAGAAGTTTCTGCAGAACCTATAATGAAATTGCTGGAGAAGCGAAAAACTTTTTCTTGTCCCTGTTCAGCCAGACCTAAGGTCCCGGATTTGCCTCATAATGTGACCTCAGAGTAAGGCTATCTATACATAATTCACTACTTTTATTCTTACTATAAATAAAATATTGTTAGTTAAATTAAATATTGTAGGTTTTTGTGGTTCAGCTAGTGATTGAATTATTATTATTACTTATGTTGTTTTTTCTTTTTAAATAGTTCAGTGTAATTAAAGACATTTTTCAATATTTTGTTTGGATTTTTAATAACTTATGTCATCTTAATCAGAACAATACGTTGTAATACATTTCAGTAGGTTTTATTAATTACAGGGCAATGTTGTTAAGGTGACCAGGCGTTGCCCTCAGAAACAATATTTGTCTTTATTTTTTCTAGTGGGATTTGTTTTTGTTAGTGATTTTCAAGTGATAATTTGTTAGTTAACCCAATATCAGTCGGCATGAAAATTTTTTAAAAAAAATCTGTGTCGTCCTGTTAAATGGTTAAGAAATGGGATTTATCTACTAATAATCATGTTATTTTTGAAATTTTCTGAAAAAATATTTAAATATTAGCTGAATATTTATGTATGTATATTGTGCAAAAATCTCTGTAACAGTTTTTATACTTACAAACGTAAATACATACAATTAAAAAAAAAACTCTCTCTCTCTCTCTTGCTGCTTGTGGTTACATAATTTAAATACAATTTTCCTTTGTGGATTTTGGAGTTTTCCGGGACCTCAAAAATATTACAAATAATAACGTTGAGGGTTGCCTGATCCCCTCTCGTATTCAAATTTTTGTTTGGGCGTTTGAAAGACCTCTGTATAATAATATTTAAAATTTCTAGTAGAATAATTATAATTTAATTTCCCCTTTTGTTTTTAAATTAAATTATGTTTAAAATAAATATCTAGTTGTCTTTTTTTGTCTAGGGTGTTGTAATAGTGACTTTTTGTTTCGCGTGGACTGTGGAGGATTCGTTTACTTTTTCTATTTGTTTTATTTTGATATACCTATTAAGACAATATAAATTGGTACAGTTAATTTAATTTATTGTTTTATTGGATAATTAGAAGGTGGATTTTCATAAAATGGCTGGTTTGCAACGGAAATAGTAATAATTTTAAGATACTAAAGTCTTATTGCATACTCTCTTGATTAGCGTTAAAAAAATACACAGAGCCATTCTGTAGACTAATTGTTATGATAAATGACACAACATCGCCTGCACGGTTCAGAGGTCTCTAATGGCCATTTGCACGGCTATCACTTAACTACCGCTTAAGGGATATTGAATCTACGTGGAGCTTTGAATGTGACTTTTGTTTCTACAAGAGACACATTCAAAGCTTCACTTGGAATAAATATCCCTTAAGTTGTAGCGGTGCAAATGGCGGTAAGGGCCATTTTCTCCGTAGTTCATAAAGCCTGGCTTAGTGGAAAAGCTCGGCTTTGTCACACAAAAAGTCAAGCGTTTCCACTAAGCCAGGTTTTATGTACTACGGAGAATATGGACCTAATAGAATAGACTTGACATACTACGTAGACACTGATGCTCCAACTCTGGTCAGATTTCATTTCTAACAGAAAGACGAAGGAAATATTTTGCTGATGAGCTTGATGTTCAACTGCATCTTTCTTAAGAACAGAATATGATATTCCTATTTGTACTTCGTTTAAGGCTTTATTATAGACTACCTATATCTTCTCTTGAAAGTCCTATCCTGATCTTCTAAAAAAAGTGAAGCCTTTTCTGAGGGCGTTAGGAATAGGACAAAACAACTAAGTATATAATGTGAGTAGATACATCCTTGTATTTATTATTTCATGCTTTTATTACTACCTATATATGTAACAATAATTAGAGATTTACATAATTTACTATTGCTTCTTTGGTGTTTCTTTACATTTTGTCTAAATTTGAATAAAATAAAACTTGTTATACTTATATAACTATAAGGTATCTATATTCTTTGAACTACTTTGCATAAAATAACATCATCTATGTAGAATAACTGTAGTCCTTTCCCTGTATATTGAGCCTTACAAAAGTATTCTGAGTGGGCTGAAGAGAAGTCGATTCAAAACTAGAAAAATCCGTTGTTATATCATTGTTGTGACTTTCTTTTTCAAGATCTTCAGCTTCTTCTTGGAGGTATTTTCTATAGAATAAAACAAAAATATGTATTTATTCAAATTACAAAATTATATAATTCCATACCTATATTCTTCTTGTTGTCCCTCAGTCTCCGGTCTTTCCCTTGAAGTAGTCGGAGTGAATAAATTTCTTAGCGATGGTGGCCCAAAAGATTTCGGACGTGGAAATAGGTATCCGGACCGGAGCGAGTCTTTGACATCTGAGAAAAATTGCGAATTTATCGGAAAACTTTGCAGGAAAGGCAACGGAGGTGGCGGATTTAGATGGAATCCTGCTGAAAACTGACGCAGCGCGGGTTGTTGGTCATTATTGCCATTAGTAGTTGTACGTAACTAGAAAAAAGTTAGTGGAAATGAAATACAATGCGGTAATAGTAATGCCTAAATTTGTTCACATCTAAAGGTAAGTTCCTACACATGTCCCGATAAAATAGACAGGCCTACTTGACGAGATGTCGGAGAAGTTAGCAACACATTCGAAATAGGATCGCTAAAACATATTCCTGCTTGTGCTGCTATGGTCCTGCCTCCTACTTCAAATCTGACCTCGACAACACGTACTATTTTCGAGATACAGCGATTTTTATTTTGGTTGCTAACTTCACCCTTAGCATCACACTAAAAGCAAGATCGCTCAAACATGTTTCTGCTTGTGTTGCTATGGTCCTGCCTCGTCCTGCTTCAAATCTGACCCCGGCAACATGTACTATTTTCAAGATACAGGGATTTTCATTATGATGGTTCGTATTATCACCCTTGGCTTGGGAACACATAAGAAGCAGGATCGCTCAAACATGTTCTGCTTGTGTTGCTATGGTCCGGCCTCATTCTGCTTCAACTTTCACCCCAGCAACACCTAATATTTTTGAGATACACACTGGTAGCATTTCCAGAGTATAGTTGTAGGAAAGAGCTCAAGACACCGTTACCAAATATATGAGTACTTGTCTCTGTATGTTGGCATTTTAAACGAAAAGAGCTAATCTAAACTAACCAGTCTTTTTGTAACCCTCTATATCACTCCCGTAAAGCGGGCAGTTGTGACAATATATATTTATTTTTTGCCCAAACGGCGCTTCATAGAAAAAAGCTAGTCCAAGCTAAACCAAACTAACCCGTCCTCATAGCACGTCTAATTGCTAGTTTTTATATGTTAGTATTACACGAGAAGAGCTATTCTAAATTAACTCGTCCTTGTAATGGATGCTATTCTATTGTATGTTGGTAATTTAGACGCAACGTCCGCAACGAGCTAATCCAAACTAACCCGTCTTCGTATAATGTATGCTAGTCTTTGTATAGTGGTATTTTAAACAACAAGAGCTAATCCAAGGATTGAATTGAAACTAACCCGTTGGGTTTTTATTTTTTTTATTTTTTTTTTTAGATTATTAGGAGGACGGGATAGTTTCACTTCAATCCATGGATCAGCTCTTGTCGTTTAAAATACCACTATACAAAGAATAGCATACATTACGAAGACAGGTTAGTTTGGATTAGCTCGTTGCGGACGTTGCGTCTAAATTACCAACATACAAAGAATAGCATCCATTAAGAGGACGAGTTAATTTAGAATAGCTCTTCTCGTGTAATACTAACATAGACTAGCAATTAGACGTGCTATGAGGACGGGTTAGTTTGGGTTAGCTTGGACTAGCTCTTTTCTATGAAGCGCCGTTTGGGCCAAAAATAAATATATATTGTCACAACTGCCCGCTTTACGGGAGTGACATGGAGGGTTGTAGCTTTGGGGGTCGATGGAGAGAAACGAGAAACTCGCTCAAGTTGTATAAAAGTGTAGATATATATTTTCCCTAATATGCCCTTACACATACACTAGTCCTATAGGGTGCATGACCCTTCGAACACTGGGGTCCGTATAGGGAGCCACACGTCAACGCTGCTTGGGGGACTGTCGATTAGTTTTCGTCACCCTTATGCATTGTCCAGAGGGGCTTTTCCAACGAGAGGTAATTGCGCTAAACAACGATAAGGCTGAAGATACCCAGAGGGGCTTTCCCAACGAGAGGAACTTGCACTGAGGAGACTTAATTCCAGAGGGGCTTTCCCAACGAGAGGTTGCACTGGTTTAAGTCTGCCTGTTGCTTGGCTTGGCCCAACTATTTATATCAATTTATTGCTGAATTGCAATAAACATCCGATAAGCTTGACAAATGGAAAGAGTAGTTCACAAATCTACCGCAAGAAGGCGGTGTCGTTTGCGGAATACATGTGGCAACATGGATGATTACCGACGGTACTCTTGACTGCAACAGGGCAATTTTCTCCGGAGTCTCGTTTTGTCCTCGCCAGAGTGTGGGCGGTTGGTTTAAGGAGCTCAAAGAGCTTCACCGGGTGGTGCACTAGAGGCGTGTAGAGACCAAATTTTGGCTCACCTCCGCGAGTAAAAACCGACATTCATCGCCATCCGTGGATTTGTTTGCGTCTTTTTGACTAAGCCGGCTTAGATTCATAGATAAACAGAAGGTTCACGCGTGGTTACGTTGGCAAAATGGCGGCCAGAGTCTGAGACTCGTGAAAACGCTGTTTGTTTTGACAGAAAAAGGTTATATCCGGTTTCAGCGATTGATCTAGGCAAATCCTGGATGTGCCTTATTTCACATAAAGAAAAATTGAAGATAGAAGAGATTGAAACGAATCTGTGTTCGGAACATGGCCCTGAGCCAGACGGCTTTCTGAACACAATCAAATGTGCTGGCAAATTGCCCTATTAGGAGCAGAACCCAAGAACCCCAGGAAAGAAGATCAAGAGCACAAACATTTTCCCAGTGAATCAAGATCCAGAGAAAATCAATTTGATTAGCACCGACTCTTGATTGCACCAGAGCAATTTTCGAATCAATCGCGAGCAGGTAATTTGGACTATTATTGGTTACTGATTGCTCCTAGAGCAATTTTCCAGTGAATGGAAAACTGGTACTCTTTATTGCTCTAGAGGAATTTTCCAATGAATCGAGACCACTAACATTTTCCCAGTGAATCATTATCCAGAGAAAATCATAATTTGGATTATTACCGACTTTTGATTGCACTAGAGCAATTTTCCATTGAATCGAGAGCAGATAATTTGGACTATTGGTTATTGATTGCTCCTAGAGCAATTTTCCAGTGGGTACTCTTGATTGCTCTAGAGTAATTCTCCAATTAATCTAGACCACAAACATTTTCCCAGTGAATCAAGATCCAGAGAAAATCATAATTTGTATTATTAATTTAATTTGGATTACCGACTCTTGATTGCACCAGAGCAATTTTCCAATCAATTGAGAGCAGGTTATTTGAACTAAGGCGATTTCGCCCCAGATTTTCATCTGCTGTTTGGTAAGTGAATGGTTAACCAATAGGTACGTAAGTGACGTAGCTCAACAATCTCATCCGAATTCAGTGGATAGGGCGTTTGGTACATTTTGACTTTGACATGTTTATTTAGATATGAGAGAAAAAGTAACAGAAAGCTACCAAACCTCCACTACCCAGTCAAACCGCGGTATAGCATCTGACAGACCAAACGGCCTACCAAAGTTGATGTGACGACAGCATCATTCACCCATCCGAAATTGAATGGTACCTGTTCGACAGACCAAACTGGGGTACCAAACTGAGGCGAAATCGCCTCTAATATTGGTTATTGATTGCTCCTAGAGTAATTTTCCAGTTAATAGAGAACTGGCACACAATTTTCCAATAATGAAACGAGATCACAAACATTTTCCCAGTGAATCAAGATCGTGATAAATTCATAATTTGGATTATTACCGACTTATAATTGCACTAGAGCAATTTTCCAATGAATCGAGAGCAGGTAATTTGGAGATTGGTTATTGATTCCTCCTAGAGCAATTTTCCAGTGGATGGAGAACTGGTACTCTTGATTGCTCCAGAATAATTTTCCAATGAATCGAGATCACAACAAGGCCGTATTCATAAAACTGAAGGATATCCTTGTAAGTATAAGGTAGAAGTATAAGGTTTTGAGTCGAAGAAAAAGGTAGGAGCATAAGCATTTCCTTTTTTTTTCATATTCATAATGATTACCTTATACTTGCAAGGACATCCTCTAAGAATAAGTGAATGGTTGTTGGCATGTTGGCTTTATATGTGCCGCGACAGGTTCCACGAACGTTTCTCTTGCATCACGAGTGGCTTGCACATTCAGTGTAGGATAACCTTTTCGATTGACATACTCATCACCATGGCGATTGGCATCCATAACTTCATTGTTGGTAGACGGAAACTTTATCCAGTAAAAGGCTCATCCTCAATGAATCTGGTAGCGAAGTGGCACTTCGGCACGCATGCTAGGACAATGTTGTTTAACGTTGGCATCCTCAATTCAATTCCGTGCTAGCATGCACGCCGACTCCGAAGTGCAAGCTTGCAAGCTGCAACTTTTTTCGACGCGTGCTGACTTGTGTCATGCGCAGTACGATAAAAAATAATTCAGGGCCGAGATTCTAAAATCACGATTCGACACACGACTCGACAACGATACCGGCCTTGTCGTGTCGAAAGGTATAATTCCAATGAGATTTCTAACCTAGAATCGTCGGAAAAATCGTCTCGTTGTCGAATCGTATGTCGAATCGTGATTTTAGAATCCCCGACCAGGATATCCTTGCGTTCGGTATTTTGCTCGAAGAGCAGAGCGGAGCTGTAATCACGTGACCAGCGAGCGCACAGAGCAGTT
This sequence comes from Ceutorhynchus assimilis, assembly GCA_917834065.1. Lineage (NCBI taxonomy): Eukaryota > Metazoa > Arthropoda > Insecta > Coleoptera > Curculionidae > Ceutorhynchus > Ceutorhynchus assimilis. The sequence continues at coordinate 11,478,875 of OU892281.1, forward strand.
AAACGCTGTATCAGAGGGCTCGAAATTTTAATAAACGAACGTGAATGAGCCTGCACCGAGTACACTTTTTAAATAAACGAACGGTAAATTTATGCTCCAAGAACTCAGATCAAAATACCGAACGCACGGTTCGGGACGGTACTACACGCAGAGCAGACTGAAATTGACAGCATTGAGGATGGGTATCAATTTCCCAGCACGCGTGCTGAAGTGCCACTTCGCTACTAGATTGATTGAGGATGTAGCTTAATTTGATTGCGCTACTATGCTGTCAATTACGGCAGTCACTATACGAGATACTGCTTGACTTATAACCAGTTCTTGATCAATGCCTTCCTGATACCCTGGGTCACTGAGATAGCGTAAACATATCTGCATTTTAGGACGGTTGGATAACGCACCTTCTCAAGTTTCAGGATTTATTCCCTAAAATCTGTTGGCAAGGTATTGCACATTTTCCTCTTCAAACCGGAATAATCCTTTGTAATTACGAACAATGTGTTGATCAACGCTGGTTGTAGTGTTAAATCTGTCTCAGTTCCACATCTGCCATTGCTACAACTGATCACTATCCGACTGAGGGCGGGTATTATAAAACTACTTTGGGAGTTAACTTAAAGTTAACTTCTGGAATTAACATGTAATTCAGAAAGTTAACTTCAAGATAATTGTCAAAGCCGTTTTATAATACCCGCTCTTAGTCTGCTACTAACCACACCCCTAATAACACCGATCTCCCAGAAACATCCTATTTATGTACCATTAAGGTCCTTATGTTTCCGACATAAATGGTACATCGCTGCGATGTTTGTAATGTAACATCTCTAGGATGATTGTCCTGAAATGTTTTAGAAACATCCTTTCGAAAATATCTATCGACAAAAAGATTTTTCGTTCTCAAAATTAGATACTTATTACAGCTGAAAAATGGCTAACATTATTTTACAAAACTAGGTAGGACCTCAGACCGGCAGGACCCAGTATTAAATTTGCCAATTTTGTGTGATTTCTGAAAATGTCTCTATCACACACACAAACTAATTTCAAATTCCATAATTAATATACCTGTAATGTATATAGATAAGGTACTTAATATTAATTTTGTATTGTAACAACAGCAAAATTTAATTTTTCATTCGACTTACAACTTGGAATAAAATAAAATATGTATTGATAAAAGTCTTCTCTCTTTTCAACTTTCAAACATCGTGAATATTCGTGAAGCCGAAGTGTATGGCGCAGGCGCGTGCTCAGGCATTTGTACTTGTACCGGTCAGGACAGGAGGGCACGCCACCACGTAGGGTCGGCGCCGCAGCCAGCGCAGACGGACAGAATCAGTCGAACGGGTCGTCCTGTGCGCTTCGCTTGTGTTGTTGGGCGGAATTTTATTTCGTAATGGCGTCGTGCTGTGTGGAGGATTTGTCAATTTGTGGTTTTTCGCTACACCTAGTTGTGCCATTTTGTGTTCGAAAGGATCTCTGCGACCTACCAGTGCTTATTAGTTGGTGAGAAAGATTATTTGTTGAAAGATAACGTCGCATAACTATCAATTGTTTAGTTTATTTAATTTCAATATGGCGTCGGTTAGGAAATTTCTAACTTTTCTAATAAATAGCCCCTAAAAACCCGAACTTCATTCTTCATTAGGTAAGAGAAAATAACCAATAATTATTTTTTGTTTTCATAGTTGATTACATTCTAGGTGTGCAAGTTGAATTGTACTTCAAGAACTTTGGATTTTGGTTCTGTGGTTGTTTTGGTTAGTTAATGGTACCTTTATGAAATTGGAGCACCAAAAAAAAAAAGAAAACGCCGAACTCCCCCACTACAACATGCTGCCACTGCCAAACTATGGTTTTCGATGACATGACGGGGCATAAATACTACATTATTTAGGCAAAATTGTCCGTCGGTTATTATTAGTTGATAGATAATCAATATAAGTATGCATGTACCTTATTTTTTCAATAAAAAATGTTATTGGAAACTGATGTGCCTACTTAATTTTATAATTTTCAATTTTTGTTTTTTTTTTGGAAAAAGTTCTATCTGACTTCCAGAAAATAGAACGAAAATTGAAAATTATTGAATTAGGTAATTTTTAATCCATAATCCTAAAATTCTTTCACGTATTAAAGTCATACTAGAAACATATAGAGGATGTTTCTTACACCTGCCCCGGATGTATTAGGTACATCCCGCGTCATCTTAGAAACATCCCTGAGAGATGTTTATAGGACATCGCAAATGATGACACGGCTGTTGCCTGCAACATCCCAGGGATGTCCCCAGGAAAATAGGGACCTCCCAGGGACGTCTTCATTATCCCTGATGGATGTTTCTGGAATGTTTCTGCGATGTTACTGTGTTATTAGGGACTCGGAATTATTGAAGGATATCCTTTTTATTTAGAGTAAAAGGTAACGTTTATTAATGACCAAATACTTTTTGTGAAGGATATGCTCATACTCTATAAGTATAAGGTAAGGTTTTACTCGGAATATTATGAATGCGAGCTGAAGGATTTCCTTTATATTCTGCAAGTATAAGCATAACCTTTTTTTAAGAATACTGCTCATTCCCAGTGAATGAAGATCCAGAGAAAACCATAATTTGAATTATTACCGACTCTTGATTGCACTAGAGCAATTTTGCAATAAATCGAGAGCAGGTTATTTGGACTAAAGTCTGTTTTTTTTTTTAAAGATAATACCCCAGGTCAAAAATTTAGTAACTATTTTGGCAACGCAAGCCTTTTCCACGTAGAAAATTTGAAAGCATTGACAATTAACATTGTATTGCCAACATAATGTCATTTTGACTTTTATCTTTAAAAAAAAAATTAACACACTTTACTATGGTTATTGATTACTCCAGAGCAAGAGAACTGGTACTCTTGATTTTTCTAGAGTAATTTTCCAATGAATTCAGAGCACAGACATTTTCCCAGTAAATCAATAAGATCCAGAGAAAATCATAAATTGGATTATCACCGGCTCTTGATTGCCCTAGAGCAATTTTCTAATAAATCGAGAGCCGATAATTTGGACTATTATTGGTTGTTGATTGCTCCTAGAACAATTTTCTAGTGCATACCCAAGCAGCGCTTTTACGTCCTAACAAAGTGGTCATTGATGTCTTGACGTTAAGGCGCGACGTCAAATAGACGACTATACAACCCATATTTTCACCAAAATGGAGAATCATTTCAGGGTTGTAACGACGTCGCAGGTCGCGAGGCTTTACTAATTTTCAGCTTATACGTCAGCATACACAACCAGATTTGAACGTTTACTAAACGTCGTAAACGATGACTAACCTAAAAACAAATACCAAACCAAATAAAGGAGGTTCCAGGTTTAATATATTGCACCAAATTCGAAATTTTCCAACGAATCGAATGCGGGTAATGGTTCAAATTTTGAAGATTAAAGGCTTTGGATTAACTGGAAAAATGCTACAGTGACACCCAAGAGCTGATCATAATCAAAATATGGAATATTACTACCTCTTTGATTGCTACTCCTAGAGCAATTTTCCAGCGAATCGGAAGTCAGAGAATTTTCCAAACATTTTCCCAGTGAATCAAGATCCAGGAAAATCATAATTTGGATTATTACCGGCTCTTGATTACCACTAGAGCAATTTTCCAATGAATCGAGAGCCGGTAATTTGGTGTATTATTCTTGATTGCTCCTAGAGTAGAGCCATTTTCCAGTGAATGGAGAACTTGTAAAAGTCCCATTTTTTGAATTGAGTGCCAGTAATAGTTCTCTGGATTCACTTGAAAAATACTACAGTGACAGTCCTGATAGTAATCAAAATATGGACTATTACCGGCTCTTGATTGTTACTCTAGAGCAATCTTCATTTTTCAAACGAATTGAAACCAGAGAATCTAAACATTTTCCCAGTGAATCAAGATCCAATATAGAAAAATCATAATTTGGATTATCACTGCCTCTTGATTGCAACTATAGAGCAATTTTCCAATGAATCGAGAGCAGGTGATTTAGAGTATTATTGGTTCTTGATTGCTTTTAGAGCAATTTTCCAATGAATGGAGAACTTGTGAAAGTTCCAACTTTTGAAACTTTTCAGCGAATCGAGTTCCGGTAATAATTCGAATTTTGAATACTACTGGCTCTGTCCATCGTCCAACACTGCCTGTATTGATGTATATAAACGCCAGTTGATGCTGTAGACCGAAATTGACAAGTTTTGCAGTAATTCATTTGTCACATTGATAATTAAGACTTGTAAAGTGCGACAATTGTTTTCCAACTCACTATTGCACTCTATTAAAATTCGAATATCAGAGCTGTATTCTCGCGTTCACTTTTTTGAAACTGGTTCAAAACAGGTGTGAAATAGTAGGTCTGTTTCTGCAGAAATCACAAACCAGTCAGAGTGAATTTCATTGGTTCAAACTAGTTTTCTGACTGTTTTCAACCAATGAAATTTGCTCTGACTGGTTCATGATTTCTACAGAAACAGACCTATTATATTTTCGCGATAAACCCCTGACGTCACACAAAATTGGTTTAAACCGTTCCGAAATACAATCCAATCCATGTTTTTAAACCATTTTCTCGCGCCGAGAAGTGATGACGTCATTGGGAAACTGTTTTAAACCCAGTTTTGGAAAATTTTTCAAGACTTCGAGACGCGAGAAAATACCACGTCTCATTTTGGTGCCTGCAAGCTTCTTCATAATCTCTTACTACCTCATGTAGAAAGAGCCCTACTAAAAATACGGGCCCTCAAACTTCTTTTTGTGGTTTGAGGGCCCGTATTTTTCTTTGTAGCTGTCATGGGCCCCAATTATTAAATTTGTATGATTCTAGAATTAGTCTAGATGAAAATCAAATAAAAATGTTGTCAGTTTCATGATTTTTCAAAAAAGTTATTTCAGATCTGCAAATTGAAAATTTTCAAAAAAATAAAATAAAAAATCTTAGGGCCCAGGTCAAAATATCTGGGTGAAAAGCTGCTATGCTTACGGCCCCACCTATCTCAGATACGTATGTCTACTTATGTGCGGAACACCTTGTATGTCTAAACAAAAAGGTATATACCATAGAGGTATTACTACGAGAGCCCGTGACACAAAAGCCTCAGTCATCTGTTAGAAGGCCTTTTTTTGTTGGCCCGGTACGCCAAGTCCTCGGTCAACTAAAAAACATAATGGTTGGCGGGTTTCGGTGTGCAGAAGCTGAGAGGTGGATGAATTTTCACTACCCCAAAATAAGGGTTTCTGCCTTATGAGTCAGAAGCTTTTTTTTTGTTGTGAATGAATAATATTGGACCTACTGAGGCCTGAACAGGAACGGTTGGCGAGCCTTCCCCCTCTTTTCACCATGCCCACCGCGTTTTAAATAAGATTCTCAAGGGAAGTTCCTGCCTCATAAGTCAGAAAGACGAAAAAAATGGAAATTATACATTTCCGCTTTCTCGTCCGTTCTGAGCTGGGTTGGCAGCCGGTTGGCGCTCTATTGTTTATATAAACATATGTTCAGGCCTCAGTAGGTCCATATTATTTATTCACAACAAAAAAAAAAGCTTCTGACTCATAAGGTAGAAACCTTTATTTTGGGGTAGTGAAAATTATCCACCCCTCAGCTTCTGCACACCGAAACCCGCCAACCATTACGTTTTTTAGTTGAGCGAGGACTTCGCATAACCGGCCACCAAAAAACGGCCTTCTAACAGATGACTGAGGCTTTTGTGTCACGGGCTCTTAGACTATATATACTTATTACAAAAATTTATGCATGTAAGTACCTATTTAAAATTAAATATAAATTTATTTTTGGCCCAAACGGCGCCTCATACTTTTCGCTTAAAATATCAATATACAAAGACTAGCATTTATTACAAAGAGTTAGTTTGTTTTGAGCAGGATAAGGCAGGACCATAGCAATACAAGCAGGAACCTGTTTGAGCGATCCTGCTTCCAGTGTATTGCCAAGGCTGAAGTTAGCAATCAAAATAAAAATCGCTGTATTTCGAAAATAGTATGTGCTGGGGTCAGATTTGAAGCAGGATGAGGCAGAACCATAACAGCACAAGCAGGAACCTGTTTCAGCGATTCTGCTTCCAAGGGTGAAGTTAGAAATCAAAATGGAAATCGATATATTTATTTCGAAAACGATGGGTATTGCTGAGTTGAAGTTTAAAGCAGGACAAAGCAGTAATATAGCAGCACAAGCAGAGGTGCAAAATCCTGCTTTCAATGTGTTGCTAACTTCCCCAACGACTTGAGGAGTACCCTTTATGTTTGGAGTTTGTATATCTGAATTATTTTGCGAGTAATAGATAAAAGCTTTTCTATCTTTAGACATTTTTGTCAAACTTCAATCCTTAACAGAGTTACATTTATAAAAATAAATAATCTTCCCTGAATATTGGAGCTTTTTTTTCAACTAAAACATTCTAGGAATATGGATACATTTATAGAGGCAATTTGGAGAAATATTCCTAGAAATTCATAGACCAGATCCTTTATGATAATTGTTTCATGTGTTATAAAAAATTCTTACCTCTCCTGTGATAGATGGAAAAGCAATGTCATGTCGATAACTCGCCAACGGAAGCAGTTGGCAATTGGAAATAACGAAGGTCGCGCTTAGCCACAAGGAGAGCCTTGAAATACTGATCTGAAACAAAAATATTTGGACCAAATTATTCATCAATAATAATCTAATGATTGATTTAACACACACACATAAATTATTAGTTTCCTTGACAAGTAACAATTTATCTGACCAAAATATCAAAAAGTAAAGTGAAAAACGAAACTGTCTAAATATGGGTGAAGTAATTAAATTGAATTTTGTCTATAGCCGTGACCTGGGCCTAGCGGTTGCGAATTTGATCTCGTTATGTTTTCCCATATAAATTAGTTTCGTCTACCTACTTATACATGAAAAAATCAATAAATCAGTTTTTGGTACAAATAACACATTTTTTTTTTGTCTTATATGAATGAATTTTTACATAACCGTTAAGCTCCCATGATAATATATGTACCAAATTATTACAAAATAAATCCAAAATCGTGCAATTTCTCCTTTTACTTTCAAAGTCGACCATCAGAATTTCAAATTGTTGGGTTTCATGTCAAGAATTTTTATTGACGCATATGTGATTTTCCTTCCTCGTAGGTATTCCGATTTGATTTTTATGGTAGGTATTAGTATAGACCAATTATTATTACTTATTCAATATTATTAATGATTGTTTCTGCATAATTTAACCGAGTAAATAATGCAAAATGTCATGTAAAAATGGTAATAAAAAACTTATTATTGATAATCGACTGACAATTGTTCGTATTAGATGATTTTGCAATGTCATTTAGTAGTACTTACCTATAAATATTATGTAATTTAAAACAAAAACCCAAAACTTGTGTTTTTTTTTGGCAAGTAAAGCTCTCTATGAAATGGCAAAACATTATTATACTTGGATAGGATTCGGAGTTGGTAGGGTTATAGGGTATTTTTTGAATGAAAAACCAATTCCTCTTCAGCAACTAGCCATTATTAGTCAAGGGGACGAAATGCTAACAAATTATTATCCTATACAATACAGAGTATTTCGAAAAAGTTTTTTTGAATATTTCCAAGTTTGCTCAAACACCCTATATAGAATTGATACTTGGAAGTTTAATAGAGAATTTAATCAAAGGCACTTTATTATATTTATATAAGGAAGAAAATTATTGCGTTAATTATCCCAAAAGATTATTTCTATATATGGAGGGGTAAACCATTGCTCACTCAATAAATCCTGAAAGTTTGAAGTCCATCTGATTGCTTGAAGTATTTTTCAGAAGCTTCCAAAGGTGATTTAATAGAAAATTTGTAGGATTTTCTTGCAGGTGAGGTAGGTAGGTACTTATTTTGGATATAAAATTTGTCAAAACTTTGAAAAATATTTCCAATTCTATCGTAGATAGAAACTTGAAATTTTCAGGGAATCTCATTCTACTGGAGGACTACAAGCAGCTCATTTGGAGCTGCTGCTCTTTTTTCATAAATTTCGGCTTTAAATCTCACAAGTACCTTGATCTTCAAATTTCATTTTCAATAGTGTTGTTCCAAAAATTTGTTATTAAATATTAATATAATTTCAGTTAAAATATTTAAATATTTAATCAATTACATAGTACCTACTAATTATAATCAATATCATGCGAAAGGCCGTAGATTTATAATCATTGAACTCAATTATTCATTCTTGCAAAACACTTTTGTGCAAATCAAAATTCAAAAAATTAAAACTAACCATTTTTTTTTCTTCTAGGTAGCACACGCACTATTAACTTATCACTAAAAGTTTATGGTAGTACCGCACGTTAAAAACAAATAGACGTACACGCGCCAAATCGAACAGTTCCTTCTTTTACCCCTTCTATTTTTCTGATTACAGCAGGAATCCCTTTCAGATTTTTCAATTTCAAGTTCAATGATTAATGAGTGGGTTTACCTTACCTTCATTTTACGTTTGATGACGTTGTGTACCATTATGATTCAAAGTGTCAGGATAATTATATCATTTAGGCTCTAATTCATTGTAATTAACTTACTAATGTATACCTATGATAAAAGATCAAGGATTAGAGGTATGAGGCATGCACCTACTTTATGAAAAAGACCAATAATAATTATTGGTAGGTACTATTTTTTAGGCGAATATTATAAGAAAAGGTCTTTTTACCAACACTAACCAAACAAATCCAGTCAGATAAATGACGTGATATTTATCACGGTAATGTTTTACCATTCAAATTGGAGCAATTATTGTTGAAGTGATTGGTTTAGTTCCCACAAGTTGACCAATCACTTTTTTGATTTGCATAAATACATCTTTGAATTGTTTCGTTTGTTATGCTTGTTGCAAAATGTTGGTTTTTGAACATTATATTTGTTGAAAGAATTTTTATATAGCGATTATTGCAGATGGGCATTTTTTCCATTGTCTTTGTTCATCCTGAAATATGTAGGTACCAATGAACAATATTGAGCATTTGGATTTAGGTTCGTGTGTCATTGATATTATACGGAAAGAATATTTTTGAGCAGTTTCTGGCAACATGTTAGCAGATTTTCTGGCAAAACAAGGAGCTGCGTCCTACAAAACTTCTTCAAGGGCCAGAGGAAAGAACTGAAAAAATTATGGTAAACGGACTAACTCATTGCAGATGGTGCATATATCCATTTTAGTATAAAGAGAAAAGACATAAGTGTTAGCTCACTATGATAATTGCCTAGTGAAATATCACCTCAAAACGATAGACAAAGCAAAAAAAGTCTTTAATTTGACTTCTTCTCAGATCATTCCTATCTTTGACTTCATTTTCTCGGACCGTCGAACGAATGTTCTAGAGAATAATAAGCTGACAATCCTGTCAATCTCTTTTCGTGTTTTTTCCTTGTTTTTGCAAATTGGCTGTTCTAGTTCTGTTCTCCCTTGTCCAGTTTTTTTTTTGATATTGAGATTTGACTGTTTGTTCACGAAAATTTGCGTTAGGTTTTCAAAAGTTTAGAGAGCAGCGGGACTGTAGGCGCTTAATTCAATTTTGCCGCACAAATATTAATGGACATAAACCCGAGCCATACAAAGACAATGGAGGATTGGGACTTACTTTGTTTATGCTGGTTTTCGTCGATGCAGAGGAGCTCCTCGTATCCAGAACATCTGCTTCTTAGCGACACACCAATACAACACAGTCTTAAAAATAATAATGAGGAATTTCTGCCTTGAATTTGACAGGTTTTGGGATTTTTGATAACGACCGAAAAAGAGGAGGTGGTTTTTGAGACACGGCTTCGTACTGCTTCCTGTTTCCTTCTCATAAATCACATATTTTTCATACGCCGCGTCTGCGCGAACGGTGCCAATTTTGATTTGAACTTGTATGGCATTTAACGTTTTTTTTCTTTCATATAATTTTGGAATGAATATAAAAAATAACGAAGTTGCATGAACACTGTTTTTGGACTATTTAACTTAATAAATGTAATTAACTAAAAATTTGAAAGAAGAATTGGTACTTTTGGCCAATTACAACTCGAGAAGATATGGCAGAATATTAAGGTTGATGAAAAAGGAAGGCTACATGGTCCAAGTAATTTTATTTTTTTGAAGGTCCTAACTAACAATGGATCGATTAAAAAATTATATATATATATATATATATATCTGTTATACCTTTATACCAATGAAGCACTGTATAAGAAGTACCTACATTAAAAAATAATGATAATGGTTTCCACAAGTAATTTTGGCAATTTTTACCGCCAGTATAATAAGCATATTCTCAAAATCAGGATTATTCGAGGATTTTCATCAAATTGTAGGTCCACCTGGGTTCTTATTCTTGAAACAGAGGGGAGTAGCGTTCCTGGGAGAACGAGTGTTCCGTCTTTGTTGCTTATATTATCAGTTGCATTACATTGAGAAAGACGGAACACTCGTTCTCCTGAGAACACTGCTCCCCTGTTTCAAGAATAAGGACCCTAATCCATAGAAAATTTCCTTTTTTCCACAGTAGGAAAACTATGGGAAAAATATCAATTCCAGCAAATCAGCAAATGAAAGGATTTCTTTATTTCGATATGATGATGATCCATGATTCATCACTGAAAAAGTCTAATAGAAGAACAAATTTTATATAAAGAAAGGGTTCCGGGTAATGTAAATAAACTCCGACAATACAATACCTTTGTCTAATTTTATCGGCAGTCGACTATTTACCCTCGCGGAAGAATAAAGTGTCAAAAAAATAATTAAACATTTTAGTGAAAAATGAATTTTCCAATAATTGATGATTAAATTTCGTAAGTAGGTACCAACAACTATTTATCAATTCTTGAATGATAAACCCTTAATTTTTTCTGATAAATTTTCAAACATCGATAAAGCCAGGTTGACAGGATCCAAAGTGTATGTGAATCGTATCTGTTTATCCAAGTCTATTTTGGATAAGTCATAACCAATGACATGGCTGCCAATTTACTTTGGTCCAAGTTCACTTGGACCGTGTCAACCTGGCTTGAGTAGGCTGGCTGCCAACTTATTTTGGTCCAAGTTCTCATCCAAAGTGCACTCGGAGCGTGTTAACCTGGCTTAAATTCTAGTGGTTAGCAAATTGAAACTTGCACCAATTTTTACTTTACATAATATTTTAGAGAAAAACATCGCCGCCACATGTTGTAAACCGGCTGTTTTACTGCGGATATCAAAGCACTTATTAAAATGTTAAAATTCATTATCAAACAAGAATAAAAATTCTAGAAAGGCGCCCTAGAATTTTTATCCTATTTGAAAATAATCGGTATGGAGAAGCTCTTCATACATTGAAATAAACAAAGGTCCTGATTCGCTTTATGTTTCTAGAGAATCAGTGCAAATATGTTTTTTTTTGTATGTCTATAGTTTAGGCTAATATCTTTATCATTATTCAGCGTCCTGGATCCCCTGCTGAACATAGCGAGCTCCTCAAATTGTTTCTAGGTGTCCATTTTCTATTCTAGCAAATCCAGTTTGTCATGATTCTTTTCGTGTAGGTCATCATATATTTCATCATAAGGTTCGCAGTTTTCTGAACATGTCCGGCCGATTTCATCAGCTGGTTTTTGCTCTGGATACAGCACAAATGACCACTTTCAATGCCTGAACTCTTGGTTGGTTTTCACAGACAATTCAGATCAACAGAGGTTTCATATGGATCATCAGATGCTTGTGTAACTAAAAAGGTATTGTCTTAGTTCAATACTTAAATTTTAGTACTAAAAAGCTATCAGCTAATCCAAGAGAAAATTCAAATTTTTGACAGACTTTTTCATGAGCCATGATCCTAACTGCCCTTCAGGCACTCCACAGCAGGTCATAGAAAACTCCAACATGATGCTTTTATCAACCTTCCAGAGGAATTACATTCTGTTTTTTTTTTCAGGTGTGACAGGTACAGGAACCAAAACTTTGGTAAGCTACTCCTGGTTGGGTAAGTCTGGCATTGGACTTTGAGCATTTGGCTTTAATGTTGTCAATAACTTTCTCTTCACAAATGATTACTATTTTTCACTAATCGAAATTGCGTTTCACTGATATCCAGGACAACAATTCATGGTTTGATTATTTCTTTTTGGTATTTGGTGTCCCCTGGGGAGGCCGTCCGCCATAATAGGTTAGGATCCCATTTGTTACACTGAATATACTATATAAGGTAAGTGTAGCAGTGGGGCACTACCGAATGCCGGCGAGAAATGGTTGAATTATGATTTGCTGTTGGATGTCAGGCTGCACAATGTGGTTTTAAGTGAATTCAGCCTATACTGGGCCATATAAGAATAGCTGAATGCTCAACAACTTTTTCAGGCAAAATTGTTTTTGTGTTTTCCAGATGAAGATACAAGTGATCAGGTTCTATATTGTAGCGGAAATATTCCTGTTTGAAGAAGATTATTTCAGAAGAGGAAGATTTGTCTAGTTTAGGTTGGAATTATCATCATCACACAGCGTCCTGGCTCCACTACTGAAGATAGGACTCCTCAAGTTTTATTTCCAGGTCTTCTTTTTCTAGACAGCTGCAATCTAGTTTGTCTTGATTCCATAGGTAGGAATTCTTCGCAGTTTTCTGGGACGTCAACATCAATATGGCAAGCCAATTTATAAGTTGGCCTCTGCTCTGGAAAAGACACAAATGACCACCCTTAACCCTTGATTGGTATTAACAGAGAATTAAAATCAAAAGAGGTTTGTTTCATGGATCAAAAGTTGGTGTGTCTAAAAAGGTATACTAATTTTCTTACTTCAACACTAAATCTTTACATACCTACTAAAAAGGTTATCCATCCGATAAATTCAATTTTCATGGGTATTTAGAAAGTTATTTGGTAACTTCTGCTTTAGGTGTTTACTATTTTTAACCTGTGAAGTTCTTTGATTAAAAAATCCAAGAAAAAGAAAAAATTAAAATTTTTGATAGTCTTTTCAGGAGCTACGATCTCCAACTGCCCCTCAGGCACGCCACCAGGTCCTAGAAAAGTCCGTGCATGCTTTTATCAACCTTCATCCAGAGGAATTACCTACATTCTGGTTTTTCTCTTACAGAAACCAGAACTTTGGTACCTAAGCTACTTCTGGTTCGGTAAATGTGGTGCCTAATGAACTTTGAGCATTTGGCTGTAAACTGTTTTCAATAACTGTCTCTTTGAATGATTACTATTTTCCACTTATCGAAATTGCGTTTCACTGATATCCAGGACAACAATTATTCATGGTTTGATTATTTCTTTTTGGTATTTGGTGTCCCCTGGGGAGGCCGTCCGCCATAATAGGTTAGGATCCCATTTGTTACACTGAATATACTATATAAGGTAAGTGTAGCAGTGGGGCACTACCGAATGCTGGCGAGAAATGGTTGAATTATGATTTTCTGTTAGCCTATACTGGGCCATATATATAAGAATAGCTGAATGCTCAAAAACTTTTCCAGGCAAAATTGTTTTTGTGTTTTCCAGATGAAGATTCAAGTGATCGCAGGTTCTTTATTGTAGCAGAAATGTTCCTGTTTGAAAAATATTATTCCAGAAGAGGAAAAATTGCCTAGCTTAGGTTGGAATTATCATCATCATCATCGCACAGCCTCCTAAGTCTACTACTGAAGATAGGACTCCTCAAGTTTTATTTCCAGGTCTTGTTTTTCTAGGCAGTTGCAATCTATTTTGTCTTGATTCCATAGGTAGGAATTCATCGCAGTTTTCTGGGCCGTCAACATCAACATGTCAAGCCAATTTATAAGCAGGCCTTTGCTCTGGAAAAGACACAAATGACCACCCTTAACCCTTGGTTGGTATTTACAGAGCATTAAAATCAAAAGAGGTTTCATGGATCAAAAGCTGTTGTGTCGAAAAAGGTATAATTTTCTTACTTCAACACAATGTTTAGGTACTAAAAAGTTTATCCATTCGATAAATTCAATTTTCATGGGTATTTGGGAAGTTATTTGGTAACTTCTGCTTTGGATGTTTACTATTTTTAACCTGTGAAGTTCTTTGAACAAAAAATACAGGATCCAAGAACTTTGGTACCTAAGCTCCTTCTGGTTGGGTAAAGGTGGTATTGAATCTTTGAGTATTTGGCGGTAAACTGTTTTCAATAACTCTCTCTTTGAATGATTACTATTTTTCACTAATCAAAATGCAAGTGAATTCAGCATATACTGGGCGATATAAGAATAGCTGAATGCTCAAAAACTTTTCCAGGCAAAATTGTGTTTTTTGTATTTTCCAGCCGAAGTTTCAAGTGATCAGGAGATAGCAGAAATGTTCTTATTTGAAGAAGATTATTCCAGAAGGAAAACATTGCAAGTTTTTATTGTGTCTAGTTTAGGTTGGAATCAACATCTTCATCACACAGTCTCGTGGGTCTTCTGCGGAAGCTGGTCCTCCTCAAGTTATATCCAGGCCTTCCTTTTCTAGGCACTTGCAATCTGGTTTGTCTCTGATTCTTTTCAGCTTAGGAAGTCTTTGCAGTTTTTTCGACCATCCGCACTTCTCAATCTAGCAACATGATTGGCATATTTCATCAGCTGGCTCTCGCTCTGGATACGGCACAAATGTCCACCTTCCCTTAAATGCTTAAGGTTGGTATCTACAGATAATTCAGATCAACAAAGGTTTTATGGATCAGATGCTGGTGTATCTAAAATAGTTATTTATGGTACTAGTGTGTTATGTTGAAAATAAGTCACGCGAGAAAGATTTATACATATATATGTATAAATTCTCAAGTGACTTAGGAAACATAACGCACGAGTGGCATACAATGTTTTATCCAACAAGTAGAATTTTTTTTTTTTTTTTTGTGAGATAATACAAAAAAAAATACAAGCTTCTATGCGTCGGCGTCTTCCAGAACTATCAGAGCTTCTGGTTCCAATGAACCAACGAATTTTACAATGACTTCAAATTCGAATAAACCGTTAACGTTTCCTTTAATTTCAACTGCTTGTAATAGTAATAAATAAATAGAATACTACTTTAAATATGAACGTGTGTTATAAGCCATAACTCACTAATAAATAGAATACTACTTTAAATATGAACGTGAGTTAAAATTCATAACTCACTAGTGAGTTATGGATTATAACACACTAGTGTGTTATTTGATAGTTTACTTGTCTAAAATGACATTAATAATAATAGTCATAACTGTCATGTGTTGGATAAAGGTAATTTCCTAACTTCAACCCTAAACTTTTAGGAACCAAAATTGTGGATTTTTTGTGGATGATGAGATAAGTGAGCATCGTGCTCTATTTTGTAGCGGAATTGTGAATTATTCTTGTTCAAAAAAAAAATATTCCAGAAAAGGAATATAGTGCATGCCAGGTATAGGTATGTCTTTTGTATGTCTAGTATCTAGTTAAGGTTGGTATCCATCATCATTATTTGCAGTTTGGTTTGCCTTGATTCTATTTAGCTGGGTCATCATTCCATCAAGTAGGAAGTCTTCCCAGTTTTCTGGACCATCCGCACAACTCAATCCAACAACATGTCCTGCCTATTTTTATCAACATAAGAACCATAAGCTGGCTCTCACTCTGGATTCAGGACAAATGACCACAAACCGTTGGTTGGAGATTTCATGGACCAATGGAAATACTGTTTTTCTTTTTCAGCTGTGAAGTTATATGTACGTCATTTCCCAAAAGTATCCACGATATGACCGAATCTTCCGGCATGGGGCCCCGGGGAGGCCTAATGCCATAGTTGTCTTGGATCCCTTTTGTTGCACTAATATACTATTTACGGTAAGTGTAGCAACGGCGCCATCCAAGCTGGCAAGAGGGTGTTGAATTATGGAAAGTTGTCGGTCTTGATTGTACAATGTAATTTCAAAGTGGATTAGGCCTAAAGGGGAAAACCACTTGACAAAAAAAAAACGCACCAACAGCTCGTACCTCGAGGGTGGTGTGGAAATCGGGCAATCCAAATTACAAAGACACGCTTTCTATAATTTCAACTCCTTTGCACTTGAGATTGGAATTTTTTAATTTTTGCGCTGATCTTTTCTCAAACATTTGGGCTACATAAATCTCAACGATTCCCAGTAGGTACTTATGGAATTTGCGATGTTCCAACCAATTTCAAAATTTCTTTGAATAAATTTCTTAACTTTAAAAATTCATATCTACAATTCTATCATAGATACAAACATTCCTTTGAAAATAGGCGCTTATATCACACATCTTGTTCAATTTTGTTGTCGTTATAGGTATCTAGATTTGGATTCAAATGACATTCTGATTACGCATTAAAATTATTCGGAAATTTACCTAATTTTTCATCAGCAAGAGCCAAAAGGCCAAACTAAATGTATGAAATTGGTATCATCGTATAGATCATACCTATAAATGTGTAACATGTGTGAAAACTATTGTTACATTCAATGATTAAGATGAAAAATATCCAATGATAATAAGTAAAGAGGTTACCTTGAAGATATTTCCTATAAATATTTATACTTTTATGTAAAAAATTTGTTCTAATAAATTATTAAATTAATTATTAGAATTTGCTCACTGCGAGAGCCTTCTTTTGAAGAGGCAATTTATTCATCAATGACATTGAATTTCATAATTTGTGATCATATAAACAATAATTAGAAATACAAGCTTCCTCAAAGTGACTTTTAAGCCTAAAAATTTGACTCTCATTAAAATCCAGATAAGGTGTGTCCCCGTCTAGCAAATCACTGGCAGACTTATTTTCAGTGAGAGGTCACTAAATTGGTCATCTGTAATACGTAATTGAAAGTCTCGCCAACAAAAAGAATTACTTGCGTAATCGCATTCCTTCAGACCAGTGATCGATCTGACTTAAGTAGCCCCAAGAAATACTTGGTTTAATTGAATATTTTAACCATTATTTACTTGGAGTTTATAATTATTACCTACCTTCTTGTCTGTTTATTAAAATGGAAATTGTATATTTGGAAAAGAATAATTTTCAAGTTGAATTTCAGTTCTGCAGGGTTCAACCGCTTGAATGCTCCAAAATCAAAGTTTTACACTTATCTGATTCAAATTTTTGCATTAGGAGCTCTGGAAATGGAGTTTTTTGTTCAAATTTCAGTTTCATTACATTCGTAAAGATTTTCGTGATTTCCCGATCTATTTTAATTCTAAGAAGATCAAAAATGAGCTTTCCTAATCGATTGAATGATCAAAAATCAAAGTTTTACATTTTTCTGGTCCAATTTTGGCATAAGGAGTATCAGGAATGGGATTTTTATGCTTTTTAGTTGAAATTTTAACTTCATTAGAGCTGGGAGAAAGACGTCACTATGCTTACATATTGTCACGGCTTTGGGTTGCCTTACAGAAATCTTGGGTTCGTTTCGTTTATTCCAAAAATCAATGTCCAATTAACACAGCAATAATTTATTCCACTTAACAATACACTCTGACACTAATTACTTTAATAACTAACTCAACAATTAAACTCTTACAACTCGCAATAATCACTATTTAAGTCGTATCACAGTCAAACTGAAACTTAACTTACAAACCAATGCCGGCCTTCTTATATATTCCTAAATCTATTCCTGTAAAATCTAGAATACACACGAAAATTTTATTTTCCCTATTAAACTAGAATAATTCGCTAGATTCTAGTATATTCAAGAGGGAATGCCAAAGATTCTTGACAGCCTGGCGAACGCCACAATATGTACAATGATTTCCATATTTGGCAATCACTGATCAATCAATCTCATGTATTCCCATCCCAAGAAGATTGCCAATGATTTTCAGATATTTTTGTATGATTACCAAATGATTTCCATTTTTTCTGGGGATTCCTATATCATTTCCAATTGATTACCTGATTTCCTTGATGATTTCCTACAATCATCCGATTTCCAGCTGATTTTGTCACGATGTCTAGTTGTTAAGCTTCGCATTGATATGATCAAAATAACAGTCTTTTCTCTTATAAAAACACGTTTTCACTGAAAAATTGGCACTTTCTGAATTTGCAACTTTTCCAAAAGTAAGCAACTTCTATTTTCATGGCATGGCTGTCTACGCCCACACCGATTTTGTTGTATAGGTATAATATAAAGTTGTTGAGCCCTGGATACCATGTGTTTACACTGCATAATATGGATCTAAAATAATGGATGTTTCTTTGATTTCACTAGGATTTTCTGATTCTGAATCAGTGACATCTTGAGTTAGGGTTTCACTGTCGGTTCCACTCGACAAACTTGTTTCTGATTCTGATTCAAATGTGCTATCATCTCTGCTTCTCGCCCTGCCTAATTTATTCTATTTTCCCTTTTCAAGTTCTTATTGTCTTGAATTCTCGACTTTTTCATTTGTGTCTTTCTCAGGGACTTTTCGATAATTACTCGATTGGCAAACGTCCTTCTCTGAAAATAACCAATTTGAAGTTGAGCCCTAATAATCTCTTAATTGTAGAGAATCGCAATTGCTAAACCCTGATGTGTGAAGAAATTCTGTGTCTTCTTTTGGCAAGTCGGATTCGAAAGAGGTTTCAAGATTGATGTTTTCATTTCTATGATCTACAACATTGTCATACTTTAGGTCTGTTCTCATCACAATCATAGTCAGCGCGAATTTTATTGGTTGAAAATAGTCAAAAAACTGGTTGTTGGCGATTTGCACCAATCAAAAACGCTCTGACTGGTTTGTGATTTCTGTGAGAACAGACCTAATAACCTTCATCTCGTTCTTTTCAAGTTCTAAACTCTTCGTAGTCTCGGGTTCAGTTAATGGCTCAATTATTGGGAAACTCGTTAGGATTTCAAATTCATTTAAAATTATCTGCATTCAAACTTAGTCCTAAAGGCAAATACCTACACAACTGACCGGTACGCTGTATCGTTAAAAATGTATGATATGCGATTTCTGGGTTAAAATGAGATGATATTCCCAGAGATTACCACATGATTCTCAGCGATTGCCAATGGATTCCTATGTGATTTCCATTGAGTCCTAGGAGATCCCTAGCGATTCCCTGGGACTCTCAAGGGATTTC
Source organism: Ceutorhynchus assimilis (assembly GCA_917834065.1). Lineage (NCBI taxonomy): Eukaryota > Metazoa > Arthropoda > Insecta > Coleoptera > Curculionidae > Ceutorhynchus > Ceutorhynchus assimilis. Next base: position 11,497,955 of record OU892281.1, read on the forward strand.
CATGCATTACTACCTATGTGATTTCCAGAAAATGTGCAATGATTTCCACTAGTGGCTTAGAAGAGTAGTATCAACCTACAATTATTGTGAACTAACGAAAATCCTCTGACAATTTGAAAGATTAAATAAAGTGTGTTCGTGTTTATAAGTATCAGCCAATTTGAACTTTTCAAATATTATTAGAAAATCATGTCGAATGAGTGATTTTATAACAATTGCGTGATCCAATATCTATGTGGGTATAATTGACCATATAGATATCAATGTTAACAATTCAACTATCACGCACCATCTACTATTCTTTACTTTTAGCGAAATTGTTTAAATTATTATTGAGAACACCTATTTTTCTCCTTCTATATTCATGATAAATTGTGACATGATATAGGTAACTATTCGGACTCAATTATAGTGTCAAAATCGGTAATTTCTTATGACAAATATCGTGTTTTAAATTACAATTTTTTATTTTTTTACCACCATCTATAGGCGAATGATTCAACTTTCTCGTACTAGCATTTACTGGGTACTTATATTTTAGCAGAAAACTTCTTTGTGAAAGGCATCTTGGCATCATGACGAAGGTATTTAATACCAGTTTTGGTTTCCGATTCTTTCTCAGCCAGATAATCTTAACTTCTGAAGTTATTGAGAAGAGATTGACTCATTAAGAAACTGTAAGTATGGAAATGCATATTTAGCTCACAACTCACCTAAAACCAAAAATCCATTTTGTGCTATTTAATTTTATAACAAATAAAGACATTCATTTTCTCATAATCTCATATTGTATACCTAGCTAGAACTATTATCAGAAAATATCTGAAAACTAAGAATCCCAACAACAATAACTTTTATGCTTTTGCTATAGGTAGATAAGTAGGTATATACTTGTCGTTTTTCAACCAGGAAATAAAACCACAAACAAACTTTCATTCAATTTGTTACGGAAGCACAATTATTTCAAAAATAAGAGGGTACCTGCACGGGAGTACTAACCTGATAATTGGTGAGGTCATTACCGGAATCGTTAAAGGTAATCCGGTACCTACACAGCTCCGGAATCTAGATCGAACCACGCCTTTCGATTTTGTTTTCGCGAAAAGATAATTCATTTTGTTGTTAATAAATATAATGATTGCGTATTGTTTTAAACATCTTATACGGGATTCTTGTACGATTGTGAATAGCACGATGACTTTGTTTATTATGTATTTATTTGTTTATGTTTGGGAATGTATAAAAATTTTGTTTGGAAAGTTGCACATGAGTATAAAGTTTCCTCCTATGAGACCAAGGAACTACCACAGATACAATTATTATATAATTACCCTACAAAGTTATGTGATACTTTGTATCATTTTCATTTTTCGAAATTTTCCAAATTAACTTTTGTCGGCTTTTTTAAATTTGTATTTCACTGTTTTTTTTTTTAGAATTCTCTTTTTGTTGTGTTGCCTCTCTATCATGTTTAGTGACTATTTCCTTTCCTTTATCGTCTTATTTTTCACTGTCATCGTCTGATGTTTCTTTCTTTCTTTCAAACTGAGCTGTTAAACACTAACAAGAAAAAGCTCAGTGGTCAACTGAGTCTCAGCCTTCATTAGAATCTCAGACGATGTTTTACAGACCTTAGAAAACGATAAGAGCCATATGGTATCTAGATCATCCACTATAAGTCACTCACCAATTTCTGGCCAAGAATTCTCGCCTTTGGTTCAAAGTTTGCTTCATCAGAGAGAATCGTCAAACAGCAAACAAGCGTGTTAACTCAACCAAAGATAATCCTACTTCGGAGTAGGATTATCTTTGACTCAACTAATCCACTGCCTTAAAACATTTAGTATACACCACCTTTGTTGTCAACTCCTCAAACTAACTCAGACGACTCTGAAACCCCTTACAAACGTACTAGAGGACTCTCTCATAAAGCGCCAAATAATTTGAAACCTCCTCTAAATTTTTTTTTAACCAATTTGCTAGTTTGGAATCGCTCCCAGACAATTCAGTACACCCATATCATCCATTAGTTCAAAATAATGGGAAAGCGAGTTCTATAGTCATCAACATTGGCCACAGGCGGAAAATATTGAAGCTCCGATCATCAATATTTGATGGAAACTGTCTGAAGTTTACTCAGCCGAAGGGATCAAGGAAATGACACTCTTCCACTACCAGGGTTCCTGGTCAGCTGGAACAAAATGAAATTAGAACTGATCAACAATATTGCTCGGGTTTAGGAGAATGGTTTTGGGATAAAATGAAAGTCGACTTGATAACTGTAATCAAATTGAGGTTTTTTATTCACAGAAATACATTAATTTGCTTTTAGGTTCCTCTCAGTTTGATTTAAATGGTCCATCAGAAGATCTCCATCGCATGATTCCAGGAGAATCCAGCTCACCAGAAACCGCCTTAAGACAACCTCACGTTGAAGCACCCAAATGAATCGCAACATTTTCGTCAGAGAATCCAATCTTTTTCTAGTAAAGGACTACAATAATCTTCAATATTTTAGTTCCAGAGATACAAATCCATTGAGAGCAAGAAGAAAAAAGTTTATAATTTTTTCAACTTTTCCTCTACATTATTTTCAAACATTTCCTACTTTCATAATAGTGATGACATTTAAACTATAATATTCACTGACCTACAGCGACATTAAGCCCCTATTGGCAAACAACAAACACAAAAGAAGAAAATATAATATTTTCGTGCCAATTTCCAAGCAGGTTCTAGTATGCATTAAGTTCCGCAATACTCCCGCACTATTTACTTTTAAGAACAGACAAAATAAGTACCACAACGTGTAGTAGGAACGATGGTTCTTTAGGGAGTGCTGGTTGCCAGGGTCGCACTCGCCAAGGTTGGTACCGGCGGTATAAAACCTAATCCACGGGGTACTGGGGGGCAGTAGTTGGTGATTAGTTGCTGTTAGGGCATTGTTAATTTAAAAAAAAAATCAAAATGAAATTTTTTGTGAGTATAGAATTTGTTTTATTTTTTTGGTAATTGGCAATTTTTAAGCAGAATTTTTTAGTTACTGAAAAACAAAAAACCTTCTACAGATGGTGGTGGTGGTTTCTGGTTCGACATTCTTATTTGGGTGATTTACATCAAAATATTTACCCTAGTGAGTACCTATTTTGGATTGGATCAGAATTCTTTCAAAATTTTTTTGGGTTTTTGTTTGATCTTTGATTTCAAATATTGGAATTTGTAGTTTGTGTTAGTGTGCCTCTTTCATTCTTTTACTTCCTATCATAATAAGAATTCAAATTCAAATAGTCGTATTCTGACTATAACTACAACTGAATTCCTTGTTTAGGTTCTCAAATAAAATATTAATTGCGAGCAACATGCAACAGTCCCATGATCTACGTAAATAACTAGTTTCACTTTTCTTGGACTCCATCTTCAGTTAGTATTGTTCATTAAACTTTAATGGATAAACTGGGTCTATCGACTACATTCTTTTATTAGCAGCAAAACTTGAAATAGTTCCAATTGGATCTGATTACGTAACATGATTTCGATCCCTAGTGCTTTATGACCAACCTTGCCTTAACTTTTTGGAATATTCATATTGTATTTCCATGTGTATCTTGATGTGGACTAATTACACTTTTCTATACCATCAGGCACTTGTATCTTAATGTAAGATTTAAACTTCCAGAAAAATGCGAATTTTTAATCGGAAGTTTTTTCTGTATTTCTTGACAGCGCTGGTTTTGAAAAAAAAAAATATAACAATATTTATTGTTCATAGGGATTGATAAAAATACAATTTTTCTCAAATTCCTCGGAAATCAACAAAATCCTTGTCGACAAAAACCTCAAAATTCCTACTTTTTTTGAGGCTTGAAAGAGAAATTTGTGATTTTCTGAAATTCTGAGATGAAGGATGTTTTTAGTTGAAATTTAAAATGCTTCATCAATAAAAACCTTGAAGAGAAATAGTGTTTGAGGTCATTTCTGATATAAGATTCATAAACATTTCAAAAGGATAACAACTATTGAAGGTAATTGGTTTTACTAATTGAATCCAATTAGAAAATAATATGTCACTACTACTCTAGTTCATTAACAAGATAAAAAATCCAAAATTTGCATTTACTTTCTATATTTTCTTCATTTCAATTCAATTTATTCTATTTCAAATATTTTATAATCCAGAATTTACATACATTCCCTTTGTTTATTTTCTCTACTCTACTAATTTTATTTAAAATTTACATGACTATGTCCAACAGCTTGTAATGTTAGTAGGTACCCCATAGGTACCACATTCCGGAAGTTTTGCTTTGCTTGACCAAGGCTAACGACTTCAAAGAAAAAGCAGTTCAAAAATCAATCGAACAGACAACCTTAAACCAATTTATTACATAAACCAGATATCGAATACTAAAAAACTTGATCCAATTTTTTCTGGGGTCGGATTTTAATAACTATAATAGGGATATTAATAAATTTTAATTATTAAACTTCGTGCCGTTACGTTGCACTTTTTCCTAGTAATAATAATGGTGGGAGCTTTATAGATGGAAACGCACCCAGTGTTTGCCTATTCAAGAATTCGCCTGAGATAATTTTAACCTTTCGGGTTCGTTTGCATAATACTACATGGAATTGCAATAGGAGACAATTACTTTATTATTTAACGGGTCTTTGTATAGGCCACTGGTTTCAACCAATAACTCAACTTGAAACAATGAAACCTCATCTAAACTGTTAATTCTATAATATTTATTTGAAACATTTTTCTGTTGAATTCATACCCCAAAGATAAGTTGGTAAAGAAAACGACAGTCCCATTTGGAAGCAGTTTAAGATGGATTTTGGAGGTGAGACTAAAGGAAAATGGTATTTCCAATTTGTTAAACTTAAATTGGGAATAGCTAAACCTTTTCTATGATTTATTCGGTTTGCCAAAAAATTTCTGAAACGAGATGTGGCTATCAACACGATTTTATCTCAGGAACTATAAGTGCAAATGAGCTGAAATTTTCAGAAATTGTAGTATCTTGATTGGGATAAAATTCAGTGAAAGTTTCAGCTTTCTCTCTATAATGGAAAAAAAGTTATGACCTTACTAAAACGATGAAATTTCAAATGTTTTTTGTTGAGATTTTGTGTCCTAATGATCAATTAACATTGCCCAAACTCCATACACTAAATTATTCTCAGATTTGAAGCCGAAATCTATGAAAAAAGCACTCGGAAAAATTGGAAAATTGATAAATCACCCCAAATTGCTTAACACGACTTTATCTCAGGAACTATAAGTGCTGAGCTGAAATTTTCAGGGATTGTAGTCCCTTGATTGGGATGAAATTCAGTGAAAGTTTCAGCTTTCTATCTATAAAAGAAAAAAAGTTATGACCTTTCAAAGTTTTCCAAAATCTAAATCATAACCTTCTTACTAAAACGATGAAATTACAATTTTTTTTTTGTCGAGATTTTATATCCTAATGGTCATTCAACATCCCCCAAACTCTATACACTAACTTATTCTGAGATTTGAAGCCGAAATCTATGAAAAAAGGCACTCAGAAAAATTGAATAATTGATAAATCACCCCAAATTGCTTAACACGACTTTATCTCAGGAACTATAAATGCAAATGAGTTGAAATTTTCAGGGTTTGTAGTCCCTTGATTGGGATAAAATTCAGTGAAAGTTTCAGCTTTCTATCTATAATAGAAAAATAGTTATAACCTTTCAAAGTTTTCCAAAATCTAAATCATAAGCAGCATAAGCTCCAAACATTGAGGATTGTATGTGGTCCATTTTTTGGGCAGATGATAGGTTTGAAGAAAAACAGTCTTGAAAATCCCAAAAATTCTTTATTTATGTACTACCGGTTTCGAAGCCTCAACGCTTCATCTTCAAATATAAAAAGACTAAAATTGAAAAAATACCACAATGAGCACCAGTTTTATTATTTTCGTTGAATCAATCAACCTCTAAACTTGGTTATATTAGTCTTAATATCTAAAAACTGTAACTTACATATTTAATAATAATGAGAGTTGTCAAAATCAGGTCGATTCGGAGGAACAATACCTGGGCATTAGGCAAAATTGTCAATAAGGGATGTTACCCTTTTTGAGTGTTATACTCATGTCCAAAAACAGGAAGGTCGGATATTTTTAATCTGAAAAAATTCCAGGAAAATTATTGAAATTTATTAGCAGCCAAACATTGAATTATTCTCAGATTTGTACCCGAAATCTATGAAAAAAGGCACTCAGAAGAACTGAAAAATTGATAAATCACCCCAAATTGCTTAACACGATTTTATCTCAGGAACTATGAGTGCAAATGAGCTGAAATTTTCAGGGATTGTAGTCCCTTGATTGGGATAAAATTCAGTGGAGTGGAAGTTTCAGCTTTTTATCTATAATAGAAAAAAAGTTATGACTTTTCAAAATTTTCCAAAATCTAAATCTTCTTACTAAAACGATGAAATTTCAAATTTTTTTTTATCGAGATTATGCGTCCTAATGGTCAATTAACATCCCGCAACCTCCTATGAAAAAAGGTACTCAAAAAAATTGAAAAATTGATAAATCACCCCAAATTGCTTATTCCTGATGTTTCCTTGTAGGTATTCAACAATGACTTAATATAAATTTCCTAATACCTCCTGGAATGGTAATTTCTTGTATTTCCCAATAATTTCCTAAAAAAAAATACCTAATTTACTGCATTATGCTGCGTCACGCCATGATACCTTTGTAGGGTAGGATGTATTTCCTCGGTAACTCCTGTACTTTCCGGTAATTCATGAAGATTTTTAATAATTTCCAAATAATTTCCAATTTTCAAGGTGCTTGTATGAAGCTTCCCAGTAATTCCTCGTATTTCATGGTAATTTCTTGTAGTTCCCGTTCCCAATAATTTCGTATGACTTTTTTTATAGTTAGGTAGGTACTCCCCTATGCTACATGTATTTATTTAGTAATTCCTGTACTTCCCGGTATTTTCCAGTAATTCCAAGTAATTGATACAAATTTCGTACTTCCGTTATTGCCTAGTATTTCCCTTTAATTTTATGTAATTCCTAGTATTTCTTAGTTAATTGCAAATAATCTATAGTAGGTACTTTCGTATGATTTCCAGACACTTGATTACTTGATATACCTAACCCCAATCAAAAAGTTTTTTTGAGAGACTATTAAAACTAACACAAAACAGTATTATCAGTCAATTTTTCCCAGGAACTTTCAAAACTTCTCCCTTCTGAGTCAATTTCGCACGTTCATTGTTTTTACCTGTCTACCTGAGAATATTGATTCCACCGAAGTTTCCGGAGAAACTTCAGAAACAATTTTTTTAGTTGATTTTCTCAATTCTCAGGACACTTTCGTCGAAACTATATTCTCTTCTTGACTCAGTTTTCCCCGTAGATCATCAGAAATCTGCTTAGTTAGTTAGTTTTTGCCGGAAACTATCAAAAGTCCTTTTCCCCTAAAACTATCAGGAACATTTTTCTAAGGCACTATTTTTTTCCCTTGTTCCAGGCCTGTCCGACTTATTGTCCCCATGCAGCACTGAAACCTGAGAAGGCTTATTGTACTTAGCCTGTGTGGTTTATCCCAAACACTTCAGTATTTTTGTGCCTTGTACGAGGTTGTACATACATCAGGTCTTTTACTGGGTTTTTGTGTTTCATTATTGTTTCCAGTTGTACATTTCGCCCTTTTGCATGGTTGGTGGATGAATTCCGTAACATGATTCTACGTGGCAGGTGTCCAATGTCGCCGATGTTCTTTACGAATCCAGTCTTTGGTGTGGCCTCTGGTCATACTTTTTGGTATTCCTAGAGCCGGTTCTGGCCCGATAAGTTTTATCTCTGTCGACCCTTTGCGAGTTCATCAGCTTTTTCATTGCCTTCTATTCTTCTGTGCCCTGGCACCCAGATAAGTTTCACCTTATTCTGGTCCGCCAGGGTCCTGAGTTCTTCCTGGCATTCCCATACTAGTCTTGATGACACTGTCTGGCTCAAAAATACTTTCAATGCTGCTTGACTATTAGACATTATAAGGATCTGCCTGTTGGCTGTGGCTCTCCTGTTGTTCTCTGCTGCGCATTGGAGAATAGCATATACCTCTGCTTGAAAAACAGCGACATGTCTTCCCAGTGCATAGTGATTGCTATAGTTGGGAGAGTATACCCCTGCTCCGGTACCAGACGTGGTCTTCGACCCATCTGTGTACCAGGCGTTTTGTTTTTTGATCTCCGGTATACCATGTTCCCATTCAGTTTTGCTTGGAAAGCTCACCTCGAATGGTCTGTTTAGGCAGTATCGTCTTGGCATGTAGTTGGTCCTCATATTGAAAATCACTCCCCCACGAGTTCTACGATTCTCATGTGTCCCGTCCTTTTGTTGGAGGCGGTTGTCAGCTGCAGTCTGTACGCTCCCATCCTTGCCTCCCCCTGTATCACTATGTGTAGAGGTGGGAGGTCTAGGAGGGTCTCAATGGCTGCTGTTAGTGTGGATCGCATTGACCCCGTTATTCCTGAGCAGGCTAGTCTTTGCACTTTGCTGAGTTGGCATATGGCACTTCCCTGCAGTGTCTTGGGCCTCCAAATCAGGGAGGCGTATGTCAAGATAGGTTTGACCATCATGTTGTATGTCCAATACAGAATGTCCTGTCTTAAGCTCCAAAGCTCCATAATTTTCTATGCAAGCGTCTGGCTATCATGAGTAATGTTACCGCTTTTTTGATGGTGTTTTCCAGAAGTTGATTCCAGGTAGGTTTTGAGTCCAGTGTTACCCCCAAGTACTTGACCTCGCTCGAAATCTGTATAATTTCACCCCTTGATTTAAGAGGTTCCAGGTCTTGTATTTTATGCTTTCGGGTAAATACCACGATGGTGGATTTGTTGGGACTAATGTTTAGCCCTTCTCTCTCCACCCATTTTGCTGTTCGGACGGAGTCCTCCGTCAGTGGACACCTTAAGCAGGTTATCCGCCACTAGATTGCACAGGAGTGGGGATATTACCCCGCCCTGTACACCGTGGCCGCCAGTGTTTCCTCTACGGTGGTGGTTCCTACCATTCTTTCTCTTAGCATGGAGTTGATCCACACACAGCAGGTGTCCTCAACTCCTTTGTGCTTGAGAAATCTGGTTATTGAATCGAAGGAAGTGTTGTCAAAAGCTCCCTTTATATCCAAGAAGGAACCTAGCTTCACCTCTTTATTGGCCAGTGCGTGGTCTCCACTATGCTGATCAGCTGGTTAGGCGCTGTTTCTGTTGACATCCCTGTCCGATACGCATATAGGTCTGGATGTACCTAGTGGTCTGTTTGCCAAAAAACCGTCCCAAATGTGACTGTCTACAAGTTTTTCCAGTGTGTTAACCTCAAATGATGTAAGACTAATGAGTCTTAGGGACTTCGCCGTTTCCTGTCCTATTTTTTCAGGTTTTAGTATGAACGATACCCTAATGCGCACTGACACTAGACAGTATTAGATTAAACTACTTTCTTTTTGGTCAATTTTACTCAGAAACAACTTTCGACCTAAGCATCTAAAATCTTCTAATCTTAAAAGTACCAAGTACCAGAACTTTATTACCAACATCAACTTGCTATCGCTTGATATGCTCTCACTGAATAAAAATTTGTATTTACTTTTCAAACATGCTCATTTCTTACGTCCAAATGTCTTAATCATAAATTCCCTACAGAAAGAACAAATCGTTTTCGCCCAGGCAGGAATCATCGATCAGGTTTATAGCTGAATTAGCTGATGGGTGAAACTATTTCCATAAGCCATACATTAGGTTGTACGATTTACCTGGGAAACTAAAAGTTAGTTTGCATCAGTCCGGTGGCCGGTGCACTGAGCTAAATCACAATAAGCAATAATGAGTTTCGCAGTTAGACACTACAAATTTAAAATGTGAGACATATATACATGGGCGTTTTATCATTCATAAACAAAAATGCCACATATTACATGGTTCAAGTTACCTACTTATTGATCGAACGAAGAAAAGAAACATCTCGAAAAATCGGAGCCAAGGCAACAATTTTCACATTAGAGAAGCCGAATGAGATAACTATAGTGTGTATGGATATTCGTTCAGTGAATATGCAAAATGATGCAGAGTCTTCAACATCATACTCCTTCCCAACTAGACTCACTTATTACTTGTATATCTTCTTTCTATCTTTAGTTATTTTTGCATTGATTTCTACATCATCTCTCAAGCTTCAACATAATATTTTCTTATCTATGACTGGTTACAAATACTGTTAATGGTCGACTTTCTCGAAATTTTGAAAATGCATAGTCAAGCTATCGAAAACAACTTTTGAAATAACCTTTATTTTGTAAATTCTAGGTTGTCCTATCAGCAGTGCTAGGCCTAGCTCTTGGCCAAGGCTACAAAGGTGATCCGAGAACAGCCGCCATCGTAGCCGAGCAAAGATATCTAGGCGGAGACGGCCGATTCGGCGCTACCTACACACAAGAAGACGGAGTAAATTTCAAGGAAGAAAGTGAAGCCGATGGCACTCGCAGAGGAAGCTATTCCTACGTTGATCCCAATGGCCAAAGGTAAAACATTTTTCCCCCAATCAATTCAAAAATAATAATAATGCGTTATTTTAGACACACCATCAGCTATACTGCAGGCAAACACGGTTTCATGGCAACAGGCGATGGTATTCCTCAACCATTGCCAACCACCTTGCCTGTAGCTCCCCAGCCTCAATACCAACCGCTACCTCAATACAACGCTCCAGACTACCAACCACCACAACAGCAATACAGGCCCCAGGCTCAACCACAATACCAACCTCAGCCACAATACCAACCACAGCCCCAATATCAGCCACAGCCTCAATACCGACCACAACCACAACCAAAACCACAATACTCGACCACTCCAGCTCCTCACAGGTTCTATCCACCAGGAAAATTGTCTCTTAACAGATCTCCTGATGGTTACAGTTACACTTTCAATCAAGCTTAAGCTAACTGTTTTTTTTTTCTGTGACTATTTTGTATTATAATTTTTTTTTCTGTATATTGTTGTTTGTATACTAATGTGAGGCTTTCTGAGACTGAACTGAGGTATTTTTTTTTGTGTGTAAATGTGAAATAAAAGTGTTTGAACACGATGGTTATTGTTTTTTTATTTTATTTTATCAAGCATTTCTGGCTATCATTTTCTAAAAATTATTTTTTGTGAATTGTGAATACCTATTACAGTAAAACTATTTTTGTTGAGATTGTGATGTGAACTTACAAAGAAGATCCCAGTGGTTTAACTGTAATTTCAGTCACCTATAATAAAAATATTGAAATACCCATTTAAAATTACAAATTTTGCTTACATTAACATGCGGTGGAGTAGATAGAGCATAAATAACTGCAGCCGAAATATCGTTGGAGTGCAAAGCTGTCAATTGTTCCAAGAACTCATCTGGAATTTCAGCAACTGAACAAAACTCTGTTTTCACATATCCTGGACTGATGCTCTAGAAAAGAAATCTTAGCAACTTGAAAAAACCCTTAAGTTTAAATCCTTACAGTTACTTTAACAGGAATTTTTTCCCTATTCAAATCATTGCACAGGGTTTCTGCCAAACCTGTTACTGCAAATTTGCTAGCTCCGTATACACTTAATCGAGGTATATCCAGTATTTGGTGTCCAGTTATACTGTTGATATGAATTATATGCCCCTTGGTGCCTTTGGAGATCATGTTTTGTAGAGCTTCTCTAGTTGCGATGCAAAGAGCCAGTACATTTGTATCTATAGAATTTTGATTTAATTTGAAAATTTATTAATATAAATTTATTCTTACCAAGCATTGTTTTCCATTTTTCAGTATCGCCATTAATTAGATCAGTTGACAGCATTAGCCCAGCATTGTTGACTAATACATGAATATCGCCTAATTTTCTGATGATTTTCCTGAAAGCTGATTTTATATCTTCTTCAACTGTCAAATCGCATTTGAAACCATAAAGCTTGCCAGGTTCATCTTTTAGCTGTTCTGCTTGGTCTACTATGCGATCTACTCTTCTGGCTAATCCAGCAACCTAAAAAGGAACCTCTGTTAAGGCAAGTTTTTTTGAAATCATATGGTTACTAACTATGACTCCATTTTTTACCAAATCTTCTACAATAGCAGCTCCGATTCCTGCCGAAGCACCTGTTACTACAGCCACCTTACCAACGAATCTTTCTAAACTTAAATTCATGGTTGTTCACTATATGAGGATTCAAAGAATAATGGGATTGAAGCAATTAAGAAAACTTTATTTATAACTAAGGAAGTAGGTTGTGCTATAATTCTATTGGCCAGAAATATTGTTTGTATTATATTGTCACCTTGCACAAAAAAGTAGCAAGAGGTTTCTGCATAAATAATAAGGATAAATGATAAGCTAGACTTCTTCTAGTTGCAATTATTTTATTAATAAATTATCAATAATCCATAGTTTTTACCACGTAGGTGTAAAAAAAAGCCAGACATGTTTGGAAACTCTCAGGTATTTACCTGATTTAAAATTTATAAGAAAGTATCGGATCTAATTGCAGTAGAATTATTAAGCAATTATAGAAAAGCAAAAAATGTTTTATTTTCCACACAATTTTTCTTTAAATCAAATTCAAATTATCCCCCATATTGATAGTCATTGTTAACTTCATTTAATCTAGATGAAGTATATCTTGTTTCGTAAGCTGATTGGTATTGTGGTCTTGGGTAAGAACTCGGTGGTCTAGTTCTAGGTATGTATTCCTCTTGAGCTGGTTGATAAGGTTCTGGTTCACTAAAAACATTTTAAGATTGAAAAAAAAAATATCTTAAACCCAAAAAATTCTACCTGTAGTACTGTTGTTGAGGTTCCGGAGGAGACTCGGGAACATTCTGAGTAGCTGAATTCACATTTCTAGTACCAGCAAAATAATTGAAATTTACTTTAAGTCCTGTAGGATCTTTATAAGAATAACTCCCATGTATATAACCTGAAGGATCTCCTTGAGCGGCATGACTAATACCATCCTCTGTTCTATATTGGAAACCAAAAGTACCTAATATAGAAATCACAAATTAATATTCGCAATAATCGCAGTGCGGCATTTTTAAATTTACTTAAAATGATTTCCATGTTTAAATACAGATTTTTATCTTATATGACACATTTACACGCAAGTTATTCATGAACAATCCACAATATAAAAATGTTACTGTTAAGAAACCTAATTTTTCTCAATCAATTCTTATTGAATTTTTTTTTGGTCGTTCATCCAAAAGGTCCGACCCATCGAAAGTTCGCCATGCAATGCATGGAGCAAATTGCAACTCAAGCTTACAATTTCACTAAAGCCAAAGGATTTTATAGAACCAAATTCCTATTAGTATTCTCAGTTTCAAGACACATTCAGAGTCCTGGCTATGAAATTCAAGAAGACTTATTGAAGATGCTGCATGGTCAGAAGCTTTGGTCCATCGAAGTTTCTCATGTCGATAGAAGGGAGTTTAATTCGTATTCGGAGAATTGTATTGAGGATTTGAGGCTGGTCGATGCAGTGAATTCAACCAGACTTTATCAGCCTCCGAATTGTGTGAGAAAACCCGTTTTACAATTGAAAACTAACTGTTACATTATAGTAATTGATAATTTGCAAAGTTTTTATAGGCGGTTGGATAATATTATAAACGGTTCGAATTATAACTGGAGAGCTTTGTTTATCGTTTATTACGCTAAAATAACTACAAAGAGCTATGAGATAGCTTTGGAGCTTGTTGTAGCTTTATATGAAAATTCTATAGCTAATATGATTATATTGGTTCCTAGGAGCGTAACAAAGTTTGGCTTGTTTGTTTTGAAAAGATATAATGCTGTTGGGGTGAGGTGTTTCACGGAAATCGATACCAAAATGGGGTTTCAGTGTAATGATGGTTAGTATTTCGAGTTTTTCATAAGGGTACTACTACCTTTGAATTCTGATTTCAAAATTTTCAAACCTCAATTGCTCGGTAACCGTTTTTGACCAAATTCGGACCAAAAGTCAACTTTGTTGCTCAATTGCTCAAAAATAATTTGAGCTACTTTACTCAATTTTGTACATATTTATGGAGAATTTAATGCTCTTTCCAATGGTGTATAATTTCTTTCAATTTGCTTGAAATTCAACAAAGATACGGGCAATTGCTCAAGACATGTCAAGATTTTGAAAATTTTCCAGAACCAAAAAATAAGATTTCCTTTTTATTTTTGTTTCTGTTTGAAATGGCCATTTGGAAATGATGTCAGGATCGTTTTCCACTAATTTTGACTCACTCTATCGATTGGTAAAGTCAAAATTGAGCAAAACTGAAAAATAAAAAAGTCGAGTTTTTCATAAGGGTACCCCCTTTGAATTCTGATTTCAAAATATTCAAACCTCAATTGCTCGGTAATTGAGAAATTTTCAGAATTTGTAGCTCTTGTCAAGCTCTTGAATGCCTGTAATTAACAATATTTCCAGGTTTATAGTTTTCGAGAAAATTGAGTTTGAAGTTTTTGACAAAATTTAGACTAAAAGTCAACTTTGAGGCTCAATAAATCAAAAACTTTCTTAGCTATCAAAATCAATTTTACATGGATTTATAGAGAATTTAATGCTCTTTCCAATGGTATATAATTTATTTCAATTTGCTCGAAATTTAACACTGATATAGGCAATTGCTCAAGACATGTCAAGATTTTGAAAATTTTCCAGAACCAAAAAATAAGATTTCCTTTTTATTTTTGTTTCTGTTTGAAATTCCATTCAAAATATTCAAACCTCAATTGCTCGGTTACCGTTAAGCAAATTACATTGAAATTTTCAGAATTTGTAGCTCTCCTCAAGATTTTAAATACCTGAAATTGACAATATACTCAGGTTTAGAGTTTTCGAGAAAATTGAGTTTGAAGTTTTTGACAAAATTTAGACCAAAAGTCAAATTTGAGGCTCAATTACTCAGAAACTTTCTGAGCTATCAAAATCAAATTTGCAGGGATTTATAGAGAATTTAATGCTCTTTTTAATGGTATATAATTTATTTCAATTTGCTCGAAATTTAACAAAGATATAGGCAATTGCTCAAGACATGTCAAGATTTTGAAAATTTTCCAGAACCAAAAAATAAGATTTCCTTTTTATTTTTGTTTCTGTTTGAAATTCCATTCAAAATATTCAAACCTCAATTGCTCGGTTACCGTTAAGCAAATTACATTGAAATTTTCAGAATTTGTGGCTCTCCTCAAGCTTTTAAATACCTGAAATTGACAATATACTCAGGTTTAGAGTTTTCGAGAAAATTGAGTTTGAAGTTTTTGACAAAATTTAGACCAAAAGTCAAATTTGAGGCTCAATTACTCAGAAACTTTCTGAGCTATCAAAATCAAATTTACACGTATTTATAGAGAATTTAATGCTCTTTCCAATGGTATATAATTTATTTCAATTTGCTCGAAATTTAACAAAGATATAGGCAATTGCTCAAGACATGTCAAGATTTTGAAAATTTTCCAGAACCAAAAAATAAGATTTCCTTTTTATTTTTGTTTCTGTTTGAAATTCCATTTGGAAATGATGTCAGGGTTGTTTTCCGCTAATTCTGTCGCACTCTATCGATTGGTAAAGTCAAAATTGAGCAAAACTGAAAAATAAAAAAATCGAGTTTCTCATGAAGGTACCCCCTTTGAATTCTGATTTCAAAATATTCAAACCTCAATTGCTCGGTTACCGTTAAGCAAATTACATTGAAATTTTCAGAATTTGTAGCTCTCCTCAAGATTTTAAATACCTGAAATTGGCAATATCCCCAGGTTTAGAGTTTTCGAGAAAATTGAGTTTGAAGTTTTTGACAAAATTTAGACCAAAAGTCAACTTTGAGGCTCAATTACTCAGAAACTTTCTGAGCTATCAAAATCAAATTTGCAGGGATTTATAGAGAATTTAATGCTCTTTCCAATGGTGTATAATTTATTTCAATTTGCTCGAAATTTGACAAAGATATAGGCAATTGCTCAAGACATGTCAAGATTTTGAAAATTTTCCAGAACCAAAAAATAAGATTTCCTTTTTATTTTTGTTTCTGTTTGAAACTCCATTTAGAAATGATGTCAGGGTTGTTTTCCACTAATTCTGTCCCACTCTATCGATTGGTAAAGTCAAAATTGAGCAAAACTGAAAAATAAAAAAATCGAGTTTCTCATGAAGGTACTCCCTTTGAATTCTGATTTCAACATATTCAAACCTCAATTGCTCGGTAACCGTTGGGTAAATTGCATTGAAATTTTCAGAATTTCTAGCTCTTATCAAACTCTTGAATACCTTTAATTAACAATATTCCCAGGTTTATAGTTTCTGAGAAAATTAAGTTTGAAGTTTTTGACAAAATTTAGACTAAAAGTAAAATTTGAGGCTCAATTACTCAAAAACTTTCTGACCTATCCTATCAAAATCAATTTTGCATGGATTTATAGAGAATTCAATGCTCTTTCCAATGGTATGCAATTCATTTCAATTTGCTTGAAAATTAACAAAGGTATGGGCAATTGTTCATGACCATGTCAAGATTTTGAAAATTTTCCAGAGCTAAAATTGTACTTCAAGTACCTCTAAATCTATTAAATATATTTACTTCATACTTGTACTTCAAGTACCTACTTTCGTAATGTACTTGTGCCGGCTCTGAATAACTATATAAGTTAACAAAGTTGAGTTTCAGAGACATGCAACGTGGTCGTTTTACTCATCTACCTAATCTTTATTATAAGACAAATATATCGAACATCCTTTTACCTCTCACACTAATTATTTCTCTCCATTTTCTAATTGTATAGTCTTAGCCTTAAAATTCCTCCTATGTATCTTTTTTAGCTAAGTTTCATAGTGTTTCTTCTCTATTATCATTCCCTATCCTATCAGTTTCCATTATCTATCATTTGAAACTCTTCCATCTTTATATTTCTCAATACATTCTGAGTCTGGTCTGATGTTCTTTGTAATATACTCCATAGGTCTACTCTAAAATTGTCCAGTTGACGTTATTCTTAGCAGTCTATTTCCAGTTGTCCCCAATCATAAAATATATTTGAAATGTTTTGTCCAATTTCATTCTCAGCTGATGTGGTAGATAGTTGATGTATTTGGGGACCGCCTTAACTTCATACTGTGAATCATTCTGAGATTTTGAAAAAAAGAGTTGCGGAAAAATCAAGAAACGATAAAATTTCCTCCTCTTTTCTTAGAAGAATTGTACCTCTGTAACTCCAAACCCCAAAAGGTGCGTTTTCTCAAGTTCACCTGACTTTCGTAAAAATATCTCATGTTATAAACTAAACTATCCAGGAAAAAAAAGACACAAATTTCTTTTAGGCATACTGAAGAGCCGAGCAAACATATTCAAACAATCCGAAGTTAAAAACTACCACAATTGCTTCGTGAACGTTAAAGCAGTACCGGTAGAACCATTCGTAATTTCAACTTGCTTGGGCATAGAACCCACAGTTTTAAAAGAAATAGGCAATTCGCTTAACGTTTCATTTGAAATCGAAATCTCTCCGAATGCCACCATCCAACTAGGAGTAAGAGATTCGAACGGTTCTTGGACTGGATTTCTGGAACCGATTTATGAAAATTGGGAATTAGGCATTGGCAACATTTCGCCTGATGGAGAGTTGGTTGAAGATTTTACTTTTAGCTTAGCTTATTATTATGCGCAAGTTGTTTTAGTAATACCAATAGCTCCAATTATACCAAGGTAAAACCAAATTTTCAATTTCCAAATAAATCAATACTGTATTTTTTAGGTGGCGAGTTTTAGTGGCAATATTCACAACCGAAATGTGGGCAATATGCATAGGTGCAATCTTCGGATTTGCCATAGCGTTTTACGTCTTTAAACCGA
Source organism: Ceutorhynchus assimilis (assembly GCA_917834065.1). NCBI lineage: Eukaryota > Metazoa > Arthropoda > Insecta > Coleoptera > Curculionidae > Ceutorhynchus > Ceutorhynchus assimilis. The sequence goes on from OU892281.1 coordinate 11,515,873, forward strand.
AAAATGAAGTTGGAACTTTCAAAAAGTTTCACAAGTGCCTTATTGCTGCCTACCAAATAATTCAAGCTCATCCAGTTGCGATACAACCAATCTACGATTCGACTAGGGTATTGTTTATAAGCCAGGCAATATTTGCAATAGTAATTAATGCAGTTTATACTACTTCTTTGATTTTTTATCTTCAAAACACTATAAGGGAATATCAGATTACTACTGGCAGAGAAACACAGGAAAGGAGTGAGTGTATTTTTATTGAGTCACTTTTTGGTCTTGTTACGTAAATTACTATTTCAGATATGACGTTTGGAGGATCTCCGAAATTTCGCGAAATGTTTAGATCGTCTTCTTCCAAAAATGCCGAAAACCTACTGCGAAATTACCAGACCGTAGACGAAAGTATGGACACGTACCATTATTGGTTGAAGAGGGTGGCGGAACGAAATTGTTCTACAATCGCAGTAAAAGCTACCGTCAATTATTTGTTGTTACGCAATGATCCTATTGTTACTACTAAGCATAACGAACCGAAGGTTTTCATTATACCAAAGGCTCTCAGGGTTCAACAGGTAATTAGGAATTATTTTATCTATAGTTTTTAAATATATTCGAAAGTTTGCTCCTCAAACAGACTAAATACCAAAAAGAAACAGTGGCAACTATGTTTTCTATGAACTTGAATTCTTCACATTCTTTTCACGGGTGTTCTTAATTTAGGCGGACAGTACAGAGCAGCATCAAAAATCTATAAATTTCATTTATCGGTTAATAATTTGTTCTAGGTTGGTATTATAATGCGTAAAGGTCATTTTCTAGAAGACCCAATAAATTACGCCATCCAGAAACTTCTTATAGAATCTGGAATCATAACAAAAATAAGAGGCGATTATCTTCAAAAAAACATGATTCTGATGACTCAGTCCGAAGATGACGATGATTCTGATGAAGATAAAGAAGAACATTCGAAAGTAACTCCGATCTCCTCTCACCATTTAGAAGGAGCTTTCGCACTGTTGGCTTTAGGGTTTGTGTTGGGATTTTTGGCGTTTTTAGTGGAGCTTGCTTGGTATTTTAGTCGAAAAATGTGTGTCAGAAAAAAGAGAATTCCGTATTTACCATAGACGATGTTGCTATAGTAAACACTTACCATCACTTGTTGGTTCGATCCTGGAATCTTGGATAATTGTAGGGTTGAATCTTCTGGATTGCGACTGGGAGAATGTCGATCCAGTAACTATCCACAGCATCCATAATATCTATAAAATTTAAGTATCAGGTACAAGTGTAAAATAGTATTTATCACCTATTTAATATTATTCTCAGTAAAATTGTTAATTAATAAGAAAAAAATCTCCATACGTATCTACAAATTATTTGTCATCAATTTAATTTTATGGCTTTATAGTTTTTAAGAAGAGGAAGAGCAGAAGTCAAACTTCACACTTCACACTGTTATTTGTTGATAATCAGTTGATTTTGCCTTGCTTTCTTCAATTATTATTTTTTTTCAACTTGTAAAATGTGTACATTCTATTTTTGAGTAATACTCCACGGTAGAACCTACATACCCGTTATCTTGGCGCCCAACGTGGGGCCGTGGAAGGATTATCGGAACTCTTTTTCAATGCAGTTTGCTGCTGCCCCCACAAAACAAAAATTCTAAAAAACAATTGTAAGTGATTCGCCCCGACTTTGCCCCGTGTGTGTCGGCCAATTTTGGACTCCGTGCAATCGTACAAGTGACATTTTAGACTACTTTGTTAAATTGATTCGCCCCGATTTTGCCCCGTATGTGTCGGACAATTTTGGATTTCGTGCAATCGTTTAAATAGATGTCCAAGACTGTAAGTAACTAGATGTTTAATTATTTTGGTGATTCAGAGGAACCAGATAGTTCATCGACATCATCCACATCTAGAAACCCTTACGAGCTTCGTTCTCGTAGAATTTGTAACCTAAATAGCAATATGAGCTCTGTCACGTTAACAGACGAACAGTTTCAACAGCTTATGTCTCGCTTAATTGTAGCCCCTCAGCAACAAGCTGCTTATCAAGCTCCAGCTCCTACTGGGAACTTAGCAAAATGTAACTCAAGGTTTGATGGTTCTTCAAATGCTGATGTTAACGCATTTATCGATGCAGTAGAAATTTATAAAGACTGTAGTCTAGGACAAGATGACAATGCTCTTAAAGGTCTGCCTATGTTGTTTGATGGTTTTGCTGATCATAAAAACAGCCGTACGCTGCTTGGGGTGGATTTTATCCAAGCAGCCAACCTTATCATTGACGTACCCAACAGTATTTATTATTTTTCTGAGAATCCTCATAAACCATACACTTTCTGCTCCGAGGAAGACATAGCTCTACAACTACAACTACACAGTGTCGATTTTTCAGAAATTTCTCTCCAAGAGACTGAAGGTCTTACCTTGCAGCCAGAGGAAAAAGAGAAGCTGAATGCTATATTGTGCCAGAACGCCAGCGTTTTCGAGCCCAATAGCGAACCTACTCCATTTGCAGAGCACGCAATTGTTTCATTGAACGATAATCCTATATTTGTACCGCCTTATCGGATGTCGGAGATAAAGAAGCATCAGCTGCGCACTGAATTGGACAAGTTGCTGCAAAGTGGTACCATAGAGGAGTGTGAGTCGCCCTATGCCGCCCCAGTGGTCCTAGTGCCCAAGAAGAATGGTGGGATCCGATTGGTAGTGGATTACCGAGAACTCAATTCAATTACCAGAGCAAATCGGTACCCATTACCAAGAATAGACGACTTATTACACGAAGCAAAAAAGACTCAGTTTATGACGACATTAGATCTGAGAAGTGGATACCAACAAATAAGTGTGAAACTCGAAGATAGAGACAAAACAGCTTTTATTACACCATTTGGAACAATTAGAATACCTTTTGGTCTTTCCACAGCCCCATCTACTTTCCAGAGGCTCATGTTTTCGTGCTGGCCTACCTGACATTTTTATGTTGGTGTATCTTGACGACCTGATAGTCATTTCATCGAGTTTCACAGAACATCTCCAAGATCTACAAAAGCTTTTCTTTTCAATAGATTCAACTTGTTCAAACTCAAGTTAAACCGTCCTAAGTGTCATTTCTCCTGCAATTCGATCAAGTACCTTAGACACGTGATCACCCCAGAAGGGATCCTTCCCGATAATACCAAGGTTGATGCCATTATAAATATGCCACCACCCAAAAACGTCAAAGAGCTCTTAAGTTTCCTGCAAACCTGTTCCTGGTTCAGGTGATTTATCGATAATTTTGCAAGTATTCCCAAACCTCTCATATCACTGACAAAGAAGAATGCGAAAGTTAAAAATTTCACTGAGCTCTACACCAATCTTTAGACAGGCTGACTGTAAGTTACCATATACACTACGTACTGAAGCAAGAAGTTATGCCCTCGAAGCATGTCTACTCTAGGGGGAAGGTGAGGATGAACGCCCAATTGAGTATGCATCCAGGTTGCTCAATCAGGCAGAACAAAACTACAGCACGACTGAACGAGAAGCTCTTGCTGTCATCTGGGCTGTTCAGAAATTTAGAGGATACATAGAAGGCTCCACTGTCATAGTACAAAATGATCATCACCCTTTAAGGGGGTTGATGTTCCTAAAAACCGCTACAGGACGACTAGCTCGATGGGCTTTAAGCCTACAAGGTTATGATCTCCAAATCGATTATATCCTTGGCAAGAAAAATGTTATAGCAGACACCCAGACAAGAATTAGACGAAACGATCAATATTGTCACTGTCGATCTACCAACAAAATTGGCAACTGAAATCCGAGCAGAACAGATGACTTAAGCAAGATAATAAATGGACTGGAAAGTTCTGCTACTGGCGTTGATTTTAAAAAATGGGCTGAGACAGGATATGTCCTATCTAATGGAATCTTATATCGATATTCACCGGAAATAGATGAAGAAGAGCCTCAACAAGTAGCAGCACGAAGTCAAATACCGCAAATACTACACGAATACCATGACTCACTATGGAATTGAACGAACCTTACAAAGAATAGCTAGAAGATACTATTGGCCCGGAATGAAGAGAACCATTACCGAACATATTAGCAAATGCATTGAATGCCAAGAATTTTTATCGTGGAGGATACAGCCAGTCGCTGGACGGAGATGTTTCCTCTCCAAAATGCCACAGCTGAAGCATACGCAACAAAGTTGTCTATACACATTTCTCACGATCATGCATTGTGAATACATAAATTGCCGGCGATACGATTTTCTATCAACACTGCTAGATGCGAATCAATAGGATTTACTCCAGCATATATGACATTTGGTCGTGAATTAAGAACCCCCGAAGATGTGAACAGGGATATGCGAGCAATTACCGAAAATGACACTTTCGTTCCACAAATTACACCTTACCTGCTCACTTTAAGCAGCACACTTTGAGAAGCTCGAGAAAATGATGAAAGGAGCCAAGATAGACGCTCACAAATTAAGGATCAAGAAAGAAGATCATTTACCTATAATACAAAGTGCTAGTAAATACACATATTTTGAGCAGCATCAAGAATCAGTTTACCTCCAAATTTGAATCGAAACGTGATGGGCCATACTTAGTACAAAAACAAATAAATCCCACCACATACGGGATAACATCTATCGAAGATCCTGAAAAACCGCTTGGAAAGTACCATGTATCGGCTCTAAAACCTTTTGTGGAAAAAGAAAGTGAAGTTCCAAATCCAATATGCCCAATCCGGAAACGAGGACGATCTGCTTTGTCTAGGAAAGAAAATAAACTAGATGATTTGCAATTTTATAAAACTGTAGTATAAACTTAAGATTGGAGTTTAAGCTCTACTTGCAAAAGCGGCCCTTAATTCTTTTTTCAACGGTAGAACCTACATACCCGTTATAATTTGTATTTAAATATTTTGTATAAGTAGGACCTACATAGTATAAAAGCTGTTGAAATGCAAGTTGTACCTACATACGACATAGGTATTATTATAATTTAGGTACCTACTCAATCTTTTTTTCTAGTTTTTAATTTAAATATGTACTTACATGATATAGGTAGTTAATTTTATGAAATATTTCATTTCATTATTTGTCTACAAAGCTAAATTGTGAATTGGATTTTTAGGCTTTGGCTTGAGACACATCAAGAACAATATGCAAATTTTATACGTTTCCTTTAAGGAAACACGAAGTAATTTTTTGCTCATTTATTACCAAATAAGTACCTATTCAGTCACTTGAATAAACTGATATATAGCATCAGACATAGTATTTTATGCTTAAATGCAATTTTTATGGAATATTGTGCCGTTTACTTTATTTTTCAAATCGAGAACGATTTAGGTATATTACAAACCAATGAATATAGAAAAATAATTTATTATCGGAAGAAAATTTAAAAGCAACCAACAAAACTACAAAGAAGTTTCTACTGGTTTGTGAAATGTACAGAAAGTTATGAAATCCATGAAGATAATAATTAATAAATCGATTCATATAAAACTTCATCATCAGCTAGCTTGGAAAGTTTAAAGTTTCTTGATAAAAATAAAGATATTGTAAATGTTGTCGAGAGTTATTCTTCAAATTTTCTTGACTTTATTCAAAAAATATTCCTTTTTTTCTAAATTCAAAATTGACTTTCTTACGGGACAGGGGAGTAAATTTGAATGCAGATATCTGTTTAGAATTTACAAGTCTGAGAATAAATACTTAGGTACGAAAATGCATCCAAACCTCTTCTCAAAAATTTTCTTGACTTTGTTTAAGAAATATCAATTTCCTCGAATTATTTCAAATTTTAAGAACATATTCGGAACATGTTAAAAAAGATTCACTTCTGTTTATTTTTTTGATAATTCGTGAAATGTACGCCTATTAATTCTTTGAAATGGGGTGAATTTTAGCTGACTTTCGAATTTTTTATTGGTTCCCCTATATATTTTTTGAAAATTCTAATGACATTGGCATCTAAGGTCCATTTATTAACACAACATATTTTTTTCAATGCTACCGAGTACCTAACTGGTTTACCTACAACTTACTGTAGGAAATGCCCCAAATTCACGCCCTTTTTGAAATGTAAGATGCCCCTTAAAATTGACTACGCACAGCATATTATTACCTAGGGAAAAGCTATGGCTATGGATCTTTAAAACCCAATAGCTTATTAGATCTATTTGAGTCTTTAAGTGTGGCTTAGTTTGCTAGATTCTTATACTTATTATATTTTTGTAAATTTGTTACTTACGTTAATAAATTTCACTTCTACCATATTTCCTTCCAGCACTAATTAACAAATAACTGACTGCAACCAAATTTCTTTTCTTTTGCAAAATCGCCTCAGAGACCATGCAGTATGTTTATATAGCCACCCAGAACCGCACCCATTCTAATGCCGCCCCGTTTGGATGTCGGAAAAAACATTCCTGCATCATATAGCTATAATTTGTATACTTAGGTACCTTTTTTTTTCTGCATTTTTTAATATAATGTATTTTTTATTCAAAGGAGCTTTTTACAGTAAGTGCTGCAACCGAATTTGCTATATAGGATATTTTTTTTTCAAATAAAAATTGTTGCTTTACTAAGCTGCATTTTTTTAATATAGATTCTTATGTTTGTCCAGCTAATGTGTCCCAAATAAATGAATTTATTTCCATATATGATGAATGAATGACAATATCTTTCTGGATTATTGTGGGTCCGATTCTTCTTGTTTTTTTTTTCTATCTTTTTATCTAGTTTTCTTTATTTCTTTTTAAACTTTTCCTGTAGCATTCTTATTTTGCGTTGGACTTCTCCCATATTCTGGAACAATTCAGCGATCCTGTAAATATCTTTTTGTCTTTGTGCTTGGAGAGCTTTCTCGAGCAGTTTTCTTGGTTTTGCGAAATTTTCTGTACTTTTTCTTTGAGTTCTGTGTCCTTTCCCTTCTTCTTCACGTTTTTCATTCATTTGTATGTCTTCTTTTTCCTGATTTTCTGTTATTGACAGATTCAGGACTGTCCTGTTATTTTTTCTTCTGTCTTCTCTCCGTTTTTCCTTTCCACTTTTCTCTTCCCAAATTTTCAATAACCACAACTACATTATCATGTATTTATCATAGATGCATTTTTTTTCTATTCGCTGATTCTAAATTCTGATTTTAAATCTTGTCTTAGATATACTAAGTATGAAACTTTAAAAAATGGAAAATTAATAATTCAACCTAGCAAAAATCATAAAAATATTAAGCCAGTTAGTGAAATATGTAGGTACCTATATTTCTTTGGTACAAATTTAACATTGACCTTATCCAAAGTATGCAACATTAGCCTAAAAATGTGATAAATTTCTACCATGTGAAACCGACAAGGAATGCTATCAATCCTTTGCAGAATGCTAGCTTAGGTTGCCACCCATATAAATATAAAGTTTTATGACTTATTTTATTAATGGGGAAGTGGCGCTTAGAATAAATTTGCTAGAATAAATTATGCATATCTAATTATTCAACTAGAATTTACACAAATTATTATGAGTGAGTACCTACTTAAACTGTCTTTAAGATGAAACAAGTTCTGTAGGTACCATTATCCATTATCATTAAGCACCTAACATTTATGTGATGAAAAAGCTTCCTTTGTATAGTCAACGATGCCTAGATGGATATCTATTAGTTCAGCTTTTGCCTTTTTTTCCAAAAATAAATACTCCCACAAAGATTATCAAAACAAAGATAAAAAAAATTGTTCAAAAAAAGCCCCCAAAACAACTTTATTGTCAAAAAGCAAATACAAATAGTCTTTTTCAAAAACCGTAACATTAACATTTTTAACAGAAACTAACGAAAATAAACAGCAAAAGAATCGCAATAATGCCGTATGTCGGATCCGCAATGGTTCTGACATGTGCACACACATCAAATTCAATGGTATAAGGCTTAAGATCACAGCTGTGTCGATTTTTACCCTCATACCGACATTAAGTTTCACCAAAAATCAATCTCTACGAACCCCCTTTTTGCTGAATACATTTTGTGAGAGGTATTTTAGTGACAGGATCAAAATACAATAATGAAGTTTAGTACAAAATGACCTGCCTTTTAGGCAGTGTATTATTAAGCCATACATTATCCTCTAGCAAAACCGGCTATTAGAATGGCCTTTTTTCATATAGGGGGACGTTTCGGGACTCTAAAGGGCGATGAATCAATTAATTCAAAGCCGCCATCTTTGTCAGAGATTGACCTGACCGCAGACCGGACAGATGACAAATTTGGTATCATCCCGCCCTCGAATTTAATTTGGTAATATCTGATTTCGCACTTTAAATTTAGTGTTTTATGAATGATAATGGTAAATAGGTGATTTTTTTCATTGAACATAATTTTATTTCTTATTTTTATTTGAATGAGTTTTTAGTTTTTGGTATATTTTAATTTTTTATGTATTCAGTTCCTATCTGAATATGTAGTTTTACTTCAAGCAACAACAAAACATTAGATAAAATTTGCAAACATACAGTAATGTAATAAAGTGAGATAGAACGGAACCTCTGGGATACCGGGCCACCTCCCAGAATAAGTAGCCTTACCCGGACCACCGGGCGGATCTTATAAAAAGCCAATACTCGTGGGACCAACTATGGAATAACACAGAAGAAAACAACCCAAAAACCCTCTGCCATCAATGGACACTGAGGCCCAGCAAAACTCGCCTCCATCTGGTAGCGGAAAATCTGGAGGCGCATCAGTAGTAGGCTTTGAACCTTAGTGCAATGCCCAAGCCACAAATCTGTCCAGGAGAAGGGTCCCCTGAAGTCGCCATTAAAGAGGCTACTGCACCTGGCGAAGGTGTCAAACCTATTTTAGCAGAAATTCATACAGCAAGGGATACAATAAGCTAACTAGTTAAGCTGTGCTAACTAGCTGCAGTGTCACGGATTGGGAAATTTTTTCGGCCCAAGTTAGAGCCCTTATATTCGTCCCACCTAGTGACCTAGTGGGAGATCTATAATTTTTGTTTTCCTAAGAGCGCCGCTGGCGGAAATTTTGAAAATTTTCAAGGTCACTCGTTCTGGCAGCTAAGAATTAGGTGCGTACAAGGTACAAGAAAAATTTAATTCATTTCTGAAAATATTAATAATTTGGAGTGAGTAATACACCAAAGTCCAAAGTTGGCCACTGTGGCGCAGTGGAAGGGCCGATATCGGACCACTCACAAGAAACCTGAAAACCTAAACCTAACTATTGCCACACCTTAAAAAGCGAACTCAATTTGAATGAGAAAGCACGAATGTAGGATGAATTAAACAGAAATTGAGATGGAAAACTGTGAATATTCATACTTTTTCTATTCCAGGCTCTTGAATTTTCTTCATTGAGACAAATTTGAGAGCCGGGAATAGACAAAAATTGATTTGGAAAAATTGTCTTACCATGGAAATTTTTGCTAATAAAAATGGCATTTTATTTGGAAATTAATGTGCCAATTATGGAAAATTCGATACCTCGCACTACAAAACTCATTTCAAATCACTTTTCCGCACTGAAATCGAGAAATATTCGAGAAAAACCACGTACGGTAATTTTTGTTGAAAAACACAATTTTAAAATGGCCGTCCAAGGCCTACTTTGATGTTTTATTTCGAAAGGTGAAGTTAGCTGATATTACAGGGACTCAATAAACCTTTACAGTGGCGACAATAGAGGTCCCGTCGCCATATTTTTGCTACTTTTGAATATTTCATTGGTGAATATAGAAGTGAGCCAGGGCCCCCGCTGCTACATTCTTGCCAATTTTCAATATGAACATATAGGATTTCAAAAATAGGACGGCAATTGTCGCCTCTGTAGTTAATATTACAGTTTCCACTTACCATAGGAATATTTTCTATGAAAAATTGTATTTTATTTGAATAATAACGTGCCGATTATGGAGTATCACAAGAACCATTTACCGCACTGAAATCTATTGAAAATCGGAAAATATTCGAGAAAAACCACCAATGACGGCTAAAAAACACAATTTTAAAATGGCCGCCCAAGGCCTGCTTTGATATTTTTGAAACGTGAAGTTAGCTAATAAATAATTTTCACTTTACTTATGGTTTACCTTCAGACAACCGGGTTATCATAAAACTGTTCTGTGTGTAATTTGTGGATTTTTGAGGGGATTTTCTATTGCTCGAAAAGGATAATTTACGTATTTTTGTAGTGTATAAACAAGAAAACAAACACATCACAGATGTTTGACTTATTGCCGCCATATTGAATTTATGTTTTAACAGGTCATTGGATTGCAGGGGTCATACACACTACTAAAAGATTGCTTATCGCAAGGTTCCTAAAGTTAATAGATTGCCTGGTAATGACGCATCTGGGGTGCCCTATGGAGATTTGCATTATGTTGAGGCACCCCAGATGACGTCATAAAGTCGTCAGGCAACTTACTTCTCCCGAACAACCTTGGCTTATCGGCCTGGTTTTTGGTAATCGCCGCCATTTTGGTGTGTCACCATTTCAGACGTCATTAACAAGTCGTCAGCGGTTTGCACTAGAGGTCGTAGTTTAGAATTTAAATTTACTATGAAAAATAATATTTAATTTTGATTAACATAATAGGCAAAGAGGAAGATGAAAACGAGATTTAAAAAAGAGTTGTTTTAGAATGGTAATTAATGTAGTAAAGCCAAGTATGCATAAAGCAAAAGCCCGCGTAATCATAACGTGTCGTGCAAACAGCCTACGTCAAGGCGAAAAAGGACATGCTGCCTACATCACAACTGGTGATTTGGCGTGGTGGGGAGCTTCAGATTTGTTCCACACAGGTCTTATGAGAATAGGCTATCCTGTAGTAGTAGTGTGTATTATCCTTGGATGGTTTCACTTTGAAATGGCCCTCCAAATCGTACTTTGATGTTTTCGAAACGTGAAGTTAGCTAACGGAAAATTTTCAGTTTTCTTAATGAAAAATCAGATTTTCTTTAAAAATTACCAAAAATTCAATTCCTTGCACCACAAAAAAACGTTATTTTTCGTATAAAACTACCAAAATGCAATAGGGCAATCCAACGACTTGTCAAAACACAAATTTAATATGGCGGCAACGGTCAAACATCTGTGATATGTTTGTCTTTTGTGTTTTATACACTACGAAACTACAAAAATTATCCTTCTCAAGCAATAGACCAGTTTTATGATAACAAAACGTCACGGTCGTCTGAAGGTAAATGAAATCCTTCATTGTTTGACCATGGCCGCCCTACGGATTGGATTTCCCAAAAAGCCTACTTTGATTGTTTTGGAAACGTGAAGTTATTAGGTCTGCTTCTGCAGAAATCACAAACCAGTCAGAGCGAATTTCATTGGTTGAAAACAGCCAGAAAACTAGTTTCAACCAATGAAATTCACTTTGACTTTGACTGGTTTGTGATTTCTGCAGAAACAGACCTAATTTCTATGAAAAATTATACAAAATCCACTTGTTTTGCACTAAAAATTTGGAAAATCATACTTCTGACAGCAGAACCGATACGACTGCCATCTATGAGGAAAAACATGAAACCCAAAACGGATATGGATCTCTATTTGAATTATGTTTTAGTGTGGAAAGTGCGAATTTTCCGCACGCGATTGCAGATGGTAGAGAAAAGAGACTTTCCGTACGAGTTAGGACAGGAAAGTTATTATTGTTATAAAAAATGCGGTACTGTATGTAGTGCGGGAAAAGTAATCGGTACCTACTTTCATAATATGACCTAAAATGCATTCGAAATAATAATAGGAAATGACTCAAATTCAAAAATACAGATAAAATTATGCTTTTATGAAGTTTCTATGTCGGACAGGGCCGGAATAAGACATTTTTTCGGCCCGAGTTGGAGTTTTTATATCGGCCTACCCAGTTGGAGTTTTATTATTAGCCCTTTCCTAATAGCCCCGTAGGCGGATATTCTTAAAATTTTCAAAGTCACAAGTCACGCGTTCTCCGGGCACCTTAGAAATAAATCCATTTATGCAAAAATATAGACTTTCTCAAGGAAAATTTAATTCATCTCTCAAAATATTAATAATGTGGAGTGAGTAGTATACCCACACCGAAGTCCGAAGTGACCGGCCCACCGAGTTTTACTCGATAACTCGCCAGCCCAATCCGGACCTGCTACCGTTGATCAAATCAAATCAATTAATCAATCAAGATAGAAAAACATGTAAATACAAAGTAAATAGGGATTGGATACGAGAACCGCTACAAAATAAAACTTTTACACCCTGTATATTTCCTAATTTGTCATAGGGTTTCCTCGGATATTCTCAAAGTTCTGTAAAAAGCTTGGGCCCACTGAAAGGTAAAAATATTTAAGGCAATTTCAAGATAATTTTGAAATATTAGTGCCAAACATAAACAATTAATGAAACTTCCACCTAAGTAGCCCTATATTTTTGATATTGTGAAAGTATGTACCATTATTTTAAGTAGGTACACTACCTACATTATTAAATTTAAATTTTAGCACTTTTACATTATTATTATCAAATTGCAACAATAGAGAGCTATCGTCGAAATCATCACACCTAGAAACGAATTATTGCTAAAACAAAAAACCGTTATGTATTTTTTACCATCAATATTACGGAATTTGTGTATATCCAATACAACAGTAAATAATTATCAAAATTGGGTGCTAATTCAGTTTTCTGTCTATTACTGTTAGTTTCAAGTAAATAGTATATTGTTTTTCATTAGGTACCTACTCCAATCCTGATAAAAAAGGGAGCTAGAGTAGATTTTAGGTACCTAATAAATAAATCATGAGAGATAATATTATATGAGCTTATCAGAATATTATCAGTAAAATATAAAATAGATTAGGATAAGGTGTACCGCATTTTTACCGGTTGCATTAAAAAAATTTAGGTAGCAGTGATGAACATGACGAAAGTGATACTTTTTTGGTTGTTTTGTGCAATTTTATTGATTTCTGTCGTAGTAATTTATGGACAACAAAATGAAAATTTAAAGCAAAACGTGTAAGTACCTACATAATCAGTATTGGTAAATATTTACTTTGATTTTAAACAATCAATAATGTAGGTATGTACCTATATATAACAAAAATTATTTAAAAATTCTAGATCCAAAAATCCTCCACTGCATGGATGGACATGCGAAAACAACAAATGCCACAAATCAATAGACGCAAATGCAACGTCATTAGGAACCTGCAAGATGCTTTGTTATGACTCTCCGCCATTATGGCCCAAACCGAAGCAACTTGAAATTATTAATAAAAATTCCACCCTTTTCCAAAAAGAACATATTGTATTGACAATCCATTCACCTAATGAAGTTAAAAGTGAATTAGAAGAAGCTGCTAATACATTTCTTGAATCGTTACCGAAAAATTCAACCAAGTATCATTTATATGAAGGAGAAGTTCAAATATTGAAATTAAATATTCATGTTAAAGAAAGGAATATTGAACTGTCAACATCCACCAAGGAAAGTTATACATTATTTTGCCAAAAACTCCCTGAAGCAATTTTAGTTAATATTTTTGCTAGTAATTATTTTGGAGCCAGACATGGTCTGGAAACTCTCAGTCAACTTATCTGGCACGATACTTTAACAAACAAGTTGAGAATATTACATGATATTAAAATTACTGACGAGCCAAGCTTTAATCATCGAGGAGTCCTTATAGATGTTTCCAGACATTTCTTTTCCATAGACATTCTTAAGAAAGCTGTAGACGGAATGGCTGCATCAAAACTCAACGTATTACATCTTCATCTGTCTGATGCAGCAAGTTTTCCTCTACAACTACCAAACTCCAAAATAAGTTCGAATGGTGCTTACGATGAAAACTCCATATATACACCAGAAGATATAAAACATTTAGTACAATATGCCAAAAAACGTGGCATTAGAACGATATTGGAAATTGATGCCCCTAGTCATGTTTCACCAGAAGCCTGGCCAAAAGATGAAGTTTTATGTGCTGATCCTGATATGTTTAGAGCCACATTAAATCCGGACAATCCAGAAACTTTAAATACTCTACAAAGTGTTTATGAAAATTTATTCGAATTGGGCACTGACCCTGAAACTTTTCATATAGGCGATGACGAAGTTGTGACTGAATGTTGGTCAAATACAGTTTCAGCTCAAAAAGAAGACAATAATGTTTACAATGTTTGGAGCAAATTCACCAATGCGATGATGGAAAGAGTTAAAATTGCCAATAACAATACCCTTCCTAAAAACATTGTGCTTTGGTCCAGCCCTTTAACTGACAATTACATAAAGTCACTTTCTTACCAAAAAGATTTGGTTGTTCAGTATTGGTTTGGACAGTTTGGGCATATTTTGGACAACGGATACAAAATAATATTTTCAACCGTAGGTCAATGGTACTTGGACTGCGGATTTGGGCCTTGGAAAAAAATCGACCAATACGGATCTTGCGACCCATACACCGACTGGAAAAAGTTTTACCATTACCGGCCCTGGAAAGATTATCCACAAAGATTAAGTCAAGTTTTGGGCGGCGAAGTTTGTTTGTGGAGCGAACAAGTTAGTCCAGATGATGTGGAAACGCGACTATGGCCCAGGACAGCAGCTTTTGCTGAACGTGTATGGAGCGATCCAGATATCATTGATATAGATGATGTAGCTAGAAGAATTGATTTTCATTCTGAAAGGTTGAAGGAGAGAGGTTTTAGAGTTGCTGCTATTTGGCCTCAGATTTGTTGGTTGTATCCTGAAAGATGTTAAAGAATAAATATATATTTTTCATACAGCTTTAATATTTTAGCAAGCTGGACCAGGATTGGTTCAAATAGTAAAACCGCATTTAATCCTAACAATTGAACAATGTTACCAACGCCTGGGGCGTTAGCTTTATAAGTATAGGGTAAGGTTAGCCTGCTGGGGATTTTAATCCGCCATTGGCGTAGAAATGAAAAAAGTCATTCAATCAATAATGTTTGCCAAAAAAAATTACCAGCATATTCAAAGCCTTGTTAAATATAATAATTTTCAAATTTTTAAATATAGATTATTATGTATGAAGTAATTATGCCTCCGGTTGTTGACATAAAAATCAGTCCACTGCACTTCAAATTTTAATTTTTCCTACGGAGTGTCTACCCTGAGGCAAGTGGGGGTTAAAAAATAACACAGGGGTTGTGATTTTCGAGTATCGAGTTTAGTTTGGGATTATCTTCTGAATAGATACGCCCGCCAGTCCGATGATAGACAATTCAATGGTTTTTATGTGCAGGGTGAATAAAATTGATAGTATAGTATGTTCGAGCCGAAAAGTGAAATATATTTTATTTTTTTGGATATCCGTTTAGGTTTTTAATGTTATTCTGACTTCATTCATGTTACTTTCAATAAGTTAAGATTTTTATTGTGAAGGGTGTTCCAATAAGAGTTTCAGGATGTTTTTTTCAATTCAAACGAGAAGCAAACTAGGAAACATTCAATACTTTATAGCAATAAGTAACATAATCGTTGATTATGTTACTTATTGCTTATGTTTTCGATCAAATTTGTGCACATTTCCGGTGGTATCTTACGATTCACGAATAATGCGCCGGATCTCATCTTTCAGCTTTTGAATTGTTTGGAGATTGTTCACATACGCTTCACTTTTACAACAAGATGGCGCAACATGTCACATAGCAAGGGAAACCAATGACTTACTGCAAACACGGTTTGAAGTTAAACTTCTTTCAAGAAATGGGGATGTTAATTGGCCGCCTAGATCTCGCGATCTAAAGCCACTAGACTTTTTTTTGTGGGGTTACCTCAAAAGTAAAGCGTTTGTGAACAATCCCCGAACAATTCAACGGTTGAGAAATGAGATTTGGCGCATTATTCCTGAGATATCACCGAAAATGTGCACAGAGTATTAAATATTTCCTGGTTTGCTTTTCGTTTGAATTGAAAAAAACATCCGGAAACTCTTATTGGAACACCCTATATATCTTTTTTCAGTATATGCAGCTCAGCAGCCCTCATCTAATAATATGTAGCTTAGTTCAAACTTTTGAAACACTTACGCCCTGCTTCACAATGTCTGATGACCTTCTTTTGGAGCCGAATATATGAGAGACTGTTCAATGTACAATGAAGTTCAATTTTGCTTGGACAGGGAGCTTCAGCCTATGTCCTTCTGATGAGTCCTAACAAGGACGAAACGCGTCAAGGATTGGCACGGGAAGCCTGAGTCCACTGCTCAGTGGGTCGATTCCCAAACAGGGACCGTTGCGTCCCTGAATTCACGTTGGTCATTACCTGTAGAAACTTTCTAACAATTTTCATTGCCAACGAAAGCTCAGACCAATCAGTGTAGTTCAACGCCGGTAGGGGTATTTGCCCTCGGAGTAGTTGTTTCTGACTGGTCAACGAAGTTCAATTTTGCTTGGACAAGGAGCTTCAGCCTATGTCCTTCTGATGAGTCCTAACAAGGACGAAACGCGTCAAGGATTGGCACGGGAAGCCTGAGTCCACTGCTCAGTGGGTCGATTCCCAAACAGGGACCGTTGCGTCCCTGAATTCACGTTGGTCATTACCTGTAAAAACTTTCTAACAATTTTCATTGCCAACGAAAGCTCAGACCAATCAGTGTAGTTCAACGCCGGTAGGGGTATTTGCCCTCGGAGTAGTTGTTTCTGACTGTTCAACGAAGTTCCGAATTGTGTGTTTTGGAGTTACTCCGAGGAGCTCTAGAGCGACAGGTTCGGTGTAACTCAATGTATAAAAGGAATACAGTATTATGATGTATCCTGTCCTGTTATTTTTAGTTGATTTATAGCTCAAAGTCTATACCTGTCTCTATTTTTACGTGTAGATAAGTGACAGATAACTTAACGTTGCTGTTAAAATAACAGAAAATTATAAATCATAGGCCTGGGAGGCTTTATTTGAAATTGATGCAACTTTGCGTACACGCACAAATGACGTCATTCGTAATTGAAAATTGGTGCACTACGGCTTATTTGACATGCACTTTTTCATTCGCATTTGACGTCATTTGCGTCATTTGCGTCATTTTTGCGTGTGCGCCAAGTTGCATCAATTTTAAATAAACCCCCCCAGGATAGCGGTAATTTTAACGCACCTAATTATGAAATATTGCGTCATGTGAAAACATAAAATATTTTGTAAAAATATAAAATATTCGCCCACCGTTATATACGCCACTGCCAACAGAGTTCTGATGGGAGGGGTAGGCAATGTCATATCCTGAAGCTATTCAGGATAGAGGCATGGAAAGTATCCAATAAAACAAGACTAGATCCAGTTACAAACTTGTATATTTCACAGGCTGACAAGGCTGGGCTGAAAGCCAGGTTATGTTCTAGATGGCAAGACAATTCTTGGCGGGATCATTGTGCGGCGATAGCAACATGCTACGCAGTGTTGCCAACTATAACTATATTATAACACAGGCAATGAACTGGGGTAGGCGGTATCGCGAAAGTCCCGCTACTGTAGAGGTGGGAAACTATCGAAGAATCTAACTATCGATAGTAACAAATAAAAACTATCGATGTATCGATATAACTATCGATAAAAAAAGGGTTTACGCTTTGGACCCATTTTGTTTTTGGGGTTTCAGCAATTAGCGGGTCAAGGCAAGTCAAAATGTTAATGTTAATGAACTCCAACAGCAGTGTGTACATGAAGGTTTGAGATGAAGGCTCTAACCCTACGGCCTACGCCCTACAATACAAACACAACGAGACCTAGAGAAAAAAATACCCAAATGAAAGTTAATATTGTGAATAACAATGTTTAATTACACACGTTCTTTTTTCATCGAACTGGGGAGTGAAGAAAAGAAATAAACACCGCTATGAAGTGAAATACAGTGTAGTTGAGTTGTGTAGGTTGTTGTTGTTAACTGATGATAACAGGAAACATAACTAATCTGCATCTTTTTTAATTTTGATTTCAACTAGCATACCATCAAAACCAAAATAAAAAACATCAAGGTTGTTTGAGAGATGGTAGGTTTCCTGATAACTTTTATGACGTCATCTGGGGTGCCTCAACATAATTCCAAATCTCCATAAGGCACCCCAGACTAGATGACGTCATCAAGTTACCCATTACCAGACAACCTATTAACTTTAGGAGCCATAGGGCCGGTTTCTCAATAGCAGGTCACCCCCGGGTTAAGCATAACTCCAGGGTAAACATAGCAACTGGACACGCTTACCCGGGAGTTAAAACCAACCCGGAGGTGACCCGCTATTGAGAAACCGGCCCATAAATGATGAAATGTATGATATTTCTTGACACTTGACATTGCTGACATAAGAAAAGACAGGAGAACTGCTATCGATTGTCCAAGTAGAACTATCGATAGTTCGATAGTGTAGCAAACTATCGATATATCGATAATTCCTATCCATAGTTTCCCACCTCTACGCTACTGGCATATACATATTTACATTATATGTGTTCTTTGTCTGCATGCAGAAATATTCACCTGCGAGACTTTTGCACGAGACACGAGACTCTCGCACGAGACTCGAGACGAGACCAATAAAAGTCTCGTCTCGTCTTGTCCGAGACAGTCCGAGTCTCGTCTCGAGTCTCGTCTCGAAAACAAGACGAAACCATGCGAGACTCTCGAAAACGAGACTCTCGTGGGAATCACTAGTTGTACAATCTACCTGAGTTATTTGGAATGAAAGACTATTGTGTTGCAATATCAGAAGAATAAGTGACAATGTTTAAGGCACAGGCTACATTTTTAGAAGGAAACGTTTGTCGTGATAGAAATGTTTACAATTTATGTAATATTTTGATGATATAAAAATCTAAGATAGGAATGTAAAATCGCTTTTCGTCTAAAATTAACCGTTTAGGTTTTACAGCCTGTCAAAGTGGCAAAAAGTTAATTTTCAACTGTCAATATTTCCAAAACAGTTGAACTTAGGTATAGGATATATCACATGAAATCTGCTCAGAATTTTACGTAGAGCTTAAATATGCAATCAAATACAGGAAGTTCCATTTGAAATATCAAAGTTCTGTCGCATACCCCCTAAATGAAGCACCCTGTATATTCAGATATATTTTTAACTAATGCATATTAGAGTATAAAACAACTTTGTAATTTAATGTGTTTTTCTTGCATCACCCTGTAAGGAGATATCATCCGATATCGCACTAAGTGGACACCCTGTATATATGGCAGGTAGGAATTACATCATCCGTTTTTTCTAAAAAAAAAAAAAATCCCAATATGTAGGTAGGTATTTTTCAAGTGCATAATTTATTTCTAACATACCTTCGCAATCTAGAAGATACTCGAAATCTGACAGTGCGTCTTTAAATCTGACAGTGCAAGATTAAATCTGACAGTGCGTCTTTAAATCTAGCAGTGCGAGAATAAATCTCGCAGTGCGTCTTTAAATCTAGCAGTGCGTATTTGAATCTGGCAGTGCGAGATTTAATACAATAAAACATAGTCATGTCCCTTCTGAGCCATCGTAGTTTGGTAAAGTAATATTACTAATTCCTGATGAAAGGCAAATTGACAAAAAGCGAATAATCTTAGAAAGTTTGCCTTTTTATATTAAGTTATTGTTCAAGTACAAATAAGTGGATTATTGCGGAACTTATGGGTGGACGAGCGCAGCGAGTTCCGCAGCCATCCATTTACCAATATACTATTGAACTATTCAAATAAGACACTCACCTGAAACGTGTAGTTTTTGAACTAATGAGAATAACTGACATTTGAGTGAGTCAGGTTAGTATCGTACTTGAATAACATATTAGTGAATAGATGGCTGCGGAACTCGCTGCGCTCGTCCCGCAGAGGTCCACCCATAAGTTCCGCAACAATCCACTCGTTTGTACTTGAATAACTTGTAACATTATGTTACTAGTTTGGTGAAGTAGGTAACACTACTAATTCCTGTTAAAAAGCAAATTGATAAAAAGTGGATAATCTCACAAATTCTGACTTTACATAGTAAGTTATTGTTCAAGTACAGGGTGTTTTCTTATACATTGGAATGTCAGAAATGTGAAATGTTGCATGCTTTCAGATTTTTTCAAATGGCACGCCCTATATCTGGTTTTATATTCTTGAAGAGCACAATTTCCCGATTCCAATACTATATAGTTTGTCTATATTTGGTTGAGCCGTCTCCAACATATTTGGTTCTAAACATTTTAAAAATACTATCAGAGAAACCAAGTACCTCAAATTTTACTTGCAGCTTTCACTTGTACAGGTGTGAATTCCGTAGCCATCTACTCACCAATATACTGTTGAACTCTTCAAGTAAGACATTCATCTAAATGTAGTTTTTGAATTAATGAGAAAAACTCACAACTGAGAGAATCAAGTTAGTATGTACTTGAACGCTATATAACTGAGCGTCTGTGGGGACCTTTATTAAATCCATATTCAGTTTGAACACAAACAGAAAAATTATACGATACAGAAAAAAAACCCATCAACAAGACAAGACTTGACAAGACGTTAACCAAAATTGTGGTTTCTAGTTTAATTTTAACCACATAATTTTCTAATGGTTAATGAAACTTAAAGTTAATTAAAAGATGGTTCTTGACTAGATGAGTGAAACACTTTGTTTATTAACCTTTGGTCTTCGTTTAACCATTTGGTGACTACACATTGTGAAACTGGGGGTTATAAATCTACAAAACATCCATAACCACTATGTAGAATTCATTTTTTCTCACTGATAGTTTTTTTTTGTATCAATGATAAATGCTGCATTTTGGTCCACCTGCCATTCAAAACATAAATTTATAATATAAACCGCAACAAATTTTCTACACATAAGTATGATAAAGGGGATGAGGCGGTGTATTTACAAGCTGCACAATTATTTATCCTTCCAGCATAAAGCACAGGAAGCTTTTTATTGTGGTCGGTTAAGGTTAATCTCTCAAACCTCTTAATAAGTTTTCGGGGTTTTGCATGTCGGCAAACAACAAGTAGATTTCTCGCCTAAATAACTTTTTAAGGAGCCACCTTCAAAAGTACCGATAAAGCGATAAAACTCTATAGAATTCTGCACCCATCAGAAATAACTAAAAATTTAATTTTTTTTTGGCGGGATTTGTAACTACAGGTGGTCCTCTAAAAGGTATAGATTGTTTTGCAAAAATATAATACCTCTTCAAACGCTGTAGCAACTTTAAAACAATAACGCCCTTAAAAAATATAACATCTAAAGGGTTAATTGTAATAAGGCAATACTTGTACCCCCCTTAGGATGTTGTTTTGTTTCGAGGCAACAAAGCAGAAATTTTATGTCGCAAGTAGGACTGAGTTTTCAAATAAAAAAATCTTGAATGGTTAATATTTTAGAGTACTGTTATTACTGCCTTCTTAATTTTGTGTTCTAAGAACTTACAAGGAGGTTTTTTTGATAGTCCGAGTACTCTGCAAAGATTTTGTGCTTTTGTAAGTTTAATGTGGTTTGTCTCAAGAGGATTTTTTTAGTGTAGGTACTTGGGATGTTTGAATATTTTTATTTTTTCTGACTAAGCAAATATGTAACGATAATTTGTTATAATCCTTATAATCTTATTATAAATATTTATATCAGAAAAAACAACGCAAACTTTTTGATGAAGGTGAGGTGAAGTCGCGTTAATTTTATCATTCCGATTTGATACCTTTGAAAATAAGTAGAGACGAGAGTCATATGTAATTTTTATGCTGTCATAATTATTAATAATAATCAATCGTTAGCATGAGTCCATTTTTTCTGATTTGAAGGTTGTATCCATATTTTGTTAATTTTGTAAATTGCATTTAGTGAGAACTCTATGTGAAGATGTTGCTATTCAATAAAAGGAAAACAATACTAATTTCTCACTTGTCAACTGACATTGTTTATTAAATTACCAAAAAAAATAAAACTTTCCCTTATTATATCGATTAATTTCCATAGCCAGTGATTTTGACTCTATAGAAATCCATTTACTCAAGCTTAGATCACCCCAGATTATCCAACGCCTACAACCAGCCTTCCTTTTTAGTCGTAGAACTTTTAGGCATCGTAGTAGTATTCAAAACAAATGGAACGAACCAGGGAAGAGTCGATGTGGTTCGAGTAATCAAGTCAGTTTTAGCGGTTTTGGCTCGACGTATAGTGATCATTGACGGAGCTACAGTTTCTGTACGAGCTTGAGTTTTTTCAGCAGTAGTTTCTGGAGGAATTGTGACTTCACGCATAGTCTTCGCTTCAGAAATAGTGACCTCTGATGGAGCTATAGTTTCTGTACGAGCTTGAGTTTCTTCAGCAGTAGTTTCTAGAGGAGTTGTGGCTTCGAGCATAGTCTTTGCTTCAGAAATAGTGGTCTCTGACGGAGCTACAATTTCTATAAGAGCTTGAGTTTTTTCAGCAGTAGTTTCTGAAGGAGTTGTGACTTCACGCATAGTCATCGCTTCAGAAATAGTGGTATCTGGCAGAGCTACAGTTTCTGTTTTAAGTCTTCCCATACGAGCTTGAGGTTTTTTAGCAGTCGTTTCTGGAGGAGTTGTGGCTTCATGTAGAAATTTTGTTTCGGAAATAGTTATCTCTGACTGAGCTACAGAGTACCTGTCTGAACGATCTTCAGCTTCTCTACCAGTAGTTTCTGGAGGAGCTCGATATTCAGTAATATTATCTCCTTGATAGGAGGTTAAACCAAAATCATAATACATCTCATTCTCATTACCAGTACCATGTTTCCAAGTTCTTGCCGTTATTGGCTGATGTGAGCATAAAGATGTCCTGATTATTGCAATCGCAAGATTGGCTATTGAAAATGCCAAACATTTAAATAGTAGCCATACAATGATCCAAAAAATTAGGAAGGATAAAGTGTCGAGTCTACCGAAAAAACTGCCAGTAAAAAGTTTCTGATCCAACGGTCCATGTCGCTTTCCTTTTCTCTCATCGTCTTGGTACGAAGTATCAGCGGATATTTGTTTCGCGTACAGTGGATCCAGAGGAGCGACTGTTAGTCTTTGAATGCGGGACATTTTTTTAACGGTTTTTTGATTGAAAATTCAGTGGATTGAAAAGTGATGCTCTAACTGACGTTGTCAGGTTATACTTACTGGTATTATTAGTCCATTAGACATGGTAAACGAGCGAAAAAAGTAAGAATGACCAAGGTTATCTAACGAATTAGACTATCCAAAACACGTGGTACAAATATGGCCGACAAGAGGCACACAAACATTTGACACAAACACAAACCATAACGTCATTAGGTTATGTCATTAATGATCATAATCAAATACTCATTTTCTATTGTGTGCGTCTCAATTTTTGGCCGTTTCTACCCAATTACGGAATCCCTATTGTTTGGGCAAGATTGCTCTACCTTCATTTCACTTGGACACCTAGGACCTAGTGTTGTGCTATCCATTATTAATTATTTTCTCACCGGAAGTTTTCCCTCATTTTTGAAGCAATCTTGGGTAGTACCTTTGTTTAATAGGGGGGGTGATAAGAATTTACCATCTGATTACCGGCCAATATCCTTACTGCCAACTTTGACTAAAATTTTAGAGTGGCTAATTAAGGTGGATGGTGAACTTCCTTGATAGACATAAATTGCTTTCTCTGTCTCTGTTTCAGCAGTCAAAAAACACTGATGATGCCATATTTCATCTCCTGGATGAGCTGTATTAGAAGATAAATGACGAAGAAGTGGCCGCGGTAGTTTTTTGTGACCTGAAAAAAACTTTCGATTGTATCTAGGGGTTCAGTACTTCAGAGGGGTTGGATATCACTGCAGGTGTGCCCTAGGGATCTGTTTTATTTCTAACATTAATGAAAATACGAGTAAAAACAACGAGTATCAAAACGCAAATGAACAATGAGCACTATTTTTTTGAAAAAATTTCATGACACATTGAATGACAAATAAAAAAAGGGTTTGTGTGCCTCTTGGCGGCCATTTTAATTCAAGTTTGACAGCATCTTGGATAGTTCAATAAGGGCTATTTAATAAAAGAAAAACAATACTAATTCCTCACATGTCAACTGACATTGTTTAATAAATTATCAAAAAATAAAAAACTTTCCTTTATTATATTGATTAATTTCCATAGCCAGTGATTTTGGCACTATATATAGAAATCCTTTTACTCAAGCTTAGATCACCCCAGATTATCCAAAGCCCCCAACCAGCCCTTTTTAGCCGTTGAACTTTCATGCATCGTAGTGGTATTCAAGGCAAATGGAACGAACCAGGGAAGACTCGATGTCCAAGGTGTGGTTTGACTAATCAAGTCAGTTTTAGTGGTTGTGGCTTCAAGCATCGTGATCTCTGACGAAGCTACAGTTTCTGTACGAATTTGAATTTCTTCAACAAGAGTTGTGGCTTTACGCATAGTCTTTGCTTCAGAAATAGTGGTCTCTGACGGAGCTACAGTTTCTATACGAGCTTGACTTTCTTCAGCAGTAGTTTTTGGAGGAGTTGTGGCTTCATGTAGAAAATTTGTTTCGGAAATAGTTATCTCTGACAGAGCTACAGAGTACCTTTCTGTACGACCTTCATATTCTCCAGCAGTAATTTCTGGAGGAGCTTGAGATTCAGTAATATTATCTCCTTGATAGGAAGTTAAACCAAAATCATAATACATCTCATTACCAGTATCGTTTTTCCAAGTTCTTGCCGTTATTGGCTGATTTGAGCATAAAGATGTCCTGATCATTGCAATCGCAAGATTAGCTATTGAAAATGCCAAACATTTAAATAGTAGCCATACAATGATCCAAAAAATTAGGAAGGATAAAGTGTCGAGTCTACCGAAAAAACTGCCAGTAGAAAGTTTCTGATCCAACGGTCCATGTCGCTTTCCTTTTCTGTCTTGGTCCGAAGTATCAGCGGATATTTGTTTTGCGTACAATGGATCCAGAGGAGCGACTGTTAATCTTTGAATGCGGGACATTTTTTTAACGGTTTTTTGATTGAAAATTCAGTGGATTGAAAGCTGATGCTCGAACTGACGTTGTCAGAGGTTGTTGTAATATTTAGATATTATGGGTGGCGCTGTTGGTCAATGTTTATTTTAAATAAGGAGTCTGTGGCAACATTGTCAGTCGTTGACATCGTTGATAGATGATTATTATTAGAATCGTTGTATAGGTATTTACGTTTTGTAATTAATTTAATAAATTTATAATTAGAGTTTAAAAACAAGTGTTTCATTTCATAAATAAAACATGGCGCAGTCTATTAAGGCTTAAAATTTAGAAAAAGCTTGAATTTGTAGTAAAAAATTTATCGAACCGGAATTTTTACAAGTGGAAGTACTTACGGACTTAAATGTTCCAATTTTTATTGTAAAATCAAGAATTTTGTAAAATGGATGTCCGATCACCAACTGAATTAATATTGGAAGGAAATTTATCCGAAAACTTTAGGAGATTTAAGCAAAATTTTGAGATTTTTCTAGTTGCTTCTGGAAAAGTTAAGAAACCAGATAATGTGAGGATAGCTATTTTGCTGAATTGTATTGGTGAGGATGTTGTTGACATATTCAATAACTTTCAATTTGAAGCTGACGACAGAAATAGTTATGCAAAAGTAATGAAAGCATTTGAAGACTATGCAAATCCGAAAAAGAATTTAGTGTACGAAAGGTGCAAAAGTAGAAAACAGGAAGTCTCAGAAACTTTTGACCATTTTGTTACCGATCTAAAAAAACTGTCAACATCCTGTGAGTTTGAAGATCAAAGGAAGTCTCTTATTGGAGATAGAATAGTATTAGGAATCAGAGTTAAGAAGATGCAGGAGAGGTTGTTATAGAAAGAAAATCTTAATTTAACAGTGGCGGAGAATGAGTGTAGGGCAGCAGAAATTACTAAATCTAAAGTGCAAGAGTTACAGAATGAACAAGTTTTTGAAGTAAAGAAATAGGGTGCAAGTAAATTCCAAGGCAGGTTTCAGAAAAATGGAGATAGCAGCTCAAATATGAAACCTGAAAATGTAAGCAAGTTTGACTGTTATCGCTGTGCTACAACTCATGGTTCCAGACAGTGCCCAGCTTTTGGGAAAAAATACTTAAAATGTGGAACACTAAATCATTTTTCAAAATGCTGCAAGGTAAGTAAAGTGAAAGAAATACAAAGAGATGGTGATGAGAGTGAGGAAATAGAGGATTTTACAATAGAAAGTATCGAAGTAAGTAATGTACTAAATGTAGAAAGTTTGGGTGCTTGGTTTGAACTTATAAATGTAAATCGGTTTGACATTAAATTTAAAATAGATACAGGATCTGAGGTCAACATTTTGCCGATAAGTTTATATAAAAAGTATTTTGAAAAAGAGCAATCAAAAGTTGGTACTGTTATTTTAAAAGCTTTTGGTGGATCTAAAATTAGGTCTGTAGGGAATGTTCATTTAAAATGTAAAGTTGGACATCAAAATAACCAAACATTAAATTTCATTGTTGTGGATATTGAAGTAGGCCCACTATTAGGTTTAAAGGGTTCAACAATCTTAACAAATGTTACTGAAATAAGTAGTGATCAGACTTATGAGCTAGAAAAACAAAAATTTATCCAACAAAATGAGTTTAATTTTAGAGGATTAGGAAAATTTCAGCAGAAATGTAAATTAATTTTGAAAACCATTACAGTCCTGTAGTCAAACCACCTAGAAGAGTACCATTGGGTATTAGGGACAAATTTAAAGAAAAGATAAATGAATTAGAAAAATTAGAAATCATAAGTAAAAATATGGAGCCAGGGGAGTAGGTCAATAATTTGGTAATTATGGAAAACGCAGATAAATCTCTTAGATTAAATCCACAAGATTTGAACAAGGCAATTCGGAGAGATTTTTAGGCCATCCCCACTGTAGAGGAAATTTCAGCCAAGTTAGCTGGTAAAAAATATTTTAGTGTCTTTGACCTTAAAGAGGGGTATTACCAAATTGAATTGGATGAAGCGTCAAAAAATTTAACGACTTTAAGCACTATTTTTGGGTGTTATAGATTTAACAGGTTACCGATGGGGGTTGCTAACGCTCCAGAATTTTTTCAATATGTTGTTGAAGAAAATTTTGCAGATGTCCCAGCTTTAATAGTCTATTTTGACGATATTTTATTGACCTCAGATGATTAAAAATCTCACGAGGAAGCACTTAAAATTTTAATGCAAAAAGCAAAAATTAACTCTTTTTCATCCGTAACGATTTACGACTATCGACAATTTGTCAACATGTTTAAAAACGAGTTAAACACCAACAAAAGGCATCAATAAGTCAAAGTTAATACGGGGGCAGGAACTGTTTTGTTCTGGACACTCTTTCACAAAGTACCGCGCGCCATTGTGCTGGTACTTTAATCCGCATGTCCCAAAACTACCTGATGGTTCTTACTTCGCCTCAGCATCTTTTAAAAGCCATAGAGTTAACAGTTAAAACTTTTTAAAGGACAGTATACAATAATTAGTGGTGGCTTTTCTTATCTCATTTGGATTTTCGACAATAGGGCGGTTTATGTATACGTAAATCTCATTGTAGAGAGCCGCACATACAATCCGAAGACTTAAACTCTTTCTACGAAAAATAATGTTTCATTGTATATCTATTTTTGATGAAGATATTCTTTCTTTTCGATGAACAGTATTTTTGGATTCATTTTTAGTTATTTCCCAAGCCTAACAAAATCCTTCATCCTGTTTCCGACCTATAACTACGGGCATCCATAGGTGAAGCGTACTCCAAAATATAAGTGGTCTATTGAACTAAAGAATATGTAGTGTTTAGTGTTTGGTAAACCCACCGCACATGGTGCGAAACCGATTAAGGACCACTCGAAAACGCAACATACAGTCTATTTTTTTTTCCATACGATTGATTCAGGTTTCAAGGAAACGGTGAGGACCCGCATCGTTGTCTTATTATAATGATGTTTCAAATCGGATGTTCCCGTGAGAAGATTTCAATGTACCTACCTACCTGTGGGGAATTGATGTTGGATTGCATCAAAATGTTTAAATAAAACAAGCACAACAGATGTGATAACGGTGTTTATTACAAGTCTATACAGCATTTCTATTTCTAATTACCTAATATTTTTATGTAGATATTTCGCGAATCATAATTCCACAATGCCATGCACTACATCAGTTATAAAGCTCATAATGCAACCCTTTAGGTCGAAAATTAAAATAATCTTTCGAATCTGGTCGCGCACGTGCGGCCGTTTACAATTTCAAATCGAAGAAAAATAAAATTTAAATCCTCCCAATTGAAATATTAATCTTTTTAAATTATTGAACCCCTTTTTTCTGTCGCGCCGCAATGTCATTGCTTAAGCCCCTCAGACAAAACGTATGTCATATTCATATGGGTATTAATTGTTTTGGGGGGTAACTCGAATAGCGTATTTTGATTGACAACAGTTGCGCGTGATGATGAGACCGGTGGGAACTCAGGGGGTGAGTTTTGGGATTTTTTTTCACTTCAATAATTGTACAATAGCATTTTTTCATGTAATTTAATTGCATCAATGGACCATATCTAATTATTGCTCAAAAAGGAATTTTGTTGGCTACTATCAATATGTTTGAACTTATACAATGCAGTAGAAGTAGAGGCTGTAGGTACCTGATTTTCTGTAGGTAGGAAAAATTAGTTTATATCTGAAATCATGGCCAGCAATAAAACATTTTCCGTCTCAGATTGTACCTAATGATATCTATTTTTTTCACCCCCATTTAAATTCCATTAGGCACAAAAATCGAGGATATTTTGTGCAAACAAACCGACCATGTCTCTCGAGAGAAGACCTAGGAAGCTTTCCCAGTGATGTCAACATCTATAAGCTATTTCCAGTCAATTCTGGAGAAGCATGCATACCTATTTCAATCTTACTTCCATTTCGAACAATTTTTGAATCAACATTGTGAGGCGCTGCTCGGTGAATCTAGTGGGTCAAAGTTAAGGTGAAAGAATCGAATTTATTAAATCACCCATACAACAGAATGCTGGAGGCATTCCAATTAATTTAACGGTTATTGTCAAGACCATGTACGCATTTTTTTTTGTTTTTATATAGTTTTTATGTAGTTCATGTTTTCTTTGATACGTTTTTGTAATGGCTTACGAGTTTCACCAATATAGAAATTGAAATTATCACATTGATCACATGGAGATTCATAAATTATCTACGTTTTCAGTGAACAGTTTTATTATTTGGTTTTGTTTTTGTAATTTGTAATTTTATTGTATTTTGTGTTTTAAAAATGATGCGTATGTTGTCTTCTTTACTTATTCGTTTCATTTCAACTGACATTCCTAGTAGGTATATACATATATGGTAAGTAAAGATTGGTTTTTGGTGGGTTTGCGTTTTGTTTAGGTTTTGGATTTTCAAAGTTTGTAGATAGGAAATGCATTATTGTTTATGAATTATTCAAGGTAATCGTTTTGTATTAGTATATTTTTAATATTTTGTTTTTCTTTAGTGAAAGTATTTTGATTTATGCATATTGTTATACACACACTAAGAACAAACCAGTACCAACGGACATACCTAAACGAACTAAATAGCAATATACACCGTGATTGTCGTAGCCCGTGCTTTAGAATTCAATTGGATTGCAGGTGCGGATTAATAGAGATAGCATCTAATCCATCTGCAAGCTAGCTAATGCACGGGCTACGTAAATCACCCTGTATTGTAGGTACAACTACAGTTTATTTTTTCCCAAGATAGATTTTGACATTGTCAACTTTGAAACATAAACAATGCCGCTTATTGGTCGCAAGATGCCATTTGCACGACATGCATTGTATTGTAAAACTCATGTCAATCTGCAGGGACACCTCATTTTGCGACCAATCAGGGCCAAGTGGTATTATTTATGTTTCAAAGTTGATAATCAGGCCTATGATGTATCATTTACTGTTATTTTAACAGCAACGTTAAGTTTTCTGTCACTGTTTATTCTACACGTAAAAATAGAGACAGGTATAGATTTTAAGCTATAACACAACTGTTAAAATAACAGGAGAGGATACATCATAGGCCTGAATGTCAAAATCTATCTTGGAAAAAAATAGATTGTAAACAGGCACAAAACAGCTGCTGTCCAAGAACCGAAGAGGAACAGAAAATTAGCCATTCATGTTTCATATCAACTTCCAATTTATTTTGTATCATGAGAAAACTCTAATTTATAAATCCTATAACTCAAAGTAATTTTCAGGAAGCTTCAAAGACGATTTTACAGGAATTTTATGATTTTCTCAGGTATCAATAAATAAAAAAATTCGAAACTTTAGTTGAAGCCCTAAATACTCCACAAATGTCTAGATGAGTGTGGAACCTAAAAAATTCATTGTAGAGCTAATAGAAAATCTACAAAGGAGTGTCTTGATTATTGTAAGAGCTGCAGAATTTCATATAGAAGCGAGAAACCAACTACATGGTCTTTAGATTATTGTGGCAACCATAGATACTATTCAGAAAATTTGTATCTATAAATAGATTGTTGCGAGATTTTTATAGAAAATCTTCTACACATTATAGCAAACTTTTATGTTGAATAGATTCTATGATACATTTTGTATCTTAAATTCCAACTCCTTAAGCAGTAGATTCTTTGGCAGTAGGTAGCGGATCTAACATGAAGCAAAGGACGCACTCTGTGTCGGGCCTCCAGAGCTGAGGGGCTCCCACACAATCGGATTCTAAAGGCATTGATAAAAAAATTGATAGAAAAAAAACTCATGAATATGAAAAAAATCGAAAATTAAATTTTGAAAGTTACGGCAACGTTGTATACCTATAGGAGAGCCTGCTAAGTTCGACGCGATGCGGCAACCGCGGACGCGCGGCACGCATGTTCTATTTTTTTGATCTTTTTTAAGTGGAGTAAGTGGAGTAAGTAGAAAGTTCCTGAATTTTTTCAAATACTAATTAGTTTCATTCAACTTGTTCTCATATTGTCTAGCATATTTAATTTTGCCGGCGACGTCTGTAGGGGCGAAGAGCGAAAAAATGGCGGACACACATGGTGATTGGTGGGTTGTATCCCGAACCTTGTCAAACTTGTTTTTATGAAGGTAGCGATAATGGATTTGAATCATCTGCAGCCAATCGCTTTATGGATGTACTGTCAAGGAAAGGAATTGACACACCTGTTAATTTTTTGTCCGCATGATTTTCTTCGGCCAATTTATATTTGCCTGGCCCTAATAGCTGTGTGCACCGATCATTTTAAGGAAGCCTTAACGATGAGTATTCTTAAAAATGTCATTTTTACATGGAGAAATGTCATTTTAAGGAATACTTATCGTTAAGGCTTCCATAAAATGGTGGGTGCAAACAGTCATAATGAACTTGTTTT
The DNA here is from genome assembly GCA_917834065.1 of Ceutorhynchus assimilis. Taxonomy (NCBI): domain Eukaryota; kingdom Metazoa; phylum Arthropoda; class Insecta; order Coleoptera; family Curculionidae; genus Ceutorhynchus; species Ceutorhynchus assimilis. Next base: position 11,547,254 of record OU892281.1, read on the forward strand.
TCAATCAGGCACTAGCTGACGTCACACACATAACCTCACTTTTGAAAGGGGGACCACCAAAGCGTTTAGGGACTAATAAACACATCGGTTAGACGATAGCTATTACGTTACGAATCACATAACGTCACTTTTGGAGGGACAAACATATCATTGACCAAGGTTGATAGGTTACCAGGGTTATCTGGGGTGCCCTATGGAGATTTGCATTATGTTGAGGCACACCGGATGACGTCATGAAGTTATCAAGCAATCTACCTCTCTCAAACAACCTTGATCATTGACGCCCGTCTCCGCCAACTACATATTTTAGAGAAGCCTTAATTATAATTCCTTAAAATGATAGTTTTCTGTCTTTTCCATGGAGAAATGTCAGTTTGAGAAATATTTATTGTTAAGGCTTCCCCAAAATAGTTGATGAAAACGGCCATAAGACGACCAAACGCTTTGTTTGTCTCCCTATCGAAAATGAGGTTATGTGTGTGACGTCAGCTATTGTCTCCAATATTCTATGGTCTCCAACACCACAAGAAAAATACCTAAGAAAAGCATGACAGGGCCCCAAAATATTTATGCGTCGGGCCCCAAAGGTCCTAGATTAAGTTAAGTATAATTTCTTGGCACGGGTCAAACCTTGTCATTACGAAACCCACCATTTCGTGGTTCCGTGTTCCGCCTTATTACTACGTTTTGCCTCGGTTTTGTTGCTTTACAACTGCAAAAAATAATAAAAGGTTCAATCAACTTTCAGCCAGAGAAAGGGTTAGATTGAGAATAAAATAAACATGGAAGAAACAAAAACAAAAAATAAGTGACCCAAACACGGAACCACAGGAGATAAGAACACACAATAGGAAAACATCAAAAGCCATTATGGTGCAAACCATCGAAGAAAATGGCTTCGCAAAGTTAGCCCCCCACATTCGAATTTTCTAACAAAATTGCAACCACTTACTGTGCTCGAAGTGTGCTTTACTATGTGCCGATGATATTTCGAACTGTGCCGTTCCGATACCGAAGTTATAGGAAAAACAAGATGAGGGGCTAACTTGACGCTCAGCCCCCCCAAAATTTTGGAAATCAGATTAAACAAAAATGGATTCTTATGCAATCTGAAGTGTGCTGAACTGTGCTGTATTTTTCTCAAAATTTCCCTATTCGGTCATTTACCGACAAAATCCCACCGGAGGGGCTAACTTGACGCTCAGCCCCCCCGCCAAAATTTTGGAAATCAAATCAAACAAAAATTGATTCTTATGCAATCTGAAGTGTGCTGGACTGTGCTGTATCAGGTTTTTCTCAAAAATTTCTATATTTGATCATTTTCCGACAAAATTTTATTGGGGAGCTAGCTTGACGCTCAGCCCCCCCAAAATTTTGAAAATCGAATCAAATTCCAATTCAATTTGAAGTGTAGACTAGACTTTGATTTTCAAAATTTTGGTAGGGCTGAGCGTCAAGTTATCCCCTCCAGTAGGATTTTGTCGGAAAATGACTGAATATGAAAATTTTGAGAAAAACCTGATACAGCACAGTTCAGCACACTTCTGATTGCATAAGAATCAATTTTTGTTTGATATGATTTCCATTGTTGGAGGGGGAAGGGTGAGCGTCAAGTTAGCCCCCCAGTAAAATTTTGTCAGAAAATGACTAAATATGGAAATTTTGAGAAAAAACTGATACAGCACAGTTCAGCACACTTCAGATTGCATAAGAATCAATTTTTGTTTGATCTGATTTCCAAAATTTTGGGGGGCTGAGGTTCAAGTTTGCCCCTCTAGTAGGCTTTTGTCGGAAAATGACTCAATATGAAAAATTTGAGAAAAACCCGATACAGCGCAGTTCAGCACACTTCAGATTGCATAAAAATCAATTTTTGTTTGATCTGATTTCCAAAGTTTTGGGGGGCTGAGCGTCAAGTTAGCCCCCCAGTAGGATTTTGTCGTAAAATGACCGAATATGAAAATTTTGAGAAAACCTGATACAGCACACTTCAGATTGCATAAAAATCCATTTTTGTTTGATTTGATTTCTAAAATTATGGGGGGGCTGAGCGTCAAGTTAGCCCCTCATCTTGTTTTTCCTATAACTTTGGTATCGGAACGGCACAGTTTAAAATATCATCGGCACAGTAAAGCACACTTCGAGCACAGTAAGTGGTTTAAATTTTGTTAGAAACTTCGAATGTGGGGGGCTAACTTGACGGAGCCGAAGAAAATAAAAGTATGAAAATCATAAGATGAGAAGAAAAACCCTAATTGCAAAAGAAAAATATTCCAGCTCAAAAACAGGAATGGTAATAGAGTAACAGACTGGGATAAACTATTACGGAGTGTAGAAGAGTTCTATACAATATTGTATAGATTTCAGACAAACCAACAGCACCGAAGAGTGAAGACATACCCCCAACATTTTTCAGGAAGAATTACCCCCTCCATAAAATGAAAAATAACAGGGACAGACGAAGTTAGGCCAATTTTGATGAAAAACCCTATTCAATTTGTGCCTGTCCAACCAGGATATACCAACCTTATGGAATAGCTCAATTACTCCATAGAAAAAAAGATAAAATAAGCCTGAAAAATAACAGATCGATTACCCTGCTCAACTAGGTACCTGTACAAGCTATATAGGTAGCAGAATTTAAACAAACAGGCTAGAATCCAAATTCGAACTCTACCAATCAAGACAACAGCTCCAATGTTTAAACCCTCATCGAAAAATCTGTCAAATATAACAGAGCTCTTGTCTGATCTTTGTCGATTCTCCTAAGGCATTCGATAGCAGAAAATAAAAATACAATTTCAAATACTAAAATAATCTATTATAATTATTATCTAAATAGAATGTTCAAAAGAATACATAATCAAAAGCATGAGAAAAACCTATTTATGTCTAAAGTAAAAATTTGTCTAAAAAATTGAAGTCATATAAACATATTCAGCCTCTCAACGGCAAAATACTTCATACAAAAAATATGTATCTTTTCACATAGTAATATATTATGATTTTTTTTTATTGCCTATATAAATACCTCAAGGCAAAATCGTTAATCACAGATTATTTTCTAGGGCTACTCTGTAGTAACCCTGCACACTTAAGCTTGCTTCGCAAAACTCATCAGCTTAAAACTAAATACATCACAGGTAGGTTTAGTTACTATGTAGTAACTAATTAAAACTTTTTTACTCTTCGCCAATTACTATGTAGTAATTGTCAATATACATACTCTAACAAATTATATTTGCTGATTTCTGTACATATCAGCAATAATTTTGACGATAGGAATTTTCCCAACGGCTTTCTGGAAAAACAATTCTTCGATGGCATCGGCTGAAATCGATCTGATTTTATTCAAAAGCAAAAACTCTTTGCTGAATCTCAACGGATCGTGAATCCTTGTTGTAGCCAAGTATTTATTGAGGCTCATTTGAGCATCGTTAGCGACAATTTGAACAGATCTACTTTCAATCAAGTTTCTAGATACTCCAGTGGCACTGACGTTTCCAGCTTTGAACAAAGACATGACACGAAGGAACGAAAACTCGTTGGGATCCAAATGGAACTGTTTAGCATGCACCAAAGTTTCCTGAAACTCTTGCACTCTTTGCACGAAAACTGGCGCGTCGTCTTTTTTAAAAGCATCGCTCGCTTCCATTAAAGAACTTAAATCTAATATTGGTAAAAACTGGACGGCTCCAAGTATAAACAAATCCTTCCAGCCGTCTTCTAGGAGCAAGAGCTGATCGGACATGGGTAGACTGGTAAAATATGGCAAGTTTTTCGTCCATTGTACGTTGAGGAATAAAAGTCGAGCTGCCGATTCGCATATGTCTTCGGGAGGCATCACAGCGGGCGGTGGCGTTATTGGTGGGCTTATAATTGGAGCTGTTTGGAATGCAATTGGTGGAAGCTGGAAGAAAAATAAAAAAATACATTAGTTAAAAATGTAAAATAAGATGAGACGACAGGTATTCATTGAATATTCTTTTTCTAATAATGTAATGCAACGTAATCAAGGTAAGAAAATTCTATTGCGATAAACGTGGAATCTGATACTGATTGTCCTCAATAAACTTGATGGGAGATGTAGTTTTCTCCCTGAACAAAGCTATAAGTACTCTGTTTCCTTTTCGTTAGGAGCACACAGAGAAAGGCAAAAAAGAGTGGGAGGCAATATTGTGAAAATCACAGAATAACAAACAATCACAATGAGAACAGAAAGACATAGGTCCGATGGTCATGGAGGAAGCCACGCCCGTTGGGCAACGGCGAAAAGATGTTCAGTGGTAGAGCGTCACCAGTTCGTTTTATCAGTATTCTTGACATTATTGTCGGCGGAAGAGGGTTTTGCATAATTATTAGCGTTATGAGACCGATAAATAGCATATAACGGCCGTGCTGAGCTTTGTGATCCTAGACGGTAACAGTAAAGGGGCAACACCGGTTCTAGTTCAAAATCGGTCATTTTTACATGTAAATCTCCATAAGAAAATCTAAGGTCCGTTCTGGCAATTTTCGTACCATTTTGGAGTCGGGGTGAACTTTCAATGAATTTCTAGGATTATGCCCCGCCCCCTTTCCAATGCCCGTGTCTTTCATCGGTCGCACTAACTGGTCAGCTACCGCTGCGTTCAGGGTCATTGACCGTACCTCGCTCCAAGCGGCTCATCGAACACACATAGCACCTCGTGACTTGTATACAGACTTGTCTCTAGACAGGTCTGTATACAGCTATATAGCTCTAGAGGCGGGTCTGTATACAGCTAGATAGGCCTGTATAAAGCTATACAGGTTTAGAGACTGGTCTGATACAGCTATTGAACCGTATTACGGGGCCCCAATTTCTGGCGCTTTGTTCTCCGAGCGCCATTTACATAACCTAAAACTCATAACCTGAAAGTTAGCTCTCGCCTCGTGCAACTTGCATCTACAACTAGACAAAGCACGAGGCGGATTTTATTAGCAGTTACGTCATCATCAGTACGAGGCATCTTGAATGAGGTACTAAGTCACGAGTTGCTATGTGTGTTCGATGAGTCGCTCGCAGCCGGATTACAATTTCACTACTCGACACGAGTCGAGAGTCTCGTATAGGCAATATCAATGTTATTTCCGAGTCGCATTCTTCGACTTCGAGCAATTAGAGTCCCCATCCAGGTACGGTCAATAATGACCCTGAACGCAGCGGCATCTCACCAGTTAGTACGACTGTAGGGGGCGGGGCATAATCCTAAAAATTGATTGAAATTTTACCCCCACTCCAAAATGGTACGGAAATTGCGGACCTTAGATTTTCTTACGGAGATTTACATGTAAAAATTACAGATTTTGCGCTAGAATCAGTGTTGCCCCTTTACTGATAGCCGAGGAATATAATCAGCCAAGGCTGTTATTTGCATTTATCGGCCGTGTTTCGTTTTAAATTTTTGTGTATGGAGTTTGGGGGGTCCCAAAGGACCATTGAGATAAAAATCTCAACAAAACAAAATCAAATTTCATCGTTTTAGTACTGAGATGATTTAGATTTTGGAAAACTTTGAAAGGTCATAACTTTTTTTCTCTTATAGATAGAGAGCTAAAATTTTCAGCGATTCTTATCCCAGTAGTGGACTACAATCCCTGAAAACTTCAGCTCATTTTGACTTATAGTTCTAGAAATAAAAGCATGTTAAGCAATTTGGGGTGATCTATCTATAAATATGTTGTCTAATTACGATACTAACCTCATTAGTTTAAAAACTGCACGTTTCAGATGAATGTCTTACTTGAACAGTTTAACAGTATATTGGTGAGTAGATGGCTGCGGAACTCGCTGCGCTCATCCCGCAGAGGTCCACCCATAAGTTCCGCAACAATCCACTTATTTGTACTTGAACAATAACTTATTATATAAAGTTAGAATTTGCAAGATTATCCACTTTTTGTCAATTTGCCTTTTAACAGGAATTTAGTAATGTTACTTCACCAAACTAGTAATATATTGTGACAAGTTATTCAAGTACAAACGAGTGGATTGTTGCGGAACTTATGGGTGGACCTCTGCAGGACGAGCGCAGCGAGTTCCGCAGTCATCTATTCATTAATATGTTGTTCAAGTACGATACTAACCTGACCCACTCAAATGTCAGTTATTCTCATTAGTTCCAAAACTACACGTTTTAGGTGAGTGTCTTACTTGAACAGTTCAACAGAATATTGGTGAGTAGATGGTTCACCTGTAAGTTCCGCAATAATCCACTTATTTGTATGTACCTTATGATTTAGAATTTTGAAAATTTTGAAAGATCATAACTTTTTTTCTATTATAGATAGAGAGCTAAAATTTTCAGCGATTCTTATCCCAGTAGAGGACTACAATCCCTGAAAATTTCAGCTCAGTTGGATTTATAGTTCCAGAAATAAAATCGTGTCAAGCAATTTGTAAATGGATATCATATAAGAAGTTGAAATTGCCACTGTCACTATCACTATCAATTTTTTTTTATGTATGGTATGAATTTGCCGCCCCTGGATCGTGCCGCCTACTTCGCGCGCTTCTTAAGCCGGCCCTGGTTCTTATGAAGTAGAATAGGATTCCTACCTAGTCTTTTTGACTTTGAACTTTGGTGACAGCACGATGGTAAAGTTTGTGGACGAGCTCTGCAGGTCGTTGAAACTCAGTGGCGTAGCAAGGTTGGACGGGACCCCGGTGCAAATAAATTGCAGGTCCCCCCCAGTTAATTCTTTAAAATTTTCAATTTGCTAAAGGAGCGTGCAACAGTAGCAACTGTCATAGGCAAAAATAATAAGAATGCCATATACACTTGAGATAAGTCATTTTCTAATCCAAATTTTCCAAGTATTAATTCAAAATATTGCCTGGCGCTCATAGAGTTGTTGGTTTCAGAGTTCTCAAATCTGTGGTCGTTCGCGAGTTCATCGAAATGCTTTTTATGTGGGACTTGCTTTTTTTCTGGAAATTCTGGAAACACTAGATTAATATTCCACTTTCTTCCTAATTCCACTGCTTCACCTTCAATTTCTTCGTATGAATCTCTTATAGCTTTAATACATTATTTCGAACTTCTTTTAAAACTTTTGCCCCTGTGAGTTTTCGCTAGTTAGTATATTTTTCGTAAACATTTTTGCGCATGGCTTCGGGGCCCCTTAACCACCGGGGCCCCGGGACGCCGCACCGAATGGCCCTACGATAACTACGCCACTGTTGAAACTTTATCAAAGAATTTTTCAAAACTCAGGTGAATATCTGAATTTTAGCCAAGACGTTCAAGGTGCACCTTTGCGGAAGAAAGACATATAGGTAATCTGCTGCAATGGTATGGTTGTATAAATTTGAACTCTCTTACGAAGAGACTTGATCAATGAAGCTATATTAAGGATATGGATAATTCTTCATTGCTAGTCAGAACGATTCAATAAACGAGAGGTCATCTGGCATTTGGGTAACCGATATTGTCGTATCTAGCATAATAGGGCATCTCCTTTCGGTTAATTAAACCCAATAGTCTTCCAAAAGATGTTCATGGGCTTCAGGAAAATCATTGATCACGTTACATTGAAATAACATTCCGTTGCAAGTTGAACAAATTATCGAATTATTAATTCATACGTACAAGGAACCTAAATCTATGGAAGGTCAATGTCAACGACAGTTCACTAGTAATTATTATAATTAGCGATCACGCGCCATGGTCGCTTGATTAATATAAAATAATGGTTTTTGGAAAATGAAGGGGTAGTCTACAGACGGAGAATTATCCGCGTTAGTTAGGTAGTAGTAATAGTGCCTTTTAGTCCTGTAATAATTACTAGTGAATTGTCGTTGACATTGACCTTCCATAGGTTTATGTTCTTTCTACATACGAATTAATAATTCAATAATTCGTTCAACTTGCAACGGAATGTTATTTAAATGTAACGTGATCAATGATTTTCCTGAAGCCCATGAACCTCTTTTGGAAGACGATTGGGTTTAATTAACCGAAGGGAGATATCCTATTATCCTGGCTACGACAATATAAAGGGCTACACTCTAAAACGTCTCGTTACAGATTACTTTCGTAAGATTCCAGATAACATTTGACTCAATCTGGACAGAACTCAGAGAGCGATGGACAAAGGTCTCATTGATTTCAACGATACCTGATCCAGGATTTTGATTAAGCACTTGAGGAAGACCAAGCAGAACGTTAGCAGAATTAAGAGACGATGACTTGATGGGTGGATCCAAACATGAGAGCTTGGAAGTATTTAGAAAAGGCCCACATCCAGAAGTCGATGACTTCAGGTTAAAAGAAGAAGAAGATACTTGAATTGAAATGCGTCTCAACCACTTCCATTGCAAATCATATATCTCAAGTTGCAATGCCAAATGAACTGACGAAAAGTGGAATGGCGTCAGAACAAAATTGACGAGATTTGCACATCAAAGACTGGGATGGGAACCATTAGAAGAGTTCAAAGTCTAGGAATGTACCTTATTGCTATCTAAAAAATAATATAATACTATTCCCAATTTAATTTCCAGTTTTTGATTGGATTAGAATTCTCGAAATTCAATTATGTTGTTATTCCCGGCTCTTGATTGGTCAAATAATATATATATTTTCAGTTTGAATTTTATGTATTTTGAGTCCATTAGAGTTAATTGGGAAGCTTAAAAGTCTTATAGAACCATTCTCAATTTGATTTCCAGTTTTTCATTGGGTTAGTGTCTTACAAATAAAGAAAATTGCTGGAAATTCTCAAAATTCAATTGTGTTGCCATTTCCGGCTCTTCATTGATCAAATAATATATTTCCAATTTGAATTTTATGTATATTGAGTCTATTGCAGTTAATTGAAAAACTCAAAAGTCCTATAAAAGAAAAATTCTACTTACTCTAGGCAAATATCCATAAGTCGTCGGTTGCATGATTGGTAAGTTCGATACGATCGGGTTTTCCAGGTGCGTAGGTGAAGACAACGAGGTTTTCGGTAGAGCCAAATCTAAAACACCACTACCGCCCGGTGACACCATCGGTTGGCTTTCGGAAGGGCTGCCGCCGTACGCCATAACGGCGCGTTGCTGGTGTTCGAAAAAGGAGGACATTGCACGACGGATTGTCGAGTTTCTTGGACCTCTTTCGTGTTGAACAGCTGAAAAGAGAGTAAATAAATTAAATCATAAGGATACAATCAAAACATATTCAAAATCAAAAGAATATATTGTTGCTGTTTCTAATCTATGCTGAAAAATAATTGTACTGGTAAAAAGCCTACATGTACCTAGTACAAACAAAGTTTTTGATAACGTGATCTCTTCTAAAGTAAATCAACTTTTGGTTTCAAATGCGTATAGGTATGAGGAATAATTATCCATTCCAACAACCCTACTCTCATTCTTCTATCACTTCACAATTTGAGGCAAGAAACAATTACTTAAATTATACAATTGTTTCCGATTTTTGTCTCTTTTATTCGCCATTCTTTCGCAAACAGTAGCAAAATAATAAATTAGTCCTACCCAAGGCCCCACTTAAACTTTCCTCAAAAGCAAACACTACCCAACTTAGTTCAAGTGCAAACCGTAATTTTGTTGTTACACCTGGTGGCTGAGAGTGAACGCCTAAAGCACAACACTCGGAACCCCTCCTCATATTGAACAGTTTACAAAAGCAATCGTTGAAATAATATTGTGGAAAAAAAACTGTTTCAGATTTTTAATGAGCTCGTGTTTGATTGGTGATATTTTTGAGCTTCTTATTTTGTCTTGTCCATGGTAGCAATTATTGAAAGTACCCCGAATATGGCATTTGAAATGGTGAAACGGAGGTTGGTGGCAGAATTTGAAAAAAGGAATTTAGGTAAGAGAATTAATGATGGACAGGACAGTACATTTGCTTTCACTACATAACAAAAAGGTACTTGCTATAGAATTTGGTCATTTCAATAAGGACTGTGAAAAGTTAAATAACGATAATAACCAACGATATGGACATTTTTATGCAAATCGAGGTCGAGGAACGAATTTTCGTACAAATAATGGTGGGAGATATAGTAATAATCAGCAAAGACAAATTCGGAAATATGACAATGGAGCAGATCAGAGATATGAAGACAGAGGTAGACGATATGGTCTGAGATATGGTCAGAGAGGTTTATTTCGTGGTTCAGGCATTTAGAACAGTTATGGAAACAAGGGTAGGGGAAAATTTACTAATTTTGTTAATAACGATAGTGAAGAAAACTTCTAAAGCTAATAATCGTAGAGTGAAACATATTGATTTAAAGTTTAATTTTGTGTCTGTAAATTTGAGAAAGGCTCTGATAAACTTAATTTATGTAGATACAAATAATCAGCAAGCTGATATTTTCACAAAAGATTTATCAGGGCCAACATTTCTAAAATTTAAAGATTTATTGGGTTTAAGGGACGTCATTGAAGTATGTAGAATTGTTTAATCCTGTCTTCGTTCTCTGTGAAATAAAAGCTAACTTGAAGAAGTATCCACTCCACTGCATATAGTAATTATAACAAAAAATATAAGAAATACTGGATGAAATTAGAGCAAACCTAATATGATGATGATAAGGTAAGTAAAGACTATCAAACTCTTACCCTCCTTATTCATTCCGGCGTCTTGACACTTCTGCAATCGGCAAGCACGGCATTGGTTCCGGTGTGCCTTGTCGATGGTACAGGAACCTCCTTCTTTGCCTTTGCAAATGTAACGACGGTTACGACGTATGGACCTTTTGAAGAATCCCGCGCAGCCGTCGCAAGCGAAAATGTTGTAGTGTTTGCCCGAAGAGTAGTCTCCGCATACTTTACATGGAATATCCAGTATACGACCTGGAATTTAAATAAGTTATTCTTAATTAAATACTGATGAAATAGTAGCTATTCTGATCGAGAAGGCATGAAATACTCGTTTGTAGCCAACATTCATATATTCTGAGTTTTAAAAATCTATCTTTGTAGCTTAGAATGTTAATGATAACAAATTATTGATTGATTGATTGCTATAAGAGGTTTGTTCAAAAACAAGATTGCACTTAAAGACATTATAGCCAAAAAAAATTCTACCTACTTGTATTACTAATTGTCATTTTTATAAAATCACAAATATTGTACATAGAAACCTAAACTCAATCCTGTAACAGACGCGGATCGTTGCTTACTGACTTTTTGTTTGATTGTGTAAGTACCTACACACTAAATTTACACACACTCACTCCAGATAAAAAGCGCACAGAATGGAAAAATTAAATAAATAATCTCCAAAATAAAAATCAGATAAGTTTTGCATATTGTTTTTGCTCTGATAAATGATAAATTTTGAAGATCATCCATGTATTTTATGGAAGTAATCAATTCAGGAAATAATGGGTATCAGGTTCCAGCAAAAGGGCCATTGAGTGTAAAGGATGTTAATAATTACAGCGGAAGTTGCTCATTTGAGGCTGTGTGGAAATTATAGGGAGTATAAACGAACATTTTATTATTAAGAATTTGAAAGAACCGCCTTAAATTTCAAGCAAATATCATCTTCTGATAATGATCTCTGTAAGTTATATTTTATGTTCTCCGGTATTTAATAATTGTTAACCAGTTTCATCTCGATGTTAAGTTTTTAGTTTTGTCATAATCTTGTCAAATAACTATAAATAGCTGTAATAGATGAAGCACAAGGGAGTAGAGATAATATTTCCGATAGTCAATGAAGAGGTGCAGCCCATTCCATGAAGAAAATTCTGTCACGAACTAGGTTTAATTGTACGTGTACATTCCTGCGAGACAACAATGATAGCATTTTTCAAGGATTGGGTTGTTTAAAAAATTATGAATACAATATTGATTTCATAGAAAATCCAAAATTTGAAATAAGGCCTGCAAGAAAATACCCTTTGCCATACGGGATGAAGTGAAAAAAGAATTGGAAAATATGGTCAAGTTAGGTGACATTAAACCCGTCACAGAACCTACTCCTGCAGTCAGTCCGTTAGTAACTGTTAGGCAAAAAGGTAAATCAAGAATCTGCATAGATCCTACAGATGTTAACAAAAACATTTTAAGAAGACTGTTGAAGAAATTTCAGCACAAATACGTGGAGCCAAATATTTTACACTTTTAGATTGCAAACGAGGGTTTTAGCAAATAAAAGTTGCAGAGCAGTCTCAAAAATATCTCACGTTTTCAACACCATGGGGGCGTTATAGTTGCACTCGTCTACCATTTGGAATCTGTTCGGCACCAGAGGTATTTCAAGAAATAATGAGTTCCTTGTTAAAAAACATTCCAAACGCTCACTGTTCAATAGACGATATTCCTATTTATTCGGACTGCCAGGAAAGTGTAGAAAAAATTACTAAAAAAATAATGGAAACATTGAAAAATTCTGGATTGAAACTCAATAAGGAAAAATGCATTTTCAATGTTGAAAGGGTTAAGTTTCTTGGGCATATTTTATTGGAAAATGGCCTTAAAATTGATGATTCCAAGGTGGAAGCTATCAAAAACTTAAAGACACCAACAAATATAACAGAATTACAAAGGATGCTAGGCATGATAACATATTTGAATAAATTCATACCAAATATGTCTGAGATTACAGATCCTTTGCGAAAGCTTGTAAAAAGGGATGTTCAATTTATTTGGGAAATAGAACAACACGAAGCAATCAACAAAATAAAGGTACCAGTGCACCTGTTCTGAAATTTTATGATGTACAAGGATGTTACATTATCAGTAGATGCTAGTTTGAAAAATTTGAGAAAGAGCTTATGCAATAAAATTTGGATGTGATAAATTTCATCAATATATATACCTATGGCAAAATTGTATCCTGAACTGCAATTACTACGAAAGTTCATATTAAACGGATTTCCAAATTCAGACGATATACCCAAAAATATTAAGCACTACGTAACTTTCAGAGACGAACTTGCAGTTTACAACGAACGGAATTCAAGGGCGAAAAAATAATCGTTCCAAGATCTCATAAGGTACCTAAAATGTTGAGAAATGTTCATATTCCTATTAACAACAGTAACTCTGGGTTTTGAAAAAACTCAGAAATCAGACATCCTTGGAAGTAATCGGCGATCTCAAAGAATGGTTTGCAGTTCATGGAATTCTTGAAAAACTAGAAACTGATAATGGACCACAATATACTTCTAGAGATTTTTTTTTTCCAAAAAATGGTGTTTTCAGCATGCAACCAGTAGTCCATATCATCCAAAAAGTAATGGTTTATCGGAAAGGAATGTTCAAATTGCGAAAAATCAGTTAAATTACCAAACTAGTAACATAATGTGACAAGTTATTCAAGTACAAACGAGTGGATTGTTGCGGAACTTATGGGTGGACCTCTGCGGGACGAGCGCAGCGAGTTCCGCAGCCATCTATTCACCAATATGTTGTTCAAGTACGATACTAACCTGACTCACTCAAATGTGAGTTATTCTCACTAGTTTAAAAACTACAGGTTTCAGGTGAGTGTCTTATTTTAACAGTTCAACAGAATATTGGTGAGTAGATGACTGCGGAACTCGCTGCGCTCGTCCCGCAGAGGTCCACTCATAAGTTCCGCAACAATCCACTTATTTGTACTTGAACAATGACTTATTATATAAAGTACCTACTTTACCAAACTAGTAACATAATGTAACAAGTTATTCAAGTACAGACGAGTGGATTGTTGCGGAACTTATGGGTGGACCTCTGCGGGACAAGCGTAGCGAGTTCCGTAGCCATCTATTCACACTCGCGTCTACAGACAGGAATATCACATCGGCTTCCTGGCTTCCGCATGGGCACTAACGTATATTTAGAGTGCGTTCGAAATCATTCTGGGCACACACTAGTGCGTTCGAAAACACATGTTTAATGTTGATGATTTGTATTTGTTTTCATAAATGTAATTGAAAAAAAAAATCCTTTTTTTATAAAAAAAAATTCACCACACAACAAATCAATCGACAAACAGCGGCGGCTATTTTCGATAGAACAGAAACCTGGAAATTAATGGAAAAATAGCTAAACCAACTTCAAAAGAGGCAGATGATCAGTTGATCTTTTAAATATCAGTGTTCAATAATAATATTGAAAAATGAAAAATTTACTAATATGAACCGAATTTTCGCAACGAATGTAGTTCATCAATAGTTCATTCGTGACATCATGAGTTTGAACGCTGGCTTGAAGTTGCGTCCATGCTTCCGGCGGATATGACGTCATGAGTTTCTCGCGAAAGCGTTTGAGTTCATGGAATCATGGAAGTAGTTCGTCGCGAAAATTTGGTTATGGTTTTAAATAGGGTTGCCGAGGGTTGCCAAATTTTTGATATGGAAAAGCGGGAGGTTTAAATTTTTGGGTGTGGTGTGCCACGCTCAAATTTTTACGAAACAGTCGTTAAAACGCCTTGTCACCTGTCAGTCAAATATACATTTTGTTAAACAAATTACTTGCCAACTCGTTTTTTCCAATTTTTCTGGAAAAATTAAAAGCACTTATGATATTACCCTCGAAAAATTATCTTCCTTTTAATTACAACCTTATTTTTACTCTAAAGCTATCTAGATCTGCTTGGAGCAAGAAAAGTAGGTTTAAATGATAAGGCTTTGAAATGCATGCGTAATCGATGGTAAATGGCAAGGTTAGATTGCTTGATAACTTTTATGACGTCATCTGGGAAGCTTCAACTAATAATGCCAATAATGGCCTCAACATAATACAAATCTCCATAAGGCACCCTCGATGACGTCAACAAGTTATCCATTACCCACCCATTAGGCAATCCAATCCATCGTCAAAACGAAAAATTAAATATGGCGTGACGGCCAGCAAGTTTGTTTTGAATATTATGTGTTTTCATGCATATGTATTTTTAATTATTTTGCTTGGAGCTTTGATTTCGATTGTTTTCAAAAATACTTCAAATTCAAAACAAAAGAAAGAGAAACATCACATACCTAACCTCAAAACAAAACGAAACTTTTAAATAGACGTGATTGCGCTTGCGGAAGCCAAGAAGCCAATGTGAAATTCCTGTCTATAGACGCGAGTTCTATAAACCAATATGTTATTCAAGTACAATACAGTTGTGAGTTTTTCTCATTAGTTCAAAAACTACATTTAGATGAATGTCTTACTTGAACAGTTCAACAGTATATTGGTGAGTAGATGGCTGCGGAACTCGCTGCGCTCGTCCTGCAGAGGTCCACCCATAAGTTCCGCAATAATCCACTTATTTGTACAGGGTATTTTTTTATATATTAACACTCCACCTACAGCCTTTACCTTTACAGGTAGAAGAAAGGTGTAAATATAAAAGTTGTACAGTTTTGGTTGAAACCAAATATAGACAAACTATATAGTTTTGGAATCGAGAAATTGTGCTCTTCAAGAATATAGAACCAAATATAGGGCATCCCATTTGGAAAAAGCTGAAAGCATGCAACATTTCACATCTTGGACATTCAATTTTTGTTTCTGACCATGGATTTTAAAAATTTAGCCAATACTGTACAACTTTTGTATTTACACCGTTCATTTACCTGTGAAGGTAAAGGCTATAGGTGGAGTGTCAATATATAAAAAAACACCCTGTACAGTGAATTGTATAATCGTTATAATCTCTTTATTATTTTCACCTTCAACTAGAGGTGACCGATTCCCACTTTTAAATCATTATCTTGCCAAAATGATCTTTTTTTAAAATTACTTTATAATGTAGGTATTACAAACACAAACCGATTAAACCGAGCTGGAAAGTGCTTCATTTAGTCCGAGCTACCTTCATATTGAAAAATAACAATATTGTCCAAATATAAAAGTTTAAATTCAAAATTGTATAAAATCATAAATATAGGAAATCATTATAAATGGTTGTAAATAAATATCACCATTAACCACCCGTAGTTCGCAAGGGGTTGGAAGGATGTAACCATTCAAGCTTTGCTAAAACCCAGGGTATCGATAATAAAATATGTAAATAGTTATTCATTTAACAAGTACAGAGAGTGTCTTATCACTTTCAGAGTGGACTTTTAACATTTTAGTTTCAAGCCTTGATTTTAGGATTGAATATTGTTTGTCAAGTAAATCCTGGATAGATGAATAAGTCAAGTTTACTCTAGGGTTATCGAAAGTCAAATCGGTTTGCCAAAGTTTCGACACTAGGTCTGCTTCATCATGAGAGTTAAACAAAAAGGAGATAAAGAACATCAAATAAAATAGGTAAGTACCTATGCTTAAAATAAAATAAATTACGTAAACCTTATTCCGAGTATTATTATTTGATCAAATTTTGCAAATTAAAAAAAAAATACAATGGGAGGTGTGACATGATATAAATACAATATTATTCAAAGAATTAAGTAGGTATTTAGCTTATAAAGTAAGTTAATAAAAAATTAAATACCATGTGAAAACAAAAGGACTACTTCAAATTAGCCAACTTTAAAATGTCCTTGACATCATTAGTCAGGAAACAATTAAATCGATTTAATTAAACAAACGCACTAATTAATTGAGGTGTTCAAGTACGATACTGATCCCGAAAATGAATCATTATTATCCAATCAATAAAGCAGATCGAGATTGGTCGAAAAATCATTAGTTAATGAGTGAATTGCTGCGGAACTCGGTGCGCACGTCCGGCTTAGTTTTAGAAACAATTCACTCATTAATTAGCTCGTTAATTAACATAATATGCTTAATAATGATTGAATTGAGTCTTAAGAGTTTTACTAATTAGTTACCAATCAATAAGGCAGGTACAAATTAGTCAAAAACTCATTAATTATTGAGTGAATTGCTGCGGAACTCGCTGCGCTGCGTACCAGTACAGTTTTAGAAACAATTCACTCATTAATCAGCTCGTCAATTACCATACTAATCTTAATAATGATTGAGTTGCGCCTTGAGAGCTTTACTAATTAGTTATCAATCAATAAGGCAGGTACAAATTAGTCAAAAACTCAGTAATTATTGAGTGAATTGCTGCGAAACTCGCTGCGCTCGTCCTGCACAGTTTTAGAAACAATTCACTCATTATTTAGCTCGTCAATTACCATACTAAGCCTAATAATGATTGAATTGAGTCTTGAAAGTTTTACTAATTAGTTACCAATCAATAGGACAGGTACAAATCAGTCAAAAACTCATTAATTATTAAGTGAATTGCAGCACATAGTTTGGAACAATTCACTCAATAATTAGCTCTTCAATCACCATACTAACCTTAAAAATGATTGAATTAAGTCTTGAGAGTTTTACTAATTAGTTACCAATCAATAAGGCAGGTACAAATTAGTCAAAAACTCATTAATTATTGAGTGAATTGCTGCGGAACTCGCTGCGCTGCGTACCAGTACAGTTTTAGAAACAATTCACTCCTTAAGCAGCTCGTCAATTACCATACTAATCTTAATAATGATTGAATTGCGCCTTGAGAGCTTTACTAATTAGTTATCAATCAATAAGGCAGGTACAAATTAGTCAAAAACTCAGTAATTATTGAGTGAATTGCTGCGAAACTCGCTGCGCTCGTCCTGCACAGTTTTAGAAACAATTCACTCATTATTTAGCTCGTCAATTACCATACTAAGCCTAATAATGATTGAATTGAGTCTTGAGAGTTTTACTAATTAGTTACCAATCAATAGGACAGGTACAAATCAGTCAAAAACTCATTAATTATTAAGTGAATTGCAGCACATAGTTTGGAACAATTCACTCAATAATTAGCTCTTCAATCACCATACTAACCTTAAAAATGATTGAATTGAGTCTTGAGAGTTTTACTAATTAGTTACCAATCAATAAGGCAGGTACAAATTAGTCGAAAATTCATTAATAATTATTGAGTGAATTGCTGCGGAACTCGCTGCGCCGGTCCTGCACAGTTTTAGAAAAAATTCACTCATTAATTAGCTCGTCAATTACCATACTAAGCTTGATAATGATTGAATTGAGTCTTGAGAGTTTTACTGCTGGAGAACTTGTTCGATAAATTCTCCCATAGGTGGCTGAATTAAGCATGAATTCCAAAGATAAATAAAGTATTTAAAAATATTCCATATTAATCTATGATTAAAAGAATGAAGCGGATTAAAGACAGTTCAATTATTTGGTAATTAATTTTTTGCAACAAAAAAAAAAAAAAAAAATTATCCAAAATTATCATCTTTAATCTATAAATCAATTATATTTTTTTTCTGTTCAGGATCAATTAGTAAAATATTTTTTTTTTAGTTTTGAATTTTTGGGCAATTACTATTATTGCACTTACTTGAAGAACTTTGACATTGCGAAGCCTTGATTTGCATCTGTTGAGCATGATGCTCCATTCTCAAAATATCACTAGCACTTGCACTAATCATAACTATATAACCTAATTGACACAACCTACGCACAACTCATCCAACACCAAACTGACTCCGCAGAAGGGCCTTAAAAACAACATTCAAAAAATTTTATCATCCAAAATAAAGTCTGGTAGCTCGAATTCGATTGGTGGAGTACAGGCCCCCTACTCTTCGAAGGGATGAGTCAAGCCCTACCCTCTTTTGTTCAAGTGCATGGTGCTCGAAAAGGGCCCATGGGAATATTGCGGCGGTGGCCTTTTTTTCGAAGCTACAGGAGGCCAAAAGGCACACTATTGGGTAATTCATGATCGTCATAACTATAGAGATGTAAATGATTTTAGTGTTAAAATAAATTACGTACCTTCTTCTCCATCAACAAAACCCATCACGCCGCTACTTTAGGAACCACTTCTGCTTTGATACTGATACAGTACCTATCTGAATATTTTTATTTATTTGCGTCAAATAATGCAAATTTTTTTTGTTCCTGTTTTTTTTAGTAGAAATTTGGTTTGTAGGTACATTAATTTGTATTTATTTTTATTTTGGAGCTATTTTTGTTGGTTTTGAGCATTGTTCCACAGTGTAGAATTAGTGTTTCACAAGATTCTTGCAAATTTCTTGTTCTTGTCTTGTTCTTGCTGCAAGAACAAGACAAGACTCTCTTAAATTTCTTGTCTTGCAAAGCAAGACAAGACAAGAAGTTGCCAAGCAAGACAAGAAATTATTCTGCAAGACTCTTGCAAGCTTGCAAGAAATCTTGCAAAAAAATAAAGTCTCCTTTTCTGCATATTTTGGAAGTAATTTTGGCAGTTAACAAGAAGATAAAAATGTTAGCATGCCAGTTTGTAAAGTTTAAGGCATTTTTCTGCGACGAAATGTTTTGAAATTGTAGTTTCCAAACACTCTTCAATTTAAATACTATGTAAATTACATTCAAACAGATGTCAGTTTCTAACAGTTCTTGCAGCAAGGATGGCTAGGAAAATTTTTGGTCATGATAGACAACGACACTGCACACACAAAATTGAATTTAAGCTCAATGATGACAATGACACCAATCATAATCTTAAGGGCCCCACAGACTATGATGAAACACGTCGCTCTAAAACCGACGTGTGTGGTAGAAAACCGTCGAGTTTTGCTACCACACACGCCCCCCGACACGCTTTTTAACGTAATGAATGATGCAAGAGTCTTGCAGCAAGAATCTTGCAACAAGACTCTTGCAAGCAAGACTCTTGCTATGACGTCACAAAACAATAGTAATGCAAGAACAAGAAATTGCAAGAAATCTTGTTTGCAAGACAAGATTTTTTTCTGCAAGAGTCGGGCAAGACAAGAATGAATTTTATTTCTTGTCTTGCTTTGCAAGACAAGACAAGAATAGGCCCAGCAAGACAAGAAATCTTGTCTTGTGAAACACTATGTAGAACATGGAAAAATTGTCTTGAAAGCCAAAGCCATAGATTCTTTCTTTGAGAACTTCAAAACGTTCTAGGTCTAGTAGGTTTTGAAATAGCTCATCTTGCTTAAATCCATGATTTCTGCTGAGTAATCAATGATTTGCAATAATTGAAAACCTGGAAATAAGTACTTGAAAAAGTCCAATTCCTGTTCTACAATCAACTGATTATACTATCTGTGTACGTGACTCTTAAAACACACAATCTGATTCCTAATTTCCAATTAAAGCTTATTAAAAATACTACAAAAGTCAAAGTAAATCAATGCACTTACTTTTGAAATATTTACAAGTCAAGTTTAGACCACAAGATTCACGATTGTGTATTGTGTTGATATTGGTTTAACTGCTGATATAATAATTTTCGAGTTGGTAACAATAACCACTTGTAATTTTTTAATTGCCAAAAATTATATTTATTTAATTTTACATCGTTATTAAAATTAGGTAAGGCGCCACCATTAGCGATAAGCAAAACTTCATGTAGCTCCGCGCTCTTTTACACGGTGCTTGATTTATTATGCCTTCGATGATAATTTTTTGAGATAAAATAATTTATTGTGTCAAGTTGGCATACAAATAATGAACTGATATTTGGTTATTTTGGGGCCTCATAACTTGTAAATGGAAAAATAATATATTACATATACGAAGGTGGAAAGTGTTTCATTATTGTCAAGAAATACTTAACTATGGTTGACCGAGGTGCGAAGCGCCGAGGTCAACCAATTCTCGAGACCTTCTGTCATATGAATAAAGTATAGCAAATGCTTCTCTTTGAAGTCCTTGCTAATTCCA
Organism: Ceutorhynchus assimilis; assembly: GCA_917834065.1. Taxonomy (NCBI): domain Eukaryota; kingdom Metazoa; phylum Arthropoda; class Insecta; order Coleoptera; family Curculionidae; genus Ceutorhynchus; species Ceutorhynchus assimilis. The sequence continues at coordinate 11,567,871 of OU892281.1, forward strand.
TGTCCACTGAGTCTGATCTTTCAGCCAAAGTGGGTTCTTAGGAGTTCCCTAGCCGTCTCTTCCCACGTCTTTGTGTATTCATTCACCAAGGTTGTTCTTGTGTGATTTGATTGTTGTCTTCGGGCCCTTTGACAGAGTTCTTTGTGATCTAGCACAATCTTGAGTACTTTCTATATCCTCGCAGTATTTCCTCCAAGACATTTTCTGGTATCCCCTCAGCTCTTGCTTACATTTTTTTAATGTGGTTCTGTATGTTTCTCACTGCCTGGTTCTCATGGCTTTATTGAATTCTGTTCTAATTATTTTCCTTAACTTTGCAAGACTCTCGTTCCACCAGATCCCTTTCCTGGTGAATGTCCCTGTTGTAAGTGGGCAATTTTCATTGAAGGCTGAGATGATTGCAGCATTGTCAGTGTCTCTTATTGTCTTCCTGATGTTCGGCAAACTGTACTCCAGGAAGCCGATTCTCGGGCCAGGGAGTAGAGCTTCCCGAGAGAAGAAATTTTTTGTCTTTATCATTCTTGTTCACTTTTCGATAACGTTGACAAGGACAAAATATTCGTTCTATCGGGGAGCTCTAGTCCCTGGCCCGAGAATCGGCCCCCAGGTCAGCTTTCTATGCGTCACAGTCTTTATTTCGAGGGTTTCGATGATTTATTGAAGTTGTTTCCCCTGAAATTTCAAATTTGATGTGCCTGTGATCCGATCAACTTGCCTCATCAGATACATGCCAGTTTGTGACGTAATTACTCATATGAATTGAGGCTAATATCACATCGATTACCTCCTTCCTAGTAGAATTAAAAAGTTAGGTTTATTTCCTACATTTACTATCTAAATTGTTTGCTATAATATTCTGTAGTAAAGACTCACCTCTATCGTTGATGTTAGTACTTTCCCAGACTGTGTGGTGAGCATTTGCATCACACCCGATGAGCAGCTGTGTCCCATTCGTCCTACAGTGTCTTACCAGGTCCTCCACACTTCTGGTTGGTGTTGATTCAGGGTCATCGTAGGGTAAGTAGGCCGATCCGATAATAATATCCCTCGGCCCATTGCCCCTGATAAGTCTGATTTTGGCCGCCGTCAAATCCTCAGAATAAAAAAGAGTTAGGGACAGTACATTGACTTTCTTTTTAATGTTTATACAGGTCCGAGGAGTGACAGTGGATCTTCTATAAATCAGCTCTCCATTGGCACTGCTCAGTCCTTCAATTTCACCATGTCTGATCCACGGTTCCTGAATCGGGGCAATATCTACTTCCATAGCAGCAGAAAGAACCGCCGAGGCTGCCTTACTGTGCTAAAGGTTGATTTGAACTACCTTAATCGCCATCCTTCCTCTTTCCGATGGCCCTGAAGGTCACGCTTCCCAGCTTATAATACCCTTCAAATTGGGTTCTCTCCAGGGTCTTGGCCGAATTCTCATCCATAGAGAAGGCCAAGAGCTGTCCTTCCTTCTCTATTTTCCGGCACAGCAGGAGCCATTCTCCCATCTTTAGGCCTGAATTTTGTATCTCAAAACGTATCTTGATGACTTCTAGCTTTGGCACGAAAACGAGAAACCTGGAAAAGCACAGAACTAAACCTTCTTACATATTCACACTCGGTGCTTGAAGCTTTGGATAGCGGCTCGAAGGTTCATTCTGTTCACACGGACTTCACCAAGTCCTTCGATAGGGTTACACGCTTTTGTTGATCAAGCTCAGAACACTAGGTATATCGGGTCCACTACTGGGATCTACTTACTTGATCGTGCCCAATTGGTAAAGGCAAATAATTTGCTATCCCGTGAATTTTTTGTATCATCAGGAGTTCCTCAGGGATCCCATGATCCCAATCAATTTTTAAATAATATTTCCAATTGTTTTTTGTCCTCTGAATTTCTTCTATTTGCGGATGATTTGAAACTGTTCAGGACGGTTGTTACTTCTGAAGATTGCCAGTTGCTACAGGCGGATGATCTCAATAGATTTACACAATGGTGTCGTAACAATGGAATGGAGCTCAATGTGTCCAAGTGTAAGCTGATGAAATATTCTATAAATTTAACTTTAATTACCTAATCAATGGGAAGATTCTATCATCTGCGGCTCTTTCATACATAGAGCATACATCAAATATAATAAGAAAATCACTTATGATGTTGGGTTTCATTAAAAGAAACTCAAAAGAGTTTCTCACCATAACCTCTCTTAAGATTTTCTATTAGGCTCTCCAAACCACGTGATTTTTCAATATGGCGACCGTGGAAAATTTGACGTTTGTTTGTTTATCTTGAATATTTTCAAGCTAATTACAGTTTACTTTGTTATAATATACTTTTTGAGATGCAGAGTGAATATTTAAAGACTTGAATGCAGGAAAATCGGGATCTGGGCGAAATGTTAGTTTAAAAAAATGTCCAGATGACATTTTGATCCACAGTTCACATTAATGAGCAAATGAAGGCCTAAAAAAGCTTCGATTCTTACGAATATTTCGAAAATAGCTTTATTTCAGATGCAGTAACAGTGGTAGTGAAAAATTTTCACGTTTTAATTGGAAAATTTTAAAACAAAGGGCAATGAAAAAAGCCTGACATCATCCTTGTTGAAACTACTTCCACAATCAACTTCAAGACCCGTTTGTGGCATTTTTAATTGGACGAAACATTAGTGAAGTCAATAAAATAGAGAAATAAACAGAGTTCAGTCACAAAACAACCACAAAATGCACTTTAAAAAGCTTTAAATTACATACTCTCATATACGGGATAATGCACTTCTGCCACAACGCACTTTTTGACAGGTCGTTGGAATGCCTAATTGCAGTCTTGTTCGAACAAGATTGGAGTAAGTATGCCTCTTCAGTTTGGAACCCATTATATGCGAATAACATACACAGACTTGAACATGTGCAGCATAAGTTTCTGCATTACATAAATTTCGAATTCTTTAATTAACGATGATTCGTAGGCTGAACCTTTTACCATTGTCGATAAGAAGACGAAACAGGGATCTTAACAATCTTTCTAAGATTCTTAACTTTATCAGTAGGTATATATTTGCTAGTTTAGGTATTCAGTGTAAAATGGACAGCATTGTCCGTCAATAAATAAATAAATCAGTCTGTAAATGAAAGGCTTTTAGAATTATCATTATTATTAAAGGGTCTATAAAAACTTATTTTAGAATCTAGGCTCGGCTGATTAGATACCTTGAGCCTTCGGCGATTCTAAAGAAACCGAAAAATTTTGAGTAATGACTCGCATCTCAGTCTCTTGATTTAAGGCTTTAAAGGGTCCAAAGACTCTGAAGATTTTAAAGATCTCGAAGGTTCTGAAAAATCATGACTTGAGCCTCGAATATCCTAATGATTCCAAAGCCCAGAACTTATTGAGAGATAAACACAAAAACTTTGGAAGCTCTGAAGTCTCATTATTCAATATTTCAGAATGAAACCTATAAAGACTGTCGAATTAAAAGAATAAATGATAATTTTTTTTCTATAGCTACTGGTAAAGTAGCCTTTAATCTACTAAAAATAGTAGATAAAGTAGTACCTACTTTAACCGCAAGGGTAGATTAAATGATACTCTTAACAGCAAGGATAGATAATAGTATATTATTCAACAAGCGGGTAATGATGGCTATCATTCACGAAGGATGAAGTTTGCACTACGAGCCGCAGGCGAGTAGTGTAATCATCCGAGTGAGTAATAGCCATTACCCACGAGTGGAATACTATACTTTTTCTATGATTAATAGATAATAGGCACGAGTTATGCGGTTTTTTATTCAATTTTTATAACAAAATTAATTGGCAATTCTGACAGGTAGAGGACAAAGTGAGGTTAGGTTAGCAGAAGTCTTGTTTAAGACAGCAGTCAAAATGACCGATTGTAAGGTTGAAGTATGTTGTCAACTTGTCGAATTTTCTGATTGGCTCCTAAATAGTGGAGTAATGAGGCCATGATATTTTCATTGTTTGAAAACAATTGAGTAATGAAAAAAAACTCACTGTATGAGTAATCATTCACATTGATCAATAGACAATGGATGTATATTATGCATATTATTCAACACTCATAGAAAAATTCGTTTTTCTGAGTATCTCATTTCTCTAGATTGTAGACTGAGGAGAAGCCTTTGAAGATTCTAGAGACACCAAAAAATATAAATAGTTGAGGATCCTACATTTCTTGATTAAAAGTCTAATGAATCTTTGCAAATATTCGAATATGACTATACACAAACTATGTAGTTGAAGCAAAGCCCTTTAAAGCTTTGGACAAAAAAAAAAAAACAAGTCAAAAACATTTTCAAATAAATTTTATAGAGGCATCGCATATTACCATCAACACGTTTAAAAGCATCTAAACAATACGATAACATCTTGACTACCAGCAGCACAGCAGAGCACACCATCCTTAATATAATAGGGATGGATGTGCTTTTGTCGACTCCCTGAATGTGTGTCTTCGCTATTCGTCAGATTGTCCCACGATGGTCGTGATAGACCCATCTGTGAAGGTACCATCGCCATACTTGAGACTTAATTCGTTTGACATTTTAGAGTGAAGAGTTCTATTGTTTAGCGTTGACGGTATTGTACCAGCTTTCGTTTCTTTCGGGTATTGGGTAAATAGATGTAAACGATTATTGAGGGGTTTGCTAGCTTAGAAGATCAAAATCAGTGTATTTATGAGTAGCAAAAAAATTTCTTCGTGTTCGTCATCAGCTCCAATCATTTTGCGTTAAACTTATATATATACTCAAAATTTGTTGATTTTTCACAGATACCACTGAAATGAATAACGGTCGACTAAACTGTACCTTTTCTTTTTGTTGCCAAAAATCTTCTCTACCTCGGATAAGCCTACATTTACGAAAAATGAGTCTTTACCAATTTGCCGAAACGCAGGCAGGGGGTCTGCTTAATCCCACCATTTAGTCACAAAGGCACAAAGGCAAATTCGTCCAAAAAGTATTACCATGGACGGCCACCATTTTAGATATTTTGTTTGCTTGTACTGGTTAAATGCTTATTTTTATTATGAATAGATACAAAAGTTCGATTTTTTAACAAAGTACAAAAATACTTAGCTAGCTATTGATATAATGAATTCAAGTACATTCTGAATAAAATCTATTTCTCAAATGAAACATTTCAACGGATGATTGACTGCATCAAGGTGTAAATTTCTACAACTAATCCTAACGACCGTTTAATGGTACAATTTTTCAATATAAAAAAAAATCATTGGTTATTTTACACGCTACTGAGTTAAGCCTTAAGGTACACCTGGACCTGGAGGGATGGATGCGCGATTTCTCTTCAAAGAACTGACCTAACTCTAGTTATCCCCATTAGTCGCCTCAACGATTCCGTACAAAAGGATGATTTGCCGACTTTGGGACGATATAATATGTAGAAGGGAAATAACATACAGCATGCATGGTTCACTAACGGTGTACCTTATGCCTCTGTTAAGGGGTGTAATTTTATGTCGGGGGTTTGAAGATTAAAGTTTTAATTAAGTCACTGGTTTTTGTGGGATTGGATTCTAAAGTATCGGGTAGCACATATTATTTAAGTTGTGAAAGTCAAGGCATAGTTCTTTGATTTTTGTACATTTGATTTTTTTTAAGAAATGTGATTTTACTACCCTTTTCCATATTTATTTCAGAGATCGTCAGTTCAATTTCAGAATGCGTCAATTGAAATTCAGATCAGTAAATTGTATTTCGGAAAGCGTCAATTGTATTTCTGATTGGTTAATTTTATTTGGGAAAGAATCAATTGTATTTCAGATTGGTTTATTTTATTTCAGAAAGTGTCAATTGTATTTCAGATTAGTTAATTTTATATCGGAAAGCATCAATTGTATTTCAGGTTAGTTGATTGTAGTTCAGAAAACATGAATTGTATTTCAGAAATTGTCAGATGTAGTTCAGAAATTAGTAGGTATCTACGCAGATTTTCCCAAATCAACACAAGATAGGTGTATAGGTGACTCATTATAAATTTTATTTAATACACTACATTGATAATATCTGAAATACATTTGACGAATTCTGGAATACAATTTACAATTTCTGATCTACAAATAAATAATCTGAAACCCAAATGACGATTTTTGAAATACAAGTGACCAAACTGAAATACTAATGACTTTTTCTGAAATACAACTGATCAATCTGAAACACAAATGATATTTTCTGAACTACGACTGACAAAGTTGAAATACAAATAACACTTTCTGAAATTAAACTTACACAACTGGAATACAACTGACGCATTCTGAACTAGAATTGATTAATCTGAAATACAAGTAATACATTCTGAAATACTTATGGAAAAGGTGTAGACTCACTCAATATGAGAATTTTCATAGTTGCCTAAATTTCATTGGTTAGGCTAATCGGAGTTATGAATGTAGATGCAGACCTGTGCTATATTGGCGTTTTGAATGTTTCTATAAAGATACAACGGTAGAATTTTACACTAGAAACAGATATAATTTTGGACAGCACCCAACATCTCTCAATAATTTTAAGAATCTCGTATTTGTAAACCAAAAAAGATAAAGACTTTTGTCGATATAGCGCTTTAACGAAAAATCTAATTAAATTTCGAAAAACGTTTTCATATTCCTAGAAGCAAAATACACCAAATGGCTATCATGATTTAAAAAAAAAAAAAAAATAAAGTGAAAAGGTAGGGGGTCAAAATTTATCTCCAATTTGCTAGTAAGAGATAGTAATATTCTGCAACCATCAATATTTTAAACAATAATTTCGAGAGGGTGTATACTTTTCTGTCTCATACAATCTTGACATTGAGTGAGAAAATCAACTTCTCATCAAAAGAAGACCTTTTTTGCCCATTTCTTGTCCCATCTTTTCGATTGATCAAAAAAAAATATATGTCAACGCAAAATCCGATCACGTGTAACTCTATATTTTGCCTTCGAGATACAATGGAGGACTCTATATCTTCAATCAGGTGCGTTGAAAGGGACAACCCTTAAAAGTAATTTTATTCTTTAAACGAGAAGTAAAGCACCTTTCAACACCGGAAGCGTACTGAAAAGCTGGACCAAATCTTTTAACAATGCCCGATGGTGTAGGCGTGACTGCAACAGGTAATAAAAATAGGGAGCGATTTGTTTGACATAAAAATGATAAACGTCTCTTTTATTGCCGGAGAAATTGGTTTTTGGGGGTTTCTGAATGAAATTGTTTACTCGACTGTTAAGTGCCGAAGCTCTATAGTATATTCTTTGGGACAAATTACTGCAAATCATTGCGGTTACTACGTCCATTCAGGACCATTCAGTTAGTTTTGACAGAATTCTTAAAAGTGCTTGATTCTGATTGAAAAGGAGTAGGTGTGCGTGTGTTGTGAAAATAATTATTTTCTATTTCAATATTTTGATTTTGAGGAATTTGTATTGTTGGACAGGAAATATTTTCAATTTTTCGAGATGAGGGGGCTGGGAGTATAGTAAAAGTAGGAAATCAAGTTTCAGAAAGTTTCAAAATTATGAAACGACGAAGAGTCAACCACTATGCTTATAAATGTACAATGATTTCCGTATTTGGCAATCACTGATTAATGAATCTCATATATTCCCATCCCAAAAATTGCCACTGATTGCCAATGATTTTCAGATATTTTTGTATATGATTACCAGGGGATTTTAATTTTTTCTGGGGATTCCTATATCATTACCAATTGATTACCTGATTTCCTTAATGATTTCCTACAATCGTTCGATTTCCAGCTGATTTTATCACGAAAACGATGTCTATTAAGCTTTCGTATTGATATATGATCAAAATAAACGGTCTCTTCTCTTATGAAAACACGTTTCCATTGAAAAATTGGCAATTTCTCTATTTGCAACTCTTCCAAAAGTTAGCAATTTTTATTTTCATGGTTGTCCACATGCACCCACACCGATTTTGTTGTAGATATAAATAGTTGTTGAGCCCTAGATACCATTGCGCGTCTACACTGCATACTGCATAATATGAATCTAAAATAATGAATATTTCTTTGACTTTACAAATTTATTTCTGATTCTGATTCGAATTTCATTGGTTGAAAATAGTCAGAAAACTGGTTGTTGGTGCTGTATCGTTTAAAAAAAAATATTAACGAGTTATGCTTAACCAGCTTAACCCGATGGTGACTTGCTATTGAAAAACCGGCCCTTAGGGCCGAATTTATAGTTGCTTCTTTAGTTCTCCTCAGACCTCAAGGAGGCCTTGAACGTTTAGAATTGACATGACTAACTTGTCATATAGTAGCGAAGTGTCCTTTCTACTCACGACTTTTGAAGGTTCCTGAAAAATACTTTTTTCTCCAAACGTCAAAAAAACGTCACTTTGTTAACCCCTGTCAAGATGTCAGAAATTTAATTTCTATGCTGTTAGGTAAATCCAGCGGGTTAACACCTGTCGAGGTGGTAGAAGTTTAATTTCTATGCTGCTTGGCAACCCCAGCCACAGCAAAAGTACTTTTAGTGCCGCTCGTACTTTTACTGCCGCTCAACCATCCACTTGCCCCCGAGCTTACCCCATTAGTTTGGAGAAAAAATAGCGTGTTGCATACGGAGTAGAAGCACTTTTTTGTGCTTCAGCAGTATTGCAAGCCTCACTACGTTCGGCTCGCAAACCTACTGCTTCAGCACAAAAAAGTAAAGCTTCTACTCCTAATACAACAATATACTATTAGCCATCCTAGCAACTTGAATCTTGAATTTGTAGATCTCATTGAGAACTACAAAAAAGTTTATCAGAGTTACCTCTCCACGGGGCACCGTTTTTTAGAAAATCGACTTCAAATCTTTCAATATATTTTCAGAGAAATTTCAACTTTGACGGCTTATATCTCGGAGACAGAAACAACCTGGAATAACAATACGAAACAAATTTGTATGTAATTCAATGCTCTTTCAAAAGAAACCAGATTCGAGATATTCAGTTCGAAATCACCAAAATTATAAGCAAAATTTGCGGGCTAAAACCTTTCCGGTAAGTCGTAGAGGGCTGAAACTTAAAATTTCAACTTTTCCAGACCCCTTTTACCTACATTTCAAATTTCGTCCGAATCGATCCCAAAAACCCAGAAAATAAAGAAAACTCAAAGCCTCGTACTTTAATTCGGTTTTCCCGATCGGAAAAGCAGAAAATCCAAAGAAAAACCATTGAAAAATGACATTCCAAAGCCTACTCGATGAAACTTCAGTTTTTGTTACTTACCCCGTTCAAAAACTCGACATTTTTGTTACAAAATAAAGGAAACTCAAAGCCTCGTACTTTAAATCGATTTTCCCGATCGAAAACAGCCCGAAAAGGTGGAAAATTCCAAGAAAAACTGGATAAAAATGTAAACACGTCAAATGAAAATGGCCTACTGTCAAAAATGACAAATGATATTTATTACAAGGCCTCCTTGATTGAAGTTAGCCACAAGCGGTGTTTCCACATCAAAAGCATTTTAAATGGGATTTTGTTAATTATGGCATAATTAATAAATAATGATTATAATAATTAAAATTCCCTAGATAAAGCATCGGAAACTTGTTCTTAGTTTAATTTCAATGAAAATGACATTACAAGGTTTACTTGTTGATTATAGTGAGTAAGACAAAGACAACGATAAAGTAGTATATGTTTGCAAAAACCACCGTTTTCTGAAAAAAGTAAAAAACCCAATAGAAAACCAATATTCCAAAGTCAAATTGATAAAACTAAAGTTTTTGAATATTCCCGGTTCTTTGATTGGGCGCTTAAAATCGCATTTTGAATATTAAATTATCCGCTGACCAATAGAAATATAAACTGGGCCCCGTGATTAAAATAACTCCGGCCCTTCCTGCTCTCGTATAACTCCGGCCCTTCGCAGTGGCGTAACTTCAAATCCGGGATCCCCCCGCAAAGATTTTCCCGGGGCCCATCTTTTATATAATATATACATTTTTATTTTTCCTTTTACAGGGTGTCCGTTTCAAGTGATACCATTATTGCTATCTCCGAAACAGTGAGAGGGACGAGGACGGTTAAATTAGATAAAAGTGACAGATTTTAGTAGGTATTCATTGAAGGTAAGTTCACAGGGTTGCCAAATCTTGGTCCGTTTCCGAGATATAAGGAAAAATGTAAAAAAAAACTTATTTAATGAATATTTCAAAAATCTATCAATTTTAGAAAAAAAAATATTCAGTAGAAAAGTTTCAAGATTCTTTCTTCTCTACAAAATGGTTTCGTATTGTTATTTTCACACAGCTTCTAGTTGTTTCCCCTTATATCTCGGAAACAAATAAAAATCTGGCAACCCTGTGAACTTACCTCCAATGGATACTAAAATGTACCGTTTTTGTTTAATTCAACCGACCTCGTATCTCCTGTTTCGGAGTTACCAATAGTGGTATCACTATCAATTCTGCATCTGTGAGTATGTCTGAACATTTCTTCCTGAGATCTCATACATTGGTTAGACCAGATATACTTTTTCAATGGTTGATATGTTCTATGAGGTTCATAGGTTAAAGTATTTTCTTTTAGTTTAGTACTATTCTTATCGGCAGTCTAGTACTTCCGCCTATGGTCTGGGACCCTGCGGGGCCCCCAAGATCACGGGGCTCCCCGCAACTGCGGGCCCTGCGGGCCCTTAGTTACGCCACTGGCCCTTCGGGCTCTCGTATAACTCCGGCCCTTCGGGCTCCCATATAATTAACAGTTTTCCCGATCGAAACTAGCCTGGAAAAGTGGAAAATTCGAGGAGAAACTGGATAAAAATACACGAAAATGGCCGACTTTCTAAAATGCCAAATGACATTACATTACAAGACCTACTTGATCACAAGCGACGTTGCCATAATTACAATCCCTAACATAATGTTTTTCCAGATTTTAGAAAGAAGATAAGGTAGGATACATTAGTAAAAAACCAAAAGCGATTATAAATGTTTAAGACAAAGAGCGAATTAAAGTAGGAAACAATTTAAATGATCAGTTGGTCGAGCTGAACTATCATCAGAGTAAATTTTCGATTGTTCTCGGTTCAAACACTTAGAATAATTACTCAATTTTTTTCGACAACTGACAAGCCTGCATACAATATTATGACTTTTGACAATTGACGAGTTAATTTTCAGGACCACCTACGATTATTATGACTTTTTTTGTCAATTGACAGCCTTGTGATTCAGATTGAGGCCTACAATAGCAACGTTATCACATTTTAACGGTAATTTTGGAGCATTTGTAATTGTAAATGTAAAACGTTGACAAGTGGCAATTGACATCAAAAAACGATTGTTATGATGTTGTAGGCTGATTGAAATTTTTAACGTTTTGCAACACTATAACGCTAGAGGATTATTGAAATGGCTTTTTTTTAAATCATGAGCCCGAAGGGCGAGATTGTTTTCAATCTTGAGACCACAGGGCAACAAAGAAACGCCATTTTGTATCGAGTTTTAAAGAAAACAAGGCCTACTTTGAGACGTCAATTTTTTAACGTTTGTTGTATCATAAGCGGTATTTATTGCCATATGTTTTTTTTTCAAATCTCCAGCCTGAATGGCCGGTGTTGTTTTAATAGACCTATCTCCCATGATTAGAGAAAGGAAGCTACATTGTAATAAATACAAGTTAGAAAACAATAAAAGATGACATGCGCGCGCAACTCGTAGGCTGCAGTGTAGCCAGATTGTATTGTTGCAGAACAAATGTAGACAATACAAATCAAACATTATAACATTAAAGAAGTAATATAGTCTCAAGTGTTTCACAACGCCTTAAATCAGACAAAAGAAGAGCTTTAAAGTGGATAAACATCGTTTGCACTTTTATTTTGATAAATGTTTCATCCGGCAACATCGCTCAATGAAATTGCAAAGGAATATGTCAAGTATAATCTAACATAACCCTAAACGAAACTGCGGAGAGTTCAAGTAATATGTAAGGTATTAGTTTGCTCTTTGTCAAATTACACGTTACAAAGAAAGAAGGAACGATTAATTCTGAAGTGGCCCCTGAATAAGAATATGACGCAAGCCTGTCATAAACTTGCTTCTCATTGGACGCTCACCTGCAGCCTACAAGCGAAGCGCGCAGTCCAGGTAATAGGAGATCGGTCTATTACGTTACGAGCCCGAAGGGCCGAGGTTATACGAGCTCCAAGGGCCGGAGTTATATGAGTCGTTCATTGTCAACTGATTTTAATACTTATTATGAATATTACAGGTCTGTGATGTCCTTGAATGTTCTGGGACGCACGCGCGCTACACTGAAGGAATCAGCGTGTCTTCCCTGAACGAGTGGCCCGGGTAACCTCTGGTATAATTTTTCTTTAATTTTGGTACAAAAAATTTTTGCTCTCTGGCAACACTGCAGAGGAAACATTAGATCAAGAGCAAGATCTACCAAAAAAATTTATAATAACGTACAAAGCTGCATCATATTTCTTGACAGAGATGTTAATTTTATCAAGATAAGTCAGAAATCCTATGATAAGAAGTTGCTAGAGAGATTTAAGGTGCAAAATCACTTTATACCAATAGATAAATAAGCTATTGAATCAGGGAAGGATGAAGAAGACGGTGATCCAAAGTTTCTGTACATATATAGAGAAGCAGTGGGAGCCTTTATATATATCTCATTACAAGTAGTCGTTTTTGTGGTCGTTTCTCACAGAAATCTCTGCCTGATTTGTAATTTCTGTGAAAGCAGACATTTGATTGTATTTGCATCAAGCAGTTGGTGTATGTTCAAGAATAGAAGATTATTACTAACTTGGTGAAATTTCAGTGATATATCAATCACCTATAAGCAATAAAACAACAATGATGCATGTCCATCCCATAGAAGCTGAAATAATTCAGCACATCAATAATGAAAAATAACTCTATAGGAACTCCAATTAGTTTCATCATCGACCCTCTTCGTGAGATTCTGCTAACAATAAATTCGAACGTCATTTGGTCTATAATATTTCCCATCTCATGATTACTTTGTGACAATTTTAAACTGATCGAACGAGGGTGGCAGTCTGCTGATAGCTCCTGCTGTTACCTGTTTTTCGTGTGGGAAAAAATTCCTGCACAATTTAGTGTGAAGTATTTTGTAGGGTTCTAAAATTGTGTTGCGTGATTGGATTCCCAACCATCCTTTCATTAATTAGCTAATAATTCTTCACATCTAAGAATATTTTATGTAGTTACTGCATGATTTATATCACAAGAAAGATATTAAAATTATTTACAATCAAAAGATCCTACCACAATAAAATATTTACATAATTTTGCCGTATGGCGCCAAACATTATTGCAGATCCTCCTTGACTGTTAAGATATCCGTCTAATATCTCAGACATCAATTTGGAATTCCCCACCGTAAATAAATTGTTTCTTCAGCTTTTCGAATGAAAGCCAAAGTGCCAAAACAAATTTATACTAATAATAAGAAGTTTATACAACACTCTTAGTACTTGACTATTGTTCATTGGGCTTGACCGAACAGGTAGGCAATACAATTTAACAGGTAGCTTATTTTAGGGTTAAATTTATGACACTGTTTTATGGCCGATAATGACCATTCTTGTGTAATTTGTGAACAAACGTATTAAGGCATAAGTAGGTACAACAAATTATCTAATAAAAATAAAAAATCTGTGTTGAAAATAATTCCTTCTCTACCTGTAATAATATTATTCAATTAAATAGGGAGTGAGTTATGTCAAATATTTAGGACATTTAAAATATTTCAATATTGTACCTTATACTCCCTGTAGTAAATTAAATAGGGGTGCCAACAATATCACGCAACCAGGGGCTGCAATGTGCAAGAAATATTTTTATTAAATATTTGAGCCCAAGTGCGTTTTGATTTATAAGTGTATTATTGTTTGGGCTTAGATTCAAATTTTTTTCTGTATTATTATCTTATGATGGCTAAAACCATTTGAAAAAACCACTTTATCATTTTTATAGTATTCCACGTGTTTGAGCCTTGATTTGTATCAAAACCAAATATTAGTTTACCAATTATAAAATTCATATACCTACTCACCTGTATTGTTTTAATAGTCAATTTTGCCAGATTGAATTAAGATTACCTATCAATTTTATGAAAAGTATAGGTAATTTAAGTTTTGAAAATGTTTTCAAAATTATTTTTGTCAATCTGCTACATATTTTGGTTTAATACCATAAAAAACAATTATATAGTGCAGGAATTTATACATTTTTCCCACAGTTAGAAGGGATAACAGCAGGAGCTATCAACAGATTGCCACCCTTAACTAACAAGCTATAATAGGGGCAAATTTATTGAACGAACAAAATTCCAGGCTACTTAAAATTAGATTTTAGGACAAATTTGAAATGGAAATAATTTTGAAGAATCATGGTTTATGTATTGAAAAGAAATTCAAAGACGTTTTTAGGACATCTCGTTGAAGACGTCTACAAAATGTCCTAAAGACAACTTTAGGCAGACGTCTGAACGACTTCAAGATCATAATCATAAGGCTGAAGACACAATGACCAATACAAAGGTACAAGTGACAGATACAAAATACCAAAAAATCGATTTTGTATCTTTAGGTGGCAAGTATATTGTTTCCTGTATCCATTTATTCTTATAGCATTGATAAACGTTTTATTATATTTTTGTCTCTTGTCACTTGTACCTACCTTGTATTTGTTATTGTGTTTTCGCCTTTTTGATCTAAAAGATGTCTTGAATGTCACTTGTGGACATCTTAGGGACGTTTTCAAGTTTACAAAAATTTTCCACAACATTTGTTTCTCAATCAATTGAGAAATTAAAGAACTGGAGTAAAACACACAGTCCATCTTCATTCTTTATTTTACAAAAATATAATCAGTTGGAAGGGGGGTTGAACATGTTTCTATCATAGATCCATCATCAGCATAAGTTCTACAAGTGGGAGTTAGGGGGGAGGGCCTGGGGTGTATACGTCAAAAACTTACCAAATGGCAGAGGGAAATATGGTCATATACGACATGCCTAAGTATAATAGTTATACATAAAAATGCAAGTGTTCATGCTGTTATCAGCATAAAGTTGGTGACTAAAGCCGCATCCAACACAGAACATATTTACAAAACTGGAAGAGAGGAAGCATATGAGTATGATTTCGAAAATTACGTCAAAGTTTAACTCACCAAAGGCGAAGATCGAAAAAATTATTTTATTAACATTGAAAAATTAAAATTGGACTACCACACAAACACAGAATATGCCTATAGGAGGCGGAATTCTGGACACTCATCTGTACTCTGGATGTTCGGGGGTGTTGGCTGTTAATTTAATTAAATTACTAATTTCCTGCCACCATCTTCTTCCTCATCTCCATTACATTTTTACTCCTCGTGCAGAAAGCACGATTTTCATAAGAAATTTCGAAATTAAATTAACAGCCAACACCCACGAACATCCAGAGTACAGATGAGTGTCCAGAATTCCGCCTCCTATAGATATATTCTATGTTTGTGTGGTAGTCCAATTTTAATTTTTCAATGTTAATAAAATAATTTTTTCGATCTTCACCTTTGGTAAGTTAAACTTTGACGTAATTTTCGAAATCATACTCGTAGGCTTCCTCTCTTCCAGTTTTGTAAATATGTTCTGTGTTGGATGCGGCTTTAGCCACCAACTTTATGCTGATAATAGCATGAACACTTACATTTTTATGTATAACCATTATACTTAGGCATGTCGTATATGACCATATTTCCCTCTGCCATTTGGTAAGTTTTTAATGTATACACCCCAAGCCCTCCACCTAACTCCCATATTTTGTAACTTGTAGAACTTATGCTGATGATGGATCTATGATAGATCCGAAACATGTTCAACCCCCCTTCCAACTGATTATTATTTTTGTAAAATAAAGAGTGAAGATAGACTGTGTGTTTTACTCCAATTCTTTAACTATCTTCTTCACTGTGAGACATGGACTACTATTTCAAAATTGAGAAGTTGCTGGAAACCATTTCAGAATGCCTCAGTAGAACACTCTAGAACTTTGATTAGTCTTTTGGAAAGTTCAAAACACTCAAAATTCAATTCAGAACTTTCAAAGCATTCTGTAGCGCTTCAGAACATTTTGGAAGCTACAGAACCATCATTTCAGAATGCTCCAAAACATTCATAAACCGATTCACAATTTCCAAAAGCATTTAAGAACAATTCAGAAGTTTGAAACCCATTTTAGGACGCTAAAAAACACTCAAACACTAGAATCTCCAGAAATTTGAAAAGCGCCAGAATCTTATAATATTCATGTTAAAAGTTTCAGAAGCATTTTGGAACAATTGAGAAACTTCAGAGTTATTTTAGAACAATTAGATTCAATTTAAAACTGGAAACCTCTTCTAAAGAACAATTGAAACTTCTATAATGCTCCAAAACTCTTCAAGCCAAGTTAGAATACTTTAGAGCTTCAATAAGTCATTTAAGAATGTTCCAAAAACACTTTCCAGCAGCAGTTTGAAAAGCTTAGAACAATTTAAAAACCTCAGAAGATGTTTCTCCTTCTATTCAAATTCTTCAATTTTTATAATTTTTCCTATTCCAGGCTCTTGAATTGAGCTTATTTTTTTTTCTAAATTCTAAATTTAAAGTTCCTAAATTTTCATTAATTTCGTACCTATTTTAGAATTTCAGGCAAGTGATTTGTTTTTTAATTTTTACTCCTGGCTCTTCTAGTGTTTTTCTTCCAAAATGAACTTTGTGTATGTTTGCGTTTTTGACAGCCTAGCGTTCGGAATAGACAAAAGTTGAAAATAAATATATTAATAGTAATGAAATATTAGTCCTGAAGACGTCTTTAGGCAGACAACTGAAAGAGGCGCGGATTTATAAAATACGACGTCTTTGAGATGTCTTTAAGACGCTTTGAAGACGTAAGCAGACGTCTAAGAGACTTCTTGAATGTTATTTTTGAGAACATCTGAGGGAGGTCTTTAAGATGCCTCTGTGGTGTCTGGGAAAAAGATAAAATATCAATCCGTAAAAATTTGGCAACCTAATTGGAGGGGATACACCAGAGGTGGATCGCTCTCCTAACCTCCGCTCTCTAGACCCAGATCAGAGTTAAGCTGACCTGATCCAAAACGCTCTAGTGGAGGCGATGTTTGCTCCTTCCTCAAGTAGCAGCAACCTACCGCAGTTCAACAAGACATCGTTCAGCGCAGGAATCCTATGGATGACCTACGCTAACCAGGAGACAGCAGACTGGCTCAGGAAAAGCATCGAATCCCTTGGCCAACTCTGGGAGGGTGCAGAAATCAGGGTTGTTAACCCTGAGAATCTCCCAGCCAACGCCGAAGTTAAGTACCATAAACAAGTTTTTCAAAAAATTTTTGAATCACATTCAAAATGCTGATAGGTCTGTAATTACGAACATCGGATTTATTACCAGTCTTGTGAATAGGAACCACAAAACTAGTCTTCCAAAAACCAGGAGAGTTGGGCCTTATGTTTCAATGATTCATTAAAAATAATCTGCATAGGTCTAGAAAGAACAAATGACAGCTTTTTAGGATGGATGTTGTCCGGTCCGGGCCCCTTGTCTGTGATAATTGCTAATGTTGATAATGTTGTTTGATAAAATCTCACTGACGCATTTCTGTTTGGGGACAGAGTGAACAGAACCAAAATAATCAGCAAAAAAGGTAGCTGCCTCAGGGCCCGTTTCAGCATAAGCATCATCGAACTTAAGGTCTGTTCCCACAGGAGTCTCTGACAGTTTGCAAACTGTCAGTAAGCATCGCCCATACATGTTTTCAATGCTGTCGTTACAAGATAAATCTGTAACTCAGCTGAGCGATTGTTTCTGACAGGTTGCAAACTGTCAGAGACTCCTGTGGGAACAGACCTTTAATGACACCAGGCAGTTCATTTGTCTTGCGCGTAGAGTTTATAAAATTCCAAGTGTTCAGTATCATGAAGCGAGTATCTGGATATAATTTCTATAGCACTCTCAAGAGTCTAGAGCATATGCCACATTGAGACTACATTTACAATATTCCTATTTTTAAGTCACCTCATCTTCAACTTTTAGAATTTTTGGAGTCTTAAGTCATTAGCCTATCATGAGACATTTCAAAGTCTTTAATAGATTTGTAGTTTTTAAAGGTTTAAAAGAACGTTAGAATCTTGAAATTTTTCGACGTCTATACGTTTGAAGGATTCTTCACTCTAGGACCTTAAAAACGAAATGCCTGAAAGATGTTTGTTTTTTTTTTCAAAAGCGTCAGAAGCTTAGAAGCCCTGAAAATCTTTGAAAAATTATGACATTATTAAAAGAAGTCCCAAGCATAATATGTTTTCAAGCAGATAAAAAAAAATCTCAGATTGTCTTTGCCTCTCAACCCTTCTCTGTACTTTTCAACCATCATCGTCTGGTTCTTCATCCCGTATAAAAAAACTGAAAAATTCGCTGACTTTACCGCTCTTTCAATAGACTTAAATTCATAGAAGTTAAACTGCTCCCAGGCACTTAATAGTTTCGTAATAAGAGCAGGAGCGTCGAGTTTCTTTTGTGAGTGGATCTTCATAGAAAAACCAGAACAAGGGGGCTGATCCTTGTTCCTTTTCAAGAAAGGCAAGAAGACAATAATGCAAGGGACCCCTGTGTCTATATAGTAAAAGTTGACCGGGATTTCATCAAACATCAACTTTAAAGCTTAAATAAGCGTAAAGTCGCTAATATATAAACCATGATTTTAACAATAAGAACTGATCCTGTGAAGGGTAGATATATTTTTTTCTATTTACTAAAATAAGATAATTTCGGTTGTATTATCAAAAAACGATGTTTTAAAGCTGATGCTCATCTCTCTCCACTAAATAGAGCATATGCATATCAACTCAACTCGAGGGTAAAAATAAAACCCTCATATTTATTAAGACCTTATCATTAGTGTACCAGGGCAAAAGGGGGTTTAAAGTGATAGAAATCAGTGCTATTATCAGTTTTGTTTGTGGTATAAGTCCCTTTTAAGGGCGTAAGAGAAATTGGTACAGAGACGTAGATAGGATTTTTTCATGTGGGCTAGAAATGAGTTTGTTAAAATGTTGCTGACATTGTTATTTCAAGAACAAAATGGAGATTTTAGCTTTTTTGTCACAAGTTGTTTTTAACATATAAATTAAATGAGTTTGAATAGTGTATCTACGACCAAATCCTCTTGTTCCGTCACTGGTCATAGTCAAAATGGAAGAACCAATAAAGAGACCAAATGTCAGACCAAAGCCATCGCATAGGCTAATCTGTGTATTGTTAAAGGAGATCATCGATGGCGCAGTGCCCCATTGTTTGGATGCGGTTTGCAGCCGGCATCAGTCTCTTTCAGAGATGTCATCTATGTTTTTTTTTTAAAGCCACTTCTGTAGTATTAAGTTGTGGACGGAAAAAAAACATTTACGGTTCGTAGAACGGTAGAAATTTGATTGTGTTTTTAGAAAAATATAATTCGTGGAAGTTGGTTTGTTTCATGATGTTCTATCGGAGAAATTGAAGACATTAAAATGATGTTACGCAGAAAAAAAAAACTTTTTTCTTTGAGCTGAAAATTTTCAATTCTCAACATGATTAGTCATAAATTAACCCTGCTTTGTAGAAATTTCCCACGATTATCATCATCACGTGAGAACACTGCAGGAATGATGAAGTGATTGCTACCCTAATATTTAGAAACATTTATTATTTTTGAAACACTTACTGTCTAATCAGGAATATCAGTAACAATGACCACATGACGCACCTACGTATCATCCCCTTGTTTCCTGAACAAGGGTGGATAAATGAGTTGCGGACATGACCATATGGTCAGTACCTACCTGTTGGTGAAAAAAAAAAGTGATTAGAAAAGTCTAATTAATAGGTATGGTATATAAACATTTCGAATTGTAAAAATAAGCATTGATAATCTACTGTCTAAAGAATTAGTTAGTAGAATGAAGCATTTCATCTCAAATTCTAGAATGCACTGCTACTGAGAATAATTTGGATCTGATTGCTCATTCTTATATAAACCAAAATTGAAGACTGAGGGCAGCTTCTGATTACTTTATGCCCGTACACATGACTTTGGCATCAAGTTTCTAGAATACGCGAAATCAAAACAACTAAACAACGCACTCTCTGATTTCAAGCTTAACTTTAATCGGAATCTCTTCTTTGCATCTATTCCCTTCCAGTTCTTTGTCTGTTTGCTCCGAAAAAAAGAATCGAAATTCTCACATGCAATCATTATCATTACCTGTTTGAGCGGAAACAACATCTTACATGACGAAACGACAATAAGGCAAAGCACTGACGTCTTGACGATAAAAGGCCAAAAAGTTTTTTTTTTCTCTTCACTTCAATAGCCCTCCGTATCGTATGACGTATAATAAAGTTCACTTTAAAAGCAAAGTTAAGACATTCGTCTATTGAATACGCGCGGATGGGAATATCAGGTGAAGACCTGCCCACATGGATGACGGTTATATACCAAAAGACCAAGAGAGGGTAGAACAAAGCTAAACCTGAAGAGCTTTTGGCAGTTTGTAAAGCCGAGCAAGATTTTTTCGGGAGAGCAGGTTCGGAAAGTGGAAGACTTCTTTGAAGGATTCGTGAAGCTATATCCGGGGCGGTGCTTTTTCGAACACTTGGTGGTGCATACAAAAAGTGATTTATTCAACAGAAGAAAGAAGAAGATAATGTATGTAGATGATATTAGTTTGTGAATCTACATAAACCGTTGAAAATTTGTTCAAAAGTTGGACAGAATGCGTTTTTAAGCCATATGAAACTGTTGGTACCTAATAATATAGAAATTAAATTTAAAGATGTATAGGGATGGTTTTGACTAGGTACTTATTATTTTGAACTCAATTTTCCAAGGAAAACTAAGAAAAAAGTAATAGTGCTTAATTTTTGCTTCGATGGATCAAATGATAATTTGTTCCAAAAGCACATTTTTTAAAAAAGGATTGGAAATGCTTGTGTATGAGCTGTAGGTAGGTACGTAAGTTAGGTAGGTACGTAAGTACATATAAATACATCAGGTTAAATCAAATTTTAATCCTACATAAATAAGTCTACATAAATAAGTAGGTACCTATATTTTAATTATTATGATGCTGAAAATTCGTTTTTAGGCTTTCCCTAATTTTCAGTTTCGAAGTGTATAGGGAATTTGAAAGAAATACTATATGACAGATCCAAGGAGAGTTTATCATTTGGATCATCTCATATTCATAAACTTGTTGGTAACTATCTGCAAGATAAATTGACGTTCTATAATTCTATTGGCCCTTAAAAAAAGAAAAACAAAAAAAAAAATATTCCTTCGAGCCGGATTTGAACCAGCGACCTATGGATGTCTACAAGTCATATTCCACTACAGTCCACCGCTCTACCAACTGAGCTATCGAAGGTGATACTAGGATTAAGTGTTTTGGTGAATATAACACACCAACTGAACAACATTTAATCAATTAAAATATTGTTCAAATCACGTTCAAATGAAGACAAGGATATAAATACTAATTAATTATTAATTCAAATGACTGGTGCAAAATTAAAAAAACAGATGTCTATAAATATAATTATTTGAAATATTATTTTTACCGCCATCTATCAATGAGACTTTCAACCGCAATAAAAATTAATTCATATGTAAATTTTTTTTCTAAGGAGATTGCTATAACCATTGTATCTATAACTAATGGTAGCTGGTATAGTAATTAGAGAAAATTGATATTTTTCATTGAACATGTCATTATTTTATATAGGCATAGTGTATGTTATAAACTTAATATTGAAAACAACGTAACTTCACTCGCCATTCTGTCAAGAATCAAAATAA
This sequence comes from Ceutorhynchus assimilis, assembly GCA_917834065.1. Classification (NCBI taxonomy): domain Eukaryota; kingdom Metazoa; phylum Arthropoda; class Insecta; order Coleoptera; family Curculionidae; genus Ceutorhynchus; species Ceutorhynchus assimilis. The sequence continues at coordinate 11,589,760 of OU892281.1, forward strand.
GCACTTAAGAGTTCGCCATTTCGCCAAGAAGAGTACTTGTTATCAACGTGAACTTTTTTCACTTTTTGTTATTGATAATTGTTGGAAACATGTTCCAACAATCATGCTATCTCTTTTTGATGGCAAAATATTTTTATACATATAAAGTTTGCAACACTGCAGCGTTGTCGTCATGTCTATTTTGTCATGTCTGTCAATATATTGCGCGCCATTTTTGTCATTGCAGCAGTGTAGCTTGGAGCTTGTCCACGTTAACAAGCATCCAGAAACCTTTTCACATTTTAATAAATTTTATAATCTAGCTCTGCCCTGTTGGGCATCTAAGCAAGCTCTGGCTTCTTGTCATCTTGTAGTAGTAATTGTAAATAGTGTAAATATTGTGTAAATTGTTGTAAATATAGTGTCAGTGAAAAGCGCGTGTGTTTTAGTTCCCTATCCAGTCGATCATCCAGTCCACCTAATTATCAAGTTATTTATCTTCCATTATGTGGTTTTGCACATAATTTTGGCCAGTTCGAGCCGGATACTGGATAGTTCGGAACCTAAAAGTGCTTTAAAAACCCTCAAAAAGTGCCTTTTTAGTGGTTATTGATTGTTCCATCGTGATTTTTGGCGCCATGTGATGCAAAAAATCAATCATCCACTGTGCAGTCTGCACGTGTCTCAAACAACGTTGGGTTCCACGTGCCACCAGCGAAGGTTTCCGCCGGAACCGGAAGTGCGTAAGTAGAGTGGGGCGGAGCAAACAAACTTCACTTGTCAAATTCAAAAGGGTGCTCCTTTTTCTCGTCTGGTTCAACCCAAGTCACCCCGGGTGCAGTATCCTTGCTTGGTGCAATGAAGTACAGCCCCGGAGCAACGAACATGAAAGTGAGAGTTCACCACCCCGACAGCTTAACCTCAAATTAAATGTCAAATATTTGTTTACGTTTTGTTGTTTGTGTATTTTGGATTTTTGCAGTGAATTTGAGTGAATTTGCATTATTTTTGAAAAACTGAATTTTTCGCATTAATTATTGCTATTTTTTCATTATTTATTTAAAGGATGAACAATTATCCGTTTTTCGTTTTGTTAAGTAGTTTTTAAAAAAAAAAATCTAATTTATTAGGTAATTTTAAATTTTGTTTATAGATTTCTTTTGATATTTTTTTGAATGTAAACTTTGTAAATATGGCTACCAAAAAGCAAATTGATAAATTATTGTCAAAGAAAAAGCAAGCAATCGACTCCATGGTTAGAATAAGTCGTTATATTTCCGATCACAAATCTGATCCTGACAGTGAGTATAAAACCGACCAATTTTTAGTTCGGAAGGAAATATTGCAGGACAGTTTTCAAAAGCTTAAAGACATTCAAGTTGAAATTCTGTGCCTTGATGGTAACTATGATGATTCAATTGATGATGTAGAAACTCTTTTTTATGATGTCATTGTAAGTATTAAAAATTGTTTACCTAAATCTAATTTACCAGGACCAGCTAATACTAGTAATTTAGCAACTAATATTGCTCAATCGGTTTCAATTCCACCTACTCAAAGTAATAATTTTATTTCTGCTGCTAAATTGCCCCCAATCGAGATACCTACCTTTGATGGAAAAAATTTAACCAATTTCAAATCTTTTATCGATATATTTAATGCTGTCATCGATAAAAATCAACAGTTAAAAGATGTTGAAAAGCTCTTTTATTTGAGAAATTATTTGAAGGGTGAGGCTTTAAGCTTAATTGATAATCTGCCACTAATAAATTCTTCATATCAAGGTGCCATAGATATTTTAAATAACAGATTTAATAATGAAACTATGATCATAAATTCACATATTTTTTCTATTTTGGATATTCCTGCCATACAAAAAGGTACAGCTCATGCACTTAGAGATTTTGTAAGTCGCATCAAGCAGCAAATTGGAGCTCTCAAAAACCTAGCCCAGCCTGTTGACAACTGGGACATGGTGATGATTTGTATTTTAAGTAGAAAAGTTGACCAATTTACCAACAGAGCCTATCAAATAGATCGTGATAGTTCCAAATTGCCGACTTTGGATGAATTCTTGGCCTATTTAGAAAATAGAGCTACAGCCTTAGAGGCAACTAGTAGTACCCCAGAGCATAAAACTAAAGAAAAGGTTTACGGTTTATTAACAAAACAAACCAATGTAAAATGTCCCTTTTGTTCAATATCTGGACATAAACTGTATAATTGTAAAAAGTTCAAATCCGTACTAGTAAAGGATCGTATATCTTTTGTCGACAGACAGAATTTTTGTAAATTATGTTTGAATATTCATTCTGGAAAGTGTAAAATGTTGTTTCGGTGTGGTATGTGTCAAAAGGAACACAATACCCTGCTGCATTTGGACAAGCAATGTGAAAATAATAATTTTCCTACTGAACGCAGAGTCATGTATTCCAATGCCTCACAGCAAGATTCTGTACTTTTACCTACCTTAAAAGTAAAAATTAAATCTAATAAAGGCAAATATATTTACGCCCGAGGTCTGGTTGACACCGGCTCTCAGATTTGTTTAGTAACAAACAGTTTAGTTGAAAAGCTAGGATTAAAAGCCTTTAATAGTTCTTTGAATATCACTGGCATATCGGAGACTAAAACTAAAATTAATAAATCAATAAATTTAAATATTGAATCTTTGGTTTTTGATTATTCAAAAAACATAAAGTGTGCGCTTGTTGACACTATTACAAGCAATTTGCCTAATGTAAGTTTTGATATTTCAGAGTTTGAAACGCCTCGGAATATTCATTTGTCTGATGACAGTTTTTACCGCTCGGGACCGATTGATTTTTTATTGAGTGCAAATGTGGCGTTTGAAATTTTTCTCTCGGAGAAGCTTAAATGCAACAATATATATTTTCAAAACACCCTATTCGGTTATATTGTAAGCGGTGCAATTTCTGCTTGTGCAAATGTCACATGCAATTTTTTTGCGTTTCACGCGACCTATTCAGATCTTGAAAAAATCATGTCTCAATTTTGGGAAACTGAGAAAGTCCCTGAGATATTTCCAGAATATCCCAGCGAGCAAGAAGCTTGCGAGTCTTGTTTTCAAAATTCTCTTGAAATAATAAATAACCAATATCAGGTGAAATTGCCACTAAAACAAACTGACATAAATTTGGGGGATTCATTTTCAGTGGCTATAAAGCGCTTTGAAAACCTGGAAAAAAGATTTAGAGTTAATCCTGATCTTTCAATTTTTCAAGCAATTCATATGGAACTGCTTTCAGACCTGACAACCGAAAATTTTCTAGCTGCTCTGAAGCGTTTTATTTCGCGGAGGGGGAAGCCCGCAAATATTTTCTGCGACAATGGTTCCACGTTTAAAGGAGCCGAGAATAAAATCAAAGAGTTTTATAACGAAACAGAAAAAATTGAAAATGATTCCCTTCAGGAAAAAATTACATTTAATTTTATACCGAGCTATTCTCCAGTTTTTGGTGGTTTATGGGAAGCTGGAGTAAAATCGGCAAAATTTCACATCAAGCGAGTCATAGGTAGCAATGAGCTTACCTATGAACAATTTAATACTCTTATTGTCCAAGTAGAAGGAATTTTAAATTCCCGACCACTTGTAGCCTTGTCACAAGATCCTTCAGATTTGGACTATTTGACCCCTGGTCATTTTTTGATAGGTGCGCCTATCACAAGCTTTCCTGACCCTGATTTGACGGAAATTCCCCAAGGTCGACTTAAGTTTTGGAAATTGTGTGTCCAGATGCAGCAGCATTTTTGGAAAAAGTGGTATCACGACTATCTAACGCAACTCCAAAATAGGCCAAAATGGCGTGATGAGATGCCTAACCTTAGGGAGGGCTTGTTAGTCATTTTAAAAGAGGATAATGTACCTTCTTATAAGTGGCCAATGGCAAGAATAGTTAAAGCAATACCTGGAAAGGACGGCAAAGTAAGGGTTGTCGAAGTGAAAACCAAAAAAGGTATTTATCTCAGATCGGTTACCAAGATTGCAGTGTTACCGATTGATGACAATAATTGTTAATAATATTTTTGAAAATTATTCACAAAATTCTGTACATATATTTGTAAAACATTTAGATTTATATTTATATTCAATTAGCTATACTCGTATATACATACATAATGTCATACTATGTGTTCCAGAAATGTTTTTAGCTTTAATTGTTAGTTGAGTTTTCGTTTACTGGATCATCATTGAAATCATACCTTTTTTTAAAAAAAGGGTTGCTTACTTTCTCTTTAATTTTTTTATTTTTTTTGCTGGAAAATTTTACCTTAGTTTCATGTGAAACTCTAGGCCCCCCAGCATGTTGGAAACATGTTCCAACAATCATGCTATCTCTTTTTGATGGCAAAATATTTTTATACATATAAAGTTTGCAACACTGCAGCGTTGTCGTCATGTCTATTTTGTCATGTCTGTCAATATATTGCGCGCCATTTTTGTCATTGCAGCAGTGTAGCTTGGAGCTTGTCCACGTTAACAAGCATCCAGAAACCTTTTCACATTTTAATAAATTTTATAATCTAGCTCTGCCCTGTTGGGCATCTAAGCAAGCTCTGGCTTCTTGTCATCTTGTAGTAGTAATTGTAAATAGTGTAAATATTGTGTAAATTGTTGTAAATATAGTGTCAGTGAAAAGCGCGTGTGTTTTAGTTCCCTATCCAGTCGATCATCCAGTCCACCTAATTATACAGTCCACTAATTATCAAGTTATTTATCTTCCATTATGTGGTTTTGCACAATAATAGGCACAAACAGATAAATTAAATGCACAGAACACTGGGCCTAAATGTTATGTTTATATGTTAGGTTATAATCACACACTAGTAGTAGTGCGTTCGAGAACACACCAGATAAAATTTACTCTTCTGACCACGTGACCATATACCCACTCTCACCTCTCACCCTTGGGTAAAATTTAACCATTTTTGGAACGCACTCTAGAGTTGGTTAAAAAAGAGTGCACACTGGGTAGCACCCCGAATATTTTCGTACTAGCGTGAAAGTCAACCGGAGTTTATACCTAGGGTTGCCAACCGTCCTGCATTTCGGTGGACGTCCACCATTCGGGGTTCATTGTCCAGCGTCCTGTAACAACCTATTGCAGGACGCCTATTGTACTTAATTTTTAACTCAATGAAGAATTCTGTTAAATTAAGCCGGCTATAAGCCTGGTGGTGGTTTATAACGAAAATCATACATTACTTGAAAATGAAATTTATTATTTTGGACTAATAGGTACTGAATTGAAAAATTTCTGAATTTTGCAATTTGTATTTCGCTCTGACTGGTTTGTGATTACTGCAGCTGCAGAACAGAAACAGACCTTTATAAGTATCTACCTGTACTTAACTTTTCATATTCTTTAAATAATTTGTTAATCTGCGTAGTTTTGAAATAAAATTTTAAATTATTAGTTCCTATTTACCCAAAGAATTCTTGTTGGACAGTTTTTTTTTTGTGTATTGTATGTTTTTTTTTGTCGAATTATTCATTTAAGTTTGTAAATGGTATTTTTCTATGCAATAATAAAAATGTCCAGAATTTATACCGTATGTCCTGAATTTTTATTACCCTCGTCCAGAAAAATTAAAAAACAAAGTTGGCAACCCTTTTTATACTGGAGGTACACTCTATCTATACACAAGTCTTCTCTGGCATCATCGGATGACGCTTTCGGGTTGGGAGTTGAGACGGTTGGAGATCCAAGGATTATTACACACTACACAGTATAGGACAACCATAGGATAGCCTATCCGCATATGGCTTCTGTAGATCAAATCTCAAGCCCCCCACCACGTCAAAGCACCAGCGATGACGTAGAAGCATGTCGTTCTTCGCCTTGACGTAGGGTGTTTGCACCACAGGCAAAAAATTTCCGCTGACTTTTGCTTTATGCATACTTGGTTTTATTTTTAGTACATTAATGGCGACGAGATCAAACGTTAGTCAAGTTCTTGTTAGCAAAAAACAACCTCAGATTGTCCACACAAAAACAATCTCATATATTGACATTGACACAGTCTGAGGTTTTTGTTAACTAACAAGGACTCAACTAACGATTGATCTAGGCGCACTAATGGCTGTTTGCACCGACCATTTTAAGGCAGGTTTAAGGTTTAACGATAATAAACGCTTAAAGTGACATTTATACATGTAAAAATGTCACTTTTGAGCGTTGACTATCGTTGAAACTCCCTTAAAATGGTCGGTGCAAACGGCCATAAGCAACATTCTAAAACAACCCTTTTTAGATCTCGTTTGCATCTTCCGCTTTGCTTATCATGTTATTCAAAATTAAATAATATTTTTCATCATAACTGTATATTTTGAACTACGACCGCTGGCGCAAACAATTAATGACACTCATCAGGGCCGTTCAGAAATAACGCACAGGGTGCGAGTGCGATTTTATGGGTGTGACTGAATTGACAATTGATCATTGGGCCCATAGCACCGTCTAGCATTTTTGAACAGTTGGGCGTCGCACCGGTGTTACACTCACACTGGGTGTGTCATTCCTGAACTCGCCCCAGTAGTTGTATTCCTTTCACACCTAGGAGGAGCTCCGGAACAGGTCTGGGGCTTCACGCTCTTATTCCTTTCGAAAAGTGTTTGTTGCACCACGCATCTATTCACTGCAAATCGGGGGCTACTAAACACCGGAGCGAGTAGCTCGAGTATTTCAAACTCTTGAAAGGAATACAACTATTGGGGGCCAAATTACAGTATATTTGCATCTGCAAATTTGCAGGTCTGCAAATATGGCCCACTTGCATATGTGCTCTATTTACAGAAACAAGCAGATTACAGAAAAAATTTACAATTTCGTCATATTTATCGGAAAAAAGCATAGGAAAAAAATGTTTGGGCGCTACTGATTTACCAGTTTTAAATGTCAAAGTTGTCAAAGTGATTGCAAGGACTTGCGGGACCGTTTCACCATGCGCAAATTTGCAGGCGACCTGCAAGTACATTCTGTTTCTGTACGAAAAGTCAGACTTGCAGGTCCTGCATTTGTATCTTGGTGTTGCAGAGCTTCTGTAATTCCAGGCTAAATGCACACTTGAAAATTTTCTTGGAACAAGCCTGCTTTTAGTTCAAAAAATCGAGAAGAAATGAAGAAATAATTCAAGAGTCTATGGAAATGGGAAATATTAAAGTAGAGGAAAGATTTTTTTAATTCCAGGATCGTGAACTTTTTTCACTTTTTAAGTTCAAAAAATAGAGAAAAGGATGTAGAAATAATTCAAAATTCCGGATCGACAAAAATTGAACCTACTCTAATGAAACCCGCCTTGATATCCTTGGTGCGGTACTATACCTGTTAGGTAATTATTTTTTTCATTCTGTGGCTCACTACACCTTTTCCAATTGTATTTCAGAAGGTGTCAAATGTATTTCAGAATAGTCAAATGTAGTTCAGAAAGCGTCAAATGTATTTTAGAATAGTTAAATATATTTCAGAAAGCATCAAATGTATTTCAGAATAGTTAAATGTATTTCAGAAAGCGTCAAATGTGTTTCAGAATAGTTAAATGTATTTCAGAATAGTTAAATGTATTTCAGAAAGTGTTAAATGAATTTCAGAATAGTTAAATGCTACTATTAAGCTCCTCTTGGGTCAGTCGAGCTCACGTAGGAAGAACTGCACATACATAGGTAGGTAATTTTTTGTGTGGCCTCCCTCCTGAATTATTTCCGCCGAATTTTCACTTTTTGAAATGCTTTTGGCTATTCTGAAATACATTTTATACGCTTTCTGAATTATATTTAACTATTCTGAAATACATTCAACGCTTTCTCAAATACATTTGACTATTCTGAAATACATTTAACCCTTTCTGAAATACATTTGACAGCTTTTGAAATACAATTGGAAAAGGTGTAGTTGAAATTCCTCGTGTGAGAAATAAAACTAAAATTTAGAATGAAAATTAAACAAATGGGGAAGGTTAAGGGGATTGTCAGAGAAACAGGGCGACACCAGTGGCGTACACTCCATCGACTTAATGTCTGCCCAGCGACTCTGTGTCTACGGGGCAACGATAAGGGTAATGCAGTTGTAAAAAAAATGGCTGATTTGTTTCATAAAATACCCAGCTGCGTGCGGAATTTTTTGGAAGTGTTATCGTATTGCAACTCCTACACGAAAATCGAAAATGACCAAACCCCCGCCACTGGATATTTCAATATAAATCGATATTCCAAGAAGGGAGGATACAATGACGGAAGCCCTGGCCAATAGCGAGACGTAAGGTGACGTTAGCCCATTGACAACGACATGGTTCCCCGTGGCAACGGCCATCCTGCCAAAAACTCCACCAATCAGGTTCATCCAGGCTGGATGCTTGCCAAATTGTCAAAAACTGATGGTATCTTTAGAAAATGTTTATTTTTTACAATGGACAAAATTGAAGAAATCAGTTATTAGAATAAGAATAAGAATAGATCTAACAACCACGATGAAATATTTAGCGTTTTATTGGTATCTATATTTTGTTATTAAAAAATGGATTTTCAAATGAACTATAGTTCATGCCTGGTATTTTCGCTTTTTAATAATTAAACGTGACAACATGGCACATATTTACGTCCGAATTCCTTCCGTAGACTCAGATCCGCTGGGCAAACAATACGAATGGAGATTTTTACGAAAATATACAAAATTATATAAGTTGAAGAGGTTGTCAGAAAGAGGGTGATACCATTGGCGTACACTCGATCGTCCTACGAATGGAGATTTATACGATCATACAACTCACTGTACATTATTCCCATATGACACGAGAGGCTTATGAAGTGATAAGCCTTTAGGGATTATCGCGCTTGGTGGCATTTATGGCAAATTCTATTATAGATTTTTTTTTTTTAATTTTAAAGTATTATAGTTTAATTCATTGTATAAACTTTTGAATGCCACTCGATGTTTCAGGATTACCTAATACTTTTACCTGACACTCAACGCGTTAACAGAAACACCACTCCTCCTTCGAGTCGTGCTGTTGCTGCGTAACGCGTTTCGTGACAGGTAAAAGTATTATCCGGTAATCCTGAAACCTCTTGTGGTATTACATTCGAAAATTTACAAAATTTCAGATAACGCAATTATTCAAAAACTGTACAGGGTACCTATTTGATTATATTTGGACCCATATCTATAGCCTTTACTATTTAAGATAGAAAAAAAAATTTAAATATAAAACTTGACAGTTTTTTTCTAAATTTTCTTTTAACGTTATCAGAAAAAACAAAATCGCATCGGAAAATGGAGAACCTTAGACAACTTCAACTTTTTTTAATGGAACACCCTATATATTTTGCGATAAAATGAAAGATCTTTTCTTCTTGATTCCAAATATATAGGTATACATATTGATTCATTGTATTGATCACATTTGAGTGAGCCGTTTTTGACATATTAGGGCTTAAATTATAAATAATTTGCAAAGAAATTTCATAAGGATGTCAAGACATTTAAATCTTTATATTTGAGTATTTTATTTGAACGTTGTTCCAAGGATCTAATGCCTAAAGATTAAGTTACACGAAAATAACACTTTGGTATGCCATTTCAAGTGATCGATGTAGGTAATTGAAGGTTGGGGCCCTGACAGGAATTTAAGAATTTTTAAAAGCTGGTTGTTACCTACTTAAGATTTGATGATGATAGCAACCTAAACTAGACCCAAGAAAAAAGTGTACTAGGAATTTTGCTGTTCGGGAATAATCTACTTCAAATAAGCTACAATATAGAACATGATCACTTGACTCTTCATCTAGAAAACACAAAAACAAGTTTGCCTGGCAAAGTTGATGAGCATTCAGCTATTCTATTAAAGCCTCATTAGGCTGAATTCACTTGAAACCACGTTGTGCAGTTGACACCCAACAGCAAATCATAATTCAACCATTTCTCGCCGGTATTCGGTAGTGCCCCACTGCTACACTTACCTTAAATAGTATAATCGTGCAACAAATGGGATCCTAACCTATTATGGTGGACGGCTTCCCCAGGGGACACCAATTACCCAAAAGAAATAATCAAACCATGATTTGTTGCCCTGGATATCAGTGAAACGCAACTTCAATTGTTAAGAGGAAGTTTTTGAAAAAATTTACAGCCAAATGCTCAAAGCCCAATACCAAACTTCCCAACAGTAGCTAACCAAAGGTCTGATGTGAAGGTGTGTAAAAGGACTTTTCTAGGACCTGTGGCCTGACTGAAGGGCAGTTAGGATTATAGTTCATGATTAGCTGATTGATAAACTTTTTAGTATTGAACTAAGAAATTTCCTTTTTATACACATCATAGCATCTGATCTATAAAACCTCTGTTGATCTGAATTCTCTGTAAATACCAACCAAGAGTCCTTAATCATTGAAGGTGGTCATGTAGGTACGTGTGCTATATTCAGAGCAAAAGCCAGCTGACGAAATGGACGTACGGTCCAGAAAATTGCGAAAACTTCCTAGCTTATGAAATGAATCATGACAAACTGGATTTCCTAGAATAGAAAAGGGAGACCTGGAAACAATTTGAGCCCTCTAGAAACATAAAGCGAATAAGGACTTTCTGACCTTCACCTGAATTTTAATTTTTGTTTGATGATGAATTTTTACATTTTAATGTGCTTTCGAAAAATATGCTAATATGGAAATCGCAATAGAATATGAAATAGTTCAACACCAAACTTACCCAATGATAAGTCTTACCAACACGTCCTATATCTTTATCCTATATCACACCTATTAAAACTTACTTATTATCAAATTCATCAATCAGCCCTTTTATCTTGTAGCAAAAATTATATTGGTGCAGGTTTAAACTTGCCAATCACAAGGGTTTATCGATGTTTAAAATTTTATCAAAAAAATTGAGGATTTATCATTCAAGAATTGATCAAAAGGCTTTGTTGGTATTTCAGATGCTCACTACAAGGCTTACTTAAGACTCGGAATGTTCAAGTGAATATTATTTTTTTAATACCTTATTCCTCCACGATGGTAAATAGTCTACTGATAAAAATAGATAAGAAAATAAAGGTACAAGAAGCTTGTTTACATTACTCTGGTCCCTTTTTTTTATTAGGTATTTAATTCAGTGTTGATTCATCAATTATTACGTACAATATTTAGATAAATAATCCCTCTAGCTTCACTTGCTGAGATGTACAAATCACCAATTTCAGATTGTTTCGAAAATGTGATGAAAAACCTGGAATATAATTCTGAGTTTGAGAATGATCAATATTCGAACGGCAAAAATTATGTAGGTACCTCTACTGGTGGTATTGGATTACTTTGTTACCTTGTAGATTGCATTTGGAGTCGTTACAGAGCTTATTACAACGGCTCAAGCACTGCTACCTTTACGTCTTTGGTCACCATATATCAACAAAGCGTAAGTAACGATGGATCTGATAACCGGTAAGTAAATCCAATATGTTTAATTATTTATTTATTTATTTATTTATTGGTTCTATTCACAAACACCATACAAACAGCAAATAAAATAGAAGAAAAAATTGATAAAATATTGAAAGAATTAGATATTTTTTAAAAAAATCCAAATATATCATATGCAGATGTAGTACAAATACCTACAAAAACGAACAATCAAGTAAGAAACTATCCTCCTTTAATAATAAGACCAAAAGTAAACCAATCATTTGAAAAAATCAAAAATTTTCTTCAAGAAGAACTCCTGAAGAAACTGAGAGTATTTGTGCAACAAGAAAAAAAAAGGAGGAGGTTTAGGTATATTTATCAAAAATAATCTAAACTTTGGATTTTATTTTTAATTTGAGCTAAGATATATCAAAAACGGAGGTTTATAAACCTAGCAGTCCCAAGGTGGAAAAAAACTTTGGGACCTATATAATAATTTTTAGGTGCTAATTAGGGCCTCTAATTAAAAATTAGGTGCTCCTTTAATTTTTGAGAAAATCAAAAAAAAAAACTAAGGGACTGCTAGGTTTATAAAAGCTAGCAGTCCCCTATAGTAAAAAATATATTTTTCAAATTTTTTCTTTGTATCAGAATTGGGTGCTTTTTAGGTGCTCCTAAATAGTCAAAGAAAAAATTGAATTGATTAATTATTAACTGAGTTACAGATTTTTTTTTAATTATTAGGGGACTGCTGGCTTCACGTCTACTTGTTGGTGTGTCAGAATGGCAAAAAAACTTTGGGATCTATATAATAATTAGGTGCTTTTTAGGTGCTAATTAGGGCCTAAAATTAAAAATTAGGTGCTCCTCTAGTGTTTGAGAAAATCAAAAAAAACTAAGGGATTGCTAGGTTTATGAAAGCTAGTAGTCCCCTATAGTGAAAAATATTTTTCCAAAATTTTCTTTTGTATCAAAATTAGGTGCATTTTAGGTGCTAATTAGGGCCTCTAATTGAGGGGACTGCTAGCATTCATAAACCTAGCAGTCCCTTAGTTTTTCTTCATTTTCTCAAAAACTAAAGGAGCACCTAATTTTCAATTAGAGGCCCTAATTAGCATCTAAAAAGCACCTAACTATTATATAGATCCCAAAGTTTTCTTCCATTCTGACACACCAACAAGTAAACGTAAAGCTAGCAGTCCCCTAATAGTTAAAAAAAAAATCTATAACTCAGTTAATAATTAATCAATTCTATTTTTTCTTCGACTATTTAGGAGCACCTAAAAAGCACCTAATTCTGACACAAAAGAAAATTTTGGAAAAATATTTTTCACTATAGGGGACTACTAGCTTTCATAAACCTAGCAATCCCTTAGTTTTTTTTTATTTTCCCAAAAACTAGAGGAGCACCTAATTTTTAATTAGAGGCCCTAAGTAGCACCTAAGAAGCACCTAATTATTATATAGATCCCGAAGTTTTTTTTGCCATTCTGACACACCAACAAGTAGACGTGAAGCCAGCAGTCCCCTAATAATTAAAAAAAATCTGTAACTCAGTTAATAATTAATCAATGCTATTTTTTCTTCGACTATTTAGGAGCACCTAAAAAGCACCTAATTCTGACACAAAAGAAAATTTTGGAAAAATATTTTTCACTATAGGGGACTACTAGCTTTCATAAACCTAGCAATCCCTTAGTTTTTTTTGATTTTCTCAAAAACTAGAGAAGCACCTAATTTTTAATTAGAGGTCCATTATCACCTAAAAAGCACCTAATTAATATATAGATCCCGAAGTTTTTTTGCCATTCTGACACACCAACAAGTAAACGTAAAGCCAGCAGTCTCCTTATAATTAAAAAAAAATCTGTAACTCAGTTAATAATTAATCAATTCTATTTTTTCTTGGACTTTTTAGGAGCACCTAAAAAGCACCTAATTCTGATATAAAGAAAACATTTGAAAACATATTTTTTACTATAGGGGACTGCTAGCTTTTATAAACCTAGCAGTTCCTTAGTTTTTTTTTATTTTCTCAAAAACTGAAGGAGCACCTAATTTTTAATTAGAGGCCCTAAGTAGCACCTAAAAAGCACCTAATTATTATATAGTTCCCGAAGTTTTTTTTCCATCTTGGGACTGCTAGGTTTATAGACCTCAAAAACTCAAGGCTCACCCAAATGTTATCAATATACCTACATATATTTGGAATCAGGAAGAAAAGATCTTTCATTTTATTGCATACCTAATATATAGGGTGTTCCATTAAAAAAAAGTCGAAGTTGCCTACGTTTCTCCATTTTCCGATACGATTTTGTTTTTTCTGATACCGTTAAAAGAAAATATAGAAAAAAACTGTCAAGTTTTGTATTTAAATTTTTTTATCTTAAATACTAAAGGCTGTGGATATGGGTCCAAATATAATCAAATACCCTGTACAAGGGATTCAATTCATACTAACATGGAAAGTTAAGCGTATGTCAGAAACAGGGTGACATCAACTGTGTATCTTGTAATTTTCAATTGGTTTATTATTGACTTATTTCGAAAAAAGTTATTTTACAAAGAAAAAATATCCTAATAAATAAATGAGCAAAGTCCGTACCTATTTATCTAAATTAATTTACAAAAAAAGCATTAAGTAATTTCATAAATACCTAAATGTATTAACAACAGCAATACCGAAATATGTAAATCTTTTAGCGGAAACAAAATTTAGTTAATTTATAAATATAATTGTCTCAACGCCAAAAGACATAAAAAGTACACCAGAATGACCCCAATACAAATTTAAAATTAAATCAGAAATAAAATTATACAAACTTTTGTATTAAAAGAGAAAATGTAAAAATATCTGATAAAATAAAACGCATAACTAAATGTTAATGATTACTTTTAAAAAAATTTAAAGCATAGTCACGAATCAGCGTTCAAACCAGAACACATAAAACTTTATTTTCTGAACATATTATTATGGTTGCACAGGCAATTAAAAAGCTGTTAAACCAAACAAACTTTTTTGTGGTCAAAAATTTAGTATGAGGTAGTTTAGTGCAATAGAAAATTTATTCTCTATTCTCAGTAAAAAAAGAGTTACATTTTTTCTTCCGCAGGTATTACATTCTTTAAATAGTTATTGTCAATCGTTCTTCTTCTAATATTTATCCAAAAAAAAAATAAACACATGTATACAGTCTTTAAAATTATAAAGTTAGATCAGTACCAAATAGCCAAACTGAGTCGTAATTTGGTTTAAAACTATCAGATATCAATCCAATATTATTCCAAACATAAGCAGTAGGTATGTTTTTCATTTCAGCAATAGGTACTAATCATTATCTTTTAAAGTTCGTAAAATCCCAATACAGTCATTACCGCAATTTCAGACCCACCACATTTTGCTAAACCCATAAAATAAATGTAGGTAATTTAAAAAGTCAGCATGGGCAATTTCTATAAAGACTGCCAACCAAAGATACAATTGGATTATATGTGACATAAAAGGAAGTGCATATGGCAAACTTGGCCTATAGGAGACCTCAATGTAACAATTCATTTTAGACAATCCAAGCTTCTCGAGGAACTAAAAATTAATCAGTACGGTGGTTAGTGTGTGTGGCACCTCCTTTATTATCACAATGCCAAAAATTTCATTAAAGCGTCATAGATTAACCGGGGATTTATGGTACCGTCAGCAGTGTACCTGACACCACGTAACGAACCATCATCATGGCTTACAACGCCATATTCTCCAACAATAAAACCGTCTGGAGTTCGTTCTTCCACTCTATATTTTCGATAGTTTCTTCCTTCAACTACGTATCCAACTTTTTGGTCTTTATCTTGGTCAGTTTTGGGTTTTTGCGTGGCACCTTGAATTCCATGTGTTCTGCCATTGGTTTCTACACTAACCGCTTCTTCTACTTCATAATTTTGCTCTGATCTACCATAGATTTTTGGCACTGCTGGTGGATATGGCTTAGGCCAAGTTTTCTCTGTTGTTGTTGTACTAGTTGATGAATAATCAGTTTTAGTGCCAACATCGAAAGATATGCTGCTTGACGATGAATAATCATTTTTTGGACTATCATCGAATGAATTTCTATAAACATTACCAGTTTCATAATTTCTTTCTTTCCTTTCTAAAGTTTCAGAAGTTTTTTCATTGGCTGGCTGTATGTCTTGTATAATGGTGCTGTAAGACACGGATCTTGCTCTACCTGGTTGAGTAGGAGTATCATGGTAAATTAAACTATGGTGGAATGGTTGATGTACGTTATCTTTAATAAATCCATTTGGATTGAAAGCTATATGTTGCGTTTGGGGCAAGGCTTGCAGTCTATTAAAAGTTGACTCATTATTATTACTATCATCATTATTATTGTCTTTAGTTATGGGTGCTGGTTCTTCTACGTTGAGTTCACTTTTAGCATTATTAGCAACTATACTAAGATGTTCGTCTGAAGACAAAAAATTCTGATCTAAAGTTGGTTGAGCTTTTGTTTCACTAACGCGACTATCTTTATTTATTTGACTACCTACAGAAGACGATACGTGTACAGCTATTATCACACCATCACTAGAAGAGTCACTAGTATTGATATTATAAAATTGTCTCTCAGTAGTCTGAGGCACTTCGTCAACAAAATAATTCGCTTCTCTTGTTTGCCGCAGGTACGGCTCAGTTGTGGTATCGTCCAGAGGTTCTTCTGAAGTCGTGGTAGTTTCTTTTTTGAATCGGTGCAAGGTGGATTCCATTAGAACTGACAAAAAGTCATTTCCTGCCAAAATGTCTTCGTATTCTTCGGCTGCGCGTTCCTGCCTCACTAAAGGCAGGCCTTCGACAGCCATTTGGGATCCACACATGATCTGAAATAAGAAGAAGAAAAAAACATGATTTAATATTTTTAGATTATTGCGTTAAACAATGAAATATGCGAAAGATTTGTGACCCTGTATACTTAATACACCTACTCTTAACTAGGCCGACTAGTTGTGTTCTTTAAGGTTACCAGAGATATGAAAGTAATAATTTGTTCATTAGGCTCTTTTATGTTTTGCTTGGGAGCCTAAAATTTTGGGATTTTTTATGTGGTTAGAAAAGCAAAGCCTGGATTATCTCTATTGAGTTTATGATTAGATTCTTGTAGAAATGCATCAACAGAAGTCTAAAACAAAAAGGCATAGTGAATTCTAATTTAATTCGGATCTCAAAACAGCCGCTATCAAAAAATTGACACTCACAGTTACGCCAATTCTAAAGAAAATACTTAGCAATTGGGTTGATGCTGATCATAAGTAGCGGTATATTTTCTACCATGGGAAAGATATTTATTTATATTTATATGACACCATTAAAGTTCCAACAAGAATGTAGAGGATAATATGTAATTCTGCATTTAGCGTCACGCAAAGGTGCAGACATCGTAAACAGCTAATTCATTCTTTCCCATACAGCACGTGCGTGATTTTCTAGCAAGATAAATTATTATGCCCCGTTCTAGCCATATTTAGCGCAAAATAATGTTACAGAATCAACAAACAACAATGAAAATTATCCAAATTCCAAGTAATTTTGTAATAATCTCGGGTATATCTTCCATCTTTCAAGGGCGCTGGCTGGTCAACCATTAAAAACTGAGACTTTTGCGAAAGTTTTGTTATTACAATTGCGGTTTGAATTATTCACAGTTGACAAAGAATATTGGCGTGCCGAAAACCATGAAAGACACTCACAGGAATTAGAAAATGAGAAAAAAAAGTCTTGATTTATTTTAAGCGAGCAATGGCGAAACATTCATATACCTACCTTAACTCCCACATTTTAACAACGAGAGTGTATTTTGATATGATACTACCGACAGAGGGTGTGCTACTAGAAATAAAGATACCATGAACAATAATAGTGAGCAAATAGATTAAAAGAAAATTGACCCTGATATTCAATACCTACAAACAATAAAAGGGGTGAAGAAACAGAACTTTCAACTTTTCAGAAAATATATAAGTTTAATGTTTTAACTTCCGAATTCGCACCATCAGATGGTGATCACTAGAGACATTTTACTTTTACCTTTAATCGTCTTTTTCATTGTGGCATCTCTAAGATTTCCGCATGCTTATTCATAGACAAAATCAGAGTATAACAAGAAATCATCATGGGTGACTTTGAATGCTAAAACAAGGAGAACTCTGAATATAAAATGAGCAACTTCGAATTCGGCTTCAGAAATATGAGTGGAGTGAGGCTTTATATTGTTAATAGCTTCTTCAAGAAAACTTCCGAAAGAAGATGGACCTGGATATCATTAGACGGTAAGACAAAAACGAAATAGACTACTTTCTAGTCTTTCTGTAGAAGTAAATACATCTTTGAAGATGAAGATTGAAGGTACCTCCATTATTCAACAAAGACAATTACCATAAAGTTCTGGAAGCTAAAATCAATCTGGAGGTCAAGTTTGAACGAAAATGGACATAATGTGGCCTAAGTGCTGTGGCATACCATATACCACCCTCCCAAACGTATAGAAGGATGGAATTTGATTCTATCATCTGAGTGCCTGAAGAAGAAATAACTTTGATGGAAAACGAAACGCAACTGAATATAGAGGCGTCAATAAGAGCACTGATAGAAAGAATCATTGAAGATATTAAAAGCCTGATGTGTCTAAAACAAGGCTCAATACAAACAAAACCGTGAGGATAAAATATGAAGATGGATCAGAAGAAAATGAGAACAAAATCGCTTGAGCAGTGGAAAGCTTCTATCGTAACCTCTGTAACATTCAAAGCAAAATCTCGAAGGGGTCGATACAAATCAATAACTATCGAGAAATAGAAAATATCGATTCCGATGTTGACATATTTGAGTTCTAGAGGACCATTAACCATCTGAAAAACAACTAATAATCACCAGGAAAAGGTGGAGTGACTACTGCTGAACTATTGAAAAGAGCGTACCTACTATCAAGGCTAAAGAGACTATTTAACTTATTTCTAAATGGTACCGATGGTACAGAGATACCAGGACTAACATCAGAACCACCTACGATATCATATCCAAGGTATTCATGAAAATTATCATCAACCGCTTTATCACCTGAAATGGACCGCTCTCAACCCGTTGAAGAGGTTGGTTTTGGTACTTCTCTGACCATTATCTCCCCATCATGAAAAAGCTCATAGAATAATTCAACCAATATCATGTATTCTGCTTATAACTGGCTTTCGAATGCATGAGCTTTGCGTCAAATAGAGCCGGCACAAGTACATTACGAAAGTACTTGAAGTACAAGTATGAAGTAAATATATTTAATAGATTTACTTGAAGTACAAGTACACGTTTTTTAAAATTATACTTTGATTATCAAGTAAACTTGAAATTCTTTTGAATTACATCAAGTAGTTTACTTCAAGTAAAAACATTGAGCTTTAAGTTAAGTGGCATTACTTGAAGTATATTTTAGTACTTGAAGTATGTAAAATACTAGAAGTAAATTACTTGAACCAATACTTGACTTGTAATTTCGGTACTTCAAATGTCTAAAATCTAGTCAAAACAAGACAATTCTTAGTACCTAATTTTTTTAGTTACAATATAATCCGATCGTCATTCTATTCTGGTATCTTATCCGAGCTTTATGTTATTTGTTATTTAGAAAGTAATAAAAGTAGCACCGATTCGAGTATAATTTTGTATATCTCAGTCTCTAGTTCTAAAAATCAAGCGGGGCATGATTCCAAAATAGGTACAGGGTATTTGATTATATTTAAGCTCATACCTAAAGCCTTTACTATTTACTATTTAAGTCGCGGTTAGAAATAATTGCCCAGATCTTCGTTAGATATTTGAGTAAATTGAAATACATTATGTATTATTGGAAAGATCAATACATTCTCTATAAATCCGTACAAAGTAGAGCTTGATAGCTCAAATAGTTTTTGAGCAATTGAGTCTCAAAGTTGGCTTTTAGAATTCAGAAAAAGTAGGTACAGATCGTTTCACCAGGGTTCATACTTTTGATATCGAACGCGTCATAACTTGAGAAAAAAGGGTTATCGTAGATTAATTCATATGACACATTCAATTTTTTTGACAAATTAAAATAAATGAGTGCTGGTTTTAGAGCCGACGAACGTTTTTGACGTTATTGATTTGTTTCAGTCATTTTCCATTTATTAAAAAAGGAAGGCAAAAAGTATGAACCCTGGTGAAACAAAGTATACCTACCTACCCTTATAAAAACTCAACTTTCTCATTTTTCACTTTTGCTCAATTTGGTCTTTACCAGTCGATAGAGCGGGTCAAAATTAGTAGAAAACAACCCTGACATCATTTTCAAATGGCAATTATAAACAAAAAGGAAATCTTATTTTTGGTTCTGGAACATTTTCAAAATCTTGACATGTCTTGAGCAATCGCCCATATCTTTCTTAAATTAAGAATGAATTACATACCATTGGAAAGAGCAATAAATTCTCTATCCATCTGTGCAAGATTGAGTTCGATAGCTTAAAAAATTTCTGAGTAATTGAGCCTCAAAGTTTACTTTTAATCTAAATTTTGTCAAACTCAATTTACCTACTCAAAAACTATAGACCTGGGAATATTGTGAATCACAGGTCATTTAGAGCTTGATAAGAGCTACAAATGCTGGAAATTTCAATGCAATTTGCTCAACGGTTACCGAACAATTGAGGGTTGAATATTTTGAAATCAAAATTCAAAGGGGGTCTTATGAAAAACTTGATTTTTTTATTTTTCAGTTTTGATTAATTTTTTACTTTACCAATCGATAGAGCGGGTCAAAATTAGTGAAGAACAATCCTGACATGATTTCCAAATGGCCATTTTAAGCTGAAACAAAATTAAAAAGGAAATCCTATTTTTGGCTCTGGAAACTTTTCAAAATCTTGACATAGTCACGAGCAATTGCCCATATCTTTATTAAATTTTGAGCAAATTGCAATAAGTTATATATCATTGTAAGGGGCAATAGATTCTCTATAAATCCGTGTAAAATTGAGTTTGATATCTCAAAAAGGTTTTGAGTAATTGAGCCTCAAAGTTGACTTTCAGTCTAAATTTTGTCAAAAACTTCAAACTCAATTTACTCAGAAACTATAAACCTAGGAACATTGTAAATTACAGGTCGTTCAGAGCTTGATAAGAGCTACAAATGCTCAAAATTCTAATGCAATTTGCTCGACAATTACCGAACAATTGAGGTTAGACTATTTTGAAATCAGAATTCAAGTACCCCTATGAAAAACTCGTTTTTTTTTTTATTTTTCAGTTTTGCTCAATTTTGACTCTACCAATCGATAGTGCAAAATTAGTGGAAAACAATCCTGATATCAAATGACCATCTTGAACAGAAACAAAAGTGAAAAGGAAATCTTATTTTTGGCTCTGGAAAATTTTCAAAATCTTGACATGTCTTGAGCAATCGTCGATATCTTTATTAAATTTTGAGCAAATTGAAATAAATTATACACCACTGGAATGAGCAGTAAATTATCTATAAATCCGTGCAAGATCGAGTTTGATAGCTCCGAAGGTTTCTGAATAATTGAGCCTCAAATTTAACTTTTAGTCTAAATTTTGTCAAAAAATTCAAACTCAATTTACTCAAAAACTATAAACATTGTAAATAACAGGTCCTTTAGAGCTTGATAGGAGCTAAAAATGCTGAAAATTTCAATGCAATTTGCTCAACGGTTACCGAGCAATTGAGGTTTGAATATTTTGAAATCAGAATGCAAAGGGGTAGGCACTCTTATAAAAAACTTGATTTTTTTATTTTTCAGTTATGCTCAATTTTTACGTCACTAATCGATAGAGTGGGTCAAAATTAGTGGAAATTAACCCTGACATCATTTTCAAATGGCCATTTTAAGCTGAAAAAAAAATTAAAAAGAAAATCCTATGTTTGGCTCTGGAAAATTTTCAAAATCTTGACTTGGTCATGAGCAATTGCTCATATTTCTGTTAAATTTCAAGCAAATTGAAATACGTTATATATCATTGGAAAGAGCATTAAATTCTCTATAAGAAAAGGTATAGGCTCAAATATAATCAAGTAGCCTGTACTAATTCAAGATTCGAAATTGTCATATTTTGATATTTGGTGAGGTAGTTGTGGACTGTAAAAAAAAATTTGCAATAATTTATTATATAAGTAGGTAGGTACTCATAATACTTCAAGCAAAATACTTGACATAATCAAGTAAAAATCCCAGTATTATAGAACAGATTGGAGATATTGGAAGTACAAGTACGTGACAAAAAAAGTGTCCAAGTGAAATATTTAATGTACCTACTTGAAGTAGAATTTCAAGTAATTTACTTCAAATATTGACAGCTCTGGCACCAAAGGATGAGGATGAGCAATGAACCACTCTGGAACTGACTTATGATACAGACAGCTTATTAATCTAACATCCAAAAAGCACAGCTGGATGAGATCACCATTCTAATCAGGAATACAAATAGAGAAGATATAGTTATCATGATTATGAAATTATCCTCTCAAAAAGGTTTTCCAACATCCTTTTTTCATGTAGTACCAATATGTGAATAGTCAAAAGTTCCTATACGCCCGCTAGAAAACACAGGACCCAATTTGTACTTTTAATCGGTACCATTGTTCCTTAAATGGGCGCGGTCGCAGTACGACTACTTCATCCTTGAACCCTAGGCGCCATTTACACACTGGCCATTATATGTGATTTATATAAATCTGTATCAATTTTTTTTTGCATGTGGGTGAAGACTACAGTTATCTTTTTTTTTAAATATCAGCACCTACCTAGTGAACTATGAGTGACCATATCTGGAAAGTGAAATAGAACGGAACAAACCAATAAGCTTAATAGAAAATTGAAGATTTATGTATGCAAGAATCATTTTGTAGTCAAAACAAGATCTATCACCCAAAGTCAAGTTCAAGACAACCACTTTTTTTCTAACGATAAACTTCGAAAGATCATATTAATCATGCAAACCATTTACATACACATATTGTCTTTAAATAGAAAAAAAATCTGGTTTGACTGCCGACCTACAACAGGGATATGAAACATAACTGGTCGCTTATATGAATTATTGCTATTAGATCAATTTTAGCGCATTATATTTTGTCTCAGAATCATATGGGACATTAATCTTGATTGTGATTATATAAATAGTTTTAGAAGGTGAGGTTTTGATGTATCTATGACATTAATAATATTCACATAGTTATTTTATCTATAAGTTAAAATTAGTACCAACGGTATTTACATTGTGGGTGCACTCCAAAAGAGATAATACACTCGTTCACATAACTTACACAATGGAACATAATTGCGGTACTGCAACCGCAATAAATTCGTAAGTACCTCCGATCAAGTGTGCAAGATAAGCCCGAAAAAAAAAAAAAAAAAGACTGAAAACTCATCGGTAAATTGCAGTGATGACACACTCGACATTATTTATGGACCTAATTCAGCGCCACGGTTTACCTGGCGTTTTGCTATTGAATTTAATATATGGGTACTGGTACTTTATTGTTATTGTAAGTCCATAATGTAGGATCCGTGTACCCGAGGGAATTTTATCCTGATAGAGGGTTACTGACGTACGGTACGGCGCATTTTTCGCTTGGAGGACGACGTGCGGATATTTTTCTTCATTTGTGTCGTAGCTTATCTCGGTACAGCACGTACAGGGTTACATTATTGCTATCGAGCCGATGGCATTTAATTCTTTTTTTGATGATGGTACTAAGCATTTTATTTTTAACGAGAATTCAAATGAGTTGGCTGGATTTGTGAGCGCATCTAAATGGCTTCGAATGATTAGGTATTTCTGCTTTAAAAAAAATATATATTGAGCTATTATAAAATAGTGGGATGAATCTTATGTAGATTTGATGATTCTTCTTCTGCATCTGCTTCTGCTTCTTGAGATTATTATCATCCCTCTTTGGATTCTCTCAATACTGGCCAGTAAACTCTTTTCTCCAGCCAATTAAATCATTATTCGATCAGCGGAATCAATACAGCCGGGAGCAAAAACCGCCCAATAATTACTGTATCACGTTTAAGTTTTCAGATCGTTCATTGTCTTTATAAATGAAATAATTTTGATGTTGCATTTACATAAACACACGTCACTCTCTGGTAGCCTTGACAAGGTCGTCTGTCCGTCGTCGAGACTTTTTTATCATTTTATTTTTAGACTTTTAAAGATACGATTAACGATCGATCTTGTTTAAAAGGAATTTATTAGAATGGAATCGTGAGACGTAGAATAAGGATACGGATTTTTTCAAGTCCAACTTTTTTTCCATAGACAAATATTATACCACAAAGCGAGTGTGAAAAGTTACGCACACAGCGTTCAATGGACTAAGGTCTGGAAATTTTGATGGCCATACAAGCAATCTCCTTACATTTTATACTCAATGTACTAGTGAAAAGTTACGCACACAGCGTTCAATGGACTAAAGGTCTGGAAGAAAAGTTGGATGGCCATACAAGCAATCTCCTCACATTTGATACTCGATGTACTAGTGAAAAGTTACGCACACAACGTTCAATGGACTAAGGTCTGGAAACTTTGATGGCCATCATACAAGCAATCTCCTTACATTTTATACTCAATGCGCTGCACTATCTTTTTGCAACCACGGTTAGGTGGCATACCTTGATGAAGGTTATTTATGATTGATATGTAAAACTTTTCAACAATTTTGTCCCCTTCTTTGGTATCTCAAATATTTCTTCCCTTTTATATTATGTGCAATAATTAAACATTCCAATTATTTATAATACTTCCTCAATGTAATATAATCATAATACCGATGTAAGAAAAAAGGTTTTTATCTTAAATACCTACCTAGTCCGAAATAAATGGTATTCGTAAATAGGCTATAATTTAAGAAAACGCCAGTGATAAATTCGCCTCCCAACCTCACTTGAGATGGCGATTATTTCGATTTAGTTCATCGTCCGTCCTTGCGATCTGGCTGCGAGTGACAAATTTCGCATTGTAACCTCGCATTATTACGACCACTAAATT
Source organism: Ceutorhynchus assimilis (assembly GCA_917834065.1). Lineage (NCBI taxonomy): Eukaryota > Metazoa > Arthropoda > Insecta > Coleoptera > Curculionidae > Ceutorhynchus > Ceutorhynchus assimilis. The sequence goes on from OU892281.1 coordinate 11,614,221, forward strand.
CTGCATTATGTCCACTCAAAATACTTTATCGTTTTTTTCGTGTGTTGCTCAGTCGTAACAATTAACTATGCGGCATTTTATTGGGATTCCTCAACATCGCCGAAACGGATTTAGATTGTGTTTTGGTCAACCTTGACAGCGATAAAATTTATTTAAGAAAAGCCACACAGGTCTTATAACAATGCATTATTATTGCAGATTTTAATGATGTCGTTACTTACTGATTATGTTTTTTTTTTTTGCTGTGTTAGTTGTGGAAGGCTTATGAATAGGTGCCTGTATAATGAAGATACATAAGCGGAAGCTACGAACATTAATATTATGTTTTTCCTTATAAAAGTTAATTGATGGAATAATTTATAACAAATCAGGGACTTTGCAGCAAAATTAAACTATAAAAGCAGAAAATATACACTTACATTACCTATGCAAATAAGCACGAATATGCATTTTGTACAGTCGTAAAGTTTCTTCGTGGTTACCACCCAAAATATTTATGTACAATAGTGTAGTGTTGAAGATTGGTTTTTTGGCTTTTTAATTTTTAATCAACTTTCACCAGTAAATGTAAATGAATTTATCTTTTATTTCCATGTTTTTTTCGTTTTATTTTGTACTTTGTTACTTCATTCTTTTTCAATTTTTATATTTGTATTACATAGGTACTCTAGTGTCTCTAGTTGAGATTTTGCCTTTAATTCGATTTCCTCTAAATTTCTCTACATAGAAAAAATTCAGGAGCTTGGAATAGAAACAAAATATGTACATACTTTGTGTCTATTAATGTTTTCCCAATAATTTTTGAATTTCTCTTCTCTATTTCTCAATTTTTCCAGCTCAATTTTTGTCAATTCCCGGCTCTTGACTTTGTTGAAATAAATTCAAGAGCCTGGAATAGGAAAAATATGAAATTTCACTCATCTATCAATTATTTCTTACATTTCTTCTCTCTGTTTTTCAATTTTTCCATCTCAATTATTGTTTATTCCCGGCTCTTGAATTTATCGAAATAAAGAAAATTGAAGAACCTGGAATAGAGAAAACATGAATGTCCTTTTATATGTAACCAATTTTTTCTCAATTTTTCTTGAATTTCTTCCCCCTATCGAATGAACATGACCCAAAATCTTTGGGGGAACGAAGAATATAAAAACAGCGATTTCGTAGTTTTGGAATCAGTTCAGTTCAGTCTTGAGTTCAGTCTTCAGTTGAGTTGAACTTAGAGTCTTGAATCTACAGTAACACTAATGAGTCAGTCCGGATAAAATTCGCGAAAAGTTTCTTTTATTTTGTTTCCTCGGCAAAAACGCGCTAAATCGAATCTTTTGACGAAAGTAAAGAAGTCGTGAAGAAAGAACATTAAAAATTCGTTCAACATTATGTACCTACGAGCTCTAAATAATCAAAAGATTTATTTTAGATAGTTTAGTTTTTCAAGGACGGAATGCCTAAGTACTCTAGTGCTTACTTCGTTTCAATTTTTGTATTTTCCCAGCTTTTGATTTTTTTCATTTTCTTCTAAATTTCTCCGGATAGAGAAAATTTATGAGCTTGAAATAGAAATAAAATACTTTGTGTTTATTTGTCTACCAATTTTTTCTCGATTCGTCTCACATTTTTTTCTCTCTGTTTTTCAATTTTTTCAGCTTAATTTTTGTCTATTCCTGGCTCTTAAATTTCGTGAAAATTCAAGAGCCTGGGATACAACAAATATGAGAGTCCACTCATATACCAATTTTTTCTTACATTTCTTCTTTCTGTTCTGAATTTTTGTCTATTCCCGGCTCTTGAATTTTCGTTTTCTTCTAAATTTTTTCTAGCTAGAGAAAATTCAAAAGCTTTGAAATAGAAACCAAATACTTTGTGTTTATTTGTCTACCAATTTTTTCTCAATAATTCTTCTTACATTTTTTCTCTCTGTTTTTCAATTTCTTCAGCTCAATTTTTGACCCCGCGATAAAAGGATGCCCACAGGACAAAGTACTTTCACCACTTTGGTGGAATCTAGTTGTTTCGACTTCACTCAAGGAAAATAAGTTGTTGTTTGTAAATGTTTCAGTTAGTGGTATTGAGAAGACCCAGGCTCGTCTAAGAAAATCTTGTGACCATCACATTAGGTCCAGAAATAGTAACTTCAGCGCTAATCTTTATTGCCTAATCTTTCCAAAAGTTACAGAAAAACTTCCTTCAGTATCTACGAATCCTAAGTTTCTAAATATATCTTCAGACATTCAACTTGCCGATCCTACATTTTTCAAATCCAGCAATATTGACTTTTTGATTGGTGTAAGCTTGTTCTGGACGCTTATCTCCAAGGGTACAAGGCCGCTTGGTGAAGGCAAACCAATATTGCAGAACAGCAAACTTGGTTGGCTTATTTCCGGAGGTTTTGCCCAGAATGAGTCCGACTCTACAGTATGTCATTTCTCCAAAAATTCAGAAATTCAGTCACATTTAACGAGGTTTTGGGAAATTGAGGAGGTTTCTTCAGGTAATCGTTTATCCACTGAAGAACAGGATGCTGAGGAACATTTTAAAAAAACATTATGTCGTAACAAAGAGGGTAGATTTATTGTGTTCATACCTTTAAAGGACTCTCCTTCCAAATAAGGTGATTCCAAACAAGGGGCAACAAACCAGTTTTTCTCTCTGGAGAAAAAACTTTCTTCCAAACCAGCATTCAAAGAGATATACACTTCATTTATGCGGGAATATGTGAGCTTGCAACATGTCTCCGTACACTCCCACTAATGATCAAGTAACCTACTTCTCACCACATCACGGTGTGCTTCGTGAGGAAAGCGTGACACAAAGCTCAGGGTAGTTTTTAATAGTTCATTTCCATTGTCAACCGGCAAATCATACAATTTATTGCAGATGGTCGGTCCGACTGTACAGGAAAGCCTTTTTTCAATCCTTCTTCGGTTCAGGCAGCACTCATATGTTGTTGAGCAAGAATTGCAAATCCTTTCACTAGACACTATAGTTTATGGCGCAACCAGTGCACCATTTCTGGCTACGAGATGTTTACTGCAACTTTCCTTTGATCATCAGCATCTCAATCCTCAAGCTTCAGAGGTAATAAAGAGGGATTTCTATGTAGATAACCTTCTCACAGGTGCATTGTCTGTAGAGGAAGCAGTCACTCTTGCAAATAAAGTTAGTTCAATCTTGGCTAGTGCGGGCATGGAACTGAGAAAGTGGAAATCTAATTCGTCTGAAGTTTTAGAGGCTATTGAATCTGAATGCTCTTCAACTGATAACTTCTATTTTGGCTCCACTAGTACCAGTAAAACGCTAGGCATGCTATGGTCCAGTGAGCATGACACCGTTTCATTTTTTATTGGCGATCCTCTAAATACAAGAGTTATTACCAAGAGAGTAATTCTTTCAGAAACAGCAAAAATTTATGATGCTCTTGGACTAATGAGTCCTGTCGTTGTCAGAGCAAAAATGTTTCTCCAGAAGCTTTGGGCTTGTAATCGAGCTTTAGATCTTCCTTGGGACGTAGAGGTTCCTAAAGAGCTTGCAACTAAGTGGAAGTCCGCACAATTTTCAGGTCTTGGTGGGGAATCATGTTACCGATATTCAAAAGGTCTCGTCACCGGAGTTGTGTAGATACGTTCCAACTAAGCAAAATCCAGCGGACTTGCTGTCAAGAGGCACGTCACCTGTAAATCTTATTCAATCCAGGTTTTGGTTCTCTGTACCCGATTGGTTGAGTAAATCACAATCAAATTGGCCAGTAGACATCACATTTTCAACACGTATAAAAATCGAAGAATTGCCAGAGGTTGGAAAAAATATTCATTCTTTTGTCTCGAGTGAAATAAATAGTTAAAACTGAGATATTTCCTGTTAAAAGATTTTCATCCTTTTCAAAATTGAGAAAAACCATGACATACTGGTGACGATTCATTAAGAATTGTCGTTGTCGCCAGGAAGATAGATGTGATGATATTCTTTCTATAGAAGAACTAAGGAATGCAAGTAATCAGTTGGTGTCTTTATCGCAACAGGAATCATTTCCAGAAGATTACAAAAATCTCGCTAGTTCTGAGTGTGTTAGTAAGAAAAGTACCATTCTGAGCCTCGCTCCATTTTTCAAGGACAACATCATTAGAGTTGGGGGCAGACTCAGGCACTCACCTTTCACCTTTAATAAAAAATATCCAGCATTGCTTTCGTCTAAACATAATTTATCTCTGTTACTTTTTAGATATGAACATTGTGAAGCCTTTAATTGCGGTTCGCAATTGCTTATTTCTAACATCCGCGAAAACTAGTGGCCCACATCTGCAAAGAACCTTGCCAAACGTGTCATTCGGGAAGTCCATGAGTCACATGAATGAATTCCCTGTGGTTTTGTCGATGAAAACAGAAAATCCTCCATTTTCGGCTTAATCCCTAAAAGTCGTCATAGCAATCAGAGACAAATTATACCTGGAGCACCTACCACCAGTGTTGCCAGATGGAATAGAAAAAATTCGTGAGAATCGAGAATGAAAAATCGTGAAACCTAAAATTGCTTGTAAGAAAATAATGCACAAATGTTCTTCTATAGTTTTTTGAAAAAGTAGACATGATTTTACATCCATAAAATAGAAATTTTAATATTAAATCTTGTATCCTTGTTTTTTCCGTTTTTTAGCAGATGTTTCTGAGAGGTGAACCTCGTTTTCATTATCCGCAGGATTGCTTATTCTAAAAAGGCGTACGTTCGCCAATTCTCGAGTCGGCAGCTGGTCTGCGAGTGACGTCACCACTATCAGCAAGTGATAGTGGGAACGTCACCCGCAGACCTCGATGGATTGCTTGCGATTCAGGCTGTGCTTGTGAGTTGATTTTTTTGGGAATTTTAAATTGAGAAAATGCGATTTCAACGTTTATGAATTCGTTTTTTGGACTCGGATAATGCATTTTCTTCCAAGAGTTGAGGTCTGCCGCTGACGTCACAAATAGTAGATTCTCATGGACTTCGCAAACACTTTTAACTCTATAAGCAGTCCCATTAGAAAAACAAACAGCAGGTTCAATCTCACGCGTTATTCGAGGATACAGCCTATCTTTAAATGGCAGAACAATGAGATTTAACGCTCATCTCATCTGCGCACGCCGCCATTTTGGGATACAAAGCTCTAGTTAGCCTGTTGATTAGCCAATTTTATGCGATTGGCCGGTTGGTCATCTTGACAGATAAGCAATGCATTTTACGTCAGTTAAGACCAATTGGTTGACAAATGACGCTTAATTAATGGTTTATCTGTCAAGATTATATGGTAGTTTTTTATTTCGATTATTTCCGATTACATATTTGATTATACTGATTTGTATTACTACAGAGAGAATTCGTGAGAATTGCTATACCTCATTGGTGAGATCGTGAAATTCTGACCATAATCGTGTAATCTTACGAATAATCGTGAGATCTGGCAACACTGCCTACCACAACAATGCCAACGCGTGATCAGTTCAAAAAATATTGTTTGTGTACCTAGCAGGTTATAACAGCAAATATTCGTCGTAAAAATAGTATGTTAGATGTGGTGTAGCTTCGGGTATTTCTGGGTTATTTTTACGTTTTTAATTCAATTCACTTAACAAACTTGTCTTTTTGGCATTCAACTTTGAATTTATTTTCTCATAAAGTGATTTAGATCTTTTTCAAAGTTTAATTGATAATTGACGTTTCCTTTTGATATCTGAAAAGGAGTGTATTCATGTGCTGAATGAATACTGTTGATATAATTTAAAATTGCGTATCAATTAATTCTGGAATTGTTTTGGTACGATGGTCAATTCGTTAGGCTATAATGATTTCTTTTATCGTCGAATGAAATCTTTCGATCGGCAAGTTTGAATTTGGATTATATGCGGTGTATTAAAATGCAATTCAATCTTATAGGTTTTACAGAGGTCTTGTAAAGTACCTACCTACTGTTTTTTTTTCTCGGTTTACAGGTTTTACAGAGGTCTTGTTAAGTACTGTTTTTTTCTCGGTTTTTTTGGAGGAGTAGACAAGTTTACGAGTCCGAAAAAACACTTTTCGGGCGTATTACCCAGACTAGGTAAGAATGTAATCACTTCCTGGCCTAACTATAATCACTTTCCGGCGTACGCTGAAAAAGACATACTTTCTCGAGCAAAACGCGTCCCTAAAGTTGGTACAGGGTACGCATCCCTAAGGTTGTTACATTATAAAGGCCACCCCCTCCTAACTGACAGAAGTGTCAATTACAAAAGTTTTGAGAAACTGTCAAAAGTTTTCAACTAAGTCAGTTTTAAGCAAGAGGACTAATAAATAAGCGCACATACATGGTCTTCCATTTAAAAAAATATTAGTTCGCTCTGTTACACTTTTTTGACGCCCCCTGTATGCTTAAGACTGACCTAGTTAAAAACTTTTGACAATTTCTTGAAACTTTGTATTTGACACTTCTGTCAAAAATGTCAAATGAAAAAGTTAGGAGGGGTGACATTTATATTAGATCACCCTTGGTGCGTACGATTTGTCTGAACCGGTTAGCGTTAGTGCGGTGCAGTTATGTTTTGGAACGCAACCATCTGAACTACACCGGAAAATGTACGCTGCACGGTACGAATGGTGTAAAAAGTGCGACATTAATGACGGGTCAGGGTGAAAAGTGTCAGTAGTTCGGACTTATCGTACGCACCACCTGTACTGTCAGAACGATTGCCGATCCGAAAAACCTTTTTTTTTAGGTACTTGTATAAAAATAGCTATTTTTGTTAGCCCTTCAAAAATTTCTCACCTCCGAATTTGCCATACGCCATACGCAATTTGCAGTTTTTAAAATCCAGTAGGATTGATATCATCAAAAATCTTGGTAATGACTTAAACATAAAATGGCATTTTATTGCGTCATTCTCCCCTCATCAAGGAGGAATTTGGGAGGCAAGCATTAAATCTGCAAAATCGCATTTGTACAAAGTCCCGACAGATTCTCCGACAGTATTTACCTTTGAAAGTTTTTGTACCTCCCACAGATTTAGACGCATTAACGCCATCGCATTTTTTATTTGGTAGGTCTTCTTGCTCTATTCCTCAGCCTGATCTCACGGACACCCTAACCAATAGACTCCCCTTTTTGAAAACATAGTGAAGCTGAAACAGCAATTTTGGAAAAGGTGGTCTTGTGAGTATGTACACGAACTACAACAAAGACAAAAGTGGAAAACACAAACTCGAAATCTCACAGTTAATGATTTAGTAGGTGGGTTCGGCTTGCTCACTCCGAGTGACTCCATTCGCACTCCGAGTGACTCCATTCGCACTCCAGCCGTTCGAGTTAAGGTTCGGGTATTGCTTTTTACCGTATTAGGGGTGACTCTATTAGCTCTGTTCACTCCACTCCAACTCCGCGCTGAATAGCCGAACCCAGCCATGATAACGGCATACCTAACTTCAAGTGGCGTTTGGGACGCGTGTGCGAAATTAGATTTAGCATTAGGTGTTTTACCTTAATTAAAAAAGCACGTACATGAAATAAAAAAAGGAAAAATAGTACCTACATTAATAGCCGTTTGCACCGACTGTTTTAAGGACGCCTTAACGATAAGTCTATGTAAAAATGACATTTTTGCATGGGAAAATGTCACTTTAAGGAATACCTTCTTATCGTTAAGCCTTCAATAAATTGGTCGGTGCAAACGGCCATTAATGTAGGTACTATTTTTCCTTTTGCACGATATATAAAATCTGTTTTTTTTTTTAAAGATAAAAGTCAAAATGACATTATGTTGGCAATACAATGTAAAATTGTCAATCTTTCAAATTTTTTATGTACAAAAGGCTTGTGCTGCCAACATAGTTACTAAATTTTTGACTTGGGGAATTATCTTTAAAAAAAAAAACAGACTTTAAGTGTTTTCGGGGATAATACCACGAGAGCTTCAAAATTACCGATAATTTTTCACGATTGCGTGTTTTCTATAATTTCACGAGTCTGTAGGACGGTTAAAATTTGCAGAGAAAACACGCATAAGTGAAAAATTATCTGGTTCATTTTAAAGCTCAAGTGGTATTTAGAGGATTATTTCACGTATGAGAATGCAAAAAAAATGGAAATAAATATGTATTAAACGATTTAAACATCTTAATAATCAATACAAATAAATGGTTGCTATCAGGAACCGTTTGTTTGTATCAAAAATTAGCATGACAACCATGTATACAATAACATGGGAGAATTTTCGCTGTAATTCTGAAAATCGTCACTTGTCTTATGGGATTTCTAACACATAAGTGGAATAATCACTCACATTTGAATAAACGAACACAAACGTTGTGGGTAGTTTTATCGCATCCATCTCCATCATGAATAAATATTAAAATGTCTTCGCTTAAATTTCAATAGAGCAATGAGCGACAAATAAACAAAACATGCGGCACATCTAACGGACAAGTCCAACAGGCCATCCCGACATTCTGATCCCTGATCTAGCCCATGTAGTAACATTATGCCGCTCAAAATATCCACATCGAATTTGATTGGTCAGATTTCCGTGATATGGCTAGATTGGGCGGCAGAATGTTTTGATGCTTCCGGGATATGGCTAGATTGGGCGGCAGAATGTTTTGATGCCTACGGTTCTAAGACCAATAATAACATATGGTGCACTTGTATATGGTGGCCTAAAGTAAACTGAAGATAAGCAAACCTGGAGCTAGCCAAAATCCAGAGACTTGCACGTCTTTGTATTACTGGAACACAGAAAAGCACACCAACAACGGTGAGTATGGAAACGATCAAACCTCCCACCAATTGACCTTATCGTTAAAGCGGAGGCTAGAATCGGGGCATATCGTCTCCAGCTGAACGAAACCTGGAACCCAAAAACAAATGGACATGCAGCAATCACCAAAATAATCATAAACCCGATTTTAACCATGGGGAGCGACTATAATATGATGCTGGAAACATCCCACGAAAAACCCTTCGCCATCGAGATTTTCCCAATAGGAAATACCGGAGCAACACCCAAACAAGAAATTTTCTGGTTTACTGACGACTCTAGAACAGAAACTGGAACCGGCGTTGGAATATGGAAAAACTTTCAGATGCGACATCAGTCGACCTCTGGGAGAATACACTACTGTATTCCAAGCAAAAATATAGGTATGCCATCGACTCTTGTGTGAGAGAAAACCTAAGGACATACACAGGTAAAAACATCCTTAACTGCTCAGACAGTCATCAAGCATTAATAAATGAAGCACTCACTTTGAAATAAAATCCAAACTTGTCTGGGAATGCTTGGAAATCCTCGAGAACTTAAGCATGGCCAACAAGGTAACCCTTAAATGGGTGCCAGGTCATAAAGGAATTGAAGGAAATGAAAAAGCAGATGCTCTGGCAAGAGAAGGATCAGCAACAAGTTATAGTGATCCTGAATCGGCAATTGGCAGCACAAAATCTTCGGTAAGAACAAAAATCCGGTGCCCACATAATCTTCGAATGTGAAGCTTTACACTTGGTGGAGATACAGACAGGACAGATAGGGCCAGAAGACCTTATCTCTAAACTAATTTTATCTATATTTTTGGAATAAATCTATGATAGAAAAAATTTCTCAATCATCCAGCTTTTGTCAAAATTTCGCATTCTTATATCCAATTGCCATTGATTTATTTATTAATTTTCTGCCAGACCGTTGCCCAACGTTTAAAGAATTGTTAGTTCCACATCGTTGATTTTTATTTGAGAAAAAATACTGAGTATTAAATAATAAAACACGTTCTAAATAAATAGAATAACCGCGCTTATGGCACCTTGAATTAAAAGCTCCAGATTGGGTCAAGAAATAAATCTATGTTAGTTGTTGACATAATTCACGTTTGTTTATTGTTATATATGGCAGAATAATTTCATAATTTATGAACTATTATTGGTAGTAATTAAATAGCTTGGATCTTCCTTCCACTGTAATAATAATTAATTACTGTCTATAGGTATTGGATAGGTCGGTGATTCACAGAAAAATGTTATAATTGTTCAAAACCTGTACCAACACAGTGGATTCATTAATAAATAAGGCTAAAGCGAGGGTGTGGTTGACATCTACGCAGATTTATTTATTTTTTTAGTATTATAACATGTCTATTGTTGAAAAACCGTTATATTAGCGTACCTAAAAGTTGAATTCCTTGAAATATTTAGAGAGGAAAAATGAATACGAATTTTTATCTCAGGGTGCAAAATGTTTCAATAAATTAAGCAAAATCCCATCTGATTAGCATAAAAATTTTAAGAATTCACCTAGCCTGCACAATACAAATCACGTAATTTATCCAAGGATTAAGTAAGAATTTTACGAGGACCCATTTTTAAAGTGTTTAGTTGAATCTCAAGACAAAATCATGGGGCCAAAAAGGGTATTTTAATGACACGCATATATTATACCGGGGTTTTGCCCAACAAATAACTTCGAGATTATGAGGCCCCCACAAAAAATAAACATGTCGACTTTAATGACGCGATATTTTAGAGAAAATTAAGGATGTTTACACGTTGTCACACTTTATCCGGGAACACAAAGAATCTTTTATCTGCCAACACTTTCAAATTGGAGAACTTGAAATATTGTGAGCCTCTTTCAAATGACATATACGCAGGGTGCGAGTCTTGTAATGATGTCAGGATTTTCAAAGTTCGAAAAACTCTTGGGTATAGGCACGAAGGTCGTTTACCAGAAAGAATTTCGAGTGTTTAAGAATTATTATTGGCAAATTTTAATGGGCCATATTCACCAGCGTGTTCTTCAGTGGTAAGCATATAAAAATTAATTTGAAATAACCTTTTTGGTACAAGGATACAAACATCTTTCATTGAAGTTAATATATTCAAGGATTCAAGGGATGGATGGTGTGCTAGGGTACGAAGATTTCAAATAAGAAATTATTATACATTTTTTTCCAACTCATGGGTCTTTTAACCATCGAATTTTTGATAATCGTGGGGTTTCAATTTGTGGAAATGATTTGTTTCCTTGTAATACCAAAACATATTTTATAGTAGGTATAAATTACACTTTACAATACTACAACTGAAACCAGGTAATAATTAATTAAAGTTGACATTTTAACCACGAAAAAATAAGTTAAATTTTCAATTTTAATACCCACATATCGTATCATAATAACCTAATCAAATCGACAATATTACACATGAAAGGCGAAGTAACAAAATAGGAGACAGAAGATGACGTCCTTGTAAGAGTTCCTATCAGAAAAAAAAATTGCATTCAACATATTATTCATGTTGCAAATAGACAATCGCCTTTTGGAAGGGAGTATGTAACGTTATTAGTTGTGTAATTTAATAATTATAATATTTCTGGTAGTAGGTACCTACCTGCTAATTTTCAGTCAACTATAGAGAGATGAGCTAACCAGAAGAGAAAACATTATTTTGAAAAAAGTAAGCTTTTTTTTTGCCTAAATGAATTTTTAATTGCTACAAAGGCGAATATATGTTTAATATAATAATGCGGATATAAAACACACATAGGTGTATATTTACAAGAAAAAGGCGTGCAAAAACAATTGTTTGTTAATTTTGAACATGGTGTTAACATACATTTTTGTATGTAAGAATCCGATGGCGTCTTAAAGTCCATTTCAAAACCTCTCAAATCCAATTTGTAGTAGGTATCCGTCACGGGCTAAAATTGCCTCAAGCAAATACAAACAATAGACCATTTGAATCAGATATCTACCTGTACAAAAGTGTTGATTAAAATCTAAATCTAATAAATTGAATCTCTAATTAGCCTGTAGTTTGCTTATTATAAATCTATCAAGGACAATCTTAAAAAATTAAGCACAGCAAAAAAAATTGTTTACGCAAATCATGTTTTTTTTTTTAAGCCAGTGGACAATCAGTTTATCAGAAAAATAAATTCCTCGTTCGGTTGCATCAATAGCATTGAAAATGTCTGAAGAAAGCAATGGTTTTTAAAAGGAATGTGGCTCCCCATGATCAGATATGTATATACGTCTCCATCAGGGCGTCAGTCAAGTGGTGACATTGTGGTTTTTTTTAGAGATGGTACCACCAAAGATGTGCCGATTTGATTATATATGGTAAGAAAGACCATTGTTTAACATGATGATGTATGGATATATCGGATATCTTATTTATCTTACTTATGGGTTACATACGAAGCAAGGACGCATAAAATGAAATTTCCAGCTTTTTAAGTTACACATTGGTATATTTTTCCTTTATGGAGCAATAATCTTGTATGATGATTGTGAATATACCATAGTTTGCCAGGCATTTTTTCTTCCTAATTCCTTCTATTTCATGCTCTATTTGGTAAGTACCTACTTTCAAGTTCCTAAACTTATGTAAGAGCGTAATCATATTCATCAATTGAATAATATATTGGGTTAACAAAAATATACAGGGCGTTCCATTAAAAAAAATATACCTTTTTGGCGAACCCTGTATACCTATGACGACAAAAAAATATCGTTGTATCGCTTAAAATTGCAATTTGCCAAGAAATTTTCTAACTAAAACATGCCTTTCATTTTCAATAATAAGAAAGTTACCTACTGTGTGTTCCAGGTTCCAGTTATGAACAAACAAAAAACTCCCAGTACCTAGGTACCTACCTGTATACCTAATCTCTGTGTGAAAAAACTTAAAAATTCACCTTCTATAGCAGTACTCAGCAAATGTACTTAAAATATCAAATATTTCATTTCACAAACAAAACAGTATGAGTAGCACTGTACATATTATTTTCATTCACAGTATTCAGAGCACGTTTCATATGCATTCAAATACTTATAAATACTTTGAGTAGATACTTATAAGGTACTTAGAGTATTTATATCTGCATTGTTGACAATAACGTGAATTTTCCAACTTTTTCTGGTATCAAGTTGGAAATAATCTCATAATTTTATTTATGAGCCTTAAATTGACTTCAAATTTATCTTGTTTGATAAAAAGATACTGGTTAATGGATCCTGAAAGTTTCAAGTCGATCTGATACTTCAAAGTACCTATTTTTCAGGATTTTTCATACTTGATTTAACGTGAATTTTCCAACTTTTTCTGGTATTAAGTTGGAAAAAATTTCATAATTTCATTTCTGAGCTTCAGATTGACTTCAAATTTGCCTTGTTTAATGAAAAGATCCTGGTTAATGAATCCTGAAAGTTTCAAGTCGATCTGATACTCCGAGGTATTTTTCAGAATTTTTCAAAGATGATTTAACGTGCATTTTCCAACTTATTCTGGTAATAAGTTGGAAAAAACCTCATAATTTTATTTCTGAGCTTCAGATTGACTTCAAATCTGCCTTGTTTGATGAAAACATCCTGGTTAATAAATCCTGAAACTTTGAAATCGATCTGATACTCTGAAGTATTTTCAGGATATTTCAAAGGTGAGTTAACGTAAATTCTCCAACTTTTTCTGGTATTAAGGTGGGACAAACATCATAATTTTATTTGTGAGCTTCAGATTGACTTCAAATTTGCCTCGTTTGATGAAAACATCCTGCTTAATGAATCCTGGAAATTTCAAGTCGATCGGATACTCCGAAGTATTTTTCAGGATTTTCAGAGATGATTTAACGTGAATTTTCCAACTTTTTCTGGTAATAAGTTAAAAAAAATTCATAATTTTATTTCTGAGCTTCAGATTGACTTTAACTTTGCCTTGTTTGATGAAAACATTCTGGTTAATAAATCCTGAAATTTAGAAATCGATCTGATACTCCGAAGTATTTTTCAGGATATTTCTATGGTGATTTAACGTGAATTTTCCAACTTTTTCTGGTATTAAGTTGGTAAAAACCTTATAATTTTATTTCTGAGCTTCAGATTGACTTCAAATTTACCTTGTTTGATAAAAATATCCTTGTTAATGAATCCAGAAAGTTTCAAGTCGATCTGACACTCCGAAATATTTTTCAGGATTTTTCAAAGGTGATTAAATATGAATTTTCCAACTTTTTCTGGTATTAAGTTGGAAAAAACCTCATAATTTTATTACTGAGCTTCAGATTGACTTCAAATTTGCCTTGTTTGATGAAAACATCCTGGTTAATGAATCCTGAAAATTTCAAGTCGATCGGATACTCCGAAGTATTTTTCAGGATTTTTCAGAGATGATCTTACATGAATTTTTCAATTTTTTCTGGCAATAAGTTGAAAAAAATTTCATAATTTTATTTCTGAGCTTTAGATTGACTTTAACTTTGCTTTGTTTGATGAAAACATTCTGGTTAATAAATCCTGAAATTTAGAAATCGATCTGATACTCCGAAGTATTTTTCACGATATTTCTAAGGTGATTTAACGTGAATTTTCCAACTTTGTCTGGTATTAAGTTGGAAAAAACCTCATAATCTTATTTCTGAGCTTCAGATTGACTTCAAATTTGCTTTGTTTGATGAAAACATCCTGGTTAATGAATCCTGAAAATTTCAAGTCGATCTGACACTCCGAAGTATTTTTCAAAGGTGATTTAATATGAATTTTCCAACTTTTTCTGGTAATAAGTTGGAAAAAACCTAATAATTTTATTTCTGAGCTTCAGATTGACTTCAAATCTACCTTGTTTGATGAAAACATCCTGGTTAATAAATCCTGAAACTTTGAAATTGATCTGATACTCCGAAGTATTTTTCAGGATTTTTCAAAGGTGATTTAATATGAATTTTCCAACTTTTTCTGGTATTAAGTTGGAAAAAACCTCATAATTTCATTTCTGAGATTCAGATTGTCTTCAAATTTATCTTGTTTGATGAAAACATCCTGGTTAATAGATCCTGAAAGTTTGAAATCGATCTGATACTAGGAAGTATTTTTCAGGATTTTTGAAAGGTGAGTTAACGTGAGTTTTCTAACTTTTCCTGGTATTAAGTTGGAAAAAATCTCAGTATATGATTTTTAAGCTTCAGATTGACTTCAAATTTGCCTTGTTTGATGAAAACATCCTGGTTAATAAATGCTGAAAGTTTTAAATTGAGCTGAGACTCCGAAGTATTTTTCAGGATATTTCAAAGGTGAGTTAACGTGAATTTTCCAACTTTTCCCAGTATTAAGTTGGAAAAAATCTCATATTATTTCTGAGGTTCAGATTGACTTCAAATTTACTTTGTTTTTTAAAAAGATCCTGGTCAATGAAGCCTAAAAGTTTCAAGGCGATCTGATACTCTAGTATTTTTCAGGATATTTCAAAAGTGAGTTAACGTGAAATCTCCAACTTTTTCTGGTATTAAGGTGGAAAAAACGTCATAATTTTATTTTTGAGCTTCAGATTGACTTCAAATTTGCCTTGTTTGATGAAAACATCCTGGTTAATCAATCCTGAAAGTTTCAAGTCGATGTGATACTCCGAAGTATTTTTCAGGATTTTTCAAAGGTGATTTAATATGAATTTTCCAACTTTTTCTGGTATTAAGTTGGAAAAAACCTCATAATTTTATTTCTGAGCTTCAGATTGACTTCAAATTTGCCTTGTTTGATGGAAACATCCTGGATAATAAATCCTGAAAGTTTCAAGTTGATCTGATACTCCGAAGTATTTTTCAGGATTTTCCAAAAATGATTTAACGTGAATTTTCCAACTTTTTCTGGTATTAAGTTGGAAAAAACCTCATAATTTTATTTCTGAGCTTCAGATTGACTTCAAATTTTCCTTGTTTGATGAAAACATCCTGGTTATTGAATCCTGAAAGTTTCAAGTTGATCTGATACTCCGAAGTATTTTTCAGGATTTTCCAAAAATGATTTAACGTGAATTTTCCAACTTATTCTGGTAATAAGTTGGAAAAAACCTAATAATTTTATTTCTGAGCTTCAGATTGACTTTAAATTTGCCTTGTTTAATGAAAACATCCTGGTTAATAAATCCTTCAAGTTTCAAGTCGATCTGACACTCCGAAGTATTTTTCAGGATTTTTCAAAGGTGATTTAATATGAATTTTCCAACTTTTTCTGGTATTAAGTTGGAAAAAACCTCATAATTTTATTTCTGAGCTTCAGATTGACTTCAAATTTGCCTTGTTTGATGGAAACATCCTGGATAATAAATCCTGGAAGTTTCAAGTTGATCTGATACTCCGAAGTATTTTTCAGGATTTTTCAAAGATGATTTAACGTGAATTTTCCAACTTATTCTGGTAATAAGTTGGAAAAAACCTAATAATTTTATTTCTGAGCTTCAGATTGACTTCAAATCTACCTTGTTTGATGAAAACATCCTGGTTAATAAATCCTGAAACTTTGAAATTGATCTGATACTCCGAAGTATTTTTCAGGATATTTTAAAGGTGATTTAACGTGAATTTTCCAACTTTTTCTGGTATTAAGTTGGAAAAAACCTCATAATTTTATTTCTGAGCTTCAGATTGACTTCAAATTTTCCTTGTTTGATGAAAACATCCTGGTTAATGAATCCTGAAAATTTCAAGTCGATCTGATACTCCGAAGTATTTTTCAGGATTTTTCAGAGATGATTTAACGTGAATTTTCCAACTTTTTCTGGTATTAAGTTGGTAAAAACCTCATAATTTTATTTCTGAGCTTCAGATTAACTTCAAATTTACCTTGTTTGATAAAAATATCCTGGTTAATGAATCCAGGAAGTTTCAAGTTGATCTGACACTCCGAAGTATTTTTCAGGATATTTCAAAGGTGATTTAATATGAATTTTCCAACTTTATCTGGTATTAAGTTGGAAAAAACCTCATAATTTTATTTCTGAGCTTCAGATTAACTTCAAATTTGCCTTGTTTGATGAAAACATCCTGGTTAATGAATCCTGAAAGTTTGAAAATGAGCTGATACTCCGAAGTATTTTTCAGGATATTTTAAATGTGAGTTAACGTGAATTTTCTAACTTTTTCTGGTATTAAGTTGGAAAAAACCTCATAATTTTATGCCTGAGCTTCAGATTTACTTCAAATTTATTTTGTTTGATGAAAACATCCTGGTTAATGAATCCTGAAAGTTTTAAGTCGTTTTGATACTCCGAAGTATTTTTCAGGATTTTTCAGAGATGATTTAACGTGAATTTTCCAACTTTTTCTGGTATTAAGTTAGTAAAAACCTCATAATTTTATTTCTGAGCTTCAGATTGACTTCAAATTTGCTTTGTTCCATGAAAACATCCTGGTTAATGAATCCTGAAAGTTTCAAGTCGATCTGATACTCTGAAGTATTTTTCAGGATTTTTCAAAGATGATTAAACGTGAATTTTCCAACTTTTTCTGATATTAAGTTGGTAAAAACCTCATCATTTTATTTCTGAGCTTCAGATTGACTTCAAATTTACCTTATTTGATAAAAAGATCCTGGTTGATGAATCCTAGAAGTTTCAAGTCGATCTGATACTCCAAAGTATTTTTCAGGATTTTTCAAAGATGATCTAATACTTATACGAGCAATATTTAAAAAATACTCAAACTGGACATACCAAATACATAAGAACTTAGTATCCATATTTCAGGTAGGTACCTAATATACGAAATAACAAGTAAAAATTTAAAATAATAGTTTAAATACCAAAGTAGGTACCTACTTTAGAAAACTACTTTTTAAGTAGATTCGAATTTTCAGTACATGTTTAAGTAGAGTCCCAATTAAGAAAAATTGGAGCTAGAGCGCCGAAATATAACATCTTTATGTTTATAGGCATGTCCAGAAGCCCGAATCAATTAAATTCCCATTTGTGAATTTGATTGTCCCAGAAAGCTGGTTTTTATTTGGCCCGTTTTATCTTGTCCCATAAATTAAGTTAGATGGATAAACGTCCACATTTTTATGTAGGTCGAAAACCCACTGGAAATGCACTATCTAAATGTTTTTATTTAGGTGTATAGATAGGGTCTGGATATGACGCATAGACTAATTTATTTCTTCAAATGTCAATGTTAAAGCTCACATAATTAGTTAAATAATAATTAATTGTATCCAACTAATGAAGATCCTTGGTTGAAAAAACCTCTATTCTTTGATTTGTTAGGTAATGAGTGTGGGTTACGATAACAATGGTTATTAGGATATATTTCTATTAATCAACTAGTATTTAACAAAAGAACATGTCTATGATTAAGGTCAAAACTAACCTGTTGGTGGAATATTGGTCGGACATACCGGAAAGATTTTGGATTGAAATAAAAAAAGAACTTTAAAGGCCAGATATTGTCTTCAACTATTTAAATAATGCTCCAATTTTCCTCTACAAGAAGAAAATTTGCTGAATGAGTAAACTGATGATTGCTGCAATACCTTCAACCCTATAATTCTAATTCAAAAGTTGAATGTGAATAAAAGATGTGTAAGGAATTTTTTTTTTGTGATTACAATAATGAAATTTTAATTTGTAGTGGATCATGCACTGAACGTGTGATACAATTTTTTTACAAGAAAAAAAAAACTAGAAATTCCATTTCATTTCATTTAATGTTTCACCTTGAATCCATAATTCAAAACGGTGATAATAATTTAAAAAAAAGTGACAGACACATAACACATTAATAAGAGCTCTCACATGTTGTTTACCTACCAATAAGATGCTTTTAGATCAATTAATCAGGTTTTTTTTTATGTATTTTATAATAATAATCAGCGATGGAACTATAGCAAGGTCGTTCGGGTAGGTATATAAAGGTGCCAGTAATAATCTGATTTATTTTCAACTCATTAGTGGATGTTTTACAATAAAAATTGATGAGCGCTTTTCAATTTTGTTTTTATATGGTAATGGAAATAAATATTGAGGATGTGAAATAATTTATTATAAGGATAAGAGATGTAGCCTTGGTTTTTTTTTTTGCAGAATATTTGTTTTCATTTACCCGGAAAGAAGAAAATAACATGGGATATAATGGGGCTCTCTAAAGGGGAGTGTGAGCTATTGCCCCTTTTTGGGCTTTAGTCAAACCGCACCAGGGATGCTAAAAGTTTTTACTTTGAATGACTGTAAAAATTAACCACTAGGTATTGGATAATTTAAGCCTTGTATTGGGGTCGAACTACAAATCTAAAGTAAGTATCTTGATTTATGAACAGTAGGGAAATCCGATAATGATAATAATATCATGTATGAATAAATGTTAAATAAACGAAAACACAAATTAACTAACTAAATGCACGAGAGCACGACATAAATAATTCATCAACTTTAATCAGTTCAGTGTAATCACAAAATGTTTATTGTTCCTTGAAAGTTCTTTGATGTATTGGGAATTAACAATTTGAGCACTTTTCTGCGGAAGTCTGTAAACAATATGTGCAAGAAAAGTCTTTATATATGCTCAGTTTCTATATACAAATGTACAAATGTTAATTTCACGAGTGTGAAAACAAATTTCTGCATAAGCGTTAGAAGACACTTCAATTTATAGTGCATTTCAAGCGAATCACTGATCAGTATTTATTGTTTGACTGTTAGAGAAATTGTAACGGTCTTACTTGCTTAATCCTGTCATAGGCGCCGGAACTTGAAAATTACTATGAGGGCTCGGGCTCCAAATAAACACAAGTAAAATTATACAGACAGGACCAGTAGGCTACTAGACATTTAGGCTTGAATGGGACGTTGACTGATACACATTTTACTGCATGATCGCCACGCTGAATCATTGATCCTTCTTGCATATTATTAATTGACAACACTGCTTCGATTCGTCTTAACCGGGTAGAAGCTAATTCGTCTTATTACTTAAAAATATGTCTAGTAGGATTATCCACTCTGTACATAAATTTTCCATGATATACTAGGTAAAAAAAGCCAGTGTAGGTATTCCTGATTAAGAGGGAGTCAACTCTGCGCCTACCGGTAGGTCCCGTTTTTTCCATTGATTGGTATAACTCTGAAACATTATGGTAGGTCTCCAATTGCCACATGATATAATGCCTTAAAAAGAATCCTGAGCCTACCGGTAGATTCATACCCACATAATAAAATTGCATCCTTAGAATGTATTAAGAATGTTCTTTTTTCAGGAGGAATGTGCCTAGAATGTTCGCCAAAACCATTGCGAATGTCCTGAGAATGTTCTGAGAAAAGATTGTAGAAATACTGTTTGCAATACCCAAGAACTTCCTGAGAAATCACTTAGGATATTCCTAGAATATACCTATGAGATTCTCAGTACGTCCTTAAAAGAATATTCCTGTTTGATTCTAAAAATATGCTCGAAACGTACCTATATTCTCACATTCAAAGAATATTTCTATGACATTATAGTTATGTTCTCAAAAGAATATTATACCAATATGCTTGAAATATTCTTAGAATATATCTACATATATCATTCTCAATATGCATATTAGACATAACATTCTTGTTTGATTCTACTTGGAATGTTTATTTTCGCTTCCAAATAATGCTCGTTTCAGCCCTTTTATATTAAAGGCAGTGAAAGAGTTGTTGGAAAACTTCTCTATAAAACACAAGTATTTAACCAAATCTCCGGTTTCGAGCTTGTTATGCTCTCGTCGAAGCACGCCAACTGAGAGAAACAGGTTCCAAGGTAATTCAAATGCGAGGCAAGATGTAGATCTTTAATAGCGCGTCGCTCCCTCTCTTGGAAGTCATACAAAGCAAAAGAAAAAGAATATACCTATAATATTCTTAGTAGGTTCTAAATAGAGCATTATTGTTTAATTGAACAATTTAGATTTTTAAGTAGGTACTTTAGATAATTAGGTGAACAATATGAAAATATTCTTATCATGGTTACCTACCTACATAAACTTCTCAGCACAACTTGGTAGGTATATTCTTAATACTTGATAGAGATATTAGCTTAAAGAACATTCTTAAGGGTACATTATAATAATGTTCGTATGAGAATATTCAAATAATGTTATATAAAGTAGATTCTTAGCACAATCTTTCAGGTAGGTGCATAGAAGCAACATTCCTAGTACATAAATAGAACGTTCAAAAATGAATATTTCAATCGAAACAATCTTAGAATATTCATTGAACATTCCTAAAAGAACATTCCAAAAAGTACTTTGAGGGAATATTCTGAGAATATGAATGTTCTTTCACTGTTATGTGGGTAATAATTTAAGAATCCGTCGCCTACCTATTGTGCATATTGTCCGTCGTTTTTAATCTGACACTTTCCGTATGAGGAGGGAGGGGCTGAAGTATATGGCAAATACAGGTGTGATGTGAGGTGACCATTGGCGTTATAATGCAGTGCCTCCAGCTCACATTACTTTCGAGTATTAGATTAAAATCGACGGATTTTATGTGCATTTACGTTTGACAGGTGATATATTTGAAAAAGGTTTTCCACGTTTTTGGTGGATTGACGCTTCCGAGAATCTTCTCTTTGAAGTTCAGCTTGGTGTTAGGTACCGAGTGTCAAGGTATAAAGTAGCACTCCTTGTAACTGTTTTATGTACGATCGAAAATAAAAAAGTTACAGGGGGTGGTACTTTATAACTTGACTCCCTGTACTAATAATCGCTTATTACTCAGTGGACGAATTTCTTAATGACAATTCTACAAACAAAATTTTAACGCATTTAGCTAGCAAGAGCTGACTGGTAGGATATACGGATTAGCACCTTCCCAAAAAGGACCTACCAGTAGGCGCTGAATCAGTGGATGAAAAAAGGCTTACATATTCATGTGATGTAAACATATATCATTAAAAAAAAAAACAAAAAGAATATAATTATCCCAATCCGACTTTTTGAAAATACAGCTTTAAATGCTACACGACAAAACATTCAAATTCTTTGTTAAAGTACGTATGGCACAAACAACAAAAACATGAAACAGACAAATTTGACATAAAAATAAATAATTAGGAACTTAATATTTTTGTACCTATTCACTGAACTCACTACATACAATACCAAAATCACTCAAATTCACTACGGACGGGGGCTCAAGCCCCCATTGCCCCCATGGTTCCGGCGCCTATGAATCCGGTTCATGCAGATAAATCCACAAGGCGATTATTTATCCATTTATCACTATTTACACTGGCAGCTAGGAAATTTTCCGCTGAGATGAAAACACAACGATATGCACATGCAGGCGCGTTGGAGCCCGGCGAGAGTGAGAGAGACAGAGCCAAAAACAGGCGCTTACGAGAGAATTTTGTTCGTCCGAGGTGACTTGCAATAATTAGGGGTTAATTACAATAATATAGACCATGTCAGGCCTTGAGACACAGAGAGTAGTATTTTACTATAAATCGCGCGTACTAACGGGGGTTTTGGGGGTTTTGCTTCTGGGGAGCATCAGAGAGCGCGAACTCATCGCTTATTCTAATAGTTCTGAAGAATGTGCGTCGACTAAGTCTGCCAGGGAGCAGGTCGCAAAAACTAGGAAACAATGTGGCGGTTGACCAAACACAGCGGCGAGAAAGGTCCACTACCAATTATAAGGTAATGAAGAAACCTGCAATTTTATTGGTTCAAAGGGTTGTTGTTGCCAGTTTTACAGGATAAATAGTCCAGCAATAGCAGCTATTTTTAGAATATTATTTTTATGGTAAAGAAAAGAGAAAAAAGTTATATTAAATTAGAAATAATAAAAATTAAACCTGTTGTGGGTTATTTCCGCAACAGGGAGCAAGGATTACATTGATGCGAAAAGACAACGAAAAAATGATGAAAAATAGTCATAGAAGATAATTAAATCCTAAAATGATTTGAAAAACAAAGGAGAACATGGAGTGGTCAATTGAAATGCTGAATGTTAGAGAAAAGATTAGTCCCATCAACACTGAAGATACACTAATTTTTCCTATGTTTGAAGAATGTTGAAATATCAAAAAAAATAGAATGAATCTTGCTTCAGTGGACTCTGATAAGGCATTGTGAAAGGCCAGAAATCAATAGTTCACATCAATCTTGCTTGATAGTAGTGATTTTTTTAGTAGGTAGGTATATATCAGCAACTTCAACTTCTGAATCAATATTTTTAGAAGCCCCCTTATTCTTTTTATATTTTTTGATATATATCTCCAGACTCTTGTGATGATGTCAAGAGATGACAGTGATTCTTATTGAATAAAGTAGTATCGGCTTTTGCTGCAAAGGTACTTGATAGAGGTGAACTCTGAGGATAAAAGGCATTATCAATTTCAACAACCATCTTCTTGAAGTCTAACAAATTCTTATCAAGTTCATTCATTGCTTTATTCTTGTTGATGGGTGAGACCTCAAATTGGAATTCCTATTAAACAAAGAAATTTTAATTAATCTTGAATTTAGAATCACGATTTAAGTACCTTTCAATTTCAATTGCAAAAAGTTTTAATATGTATATTGGAAATTATTTAATTAGTTAAAAAAAAAAAACTTTGCACTTGGATACCGGGTGACTGGCAAATTATTTTATATAATATTTTTTTAATATACATAACAAATAACTCTTAGTAGATATTGTTTAATTATTTTGTTAACTATTCTAATAAATCATGTGCAATGTTAGTTTTCCTTCTTTGAAGGTGTGAAAGGTTTGTAATTAATTTTTTTGTATATCATTTTTGAGGTGTGTTACGGGTTAATGGGCAATATAGTATAATATATGAGAAAATTGTACGTTTTGGTTGAACTTTTACATATGCCTTATATTAATTAGCACAAATAAGCAATAAAAAGATAAACTTAATGCACTTTCAATTTTCAACAGAAACGTCAAGATTCAAAATTAACTTATAATATTTGAGGCCAAGGTATGATAATTTCAATTTTGGAGTGAAATAACAATAATCTGACGCAATTATTACTATTTATTTTTGCATCCATAGTAAAACAATGGCTTAACCATAGAAATCAAATACCTTAAGCGGAATACCTAAGGATGATTTCACTTTATTACTTATTATAAAACCAACCACTGTCGATGATCGACAAATATCTACCATGTAATATTCCAAGGTTACAATAAAAGCATTGCATTATTTGCAATTCTGATATTTCGTAGCACTATAGTTTTACCTTGCTCAGAGATTGATATATTCCATTGCTGGTAATTTTAGACACCACCCCATTTTAATTATTGTCGCTCGAATATTATACATTACGTAAATTGATATTGTATGTAATTGTTGCGCTTTGATTTGAATACAACAAACGAAAAGAATTTCATTTGAAATGTCAAACGGCGGTGTAGGTATAAAGATATTAGATAAATCTGGTTCGATTGTATAGATTGGGTTTAATGAGTTTTTGTTTCAATTAATTATGTACCTATTCATTAATAGGTTATTTATGTAGAAAAAAAAATATGAAAGTTTATAGCTGACGAGAGCGACTATTTTTGCTGGCTTTAAGGTTTTTGAGGGCGGAAGCAAACAAATTTTTCATGAAGAAGGAAAGATGTACTTTGGAGTCTATACATTCAGTTGAAAATGGGAGGTTGTACCTACTTTACTGACAAGCTTACATATTATGTAAACGAAGAATTAACAATAATGAATCAATCATCCCAAAATCCTGGCAGAATGCTTGATTCATCCATTAAACCAAAGCAGACTCAAAACAAATTTCCACATAACGAAAATATTATCTGATGAGAATATGAAAATATGGCAAAAGAGAATCCTGGAATTATTAGAGAATCTCATTCTAGTGAATAACTACCAAAAAAAGAAATAAAAAAACTCAAAAAACCTGCTCAACTGAAGGTGTCAGACGAAGACGCCTTATCCGACCATAGGCTGGTAACCTTGAAACTGGAGGCAAAGAAAATGGAGGAACGTAGATATCGAAACCCACGTTGCACCAACAGACACCTTTTCAGGGAGCAGCTGGAAGTGCAACTCGACGAAAATCTGCCCCTCACACAATATCAGACAAGCCCAGATATAGAAAGACGCGTACTCAATCTAACTGAGGCAATAGTCATAGCCTATGAAGCGGCATGTCCGCTGAAAACAATACGCTCAAGTACAACAACTTCTTGGTGGAGTTTAAGACTTGAGCGACTCAAGAGAGGAAGCAAAAGGCTTTTCAATAGAGCGAAAAATACCAAAAGGGCGACTGACTGGGATGCGTATAAAGCACACCGAGCGCAATACAAAGGGGAAATTCGCAGATCACAGAGAGAAACTTGGAGACATTTCTACAATGATATAAAAAACACTACAGCTGCAGCCCGGCTGAAGAAGGTGCTCTCCAACTCTCAACCGCTAGGTCTGCTGAAAAATGAGGATGGTACATATACCTACCACCACTTCAGTTGAAACGACCGAAGTACTTACAAAGCACATGTTTCCCGACAGTGAGATCTTAGAAAATCAAATCTGGAATAACCATAAGACTGTCACTTCTACGTAGGTTGATTTGCTGGTGGCCCAGGAAGTGGTCAGTAAGTCAAAAGTCGAGAAAACAATCAATAGCTTCTCTCCATATAAAGCACCAGGGCTGGACGGGATATACCCGGCGCTCGTACAGTGGGCTCTGGATATTATCTTAGACCAACTAGTGCTTATTTTCAGAGCGTGTTTTACTCTGGCATACATACCTGAGAAATGGAGAGAGGTAAAAGTAATCTTTATACCCAAGCCAGATGAAACTGATTATGCTAAGGCCAATTCATACCGCCCAAGCAGTCTCACATCCTTTTTATTGAAGGCTCTTGAGAGACTGTGCGAACGAAACTTAAGGGAAGGACCCCTTGCAGGCAAACCCACTTCACCGAAACCAACATGCATATTTACCAGGGAAATCCACGGAGACTGCTCTCAACGAAGTCGTGTGCAGGATTGAACAGTATCTGGATTGGAAAATGTCCACCCTGGCAGCATTTATTGATATCGAAGGAGCGTTCGACAGAACGACCTTCGATAATATTGTCAAAAGTGGAATTCAGTAACTTTATAAAATGTTACTAAATGTAAAACATCTATTGAGGTCAGCATGGGATTCCTTTCGGAAATCATGCTGACAAGACAAAACATTGATTCCATGAGGAGAATAGATTTTTGAAGACAAGTCAGTCAAGTTTCGGTCCTTCAAGCGGTAGGCAGAAAAATCTAGGAAAAGTGTATCCCGAAAAAGCGTTCGTTCTGATAAAGTTCTCATGGCGAATATAATGTAAGTAAATTCTTTTATTATTGGCAACCCGGCGAAAATCTGTTATCCCATCTTAGTTTCACGAAATGTCTTTTAAA
Organism: Ceutorhynchus assimilis; assembly: GCA_917834065.1. Taxonomy (NCBI): domain Eukaryota; kingdom Metazoa; phylum Arthropoda; class Insecta; order Coleoptera; family Curculionidae; genus Ceutorhynchus; species Ceutorhynchus assimilis. Next base: position 11,640,372 of record OU892281.1, read on the forward strand.
TAAAATTGTAACTTAAATGTTTTAATTAATTTATTCAATTAATAAACTTGTGTCCTGTTTTGATCAAGGTGTCTTATTCAACATCAAAGGAACCAGAGATATTTTTAGGTACAAGGGCGAAATAAAGTCCTAGTTGCACTCTGATAATTTAGGTTGTGACATTGTGGTAGTAGTACCGTACTCATAGTAGTAGTACCTACAGGCGCAGGTTCACGTTTAGAAAGCACGCTGGCTGGTTTGTCAGACAGACTCTGATTTAAAAGTAATATGCGCGCGTAAGACATTGGAAAATTTATTGTGTTTTAGTTTCTACCAAATGAATATTTCCGATAAATACAGTTTAAATTGGATTATTTACACTTATCCAGATTGGCTGTGAAAGGCCATTGGGCCGATGATTTCCGCAGGAGTAGAAGGACGTTTGCCCTACATGGCCTAATCGGAACCTTGGAGCCGAAACCCTCCGAAACAATTATCAGAGGTGTTTCTCAGACCAGCTCCGAAATTAATGCCACCTGCAACAAGAAACTACAATGGATTACCAGAAACCACGTATCCGAACGGTACCAGGTTCGCTCCGTCGAGGCCTATCAGCAAATACCCATCGCTGCCACCTTCTGCCATTCCCGTTAACCTCACGCAACCCGAAGAGGAAATCAAAGAAGAAACTTTATCTCCATATTGATTATTTTTCCATAGTCCTCAGTATCCGTTGTTTGCTTATCCGGCGATGTGTCAGCAACCTTACATGCTGAGAACCTCAAGGCTCCCTCCGACGCCTTTAAGTCCACAGGAAATATTTTCGCCTGCCACGCCTACAGCGAGTAGTACTGCCACAGTTTATACCGTACAGATACAGTTGTACAACTCTCCATATTTTTTGAGGCCAAATTCTCCAACCAATAGGAGCATTTTGTCCCATATCTTGCGCATGCGCTCAATGAGTGAACGAATCTCTCAAATTGAAAAAGCAGTTCGGCATATACATTTCTCTTTCCAATCCTGCACGCAAAAAAGAGATAGAGATAGCTTAGGTGAGAACCCGCGAGAAATAACTGTCAAACGAGACACGCAACAGGATTGTATTACAAAAAAAGAAGAGAAGTTTTTTGACTGAAATTATTCAGGAAATTGAAAAGTAACCGGAAAATTCATCAATTTGAAATTCGGCTTAAGAGTGTCTTGCTTTCCGTGTTATTCGCGATTTTTGTGTACTTGACTGTTTTATCGTTTATATATTGTGTATTATCATGGTTGCTTCCTGTTTTGTCTGTAAAAACAACACTAGAACTAGCCCAGGCTTAGGATATATTAGTTTCCCGAACGATAAACGACTGTAAGTATTTATATTTACATATTTCATATTAGGTTTACTCTATACATTCACATAATCTTTGTTTATTATTATATGATCCCGTTATATTCTCAATGTTAATCCACAAAAAATCCTAGTCCGACTCTGTCCACGGCCCAGGATTCGTTGTTTCCGATCAATAATGCGCAAGCGCGAAATATAGGGACATAGAATTTGGCTTCAAAAAAATCAATGGTTTGTCAACGGAGTTGAACAACTGTATCGGTACTGCCACATTTTTATCGCCGCCTGCCACATTTAGTCCACTGTCATCCAGTGTTGCCAGATGAATTTTAAAAAAATCGTGAGAAATCGTGAGACTAAAAATTGCTTAATATTTTGTAAGAAAATAAAGCACAACAATGTTTTTTCATAAATTTTTGACAAAGTAAACATAATTTTACATCCATAAGAAATAAACATTTTATTATTAAATCTTGTATCCTTGTTTTTTTCGTTTTTTAGCAGGTGTTTCTGAGAGCTGAACCTCGTTTTTACTATCCGCTATCCGCAGGATTGCTCATCCTAATAAGTCGTCGATTCTCGAGGCGGCAGCTGGTCTGCGAGTGACGTCACCACTATTAGCAACTGATAGTGGTGACGTCATCCGCAGACCTCAATGGATTGTTTGCGATTCAGGCTGTGCTTGTGAGTTGATTTTTTTGGGAATTTCAAATTTAGAAAAGGTGATTTCACGTTTATGAATCCGTTTTTTGGACTCGGATAATGCATTTTCTTCCAAGAGTTGAGGTCTACAGATAGTGGAGTCTCGTGGACTTGCTTGGCAAACACTTTCAGCTCAGTGCATTTCTATATTACATTAAGTGTTCAGGTGCGCATGTACCAGGAGCGGCGTAACATAACTAAATATTGTATAGTAGATTTTTATTTCGATTATCGAAAGATTTGATTTACTACAGAGAGAATTCGTGAGAATTGCTACCTCATTCGTGAGATCGTGCAATTCTGACCAAAATCGTGCAATCTTACGAATAATCGTGAGATCTGGCAACACTGCTGTCATCTCCCATAAAGCCTACGCAAACAAATATTTTGAGACGGGATAAGACTAATTCGCCAGTTACTTCATCGACAGTTCCATCGACAAGTTTTAAAGTACCTTCTGGTAAAGAAGGCTCGATGAAACAGATTGTTAATAAGGCCAGAAAATGCTGTCGCTCGTAGTATGCCATTGGATTTGCACAAACCTCCAGAGTAGAGGTGGAAAACTATCGAAGAATCTAACTATCGATATATCGATAGTAACGAATAAAAACTATCGATGTATTGATATAACTGTCGATAAAAAAAAGGGTTTACGTTTTGGACCGATTTTATATTTGGGGTTTCAACAATTAGCATCTAATTAGTCGACCTATTAGACGGTCAGTACTTTTACAGCAAAAGTGCTGTTTAGTGCTGAATCCTAGTCTTAGATGGCGTAACGATCAAATTTCGCCCGTCGTAAATAACAATGTTAAATTACACACGATCTTTTTTCTTTAAACTGAAAGTAAAAAACAGAAATAAGCACCAATATGAACTGAAATAAAGTGCAGTTGAGTTGTGGAGGTTGTTGTTGTTAACTGATGATAACTGAAAACATAACTCATCTTCATCGTTTTTAATTTTGATTTCAACTTTCAACTTCCATAGTATCATACCATCAGAACCAAAATAAAAAACAATCATAAATATGAGGAAACCTCAAGGTTGTTTGAGAGAGATAGGTTGCCTGTACTTTTATGGCGTCATCTGGGGTGTCTCAACAATTCCAAATCCTCTAGACACCTCAGAACAGATGACGTCATCAAATTACCCATTCCCAGACAACCTATTAACTTCAAGAGCCTTGATGAAAGATGAAATGTAAATGATATTTCTTAACACTTGACATCGCTGACATGAGAAAAGACAGAAGGACTGCTATCGATTGGCCAAGTAGAACTATCGAGAATTCGATAGTGTAGCAAACTATCGATATGTCGATAATTACTATCGATAGTTTCCCACCTCTACTCGAGAGGGTCGGAAAAGGTTGACGACAACATTAGCTTTGTTTTGGTTCGAAAAAAGGACGGTTCTAGAACGGTCCAAAACAATCACACAGTTTATTATTGAAATTTTTGATAGCTGAGCCGTTGTCATTTTGTTGATTGATAAATTGTGCGACTGTTTTGAACCGTTCTAGAACCGTCCTTTTTTCAAACCAAAACAAAGCTAATATCACCGCCTCAATCTCCTAAGAAACATCTGAACAATAACACGGTGCCAGCGAATTTTCAAAAAGGCCAACTCATTCAACTGGCGAATGGTGAATTCAAAAGGATTGAGGCGATGAGCACTAAAGATTTCGTTCATTTAGCTGAAAAGAGTCCTGCTTTACGATTAGCTGAGAGTACTGTAGTGAAAATTGAGGCGGTAAAAGATAGACCAGTTACCATTACGCTTACTTATGATCAAATAAGAGCACAGGTGGAAGTTGATTCGACTCCCGACCATCCGTATTTTGTGATGGGACACGGCTGGGCCAGTTGCAATCCGGATAGGACGTTTCATTGTTATGGGCTTAAAGTTCATAAACTTCAGGTAGAAGACGTTTTAGTCTCACTAACACCACGCGAACCAGCGGCACAGCCAGCAAGCACCAGCACGGCCTTCCGAAGTACCACAAGCATGACCACGGCTACCACCACAGCGATGTCGGCCAGGCAATATTCTGGTAACGCAGCGGTTACCAGTACAGTTACCAGCGCTACAATCCCCTCAAATCATTTCCTATCTCCTGCCAGCTCGCCTCAGGCCAATGTCGTACTCGCCTCCTAAATCACTGACTGCACAGCAAATGAATTATTACGCGCATCATCAGCACCAGCAACAAATGACGCCATTGCAACTGGATATTGAGAGTAGGAAAAGGGGATGGAGCGCTCCGGATAGTGTTGAAGATGATGAGCTGGCAAGGAGAAGTAGGGTGGAATAATTGTTTAACGTGATAGTTTTGCATAAACTTAAGGACTGATAAATAAATATTTGTTTTTTTTTTCTGTGGGGAATGATTGGAGTTGGATATAGAAGAAATGTTTCATTTTGATCAAACATTCAAATTCAAATTATTCTAAAAATCTACTAAAAGTTGTATTTGTGTTTATTCTGTAAATGTTAATATTGATTCATGAATTTAGAAATATTAAAGTACCTCTGACTGTTTCTTTCTTCAAAAAATTCACTCACAAAAAGTGGGTTTATGAGGAATCTAAGAGACACCCGTATTAATTTCCTATAGAAACCTGCCTCAAACCTTCATATCCACTTAAAATGAGCATCCTAAATAAATCTAAACATGAGAATTTGACACTGGCCATAGTTTTTTCAATTGAAGGCTTTTTTGTCGATACTATGATACGATGCAATACTTTACAGGGAAAAGAAGTGATGCAAATGGAACTGGAGAGTAATAAACTGAATTCTATAGATTATCATGTTGGCCCTTATTTTTTCATGTTGTTTGTAAAACATCCAGTAAACTGATGGTCCCTAGGAAGGAAAAGTTTTTGTTCCTCCCTGAAAAGTGAGTTTTTTTATTGAACATTCAAAATCTTGTTGCGAAATCCAACTCCAATCCACAATCGTTTTTACCATATTATGTTGTAGATATTTGTGTATAACATGTTGCTTTTTTTTATTGATATTAGTATCGCCTTAATGTGGATTATGGATAATTTAAGCCGAGTGTAGGTATTTTTTACAATACAAGAATAATCCATTATCCATATTATTAATTTTTAATGTAGGATAAAAAAAATTATACCCATGAAAATAGTGCAATCGAAACAAATATTTCATTTCGTAACGTTTGTTTTGTCCTGTGGTTATTTACTCTTAAATGTGTAAATCAGGACAGTTTATATTAAATAATTTTGGTGGAATATAGATTTGTATAAAGTTGATGAATTCCACTTTTGACAATATCAAACAAGGCCTAGCTAGACATGGGACTCCACCTACCATCACCAGATGTATAGAGAGGATGCTACGCTGGCGGGTCATGAAGGTTGATACAGGGGACACCACTAGCAATGCTCTGGTTAAGAGAGACTGCCCACAAGGTGGTGTGCTATCACCGATCCTCTGGGACGTTGTGGTAGACAGTCTCCTACATAGTTTAAATGATACGGGATTCCCTACTATAGGTTACGCAGATGACTTCTGCATTCTACTTACAGGTAAGGTTGAGAGCGTTCTATGCGATCTCATGCAAACGGCTCTTAACCAAATTCCATATTGGTGTGAGGAGCACTCCCTGACGGTGCATCCACTGAAAACGGAGTTGATCTTCTTCACCAGGAAAACAAAGCTAAGTGAAGTGGTATGCAAATACCCAGGCTAAATAATACCAGTCTACAGCTGACCCCAGAGGTCAAGTATCTAGGAGTTGTGCTTGATCAAGACACATTGAGGTTAAAACGGAAAAAACGAACATGTCATTGCCGAGGTTAAACGAATCACTCGTTCAGAGCACGCCAAAATGTGGCGCAGTTTAGGCACTTGTAAGCAGGGCAGACAATGATCGACCTCCCTAGCAGGAAAAGAGCCGAGTATAGTGTACAGTTGTCGAGAGAAAACCTCCGCCTACTGGTAGGAATTTACTCAGGACACTGTAGACTAAATGGATGTTGCTGAGACCTCAATGTGTATATGGTGCGACGCTGCAGATGAAACGGTTGAGCATGTGCTTTGTCACTGCCCAACCTTTTGTCAACAACGGCAAGCCATACTGGGGGACATCTGGCCTGATATGGCCAGGTTGAGGCGCACCTCACCTGGAACTCTCCTGCAATTTATCCAACGGGTGCGATGTCTGCGGGAGACCTCCGGGGAGGAGAATGCGCCTTAACAAAAGGAGGTGACATAAAGGGCCCTAAGGCGAGGCCTAGTGTGCAGCTATCCAGATCCAAAGACCTGCTCAGCTGAAGTTGGGCAGGACATATCATTAAACAACAAGAATGCAATCATGAGAAGGCAAACAAGAACATCAAAAAAAAAGCCGCAATGATCTGCAAAGGAAAAAATTAGATCCAGACTGTTCTCTCCAAAAAAGCATATAGACGCACTTTTGGAAGAAGGCTACATGCAGATTGCAGGTGTGGATAATACTATACAAACTAAAGAAAAAGAAGAACAAGAAGTAGTTCCACCCACAAAATAATGTTGGATGGATAACACTCTTTTAGAGGAAATAAATGCGCAATAAAATTTTGGTAGAAAGTATTTCTGTGGTGGTTACATATAAAAAATAAGTTCAAAAATTATCGGGTAGGTCCATTGACATCACCTACCTAATCCAAACCTAATGAGTATTTAATCGAATAATTGCTTCCTGTTATTTGAATAAAACAAGTATTGAAACTGTCACTTTTCGAAGGTCGCCAAGGTCAGATACCCACGACTATAATATCCTCTGACCAGAAATCACGATTCAAATATCATATGCGTTTTAACGACTTTTTGAAATTGGGGGTTTCAGACTAATTGTGAAATGTATGATTAAAAATCAGAACATTCTTTTAGGAGATACAATTTTATGTGGAATCTCAAAGTTTAGTGTTTAATAACTTAATACATCATCCATAAATCTAGTTTGATTTTTTTTTATTTGTTTATTAACTGTTTAATTATTGCATTCGCGACACACCCACGCGTAACCTTTCAGATTTCTTGTAGTTTGCGATATTTCTACTGTCATTACGGATGTTGATATTTGTTTGTTTGTTGCATGTGATCTTAATAAAATCATAATGTTATGATTCCCACGAGCTTAATGGTGGGTAATTTTTTTAACAAATTAAAAGATACAACATCAGAAAGTACAGAAGAAATTGTTGTGTGATGATAATTGAAATCGTTTTGTGCTTATAGCAATTGCCAGAGGACAAGATTTCCCAAATTACATTGCAATACAATTCCAGACCAATTTCCAAATACCATTTAGATGAATGCTTGAAGAGTGACATTTTTTTGAAGTACATTTACAAATATTTCATTTTTTCTAAAAATACCAAAACATTTCTGTTTTGGAATTCTCAGAATACTTCCAAAACGTCCATGAGAGACCTATTTGAATTAAATGGTTTTATTGAAAAACATTTTATAGGAAACTCATTTGTCGTGGGACAAACTGAAGTTTAACATTTTTTATCTCAATTAAAAAAAAAGTTTTAGACAGAACCATGACTTTTCTCAAAATGCTACATTTAACGTCGTTTCAAAAGAAAATTTGTTTTACTCTTGGTGCTGGTACCTACGTTTTTCCGATAGCTGAAAATACACATGCAACAACATTTGAAAATCAGGAATCGAAAGCAAATAGGAATTAATAAAATAAACATTAGAAAAAAAACGCTGTCTGAAATTTGTGTGGAACTTCAATTTCACCTATAGTGTATATCCAGAAACTGTGGAGCAATATTGTATCGTTGGGTATCCTGAATACGAAGCAATGCCAGAGTATTAAAACTTTCTCATCTATTTTGATGGACATGTACTTTCTTTACCCTATAGCAGTTTGTAATTCCCATTCAATTATAACTTCTGTATCTTTTCGAAAATAAATTTCATTCATCATCACACTTAGGTACTCAAATTAAGGATTTTTTTTACTTAGAGGTGTGTATAGTAAAAGATTGTCTCAAAGTCGAAGAGTATCTGAACATGAATAAAATATAAAACTAAACTTAAATTTTTTTATCTATTTTGGAAAACTAGGTACCACCCTCAAAAATATACAATAAATATAGAACAACAAACAACATTAGAATTTAAACAAAATTTTCCAAAGAAAATAGTTATAAATTTATTAATTTGATAAATTAAGGGTTGATGAAGACAATTTTTTTTTTAAATCAAAAATGTTTAAAGCAGGGTCGTACTTACAATAAAACTAAGGGTGGCTACAAGCAGAACGAAAAACGATGCAGGGACGGCGTACATTTCGGGCAGGTTGTCACATCGTCGCACGCGTTCACGTTCCGTCTTGTCCGCACCCCGGCAAGTTCAGCGATACACTAACAAACTGGAGGTACCGCGAGGTGGTACTCTGCAGCCTGCTGCCGGCTGCGGAAGAACGACGGTTCCGGGAACCACGCACGACTCCGGATGGTGTGCGTTTTTATTCGGTCGATTAGACGAAATTAAGTTTTAATGGGCTTCATACATGCCAACGATGACAGCGTCGAAATTTTGGGGTCTATATGATAAAATGATTTGTTTTTCGAAAGCTCTCAGAAATGGATATGAGCTGAGACATGGAAATTCTGAAGTTCTCTGCTTTTTCTCGCTTTTGATAACACGGTTCTTGTTGCAAAACATAAGCTTAGGATAATGGTTTTTGAAGCTCGTTTGATCTCTCTGGAAAAGCTAATGATCTCGCTCCTTTTCCTAAAAATGTTGATATTGATTAGACTAGACTCTTTCCCATAAACTCTATTCATATATTCTTGCTTAAAACTCTTCATCTTAAATTTGGCTTGATAATGGTATTCTTGATTTTTTTTATCTGAAGCATTTGGCGTCAATTTTTTAGGAAGGCTCTGCATTTTATTTTCATGTGCTTCCTCTGAAGTTTTTTTTATTGGTTCTTTGATGCTTCTGCTTCTCTTTTCAATTGATTCCTTGAAATAGGGTAATTAAATATAGTCTAGTATGACTAGTTGCTTTTTTTACAACTTGGCAAGCTTGTGACCATCACAAAGAAAGTGTTCTGTTTATTAAAGATTCAAATTTTTGAAGGTAAGAGAGATATTTCTTGTCATGAAATCCATTTTGCCTGTCTCTTATGTATCTGTTGGATATTCGTTGGTTCAGGTTACTTCCATTTTAACGACCATCACACCAAGGATTTAATTGCTCACTAAATAATAATATACACACCATAAATTAGCTACAAAATTTTATAGGTTCGGTAATTATTGGGTGTTTTAATTAATTTTAAGGTTGCTGAAACATTTCTTGGGAATATTTCGCTGGTAGCAACTTTTTTTATTAGTTCAGGTAACCCTCGATGTCACCAGTTTATAGTTTTTTTGATGGTTTTATGTTTTGGGGTATAGTAAAAAAATCATTTTACCCGGATATACGTTCAGAGTCGTAGGTATTTTACCTACCTAAAATCAAAACGTCCAAGAGTGGAGTATAGGAAAAAAAATAACTATAAGAATGTTAAATAATTATGTATTAGGTATGGCTATGGGACATTGAAAAACTTTTAGAAATGGCAGCTTACAATCAAATTTTGATATTTGTTGGGTTCCTAATAAAACTAAAATTTCAGTAGGTATAGACACACCTAAGCAGCATTTAGAATAATTGGTCATTCAACAGAGACAGCACTCCAATCAGTTATTGAAATGTGAAAGAAAAGTTTAGATAAAAATTAATTTTTGTTGGCTGTATTTCTAGACTTAAAAAGAGCATTTGAAGCAGTTTATATCTAGGGAAAAATTATTAATTAATCTATATCAATATGGGGGGTGGCCTCTTTATTTTGTGCTATCTCGGTATATGGAAATCTAGATATTTTATGACAAAAAGTTTTGCACAAAAATTGTAGGGTTTACATCATTAATTTGTTTTCTGGTATTTACGCCGATACAGGGGGTGTCAAAAAAAAGAGACGCTTCAGTTTTTTTTTTTTTTTTTGAAGTGAAACTTCTTAGGCGGCAGTCTGATATTTGGACGACAATGAAGAGTGATTTGAATAACGCGTCACGGGCAAATTTTGTTACTCGATAGAGAAGAAAGATATAACGTAAGGAGACGGAGAAAGATAGCTATTGATTAACTCAAACCAAGGATTATAAGCGCGAAGAGAATTGCCTATTATTGACAAGCGCTGATACCCTTGTGACATCACTACAGATGCGCTTCTCCCTTTTGTTATAGGTACTATTATCATTGTGTTTTTTGATTATTTTCGTTATTTATACATTTGTGTGCTGTGATTTTTTTTTATTATATCTATGAACCGTCATTATTGTAAGTATATTAAAATAATTAAAATATTATCAAAATAGTTTATTATATACCTAGGCAGAGAAGTTGGTCAATATAATACGCAAGTTATACCTACATACCGGGTGTCTACGAGATCAGTTTCGCGCTGGCATTTGGTGAGTTTTTTTTCGATGGCAAAGATTTTTGGTATGGAGTGTAGGTTTGAGTAATGTAATCTTTTGACATGTGTGTCAATGTTTGGTAACTTCCGGTTTGACCGGAAATGGTCCTAACTCCGTAATTTGGAATGGCATCCCAATAATTTTTCCACATTTTTGGTATTTGCGGATCATGATGTGTACGAAAACGTCAAATTTGAACATTTTTGAAGAAATTTCAGAACTCTGGATGAAAATTTATTTTTGAACAGGAAGTGACGGAGCGGTCTTAAAATTGTTATTTTCAACCAACACAATCGTGGAAAAATGCGAATACCAAGTTATTATCCTATGCTTGTTCTCCAAAGGCTTCCAAAGCTGAAAAAATCACATTTTTCGTGATAACTCAATGAAATCAGTGACTTTCATAACAAATGTTTTTTACCTTTTTCAAAATAAAACCAACTATGCATTAAAACTTTTTATTCATACCAGTTTTTAATTATTTTTCCAATATTTTTACTATGCATTACTATAACTGATAAAACTACTTATAAATAAACCCCTGTATTCAAACTTTGTATTTACAAATTCCCAAGATGTCAAACAATGACAAATAAACATATCTTGCCCACAGATCTTGTCAATGGCTTGTCAAGAAAAAGAAACACCAGCTCCTTTTGGAAAGCGTTCTTCATACAGGGGTTCATTTATAAGTAGTTTTATCATTTATAGTAGTGCATTATAAAAATAATAAGAAAATAATTAAAAACTAACATAAATGAAAAGTTTCAATGCATAGTTGGTTTTATTTTGAAAAAGGTAAAAAACTCTTGTTGTGAAAGTTGGGTGATTTCACTGATTTTATTGAGTTATCACGCAAAATGTGATTTTTTCAACTTTGGATGCCTTTGGAGAGCAAGCAAAGGATAACATCTTGGCACTCGCATTTTTCTGCGATTGTGTGGGTTGAAAATAACAAATTTAGGACCGGTCCGTCACTTTCTGTTCAAAAATAAATTTTCATCCAGAGTTCTAAAATTTCTTCAAAGATGTTCAAATTTGACGTTTTCGTACACATCATGATCCGTAGATACCAAAAATGCGAAAAAATTATTGGGGTGCTATTCAAAATTACGGAGTAAGGACCATTTCCGGTCAAACCGGAAGTTACCAAACATTGACACACATGTCAAAAGATGACATTTCTCAAACCTACACTCCATACCAAAAATCTTTGCCATCGAGAAAAAAACCAGCAAATGCCAGTGCGAAACTGATCTCGTAGACACCCGGTATATTTACTTTCTCTACCGAGGAATATATAGAATTTTTTCTACTACTGCTAGTATAAAATAAAAAGTTTGAAATTTGTGGTCAAATTACTTTTTCTGAATGTCCTGTCGAAAGTGTTGCCCTCTATCAACAGCTTATGGTGATGTCCTATGTAGATACAGGAACGTTTTTTTTTTTAAATGACAGGCTGAAATTGAAATTAAACCAATAGAAACCTGGTACGTCATGATAATATCTTTGCATCATGACGTCATTTTCATTATGGACCTAGGTTCTTTTTTCAGTATTTTTATTATTAACTTAGGTAGAGAAATTTAGTTTTTTCCGAGAAAAATAGATTGAATGAGGACTATTTCTAAGGTTAGTTTGGGTTAGTTTGAGTAAGTTGTCCCTATTTTGCCTTTATTTAATATTTTAAAGTGGAGGGGATACTTCAAATGTGCAGCGCTGCCTCATTCAGTATTTTATTTTCAAATTTTAAGATATCTTTGAACCATGAACCTAAATTTTGCCAAAATTTCAACTGTGTTTTTCTTGTGAACTTTACAATTCATTTAGAATATATCGGGTCTTCAAAAAAAAAAAAACAATCAAAGATTGCTATGGATTTTCAAAAGTACGTCGTTCCTTTATTGGTGAAAATTATTGACATGACATTTTGACATTAAAGTTCATTGACAAAATTGAAGAAAAATATCTATGAAAAATATTGCGACATAGGTAGGTATCCAAGATAGGTACCTACTTCTTTGCCTACGTTTAACAAAACCATAGCAATCTTTCATTGTTTTTTTTTTGAAGACCCCATTTAAATTGAAAGAAAATCAAAGTGTTTTCGAAAGTTCTAAATGCCATGGAATTACGATTTTGGGCGATTATTCATATGACTCAAATTTTTGTCTTCTCAAACTGAAATAATCCTGTGAAAATTTGACAACAGAGTCCATATCACCCAAGAAATTTGAATATCACATGAAAAAATAGCTTAGTGCGCATGCGCATGCGCATGTTTATGTCAAGATAAAGGACACGCAGCACGCAGTAATGGAATATAGCCTGCTTTTATTATAAGGTGTCACTATTTCCGACATCCATCTCATCTCTAGTAGTAAAAAAATTATTAGAGGCAGTCTTGCCACAAATCAAGGATTATAAGCACAAAGAGGATTGCCTAGTATTTTCAAGTGCCGATACTCTTGTGACGTTACTACAGATGCGCGACTCCCTTTTGTTATACTAATCATTGTGCTTTGTGATCATTTTCATTATTTATACATTTGTGTCCTGTGCTTTTTGAAGTGAATTAAACTTCTTAGGCGACGGCGGTCTGATATTTGGACAAAAATGGAGAGTAACTTCAAAGACGTGTCACGTTTTGGCAAATTTCGTTACACGAGAGAAAAAAAAAATGTAACGTAGAGGAACAGGCAGCTAATGACAATGACGGCCGACAAATGATTGCACAAACTCCTCTGAGGCACAAGCCCAGAATTATAAACTACTAGCTGACCCGGCGAACTTCGTACCGCCTCTGAATTATTAAATATACCTATTAAATGTTGTGTTAACGTATCTATTAGCTGAATTAAATTCAGTTTTTTTCGATGGTGAATTTGGCTTTGGTTGAAGAAAATTAATGTTTACTCTCTGGATCAGAAGTTACCTAAAATTAAAATTTTACATCATCCTTTTTCAGGCAGCTTATGGGCATTATTCTTGTAAAGTGTACCACCAAATAAATAAACTCATGCACAGGAATGTTCAAAGAATGTAAAGAAAACAAAAAAAATCTCTAGCGCAGCCCTGTTTCACTCTATCTGCACTGCATGCTCTGCACTACTCCATCTGTTCTACTCTATCTGCACTACTCTATCTGATCTATTCTTCCTGCACCACTCTATCTGATCGGAATAGTGGAATAGTTCTGTTCGAAATAGCTCCAGTTCCTGAGCAGCATTGTTATACTAATTCTGCAATGCCGAGCTTCGTTCCAGGTATCAGAGATGGCGCGGTATACAAAATACAAAATAAACTTGGTATCGGTTATGAGATGGCGCCGTATGCGGGCTTAGTAAATTTTTTTCATAAATAAATAAAATAAGTAATGAAGTGGTAATGAAATGGCCACATTAATGACATAACAACATGCTGGTACTGTCAACGCTGAAAAAAGTTTCAATTTGACAGCAAAATCCCCATTAACAAAATGATCCTCCATTTATTGAATAATTCATTTATTACAAAAAATGTGATAAATGAAGAACCGCTCGACCGATTTTGTGCAAACTTCACATAAACCATCTAATAAATAGTCCGAACAAAGCCTAAACATTTGGTTTGGCTAGGTGAGCCCGTTCTTGAGTTATAAAATTACAACGAAAAGTGGCATTAATTTTTATATATATAGATTATCTAACTATCTCTCTTTGTCACGTGTTGTTCTAAGCATTCCCTCTGATGCGAATTACAAAGTATTACAGTTACTCAATAAACCACAGTGGCGACAATTGCTGTCTAAAGGTACGTTTTCGCTGGAGCCGTCGAACGCCGCCGTCGACGGTCGCCGTTGACGGTGCCCACTGCTATTCATTTGATTCAATGTAAATACGACGGTCGCGGTGAGACGCGCTAATGAAACCATACTCATTGAATCAAATGAATAGCAGTGGGCTGGGGCACCGTCAACGGCGACCGTCTACGGCGGCGTTCGACGGCTCCAGCGAAAACGTACCTTAAGGGCGAATTCCCATGAGCGTAAGTTGACATTTCTGGCGTAATCACGTGATAATATGGTGTAATTTGATTGGTAAAATATCCAACATGGCAAATATTTTACGAATAAAATCCAACCTTTAACCCCACCACCAGGGATGTGCGTCTACACGTAGACTTTCATTGTCTACTTTACGTGTAGACAATGTAGATATGTAGACAATGTAGACAACGTGTCAACAATGTAAAATAATATAAATGACGTTTAATTCTAACCTCACACTTTCCTTTTCAAAAATTATTTTTATTTTATTATCGGTTTTCCTCATATTTATAATCAGTGAATGCTGATATCAAAGTGATAGGTATAAGCTATAGTTCATACCAAATAAACTTGTAGTTGTGACATCGATGACGCCATTTTTAAAATCGTTATCGCCAACCGTGAAAATATTCGGCGTCGGATTGACTTAATTGGAATTTGAATTTCCCCCTGGCCATTCAGTTGGTAACAACACTTCAAAAAATGTAATGTTGCCAAATTAAATTCTTGACATTTTGAATTTTGATTGCGTTTTGACAGTTTACGAGTTTTTGGTTCAAGTGCTATTAATTGTGAGCTAGTTTTTCAAAGCAGCTTGTAGTGTGAAGTGTACAACATGTCGAAGCAGCTTAATAGCCGTTGCAAAGAACTAAGCGCATCCTTTTTACAATATTTTGAACGAGAACGCGATAATAATAGCCCTTAAATGCTGGTAGGTGGGTGTGATCAAATAGGAATTTTCAATTAGGCAATCTCAATCACGTGATTTTATAATGGCCGTTCGGGTCAAATATTGCCGTGACAAGGGTGACAAGCCGGTGACGTTCATAAGGAGAGCATTTGTGCACATTTGTGTTCAGGCCCTTGTTGCTTTCGAAGTGAATTTTATAGTCTTTGGTGTTTCTACGTATTTTTTATTGGTTTTGGCCATTGTTGTTTTCATACTGAATTTTATAGTCTTTAGTATTTCAAAGTATTTTAGTGTTTTGACCCTATTGTTGTTTTCAAAGTGATATTTATAGTGTTCATAGTGTTTCTACGTATTTTTTAATTTATTAATAAATTCTGAGATGAAGAGTGAATATTTTAAGGTATTATTATTAGAAGAAAATCGAGCCTGTGTTAGATCCTTTCTTTTAGTTGCAGCAATCCATAAAACCCTGTGTTGCCAATGATTTAAAATAGCAGGAACTGAATAAAATTTCACATTTTTCCTGTTACCTCGACTTCCACACCCAATTATGATGCAAATCGCTGGCATTTTAATTAACGCAATACCTAAACACACTAAAAAATACAAAATCCGATAATTCAAATCTGGACGTTTGTCCAAAATGTGACAGAATCAATGACATACAGAATAAACAACACAGTGCTTGACCCGAACTTCCATATTGAATTTCGTTTTTGACAGGTCAGTAGATTGCCTAATTTGAACCTTATTTTCTCTCATTTTTAGCGCGTAGCAGAAGCTTTGAACTTAAGTATGTCCACTGTCTGTGCTATTTCAAAGAAAGTCAAAAATAACGAAGTTTTGGAATCGCCTTCTAAGAAGCGATGCACTTCGAAGAGAGTCTGTGATGTTTCCAAGTTCGATAGCAGTGCTATATGTAACACCATTTATGATATGTATACAAAAAGTAAATCGTCTGAGATAAAGGTACATAGATATCTATGAATCGCCTGAATACAGAGAGCAGTTGTATTATATGTACAAATGAAATGCTTTTTTTAGATATATCATACTTCATACTGGCAATGAAAATTTGGATTCATTGAAGGTGCATCGCTGGTACTTTCATCGAAAACTCAACGACTATCATGGGAAAATCAGAATCAGAATAATTGAAAATATTCTTGATGGTCCAAATATTCATAATGTTTAATTATTTATAGTATTTAGAGTGGCTGTAAATAAAAAAGGTACTGAGCGTTACTATTATATTTTAAGTGATGATTGACAAATGAGTTGTTATTGAATATCTATCAAACCAAGCTTTGAAACAATGTTTATAATTTAGGTAATAAATAATGTTTGCATTATATTATAATATAATCCATTATTGTTTCTGAAAATATTTTGACCAAAGGAAAATATGCAAGAGACGGCAACGCTGTGCTGACCGAGCTTGACAACCCAACTATAAGTTTATTTGGTATGAACTATACTTAGGTAGTAGTAATTTTGGAACTTTTTTTTAAATTTTCTAAAATAAGTTTATTGTGTACGTCACATGTAGACCTCTATGATGTAGACGTAGACAAATGCCCACGTACCACCACACCATTCGAGTCGCTCATAGTGCATCCCTCTTTTCCTTGATGCACCGATGCACCAAATTTGCGGCGGGTGCAAGAAACCCTTTTAGGTAATTGTTAATATTAAAGAATAAAAGTTGTATTCCTTTCAAAAGTTTGAAACACTAGAGCTACTCGCTCCGGTGTTAGTCAACCCCGATTTGAAAGGAACATATGCGTGGTGCAACAAACACTTTTCGAAAGGAATAAGCCTAGTACTCATAACTGCAAAATTCACACTTTTTTGACATTGCGTCGACAATTTGACGTTTTATGCGTGTATTAAACGTAACGGAACAATGTCAAAAAAGTGCGAAATTCGCAGTTATGAGTACTAAGCTATAGGCGCGTAACGCCCCGGAGCTTCTCCTAGGTGTGAAAGAAACACTAGTGTAATAGCCTTGGGGGGCTTGAGATTTGAACTGCACAGGCCTTATGAGGATAGGCTGTACTGTGGTAGTAATGTGTATTATCCTTGGCTCACTTTTAGATTCCTATTTAAAGTGAGCAAGAATTAAGAATATGGCGGCGGGACCTCTATTGTCGCCACTATAGTTGTATTCCTTTCAAGAGTTTGAAACACTCGAGATACTCGCGCCGGTGTTCAGTCGCCCCCGATTTGCAGGGAACAGATGCGTGGTGCAACAAATACTTTTCGAAAGGAATAATGCGCGTGAAGCCCCGGTGCTGTTCCGGAGCTCCTCCTAGGTGTGAAAGGAATACAACTTATGAATATTGAGTCACTGTAATTAGGCAATTCAAACCACGTGACATTCAAGATGGCGTGGCGGCCACACATGGGCCACATATCTAGTTTCTGCCCGAATTAATAGTTTAGGTACCTAGTCAACAAATATTTTATTAAATAATGAAAATCAAAGTTGTAAGCAAAACTGTATGCAAAATAATTTAAAATACGCATAAAAACATACTCAAAATAAACTTGTTTGGCCGCCACGTCACATTGAATTTTCCTTTTTGACAGATGGATTGAATTGCCTAATGTGAATGAGCCACAATTCTTGCAAAAAAAGGAGAAATTCAAGATCCAGAATCTGACAAGTGACAAATGTCATTGCTCTATATAAAAAAAAGTTATAAATTTCCCATTCCCAATCGCTATGTCAAAAAATGAAAAGTTTTTTTCTATTTTCTCACTTACAAATTGATATCTAATTAATAAATAAACAACAATTCAGTGGTCGTTTATTTATAAATACAAGTTGGCAGAGATGTCGAGCACACAACAGAAAATCGACGGCTTGTTGGACCGACTCAACCAAGACCGTTCCCATAGGAGCCCACCAATGAGTACGAATTCTTCTACTGGAGGTTTGCCTCCTCCTAGGCCTACATTAACACCACGTAAGAATTTTGTTTATATTTGATGGAGTTTATTTGAAATTGCTGAAAGTTTTTTACCTATAGAATACACTTGAGTATACTTGAAATTTGAAGGGCTTACGTGCAAAAAATCACAACAATTTTATACCACAATATATTAGCGATATTGGCCCCTTTTTTAGAACAGAAACCCAAACTCATAAGGGCCTCTTAATTTCCAGCCTAATTTGGTGCATGTACCATTATATTCAAAGTTTTTTCAAAAACAAAAAATTTTGAAGGCAATGAGGTAAATACCCCAAAATAGCAAATTTTTGTTCAAGCCTATGTTATTCTTACCATAAGGGAATTATCAAGTCCAAGGCTGGAGTTCACCCTTAGGGACTCAATGGCGACTACTACTTTCCCTGGGGTGAAATTTATGGTGTTGATTTCTGTTCTGGAGTAGAATTCAACTGGAAATGTTGTTGGTCTAATATCTGTAGGGCTAACTTTAGTAAAAACACTGGAATTGCTATGCAAAACACTCTGCAACCTCCTGATCAGATTCAAATGGGACTAGAGTTGCTTTGTCAACAATACTGAAGTGGGCGTGTTTGGAGTTGAGGTTAGAGTTAACATAGGAAAAGAACTATTTGGTGTTGTTCAACAGATTTTGTTCAGATTGTTTCCTTGCTGTGACTGTACAACTTTTGAGCTTATTATTTTGATGTTGGTAATTTTCTTCAGTATTGTTGTACCACAAGTTTCTTTTCCTTTGTATTTCACTAGCTCCCAAGTTCTAAAAAAATCAAATGTGGAGTACCACCAGGTTCAGTGCTGCACCCGCACTTTCAAGTTCTAGGAAATTTTTCTCTACAATTTTGAATTTATTTCCATCATTAATTTCTTGAGCATCATATCTGGGAAATTCTTTACATTTACATTTTGTTGCAGTTAGTTTAAGCAATAGTAACAGTCCGACTATGTCAAGACCCAGCAATTTACAATTACAATTCGTGCCCAAAAGAAATGACAATGCCGACACTGAAAGGAAACTCAGGGAAATAATGAAAATCAGTGGAGATTTAAAAATCGATGATGTCCTATATAAAACGGACATAAAAGATATGGAACACATTGAAGAACTTGGCAACGGTACTTGCGGGCATGTAGTGAAAATGAGGCATAAGCCCAGTGGGAAAATTATTGCTGTAAAGGTAACATTAACAGGTTTTTCTTAATTAGTTACTGATTTATGTATTTTTGCTTTAGCAAATGAGACGGTCAGGTAACAGCGACGAAACCAAACGCATAATAATGGACATTGAAGTAGTTTTAAAATCAGACTGTAAATACATTGTAAATTGTTTAGGATGTTTCATAACCGAGTCCGAAGTTTGGATATGCATGGAACTTATGGACACTTGTTTTGATAAATTATTGAAAAGGCTTAAACAGCCATTGCCTGAAAATGTTATAGGCAAAGTTGGTGTAGCAGTAAGTATTTCCAAAGAAACAAATTATAAAATGTATCAATATTTTTTTTTTCCTAGACTGTTGAAGCCTTAGCTTATTTGAAAGACATGCACAATGTAATACATAGAGATGTTAAACCTTCAAATATCCTCCTAGACACAAAGGGCAATGTAAAACTCTGTGATTTTGGTATAAGCGGTAGATTAGTTGATTCAATGGCCAATTCTAGGAGTGCAGGCTGTGCTGCATATATGGCTGTAAGTTATCTAAATCTCAAATCATATTATTGTGAAAATTTATGAAATTATTTCAGCCTGAACGCATAGAGCCAGACCCACAAAACCCAGACTATGATGTAAGAGCAGATGTATGGTCTTTAGGTATCACACTGGTGGAATTGGCTACTGGTGTATTTCCTTATCAAGATTGTAAGACTGACTTTGAAGTTCTCACCAAAGTGATCGGTACCGATCCACCTTCATTGCCATTGGACAAGAATTTTTCTCCTGAATTTAGGGATTTTGTGGTTTGTTGGTAAGCAGTTATTCAAATAAGTAGTTGAATTTTAACTCAATCGATTGTTGTAGTTTAACAAAAGACAAAAAGCAACGTCCCAAATACACGAAATTAAAAAATCACGCTTTCATCAAAAGATATCAAGTGGCCGATGTAAATGTTGGCGATTGGTACGTAAAGGCCTTGCATCGAGTTAACGACATAAGGGCCCCAGCAAGGTATGTTGCATGACCATGGTTTGATTTTAAATTTTATTTACTCTACTTACCCCTCACTTTCTAATCAGGTTTTTGATGAATTACTACGCGATACCTATCTAATTTTGATTGCTTCAACACACATTTCTATTTAATATTTTTTGGTACAGTCAACGGAACAAATCAACTTATTTATCAAATTTTGCTTCTAAACTGTTAAGTATTCTATTGGCTGGTATTATAATTCAATTTAAAAAAAGTCAAAATCAACTATAAATTATAATGTACATAATCTGATATTAGTGGTAACTGATTTTCAATAATGCCACTGGTGCCTTCTTTACCAACATTTTGAATTAGAGCATGCTAAAATCTTGTTTCTACTAGAAAACATCTAGTTTAGCACATTGGATTTAAAAATTTGTGGTTCGTTAACTGTACAAGTAGCATTTTGATTATCTAGGAATGATGACGATGACAGTCCGTCAGTCAGAGAGAATGCTGTGCCCGCTGTGCATTAGAAAATTGCATTTTGTTGTGCTCATCTCCCTCTCACCCTCACCAGTAGGTTTGTATGCATTTTTTTGTGGTTTATTTTTGGGTCGGGGACGGAAACTCAATGATTTTTTCATGTTTGCACAATTTTAACAACAATTCTTCTTGTCATTGACTTTCTGGGGTCCAGCATGGGTTTATGTTTTTATTTTTAACTTGTTCAGTTTATTTTGTTGTATTTGTTGCTATGCCTATCCATATCTTAGAATTCATTTTTTTCAAAATTTAAATGTGTTTGTTTTTTGTCTACTCTTTGTATTGCTCCAATTAGATTTTGCTTGCTTAAATAGGCAGTGTTGCCTTCTAGTATGTATATTTCAATAGAATTGTATTTTTTCCATTTTATTTATTCAATGGTAAGTTAAGTTGCATTGGGAGCAGACCAATCAAATTTCAAGATTGGATAGGCATTGGCGTAGTTACATGGCCTGCAAAAATCACAAACCAATCAAGGTGATTTGTGATTCATGATAATTATTTAGCAGAAATTGGTGTATATGTGAGAACAGGCCTCAAATCAAGTCAACAGTTGAACAAGTTTCGTGTTAACTCTGTCTTTTTCTAACTATATTAATATATTAATACAAACTAAATCATACACAATTTATATTAAACAGTTTTTTTCTTAGTAGGATTAAGTATAGGTAACATATTAGTGAAATAATATTTATTTTTTTGTTGATATTTTCAACTCTTTCTTGGTCATAATGAAGTAGGTATATCTCTCTTCTTGAAATCATTATTTCGAGAAACCTGTGCAGGTCATTTTTTATATACCTATATTTATCAGTTTTCAGTTATTATTTGAAAACCTACTGTAATGTAGTGCCTCTGAGTATTTGAAAATTTCATGTAAAGTTTAAAAAGTTTAACTAAGTTCGCCTTTCCTTGATATAATTTCCTTCTATTTCATCCTCTCTCTTTAGACATCCTGTACGCCAGTTCTTTACAATACAACAAAAGCAACAGCAACCTTCAAAACAACCAGCTCTACAATTCTTCAGTAACTCAACAATGAATGGTAGTCATCACCCGTCAAAATCTGACCAATCGCAAGACAACCAGTTTCAAGTCAAACCTGTGTTCGCTCATTCTAGTCAACCATCTGAACCAAAACCTGGAAATCATAGTTCACGTTTGGACGCTTTCCAAGCCCGTCCTGTGGTACCTAACAGGAGTTTTTCTCCTCTACAAGCCTATCAAAACCATATAGCGTCGATACAACAAAGAGATGGAAGCAATAGGAGTTATCCTTTGGGATTGTGTTCTCCAATGCCTCAAAGGAAGTTTGCCAGTAGTGGACCGACTTCTTTACCTGTAGGTTGTCTTTATATATTTTTCAGTAATTAGAAAAAATTGTTGGTTTTTGTAGGAGACTCGTAGCCAAAGCGAAACAAGATGGAAGTCGCCTGCAGCCTCTCCATTACCATTGAGAAGCAATTTTCAGGAAGAAGAACCCGAATACATTAGCGGTAATACAAGTCCGATTATTTTGCAAAGGTTTTATCATCAGCAAAAACAGCAACAGATGATTAAGGAAGTGGAGGATGGTGCAAAATCGGATCCATGTAAGTTTTTTTAAAGTTTCCAAGCAAATTCAATTGAAATTATTTTTAGTGACTCGTTCCTGGAGAAGGAAACATTAATTGTTTAGTAATTAGTTTTGTATTGTAAAAGTAAGTTAGGCTGATGATAGAATTGCTTTAACTTTGGTGTTTTTTTGATCAAATTTTTTTACTAATCGGGATCTATATCACATTAGGGTACTATGAAATTATCTGTGCAATAATGATTATCGATTGAAGTTAATTTTTGCAACACCCCTAAAGTGATATATCACCCCAAACTTGTGTATCTTTATAAAGAATTCCATATACGCCTAACTAGCCTTTGTTTGGTTTTCTAGATCCACAAAAATACAATAAAATTCTTTTAGGTAAGAAACGTTTCGCGTCCTACATCAAGCTACAACTTGCCGGTGACAGAAGCGGTCGATCATCGAGACACCAAAGTCCAGAGCCCCCGCCTAGATTGCACAGGGGGCAGAGCACCGAAAGTCAAAGTCCTTTGGCATTGAGGCGGGCTTTTTTGGAAACACACACACCCAATTCGCCTAGTTTGTCTCGAAGGTAAGATGATCTAATGTCTGCCCAGCGACTCTGTGTCTACGGGGCAACGGTAAGGGGAATGCAGTTGTAAAAAAAAATGGCTGATTTCATCCATAAAATACCCAGCTGCGTGCGGAACTTTTTGGAAGTGTTATCGTATTGCAACTCGTACACGAAAATCAGCAATGACCAAATCTCCGCCACTGGATATTTCAATATAAATCGATATTCCAAGATGGGAGGATAAAATGACGTAAGCCCTGGCCAATAGTGAGACGTAAGGTGACGTTAGCTCATTGACAACCGTATGGTTCCCCATGGCAACGACGATCCTGCCAAAAACTCCACCAATCAGGTTCATCCAGGCCGGATGTTTGCCAAATTGTCAGAAGCGGATGGTATATTCAGAAAATGTTTATTTTTTACAATAGATCAAATTGAAGAAATCAGGATTAAAATAAGGATAGTTCTAGTAACCACGTTAAAATAATTAGCGTTTCATTATGGTTATCAATATTTTGTTATTAAAAAATGGATTTTTAAATTAACTATACTTCATGCCTAGTATTTTGGTTTTTTATAATTAAACGTGGCAACATGGCACATTTACGTCCAAATTCCTTCCGTAGACTCAGATCCGCTGGGCAAACAATAAGTGGCTAATTCTATAATATATTATTATTATTATTGTTATTATTGTCATACTACACTGTCATTTTCTTTGACAGGGCTTTCATTCACCAAACACAAACCATGTTTCTTAGGTTAAATGAGTTTTTAATTTTAGCCTATGGTCCTTCTTATTAGGTGAGCTGTCTCAAGCAATGTAGTTTTTTGTATAGAGTTCATCAAAGCTTTTGTGTTGTTCCCTGGTATTCTTGCTAGCCATTCTTTAAGGTTTTTATTTATTGTTACTGTGGCGCCAATCACGACTGGAATTATTGTTTTAAGACCCCACATTCGGTGGGTTTCTATCTGCAGATCTCTATACTTTAGTATCTTTCCAGCTTCCTTTATCTTGATAGTTCTGTCCGAGGGGATTGCCACATCTATTATTGAGCATCTTTTGTTTTCCTTGTCCTTTATAATTATGTCTGGCTTGTTGGCAGCTATTGTTCTATCCGTTTTTACCTAAGTGTCCCAAATCACTGTTACGTTTTTTGTCAGTTCTACGTTTTTGGGTTTTCGTTCGAACCATTTGTCTTCAACTTCTATGGTATAGTATTTCAAGATGTTATGATGAGGCTATGAACATACTTTGTTGTGTCTTTTCATGTATTCATATTTCCCAAGTACTGGACATTGTGTTGTTATGTGTTTGATAGTTTCATCATCTTCTTCGCATAATCTGCGCGTAGGGTCTATTTTTTGTCGGTGTATTTTATGCTTAATATAGTTTGTTGATATTGCTTGGTCTTGCGCTGCTACAATGATTGTTTGTGTTTTCCCTTTTAGAGTTCCATTAATGAGCCATCTGAATGTCCTCTCTATCTACCTGTTCTGTGTTAGTTTCTTTCTTGTACTGGCTACGCATCTGCTTTTCTGTCCATTTTCCTTCCATATCTTTATTTATATTTTCTTTACATAGTTGCTTTAGCCTTTTCGCGTTTTCTGTTATTTTCCTGTTTATGCACTTATCTCGGCTTTCTTTTCCTAAATATTGCTCTGTCCATTTTTTTCCTTGTTTTAAAAGTGACTGTCCTGTTTTGTCTTTTTCGTATTGTTTTAACATATTGATGAATATGTCTTCTACTTTCTCACTTACGTAATTTGCCAAGCCAATGATGGTTAATTTGGACTATTTTTCATTATTTACTAAGCCCCTGCCTCCATTGGTTCTTGGAACATATAATCTATAACTATCTATTTTTGGATGGTGTAGGTTGTAGACCCTGAGATAGGGCCTGTTTAGTGGAGTCATTTTTTTTTGTCTGGCATTTTGAGGGATGAATGTGACTAATTAGCTGATGATAATAGAGAGTTATTGGAACTATTAAATACTGCCTCGCAGTATTAAGGATCTACGTTATTTTATTAGTGCATCAGCACTATTTCTTCAAGAAAAAAACAGTTATTGGAAGACTATAGTAGGTGCTAGAGTATTACCTTACTTTGTATTCATAATTTTGACAGCTGATAGCTATGTTTATAAATTTCAGCCTCAAAAAGTGTTTATTTTTGTTTGTGATTTTCTGCTGATACCTTTTTTTTTTATGTTACCCACAGTAAAATGGAAAACTATTGTAAAAAATTAATTTTCTAAGTAAAATTACGTCATCATCGAAAAGCGAAACGTCAAAGTCGTCCAAAATGTAAGAAATTTGAAATAAGGGAAGTTTAGTGCCTCGCACTAACCATACCTAAATAAAGTCAAGCAGTAACCTTATTTAAGGGCCGAATTTATAGTCGCTCCTTGAGGTTTCCTTGGACCTTAAGGAAGCCTTGAACGTTTAGAATTGACATGACTAACTTGTCAAATAGTACCAAGTGTCCATTCTGAACTCACGACCTTTAAGGCAGACTCAAGGAATGACTATAAATTCGGCCCTAAGGGAATCCCATAGAGAAATGGCACAATGTCGACGTTAGCGCCGTGGCTACGGACAGCAATAAAACAGTGAACATTGTTTAAATGCAGGTTTCTTCTTTACCGACAGTGAAAGCGGCTTTTTTGAATAATTAAATTATTAACTTTGATCTTATTTAGGATTTATCAAAAATAAAGTACTGTAAGCGCTCAAAACAGTTAATTGCAAAGCAAAACATTTGTTGAAAAAACTTGTTAAAATTTACCGAGCAACTGTTTAGAACGATAACAGAACTTATTTTTAAAAAATCCAAATTAGATGCAATGAGATTCCTTAAGGGGGTCGAGGAGGTAATTGAACAATACAAAAATTGAGATATCTTCAAACAAACTTATTTTTTTATTCCAATTTTATAAATATACAGTAACTAAAAATGTTTGTATTATAAGCTTGGTGTTTACCTTTTTACTGCATCTCGCATCATCGCAAATTCGAAAACACACTATTATTGGTGTCGGTTTTGTCTAATTAATTAATATTTATGATCACAGAATGTTTTCTCATTTCTCTAATATAAATAATAGAAGAAATTTCATGTTATGATGATGAGCATTCAGTTTTTGATTGATGGTCTTCGAATTCAAGCATAGTCGATTCAATAATTTGTCAAATTTTGACAATTTTGTATTTTGTATGTGTTAAAAAAAGATAGAACATTTTCGGCCAAGTTGCTGACAAAGACAAATTGAACCGAGTTGTCAGAAACGATCGAAGTAATTAGTTCAATAATCTGCCACACCATGCGAAATACGCTACGGGTATGTGCGCAAACCAATGCACAAACACACTTCCAGATTGTGTCTCTCGTAGTTTACTACTATTATATTTCTCTATGGGGAATCCTTATTTTCGGACTCAAATGCGCATGCGTAGATGTCAAAATAAGGCTAATTTAAATACTGCTTGTCCTTATTGCACGTCCAATAACTCTCTGTTATAAGTGGTTTTAATGCCTGCCTCCTGTTCGAAATGTCCACAGAATGTTTCGCCTGAAAACTCGATTTCGAACTGTGATTACCGTCTGGCGATTTTTCAGCGTTATATTCACAACAAAACCTTTAATTCTCTCGATTGCCAGACAAAAAGTAAACGCGGAAGGTTCTTTTCTTTTCTCTTGGAAGTTGACACCCATCCCCATTTTTTCAGCTATTGAAAAGCATCTGATATTTTTCATGGGTGAATTATTTATCAATGTCAATCTTTTATTTAAAAGCCAGAAAATTTGAGATTTAAAAAAAAAAATCTTCATGTAAATCAATTTTTTTCTTCTGCAAATTTTCGAACGGGAAGCCGGCATTATAATCACCTATATTCTCATCAGCTTAGTAGCCACATTCAGCCCTCAAAATGCCAGACAAAAAAAAATCACTCCACTAAAGAGCTCCTATCTCACAGTCTATTGAACATTGTTAGAAGTTTTTGTGTTTTTGTATCGGCTTTCTTCAGTTCTTCCTTCCAATTTAAGATTCCAAAACTGTAAGTCATTACAGGCAGCGCAAGTGCTGCTATGCTGAAGAATTCATTTTTACCAGTTAGTTGACTTCTAAGGATCTTCCGCACTCTAGAGTAATATTTCCCTGTCACTTTTTGTTTCATGTTTTGATGGTCAATTTCCGTGTTTTCGTGTATACCTAAATATTTATAAAACTGTTTTCCCTTTAAGTCTCTTATTTCAGTTTCTTCATCTATTTTCATGATTTGAGTTTTTTTCATGTGTCCTTTTTCTAAAGTGACTTTCGCATTACTGAAAATGTTTACAGTTTTGAATAGCTCTTAAAGTTCCTTGTCATCTTGTGCGTACAGTTTTAAATCATTAACATAGAATAAGTAGTTTATGGGCGGTTTTCCTTTTTATATTTTATACTCTTTCTTGGTTCCATTGAGTTCATTTGACAACGGAAACAGAGCCATACAGAACAAAAGGGGCGATCATGAATCTCCCTGAAAAATTCCACTTTTTATGTTTATAGTTCCTGCTTCTATATTTTTCCCTTGAGCAGTGTTTTCCACTTTTCCATTGCTGCTTTTAAGATATTTTTGATTTGAGAATTTACTTTGTGGATGGAAAGTGTTTCTAACAGCCTTGAATGCGGTACACTGTCAAATGCTTTTTGATAGTCTACCCAGCCCATGCTAAGATTTTTCTTTTTTCTTCTTGCATCTTTGGTTACCATTTTGTTTATTAAGAGTTGCTCTTTGCTTCCATAGCAGTTTTTCCTACATCCTTTTTGTTCTATAGAAAACACATTATTTCGTTCTAGATGGTTGTATATTTTGTTATTTAGTATTGCCATTAGGTTTTTGTAGATTGGTGATAAACAGGTTATGGGCCGATAGTTTTTTGCTTCTGTTGTGTTTTTATTTTTTGGGAGTAGCACTGTTCTTCCTTCAGTTAGCTAGTCTGGCATGAGTTTTGGAATTTGAATGAGGTTGTTAAATTCTCGCGCTAGTGGTAGATGTACTGCAGTTAAATTCTTGAGCCAGAAGTTTTGTATTCCGTCCAATCCTGGTGCCTTCCAGTTTGCTGCCCTTTTGAGAGTACTTGAGATGTCCTTTTCTGTAATTTCTTTCCATGGCATTTCTGCTAGTTCTAAGTTCCGTTTCATTTCTTGATCTATCCATTTTGCTTTTTGATTTTTCTCCTTTTCCCATATGTTTTGCCAGAATTTTGGTATATCTTCATTCAGTGGAATTTCATATACCTCGCTTTTCTCTTGTTTTAAATTTTGGTATAATTTCTTTGGGTCTTCTTCAAATTGTTTGTTCTGAATGTCGTAATCTTTATGCTTGGGCTTGAATTTTCTTTCTGTTTTAGCTTTTCAGTAGTTTCTTTCCTGGTTTCTGCGTTCATTATTTTGTGTTTTTCATATAACATTTTTTTATGATGTTCATTGTTTCCGTATTATTTGTGATAATTCTTTTCTCATGCGGGTTATTCGCTCACTAATTTGTAGTTTCCATCTTGGCTGTAATTTGTTATACTTTTTCTCTTCATTATTGACGTCCAGAGCCTTGCAAATGACTATTACTGTCGTGTAAATTAGCTTTATAATTTTTGAGATATCCTGGTTTTCGTTCGGTTTCAGTAGTTCCCCTAGTGCGTTGTTGGCATTTTCAATTACTAGCTTTGATCTTTGATTATCTTTTATCTTTGGCAGTTTTTTCCTTGAGTAGTCTACACTTTAATGATTCCAGGTATATTTCTTTACATAGTGCTTCTGTTGTTTCGTGGTAGATATTATTTTTGGAAGTTTTAGCAGCTTCTATACATGTTTCTTTACTTGAATCATGTTGATCTCTTTTCATTTCTTCTAACGTCTCTCTTTGAATGGCGTCTTTATTTCCCCGAGTTTTTGTGTGGTTCTGGATTTGCTCCATCATTTCATTCATTTCAATCTCTGTAAGTTTGTTATGTTTTCGTATAAACCTTCTCTGCGCTGCCAGAGTATTTGCTGTTGTATTTGGTCTTTCATCTGGGTTCCTTTTTCTCCATAGTTCATAGTTGTCTTTTATGCCTTTTGTTCCCACAGTTTCTTGCAGAAAACAATAGCACCACATAATTTCCTTATACTCTTCTTTGCTCCATTTTTCTCTCTTGCCCTGACTCTTTTCTACTTTGGTCTGTATGATTGGTGTACCTGAAGGGCCGCTTTGAGTTGCCTCGTTGCAGTTCTCTTCAGGTCGTCTGTGTGAGCAGTTCTTATCCATTTCCAGTTTTTGTAAGGTGTTGTATTTTTTATTTTTCAATTGGTGATTGTGGCGGTTGTTTTTTGGAGTTGATAGTTCAAAGTGTCGATTTTGGGGGTTTTCTATCAATAGTAAAAATATGACATTTTTGTAGTTTCTGTTGCATATCTTTATTGGTTGTTTTCCTGAGTATTTATTTTCGTTTAATTTAGTTCTTGATGTATACACTATGATTGTCGTAGCCCGTGCATTAGACTTCAATTCGATTGCAGGTGGATTAATAGAGAATAGAGATAGCATCCAATCTACCTGCAAGCTAATGCACGGGCTATGTAAACCACCCTGTATATGTATATTGAAAGATACTTTAAGAGTTTTTGATAATGCCATTATTTCAAGACTTATGCCATATGTGCTGGCCTTACTCATGTAATTACAATAATTGCTTACGGTTTTAAGATCTTCATCATCAATCAAAATAAAAAATTTAAACTTCTCCCAGTTTCTGCGTTTATATTCAACACCCTTCAAACCATGGATAAATGAGAGAATTTTTAGAGAAATCGATAAAAAAAGAGAATTGTGAACCAAATACATAAAAAATAAAACGGACGCACATTATAAAATATACAGGATGCAAAACAACAAACTAAAATCATTCATAACTGAAGCATGTCTTAAATATGAACAGGATATCCCGGAAAAGAACGATAAACATTTCTACTCCTACTTAAAGAGAAATCTGAGTAGCCAGCTTCATGATCTCATAATTAAGGATCCAAAAGACCAACAGATATTGAGGGACCCAAAAAACACTGCAGATATCTTTGCAAGTCAGTTTCAATCAGTCTTCACAAATGAATCATTATCCAACTTTCCTTCGTTGCCGCAACAAACACGGAACAAAGACCAATTAAAAAACATAATCATAAGCACTGAAAAATTGTGCACCATCCATAACACCACTTTTAAAATCACTATTTAACAGTTTTGGGAAAAAAATATTGTCAAAGAAATGACCACGTTTCTCCTAGACACACATTATACCATCCACACAGCACGGCTTTCTACCAAGTAGATCTACTACCACAAATCTACTCAATTGCTTAAACGCATGGACTAAAGAAATTGATGAGGGAAACCCAGAGAATATACTATAATTGGATTTCCAAAAAGCATTTGATACTGTCCTTCATGAAAGGCTGTTATACAAACTGGATCACTGTGGAATCCGAGCAAGAACTTTCTCAACGAGAGACATTTCCAAGTAAGAGCAAATGGAACATACTCAGACCTCTACAGAGTCACAAGTGGAGTACCACAAGGATCGGTGATAGCTTCCATTTTCTTTTTGATCTACATAGCAGACCCGGCAAAAAGCATTAGAACAAACATCGAGGCCTTTGACAAAGAAGTTTTTTGCAACCTACTGACACAACTGCACCTGGTCCAAGAAGATCTGCAAACAATAAAGCAATGCAATGCAAAATTGCCTTGGTCCACTCGTTTGGCACTCCTCCATTCTCCATTAGATTGTTCATTGCCGATGAGAGTGGTTCACTTATACTGGCTGCTATCTTATTCAAAAATATGGCTGTAAGTTGTCAGGACCGGGGCTGGAGTCTATTTTAAGATTTTTTAAAACTTTGCAAATCTCTTCTGGCGTAAATTCGACTGATGTTATTTGAGCAACAGAACGTTCACTTCATTATAGTCGAGAGAAATTTTGCACTGTTTCTCTTGTGAAGACTTTCTCAAATTGATTCGCCAAGGTTTCTGTAGTCTGCTTTAAATCTCCAATTATATCTCCGGTATCCTGGTCTTTTAGAACAATAGATGTAGAGTTTGAATTGAATGTTCTTTTTATGTAGGAATAGAATTGTTTATCAGATCTTGTGAGCAAACCGTGTTCATATTGTTGCTTTGCTTGTTGCAGCATATTTCTCAGTAGGTTATTTTGAGTTCTATATTCCTGGTAAGACTGGGGAGTTTTTAGGTTTTGGTACTTGTTTCAGAGGTTCCCCTTCCTTTGAATTTCCTTGAAGTGATGAGGGTTTATCCACGGTTTTTGAGGATTTATTCTAGTATTTCGCATGGAAATACTTTGTTGAATGATGGTGTTTATATTTGCTATACATATGCTTTGTTGAACTTGCTTTTGTGTTTATCTGCGCTACAGCGTTCACTACAACGTGATCACTGCGATCAATTGGATTTGGAGGGTCTGGCTGATTTTGTTGGTTTAGTGAAAGAGTCTTTCAGACTATCTATAATTAAAGTCTCCAAACATTATACTGTTGTTCGAGAATTCGAACACTTGTTTAAGGTACTCCAAAAGTTTTCTGTATGTCTTGCGGTCTGTTTATGCATGCTAAATATAATAATAATAAAAATTATTTCAGGTACGTTCAGCCAATGCCTCCAGTACCACCGCCTCGACGTCTATCAGAAAGTATCTCGGTACCAGGTTCACCTCAACATTTCAGGGCCCGGTTCCATTACACTCCGGAACCGCAGAGGAGGGTGTTTCAAAGCAACGACGTCACGTCGTCATAACAAAGCGCCAATAACTGCGCGCACTTAGTCAGAATTTGTTTCGGGTTTGATAGGTAAGGAGACACAATTTCTATCTCGAGCTAAAAAGACACCAACAAATTTATGTATGAGACACAGTCAAGAGTTCTTCTGACTTATTTTGTCACTACTTACTTACTCAACTTTTTTATTTCCTCTTTGGCACAGGGATGTGACTCAGATGTACTAAAACTTGTTGTTTGTTCTTGTAAAAATTTCATTCACAATATAATCTATTATGAGCCACGTCTCCGTACTAACGCGTTATTGAATAAGTTCAATAAGTAGTACCAGGGCTCAAATAAAAGACAGTCTCATATTTTTAAGGATTCAGATAGGTGGTTTGTCACCGTTTCATTAAATTAATCACAAACATTGCAATTACATGTGCCTATTCGTTTAGCTAATTGTACAAAATCAGTGTTAACTAGCAAAAATAATCAATTTATACGGTGAGCAACTTACTACGCTTGGTGCTTCAAAAAATAAATTATCTTCACATTAAGGACTTGTTGTAGCTTTTGTTGCATTGTCGGAAGCATTTTTTTTTAAATATACATATATATTTCTGTGTTACTTTTCCTTGTGCGGAATGCAAGGGAAATTATTTAGTCAGATACTAGTCTTTATCCGTTCATCAAAATGTATGGATGTGTTTGTATTATTAAGTAATTTAATTCAGTAATTTCCTTTCATGTTTTAGTAAATATCTTTTGGATAAATTTGACTACCATGCTTTAAGGTCAATGTTTGCAGGTGAAAACTTGAATATGTATTGGCATGCATTAGGCTAAGTCAAAAACAAATTTTGTAGGGCAGATGTTAATTGAAATTTGATGAAAAATTTTATGATTATTCATTTGACTTAATTTATTAAAATGTGATGTATTCGTCAAGAGTTAAGGCCCAAATTTAGTTTTAAGGAATTACTACTAAATTGACTGATATTTATTTATTTTTGTTCGTTTTAATTCATTAGCAATTTTTTTATTAAATATCAGCAAAACAGTGTTTTTTGTAATTATTATTCATATAACCATTTTTTAAGAATTTTTAGTTTACTATAACTGAAGGCTGTTGATTTTGTTTCTTCGCAATTTGTATATAATTCAACGTTTCTTTTTTTTTACTGTATAAGTGTGAATAATTATATTTATGTATATTGAGCGAGGCCATACCTGAGATATTATAGTTTAGACATTTTAATATGTACATTTTAAGCACATCTAAAATAAACTTTATTTTAAAATGACTAAAATAGGAGTCTTATTTTTGCTGCACTACTTTCAAGGCCCGTATTCTCGCCCAGTGTTCTCACGAGAATGAAGGTTCTATCTTAGTCGCCCATATTGTTATTTCCATAATACTAACAAAGACAGAGTATTCGTTCTTTTGCGAACACTGTTCTCTGTATTCGAAAATAGGGGCCCAGGTTGTTTTTCCCCTTGTTCCAGGCCTGTCCAACGTAATGTCCCCATGTAGCACCGAAGCCAGGTTACTCAAGGTTTAAAGTCAGGCCTATAGTTTATTGCAGCAACGCGAGATGTCAATGCTGTCACCC
This sequence comes from Ceutorhynchus assimilis, assembly GCA_917834065.1. Lineage (NCBI taxonomy): Eukaryota > Metazoa > Arthropoda > Insecta > Coleoptera > Curculionidae > Ceutorhynchus > Ceutorhynchus assimilis. The sequence goes on from OU892281.1 coordinate 11,673,812, forward strand.
CTACAGTGTGCCCTAACTTGATAGTAAAAAAAATAGAAATCTTCATTTGACTAAATTTTGTGATGGAACGTTTTTTCTTTTTTTTTTTTGCGGAAATTCGAAGTATTATTCTGTTTTACATAAACAGGGTTGTAATTTGGACCAACGCAAATAATTTTGAATGTTCATCCGTCTGATTTTTTTTTAAACGGTGTATGGGTATTTCCAACTATTTTTGCTGTAGCGAGAAAACTACACGTTCAAAAAATTTGAAAAAAATATATGTCGCGTAGAATTGCAATAGTAGTTCGTAATAAAAATAACGGGAAATTTCATCCATTTGTTTTGAAATAAATGGTAAAAAACCACTTTTTTTCAGTTTTTGCGATATAACTCAAAAATGGCGAGTCAAATTTGCTTTAAAAAATTATGAATTGAAATATATCATTAACCATAGAACAAATATTTTTTTTTTGGAATTTTTGAACGCAAGGTTCAGAAAATAGGGGTTGACTTTAAACCTTAAGATGGCGATTCACTACCAACATTTTGAAAAGCAGCCATATATTGCAGCCAAAAAAATAACAGCTGCAGAAACTGCTCAAGATTTTATAAAACAATGAATAAATAAAATCATTTCTCTGTAACCATCACTATTATGTTTATTCCCTTAGACAACAATATGTTATTATAATACACTAAAACTTATATTTTACATTATGTATAGTTGATAAAATTTCAATATAACAATCACAAAGTCACAAGTAGAGTTCTGGAACTTTGCCCCCCAAAAAATTGACCCGAAAACTCTACCACCTTTTTGCTGTATCCTCCATCTGCCTCATTTTTTCTGAAAACAAAAAAATTACATCTTAATAACTAGAAAGTGCCTGAAGGAGATTCTTGAAGATTCAAAAAATAAATAATGCAAAAATAAGTCCACACACAAAAGAAAATGAAAATTCTTTACCTGACACCCAACCAAAAAGAAGCGACCATGCCTTTTATTTATCCTTAATCATGTAAGAAGCAACCTCTCTGGAAAGTGAGCTTGTTGAACTCCATCTAGATATCTACCATAACCACAACAAATGCGTGAGAAGCAATAGTAAAAAGGGGTGATAAAATAATTTTGATATAAATATGTAATCACAATGAAACCATGCGACATGCATAAAGCAAAACACTCACTCTTGAATTCTTACTCTTAGTTGTTACTCAGGAAAGTTGATTAGCTTTCTTCCGCTAAACGTACCCATAAAATTAGCATTTTCTTTAAAAATTTAGGAACAAGTATTCACCTGCGGTTCTCCAATTTGTACAGGTGCCCCACCCGGCGTCAAAAAGTCCAAGGAAGCGTTCGCGTTGGCCATAGGTTGAGGTATGAAAAAGTTCATTTGAGTCGGAGCCACCATTGGTACGTTTTCAGGAGGCGGTATTCCTTCCATATTCGATTTTACGCCGTTTTGTTTGAAGACGTCTACATAGGCATTTTTCACATCTAAATATTACCAAATTAGAAAGATTTCAAGCCGGCAAACAATGACAAACTTACTCCTATTTTTCTGCATCTTGAACATATTAGACTGCATAGGTTTTAACGGAGCAACTACATCCTCTCCAGAAATTACAGGCAGCGACATTGGGCCTGTAGCCATATTCCGTTGATCTACATTAAATGGCGCATTATTAACTGGTAGACTAGTTTTAAAATTGGCCAAACTACTATAATCCATGCTGTTATTTGGTGCAAAACTATAATCCAAACCACTACTAATGCTACCTGTTGGTATTTGAGTTTTGGGCATCAAATCTGCCATTTTGGGCGGCGGTTTGAATTCGTTAACAGGATCGTTGGGATCTTCGTCCATGTTGGTCCATTTCTTTTTTGTTTCATCCCACACAATCTAAGAATTAATCACTAAAATGAATTAAATCAAAAACTAATTCTAGTTACCTTAGGATTTTTATCTTCAGGCAATTTCATCTGATTCTTGGGTCTCATCGACAACTTACTAAAAATACCACCAAACCAACCAGTAGTCTGAGTACTTTCCTGTTTAGGCGATTGAGGCTTGGATTTTGAAGTTTCCTGTTTGTTATTTTGTTGTTCTTGAGGCAGAGGCTCGCCTTTAGGCTGATTGGGCATCGAGATTTGGGGCACTAGAGGTTCCTAAAATCAATGCGAAAAACGAGAACAAATTACTCGAGATGTGCAAAGGCAAAATAAAAAAAAAGTGCGGTCAAAAGAAAGAAAATTGAAGCAATTTGGGAATTGTGATCAAGAATTCATTGTCCACTTTTCTTTGTGTTTTTTTTTTATAAAATTTGTGAATGTGAAGGGTTCTTGATCACAATTTCCAAATTAAGAGGACATACACATAAAGGAAGAAGTTTGCAGAGCATAGAAATTACAAACATTAGGACAAGCACAGAATATTATTTTATTCTAAAGTAAACGAAATATGTATTAAATCTTGAATGAAATAAAAACGATTTGTCTGTATATTTTTATTATCACTTTATTTTATAACAGTAAACATACAAGCTTCAAAAAATGCATGCTCAAAAATAATTACAAAATAGCACATTTTTCATTGATATATTCTCGCTATAGCGAAATACTGTGCAAAGATAATGCATAGTATTTTGCTGGTTATTAACTAGTTTCTAATTAATCTAGAATAATATTGAACAGTCTCTGTAAATAATTTTTTGTGGACAACTACAAAACAGTAACAAAAGAAGGAACATTAGTTTTTTGACTCAAATATCATTATTGTTGTTTGAATGAATTTATAAAAAAATCCTATGTCTGACCCCAACTTCATAACAAATTTATTTTTCTAATCTATTTATATTCTTCTCAACATTGAGATTGAGAACTGGTTAGGGTTTTTTTACAGTATTTCAGCAAGGCTTATATTTGAGTGATAATGGACCAATTAAAATCAATAAATAATACTAAAGTATGTCTCAGAAATGTTAGAATATGCAAAAAATTAGATTTTTTTTTTCTCACTATAAACTTGATATTATAATAGTTTAAAAAGGTTTTGCTGCAATGCCGGAAATAAAACCTTCGCCACCTCTTAGATTATTGTAACATTAACAACAATTTATAACTATCCATATAAAATATGCTGAGTCCTTGTAACTTCAGTAGCAGATTGTCATGAACAAAATAATATGCGACTGAAATTCGAGGAATCTTTTTTTTGACATTACATAGTAGTTACTTTCAAGTTTACACAAATCTACACTATTCTATAAGAACTACATACAATTCTGGATGTTGGAATCTTAAAACTTACAACAGAATTTTTCGATATAACAGTGGCTTAGTTCGGCAATAACGACCCTAATTTTTCTTTACAACAACGAACTTGGAACTAATGTTGTGACTGTATTATGCACATTGTATATTAACTATCATTGTCCAAAGCTGTTTCTAAAACTATAAATTGTACGACAAGCCTAATCTAAATTATTATTGTTCAAAAAAGGCGGTAAATATATTCGATTTATTTTTGTTAATATAAAACAAGTAACAAAATTTAGCAGCAAATTTCTTAAATTATTTAAATCACATTTCCAAGAGATTTCTGAATGACACATGGCTGGTAATAATAGAATTAAGTATAAAGAGCATATGCTCTAATAACACATTGCATGCCGCGTCGACCATAACTGCCCTACAGTGATGTTTTCATTCAGACCACGTCGGACATACAGGGTGATAATTCAAAAAGTAGCAATATTTTTGTAACAACACTAGATTTGTTGTAGCAACAAGTCGTTTGGGGAAAGATTCAAATTAATTATTTTTGTAGCAACACTTCATTTGTGTAGCGGCACAAGATCATAATATGTAGCAACACCAAGGGAAAAAATGTAGCAACACGTCTTGAGTAAAAGTGTAGCAACACTCGTTTTGTGGAGCAACAAGTCATTTGTGGGATAGTTTTTGCTCAGGGCAAAAGTTTGTTGAATTTCTTATGTAGCAACACGAAAAAAAAGTGTAGCAACACAGTCGTTGGGAGTAGTTTTTAGTAGGTTTAGAGCAAAATTTCAATGAACTTATGTAGCAACATGAACGAAAGTGTAGCAACAAGTCGTTTTGGGGGTAGTTTTTTTAGTGGGTTTTTAAGATGACTTTTAATGTAGCGACACTTGTCATATGAAAATTTATTGAATTCGTTTGTAGCAACATTTGGTAAATAAAATTAGTTTCTCGTCGGGTTTGGAATTCGAATTTTACATTTTCCCGGCTTTTGATTGGTTTGGAAATTTGAATTTTGATTATTCCCGGCTTTTGATTGGCTTATTTTTGAATTTTCCCGGCTTTTGATTGGTTTAGGAATTCAATTTTTAATCATTTCCGGGCCTTGATTGGCTTAGAAATTCAAATTTTGAATATTCTCGGCTCTTGATTGGCTTCCAAAGTTAATTTTTTAATTTTCCCAGCTCTTGACTGGGTTTAAAATTCAAATTTTAAACATTCCCGGCTCATGGTTGGTTTGGAAACTGCATTTTTGATTATTCCCGGCTCTTGATTGGCTTCAAATTTTGAATATTCCCGGCTCTTGATTGGTTTGAAAATTCAAATTTCAAATATTCCCGGCTCTTGATTCGCTTCCAAAGTCAATTTTTGAATTTTCCCGGCTCTTGATTAGGTTTAAAATTCAAATTTTGATTATTCCTGGCTCTTGATTGGCTCTGAAATTCAAATTTTGAATATTCCCGGCTATTGATTAACTTCCAAAATCAATTTTTGAATTTTCCCGACTTTTGATTGGCTTAGAAATTCAAATTTTGAATATTCCTGGCTCTTGATTGGTTCTGAAATTCAAATTTTGAATATTCCCGGCTCATGATTGGTTTAAAAATTGAATTTTTGATTATTCCGGCTTTTGATTGGCTTCAAATTTGGAATATTTCCGACTCTTGATTGGATTAGAAATTCAAATTTAGAATATTCCCGGCTCTTGATTGGCTAAGAAATTCAAATTTTAAACCCGATCAAGAGCCGAGAATAATTAAAATTTGAATTTAAATCCCAATCAATACCCGGGAAAATTCAAAAATTGACTTTGGAAGCCAATCAAGAACTGGGAATATTTAAAATTTGAATTTCTAAGCCAATCAAGAACCGAGAATATTCAAAATATAAAGCCAATCAAGAGCTGAGAAAATTCAAAAAATTACTTTGGAAGCCAATCAAGAGCCGGGAATAATCAAAATTTGAATTTCTAAGCCAATCAAGAGCCAGGAATAATCAAAGTTTGAATTTTAAACTCAATCAGGATCTAAGAAAATTCAAAAATTGACTTTGGAATCCAATCATGAGCCAGGAATATTCAAAATTTGAATTTTTAAGCCAATCAAGAGCCAGAAATATTCAGAATTTGAATTTTAAACCCAATCAGGAGCCGGGAAAATTCAAAAATTGAATTTTAGAGCCAATCAAAAGAGCCGGGAATAATCAAAATTTGAATTTTTAAGCCAACCAAAAGCCGGGAATAATCAAAAATTCAATTTCTAAACCAATCATGAGCAAGGATTATTGAAAATTTGAATTTCAGAGCCAAGAATAATCAGAATTTGAATTTTAAGCCCAATCAAAAGTGGGGAAAATTCAAAAATTGTTTTTGAAAGCCAATCAAGAGCTAGGGATATTTAAAATTTAAATTTCTAAGCCAATCAAAGGCCGAGAATATTTAAAATTTGAAGCCAATCAAGAGCCAGGAATAATATAAAAATCAATTTCTAAACCAATCATGAGTTGGGAATATTCAAAATTTGAATTCCAGAGCTAATCAAGGGCTAGGAGTAATCAAAATTTGAATTTTAAATCCAATCAAGAGCCGGGAAAATTAAAAAACTGACTTTGGAAATCAATCAAGAGCCAGGAATATTCAAAATTTGAATTTCAGATTCAATCAAAATAATTAAAATTTGAATTTTAAACCCAATCAAGAGCCGGAAAAATTCAAAAAATTGATTTTGGAAGCCAATCAAGAGCCAGAAATATTTAAAATCTGAATTTCTAAGCCAATCAAGAGCCGGGAATATTCAAAATTTGAAGCTAATCATGAGCAGGGAATAATCGAAAATTCAATTTTTGAACCAATCATGAGGCGAGAATATTCAAAATTTGAATTTCAGGGCCAATCAAGAGTCAAGAATAATCAAAATTTGAATTCTAAACCCAATCAAGAGCAGGGAAATTTTGAAATTCGAAGCCAATCAAGGAGCCGGGAATAATCAAAAATTGAATTTCTAAACCAATCAAGAGCCAGGAATGATCAAAAATTCGATTTTTAACCCAATTAAAAGCCAGGAATGATTAAAAATTGAATTTTAAACCCAATCAAGAATTGGGAGAATTTAAAAAATCTATTTTTAAACCAATCAAGAGCCGACAGTACGATGTTCTATTTTGGACAAAAGCCTAAAATTGGACGTCCTTTTGACGACACATCAAAAGTGGGGAAAATTCAAAAATTGTTTTTGAAAGCCAATCAAGTGCTGGGAATATTTAAAATCTGAATTTCTAAACCAATCAAGGGCCGGGAATATTTAAAATTTGAAGCCAATCAAGAGCCAGGAATAATATAAAAATCAATTTCTAAACCAATCATGAGTTGGGAATATTCAAAATTTGAATTCCTGAGCTAATCAAGAGCCGAAAATAATCAAAAATTCAATTTCTAAACCAATCATGAACCAGGAATATTCAAAATTTGAATTTCAGATTCAATCAAAATAATTAAAATTTGAATTTTAAACCCAATCAAGAGCCGGAAAAATTCAAAAAATTGATTTTGGAAGCCAATCAAGAGCCAAAAATATTTAAAATCTGAATTTCTAAGCCAATCAAGAGCCGGGAATATTCAAAATTTGAAGCTAATCATGAGCCGGGAATAATCGAAAATTCAATTTTTGAACCAATCATGAGTCGAGAATATTCAAAATTTGAATTTCAGGGCCAATCAAGAGTCAAGAATAATCAAAATTTGAATTCTAAACCCAATCAAGAGCAGGGAAATTTTGAAATTCGAAGCCAATCAAGGAGCCGGGAATAATCAAAAATTGAATTTCTAAACCAATCAAGAGCCAGGAATGATGAAATATTCGATTTTTAACCCAATTAAAAGCCAGGAATGATTAATAATTGAATTTTAAACCCAATCAAGAATTGGGAGAATTTAAAAAATCTATTTCTAAACCAATCAAGAGCCGACAGTACGATGTTCTATTTTGGACAAAAGCCTAAAATTGGACGTCCTTTTGACGACACATCAAAAGTGGGGAAAATTCAAAAATTGTTTTTGAAAGCCAATCAAGTGCTGGGAATATTTAAAATCTGAATTTCTAAACCAATCAAGGGCCGGGAATATTTAAAATTTGAAGCCAATCAAGAGCCAGGAATAATATAAAAATCAATTTCTAAACCAATCATGAGTTGGGAATATTCAAAATTTGAATTCCTGAGCTAATCAAGAGCCGAAAATAATCAAAAATTCAATTTCTAAACCAATCATGAACCAGGAATATTCAAAATTTGAATTACAGATTCAATCAAAATAATTAAAATTTGAATTTTAAACCCAATCAAGAGCCAGAAAAATTCAAAAAATTGATTTTGGAAGCTAATCAAGAGCCAAAAATATTTAAAATCTGAATTTCTAAGCCAATCAAGAGCCGGGAATATTCAAAATTTGAAGCTAATCATGAGCCGGGAATAATCGAAAATTCAATTTTTGAACCAATCATGAGTCGAGAATATTCAAAATTTGAATTTCAGGGCCAATCAAGAGTCAAGAATAATCAAAATTTGAATTCTAAACCCAATCAAGAGCAGGGAAATTTTGAAATTCGAAGCCAATCAAGGAGCCGGGAATAATCAAAAATTGAATTTCTAAACCAATCAAGAGCCAGGAATGATCAAAAATTCGATTTTTAACCCAATTAAAAGCCAGGAATGATTAAAAATTGAATTTTAAACCCAACCAAGAGTTGGGAAAATTTAAAAAATCTATTTTTAAACCAATCAAGAGCCGGGAAAATTTTAAAATTGAATTCCTAAATTCAATCAAAAGCTGGGAAAATTCAAAAATAAGCTAATCAAGAGCCGGGTATAAGCAAAAATTCAATTTTTTAACCAATCATGAGCCGGGAATATTCGAAATTTGAATTTCAGAGCCAATCAAAAGCCAAGAATAATCAAAATTTGAATTATTCTCATCTTCTCTTACGTTGCGTTTTCAGTAATATATTTGACGCAAATGAATCTAATGTGTGTATGCTTAGGACTTATGTTACGTCTTTAAGGTTACGTTACGTCCATTGTAAAATGGGCTTTAGTTATCAGGATTTCAACTTTGACGTTTAATATCCCGAAAACTTCACAAGTAACAAAACCCAATTGCAGGGCTTATAGAGAATTTAATACACTTTCCAATGATGTATAATTGTAACCAGGTTTTCCAAATTTCATTGAAGATCTGAGCAATTATTCATGAGCATGTCAAGATTTCAAAAAATTTCAAGAGCCAAAAATGGGATTTCTTTTTGGATTTTTTTTTCTCATAGAAATTTTCAAATGTAACTTATGTGAGAGTTGTTTTTGACTAATTTGGACTCGCTCTATCGATTTAAAAAGTCAGAATTGGGAAAAATCCAAAAATAAAAATTTTCAGTTTTTGGTACTTTTTTCTAAGGTAGGTACCTACCCCTTTTGAATTTTAACTTGCAAATCTTCAAACCTAAATATCTCGGTAACCAAAAGCGGTACCGGGACAAAATTATCTTCAATTGTAGCTGTCAATAAAAGCTTCAAAATGGTGGTTCGCTGAAATCGCTAGCATTTACGGTTTTTGATAAAATCGAGTTTAAAGTTTTGGGCAAAATGTCGGCTTAATTTCAATTTTGAAGATCAATATCTCAGAAACTTCACAAGTGATAGTAACTAATTTTGCCCGGCTTATAGAGAATTTAATACTCTTTTTAATGATGCATAATGGTAGGCTATTTTTTCAAATATCATGAAAGATATGAGCAATTATTCATGAGCATGTCAAGATTCCAAAAAATGTCCAGAGCCAAAAATTAGATTTCCTTTTTGGATTTTTTTTCTCGAAATTTTTAAATGTAACTGATGTTAGAGTTGTTTCTGACTAATTTGGATTCGCTCTATAGATTTAAGACGTCGAAAAAAACAACTTAAGACGGCAAAAAGCCCAACTTAAAACGTCAAAAAGACTTCCAAGATTGGTGAATAATTCAAGGTTTATACTTCAAATGAAATTACCAAAATATAGATATTGATATTAGGTACCTAAGTACTGATAACAGATACCAACACTAAATTGTCAATATTTGAAACAACTTTTAAGAAACCGATGTGACATTATAAGGAAGGACGTTAGTGGGACGTCGTTAAGACTGTCATCGGCTAGACGTCCAAAACATTATTCAGTACGACGTTCTATTTGGGACAAAAGTCTAAAACTGGACATCCTTTTGACGACACATTGGTCATTGTGGTAAGCTGGGGTGTCTCCAAACAGTGAAAAAGATACTTAAGTCTACTTATCTGCTCAATTTTTCCTAAATTTCTGCTTTCCAATTCTCAAATTTTTCTGTCGAAATATTTTTCTATTCCCGGCTCTTGAATTGTTTTCTTCGGAATACCTCCAAACGCAATCTTTCCGCTCTAAACTATCTGCCAAAGCTTAAGCTTTTACTTTATATCAGAGAATACCTAGGCAATCTACACGTGGCATGCAATGTGTTGAAAATAATGAAAATAGTTCAGGTTTTACTGGTTAAATTGGTGAGTAGGGACTTTGATGAAAGGGTAGAAAGCCCTATCGCTATTGTATGGAGATATTTGCCAAATATACAAAATTATTGCTCAAAACTGAACTAGAAATAAGAGCATATGCTCTGATACAAATTTCATCCCATCCAAAGACTAAAATGTGTTTTTCAGATTTTTGCAAATAAAAAAATAGAGAACCAATTTGCACCAATAATTAATATTTTATCACAAACAAACAAATTTATATCGGTTGATCAATATCAAATGTCCTAGCAGGTCCGTACTCTCTCAATTTCAACGTCGAACAATTCGCCATCACTTTCTTGCTACTCTCGGAATTAGTTTTTTTCTTCGGACCGATTGGTAAGTCGATAGGATACGTCCCGCCAAAAATTAGAGGTTTATAAATAGCTTTTTGTGACGCTTTATCGGTTTTATGAAAAATGCTGTTTTTTAGATTATTGAAAACGCCTTTGGAGTGTTTTCTGGACCAAGCGTCCACTGCACTTGGTAGAACATCCCTGGATTTTGTTAAATTGAAATCTTCCGCTGATATGCTGACTTTACCTTTATTAGCCACATACTTAACTGTAGTACTTTTAAATTCTGGTATATCAAGTGACTTAAACTTCATTAGCTTCCCTTTACGCTCAGAAAAAGTATTATAATTATCATTGGAAACCATTTCATGTTTTAAAAGCAACAATTTTTCTTCTGAAATCGATTTAGCATTCTTTTTTCTGTGAAACAATACTTCAGCTTCGCTATCTGAACTCTCCTTAGAAGACATCCTTTCGAAAGTGCTATCGCGATAAAGAGGCGTGGACAAGCGATTATCTGTTTCTAATTTGAACGGTTGCATTTCTAACGCTTCGTCATGCAGCAGTAGATTAGATGAGATTGTAAGAGAACGAGAAGTACAATGATGGTGATTGGGACTTTTGTGCGAATCACCACGTTTCAAAGCCGAACGCTTGCGCAAAGTAACTGTCGTGGGTGGCAAGGCATACGAGGAGGCGGCAGTATTTTTCAAGTTAGTACTTACTTCGGGCTGTTGATCTTTTTCTACTTTCGGCTGCGTCCGGAATTGGGGCATCACAGAAAATAATTTTCAATTAGAAATTGGATTGGGAATTTGTGATAAAATAAAGTCTTGTTTTCAAGATTCGTTTTACACAATTTGCAATTATATGTTTTGCAAAGAGTGTATATAGGCTTAAAAGCTTATGTAAATCAACCTTAAGATAGAAAAAAATCTCTTTTTCACACCAAGCAGCAAGTTCAAATTAAAACAAGATTATTTTATCACAAAATAGAAACAGTTTTTCAATGTTCAAAATAAGTCAAATTTGTTTAGCCCTAGCTTAAGAATCAGAGCTTACTTTGAGCATCTGACATCATAAGTACCCCTTCACCAAGACAGAAATTTTATGATTAATCTAGCTGTATACATATAAATGTCATGGCTCTCTAACGACAATTGTCGGTATGTTAAACTGCATATAAAATATAAACAAGGCACATTTCATTAAAAAAAAACTGTGTTTATCAAGAGCCAAAGAACAGTCAGAAATAAATGTAAAACTAAACTTTAAAGTTCTTTCTTAGGATTTTTGCCTGATTAAATCCCAACTTAAAAACATCACAAACTTACCTCTGTTTGACTAATTGTATTATCATAATAACCAGTCTGTGTATCTTGCTGATTAGCAACACTTTCTTGACTGTATTGGTTGATTTGCTCGCCCCAAGGTTGCGCTTGTTGTTGTCCTGCCCAATAATTTGCCTGATCCTGATATTGATTTAACACTAAAAAAAAAACATGTAAAAATGTGGTAGTTTTTAAAAAATCCACTCACTATTGTTTGACTGGGTTTGGTTCTCTGGATACCCTATAGTGGGTTGCTCAGGAGTCCAAATTTGCTCTTGCTGATTGTACTGTTCAAACTGCCTCTGTTGCTCCTGGTCGTATTGTTGCTGCTCTTGCTCCCACGCATCGTTGCCTTGATTATAGGGCGATTGTTGCAGCGTATTGTCTGTTGTTAAGGTTTGGTGCAGATCTTGATTGGTACCATAACCAAAAACATCTCTAGTAATTTTGCCAGACTAGAATCAAAAAAATTAAAAATTACAATCTATTTTTAGAGGCCACTAACAATAATTGTATTTTCGATTAGCTTTTAAAAGTTGGATTCAAGTCAATAAAGCAGTGTTGGAGATAAAAAAATATATATTTGCCGACGTTTCGACCTAAATTAGATCAACCTCAGGGCACTAAAAATTGATCACTTTTCAGAGCAGAAACGTTAGCCAATCATACTTTAGAGGTATATTGTTGAAAAGGGAATAAAGAGCGCTTTCTAAAAATGACATATAAAAATCTAAGTCCGTATTTAAAAATTGAAAATGCCATGTTGTAGAGCCAAAAAAATTATAAAACTTCCAAATTTATATTGTGTCTTGAGAATCAATAGTTTTCGAAATAATTGATAAAATATTCTTAGGCGTTTCTTAGAAATCACTCTGTATTTCATAAACTACAAGAAATTTGGCAACAATGTAAACGAGTTTTGAATGGGCATCAAAAAAGTCAACTTTTTTTAATTTAACCGAGCTTGTAGCTCTTACCGTTTCGAATATAGCAATAGTGGTATCACCTAAAATATACAACCTGTATAGGCCAAACAGCAACATATTTAAAAACGAAGAATGTCTGAACACAAACGGAGTATCGGACCTGCCAATATTTTGAATACAAATAATAAAACGGCATTAGTGGAACATATTGAAGTTGAACAACATAACTTTTTGACAATGTTGCTATTTTGGGAAAGCAAAAGGATATCAAAAAGTTTAACATAACTAGCCAACATTGGTAAATTTGCATCAAACTCTTTTCCGACAATAAAATTTTTGAGGTTTGAGTTGAGATGCTCTTCGTGGGATTCCAATATGCTGGTTATTTCTTGTTGAAACGCCAAAACTGTTTCTTTGGAGAGGAGATTTTCGGAGGCTGATGATTTCATCAGTACTTGTTCCAGTATTATTTTTATACGGACTCAAAATAGTATATTGTGCAACAAGTGTTGAAAATACTCGTGCGGTTTGTGCCACTCGCCTGCGGCTCGTGTCACCAAACTTCCCCACGCATGCAAAAAGTGCTTTTCACACGCGTTACACACTATACTTTTTCTACGACTGCGAAATAACTATATCCACATTGAGATTTAATTTTTTTTTGTTAAAAATTATTATTTAAGGTTATAATCAATGAACTATTTTGGTACGCACGTTGAATACACTCAGAGTTATTTGCAAAACAAAAATTCAGTAGAGAAGTGTGAAAAGTTACTTTTCGCACGCTGTGCGGAATAATTGATTTTCTAGGTAGGTTAGTAGTGCGTTTTTAATAGCTTTCTAGAGCAGTCGTAGAAAAAATCCTTTTATGGCGTCGTCAGAAGTGAAATTTGTTATGAAAAGATAGGGTGGATCCCACGGTACCACTCTAGACGGTGTCAAAGTTCGAGCAAGTTCACTGTGGTACCCAAACTTGTCTGAGACAACCAGCGCGTTGTTTGACTTCTATGCAGCCTGTAGTTGAGAGGATTTTGGTTAACGAGTCCCAATTTCTGCCTCTTTCAAACACAAGTGGCCAATATCGTGCATCATCCACTGCTACTTCAGTCAGCAAATTAATATCTGGTATAAGTCCTGGTGCCTTGATTGAAGTTTTTGCCCCATTTAATTCAACAACTCTTAGTTTGGCATAACAAATATCATCATAAATCACTTCACACAACCCCTAGGACATATAGATGTCTAAATGCTTGTAGGTGGTACCTATTATCATTACTATCAGTAGGAAATTTAGGATAAAAGGCACAAATCAAAGCAGCTATACTAGCAAGCGAGTTGCTTAATGTATACCTGCCTCCTAGAAATAGCAGACCTAGGGCCATGTGAATTGCTAAATGCGAACCGTATGTCACTATGAAATACCTACTCTACAACGTAAATGACGAATCAGCCTCATTATTTCAAGATTACCCGTACCGGCCATAACCATTGAAGCACTTATTAATATAACATTGAGACAAGTTTCTATTGTCGCTTTGCCGGCTAATTCGACAATCGACTTGTCAGTTAGTGAGGTTAACATATTACAGAAAATCAGTAAAGTTTCGAAAGCTTCTGGATAGGCAGAACCTGCAAATTTCAGACCTAAAGCGAAGAAGCAAGCTTCTGTGATGATATTACAGTAGGCTTGATGCATAGCCTCATAGTCTATATCAGCTTCGTTGTAGGCGTTACTAAGCAATAAGGAAGAATAGTTGAGGGTACTTGACGGACTACCCATTCTTTAATTGGTTCAATACTGTTCCATAGAATTAGAGATCTGCACAATATCCTCATAATCAAAAAATCTGGCCTAAAAAAATCCAACAAATATTGAGATTATGGGGGCGCCATCCAATCGGACACAGCCTTATTACCAGTTCCTAAATACACCAAACCCAGAGCCAGGGTAGCTCCGGGGGCGATAACGTCCAAATTGACCGAAGACCCTTCCCGAATTTAAAAGGAGGTTGTTTTGTACTTGTCCCTCTGAGATCCAGTTAGGGGTCGCTTGTTGGAGCCAACCATATAGTAAAGTAGAGTGTCCGGTACGTTGAGATCATTCCGGTCGATTGGTTGCCGTATCTGAGCATTACCAAACCCAAACCTAAACTGGCTGCTAGTGAATAGGATTCGCGATCTACGCTGTATTCCATTTCTGGGCCTGGTGAACGACCGATTTCAGATAATAAAACCTCTGCCATGTGCCTATGCGCACTACGCTGATACAATAAACCCACCCCCAGTAATCCTGTAACTTGTTGATTTTGAGAAACGTCCAATTCCATAGAAGTAGGTGGCAACAATGCCTCAACGTGTTTTGCCAGAATTTTGGTAAGATGTTGGTGACAGATTCCTCTGAAAGCTGCTCAAAGACCTAATAACATTCCAACGCTTGTCATTTGATGTGCTCTTCCTATATACTCAAAAGTATTTATTACAGCCAAATTTTTCAAGTGACCATTCAAACCTAAAGCCATTAAAAAAAACGGCATGCTCCATTTGAGGTTCAGCTCCAATAATCCAAGTGTTATCAATGTTCTGTGTATCTGGAGTCACTCTAAGTCCATTGGCGACTCCGTTATGAAACAAGGGCCACAAATCCATATTGGATGGCGTGTCTATGTCATTCAGTTCCACTGTATTGCCTCTAGGAAGCGCTTTACTGATTACAAAACTGGTGCAGCTAGAGGCTCCGTTATTATTGGGGTTACTGTAGGTAATGTCATCATACCTCTATTTCATTTATTGATCATACAAGGTTTGATTCACAATAAGTTGTAACAATTAACTCTTAATTAAATTCACATTAAACAAGATTCATTTTGTAGTACCTAGATGTTTTAAACATCTGTATGTGCACTAGATGTACCCAATATTTTTAATTTAATGTTAGGGATATTTTTAAAGAGAATCAAAAATCGAAAAAAAAAAAAACATGAACACAAACGATTCACAACCCCTTTCTTTAAGAAGAAAAACAACAAGGAAAGTAACAAAATGAATAATTAACAAAAACCCCGTTATCACCCATTTAACTCTAATGCCAAATTAAACCTAATTTAAATTAATCCTAAATTAAACCTAAATTTAAATTAAGCCTCAATAAAACAACCCTTCAAATTAACGGTGATTTCGCAAAACTGTCTCTTTGCTTAAGCCGGCTACACACGGTCCGACAGGCCTATCAGTTCGAACTGAACAGTTTACCTGAAGACCGGTCGCCGTGGTAGAAGTGAAACTTCTCAAAAACAATCCCCCCTCATACAACTTTTAGGGGGGGGGGGAACTAGGGAACGCAGATCTGTAGCGACGTCACAAGGGTAACGGCGCTTGACAGTAGACGTGTATAGTATAGTATAACAAAAGGGAGACGAGCATCTATAGTGACGTCACAATAATATCACACTTGTTAATAATAGGCAATCCTCTTTGCGCTTATAATCCTTGGTTTGTGTTAATGGGTCTGTTGCCACAGAAATCACAAACCAGTCAGAGTGAATTTCATTGGTTGAAAATAGTCAGAAAACTGGTTGCTGGCAATTTGGACCAATCAAAAACGCTCTAACTGGTTTGTGATTTCTGTGGAAACAGACCTAAAAACGGCGCTTGTCAATAATAGGCAATCCTCTTTGGTTTGTGTTAATCAATAGCTGTATTTCTCCGTCTTTTCACGTTATATCTTTCTTCTCTCTCGAGTAACGAAATTTCCTCGTGACGCGTTTTTCAAATCACTCTCCAGTGTCATCCAAATATCATAACGCCACCTAAGAAGTTTCACTTCAAAAATCGATTTCCTTCCATTTTCCATTTCTCTACCAATTTCATATATGCCACTTCTTTCTTTACGTTTTCGATTTGACTTTTGCTGATACGATTTGCTCACTAGTCACTACTGAACTATCTGAACTGCTGATCACAGGATAGCCGACGGTCCCGACACTCGACCGTGCCATACAAATGTTCAGACTTGCCTTTGAGTACGTCAAGCCGACCGGATGAACGAACATATTTCTGATTTTTCTCCGGCCGCCTGAATAGTCTCAGCTAACAGATCGACCGGAATATATGCACGATCAGGCGACCGATCTTCAGTAGGACTGATCAGATCGAAATGACAGGCCTGCCGGACCATGTGTAGCCGGCTTTAGAGTTCTGAAAGATTTGAAATTTCCACATTGTCTTATGGAAGAAGGCAATAAATTGTAAATTTTTGGTCCTGAATAATTCATATAGTTTAGATTTAGATTGTTATTGCTCACTGGTAGTTGTAAACTATTTTTTGCTCTGGTACGAGTGTTATGCTTATGGTCAACAAAATGCTGCAGTCCAGGGTGTGAATGCTGTCAATATACAGGGTGTCCACTTAGTGCGATATCGGACGATATCTCCTTACAGGGTGATGCAGGAAAAAAAAAATTAAATTACAAAGTTGTTTGATACTCTAATATCCATAAGTTAAAAATATTTTTGAATATACAGGGTGCTCCGTTCATAGGGTATGCGACAGAAATTTGTTTTTTTATATGGAACACCCTGTATGTGATTGCAAATTTGGATTCTACGTAAAATTTTGAGCAGATTTTATGTGATATACCCTATACCTAAGTTCAACTGTTTTGGAAATATTGATAGTTGAAAATGGACTTTTTCCAACTTTGACAGGCTGTAAAACCTAAACAGTTAATTTTAGACGAAAACTGTGTTTACATTCCTATCTTAGAATTTCATAAACTATTTATTTATTTATTTATTTATTTAGCAATAACATCTATAAAATATAATTCTGTTTCCTTAAGATTTAGGTTAATATCCTTATTAATTAATGATTAAATAATTTAATAGGAACATTGCTATTGCTAAAGATAGCAGCGCACTATAACATCTGTAATGTTGTGTGTGCGCTCTTTTTTCTGTATACAATAATTAAATATTTAAATACTTACAAGATTTCTAACTTTTATGCCAATTCTAATTATGCGGATTATGCACTCCAAAATTCAATTCGGAAAAAAATAAAAAGAGATAAAACCAATATGAACAACCAAGGAATCAGTCTGATGCATGCATATTGCAGATCAAATTTAAATCAGACTAACCAGTTAACAGTGAAATTTGTTTCACGTATCCACTGAGAGATGTCTCTCTTTACTCTGTGATATGGCCCTTTTCGGAAAGCATGCGGTAGGCAGTTATAAGTTTTGGGCCCTATACAAAAGATATGTTTTTGGCACAATGTGTGTTTGGGGTTTTGTTGGATGACATTCTTGTCTGCAGCATTTCGGGTGTACACACCATGCTGAATACTTTCTTTATAGTAGGGAAACTTTAGCATAAACCTTATCACTGACTTTATATACAGTTGATTTGGAGACATCAACTCACTCTCTTTATAAACTAGGTCAGTGGGGTATCTTTTTTCTTTATTCAGCATTGTTTTAATGATCCATTTTTGAGCTACTTGAATTTTCGATAGAATTGACGTACCTGCACCACCCCATACCACTATGCCGTAACTCAGAACTGCCTCCACTAGCGCAAAGTAAATTATTTTCAATGTTTTCAGATTTAGAATGTTTCTTAATTCATAGAACCTAAATGCTAGTTTTCTTATTTTCTTTGCGACATAGTCGGCATGTACTCTCCATGTGAAGTTTTGATCAATGAAGATTCCTAGATATTTTAAAGAGGATTTTCTCTGTATAATTTGATCACAGTTACAATTTATATCTAAAATACACCTAGAGTAATGCAGTCTTAAACTATGATAATCCGGCAAGGATTTCGATGATAGGGAGAAAGCAACAAATTTGGTCTTATCGACATTTAAAGAAAGTAGACTGCAATTCAGCCATTTTTTTATTTTATGCATGGCTATTTCGGCGCTCTTTTTTGCACTTTCCCAGTCTTCACCCTGAATCACAATGCCTGTGTCATCAGCAAAGCAATATATTTCCCCATCATCAAGAACAGATAGAATGCCATTCATATAAACATTAAATAATAGTGGAGAAAGTACTGTACCCTGCGGCACACCACACACCACCTTCTGTTTTTCACTCAGGTCATCCAATATTCTCACACATTGTTTTCTCCTATTGTTTTCTAGAGTATCAAATAACTTTGATATATAATTTTTTTTGCATCACCCTGTAGGAAGATATGGATTGGAGTCTTCCTACACCATCATCAAATGTTTTCTATTTAAAAACTCTCTTAATAAGTAAAATTTGTGTATAAGTTTCAGTATTCTATTAGATAGATATTCAATTTGAGGTTGCTATTTAACAAACTTGTCAATTATGTTTGTAGCCAATTTCTTATAATTTTGAAACACCTTACTGATTTTTTCCTCACTGTTTCCCAGTCGTCTCCTGATACAACTACCGATGTGTCATCAGCGGAAGATACCACTATTTCCTCCAATAGTAGTTTGAGCAATAAATTAATGTAAGTCAAAAAAAGTATGGGACCCAAGACTGTTCCTTGAAGTATCCCTATTTTAATTTGCTGGTCGTCACTTAACGTATTATTTAATTTCACCCTTTGCAATCTATTTGATAAGTAGTTCTTAAACAGTTTGTGCGCTATCCCACATATTCCGTAATTGTAGAGGACATCAAGCAGTTTGTTATGTGGCACAGTGTCAAAAGCTTTTGCAAGATCTAACAATATGGCCAGACATTTTTTTTTATTTCGTTAGGTTATTAACAACTTCTGTTACCAATTTATTCATTGCATCTGCTGTGCTGGTCTCCTCGAGAAAACCAAACTGGTTGTGGGATAAAATCTTGTTATGTTTCATAAAATCGATGTCTAGTTTTGAGGGATTTCTCTAGAAGTTTTGCAAAATTTGTGATTAAACTTATTGGCCTATAGTGAGTTATATTTTCCTTAGAGTTAAGCCTTATGAATTGGTGTTACAATCGATGTTTTGAACTGGGTCCTTTTTTCAATATCAAATTGAGCAGGTGCAATAGTGGGTTGGTTATTTCTGTATGTGATTCTTTTATAATTTTTGCACTAATGTTATCATGCCCAGGGGAGCTGTTTTTAATCAATTCCTGTTGTGTCACGGGTCTTAGGTATATGGAATTGCTCACGGATGTTTCTGTGTTACAAGGAGTTTGTGGTTGGGGGATGTCTTTTTCTATTTCTATTCCTATATTGATAAAATAATAAATGCAAAAATTGGCCTTAATCCTTTTATAGTTCATTTTGACATATCTAGTTTCCGTTGCATCTTCTAACAAACTTTGGTAAATGTCCAAAAATAAGTTTGTAGCAGATTACTTTCATTTTTTACTCCACACTAATCGAAATCGCGCAATAACTGCTTGAATTTAAATACATTTAACTCTGATTTTAAAACTGTTTCCTGATAATTTTTTCTATTTTGAGAGTCTTTTTCCTGATTTATAAATAGTGCAATCGGATTATGATCAGTTATATCCTCTTTTACAACATAAGATTTGAAATTTAAAGTCTGTTTTTTTTTTTTAAAGATAAAAGTCAAAATGACATTATGTTGGCAATACAATGTAAAATTGTCAATGCCTTCAAATTGTTTATGTAGAAAAGGCTTGTGTTGCCAACATAGTTACTAGATTTTAGACTTGGGGAATTATCTTTAAAAAAAAACACACTTTAGTTTATTTACGTTTAGCTTTTTTTTAACAAAAATATGATCGAGGCAGGTATTAAATGAAATGATTGAAATTAGAAAATACCCCAATAATATCAACAAAAAGCAAGACGTTGAAGCTTTGAGTATGGTATGCCATAATCTCTCAAAAACTGTACAACATCCTATATAGCACCAAATGATAATTTATTGTTTATTATTAATATTCTCTTCGGCTGCATAGCTTTCTTTTTTCTTTTCTTTTTATTCCATCGAATACCAAGCGACAAGCCTAAACCATCAATTTAAGTACAGGGTGGCCCAAATTCGAGCCTCATCATTGGGATCTCGGTAACCGTAAGACATACGGGGTCGGTTAAGTTATGGCAAAGTTGCGCAATTTTATGACCAATAGAATGCCGTTTTGAAACAAGAAAAATTCCGAATACTTCCGGAGATATTCGGAAAAACCGAAATTTTGTAAAATCGTTTCTATTTTTTCCCGGGCTTATTTGAAAAGCAAATTCAAAATAAATGTCACTTCATCATTGTCACTTTTTCCCCTTTAGAAGATGGTGTTACTAAATTTAAAATTCGACGTTTCGTCTTCAGGCGGCCATCCTCAATTTCCTTTTTTTTAATACGGACCTGGATTTTTTATTTGCGATTTTGTCATCTTTGGGCATTCTAAAACCGATACTGTTTATAATTTTTCAATAACACAGTAAAAAAAACAGGTCCGTATTTAAAAAAAAAAAAATTGATGATGATTTTAGAGGAACAAAACGTTGGATTTCAAATTTAATACCGCCATCTTGTAGAGAAGAAAAAGTGACAATGGGAAGTTGATATTAGTTTTTCCAAATCTTTTTTAATGGAATCAGGAAAAAAAATCAAGAAAAACGAGAAATTCATGTTTTTTTCGTATAGTTTTCATTTTTTCCTGATTTTATTTAAAAAGATTGTGAAAAACTAATTTTACATTCCTATTGTCACCTTTTCTTCTCTACAAGATGGCGATATTAAATTTAAAATCCAACATTTCATTCCTCTGGAATCATTATCAATTTATTTTTTTTAAATACGGACCTGCTTTTTTAACTGTGTTATTAAAAAATTATAAACAGTATCGGTTTTAGGATGCCCAAAGATGACAAAATCGCAAATAAAAAAATCCAGGTCCGTATTTTAAAAAAGGAAGTTGAGGATGGCCGCCTGAAGACGAAAAGTCGAATTTTAAATTTAGTAACACCATCTTCTAGAGGGGAAAAAGTGACAATGATGAAGTGACATTTATTTTGAAATTGCTTCTCAAATAAGCCCGGGAAAAAATAAAAACTATTTTACAAAATTTCGGTTTTTTCCGAATATCTCCGGAAGTATTTGGAATCTTTCTTGTTGCAAAACGACATTCTATTGGTCATAAAATTGCGCAACCATGCCATAATTTAACCGACCCCGTATCTCTTACGGTTACCGAGATCCCAATGATGAGGCTCGAATTTGGGCTACCCTGTACATATACATTTCAATAACATTATGCGGTGGACAGCCGAACGATTTGAACTTAAAATCATCCTGTCTTTGTAGATTCAGCTGTTAAATAAATTTTAAAAGTCGAGTCCACAAGTAATATACAATATATGATATTAGATTGTTAACATTTTCCTTACCACCATTTTTATTTGTACACTCACACATCAGTTGTTAAACCATTAAGAATTGTGAATCGTAACTGTTTTTTTTTTCAATGTTTTATTGACCTAAATCCAACTATCAAAAACTAATCGAATCACTAGCCAAAAACAAATAATTGTATTTTACCTGATAATCGTTCTGTATAGCTCTCAAATCCTTCAACCAAGAATTATCAGGCCTGCTAGTTTCAAGTGCCCCACCAAACTCCGACTCATCTTCAGCTTCACCCACAAGATCGTAAAACTTAAGTTTATCAGAAAGCTCATAAACCCCATCCACTAGAGCAGGAGTCACTCCATTCGGATTGGAAATAATCCTCGCTGCTATCAGCTCAAGATATTGAAGAGATCTTTGGAGCAGGCCAAAGTCTGCTAGTCTTGTGGCCAATAAATATTTATAAAACTAAAAAAACAAAATAAGCTGAAATATGTCTAAAAATACAAAACTCTTACCAAAAATTCAGAAATATGAAAACTCTGATCATTTAAACTACAAGCAAATTCATAAATCTCCGTCATATGTACAGCTTCATTGGTAACAAATTGAGGGAAAGGTTTCCTATGGTCAGATCCCAACAGCACCAGTCTTGTACCTGAATCGGTGTGCTTCCCAAATCCTACTTCAGCCATCAGATAGCAAAATTGCGCAGCATATAGGCTGCCTCTAGTCAATAACGTATCACCTAATTGAGTGATTGCTTTGCAATTTAATTCAGGCCTTTGTGTGGAATTTGATAAGATCATGGCCAAATGAGGTCGCCAATCGCCCCATTTTTCGTCAGAGCAACACTTAAAAATAATTCAATTGAATTTATGAAATAAAACTTATAGAATCCTTACAGTTACTACAGCAGGCATTTTTCCAGAAAGCAACTGATAGAGAGTCTGTAAAGGATCGTTCATTGTCAGGCCGTTGGCAAATCGCATCATTACATTAGCGTATGTTCTTTTGTCTAGTTTGCTTGCCAAAAAAAGGGCGTGTCCCCATAAACCAAACTTCATTGCGCATTCTAAACAAAATTTGGTAAAACAAAAATAAAAATAGACACAAATAAACACTCACCAAGTGCTTCCTGGCACGAACCATACAATAAATACTCCCTAAATTTCCTAGTAACCTCTTCTTCTTTCAAAATCGATTGGGTGCTTCCATGTTCAGAAATCTGATGGTTTGAAGCCTCAGAAATTTCATTTTTGCTGCTGGTAGTAGAAAGAACTGATGGAGGCCTTGGGGTAGGTTCAAAATTGCGATTTTTCAAAAGCAACTCTGCAATATCTGCACCAACAACCATCTAAAATTATATAATAAATAATCAAAAATAATTCCAATTATGAAAATCCTTACTCCATTTTGACGTATAAGTAAAATCAATAACTCCCACATCAAAACATAAGATTCATTATCCACAATGTCCCTATTATTGGCAGCTCCTCTAATCTTACCATCACAATACTCTATAATTTGCTTCTTATGGGTTACGCCTTTGATCAGAGGCCCCGGAAATGAACTTAGCTCTATGTAATCAGGCTCGTTTTCCAAAAAGACTTGGAAATCGCACAGTTCTACAACAGCGTTTTGACCGTCCATAGGATAATGGGGTAGGATTCGTACGAATTTTCCAGAGCTAATAGCAGCTTTCATGTGAGCTGTTGCGTACTTGGTGGGTGTCAATCTTTGGGAGGCAGCAACTTGTTCTTCGTATAAGAGAGAGTTTTCAGTTGTGTCTAGAGTTCTGTTGTAACCGATGCTAGAAATTTTCAAAGTAATTATTATTATGTTAGTATGTAGTTAATCTACTTATATACAAAATGGGTCTATTTTAAATGACCCATTTGAATTTTAAGTTAATACACATAAATTATTATGAACAAAAATGTAGTCATTAGCAAGAGAATCAGTGCGAATTTAGATATGAAGTGGATTATAAGCGAAAATTATTATTAGCATGCAATAACTATTTACCTACATTTCCAGCCACCAAAGTAAATATTCACAAAAAAAAAATAGTTCCTGTTTCATTGCATTGGGAATAATAATAATTATTTTCTAGGGATTTATTTACAGATAGGATGTCTACAAAAGTATCTTAAAATATAAACATCAGTGTAGATATCCATAAAGTTTTTGGAATCAGTGCGCCACAAAATTAATAATAAGCAATCCTAATTTGTCAGACACCGATTCCGATTATGGTTAAGATTTAGTTTTGAGGGCTCACCTAGAACTATCGAGGCCGTAATGGCCCGATATGGAATGAGACTGTCCATAGTAGTTTGACTGGCTATAAAAACTTTGTCTCGTATACCTAAACAATGCACAAATAAGCTTAAAAAGAAAAACAATAAAATGGGAGTTAAATGTGGCAGTGAATGTTTCACACAAACAAAACAGAAGAAAAAGCATAGAGTGTGAGTCTTGTAGATTGATGTACTGTGTGGCATTTGGCTATGAATTTATCTTTGTTTGATAGTTAATGTATTATTTACCTATCCTTGGCTAGTTCATCATTGGCCGAACTCCTGCCAGAATGAACTGAAGCCCTATCTTCGCCAGTGAAAGAAGCATTACTTCCTGCTGCTTGCTGATAGTACTTACGGTACCAATCCGCGTAGGCTTGCGGATTTGTCCTGCGCAGATTTTCGTAGTACTGATATTGCTGATAGTAGGGATTGTACGGATCAATTGAGAAATTCTGAAAATATTTTAGCAAAGTCAAAGATTATAACAAACAGTACAGTTTAATAAGTATCTCAGTAAAAATTAGTTTATTCTTACCTGATAAGGATTATACATATTTCTATATTCCCTAGCTCTGTAGCGCTCCCTTTCGCCTTCTCTATTATCCCTTTCCCTTGGTCTTCTATCTCTAGCATCAGGTGGGTGCCTACTCTCTCTATACGATTCGTGCATAGAATCTGTACGACTAGAGGGCCGACTAGACCTGTTCTCAGGTCCATACTCGTCAGTGTATCTGCTGTAATAATAATCGTTCCTTCTAGAGTCTCTGTATTCACGAGAATCGCGCTCTTTTCGTCGTTTGTCTTTGTCTTTGCGGAGGCTGCTGTATTTATGTTCATATTCTATAGAGAAAAAAATATTATTCGATTTTTATGAATTAGTTTCAAATTAATACCTCTATCTCTATCATCGCGCCCTCTACGTTCTTTATCTTTGTCACTGTAATAGTCTGTATCATCTTCATATCTTCTGTCTCTGTATCTTCTAGTCCGATTGTCTCTTTTGTCCCTGTATGGATCTGGAGAGTATCTATCACTGTTTCTATCTCTATACCTAAAAAAACAATCATGAATTTTTGAGTTTCTCATCCAAGAGCAATGAAATGTGAGATTGTGAAATACTGTATTTTCAAATAATTCAGTTTTTGTAAGTTGATTTTTAAGATTCTTCATGTAGTTATTTTCCAGTAGAAAAATTTCAAATATTGGTAAAATGAGCTCCTAACCTTCCTTTTTACATGCAAAAAGTTTAAAAATTTTCCCTATCTTGGTTTTCCAGAAAAACTTTGAAATTTTAAAAACTGTATTTTCAATTAATTCAGTTATTATAAGATGATTTTCAAGATTTTTCATGTAGTTATTTTCCACTGGAAAAATTTGAAATTTTGGGAAAATGAGCTCCTAACCTTCCTTTTCATATGCAAAAAGTTTCAAAATATTCCCCTTATAGTTTTCCAAAAAAAGTTTGAAATACGAGAGACTGTATTTTCAATTAATCCAGTTTTTGTAAGTTGATTTTCAAGATATTTCATGTAGTTATTTTCGACTGGAAAATTTTGAATTTTTGGAAAAATGAGATCCTAAATTTCCTTTTTACCTGCAAAAAGTTTCAAAATTTTCCATTTATTGGTTTTCTAGTAAACTATTGAAATGTTGAAATTAATTCAGTTTTTGTAAGTTGAATTTTAGGATTCTTCATGTTGATACTTTCCAGTAGAAAAATTTGAAATTTTGGGAAAATGAGCGCCTAACTTGCCTTTTTGCATGCAAAAAGTTTCAAAATTTTCCCTATATTGGTTTTCCAGAAAAACTTTGAAATTTTAGAGACTGTATTTTCAATTAATTCAGTTATTATAAGTTGATTTTCAAGATTTTTCATGTAGTTATTTTCCACTGGGAAAATTTGAAATTTTGGGAAAATAAGCTCATAACCTTCCTTTTTAAATGCAAAAAGTTTCATAATTTTTCCTATCTTGGTTTTCCTGAAAAACATTGAAATTTTAGAGACTGTATTTTCAATTAATTCAGTTTTTGTAAGTTGATTTTCAAGATTTTTCATGTTGTTATTTTCCAATGGAAAAATTTGAAATTTTGGGAAAAAAAACTCCTAACCTTCCTTTTTACATGCAAAAAGTTCCATAATTTTCCCTATCTTGGTTTTCCAGAAAAACTTTGAAATTTTAGAGACTGTATTTTCAATTATTTCAGTTTTTGTAAGTTGATTTTCAAGATTTTGCATGGAATTTTTTTCTACTGGAGAAATTTGAAATTTTGGGAAAATGAGCTCCTAACTTTCCTTCTTACATACAAAAAGTTTCAAAATTTTCCCTATATTGGTTTTCCAGAAAAACTTTGAAATTTTAGAGACTGTATTTTCAATTAATTCAGTTATTATAAGTTGATTTTCAAGATTTTTCATGTAGTTATTTTCCACTGAAAACATTCGAAATTTTGGAAAAATAAGCTCCTAACCTTCCTTTTTACATGCAAAAAGTTTCATAATTTTCCCTATCTTGGTTTTCCTCAAAAACTTTGAAATTTTAGAGACTGTAATTTCAATTAATTCTGTTATTATAAGTTGATTTTCAAGATTTTTCATGTAGTTATTTTCCACTGAAAAATTTGAAATTTTGGGAAAATAAGCTCCTAACCTTCCTTTTCACATGCAAAAAGTTTAATAATTTTCCCTATCTTGGTTTTCCTGAAAAATTTTGAAATTTTAGAGACTGTATTTAGTGTATTTCCAATTAATTCAGTTTTTGTAAGTTGATTTTCAAGATTTTTCATGTTGTTATTTTCCACTGGAAAAATTTGATTTTTTGGGAAAATGAGCTCCTAACTTTCCTTCTCACATGCAAAAAGTTTAAAATTTTTCCCCTTATTGGTTTTCTAGAAAGTCTCTGAAATAAGAGTTTCCAACAAAATACACCAGCTCATGTATCTATCTTTCCTGCTGACTCTTAAGAATTATAGTTTATAGATATAAAATTGCTACACTTCTTTTTAATCCCAAAGAATACTATTATAATACTTTGGAAATAGATTTTAATTTAATTGATGTTTTCATGTATATTTTAGTCCAGAGAAAATAGTGAGCTACCCTGAGACTATGTAACGAATAGAGATATTTTCTCTATCTCTATTGTCCCTTCTCTGTTGATTTCGAAAAGAGAGAAGAAGACAGAAAGTGCCATAGAGATAGAAATAACGATCTCTATCCGTTACATAGTACTCCAGGTTTATTATTCAATCGAATATTAAATGAATTATTAAAGTTTGAAAAGTTTGATATTTTTAGTAGAACAATTATTTGTACCTGTCTCTTTCCCCATCCTTATACCTCTCCCTGTCCTTTTCCCTAGACTTGGATTTTTCACCAGATCTCTTATCTCTGTGCGTTCTAGAATTTTTCCTGTCACTTTCACTATCGCTACTCTCTTGTCTGCTAGCCCGCCGTGGCGATTGCTCTGGTATACTGTTGTTTGAAGTATGACCATCGGTCAGGTTTTCACCCACCGTTAAATTCCTAACTGCATTAGTTATACTGGAGATACTGTCATCGTTGGTTTGACCTGGAATTAAAATTTAAATAAATGGTGAATATATAAACAAACAAGCAGCTCACCTTCTACAGCTTGCCTTCTCTCTTGTTGCTCAATCTTTTCCTTAGATTTATGACTCTTACCAGTTTTTGAATCACTAGATAACACCCCAACAGCTTGAGGAGTATCAGAAATATCTCCACCTAAAAAAAAAGTCAGCCCATTAGTAATCCAAATTTGAACTCCACCCAAAATCTTACCCAATGAAATTGACAAATCACTGCCAATAGATTGAATCAATGAAGGTTGAGTCTGAATCGGAGGTGTATCAGCTCCAATTGTGGCCGATCTAGGAGGTTGCACTCCGTGATTTTGAGTCAAGTGACTCAATTCCAATTCAGAATCGTTTTCTTCAATGTGGGGTTGTCTTAAGGAGGTTTCTGGCGAGCTGGATTCTCCTGGAATCATGCGATGGAGGCCTTCTGGTGGACCACTTAAATCAAACTGAGAGGAACCTAGAAGCAAATTGATGTAGTTGTGTAAATAAAAACCCTGAAAACAATCTTACTTTGATTAGAGCTATCAAGTCGATTTTCATTTTGGCCCAAAACCATTCTACTAAACCCAGGCAACTGTTGATCAGTTCTAACTTCATTTTGTTCCAGCTGACCAGGAACCATTCTTTGAAGCCCTGGCGGTGGAAGAGTGTCATTTCCTTGATCCGGTTCATTGCCTTCAGCTAAGTTTACTTCAGACAATTGGCCAGTTTCCAAATATTGATTTCTATCATTGATAGGGGCTTCATTATTTTCTGCCTGTGGCCATTGTTGATGACTAGAATTTGCTTTTCCAGTATTTTGAACTAAAGGATGATCTGGGTGTTCTGAATTGTCTGGAAGCGATTCCAAGTTACCTGATTGGTTGAAAACTTGAGGTGGTTTGAATTTATTTGGCGCTTTATGAGAGAGTCCACTGGTTCGTTTGTAAGGGTTCCTAGAGTCGTCCGAGCTAGTTTGAGGAGGTGGCAGCAAAGGTGGTGTAAGCATGTTTTTAGGCAGTGGAGGGGTTGGGTTAACACGTTGAGGCCTGTTTTCTAAAACATCTTGATGCTTTACGATTTCTTTATTTTCAGCTTGATAGCTGTTAGATGATTCTGCCTGATGAAGCAAACCTTGAACCAAAGGCGAGGATTCTTGGCCAGAAATTGGTGAGTGGCTTATAGTGGATGATCTAGAAACCATATGGCTCTTGTCGCTTTCTGAGGTCTGCAAAACGTCATCAGATGATTCTACAGACTCAGTTGACCACTGAGGCGTATCAAGCTTTTTTCTGTTAGTATTTAAAAGTTCAGCTTGATCAGGTTTTATTGCTGCTTTAAGATCTCCAATTGTTGGGAACAAATTTTGATCTTGCTGAGCGTTATTTTCATTAGACTGTCGTTGCTGTTGCTGCGCATCTACAGACCAATTCCAGGATTCGTCGTTTGCAAAACTTTCAGCTATGGGTTGCGAAACAACAGCCTGAGGCTGTTGCGATACAGGCTGGGCATTGGAATTGTCATCGTCGCCCCATCCCCAGGAGCTCCAAGCATCAGGTTCCACTGTAGATTGTTGTTGTCCAGCACTAGCGTAAACATTATTCTGATCTAACTGTTGCGAGTATTGCACGTTGCCATAAGCCTGAAATCAATTTAAAATAAATTATAGTCTAGTAATTAGAAACAAGTTTGTACCGGTGGTTGTGGTTGTTGTGTATGAAGAGTGTACCCAGCTGCGCTGTTTTGAAAATATGCACTCTGCTGATCTGGTTGTTGGTATTGTTGAAATTGTGAGGCTGTATTTGCATTAGGGGTTGGGGTAGGATACGTTTGAGAAGGTTGTTGCCAATAGGGTTGAGTTTGGTTGACTTCTTGTCTGGTGGGTTGTTGTTGAGGGTGCCATTGTTGAGGAGCTGACGATTGCCACTGCATAAAGTTTAAAATTTAGACTACTTTGTTCTATGATTACGATATTATACTGCAGAGACAAATCATTATTAATTTCTTGCAAAATATTCACCTATCTACTGACCTAAATATTTTACAAACACCCTCAATAATCAAGCAAAATTCTAAAAACCAATGAATAATTCATTATAACTTGAAACTTTGGCCTAGAAATCCCTATATTGGGCCCTTTTCATTCCTCTTTTATCCCATCTTCTCCCTTGAACCCTCAATTTAAAAGTGTCACAGGTCGATACGCAGTGTCATATGAATGTCAATAAGATGTACGCACTCGTAAGTTAAATTTTAGTTAAATTATACGGCACAACTCACCCCACTAGCCACCATGACGTCCAAAGTAAGACTTTCTAGATATTATTAGCACCCACAGAAATCACGCGATACAATATTGATTTTTCCCACATGTTACCAAACAATTTATTAAGCTGGCCATAGCAGGAGGGAAAATCCATATCAATTATTAATAAACAGTTTTTTTTTTCAAGCAAAAATTACCATGTTGCTGCAAAGGCAGTGGAAATACGTACAAAATTATAATGGTAAGACACGGAGAATCGGAGTGGAATCAAAAAAATCTCTTTTGTGGATGGTACAATGCTGATTTAAGTGCAAAAGGAGTTCAAGAAGCGCAAAGTGCTGGCAAAGCTTTAAAGCAGGCTGGTCATAAGTTCGATTTAGCTTACACATCAGTGTTGATGCGAGCCAATAAAACTTTGGATGCTATTTTAAAGGAACTAGGTCAACAAAATATTCCTATTCAAAAAACTTGGAGATTAAACGAAAGGCATTACGGTGGCCTTACTGGATTGAATAAATTAGATACTGTAGCTAAATATGGAGAAGAGCAAGTTGCAATTTGGAGAAGAAGCTTCAACGTTCCGCCACCAGCAATAACACCAGAAAACCCTTACTATGATCACATAATAAACGATCCAATTTATAATGATGGTCCTGCAAAAAACGAATTTCCTATGTTTGAATCTTTGGAGTTGACAATAAAAAGAACTTTGCCTTTTTGGAATGACGTTATTGTGCCGCAAATTAAGACTGGAAAATTCATTTTAATTGGTAATTGTTCTAAGGTTTCTTGTTAAGAATTATTGTGAGTATATTTTTTAGCTGCTCACGGTAACAGTTTGAGAGGCTTGGTGAAGCATTTGGATAACATGAGTAATGAGGAGATTATGCAACTCAATTTGCCCACTGGTATTCCTTTTATGTATACTTTGAACAAAAGTAGTCTGAAGCCAGTTGAAGGAGGCAGTCTTCAATTTTTAGGCGATCCGGAAACAGTGAGAAAGGCCATGGAAGACGTTGCCAATCAAATTAAAAAGAAATGAGACAATTTTTTAATTAATAAATGGAATTTTTGAATCTTAATTATCCGTATTTGATTGTGCCCAGAAAACTGTTACTGTTTGAAAAAATGCCTGAAGATTGTTTTATATTCTATGGGTTGCAGCTCTCTTCTGATTCAAACTGAAGCTCAGGGGTGCTATTTGAAACATAGGAGTTTTGGTTGTCCTTGATGCTAAAATTTTTATTTTCTATGGATTCCAAGTATTCTCAAGACGTAAGATTTTTTTAGGGTGCTTCAATCCAACATTGTGGGCTTTTCCTGGAGTGTTTTACGTCCATAATCTCCCTAATTCGCAGATTTGTTATCCCTTCCATTTTTAACCTACCTGCCGCTCTCCTCCAAAAGTCCATTTCAGTTGCTTCCAGCATTTTTGCGGTTCTGTTCTTTAGTGGCCAGACTTCTGAACTATATGTGACTATGCTTTTAACTATGGTGTTGCATATTCTAGTTTTGCTAGTTTTTTGATATTCTGGTCCACAGTACACCATTTAGTGCTGATATTGCCTTGCGTCCGTGTATATTCAGATCTTTAATCGCTTCGTCTAGGGTTCCCTCATGTGAGATTTTCATGCCCAAATATTTGTATTTAGTATATTGTTTTATTTCTTCTCCGTTATTCAATTTTAGAGTTTGTTGTTCACCCCCTATACTTAGTCCTCGACTTAGTCATATATTCTGTTTTAGTTAGATTTACTTTCAAACCCCATTTCTCGTATTCCTGTATCAATTTTCGTGTCATGTACGGGGTGAGTCACTATATTTTGACACCCACCTGCAGCCGCGAGAACGGAATTCGCATGCACATATTTAGTGCTAATTTAGTACTTCAGAAACGACGACCCGAAACGAATTAGTATCACATTAGCACAGAGCTAACACTTGTGTGCTGGCTTAGTGTTTAAGTTAACAAACATTATCACCGATGACGCGATGAAACTAGAGTACTAAATTAGCACACTTTTAGTGCTAATTTTGGACGTAAGTTTGAGTTAGTTCGGGTTAGTTTGGGATATTTTGGGTTATTTTGGGTTATTTTGGGTTAGTTTGAGTTAGCTCTGTGCTGATGTGATACTAGTTTGTTTCGGGTTGTCGTTTTTGAAGTACTAAATTAGCACTAAATATGTGCATGCGAATTCATTTCTCGCGTGGTCGATTCGATATATGTGTGCTGATTCAAGTCTTAAGTTAGCACTTTTCCATGGTTATTTTGTAATAAATACATCATTGTTAGTTTTTTAGGCGTGACATGAATGTACTAAATTAGCACTAAATATGAGGTACTAGATTTTCAAAGATTCGACCTTAACCAACTAGAGTGTAAATTATTTTTGTTCGTACTAAACTAGCACTAAATAGGCCCGAATTTAGTACTCTAGTTTTTCTGATGTGTGCCATTTTAGTTGTGCTAATTTTTGAGACCTGACAGGTAAATCAAGGTAAAATATATTCAATAGTAATATAACTAGTGCAATGGAAATTATTGATAATTTTTGGGAAATTTGCTGGAATGCATTTTTAGTTGAAAAAGAGCACTCGTGCACATAGTGCACAAGTGCCTTTTTCAGTTAAAAACGCATGAGTGCAAATTTGTCGAAAATTATAAATATATTTCCATTGCACGAGTTGTATTTAATGAGAGAATTTCATAAATCAAAAATTTAAATTTTTTGTCAAAAAATGTCAAAACACCAGTTTTCGCACCAGTTAGTATGCAATTATCTGATAATTTGCACTAGTGCAAATTATCGCGTAATTACAATCTAATTGGTTCAAATCAACAATCAAAACATGTCAATTTATTGCTGGAATACCAGTTTTGGCAGATGTATGAAATTCTCGAATGTAATAAATACCACAAGAGGTTTCAGGATTACCGGATAATACTTTTACCTGTCACGAAACGCGTTACGCAGCAACACCACGACTCCGAAGGAGGAGTGGTGTTGCTGGTAACGCGTTGAGTGTCAGGTAAAAGTATTAGGTAAGCCTGAAACATCGAGTGGTATTCAAAAGGTTATACAACGAACTAAACTTTAATTCTTTTTCAATTAATAATTTCATGAATCAAAAATTTAAATTTTTTGTCAAAAAATGTCAAAACACCAGTTACCGTGCAAAAGGATTATCACTTGTTAAGCCTCTCGTGTCATATGGGAAGGATTATCACTTATTAATCCTATCGTGTCATATGGGAATAATGTACAGTGAGTTGTATAATCAAAAAAATACTGTCTTTGAACAACTGAACTCCAGATATTTCCAAAACTATTGAAAGAAACATTTACATTATCATATAATCTGAATCATAAAAACGAGAACTTTAAGAATTTGGAGGAAAATAAAGGGCATTCCATTTAAAAAAAGTGAACATCGACATTTTTTTTAACTTTGCGTTACTCATTTGTTCAATCTAATTAAAAATTCTGGCAGTTCAGATAAAATGCTACAACTTTTGTATTTACACCTTTCACCTGTCACCTATTATTACGGCTGCAGGTGGGTGTCAAAATATGGTGACTCACCCTGTACTCTAGGTCATCATAGTCCTGTGCAATTAATACCTGATCATCTGCAAAAGCTTGAAGTATATAGATTGTATTCATTGAGCGGTAGTTAAAGTTATTAAGGACTTAAAATTAACAGGTACAGTTGCTTGTATAGTTGGGTCCGAGGGGTCAGTCATTCACGAAAAAGCGTACAGAGATTTCCAGTTTCTGGGAATACTTCTCAAATTTGGACAGTATTTTCAAGTATTCCCCCACATATTCCCAGGTATTTCCAGTGTAATTTGCACAAGGGAAATTTCCAAGTAAGGTCAACTTGGTTAACTGGAAATGCAAGGTAACTGGGCCATATACAGTTTTTGGCTTATTATTGAAATTTGAATTTCCCAAGCATAAAAATTCGTTACAAGTGTGTCTCATTTATATCCTGCATGTAGTAGAAAGAA
Source organism: Ceutorhynchus assimilis (assembly GCA_917834065.1). Taxonomy (NCBI): domain Eukaryota; kingdom Metazoa; phylum Arthropoda; class Insecta; order Coleoptera; family Curculionidae; genus Ceutorhynchus; species Ceutorhynchus assimilis. Next base: position 11,707,652 of record OU892281.1, read on the forward strand.
CGACGCCGGATAAGTTTTTGAGAAAAAAATTGAAATCTGGTACTTTAAAAAGTGTATCATAATAACAAGTGACAGAAGTTTGGATTTTAATCAATGATTAGTGATTACAGTGAATAATATTGCATTGAGCATGTTTATGCGTAAGAGAAAGATCTCAAGAATAATGTTGTGAAGCTAGGTTTGTTTTTATAGACCGTCAGATAGTGACATATTCAGGTGTCCCATTTTTGCATACTAGCCTCGAAGCGGGTTGAAAAGTACAGCGATTTTGAGTTACATGAAGGGAAATTCACGAGTAGCTCCTGGGAATAACATATGGAAAATTCGATTTTACTTATTTTACCCTAAAATGTAGTTTTCCATCTGCGAAACTCAAGCCAATATGTTCTCTTGCTACCGACGTTGTAGATTTTCATCCTTCCGATGGGTTTGTGTGGAAAAATCGCCCAAAATCTCGATTTTTCTTTACAAAATTACACCCTAATTTCAAACCTTCAGCTACCTGCAACACCCCTTTTTTTGTTTTCACCAACCCAGGTTTTATTAATTAATCCTTTGGTGAACACGGCTTGCGCAAAAATATGGGCAGTCTTTCATTTCTGTTAGGGAAAATCGAATTTTTTATACGTTATTCCCAGGAGCCACTCGTAAAGATACCTTCATCCTACTGAAAATCGATGTACTTTTCAACCCTCTTCGAGGCTTGTATGCGAAAATGGGGCACCTAAATATGTCACTATCTGACGGTCTATTACTTAGATCAGTTCCTAGATTAGAATTTCAAGTAATGGCAACACAGCTTGGGTTCTAGTTGTAAAAATATGTACAGAGGCAACTGGAACGTACCTAAATGATGTAGCCAACTGGAACATATGTTCTACCTGAAATTACATATTCTCGTTTGTTCTAAGTAGAGCAAATATGCAAGATACACCAAGTTGACCCAGAAAAAAAATAAATTGAAGATGTCCAAAACGCTACAACAATATACGGTGCTGCCGTTTTCCATGACATTCCAAGATCCACAATAAGACTCTTTGTATTTGGAACAAGAGCAAAATGTATATTGTCGGAGCAGGATAAGGTGGTGGAGAAATATATGAATGAAGTAAAAGAAGAACTTACTGTCAACTGTGCTGAACACCATGCAGAAATGGATTACTTACAAACAAAATAGGTTTCATATTTAATTTTTTGTTCATTTTACCATTTTTAATAAACCTTATTTTCTCACTACTAAGTAATACTTCTGAAGCATCTGTCATGATTCCCATAATTCTTGAGCCAAAAAAACAAAATTTGGTAGGATCTTTACATACATATACTATATGTTACAATATGTTCCAGTCGCCTTAGAATTATTACTATGTGAATGCATAAGAAAATAGGGCTCACTGTTTCAGTTGCCTTAAAATTAGGATAACTGGAACAGTTGGCCAAAAAAAATTGGAACACTTAGCCAGAACAACGTGGAACACTGAACCAGAACAAACCAGGGCTGGTATTCTCATTCTTGAAAACGCTAACCGCTTTTTAGTCGCTTGGCACTTCTAATGTAAATTTACATTAGAAGTGCCAAGCAACTAAAAAGCGGTGAGCGTATTCAAAAACGAGAATACTGGCCCAGAACAAACATGCTCGCAATTCTTGAGATTTTAATGAAAGTACCCAAAAATACATTAAAAGTGGGATTGGAAGTTATAGAAATTTACAAGTATGTATTTCCAAATTATTCCCATGTACTTCCAGAGTATTCCCATATACTTTCATAGTATTTCCAAGTATTCCAGATTATTACCAACTATTCGTAGGTATTCCCAAAATATTCCCAGCAAAGTGTACAATGATTTCCATGAGTGATTTATTTACCTCTCAGTTGGGTCTTCCTTCAACAACTTTTGAAGAGTCTATTGAGAATGTTGCCTGTTGCAAAAAGAGCTACAGATCTGAGACATTCAGTCGTATGAATAAAGTGTAGCAAATTCTTTTACTCTACCTCTGTCTCTTCTTGCTGCATTAAAGCTGAATATATTTATTTCAAAAAACTCAAGTAAAAGCTTTCGCTTCTGCTTAATTCATATGAGCCATTCTTTTCTACAACTACAGGGTGTCCCTGCTCAATTGGTCAAAAATGCTAGGGTATATAGAGGAACCATAGAGAAGTAGTTTGAAATAGGACACCGATGGTCGGAAGTTTCCAAAATAGAGGGTGTTGAAATTTAAACAACCCCTTCATATCATCTGTGAGCCTATTCTTGAAACAGGGGAGCAGCGTTCTCACAAGAACAAAGGCGCTGTCTTAGTCACACTTATTTATGTTTTCATAACACTGACAAAGGCAGAGCAATCATTCTCGTGAGATCGCCGCTCCCCGTATGTATGATATCTCTTGGAGTTTTATTGAATGTTTGTACATTTCTGTATATGGGAGAATCTTGTTATGTTTTAGTCCTCGAAAATGTATTTGCTATATATTCTTTTTGTCGCATATTATGTGTATGATAGTTTTTTCTTTGGGTTAACGTTGTATTTGTATCTAAATTTCAACACCCTGTATTTTGGAAACAACGCACTTCCGACCATCAGTGTCCTACCTTAAACTTCTCCTATATGATTCCTCTATACATCCTGACTAGTATATTTAAATTTATATGTAGAAGTCTATCAGAACTCCTCAAACAGAAACTTTAGGGTGAAGCGTGAGATTAGTACCCTTAGTATAGACCTATAAGGTTGGGTATATAAGTACTGCATGATTCAGATCAGAGAACGAACTAGATCTCTTTTGGTAAAGGCAAGAACTTCTTAAAAGTACTATCTATGCAAATTTCATGCATAACTAGCAAAAATAAATAAAGAATTGATCTATCTCTTACCTCAGTGTTATTGGAATGTTGATTTGGATTATACATTTGTACAGGTGGGGTAGCAGTGGCACCAGGCCTAGAAGGTCCTCTACGTTGAGCCCAAGACATTTAATCTCTGCAAGAGAAAAGAAACACTATTTTTTTGGCAATAATTGCATAATAATCCCCTCTTGGAGGGTGACTTTAAAGACTCTAGGGATTTATTGGAGATTTTACTTTGTAAATATTCATTAAAAATTGCTGATAAATGGTAAACATATGGTTTTAAAAGGATAATTGCAGCAATATGTCAAGCAAAGTCAATACCTCCTACAATAGACTAGAAAGCTAATGAATAATGTAGAAATTATTTGGAAATCGGGTTGAAAAGGGTCTATAAATTGTATTTTTTACCTAATAATTATGCAAACAATTTAAAAAATTTCATTTTCCAGTTGCACTTCCTGAAAACAGTTTTTGCTTTCACTTAAATATTTAACGAATGCTACCTAGACATAATTACAAGTGAACATTATAAAAACACTAAAATAAATAAGAAAATTCACATTAAATAATAAATAAAATGGATTTTTAAATGGAAAAAATCCCTTTTCCACTTTATTGAATAAAAAATTTTGCATTTCCTTCACCACCCTTCATTCAATTTCCATCAAATATACCTATCTTTTTCTAGCCCATACGCAATTCACGTGTGCTAGACAAAGAGGTACAATGTTGTCACAACTGACCCATACCCACCTGAGAAATAATTATATAGCCATCTTTGTCGCTCCACAATAAATTGCTATGTCACTGTCTCTGTTCAGTAAGAAATCTTGTTGTGACGTTTACTGTGTCAACGTGGCAAAATATCAGGACTGTACTCAGGAGGAATTAATTTTATCTTTGTTTATTGATTTTGGAAAAAACAAGTAAATGAGGTTACAAAAAAAAAAATCTAGTTAATCAATAGGTTGATTTTAGTTTAGCTGTATTTAATTGGCTTTCTTGAGGATTTCATCCAATATTGAATTTGAAAAACAAAAGGAAACTGTTTTATCGACAGCCATTAAATAAAAAAAAAAGTCAAATGTCATCGTATCAGCTGATTTGACTTTGTCCATAGGAAAAAAGATAAACAAAACAAAGATTAATTGAGCGAAATGTAGTATTTTATTATAAATAATTATGTGAAGTGGTCGGTTTAAAGTGCAAACATTTAAAAAAAAATTAATGTCCTACCTGATTCTGTTGCACAAATTGTCATTAATTTTAATTTGTTTGTTTATTTAAATATTTAAACCAAGTTATATTATTATTAGCTGGAAGATTTTAAAGCCTAGTCAATATGTGCGATGTATTCATGAATATTTTAGATGAAACTTGTGCGATACTTGAAACTTATAAGGGACGAGATAAGGTAATAACTAAAAATAGAATTTTCTGCACATGCACCCCTTTAGAAAAACACAAGTCCTTTTTGAGAAAACTCTAAATAAAAACAGGTATACTGTATTACGTCACAAGTTGCAACAATGAACACAGTGGCAATTTGACTGACAGTGTTGTCATTAACTGTCAGTAGAGATTGAAGATTTTTTAACATTTTTTTTTTGTAAATATGGACCACCTGTAACATACACAGGGCATTGCATACACATTTTTTTTTTTTTTTTCTTCAGGACGCACTACTTTTAGTCACAACTGGCAACGGCGCAAGCAAACCTCTTGCTCCTTGACGCTGGAGCACGCTTCTATATTTTGATTGGAATGATTTCCAATACGTCATCGTTTGGCGCGTTTTAATGTTTTTAAATTTTTCCAGTTTTGAAGTGCCTCGAGAAAACTTATTATAACTCTTGTTCAAGAACCAAATTTTTAGTCGCTCCTTGAGGTTTCCTCAGACCCTAAAGAGGCCTTGAACGTTTAGAATTGACACGACTAACTCATCAAATAGTAGTCAGTGTCCATTCATAACTCACGACCTTCAAGGAAGACCCAAGGAACAACTATCAGTTCAGCCCTTAGTTTTTGAGTGTTTGTTTTGGTTTAAGCACTATTGGAACTATCAAGTTTTGTCTTGAATACTGACACTGAAGTAGCACTTAACTGTTTCAGCTGGGAGTTGATTCCAGAGTGCATCAGAGACTCTGTTTGACAGAAAGTTCTCCCTACACACTGTGGAGTGGCTGTTTAAACAGCTCACGACTTAGTTATGACGTCGACAATGGTTGAAAACCAATATGGCGGCGATTACCAAAAACGAGGCCGATAAGCACTCCTAAGAGTGTGTATTCTCCTTGGGTCAAGATCTCCTCTTGTTCTTCTATTTTGGAAGTGCAGCAGTTTTTGTTGTTCTAGTCTTTCCTCATGTAGGTCTTCTACCAGTGTATTTGTGAAGTCCTTCTTTAGGAAAAATAACTTGTTGGCTTTTTTGCATATTGTTGTTGTTTTTACATGTGCTGACCAGGTCGAATTTTTAGTTTTTAGAACTCCAAGGTCATTGGGTACATTCAGGCGGTCCCAGCGGCTAAGCTTAGCCACTCAGCAGGGACTCTATTCTCGAAACCAAGGAACAGCGTTCTCATAAGAACAATTGCTCTGTCATTGTCAGTGTTATGCCAGACGACAAAGACAGAACCTTCATTCCAATGAGAACACTGTTTCTTGGTTTCGAGAATAAAGTTCCTGCTGAGAGGCTGAGCTAAACCGCTGGAACCGCCTGAATGTACCCATTGTGTTGCTGAACACTGACCAGTACTAACCCATTGATGGTGTATTCATTTTCTGGGTTATTTTTCCTAAGATATAGTAGGTACCACACATTTTTCCGCATTAAGGGGTAGTTGCCGGTCCTCACACTACATCTCAATTTGATTTAAATCATTCTGGAGGAAGTCAGGGCTGGAACTCTGTAACGGATAGCGATCAATATCTCTATCTCTAGTGGTGTCCCCTCTCTATTGATTTCGATAAGAGAGAAGAAGACAGCGAGTGCCATAGCGATAGGGATAACGATCTCTATCCGTTACAGAGTTCCAGCCCAGAATTGTTAGCGGAACCATAAGTTTTTATGTTGTCAGCGAATGCTGCACATTCGCACATTGCACAGTGGAGCAGCAAGGTTGTTTGAGAACTAATGCGGATATTCTGTCTAGAACTGGATAGCTGGCAACCTTCAGGGCTTTTATCTTCTTTAGAATGTCTTCGGTTATGATTTCATTTGGTACCCCTGAGATCTTCAGGAATTAATGCCTCCATCATGAATACTCTAGAAAACTCATTTGCCAAGATGGTGGTTTACTTAATACTATCTCTGCACATTTCCCTATTTGGAGTTTTCAAAATAGGAATGCCTACTTTGTAATGTAATGTAATGTAATGTTTAGCTCTTTTAATTTGACACTGTATGAGGAGCGAGAGGAGAAAAAATACAGCGAAAACAGGTGTAAGGTCAGATGACCATTGGCATGCTGTGCTAACGTAGGGAGCCACCAGCTCACATTCCTTTGGAGTATCAGATTATAAAAGTCGGGCTGTATACTTTTATTTGTCTTCAGTGATAGCATAGCCTCCTCTCCGAACTGATTCTGAATATCTTGGAAAAACCCCATGTCAAACAGTGAAGCTAACGTAAGGTTTAAACTTTCAGAATTTTGTCCACAACAATTTCAAATGAAAGTCAGTTTTTGGCTTATTGGGCGATAATTTAATGATGAAATCAATGCCGACGTTTCGGTGTACTCCACACCATGTTTTTTCGTTTTTTAAGTCCAATTTTGTAGAAATGTCTAACAAAAATGAACATATCTGTTTAAAATTAATAATCTAGCCCTGAAGATGGCGTGGAGTACACCGAAACGTCGGCATTGATTTCATCATTAAATTAACGTCCAATAAGCCAAAAACTGATTTTCATCTGTATACTTGTGTATAGTTTTTCGCTGTTTTCAAAATTTGTTAGGTTGTCTGTCAATTTCAGGCCCCAGACAAACTATTACTTGATAACATAGCTAGAACTCAATCAATTTTCCTAAAGCCTCATCCTTACCATCTTACAGGTTATAAGGACACTATGTTACCTATCAAGACTGCTTGGAGAACTCCAGAGCGATTCAGAATTACAAAAGAAATTCAACATATTCGGCTCTTCAATGTCTGGAACTAGGACCACGCTCAGACTGTTTGATGATATTTTGGTACTAAGAAACAACCTGCAATATGGTTTTGGCAAAAATGTTAGTAAAAATATCAATTCCCTATTATTTAATAGAGATAATTGGTTTTTAGGAACCCGATAAATATATGGCCATTTTGGGAATAACTTCAAATTTAATCGACCAATGCTACTTGCCTGTGGAAAAAATTTCCTGGCTTGCCAAACACAGATTGTTGACTGGGATTAATAATAGTAAATGGGAGACTGCTAGTTCAGCTTGTTGGGTTACCACGTCTTATTTGACTATTTTAAAGTAAGTTAATTATTTTTTCAGCCTCATTAGCTTCTACTATTGATTATATCTGCACTAGCTTCAATAACGATGAAGTAAAATGTACAGTGCTTAATGCAGGGTTGTCTATCTAATCATGTTCTCTCCCAATTGACACAAGGGTGAAAAATAAAAACTTAAGACTGGGTAGGCTTTTAACTGAGAGGAATTTTGGAAGATTTGTTTTTTTGTGTGACAAAGTAGACTGGAACACGGGCCTGCTCTTTGTTCAGTATCTTGTCCAACTTTCAATTTTTTTTTCTTTTTTCAACCAATTGATATTCTGGATTTTTATGTTCCATGCTAAAAACATCTCAGGTAATCAACTTCTTACATGATGAAAATCTCTTTAGTGTTCTTTCATGATAAAAATCTCTGTAGTGTTCTTCTATGGCTAAGAAGAGTTTTTTTTTTTCATAAATTAGTTGAAAAATGTAGATCTCATGGAAGTTTATGAAAAAAAAAAAAAAAAAACGCAAGGGAAACCCTATTAGTGAGTCGAGGACATTGTAGACAAGATTTCATCTAAAGAAGCCCAAGCAAAAGTCAGGAGAAAGATCACACAAAAGAATGAATCTTGGGAAAAGATGATTAGTAGAAATAGCGTCCAATCCACCTGCAATCCTATGCACGGGCTACGTAAATCACCCTGTATATGTAGATCTCATTACTCTCTTATTTTTAGCAATACTTACCCTAATAATAAAGGTATCTTATTTGCCTTCAAATAACTTCTGATAATAACTATTTCCGCATTGTAAGCCCTAGTAAGGTTATTTTACCATTTTCCTAAAATCCTAATAATTTCTTTCTTTGTTTCAGAACCATAAGGTATTTATATTTATTAGAAAAACACAAGGAATGTTTAGACCAAGTGCCAAGGTAATAATTATTTTTCATCTAAATGCCATTACTATATATAATAATTATTATTTCAGTATAAGTCCTGAAAAATTACATTGTCTGAAGACCTACCACTTATTGACTTTATGCCGAGCATTCATGGACTTCACCCACGCAGTCAACACTTTACCTCCAGGATTTCTTTGGTCTTCCCAATTGAAATCTTGGACTGTAAGTTTGATAGGAACTACTTCTTCAGTTTTAGGCTTGTATTTGATTTTATATAAGAAATGGTTGAAGTGATTTTATAAATACATTGTTGTTGGTTATTAAAATATTTTTCTAAAATTACTAACTGGATTTATTTTTGACACATTTATTATAAAAAGAAAACCCATACAATTTACAGGAACTTTGGTTAACTTTGTAGGCATACTAAGTTGCAAATTAGCTGCCAGTGAAAGTTTAAACTTAATCTACGGATAATTTACAACCCTTAGAACATCAACTTAATAGTTACTCTTCACAGCACAAATTTGTAGCATTTAAAACTATTAAAACAATGTTTAAAATCAATAATTTGGTGCCAAATCATTGGTGTTTAAAATTTTCTTTAAAATTACTACTAAAACGATACTTACCTGGAACAAAAAAAAAATACTGTATGTTTCGAAAATTTGGTCACAGACTCAATAGGAATACAGTATAATTTGGCTATTGAAAGTACAGATATCGAATGTATTAACTAAAAAGAATCCTCTGTTAGACCAAAAATATAAAACACAAAAATCCCAGTAAGGTTCAAAATATACCATAAGCTTTAAGTGTTAAGCAACTTTTCAAAACTTTATACAGTTTTCAAAAGCTACTTTATTTGTACTATAAAGCAAAGCAAAAAGCAAGCAGGATAAGGGAAAAGGGATGTGCAAAAATCAGAAACTTGAGCGATATAGAAAATTTTAATAAAGGTAAATCATTGTTAAATGATGAGGTACTGCTACAGCCCTACAAAAAGCAGTTTGGATTTTAAAGCAAGTTTTAATTATTGCAATGACTTAAAATAAGCATCATTTATTTTGTACTATGTAGTACTTTCAGTAGTAACTTATTAAGTCATTAAACAATTAAAACGCATAAAGCAATGGGTATTAATATTATTGCAATACTAATTCTACAGGAATTAAAGCACTCATCATTATTTACTTTTTGCATGGAACTTTGTTCTCATTATATCAAAAGTAAATAGCAACAATGGAATGTTATGTTTTGCAAGCTGTCCATAATAGGACTGTTTTGTACCTATGGACAATTTTTTTTTATATTATAAAAATTCTTAAAAAAATTTTAAATTGAAAAATACAGTTACCACTGTAATTATTTACCATGAACCACCTAATGAAACCCAAAGATCGGCGATAATGCCAGTAACATTTAAAAACTATGATATCAAAAATACTTATAGCTAAGAAAAAATTAGGTTAAATCTATGAAATTATCTTTTTGTTTTTTTGTTTTGTTTTAATAAAGTATGTAATAAGAACGTATTTATAATGATTAGAGATTTGAAAAACACCATTAATTAATAATTATTCACTCATTAGAAATACGTTTTAGCAAATTTTTAGTTCATCAATGAAAACTTAAATGTCCAACTATGCAAAACTCTTAATTTTTAAAACCACAATAATTTTTTTTGTCTTATTTTTGTTTTTAGTGAAATTCAATATAAATTGAAACAATTATATAATGCCATTTGGCAATCATGTTTGTATTAAGAAACTTTTCCGAAACTCAAGGCATAAAACTTAGTTAAAATCAGAAAAAAATTTATAAAACTAAAATTTGGCGACACACTGTAGTAAAAAAAAAAAACAAGTAAACAGAGAATATGATACAGTTAAAACAATAATCATTATTGATTTGGAATTTGATGTTTGGTCCTGTGACCAATGCAATAAATTATTGAAAAAAAAAAGAGTTACACACAATATAGTACAAAATTGAGTTTGGGAAAAAGTTCCGTTCTTGCACCAAGTTCAACTTATAACAAACTGTATTTATGCTATTTGAAATTTATAAATTGAACTCAATGCTATCAATATAATAAAGTAATAATACTAATTCAGTAGTAGGTCTATTTGTGATTTATCAAGATAAATCTAGACCGTGAAAACCCTAAAAACTAATAAAATAAATATAAAGTAACAAACAACAAATGGCCACAAGAGGGCCTTGTTCTACATAATAGTTATGTGGCATTTGAAACCATATTTAACTTATATAAATATATAAATGGGCCTTCAAAAGTATCAATACCACATAATAGAGGTAAAAAGAAATATCGGCATTTTGCTGCCGCTTTTGAAGCCACAAAAAAAAGAAAATAAATAGAACAAACAATAAACTAAATATAACAAAAAAAAAAAAACATAAATAGAATACTCAAAACTCTTCCAGGTCCATACTGAAAGAAGTTCCCGGTTTAACCAGGGAACTCTCAACATGACGGTCAGCAGGATCAGCTATAACGTCATAGTCAACATAAGCAGCTGCAGCGCGATGGTTAGAGGCAGCAGCAACTCTCTGCTGCTTACCGAAACCCACAAAGGGACTATTTTTCGAATTTCTGCACATGGGACTGTGATTGAAAAGTTCCAAGGTGACGTGCTGATACACCCAGCAGGTTCTGCAAAAGTATTTGAAGCAGTAAAGGTCACGACAGAAGTAGGGTCCTTGTTGGAAGCCGCATATTGAGCAGAGGGAATCTTCTAGATAAGGATCGACTTGAACCTGGAATTGAATATATTGTTTGATTTTTTTTTTCATCTTGTATCATTAAGAAGGTTGGTTAAGTGTTTATATATGACTCACACTGTGAGAGCTTATTACGTAACTCATCTTAGTCTGTTTGAATTACGTAATAAGTTGTATCATTGTACTTAGTGATGTAATGAGCTCATTACGTAACTAATTTTTGTACTAGTAATATAAATAACTATTATCTACAAGCATTTGGTTATGACGTTTATACATAACCATTTTTCTAGTATTTGAGTTATGTCATGGGACTCATTACTAAATGGATGAAATTTCAATTTTTTTTTTTTTTTGAAATTGTGTCCTAATGGTCCTTTGGGAACCCCCAAACTCCATGCACTAAATTATTCTAGGGGATCTAAGGGATTGTAGTCCTCTACTGGAATAAGAATTGCTGAAAATTTCAGCTTTATATCTTTGATAGAAAAAAAGTTATGACCTGTGAAAGTTTTCCAAAATCTAATTCATAAGGTACCTTCTTACAAAATTTTTTTTTGTTAAGATTTTGTGTCCTAATGGTCCTTTGGAAACCCCCAAACTCCATACACTAAATTACTCTGAGATTTAGAGCTGGATTCCATGAAAAAAGGCACTCAGAAAAATTGAAAAATTGATAAATCACCCCAAATTGCTTAACATGATTTTATCTCAGGAACTATAAGTCCAAATGAGTTGAAATTTTCAGGGATTGTAGTCCTCTACTGGAATAAGAATCGCTGACAATTTCAGCTTTATATATTTTATAAAAAAAAAGTTATGACCTGTGAAAGTTTTCCAAAATCTAATTGATACAAAAACGATGAAATTTCAAATTTTTTTTTGTTAAGATTTTGTATCCTAATGGCCCTTTGGGAACCCCCAAACTCCATACACTAAATAATTCTCAGATTTGAAGCCGAAATCTATGAAAAAAGGCACTCAGAAAAATTGACAAATTGATAAATCACCCCAAATTGCTTAACACGATTTTATCTCAAGAACTATAAGTCCAAATGAGTTGAAATTTTTAGGGATTGTAGTCCTCTACTGGAATAAGAATCGCTGAAAATTTCAGCTTTATATCTTTGATAGAAAAAAAGTTATGAACTTTCAAAGTTTTCCAAAATCTAAATCATAAGGTAGCTAAATAGTTGCAAATCTAGAGCAAAACATACTGTTGGTAGCTCAATATCAATAATCATATCATAGAAACAGTACAAAATTGCCATGAATGTTTGAAGAACCAAATTCAGGGGACAGATCCTAAGAACATTAAGAAGAGAGAGAAAAGTGGAAATACTACAGAGATACAAGGATATGTAGAACCTGAAGGAAGACAAAGACGAGAAAAACGAAGACCAAAAAAATTTGATGATTTTGTTATGTAAAATTTGTTTACTTTAATTCAAACTTCTTTGTTGTTATTGTTAGTTGACATTCAAAGTTTTAATTATTTAATGTTATGTTAAACTCTGTAAATCTTCCTTTGTACTACCTATATATTATTGTGATATTTTTTCGAAATTAAAAGTAAAGGAGATGTATAATAATATGTCAAAGATAGGGGAAGTTTGAGAGGTGATGTCACACACGCTCCCACAGTTTTATTTGAAAGTTTACTTTAAAACCTCAATCAATGAACTAAACTTATGTATACTAACTTAAAGTATCTAATGCATAGACATCTAATGTGACACAAAGGCCACCAGAACTACCATCAAAATTTGAGCAAAATCAGCCTACTACTTTTTGAGTTACAGTCTTGCAAAGACTGTCAAACAATATTGGAGTGTTCAAGTTCTAATGATGTAATAGCAGAGTCAGACTTCAAGGGAAAAATCTTGAAAATGAAGAGAAAATCATGAAACAAAAAAAAGGGCAAAAAATATCTTTATTTACGACTAATGTATAATGTGCGTATTATATTTGTGATTTTAGCAGTATAAATTATGTATTTAGCCCCCCCATCGATGGTAAAAATTAATTTTCAAAAATTCGCCGAGGCCGAACCGCTAGTCCGATCGAGTTGAAATTTGGTATATAGTGAAACGGGTCCTCTATTGGAAAAAAAAACATGAGAAACCCCTATCTTGGAAGGAAAGTCCCCTAGGGGGCCCCTAAAAAAGGTGGGCTGATTTGGATGAAATTTAAAGTGTAGGTAAAAGGGGTCTAAAAAAGGTTAAATTTTAAGTTTCAGCTCTCTACGACATATAGGAAAGGTTTTAGCCCCTATCTCCCAATTTTGAGAAAGGGCGTAGAATGGGGTATACGCGTTTTGTATTTATTTTCACGAATTTTGGAAAAGTAAAATTTTCAACGGATAGAGGAGGAAAAAATACGTCGAAAATGTCTCTAGGCGTTTTTTGCTCTGACACTTCCTAAGCGCGCGCAGTCAACATCGGCGCGCGCGGTCAACTTGGTCGTTGGATTGACGGCAAACTATTTATAGTAGATGAGTGTTTGAGCACTCATTTAGTAGGTAATTTCAAGTACTTCGAAATGGTATTTTAAGGTATGCGAAAAAACCTACCGGTTTCACGGTATTCGCGAAAAACCAAAAACTACCCCCCACTTTTGACATTTGACCGGCCATTGTGATTCACCTAATCGTCCTATGACCTTGATTTTATTATCATTAGATAGATAATTTTATTTCCCACAAATTTGATCTGTCGGACTTGACGATACGGGCAATATCATCGAAGATAGGGAATTAAAACCAACTCAACCCTACATAAAGAGGGGGTAGTATCTTCCCCCACCCCTTCGAATACGAAAACTCAGTTTTAGACTCAGGACATGCCCCCGAACACACCCTCCAAATTTCAGCCATGTATTTTTTTTTAGTAAATGCGATTTATTTCTCTCTATTTACTGTACTACAATGACAATCATTAATAAGGTAGTTATTTATCTAGGAAGCGTCATGTCAAAAATTTGACATCTGGTTTTATTTGGAGGAATCTAGAGCAAAGCAAAAAGAGCCTGGCAAGGAGCAAACCATCTGGGAATTCTTTGGGAAACCTGTGGGGAATTTAGATGAATTTGTGAAGAACTTGGAGGAATTTGTGAGGAATTGGGGGAATTTATAGGTTTTAACACTGAGCATAATAAAAATAGAAAAATACTTTTCTTATCACGAACAATTTTGATGATTTTCAGGGAGAATTTATAACAGGCATTTGCAGGGAATTTGCGAGCAATTTCGAGTTATGTTTGGGGACTTTGCAGGAAGTTTAAGAAGTTGTTCGCACAAATTCGAGGGAGTGGTTTATTCCATAGACCTTGTTCACCCTGGTTAAAATCAAAGTAAAAAAACTTTGAAGCTTGAACAGCTAGAAACTATTCAAGCTGCATTGAAATTATTCACAAAGGATTTAGAGTATTTGATTGGCTTTATTTCAAGCCTAATTACATTAAGATCGGATTGAAATTAACAAAGATGTGAGGTAAAATGTGGTTCAATGTCATTTTGGAAAAAATCAAGCTTCAAAAAACGACATTGAAGCACGTTTTTTTTTTTTTTTTTGAGGAAAGCGCTTGAAGGATTGGCTCGAAATTTTGCATGTGGACGAAGAAAAGATTTAAAGTAAAGAAAAAAAAATAAAAATTTGCTTTTACACGCTCACCCTGATAAAAAATCGAAGTCAAAAGGCTTTAAAGTTTTGCAGCTGGGAAAGTATTGAAGCTGCATTGGAAATACTCAGTGCGGATTTGGTAAGGATTCAATTGGCCTCATTTCAAGCCTAATTATGTTAAGATCGTATTGAAATTAACAAAGTTGTGAGGCAATACATGTCCTTTTAGAAGAAATCAAATTTCCAAAAAGTTACATTTAGGGAGGTTTTATTTTATTTTTTGTAGAAAATGTTTCAGGTATTAGATTAAAATTTTGGAAGTGGATAGAGAAAAAGATGAAATTTAGGAAAAAATTAAAATTTCCTTCTGATTGTACACCTTCAAGGAGGACTACTTTGCCAAAATTGTGGGGAATTAAGAGGAATTTGTGGAGAATTAAGAGGAATTTGTGGGGAATTAAGAGAAATTTGTGGGGAATTTGGAGGAATATGTGAGGAACTTTAAGGAATATATGGTAAATTGGAGGAATGTATGAGAAATTGGGGAAATTTATTGGTTTTAACACTGAGCGTAATAAAAATAGAAAAATACATATCTTATCATGGACAATTTTGGTAATTTTTATGGAATTTGTGAGCAGTTTGGAGGAATTTGCAGGGAATTTGAAGGAATTTGCAGGGAATTTGGAGGAATTTGCGGGTAGTTTGACGAATTGTTTGCACAATTTCAGTGTGGGGGGGGGGGGGGGGGAATTCTGAGTCAAAAAATCTGAACTGCAAATATTCAGTGTTAAATGAAGGAAAAAAAATAATGTAATTTGACATTTTTACTAACAAAATGGAATGTAGAAAGAATAAATTAAAAGAAAATTGAGAATACATTCATGTATTTTTCCATTCCAGGCTCTTGAAGTTTGGAAGAAAAAAATTAAAGAGCCGAAACAGGCAAAAATTTTATTTTGCTCAAATTTATGTTGTTTTATTGTTGAAAGAAAACTTTTACACATTCAAGACTACGTTGTAGGGATTTTGAATGAAAAAAAGGGAAAAATCGCCAAAAATATTTTGAAATCCCATTTCACACATTGATATTTCAATACAAAAACCCACAAGAAAACACATCAAGAACAAATTTAAACCATTTTCTGGTATTTAGAATTTCAGTTTCCAAAAATACATCTCCCAATGGATCTGTATGACTATTTGTTTCAATTTAGGTTGTTTTAAGATCAAAACACAAAATTTAGAACATTTAAGGACAGATGTCAATTGAAAAGAAGTTCTACACCAATTTAGGACAGTTTTTCTTGATATTTCAATAGAAGATGCCCCAAGGGAAACACACTTTGAAAAAATGTTAACCATTTTTTCTATCTCAGGCCTCCTGGGTTTTCTTTAATATTTGAATTGGAGAAATTTCAACGAAAACAAATAACCAAATGCCTGGAATAGTTGAAAATTGAAATAAAAATCACCATGTTAACAAAACCTTGGGAAACTGAGCAAGTATAAGATTTTTGGCACCAATCACCACAACACAATAGAGTTGAATTTTTGTTCAATCAACAGAAAAGTCTTCATTCTGAACTTTTCATAATTAATCTGACTTTTCATAAAATTGTCCCTAAACTGAGTTTGGAAAAAGGCAATTTGAAATAAGTTTTAATGAAATCACTTACCTTTTTAGTGAACTTTGTAGTTTTAATATCAATAAAACAAGCCGCAATAGCCTTCATGTAGGAACGCGAGTTATTAAAGGTAACTCTTCCTGATCCAATTGGGTATTTGTATTTATCAGTATCAATACCTAATAATTATACAAATTTTAAAAAAATCACTTTATTGATTTCTGGAAGCAACTTACCTGCATAAACAACGCCACCAAACAAATCGTTCATTATTACAGCCAATCCATAAGCAGTCAGCATTCCGTGTAGAGCACCCACAAATACAGTTTTGCTTGCATCCAATTTTTGCGATGCCGATTTTGTGTAGTTTGAATCGCTCAGGAACCAAGGAATAATTTGAACCTAAAAAAAACCTAAAAGCATAACATAAAAAAACTTCCTAGTAGATAATCAAACTTACATCTTTAGACTTCATCCTCTTAGAACCCATTTTAAAAAAGAAGTTTTCACAAGTATAATCCGTATCGCAGGACTTTATCAGTGTCTTGACAGCCTTTTCGGAGTCCATGATAAGGTAGGCGTAACCTTTGGGTTGGGAAACTTGTCTATCTTTACCCGGCCATTCCACTCTGACCTGTCCGAATTGTCTAAATATTTGCACTAGACATTGCTCAGAAATATCCCATGGTACACCTCCCAGAAAAACTTTGCTCGAATATCCATACGGGTGTTCGGTGCGAGCTGGTAAATTTCCACTCCATGTGCACACAGCATCATATAAAGCTATAACAAACACATATAATATAAATTATTAAAAAATTAAATCCCTACATGCAGAAGATCGATGAAATCTTGCAGCTCGATCCAACTGATAATAGTTTTGCGGTATCAAATTGAGAAGACTCGAATTTGTATTCGGTCCTCCCAATGGGGCCGCTGGACTTGTAGGAAAAAAGGAACCAAGTGCTCCAGGATTGTTTTGTAAATATTGCAGAGCACGGACAGCGTTTAGATATTCCAAGTCCACATCAGGTATGGCTTCGGGTCCTGGCAAACTTTCCGATACGTCGTTAACAGTCAATGAATTCTGCTCAAACAAAATAACTAGTTAAAAAGTATGTGCAGATTATTGTTTAATTTACCAATAAATTGCCAAGTTCTGATATGTGTTGCAGGCTGGAAGCAGCAGTGGAATATGCTTCTGGAGATTCTGATACAAAACTGCGGTTCAGAAACTGCTGCTGATCAAATGGACTGTTGCTTCCACAAGAGTCACTAGAATAATTTATGGGTCAAGATTATGTTACTAAAAACTTGGAAGTTTTCTTACTTCAACGATTCACTTCTCATCGCTCTAGCAAAATGCGGGGGCGTTTGAGGACTAGATCCGGTACTTCCAAAAGAAACATTTCTCTGGTATTTTTTACTGATGCGCATCTTGCCGCTCTCGTTCCCATAATTGTTTTGACGATCGAATGTATTCTATGAAATTTATGGAAATGTTATAAATGTCTCGTTTAGTACGAAATATTGTGCGTAATTTTCATGAAATAAAGCCCTATACTTTGGCAACGATCCCGGAAATCAGAACTAAATAGGGTCATGTTTGCGATCTAATAATTTAAACTTATTCTCAAATGGAGAGGATTTTTATTTTTCGTTGATTTTCTTAAATGAATCTATAGTATAGCAGAAATAAGTTAAACCTTTTGTAGCTTTGTAGATTCTTACATAAATACAAAATTAATTCTAGAAAAAGAATTGTCTAAGGTAGGTATCTATTGCCTGGGTTTACCTCAAAAAGTAAGAAAAAAATGTATACTTAATATATTTTAAATATGAAAAGAGATGATGACATAACTGCAAGTAAGTAATCTAAAGATAGTTAATCCACTTTACCCTTGGAATGTCATTGATTTTTTTTTTCTTCTGGCATTAGACTGAGTAGAAATTGGTCAAATTCTCCAAAAAAAGTTTTAGAATAACATCAAAAATTCTCACCTGATTTTGTGGGCTCACAGGTGGGGTACTCAATCCATCTGAATAATCGCTGCTGTTGAGCTGGCCACGAGGCGAATTCAGACCTAGCAAATCTGATATGTACATTGTATCTTCTCCTGCCATTTAACACAAATTATTATACAATCAGCAGTACAAAATGTTTTATCAAAAAAATAAAAAGTTTAAAAAGCGTTTTGAGTCAAAATGTGGTAGCTGGTGCTCTACTTCTTTCACACACCACAAGCAAAACTATTGTGTGCGATTATCAAGTTACTACCTACAGCTGAGGATCAGCAGTATCAAATAAGTTTTTTTCTGCATTAGCATAGAAAAGATAAACAATTTGCCTGTTTTGTAGGTCTTTTTTGGGGTTTGATTTGTTTAGATTATAGGCAAAAGGTATGCGAATGCGATAAGAAGCAAAATATACAAAATATTCATGCATACATTAAATTTAAAATAATTTACAGTGTTTCATTAATTTAAATAAATAATCTTGATAAAAGAAGTAGCAGTTTTTCTCATACAATAATCAACTCCATAAAGAAACTATCTGAGAAGTAGTTCCATGTCTACAGTTTTTGTCTTGGATGAAATTTCCTAGAGTTAAAAAAAAAATATTTAGGAAGCATAAAAATAATTGACAAAAAATACTGCAGAAAAAACTATAAGAAGGAAATCAAATAAATTGAGCATAGTTTCAGAGGTCTCCTCAAAATCAGATTTTTTTGCCAAAAATGTTTCAATACTGAAATGAAATTTAAAGTTGTCTTTATTCTTTTGCCAACTTTTGTTCAGCAACAGAAAATGAATATTTTTTTTTCTCACCCTCAGTTTCCTCCACTTCCCACAACGGTACATCTCTCATCAACAAAGAGTTGATGGAATGGTTTTGTAGTAAATCGATGGACAACTGGGCATCATCCTGGTATAGTCTTTTGGGACGCAAAGCCTGAAAAGGACCAAACATCAGATTACCAATATACCTACCGTAAAAATTTCTTTTGAAAAAATATAAATGTGCTTTAGCCTTACCAACAACAGAAACACCACCTATTCTGAATCATTCCCAAACTTAAACTATAGAAATTCATATAGCAGACTAATTTGAAAAAAAAAACGAATGTAATATACTGTTCCACTTTCATGTTAAAATCTTTATTCAATTATTACTTATTCGAATTGTTTGTTATTACATAAAATGTGCGAGGAATACCCCCAGTGTGTCAACCATAATAATTTTCTTAATGGTGGCTGACCATCAAGAATTTCACATGATAATAATTTATGCATTTGATTTTTATAAGAGCTATGATTTTTTTTATAAAGCTGAGACAAAATTCGTCAGGATTTATAACAGCAAAAAAAGATTTGCTTGCAAATTTCACTTAATCCAGAATAATGCAGACAAAATGGTACCTATCATTAAATTAAAATGGTCTAAGATTAAAATCCATATTACATTTGACTAAAAATTGAAAATACTTCAAGCAATAGGAGGGACTTGAAACTTTCAGGGTTTATTCAGTAGGGTATTTTTATCAAAAAAAACAAACCGCAAGTGGATCTCAGGCTCAGAAATGGAATTATGAATGTTTTCTCACATTTGGAAGCTTCTGAAAAATACTTCCAGCAATAAGAGGGATTTCAAAATTTCAAGATTTATTGAGTAAGGTATTTTTATCAAACAAAACAAACCGCGAATGGATCTCTGGCTCAGAAATGGAACTATGAACTTTTTCACACCTAGATGCAAAAAAATCATGTAAAATTTCTAATAAATCACCTTTGGAAGCTTCTGAGAAATACTTCCAGCGATAAGAGAGACTTCAAAGTTTCAGGATTTATTGAACAAAACAAACTGAAACTGGATCTCATGCTCAGAGATGGAATTATCAATTTTTTTCTCACTTAGATAGATGCAAAAAAATCATGTAAAATATCTATTAAATCACCTTTGAAAGCTTCCGAAAAATACTTCCAGAAGCAAGAGGGACTTCAAACTTTCAGAATTTATTGAGTAGGGTCTTTTTCTCAAACAAAACAAACCGCCAGTGGATCTCAGGCTCAGAAATGGAATTATGATTATTTTCTCACTTAGATTGGTGCAAATTGCCAACAACCAGTTTTCTGACTATTTTAAACAAATGAAATTCGCTCTGACTGGTTTCTAATTTGTGTGACAACAGACCTAAAGTATGAAAATGTTGTAGATCATAAAATTGAAAACATGAATCTTGATCATCATCAGTGTGTAGCAATGGAAATCACCTGGTTATCATACAAAAATATCTGCAAATCATTGGCAATCAGTTGGAATTCTTGGGATGGGAATACATAAGATTCATTGATCAGTGATTGCTAAATATGGAAATCATTGTACATTTGTAAGCATATTGGTTGACCCCTCGGTAAAATGCAATCAAAATAGGATAATACAAAAAATAAAACAAAAATAAAAATAACTACATTGTTAACAAAATACCATAAGTTGCCATAAGTAACCACAAGCAGATATAGTCTAGTGAAAATGGCAAAACAATCTTCTAGAAATTAAAAAAAAAAGGAAACAAAACAAAAAAATTTGAAATTAAATGATAAACCAAATTGAAATAAAGAAACCCTTTTTTCCCTATTATTGTCCTGAGCTGCAAATGAATTGTAATTTTTTATTTATTGTCATTTACTATTGATATGTATTTCATTTAATTTTATTTATCTTGACATACGTACATTGCTATTTTGTGATCTTAACATGAATAAAGAATTTGAATTTGAATTTGAAAACACACAATTTTTAACTTTCCTAAAATTAGCTTAGCTGTCACTTTCAATAGCAAATGATTGCAAAACCTTACCTAAGATTTAAAGACGAAATGCTTGAACATACATAGTTCATTTGAAAAATTGGAAAATGCTAAAATCTTGTCCTCTTGCTCTTAACAAATTTGCATTTCTGAAATTATAATTCCAGAACAAACAAAATTTGCTGGATTTGTATTTCTTTTTAAATTCTAAACTAGGTAAACCGCCAACACCCACACCAGGAATAGACGAACTCTACAATAACATCTCAAATAGTATTCAAATCCCAAAAAATATATGCTTTAAACAAGGGGGAAATTTGAGCAAAATCAGCCCACACACAAAAAATCTAAAGAAATCAAGAAAAGAAATGGATCGAAAAAACCAAGGATATAAGAATCTTAGCAAAGATATCAATAGGAATATCCGAAAAGATTTAAGAAACCATAACAATGGAGATAATTAAGAACACAATCGAAGACAATAAAAGCATGAAATTTCCAAGATCCAAACTATCAAATGGAAGGTCAAAAATGACTAAAGTAAAAAACAAGCCGGGTTAGCGATCGTAGTGAAATGGTGACTGCAATTCAAGACTTCTACAAGGACCTGTACAGTTCTGAAGTCCAAGGCCGTCAATATCAGAGGAAAATAAAACAAAATGTAGAATCTGAAGAGGTTCCTGAAGTAAATATCATTCATCAGAGTCCAGGCGATGAAATGATTGAAATAGGTGAGACACTTATGGAACATGTAAGATTATTGCTAAATGAATGTTTAACAGAAGCTAAAATCCCAAATAAGTGGCAAAATGCAGAAATCATCCTAGTCTATAAGAAAGGAGACAGAAACAATATAGATAATTATCGAACTACCGGCTTATAGCATTTCGCAGGAAAGGTCTTGTCGTGGTTTGAGAGCTACTTATGTGAACGTGAGCAGTTTGTTCACGCGAATGGGTTGTCATCCAGCAGGCAGTGTATCTCCTGTGGCGTTCCCCAGGGTTCTGTACTGGGACCTATTCTTTTTCTAATTTTTATTATTATATTAATGATTTAACATAACTTGGGATATCTGGGCAGTTCACGTTGTTTGCTGATGACACAACTATTTTCTGGCACAATAAAAACCTTACGCAACTACGACAGGACATTGAATCTGATCTTAAGAAGGTTAAACAGTGGTGCGATGCTAACCGTCTGTGCTTAAATATGTCCAAAACTCATATGATTGGCTTCAATTTTGTACCTCAAGACCTTGCTACAAGTGATGACTATCTCTTTTGTAGACAATTCGAAATTCCTAGGACTTATTATCGACGAAAATCTTAAATTTTATCCACACATTCTAAAATTAAACAAAAAACTGGCATCCGGCTGTTTTTCAGTAAGAACTACTTTCAGGGAACTTGGCAAGGAAGTAGCTCGCAGTGTGTACTTTGCTCTGGTCGAATCCCATATTAGGTATGCATTACCCTTTTGGGGAGCTTGTGCACAGTATCTATTTCGATCGGTTTTCATCCTCCAAAAGCGTGCAGTTCGAAATCTGTGTAATGCTCACCCTAGAACTAATTGTAAAAATCTCTTCATCCAAAATAGTATCCTTACTCTTCCTTCTCTTTTCATCCTTGAAACAGCATGCTTAATTCATAAAAACAAACATTGCCTTCCGAATCACCAGCAAGTATATCAAACCCGTCAGAACAATTCTATCCCACTGCCTATACCTCATTCCAATTTAGTTAAGAGGTCTCTCATCTACAATGGTATTAAAATTTATAATAGTAAGTATAAGTCTGCAAATTAGAAACGCCCCAACACTAAAGGCATTCCGAAACCTGCTAAAAGCATTTTTATTGAAAAAAGCTTTTTACACAATTGACGAGTTTTTTGAACAGTCTTAATTTTAGTAGGTAATTATTGACTAAATAGTATTGTGTATACACTGTTTGTTAAAATTAACATTTACCTTGTTTGTTACATGCCTCACTTTTATTTATTTATTTTTATTATTTTTATTTTTTATTTTTATTTTTGTTTCTGTTTTTGTTTTTGTTTTTATTTTTCTTTTGTTGTCTTTGATTAAATTAAATTTGATTCCAGGCTATTTTATTGTTTGACAAATTTATTGTTTAGATTTGAATAACATGTTGCAATTGTTGTTGGTAGGTTATTTTTAATTATGCTTTGTCAATAAGACCTATTACATGTAATATTTCTTGGACAATAAAGTACTTTTCATCATCATCATCATCATCATCATCATATCGGGAAGATGACTTAGATGTTAGTTAAATTCTAACACGCGACCTCAGCGTACACTTACCTGTTAGAAAAAATCTAACTACGGGACCAACTACGATTGAAATACCAAGACTTAATTGCATTTATCAAATTTAAGTTTAAGTTTTGATTCCGAATTTTTTTTTTTTAGTGTTAGATAAAATCTAACATACGACCGATCGCGTTATAGGAAGGGTAGCGACCGATCCCGGGTTAAACAAAAAAAAAGATCAAGAGTACAGAAGACATCCAGGTAACTGTTAATGACCAACCCCTGGCTTTGGAATATATCTACTTATGCCGGTTTTCCACCAAACAGACAAAATAAAAACAAAACCCAAACTCAAAATTTTCCCAAACATTTTCAAGACTAGCGCGTTTTGAGACAGTTGCATTTTTGTTTCCCCGAGAAAACAAAACGTAGTCCGCTTGATGGAAACAAGAGTTCTGTGTTTATTTCAGTTTTGTTTTTGTTTTAAAACATGTTTTAAAACACAAACTCAACAGTCCGTTTGGTGGAAAACCGGCATTAGGCCACAAAATTCAGCTTGGCAAAGTAAATCAATCTTCTGAGATCACAAGAAGAATAGGCCTCTCCTGGGCAGCTATTGGCAAACTAGGATTTATCCTTAAATTTCGTGAACTTTCTATACATTTCAAAAGGAAAGTGTTTGATGCCTGTGTGATGCTGGTTCTCATATATGGACTCGAAACAATGGGAACCACCCACAAATTTGCCAATAAACTGCAAACCACCCAACAAGCAATGGAGAGGGCTATGATAGGAATCACTTTAAGGGATAAAATCCGCAACGAGAATAATCGTAGAACTGAAGTGATGAATGTACTAAGGCTTGTGGCACAACTAAAATGGAGATGGGCTGGTGATATAGCAAGGCAGGAGGATCATAAATGGGCACACAGGATATCAATTTAGCGCCCAAGAGAGACCAAACGAAGTATTGGTAGACCCCAGAGACGATATCCAGAATGTTGTAGGAAGGAGTTGGATCAGGACTGCTAGGGATAGAACAGCGTGGAGAGATTTGGAAGAGGCCTACATCCAGGAGTGGATAACCACGGGCTGAGAAGAAGTTCTTCTTTAGTACATCTACATTCAGAATTTTAGATTATTATCTATGATACAGTTATGCAGATATGATTTTTGAAAGTTTATTCATATGTATATACATAAGCAACATGACTTAACACTTAGGTACATATATACCTTTATTGCCTCTAAACCTAAACTGAGAATGTGAAGATCAAAAGTGCCACACAAATCCTCAACAAATTATTTCACCAATGCCAAGGTCCAGTTGAAAATTCCACATTTCAAAACTGGCTCAGTTGAACTCTACCTGGTACTTGAACTTGCCAATTTTAGCCCATATTGCTGTCAGAAGTATTCCAAAGTGTAACTTCTCTGACAGCTAAACATTTTAAATGGTTAAGTTCAAGTACCAAGTACGAGTACAAGTCGAATTCAACTGAACCAATATTCGAACTTCAAATCTAGGCTTAAATATGATGAAAACAAGCTAACTTGCAAAGGAAAAGATTATTTCAGATTTGGGGGAGTTTTTCAATTACTTTCTATATAGGTAGTGATGTAAAATGCTCGAGCAAGTATTTTAGGAGAACGTTCTCCAAGCAGGATCGAGAATTAACGGGAATAAACAAGCAAAAACGAGCAGGACCCGAGAATGTATGCTTTTTATCAGACGCTGAATAAAACAAAACATTTTTCTAAATAAATTCTGATTTTTCTCAAATTTCCCAAAATTCCCAAATTTCTCGTGGAAGTTCTGAATATTCTGAAAATTCTTCATAAATGTGCTGAAAATTCTCCAACTTCTTGGGAAAATATAATACATAATATCCTATTCACAATCTGTAGTCCAAAGGTACAGGTAAATTTATCACCTTTCCCTATCAAATAGCATTGAAAGGTGATAAATTTTACATGTACCTTTGGACTACAGATTGTGAATAGATAATAATTAATCTCATATTTTGTGAATTGTGTCTTGTGTCATGTTTGACAACAATAATTATTCTAATTTGGGTTTCTTTTCCAGTAGAACGCTACCTTTGCTTAAAAAAAAAAAAACTACTGCTGCTAAGTTGCTTCCTGGTTCTCGGGCTCAATATTTGATATATCTCCGCCTTCAACAGCTTCCATAAATATATCTCTACTCTATGGCGTCATGTGATTTTATTGGTTAGGATCGTGCTTGAGGACGTGCTAAATATTCTCTATCGTGCTCAATGTGCTCCGAAGGTAATATTCAGCACGAACCTTTTTTTCGTGCGCGAACGTTCGCGAATGTTCTCGAAAGCACAATCAGAACGTTCCCTTGTTCACATCACTATTTCTAGGGTAGGTATTTCAAGTAAAAAATAACCAGTATTTGAATCACTTTTTCTGTCAATTCAAGTACCAAACACAAATACTTTATAACTATTAACTTGTATATGCAGAATGAATGAAGTACAAATGTCCAGAAATAAAAGTATTGAAATTATAGACCTACTTCAAATATAAAAAGTGATTGAAATACATTTTTCAAGTCCCTAATTCACTTGATCAAGTACTGACAACTCTGGGCTTCAGTAAAGTCAAAGTTGTATAATAAGGAATAATTAGGTAAGGAAATGGACAAAATCAAAGAAATTGGATCAAACTGAACAATTGTACCTATAGCAAAAAATATTTCTCCTGCTTTATAAAATCAAGAAACAAAAACCTTAGATTACAAAAACACAGCAATAAGATGTCTTATATTTCTTTATACAAGAACGTCTACAAATGGAATAGTTTTCCGTTTTCCTTTTTGGCTCAAAATTGTGGAAAACTAAATCTTCATTTAGACATGTTGGGCATTCCAAAATACAATAATCCTGTCCTGGAAGAAGTGCCTGATTCTCGAAAAACAATAAAGGGAGCTTAAGAATAATTATGAGATTTTGATAAATTGCACATGAGTGATAAAAATAGAACATTACTTCTCTTGAGAACGCTACTCGCTCCTTTGTTTTGAGAATCAGGCACCCTGATGAGGAGCTCCTCTGACCAGAGAATCATGCAATGGAATTTAATAATTCTGTCAAATTTTTCGTATAAACTATTGTCAGTTGTCTTAAATTATATTATAACAAATTAAATGTATTTATTTGTTTTTAAAAACAATCATCCTCATCCTTGGGTTTCGCATAAATACAGATAAATAAATTTTGACTTTTCATGAAGGTGTACAGGGTAGAAGCCATTTTGGTGAAAATTTCCTTGTAGAAGACTTGGGCTCGCAATACCTTTTATGCGAAATTAAAAGCTTTTTTAAGAAAAAAAAACATTCTCAAAACTTTTTCTGTCAAAATATCCACCTGCACCTGCCAAAAATAAAGGGGAATCCCACGGGCTACAGGTGTTTTGACTTTTGAGACTAGATTATTCAATTTGGTTAGAAAACACCGGCAAAAATCGCAAAAAGTTCACTTCTTCGTTGCCCTCAAAGTGAATATATTCTCTATTTTCTAAGTATAAAAAAGTTCTTACCGATTTCTGAAAAGTAGACATTTTTTTTCACATTACAAAACTGCACAACACAACTACTTAGAAAATCAAAACTTACAAAAGAAGTTCCGTAACTATTTTTTCTTTTTTCCCTTCTTGTTCAATCTTGTTGGGGTTGCTCTTCAATGCGCAAGACTCGCGAAATCTTGAGTCCCGATTGGCCAGCAACAAGTTGGACAAGTGGTCCACGTTGCCTGATTGCCCTAATTTTCTATTTATTTATTCAAACTGAAAACGAATTCAGCAAATTATTTGATTGTTTCCGAGTTTTAGAGCCAAAAAAGGTTGCGATTAAATATATAAAAAATTGAAAATAATTTACGTTCTGTTGGTTACTTACCAATTAAATTTAAATTATTTTATTATTTGGATCCGTTTGATATTCTTTAAAGGTTTGGCAACATGGTAATATTGTGTTGCAGAGGAAAGTGTTTGAAAACTTTTGATGGAATAAAAATGGAATTATGTAATTTTGACCCTTAATTCATAGATATAAGTCTAAACCTAATGAAACTAAAACGAAAAACTAAAAGCTAAATCCCTGTTAAGAGAAACTTTTCAAACTAAAAAATTATACAAATTCAAATAGCGTTTTTGTTTGATAAATCCAGTTGAAAATAAATGTATAATATTTCTATCTGTTTCTTTAACAGGCTGATAGAAAAAGATGGGACAACACGCAGTGCTGCGAAACGAAAACGCCTTGAGCCAATAGTTGGGCGGCAATTTTCAACTTTGAAATTATTTATACCCTTTTTTAAGAAAATTTAACAATTAAATTATTTTTTAACAATCTTTGCTTATTTTAATGAAAAAAAATAGAAAAAGTATATACCTACTAGATTTAGAAAATCAATAAGGTTTTTCTTATTTTATTGCGTGGGAACTTTTTATTATGCCACCCTTTTATGGGGCCCTTTATCCTTTTATGACATTGAAGAACTTTTTCTCAGGACGAATTTTTAGTGAGTCATCACTACCTTGGGTCTGCCCTATATACTCTGCTTGTTTGTTTTTTGAGTTTTATTTGTATTAGGGATTCGTGAATCATTTTTATTTTCCGGATTTTGCTATGTTGTGTGTTTTGTTAATTTTTTTGCTCTTTTTATTTACATTCTACTCAGTCTGTTGTTTGCATTATTGTATTTTGTTTATTTTGTCTTTTTATTTAACTTTTCAAGGCTTATTATTGATCTAAGGCTTAAAGTTCCAACTTCCCAGACAGCATACAGCATACAAAGTCTCTAAAGACGCCTTTGTGTAAAGCTGGATTTATACAGCAAATAAAATAAAATGAGATAAAATAAGAAATAAGAAATAACAGTTAACTTCATGAGATACCCTTAAACTGTTTATACAGAAAATAACAAATAAAATAAGAAATGCATTAGTTATGTATTTGTTATTTTATCTTATGTTATCTTATTTTATTTTATTTGCTGTATAAATCCAGCTTAAGTCTGCATTATACTTCTGAAAGTCTGAAGACCAAAAAAGACGTCTAGAAAACGTTCATTGTTTTGGAGTTGTCATAAATTCACATCTTAAAGAAAACTATTTGGTACAACCAGAGGCCATAAAGTGAATAATGGTATATGTATTGAAAAAAGTCCTCTTTAAAAGTCATCTCGTTGAAGTGGTCTCTAGAATGTCTAGTTCTATATAAAGACGTCTTTAGGCAGACGTCTGAAAGACGTTGGGTTTTTGTAACACGACACGCCTTCAAGATGTCTTTAAGAAGCCTTAAACACGTAAGCAAAGACGTCTTGAATGTCATTTGTGGACATCTTAGGTTTTCTCTCAGACAGGGGAGTCGATGGCATATAAGTATTTCTGCTTGGAATACAGTAGCGTATTCTCCCAGAGGTTGACTGATGTCGCATCTACAAATAATAAAGGACAATATATAAAATACAGGACATTTTAAAAGTTTGAGTTGTTGAATGGGATCTGGTTCACTACATTGGTCGTTGTTTTGATCATTAGGTTCGTTTCTATATGTTCTACATTCTACATTCATATCTTCATTCGACGTTTCTTGATGAAGAGCTGCAGAATCTCCTCTTGGCGCAAGGTGGCGCGTTGATACAGTTGTTTCTTTACCATTAGCTAATCTGATATGAACATAATCAGAGTTAGCATCTAGGAGTTGCACTTCTTCCATGATCGGTTCATATACTTATTACTTGCTTTGTCTTACATGCTTCTTCAGGAAGACTGGACCAGGAATACTCAACGAGGTTGGAATTGAAGAACCATTTGTAGATCTTCGAGGATAACAGAACATTCTTTCATGCGGTGAACAATTTGTTGCTGTACATAACAAAGACCTCATTGAATGTAGAGAGTCGACCACCAGTACCTGTTGCCAATGTCTTATATCCATGTTTCTTGATTTTAGAGCTAACTGAATGAATTGCGGGTTATAAGGAATAGTGCGACTAGTTGCAATCCCGTGTCGTGTTAAGAATGTTTTCAGTTCTTCAGACATAAATGATGTCTCTCTTTCACTATGCAGGTACGATGGTGTCCCAGAAACAGAAAAAAGTTGTGTTAAACAATTTATAATAGTTGATGAGGTCATGTCAGGATAAGCAAAGCCAAATGGGAATCATCCACAATAGTCAAAATATAGCGGTTTTGGTTCTCAGATGGCAATGGTCGACCTTTAAAATATACATTTATTCTTTCGAAAGGGGCAGTAACTTTTATGATGGTCCCTTTGATTTCTATGGAACCTTGGTTTGATCTCAGCACAAACGGGACAGGTGGCTAGGGTTGCCAGATACTTAAGTTTTGAAAATGACCCTGTATAAAATTATATGAGATTGGATATTTTGGATAATGAGAATATTTTATGTATCTACTGCAAAATGCCCAAACCCGAAAAAGTTCCCATCTTGACAATTAGCTATGATTTTGAGCAGATTTTGGAATGTATTGCTGAACATTCTTTTAGGTAGGTAATTATGGATACGCTTCCTGGTCCGTCCAGGCTCATTTCTTGTAACAAATCGTGGACAACACCTTGAGTTTTTTGATGTTTAAGCAAATCCCTGACCCAAAATCGTTTTGTTATTATTTCAACTTTGTCCGACGTCAGAAAAAAGTTGGAAATATTTAATAAAAAGTGGCGGGAAATTTTTTAGCCAATGATAGGAGCTCCGTCGTACCATCGGACGGTCGGGGTGATAACGGACGTATGACACTCCGGTCTTTCACGTGTACGTACAGTAGTGATAATAGTGATATACATGGTTTCTTTCTTTTTTTGGGGAAAATATATGAGAAAGAATCTCATATTAAACATGCTAATATGAGATATGAGAAACAGTTAAAATATATGAGTCTCATATATTAAAAATAGGAGGTCTGGCAACCCTACAGGTGGCTGAAATTCTCTTGATATCGTCTAGTGAGAAAGGTAGATTCTTACATCGGACCCCAGCGCGATACAGTCTTGTTATACCAGGATGACAGAAAGAATTATGTAGATTATACAATGTTTTGTCACTAGAAGAAGGTGAAATCACAGAAGATATTCTTGAAAATGTATCTCTGCCACGATATTTTGATTTCCAGATCTGTATATGATATCATTTATAAAATGGTAGTTCCAGACGCCAACGCATTATTTTTAAATTTCTGATTTTAGAATTACCTAATAAATTAAACATAGAAGCGACCGATTTCTGGTCAGTTACGAGCTTAAAGTAACGTCCGATCAGAAAATGTTTCCATTTACGAAGTGCTTCCAGTATCATAGGCTTCTTTTTCTACGGAAGAATGTAGCTGTTCCGATTTCGTCAATGTTCTAGAAAAACGCCACTGGTTTTCCAGACTGTATAAGTTGAGCAGCAACAGCATATTCCGATGCGTCAGTTTTAACAGTAAAAGTGGCTTCATCGTCAATGGAAATAACAACATCGTTTTGTAGGTATATCAGTTTTCTCTTCAACTGTTTAAATGCAGCAGCTTCACAAGTAGACAATGGAAACTTTTTAACTCGAATCAGTGGATGTATTTTCTCAGAAAACTTATATGAATGAATTTGGAATAATGGGCAAACATGCCTTGAACTCTCCTGAGCCAAGCAGTATTAGTAGGTGCTGGCAACTGAATCAGTGGTTTAAGTCTGTCTATATCTGGTTTGATTGATTTTCATTCTATTGTATGCCCTATAGTATATTAATTTTAGTCATGCCAAAGTTGCATTTCTCTTTGTTAAGCGTCAGATTATATTTCTTAACAACTGAAAATCGTTTAAGATTTGTATGATGATGCTCTTTATTTTTACCACAGATGGTCACGTCGTCAAGAAATGCATATGTGTCTTCTAAATGTTCTTGTTTGATAATGTTATTCATATTTCTCTGAAAACAAGTAACGCCATTAGTCACTCCAAAAGGAATTCGAGTGAATTGGTATAGATTTTCACATGCTTCAAAGGCAGTGTATATACGTTCATGCGCTAGAATTGGTATCTGGTGATATGCACTAGGATCTATCGAACTGAAATATTCAGACTAAGAAATTTGGTTGACCATATCTTCAATCCTGGGTAACAGGTATGCATCCAAATGTGTATAATTTATGGTCAGTGAGTAGTCTATAACCATTCGCTTATGATTTTCATTACTGGTCACTAGCACCTGAGCTCTCCATGGAGAATTGCTTGGCTCGATTATTTTCTCTTCTGAAAGTCTTATTCGCATTTCAGCTTCAATGAATTTTAAATCAACTGTGGAGTATTTGCGAAATTCAATTGCAATAGGCTTACAATTTTCTGTCAAATGTTCGAATAATGGATATGGTTCTACCTTAGCGATAGTCAAATTACATATGGAGATCGGTGGTTTGCTTCCCCCGAAACTGAATTCTACTCCTGAATGTTGTTTGAGAATATCATGTCCAATTATAATATCAGCACATAGTTCTTCTAGAATGTAAAGTTTGGTATTTTTATAGATATTGTCAAATATCTTTATATCAGCTTTGCAAAATCCACGTACCAAAGAGTTAAAATTTGAAGATGCTATTGTAACATTCACTTTTGTAGAAAAAATTTTCATGTGTTTCTTTTACAACTGTACCGGAAATATAACTCTCTGAACTTCCTGTGTCGACCATTGCCTTCATCATAAATCCATTGATTTGCATTCCGATTAGGGCTTTTGATAAACTGACAGGGGAAGTAATTCCAGATATCCCCATCAAAAGAGTAGCAGTTGTTATCTTAGTAGAATATGGGGCTTTTGATTTTTCGATTGACAGACCTGGATGAAAAAACCTTTCTTTCCGCAGTTGTAACAAATAGAATTTTTCGCTGAACATTTATCTCTGGCATGTCTAGATCTATCACAAAAATAGCATTTAGAAGCGACAGCTGCTATAGGTCATTTTCGATCTGTACATTCGAAGAAGAATTGTCAGGAGTTTGATGAGAGATCGCAGCATTCATATTTGAACAGAAAGGTGTAAGATAAGATTCGGAATGTTGCTGAGCCGTTTCAAGTTCTCTAGCAGTATCAACGCCTTGTGTTAAGCTCAAAATACAATGTTCCAAAAGCCTCATCTGTCTTATATGAGAAGAAGTAAGACCAGTAATGAAAGTATCTCTGATGTAATTGTCCCTATTTTGATCTGCATTGACTACTTTAAAATTGCAGTCTTGGCTCATGAGCTTCAGGGCTTGTAAATATTGATCTATGGACTCACCAACTTGTTGTTTGCTTGACAATAATGAGTGTCTGGCAAATATCTCATTCTTTGGCTTGACATATATGTTTTTCAAAATATTAATCGCATCTTCATAAATGACGCATTCATTTATATATTCAAAAATAGAACTAACATAATTGATTAGCAGATTAGGTTTATCTTTACCTTCTTCCACTTTAGCAGCTTACAAAAAATTATTAAAAGTTTGATTCCAATGAGTCCATTGATGAGCGGCATTGCTGGTTTGGTTTTGGGTTCCAGGTTTTGTTCAGTTGGAGACGATATGCCTAGCGCTTTTGATTATTATCAATTATATTTAACGTAGGAAGGACTAGAATTCTTAAATATTTCAGGAATTTGGATTTATACTACCAGAGATAGAATCTTGCCAAGAAAAGTAGGAAAAAATTTTCCAATAATTCACAGCAATGACATGATATAGTAGATTTTAGGTGCCTTCGGGCATCCAGTACCTACTTGATAACAAGACACTTAAAGAAATATAACTAGTTTTCTGACTGTTTTCAACCAATGAAATTTGTTCTATTATGTTTCAGAACTTTTTCAGTTTGACTTTTTTTTATGTCTGCAATATTTCCAGCCTTGTTATTCTTACATATTTATATTTACTTCCTATCAAATTCTCTTGTTATCCATGATCCATGATTTCACCTGAGTTTTGTGTCTTTTCATTCAATTCTATCATGGTCAATTTAATATGATTTTCAAATTCTCCTAAATAAAGAAAAAAATAAAAACAGCAAAATCAAAACACGAACAGATTCTTTATTACCAGCTAACATCAAATTAAATTACGGTACAAAAATGGTGCAATTATAGACGTTTAGTCCTTATAGCCTAGTAGACATTTTCAAATGCAAAAAGAGAGTGCTTTTTATGCAAAATTTGTTTTTGGTGGCTTCGCAGTTTACTTCAGATGGGTATAATGCCATTTGTCAACTGGAAAAAAAAAGAAGGCAAATAAATGTATGTACTTAGTGATATTTAGGCAGAAAAAAATGACTTTATTGTAATTGAATACCAATGAAAATTGTCTTATTCGTATTAGAATTATACCCTCAAATTTCAGCTTTCTGCAAATTATTTCATGTAATAGTTTGTTCAAATTATTATACTTTCACAAATACCTTTTTGTAAAAAGTGACCATTTAAAACAATTTAAAGTCTGCATCGACATTCATTACTTTTTTGCAATGTTCCAACATAATAAACTTTATCAACTAAAAACAATTATTTTTTTTGAACAACTTCAAAGTTATAGGCTAGAAATTCAAAATCCTTACCAATCGGATCGACTTCTTGAGGCGGTCCAAATTCAGGAGTCTTCTGTATAATCTCGTTGGCTTCATCTGTCGAGATGTTAAAAGCATTTCCATCCAAAGTTGTATTTACGCTGGAAAATATAAATACTCAATCTTTGAAACAAATTCAATTTAACCACTTACATAGCAATTCCGTTGGCGTCAATTTCCTGGCTGACAAGTTGCTTCCAGAATCCGTGAACCTCGTCGACAATTTTGTGAGCAAAAGCCGAAGGTTTGGCATCGCCGTTGAAGGCGAACTTATTTTCCGGTTTGCCATCGGGGATTTTGTAGATTTTGAACCATTCTATTGAAGCTTTTAGTAAACCGGGAAAATGTTTTTCAATGTCGTTTACTTCGTTCATTTGGTTTGCTAATGGGTCGTTTACGTCGATTGCGATTAATTTCCAATCGGTTTCACCTGTAAAGAATGTTTCATAGAAGAATATTGATTTTGAGGTTTGTTGAATGTTATAAAAGTTTGTCATTAAATTTTACTTTAAGAAGGAAATAATTATTTTATGCCTTAAAAAGTAACCTTCAAATTCAACCTTTGAAACAATCTGTTCACACAAATCAGATTTTATTATGTACGATCTGAGATTAATAGATTACTTTCATTTCTCAAGTACTGCCTTCCTTATAGCAATAGAATAAAACCAAAAATGTTGAATAATAAATTATTGCAACAACGATCAATAGCTTTCTAAACTTTGCTAGAAAAATGGGTTATAGTAAACAACCTATAATTTTAATTTTACAAGAAAATTATTATGTATTTAGTCTTAGCAGTATTTTTTCTCTTTGATGCAAAATGTAGGTAGTCAGTTCTTACCTTCATCAATCAAAGCAATAGTTCCCAATATTTTAACATGCAAAATTTCGCCCCTCTTGGCCACCCTGTAGCCAATTTCGATGACATCGATCGGATCGTTGTCCCCTCTACACCCGGTTCCGTCATCCAGATGTTCAGGATTTTCCCAAGTTTGGGGTAGAGCTCCGTAGTTCCAAATGTAGCCGTGATGAGGGAAACAGTTGGCCACGAAACGTGGTTTGCCTTTTTTGATGTCTTGCCTGATTGGGTTCAGAGTTTCTTTCATTGTAATCTGAAGAGGATAATTTTCATTTAGATGATTCAAAGTTCTTAGACTAGCGATATATTGTATCAAAGATATTATATGAGAATAGGTAGTAGACCAATTTACAAGCAGTGTCTTCTTTGAGGGTGTTCTGGATACCTCTACTACTGGAAATCGATGTATTTTTGTATGGGAATCAGTGAAAATCAGTTGGGAATTATTGACCAATAATCAAGAGTAATCCTATGAGAACATAAAAAAAAAAGAATAGTAGTTAATCTGTCATGATGGAAAATTGCATATTCTTGAACTGATGTACCTACATTTTTTCCATGGAAAAATGAAAATCAACAGAAATCACATGGAATGATTATTATTGTTATTATTATTATGGATATCAGTCAGTGGTAGGCGGATAATAACCAATGAGTCCACTGAGTCTTTTATTTTTTTCACAATTTGTTCACAGATTGAACACCATAACGCAGAAGCATATTGTGCCAGCCCCTCATTTCTGGATCCAAAAGGTTTTGATAGTATTTGGAATATCCTTTCGTTTCTATTATTTTTAGAAACTTTGTTTTCGTCGAGGTTTTCGTTATATTTTATCTTTTCATTATATTATATTCAGTGTCTGTTGGAATATCCTTGAGTTTTTAATATCTCCAGAAACATTCTCTTCGTTATTGACAATAACTAAGTAAAAATGTTAATTGATATAGGAATACGTCCAGTATACTGGACTGGTGGGATATTTTAGTTACGATTATTAAAATATCCCGACGTCCAGTATAATGGACATTCACTTGCAGCTGTCAAATTGACAGATATCTTACATTGGATGTCTAATGGCCATTTCCACCAACTATTTTAGGGGAGCCCTAACGATAGGTATGCCTTAAACTGACATTTCTCCATATAAAAATGTCATTTTAGGGAATACTTATCGTTAGGGCTCCCCTAAAATAGTTGGTGGAAACGGCCATTAACAATGTATCTGCATAATAAATGGATTTGAAATACTATTATCTCCGTTGGGGCCCAGGGAGAAGTTCATTCAATTTACTGTGGACTGTGGCACTCAACCTGTTAATACCCACCAGAGGTAAGTATGATGGAAACATGTTGTAATAAACACCAGAAATTGTCTGTATTAATTATTAAAGAAGGGGGTCATCCACCATTGGAAATAAGTTTGATTAAAATGTCAAAAACATAAAATTTCTAGTGGACTATTCTTGAAATTTTTGAATTGAAAATAATCATAACTAATAAGCAACAATAAGAAGTCCACTAGATTTTTTTTGTTTTTGGAAAATACTTAAACTGTTGTCATACTAGCTTGATATTAAGCTGGCACTGTTGTCATTTTTTTAGAAATTTTCAAAAGCAAAAAAATTTAAAACATGGTAGATAAATTAACAACAAATTCTACACAATTCAAGTAATTTATCGCTTTTGCTGGGTTTGTCTTACCAGCTTTGACAGACATAAAAATACAAGAAACCTTCTGCTTTCCTGTATACTTCCAAAATATACCATGATGGTAGGAACCTAAGTTTATTAATAAATTCTTGTTAAAGACAAAAGGACACTTCTTTCTAATCATTGACATTGAATAATAGGACTCATAGAATGGACAACATCCTTGATATTCATTTTTCTGTACAGGGTGTCAAGTTTTAAAGTACCACCACCTGTAACTTTTTTATTTTTGACCATACATAAAAAAAGTTACAGGTAGCGGTACTTTATAACTTGACACCCGGTACATATTATCACAAAGAATCGGGCAAAGAATTCTTTAATTTCAGAGATCAAATTTGCTATTAGGTTTATTTGTCAGTTTATTTCCAATGTTTTCTGTTTCAAATTATTGAGTATTTCTCTTGATATTTCTAGTTAACGTTGACATGCATCTACTGTATTTTGAAATAGATTTTTTTCTAGCAAATCACTGGAGGCATCTTACCTCCATTTTCGCATTGGACCATCTAGGAACTTCCACCACCATGTTGAAGATTTTTTTGTCAGCATCAACCAGCAAGGGAATATCGTGCAGAGGGGAAACTGGACCATTTTTATCATCTAAAAAACCAATTAACAGGGTTGTTAATGAGTTACCAAGTACATTATAACAGAGATAACAGGGTTGTTAACATGTTAATGAGGTGCTACATTAACGGAGATTGTTTTTACCTCTGGTTTGAACAATATAATATTCTCTAACTTTGTGTGACTTTGTCCTAATAACCTAATGATCTGAACTTTCTATTGCTGCAATGTCAAGGGCTTTTTTTTTATAAATGTAATCACTCTATAAGTCAGCAATAACTAATTAGCCATTGATATTTAGCAAACACTTTGTACTTTAGACCTTAAGTTATCTACAATAAAGATACTTATTGAATACCTATTTATGATATGATAATCTTATTGGGTTAAAGGTCAGTGTTAAGGCCACTCATATGTACAGAATGCAATAAGGAAACGATAAGAAAGGTATGTCAATGGGTCAAGTGGTTAAACAAATAAAACTTACGTATGTAGACTCTGTAATCGTTTGTGTATTGCGAGCCCCTTTCAACGATATAGTAAGCCATCCTGGAATATTTATTCAAAAATTTCGGCACACCTGAACCACACAAAGGGGACCGGGAAACTGACAAAAAATTCCTACGCAAATTGTCAAAAAACACGTGTGATAGGCGCCTTGTTGCCAACATCATGCTGACTACAGTCTACAACTGTCGCTGTTTCCAGCACCATCTCTTGGTAAATCCTAAAAATTAGAAAAATATTGCCAGATAAGGCGATGTTTGTTGCACAAATATTTAGTTGTATTCCTTTCACACCTAGGAGAAGCTCCGGAACAGCTCCGGGTACAATGACTCGATTACGCTCCAGGATAGAGTCAATGCTTGCGTTCGGTATTTTGCTCAAAGAGCTAAAGGTATGTTTTCGCTTGTGCGTCTGGCGGTTGCGTCGGGCAGCAGCCGCCGGCGGCAGCCAACTGACTCAATGCATTTTATCATCATAACCGTTTTCACTTGTGCATCTCAGCGGTACCGCCAGACATCCGACCGCAAGCGTCTGCGTCTCGACTGAGCCGTGTGTCAGTCTGGCGGCAGCCGCTCTGCGGTTGAGAGTTTTTTTTATAGTTTAATGCAAAAAATATGGAATACAAATTGAAACTGTGCAAAGTTTAGTATGAAGAAAGTCCTAAACTTAGTCTCATCCGAATTTAAGTGGTTTTCAATTAAAATATGAAATCCCTCTGAATGTCGTCTTTTGGTAAGGTCGCGAATTCTTGTACGTTTTTTTGTCAGAGCCCTAAGGTACTCTTCTTCTTCTTCCTCTTCTATTAGAAGGGCCATCAATAGTACGAAGATCAAAATTATTTTTAGTACGAAGATCAAAAATTATTGCTACACAACGCAGCAAGTGAAAACATCCAACTGCACCGCCAGCCGCTGCATCTGACGCAACCGACAGACGCACAAGCGAAAACATACCTTTGGCGTGCTGAGCGGAGCCGTATTCACGTGACCAGCGAGCGAACAGAGCACTTGAATTCTGTATCAGAGTGCCCGAAATTTTAATAAACGAACGCAAAGGAGCCTGCACCGAGTACACTATAAATGAACGGACGTTAAATGGCTCGGCGAACTCAGATCAAAATACCGAACGCGCGGACTGTTGCTCCGGGGCGTTACGTACTTATTTCTTCCAAGAAGTGTTTGTTGCACCACGCATCTGTTCATTTCAGATCGGGAGCGACTAACACCGGAGCGAGTAGCTCGAGTGTTCTAAACTCTTTAAAAAGGAATACAATACAACTATTGAGTGAGAGCTCGGTTCTGCTTTTTAAGGTTTTTCAATCATAAAAAAGGCCATTGTTATTCAAATCAACCTGAGGTTGAGGAATGTTGTTTTCTTCTGCGGAATGTCAGAAATATCGGATGGATTTACAAGGAGCACCCCCCCCTTGATACCCATGTCTCCGTACAATGGCATTTAATATTCACAGTTGAGTTGAAGAGGGCGCTTCTGTACTTGGATCTCTTTAAATTTTGGCGCGTAAAAATTCGATTGTAATTCTAACCTCATAACTGAAGTTTGATGTGTGGTTTCAAGACAAGCTGAGGCTGACACTTTTAAAAATATTCTCTAAGGGCCACTGAACGCTTTAGAAGATATTTTAACTTATCCATTGCCCATTGTTCATAGGTAGTCATATTACTTTCTACTCAATTTAATCAGTTTCAAACTATTGACATTTACCGCCAAAATTTAAAACACTCCAAGTTCACTCGCGCCCTCTACAAAATTTTGAGGAACTTAACTGGTTATTTGCTGCCATTAAACAAATAATATGAAAATAAATTACAAGCAATAAAATGAAACAAGCTAATAGTTAAACCTTGAGCTGCTTTCCAGTGCCTAAATTGTTAGAGTATCATGCTCCTGGATTGTGACGCTCTTGAACTGTTCGACATAAGCAGCACTGGAACGCTTTCGTCTCAACCCCCACGATTTCGGAATTCAGGAGCATGGAACACCGAAATAAAGCTTGATGCACGAGGGGGCAGGGGATAACATAAACGAGTAGTTCAAGTGTACGACACTCTAAACATTGGAACGCGCAAAGCAATTGTGGAGCACTCCTGAGCTGCTCATGAGTAACTCAAATGGGTCACTGGAAAGCACCTCTGCTCAACTTACCAACTAAAATAGTAACGTGACAACAAAGACTGCCCAAAGTCTAAGCTCCACAAAGAATCAATAGTTGAGTTCGGAATGGGATTTCAGTGCAGTGCTAGTGCGGTGTTCGTGTAGTGCAGTGTTATATCACGTGATGAAGGTGTAATCGGCGGTGTAACACCGAATACACCATCATTTTGTACCGAGTAAACGGTGTCCTGCCATCTTCACGCCATTCGGGCCAAATTATTTCCAAACGCAAAAAAAGTTTACACCAAACTCTCCTATCAATTAACGAACGCCAAAGTGTCAATAGTGTAAAAAGTGTCGACCCTTTCTACTACAGTGACTCTATTACCACAGTGGCAAAGATTACGCCGCCGTCTTGTTCCCAACTTCTTGTTACTTTTAAATATAAATATTTATATGGGATTTAGGTGAACATCCATCATAAATCATGGAAAACAACGTTTTTGATGGCTGTTAGCTTGGCCCTGATTAGTGGAGAATTGACAGGACGCTAAAAAAAGGTGGATAGAACCCGTTCGAAAACATGAGCTCGTTCGACCTGCTCACTCCATGTACTCCATGACACTCGGACCTTTCGAGTATAATGTGGCTTTTTGGTTTGAGAGTAACTTGAATAAGTTCACGTTCAGTTATACGGAGTCGAGTAAAAATGGAAGGCGATATTGTTAAACTGTAGTTCATTTATAGTTGTATTGCTTTCAAGAGTTTAGAACACTCGAGCTACTCGCTCCGGTGTTAGTCGCCCCCGATTTGAAAGGAACAAATGCGTAGTTCAACAAACACTTTTCGAAAGGAATAGGCACGTAACGCCACGGAGCTGTTCCGGAGCTCCTCCTAGGTGTGAAAAGTATTACATGTATCATGAGAGAAAGAAAATGGAAGCGCTGATTTTTTAACTCTGTCAACATGTATTTGAAGTTTTTTATTTCGAACACTCGCCTTTTTCAAGGTATTAGGCAATTCAAACCACGTGACTTTCAAGATGGCGTGGCGGCTACACATGGGCCAAAAAACAGAAAAAAATATCTAGAATCTGCTCGATTTATTAGTTTAGGTACCTATAGTCAACAAATATTTTATTAAATAGTCCAAATCAAAGTTGCACGCAAAACTCTAAGCAAAATAATTTGAAATACGCATAAAAACACATTCAAAACAAACTTGCTTGGCCGCCACGCCATATTGAATTTCCCTATCTGACAGATGGATTGAATTGCCTAATTAGACTCTCTTAAGTTGAATGGACCACCCGGTATATACAAGATACCAGATAATGGCATGTAATATTGACAGTTGAGTTGAAGAGGGCGCTTCTGTACTTGGATCTCTTTGAATAGGGCAATCCAACGACCTGTCAAAATGGAATTCAAAATGGAGGCCAATGCCTTTTTTCCACTAATAATTTCTTAAACTAAAAACTTTCCATCTTAGAATACGAAAATTATCCTCCCAAACACTAGAAAATCATCTAAAAGCACCACAAAATACACAAAAAACAGTTTTTTGATGAAAAATTTCACGATTGCTTCAATTAAATTTATGGCGCCAATTTTTTGGCATTGACCATGCATTGACCACCATTTTGTTTCGATTGCCCTATTTTGGCGCGTAAAAATTTGATTGTAATTTTAACCTCAAAACTTAAGTTTGATGTGTGGTTTCATGACGAGCTGACGCTGACACTTTTAAAAATATTTTCTAAGGGCCACTGAACGCTTTAGAAGATATTTTAACTTATCCATTGCCCATTGTTCATATGTAGTCATCTTTCCTCCTACTCAATTTAATCGGTTTTGAACTATTGACATTTACCGCCAAAATTTAAAGCACTCCAAGTTCACTCGCGCCCTCTACAAAATTTTGAGGAACTAACTGGATATTTGCTGCCATTATACAGGAGAAAAAGGGTTGAGATTGAGAGGGCGAATTCTCATGAGCGTAAGTTGACATTTCCGGCGTAATCAAGTGATAATATGGTGTATATAATTTGATTGGTAAAATATCCAACATGGCGAATATTTTACAAATAAAACCCAACCATTTTATCACGTGATTACGCCAGAAATGTCAACTTACGCTCATGAGAATTCGCCCTGAAAAATCATTAAAAAAAAAAAACAACCCAAGGCTGATCCAAGGCCAAGGTTCTCAAAGTTGATAGGTTGTCTGGTAATGGGAAACAGATGACGACATCTAGGCTGCTTGATGGAAATTTGCATTATGATGAGAGACTCTTGGTCGTGGCGCCATCTGGGACTTGGATACAGCACTAAAACAAGATGTTGCTGTATTAGTAGTACTGAGATTGGTTCTTTAAAATCCTATATATTCCCATGGAAAACGCCGCCAATGTGCTTTACGCAGTACCGATATACATTGATCACGGTACCTAAAAAGACTTCCAAATTACTTTGAGGGTGGTTTAAGGTGTTAAAACTGATAATTGCGATCCATCGGAAAAAGGGTTTTTGTGAAAATATGGACATTTCCACCATAGTCTCGGGCACAAATGGTACTGGAAGTTATAAGCATTACCACAATATACACTGTTGAGGGTACCTAAAAATACTTGCCAATAACTTTGAAGGTGGTTCAAGGGGGTGACACTAATAATTACGAATTATCGAAAATAGGGTTTTTGAAAAAAATATGGACATTTCCACCTTAGTCTCGGGTACAAATGGTACTGGAAGTTATAGGCAGTACCACAATATACACCGTTAAGGGTACCTAAAAATATTTCCAAATAACTTTGAAGGTGGTTCAAGGGGTGAAACTAATAATTACGATTTATCGAAAATGGGGCTTTTGTGAAAATATGGACATTTCCACCCTAGTCTCGAGTACAAATGGTACTGAAAGTTTTAGGCAGTACCAATATACACCGTTAAGGGTACCTAGAAAGATTTGCAAATAATTTTGAAGGTGATTCAAGCGGATGAAACTAATAATTACGATTTATCGAAAATAGGGTTTTTGTGAAAATATGGATACTTCCACCCTAGTTTTGGGTACAAATGGTACTGCAATTTTTAGGCAGTACCGATATGCACCGTTAAGGGTACCTAAAAAGACTTGCAAATAACTTTGAGGGTGGGTTCAGAGGGTGAAACTAATTATTACGATTTATCGAAAATAGGGTTTTTGTGAAAATATGGACATTTCCACCCTAGTCTCGGGTACAAATGGTACTGAAAGTTATAGGCAGTAGGTACCAATATTTAGGGAACCTCACTTGATTTGTAAATAACTTTGAGGGTGGTTTGAGGGGGTGAAACTAATAATTGCGATTTATAGAAAAAAGAGTATTTGTGAAAATATGTATGTAGGTACATTCTACCCTAGTCTCGGGTACAAATGGTATTGGAAGTTCTAGGTAGTACCATTATACACCGTTCAGAGTACCTAACTTGACTTGCAAATTTCTTCAAAGGGGTTAAACTGATTATTGCGATTCTGAAAAAATGCGTCTGCATCAAATATGAACATTTATACCCTAGTCTCGGTCACAAATGGTAGGTACTAGAAGTTATAGGCACCGTTTAGGGCACCTAAAGTCTATTTATTACTTTTTTACATAGGACATTGCATCACGCCAGAGGTATAAAGATTATACATAGTTTTATTTCATTCTCCTATAGTTCTTTCCTTGGAAATTGGAGTTGTTTCTATGTCATCCCATGCTATCTACTTGTATAATTTTCTTTATGATTTAATTTCCTTCTTATTCATGTCTTTTGCACTTTCAATATTTTTCTCTGTTGTCATTTAAATTTGCTACAATTAGTTTTTAGAATCAGTTTGAAATTGATAGTTTCTGACTCTACTTCCCTAATAAAAACAAAGATAGATTCAAGAAATCCTTTTTTTTTATTGGGTGGTATGAATAAAAACGAAGTACTTGCTACTGCTAAAAGTATTAGTATGTTCTACGTAGTATTTACTTCAAAACGAAGTAGATACTACATTTCGAAACTACCGAAATATAGTATCTGCTTCGTTTTGAAGTGAATACTACGTAGAACATACTAATACTTGTAGTAGTAGCAAGTACTTGGTTTTTATTCATACCACCAATTGTCTTTTGCCTTCAAGTCCGATAAAGGAATTTTGGCACAGGAACACACCACTTCGGTTCATGATTTCTCAGCCACCAGAATCTATGTCGAATCTGCAATGGCCCAGAAACTAGAAAATTCGAAATTCACTCTCGAGCGCTCCAGAGTCAAGAGAATCTAAACGGTAACTGATCCAAATCCATCTTTACAGCATTCCAAGAACCCAAGGAAATCTAAAATTTACTCTATAACGCTTAAGAGAGCTAGGAGAGTAATTCTATAGACTCCAAGCTAGGAGAGTATACATCCAATTCACAGATCCCCAAAAGCCAGAAGCGACTATTCGACCTTCGAAATGGATGAAATAAGCAGCTCAGCCCAACAAAAAGAACTCGGAAAACCGACTAGCAAACATAGAGATATCTCATGAAAAAAAACATATTTAACAAATTCAAGTTTAATTTTTAGCATCTCTAATGCCCAAA
The DNA here is from genome assembly GCA_917834065.1 of Ceutorhynchus assimilis. Lineage (NCBI taxonomy): Eukaryota > Metazoa > Arthropoda > Insecta > Coleoptera > Curculionidae > Ceutorhynchus > Ceutorhynchus assimilis. Next base: position 11,751,897 of record OU892281.1, read on the forward strand.
TAAAAACGACATTCAACGTCCAATATCAAATCTGTTAAAACAGCTTCCATGTTTCCAACGCAATTTGCTCTTATTTTCAAATTTTTCTACTCAGGACAGACTGTGAGCTAAACGAGAATGTTTGTTTAGATAATTAAAAATGTTCCAATTTGCTCCTCTTTTTAGTATTCGCGTTTATATGACTCCACAGTTCCAGAATTTATTAAAAACAAGCTGAAATTGCTAGGAACGCAATTTAATTCTTTTTTCCTTTGAGTTTCTATTTTCTAAACTGAAAAGAGGCAATTTGACGCGGCTTAAATTCTAGGCTCTTGGTCTGATGAGACGTGTTTTTATTTGAATTCAATAGCTAGCAAGCAGTCGTAGTAAAGATTATTGAGATTTTAATGCAATAAGTACATATTAAATGGAATGTGTAGGTTGTATTTAGAAAATAAATTCGATAAATATATTGATCTGAAACAAAATGTCTGGGCAATAACCTGTCATACAATAGCTTGACACGAAAAACACCGTAAAGGAAAAATTAAAAACTTTCCAAAACAAAACGCAAAATCAACAAGTAGTCGTAGCGAAACCAAGTATAGAGTCGCAACTTCGGGTTTTACGGGAATTGCGAAGCAACAAGTGCCCGTGCTTGATCGAAACTAAACTCCGAAACGTAAAATGTGTCGGGAGTTGAAATAAAAAGCAGTCCGCAATAACTTTATCACTCGCAGTGACATACGAACTTCATCGCGAACAAGTTCGGTTTTCGACAAAGGGAAACGGTGAAAGTTTTTCGAAAGTTTCGCGAGTGCGAGTTATTTTTTATTGGTTTTTTCGGAGGATTTTCGACTAATAATAATTAAAAGTAAGGATTATTCTTCTTAAAAAAATATTGGAAAATTGTAATATTCATGGTAGTAATGTTATCTCAAAAACTTTATTTTTTTCAAAAACTATAATACACCTTATAATAACTCAATGCCGATTGGTTGTAGATTTTTTCTGTATATTATACAAATAATAATTGGGCTTGTTATTGTCGCTCCTCAATTTTTTCTTGGACGAGTGAAAAATTATAAAATAATTGTGTTTCATACCTTTAAAAGTCGTGAATATATTTTACAGAAAAAAATATTTTTTCGTTGTTCTCCGAACATTTTATTCGACTTGGCTAAAGAGTGCCTTTAAATAGAAAAAATACCATTGGAAAAAGGGCCTTAAAAATAACATTCCCCTGGCAGTTTTGACTAAATCACTGACCAAAGTCCATGGAAGAAAAATATCCTAAAACAATAAGACTTTTCAAAACTCTAAAAATTTTAATCTATATCCATTAGTAAATCCTCGATATCTTTGCTCCCTTTTTATTTTCCTTTAACACTGCAACGAACAAACTGATGACCAAAAAAAAAAGACAAAAAGAAAAACGATAAAATTCCATGTCATAACTTTCTATTAGATAGACATGTGAAATTTCCTCTTGGAGAGAAAATACACGAAAGCGTCATTAGGAACTGATTTTTTACAATTTAGGGTCAAGAGAAAAATAGTGACGATAGTTAAGAGGTTACTTTGAACATTACGGGTTGATGACATCAGAATTTATTTTCTAAAAATTGAAGGGAACTTTCGAAAATTATTTGCAAGATTTTGAACCTAAAGCAGTCTAAGAAGTCACTAGGTAAGAAGGAAGAAAGCATGTCACATTTGTGAGAAACCTTTCACGAGGAAGGACTTTGATGATAGTAAAATTGTCAATAACCATAATAATTTTACTGTTGCATTCAGAGAATTTGCTCATTCAATTTGCAATTTAGAATTTCGTAAATTATTCATAGTTCCTCTGGCCTTTCACAATCTATCAGGCTACGATAGACATTTCATTTATTTTTAGATATACTACGTATTTCTAAAACCTAAATACCGTTGTATAGGGTGTTTTTTTATGTATTGATACCCCACCTACAGCCTTTACCTTTACAGGTAGAAGAAAGGTGTAAATACAAAAGTTATACAGTTTTAGCTGAATTTTTAGAAACCATGGTCAGAAACAAAAGTTGAATGTCAGAAATGTGAAATTTTAAATGCTTCCAGCTTTTTCCAAATGGGATGCCCTATATCTCATTCTATATTCTTGAAGAGCACAATACCCTGATTCCAAAAATATATAAGTAGTTTGTTTATATTTGATTGAACAGTCTCTCATATGTTCGGCTCCAAAAATTGTAAAAATACTATCCTACTACTGATTCTGTGAACCATTCTACCTGCACAGGTGAAAGCTGCAAGTAAAATTTGAGGTACTTGGTTTCCCTGATAGTATTTTTGAAAAAAGCTGAAAGCATGCAACATTTCACATTTCTGACATTCAATTATTGTTTCTGACCATGGATTTTGTAAATTTAGCCAATACTGTACAACTTTTGTATTGACACCTTACATCTACCTGTAAAGGTAAAGGGGTGTCAATATATAAGAAAACACCCTGTACTAGAACAATAACTTATTATGTAAAGTCAGAATTTGTAAGATTATCCACTTTTTTCAATTTGCCTTTTAACAGGAAATTAGTAATGGTACTTTACCAAACTAGTAACATAATGTAATGAGTTATTGAAGTACAAAGGAGTGGATTGTTGCGGAACTTATGGGTGGACTTCTGCGGGACGAGCGTAGCGAGTTCCGCAGCCATCTATTCACCAATATGTTGTTCAAGTACGATACTAACTTGAATCACTCAAATGTCAGTTATTCTCATTAGTTCAAAAACTACACGTTTCAGGTGAGTGTCTTATTTGAATAGTTCAACAGTATATTGGTAAATAGATGGCTGCGGAACTCGCTGCGCTCGTCCCGGTAGAGGTCCACCCAAAAGTTCCGCAACAATCTACTTATTTGTAAAATAACTTATTATATAAAGTCAGAATTTGTAAGATTATCCGCTTTTTGTCAATTTGCCTTTTAACAGGAATAAGTAATGTTACTTCACCAAACTAGTAACATAATGTGACAAGTTATTCAAGTACAAAAAAAGTGGATTGTTGCGGAACCTATGGGTGAACCTCTGCGGGACGAGCGTAGCGTGTTCCGCAGCCATCTATTCACCAATATGTTGTTCAAGTACAATACTAACTTGATTCTCTCAGTTGTGAGTTTTTCTCATTTAGATGAATGTCTTACGTGAACAGTTCAACAGTATATTGGTGAGTAGATGGCCGCGGAACTCGCTGTGCTCGTTCCGCAGAGGACTACCCATAAGTTCCGCAATAATCCACTTATTTGTACAGGGTGTTTTTTTATATATCAACACCCCACCTACAGCCTTCACCTTTACAGGTAGGAGAAAGGTGTAAATACAAAAGTTGTACAGTTTTGTTTGAATTTTTAGAAACCATGGTCAGAAACGAAATTTAAATGTCAGAAATGTGAAGTTTGGCATGCTTCCAACTTTTTTCAAATGGGATGCCCTATATTTTATTCTATTTTCTTGAAGAGCACAATACCCCGATTCAAAAATATATAGTTTGTCTATATTTGATTGAGCAGTCTCTCGTATATTCGGCTCCAAAAATTGTAAAAATACTATCCTACCACTGATTTTGTGAACCATTCTACCTATACAGGTGAATGCTGCAGGTAAAATTTGAGGTACCTACTTGGTTTCTCTGATAGTATTTTTAAAATTTTTAGAACCAAATATGTTGGAGACGGCTCATCCAAATACAGACAAACTATATAGTTTTGGAATCGGGAAATTGTGCTCTTCAAGAATATAGAACCAAATATTGCGCATCCTATTTGAAAAAAACTGAAAGCATGCTAGATTTCACATTTCTGACATTCAATTTTTGTTTCTGACCATGGATTCTAAAAATTTAGCCAATACTGTACAAATTTTGTATTTACATCTTTCATCTACATGTAAACGTGAAGGCTGTAGGTGGGGTGTCAATATATGAAAAAACACCCTGTACATACACACAGGGTGTACCATTAAAAACGAAACAGGCTAAATATCTGATACCAAGTTTATTTTTGAAAAAATCGCTCGTACACGTAATTTGATTTTCAAAGGGGGAAGTTTTTTGCAATCATTTTCAGCATATCAACTTCAACTCTCTAGGCGGCCTCAACTATTTCAAATGGAACAAGGGGTCAAGTGATACCTTTTTCAAAAAAGTATTCAATTTTCTTTTATTTGATGTCATTTTAAAGAAAATTGGTCGCTCTTTTGAAACAGATATCACTCTAACCCCTGTTCCATTTGGAATGGTAAGGGTTAGTCCCACCCCCGCTAGAGGGTTAAGTTAGCTTAGGTTTCAAACACTCACATAATCAAATTCCGTATACGAACGATTTAAAAAAATAAATAAAAGCGACATCAGATATTTATCCTGTTTTGTTTTAAATGGTATACCCTGTATACATATACGGATTATCTGAGTTTTCAGTTATCCGATTTGGGTACACCCCCACGTTACCTCGGATTACCGGAGTTCTATTGTATTTTCTACAAATTGAAGAGTAAAGTTTCGAAACCTAATTACTTGATAATGGACTTTATTAAAGAGCAGTTGAAGAAGTGGGTATTAAAGTAAAAAAAAAATATGAATATTGAATCCTTATACAGTTTTCTTTTAAATTGGAATATTATTTGAAACAATTTTTTAAAAATATATTTAATTTTTTAATTTCAATTCAAAATATACAGTAGCTGAATCTGCAGCAGTAAGTGTTTGTTTAAAACAATAAAAATAAGATTATATTAACTAACAATATGAAATAGAAGAAGGAAAAAGCATGTCAAATTTGTGAGAATCTACGAGGAAGGACTTTGATGATGGTAAAATTGTTCATTTTACTGGTAAATTTGAAGAACTTGCCCACTCAATTTGCAATTTACAATTTCGTAAATTATTTATAGTTTCTCTAACCCTCCACAATCTCTGAGGCTACGATAGTCATTTTATTTATTTTCAAGTACCTACCTATACTACGTATTTCTTAAATACTGTTGTACAAAATCTAAGTTAACAGAATTGAACCATTTTTTCTCATTTAATTCGATTTTAGACCAATTTTAAATATTTTGAATCCACGTAGAATCTCCGTAGGTATTCTTATTTTAACGAAACAAATAATTAGCAGCCACTATTTACCAAAGATAATTTGAAAATTACGAGAAAGAAATTACTAAAATAAATAAATATTTAAAACAAAAAAGATCTTGCCCATTTTTGAAACTTCATACTAATGTTGAACAATTTCATTTTGTTTTTTTTTTTTTTTCGTCAAAACTATTTTAACACATGCACATACCTAAATGAAGTGCCGTCAGAAATTTTCTATATTCTAAAGAAAACTTGTGACGTATTTGAACATAAAGTGTACGTGTTGAGAAGTGAAGGAGGCCTTTTGTTGGAGAATTTCTCTCGAGAAATCATTTTGCGTGACCTGACGGATCTTTTCGAGTTTTAACATGCGAATAATAATTTGAGAAAATGTAGCGTTGGAGTTGAAAATGATTGACGTTAAGTTGGAAAATTTGATTCTGGGCTCGGGAAAATAATTCGAAAGTCTAAGGAGCAATTTTTTTTTTTTGACTTCTTGTTATTTCTTTAAGTAGATTATCTGATAAAAAAAGGAAAATTGGGAACAATTTTGTACATTTTTTTTTAAAGCAGAGGAAAGTCAACTAAACTAAACAAATTTTATTATTGGGTGAAATTTGGAGCATTCTTGTAGATTGTGATGGTTGGGGTGTTTAGATCTATTGAGCTACCCCTTATAGTGGGTTTCCAGATTAAGGCTTCTGGCAAAGTATAATGTTCTGGATGATTTAGGCTGTACTGTGGGGAATTAAGGGGGAAAAGGGTGTTTTTAAAAAGCCCTTTAATAAAAATTACTATTTATTACGAGTAAATTGGAACTAATTCTAACATTCAATTGCCTACAATTTATATATAAAATATTGCTTAGTTTAGCAATCGAATTCAATCGAAATTAGCTTGCTAATATCGGGTTGTCGCTGCTGAGTCATGGGTTCAATGGTATTTGGTAATATTCTGCACTTAGTCTTATTTCTTCTGGTGTTACACTATGTCCAAGAAAGGTAACTTTTTTTTTGAGGAACTCGCATTTGTCCATTTGAATTTTGAATCCAGTTTCTTTGAGACGTTGAAAGATTTTTGAAAGATAAACCAGGTGCTCTTGAAGTGATGTCCTGAACACAATGATATCCTCTATGTACACTAAGCAATTTTCTCCTTGAAAGTCTTCCAAAATGTTATCCTTTACCCTTTGGAACGTAGCTGGAGCGTTTTTTAATCCAAATGGCATCAGGACATACTCGTAATGGTCATTTTCGATATTGAAGGCATATATCTTCGTTAGCCATTTCGATTTTGGTGAAAACCACTTGCCAGATCCAAGGTCGTGAAGTACTGGCATCTACCAAGTTTGTCCAAGATGTCTGGTATGTTCGGCATTGGGTATTTTTCGTCGATAGTTTTCGCCTTCACTTTCACACAGTCCACTATTATCCGCCATTTTATTTTTCCGGAGGCGTCTGGCTTTTTTGGAACTATCCACTATCTATCGGGAAACACCATGGTGACTGGCTTGGTCTGAAAATTCCTTGATCTAACATGGAAAATATCTGGTTTTTCACTTCCTCCTTATAGATATGTGGATATCTATATGACTTGGTGTACAATGGAATCTCATCTTTTGTTTTAATATGGTGTTTGATCTGGTTTGTAAAGGTCAGGGACATGTCGGGATAATGGAAAATGTCTGTATACTTCCTCTTTGGATAACGCACACCTAACATGGGATTTTTGGGCTCTATAGATTTTGTCCATTTGTTGATATGTTGTAGAGGATTTAATTCTTAACAACCTTTAAATGGGACGAAATTTTGTAGGTATTACGGTCTTTGAGATATGAGCGTTGGAAGATGAACTTTTTTGCGATTTTTTGTGTGGACAGTATACGAGAAACTGGTGTTTATCAGTCAAATTATTGACAGGTCGACATATTTCACACAATGAACTATAAACTACACGTACCTGGAATGGCCCGCCGATCCATAAATTTGCGGCAAATTGAGATGGAGAATGTGGGGTAAACCTATCTCTATTTATCTTATCGGCTAATTATGGAAATCTTTCTTTGTCTAAAAAATAATATATTTGAGGTTAGGAATATCCAAACCTAGCAGCAATGAACTGGAGAGAGAAAGGGATTCCCCACTATGTAGCTTTTTTGGACGCACTAAGCGCGATGACAAATGCCATACAAATGCCATATGCGACAACAGTCGGTGCCATTCCAGATACGTGTAGTTTATAGTTCATTGATTTCACATCACTAACAAATGTCAATATAGGCTAAGCCCGGGACTGCACTGGCGCCAACATTGACCCCAGTGCGGTCCCGGCCTTAACCTATGTTGACATTAATTTGTAAGTGACGTAATATATGTGAACCTGTCAATATTTCGACTGATAAATACCAGATGAATACCAGTAGCACCAGTATCTCGTATACTCTCCACACAAAAAGTCGCAAAAAGTTCATCTTTCAACGCTCATATCTCAAAGACCGTAATGCCTACAAGATTTCGTCCCATTTAAAGGTTGTACATAATTAAATCCACTACAATATATCAAAAAATGGGCAAAATCCATAGAGCCCAAAAATCCCATGTTAGGTGTGCGTTATCCTTTTGTATTTCCTTTTCTTCCTGTGAATTTAGGTGATTAGTTCTGATTTTAGGAATCTTGCCATGCGTTGACGGAGATTCTTGAGAAATTAGATTTTGGTGTAGGTATGGAACTGATCAAGGTCCAACTACGTATTAATGACTGGACTTGTCAGGGCTATCTGAAGTTTTTCGTCGGTTGTGTTGACAATTTCAGTCAAGTGAGTTGATTACAAGCAGATGTGAGTGTTTGAATATGGAAAGCGCCTGTTGATGGAAGAAAAGTTTCTTACTTGTTTTGACGTCTGGATTATTATGGTGAACTTCTATGCAAGTCGAAATAGTATATTTAGAAGTCCCATACTTTTTTTCCTAAAGTTTCCTTTGCGCTATGGTTCACTAGCGGATAAATGTTCATGAACGACGAGGATCCTTAAGGACTCTTCCATTATCCTACTGACTGCGCCAATTAAGCGTTTTCCCTGGAAAATGGTGTTTTTGAAAAGCCCTTTAATCAAAATATTTATTAAGAGAACACAATGTAAATTGGAACTAATTCTAACATTCAATTGCCTACAATTTATATATAAAATATTGCTTAGCTTAGCAATCGCATTTAATCGAAATTAGGTTGCTTATATCGGGTTGTCACTGCTGAGCCATGGGTTCAATGATATTCGGTGGTATTCCGGATATATGGGGTCATTGATCCGTAATTAGGGCGTCTACCAACCGTTGGAATGAAGACCACATTCACATTCCGCCAACTGGTGGGAATAAGCATTTGTAGCTACCTTTGAAAGTGTGGTGCTGAAGATCCCATCTTCACCTAATGATTTGTAGGACTGAAAGTTATTTTTAGCCAATTTAATCTTATTTTCGGTGGAGCGTACTTACATGTATTTGTCTTATTTGTCAAATGATTTGGGCAGAAATAATGAGAGAGTTTAGGTGAAAACGATAATGAAAATTTGTCATAAAAATTATTGTGTGTATCTGGAAAATACAGACTGACATGATGAATTTCGAATTCATGCGAAGAAATTTTTTACTGGGAACTCTGAATATTTAATACAAGGCAAAAAGTTTTTGAAATAATTCAGGCAATCGTGACCTGTAAGTAGAAATTCTTACATTATAAGAGAATAATTTTCGATGGATTCTCTAATTTTTTTTTTTTTGTGAGAGACTATATATTCGTTATCCGATTTCACCTACACAGGAAATATATTAATATGAATATTTTAGTACATTATTGTAAATAAAATTTAATTAAACAACATCAACAATGTGCAAAAAATGGGAATGGAATAAGAGCTTGTGTATAGGCAAATATTTCAATTAATTTTGTTTATAAAATATTTGAAAAAAAAAAAAAAATCTCCATTAGCTAAATGTGTTCCATATTTCTACACCCCTTAATCAAAACTTGATTGCTCCAAAGAAAACTTGAGAACATACTTGTGCAAACTCGAAAACTTTCGGCTTTGTCCCAACGAACCGCAATCTGAGATTTTGTTATGTAAAAATTAAAATCGTTTCACGGAAATTTTTGTCATTAGTTAAAATTCGAAACTATTTTTGTCTTGTACAAACTCATTAAAATTCATAGAATAAAACTTTTCATAAGTTTTAGCTTACAAAAAGAGAAGGTAAATTTTATTGGAAAAAGTTCAACAATAATAATTTTTCAAATTGAAATGAGTAGGTTTCCTTTATTAAGCATTAAAGTTTATACCTATAAGGGAAAATTAGTGACTTTATAAAAATGTACATCATACTTGAATAAATTATGAGGACTTATTTTTTATAAAATGTATGTCATGCTCTTCTAAAATTTTACGTTTAGCCTTGGAATATTAAATAGCCCTTGGAATTTAAATTACTCTAATAGTATAAAAGGGCCCATGAATTTAATACATTAATTCAAGAAATTAGTTCTGCTTTGTAAACGTCCTCTTTATGGGATTCAAAGAAGAGCTGCCGGAATTCAGTCTCATCAAAAGTAAAAGTATAAAATCGTGAAATTTATGAATACAATTTTAAGGCTTTATCCACGTTCAAAGTTTAGGAAGAAAAGAGTTGTACATTCCATAAGTTTGAGTTGAGTTTTTTTTTTTTCAATCCTGATCTTCATTTGCGATTCCTTCAAGATAATAATTGAATAGAAAATCTCAACCACCAAAATGTGTTTTCCAAGTGGGTCTTCGCCAATTAGGATTGAGCTTTATAACGGCCTCATTTATCATCCCCAATTCAGAAAAAAGTCCCTGCTGCTGCCCGAAGTAAATATATAGCACATTTTTCTATAAGTTCTTGACCCACTAGTCTCTTAAAGCACTTTAGAAACCTATTGGAGGGTCCAAAACTGTATGAGAATAAAAATATATCGGTCAGACTACAGGCGTTATTTCACTTACTGATAAATGAAATAGCTTTTATAATAAAAATATAAAATTCTCATGGCTCCGCACGTGCTTGGACCCTATATAAAGCCATTGGAAAACGCTTAATACTCGCAAGTTTTTATTGGCATCTGCTGCCAAATTGCAACTCGAATATCCCAAACAGAGTTATGATTTTAGTAAACAAATTGATGAACGGTTGTGTCATAAAATGTGCTCAGCCGGAAATTGCTCCGGCTATAAATCGAAAAAGTAAACGGCTCAAATTGTCAGACGCAGCAAAAATTATTTGATGCAATCAATGGTCACTCAACAGAAGCTCGACAAAATTAAACCACTTGATTTGTGTGTGATGGCCAGCAATCGATAACTTTCTCAAGTGTTTAGGGGTTAAATAAAAATATTGGATATAAAACTTATCATTGCTCAAAAGCACTGTAAATTCTTTTATGCTTTAGGATTTTATATGATGAGATAAAAGTGCTTTATGGTTTCTTGTTTAAAATTGCATAACTGTATAGTCACGAAAAACAATTTTTCAATAAAAATTATTGAACCACCACTTGAAAGGTCCCTTTAATACGGTTATCACCGTTTAAGCGAGTTAAATGTTGCCTGATGGCACTTAGACTATATTAGCACAGAAGGTGGCTCTATTAATTTTCCTTATATAGACACCGTCTTTGGGGGGCTTTCGTCGATAACAAGATTCAATTAAACCTAAGTTCAGAACGATATCTTTTAACATCGACTATAAAAGTGTCATAACTAGTTTAATAAATGGCTGTGAGCTAAGAAACTGCTTGAAATAAAGAGTGGAAGGCAATATATCAAACGGTCAATGAAGAATTTTTAATCAAAAAATTAAGTTTTGGCATCATGGATGTGGTGATACACCTTTATGTTTTAATACCATGTATTTGTATGTCATTCAAGATTATGTCGTTGATTATTTGTCAAGTTAATCTTATGCTTAATTTTGTCGATTGAAGCCTTATTTCTGGGGTATTTGCACTACAATTTAATCGATATTATGGACAAGCTCCTGAGACTTGAAAGGTTTGATAATGATCCCAGCTCATCAAATGCAGCGAAGGAATGGAGTCACTGGAAAACTACATTCCAGAACTACATGTCGTTAGTAAAGGATGTAGAGGAAGTACAAAAGCTGCAGCTATTCACAAACTATGTAAGTCACAACGTCTTCGAATACGTTTCTGAATCAAAAACCTACGCTGATGCTGTGAGTATCTTAGATAACATCTACAGTGTGTTTCAAAAGTCTGGGAATGGCCAAATATTTCCATAAAGGCTTGAAATAGAATTACGAAATTTTCTGCGAATGGGTAATTAATGATGCCCGATTCAATGATCACATCGACAATGTTGCCAAATTTACCGGTTTCCAGATAATGTAGGTAACTCCGTTTTTTTAAATAGGAATACCACTTTATTTTCATTGCAATAAATTAGGCGCTCTATTGTTATTGAAACCTCTTGATATCATGTCCCTATCTCATACGGTTTCTAAAATATGGCAACATAGACTTTTTGTACAAAAGTCTGGGAACGGTCAAATATTGCCATAGCGGCTTGAAATAAAATTACGAAATTTTCTGCATATGGGTAATTAATGATGCCCGATTCAATGATTACATCGACAATGTTGCCAAGTTTACAAGTTTTCAGATAATGCAGGTAACTTCGTTTTTTTTTTTAATACCACCTTATTTCTAATGCAATTTTGGTACTCTATTGTAAGTGAAACCTCCTGATATCAAATCCCCATTTCAAGTGGTTTTTGAAATGTGGCAACACAGACTTTTTGTTTGAAAGTTGGAGAACGGTGAAGTATTTTGACAAAGGCTTAAAATGGGATATTCAAAATTTGATGAATAGAGGTTATTGTGATGCTCAATTCAATGATGGCATCAACAAATATCAAAATATCGATACGCTGGGATTCACTCAGTTCGAAATTTATTTTGACAAAACTTGGAAGGAACTTGACACAACTGATAATTACCTCTACCACTAGATGATAAACAAATGAATATCTAAATTTTTAGTTATTTAGCGTACGTGTATTCTTTTATGTCATTGTTTTGACAAATTGTCAAACAATACAGGGAGTATCAGGTATGAGTACAAATATTTTAACATGAGATAATATGACCTATTTTAAGCTAAGACTGTCCTATTAAGGCTACTAATCATGAGTCAATTGTTAGTATTTTCGGAATTATCGCAAAATTTAAATTTAAAAAAATGTTAACAACGTGACAACATTGTAGAGATCATCTCTACCTGAATATTATTATTAATAAGATAGACACATAAAATATTTTCCTGGGGTAATATTTTCTCAAATCTGGAATTGACCCCTACATAATGTAAACCTACTTTTAGTCGTTTTAAAAATTCGACCGTTCCTGGACTTTTGAACAAAAAGGATGTGTTGCAATATTCTAGAAACCGTGTAAAATAGGGACATGATATCAAGAGGTTTTAATAACAATAGAGCGCCGAATTCATTGCAATGAAAATAAAGTGGTATTCCTATTTAAAAAATAACGAAGTTGCCTTAATTATCTGAAAACCGGTAAATTTGGCATCATTGTCCATGCCATCATTGAATTGGGCATCATTAATTACCCCTCTGCAGAAAATTTCATTATTTTATTTCAAGCCGCTCTGGGAATATTTGACCGTTCCTAGACGTTTGAACAAAAAGGCTGTTGCCATATTTCAGAAACCGTGTAAAATAGGGATATGATATCAGGAGATTTCAATAACAATAGAGCGCCGAATTTATTGCAATGAAGATAAAGTAATATTCCTATTCAAAAAAACGAAGTTACCTACATTATCTGAAAACCGGTGAACTTGGCAACATTGTCGATGTCTTCATTGAATCGGGCATCATTAATTACCCATATGCAGAAAATTTCGTAATTCTATTTCAAGCCGCTCTGAAAATATTTGACCGTTCCAAGACTTTTGTACAAAAAGTCTGTGTTGCCATACTTCAGAAACCGTGTGAAATAGGGAAATGATATCAAAAGGTTTCAATACAATAGAGCGCCGAATTTATTTCAATGAAAATAAAGTGGTATTCCTATTTAAAAAAACGAAGTTGCCTACATTATCTGAAAACTGGTGAACTTCGCAACATTGTCGATGTCATCATTGAATCGGGCATAATTAATTACCCATATGCAGAAAATTTCGTAGTTCTATTTCAAGCCGCTCTGGAAATATTTGAGAGTTCCCAGACTTTTGAACAATAAGGCTGTGTTGCAATATTTCAGAAACCGTGTAAAATAGGGACATGATATCAAGAGGTTTCAATAACAATAGACCGCCGAATTTATTGCAATGAAAATAAAGTGGTATTCCTATTTAAAAAAACGAAGTTATCTACATTATTTGAAAACCGGTAAACTTGGCAACACTGTCGATATCATCATTGAATCGGGCATCATTAATTACCCACATGCAGAAAATTTCGTAATTTTATTTCAAGCCGCTCTGGAAATATTTGACCGTTCCCAGACTTTTGAAACACACTGTATATAAAACCTTAAAATGAAGCATTTGCAAGACATATTCTTTGTAAGAGGAAACAGCTACATGGAGAAAACATGAGCCAGTACATTCAAGTTTTGAATCAGCTCAGCAAAGAATATAACTTCAAAAACGTAACTGCCAAAAAACATCGCGAACTTTCCAATAGAGATGCATTTATTAGCGGCTTATTGTCAAATAAAGATTGTCAACGCCTTTCGGAAAAAAGTAATATAACTTTAGATGAAGCAACATCATAAGCTTTATCTCTTGAATCTGCTCAAAAACATTCTGAGGTATACCAAACAGCTTCAACAAGTTCCATCAATTCTAGTCACGCGGAAAATCCTCAAGTGTAGCAACAAAAATACACTGTTTTAAGTGCTACCAGGAAATTTTCTACATGCTATTATTGTGGAAATAGATGACATGATCACTCTCTTTGTCCTGCCCTGCATGCTACATGCAAACAATGCATTAAAAAACGTCATTTCTCTGTTTGTCGAAGTTCAAATCATGGTACAACTCAGTGTTGCCACAAGCTCTGAAAATTTCGAGAAAGCCCGAAAATTTTTTTGGGTGCCACGCTCAAAACCGCTTATTTTGCATAAAAAAATAATGATTTGGCTTGTTATGGAGAAACGGGCCAGATTCGGAAAAGAGTGCCACTCCGTCTTAGAAAGAGCCAGATCTGGCCATATGGGGCCACCTGTAGCAACACTGGTACAACTGCACCTATTCTGTCTCAAACATTGGCTTCTGTTCCTGGAAATGACATTTTTAACCAACATAAAATGTTGACCGTATCACCAGTTCCCTATAACAGGTGTTGAAAAACAGTTCACTGCTTTTGAAGCAGATGGAAACCTGTACCAGTTTAGTCGTATACCTTTTGGTGTGACTAACGGCATAGCTTGTTTTCAAAGAGTCTAGATACAATAATCAGGCAAGAGAATCTAGAGGCGTCTACGCATATCTTGATATAAAAATTCGTGAAAAAATCAATAAGAACACGATAAGAATCTATCAGCTATTCTGAAAGGTGTTCAAAAGTACAACCTAATCATAAATAAAAGTAAAAGTTCATCCAACAAAAAGACAATGAAACTACTGTGACATCTTATAGGAAAGAACACTTAAACCTGATTCTGCAAGACTTGAACCTCTAAAGAATCTGCCAGTATCAACTGATAAAGCTTCACTTCAAAGAGCTGTTGGCATGTTCGCTCTTTACCCTAAATGGATACCTAGATTCTCGAAGAAAATTTACAGAATTGTTAGTACCAGAAACTTTCCTATTCAAGAGCCTGCTATCACCGATTTTCACAACTTGAAAACTGAAGTAGCAAAATCAGCTGTCACTGCCATTGAAAAAAACATTTCATTCGTGGTGAAGACAGACGCCTCCGAACATCCAATTGCAGCAACTCTAAGTTAGTCTGGACGACCAGTTGTATTTTTCTCAATAACTCTATCATATAGTGAACAAAACCACTCAGTAGTTGAAAAAGAAGCACTAGCAATTGTAGAAGCATTGAAGAAATGGCGTCACTTTCTTATTGGAAGGCATTTCAAGTTTACAGATCAAAGATCAGTCTCATTCATGTTCGACACGAAGCATAGCAGTAAAATGACAAATTGAAAAATTCAACACTGGAGACTCGAACTTTCATGCTAGTCATATAGACATAGTCTACCGTCCAGGAAATGAGAATATCGTAGCCGATACTTTTTTTCGGGTATGTGGGGCTTCAACTGTACGAATTACATGATGCACTTTGTCATCCTGTAATAACTAGAATGTTTTAGTGGATTCGATCTCGAAATTTTTATTATGGAATAGACGATGTACGAAAAATGACCGCAGCCTGCACTATTTGTAGAGAGCTCAAGCCGACGTTCAGTAAAAATCAAAGAATACTAATAAAAATCAATCATACCATTTGAAAAGCTCAAAATTGATTTTAAAGGTCCTCTTCCAACATCCTCAACAAATCGTTACCTATTAACAATTGTAGATGAATTTTCGAGATTTCCTTTCGCTTACGCTTGCCCTGATATGACTGCAGGGACTGTGATTAAATGTTTCACACATTTATTTTCAATATTTGGAATGCCCTCGTACATACATTTTGATCGAGGAAGTTCTTGTATGTCAAAAGAACTGAAGGAATATCTTCATTCAAAAGGTATAGCCACTAGCAGAACGACTGCTTATAATCCGGAAAGAAATGGTCAAGTAGAAAGATTTATTGACACAATGTCGAAAACAATTTCGCCCGCACTGAAGTCTCGTGGTCTGAAAACAGAACAATAGGAGAGGGTACTCGAAGATGCATTGCATTTTATCCGATCTCTCTTGCAATGTTGCAACAAATGAAATACCTCATGAACGCAACATGTTTAAACATTCTCGTGAATCTAGCAACGGACAAGCTATTCTTTCCTGGCTTTCAAGTGCTGGCCCTGTTTGGATGAAAAAGAATGTTAGGAAAAGTAAATACGACCCGTTTGTGCAGGAGGTGTACTTGCTGGAAGCAAACTCAGATTATGCGTTTGTAGCATGATTTTGATGACGATGATGATAGTGAAAATCCCTTACAATCTAGTAACGAACCAAAACAAGAATACACAAACACCTGATAATCAGAATGATGATCCCGAAGAAAATCCACACAATGATGATTCAGAAGAAAAACCACACTTGGACACATCCGGAGATGATTTATTGAAACCAAATTAAAATCTCAAATAATGGGTTTATAGAGAATTTATTTAAAGCCTAATTATGTATTACTTTTTTACTCCAGGACCTTCAGTTTCCTTTAGTCGGTAATATTTACAGAGAACAGAAATTCAAGAGCCGGGAATAGAGAAAAATTTAGGAAGTTTAAGACGAATTGACAAAAAAATGTCAGACAGTAAACAATGAGCCTATACTTTCCATATGCCAGGCTCCCCGGTTTCGAGAAGAGACATTCTGAAGTTAGGTCTGTTCACTTCACACAAGAGTTTTTGACAATTTGCAATCTATCAAAAAGCATCGCCCATACGTTTTCAATAGCGTCGTTTCAAGATATATCGGTAACTTAGCTGAGCGATTATTTCTGACCGTTTGCAAACTTTCAGAGACTCTTGTGAGAACAGACCTAAAATCACTCAGCTATAGTTACCGATTTATCTTGGAACGAAGGCAGTGAAAACATGTATGGGCGATGCTTTCCGACAGTTTGCAAACTGTTAGAGATTCCTGTGATAGACCCTCAAGCGCCTGAAATAAACAAAAATTGATACGAATGGAATAAGGAAACTTACGGAAAAGTTTGCAAGAAATCAAATATTCAAGAGCCGGGAATGGACAAAAATTAGGACGGAAAAATTGAGATTGTTTTTTTCTACCACAGGAAATGGAAAGTCTTTTAAGTTAAGTCTTTAAAAATTATTAAAATTTATATATCCTGTATCATACATATTGATCTGTAATTTTCTGAGATTGTAATTGTAGTAAAATACTTACCGATTTTGCAAATTTTGTCTTATCTGGAATTATAGTTGAAGAGATAAGAATTCGTTAAGGACAAGAGGAAGGACAAAATTTTATCATTTTTCAACTAGACTATATCCAAACATTCCGGCTTCAAATCTTGCATTGATTGACAGTATAGGGTTTGAGAAGTCCTGATTGATCATTTTAAGTCATAATCTCAACATGGAAAAGTTTGAAACTTCAACATTTCATTAAGTTGAATTTCTAAAAATTATAAAAAATCATATCTTCAACTATATCATGTATATTAATCTAGAATTTTCTGAGAATGTAGTTGTAGTGACTGAAGATCTTGCAAATTTTTTCCTCGTTTGGAGTTTTAGTTTCAGAGAGAGATTTGACTTAGAAGACCCATCTTCTAAGTGTAATTTCTCAAAGCTATGAAAAATCATATCTCTTAATTCGCACACATAATGTTTGAAATGTATAGTCATCGTTACCAAAAGTATCTAGGACAAAAATAATGCATAATAATCTCCTAGAATAATTCTACTGTCATTCATTTCAATGCATTTTATTCATAGTTTAACAAATATTTGACAATAAAATTCATATAATAGTACAAGAGCTAATATGACGCTGTCCCAGTTACTTTTGGTGACGATGGTACGTATAAGAAGTAGTAAGTTCCACCAATAGAAGTAAGTTCCACCAATAGAAATAACTTTGGGTTAAAAATGTGATGTTGCCAAGACCAATACCTTCTCAAAATCGAGACGAGACTGGAGAATATCTTCTCTCGTCGAGAATTTCTCAACTCCTCTTTATCTCCCTAGTGAAAAATATATAAAGTCTGTTTTTTTTTTTAAAGATAATTCCCCAAGTCAAACATTTAGTAACTATGATGGCAACACAAGCCTTTTCTACATAAAAAATTTGAAAGCATTGACAATTTTACATTGTATTGCCAACATAATGTCAGTTTGACTTTTATCTTTAAAAAAAAAAACAGATTTTATAATCTATTGACAATCCAAAGTCCAAAGGTAAAGGTAGATTTGTCACCTTTCAGTTGGTAGTTGATACGGTTTTTATTTTATTTATTACCTGCATAAGTTGGTAACATTTTGATATGTCTTTGAGAGGTTACGCATGTGCCATATTTTCGCATATTTTGATGACACACTGAAAAATAGCAGAGAAGGACTGAAGCATATTTTTATGTTTTGAACAAGAAATATGTGATTGACGAGGTTCCTATGCGAGGTTCTCAGTAGACATGGCCATGAAGTTTTGAGATTACCTCCATACCATTGTCAATATAATCCTATTGAGATGGCATGGGTGTTTACTTAGAACTTTCACAACAAGCACATAAATGAGGAGGCTTCATCGAAAAACAGATTTGTAAGTTTATGGAAAAAGGCTTTGTCTGCCTATACTCAAGACAAGTGGCCAAAATTCTGTTAGGCATTGTGGAACTTTGATACACTTAGGACTTGGAGAAATTAATGGGAAACACTAGCTTCGAAAACATTCCTCCTATCATCATTCGCTTCAATGAGTCAGATTCTGATTCCGAAAGCTTGATAGATTCTGATTCTGATGAAGAAATTATGGACACCTCAAGGTGTTTCCATTCTTCTCTATTTTTGTGATATCGATCGTCTGACCAGCGAGTGCAAGGTCAGTCAGGGCTGCGTTTTTCACTTCTAGGCTGCCACTCGAGAATTTTTTTGGTCAATTTCCCATCTGTCAGTCGTGCGACATGTCCTGCCCATATCCATTTGAGCTTTGAAATACACTCTCTAACATCGACTGCTTTTGACCTTATACCATGTTATGTTATGTTATGCTGAACAAACATGTAACCAAAATGCTAGACCAAGCATAATTTGCCATTCTGTATCTCCATGATCTTCTCCCGTCTGGGTCGTTCCTAAGAAACTTGATGCTTCTGGCAAACCCAAATGGCGCGTCGTAATCGACTACCGTAAAGTCAACGAACTCACTGTAGACGACAAATACCCGCTGCCTAGTATTTCCGATCTTCTGGATCAATTGGGAAAATGTCAATATTTTACCACCCTTGACCTAGCCTCAGGTTTTCACCAAATAGAAGTAGACCTCAAGGATGTTTCGAAAACCGCTTTTTCCGTAGAAAATGGCCATTACGAATTCGTACGTATGCCATTTGGATTGAAAAATGCCCCGTCCACATTCCAAAGAGTCATGGACAATATTCTCCTCGGCATTAAAAACGAAAGATACAAGAATATTGTTTCATTTCAACAATATTAAAAGTACTTTATTCAAAGTATAAAAATATGCTTCAGTCCTGCTCTGCTATTTTTCAGTTTGTCATTATAACCCCCCAAAGACATATAAAAATGTTTACCAACTTATGCAGGTAATAAAAATAAAATCCCTATCAACTACCAACTGAAAGGTGATAAATCTTACCTTTAGTTCGGACTTCGGATTGTGAATAGATTATACCTACTGCTTTTCATTATACAAAATTATATGAGATTGGTACAATTGTAGGTGAGCTCTCTGTAATTTTATGCTCACTCACCTTTCAAATAAAACATAATAGTACCTATACATTTTTGTACTAAAAAGAGAATCATAAAATATCAAGTTTCTACATGACATCATTTGATGATGAATACATTTCTCATTTAACTCATAATTCCTAGCTATTTATAGAAAGTAGGAACATACTACTGGACCATTTTGGGACAAAATATAGGTAATTTTTTTCAAATGTCTTAACGTCTGAGACCAAATAACCTCATTATGAGTCAAAAGTGACGAGAGACCAGAGAGAGGCTCCTTCGTCTAGTCTGGAGAGTTTCTTGTCATGATGAGAAGGTATTTTTTCCTGCACCTTTGAAATGAGACGAGCGAGAGAGTGTATTCTGTTTCCATCAATTTTCGCATCATCAACTTCAGGCATAGATTGTGTAATACACAATTTGACTTGACTTTATTGCAAATGATACTTCACAATTTGTTTGCTTATGACGCTCATTCATTTATAAAAACTTCTATCTTCAGAGACATAACATGATTCAAAATAGACTATTGAGAATGTATACTCTACATTAGCCAAATATTATAGATTTCACGAAACTAGACACATACATATGTACCGAGTGAAAATCCCTTTAACAATAGACTTGATCAATTCACCTTTAATTACAAACAATGGAATATCTATTTTGTAAACGTTCGACACATAATCGCCTACGTGACATGACCCAAATAAATGTTTTGAATGCGGTTCTGAACGGAAAGGTATTTCGAATATGCTTATAGATACATACATACATCAAATTACTGTTTGAAATTCAGACAAAATCCCAGTTCCACACAAACATCCATTGTGCGACTCAAAAATCATCCCTTTTTCCGGATAAGGGCAAAGTAATTAAATTGGCATTTCCCTTCGCAAGGAAAAAACCGGGATTTTGCTAGTCGAAATGTAATAAAGAATGCTTAATTTGTATTCTACACTAGGATTTTTTTGATCGTGTTCGACATAAGAATCGGACGCTTGAAACTTATTTCAATTCTCAGCAGTCGTACGGGACGGTCGTGTTTTTCCGTTCGTAGGCTCTGCGGGTGTTGAATGTTTGTTTTGTTTGTTTTGATTTGATTTGTTTGATGTTTTGTTTTGAACCAACAACACATCGAAGTGTTATTGTTCGCTGTGCATGCACTTTCACTAAATTAATTTTAAACTAGTTCCTGTTTTATAAACTAGTTCCTGTTTTATAAACTAGTTCCTGTTTTACCGGTAATGTTCCTGTGAAATTATTGAACTTGAACCTTGCGTGTATTGAACTTCAGCCTTGCGTCGTTGCTTTTCTTTGTGCAAAAATGGCTGAGTTTAAGTGTGACTCCTGTCAAAAAATCACCTCTGACAAGGACAAGTATAAACTTCGCTGTAGCGGTGAATGTCGCCGGCATTTCTGTATGAGCTGCACTGGTCTGGATAAAATGACAACAAAGATGCTCTGCCAACAAAAGTATCACAATATTAGATTTTTCTGTAATGTCTGTGATTCTCCAACGTTAAAATATCTTCACGATAAAGTGTCTCAGCTACAGAAAGGCCAAATCCCTCTGGAAATTGTAGAGGCTCTGGGTGCATGTCTTAAGAACAGTGAAAAACTTCATCCGGTCATTTCGGAAATCTACGACACCTTAAGCGCTCATGATTCCAGGTGGAGCGACTTATCCAAGAAAGTGGATGACATACACAACCACCATTCTGAGTACTCTGAGAGTGGACAACAATCTCTATTCCATTCAATTAGGGAAATGAAACGAGACTTGTGCAACATTTCGTCGATCTTCATGGACGGTCATGATGAGTCTATAAAGGTTCAGGTACATGACTCTTCAAAAGAAGAGTTAACAAGGGAAATGGCAGATTTGAGGAAATGTGTCAACCAAATGGCGCTCACGTTGGAAAAATTAGCAGGCAAGGAGAAACCGTCTACTAGGAGCAGCCCGCCACCTGTAAAAAAGTCAATTACAGCGTCGATTTCAACCCAGACCGATAGTGAAGAGACATCCCCTGTTACGCAAGTGGTCATTGATTCCCGAGTCTGTCCCCCACCTCAGAATTCCGCCCTAAAAGAAAACTGGCATTATGTGGTAGTGTCAAAAATCCCCCATCCTTTTACAGCAAAACAGCTTGCTCATTTTGTAAAGGAAAAACTTGGAACCACGGAGTTTATCAGATGCTTTCCAATGCTCCAAAATAAAGACTGCTCTCACACTGATTTCAAAGTTGGCGTTCAAAACAAAAATCACCTAAAGCAGCTTTTGGACAGAAGCATGTGGCCTCCAGGTACGGGTATAGAGACTGCTAATTCATCTGCAACACTTTTAAAGGCATCGCCACCGTCGGCAGCAATTACAGTAGATCCACAGCATCAGTCTCATCATCATTTCAAACCCAACACTGCGGAGGGCCGAAGTAGACCACTAAACTCTGACTCAACCCCGATTAACCCGACTAAGGATGATAAAACTATCAGGATTGGTTCTGAAAGGGAGGCTATAGCTGTTTCTAAGTCCCTGGCACTAGACAGCACAAAAATTGTTATGGATACAAGTAGAAAAAAAGATGAATCAATCATGGACCCGATGACTCCACCCATTGTGCGATTATCGCGAGCTTCTGATACAGCTGATGGTCGATATTTATTGGCTAGACTAAGAGACCCTGCCATTCTTAAAGCTCTTAGGCTATTCCTGGCTTATCTCCATGACCAACCATCCACCGTGTGTTTTGATGGGCACACTAACACCAGCATCAAATTAATGTTAGCTTCGGAGGGACTTCCTAGTGACTTGGACTCATTGCGGAAGTTATATTTCCGTTTCCACAACGCGTATGGCATTGGTCTGGCTGAAGTTGACGCTGATCTCTCCGCCTTCAGGTCTTACTTCTCGTCCGAGAAACTTCTCCGGTTACAGAATATTAGGGAAAGTCAGAGCAAATATTTCTCTCGTGGCTCTCCACGTAATAATAAAAATTTTTAGATAAGGTGACGCGACCAGAGTATCAAGCACCCTCTGTAAGGTTGGACGATGGCAAGCTTAGTGTATTTCTTATTAATATTCATTCTTTAAGACACAAAACAGATGAATTATTTCTTTTATTAGAAGAGCTTAATTTTCCAGAAATCATCGCCATTACTGAACACTGGTTAAATATGGATGAACCTGTGTTTGTCAAAAATTACACCTCAATAGCTAGATTTAATCGAAGTAATTTATCTCACGGAGGCACTATGATAATGTCCACTAATAATGACTTTACTGCAATAACCAAGTTTGATAATTTATTATCGGAAAAAATATTTGAATTTTCCATCGTCTATCATAGTGGTTTTGACCTTTATATTGTTTGTTTATATCGATCACCGGACACAGACGCGCACATGTTTTGTCGGAATTTGCTGAGCTTGCTTGACTCCTTGCCCTTGAATTGCAAAATAATTTTATGTGGTGACTATAATATAAATTTTTCCTGTGTGTGCGCTGCTCAAGAATCTCTCCAGTCCATTTTCGACTCCTTTGGGATTGTGATGCATGTAAACTCTCCAACCAGAATAACCAAAACTAGTTCTACTACCATTGACTATGTCGCTTCATCTTTTGATCCAGAATTGGTCAACTGCTCTATTTTTAGTGCAGGGTTTTCTGACCACGAAGCAGTATTAACGAATTTCTCATTGAATTCCTTACGTAAGGGTGCTTCCCGCAAATTGGGCAGAATATTTTCGGATGGAAATTTTTTAAATTTCAGTCAACTTTGCTTATCAGTTGACTGGGTCGTCCACTCAGATGATGTTGACTCCGAGTTCTCTAGATTCATAAATACCCTATCTGACCTGGCGACCAAATCCTTTCCTCTCAGACCCATCAAAGTCAAACGGCATAAACCATGGTCGACTAGTGGCTTGCGTACTTCTGGAAAAAATATGCGATCCTTGTCTCATCTAAAAAAATTCTCGGATAGCGTCTTCTTCAATGATTACGTAAAATTATACCGAAAAGTCTATCAGAAAACCATAAAAGCCGCCAAAGACATTTATTATAATAGGAGGCTGGCAAACTCCAAAAATGTTGCAAAAGAAACATGGTCAATTGTTAATGACTTGAGGAATAAGGCTTCTTCATCTAGCAAAATTCCTACTTCACCTGAGATCCTTAACGATTACTTTGTTGATGTGGCTAAGAATTTAGTGAATACCTTAACTCCTTCCCAGGACCCACTTTCATATCTCCCGAATGCTAAGGTGAACTTACACAGTTTCTTCTTCACGCCTGTAGTAGTTCCAGAGCTTCGCAGTACAATCAAAGATATTAAAAACAAATCTTCATCTGGGACTGATGGACTCACCCTCAAAATGTTCTCTAATCTTCCTGGTCGCACATTAAAACATCTTACTACTCTGATCAACAAGTCGTTTCTAAATGGAGCTTTTCCAAACTGTCTTAAGATGGCGATAATTATCCCACTGCATAAGGGAGGTGATAAGGAGCTACCTTCAAACTATCGCCCCATTGCACTCCTTCCTACGCTATCAAAGATCATAGAAAGATTGGTTAAAAAGAGGCTTCTATCATTTCTCTCTAAATATAATATTCTAACTACCAGTCAATTCGGTTTCCTAAGTAACAAATGTACTAATGATGCAATGTTTTCCCTTTTCAATAATGTATACTCCAGCCTGAACTGCCACCACTCTACAGCCTCAATTTTCTGTGATTTCTCCAAAGCTTTCGACTGTGTTAATCATAATATCTTAATTAACAAATTACAGTTCTACGGTTTCAGAGGAATGGCTCTCGAATGGTTTAAGTCTTATCTTGGTAACAGAAGTCAGCTTGTGAGGGTGGACTCGACCATGTCCTCTTGTAAACCAATTGAATGTGGTGTGCCTCAGGGTTCAGTTCTTGGCCCTATTTTGTTCCTGCTATTTATTAACGACATTGCTAGTCTGGATATTAGCGGCAAAGTTTGTCTCTTCGCAGACGATACTAGTTTCACTTGGACCAACCCGGATATTACGGAACTCCATAGAACCGTATCTAGTGACTTAATCACCATCAAATCATGGTGTGACTCAAATCTCCTGTGCCTCAACCTCTCTAAAACCAAAATTTTATCTTACAGAGCTTCGCTCCAATCTGTAGTACTGGATAACAATACCATGGAGGCCGTTGATTTCGTGAAATTCCTGGGGCTTGTTGTTGATAAATCTCTAAAGTGGGACCTGCATATCGACGCCTTAGCAAAGAAATTAAGTTCGGCCTGTTTTGCACTGAGATCTGTTTCCAGGGAGCTTAACTCGGCAACTTGCAGGATGGTATATTATGCTCTTTTTGAGTGGCATTTGCGTTACGCCCTTCCATTCTGGGGCACGTGTTGTGCGTCTCAATTTGAACGCATTTTTAGACTGCAGAAGAGAGCTCTTCGTTATTCTTTGGGACTTGGTAGTAGAACTCACTGCCGGGAATTTTTTATCAAGTCTAGTATAT
Source organism: Ceutorhynchus assimilis (assembly GCA_917834065.1). Lineage (NCBI taxonomy): Eukaryota > Metazoa > Arthropoda > Insecta > Coleoptera > Curculionidae > Ceutorhynchus > Ceutorhynchus assimilis. Next base: position 11,777,122 of record OU892281.1, read on the forward strand.
TGACTCTTCCATCTTTATTTATTTTCGAATCCGTCTGCTTAATTCGTAAGCACTTAATATCAGCTATCTCAGAGAGGCCATCTCACAATTATCCACTGAGGAACGCAGAGTTGGATCTTTATCTGCCAATCCCGCGCTCAGAGTTAGTTAAAAGTTCAATACTTTATAATGCTAAAAAGATGCATAATCATCTACCGCCTAACATCAGGTCCATTGCATCTTTTCTCGAATTTCGCAGGGCGTTGAGGGTGTATTTACTGAGGAGAGCCTTGTACACAGTAAGCGAGTTGTTTATGGTTTCCTAATTCTAAATTTTGAGCAGCTTACTCACAGGTTTTGTTTTTGTTCCTGTATCATGATAGGTTATTATAAGTTATTGTTTGTTTGTTTTTTTAGTACCTATAATATGCTTACTCGCACAGTATAAGCAGTTAGACCTAGATGTTTGTTTGTTAGTTTTAATCAAATTTTGACCATGAACTATTTGTTCAAATGTTTGGTTTTGTCTGTGCTTTTGCATTTGTATGTTTTGTTTTTTATTTTTTCAGCTTTGTCCACAAAATTGTAAAATTTTCTGACAATAAAGCAAATTCTTTCTTTCTTTCTTTCAAAGATTACTTTGTTCAAAATCAACATTGTCTTTTTGACTATAAGAAGAAATAGATATATACTATTATGTAGTATAAAGCATAGTGGATATTTACTAAAACTCTAGACACCTAATGTCATGTCTCTCATATTTAGTTATACATGTATTTTTCTTTGACTACAAAAGAGTTAAGTCTAATAAAACGATTATGGTATTGGAATATAAAAGGGATTTGTTCAAAAATAACTATGTGCAATAAAGTGCTTTTGTTGGTAAATATATTAATTATATGAAAATTCCATTACAGATGTGGAATCAAATGTTGTTATTGACGATGCTCCAGTTGCTCTACGTGTCCAGCAGATCGATAGAACCTATAGAAGGGCCGCTATGGTTAAATCGTTTGAACGACATCCTTCAAGAATCGAAACTCACAGAGGAATTTAAAAATTTGGATGGTGACGATAACGATATGCCTATATACTTTAACGACTCAGAGGAAAGTGGTATGTTGTCTTCTACCCTCTGCTCATTTCGCTCATTGAAACTGATCAATTTGGTTGTTTTTCCAGATATAAATATCAAAGAAAAGCGAACATATTTGTCTTCATTGAAATCATCGTCGGGAAAACGTGCGTTATCGATGTTTGCTCGATGGGGTCCGCTCAATACGATTGGCAAAGACCGGAAACCGATTAGAAGTGGATATCCGCCTCAAAGCTTCGATTCGATAAGGTAATCTTATATTTTTAGATTGTCCAGTATTTTAATTAACAAAATTTGTTCCAGTACGCAAACAAGAGGCCGGATGCCCGGCCAACCGCTACGATGGGGCTAATCTACTAAGAAAAAAAAAAAAAAAGACTAAATAAATAGGAAAAATGACACAACATACCAAAAAGGCTTGTTACAACTTTTTGTATAACCATCATTAGACATAATTTTGTGCTTATGTGATCGTCAACTGATGTAAAAATGGATTTTATAATTTAATTCCATTTGAAACTAAACTTCCTTTAAAGCAATAAGTAAGATCTTATTATTCAACATCACTGATGACGATCATAGATTGCGGAGCCCTGCGCATCTTCTATAATTATGTAAATATTATTTGTTCATCGAATTAGAAGATTGGATTGTCCAAGACCACCCTAAATATTATAATCAAATACTTCTTATTAGAATTAGGAATATCAAAAAAAAAAATTATATTATTATAATAATAAATTGCCTGATGTTAAAAAGATTCAATATACTTAAGACAATATACGAATTAATTTTTTTGTGAGTTATTTATTTCATTTAGGTACCTACCTCTAATGGGACTATTGATGTGTGGAGCCGCTCACAGATATAATGATAAATCAATAAATTTTTCAGATAATGCTGGCTGGGAGTTCTACATTATTCTGCTGGTTATGATGCACGTTTATTTAGATCTGAGAGTCCAACCGTCTCTAATACTGGTTCTAACTCGAACTTTGAAAAATTCCAACTTTTTCAAACGCCTTATACAAAAATGAATATTAAAGATTTCATAGACATTTAAAGGCTGTATTTGAATCTGTTTTTAGAAAAAATTAATACACAATTTACAGGGTGTAGGCAATTTTTACACTGCTTTATGAACCACCTAAGTCTTTAAAAGAGGCTCTAAAAAATCTCAAACTATTATCCTTATAATTCAGAAGGCAGGTAATTTAAAATAATTGACTTGGAAAGTTGGTACAGTGCACTTTAAGGCTTCTCCTATTTACTCAAATTAGGTCTGAGATTAAAACTTTGTCATGATTCAATTGGAAATCTTTTCATTCTCTACTCTCCAATAGTAAATCTGAAATTTTGGATTTGAACAATGTTTGTTGCTATTTCTGCAGTATTTTCAAGTGCAAAATTCAAATAAATTAATAAACAATTTGCTGTTCCTCTAAAAGTTCCAATTGCTCTAAAGCATACTTTGAAAAGGAGAGAAGTTTTTTAATTAATTCACCAATAATACCTCCTAAATTGATATAGATACGAAATAAAATAAAAGACATTTTATTGCCCAGCTAAGCCACGGAAATCCTGCTGACATTTTTTATGAAGCCGTAAAGCGAAAATTGCAGTTCGAGCTAAAAGTTTAACTTTAACGACTTGACATACCGTTAATAAAACTCAATAAATCTATTTGCAGCAATCAATATCGCTCTAAGTTTTATCGCAATCACAATAAGCCAATTATTAGTAGAACAAAGCCGAAAATTTTAATTTTAAACTTTGAGGAACGGTCTGGCCTAATTTTATCTCGAAATTACCCAACAAAATGGAAATATTTTATCAATCCCGGCAGGTTAAGGTTTTTGTATGGGTGGATGCACTTTAATCATGGCCGTTATTCTGTTGTGAATCAATAAAGGTTTTGAAAGTTTCAGGTTTGAATTTAAAATGAATGTGCACACTGGCGCGTTTTGGAAATTCAAAACTTGTTTGCTAATCAGGAAAACATTGATTTAACAACAAACAACAGTAATTTTGCCAATGGAATATTTTTGTTCAGAGCTCATCTATCATCATCTATGGTTATCCAGAAATTATTCTGTTTTAATTGTCTTTGATATCGAGCAAACCTTATGAAAACAGCAGCTTTTTACGTTTCAGAAATTTATATTATATAATCAGAATTTTGACAAAATTGAGATGTTATGTAAGAATTGATATTTTGGTAGCGTGAATAATTCTGTCACATCTTAAAATTTCGTGGTAAACTATGCTGGAAAGTGAATTTGATCTGAAGCAGTAAATAACAGTTTTTTGAACCAAAGGCAATCTGAACGAAATCTTCTTTCTTCTCTTCTTGGAGTGGTTATTGAAAAGTGTTATTAGAGACTCAAAATTATTAGGTACCACTCACCACTTTTCTGCTGAAGCTGGAAACACCTTTTTTAACCGCACAAGCCGGCACGTAAGATCTTTCTATGCAACCACCAGTGTTTTAATAGGAATTTATTTATGAGTGAAAAGAAAAGTTAGCGTTAATTATTTTAAAGATAAAAAAATGGTAATGTAGAATATAAAAAAAAAAAAACGAAAGTTACCTTATTTATTTAATGAACCATAAACAATTTTTAATAAAGAAAAATTAAAGACAATTGAAAGAAAAGAGAGTAATTTCCCAATTAAAAGATTTGGTTCCAAATCTGACACTTTATTGAAATTGAAATGAAAAATAAACTATCACCTCTTTGGAGAGCTTTTACTAAAACACCGGGCGGCGGATGAACCAGAGGATGAGAAACGGATCGAGAACTCGTTGAGACTTTGCGACCGGCGATAACTAGTAGTAAAAACTAGTGGCGAATTGGCGATAACTAAAGTTAACTGGCCTCAACAAGCGAAAGAAACCACCCTGTGGGTACCACTTTAGAAGCCCATTGCTACTCCTCAGTACTGGGCTTGCGAGAATCGACAAAGTCAAAGATCTCCAACCCTCTTAGCTTTCAGCGATTCGCTGAAAGTACCCTCTGGCTTCTTGTTGATTTCCCATTGGCTCTTAAGTTTATTCAACCTTCCCCATTCAAACTGCTTCACCCAACAAAGTTAGCTAGTTACATTTTAATTTTAATTGAAAATCTTTCCCTTTTCTAATTACCTAATATGCTTTCTATTCTCATTTCTTAATTTCTTTACTAATTATCAAGGGTGTGAAATGAACTAAACTATCCTCTATTAATTTGATAATAAAAAAATTGAGTAAGCACTCCTATCTTAACCTACCCATATCTTAATTATAACTAAGCAATTGACTAGGTTACAGTTAACATTTCACCCAAGTAATAACCCTTGATAATTATATTGTTATACAATTTGTTATTATATCTTAAAAATCCAGCTCATGTAACTATTGGTTCGCTACACACACACATGCTTCTAATATACAGAATTCTTTTCAGCGGTATCAGTTACCTGACATCTGGGTTAGTCATAAAACGTGGGTATTCAGAAGATTATCCTTGATTTCGAATAAATTATTACAGTTACATGAGATCTAGTTCAGTCGACAGATTAGTTTAAAGTTTAGTGTTTATCTAGGAAAACATACATTTTGCCTATATATTTGTCAATTTCGTCTTACAGCAATAATAATCTTGAAGCTAAAAAATTCTTTACTCTTTTGGCTTTTTAGTGATTATCGAGGGTCGTTCGCAGAACTCCATGTGTTTGTAAATTTCATTAGGGTCACATTTTAACTATCTATAAAAATAAAACTTTTTCCACGGAAGATGAGTTTGAACCGAGAATATGAATTTGCTATTGATTTTGTTACAGAATGAACATGTCATACCTACTAGAAAAATTGTTTCAGTAGTAGGTACCTAATTACCAAACAAAATAACTAATGATACAAACTTTGAAAATGCCTACGTTTCGAAAAATGAAAAGTCCCCAACTTTGTTATTTTTGGTTCTAAAAAACAAAAAGCAAACGAACTTGAAACAGTTAAATCTATAGATTAGTGCAAAAAATGGAGCTCATGGCTTAATGTTAATAAAGGTTTCATTACCCCAAAACCTTTTTTTTCCCCCCAGAAAACCTTATCTTTATTGGGGCGGCTTCAGCTTATCAATTGCTTGAATAATAACCGAAAATTTACGACCCCCCGAGAAAGAAGTAATTAAATTGAAAAACCATTTATGGCAACATATTACTCTATTTAGCAATAAGAGATAACATTTGGTGATTAACACAATTAAGATTTTACGTTGAGATTAACCTCAATATATATTGCGTTGTCTTTAGCTCTCTAATATGTGTAATATCGACTCGTATATGAGTTTGTTGACATCCAAGAAAATATCAGTTCAATTACAGCGCCTTAACCAAACAACCGACCATCGCCATGTGTCGCTCCAATTGTTCGAAGATGGTTTGGCCTAATTACTAGGTTAACACCATGCCTAATTTGCATGCGGAATGGAGGATTTCTAGACTGGAGTGTATTTGCATTTTATTGTTTGTTTTAAGGGAAGATCTAAGTTTAGTTATATAGCTCTACTCCGTTATTCCTTGAATTATTCACACCTGTTGGCGTTGTGACTTTCGAAATTTAATAGGAAGTGTGTAATAATGGGAATAATGAGGAAAGTGCTTCAAAAAAAAATGTAGGTGATGAGAGTAAACAAGGAATTTTATGGGGTTTAATTTTTATGTGATCAGCGATATTCCATTAACTATCTCTATATTTTATTTTAAAAACTGCAGCGGTGATTTAGCTGAACATTTGGAATATTGTGGTGTAGAACGGCCTTCATCCCATCTATGTCAGAAGGTTGAATAGTGTGGAACCGGCCTTCATCCCCTCTATGTCAGAAAGTTGAGGTGTGGAACCGGCCTTCATCCCGTCCATGTCAGAAGATTGAATATTGTGGAACCGGCCTCCATTTCACCCACAGTGTGGAACCGGCTTTCATCCCCTTCATACGAGTTTTCTCGCGTCTCAGATCTTTCAAAACATTTTTCAAAACTGGTTTATGTAATGTCGCCATGACGTCATAATTTCCCGGCGCGCGAAAATGGTTTGAAAACGTGGATTGGATTGTATTTCGAATCGGTTTGAACCAATTTTGACGTGACCTCATGGGTTTATGGCGAGAATGTACTGTTTCAAAACAGTTTCAAAAAAGTGGACGCGAGAAAACGCCTAATGTCAGAAGGTTAAATAGTGTGGAACCGGCCTCCATTTCACCCACAGTGTGGAACCGGCCTTCATCCCCTTTATGTCAGAAGCTTATAAATAGTGTGGAATCGGCTACTATTTCACCCGCGATTCAGTCCAGGAAATTAGTCAAATCTCTTTAGCATTAAATTCATAGTCTAGTCCTTTCAGGAAAAAACTAGCATTCTTCCAAATTCCCTGCAAATTTCTCCAAAGTGTTCGTAGATTTCCTGCAAATGCCTGTTACAAATTCCATAAAAAACCTGAAAATTGTTTGTGATAAGAATAGTTATTATCCTAACAAGTGCAGAAAATTATGCTTTCCCGCACGCGACTGCCGTTGACCCGAACGACGCGTAGCGGAATTCGGGCAATCAGCCAAGGGCGGGAAAGATACTTTATGTATGAGTTAGGATCAAAATTTTTTCTACGAGCGTAGCAGAATAGGGTACAAAGAAAATATGCGGTTTCTCATTAGACATATATTGCACACATTTAAATAATCCACATTTATTTATTATCATAGATATTGACTGTGAAAGAGCAATTGGATGCATTTTGTAAATTAATCGCCGACGACAATTTATGTAGGTACTGATTTTTCAATAAAGTGGTAATATTAATACTGCTGGGATGTGTGTTCGATGTCACTGCGGAGACGAGGTTTCTGATCTCAGCTCTGGTGTCTTCTGCAATTTGCGAAACACTTCTTGACGATGGATATTTTGCGTCAATTGCCAGAATGCTTTTTATCAAGTGACTCTTTGATGTCATTGGTGAAAGCACCACAAATCCACCACAATTTACATAAAAGAACGCAAAATCGAGAATACCTATATAAATATTGAATAATCTGTGCTTCTATTCTAAATAAATTTTGATGGACAATGCGACCAAAACTGCCATTAAGCCATAGCATTTAGCATTAATTGCAAAGCGGAATAGAAGGCTCCTCAGACGAGTTCAATTTATTTTGCAGTCAATTTTATTGAATATGACAAATCATTGTAGATGAAAGTTACAACAGCAGCTTTCCGGTTCTTCATTCCTTATCTTATAGCTTCTAATAAATGAACTAAAAAACAAATCAAATACAACGCGGGTCACACACAATGAAGTAGTAAAAAGGTTGGAATAGCCCTTTGCCTATCTACTCAATACATATATTTGCGGCCATTATTAGAGTGAGAGAACAGGAGAGATACGTGAGATTTTCATGCCCTTACTAGCGCTATCTCATTCTGGAATCAATTAGGCATTCCAACGACCTGTCAAGAAGTGCGTTGTGGGCGGAAGTTCATTATCCCGTATATGAGTGTATGGTATTTAAAGCTTTTTGAAGTGCATTTTGTGGTTGTTTTGTGAATGAACTCGGAGAATTTTTTTTATTTTATTGACTTCATTAGTGTTTCATCCAATTAAAAATGCTACAAACGTGTCTTGTAGTTAATGGTGGAAGTCCTTTCAACAAGGATGATGTCAGGCTTTTTTCAGTTTCTTAATTGCCCTCTGTTTTAAAATTTTTCAATTAAAACGTGAACATTTTTCACTACCACTGTTCCTGCATCTGAAATGAAGCCACACTCAAAATACTTGTAAGAATCTAAGCTTTTGTAGGCTTTCATTTTTTCATTGATGTGAAAACTGTTGGTAAAAATGTCAACTGGACATTTTTTCAAACTAACCGTTCGCCCACATCCTAATTTTCCTGCATTTAAGTCTTTAAATATTCACTCTGCATCTCAAGAAGTATATTATAACAAAGTAAACTGTAATTAGCTTGAAAATATTCCAAATAAACTCAAGATAAACAAAGAAACGTCAAATTTTCCACGCTCGCCATATTGAAAAATCACGTGGTTTGGAGAGCCTAATTGAATGACGCAAAGCCCATTCCAAACCTTCTTTCTACTTCATTGGTCACACAACAAAAGCTGTGACAAGAGAACTAGCTATTTTTCAAGGTAATGTGGCCTACCAACGCAAAACCACCTTGCTTGGTTGCATCAGATTTCCACCAGATGAAATTTACCATAAACTTTACAGTAAAATAAGAATGCGGTGTGGTGGGCCATGATATTTCCACCATCAATAAAAGAACGCTTTGGTGGCATCATATTTTCATCTTGGTGAATGATGGAAAAAAGAACGCGCCCATAGCAATCAGCTACAGTGACTCTATTACCCACAGTGGCGACAATTGCTGTCTTATTTTTGATTGGCTGTAAAATCCCATATATTTATATTGAAAACGCCGCCATCTTGTTCCCACCTATTGCCTATTTTAAATATGAACATATGGGAGTTAGGTGAACATCCATCATAAAACATGGAAAACAACGTATTTGATGAACCTCATAATAGTCGTCAAATACGGCGATTTCAATTTTTTATGATGGATGTCCATTTAAATCCTAAAGAATTAATATTTAAAAGTAACAAGAGGTTGGGAACAAGATGGCGGCGGGACCTGTATTGTCGCCACTGTATGTAAAGGTTTATTTAGCCACTGTACAATCAGCTGATGCAACAGTAAATTTTTGGTGGAAATCGACATACACTTTTGGTGGAACATAGAGAAATATAATAAACCAAGGTGAGATAAACCGATTCTGTGGTACGACACTGGCAACGCGATGACGTCAGATCGATACTAGCGCCACCGTCCACTACAAGACCAACTTGAATAACATTTGGCGGGCTTTTTGAACTTTCAAATTATAGTTTTGTTATTTTTGAAGGTAGAAATCTGGCCCATCGTTTTTCCCATTGTTTTTCCGCAGTCGACAGAAAAAAAATTGTGGAAAAACGCTGGTCTGGAAACAAAAATAAATAAACAAAAAATATTCATGAAAGAATCTATTTTTATATATTTTGATCTTTCGCAATTAACAAAGAAAATACTTATAGAAACAAAATACATATACATGAACAACGTAAATGAAGAAATAAAAATTAAATTATACAAATACCGCAAGATTACAACAAAAAAAAAGCAAAAACAGCCAAAACATCTCACTTTTCACTAATAATAGGTTAGTATTCAATAATTATTATTATTTATGCATGAACTCAACGATTTTCACATTGTAAATCTTACCAGAATCATGTATTTTTAATAAACTAATTAATAGACCGATCTCCTATTACCTGGACTGCGCGCGTCGCTTGTAGGCTGCAGGTGAGCGTCCAATGAGAAGCAGGTTTCCTACAGGCTTACGTCATATTCTTATTCAGGAGCCAGTTCAGAATGAATCATTCCTTCTTTCTTTGTAACGTGTAATTCGACAAAGAGCAAACTAATACTTTACATATTACTTGAACTCACCGCAGTGTCGTTTAAGGTTATGTTAAATTATACTTGACATATTCCTTTGCAATTTCATTGTGCGATGTTGCCGGATGAAACATTTATCAAAATAAAAGTGCAAACGATGTTAACATACACTTTTCAAGCGCTTCTTTTATCTGATTTAAGGCGTTGTAAAACACTTGACACTATATCACTTCTTTAATGTTATAATATGGGATTTGTATTGTCTACATTTGTTCTGCTACAATACAATCTGGCTAAGTGCACCTACGAATTGCGCGCGCATGTCATCTTTTATTACTTTCTAACTTGTATTTATTACAATTAAGCTCTCTTTTTCTATTTATACGAGACAGGTCTATTTTAGGTTCACTCATTTGTGCATAAAATTTGTGTCAGTTTTGAAAAAAGAAAATGTCATTTTATAGGTTGGAAATCGCAATGTACAATAAATGAAAAACCCTATGTCCTCTCTTTCTTTATTATCACATCTGTTAAAAAGGGACAGATATAAGAATGGGAGGCGATGTCAGAATTGTCAGATAGTTCCAAGCTATACTAGCGCCACCATGTGCTACAAGAAAGACGTTGCCACTTAGCGCATATGAATCGGTAACTCTTAAACTTGGTTTATTATATTTCTCTATGTGGTGGAAAAAAGAACACGCCCGTACAAAAAATGACTGGTAAAAAACAGGTAATGAAGGTAGTTTTGTTACAAAGAAAGTAACTTTCCCGCACTCAGTGCGGGAATGTGACACTTTCTGACTTAAAATGAGTGCGGGAAAGTGGGCAAAATTGCAAGGTCGTAGAAAATAGTTATTTTCCTAACAAGTGCGCAAAGTGTTACTTTTCGGAAAAGACACTTTGCGCACGTGTTAGGAACAACATTTCTCCTACGAGCTTCATATCAGGTAAGTAACAAGAAAAATTTAAAAAAAAAACGATAATTTGTTCAATTATTTTTATTAACTTGAAGCGAACCTATACATTTATCAAAAAATTACCAACAACAACAAAACAAATAACAAAATCCTCGTCAGAGTTGTTCATCTTAAAGCGTTTAAATTTGATGATAAAGCTTGTAGATTCTTGCATATAAATAGAGAACAAATCTGACAATGTGTCAAGGTTAATTTATATTTGGTGTTTTTATTGATGTTGGCTGATATAGAAACAGAGGAAAAATTTGTCATCATGTGTCAAAGTCGACAGGTGCACTTATTGTTGCTTGACAATTATTTTTACTTTTCGGCACTCAGTGCGGATAAGGCCTGTATCCGCACTGAGTGCGGAAAAGTGTTACTTTGAGCACGGAAATGCGTGCGGAAAAGTACTACTTTGCGCACGCTCGTAGGATTTTTTTTTTTAAATTTTATTCTTATTACGAACTCCCTAATTTCTCATACATTCCTTTATTTTCCCATAAACCCTTCAAATGCCCCACAAATTCCTCTAAATTCCCCACAGTTTTTGCAAAGAATTCCTAGGTGGTTTGCTCCTTGAAGGTGAACGATCAGATCTAAGACGATCAGAAGGAATTTTCCTGAGTTTCAATCTTTTCTCTATTCACTTGCAAAATTTCCATCGAATATCTGAAACATTTTCTACAAAAAAAAAAAAAAAAAACTTCCCTCAATGTAATTTTTCGGAAACTTGATTTCTTCTAAAATGACATTGACACATATTTTGCCTCACAACTTTGTTAATTTCAATCCGATCTCAACGTCATTAAGCTTGAATTAAAGCCAATTAAATCTTCTACAAATCCTCAGTAAATAATTTTGAGGCACTTTAATAGTTTTTAGCTGTGAAGGTTTAAAGTTTTTTCACTTTGATTTTTATCAAAGTGAACGCGTAGAAGCAAAATTTTTTTTTTTTAAATTTCAATCCTTTCTTCATCCACTTGCAAAATTTCAAGCCAATCCTTCAGACAGTTTCCTCAAAAAAAATTGTTAATTTCAATCCGATCTTAACGCTCTTGAAATGACGTTGAAATCCTCTATAAATCTCTATTGGATATTTTCAATGCAGCTTCAAGAGTTTTGTGCAGCTTCAAAGCTTTAAAGCTTTTCGACTTTGATTTTCAATTTTTCATCAAAGCGAGCGTGTAACAGCAAATTTTTATTTTTCTTTCTTAAATTTTAATCCTTTCTTCATCTACTTTCAAGCCAATCTTTCATGATTTTTTCCAAAATGACATTGACACACTCATTGCTGCGTGAATTTCAATCCGATCGTAACGTAATAAATACGTTTGACATAAAGCGAATTAAATCCTCTACAACCCCTTAGTGGATAATTTCAATGCAGCTTGAATAGCTTTTAGCTGTTCAAGCTTCAAAGATTATTTCGCGGTTTTTTTGAGTACTTTGATTTTCACCAAGGTGAACAAGATCTATGGAGTAAACCACCCCTCCGAATTTGTGTAAACAATTTCCAAACTTACCGCAAAATCCTCAGAAGTCACCCAAAAATCCTCCAAACTGCTCGCAAATTCCCTGCAAATGTCTCTTACAAATTTCCTGAAAATTCCCCAAATTATTCGTGATGAGGAATGTATTTTTTATCACGCTCAGTGTCAAAACCAATAAATTCCCTCAATTTCTCATACATTCCTTAAATTTTCCATAAATTCCTTCAAATTCCCCACAAATTCCTCTAAATTCCCCACAGTATTGGCAGAGAATTCCTAGGTGGTTTGCCCCTTGGTTGTGCACTAACGTCGACCCACTAGGAGTAGCATGTTTTTCCCCCTACAGGTCTGCCTAGGTGATGGAAATTCACCATAATTGGTACTAGGTCCTTTATCATATATTCTGGAACATAAATGTTATTAATATCTCTGAATTACTATGCAGGCTCTAGGCATTTCTTGAAGACTTATTACATGTCATGCCAAAATATTGTGTTGGTCAAGTGTGCGTTTAATAGAATATAAAATTATTACTATTAAAAAGACATTCCAGAGAAATTAACCACACCAATTTCGAAGGACAAGCGACACTGGCTCACGCATAAATTTAACCCATATTAGTTTCAATCAATTAATTGAAAAATTCCTTTGAAATCTAGTACAATGCGTCAATAAAATAACTTAATGTGTGTTCTTTTCACCATAGTAGGATTTTAATTGGATTAAAACTTCTAAAAGAAGAAGATTATATCTAAAACTTTTCAGCCAGGCCTTCCAAAATTCTAAAGAAAAAAAATGATACATTGTTTTACCTTTCTAATGAACTTAGGAGTTTATTTAGTGAAGGCACAACGCAGCGAAAGTTTTAATTGATTAATATTCCTCAACTTAATCCCTTGAGAACCATTGAACCAAAAATAATTTAATTTACAGCCTCCAATAGTCTATAGATGTACGTTTGGCTCTTTTTCAGTTCAATAATTTACTTCGTAAACTCAAAGCTCGTAGGAAGTAAATTACTTAAACCACACCAACACATGCACAGTGATAATAATTTAATAGGCAAGCTGCTGGTAAATCGATTTAACAAATCACGGCATTCAAACTCTCTTTGATAATAATTATAACAGATGCAAACAGGCACTAAATTTTGCTTCTCTAGAAAGTTTTGCAACCCTAGTTAGATGACATTTCAAAAGAGGCAAATTTTAATAATTCTTTGCTTGTGTAAATTCTTACCTACTTTCAAAGAGGCGTCCTTCTTTTGCAAATATTAATTAAAATCAAAAATGATTTTTAATCCTTATTGGGTTGTCGATTTGATTACCTATCTACAAACGCTTGAATAAATGATTACAAAAACCCTTTTGGGAAAGTAATTAAAAAACTTTCTTAAATTTGCCTTATAGCCATTTTCCAGATTGAATAAAATAAAATTTATATTTGGAAAAGATGCTGCAAACTCTTTTTAAGTCAAACTCAATTTATATCAATTTCTTAAATAAGATTTACTTTGTACTGACATCTACGCCCATGTTGAATTTAAACGTTCCAAGGCTCATAATTTACAAAAAAATGCCTTTTAATAATATTCCGCTTCCATATCTTGTCCTAATTTATTTAACATTTTGTTTTTTTTTTAATGTTGCGCCTGTGTGCTACTCAGAAGACGAGACGCTAATTAAGTTAAGACACTTTTCTCGCCCCGTAATTTTAGTGTTAATAATTGGTTTTCGGGTTAATGTTACTTATTCTAATCAGGCTGATTATCTCTATGTATTCACAAAACAAACCGTTACTTTTACCTCTAACCGCATACAAAATCCTGAATACAATATTGTTCCTACATGGGCACATTAGTTAGGCCAAAGATTTTTCAAATATCAATGGTGCGTCTATTTTAGGATAATTTGTGAATAATTGTCGAATGAAAAGATGATGCCATTATAACGAAATGTACCAGACGAACTAGCTGTTTTATTAATCAGGAATATGTTAATCTGCCATTACACAAACCAATTATATCTATGCAAGGCTCGGCCAACTAGGACAACACTTATTCGGAATTAGTTTGTACCATCAATGGAGTGAACATGTGGATTCGGACTGGATTAGCTAGTGGTGTGTCCAAGTTTTGTGTTTTTGTGATTTTGTCGTGCTTGACCTTAGTAATTTCACAAAATGGTAAGTAACTATAGGCATTTTTTTGAAGATTCCTATTATCGGGATTTTGAATCGAGTAAATTTTTCAGTTCCTGCAATTTGTATGTTCCCAGCCAACTCATACAATTAACATAGAATTGTATGATTTGATTGCATTGCTTGTTAGATTAGGAAACGATGTACAATGTACAAAGTATTATATTTTTACGAACAATATATTTTCACAAATAATATAATAATGAAACGAGTACCTACAGTGTTGAAATATCATATATTAATTGTTTTGAATTTGTAGTTTTTATTTATTTATTTATTTATTTATCTATACCATAAGTATCAACAGTTACAAACAGCCAATTATAGACACTCGCTTAGTCTAGAAATACAATATAAAAATACAAGAGTTAAAATCAAATTACAACAAAAATTCAGACACTAATTTATCATCAACAATTTTCTTAAAATTCCTTAAGCCAATCATGTCTATATCTATATACGTCAGAAGCATACTTTTTAAACATTTGACATATCTGATATATAGGTGATTGGTTATAGTTATTTATGTATCAAGGGTACTAAGTAGATGATTATGCCCTGAGGGCGACAGTCTTACAAAGCCGAGGGCCTCTGGCCCGAGGGTTCGTAAGTCACCCGAGGGTATATTATCTATTAGTACCCGTGGTGCATACAAACTTTTATGTCATACCAGTTGGTTGTGAATAATAAATACCTAGGACAAAATGTGTCACTTCCCAAATTGTCATCAGTGTGCAAACATCATAATTTTTTGACAAAAATAATATGTTTATAAGCGTAAATTTATATTTTGTTAATAAAGAATAAGTTAATTGAAAACTGTTTTTTGCGTCTTTATGCCCGCGCGGGCCATAATGTGTACTTTATGCCCGCGCGGGCCATAATGTGTACTTTATGCCCGCACGGGCATAAAGTAATGAATTATGTAGATGGTATCCAAGGTATAAAAACACAATAATGTATTGGTATGACATAAAATAAATTTGTTCTAGGGAAATCCAGGTAAAACACTTTCTCATCTCTAACGTTCACTCTATTTACTACAAACGGTAATTGACCAAGAATATCAGGACTGTCCCTTTATCAACCTAAACACAAACATGCTCTTGTTCTACGACATTCCAAAGGCATCCTATTGAACAAACGTAATAGAATTCTATTATCACAGCTCTGTCGACGATGGAAACCAAACTTCTTAAAAAACATATACTTTAGAAATTTTCTCTGTATTCCCTCAATAAATGATATCCATACATTATACTGTGGTAACCATATAATACTATTATACTCTAGTTTAGGGAGCACTAAAGTGTCAAAGAGCTTAAGGCTTATAGTCCAGGAGGCAGTGAAATTTTTTAGCACTTATTTTCCCAGTTGGTATATAATAAATAGTTTGTTCTCTTGGTGATACAAAATAAGAATATTTGAGTTTCGCAAAAATTTTCGGATGGGTTCACAAGATCAATGAAAAATACAAGAACACTTATTTTCCCAGTCATAAATATTTCACATTCACTCTAATAGAACATAAGGTATATGAAAATAGCAATTTGTCTTATCCCAGATAGTGGAAAGTGAGTCTGGTTGAAATTTTTGGATCTTCAATTTTTTACTTGCCAGACGTATTATCCATACTCACAGATTAGCCGGACTATTTTTTCACGTAACTTCAATATACTTCTCATTAGTAGACCTATTTTTATCACTGGAAAAAAAAAAGGCCGTGCATTCTTAAGCTCTAACGCATTTTGCGCCTCAACCCATCGGAAAACCAACCCCTAAAAATATATGCATTTTGCTTAGAATTACTAACCCTACAATTTTATCCATGTTGTCTGACTGGGAAAATTAGTGCCGAAAATCTTCACTGCCTCCTAGACTATGACGTCAATTCTAAAATTTTTGGTATTTCTTATCACAAATCCCATTATTCTCTGTGCATCCTGGTATCGTAGTTACTATAATATGGACATTAAGTGACATATTTGTATCAAAAATTATACCCAAGTCACGTTGAGAGCTTACCCTAACAAAACATCCTTTATACTATATGGATTATTATAAACATTATGATTTAACGAGAACGACATACAGAAACACTTATCAACATTCATTGTAAATCCATTTCTATCACACCATGTACTTTCATAGACTACAGACTTACATCCTTTTATTTCCACATACTGGTTCCTTTTAAGAAGTAGGATTTAATAATATTAATTGAATAAGGGGGAACATCCATATCCATCAATGCTTTCACAATTATATACAGTGCCTAATCTCATCAAATGCCTTTTCCATATCTGTATAACTTACATCCACCTGAGATTTTTTCTTCAGCGACTCATGAACAAACTGGGAAAATGCAGCTAAGTTAGTGCAAGTAGATCGTTTTGGTAGAAATCCATGCTGAAATTGTGTGATTTGATTCTCTCGAAAATTTTAGACACAGCACACATAATGCTAATCGGACGATAGTTCTTGATTTGTTTTTTAGGTCCACTTTTATAAATTGGAATTACCTTACTAGATTTCCATTGATCAGGATAAATGGAAGATTTCAGGCTTAAAATGAAAATAAATTTCAATGGTTTAACCAAAGACCATCCGGACCTATTAGCTTTCATTCTCTTGATAGCATTCAAAATTTCTTCATCGGATATTAACACATCACAAAAATACTACTTTATTTCAGACAGCTCACAAATACATTCAGACGTATCATCATTCACAAACACAGATTTAAAAAATGAGGCAAAGCCTTCAGTCACAGACTGAGTTCCTTTGCATGAGCAATTTCCCAAGTTCATCTCCTCATGATGTCTTGAATCTTTTTTTGGCCTTTTAAAAACGACCAAAAATACCTAGGATTTAACATTAAGCTACTCTCCATATCCAGCAAATACCTACCTTTTATGTGCTACACCAATTTTACATTAAAGCTCCTTTTGCAGGGCCCTATACTTATTACCCCAGAAATAGGACCCAAAACGTTTAAATTTTAAAAAATATTTACGTTTCAATTTAGTGGGATTAATAATTTCTCCATTGAACCAAACAGGGTACTTGGGTGGATTTTGGTATACAATCACGGAATATAGGTACTATAAGCTATATAATAAAACTTTCCTACTACTAAGTTAACATCAATTAAATTCTCGAGACAATTCCAGTTTTGGTTTTTGAATCGGTTATACAAATCCACAAAAATTTGCGTTTCTAAAATTATATTTGGAATTGGGAAATTGCTAGAGTCTGATTCACAGAGAGCTATTGCTGTCTGACTTGAAAAGTAGCAATCAGGAATATTTCCTAGATAAAAAATACTATTATGAAGATCTTAAATATGTAACCTGTTGGATTATTAATACAACAAAAATACATCCTATTGCATATTGTAAAATAGGTGCTTCTTTATTAAACACGTATATTCAAAATAGAGTCTCCAGAGAGACAATAAATAAATAAATAAATTATGCAGATAAGTCTAGACAGTCTACCTTAAAAAACCTTTTAAAATTAAATCCCTCTTTGTACCTCAATAAATAAGATGTTATAGAATTTGGTAGAAAAGATGGTTTGGTAGGGTTTACCTATCATATTTTTTTTGGTGTTAATATTATTCTCCTTAAAACTTTAGTTGGTGTATGACGTTACCTTTCTGCGTCGAATTGAAGATTCTATATAAAAACATTATCTTGTTTCAATTGTCGTCCTATATCCTATTTCCAATATAACCCCTCCTGTTTTGGAGGCTTGCCCCCCTAATGATTTTTCTAAAATGAGAAACTACCCTCTTTCTTTAAAGGCGTGACCATTTCATTTCAGTTACAATATAGAACATGATCCCTTAACACTTCATCTAGAAAACACAAAAGCAATTTTGCCTGGCAAAGTTGAAGAACATTCAGCTATTCTATTAAAGTCTCCATTAGGTTGAATTCACATGAAACCATAATTCAACCATTTCTCGCCGGTATTCGGTAGTGCCCCACTGCTACACTTACCTTATATAGTGTAATCGTGCAACAAATGGGATCCTAACCTATTATGGTGGACGGCCTCCCCAGGGGACACCATTTACCAAAAAAAAATAATCAAATCATAATTTGTTGCCCTGGATAATCAGTGAAACACAACTTTAATTGTCATTGGAAACATCTACAGCCAAATGCTTAAAGTCTAATACCAAACATTATGCTTAACTGAAAGTAGCTCAAACTCAAGGATGATTAGGTATTATAAAATTGAAAAAAATAAATCCTTCCATCAAAGAGCCCCATTCAATTTACGTTGAGATCGGTATCGATACATGTTTCGCAACATGTATCTGAGATTTGTATTCATGTTTCAACTGCTCCTACACGTTGAGATGAGCTCAGGAAACATTAGTTCAGTCACAAGTTCAGTTCAATCAACATAGATATTATTTAAATAAATTCAAAACTCATGATCTTCCATGTTGGAAACAACACTGTTTATATCTTATTACCGCGATACATACTAAACTTCAACGTTGAAACAAGTATTAGTTGCATGCGTTCGGTATCGAAGTTACCGACTTCGGCGATACCATCTAATACTGAGACAGACAAATACACAATGAAATTTGTATCAAGATACTGATACTTGAAACATGTATCGATACCGATCTAAACGTGAATGGGACTCTTTACTTGCTGAAATGCACAAAACACCATTCCAGATTGTTACGAAAATGTGATGAAAAACCTTTTGAGAATGATCATTATTCGAGTGGCCAAAACTACTCAGTGCAAAATATTTATCATTTTTTTTAAGTAGGTACCCACTGTATACTTATTATAAAACCCCATAACTGTAAATAAAGGCTTCAGGCCCATTTCGATACTGTAAATATTGTAAATAACCCCATTGTAACTTTATCTAAGATTAGTTTTTTCTGTAAATAAATGAACCCTCCCCTTCCTTTCACCATAAATGGTAGTTGCTTAACTAAAAAGGCAACTACATGAACTGTAATCACGTAAAAAACTAAAAATCATTAATGTAAATAAAGGTTAAGGTCTACTACGAAAGCTAAGGTATCGTAAGAATTTCATTATAATACTATTTTTGAATAAATATATCCTTAAGTAATAAAATGGCAATTTCTTAATAAATAAATAAATAAATAAATAAATGAGATGTTCTTCATAGTACTTTTTGTCTAAGAGATATTCTTGATTACTACTTTTCAAATTGTCACCCTGTATGTCCGACGTGGCCTAAATGGAAACATCACTGCCGGGCAGTTTTGGCTTTTGCCCGACGCGACATGCAATGTACGTTAATGACTGGCTTTCCAAAAAAGCACTCAACACCTCCATAAGTGTCTCAAAAAAATTGAAAACTTTCAAATTGCCTTTTTGAAAAATATAGCTACAGAACTGGATAGCTATACTATCTTTAAAGCAATCAGCTATAGAGTATTATTGTGTAATGCACCTGTAGATGTTTGTAGATATCATTTTGAAAATAGCTGAAAATGTTTAATGGACTACTATTAGCAATTACCCCAAGGTGTTAATATGGGTTAGTTGTGTTGGGTTGTCGCTAGTGGTAGTAAAGCTTAAGCAGCCATTCAATTGAAAACTGGTTAAAATTATTTTTTTGGGATACTCTAGCATTCTATTACAACAATACCTACATCCAGCATACAGCATTCTATTCCTACAGTACCTACATATCCAGAACTCAGCATTCTATCTCATAACAGTCTATATCCCTGGATCATTCATCCTTCACACAAGCTCAGCTATACTTTCTGCATTAACGCACTTTTGGAAAGCCAAATCAAAAAAAAAAAAATAATGATGAAAATAGGCGCGAAAGATTTTTTAGAAAACTAATTTTTGGACACCCTGTATAATTTACTAATTTCCCACTTATAGGGAATCAAATAAATCACTATTTAAATTAAAAAAAAAAAATTGAATGAAAAAGTTCTGGATTGTTCCATACTCAAACATTTGAAAAATCAAGGGTTGTTCATTCACGATTCAATAAATCCCAATTACGAAAAAATAATTGTTGGTACTAGGTACTTACCAAAATCCAGAAGTCAATTGGTACACTATAGGCAGATGTCACAATAATCGGGGGAAAAATCTTAACTTGTGTGAGAAAAATCGATAATTCCCGGATGCAACTTCGCGGTACTTTATCTATCGGTGATCCGTACCCGACTAAATCTTGTCTGACAAAGAAATCCGAATCTCAACCCCAACAAAAAAAGGTAAACAGATAAGGTAATAAATATTAGTCAGTGAGATAGACAAAAAAAACTAACTGCGTAATAAAGTAGTTCCCCGACGTTAAATGTAAATCCTCTGTTTCTAGTTAGTTACAGTATTCATTTTTAGCTCTGTTCCAACAAAGCAGAAAACCGTACAATGTGCCATCAAAATTCTGCGCAAAACCAAAAAATTCGTATACAGAGTGGCTCCGAAACCGTTCTTGGGACGGTTTTTGGAACAGACCTTATGGATTATAACTTTCAATTTTTGTCTATTCCAGGCTCTAAAATAATTCTGAGGTTTTTAAATTGTTCAAAATGTCGCTGGAAAATGTTCCAAATAGCTTATTGAAGTTCTAAAGTGTTCTAACTTGTCTTGAAGGGTTCTAGAGCATTCTAGAAGTTTTTCAGTGATTTCTAAATTGTTCCTATGGATTTTTAAGTATTTTGGAGCCCTATTGAAGCTGCAATAAATATTCAAAATAATTCTAAAATAGAATCCTAATTGTTCTAAAATAAATCTGAAATTTCTTAATAATTGTTCTGTGATTATTTTCGAGCAAATTAATAATATTTATATATCATTGGAAAGAGCATTAAATTCTCTATAAGCCTGTGCAAAATTGGTTGTTGTAGCTTGTAGAGTTTCCAAGATATTAAGCTTCAATGTTGAAATTTAGTCCACAAAAAGCTTCAAATTCTATTTTCTCAAAAACCGTAAATGTTAGCGATTTCAATTAAACACCATCTTGAAGCCCTCACCAAGAGCTACAATTTCTGAAAATGTTGTTCCAAATTCCAATACCGCTTTTGGTTACCGAGATATTTGAGATTGAAGATTTACAAATAAAAATTGTTTAAACCTATAAATCAAGACTAATAAAAATCAATCAACATCTAAACAAACTTACCCTCAACCAATGTCAAGTGTGAGCGTTCAACCCAGGAAAAATATGTCAACTGGACATACTCAAAAACCTTTTCAATCAACAGGGAAACCTCTTAACTTTACTTTCCAAAAATTAACTCATGTAGATGAGAATAATTATAAAGACAACACTGAATTTGATAATTCAGATAATCAAATATTTGAATATGACGGAAATGACCAATTTTCAACTACTGATGAAACTCTAGCTGAACAATTGGGAAATTTTCAATTACAAACTTCGGATTAAACAAAAAATCATGCTTAAGTTTAAATAGCTTTCAAATCAATCGATTACCATATATCACAATATTCCTAATTCTAAGTATAATATTCGACTACTTATAGACACAGGATCTCATGCTTCCTTACTCAGACCTTCATTAGCTGAAACTTTATTTCCAGAATCGATTGTAACCTATAAAACTGCTCTACAAACTTGTGCAGGAAACAAAAAGACCACAAGTAAAGCATAGACATTCCATTTCTGAATCCATATCTAAACCCTTAGAGTTCATTCTTCACCCTTTTCATGAGTATTTTGATGACATTTTAGGTATAAACATCTTCGTAAATTAAATTTAAATATTGATTTAAAAAATAAACTACTAGTAAATGACTATTTACAAATTCTTTTTCAATACAGGAGAAATTTCAATCAATACATAGTTGAAATACCTCCTAAAACTATACAAAAGGTTACTTTCAAAACTAAGTTAGTAAAACTTACTGTAAGTATCACATTTAGAATTAGGGACAAAATAGACTACAATAATGTACAAAAATGTATTAGAACTCATCAATACACGAACACATAAAGCTTCAAGCTCCTCATCAAAAATATCAATATTGCTGGCATTATAAACATTTTTTATTGCAAGAAGGAGTCCACCTCCCTGCTTTTTACGGGTCAAATGTAGGTTTGTATCCTCTCTGAATATTTTTCTATCATCACCACAAAATTCCGAAGGTTACACAGATTCATTAAGATTTCGTTCTTGAAATTAAGATGCTAATACAATTAACATCGAATTAAACTCGAAGTAAGGATTTCTGTACTTAGAATTCTATTTCCTTTCGAGCAAATAATGATTTCACCGATTATCAATTTATATAAGGTTGAAACGAATAACCAATTCACACAATTTTGCTACAGATTACAGTCAACTTCAACATTGATTTGCTATAAATATTTTTCCCTAAGACAAATAATAAAGAGATTCATGAATAAAATGAGGACAAAATTTCGAAATACATAATCTTTTTTTATGCGGCTACTTAGACAAATTAAAATCAAATTCGGTATCATAATTCAACGTATTTAATTAAAATTATTTGACGTTCCAGGGCTCTCACTTTTAATTAGAACCACCCACCTAATGTAGACGGTTAACCAAATTAATGATTCTGAAATGAATTGCCACAATTTCAACGTTTATTATAAGGAATAAATTTGATAATGATTATTAGTACTTTATAAGGCGTATTAAATAGTAGTGATTTAAGTTAAATTATTATTTAAAGGAAGACAGACGTTTAAATTATACGACATATAAAGGCAAATGTAGCGCTATACACTTGAAGTTAAAGACGTTAATATTTTATAGGATTGTATCTCATGATTGTAATTGATGATGAACCCACTTATTTTCTATTTAAATCAATATTTGATACGTTTCCCTTTCAAAGAAACCCAAACTTCGTTTCAAATTAACCACACAAAAAACTCATCAGGATATTAATTAATGAACAAAACGCAACTCATTCAAGGCCCCCACCAATTTATTAATTGAATCATGTGTTCATCGATCAGAAATACAATAAAACTGATATCCTGAAGGGAATTATTGCTTTTCCTGAATTATATCATGGAAAAATAAAATTTTGAAGTAAAAAAGTAAGTACTTATAGGGAAATTTATTTTGGGAAGATTTCACAAATAATTGAATAAAACATTAAATATTCATATCTGCAAAATGACTTAAAGGGTTTGGGACCTAGCCAAGTCCATAAAAGTTAGGATTGTTGGGAAGTTTAGAAGTAGGGGAGAAGAAACTGTAAAATGTCAAGAAATCTAGAAAAATTATAATTTTGAAGAATGTTGTCGTTATAGGAAACTAAAAACAGTCACAGATGTAGTTTGTTTTTTTTTTTGATACACTTGGTCGGGTGCGCATTTACGTATAATCAATAGGAAATTATCTGATTTTTAAAAGCCGAATTGATAATCTGAACATTGAGTTCACACTCCGTACACCACTTACTTTTATGTTTATTACTTAGGTAATGTGAATGGGAAGAAATTGCTTCATCACAAACTTCACAGTGCAAACTCATGATTGCAAATGAGCCTGACAATCTAAGAAATCTAGTTTCAAACCACATCTTTGGTTTTATCGATCCAACTGTTGTGAGATTTATCAAATCCCAACCATTTCACAAAAACCTTATTTCCTTTCTTGCGTAATACTTGTTCAACGAGAAATACATCAGGTTGTTTTGTTTTCTGTAATTCTTCTTCATAAAAACCCCCACTAACAGGATGGCCTTGCAAAGCAGATAATGTTGTTGGATTTGTTATTTGGATTTTAGCGATTCTAAACAGTTCTGCAGTCCAATTTGGAGTATAGCCTTTTTGGAAGACATATTTGTACTTGCTTATGCGAACTACGTCATCAACTTTGAACTTTTGTTCACCGACAACCTTGATATGGCGGTAAACAGAATCAAGCAATGCCTTTTATTAACTTTACTTGGCTTCATACGAATTGTTAGATGTTTGGTATTTTTATAAGTATCAGTAACTGGTTTCAATAAATCGAGCCATTTATGGTTCCCATTTAATGTAAATTGCTTGAATAGTTTTTCTTTTAACGTCCGAATTACTCGTTCTGCAATTGATTTTGATTCAATACACTGATTTTTCGATACCTAAATAATATACGCCCCGAATGGACGATAACTACGGTTTGAAGATGACACCACGAAACAAGGGGCTGCGGTCAAATTCCGGAAAAAAACGCCAAAAATTTGGGGTTGGCTTGGGCCAAATTTCCGAAATTTCAGATCAAAGGTGCTGCCGATCTAGAGATTTTCCCACGGTATCGAAAAATTTCCCAGGCTTAGGTCATAGAGGGTTAGACCAATGACATTAGACACTGATAGATGAACTGGTAGATGGTTGCACCGGTGCGCGGTGCGATGGTGAACGACCTTACTATCTTTACTATGATTTTATTGCAACTAGAGTAAGATTGATTTTGATTTGAAAGAGGAGCCTTTACAGGCAGCACGTAGACGCGCATGTGGTCCATTGTGCTATCCCCCCCTTGGTTCAGCCCTGTTTTTACCTTAGGAGTCCGCAACTGTTAAGAAAGGTGCACACCCGCTCAGGCCGGATATGCTTTATTTCATCAGGTTCCAGGAAACTGTACCCGAGGTTTCTAAATCTGCGACTGACAAGGGCGTCATATTCGCAGACTTTATGCTTATTAGTTTCATCTATTTCGGCTGTTTCCTCCACTAAAGCCTTACAGCATGACGTGGAAAACTCGTCTAGTTTAGCCCTTATTATCTCAACGTATTGGTCCCAGCTCGTGCTCCGGGGGTTCCTGAACTTACTGGGCCCAGCCTTGTGATCAAGGTCCAAGCTGAATAGGATGTGTCTGTGATCCGATAGGGATGGTGCGTCAAACTCTGTCTACTTGCTTATCATCGGTGCCATGAGTGAGCCCAATGTCAAGTCTATCACCTTTTTTCTACGTGAAATGACAAAGGTCGGTGCGCTGACACGGTTCAGGATTTCTAAATCTGTGGTGTGAAGGTACTCCAGAAGACTGAGCTCTCTTCAGTTCGGGTTGGCGCTGCCCCACACCATGTGGTGTGCGTTAACATCGCATCCGACAATCAACGGAAGGCCCAGTGAGTTACAGTACTCCACCAAATCGATGAATTCCCGTGTTGGGGGGATCATTTGTTGGAGTCATAGGGCAGATAGGCCGAGCAAACTACTATCGATCTGCTCTGTCCCAGTCTGTCCTTGAGGCACAGCTAGGTCTCTAGAGCAGAAGTTAGCAATTGGACTCGATCCGTCTGTCGACATAGATGCAACTCCTTGGGTTCAGTTGGAAGTCCCTTTAATAGAAAAGAGATCTTTCCTGCGTAATCCTCTTACGTCCCTTGTATGCCCGGTTCTTGTAGGAGGTATATAATATGCCCCATAGCAATGTAACGATCTATTAGGGAGGTCGCCCCTTTGCTATGCTGCAAGTTACTTTGAAGAAATAAAGCCGCTTTACCCATCGTATGGGATAATGATTGGACCTATTTCTAGGCTGTGGATGGTCCAGCACGTGTCCCTGGTGGAGTATCATTTTCATCCACTAGAGCCATGAGCTCGGTCACCTCTTTTTCTGGATCTTGAGAGCCATCGACTGGCTCTTCCGAAGCTGGATTAGGCAGTGACGTTCCCTCCTCGGCTGGAGCCGTCACTTTTACGGGCGCAGCTGGATCCTTTGCCCTCGTCACGAAAGTGACAAGGGAAACCCCTGCGTACGCCTAGTAGTTTTGGCGTCGCGAGATCTCAGACAAAGCCTCATCAACTCCAAAAACAATGAGAGCCCTGTTTGGCTCTTCTTTTTGGTGGTACGTCTTCCATAGAATCGTCCTGAGGCCAGGATTCTGTTTACTAAGGCGTTTGAAGATGGTGTTGTTTTCGTCTGGAAGTTCGTGGACTACTGCAACCATCTTGACAACCCTGGGAATGTATTACATCATACACAGCGATGCCCCCTTCAAGGGCCTTATCGAGGAGATGACCCCCTAACCACTCTAGAGTCCACTGGTCTTCGCAACCAACCCTGCGAATCCCAGCGAAACTTTTCGAAGCGAGGGAAGTGGTCTCCCCCCATCTTGTCTATGCCGCTATAATCTTTTTGCTCTGTGGCTCATCGACAATAGTGGTCGGAAACGTATCCGGCATTATGGTTAGCCCGAGCTCAGTAGATGTTGCGGCACTGTATGAAGTCATTTCCGGACCTCCTGGTTTTACCCCAGAAGCCCTGTGCCTCTTCACCTGTGCCGACTCTCCCTTCGATCCCTCAGATCTGAGACATTTCGTCTCGGTTCCTTGGGTCCCCCCGTGTAACGAGGTGGTAGTTGAGCCTTCGCCAAAAGTCTGAGCCTCCTGGCTTTGGCCTTTGCCGCACCAGACCTGTTCTTCTTTTTAGAGAATTGGGTGCCAGTGTCACCAGTCCCCTTAGTGTGGTTTTGTTATGGGCCCTGTTTTGAAGAGCCCCCTTCGCAGCCAGGCTTTAAGACCCTTTGTCCCTTGTGTTTTAATGTTATTTGTGTTTGAAAATTCCATATAAATCCCACGAGTAGTCCGGAACTAAAGGTCCGCCCACACAGCGCCGGTTTGTGTAGGTAAGGCTAGATATTCTGGAAGGTCGCCCAGGGTATCCCAGAGAGTTTAGAGGTTGTGGGAAAGCAAGAAAAAAAACCTTTGGAAATTGTAAAACGTCAATAAATCTTGACTTTTTTTTAAGAATCTAAGGCGTCAGGAAACCAAAAAAGATCTTATAGAGGCATGGAGAGTATAAACTAGCTAGTGAAAAAATTCAAATAATTGAAATTCCAAAGGTTGTCCAAATTAAGCCTGAATGCAATATCTATTTTTAACATTAACCAACATTTCATTTTACAGCTCATAGACTTTTAGGCATTAATAAAAACCCAGAAGCTGGCTTTAATAATAATTATTGCAATTTGTTGCAGATGTTCCTTTAATTTTCGATGCACTCAAGCTAGCAGATCTGAAATCTGCATCGAAAAGCATTAGGCAAGTCGAAGGCCCTTGCAAAAATGTATCAGAGGATATTTCATCATAGTAAGTTAATACATTTATCATTGTAACTATACGAAAAAAAACTTTTCAATTTCCAGTCCACAGTGGGCCTACCGTTGGACTGAAAGGGCCGAAATCTCCCTTAGCACAGAAAATCATTTCCCCCAGGGTTTTCCTACGGACTTTTCTTTACCAAGAGCACCTTTCCATAGAGCTCTGCATAGCATGGAAGGTGACTTTAGCCAGAATGAAATGAGAAGTCGGTGATAATTTGAACTGTTTTCCCCCCTGAACCTAATGTGTCATTTTTCTCTGACTGCTTTCAAGATTTTTTTCCTTACTGTTTTTGACTATTAAGTACTGTGGTATGGTTTTTCTTGAACTTATCATGCTTGGGGTTGGCAGAAACTTCTGAAATCTATTTGTTTACTCAGTTTAAGAAATATTTTGTCATTATTTCTTATTATTGAAAATTTATTTCAGATGGCACAGCTTTGCGTTTAGCGTTAAGGGAAACTCTGTCACACTAATTTACGATTGTGATACAACGATAACTAGATCATTGGCTAGGGAGTCAGCATCGAAATTGAGCAACAAGGGACTCATCACTTTGGGTCACCAGCTTTTAGATGATGGATATTATAATGTATTGTTGGATTATTAGTACTCGAATAAGTCAATTTCCAGGCTTATAACGGAATTATAAATGATTCGAGTGACGATAATTCAATTCACTTGATTTATTATTTGCAGTAAAATAATTATCCCTGTCCTCACTGTTAAACTCTAATGAGATTGCATTATAGATAGGATAATGGTGGTACTTTGTCAGGAGTGTACTTAGGAAATTGAACTTATTCGAGCTTAAAGATATCATTATACCTAATAAGCGTGCTTTCGAAAATTAACACCCGGGTTATAAATTGGACTAATGGCTTTGCGTGACGCTTTCATATTTCCATAACGAGATTCTGGCTACGCATAAAATTCATTTGCATTGAATTAAAAAAGATGATGATTATGATTATTATTTAGGGCGACGTATATCTTTTGCAAATTGCCAGCGCGCCAGATGAAGCTTACGAGTTGTGTCACAAATATGCGTCATGTATGAAGGGAAATTCAAAATGGAACTGGTCCAGTTCTTCTAGTTCGTACAGTCAAGAAAATTATGGCTCGAGATTAAGTTCAACTAGTGGCGATATATCGGAAACATCTTCAGGAACAGGTGATAAAACTTTTGTATGGGGTTTTGATGGTTTTATTTCTTATTTTTTTTGTACTTTTCAGGTTCCTCTTTTAATTATAGAGGTTTTGGGGGTGGAGGTCAAGCAACTCATGATGAGAATGGATCAAGTATTGTTTCGTCTAGTGAAGGAGGATTTTCAGGTAACTGAAACAAACAAAATGTTGTTTTTGTTGTGTGATTAATTGTGTTCTCTCTACCTGATTGTTTAAATATAGTTTTTGATCCCTCCATGAACTCGCGTTATTTCGATGCATTCACTTAATTGACCTGAAATCTTCTCCCACCATTTCTAAGAAATAAAATTTATTTGTTAGACCGAAGATGTGGCAATTTCCTGTTGCCTAATTTATGGGTTCATTTTCAGGTTCCAGAGCCTCGTGATGTCATTTATAAGACTGGCAATTCTCCAATTAATTATTAATTATTCCAATTTTGAACTTAGAATATTGTAAATAATTTGTAACAATGCCAATTTCAATTATTTCCAATTCATAGCTACTAAATCAGAACTTCTCTTTCAATATTGGTGACTTACCTAATTAAAATTACATTATTTGATTCAATTTAAAAGTTTCCAGTTATTATTTTGAGAACTTTTGAATTTTTCTATCATTCTTTCTGGTGTTTTTTTTTCGCTTCTCGAATTTTTCTTTTGTAGGTATAATGTTATGACTGCTGAAGTTTCTATCGTACTTTGAATTAAATCAAAGTCCCACACTTTTTCATCGTGGATAACTTTTTACGTATTGCATCGATTTCTGGAAAGATAGTAAGCCTTATGTAACTTTCCGCAAAATATTGCATTTAACGGTTACACAGGTATAGAAATCATAAGGATGATTATTTTTATAAATTTCTAGGAGACAGTAGATCTGGTAAAAGTGGATTCAGTAATGAAAATCTAGGAAATGGACGAAGTTTTAATTTTGGAGAAGGTTCCTTGAGAGGATCTTTAAGTGGGGGTAAGTGCAGTACTGTCATTCCAGTGAGGTAATAATACTATGGTTGAATCAAATCCAAGCGGCAGTAATTATATTAAATAACCTAAATTTTGAACAGACACCAGCCGATAATCCAGCCTTCCAATTGGTTGAAATGACCTAAAAGGACCAGTGCGCATGTACGGAGGACCTTTCCTAGGTTGTAATGAAAATAACCAGTTAATGTCATTACTGCCGCTTGAATTTGATTCAACTATAGTATTGTAATGTATTTCATTATCTAACTTAAATGACCCAAAATAAGTTCTTACCCTATGGACAATAGAATAATAGCTTTGTAAGCTTTTTATTTAGCCCTCTCTAGCTTGTTTTATTCAATCTTTCAAAACCTTTAAGCATATTATGATAACAACTTTGGCATCCTTATACGCCCCCAAAATACTGCTTAGAATTTTTTCACCCTCCTAAGGAAATACAAACTATAGTGACAAACGCGATTTGAATTTCAATTGAAGGATATCATCTTTGAATATATCAGTATGGCAAACAAAAAAAAAGATGGAAAGAAAATATCTATCAATAAATCTCCGCGTGATTTATGTATCTCGTTTTTATCTGCAAAAATGTATTTGATTACAAAAAAACCGTTTGATTGTTGTGGATTAATATTGGGAATATTTCAAATATACCTACCTAACTTAGATAATACAATTTTTGTATAATAACTTGAGTTCTAACTCAACGAAATGAATGGAAAGTGATTCATTTTCCTCAAAAATAATACAAGAATCAGATTTTTATTGACAAAACTCACACAAAATCGATGATGTATCTGATAATAATAATAGAAAAGAGCAGACAATGATAGTTTCCTCAATAAAGATAAGATCCTGAATTCAATACCTATACGGAATGAATTGGCTAAAATCCCTTGGACTTTTGCCTTCTTTTGGATGTGAATAAAATCAGTGGCGCCACTGGGTTTTATTAATGAAAAATTGTTTAACTAGAAGAACCAATTAGAAGCTGTGGAAGAAGAAATTTTGATTATTATCGGCTCTTGGGTCTTCACTGCCCTTAGAGTCTTGAGTTGATAAAAGTTCAAATTTTAGGTGCTACCGGCTCTTGATTGGCTCTAGGAAGGTTTTTCAACGAATCAAGAGCCGGTAAGAGTTCAAATTTTGATTGTCTGTGATCTTAATCCAATGGATAATTTTTCTTGAGCCAATTAGAAGCTGCGGAAGAAGAAATTTTGATTAATATCAACGTAAGAGCTGCTAATTATCATTGGAAATTTTGATTATTATCGGCTTTTGAGCTTTGAATGCCCTTAAAAAAAATTCTGTAGCGAATCCAGAGTTGATAAAAGTAGAGTGTTTTCACAGCTATCAGACCACATACCTTTACCACTGTAAACCCCCATCCGTGAAGCTCCTGAGTAATTTTTTGACTCAAGTGCCCCCAGCCATCAATACCCACCTCTTCTAAGTAAATGGTCCACCAGATTCACAAATTTTGGGGTTGGCCTGGGTCAAATTCCCAAAGTTTCAGATCAAAGGCGCCGATTTTCCCACGGTATCGAAAAAGTTCTCACGGTTGGGCCGGGTCAAATTCCCAAACTTTCAGATCAAAGGCGCCGATTTTCCCAAGGTTTCGAAAAACTTCCCACGGTCTCGAAAAAGTCCCTACGGTTGGCCCGGGTCAAATTCCCAAAATCTCTAAATCAACGCCTTTAATCTGAAGTTTTTGGGAATTTGACCCGGGCCAACCGTAGGAACTTTTTCGATACCGTGGAAAAATCGGCGCCTTTGATCTGAAATTTTGGGAATTTGACTCGGGCCAACTCCAAAATTTGTGAATCTGGTGGACCATTTACGTAGAAGAGGTGGGTATTGATGGCTGGGGGCACTTGAGTCAAAAAGTGCTCAGGAGCTTTACGGAAGGGGGTTTACAGTGGAGGTTGGTAGTGGTAAGATGGCTGTGCCGGAGGGGGGTTTTACGTGGTAGAGGTGGGTATGAGGTCTGACAGCTGTGAAAACACTCTACTGACTATTACCGGCTCTTGATTGGTTTTAGGGAGGTTTTCCAAAAAATCTTAAGCCGGTAATAGTTCAAATTTTGATTATCTGTGGATAATTTTTCTTGAGCCAATCAGAAACTGCTGAAGAAGAAATTTTGATTAAATCCAACTTGAGAGTTGCTAATAATCATTCGAAATTTGGATTATTATCGGCTCTTGCGACTTGACTGCCCTTAGAAAAATTCTCTAGCGAATCCAGAGTTGATAAAAGTTCAAATTTTGACTATTACCGGCTCTTAATTAGTTCCAGGAAAGTTTTCCGGGGAATGAAGAGCCAGTAATAGTTCAAATTTTGATTATATGCAGCTCCTTCATCCATTGGATAAGTTTTTTGAAGCAACTAAATACCGAATGTTGGATGTTGTGCCATGTCTGATATACAATATAGAAAGATCATGCAGTCTATGCTGAATTATGGAATTTTTCAAGTAATTTTTCAATATTTTCAATTTACTAAATGATTTTTCAGCGGTGGTAACTGGAAGGAATGTACAAGTTAAGTATATCGATCGATATCGGTCATTATATTATTCAATTTTGTTTTAAAGCATTTTTATATATTAAAAAAATATATATTTGTACTTTCCCCTTTCGGGTACCCTTCGCGCCCGGGCCCCTAAGCATCGCTTATATCCGCTTATGCATATCGCCGCCACTGAATAAAATCTTTCCAGCTTTTCGCATTCTCTTGGCCAAGATGCCACAATGTTCTTAGATATTCCAGTTGATGACGTGTAGCACAGAATCCTGGAAATTGCAGCCAACATTTTTTGAAACTGTATGAAATACTGTTAAAGACAATCCCGTGAGAACAACTTAAAGATTGTCGATCTCAGTCTCGAGGAAGGAATTTCTCAATTTTTCTGATGTTTTGATACTCAAAGTTGGTTACAAATCAGTCAAAAATTGATACATAAGATGAATGACGTAATTTAAAAACTGAACGAGAAAAAGTTGCTTCGCTTTTCATTTTATTCGTTTACTCTCATACAATAAACGAATTTAAAAATACTGATGAATTAGAAAATCTTCTGAAACAAAACAAGGAAGTTCTTCGAAACTTTGAGAAATAGAAAGAGAAAAACTCCTTGATCTTGAAGATTATTTTCAAAAATGAAATTAGGAAGTAGCAAATATACTTCCTCAAAATAAATTCAACAAAAATAAAATTGTTGTAGTGACGCAGAAGTAAACCACCAAGAAAAACCGCCAAGAATAAAATAATTGTTAATAGATCTGGTTATTTTGTTGAAAAATGAAACAAACAACGAACAAAACATAAATCAAACTGGAAAAATGAAATCAAAATAAACTACAACTTACCGAAAATTAAACATCCCAGGAGACCACAACACTCAACCAGTTACAGCCGGAACTTCTAGTAAAATGATCTGACCAGCGAATAAAGAAACAACAGAAACTGAAATCCCTTCTCAAAGATCCGTGGGGTCACTCAAAAATAGATGATTCAATTGGAATGTGTCCCTGAAATGCGGCACTTTACTAACATGACGCCATCTGTCCCAAATTCCGCGAAAGCACCATAAATCAGGTGCGTGCTGTATGCCGATAAAAAAACGGTACCGCATTCCACTAAAAAGAGAGCCGAGATGACGTAATCTTGATGTCAAAGCACTCATAAATTGGGGGAGAAATTAGGTCGTAAGAACAAAGGAAGGAAGGAGACAATTTTTATATAAAAAGCCTGAATTGCGATAAAAATAGCAGTGTCGGTTAAGAAGAAGTATCAGTCAAGAACGGTCAAAAGTGTCAGTCAAGAACAGTCAGAACGGTCAGTCAAGTGTCAGACGTAGCCAGCAGATTCCAAAGTCGAAGATAGCACGAAAAATTTTAAGGAGGCAGTGCGAAAATTTTGGGTTCATAAAATCAAGTCGTAAAAATAACGTTTCAGTAATTACGTGTGTGCCAGTAGAATTTTAAAGTAATAAATATATCTTGTAAAAGGAAATTTGTACTCTTTATAAAAAAAAACAAAAAGTTAATGAATCGATAAATTTACGAAAGTTAAATAATTATCCCAAAAGGAATTAAAACATTTTTAAGATGATATTTCATGATTAATAGTTGGTAAAATAAGAAAATTTGAAGCTAAATTTTGTAAAAATAAGTCAGAGTAAAAATTTTGGTTATTATATTTCAAGCCTTTCTGGCCGACGCCCGATAAAGTTATTTTAAATAAAATCACATTAAAATAATAGTCCACAGTTGTGTTTTACTCTCACACCCGTAAATAGGACCCATATCAATCTGTGTCTCCACTCAGAAACAAAAGCCGCCGCTCGCCAATTCAACAACATATAAGTTTCTAAATTGGGATCTCACATTGTCTCTACTAGATACTAATTTATTGCACATTTTTTAATTCCCGACCTGTTTCAGACTTAAACGTAAACCTGGCAGCTAATTCGGAATCCGTTGGAACAGCAGAAGTGGACATCTTTTCCAATGGAAGACAAGAAAATAATTTTAACGAACAAGGCAACTTAATCGGTCCCGATTTTAACCAAACCGCTACCAGTAACGAATTCGAAGGATCTGCCGAAGACGGAATTATCGTTTCACCGACATCTGTTACCGAGACGACTACGGTAACTTTATTTTAACTTTAATAATAATTTAAGAAATAATCAGGAAAATCTTAAGAAATAATTTTTCGCTACGTATATTCTTAGTTTTATGGTAATTGAATTTTCTTGAAGAAATATTTGATGTTTTTCTTGTTTGTTTTTCAAATTGTTAATTCATGCCTATTAGATTCCTGAAGAAGGAAGTGGTGACTACGATTCGGGCTACGTAACTCCTGAAACGCCTTACTACAATCCGAATCGAGGACCGCCAGGTCCCAGAGGATATCCTGGACCCCCTGGAGCGACAGGACCGCAAGGTCCGAAGGGCGAAACAGGCAGGAAAGGTTTGGACGGGACTGTTGGTTTGCAGGGCCCGCCTGGACACGTTTTTATGATACCTGTAAGTTAACAAATCATTCATAGGATGTTTCTCTAGGACAAGAGAGACAAAGAAACATTTATCAAATTTTCGTTAGATTGACCTTTAACAATAATTCTAGGTTAAATCGTAATTGAAAATAGTTTTTATTATTATCCCGGAAGTGCAATCACACTTTTACGATTCAAGCGCCAAGTAATAAAAACGTAATATTTCTACGATATAAGTGTGCTTGACCTTTAGCTATTAAACAGACCGGCCCTGAGTTTTATCAATTTTTCTTAGACAAATCAACAAAGTAACGAAAAAGGTCCAGACCAAGGAGTAGAAGCTTTCAGGCAAATGCTCTCGCAGCACATGGTAAGAAATAAATAATACTTAGCAATCAATAAAAAAGTATCTCGAAAATATGTTAAAGCTGTCGATGAGAGGCGCGGAAGGACCGATGGGTTTAACCGGATTGCCTGGCCCGCAAGGACCTACAGGACCTGATGGACAAAAAGGAGAACCTGGAGATCTTGGAGAAACAGTAAAGATATATTTTTTGTATCTATTTGAAGGGTAATGATTGAAATTTTTATAGGGTCCTCGAGGTGTTAGAGGCCCACAAGGACCGTCCGGTCATCAGGGACGCAGAGGACAGCCTGGTCGAGATGGAGAAAGAGGGTTAACAGGTGAAAATTTATTGTTGAATAAGTCTAGGTAATCAAACAGATTTCTACAAACTTGAAACTAAAAAATTACGTGGAAGTTTGTGACCAATGATTCCAAAAACAAAAATTGTAGAGGAACGATTTTTGTCAAGCCGAGCTTTAAAGAAAGTAAGGAATGAACTGAATGTATTTTTGTTTTGTTTTTATAAATATTATTATTATTATTATTATTATTATTATTATTATTTATTATTATTATTATTATTCTCTCAATATCACACGGTTGTTTATTGCTGTGGTGGTAAAGAAAATCCACCGAAAGCAGACTTTGCTCCTGGGGTGAATTTCCACAGTGCGCGGTTAAAGGACTTTGCGTACGATATGTGTAGTGCTCAGCACAACAGATTTCTGGAGAGTTAGGAGATTGTGGGCTCTCGGAATGAGGTCGATGGCTTCTTGAGTTATTTTTGATATCAGTCCTGATGCACCAATTACCACTGGAATTATTGATGTCTTCATATTCCATAGCCTTTGAGTTTCTATTTGTAAATCTTTATATTTAAGATACTTTTCAGCTTCCTTTTTAGTTATGTTGTAGTCCGATGGAATAGCTACGTCAATCAGCAGGCATTGCTTATGCTTCTTCTTTTTCAGGATGATATCCGGCTTGTTGGCCTGAGTTGCTCGGTCGGTGTGCACCTGCATGTCCCAGATGATAGTAACTTCGGAGGTGTCTATTACTGGAGGTGGACTATGTTTATAACATTTGTCGTCTACTGGAATATTGTGGTATTTGCAAATATTCCAGTGCAGGTGAGCAGCAACCAGATTGTGGCGGTCGAGATACGCCTTTTTTGCTAATATTGGGCAGCAGAGACGATATGGTGGATGGTTTCTGAGTGTATCCGACATAGTCTACAGACTGGGTCATTACCAGATTTCAAGATCCTCGTCTTCGTATAATTGTTTGCTATCGCCTGCTCGTGGCAGGCAGTTATCAAGACTTCGGTCTCTACATCTTTCAAATTTTGGCCATGCATTGGTTTTTCTCTCCATTTCTCTTTCTGTTCTTTACTTAATTTGAGTTTTATTCTTTCTTTAATTACTTTAACTGTTCTCGTTTCAGGTTCCCCGCTGCTAATATCTTCGGCCTCAAATTTATCCTCTTCCTTGTCTTTCTTCTTTGGTTTTTAGTTTTTCCATTTATTTGGTTGAGAACGATTTTAAGGAATTTGTCGTCAGCCTTTAGCTCTAAGTACCTTTCAACACCCGTGAGGGCGACAAAATAGCTTGCTTCTATATTGAGTAAACCGCGGCCTTCATCTTTCCTCGGGACATAGAGACGGTTCACGTCGGCTTCCGGGTGTAGGGCGCCATGCATGTTAAGTAGTTTCCGCGTCTGTCTGTCCAGTTTTCGGATTTCGGCTATGGTTCACTCGACAATCCCGAAGCTGTAATGAATTACAGGAAATGCAAGGGATACGATTGCAGTAATTTTGTTTTTAGCGTTCAACTCGGTTTTTAGAGCTGCTCTTACTCTTCTGTATAGGGTTTCATCGAGACGAGAAATCTCGTCTCGTCTCGATCATCGAGATGAGAAATCAACAAAATCTCGTCTCGATGTCTTTCTCGAAGACAATTTCTCGATCTTGATTCGAGATTCTCGAAATTTCGAGACTCTCGAAAACAAAAACTGAATGTTATTATAGTTATTTACATCACAAGTGCGTTTATGAACATGATTACAATAACGAGTGTGAAAGATTAGAACAACGAGGTCGTAGACCGAGTCGTTCTAATCACACGAGTTTTGTAGTCATGTTTAAACACACGAGTGATGTACAACGTTTTATTTACAAAGCGAAAAATGAGAATGTTTTTTTAATTATTTTCGTTTATAAGTAGTTGTCTACCTTCATTTTACCTTTACAGGTTTACCTTTGACATTTGTCAAATCACCAAAAATAGTTGTGTTAAAGATTCATAACTTAGTCTATAACACCACTAGTTGTGTTATGAATTCATAACCTAGTCCATAACACCACTTGTTGTGTTATGAGTCTCATGACATAACTCAAATACTAGAAAAATGGTTATGTAAAAACGTCATAACCAAACGTTTGTAGATAAAAATATATTATATGTATATAACCCATATACCTATTATACTAACGTATATCGCGCCTTCCCCATTTACCCAATGTGCGGTTTTTGAAGCAAACAAAGAGAGGTAAAGTTATAGGATCTCGCATAAGTCTATCTTTGTCTAACGAACGAGACCGAGGTTATGAACTGCGCTTGCGTTAAACTCTAGATTCTTATTGGCCGGCGGTTTCCATTTTGCATCAAGCTTTTCGTGCCGTGTTGTCATGTCAAGCTAAAAAGCACAATAAATTAGGATCATTTTTTGAGGTTATAATTTGGTCGATTGTATTTGGATTCCAAAACACTAATAAAAATGAATATATTGGTTTATTTGTCGAAATCGAGTATGTGTTTCTTGTGAATGTTTAAATAACTCGAAGATGAAAATAACGTTCGTTATTGGCAACCCTGCAATATCAGCTGTTTAAAATGAAATCTTATTGGAGGAATAACTTCAAATTGACGCATGCGCATTGGAAAAACGAGTTCACTCGAGACAAAGAAAGCATCGTTCTATCTCATAATGTTTGCTTCAAGAACTCAAACCAACCCGCAATATACGTAGTATAATAAATATATGATATAACCATTGTATATACAGTGGTTTAACAATAATATAACATAAGTCTGCACTTAAGGTTTAAAGTCAGGCCTATAGTTTATTACAGCAACGCGAGATGTCAGTACTGTCGCCCCTATAGTGTGCCCTAACTTGATAGTGAAAAAAAATAGAAATCTGCATTTGATTAAATTGTGTGATGGAAAGTTATTTCTCTTTTTTGCGGAAATTCGAAGTATTATTCTGTTTTACATAAACAGGGTTGTAGTTTGGACCAACACAAATAATTTTGAACGTTCATCCGTCGGATTTTTTTTTAAAACAGTGTAGCTACAGGCGTATTTCCAACTATTTTTGCAGTAGCGAGAAAACTACAAGTTCAAAAAATTTGAAAAAATATATGTCGCGTAGAATTGCAATACTAGTTCGTAATAAAAATAACGGGAAACTTCATCTATTCGTTTTGAAATAAATGGTGAAAAACCACTTTTTTTTTCAGTTTTTGCGATATAACTCAAAAATGGCGAGTCAAATTTGCTTAAAAAAATTATGGATTAAAGTATATCAATAACCTGACCAATTATTGGCCCATAAATAAAAAAAATATTTTTCCAAAAAGTGAAAACTTAAGAAATCCTTTATCTTTTTTAAATTTAATCTTTTAGCCATACATTTAGAATTTACCCAAATAGGTACGAAACTTTAAAATTGTTTCTTTGTTCGTGAAGAATGCACTTGCAACAAACTGATTATACAGGGTGTCCCACAACGTTTTTCTCAAATGATAACTTCGGAACGCGTCATCCAATATAATTGAAATTTTGAGGATCTGGGTAACTTTTTGTGTCGCTCCTTCCATTGTCATCCAATATCACCACTTTCGCATCAATTTCGATCAAGTGACGTCAACTTTCGAATCTTAAATGTAACTGATGGTATATTATGGCATTTTTGGTTAGAAAATTAAATTACAAAGTCGACAATGCCATATTTATTAAGGGTTTGTTAGAGAAAATGATAAAAAATTATACAGTGTATATACGATGATGCGTACCGAAGTTGTCATTTGGGAAAAACCTCGTGGGACACCCTGTATATTAGCTTGGGCTAACATTTCTTGGATTAACATTT
This sequence comes from Ceutorhynchus assimilis, assembly GCA_917834065.1. Classification (NCBI taxonomy): domain Eukaryota; kingdom Metazoa; phylum Arthropoda; class Insecta; order Coleoptera; family Curculionidae; genus Ceutorhynchus; species Ceutorhynchus assimilis. The sequence continues at coordinate 11,816,088 of OU892281.1, forward strand.
TTTCTTTAAGAATATGGAAATATTAATTTTTTGCTTTTGTTATTTGCTTAAGTTATCTTTGTTTTTTCTTTATGTTTTAATTTTCTTATGTTTAAAATCAATTAAAATTATTTCGTATTCCCTAACGTAGTCTTTATTTTCGCTTTTCTGACCTATTAAGAGTTTTCTGTGCTTTAGGTATTGCAGCACTTACATTTTTTCGAGATCGAGAAATCTCGAAAAAATTTCTCGATCTCGAAACATCTCGAACTGTTTTTCTCGATCTCGTCTCGAAAAAAAAAATTCAGTCTCGTCTCGAAATCGAGTCGAGACGAGACGAGAAATATCGAATTTCGAGAATCTCGTGAAACCCTACTTCTGTAATATTCGTTGGTTAGCTTCTTTTTCATACTTTTATGCTGGATGCCTGTGATTCTGTGATATAGATATTATTTCTAATGCATTCCATTATCACCTGTATCTAATAATAGCTACGAATAAAATTGTAGTAAATAAATCTTTCTATATTGAGACTTTATTCGCAAAAAAACTCAACTGTGGTATATTTTTTCCCAAGATGGATTTTGTCATTGAAAACTTTGAAACATAAATAATACTGCTTGGCCCTGATTGGTCGCAAAATGAGGTGTCCCTGCAGGTTAACAACAGTCCTGCAAATGACATCTTGCGACCAATAAGCGGCATTGTTTATGTTTTAAAGTTGACATTGTCAAAATCTATCTTGGGAAAAAATAAACTGTAGTTTTACAATTCATACACATTCAACAATGTCAATGTGACAATAGTACATTAAAATACAAGTTTCATAAGACGTCATTTTATCGCACGAGCCCTATATTAGAAAACGAGCCGGAGGCGAGTTTTCTAAAGGGCGAGTGCGATAAAATGTCTTATGAAACGAATATTTTATACTATTTTTTCTATTTTGGTATTGTTTAATTAAAAAAAACAAATTTTTCTTGGAAATTTTATTCTCATATTTCCTGATTTCATGTTTAGGTTGGTAACACTACATGCCAAATATAGAAATCTTCTTTTTTATTTTTATTTTTACCATAATAAAATCGCAAATGACAGTTCGATGGCCATCAGTCAGCCAGTGTTACCAACTTCCGATAAGTAAAAAAGGAGTGTCACAAAGAGCTTCTTTTCGAAACTACTTTTAGTGTCGAAAAAACTTCGATATGAAACCAAAATAGAAAAAGTATTTATAACAAAAAAGCGAGCAAAAAAGGTATTACTAGTAGCTATTCATTAGATACAGGTGATAATGGAATGCATAAAGGCTCGTTTTCACGGTGATAGTTTTTGCAATAGTTGCTGTCTCGATAGCAACTATCACATAAACTATCACCATGTAAATATCCCGATAGAAGCTATCATGCTGTCGCACTATCTAGCTTGACTAGATAGTTGGGAATAATTTCGTGATAGGTAGTGGTTGTTTAAATAGCGGCCAGATGGCTGACAATCAAAATATCAAAAATTATTTCCATAAAATGATGAACTAGCGGTTTGATGTAATAAAATTTTATGGTACACTTTGGCACTCAGTAAAGGTACTGCAAAGATCCCAGAGAGTCGCCAGTATTTAGCAAGGTATCGACAAGCTATTTGAAGTTTTAGCTTTGCTGATAGAGGCTCTTGCATAACAGTATTATTCTTTTGTATCTTACTTCTAACCTCTCATTTATACGTAAGAAGTTTAACTAACTTCTTGAATCTTCTACAGCAAGTTCATTCAGTAGTCGTTCAGAACCACCAAGTGTAGTCCTTCGAGCTATCGATTTTCTCACCCATATATCTTCTTGGTTTTTTTATTATTTTTTTTTTACGTTAAATTTTAATTATTTCACTATGGTTAACTGCGTATCGGCCATTTCGCTATTGATTACTGTCATGATATTTTTTGATACGTGTAGACATCTCACTCTCATGATAGGACTATCGAGGCGACTATCATGAGAGCGCTCTCATGAGGGTACTTTTACCGTGAAAACGAGCCTTTAGAAATAACATTCTCCCCCAGTCTAGTTTTTGACATAATCTGAGAAATACTTTGGCTGAGTTCGGCTTCTAGAAGATCTGCTTCGTTGATCTTCAATTCATGGTCTTGATTCAAGTGTCCGAATTCTTCATTTTGATTAAGGTATCTCGCAGCCACCAGTGATAAGAGTTTCCCAGCGTCTGGTAGCATAGATTGACTAGATTCTGAAAAATCATTAGTGATTGGGCACACAGGATCCGCTTCATTGTATACTGTCTCAGTAGGATTTTGAATATCGCTATGTTTCGAAGGTGCATCTAAAAGTTTTATATCTCCTCTGGGTGCCAAATGTTTTACAGAAACAGTGGTTTCCGTTCCATTTTTGTGTCTAATTAAAGCATAGTCTGGATTAATCTCTAAGAGTTCAACCTCTTCTATCAAAGGATCGTATTTACTACGTCGTGCATGTTTCTTAAGCAAAACAAAATCTGATTGTTTAAGCCATGTTGGAACTGACGTTCCATTAGTTGACGTGCGTTGATAACTAAATAATTTCTCATAAGGCGTACAGTTCGTTGCAGTACAAAGCAAAGATCTAATGGATTGTAAGGCATCTGGTAACACAAGTTCCCATTGAGTAGTTTTCAGTTTTCTAGATTTGACTGCAAGGCTGATAGATTACCATATACCATTAAATCGTTCAATTTGTCCGTATTCTTCCGGATTATACGGTGTAGTTCTACTAGAAGCTATCCCACGAGAATGTAAATATTCAGTGAGTTCCTTTGAAATAAATGCTGATCCGCGATCCGAATGTATAAAAGCTAGCATTCCAAATAATGAAAACAGATGATTTAAGCATTCTATAACAGTAGAAACTGATGTATCTTTATAAGGAACAGCAAAAGGGAATCTTGAAAATTCATCTACTATATTCAGCGTATTCATTTTTAGTATGAGAACTTGGTAGTGGTCCTTTAAACTCAATATTGAGCCTCTCAAAAGGTGATGTTGCTTTTATTAAATGAGCTCCAAGATTCTTACAAAATCTAGGTTTTTCTTCTGCACATACAGGACAATTCAACGTCATTCTTTTTACTTCTTCCAAAGAGTAACTTTGACAAAATGGTACATTTTTGTTATTCCAGGGTGACATAAATGTTTATGTAATTCAAATAAATTTGTATCATTTGAAACTGAACCACAAATCCTTGAGGAAGTATCAGCTGCAACATTTGATTTTCCAGGACGATAGATTATATCATAGCTATAACAAGAAAGCTTTAATCTCCATCTCATGATTTTATCATTTTTGATTCTAGAATGTTGCTGTGAATCAAACATGAACGACACCGATTTTTGATTCGTAACAAGCTTAAAATGTCTTCCAATTAAAAAATAAAGCCATTTGCGTAATGCTTCTACACAAGCGTATGCTTTTTTTTCCACAGCAGAATGCTTCTTTTCAATTTCTGATAATGTTCTCGAAAAAAATCCAACAGGCTTAATGTAGCGGCAATAGCAAAATCCGATGCATCAGTTTCAACGATTAAAATTTCATCTTCATCCATAGTACAAAGAAGGGAATTTGCTATGTCTGTTTTGAGTTGTTCAAAATCCTGTTTGACTTCGTTTGTCATGGGAAAAGTTTAACAGTTAATCAAACGTCTAATTTTATCTGGAAATATTTGAGCCCACCTCGAATAATGTGAAAACATGCCCACTACTCTTCGAAGACTTTGTATATTTTCAGGAACTGGCAAGTTTAATAGTGGTTTTAGTCTATCCGAATCAGGTTTCAATGTCTTGTTTTCAATAGAATATCCTAGTAAATTAATAGATTTTTTATTATATACACACTTATTTTGATTAAGTCTAAGCTCGTATTTCTTAGTTATTTCTAAAAATTTTGCTAAATTTGAAACACGGGACTTTTGATTCTCCCCACATATTGTCACATCATCTAAATATGAGAAAACACCTTGTAAATTTTCTTTTTGGATTATTGAATCTATCACTCTCTGGAAACAGGATACTCCGTTTGTGACCCCAAATGGAATTCTTTTAAATTGATATAGGCGACCAGCTGGTTCAAAAGCTGTAAAAGATTTATCTGTTTCTCGAATTGGAATTTGGTGATAAGCAGATTTTAAAATCGACCAGATAATTTTTCACTCATGCGTGTTTTCTTTGCAAATTTCACTCGTCCTACGGACTCGTGAAATTATAAAAAACACACAATCATGAAAAATTATCGGTGATTTTAAAACTCTCGTGGTATTATCCCCGACAACACATACAGTTTCTCAGATATAGAAAGACCGAAAAAAAAGTTTCTTACTCGTAATGAGACACTTTCACATTGAATAAAGTTAGGGTACGTAATTTTGACTTTGAGTTTATGATTATTCATCTTTTATTCATCCTTTCATCCCAATCAAGATTTAATTTTAACAAGTTAATATTTCGTTTGCTTATGGCACATTCCGTGAAACTTATCTTTTACAAACAAACTTTTCCCGTATACGAATTTCTTGAAAACTTGCCTGGCGGATAATTAAGCAACTTCGTTCGCAACTTTCAAGAAAAGTATAATAATGAAACATTTAATTTGTAGGTTCTACAGGATCGAAAGGCGAACAGGGTCTGATCGGATTACCAGGTCTTCCTGGCGATAAGGGCCACCGCGGTTTACCGGGTACTTCCGGTGAAACCGGTTTACCAGGACACGATGGTATGCCTGGGGATGACGGACCAATTGGTGCACCTGGATTACCAGGAGAAATGGTAACGATGGTGTTTTTATTTTGGTGTTTTGAAATAATATCAATTAGTGGATTTCTAATCAAAAAATGAAATTAAATAATGACGATCGGCCCCGTAATAATTGGAAATGCCACAAGAATTATGGATGTTCCAGCTGTTATAGTTTTTGAGATTTTTGAGCTTAAACTATCAATTAAATTTTCAACTTGGTTTAATATGTTCAAGCTGAAAGAGGGCAATAGGTAAGAAAGCAGTTGTCTGAAAACTACATAATATTGTTATAAATCTCTTAAATTGCGAATCATCTAGTAGACAATTCTAGAAGCAACGACGCGCTATGAAACGGAGTTCCCCGTATATGCCAGTAAGTGGTGAATTTTAATCGCATAAGATGATAGTAAGACAGCAGGTTGTGATTTAATTTTGTGACTGGTTAAACTTAATAATTATTGTTGTTGAACGAAGTGTAAAGTAAAAGTTAAATGTAATCTAATAATCAAAAATTGAAAATGAAACAAATTAACTTTGACCCAAATTAATTAAAATATTTAAAATACGTTTAAAATTTTATAAGTTAGTCACCAAGCGTGTGTCATCGTCATCACATAAATCAAATCCATAAAAATATTAAAATCTAGGCAAAAGTAATTAAATTGGTGATTTACGGCCGACACGAGTTTCGGCATTCTTTGATTTATTGATTTATATGTCCTCACATTCTTGAACCAAATCTGTTGACCCCGATAATCCAGAAAATTGCGACATACTTAATTATTCGGTTTTGAACAAATAAATTATCGAGTAAATTATATTTCTTGGAAAAGAAGAACGGTCGATGGCCAGTGTTGTGTAAAGAGGCCCCGAAATATTTTTGGGGAAAAAAAAAACAGTGGTTTCGGAATTATAGAGTCAGTTTAAGCTTAGTCTTCACATCAGTCCCGTTGAGTTTTCAGTTCAGTCTTGAGTTTAAGTCTACAGTACCTATGAGTCAGTGCGGATAAAATTCGCGAAGAGTTTCTTTTATTTTGTTGCCTCGGGAAAACGCGTTAAATCGAATCTTTGAAAAAGTAACGGAAAATTGTGGAAGAAGGAACATTTAAATTCGTTCAACATTATGTGCGAGCTCTAAAACAATCAATTATTGAGAAAGACTCAATAATTAGTAGTATTCAGAAGTGGCGAATTATCTCAAGTATAAAAAGTCGGGCCTGGGAAAAAGTAGGAATTACAGTAAATAACTCGAATTAAGAAAAAAAGTAAACGTTTCAGTTTCTATGTGCGAGCTCTAGCTATTTTGAAGTAAATAATAATTAGAATAATTATGTGACTTTAAGGGCGATAATTTAAATGTAAGTACTCTAGTGACAAGTTTTATTTCGACTTTATCAATGTTGAAATGACTATGAAGTGAATTGACTATAAAACTTTATTGCATAATAATATTATTATCTTGACTTTGAAAATTTTTGTACTTAGTATAGAGAAATTTAATTCAAATGTTACTCTGGCTAAGTACACGATTTCAGGAATTTTATACGCTTATAGAACAGGAAGTTATAACAATTAAACTAAATTATGAATTCTTGTTTTGAGATGTAAAAGGTGTTTAGGATTTAAAAATATTGTACCTAACGTAGTAGGGCTATATGAAAGTGTTATTAAAGCACAAGGCTTTTTGATTGCATCATTTGATTTACAAGCCCAGAGACAGTGTAGAGGTGGCTGTACGATTGCATCAATTTAGAATTGTTTATTTACATCTTTAAATTTCCACTAAACTCACAAAACGCTCTATTCTTCTTGATCATAAAATTGAAATGGATATCTAAATTTAAAGCCCCATTTTAAGCCACCAGACAGGCTGGAGTCATTTATTTAAAATACACCCAAGTTAAATCGGCCGTAAAGTAAACTGAAACACGATGCCCTTTGAGATCCTTTTCATGCCGAATTGCCAAATAATAATAAGCCTATATATATTATACCTCGAATAGGTATATTGCGGCAACATTTAATTTCCGAAAAGGCAAAATCCTCCCTGACGAAATCCTTTAACACAAATATCACTTTTTTTAGGGTCCTAGAGGATTTTCCGGGCCCAGAGGCATGCCTGGTTTACCCGGCAACCCCGGAATACCTGGAAACGAAGGTCCGCACGGTATCAAAGGACATCAAGGGCTTACAGGTCCCGCTGGAAGTCCCGGTCAAAACGGCCCGCAAGGACCTATCGGTCCGCCCGGACCTCAAGGATTTTTAGGACCGCCAGGAATTGCAGTAAGGATTTCTTATTTTTATTATTTTAGAGCTGAAATGTGTCAGTGCACCGATTTATTTTCAATCATACTGTGCATTAAACACTGTCCGTCAGTTGAAAAAGATTAAATGAAAATTGAATGAAGGCTTTGGGATGAGTTTAATATGTTTTTCAGGCTACTAGGTTACAAAGTCGAATCAAAATGAGATTCTTATTAATGAAAGATGAAAACTAAGGGAAAGATTTGAAGAAAATTGGGGTCCGTAGTCAGGCAAATTTCGATTTTGGGGTAAAGTTGCCTTCAGTTCGAACAAGTTAAGAAATATTGAATATTATACATTAGGGCCATTTTTCAATACATTATAAAGTCGGCTTTTTTGATCTTGCATCAAAGAGACTAGCAAACTGATATATTCATGTATAAAGGCAAGATTATGTAATCGGGCTTCGCTTTCAGACGAGTTGGAGAAATGTAATATATTACCGACTTTTATAATTTCAGGGTGCGATCAAATTTCATTTATCGTCAATTCAAAATTCGTAAATTAATTGCGTCAACAAACTTTATAACGTATTCATAAGATTAAAAATCATGAACTGTAATTATTATTGACATGAAACAGAGTTCCATGACATGGGTAGAAGTTTTCCCATTACCTTTTGAGAAATATTAATTTTGGGCGTATAGCAATTAATAGTTGCCAAAATCAATATTAATATCCCTTTAAAAACTTGTTATACGATATTCAGGAGGTGTCAATGTACCGAATAAAAATAAACGAGAAAGTCTTTTGATAAAAAACGGGTATTTTCTAAATTGAATTTTTCCTTTTATTCGGCAAGAATTTTTTTTTTTCCGATCATGTCTAGGGCAAAATGATAAATTCAAATGAAAAGCTAATCGAGCGAAAGTGATGGAAGAAAACCAGCCTTGTACTTAACGAAAATGTTTGTTGTTTTTTGCTATTGTTACTTTTAAAAGGTGAATCAATTTGTTTAGTGTTTTTTTTTTTTGGAAAATGTTAGATGTTTCATTAGATAATTTAGTCATTGTTCAGGCTGTGTGCCTGAAGATTACACTTGCTTAAAACTACGGCTTGAGTTAAGCAGCGAGTTAACAGGTCAGAAACCGAGGGTTGGTTCTAAGTGAGCAGCAAATAGACATAACTTCTCCCTTCTTAGCTTCAACTTCCACACTAGCGGTTTTCCTCTGGAACGGGGGTGGACCTCTTCTTCTTCATGACGGCTTTTACATATTTCCTGTAAACCAAGAAGATACAGGCAATAACGATGAGGACATAATATATAAGGATTGTCCCAAGGCTGACCTGTATGCTTTTTAATGAATATTTTTGGTTCTGATTGGAATAATGTTGGTTTATCGGAAGTTTCATTAATATTTCCTATAATTTTTTCTTTCTGATTTATAAGTTTTTCATTGATGGTTGAATATAAGAGTTTAGACATTTTTATGTTCTGTTACATAGGTAATCTGTCAATAAAAATTAGTCTTATTTAGGATCGTTTGGGCTAATGTGTCCTGAAATAACATCTATTGGTTTGAATTTAGTCACCGCAAAAACATAAAATATGCTAGGATTGGATATTTTATGTTTTGACTGATAGGTATCTTCAGGAAGCCACGATTATTTAGAATTCCTACGTGTTCGGATAAGGTGGAGTGTAATCTCTCAATAACACCGTTTGACTGAGGATGCTCGGGCGAGCAAAAATGAATTTTTATTTTATGAAGTTGTAATAATTCTGTGACCACTGAATTTTTAAATTCAGTTCCGTTGTCTAAAATTATTTTAGATGGAACACCGTGATGAGAAAAGAACGATATTAAATTATCGCTAATTTCGGTGGCTGATAATGAATTTAGAGCGTACTTGGAGATACTGTCAATAATTGTGAGAAATTTAAGTTTACCTAATGTATATGTATCAAGGTGAATAGTTTCTAAAGGTTTGGTTGCCGGGGGTGTAATATTCATTTCCATGTTTAGTTGGTGCCGTTCATATTTACTCCGTTGGCATATTTCGCATTCATTGATGTACGATAGATTAGACTATTTAAGATTTGGACAGTAATACTTTTCTTTAATATGTAGGTACTTCGGTTTCCTCGATTCCGCGATGGTTCGTATTACTCTCATGGTAGTTTTGTATTATTTTCGGTATAGGTACTTTGTCTACTATGTCGATTAATTTTTTCAAACATCTTTTAATTCTAATCGAGGGCCATTTTAAAATTTTTCCTAACCACTTCGCAAAATGGTTCATATCATGTAACTGGGTTCTCGAAATAAGCATAGCATGATTTACCTGGAATAACGTTTTCTTTTATAAAATTAATAGTATTATTTTCAAAATCATTTTCCGATATTTGAACTAAAAATCTTCTCTTCTTTTCAAATGAAATTAGTCGTTTTTTTGGCAGGTGAGTGCGTGACCTTTGTGATGATTATTTGATTTGCTCCATAGTTAACACTAGATTCTTTAATTGGAATTCCAATAGAGCATTAGTATGGATAGTTTCATCATCGTCTTCAGCTGTTTGCTTCGAGGTTAGGTTGCGCCATAGTTGATATTTGGTCTAGGTTCTCAATCTCGATCATTGCTGGTCGTTGGTTATTTTATTTTCCATTCTAGCTTCTTCCTCTTTCCTTATTGAATTCTTCAATATATGATACTAGATTCGATATATTGCCGGTTTCTTTAGTGTGTAATTCAATACGGCTTAGGGCGTCTGCATTTGTATTGAGTTTACCCTTTTTATAAATAAATTTGATAATCAAACTCTTGTAGTTTGATTCGCCAACGTACTATTTTCGATGTGGGGTGTGAGACCCCAAGTTCAGAAACTTTTTATGATGTTAAGTTGGCGAGCGGTGGCTTAAGTTTCTGAGTGGAGACACAATTTGATGCGAGGGTCCTATTTGCGGGTGTGAGAGTAAAACACAGAAATATGGTGGTCAATTAAAATGTTTATATATATAAAAAAAAAACTTGGTAAACACAGGCGTCGGTGATAAATCTTACAATAAATTCTTCTCTAAATACCTAACCGTTTATTTTGTCAAAATTTCTCTATAAATTATTTAAGCAAAGTTTTTCCCCAAAATATATCTACAAAATGATTAAATTTCCCTAATATGTAACAAAAGTCTGAAGTTTAATTCACAGTTTGACTAGACCTTGCACTCTTGCCAAATTTACAACCCTGTACAATTTCTAGACAATACAATCCTAGCCTGACATAAAACTAATAAGATTACTTACAGATTGATTTGAGTTATATCTACTGATGGTACAAACTTAATTACCGGGGTTTCTATAGATCGATGGAATTTACTTTACTCATGAACATTTAAAAAAAACTGGAATATTTTCGCGCTGCCTTGTTATAGTCTTATTTCGCGGCGACTTTCTTCTCTTGTTCACTACCGTAGTTCGACGTAATTTCTGCCTTTGTTGTCTTCTATGTCACTGGATGCTCGACTCTTGAATTAAACTCTTTCTTGTTTAAAGCTTGACCATACACTGGACTTTCTGTATATCGTCTACTTGACTCTCTACCGAACACTGGTTCTTCTCAGTACAATCGCTCTCTACCGAACACTGGTTCCCTCCTGCAAAAGTCGCCTTTTATATCGTTGATCTCCCATTGTCTTGAAGCTCTTTGTTTTCTCTGGCCTCAATTTTAACGTGGTTGAATCATCCGATAAATTAGTGTATTTGGTCCCCTGTCAAGTAATTATCAAGGGCGTCGCTAAGTGGTTTGGTTAAGTGCGGTATCATCATATAGGCTCGTGCGTATGATTTATGGAGTCTTTAGGAATCTCGGATACGTTGAAATGTTAATTGCTGAAAGCACTTAAAAAAAAGGTTTATGAACTTTTTGCTTTTAGTGGCATTCCAATGTATTAGTCAATTGCTTTCGTTGGTCATCTCGGGAGGAAGGGTATTGACTTTCAATATATTTGTAGATTTCGATGTTCAGTTCATGGTCTTTCTTGGGTTGGTTGTTATTTCTTGATTGAAATTTCTGTAATCTCTACATGGGGTCTTTATAATTGAAAAGTCATTGCTTATAGTCCGTTATGATAATGAATTTTTGTCCGTAAAGGTAGGGTAGGAAGTACTTCATCGCCCAAATAAGACACAGGTACTCCTTTTTGATAGTGGAATAATTTTGTTCTGAATCATTCAAGGTGCGAGATGCGTAGGCTATGGGTAAATCTTGCCAAATGAGCCCTTGTGATAACACATGATAACACAGCATCACATGTTAGATTAAATTTCTTCAAAAAGTCTGGGTATTGTAGTATAGGTTCATTTACAAGTAATTATTTGCAATTTTCAAAACATTCGATAAATTCTTCACCTTTATTCAAGCATTTCGTGAGGGGTTTTGTGATGATTTTAGCAAAATTATCTATAAAACGTCTATAATATCCAAATAGTTCGAGAAAGCCTTTAATTTGTTTTCTGGTTTTTGGAATTGGGTAATGACTTTTTATTTTGTCTGGATTTGGTCGTACTCCTTCTTGTGTCACTATATGGCCTAAATATGCTATTTTTCGTCTGGGGAATTCACTTTTATCCAATTGAATTTTGAAATTGGTTTCCCGTAGTCTTTGGAAAACCACTTTGAGTCATTCTAAGTTGTCTTGTAGCGACGTGGAAAATATAATAATGTCGTCGAGGTATACAAGACATTTTTCATTCTGGATTCCTTCATGGTCCTTTGGAATGTTGCGGGGGAGTTCTTCAACCCAAAGGGCATACGCAGAAATTCGTAATGGCCATTTTCGTTATTAAATGCGGTTTTCTGTATGTTGTTCTCATTCATCAGTATTTGATGAAATTCGCTGGCCAAGTTCAATGTAGTAAAATATTGACATTTTCCTAATTTGTCCAATAGGTCGGTTATATTCGGTATGTTGTTATGGTTTCCGCATCAACGCCACGAAAATCTACTACTACTCTCCATTTCTGCTCTCCAGAAGCGTCCGCTTTCTTTGGGACCACCCAAATTGGCGATGACCAGGGAGGGTTGCTTGGGCGAATGATTTTTTGGTCCAACATTTTTTTAATCTGTGATTCGACTTCCTTTTTATGTATAAAAGGGTATCTATAGGTTTAAAAATACCGGTTGTTCATCAATGGTTTTATTTGAATGTCTTATTCCACTTATAAATGTCAGTGGCATGTTTTCTTGATAAAATATATCTGAGTATTCTTCACATAATTTGATGATTTTCGATTTTTCTTCTGCATTCAGATGATCGGTGCGAATTTCAGAACAGTCAATATTGGGTTTGCAAGTCCTCGAAATTATTTAGATTTATTTTTTCCAATTATTCTCGATTAAATGGTTCTACCTTAAATGGTTGTGAAATATCGAGGGTTATTGGTTTGCAAGTGTTATTCAAAATGCTAGTAAAAGCATAACCATCTTTTACGATACTCAGCGAATTTGGAATTTCGCAGTTATGTATCCTCTAGTAGGGTATAATAACCTCGCCGGCTGTATATCGGTTTTAATTTTCACAAGTTGCTCAACTCGAGGAGAAACAGTAACATTATATATTGATGTGTCAGTTTTAAGGAACTGCAACTTAATTCTTGCGTATGGGGTTACTAGAAATCCTGTATCAAAATTAATGTTAGCTTGTAAGTTTTTAAAATTTTCAAGCCCTAATAAACCATCGAATATGTTGTGAAATTTAAATAGGTAGAATTTTAGAGGTTCATTATTTGGCAAATTAAAGATTTTAGGTGCGGGTATTTGAGCACTGTAATGTGCCGATTGTTGACAAAAGGTGGAGACAATAAATGGGTCACTGAAAATGTGGAGGCATGCCATTAAATTTAGTGATGCTAATTCTAAACACTAAACAAAATAATTACTCAGGGTCCGCATGGAAAGCCTGGAATACCAGGATTGCCAGGAGCTGAAGGACTTCCAGGCTCATTAGGAAAACCCGGTAATCCTGGACTAAAAGGTGAAGTGGGCTTGCAGGGGCCTCAAGGAAATATTGGATTTCCTGGATCGAGAGGAATTAAAGGTAAATCGCTTTTCAAAAACTGCAAAAATATTTAAAATGCAAATGTTACAGGCGATGAAGGAAAACGAGGTGTAGCTGGAGAAAAAGGCGATAAGGGTGACAGAGGACTAGATGGTGAAAAGGGTGATATAGGCAATAAAGGTGACACAGGTCCGCAAGGACTTCAAGGAGCTGCTGGCCTAGAAGGCCCAGAAGGTCCTAAAGTAAGTTTTTCAATTTTTCTCCCTAGAACTTTCTTCTGTTTTGTATTTGCATCCAACACAAATTATTTTTTGAAATGTTTTCTTTTGTCTTATCTTGCTTTTCATTTATTTATGTTTTGCAAATTCTTCATCAGTGATTTTCTAAGGGCAGTTTCATAGATCGACTTGACAAGTGTTTATTTTAGGGTTTTGAAGGTCCAAGAGGTGAAACAGGCCAAATGGGCCAAACCGGAGAAAAAGGAAAAGAAGGCTACCGAGGTTTTCCCGGTTATCCTGGCGTTAGTGGTGACAAAGGAGAAAAAGGAGCTACTGGTAAACACGGCCCACCAGGAGAAAAAGGAGACAGAGTAAATGCATAAAAAATAAAATAAAACATTAATACAAAAGTACATCCGTAGGGTAATCCGGGCCAACCAGGCGAACGAGGCGAAACAGGTTCGAGAGGTTTCAGAGGTATGCGAGGCCGACGAGGTCAAATTGGACAAACTGGTCCTAAAGGTGACACTGGACAACCTGGCCCACCCGGTCCTCAAGGCGAAGTTGGTCCACCTGGAAACGAAGGAGTTCGTGGATTCGCTGGAGCTACTGGCCCTCCAGGCAATAATGGAAAAGATGGTGTTCCTGGACCTTCGGGGGAACGTGGACCACCGGTAAGAACAAATAATTGCATCTGAAAAGTATTACACAGTAAATTATCTATTAGAAACTGAAATTTGTCTTATTATTCGTCAGTTTTTCACTCCCACGACTAGCAAAACGAGAACATGTTTTTGAAATGCAATCAACTAATCTAACGTTTCAATTAAAATTGCCCTGTGGCTGGGAATCAGAAAAATCAATAATGAGGTTCCCTTTAATTATTAGGCTTTATAAAATAGAGCAACCCTTCATCAAATGTCAGGTTTTTTTCAGGACGCCGGCTCTATAAATAATATATTTGAACCCTGCAACAACCTCTCAGACTATTTTTTTCTTTAATTTAATTTACAACTCTTAGAGCCAGATATTATTTAGACCTGTTGCAGCTATCTAATGTCTTTAAAATTCAATGCATGTCATAGGGTCCTTGTTTTATCAAAATATGTCGGTATTTATATTATGTATCAGCTATGATGGCCATGAGGCTCGAAATAGGCCAGACATAAATACAGTAAAATTATGAAATTTGTTTTAAATGGATAATTTTTATTTAATGTTTACGGTGTCCATATTAAAATCGTTTTAAACAAAATCCATTAATCAATGACAAATCTCATGACCAATTTCTACAGGGTGAACAAGGTTCTCCAGGAACCATTGGTCTACCTGGAGTAATAGGTCCTCCGGGAAACACTGGTGAACCCGGACCGATAGGCGAGTCGGGCACTCCTGGACCAGTAGGAATTCCAGGCGAAGTAGGCCCTCCGGGAGATGCTGGCAAAGAAGGACCCACAGGACCGATGGGACCCGAAGGCAAAGCTGGACCACCTGGTCCGCCAGGATTACCCGGTTTTCCTGGTGAACGTGGCCATAATGGATTGACGGTAAAAAATTTTAATAAATCCTCTGTTCTATACAATTCAATCCCTCATGATTATTCTTGCATTAGGGTATGCCTGGTTTAAAAGGTGACGCCGGACCGGCAGGTCTTCAAGGACCTCAAGGCGACAAAGGAGCCCAAGGGGACGCCGGATTACAAGGCGCTCAAGGTCCTGAGGGAAGAAAAGGACCTCCAGGTAAACACCCGCAACTTGATTGAAAATCCTATTGATTTTTTTGATGTAATTTTTAGGTTCGCGAGGTCCTGGAGGAGCCAAAGGCGAACGAGGCGAAGCAGGCCCGCCAGGACCCGCAGGCCGCGACGGTTTGGCAGGAGTGAGAGGTCTACCTGGTGCTACAGGACCTGTCGGACCACCTGGAGAAGATGGCGATAAGGTATTTCGAATGATTTGGTTTCAATTTTTCAAATAAAATTTTTAGGGTGATGTTGGGCCACCAGGAGAAAAAGGTTTTAAAGGCGGAAAAGGAGATTCAGGCCCTGTAGGTAGTTCAGGACCTCCTGGTATACGTGGTGAACCAGGACACCAAGGTCCTGTAGGCGAAAGAGGAAATCCAGGTGAAATTGGCCGAAGAGGTCTTAAGGGCGAACAAGGACCTGCAGGATTAACTGGACCACCAGGTGAATTAATTTGTGTGTGAAATTAAATCAATTATGTTTGTATTTTTAGGGACCGCTGGTGCACAAGGACTTCCAGGACCACCAGGAGTTAAAGGAGAAATAGGTAAGTAGCTAAACCCTCATGAAAAAACTTGCTAATAATTTTTTGTTCTAGGTGATCTAGGGCAAAAAGGCCCACCAGGTGCTCCCGGAACACCTGGAGAGCAAGGAGCGAGGGGACCAAAAGGCGTTGAAGGTTTGCCAGGTCCTGTAGGACCTGAAGGACATCAAGGTAATCGCACCTTTATAATTATAGATTATTAATGGAGATAAAAACTGTTTTAGTTTATATTCCACTGAAAATACTTTTTAATAGTTTTTTTCTACTGACGTTTTATAATACGCCTAAAATCTATTTCATATTTTTCCTTTGAAAAATTTCCGGGATACTATTCAACCCAAATGGCAATCGGTTGAATTTATACCTATCAAAAGGGATGTTAAAAGTGCATAGCTCTGAACTTTGTTCATTCAACTGGATTTGCCAGACAGAATTCATACCTTCATATCAATCACAGAAAAAATGGTTGTACCATCAAGTTGACTCAAGATATCATCACATTTTGGTATCATAAAATATATTTATTCAGGGGTTTTGGATCAAGGCACAATCGGAGAGTTCCATTAGGTTTCTCGATAATCATCAAAGAATTTACCCATTCGATAGGGTACCTAGTCTATTTTTGTAATTATATTTTTTTTGTTCTCTATTACATGGAAATCTTATTGGTCGAAGGAATTTACTTTAGTTATGAACACTTAGTAAAAAACTCGAATATTTTCGCGCTGTTATTTCACGTCGTGCTTCTTCTCTCGGTTAATTCGACAATTCTTTCACGCCGTAATTCTGACTTTCTAGACACAGGTTTCTCGATTCTCGATTACTATTCGTTCCTTGATTACTCAACCGACACTGGTCTTTCACGCCGTAGTTCTGCCGGTTTACTTTTACTCGCTCTTTCTCGAACACTGGTTTTCTCGAACACTGATTTTCTCCTGCAAAAGTTGCCTTTTTATATCATTGGTCCCTCCATTGTCTTGAATTTCTTTATTGTTTCTGACCAAAATTTTTCGTGGTTGAATCATTCGATCAATTAGTGTATTTGGTCCCCTTTTAATTAATTATCAAGGGCTTCGCTAAGTGGTTTGTTAAGTGGGTATCATCATATAGGCTCGTGCATGTTTCATTGATCCTTTTAGAAATTTTTCGGCTCCTTCGGAATGTTAATTGTTGAAAGCACTTAAAAAAAAGGTCTTTAAACTTTTGCTTCATTCACATTCCAATGTATTAGTCAATAGGTATAGAGTATCGGCTTTCAATAATTTCTGGATATCGATGTTCAGATAATTTTTAATTGAAGTTTCTGGTTGTGCTGTCTAAGTGATGATCTCTCCTGGGATGGTTATTTAGTAAGTCCTTGTTATTCTTGATTAAAATTTCTGTAGTCACTACAATAGCTACTCTTACAATTGTTTTTTATGCATATATACGAAAGCACAATTGGCCGCTTGCTTTCTAAGTTCAGTTATGAACGAGTCAATATTTTGATCTTCCCTTTGCACAATGCTATTAAACTTGAATGTTTCCACAGTAACATTTTGTTTTGGCAAAAAATATGAGTCGAAACGAGATAGGACATTGTCCAACGTTTTTGTCGTGTATGATTGAAACGTGTTATAAATATCTAGACCACTTCCACCTATTATATGTAATAATAAAGCAATTTTTACATTTTCTTGGCTTTGGTCTTTTCCAGAAGCTAATAAAAATATTTGAAATCGTTGCTTCCATTTTGGCCATGCACTTGAATCCTCAATGTTGAAGGGGTTCGGGTGGCTAACAGTCAACCATTTTGATGTTAGATTAGATCCAACTTAATAGTTTCATTACTGGGAACACTGCACTTCACTTTATTATTTTGCTGATCTTTTTTTACACACCTGACACCATGTTTTACACAAACTACACTAAACTAGAAAGGCGATGTCGCCAACTTAAGTTATACAACAAAAACTCTGACATAATTGTTAAAAAACGAAATATGTAGTATACATTTTTTCATATTTTTAACTCATAAGGGCCAAAAGTGCCCTAAAACCGTACCAATTCTGAAAAAAAAAAATGGTTGGTATTATCATTGCCTTTTTCCAATCAGGTTTATTTTTTTAATTTTATTATTATGACTTTTTTCTATTTTCTCTAAACTATATACATGTATTATATTCCCTATAATAAACTTTGTAGTTGGTTGGGAAATAAATAAATAAATAAATAAATATAGGTCCAAAGGGTCAAGATGGACTAACAGGTATCGCAGGCCCACCAGGAAAAGATGGCACCCCGGGCAATACGGGCCCTCAAGGTCAAAAAGGCGACGATGGTAAAACCGGCCCGCAAGGATCGCCAGGTCCGAGAGGCCCAGGGGGTGTGGAAGGGCCTAAAGGTCCTCACGGTCCGCCAGGTATTCCTGGACCGCCAGGAGAAGCTGGATTGGCCGGATTGAAAGGAGAACCAGGATTAACTGGTGAAGACGGTAGAGAAGGTCCTGCAGGAACAGCAGGCGAAATAGGACCTCAAGGCCCTATGGGACCGGTTGGACCACCTGGAAGACCAGTAACTTAAGTCTAAAATTGGAGCATACGTTTTAATTGCACTTGTGAACTTTTTAGGGTCAAGAAGGAGCTGCTGGTTTGCAAGGTAGTGCAGGTTTACCAGGCGAGAAAGGAGACAAAGGGTTACCCGGTGGGCCTGGACTTCAAGGTGGTCCTGGATCTCAGGGAGAGCCGGGTCCCCAAGGGCCTGTAGGATTGCGTGGAGCGCCTGGAGCCGCAGTATGTACATATCTATTGTGTGAAAGGTTTTTACGTCATTTAACGATTTTAGGGAGAAAATGGAGCACCTGGTGCTCCTGGGTTGGTAGGACCTGTCGGAAAAGTGGGCGAACCTGGTCCAAGAGGTTTGAAAGGGGACAGAGGCAGACGCGGCCCTAAAGGACATCGTGGTGAAGTAGGCCTTAATGGTTTAAAGGGAGACGAAGGAGAACGAGGTGAAAGAGGTCTAAAAGGGGACAGAGGCCTAGAAGGACCAAAAGGCAATATTGTAAGTATTTTATTGAAGTCAATAAATATTTTAATTATTGAATCTGCTAGGGGCCTATTGGTCCGATAGGTTTAAAAGGAAACGACGGTCCACAAGGATCGCCAGGTGAAGAAGGGCCCCCGGGTCCTTTAGGACCAGAAGGACCGGCAGGTCAAAAAGGTGAAACGGGACCAGTGGGACCTGCAGGACCTCCTGGACCACCTGCCGACATGCCTCTGGTGCCTCCTGAGCTATTGTTCCAAATACAAGAGGCTGGAATGACTAAAGGGGTTACAAGAAGAAGGAGAAACGTTGACGATTTGATGTACGACTGCTAAATTTTTAGTTATTTTGTTTCAATTAAAATGTTTTAGAACCGAGTTTGAGGAGGAAGTCGAAAAGAAAAAATCAGAAACGAATGAAGAAAATCAAACGACAAATAAAGAAGACATTAACTTGAAATTTTTAGACATGTATTCGACTATTTATGCAATGAGGTTCGATTTGGAACGCGAACGGAAACCGTTGGGCGATCGTGAGAATCCTGCAAAGTCCTGCAGGGATTTGTATTTTGGACATCCACACTTTGAAGATGGTAATTAGTGTCCTGAATAGTCCGAATCAATTCTATTGACTTATTCTTTTATAGGCTGGTATTGGATTGATCCTAATTTAGGAATGACAGACGATGCGATTTATGTCTTCTGTAACATGTCAGCCGAAGGGGAAACTTGCGTCTATCCAGACGTTCAAAGTGCTAGCATGCCAAATATTCCTTGGAAGAAAAATGGAGAGAATATTTGGTTTTCGCAATTCCAAGATGGATCAAAGGTAATTTATTCTTATCATAAGTCCCAATGTTGTTGAGCCAATATGTTTAAAAGGCAATAAACGTCCAATACAAGGATCGGTCGGTCCTAAATAATCTAATTTAGCTGTAGCTGACCAAATGATGCTAGTCTTAAAAAAATACAAACGTGACACGAATGGAATGCGATAATGAACAGAGCCTAATTTTTTTTTTTATAAGAATACTGTGTCCCTAGGGATACATCAAATGTTTTTGATAATTTAAATCCCATGTGATAACAATGTTGTTATTTCCCGTATTTCAATTTTCATGAATATTTTAAAATATCCCGCTACATTTTATAAATCCTTTTTTACTATAGACAAGCTCTTAAAAGCTTAAAGTAGCTTTTAGTTTGGCCCGTTTTCGTCTAAAGCGCGTTGTGGTTATCATAAGGGAATTTCGTAAATTACTTTAGAATAAAAGTGTTTTTGTGTTATCCTTTTAGTTTTGAGGGAAAAAGCGCTTGAACACTTAAATTTTTTTGTTTTAGATTTCCTACGAAGGTGTTGGTCAAGTTCAAATGACCTTCTTACGTTTATCCTCACAGGAAGTTCATCAAAATTTCACATATTCCTGCTCAAATAGTGTCGCTTGGCTTAATTCTAATACGGACAAATACGATTCTGCGATCAAACTAATGGGAAGCAATGAACAAGAATTCTCTTCAAGCGGTTAGTAATTTTTTGTACAAAATCCCTTCAATATACGAAAAGAAAATTCTGTTTTAGGCATAAAGCCGAATGTCATTCTGGATGGATGTAAATCTAGACAAGGCAAATCCGAAACAATTTTCCAAATAAGGACGAAAAAACTACATCAACTTCCCCTAACCGATTTTTTTCCTGTCGACTATGGCAATTCCAATCAGGCTTTTGGGTTTAACGTTGGCCCCGTATGTTTCAAGTGAATCAAAATTGCCAATTTATGAAATGCATTTATAAATTTACAAGATGACGTAGTTCTCCTAGATTGGGATTTATATTTATTTTAAAACTTATTTAGTTAGGTACTATTTTAGCATTTTGTTAAATCTTTTTAATTTATTTTAGCACTCTTTTTATTATTGAAATGTGATATATTTTTAAGACACTGCCTTAGATAAGAATTATTATAATTAATATTGATAACGTTTTTTATTTGTATAAAAAGTCATTAATATATTTGATGCCAGTATCTGAA
This sequence comes from Ceutorhynchus assimilis, assembly GCA_917834065.1. NCBI lineage: Eukaryota > Metazoa > Arthropoda > Insecta > Coleoptera > Curculionidae > Ceutorhynchus > Ceutorhynchus assimilis. The sequence goes on from OU892281.1 coordinate 11,836,682, forward strand.
ATTAAAAAAAAAAAACTTGTTTGTACTTAATTTATTGCAACACAACATTCAGTGCCAGGATATTTTGGTAAATCTAATTGATACTTTTCAGCTAATCCATGTGGCACGAATCTGCCCCCTAAATAATGATATCGTCCTTTGAAATTTAAAGCGCATTTTTTAGGGGCAGTCAGAGAAATTAACAATTCTGGTTTAATACCACCTTCAGTCGGTTCTCCGTTCTCTACGTCCCAACCGCTTGGAATATCAACACTGGAAAAAATATTTTCTAATAATATTAATGGGGTTTTGGAGTGTTAAGTATTACCTAGCAATAGGTAATGAAGTACTTTTCATCAAATTAATAACTGGAATAAAATCTGGTCTAACTGGAGGTTTAAAACTGAAACCGAAGAGAGCGTCAATGATTAAACCGTATTCAGTTTCAATTTTTGAAGTTTCTGGAAGTTTCTAGAAAAAAAAAAAAGATTTTTTTTAAAAACTTTTCGAGACGATTTCAATGTTCATTATTACCTGTAAAATTGGAATGTTCATTGATATGCATTGATGTGTAAGATTTTGATACAAAGGTTTGTCGGTTTGTTTTGGGTAATAAACCACTGGATTATATTCAAATAGTTTTAAATGTCTTGCACATACTAAACCGTCGCCTCCATTATTTCCTGTAATAAAGATTGTATAATTAATAGGTGCATTATTTGGTGGAGATCTTAAATCCAAGGCAGCTTATTTATTGAGCTATGAAATGGAAATTTTAAAATTTTTCAATTTTTCTGCTATTCTATTTTCAAAGATTTTGACTTCAAATCTCACACCATGCAGTTTGCTTGCACTCAGTCAAAATTAGGTATATAATTTACTGTAACGAAAGTGTAATTTATGTACATACTACATAACAGTATGGTTGGTTAATTTTTTAAAAAATCTTGAAGCCAGAAATTGAAAGAAAAAAAAGCAGATTATTTGAATTTTGCGCTACATTTCTCCACCAATCAAAAATTACTGATTGTCAAATTTCCATCTTCCAAACGAATCTTTTTTTTTCTTTTTGAACACATCGGACAAAAAAGGATGCATATATTTATCAAAATCGTTTTGCGTATCGACTGGTACAGCTCTACTTTTCACTTGAAACTTGAAAGAGGAGAACGACATCTATTAATTGAAGTATCGACTAGTATCGACAATTTTCTTTCCTTGTCTATAAATGCGAATTAAACAAAGAAATCGATATCTGTACTAATCCGGCACAGTATAAAGTACGAAAACGATTAAAGCGATTTTAGTTTACCATAGGTCAGTGACCCCTGGCAAACTGTGCCCTGGCTGGCCAATTTACCTCTATCATCACAAAATAAACAATAATTAACAACAAAAAACAGTAGGCTGGGGCAGTGTAATTTGAAGAAAAAAGAAAAATGATGTTTTTCCCTGGGAAAATTTGAAAAGGTCTTTAGGGAAACTGGAAGGTATGGAATACAGACACATAAAAATTATACTCGTGTTTTATTTCCCATAAACCACTAAGAAAAATAATACCTAATAATTTTTTTCTCCAAACGTCAGAAAAACGTCACTTTGTTAACTCCTGTCAAGATGTCAGAAATTTGATTTCTATGCTGCTATGCAAATCCAGCGGGTTAACACCTGTCGAGGTGGTAGAAATTTAATTTCTATGCTGCTAGGCAACCCCAGCGGCAGCAAAAGTACTTTTAGTGCCGCTGGAGCGGCAGTAGAAGTACTTTTAGTGCCGCTCGTACTTTTACTGCCGCTCAACCATTCACTTGCCCCCGAGCTTACCCCATTCGTTTGGAGAAAAAATAGCGTGTTGCATACAGAGTAGAAGCACTTTTTTGTGCTTCAGCAGTATTGCAAGCCTCACTACGTTCGGCTCGCAAACCTACCGCTTCAGCACAAAAAAGTAAAGCTTCTACTCCTAATACAACAATATACTATAATAGTTAGGTAGGTAATTATTGTTTATTTTGTTTGTGCGATGGAGGATAGAAGAGTTTGTAAAAACCGATTCCGGAAACTGGCCAGAAGTGAGCATAAAATCTGTTTTTTTTTTAAAGATAAAAGTCAAAATGACATTATATTGGCAATTGGCAATACAATGTAAAATTGTCAATGCTGCAAATTTTTTATGTAGAAAAGGCTTGTGTTGCCAACAAAAAAAACAGACTTTAGGTACTCGGTAGATAGGTATTAGTAAAATGCAGGTGGAGTAGAGCAACCTTCTACAAATAATGATTCCCTTATATGCTCATTAGGTAGAAACCTCTAAAATTTAGAAGCACACACTAGTAAATGAGTAACTAAAGTATTCAATTATGAACGACATAATGGCCTTATGCTCGGGTTTATTGTTTGTTTCTTGATGGTTTGTGTGCCTTCTCTGCCTTCTGTCTGTTTTGGAGAAGCTAATAATAAATAAATAAAAATAAATAATGAATAATCAATTGAAAAGTTGGATTAAGTTTTCCATAGGGATGAGAATCGATTCCATATACGATACTTACAAATCTGTGAATTCGATATATCGATTTAGTTGTCGCCCCCAGGAAAAGTTTACATGAAATTCTTGACATCTGGGCAACACTGAATAAAATTGACCAATCAGAAATTTGGTGCCGTGACGTCACGGCACCAAGAAATTTGAACTTCAAATCGAAATTTAGAGCCTTTGCAAGTCCGAAAAAAATCGGAAAAAAATACAGTTGAGCTTTATTTTGACTCCTCTTTCCAATAAGCAAATAAAAAAAAATTCATGCAAGAGGTCCATTGAAATTTTATTATACTCGGGTAAAAATAAGATAGCATTTGACCTAGACAAAAAAAATATAAAGCTGATTTTGGGTAGAGATCATGCCTAAGGGCTAAATTGCAACATAATAGAAGTCCTGGTTAATCCTCCTTCCGCAATCCCCTTTTTTCGCCCCCTAACCCCCACCTTTTTAATATTTTGATGATTTTCTCGAAAACTATGCACATTAAGGAAAAATGTCAAGAGAGCTTTTTTGAAGCTGACAAAATTTCCCTTGCAATGACGTATTGTGAGCCCATATTATGTGCCACGTTGTACGCACCAGTGGCGTATCAAATGAAGGGTTACTTTTGAAAAATATACTTTTTGCTATTTATTCTCAGTTTTTTTGATCTAAGCATAAGTTTTATCGAAGAAACATATTTTTCTCTGAAACGACCATTGAAAGGTAGTCTACTTGCGAATCTATAATATGCTTATCGCAATCACTTCAGCCAAAAAAAAAAATATTAGAAGTTTATCCGAGACTTCCCAGCTATTAGTTTGCCAAATGACAGGTGCGCCTAACCGCCTTGCGCGACGTTGAGTTGAGGTAGGTAGGTATTCGAAAACTGTACATGGAATTAGGCACTAGCTGACGTCACATACATGACCTCACTTCCGTTGAAGGGACAAACAAAGCGTTCAAGGCCGGAGACATAATGACAAATACAAGGTACAAGTGACAGATACAAAATACCAAAAAATCGAAATTTTGTATCTTGGCGTGACAAGTAAAGGCGATTTTCAGCCTGGAATGATTATTATTTGGTTATAACCAATGCATTTCCGCCGTCGCGGTTTTAACCAAAGTAGGGGAAGTTGTGATGTCACATATCAGCTGATTTGCTTTTGGTATTTACCACTTATAACCGATTATAACCCAGCTTTGGACTTGGGTTAATCTTTTGGTTACAGCTTTTTGATGTGATTGTTATTATTTTGGGAATTGGTATTGGTGTTTTGTGATTTTGCAGTTGTGTTGTGGCCTGGCACAATGTGAGAAGTATACACTCACTCACTCACAGCAACTCACCATGCTTAGATCGAGGTTTAGATCATCCCCAAAAAAAATCTGTTCGATGAACGAGACTATCGAGAGATTCCGCTCCATTTTTTGTACCTAAACAACAAACCATTGTTGAAACGAAAAAACAAATAGGAATAATAAACATAATCCTACACTGCTATAACCAAATCATTTCAGCGGTCAGTTCCTTGGGTTAAGATTCTTGAGTGGTGGGGGGCTGTGACTTCACACTTGGCTGTCAAAGTTGTCAACCAAAAGAATAACCACGGTATTTACCGATAAATAATCATTCCAGGCTGAAAATCGCCTTAATTGTATCTTGTATCCGTTTATTATGTGTTATATCATTGATACACGTGTTATTATATTTTTGTCTCTTGTCACTTGTAACTTGTATTTGTCATTGTGTCTTTAGTCTAAAGGATCAATCTATACACACAGGCGCTAACTTGTCACCAATGACATAACGTGACTTTCGATAGGGAGACAAACATGTCATTGAGGTTATGTGTGAGACGTACACTCGATTGATTTACGAATGCACATTTATACGAAAATATACAAAATTGAATAATCAGATAACAATTACGTAAAAACTCTACATGGGATTAAATTCATACTAAGAGGGAAGGTTAAAGGGGTTGTCAGGAATAGGATAACACCAGTGGCGTACACTCGATCTACCTACGAATGGAGACTCTTTGTTAAAGTTGTAATTTGTAATTTATTAGGTAGGTGCCTACTAAAATATAAAGCACTGAACCGACATCTCATTTTCTCTTTTTAATAGATATAGAACTAACTATAAGGTATAACAAAACTGTTGTGTCACTGAGAACGAGGCGATTTTCAGCCTGGAATGATTATTATTTGGTTATAACCAACGCATTTCCGCCGTCGCGGTTTTAACCAAAGTAGGGGAAGTTGTGACGTCACATATCAGCTGATTTGCTTTTGGTATTTACCACTTATAACCGATTATAACCCAGCTTATTTTTATTATTTTGGGAATTGGTATTGGTGTTTTGTGATTTTGAAGTTGTGTTGTGGCCTGGCACAATGGAAGAAGTATACACTCACTTACTCACTGCAACTCACCATGTTTAGATCGAGGTTTAGATCATCCCCAAAGAAAATCTGTTCGATAAACGAGACTAACGAGAGATTTTGCTCCATTTTGGGTACCTAAACAACAAACTGAACAAACCATTGTTGAAACGACAAAACAAATAAGAATAATAAACATAACCCTACACTTCTATAACCAAATCATTTCAGCGGTCAGTTCCTTGGGTTATGATTCTTGAGTGGTGGGGGCTATAACGTCACACTTGGCTGTCAAAGTTGTCAACCAAAAGAATAACCACGGTATTTACCGATAAATAATCATTCCAGGCTGAAAATCGCCTTATGTATAATGGACACTTGTCATAAGGCGATTTCGCCTCAGTTTGGTCTGTCAAACAGGTACCATTCAATTTCGGATGGGTGAATGATGCTGTCACAACAACTTTGGTAGGCCCTTTGGTCTGTCAGATGCTAGACCGCGGTTTAACTGGGTAGTGGAGGTTTGGTAGCTTTCTGTTTCTTTTTCTCTCATGTCCAAATAAACTGGTTTAACCATTCGCCTACCAAACAGCAGATGAAAATCTGGGGCGAAATCGCCTATAATCATTATACCTAATTGTCAGTTCTAAGTGACAATTATACCTAAGTAATTGTCAGTTCTAAGCAACCTTATTGTCAGCTGCAATTGACAATAATACCTAATTGTCAGTTTTATAAGTAACAATCGAGGTAACAATTATTATACCTAAAGTTTTTTTTTTTTAAAGATAATTCCCCAAGTCAAAAATTTAGTAACTATGTTGGCAACACAAGCCTTTTCTACATAAAAAATTTAAAAGCTTGACAATTTTACATTGCATTGCCAACAGAATGTCATTTTGACTTTTATCTTTAAAAAAAAAACAGATTTTAATTGTCAGTTCTACAGCAAAAATTATACCTAAAAATATCAATTCCAACTGACAAATATACAGGAATTAAAAAAAAATGAGAACAAAGTATGAGAGGTCCGTTCAGCGCTTTCGTGTACTAAAATAAAATGCTTCAAAAAAGTCATTACCAGGTCCGCAACAAATTAGAACCGATTTACCAGCAACTTCAGCTTTCGGAAAGCATTTAGTCACAGCGACAGCACAGCTGAGGCCAGCTAATTCCATTAGCTGATCCACAGAGTACTTGTATTCGTTGAACAGTTCCACATCGATGTTTATCGCTTCTTCTTGACCCAGAAATTTTACCATTTTTATAGGGATTGTGTGGAAGAGAGATTTATTGATTTTTAATAAGGGAAATTGCTACAAAAACAACAAAAAGTCTAGATAAAATTAGTCCCAAATAATCCTGTTATTATTGCTTACTTGAATGTTGTGGTAAAGCTTATCGAAAGTTTTTAGGATTCTCATCTCATTTCATGTTATTTATTATTGTTTTGATTTTGATGTCAAATTATTTTCAAGTTTCCCGGTCCAAATCAGCTGATTTGGTTCATAATAGCGCTATCTTTGTTTTTTCTCGCAAATAAAACAAGGATAAAAAATGCAATATTGCTGTTTGGCTAGGGGCTAGTGTTCGGGATTGTACTCTGGGTTTGGAGTAGAGTAGATTTTTGTCATATTACGTGAAATTGAGCTTTTTAGATTACACTTTGTTAACTCCTCTATTAATTATTCAAAAAGGGTCTAAAGAAGTTTAATGCAGAACCCAGCTTTTGATGTATTTTGTCTTTGTGAATTTGCTCCGAGTAAGTAAATGAACCCATTTAGAGTTATCGAACACACTCCTATGACGGTATAAGCAACAGCTGTGTAATTTTAATTTCCTGTTTTGTTTGTTTTCTGCTAATTCAGAATTTCTTATTTTTCTTTTAATTAGTTCTATTGAGTTTATATTGGTTTTATCAGCTGCAAAATTTGTATTTTCCTCATGTAAGTTATAATAAGATACTCCTGTAATTAAATGTATAGCAAGATTTTTTCTAGAGCCAGCAAATTAGCATATAATTGAGACCGCACCCTACATTTAGGTTCTCTACGAGGTTCTCTATCATTAAAGAAAGGACATTTTATGGAGATGGTAAGGGCAAAGAGACTACTTTATTTTGCTATTTTCTTATATTTGAAAACTTTTAAGTATTACCTAGGTACATCTTAGTTACATTAAAAACTAGGACTCTTTCACTAATTTCTGAAATGGGCATACATTAATGAATAAAACAACTAAAAATAGAGTTTTCTGCAAACTTACTTTTGAAAAACTACTAGAGTCCTCGTTGAGAAACTGAATAAAAAAGAAAAGTCAAGTCAACTTTCGTTTAGCAGAAATCAGCTATTAGAGAAAAAAATAGAAAAAGGCCTACAAAAAGCCTCCATAAGAACGAAAACACACAAATTTTCCTGTGGAAATGCTTTATTTCCATTTTCCGGACTTTAGAATAGCTGAAATCAGTTATGTGAAAAATTTTTTTTGTTTGCATTTTCAACATTTTTCTGAATATACAAACACAAAAATTTTGCTGCGGAAATAGTCTGTTTCCATTTTCCGGAAAAATTTATAAGACTTTAGAATAGTTGAAATCAATTACATGAAAAATTGATATTCCTATGCATTGGAAACATTTTTCTGAATGTAAAAGAGGAAAAATTTTCTCGCGAAAATTCATAGTGTCTATTTTCGAAGCCATTCAAAAAACTCCCCTTCCCGACCTTTGATAAAAATAAATGCGGAAAATGCACATTTTCCAGCAGAAAATTATATTTAAAATTGACGATTTGGTCCGCCTTTCGAAAATCAACTACTAAAATTCCCTACTATCAGTCACTATCAGCGCGCTTTGTTGTCAACTACACTTTTTCCAACAGTATTTTGGAAAATTTCAATAGTATTTTAGAATAGCCATTTGCTCGGCCATTTGTATTTAAGAAATCCCCATATGAATATTGGAATAAATAATTGTATTTAGGAAAGTATCATTTGTATTTTGGAATAACCACTTAAACTTGGGAATGATTCAAATGTAGTTTAGAAAAACTAATTTAATTTAAGAAAGCATCAGATAAATTTTTGAATTACCAATTTAATTTAGGAAACCGTCATTTGTATTTTAGATCAAACTATATGTATTTAAGAAAGTTTCAATTGTAGTTTAGAATAATTATGTAGTATGCAGCACAGGTATGCAGTATACCTTCATCTTTGTCAGGTGTCAAACTTGCTGTCCCTTTATTAGGTCTTTGTCTTCTACTACCTATATATACTTTATTTTTTTCCAAGATAGATTTTGACATTGTCAACTTTGAAACATAAACAATGCCGCTAATGCCACTTATTGGCCGCTATTGTAAAACTGATGAAAACCTGCAGAAACACCTCATTTTGCGACCTATGATGAAGTGACATTTATTTTAAAATTGCTTTTCAAATAAGCGCGGGAAAAAATAAAAACGATTTTACAAAATTTCGGTTTTTTCCGAATATCTCCGGAAATATTCGGAATCTTTCTAGTTTCAAAACGGCATTCTATTGGTCATGAAATTGCGCAACTTTGCCATAATTTAACCGACTCCGTATCTCTTACGGTTACCGAGATCCCAATGATGAGGCTCGAATTTGGGCCACCCTGTACTTACTGAATATTTGTAATATATTTATTTCTAAAATGTTGGCACAATACCAAGAAAAATACTTAGTTAAATTAATCACTTAAGGATTCTAGAGTTCATTCCGTAATTTTCGGGGATAATACCACGAGAGCTTCAAAATTACCGATAATTTTTCACAATTGCGTGTTTTCTATAATTTCACGAGTCCGTAGGACGAGTGAAATTTGCAGAGAAAACACGCATGAGTGAAAAATTATCTGGTTCATTTTAAAGCTCAAATGGTATTTAGAGGATTATTTCACGTATGAGAATGCAAAAAATATGGAAATAAATATGTATTAAACGATTTGAACATCTTAACAATCAATACAAATAAATGCTTGCTATCAGGAACCGTTTGTTTGTATCAAAAATTAGCATGACAACCATGTATACAATAACATGGGAGAATTATCGCTGTAATTCTCTCTAGTTAAACAAATGGAAAAGAGAATTTTCGCTGTAATTCTGAAAATCGTCACTTATCTTATGGGATTTCTAACACATGAGTGGAATAATCGAGGTAATTTTCGAATTATTATCCATATCATACACAATTTAAGTTTATTTTTTATAATCAGTTTTAATTTTTTTTCTCACATTGCCTTACATTTAGTCACAACTGGCAACAGCGCATATAGTCTTCTTAAATTGATTGGTAGGAGATGCTTATATCTCCTATACGTCATAGAATGGTGGGTTTTAAATTTTTCCACTTTTAGAAAACTCATTTAAGCTTGTAGATCATTTTTTCTTTTTGTCTCAAACTTGCAGCAACAACGCGCCCTCACTGACCAACTCCGTCGCGAGGCAGCAATGAAACGAATGCCCATATCGCAAGCGGTCAAAGACATAATCAAGTACATACAGGAGCATGAACAAGACGATTGCCTCTTAGTGGGATTTTCCAGTCAACGTGTGAATCCCTTTCGTGAAAAGACCCCTTGTTCAGTGCTGTAAATGTCTGACAGGGGGTAATTAGGCTAGTACCATTTTTTGTTGTTGTTGACAGAGTAAAGTTTCCATTTAAAATTTGTCGAATCTCCCATATAATTTGGTGGTACTAGCGGGAAGTAACTTCAAAATATTCCATTTAATAATTTTCGGGGTCTAAAAGTAACTGCCAATAATTAACTGTAGATGAAAATATCACAATTGCCAAAGTATTTTAATACGGAATAAGGGAAAATCTTGAACTCTTGCCCTTCAATTTATTTAAATAAATAGACCAGTCAATGATGAAAACTCAATTTATAATATTATCTCCATTGTTGCTGTTTTGACGATTTTACTAAAAATTGTCACTAGATTTATTTTCTGGAATGGCTGGTCTATATACCTAATTTCATTCATTAAAAAATATCTATCTATATTATAAATGTTAATAGTCTGGAAAATGTGTCTTAATAAATTAATTGTCCCTAAGATTTTTGATTTTTTTTTTCAAGCATCTTTTATCAAGAACTTAACCTAAGAATTATGCCTGTCTGTTCCTAGTGCAATTCCGAATGTGTTTTCACAGACGTTACTGAAAGCAGGGACATTAAGGACCTCTTTGGAGGCCCATGTGACTTGTGCAAAATAATTTTGTGCTGAGACTGCTTGGGTGTATCTGGCAGCGAAATAAGAACCTTGACTGCTCAGAAGAGGAATATCTACTTCCATTGCTCAGAATGCATTGAAATAATAACAAGTCGTATAGGGAATATACCTGAAATAAAGCAGCAGATCAGCGACCTGCGTGCTTAAACAAATAAGCTCAAACAGAAAGTTAACTCTAACGCACCAACATATGCTCAAGTGGCCGCAAACACAAAACATTTGCAAGAACAGGTTAACAAACTTAATGAGGCAGCAAAAAATCCAAAACTATCCCCTGCTATTGAAACACATCACATCAGCAAATAGAACCAACTTTTCTAGAACTAAGAGACAGAGAGCGGAGATATTTTAATATCTTGATCTTTGGGGCAAAAGAGGATAACCAGAATGCCGAACATGATGTCCAAAGAGCCAAAGCCTAAAAACGAATGAAGAAAAAACCACAACCAAAGTTTTGATTTGAGTTAATTTGATAGCCCAGATAGTCAAAAAGGTGAATACTCGGAATACCCTAATTTACCTCATTCCGAGATCATTTCAGCGCGATGATCCTGAAGCTGTATAAGACATATGTAAAACCTAAACTGGAGCCTCTACTACATCAAGGATATAGAAATCCTTGAAAGAGTGCAAAGAAGAATTACCAAAATCCCTCCAGAGCTCCGAGACCTCCCATACGAAACCAGGCTCAATAGGCTGCATTTGAGAGAGAAGGCTGAGAGGTGACCTTATTGAAACCTTTAAAATCACGTAACCTGGATATGTTTCGTGATCTCCAGCTATGATGCTGTTGTCAGCCAGAAATGACATAAGGCGAGACTTTACGAGACTTTCAATAAGTTTGGAGAGCGTTGACAATAGAGAAATGGGTCTGTAGTTAGATGGAGCTGCGTGATCGCCGCCCTTGTAAAGAGGGAGGACTTTGGCAATTTTGAAGGATGATGGAAAAGTGCCTGTCATAAAAGATAAATTCATAACATCAGATAATGTGGCAATGGCGTTATTGGGAAGACTCTCTAGAATTTTTAATGAGATACCGTCGTCAGTGGCGGCTTTTCTATTTTTCATGGAATTGATTGTTTTTAGAATTTCGCGAGGAGTAGTGGGACGAAACGCATGGAAGTGTTCGGTAATGTTGATGTTTGACAGGTATGAGAGTGGGTCTATATTGGATGGTAAATCTTTGGTTAAATTAAGAGCAACTGAGCAGTAATATTGATTTAGAATATTGCTGTCGATGTTTACTTGAGATGAATTATTTGCCCTATTAGTTATTTCGTTAACGATGATCCATGACTCTTTTTGTTTATTGTTAGATTTAGACAGGTGTTTAGAGTAAAATAACTCTTTGGCTTTACGAATGACCTTCCTATAAGTTTTTTTATAAAAAAGATAGTAGGATTGTAAGAAGGCATTATTAGAGTACGCTTTCCTAAGGCTGTTAAGGAATCTAAGATTAGAGGCAGAAGTGCGGATTCCAAGTGTCAGCCATTTTCTTCGATCTTTGCGCTTTGGTTTTAAGCGGCGAAGAGGAAAAGCTTTGCCGACCAGGTTGGCAAGAGCATTATGGAAAGCACTTAAAGGATCAGGATCTCCGAAAACGGAGTCCCAGTTAAAAGACCCACAAGACAGTCGAAATTTCTGAAAGTTGCCACTACTGTAAATTCGTCCTAGTTTTGCTGTATTATTACTGTTATCGTAGTTGAAGGGGAAGGTAGCTAAAATAGCTCGATGATCAGAAAGGTCAGGATCAAGCACGGAACAAGACACGCCCTCATTTATATTCGAGGCAATGTAGTCAATTGTAGTGGATGAGGTTTCAGTGATGCGCGTAGACTCCCGAACGTGCATGTTAAGATTGAAGGACTCGAACAAGTTTAACAGATTGATGGTTGATCTGTTATCAGTGTCCTCAAAATCTATGTTAAGGTCACCAGCAAGTATCACTGTGCTAATTGTAGGAAATTTAGACAATAAAAATTCAAGTCTTTCAAGAAAGACGTTTAAGTTGCAATTTGGAGATCTATAAATACAAATAATGAAACATTTTAGCTTTTTGGAGTGAATAATGGAAAACTCAAACTGCATTTCAACCAGCAAATCATCATAATCATTAAAATTACGAAAACTATTAAAAATATAATCATCCACCAAGGCAACAGTACCGCCATGCAAGGAGTGCTCTCTACAAAACCTAGAAATAATAGTATATCCGGAACATGTAATGGTTCATCCGGCTTAAGCCAGTGTTCCGTCAATAAAACAATGTTAGGGAATTTCAATTCCTCTAGAAAAATAAATAAATTATCAGCTTTGTTACGAACTGATTGAATATTTAGAAGCAACAAAGATATGCCTGTGTCAGATTTCCTTACTCTAAAAAAGATTCTTGTTCGGTACAAGGCAGCTTTCGACTGATTTCGGAAGTTGAGTGTTCGGCAACACAATATTTTATGGTAGAAAGGGTAAAAACGTGTTTTAAACTAGTGCTGTTCTTTACATATAAAAATAAATTTCTTAAAAAAGAAAGCCTTGATAGTCGAAATCTGCCATTTACTTTATTATTATCTAAAATTCTAATGGATACATTATGGTTTTTAAGAAAATTTTGACAAAAGGAAACAAAACCTACATACTTATTGTATTCAGAATTTGAATATGACACAGAAAAAACCAAGTTTGTATATTTACCAATGGCACATAATTTTTTGAGATAAAATGAAGAAAGAAATTTAATAGAACTCAGTTTTAAGGCTACAATAACATTATCCGCACTTGTGTATCCTATTGTCAATTGGAACAGTTTGTCAGCCATCTGCGAGGTAGTAATAGCAGGGTGACATTCTCCATAAATTGAGTAAGCACTAGTCAAGTTAAGTAGACCATTAACCACGCCTCGTGAACTCTCGTCTCCAAAAACCAAGATGTTGCTCTTACTTATGGGACAGGCTGAAACCGGTGTAGATGGAGGTGTAGACATAGGCGTTATAGAGCCACCGGTACTTGCTATTTGCTGATGCCGATCTATAGCTGATAGTTCATTGGTAAGTTGCTGCCAAGAAATTTCCTGCCCAACAGAATTGTATATACCTGGAATAAGCTAGCGGAGGACACTGTTAATGCAACCTCACTGAACCAGTTTAAGAACAGACTAGATGCTTGGCATGAAACAATGGTCAAATCATCTTGTGCATTATATGTGATACCACTGTGATAGAAGATTGACTATAACAAATAATATTTATAAAAAAAAACGAAGATTAATATTTAAGAAAACGGAACTGTAATTAAATCAATAGTCTCATTGGGTTTCTACACGCTTACTATTATAAATTGAATAATATTAAGTAAGTCCCTTTGAAGCTTAGTTTCTCTGTCCATTCAAACAACTGACTCCGATTTATAGAGAAATTAATTCTCTTTCAGAAAATCTATAATACAAGTTGATTGGATGAAAATTATGGAAACTCTGAGCAAATTTGTGAAGCCATGTCGGGACATAATTCTTCACTGGGAATTAAAACTCTCATTTTTAATAATAATAATTTTTATTTATTTGCGATAACAATTTTATTTTTATTTCTCACGGATAGAGCTTAATTCTGTAGTAAAATTATTAAAATATATAAATTCAGTGATCCGTTAAAAATATGTATTTTTTTCAATCGGCATCACCTCATAAATGAATAAAATTAAAAATATTATTTATTAATAATACAGTAAAAGCAACCATGTTTCAACATAAACTAACAATATAAAATTATTATTATAAGTTTATTAAAACTATATCAAACTAATTACTAAATACTTCCCAACGTAGTTTTATATAATAGCGAAATTTGTAGTCACATTTCTATGCAATGAGGTACCTTAAACAATTCCTTTTTTTTAAAGGGTATTATAATACCCTATTTCAGCTCAGTGAAAATATAGTAATTTGTTTTGAATCTACCTAATAATTTTTTTCTCTAAAAACTATAGCATTCATAATAGCATTTCTTTACAATTAAAAAGGAATGTAACAATTTTATACCTATAAACTATTAAAGATACATATTAGGTATGTCAAATATTTTGATTTATAGTAGGTAAATTTTACCTAATGGAATTATAACAAAAAATAATTAATTTACACCATTTAAAATTTCAATAAATTTGAACAAACGTCAAAAAGTGCAGTGATAGATAATCTGTTCTACTAGGATTTGTGCACTTACAGTTAACTTTTTGACAACCCTGTAAGCATAAGTAAAGTTTTTAGGTCTCACGTAATTTTATACAGGGTGACAGCAACTGAGCAAAATTAAATATTTATCAGCATTGAGCAGCTTCAAGCCTAAACATCTTTTTTTTTTCAAATTTTTATCACATTTAATTGGCAATAATAATAATTGGCCGCACACCCTGTACATTTTACATATTTATATCTAATAGAGCTATAACATCGAAAGACAATTTTTAGAAGCTAAGAATTTTTTTTACATTGTAAATTATATTAGGTCGGGACATAATGTTGATATTTTTTTTTGTTTTTAGGTACAGGAGTAGTCAAAAAAATTACCCTTGTACCTAAAATTTAGATATTTTTGCTAAGCTAGCGACTAAAAAGGTTTCATACCCTTTATACAAAAGAATTCTGGCGGCGGCGACCATTTAGGAATATTATAAAAAGATGATAATATTTAGGGATTGAAGTGAATCTTTCAATCTTTCATTATTTATCTATTATTATTATGGTTTTTAATTTTGGCAATAGGCTAAATGGTAGCCTCCGCTAGATCTGAACCAAAAATGATATTTTGTACAGGGTCGGACCGATTGTTCATCTATTTGCTCTAAACTTAAATACGTTTTATAAGAATATTGGGATAAATTTCATTTTGGCCCCCCCAATCCTAAGTTATTTCCTGAGATAAAAAAATTCTTCCTTCCTTTGAAAGGCCAACCCTGTACAAATTAAAACGACATCGCATTCGCACCACTCTCACAATTTGAAACTTAACATGTCCATTTGTTTTAGAAAATAGGGCACTATGTTCTAGTAACACCATCTTTTACGTTGGCACACACTTTGAATTGAGTTAGCACTAGGTTAGTTAATTTTTTTTTTAGTTTTTTTTTTTAGTAAAATCAAATATTGCATCTTATCACCTGTGTGTGGAATAATACTATACTTATCGAGTAATTTTGGGTTTTTGAGGGGATATTTAGATTGCTTATGTTGGGGCACCTGGCTGGAAGTACCTTAAACCATTGATCTGGAAATGAATATTTGAGTCAACAAAAACATGTAATCATTAAATTCCTCATAACTAATTGTAGGAAGTTTTTTGGAGACAAAATATACAATCAAAAAACTATTTTTATTTGGATAGTTTTACTAGTTTTATTTTAAATAGAATCTTTTATGAAAGATTGAAGCAATTACAAATCTAGATTCTTGAATACTTACAGTCATATCATATTCGGTGATAAAAGCTGGTATTTCTAATTGGTGAGGTGACATTACCGAATAAAGGTATTCGACGCCTGGCAGATTATGGACTTTTTGCTTGATTGCCGGCGCCATAAAGGTTGTGAACCACCAAGTCATCATCTGAAAATAAAATAATCCAGTTTACTATTTTAATGAGAATCGAAGCGAATAACTAAGGGAATGGTATTTACTATATAAAGCAGTTCGCCAATGATCGTGAATTTTCCGCAATAATTATTACAAAAATATTCCTAAACAGCTTCCGGCAGACAATTTGAATGGATTGTGAGAAGTAGCAAAAATAGTTAAGATGAGTTTACTGTTGTACTGATAGATTGTTGTCGAAATTTGAACTCAAAAATTGATTTCACACAACTAATATTAAGAAATCTAAAATCTGATTGTTTTTACCTAAGTCTATAAACGGGGGTGTGACCCTAAAAAACGACTTAAGCTACCTAAATCAAGAAAAAAATTCTAATATCTCTCGTGAAAACCGCAGTCCTATATTCCAAATAGTTTTCGAGAAAATTCCTTGTGAAAATAAATTATGCAGGAGCTTGTGATGTCACAACCGCCGAAATTGCAGTCTTCTGTTCGTTCAGTCGTCAGTGAACGGTACCCTATACTTGTTGTTGCACTTGGCTCTGGGAGATAGATAATTGTCTGTTGTTTTGGAAAATTCGTACACATAATCCGGTGTGACGTCACAAACGCCCAGTTATAACTTTTAACCGCCCTAACTCGAAAACGAAACATCGTAGCAAAATGCGGTTTAAATATTTATTCTTAGATTTTTTTGCACTAAAACTTTCATTTTTGGGTCACACCCCCTTTAACGCGATTTTATCTCAGAAACTATAAGTGCAAATGAGCTGAAATTTTCAGAGATCGTAGTCCCTTGATGTCGAGATTTTGTATCGTAATGGTCAATTACCATCCCCTAAACTCCATACGCTAAATTATTCCCAGATTTGAAGCCGAAATCTATGAAAAAAGGCACTCAGAAAAATTGATAAATCACCCCAAATTGCTTAACACGATTTTATCTCAGGAACTATAAGTGCAAATGAGCTGAAATTTTCAGGGATTAGTCCCTTGATTGGGATAAAATTCAGTGAAAGTTTCAGCTTTCTATCTATAATAGAAAAAAAGTTATGACCTTTCAAAGTTTTCCAAAATCTAAATCATAAGTAGTGATGGTAAATTTCCAGGAATTTATTTTTTTGGGAATATTTTCAAGGAATATTCCCAAGAATGTTTCCAAAATGGGAATTTTCGGGGAATTTTCTGCTTTAAGTGAAAACCCCTATTTATATGAGTAGAGTTTCAGAGTAATTGTGAAATGTGCAATAAAACAACTATTTGTTGATAAGTCAACAGCTTTATCTATTCCAAAGCTGAAAAAAATTAAACAAATTTGCATAACCTTAATTTAGGTCACTTCTTGGTTCCTTATATCAATGGTGAGGGTTATTTAATGCAATTTTAAGCTTGGATAACGCAAAAGCAGCTGAACCAAATATCAACATATGGTATATACGGAATCAGAAGAAAACAAAAAATCAATTTAGCCAAAAAGATACAGGGTGTTTTGCAAGTATGCAAAAGATATTAGAGATAAAACCCTACAACTTTTGTATTCAACTTTTTTTTCTTAAGTTGTAGAAGCCGCACTAATTATAAGCAACAAACCCTGTACATGAATGTTATCGTCGAGGTTATCGTCATTGAGTCATTCTGTTCAGATCCAGAATAATCACCACTCAAGCTCTCAATTTCTTGTCGTTTGTTGTTTACACCCAGGGGCGGACCCATGGGGGGGGGGCAACGCCCCCCCCAATGTCCAGTCCAGTTGGTAAAAAAAATGTCTAGTTGGTAAGAGAAAAGGGCAGACTTAATACTTCTAAAAATGACTTAAACACGTTCTAAAGAATGGGATTTTCTAAAGTTTTAGATACCTGGTATGGTGCTTTTTGTCGCCTCAAATACTGGCAAGTACACTTGGCCAAACATAAAACTGATACAGGCAATATATATATCTTTTAAATTTGCTTAGTGTAAGTCAGGCTTAACAATAAAAAGTCTCACCTGAAAAACTTAAGTCAGACAGTTCTTGTCAATGTCAAAGCTGAACAAAAGTGAATGCAACATGTTTTTATGTTATAGTCCAGGAGGTGGCGTCGAAAACATGCAAGAGTTTTCTCAAAGCTGATATTTTCAAAATATGTCGTACTTTAGTCATAAAAGGCTAGAGTACAGTCAGCACTTACAGTTCCGGGACAGCTGGCGTTAGGACGCGCGCAAAGTTGTTATTTTAAGATGTATCTAACTGTTTCCTCAAATCTCAAAATTAATAGAAATTTTGCACTATATCTGTTTGAAGATCACAGATAACGTGTGTAAATTGTCAGACGTCTAGGTCGCTGCGAAAAGGGGGTCAGACGCCCTCAAAGTTTTCATTTTATAGCATTTTCTTCGGTGTCCTGTCAAAATATATTTTTGCAGGTATTTGACAAATATATTTGAAGAAAATCCCATAAAATAAAAACTTCGAGTGCTGCTGACACCCTTTTCGCAGCGACCTAGACGTCTGACGATTTACATACGTTATCTGTGATCTTCAAACAGATAATGTGCAATTTTTCTATAAATTTTGAGCTTTGAGAAAACAGTTTAGATGCTTCTTAAAATTACAACTTTGCCCGCGTCACAGGGCCAGCTGTCCCGGAACTGTGAGTGCTGACTGTAATACACTAGCCTTCCAACACTAAATTACGACCTATTTTGAAAATATCAGCCTTGAGAAAACTCTTGCATGTTTTTGACGCCAGCTCCCCAACTATTATGGTTGGTTTAAATGTGTCACACTTGACTCTTTTTGTCATTGTTGAGGTGATGAAAAAGGTCGATTTACACAATATAACACAATAGGAAAATGCGTACCAATTTTATGATTGGCTAAGTGTATAGGTATCAAATTTTCTCCAAAAATTTTGAGATAGACTGTATGTACCATCGTCACCAAAAGTAACTGGGACAGCATCACATTAGCTCTTGTCCTATTATATAAATTTCATTGTCAAATATTTGTCAAACTATAATTTAAATGCATTGAAATGAATGACAGTAGAATTAGTCCAGGAGATTATTATGCATTATTTGTGTCCCAGATACTTTTGGTGACGATGGTACATGATGGCAACTGATTTTGTTTAATTAAAAAATCCGAACCTTGGGTCTGCACAGGAATTCGATAACAGCACGGTACAAAAGATGTATGACGTATTATTATGACCAAGTCATGGAGTAGATAAAAAAATAAGTAAACAAACAATATTACAGTGGTCCATTCTTATTGAAAAAAGTTGAAGAATTGGGCTTGATGGGTATAAAAAAAAAAGAATAATAACTTTCAGAATGCTAGAAATATTCAATGGAGCTTAGGTCGGGCGACTGAGCAGGCCAGGGTAACAAGATTTCTTTCTTATTCTTCTTCTTCTTCTTAAAGTGACATAAAGATTCCTGCGTAGGCGTCCATTGATTTTTCTATCAAATATTTCTATTAAATTCGGTGGTTTATAGTATCTTTAAGCCCCGTATTCCTGTCCACTACCGCACATTCCGTAACCAGGATAGCTTCCACCCCCTTCCTCTTTCAGGGATACGGCGCAATACCGTTCTCCGCGTAATATGTGTCCAAGATATTTTCCTGCGTTTTAAGGTTTCGAAGAGTTCCGGTTCTAGCAGTTCAGCCTTTCGGATGACCTCTTCATTTGTGATTTGGTCGGCCCATGGTATTCTAAGCATCCGTATCAAGGTCCACATTCCGAAAGCTTCGATTTTGTTTATGGTGGTTAGGTTCAATGTCCATGTCTGCTCAGTATAGGAAGACCGACCAGACATAACACTTTATCATTGTATATCTGAGTTTAAAGCTCAAGTTTCTAACTATAAGAAATTTTTGAAGTCTTAGGAAGGCCTGTTCTATCCTGCATCTTATCTCTTTCTTCGGATCCCATCTTTCATTCAGCATGCATCACAAATATTTAAAGTCTGTAACAACCTGTTCAATATTTTTTCCATCTATATCTATTTGGGTATTCAAGATATTATCTCTACTCAGAGCTACTCAACTTCGTTTTGCCAGTGTTAATTTTCAAGCTCAATGCCTTGCCTGCTCTGTCAATCTGATTCAATAATGTCTGAAGATCTTCTGCATTTACTGCTAATATTGCGATGTCGTCTGCATATCTGATATTGTTGATGGAATTTTATTAACTTCAATGCCGAAAGTGGTTCAAACGCTCTTTCTGCATATAGATTGAACAACATTGAACACAAGATACATCCTTATCTGACACCTTTGTTTTATTTCAAATTGGTCTGTTATTGTTGCGTTGCCTAACCGATTTTTGATTCCAGACTACTAATAAATCCGTCTTTATCATCCAGTCCTAATTCCTCGAATCGAGACATGATATCGAGAGATTATGTCTAACATTGTCAAATGCTTTCTCGTAGTCAATAATACATATAAAGTTATCCTTTCTTTGATCTTGACAATAATCCTTGCATGCTTTGGGGTTATTTGATATTGGTAGTATGATAAAAGTAAAGCGGACCCAAACCTCGGAAAAATTTCCAGTGTCATACATGTTGTTAAAGAGATGCACTATGTGTTCGTTGATTAAGTGAAACATCTCTGAATACATATTATCAGGCCCCGGAGCCTTGTTGCTTTTCATTCGTTCCATGGCATATAGGACTTGGATTTATAATATTTTTAGTCCCGATACCTGGGTATCTTTCACTTTGACTTGTGGACTCTCTGGTCTGTTGTCATAAAAAAGGTTGGTAGAATATCTCTTCCACGTTCCCAATAATTCTTCGGGGTCTGTGATTACCTTGTTGTGCTCATCTCTAATGAAATTTACTGCCTTTTTGTTGTATTGTCTAGCTATCTATTTTACTTTCGTATGTAGATTGAAGCTGTCTCCAAGATGGTTCAGATTTTCGGCCTCTGTGCATCTTATTCTATAAAAGTTGATGAATTACCCACAAATAAATTACCTATACTCCATACACTAAATTATTCTCAGATTTGAAGCCGAAATCTATGAAAAAAGGCACTCAGAAAAATTGAAAAATTGATAAATCACCCCAAATTGCTTAACACGATTTTATCTCAGGAACTATAAGTGCAAATGAGCTGAAATTTTCAGGGATTGTAGTCACTTGATTGGGATAAAATTCAGTGAAAGTTTCAGCTTTCTATCTATAATAGAAAAAAAGTTATGTCCTTTCAAAGTTTTTCAAAATCTAAATATAAGGTAGGTACCTTCTTACTAAAACGATGAAATTTCAATTTTTTTTTTTGTCGAGATTTTGTATTCTAATGGTCAATCAACATCCCCCAAACTCCATAGACTAAATTATTCTCAGATTTGAAGCCGAAATCTATGAAAAAAGACACTCAGAAAAATTGATAAATCACCCCAAATTACTTAACACGATTTTATCTCAGGAACTATAAATGCAAATGAGTTGAAATTTTCAGGGATCGTAGTCCCTTTATTGAGATAAAATTCAGTGAAAGTTTCAGCTTTCTACCTATATTAGAAAAAAAGTTAGGACCTTCCAAAGTTTTCGAAAATCTAAATCATAAGGTAGGTACATACCATTTAGAAAACTTATTGTTATTCTGTAGGGTACCGATTGAGTAAATAAATAAAAATAAAGTAAATAGTGTCAGAGTGTGTAGTAACGTGAAATAAATTATTGTTGTGGTAATTGGACTTTGATTTTGGAATAAACGAACCCAAAATTTCTGTTACGCACCCCAGATCCCTGACAATATAAACCAGTCAGATTGATATTCATTGTGTAATGATCAATGCTGGTTTGTATGATCACAAAGAAGGAATAGGACTTGTGTGTTAAGTTTAAAGACCATACCTCAGATACTTAAACATTATCCTACTTAGACAGTTTGTGGGTTTTATTTGTGTTTTTTATTTGTTATTGTATTCATTTATGTCAAGTCCTGGACAATATTTCGACTCAAAATCAAATCAACATAGAAAAATGCAAAGATTTTTTTTTTTTGTGTGTGAAGGTTAAAAGCATACACACCAATTATTATTCAAATATGTCCAAAATTATTCCTTAATTATTGTATATCTATTTTTAATATATTTTTTTTTTATGTTCTCGTGGTTCTTGCTGCCAAATATACCAGTTGAATATCTAACCATTTGAATATATTAACATGAATAATTAAAATTGCATACAAATATAAAATTAGTCATAATTATTGTAAAATTTACCTTTGTCCAGAAAGTCGGATGAACTACATAAAAGGCCTTCAAATTTTTCTTGTACTTGTAGGGCAAGACGTTGTAGACTTCTCTCAGCCAGGAGAAAGAAGGATAGTTGCTATTTGATGTCAATGTATGAAAATAGGCGATTACGTAGTCGCCTCTCACTATTGGGTCGAGGAGATTGATTAGGTACAGTAAGGCCTAGAAAAAGTAAACAATATTAACGATGCAAAATTAATTAGCGAGATGCAATATCTGACACCACTATTGTGACGATTTTTTAAGTCTAACAATCCTAATTAATTGCCTGATAATAAGATCACTCAAGGACAATTTGTATATTCTTAGCAAATAGTTATTTTATACCTTATCAAGATTGATTTTGTTGAACGGAAACCATTTTCCCACGAAAACTACAACAGGTCGGCCTAATCTGTCCACACCGCTCTGATACAAACAGCCAATGCCAGACACTTCGGTCAAATCTTCAGTTTTGGATCTTCTTAAGAGTTTTTCGTATCTGAAACAAACAATAATGTATTTGTAATTTAGGATTACTTAATACATATTTATATTTGAAATGAATCCAATTTTCTCTATAGTTTCAAATAATTTATTTACATTATATACATACATTAAAGGTAATACATAATTAAATATTAGCGCAGGATATAAAGTAAATATTTGGAAATTAATTAATTTAGAAATTGGTTTAATAATGAACCAGGCAAAAACGTTTTTTCTCGGCGATTTTTTTTTTAAACGAAGCAATATGATTCGGCCAGCATCCCATATCCTGGTTTTCAAATCGGTTTTATTTTTAGCACAAAACTGATTTAATGACGTCCATTTCTTCTATAAATACGTTCTGGAGAAATTAATGGATAGGTAATAGTAATTAATAATTATTAATCACAATACAAGGGAATTGATTTTTCATAATAATTATTGTTTTATTTATTTACCAAACATTTTACCGTTCTGATAGTTGTATTATCAGAAGAAAGTTTCCAATGTAAAAATGGATTTGAAAGCCTGATTGATCAAAAATCCAGAATAATCTGAAATTGATTTTAAAAGGTTAATAACTTTAGAAAAAATCATCTAAATCATACCCATTTAAAACACAATTTCCTTGAACGTAATTTCCCAAAGCGTAATTACAAAGATGCAATTTACTATCACTAATGATTACCTGTCCTCCTCAAATTGTAAACTAGCTTCGGTGGTGGTTAAGCCCAAAAAACTAGCCACGTTCGACATTATAGAGGGATATTGCGTTTCCACTGACATTTTTTCTAGTAGTAGAGGAAAACTTCGAAGGACAAAACACGCGAAAATCTCACAAGCATAAATCGAGCTCGTTTTTTTTTTTTTTAAATGAGACTATCGCGAATCGGCAGCAACAAGTGACTGGCGGCGCCTCGATTCTCGAAAAGTAGACGACGCGATGGTGCGTGATGCGTACACATTTTCTATGTTTTGTTTGAGAAATTGCACAGGGAAACTTAATTAAACCGTGAGACGATACGATTCTTTGATATTGATACTAAAACATTTAATATTTAAGAAAATGCTTTGTGAAAAGGAACTAAGGTGGTCAAGCGGATTAGAAAGATACATTTCAAATCTAATGCTATTGCGCTGATCCTTGATTTTTTCAATAACAGGCTGGTTTGATAGGTTTGTAGAGAATTTAATTGGCTTTAATTTGGGCCTAATTACATTGAAATCGGATGAAAATTAACGAAGCTGTCAAGACAAAAACTGTCTCAGTGTCATTTTTGGGAAATTTTCAATGCTCGATAAATCCAATTTTGAAGCTTTCTCAGATGCTAAACTGATGAAACCAAATTGAAATCTTAATTGATAAGTTTCTCTACAGAAGCTAATTGACTTTAATTTGAGCCTAATTACGTGGAAATCGGATAGAAATTGAAGGAGCTGGGACGCAAATATTGTCTTAGTGTCATTTTTGGAAAATTTTCAATGTTCGATAATTTCAATTTTGAAGCTTCTCAGGTGCAAAACTGTTGAGAAAAATATACAATTTTGTCTAGCTGAGTTAATAAATACAAAACCCCTTCAGAAACACAATTACCCGCAAAAACTCAAAAACCAATAGAAATTTTCAAAAACTTGGGGTTTTGCCAACCCTGCCTAATATACTTGAAATTCAAATTATTGAACTCAAAAAAGTAGTCCAGACTCAAAGTGAAAACGAAAATATATCAATAATTGGCTCTTGTTGAATTTGAGACACACTGTAAACATTTTCAAATTCAAATCTACAAAACATATATGTCTCTATGTCTCAATCCTCAACATTTGCCTATGGTAATTAAAGTTAATCCATCACTGTGAAAATAATAATAATAAAAAAAAAAACCAAATGACGTAAACAAGTTAAGCATGTTATAATCTAGGGATTGACAAAATAGAATTATAAATCCTTTTCCACATTTGAAGAAGATTTGATAGAAAACTAGAAAATTTTATGCGTTATTGTCCGGTGCTAAAAATTGATTTTTCTTAATATTGAAAGCCGTTAAAAAAATAATTAATCTTTACATCATCCAGCTATAATTAACAAAGAAAACCACACAAAGCAACACAAGCCTCCACCACAAACTTATCATAATTATTATTAAACAAATTAATTAGGATTTTTTAATCTCGCCTCAAACAGAGCATGTATTATAGTCCGGCAAATTGTAGTTTTGAGATAAAGAAATCCACTTTTATTGCACGTTTTATAAGCCCAAACATGGTAATTACGGTTTTATAATACCTCTAGGTTTACAGATTACTTAAAAAAATTAAATATATAACGCAGTTGCTTTAATGAGAATCACATGACGGACTTTGGATCGATGTCAAGCAAGACTTTAATACTATGAGGAAGACGTAATGAGTCAAGCTTGATTTTTCTGATTTGCTCAAATTCATTTTGGAAGAAATACATTAGAAGATTTACAAGTAAAAATTTCATGAAGCTGGAACCAGGATTTTTTTTTTTTCAAACATCAAACATACAGAACACAGGACACAATAGCACTTATCCAAGAACCTTGGATAAGACAAAGTAAAATCATAGGTTTAAGCACACTAACTAGTCGAGTCTTCAACAACCCCAGTAATAGCCAACCTAGGATGGCCATCTATTGTCCCAGGTCATACACAGCCCACCCACTGTCACAGCTATGTACGTCACTGATGCAGAACAACAGTGGGCAAAAGAAAGCCTGCGCAAGTGACGGGAACTGGAATCTATATAGAAGTATCTGATGGTTACTATCTCGTGGAGGGTAAAACCATCTGCTTTAAACGATAAATACTTAAGAAATTTCCTCTGGATGCGTTCAGTGGCATTGATATATTCGTTATAATGCGGATTCCAGATTAGTGAGCCATATTCTAGTTTATATCATACATAAGAGTAGTATAGAATTTTAAGTAATTGACCATTATTGAAAAGTCTGCATGTTCGAATAAGAGAACCAAGCATCTTCAAGGAAGCCTCTCTAATGTTCAGAACATGAGAGTTGAATGAAAGTTTTGAATCAAAGAGAATACCTAGGTCCTTAAAATTATTAACACGCTCAAGTGATACCGATTGAATCCTGTATTGATAAAATACTACATTCTTTTTAAGTGTGAAGGTCATAGTTTTGCATTTATCAATATTCAGGAGCAATTTGTTCACAGTATACCACTGATTAAGTTTATTGAGATCTTCCTGGGTCATCTGCAAATAGAAGTAGATTACTATTAATGACATTAGGTAGGTTATTAATAAAGAGCAGAAACAGCAAGGGGGCAAGATTGCTACCCTGTGGTGCGCCACTCGTTGCAACAAATTGAAATGACCTGTGACCTCTATGGTCAGACAAATATGAAGAAACAAAACAACGTAAATCTTTATCAAAACCAAAGTGTTCAGGAGTAGAGCGTGGTCTAGTCTACCAAACGCTTTTGAAAAGTCAATGTAAGCTGTATCAACCTGAAGACGAGAGTTTAATGTCACCCAAAAAAAAGTTATGACAGCTAACTATATTTTTTTAAATGAAAACACCAATTTTTTATTTCATTTTCAAATTCTAAATTAAATTCTGAACCTATTTCATGTATCATGTCCTATACCTATCTTCAACTGTTTCGGAAATATTGACACTCAACAATTGACTTTTTTGCAACTTCGACAGGCTGTAAAACCTAAACGGCAATTCCACTCATGTATAAATAATCCCATTTAAACTGTCAAAAATTGTAGTTTGCTAGCGGATAAATAGGAAGGAAGAGAAAATATAACTGGATAAAAAAATCGGATAAATTTTCTGTTGATGCAATCGTTACCATAGTAAAAATTGCATATTAAATTGGTTTTTGAATCATCTGTCAAATAATTGTCACAAAAATTCACAAATTCAATCAATTTAGCTCCGATTTTAGCTTATTAAAAGTGTTTTGTTATCTGAGATAAATAAATATTTTGTTTTGATTTTACCTTCGTGGAATTGCCGTACTAAATACCATTCGAGCTCAGATTTTGAGCAGGATATTTTTTTGCTTGCTCTCTCATACTTACTTTCATGCAATTTATCTCGATCTGTTCAATAAAATCACTCGAGCTGCGCTCTCGTGATTTTGTTGGAACAGCTCTCGTTAAATTTCCTGAAAGTAAGTATTCGAGACCAAGCCAAAAAATATCCGGCTAAATCTGAGCTCTTATGGTATTACCTACGATTAATTTTAGAGCAAAACCGATCATACATTCTTATCTTAGTTTGCCATAAACTATCATTTGACACCAAATTTGAATTTAACCGGAGATTAAATTTAGTTGGAATTTTTAATCATGGATTAAATTCAAAGTTGGTATTAAATGATAGTTTATAAAAATCTAAGACAGGAATGTAAAATCGGTTTTCCCTAAAATTTACCGTTTAGGCTGTACAGCCTGTCAAAGTTGCAAAAAAGTCAATTTTCAACTGTCAATATTTCCGAAACAGTTGAAGATAGGTATAGGACATGATACATGAAATATGTTCAGAATTTAACGTAGAATTTGAAAATGAAATAAAAAATTGGTGTTTTCATTTAAAAAAATAAAGTTAGCTGTCATAACTTGTTTTTGGGTGACCCTGTATATATGGTATTATTATCAAAAAAACGACCAATAAAATCAAAAATTGATGTGTCCGAGGTTTTTTGAAAAATATCCACCCTGTATATTTTATAGATTTTATTCCAACCTTTACGTGCTCACTGTATAATGATTTAATATTGTCAAGATATCAGAATCTCAAATAAAGTGTTGTAATAAGTTTACGAAAAATTAGGCCGT
Organism: Ceutorhynchus assimilis; assembly: GCA_917834065.1. NCBI lineage: Eukaryota > Metazoa > Arthropoda > Insecta > Coleoptera > Curculionidae > Ceutorhynchus > Ceutorhynchus assimilis. Next base: position 11,863,972 of record OU892281.1, read on the forward strand.
AAATATCTACATACTTCATACTTCTATAATGGGCCACTTTCACATTTTTCAAAAACATATTTAAATTATTCTTTAAGTCATTTTAATACTATCTGAATCCTTTTTTCCGAAAAAAAAACGCTTATTTTTGAAAAAAAAATTATTCAAAAATCGAATTTTTAAACTGACGCGAAAACGCGAATCTGGTTTGTGACGTCACAAACCAGAAAATCAACAAAAATGCGAGAATGCCAAATTTCTTATTAGTAAATCATTACACATTTCACTAGCTAGAAAGTATTTTCGTCCTTTACTACATTATAAAAAAATAAAGAATAGGTATAATCCTTAGGTATTAACTCATTTAAATTTCGCATTTCTACATGTGGCAACAAAAACGTCAAAACCGGCTTTAGCCAATCAGATGACAGAGACATTGAAAATCCTGATGATAAAATTGAGAGAAAATTTTGAGTATTTCAGAATCGAAGAGTGTGATTCACATCTACCAGAAACGACGCGTGATGACGTGGTCGAATGCAACGTTGGGGGAGTGAACATCACATTTCTAATTGACTCTGGATATAAAGCAAACATAATATGTGGGGCAGATTGGAACCAACTTCTTAATCAAAAGGCTATAATATGGAATGTGGATGACCAAGTTAAAGATGTATTAAAACCATATGCCACAGGGAGTTCCATTAATGTGAAAAATAAATTCGAAGCTACTGTAAATCTACCAGGAGCGCCTGAAGTGATCGTACCATTTTATGTGGTAGAAAAAGAAGAGATATCTTTGTTAGGAAAGCAAACAGCAAAACGGCTGGGAGTACTAAAATTAGGTCTTGATGTCCATTAAATTAACACGATAACTACGTTCCCAAAAAAATGAAAAACATCGTCGTAAAACTAACAATCGATCCCTCTGTAAAACCAGTCCAACAGCCTGTAAGACGCGTTCCTATATCTGTAGAAACGAAGGTAGAACAAAAACTTGAGGAAGCTCTAGGATCGGGTATAATTATTGAAAGGGTAAAAGAGCCGAGTCCTGGGATTTCGCCTATGGTCATTATTATTAAACCAAATGGCGATATTCGCATATGCATCGACATGCGACGTGCTAATGAGGCCATCCTGAGAGAAAATTATCCCCTACCAACATTTGACAGTTTTATAACAAAACTTAGGAATGCACCAATATTTTTCTAGATTAGATCTAACCAACGCTTACCATCAATTGAAATTAGATAAAGAAAGTCGAGGTATAACAACATTTATTACCCATAAAGGCGTTCCGCTATACGAGGTTAATGTTTCGCGTAAATTCAGCGCCAGAAATATTCCAATGGGTCTTTGAAGGATTAAGGCCGAAACCCACTAGCAACACGCCACGCCACCCCACGCCATGTGACACAGGTGCGCGTGGGACAGTTTGTGTGCAAATGGACGGATGACGTGGCGTGCCATGGCGTGGTATCGCGTATGGCAAGTGTGTACGCAGCACATATAAATAAATGGAAGAATATACGCATACATTTTCGTCACATGGCGTGGCTCGGCGAAGCATGACGTGGCGTGTTGCTAGTGGGTTTCGGCCTTTATTGGCTTGATGCGAAAATTGTTTGAACCATCTTGATGACATAGTCGTATTTGGGCATTCCGTGGAAGAACACTATAGATGTCTTAGAAACGTGCTAAGTATTTTTCAGGACAATAATATAAATATATTAAATAAAGAAAAATTCATGAAGGTTCAACACTTGGAGTTCTTGGGTCATAAATTATAAAGTGAAGGTATGGACGCCAACGACAAGAAAATAAAGACTATACTTGATAAGAGTAATCGAATTTGTTACGGGCTTGCGTCATATTCTTATTCAGGGGTCAGTTCAGAATTAATCTTTCCTCCTTTCTTTGTAACGTGTAATTCGACAAACAGCAAACTAATATTTTATGTATAACTTCGAACTCACCGCAGTGTCGTTTAAAATTATGTCAGATTATACTTGACATATTCCTTTGCACTTTCATTGTGCGATGTTGCCCGATGAAACATTTATCAAAATAAAAGTACAAACGATGTTAAAATACACTTTAAAGCTCTTTTTTATCGGATTTAAAGCCTTGTAAAACACGTTGTGAAAAATCTCTTTTTATTGGTATAATGTTCAATTTGTATTGTCTAGATTTGTTCTGCTACAATACAAACTGGCTAGACTGTAACCAACTAGTTGCGCGCGCATGTCATCTTTTATTACGTTCCAACTTGTATTTATCACAATTAAGCTATCTTTTTCTATTTATGCGAGACAGGTCAATTTATTTACGGATTAGCGCATGTTCTATTTTTCCGTCAATCTTTGTGTCAATTCAGGCTTTCAACCTCCTGGAAATGACACTTTAAAAATATTAAAGCGAGGTGAGGATAATTATTTTTATTTATTATTTGTTTGTTGATGTTCAGTTTATTCTTCTATCTTCAGTTTTTTCTAGTTTTATTATTAAACATCCTTAAATATAATTCTGAGTGTAGTAAAACTTAACCTTGAATTTCTGGTCAAGTTGGTAGAATTGTTTATTGTCATTTCTGTTGTCTACAAGTTGATCCGATGTAAAGCGAAGTTGAGCCATTGTTAAAGCCAACATAAATTGGCAAATAAATTGGTAATAGTTATTTATTATACAAGACGGTAAAAAGATGCTTTACCTGTGAGTGGAAAATGTTGATTCACGAGCGACGAAGGAGCGAGTGAATTAATTCCACGAACAGGTAAAGCTTTTTTACCATCGTGTGTAATATTCTATTTTATTCTTGAGCAACTTTTTATTTATTACAATAGAAGATTTCATTATGAATGACTTTGGCAGAAAGTCGACAAACAAAGTCACATAACCTATAAATAGCATTGTCAATGTTATTAATTTTTTTTCAATTTTGGGTTTAAATTTAATAATTATGGCAGTTTTGGGAGAACGTGATATGTTTTATCGAGAGGCGATGAAGCGATGTGTGTTTGGTGATTGTAAAAGTGATAGTCGAACGAGTTCCATTAAATTAACGACCCCATTTGCCTCCACTGGAGTTTAAGGTAACACAGCATCTTGTCAAATCTACGCTTTCGTAAGTATTCGGTGCATACGCTATGGCTTCTTTGGTTGCAAAACAAATTAGCAGAAAGTGATGTGACAGATGCTGTGTTACCTAAAACTCCAGTAGAGGCAAATGGGGTCGTTAATTCAATGGAACTCGTTCGACTATCACTTTTACAATCACCAAACACACATCGCTTCATCGCCTCTCGATAAAACATATCACGTTCTCCCAAAACTGCCATAATTATTAAATTTAAGCCCAAAATTGAAAAAAAAATTAATAACATTGACAATGCTATTTATAGGTTATGTGACTCTGTTTGTCGACTTTCTACCAAAGTCATTCATAATGAAATCTTCTATTACTAAAATCATAAACTAAAATGTGCTAAAATTTTACATAGATTATGACAAGTTGACAAAGTACCTAACAAACTGACACATTTCTGGTGTTGTCAATCATGCAACATAACCAGATTTCTGTCAAAAACACTATAATTATTTCAAAAGATTTGAACAAGTGGGTAAAATTGACGTATGAGTGGGTAAAATTGACATATGAGTGGGTAAAATTGACAAATGAGTGGGTAAAAATTGTTCGATTTCACTACTTCGAATAAAGTGTTACTTTAACAATGAGTTTTGAGTCGATTAAATGACAGTTTACCATTCGCGATAGAATAAACAAATTTATCAATTTAAATTGTCAGTGTTAACTAGCATAATAATAATGAAATACCGAGTCATTTCGTTTGCAAACAAAAGCCTGTCAGACGTTGAACGTCGTTATGGTGCATTTACATTCACTTCAAAGTCTAAAGGAGCATTTACATTCACTTCTAACTTTAAGTTAAAATTGATGTTTGATATTTTATCATTTACATTGCAGAACAAAATTGTCAAAATTCACTCAGGTTGATCGAGGTTTGTTTATTATTTGCGTTTTCTGTAGGTTTAAAAGTTTTTGAATTTTTGAATATGGACATGGAGAATCAGAAAAAAATTGTGGTTCTGGGAACGTTTGCGGTTGTTTTGGGTGTTTTGCACCTAAAAAATAGGAAAAAAAGATTGGGTTAGGAATATTTTCCTACAAAGGAAAGAACAAGGTTTTTTTGATAACTTAACTCGGAAATTACAAATAAGTAGCCCAGAATTATTTTTCAATTTCACTCGTATGAGTTCTACATGTTTTGAAAGTCTTCTTTCATTATGTGGGCCATTTTTATGCAAAAATTCACCGAGAGAAAAATTATTCTCAGATTCCTGAGTATCCTGAGCAATGTCTTCTGTGTCTTCATCAACAATATATGTTATAATTTTCAATATTATCCTGGATATTTCCGTAATTTTCACTTTCACTACCGACAGCCTGCCTTCCATCGTCTAACCAAATATTCATGATTGCTTTTTTTTTGCTTATTCCGTTCATTTGGATATTGGAAATTGAGAAAAACCGTCAAGTCGAAACGTCAGAATTTTATGAGAATTTACAAATTTGACATTCCACAAATTTCTCCTTAAGCAGCTCGCCCAAATTTGAAGTGCACTTCGAAGTGAATTTCAAATTTATTTCAATGTAAATGGATCTGTGCTGTCGCCATATGGCAAGCACGTCAATTTCAAGACAAATTGGACTTTGAAGTGAATGTAAATGCACCATTACACCTTTAATTTGACACATCATTCAGGACCTAAACGGTTAATTTTAGAGGAAAACCGATCTCACATTCTTGTCTTGGATTTTTATAAACTATCATTCGACAGCAACTTCGAATTTAATCCACGATCAAAAATTCCGGTCGAAAATTTAATCTCCGGTTAAATTCAAAAATGGTAACAAATGATAGTTTATGAAAAACTAAGATAAGGATGTAAGATCGGTTTTCCTCTAAAATTAACCGTTTAGGTTTTACAACCTGTTAAAGTAGCAAAAACGTCAATTTTCAACTGTCAATATTTCCAAAACAGTTGAACTTAGGGACTAAAATTTAGCACCAAAATGTATGGAAATAAAAACCCTAGAAAATGATGTATCACTCAACCCCTCTTCCCATTTAAAATTTTCTAGGGGGTGGCTCTGGGGTTGAAAGAGGGAAATAGATTTTGCATAAGAACTCATCCCCCTTCAAATTATAGTTGAAGGGTTTCAGGGATTTTTTCGAAAATTTTTCTACTCCGAGATAATAGGGGTGGGAAGTTTTCAAATTGACACCCTGTATAATCACTACCTGTAATTTTATTCATCTAACTAAATGAAAAATTCAATAATTTATTTGTCTCTCATGTATATGCAACTAGGGGAATTATAAACAACTTTCTTAACACAGCATTTTGTAGAAATAATCAAAGCCAGCATTTTGTTTCATATATAGGGCGGCGCCTAAATTGTATAATCTCATCCCTGTTCATATTCGAAAAACTAAAAAAATGAAAATTTTCAAAAAATTGTTTAAGGCTTATTTTCTGTTGAATTATAACATTTTTTTGCAGGCTTTCTAGTCTGTGATACTATTCCTAAGATACGCACATACAGGTATTTTATACGTAGGTGAAAGACAAAAAAAAAATTGTGATATTCTGTTGAAAATAGGATTTAGACTCCCAACAATGTCAATCTTAGGATAAAGTTCCAGAACCTCCTGCAGATCGAGCCTGGGCCGGTATTCTGGTTCTCAAAAACGCTCACCGCTTTCTAGTCGCTCGGCACTTTAAATGCAAATTTACATTGAAAGTGCCGAGCGACTGAAAAGCGGTGAGCGTTTTCGAGAACGAGAATACCGGCCCTTGGTCGCCCTTAGCTCAGTCAAGATAGCCAGTAAAACACCAGTCCACGTGACATGTTCATTACCTCTCTATTACGATTACATCGAAACACCATGTAGTTGTTAGTAAAAAGTTCACCATTTAGAACATTACCCTGCAGCCATGTTTCCGTGATTGCTATAAGTGGGTAGTAAGCTGCATGTAGAAAAATAAAAAATTCGTGGGTTTTTGAGTTGAGACCTCTAGTAATCTGGTAATAGCATAGAATGTTGGTTGTTGCAATTAATGTTGAGAAAGACAGATGGCTACTATTCTGCTCAAGCCGAGGTTCCGGCACAGATGAATTCAGTTAATTGCACAGATAAGTATGCAGCAGGACGTCAACATTAGAGGAATGGTTACAAGAGGCTGCCCGCAGGAAGGTGTGCTATCACCTCTCCTGTAGAACATGGTTTAGACTAGACAGTCTCATTGACCGCCTAAACAATGAGAACCACTGCACAATAGCTTACGCAGATGACGTAGTCATCTTGCATAAAGGTAAATTCTAAAACTCGCTTTGCAAACGCATGCAACATGCTTTTCGAATTATAGAAAGATGGTGCACGCAATACACTCTGTTCATCAACCCCAAAAAGACTGAAATGGTCCTATTCACAAGAAAAAGGAAACTGGTACTTTCGACAGCACCCAGACTCTTACAACACCGAACTAAGTTTTGCCATCAAGGTCAAATATCTTAGAGTGACACTCGATTGCAAACCAACATGGAGCTCTCATATTGCCAAGAAAATACAGAAAGCATATATCGCCTATGAACAGTGAAGACGTACTATCGGTAAGACCTGGGGTTCTCCCCCAAGGTAGTTACCTATGGGACTATTGTTTGGGAACATAAGGCCGAACAGATTACTATAAGCCGAAAACTAGACCACGTTCAAAGTATGACACGCATCAACATAACTGATGCAATAAAAACCACACCAACTAGGGCTTTGGAAATAATTCTATGTTTGAGGCCCCTGGGCTGGGACTCTGTAACGAATAGAGATATTTTCTCTATCGCTATTGACATCTTTTCTCTATTGATTTCACCAAGAGAGAAGAAGACACGAAGTGCCATAGCAATAGAGATAACGATCTCTATCCGTTACAGAGTTACAGCCCTGGGCTGGGACTCCGTAACGAATAGAGATATTCTCTCTATTTCTATTGACGTCCTCTCTCTATTGATTCCGAAAAGAGAGAAGAAGACAGCAAGTGCCATAGCGATAAGGATAACGATCTCTATGCGTTACAGAGTCCCACCGCTGGATACTTATGTCAAGGAGATCGTTTTAACCACAATGTTGCGTTTCCGCGCTGTTGGAATAGAACCAAATGCAGAAGTCGGTTTGCAGAGAGCCCGCTAATGGCGTAAGGCAACGAACTCGCTCCATTGTTGGAGGCTAGAGTGGACTCTGCAACAGCATGTTTCGTCTTCAAAAAGCACTACGCAATCAACACGAAAGGTATTGGAAACAACACAGTGGCAATGGTAAGTAACATCTACACTGATGGTTCCAAAACTCAAACAGGCTCAGGATGCATAGTATACTCCAAAACTCTCAAACTGAACCTTGTTATAGCCCATGGCTCCATGCCTAATGTCCTCTAAACAGAAATTCCTGGCCAAACAAATAGTCAGCAACAATGAATGAAAAAATTCAAGAGCCCAAAAAGAATAGACAGCCTGAGAGCCTAGAATAGGAAAATTCAAAAGGAATAGAAAAAAATGAAAGCCTAGAATGAAGGAATAAGAAAAATTCAAGAATTCGACTGAAAAGTTTAATGAAAAGGAAGCATTTTTTTGCTAATATTTCCTTTCTGTTTCTCATGTTTTTTCCAACTTTCCTCATTTCATAGGCTCTTGAATTTTTATTTTCAAACAACAAAAACATATTTCAAAAAATTCCCAGAAAAATTCAGTCTGATGGAAGAAAATCATGAGAAGAGCCACTGTAAGTAAAAACAAGAGCTAAAAAGCTGGTCACATACTCATTAATTCATATTCTACAACTGTTGCTCCATTATTGATATTAAAACTTTTAAAACAAAACATTGCCCGATTGAAATTTCCCATGTTCCCACAATAATTGCCCATAGAAAACCGGGAAACAAAAGGGACGCGACCTCTGCCTAGATACAATATTTCTAGCTATCGATTTTAATGTTCTATCTGTACCTATAAAGTGAGTTTCAATTCATTAAATGCTATCCAATCACATACAAATCAAAAAACACAAAAACATTTCCCTTCATATGGCCATAGAAAATGTTATTGTATTGTGAAAGTTCCTATATCTGTACTTTTGTGTCTGTTATTGAAATAGTAGTTGGATGTGCGGCTTTGATCAATATAAATCTACATAAATTAAATGCCAGTTTAAGTAAAAATCCTTAGATTTGTTTTCACTACTAACCTAGCTTTCCGCATCCAACAATAAAACGCATTCTTGAACGGCACATTGGGTGGAATTTTTTCAGGAACGTAATTATTTTCGTCAGCCAAATCAGTCATGTTTTTTTTTGCACTGCTAAAAACTGGAGCACGATAGATAGGAAACGGACTCAAAATGTAGCTGTGTGAAACTCCCGGTCGCAGGAAGTCGTTTTTCAATTGATTGAATAATATATGAAGTATTGGCTTTGTATTAAGAGGATAAGCCCGACATTCTTTGGAGGAATATAAACTTATTCAGTCCTTCGGCCTATGAATTTGTCCCATGATTTGTATAGGATAATCATGAATTAGGACAATTTGAGTCTGTCAAAGTCTATGCTTTTCTTCTTTGATTCCACTATTTCAGTAATAAAGTTGGTGCATTCTTGATGGGACAATTTTCATTACTTAGTTTTTCTTAAATATTTTCTTTGTTTCCGGCACATTTCATGATCATAGGATGTTTAAATCTTCATCTTTACATAGCTGTTTCTCAGAATCACTTCTTATAGTTAAAGAACGTTGTTGTCTTCTATTTGAAACTTTTTCCATATTTCTGGAGAAAAATCTATTTCAAAAAGGAGTCTATTAGAATCCCACTCTCAGTACGAAACTACCCACAAAATGTTTATCTTCTTAATACATCATGAAGGAAAAACACATCTCACCCACATAAACGGCAAAAATAGAAAAACAAATAATTTTATCATCAAGTCCTAGTAGAAATGATAGACAATCGATATTATTCAGATTAAGGGAATGAACTTGACCCGGAAAGGTTGTTCGTTTTTCACTGATAATTGCTTCTAAAAAGCCCAATAATGAAGCATGAGAATTATACACAACTCAAATGGTATTTGATGTATGTTAATTTCAGTTTGGGTTAGTAGATAGTCCAACAAAGCTAGCGTGAGCTGTCTAATAAACGTTTTTACTTTATTTTCCGCTTTTATGTTTTTTCATCAAGAAGCCTTAATAGAAATCCGATAGTCATTAGCCTCTATTGTCTAGCTTTATTGTGATTACTTTTTTCAAGTTGATTAACGGATTATGACACAATAACAGCGAAATTTTATAATCCGAGGCAAATATATTGCATTTGTCATGTAAACCTGCGTTGTATAATTTTTGAGGGTAGTTAAGTGTGTTAAAACAAGAAATAATAAGATTAACTGAGGCTTGATTTTGAAAAGACTGACAAAAGTCTGTCAGTTCTTGCCTAAGCTTAAGCCTGTTAGAGAATACTGCTTTGGTCAATAAATAGTATTATCATCATTTTCTTACCTCTCTTGATGTTCCAGCTCTTGAATGATGATGTTGGCAATAGGGTCTGTAATGGGTCTTTCGCCCAACAGCCTCTGCCTGTCAGGATCTGCTTGCATTTGGGCGAAAGTGCCTGCGTCGCCCAAAGTGATTTCCAAATGGTTACCGATTGGCAAACTTTCATCGTCAGCTACAAATAAAAAGGCGCTTTTCAACAATATAATTTATAAATCTTTAAATAAAAACAATCATAATCCTATGTAAAAATCTAAACAAATTCAGATGACAAGATTGCATAATTTAATTACTCACAAAAATCATCAAAAGCCTCATTAATCATTTTGCAATAAGCACTCAATGAAATACCCTCAACCCTCAACTTCACAAACACGACAGATTATCGCCTTATCATTCATTGTTTTGTTCTTAACACTTCCATTTTCCATCCTTGTTTCAGACCGTAACTGTATATGCAACAAAATGAGGTAGAGAGCCCAATGTTCAAAATGCCAACGAGTAAAACAATAATTGTTAAAATTTCAAAAACTTGTTTTCCTTGATGGGATTAAGGTGATTCTTTTTATCTTTAGTTTAACAGTCGTGATTAGCTGGTTGTTTAGATTAAACTTGTACACATTTGGGTGATAAACTGATGTTTTTATTTCTAGAAAAGGAGCATCCTGGTTAACCATCAATTTCAGCACAAATTAACATAAAAAAATTGAAAATTTAGCAGCTTTGAAAAATTGAAAGTGATGTTTGCAATTAGTCAGATGGCTTTGACAACCAAATGAACCTTAATAAGTATGGGTAAGTATTTTGAAATACATATGAGTGTCCTATTTTCAAGCCTAATATTCTTTTAGTGGTTGTCTGTGGGCATGTCTATATGACGTTTCGTCTACTACTAGACATCTTCAAAGGCAATTTGGAGGATGAAGTATTTTCTTCATTATACCCCCAATAACTGAATCTAATGTAGGTTTGACTTAAAATAGGTAATTCAATTAGAAAACTTCATCTGATAGGCATAGAGACAATCTGATGTTTGCCTTTATCTCTTCAATAAGAAAAATACTAACAATTTTGGGGATTTCCAAAGAATTTGTAACATTACGATCTATCGATTTTTTAACTACCCGCCTTTCCGCACTAGTTAATTGATGTCCAGTTCGGTGCTCGTACCCACTAGGTAGGGAAACCACTGTCAAGGGAACCCCGTCTTAGTAACCACAGACCCCCCTACAACCCATCGCAACCATGGTCAAATCAGCGGGAAAAGTGGATTTCTTTAATTACATATATCAACTTCAGTTTACATAGTCTACGCTCAATCATCATGTTTCCTTTTTGTTTCTAGTTTATGCTACTCTAATCTGGTTATTCTTCCATGTCGGTATCCCTCACTACTATATACAGGGTGTCCATTTTAAGTGATACCACTATTGCTATCTCCGAAACGGTAAGAGATACGAGGTCGGTTAAATTAGAAAAAAGTTGCCTTTTTTGATGCCCATTCAAGACTCGTTTACAGTGTTGCCAAATTCCTTTTAGTTTATGAAATACAGGGTGATTTCTAAAAAACGCCTAAAACTATTTCATCAATTATTTTGAAAACTATTGACTTTCGGGACACAATTTAAATTTGAAAGTTTTATAATTTTTATCGCTTTACAACATGGCATCTTCAAATTTCCAATCCGACGTTTCATGATCGACCTACCATCATCAACTTCATTTTTTCAAATACAGACCTGGATTTTTTATGTCATTTTTAGAAAGCGCCCTTTATTCTTTTTTCAACGATATACCTCTTAAGTATGATTGGCGTGATTTTTACCAAAATTTTACCTTGATTAGGCCCTGGAATTCGTTATTTGTTACAAAGACGGTCTAACAAGTACTTTTTTCCTTTATTATTTAGAACAAAATTAACAGAATAATTTTGTATGAACACTTTAAAATTATCTAATTATGAACAATAAATAAAATAATTACTTAGAAACTAATTACGTACATATTTTGTAATTTCATAAATTCAGGTTGGCATCACTGATATTGAATATAAATAAATTTCATCAAAGAATGCCTCGAAAAAAATTAAATTGACAGCTGTGCAACCTGTCAAACATTTCTTTATTATTTATTCATTTTAAAATTACTGTTAAATGAATAAGAGTACAGTGATTTTCATTATGGAGTTTACAAAAATACCAGACATTAGAAGAATTCAAAGAGAGGATAAGGGCTGCATGTGCTAGAATAAATAATAGTTATTTGTATACCAACGCCGCAAAATCTCATTGTTGCTTGCGGCTGTGGCAAGATAATCTCGAAAATGCTGAAAAGTTTCGCGGTCATGGGATACACACCACGTAAGGTGTGGCGGTCGCGAAATTGAATTTCGCGGACGGTTGCATGAAAAACAATAATAAATAATATTTAAAAAAAAGATTGTGAAAAATTGCAGATGATGCTTAAGGAATAATGGACGTCAATTTGAGTAGCTACATATTCACAATAATAATTAGTTTCTAATTCATTATTTCCAATATTGTTTATAATTAGATAATTCTAAGTGTTCTAAATGAAAGGAAAAGAATACTTGTTAGACCGACTTTGTTACAAATAACGAATTCCAGGGCCGAATTAAGGTAAAATTTTGGTAAAAATCACTGATGATCAACTTTCAAAGCAGAAACGTCGGCCAATCATACTTAAGAGGTATATCGTTCAGAAGGGGATAAAGGAAGTTTTCTAAAAATGACATAAAAAATCCAGGTCCGTATTTGAAAAAATGAAGTTGATGATGGTAGCTCGATCACGAAACGTCGGATTGGAAATTTGAAGATGCCATGTTGTAAAGCGATAAAAATTATAAAACTTCCAAATTTAAATTGTGTCCCGAAAGTCAATAGTTTTCAAAATAATTGATAAAATAGTTTTAGGCGTTTTTTAGAAATCATCCTGTATTTCATAAACTAAAAGGAATTTGTCAACACTGTAAACGAGTCTTGAATGGGCATCAAAAAAGGCAACTTTTTTCCAATTTAACCGACCTCGTATCTCTTACCGTTTCAGAGATAGCAATAGTGGTATCACTTAAAACGGACACCCTGTATATATTAACGACATTGTATCTATTGGAATTAGTGGTCGTTTCACATTGCTTGCCGACGACACAACAATCTTGTGGAGGGAAAAAGACACAGAAACATTAATATCAGCGGATATAGGGCTGGTGAAACAATGGTGTGATTCTAACTTCCTGTCATTTAACGTTAGTAAAACCAGCATCCTCACATTTAAATGCACGATTCCAGATGTATCCTTACTGGACAGCATCATTATTGAAAATAGACCAATTGCAAAGTTCCTGGGATTACATATACCAAATTGAAGTTTCCAGAACATATATACAGTTCAATAAAAAAACTTTCATCTGCATGTTATGCAATGAGAATTGTATCAAACAACTTGGGTCATTCCATGGTGAGGAAAATGTGTATTACTCTTTGATAGAGTCTAACATCAGGTATGGTATTCCCGAGGGTATTCCTTTTTGGGGCTTTAGTGCTCAGTGTCATATCTACTCGATTTTTGTATTACAAAAACGTTCTCTTAGATACTTGTGTGGAGTGAAACCTCAAGAACATTGCAGACCTCTTTTTATAAGGGAAAAATTACTGACTTACTTCTGCATTTTTATATTGGAAATGGTGACAAGGGCATAGAATTTTTCCCTTATTTGTGTAATCAATATGGTCGAAATGAAGGATCTCTAAGATTACCAATACCAAAGAGTACTCTCACTAAACAATCTGTGATATTTGAGAGCCTTAAGATTTACAATCAGCTACCATTGTCATATAGGAGTATAGAGAATACAAAGAAATTCAGGCAGAAGGTGAAATTGTTATTGCAGGCTAGTAATAATGAGTACTTTAATGATAATATTACTGGGGTTGTTGGAGTGCTGTAGTAATGATTTAGCCTGATGACGGTGTTTTTTCTTTTTCTTTTTTCACTCATTTTCCATTCTGCTTTGTTTTTTATAGTTTCATTAATATTTTTATGTTCTTTGTAATTCATTCGTCTCCTTTTCGCTGGTTGTGAAGGTGCCATCATCCTTCTCTATATTAGCGGAAGGATTACCTTTCTTTTTCTTCCCTAGCAGTTTCCAGGGTCTGTGCCAGGGTTCCTCATTAGATACGTCCTCCACCCTTCTCTGTATTGTCCTGTGTCTCGCTTCCTGTATGGCTCTCTTGTAGTCGGTTCGCTGAGCCCTGTAGTTTTGAGCCTGAGTCGCTTCCTTTTTGGTCTCCCTCGTTCTGCCACTCTCTTCTGCTTTTTCTTGTCCTCTGCCTGATTTTCTGCAGATAATCGTCCACCATTGTCTGGTGTGTTCTACAACGAGTCTTGTCTGTCTGGATTCTTGGCATGTTCTGCCTCACATCTCAAAACAGGGGAGCAGTGTTCTCATGTCTTCTGTCTCAGTCATTCACGTTTATATTTCCAGAACACTGACAAAGACAGAGCAATCATTCTCGTGAGAATGCTGTTCCACGGTTTCGAGAACAGACATCTTGGAGCCTTGTTGCTCTCTCCTCCAGTTGTTACCTTGTCGTCTGCCCCCATGTGTATTTGTTCGACCGTGTTCTCAGGCATTCTTTGAACCTTTTCCAGAACCATAGTCGTATTCTTTTTTGGCTGGTGGCCTGCTGGTGAGTAGATATTAAGTCGCCTCTTTCTTTTCTTTCTTTCAGAGTTATTAAGTTAAATAAATCTTTGTAATCTGATATCATATGGAAGATTATGCATTTCAGCACATTCAAGCAGCTCTATATCCTTGCAGTAGTACGGGTTCCAGACTGTGTGTGCGTACTCAAGTTTGGGCCTTATGTAGGTTGTATAGACTTTTGGATAGTGATTGGTAAAAGCCGTTTTTACTAGGTACACCAATCAGTTGGTCGCTTTCTTCACAATTCGGCCTATGTGTGTTTCGTCTATGTGTTTCCCATTTAAGATCTTGGCTTACATACACGCCCAAATATTTTTGTTGGTTAACATTCTCTATCTTGGTTCCCTCAATTTTGTAGTCAATTAACGGGTTATTTTTCTTTCAGATTCAGCTGCCACGTGTCAGTCCATCGTTCGATTGTACTGAGGTCCTCTTTAAACTGATCCAATTGCTTCAATGGGTTGCAGAAGAGTTTTTTGTTATCTGCAAAGGATACTGAGTTAGTTTTTAAACTTTTGGTTAGGTCTGCTATATAAAGTAAGAAGAGCATAGAAGCCAACACTGATCCCTGCGGCACACCGCTGATTACGGGGTGTAGTTCTGAACAGATTATAATGACCCTGACTGAAGTCAGTCCATTAAAGATAGGATCCTCTAATCCCGTAGTGGTCTAGTTTGTGGCAAAGTATTTCATGTGGAAAGGTGTCAAAAGCCTTTTGAAAGTTGAGATACCCTATATCTACTGGATTGCCTTCATCAACTTCTTTGGTCCAATAATTAACACAATTTAAGAGGTTGGTGGTGGTTGATCCTTGTCGTAGAAATCCGGGTTGTGACGGTGGAATAATAGAACTTTCCAGTAGAAAACTTGTGATATCTTTTGCAAGTATTTTTTCCATAACTTTACAGAGTGTGCGCTCTGGTCAGTAGCTTGCAGGATGATATTTGTCTCCGCTCTTAAAAATTGTGATTATGATAGCCTGGGTTCAAATTTTTGGTGGAATTTGTGGGGAATGTGAGGAATTTGTGGGGAATTTGGATGAATTCGTGGGAAGTTTGAGGAATTGTTTGCACAAATTTGGGAGGGTGGTTTACCCCTTGCTAAAAATCATAACTTCACAATCTAGAAACATCAATTGAAAATTATTTAAAAAGTTAAATTACTCACGATGTAAAGTGTGTTGCGGATTGTCAATAATTCGAATCTGTCTATCTGGCATGATTGGTTCGCCGTCCGGTCCACCGATGTCACTGGGCAACTGATATCTGAAAAATAAAAAAACCATTAATTTGAATTCCTGAACAATTGTCAAGAAATCAATTTTTCACCTGGCAGCGTTTTCTTCCTGTTTCGATCGCGGGAAGTACAAAGGCAATAAAACTTCGTAAATACCTAAATCTACTTTGTCAACAACAAATATCACAGTGTCGAGCGAGTTGCCGTGTCGCTCTAAAAAGCGACGAACAGTGCCTGGAAGAAAGAAAAAAACACATCATTATTTAATTAAGCTCTAAATTGGAGGTTTAATTAACTCACGTAAAGCTATATGAGCGCCTTGATCCGGTGGATAATTCCTCTTTAACGAATTCACCACGGGTATAGCTATCGAATGGATGCCCATTTCTTTCGCTTTTTGCAAAATATTTCTATAGCACATGTGGAGAGTGTTCTCGGAAGCTGTCTGATATCTAATATTATACTTGGGCCCTACCGTATGGATAACGTAACGGGCAGGAAGAGAATGGCCTTGGGTCACTTTTACTTCACCTGTCCGGCATTCTAGAAAATAACAAGTAGATTATGACTTATATACCTACTCAGAAGAGTATTGAAATACAGAATAAAGTATGGTGATTTTACTTGGGAAATAACTCATTTTACTTGATCTTTTGTCATGTGGGTTGGAAAAGTGCCTCATATTACAAGACTTTAATTTTCACTCTGCTCAGTATGAAATAAAACTGCATATTCATTTGAGTAATTTACCTCTAACATCCGATTTAATTTCCTCTCTTAGTCGAGGTCCAGCTCTCTGGAATATACTATCACTGACCGGGTTACTGTCGTTCATAGCCTCATTTGTGGAATTGACTATAGCGTCTACTTGAAGGGAAGAAATATCACCGTCCCTATAATACGAAAAAATTATTTCCTGGGCCAAAAAAAGAACATCTGACCTAGAAATATATAATGAATGAAGCCACAAACCCATTTCCAAAAGTTGTCTGAATAAGAAATCAATAAAAAAGTCATTAGTGAAAAATAAATTTCACCTACCATAGCACCAGCTTATGATTGATACTGTCATCCCAAGGAAATTGGGACTCGTGCACGCTTTTTGCCGCATTCGAGGGGACGTTCACTGACGCGTGCTGCCTTGAGGGCGCATCTCCCCATCTATTCAGCTGCTGGGGAAGGACTACAGGCGCTGGCGGCATGCCCAAAGGCTCAGGATCCATTACAATGCGCATTTAGACAACCTGAAAATATTGAGAAGAATTACTTCAGTATATTGAATTTTTATTTGGAGTTATTGACCTCACTAATTACTAATTATTTACCAACAAATACTAGTTTATATTTTAAAGATCCACTTTAAAGTCCTTACATACTCTCAAGAGTATAACTAATGGTTTGAAGAATTACTAAAAAATGCAGATCACATAAAGTGCCATTGTCTTAAGAATAATAATCATTGAAATGATAATAAATTTGCTGTGAATAAACTTTACGAGATAGAAAAAATTAATAGCACAAGCCAATAATCATTATCATTGACGTAAATGATAATGAGTTTATTGGAAATTGCCTGACAAAAAATAACAAATACATATTTACTTACATTTTAAAAAGTTTTAAAATTGACGAGGTGAACAAAATACAAACTCACAATGTGCGGTGATTTTAAAATAAGGTCTCTTCCTGAAGCAAATACAATATAAATTCACAATCTACTGATTTAAAAAGTGTCATTTCAACAATCACATATTGATTTACTTCTTATCTTTGCTCTTATCATTACAAAATGCGTTCATTTTGAAAAAAAGTTACTAATCATGTTTATGTTTTAGATCAAAAACAGCGATTGGTAGTAATTAAAACTAGTAAGTAATTTATTTACAAAATGGAAAAACCAAAAGAATTATTTTAATAGGCGGAGCTTATTGAAGCCTTGGTAGGTTTCCTTACTTCACTCGTTTTGCTAAAAATACGCTTAACAAATTATCTATAACTGAAACTAGACAGCAACATTGCTAATTTTTCAATTTTCTGTATCAATGTGGTGATTGAATACTGTAAACATGTTAGTGACAATCGATGAGTAATAAAAATTTGTAATAAATTGTCTACTCACGTTTTGTTGCGGCGCAATATGTTTTAATTACTTTACTTCATGAAAATACCTATAGGCTGGCAAGTACTGTGTGATATTTTTAAAATTTTATCAACCTAAATGCCACAGAGGTCAATAATTTGTGTACTTTGAAATGAAATATTCAAAATTTGTTATTATGGTTGTATAAAACCAACAAAAAAAATCTTATTGAATAATTTCAAGTGCTTCTTTTTCACTCTAAATAATAAAAAAAGTGTTTAAAAACTGGGTCACAATCAGTCAATATCCGCGATTTAGGTTTGCATATAGGCTATATGTCGGTGTAGAGGTCAAGAGTGGTGGTTTTGAGGCTTCCTGAAAATTCCTTATTAATTATTTGCAGCCCTTTTGTGCCGAAAGGCCCCTCAAGGGAAAAGGACGTCGAGTTTGGCCTTGCACCATGCATAAGTAATGTTGCATTCGAGTCCAGAGATAAACGCAGCCTTGGTTTATAGTATAACATTTGGTTGGGAGGACAGGAAATATAGATATATTTTTTTTAAATTAATCTAAAAGGTTTTGCAGTTGATAAAGCCAAAAATAAACCAAAATCGTCATCAATGTCATACAGCTCCAAGTTGTCAACTGCTCATGATTTTTATGCCTACTTTTTTTGCGTTCTTTTCTTATATTAATCTTTGTATTTTTTCATATTATTATGTCTTACAGCCTCTGTTATCATGACTGAAGATTTATATGTAGAAATGTTGGAAATTTGAACAATTTGAGATCACGGTCTCATGCTCAGATGATATATTTTTAAATCTAGATAATCTTGCAAATCGTAGCGTATATCAAATATTAGATATTAGGTACAATGCCCAAAAAATCAGTATTGATTAAAGCTAAGAAATCCTTCAATAATGGTAGAAAATTATGGAAAATGTTTCAATTTTAGACCCATTTAGGGCAGTTTCTCGTGATATTTAAATAATCTTGTCAAAAGGTAATTAAAAAGGGCAAATAAGGGAAAGTTTTGGTGTAGATTTGATAGTTGGTTCCTACATGTTTTATAGGCAGATGTACACGAATTTTATGTTTGCCAACACGATTTTTCACCGGAAACTCTTTTTTCGTCCAAAAAAAAAAAGATTATTTTTTATTTTTTAAAAGAGTTCCAGATAACAGCATAAAATATCCTATATTTGATGTCATATAGTTTTGTTCCATCCCAGCAGGGACATTTTACCGTCAGGATTCAGTGCAGAACCTACCTGCAGCGGTATTATCTGATTTCTCAAAGGCTTTTCACTGCGTGAACCACAAAATACTGCTGCGAAAAGTGTTTCATTGTGGCATCCGGAATACTTATTTGGATTGGTTCAGTTCAATGCTTTCGGGGAGATTCCAGTTTGCACGTCTGAATGGTGCCGACTCGGCAAGAATGGAGGTTGAGCATGGGGTCCCACAGGGTTCGGTACTGGGGCCAATTTTGTTCCTTGCTTATGGCAATGATGTGCTCTCGTTACCGATCTCAGCTAAACTTACTGATGTCTTTGCTGATGAAGCAAATTGTTTATGGACCGAAAAAAACTCAGATTTGGATCAGCTTAAAACAACCATTAAGCAAGATCTTTTGGTAATAAAAGCCTGGTGCGACTCAAACAAACTGTGTTTTAATCTGGAAAAACAAACTAATGTTTAAGTGTGCCCTGGATAATGTCAAACTTCAAGGAAGGCCTCTGGAAAGCAAATCAACCATAAATTTTAGGGTTGCATATAAACTTGCAACTGAAATTTGAAACGCACATTGATACTCTAACCAAAAAACTAGCTACAGGCTGTTACATTGTCAGAACTATTTTTCAGGAGCTTGGTAAGGACGCGGCGAAAATTGTATACTTCTCGCTGCTTAGAGTCACATATACGCTATGGCATTGCTTTCTGGGGGTTTGCAACTCAGAGATCAGTTCAATCGGTGTTTGTTCTGCAAAAAAGAGCTGTCCGCTACTTGTGTGATAGAAGATGCAGGGAATCGTGTCGACCATTATTTAGGCAGGGGGGGGGGGGTATTGACGGTGGCTTGTATTTTTGTTTTGGAATCTGTTAGTTTGATTTATAAGAAGTTTTCTAGTTTCGTGCAGAATAGCAGATAGTATTAGTAATGGCAGTAGTTTTACTTGTGAGAAACCTCTTTGTCTTCAGGTTCTAGTTTATGTAGAAAAGACTCTGTCAAACGAAAATACTGTGGATCTCTTAGTACCTAGGAATGGTAATAGTAACAATCAGTCTTTTTTAGTCAGTCCAGACAAAAAAAAATATGCAACCTAATGTTAATAAATATAAGGTTTATGTCAAATAAAGTGAACGATCTTTTGTTGTTTCTGGATTGTTTCCTGAGATAGGTGTTATTGTGGAGCACTGGCTGAAACCTGATGAGACAATTTATGTACCAAACTATGTACTAGAACCCTGTGTTCCCACGGAGCTACTTTAATATTAGTGTGTGAAGTTTTTCTGACCAACTGTTGTGAGTTGGTTCAGACAGATAAGTATGACTACCTTCTTGAGGAGAGAGGGTGCGAGTCTTCAATTCTGTTTTGCGCTAGGCTGAAACTGTATGTTTTAAGTTTTTACAGGTCCCCATTGGCAAATGTGAATCTCTTTTCTGAAAAGCTGGACATGTTGTTCTCAGAGATATTCAGTAATGCTTCAGTGATTGTTGTGGATGACATTAACGTTGACTATTTGAATCAATCCTATCGAATCGTTGAGTTTCTAAAAAATATTCTAATCTCTCAATGCATGTTACCGAACCAACAAAAATAACCCCTACTACCTCTAGGTTAATAGATTATGTCTGCTCATCATTTGGTCAGATGGAAACTCTGTGTTCGACAATTATTGCTGGATTGTCTGATCATGAAGCAATATTCTGTTCATTTCCAGCTCGATTTCCAGTCAATTCTATGAAGCCAAGAAAAATCTTGAAACAAGGCAAACTGTTCACTAAGAAAATTTTTAATAAGTTTGGTTTGCTATGCAATCACAAAGACTGGAATAAAATATTTTCAACTGAAGACTCTTTGGAGCACTTTCATCTACTTTTAAGCAATAACTTCAACATTTCTTTTCCTATTATCAAGATAAAGCATAAGAGGCTCAATCCCTGGTACACAAGGGGTTTTATTATTCTGAAATATACTGTAAAACTTACAGAAGGGTGGTTAACATGGCAGAAAGGTTGTACTATGGGAAACAAATTGAACAGTCATGCAAAAAAACTAGAGAATCATGAAAACTTCTAAATAAATTTAGAGGTAGAAATTCGTCCATTGTTTACAGCGTTTGTGGATGATCAGACAATTCTATGGCATGACCAGGAAGTTAACAGGCTTTCTAAGATTATTCACGAAGATGTATTTTTGTTGAAAGAATGGTTTGATGCAAACCGATTATTCTTCAATATTTCGAAAACTAATATTCTTGATCTTAATTTAAGTGAGACATTAACAACATTCAGCTGGTAAATGAAGGTTTCTCAAATCCCGAATCGAATAAATTTCTTGGCTTATCAATAGATAAAAACCTCAAGATTTCTGAATTATGTTAAAATTATTAATAAAAAAAAATGCTTCTGGTTGCTATGCACTTGGAGTAATATCAGATAACCTCGGCCTTGAAATAGCTAGGAGTGCTTACTTTATCCTATGGAATATGCTACTGGGTGTTGTGCAAACTCCCTTTTTAAATCTGTATTTGTGTTGCAGAAGAGAGCACTAGAAATGTATGTAGATTCAAAAAGGGATCTTCATGCAGACCTCTATTTCTGCAGCATAAAGTTTTCACCTTGTTTTGTATACTATTTATTCTTGAAAAAGTATGTGTTGTCCAAGGTGTTGTCTTTGAAGCCACTTATAAGGTTTAGGCAGAAAGATGTTATTTTGATTATATTGGGAGAACTGAGCATAATGTATTAAAAGATCACAAAAATTTCTGGAAATATATCCATTCTAAAACTCATTCTATTTCTAGGGAGTTGCCACCCATACTCTATTATCAAGGGGGCGTGGCGTCTGATGGTGTGGGCATTGCCACAACCCTGCATTGCAAATCTCTTTGCAAGGCACTTTGCATCAGTCTACGCGTCTGCTGGTCCTATGGGTAATGTGGGCAGTTGTGAACCTGTTGCTTTTCGAGACATGGTACATATCAATAAATTACCTATTAACATTAGTGAAGTTTTCAATAATCTGAGTCACATTGATATAAATCGAGATATAAATAAAGGTCCAGGACCTGATGGAATACCTCCAACATTTCTTAAGAACTGTGCACTGGCCTTATCTAGACCCTTGTGGCTGTTATATAATAAATCATTGTCTGTTGGAGTCTTTCCTAAATATTGGAAACTATCTTTTGTATGTCCGATTTCTAAAAACCCTGGCAACAAGGAAGATGTTGAGAATTATCGCCCTATTACACTATTATCTCATTTCCCAAAGATATTTGAATCACTGGTAAACGATTTTTTAACTGAAAAACTTAAAAATATAATAATTCCAGAACAGCATGGTTTTACCAGTGGTCGATCTATAGCAACAAATTTGCTAGTGTATTAACGAGCCATATCGGGGACCTTGGAAGCCGGTCAGGTTGTAGATTCTGTCTATAATGACTTCTCCAAGGCCTTCGA
The DNA here is from genome assembly GCA_917834065.1 of Ceutorhynchus assimilis. Taxonomy (NCBI): domain Eukaryota; kingdom Metazoa; phylum Arthropoda; class Insecta; order Coleoptera; family Curculionidae; genus Ceutorhynchus; species Ceutorhynchus assimilis. The sequence goes on from OU892281.1 coordinate 11,886,309, forward strand.
TAGGGTGAGTCATGCATTGTTGATAGAAAAACTTTTTAATATGGTGTATGTGGTTCACTTCTTCAATGGCTGTATTTTTATCTTGTAGACAGAAGCCAGATTGTAAAGGTGAAGTAATTTCAATCTGAGGATATCAGTGTCACTTCTGGGGTGCCTCAGGGGGTCATCTTGCACCACTCCTGTTCTGCTTATTTATTAATGACAGGGTCTTGCTTCCATCATGTCCAATTTTTATTATATGCAGATGACTTGAAAATTTTCAAGAGTATAAATCAAGAAGGCCCAGACAGGAGAATGCAGAATGATCTTCTGAGGTTCCATGAGTGGTGTGTTGAGAACGAGATGATGTTGAATGGCAAGAAATGCAAATACATATATTCAGTTCTCTAGAAAAAATTCTCCCAAACTAAATGACTATTATATAAATCATAATGTTATTGAAAATGTTTCTAGTATTCGTGACCTAGGTGTTATATTTGATGCAAAATTGTCATTTTCTGAACACATTTATGCATGTTGTAATAAAGCATTGAAAATGTTGGGTTTTATCAAAAGACACACAAGAGACTTTAAGAATGTTTCTGCTCTAAAGTGCTTGTATGTGTCATTGGTTCGTTGCCATCTTGAAAATAATAGCCGTGTGTGGTCACCACATTATAAAATTTATATTGAATTAGTTGAACGTGTACAGAGAAAATTCTTGAGATACATAGGGTATTGGAAACATTGGAGCATAGGCGTAAAAAAATTGATCAGTTATTGATTTTGTAGTTACTCAGAGGTTATCTGAATTGCCCTGAGTTGCTCTCGGCTGTAAACTTGAATGTCCAGTGAGAAATTTTAGAGCTGTGCGCTGTTTTTTGTTGGAGAGACATCGTACCTCTTATTACCAACATACAACCATTAATCGCGCTATATCTTATGCCAACAAGATACAGGTAGACATATTTACTGCGTCTTTGCACCAAATAAAGCTATCACTGTGATATTGTTTTGTAATCTAGTGATTTACACTGTGATCTGTTTTTGGCTGTTTTTTGTTGTCCTTTCAATTTTTTAGTTTAGAAATAATTTATTGTACTCTTTTTAAATTTTTTATTTATATGTGGTTTGTTATTAGTATTAATATTATTATGGCAATATCTGTAAAATTGGGTTGAGTCATTAAAGCCTGTACATACATGATTATATGTACGATTGCTTCTGGTTTTTATTAAAAATTAAAAAAAATTGAATGAAAAAATTAAAATTCGAGAATACCTGTTTTACCTTGGCAGGTTGTCAGGTAACCTAGGTAGGCAGTAAAGTAGCACTTTATTTTACTAGTAAAATAAAGTACGTAGCACTTTATTTTACAATAAAATAAAGTGCTACTTTATTGACGCAAAACTGTTCTATAAATAGCATTTTATTGGTTAATCGGACATAAAAATGTTTATGTCCGATTGACCAATAAAGTGCTATTTATAGAACAGTTTTGCGCCAACAACAACAGGTTACAAAAGGTTTCGGCGTATGACCAAGGAGTTTTTGGTCTCTAGGGCATTTTATACTTTGGATGATTTTTTTACAAATGAGCATGAAGTTCTAAGGCGGTCAAAATGTTTATTTTATTTTGTTTCACTGTAAGTACAGTCATGAGCATTAAAAATGGGACACCCGATTTTCCCTATTGTAAAACGGGCTCTCCCGCTACACCGTCGGCAATGACAGGGATTGTCATACTTATTTGACAAAAAATCTGTTTTACAGAAAAGACTGATTTACCCGAGGATTTACCCAAAATAGCGAAAAATGACAAGACCTATCAGTCCGGTGTCCCACTTTTAGGCCCAGTTATACAATCTTGGTTCAAAACCGAGTTCAGCTAAACTCGACTGGTACTTGAACTTCCCCATTTGAAATGCATTGCTCAAAATTGATAGAATTTGATTAATAGCTGACAGCAATGTATTTTAAATAGGAAAGCTCAAGTACAACTGAGCCTTAATGCTCACGACTGTACTTGTTGGTGCTCAATTTGGCTTGAGGCTAGATGCTCGGCTGGATGTAATTAGGTTTGTTTTATTTTTCAACTAGAGATGTATGTGCAATCCTGTGTGCAATTAATTTTAAGCATGGCTTTATCAAAAAGTATTTATAGGCGATTTCGCCTCAGTGTGGTCTGTCAAAAAGGTACCAATCAATTCCGGATGGGAGAATGATGCTGTTACTTCAACTTTGGTAGGTCTGTCAAATGATATACCGCGGTTTGCAACTGGCATTCAGGGTAGTGGATGTTTGGTAGCTTTCTGTCTCACTTTGAAGCACACAATAATTCAATTCTAAATAAACATGTCAAAGTCAAAATGTACCAAACGCTCGACCCACTTACTGAATTTGGATGAGATTGTTGAGCTACTTCACTCATACATACCAATTGGTTAATCATTCGCCTCCCAAACAGCATCAGATGAAGATCTGGGGCGAAATCGCCTTATGTGAAGTTGTTATGAAATTTTTGAGCATTTATCAATGTCCGAGGGTTAAGCTGGGTTTATACAGGAAATAAAATAAGAAATAAAATAAAATTAAAAGATGGCCTTATGAGAACCCATGGTTGCGTTTATACACAAAAATAAAATAAGATAACAAATAAGCAAAAATAAAAAGTTGGTTAACTTTTAACTTCTTATTTTATTTTATGTGAAAATGCTATTTGCGCATGTCACGACGTCGATTAGATTAGACCGATGACAGTTCAGGCGCGTGGTGATTGGTTCAAAATAATTCTAATTTTATTTTATATTTTTCTGTATAAACGCCTTATTTCTTATTTTGCTTATTTGTTATGTTATTTCTTATTTTATTTTATTTTATTTCCTGTATAAATCCAGCTTTATTCGGATAGAATTTTTTTTGACAGCAATGTCCGTGACAATGTCATAGAGTGAAAACAACCCATGGGCTGTTTTCAGTATAATTTTGACATGATTGGGTGATTTGTGTCACATGACAAGAAATAACAAAATTTAACAGGCTGTTAAAACTGTCAAAAAAATTTCACAGAAATTACCAACCACAGCATTTTCGATTGTTGCAAATCGCCAATAAACTGTTTTCAGACTATTTTCAACCAATGATATTCGCTCTGTCTGACTGGTTTGTGTCAGTTTTTGATTTCTGTGAGAACAGACCTGTCATTGTCATGCTGCAGAAGCTTTTTGTCTTTGGGAAATAATAATAATAATAATTGTGTGCCTTGTCTCATTATAATTAGGTCAAATAGCATGTATAGGTACTTGAATAAAGAAAAATTGGGGAAAAAAATACAATCCTAGAACTTTATAAAAACATAAAACCTCGCACAAAACATAGGATTATAGTGATGTAATGAAACTTTTGAACATAGAGCATTCAGCATTTTTCTATTTCACAATATATCCATACAAATACATTGAACATCCACTTAAATAAGCACTTTATAATTAAAAATTGTCCTTCAACCAGCATACAAAAGAACAAAGACAAAACTCGACAGTTCAGATAAAAATAAATGACTCAATGTTTACACAACCTGAACAATAAATAAATAAGGAAAAGAAAGGTGTGTGAGCAACAAATTTATTTTGCACAAGCCCAATAGGGAAATCACAGGGCCAAGGTCACTGTTTGGCTTAAATGAAACTATTTAGGTAATAAAATAAGGTAAGTAAAGTAAATATAAACAAACTTACCCAAAAACAATAACAAAAACAAGTTTGCTTAAAGTTTGTGTTTGTCAAACATTTCAGGAAATATTTTCAAGCACCTCAGTATTACCAAACACACACACACACACCTACAATAAATAGAAATAGAGGAAGGAAGAAATTGTGGAAAATCTGTGCAAAATAACCTGTCAGCTGTCGACTGTGTGGGCGAATCACGATTAGCCGTCCTTGTCATTCGCTTATAATTAGATAAAGAGACAAAATCAAGTCGATCAGTAAGGCGCTCTTACTAGAACGAAAATCGACTTTTTGTCGTATCGATATTCAATGTAAAAATAAGTTAAGGAGTTGGGAGCATTTTTATGCCTTAAAAATAGGATTGCCATGTACTCGATACTCAGTTTTCCTTGTATCGATATTTGTAGCTCCGCCCCTGGTTTGGTTTAGTTATCCGCGGTGTTGCCACATTTTGTAGATTTTCTTCAGCAGTTTGCACTCACTTTTCGATAATAAAAAATACAGCAGTTCTAAGGACTTGTTACATATAAGAGGCCTATTCGGGTTTGGAAAAAGTACGGTCCTAGAACGGTCCAGAAGAATCGCACAGTTTATTATTGAAATTTGTGATAGTCGAGTCGTTGTTATTTTGTTGATCGATAAACTGGACGACTGTTTTGAACCGTTCTAGAACCGTCCTTTTTCCAAACCCGAATAGGCCTAATATATTACCAAAATAATCAGTTATCAGAATCCTAAAAAAGAATTCATTTATTCAGTCCAGTGAATATTTTTGACTTTAGGCACTTTAGGCAATCATTAATAAACACTCAAAGTTGGCAACGTCGCCGAATAACATCCTACGTGTTGCCGGTCCCTGGGTCGGGTGATTTATTTTTTAATTTGACATTGTTATTTTGACAGCTGCCCACTTGGCACTTGCGAAAAATTCGCACAAATTTTTTAAAGGTTATGTTATTTTTTCGTCGGACAACAAAAATCTAAAATGGATCAACAAGATAAAAACGAAAACACCGATTCGCAAATGGAAATTGATCCGGATTACGAGAGCACCAACTTGGCAATTAGACGGGGCCGAGTAGAGGGTGAGGCTATAGCTTACCTATTTTTATACCATTGTAGCTTTGTATACAGGGTGTCCCCAACAAACAAAAGTTTTCTGTCCGCCCAAGGCGTTTAATAATTGTTATATGTTAACAATTATTATTAAACGCCTCATTTTTTTGTGGTGAGTGTACGTGACAACTATGTTTTCTATGAACTTAAAAAATTCTTCACATTTTCTTAACCGGTGTTCTTAACTTGGGCGGACAGCTGAGATTAGATTTGATTCTTCACATAGTTGAACAATAAACAAGTAAATATTTTGATTACAATTATTTATATAAATCGTATCTGATAAGGAATTTTACCCCATTCATTGTTTAGATACATAAGTATACAGGGTGACTCGTAATTTGAATGTATCATTACTTTGGTAACTTTGGTGAGAACTGATTATGTTCTTCGTAACAATAAAGCATATTTTGATTTGATTTGAAAAGGTAGTAGAGCAGATTATTAATTTAGGTCTATAAACCTAGCAGTCCCAAGGTGGAAAAAAACTTCGGGGTCTATATAATAATAAGGTGCTTTTTAGGTGCTTATTAGGGCCTCTAATTAAAAATTAGGTGCTCTTCTAGTTTTTGAGAAAATCAAAAAAAACTAAGAGATTGCTAGGTTTATGAAATCTAGTAGTCCTCTATAAGTGAAAGATATTTTTCCAAAATTTTCTTTTGTATCAGAATTGGTTGCTTTTTAGGTGCTCTAGTCAGCACCTAATTTCCAATTAGAAACCCTAATTAGCACTAAAAAGCACCTACTTATCACATAGACCCGAGCATAGACCCCAACGTTTTTTTTTCATTCTGACACACCACCAAGTGAACGTAAAGCCAGCAGTCCCCTTAAAATGAAAAAAAAAAACTCTAACTCAGTTAATGATCAATCGATTTAATTTTTTTTTCCGACTATTTAGGAGCACCTAAAAAGCACCTAACTTTGATACAAAAGAAAAATTTGAAAAAATAGTTTTTACTATAGGGGTTTGCTTAACCCAAGGCTTAACCTTTCATAAACCTAGCAGTCCCTCAGTTTTTTTTGATTTGCTCAAAAACTGAAGGAGCACCTAATTTTTTATTAGAGGCCCTAACTAGCACCTAAAAAGCACCTAATTATTATATAGACCCCGAATCTGTAACTCAGTTAAAAATCAATCGATTCAATTTTTTCTTCGACTATTCAACAGCACCTAACTCTGATATGAAAGAAAAATTTGAAAAAATATTTTTCACTATAGGGGTTTGCTAAACCTTTCTTAAACCTAGCAGTACCTCAGATTTTTTTCGATTTTCTCAAAAACTGAAGGAGCACCTAATTTTTAATTAGAGGCCCTGATTAGCACCTAAAAAGCACCTAATTATTATATAGATCCCGAAGTTTTTTTGCCATTCTGACACACCAACATGTAAACGTGAAGCCAGCAGTCCCCTAATAATTAAATAAAAATCTGTAACTCAGTTAATAATTAATCAATTCTATTTTTTCTTGGACTATTTGGGAGCCTAAAAAGCACCTAATTCTGATACAAAGAAAAAATTTGAAAAAATATTTTTTACTATAGGGGACTGCTAGCTTTCCTTAGTTTTTTTTGATTTTTTCAAAAACTAAAGGAGCACCTAATTTTTAATAAGAGGCCCTAATTAGCACCTAATTATTATATAGTTCCCGAAGTTTTTTTCCACCTTGGGACTGCTAGGTTTATAGACCTTATTAATTTGTAACTTATTTTACCACATTCATAATTATACCTTTAGGTATATAAATCCTAATGGCTTTCGAGTTATTTCAGTGTAGGTATTTTGGAAATTCAATTTATTTTTTTGCACAAAAAAGTAGGTACCAAAAATTAATCAAAGACAAGTAAGTACAGTAAAAAATGAATTTTCAAAAAACTCATATTTAGGGCCAAATTATGGACCAACTGGTAAGTGTCTGGTTGTTACCTAGCAGGTACTTTCTTTTCTCTAGTGCATAGAAAGTACCTGCTAGGTAACAACCAGATGTTTACCAGTCAGTCCATAATTTGGCCCTAATTGGTTTATAACAAACAATTTGTTGCCTTAGTTTTCATTGTATTTTCAAATATTTATGAAATATATACAGGGTTTTCTTTTTTCTATTTGAATCTCAATATTTAAAGAGGGGATTTTTGGGTCCATTTTAAGATTTTTTTTTTATATGAATGTATGTCTCAAACATCTTAACTTTTGGAATACAGGTTGATAAAGATTTGAAAAATAAATAATTTATTATCGAGTTTATTATTAATATTATCTATAACACCACAGATATAAAAATATTAATAATAAATGATTTACCTATTCCTAAAAACTTTATCACCCTGTATTTCAAAAGTTTAAGGCATTTTGGAGGACATACATTCATATAAAATTTTCTTCTTGAAATTGACCTTGATAACGCCCCCCTAAATGTTAACATTCATTACAAACCACCCTATATAATATATTTAGTTCCATTTTGTTTGCATCTAGTTCTCCTTGGAAATTTGACTCACTATGACATGCCATTTCAAAATTATTTTTTTCTACTGACGTTTCATAATAGCAACTTTTCGATTGTCATTTCAGTTTTGAAACGACATTCTTTTAGGCACTGAGTGCGTGAAAGTTACTTTTAGGCACTCAGTGCGTAAAAGTGACTTTTGAATGCGTAAAAGTGACTTATGAGTGCGTAAAAGTAATTTTTAAGCACTAGTGCCTAAAAGTGTCATTCATTATTCAGAAATAAAAAACACACTAAACACATATTTGAATTTTGTTTTGTATTTATTATGAATATTGAAAATGGAATTACTGAATTGAACGTTTGGGTTACTCAAAACAGAACTTTGTGTTATTACCTACTTTCTAGGATTTTAATTATTGATGTCGAATTTTGAAAAGAAAATCGCATGAAAAGTGTCAGGTGTCAAGTAAAAGCAGGTAACAAAGATTTTGGGTGTAATCGACTTATTCACATGAAATAAAATTGTGTTTTTTTATTATAAACTGCCAGTAGAAAAAATCTTGTATACAATACGTTACGAAACGATGTCTTTTAGTCACTCGACGTGTTGTCCAACTCGGCTTTGCCTCGTTGGACAATTTTCACGTCGCGTGCCTAAAAGACGCTCATTTCGTAACTTATTGTATAAATAGCTATTTATTTATTGGTTTTGGATTGAGTGGCAATGTTGCCAGCCAGAATGTAAAAAATAGATCACAAGCCGAGTCACAAGCAAAAAAGTGCTGTATAATGAAGTGCGATTTTGTTGAAAGCGTTTCCATCTAGTTGTTTTTTTTTTTTTTAATTTTGAATAATTTTTGGACAGCTACAAAAACCATAGAGGTCACCATACATTTTTCTATAGGGTTCCGGAACGACCAAATATCTCTTCTAAACCTGCTTATAGTAAATGAGAAGAAATTGCGTTTTGATGTTCAAGAACATGAACCCCTTGAAAAAAGTGACCATATTGTAATAACTGCCAAAATACAGCTTCAAATAATTGCACAGCCTACACATAAAATCTACAAAAGGAACTTTTGGAAGGCAGATCACACTGAAGTAAACCAAACCCTTCAGAAACAACTTGCACAGGCTACTAACCCACATTCATTTGAAGAATTCCCTGAGGCTTTGGAATTTACAATCAATAAGCCTATATCATACATACCACAGAAAGTTAATGCCCAAAAACCATGGTCGTCTAAGACCTATGCAAAGTTGGCACCCGAAAATCAAGCACACCTGATTTTCTCAGGAGTTCTGAGTACTTTTAGGATAGTTCTATAGTTCTGAGAGGGGTGCAACAATAGTTCTCATGCCTAAGTATTTTTTTTTTAAAAAACAAAAAAAGGGGTGCTAACTTCGCGCCGCACCCCTTTTTGATAGTGCAACAGTTCTCGAGTGATTTTTCGGTTCTAAGGGTATAGTTCTAGAGTTCCTGATAGAAATTATGAATAGTTCTGCAAAAATAAAGCTAATATAACGGAAAAAGCTTTCAGGCGCGCAGGTCGCGCGGCGCGCCGCAGCCGTATTGCGGGACATAGCATCCCGGTACATCAGACATTACGCGATACATTTGAAGGCTCGTTGAGATGTATGGAGGCTGCTGGGGTCAGAACTATGGGTTAGCACTCCATAGTTCTGGTGTCTACTATTACTCTACTATGGATAAATTTCAAAATTAACTGGGGTGCTGTGAAATACACCGGGTCTCCACGCGCATCCACGCTAAATTAGCATACTGGAGGCTGCTGGGGCCAGAACTATGTGTTATTTCTGCAGCACTCCATAGTTCTGGTGTCTACTATTAATCTACTATGGATACATTTCAAGATTAACTGGGGTGCTGTGAAATACACCGGGTTTCCACGCGCATCCACGCTAAATTGGCATACTGGAGGCTGCTGGGGCCAGAACTATGTGTTATTTCTGCAGCACTCCATAGTTCTGGTGTCTACTATTAATCTACTATGGATACATTTCAAAATTAACTGGGGTGCTGTGAAATACACCGGGTTTCCACGCGCATCCACGCTAAATTGGCATACTGGAGGCTGCTGGGGCCAGAACTATGTGTTATTTCTGCAGCACTCCATAGTTCTGGTGTCTACTATTAATCTACTATGGATAAATTTCAAAATTAACTGGGGTGCTGTGAAATACACCGCGTTTCCACGCGCATCCACGCTAAATTAGCATACTGGAGGCTGCTGGGGCCAGAACTATGGGTTATTTCTGCAGCACTCCATAGTTCTGGTGTCTACTATTAATCTACTATGGATAAATTTCAAAATTAACTGGGGTGCTGTGAAATACACCGGGTTTCCACGCGCATCCACGCTAAATTGGCATACTGGAGGCTGCTGGGGCCAGAACTATGTGTTATTTCTGCAGCACTCCCTAGTTCTGGTGTCTACTATTAATCTACTATGGATAAATTTCAAAATTAACTGGGGTGCTGTGAAATACACCGGGTTTCCACGCGCATCCACGCTAAATTAGCGTACTGGAGGCTGCTGGGGCCAGAACTATGGGTTATTTCTGCAGCACTCCATAGTTCTGGTGTCTGCTATTACTCTACTATGGATAAATTTCAAAATTAACTGGGGTGCTGTGAAATACACCGGGTTTCCACGCACATCCACGCTAAATTAGCATACTGGAGGCTGCTGGGGCCAGAACTATGGGTTATTTCTGCAGCACTCCATAGTTCTGGTGTCTACTATTACTCTACTATGGATAAATTTCAAAATTAACTGGGGTGCTGTGAAATACACCGGGTTTCCACGCGCATCCACGCTAAATTAGCATACTGGAGGCTGCTGGGGCCAGAACTATGTGTTATTTCTGCAGCACTCCATAGTTCTGGTGTCTACTATTAATCTACTATGGATAAATTTCAAAATTAACTGGGATGCTGTGAAATACACCGGGTTTCCACGCGCATCCACGCTAAATTAGCATACTGGAGGCTGCTGGGGCCAGAACTATGGGTTATTTCTGCAGCACTCCATAGTTCTGGTGTCTACTATTACTCTACTATGGATAAATTTCAAAATTAACTGGGGTGCTGTGAAATACACCGGGTTTCCACGCGCATCCACGCTAAATTAGCATACTGGAGGCTGCTGGGGCCAGAACTATGTGTTATTTCTGCAGCACTCCATAGTTCTGGTGTCTACTATTAATCTACTATGGATAAATTTCAAAATTAACTGGGGTGCTGTGAAATACACCGGGTTTCCACGCGCATCCACGCTAAACTGGCATACTGGAGGCTGCTGGGGCCAGAACTATGTGTTATTTCTGCAGCACTCCATAGTTCTGGTGTCTACTATTAATCTACTATGGATAAATTTCAAAATTAACTGGGGTGCTGTGAAATACACCGCGTTTCCACGCGCATCCACGCTAAATTAGCATACTGGAGGCTGCTGGGGCCAGAACTATGGGTTATTTCTGCAGCACTCCATAGTTCTGGTGTCCACTATTACTCTACTATGGATAAATTTCAAAATTAACTGGGGTGCTGTGAAATACACTGGGTTTCCACGCGCATCCACGCTAAATTAGCATACTGGAGGCTGCTGGGGCCAGAACTATGTGTTATTTCTGCAGCACTCCATAGTTCTGGTGTCTACTATTAATCTACTATGGATAAATTTCAAAATTAACTGGGGTGCTGTGAAATAAACAGCGTTTCCACGCGCATCCACGCTAAATTGGCATACTGGAGGCTGCTGGGGCCAGAACTATGTGTTATTTCTGCAGCACTCCATAGTTCTGGTGTCTACTATTAATCTACTATGGATTCTGGCCCCAGCATGCTCCAGTATGCCGATTTAGCGCCGATGCGCGTGAAAACGCGGTGTATTTAACAGCACCCCAGTTAATTTTGAAATTCATCCATAGTAGAATAATAGTAGACATCAGAACTATGGAGTGCTGCTGAAATAACCCATAGTTCTGGCCCAAACAGGCTACAGTATGCCGATTTAGCGCCGATGCGCGTGAAAACGCGGTGTATTTAACAGCACCCCAGTTAATTTTGAAATTCATCCATAGTAGAATAATAGTAGACATCAGAACTATGGAGTGCTGCTGAAATAACCCATAGTTCTGGCCCCAACAGGCTACAGTATGCCGATTTAGCGCCGATACGCGTGAAAACGCGGTGTATTTAACAGCACCCCAGTTAATTTTGAAATTCATCCATAGTAGAATAATAGTAGACATCAGAACTATGGAGTGCTGCTGAAATAACCCATAGTTCTGGCCCAAACAGGCTACAGTATGCCGATTTAGCGCCGATGCGCGTGAAAACGCGGTGTATTTAACAGCACCCCAGTTAATTTTGAAATTTATCCATAGTAGATTGATAGTAGACACCAGAACTATGGAGTGCTGCAGAAATAACACATAGTTCTGGCCCCAGCAGCCTCCAGTATGCCAATTTAGCGTGGATGCGCGTGGAAACCCGGTGTATTTCACAGCACCCCAGTTAATTTCGAAATTTATCCATAGTAGATTAAAAGTAGACACCAGAACTATGGAGTGCCGCAGAAATAACACATAGTTCTGGCCCCAGCAGCCTCCAGTATGCCAATTTAGCGTGGATGCGCGTGGAAACCCGGTGTATTTCACAGCACCCCAGTTAATTTTGAAATTTATCCATAGTAGAGTAATAGTAGACACCAGAACTATGGAGTGCTGCAGAAATAATACATAGTTCTGGCCCCAGCAGCTTCCAGTATGCCAATTTAGCGTGGATGCGCGTGGAAACGCTGTGTATTTCACAGCACCCCAGTTAATTTTGAAATTTATCCATAGTAGATTAATAGTAGACACCAGAACTATGGAGTGCTGCAGAAATAACCCATAGTTCTGGCCCCAGCAGCCTCCAGTATGCTAATTTAGCGTGGATGCGCGTGGAAACGCGGTGTATTTCACAGCACCCCAGTTAATTTTGAAATTTATCCATAGTAGATTAATAGTAGACACCAGAACTATGGAGTGCTGCAGAAATAACACATAGTTCTGGCCCCAGCAGCCTCCAGTATGCTAATTTAGCGTGGATGCGCGTGGAAACCCGGTGTATTTCACAGCACCCCAGTTAATTTTGAAATTTATCCATAGTAGAGTAATAGTAGACACCAGAACTATGGAGTGCTGCAGAAATAACCCATAGTTCTGGCCCTAGCAGCCTCCAGTATGCTAATTTAGCGTGGATGCGCGTGGAAACCCGGTGTATTTCATAGCACCCCAGTTAATTTTGAAATTTATCCATAGTAGAGTAATAGTAGACACCAGAACTATGGAGTGCTGCAGAAATAATACATAGTTCTGGCCCCAGCAGCCTCCAGTATTCCAATTTAGCGTGGATGCGCGTGGAAACGCTGTGTATTTCACAGCACCCCAGTTAATTTTGAAATTTATCCATAGTAGATTAATAGTAGACACCAGAACTATGGAGTGCTGCAGAAATAATACATAGTTCTGGCCCCAGCAGCCTCCAGTATTCCAATTTAGCGTGGATGCGCGTGGAAACGCTGTGTATTTCACAGCACCCCAGTTAATTCTGAAATTTATCCATAGTAGATTAATAGTAGACACCAGAACTATGGAGTGCTGCAGAAATAACACATAGTTCTGGCCCCAGCAGCCTCCAGTATGCTAATTTAGCGTTGATGCGCGTGGAAACCCGGTGTATTTCACAGCACCCCAGTTAATTTTGAAATTTATCCATAGTAGAGTAATAGTAGACACCAGAACTATGGAGTGCTGCAGAAATAACACATAGTTCTGGCCCCAGCAGCCTCCAGTATGCCAATTTAGCGTGGATGCGCGTGGAAACCCGGTGTATTTCACAGCACCCCAGTTAATTTTGAAATGTATCCATAGTAGAGTAATAGTAGACACCAGAACTATGGAGTGCTAACCCATAGTTCTGACCCCAGCAGCCTCCATACATCTCAACGAGCCTTCAAATGTATCGCGTAATGTATGATGTACCGGGATGCTATGTCCCGCAATACGGCTGGGGCGCGCTGCTGAAAACTTTTTCCGTTATATTAGCTTTATTTTTGCAGAACTATTCATAATTTCTATCAGGAACTCTAGAACTATACCCTTAGAACCGAAAAATCACTCGAGAACTGTTGCACTATCAAAAAGGGGTGCGGCGCGAAGTTAGCACCCCTTTTTTTGTTTTAAAAAAAAAAAATACTTAGGCATGAGAACTATTGTTGCACCCCTCTCAGAACTCTAGAACTATCCTAAAAGTACTCAGAACTCCTGAGAAAATCAGGTGTGCTTGATTTTCGGGTGCCAACTTTGCACCGGTTCAACTAAGGCAGTATTTAGAATTCACAGGAGATTTTCCACAACCTTGGAAAAAAGCAGTTGTTATACCTATATTCAAAAAGCGTAACAAAAAGCTAGTAGAAAACTACAGACTAGTCAGCCTGGCCATCGCCCTATGTAAAGTTCGACAAGTGAGTGAACCTTGGTAATGTATGAAGTAGCAGAGGGGAAGACGAAAACCTATACTATACGATGCGACGGGTCCTCGACGTGGTGTATTGCGAAAATTGCGGTTACCCTGACGCGACGACCCGCGTAAGGTATATTTAATCTCGGGCCAATCAGGAGGGTTCTGCCCGCATTCCTTCCATACAGGTTCACTCACTTGTCGCACTTTATATGTATAGAAAAAACCATTGCTAAGGAACTCACAAGCGTTTTCCTCGAAGGTCATATTGTACCACCCCAACAACATGGTTTTCTCCCCAAAAAATCTACTTTTTCCAACCCCTAACTAGTCTCAATATGTGGACAAGGGCGGATAATGAGAATGATCCAATTGATGTAGTATTCCTTGACTTTCAAAAAGTATTTGATAGGATTCCAACGGGTGACAACAAAATCGTTATACAAGGCGTCATTCAGTTGTCTTTGAAGTTAAAAATTTGAAAATTGGGTGGAACGGGTAAGTCATTGAGGGCCGTTTGCACCGACCATTTTAAGGAAGCCTTAGCGATAAGTAGTCCTTAAAATGACATTTTTACATGGACAAATGTCACTTTAAGGAATACTTATCGCTAAGGTTTCCTTAAAATGGTCAGTGCAAACTGCCATGAGACGCACATTTTTCGTAAAAAAACAATTAAATATCACTTCCGGTTACTCCGGAAATGGACCCAAGTCAAGAAATTTTTATGGAACCCTGTATATTTTTTTGCACAGTTGGATAGAGCTTAAAATTCCCTTTCCAATGACATATCACAACTTGCATTTGTTTCCAAGATGGCGGCGTAAGAAGGTTTTTTTTTCTTCTTAAATTCAATATGGCGGCATTCTGACGTAACCGATAATGTTTCTGTCAAACAAACACTTTTAACAATCCATAATTTTTAGATTTGAAATGGTTTTAGATCGAATTTGAACAAAAAATGATTTTGCTCAAAAACAAGGGCATTTCAAAATTTCTTTGAAATGCAAATTTTAGTTTCAAATTTTCTAAAAATTTTGAATAGGAAGAGGTACTTATTAAATTCTAGAATTAAAGTGTGTCCAATGGTCTACCAAAAAATGTCTACCAAAATGCATATTCATTTTTCGGTTAGGTATTCAAAGGTTAGGCCAGAATGCCGCCATATTGAATTCAAGAAAGTGCCACGCCGCCATCTCAAAAACAAATTCCACTTATCATATATCATTGAAAAGGGAATTTTAAGCTCTATCCAACTGTGCAAAAAAATATACAGGGCTCCATAAAAATTTCTTGACTTGGGTCTATTTCCAAAGTAACCGGAAGTGATATTCAATTGTTTTTTTATGAAAAGTGTGCGTCTCAATGACTTACCCGTTCCACCCAATTTTCAAATTTTTAAATTTAAAGACAACTGAATGACGCCTTGTATAACGATTCCGTTGTTACCCGGTATACTTATTATAGGGGATGTATAGTATTTACAAAGTCAGTTGAAACAAGGTAAAGGTAAATTAAAACTGGTGACTGAATATTTTCATAAGAAATGCACTGTCACTAGTCAGCCACCAGTTGCAAATTACCTCAATGCAAATTACCTTTACCTTGTTTCAACTGACTTTGTAAATATTATACCTTTCAGGTTGGGACAAACTTACCATTATAAAATAAGTGATCTGGAAACTCAATTTCTCCTTTTTTTTATTCTTAAAATATTTCTCAAAAACTCCCTGCATGCAAAATAGTAGACTGTTTTCTTTTAGATTTAATTTAATATAGATTTTACTTCTCATATCAGATTTGTGCATGCATGGACAAATCTGAGATCCATTTCTCTATATTCTTACACTAACGATATAATAAACATTATTCAAAATGACAAAATAGTGTTATTCGCTGACTATAAAACTGTAATAAATGATGAACAAGATATACAAGTGGCAAAAGTGAATATCCGTGATGATCTCAAAAAATTAGAAAAATGGTTTGATTCAAATAGTCTAACACTGAACATAAATAAATAAACACAACTTATTCATTTTAAACCAAAATCATCGGAAAACCTGTGTATGGATTATGGAGGAATTGACCTTGAGGCTCAGGACGCTGTGGTTTTTCTGGGAGTCACTCTCAACAAACAATAATAATATTGCAGCAAAACTGAGCTAATTCTGTTACGCTCTCAGAATTATTAGAGAATCAGTGGGTCTCTCTGCATCTTTGGCTTCTTAACACTCCTATCTACAGTCTCCTGTTAGGTATGATGTCATATTCTGGGGAAACTCAACTTACGCTAATAGAATACTTGTTCTTCAAAAACGTTGCTTAAGAACAATTCTAAATTTGAACCGCCAAGGTCATACTACAATGTTGAAGAGTTTTTCAATGACTCAGATAAAGATAGATTGAAATAGAATACTACAAATACCAAAGTACCTACCTGACCAAAGCCTTACCCACAATTTATAGTATGTATTAGAATTTATAAGATTTTAGTTATAATTGCATGTATTTTTATTTTTGACGGGATCTACGCTTGTAAGGGTAAAACATTTATGTTATTTTTATATAGATCAAACAAAAGCAAACTAATTATCTGATATTTGTCTCTGAATTTTTGTATTGGAGATATTTCCTTGAAAAAGTAATTTTTGCAGCAATAGCATGTTTTTGTTCACATTAAATTTAAGTTAGGAGATTTCAAAATTCTATATAAAATTGTTTGCCTCTCCTCAAATTCCAAAATGGATATTTACTTAAATGGATTACAAAATCCGCTCTACTAACACTTTTCCAAAGAAATACATCCACTCACCCTGTATGAAAGTGCTTTCTGATTTTTAATTATTTCCTCCCTTGTTTAGGTATAGGTCATTTGCCAACAGAAGAAAAACTTAAATCCATCATCCGGGGAGAATTCGACAAGGAACTACAAATCAGACAAAAACAATTAGAAGAAATCGAAGAAAAAGTATTCAAAGCCCAAAAACTCTTGCACGTAGTCCGTTACGTCCTAATCTCTTCATACTACAACAAAAAAGCCCTCGAATATGAAGCAGAAGGCTCTCTGAACAGTTCTGACATACTGTCAAGCCAAAACCGGATACATCCCGCTGTTAAAAAACTAATAGGCAAAAATGCAAATAAGCTAGAGTTCCTGACGTCTCGCACCAAAAGAAAAGTGACTGAGGGTCAATCTAAACCCCCCGACAAGGGACAATCGGAAGCTAAAAAAATGAAACTAGAACCAAACGAGAACCGAACAATACCGGCAACAATAGTAAAACCTCAGCAACAAAATTCAGAGGAACTGGCTACAAATAGGAATAGAATACAACATAGATTGGTTGTAGGGAATATTTCTTATTATAAAAAATCTTTAGAGCAAAACAATTTGACGCACAAGTGGATGGTTTATGTTAAAATATTTAAAGGGTTGAAAGATGGCATTGAAGTTACGAATCTTACAGTGGATAAAGTTGTATTTTTTCTACATCCTTCGTATAAACCACACGATGTTGTTGATATTGGGTAAGAATTTTAATTATTGAGTAGTAAGTATTGAGAGATCACACATGAGATGTTTCAGCTTAGGATTTATTCAAAGTGTCAAGTTTATAGCTTATTTGACTTTTTCATAGTTGACTACTTTCTTCGAGGTCAGCAAGTCGTTTCTGGATGCTCTTCGAAGTCTAGGCTCATTCCATGTCCACTAAGTCTGGTCAACTATCTTTGAGCTGGGAAAGTGGGTTCTCAGGAGTTCCCTAGCTGTCTGTTCCCCCGTCTTTGTGTAATTCACCAAGGTTGCTCTTTAGTGATTTGATTGTTGTCTTCAGGCCCTGTGTCAGAGTTCTTTGTAGTCTAGCACAATCTTGAGTACTTTCTATATCCTCACAGTACTTCCTCCAAGACTACATCTGGGATCCCCTCAGCTCTTTCTTGAACTTTTTCAGATTCTGATCATAATAAATATTGCCTTTAGAGTGCCATCAATAGGACTTTTTAATAAAAACTGTTTTCAACAGTTAGGAATCTGCAAAATGGTCTAATATTTTGGAAAATTAATTGAAAGAGGTTGAAAGTGCTTCAACCTTTTTTTCAAATAAAACTACTATCAAGTGCTAGGTTGTAATGACATCCAGAACATTTATGAAATGACCTAGATCCGTATAGCTATGGAAAGACAAAAATGGAAAAAATATGCAAGGTTCCTATATTCCGGAGTAGACTAATAAGAACTTTTGATTTCTGATCTCTCAATATACATATTTACTAATTTACCCTGAAACTAGCATCAATCAATTGAATTTTGTTTAAAGTTTCTGAAAGTTCCAACTAATTCCATTCTATGTGTAGGCACCTATAATAAAAAGTGTACATATGGTAAATAAATATTTTTTTTTTAGCCACCCCCCTTTTCATTTGTCAAGAAGAGGTTGGGGTGAGTTTCGATTGAGGGTAAAAATCCATTTTAAATCGCCCATGAATAAACCCGTAGATGTGATTCATCAACTGAAGCTGGACAATACATTTACTGAAAGACAAACTTTAGGTAAGTTTTCATTTTTTTGAATTGGATAACTTTACAAAAGTTTATGGATATTAGATGTCCATAACAAAGTTGCTTCTTAGTTACTTTACTTAATTGATATATCACATTTCTACTATCCAGCTTTTGTAAAGCTATTCAGGACTAATTTCACTGAAAAGCAAAAACTAAAAAAAAAAAACATTTTTTTCAGGAAACCAAACTGTAGTCCCTTTATTCCTTCACGAGGATTTATTCCAAGTTAAACAAGACCCCGATCCTGTAATTTTAAACGACGATAATATCCTATTACCGGAATCATTAAGTGATAATAATTTCGATTTGCTTCAACTAGATAATATGGACTTGAATCCGTTTTTAAACGACAAAATAATAAGCATAGAACCAATAAAAATTGAGCCGTCGACTAGTTTTGAACATGACTATTGTTTCGACGATATTACAATAAAACATGAAGATTTAAATATTATCGATGATTATACAATTGTTGAACAACAAAATCCTGAATTTGTCCTAAGGGATCATGCCTATACTGTGCCAGCAATCAAAGAAGGTCAAAAAAGCCACAAAAAACAAAAAACCCCTATCAAACAAGGTTATAATGAATTAATGTATGGTTTGGGAACTGGTTATTTGGACCCAGGACGGTCCAGACCTAAAAAAATTGTCAGAAAAGCTAGTGTTATGAAATCTCCAGAAAAACTAGCAAACAATTCCAAATCTTTATATAAAGTCTTGAAAACAGTCACAGGCCAGTCAATAAGAGTCCTTCCAGAAAGTTTCAATCAACTACTTTTAAATAATGGTAGCATTGTATCAGTGAAACTCTTAAAATCACCTACAAAAGATAATGCAACAACAAATTGTTCAAAAACTTCGAACATCTTAAAGTTACCAAATAATAATAAATTTAAAAACATGGGAGAAGTATTGCCATATTTATTTAAAAGGTTACCCATATGGAATCCAGAGGCTGATGAAGATTACAAATGCACCTATCCGTTTACTGCTTCATCAAAAAATGAGTATTTGTCGTGGAATGTGGGAAAAAAATTAGCTGCTGAAGTAAGAAGAATAATTTGTTTATGTATTTATATTTTGTTTTCAACATTTATAGTGGTCCAGAGCCAAAGCAATCAAAAGAATCCTTGCAGGCGAGCCTTATAGTAAAAACTGGACTACAAAGGCAATTTTTATGTATGCAAGGTCCCATTTGTACACACCTTTAGTGTCTAGTTATAGACTATTTCGTAAAGACTCAGTCGAAAGAAGTCTTATACTAGATTGTTATAAGGGCACTCACAATCAGAACAGTGGCCTCGCTTACCCTATTCATGATGAAGCCATCAATATTGTATCTCCCGTAAAACCTGTGATAGGTAAGTTTTAATAGTAGTAATTCTGCAAAACAATTATTATAATTCTGTTTTATTTAAGATCCAATCAATTCTAATTCAATAGAAACATGTATAGATATATCAGACAAAAATTTGTCCGAAGAATGTGCTTTTATAAAAGAAGCCGCTTTAGATGTGGGTATAGTGCTTAAACCCGAAGTACTAGTTGAGGGTGTGTCAATGAATGCTTCAGAAAGGATTTTATTCGAGGCTGTGAAATGTTTTGCTGAAAACCTTATTCGGACCGCTAGGACTTATTTGATTTGTGAGAAGAAATATTCGTAAGTGTAAGTGTGTAATTTATAATATTTTACTGAAAGATGTTTGTTTTAGGAACGAAACCGCTGAAATAACCACTAAACAAATAAACAGGGTAATGGGAGAAAGAAAAGAATTTCAATCTATAAGAAAGTATAGAGAAAATAAAATTGCAAGTGATTTTTTCTCATAGACCAATCAAAAAACCTATATTATTATAATATGTATAACCTTTATTATTACTTTAAACATTATTTATTTGTGTTTAATCTAAGTTGCCTTTCCTGTGTGCAATTATTTTGTTTTTAAATTATGGCACATTTTGATAAGGATTATTTTTTAATTAGGATTTGTTGTGAGGCTGAGAAAAAATTAATAATGATTAAAATCGGTTCAGTGTTTTTATTTTTCCTAGCTGTTTGTTAGGCTATAAGTTGACTAAGAAATTTTTACCAACAAATAAAAAACCAAGATCAGCGATTTCTAACTATAGTTAAATAAAGCTGTTGTAAGTTTATTTAGCAATCAATGAACCATATTTCATTGCTCTTCATATGACTGCATGCGTCCTCGAATATTTCAACCATCATCAAGTACAAAGTAGCTAGAGTAAAGATGGAATCGAAAAATGAAAAAAAAAAAGATGAATTTTCTCATTATACCAGTAAAGAATGCAGACTTGTATACGTATAACAGGTCTTCAACTTTACGGCGAAGAGAAAGGTAACTTGTAACAATTAACGATACTTTTACTGTTAATCAAAGACATTCTTAGCGCAACATTTCAGCTGGTCGCCGTAGTGCTGCTGACGAAGAACGTAGGTCTTCAGCAGGTATCAAAGTGATCTATCTCTTTTTGAAGACTTTTTTTTCATTCTCCCAGAATCCGATTGATGTCAGTATCGAGCGGGACCTTGGTTCGTTTGGCGGGTTCTCTTGGAAATTCTTTCGTAGGCGCGCGGTATTTTTTTTGAAGTTTTTTGTGCTCGACCTTTGCTGTAAATGGATTTTTTGTTTTTCAAGTATACAAAACAACTTTCTGGTTACATAAGTGAAAAATTTTGTTTGACTAAGTGAAAACGCGTTGTAAATGTAATTAGATTATTTTTTTATTTTTTTTGGTAAAGTGAATTTCAAATTGGGCGCACCTAATAGAAGAGAGTTTATTCATCTGGGCGTGCCGAATGGATTTAAGAATAATATTTGGAAAGTAAGAGAATATTACATTATTAGTTTTTGTTTGATGGTAATAAGATTTATAATTTCTAATAGGATATAATTATTATCAAAAGTGATAATTTTTTATTATATATTAGATTATATAACTGTTATGAAACAAAAATTAGTTATTTAAATATGTATTAATTTTTATATGGGTGCACCTGTTTACAAGACATTGAATATATAATAGGGACCTTGCCAAATGCAAATATATGCTTGCAAGGAATAGCTTTTTTTGATACTATTTTTATCAGTGTTTATAAAAGAGTAGAAATGACCTTTAATGCTAAAATTGTTCTATTCAATATAACAGGTTACCAAAGGACTAGATAGATGAAAGGAAAATAATAAAAACGCATATCAGTAAAAGTGAAATGTTGAACATAATACAAGACTGTCACTATATAGGAGGTTTATTTCATATTTGCCCTATAGTAGCTTCAAGAATGTTGTAAAGTCATATCTATTTATAACAAAAAGTAAATAATACAACTACAATACAAGGGCTTTTATAAATCATATATACAATTTGAGTATTTTCATTATGTTGTAAGCTGCAGCTGAGATATTTAAATATTCTGTTCTGATAAATCAGCATTAATCTCATCACCCATTTCAACTAATACCAGGTAAATTTTTTATGCACAAAGAGCGATGAACTAACCAGTTTTATTTTCTTTTTACAGACCAGTTATCTCCATCATTTCCGTATAAATTCTTGCTCGAACTATTCACCTACTGGTTTTCTAATAGTTACCTTTTTTCCAACAGCAGTTTTTTTCCACCAAAACATCTTGATGCAATATCCTCTCGATTCTGCTTGACAGTCTTATCAGTTAAACTTCGAATTTCTTGGAAATTCGAGATTCCATACGAATGTTTTCCACTGCTCTTCTTCGTCTTATTCAAGACCACCCACTCGTGGACGGTTTTGGGAATTCCCCAGGGAGAGTTTCAAGAAATTCCTTTTTTTTCCATATAGAACTAGCATACAACTTTGTATTTCCAACATAACATGTAAATTCATTTTGAACGCAGTTTGTAACAGAACTCCATAGGACTTTGCCTCATATAAATTGAATTTCTAAATCCAGTGATTTTGGGTAGGTATATATACTCTCCAACGTGGGTAGACCTAAAGTTTGCTGAAATAGCCAGAATCCAGAAAAAGCACTTTTTATTTGCAACTCTGAGAAATGACCAGCAGAAAGTTGATGAAAAAACTTTGGAAGCAAAAATCTATAACAAACTTGGGCAGCTTGGCTTATTATTCAATTCTATATTATATTTTTCAAGTTTTGATTGAATATTATTACGATTCTTGCGGCGTTTTCGAGAAGGATAGTTATCGCGTGTATTCTAGATTATACATGAATAGATTTATGGATATATAAAGGCCGGCATTGGTTCGTAAGTTTGACTGTCATACACGATTTAAATAGTGATTAGTGTCAGAGTGTATAGTTAAGTGGAATAAATTATTTCTGTGTCAATTGGACTTTGATTTTGGAATGAACGAACAACGAACCCAAGATTTTTGTCACGCACACCAAAGCCGTGACATTGGTGTCAGAAGTGAGACATAAAGGACTGCAAAGTGAAATCCAATTGCAGAATAGTGCGGGGACACTAACGAAATGTGAACACTGAAAATAAGTGAACAGTTAGTCAGTGCAAACAGTGACAATCACAAAAAGAGACTTAAGCGATCGTGTAAATTACCCCCGGAAGTGACTGGTATACCGATTTTGATTGTGATAGTAAATCTTCGAGTGAGTTCTAGAAAATTATATTCAGAAACCAAAAGAGATATCGAATTTCTGACTTCGCCGACGTATATTCAGAACATCAATCGTCATTCAGAAAAAGTTTTTCGAGGAGTTTCGGGAAAATTCTAGAATATTCTATTTGGAAACTATAAGGGAGATATCGAATCTGTGACTTCACCGACGTGTTTGTTGTATCAATCAACATATCCAGAAAAGACATGTCAAGAAAATTCTAGAACATTCTATTCGAGAATAAAGCAAGTTATCTAATTTGTGACTTCATCGACATGTTTGGAACTTCAACAAAAGACCAGGGAAGATATTTGAAGAGAGTTTGAGGGAAATTCCAGAACATTCTGTATATGCCTATTACAAGACAACAAGCAAAAATGGATGAACAAAAAGTAGAAGAACTTCTGCGCAAAATGTTGGAACTTCAAGAGACCAAACGACAACAAGCAAAACAAGAAGAAGAAGCCAGGCGACAAAGAAAACTGCCTTCAATACCGGAAGCCAGCTATACCAGTTAAACGTAATGCCTTTCGGATTGTCTAACGCTCCAGCTACGTTTGAGCGACTGATGCATCTTGTTTTGCGAAGCCTTACATGGAGAACTTGCCTGGTATATTTAGATGATGTCATGATCATGGGAAACTCATTCCAAGAACATCTCGATCAATAACCTGAAAGAAGTTTTTGACCGCTTCCGCTGAAACTCAACCCAAACAAGTGTTTTCTATTTCAAAAAAAAAGTGGAATTCTTAGGTCACGTGGTATCTGAAGATGGCATACAAGTTGGGATTGGCCAAAAACAACCCGACAAACATGAACTAGGGAGTTTTCTAGGATTATGTTCTTATTATCGAAGATTTGTGGAAGGTTCATTTAATTGGACCCAAGAATGCGATTCCGCTTTCAGAAAATTGAAAGGAGCATTATGTACGAGCCCAGTGTTGTCATATCCCTAATAACACCGATCTCCCAGAAACATCCTATTTATGTACCATTAAGGTCCTTATGTTTCCGACATAAATGGTACATCGCTGCGATGTTTGTAATGTAACATCTCTAGGATGATTGTCCTGAAATGTTTTAGAAACATCCTTTCGTAAATATCTATCGACAAAAAGATTTTTTGTTCTCAAAATTAGATACTTATTACAGCTAAAAAATGGCTAACATTATTTTACAAAACTAGGTAGGACCTCAGACCGGTAGGACCCAGTATTAAATTTGCCAATTTTGTGTGATTTCTGAAAATGTCTCTATCACACACACAAACTAATTTCAAATTCCATAATATACCTGTAATGTATATAGATAATAAGGAACTTAATATTAATTTTGTATTGTAACAACAGCAATATTTAATTTTTCATTCGACTTACAACTTGGAATAAAATAAAATATGTATTGATAAAAGTCTTCTCTCTTTTCAACTTTCAAACATCGTGAATATTCGTGAAGCCGAAGTGTATGGCGCAGGCGCGTGCTCAGGCATTTGTACTTGTACCGGTCAGGACAGGAGGGCACGCCACCACGTCGGGTCGGCGCCGCAGCCAGCGCAGACGGGCAGAATCAGTCGAACGGGTCGTCCTGTGCGCTACGCTTGTGTTGTTGGGCGGAATTTTATTTCGTAATGGCGTCGTGCTGTGTGGAGGATTTGTCAATTTGTGGTTTTTCGCTACACCTAGTTGTGCCATTTTGTGTTCGAAAGGATCTCTGCGACCTACCAGTGCTTATTAGTTGGTGAGAAAGATTATTTGTTGAAAGATAACGTCGCATAACTATCAATTGCTTAGTTTATTTAATTTCAATATGGCGTCGGTTAGGAAATTTCTAACTTTTCTGATAAATAGCCCCTAGAAACCCGAACTTCATTCTTCATTAGGTAAGAGAAAATAACCAATAATTATTTTTTGTTTTCATAGTTGATTACATTCTAGGTGTGCAAGTTGAATTGTACTTCAAGAACTTTGGATTTTGGTTCTGTGGTTGTTTTGGTTAGATAATGGTACCTTTATGAAATTGGAGCACCAACAAAAAAAGAAAACGCCGAACTCCCCTACTACAACATGCTGCCACTGCCAAACTATGGTTTTCGATGACATGACGGGGCATAAATACTACATTATTTAGGCAAAATTGTCCGTCGATTATTATTAGTTGATAGATAATCAATATAAGTATACATGTACCTTATTTTTTCAATAAAAAATGTTATTGGAAACTGATGTGCCTACTTAATTTTATAATTTTCAATTTTTGTTTTTTTTTTGGAAAAAGTTCTGACTTCCAGAAAATAGAACGAAAATTGAAAATTATTGAATTAGGTAATTTTTAATCCATAATCCTAAAATTCATTCACCTATTAAAGTCATACTAGAAACATATAGAGGATGTTTCTTACACCTGCCCCGGATGTATTAGGTACATCCCGCGTCATCTTAGAAACATCCCTGAGAGATGTTTATAGGACATCGCAAATGATGACACGGCTGTTGCCTGCAACATCCCAGGGATGTCCCCAGGAAAATAGGGACCTCCCAGGGACGTCTTCATTATCCCTGATGGATGTTTCTGGAATGTTTCTGCGATGTTACTGTGTTATTAGGGATCCCGATCAGAAAGGCATGTTGATTTTGGACACATCAGATGCAAGTAACACCAGTATTGGAGCTGTCCTTCCACAAATCCAAAACTCACAAGAACATGTCGTAGAGTACTACAGCAGAACCTTATCAAAACCGGAGCGAAATTGTTATGTCACCAGAAGAGAGTTGCTCGCCATAGTAAAAGCTGTCGACCATTTTCATAAATATCTCTACGGGCGTAAGTTTCTTATTCGAACGGATCACGCAGCTCTAAAATGGCTTTTAGAAATGAAAACCCCATCTTGGAAACATATTTCTAAGGCTCAACAGTACCTTTGTGAAAACAAGGATATCTTTGGCAGTGTTCATCCTATCCGTCAACCACCAGAAGACTTCCCATGACCAAACAACAAGAAATGAAGTCATTGGTAGACAGTATGCTTGCAGAGGGAGAAAAAGAGTTTTCAAATCCGTGGTCATCGCCAATTGTATTAGTCACAAACAAAGATGGATCTACCAGAAAGACAGCCATTACCCAGAATTGACGATACCTTTACGACATTGGTAGACTCAAATTGGTTTTCTACTTTGGATTTGAAAAGCAGATACTCGCAGGTTGTCATTGACGACAAAGACAAAGAGAAGACAGCCTTCTCCACTGGAAGTGGTTGTTACCAATTAAAACTAATGCCTCTTGGACTCCGTAACACCCCCGCTACTTTTCAGAGGTTGATGGAAATCGTACTACGAGGAAAGTATGCCTTGTCTACCTTAATGATGTGTTAGCGATGGGGATAAACTTTTGATGAGCAACTACGGAACTCGAAACTTTCAAGACGTATTTACTTCTATCCTTAAGGCAAACCTCCGATTAAAATAAATGACAAGAAATGTTCACTCTTCCAACAGCGCGTTGATTTTTTTGGCCACATAGTTTGACCCGAAGGAATTTATACTGATGAGAGAAATATCCAAGCAATTCGTGATTGGCCTCGACTTCAGCACAAGCATGCAGTCAGAAGTTTTCTTGGGCTTTGTACTTACTACAGTCGATTTGTAGAAGGATTTGCTTAGGTAGCAGCCTCGTTGCATAGGCTTACGAAAAAGATATTTTTGATTGGACCGCCGACTGTGACCTAGCTTTTGAAATGTAGTCTTATATTAGGTTTCCCACAGGTACAAAGAAGATTTATTTTGGACACAGACGCGAGCAACCCAGGTATTGGAGCTGTCCTATCGCAAATACAAAATAAAGGAGAAATAGTATTGAATAACACAGTTGAGTGCTTACCAAGCCCGAGAGAAATTACTGCGTTACAAGAAAGGTACTGTTAGCAATAATCAGAACAATTATTGATCATTTCTACAAGTGACGGTATGGATAAGAATTTTCCATGCATCGCTTAAATGGTTTCTAAAGATGAAACAACCAGAAGTAGTAAGATGGCTGGAGAAGTTACAGCAGTACAGGTATCCATTATCCAGGCGATCATGCCCAGCTCAAACAAGGGAGCTTCGTTTACCCTGTGACTTGGTGTTCGGATCAACAGATGTCGCCGAGATAGCAGCCGAAGACTATCCTGACCATCTGCGAAAAAGGCTGCTTGACATCCATGTCATAATTAGGACAGAGTTCACAAGTGATCGAATGAAAACGAGATATAATCTTGAGGCGAACTCTACAGGTATGCGAATAACAAAGTTTGACTATATAACCCTCAAAGGAAGAAACGTAGATCTCCCAGGTATAGGAAGAACCGTTACGAATATGAAGAAACTAAACGACGTAGTGTATCGAACCCAACGCGGCCTGAAAGGTGAGATGAAGGTGGTAGCGTGGTAGATCTTGACAGAGTAATTGGTGAGATCGGGAATATTTGCATTTAGGAGGAAGGCAGTGTTACGAAAATTCACTGAGGACCCAGCCGGGATACCAAGAAATTGGGTACTTGTTTCCGGCGGGCAGCGCGCATTTTCTGGGAATCCTATTATATTCGACTCGATGTTTTTCTAGTTAAATCCGGAGGTAGGGCGGGTGATAAGTGAATTTTGTATAAAGTCAATTAATAAAAGTTGTTTATGTTCGGGTTCGTGAACCCGAGCAACGAGCTGCTCTACTACCGAAACTCACTTTCCAGGAAGTACACCCAATGATACTGAATAAAACAAAGGGCGGTTCAGGAAAACCAGGCAAGAAAACTGGGAGGTTGCCAAGAACCTTTGCACTTCTCAGCGGCTTACTTGGGCGATTCCAACCATTCAAGTCTCAAGGGGCGATTATCGGGCCAGGCAGTAGAGCTCCCCGAGAGAACAAATTTTTCGTCTTTATCATTCTCCGTTTACTTTTCGATTACGTTGACAATAATCCAAGAGCCCAGAGCCGCCAGACACAACTTATTTTCTAAAGGACAGAATATGTGGGATTGTGTAGCACCTATAAGTTGGGTAGACGGCCAATTTACCGACACCAGGTGCGAAAGCTTAAGAAGTACTTTAACTTTTTTTCTAACGCTTGATTTTTATACATGTTATTGGGGAGACTATTTCATAACTACGTGTGCTCAGCCAGACCAATCGCACCGGCCAAACATCCCCCCAGACGCAATAATAGTTTTTCCGTGAGTGTGAGCGCGAGGGTACTATGCATGCGTTTGAGAGTGAGCGAGATATCTATTTCCCCCTCTTAAACTTACAGTCTACTCCAGGCTAGAGTAGAAATGGGATTAGGTTTTTCCCATAATGGGAAAAACCGTTATTTACAAATAACAGTCAACTGGCCGTCTACCCAACTTAGCGAGTATACATACGTTCATAGTACCTATAAGTGCTACTCAATCCCACATATTCTGTCCTTTAGAAAATAAGTTGTGTCTGGCGGCTCTGGGCTCTTGGACCACAAGGACAAAACAATTCGTTCTATCGGGGGACATGGACAGCTTGCTAGATGGATTGAGAAATTGCAGCAATACGATTTCCAAATTAAACATCGATCTGGAAACCTGCATAAAAATGCTGAAGCTCTGTCAGACGTCCATGTAAAGAAGATTGCAAGCATTGTCAAAGAATCGATATGCATGAGAAAAAGACTAGTCCAGCTGTGAGAAGAACGGGCCTGATCGTTGATGACAAATGGACTACCAAATGAGAGAAGATCAGGAGGCAGAACAGGACATCGGGCAAATTCTACATCTTAAAGAAAATGATGAATTTAGGCCAGAATGGAGGGAAGTGTCGAACAAAAGCTTGATTTTTAGGCGCTGCGGGCCCAGTGGAACTATCTGGCCGTAGAAAATGGTTTACTTGAAAGAGTTTGGGAAAGTGCCGATGGGAAATCCATTAAGAGCCAACTGATTATCCCAAAGTGGAAGATTTATTAAAAGAAATACATGACGGTACTTCAGGGGCATATTTTGGAGTTAACAAGACTTTGGACAAAATTCGGGAACGTTTTTACTGGGTTCACTATCACGAAGACGTTAAAAGCTGGTACCGAAAATGCGACATTTGTGTCACCAGTCACCAGTAAAGGCCCAAAACTAAGATCGCGTGGACCATGAAACAGTACAATGTCGGTCTCCCATTTGAAAGAATAGCGATAACAAGTGGTAACAAATACATCTTGGTTATTATGGATTACTTCAATAAATGGCCAGAAGTTTCCGCTATTCCCAATCAAAAAGCCATCACAGTTGCCCAAGTGCTAGTGGGCGAAGTTTTTAGTTGTCATTGTGTGCCCATAGATTCAGATCAGGGACGAAACTTCGAATCTGCCATCTTTAGGAAAATTTGTGAGATCATGGGCATTCGTAAGACAAGGACAACACCTTTACATCCACAGTCTGATGGCATGATAGAACGATTCAATAAGACCATAGAGGAACACCTGACAAAAGTGGTCGCAAAGAACAAGCGAGATTGGGACAAACATTTGCCTCTATTTTTAATGGCTTACAGAGCAGCTGTTCACGAGTCAACAGGTGAAAGTCCAGCCAGAATCGTTTTTGGAAGGGAACTCAGGGCTGGAACTCTGTAACGGATAGAGGTCGTTATCCCTATCGCTATAGCAATTGCAGTCTTCTTCTCACTTCTCGAAATCAATAGAGAGGGGACGTCAAGACATACATCTTAAAGAAAATGATGATTGTAGGCCAGAATGATAAATAGATAGAGAAAATATATTCGTTACAGAGTCCCAGTCCAGGTTACCTTGTGATCTGATGTTTGGGATACCTGAAGAAGAACGGAAAGAAATTTGAGATTATGCCGACGAAGTAAGGGCACGACTTCTGGGAATACACGATTTTGCTCGGGAGCACATTCAGCTGGCTAGTGACCGAATCAAGACCAGATACGACTTGAAAGCCAATTCAGCCGGATTTCAAGAAGGTGATTTAGTGTGGCTGTATAATCCAACTAGAAGGAAAGGAGTATCGCCGAAATTGTCTTCAGCATGGAAAGGACCCTACAGAATAATCAAGAGGATCAATGATTTGGTTTATCGAGTCCAGCGCAACACCAGGAGTAAGATGAAAGTTGTACATCTATAGACAGATCAACGAAATATCATGGGCGTGAAGTTGATCAGGACGATCAACCTTAAGAGGAAGGAGAGTGTTACGATAACGTCGCCGCCAGGATGTCAAGAACCCAATTTAGCGGAATTTTTGCGGCGTTTTCGAGAAGGATAGTTATCGCGTGTATTCTAGATTAAACATGAATAGATTTAGGGATATATATAAATGCCGGCATTTGGTTTGTAAGTTTAAGTTTAAGTTTGACTGTGATACGATTTAAATAGTGATTATTGTTGCGAGTTGTAAAGAGTTTAATTGTTGAGTTAGTTATTAAAGTAATTAGTGTCAAAGTGTATAGTTAAGCGGAATAAATTATTGCTGTGTTAATTGGACTTTGATTTTGGAATAAACGAACAACAAATCCAAGATTTCTGTCACGCACACCAAAGCTGTGACAATATTTTTAATAGCCTACTATTCATTTTCTTAATTTATAATAATTAGAATAGTAAACAAAACACAGGTGTCGCAGTTCTATACGTTCTCAAGTTACACTCACCAACCACCCAACCATGTTTGGCTAGATCTTAATACAGGTTACATAAGTACAAACGAAGCTACCGTAACGTGTTCCACTCGGCCAAAGGATCGGCGAATAGTCAATACATTTCCTAAATTCCTCAACAGAAACGTACAGTTAAGTTGACTTTTTTACGTCTGAAAGATGCAAATCTCGCGCATATTTGAGTTTGCCTTTTTAAAACGTTATGACCGACTTTCCGGAAATCTAGTTCATCAATTTTTTGTACGATTTATTGGAGATGTTAAAATATAATATAATTGGAGTGATTTTGTGTGAGAAAATCGGTGAACTGAATACATGTTTTAGTTTGTAACTGTTGATCCGCTACGTAAAGTTTGAAAAAGTGGAATGTTTGACCACAATAATTTTACTATTTAATTTATTGAATAAATCTCCAAACAAAACTATTGTTTTTGTGTGATTCTGTACACAGTTTTTTCTCACAGGTTCCCATATTTTCTTTAACTTCACTAGCTCTTCTTATTCAATCAGCAATTTTTTACTTTCAATTTCATAATTATTCATTATTCATGGTAGAACTTAATTCATCTATATGAACATGTAGGTATTTTGAGTTCTTTTCTGTCACAAGCTCCATCCATATCCAATTTTTGTAAAACAAAATAATGAAAAGATAATATTAATCATAATAAAATATCAAAAAAAGTACAATTTTACATTAGATATCATGCACTTATACCGATTTTTTTTCTAAATAGATGTTGTGGGAAGCTAACACCAAACCATTATATCAAATATAAAACTTGCAACGACCGTGTTAAATTATAAACAATAATTTTTAGGATAATCTGTATAAAATTATCCTATCGTTGAGAAATAGATTACCTACTACTCGTAACCTCAAGACAATAAAACCACTGGTAGAAAAAAGCCAATAAATGAGAAAGTGGGAAAAACCTACTTTTAATGTTATTTATCATTATATTACAGTTATATCCACAATACATTAAACAATAGTATAATTTATTTTATACCTAATTTGAAAAGCCTACTTTTGATACATAGTGTGGGCTTTGGTGTGGGCTCCTGGCCTGGAGCCAATTAAAATTTTTGGATGAATATTTTTGTAGGTTTATATACACTGCTTATGACACATTATCAAACATTATTCCATAATGACCCGCCACTGTTTTATAAGTTTTATTTCAATTTTATGTGACCGCAGAAGCATTTCCTTATGGTTTCGTAATCATCATCTTTTCCTGTTTGTGTTTCTGATAATTTGCTTTTTATGGTTGCGCTGGTTTTGCTTCGGTTGTCCGATCGACCTACGAATGAAGATCCATACGAAAATATAGAAAATTTTGCTCCCACTCATTACCCGCGGGTTTCCTTAACGCAAATTGTATGATTATTCAAAAACTATACCTACATAGGATCAAATTTATACTAAACAGGAAATATTGAGGGGGTTGTCAGAAACGGGATGATACCAGTGGCGTACACTCGATCCCTTTTGATTACTGCCTGATATTTCTATTTTTAAATTTTTATGTTCCATTTTTTGTCTTTTCCCTACTCTTGAATTTTCGTTGTCTACAAATTTCTACTTTTGTCTACTACCAATTTTTCCAAACCAAATTGTTTAACACGATTTTATCTCAGGAACTATAAGTGCAAATGAGCTGAAATTGTCAGGGATTATAGTCCCTTTAGTGGGATGAGATTCAGTGGAAATTTCAGCTTTCTATCTGTAATAGAAAAAAAGTTATGACCTTTCAAAGTTTTCCAAAATCTAAATCATAAGGTTTGTGTCCTAATGGTCCCTCGTGATGCCCTGAACTCCATAAACTAAATTATTCCAAGATTTGGAGCCGAAATCTATGAAAAAAGGCACTCAGAAAAATTGATAAATCACCCCAAATTGCTTAACACGATTTTATCTCAGGAACTATAAGTGCAAATGAGCTGAAATTTTCAGGGAATATAGTCCCTTTAGTGAGATGACATTCAGTGAAAATTTCAGCTTTCTATCTATAATAGAAAAAAAATTATGACCAATCATGAGGTAGCTACCTTCTTACTATAACGACCTCTACATTTAGAAAAAGTTGCAACAAGACAAAACCGCCCACAAATCAGAACTTGATGATTAACACTCAAATTATTTCGAACTTCCAAAAGACCTTGAATTTACTATGGGTTATTTTCTTCTGTCTTGGTTTATATCAACCGCATTCTTTCTGCAAGGCATCATTTTATTATTATGGGACTACCTACCTTTGATATTTTCACTAGCAATTTATTTGTCCATTAGTAATATTTCAAGTTACTGGATTTTTTTTCCAAATACCTTTAAGGTCAAGGCACTGGATGAATCAGCTTCCTACACAGAAAATGAGGATTTAAATGGTAGACTTATTTATTGCTGTACCTATAAGCATAGAACAAAATGAGTCCTTTGAAATCTTCAATATTCATCAAAAACATCACATAATCTCATTATTATTATTTCAGATGACTTCCTATAAACTTCTCCCGCTCCTGCTAACCATTTTCACCAGCTCCACTCAAACTTTGGACTTCTCACCATGCCAAGAAATATCGCAAGACTTAAGATTCCCCTGTGTTTGCGCCTTAGGGCCAGTAGAAGAAGCTCTAGACGGAAACCCTTCACTCACCATCAATTGTGACAGGGTAGTTTTTCCAATGGACGTGACTTTTATTCCTTACGGAGCACCTGTAGTGTCTTTTGTGCAACGTCATGCTGGACACCAATCTTTACCGAGTCAAGTAAGAATTTCAATAATTTTTGTTCCATATTAATTTATTTTTTCTTAGGTATTCACTTCTAGCCTACCTTTACGTTCTTTAGACCTGTCGCATAACTCTTTGCGGAAACTCAACGAGCGTATGCTACAAGGTGTTCAAAATACCCTTACTGAATTGCATTTGGCTGATAATTTGCTTGGAGATACCCTAAATCCAATTTTCTCTAGTAGTGAATTTAGAGGCCTCAAACACATGTACTATTTAGATTTGAGAAGGAACGGCATCAAGGCTATTGAGGAAGGGATATTTGAGGGATGTGAAAATTTAAAGGTAAGTACTTCTCATCAATTAGAGGGAAACAGAAAATGATGTATATTATTATTAGGAACTTTATTTAGACGGCAACGATTTTAACGCTATTCCAAGCAGTTCACTGAACGGACCAAAATCCTTAAAATTACTGTCACTTAGCGGCAACAACATAGGTAAGTTGCCTTTATTAATCAATAAATAACACAATAATTTTAATTTTTTTTTAAATTCAGAAACCATTAAAGTTGATTCATTCGAAGCCCAATTCAACTTGGAAACAATCGACTTGAATAACAATTTAATTTCAACTATAGAAAGCGGCTCGTTTGGCAAATTAGCGAACGTGAAAACGCTGAAATTGTCTCACAATCGATTATCGAAGTTCAACAGTGACATTTTCATTGGAGCCGATAGTCTGATCAATTTAGATTTGTCTGAAAATTTCATGACGGAATTTCCTTCGGTTGCCCTCAAGGTTTTCGATAGTCTGAGATCCTTGAATTTGTCTTCTAATTTGATTCAAGTAAGTATATAACAATTTCTTTTTTTTTTATTCCATTAGATTTGAAATTTGCCAAGGGGTAAACCACTAAACCACCATGCACTTGGTGCAAATAATTCCTCAAACTACCCGCAAATTCCTCCAAATTCCCTGCAAATGCCTATTACAAATTCCGCTCAGTGTTGAAACCAATAAATTTCCTCAATTTCTTATATATTCCTCCAATTTTCTATAAATTCCTTCAAGTTCCCCAAATATTCCTCCAAAATCCCTACAAATTCCTCTAAATTCTCTACAGTTTTGGCAAAGTACCAATTCCTAGGTGGTTTGCGCCTTAAAGGTGAACAATCAGAATTTTTTTTTTACTTTTTGCTGAATTTAAATCTTTACTTTATCCACTTGCAAAATTCCAATCCAATCTTTCAAATTTTTCTAAGGACCTGTTTATTAATCTTCAGATAAACTTGCTGGTAAATATCTGAAACCTAAATTTACGGTCCTATAATTCTATTGGTCGGCGGATAACTGCTTAACCAACCTCTCTCGTGTAACGAAATTTGCCAAAACGTGACGCGTCTTTCAGATCACTCTCCATTCTCGTCCAAATAACAGACTGCCGCCTAAGAAGTTTCACTTCAAAAAATCGAGTTTTCATAAGGAATTTTGATTTCAAAATCTTTAAACCTCGATTGCTCGGTAGCCGTTTAGCAAATTGCGTTGAAATTTTCAGCATTCGTAGCTCTTACTAAGCTCTAGATGGCCTGTAATTTACAATATTCCCAGATTTATAGTTTTTGAGCAAATTGAGTTTAAAGTTTTTGACAAAATTTAGACTAAAAGTCAACTTCGAAGCTCAATTGCTCAAAAACTATTTGAGCTACTGACCTCAATTTTGCACAGATTTATTGAGAATTTTATGCTCTTTCCAATGATGTATAATTTATTGGAAATTTAATAAAGATATGGGCAATTGTTCATGATCATATCAAGATTTTGAAAATTTTCCAGAGCCAAAAATAGGATTTCCTTTTTAATTTTTTTTCTGCTAAAAATGGCTATTTGGAAATGATGTCTGGGTTGTTTTCCACTAATTTTGACCCGCTCTATCGATTGGTAAAGTCAAAATTGAGCAAAACTGGAAAATAAAAAAATCGAGTTTTTCATAAGGGTACCTCCTTTGAATTCTGATTTTAAAATATTCATACCGCAATTGCTCGGTAACCGTTGAGCAAATTGAATTAAAATTTTTAGCATTTGTAGCTCTTATTTGAACCTAAATGACCAGTTATTTACAATATTTCCAGATTTATAGTTTTTGAGTTGAGTTGAGTTTAGTTTTTTACAAAATTTGGACTAAAAGTCAAATTCAAGAATCAATTGCTCAAAAACCATTTGATTGATAGCTCAGTTTCACACAGATTTATAGGAAATTTAATGCTCTTTCCAATGATATATAATTTATTCCAATTTGCTCGAAATTTAACAAAGATATGAGCAATTTAGGCAGAATTCCATTTAAATTATGAGAAATGTTAAAGAAATTATACGAAATTATGTTGTAATTATATCGGAATTATATGAAATCTGATAAAAATTATGCAAAAATTTATACAAATTATGCGAAATTTCAGTAAAATGAAATGGAATTAAATGAAATTCCGTAAAATATATGCAAAATTTTATCGAAATTATGCTGAATTCCAAAACGTTTAATTTTAAAAAAATTACATAGATTTCTATAAAAATTATGCGAAAATTCAGCTAAATTAAATGGAATTCTGGGAAAATGACGTGGAATTCCAAAAAAAATCTTTCAATTGAATTACATAAAAACCCATAGAAATTATGTGGAATTCCATGAAAATTATGCGAAATTCCGTAGAAACTCTGAGGAATTCCATTGAAATTATGCTGAATACCATAGAAAGTATGCAGAATTTCATTGAAAATATGCCAAATCCCATTAAAATTATGCGGAATTCTAGTGAAATTAAACAAAAAACGACATAGAATTCCAAAAAAAGCGTTGAATTTCAAAAAAATCAAAATCCCATAAAAATTATGAAGATTTAAGTTGTATGGAATTCCATGAAAAATATGCGAAATTTCATAGAAACTATATGCAAAAGTCCAAAGAATTTCTGCGGAAATATATAGAAAATATGCAATATTCTATAAAAACTATGCAAACTTCTACTGAAATTATGCGGAATTTCATAAAAATTGTGTGGAATTAAATAAAATTCTAGTAAAATTTATTAAAGTTCCAGGGATAATACGACGTAGAACTCCAAACAAAAATCTGTGGAATTCCGGTAAAATTATGAAATTCCAATGAAATTCCATTAATTTTCCTGGAGTTCCAAGTAATTTGTCCAAAATTTCAATTTATTCTCGTG
Organism: Ceutorhynchus assimilis; assembly: GCA_917834065.1. Classification (NCBI taxonomy): domain Eukaryota; kingdom Metazoa; phylum Arthropoda; class Insecta; order Coleoptera; family Curculionidae; genus Ceutorhynchus; species Ceutorhynchus assimilis. Next base: position 11,922,949 of record OU892281.1, read on the forward strand.
AAATTCCAAACAAAAATATGATATTATTTAAAATTCCTGTAAATTTCCGAGGAATTCTTGTGGAATTTCTAGCAATTACAGAAAATTTCTTTGAAATTACATGGATTTTTAGTAGAATTTTAGTGAATTTCCATGGAATTACGAGGAATTCGAGTGTACAATTTTTTTTTTTTTTAATTAACTAAAAAAAAAATAGCTATTTTCCTAACGAGTGCGGGAAATTTCTTCCCGCAAGAGTTAGGAACTATATTTTTTCTACGTACATACTAAAGGTGATGTTACCAAATGTTTAACAACTTACTCAAATATCAAAAATATTGTGAAATTATTTGGGATTTCAGTGGTATTACGTGGATTCCGATGAAATTCCATTAATTTTCCTGGAATTCTAGAAAATTCTTGCAAAAATTACATGAAATTCTTATGAAATTTTAAATAAGTTTTGTGAAATTATTTGGAAGTTCAGTGAAATTCTGGTAAAATTATGTAAAATTTCGAAAAAAACTCCAATGAAATTTCACGTAATTCACCCGGAATTCCAAGTTCTTCTCGTAAAATCCAAAAAAAAATCCCGTAAAAATTACATTAAATTTTCATGCAACTTCAAAAAAATTCTTGTGAAATTATTTAGAATTATAGTGGAATTACGTGGGATTCCGGTAAAATTATGTGATATGTACTGCGAAAGAATTACGACGAAATTTTTCGAGTATTCGACTTTTTTGAGTTATTCTCGTGAAATTCCAGATAATTCCCATGAAATTCCAAAATATTTACGTAAAATTACGTGGAATAGCGAAAAAAAATCCTGTAGAGTTACATGGAATCCTTGTAAAATTCCAAAAAAAAAAAAATCTTAAAGTTACTGGTAATTTCAGTGGAATTTTGAGGAATTTCTATAGTATCACTTGAAATTCTCGTAAAATTGGGAGAAAAAATCGCAAAAACTTCCGTAAATTAGATAAAATTCTTGTAAAATTACGTAAATTTTCTATTGAATTCCCAAGAATTCTCGTGAAATTAAATGGAATTCCCGTGTAATAACTCAAAATTTAAGTGAAATTCTAAAATAATATGAAATTCTCGTGAAATTCCGTAAAGTTTTTGTAAAATTACTTAATACTTTAGCAATATTCCTTCCTGTAGAGTAAATCGGAATTTAAAGTTGCTTGGAATTCCTGTGGAATTGAAAAAAACACCCTTCCTACGGAATAACTAGAAATTCCATAAAATTTCCACGAAATAATGTACTTGACATTTTACTGAAATTCCCAAAAAAATCCTGTAAAACTACTCGAAGTTCCAAAAAAAAGGGAATTAAACTGAAATAAAATTACTTGAATTTTTCCTGGAATTCTAGCAAAATTTGAAGAAATTCCTGTGAAATAAATCAAAATTCTCGTGAAATTCCAATAAATTCACAAGAGTCTACTTAAAAAATCGTATTTTTCAAATTTCAGTAAAATTCCAAGAAATTTTTATGAAATAACTCAGAATTTCAGGGGAATTCCAAAAAAAATTATTGAAATACTCATGAACTATCAAAAAGTAATTTGTGAAATTACATGGAATTCCAAAAAATTCCTGTGAAAATACAAAACATATATGTCTTTGAAACTAATTGAATTTTTAGTGGAATTCCGAAGAATTTTTAGGGAATTCTGGTGTGCAATTTATGAACATTCTATAAACATTCCTGGAACATTCTATAATAAGAATTTTAGTGGTATTCTGAAAAATTCTTATAAAATTACACGAAATTCTCATGAAATATCAGAAAATTTCCATGAACATTCCTGAAACATTCTACAAATACTCCCGGAACATTCTATAAACATTCCCCGAATATTTTTCAAAAATTTTCCAAAAAAAAACATGTTGAAACACTTCTGGAATATTTTTGGGACATTTTATAAACATTCTTATATAGACGAAACCAAACTGCTCACAAATTCCCTACAAATGCTTGTTACAAATTTCCAAAATTGTTCATGATAAAAAACGTATTTTTCTATTTTAATCACGCTCAGTGTTAAAACCAATAAATACCCTCAATTTCTTATACATTTCTCCAATTTCCCATAAATTCCTCCCAATTCCCCCAATATTCCTTACAGTTTTGGCAAAGAATTCTTAGGTGGTTTGCCCCTTGCCTTGGATATAACATTCCTTAAAGTAAATCTTCTACAATTTTGCAATATGTATTTTAAACCAGAATGGCATTATGAGTCTTTGAAATATTTAAAAATAAATAGATAAAATCAACCTACAAACATTTATATACTTTTTTTTTGCAGACATTGGACAATTCAAATTTAGCATCATTATCCAGTCTATTCGAATTGGATTTGAGCAGAAACAGTTTGGGCAATATCGTGCCGGGCACATTTTTGGGCTTGAAATATCTAAAAAAATTGGACATCAGCGTAAACTCGTTAAGAACAGTGGAAGACGATGCATTCGAAGGCCTCGACAACTTGGAACATTTAAATTTGAAAGACAACAACATTTTGTTAATACCAGCTTCAGCTTTAGGAAGGCTGCCGCGTTTGACTTCATTGCAAATGGACTATAATCGTATTACAGCTTTGTCTGGCGATATTTTACGGTCTATTGGTGAAAAAGTGACTAGGCTTGTAATATCCACAAATGTTGTTAGAGAGCTTCCAACAGACACATTCAAATTCTTTAAAACTCTACAATATTTGGACCTAAAAAGAAATTATTTAACAACTTTAACTTCAAACGCCTTTGAAGGCCTAGAAGCATCATTAGAAGAACTTTATTTGTCAGAAAATCGAATCATGACACTTCCAGAAACTCCAATAAATTTAAATATTTTAAAATTATTGGATTTAAGCAACAACCACTTAACTGACCTACCAAGGAACTCATTTAATTCACTGACTTCATTGAAGCAATTAAATCTAAGCAACAACGTCCATCTAACAAAAATTCCAGAACCTCTACTCCACAAATTAGCCAAATTAGAAATAATCGATATGAGCTTTTGTGGCATTCAAACAATTAAATCCGAATTATTTATAAAATCAAACACATTAAAAGAAATTCACCTAAAGAGTAACAACCTGTCCGATTTACAAGAAAACTCTTTTGTCAACATGCCCAATTTGACTTTAATCGATTTATCTTACAACAACATTAGTAGTATTAAACAAACAGCTTTCGCCTTTGTAATGAACATAAAAGAATTAAACTTAAAAGGCAATCAATTGACTTCATTTAAAGGTGAATATTTCAATACTGGCACCAGCTTGGAAATTTTGGATATTTCAGAAAACCAACTTAGCTATCTGTTTCCTTCTTCATTCAGAATCCATCCCAGGCTCAAAAAAATTATCGCCAGTAAAAACAAGTTCAATTTTTTCCCAGCCGAATTGATAGCCAATCTACAATTTTTGGAATACATCGATTTGTCTTTTAACGAATTAAAAACTGTAGAAGAATTGGACTTTGCCAGATTGCCAAGACTTAGGTCTTTGTTGATGTCGAATAATCATTTGGAAAGTTTGAGTGAAATGGCTTTTCACAATAGCACTCAGCTACAAATACTGGATTTGAGCATCAATAAGTTGGATAGACTAGGCGAGAGGACTTTTGAGGGTTTAATAAGGCTTGAAATGCTAAATTTGGATAACAATAATTTGGCTGATTTGCCTGATAATATTTTTGAAAGGATTCGATTGCAAATGCTGGATAACATAGTATTATCCAGAAATAAGTTTGTGATTCCTCCATTGAAAACGCTTCAGAGGCAATACTTTTTCTTGGATTCTGTGGATTTGTCTCATAATAATATTGAAGAGATACCTCAAGAGGATGGTATAATGGTCAATATTAAAAAACTAGATTTTTCTTATAATCCCCTATCGCAAGAAGCAATAGCGAACATACTCGGCGAACCGAAAACTGTGAGAAGTTTGAATTTAGCCAATACTGGTATAAAAGTTGTTAGTCGACTGGAAACACCATTTTTGAAGCATTTAAATTTGTCTTATAATAATATTTCAAAAATTAGTGACGTTTTGTTCGAAAGGACAACGTTATTGGAAACATTGGACATTTCCAATAATATGTTGACGAGTACTAATGGATTTGCGAAAATATGGCCGTTTTTGAGGAATTTGAATATGCTTAATTTGTCTAGTAATCCCATAGAAGCCATTGCGCATGACGACTTTGAAGGATTGAATAAGTTGAGGTGAGTATTTTGTTGTTTGTCTACCTATTGTCCATCGTTTTTAATCTGAAACTTTCCGTATGAAGAGCAAGGGGGTGAAGCTCATAGAAAAAACGGGTATGACGTCAGGTGAGCATTGGCGTTTTAATAGAGGGAGCCACCAGCTCACATTTTTTTGGAGTATCAGATTAAAATGGACAGACTTTACTAAGGTTTGAAAAACCTATATCTCCAATTCTGCAATAGATAGAGAGCTGAAATTTTCAGCGATTCTTATCCTAGTAGAGAACTACAATCCCTGAAAATTTCAGCTCATTTGGACTTATATTTCCAGAAATAAAATCGTGTTAAGCAATTTGGGGTGATTTATCAATTTTTCAATTTTTGTGAGTGTCTTATTTCATAGAATCTGGCTCCAAATCTCAGAATAATTTATTGTATGAAGTTTAAGGGATCGCAAGTGATCATTCGAACCCAAAATATCAACATAATTAAATTTTAAATTTCATCATTTGATGGTCTACTAATTATCCCATAAGTCTTTCTCTGTATCCTCCCAAGTCCAACCGATTTTTGTTTATAACGTAAAATATGTTTTGTTCATTGTGCTCAAAATCCTATGAGTCAAATATGATTCATGCCATAAACAATCAGAGCAATTTCCTATAATATTCGGATTCCCCACCAATAACGAATAAATATGAGTCACCTAAGAACAAATTCTTATATTTCAACACTTTGAACATCCATCATATGGGACTTTTTTGGTCACTTTTAATGCGATGCAAAATAAGAATCCTTTATACTTGTTCCCTTGAAATAAATTGTCTAACTAATAACATAAACTCTTTATTTAGATATCTCAGTGTCCATTCGTTAGAGAAATGCACAAAAATCGAAAAAACCGCCTTCAAATCAGTGCCAAACCTCCTAGAACTGGACGCTTACGGTTACCCAAAGCTAGGCTATCTAGATCTGAACGGAGTCTTGCAAAACGTGCCACTCTTAGAAAAAGTCAATATTGAAACCAAAGACGCTGCTATAGGCAAAGACCAGCTACAATCCATGCTAAATCCGAGATTGAAGGAACTTAGTATAAGAGGATCACGATTGAGGAGTGTTTCTTCGGGAACTTTGTCTGGAATCAAAGGTACCTACCAAATTCCTTCCACTTAAAATAATATATCTACAACAAATTATATTTTTAGGTCCTAACATCCTTATTCGCTTCGTCAACACCTCCCTAACCTCCATACCTCCAGCCCTATTCTTCCCAGTTCCAAGATCCTCCAAAACCACTTTGGACATAACAGGAAACCAACTGACAACATTAAGCATACAATTTCTGACCACTCTAGAAGACAGAAGAGGAGATTTGAAACTGGTAGGACTCCAAACGAATCCCATTACTTGCGATTGTAATTCGAGAGGCTTGAGAAGATGGCTACCGATGCATATGATGATGGTAAAATGCTCAGGACCGCCATATTTGGCTGGCAAATATCTCGGCGAAATTGGCGATGACGAATTAAGTTGCGATCCAAAAAAGATGATGCAACAGTCCACGACTCAATCGACTACGTCATTGCTAACGGATTCTACAAAATTGCTTAAAAAAGCTACAGAGCCTGATATCATTTGGTCGATGCCCGCTACAGAAAAGGCACAGCCGAAGATTAAAACAGCTTCAACAGGCCAATCTGCTTTGAATAATGATGATACACTTATTATTGGAATTGTGGGAGGAGTAGTAGCATTCATTGCAATACTTATTATTATTATTTGCATTATTAGGTAAAAACTAGGTAAATACTTACCAAAAAAGAACGCTTAGCTATTATAATTCTAGGTTGCGCATGTCCAGCTCTCAATATAGAGGGGGTCCAGTTACTTCAGGTTCAATTGTAGCTCCTGGTGTAATAGGTTCAGGAAGTAGTTGCGCTTGCAGCGTTAAAGGAGCTCCAACAGGTTCCGTAGGTACCGCCCTTTATGCAATACCGCCCAGTTATGCAGCTACTTTGCCTCACAAAATGACACCAATGCATCAAGGCAAGGGTTTAGTCTCTTTTAATTGTAAATTGTTTTCAATAGTTTTTTTTTTAGGTGCTATGAGGGTACCGGCTACAGCTTACTCGACAATGGGCAGAGGTCCCTACTATCAACAAAGTAATGTGCAGCCGTATTTTATAGCTACTTATCCAACTGATGAGAAACTTTATCGATAGTTATATGGTGTGTAAATAAATTTGGACCATATTGGTCTTAAGTTGTACAAGGAGATTTAGACTGGCCTAGGATTATGACTCTTTGTATAGAGATCCAATGGACAACCAGCCTTGAAAAGACATTTAAACTGAATTAGATTATATTATGTGCTCTGTTACTCATTTAATTTTAAGTACCTAATAATAATTCCAATTGTACCTAATTTTTGTGTAAATATTACTAACTTATTATTATTTTTGAATAAATATTAGGAAGAATACGGGGAAACTTAAGATTTAAGCTCATAAAAGACAAATATATGTAATCGAAGCCATTTTATTAGCAATAATTATATGTACCTCAAAAATATGACCATGTGTTGAGTTTAAAGAGAAATTGAATTTTAGTATTATATTATTTAATATATTTTTTTCAATGTAAAAGTCTGAACTTATTTTAATTTAAAAGCCAAATGTATGTATTGCATAACTCAGTATACTGAATTCATGATATTACATAGTCATCATTTTGTATATCAATAATTTTTTTGTCAATTCTATAATATATATACTAGGAATTGCATAAATTCATGGTTTGCTCTGAAAGCTAAAAATTACTATAAGAAATTCCTCTTGCCAAAAAAATCTCTTCAAACATTGATTTTTAGTTCATCCTTCTGGTTTATGGATTGACTATTGGTTGGGAGAAATCTACAAAAATCCATCATACAAATAATTTTTTTTCTATTTATTTATATCACAGTTAAGGAGCTACAAGTTCTGGCAATAAATTTTTTAGTTGTATATTTACAAAAAGTGCCAGAGTGATATTATTATCTCATGTCAACTGACTGTCATGGTTTAGTCCTTTGGGTTTACCTCAAAGCCATCCTTCTATTCTGAAAATTATTAATTTCCATTGAGCGTAAATTATCTTTGATTGGACAATAACTAAATAAAAAAACACTAGCAGTTATTTATAACCAAAACTCAATGAATTTTTTTTAATTAAAACGTAAATATAACTACTGTTAAGAAGTACGGCACTGAGGCAAATCTTCAAAAGCCCTTTCTAAAAGAAAAATCAATTTTGATTGCATATCAGAAAAAATATACGGTATTACCTGGATTAAAGAGACCACCGTGCATTTCGTATCCCATATTAACGAGCAGAGATTCAAAAGGATCCATCGCCATACGTTGTTGATTAGCCTGTACTACAGATTCTATGTCTTTTACTCTTCGACTATTTTCGCTGCCATCCTAGAAGAAGATAATGGAAAAATAGTTTTGTAAGTTTGAACAAATTCCTACCTCTGCCATAGGCGTCCACAATTTTACAACAGGATCGATCCCGCTAGATGCTATCAGACACTGATTAGGATGTGGCTGGATACAGTTTACTATGGAAACGTCTCCAACTAGAGCATTGACTATTGATTGGGTTTTTCTTTCCCAAATGAATATTATTCCTTCATCGGAACCTGCACAAATATAATGTCCATCTTCACCTGAAATAAAATAAAACGAATTTGTTTTTATAATAAATGAAACATCTCTCTCTATGTCTATGAAACATTGTATGTATTTGCTTTTCCTATGATGACTGAAGAAAACATTGGAATTAATTGGTGATTTTACATAATTTCAGAGCCATAGAGAAGCCTTATAACTCAGAAACTGTACGACCTACCAAAACCCATTTTCTATAATTTATAGGGAATTAAATATCTCCTGAGACGATGTATAATTCAATTGAATTTGTTCAAATATCATCTTAATATTTAAGTGATTATTAAATATGACATAAAATGAGATTTTCTTTTTGTAATAATTGCCATTTGGAATCGATGTTACAATGGTTTTTGACTAAATTTGATTGTTAATTATTCTTTTTTTTTCTTTGACTTTTCTCTAGTAGAAGTTTTTACTGGAAAGATCATTCTCTCTCTGGAAAGGTTTTAAAAACAAAATCCATTTAGCGATTTTGCTGATTGTTTCTATGTTATACATACTTTCCATCTCATTGATTTATTAGGTCAGTTAAGTTAGCCCCGCCCCATAGAAAATTTCTGGATGAAAATTATCCCATAACAGTGAAAATTCAGAAATTTGATCATGCTCATTTTGTTCTCCGAGTTTTGCTCTGTAATCGGCGAGTTTTGCTCTATTACCAGGATAGACCTACAGAGCTCCCAAAAATCTCTACTCATACCGAGTTTTGCTTGGGGAGGAAGACTTGAATAATGGGAACGGTTTGTGAAATTACGCTCTCAATCCTGTGATAATTGAACTGCGCTTGCGCATTTGTTCATATCAAACATAAATAAACAAATACGCAAGCGCAGCTCAATTCAGAACTGATTCTGAACTAAGTCCGAACAAACCTACTTGGGAAATCCACGAGATTTCTTTTTAAATCCGGAGGAAAGTGATTTGCTCCGGATGTTCTGTAATGTAATATGGGAACGGCCGTCAGATAAACTCGTTCTGCTCCAGAGTGAACAAGGAACGGTTTGGATCAGAAAGCGTAAAAAAAAATTGGATAAAGGAAGGCCAAGAACCCTCAACTAACGGGATGGCTTATCCCCATAAGGCGTACGTTCGCCATTTTTCGACTAGTCGTGACGTCACTGAGACCCCCATGGGTTGTTTGCGATTCAGGCTGTGCCACGCCGTTCTTGTGGTGAGGTAATTTTATCGTCGATTCAAAATGAAGAAAAGGTAATTTCAACGTTTAGAAAAAAAACTGTATGAAATAATTGGATAATGGATTTTACGCCGATGTTGAGGTCTACATTGACGTCACAAATAGGGGGGAGTTTGCGCGTGGACATGGCAGAGACTTTCAGCTAGATAAGCCATCCTTTTAAGGTTTAGGGTTCTTGAAGGAAGGCCAAGTTTTTGAATTCACCAATTAACGTTTTCAATTAAAAGAGATGGACAATAAAGTATGAAAACAATCATTTTCCCGCCAACATTTGCTTGCTTGTCAATGCCAGTGTGTATTGAGGTGTTTTGAAAGAAAATGCAGGAAAAGTCACTACTTCATTTGCAGAACTTCTCTATGGAGAAAGCGGTGGATTATTTTGGAAGCAAGCACCTCCCGCAAACTAAACTTGAACGGGGATTACTTTGTATACTTGATAGGCTGTGGATTTCCCTTTTTTTGCAAGTATTCTTTCTGATTTTATGTATCCAAAATTTGACAAATGTAGGATTTGATGGAAACTTATGGAAAGACACGTCCGCCGGTAAATAGGAATTATTTTTACAAAAAGGCACACTACACAATCACTATTGTTAGGAAAAAACTTTGAAAAAACCGAAGAAATAATAGTTTCCCGTTTCCACATGTACAAAAGTCTTGTCAACAAACCACTGTCAGCGGCTGTCAACCGTTGTTTTCATACTCTTTTGGCGTCTGACAGTTTGACGCCAGAGAGAGAGGGTTTTGAAATTGAAAAGGTCAATTGCTTATAAATACGCATTTCTTTTGATGAGTAACCTATTCTTGTTTTTCTGTTGTCAAATGACAAAGACAGCATTACATCGGTGAAAATGCGCATATTTTATGTTCATCGATTCGCACTGTCAAATCAATATGAATTCGGAACACATTTCACTGCACCGAACATGAGCGCTCGAGCAAACGAGCTAGATTATCGGTATTTATTTATGACATAAAAACTATTTTTTCAAGCGATTCTCATTTGTAAATTCAGTGCGGGCTCTGTTTGTCTATTTGCACCAAAATTACATCAGTCTGCACCAGGGGGGCTTTATTTGAAATTGATGCAACTTTGCGTAGACGCAATTAACGTCATTCGTGATTGAAAATTAGTGCACAGCTTATTTGAAATGTATTTTTTCAATCGAAACTGACATCATCTGCGTCATATTTGCGTGTACGCAAAGTTACATCAATTTCAAATAAAGGCCCCCAGGTGCACCAAAAAGTCAGTTTGTCTCTGTCAGACCCATACAAAAAAAAATATAGGGATAAACGTTTGGTGTGGAAAGTGTCGGTTGGTGCCTTGTTGTGCGAATGAAAAAACAAAGCTAGGGAAACCAGGGACCACCGTTCCCTTCACGGCCATTATACTCAATGCACTTTAAATCAGTTACAGGTGCATCAGGAAAAAGAGGCGAGGAAAATGAGAGCAGCTTCAGAGCGCCTGAGTGCTCAAAGCGTGGCACCCGAAAGCAGCTCAGGTAATGGAGCAAAACTCGCCGATCATGGAACAGAACGGAGCAAAACTCGGAGAACAGGGCTAGGAAAAATTTTTAGGAACTGGTAGGTCATGCCAGGTAATGAAGCAAAACTCGTCGATCATGGAGCAAAATGGAGCAAAACTCGGAGAACAAAATGCGCATATAAAACGGCTCGTGATGGAGCAAAACGAGCTGATCATGATGCAAAATGGAGCAAGACTCGGAATGTAACACAATGAATAATTTCAAGTTTCAAAATCTTCACTGGGGGACAAGAAGAGATTCTTTAGAGCTCTGTAGGTCATTCCTGGTAATGGACAGTGTTGCCGGACCTGAAAATTCTCATTACCCTTTCCAATCTCAAAAAATACCCAATTTTACCCGCACATTGAAACTGAAAACTGCGAATTGAATGTATTCGCATCTTTTTCTAAAATTATGTAAAATAAAAGGATAAAGACACATTTTGCACTGATTCTGCAAATGGAAATCGCTATCAGTTCAATTTATAACGATTTCCATTTGTCGAACCAGTGCACAAAAAATGTATCCCTATCCTTATATGTTACATGCTTTAGAAAAAGATATTCGCAGTGCGCACTGATTGACAAATGGAAATCGCCATTAGTTTGCCGTCTACACAGTTGCACTTTCAATTTCAATGTGAAAATCTGGCCCGCGGATTCAGAATTTTAAAATATTATTTAAAAATAAAAAATAAAAGAAGAATAGTGCTGTATTTCCAGATTCCCCGATTTTACCCACATCAATATTTTACCCGAATACTAGTCGGAAATACCCGATATTTGGGGAATTACCCAGCCAACGGCAACACTGGTAATGGAGCAAAACTCGCTGATTATGGAGTAAAACTCGGAGAATAAAATGGTTACCCGTGATATTTGGATGAAATTTAAATATGTTATTGGAAATGCCGTAAGCAACATTTTTTACCATGGGCGTAACCTTGTATATATGACAGATGAGGCGGTATCAGCTGTTAAATATTGATTTCAAATATTGAAATCTAATATTCAAATGTAGGGTAACTGTGGTAGATTTTAATGAAGCAAGTATCGATTCCTAATAAGTTAACCAAGGAACACGAAAAATGTCAACCATTTTGACATCTGTCAAAATCCTGCCAAACAGCAACACTCATATTTTTCAGTTTTCAATATTTCATGATGTGTCATTTGACACTTTCAACCTATGTGAATTCTGAGTTGAAAAAAAAAAATTACAGAACTGTCAAAACCTGTCTTTGTTTTAGTAAAAAAAATCCAATTTGGCTCTTTTTCGTTTGAAGGTAGCTTATTGGTGATAAAACATTAAACAAAGCGCATAGTGATCAAATTTTGACAGCTGTCAGAATCTGACATCAGCTTTAATTGAATAAAAAAACTTAACTCTAGTTCTGTTCTAATTACACAGGTTTTAAATTTTGACAGCTGTCAAAATTTGATGTCTATGAGCTTTGCTTAATGTTTTATTGCCAAGAAACTACCTTGAAACAAAAAAAACCAGATATGAATCTTTTTTCCTACTAAAATAAATGACAGGTTTTGACAGTTCTGTAATTTTTTTTTCTAATTTTTCAACACACAATTGACATAAGCTAAAACTGTCAAATCATGAAATATTGAAAACTGAAAAATACGAGTGCTGCCGTTTGGCAGGGTTTTGACAGATTTCAAAATAGTTGACATTTTTCGATTTACCTTGTTCGGCTTAGTAGAAATCGATATTTGCTTCATCAAAATCTGCCATAGTTACCCTGCCTTTGAATATGTAATTCCAATATTTGACAGCCGATACCGCCTCACCTGTCATATATACAAGGTTGCGACCAGGGTAAAAAATGTTGCTTACGGCATTTCCAATAACATATTTAAATTTCATCCAAATATCACGGGTAACCAATTTCCGTTTAAATATTGCGGGGTCCTTTCAAAATTTTTACCGGGGAGGAGAGATTTTTGGGAGCTCTGTAGGTCTCTCCTGGTAGTAGAGCAAAACTAATCGATTATGGAGTAAAATGAAGCAAAACTCGGAGAACAAAATGAGCATGATCAAATTTCAAAATTTTCACTGGGGGGGGGGGGGCTTGCAAGATGCCATTTGCAGGGCATGCATTGTAAATGTAAAACTGATGTCAACCTGCAAGGACACCTCATTTTCCGACCAATCAGGGCCAAGAGGTATTGTTTATGTTTCAAGTTGACAATGTCAAAATCTATCTTGGGAAAAAATGGACCATACAAAACCCCTTACCTAAAAAGTTGGCTTCTTTAATATCCGTAGTGGTATTACAATGGCCCATAAATCGCATTTCATAATCGATCGAATTGAATCTTTTATTAGCCTCTTCAGTTTCAATCAACTTGAATGCATTCTGCTCAGGAGGATTTTCATTATTCTCTTCTAGCAGCGCGATGACGTCACGCAGCGTACGCGCCTTCAAAAAGCAGCACATTTTACTAACCTTCGCGTTTAGCTTGCATTCTCACCTGTTTTTGTGAAGCAAACTCTGGCTGCAACTGGCAAAGTAAATTCAGCCAACGTCTGGCATCGTCGGCCCATCTAAGCCTCACGAGACTTTTAATTAAACCAACATAAGCCTGCGTTTCGTTGGGCCAAAGTTGCATTACATGCAAATAATCTCTTGCTGCACAATATAAATCACCGATCCTGAAAAAATCGTAGTTAGCCTAAATAATTCTTATTGAAAACTAATTACCATTTTCTGTTATTTAAATGAAAACCGCGTCTCATATAAAAACAACCACAAGGCTCCTCAGATGTATTTATTTTGCTACCATAATTACTTTTTACTTGATCACCTTGATCTTCCTATTAAAAAACCATATCAATCTACTCAAAAACCCTTTTTCAAATAGCTTACCAAATTACATTTACACTTGTATGTTACATTATCAGCAACCTTAGGCGGCAATAGCTTTGCAATTGCATTCACAGGTCTCTGATGGTTGACATCAAACAAATAAATTTGTTCGCCGCCCATATTCACTAACATTTCGGAACCTGCCGCATTATAGGCAATATAAGTAGCAGTGAAACGATAATTATTGTAGCTGTAATTGTCGAATGCTAAATGACCTGGAGCATAGTATTGTACGCAATCAGATTTAATTGGAGGGTAATGGAATTCGTTGCCAGTTTTCTACAATAAAAAATTTCAATATTTATTGAAATGGAAACAAATTATGTTACCTCTGATATAGAGCAAGTTGTCATTTTTCGTCTATCATAAACGCGAACGAAAGCGTCATTTGTACCAACAGCAATATAATGTGGTTTGGTTGGGTTAACAGCTATACATTTGGCTTCATATGCTGTACCGTAGCTTATTAATAAATTAGCGTTACTTGCTGAGCAATCGTGAGATTCCCTTAAGTCATATTGCCTGGAAAAAACATTCACATATTATTATGTTTGATTAATTTGAAAAAAATATTTACATAACAAGTCCATCTTCGCCGGCTGACCAAAACAGTACAGGTTCCAAAGGCGAAGTGGCCAATCGTTTGACACGGTGCTTGTGGCAGTTGCATTCCAAAATGGTAGAATCCGTAATTGATTGCACCAAAACTCTGCAATCGCCTGCCGCGGTTGCAATCAGACTATTATTGATTCCTAGAAACTGTTTAACAAAATTTTGGAAAAAGGTTTATTGAAAACGCTTTAATTATTACCTTGACTGAGAATATATTACCAAAATGGTTGGTTGCAACGGTATGGATTTGCTTGCGTCTGACCGGATCCCATAATATGACTTTTGTATCGTCAGAACCAGATGCCAAGATACTGTAATTGAAAAAAAAGTAATTTAGGCTTTTATTTTGTTTTATAGGAGGAACTCAATCAAAAACACTTGTAACTGATGATGCGACCATAACCCAAACATTGAAATAGAAAGAGATTCAAGCTATACTATTGAGGGAGATAGAGGGTAACATTTTCATAAATCCAGTTTCACAATGTCTGGTGACCTTTTTGGTCACTTAACTAATACGTTTGCAGTGACCAATGGTTAAGGCATATCATATAGCGTTTCACAGCGAAAAAAATTGTGCTGGTCCATTAACCAAGCTGTAATTTTTCTCAAGTGTCAGCAGAATTTTTAGATTTTACGATTTCATTGATTCAAAGGAATATGAAAATAATCTGTAATTTCTTCACAATCTTCACTAATCCTTTCCACTGTTCTTGGTGATAATCTCAACCCAAGTCTAAACCTGTCAGGACAATTGTTCTTGTTATCATATTCTTCAAAGAAATTAGTTCTTGGTTTAATTATTTTTTCACGTCATCCACCTTCGTCTTCACGCTAAATGCATTAATTTCATGTAAATCCATATTCAGTTTATAAACAAAAAAAATATACGATACAGAAAAACAACCCATCAACAAGACAAGACTTGGTAAAACGTTAACCAAAATGGTGAATAGGTCCTTTCTGGTTTAATTTTAACCACATAATTTTCCTATGGTCAACTTAACTTAAAGTTAACTGGAAGTTTGGGTTAGTTTGGGTTAGTTTGGGTTGGTTTCTTAATGCATTTCGCCATCTGAAGAAACGTCAACTGAATGCTTCATTTTTACTTCATCCTCAGATGTAGACTCGGATCTTGATGTAAAGCTAAACGTAAATTCTGTCCCTACAAAATTTTCAATATTTTCATATCTCTTTGATTCCTTTTTCAGGATTCCTCGTAAGTCGAGGTTTTTTGATGCGGCTAACTGGAATGGATTTAGGCATAGTTCTATTGCAGGAATAAAATATTTAGTATTTACTTTACCCAAGGACTCATCTAGAAACCAACAAAACGAGGACCTTTTACTTATGACATTTTTTTCTGTAATATCAATTCCGGTAAATTTATTGGAGAAATCTTTCAAATCCAATGAGTCTATTTCCTCTTCAGGTGAAATAATGTTTCCATTCATGTTTTCTTGAGCCAGTGTCATCAGTAAAGTTTTTAATTTCATTGAGAATGTCATTCAGAGCTGCATTTACACATGATTTTACGTTTATGGACAAAATTTCTTCTGAGATTACACTAGCAGATTGATATTAGAATTTTGAATGAATACACTCGAGAATGTAGAATACATGAGAAAACAAAGGAATACATAGGTATGACTACATGAGAATACATAGGGCATACATAAAAATACATTGGATTTCATGAGAAAATAAGAATACATGGGATTACCTTAGGCTTGTACACTGGAATATTTACATTGGCTGTTCACCCCTTGTTAGAAACCTTTTGGAATTTCTGAAAATGTCTTCACAATACCCAGTTTTATATAAGAAATCTTCATAAAATCCACGAAGATTTAGAATAATGTGTACACATTTTGGAGTTTTATACAACTTGAGCTTCATCTGACTGGATTTGTTTTTGAAGTCAACTTTTATTAGATGATTCAGTAAATTTCCATTTTTCATTGCTTCATTGATGTGTATTTTCTATTTCAGACTGTCAGCATAGATAGGCAGGTTGTCTTGTACACTTTTTTAGTCCTGACAATGAACAACAAGAAACAAGTCGTTTTTTGGTGGTATTACTATGTATTTTCTAAAGGGAAAAGCAGTTAATTTTTATGCCATTCCCACTACACTGGTAAGACAGATTGGCCAATAGTTTTTGGCACATTGTTTATTGAATTTTTTTGAAAATTCGTATCCTTGTAGTTCCTGGAAAGGTTCTGGTGAGGAGTACTTTTGGAAGTGGCCCCTAATGTACTAAAATTTGTCAAAAAAGGGACACTATAGGTACTTGTATTTTTCATTTAGGTAGGTACATCTTGATTTTCCTACATGTAACCAGAATATTTTGCTATTGTTGATTGCTCAGTAATTAAATGTAAAGGAAAGCTAACAAGTTATTTGATTTGAAAGAAAGGCACCAACGTTCAGTTACAGATAAATGATTAGTGCTTCAAAATGCTCCAATCCCCAAATTAGCAACCCTTGTATTTTCGGAGATATTTCGGATTCTTGCAATCGCCTGCTTACTTCTCACCCAGCAGAAATAAGAGAACACCAACGTTCAGTTACAGATAAATGGCTAGTGCTTCATTAGTGCTTTAATCCCCAAATTAGCAACTTTTGAGTTTTTGAGAGATATTCTGGTGTTTAGAAATCGCCTACTTAGTTAACACAGTGCAGGAACATTGGAAGCAACCACCAAAATCCCAAAGCATGGAATATAGATGGAAAAAAAATTCAGATTTAAAACAAATGTCCCTTCGATACACTAGTTCAATGCTTTTCAAGTGCTATCTGCGATTCGAGTGATCGCGTTCAACAATTCATTACTGCTCAAAGTGAGCCACGTTTTTTTTTCCTTCCTTGAGGAATTTTTAAAATATTGAGCAATCTCTAGAATTAATCAGTTAAGAGCTGAACTGCTCTACAGAACAACGATCTTCAAGAAAACTACTTTGTCAAACAGCTCTACTATACTTTATTGTATTCAGAATATCTGCAACATGACTGACTGGTTTATTGATAGTTACCTACATATTTATTCTTAAAAATAAACGCCTTTCTCCTGAATGCCACTATTTCAAAGAGCAGAAAGTGACGTCATTTGTCTTGGAATTTGAATCGATTCAGAAGATACACTAAAAAGGATTCCAAAATTTGGAAGTGTTGGTAAATCATCAAACTGAGAAGATGGAAAGGAGAGTGAAGACATGCTAGTACTGATTTATAACATTTGTGAGAAGATGAATATAACGGATGGTCAAAAGAGAAACTAAGACCCGGTTTATTCACATACTGATAAACCATCAGGTATATTATCTGACCGGTAAAAACGCAATCTATAAACTTATTGGTCAGCCAGTTATACATTGACCAATAGGATTATCGATTGGCAAATTTGTCTTGTAAATAGTCACCAGTACGTTTATCGGAAGATGAATAAACCGGCCTAAGAATTAGGAATCAATCAGTACCTACTAATCATATTTATAAGTAATTCAGACCAGAGTTTATGCTGTTTAATATTCCCGGTTCTTGGCCCTGGAAGGGTGAAATCCACAGGCGATTGCAAAAAGTCGAAATATCTCTGGAAGTATAGCAGTTGTTAAAAGCTAAGGTGGTGCATCATAAAGCACTAACGAAGCATTAACCATTCATCTACAACTGAACGTTGGTGCTTTCCATGTTCCTGCTGGGTGTGAAGTAAGCAGGCGATTTCTGAAACACGGAATATTTCTGAAAATATAGGGGTTGCTTATTTAGGAATTGAAGCACTAACCATTCATCTGTAACTGAACGATGGTGCTTTCCTTATTCCTGCTAGGTGTGAAGTGAGCAGGCAATTTCTGAAAAATTTAATATCTCTGAAAATATAAGGGTTGCTATTTTGCGGATTGAAGTACATTGAAGCACTAATGAAGCACTAACCATCTATCTACAACTAAACGTTGGTGCTTCCAATGTTCCTGCTATGTGTAAACTAAGCAGGCGATTTCTAAAAACCAGAATATAACTGCAAATTCAAGGTTTGCTAAATTGGGGATTGAAGCAAATTCAAGCACCAACAAAGCACTAACCATTTATCTATAAGTGAGCATTAATGCTTTCCTTGTTCCTGCTGGGTGTGAAATAATCAGGCAGGCAATTTCTAAAAACAATATTTGTGTTTGCTATTTGTGACCATACAATAGATGCATACCCTATATGGGGCCTCACAAGTGCATTTTTATCATCTTAAAATTATCTTTGGTGTAGACTAACCCCAATGAGATGAAAATCACTGATAAGAATTATTTGTAATAAAAAGTAAGAACAGAAAAATGGATATTAGTATGCCTCTACAGAACTATAAAAAAAAAAACATTCTTCATTTAAACCCTTAAAATATTAGAATAATTTTACATAGGTTCTTCCTATATTGTTACAATAGGTAAAAACTCAAATATATATACAGGGTGATTTACGTAGCCTGTGCATTAAAAGTTTTCCAGTTTGCAGGTGGATTAGTAGAAATAGCATCTAATCCTCTGCGAGCTAAAACAGGCTCTGTAAATCACTCAGGCTACTGAAACACTTAAACGACAGCTCTTTTTTTAGTGACACCCAACATGGTTTCCTCAACAATAGATCCACAGAAACAGCTTTATTTAGTCACATTAATGCTATAGCGAAGGCACTGGATACTAGAAAATCTACTTTTGCAGTTTACTTTGACCTTAGCAAGGCTTTCAACATGATGGATCATGAGGGTCTTAAGAATGTCCTTAAATCAATAGGAATCCAGGAAAGGGAAATTGGGTGGGTCGATTCGTTTTTGGGTGATAGGCCACAAAGTGTGGAAATCACGGGCAGCAGGGACCATATTGTGAATTACACTTATCGCTCAAGTTTCACAACCATGAACACAGGAGCCCCGCAAGGGTCACTTTTGTCTCCACTCCTCTTTATCATTTTTTGCAATGACTTAAACAGTGTCCTTAATGACCCTGATCTTTCACTTGCTCAGTTTGCTGATGATAAGATATGCGTAATATCAAACAAAGATGAAAAAATGGCTGTTAATCTTGCGAATTCCACTGCACTGAAAATGCAGAATTGGTGTGATGAAAAGCATCTAATTTTGAACCAAACTAAAACAAACTTTATTCATTTCCAAAACAAAAAGAAAGATAAAACTACCACAGCTCTTAATATTAATGGAACAGACATACAACAAGCAGAGGAAACGAAATTCCTAGGACTCACTATAACTAGGCTCTTGAACTGGCAGAGTCACGGAAGTGAGATCTGCAAGAAAATTACATCAGCCAACTTTGCAATTTATAATATAAGAGACATCGTTAGTAGGGGATCTGTGATTCAGTTTTATTATGCCTATGTACATTCACGCATGGCTTATGGTATCCTCTTTTGGGGCTCCCATAAGGAAACCATGCAGAGAATATTTGTTGTTCAAAAGAGAATAATCAGGACTGCATGTTGTGCCCCTGATCTGGAGCACTGTGCCCCATTGTTCCGGAGACTGGGCATAATGACAGTCTACGTTATATATGTACAAAATATGCTGTTTCACCTATAAAAATCCAAACCTTTTTCGGAAAAACAATGACACAAACTCAAATAAGAAAACAAGAAATAATCAGAGCCTTATTACACCATTGGATAGGACCAAATTGTATGAAGATAGTCCCTACTAATATGTGTGTGTTAAGATTTACAATGCAGTGCCTGGTGAGGTGAAAAGGTTAGAGGTTTACGGGAAGTTCAAAAAGAAAATAAAACCATTTTTTACACAACATCCATTCTATTCAGTAAATGAATTTTTCGACCAGACAAATAAATTAAACAGATATGGATATAACTGTGCTTACTGTTGATTCTCTCCACAAATTTTAAAACTGCATGTTGAGTGTGATTTTAATGGCCTACTAAAGAAAATAATGTCAATTAGGAAAAATTGTGTTCTTCTTGTCTGTGTTTGAAAGAACTCTAGTACCTATAGGTATATGTATGTAAAATCAAAAAAGGAATAAATAAATTGAATTGAAAAAAAAATTGAATTGAACCCTGTATAAAGTCACAGAGAGAACAGAGAAATAAAAGAATCACAAGCAGAATCCAAAAAAATGATTATTGAAGTGACGAGTACTAAGGTCATTCAAACTGGTGGGTAGGTACATCCTTATAAATTGTTATACCATTATAATAAATTGAGTTCCCAAGGGTCTGACCCATATTACGAGTATCTTCATTTTTTCTTAGATGATAGTTAGATGATAGTTTGTTCTTGTGTCTCAGTCATACCTAATTATGAATATTATTTCTGGTGATATGTTATTGATTAGTGTTGTTCTTGTTTAGATGAGTACTCGGATGAGTAGGTAAAATGTTTGCTAATCTTCAGGAAATAGGTAGGTACTGTATCAATTTTTTCATAAAAATGTTACAAAATTGTTGATCTTGATGTCAATTTTGTGAATAAAAGCAATAAAAAAAATTTAGAAACTGCATTTTTCATTATAAGGTAAAGTACCCAGTTGTTGACATGTTAAGGGTATCCTTGCTTATGATCACCACGCATTTTCCAAATTTTTAATCCCAAGGCTTTGATATATTTTTTGGTGTGATTTCAAACTCATAATTAAATGTGTAGATATATTATTTACCCTATATTCCTATTATTTATGTTATTATGCCAAAAATACCTGAAAGGTGATAAAACCCCAATAGTTGACACCATAGACAATAAAAAATAAAAAGACCTTCAAAAGTATAGCCGAAATAGGTTATACTATTACTGCGCATCCGGTTGCGCATAGCGCATTGCGGAATTTTTGGAAAGTTAGAGACTTACGAAAGATCAGTCCGATCATCCGATTCTGTTTCATCTTTCTCTGTCATACCAATTCACAAGACAAGGACACCGTATGAGTTACAGAGCTTTCCTAGCTGTTTTGTAGAAACCTATCAAACATTCATAACTATAGAAACTGTGACCGAGAAAACAAATAAGTAACCCGGGAAGTAACCTTAAAATAACGACATTTCCGTCCGTGTTGAAATTTGTCATTTTTAACCGATTGGGCGGTTGTCTAGAAGACTCGAACTCACAAAATCTAAAGAACAAGAAGAAGAAATTCTCATTTTTATTAAGGCACTCGGTATCGCGTACCTATAATATTATGTACAACTAGGATAAACTGAACCAGTAAGTATACATGTTAGTTTTGTGATATACGGCATATTTTTTTACTGTTTTAGGTGACCTCAGTCAGAAAAGATAAAATGTAGATGTTAGGCCTTGGCCAGCTTAGGTTGTACATACATTAAAGCATTTATAAGGGATGTAATAACTGTGTTTGTAAACTCTTTAGGTATTTGACCTATCTAGCTATAATATATATTTTTTCTAGTACAATTTAGTGTTTATTTTGCCTTTTTTTTTAATCTACCTACATCAAAAAATGACACAAAACTTTATGGAGCACCACATCATTTTTCTCATTCGGATTTGAGAAAAAAAGATGTGGAACAACATAAGTTTATTGTGCAATCAACTCAAGTCAAATTTCAAAATTCCCGCCATTTCAGTATTTGTTCCGGCTGTCACTATTGACGCCACCGTCGCTGTGACGTCAGCGCTATACAAACTTTCATGTTATCAATCAGGTACTCTTACCTTGGTTTATTATATTTCTCTATGGTTGACACCCAAAAAAGTTCACTTTGCCAAAAGTTGACACATTTTTGATCCAAAGGTTGACATATATTTTTTTACAAAACCAAATTTTTACTTTTAAGAAACTTTATCACGGTCTGTGGAACTAAGAAGTATATTTTTCTAAGTGTACAATTTTTTAAATGAAATATATGCACATAATAACCAATTATTTTAATTTTTTTTAAGTACATGTTGTGGTTCCATTACTTGACACTCTTGAAACAATAGTTGACATGTTGCCTGTATCAGTAGAAACCCTGGTAGAAACATGAATAATGTAAGAATCAAACTTTTTATGAATAAAAAATCACATTGGGAAACTTTTTGTTGGGAAAAAAATACAAATTTCAATTCCAAATTGGTAATAAAAGAAATTGCTTGGAAAGCATTGGTACAATGTGTTTTTTTGCTGATGTAGCTGCAGTGAGCCCCCTATCGCAATCATCCAACGCAGCAATCATGTCTTCTGGTAGTTCTAGTGCATATTTCAGCAATTTCCATTTTTCATACGTCATCTCTTGATTTAAAACTGAAAGCACCAATTGTTGACACTCTAAAGCTCCAAACATTGACAGGGGTAACAGGGGTGTCATCTATTGGATCTACGACCGTTACATTCCCCAAACCCATATCTAGGTTTCTTTTTAATCCAGAGCAATAAAAAGAGACAGACTACAATGTTAAAATATTTTTACCGCCAAAAATCCATAAGTTGACACTAGTGTCAACATTTGGATCACCCCTCGATTTGGGCTTCAATAGTTGACACCCCCCCTTAAAAAGTTTATGCCAGTTGTTTAAGAGATAAAACAATAATAAATATGTATTACAATGTATCTTATTATACAGTAAATATATATTATTCATAATTTATCAACCCTACCTTAGCTTTGAGAACTTTTGTTTTTATATCTTTTTAACTATTTTCACTAGAAATCTGGGAAAAAATTCAAACATTTGCTACTTCTTGCCACAATTTTGAAAAAACTTATCATTTCAAATCCATAGGTACATCAGCTATAGCCTGAAAAATGGCTCCAACAATACTATAAGCTATTTCAGTTAGCTTATAACCCATATAAATTCTTATTTTTGGGAACAATATGCTAATGTGTCAACTTTTGGGACCCTGTCAACAACTGGGTACTTTACCTTACTCTTCGACCATATTATACTCAACTGCTTTAGTGATCCTAATCAAACAATCTTGCCAATTTTGCTAAGAAAATAATTGCTCAAATACCTCAGTCCCAATTCTGGGAATGAAGATGAGCTGTTGGCCGGGTTTCTTTCAGAGACTCTAATGTTATAGATTCATATAAGTACTTACTCATTTATTTTTGGTAGGTAGGTACCTATAATTCCTAATTTTGAAGGTAAAAACAAGGCATAACCGCATTGAATATGGTTACCAGATTGTGGGGAACAAAGGAGATAAAACGCTAATGATTTTATACAAATGCCTTTAATAAATAAACCTAGAAATCAACAATAGTTACCTTCCATCTGCTGTCCACTCTAAACAATTCACACATCCCTGATGTCCTTCCAGTTCAAAGCTACATCCCAATCTCTGAATCAGTTCGTAAGTAAATTGGCAATATTTTCTCGTAAAGCTGGCCGCTTCTCCGTTCACCTCTCTATATTGGAGCATTTGCAGAATATTTTTCCTTGTATTGGCCCTGGTTTTACCCAATTTGTTTTCCATTTTCTAGAGCAAACTAATCTTGTTTATGTTGGTCAAATGTTTGAAGGTTAACTTACCAAGTATTTTTAGTTCATTTGTATAAACATTTAAGTAATTTAGGTGATATTTATTTGCACAAATGTTTTTATTTGATAGTGAAAGCGGAGACTTTAAAATACACAAACAAAATAATATTTTGTTATAACATATGTCAAAATTTGACAATTAATAAATATTAACTTCAATATGCAATCTATTCTACAGCTGTTATGATGGTGTCCTTTTCTAATTGCTTTAAATAGAAAAGGAGACATTAAAAATTGTCTTGGAAAATAAGGAATTTTTGTATTTTTATCAAAAGATTTTTCTATTGACATATATTTTCCAAAAATAATACAAATACTATCAATAATAAATCATAATTTAGTGAAATTATTAAAATCCGCAATCCATTGTTATGTAATAATTAATTCAAATTATGAAATTCAAATTTCCCACAAATACAAATTGACATAAATGACAATCATCTGTTCAGATTTTTTGATTTTTATGGTTGGCAATGGTAAAAATTCTTGTTCACACGTGTTGAAAATATTCAGTTTAGGATTGTTTTTTCAAAAAAACTTGATAAAATTGTGTTCAAAATACTTGTACGATGTCGGTTCTACAACGGGTGGTGTAAGTGTGCAATTAGCTTTAATTTAAACCCCAAAATTAGGTGAGTTTCTAACGCTTTTCCCCATTGTTTTTGTAGAAAACCAACCACACATAAAGGCAAAAAAGTCCTGCTCAAAAAGGAGCCTCAAATAATCGAAGGCACGAAGCGGGCGATCTTTTTCAAAGGGCGCAAAACGTCGGAAAAGGTGCGGAACTTATTAAAAGACTTGTACCTGATAAAGAAACCTGATGCTCAAATGCTAAATAAAAAGAACGACATTACTATCTTTGAGAATCCCCAACCTGTGGAAGCTTTCTGTAAAAAACACGACAGTGCAATGTTCCTAATGGGAAGCCACAGCAAAAAACGTCCTGATAATCTAGTCGTAGGGAGAACCTTTAATTATTCTATACTAGACATGATTGAACTTTATGTTGAAAACTATGATGGACTGCAAGAATTCGCCAATGACAAAATAACTGTGGGGACCAAACCTTGCTTGATTTTCAACGGGACTTTGTGGGAACAATCTGACGAACTCAAACAACTCAAATCTATATTTATAGATTTTTTCCATAGGGAAGAAGTGGAGGCTGTAAGACTGCAAGGTCTCGAACATTCTATTAGCTTTAATGCTACACCAGATGGTAAGATTTGTTTGAGATCTTACAAGGTTTTGCTCAAGAAGTCTGGAGTGAGAACACCGAGGGTGGAACTGGAAGAAATTGGTAAGTGAATTTGTAGTTTTAAAAGCAGCCAGCCTCCTAGCTGGATCAAATCCAGGCATAGTGGAATATTGCTTTTCTACTTTCCTTAAAAATCTAATGTGGGATTTAATAAATTGCTTGCGTCAATCAACGGTTTGTTAAGACTGATTATTTCATTCATTATAAAATAGACCCATCAGACAACGTCATTTTTTGAATGAATTTTGTTTAAATAAGTGATTATTTCACAAGACCTTGTTTATCAGCGACAATTCCACTCATGTATAAATAATCCCGTTTAAACTGTCAAAAATTATAGTTTGCTAGCGGATAAATAGGAAGGAAGAGAAAATATAACTGGATAAAAAAATCGGATAAATTTTCTGTTGATGCAATCGTTACCATAGTAAAAATTGCATACTAACTTGGTTTTTGAATCATCTGTCAAATAATTGTCACAAAAATTCACAAATTCGATCAATTTAGCCCTGATTTTAGCTTATTAAAAGTGTTTTGTTATCTGAGATAAATAAATATTTTGTTTTGATTTTACATTCGTGGAATTGCCGTACTAAATACCATTCGAGCTCAGATTTTGAGCAGGATATTTTTTTGCTTGCTCGCTCATACTTACTTTCATGCAATTTATCTCGATCTGTTCAATAAAATCACTCGAGCTGCGCTCTCGTGATTTTGTCGGAACAGCTCTCGTTAAATTTCCTGAAAGTAAGTATTCGAGACCAAGCCAAAAAATATCCGGCTAAATCTGAGCTCTTAAGGTATTACCTACGATTAAATTTTTGTTTACCTTTTTTGACAGAATTTTGATAGAAATATTCTGACATTTTATAATAAATAGAACTCTTTGGATAGGATTGACGCCAATAATTCAATCCTAATTATTCAGGAAATAATCTAGCCGTATACCACTCGACCTATAAATTTAAATGGATTAAACTATCCAAATATTTTTTGCATAATTTTGCTTTTTGGCAAATAGTTTCATGCACAATAACTTTTAAATGAAATCCCTCGTCTCGGGCTTTTATTAAGTTATTGTGCATTCAACTATTTTCCAAGCAAAATCATGCTCAAAATATGTTGCATAGTTTAATCGATTAAATTTAAAGGTCTTGTGATATAATATATGATTATTATTATTATTATTATTAGGACTCTATTTAGCATGTACGGCTAATTTACAAAACATAGAGTACATAATATAATATTCATTTACAACTATAAATTGCACAGTGTATGTATACATAAAGCACACAATACAATACATGTCATCAAACATTGTTATGTCTAATAAAATTTGATAAAATAAAATAAAAATAATAAATTAAATTAAGATTATTTCAGCCACAGCTATAGAAAGTTAAACATAGTTTTCGATAATAGTACCTAGTACATTGTCACACTGAACACAAGCTACAAACAGGGTATATTTACACATTCAGACATAAAGTACTCAACGATTCCTTTCTAAGCATCTCCAACAGCCACACATCAAGCTATTAGCCATTTTTTGACCAGGTTGGAGGAGTTGCTTTCTCTTTTGCCTTTAAAATCAAATATTTTGGTGGCGGGTGATTTTAATATTAATTATCTAGATAAAAATTCTGTGCACACCCAGAGCCTGTCTTCAATCTTTTTGTCTTTTAATCTGAAAATGTTGGTGCAGGATCCAACTCGTATAACTAATACCTCAAGTACTTTAATTGATTATTTTTGTTCAAATTTTAGTGACAAGAGCTCTTCCGGGACTAAGGTAGTGCCTTCGGCTTTATCAGACCATGAAGCCATATTATCTGTAATAAGTTTAAATACCAAAAATATTAAAAGTATAAGAAAGGGGAGAATTTATAGTAAATGCAATTTTGACAGATTTAGAAGAGACTGCCAAAAAATCAATTGGGAGCAGATTAAGTGCTCATCTGACCCTCTAAATGAGTTTAACAAACAATTGGTTAACCTGTTTGAAGAAAGTTTTCTGTTAAAAACAATAAAACAAAAAAGAAAAAAGTCATGGGTAACAAAGGGAATTAAGACCTCTTCAAAAAACCTTAGATTTTTGCACACACTGAGAAAATATAATCCTTCAGAATTTGTAATTAGTTACTTCAATAAATATAGATCAATTTACCGTAAAGTTATAAAAAATGCCAAAAAAAATCACTATAATGTTAGAATTAGTAATGCGAAAAATAAATCAAAAGAAATTTGGAATATAGTGAATGATCTAAGGGGAAGTCACGGTAAGGGTGATTATCAGAACGACATAGATTCAGATAGTTTTAATAACTTCTATTGTTCAATAGCCGAAAAGTTGAGGAAGGATATATGTTCTGATACTAATCCTATGGTTTATCTAGGGAATATATCTGTAATTGATTCATTTTGTCTTTACCATACTGACATAAATGAAATCAAAAACATATTCAAATCAATAAAAAATAATTACTCAGCAGGTATTGATGGCATTTCATTGAGGATATTTATTAACCTTCTGGACTCTGTACTTGAGGAGCTTGCTACAATTATAAATATTTCTTTCGACAGGGGAATTTTTCCGGATAGCTTGGGCACAGCGTTGGTAATGCCTCTTTTTAAGGGTGGAAACTCTAACGATCCCTCTTGTTTTCGACCCATCTCAATGCTTCCTACACTTTCAAAAATTGTAGAGAAAATTGTTAAGGTTAGAATGTCTTCTTTTTTATTTATTTATTTATTTATTCAATAACAAACGGGTTAAAACCCAATCGTACAATAGTACTAAAACTAGAAGATAGTATCCAAGAATAGGTAAAATTGAAACAAACTATAAGACATTATATAGAAACAATAAAAAAAAAACATAAAATAGAATATAAAAACATTGAATACAGAACTTTCCATCAAAAAGAAAAAAAAAAAAGGCATAACCTGTTAAATAAAAACCAATTTGGTTTTCAGAGTGAGAAGAGCACTAGTGATGCAATCTTTAATTTTCTTGAGGAACTTTATCTGGGTCTGAATGGAAGAGAAATGGTAGCGGCAGTGTTCTGCGATTTTTCCAAAGCATTTGATTGCGTGGATCGCGGGATACAGTTGCAAAAGCTGTATCGTTATGGATTTAGGGGCAGTGCTTTGACTTGGCTTGGGTCCTACCTGGCAAATAGGCGACAGGTGGTTAGGGGGCGTCACGGTACATCGACTGTACGGACCATTGATTCTGGGGTTCCACAGGGTTCAGTGCTTGGCCCATTATTGTTTCTCATTTACATCAATGACCTAGCTTCCATCAATATAAATGGAGCCTTTACATTATTTGCTGATGATACCACGATACTGTGGCGTGGAACAAGTGATGATACTTTGGAAGAAACAATAAATAGAGACATACAAATTATAAAGAAATGGTGTGACACAAACAGCCTGACTTTTAACATAAGCAAAACCAATCTTATATCATTTAGGGGAAACGCTCCAAGTATCTCACTGAATGGTGGAGCTGTGGAAAGTACAGACTGTGCAAAGTTTTTGGGAGTTTTTATTGATTGCAAGTTAAAGTTTGATATGCATATTATAATGTTAAGGAAAAGGTTGGCCTCTGCTTGTTATGCTGTTAGAATTGTACATGGTGAACTTGGAGCCAAAACAGCAAGAGATGTATATTTCTCACTGATAGAGTCTCATTTGAGATATGGCATACAGTTTTGGGGCTTTGCCAGCCGGCATCTTATTCAGTCTGTTTTTGTCTTGCAGAAGCGGGCTGTAAGATATTTGAGTGGTGCTGGTCACAGAGATCACTGTAGACCGCTGTTTATTGGGGAGGGGATTCTAACATTGGCTTGTATTTTTATCCTTAGTACAGTAGAGTTGGTTCGTAAAAAATGCAGGGGATCTGATGTCGCCTCAGCAAGTGCTTACGCGACAAGATATAGCAGTGAAAATCTGAGTCTCTGCATTCCTAAAAGTACCCTTACTAAACATTCAATTATATATGAGGGTAGAAAAATGTACAATCACTTGCCGCTGGAAATCAAGAATCTAGAAAGTGACAAAAAGTTTGGCCAATTAGTAAAGAGGATGTTATTGAAAAAAGCTTATTATTGCCTTGACGAGTTTTATGCGGATGATTTATGTTTGTGAAGTAATGTTTGTTTTTTTTTCTATTTTAAGCTTTTCAAATTGTATTTGTGTTTTAAGGAATTTTAGCTGTTTTTGATGTTTTTTTTTTTTTTTTTTTTTCTATTTGTTTTTCTATGACCACTGAGTTTATACTGTTTTATATGTTTTTATTTTCAGCTTTGTACATGAGGGTATTTAAACTCTTTATACAATAAAGCATTTTTTGATTTGATTTTTTTGATTTGATTTGATTGTCGATTAATAACTTTTTCAGTTTCTATTTAAATATATTAAGCGTTGAGCTGCTTTTTACATCATTTGGTAGTTTGTTATAACTAATAAGGCCATTATGGAATAATGCCTTTTCAGTGCTCTTTTTATTCTTGGTTGCTACATGCAAGTCATTCTGAGATCTTGTATTGTGATCGTGAACGTTACGGTTGTACAGCAGTTTCGATGACAAGTACAGGGTGATTCTTTAAGAATGGCACTCGGCCATATCTCAAAAACTATTCATCGTAGTCATGTCGGAAAAAAATTATCCCATGAATATGGCCAAGAGAAAATGCTGGAAATATATTTCAGCTTTCTAAAATGACCTTAAGGGGGCGTAACCCAACTGTCAAAGTACAAAAACGGTTTTATTTTTTAAATTTCAAATGGAAATGTATCTCAAAAATGCTAGCAATAGATTTTTCATGAAATTTCACACAATTTTGATTCATGACTTTTTACCATAACTTATCGGATAAGACAGTTATGAGCTGTCAAATATTGCAACTTAAAAACCCGAATAACTCCAAAACGACTTAACGAATTGGGTCGATCTTAGGTTCGTTAGAAAGACAAGCGTCTGTTCTTTAATTTCATTGTAAAAAAATCCAACTTCAGTTAGTTGGACTGACTCTATGGGTGGATATTTAAAAACAATTGAATTTTTCAAATTTTTCTTGAAATTTTCAAATGGAACGGTATATTTAAGATATGTTCAATCAATTTTTGAGGATGTTTTACACAGTTTTTCTTTAATAAACCTTCCTGCAAACGAATTCCAGAGAGTGTTAAATTTAATTTTATCAAAAATAATCAATATTTATGAAAAAGCCCTCGTAAATAATGACTTTGCTTTTCTGACAGTTGATTGTCATCAGGAAATTATAATAGTAACTACAGTATTATAAAATTTGGCACTCGCGTACTGTGGATTTATTCATTTTTCATTCTGCTCTTTCTGTAAATACTAACAGAGATAATCCAAAACCAGTCTATTTTTTTTATAAGCATTGTCCATTTTTCAAAATAATTAGATTTTAGTGGCGGCGATTGCTGCATTTTCATTACATTCATGCAGAATCTCAAGGATGTCCTGTGCTTCTCCATTTGGGAAATGCATTTGACTTTAGAAAATAGCGTTTGAAGTTTCGAAAATGTGTCAGCCTGACATATTTAACTGGTATTTGCTCAATTTACTGGGGCTTTTTCATAAATACTGATTATTTTTAATAAAATTAATTTTAACACTCTCTGGAATTCGTTTGTAGGAAGGTATAATAAAGAAACACTATGTAAAACATCCTCAAAAATCGATTTAACATATCTTATGCCCGTATTACATCTGTGTATTTTTCCGTGTATTTATTCATGTAGTTCAGGGTGCCAACATTATTTTGTTTTTCATAATGCTGATTTATGTTGCGTTTGAAGATTTTCGGTTGTCACCCTGAACTACATGAATAAATACACGGAAAAATACACAGATGTAATACGGGCATTAAATATACCGTTCCATTTGAAAATTTCAAGAAAAATTGGAAACATTCAAATGTTTTCAAATATTGACGCATAGCGTCAGTCCTACTAACCAGAATTTGAATTTTTCACAACAAAGTTAAAGAACAGACTCTTGTCTTTCCAATGAACCTAAGATCGACCAGATTTGTTGAGTCGTTTTGAAGTTATCCGCTTTCTTGTGTTGCAATATTTGACAGCTCATAACTATCTTATCCGATAAGTTATGGTAAAAAGTCATGAATCAAAATTGTGTGAAATTTCATCAAAAATCTATTGCTAGCATTTTTTAGATACGTTTCCATTTGAAATTTTAAAAAAAACCATTTTTGTACTTTGACAGTTAGGTTACGCTCCCTTACGGTCACTTTAGAAAGCTGAAATATATTTCCAGTATTTTCTCTTGGCCATATTTATGGGATAATTTTTTTCACCCTGTACATTGGCATTACAGAACTCTTTATTCTATAAATGAATGTCATGGCTTGATAATTTAAAAAATTCTCGATGGATAACCAGTTTAGAGACAGTAACATAGATCTAACCGCCTTGTCTTTGGGACAATAAAGTATTACTCGCATCACTTTGTTTTGTAACTTTTGCAGCCTATCTTTTCCGGTTTTGTTCATCATGTACAGCACCGATGATGCGTATGTAAGATGTGGTAGAATAATGGTATTATACACCATGATGCGAGTCCACTTTGATAGAAAAGGTGCTACTCTAGTCAGGACACCCGTGTTTTTTTGCTATTTTGTTAGTAATATAATTATTGTGTTCCCTAAATTGAAGCCTTCTGTCAATTATAATGCCCAAATACTTGATCTCTTCAACCATCTCAATATCTTCACTTCCGATGGCAATTTTAAATGGAGTTGCCATATTATATTGCTGATTATTAGCAATAAGCATAAACTTTGTTTTTGATGCGTTTAAATTTAGTAAATTTCCATTACACCACAATAATACATTCTCCAAGTCTCCATTAATAACATCAGTCACCAATTTCAAATCTCTAGAACAGAAGTAAATTAAAGTGTCATCTGCAAATAGATGGATCTGGCAGCTTGTTATACACTTAACAATATCATTAATATATATAAGAAACAGTAATGGCCCCAATTTACTTCTTCAAATTTTTGGATCATTGTCAAATGTTGCAGGAAGACAGGACATCCCTGTGGCTGCAAGATTGTTGAC
The DNA here is from genome assembly GCA_917834065.1 of Ceutorhynchus assimilis. Classification (NCBI taxonomy): domain Eukaryota; kingdom Metazoa; phylum Arthropoda; class Insecta; order Coleoptera; family Curculionidae; genus Ceutorhynchus; species Ceutorhynchus assimilis. The sequence continues at coordinate 11,954,968 of OU892281.1, forward strand.
AGCTTCCCCAACTTAGGCAAAAACGTAAGCTTGCCAACATCTCACTCCCTATAATTTTTAGGAACAATGTTTACTGCCAAAGGGTTAATACAACATAATTGTAGGTACAAGAGATATTTTCATGGACAAGATATCCCTTACATATCCCAGATTACCAGGGATCTCCCTAAGATTTCCTCTAATCTCTCAAGATTTCGCTGGGTCTCCCTAATTTTTCAGGGATTTTGTAGAATATCAGCACAAGTGCACAGTTAGAACACACATATCCTCGGTCTTCTATGCAAATGTCGCCCTCTTGAATCCACTGCCTAATACCATCTATGTTTCTTTCAAATTGTTATGTTGGTCAGAGACATACGGTCTTGCATGTGAAGTAGTATATAGGTATACCTATACCCGTTGTGTTGGTGATTTTACATAGTGGGTAAGTATACCATGCAGAAAGCATCGAGTATATAAGCTCCGCCTCCAAGCCTAGTCCAGCTTTGGTTCAGTATTGAAAATGTCTGTAATGCGGTATAGAATGTAGTTAGACTGCGCGTCAAATGCGGTATAGTTTGTACTCAGGTTCTCAGAAACGTGACAACGCCGAAAGTATCCAGGGATTCTAGAACCAACGATTCTTATACAATCGATCATTTTCAAATACTTCGCACTTCGCGAGTGTTGCAGAGTGAAAACAAAGCAAGATGGGTGAGCCAAGTACGTTAGAGATTTAATTAAAAAAATTACAACCTGAGGTAGAAATACAAAATTTTGGAATTTAAAAGTTGTCCAGAATATAGGGTTCTAATTGGATGCAAATTATGGGGAGTGATTTTGCCGAGGATTTTGCAGAAGTTAAGAGTTTTATGGAAAAGCTTAGTGCCGATACATATAGGGTTGTCGTTATGTATGGAAACAGTCTGATATTTCAGAACCGGCTTGAAAAAAAATTACAATATTTCCTATCTGGTGGTTTTTGGGAATGCCCGATTCAATGGTGGTATTTGCAATGTTGTCAAGTTTACCGTTTCTTAAATGTGTAACTTGATTTTTTTAAATGGATGCCCCTCTTTATTTTTATTGTAATTAATTCAGCGTCCCAACATTACTAAAACCCCTAAATGCCAAAACTCAATTTTACTTGGCTGATGAAATATGGCAACACAGATTTTTTGATAAAATGCATGGAAACAGTCTCGTATTCCAGAAAAGACTTTCGCAAAATGTACAATATTCCGTACATGGGGGTTTTTGGAAATGCCCGATTCAATGGTGGTATTTGCAATGTTGCCAGTTTACCGTTTATAAGATGCCGTATGTAACTTGATTTTTTTTTTTAAATGGATGCCCCTACAGGCATTTACATACGGCATCTTAGAAACGGTAAACTTGGTCATATTGCAAATACCACCCTTGAATCGAGAATTTCTAAAAACCCCCAGGTAGGGAATATTGTACATTTTGCTAAAGTTTTTTCTGAAATACGAAACTGTTTCCATACATTTCAACAAAAAATCTGTGTTGCCATATTTCAAAGACCAAGTAAAATGGAGTTTTGGCATTTAGGGGTTTTAGTAATGTTGGGACGCTGAATTAATTACAATAAAAATAAAGAGGGGCATCCATTTAAAAAAATCAAGTTACATACGACATCTTAGAAACGGTAAACTTGGCAACATTGCAAATAGCACCACTGAATCGGGCATTTCCAAAAACTCACAGGTAGGAAATATTGTAATTTTTTTTCCATACATACTGACAACCCTGTATACAAACTGGAGAGTTCTATTATGTGGAACAGGGTAAAGGGATGCAATGCACAAATTGACATCAAAATTTAAAAATTAACTAAAGCCACTATCCGACGTGACAGTTATTTGAAAAATAGTCTGAATGCCCAAATATAAAAAACATCAGGGTTTGTTATAGGGTTGGAATAGTGATCCCGCATGCGAGCCTTTTTCGCGATTACGTACTATACCCCATTTTGCGCACTGCTGATTACATTCTATACCGTATTGCAATCACTCAAAGTATAGGGTACGGTTCCCTGACGACTGAACGAACAGAATACTGCGATTTTGGCGGTTATGATATCACAATTCTTTCCTGCACAATTTATCTTCACAAGGAATTTTCTCGGAGACTATTTTGTATATAGGAATGCGATTTTCACAAGAGATCTTAGATTTTTTTTCTTGGTTTAAGTACCTTAAGTCGTTTTTTAGGGTCACAACCCCTTTAATACTGAACCAAAGCTGGACTGAGCTTGGGGGGGGGGCTTATAGACTCGATGCTCTCTACATGGTATACTATGTAAAATCGCTACCCGTTGAGAGCTAAAATAATTTCGGGTTTTATCCTCGGTTTTATCAAATGACGTCTGTATGCCTGTAATAAGTTCAATAAGATAGCGCAGAGCGCGGAAATTACTGCTTTTAATTATGTGCAATTATGCACCGTCAATAGGTCAATTCTCACATGAGTCTCTGACAGTTTGCAACCTGTTAGAAAGCATCGCCCATATATGTTTTCAATACCGTTGTTCCAAGATAAATCGGTACCTTATCTGGGCGATTATTTCTGACAGTTTGCAACAGATATGTTTGCAAACTGTTCATGAGTGTCATTTCTACATTTTTATAAAGTGACAACAAATTGAAGTATATTGCATCTGATATCTTTCAAACTTAATATAACTCGAATATCGCTTGTTTGATTTTTTTGTGCCAATGATAATTTTTGTAAAGAATGTCCAGGAGCACAACATATCCAAATTTCACCAAAAGCCATTTTCCATAAGATTAGCGCGGGTTCCTTTCCAAAAACCTGGATTTTTGACAACCCTGCTCCCCAGATTTTCCGAATCCTTCCAAGATTTCCTTGAAGAGTTTTGGATAACTCCTGCAGGGTGTACACAGAATATCTCGTTCTAAATAACCCCTCATTAACTGGACTCAATTTGGCATAAAATTTGATTATTATTATAGCAAATAATCTCACTGCATTTTCAATAAAAAATTCCATTATTGTACTTTTGTGTTTTCCCATTCGTTTGACTCCTGTATTTTTTATAGGTCCCAGAATAGATTTCACTCTCAGACGAACAAAACTACCATCGCCTGACCTAATGAAAGACGCTTGTAAGAAACCAAAGGAACTTAAAGTCGGCAAGAAGAAGAACATCAGTACAGATGCTTTGGGTACAACACACGGACGTATTCATATTGGTAAACAAGAAATCAACAAAATCCAGACGCGCAAACTGAAAGGTCTTAAAAAGACCATGCAAGAAAAGAAGGCAGCTAAAAGGAAGGCTCTAGTGGAATCGAATGATGGAGTAGAAAAAAGACAAAGGGCTGACTAGGATTTTTGTTGCAATTTTTAATTGTTTTTGGGAGGATAATAATTTATTGACAAAAATAATGCACTTTTTACATTGTTTTATTTGAATTTTTAACTTTGACATTATTTTTGACAGTAAGTTTAGTTATAATTTTGTGGTCTCAGGTGAAAATCTGAAGAAATTTGTTTTTGTTTCTACAAGACAAAAAGATTTCTGCCTAAACAGTAATAAATGTAAATTTTTGAATTCAACGGTCATAATTTTATAGTTGAGATCGTTGCTCTTTTAAATTACCTATCTTGTTCATTAAGCATGCTCTTATCTGAAGATGTTTCCTATAATTTTCTACTGTGTTGTCTTCCCTTTAGGTTTGTAGATATTTTATGAAATATTTAACTAAGCGTTATACATAGTAATTAAGGAGGTAATTTTAAGATGTAAATATATTTTTTAAAGAAATTGCTTTAGAAAGAAATTATGAGTTTCATTTGGCTGATTTTTTAATTCCCAATATTAACTGATCCTACAGGTCTCCCAAAAGGGGAATGAAAAAAAAAAGACACAAATACTATTTCTGTATTTATTTTTTTTAAAAAATGTTAGTAACATATAAAATATAAAGGTAGGTAAATAAAAATGCAATAAAAACCTTAAAAAAAGCAACAACCATATTAAAAATTACCTAAAATTGTTAATATAATGATAATTATTATTGCAACTAATATATTATTTTGGGCTATAAAACAAGCATTAAGAATTATTCAAACCACCAAACTTTATTGGTTTATGAATAATGTGATGGTGATAATATTTTTCCAGTCTTTATGTGAAATTAATTAATTAATTAAAACATTTACTATATTTAATCCTAGTGTAGCTGCAACCTTTGATTAATCCACTGTTTCATTTCAGAGTACCTAAAAATCACAATACATTGAAACAAATTATTTCCGCAAACATCTCATCTCAAACATACTTTTCTTTGATTTTTGCCACCTCCTTTTCCTCTTGCGAATAATACTGGTGCAGAATGGCTCTGCATTCAACAAGAGAAAGATTCAAAAATTGCGCTACTTCACTACTAACTTCCTGGGTATTATAACTATCCATAAGAAACAATTTTGATACGTCTTCGTGAGGACCTAATAGGACTCTGGCTAGAAGTGGATATTCGTCATCTTTTAAACGTCTTTGTTCTATAATAATAATTAAAAATAAATGTTATTACTATATAAAATGGTGAATCATTTTTTTACCTCCATTATCTCTGATAATGAACAGAGCAAAATGATTCGAGTCGCTCTCAACTTTGTATTTCTCTAGCAACAATTTTATAACGTCTTGGGTATTGACCATGGATGTCACCCAAACACTCATTTGACTGCCATGAGGAGGTGTGAAAAAACTTGTTTCCCTATCATAAAAATGTCCATTGATTGAACATCGTCTTTTCACCTGAAACAAAATTAAATATAATTGCATCAAATATTATTGAAAACTACAAAATCAACCTTGCTTCTTGATAATCGCTTGCCTGGCCTTCTTCTTATAGCTGTGGAACCGCTTTTTTGGGGCCTCCTAAGTACCACTTCATTGTTTTGTTCAGATTGTGTTGTAATTTCAGCACTTGTGATGCTCAATCTATCAAATTCTGGCGATTGACTGTCTCTTCTTAGTCTTTCTAAACAATCCGGTCCTGACATAGACCTGAAATAAGTATACTTGATTTACTTAAAAACTGCTTAGAACAGCTTTTTCAAATATCTAGAATTTATTATGAAGGACTTGGGATAAATTATAGGAAAACTTCAAAAGTAACAACTCCTAATCAGGATTTCCTGAAAAGAGTTAGATACAGATACTAATCTAGGTTTTTCTAGACAATCTGGTCCTGACATAGACCTAAAATATACTCGATTTCCTTGAAAACTGCTTGGACAGCTTATTCAAAAATTCAGAAATCATAGTGAAGACTTAGCAAATTTTCTACCTAAATTATTAATAATAAAACATTCTCACCTATTTAAATTATTACTATTCAAAATCCAAGTGTCATCTTTACTAAAAGACCGGGTCAAGAGAGGTATTCGATCCTCACTCAAGCTACTATCAGTCACAATACCATTATCTAAAGATGCCTTTAAAGTTCCTGAATCCTCTGTAATTGTCTGTGCAGAAGAGGCAATTTTTGTATTATCAGACAAACTAGCTGAATCACTGTCAGTACTAATTTGTGATGGTAAAGGCAAAGGCATGGTTTGATACAATTTATCATTTCCATCGACTTTTCGTTCAACTTGAAGTAGATCATCCAATTCATCCCATTCCATATTTTTGATATCCAATTTCGATGGTAATGTTACACTTTTTGGCATTGCATTTTTTGGAGAGTTTGGATCGCTATCTGATAAGCTTGAATCAATAGAATCTGAACCACTTTCAATACCTGTATCTGATTTGCTCAGCTCTACAGTACTAGTAGTGGAACAAGTAGATATGTCATTGAAACTGGTGTCTCTGGATATATTTTGTATATCCTCGTCAGTGTCGTATTCAGGGCTGCTGCTGACCCTGCAAGAATTTCGTTTTCTTACAGTTACAACAGTCCTTTGATCGTCGTTTTCTTTCAAATGGATCACCCCCTGTACACCCCAGTGAATACGTAGAGAACCTTCAAGCACAAAACGTCCGTTAACTTCTCTAGAACGAATTTCACCACTTTTTCCTTCAAAGAATTGATTGTATACCTAAAGAAAAATTAGCATTAATATATATTTATTTTTTTTTAAATCTCATTTCATACTTTAATCTTTGATTCCAATGCGGATCGTGGTAAAGAAGGTTTGTTGCTCAATTTGGGAGACTCCTTTTTCCCAAAACTTGTGTGAGATTCTACTCTGGTTCCGTGACCGAATAACTGAGGACCAAATAAAGCTCCATAACAAGGTACGTGACAATAAGGTACTCCTTTGTGCTCGGCATGTTGTCCTGGGTTAAGTCTTTTGCCACATTCCTCACAACGCAAGCATTCCGGATGCCAGTTGTAGCCCAGGGAGTGTTTTCTTTCAGCTGGAAATGGATACATGATTGTTTGAGAACAGAAGAATTTATAAAAATTTATTAGCATATTTTTATTACCGTAGTTTAAGCAAATTTAATCCTAAAAATAGAGTTTTGGATTGGTTTAAAAGGCAACCACATCCGAATTGATTGTATTTATAATGTGACAGTGAAACAAAAAATAAGTGATTAAAAAGCAATTATTTCCAAATTTGTAATGTATGATTTGGTGCATTGAACTGCTGTTTAGGGCTTGATTTAGAGGGGTTTTTGAATGGTAGGTATTTTTGAAAATGATTTTTTGTTAAATTATGTGCTTTATCCAACCAATTTTTTCTTTTTTATATTGTGAAATTTCAAAAAACTCCAAAGTTAGTTTGGGGTCAACTATATTTATTTTGAAAAGTGTAGTCTTTGAGATGAATCTCTATAATTAAATGTATACATTATTGTATTATTTCTTATAATTTACCATATAATTTACACACATTACACAAACAAAGACAATAACAATTAAAATAAATACAAAAAGTAGAATGGCTTTAATGTATTCAACTGTTATTACTCACCGAAATAAACCGGCTTCTGGCACTTATGGCATTTCCACATATTCACCGGACTGCTTTGGTTAAATTACAATAGTTATGTAAACCAATTATTAATAATTATTTAGTTAATAAATAAATATGAAAAGGCAAAAAAACATAAATAATAAAGGAGGTGAGCCAGCTGCCAAACGTCAAACTTGTGTCAGTGTCAGATGTAAGGCAGCCACGAACAATGGATTCGTAGCGATTTCTATTTGAGTGAACAAAGGTGCACTCATTGCATGTTTTTATTAAATCAAACAAAAAAAAAATGAGCGATGATGAATGATTTTCCTTATAGAGAAGCCGTGTTCGTGTTTGTCATCTTTTTCGTTGATTTGCTCCTAAATTTTGACAGGCACGTGATTTGTGAGCGTATTCGTAAGCCATTTTCCAGCTGTGTGCTTCAAGCACGGTGCAGCACAGTGTTCTGTGTTTGACGCAAAAGTTAGCAGCTCTCGAAGCGCAGTACGGCTGGAACACGAACATGCGCTTGAAGCATTTGCGCGGGCAAAAGCTCGATTGCGTGCTCAAAAGCGTCAGCTGGAAAGCGGCTTTTATGAGTGGATCATTTTTTTTTATTCTGGCCGTGTTCGTTTTTGTCATCTCTTTCGTATATTTACTCCGAAATCTTGACAGGCACGTGACTAATCAGAGTTTCAATTTAAGCCCGTATTCATATGGGGTTTTCCATTTGTACAGTGACTTCCATTTGTTATGCACTCAGTAGTAGCGTTCATCAGAACGTAGCGATACTGTGGCGATCAAATTATGATGGAACAAAATGGCGTCCGCTCCAGCGATACGGTCTCAAGGATAATACACACCAAGGATAATGCACACCAATACACACTACTATATTATAATTGCTCATTGGCTACGTTTTTGGTAATCGCCGCCATATTAGTGTATCACCTTTGCCGATGTCATTAACTAAGTCGTCAGCGACGTCAGCAATTCGCGCCAGCGGTCGTAGTTTGGAATTTAAATTTATGATGAAAAATATAATTCAATCTTGATTAACATAATAGGCAAAGAGGAAGATACCAACTAGATCTAAAAAATAGTTGTTTTATGGCCGTTCCCACCAACTATTTCAGGGGAGTCTTAGCCTTAACGAAAAGTATTCCCTAAATTACATTTAGCTATTAGAATGTTAATTAATGTAGTAAAACAAAACCAAGTATGCATAAAGCAAAGCCCGCGGAATCATAACCTGTGGTGCAAATAGACTACGTCAAGGCGGGAAACGTCATGCTGCCTGCGTCACAACTAGTGATTTGGCGTGGTTGGGGTCTTCAAATTTGTTCTACAAAGGCCTTATATGAGGATAGGTTATTCTCGCGATGAACCCATGACGTCACGCAAAATTGGTTCGAACCGCTTCGAAATACAATCCAATCCACGTTTTTGAACCATTTTCACGCGCCGAGAAGCTATGACGTCATTATGAAACTGGTTTAAACCAGTTTTGGAAAAGGTGTCAAAAATTTGAGACGCGAGAAAACACCTCTGTTTTCATGAGTTTCTCACGAAAGCATTTGTGTTCATGATATCATGGAAGTAGTTCGTGGCGAAAATTCAATTTAACATTCTAAACAGCTCGTTTGAATCTTCCTCTTTGCCTATTATGTTAATCAAAATTAAATGATAGTTTTCATCATAAATGTATATTCTAAACTACGACCGCTGGCGCAAACAGTTGACGACGTAGTTGATGACGTTGTCAATGGTGTTACACAATATGGCTGCGATTCCCAAAAACGATCGAGGCCGATAAGCAATCTTGTGTAGTAGTGTTCAATGAGTAGTGTGGCTCTAAGGTAGTGTGTATTATCCTTGATGCGGACTGATCAATTTGACGAAACAAGCGTTCATCAGAAAATTGATGAGTGCTATCCTAATCTAAGATTGCTACAGTAGGGCATGAGAAGGGCTACGTCCTGATGAATGCCTCCAATGTCAAAAAAGAGTGAGTTTTGCGCAAGTGAGAATAAAATCTGTTTTCCCCAAGTCAAAAATTTAGTAACAATGTTTGTGTTGCCAACAGCCTTTTCTACATAAAACATTTGAAAGCTAGCCAATTTCAATGGCCGCATCTGATGTGAATGCGAACTCCTTTTCTTTCTCTTTTCACCCCAGAATTAAGTTCCAAGATTTTCATCTCATTAGTTTTTCAAAAAAACACCAAAATGTCCGAGGGTGTATTTTGCCTAATTTCGTTTTCAAGAGTTGAACCGAATTTTCGCGACGAATGTATAGTTCATTCAAGGATGGACCATAGTTCGTCTTATGACGTCATGAGTATGAACGCTGGCTAAAAGCTTGGTTCATGCTTCCAGCGAACTACGTTCAATATGACGTCATGAGTTTCTTGCGAAAACGTTTGTGTTCATGAAATCATGGAAGTAGTTCGTCTCGAAAATTCGGTTTTGCTTTTATAGAATTTCTCAGGTTGTCGTTTTTGACTATATAGGTCTGTTTGTTGTTATTTACGTGTAGGATAGGTCAGTGCAGACTGCTGGTGCAATTAGTAGGTGTAGCTGATGTGCACCTGCACCATGTTAAAGGAAAACCACCAAACGCGTTAGTGCAGTTCGTGCAGCGATAGGAGCGGAATTGAGAAAAAAATGTGTATTATTAATGAAAACAACAAAATTTACAAGGTTTTAATGTCGGAAATTATAGAGGAAGATGGAGATTCCCTATCTTTCAACCCTGAACACAGTTTCATTGAAGTAGTTTCTAAATACCATTGCCCCCTCCCCATTCTGCACCTGTTACACCTCCTCTTGAGCAGGTGTAGGTAGTGCAAGATTGGGCAACCTACACTGCGATAACAAACGCCTTACACCATTTGCACGATTTGAAAATTCAATATGGCGTGGAGGCCATGCTAGTCTGTTGTGAATATGTTTTTATGCGTATTTTAAATTATTTTGCTTAGAGTTTTTCTTGCAACTCTGATTTTGATTATTTAATAAAATATTTGTTGACTGGGTACATAAACTATTAAGGGCGGGTATTATAAAACTACTTTAAGAGTTAACTTTAAGTTAACTTTCAAAGTAGTTTTATAATACCCGCCCTAAGTCGGGCAGAAACTAGATATGTTTTTGTGTCATGTGTGGCCGCCACGTCATCTTGAATGTCACGTTTGGATTGCCTAATTTGATGATATTAGGTCTGTTCGCAGAGAAATCACAAACCAGTCAGAGTGAATCTTATTGGTTGAAACTAGGTTTCTGACTGTTTCTGATTGTTTTCAACCAATGAAATTCGCTCTGACTGGTTTGTGATTGCTGTGCGAACAGGCCTATTGATTCACGTTGGGGTTTTCGATTTTCTAACCTCACTTTCGTAGGTTTTGTTTTAAGGTTGTTTGTTTTTTGATGAGGGATTTTGACAGTGTTGCCAATTAGCGTGTAATTACACGATTTGCGTGTATTTTGATTGGCTTGTGTGTATTTTTCGAACATACACAAAAAGCGTGTATTTTGCGTGTAATTTGAAAATTTTGACATTCTCTTTATTTTTGTTCTGTTTCACGGCTTTCAAATCTAAAGCCACCCCCCCATTGTGACATAGATAAGACTTGACTTTTCCTCTTCCAATGGCTCCTTGCATTCCCCACCATTATTTTTTGTTTGTAAAATGATCTGTCAAGTGACTACCCTTATGGCTAGGCTCAAAACCAAAGTCGTTTTCTCGCATCCACTTTTTTCAAAACAGGTTTGACCCAATGTCAAAAAAGTGGACGCGAGAAAACGGCACACTACTTAGGATTGCTTATCGTCCTCGTTTATGGAAATGGGTTGCCTGGTTAACTCTATGACGTCATCTGGGGTGCCCTAACATAATGCAAATGTCCATAAGGCACCCCAGATTCGTCATCAAGTTACCCATTACCAGAAAACCTTGGGAACCTCGTCAAGACGAGAAACGATACGATGCCTACGTCATCACTGGTGTTTTGCTATGGTAGGAGCTCGAGATTTGAACTACACAGGCCATATGAGGATAGGCTATCCTGTAGTAGTAGTGTGTATTATCCTTCCAGGAAACTGAGGTCCAAAAGTATCCAGTTCTCCAACTTCTCCAGAAACCAAAGTAAAATAATTAGTAATTTGATTACTTTGGGATCGCGTTTCTGTCGTTGCCACATCTTTATTTTTGGTTAAGAAGCTTTAAGCTATGATCAGGAGCATTAACCCTTAGATTTGAACCATTTCTCAAAATCATTATTCCCAATTTTGCAAAACAGGTACCAAAGTCGTGTGTAAAAATCGTGTGATTGTGAGGCTGAGAGCGTGTAAAAACGTGTAATTTGACCAGCATATCGTGTAATTTCAAAAAATCAGATTGGCAACACTGGATTTTGAATATATATTTTTTTTTTGCTGGTTGATATTCGGTATATTCGGTATTTATAAATTGAAAATGGTTCTTGAGTGGGAACTGTGGGAAGAATGTTGCACACCCTCAAGCCCGAGCCCCCTAGGTATTCAGAAATCGAATAGAGTCAACCTGCAGTGGTACAACACTCGAAACTGTGAACCAGTTCAACAGAACTTGTGTTGAACCATTATTTGTACAAATTGTACAACCGGGCCGCCAATTTTAAATATTAGTATTGTAGCAATTTCGCCCCAAGTACTCTATGTAATTTAGTTAGATGGTAAATGGCGAGCGGTATATTGATGGTGTTTATATACTTGGAGCTTGCTATCTAAAATCTGTGGAAGAGGGTCTACTTGCAAGAGAGAGAAACAAACTAAGGAGGTGTACTAAATTATATTTTATTTCACATAAAACTCAAAAATATCAGCCAAATATCTTTCAATACTTTACATCCTTCTTCAATTCTATAAAGTCAATACTTCACATCCGTTCTATATTGTTATTTTACGGACCACTGAAATATCCCTACTAAATAAGAAACGCCCTATTCATACTATTTCTCAAAATTCTAATTCAACTCATTTTACTACATCCGAATCATTCCTAATAACTATCCTTTACCTAGTCAATTAATTCCTTAAAATCTCTAAGTCCATTACTTATAAAAACCCAAAATAATTACCTATCTGTTTAACAACTAATTTATTCTCATAAAATCTTACAATAACTTCCACTTGTAAAATAAACTCCCTAATTCAAAATTCATTTCATGGACAATAAATTCTTTTAACAGCTTTCCCATATTCTAAGACAATTCTATTTCATGAACAAGTTTAATTTTCGAAACATCCTATTTCCTTTTACTTAGTTTATTTAATCAGAACAAATTCTATTATAATTTTCCTTTTTAACAACATTCCTATTGCAGTTAATAGTTTATCAGAGCAAATTCTATTTTCGGATTCCTCTGCCTAGCTAATAAATCCAACTGTTTAATTCATAATTTCCAACTCAAAATTGAATATTGTTAAATGCATTGTAAGTACTCTTCATATTTTTGTTGCACATTTAAATGTCATCATATCTGAAGGTAATTAAAGTTATGCGATAATGTTTCCTTCATAAAACACTCAAGTTATTAATTTCGTTGTAATAAAGTTCCACCGTTAAATTAAAAATCAAAAGTTTTCTAGTAAAATTCACACAAAGTCATGTTCATCAAAATAAATCTTGTCACTATAAAGTACTTACATTTTGTCCATAAAACACACGTAAAATTATTTAATTAACTACTCAAAATATTTAGCTACACGCACATAATTGATTTGAACGAATTTAAAATGTTATTACTTTCACGATTCTTCGTAAATTTTCTAAGTTAATTTATACCCGAGGCCATAGGCCATAAAAGTAACTTTTCGCGAAACTGGACAGACTTTAACTCAAATGGACGACTCAACTGTGTTCTGGCAACTATCAACTGGGAACTATCCTCTCCTTCTAAAATTGCGCTATTTATATGAACCTGATGCTCCTAAATCACTTTGTCCATGACAATTAAGATGATGCAATTTCCTTGGAATTTTATATTATTTTTTAGTCTAAAATCAATTAATTATGTCGCAATAATCTGATTTATTGAGGTCAAAATGTTTTGGGTTCAAGAATCCATAATTCATTCGACTCAATGTGTGTTAAACGGAAAGGCCTTGGCTAAATAAAGATCATTGAATCGGATTTTAGGATGACACCACCTCGGTTTTATCAGTTTTTAAGAATTTAATTTAGATGAACGACTTCCGGGTGTCGTAATACGATAGTTTAGTTGGTTTTATTTTTAATTTATCGATACAGATTTAAAAATACCGGAATTAAGTTTTTGATTATTTGATAAAAATTAAAATTTTTACAGTAAAGACTTTGTAATTATAGGGTCAAATTTCTGGATCATCACATCCCTCCGCCCTTTAAAACCGAAATTATATTGAATAAGATAATTTCGGACAATTCTTATTCAATTGTCCCATTAAAATATAAAATTTCACCATAAATTAGGTGCCTGCCTTGTAAAATGAGATTCGGTCGGTGAACCCTCTGTGAGTTATGGGTTACTTTTCTCAATTTCAAAAATTTCACGATAATATTATCCGCGTATTTATCCGATCGTTCAACCTAAATTATGTACGTGCTTTTCCTATCCTAAACTTCACATTAAAAATATCTGTTATTTTTCAAAATTTTACTAAACAACAAAAGTAATACGAAATTAACTTTTCCTGTGTAATTTCGCAACGTCATGAACAAAATAATTATTAAAGATTAATTATAAATCTTTACTCAACACTAGATAAGTTTTTTTTTTTTCGCATCAAAAATTTTCCTTAATTTTCTTCATTAATACAATTTTCATTTAATATTTTCCTTCAAAATTGTTGATGCTAGAACGACACAAAACAAATTTCAATCTTACAAGATAATTATCCTTGCTTGTAGCAAAGTTTACTTGAAGCGCTGGTTACTCATTAGGCCTATATCGATTGGACCTATATTGCGGCCTTCCACTACGACTCATTGGTTGGTGGCCTGTAGTGTCGCTGTCAATCTCACAGTAGTAGGTATCATAGCTAGGATAGCTACGATCTGGATGCTGATGCTGCTCAAAGGTGGTCTCGCTGGTTTGCTAGTTACACGTACGTTACACTTACACCCTTTTTGACTTTTCACTTTTCACATCACTTCCTTCGTGGTTACTGGCTCTGGTTGGCTACTGCTACCAAGGTCTTCGTGTTTGCTCCTACTGGCTCATCGGAGTTTTACTAGGACAACACTGTCCAAATTTTCCATTTCAACATGGATACGTAGTGGCGGAACGAATTCGTCGTTCTCTTGGTACCTGTTATTTTCTGATGGCATGTTTCTAGTGTCTAACAAATCTTATACAATTATTTCCCTAATCACCTAAATTACGCCTTTAAATCAATGAATTCTTACATTCGATTCTAATTTTCTTATTCTTAAATTTTTATAGCTAACATCCTTCCTTATGTAATCTAAATTTTTCTCAATTCCTAGTTAGTTATACATAGATTAGACAAACTCGGATTTTTCTACATTTTACAGCTTTTTCATTACATAATCCTTAAATCTAGCGGGCCATTTTATGTCCCGTGTCCTCGTACTTCTTCGTACTTCCGGTTCGTGTTCCTCGACCTCTTCTTCTTCCTCTTCTTCTTCGGAATTTTCCTCATTTTCTTGAATTATATTTTCTTCCATTTCTCTATGCCTGACGGGTAATTCTTGTCCCCGTGCTAAAAATTCGTCTTCTTCTTGCTCCCTTATTTCATCATTTACGTCATCATTTTCATTTTGATCGATGGTTTCCTCAATCTCGTCTCTTGTCATTTCCCTATGGATTAGTGGAAATTCTATAATATCTTCTCCTCTAGGTAGAACCTCATTGTCCTCCTCTTCATCGGATTCACTATCTCCGTGATCTGGTGTAGGATTTATCATTCTATCCTCCAACCCTTTACATGGTTTGAGCCTTTCAGCATGCAAAATCTGCTCTTTCTTCCCATGCAACTCCTTTATTTTAAAGGTAACCGGTCCTAGCTGTTGAGTAATTCGACTCGGTCCTGACCATTTACAACGGAATTTTGGTGCTAAATTCCTCCCTGGTAAAACTGGATTCTTCACATAAACTAAATCCCCGACTTGGAATTCTTTCCTAGTCCGTTTTGCATTGTGTTTATCGCATCTTTTTTCAATAGAAACCTCTATGTTCCTCTGAGCTAACTCGTGGGCGTTCTGCATTCTGGTAACTAACTCTGTAGCATAGTTTTCGTCTATGTCGTATTTTACCGGCCCATGTGGCATCATTAGATGTACTGGAAGCTCCATATCTCTCCCGAACATTAAAAAGAATGGAGATTCTTGCGTCGCCTCATGCGGCAAATTCCTATACGCTAGAAGACAAAAGGGTAGCACTTCATCCCAACTATCATGGTGATCATCGACGTAATGACTTATCATCGTTTTTATGGTTTTGTGAAAACGTTCTATTATTCCATTGGCACTTGGGTGGTATGGTGTAGTCTTTAACTTTTTAATTCCAAGAATAGTGCAAATTTCAGTAAAGAGTTTACTGAGAAACTGTGTTCCACAATCGGTTAGTATTTCTCGTGGAACTCCGAAACGACATATAATCTTCTCGACGAAAGCTTTTGCAACTGTTTCCGCCTTGATGTCTGGTATTGGAATGCATTCTGGATATCTCGTCAAGTAATCTATACAGGTCAACATGTATCGATTTCCATTATTAGTTTTATTTAATGGTCCTACTATATCCATACTTATACGTCCCCACGGACTTTTTGGTACAAAGTTGTGTTGCCAAGTCACTGGTGGTTGGTAATTGGTCTTGTGTAAGCTACATGATTTACATTTCTCCACGAAGTCTTTAACGTCTTTACCTATAGATGTCCAATAGAAATCCTTTTCTATTATTTCTTTTGTCTTCTTCTGACCAGGGTGTCCTGAATAAATTGCGTTGTGATAAATCCGCAAAATTTCTGGAATTATCTTCTTAGGAGCTAGTATTCTGTCAGTTCGCTGCCACTCTTCTCTTTGTTTATAAATAATACCGTCGTCAATAAAATACGGGGAATTCTCATTATCCAAATTTTCCTTTATTCGGTCTATCGACTCATCTTCCTGTTGCAATTTCTGTATTTCTTCTTTTGTCCAAATTGCAGATGATACAGGTCTCAGCTCTTGTCCTCTAGTAACGACAGCTATCACGGGTGGTTCCCTTTCTTCTTTTTCGTCAATTTCTTCACGTAATCGAGTTAATGCATCTACATTGCTATTTAGATTCCTTTTTCTATACTGAATCGTAAAACTGTATTCCATAAGAAACATGGCCCACTTGGCTAGTCTTGAGCTCGCGTCTTTAATCGTCAATAAATATTTGAGAGGCCTATGGTCTGTCACAATAACGAAATGAGTACCAGTTAAATAGTTTCTGTAAGCTTTTACGGCAAAAACTATAGCTAAACATTCTCTTTCTATGGTGCTATATCGGCGTTCGGCATCATTCAGTGTTCTACTGGTATAGCATATAGGATGTTCTTTCCATTCATATTCTTGCGTTAAAATAGCTGCAATTGCGTCGCACTTGCATCCGTATTGACCATGAACTGTTTGCTGAAATCTGGGTACTTTAAAATAGGAGGTGTTATAAGTAGTTTCTTTAAGGTTTCGAAAGCACTCTCTTGCTCTGGTCCCCAAAGATATTTAATATTTTTCTTGGTTAAATACGTTAACGGCTGACTAATCTTCGCAAAATTAGGAACAAACTTTCTATAGAATCCACATAGTCCAAGAAAAGCTCTTATTTCTTTGACATTCTTGGGTGCCGGATAATTTTCTATTATTCTGGTTTTATCGGGGTGGGTTGTATATCCACCTTCGCATATGAGATGCCCTAGATACTCAATTTCTTTCTTCATAAAATGACATTTCGTCGGTTTCAACTTTAAATTACTTCCACGTAATTTTTCAAAAATGTGCCTCAATCGTTCTAAATGCGAGTCTACGTCTTTGGAAAATACAATTATGTCGTCTAGGTATACTAGACACTCCGTATACGTCAATTTTCCTAGGATATGATTCATCATACGGCTCCAAGTAGCCGGTGCATTCTTCAAACCCATTGCCATTCTCAAAAATTGGTAATGGTTATCAGGAGTAGAAAATGCTGTTTTCTCCTGGTCCTCTGGTTGTATGGGCACTTGGAAATAACCAGATGCCAAATCCATGGTAGAAAATAGGTGAGATCCCGCTAATTTTTCGATGGTCTCTTGTATATTGGGTAATGGGAAATAATCAGTTTTTGTTATGGTATTTAATTCCCGATAATCTATGACAAGCCTATACTGGATGTCTTCTCCAGGGTGTCTCTTCTTTTCTATAAGGATTGCAGGAAAACTCCATGGTGACTCACTTTCTACGATTACTCCGTCATCAAGTAATTTCTGGATTTCTTGCTTCATAACCTCTTGTCGATGATATGGTACTCTATATGGTCTCTTTATGATTGGCTGCACATCCTCTGTAATAATTCTATGTACGACCTCTGTTGTACAACTTAGTTTGTCTTCTGGTGCTTTAAACACGTCAATAAACTCAAGAACAAGCTGCTTGAGTCTTTGTTCATCACTCGATTTGGGATTGTCTAAATTTAACTTCTCCAAAATTTCCTTGACTCCCTTCTGGTCAATACTCCTTATTTGTAGAGTTTCTTCCTTCTTCTTGGCTTGCTCAATTTCCGCTTCGTATGCTCTTGCGATTACAGATCTACTTCTTAAAGTTAATTCTTTCTCAGTTATATTCAATAACCTTACTGGGACTACACTGTCCTTCTTACACAAAACACGTGCCACTAGCAATCCTGACAGAGCTTCCTCACATTGTTCGATAACTATGTGCTGAGCCTTAACCCTTGAAGCTCTGCGTAGAGTTGCTTGACACACTACTTGACTCATCGGTGGTATCATTACCTCCTCTCTCAGAGTCACCAGAAAACCATCTTGGTTTCTGAATTCCACGTCCTTCACTGGACCTTCATTAGAATTCCTTTCTAATGGACCCTCAAAATTCTTTCTGAATTTCCCTGGAAGTTCACTGTCCTTCCTCTCCAAAACTGGTGCTACTGGCCAGCCTGTCGAAACTTCATCACATTGTTTAATGTGTTGAGCCTTAGCCCTTGAAGTTCCGCGTAGGGTTCCATGGCACACTTCATCAATCATCGGCGGTTTAATAACCTTCTCTCCCAGAGACGCCGGAAAACCTTCATCCAACAAAATCTCGTCCCTCACTGGACCTTCATTAGAGTTTTTCTCTACTGGAAACAACAAAATCTCGTCCTTCACTGGACCTTCATTAAAGTTTTTCTCTAATGGAAACAACAAAATCTCGTCCTTCACTGGACCTCTAATAACTTCCTCCTGTCGAAGTGGAATGGATCTATGGATTTCTCTGGAACTGGCCGGGTTCCTTGATGATGTCAGACTTCTCCCTTTTGAATTACCACGTTGTTGATTGGTTGTAGTTATCGAGCGGGTACCAACCGCTACCAAACTACGATCCTCCGTTATTGGTACTAACGTCAGATCCTTCTTCATAAAATCTGTCCTACTCATCATTGTGTTATCTTTTTCAGTATCTGTTCCAACTTCTGAATAATTCTTTACTTTAACACCATTTCCATTCCTCTCCAAATTTTTCACATAATTTTTCAGCTCATCAAGCTCCATTTCCAAGTTTCTAACTTTGTTCATCAACTCTTTTTCTCCTTTCTGTATCGCATACTCAGCATCAATATTCTCATCATACATTTGGATTTGCTTCTCAAAAGCGTACATACAGTTGTTCTGCCAATCTACTTTAATACCATATTGGCGCAGAAAATCTATTCCCAATAGTAAATCTGCCCTTAACGAATCTGTATTCACCACAATAAAATTGTGTCTCACAACGATATCTCCTTCGAACATCACAGGTATATTTGCCATACCTCTTACAGGAATTTTATTGTCCTGTATATCCACCAAATTTACATCACATTTTTCTTTCTTGAACCCCTTGGCAATCTCGGGCTTAACTAGGGATACTACAGCTCCAGAATCTATTAAGGCTAGGTACGACTTATCATTAACCCTAATCCTTACTACATTACAACTTTCTGGGGTTCTCACCTTGGAGCATGTATATATCCCTACCCATTTCTCTTCATTTAATCCCAACTTGCCTCGTTGGCAGCCACGTCTCGGGGTTGATAGGGGGCTGCGTTCAAGTTTAAATTCTGCCTATTTCCTGATTGCTGGGAAAAAGCGCCGACTTCCGTGCGGCAATTCTTAGCAAAATGCCCTTCCTTGTGGCATCTGAAACAAACAAGCGTACCTCTGTTACCTTGTCTGTTCACGTCCCTTAATTTCGGACAATTTGGTCTCACGTGACCTTCCTGGTTGCAATTGTAGCACACCATTTTTCTAGCTTGTGGCGTTTCTCGGTTCCAACGGTTCTGACGGCTTGGGCCTGCTGTCTTCTTTTTATTCATAATTCCGCGGCATTCGCGACTGTGTGGCTTCAGAAAATTTTCGATCGATTCTTCCCTCTCAGCTATTTCTAATGCTTCGTCCAAGGTTGCTGGATTTCCTGAGAGGACACGTTGTTTAATCGGCATCAACAATCCTAGAGTAAATTGTGTAGCAATGTCCCCGAGCAATTTCTCTTCCAGCAATTTATCTGTTGCTGGATTTCCGGTGAGTGTAGCGGTCCGGTGCTCTAATACCTTCAATCTAGTAAGGTACTGTCTACAAGCTTCACCTGTTCGTTGCTTGCATTCAATGAACTGCTTCATAGCGGTCCCTTTCACATAATGCCTGCCAAATTGAGTTTTTAAACTGTCCTTGAGTAGAGCCCAGCTTGTTGTGGTCTTCAGGGTTGGTTCTGACTCTATGTACTGCTTGGCTCGATATCTCAGTTTCAATCGAGCTACTGAAATTTTCTGTGTGTCTGTCCAGTCAGCTAAAATACTGGTTTCTTCTAGGACATTTAAAAATTCTTCAGCACTAGTAGTTCCATCATAGGTAGGTATGGAATCTAATCCTATAAAAAGGTTAGGCATGGTGGTGTTGAATTGTGGTACGGGGCTAGGAGGGTTGGACATTTTTAACGTCGCTTGTTTAATGTCAACTCAAATTTAACTAATAAAATTACTACCGTTGCTTTCACAATACAGTTAAAATAACCTCTTAGTTGCTCTCAATGTACAAATAATAGACAACCCCACACCTGACACCAATGTAGCAATTTCGCCCCAAGTACTCTATGTAATTTAGTTAGATGGTAAATGGCGAGCGGTATATTGATGGTGTTTATATACTTGGAGCTTGCTATCTAAAATCTGTGGAAGAGGGTCTACTTGCAAGAGAGAGAAACAAACTAAGGAGGTGTACTAAATTATATTTTATTTCACATAAAACTCAAAAATATCAGCCAAATATCTTTCAATACTTTACATCCTTCTTCAATTCTATAAAGTCAATACTTCACATCCGTTCTATATTGTTATTTTACGGACCACTGAAATATCCCTACTAAATAAGAAACGCCCTATTCATACTATTTCTCAAAATTCTAATTCAACTCATTTTACTACATCCGAATCATTCCTAATAACTATCCTTTACCTAGTCAATTAATTCCTTAAAATCTCTAAGTCCATTACTTATAAAAACCCAAAATAATTACCTATCTGTTTAACAACTAATTTATTCTCATAAAATCTTACAATAACTTCCACTTGTAAAATAAACTCCCTAATTCAAAATTCATTTCATGGACAATAAATTCTTTTAACAGCTTTCCCATATTCTAAGACAATTCTATTTCATGAACAAGTTTAATTTTCGAAACATCCTATTTCCTTTTACTTAGTTTATTTAATCAGAACAAATTCTATTATAATTTTCCTTTTTAACAACATTCCTATTGCAGTTAATAGTTTATCAGAGCAAATTCTATTTTCGGATTCCTCTGCCTAGCTAATAAATCCAACTGTTTAATTCATAATTTCCAACTCAAAATTGAATATTGTTAAATGCATTGTAAGTACTCTTCATATTTTTGTTGCACATTTAAATGTCATCATATCTGAAGGTAATTAAAGTTATGCGATAATGTTTCCTTCATAAAACACTCAAGTTATTAATTTCGTTGTAATAAAGTTCCACCGTTAAATTAAAAATCAAAAGTTTTCTAGTAAAATTCACACAAAGTCATGTTCATCAAAATAAATCTTGTCACTATAAAGTACTTACATTTTGTCCATAAAACACACGTAAAATTATTTAATTAACTACTCAAAATATTTAGCTACACGCACATAATTGATTTGAACGAATTTAAAATGTTATTACTTTCACGATTCTTCGTAAATTTTCTAAGTTAATTTATACCCGAGGCCATAGGCCATAAAAGTAACTTTTCGCGAAACTGGACAGACTTTAACTCAAATGGACGACTCAACTGTGTTCTGGCAACTATCAACTGGGAACTATCCTCTCCTTCTAAAATTGCGCTATTTATATGAACCTGATGCTCCTAAATCACTTTGTCCATGACAATTAAGATGATGCAATTTCCTTGGAATTTTATATTATTTTTTAGTCTAAAATCAATTAATTATGTCGCAATAATCTGATTTATTGAGGTCAAAATGTTTTGGGTTCAAGAATCCATAATTCATTCGACTCAATGTGTGTTAAACGGAAAGGCCTTGGCTAAATAAAGATCATTGAATCGGATTTTAGGATGACACCACCTCGGTTTTATCAGTTTTTAAGAATTTAATTTAGATGAACGACTTCCGGGTGTCGTAATACGATAGTTTAGTTGGTTTTATTTTTAATTTATCGATACAGATTTAAAAATACCGGAATTAAGTTTTTGATTATTTGATAAAAATTAAAATTTTTACAGTAAAGACTTTGTAATTATAGGGTCAAATTTCTGGATCATCACAGTATGATAAACTCCTTTTCTTCCTCTTTTCACCCAAAAAGTTTTAAAGTTTTCCCGTCATCAGTTTTCCGAAAAAACACCAAACTGTCTATTTATTCAAGGGTGCGTACTGTATATTGTCTATTGTCGCAAAAATCTGGAAAGCCCTAGAAACGGGTGTACAAAAAAAATTATTCGGAAACAAAGGAAGATAAATTTGTGACTTCACCGACATGTTTACATCAATCAACCGAGCAATCGACATTTAGAAAAGGAATTTCAAGAAAATTGAAGAACATTCTATTCGAGAATAAGGCAAGTTATCCAATTTGTGACTTTACCGAAGTGTTTGAAACTTAAATTAAAAACCAGGAAAGATATTTAGAGATTTTGAGGAAAATTCCAGAAGATTCTGTATTCTGTATCTGTAGGTACATGCTTATTACGAGACAACAAGCAAAAATGGAAGAACAAAAAATTGAAGACATTCTGTGCAAAATGTTGGAACTTCAAGCGACCAAACGACAAAAAGAAAAACCAGACGAAGAGGCGAGGCAACAAAAATAAAAACAAGAATAAAAAGCTAAACGACAACAAAAAAAAAAAACAAGTCGAAGAGGCGGAGCGAGGTGAGGAGAGAAAAAGAAAAACAAGACGAAAAAGCTAAACAACAAAAAGAAAAACGGAAACGGAAAGGCCAGACGACTAAAAGTAAAACAAGAAGAAGAAGCTAAATGACAACAAGAAAAACAAGAAGAAGCTAAAACGACAGCAAGAAAAACAAGAAGAAGAGGTCGATGACAACAAGAAACAAGAAAGGCAAGAAGATATTGGACAACTGCGGAAAATATGCAAAAATCTGTCGCTAACCTAGAACAAAAAATTAAGGAAGTGGAAGCCGAAGTTAAGGACAAGAAGTTAAAGACGATGTTCAAGAAGTCGAAGACGATGTGCGAGAAGTTAAAAAAAGACGTTCAGGAAGTGAAAACCGATGTTCAGCAATTAAGACATGAAATTCAGGACCAAGTTCAAGCACTTGAAGATAATGAATAAATTAGAAATAATACAGTACATCAGTTCAGGTAGTGTTGGAGAATCATTCTCTAGTATGAAGATAAAACCACCAACTTTTGACGGTTCTACGTCCTGGACCCTGTATACCTGACAATTTGAAGCTGCTGTAAATACTGACGGATGGAACGATTAAGAAAAAGCCACAGTACTAATAGTAGCGCTACGAAGACCTGCCTTAGATTTTCTTCAGTACATTCCTTCAATCTACCAACAGAATAAAGCCCGGGACACATCTATCATCCATTCTTCCGATCCGACTCCGATCATACAATCAGGGTCCTTATTCTTGGAACACACGGAGCTGCGTTTCCAGGAGAACGAGTGTTCCGTTGCTCCCCGGTTCCAAGAATAAGGACCTTGATTGTATGATCGGAGTCGGATCGGAAGAATGCATAATAGATGTGTCCCGGCCTTTACCAGCATCTAAGTCAGACGTTAGAAGTGCGCTTCGTAAACCATTACAGACAAGAGCTATTTAGAACTCAAGTTAAATCAAGAATTCAAAAACCTGGCGAGAGTTTACAAGAATTCGAATCGGAAGTTGAAAAGCTAGTGAGTTTGTCGTTTCCTGCAGCTGGGGAAGACATGCAGGAATGAATGGCAGTATCTGCGTTTATTGATGGTGTCAGAGATTTTAAGATCCAGGAAAACCTGAGCTATCTTTGGAGCCTCACGACCCAGAATACGAGCAGTGTCCATTGAAGATCCAAAGGATAAACAATCGTCAAAAGAGGAGGGTAGCTTCGAGAATGTTATGAGTAATTTCATAGAGAAAATAAAGAAACTATTACTAAAAGGTAGACGAACGGAAAATAAGCTTGGACATATGCAATGGGGTTGTAGAGTAAGGATGTCCTTTTTATCTAGGAATCGTTCTCAACATGTTTCAAGATCTAGAGACGCGAATAACAGACAGGAACCAACCAGTATAGAGGGACGAAGGCTGGTTAGTAATGATGAAACCCGCCCCAAGGTTGTTTACATAAAATCATTGGGTGGTCATCATGGAGTATAAAAATTCGAAGGACAAATTAATGGAGAATTTAAAACAATTACATTTGATATGGATGCTGAAGTTTCTATAATTAGAAAAACATTATAGTCCAGGAGGCAGTGAAATTTTTTAGTTCCCATTTTCCTAGTTGGTGTATATTAAATAGTTTGTTCTCTTGGTGATACCAAATACCAAACAAGCATTTTTGAGTATGGCTAAAATTTTTGGATGGGTTCACAAGATCAATGAAAAATATAAGTGCACTATTATTATTCTAGTTATAAATATTTCACATTTATTACAATAGAACGTAAAGTATATGAAAATAGCAATTTGGCTTGTCTCAGACACTTGCCAGACGTATTATCCATACCCACAGATTAGCCGGCCTATTTTTTTACGTAACTTCAGTATACCGCTCATTAGTAACTTATTTTCTGTTTCAATACCTACTTAATTCTCTGATTTGTAGTAGCTAATAAGTATGTCCATTACGACTAGACATATTTTCTGATCATGGTAGAGCAATTTTCTCTTATATTCAGGAAGATAAAATAAAACAATTAAAAATTTAGTACATAAAATATATAATTGATTTATTTATAGAATATGTATTTTCTTATAGCATAATATATTAATATATCTCTTGCAATTAATGCTTGGAGCACTTCACAAGTCCCAATAATAATATATCAATAATAGATTAGATCATATTTTTTAGGATTAACTGTATATAATTATATTTTTTTCTTGTTTTTTTTTTTTAAATATTTCGTCCTATTTTTATTATACAATAATTGCAATAAAAAGTACAAAGCCACGCAAAAGTTTATTAAACCTAAAAATCTCAAAAATTTAATTTAATCAGTAACCGCGAGATTGTTTAATTTTCTTTTGACAATTTTTTTTTTTTTTTTGAAAACCAGTTTGCGCGACTCCATATAATATAAAATTATATAATAATTAATAATCAAAAAAAATAATAATATTTCTATAGGTACATGCGTTCCAGCCACTTAAAAAATACGTTTATTTTTCCTATAATTTATTTATAATAATAATTTATTAATACCGCCAACCACATTTTTATATTCCTATAAAAAATGTACAGGATGACTGGAATAACAACACACAGCACAGGGTATTCTATTTCTCCTAAAAAATTTCAGAAAACACAAATAAAAACAATATAACAATTTTTTTAGCGACACTATATATTTCTACATTTTTTTTAAATTCCAGTGTAATATATAGAAAAATAATCTCTTGCAATTAGCCCTTGGCCTTAAACAGCTATGGAAACAAAAAAAAAAATATAACACCCTGTACAGCAGCAAACATCACATCGTTAAATTGTTTAGCACCACTCAAAAAAAGTACGGACACGTATAAAAAAAAAAATATTAAAAAATGGTCCATTTTGCGGACATCTCGGTTCCTAGTTTAGAATTTAACTCCCATTATTATTATATTTCAATAAGTATTTTTTATTTTGATAAAAATCTATACACATAGCGAGTGTTTTAAGAAAACTTTTCAAACTAAAAAACATAAAATTATAAGAATATTTATATTGTTAATAGTTTGGGTGAAGTTTGATTTTTGCAATACTGTGAAAACATACATAGAAAAATTTAAAAAAATTCATAATGAATAATAACATTTACCTAAGATTTTACAATGACAATTGTAAGCATTTTAGGATTACCTCAGAAATTGAATGAAAAAATTGAAACACGATATTTGTTTCTTATCAAATATAGATTTTTGACAAAAGAAAAAAACCATATAATTTGACTATAATTTTTTATATTACACCTAAAAACAACATTTCACAATATAATAAAAAGCCCTGTTTTTTTAAAAATAATACTCTTTGCTTGATTAATTGATAATATAAATTCCTATAAAGTTTCAATTAATTTATTTTTGATTTTAGTTTCTTTATTCAAATCATCGCAGGGCATCAAGAATAGTAAAACAAAAATGACAACACATACATTATAAAATACATTTTTTGTTTATAAAATATATTAGAGAATTTTAAAATAATTGTTTTATTTAATATTCCCAAGATATTTTAAATATATTTTCAAAGCAAGACAGAATACAACAACAAACATATTAAGCAAACACTTTTTCTGTAATAAATTAGAAACATGAAAACCTACAAAAATTTGTACACAACAAGAGAGCACATTTTTAAAAAACAATTTGGCACAATTTTGGAATTAATTTACTATTCTTGAAGCCCTACTAACAAAGATTCAAACAATATTTAATTCCTAAACTAAGCGCCCAATCATAAAAAAAGATCAACCTACTACAAAAACGAACCAATACCCATGGAAATCACTACCCCGATAACCGTTAACAAAAACGCCCAGATCCACACCAAATTCTGTCTGTAGAACTTTTTCATGGAAGTGCCGTGCCAAAAGGCGACGTTTCGGTTCTTTTGCGAGTGCGTCGGAGTCGAATTGCTGGGTGTCAGTTTTGTGACGGCCGAAACGTCTCCGGAAATTGTGGTGAAATTTAACGGGGGCGAATAGGGCCCGGTGAGCTCACCGGTCGAAGTTATGCGAACGGGACAGACGCGAGCCGAGTACTCGACGCCGGGTTCCAAGTCTTCGATGGTACATTTGGTATCAGAACCACGATGAACCTAAAGAGAAAAAAAAAATTAGTTTAATCAAGGATGTTTGTCTTCTAATATACAGGGTGATTGATGGTCGATGGTAGGTTAGATGTTTATGGAAAACGGAATGTTGGATATTTTTGAAAATTTGCATGCCCAAGTAATTGCTTCTGATCTATCATTCTAAAATAATTTCAACGATGCGACGTTGCCGCTTATAACAAAAAGTAATATGAACTTTGAAATTTTAAATGAGACACCCTGTATATTATTGCCTTTTTCGCTCCTCTATTACTTTCTGATGATTTTTGTATAATACTGTCCTATACCTATCTCTAGTGATTTTCGACTTATTAAATAATTTCTTTATTTTTTCTTCAAAACATATCTTTAGTTAAATTTGTATTACTACGTCCCTGAGATTCGTAGAAAGTTTAAATTTTGGAGATAACTTCGGGAGGTCCTGCATATTACTTTTGAGCAAGCAAATTTGTTCTACATTATACGGGGTTGATCAAAATTAGTAATTGTGCTGCCAGGTACAAAAAAGATGAAAATGCACTTTTTCAAATAGAACACCCTGTATATTATGAAATATTATGAAAGGCAATTAAAATCCCTTACAAATGATGTATCATGTTCCTATACCTAAATAGTAAGGTTTCGGAAATACAGGCAAATTTCTGTAAAAATTTGATTAGGTATTTAAAAATTATGTCTTATTAAATAGCAGAAACAAGTGTGTTAAGTGAACTTTTTTTTTACCAAAAAGAGAAAAATACTAAATTGACAGTGTCGACATCTGTCATTGACATTACTTTACGCACTAGTGTGTGAAGTAAAATTTAACGTCTTCGCAATAGTGCATAAAGTGAGTACTTTGGTTCTGTGAACCTCCCAGTAGTATGAACAGCCAGAATGAATACATTATATATTCTGTAGTGTGAACTTTTGAGAATCTCGGTAGTATGAACAATGTTTTTGACCACAAATTCAATCATTTTCTGCTTACTTTTTGTTTTCATCGGTTATTTCCGTCCAATTCTAGGGCTCCCCGAATGTTTCGAGACAAGGAATTCACAGATATATTAAGTCACTGCATTCACTCTAATGTGAAATACTCATGTAATAAACAAGTGGCAACGCGTCAAGAGCACGTTTAAAAGTCTATAGTTTTTAGTTGGTTGTTTGTTGTGGTTGATCCAGAGACATGATCAGTTTTGTGAAAATGGCATACAACCCAGTTTTTTGAACTCTTCATGGGTCTGTTTCTACAAGAGTCTCTGACAGTTTGCAGTCGTTCCAAGATCCTTCAGTAACTTAGTTGAGAATAAAGTGGACTTTTGTGAGAACGGACCTTATGAGAAATCAAAAATCATAGAAGATTGCCAGCAAGGCAAGAGCATATATTGGCGTTAATAACACAGAAAGCCTAAGAAACTTTCAAGACAAAATAGGTAGCCATCTAGTGGTCAGATAGAACCATTCATACAAAAATTACATCTCCTTTAATCAATAAACTGGGAAAATTTACTTAATGGATATGTTTGCAAGTACCTATTGTATTAATTTTTCTTGAATTTCAAGTTTAGAGTCCATTGCTGACTGAATTTTTAGGTAGACCTTCGATGGTGTGAAAATCTCGATAATATGAACACGTCCGGTTTTTTTTGTGTTCACACTAGCGCGAGTCTACTGTATTTTTGGCTATATCATCTGAATTTGGAAATCCGTTTAATATGAACTTTCATAGTAATTGCAGTTCAGCATCCAATTTTGTAGCTTCTATTAATTCTTTCTTGGCATTCTCGGTCATAGAAAGGACAATTTTAGTATTTCTTATTTTTCCTCGTTTTCTAGATTTTCTCCAGTTTCTTCACTATCCCTACTTAAAATATCTGCTAAAGGTATATCTTTACCTTTTTTGTATATTATTTTGGGTGAATACTGTGATACTTACAATAATATTCGTTGTAGCCTAGGTGGCGCAAAGTGAATAGGTTTTTTGAAAATAGCTTCTAATGGCTTATGGTCTGTTTCTATTGTGAGTTTCTTGCCATATGTATATTGATGAAATTTATCACATCCAAATTTTATTGCATACGCTTCTTTCTCAATTTGAGGCCAATTTTTCTGTGACGGTGTCAATGATCTAGTAGCATATGCAATGGGTTGATTTTCTTGCATCAAGGCAGCTCCTAAATTTTTCTAACTAGCATCTACTGGTAATGTAGCATCCTTGTTTACATCATAAAATTTCAGGACAGGTGCACTAGTCAACTGTACCTTTATTTTGTTGAAAGCTTCGTATTGTTCTATGTCCCACATAAATTCAACATTCCTTTTTAGAAGCTTTCGCAAAGGATCTGTAAGCTCAGACATATTTGGTATGAATTTATTCAAATACGTTATCACGCCTAGCACCCTTTGTAGTTCTGTTATATTTGTTGGTGTTTTTAAGTTTTTGATAGCTTCCACCTTGGTATCATCAATTTCAATAGCATTTTCCGGCAAAATATGTCCGAAAAACTTAATTCTTTTAACATTCTAAATGCATTTTTCCTTTTTGAGCTTCAATCCAAAATTTTCCAATGTTTCCATTAATTTTTTAGTAATTTTTTCTACACTTTCCTGGGAGTCGGAATAAATAAGAATATCGTCCATTGAGCAGTGACTGTTTGGAATGTTTTTTAATAAGGGACTCATTATTTTTTGAAATACCTCTGGTGCTGAACAGATTCCAAATGGTAGACGAGTGCAATTATAACGCCCCAACTGTGTTGAAATCGTGAGATATTTTTGTTTTGAGCCTGCTCTGCAACGTTTACTTATTTGCCAAAACCCTCGTTTGCAATTTAAAAGTGTAAAATATTTGGCTCCACGTATTGTGCTGAAATTTCTTCCAGTGGATAATGTCTTCTAAAAATGTTTTTGTTAACATCTGTAGGATCTATGCAGATTCTTAATTTCCCTTTTTGCCTATAACAGTTACTAACGGACTGACTGCAGGAGTAGGTTCTGTGACGGGCTTAATGACACCTAACTTAACCATATTTTCCAATTCTCTTTTCACTTCATCTCGTATGGCAAAGGATATTTTTCTTGCAGGCCTTATTTCAAACTTTGGATTTTCTATGAAATCGATAGTGTATTCATAATTTTTTAAACAATCCAATCCTTGAAAAATGCTATCATTGAACTTTGTTGTCTCGCAGGAATGTACACATACAAATTAAATCTAGCTCGTGACAGGATTTTCTTTCTAGAATGGGCTGCACCTCTTCATTGACTATCTTAAATATTATTTCTACTAGGTTTTATCAATATGACATTTCACTTGTGCTTCACCCATTACAGCTATTTCGTCATTTGTATAGCTAACCAAAGTTTTAGTTTTAGAAGGTTTTAACTGCAATTTTAGTTTATCAATAAGCCGCTTTAGTAGAACATTACATTGGGCTCCAATATATCGAGCTTTACCAAAAGTGCATAATTTTTTCCTGTTATGGTTTCATACCAGCCGCTATCTTTTTTAGTATTGAGTGAATGAACGAAAAGCACTGTATTTATTCCATCTTCGTCTTCATCTAATGTGTTGACTTTTTTCTTTTTTAACCAACAGTTGCTAATGTCCTGTTTTCTTACAATATTCACATTTTTGTTTATAAGATGGACACTTTTTTTTTCTAATGTTTGGTTTCGTATCTCCTGCAATAGAAATCTTCGCGATCACTGTTTCTTTTATTTTGGTGTTTTAATACATCGACCTGATTCGTCTCTGTAGTGTCTATTTCTTTCATTTGTTTTGCTGCTTGTTCACTTGCTTTGCAAATGGTAACTGCTTTATTTAAATCGAGGCGCTCTTCAGTTAGCAATTTTTCACGCACTTTATCAGATTTTCCTCCAAAAACAATGTTAGAAGATTATCATGTAGTTGACCCAATTCACCGGTTTTCGCATGAGTTTTAATATTTATAAGGAATTCATCAAAACTTTCGTCCTCTTTTTGGACAATTTGGAAAAATTCATATCTTTCAAAAGAAACATTTAAGTAGTTTAGGGAAAAAATATTCTTCAAATTTACCCTTCATAACGCTAATATCCATAATAGATAATCCATAATTATTGAATATTTCTACAGCATCTGGGCTAATAGTAGCCATAAATGTAGCTGCTTGAACTTCTTTGGGTTCCTTCGATAATTGTGTAGCTGTAGCGTACCATTTGAACTGTTGTATCCAATTTTTCTATTCTCTTGCCATATTTTCGGAGTTTAAAACAAGGTGCTTTGGAGGACTTACACCAATAACTCCAAATTAGTTATTTGTTGGTTCTTTCATATTTATTTATGCTGAATTCGTTATTTCTGACACCATGTAACGATAAGTTATACTTTTATAAGTATAACTTATCGTTATATTCCTCAATTCATTTTGGATATTACCACAACTCAAAAAAAAAACTTCCCAGTAACTTGTCCACAATGAATACTTTGAAGATTTACTCTACTTAGGACTTAAATCTTTGAAGGTTCTAAAGTCGCCAAAAAATCTAAAGACTTTTGAATTTTCAGAGATAAGAGATTTTTTTGAATGTTTGTTTTATTCCAAATAAAAACACAGAAAATGCATTCTGCAAGAAAAACATAAAAAGTGTAGGAAACTTCAAAGGGCCAAGAAAAATCAAGAAAATACAAAAGCCTGGAAAAGAGGAACGTTTTAAAGCCTGAAATGAAGTAATACGAAAAAAAAGATGTCACCTTTTCTAATTCCAGGCTCTAGGCTCTTGGATTTTTATTTTCTTTAAGATAAAAACATCAAAAACAACAAAAATTCACTCTAGAAGAAAAACATAAATCCAGAATTAAGAACTGGTAAAAAAAGAGAGCCTGGATTCTGAATAGTACAACTTCCTATAAGGAAAATTCAAGAGCCTGGAATAAAAAAATAATAAGAAATGCAAGAGGCAATAGAAAAGCAAAAAAAAAACTGAAGATCCCAGAAACCTATAGAGCCAAGAAAAATTACAAGAAAACTCAAAACCTTTGCGACTGCTCCGGACGAAAAATAGAATCGCTATTTTGACAATTCGATACGAATTTCGACTCAACTCGTAAAATAGAATCCGGCAGCTGGAATTAGGGAATAAATTCAAGAGCTTGGAATAGGAAAAGTCGTGAAAATTCAAAAATATTCTGGACAATATTTCTTTTTTTAGTTCCAAACTTTTCTCACTCCAGCCTCTAGGCTCTTGAATTCCTGTTTCAAGCATTATGAAAATTTGGTTCTATTTCAGTTTAGTACAAATCTTTCTTTTGTTTGGAGAATTAGCTTAGTGATCCGTATATGGGAAAAAGAGGATATCAAAAATTATCTATAAATCCCAAAGTTTTTGAGAATCATGTAACTATATTGTTCTCTTCAGTTATTGACGGGAAATATGGGTTTTATCTTGTTATATATAAACAATCAGTTAAAATTTTCAACATTTCAATTTCTATACACAGCTCTCTAGAGGGTTTTTATGAAAAAATTGAGATTTCTACACCTTTTCCAATTGTATTTCAGAAGGTGTCAAATGTATTTCAGAATAGTCAAATGTAGTTCAAAAAGCGTCAAATGTATTTTAGAATAGTTAAATGTATTTCAGAAAGCGTCAAATGTATTTCAGAATAGTTAAATGTATTTCAGAATAGTTAAATGTATTTTAGAATAGTTAAATATATTTTAGAAAGTGTTTAATGAATTTCAGAATAGTTAAATGCTACTATTAAGCTCCTGTTGGGTCAGTCGAGATCACGTAGGAAGAACTGCACAGACATAGGTAGGTAATTTTTAGTGTCGCCTCCCTCCTGAATTATTTCCGCGGAATTTTCACTTTTTGAAATACATTTGACAGCTTCTGAAATACAATTGGAAAAGGTGTAGACTGTAGACCACTTCCAGACAAATACAAAGCTTCACTAGTATTTCTCAAATAGTTTGAATTGATTTTTGAGGAGTTTTAAGACTTGGTAGGTTTGATCAAACTAAAAAAAGGCCAATTAAAGTGTCCTTGGCAACAAAAACTGAAGTGATAAATATTCTCAAGC
This sequence comes from Ceutorhynchus assimilis, assembly GCA_917834065.1. Lineage (NCBI taxonomy): Eukaryota > Metazoa > Arthropoda > Insecta > Coleoptera > Curculionidae > Ceutorhynchus > Ceutorhynchus assimilis. The sequence goes on from OU892281.1 coordinate 11,987,710, forward strand.
TAAAATTTAAGTTAAGGGCCCCATACACTACGTTCTTTCTCGTCGGTTCTCATAGCCACGATGAAACACGTCGTTCCAAAACCGAAGTGTGTGGTAGAAAACCATCGTGTTTTTCTACCACACACTTCGGTTTTGGAACGACGTGTTTCATCGCGGTGATGAAAACCGTCGTGTATGGGGCCCTTTAGAAGGAACAAGACAGTATATCAAGCCTGACCTTACTTCAATGCAGAGCGAATATTTAAAGCATCTTCTCAACGAACTGGAAACCAGAAAACCAAATGAACCAAATCTTGAACTAAAATACATTGGTGGAGTGCCAAAGCAAGTAAAGTTAACCACAAATCTAACCATCAAACCTAACAAAAAAACTAAGAAGTCCGCTTACAGACATAACATTCTATTACACAAACATTTCATTCATTCGTCTCAAACTACAAGAAATCCATGCACTGATTGCCAAAGAAAAACCAATGTTCCTACTAATTACGGAGACATGGCTCAACAAAGATATACCAGACACTTTGATCTCTATGCCAGGATACAACCTGTTTAGGGCTGACAGTAGCCTACAGCGGAGGCGTATGCGTATATGCAGCATCCGAAACAAACGGTTGCAAAATTAAGAACACTCTTAACACTAAATACATAATAAATGGAACTGTGGACACTTTGTTTTTGGATGTAAAAATATCAGATAAAAATTTTCTATTGGGATGTATCTATAGACCAGGAACAACCACCTACGATGAAAATACACTTCTTCACAATCTACTACAGAAAGTTTTTGAGGAGTATGACGAAGTATTTGTGAGCGGCGATGTCAACAACCCAGAGATTTGTTGGAGATCTCTAAGATTGAATAAACCATGTCAAAAAGCCACCGATTTTCTAATGTGTTACAAAAAATGGTCATATCATCAAGTTGTAACCTTTGATACAAGATTTAGAAACAATCAAAGTTCTCTACTGAATCTTTTCCTAACAAGCGACAAAATGATGTCACTGATAGAGGCTAAAGCACCACTTGAGAAAAGTGATCACATAAGTATTGCGAGTGTAGTGCAGCTGAGATTAAAACAAAATACAACAAAGAAAATAAAAAAGCGAAACTTTCACATTGCTAACTACGAACCCAATAATGAATATATCAAGAACTTAGCAGGAGATATCGAACCCAGTGTCAAGAATTACGAAGAATTTGGAAGCATTTTGACAACAATAGATATTTTCTTACCTGAGAAACTATGCCGGACCAACGTCCAAAAACCTTGGTTGAATATTCATTCTCAAAGAAATTGACCTCAAGAGGAAATTATGCGACAAATATAAAAAACAAAAATCAGACCAAAACTATATAACATATAGGACACACAACAACAAACTGAGGTCTATGATCAAGAAGGCAAGACTCAAATATGAACAAGACATTCTAGAAAAGAACGATAAGCACTTTTACTCTTACATAAAAAGAAACCTCAATAGTTAACTACACGACGTAGTATTGAAAAACCCATAGTAAATCAACGAATAATTGAAGAACCCAGCAAAACGGCAGAGGCCTTTGCCAACCAGTTTGAATCTGTTTTCACCAAAGAATTCTTCCGCAATTTTCCCATGATGCCAGACCAAACACGTAACCCAAATCAAATAAACAACAACAATACTATCACACCTGAAGAAGTATACGAGGTGCTAAAGGAGCTAAAGACCTACTCGAGTCCGGGACCTGACGGAATACCTGCCATTTTCCTAACAAGATGTGCGGAATCCCTAATAACTCCCTAACAGCTCGCTAACAGAAGGCATCCTACCAAAAATTTAGACCCAGGTTATCATACGCCCAATTTTTAAGAGCGGAGACAAACATCATTTTACAAACTACCGACCAGTAAGCCTGACATGCACACTCTGTAAAGTAATAGAAAAAATACTTGCAAAAGATATCACAAGTTTTCTACTGGAAAGTTCTATTATTCCACCGTCACAATACGGACTTCTACCACAAAGATCAACCACCACCAACCTCTTGAATTGTGTAAATTATTGGACCAAAGAAGTTGATGAAGGCAACCCAGTAGATAAAGTGTATCTCGACTTTCGAAAGGCTTTCGACACCGTTCCACATGAAAGACTTCTCCACAAACTAGACCACTACAGCATTAGAGGCTCCTATCTTCGATGGAGTGACTCCTTTCTTAAATGTAGAAAATACGCAGTCAGGGTCATTAAAATCTGTTCAGAACTACATCCCGTAATCAGCGGTGTGCCGCAGGGATCAGTGTTGGCTTCTATCCTCTCCATAATCTATATAGCAGATCTAACCAAAAGTTTAAAAAGTAACTCGGTATCCTTTGCAGATGACAAAAAACTCTTCTGCAACCCATTGAAGCAATTGGATCGGTTTAAAGAGGACCTCAGTACAATCGAACAATGGACTGACACGTGGCAGGTGAATCTGACTGAACAGAAATGTACAGTGTTGCATGTAGGACAAAATAATTGACTACAAAATTAAGGGAACCAAGCTAGAGAATGTTAACCAATAAAAACATTTGGGCGTGCACGTCAGCCAAGATCTTAAATGGGAAACACTCATAGGCCGAGTTGTGAAGAAAGCAAATCAGTTGGTGTACCTAGTAAAAACGGCTTTTACAAACCACTCTATCCAAATGATCAAAAAAGTCTATACAACCTACATAAGGCCCAAACTTGAGTGAGCACACACAGTCTGGAACACGTACTACTGCAAGGATATAGAGCTGCTTGAACGTGTGCAACGAAGAATCACAAGATCCCAACTGAAATGTATAATGTTCAATATGATATCAGATTGCAAAGATTTAACTTGACAACTCTGAAAGAAAGAAGAGAAAGAGGTGACTTGAAGGAGATCTATAAGATCCTGTGTGGACACTACTTCCCAGAACTGCATATGGCAGACATTTTCTAACAAAACATGAATAAAAACCTCAGAGGACACGACAAGAAGCTCAAGAAAGAGAAAACATCCTTAGCGTTAAGAAAAAACTTCTGATTCAACCGCGTAGTATACCGGTGGAATGCATCAAACCAGGATCCTATAAACGCGCCTAACAAAAACATGTCCAAGAATAGACTGGATCGAAACCTATCTGAACTTAACTGCACCCTTGTACGCAGAGTGTGAAAACGAATATTTAATTCTTTCCTTCTCACACAAGACTTATGGTCGCATCAATTTTTGTCAGTATCATTTGGTAAGTAATGAAACATCAAAAAGCTACCTACTAATAATATATCGTTCTTACCTGTTTGTAAACTTGTTCCTTTAGCCTGGCAACTTGCACGTGATAAACGATAGGATTGCTAAAGGAATTTTTAGAGGCGATCCACTCGATGGTGCAGGTTCTCTGGTCCACTTCTACCATTTTGGGCAGTTTGAGGGCCGCTGGCGGCGCAATGTTTGTGCTGTACTCGTACTCTTCGGAAAAGTCGCCTACTCCAGCGTCGTTGTTGGCATTTATCCTGGAAATGATATGAGGATTAATGTAATGTTTCCACCCTGTAACTACATAGGAATTATCAACACAAAAAAATATTTCTTACCTAAATCTATAGGCCGTTAATTCGTGTAATTTATTGACTTTGCAGGTAAGCGCGGTTCCTCTATAGACGCACTGCCATTCCTTTGTTCTTAAATTTTCCATTTCAACAGAAAATTGGGTGAAATCCAAGTTTTTACCTACAACAAAACAAATACAGCAATTCTGTTTCAATATTATTCGAAAATTACCTTCTCCCCATTTGAGTTTGAGATAATTATGCCCAGTGCCTACACATTCCAATGCAGGAGCCGAAGGCGGTAATCTTAAAGTCGAAGTTCTCCATGTCGACGAGAAACTACCCGCTCCTACTGCGTTTACTGCTTGGATTTTAATCTAACAAAAAATATAAATCAATAATAATTCTTGTACCAAAACCAAAATGACTTACCTTATACTGCACTTCAGGTAGCAAGTTTTCCAAAAGATACTCAGTTATTGGCCCCTCAGTTTCAATAACTCTATCGCCCAAATCAATGTTGTAGCTGGTAATTTCGGCACCATTTGCATTTGGCTCGGCCCACCATAGAGCGATGTTAGTAGGAGTGGCTTCACTTCTTAAAATTGAAACTGCAGATGGTGGTGCTGCTGGTGTAACAGTGGCTGCTATAGGAGAATACGGACCTGGACCTGAAACAAAATAGGTATAGAATTTGAAAAAATAAAAATAAAAATAAATTGTGATTCTTACCAGCAGAATTCGAAGCTTGCACCCTGAAAAAGTAGGTCCTAAAAGGCGTTAAGTTTTTGGCCTCGTAACTGGTATGAGGTCCCTGATAAATATTGGAAAATTGGCTAGGGTCGTCAGGCGAATCTTGATTCATTTCCAATCTATATTCGTTAACAGGAGCGCCATTGCTTACAGGTTCTCTCCATTCTATGCTCACGTGGAACGGAGATCGGCACGTCAAATTAATTTGATCCGGGGAACCGGGCGGAGCGGCACCCGATATTACTTTTAGGGTTTCTGACCAAGTACCAGCACATATCCTATTGACGGCTCTCACTGCAAATGCATACTCTTGACCTGGAATGATGCCCTCAGACACCGTGCACTCGGTATCTTTGCTTTTGTGGACTAAAAGTCGACTGGAATCGGGATTGGTCATTTCGACTTCGTAGTCTAAAACCGGGGCGCCACCGTTATACTCCGGTTCCGTCCATCGGATAGTTAACGAATCCGGCTTTGGTTTGCCCGCTAATTTGGGAATACTGCAGGTGCCCGGGCCGATTGCTTCAGTGGTTACTGTACAGGGGTCAGATGGAACACTTTGACCACCTGGAATTTCAAAATTAAATTATTTATTTTTTAACATCTAGAATAAAAAATTCTTACCAGCAGAAGCACAACTGACTCTTAATTGGTAAGTAGTGCCTGGGGTTAAACGATCACAAACAGCTTCGGTTTCAGGGCCAGAGTAAACTTGTTCATAGCCGCTGCCAGAATTGACTTCTAGAATGTATCTGTAAAGGATTGTATTAAAACAGCTGCAATTTCAACTGAAAATGAGTCTTACTTAGTAATTTCAGCTCCTCCAGAGTTACTGGGAGGTTCCCATTTTAACCTAAAGGAATAAGCATGTATCCGACCTTTAACCACTGGTTTGGAAGGCCTATCAGGCCTATCTGGCTTTGTCTTCAATGTCACTTCTTCGCTCCATGGTGAGGTACCACCCTCATTAGTTGCTTTTAACCTAAAGAAAATATTGAAATTTCAAACTCCAATAATTAAATGAAGAATAATTACCTAAAAGTATAATCACTATAACAGGTGAGCCTTTGACATACATAGGACGTATCTCTTCCGTTGTAAATATTCATGTGACCATATTTGGTCTTTAGGTCGTTCATTTGCAAAGTGTACTCTTCGTCTTTGGGCCGGTGGTTCCATTTCAGGTGCAGCGTGGAAACGGTGGCCTCTACCAGAGTAGGAGGATCGGGTTGAGTCGGAGGATTGTCCGTTGTCCGGTAAATCACAGAATCCGAGTAGGCGCTTTTGCCCACTTCGTTGACCACTGCCAATCGGAATTTGTAGGAGGTAGCGGGCTGGAGTTTTTGCAGGTTGAATTGGGTGCGACTTCTGCTTTTGTGGACCTCTTCGAATTCGCCGCCTTTGCCCGAGTCGGATTCGAGAATGTAGAATAGGATTCTAGCGCCGTTGTCGTTCACAGGACTCCACCTGGGAATTGGAATTTGTTTACCCCTGGTATAACTGTACATATTTGTGTGAAACGCATATAGGAGCGAGATTGTAAGATTTTGAATAATAAAGGATGACCAGTTTACAGTTAGAGTTATGTTATCTTAATCTACGACTTTCAATAGATCTCAAGTAAATAAGACAAGTTGGATGAGACGCGAATACAGCATTTTCAAATGATTTTCTGGATAATTAAGTTTACACATCAAACCACCAGATAATGATGAACCTTAAAGCAAATTTTTGGGACTGAAAAGAGCTTAAACAGAAAGGAGGAAGTTGAGATTGATGTTATTTCTAGAAGGCTATCGGATCATGAGGCTGTTCTTTTCACTTTTACTATAAACATGAGGGAAAAATAAGTTGCAGATGAAGGAAGAAAAGATGAAACTTGCAAGAATACAACTGAGTTTTATGTTCAACCTAATCCTGAATTTGCAAATCCCTGCAAAAGTTATCAACTACGAAATCACAATGCGATTCGAGTCAAAAAAAGCAGTCCTTGTCATAGTAATAATGATAGATAATAAACTAGTTCAGATTCTTCTTACCTAAGTTGTAAAGAATTTTTCGTTTTGGTTCCTAATTTGGGCGGTTGAGGTTGATCCGGTTCGCATGGCGGTGTAGTAAATTTGATTGGATCTGTAGCGTATCCTTGTAATTCGTCTAAATGCACTTGAAGGGAAACTGAATATTCTTGGCCAGGTTTCAAGTCCTGAAAGCAAAAAATATGTTTTAATGGAAAATGAAGCAAACTCGTTGTAAAATTGCGGTAACAGAATAAGAAAAATATTGTCAATTATCTTGGGAGAAGTTTTCCTTTTCTGGCTTGGATCCCTTATGAATTTTATTTTGAGGTTTCTATCCACCTTCAACTAAGTCCGATACAGCAAATTTTTCTATACCATGAATCGTTTCAAAACACATAAAATCTTCATTATGGCCCTGTCACGATTTCAGAAATTTTCCAGTTTTCAAGTAAATATGATTGTTGATCATTAGCAGATCCTACATAGCCTATTATAACAATTTTTGATTATTACCAAGCATTGTTCTGCTCTGAATTTGCTGATTTTTTTTTTCCGGAGGCAATCAAGAGCCAGTTATAGTCTTGAATTTTGATTAAAATCAGCTCTTGATAGTCTGTACAACAGTTGGTGAGTTTTGGGATTCTCGACTGTACTGAGTGATTTGTTACTGCCTCTAAGTCGAACCTTATTGCTTGATGGTATTTCTAGATACCTACTTCGAAGTATTTCGGAGGTAATTCGGGCCAAGTGTACACGTATTTCGGGAAGTGGTTGATCCCTCGAATTTAGGGCTATGTTGTATGTTATCATGGGAACTCTTGGGCAATATCTTGTTTGCTGGTAATCAGAAGAAATCAGGGGAAACCATGGTAAATCATTCTAAAACCGCAATTTAGTGTTCAAAAACTCACCTGCAGTTTACCCCATCTGGTGTAGGTACAAATCAAGAAAAATCAAGAAGAAATTCGAGGAAATCTAAGATAATTAGGGAGAAATATAAGGAAATCAAGGGAAATCTTACAGCAAGTTAAGAGCCGTGAATTATCTAAATTTGATTTCCTTTGAACTCCTGATTGTTCCTGGGAAAATTATTGAGCGAATCAAGGACCGAATATACTTCAAATTATGATTTACCAGATCTTGATTTGTTGGATTATTTTTCTGAATGTAAGGGAGGGCCATAAGGGCGTTGCTGGCAATGAAAACGCGGAATCCTTAGCCAGGCAAGGATCAGAAATGCAGTTTATGGGCCCTAAATATCAAAAACCTCGATACGTGGCTGCATGTACAAGTGGATCCGAAAGGAACAGAAAAACCACTAATATCAAATACCGAGGCAACACCACAGTAAGGCAATGGTGAACTATCCTATGACAAGATTAGCCTCTGAGATCCTAAAGATCACGAGGAACCAGATCAGTATTGTGACGGGACTGTTAATCGGTCACTGTACACTAAGGAAACACCTACACAAGTTAGATTATGCGACAGCAGCCCACCTTTCAAGCTCACAGAAGAAAAGACCAGGAAAGTAGTTACAGGTCCTATTTCCAAACAGGTCCGAATGCCTACCAACCAAAATCGAAACCCATGGAGTAGGTACCCCTTTTCAGTTTAGCTGAAATTAAGAGGGCGGCTGACAAAATAAAATACGGGAAGGCCTCTGGTATGGATGGTATTCCTCCATAGGCAGTCAAGGAACTATATAGTTAGAGCAGCCCCAGAATACATACTCCTAGCAGCAAACAAACAACTAGAGAGGCAGGAATTCTCAGAGAACTGGAAGATTGCCAAAAAACAACAGTAGTATTAGAAGTTTATGGAGGTTTTAAGATTGTTCCATTGGGTATCATTAATGAGGATTGCAGTTACAAAAATAATGTTAAAAATCTCAAATTTATGGTAGTAGAGGGTACAAAAAGTTCACCAATTTTGGGTTTTATATCTACCAACAATAAATGCTGTGATTTGTGACTCAAAAGAGGATTTTATCAAAAATAATTCTGATATTTTTACAGGTCTAGGAAAATTTCAGAAAAAATGTGTACTGAAACTTAAAAAAGATGCTTTGCCAGTTGCAAGATCATTCCGCAGAGTACCTTTGGCAGTTCAAAGCAGACTGAAAGAAGCTTTAGAAGCATTGGTTAAAAAAGGAGTTATTTCTCCATATCAGGGGCCTACTGAGTGGTTGAGTAACTTGGTAATAATAGAGAAGCATGATAAATCTTTGAGACTTTGCTTGGATCCCAGTGATCTTAATTTAACTTTGAAAAAAGAATTTTGCGTTGTTCCGACTCTGGATGAAATGCGAGCAAATCTCAGAGATTAGTCATACTTTACAGTATTAGATTTCAAAGATGGGTTCTACCAAGTAGAGCTTGATGAAGAATCAAGTAATTTATGTGCTTTTGGTACAATTTTCGGTGCTTTTGAATTTAATAGATTACCAATGGGTTTAAATTGTGCCCAGAGTACTTCCAAAAATTGAATCAAGAGAATTTTGGTGACATGCTTGGATGTTTGATTTATTTTGATGATTTGTTAGTATTTGGAGACTCACAAAAATTTTCTAACAGTAACAAAAAGAACCAATGATTTTGCGTGATTTCTCAAATTTGCCTTCTGAAATTGTAGCCAGTGGACCTTGTATTAATAGATTATTACTGTAAAGGGTTGGAAATAATCCCAGTGAAGGACAAAACTGCTGATACTGTAATATATTGTTTGAAGACCATAATTTCTAGATTTGGAATTCCAGCGGAAGTAGTCTCGGACAACATGCCATATAGTGCACAAAAGTGTAGAGAGTTTGCCAAAGCATGGAACTTCAAATTCAGCACTTCTAGTCCAAGATATCCACGCTCGAATGGATGAGCTGGGGGAGCAGTGCAAACATCGAAGAATATTTTAAGGAAATGAGAGGATTTGCAAGTAGCACTACTTGAATACAGAAATACACCTGTATCAGGTATTGATGAATCTCCAGCTCAGCTAGTGAGGTGCAAAAGATTAAAGACAGAGTTACCAATTTCGACAAAGCTTTTGATTCCAGAAAAAGTTGATTTTGAGAGTGAAAAAGTGGAGCTGGAAAATAAAAGAAAATTATACAAAGATTACTACGATAAGTCAACAACGCCAAGAAACGACTTCCAAAATGATGAGAATGTTATACTTCCAGAGGGGAAAACATGGAGTCCTGCCAGAATCATAAGAAAGGTTGAGAATGCACTAAGGTCATATTTGGTAGAAAAGGAAAATGGCCAAATAGTACGTAGAAATACTGTTCATTTAAAACATTCTCAAAGCGATTTTCATATTGAGAGACATTTCCTGATTCAGACACTTCAGAAATCAGAGTCGATCAGAAACAGAGTTCTGAAACAAAGCAAAATATTCCAGCGGATAAGCTAACTAGCATGACATCTCCATGTAAGAGCAGTAGGGGTAGAACCATTAAAAAACCAGCAAAATTCAATGATTACTTATGTCACTTATTAAAGACACATCTTTAACTTTATTTTTAAGAGGGGAAAGATGTCATATAATTAAGAAAGTTACATTTTATTGTTGCATTTTTATAATTTAGGATTTGTCGGTAGTCATTGATTTACAACATAATAACTTAATTGTTTGAGAACAGCCGATTCTAGATGCAACTGATTTTAGACGATTGACATGTGAGGTTGAACCTTGGCTGAAAAACAGATTTGATGTATGATCTCTAGAATTGTGGTTTCTTTTATTTGAACTTATTAAAGAGTATAAATTATACCTACGTGTTTCAATCCAATAACATAACAACCTTGGAAGAAGTACCCAAAAAAGCGACCACAAAAATGACAGCAATATCTAGACTTCTGCCAAACTTAGAAGAACCAGTCACAATTAAAAGGATAATGCTGTACGGAGTGATGCCATTCACAATCCTATACGGGGCACTCATCTGGCACCGGACACTGGAAATAGGGAACTACCGGGAGGTCATGTAGCGCACTCAGAGAAAGAGCCTATTGAGGGTGGCGTGCAGCTATCGCACTACGTCGAACGTAGCCCGACAGGTTATTACTGGGATACCACCACTGGATTTGACTCTCGAAGAACAGGCATGCATCGATAAAGTGGAAAAAAGAGCAATCAGTTTAGCAACAAAGAAGATGGAGGAAGACAGGAAGATTCGAAGAAGGCAAACTCGAAGGCAAACAATGTGGGAAAACAATACAACAAAGGGACAATGGACTAAACACCTGATACCAGATATAAGTGTATGGCTATTCTGCAAGCACCCACACATCGACTACTTCACTTCATGAAATACTCACCGGACACAGGTCCTTCAGAATTTACACCCAAAGAATAGGCAAGACGGATGACAGATGTGTGTACTGCAGAAAGGTGGACTCAGTGGAGCATACTGTTGCAATATGCCAGAGATGGATGGTCTAGGAGGATACAAGTAATGATAGACCTGGACATAGATGGCATGACCACCAAAATACTCCTAGACCAAATGACAACATCAAGAAGAAAATGAGACACAGGCAAGAAATATATACACCAGATAATGAAGACAAAGGCAGCAGAAGAAAGGGACACTCAGGAATAAATCATAGATAAACTCTACTTCGACGGCAAGCCCGCAGAGGGAATCACTAAACCTTGCCTTGCTGCTTTTGATCAAATAAATCAATCAATCAAGTAAAGAGCCGTTAATAATCAAAACTTGATGTGTTTTGAAGTTTTGATTGTCCTTGGGAAAATTATTCAGTAAATCAAGGGCCGATAATATTTCAAATTATGAACATGTTGAAAATCAAAATGTGAAAACAATACAATTAGGCAAAAATTCTTACCTGGATTCGACAAGAATGCGCAGCTCCATTATAAATCGACTTGAATTTCATTTCGCGCGACGCATCGCGACTTTTGTCGCACAAAAGTACCTCGTAACGCAAATCGCTCTCGGCAATGTCGATTTCGTTGGTACCGCTATCGTTGCTGGCCGATTCCGATAGGCGCAGAGGAGGCGCCCATTGCAGCAAAGCGCTGCGCGAATTCAGTTCTAGTACCTTGGGAGCTTGCACAGACGATAACAAATCGGTAACGACTTGCACCGAGTCTTCCTCGTCAGGCACGCTACTTTCTTCGCCGTCTTCGCTAGTTCCTACACTGTTCATGCCTTTTTCTTTGCTATTAGTACCGGCCGAGGTTCGTTTTAGGCCGTTGACTAGGTCTTTTCTGGGCGATAGCTCGGGACCTTTTTGGTTTTTTTCTTGCAGCTTCTTTTTCAGTTTTATGTGCTGCCTTTGGGTTCTTTCGTCCTAAATAGTACATATATTTAGTTGCTTGTAATTTAGGTTAGAAAAAGTAGTACTTACTTTATAGAAGGTAGGATTAGGAGGCGGCGAATGACCCAGATGTGTCGGACTAGATACTGGATGAGGGCCTTGCATGGTATGGTAAGGTTGAGGAGGATATCCTGCTACTCCACCAGGGTAGTACTGTTGTGACTGGTTGGTACCGTGGCCGGGTCCACTATTAGTCTGGAAAAAATAATAATATTTCACAAAACTGATTCATGATCATAGGATAGAATAGAACTTTATTTTTCGATTTTTTACAAATGCGATCATACATAGAAGCATTTCAAAATAAAAAAAAATTACAAATAAAGACATATTGTCATATACCACTAATTATACATAAAAAAACAGAAAAAAAAACCAATAACGAGGATTTAAAATTTGACTAGAACTTGAGATCTGTTGGCAGAAAAGCGCATAAACACTTATCCAAATGACTTAACCACTGGATCTTCAAAATACTCATTGACTGTGTAATAGGCCCTTGTGTTTAAGAATTTTTAAAGTTTTGTTTCTATCAGCTTTTGGGGTAGGTTCCTAGAAGCAACAGATAGTTTATTCCAGATCTTCAGGATACTGTACTTGACACTCCTCTGGATGAATGTAAAGCGTGCAATGTTCAATGTAAGGTTTTGTTTATTCCTTGTTGAGTAGTTATGATTTATTTTTGAGTTCTCACATAGATCTTGAGTTTTAAGAATAAATGATATTCGCCTTCCAAGATGTATAGATTATAGATAGTGTGTACATACATTATTATTTATAAAGTGTTCCCTGTAACTGTCTCTGTTTTTTAGTTTAAGTACGGCTCTTAGGCATCTTTTTTGTAGTTTTAAAATCCTTGCAGCATCACTTGAGTTTCCCCAGAAAACAATCCCATACCGTATTCTGGACTGCACAAAAACATGGTAAGATGAGTGCGACACAACCGAGTCAACATTATCTTTCAGCATTCTGAGAGTATAAACATATCTGCTCAATGTTCCAGAAGGTTTTATAATGTGCTCTGTCCAGTTTAGCTTCCCATCTAGCACCATACCCAGATATTCCACACAATCCTGTGATACTAGGTCCTCCCCTCCATATCCTACACACAAATTTTCTTGCTTTGGCTTGAAATGTATTAGTTGGGTCTTTTTGACATTAAGGAGCAAGTTATTATCTTTATACCACTCTTCAAGTGTTGAGATACTTTTTGCAACTTCTTTTTTTACTTGTTCTTGTGTCTTGTTGCTACAAATAATGGTTGTATTGTCAGCAAACGTAACGACCTCACTTTTTATTATGTTTCCAATTTCATTTGTGTATAGGATATAGAGTAAAGGTCCCAGAACCGAACCCTGCGGAACTCCCTATGATATTTTGGAATAATTTGATCTTATGTTCATTCCAGTGTCATCCAGTTCCTCGATACATTGTTGCTTGTCTGTCAAGTACGACACAAAAAGTTTAAGTTCAGTTTCCCTCACCCCAAGTCCAAGTAGTTCCAGTTTTTTTATCAACCTACCATGATCTACGCTGTCAAATGCTTTTGAGGGATCTAAACAGCCACAGTGGTTTGATTGTTGTTTAAAAATTCGAGGATTTTATTAAGAGCCTGATATGCTGCTCTTATTGTATTCTTTTCCCTTCTAAATCCATTTTGTTTGCCTGACAGGACCCTCTGTTGCTCCGAGAAACTGGTAAGCCTTGAATGAATCACTTTTTCAAATATTTTGCTAATGGTTGATAGGAAAGATATAGGTCTGTAATTTTGGAGAACTTTTTTATCTCCCTTTTTAAATATTAATTTGACATTAGCATATTTTAATTCTGAGGGAAAATGACTTTCCTTTTAAACAAAAATTAATGACATGTACTAATGGTGGTGCTAGATAGACTGAATAAGTCCATATAAGAAGTTGCAGGGATTCCATAGATTTGAAACCAACACAAAAATTGATTAATGGATGATGACTGAATAATAATTGAGAAACATATAGCCATACCGCAATGTAACGATTTGCTGTTTTTCTGCAAAATATATACTGTAATTAGTTAAATTTGAGTGCTACATCCCCATAAGCAAATACCATTTCCTGAATGTGACTCCATTAGTGCAAAGCACACACATCTCGCAGAAGCCTCTGATATAATTCCCTTGAAATTACTCTATAGAGTATAACATTTATTAGCCAACAATATCCTCTTATTAAAAAAAAATGGTCCTAAAATGAAAGTTTGACATTTAAAACTTGGAATATTGACTTCTGACTGAGGTACAATTCGGTATCTTCGAGGCAATTTGTCTGATCCGAAAGTAATGAACATCAAGATCAGTTATCCAAAATATTGAGTAATTTACAAAAAAAAAAGAAGCAATTCTTACGTAGACAAACTGAGTAATTCGAACTACCCGGACTGGAGTCGATTGCGTTTCAGATGATGGGCCAGCTGCCTGCTCATCTTCCTCTACCTCCTTCTTCTCCATAACAGTTTTTTCTGCTCACTTAACAAAAAGCACACGTCATACAGTAAAACATATGTTACACAATCGCCGGCTTTTCCGTAATACGAACTCAAATACGGTAACACAATACCTATCCACCGACTCGATCGCTGGCCAACTAAGCAATAATTTCGTCAGGACTGTATTATATTAAAACACACGAGTAGTGGTGGCTTATCTTGAAAGTTATTAATTTTAAGCGATGAGAATTGTGCATTTATGTTTTGGTATGGCATTTTTAAGTATAAGATAAATAAAAAATAAACAAATTGTAGCTACCTACTCAATAAATATAGTTTTTAATTCATTTTTGAGGAAAGTACTTGAATCGTACTCCTGTGGCAAAAGGTTGATTGTATGATCCAAAATTACAATTAATCCTCACAAAATGACCATAGTACCCTTTACCAAGAGAAGAAAACTCGATAATCTGGTACCCCCGAATATTCGAGTAGACTAGAAATAGTGTCACTTTTAAGTGAAGTAATATTAAGTAGCTGCGGTCATCCTGAACAAAACTCTAAGCTGGAACTGGGAAAACTATCCCTTTGGAACTGCCGCAGGATCTGTGGAAAGACCTGCTGGGGCACAAATCCAAAGCATAATCGTCTGGATTTACACCATGATCTATGCATTAAATTCTGGTTGCTTGGACTAAAGGGAACTTCTTCATATAATGAAGTTTCGTTTGAGGTTGAACCAGTTTATTGACTATCAACCTCTACTCCAACATTTCAATCCATCCAAATGTCACTTTAATTTGGCCCTGCCATCGATCCATTATCAGTTCAAAAAGCTATTGATCAAAATGTTAAGGAGAATAATAACATCAAAAGCCTTAAAATAATCGTTAATTGTGAAATTTTCCGATAAAGCGCACAGGTAGTATTCGCCTACTGTAGAGAATATACGAATTCCTTCAAAGTCTATTACGAGAACAATAGCGCAGGGAAAGTAAACGCTTGTCGCACCGCAGACGCGAATAATTAGGGACAATGGCGGCCCTATGTTGCTTGATGGAATTTCCAGGAAAAACGAGAAGTTTCCATCTGTGTAAGGTGGTCAATAGAATTTCCACAAATTTATGGACAATTGTAAAATGGAAAATGAATGGCCATTCAAAGAAAATAACTGAATTTTGAAAATGGATATTAAAACAAATCTCAAAGAGAAAGAGTTCTAAATTGTAGCCCCCACAATTATTGTCTTCAATTTGTACTAACTGTTACTAAAGTTCCATTGAGGTGTTCTCCAAAAATGCCAGAGGTAATATTGTAAATTTTAGAATTTTATTCAAAGGAAAAAAATTGGTATAGTTCTAATCTGAAAATAGCACGAAATCAATAACACGAGTAAGCAATTAAACTGATAACATTTACCAAGAATTAGGTAGGTGATAATTACTGCGGTTGGTTAAGGCACGTATTATATTATATATTTTTTTTATTGCTCTCAATCAATGGGTCGTTATTATTTGACGAACAATAAATAACCCACGGAAAGATTAATTTTCAGTTTTTTTTTTTCGACGAATAATAAACCGAAAACAATAACAGGTTTCCCAATAGAAATCGTCAAAGCAATATTACAATACCTATTCGAAATAACGACTTATTAGTAATTGTGTTTAATGACCATTGACTTCAACGAAAATGACGTATGTTATATGGGCATGGAATTTTTTTTAGTACCTACGTACGTATTTAGGAAAAAAAAAAAAATCATGTGCAGCTCCTTACACACGGTAGAAGTGAAACTTATTAATTTTCCCCCCTCATACAACTTTTAGACTTAGCGTATGAGTCGGGTAGGGTTGCCAACCGTCCTGTATTAGGAAGGACGTCCTGGATTTCGAGCGATTTTAATAGATTTGTCCTTCGTCCTTCCGAGCCCTTAAGAAGGACGCATTTTGTCCTGGATTTTAGACAGTTGCTCAAACAATATAGAATAAAAGATGTTTTTACTATTTATGATGACATCCGACAACATTGCACTGTTGCGCACTGTCATTTGCGAACGACGCAAGTAAAGCTTCTTTTCTTTCATGCATCCGTTTTTCTGTGAATCCGATGATCCGGAAGTATTCCCATTTGTCCAATATTTTGGCGCCAAAATACTAGGCCAATACTTCCGGATCATCGGATTGACGGAAAAACGGATGCTGAAAGTAAGCTTCATTTTTTGGTTTTTGAAATGTTTATTTCATTTTTCTAGTCAGTAGTATTTTTTAAATTTATTTTGTTTAAAATTGATAAAACATTATATGAGTAGGTGTCCTTTTTTGTTACTCAGTGTCCTTGTTTGTTTACAGCTTTGTCCTGGATTTCAAAAATTAATAGTTGGCAACCCTAGAGTCGGGGGTAAAGTCGAAGGGAAATAAAAATCTGTAGTGACGAAACAAAGGTATCGGCACTTGACAATAATAGTTTATAATCCTTGGTTTGTGTCAATTGTTCGTCGGCTGTCATTGTCATTGGCTGTCTTTCTCTGTTCTTCTACGTTATATATTTTTTCTCTCTCCTGTAACGAAATTCGCCAAAACATGACGCGTCTTCAGTCTATGAATCAGTCTCCATTCTCGTCCAAATATCAGACCACCCACCGCCTAAGAAGTTTCACTTTAAAAAGCACAGGACACAAATAACGAAAATAATCACAAAACATAATGATATGGTGTAACAAAAAGGAGGGGCGCATTTGTAGTGACGTCACATAGACTGGTGGACATTTTCAGGAATTTTACTCCGAGAGGCATTTCGTGCGACATTCGGCAACTTGACGTTTCTAGGGTATTTCGACTCCGCTGAATCCGAATCCGGATGTTGCCAAGCCTAATTTTGCCTCCAAAGGCCTCAAATTCAAGATGGCGGCCAAACTAAGGGCCTAAATGACATTTTTCTCAAAGTGTATCGTTATTAACCGGCGAGATGTCATTTCATATGTTTCTGGGGTCGCTGAACGTGAATATGAATACCGGAAGTCGATTCGGATACCGGAAGTACAGTTGCGATAAAAAAAAAGTAGTACAAAAATTATTAACCCCAATTTGAGCTCCCGGTGTAAGATACAAAATTTTGACAGGCAATGACATATTCTAGGTTAAAAACTTGTCGAAGAATGCCACAAATATGTCCCTTTTGGTTATGAATTAAATTAATGTACAATAGACCAGGAGATTTTTCTTGTACTACTGTTTTTTTATCGCAACTTACCATAATTCAAGATGGCGGCCGTCGGGGGCCTAAATACAGAACTTTCAGAAGTTGGCATATTGTCAAGTGCGGCGTATCGGCAGATATGTTTTTGAAGTCGACTAGATCAAAAATCAGCACCAGAAATCGATTAGACAACCGGAAGTACCGTAATCCAAGATGGCGACCAGTTGGTGTCCAAATAAAAAACTTTAAAAAGTTGCTATAATATAACGTGCTGGGTATGACCACAAATGTTTTGGAGGTCGCTGAACACGAATTCGAGGTCGATATTTCGAATTCTACATGGCACGGAGTCCCACCACAGGTTTTATTCGATCCAACTGTCTAGTGTGTCAAAAAACTGAAACAGCCGCATTGGAATTTTTTAGTTTGAATACCTTAGTTTCCCTACGCGCAAGTCCGGTCTTAAAAGTGAACATATTAGGACACTACAAAAGTTGATTTTATGTTGGAAAATGGAATTTTACAGATAATGTATTCTATGAATATGATCTTGAATATGAAAGCAAATCTCAAAATGAGTTATATGAATTTGACGAATGAAAATTTAACCACAGGAATGACAACTACAAATGTTTTGAGGCCTGATGAAGGGTACCATGCAAACAGAAAATAAAAAGATAAGGTTTAACGCCTTTTTAAGAGAAAGACAGGATACGTTCAAACTGTGGGGAGACGCAACGTTGTTTGCAGTCCATTACTTTAACATTAGAGAACACATTCCGATTTCTTTACCTCCATACAGATTGGCACCACAGAAAAAGCAACTTTTGAAAGAAGAATTGGATAAGCTGTTAGTAGATACCATTATTGAAGATTGCGAAAGTCCATGGGCTGCACCAGTTGTACTAGTCCCCAAGAAAACAGGTGGTGTAAGACTGTGTGTCGACTACCATCTCACATTCGATTACCATCAAGTTAGTGTTTATGAGCCATATCACAACGCTTGGTATTTTTTGTTATACGAGAATGCCATTCGGATTCAAAAATGCGCCAGCCACGTTTCAGCGGCTCATAGACCGGTTTAAGAATGGACTTAAACGAAATACCGATGCTAGTGAAATCGTATTGTTTGCGTACCTCGATGATCTAATCGTGTTATCGAGTTCGTTTGAAGATCATATGATAGATCTTAAAGCAGTATTTGATTGACTTGATAAACTTAAACGATGTGTAAGTCGCGAGAAGTGCGTATTCGCGTGTGCTCAGGTGAAATATTTGGGACATCTGATCACACCTCAAGGTCTTCCAGTAGATCCAGAAAAAATATCAGCCATAGCAAAAAGACCTCCACCAAGAAATGTACATGAAGTGCAATCATTCTTACAAACTGCAAGTTGGTTTCGACGCTTTATTGATGAATTTGCAGAAATGTCACGCCCACGAAAAAAAAATGTTTTTTGGAGATGGACATCTGTTGCATCAGAGTCCTTTGACAATTTGAAGAAATTGCTCACCACGACACAATGTGATTATACCAAGCCTTACATAATAAGAACCAAAGAAGAGCTTATTTAATTCAAGCTGAAAATGAACACCCTATCGAATACGCAAGTAGATCATTGACTGCTACAGAAATAAACTATTCTACTTTTGAAAGAGAAGCCTTGGCTGTTGTGTGGGCTTTAAACAAATTTCGAGGGTACATAGAGAGATCACTTGTAACCATACAGACAGATCATCAAGCTTTGAGATGGCTGTTAAATGTAAAGTCTCCAACAGTTAAACTAGCCAGATGGACATTACAGATTCAAAGTTATGATATTAAAATTGAATATCTACCAGACAAGAGAAACGTCATAGCTGATATGCTTTCGAGACCACCCTGTAAACATGATACTGCTGAAAATTAGATTTGTACATTTTCTATAGAAAAGCTCTACAGAATTGTGAGAAGAGCAATTAAAAGATCCAGATATAGTCAAAATAATCAAATGTGATGTGATGTAGATCAAGAGTTTAGAAAATGGACAGAAAGAGGTTAAATTATGACACAAGGAGTTTTATACAGATATTCTCCTGAAAGCGACGAAGATGATGATTCAAGCGCCGGAAATTATGGTGTTGAACGTAGGCTTCATCGAAAGATACCATTTTCCTGGGATGCGAAGATATATATAGTCTGGCAAGTGGTAACTTGGTAGAGACGAAAAGGGGAAGAAAAAAGGGGCGTAGCCTAAAAATATTCAATGACACCTAAACTGACACCGCCTGATGACAGCCATGTCTTTGGGATCAGTGGCACCGAAAACACCAGGGAAATAAACCAATAAAATTATTAGAAAAATATTTTCTGGTTTCGCCAATAACCACGCCACTGCGTGCTGTCGTTCAGACTCTAACCAATAGAATCATGCCTCTGAATAATTACGCCTCTCTACATCCATCATTTCGCAATGTTGCCGGATTTTTTTCTATTTCAAAATACTACCTATGCCCATATAGCGAAAAAAAAATGTCACTAACTGGTTTATTATTATTTCCGTCAAGTTTGGCAAAGCAGCAAATTCTATTGGAGTTCGCCGTTTCGCTAGCCAGACTATATATAGCAGATTATTTTATTCATTATAAAATAGACCAATCAGACAACGTCATTTTTTGAATAAATTTTGTTTAAATAAGTGATTATTTCACAAGACCTTGTTTATCAGCGATTAAATTTTTGTTTACCTTTTTTGACAGAATTTTGATAGAAATATTCTGACATTTTATAGTAAATAGAGCTCTTCGAATAGAATTGAAGCCAACAATTCAATCCTAATTATTCAGGAAATAATCTAGCCGTATACCACTCGACCTATAAATTTAAATGGATTAAACTATCCAAATAATTTTGCATAATTTTGCTTTTTGGCAAATAGTTTCATGCACAATAACTTTTAAATAAAAGCCCTCGACCGCTGCGCGGTCTCGGGCTTTTATTAAGTTATTGTGCATTCAACTATTTTCCAAGCAAAATCATGCTCAAAATATGTTGGATAGTTTAATCGATTAAATTTAAAGGTCTTGTGATATAATATATGATTATTTGAAATCTTGCACAGATCGTCAAAGATACAAGCCAGCAAATCAAAAACAAAACCTGCAGGATTGTTGCAAACACCCGTTTAATCTCAAAGATTTGAAACATTGGTTATTGACTTATTTGGACCACTTCCGCCCGGACCTGGAGAAGAAACATGGATATTTATGGTAGAAGATACTTCAAAAAAATAGGTAGAGTTGTTTCCTTTAAAACAAGCTACTGCCGAAAGTTACGCTACTATTCTGGTTAATGAAATCTTCTATAGATATGGAATATGCAGGATATTGATTAGCGATAATGGAGTACAGTTTATATCTGCCATTATGCAACAAGTGTGTTTCATCCTAAAAATCAAACATTGATACTGCTTTACCATGCTTCTGCTAATATGGTAGAACGAAAAAACAGAGACCTAAGTCAAGACTTGCTATTTTAGTTAAAGATGATCATAGCCCTCTTACATTTTGATATGATATACTCACCATATCTGGGCAGGGGTCCAATTAGGGTTTTCTCTGATTCTTTTTTTGCGAGATCAGCTTTTTCATTCTCTTCAATCCCTGCGTCCTGCGTCTTGCGTGTCCATTCAAGAATCACCTTGTAGTGTTTTGCCATTTCAGCCACAGTTTTTTGGCAGTGTTTCATTGTTTTCGACGTGGTGCTTACACTCCTCAATGACTTAAGAGCTTCTTGGCTAATCCATTAAGCACATGTTTAGACTGTAAGTCTTTCCCGTGTTGTCGTTATAGATTCCCATGTCTATGCTAATGTGCGTTTTCGATCCGTCTGTATACTAGAAAGGTTCATGGTTTGCGTGCCTTCCATGTGTCATCTGTGTCCATGTTGTGCATAATGAGGGATAAAATCGTAATTGAAATTCGGTAGAAACAAATCACGTGCAGCGCCCTACACGAGCTAGAAATAGAACTTCTTAAAACCTATCCCCCCCTCATACAACTTCGTAAAGACGGAGTAAAGAGTCTGGGGAGCAGACAGACGGAGCTCCAAGAGAACGATATTCCGTGTGTGGCACCAAAATGTTGCACCGATTCTAATGGATTCGGGGGTGCTTCAACAAAATCCATATCCCCAGATGCGTCATCAAGTTACCCTCTACCAAATAACCTATTAACTTTAGGAATCTTGGGGAAACGCGCATCTGTATTGACGTCACAAGGGTATCGGCGCTTGACAATAATAGTTTATAATCCTTAGTTTGTGTCAATTGTTCGTCGGCTGTCATTGGCATTGGCTGTCTTTCTCCGTCCCTCTTCGTTAAATTTTTCTTCTCTCTTGTGTAACGAAATTTGCCAAAATATGACGCGTCTTCAAATCATTCTCCATTCTCGTCCAAATATCAGGCCGCCGCCTAAGAAGTTTCACTTCAAAAAGAAGTTATTAAGATATTGGTGATACAGTAGAAGTGAATATTGAGCAGATACTTTTTCATCTTTAGAGAGGACTCTCCTTTGGACAGCGCAACCACTTGCAAAGCAGAATTAAATCAAAGTGATCATGGTAGATGATTTCCTCTTCTTTCTGTCAACCTATTGAAGATGGTCAACAAAAATGACCCTCAATGAAAATCTTTTGCTCGTATTCGTACGCTTATTATAGAGTAGAGCTCTTTGGGCGATGAATTATAAATTATAGAATAGACTCATCCTACATTATCCATATTCGGTACCAATCTTATCTAAAGTAGAACAAGTTCAGGTAAGAAGGTAACTGGAATAAATAGTATCGAAATCCTTATGACTTTTTAGCCCATAATACACTGGGTGGTGGATATGGAGTAGGTTTGTAAATGGATCAATTGATAAGAGATAACGTTACTCTTCAAGCTGGAGTTTTCCCATCTGATTATTCTCAAGAATCCGGTATGACAGCTCAAACCCAGATGACTTTTACAATGTCCTCAAATCTTTTTTAGGTGAAGCAAAGCCTGAAGACCCTCCACAAAACTCTTGATAGATGGAATAATGTTCCAACAACCATCCATGAAAACATATTTGTCGATGAGATGGTTTATGAATAATCTGAGGCAAATTAATACCCAGATACAAAGACACTAAAAATCATTCTCTTGATTCCATCGTCATCATTGAAACCATATACTGCAATTTAACGATATTTGTAATTCAAATATTTTCATTTACAGTTTTCGGTTCCCACAATGCGCGTTGATCCAGCAAGAGTCGAGCTCCTTTATGCTGAACTCTCACACACACACAAAACCCTATTTATTTACTTCCGCAGAAAAGCAAATGCGTATCCGGTCTAGTCTTATTTATCGGAATGGCCTTTTGTCTGTAATGATAAGCCCTCTTTTTCTATCTTGGGAGCCTTTTCGATTAGAATTCTTTTCATTGCCAATAGGATTTTTATTGAAGAGTCACCACCCAAAAAAAAAGATGACTCGATGAATCATATTCAAGGGATCCTAAATTTCAATACATAATTATATATTTTTAAATACGTTTAGTAATTTAAACCAACCATCTTTTTGTTCCTGCAACGACGACTGGCTAGAGCCTGACCCAGAAATCCTCATTTTTTTTTTTAAATATGTATTTCTATGAAATTTAATTGGATAATTTATCGAACACGTGTACATGTCTAATTTTTCCAACAATCAATTTATTTGCGTTCATGAAATTGCCGATAAGAAAAACGCCATACCTTGCTCAATTTTTCCATACAAATTGCGGTTATCGCTATCGCGCCAATTATGCATTTAGCCAGCACTTTTTTTTTATCAGTGATATGATGCATTTATGTCGATTACACATGCCAAAAATTAATCATGCAAATATGAATTTTCAACAGTTTTTATCATCATTAGTAATTTCTTGATAACCGTTATTCAATAATCTGGTTTTGGAAAACTACTCACTGTGCTCGAAATCTATACGTAGAATGATTTTCAGGGACATTTTGAATCTCTCTCCATCATTTCCACGTTTTTAATTACAAAAATCTGGATGCGAATCGCCAAACCTGGACAAACACCAGGACAGTTCCTCGGGGATATTATCTTCGGAATTCCTCGATTCTTTTCCTAGGCACGTTCCGAATTCGATTACATAAATCCCCGTTCTGTGCTATCCTAGTTTCTCGACCCCAAGCTAGTTTTTATTACTTATACTTTGTACACTGATTACGTCTGCTGTATAGTTTTTATTACCCGATAGGTTTTTGTACACATTAACATAAAATTCTATTAATATACGGCGCCCGCCGATCAAAAATAGATATACGATTTTAATAATTTATAACCCTTATAATGGAGAAATCGTTTTGTATATTTGGGCATATGGTGAGGAATACGTAATGAACTTAGGTTTGTTCGAAAGCCCCCAAAAGAAAAACCTTTTAAATAAACGACCAAACCATTTAGACTTTCGCCTACTAACATTATAGCCAAAACATCTTAAATTGGCCTTAACGAGCAAGATGGCTGCGCCGTTTATGTAGTTAGTGGGATTGCGGGCTGTAATTCTCCTAAGGCCTGATTGATAGTACCTACGACTTTGAGGGTCTGCTTAATTCTGAATAAACACACACTAAAACAAGGATAATAGTGGGTATAACGAGGAACTTTGAGACAATTTACTGATAAGACAAATCTTCATTTGTAACATTTCATGGAAGAAAAAAACAAAAAATGATACAACTTCCTATTAATTTAAAGCGAGATTTCTGGTTAAAACATAATATCTTCAAGTATAACTAACTACACATTGAATGAAATGTTTCTGACTGTCTATTACTATGAAATTATTGAATTGTTACCTGGAAGAAAGAAACAAAAAATGATACAACTTCCTATTAATTTAAAGCGATATTTTTGGTTAAAACATAATATCTTCAAGTATAACTACACATTGAATGAAATGTTTCTGACTGTCTATTACTATGAGATCATTGAATTGTTACCTGAACACCCAAAAAAAAGTTATCCTTCAAAGTGCACTTTGCTTTTTTATTCACCTCACATTAACTGGGCGAAGCCAGCAAACAAACTGACTTACCCAAACTTCTGTGGACACCCAAAACTGTCCCCTTTTAAAGTTATAAACTAAATAAGGATAAGAGTAAACAATAAGGGAGGGAGACCCTATACTGGCAAGGGTCGTGGCCCAATAGTCTCGAATTAACGAGGTGTGAACGACCAGAGGGTGCTAATGATCATTATTATTGTGCAGTCAGAATTTGAAATTTATTTAGTCGGGAAAATTGTGTTGGAGGAAAAATTAAAAAATAGGGACACTGTCTTAGAAATTCTAGACTTTTTTTTTACAAATTTTGATACTTTCTATGTGATGTTTAAAACACTTTAGTATAACTATACTCTTTCCTAAAAGTTTAGGGCAGTTGTCTGATAAATGCAGACACTGGAAATTTTTAGACAACACTTGTATTTATACAATTTCTTGATAATTTCAGACTCTTCTTATATATTTCAGACACTTTCTCAGAAATTTGAGACCTTGTCTGAGAAACTTGTGTAGGTTACAGTCAAAACCGTTCTGAATATACAGGGTGTTCCCAAATATCATGTACAAACGAAAGGGAGTGATTCTTTGGTTTATTTTATGCCCAAAATTTCTAATAGACATATGTCCGCAAACGCTTCGTGACCGATCTACAGGGTGTTGAAATTTTAATATTTTTTTAGTTTTTTCTTTAAAGCTGCAATTTTTGAAGGATTTGACTCAAATTTAAAATATAGGTTATGCAATAGGAGCTGAATGATTCCACATGTCAAACGTTTACCAGAATCTACAGGGTGATGTTTTTTCAGGGGTCATGCCCTCTTCTCCGCCCCTGGACTTTTTCGCGGTGCGCCACTGGTCGATTCTAAGAAACAAGATAATTTTGCTACCTTATTTAGAAAATTTTTGTTCTCTTGTAGTTTTTTCGTATCACCGACCCTTAAGGAGAAAAAAATTAAGAAACAAATCTCTGTAATTAGTTAGATGAAACTAATTGAGTCACAAACCGCAGCCATATTCTTGCTCATTTTCAATAGGAATCTAGAAGTAAGACACCCCTCGCCGCCATATTCTTGCTCATTTTCAATATGAATACATTAAAATTTCACTACCCTGTAGATCGGTAACGAGGCGTTTGCGGACCTATGTTTATTAGAAATTTTAGTTATAAAATAAACCAAAGAATCACCCCCTTCCGTTTGTACATGATATTCAGGAACACCCTATATGAAAGGATAAGCGGAATTTATAATAATTCCAATTTTTCAGGCAAAAAAATCAAAATTGCAGGCAGAGATATCACTGGGAGTATTTGTCATATTAAAAAAATCAATTAAGTATTCATGAATTTTTCTCTATGAAACTTTTGTATGTAACAGTCAAAAGCTTCTTGAATATATAAAAAAATAAGTTGCATTTATAGGAATACCAGTTTTCAAGGCAAAACTTCGAAATTGCAGGCAGAAACATCACTGAGTGTATTTGTCACATTAAAAAAATCACAACTACCAATTTTCCACTCAAAAATTCGAAATTTCAGGCAGAGACATCACTGAGTGTTTTTGTCATATTAAAAAAATCACAACTCCATTATCGGTGAATTTTTCTTTATGAAACTTTTGTATGTTACAGTCAGAAGCTTCCTGAGTATATAAAAAAAAGGGTTGCATTTATAGGATCGTCAATTTTCCAGGCAAAACTTCGAAATTGCAGGCAGAGGTATCACTGAGTGTATTTGTTACACTAAAAAAATCACAACTCCACTATCTTTGATTTTTTCTTTATGAAACTTTTGTATGTTACAATCAAAAGCTTCTTGAATTTATGAAAAAATTGAATGCATTTATAGGAATACCATTTTTCCACGCAAACATTCGAAATTTCAGGCAGAGACATCACTGAGTGTATTTGTCACATTAAAAAAATCACAACTCGATTATCGGTGACTTTTTCTTTATGAAACTTTTGTATGTTACAGTTGAAAGCTTTCTGAGTACATAAAAAATAAGTTGCATTTATAGGAACATCAATTTTCCAGGCAAAACTTCGAAATTGCAGGCAGAGGTATCACTGAGTGTATTTGTTATACTAAAAAAATTGCAACTCCACTATCTTTGAATTTTTCTCTATGAAACTTTTGTATGTTACAGTCAAAAGCTTCTTGAATTTATGAAAAAATTTAATGCATTTATAGGAATACCAATTTTCCACGTAAAAAATCGAAATTTCAGGCAGAGACATCTCTGAGTGTATTTGTCACATTAAAAAAATCACAACTCCATTATCGGTGAATTTTTCTTTATGAAACTCTTGTATGTTACAGTCAAAAGTTTCCTAAGTATAAGTATATAAAAAAATAAGTTGCATTTATACGAACATCAATTTTCCAGGCAAAACTTCGAAATTGCAGGCAGAGGTATCACTGAGTGTATTTGTTACACTAAAAAAATCACAACTCCACTATCCTTGATTTTTTCTTTATGAAACCTTTGTATGTTACAGTCAAAAGCTTCCTGAGTACATAAAAAAATAAGTTGCATTTATAGGAACATCAATTTTCCAGGCAAACTTCGAAATTGCAGGCAGAGGTATCACTGAGTGTATTTGTTACACTAAAAAAATCACAACTCCACTATCCTTGATTTTGTCTTTATGAAACTTTTGTATGTTACAATCAAAAGCTTCTTGAATTTATGAAAAAATTAAATGCATTTATAAGAATACCATTTTTCCACGCAAAAATTCGAAATTTCAGGCAGAGACATCACTGAGTGTATTTGTCACATTAAAAAAATCACAACTCGATTATCGGTGAATTTTTCTTTATGAAACTCTTGTATGTTACAGTCAAAAGCTTCCTAAGTATAAGTATATAAAAAAATAAGTTGCATTTATAGGAACATCAATTTTCCACGCAAAAATTCGAAATTTCAGGCAGAGGTATCACTGAGTGTATTTGTTACACTAAAAAAATCACAACTCCACTATCCTTGATTTTTTCTTTATGAAACCTTTGTATGTTACAGTCAAAAGCTTCCTGAGTACATAAAAAAATAATTTGCATTTATAGGAACATCAATTTTCCAGGCAAACTTCGAAATTGCAGGCAGAGGTATCACTGAGTGTATTTGTTACACTAAAAAAATCACAACTGCACTATCCTTGAATTTTTCTCTATAAAATTTTTGTATGTTATAGTCAAAAGCTTCTTGAACTTATGAAAAAATTAAATGCATGTATAGGAATACCAATTTTCTACACAAAAATTCGAAATTTCAGGCAGAGACATCATTGAGTGTATTTGTCACATTAAAAAAATCACAACTCCACTATCCTTGATTTTTTCTTTATGAAACCTTTGTATGTTACAGTCAAAAGCTTCCTGAGTACATAAAAAAATAATTTGCATTTATAGGAACATCAATTTTCCAGGCAAACTTCGAAATTGCAGGCAGAGGTATCACTGAGTGTATTTGTTACACTAAAAAAATCACAACTGCACTATCCTTGAATTTTTCTCTATGAAATTTTTGTATGTTACAGTCAAAAGCTTCTTGAACTTATGAAAAAATTAAATGCATGTATAGGAATACCAATTTTCTACACAAAAATTCGAAATTTCAGGCAGGGACATCACTGAGTGTATTTGTCATATTAAAAAAATCACAACTCCATTATCCTTGAATTTTTCTTTATGAAACTTTTGTATGTTACAATCAAAAGTTTCCTGAAAATATAAAAAAATAAGTTGCATTTATATAGAAATACAAGGCAAAAATTCGAAATTGCAGACAGGGGTGTCACTGTGTGCGTTTGTCAAATTGAAACAATCCCAACTCCATCATCCTTGAATTTTTCTTTTCTTTTCTTTCTTGAAAACCTTGATAAATTCGACATTTTTTTAAAATGCAAGACAAGGTCTAATAATGTTGCACCTAGTAAGATATTTGCCTAGAAAATTTAGAAACTCTCTTAGAAAACTGAGGCAGCTATACGGTACTCAAGTTCAATAAAATAAGAAAATTGTCTGGAAACTTAAGACAACGGCGTATGAATATTTTTGAAACTCAAAAACCTAAGATTGTTGATCAAGTATCATGGGACATTCTCAGAAATGTGAGATAGTCGCCAGATAAATCTAGACATTTTCTCAGAAATTCATGACAACGTCTGATATTTTTTGACCCAGTTCTCAAAACGATATCAGGTGCTAGAATCGAACAAATCAAATGAGAAATCACTTCCTAAATGGCCAACGTTTCGGGAAGTTTATTGTCTTCTTCAGGACTCTGTGAGCTGCTCAAAATAGCTTAAATAATAATTTTTTGGTACCTATTAGGTATTTACTGCTTGTTTTCTATCTCAATAACAACCAAATGTGAAAAAATTCAAATTAAATTTAGTAAGGTCAACTACATTGTCATCTTTTTTTTTTCCACAAAATTCCAAATTATAGTGGTACCTAATTAGGTAAACCCCTATTGCCAAAAATTAAAATAAACACAATTCGGAAATATACAGAAGTAACAGAGCGAATCGCCCAAAAACAAAAACAGACTCATTGACCTTAATAAAACAGAAAAAAAGCGTCACCTTGTAAATTTGCGCCAGCAGCATCCTGAAAAACTAAACATAACGATCAAATTTACTTTTACAGGCCAATAATCTGGATCGGTTTATTAATAAAACTACTGAGTCATAATATTCAGTAGTCGTAATCGTACTAATATAACGTCAAATTTAGAATTTTAACTGTCGAGTCATAAAATGTACTTCAATGAGGCACTTGAGTTGCAAATAAATTAAAATTTATGAATAGTTTTATGGATTAGGCATTTGATAAGCAAATTAATAGAGCAATTGAAATTTGAGGCTAAAAATCTCTATTTCTGTAGGAATGCGGCCTTTGAGACAAGATTTATCTCAAAGATATTGCTTCAATACTTGACTTTTAACGAGTATTTCTGTACAGGTGCAGCTCATAATAGAATTATATAGCTTTTTTAATGAAATTACTCAAGTAGCCTTCAATATGAAGAGACATCAAAAAGAGAATGCCAATGGTATACCGGAAACCGATCGATGACTCAACAGAAAAATTCCTAAAATAGAATCGGCAAAGTACGTTTCCGTTGACCTGTCCGCATTTTTTTTAATGCAACGCTAACCTTGCATTAAGTCTGATGTTGGAATTTGGGATGGTCACGTATAACAGTCGACAGGTATTTCGAAGAAGGATTCCGATATATGTTTCTTTAAGAAATAGGTATAACAAACAATCAAATTAGTTCTAAGAAGGGAATTTTGAACTTTAGAGTTCTTCTTCTTCGTCAGACTGTTATACATCTTTGGATTTACTTTTGCCATGTTCAGCATTATTTGCTGTATGGTTCTTCTTGTTGATTGGTCTTCTTACAAGTAGATAATTGGTTAGCTGACTGTTTCAATAGTTTCTGCTGAAGATTCTGGAAATGCTTCTTGAAGCTCTATTTTTTCAATTAGCTCTTCAGAAGGTTCAGATGATATTGGATCAAAAGCTTATTCCGTAGGTTATCTTGGATCATTGATAATTCTCATTTGTACCTACTTTTTATCGTTTCCAGAATTTTATCCGTCTTGTTTTTCTTTTTAGGCAATATTTTCATGGGCACCGGCAGAGGGGGGGGGGGGCAAGAGGGGGCTGTTGCTGTCTACAACGGGGCTGTTGCTGTCTACAACGGGCCTGACTGGCTTGGGTGACGGTCAGGGCCGTGCAAAGCACGCGCGGGCCCCAGTACAGCCATTTCGACGGGCCCTCCCCAAAGGTACCCCAAAAATATTTGAGTGTCACGACATTTTTACCCAAAAGTCGTTAGGAAAGCACCTCGGGTATAATTTTTTTTAGGTATTTTTGAAGTGTAACCTCTTTGCTTTACAAAAATTCCGATCGCGTAAAGGGAGTATGCAATGACATTGTATGAACTACAGAAGCAAGGATAATACATACCACTAGGGATTGCTTATCGGCTTCGTTTAGGCAATCGCGGCCATATTGATGTATGATCATTACCGACGCCATTAACTAAGTCGTCAGCTGCTTGCGCCAGCGGTCCTAGTTTAGAATTTAAATTAACAAACAAACGCGATCTAGAAAGGAGTTATTTTAGAATGTTAATTAATGTAGTAGAACCAATTATGCATAAAGCATAAGCCCGCGGAATCATAACCTGTGGTGCAAACAGCCTACGTCAAGGCGAGAAACGACATGCTGCCTACGTCCCAACTGGTGATTTGACGTGGTGAGTGGCTTCAGATTTGTTCTACTAACACAGGCCTTGTGAGGATAGGGTATCCTGTAGAGTGTGTATTATCCCTGATAATGAACAGCGTATCAGCGACGACCGGAGGGAGGATACGCACACGCTTGTCGCTTGATTGAGAGAGATACATTCCATTGAAAATTCAAATTAAATTTAATCTCTGGTTAAATCCAAAGTTGGTGTTTAATGATAGTTCATGAATGAATCGTTTTTGCTCTAAAATTTTCAGGCATTGTAGTTCTCTACTGGGATAAGAATCGCTGAAAATTTCAGCTTTCTATCATTAATGGAAAAAAAGTAAATGACCTTTCAAAATTTTTCAAAATCTAAATCATAAGGTAGCTACCTTCTTACTGAAACACAATTGGGACAAGAGTTTGGCGGGAGCCACAAAACAATAGCTTGGCGGGAACCACAAAACAATAGCTTGGCGGGAACCACAAAACAATTTTAAAATGTTAAGGCAAGGACTGCTGCGTTGCCAAATTGACGGAAAATTATTTTATTTTCTTTGGGTTAGACCTTATCAGCACAGCTTATCAGTATTATACATAGTTCAATAATGAGCCAACTCAATCGCACTAGGAACAATCGCAATTAATTTTTCCCAGTTTATTTTTGTCTCACTCTTGTTCATTGAATTTCCTATGTTGCTGTCATTATTATATTAACATTTAACGTAACAATAATTTTTACAAGGCCACTCAAGCGCTGAGAATAATCCGAAATCGACTCGCATTTTTCATTTTCCCATTTCCTTGTCTGTTTCTCTTTCTTCTACTCTTTGAAGTTCTTATATCGGTTTTTCTCACTTTATCATTCCAGGCTCTTCATTGTGAAACAGAAGAACAATACCACTCAAGCGCCGAGAATAATCCTACGTTGTCTGTTTCCCTGTCTTGCTCATTGAATTTCTCATATCGCTGTCTTTTTCTTCTTCATTCCAAGTTTTTTATTGACCAATAATGAGCCAACTCAATCGCACTAGGAACAATCGCAATTAATTTTTCCCACTTTATTTTTGCCTCACTCTTGTTTATTAAATTTCTTATGTCGCTGTCCTTATTATTACATTAACATTTAACGTAACAATAATTTTTACAAGGCCACTCAAGAGCCGAGAATAATCCAAAATCGACTCAAATTTTTCATTTTCCCACTTCCTTATCTGTTTCTCTTTCTTTTACTCTTTGAAGTTCTTATATCGGTTTTTCTCACTTTATCATTCCAGGCTCTTCATTGTGAAACACAAGAATTACAAGACCACTCAAGCGCCGAGAATAATCCTACTTTGTCTGTTTTCCTGTCTTGCTCATTGAATTTCTTATATCGCTGTCTTTTTCTTCGTCATTCCAAGTTTTATATTGGCCAATCATGAGCCAACTCAACCGCACTAGGAACAATCGCAATTAATTATTCCCACTTTATTTTTGTCTCACTCTTGTTTATTGGATTTCTTATGTCGCTGTCTTTATTATTACATTAACATTTAACGTAACAATAATTTTTACAAGGCCACTCAAGAGCCGAGAATAATCCAAAATCGACTCAAATTTTTTATTTTCCCACTTCCTTATCTGTTTCTCTTTCTTTTACTCTTTGAAGTTCTTATATCGGTTTTTCTCACTTTATCATTCCAGGCTCTTCATTGTGAAACGCAAGAATTACAAGACCACTTAAGCGCCGAGAATAATCCTACTTTGTCTGTTTTCCTGTCTTGCTCATTGAATTTCTTATATCGCTGTCTTTTTCTTCGTCATTCCAAGTTTTTTATTGGCCAATCATGAGCCAACTCAACCGCACTAGGAACAATCGCAATTAATTTTTCCCACTTTATTTTTGTCTCACTCTTGTTTATTGAATTTCTTATGTCGCTGTCCTTATTATTACATTAACATTTAACGTAACAATAATTTTTATAAGGCCACTCAAGCGTCGAGAATAATCCAAAATCGACTCAAATTTTTCATTTTCCCACTTCCTTATCTGTTTCTCTTTCTTTTACTCTTTGAAGTTCTTATATTGGTTTTTCTCACTTTATCATTCCAGGCTCTTCATTGTGAAACACAAGAATTACAATACCACTCAAGCGCCAAGAATAATCCTACTTTGTCTGTTTCTCTCTCTTGTTCATTGAATTTCTTATGTTACTTATAGTTAGGGAGACGACCGCATTTTTCCTACCCCGATCGAGTTATGTGTCGACACTATTATCAATATATAGTATTATGTGCATCTATTAACCTGTATTCCTGCCTGAGAGCAAATGCTGCCGGAAATAAATAAATTAAATTGAAAAAAACGTAACACTACCCCCATCGAGTTATGCCCTCAGTAGGGTATCAGATTGAAGGTCTCGATGTCCCCTATCTGAAAAGTCGATCCTGCCTCGTGAGAACTTGCCGGAAAAGGGTGGCAGGGCAGCTTATTGGGGAAGGGCCCGCGGTCTCAGCTTTGACACCTATCAAGTTTTACCCTGAATGATGTGTCAAATTAATAGTAGATTATACCACGAGGAATAATACTCCCTCGCCGCTCACGCGGCTCAGTTCGTAATAATCCTCGGGAATAATAGCCATTATTGCGAGTAGTATACTCTACTTTATTTACGACAAATTAATTTATTTGAGATTTTCAATGAACAAATTTCATCCGTCTCATAATTTTCAATACAAATCCACAAGCACTACACGTTTGACACTGACACTTTTGTGGAATAATGACCATTAATCCCGCTACTCGTCATTAATCCCTGGAGGAATAACATATGTCATTATACTGCCAAAATCACAAATATAATACGCACATTATACATTAGTCGTAAATAAAGGTATTAATAAGTTGATTTAAGGTCTCTTCGCACAGAAATCCCAAACCAGAAGGAGTGAATTTCATTGGTTGAAACTAGTTTCCTGACTGTTTCCAACCAATGAAATTCGCTCTGACTGGTTTGTGATTTCTGTGCGAACAGACCTTAAATCAACTTATTGACACCTTTAATTTGACACATCATTTAGTGCAAAGCTTGATAGGTGTCAAAGCAGAGACCGCGGGCCCTTGCCTCAATAAGCTGTCCTGCCACCCTTTTCCGGCAAGTTCTCAGGAGGCAGGATCGACTTTTTAGATAGGGGACATCGAGACCTTCAATCTGATACCCTACTTAGGGCATAACTCGATGGGGGTAGTGTTACGTTTTTTTCAATTTGTTAATAATTTGTTAAAAGATATTTCCGGCAGCATTTGCTCTCAGGCAGGAATACAGGTTAATAGATGCACATAATACTATATATTGATAATAGTGTCGACACATAACTCGATCGGGGTAGGAAAAATGCGGTCGTCTCCCAGACTATTATAAGCGATTTTGTGAAGCAATGTTGGATAATCAAAATTTTTCAGGGCAAAAAAGCAAAAATCATTTCACCTCGAAAAGAAAAATCACGAAAATGCTTTTCCATTGAATTTGATCCACTGATCTCAAAAATAAATGGATAAACAAAGAACGCTTCTAATGCTGCTAATTTACGAGGTCAAAATCTAAACAAAAACAACTGACTGGGACAGCTGTGAGCGTGCGCAGTAGATACATGTATTGTGCGTGCACAAAATCTGGCCAATGAAAATGAAGGAATTTCAAAATTTAGAACAGTTGTTCGAAAGATAATACACTGCGCAGGCGTTAGGCTGTTCCGTTGCACAACTGTTCGTAGAATATTGACCCCAAATTTTCGCTCAAATTTTGCCAATCACGCCGTATAAATTGTTTATCCATTTATTTTTTAGATCAGTGATTTGATCCCGTCTTTCGATTGGTAAAGTAAAAAAATTAAAAATCTAGAAAAATTAAAATTGAACTTTTTCTATGCAAGGAAATTTAATTTTCAAATATTTCAAAGGGACAGTTGGGGCACCGACCCCTAGGGCTTCGTTTTCGAGATAATCGGCTTTGAAGGTTTTCCAAAATTTCGGAAAAAGTTTCAACTTTGAGGCTCAATATCTCGGAGACTATTCGAGATAAATAATTCAATTTTGTTTTATCCTAAAGAGCATTTAATTCTGATTAAGAATATATCAATATGCATCAGGATTTGTGAAATATTAATTTTGTGAGGCAATGTCGGATAATCAAAATTTTTCAGGGCCAAAAATGTAAATTTTTTTTGGTTAAAATGATATAAATTATTTTCCAATTTTCTTCTAAAGTAGTTTACACGCTAACATGAATTCATTGCGAACCAGAAAAAATAAATTTAATTTCGGATTAAATCAAATGCACCTACAATCGGATTATCGTATAGAGAATTATATCGATTTTAATGTCATGGCTGCAAAAGACAAACTAGCGAATTAATTTAGCGGGTGATAACAGATATCAATTTCATCCTGGATTAACGTTTTCCATAGATTATTATTCAATTTGTGTTTTCTAGAATCGAAAATAATCATCCTTTGAACTAAGATTGTGCAACCGAGCTTAGACACTAAAATTCTGAGATAAATCTGACAATTTTTTTGCTCCAAAAAGTCTAAATTCATTCTAAAATTGTAAATTCATCGGCCTCATTTTTTACCGGTGCACTCAGATCCAGACGGAAACCCACCCAGCCAGCTCCCGGTTCTATTTTATTTTTGCGGAAATAGGATCTCAAACATGCAAACTTATCTTTCCCAGGCCAGGCTCTGCTCATATATTTCTCGAGTTTATTTTCTGCATCCTCCTCTGTGTGTATGTCCGTGTTTTTGGTTTTGTTTTGTGGAAAAGCCGTCCAATTTTTGCCCATCAGAAAATTTTGCATATATAGTTTTAGATTATACTTAATTGGTATTGAAGGTCAAAGGTGAAGGCATAGACGGAGCTGAAATGCAATTTTGTATATTCTATAGGAGGGTGAAAATGCACTTTATTTGGCTCGGAAAAACCCATCAAAACTTCGTCATTGGCGATGGAGCAACTTTTCATTATAGAAATTCCGATAAAAAATATCGTTCTCATTAATTTTCATTTCATCTTATTTTTGAAAAGTGTATTTTTCATTCTTTCAGTTCTAGAAGGGTGCAATAGAGCCAACATTCCAAATTATGATGACGTGTCTCTAGTTCTAGTTTCGACTCATAGGAAATGTGAATCAAAAAGATTTTTTTTTTGTCAATAGTCACATATTTTAACGATTAAGTCACAAAAGGATCTGTAAAAGAGATTTGGAGCATGATTTTTAAGCCGATTATTTTGAACGTAAAATACCTACCGCGAAGTCGCAACAGGCATTTTTCCACGAAGAGCCGAGCACAATAATTATTATTTTCGTTGTAGCGGTATTCGGTCAATGAGATTCTTTTTTAAACGCCGAAGATGACCGCCTTGGTTGGTCAATCGTGGGAAAATATATAAAAATACTGCATCAATGGCCTCAGCCTTTTATTTTGGGTTCCTACTGCAAGAATACATTTGATAGTTGAGTAAGATTCAAAGCGTCGTCAGGGCTTGCATATTCGTTAAAAATGAAGTACATGCAATACTGATATTGGTAATCAAACCTGCAGGGTCCTTATTCTTGAAACAGGGGAGCAGCATTCCCAGGAGAACGAGTGTTCCGTCTTTCTCAATGATATGCAAATGGTAATATAAGTAACAAAGATGGAACACTCGTTCTCCTAGGAACACTGCTCCCCTGTTTCAAGAATAAGGGCCCAAATGATAGTGGGGATGGATGTAAACGCATACCACACTGTGTGGGGTAGCAGCAACGTCAACATTAGAGGTGAATACCTAATACTAAATCATATCAAAAAATTTGGAAATTCTCAATAGGTATAATGAACTTACTTTCGTTACAAGAACTGGTAAAGAGGTATTACTTTGGCCTCTCCACGTATAAGCTCCCAGAGCTGGGACTCCGTAACGTAACGAATAGAGATCGTTATCTCTATCGCAATGGCACTTAATGTCTTCTTCTCTCTTTTCGAAATCAATAGAGAGGGGACGTCAATAGAGATAGAGAAAATATCTCTATTCGTTACAAAGTCCCAGCCCTGATAACCTCTTGGCGCGTGTCAGGAAAATCGTCCCTGTCTGATCACAGACATATATCTGCATGGAAATCTCACAAGATGAGAGCCCTGCAGAGTAGTTTCGTGATCCGAGGAGGACGAACTAGGAAATAGGAGGGATATGTGGAAGGTCTGCTTACTAACTGTAACCAGGTCAAAACTGATATGATATTAAAAACGCCACTGATATAGAATATATGGCAGCTAGCAAACTTTAGGAGACTATGATAACCTCTTATCAGAACAACTGTTCCCTGAGAAAGCAAAACTCCAGAAAAGATACCTCCTAGTGGAACAAAGAATTTTGAAAAAAACGGGCCGGTGGGATGACACACTCCACCTTAATCATGTTTAATAGTCAGATCCGGAAAAAAGGCAAAAATCGAATCATGGAGGAAATACTGCCAGAGGTTGAAAACACCAAGGTAGCAGCGACATTTTTTTGTCCAAAGATCCCTTAAATCCAGTTGGAACCCTCAAAAACCAAATGGCACCCTACACTGATTCTGGAAAAGACTCTGCAGATTCTACTGCACACTCACCTCCCAGAATCAGTCGAAATCATAACAGAAAGAAACCAATTCATAGTAATGACGAAATCCAGACTACTAAAGAGAACAAAGCAAAAGAGATCATAACCTATGAATGGGCAATAAACTCTTATGATCTATTTAAATCGCCAGGGTCCGATGGCATTATACCTGCTCTACTCCAGCAGGGCAAGTTCATCATAACACCGCCACTCTGCAGGCTACTAAGAGGATATAATACCCAAACATGGAGAAAGGCCAGAATGGTCTTTATACCAAAACCTTCTCGCAGGCAAGGCGTTTAGACCAATTATACTATCGTCCTTTATTATGAAGACGATTGAAAAACTCATTGATAAACATGTAAGGAAAACTTCTCTTAAAGAAAAGCCACTACACCAAAACCAACATGCCTATCAATTGGGTAAATCTTGCGAAACGGCTCTACACTAACAGGGTCCTTATTCTTGAAACAGGGGAGCAGCGTTGCCAGGAGAACGAGTGTTCCGTCTTTTTCAATGATATGCGAATGATAATATAAGCTGTTTCAAGAAAAAGGTCCCTGGTGGCAAAAATAAAGCATTTTTCGACATAGAAGGGGCCTTTGACCGTACCTTATTTGAACCTATAAACACTGCTTTGTCCAGACAGGGAGTCACACACTTATTAGCAAATGGATTGATAACATGCTTCGTGAAAGACAAGTTCAGGCTACTCTAAATAATGATACAATGGAGATGTCGGTATCAAAAGGCTACCCACAGGGTGGGGTCTTATCCCCCCTACTGTGGAACCTGGTCGTAGACGAACTCCTAGTAGACCTTAGTGACAGAAATATTTATACCCCCCAGGGTTACTCAGATGATGTAGTAACTGTAGTCATGGGAAAAAACCTACAAACTACTTCTGCGAAAATGCAAATAGCGCTTAGTTAGAATCGTGGAAGACTGGGTCAAAGGGGCAAACCTGAGTGTCAATCCTGAGTGTCAATCCTGAGAAAACTTCAATCCCCTTCACGAAAAGAAGAAAACTGGACGATCAAGTCTCTCTCACATTCTTCAGAAACCAATTACAATTCGTCGACAAATACCTAGGAATTATCTTAGACGCAAAACTAACCTGGAAAGCCCATATTAAATACGCCCCAACAGAGGTAAAATGGCGCTTATATATGACCAGAGCATTGGGAAAAACATGGGGACTTCTACCCCACCTACGGATCAATAGTCAGGTGACCAAAAGTCGAACAGAGCAAAGCAATAATGGAGGTATCTTAACTTCAAAGACTGGCTTGTCTCTGCAAAATGGGTACAATGAGAAGCACTTCTATGGAAATCATACCAAACCTCCCGCCACTTGATATCATTATCAAAGCTGAAAGAAGAATGGGGGCTCACAGACTCAATTGCAGCCAGAACTGGAGTCCGAGTAGAACATCTGGACATATCAGGATATCAAACATTGTTACAAACACACTATTTGAGATGAGAAGTGACATCATGACTCTGAGAATTAATACGCAAAAACCGTTTCTCCAAATTAACTGGGAAAACAAAACAGACTGCTCACTAGTCCAGAATGGAAAATTAGTATGGTACACTGATGGTTCCAAAACCGACAGTGGTATCGGTGCCGGAGTATATGGCCTTTCCCCAAGATCAAAATGGTATTCTCCACTGGGAAAGCACACCACCGTATTTTAAGCCGAAATACATGCAATATGATATATGCCTGCGGGAAAATCTGAGAAAGGGACATGTGCATGAGGATGTCACGATCTTCTCAGACAGCCAAGCAGCTATTAAAGCTCTAGAATGTCAACAGATAAACTTTAAATAAGTGTGGGACTGCTGCAACTCCTTTTAACCCAAGCCAGCCATAACAAGGGAAGAAGAAACTGAGATTCTAAAAAGAAAATATGATGAAAATCCAAAAAGAAGCAAATTTTGAAACCACACATGAATGCATTAACAATAAAATTGGAAACGAATTGAAAAAACAGGGAATAATGAATCTAACCTGTACACATCCTATTTGATGGATGGATATAATTATTATTTTATTTACCAAAATAGTGACCTGAATTTATGAAAAGTTTCATGCAAGGACTTCATAATTATTGTATCCAATTTTCAACTAGAATTATTCGTAAAAATCTGCACTGTGGCTTATAGGAGAATTAAACAACATCAAACAAAACCCGCATCATATCACCTCTTCGCCCAGAGTAACCGTTTCCTGTCATTAAAATAACCAACAATAAAAAAATTCCATATTTAATAACCATATTTAACAATAATGTTGTTTGCCACGGTACGTTCACACCGTCGTCGTATATAAACTTCGGTGTTATTGC
Source organism: Ceutorhynchus assimilis (assembly GCA_917834065.1). Taxonomy (NCBI): domain Eukaryota; kingdom Metazoa; phylum Arthropoda; class Insecta; order Coleoptera; family Curculionidae; genus Ceutorhynchus; species Ceutorhynchus assimilis. Next base: position 12,027,343 of record OU892281.1, read on the forward strand.
GATTCGGAAATTGGCAGTGTTTAACGTCCTTTAGGGTAAAACATCGATAACGATACCTTTCCTGGATAAAGAAAATTGTTTAGCAACGTTAAAAGTAGGTTTTACAATGCGACCTAGTTCTACTTGAAGTGTGAAAATTGACTATGCATAATGGGTGTTTCACCATATTATTGTTTAGGCTAAGAGAAAATCTGCTATTCAATTTCCACGAGATTTTTTTTTTTGCATAATAACACTACACTCCTATGAGAAAATACATTATTATTGTGAAGCTTTAGGCCAACCTGTAAAATCTATATTATTCCATACACAAAACCTCTTAACGTGCCATACGGAATTTATCATTGCCATCGCAATTTCCTATCCAGGACGTTTAATTTCTGGCTCGGAGGGTTTTATAAAAAAAAAAGTGCAAGAGACCCTTCAGGCTTTCGGCCATACCGTTCTTTTCCAAGTTCGTGATTCCGATACGGGCTTTTAATGTTCGGCTTTACGGGTCTTGGTTTATTTAACTGGCGAAGTTTGAATTTTGCGGTTAGGGAAGAAAAGTTTCGGATAGGTATTATCGTTTTTTTTTTTTTTGAGAAAATTGGTCGTTTGTCTTTTGGGAACTTTTTAGAATCGTTTTGTATTCTTATTGAGGGGTTAATGTATTTTTTTTTAGAAGTTTTTACTAAATTTTGATAAACTGCCTGCTTGGAGATAATTTATCAACCATTGAAAAAGCTCTTGTAATGATTATTCAAGGAAAAATTGAGTTTTTTTGGATATAATATCCAAAGTATAATGAGGCTAAGTAGGATGATCAGAAGAATCATCTCCAATCGAGTTTTCAACAGAAAAATACTGGAAAAAAATTGACAAGTATGTATTTTGAATCAATAAATTTATTGGTCCAATGAGACGTCATCCTAACAAAAATACAGGGTGATCAAGATTTAATCTCCGGGGGCTCCGCAGGAGCGGACACACCCTTCCCCATCACTACTACAGTATATTATAGCAATCAATTTAGATATTTTGGTAACTAGGAAGGAGATAATCGATGTGACACTAGCCTCAAATCATATGAGTAATTACGTCACAAACTGGCATGTATCCGATGATGCAAGTTGCTCGGATCACAGATAAATCAAATTTGAAATTTCAGTGGAAACAACTACAGTAAATTATCGAATCCCTCGAAACACAGACTGGGATGCTACAAAGCTGACCTGGAGTACAGTCTGCCGAACATAGGAAGACAATAAGAAACACTGACGACTTAGAGATGGTTGTGGAACAATTCAATGATGCAATAATCTCAGCCTTCAATGAAAATTGCCCACTTACAACAGGGACATCCACCAGGAAAATGCCCTGGTGGAACGAGAGCCTTGCAAAGTTAAGAAAAAAAACTAGAACAGAATTCAATAAAGCCATGTGAACCGGGCAGTGGAAAACATACAGAACCACGTTGAAAAAGTACAAGAGCTGAGGGGATCCCAGAGGAGGTATTGGAGGAAGTACTGTCAGGATATAGAAAGTACTCAAGATTGTGCTAGACTACAAAGAACTAGGTCAAAGGGGCCCGAAGACAACAATCAAATCACTACTATAAAGCAAGTATGTAGGAATCTGTAATAATATATAATATGAAATCTTTAAATAAATAGCCACAATTATTGTTAGATGGTACTGAAAAATAGCGGAATGAAAACTGTATATTATCCATTCACAATCCGATGTCGACAGGTACAGGTAAAATTTACCACCTTTCAATGCTATTTGATAGGAAAAGGTGATAAATTTACCTGTACCTGTGGACATCGGATTGTGAATAGGATATAGGTGAAATGTCAATTTAAATTTCTAGATGGGGGTACTTTTACTTAAGGGGGAAAAATAATCCCGTATCAACTAGCCTTAGTCTGTCGGTTGTAGATCTCGGCGCGGTATTTATACCAAATTAATGCTGACTCTTCGACCCACTTTAATAAAATTGATGTATCTACAGAGTTGTATTTACTTAAGTAATTGACAAATCACCCGAACATTAGGATCATAGTAGAAGAAAACTCAAAATTGCATTTTGAAAGTTGATGATATGTTAAACTAAGAAATGTTCAATTGAAGAACCATTCGGTTCTATTGAAATTCATTGTTGATTCTTCGAATCTTGATTCTGACATTTCCGAACGTGACAATGATTAGGTCTTGCTAGGAATACAATGCCTTTGATATACTGACTTATGTAAAAACATTTCAGCCACCCAATGAAGTTAGTTTTTGAGCAGTATATCGTTACCATCGGATCAAAAGTTAAAGATCTGCATTGCTGAAATTTGAAAAAAAAAATCTGTCCTAGTGCCAAGGCGAGACAAAGTTGAACAAACATTATCCGGGAATGTGGGTTAAGGGAACAAGTGTCACCGGCATCCGGTCCCGACACAGCCAACCTGCCGTCAGTAGCAGAAAGCTTACTTTTTTTTCTCTAAAATAGATGCTGATAAAATTAAGTTTTTCCTGATTCAAAAATGTCAAGTGCGGTTTGGGTTAGATATGAGATTTTACTTCAATTACAGAGTAGTATGTGTAGAGGATCCCAGTTTTCACGAAAAGGAATTTAATAAAAGCCAGTATTATGATCCGAGAACGTCGAATCAAGCCTGGGGCCCCATCTTTAAAAAAACCCTCATATTTTGGCCCTATATCCCTGGAAACTGGATTATATTAAATTTTTGATCCGATCACGTATTCCATCCGAAACGTTGGGAAGACGATTTTATTGAGGATTGCGAGCTACATACATAAACAGCTTATTGCCTTTTTTATATTTACTGTTTCGTTATTTGAAAAGTTGTTTGATGTTTAATGAGTTTCGATATCTTTTCCGAGTCTATGCATTTGTTGGGTGTATTGGATTCGAGGCTGAAAATAGGCGAATAAAAATTAACGAGCGCGGATTTATTACTGAAACAAGCGCACCACCAATTAAAAATCGTTTGGTTAAAAATAATTTTGCACGCATCATCCAGCAAAACAAAAATTACTCAACCCGACTGACATGGCGTGCATTCACACCGTGCAATTTGTATTTTAATTCTGGACGTGGCGTGTGAACAGTGTGAAAAAAAGATAGTGTTACCAGTCAGGTGGTAATGGTTCTAGTTACCACTACCAACAATTTTTCCTCAGATATCATTTGAAGTTTCTTTTCGCTAATTTCCCTCAAACTTCTTTAACTGGTAGTTAATACTTCTCAAAGGATTTCACACTGAAATTATTTACTATAAGCGATTTTCTAGTGTCTCAAGATTTCATCTATTCTCGGCTCTCGTGAAAGTTTTCGCAATAAAAACAAAAGTCGATGATAAAAAAGAAGATTGATCACCCTGTATTTAATGGGCCAATTATTGATCCTTACAAAAATACAGGATGGTCAAGATTTAATCTATCCTCGGCTCTTGTAAAAGGTTTAGTGGGAATTCTAGAGTTTGCTGTATTTTGACTGAATTCAATGAGTCACTATGACGTGCCTCTATGCTTGAAAAAAATACAAAGTGATCATTATTTCATGTTTCCTTGGCTATTGCTGAAGTATTCGTAAAGATTCTTTTACATGAGCCGATGATAGGAAAAAGTTTGAACACCACGTTTTTTGCCTCAATAAATTTGATGAACCAATCTAACGTCCGATCCTTACAAAAACTCCTATAGGGTGATCAAGATTTAATTTATCTTCGGCTCTTGGAAATGGTTTATTGGAAATTCTAGAAACGACGATAGATAAGAATTTGATCACTGTGTAATTTTTACGTCATTGTTAATTCAATGAATCACTATGTCGTTCCTCTATCCTTGAAAAAAATTCAGAGTGATCATTATTCCATGTATCTTTGGCTATTGGTAAAGATTCTTTTACATGAGACGATGATAGGAAAAAGTTTGAACACCACGTTTTTTGCCTCAATAAATTTGATGGGCCAAACTAACGTCCGATCCTTACAAAAATTTCTACAGGGTGATCAAAATTTAATCTATCCTCGGCTCTTGGAAAAGGTTTACTGGAAATTCTAGAAGCGATGATGGATAAGAGTTTGATCACTCTGTATTTTAAGGCATTATCAATTCAATGAGTCACTCTGATGTCCTTCTATTGATAAAAAAATACAGAGTGATCATTATTTCATGTATCCTTGGCTATTATTAAAGTATTAGTAAAGATTCTTATACATAAGCCGATGATATGAAAAAGTTTGAACACCACGTTTATTGCCGTAATAAATTTGATGGGCCAATGTAACGTCGAATCCTTAGAAAAATTCCTAGAGGATGATCAAGATTTAATCTATCTTCGGCTCTTGGAAAATGTTTACTGGAAATTCTAGAAGCCATGATAGATAAGAGTTTGATCACTCTGTATTTTAAGTCATTATTAATTCAATTAATCACTATGTCGTCCCTGTATCCTTGAGAAAAATACAGAGTGATCATTATTACATGTATCTTTGGCTATTGTTAAAGTAGAAGTAAAGATTCTTCTATGTACATGAGCCGATGATAGGAAGAAGTTTGAACATCACGTTTTTTGCCTCGATAAATTTGATGGGCCAATGTAACGTCTGATCCTTACAAAATATCCTACAGGGTGATCAAGATTTAATCTATCTTTGGCTCTTGGAAAATGTTATTGGAAAATCTAGAAGCGATGATAGATAAGAATTTGATCACTCTGTATTTTAAGTCATTATTAATTCAATGAATCACTATGTCATCCCTATATCCTTGAAAAAAATACAGAGTGATCATTATTTCATGTATCTTTGGCTATTGTTAAAGTATAAGTAAAGAGTCTTTTACATGAACCGATGATAGGAAAAAGTTTGAACATCACGTTTTTTGCCTCAATAAATTTGATTGGCCAATGTAAAGTCCGATCCTTACAAAAATTGGTCCAGGGTGATCAAGATTTTATCTATCTTCGGCTCTTGGAAAAGGTTTACTGGAAATTCTAGAAGCGATGATGGATAAGAGTTTGATCACTCTGTATTTTAAGTGATTAATAATTCAAGAATCACTATGTCGTGCCTCTATCCTTGAAAAAAATACAGAGTGATCATTATTACATGCATCTTTGGCTATTGTTAAAGTATAAGTAAAGAGTCTTTTACATGAACCGATGATAGGAAAAAGTTTGAACATCATGTTTTTTGCCTCAATAAATTTGATTGGCCAATGTAAAGTCCGATCCTTACAAAAATTGGTACAGGGTGATCAAGATTTTATCTATCTTCGGCTCTTGGAAAAGGTTTACTGGAAATTCTAGAAGCGATGATGGATAAGAGTTTGATCACTCTGTATTGTAAGTATTAATTCAATTGATCACTATATCGTCCCTCTATCCTTGGAAAAAATACAAAGTGATCATTATTACATGTGCTATTGTTAAAGTATAAGTAAAGATTCTTTTACATGAGCTGATGATAGGAAAAAGTTTGAACATCACGTTTTTTGCCTCAATACATTTGATGGGAATATAAAGTCCGCACCTTACATAAATCCTATACAGGGTGGTCAAAATTTTATCTATCTTCGGCTCTTGGAAAAGGTTTATTGGAAATTCTAGAACCGATGATAGATAAGAGTTTGATCACTCTGTATTTTAAGTCATTATCAATTTATTGAGTCACTCCGACGTCCTTCTTTTCTTAAAAAAATACGGAGTGATCATTATTTCATGTATCTTTGACTATTGTTAAAGTATAAGTAAAGATTCTTCTACATGAGCTGATGATAGAAAAAAGTTTGAACAACATGTTTTTTCATGGGCCAATGTGACGTCCGATCCCTAGAAAAACTCCTACAGGGTGATCAAGATTTAATTTATCTTCGACTATTGGAAAAAGTTCCTTTATCTTTAAAAAAATACAGAGTGATCATAATTTCATGTACTCATATGTGGTTATATTAAGATTATTTTACATGAGCGAATGATAGGAAAACGTTCAATTTGACAACCTGTATTTTGACTCATTGAATTTAATGAGCCACTGTCACATTTCTTTATCCTTACACAAATGCAGACTGATCAAGAACTATTCTATCCTTGACTCTTGTGCAAATTTGAGAGAAAATTTTAGAGAAAATTATAGAAAAAAGTCAGTATTTTGCCTGATTCTCCAAGATTGGTGTTCCTGAATACATTACAGCAATTTTTTGATAGAATAATAAAACTTCCAATTCCATTAACCAAAAGTCACTTACATAATGTGGCGGGTTCGGTAAAGGTAGTAAACTGGGATGTTGTGACGTGGACAAGATAACGTGCCGTAACGTGCCGTTTTCGTCGACTATCTGCTGGACCACGTGACCTGGCGGCACGTGTACCGGCATCGCTATCGGCGGCGATTGGTTGGTGGATACCATCGGTACCGTCACTGGACCTGAAATAAATTGAGCAAAATTTTAAAAATATAATAATCTAGGTCGACCATGATTGACGTGGTACAACAGCGATCCAGGTTTAACTTGTTCGAGAAAAAATAAAATAGATTGGCTAATTGATTTATTTTTTCTTGGAAATTTGTCAGTGTTCACACATTGAACATTTTCTAGTTAAGTTGATACTAATAGAAACCAGAAAAATGAAGTGCTTACTTCATAATATGGATGAATTATTTCCAGCTTTTGCTTCCTGCATAATAGTAAACTATACGGCCGACATTAGAGGAGGAAATTTCGTTTGGTTTATGCCTTTTTGCCGGAATTTAAATTAAATAAAAGTTTCATCGTTCCAAAAGTTTGTACCGCATACAAAATACCAAAGAGAATAAAATGAGATGTATTTAATTTTAAGTATAATAACCGCAAGGAAGGGGCCATTTTTGGCCATTGGTTAAAAGGATAAAGTTTTGCGGTTTGGTAAAATATTCAGAAGGAAGTTTGAGAGTTTAAGACAAAATATTACGAGGTTGCGAAAGTTAAAAAAACAATCATTATTGGTTAGGAATGGTATTCCAATTCCAATTGTCAAGAAACCCATTCAAGAAGAAAATTTATTTCAAAAACAAGGCTCACACCACAACAACTTTAAGGATGTGAAAATATCGTCGAATAAATTTATTTTGTTTGTGGCTTTAATATTCCAAATTCCATTACAGTTCAGTTCTACTTTCCCTAAACAATAAACATGACAAAGTTTTCTCTTTTATGTCACAAAACGACCAAAAGACAAGACGCGAATCGAGAGCAAACAATTTACAAAACACAAATCGAAAAGTAAACTCTGCTTGGTATGTTGTTTGTTTACTTTTCAGATTAAAACGGGATCAATGTGCTCCACTTTTGATGTTATGTAAAAATTATCTGTAGAGGATTTAAATATTAGATAACGGAAATGTGCATAGTATACGCACGAACATAATATAGGTTTAAAATGTGGGTATATACCCTAGTGGAAGGTTGGAAAAAACTCAACAATAAGAAGACTTTTTGTAATGCATCATTTGCATTTATAAGAAAAGAAGAAAACTGAAAATGAAAATAATGCGCAGCAATGTCAGATAGATAGGCATTCAAGAGACGCCCGCTTTTGCGGGAAATGTGAGACTGAGACAGCGACTCACATAACAAAGAAATAGCCCTTAGGTGTAGGTCACCTTTCTTAAGAAAACTAGGCTAGGTGTTTGCATAAAGTAGTATATGGGGTATGAAAAGCGACCCAGGTCTTTTCTTATGAAAAATTAAAAAATAGTTCTTATCAAATCTTGACATAGGTATCAGCCCTATATCGTTTACACCATCGACAGTTTCTTTTTGAACCGCATTTCTAACAAAAATCATTCATAAACTTTATTAATTTCTTCCATCAACTTCATCTCTTCGCTTAGTTTTCTGCCTGCAGTTGTATGCAAATTCAATACAAGAACTCATGAAATTTGAAACAAAACTGAGTAATCTTGTACATGGTCAGCTTAGCATTATAGAAATTTTTTCAAAATGATGTTCATTTAATTCTATGTGAGAACCAACCCCAAAGTAAATATTCAAATTGAAGCAACGAGCTTTCCTTCTTCCCCTATACAGGTTGGATCCAAATTGATTTAAATATCGCTCGCAGGAAAATAAAACCAAACGAACCATCGATCCAATTGATTGCTGGAAATGACAGTGATTGGTAAGGTCCGGTCCAACGGTCGTGACTACGTCGTTTACTGCAAAGCAACAATTTCGAAGGAGGAAATGGAATAATTCGTGCAGGACGAACGAAATTATACTCCGAGCTAGTTCCTGCAATTTTTCGAATCGGCAAATATTTTTTTACATTCGAAAATAGAATTATTGGCAATCAATTTAATTGAGCGGTGCGAAGCTGCAGTTGTACTACAAAACTTATTTTTAGTTTCGTAGAGAGGCCTGGATCTCAGATTTTTGTTACAAAAGCTTTATTGAACCAGTAATAATTGGTCAACTATTTTTAAATTTCTAAGGTGCGCATTGTGCCAATGTTGGAATTAGAAATACACAATCTTCTTTGCCAGATCTTTCATTTTGCACTTCTATGTTCAATAAACAAACTCACGTCAGGCCTAATCTAAATATTGAACCATAAACGCCTCGCTCAGTCTAAACAAATAAATAAACAAGAAATCTAATATGTACAGAGTGATGGGCCAAGGCTGTCGCACCACATTTTTAGTGCCTATATGAAAAAGTCTGGAGAAAGTTAATATATACGTGTAGGTATCCAGAAGTATGTATATCATTAAAGTAAAAAAAGTCTTGCTGGCTTCACGTCATTTCAAGTTGGCTTAGGTCAAGACAACGGCATGCAATACTCAGTCTGGCTTTGTCAAAAGAATTCCTGTCTGCGAGCCCGGCGCTCCCGGCAAATTCCAGATCCAGACGTTTGATTACGGCGTTGCCGAATATCGATTTTTGTTACAATATTGTCGTACTTTGACTCTAATGAGTAACTATAAGTAAATCAAATCGATAGTATCGATTTCGTGGAGCTCCTTAGCTTCGAACTCGTTCGTGAATTAAAAAGTGTGCTAACTATACGGTTAATAAACTGTTACACAGTTTCCATATGCACTTGCGAAACGCATTAATTCTTGACATGTTGGTTTACTTACGATAATTATTTTTCCTGTAGTTTATATACATTATTTACGTTGAAGTTGGACATCCATGTAGTCCATTCATTGAAGGATTGTTTAAGATCTGTGATTTTTAACTCGTTTAATTATTGAGAATCTAATGTTGAAGTTGACTAATATTAAAAACAAGTGGAGGTTTCGAATGCAGAATTGTGTACACCAAACTTCCTTCCTACGTCAAGGTTATCTGTGGTCAGTGGTCATCCCTGGTTATTCTCAGTTATCCCTGGTTATCCCCGGTTATTCTTGGTCATCCCCGGTTATTCCCAGGATATCCGCTATCCTCGGTTATCCCTTATTATCCCCGGTTATCTCTTAACTACCTGCTGGAACATGGTCCTCTTTTACTGTTAATATACACACATCGGGGAACGGACAAAATTTTCACTAAGTTTGACATCAATTTTCTCTTCAACCCTCCGCTCGATTTTGATGAATTTTTCACAGAACGTAGCATGATTTTTCAGAAATACATCTGACGTATTACCGTTATTAAATGATTCATCTTTATATCATATACAGGGATGGAAAGAAAGTCAGTAATTTTCAGAGTTCTGTGAAGGGAGAGTTTAGTTCAAATAAATAACATTCCACCAAATGGAAATCATGAGAGGCACTTTCTGATCTCCCTCTATATTTGTGAGCATTCTTTTCACAATAAATTCATCGGTAAGAGGTAAAACTGCGAGCAATATTTAACTTGAAGTAAACATTCACACACACGTTGGAAAATTACACATTTCATATCCAATTCGTAATGTCGACGTGGAGAAAATTAGGGTCAATATCCACCTTTTTTTCGAAACTCTGTATTTTCAATAACATGAAAAATATCAGAGTGAATAAAAAATAAGAATGTTTGGAAAAGATCAGGCTACAATTCAGTGTTGAAAACTGAATTTCCATCCATGCCTGTATATTATATAAAGATGAATCATTTAATAGGTAACGGTTATACGTCAGAAGTATTCCTGAAGAATCAAGCTACAATCTGTGAAAAATTAATCGGAATCGAGCGGAGGGTACGAGAAAATTGATGTCAAACTTGGTGTAAATTTCGTCCGTTCCCCTAATTTTGCCGGTGTGTGTATTTGTCTAATAGCGACCAAATACCTGTCCAACGTTGCCAAATGTAATCTTCTAAGTTTAGTATGTTTGCATTTTTCCAATTATCCCTTGGTTATCCCGGGTCACCGACAATTCGTCGTAAATCATTCTGATTAACGTAGAACTCGACGTGGTTCTATCAAAGTGGTACCAAAAGGTTGCTAAAGAGAGGCTACCAAAGCCCCAACTAAGAGCATTCTAGATCCAGCCTAGGTCCAGTCTAAATCCAGCCTAAGATCTGTTTAGATACAGCCTAGAATCCGTTTATATACAGCCTAGAATCCGGCTAGAATCTTATAACGATGTTCGTATAAAGAAACAGATCGAGCCCCAAACATTAAAAATAATCTTACCTCTAACTGAGGGATACTCTAGGCCAAAAGTGAAGCCTTAAACTTCCAAAAGCTGCTCAGAACGATCCTATTCAAGAAATGAACACGTATTGTAGGTTAATAATTCCTGAAGAAAATCTGAAAACTTACCGAAATAAAATCCGAAATGACCAAGGGACAACTCTAGACAATGATCAACAAGAAATTAGTCTAACTTGAGTTTCTCTGGCACAAAGTTTCAAAAAGTCTTGCCTAAAAACAATCAGGCCAAGACCGACCAGTCCGACCACACGGCATGAGGTCTCAAATCAAAAGGGTAGATTCTTCCTCTTAGATTTGGAAAGGGGCGTTCCAACGTCAAACTTCTAATTTTGACATTGTTGAAAATTGAGAAAAGGGCGTGTTAAGTTTCATCCCAAAAATACGAACTGTTGAGTTGTGTATAAATGACTCCAGATAACCGGTGAATGCTGAAAATTGCCTATAGAACCTACATCAAAAAGTAGAACAGGTCTTAAAGAAAACGCCTAGACAGCGACAGCTGTTCAATGACAGATGTATGATGGAACCGAATTGACCTTTTGTTTGGACGCCATATTGCGGTGCGCGAACATAGTTGCCGAAAGAAGAAAATAAAAATTACTAGCGGGCTGTCAACATTAAAAACAAAAGTAACTGAATGATTGATCCTCGCTATCCTTTTTGTTTGTTTACTTTCTCTCTCTGATTGATGAAAGTGAATAGGTAGATTTTATTATTTCTATTGTGCCCAATATAAGCTAAAATTGATGGCTTTTCTTTTCGAAAACATTCGTAATACGTGGCAAATTTAAATTTTAAATGTAATTTATTCAGTAACTTTTGTTTTTAATGTTGACAGTATGCTAGTAATTTTTTTTTCTACTTTTGGCAACTATGTTCGCGCACCGCAATATGGCGTCCAAACAAAAGGTCAATTGAACACTCGTTCTCCTGGGAACGCTGCTCCCCTGTTTCAAGAATAAGGACACAGTACAAAATTTAAAGCTTTTTAAAGTGCATTGTGTGGTTGTTTTGTGACCTAAACTCTATTTATTTTTTTATTTCATTGACTTCATAAGGCTTCTAATTAAAAATGCCAAAAAGGTGTCTTGTAGTTGATTTTAGAAGGCGTTTCAACAAGGATGATGTCAGGTTGTTTTCAGTGCCCAACCTTTCAAGTTTTTCCAAATAAAACGTAGAAATTATTCAGTACCACTATTTCTGCATCTAAAATAAAGCCATACTCGAAATACTTGTAAGAATCTAAGCTTTTGTAGGCCTTCATTTGCTCATTGCTGTAAAAACTAGGTCAAAATGTAAATAAATGTCAAATAGACATTTTTTCTCCAAACGTCAAAAAAACGACACTTTGTCAGCACCTGTCAAGATGTTAGAAATTTGATTTCTATGCTGGTAGGCAAATCCAGCGGGTTAATACCTGTCGAGGTGGTAGAAATTTAATTTCTATGCTCCTAGGCAACCGCAGCGGCAGTAGAAGTACTTTTAGTGCCGCTGGAGCGGCAGCAAATAGTTATTTATTAATTAGGTAACGGCCCAATTAAGGACCGATTGAGAAGTGTTTTATCTCTGCAAGACCATCCGTGGACGCGTTTCGCTGTATCACAGCTCATCAGCACGGTTTAGGTCCCGCAGAGAGAAAACACAACCCATTTTTGGTTCCATCCCGGAACTGGGTTTAATACAAGTAAAATGAAGACAGGGTCTCCATCTATTTTCTGATCGGCACACTAAAAATTGCTACTAACAACCGTATAAACCAGTATTAAATTAGAGCAAATCGACTCGCAAAGGCATTCGCCACAATTGCGAGAATAGCTATTCTAGTTGCCAACCAGAAACTTCTGGTTTGCAAAATTTGTATTGTTAATTATCCTAAAGTAAATAAAGCATAGAAAATGGCACTACAAGAATATGGCTCATAAGGACTAGGGGCGGGCTACCAATAGGAAGGATGATGGTAGAAATATTTCAGCGAAAAGAATATTGTATTGGTGGATTCATTGCCGAAATTAGTAGCTACTTTCCATTACACAAAAAAAAAAACAGAACAGAACACGATGAACTATTCACCAAAGTATTTCCATTTTCTGTCCCGAATTACGGTTAAACGTCGTTTCAATTCTTAAACGCCCGATAAATAGCCGCTTTGCTCCTGACAGTAGTTTTAGGAACAAACTACGGATTACGCATATGGTGAATTCCATTTGTAGTCGAAACCGCGTTTAAGATTTTAAATCAGAGTTTTACACGTTGGTAAATTTGGGCCTCACTCCGAGAGTTCAGTTTAAGATATGTGTTTCTATACATGTTTGTTTTTAGTGTAAGATGTTTTCTTTTTTATAGGCGAAACATGTAACCTTAATATTAAAAATTTTTGAGACCACGACTTGGTGTTTTTTTTCACAAATATAATTTATACATCACTAGTGACTTATGTGGTAGTCAACGTGTTAATAGTTTGCATTTTTAATCAGACATTATCAAACTTACCCATAATACCTAGGTTAGTTTGGGTTAGATTAAAATTGCAAACTAACCCAAACTAACCGTGTTATTATCGGTAAGTTTGGTAATCTCTGATTAAACAGAAAAAGTGCAAGTTTCGGTTAGTTGGCAATGTAATGTTTGATTAAAATAATTGCAAATTAACCCAAACTAACCAGGTTATTATCGGAAAGTTTGGTAATGTCTGATGAAACGAAAAAGTGTTAATTTATACATATTAATATTATACCTGATTAACGTTACGACAAATTGACGTATATGACAAATTAATATTACGACGAATTGGCTTTACGACGAATTGACATAAGGCGTATTGACTTACGACGAATTGACATAGACCCGGTTTTCCCCGGTTATTAATTGGTTATCCTCGATTATCCCTTGGTAATGCTTCGAGGTCTATAAACCTAGCAGCCCCAAGGTGGAAAAAAACTTCGGGAACTATATAATAATTAGGTGCTTTTTAGGCGCTAATTAGGGCCTCTAATTAAAAATTAGGGCCTCCTTTAGTTTTTGAGAAAATCAAAAAAAACTAAGGGACTGCTAGGTTTATAAAAGCTAGCAGTCCCCTATAGTAAAAAAATATTTTTTTTATTTTTTTTTCTGTTTCAGAATTAGGTGCTATTTAAGTGCTCCTAAATAGTTGAAGAAAAACTTGAATCAGTTAATTATTAACTGAATTACAGATTTTTTCCATTATTAGGAAATTGTTGGCTTCACTTTTACTTGGTGATGTGCCAGAATAGAAAAAAAAATTTGGGGTCTATATAATAATTATAATTAGGTACTTTTTAGGTGCTAATTAGGGCTACTAATTAAAAATTAGATGCTCCTTTAGCTTTTGAGATAATCAAAAAAAAAGGGACTGCAAGGTTAATGGAAACTAGCAGTCCCCTAAAATAAAAAATATTTCTTCAAATTTTTCGTTTGTATCAGAATTAGGTGCTTTTTAGGTGCTCAAAAACTAGAGGAGCACCTAATTTTTAATTAGAGGCCCTAATTGGCTCCTAAAAAGCACCTAATTGTTATATAGATCCCGAAGTTTTTTTGCCATTCTGACACACCAACAAGTAAACGTAAAGCCAGCAGTCCCCTAATAATAAAATAAAAATTGTAACTCAGTTAATAAATAATCAATTCTATTTTTTCTTCGACTATTTCGGAGCACCTAAAAAGCACCTAATTCTGATAAAAAAGAAAATTTTGAAAAAATATTTTTTACTATAGGGGACTACTAGCTTTCATAAATCTAGCAATTCCCTTACACACAAACAAGTAAACGTAAAGCCTGCAGTCCCTAATAATTAAAAAAAATCTGTAACTCAGTTAATAATTAATCAATTCTATTTTTTCTTCGACTATTTAGGAGCACCTAAAAAGCACCTAATTCTGATACAAAAGAAAATTTTGAAAAAATATTTTTTACTATAGGGGACTACTAGCTTTCATAAACCTAGCAATTCCCTTAGTTTTTTTGATTTTCTCAAAAACTAGAGGAGCACCTAATTTTTAATTAGAGGCCCTAATTAGCACCTAAAAAGCACCTGATTATTATATTAGATCCCTCCCGAAGTTTTTGTGCCATTCTGACACACCAACATGTAAACGTAAAGCCAGCAGTCCCCTTATAATTAAAAAAAAATCTGTAACTCTGTTAATAATTAATCAAATCTATTTTTTCTTGGACTATTTAGGAGCACCTAAAAAGCACCTAATTCTGATACAAAGAAAAAATTTGGAAAAAAATTTTTTACTATAGGGGACTGCTAGCTTTTATAAACCTAGCAGTCCCTTAGTTTTTTTTTGATTTTCTCAAAAACTAGAGGAGCGCCTAATTTTTAATTAGAGGCCCTAATTAGCACCTAATTATTATATAGTTCCCGAAGTTTTTTTCCACCTTGGGACTGCTAGGTTTATAGACCTAATGCTTGGCCATTCTCGGTTATCTCGGGTTATTTCAAGAATCTCAAATTATATCCTCAGTTATCCCTGGCCATTTACTCCAAATATCCTAAGTGAAATCCCCTTCGCTTTCACCTAATGAAAATTAGGACTTTAAAGTAAAATTTCACCTTGACTGCTCTTATAGACCAGTTTCCCATTGATTCCAGAGTCAATAATATTGGTGTAACAATCAAAATTTGGATTCAGCAACTCTTTGATTGCTTCTAGAAAAATGTATCAATGATTCAAGTGCCAATAATAATCAAAATTTGATCCATTCTCTCGGCTATGAATGGAAGGATTAAGAGCCGAGGAAATTTCAAATTTTTACAGGCTCTTGATTAGCTGATATGATTTTTCCAAAGGCAATAGAGAGCCGATAATCAATCAAAGATGTTGCTTTAGACTCGGCTTAAGAGTCTTTTCTAGAGAAATGTTAAATTATTTTAGAGTGGTTTACTGGCTTTTCATTGCTAGTAGTATTGTTTAGAGGGCTTGATACACTAGATGTAGTTGGCGAAACAACAGCGCCACCTTGTGCAGTTTTAGTTTGAGTTAGAATCCGCTAAAATATACTTCTAATAGATATTTGAACTATTCTCGGAATTGAACTGACTAGAAGTTTTTCCGAAGGTTTGAAAGCCAAAAAAATTTTGAATAATTACCGGCTCTTGATTATCGATGGATAATTTTTCTAGAGACAGTTGGTTCAATTTTTGAGTATTACCGACTGGAAAACTTTCCTGGAGACTTTTTGAAAGCCAAATCTTGATTTTAACCCGAGGTCATTCCCGGTTATCCTTGGTTATTCCTAATCATCCCCAGTTATCCCTTAACTACCTGCTGGAATATGGTCCCATTTTATTATCAATATATTTATCTAATAGCGGCTAAATGCCTGTCTAACGTTACCAAATGTAATCTTCTAAGTCTATTACTTTTGCATTTTTCCAGTTATTCCTTAGTTTCCGGTTATCACTTAGTTATTCCCCGGTTATCCATTGGTTATCACCGGTTTTCCTCGGTTATCCTCGGTTATCTTGGGTTATTCTTACGAAAGAATCCTGAGTTATCCTCAGTTATCACTGACCATGTACACCAAATATCCTCAGTGAAATCCCCTTTGATTAAAAATGTTATTAAATAAGTTTTCCTTAATTACCTACCAGGCTAAATCTTCTATTAAAAATACTAAAGGCAACAGCTAGGAAAATGTGGCTGGAACCTAATACACTCTATGATGGTGCAGTTGAAGAAAAGTCATACCTATGGTTTATCCAAACAATTCTTTAGCTACAAAAAGGACATAAATGATGACATTGTCACCCATCTGCTCACCCACATTTCAAAACTAAAAAATTTGTGGAACGAGTTACAAATTGAGGTTAGTGAAGAAAAAAGTGAAAAAACTACTATACAGTAACCATTGAGGTATTGAAGTAGACAACTTTGAGCTTTGAACTTTGATATCTTTTATAATAAAATTAATCAGGTTTATCTACAAGTCAACTGCTGCAACAAATAATGTTCGATCGTCTAAATTTTCCATTGTTCATATACCAAAAAGATAGACACAGGATTCTTGTTGAAAAAGCAATGGCCAAGTAATAAAAAAATTCCGTGTGGTTCTTGAAGTCGGTGGCCTCGACGTTCAGAAGGTCGTTCGGCAAAAGAGTACCCACCGTCCAGAGGACAACGCCTCGTCGAGGACGAACCGACGCAACGGTGCCACAACGACACGGTCTGGGTACCAGGTCGACAACACTGATGGGTACCTACCTTTAATCGAGGTCCTGCCGGATTTGTTGGTGCTGTGACACGAAAATTTGGTTCCAGTTGGCGAATTTGAAGTAAACAAATAATTAAAATGTATAATTATTCAAGAAAATTTGTCTTTTTTCATATTGAAATATAAGTTCTTCAAAACAATAAAATTATTTATTACACAATAATCCGGAACTAAAATTTTCCTCCTCATAACTCATATATTAATTTATTAATAGATCCATTCCATCATCAGTTGGAATTCCAAGACTGCAATAAAAACATTTAATTTATCTCGATAATATAAATGTTGTTAAAGTCTCTCTCATTTTGCCATGCCGTTTTTGCCCATTTATGTGGTAATGATATTCTCTGCCCAGTAGGCAATATATTCCTATCTCCTCGTTACGTATTTTATATTGTAAATGTGGTGAGGGAATTCTGAGAAATGTTGGTACATAACAAGTGTAGAGATTTACTGCAAATTTGATTGATATGAATCAAATCATTCACATGCAATGCCATCCTTGAACCAAGAAAGAAGAATTTGACAAAGTCAATGACCAATGAATGAATCACCAAGGAAGTTAAGGAGGCAGGATGAAGAAATTTCATGAAATTTATTCCGCAAAACGTCTACTACGTGTCTAACAACTTTTGTTTCGCATCCGACGTTATTTTTAGTCCGTGGGAGTTTGAAAATAAACCACACACAGTTTGTTTTTGTTAAAATTACATGACTGTTGTAGTAACGAGTATTTTAGTCAGCAATTCCTAGAGCTTATGGCCTCTGTTCTCTATTTGTTATTTGTTTTACGACTGCTATATACAATATAGTTGATATTTTCAAGTTATTTCCGCTATGTTCTGTGAAAGTCTTTGAAATTGAAATAATGTCATCTAAATACACCATTACATGGTCTAACATCTAAAACACGGTCCACAATGCGCTGCCAAGACGCTGGTGCATTAGTTAGTCCAAAAGGCATAAGCAGAAAATGATTTCTACATGGAATCGTAAATGCAGAAAATTCCTGCGAAGAATTATCGAGAGGTAACTGCCAAAATGCAGACTTTATATCTGGAGCTGATAAACTTGGTCTCCCTGAGTCCATCCAGAAAATAGCCGAAAGAATTTTGTTATTTGTTGTTTTTGTGCTATTAGGGCATCAAGCTTGGAAAACAGGAAACGATCAAAAGTTCCCTGAACTGAAATGATCAGCCTCTCGCCCCTTTTGGATAAAAAACTGCAAAAAGAACCATTAAAATTTCAGGATTATTGTGGGAATGTTGTAGATATGAACAAGAAAACTCGCTTACTAGAAATATACAGGAAACTGAAGTATTGAAATCGATTCCGGATTAAGAGCAAAACATTTAACGGAGGTACTGGCGCTCAGAACATTCGAACCAACCAATGGAAGACAACTGGAGCTTTCCTCAAAGTCTGGCATGACGGACTGATTCGCGAGATAATTCAAGCCAGCTATCAAGCAAACTGTTCGGAATTCTCCGACTCGCCGTGATGATTTGTAAAAACCAATTAAGAAAAGAAGCCCAGAATGGGTCACGAAGAAACCCCAAGAAAAAATGGATCTGATTCTAGAATGGTGCATCAACTAGAAGAAGAAGCGTAGCCATTCATTTACAGAACTCAAGGTTGAGCCTTCTGGATATCAAGGAAAAAGACGTTCTATGGTCAAGTATCTAGGACTGACCATGGATGCGAAGAAGATTCCAGAGAAATCGGATCTTGGAAAATAATTGTTGGTCATGTTGCCACAACCTCAGTTCACTTCTTTCTTCTTTCCCGTAACTTTGCCATTTGTACGCAATAACACCCATCAAAAAATAATATACCTTATACTATCACAGAAAATCTTAATGTATAGTCTTTTGTAACGAGCCAAAATTGGCTTGTGCCTTGTTTTTCAGTTTTCTATTCAAGATTCCTTTGATTTTGTTTACCTTATCCTCTATAAAATTCCAACTAAATATAATTACAACAGTTGCAGATCCTGTAAATTTCCTAATTTTTAATAGTCAAATTCTATTTTCATTTGTTACTAGTTCCTGTGATGTAATGATTTTTATTTGCAATCATATATGTAATCCTGTCATTACTGACTTTTTAAAAATTTGGAAGTGACACTTTACCTGTGTCACTTCCCTCTTCGAGTTCCCTCACCGATTTCCCTATTCGACTTCCCTCACCGATTTCCCTCACTCCAATATATTTACCTTTGCTGGCAACAATGGAAACATGTCAGGTAAAAACGTCAAAGCAGCGAATGACACATTTTGGCATGTTTGTTTTATTTTTTCAATATTAAAAAAATTGATTGACTAATTATAATTAATGGTGTGCTTGCAAATAAAATAGTATACAAACCTCGGAGGGAAGTTTTCATTTCTGTCTCGACAGTAATGAAATACTTCCCTACTCGGTATGTAATATACTATTATTTTGAACCATATATGTAATTAATGCATTCCTTACTGGTTTGGACGTTCAAAAATGTCACTTTACTTTTGTTTACTTTAAAGCAGGCTGAAAGTGACTGTTCTCCTGTCACTTTCGGCCTGAAGAAGTTAAGTCCTATTAGTTTTGAAACACGGATCACTTACTCCATATCGTATTCTTCAAATTATAATTCTTCTATTGGATAATTCCTTGTTGTTATTATCAATATTCGTCAGCCGTTGTCATTTTTCTTTGATTATATTGTTGTGTGCAATTTTTGGTAAGTAAGAATTCTATCGATTAATTTTTGACATTTATCGTTATTCTGAATCATCTCTGAATCCCTACCGTTAGGTCAGCTAATTAATTTGATGTGTAGCACATTTCTTTCACGTTCTGGTTGCTTCGAAGAAAGGGTCTACTGAAGAATCTAATTTTTTTTTTTCGCCTTAAGAAGGGATTTTGGACCTAATTTTCTTCTTAATTGAATTTATGGCACACTGAATTTTCTTGCTTTGTGTTTAATTTTCGTAAAGTGCTATAATTTTCGCCGATGTAATCGGATTTGAAAACAACCATTTCGGTAAGTCTTGCTGTGCACGTTTTTTCCCACAAGTAGATTCTGACTTTTTCCATTTAATCATTAATGAAAAGCTGCCCTAAAGAGTAGAGTAACATCTCACTCACTCCAGGATATCCAATCCAGACCTCGATCCAGAGTTCCAGAGTATTTTCCAGGCAAACAAAACCCTATTTCCAACAGGTAATAACCTCAAATTATTTATGCAAACTCGAGGCACATTTTCTTTAATTACTATTAAAGCTTTATCTGATTTCTTCTAATTTAATTAATTATTATCCTAAATACATTATTGTTCAATTTTTCTATTAAAATAATTTTCAAGAGCTATAGTTTTTTTTTATTCGTAAGATTGGTTGAACCATCTTAACCACAACCAGTAGCCAGGACTAATCCGGTTAATTGTACCTACTGCTACCGCCTGGAACATTTTGGTATCGTACTATCTTAAGTTATACTACCGTTATTTATTTGTTAATTTACCTTTTTTGTCCCTATTTGGTACGCCACAGTGATCACTAAGGTATTTCAGGGAGTCATTCAGTACTTGCACCAAGGTGACAAGTGAAACAAAGCAATAGTTATTATTAAGGGTAGCTAGACATAACCTGATTCAGGTGGTTACCACCTGCCGAAAAAGTGTGGCACTTTGTCTGATGTTTCAGGGTAGGTTCTAGACTTAAAGCCTAATTTACACGTACGGACGTACGAATGTTATTTTTTGATCTCCCTCACTATAGCTCGATAAACTAAGATCCATGATGCATGCCGAATTAAATTATCAGAGGAAAACGTGAACAACCTTATGCGGAACTTGAGTTTCAGCTGGACGGAGCTTATCTGTAAAAACCTTCCTAAATACACAAACGACGTGTATTGTATGGCAAACAACCGAGAACATATCGCATATATACCCGGAAATGGAAAAAATATAATAATCCGTTACATCTGCTACCTAACATGTGCAATTTAAATTGACCCAGATACCATTAACACTCTGGGATCATCATCTCCGATAACTCGCATCTGATTGTATTATTTATATGCATATATGCAACTTTGTATTAATCACGCCGATTTCCAATTTTCTCGCATACAGAAGAAAATATGTCGTCGTAAAATGGGAACTCATGAAAAGATTGATTTCATTATAGGTTTTTGATGTCCTTGGAACTGTAATAAAATGAACTACAAAGGGGTTTCTCTATTATGTATGAGGCAATCTTGATTTTAGGGTGGATATATTTGACTAGCAAGCGTGCAACAGTTTGATTTTGATAGTTTTTCTGTCATTGAATCCTTCTTCATTAACTTATAAGTCATCTACAGAATATATTTCCTTCATTTAATTTTTTCTTGTGAAGATCACTCTATATCTTTTTCTGGAATTCTGTACTCTTCTATCTGGACTTGGCCATCAGTGATCATAAACAATCATATCCTGAACTCTTCCTAGAGTTGCTTAACGAATTTGATTACATTAATTAGGGTTCTGAATGAGATCATTTTTTCGCTTCTCCAAATATTTCCACGATGCCGCTAGGCCATCTTTTTTGGAGTCTTCTAAAACTCCAAATGCAATCTTTACCAATAATTTTGCTGTTTCTTTGCTACCATGTCAAAGACACCTTTACATCCATGAATAAATTTAGTCCATGTTTCAACACAAACATTATTAAATCAGTCATTAAATTGAAAATGTTCCAATACATACTTACCTAGTTTCTTTTGATGGCTTTAAAAAAAAACTTTCAAACATACAAAATCGTTTTCGCAAACATTAAACCTGGTTTATTTTTCAGTAAAATTCTATGGCACATTGCATAAAAGTAAATGTTAATGTTACCATTTTTATCGGTGTTTTAAATGGGTATTGCCTCTGTGTAAAAAAGTTTTTAATTGGACTTTGTGATTCCTTAGCTGTAGAAGCTTCAAATCGCTCTTTTCCAGATAAGACTGGATATCTACTAGGCAAATTTTAGGACAGATTATCGTGTAGTTTTTTATAAGTTATTTGCATTATTAAATAATCATAAGGAAATGATAGAAAATTTGTTTATATAGAAACAATAAGAAAATGTATCGAAATGTTCGAGATCAAAAGGCCAAACACCTCGTTATATTTAAACAAACTGTAAGATTTCAGCCAGGCCAGGAATTATCGATCAAAGATATATTGATAAATGCGTAAACATAATGTCATTATTTACTCTGCTTTGGCAATGTCTAGACGGGCGTCTAAGTGCCTAATTGCAAAAATAATAACGTCTGGGTTCCTGGCAATTCTTTAAATAAATATTAATCAAGTGCGTCTATTAAAAGATTTTTGATTATTGGTTTTTCTAAATTCGATGTGCCCGAGTGATAATAAATGGAGTTGAATCCGCGGGATCCAGAGAGGCTTAATTTTGGTTGATTTATTAAATGAGACTAAATTGATTTATTAAATAATGTGTGGAGCAGCTCCTCTTGCCAACCACAATGACTTGTTTATTCAGATGATAATTATTTTTTCTAAGTTACTTTTATAGTGTAGGTTTTTCCCCAAGTTAATTATGATGAATTGATGACGATAATTTTGCTTCTTATTTTGTTAAAAAAAAAAAACGGTTTTATAGAGTGAGGGATCCTAACTAAGAGGGACCATTCTTATTAAGACTCTTCAGGGCCAGTCTGGTGTGGAACCATGTAACACCAAGCTGGACAGCTACCAAGGTGATCTATATCCCTAAAGCGGGGCGCAAAGAACCCACACCCCATTCATACAGACCAATAAGTCTGACATCGTTCCTCCTGAAAACACTACAAAAGGGGCTGGATGAGTGGATTAAGGGGGATGCGCTCTGGACTAACCCCCTTAGTACCCATCAATACGCCTATCAGGTAGGCAAGTCCACAGAGCTGGCTCTTAGTAACCTGGTCGCTAGCATACACGGCTCTCTGGAATGTAAGAGCATTGCACTTGCCGTCTCCTTGGACATAGAGGGATCTTTCAACAGTGTGATGTCAAGCTCTCTTTACGAGGCAACAAAATCTAGAGGCACAGACTCGCTAATTTGGACTATGGTAAACGGTAGAGTGATAATGACTTTTCTCTCTTCGCTTCTGTGGTCACTTCTGGTGGATGACCTCCTGGCCCTGATACAACTGTGGGGGGTCGAGGTTCAAGCATATGCGGACGATCTAGTTATAATAGCCAAGTGTAGTTCTGAGACCAGGGTTTCAGCTGCACTCCAAGAGGTGCTAGACTGCGTGCTTGATTGGTGCGAGAGAGGGGAAATGACAATCAAACCTCACAAAATGGCCATAGTACCCTTCACCAGGAGAAGAAAACTTGATAACTTGGTACCCCTAACTATTCGGGGAGAATTTGTACCATTCTCAAATGAAGCAAAGTATTTGGGAATCATCCTGAACAAGACTCTAAACTGGAACGCTCATTTGGAAATAGTAAGCCAAAAGGCAAAATCGTCGCTTTGGAACTGCCACAGGATCTGTGAAAAGACCAAATGCAAAACAGATTCACTGGATCTACACCATGGTTATCAGAACAATGATAATCTATGACTCACTAGTATGGTGGGGCAAGGCGAATCAGAAAAGATTTCAATCCACACTTAGCGACAGGACCGAGCTCCTCAGGGCAGATCTCTTTCTGTGTACACAGATGGCTCCAAACTTAAACATGGTGTCGGAGCAGGGGTATATGCTGAAAACCAATTCCTCACAATTTTAATCTGGGTTAATACCTAATACAGTGGCCAAACAATATTGGTCGAGAATACCAGGTATAAACCATGCAAAATTCTTTGTACCCTGTCCAAAAGGGGGGAAAGTGGCAGAGATACTTCTGGGAATGGAGAGGACGAACCTCAAAGCAGTCTGTAGACTGCACACTGCAAACTGCGTTATCACATGCATAGGATTGGGATAGCACAAAGTGCCGAGTGTTGTCTATGCTTGGAAGAAGACGAAACTGCAGAACATGTCCTATGCACATGTCTGGCAATAGCCAGAATCAGGCATGCTGTTTTCGGGGAGTCAGCTGTTCGAGCCGAATATATAAAGCTTGCTTCCCCCCACACTTATTTCCACCCTCATAAGAAGGGCTGGACTGATGGGGAAAATATAAACTCGGAGTGAGCCAGAATAGACCGCAGATCGCAGTGGAAGGACCCACATCGGACCAATCACAAGAAACCTAAACCTAAAACCTACTTGGTTAAATTCAAAAAAGCTTAGATCAAATACATTACATTTCCATAATGTAAACGTCAGCAGATTCAGTTTAGCACAAGGTTGACACACTCCGTACCTTTGGATGAACAGGGTGCGTTCGAAAAGGGAAATTTACTCTGAGTCACCCTGTATAACAATCAAAAAACATGTATAACATCTCAAGAAAATTCAATAACTGATCGGAAGGAAAATCTCGTTCTACTGATCTAGGCCTAAGCTAATTATTGCTAATCAATCATCAGTTTGATCCAACAAATTGAACCAACCAAGCTCAATCATAGTGATGGAAGCTCAAATCAAGAACAATCCATCTACTTGGGACTGAACCACGCGAAACTGGTAAAACAAACGAAATGCGCGTACTACCACTATGGGTATACACCTAGTCGGTTATTTAAAGTTTGTTGACCCAACAAGGAAGCCGCAAAGTAAATTGACGCGACCCAAGCTCTTTTTTAAGTTACAGTAGAACGTGGTTATGATCGTTTTTCGGTCGAGAACATACAGAATCTATGAATAATTTGAATCTTTATTCAATTTCACTGCTCAAGTTTTGTAAATGTTCTGAGTTGTAAGACGAGACATGACTGTTCTTTCCATTACTTTTGGCATTTTGCATTTCTGGTCGTAGTAGTCATTGAGTTTACAAACAAACGTGCGTAATGGTAAAGTGAAACGCACTTCCATACAGAAGCCCCCGTGAAGTATCAATATACGACATACTTCTAGATATAAAGCAGTTACGCACTCATCATAGGAATGCGCATTCGCTGCATGCGTAAATTTCCATTCCTGCGTAATTTGGTCCTTACAATACATATTACGTAATTCACGTCACCTGTTTAGATCAGAGATTCTTCTAGCGAAAACGTTCTTGCCCAATTTATGTGCGTTTGATGTGTGTTTAATCTCCCAGACTAGAAGTTACCTTATATAAATTATATTTATTCTCTTTATAGTCTAGGGGCCACCCTACAACGACAATGTTCTTGGTCCACCATCCTCAAGAAAATTGCCAAAAAGGGCAGTTTTCAAACATTCTCGTTGGATTAAGATTCCAAACAAAATAACCATTCTCTTTCCAAAATAACCCAAAAAATGCACTCTACTTCACATACAAATACTCTTTTTCCAGCTAAACGATCATATTAATCGGAAGATTAGGGGCCGGCCTGGTTCATGAAAGGCGACCATTGTGTTATTCAACGCCCGGTTTTTTTTAAAGGCCCCCGCGTCTCGGGACAATCTCTTCTCACATTCTACGGCGTGCCCAGCCAGCGAACTGGAGGAATTTTCAGATTAAAACACTTTCAAGGACGGCCGGAGAGGCTAATAACGGGGCCTAAATGGAGAGGTACGTGGCAAAAAAAAGTATTTTTTAATAAAACCGAGTTTATTAACTTAAGGATGATGAAAATAAGCTTGATGTTAAACAAAAATAGGAAACAAGTAAATTGAATTCGTAAATTGTTTGGGGATACACAAAAAACCTCACCAGGATGGAACACTGGAAGAATTGACAGAATGAGAGCTTTTTCTTGATTGGTGAATGACGGAAAGCATTTCAAATACTTTGAGAATATAAGCTATTCAATTCTGGTAAACCTGATCTGGAGATCTTGGTGGCCATTCAACTGCATCTCGGTCTACTTAGGCAGCTATTTGTGAAATTTTCATCCAAATCTTTCAAAATACCCTTAATTTAGTTTAGCAATTAATAACTGTAACAACTTTTCTTGGTACCCAAGACTGACCTTTTTTAATTATGATACTTTGTCCCTTTGTGAAATCATTTCTTTCTTTTGTATGTTTATCATAATATTTATTTGCCTTGATCCAGTTCATTTGAATAAGTATGTATGTTTTGATCAATATCCGATACCAACAGTTGAAGAATTGACACTAAAATGGAAAGACAAAAAGATTTTTACAGTATTAGATCTAAAGGAAGAATTTTATCATGTTCCCCTTGATGCTGCAAGTAGAAAATTATGTACATTAATAACACCTTTTGGTAAATATTCTTTTAATCGACTCCCATTTGGGCTAAGTGTGAGTACTGAAGTTTTCTAAAAAATAAATGACAAAATATTTGGAGATTTGCCTATCGGGATATATTTTGATGATTTTATAATAGGGGGAATAAATGAGGAAGAACATGATAGGATTTTTGTGGAGATGATTAAACGGGCAAATAAGTATGAAGTAAAATTCAATAAATCCAAAGTACAACACAAAGTTTCACAGGTATGCTATATAGGTCAGGTTTTCTCAGTAGATGGTGTACGGCCTGATCCCGATTATGTAAAGGCTGTTTTAGCACTAGAAGAACCTAAAAATAAAAAAGAGCTGTTGAGGATACTAGGTATGGTTAACTTTCTAAATATTTGCCTAGATTGTCTGAGTTGTTGTCTCCATTAAGAAATCTGATAAAAATGATGCTGAGTGGACATGGACTAAATATCATGATTTTGTTCTTTCCAAAGTTAAAACTATAATAACTGAAATTCCTAATTTAAAAATATTTGATCCGACAGATGCCAGTCAAAATGGTATTGGGGGGTGTCTTTTACAAGAAGGTAGACCTGTGGTATTTTGTTCACGTAGTCTGAAACCGAACGTAAGTGGGCTCAAATAGAAAAGGAGTATTTGCAGTGTTTGCTTGGACAAAGTGAGTGTCCGAGAGATAACAGGGTTTTGGAGATTGGAACTAGTAGAGTACGGAGGTAAATACATATTATTGTTCGTCGATTTTTAACTGACACTTTCCGTATGAGGAGCAAGGGGGTGTTTCATATGGCAAAAACAGGTGTGACGTCAGGTAACCATTGGCGTTCTAATATAGAGTGCCACCAGCTCACATTCCGTCCGAGTATCAGATTAAAATCGACGGACAATACTGCTAAATTGTTATTTTTGTTGCTATATTGTTAATGTTTGATGATTGCTTAGAATCTCAGCTGGAGATAGTTTTGGTTGTTTGATACAACCGCCTACGATGGCATGTAGGGGGACCCTCGATTGACGCAATTGGTTTAGGTGTCACAGAAATGATTGACACTTTTATCCAGAAGATACAAGTAAAGATTAATCCTGCTATTTTAATTATATTTTTGACCAGGAATGCTTAGTAATGTTTTGACAGAAGTACCAAGAAGCAAGGGGCGGTGAGTATTTGTATTTTTATTAATTTCTTACAGTAATCGTTTTATTCTATATTTTCATGTAACACTGCACTGAAATGAAGAATGAATTCGCTTTGCCATGACTCACAGATGAGCCAATTAAATAACTCCCTGTTCAAATACATTTTTTATCGCAACGCCATGTTAAAAAATAGAAGAAAGGTGCCATCATTTTGAAGCTGTTCATCGAGAGGTATATTTTGTTTCCTTTTCCTTAGGAGCACAGCAAAAATGGATTGAAGACCATAAACCACATAGGCTTTCCTTTATATCCAGTGGGTTCTAAGGTTTAAGTGTAAAGTCTAGTGTTTCAAGACATGCATACCTTTTTTTTTGGCTCAGTTTTGGCTTCACCCCTAAGGTATCTAGCCAGATCTATTGGCGCTATCCAGGGATGACCGGCTCGCAACCGCCCTTTCGATTTTCTTAATTATCTCTCTACTCAGATTTGTCTTTCCTTTCTATCCTTCCCGTACGCGAATGTTAGTAAGACATCACACACATAGGAAACACATTCACATATTCTAAGGGGAGTTGACATAGAAAGATTTTATGATTTCAGGTCACTACAATTCAATATTATTTGCTCTAAGAAAGTCCAAAATTAGTTTGTTTGTTCTTACCTTAGGATTGAATATCACTGAGTCAATTGAAATTGGGGTTTGGACCCCATTTCGTATGAATATATCATGTAGGTTAGGTTGCAGGTTTTGGCATTCAAAAACCAAGTGTTCTAATGATCCCACCTCCTCACATTCACATTCCGGAGAGTCCCTTATCCCCAGTCTATGAAGGTGTACGGGAGTTGGGCAGTGATCCGTTCTCATTCTGATGATTGTCGTTATATGCTTTCTTTCCAAATATTCCAGATTGTTAACCCAGGGTTCATCCGGAAACGATCCTACATATTGTTTGTACTTAATGCCCTTGTTTCCCGATGAGTCCTTCCAATATTCCTTCCAAATTCGCTTATGTTTCCTCTTAAACTCCGGAATATATTCCTTGACATCCAACAGGATGGGGTAGCCGAATGTCTAAGCCAGCTTTATTCGCCCCTATCAGTTGTTGCTTGGTAGACATTCGAATATAATCTTGGTTTTTTAGTTCTCTGCCATTTATGGCCTTCACTGCACTTAGTGAATATGTAAAAATAACTGCTCTCCCAATATTCCTTCTAAAGCACTCACTTGTGGCTTTATGAATTCCTATGATTTCTGCTGTGCAAACTTCAGTGAATTTATGAAAAATTATATTTAAGTTGGGGACAGTGAACTCCAAAACCCGCCTCGTTTGTTTCCCTCATGACCGAGACATCAGAGTAAACATTAGTATAATTTTTAAATTTTTCCCTAGTAACTGAAAAGAATTTTTCTGTCAGGGCCATGTTATTTTTATTACTTTTAATTTCTATTGTAGGAACCTCAGTGATCAAATTGATCAGTTCAAATTCGATGACTGGTATTGTCTCATACTTTTTGATTTTGTACCAAATAAGGTGCCTCTCTACTAGTGAAGTATCCATTGTTTCTATCCATTAATCTTAATTCCTTTATTAAGTCAATTAAAATATTATTTCTGAACTTGATATGTTTATGATTACATTTTTTGGCTAACCATATTCTTCTTGATTCTAGTGATTTTTCTCCAGACTCAGCAAGCAGAAGATTCGTTGGGGATGAACGCATACATCCCAATACCACCCTTAACGCCTGAAATTGTATGGTATCCAATTTTGTCTTATTTTTTTTTAGTTGTTGGTATGATGAGCTGACACCCATAATCCAAGTGTGTCCTGATTATTCCTTTATACATCTGTAGTAAAGTTCTGGGGTCTCCCCCTCACCACACTCTAGTTAGACTCTCGAATACATTGATAGCTTTTCTAGCCTTAACTGACATGCTTTCAATGTGCTTTGTCCAGTTGAGATTGTCTGAGATAATCACCCCCAAATATTTGTTCTCTTTAACACATTTCGTCTCGTGTTCATTGTGTAACTCCAACACATGCATACCTTTGTATAGTTGCCAATCGGTTTTGCGCTTACTGTTGTCTTACTCTTGGCCACCTTACTATTGCAGCGCATGTGACCATGTGTCTTACAACCATTGTAAATAACCAATAGAACATTTTTGGCTTTAGAACCCAAGTCTTGCTAAAAAATCTGCGGTATGTCCAGTATGTGGCTATTGCCCAATCGGTTACCCTTTAAAAATGCTGGTTCCGGATCCAAGTTAATTTCTGATGCCAGGTATTTAACCTCACTTGCCAAGTTCATTTGTACCCTTATTTTCCTGGTAAAAGGTGTAGAGATCCGTGGTTTTGATGGGCTTTAATTCAGAGGCACTATTCGATTTTAAAGAGTTTTAATTAGAAATTATAATTTTTCTCATAAACATTTAGTAAATTTCGAAAGTATTTAAATCTAGGTGCACTTAGAGACTTTGTGAAAACGTCTGCAATCTGCTCAGAAGTGGATACATAAAACAATTTAATCTTGTTTTCACTGACACATTCTCGTACAAAATGGTGTTTAACATCTATGTGTTTTGTACGTTTAGTTTCTAATGTGCTTGACATTTTCATACAAGCTTGATTATCCTCAAAAATATTCACAGGAAAAGCATCAAGGTTAAGCAATTCAGATAACCAACAAAAATACACTCGGCAACACAATCAGATAATGCGATATACTCTGCTTCAGCGCTACTTAAAGAAACAGTTGCTTGCTTCTTGAACTTCCAAAAAACAAAATTATCGAAAATTTTAATTCCATATCCTGTAATGCTTTTTCTGTCACATGATTCATTTGCATAATCGGAATCTACATAAGCACTTATGATTTGATTTGATTGTCCTGACTTTTTATATAAAATACCCAAATTCTCAGTATTTTTCAAGTATCTCAAAACATTTTTCAAAAATTTCCAGTGCTCACTACTGAAACAATTTTGGAAACGACTAAAAAAATAAATAGAATAACTTAGGTCAGGTCTTGTACCTAGCATTATGTACATCAAGAAACCTAATAATTCTCTATATGGTAAACTTTCACTTTTATTTTTGTGTTTATCAAAACTCAAATTCAATGTTACTTGTATTGGAATACTGGTTGGTTTACAATTTTGCATATGAATTTTGATAAAACTTTTTGAATCAAATCTTTTTGACTCAAAAACAACATATTATTGAATTTCTCAATTTTCAAACCTAAAAACGTTAAACTAAAATTGTCCTGATATTTAGGTGATAGATCACGCATTTCAAAAATAGACATCATTTTCTTTTTAAAATGGTCTAACTTTTCCTGACATTTGCAGAATAAAATTAAATCATCTACGTGAACAATCAGATAAATATTATTGTCATAATACACACAAGGATCACATTTAGATCTTTTAAAGTTGAAATCAATTAACTGCATGTGAAGTTTTTGATACCAACACTTAGGAGCTTCCCTCAGTCCATATAATGACTTTTTAAGTTTACATACATACTCACTGGCTAAATGGTTTGTCTTTAAACCTTCAGGTATTTCTATATACACTGGTTCTGATAAATCCCCATTCAGAAATGCACATTTAAAGTCTAACTGATTGATACCCAAATTATTTTCTACAATCAGGGATAAAAGTACACGAATAGACATCATTCTTGCCACAGGTGAGTAGACTTCGAAATCATTACGCTATCCTTGTTGATAGCCTCTAGCTACTAATCGAGCCTGTTTAATCACTTTTCCATCACTCGCGATTTTTTGTTTAAATACCCATCTAGAGTCTATCACTTTCACATTCATAGGTCTTTCTATCAGTTCCCAAGTTTCGTTTTTGTCTATTGCACTTAACTCGCAATCTATAGCTTCTTTCCATCCATGTCAAAAGGATGCTTCATTGAAGTTCTGTGGAGAATCGATTCTAAAAACAATGCTGCCATCATTCCTTCATCATCATCAGAATAATTCATTTCATAATCAGTTAATCGCAAAGGTATTTGTCTGCTTCTTCTTGGTCTTCTATTTTCAATATGTACATTCTCATCTACTTTGTCGTCAGATTCTTCATTATGACTACTTTCAGAATCATTTTCCTTACAATCAATTCCAATTGTAATTTTCTCTTTTTCCTTAGAAAATCCACACATTTTTATCTCATCAAAAACAACATTCCTGGCAACTATTGCCTTTTCCTCTGCTGTATTCCAAAGACGATAACCATTATTCGTATACCCAATAAGGTACATCTTCTGACTTCTCTTGTCAAATTTATTTTTTCGATTTTCAGTAGGAATGTGCACATATGACATACAACCAAATATTTTGATTTTGGACAAGTCTCGTTTTTGTCCAAACCAAATTTCTGCTGGTACCTTTTTCTCAGGTAATGTTGAAGTAGGCGTTCTATTGGTTAGAAAAGCTGCTGTAGATACAGATTCCTCCCAAAAAACTTTTTCCATGTTTGCCTGAAAAATCAAACACCTAGCTTTATCCAAAATGGTACGATTATATCTTTCCGCAACCCCATTTTGTTCTGGTGTTCTTGGTATGGTGTATTCAATTCTTATTCCCTTTTGTTTGCAAAAGTTTCTCATTTCATGAGAAATGTACTCTCCACCGTTATCGCACCTCAACCTTTATGGAAGCATCTGAAACTGATTTTGCACCATGGCGACGTATTCCTTAAACTTCTGAAATGTTTCACTCTTATTTTTCATGAAATATACTATTCCAAAATGTGAATAGTGATCAATGAAAGAAATGAAATATTTCTTACCATTATTTGAACTTGGATTGAGTGGACCACAAACATCACTTGAGACGCATTGTAAAATATGTTTGGCCTTTCTATCATCTGGTAACTTCTTGAAAGGTTTCCTTGTTTGCTTACCTTCCAAACAAATATCACAAACTTAACTTGATGGATATTTTGAGGAGTGCCCCATTCTCTTGTGCCATAAATCTGTTTATCAAATTTGCTTCATCAGAAAATTCCTGGTTTACATTTAGGTTTAACACATACAAATTTCTCTCTAAGTTTCCCTTTATAATAATATTTCCATCATTTTTGCATACAGAGACTTCTTTGTTATGAAATACTATTTTCAATCCTTTGGATTCCATCTTTTTGACTGACAACAAATTGTGTGTCAGATTCTGACACAAAAACACATTTTCTAATTTAATTTTCTGTCCATATTATGAAATCAAGTGCAATGTGCCCTCATAAATTGCCTTCACATATTCCCCAGCTTTTGCAACTTTTATGGAGTGATCAACCTGCTTTTTGTTCAATAAAAATTGTCCCAATTGTTCTGAAATTAGATAGTTAGTAGAGCCTGAGTCGACAACAAACTTCAAAGGGTTGTGATTTAACTTCAATTTTTCATCAGAAAGACAACCAATGAAGCTTACCTCATTATCTTCTTCGGCAATGTTCACCTTTCGGGTTTCCCTTTTATTTTTAAAACAGTCGGCCTTTTTGTGACCAATTTTTCCACACAAATAGCACTTAAATTGAAATTTCTTTTTGAAAGTTTTCTTCTGATTTCCATAAAAAGCTGACGGACTTTCTTCGGTTGCTGAATTACTTGTCTTATGTCTCTGTTCTTCAGCTAGCAATTTACTTTTAACAAAATCGAGTGTAACAATTGAGTTTTGTTGTGAAAACAAAATGTCAATAGCTGTCACTACACTCTGGTATTGTGGATCAGATATAGAAGCTAATAATTGACTAATGACTTCAATATCATCAATCTTGCCTCCAGCATTTTTCAATTCAGTGATGGTTCTCTCAAAATCTATTATATATTCACTCAAAGAGTCACTTGCCTGGTACTTCATATTTCTCAGCTTCCGTTGTAGCTGCACCTGTGAAGCTACCCCACTCTTCGCATATGTGTTACTCAATGTGTCCATTATATCTTTTGCAGTAGTTTTATTTCAAACCATTTCAATGATATTGTCAAAATATCAACAAAAGGTACAATTATTATGGTTTTGTTAGGGTTGACGCCTAAACCCTTCTGTAGGGCATTTTGCATGAGATCACTTAGATCCTGTCATGCTTACCCCTAATGATGACTGTGAGGTCATTAGCATATCCTAGGACCATGATTCTTTAGTGCGATGAGAAGTTCATCTTCTACCAGTGACCATAGCAGTGAGGACCTTTGGAGGAATTTAGCCAGGTGGTGAATCTCTGGAACTTGTAAATGTTGTTGTGATGAGATGCGAGCCTCGTTCTAAGTCTGAGTCATATTGAGACTAAATTACTGAAGATAACTGGTTTTTCCAGGCTCTGTATAATCTAAGGTTTATTCATTATAGTCAAGTACAATAATATGAGTTGGGTTGCATATATTACCATACGAATTTTACACTTGTTCGCTGAACAATTTCCGAGAGATGATAATTGATCCATTAATTGTTTTTATGATTGAAAAAAATCTCGTCCCAAGGTCGATTCAGTTAGTTCCTTATGCCTGTCATTGTTTAAAATCATCTTATCTTGCAATAAGCTTTATATAGAATTGGTTGAAAACGCACTATTGGCTAGACTATCAAGGATTTTGCTTGTGTCGCTGTTACATCATCCGATAACTAATTAGAAGTCTATGGGGCTTTGATTGAAAAGCAAAATATTAATCGTTACAAGTGAAAAAATGTATTGTTGCTGATACTGACCTATGATGGTGAATAACTAGCAATAGGTTGTAATAACAATTATTATTTTTATGGGGCTAATTGAATATGCATTGACTCATCGTGATTGTTGCGTGAAATACTAATTATAAATAATATTGGTTAAAGGATTTAATAGGTTTTAGAAATAGATAATTTTATGTACAGGGTCATCTAACGATTTGCCTCTTTCCAATAAATCTTTGACAAAAAAAAGATCAAATTTCTTACCATATTCTCCTTGATGCATATGCATAAGGGGGCACATCTCACCGGGATGCGCCCCCGGTATGTAATGGTACGCCTCTCCGGGGTAGTACTCGCCGTAGGGCGAGGGCACCGGCGAGCAGTACTGCACCTCGCCGGTGTTATGATGATGCTGTACCGCTGAAGACGTCGTGGACGACGTTTCGACACCTTGGCTGGCCACCATCCCGCCGGCAACGGGTCTCCGGAAGCCTCCACCTAATCAGCGTATCGGTGCTTTTAAGATTATGGATTTTTTTCCACTTCAAGAACTCAGATCTATTTACTTTTAAGGTAGACACATCAAAACCATTGTATTCACATTGAAGAAATAGACTTGTCTGAGGAGTGGTTAACTTCCTCAAAATGTTTACACATGTTTTGAATCTTCATGGATGGGGATTTTTTAGAAGTTAACTGTCCTTGGACTTGTCCGGTACTACAATTTTTTGAGTTTCCCCGATCTCTTTGATTTGACCATGTCTATCTTGAAAATGAATAGCTAATATACTAGATGTAATCAATAGATACATTGTCCATCTGGTGATTACATGAAGTACTTATAAACATGTTTTAAGGTTATATTTTTCCGCAGTAAGTTAGTGTTAGTGTGATTTAAAGACGAAAATAATATTGGTTACAAGAAGCTTTCACATTGGTAAATTTCCAGCAATTTTTATTAGAAATTATTGACGGAAAACCCATAAAATTTTCCCATCAACGTCCCCCTATCTATATGCGTCTTAAAATAAAAATTATTTCGCTATAAAATTCCGTTCCGAGGAGCCCCATATCCTTCTGCAGTTTGTTGAACTCGGATGAAAAAACGTTTCTCGTTCGCTTTCACCGCTTCAGTCACTGACAAAATTTCTTGACAGGGATTTCACATCCGTCCCTCGAAAATCTAAACAAACTCGAAAGCGTTTTTCTCGATCCAGTCGGAGAGAGACTCCCTCCCCATAGGGGAAATTCCGGGTCAACGGCAAGAGTTCGAGGCATGGGGCTGAACCAAACGTCTTGAGAAATTTGCGATTGATGCTATTTTAGAGTGCGTTTCGAATAGAATCGAAATTTATTGCATGTTTGTATATTTGTGTACAATTCTGCTACAGTTGTCAGATAAAAATTATATTCTTTCTCTGGCTTTGTTTGGGGCCTTCCTCTATACATAATTTCTGAAGAACGAAAGGAAGGGAATAACTGTCATTAAGAAATTGAATTTATATAACAACTACAAGGGCGAGGAAAACTAATCTTTCAGTTCTTCAATTAAAAATTTGAAAGTTTGCATTTGTGATAAAAAAAATTCTTTTATGATTAATTTTCCCGGAAAATTAGTTTTTTTCGCAAAATTATGCAGCATCAAACTTAAAAAGTTTGCAACTTTTATATAAAATAAAAGTTTTTCGAAAACCTTATCTTTTAGCTAGCGGAAAATCAGAGGCAAATTTGCAATAACCATCTGATTGAGAGATTTCCTAGAAGTTTTATAAATGTTTTAAACGAGATGGAGAACTTATCGTGAAATTGAATATGATGGTTAATTCTTGATTTATAAAATGTTAACTCTAGCTCTAGCCTCGGACTTATTAAATTTATAATTAAATTGGGAAAGTATAAACCGAGGGGTAAACCACTAGTGGAAATCATTGTACATTTTTTTGGGAATCACATAGTAATCAATCAGGAATACATGGAAATCATTTGGTGCAAATCGTAGTGAAATTCGCTCTCACTGGTTTGTGATTCCTGTGAGAACAGACCTAAAGTATGACAATGTTGTGGATCATGAAAATGAAAACATGGAACTTGAAACATCTCTCGAATCCGACTTGCCAAAAGAACACAGAATTTCTCAGGGGCGGATACAGGCCTTCTGAAAGGGGGGGGGGGGGCAGTTTAAGTTAAAACTATTTAGGAGAATAAGGTGATTTTAAATAGATAGATACAGGGTGGTTTTCTATATATTGACACCCCACCTACAGCCTTTACCTTTACAGGTAAAAGAAAGGTGTAAATACAAAAGTTTTACAACTGTATGCAACATCCTCTTTTAACTTAAAAGCGCTTTTTAAAACTGGTAATTTTCAAAATTTATATGGTTTAGAATACACATTTACACCAGTTTTAAAAAACGTTTTTAAGTTAAAAGAGGCTGTTGCATACAGCTGTTACAGTTTTGGCTGAATTTTTAGAAACCATGGTCAGAAACAAAATTTGAATGTCAGAAATGTGAAATTTTGCATGCTTCCAGCTTTTTTCAAATGAGATGCCCTATATTTCATACTATATTCTTGAAGAGCACAATGCCCCGATTCCAAAAATATATAATTTTTCTATATTTGATTGAACAGTCTCTCATATATTCGGTTCCAAAAATTGTATAAATACTATCCTACTACTGATTTTGTGAACCATTCTACCTATACAGGTGAAAGCTGCAGGTAAAATTTAAGGTATGTACTTGGTTTCTCTGATAGTATTTTTAAAATTTTTAGAACCAAATATGATGTAGACGGCTCAACCAAATATAGATAAACTATATAGTTTTGGAATCGGGAAATTGTGCTCTTCAAGAATATAGAGCCAAATATAGAGAATCCCATTTGAAAAAAGCTGAAAGCATGCAACATTTCACATTTCTGACATCCAATTATTGTTTCTGACCATGGATTCTAAAAATTTAGCCAATACTGTACAACTTTTGTATTTACACCTTTCATCTAGGTACTTGTAAAAGTGAAGGCTGTAAGTGGGGTGTCAATATATATATAAAAAAAACACTCTGTATTTGAACAATAACTTATTATATTAAGTCCGAGATAAAGTCAGAATTTGTAAGATTATCCACTTTCTGTCAATTTGTCTTTCAACAGGAAATAATGATGTTACTTTACCAAACTAGTAACATAATGTGCCAAGTTATTCAAGTACAAACGAGTGGATTGTTGCGGAATTTATAGGTGAACCTCTGCGGGACGAGCGCAGCGAGTTCCGCAGCCATCTATTCATTAAAATGTTGTTTAATTACGATACTAAACTGACTCACTCAATGTACGTTATTCTCATTACTTTGAAAATAACACGTTTCAGGTGAATGTCTTACTTGAACAGTTCAACAGTGTATATTGGTGATTAGATGGCTGCGGTCCACCCATAAGTTCCGCAATAATCCACTTATTTGTACTTGAACAATAACTTATTATATAAAGTCAAAATTTGTAAGATTAAGTATGATTATTTACTTTTTGTCAATTTGTCTTTCAACAGGAATTAGTAATGTTACTTTACCGAACTAGTAATATAATGTGACAAGTTATTCAAGTACAAATGAGTGAATTGTTGCGGAACTTATGGGTGGACCTCTGCGGGACGAGCGCAGCGAGTTCCGCAGCCATCTATTCATCAATATGTTGTTTAATTCGGTGTTCAACCCTTCTTTACTTATTGCGTAATATTAATTTACATCGATTTTTAGGAGACCCGCATTTTTTATTTTGTTCAAAAAATATCACTAACTTTTAAAAAAATATATTAAAATTCATAATTTGAATTTTACTGTAAAGGAGCGCGTGACGTCATCGACCGCAAGAGGCGCAGTACCACACAATACCACGAGATGGCGCACTGTCTTTTATAAAGTTTACAGTTTACTGTAGCATTTCCCATCTGTTCTGTCACTGTGAATCAAGTCATCGCCAAGTCAACCTCTTTACATTATAGTTTAGTTTACACTTTACACGTTCGTTACTGTTTGTCGTTTATCGTTTATAGTTTATTTATATCCGGAATCACTTTTACACTGTATGCCGTGAAAATATTCTGATAATTTGCAGTGACAAATTCCTAGGATTCGTCCAATTAAATCTGGCCAAAGATATTGAAAATCCACCTATTTCTTGGTATATATTTCAAGTAAAATTTTAAGTGGATAATACTTTTGCTATTACATTTTCACGAAATTCAGTGAAAACTGATTCCATCCCCACGTTGTAAAAGGATACCTTGACTGCAGGCATTTTGGGTCTCCAAGTACAGTGAACTCCAAGAAGCTCCAAGCGGCATCTATTGGACTATTATATTTGATAACAAAAAAAAGATCCTTCAGTGGCGCCACCTGTTAATGATTCTCTGCACGGTCGGGCGGTGACGTCATAATCTTTTGGCGTCCGTTTAAACTGGTGGGTAATGATATCAAATTTTATTATTTTTTGCTTCTTTAACTGTGTCGTTCAGGTACTTATTTTTTCATTACAAGGGTTAATTTTGATTGCATAAATCGAACAGTGCAATGAAAATAGTTAAATTTAACTATGCTTAAACACCGGCTTACGATACTAAACTGCCTCACTCAAATGTGCGTTATTCTCATTAGTTTAAAAACAACACGTTTCAGGTGAATGTCTTACTTGAACAGTTCAACAGTATATTGGTGATTAGATGGCTGCGGAACTCGCTACGCTCGTCCCGCAGAGGTCCACCCATAAGTTCCGCAATAATCCACTTATTTGTACTTGAACAATAACTTATTATATAAAGTCAAAATTTGTAAGATTATGATTATTTACTTTTTGTCAATTTGCCTTTCAACAGGAATTAGTAATGTTACTTTACCAAACTAGTAACATAATGTGACAAGTTATTCAAGTACAAAGCCACTTATTTGTACTTGAACTTATTATATAAAGTCAGACTTTGTAAGATTATGGTTGTGGGTGTGGACAACCATGAAAATAAAAGTTGCTTCGAAGAATTGCAAATACAGAAGTTGCCAATTTTTCACAGAAAACGTGTTTTTATAAGAGAAAAGACTGTTTATTTTGGTCATATCAATGCAAAGCTTAACAATTTGACATCGTTTTTCTAATAAAATGATGATTGTAGGAAATCATTGAGGAATTCAGGTAATCAATTGGGAATGATATAGGAATCCCCAGGAAAAATAGAAATCACCTGGTAATCATACAAAAATATCTGAAGACTGAAAATCATTGGCAAGCAGTCGCAATTCTTGGGATGGGAATACATGAGATTCATTGATCAGTGATTGCCAAATATGGAAATCATTGTACATTTGTAAGCATAGTGGTTGACCCTTCGGTATAAACTATGAACAGCAAAAAAATCAATTAAGAGTGCAAAGAAAATACTAAAAAAATCACAAAACAACAAGAAGTTTATGAACAAAAAGAACTAATAAAACGACATGGAAAAACAAGTCTTCTGAAAAGTTCCAGAACATTCTATACTCGATTCCATACTATTTGGAATCCTAGGAATTTCTCCCCTTTACACATCTTTCTGGGTCCTTATTCTTGAAATAGGGGAGTAGGTTCCCAGGAGAACGAGTGTTCTGTCTTTCTCAATGATATGCGAATGATAATATAAGTAACGAAGACGGAACACTCGTTTTCCTGGGAACGCTGCTCCCCTGTTTCAACAATAAGGCCCTTGGAAAGGAAGGCCTAAAAAACAACCTACCGAATATACAACATGAACAGATATCGAGTGGATGACAATGGGAACATGGAAGGCACAAGCGGTTTGAGAATGCCTACGGATCTTATGCCAAGAACACATACCACAAGCGCCCTACCTCATACAGTGGCTTTCCCAAAAAGGAAAGAGTGCGTGTAGAATGAGCATGCCTATTGACCAAGCAGATTATGTCTGGTAATAGGTTATCCATCAGTCTAGGAAACAATGCAATCATATTTCAAACGAAAGTGCATGCCATTGGAATGGGAGCGAGGCGGCAGAATCGACCTCAAACTCACAATATGTTCGCGCTGCTCCACCACCTACTATGATTCAAGAACATTCTGGAGCAATCAGGATACTCAGCAAATTAGAGAAGAAAAACAAGTTCCAGAATACTGAAGTTTTCTATTTGGAAACCCAAAATCAATGAACTATAGTCAAAAGCTGGAATGCGCACAC
This sequence comes from Ceutorhynchus assimilis, assembly GCA_917834065.1. Classification (NCBI taxonomy): domain Eukaryota; kingdom Metazoa; phylum Arthropoda; class Insecta; order Coleoptera; family Curculionidae; genus Ceutorhynchus; species Ceutorhynchus assimilis. Next base: position 12,067,511 of record OU892281.1, read on the forward strand.
ATTGCCATATCTGCCAAAAAAATGTAGCCATGAAAGACATATGCCACAAAGGGGAATGTTGTTTTTTTCTGTTGCTCGCTGACATATGACCTTTTGGAAAGTTTTGTCATATTTACCTTCACAGGTTCCATCAATTGGAATACGTGTTGGAAGCAATTTCCGCCCTTTAACATAATGAGTGCGACAAAAACAGGTATCCCCTCCGCAGCAGCGGCACTAGGCTTCACGTTCGTCAATATGTGTTCGCATTCCAGTTTTTGGTTATAGTTCATTGCCCAAAATAGTGCGGTTTTCCGACATCGAAAAAAATAGTCCAGAGAGTTATTTTTCTAGAACATTCCATCGTGTTCTATTTAAAAATTAAACAAGGTATGGGGATTCTGACTTCGCCACCGGACTTTACATTCAAAATCAAGTTTCAATTAAGATACAGTTTGGTATGTTGGAGTTCATGAAAAACATCCAAGAAAAGAATCAAGAAAATACAAAGACACAAAACAAGATAAACAGACGAAGTCCAAAGAGAGAAAGAAAAACATTAGCGGGAAAATGAAAAAGTTGGAAAGTGACTTGAAATCAGGCAATGTCCCATTCATTGGCTCAATTCTACTAAGAAGTAGACAAAGTACACCTGTACTAATCCCGGTCAGTATAAAATACGTAAACGAAAGAACTTTTAATTTTCAAGAGACTTGACTAATTGATTATTTGTTGTCTCAAGTTAGGCTAAGTTTTAAAATTTTGCATTTAACGCTAATCCATTATAATATGCATTAGGAACTGGCTAATCCCAGCTTTTACTTTCCAATGACAACGTCTTTATTGGTGAGATTAAAAAGTTGAAATTAAATTGACAAGGTAATGATTATCCATCATCTTATAGTATTTATAAAACTGTACGAAATTGTCTTTTTACGTGAGAAAAGCAGAAGGTTATTTGTAAGTCTAAAGGTGGGTTTATACGAACACATAACATAATATGAAACATAAGATAGTTGTTTAACTTTTAGCTCGTTTATGTTTGAGTTTAATGGAGTGACAGAAAACACGTGATCATTCTCTTGCAGCTAATTGGTTGAACATTAAGCCTTTACCGAAACGCTGATCCGATCAACCCGATCACCAGCTGATGTAATTTTTTTTTTTTAATCATGTTTATTGAATAAAGATAGAAAAACAAACAACCTATGATCGGGTTAATCGGAGCAGCGTCTCCGTAAAACCCTATTATGTCTTATGTTATGTGTCTGTATAGACCCATCATAAGTAAAACATAAAAATAGCATAAAAATGTTCTGTATGTTTAATGAGTTAATAAATGAGTGAACTTTGGACATTTATGACCTTCTGCGACAATAAACTAAAAGTTAATGGTAGTCCAAATAGTTTTAATCAATGACCGAATGAGTGAGACTTGAATGATATAAACTCTGTTTCAGTTAATGAAAAATGCATGAGTTTTAGTGCTTAATATGCGTAGAATTTTGAAACTTTTTCGAACTTAAGAAAGTCCATTATAATGTCATTGGTATGGACACGTCCATGAGTCCATAACATCAACATGGCAATACTGAATACTGCTCAAAACTAACCAATAAAAGATTGTGTTCAAGAAATTTAAGCTCTATTTTGACCCCTCTTTTCGATAGGCCAACTACCTAATTCAAATTGAGAGATAATAAAAGATCTAATGAATTCCTATTATGCTTTTAAGTTTGATAAGAGTGCATAATGTTAACTTAGATTGCGTCAACAATTGGAAATTGAAATAATCAAATCTCCGCACTGTTTCCCGTAAACCTAACCTAAAAATAGCTTAACATTCTACATCGCATTTAAAATTACTAGGAAAAACCAATGTGTGCAAGATATTAAAAACCACTAATTTTCTATTCAAAATGCGATAAACTATTCTTAACTGACACTAACTTACGAAAAATATAGCCTCATAAATTTTATTTCTTCCGAGTGTGTGTACGTTCAAAAATTTGCCAAGACACACCTAACAGATGTAGTTGTAGTATCATGAATCATTATTCTTGTTTCTGAAATTTTTGAACGCACCCTTAAACTACAAATAATTAAAAAGACAAAATATTAAACTGACCACGTCTCAAACGGCCACGTAACGTAGACACTTTTACAACACACTAAAAACACTTTAAAACACAAAAACCTGTTCTTCACCTTTTTAAAGGGCCACACACTTTTCCTCAACCACTGGTGTAAAAAGTTCGCGCTCACCCCCTTAAGCCAATAATAGTTTTAGGGCGCGATCGACTAGCGCCACCGGTACGCGCGTTCGAATTTTTCGCTCGGCGTGTTTTTTTAAACGGTAAAATGTGGGGGTGGATCCGACCAAAATAGGGGGTTATTCAAGAGATTTTCTCGCGGACCGGGCTAGACAACGCTAGCATAGCGAGGTGTCTGACGCGACTGTCGGAGAGAACGGTCTGAGAACGGCGGCACGGAGGGAGAACCTTCTCTTTTGGGCCAGAAACAAACTGAACGGATAGAGGGAAGGGATATTATACGCTTAATATAACAATCAACGATATAAGTTACTATTGGGAATTAATATCGGGGTGTATTTATAGAATGTTACATGTGTTTATGAAGGCGAATGCAATGAAATAGCACCATTCACTTAGATTTTCAAAAAAAAAAACATTTCATCTACTTGACAGTGTGTTTATATTCCATAAACCAAAAAGTTCCTGGTCCATTTGGTTACACTGTTATGAGTAATCTGGCCGTGATCAGAATCAATACAAACTCATTGTATTGATTTACACTTTTTTCACTAGTAAGTCATGTCTTTTGACAAAATTAGTAAAACAAAAGTTAGAAGCTTTGTTCCAACACAGCAGGTAGAATGTATCGTCATTACGATTCTGAATTCTGAGCGTAGAATCCAAAATTCCCCAGAGTGGTTTCGAAACCGTTCATGGGGCGGTTATTGACGTATTGGAACAAACCTTGAATTTTTATATTGTTGCGTGTGTAGTATAGATAAGTGAGACTCTTACTCTCCCATTTCTTTCAAAACAAGGACGCAAATTGCCATCAACCCAGGAAAATTCAACTCAGATATTCAAAAAACTCTGTCATTATAGCTGACTGACTGTCCAATTCAAAAACTCGTTAAGACTATTTGGCCAATTTACAACGGGTTCAAAATTCCACTATTGATCAGTTTACAACGTTTTTCACCGTTTTCTGATTTCCATCATCCATTATTTGGCTCGTGTTGTTTCTTTAGAACTCTTCAACAGTATTGATTTACGTTACACTGTCGTACTATCTTTCAAGATCTACGCGGAGTAGATATTATGTTTCCTGATATCGTTACTCTTTTCTCTATCATCCAAGTTATCTAATAGATGTTTAATAGTGGATCTACCTGCTCTAAGCTAAAGCACACCTATTCTTTGGCCTTTATATCCCGGTACCCAATTGTCGACAATCCTAATATTTACAAGTTTACACACAGGACTACACAATTCTTCAATTGTTATCTCAAACGTATTACAATAATTCACGAAACAGACAGCTGAAAGAAAATACCAATCGAACTTTGGTAAAACAACATATTCCCAAAGTGAAGCATTTCAGAGCGGTATTGTGATTTCAACTCTTGGATTTCTAATGCGTTTTTCATCATTTTGATCTTTGGAGCATTTCACAACAAAGTAGGAACAAAAAATAAACGAATATGGTCCCTTGTTAACGCCAGATTCTGAGAGTTTAATCAAGTTGTTCACACAGTATTAAACAACGTTAAGATTTTATTAATGTTCACACTATTGAGTCGTTCACCGTATCACGAAATGTTATGACAGATGCTGTTCGCTGGTAATAAGCAAAAAGTGAGAAGTTTCCACATAACATGCATTGGCTGATTTCGACTGCGTCTTCTCATAGAAACTTGACATTAAATCCGATTGAAGAGAATTCTAGTCCCCTAGTTAAATAAATTATTGTCCGCCGTGCAATTTTTCCGTTCCCAAGCGCATTTAAAAGTTTCTCCTCGGCCATTTAAAATTAGTTGGCTTATCTCGGGAGACGCACGCCAACCCAGCACCATACCAGAGCCACGGAGGTTAAGTATTCTATTGGCATATTTCTTCTTTTTTATCCAGAGCCAACACTTTGAGGTACCAACGACCGAAAATATCATTTTTCGGATTCCGGAAAAGGATGGTGATGATAAAGGATGCGTCTAAATGGAATTCCTCTGCCTCTGCCAGGCCACAGTTTAATTTATTAGTTTAATTTGAAATAGTTTAATCAATATTCTTTCTCACTTTTGTTTGATGATGACAATATGGAGTGAGAATTTTCATTGAAAATCAAGCAAATATATACTGTGTGACATAGAAATTGCAGCACCCAGTAAATGTAGATATATTTTATTGATTGGGATAAATATGAATGACAATCATCGATGACATTTCCAAACAAATTTATTGAAAGAAATTCTTAACAAATCAATAGTGAGTTGCGCCTCCACGTAATTTTTGACATTCCCAGGCATGCTCCGAATCATATGATCTAAATCTGTTTGTGGTAGGTTCTTCCAGAATAATCTTACCTCATAATGTATAGACGTTGTTCATGCAGTACAAGATGTGGCAATTGTCTCAGCCTACTACCTATCACATCCCAGGCATGTCCAATAGGCGATAAGGCCATGAAAGTAGGGTTACATTAGCTTGTCGGAGGAAGTTTCTAGTAACTGCAGCGGTATGTGGTCTCGCATTATCTTATTGAAAAATTGGATCTTGCAGTTGCTGAAGGTAGGGCAACGTAGAAGAGTCCGACGCAAATGTGAAGAAAGGCACCAACTTCAATTTTGCATGCAGCGTGAGACTGCGCTTACTAGGGGGTTATGGCTTGGGGTGCCATAGCAGTTGGAAGCAAATCACCTCTAGTTTTTTTGGATAGAAACATTACATTAATAATGTATCACAACCTGTCTCGTTGCCCTACCGTCAGCAACTGCAAAATCCAATTTTTCAACAAGACAATGCGAGATCACATACCGTTGTAGTTACTAGAAACTTCCTTGTAATGTAACCCTTTCTTCCATGACCCGTAAGGACCAGATTTATCGCCTATTGAATAGGTCTGCGATATAATAATAGGTAGAAGGCTGAGGCAGTTGCCACGTCTTCTACTGGATGTACAACGTCTACGTTATGAGGTAAGATTTGCCTGGGAGAACCTACCACAGGTAGATATCGATCATCTGATTCGCAGCATGCCACGAAGAGTTACAGAATATCTAAACTTACGTGGAGGCGCAACTGACTATTGAATTGTTAAGAATTCCTTTCAATAAATTTGTTTGAAAATGTCATCGATTGTTATTCATATTTATCCTAACTAACTACTTCTGAATATATCAATAAAAAACATTTACATTTACTGGGTGTTGCAATTTCTATGTCACTCAGTATATGTTGCTACTTTTGATACTGACAAAGAAGAAAGAAGCAATACACCATACAAAAACAAAATTAGCACCAATACATTTTAAATACACAAATACCTATTTAATGATCTTTCTGCAGGTCTAGGACTAAGGATGAAAAAGTCTAATTTTCGAAGTCCTATGCGGCCCCCGCATTAAACTTATGAAAAAGTGGTTCCGGTCAATTTTAGTATGATATACTTCATGACCTCCTGATGAAATTTCATCATTTCCACAAAAAAATCGTTCGAGCCGTTTTCGAGTTATAGCCTTTTCAAAGTGACTAGTTGCAGATCAAGGTAAAATTATAGACTAGGATGGATTTTCATATTTAAGTTATATTTTTTATTGGGAGCTTGAAAACTGTAAGAGATAGGTACGTAACTATATAAAGATCATTAATGCAGAACTTGATGAAATGATTGAATTGGGAGTTGTTGAGAAGTCCACAAGTGCTTGTTCTTCACCAGTATTGGTAGTACCTACCCGAAAAAAAGAAAACTTGGAGATTTTGTGTTGATTTTCGCAAAACTAGCCGTATTAGTAAACGTGATGCGTACCCCTTACCATACATTTCTGATATATAAGGTAAGCTGGGAGGTGCCAAATATTTTTCTTCGTTGGATATTCAAAGTGCTTATTGGCAGATTGAACTTGAACCTTCTTCTCGCCAATATACAGTTTCCACTGTGCCGTCCAAGGGTCTTTTTCAGTTCGTCAGGATACCATTTGGTCTTCATAGTGCTCCTGCAACTTTCCAAGGCCCAGAGCTTCTCAGAATGTTATAACAGCATATTGTTGAATAAAATTGTTGAGGCTTTCGCGGCCAGTGAGTCCTAGAGGTACTTTTGTTGGGGCTCAACGGCCGTCCTAAATTATAATTTCTTCCAATTTACGATACGAAATTGATTGATTAAATTGAATTTATTGGTAATTCCGAAGAAAGTACCTTGTTGACCAGATATAAATGCGCTACTTTGCCCCAATTAACCATCTTCGTTACGTATCTCTAATAGTTATCAAGCTCCCAATAAAAAATATAGCTTAAAATATGAAAATCCATAGTCTATAATTTTGACTGGAACCACTTTTCCATAAGTTTTGTGCGGGGTCCTCTGACACCCAACTTCAATATTGCCTGAATCGAGAACCTTATATCTACAGTAGATAGAAAATTAATTCAGTCAACAAAAATGAAAATATCAAGTTTCCACTCAAGGATTAAGCTATTTATTATTTCGAAAATATTATTTTAATGACAATTAACTGGAAATTTCCTTGAAACAACAAAAACAAGTACATTTACTTGCCAATCAAGCATTTTAAAGTATTTCTATTATTTTATCAAAAAGGGCCAAGAACTGATAATCAACTTTGTTTTGTTCATCAATCATAGAACATTTTACTCTCATCATCACAAAATTTCTCGTGCCAAAGCAAAACAAAAAAATAACTCAAAAATTTTATCAAATTCCCATTAATATAATTCCTGACCCTTGCCTTATCGTTTTCTCATTAATAATAAAAGCCAGTCAACATCTTTTGGTTCACAGGGTTTTCCTGCTAGCTCTTTTTCAATCTACTGACCTCCTTATCCGTGTCAACATTATTTTGTTCCATAGACGTGGACTTTCGAGAAATGTTTTGTCATTCTTATTTTGATTATATTATCAATCATTTCTTGTAAGTAGGGATATGAAAACTAAAATAATTATGATTACATAGACAAATTATCTCATTCATGGTATAATCCAGTTGAGAGGAAATTAACAAAATTGTCTTGAAGGGCACTAATTACAAACCTAACATTGAAAGAAGGGTGTCATCTAATAGAAATTATAGGCGAAGCTGCTTCTTATTCTAAAGAAATCCCAAATTCACAAATAAATAGATTGAAAAGGCAACAATAATTTGGGTGCCTGACCTCACCCCTATAGATTATCTATTGTGGGGTATAAAAGAGGATTCGTATTCGAGACAGCGAACAACAAGACAAAACCACAAAGAAAACAATCAAACTTGAAAATGTCTTGATACATCTTATTTACATAATCCACTAATTATATAACACCATTAAATTTTTAATTTGGATAATAATCATCGAAAGCATAATTATTATTTATTATCAGCATTATTGGTGGATGTGCAAAAACAGAAATATTGTTCCCGGAAGTCTTTAAATACTCAAAACGTTGTTTATCATGTTTATTGTTTCTGTGCACAAAATTTCCGTGAAACGTTTACATATTGTGTGTGTGTTAAAATCATGCGAATACAATGTTTGTACTTTCCGGGGAATCCCCTTTATTTGTTGATGTTACTGAATTTTTTGGATTCTATGTTGCTCAAATGTCCAAACACACATGATTGGTACTTATTAATTTATCTTTGTACCTACATATCTAGTAAATTTCAATAATTTAGGAAATTTCTTGGTTGGTGCCTACCACTGCAACCTTATCAGATATATTGTGGTATCTGTAAGGTACGCGCCTAACACCTTATTGTAAACGTAACATAATGCACCCTTCCAGTCATCATCCGATCGGTGACATGTTGAGTGGTGGGCTAAGATAATTAGACAAATAATGGCAGTCTCTGTCAAAGATCCTCTATGGTAATTAGGCAATCCAAACCACGTGACTTTTTTTGATGGATTGTTGGCACACAAAATATTTTCTTGGTTTAATTTTGTCCTTGCGTTCGGTATTTTGCTCAAAGTGCAGAGCGTGCTGAGCGGAGCCGTAATCACGTGACCAGCGAGCGAACAGAGCAGTTGAACGCAGTATCCGAGTGCCCGAAATTTTAATAAACGAACGCAAATGAGCATGCTCGGAGTACACTTTTTGAATAAACGAACGGTAAATTCAAGCTCGGAGAACTCTGATCCAAATACCGAATGCACGGTGTGACATTTTCTGTGTTGACTGCGTATTTTGCTGCTTTTTGCTTAATTTTGTGAGTTTTGAGCCCTAGAAAAACACTCACTCACAATAATTTTGAAAAGAAATTTGTAAAAAGCTGGAATTAATTATTTTAAAATTCCCAACAGTTCCCAACGTCAAAGGTAAACACAAGGGACGATGACCACAAAACATCCCCCCTTAGAAATGTAAGTCTTATGAGAGACGTCAGTCTAGTCGTTTCAGCTTTCCCCTCCAATCACTAGAGGCGCTTCAATCAACCTATTAAAGTTTTCTTTTTCCTGCCGGACCGTGCGCCAAGATTTGAAGTTTATTTTGTCATTTCCAGTCGTCAAAATTTAAATTTTGAACTTCTCCCAACATTTAGAATTATCAATTACCTATCAATTATCAATAATTATTATCTCAAAATGTCTTCTCCCAGTTTGTTAATTGAAAAGCATCAGAAATGCTGTGTTCCGGGGTGCGGCGACAAATACAGCAGCTATTTCCGGTTTCCAAAAGATGCCGAAAAAATGAAACAATGGCTATAAAAAGTTCGCAATCCTTTACTAAATAGCCTCAGTGTCGAGAAGGCTTATAATAATTATAGAGCGTGAACAAGACATTTTCCTCGAGAATTTATTGTTGGCGATCCAAAAGCCAGACGAGGACTCACATGGAATGCTGCGCTTTTGCTGTATCTCCCTGAAGGTAAGTTAATACTAGATATATGTGAGAAAGACGTACTTACATTTTCACTTACTCCTCCCCATAGTTCTGATTAACGACAACGTGTTAGAATTCGGGTTTAAAGGAGCATAGGTCAGAAACATTAAAATTAATTTTAATTTTAGCCCCAATTATCAAAAACAGTGAGGAGTCGTTAATTGATAAACCACAATCACCAAAATGGCAAAAAGTGGAGATCGACAAAGTTGAAACTCGTCGAAGAGTCCTAAGACGCCTTCAGAAATTAGTTTCGCAACTATGATTGACATAGGTAGGTAAACATAATAACTCTGTTCCAACACGTCAAAAAATCGTCCCATGAACGGTTTCGAAACCACTCAGTATAACAATTTTAGTTTCTGCGCAGAATCGTGACGGTACATTGTACGGTTTTCTGCTGTGTTGGAACAAAGCTAATATTATTCATTTCTTGTTTTTAAATGTTTATTCCTTTATCAGGAGACACAATAATTAAAAAATTCCTGGTTACATACAGGTACACCATATTCTACAATGCATGTATCCAAAATTTTTTGGTAGAATCATTGGTAACGAAATTTCTGTTTTAGATCAACCAGACCCTTCATGTCGTCAATTTTTATCTACTGAAACTTCTGCAATTCGGGCAGACATTGCTACACCAAGTGGAACCATCACATCTGCAAACATGAAAAAGTCACCAACCAACTTTGTCTCTTAAAACTTTTATTGGTAGGTACCTAAGTGTTATTGCTTAATGAATAACCACCCAGTTGGGAGTAGGTGAATTTTAAAACATCCTAACTCAAGTAGGACTACTACTATAAAAGACTACTAATTACTAAAACTTGCAGTCGAATGCTAGAAAAATTAGAAGCTAAATGTGCGAAAAGCTCGTCTCCAATCTTGATCTATTTTTTTTGCAGGTCCTGAGAGACGATGCCAAATTATAAAGAACATTAACGTCACTAGGCAAAAAATTCCTATCCCCAAGGGAAAAATATCTTTATTCCAAAGTTATAGAATCCAGCAATAAGTTAAGAAGAATCAGTAGAAGGTTGTCGTCATTTAAATCCAAAGTTTCTGCTGCTGAATAACTTGCATCATTTCAAAGGCTTGTCGACCACGTCAATCCATTTATATACAGCTTTATTTTAAGCCAAGTCCGTACTCAAAACCAAAAGCCTAAAGCTAGACGATTTACATTGGACGAGAAGTTGTTGGCGTTGTCTTTGTTTAAAGCTAGTGGTAAAGGGTATAGACTATTATCAAAAATATTTATTCTATCATCCAGGCGAAATCATTTTCTTGATTGAGCTTTATATTATGTATAACTACATAAACTTTCTACCTAACACATGCGGAAAGTGTATTTTCTGGACTTAAAGGCTTGTTTGAACTCTGCTTTTTGTTGTCATTCGTGCAACTTCCATCACGTGCAGAAACACTTTCCTCACTTGTTAGGTTAACAACGATTTTGGATTGTCAGAAAAGGACCTCTTTTGTCATTTTATTTACGATTTAAGTTTTTCATCAAGCTATTGTTAAATGTACGTCATTACTTCTTGTAACTGTCATTATCTTTAACTTAACAGCATAACCTACCTATGTATGTATACTTACATAAACTGTTTCGCAATAATTGTAATTAATTCCATATTCTTTAATATTTTCTGTTTCAAACTTTAATAAATATCTAAATTTGTCATCTTAATTTTTAGTCAATTTTACCTTGAAGGCGCTTCAACACTACCGATTTTATGAGTTTCTTCTTTTTGGCACAATTATTTTATGCCAAAAAATGGTAGAAACTTTAAAGTGGTGGTGTTGAATCGCTAGAATCAAACAATGGTGCAAACGATCCACCGGAACAAATAAGATACCGAACGAACCCTAACTGCGTTTTGCATTCGCCAATAAATCCAGAATTACAAAAGCTTACCCCCCCAGTCACTAGAGGCGCTGAAAACTTATAGACAGGTTCTCAACACGGCACTTACCTTTCTAAGGGGGGATGTTTTGTGGACGATGACTGATGACACAAGAAATTTAGGGTTATGGGCATATGTGTGCCAACAGTCGGCCATATTTGACACATCGTTGGATTGCCTAATTGCGATATGATTGCGATTGAGTTCAATGTTGTAAGCTTGGAGTTTCTTTTAAATAAATTGGATCTTCAAGAATCAAATCCAGTCTTTCAATGTTGTGTACCTAAATACACAATAGTGTCTAGTGTCTCCTATCTGTCCTTAGAGTGCGTTCTCTAGACCCTCTTTTTTATTAGACTCGAGAGCCATGATACTGGCCACTCCATAAAGTTTGCCGCATTGGGCTTTTCCTTTTCAATCTTCGCATCTTTGGGTTAAGTCCCCAGCTTTTTCCACAAAGCTTTCTGCATCTCCCCAGAGAAATTTTGACTCAACTTTGTTGAGGTGTGGAGCCCTCTTATGGCTGTTTCCACCAACTAATTTAGGGGAGCCTTAACGATAAGTATTCCTAAACTGACATTTCTCCATGAAAGACTGTCATTTTAAAGAATACTTATCGTTAAGGCTCCCCTAAAATAGTTGGTGGAAACGGCCATTAGTCCTCTATTCTATAATGTGAATGATTTACGTCGGATTAACCGATAAGCCTTCTTCCCTGCACCAGTTATTTACTATGTTCAGTACTTTTTGAGTTCTTTCTGAGACATGTTACATGTACTACCATAACAATAATTATTCTACAATATGGGCTCCACTTTTGCACTGCTTCCTAAGGATTTGCCTTTTTAGTTTACACTTAACTGTACTGTTTACGCTGATGACATTTGAGTGATTGTGTGATCAATCAATTCTGAGACTTCGGTCAATAGATCGATAATGTTTAATGATATATTCATTCGAAAGTGTCACTTAATTCAACCAATCAGAGCAGTAGGTACTTCCACATATCATTTCTGCCTATAACAGTTTTGATTGTATGCTTATGTTCCAGGTGTTTATTTCTATTTCCCATCTTTTGGTTATTCAAAAAAGCATCTGCACTTTCAACATGATCACCTTTTACAAAAAGTTTTACATAAAATATTAATCTGCGGTCGAACTTTGATCAGTCTAAGATTAAGTTGAATCACTACACAAATGCATAAATTATTTCTTTGATAACTAATTATTTTCACACAAAGTGACTTTTGCTATAGTGATTCACAAACTCATGATTTCCTTTCGCGATGATTAAAACTCCATTGTTTATCGGCTTATCGCAAGCCAGCTGCCAAATGCTTTACATCACCTACACAAATGCAGTTTCTTTCCATTACCGAACTTTTCGTATTGCAAAGAGGATGCAAACTAGAGAACAATTACGTTAACAAATAAATCATCAAAAAACTAGAAATTTCTAGCTGTTATTCTAAATGATAATCAACTAGGTATGTTGCATGTTCCCAAGACGGCATCTATCTAATAAACTAGTAAATTTATATCTATTTAAAAAAAAGAATGAAATTATGGTTGGACCTCCTTGGGCGATTGGAAAAAGAGAAGAGACCCAGGCTCGAATGAAATAGGCTGTGACGCGTTCGGCTCGCGAAGAATGTGACCGGAGTCGCGCCGGCGTAACGCGAGGACGCGCATTCCGCTGGGGTCAAATCGGGAGCGTCGGCAGGATCGGATGCCAGAAAGAACTCGATTGGGTGTTTGATCGAGGCACGTGACTTATCGAAAAAAAAAAACATCCTCAAACTGTCACACATAGATATACGCAATATATTGTTTTATCATCATGGGTGAAGGTCAGGCTGGGTTCCTGGTGGAACGGATTTCATAATGGCATCTATTCTATTTTCAAATATCCGGCAGAGTGTTCGTAGAAAGATAATGGCCGAGAGATAACCAGTTACCTAATTAGGCGAAGCGGCCACTGGCCTTATCTCTTTCGCCTTCTTGTTATAGAGTTCAAAATTTTAAATCATTCATGAAATAGATTACTTAATACTATTGTATTTAATAGCAATAGCGTTTTTTTTTTTCGAGCAAAAATTTCCTTTTTGATGTGTATGAATGAAACCCGATTGTAATCCAATCCTAATGTACTTTAGTCTTCAAATCATTAACTATATACCTAGTAGTCGACCAACAAACTACCATCTTGGTGCAATTTAATAGCACACATCATCCTCTGCAAACAGTCAGATAAGTCGTAACTCACAACCAGTCTTTTGGTTGTTTTTTTCCGACAAACATCTTTGCCTTGCATCCAATGTAGCATCAGCAAACCCATCTCGAGAAAGGAGATTAAACGAGTATCAAAATAAGAGGAATACCGAACCGCACTAACTATACGGCCTTGGGATTTACCAGGTTTTAGTTATACCCATACGTGGTTATCATGTCTCTGAACCTTTATTACGAGATTGAAGATGGTGTTTTTTTTTTGAATTAAATTCGTTTAATCAGGAAACGTTGGTTGATTACAGTGCGGCAATTTTTCGGCCTGTGTTCATAAAATAGCGGTTTGGACTTTGAGACTGGTTTGATGAGCTCAAAAAATTGGGTTAAGAATCTGTTATATACCAGTATGTATCAGATCCAGAGAAAAGCTTTGTATCTACATCAGCTCCCACAAAAATATCTACGAACTCATCTTGAATATCAATGATATGAATTTTTTTACTCTTTCCTTCATCCATTGTATCTTTCAATAGAACATATATACAGATCCGACCAACCTACTAGACACATAAGGAGTAATAAGACGAATTAGCTGGGTCCTGATTCGGTGCAACAATCATGTCTAGATCTGGTAAAGTTATTTTTAGTCGCAAAATTATTAAAGCTGTCGTTCCAAACTTTAGGCGATTCTTTCAGCCCATATAACGCTCTATTTAGTCTTAATATAGGTGTATTACACTTCAATCCTGCTGGTGCATAAATATAGACTTAATTTTCGAAAATTCCATTCAAGAATGCTGTAGGTATATCTTGTTGTCTTATGTTCCAATTACATTGTAATGCTATTGAAAAGAGGATTCTAATCGTTGATGTTCTCGCAACAGGTGAGTAGTTTGGTTCAAAAGGATCCTCCTCCTTGATCTGAAACCCTTTTGCTACCACTTCAGCTTTTTTAGTTCCATCTTCTTTCGTCCTAAAAACCCATTTTGTTTGTATAGCTTTTTTTCCCTTTGGTAAATCTGTTTCTGTCCATGTTTTCAGTTTTTCATGTGAATCTATTTCTTTTTTAATAGCTACTTTCCATTCTTTGCTCTTTATTGCTTCTTCGTACATAACTGGATCTTCTTCACTTGCTGATATGAAACAATATGCTGAATAAATCTCATATTCCGTTAAATGTCTTGGTTGAGTGATTTTCTACCTTTGGCTGCTGACTCTGTTCTTGGTAAACATTCTCTAAAACTTTCTGAGCTTGAACTATCTGTATCTTCATTTGATTCATCTTCTGTCATATTTTGCTCTTGTATTTCAATTTCATTTATTCCTTCTTTTAAGTCATGTTCATTTTCAATATCGTCTATTACTTGCCTGAACTTTTCTGGTTTCTGATTTTTCTTTATTTTGTCATAGTTGATCGTCTTCTCATCAAATCTCACGTCTCTTGAACAAAAAATATCATTTTCTTCATAATTCCATATAGACTGTCAGATAGTGACATATTTAGGTGCCCCATTTTCGCATACAAGTCTGGAAGAGGGTTGAAAAATACATCGATTTTGAGTAGGATGAAGGTATTTTCATGAGTGGATCCTGGGGACAACATATGGAAAATTCGATTTTACTTAGGTTACCCTAAAATGTACTTTTCCATTCGCGACACTCAAGCCAATATGTTTTCTTGCTACCAACTTTGTAGATTTTCATCCTTCCGATAGGCTTGTGTGGAAAAATCGCCCAAAATCTCGATTTTTCCTTACAAGATAGCGCCCTTATTTCAAACCTTTAGCCACCTGCAACACCCTCTTCTTTGTTTTCACGAAGCCAGGATTTATTATTTAATCCTTTGGTGAACACAGCTTGCAGCTTGCGAGAAAATATGGGCACCAGGACGTCTTTCATTTCTGTTATGGAAAATCGAATTTTCCATACGTTATCCCCAGGAGCCACCCGTGAAAATACCTTCATCCTACTCAAAATCGATGTACTTTTCAACCCTCTTCGAGGCTTGTATGCGAAAATGGGGCACCTAAATATGTCACTATCTGACGGTCTAATAGTCTGTAACCCGCTCCAGTATATCCTACATGTATACATGGTTGTGTCCTTCTGTCTAGTTTACTCTGCCTTGGTAAGATTACTGTCGGTAACCGGTTTAGCTCATAAGCAGAACACTGAATAGCTTCACCCCATATCTCTAGGAAGGTTCGCTTACACAAATTTTGTTCTTACTTTGTCCAATAATGTTCTATTCATCTGCTCTGATGCGCAATTCTCTTGTGGTGTATATGACATTATATATTTCAGCTCAATCCTTTTCAACCCGCAAATTTTTTTAAATGAATTTGACGTAAAGTACCTACCATTATCTATCCTTATTCTTTTCGTTTTTAACCCATGTTATGTTTTTATTAATTTTATAAAGTCAATCAAGTTTTGTTCCCCTTCGCGCTTTAATGCAAATCTCTGAACTGTATGGCAAGCCTAACTTACTTAGATTATGCCTATTCGTATGCCCTAACCTTATATGCCAAATATTTTTATCTACATTCTGCTCTACACTTTTCTCTCCTTTGTATAATTACAATTTTGAGTCTTGAAATCTGTGGTTAAAACAAACAAATCATTGCATGCCTTGCAATAAAAATTTAAATTATTTTTAGACAAAATTGCCTTCTTTATTCCTGACCCTGACTCGCTACAAAAACTAACTTCAAAATCTTTCTTGAGTAACATGCTCACAGATAATAAATTATGTGTCATACCTTCAATAATCAATGCTTCGACGGTTATTTCTTTTCCTTGACAAACCCCTCTTAAGTAATTTACCTTGCTTGTATCTATACAAAACTTCTCTATTTTTTGCTGTGCCGATCTTCACGGTTGGTATTTCCTTGACATTTGACATATACATTTCCATTTGTCCCATAACCATGTGCTGTGTACACCCTGAGTCCAAAATAAAATATTTTATACTTCTTGCCTAATTTTCTGTGATGCTATTCAACGCAATGAAGGCTATTTCTTCTGTCTTGTCTGCTACGTGACTGCTTCCACCTCTGTTTTCGTTCTGTTTGTAACCTTGACCTCGTAGCTGCCCTTGCTGCCCTCGGTTATTCTGTGAATAGCCTTTGTTATAACCTCTACGACCTCTGAAGTTTTCTCTTGATGTATTGCCCTGTCTGCATTCAAAAAACTTATATCCTTGTCTTCCACATCTTTTACATGTAAACGACATTTCAGTATTGCTATTGCTCTGGCTTTGTAAGAGACCTGGAGACACATTAGGGTAAGGTTCATACCAAAGCCTAGAAAAATAGGTCCCTCCTAGGACCCATTAGACCTGTACAACCTTGTACATGAGGGTATACAATAAGCATTCTCAGGCTTCAGTGCTTCATTAGAATTTAGTAGATGTTATAACAAGGAAACCGTGATTTTTGAGCATGCAAAAATGTGGAAAATGAGGTTACGTCTCACCTGTGTAAAGGAGTTTCTTACAGTGGCGTAGATAGCTTTTCACGATGGGGAGGATTTGATGAAGGTATTTAATTCCATGAAGTTCTATTTTTTATAATTTTTACAACTTTTTTTTCGTGGCATTCAGACGTTTCAATTAAATTTGATGAAAAATTTTCTTGCCTCGACTGCTGACACCTATCTCATTTCTACCTTGTCGGTCAAGTCTTTTATCAATTTTAAGTTGTTAGTTTTGACAACTTGTAAAAATTGTGAAAATGATTGGCTTGATATTGATGGTTTGATAGGCATCCCAACCTGCTGAAGTCGCTATATGTCGACGACTCGTCCGTGGTTGAAAGGATAATGGATGCCAAAAACAGTCATTAATTGCCATTGTGTTCCCCTTATACCTTCTAACTCACTCCCATACCAACGATAGCCGTCGAAGGTTGCCGTTGGTCTTCACAACTAACAACTTAAAATTGATGAAAGACTTGACCGACAAGGTAGAAATGAAACAGGTCTTGGTAGTTCAGTTGGTAGAGCGTTGCACTGGAAATGCGAGGGTCCTGGGTTCAAATCCTAGTTGAGGCAAGAAAATGTTTCATCAATTTCAATTGAAATGTCTGCATGCCACGAAAATCCAACACACTTCTTTTTTTTGTAATGGAAAATATCTTCTATATAATACAAAAGTCAATTCAAGCAAAAAAAACATTATCGTAAACCATAACAGTTAAAGAAGAAAATCCAATTTCCGGGGATTTTTATTAGCTAATTCAATGATAACTTCGTCAGCTATAATTCCAATATCACGATGAATGGCCAGGGCAGCCAAACCATTCAAGCGGTCCTACAACCACAAAGAAATAAGACAAATTTTATTAATATAAGTATGAGTTTCAATTCCCGCAATAAAGTCTAAATATTCGGAAGAGACAAAAAACTGATTTCTTTTATCATTCTTTTGAATGGTTTTTATCCGTTTCAAACTAGACTGCAGTCGACGTTGATACCGGCAATGTTAGCTAATATTCTGAGCAACATATTGATATTTGGGAAATTAGCTTTTGAACAATTGTAACGAGCCAAAATTGCCTAACTAATTCATACTTATTTTGAGTTTTTCCATTCAAGATTTCTTCAATTTTGGTTAACCTTTTTCTCTATAAAATTCTAACAATAATTACAGCAGTTGCAGATCCTGTAAATTTTCTAATTTTCAATATTTAAATTCTATTTTCATTTGTTACTAGTTCCTGTCATTAATGATTTTCCTCGATTTTAATCCATATTTTTAAATTCCATTTCAAATCTGATTTTCATAATAAACAAATCAAATATTCATTGGCCACATTGCTACAAGCACTGAATTACTCCCTGAAATACCTTAGTGATCACTTTGGCGTACAAAATAGGGACAGAATGTAAGTAAACAATAAAATATAAATAGGATAATTAAAGCTAGTACGATACCAAAATGTTCGTAATTCTGGGTAATCAACTTATTTCTCTTTCTTTTCCCTTTCCTTTTCTTTAAGTCATTCCCGTCAGACCAAGGGTTAACTTCCAATGCTAATCAACAACAATTATTATTATTCAAATCCCTTGCTATGGTACTCTCGGCAAGCCATACTGTCTGTAGCCTTAACCAGTAACAGCTCACTGGCAATTTTAGCATCACCCTAACATGTCATTTAGGAATAGGATATGTTAGGTCATTGAGGAATAGGTTTGTGGTTGTTCTACCATTTCTTGCAAATGCAATTATTTTTCTGTTTTCTTTATTGCTTGGCGAACAAACCTATTTCCATCATTGTATTATTTTATTCCTAATCCTTTTATTTTGTTTTAAATTCCCTTACCTCCATTTGTTGATACACTTGATTGTTTTGTTGGCTGAGTGAGGAGCTGGTTGTCTTGGTTGCGTGTTACTGTCTTGGCGCGAAACGGGAAAGTGTCATGTCATTAGGTCGATTGAGTTCTCCGTTAGGCCGGCTTCTCATGAGCGTAAACTTGACATAACTGGCGCAAATGCTGAATACGTAAATTTTGACGCAGCATTCACATGGAGTGGAGAATTTACGCCGCCGCGTATGTCAAAATTATATTTTTTTCCAAAATTTTGAAATATTTCTTTGAATTTTGATTGTATTTGTTTTTGCTTTAGTTTCAAATAGTTACAAATATCGACAGTAAATCTCAAAAATCAAGAAAACGGAACGGTTGCAACCTTAACCTCTAAAAACGCTGACTTTTTACGCGAAAAGGTGAACTTTGCTCAACTTTGGCGTATCTGCGGCAGAGTGTCAGCGTATACAATATGGCGGGATTTTGGCCAATCAGAATTCTGCATTCAGGTACGCTGTCACGCCATAAATGTCAAATTACGCTCATGAGAAACCGCCCTTACTGCTTTTGTCAATAGTTTATTGACTTTTTATTAGTTTCCTGTGTTCAGGGTGATGTTCTTACCTTTCTTTTGTTTACATATTTCCTCACCCCGTACCTGACCTTACCCTGTACTTGAAGTTAGTTAGCTTATCTTTTGCTAGTTGCATTTACCTTTTACCTTGCTTATTGCGTATACCTTTTGCCTTTTTGGCGTCACACTCTTAGTGGTCATTTTTTTTCTATTGACAGGCTGAGGCGAGTTGGGTGCCTCCGTACTAAGAGTCGACGCTGCTTGCAGCAGAAGGACTGGAAGGGTGAGCGTCAGGGGGTTGTTGCCACTTTGGTATTCCTAGCGGGGCAGCAGCTACTGCGTTTCACCTGAGCTCCAGTCTGGCTTGGACTTCTTGGGGTCGGAGGCAGTAACTCGTTTCGGAACACCCCAATTAACTTTAACTTTTCTTTTGACCACCCGGTACATCACACCCACTGTAGGGGATGTATCTTTCAAGTTGGCAGTACTTCCTTACTTGTTAAGTCTAGCAGTACTTTAAATATTATTTTAAAACTCGCGATACCTGGCGTGTGCTATAATTCGCTACTGATTGCTTGGAGAGTCTTTTGGTTAAATTTCAATCTCTATTCTCTTGTCTTTTTCTTCAACTCACTCTTTGGTTTTTTCGTGCTGGAGAGCTCTGGGGAGTTTTCTTGCTGGTGTCTGGTGTAAGGCCAGTGCAAGAGGTTCCACCATACCTGACAGGTGGTTAAGCAACGCTGGCTGAAAAATTCACCCGCCAACTGCGACAAAATATAAAAAATTAAAATTTCAAAAAAATGCTTCAGAATTTTTCCGCCTACACTGGATACAGTGAGGGGGTTGCCTAGTGTTCTCTATCGCGGGACAGCCAAAGCTTCGATAACTTCTTCTCTATCCTCTATCTTTACACATCAAGGTCTATTTCAATATGATAGAATGCCTTTTGGTATCAAAGTAGCACCGTCTATTTTTCAATCGCATCCGCCGATTTTGCGGTCCATCTACCAAATTGAACCTGTTTTTTTTTCTAGTACTTATACAAATATTTTTATTTAATTAGGTATGCGTAGTACAGCACATTACATTCTAAGCCTAAAATCCGGGAAAAAATAATGCAAAAATATAAATAATACTGAACTGAAAAGAAATTTAACCACCAAAACAAAAACATGTGGCCAACGCTTTACGAAACCTCGCGATCTTTAACGAAAACTTAAGCCGTAACGCAAGAAATGGAATTGAACCATTTCTTACGGCTTACGATGGCACTATGAATTGTCCCATTGATTTACATAGTGTTTATTTTTCTTAAGTCTTACACTTGAGTTTTAAGTCTTACGTTACGGAAGCTCTGAATCCAGCTTAACGCTTACATTTCTGTCTATTGCTTGTGGGTGAATAAATCTAAGGTGAATATTCTGAGACAGAATCTGAGCCAAATTGCTCAGCAGACGTATTGTTCACTGAAGAGTCACTGTTACTCATAGTAAAATAAGCAATATTATTATTATAATGTACTTTTTACTGTCACTACCACTATCTGGTACACTGGCATCAAAAAATATAACAAAACAGGTACAGACTACCACTTTGCAATAATAACCTTTACTCAACTAAACAGGGTAAAGCGTGCAACTGCGCGAAGACATTTGCGTTCGTCAGAAAACAAATAACGATCGGGGAACCACTAGATTGCCGAAAGAACCCCCGGTTAATCAAGAAATTTCAAGATCTTGAAATTTCTTGAGTCAAGACAAGATATACGATGTCAAGAAAACATCAAGACAAGTTTTTTTTTTGAAATTTCTTGATTTTTTCTCAAGACAAGACAAGAAGTTGTTATCAACACAAGAATTATTGTCTTGTCGACCCCTATTCATCGCGTATCCATATTCCGTAGCTTGTACCAAATCTAAATTGACCTTTTGAAATTCGTGACTCAACGGCAACGAGAGTTGGTAGACCTGATTAGATTAATGATATGTAAAACTAAAACTATCAAAAATTCGAAATCCATGAAATTTTTTAACTGTTTTGCGTCACTTTCCGAAGTTCTCATCTTATCTAGAGTTTCGTAGAAACTTCAGTTTCTTTATGTCCCTAGGGCTGGAGAAATTTCCCTAGAATAGGGAACCTGATTTTGAGGGTGTTGCAGATAGTTGCAAATTTTGTCAATAGGGGTGTTAGCGCTTCCAAAATTTTATGTATATACGAATAAATAATAAATATATGGATGCAGAGCCCCTAAAACGATTTTTTCATAATTTTAGTAGACTCATGGGGGGGGGGGGATAGATTCCCTTGACCCCTCCCCCTATCTAAGCCACTGCTTCTAATACTGCCCCAAAATCCTCTGGAAGAGTTTGCCAAACCAAAGTTCACCGCAAGTTTTCTGTTGAAGTTTCGAAATAAAAAAAAATAATTCACCAAACGCGAAATGAAAGCAAGATGAATACCACAGTACCAACATTTCTAGAATATCAGTTAGGTACAGGGTGTCAAGTTATAAAGTAGCACACAGTTTTATTTTTGATCATACATAAAAAAGTTACAGGTGGTGGTACTTTATAACTTGACACGCGGTACCAACAATCCAATTTTAAGTAAAATAAAAATAATTCTTAAAATTCGAGCTTTTCTTGGGACGTTTGAATTACGTGAAAACAGTCTGGATCCCACTCAATTACAAGAATAGAGATGGGCTATCCACAATTTTTTCAACTCTTCCATCATATTTCTTCATAAATGGCTCAACGAGAAATGCCGGAAAGATTATGCTTAAGTTAAGATCCAAATTTCGTTTGCACAGAAATTCATCAATTTTTCTGTGAAAATAAGGTACTTATGACTGCTTTGTAGTAGCCACTCTTTAAACATATTCAATCAGTTTGTCTAATCATATACGAAAAATTTAAAAACATAGCTCTAAAATTATTGTCATACAGTATCTACTCAGGATCCTAGACCAACGTTAAAATGCATTGTAAAAACATTGATATAAAAATATTTAATTGTCCAAGGCCGCGTGATGGAAATAACTGTAAAATTATCCTATAATGGGTGGCCTGCTGTTAGGTGTGGGTACCCTAGGCAATATTAATATACATAAACAAAAACCAGACACACGACGATTTTACTGGTTTGTCGTTTAACATTTTAACGGAAAATATCAAACGCGAAATTATTTAATCGGTCTGCCATTGACATTTTAATTGGAAATTCGATAAATCCTCTCTCTCTCGCGACTCATTACCAAAGAAATCCAATTACCCGAGCTGCAATTGTACCTAGTTAATATCTCCGATTGTCGGCTGCAAAAGACTTTTGATGACATAAATCCATTGATTTGTTTTAATAGATAAATGTAGACGATGAAATTTTACTGGACCTCTGATACCCCTGTCAGGAAGGAAAACCTGAATACCTATACTGTAATAATTATTGTGATTGTGAGAGGTTTACTAATAGGAATGGATCGATAGTTTCTTACCTCAGGAGCTGATGTTTGTTTGAGTTGAATTTTGAACTTCTTGGAAGTTCCAATTCTCATAAACGCATTAAGCAAATCCCAAAAGCAGCTGCTTCAATCTGTGAAAATTCAAAGTTTTTTCACAAATACCTGATCTATAACTCAAAAAAAAAGAAAGGAGCTTATTGGAGAAGTCTCGATTTTGGAATATCCAATTATATTGATAAAGTTCATTAACTAGTCGAATTTTGAAATAGGTTGGATCAATTATGCCAACTTTCGAGCAGGAAGTTCAACTTTTAACGACGTTTTTGTGAAAAGGAACGTGGGCGCAAAGGATTTCTGAACGAAACGGCACAAAGGAAATAAATTTATGTTGATGCGATGAGGAATATGTAGGACGTTTTAAGTGTCGGATAATAATGGATTGTCGATTTTGATGGCTAATGGAATAAGCAATTTCGGTTTTATCGTGCGTGAATTTTTTTGTCCAATAGCGTATCTAAGAGGGAAACATCCTCCCATATTCAGCCTCATCGTGTTTGAAATTCATTCACCATTCGCCTATAATTTAAAACCCATGCTCGAAATCCTGATTGGCATAGCATGCTTAATTAAAATTTCGAACAATATTCATAACCTTCGATTTATTTTTAGTCGGTATGGGTCACCTACCCGGCCAGTTAATTTGCTCGATTTTATCGGCGATATTTTTCGGCTAATTATCAATAATTGTGATGACTCATTTTGGACTTTTGTAGCAAACTTTTAATTGCTTCTGTTTTATTCCTATCATTTATAAAATAAAAAGCTAATTGGGCATAGTATACCTATACCAAAAAATTATTCTTTTATGAGCTTCTGCCAAGGAAACAACTTATTAATTAAAACAAAAGGGGCTTCACTTAAAACTCTCTTTCCTTCGTTAACTCCAATCAAAGGCCGATTTCTGTAACTTCGCGTCGTGGGATTCCGCAGTTATCTCTACTAACTACCGGTCTCGGTATTCGCGGTTCGGTCGTGAAATTTCTTTACGAGCAATTCCATCTTTGCAGATTAAAATTGAATAAAAACAAAAGCTGGGCCTTAATTAGCGCAAAGCGCAACAAAGCTAATAAGGGTATATCTGTTTCTGGCTCTGCAACGATCCTATTATAACAGAGAAGAAGAATCGGTTGCCTATGATTTGTGGGCAGTGTTGTCAAGATTTCCACTGTATTGTGGCGGTTCCTTTTAGTCAACGGTGCAGAAAATTGTATATTCATTTTTGTGAATTTATTTATTTTTCACCAACCATACTGAGAGAAGAGAATAAGAGGATATCTTGTAATTACCATGCACACATTTAAAATTAGAGTTTCTGAATAATAAAAGTTGTTTTCAGACTTGTGCAAATCTGTCAGATAAGTTGGTATCCCGATCCCGTGAGAAGACTCTAAAAGTATTGCAAAAGCGACCTTGCAAACAAAAGGGACCCTTAGACAAATTAGGGCACAATTACTTTGCATACATTGCGGTAACGATAATGTGAAAAACTGGCCATGGGCCACACTCTTTCATGCTGCCAAACGCACTTGAGATCGGGTTATCACCAGGTTAGTGTACATGAACCAGATCGTGACAACACTGCTTTTGTGACGCCTTATGGGACATATCGTTACACGCTCATGCCGTTCGGCCTTAAAAATGCGCCAGAGACCTTCCAACGGCTAATCAATCGGTTCTGGAACGGATTGACCAGAGACAGCGGTACTATGGTAGTTCTAGCCTACTTGAATGATCCTATTGTCCTGTCCAGTTCATGTGATGAGCACTTAGAGGATTTAAAACTAGTGTTTGATAGGCTTGAACAGTTTAAGCTTTGGGCAAATCGCGAAAAGTGTGTATTCGCGTGCAGTATCTCTCTCTAATCACGACACAAGGACTTTCCGTGGATTCAGACAAAACACCAGTCTTTCCTACAAACAGCGAGTTGGTACCGACGTTTTAGAGAACTTCGCCGATATATCTCGCCCACTCAGTAACTTAACCAATAAGGATACTAGTTGGAAATGGACCACAAAAGAGGATTTTTTTGACACCCTCAAGATCCTTTTGATTACTGTTCCGATTTTACAGCAGTGTGACGAAACAAAACAATTCATTATCCGAACCGATGCTAGCAGTTATGGTCTCGGAGCTCCTCCAAGGGGAAGAAAAAGTGTATTTGCCAGGCAAAAGAAACGTCATTGCTGACATGCTCTCTGCCGCCATGTAACCATCAGCTTGAGAATTATGAAATCTGTACTATAGCTATTGAGTTACCATACCGTAGTGCCTATGAAGTCAGGGAGGAACAGGTAAAAACCCTGATCTTGTCAATCCTGATGATCAATCCTGATGAACTTTCGTGAATGGACAGACAGAGGCTTCATTATGTCCCAGGAAGTTTCATACCGATATTCAGCCGAGGATAACGAGAAGGAAGCTCAGTTAGCTGTGCCAGTGCACGAGCGAGATAGAATTCTGAAGGCATATCATGACGCACCTAGCGCCGGGCACTATGGCTTAGAAAGAATTTACCAACGGATCGCTAGAAACTGTGGATTGTCTTTCTGGGGTCTAGTGAAGGCAGCACTTTCGGTCAATTGGGGTCACTAAAAACGTCCGTGATGGAGTCAATGAGCAGGTCACCAGAGAGGCCATTTAGAAGAAAACATGGCCAGAGTATGAATGATATGAATGAATCAGGCTCTTACTGGAATCAAATGTCAATCTCACAAGGTGGTGTCAAAGAAGGAAAACTCTTATTGAAATCTGGACAATTTGGAGGCAATTAATTTTTCGAGGTGATCTGGAAGGATGGCTTCGTTTTCTATAATGAATTTGGCAAAATTGATGAGGACCCTGAAGAAGAAGAAATTCGCTGTTTGAATGAAGCCTAACTTAATAGATCATGATCTCACAGACTACCTACCAATTCTATTAAATGTATCTACCTTGTGAAAGATACCTCATGGGTTCCAGGAAACTAAATGAAATATTTTTTCCTTTCTCTTCAAAAAAACACGCATATATTCCATAAACTTTACAAGAAACTACTAAATTATGCTGAATCTTTTGAACATAATAATGGAAGTTTGTTATCATAATGTCACGACTACCAAAAAACAATCGTAAGCTGAAACAACACTGGCCGTGTTCGATGTCATCTTTTTCGTCGATTTGCTCCGAAATTTTGACAGGCACGTGATTTTTAAATTGAAACTCTCTGATCCAGATATCAAAAACGAACACGGCCAATATCTATATGTCAACAGAAATAATGGTGTCAGCGCAATGGAATTACAGAAAACTATTGGCAATGACAATGACTACTGTCTGCCACTTTTGGGCAATTCGTACCGCAATCCAGGGGCGTCTCAAGGTCTATTTGTTACACAATCCCCCTCTAGTGTCGAAGGAGAAGAAGAGGGACCAGAAGTACTTTTTTGTTTTTTTGGGTCTGCCTCTCTTCCTTAAAGGGACAACTGGTAATTCTTCCCCAGTTACATTTGCACGACTCAAACTGCCAACATGATATTTACTCAATGGCACGGTTGGATCTTCGGGATTGGCTACTTGATAGCTTGTAGGAGAAACGATCTTGATATTCTCATATGGGCCGTCACGTTTTGGGTAAAATTTTGATGTTACTCCCTTTGAACCATTACTAAGTACATGAACGGTGATCCATATTTTATCACCCAAGTGAAACAAGGGAACGTCTCGCCTTTTTCCATCATCATACTGCTTTTGCCGATCTTGCTGCTTTTCGTGTGCGCTTCCAGCGTCCTTCCAAATTAAAGGCATTCTGCCATGGTAGGGTTTGATTTGAGGAACAAAATTTTCTAACTCCACAACTGCGCGAATGTCGGATTTCACGTCATCTAAACTTCTTAACTTTCTTCCAAAACTCAAATACGCAACTGTCTGTACGGTATGAATTTGCACATAGCGGAGTTCATGGCAAATCTAATTATCGGTAACCGTTCAGGCCAAGTGCGGTCATCTTCTTCGACAAGTATGGCGAGCCTGACCTTAAGATCCCTGTTCTTTCGTTCCTCCATATTTGCAGCAGCATGGTACAAGGGTAGGAATGTCTGTTTAATGCCCAAAATAAACCAAACTTGTTGCATGACGGCCGAGATGAACTGGACGCCGTTGTCACTGATTAACTTGCGTGGTATTCCATATCTAAAGAAAATCTCATCAATCAGGGTATTGGCACACTCTTCCGATGTAACTTGTGTCAAGGCGAATAACTCAACCGATTTTTAGGAATAGTCCTCCACAATGAAAATTCACTTTTCATCCCTGGCTCCTGTGAAGGCCCAAATAAGTCTGTACTTAGGATCGCAAAACGCTGATTATATATGCAGGTGTTTGCAAAAGACCCGCCGGTTTTTGATCAGATTCCTTGTAGCCCTTGTATCTTTGACAATCCACGTAGTTTTTAAGATATTTAGCGATGAAACGGCGCATACCAGGGAAATAATATCTTTTAGCGACCCGTTGATAAGTTCTTTCTAAGCCATAGGGCTCGGCGCTAGGTACGTCATGATATTCTTTCAGAATTTTATCTCGCTCGTGCACTGGCACAGCTAACTGAGCTTCCTCCTCGATCTAATCGGTATAAAACTCCCTGGGATATAATTAAGCCTCTGTCTGTCCATTTACGAAAGTTCATACCAGTATCATAAGGATTTTCAAAACATTGTATGATTTTGACAAGATCTTTTAGCTGTTTCTCCCTGACTTCATAGGCACTACGGTGTGGTAACTCAGTAGCTATAGTACAGATTTCACAAGTTCTTTATGAAACGTCGGTACCAACTCGCTGTTTGTAGGAAAGACTGTACCTCATGGACGTTTCGCGGTGCTTGGCGTTCAGCATTGGCTGCTGATTTGTCTGGATCCATGAAAGGTCCTTGCGGCGTGATTAAGTGTCCGAGATATATTTCACTTGTACGCACGCGAACACACAATTTTCGCGATTTGCCCGAAGCTTATCAAGCCTATCAAACACTAGTTTTAAATCCTCTAAGTGCTCATTACATGAACTGGACAGGACAATAAGATCATTCAAGTACGCTAGAACTACTATAGTACCGCTGTCTCTGGAACCGATCGATTAGCCGTTGGAAGGTCGCTGGCGCATTTTTAAGGCCGAACGGCATGCGCCTGTAACGATATATCCCAAAATGCGTCACAAAAGCAGTCTTGTCACGATCTATACCTTTACAACTTCAAATTGAGACTTATCACAATCAAATTGAGAACAAACATTTTCAAATTGAGATTAAACAAAATCAAATTGAGAACAATCAATTTCAAATTGGTACAACGTTCAATTACATGGAAACGGATGTTGTACCAATTTGAAATTGATTGTTCTCAATTTGATTGTTTTAAGTTTCAATTTGATTTTGTTAATCTCAATTTGATTGTGATAAGTCTCAATTTGAAGTTGTAAAGGTATAGTTCATGCACACTAACCTGGTGATAACCCGATCTCAAGTGTGTTTGGCGCCATGCAAGAGGTCATCCATGCGCGGAAGTGGATAATAATCAGTCACAGTGACATGGTTTAGTTTCTGATAGTCAATGCACAGGCGCACCCCACCTTTCTTCTTGGGTACTAAAACCACAGGTGGTCGTGAACTTTCGCATTCTTCGATTATACCCTCGTCTAGAAGGCGATTTAATTCTTCCTTAAGAAAATATTTTTCTTGAGGCGCCATACGGTACGGTGGCATAGCTATGGGCATATGATCTTTAGTGTTGATATAATGATTCGCACAGGGAGTTGGTTCTCCCGCCACTACTTCAAAGATATCTCTCCGATTTTCTAGTAAGTTACTTAACCTGGCCCTTTCTTCTGTGGTCAATATAGCGCGTTCATCAGGGCGTAGGACGTCAACAGAAGACATGGCTACTTCTGGTGAGCCTTGGGAGACCAAGATTTTTCAAAGTCTAAGCGACAGGTGTTTTCTGGTTCATCAGAGAAGCCCCATTTTTGGGCTTTGTGGAAAGACGATAAATTGCGTGGAAATAACTTTATGCTTAATATCTTAAAGCCGGTAAAGCGCTGTCCTACGGACATAAGTAGTAGGAACGCGCCATTCTGCTATGAAACTAAAGTGAAGCCAGTTTTTAGAAGGTGTTTGTACACCAAAAAGTAAAACATTGAATTAGCTATACCGCCATGATTTTGGATTTCAAAATACCTGTAAAAAACAGCTTCATTTTCCAACTCCATGTTCCTACTCCTCCCACCTAAGAACTTACCTGCTCTAAGCTTAATATGAACATCTACAAGGGTAGTAATAACATCTTTAGACTTAGGGTGGCATTGTACATCGGCAAGCTTGACAAAGATTCAGCATTTTCAATTTCTGGAGAGAGTACCATCGACTCTAGTTGGCAAATCCAATTGCTGAATAATCTGAGGTTATGATAGTTGTTCTTTACTTTCCCCTCGTTTTTATTCTCATCGGTGACTTCACCGATCAGTAAGCTATCTTTGTTTAGTGAATGGAAAATGACAATGACGGCCATAGAATGGTGGATCCATCGGTAAAATTTGATGAGAATAAAAACGCACTATTTTCTTGATTTTTCGGTTCCATCATACATCTGTCATTAAACAGCTGTTGCTATCCAGGCGTTTTCTTTAAGACCTGTTCTACTTTTTGATATACGTTCTATAGGTAATTTTCAGCATTCACCGGTTATCTGGAGTCATTTATACACAACCCGCCTTTCAGTTCGTATTTTTGGAATGAAACTTAACACGCCCTTATCCTAATTTTCATCAATGTCAAAATTAGAAGTTTGACGTTGGAAGCCCCTTCTCCAAATCTAAGAGGAAGAATCTGCCCTTTTGATTTGAGACCTCATGCCGTGTGGTCGGACTGGTCGGTCTTGGCCTGATTGTTTTTAGGCAAGACTTTTTGGAATTTTGTGCCAGGGAAACTCAAGTTAGACTAATTTCTTGTTGATCATTGTCTAGAGTTGTCTCTTGGTCATGTCGGATTTTGTTTCGGTAAGTTTTGAGATTTTCTCCAAGAATTATTAACCTACAACACGTGTTTCATTTTTTCAATGGGATCCTTCCGAGCAGCTTTTGGAAGTTTAAGGCTTCACTTTTGGCCTAGAGCGAGGCCTAGAGTATCACTCAGTTAGAGGTAAGATTATTTCTAATGTTTTGGGCTTGATCTGTTTTTTTATACGAGCATCGATATAGGGTTCTAGGCTGTATCTGACGGATTCTAGGCTGTATCTAGACAGATCCTAGGCTGGATTTAGACTGGACCTAGGCTGGATCTAGATTGCTCTCAGTTGGGGCTTCGGTAGCTCCTCTTCAGCAATCTTTTTGGTACCACTCTGATAGAACCACGTTGAGTTCTACGTTAAACAGATAAAGCGTGGGTAGGACTTCCATAGGATTCACTCACCATACCATAGTCTGGAACAGACTTAGAACTGCTAACTGCTTCTGCCTGGATCTACAGTGAAATCAAACATGTAGATAATTCCACTTTAAGATCTTCTGAGTTTTCACACATTTGAAGATAACACTTGTATACATGTGAGTTGCACTTTTTACTATTTAGGCACATCTTACATAAATCACTTGACACTGAATTACGTTCAGTACGTGCTCCTTAAATAAAATTCTAGAATTTTACCCTGAGGTTGCCCAAACAATAATTTTCACCTTTCTGGTGTTAAATTCGCCTGGGTGTCTATTCTCGAAACCGGGGAACAGCATTCTCATGAGAATAAAGGTTCTGTCTCTGTCGCCCATATTTAAATTTCCATAACACTGACAAAGACAGAGCAATCGTTCTCGTAAGAACGTTGTTCCCCGGTTTCGAGAATAGACACACTGGTGGTAACTGAAACTGTGATGTTTAATCTTTCACAAGTGTAAATAAACAGTTAAAACTATTTATTTAAAATGCATATTTATGTATATTATTTACATTCATTTTTTTCTATATTCAAGTATTTATAAATTGGGTACAAGCCTAAATCTATACACTTTTTTAATAACGTCTTGGCTATCCCTATTTAATATTGTAATTATTTTTAATAAAGAAAGTCAGATACATTATTGTACCTAATTAGTTGTTTTATTGCTAAGCTCTCCAATTGCACAGGTTTTGTTTATGACAGCATTAAGTCACAATTAACTTGGTGGCGCCCAAAAATAAGATATACAGGAAACTAATAAACCCATGGCCTCCGAATTGATGCTGACTAGCCGTACGCAGTATAATTAGGCAATTGCCAATGGAAAAAATCGAAATATTTAATAATTTTTTTATTAATCATTAATTGTTAATTAAAACTTATTTTAATTAAAAAAAAACCTAGTGTTAAATTCCATTGTGTACGGTCCCCTTAAGAGAGACAGGCACAATGGCCACAATGGCCACTTTAAAATCAACGGACATAATAAGGAAATGACATTCAAACGTTCAAGAACGCATCCGAGAAGCGCGAAACACAATAAAACCCAGCAAGTGTGTGCAAAGTAGTATTAAAGTTTAAACATTATTAGAGTATGAATCACTTCCAAGTGACACGCTATTTGAATTGACTGACGCATTCGATCATATTTTTTTTGGTGACAAATAGCATTGAGAATCTTTAATGATTAATACTTACCAAAGATTATCAACATTTCAACATCTCCTTGAGTAATACCGTACCTGAAACAAAACAAAAATAGTGAATTCGACATACAATTGCTATAAGTCATCAACCGGAACATTGCGAGTAAAGTTCAAACTTTCTTCTCTTGCAATTTAACGGAAATTAGTTCCCTCATTAATGCCAATTAAATTGGAAATTTACAAAAATTACATAAAGCAATTATGATTAAAAGATAGTAATAATGTCCTTTCCTGCATCATCCTGTAATTTCGCATAAAACGTTCGGCCGCCCAGCATAGCTCTCGCAATTTTATTAAAAAGTTCATCGTTTGCGGTGGGCGGTTTTGCTACGGATGTATCATTACAAGCGTGCGAGTGATAGCCGATTTTTCATTTAACCTTTTCTAGTTCTGTAGGAAAAATCTGATCCATTTTCACTGAGTACACGGTTTAACGAACTCAATTTCATCAAATTGATGTTTCCAACTCAATTACCGGCTACTATAGTTTAATTAATTAAATTGATGGGAAAGTGTCTTACTTATTGCAGCCAATGGGAAAACGCGTACGGCATAGAGTACCTGGGTAGATTAATTTCGATAATTGCCGTTCGTTTTGCAAGCAAAATGAAAAGTAATAGTAGTTAGCTATCGCAACGCCAATTTAAGACTTAATGGTGTTAAATTTAGGTTATGCAAGTTGACTATTGAACATTGAAAATTGTTAGGTTTTTGCAAAACTCGTCGATGAATATATTTTGGCTTTATTCAGGAAGATTTTAGACAAAACATACTAAAGTTTTAGGAAAATAGAGCTAAGGATAATAGGTAGATTTTCAATGGGCTCTCTCATAAGTTTGTATAGTCGATTTGGAATAATTCTTCTGGAGTTTGGAGTGGATTTGGGCTCTCTTGGTTTAGTAGGGCGCAATAGAATCGCTTTCCAATAATTCTCCTGGCTCGTTGTGGAGTGAATTTTGATTCTCTTGAATTGTGGAATCGCTATACAATTCTTCTGGCGAAATACTGAGCCGCCTTGGATTCTCAGTTGTAAGTCCATATTCATACATGAAAATGATGTGCCTACCTCTATGCAAGACTTGCTCATCCAGCTCAAAGGACCTTACATTGAAAAGGTTTCATTCTATGACAGGAGACTATTGAACAAGAAAATAGGTATGAAGAATGGCCCATATTCACAACAGCCATAGTTTAGATTGGTGTGAGCCTTTCAGCAATTTTCTGTTCATGATTATGAAATTGCCTCAACATCAAAAGTCCGGCGCTTATCAGGAAACCATACAGTCTAGGATTGAGTTTTCTTCCAAATTGAAACTCATTAATAATTAATTATAATATTATTAATTAATAATAATTAATACCTTCACTTTTAAAAAATTCTCTGAAAATGAAGAAGACTTGATAAAAATCCTGTTTTAACATTAAATCTTTTCCATAGGTAACCATCAGTGCTGCAAATAACATAAACGTATAATCCTGAAAGTCGTACTGGCAGAGCAAAGGTGAAGGCAACCGGTTCGATTCGACTTTTACCATGGTAAGTATCGGCTCACGATTATTTATCTTGTCTTAGCAACAGCCAGTAATATTAAGAATATTATTATTAAATTATAGGTAAACTTAACCTGCGGGTAGTGTTTGATTTACATTCTTTGCCACCAAGAATTATTATGCGCGTGTCCATTTTAAAATAAGTGTTTCTTCTAAATCGATAAACAAATTGATTGCATTTAGTCTAAATATGAGCCCATGCATATACAGCACACACACTACTCTCTCAAAACCTGACAATAATAACTATGGAGTTATTATTATTAGTAATGGCATGTCATAATTTAATCTTATTAAAATCGTTGTTTATGAGATGACCTACATGTGTGTTTCAGGCTATTGTTAGCCTTTTAATAGAAGCCACCGGTTATGGTTTATTTTTTATGTATGGTTAATATGTCGTCGAGGTGCATTTGGGTGTAACGGACCGTGCCATAAAATTGATATTGATAATATGGTATCGGTTCGATTCAATTTATTCTTAATGGGTAATGGGTCACTTGTATGTAATTTTGTGTTTAAGTAATTACTTAATAAATTGACATATAATGAAGCATTAGCAATCATGGTTTTATCATCATCATCTCTAAAACCCTTCAGATTCAACTCTTGGACAAAAGCCACTCTTGAGCTTTTTCCCCTTTTCCCTGTTGTTGTCAGCTTCGCTCTGCTTTTTTCTTCACATTATCCAAGACTTCTTTAATGTGTGGTCTTCAATCCAGGATACGTTTTTTTCATTTGGTATTGTTTTGACAGTCCAGCTCAACTTTACTTCAACAAGTTATGACATAATCCGCCTTCGTTCTTTGTCCAATCTCGTGATTTCTGGTATGATCCGACCCATAAGCTTAGTTACGAATTTCATAATTTACGCTTTCCCTCCAGTTTTTTCTAGGTCTTTCTTCTTTCCTTATTCTCTCCTTTCCTCTGTAGGACTCATTTTGATACTCTATAGTTTCCCATACCCAAAAAAAAGCAGTAGTTGTTTTGTTTCAATGTTATCGGTTCCTGATTCTCTCCATCTGGCGCCTGCTGGAACTGTGTAGAGATCGTTATTCTCTTTGTTAGAGTAATTTAGTTTACTGAAAGTGGAAGCGCCTATCAAGAAGAAGCAATAGTAACATAACCTAGGAAATAATGTATGTAATGTAAGCTCAATAGATGTATGTAACTCACGTTTAATATTTTGTAATAAAATTAAATGATTCAAGTAATTAGTTAGAAGTTTACTAGACGTAAATCAACCTCCTAGATACTGTAATAGGTTATGGGCCAAGCAACAAGGTAGAAGAAACATAAAGAAGTTAGGGTAAGGCTGAAAAAGTAAGCTGAAAAATGAGTAGCTCAGTGGTGAATTAACCAAATTTAACAAATTGCACAAACTTCAACAGCTGGAAGTTCAGGGTAGACACACTGTTAGAAAAACGACAAATATCCAAGGCACTTGAAAATACAGAGAATGACTACACAGATGACACAAAAAAAAAAATGAATTTAAGTTGAAAGATGCAAAAGCGAAAAGCATAATTGTACAATGTTTAACAAATAAGCATTTGGATTTAGTAAAAGAAGCTAAAAGGAAATGATGGAAGCACTGAAAGGAGTATTTGAAAGAAAAAGTGTATTTACCAAGCTGACTTTAAAGCGAAAGTTACTGACATTAAATTAAAAAGAGGTGATAAATTAAAAGATCATTTTCTTATTTTTCATACTCTAAGAAGAGACTTGGAAAATGCTGGTTCAGGAAAAATGAAGGAAGAAGATGAGGTTTGCCATCTGTTGCTTTCATTGAATGAAGATTACCAACAGATAATAACTGCAATTGAGACAATGAACACTGCCATAAAAATGGATTTTGTAAAGGCTAAATTGTTAGATGAAGAAATCAAATTTAAGAATAAACAAAGCCAGAGCAATAGCAATACTGACATGTCATTTGTATAGATGTAGAAGAAAAGGACATAAGTTTTTTGAGTGCAGACAGGGCAATACATCAAAAGAAAACTTCAGAGGTCATAGAGGTAATAACAGAATAACCGAGGACAGCAAGGGCAGCTAAGAGGTCAAGGTTACAAACAGAACGAAAACAGAGGTGGAAGCAGTCACGTAGCAGACAAGACAGAAGAAATAGCCTTCATTGCGTTGACTAGCATCACAGAAAATCAGGCAAGAAGTATAAAAGATTTTACTTTGGACTCAGGGTGTACACAGCACATGGTTATGGGAGAAATGGAAATGTATATGTCAAATGTCAAGGAAATACCAACCGTGAAGATCGGCACAGCAAAAAATAATGAAGTTTTGTATGGATACAAGCAAGGTAAATTAAGAGGGGTCAAGGAAAAGAAATAACCATTGAAGCATTGATTATTGAAGGTATGATACATAATTTATTATCTGTGAGCATGTTACTTAAGAAAGATTTTGAAGTTAGTTTTTGTAGCGGTCAGGGTCAGGAATAAAAAAGGCAATTTCGTCTAAAAATAATTTAAAGTTTTACTGCAAGGCACGCATGAATTGTTTGTTTCAACCATAGATTTCAAAACTCAAAATTGTAATTATGCTATAGGAGAGAAAAGTAGAGAAGAATGTAGATACAAATATTTGGCATAGCAGGTTAGGGCATACAAATAGGCATAAGGTTAGGCTTGCCATGCAGTTCAGAGATTTGCAGTACATGTGTAGAGGGCAAAGGCACTAGAAAACCTATTTATAGAAAAGAAAAGACGACAGCTAGGATTGGTGAGTTGATACATTCGGACATTGCAGGTCCAGTATAAACGCCAACGCCTGAAGGGCATAGATACTTTCAAGTTTTGCTTGATGATTATTCTCATTTTTTGGTCATTAAACTTTCGGAAAATGAAAGCGAAGGTGAACAAAACTTGATTGACTTTATAAAATTAATAAAAACACAACATGAGTTAAAAACGAAAAGAATAAGAGTAGATAATCGTGGGGAATTTACGTCAAATTTATTTTAAAAAATTTGCAGATTGAAAGGGATTGAGCTGAAAAATACAATGTCATATACACCGCAAGAGAATGGCACATCAGAGCGAATGAATAGAACATTATTGGACAAAGTAAGAAGACATTTTGTGAAAACGAACCTACCTAGAGAGTTATGGGGTGAAGCTATTCAGTGTTCTGCTTATGAGCTAAACCGTTCACCGACAGTGTCAAATAACGGAGAAACTCCAGCTACAAGATGGCATGGTAAGAATGATACATCTAAATTGAGAGTTTTTGGAAGCCAAGCATGGGCAGTAGTCTTACCAAGGCAGAGTAAACTAGAAAGAAGGACACATCCATGTATTCATTGAAGGATATACTGGAGCGGGTTACAGATTATGGAATAATGAAGAAAATGAGATTTTTTGTTCAAGAGACGTGAGATTTGATGAGAGTATGAGAGGACAATCAATTATGACAAAATAGAGAAAAATCAGGAACCAGAAAAGTTCAGGCAAATATTAGAAGATATTGGAAGTGAACATGACTTAAAAGGAGGAATAAATGAGATTGAAATTTAAATACAGGAGCAAAATATAACAGGAGATGAATCAAATGAAGATACAGAGAATTCAAGCTCAGAAAGTTTCGGAGAATGTTTACCAAGAACGCAGAGACAACAGCCAAAGGTAGAAAAATAACTCAACCAAGACATTTAACCGAATATGAGATTTATACAGCATATTGCTTAATATCAGCAAGTGAAGAAGATCCAGTTAAGCACAAAGAAGCAATAAAGAGCAAAGAACTAGAATCACATGAAAAACTGAAAACATGGACAGAAACAGATTTACCAAACTGAAAAAGAGCTATACAAATAAAATGGGTTTTTGAGACGATAGAAGATGGAATTAAAAAAGCTAGAGTGGTAGCAAAAGGGTTTCAGATCAAGGAGGAGGATCCTTTTGAACCAAACCACCCACCTGTTGTAAGAAAATCAACGATTAGAATCCTCTTTTCACATCACTACAACGTAACTGGAACATAAGACAACTGGATATACCTACAGCATTCTTGAATGGAATTCTCGAAAATGAACTCTATATTTATGCACCAGAAGGATTGAAGTGTAATATATCTATATTAAGACTAAATGGAGCGTTAAATGGGCTGAAAGAATCACTGTTCAGTTTCGTCTACGCGCCCTGTATATCAAATCAAATCAAATCAAATATATTACTGGATTTTCCTATGTTACAGAGCTGTGACTTATTTCTAGAAGCTTACAATTAAGAAGTCTTAAATATAGTTTAGATTGCACCTAGGTAGACAAGACCACCTGTATGTGCAATGTGTGTGCAACATTGTTTGAAAATATCCCTCTTTCCCTTTATAACACTACAATTAATAATTAATAAACATATACCTATTATATATATACATACACCTACCCAAAGATAGTGTAACAATTGATGCTAATCGCTAGAATAGTAAACTGAATCTATCAAAATTATTATATATAAATACTCTACATCTGTCATTAAACCTACTGAGTCTTGGCATTGACCTTATTTCTAGAGGTAATAAATTGTACATTTTTGGCCCAAGATATGAGAACGATCGCAATTTTTTTGATGTTTTGTTCACAGCCTGCCCCAAATGTTTGCCCGTCTTACCTCTCGTTTCATGCTTATGATTGACAAATTGTTTCAGTCTTGGAGTTTTATGAATATACGAACATGATGTGAGGCAATATATTGCACGTGCACTCAGAATGTCTACTGAATATAGTAAGTTGGTGGAAAAGAGTTTGTTTTTGCGGTATATAATTTTTAGAATGTAATTTTGCACTATGTTCAATGGATTCAGAGAGTTTTGGTAAAGGCCACCCCACGCAACCACACCATATCTTATCAGTGACTCAACTAACGCCCTGTATACACTCATTAGAAGTCCCTTGCTTAAAATGTCCCTCATTATGTAAAACTTGTAAACTAATTTCCGGATGTTGCTGCTTGTTAGTCTAAGTATATGCTGATCCCACTTAAGGTTCCTATCCACTGTGATTCCCAAGTACTTTATATAATCAACCTCAAGTATATCACTATCAAAATTATCGACCCTAATGCTGTGATACTCCGGTCTGCTCACATTAGTAATGGAAAAGGCAATATATTTTGTTTTGGAAACATTTAGAGTTAATTGGAATGAATCAAGCCAGATCTTTATTTTTCTCATTCCTTCAATTGTAGAATTCTTAACAGAAGACCAAGAAGTCCCTGTAAACACCACCACAGTATCATCAGCATAGGACATTACTGTTCCATTACCCACTTCCATATTTGTCAAGGAGTTTATGTACAGTCGGCAACTAAAGTAATGTCCCTCGATGTGCGGCAGCCTACTTTATTGCTACACAACTTGGCAACGGCGCCGGCGACGCGACTCGCAACCCATTGCAGCTAAATGTTTACAGTTTACATTTAAATCCATAATTCATTTTTTGTTTAGTAGGCTAGGTATTTAAATTTGATTTGATAATTTTTTTTTGGTGAAATACATTTTTGATGCCAATACCAAATTCAAAATAAATTTGTTCAAGACACTTCCAAAACAGCCATAATTTCTTTTTCTTCAATAATATCAATATGGTGTTTATTTGAAATTTTTTTCGACAAGATTAATAATCTGTCCAATAGGTATAATCAAAAACAAAATAAAATAAGTGACATCCAATGAAAAAAAAAAAAATTATAGTTTTAAATACTACTCCGTAATGTGTGTTTTATAGTATTTGGCAGAAAATTTGGTGTGAGAACCAATTATATTTCATTCAGGCAAACCCTGAGCTGCAAAAACAACCCACAAAAATAGTTTCGCTAACTAGATTTTGAGAAATTCATGTCTGGTTATAGTGGTTATACCACATTATTTAAATAGTAATAATTATTATTTTTTATTGATGTTTTTAATATAATTAATTTAAAACTAAAGTAAAAAAATCTCATCCAGAGCTGTTTCTTTTGGCATTGTTCCCAAAACCGATGCGGCATTTCCGAATTGTATTGCAATGCTGATTTTTTGTTTTAAAAAGCTTGTTGATCTTGCCTCACCTGTTGAAGTCTGAATTCGTTTACCTGTCTCAACACAAAAAGGTACAAAATAATATTTTTCTACAAACGTCACTAAAAGTGTCATTTTTAACGGATGTTGTCAGTGTCTAAAATGCCATTTTATGACACTGGTGCTAAAAGTAATAACTTTTAGCACTGAGTGCTAAAAGTAATCACTTTTAGTGCGTTTTTAGAAAAAATAGTGTATGATATTCGTGCTAAAAGTGATATTATTTTGTTCAAAGGGATGGAACACTCCGCCTTCGGCGTCATGTTCCAAACTTTCCTTTTCACAAAATAAAATGTCACTTTTAGCACTTATATCATAAATAACTATTATTTAAAATATCCTTTTATTTATTGTTTTTTTTTTTCGAAATTCTGGCTGCTTTCCCTGATTTTATACTGGTAAAATTTACATATGAAGAAGCCAAAGTATCGCTACAAGTAGCATCCCAGACAAGTTGTTTTTCGCCCTTCCAAGTCAACCCATCAGCTCGCCTTCTATCAGCTCTGTAAATTCCAACAGGTTCCAAAGTTGTATTTATTTCTGCTGAAGCGAAAGCTTTTTTCAAAATATCATGGTGTGGCGAGCATGGTGTGGCGAGACCACCTTCCTGCGCTCTTGCGACAATATAGTCCGTGAAGACCCAAATTATCAACTGTTTCGCCGCGTACAGGTATGTGATTCGAAAATAGTTTGCCCAGACCTCAGGGCAATGGAAATGCGAAATGACGAATCGTCCAAAAGTGTTCCCGAGGAAGGTGAGGGCAAAGCGTTCAACCAAGCTCCACTCTCCTCTTCCCTGTTAGCCAATAATCGTGCACAATCTAAAGGATTTTTATTAAGTGATAGAATTTTTTCGATAAAAAAAGAACATAAACTAAAGTCTAGTTGTTTCTGAGTTAAAAAAATTTTGTTGTTAATTTCTTTATCACATAAGGAGGGAGGACCAAGAGAGTAGGGGTTTGTTGAGGGCAAAATCTTGCCTGTCTAGAATGTCACAAGGGAAAATTTTGGAAAGGAAAGGTGAAATAAAGCTATTTGAAGAAATGAATGTTGAAAAGCATAATGTGGAAATATCTCGAATGCCTAGATCTCCTAATTTGGCGGGTAATTACAGATTTGCCACGATTCTTCAGAAAATTTACAATTTGTTATGTTTTCAGCAGCTTCTTTTAAAATTAAATCATATTCTTTCAAAATATCGGATTTTCTCCAACAAGGATAACAGCGGAGTAAATAGATCATTTTAGGAATTGACAAAGAATTTTTTTAAATATAAAAAGAAATGTGAGAACTTGCTTTTTCAAGGTTTTGACATAATAATTTAAAAACAAAAATAACATTAAAACTGGGGCTAAGCTATCATCAAAAATGGGACATCCTAAAAGACATAGATTCTCCTTTTGAATAATTTTAATACCAGGGGAGATGCTTTTGAAATGGTTCATGTGATGAGATAAATCCTCGTTCGTTTCCGAAAGAATACACAGTTCGCATTTTTTAAAGTTTACAGTTAGACCAATTTTTTCTGAAAAAGAAGTTATTTTTCCTACAGCCGTGCGGAAAAATCGATTTTCCGCACTGATATGCGTGCGGAAAATGAGTTTTCCCGCACGGTGCGGTAAAACTTTTTTTTTTGACATATCAGTGCGGAAAAAGTATTTCCGCACGGCTGTCAGTGCGGAAAAAATTTTACCACACTGATATGTCAAAAAAAAAAAAGAAAAATTTTACATTTCTTCGCCTGT
Source organism: Ceutorhynchus assimilis (assembly GCA_917834065.1). Lineage (NCBI taxonomy): Eukaryota > Metazoa > Arthropoda > Insecta > Coleoptera > Curculionidae > Ceutorhynchus > Ceutorhynchus assimilis. The sequence goes on from OU892281.1 coordinate 12,108,196, forward strand.
AGGAAAAATATTGTACCTAACACTTGCGGAAAAATTCATTTTCCGCACTTGTTAGGTAAATAGCTATTCTGAAAATCCTGCAAAACCGTTTCCCAATCATCAGAGATAGTGCCATCATCAAGATACCAAAGATTAAGTTTTGATTTGAGTGAGGATATGAGATTATGCAAAGCAAGGGAAAAAAGAACAGCACCAAGAGGTCCTCCTTGCTGAACGCCTCTTGGAGAAAGAATAATGTTTTCATAAAAAGATAAAAAAGAGAGTTTACTGTAGCATTCGTTAATTAAAAAAAAAATATTCTGGAATAATTTTATAAACTTCAGGAAGAAAACAGAGTCTGAAAATCATATTAAAAGCATTGAAAAAATCAATTTTTAGAAAAAAATCTGGCGAGCTATGTGAACAAAACGACGAGCTATATGAGTGATAGCTTCAGAGCCGCACTTCGTACCATATCCAATTGTAACGGACGAAGGTGGATAGTGGATACCAACCTTTTCAGAAATGCTATAACAAATAATTTTGGAAAGAAGCCGACGTAAGCAGCATCCTACTGCAATCGGTTGGATTCCACCATCTTTCTTATTTAAAGCGTATAGGGAGGTTCCAAAAAAAAACTGGTTTGATTTCTGGAGGTAACGGGTCTTGAAGAATTCTCGTGGTGAGATTGGCCAGTGCTGAATAAAGAGAAGATGTAGAACTCAGCTTCTCTGATACTATATCTTTGAGGTGTTGAGGCTTAAAGGAAGCCATGCCGCCGGCTGATCCTGGTTTAAATTAGAAAATTGCCTTTTTGACGTCGGAACTTGAAAAGTTAATATTATTTGGTGGTATTTGCCTGCCTTTCTTTTGAAAATGGGGATAATTGAGTAGGTTCTGGGTGTTTTTCTTGTAGTTTTGAAAAAAATTCTTGACTTTTTGGGGCCAAATTTCTTGATTTTTCGGGGCATAACAGGCTTACTGCTCCTTGGATATTGCCTTCAAAAATTCTAGATTCTACTTTTTTTGGTGAGCTATTATTCTTGTAAATTTCATTTTTTCTCTATTCTAATAACTGTTGAAGATGTATAAATATCTATAAACTCTTTCAGATTTTTTTTTGTCGTTTTAAAAAAATTCCTTGACATCTGACGTTAGGGATTCCTTGTGCCGTGTAGATTTTTGGCTGGCTTGGCTTTGGCTAGTGCTTCTATGTATTCTTGAGTGGTAAATTTTAAGACCATTTTTATTTTTCAAACTTTTTTTCAGGAGAAATAATAAGGTCGCAATGTCCGGAATCAGGATTACCAGAAAAAAGTAAATTTATTGAGTTTTCATGATTTGCTTTATTTATGCAAATAGGGGATGACAAAATGTTTTCCAAATCATCATTCCCAGATTGTCTATAAATCTTAAAATTTACTTGGTAAAGTTCAGAAAGAGCTAAAATTTCTGTGGAGGTCCCATACGATCCATTTTTCTGCATTACCCTGTTGTATTCTTGTTTAGATAATAGACCCTGAGCTAGGGCCTGTTCAGTGGAGTCATTTTTTTTTTTGTCTGGCATTTTGAGGGATGGATGTGGCCAGTTAGCTGATGAGAATATAAGAGGTTTTAATGCCTGCCCCCTGTTCGAAATGTCTACAGAATGTTTCGCCGGAAAACTCGATTTCGAACTATGATTACCGTCTGGCGATTTTTCATCGTTATTTTCACAACAAAACCTTTAATTCTCTCGAATGCCAGACAAAAAGTAAACGCGGAAGGTTCTTCTATTTTCTCTTGGAAGTTGACACCCATTCCCACTTTTTCAGCTATTGAAAAGTATCTGGTGTTTCTCATGGGTAAATTATTTAAAAATGTAAAGCCAGTAAATTTGAGATCATTAAAAAAAAATCTTCATGTAAATCAATTTTTTTCTTCTACAAATTCTCGAACGGGAGGCAGGCATTAAAATCAACCATATTCTCATCAGCTTAGTAGCCACATTCAGCCCTCAAAATGCCAGACAAAAAAAAATGACTCCACTAAACAGCCCCTATCTCACAGTCTATAAGGTTTTATTATGTAAAAAAGGTACTAAATCGTCCCAGTGTTGCAAAACATAGTTCACGGACTTTTTTTTCAATATACTGTAATCAATATAGGTATCTTTAGACCTAAGGTATTAGCTTACCGTATGGAAAAGGCAGTTGCCATCTTTTTCAATTGATTTTTTTCTATTTTTTGACACAAGTCCACCAGATATATTTCAGTTTTTTGTCAACTGAATTGTTTTTTTTTTATTCTAAAAACTGAAATCGACACCAGAAATGGCTATCGTTTACACAATGAGTTGTTCGTAATTTCCTTTTGACCTATACCGAGTTTCACTATTCACTTTTCTTTATATCACCTAGTTTTCATTGTAAAATATGCACATAAAATTAAAAGTTGTTTCGTTTTGAAAGTCGAGATTTTCATAATAGTTATTTATGCACCTAGGTCAAAAAGTACATCTTTAACGTCCGCAGCGTGTGTTACAGCCTGAGGCGATAGCCGAGAACTGTTTACACGGTGAGGACGTTAAAGCTGTTTTTGACCGAGGTGCATACAAGATTTTATGCACGATGAGCATGTTTTCATTTCGATATTTAAAAAATTATATAGGTATTTTTAATTTTGTAATGACATCAATCAAAAATATTCCAAAATATAAATTTTCATCTTTAACTCATAATAGGACGAGTTTTTGTAAAATTTAGACCAAAAGCAGTTGCTGAAAAAAGTATCACGAACTTTTATAGCAACCCAAAACAATACAAACAAATAACTATTTTAAGCTGTGTAGTGTATAGTATTTTTATGATTGTGTAGTCTAGTCTGGCGTCTGGAAATGGAGCAAAATAGCCTCCACAAGTTTATTCTTGAGGCTGTTGAAGAGGCCAAGGAAGAGCTATTATCTTCAAAGTCCAAAAGACTCTATGAAGGAACATATAAAGACTTTATTTCCTGGTGTGCCCAACATGGTGTTATGGTGTTAATGACCAGCAGTAGTACTTTGTAGAAGAAACTCTCCTGACATAAATTAATGAAAAACGCAAAAAAATAAGTCATCCACCCTATGGAGCTGTTACTCAATGTTGAAGGCAGCAATTTTAGACTAGATTGAGTTTTATTATTGCTTGTTTCATTATTCCTATTAAGTATTTGAAATGAAAAGCTTGTTTTGTTGAACAAAATTTGGTATTTTTTGGACTAAGCAATGGGAATGCAAAAACTAAAAAAAAATGACGTCGAATTTTCTGCTTATTTTGGAAATTTTAGAACTTTCAGGCCCGCGGGCATAAAAGGCGCCCTAGGGCGTAAAAGTACTACTTTACGCTATGAAATGCGCGTTCGTGCATAATAATTATTTAAACTATTTAATACATAGGTAAGTATACCTACCCACTTGAGTTGTTATTGTCAAATTGAATAGCAATTAATAGATAATTTTTTTATTGAAATAATATTCAATAAAATCTGGATAAAAAATTAATTGGATGTGCCCTTATTGCGACCGTTTAAGTTAAATAAAGTGTAATCACTTATATGTAGATATGGGTTAGTAAAGTAATGCAAAGCAAAACTAATAACATTTTAGTTTCTCAGAGGGCATTTTGAAAACTGCAAAAACAATGAAGTTGCAAAATGTTTAGGATATATTGAGCCTCTTTAGTATTAACCTTTTGTTGTCCCCACCGCAAGTAGTTATTAAAAAAGTTTAGTTCATTATTTTACTCGCAAGTGAATATTATCAGCATCCGCTTTTCTACTTTAACATTAAACACTGAATAAAATGCATCCTATATAAAAAAATACGTATCCACCAAACAATCAAACAATGAAAAATCGGAGGGATTTTAATAATGTAAACATTTACGCGCAGCGCCGTTGCCACGTTGTGTAGCAATGAAGTAGGATGCCGCACATCGAGGGACATTACTTTAGTTGCCGACTGTACAGGATGAACAGAATAGGTCCTAAAACAGTACCTTGCGGAACTCCAATTTGGATATTTAAAGGGTCGCTGTAAGAGTCTCCAATTTTCACAACCTGTGTTCTGTTCGCCAAGTAACTTGCAAAGACATCCAGCACACTACCTCTAACTCCATAACAATCGAGAACGCTAATATATGGAAAATTCATAGAAAAACTTTTAGCAAACACCAATGGAGAAAGGATTTCAATATAACGAAGATAGTCAGATACTAGAAGATGTTCCATATCGTGAATTAATTGGGGGACTTATGTATTTAACTACAACAACAAGAACTGATATTGGCTACGCAATTTCTTATCTAAGTAGATTTTTGGATCGACCAACTAGAGAGACATGGAATGCAGGAAAAATGTACTGCACTATCTACAAGGTACAAAAGGAATGGGACTCACATACCACAAGAATTCAAATATAGACATATATTTACAGGGATATTCAGATGCAGATTGGGGAACAGTGGATGCATAATTATGAACAGAATCCGATAGTTTGGACCAAAAAGCAAGGTTGCGTTGCGCTATCTTCAGCAGAAGCAGAGTATATTGCAGCATCAATTTCAGCTCAGGATTTGATTAATTTGAAGGGAATTTTGAAAGATTTTAACATTTCTGGCAATACAATTCTCTATTGTAATAACAAAAGTTTAATTCTGATGTCAAAAAGTAATGAGAATTCAAAAAGATCTAAGCACATTGATATCAAACATCATTACTTGAAGGATTTGGTTTTAGGTAAAGAAATTAGTATTCAATATGGATCAACTGATCAAAACCTGGCTGATATACTGACAACATCTTTGGGTAAAGAGATTTTCAATTTTCTTAGAGATAAGATTTGTGTTTTGTAAATTTTCTACGAAGTTTTTATAAGCTGTTATTCAAGTTGTAACAAAATTCCCTAATCCCCACGCCACTGATCGGCTGGTCACCGGTATTAATGTCAACCTGCTACACGGCCTGTCAACAACGAGATGTCAACGTTTATAGTGCAATAACGCAAATTTCATTCCGTTTTCTCTATTAATACAATACCAATATACAGTAATCAGTTTTCTCTATCGGTACTTGTTTAATTCTTCCCGTTTACTCAACTTCCCTAAGAATTCTCTTACAAATTGGCGCCCAACGTGGGGCCACGGTGAGTTTCAAGACTGGTAGAGTGACTATTGTGTGCCGATCGCGATTTTCGTGTAGTTGTTCGACGAAACTCATGGTGTTTTTTGCGCTCGTTTGCTACGGGAGTCATCACCGAGAAACTGAGAAAACTGTGACGCGTTAGGTACTGCGTGAGTTATTACCGGTTCTCTGTATTTTTTGTGTGAATTATCACCGAAACTTTGTTGAAATCGTTACGAATACAAGTTGTTTTGTACATCGTCTGATTTCCTAACGTTTTTGCCGGTTTTGTGTACGATTTATCAACCAGAACAGTTGTGTTACGTCTGGTATTAGCGACAATACTAACTTTAAGCGAGAGAGCTAAGGGGTAGTGTCCCGTTTATGGTAGTCTTTATTCCATAAGAAGTATCAAGGTGGGTGATTTGTTTGGTTTGAAGCCTCCAGTAGCGTTTTATTTTCTTTTGTGTTGCTATTGTTGCATCGTGGAAAGTTCGGGACACTCGTACAACCTTCGTTCGAACAAAATGGCGTCCTTTAGCCTTACACAGGAGCAATTTCGCGAACTTATGGATCGTCTCGTTTTTGTATGTAAAGCGCGTTCTATCTTAGCACACCTTGTTACGATAAATTTATCATTTACGTAACATGTTCCATCCCTTCTTATATATGTTTTACCAAGGGTACCTGGCATATTTCTGATATTAAACCTGACGTAACTATGGATTTGGATTCTGATGATCTTTCAGAACCGGAATCTGATGTTTCATCCTAGTACTTGTTTTTTTTTTTTTAACTATTATCTTTCAATCTCTAGTATAGGTAGCGAATAGTACTTCTCTCTAGCGATCCCGGCGAAAGAGAGTCTGTACAGGAACACAGCGCTCCTGCTTTCGTGAGCTCTTGGTTTGCCTTATTTCCTGATCCAAGAGAAATCTTGTCCTTACCTGAAATTCCATACAAACTCCCAATTTTCATCCCTGTTTAGAAGTAAAGTCTCGAGTAAAGTATTTTGGCTCTTAAAGCATTTAATGATTGAAAGTAAAGTCTCAAGTAAAGTATTGCTCCTAAAGCATTTAATGATTAAATAACTCAGTGTCATGACATAATTTTTATCTCTATTTTTATCTTTTGTTTCAATAGTATACATCATGATTTATCTTTGTATCTTTGTCGATTAGGACATTTTGTTGTATATCAGGCATATGGTGGTTTGGACATATTATCTTTTATCAGCTCTGTCTAATCGATTTATCTTTTTTCATGGATGTATATGACGTCAAAAGTTATTTTAGTGTCTTAATTGATTTGAATTTTTTTATTCATACCATGTCACTGTCATTCATTCATCCCTCAACTTTACTATCTCACCCATATTTTACCCTTACCCTAACCTCCCTTATATTTTTTTTTTCTTAAGACCTTATCTTTTATCTTTTTATTACCTAGTTTTTTGTGGACTTATTGAAATGTCTTAAATTATACCGTTCAAATCATTTACATTCATATTTTTTTTTTATCTTTTAATATTCAATTTTTCTATTTAACTTTTTCTTTTGGTTATGTTGTTGTGAATGTCTGTTTTGCTATTGACGCTGCTGTGGAGAGGGGTTGAGGGCTAGTTTGCCTTTCTTCAGGGAAAAGTTTTGCCTTCCCTGAAGAACAACCAAAACTTGAATTTTATTGATTATTGATTACCGCGCGCCCGCTCCGCTATGTGGTTATCTTAATTTCTCTCTTATACCAGCTGCTCAACTTCTGTTTAAGTGATTTTTCTTGTCCCTTGGGGCAAATCAATTGAACAGGCTGCTGTGTACCACCTTATTGACAGGCTTGGTAGCAGGAGTTAGAGTCGGGTGGTTCTTTGAGAATAGTGGTTAATTGAGATAATTGAATTCCTAGATGTGTTCGTCCGCAAACTGATTTCTTTTCTATCCCTTCTTGATTGAGTCTTTTTACGGATAACTTGTATATGGCGGCTGATCCCCGTTTATATGCAAGGGATGAAAGGTCTCTCTTACTTCCTATCCGGGAACTCCGCCCAGAACTAAATACTTAATGGGTCTTTCCTGACAGTTTCTTCTGTGATGTCCGCTCTTACTTTTCCTTTAGTTTTAAGAAAGAGATTGGCGAGTCTCAAAAAGCATGGCAGAACAGACACTCAACCAGCAATATTTCCTTTTTTACAGTTTTTTTTTTCTTATTACAAGTGCTAGAGTGATTCATCGATTTAGGTTCCAATAATCCGTGATTTGTGATTCAATTGTTCAAATTTGGGTAATAATCTTAATTTTCTTTAAGAATGCCTTAAATTCTTTTATTTACATACATGTGATGTTGACTTCACTGACTTTTAAAAAGGTTGAAAATGTCACTTTTTTGACTTTTAGGGCGGCTTCTCATGAGCGTAATTTGACATTTATGGCGTGACAGCGTACCTGAATTCAGAATTCTGATTGGCCAAAATTCCGCCATATTGGATACGATGACACTCTGCCGCAGAACAAAATTCAACTTTTTGCATAAAAATTCAGCGTTTTTAGAGGTTAGGGTTGTAACAGTTTCGTTTTCTCGATTTTTATAATATACTGTCCATATTTGTAACTATTTGGAACTAAAGCAAAAACAAATACGAATTTGTACAATCAAAATGCAAAGAAATATTCCAAAATTTAGGAAAAAAATATAATTTTGACATACGCGGCGGCGTAAATTCTCCACTTCATGTGAATGTTGCGCCGAAATTCACGTATTCAGCATTTGCGCCAGTTATGTCAAGTTTACGCTCATGAGAAGCCGGCCTTACTTTCGGCCCACGGGTCGAAAGTTTACTTTGACGCGCTTATCAAGAAGAAGCAATGGTAACATAACCTAGACAATAATGTATGTAATGTAACCTCATGTATAAAACACACGTTTAATATTTTATAATAAAATTAAATGATTCAAGTAATTAGTTAGAAGTTTACTATTATTAAAGACGTAAATCAACCCCCCCCCCCCCCCCCCAGATACTGTAATACTCTTCGCCATGTCACTTGCTGTGTTCTTCTCTCTTATCCAATGGAGAGGGGACACCTCGGGGGACACTAATAAAGATAGAGATATTGCTATTTGTTACAAAGTCCCAGTGATACTCGAAACGAGGGAGCGGCTGGAACTCTTTAACGAACAGCGATGAATATCTCTATCTCTAGTGGCGTCTCCTCTCTATTGGTTTCGATAAGAGAGAACAAGACAGCAAGTGCCATAGCGATGGGGATAACGATCTCTATCCGTTACAGAGTTTCAGCTCACATTGTTCTTATGAGAAAAAGCGCCATGTTCTCTCATTTCTATGCAAAATCTCACATGAGTGACAAAAGCAGATAATTTGTTCTCACGAGAACGCTGCTAGCTACCTTGTTTCCAGAATCGGTAATATGGCAAATTCTGTTAATTTTTGACGCAGCCGTTTCGCTTTGTGTAGCATGAATGTGTTACAATACAAATTAATCATTAAGATTTTCCCACCAGAAGTGGGTATCAATTAAATAAGTCCTCAACAGAAAAGCCATTGACGAATGATGTATTTTTTTTTTTAACGACCTCCCCATATAAGCTTAACAATCGCCATTACAGAGGCTAATTAGATGCGAAACAACCATGCCGGGCAAATTTCCAGATTTGTTCCTTTTAATTTCTCAATTAAAATCTGCCTCATGTAGGCATCGGCCGCAACTAGATGTGTCGGGACAACAAATTACACATTTTCGCAAGGCCGACAGGCCGCTATGATCGTAACGAAATATGTTTGTCTGCTGCAATTCCCTTTTTCTCTAGTACAATGTTTAATTTGTTGGAATTAATTATTTGAACAGCTACAGTGTCGTAGGACGAGCTCGGAAAACATATTTATGTGCTGACGCATCGAGTCAGTTGGCTAATAGATTGCGTTATAGGCCTAATGAATCAACAATAATTATCAAACGGTAGATTTTATTTGAAATTCATACGCTACGAGAATAACTCAGATTTTTGGAGATGAAATTGTACAGTTGTTCTACAATATACACGTTGTAGAATTAGTCAGGCAAACGATATTATCTAATAGATTTTTTTTTTCCTAAAGGTTTCTCGGTTGCAGTCTAATTGATATTTCCCACAGTGTGTTGTGCCACAACAAAAGGAGAACGATAACTCGATCACGATTCCTTGACATTTATGCATGCAAAAGTTGAAATTATATAAAGTGCACGAGTTTTGTATTGCCGATTAAACACAACAACACCACAAGAAAAAAAAAAAAAAAAACGAGTATCGGCGGTCTGTACCGCTTTCACCATTATCCGCGATATTTTGCGGAAAAAAAAATAACTATTATTGTTACTCGTATTGGTCAAGCGGACAATGATCGTCTAGTGAATGGCATACATTTTCAATAGAGCAGATAGTTATCAATTGGTTACATGGTTTAATTACAGATAATTAAATAATGAACTTATAACAGCCATGGATTTTAACTATCATATTTATTGAACACATCAAAATATCGGATATTTACATTATTATCAAATCTTTTGATGATGTTTTGTAACAAGTATCACAGTTTTTTGAAGTGAACTAATCAAAAGAGGTAAAAATGAGTGTATAAGCTGTTTAGGCATGGTTCCGGTTGTTAGATATTAAACTAGTTAGTTTAACTTGTAGTCATATTAAAAAGTTAATTTATCGAACCCAAGAGTGTTTCATTGCAAAGACACAACATGATGGCGACGAGATGTGGAGTTTAAAGTTGTACTTTGTGTAATTTTGTGTTAGTGTCACTGAAAAAGTCTGAAAAGTCCTCATTTGTTGTTGACGTCTCAACTGCGTGAACCCGAAAGTCTAATGAAAAAAAAAAGCGGTTAAAAATGGTTTTGATTGGTGGTATTGAGCCATTTAGGCCTAGAGACTGTGATGTTACTTCATATATGAAGAGAATGGATCAGTTATTTGAATGTAACTGTATAGAAGAAGGAAAAAAAGTATGCATGTTTTTAACGCTTGTTGGAGGAGACGCTTATGAAGTGTTGAAAGATTTACTGTCCCCAGAACTGCCAAAGAATAAGTAATATTGAGGAAAACCACCTATTTAAAATATCATTTCTTTGAATCTTAACTTTTTAAAAAACGTTTACTGAATAAAAATAAATGTTGCAACCTTGTATGCGCCGTGAAGCGTACTGAAAGGGTACCGAACCGAACGGCAGGTAGAGAAGAGGCGATTAGGCAGTAGAGAGACTGGATAAATAAGCTGGGCTGGTCCTTTAGACGCGTGTCTGTAATTATTCATTATTTAATTTTCATTTTTTATTTTGCATTAAAATTGATTGTTCAATCCAATTTGTTATTAGTAGGCCTTATCGGAAATAGTGATAACCCGATCACCAGCTGTTTGTCTTTTATCTTCCTTTAATGGATACAATTGAAAATAGACAAAGGATATCAGCTGATGATCCGGTTAATCGGATCAGTGTTTCCGAAAAGGCCTAGTGTGTGTGTAAGGAGCGTTCACATGTTAGTTGATTAACAGTTATTTATGATATAAGTGTTAAAAGTACATTTTTAAGGCACGCATGTGAAAGTTTGCAGAATGAGCGAAGCGAATTCTGCAATTCACATAAGTGCCTTAAAAATACTTTTAACACAAATATCATACAATATTTTTTCCACAAACGGCAATAAAAAGCAATAACCAGTAACAAATTGGATTTTCAAATGAATAATAAATTGGAAGCATCTTTCCTACATAAAATTATTGAATTTGACATATGTCAAAAAATCCAAACAACCAGCACCTTGTTTTACAGGTAAGGAAATGTCTTGTCAGTTTCTTGAAAGTCTGTCGTGGTCAGTAATGCTTTTTGCTAAAAATGCAACAAAATACAGAAGAAAAAGAGGGTTGCATCGATCCCTTGGAAAATATAGATGAGGCGGCCAATCGGGCTACCTCAGTTGTTCAAATTTCCCCATAAATATCAATGTAAATAACTAAAAATACAAACTTTTTTTGACGTACGCTCTCAAAATTTGACGTTTCATTTTTAACACTAGTGCTATAAAGACTTTATGGCACTAGTGCGATAAAGTAACATTTTTAATGCTACGGAGGGGTGTTAAAAATTGCATTTTTAACACGTTTGTAGAAAAATGTTATTTTGTTTTTGAGAGTTCAATTTATGCAAGTACCTATTATTTTGTTCATTTTTATGTATTTTTTGTTTATTTATAATATTTTTTTATAACATGTGCATTGTTCATGTATTTAACAAAAATCGTTTCATGCTGTAAACAACACAGATAAAGAAGTAAATTAAAACCTAAGAAATTATGTGCTGTCTTTTTGTGCTGAGATTTTGATTTTGTGTATTCAGAACTTGTATTAGGGCCTTGTTAAATTTACTAACATTTTCCTACCCTGACGAGAGAATATCCTAACAAATTGAAATAATCAATCTAGAGATATTGGCTCAAATACAACTATAGCTGTAAGTTACCGTAACCAGGGACCTCAGTACCTGCCGCAGATGGGCTAACTAAGAAAAACTCTTCAGTATTGATTATAGGTAGTGTTAATTGAATGTAGTGTGTGTGATTAAAATTTTAGCACAAGAACAGGGGCGGTACCTAGTTTCAACTTTTATTGAAATAATGACTCACAATTATTATTAAAATGACACAGTATGTTTCGATTTTTGAGGAATGTAGATCGAGGGTTTCTCTGCCCCTAGTTAGTTCCAGGATGAGAACGTTACGATTTACTTTAATAATAAAGTAGACGTTTCACAAATTTTTCGTTTCTTTTACATATCACAACTTCCCTTAAATTTCCCAAATATTTGCTATGTCGGGCCATGTCCAGTAAGTAAAATTGAGTAAGTTTCCACAACGTAGGTCCTATTTGTTTTCAATTTCGTTTTTCAGAAGATTTGTTGTTTAAAAGGTAATAAAAATTCACACCATTCAATCTTACTGAACGAACCCGGGTATGTTGTACTACAGATTTCCCGGGTATGTTATACCACAATATGATCAGTTAAAGGAAGTTTTGGAAAAACACTACAGTCCAAAGCGATTGGTCATTGCAGAAATGTACCAGTTTTATAGTGCTAGGCAAGAGAGCCACGAAGATATTTCAATGTTCCCATTGAAATTGAGAAATTTAGTAAAAAACTGTGGCAGTTTTTGAATGAGGCACTACGAGATAAGTTTGTATGTGGTATAAAGTCGGAATCAATTAGGCGAAAACTATTACCTGAAAAGCAGTTGGATTTGGAAAAAGCAGGAAAAATAGCTTCTAGCATGGAATTGGCAGAAGGTCAAGCAAAAACATTAGGGTCTGAATCAGTAAATAAGTTTCACACTGGAAAAAAAAACAAATTTCAGTCCAGCTACTCTAGTGCCATCCACAAGTGCGAGAAAGTCTATCGGTGGTAATGTGTCTAGTGGAGAGAACAATTACAAAAATAATTGTAAAAGATGTCTGAGAGTCTATACCGATCCGTCAAAGTGTCAAGCTGTAAATTGGAAATGTTTTGGATGCAATAAAGTTGGGCATACAGCCAAATCACCATTGTGTCATAAAAATAAGGTGCATTATACCGAAGAAGAAGAATAAGTCGGAAGTCAAGACGAAGAAGACTTGTATGAAGATCTATCTTACTGGTCTATAGAATTTATGAATATGAGGAAGTTTTTAGATCAGTTACAACAGGTGATCATTTTCCAGCTATATTAAGTATTCTGATAAATAGTAAACCAGTAAGTATGGAGATAGATACAGGTGCACCATATGCCGTATAAAATGTTTCGATCAATGTTCCCAAATGTTACACTAAACAAACAGAATTGTAAAGTACCTAAATACTTTGTTTGGACAAGTCATGAACTCTGTATATAAGGCTATGGTTAGTGTAACTTTTGAGAATTCGAGTCATCGCTTGGAAATAAAAGTAGTAGATTATGATAGCAATATTTGTTTGTTGGGTAGATATTGGTTAGATGTCTTAGTTCCAAATTGGAAACATGAAATCGTAGGTAAAGATGAACTACGAATTATAGTTAATAGTGTTGTAAGTCAGCAACCTGTATTAAATAAGTTAAAGCAGGATTATTTAAGTATTTTAGCTAAACCAGGTTGCATCAAAGACTATATAGTTAACATAGCAATGAAAGAAAATTCTGTTCCAAAATATTGTAAACCCCACAGGATTCCATACGCATTAAACATTAAAAGACAACGTTAAAACTGAAATAAATAAATTGATCGAAGAGGGTATTCTTGAATCTGTCACCACAGCCGAATGGGCGAGACCAATTGTTGTAGTACCAAAACTACCAAAATCAGATGGTAAGATACGTATTTGTGTTGATTTTAAGTCAACCATTAACCCTTAATATCACTGTCTGGAGGTGAGATCTTTTCAGTTATTGATTTAAAGAATGCATTTTTACAGTTAAGAGTGGGTGAAGAGAGTAAGAAATTGTTAGTTGTTAACACACCAATAGGGCTATATGCCTATACGCGTTAAGCTTTTGGAATTAGGTCGGTTCCACACATTTTTCAATCAGTTATTGATCAGATTTTGAGAGATGTTAAGGGCGTTCATTGTTATCTTGATGATTGTTTAATAACAGCTAGATCAACCAATGAAATGTTTGAAGTGTTGACCAAAGTTTTAGATAGATTTAAACGATATAACGTAGGAATAAATTGGCAAAAAAGCAAATTCTTTGCTGAGAAAGTTGAATTTTAAGGACATACCTTATCAGGAAAAGGGGTGGAACCCTCAGAAAGTAAACTAGATCCTATTTTAAAAGCTCCAAAACCCGAAAATAAGCAAGAGTTACAGTCATACTTGGGGTTGTTACATTGCTATTCCAAATTTATTCCTATTTTAGCTGATAAGTAGCTCCCTTATACAAACTTTTGAGAAAAGATATTTCCTGGCTCTGGAATGAAGCAGCTGATAAATGTTCCGAAGAGAATAAGCTGTTTTTAACTTCTGCAAATATTTTGTTTGATGACTTTCAATCCTAATTTACCTATAATTCTGTTGTGGGTGAGGTTTTAGCACATGTTCTGCCTGATGGGAGTGAAAGGCCTGTTAAGTATGAGTCTGCAACATTATCAAAATCTGCATAGAATTATAGCCAGCTCGATAAGGAGGCCTTATCGATCATTTTTGGTGTTAAGAAGTTTCACAATAATTTATTTGGTCGACATTTTACATTATTTAATGACCATAAGCCCTTACAGAGCATTTTGTCACCAAGTAAGAATTTACCAGCTTTGACAGCTGCTAAATCGCAGCGTTGGGCTGTCGCTCTATCAATTAACGATTACACTATTAAGTACCGCGAGGGTAAAAATATTCAAAATGCTGATGCATTTTCGAGACTTCCATTGAAAGAATCGAAAAGTGGTGAAGCAGTTCACTATTTTTCTGTAGTTCATACCACACCATTGTCTTCTAAAGATATTGCAAAGGAATCCATAAAAGATATAGTTTTGAGACAAGTGATGAATTTTGTGATGCATGGTTGGCCAAATTTCAGTCAAATTGATGCATCACTTTCACCATACTACAAGGTCCTGGTGAAGATTTGATTCTCGATATGAATTGTTTAATTTTTAATAATCGCTTCATTATCCCAACTCATTTAAGAGTGTTTTGCCCTTACTGCACGATCAACATCCTGGAATTGTCAAAATGAAAATGTTGGCACGCCAGTATGTCTTTTAACCAAATATAAATAGAGATATTAAAAATTTGGTGAAAATGTGTGAGTGTTGTCAGTTAATGGCAAGTAATGTATCAGATGCTCCTATGACATCATGGACATGATGCGCAAGGAAATGGCAACGATTGCATTTAGATCTTGCTATGAAAAATGATGTAAAATTTCTTGTTTTGATTGATGCAAGTAGTAAGTGGGTGGATGAGACAAATTTTTTCTATATTTGGTTTGCCAGATGAAATACATTCTGATAATAGTCCACCATTTAATTCAGAGGAATTTGATTGATTCATTCAGCACAGGGTATAAGAGTTATTAAGTCACCACCAATACATCCAAAATCAAACGGTATCGCTAAGAGAATCATTCAAACTTTCAAGAATAATCTTATAAAACAGAAATTTGATGTTAATACGTCAAAAAAATCAAATCAAGAAAAATTAGATAATTTTTTCTTTTATTATAGAAACATTCCTCATTTACTCAAATTTCACCAGAGTTAATGTTAAAACAATAACCGAAAACTAGAATTTCGATGTTGAAACCTACTTTTAATAAGTATTGTTTAAGATAAGCAGACAAAATTTTTGGGAAGAAAAAATGATGACAGTCATGACACCAGCGTGTCTTGATATAGCACTTTTGAAGAGGGTGACAAAATTTATGTAAAAAACGTTAGGGGTGAACAGGAAAAGTGGAGTTATGGTATTATTAAAGTTAAAGTTAGTTTGGTAACATATATTTTTATGGTAGGAGAACATGCTAGATATGTGCATGTGGACCATTTAAGAAAATGTCATAATATCAATAAAGTTGAAACTACACCAGAAACCCATACTCTAGTTTTATACAAACCAGTAAATGTTCCAACTGCACAGTCAAAGGACCCCGCACACATCTTATGGATTTTTGGTTTTCTGTCAAACTCAATGAAATTTTGATATGTGGTATATCTTGACTTACTGATAAAAAGTTCTCATGGGCCCAACCCGATACTATGATTAGTTTCCGAAATACAGGTGGTTTAATGTTCAAGAAATGTACACATTTTATATGCATTCACATCTACCTGTCACTTGTCACCTATTATTAGGTCTGTCAGAGTGAATTTCATTGGTTGTAACTAGTTTTCTGACTGTTTTCGACCAATCAAATTCGCTCTGACAAGTTTGTGATTTTTGCAGAAACAGACCTATTATTAGGTGACAGGTAGATTGTGAATACATATAAAATGTATACATTTCTTGGACATAAAAGTACCTGTATCTCAAAAACTAATCATAGGATTGGTTCGGGCCCATGAGAACTTTTTATCAGGAAGTCAAGGTCTAACGCATATCAAAATTTCATTGAGTTTGACAGAAAACCAAAAACCCATAAGAGGTGTGCGGGGTCCTTTAAAAATTTAAGCTCCAGTGTGTCAGAAACTCCGAATATATGCCAAACCCCCCGATTGTGACAACGTAAAGTCCGGACTGTGACGAAAATAATAGTGATAAAAATCTAGAAACAATAATTATTAAAAGTTCAAAAAAAATAGTATATTACAATCCGAGACGGGAAATGCTTCATTGCTGATCGAGAGGTTATATAGTTTATCGAGACGCGTAGCGTCGAGATAAACTGAACCTCGAGACAGCAATGAAGTTTTCCGTCGAGGTTTGTATACTATTTTATTTTCAACCATAATTTCTTGAAAAAAAATAAATGAATTCGTGACAACCAAATAAATGAGGTCGGAAAATGAGGACGGGGAATGAGGACGGGAAATATTTCCATACTCCATTTTCCGTCCGTGGACGGGAAATCAGGACGGAAAAAATTTCCCGTCCTGGGACAGGTAATGGACCAGGAAAATAAAAAGACAGAAATGTGACATTTTCAAATTTTTGAAAAGTCAGTAATGACAACATTTCATATATGGTTAAAAATAAAAAATGTATTTCGCCTAATAAAGACAATAGTGAAATTGTATCATTGCGAAGATCAAAACGGGTGATTAATAAGCCATTTAGATATAAAAAATAACATTTTGATTTGTTAATAATATTCTTATTTTCCTTAAGGGAAAAGAAATGTTAGACATTAAACTAGTTAGTTTAACTTTTGTAGTCGCATATTCATGTCATATTGAAATAGCTATTTGTTTTACTAGGCAGAAAAGTACAAGATTTAATGCCAAGGCATTAAATCTACTTTTCTGCCATGTAAAACATATAATTTTTTCTCCGAATGTTCAAATTCACACATGGACATCTTTTTTTATATTTATTTCATTCATTATTATTATCCAAATAATTAAATTATTTTGACAATTGTCATTGTCGCCATCAATTTCAAATACCAAATTGAGTGAAATTATTACCTGGAACGTTGTGACACTGTCACTTTTAATGCCTAGGCAGTTAAAGTCCACTTTTACTGCCACTTGTACTTTTACTGCCTAGGCAGTAAAAATACAACTTTTGATCCTGTCAAGTGTCATTAAAAGGCAGCTTTTACTGACATTCGGAGAAAAAGGTAATTTATCGAACCCAAGATTGTTTCATTGCAAAGACACAACACCGTTAATTTCGAGGTTAACTTTCAATGTTTCCATTTTCAAAATGTAATATTATGTGCAAGATGGCAAGACACTTTATTTGTCCAACAGAAATGTGAAGATTTGAAGTCTGTCTTTTGGATACTTTCTCTTTTGGGTTTATTGAGAAATGTGCTCTCTTTTTAATGTTAGCTAAATGTCGTCTTCCTTGGCTAGCCAACTTTCTGCTTTTTTGCCCTAAAGGCCCAATTTGCTTGCCTGTCCTCTGGTCAATTTTGTTATCAATATAAGTCTTGGAATTGTTTTTTATTATTCATCAAAAAGCTTCTGCTTATGCCAATATGATTCAAAATCTCAATAGATGAATAAATAAAAGTGGTTTCAATTTTCTCGACAATAGTCTCGCCTTCATGGCGTAAGAAACAGAATCAGCATAATATTATCAATCCCGAGTACGCAATAAAACCCAGACACACCAATAACTAACGTCAAAAATAGCAAATTACCAGTAGCCGAGTTCTTGTTGAATTACATTAAATCAGCATGCAAGCAAAAATAACAACATGATGCAAAATATTCCCACGTTTGAAAAAAAAAGGTCTCAGCTCTCTCGATTACGATTTAACGCCACAAAGACTCAAAACGAGATACTAAACATTTATGTGACGCTTATTACGTCAAGACATTAAAAGCTCCGGGTAATCAAATCAGTCAATGCCAAGTCATCTGCAAAACGTTTCAAAAGTGGTCATTTTTTATTGCTAAAAATCAGTGGCGGAGAAACGAAAGTCGTACACACTAAATTCCATTGAACAATAGCAACTAGACTATGCGAAATATCTCAATGCTAGTAATTAGTAATGGAACAAGGGTACTATTATTTGTGCTCGGTTTACCAGAAAAAAATTCGTTGCAAATTACCGGTGGCATTAACATTCCATAAAAATTTTGCAAGGATCTCATTTATACTTTCAATTTTGCTCAGGATGTGAATTTATCCTTGGGGATCGTATGTTGCCACATAAAACTATGATTTTGTGTGTTTGCGATATGGATTTTTAAAAGCAGTAGGTACCTTATTTCGAAAGGCAAAGTTCTCTATAGGATTTTCGTAAAAGAGATAATTTTTCTATTAGGCAATCTCAATCACGTGATTTTATAATGACCGTTCGGGTCAAATATTGCGGTGACAAGCCGGTGACGTTTGACGTTTATAAGGAGAGCATTTGTGTTCTGGCCCTTGCTGCTTTCGAAGTGAATTTTATGTGTTTCTACGTATTTTTCATTGGTTTTGGTCATTGTGAATTTTATAGTCTTTAGTATTTCTACGTATTTTTTAGTGTTCTGGCCCTTGTTGTATTCAGAGTGAAGTTTATAATGTTTCTACGTATTTTTTAATTTATTAATAAATTCTGAGATGGAGAGTGAATATCTTAAGGTATTATTATTAAGGGAAAATTGAGCTTTTAGTTACAGCAATCCATAAAGCCCTGCGTTGTTTTGATAATCCATATTTGTAGATCAAAAGCCAATGATTCAAAATAGCAGGAACTTAATAAAATTTCACATTATCCCTATTATCTCGGCTTCCACACCCAATTACGATGCAAATCGCCGGCATTTTAATTAACAAAATACCTAAACACACAAAAAAACACAAAATCCGATAATTGACGTTTTCAATTAAAAGAGATGGACGATAAGTATGAAAACATTCATTTTCCCGCCAACATTTGCTTGCTTGTCAATGTCAATGTGTACTGGGTGGTTAGCAATCCCCTCGTTTTTATTCGAATCGGTGACTTCATCGATGAGTTAGCTATCTTTGTTAAGTAAATGAAAAATGACAATGACCGACATAGAATGATGGATCCATAGGTAAAATTTGATATGAATAAAAACACAGGGTTTGAAGTTGGAAAGAAACTGTAGGAAAACTCACTGCTTCATTCGCAGAATTTCGCTTTTGAGACGGTGGTGGATTATTTTGGAAGCAGACAGCTTCTGCCAACTAAACTTGGACGTGGATTACTTTGTATACTTGATGGGCCGTGGATTTCCCTTCCTTTTGCGGGTATCCTTCCTGATTTTGTGTCTCCAAATTTTGACAAGGTAGGATTTGATGGAAACTTATGGAAAGACACGTCCGCCAGTGAATAGGAATTATTTTTATGAATAGGCACACTACACACAATCACCATTGTTAGGAAAAAACCGAGGAAATAGGTAATAGTTTCTTTCAAAAGTCTTGTCTACAAACCACTGTCAACGGCTGTCAACCATTGTTTTCATACTCTTTTGGCGTCTGACAGTTTGATGCCAGAGAGAGAGGCTTTTAAATTGAAAAGGGCAATTCAAATCTGGACGTTTATCCAGAATGTGACAGAATCAATGTCAATGACATACAGAATAAACAAAACAGTGCTAGACCCAATGCTTGACCCGAACTTCCATATTGAATTTCATTTTTGACAGGTCAGTAGATTGCCTACAGATCAATACAGATCAATGTGACACTGACTTCACTCTTTCATACCTTTAAAAATGTTTTTGACAGTTTTTGTCAATTTATAAACCCGCGAATGATGGATGATGATTTTGATCTGAAATGCTTGCCCACAGATTTTGTAGGTACCTCAAAGCCTTCGAAAAGACTCGAGGCATTTTACAAGAAACAAGAGGAAAAACATGAAAAAATTATACAAGACTTACACGCCAGGAAGTACGATATTTGCAAAAAATTCGAGCGCCTATTTGAAAAACTCGCCGATCAACTGAAAGGAAATTTGGAGGATTTTAAACGATTGATTAAAGATGAATTATTTGAAGCAAGAATAAAATCGAATCAGGATAATGCTAATTCTATGGAAAAAAACGATTTTGAAAAAATGTACAGCACAATTCTTCATTATACAAATAAGATGCACAAACTCACGGAAGAGTTTTACGAAAATTTAGTAAAAATTGAAAAAGACAAATCAAAAGGCTTCACCAACATTTTAAAAGATGCTTACGAACAACTAAAACATAACTCGTACAAATTACCAAATCAAACCGACGAACTTATCGAACTTGAAATAGAAAACATTAACCAAACGATTTTGTGCAACAACCGAAGCTATTTGGCACTAAAAACTCAATTGCAAGCAGAAATTCAAAATTTCAACAAAAACGCTATACAAGATCTTCAACAAGTCAGACAATGCTGGGTGAAATTCATACGCGGTCAAGTCGAAAAAAGCCTAGGCACCTTGAAAACCCAATATTCTCCAGATTTTTTAAAAACCATGGAACAACTCAAAGAAAAAACCAAAGAAGCCGGCGCTCGCCTGAGCCACGTGATCAATACCCAAGACGCAAACCGATGGCTCAGCAACGTACAGCACGCGTTGGCTCAGCTCGATCACAAGGCTAAGAAAATCACGACCAACTATAAACAAGCGACGGTGCTGATTTATCATCGGTGTTTCCAGGAATTGAAAACTGTCGAAGACGCAATGGCTCAGCTAGCTAAACCTGAACCGTTTTCGAAAGAACAAATCGAAATGTACTCGCCGAATTTGGAGGAAATTACTAAAATGTACGATGCTGAATTGGAGACTATACAAAAGGTATGAATAGTGCTAAAATATTGTACTTCTATAATTTTAGTTTGTTATGTTTTAAAGAAAAGTATAGAAATATGCGTGTATGGTTGGTTGGTTGGTTGTTTAGGATGCAGAGTGAACAGGCCCAATTGGGTGGCCCCAACATTGATATTGTCCTGTTCGTCTTTTAGTCAGGGAAAAGTTTCGTGACCTTGATTAGGTTCATGAGCCTCTTCACAGTGTGGTCTCTCTTTGGTGAGTTTAGAGATAGGGTCTTCTGGCCGTATTTGTTTATATCTCCA
This sequence comes from Ceutorhynchus assimilis, assembly GCA_917834065.1. Lineage (NCBI taxonomy): Eukaryota > Metazoa > Arthropoda > Insecta > Coleoptera > Curculionidae > Ceutorhynchus > Ceutorhynchus assimilis. The sequence continues at coordinate 12,129,507 of OU892281.1, forward strand.
CCAGCGTAAAGCTTCACATTCGAAGACTATGTAGGTGGCGGTTTCATCCTCCTTATCACAAAGTCTGCATATGGGTTTTTCTTGGAGGATGCCCATTGTGCGAAGGTGAAGGTGTTTTTCCAGGCGGTTATTAGCCTGATTGATTCCTGTTTAGTTGTAGGATCTCTTCAGTAAGTTTAGGTGATCGTTGTTTTACCATTAGCTTACTGAGTCCGAGCTTCCGAAAACATTGCCAGTGAGTTTGGGTTAGTGTTATCTATACACCTATCGGATGTTCTTGCCGAAGATTTTGTGGTGCCAATTGCCGGTTCAGGACCAGTATAACTGGTTTCTGATCCTCGTCGTGCCAGAGCATCTCCTTTTTCATTTCCTTTATGCCTTGGCACCTTGTTGTCCATACTTAGGTTTTTGAGGTTTTTCAAGCATTCCCAGACAAGTTTGGATTTTATTTCGTAACTGTTGAGTGCTTTGATTGACTGTCTGAGCAGATAAGGATGTTTTACCCTGTGTATCCGCGTCTGGTTTTCTATTAGACAGGATTCGATGGTGTAGATTTCTGCTTGGAATACTGTGGTGTATTCTCCTAAAGGTTGACTGATGTCGCATCTGGGAGTGTGTCCATGTATTCCAGCACCGGTTCCTGTTTCGAAGTCCTCAGTATAACAGGCAATTTATTGTTTAGTGTTTCCTATTGGAACAATCTCGATGGCGAAGGGTTTTCCGCGGGATTTTTTCGGAATCATAGTGGTTAAAATCGGGTTTGTGATTATTTTGGTGATTGCCGCATGTCCATTCGGTTTTGGGTTCCAGTTTTCGTTCAGCTGGAGACGATATGCCCGGATTCCAACCTCCGCTTTGGTTAGAGGTTTAGGATGCTGAATAAAATTTTAAGGTTGGGTATAATCATAAAAATAATAAACATCTATTATAATTAATAGTTAAATGTTTTACTCAAAAAAGAAGAATAATAATAGTTTGGTTATGTTGGGTTGTGGAAGAAAAGGAGGGAAAATTATTCTGGGGGTATGATACAGATATAGAAATAATAATAATAGCCTTGTTCGCGGGTCCGATTCTGAATCGGTTTACAACAAATTCGGGATTGTCGTAAAGCGCATGTCTAGTTGAGAATCGATTCAGGATTATTTTTTACCGCGAACGATTTCGGAACCGAAAACCAAATAATTAGGGAATCCAAACCACGTGACTTTTGCCAACCAGCCGGCATTTTGAAATTTTTATGAGGTTAGAATATGGGTTGTTACCTGTCAACGATGTCAAAAAAGTGTCAGATTTGAGAACTCGCCCCGTGTATTCATAATCCCGCCAAAAGAAAAAACATGTTTTTTGTTAATTGTTTGCCAACCAGGCGCCATTTGGACAGGTCTTTGGATTGCCTAATTCTAAACATTCTGTGATTTGTGAACCTAACCTACTTTTTGATTTTCATTAGGCATCTGTCAAAATAAAAATTCAATATGATGTGGCGGCCAAGGAAATTTATTTTCAATATGTGTTTTTATGCGTATTTTAATTATTTTGCTTCGAGTTTTGCTTGCAACTTTAATTTTGATTATTAATGGCCATTTCCACCAACTATTTTAGGGAAGCCCTAACGATAGGTATGCCCTAAACTGACATTTCTCCATGTAAAAATGTCATTTTAGGGAATACTTATCGTTAGGGTTCCCCTAAAATAGTTGGTGGAAACGGCCATTAATAAAATACAGTGCCGAGCATAAAATTAGGGTCATCCTATAATTTGCAAGCAACTTGGGGCAAAACAACAAGAACTTTTTTAAATTCAAGCAACTACGACAAAATCATTGCATAAAGTTAGTGAACTTTACACCAAAAAAAAAAAAAAAAACAATTCGCAAAAACCAAAAATTTTAAAAATAATTGCAATTTATGGGGTGACCCTAATTTTATGCTTGGCAGTGTATTTGTTGACTAGGTACATAAAATAAATAAAGTCCAAATGAATTGAAATTTAGAGGGATTGAAGTCCTCTACTGGAATCAGAATCGCTGAAAATTTCAGCTTTCAATCTATAATAGAAGAAAAGTTACGACCTTTCAAAGTCTTCGAAAATCTAAATCATAAGATCCTTCTTACTAAAACGATGAAATTTCAATTTTTTTTTTTGTTGAGATTTTGCTCGAGATTTTGTGTCCTAATGGTCAATTAATATTTCCCGAACTACATACACCAAGTTATTCCCAAATTTGAAGCCGAAATCTATGAAAAAAGGCAATCAGAAAAATTGAAAAATTGATAAATCACCCCAAATTGCTTAACACGATTTTATCTGAGGAACTAGGAGTCCAAATGAGTTGAAATTTCCAGGGATTAAAGTCCTCTACTGGAATAAAAATCGCTGAAAATTTCAGCTTTCTTTCTATAATAGAAAAAAAGTTATGACCTTTCAAAGTTTTGCAAAATCTAAATCATAAGGTACCCTCTTAACTAAAACGATGAAATTTCAATTTTTTTTTTGTTGAGATTTTGTGTCCTAATGGTCATTTGATATTCCCCGAACTTCATATACTGAATTATTCCCAGATTTGAAACCGAAATCTATCAGTGGCGCACCCAGGTTTTTTATTTGGGGGGGGGGGGGGGGTTTCATAATGATGAAGGCTCGCCGTAGGCCGGCCGCCATAGGAAGAATTTTTTTCTCCAAACGTCAAAAAAACGTCACTTTGTTAACCCTTGTCAAGATGTCAGAAATTTAATTTCTATGCTGGTAGACAAATCCAGCAGGTTAACACCTGTCAAGGTGGTAGAAATTTAATATAATAACTTATTGTACCACATGCAGATGGATCAAGTCCATGCTAAAACAGAGGACTATAAACTCGACTATTGCTGTAACCTCTATTGAAGTAACCGCGACAAAAGGATGTCCATAGGGCGGAGTACTTTCACCACTCTAGTGGAATTTAGTCGTGGATGAACTTTTGAGGAAACTAAACGATCCAGGACCAGGACGGTATCAAACCTCATGCAGGACGCCTTAAGAATCATTGAGGAATGGTGTACGAGTGAGCAACTTCGCGTCAACCCCTCCAAAACAAAACTCATTCCTTTCACGAGAAAAAGAAATCTGGAGAACTTATTCGCTCCCAGTCTATTCCAAAAAACCTTGGACTTCAGGGAAGCTAAATTTTTAGGCGTCATCCTCGGCGTCATCCTAAATATGAAGCTGACATGGAACCAACACATTCAAAAGATAACCGCCAAAAGCAAGATGACGTTGTTGTCACTGAAAAGAGCGGTTGGGAAAACATAGGGACTGAAACCGTCAGTTTTACAATGGATATACACTACGGTTGTAAGACCAATGATAACATATGGTGGATTTGTATGGTGGCCTAAAGTAAACCAAAGACAAGCAAACCTGCATCTAGCCAAAATCCAGAGACTTGCGTGTCTTTGTATTACCGGTGCCCAGAGAAGCTCACTAACGGCAAGTATGTCAACCTGCTGCTGTTCCAAACAGAAATATATGTCATCGACTCCTGTCTAAGAGAAAACCTGAGGAGGGGATACACAGGTGAAAACATCCTTATCTGCTTAGACGGTCAAGCGTCGATCAATGCACTCAACAGCTTCGAAATAAAATCCAAACTTGTCTGGGAACTCTTGGAAAACATCAAAAACCTAAGTATGGCCAACAAGGTAACCCTTAAATGGCGGCCAGGGTATAAAGGATTTGAAGGAAATGAAAAAGCAGATGCTCTAGCAAGAGATGAAGGATCGGAAACCAGTTATACTGGTCCTGAACCAGCAATTGGCACCACAAAATCATCGGTAAGAACAAAAATAAACCAATGAGTGTATAGACAACACAAAACCTACTGGCAAACTCTTCCGAAGCTCAGACACAGTAAGCTAATGGTATACAACAACCATCACCTAAACTCACTGAAGAAATCCTACAAACCAAACAGGAATCACATCAGGCTAATAACTGGACACTGTAGCCTGAGAAAACACTTTCACATAATGGGCATCCTCCAAGAACCCATAAGCAGACTTTGTGAGTGTGATGAATGCTATACTGAGGAAGATAAAACCGCCACCCATATAATCTTTCATTCTTTGAATGTGAGTCTTTACGCTGGTGGAGATATAGGCAGATAGCGCCAGAAGACCCTATCTCTAAAGTCAGCAAAAGTAACACGGTGAAGAGGCTCCTAAACCTAAACTTTTCACTGACTAAACAGACGAACAGGACAATACAAAAGTCGACGGCTGCAGTGTTGGGGCCACCTAACCTGGCCTGTTCATTCTGCATCTCAACCAACCAACCAACCAAGTGTATGTATAAGTTATGTGTTTACTTCGCTGTTTAATCACCTAAATCAACTCGCTGTCGGAGGCAAAACCTTCTAGGGGTGCCATATATGTAAAATGGAAAGTTTGTAGGTACCTATTAACCAAAATCGCAAAAACAATATTTTTATTGGAAAATTCTTTGTACCAGTTCTAAATTTCGAGGGGGGGGTTTTAACCCCCAAAACCCCCCCTTGGGTGCGCCACTGAAATCTATGAAAAAAGGCACTCAGAAAAATTGAAAAATTGATAAATCACCCCAAATTGCTTAACACAATTTTATATCAGGAACTAGGAGTCTAACTGAGTTGAAATTTCCAGGGATTGAAGTTTTCTACTGGAATAAGAATCGCTGAAAATTTCAGCTTCCTATCTATAATAGAAGAAAAGTTACGACCTTTCAAAGTTTTCGAAAATCTAAATCATAACCTAAAACTACCTTCTTACTAAAACGATGAAATTTCAAATTTTTTATTGTTGAGATTTTATGTCCTAATGGTCACTTAATATCCCCCGAACTACATACACCAAGTTATTCCCAAATTTGAAGCCGAAATCTATGAAAAAAGGCACTCAGAAAAATTTAAAAATTGATAAATCACTCCAAATTGCTTAACACGATTTTATCTGAGGAGCTAGGAGTCCAAATGAGTTGAAATTTTCAGGGATTGAAGTCCTCTACTGGAATAAGAATCGCTGAAAATTTCAGCTTTCCATCTATAATAGAAAAAAAGTTATGACCTTTCAAAGTTTTCCAAAATCTAAATCATAAGGTAGCTACCTTCTTGCTAAAACGATGAAATTTCAAATTTTTTGTTGTTGAGATTTTGTATTCTTAGGGCCATTGATATCCCCCGAACTTTATATACTAAATTATTCCCAGATTTGAAGCCGAAATCTATGAAAAAATGTATTCAGAAAAATTGAAAAACTGATAAATCACCCCAAATTGCTTAACACCATTTTATTCCAGGAACTATAAGTCCAAATGAGTGAAAATCTTGGATTTATTTTCTTCGCTTTTCCATCCACAGACGCGTTTCGATCATCAATGTGCTCGTCGTATTACTTCTACTTTGCCTGCAGGCACTAAACTTGGATTGGTTTTCTTTGCTTTCCTAGCCACACTGATGAAATCTCAGAGATCGAAACGCGTCTGTGGATGGAAAAGCGAAGAAAATTGATTCAAAATACTCACAATTGTGGGGAATTTAGAGGAATTCGTGGAGAATTTAGAGGAATTCGTGGGGAATTTAGAGGAATTCGTGGGGAATTTAGAGGAATTCGTGGGGAATTTGTGTGGAATTTGGAGGAATTTGTGGTGAATTTGAAGGAATTTACGGGAAATTGGAGAAATGTATGAGAAATTGGGGAAATTTATTGGTTTTAACACTGAGCGTAATAAAAATAGAAAAATACATTTCTTATTACGAACAATTTTGGGGATTCTTAAGGAATTTGTAACAAGCATTTGCAGGGAATTTGCGAGCAGTTTGAAGGAATTTGTGGGGAATTTGAAGGAATTTGCGGGAAGTTTGAGGAAGTGTTTGCACAAATTTGGGAGGGTAGGGTGGTTTACCCCTTGTATAATTATTATTGGTGAGTCAAATATTCTACAGGATTGGGTATCCCGTATATTATGTCTTCACTAAACAACTTGTATCCCTCTATATAAAAACGAATCCATAGTTTTATTTTGTGCTCAATTTTATTTGCGGTTAAACCATTAAGATTATTGCTCAAAACTAATCAAAACATTGTTTAGATTTGGAACAATCTAATAAACGAAATGACAAAAGCCGTCGACTACACCTACAAATTTTTAATCGCCGGTTCGGTTTTATGGAAAACGCATTTCTGGCGGACCGAAATTCTTCAAATGATCATGCTCAAAGATATGGAAAACACCGTTCATGAACACGACGCTATTTCCGAAGCCTCCGAAACCAAGTTGAACGTCCTCATAGACACTCTGAGGCAAGAGCCTGGCAAAGAAAAGCTAAAAAAGACATTCGAGGATGTTAAAAAAATGTTTTATGTGTTGGACAATTCGTATAAAGCTCAACACCAAATTGAAATTGCATTGATGAGAAAATATAAACACGTACAGGAATTAAAAGTGGATGTACTTGTAACGGAAGTCAAAAGGTTTTTGAATTTTTATCCACCAGATCCAGAAATAGATCCCAAAATTCAAGTAAACAATTCATGTTGTTGGTTCATTATGATTATTTAATTTAATTTTTCAGAGAAAAAGAGCAAGTCAAACAAGCATAGCACCAATGGACGACACCGAAAACCTCATTTCCACTCAAATGCTCTACTGTACATTCCAAATTAAAGCAATCAGCAATTGGCAGTTTGGATTATGGGAAAGTATCAGCAGCTATTTGGACCTTGCCAGAACCGAGATTTTAGAAGAAACTGAAAAATGGATAGAAGGCCATTTGAAACGTGCCGATAAACGATTGGAAATAAGGCTTGGGGTGAATCGAACTCGCTTGAAGAAAATTGAGGTTTATATTTATGAGGAAAGGCTAGAGGAGTTGTGCCTACATCAAAGCAGATTTGATGAGCATAAAATTGCTGTTGAAAGAGATTTGGAGAAACTTAAATATGAATTCAAGTATTTTTTATTTTTTTTAATTTATTATATATAATGTGCAATTACTTTTTAGGAAAGATCAATTTGAGTTTGAAACAAACGTAGATGCCTATAAAAACGAAATTGCTGCATTGAAAACGAAAAGTGTTTCCTCGGAAAACTCATCCGCAATTGCTGGAATCATGCAAATTTTAAATGCACGCACTGTATTTATTTTAGGAGAAATCGACAATTTTATTTTAGAGAATCTGAACAAGTACGATAATTTTTTCAGTAGTGTTAAAGCCAGTCACGTCCTCTTTCTCAAAAATATTAAATTATTTTCTGAATATGGTAATTATTCCATAACGGAGATAAAAGATTTATTGAAAAATATGGAAAAAGTTGAGAATCAAGTTGAGAAAGTACTGAATGATATTAGAAAAGATGCGGCAAGTCACAAACAAAAATTAATAGAAAATGTTCAAGAAAAAAAAGCAGAAGTTACTTGTACGTTGAATGGAATTGATAATGAACACAAGTTTATGGAAAATATTAAAAAGAAGTTGAACAATCTGGAAAAGCAATTGATAAAAGAAGTGTACATGTTTCAGAGAAAATTCCAATCACTCACTGACCAGTTTGATAAATCTGAAGAACAAATTACGAAAAATTGCGGCGATTTTAACTATTACAAAGTAATTGCGTTGATTGAATGATTAAAATGACTCATCAGGACTAAGACATGAAACTAAAATTTCATCAAACTATAAATTTTTCGATTTTTCAATTTTACAACTGAAATTCATCCTCATCTAAAAGTCGTGATGAAACATTGAAACAAATTACCGGTGTGAAGTTGGTGGCCAAAGATAGAAGCAAAATTTTTAACTTTTTTCATTAAAAATGAAATGCTAACGTCACAATTTCGATTTCACAACTTGCTCTCACTTCTGTTATTACAGTCCACTTCATTAAAGCTGCTATGGACATTTAAATACCTTTTTATATACATACTTTTGAAGATGAGGTATTGGGTGGTATGAATAAACACGAAGTACGTGCTACTACTACAAGTATTAGTATGTTCTTCGTAGTATTTACTTCACAAAGAAGCATTTACTAATTTCCGGTAAGTTCGAAATGTAGTATCTACTTCGTTTTGAAGTAAATACTACGTAGAACATACTAATACTTGTAGTAGTAGCAAGTACTTCGTTTTTATTCATACCACCCAATACCTCATCTTCAAAAGTATATGTATATAAAAAGGTATTTAAATGTCAATAGCAGCTTTAATGAAGTGGCCTGTAATAACAGAAGTGAGAGCAAGTTGTGAAATCGAAATTGTGACGTTAGCATTTCATTTTTAATGAAAAAAATTAAAAATTTTGCTTCTATCTTTGGCCACCAACTTCACACCGGTAATTTGTTTCAATGTTTCATCACGACTTTTAGATGAGGATGAATTTCAGCTGTAAAATTGAAAAATCGAAAAATTTATAGTTTGATGAAATTTTAGTTTCATGTCTTAGTCCTGATGATGGGTGGTATGAATAAAAACGAAGTACACATCGCGTATTAGTATGTTCTACGTAGTATTTACTTCAAAACGAAGTAGATACTACATTTCGACATTACCGGAAATTAGTAAATGCTTCTTTGTGAAGTAAATACTGCGAAGAATATACTAATACTTGTAGTAGTAGCATGTACTTCGTTTTTATTCATACCACCCATTGAGAGTATGTAGGCAAGCGTGTTAAGGCATTTACTACTGATACCACGATGTAGAGCCTACGAGCGCTGTACATTAGTATAGTAAGAAATATTGAGCAACGCGGTGTTTCGTATTACAAAGCCTACTATGTTATAGAGCAGATCGATTCTGAGGGTTGGAAGCATATTTTTTGAAATATTTCAAAATCTGCTTGTTTCAACAGATTCATATTTGAAGCCCAGCAACCCGGAACAAGGGGTGCAATTGAGGGTTGGACGCATATTTTATATATCTATATATATTAATCAATGTTTGTTTGTTTGTTTGTGCCTTATGCGCTTCTACACCATTTATCCGATTACGATGAAACTTTGGTAGGTTGTTATGGCCATCCCAAGAAAGGTTTGTGGATAGGTTAAGCATCTCGGAAAAAAAAAAAATATTAAATTAATTATTAATTTTAATTATAAACAAACTCATTCACATTACACAACAACATAACCCAACTTTTTTTTGACAACATGAAACAACGTTGCACATTTCATTTATTTAAGCTTGCGCATTCAACTGACGTAACTTTATTATTATTTTTTGACTTCGAGAACGGCTGGATCAATCTTGAATTTAATACCACGTGTCTCTATATAAGCCGAATTCGATTGACCTAGATTAGATCGATTTGGTTTCAATTTAAGTGAACTTCTCCTGATCCCGATAATTTTTTTGTGGATGAGGCTGCACTGATCCAACCTCAATCGAACACAGTGTGGTACACTTAAATTGAACCAGATCGATCTAATCCGGTTAGTCGAATTCGGCTAAAAGTTTAGTTGCGTGAGACTCTGATACACTGGAACGCCTATAAACAGCCCCGGGCGCGCCAGAGCAGCTTTAGAGTGCTTAAAATGCGTCACTGAACTCACTGGCAAGCGACTCTGGTATCGGATAAAAAATTTAAAAAAACTTTTAGAAAATCAACAAAAAAAGTGGGTCATTAACTAGTCTGAAATATTTTTTGAAAATTGAATAGGTTAACCGTAATTTTAGGCTATGGTCCGAATATAACCAAACGTTGACCAAAGTAACCGAATCGGTTGACAGATGGTTACTGAAAATTCCGGTTACTTGGGGAACGCAAATATGAAATAAAAAATTATTGACAGAAATTACAGATAAAACCAACAGAACCGACATCCGATAGCCGATAGGTATTTTGACATTTGGTTAACCGGATTTCAGGACACCGAGGTCCAAAAGTAACTACTTTTCCAGGAACCAATGTAATTTGATTACTTTTGGACAGCGAAACCACAACCCTGGTTACATTCGGACCACAGCGTAAATATGAATCTGTTGAAACCAGCAGATTTTGAGATATTTCAAAAAATATGCTTTCAACCCTCAGTTGCACCCCTTGTCCTGGGTCGCTGGGGATGAAATATTTTTTCAAAATTGAATCAGTGGTTCAAGTTAACTGTGGTTCAAATCTAAATCTGTTGAAACGAGCAGATTTTGGGATATTTCAAAAAATATGCTTCCAACCCCCAGTTGTACCCCTTGTCCCGGGTTACTGGGGATGAAATAAGTATATATATTTTTTTTAAATTGAATAATCATGACGATTCAATTGGTTGATTGATGATTCAATGATTCAATAGGCTGATTTGTCTATTCCAGGCTCTTGAGCCTCTCCCTGTTTTCTTTAGTTTTTCAGTTCAAGAGCCGGGAATAAGGAGATTATTAATTGAAACTGAAAAATTGAAAAATTAACAAGTTGTCTCTGTCACTGATGGTTCAAAGAAAGCGCTACTATACTTTCTAAAGCTGTCAAAGTTGAGGTGTATTTGAAAACTATGGATTGAATTTACTCCGATTAACTCCATTTTTGTTGCACTTGAAATCCCTACATAAGAGAGGGTATAACTTAACGAAAATGCTACACTTGATATGACTACTTGAAATATCAAAGTTGAGGTGTTTACTTTTAGTAATTGAAAAGTTGAAAAAATTCGGAAAAAAATGTCGCTTCCCAATAAAAGAAAGCGCTACTTGTGACAAGTGAAAACTGTCGAAAAATTGATCTACAGGGTGGTTCAATTTGGAAACTTTCAATGGAAAACGTCAATTTTTGGATCATAAAGTCTGTTTTTTTTTTAAGATAAAAGTCAAAATGACATTATGTTGGCAATACAATGTAAAATTGTCAATGCTTTCAAATTTTTTATATAAAAAAGGCTTGTTTTGCCAACATAGTTACTAAATTTTTGACTTGGGAAATTATCTTTAAATAAAACACAGAGTTTACAACGAAATCTTGATTGGTGCCAACCAATGACGCGCAAACCGTATTTTGATATCTTCAACCGTTTTGGTGCTGTGTTTGACCACCTAGTATATCAATTTTCTGACAGTTTAAACTTGACATGCCAGTCATGAGTAGCGCTTTCTTTCATTCCGAATTTCTTCAATTTTTCAGCTCAAGAGCCTGGAATAGACAAAAGTCGAAACAAAATTAATAATCTCCATATTCCCGGTTTTTGCCTTGAAAAACCAAAGAAAATAGAAACATTTTTAAAGATTTTTAAAGATAACACCCTGTATGTATGTCTGTCATAAGCGATTTCCATTTTGATTGCACTAGTACACTTTTCTTGACAGTTGACGTTTAAACCACTACATATTTGTCAACTGTCACTGTCAAATGTGATCAAATCGAAACCGCCATCAATTGCTCTTTTCCCTTGGAAAACTTTCTATATTTGTCACACTTGAATTGAACAGAGAGTCACACCTGGCCTATTTGGAAATTCCAATACACAAATTGTCAAAATTTAGGGGTTTTCTTTTAGCTGTTCGAACATCATTAGACACTTTAAGCTAGTCCTGAATTTCAAACGTGTCCGTATGCGCCTCGATCGGCGGATGCGCAGAATAGATACGGAGGTTTTGTTGCGCCATAAACACAGTACCTATAGATAAAAAGAAAACCTACTAACACAGCTACAAAACTTTTTGAGGTTAGAAAACGTTTCAACCAATTCAATAGGTGCACCTAATTTAACCGTGATTTAAATATGAATCTGTTGAAACGAGCAGATTTTAAGATATTTCAAAAAATATGCTTTCAACCCCTTATTTGCACCCCTTGCTAGGAAAGTAATATTTTTTCAAAATTGAATCAGCACCTAAGTTAACCGTGGTTCAAATATAAATCTGTTGAAACGGGCAGATTATGAGATATTTCAAAAAATATGCTTCCAACCCACAGTTGTACCCCTTGTCCCGGGTTGTAGGGGACGATATATAAATATTTTTTTTAAATTGAATCATCACCTAAGTTAACCGTGGTCCAAATATGAATCTGTTGAAACGAGCAGATTTTAATATATTTCAAAAAGTATGCTTTCAGCCCCTTATTTGCACCCCTTGTCCCAGGTTGCTGAGGATGAAGTATTTTTTTACAATTAAATCGGCACCCAAGTTAACCGTGGTTCAAATATGAATCTGTTGAAATGAGCAGATTTTCAGATATTTCAAAAAATATGCTTTCAACCCTCCGTTGCAACCCTTGTCCCGGGTTGATGGGGATGAAATATTTTTTTCTTTAAGTTGAATCAGCACCTTAGTTAACCGTGGTTTAAATATGAATCTGTTGAAACAAGCAGATTTTCAGATATTTCAAAAAATAAAATAACATCAAAAAAATCCTCTCGTATACCCCTTAATATATTTTCCCTTTCCCCAAGATTCTGGGCGGGTTGTTTTTGCTGCTATGTAACTGTGGACATTTTCAGAAATTTTACTCCGAGTGGCATTTCGTGCGACATTCGGCAACTTGACGTTTCTAGGGTATTTCGACCCCGCTAAATCCGAATCCGGATGTTGCCAAGCCGAATTTTGCCTCCAATGGCCTCAAATCCAAGATGGCGGCCAAACTAAGGGCCTAAATGACATTTTTCTTAAAGTGTATCGTTATTGACCGGCGAGATGTCGTTTCATATGTTTTTGGAGTCGCTGAACATGAATATGAGTACCGGAAGTCGATTCGGATACCAGAAGTACCATAATTCAGGATGGCGGCCTAAACACAGAACTTTCAGAAGTTGGCATATTGTGAAGTGCGGCGTAACGGCACATATGTTTTTGACGTCGACTAGATCAAAAATTAGCACCAGAAATCGATTAGGCAACCGGAAGTACCGTAATCCAAGATGGCGACCGGTTGGGGCTTGACAGGTAACTAAGTTTTATACTGACATTCAGGCTTCTTCCAAACGATATTATTTCCTTTTTTATACATAGTTAATTATTTCATGTTACAGATACAATAAACTATCCATTAAAGCTGGAACACGACAGAAGAGAACTGCATCTTCACGCCCAATTCGCAAGGCTTCAACGTCAAGAACAGCGCCTCTTCCTAAGAATTGGTCCAACTATGTCGCGCTTTATGAGAACAAAGCTTAGGTAGCAGCTCTTATTTAAAATGAAATATTGACAGCCGATTACGGGGAGACTACAGTAGTTGTCGCTGGAGGGTTCGCTGACGAACTACAAGTATCTGCTAGCAATGAGATGGACTTATATTCCATGCGCTGACCGGTTGTGACACTAACTCATTCATAGCAGGTCGGTGTTCAGTTTACTTTTTTTACGTATATATTTTTGCTGCACTAGACACTTATTTAAATTCATATTACAGGTATAGGAAAGAGAGGTGCTCTAGTTCCAAGCTTCTTGATGGACTCGCAGTTGCAGAAGTTCAGGAGAGATTTTTGTCAAAGTGCGAGCAATTCATGGTACTTTTGTACAAGAGAAGAGAAAATACCTGTGATGAAGCGAGACACATTCTTCCTGGAAAAGTTTCAAGTCCTGAATTGTTCCCAGCTACGTCTGATGCAGCCCATGTTCACATTCTCCGAGCCGCGTACCTAGCCGAGGTCTGGCTGAATGCACATATAGCAAGGCCAGACCTTCCTGATCCTTGCCGGTACGGATGGCGTCTGAAGGAGAATTACATCCCATCAGTCTACACCACCCTGCCAGCGGTGCCCATGTCCTGCACGCAGTTACTGAGTTCCGGCTGCAGGTCAGGGTGCGGCAAACTTGTGTAAACATATTTCCTATCGCTTTTCCAACCTCATATTCGTGTTCAGCGACCTCCAAAACACTTGTGGTCATACCCAGCACGTCATATTATAGCAACTTTAAGTTTGGTATTTGGGCCCCAACCGGTCGCCATCTTGGATTACGGTACTTCCGGTTGCCTAATCGATTTCTGGTGCTAATTTTTGATCTAGTCGACGTCAAATCGTATGTGTCGATACGCCGCACTTGACAATATGCCAACTTCTGAAAGTTTTGTATTTAGGCCCCCGACGGCCGCCATCTTGAATTATGGTACTTCTGGTATCCGAATCGACTTCCGGTACTCATATTCATGTTCAGCGACCCCAAAAACATATGGAACGATGTCTTGCCGGTCAATAACGATACACTTTAAGAAAAATGTCATTAGGCCCTTAGTTTTGCCGCCATTTTGGATTTGAGGCCTTTGGAGACAAAATTCGGCTTGGCAACATCCGGATTCGGATTCAACGTCAAGTTGCCGAATGTCGCACGAAATGCCGCTCGGAGTAAAATAGAGTAAGATTTCTGGAAATGTCCACCAGTCTAATTGGGCGTTTGGGTATCTTCGGAAAATTTTGTTACTATCATTTGCTACCAACTTCACACCGGTAAACAAATTGAGATATTATTTTGACCAGTCGTCTTCATATAGGATTTCTCTGAACAACTTAAAGACATGTCCCAAAAGATTATCGAAATAACCGAATACCTAGACGATCCTTTTCCAATAAGAATTTACTCGGACAAATCGAATGTTGATATAGAACCTGAGGCCGCAACTGCAGAAAATTACAAAGCCGTCGACGAATTGACAATGAAACTTTTCAATGTTAAAATTCCACTTTACAACAACGACTACAATGAGGAGAAATATTATTTTTTGAAACTCAACAAACTCATACGGGATTATTGGAACGATATTATCGCATACGGAATGGAATTTTATGCAGACCACAGTCGGGGATTTTATTTGGATGATGAAATGGTAATAAATTAGTCAACGAAATTTTTTTCTAAATAATTATTCCAGATTGAACCAGGATTAGTTAAACTTATGCAAGGCCTCTACAAAAAATTCTCCAACATTCAAAGTCAATGCGAAATGAGAACATTGCAAGACACAAAAGAGTTTATTTCGTTCGCTGCCAGATGTGTATACGTTCTTCAAGATTGCATCGAAACTTACATAGACGAATATGCAAGAAAAGCTTTGAAAAATTTCGATGATTTTTACGAAATTGAAATCCAACGAGACATGAGGAAGCGCAAAAAATGTGTGCAGCAAAAATATGAAGAGCTCAACAAAAAATTGAAACCTTTGCATGGCCACCCCACAAACAAAAAGCTTTTGGAGAATTTACAAATTGAGGCGGAAATTATTTACAGTGAGGCCAAGGAGTTGTTTGAAGATATCAAGGAACCATATTTGGAAAAATTAAACGATCAGTTTGGTAAAGCAGTTGACGATTTCTTTGCTTTGAAGGACATTATTCCTCCAATCATTAGGGTACCAATTATTAAAATAGTTTTTATCAATTTATACAAAACTTATATAATTTCCAGCTGATAAATGATGTGCGAAATGTCATAGAAGATCTTGTTTTAAAACTAAACGAAAAAGTCCAATTGATAAGAATGTTGATTGAATTTGGTTCACACGATAAATCGGCTCAACAAAATATCATTGCCCATTGTAAATCTTTTTTATTGGTCTACGATGCCAAATCATTTTCCAAAACTGACACAAACGTACTTTCCAATGAACTAATAGATTGTAGTTATTCGCACAGTTTATTTACAATGGAAGAATCGTTTTCAGCAAAATCGCCGCCTCCGTCTTTAACACCCACACCGGGACTGAGTGGATGTGTCAGTGGTTGTGTTTCAGATTCGTTTTCAAATTCAGAAGATATGGATTTGTTTTCTATCGATATCAGAGATGCTTACAATAAATACTCTAATGAAGTGCAAAATGAGAATTTCGATGAAATGTTGCAAGTTTTGAGGATTCAATGGCAAGAAGCTGTTACGAAGGTGATGAATTTGTACACAGTGAAATATGATAATAGAAAATAAATGCGTTTAGTTTTTAATTCTTAGTTATTGGAAGTTGGTAGTGAGGATGGAGTAGTAATGAAACCAGTCTTATGTATTTCTAAAACTTTGTTCATGTTGTTAATTATGCGTGGTTTATTTCTCTACATAATAAAAATCATTGTAGTAGGTACGAAGATTTCGATCCTGTTATATCAAGATGTGCGTCATGAGAGAAGACCAAACAGAGAAATGGTACCTCGACAAGAAAAGGACAAAAGGTGAAGAGACCAGAAAAATAAATTGTTGAGTCACTATCATGGTCGACAATGGAAGTTTTTCGCGTGATTCAAGTTGGGAGAATGTTGGACCGTGTTTTGGTATTACATTTACCCTTGGGGTTGATACTTTCTGATATTTTCACTTTTTTCTCACCACTTTGAACTAGCAATGGGGTTCTAATAAAAACAATCGTCCGCTAAAGCATCACATTAAGTTAAGGTATCTTTATTGAAAGATTTTCTAGCCTTGATTTCAGCATTTTGTGGTGTGACTTTCCCAGGCTGTGATATAGATGACTTCAGAACAGGATTCTTCAAAGGCTTTGATTATGGCAGTCTGTAGGTCTGACATGCGGCTCTCCAGTTTGCCTTTATCACTGGTCTCCCTCAACATTCCGTAGCTTCACTCGAACTTAGTTCGATCCAAGGGGCAAACCACCTACTAATTCTTTGCCAAAACTGTGGGGAATTTAGAGGAATTTATGGAAAATTGAAGGAATGTATGAGATATTGGAAGAATTTTTATGCACGATTGATTGTCTTCATTTTTAGATTAAACAATCAATTTTTGTATTCTTTCATTCTGAAAACCTTCGAAAGTTCTGACTTCAAGTAAGCTAATCTATCTGAACTTTCTGAGAATATGATCACATCATCTACAGACACCAAAAGAAAAGTTTCAACATCAAAATATAAGCAGGGATCTTTCTAATCCTAAATTTAAAAGATTTTTAGGGAACAAACTGTTCCAACATTTAGGTGCCTGCTTGAGACCAAACAAAGATTCATAAAGTTTACATATCAGATTAGGATTTTCATCAAGTCCCTGTGGTTGTTTCATGTACACTGGCTTTTCTAGAGTTCCATATAAAAATGCAGGACTCACATCTGATAGTTGCACGAAAAAATAAGGATAATAATACACGAATCGTCACCATTCTAGCAAATGGTGCGTACACATCTTCATCAAGTGAGTACTTCACGGAATATCCATTTTGAATATTCAATAATCTCCTGATTTTCAGGTGCAGACACTAATTCCCATGTGCAGTTTTCTTTGAACGAATCCAGTTCTTGATTTATAGCTTCTTGCTAGCCACCATCTTTCACTGCTTCATCATATGTTTGTGGTACATCAGAAATTGTTGCACCCGCAGAAAGAGCTACCATAAAATTTGCTTCAAGCTCTAATAGTCTTTTAAGTGTTTAGGAAGTTGTCTGATTCTGGTGCTGGTTTTTCTGATGTTTTGTTCCGTCTCATTTTGTCCATTTTCAAGCTCTATAACTTTTACTTGTTCTGAAACCTCTTTTTCTTCGTCTTTTTCCTTCTCCTTATTGAATTCTATACAAATTTGGCCTTAATTTGTTATTTCAACAAAAACTACGTTTCTTCCCACCAATATTTTCTCAGTTTCTGGTTCCCGCAACCTGTAGCCATTATTGGTGTACCCAACCAATATCAACTTTTCACATGAGAGTCAAGGTTTGAGGTTCTTTCCTCTTTTGGTATTAGGTTATAAGCTGTTGTACCAAAAAGTTTGATTTTATTCAGGTTTGATTTTGCACCCTACCAGATTTCTGTAGGACATTGATGTTCTGGTAATGTTCTAGATTGAATTCTATTTGTTAGGTACACACTGCAGTTCTTACAGCTTCTCCCCACATGTTCCTTTCTAGTTTCGCATCAAAAATAAGACACCTTGCCTTTTCACGAATAGTTCTGTTGTATCGCTCTGCAATTCCGTTCTGCTCTGGATTGCGAGCAACAGCGTACTGAATTTCTATTTCCCTTTTGCTACAAAATCTCTTAGATTCAGTGGACGAGTACTCACCACCATTGTCACATCTCAATCTTGCAATCCGAGTACCAAACTTTGCTTCAACTTGGGGCACATATAGTGTAAACTTGTTGATAACCTCACTCTTCTTCGACATCAAGTAAATCATTCCAAAATGCGAGAAATGGTCAATGAAGCTCACATAATACGACTTTCCATCGTGTGTTGGTGGATTTATTGATCCACAAACGTCCGTTGACACTACTTCTAAGATACGTTTCAAAGGGCCGTCTTGTTTGTTTGCCCTGAAGACAGACTTCACAAACACTAGGTGCAGGAAACTTGCATGAATGCCCCCTTCGTCTATGCTAAAGCAACATTTCATTTGATGTTAAATGTGTTTCTGCTGTTTCAGGGAGTTTTAGTACAATTACATAGAGATTTCCACATAGATGGCCTTTCAAAATCATTTTTCCATTTCTAATTATCTGTGCTTGCTTATCTGTCAACAGGACTTGATAACCATTTTCTGCAAGTTTTTGCACTGATAGTAGATTATGAAACAGACATACATTTTTTTATTAAAACATGCCACTGTCAGTTTTCAAGTTCAGATTCCCTTTCTTTGTCGCTTGCATAGTCTCCGCTTGTTTTGCAACTTTTATTGAGTATGAAACTTCTTGCGCGTTAACTAAAAACTGTCCAATGCCGTCATCTACCAGATGATTCGTTGCATCACTATCTATTATGAATTTGATCTCTCCACTCTTGCACTGGATTGCACATGATTCTTCGCTTATTTGTGAGGTATCTTCACTTGCATCCTGTGTTAGAAATGTTATTCCATCACCTGATCTGTCACTACCATCAATACTTTCTTCAGCTACATGCACTTTTCCAGTGCCAGCTTTACCAAACTTATGGCATTCATACTTCATATGACCCTCGACTCCACAGTTATGGCATTCGAATGGAAATGGCCTCCTTTCGTAATTTCCTGAATAATTTCCTCGAGAATGTCCCCCTCTTCTCTGCCAATTTTTTCTAAATCCTGTAAATGCTACCTGGTCAGTGCTTGATTCACCTTCTTTATTTTCTTTTCTTGTTTCTGCAAGCAGCAATTTATTTTTCACAAAATCTAAGGTGACTTTTGATTCGTCTTGGCAAAACATGACATCTATTGCCGTGATAACTGCAAGCAAATTAATGTGCGAAATTGAAACTGGAAGATCCACAGGTTGCTGATAGAATGGTAATCGATGAAAGATTTTAAATTGAAATTGAAAGATATCGAAACTGAAAAGGATATTTTTTTTACCTTGCCTGACTTTACTTCCAAACTCCACTCAGTTGGCCAGCTCTTTCAGGAAGTTCAAGTCCAATGCGAAGGAGTGCAAATGGAACCGTCTTGATTTAACCGGTCGCGGCAAACGAAAAACCGCAGGTGTATTTTCTCAAACCACACGAAACGGACGGAGTGTTTTTGGCGACTCTGGCGTTGCTGATAGTAGCTGTGAGACTACTTCATTGCTCTCAATTTTTCCGCCAGCCGCTCTCAATTCACAGACTGTTTGTTCGAAGGTAGTTAAAAAAATATTAGTGGGGGTTTCTGCCAAAAACTTTAGCCCTCGAAGTTTTTTTTGTAGCACAACTTGAGTTGAAATGCTTTTCATAGTGTATGTGTTGCTCAAAGTTTCTAGGATTTCTTTAGCTGTCGGTTTTGTCTTCATCAATTCCAGCATATTGTCTGCTAAGCATTGCACTATTATATTTCGGGCTCTCACGTCGTCTTTCTTCCATGTTTTCAGTTCCTTCTCTTTTGCAGCCACATCAGGCGCTGCGAGGGATTAACAATAGGGGGATCTATTGTCAAAACGTAGAGCACTCCAACTTGCTCGTGAGCTAACTTAACCCTAAATTCCCATTTAGAAAAGCCTGTGCCGTTGAAGAGCGTCACATTTATATGATGCGGGATTTGAGCTGCCATTGCTATAACTTTCACTTCTTGAATGCTTTCTGCAGTGAGCCTCACTGCCACGACTTACACAATACTAAACATTCACTTTACTTTTCAGTTTCTACTAACAGCCAACAGTGTCCAACTATCGCTGGGCCCATAACCTATGAGAGTTTGAGGAATATAGTGCATGGACAAAAGTTGGACTGCGATTTGTAATAATCTTTATTTATTATAAACTTTGAGAATTCCACTTCTGGCTTTCTCTTGACAACAACAACAACTCAAAAAGCCTAACATGTGTTATATGTCAACTGTCGAAAATATTAATTTTTGACAGATGGAGGATTTCAACACTACTATCGTAAAACACAAAAATCCTTATTGATACAACCATGTTTGGTTTTATGTATTGGCAATAACAACATTATCCAACCATCAGATTGTCAACTAATTCTCCTCATCAATATTGAGTATATAAAAAAATTGGATTATTTAAAGCATAACGCTTTGAAACAAAGATGGGAAAATACGCAATAAATAATGGAATGTACAAAAACCAAAACAAATCTTTTTAAAAAATATTAGAACATTGAAAAAAAAAGAAATATAAAACGATATAAAAAAAAAACATAGAAGAAAATATAAAAAATACAAAAATTGTGTAATAAAAATAGAATGTAATAAAAATAGAAAAATAACATAACATAAACAATTTTGAGGATTTTTATGGGAATTTGTAACAGACATTTGCAGGGAATTTGCGAGCAGTTTGGAGGAATTTGCAGGGAATTTAGAGGAATTTGTGGAGAATTTGGAGGAATTTGCGGTAAGTTTGAGAAATTGTTTGCACAAATTCGGGGGGGTGGTTTTCTCCTTGGTTCGATCAGTACCTCTATAGGATTTTTAGGATAAGTTTAAATGTGAGCCAGCTGCAGTGTTGCTAATGAGGTAAAGTCGGATTACCCAAGTTTCTAGTTGAAATTACCCGATCTTTACTCGCGTTTGCTGTGATGTTGCCACGTTTTTGAGTCTAGGAAAGGGTCATATTCCAAAATAGCGCTAAGCAAAAAAAAAAAGTATTTCAGGGGTCCACGTATCTTTATTTTTTTTAAGGGTATAGGAGAGAAAAGGATAAAGATACACTCGTGCTTCGTACCATATCAAGCCAAACGATATTAGGTTTGTTCGGAGTTAGTTCAGAATCAGTTCGGAATTAAACAGCGCTTGCGGATTTCTTTATTCCGAACATATTTAAACAAATGCGCAAGCGCAGTTCAATTCAAGACTGATTCTGAACTAGTCCAAACAATCCTAATGCTAAAGTTGCAAAGTCGCATTTCGCATCAAAATTTATTTCAAGTTAAGTTAAAGGATAGCTGACAGATAGATAGATTAGGATTGTCGCCGGCCCGAGTCTCGGATTCTCTTTCCTTGATCTTTCTATTTTCTATCTTTCTTTATAGAAGGGAAAATAAAAGAGAAGTAAACATGACCGGAGCACGCTTGACAGAAACGAAACATTACCTTAACTGATAGTCACTGTAAACTGATCGGCCATCCGCGCCATCTACGACAATTTCCAAACATTGTAAAAGTTAACAAAGCTTCGATTACCCGAAAATACCTGATTTATAAAATGTTAGAAAATTACCCCACTCTCAGTCAAATTACCCGTAAAATCGGGTAATTACCCGCATATTGGCAACACTGGCCAGCTGTGATCGGACATTGTAACTGTGTCCGACACCTACCAGCCTTTAACTGATTGAAATCGTCAAAAGAAAAAGTTCTGAACTATTTCAAACCGTAATTTCCAATAAATATATCTTACCTATTATACAATAATCCATTGTAAAAATCTATATAACCACATTGTAACCAAACGTACCTATATAATATTTCGTTATTTTGCGCGACTCAAGACTCCTATTCGAAACCGCAATTGCATTGTTAATCGAAAACAATATTAAATGTACAATAATTAGTATTTGCAATTTGCGATTATAAAATATGTACATAATTTTCTCAGGCTTTACTTAGGAAGGTATATATTCACGTCGCAAATTGGGGATTTCACAAATCTCGCCGTATAACAATTTATTGTCCGTTTGGTGTGTGTTGCAATTGCGAAGACCATTATTTTTATGAAAAGTGCCCGTAAAAATAATTGCGCAAAGTGTTGCTTCTATACAAATCAATATTTTTGCTTTGTTAATCTACCCACAAAGGTAATCATGCTAAGAATAATTATATTATAGACATATTATTTTCATGCACTGTTTTATTTTAGACAAATAAAGTTAACAAGCGTCAATATTAAATAAAATATGAATAAACAATCTGACTTCCTGATTGAAAAAAATAGACTACTTCCTGCGATTAGAATACATGTATGTATTATATACATATGACGGATGAACTTCTACTGTGTATTGGAAATATCAATTTTTTTTTTTTTTTTGAACCTGGAGCCTTCATGAGAAATTGGTTGTTTTTCATAGTTTTTCAAAAATAAGAACAATCATGCCCACTTTGGGTATGGCAAAAGTGCAGAGGAAAAGAAGCAGGATTACAGAATGAGTGAACTGTAACTCAACAAGGTGAATGGATAATCTTTATCAATCCTCAAAAAATACTTCTATGCTATCTACATATCAATCCTTGAGGAACAAAATAGAACGCCTGACTCCCAGCTAATAATGATGGAATATCTGGAAAGAACTAATAGTAAGACATGAAGATTGAATAGTTGGAAGATAAATCCATATGAAGCTATAGCCCAATGCTACCTAGAAGGGCAACAAAATTATCGAGATGATTGAGTTTTGGGAACAATTTCCAATAAAATTCTGAGGAAAACCACCTATTTAAAATATTATTTGAATCTTAACTATTTAAAAAACGTTTACTGAAAAAAATAAATGTTGCAACCATGTAATGCTCTGTGGAATTGATGAGAACGAGAACGCGCTGCAACAAAAAGGTACCGAACCGAACGGGAGATAGAGAATACGCAACTGGACTAGAGAACAAGCTGGGGCTGGTCCCTTAGACGCATGTCTGTAATTATTCATTATTCAATTTCTATTTTTATTTTGCATTAAACTGATTGTTCAATCCAATTTGTTATTAGTGTGTGTGTCAAGGAGCGATCACAGGTCAGTTGAATAATTGTTATTTTGTTTTTGAGAGTTCAAGTATTTATACAAGTATCATTTTTTTCATTCTTATGTTTTTTTGTTTGTTTATAACATTTTTTATAACATGTGCATTGTTCATGTATTTAACAAAAATCATTTCCTTCTGTAAACAACACAGATAAAGAAGTAAATTAAAACCTAAGAAATTATGTGCTGTCTTTTTGTGCTGATATTTTGATTTTGTGTATTCAGAACGTGCATTAGGGTCTTGTTGAGTTTACTAACATTTTCCTACCCTGACGAGCGAATATCCTACCAAACAAAGGAAAGAGATATTGGCTCAAAATAACAATTATAGCTGGGTAGCATCCCGTATGGGACCTCAGTACCCTCCGGCAGACCGGCTAAGTAACACAAAACTCTTAAGTAAGTAATGTTGATTGAATGTAGTGTGTAACTAAAATTTTAGTACAAGAACAGGGGCGGTACCTAGTTTCAACTTTTATTGAAATAATGACTGACAATTATTATTAAAATGACACAGTATGTTTCGATTTTTAAGGAATGTTAGATCGAGGGTTTCTCTGCCGTGCTCTTTTCCCTCGTTAGTTCCAGGATGAGAGCGGTACGATTTACTTTTACACAGCTTCCCTTAAATTTTCCAAATATTTCCTATGTCGGGCGCATGTCCAGTAAGTAAAATTCAGAAAGTTTCCACAACGTAGGTCCTATTTGTTTTTCATTTCATTTTTCAAAAGATTTGTTGTTTAAAAGGTGATAAAAATTCTCACCGTTCAATCTTACTGAACGAACCCGGGTATGTTATACTACAATTCCTATAAACAAATTTTCCAAATCGTTTCTCCCCAAAAAAAAAAGTCGAATATCGACGTGTGTCCATTTGGAAAACCAAAACAAATACTTTTTTCCTACAGTCAACAAAGTTTATTCGGCAAAAACCAATAAAACGATCTTAAACTGAAAATTGACCGAAAGTTTCCTTTGCGGGGTCGAACAGGCGAGGCCACTTTTCATCTTGGCGGCATTTTATTAAATTTTTCCGGGATCTGCTGCAGGATACATCGGGCGAATTTCGACGACAACCCAGTTCTTGGAGAAATGCCCGCTGAATTACAATTAGGAAAAGTTTTGCCAGGAACGAGGCCCGCCCGAGACACCTGGCTCAAAATTGCTGGAATTTCATCGGGAAAAATTAATTTCGACTTAAAAATTACGTGATGTTTTATTAATTGAATCCTGGTTGATAATGGCGACAAATTAACCCCAAAAAACTCAATGTATTCCAGTAGGTACTATATCACATAACCCAAGAAAAATTAGAAAGTACAAAAGCATTGTTCTTCAAAGAAATTGATAAAATGCCAACAACCTAATCATTAACCGTCTCAAAATTAGGATTTGAAACGATCAAAATAGACGGATATTTGAATGCGCATCTTGCGCAAAATTGCCTATACATATAGAAAGTACCGAGTTATTTAACCTGACCGATAAAAAATTCGCCACATACTCGGTGTAACTCGATTCAATGCATCATTATGTCTTAGGTAATTTTGCATATTAAAAATTTGCAATGTTCCGGATGATTTTGCGTTTGCTCTCTCTTTTTTTTTGTTGCCTGCTGCTTTGGAGAACGGAGAATTAATTGGGTTTCTTGTAACAGGAGCTGATGGGATTGAATTTCCGGAAGAAAGTGATTATACACATACAACAGGAATTTTAAGTTGAATGGCAAATTAAATAGAGAAACTCTTTACAAAATGCCATGTTCACCAAAAATATTTATGCTTTTGTTTCTTACTCTGTTTGCAGCTTTGACCAAAATTCCCTGTTGCTAAATTTTTCTGTGTTTTCACAATTTGTTCCAGTCATAGGTACCATTCTATTTCTACTACTAGAGTGTATTGTCTTTCTCATTTTTTTTACCACCAAAAGTGTTGAAAGTTATCTTTACATCACTCTCCAACATTGAGTCATCGTTTTCTGAGGTAGGTAAATTAAAGTTTTAACAATATTTGTTAAGTGCAAGTTTCAAAACTTTACTCCAGTCAATTTCTGTATCACAATAATTCATTCTGCGCGCAACCATCCCTGTGTTACGAAAAACCCCAGTGACGTCAGTCAACAGTTCGAGGGAAATCGCCCAGCGGATGGAGCGACATCGCTGATACCTGTGGCAACAAATTAATCATTCAGCAACTTTTTGGGACGTTCGAATCCATTTCGTCTTGTACAGAGTGCTGCAATTTGGAGTGTTTTACCAGGAAAAACATACTTCCAGACCAGATAGAGAAAGATCGATTTCCGAGAAACGTCGATCGTCAAAAACTGTATCGCGATATCTTCAATGGTGTGCTCAGTTTTTTTTTTCTATTTCGCTCCCATTTTGAGATATTGACGAAAGTCCGATCTTTTTGAACAGGACACCCTATATATCTATAGCTCATTGGATAGCTCTGCTTTTGCTGATTTCAATGATACAAAGTTCGATAGGTTTATCTTCAAGTATAAAAATCACATGATCGTTTTCCTGTGGGGTTTGGTTTCTAGAACGTTCTCTTTCCTCGACGTAGTCTAGCAGGCAAGTCATTTTTATCTTTAATAATTTTTGCTTTACATTTTTAGATTCTCCCTCATAGATTTTTCAATATATTTTGCTATCAATGCATATTATCATATCATTGTTAAGGATAAATCTTATCTTATCTGTTCTTGAAATATAAATATTATATTTCAATTTTTTATCTAATTGTGGGCTTCCATTTTTGTGTGAGTGTCGATTGGTTGTACCACGTTCCTCTGAGGTAAGTCAATTCAGACTTTTGGACTAATAAATAGGTACTGCTGCTCTGGTTTTCAGAATCAATTATTAGTGTGGGAATATTAGACCATTTGCTCTAAATAGAGTCGGTGAAAACCAAATTTTTGTGTATCCCTATCAACTCTTTATTGAATCCAGGCAGAGGCCTGAATAGCCATTTTCTGTTTGACTCCGTCAAAAGGGTGAATTTTTTTAATAGAAATCCAGACAAGACAAAAATTCAGTTGAAAAGTTTTAATTAGAACATCACAAGAATTTTGACATATTCTGGATTTGATTAATCTCAACCCCAGGTTTATCTCGTAGTATCTATAGTAGCAACCTTAATTTTAAAAGGAAATTTTTGTCTGTTTGGGGGAGAATCTAAAGATTTAATTTCCTATAGTTTTATCTTATTTTGTTCATATTTTTTGCCAGCTAGTGCTACTGTCAGAAACGCAGCATTTTGCTCAATCATAACGAGCATTTTAATTTAATCTTGCTGTTATTATTTTAATTTCACTATTATCTTACCATTATTTTCAATTATTTAATTGTATTTTTTATATTAAAATATATATATTTTTTTTAATTTGCAATAGCTGTAAATACCTGATTCTGTTGAAAGGTAGTGTCTGTAGAGTAAAAATCAAACGAGAAGAAGCCGTTGACGTCAGCGCTGACAAAGAACGCAGATTTCCTTTTCTCTGGGTCCCTCCCATTTAAAGTGAGACAAACGATAACGCGTGTGGCTTCTTCTCGTTTGATTTGTACTCTACAACAATAGTTTTATATTAAATTTCAATTTCAATTTCCTTTGCAAGACACTCACTTTTTGACAGAATTCAGGGATTTAATATTCCAAATATTGTTAACCTTTATTTTTATTAAATTTAACACCAACATTTCTAGCTCCCTCTAGAACTTCACTCAAAATTTGTCATGAAGTTCCAAACTATCAGCTGCTATAAGTAAGTCGTCAAAATAAACTATTACTCCAGGAATATCGCCAAAATTATCATTATTTATTTGTTGAAAAAACTCTGGGGCACAATTAAGACCAAACGGCAAGCGTAAAAATCTATAAGCTCCAAAAGGAGTTCCAAAACAGCAAAGCTTACTAGAATACTCATCGAGCTCAACTTGGTAAAACCCCTCTTTGGAATCCAAAACTGTAAAATATTATTTATTTTTTGATTTAGCACTTATATCAGCTAATGTTGGTATTAAACAAAATTCTCTTTGTAAAGCAAAATTAAGTTCCTTAGGGTCTAGACAAAGCCTAAGAGCTTTGTCCTATGCTATAGAATTCTATGCACCAGCAAAAATTGTGACATCAACAAAACAAAATGAGGTTATGTGGAAAACTACTTTCTGTCCCTGATATTTTAAATTTTTGAAGCTCATTTCCGTAAGGTAAGGTCTTCAAAGTGTTGCAGTCTCCAAAGTTATTATAACTTCTAGGCCTTCCACAAAAATTTTGCCATCAACCTTAACTAACCAAAAACAAGCAAAAAGCTAAACAGGTATTATTATTATCAAAAACTAGGCAGACATGACCTCCTTTACAAAATAATTGCCTTAATAGTAAACGTTTTTGTTTAATATTAATTGGATGATTATTGTCTAGACTTGAACGTTTATGTATGTAAAAACACATTTCAAAATTTACCTAATCCGTTAGAAAATCCCTCACGATTTACTTCTAAAAGCTCCCGTACAATCTCGGGCATTTGCATGCAACAAGTTGGTTAAAAGCAAACAAAACGGGCATTGTGGCGGTTTCAAGCTCCAGTCTAATGGCTAATTTAAAATTGAGATCCGGGGGATGCTCTTAAGTGTTTACTGTTTCTGGAAGAGGTGCTTTCAAATTGATTGTTGTCTTTTTAAATATTCTGAAATGTCCTTCAAGCGGTCGGGGGGACCATGAACCAAACCGAATAATTTCGGTACCCAGAAAAAAAACCGGTACCAACCAAGTGTCAAAACAAGTTTTTTTCAAATTCATTTGGGTCGTAAATTTATTTGCATACGGCACCCAGAAAACTAGACAGGGGCGCAACAAAGAGAATTGAATCCAAAGAACCTAATGGTTTTTAATTTTTATGTGGAGACCAAGCATTTGAATATGCTCGTTATGGCCACTTGCACCAACATTTTAAGACTAACTTAAGTCGGACTTATTTTTAAGCCGAGACTTAACTCTAAATTTTAGTTGCACCAGCAGTCGAGCTAGACTTAAAGTAGCCTTAAATGGAATTTTCTTAAGTCGCCAAAATCCAGTCCTTAAATTCGACTTAACATAAGCTTTGTTTTGGTTCGAAGAAAGGATGATTCTAGAACTGTCCAAAACAATCGCACAGTTTATTATTGGAATTTTTGATAGCCGAGCATACATGTTGATTGATAAACTGTGCGATTGTTTTGAACCGTTCTAGAACAGACCTTTTTTTAAACCAAAACCAAGCTATAATATAAAGGTGGGTTCTAACAGAAAATTGAATCTAACTTAACATTTAAACTAACCTAAAGTATGCTTTTTTTTTAAGATAATTCCTCAAATCAAAAATTTAGTAACTATGTTGGCAACACAAGCCTTTTCTACATAAAAAAGTTGAAAGCATTGACAATTTTACATTGTATTGCCAACATAATGGCATTTTGACTTTTATCCTTAAAAAAAAAAACAGGCTTTAACCTGAGAAGTTCAGAATATGCAGGCTAACGACGGCGTTCATACGGCTCCACTTAAGATATAACCTAACTTAACAAGAAGTTCGCCAACTTTTATCTTTTCCTTAAATTAATGTAGATTTAGGGCATTGCGCAAACGCGAATTTTGGCATACGTCATGTATCATTGGCAGAATATTTAAAATCTTAAATTAAATTAAAATTCTCTATGAACGACAAAAAATAAATTTAAATTGAGTCTTAAGTTAGGTTAGGTTAGGTTAAGTTAAGTTAATTTTTTTGTTAGAACCCATTAAGGGCCGGTTTCTCAATAGCGAGTCACCTCCAGTGGTTTTAACTCCCGGGTAAGCGTGTCGAGTTGCTATGTTTACCCTGGAGTTATGCTGAACCCGGGGGTGACTCGCTATTGAGAAACCGGCCCTGAGGTGGGTTCTAATAAAAAATTTAACCCGTTATAACCTATAAATTTCTCATATATCTTATTTTGTTTCTGTAGATCTTCTTTTTGATTCTTATAATACTGTTTCAAAGAATCCAAACTTCTCTCTCTCATGCCCGGTGAAGCAGCATTGAAATTCCTGCATACATTCTCCCAGGCCTCGTTTTTTTCATGAATGGATAGAGCATCAGTTTTTTTATTTTCAATAATATAGTGGAGCAAAACTGGGAGAACAAAATGAGCATGATCAAATTTCAGAATTTTCACTGGGGTGGACTGGGAGAGATTCTTGGGAGCGCTGTAGGTCTCTTCTGGTAATGGAGCAAAACTCGCCGATAGTGGAGCAAAATGGAGCAAAACTCGGAGAACAAAATGAGCATGATCAAATTTAAGAATTTTCACCGTGGGGGCTGGGAGAAATTCTTGGGAGCTCTGTAGGTCTCTCCTGGTAATGGAGCAAAACTAGCCGATAGTGGAGCAAAATGGAGCAAAACTCGGAGAACAAAATGAGAATGATCAAATTTCTGAATTTTCACTGGGAGGGGGCTAGCGTTAATTCAGCCCCACCCACCTAATAGACCACATAGTCTCTCCACTGTAATGGAGCAAAAATCGGAATTAGTGGAGCAAAATGAGAGCAAAATTTTGGGATAATTTTCATCCAGAAATTTTCTATAGGGGGGGGTTAACTTAACTGACCCGTATACTACCCTCTCACTGATTCTGATCTTGAAAACAAGAAGTGTCAGTGCACATGCAATCAAAGTCATTTTTAAACTATAAAAATTGAGATTCTCGTTGAGAAAACAGCAATATGATGGCTGGATTATGTAAAGTTAAATATGCTTCCAAAAATGCTAATCCAGACCATCATAGGTAAATTTTATCGAGGTGAGGCATGTATTACCCTTGCAAGCTTTATATTTCTTCACCTTTACTTCATTCATGTATATTTAGTTGGTTCTAAACTATTCACACACGAGTTTGAGCTCTTTTTATCTTTACCCTTGGGCTGTGGATTGATAACGAATCCATGATAAAATTTGCTATCAAGTCAGATTTTTCTCAATTAATTTGACACTGTGTTTCAGCTCCTCAAAAATGATACAAAGAAAAAAAGATTCTTCCGGTTTCTATCACAATGTAGCCCCAACAATTATCTTGTAAAATAATACACATAGAAAAATATCTACATATTATTAGCACCAATTAACATACAGATGTAAAGTCACCCTGAATTAGCATATCATAACTTGTTGATTCAACATTTATACCCGTAATTATTATATTATTTCCTAACTGTAATTTTTAATAAGTATTTCAATTATAAATTTTAATCCTATCCTGTTACTTTCATTAAAAACCATTTGCCCAGTTATAATAATGGCTTCGCGTGGGCAGGACCGGGTCATATTCGCAGAACCATTTTTCTTCTCGTAAATTGCTTATTTGCATAGAATTTGATATTTGCAACGACATACAAAACCCCGCAGCTTGAATAGTTTTGCTTGGCACAACAACCCAAAAAAAATCGATGTTCGAGTCCGAGAAAAAAAGTTTACATTCAATTTGGCTGATTTGCATAAGTTTACCTACCAGGCAAAGTGAATGGCCTGAAGTCAGCCAGACGTGTAAGGACATAACTAAAATGTCCTTTTATGTCGTTTGGTGGATTCTTTCTATGGGTGCACGAATTATTTTTGAAGGTGCGTTAAAAATGTTTGCCATCTATATGGTAATAATAAAACACTCCTTAAATCCATAATCTATACAAATGATGTTCTTATTTTTTGTCTTCAAAGACGTTCACTTTTACTTTTCATGAAGACCTACACACATAGGTCGGCATTTCAAAATTTATATTACATGAAGAAGAAACATGATTTATTATCAAATGGAAATGATTGATTTGGATTAATACATTTTAATAACATGGCATAAGTAGAATTTGCTGTCCGCATAGACTAGAGACAATTTATTTGACCGAAAGTTCACCCATATAGCAGTAAAAATTAATAAGGGAACATATGGCAAAGCAACAACAATAATAATAAATTTATCGGCTGTCATACAAACTTATAGTTTATACTAAGTATACACTAATCGAAACCCATTCAAATAATTTGCGGGTTAGTGAACCCAATAGCTGGTGCTCTCTTGTTGTGTAATTTGGACAAGCCAATGGCTATTTCAGTTTAAGTTAATTAAGATCTTAAAGAAGTGAAACCTACATGAGTCTCTCACTTGTCAGTTCTATGTAATTTGTCACCATTGATTCACGATAGTCTCAATAAAATGAAGTTTGAAAAGTTTTCGATCGCATTCTGAATACGAACTGGGGGGCCTTTTGATTAATTTTGTTTGAAAAGCCATTATAAATGGAATTTTTGCAATACTAAGAAAGTAGCGATGCTTTGAACTTAACCCACCACTAAAAGCCATTTCCCAATGAGTTTCAAATATGTGCAACACAGTGAGGCGTTTTCCTTATCTCGGACGTGGTATCAAGAAACAAACAAAATAACAATTACCATTTGATAGACAAAAACACAATACGTTCGGTTGCATCAGATCCGCAATATAAAAAAAAAATACATAAGTACTGCTGATGGTGGTACGACGCAGTAACCTAATTAGAATGGTTACACAGTGGAAGCCGATGGATTCGTAAAGTGTGTTGCTAAAAATTTATAATACTTTCACTAGATTGTTGAGCTAGATGGTATTTTGGAATAATTATTCGCATTATTTATTATGCTTCCTCATATTTTGGACCAACGAATCGCTTTTTAAATGCCAAAAGGTGACCTATTGATGATATTTTGATATGAAATTTCATGGCGAGAATCTTGACGGATTAGTTTATGTTGATGGTTTCATCAGAAGCCTGATTCAATCGAATTCTTGGTGATAACTAACGACGTAGAAACAGACACTTTTATAGATAACAATGCCAACAGATCCAGAGTAGTGCCAGCAGCCATAAAACGCCTGAGAGATCACATGAAAAATGAATAAATAAGAAGCAACAGTCATCAGTGAAGCTCTATTTAATCTTGTCTAATTTCTCACCTACATCCAGAGACATTTTGAGCATTTGTCTTTCAATTGCTGGTTGGGATGTTCAGAGCATATAAAACCACTATTCTCTAACTTCCCGAAGGTTGTCCAGGCCAGTTTTCTGCTTCTATATATTTTTTGAATTTGGTTTTTCTCTTGCCTTCGATATCTTATGACATGTTCTAATATAGTTTGTTACATCTTCTAGAAATAAGTTGGTTCCGAATTGTAATTTGGGGGTTTTCTCTACACGTCCATTTCGTGTTTGACTACTATCAAAATGTGTCTTAGTTCATCTTTGTAATACCATCTTCTGAAACATCTCGAAAACACGTGCTCAAAGCTCATTGGTTAAAAAGTCATTCCAGAAATCCTCCTAAACATACTCCATCAGATTCCCAAATCTTTCCCTGTCTATTGAACTTTTAATAAATCTCCTTTCATCACGATGAAAAACTTTTCCTTTTATCATGTCAGATTATAGTCGTGCAAAAACATGCTGAATAATTTTGGAGATAATGTCTGTTGGTTGAAAGAATAGCTTAACCAAAATGGCATTGGGCATAACATATGGCCATATAACAAGAGTGCAAATGGACGACCAGAATTGTTATAGAATGGCGCCCAAGGATACCAGAAAGAAACGTGAAAAACCCACTTCTGTTCTGAAAAGAAAAAACATGGACACTTTTGAAAAATATTAGATGAACAAGAAGACCATTTAGAGTGGGCACTCGCAGATCCAGCTTCCTTCTTTTCGTAAACAGAACTAAGGTTGTTTTGCTGGGATTTATGGAAAGTCCTTCTTCCTTGTTCCAGTTTTTGATTACATTGCATTCGGCCTACATATATTCATATTATATTCCACCATTCCACTTGTTGATACGAATAGTTCTCAAGATGCAAGACTGAGATTTCCTTGACAAATGGCATCTTCAAGCATTCATATTGATAAAATAAATTATAATCATCATCATCGACCTTCTTCTCTTGAAATGCATCATCTATTATGGTGAGGACTCGCAGATCCAGCTTTATTCTTTTCGTAAACAAAACTAAGGTTGTTTTGCTGGGATTTATGGAAAGTCCTTCTTCCTTGCTCCAGTTTTTGATTACATTGCATTTGGCCTACACATATTCATATTATATTCCACTATTCTACTTGTTGATACGAATAGTTCTCAAGATGCAAGACTGAGATTTCCTTGACAAATGGCATCTTCAAGCATTCATATTGATAAAATAAATTATAATCATCATCATCGACCTTCTTCTCTTGGAATGCATCATCTATTATGGTGAGGACTCGCAGATCCAGCTTTATTCTTTTCGTAAACAAAACTAAGGTTGTTTTGCTGGGATTTATGGAAAGTCCTTCTTCCTTGCTCCAGTTTTTGATTACATTGCATTTGGCCTACACATATTCATATTATATTCCACTATTCTACTTGTTGATACGAATAGTTCTCAAGATGCAAGACTGAGATTTCCTTAACAAATGGCATCTTCAAGCATTCAAAATGATAAAATAAATTATAATCATCATCATCGACCTTCTTCTCTTGGAATGCATCGTCTATTATGGCGGGGACTCGCAGATCCAGCTTCCTTCTTTTCGTAAACAGAACTAAGGTTGTTTTGCTGGGATTTATGGAAAGTCCTTCTTCCTCGCTCCAGTTTTTGATTACATTGCATTCGGCCTAGACATATTCATATTATATTCCACTATTCCACTTGTTGATACGAATAGTTCTCAAGAAGGAAGACTAAGATTTCCTTAACAAATGGAATCTTCAAGCATTCAAAATGATAAAATAAATTATAATCATCATCATCATCATCGACCTTCTTCTCTTGGAATTCATCGTCTATTATGTCATCGACTGTCGATCTTTTAATATATTAGAGAAGTAAAGTGATTTTAGCCGATAAAATATAATGGTACAACAGTTTATGGTGCATTTGCAACACTCAAGAACCAAAAGTTACTTTCTATTAAATCAACAAAAATAATTTGTTATGGCAAAAAGTGAACGGAGTCTTTAATAATCTCGTCAAGGTGATTTGTTTGTTGGTTTAAATTA
Organism: Ceutorhynchus assimilis; assembly: GCA_917834065.1. NCBI lineage: Eukaryota > Metazoa > Arthropoda > Insecta > Coleoptera > Curculionidae > Ceutorhynchus > Ceutorhynchus assimilis. The sequence continues at coordinate 12,163,572 of OU892281.1, forward strand.
GAATGGTGAGGTTATGGTACTCTAATAAAAAAAAAAAAGATAATATGTCCATTTTTCCGCTATATTAACATATTTTTTTGAGAACGGCAGTCACAAGTTAGAAATGTCTTAAAGAATGATGGATTGCTTGAGGAACCATTTTTTTTTACGCAAACTTTCATAGCGGAAATGCTAATTCCAAGATTATCGCTCCTTCCGCTTGCGCATAATCTCTAAACTAACTTGCAGTTTCATTAATCATCCGTAAAATAAACAAAACTAATATTGAAAATATTTTCGTTATACATTATCAAACAGTTCACTTTTGATCACACGACCGTTGCATGATTTTTAATGGGGCAGGTCAATTCTCGTACCAACAAATTCGCAAACCTAGAGTAAACGCTTTCTGGGTCTAACAAACGCCATTCAATTTCTCGCTGCCAGGAGATACCTAATGTCTCTTTAAATCTGATATCACTGACTCGAAATCTTTTCAGAGAGCTTGCAAGGTCGTTTTCCCTTCATTTCGTTCATTAGCCTATGGCACGCATACCCCAAGTACATCGAAATTATCTTTGTTCAGTAAAGAAGTTTTATTACTTGTACGGATAAACATGCAGTTCCTTGGCCGAGGTTGATGGTTAATGAATATTTGAAATGAAATTACAAAGCTGGGGAATTCGAAATCAAAATCAAATCAAAAACCATTATCTCAAACTAGAGAACACACAAGAACACCTATCTAAGTATATAACATTTAAAAACGTCTAGTAGATTTCTACCTCATAAACAACAACTTCAAACTCAGGAATTGTATACAAAAAAACTCAAAGAGTTCAACTCGCTCTATTTTAACAATTTTACAACAATAAATGTTGCATCTTATGCCCAAGTCATCAGGCCGTTAATAATTTATTTACAACAATTTTCAGCCAAGAATGCCGAGCATTTGACACACTTTCCTCCGGTGACAATTTATTTCCCGTTAACCATGTTGTTTTTCTTCTGTATTCGGTCTTCTGGTTTACAAGGCTCATTCGAAAATTATTTCTTTTAGTTCAAGTACCTATTCATCAGTTTTCTTGCATAAAATTCTCTGATTAACTGCCACGAGATCAATTTATCTTTCATAATATAACTACTAGCAATATTTTTAATCAACAATACTTATAGCTGAAAATGTGGGTTAATTTTCCTCGCTTTTCCATCTACAGACGCGTTTCGATCTCTGAGATCTCATCAGTGTGGTTGGGAAAGCAAAGAAAACCAAGTGTGTGTAGGCAAAGTAGAACTAGTATGATGGGAGACTTTTGGTTGTAGCGCCATCTAAGACTTAGAAACAGTACTGAAAAACATTTTGTTGACCACATTATGTGTATATAGGAAAAACCCCAACGAGCTGACTTTTGGTCGGCCTATTTGACGACAAGTGCTAATACAGCAAAATATTGTTCAGAACTGTATACTGTATCTAAGTCTTAGATGCGGCGCCACGACTAAAAGTGGTCCGTCATAATACTTATATCTTAAGAACAATCGCTCCATAAGCTCAATCACATCCTGTTTTTCTTGTAGGGCGGTCGCCCTTGCATTGTTAATACACGAATATAAAGCTGTATGTAATAATACATATACCTACTGGAAATCCAAGTTTTTGGAGGTAAATTTGCTTATGTACTAAAATATACCTAATCTATTTTACCTCCAGAGAGTTGAGGTTAGAAGATGAATATTTAATATTGCTGTAGAAGTTTCCTATGGAATGTTTTGTGTATGAATTGTGGGTATTCTTACACTGCGACCTGCATAGATCTATTGGCTCATATAAATAACACAGAAGCAAATACTTTTGCTTAAGTTTTTTGAGATAAACATATTCAGCTTTAATGCAGTAGCAAGAGACGGAGGTACAGTAAAAGCCTTTGCTACACGTTATTCATACGACTGATTGTGTCCCACTTCTGGGTGCTTCTTTTGATAGAATTCTCACCTTTAGCCTTAATGCTTTTATGAAAGCGAGTAGGCTGTTCACTGTATGAGTTCACACAGGGTGTCAACGGCATACCCAACGCAGTGCAAGTCCAGGTTGTTCAGTATTTGTTAGAACTAGTTTTGTAATGTTGATTTTCATTTAACCCAATGGCCAGCATCTATAGGTTCATCCATATTTCCATTTTGAGCAATGGCGTCATAATTGTGTGTTTGGTTTTGGTTGAACGTCTGGAGCAGCTATATCTAGATCTTTATGAGGCAAAATATCATTACTCAGGTCATCTCTATCAGGCCTCGAATGGCTCACAAGCTCGAACTCTTGAGACACTGTACAGTTAAATGTTATCAAGTGTTCTGTAATTGTTAGAAAAAGGCAAAATATGTTGCGAGATTAGGTTTTGTTGAGCATGGTGAAATATATTTAATAATAAATAAAAGTTCTTCAAAAGTAATTTGTATTCTGTTTAAAAGATCAAGAGACCTCATATTTTAACAGGTTATGGGCCCAGGTCATCGTTTGGTAAAAAGGGTGTGTTCCCAAGTCAGTTGGACTGTTCCAAAAAGTGACTAGCAGAAATGGCAGATAAGACTGTTGATATCGCGACAGTAAACAAGTTTGATGGCTCTAATTTCCAACAATGGAAATTCCAGTTGAAGTGTGCTCTCCGAACCAAAGGTCTCTATGGGATCAAAGCTCAGAACCTATTGCTAACCCAAACTAACCCAAGCAATACCTATAAAATGTTATTTCGTACTGTATTAAACAGTGCTAATATTATAGTTCAAGACTCTTTGAAGTTATGGCATGATTATAATAACTATTTCCTAGAAATGGTTAAGAAGGGACTAGTAAATGGTGTTAATAATAATAACACTGAAAATTTACAGAGCCTGCTTGTTAAGTAAGCAACAAAAATTATCTGTTAAGCCAAGATCAAGTCCTCGTGTGAAGCTAGAGGTTGGCGAATGAATTTTTACTGATGTCTGTGGACCTATGTCAACACCATCTTGTTCAGGGACTACAGGGTGCAAGATGTTTTGTTACATTCAAAGACAAACAGTCAGGATATGGAGTTGCATATTTCATACAACATAAATCAGAAGTTTTTGACTGTTTCAGAACATTTAACACTAAGATAAAGACAAAATTTGGTCATCCAGTGTATAACAGGTATAACAGGGTATATGAATAAACAATGTTTTTTAGGCATCAAATATGAATATATTCTCCTGAAAAAAATGGTAAGGCAGAACAGGACAACAGAACAATAATTAAATCTGCACGTTCCATGTTGTATCATTCATGGGTACCAAAGTTTTTTTGGGTAGAAGCAGTCAACTCTTCTATCTACATACTAAACCGAGCACCAATTAAACAAGCACCTAATTCAATGCCATATGAAATGTGGAGTGGACAGAAACCATCCTTAGAACATATCAAGATTTTTAGATGCACTGCATATGCGCATATTCCCAATGTTAAAAGAAAGAAATTAGATCCAAAAAGTCAGAAGTTTATATTTGTTGGTTATGACAATAATTCGACAAATTATCGATTATTCAATCTTGATACACAGAAAACTACTGTTTCCAGAAATGTATTTTTTCATGGAAAGATGGAAAATAACTTGTTAAAATCAAGAAATACAGTAGGTACCAATTGAATTGCACAAAGATGATGCATAAATGGATAATTTAGAACCTGAAGTCTAGGAGAATAAAAATAATGATATCCAAGTTGAAGAAGACCGAATCGAAGATATACGAAGACATATGCCCAATTCAAGACCACAAAGAATAATACGCTTACCATATGAAGATATTACGAATTAAACGAGTTAAATTTTACTGAAATCAACGTTCCAACAACATCTGAAGAAGCTGTATATTGTATTGAGAAAGAAGAATGGAAAAAAGCAATATTCGAAGAGTTTGAAGCACTCCAGAAAAATTCAACATGGAAAATGACAACTTCCTAAAGTGTTACGTGGGTTTTTGCATTAACAGTAACGGGTCGGGTGAAATTCCAAAACTATAAATTGAGAACCTAAAAACACTTAACTTGTAGACAAATGCCGGACTAGCTTATTCAGCGTAGAGTGGTCGTGAGTTAATATTATAAAAAGCGCCACCCGCATTAGAAGCCCTTTAGTAAGATAAGTGTCTGCTGAAAAAAATAAAACGGGAAAGATCTAGCCTTCTCCAGAAATGAAACTTCAAATGTTCAACGACTTGAGACAAAGCCACTACACTTATTAATAATTACCATTATTACCAATTAAATTACTGCCTTCTGTCAATATCAATAGAAAACAGAGTAGTTCTGGAACAATATTTTATAGGTACTTGACTTGGGTTTAACCCAGAAAACAATTAAATTATCATATATATATGATTAATTCAAATTAATTAAGTTTACAAAACAAAATCAACTGGAAATGCAAAAACCCACGTAGCAAAAATTGGCGCCCAACGTGGGGCCCAAGAGGATACCTCAGAGGAAGGAGATACGTCTAAGACCTTCCCGCATTCGAGTTTTTTGAGCATTTTGGACACGTTTTCGAAGTACCGTTTGGATGACCACACAAGAAGCAAAATACAGTACGAGGTGCTGGCACTGCCTAAATCGATGACCATTGGTGCGATAATTCCAACAAAATACAGGTTTGCTAAAAACCACATTAGAAGCAAGCTGAGGCGACCTGAGGCCAAGTCAGGTTCAACCAATTGTCGATGAGAGGTTGAAGGAGGTATAAACCTCTGAATTCGTGTTTCAGTCTCCTCAATAGCACGACTGAGACGAGTTAATTCATGAAGGGAAGATATTTGGTGAAGAGATAGTCGGCTTTGAATATATGGTAGAAGATTTCGTCGAATCACCTCTGAGCCTCAGACGGCACAAAAGGCAAAATATCAATCGACTCAAAATGGGTCTTCAAAGTAAAAAGACTTCCAGATGGTAAAGTTTCTCGTTATAAAGCTCGACTCTGTGCCAGGGGATTTGCACAAAAAGAGGGTATTGATTACAATGAGGTTTTTGCCCCTACTACAAGATATGATTCAATTAGAGTATTTCTAGGTATCTACATGATACCTTCTCTTGGATAAGAAGGTAAAACAAACCTATTTAGTGTGCAAACTTGAAAAATCATTATATGGCCTTAAACAGTCTCCCAGATGTTGGAATAAGAAATTTAGTTCGGTTCTGGCCAATTTTGGTTTCATCCAATCAACTGCTGATAAATGTCTGTATCTCGGAGGAATGTGTGTATAAAGGTTATGTAAAGGATGTCAAAGTGATTTTTTTAGATTTTAATACATATTATATGTCGCGGATGGACTATTTTTTGCAATGGAAGGAAAACAATAAAAATCCTTTTGTGTGAACTCAAACGATTTTTTGAAGTCACAGGAACAGATGGAAGTTATTTTGTCAATCTTGAGATAACCAGAGAATATGAGAATGGAACAATGTTTTTAAGTCAAAGAAATTATATAAAACAGATTATTGAACGCTTTGGTCAAAATGATGCCACACCAGTGAGTATTCCAGGCATACACACAGATTTGAGAAATCCTACAGAAGATTTTCTTCAAGATGAGTTAGCTTATCGACAAGCTGTGGGATCACTTATATATTTTTACCAGCAGTTTCTCGACCAGATATTTCACATGTGGTGGGAGTTGTCAGCAGGTATTTGAATAAATTCACATATGCACACTGGAATGCTGTACAACGAATTATCAGATATTTAACTGGAACTGAAAACTATGGAATCCAATATAACAAGTTTGAAGATGGTCAATTGTGTGGCTATACTGATTCTGATTATGCAAATGATAAGGAAACACGTCGTTCCACAACTGGCTACGTTTTTAAGTTATGTGGGTGAGTCTGTCACATGGTCTAGCAGACGTCAACCAGTAGCATCATTATCGACAACCGAAGCAGAATTTATTAAAGCTACACAAGCTACAGAAGAAGCAATTTGGCTCCAGAAATTCGTACTGAACTTAGAAGATATGTGACAACCAACTACATTATTTATTGATAATTAATCAGGGTGCAATTAAACTGATCAAGAATCTATAGTTTAACCAAAGAACGGAACACATTGACATAGAATACAACTTTCTACGGAAACATTATGGACAAGAGATAAAGCCAGAATATGTGAACACTCAAGATCAGCAAGCAGATATTTTTAACAAGTCACTAACAAAGAGAAGATTTGAAGACATGAGGGAAAGACTCGATAAAGTATGTTCAAAATAACCATAAAACAACATACCAAAAGGTGGGAGTGTTAGAAATAGTTTTGTAATGTTGATTTTGAATGACACCTTCCAAAAATCCTAACCTCAAAAAACATCATTTGGATTTTTCAATTTTATTCTCAAATTCACAAATTTCCATTTTTCTGGCTTCGTGCTGTTGAAGATGTCTGCCACATTCCACATTTATTTCAAAGGCAAAACAATCAACAAACAATAGAAAAGCTGGGTTAGGAAAAACAGCTGACGGCTGCCAATCCTATTACCACGCAATTTATTAGGGTCAATGAGATTCAAGAGTGAACTGATCCTAGATCCCTTTCTGTACGTCGAGATCGGTGATCTTTGCGATCGGGTTAACCCGATCATAGTTTCCGTAAGCAGCTATTAACACAACCAAAAAAACATTGAGATGCCAGACAAAACGAGTATATTGATTGATCGACAAGGTAGAAATGAAACAGGTCTTGGTAGCTCAGTTGGTAGAGCGTTACACTGGAAAGGTAGGGGTCCTGGGTTCAAATCCCAGTCGAGACAAGAAAATTTTTCATCAACTTTTAATTAATACGTCTGCATGCCACTTGAATTAACACTCTATAAAACGAGTATATATTCCAAATTTCGAGTAAGTCGGGCGCATAGTAGTTTTAGAGATCTCGTAAGGAGCCAATGAGTCAGTAAGTGAGTCTCTAATATACATAGACTATGGTTCATTCAACCAAGAAGAATATTGGAACTCTTCTAAGCAAACTGTTATCAAACTAAGACAGTCACTTAAATACTGAGTTGAGAGATGACTTTCTGCGTATGGCTAAATTCAGCTGGTAGGCACCGTGGTGGAATGGTAGAAAAAACAGTGTTGTTAAATATAACAGGGTTTGGCATTAGCATGCATTAGTGAATCGATAAATCACCGCACCCGTGGCATTGCAACATTTTGGTGAATTATTTAGCCACACACAAAATATCCGTAACGCAAAAATAAAAGTAGCCAAATTCCTTACCTCTTAAAATCTCGACGCTTCCATCTCTCATCATCAAATTGACATTGACACCGGGATTGACGTGAAAATTCACCACGTACTCCTCCCGTTTCCGACCGTGAATCGGCCTACTTTGTTGCTCGTAATACCCCGCTCGTTGAGGTTCGAAACCGGGTCCGAAATAGAATTTCGCCGGCGCTTGATTGGTCGTACCGTTCGAGGTCACACCCCCACTTCTAGACGACGCACACCCGTCGCTTTTGGCCACGCCCCCGTTGCACATTTCCGGGCATTGCGGCGGAGGAAAAGGGCAATGGTGATGGTGAATGAAATAGTGAATTGGAGGGCTGTGAACGTTGTGGACGTGAATTAAATTGACGCCACTGAAAGGATCCGGAAATGGAAGAGGGTGATGGAGATGAGTAGAGTCGCGTTTATTGAAATGGCGTGATTTACGAGAAAAAGGGCGCGACGGGACGTAAGTTGTTAGTGCGGTTAATGAAGAGGTTGAAGGTGAAGGAGAAGTAGTGGGATTGGAGGTATCAGCCATGTGCGCGGGGAAATCTACTTCCTCGAAAAATTTCACCATTTATGTTTTTCCTGATAATCTGAAACAAAAATTATTACGAATTATTATCCGGAGCTGTTACAGCCTGTTGCTAGGGGGAGAAAATATCAAGTTGTTTAACGAGTCGCGACGTCGAGGTCGTCTCCCTAAAGGATGGTGGCGTCGCAGCTTCCCCCGGACTCCGGAGAGGGTTAACTTGTATTCAGTTGTCGGGCGGCGTATAAGGGGGGACAAAATGGATATTAATAGAATATTTGTGGGATTATAGATTCCAAATAGAAAGTTCGACAAAATCGAAAAATGGAGAAATTTTTGGCAACAATATTTTATAGTACCTACCTAGTCTTAAGTGCCAGTGAGTGACAATGGTACTAAGATTATGCTCTTACGTAATTACTTACATAGAAAACAATTTTCTTCCTTTTGAAGAAATTTTCACCGTTTTACGTAAAAAAAAAACGGTAATTTGATCGACGTCAACAGCACATTCTTCGACCACATATTTCGAGTTTTGCGGAAAATACGCAAATCTGCAAGGCTCGATTCGGGTCAATAGCACGGCCGTACCGGCACCATTCCATGTCATCGCCAGTTACCTGATGGCGCTCCCATCTTTGCAGACACTTATGGTGGGTTTTCTTTTTCTTTTCGTTATCTTATAACTGGTAGAAAAGTTGTCCCATCAAAATTTTATTCCAGCGGGATTTACACAGAAAGGAATAATTAAATATTCAATGAACCTCTTTGGTTTCCATTCTAAGCAATACTTGACGTATTACATATTGTAAAAAAGTAGGAACTTCCAGAATCAGTAATTAATCAAAACATACAATGAATTTGTTTATAGTCGCAACTGGGCAAAAAACTATTTCCTAAAAACAATAAATAGTCCATTTCGCCAAACGTTAATTGAGCATATAAACTCTTTGAGTCCCCGTCCTTGAGTTTTACGCGAAAAGATGTCTATTTTTAGATGGCGGACTACGATTGAATATTGAATACTCAGAATTTCTATGCTTAACTTCTGGTTTTCTCGCCAGTGCGGTACATAACCTGTTATTTGTTTTTCGTTTGCTAATGTTGAAATTTTAAAAATAAGTCAAAGCAAAATTTACCAAAAATAATCAAGAAGCATGTGGTTTTGATTTTTTTTGCACCGCACAAAATTACAGATGACTTAACTAGGAAAGGAGACGCAGGTTAACTCCAAAGTTAACAAAACCGATGTTGCAAAATAACAAGGAACAACGGATTATTGATAGAGATGACTATAAATGTTAAGAATGTTCTAATAAAAAGATATATCACCAAGACAACTTTGGCACGTTACAATTGCTTCAACTTTCCTCTAGCAGGTATAGTTTTCTGTTTTGCCACCTACGGCCTACCTTGCTAAAGAGTTGAAGAAGCTGTGAAGGTCGCAAAAAAAGAAGAAAACCAAACGACCAAACGATGGGCATTATAAGAACAGGTTTCTAGTCGGGCGGTCGCAAAAATCAGGTGGTGCCAACGCACCCGGATCAGGCCTAGGTGCATATACATCTTGGTTGGGTGCATAATAACAAGGATGGGTGGAGATTGTTGTTCTGTACGATGTTCGCATTGGTTTTATTTTAAAATCGAAGAAAAAACTTCTAGGAGATTTTATAGCAAATTACATCTCTGGTTAGCTTGGCATGTGTATCTGAAAACAGATGCAAGTTTTCATTCAGGAATGCTCCTATGAAAAGTATTTCAACCAACAATAATTGTTCATATTTCAAAATACCAAACTAAGTTTTTCCTCGCCCAACAGCCATTTACGTCTACGATAATATCGACTATAGTTAATCCATTAGAACGGAGGGAATGTAACCCAGGGCTCTTTCGTCATGTTTTATCGGGTCCCAGTCAAGCAATAAAGTGCAGTTATGGTTTTTCTAGTGCAACCCAGTCGCCACTATCTCGTTTTGATTTAATAACATTTTTTTTTTCTTGCTGCTTACTTTGGACCGCAGATATTTTACCACAATAGCTGTCAGATATTTCATTTTAAATTGTCAGCCTTGTGCGACATAACAGAAATTGTTTTTAAGTTTAACAATTATTATTGTGTAGAGCTGTAGGAGGTTTGGCTCGTCATATACCTAAACTTGAGAGTATGTTAAATTTTAAGCAAGTTTGAGGCTTATAGTAATGATTGCTAACCAACCACAACATGAGGACATTGAAATTCAATACTCCCAAGCTCGAACCTCACTAACCGCAAAAATACAACATTTCTTCATGGTCTTCTTCATCTTTTCATAACTAATTTGTGAGCCACAAATCAATATCTAAATATAACTTAATCATCTGTCTTTATCACCTATTTTAGAGCTCCAGGTAATGTTTAGCGGCCTTCATTCAAAGTTGAAGTAACTATCAAGTAAATCCTATTTCAGTTTTCTCGAAAAATAAAATTCCGATATTTGACTGAAAGTCTTGAGGAGTAATTTGAAGCTGAAGTGCTTGGCAAACTTCACATTATTGATAATTTGACGCGCTGCATTGATGTGGCTACCTCAATATTGGGTCTTTCGACTCGAGAAGCGAAAGGGCATGATGAAAAGATGAAGTTAATAACGATGGAGCGAAGGCACGTTTTCGTGTCTCTCAACTTTGGTAATGTATTTCGTCTACTAACTTTCACGTAAGGGTAATTGGTATTCGGTTTGCGAGATACTTTTAATCTACTCTTCGGATTAATACTAGTAAGTTATTTAGTCAAGGAAAAATTAACAAACCTTCCGCAAAAAAATCAATTTCAATATTTAATAAACCGAAACAATGCATTTATTGTGCCGACTAGGTACTCGGAAATCGAAAATTTAAATTTTTGTTTCGCAACACAAATATAAATTCATGCGATCAATTTGAATTTTGCAATGTTTTAACGGGAAACCAATTTACCGAGAAATCATTGATGTTGGTGGCGCGTGTTTCGCATTTTGAAGGAAAGTTGAGAACTATTTTCGTTTCAATTGTTCAATAGCTAAAAAATTTACAAAGTATACTTTTTGAAACACTCAATAGGTAGGTATACCTACATATTTCAATAGTACTTGATAAACGATAGTATAAAGGGTTTATCAAATAATAAAACGAAACCCCTGCACTCTAAGGTTTAAAAATTTAAAAAATTAGGATCTTGCCTGTTAGATCATTTTACAATGCCGATGAAACTGGTTTTCTCTTAAAAAGTAAGCAATGGAAGCCTTACTTCTTTCAGGAAAAGTAGCGTCTCATGCGGATAAAAACTAGCTGAATAATGACTTGATGTTTTCTTTACCTAATGGCGCAACCCTCAGCGCAACCAATGGATGATTATAACCAGCCTTCAAGAAGCATTGCCGATAATCTAAATATAATGGGTAGGATCCATTCATTGTACATTTTAGAATGAAATTTCAATAAGACTTTCGAACTCTAGATGTTCTTCAGTTTTCCATAAGCTCTCCATTCCAGTCTTAAATTTCGTTTATTTCTAATTCTGTTATTTGCTTTTATCTTATAAAGTCGTCTAGAATGATTTGACTGCTTGCAGACATTAAGAAGTCATCCACATAATTGGAGCTGTTAAGGTTTTCCTCTTGGATGTTTGGTTTTTTGTTCTTCCAATTCAGACTCTCAAGCTTCAAGATGAAAGCTTCGGCAAGGGCAAGATAAAATTGTCCTTCGTGTCATACTTCTTCTGCTATAGTTTTACGTTCCCAGTATTGATCATTTTACTAAACATTTATTGCGCGTTTGCGGGGTCCTGCGTTTGTTTCCGAGAGTAAGTATCTGATCTTTGCCAGAGAGTTTGGTGTTTTTGACTTGTTTAATTGAGTTCTCTACAATTTAAGTTCGATGTCTTGTAATCACAGTTAAAATTTTTCATGGTATTTCCAGATGTTTCATCTTCTTTTCTATGTTCTTTGCTAATCTTTCCTCTGTATAGGTTTGCACAGACTGACCCAGTTTATTTTAATATTGTGGCGCCCTCGCCAGCGTGTACAGAATCAAATCTGAAATCTAGAATTTACTGCCTTTCTCAGGAAAAGAGATTATGGCGTTTGTTCTGGATTTAACAAGAATGGAATACGGATATATAAAGGCCGGTATTAGTTAGTAGTTTTTAGGTTTAAGATTGGCTGTGATACGTTTTAGATAGTGATTATTTTAAGAGATGTAAAGCAATAAGTTGTTTGAGTTAATTCGTGAAGTAATTAGTGTCAGAGTGTGTAGTGACGTGGAATAAATGATTGTTGTGTTAATTGGACTTTGATTTTGGAATAAACTCTAGTAAGAGCCAATCGAGACATTATGATAAGAATTGCCAATGTTTCTTCTGAAACATAAAAAATAAAGGAAGGAGATATGATGGGAACTCTCGAACTAGTTAAACAAATATCGAACTGTGACCTACCAGATAAGCCAAAGATTTCATCTTGAAAGAAGCAGAAGCAGACATATTTGGACCGGACGGACCAGTTTAATTCAACACGAAATTGATACTGGATTGGCACACCCAATTAGACAACCACTTCGATGTATGCCAGTAGCTAAACAACAGGAAGTGGAAAACCAAATTGATAAAATGCTTCAAGAGGGAATTATTGAAGAGTCAAATAATGCGTGGTCTGCCCCAGTAGTATTGGTTCCAAAGAAAGATGGAAGTCTTAGATTTTGTGTGGACTACCGTTAGCTTAATGACGTCACCAAGAAGGACAGCTTCCCTCTCCCGAGGATAGACGATACATTAACAACTCTATCGGGCTCCAAATAGTTTTCCACCTTGGATTTCAAAAGTGGATACTGGCAAGTGGCAATACACGAAGATGACAAACAGAAAACTGCCTTCCGTACCGGAAGCGGGCTATACCAGTTTAACGTAATACCTTTCGGATTGTGTAATGCTCCCGATACGTTTGAGCGACAGATGCATCTAGTTTTGCGAGGCCTCACATGGAGAAATTGTCTGGTATCCCGATAAGTGTTTTCTATTTCAAAAGAAAGTGGAATTCTTAGATCACGTGGTATCTGAAAATGGCGTACAAGTTAATTAAAACCTCGATTAAAACAGATGCTGTCAGGGATTGGCCAAAACCACGCGACAAACATGAACTAAGGATTTTTCTAGGATTATGTTCTTATTATCGAAGATTTGTGGAAGGATTCGCCAATATAGCTGCTCCTACATTATGTGCGAGCCCAGTGTTGTCCTATTCCGATCAGAAAAGCATGTTGTGATATCATGGGCATTCATAAGACAAGGACAACACCTTTACACCCACAGTCTGATGGCACGGTAGAACGAATTAATAAGACCATAGAGAAACACCTGACAAAAGTGGTCGCAAAAAACTTAGGACAAACATTTGCCTTTATTTTTTATGGCTTACAGAGCAGCTGTTAACGAGTCAATAGGTCAAAGTCCAGCTGGAATCGTTTTTGGGAGGGAACTCAGGTTACATTGCGATCTGATATTTGGAATACCTGAAGAAGAACGAAAAGATATGGAGATACATGATTTAGCTTGGGAGCATATTCAGCTGGCTAGTGACCGAATGAAGTCCAGATAAGACTTGAAAGCCAATTCAGCCGGATTTCAAGAAAGTGATTTAGTGTGGCTGTATAATCCAGCAAGAAAGAAAGGAGTGTCGCCGAAATTGTCTTCAGCATGGGAAGAACCCTACAGAATAATCAAGAGGATCAATGATTTGGTTTACCAAGTTCAGCTGAACACCAGGAGTAAGATGAAAGTTGTACATCTATATAGATAGATTGACGAAATATCATGGCCGCGAAGGTGATCGGAATGATCAACCTTAAGAGGATGGCAGTGTGGCGCTTTCGCCAACGTGTACAGAATCAAATCTGAAATCTAGAATTTACTGCCTTCTTCAGGAAAAGAGATTATGACGTTTGTTCTGGATTTAACAAGATGGAATACGGATATATAAAGGCCGGTATTAGTTAGTAGTTTTTAAGTTTAAGATTGGCTGTGATACGTTTTAGATAGTGATTATTGTAAGAGTTGTAAAGAGTTTAGTTGTTTGAGTTAATTAGTGAAGTAATTAGTGTCAGAGTGTGTAGTAACATGGAATAAATTATTGTTGTGTTAATCTTTGTTTCCATAGTGATGATCATTTCTTATTGTGAATCAATTAACGATATTTAGGTAGGAACTGATGTGTTGGATAAGTACCTATATAGGTAGTTAATTTCATTTTTGAACTTACACATGTCCCTCGACATATTCATTTGAAATATAGGTTTTTCTTGGAAAACGCTTTCCACTCGAAAGTTAATCAAGATTGTGATGTTGCATGGTTGCTAGTTCATATTTTCCAATTTCTTAGGCATTAAAGGCGCCTCTCAACTATTGAAAATATTATTTTGATTTCTTGTAGGCATAACATTAATATAACAAATTACTCCCATTGTCCTACGGTTGTTTATCTGCATAGGACAAACAAGGATTAGAAGAACCCAGGGATTCATCGAGCCAAGTAGCTTGAATTTTTTCTTAAATACTTGACTTGACTTGAAAACTCAAGGTTTTGAAAATTTGATATTTGACTTGACTTGATTATCGGTCTGAATTACTTGACTTGATATCAAGTAAAATCAAACTACTTGATAGCGATCTGTGAAGCCTTAAAATAGGGGATGCACCGAGGTTAAATAGAGGATTCACCGAGGTTACAGCCAGGCCCGTTCCTGGGGGGTCAAGCGCCTGCGTGCAGGATTTTTTATTCCGCCCTTTATGCAACCCAAATTTCCTAACTTTGTATCAACTTAATAACCATACCCATCACATAGGTACTCCCGAGGGTACTCCTCACGCCTATTTCTATAAACTAAAAATAATTGAAATACATTTTTCGGGTGCCACGCCCAAAAAGAGTATTTTAAAGTGTAAATTCGAGCAGCACTAGAGCAACCTTCGTGCAATTTTTGTGTTTGATTGGGACGACTCGAGTGACCTTCTGTGTTCGATTGGGGAACTGCGTCAATCAGTTTTGAACAGAACAAAGACTAAACTGAAAGTAAATAACTGTCAAATACATATTTTTTTTTCTACCTAACTAGAAAACATCATTTTCGACCCCTAAACAATGGAGCAAAATGGCTCTTTTTGTCCCTTTGTCGCGGTCGAGTGCTAAAAAATTTTTAAAAAAAAGTATTTTTTCAAGAAAAATCAAGTATAGTTAGCTTGAAAAACTTGATTTTCAAGTTTTGATGTGTAACTACTTGACTTGACTTGAATTTCCAAAACAAATACTTGACTTGATCTTGACTTGATATCAAGTCAAGTCAAGTAGCTTGAAAATCAAGTCAAGTCGTGAATCTCTGGAAGAACCTGAATTGATATCAAAATAACTGGACAATGACAAGCTTCATGCAACATGATTCCAATAAAGAAAAAAATTAGATTAGCTGAAGAAGAAAAAAATCAGAATATAGTTTCATCTTTCCATTCCATCATTTACCTAGTTTTTTATAACTCTTCACTATAAACATCAAAAATAGCAGATTTCAGTTCACCAATACTGCAATTTCACTATTAAAAATCACAAATGATTTGGATATTACATTTTTGTGAGGCAACTTCACCCTTCACCTGGTTAGTTTATTGTAGTTCCATTTGTGAATTTCGATGTTTGAATAAATATTCAAATTGATTGACCAAAACTAGAAGGAAAAAATAGCCTGGATCCAGTGGATCCTTACCACTCTCCTTTACTAAACTAAAAATAGGCACTGGGAACTATCTTAGTAAACATAACAATATGATTTGGAAGAAATAACACAGTCTTTTACATTTAGCAAAAGTTATGCCTTATCTATAACCTACTAAAATCTTTGCCCAGCTCTTCACTAAGGCTTCACAGGTCAAAGCTCGGATCAAAATAATCCACTGGAACTTGGGCTACTCAGTTTTGCGGAAAGAAGTAAACATTTTAGTTTTCTTCTGCAAAACTACCCTTTGAGAAGGAAGGTTTAAAATTTGCTAGCAGGAGTTGCTAAAATCCTTGAATTGGAAAGACGGGTAGGTATTTTAGTGGTTATTTGAAGATGATTGAAACTTCATACTGAAAAACTGGAAACTGCTCTAATTCAAAATTGGAGCAGTTCTCATGGTGTCATTTGGCTCAGAAGACTAAAAAAATGAGTAATCAAATAACTAATAACTCTTAACAGAACAGTCCTCCAGCAATAATCAACTCTATTACACCATACTGCCAAGTGTAAAAATATAGCTTACAAAGGTAGGAATTTTGTATTTTGAGCAACATTTTCCTGTAAAGCCGTATGTAAATCTAGGAGTTACAATTTAAATCCTAATCATAAAAATTCACCCCCATAAATAAATCATTGCACCCAAGAGGCAAAAATTATTGACGCCCAAGCACCTCAAAGTATGTTGCCCCATTGCCCTGTTAATATAAATTAACATGCAGCGCATTTTTAATTTAGTAGTAAATCGAGTGTTCCCCGACACGTTCCACTACTGAAAAACCCCGGAAAATAACGAAAAACTTACCGTTTTTTGAAAAACCACTTGCCAGGCTCCCCATAAACTGTTTCACTAGCCACCATTTTTATATGTTTATCGATTTTTGTTTACTTTTGCCGGAAGGCCTTAAATGTTGGAGTATGTTTGGTGGCGCCACCTATCAGAGACACGGCAAAACTCGCAAAATTTGATAATGCAGGAATCTATATTTTAGATGAGAAAATTTATTGAATATGTGATCTAAAGTACTAAATATTCAGTAAGGACCTAAGCCAATTTTAAGCGAATAACCACAATTTTGTGGTTTTAACCGCGGTTACGCTTTGGTTCAAGATGACAGATCACTTGATGACGTCATTCCATTGTATTCGCTTAAACCAAAGGCTTAAACGCGTTTGGTATTAACCGCGGTTACCCCTGTTGTGTTATTGCTATTTGTTTATATTTTGAATTTTGATTTCATGCTGGCCGGAAAATGGAAAAGAGGAGAGAACTTGCGTTTTTATTTGGAAATGTGTTTTTTTTGAAGACAGTGCGGAAATAATTGATTTGTTAGGAAATCTACCAATTTGTTGCATTCTTTTTAAAAAAAGGAAAGACATGAGACCGAAATCAATTGAAACAGATAATACTTGCTATTAAGAGTAAATTAGCTGTTTCTAAAAGCCGGTATTTCAATGTAACCTTAAAATCAAGATTTACCAAAGGTATCCTTAACGTTAAGGTGAACTTGAAATCAGTTCATTCAGGTAACTTAAGATAAGCTTAAGATCCACCTTGAATTTGGGGGAAATTTTATACTTTGATATACGGTGAAACATTCAAAGGGTGAAACTTGTATTAAAGATGACTTAACGTTATTTTAAGGTGACATTGAAATACCGACCCAGTCTCCAGTCTCCAACCTGTTATTGGTAATCCGCACCTTCATGATTTTTGTTTAGGGAAGTATCCATAATTTCTGGCCCTTTTTTTACTTCATAATACCAAACAAACTGCTAAAAAAAATAAACAACTTGCTAAAAACCCGCCAAAAATGCAATGTCAACACTTCAAATAATAACCGCAAAATAAAAAACCACTCCCGAGCTGGGTTAAAACCGCAATTTTGCGGTGATAAGTATGACATTTTATAGCTGATCCATGACGCCACGGAGTCATAATTAACCAAAAGAAAAACCAAAGTCGCATAACTCGCATAAATGTTGTGGTAAATACAAATCCGAAATGGTAAAAACCAATCTCGTTTGGTTATTCGCTTAAAATTGGCTCTAAAGTCCGACCGCTTTCCTGCTAACTTCGGAACGCCCTCAGGTATTTTCTTGAAATGTACAGGTGAGTGGGTATTAAACCGAATCATAGAGAACCGAATAGTACCTTTTGACATTAAATTGACAGCTCTTTGATTGAAGAGAGGCTCTACGCCATCTTGAAAAAGAAAATTCAATTAAAATGGGATAAAGTAAAAGGTACTTGCCTCATTGGAAGGTCTTTTTATGGTCATTGGTTCTTGGTCATTGGTCAGAGCATTTCCCAATTTTGAAAAAATTTCGTTCAGTGGTTTTCATATGAGTATCAATAAAATTGGTCTTTATCTTGTAGAGAACAAGCCATTTTTGGTCTCTTTCTAGTTTCTTTCAATTGCTTTTTTCAGGATCGCGTCGAGCCCCCATCATCAAGCCTTATGCCCGTTTCCACCAACCATTTTAGGGAAGCCCTAACGATAAGTATCCTTAAACTGAGTAAACTGACATTTTACCATGTAAAACTGTCATTTTAAGGAATACTTATCGTTAGGGCTTCCCTAAATTGGTTGGTGGAAACGGCCATAAGTAAATAAGTCAGTTTTTTGTCAAAAGATACTTTTTGGCTCACTATTTACTTGCGAATTTCAAGTAAATACCTGAGTGCGTTCCAAAGTTAGCAGGAGTCAAAGGGGTCGTACTTTATAGGATTCTAGTGTATATTTTGTGTTTTACTTTTATGGTTGTTTTTTTTTTTTTTGGAGGTATTAGCAGGTCTGTTTCTGCAGAAATCACAAACCAATCAGAGCGAATTTCATTGGTTGAAAACAGTCAGAAAGCTAGTTTCAACCAATGAAATTCTCTCTGACTGGTTTGTGATTTCTGCAGAGCCTCATTGGAAGGTCTTTTTATGCTCATTGGTCAGAGCATTTCCCAATTTTGGCAAAATTTCGTTCAGTGGTTTTCATATGAGTATCAATAAAATTGGTCTTTATCTTGTAGAGAACAAGCCATTTTTAGTCTCTTTCTAGTTTCTTTCAATTGCTTTTTTCAAGATGGCGTCGAGCACCAATCTTCAAGCATAAATAAGTAAGTAAATAAGTCAGTTTTTTGTCAAAAGGTACTTTTTATTAGCTCCCTATTTAGTCGTGAATTTCAAGTAAATACCTGAGTGTGTTCCGAAGTTAGCAGGAGTCAAGGGGGTCGTACTTTATAGGGTTCTAGTGTATATTTTGTGTTTTACTTTCATGGTTGTTTTTTTTTTTTTTTTTGGCGGGATTTTAAATTTGCTGTGCCAGTTCCGGTATCGGATTTATTTTACAGGTGGTAACTGTCAAAGTTTTCATCCGGGAGCCATTTTCCGACATCGTTGGCATGTTAGCATGTAACGACCGTTAAATTTTCAAATGGCGTTTGGTGAAATCATTTATTTGGAAACCTTCGCCATAGTGTCAGATTCGTATATTTATTCTGGATTTCATGGCGAAGGTGTGAAAATACTGAAATTCTTTTTTGCGAGATTTGGAACAGGTTTGTCTCGTTTCCAAAGATGGATCATAATGAGCTGAAGTAGAACAGAGAGGAGAAATAAGAAAATTACAAAAAAGAAACCATATCTATCTTGTATGTGATTAACCTACAAAATTGACTGAGAATTAAATAAGAACAGTCCCTGACTAAGGTCCTAACAGTCCTAACAGACTTCAATTAAATTCAATCACATTCACTACTTTCTAGTTGATTATCTAACGATTTCCAAGCAGCGCTTTCACGTCCTAACAACGTCGTCATTGATGTCATGACGTTAAGGCGCGACAACAAATACACGACTATGCCACCCTTATTTTCACGAAAATGGAGAATCATTTCATGGTTGTAACGACGTCGCAGGTCGCGAGGCTTTACCAATTTTCAACTTATATAGGTACATCAGCATACACAACTAGATTTGAAAGTTCGCTAAACGTCGTAGACAAGTCGTAGACCATGACTAACCTAAAAACAAATACAAAACCAAATAAAGGACGTTCTAGGTTTAATATATTGCACCAAATTCGCACTTTTGGTTTATTATTGGTGGTATTTTATTTCCCAACTCATTACGTTAAAAACAAAATGGATAGGTACCTACTTATAATAATATTGGGGGACATGAAATAATAATAGCGCCTGGCCTTGTCAACAATAAAATACGTGAAAAAATTATGATATGCACACAAAACAAAACGGGCTCCTATTTTTTCCATATTTTCCAAAAAAAAAATTTGTAATCTACATAATTTCTTATATATAGTTTCGATGGGTCAAAAACATCTTTGGGCAAGTCCGATTTACACAAAAATAAATGATTTTGTCAACATTTCCTTATTAAGGATTGATTTTTCATTATTTTATTTTTATTAAACGTGCAGCAATGGCGGATGACTAGATAGGACCTTGCGACTTGCAATATATAAAACGGTCGAGTTAATAATCTGCACCTTACCCTAACCTAATGGGTTGTTTTCGTCATGAAAATGGACTTAATTTATATCAACATGATCATAGGCATAGAATAAAATAGCACAAACATATAAACCTAGATTGACTATATAGGTCCCATATGGTAACCTATCGTAACCAGTTCTTTAGGTGCTTCAACCACTTGGAAATGACAGGGTTCTCTTCCAATTTCCCTTCTTGCTCCATTTCCTTCATGTTTGGAATACATTTCTCTCCCCTTTCACTAAATCTAAAAAATCTTTTTCTTCTTTTGTAATATGTGGATGTGTATTTGAAGCTCCTGTTTTGTCCCGTATCATCAAAAATACAAAAGCAAATACTTATTCAAATTGTTAAAAACTTTTTATAGTAACGTCATATCTATCGTTTGTTTATGTTTTTATTTGACTGATGACAGTTTATTAACGAACGACGTAAAAAGTATGAAATGCTACACCAAATTTTACCTGTGTCCAATTTTAACGTTGGCCGGACGTTTTTCTAAGACTTCTATCTGACCTTATGATTGGTCGACGTTTTTAAAACGTTTCAGAGGTCACATGATATGAAGATAACGACGGATTGACGTCTTCAATGCAACGTTGAATTTGCTAGGAATAATATTATTACGTCCATTTTACGATTTTTATCTTACCTTATGATTGGTCGTATTAGACGACGTTTAAAAAACGTTTCAGAGGTCACTAGTATACAAAGAGGACGACGGAATGACGTCATCAATTTAACGTTAAAACTAGTTTTCATTTATTACGTCAAAATTGAGCTAGATAAAGGTCCGATTTCTTGCCAACATATCAAGGACGACGGCACGACGTAATTTATACGAAAAGTTATTGACGGTCACTTATCTGCACTGTATTGTATTTGGTACGTAGTCGCAGGGACATGGATGTGCTACTTGGGGTCTATTTTGTTTGTATTAGGTATCTAAATATTTGCATTCCATTTCCTGCAAACCAATTTCAATAACACAAATCAAATGTTTCAATTCAAATATTATTCTTTAAACACACACAGGCATAGAGTGGATTAAAACGCAAGCCTGTTTGTTAATTTTTGTATACGCTTTTATTATAATTTATTTACAAAATAACTAATAATATATTTATATGCGGGTAGGTATTATTTTACAAAACCAGAAAAACGACAATATTTCCGTTGAACAATGGATTTTGGTTTATACATTACATTTAATTTATTCTAAAATATATTACAAATTGTCCAAATAAATGTTGGGGGAGGGCTATTCCTCATTTATTTCTCTCTCTGCCATTAGAGCGGAATTAAATGTGCCGGTTTTTTATTTAAAATAATATAGTAATTTGACTTTTTGGCAATTAATTAATTTCGTATAATTTTTCATCAAACTTTGTATTTTAGTTGAAATTCCTTTGATTTTACACTTTTTGCTTTGTATCTCAGAATGATTATTTCAGTTTAGACAGGTTGAAGAACGGGTGGTGGATCTCTGAGGAGGCGTCACTCTCTGACCACAAGCACATTATCTACAACCTTGGTAGTGATAATGGGAAGGAGAAGATTTTATATCGCAACACAAGAACCTGCGACTGGAACTCCTTTAGATAGGACCTCAAGCAGGGACTGGGCGAATTCCACTCCGCCCCGAAAAATCCGGTTGAAATAGATTTCCTGTCAGAACAACTGTTCAGAAATCTCATAGAAGTATACAATAGAAACTGTCCTCTTAAAAAGAAGAGAGTCTCTATAGGAACGCTGTATGGTAGACCAAGGACCTCTCGAGGCTCAGGACAGAGGTAAGACGACTCTTCAACCTGGCCAAGAAGACCCATGACTGAGAAGCATATAAGGCTAAGAGAAGAGAATATGGCTATGCCATTAGGCAAGCCAAAGAAAATTCCTTTTAGGTAATTCTGCAAGGACATAGAAAGTTCTCCAGAGTGCTCCAGGTTGAGAAAAACCCTTCAGAGAGAAACCCTTAGAGGGATTGGGTCTCTGAAAGACGAAGAAAGAAAATTAAGTTGGGGACTGGGGAAGAGACCTTGGGACTACTTCTGAGGGCACACTTCCTAGAATGCGAATTCGTCAATGAGCAAAGGAATGAAGATCTGGGTGAACTGCGCAAGGAGGGCACCGAAAGAGAGCTGGACCCTTGCTAACAAGACGGTGAACCGTAGCAAACTCACATTTTTTTTTTTTTTTTTAATCAATTTATTTCAGACCTCAAATCAGTTAGTTACAAACTGGCACCGAGGCCTTAATGATAAATATTATAAACAGATAACAAAAAAATATAAATAATAACATGGCCGATACACTCCTTTCACCCATATAAAGCATCAGCAGGACCTGATGGAATCTTCACAGCACTGCTTCAACAGGACAGGGAGATCGTCGAGAGACCCAATGTGTCAACTACTCAGAGCCAATGTGGCGCTTCACAGCCTTATCGACTGTCATTTTCAGATACAGACACAACTAGGGAAATAATAAAACATTTATAAGATAATAATATAATTCGTGAGTCTTCCTCTCCATATGCGAGTCCTACATTACTTGTACGCAAAAAGAACGGCGAAACTCGCATGTGCGTGGACTACTACAGGGCGTTGAACAGAAAAACCATTAAGGACAAATATCCACTGCCTCGAATCGATGACTATCGTTAGATAGGTTGAAGGGGTGAAAATATTTCGCCGACAATTTGATCCACAAGACGGCATTTGTAACACCAGATGGGCATTACGAGTATTTAACGATGCCGTTTGGACTCGTTAATGCTCCTGCTGTATTTCAGCGAGCAATTAACCAAATCTAAGGATCGTTTAGGCATACCACAGCTATGGCCTATCTCGATGACGTTCTGATACCATCTCAGGACGTGCCTAGCGGGCTTGCAGAGTTAGAAAATGTTCTGAAGTTGATGCAAGATGCAGGTGTGACACGAAAATTTGATAAAAAAAATCAGTTACCTATTTGGGTCACAAAATAACGCAGGAAGGTGTCAAACCTGGCGAAGAAAAGATAAAAGCTGTTTCGGATTTTTCAACTCCAAGAGATGTACACAATGCTAGGCAATTTTTGGGGCTATTTACGAAAATATGTAAATGTTTTTGCTCTGATCGCCAAACCTCTAAAAAATCTCACCAAGAAAAATTCTGGGGTGAGGAACAGCAATGCGCTTTTGACAACCTAAAACAAAAGTTAATTACACGACCAACTTTAACTGTTTACGATAGAAATGCGTCCACGGAATTACATACAGACGCAAGTAAATGGGGAATAGAAGGAATTCTTCTTCAAAGGCAGACAAATGGAGAGCTAAAGCCAATATATTATTTTAGTAGAGCGATAACATTCGTATGAGCTAGAAACTTTGGTTGTAGTGGGTTCTCTTAAAAAATTCAGAGTATACCTTGTTGGTATAAACTTCAAAATGGCCACCGACTGGAATGCACTGAGGGCAACGAGACCTAATTCGCCGCATAGGCAGATGGTGGCTGAGTAGGTACTCAAGAGTTCGATTTTAGCATCGAGTACCAACCAGGTAGAAAAATGAGTCACGTATACCCTTTTAGTCGCAATCCAGTTTCCATAAATGAAGAATCCGCTGAGGTTGAAGTTCTATCTGTAAACGTCACCGAAGATCACTGGATTTTATAGGAGCACAGTTACAGGACAAACTAGTGTTTCACAAGATTCTTGCAAATTTCTTGTTCTTGTCTTGTTCTTGCTGCAAGAACAAGACAAGACTCTCTTAAATTTCTTGTCTTGCAAAGCAAGACAAGACAAGAAGTTGCCAAGCAAGACAAGAAATTATTTTGCAAGACTCTTGCAAGCTTGCAAGAAATCTTGCAAACAAATAAAGTCCAAAGAATAAGATTAAAGCCTAGTACTCATAACTGCGAAATTCGACAAAGCGTTTTGAAATTGTAGTTTCGAAACACTCAAACAGATGTCAGTTTCTAACAGTTCTTGCAGCAAGTATGGCTAGGAAAATTTTTAGTCATGATGGACAATGACGCTGCACACACAAAATTGAATTTACGCTCAATGTGAATGCCTTTTCGTTTTCAACCATCAAATAATCAAGTCGAATTTTTCTTGAGGTCTGTTAAGGCCGTTTTACAGCTTGCAATTCTATCTGCAATATGCAAGAAACTTGAACGAGGGCATGCGCAGACGTGAGTCAGCTGATTGTTTTCTGCAAGATTCTTGAAACTTGCATGGCAATGCATGCAATCGGTTTCGTGCCATTTTTCTTGAAGGTTTTCGCGCAAGCTGGGGAATTTTCAGCAATTATGATGCTTAAAGAGGCTGCTATTGCTTTCTTCCTTTTATATCGACCTATAATTACTCTTTTCACTTTTGGAAAATGCAAGCATCAATAACACAACATTAAAAAAAAAAGTATTGTTAAGATTAGAAAGGAAACAAGTCAAATTACAAGGTGTAAAACGACCTACAAGAAATCTTGAATGCAATTTTTTTGCATGCAAAAAATTGCATTCAAGTTTTCTTGCAAGCTGTAAAATGGCCTTAAGCATTGTAGTGCATAAAATAGTGACGTTAGAGCTGAAACTGTTTTAAAAGGGTTTTTGAAACTGTTTCCTCGAAAAAAAAAAGCCTTTAAACCAGGAAAGATGGCAACCACGTTATCAATGACAATGGCACCAATCATAATTTTAAGGGCCCGACAGACTATGATGAAACACGTCGCTCCAAAACCGACGTGTGTGGTAGAAAACCGTCGTGTTTTGATACCACACACGCCCTCGACACGCTTTTTAACGTAATGAATGATGCAAGAGTCTTGCAGCAGGAATCTTGCAACAAGACTCTTGCAAGCAAGACTCTTGCAAGCAAGACTCTTGCTATGACGTCACAAAACAATAATGCAAGAACAAGAAATTGCAAGAAATCTTGTTTGCAAGACAAGATTTTTTTCTGCAAGAGTCGGGCAAGACAAGAATGAATTTCATTTCTTGTCTTGCTTTGCAAGACAAGACAAGAATAGGCCCAGCAAGACAAGAAATCTTGTCTTGTGAAACACTAGGACAAACACTGCAAGCGTATACAGGAAATACTGTCTAGACCGCCCATTGATTCCGAGGATAGACAAATACACAAGGAATATGTACCTACTGAAGAAAAATCGAGTTTTCAAAAAGACAACATCTGGATAACGCTGGGTGATACCTAAATCAGCTCGAAGAAGAGTACTTATGTATTATCACGATGGACATTGGAAGGGCTGTCGAAACGTTACTGGTTCCCATCGATGCAAAACCATGTTAAAAATTACTTATATAAGATCATGTTTGGGATGCTTATATAAAAAGAAACCTCCAGGCAAAAGTCCAGGGAGTTTACAATGCATCGAGAAAAAAGAAAAACCGATGGAGACCATCCATCTGGATCACTTAGCGGTGGACGCATTCACCAAAATTGTGTGCAGTACCAAATACAAGAACAGTGAAGTTTTTGAATGGAATAATCGAAACGTTCGGTATTCCACGAAGATTTATTTGTGACAGGGACACTGCATTCACTAGCCAGGAATTTACAAATTTCTGTTCTAGAATGGGTATTAAAAGAGTGCTGTGTGCTACAGCTACCCCTCGGGCCAATGGGTAAGCTTAAAGGTTCAACGGAACTATCCTCGCGTCTCTGGAGGCTAGCGTAGACGACGATGTGAACTGGGATAAGTCCCTTATTGCGACTGTGAGATAGGGCATAAACACCGCGGTGAGTTCGGTACCCGGAAAATCGCCTTATGAACTATTTCTTGGTTATCAGCCACATGGTGTAAATTACTCATATCTCACAGCTGAGGTTTGTGACGAAGAACCAATTGACCTTGCGACTGTGAGAGTGGATGCGTCAAAACGAATTTCAACAAACGCATAAAATAGTTGTACAACAAACGGCATGCCAACGTTAAGAGATTTACGGTAGGACAGCAAGTCCCAGCCCAGCGGACAAAGTGTTCAAACGATGGACAAAGTAGAAAACTCGAGCCACCATATCAATGGCCCAGAACGCTGCAGAACCGCGTATAAGGGGATACGTCCCTAGAAAAACTAAAACTATTTTTAACGGTTGTTTGTTCTAGCCAGACCGATGGTGACGGCGAAAACGAACAACCGTAATAGGTTATCGTTATTAACATTATTTTTTAAAAAATTTTTAGGATACGGAAATGCTCAACCTTCACGAGGGCGCGAAGGGGGTCAGGAACGGCCGACTGTAGATAATTACGAAAACCATGACCAACAAGAATCTACATCCTCTACAACGCAGCGCCTACGTGACCGAACGAAATTCGACGCTAACCATGCCCTCAGACAGAATATCTGTCTCCTATGAGTTTTCGATACTCCTTTACTTGATAGGGGCGAAGCCTGTGGGAAAACACGCAAATCCCATGAATCTGTTTGGTATACAGACGGATCGAGAACTCACATTAGCACAGGCGTAGGAATCTATAATGAGAATACGGGGGGCGTACAGTCTAAATCTGGGATACCATCATGCAGGCTGAAATAGTTGCGATAACAATATGCGCGGAAATCATCCTGAGAGAGACAGTTCCTAATCGGACGGTCAGGATCAGGAGCGATAGCCAAGCAGTTTTAAGTCATTAAGGAGCGTAAACACCACGTCCAAAACAGTGACTGCCAAAAAACTGTGGCTGAACTGAGGTCTATAAACCTAGCAGTCCCAAGGTGGAAAAAAACTTCGGGAACTATATAATAATTAGGTGCTTTTTAGGTGCTAATTAAAGCCTCTAATTAAAGATTAGGGGCTCCTCTAGTTTTTAAGAAAATCAAAAAAAAACTAAGGGATTGCTAGGTTTATGAAAGCTAGCAGTCCCCTATAGTAAAAAATATTTTTTTCAAATTTCTTCTTTGTATCAGAATTAGGTGCTTTTTAGGTGCTCCTAAATTGTCAAAGAAAAAATAGAATTGATTAATTATTAACTGAGTTACAGATTTTTTTTTTTAATTATTAGGGGACTGCTGGCTTTACGTCTACTTGTTGGTGTGTTAGAATGGCAAAAAAACTTCGGGATCTATATAATAATTAGGTGCTTTTTCGGTGCTAATTTAAAAATCTGTAACTCAGTTAATAATCAATCAATTCTATTTTTTCTTCGACTATTTAGGAGCACCTAAAAAGCACCTAATTCTGATACAAAAGAAATTTTAGGAAAAATATTTTTCACTATAGGGGACTACTAGCTTTCATAAACCTAGCAATCCCTTAGTTTTTTTTTTTTGATTTTCTGAAAAACTAGAGGAGCACCTAATTTTTAATTAGAGGCCCTAATTAGCACCTAAAAAGCACCTAATTATTATATAGATCCCGAAGTTTTTTTGGGACGTAAAGCCAGCAGTCCTCTAATATTTAAAAAAAAATCTGTAACTCAGTTATTAATTAATCAATTCTATTTTTTCTTCGACTATTTAGGAGCACCTAAAAAGCACCTAATTCTGATACAAAGAAGTAATTTGAAAAAAATATTTTTTACTATAGGGGACTGCTAGCTTTTATAAACCTAACAGTCCCTTAGTTTTTTTTTTGATTTTCTCAAAAACTAAATGAGCACCTAATTTTTAATTAGAGGCCCTAATTAGCACCTAAAAAGCACCTAATTATTATATAGTTCCCGAAGTTTTTTTCCACCTTGGGACTGCTAGGTTTATAGACCTGCTGAACTGGCAAAACACTACAAGGTGGTTCTTGAATGGGTGCCAGGACAAGACACGCAGGGACTGAAGGAAATGAAAAAGCTGATATTCTCGCAAGAAAAGAATCAGAGAAAACCCTAATTGGCCCCCGCCCACATGTGGTATATCATATCAACATCTAAGAGGCAAACTGGAAGAACAAACAATTAAGAAAGCAACAAAAAAAAATCTGGATGGAACTCAGGCAGTTCAAACTCTTATGGAAGGACCATCTAAGAGCAGAACAGAAGAACTGCTTAGCTCAAGCAGGAGACAATTGAGTGATGTGGTTGGATTATTGACAGGACACTGCCCTCTCAGAAAACACCTAAACACAATGAAGCTAACAGAAGACTCGCTGTGCGAAAGATGTGCAGAGGAAGATGAAACTCGTGTCCCCTGCCCCTAGTGTCAGAAACTCTCGATAAACTGAAAGAAGCAACATATCTATCCAACTTAGACATCAAAAGTGCCTACTGGCAGGTTCCAATGGAGGAAAAGTCCAAACCACTAACCGCGTTCATTTGCCATAAAGGATTGTTTCAGTTTCGGCGGATGCCTTTTGGGTTGCATAATGCCCTAGCTACGTGTACTATGCCAATGTCCTAACCTTAGATGTCAAATACAGCGGCACTTTGGGACACAGCATCCAAATCCAATGGAAATCGCGAAAGCGAATATTAGGGACATCCTAGGTTTTACTAAAGGAGTGGACCTGATATGAAAACTTCAGGGTGGCACAATGAGCTCCAGTGCAGGTGTCCGCACACCCCAGGGTCCTTATTCTTGAAACAGGGGAGCAGTATTCCCAGGAGAACGCGTGTTCTGTCTTTCTCAATGATATGCAAATGACAAATGACAAAGACAGAACACTCGTTCTCCTAGGAACGCTGCTCCCCTGTTTCAAGAATAAGGACCCAGGAGAGAATAGAATAGAATAGAATAGAATAGAAATCACATTTGTAAGTTCTTTTTTTTTAACTCATAGTTTCTGTATTATCACAATACAATGTATAAATTAAATAAATAATTTGTATGGTAATAGCAGTGAAAAAATTAACCAAACATGAACAAGTAAAATTAAAAATGGAAAGAAAATTTATAGTTGATAACACAAATAATAGCATTTATTCTATTGATCCCAATAATATGAGATCGAAAACTGAAAACTACCAAACCAAAAACCACCAGATAATATTAGAGAAGGGTTTAACATTTATTCCGTAATTGATCAATTATCATCCTAGTACATATTTACAGTACAAAATGTTTTACATTGAACGCCCGATTGGCCCATTTAATTACCAATAATTTCGAAATATAGCTGATTATCTAAAATGCCGTTCGCAATATTTACATGATGCATATGCAGGCTGATTTGATTTGATGGTCGAATCAATTTCACCCTTACAAAAATTTACGTTATTAACAATAATAATTGTGTGTTTTTTTTTTTTTAAATATCTAATAATTGAAACAGGAATTAAAATAATACGATATTTATTGATCGAAATATGAGCAACTATGTGTATTTAAAAATTATAAAATGAGCTAAAATTAGATATATGTAATAATTGGAAGGAAAGACATACTTTAGTGCATACATACAAGTTGGTTTTCGGAAGAAAATGTTCCATTGTAAGATTTAGTTTAATTTTTTTATTTTTACAAGTTTACTCTTCTTAAACTTCTCTAGGCCGAAATTCCCTCTCTCCAAACTTCCAATTTCCAATACACTAAGTAAATAAATTTAGGAAATGACTCAATAAATACACTTTCAAAAATTTAAACATATATTTTTTTACCGACACCCGTTTTAAGCTTGTTTTTTTTTTTGACGCAAAAAGAAAACTTTGATAATTGAATTTCATCCATCAACTTCTTTTACTTTGCTTTGATAACGTTTTATTGGGTTTGAGAAAAGAAAATGAAAACTCCTGATGACGAGAATTAATTTTTTGCCACAAAATTTCAAGCCGGTTTTGGCAACTAGACAAAATGTTCCAAAAGGGATTAAATGGTGTGATATCGTTTATTTAATCGGGGCCAGTAAATTTACAGCTTATGCGGTTAGTGGAATTATTTTTGAGGTCAAATTTTGGTGGATTGAATTAAAAATCAAATTTGTGAACTAATGTGTACAAACAGATTACGCATATTGTTTATTGATAATTAGATACATATAGGATATCTCACCACAATCTTATAGGTAGCTATTTCGTAAAAAGACCCACCAAAGCAAAAGATTGGCTCTGAGTAGGTACTTATATTTCAAGATAGAGCATTTGTGAGAGACATGAAAGTTGCTACTAAACTTACAGCATTGTAACGAAGAGAAATCTGGAGAAGTGTATGAATGATTACAGGCAGAAATGGAAGAAGTCTACATTCAGAAACCCATGAAACAAGCTGATTAGAACAAGAAAAAAACCCACAAGTCTTCCAAAACAGCCCCTGAAAAATGACCTAAGTTTTTGATAAATTATGGCTCGCTTTACTGAGTCTTATTTGAATAAAGAAGCTCATATCGATCAATAATAACAAATTTTCAATTAATTCAATTATATTTAACAAAATTCTATTTACCTATTGAATTTATTATCCTAGTTTTGAATTAATATGAATTCTCATATAAAAGTACAGAAATGTCAATTCCAGAAATAATTAATTCAACAAATTTGATTACTTTTCAACCCTAATAAATAATTACATTGTTTCTTCTAATAATTAAGGATCTATATAGAAAATGTTATATTCTTGGTGTCAAACACCAATAATAATTCACGTACCTGAAAAGTTTTTACAAGACTGAGGTATTATTTACAATACAAGTGACACTCATCAACTCAAAATGTGCCTGTTCCATCAATTTTTACTGTCAGCGACTGATTAACTATCGCAAAACCCGGTAATACTATGGATAGCGCTATAGAAATAAGGACTTTTTGCACATCTTAAAATAACTCCAATGTCATCATCATAGTCCCCTACTAATGCCTACTCTGTCCTCTTTTGGACAATGCGGTTAGTTATCTATTCATCTCTGTCCAGCAAGCTGGAGGTCTTCCTGTTGGCATGGGGTATCCACTCTTATTATTATAATTTTGCATATTCCGGATTTAATTTTTATATTAATAATCTTTTTCTATGAGTATTGAATAATATGTATAATATTCATCCATTTTCTATTGATCAATGTGAACGATTAGATTACTCATACTGTGAGTTTTTTTTCATTACTCCATTGTTTTCAACCAATTAAAGTATCCTGGGCTCATTACCTACTCCACTATTTAAGAGCTAATCAGAAAATTCGACAAGTTGACAACGTGCTCCAACCTTCCAATCGGTCATTTTGACAGCTGATTTGGTCAAGACTTTTGCTAACCTAACCTCGCTTTGTCCTCCAGCTGTCAGAATTGTCAATTACTTTTGTTACCGAAATTAAATAATAAACCGCATAACTCGTGCCTATCATCTATTTATCATAGAAAAAGTATAGTATCCTACTCTTGGGTAATGGCTATTACTCAGATGATTACACTACTCGCCTGCGGCTCGTAGTGCAAACTTCATCCTTCGTGAGTAATAGCTTTCGTTACCCGCTCATTGAATAATATACTATAATTACCTACTCACCAAAATTTAATTGATAAAAATGACATTGACTATTCAATGCTGTACAATCTGATGGAATAATGATAATTATTCAATTATTCCTCCATAAATATGGAAGTTCATTATAGCATGGATCTATCTCTTCAGCCGCACAACAGAATAATAAGAAATGCAAAAAGGCCTATCAGTAGTCAAAAAGAACTGTTCTGTCTTATATCGAGGATGCAAAATATATTTTAACATCCATTCTTTACGCAACCCGCAATCAGTCACCGGCAGATAACTTCAGGTCTGTTTCTGCAGAAATCACAAACCAGTCAGTCAGCCGGTGATTGGTTGAAACTAGTTTTCTCACTGTATTCAACCAATGAAATTCCCTCTGACTGGTTGGTGATTTTTGCAGAAACAGACCTATGTCTATAATAAAATAATTTTTCCCTTGACACAAGTTCTAAATCCTCAATCCACAATCACTAAAATAACATCACCAATCTCATCCGGTTATAACCGGACACTTACTAAATCGCATTGTTCTAACGAAACCGCGTCGACGTCATCGTCTTCCGGCGTCACGTCCGGCCGCGTCGGACTGTCAAAGTGACAGGACCTGTCGAATTTGATGTGACGTCCCGTCTTGCTACTCTGACAGTCCGACTGGTCCGAATGCTATACGGAAATCTCCTGGATTTGAACCCGTTTTTTGATGGTACCCGTATTGGGCGGTGGTTGTTGGAGCGGGTTACTCGAAGTACGGACGGGCGGAGGAGGTTTGTCTTTTTTGAGAGTGCTGGTCGCAGAGGCAAGACCTGCTGCGTGGTAGTTTTGGTTTCTAGAGACCTAGAAAAAGACTCAATAGAGAATTATTGCACAAATAAATTGTTGTTGTTTGGTACCGTATTATAGCAAGTAGGAATTTCTGTTAGTTCGTGATCCCTGCGGCCAATCAACGGCGATTGTCTGGCACTGCTTCCAGGTGTACTAGGCCTTTGCGACATCGGAATGGTTTCTTCCGTAGATGGCGTCGAGTTGCTTCTCGAGTTTCTGGAATTACCGTTTCTGTTTTGTCTCCGCCTGTCGCGTTCTCTCTGGTAATAAATTCCAGCGAATATTAACATGTTTAGAACTAGAAGCAGACATCCGACGCCTACGGTCACTCCTAATGCAGCGGTGTAGCTGTAGTAATGTCTTGTGGCTAGACGTTCTAGGAGTTCTTCACTTGCTTCTTCTTCATCTGGAAAAATGTAAATGTTGAAGGTTTTGTTATATATTTTTTTTTCACTACCTTTATAAGAAGTACAGTGTACGTCCATTTTTCTCACAATAATTTTATTTGTCGGATTCACATTACATGGAGTTTTGTATGAACGATGAATCCGAAAAATTAATAGGATATATCGAGTCATTGTCCAAGAAGACATGAATCAGAGATGTCCAGGTTATTTGAATTCTTCATATAGGAAGATAATCAGGTGCAAAGTTTAGGTTCAGGTAGAACCATTCTTTACGTTGGGTTTTCCAAAAGACAAGAAGTCAATATCGTCGTGATAATTCTATTATTTTAAGAACAACATGTTAAGGGTTATCATTTCTCAATGAACATTGATGAAGAAGCTTTGGAAAAACTATCAAATACAAGAGGTAGCAACGGAAAATTCTCGAATTGACTCACGATACAGGCAGCTATTCCAGAACATCTACAGAGAAGTGTCTCATTGACAGTTCAGCTCACATAGTCTTAAAGACGTCTTTTTTAGACCTGTATTGCATCTGAATGTCTGAAGACCAAAAAAAGGCGTCCATAAGATATAAATTCATATCTTGAAGACAACTGATCTATTTGGTACAACCGGGCCTAAAAGTGAATAATGGCATCTGCATTAAAAAGAGATTCAAAAACGTCTTTAAAACATCTCGTTGAAGACGTCTTTAGAATGTTTTGGAAAAATGCCATAAAAACGTTTCTAGGCAGACGTTTGAAAGACGTTGGACTTTGTAACATAAGACGTTTTCAAGATGTCTTTAAGATGCATTGAACACGTAAGCAGACGTCTCGAATGTCATTTGTGGATATCTCAGGGACGTTTTTAAGATGTCTACAAAAACTTCCCCCAGAATTTGTTTCTCTTTCAATTTAGAAGTTTGAAACCCATTCCAGGACGCTCCTGAGTGTTCTAAAATATGTAATGACCCGAGAAAAATGGACCCGTAATTTACATTATCTTAACTGTAAAAATTAAATGTAATCAAATAATCAAAAACTGAATTTCCTGTATTTCAAATCAGTATCTATAAATTGAAAGATGATGAACCAAATTAGCATTGACCCAAATTAATTAAAATATTTATATCGGTACGTTCAAATTTTAAACAAGCCATCAGTGACCAAGCACGTGTCATCATTTGAACTCGTAAATAAAAACCCGGAAAAGATCAATTACAAGGTTAAGCACCTAATTAAATTGGACCCAAAATGACAAAAATTTCAAACAGATTGCATCATCCTCTAAATGAAGAAGTTATATTTTTGGAGTAATATCTAGGTCGACCAATAGAATTGAATTATAGATGGTCAAACGACCGCCTATATTGTCGATTTTGGAAGGTAATTAATAATATTTTGGGGGGAATCGAAAAATATGAATACAGGGATTTTAGAAGATCAGAGGAAGTTGTTAGTCTTCAGCCTGCAGTCCAGTTTTGAGTTAAAAGTCTACAGTACCTAATGAGTCAGTCCGGATAAAATTCGCGAAAAGTGTCTTTTATTTTTGCCTCGGGAAAAACGCGTTTGATTGAATCTCTGAAAAAGTAACGAAAAATTGTGAATTGAATTCGTTCAACATTATGTGCGAGCTCTAGAGATTTTTAAAGTAAATTAATTGAGTAATTTTACTGTGAAAAGTTAAATGTAAGTACTCTAGTGAGTAGTAAAACTTTTTGACTTTATAAATGATGAATTACTATGAAGTGAATTAACTTTGGAACTTTATTGCATAAATATTAATAACTCGAGTGTTTTGACTATGGAACATTATTGCATAAATTTAATTGCCTTCGAGTAGAATGACATTTTAATTAATTTTGCAAAGAATTTAAAGAGGAAAATTATAATGCTCTTAATCATCGATTTTGAGTATGAATTATTAAAGATTTTTGAATTGGATTGTCCAATTGAAGTTCAAGGGCTATAATAACTAACTAATAAGAATTTAAATAATTGTGTATGTTGACTAGGAATTCGAAAATAGTATAGTTCTGTTTATAATGATCCTTAGTGAAAGATGGAACCACTAAATGTATATTGTAAGGTTTTTATAAAAATATAGTTGATAAAACATATGTACTTAATCCAGTGAGTAGGATTATGACTCAAATAACTATTTTGCATGAGCTGTCAGTAACTGACTTAGGAGTTTAAGAATTTATAGATATAGGTGAAGGGTAGTTTTAATAGGAATGTGAATCGGAAGTGTTGTTTGAAAGATTAAATGTATAAACTTATAAGTTAGTAAGAATAGAAGAAGTAGGGCGTTTTTAGTAGGGATATTTTCTGGTCCGTAGTAATGAAATTTGAACGGATGTGAAATAAATTGATTTGGGAAAAGTAGAAGTGGCTGTCAGACATAGAAAGATATTTGTTTTATTTTAATTTTGGTTTTAAGTATAATAAAATATAATCTAGTAAACCTCAATAGTTTGTTTCTCTCTTTTGCGAATAAACCCTCTCCACAATGTTATAGGTAGCCGCTCAAGGAAATAAACACCATCAATATACCGCTCGCCATTTACCATCTAACTAATCAAATAGAGTACTTGGGCGCGTTTTGCTACAAATATCCAGAAATATTTTGATGTATAGTGAATACTTCGATGAGAGCTAGAGCCAGATTGAAACAAGCAACATCAAATAAGTCGCATCAAAATAAGTCTAAGACCAAAGATGAAACCGATAAAATGGAGACCATTCTGGAATGAAAACCTCAAATGAACCTCATTAATCGAGTTGGCTAGAGAAAATTTGGAAACATGAATGATGAGTGGCCAACGAAGAAAAAGAAGAGAAAGTTGGAAAGTCTTTTTAGTCCAGGAGATATTATTACGGTATGATTTTCTAGGCGCAATGATATATCTACCGAGGCCATCAAGCTTAGGTTTACATTGCCTTTTGGTATCTTCAGCATTTGTTGTCCTACCAGTATTTTTATTTCATATCTGATCTAATTGATTCCAAACTATTCAAATTTTAGTTTTGACATAATTCAGTAGTTTACATGAAACCTAAATAGGAGAGCTTGTAGCCAGAAAAATTTGAGAAATTGTGTCAAATTTCAACGGGCACTCAGTCTACATGGATAAAATTTTCAAGGAGTATAATCCTCAAAGACAATGAACGTTTTACTTTCGAGCGCCATTTTAGTGCCTAAAACTTAAATCCCTAAAACTAAAATAACCATATTTCCACAACCAGAGAATGGGGATTTTCAGTCCGAGAACCGGAGAGTTATGACCCGTACTCGATCCTCCGGAATGTTGTGAATATGCCGGGTGCATGTTCATGTCGTAGACGGAAACGGGGCTTTGCTAAGATGGAGCACTTTTAATATGAAAGGGACTGCCTCAAGACAACGATTTTTAGGGTGGTTAGTGCTTTTGCGACCCGATAAAATGATCTCAAACAAAAATTTATCATTTTTTGAAATTAAATTTGATAAATTATTAGACTTTGTTTATTTTTTAATGATGGGCATAGTACTTACCAGTGTCGACATCTTCAGCAATCACCAATCTATCCTCAGGGGTTGTTTGTGGCACACATTCAGTATTGACTGATCCTACACCGATTATCTGAGAATCGGTCATCGAAGCTGGATGCATAATGGGTGGCAGCCGAGTAAACGATTCTGCTCTAACTGCACCTGAAAAAAAAATTAACTATTTATAAAAGCAATTAATGTGGTTCTAATTCGAATGTTCTTGTCTGAAATTGTGTCGATAACTGCTGAGGTTGAAATACGACCGATAAAGTGTCGTGAAAATTATTCCAACACCAGCTGAGTGCCGAGTAGAAAAGAGCATCGTACATCATCGAACACCGAACGATCCAAGTGCACTTAGGCTAATTGCCCGACTTTAGGAGCTGGGAACGAATTCCTGCGGGGCGCTAAACTGCAGTTGAAACTTTCATTTCCGATCTCGAATAAATCGAGAAAATGGCGGATAATTAACAAGATTGCAGAGTTTAATTTTGGGCGAAAATTCTCGGTTAATATTTACATCGAATCCATCATCCAATAAAAAAACCCAAAGTTAGTATATTTCAACCCATATTTTCAGTCTTCTCATAACATATTAATGGCCACTGAAAGAGGCATGTCGGCTCGTGACAGGGCCAAGTGCTCGATCTCACTCCACGTACTCCTGAGTGAGATTGATTGGTCAATTGTCGTGGCCCCATCGGTGCAGCTGGGGTTCAACAGAGGAGACCACTTCGGTTTTTTTTTGTTCTCCTTGAAATTTACTCCATTGACACAAAAGAACTACCTACGCTTTTTCACAACTATAGGAAAACAAGAATAAAATTGTTTACAAAGAAGTTACTTAATTCACAATCGTAACTTTTGCAATAAATCCGATTCTCAGACAGGTTGAAGAGTAATTAGGCAAGTTGCGAAGTTAAGGAAGTAAACATTCCCGTATTTGCCTTAAACCGTTCAAATTAAAATGTACCGGTTAATTATACGCCTGTTTCGTGATATATCGGTGGATTATCGGAAACGGATTGAGAGTCGCTAGAGCGGCGATAAATTTAGCTGAGTATATTAGTTTTCGGGAAACGAACAAACTAAAAGTATTAAAATGATTTAAATTTAATGCGGATTGTTAACTATAAATTATAGTTACAGAACAGTTTCAGCCATTCTATTAAGCCTGCAATAAAGCCAGGTCAAATAGTTTCCATCTTAGACTAAGACTGTGAATACTATACTTTGTCTTTTATTAGACTTATTTATAGGTGGCTGCTTATTACCACCCTGCGTGAACTGATTATTTATTTTCAAAGCATAAGTGTCTTTTTGAAACTGTTAACATTTGATTATTTGAATTAGAATAGTAGAATTAGGTGTTTCACTTCACAAGACACTTACTTTTTGACAGAATTCAGGGATTTATTATTCCAAATCTTGGTGAACCTGATACTCCCCTATTCTTTTCTGGGTACCTACTCGATATAAAGATCACTATTTGGAGTCTGGATCAGCTGGAGTGACGTCACCCCAGCAATCTATCCTCTTTCCTGGATACAGGAAACAGCACGAAGAGCTCTAGTTCACGAAAGTGAAACCCCAACACCCATTGAAGAGCTCCGGATTGGAAAGGTACATTGTATCAGATTCACCGGAACAACTAAGCTGTCAACTGTCATGTTTTAAAGAAAGTAGCATTGTCACTATATTGTTAAACACAGAACTTGTCAAATATCAAATAAAATTATTGTCTGTTAGATTTTGAGTGGTTTTATTGGCACATAAAGGGGCTACACGTTATCTTAATTTTTTGAATTCCATTCCTAGGTTCTCTTATCTTAAAGTTCAAATAACTAATTTATTTGTAACAATAACGTACAAGCTTTTGCTGTACCAAGTCCACGGTCACGGTTGGTCAACTATTCTTACAGAAGAGTTGGGAAAGAGTGACGTGCTTCAAATATCCATACGTCTCACTGACAATAAGCCAGTGGTTTTCAGATCACACCGCCTATTGCATTCAGAACGGGAAGAAGTCAACAAAATCGTTGATGATTTGCTGGAAAACAGGTTAATTCGAGAGTCGCGATCGCCGTATTCTAGTTCTATACTGTTGGTGAAAAAAAAAAATAGCGAACAGCGCATGTGCGTGGACTACGCGCTTAACTCAAAAACCGTGAAAGACAGGTTTCCATTACCACATACGCATGACGCAAAAAACTTAAGAGTTGCCAGTTTTTTCACCATTTTGGACTTAGCGTCAGGTTATCATCAGATAGCTATTGAAGATGAATCAATACCCAAGACAGATTTCATAACACCTGACCTGACGGTCATTATGAGTATACTTGGGTCCCCTTTGGCCCATGCAATGCTCCGGCATTATTCTAACGTACCGTCAACAAAGTTTGGGTTAGCGGATAAGCGACCAATTAAAATATCGAGACAGTTAACGGACACACTCACCAACTTATGCAATGCCTCAATATCGCTGATAAGACAGTCAGAACATAGGAAGCCGGTTTATTGGTGGATCCAGGAAATATAAGAACTCAGGAGAAAATTTCTTGCCGCCCGAAGAAAGCTTACAAGAAACAAAAAAAGACAAACACTAGGAAATGCTTCCTTAGCAGAAGACTACGGTGAGAAAAAGAAAGAGCTAAAGCTAGCTGTCAACAACGCTAAAAGAAGTTGCTGGAAAAACATTTACGAGGAAATTGAGAATAACCCCTGGGGGGAGGGTTACAAAATAGCTAACAGGAAACTAAAATGCAAAAAACACGCCCAGGCACTCACAATGTCGACGACACTGGAAGCAGCCAAGAAACTGTTCCCCGAACGAGACCCCGTCAACAGAACTGGACGAAGTACCTAGAGTGAGCACGAACGAAATAATCAAAGCAACCGAGAAGCTAAAAACAAAAAAAGCACCCGGCGTGGATGGTATACCAGCAAAAGTCTTTCAAATAGCGATGCGCATCAAACCAAAAATCTTCTGCCCAATCTTTACCTCAATTGTACAGAGAAGGGAGTTCCCAGAGGAATGGAAGGTCGCAAAACTCGTTCTAATCGAGAAACCCTCTTAAACAGAGAGTTTGACTTTAGACCAGGAACATCAACCGTGGAAGCCCTAAAAAAAGTGACAGAAATTCTAAGAAGTGGGGTGCGAAAAAAAGCCATAAGCACCGACGAGTCGGAGTACTGATATAACATTAGATATAAAAAATGCGTTTAACACTGCACCATGGTGGGAAACGGTAGCGGAACTGGAAAACAGAGGAGTTGCCCCATATCTGAAAAAAAAGCATAATGAGCTACTTTACCAACAGAAAAATCATTTTGGAAGCAGAGGGACAAACAAAGGAACGTTCCATGACGTGTGGTGTACCCCAGGGTTCAGTGCTAAAGACGTTGTGGAACATCCTCTATGACGGACTACTGAAGCTTGCTCAACCAAAAGATGTCACACTGGTGGGCTACGCAGACGACATCGCCATGGTAATCCTGGAAAGAGACATGCCGGAGATCCAGAAGAAGATCGATATAGAAATGCCAAATATCATGAAATGGCTGCAGGCCAACTATCTAGAACGGGCGCAAGAGAAAACCGACATCCTACTTGTGACCCTGAAAAAAAGACCATCCCAAGAAACGCTTGAAATTCTAGGCCAAGAAATAAGCACAAAAAAGGCTATAAAATACTTGGGGGTATGGATAGACATAAAGCTCGGCTTCTCGACCCATATCAAAAATACTGTCATCAGAGCAAGCCAAACAACAATGGCACTTGGCAGGCTAATGCCGAATGTAGGAGGTCCGCGGGTAGGTAAGCGTAAGTTACTCGCCTCGGTTACCAACTCGATCCTGCTCCATGCAGTCCCAGCATGGGCGGAAGCAATGAAACTGAAAAAGAATCAATCGGGGTATAGGAAAATCCAGAGACAGTCCGCTTTGCGAATGTGTAGTGTATATAGAACGGTCCCAACGGAGGCGCTCCTGATAGTGGCCGAACAACTACCCATAGATTTAATGATAGAGGAAAGAAAAGCAGTACAAAACGCAGAAAAACACGACAGAAGGCAAGTACGCAGCGATGTTAGAAAAAGAAATCAACGGGCATGGCAAAATAGATGGCAGGGAAACACGAGAGAGGATTGTAAGTGGACTAAGAGGCTTATACCACAACTTGAAGTCTGGATAAATAGAAAAAATGGCGATACAAACTACTACCTTACGCAAGCCCTCACAGGGCATGGCAGCTTTAGACACTTCACCAACTTTATCGGCAAAACAAACGACCATGAATGCGTTTACTGCGGAGAAACCAATACCGCAGAACATACAATATTCCACTGCCCAAAATGGAACAATGAGAGAGAACTATGCTACAAAACTATTAACACAAACCTCACACCAGATAACCTTATCCGGGAAATGACGAGCGATAGCCGCAAATGGGACGTGATTGAAAATATGATTTGCGACATAATGAGAAAGAAAAAGAAGGAAGAGAAAGACTTTGAATTAACGGAATAGGTAACACAAATTAATATAAAGGACACAACTGCCGGATAGAAGGCAATTTTTCCGCAACCTCCCTGAAGTAAAGCCGCAAGGCGGTTCCGGGGGGGGGGACATGCGAAGGGTAGGGGAAGGGTTTTAGTGGGTGAGAGCCCCACACTCCCTAGGTCGCCCGAACAACAATGACCTAGTTGTGCATAAGGCATTTCCAACCCCTACTATAAAAAAAGGGTCCCCTTTGGCCTATGCGATGCTCCGGAAATATTCTAACGTACCGTCAACAAAGTTTTGTAGACTTTGAATCAGGGCTTCAGTCTTTGAGACAAGTTTTCGACGCCTTGATATCAGCTAACTGGACACTGAGGCTTGCTAAATGTCAGTTCTTTATGAAAAACGTTGAGTACCTTGGGCGTGAAATATGTCGTGATGAAGTCCAACCAGGAATCAGGAACATGGAGGCCGTTAAAAATTATCCAGAGCTCACAGATGTGCATAAAATAAGGCAGTTCTTAGATTTAGCGGGGTATTTTAGAAAATATATCAAGGATTTCGCCGCCATAGCAAGACCGTTAACGTTCTTAACGAAAAAGTATGTAAGATTTTGTTGGGAATCAGATCAACGTACAGCATTTGAGAGAAACTCATATCCAGACCTCTTCTCGCAATTTACGATCCTAAGCTCAGTACAGAAATCCATACGGACGCCTCAAAGTGGGGTATTGGAGGAATTCTGTTTCAAGAACACGAAGGCAAACTGAAACCAGTTATGTACTATTCAAGACAGACCAGTAAGGATGAGCAAAGGTACCATTCCTACGAACTAGAGACCATTGCTGCGGTTGATACGTTGAAACATTTTAGAGTGTATTTATTAGAAATCGTATTAAAAATTGTCACTGATTCCAACGCTGTTCGTACAACTTTTTGTAAGAGAGATCTAGTTCCACGAATAGGAAGATGGTGGTTGGCAATCCAGGAGTATACCTTCGATATAGAGTATCGCCCTGATACCAAAATGACCCATGCAGACGCTCTGAGTCGAAATCCATTAGTAGAGAATTGTCAGCTATCTAACACAGTAAGTAACAAATTTTTCATGTGTTTTTATAGCATACAGAAACAGATTAATTTATATTTTCAAGTATAAATTTTCACCTCTTCTATTTAAAAACTGAAGCTATCGTCCTACTTATCGCAATTTCGTCACGACCCCAATTTAGCCGGATTTACGAATCTATAATAATTATTTTTCTTTAAAAACTTCGACGCAAAGTAATTAAATTTTCTTTTCATAACCCCTTCTCAAAGGGACATTTTAATTAGAAGCTCCGAAACCATGTCTGGAGGAAATTTTGTTAGGTACCTACCTAAATTTAAAAGTTTTTTTCTAAGAGAAGTAAAATTATGAAAAGTGTTTAATAGATCATCCAAAAATTAAACTTCTCTTGACACTGGTATTTTTACTTTATTATTTATATAACGAAAAGGGAAATTCGATTCTGTTCGCCTACCTTTTCCTTGTACCTAACAATTAGTGCTTCAAATGAAGATTAATCAAAACAAAAAGGCTAAACAACCTAAAATGTATAAGTAAGTGCCCGTTAAAGAACTGCTAAACGTAATTTAATAAGTTGTTTCCAAAGAGGGGTTGCTTGAAATTTTAGAGTTGAGCCCATTGTCAGCGCCCCAGCTACCAAATTAAACAAATTCCCCCTCAAAATTATATTTAACGCCGAAACTTTTCTCGGACGTGCAAATTTCGTTACAACTTTATCCTCTTTCACAATAAACAATTGCAAGAATTAGAAAACTTTGGCTCGCGGAATCGAATTATAAAGCAATTTGATTTTATCAGCGTTCTCGCTGGGTAAAAATAATGTTGTTTTTCTCGTTTTCTTGCCTTATTAAAAAGTTGTTTGGAAACAAGCAAAAACATAGTTTTAACTCGAACCGGGATATAGCCGGATTTATATAAAATGTATAATCCAGTTTCGTTTTTTTCCAAGTAAAGTTATCTTTGGAGATATTTTTAAGAAGTTTAATTGAAAAGCTGAGTTTATTTTTAAGTTTTTTAAATGAACCTAAGATGCAATAGACACTCTCTTTAGTTTTTGAAAATCTATAGGGTTGAAGCTTAGGAGAAGTTAATTAATTTTTCGATAAATTTGTGAATATATGATTTGGATCAGGAGGAGGCTAGGAGGAAATTATTCTTACTGGAAAGAGATGAGACTTGGTCACATGTTGCATAACGTATGTGGCTTTGATTAGCATTTATTCCTTACCTGCATAATAATGGGGTTCCCTTTCGTAAAAATGATGATGCCTCATATTTATATCTTCATCACCAGGTTGATGAAGTTGTGGTATAAGATTGAGCCACACGGCCATCTTGTGACCTCTATAATGGCTTTTCATTTTGGGTTTTTGAGCTGAAACAAAATGATTTCCATTTATTAACGAATAAATACCACGTCTTAACATGAATTTCTATAGAACTCAAAAGTTCTAAGCAACAAAAGAAAACTCATCAAACTTTCCTCGAAATATGTGTTTTTTGTCGTTAATTTCATGTTTTAGCATCTTGACAAAGTTTTTTTTGTCATCAAAATTAAGGACTTAGAGATCGACGCTGATTGTAATTTCAAGTCAAGTTTTAGAGTGATTAAGACGCTCGCATTTGCCAAATAATAGTTCGGATTCAAAGTTTTCACCTGGTTCTAACCCAATTACCAAAAAGGGGGAGCCGTTAATTTATCGTTTTTGTTCAAAAATTTCGAACTTCCAAACAAAAGTACTTCAACTTTAAACTTGTTTTAATATGAGGTTTTTGAAAAACTATTTCGCAGTAATAACCTGTTTGAAAGCAGGCTTTGTTCCACTTCCAACTTTATTCCGCCTCAGAATCCACTTTATTTTCCTTGCCGTCAATACAGCATAGAACAAGAGCAAAGCTGAATTTATTACAAGATTGGGTACTCTAAAATATTGCAGTCATTAAAATTTCAAGGAGAGATCTATATTAAATTACTCTTAGTTGTTTCGTTTTCATGTTTGACTTGCCATAAATTTTACTTGAAATATGCAGTTAAATTAAGTTTTGCAACAAGAAATATTTGTAGTTTACATTTTTGTTATTTTTTTTTCGGGAATTTTCATCAACCACTAGAGCAAGTCGGATTTAGAAGTGGCTTTGGAATAAATGAGCACCTACAAGTGATAACATCCTTGATGGAGGATGTTGTAGAATGCAACAAACCATTGATATTATTATTTGTGGACTTTAAGAGAGCTTTTGACTCAGTCCAGCGTGTTAAGGATTATTACGTAACAAACTGGCATGTATTTGATGAGGCAAGATGCTCGGATCACAGATACATCATATTTAAAATTTCAGGGGAAACAACTTCAGTAAATTATCGAAACCCTCGAAATACAGACTGGGACACATACAAAGCTGACCTGGAGTACAGTCTGCCGAACATCAGAAAGACAATAAGAGACACTGAATACTTGGAGATGGTTGTGGATCCATTCAATGATGCATTTATCTCAGCCTTCAATGAAAACTGCCCACTTACAATAGGGACATCCAGCAGGAAAGTGCCCTGGTGGAACGAGTGCTTTGCAAAGTTAAGGAACAAAACTAGAACAGAATGCAATAAAGCCATGAGAACCGGGTAGTGGGAAACATACAGAACCACGTTGAAGAAGTTCAAGAAAGAGCTGAGGATATCCCAGAGGAGGACTTCGAAAAAGTACTGTAATGATATAGATGTGTAGATTACGCCGGTCCATTTATGTTGAAGGATCGCAACGGTCGAGATGCTCAGCAGTTCAAGGCATATATTTGTTTGTTTATTCGTTTTTGTACGAAGGCCGTTCACCTCGAACTTGTAACTGAATTAAGTACAGAGGCATTTATTGCCACATTCAGATGATTTGCAGCCAGACGTGGTAAACCATCACATTTGTTTTCAGACAATGGGTCAAATTTTGTGGGAGCAAACAGAGAATTATCAAGTTTGTTTGAATTTTTATCAAGATCAGCTAAAGAGATTTTTGTGAGTCTGAGTGATTATCGTACGGAATGGCATTTCATTCCGCCACGTTCGCCAACGTTCGGTGGATTATGGGAATCCAATATTAAAGGAGTAAAGTATCATTTGAAGAAGGTTATTCAAGACACCGTTTTGACGCACGAAGAGTTTTCTACGGTTCTTGTTCAGACAATCCTCTGATCCGTCCGAATTTGAACCCCTAACCCCATCTCACTTTTTAATTGGGAGGCCAATCATGACC
Organism: Ceutorhynchus assimilis; assembly: GCA_917834065.1. Taxonomy (NCBI): domain Eukaryota; kingdom Metazoa; phylum Arthropoda; class Insecta; order Coleoptera; family Curculionidae; genus Ceutorhynchus; species Ceutorhynchus assimilis. Next base: position 12,208,540 of record OU892281.1, read on the forward strand.
GTTCCTGATCCAAGTCTGGAAGAAGTAAAATTAAGCAGTTTGTCACGGTTTCAATTGCTTCAAAAGTTAAACCAAGATTTTTGGAAGCGCTGGTCCAAATGCTACTTGAACCAGCTACAAAAGGGCAAGTGGAGGCAGATGTCTACAAGCATCAAACTAGATGCTTTGGTTCTTTTCAAGGACGAAACCCTTCCTCTTTCTAAATGGTTACTCGGTCGAGTAACAGCTCTGCATCCTGGGTCCGACAATGTTGTTCGAGTTGTTACTGTGCGAAACAGCAAAGGTGAAGTCAAGCGAGCAATAACCAAGGTTTGCCCGTTACCAGATCCAGAAGATCCTCATAATTTGGTTGAACTTGAGAGTTCAACGCGGGGGAGTATGGAGGAAGACATAGCAACCTCGGATCCAGTTCCAGCTGCCGAAGCAGCGCCCTGAACGCGAAAACGAAAAAAAAAACGAAGAAGGAGGACTCCGCAACGACACCGCCAAGAAAAAGGGCGACGCAAAGTACTGCCATTTTATTTTAAATTGTTTTTAGTCCGAATTTCCTTCAATTATTGTTTTTGACCAGAAATAAATCAAGTAAAATCAACTTGAATATTATTGATACAGTCCACACTCCACCAGAACCATCATCGCAGAAGAGACACTGGCAGCCAGGATGTACAGGGAATGCCCACAGGGCAGGGTATTATCTACACTCCTGTAGAATCTAGTGGCGGACGGCCTGCTTAAGGTGCTCACTGACGGAGGACACCGTGCCCTTGGATATGCTGACAACATAGTCATCATCTCACGGGGCAAATTCAACTCTACAGTCAGGAAGTGAATGCAAGACGCTTTAGACCGAATATCAAGATGGGTGGATAAAGAAGAACTATCGTTGCATTTACCCTGAGGCATAAAATACAAGACCTGGGACCTCTTAGATTAAGGGGTGAAAATATACAGATTTCGAGTGAGGTCAAGTACTTGGGGGTAGCACTGGACTCAAAACTTACCTGGAATCAACATCTGGAAAACAGCACCAAAAAAGCGGTAAAATCACTCATGATAGCCAGACGCTTGCATGGAAAATTATGGAGCTTGAGACCGGACATGTTGTATTGAAGATATAACATGATGGTCAAACCTAACTTGATATACGCCTTCCTGGTGTGGTGGCGCTGCAGGGAAGTGCTTCACGCCAACTCAGCTAAGTGCAAAGATTGACTTGCTCAGGAATAGCGGGGTCAAAACGATCCACACCAACAGCAACCATGGAGACCCTTTTAGACCTCCCACGTGGCACGTTTACACATAGTGTTACGGGAGGAGGCAAGGATATGAGCGTACAGACTGCAGCCGAAAACCCCCTCCAACAAAACGACAGGACATATGGCAATCTTTGAACTCGTGGGGGAAGAGATTTTCAACATGAGGGCCGACTACATGCCAAGATGATACTGCCTGAACAGATCATTCGAGGTGAGCTTCCCAAGCAGAACTGAATTGGAAGATGGCATACCGGAGACCAAAAAACAAGTCCATACCTGGTACATAGACGGATCGAAGACCGCGTCTGGTACCGAAGCAGGGGTATACTCCGCCAAATATAGCGATCACTATTCACTGGAAAGACAATGCCTCTGTTTTTCAAGCAGAGGTATACGCTATACTCCAATGCGCAGCGGAGAACAACAGGAAAACCACAGCCAACAGGCAAATCTTATAATGTCTGATAGTTGAGCGGCACTGAAGACCCTTTCGAGCCAGACAGTGTGGGAATGCCAGGACGAACTCAGGGCCCTAGCTGACCAGAATAAGGTAAAACTTATCTGGGTGTCAGGACACAGAGGAATCAGAGGCAATGAAAAAGCTGATGAACTCACAAAGAGAGGGTAAGAAACAAAGCTTATCGGGCCAGAACCGGCTCTAGGGATACCAAAAAGTATGACCAGAAGCCACATCAAGGACTGGATTCGTAAAGAACATCGACGATACTGGACATCGACCAACCATTCAGCAAAAGGGCCGCAGAACTGCTACAAATGAGTAGGAGCCGACTGAGAACCATAACGGGACTCTTGACTGGCCACACACCAGTAAAGGTCCACCTGAACAGGATGAATCTGTACGACGGAGACCTTAACTGTAGACTCTGCAATAAGGAACCCGAGACAGTCAGACATACCCTGGTGAACTGCGAGGCACTGGATAATAAAATACCACCCAGCAAAAGACCTGTACAACCTCGTACAAGGCACAAAAATACTGAAGTGGTTGGAATAAACCACACAGGCTTAGTACAATAAGCCTTCTTAGGCTTCAGTGCTGCATGGAGACAATATGTCGGACAGGCCTGGAACAAGGGGAAAAAAGAACATTTGCAGACGATATAGTCCTTATTGCAAACATGGTAGATTTTGCATGTCAGCTTCTCCAGACCTTGAAAGTTCTTGTGCACGAGTTGGCCTTCTTCTCCAAAACACACTTCATGGCCAATCTTGTACTGGCTAAAAACATTTTAACGTATGGTAAGCAAATAGAACAAGTTGGTTCCTATAAATATTAAGGCCACGAGATTAAATTACTAAGAGACAACCAGACCACAGAATTGAACAAGAGAATAAGATTGATATAGGCAGCCTACGGAAAACTTAGAGATGTCTTTGGATCAGATATTCCCATGTGTTTGAAGAGAAAGGTTTTTGATCAGTATGTGCTTCCATTTCTAATATAAGTAGCAGAAACATTGACTGAAAAGTCGAAAATTGAATCCAAGTGGCTCATAGGGAACTGCAGAGATCGATGTTGAATATATCCCTCAAAGACAAAGTTCCAAATTATATCATTAGGGAAATAAATGGGGTTACCAATGCAGTTGAGAGAATTTGCATCCAGCCTATCTGGATGCAAAGTGCTCAAGACCGGAGGCAGGAATGATTTACGGGAGGCCCATATCCAGTAGTGAACTCAAAACAGCTGTTGATGATGATGATAATGATTGATTGTAATCTTTTTAAGTTGTTTAACATGACCCATAATTTTCGATTAAGGAATGTTTCTCCATCTCTTTTATAACATCTCCTTTATTCATATTGGTATGCCTGAACTTTCCTGTGATGTTTTACTCTCAATGTACCAAATAAACCTTTCCAGTGTTATAAATTCGCTCGCCTGCAATCTAAAAAGTCATCTAGCGCTACTTTAAAACCAAAAGGCAGTAAAATAAATTCATGTACATAACTCTCGCGGATGCAATACACACAATATTACCTGCGACAAAGAGAATCATAGTAAAACGCAATAAATTACAGCCGAAAGGCTCCGTTCGTCGCACACAAAAGCCTTTGCGGTCGCATTTTATTAGTCCCTCATGTGACAATATGTGACAGTGTATATTTGATAGCATACGTTCTCAAGTGTATTCTATTATACACATTGGAGTGTCTGTTTCGGGTCCGGAACATGGCGTTTATTATGAGTCTTGAACAGCTTGTATATACGCCAACAAATGTTTTCTGTACAATAAAAAAGTGTTTTTGAATTGTGAGTAGGCTTATATTTGAAGTTATTTTGAACTGAGATAAGAATTTATCAATCTAAGTACATAGTCTCATCATCAGTATATATAAAATAAATTACTCTTATCAAAAACATTGAGTCGAGTGAGAACCACAATAAAAATATTAAATTTGATCAAAGTCTTTTTAAAAACAGATCTTTCTACACCCGCATCGCTCTGTATTCTCTTGAACAATTTCCCATTTTTCTTTTCCGCAATTTTGATCACGTATAAAGTTACCGCACAACTTTTAAAAAGAGTTGCCAGCATAAAAGTTGCCTTTAGATTGAATTATTCCGAGCGATAAGGCGGACATGCAATGCAATAATTTTTGTTTCGTCTAACAAATTTGATGAGATCGTGTAAACCTTCTCCATCAAGCGTCGATGAATCTAATAACATCAACTGGTCTGGCGTATAATGGGTATCAACCAAATCAAATTATAGACGCTCGCCATACTAAATTTAATTTCTTAATCCGCTCAAGAGTTGCTGCTGAATTGGCAAGCTGATGATGGAACTTTGAATATTCAGAATTGAATTTTCGCGATTAAAATAATTGGCTACTATCTCAATAAAAGAAAATAGAGCACTTGAGTGTTTTTTTTTTCTTCTCATATATCTTCATAACTTCCCCTAACTAGTCTCTGCATCAGGGACCTGGCAGTTATTAAAGTTTCGCTGGGAAAAGAAAGAGTCAGGGTGGACCTTGTAGTCTGCTCTTCCTACTTTCCAATCGATATCGAATCTCCTCCTCCGGCCGTCATTGCAGTCTCAAGGTACTGTGAAAGCTCGGGGCTCCCTCTGCTCATAGCCTGCGACTCTAATTCGCACCACGGCCTATGGAGCTGCAGAGACGAGAACCCCAGGGGACGCCCTCTGGCTGGCTTCCTAAGCTCCAGCGGCTTGACGATCCTTAATCGCGGAACCGTCCCTACCTTTTACTGCAACTGTGGCCAATCGGTGATTGACCTAACCCTCTGTTCACCAAATATTGTGAACCTTTTTAGAGCATGGAGAGTGTCCCTGGAGGTCTCAATGTCGGAACACAGGCACATTCTCTTCGAGCTGAATAAAGACACCAGCTGCGACAACCTAGTCTTTAGAAATCCGAAGCACAACAAATGGGACCTCTTTCAGGAGGAGCTCACAGGTGAGCTCTCGGATATGCCGGCAAGGTATAACCTTCCAGCCGACATTGAGATTGGGATAAACAAACTTTCCAGCGCAACTCTCTGGGCATACGAGGGTAGCTCTCCACTAAGACGGAAACCCCAAAATGCAAATAATGTCTGGTGGAACCACACTACGGAATTCCATAGGAACATCACGCGCCGGCTCTTAAGAAGGGCTGAACGGTCCAAACTTGTCGCCGACTGGGAAGCGTTTCACGCAGTACAAAAAGGCGCTCAGGGATTCCAAAAGACAGAGCTGGAGGCAATACTGCGGGGATGTTGAAAAAATATCCCCAGCAGCTCGCCTCTGCAAGGCTCTGTCAAAGGAACCCGGTAGTAGAATAGGGTCACTGTCTCTTCCGGGCGGTGGCTTCACGACCAACGAACAGGAAACCCTGGAGGTCATGATCCGCACGCACTTCCTGGGCTCCAGTTCAAAAAACGCTGTCTTGGTTGGCGTTCGGGCCCCGATTAGCGCTGGGCACGACACCGCCAAAAAAGTAGTAAGTTATGAGAGGGTGATATGGGCGATTAAGTCCTTTCCCCCCTTTAAATCTCCTGGTAAGGATGGAATCCACCCTTGCCAGCTGCAAAACGCGTCGGATATCATCACTGTCCACCTGGTAAAAATCTTCAGATCTTGCCTCGCTCATGGATACATTCCAGAGCAGTTAAGAGAGAGACGACCTTCACGTCTTCATTTCGAAAACCGGACGGAGCGTCTACTCCGACCCAAAATCGTATCGACCCATTAGCCTCACTAGTTTCCTGCTCAAGACTCTGGAGAGGCTACTGGACCGGTATGTGAAGGAAGGCATACTGGTTTCCAGACCTTTACACACCCAACAATACGCCTATCAGACTGGCAAATCCACAGAACTGGCGTTGCACCACCTGGTCAGGAAGGTGGAAGGAAATCTGGTGTGTGGAAGGGCCAGTCTGGCGGCATTCCTTGACATTGAAGGGGCATTTGATAATATCCCTTTCAACATCATCTGCGGAGCGCTCGAAGGGCGTGGCTTAGAGCCATGTCTGGTGAGATGGATAGAGGCCATGCTCTCGCAACGCCGAGTGTCCGCAGAGCTTAATAATGCGGTGGTTAGAGCGGTGGCCGCCAGAGGCTGTCCGTAGGGCGGAGTTCTATCCCCGATTCTGTGGTACCTGGTGGTACGACCTGATTACTAATCTAAACAAGGCACGCTTGTATACTCAGGCCTATGCCGACGATCTGGTTATCCTTTGTCCGGGTAAGGACGCCGTCTCGGTGCAGGGCCCTATGGCAAGGGCTCTGCGCATAGTGGACCGGTGGTGCCTTACGGAAGGACTCAGGATAAACCCTAATAAGGCGGAGCTCCTACTGTTCTCCAGGAGACGCAACTTCGGCACACCGCCCAACATTTCTCTGGGAGGTGTGACTCTTTAATACTCCAGGGTGGTTAAGTATCTAGGCGTGATGCTAGATTCTAAACTGTCCTGGTATGAACACGCAGAGAACAGGATGAAAAAGGCTACCTGTGCCCTTTGGGCATGTAGACGGGCCTTTGGTTGCACCTGGGGTCTCTCACCGAAGATCCTTTACTGGATTCATAACTCTATAGTTAAACCCCTTCTTACGTACGGAGCCATCGTTTGGTGGCCTTGCACGGATAAAGCCAAAATACGGGCGCAACTGGACAGAGTCCAGCGCCTTTCCTGCCTCAGCATAATGGGGTCCATGCGTACGGCCCCAACAAGGGCCCTGGAGACCCTCCTAGGTCTCCCGCCTCTGGACCTCGTGATGCAGTTCGAGGCCATGAAGACAGCCTATAGACTGCACGTCCTTGACGAAATGCGCACCGGCGAAACCGGACACGCGAGAATTTGGTCTCAGGCCGCTGAGAAATGTCCTGTCCTTCTGATGGGCAGTGATATCATGCGACCGGAGCTTGTTCATAGCAAAGGCTTGGAGGCCCATATCACTGAAAGAAGTGAATGGCTGGGTGGCTCCAAGCCAACTGTACTGAATAGTGGAGCTATCTGGTACACGGATGGCTTCAGAATGGATAACAGGTCAGGGGCAGGTTTTTGCGGAGGGTCCCCTAAAATTAGTAAATTCTTTTCTTTAGGGGAACACGCTACTGTCTTCCAGGCTGAAATTTTCGCTGTAATGGAGTGTGGTCGGGAAATTTTAAACCGGCGCCACAGGAATGCAGTCGTTTCAATCTGCTCCGACAGCAGAGCCGCCATCAAAGCCATTATGGCTGATACTGTGCGCTCTAAACTTGTAATGGAGTGCAAAAAAGTCCTGGGAACACTGGTGAGTGCCGGCTGCCGCGTTCGCCTCGTCTGGGTGCCTGGTCACTCGGGCGTCGCGGGCAACGACGAAGCTGATTTACTTGCCAGACAGGGATCGTCGATGCCACCTGTGGGCCCTGAGCCCACGCTGGGCATAGCTAAATGTGAGGCTGTCACGTCCCTCAAGGGTCTCCTCGCGGAGCAATTCCTTGAGAGATAGATGGAGGCACCTGTCATGAGGCAGGCTAAGGCTCATATTGATGGGCCCTCTGCCTGTCTCACCAAACAACTACTGCGCCTGAACAGACGTAAGATACGGCTAGTGACTGGTCTCCTAACCGGGCACTGGCACCTAAGACGCCATCTCCACAGCATGAGCATTACGGACGACCCGGAATGCCGCTGGTGCATGGAGGAGGAGGAGACGGCAGACCACGTCATCGGTGAGTGCCCTGCACTCACGCGCGCGAGGTTCAAGCACCTGGGCAAGTTGTATTGCTTGCTCGATGACGTCAAAAGGATGAAGCCAGGGTGCCTGATTGGCTTTTCTAAGGACATAGGCCTCTGGTAGAACTCAGTGGGGCACGACGGGTCCACCACAGGAGACCTATGTGTACTACGGTTGCGGCCGCCCACTCTTTCATTCATTCATTCATTCATATCTTCATAACAGAAAATATTCTATAATGATCACTCTAATCGCCAAAATCAATGAGCATATATTAAATTTACATTCTAATGCTGGTTAGGAGTTTTCAAATAACAAAAATATAAAAAACCGAGTGAACAGAAGGACCGCTGGCCAAATTTTTTTGACGACTTGCCGACTCAATTAAAAATCCAAGCTCGAAAGACAAATAAGAAAATCCAATTAAAAGTTTTCCAATTTTCTCCGAAAACCTTCACCCAAACTCCTCATTTTCCAGAGCATATTCATAATCTTCTAATTGTGTTAACCTTAATAAATCTCTTAAACGATAACAGTAGTTGGCAGCAAGAGTAATTGTTCGGTGATTCAATAAAGAATGTTTTAGTTGTCAACTTGATATTTGCTATCGAAATATTGAAAGTCAATATTTCACCGTGCTCACGTAATTGAAATCTGATAACTCTTTCTGATAAGGGTATAATAATAAATTTATCATCCACATAAAATAGGAATCACTAGACCATGTAACGTCGTCGCCATAAATCAGTACATCCACACCATGATAGTAAATTAAATTTGGCCAATCTCTTAAGTAGACCTGCTCAGTTGGAACATTGATAAACCGTGGTCCCATCCGATGGCAGCGAATCACTCATCTCCCCCCGAAAGGATTATTCCCCGGCCAATTTCATCGTCTAATATCGGTTTTCCAGGCAACGAAATGACCGGCGCCATCTCTCTAAAACCCGATAATTAATTTTCTGAGAACGAGCAAAATTCCATTGTATTTTAGAAAACGTGTCGGTGACATACTCGATTTGAATTTGAGGCGATAAATTGTGGTACATTTTTTGAAGCCTGTAAAAACCCACTATAATTCTGCAATTATTATTTTTTAAATTCCGTCCAGGTTTATTTTATGTAAAACAAATACGAAGCAATCAAGCGGCTCTCCGTAATAACGAACAAACAATTCTGAAAATGAAAAAATTAGGGCCGCCTTTGAAAAAAGGTGGCTTTTAAATGTTACGTGCCAAACCATAATTTCCACGAGGGAAAATTTGCATTTATTTTGTCGGTCAGATTTACCAGGCGCGTTTCGGCCTAATTATTTTTTATTTCCTTGTTTGTTGAGTAAAGAGGGAATTTTTTCCAAAAGAAAAATGAGATTATACAACTTGCGTAAATTACTTACTGATACTAAGATAAAACTGGGTGCCGATCTCGTAAGGATCCCACGTCAATCCGCGATACCTCGTTTTCTCTCTAGGAGTGCCATAGTCAGGTACTTCTTTATGAATCCCTGGAACATTTGGATCACCAGTTTTCACAAAATTGCTCACAAAATTGAGAAGAGCCTCTGATACTCCCATATCTTGCCTGGAATAGTTTTGAGGGAAATATGGTAGGCCTAGTACCAAAGGTTGACCGAAGATATATGTTAGATCTTCGCCTCGGACGCTACCTAAACGCTAAAAAAACAACAAATGCACCTTCACTCTCTTTGAAAATTATAATTCTTACCTGTGGATAATCACTATCTTTCGTTTGATACCCAAAATGAAAAAGATAAGTCTTAGCACCCCTTCGCGCATGTAAATAGGCAACTCTAACAGACGGCGCAACTGTGTGCCCGTCACTCAACGCCTCCATCGTAGAATCTCTAATATTAATTGGATGCGGTATCGGCTTGTCCCAGTCTGTATACTCGTTTCTCACAGCACTGAATATCTCATTTAAATGATACACGTAAGTGTTTCTGATATAAGTCCGTAGCACTCTGTTACGTTGGTCTTCTTCGAAACCGTACTGGATGTCGTTAGCATTGAAGTCCGCGTAGCTTTCGGTCGTCGTTATACCCAGCATCACTTCGCAAGTGATGAAGGTGTCGCTGGCGTGTTCCATGGCAAAGCCTGGATCGGTCGAATCTGAGTCGATGGGGAGGGATGGGGCTATTCGGGGCATGAAGCGGACACTGTCTAGGTGGACGTCGAGGATTGCTTGGAGAGGCCTAAAAAAAACAAAATTATATAGAAACAATTTTTGTATTGCAGAGTATGACGTATTTGAAGTTATTTTGTACGTCAATAGATGGCGCCATAGTCTACTTGAAGCTGCCTTATTGAGGCGCACCTGATTGTCAACTTTGTTTTCTTGTGGAGGTCCCTTGTAGTGACTACAGAAATTTTAATCAAGAATAACAAGTACTTATCAAAAAACAATACCAGGAGAAATCATCACTTAGACAGCACAACCAGAAACTTCAATTAAAAATTATCTGAACATCGATATCCAGAAATTATTGAAAGCCGATATTGACTAATACATTGGAAGTGACTAAAGCAAAAGTTCATGGACCTTTTTTTTAAGTGCTTTCAACAATTAACATTCCAAAGGAGCCGAAAATTTTCTAAAAGGATCAATAAATCATGCACGAGCCTATATGATGATACCCACTTAACAAACCACTTAGCGACGTCCTTGATAATTAATTAAAAGGGGACCACATACACTAATTGATCGAATGATTCAACCACGAAAAATCGAGGAGAACCAATAAAGAAATTCAAGACAATGGAGGGACCCGTGATATAAAAAGGCAGCTTTGGCAGGAGAAAATCAGTGTTCGAGAAAACCAGTGTTCGAGAAAGAACGAGTAAACTGGCAGAACTACGGCGTCAAAGACCAGTTTCGGTTGAGTAATCAAGAAACAAGTAGTGATCGAGAATCGAGAGACCTGTGTCCAGAAAGTCAGAACTACGGCGTGAAAGATTTGTCGAATTAACCGAGAGAAGAAGCACGACGTGAAATAACAGCGCGAAAATATTCGATTTTTTTTTATTAAGTGTTCATAATTAAAGTAAATTCTTTCGACCAATAAGATTTCCATGTAATTAGGTGTGGCCAGCAGTAAATATATTATTGTTAAATGTAAGTAGAGTTTTTTTTATGTTCAGCCAGAATTTGTGAAGGCAAGAGTGTGAATCGAGTCAAACTGTAAATAAAAAAAAATTACTTGGAATTATATAAATATCCTTAACAGTTAATTGATGCTTATTAGAAATCTAACGAATTTATTGTAAGATTAATTTTTACCGATGCCTGTTAATTAATAACAAGCATTAATTATTTTAATAAAATAAACTTTATTTTAATTGACCACAATATTTCTGTGTTTTACTCTCTACCCGCAAATTGGACCCACTTTAAACTGTGTCTCCACTCAGAAACTAAAGTCACCGCTCGCCAATTTAACATCTTGCCAAGTTTCTGAATTTGGGGTCTCACACCCTTTATTCTATGGGTCTCTTATCATCGAAAGTGAAATTGCGGATTACATGGGAAATATCATCCTCGTCATAGGTATAAGACGGATGCTTTAGGAAGTTAAAAAAACCTTTTGAAGTGGCAAGAAAAGGTTGAGTATTTAATTTGCTGAATATATTATTGCTAATGAATTTCTCTCTAACCTCTATCTCATATATATTAGTAAAAAAGTGGAGCCTACAAGGAGAGAAAAAGAGCGATCCTGTTCTCTACTATAAGCTACTTTCTAGCTCTTTAGTTGATGTTAGATCAGTTTTTATGTATGTTCTGTAGATGGAGCTAGTTTATCATAACAGACACTGATGTTATCGTTGCTCTCAGCAGTTTCAAGCAATATTGAGTTATTATTTCATCCAAAACACACAAAAACAATATTGATTGTATATGGCTCCACAAACATGATCGCTTCATTAAATTTCAATTCAGATCGCATCGCACTTATCTCTGTATATTATAAACTTAGAGCCAATTTCATTATATCACCGCATCGGGTATATTTATACGGTAGTTTATGCACATCTTGGAATCGCGGGGCCGTGCAAGCGGCTTCTCCGGAATCCATAAATTCCGGATTTTCGGATAAATCGTGCTGCATTTGGCAGACGATATTACTGCTTCCGCTTTTATATCCGACGCGACGCAGGATGCGAAATTGCTACTGCGGGATTTCGCGGATTGTTATCTAATTTCTGGGTTACAGATGTAGGTAGATACTGACTTTGGTTTATTATATGGTATTTGTCACTTGGCTGAGTTCGAGCAAAGAGAAAAGTATTATTGAGGACTGAATATTGCTTAGCTGCACAGTTGGAAGTATTTTCAAAATTGAGAATTAGCTGCTCCACCACTCTTTTCCCTTGTAGCACACGATTTTAATTGAATAGTGAAAAGGAAAAATATCCCAATGAGGACAGTAGTATGTCTTTTGATCTTCCTTGGTAGAAAAGTCAGAAAAGTATCGAATTTTATAGCTTCAAGATTATTATTGCTGTAACCCGAAATTGACAAATATATAGGTAAAATGTATGTTTTCCTAGATAAACACTACACTTTAAACTTATCTCTGAATCTAATCGAGTGAAACAAGTTCCCATGTGGTCGTAATAATTTATTCAAAGTTAAGGATAATCTTCTGAATACCCACGTTTCATGAGGAACCCAGATGTCAGGTAACTGATACCGCTGGAAAGAATTATGTATATTCGAAGCATGTGTGTGTGTAGCGAAGCAATGATTACATGAGCTGGATTTTTAGGATACAATAACAAATTGTATAATAATATAATTATCAAGGGTAATTACTTGGGTGAAATGTTAACTGTAAGATAGTCAAATGCTTAGTTATAATTAAGATATAGGTAGGTTAAGATAGGAGTGATTACTCAATCATTTTATTATTAAATTAATAGAGGATAGTTTAGTTCATTTCACACCCTTGATAATTAGGTTAGAAATTAGGGAATTTTTATTTTATTTACTCGACTAGGTTAGAAATTAAGAAATGAGAATAGAAAGTATATTAGGTAATTACAAAAGGGAAAGGTTTTCAATTGAAAGCGAAAATATTAAAAGTTCATTTAAGAATTTGACCACATGACTAGCGAACTCTGTTGGAGAGCCATCAAACTGGATCACAGGGTGGAGCAATTTGAATGGGAAAGGTTGAATAAACAATAAACTTGAGAACCAATGGGAAATCAACAAGAAACCAGAGGGTACTTTCAGCGAATCGCTGAAAGCTAAGAGGATTGGAGATCTTTGACTTTGTCGATTCTCGCAAGCCCGGTACTAAGAGGTAGCCAATAGGCTTCTAAAGTGGTACCCAGAGGGTGGTTCCTTTCGCTTATTTGAGCAGATGTTGAGGCCAGTTAACTTTGGTTATCGCCAATTCGCCACTAGTTTTTACTACTAGTTATCGCCGGAAATTTAAGTCGTAAAGTCTCAACGAGTTCTTGATCCGTTTCTCAACCTCTAGTTCATCTGCCGCCCGGTGTTTTAGTAAAAGTTCTCCAAAGAGGTGATTTAGTTTATTTTTGATTTCAATTCCAATAAAGTGTCAGATTTCGTTCAGATTGCCTCCGGTTCAGAAAACTATTATTTACTGCTTCAGGTCAAATTTACTTTTCAGCGTAATTTACCACAAAATTTTAAGATGTGACAGAATTATTCACGCTAGCAAAATAACAATTCTTACATAACATTTCAATTTTGTCACATTTGTGCTTCCAATTTCGCCAATTGGTCCGCTTTCTCATTGCCTTCGATCGCGTTTGTTCAATATTTCACAGTTGTGGTCTAGTTTTTCGCTGTTCAGTAGGGTGAGCCAGGAGGAGGAGAAAAAACAAAAATTGGGACACTAATTTTTATCCTACTACATTACTTGTGTCTCTTTTTCACTCATTGAATTTATAACATCGTTGTTTATTATTTTATTATTCCAGGCTCTTGATTGGCCAAACTCAGAAATTAGAAGCCCACTCAAGCACCGATGATCATGAAAATTCGAGTCATAATTTTTTTCATCCTTTATCTGTGTTCCTTTCTCACTGATTGAATTTCTTATGTCTATATTTAATATTTTTATTATTCCTGGCTCTGGACTGGTAAGACACAAACATCAAAAATTTACTCAAGCGCCGGTAATACGCACAAATTATTCAATCCTACTTTATTTGAGTCCCTCTCTTACTTATTGAATTTCTTATATTATTATTTGTTACTCTGTTATTCCCGGCGCTCGAGTAGGCTCTGTCTACCCAATTGAAAGCCTGGAATAATAAAATAACTGGAAAGTGTTTAAGAACGTTCTAAATGGATTATTGTAGTTCTAAAGTGTATCTTAGCTTCAAGAGTTCTAGAGTGAGTATTTTACAAGTTTCCAAATTGTTCTGAAAGATTTTTAAGTATTTTAGAGCCCCATTGTAGCTCCAAAATGTTCTAAATTGGTTCAAAAGAGTTCTAAAAGGTTTCCAGTTCTAGATTGAATCCTAATTGTTCTAAAATAACTCTGACATTTTTAGATTCTGGTGGTTTTCAGAATGTTTCTAGAGATTCTAGATTGTTTGAGTGTTTCAGAGCATCCTATTATGGGTTTCAAATTTCTAAATGCTTTTGGAAATTGTTTCCAAAATCTTCGAAAGCACTACAGAATTTCGAGTGTTTTGAACTTTCCAAATGGCTTATTAAAGTTCTAAAGTGTTCTGTAGTATTGTAAATGGTTTCCAGTATCGTCTAAATTGGAATTCAAGACGTCTTTCTTCGGTTTTTAGACGTTCAGACGTAATGTAGACGTGAAAAAGACTTCTTCAAGACTTTGTGAGCTGTTTGTGTATGATATTAGGAAAATTGAATCCATTCTTACTGTCCACTTGCTCGAAATTTTTCCGAACAATTCGCTTGCAGCTTGAGCTTCTTCATCCAATTGTTCAAAGATTTTGTCCCTATTAATTGCCTCGTTTTCCCTCATGTCCACTTTCCTCGAATCGTACGCTATTCGCACGTTCGTTATGTACTCTTTGCCTTCGTGCAGAAACTTTTCCAAAAGTTCCTCGCTTTGGTTGAGCTGCGTTTGAATTTCTTGGAACTCTTCTGGCTCGACGTGCTTCTTTTCTTCTGCTTCCAGACTCACTTTATTATAAGTAATAAATGGAGCCAAGTTACCGCACTTATTTTCAAGTGGAAAATAGCACTTTATCACTTTCCACACTTGCTAAGTAGGTGAATCACAACTACCCTTTTTGAAAAGTTTCCCATCGTCTCTCGATCCTCAATCTTTTGGCCGTTTTTCGCTCGTTAAGATCCATAGATGTGAGTTGAAGCTCCTTTGCTTTTGTATCGCAAACGCTTTTTCTGTTATTAATCATTTTGTTGAAATAATAATAATTATTATTATTATAAAAGTTTGTTAATTATGCCCAGTCTGTTAAACTTCCAAGCCAATTTCCTTCATCAGCTCTCAACCTCGTGATTCTAGTTATTGCTAGTCTAGCAGCCCCCTCCAGTTAAGTGTAAAAAAACACAGGACTGTTTTCCTATAGGGTTTGGTTTCTAAAACGTTCTCTTTTTCTGGCAGTGCTCTATTTTTATTTTTATCATTTTTTTCTTCACTTTTTAGATTCTCCCTTATACATTTTTCAATATATTTTACCATCAGTGCGTATTATCATACCATTGTTGAGTTTTCACCTGATAAATCTTATTTTATCTATTCTTGGAATATAAATATTATATTTTAATTTTTTCATCTAATTGTGGGCCTCTATTTTGTGTGATTGGTGGTTCCACGTTTTTCTGAGTTAAGTCAATTCAGATTTTTGGGCTAATAAATAGGTACTGCTGCTCGGGTTTCCAGAATCAATTGTTAGTGTGGGAATATTGGACCATTTGCTCTAAATAGAGTCGGTGAAAACCAAATTTGTGTGTCCATCCCTATCAACTCTTTATTGAATCCAGGCAGAGGCCTGTATAGCCATTTTCTGTTTGCCTCCTTCAATTATCTTCTCGAAGAGACGAGTGTTGAAAAAGGGTGTAATTTTCTAAAATAGAAATCCAGATAGGTCAAAAATTCATTTAAAAAGTTTTAATTAAAACATCTCAAGAATTTTGACAGTTCCTGGATTTGATTAATTTCACCCTCAGGTTTATCTTGTAGTACCTATAGTAGCTACCTTGGCATAAAAGGAAATTTTTGTCTATTTGGGGGAGAATCTAGAGATTTAATTTTTCATTTTTTCATCTGATTTTGTTCTTATTCTTGCCTGCTATTGCTACTGCCAGAAAAGCAGCACTCTGCTCAACTTGTAACGAGCATTTTAATTTAATCTTGCTGTTATTATTTATTTTTATGATTATTTTTCAATTATTCAATTGTATTTTTTTTATTAAAATATTTCTTCAATTTACAATAGTCGCTCATATTTACCTGATTCTGTAGGAAAGAAGTGTCTGCACAATAATAGTTTTATATCAAATTTCAATTTAAATTTTCTTTGCAAGACACTCTCTTTTTGACAGAATTCAGGGATTTAATATTCCAA
Organism: Ceutorhynchus assimilis; assembly: GCA_917834065.1. Lineage (NCBI taxonomy): Eukaryota > Metazoa > Arthropoda > Insecta > Coleoptera > Curculionidae > Ceutorhynchus > Ceutorhynchus assimilis. Next base: position 12,224,548 of record OU892281.1, read on the forward strand.
ATCTTGGCGAACTTGATACTGTCTTTTCCTTTTCTGGGTACCTACTCGACATAAAGATCACTGTTTGGAATCTGGATCAGCTGGAGTGACGTCACGCAGCAATCTATCCTCTTTCCTGGATACAGGAAACTTACAGGAAATAACCCGAAGAGCTCCAGTTCACAAAAGTGAAACCTCAACATCCATTAAAGAGCTCCGGATTGGAAAGGTACATTGTATCAGATTCACCGGAACAACCAAGCTGTCAACTGTCAAATTTTAAAGAAAGTAACATTGACTGTTACTTACATTGTAAAACAAAATAAAATAATTGTTTGTTGGATTTTGAGTGGTTTCATTTGCATATAAAGGGGCTACACGTTATCTCAATTTTTTGAATTCCACGAACCTGGGTTCTCTTATCTTAAAGTGCAAATAACTGGTGTTATTTGTAACACTAGAACATTTCTCTCGCTATGATGACGATGTCATCGGCATACCTAACGCAGTGCAAGCCCAGGTGTTTCAGTATTCTACAATCAAGCTCCACATAGGGGTGAGCATACTCCGCCAGGTTGAGGGCCTCGAATAGTGCTCACCTCAATAGACTCAGTGCTCACTGAAGTCTATGTTGTCCTCGTGGCAAGCATCTTATACAGCCATCGAGATATATTATGTTTGGTGAATACAGCCTTTGTCTTTTGTGTCCTTATTGTGTTAGAAGCAACACAGTCTATCTGTTCATGATTATTAATTATTGCAGGAACAAAAATTTCCCCCTGTGTGAGAACAACCTTTCAACTTTTTTCGGGGATTAGGTTTTGCTTTTGCTTTGCATTTTTTTTTTTTGAAGCTGATCATTGAATTTTGAGGTTTTCTTTTTGAACATGCAGCAGAATTTTATTTTCATATGAATCTGAATTATAGCTCAACAAAAGAGACACATTCTCTAATTTATTATCATAATTAAATTTCATAATAATTATTGTTTAATTTGCCAGCCATCACATTTCTCAGTGCAATAAATTTTATTAGCGTTTTCAGAAGAAAAAAAAAACCTAAGCCTAATTCAGCTCATTAATTTAATGTCAAAATTGCGGCATAATTTCACCATCCACGAAGAGCCCCAACTTCATTAATTCTACCAGTAAATTACATGTTTAAAACGTTAAGCTAAAAATCCGATTTTAATTAAGGCATTATTCATTGTGATGAAATAAAATTAAATTGGAGGAATTCCAGTTCGAAATCCTTCCATCACCGAAGAACATTTTAGCGGCAAATTGAAATTTGCATAGCAAAGGATCGTATGAAAAATTATCAACAAAGTAGCCCATTATAATTTTTTAAATCATCACTTTTTCATAAAATTTACGGCTCACGTATAAAATTGTTTTGACAACAATTTTATCTAGAAAAAGTAAGAGGGTACATTGTCTGAATTTCAATGCGCCATTTTAATGCTCCGTAAAAATGGGAATATAACTCCAATGTGGCTTTCGAAGAGGAAGGAAATTGTCAAGTTGGGAGTTTTGTTTTTATATTTGACAAAAAAAAAACACCTAAAACTACAGTGTTAGCTGGGAAAAAATATCAAGTGAATGCATAATAATTATTGAGAAGTTTGTACAGAACACGTAAAAGATAGGAGTTTCTCGAATCTAGATACGATTAGGTCTTGCCCAAACCTCCAGTAGGGTAAATACTTTTCTCTATGTAAAATAAATCGTATTTAAACAGCCTCCGAACGAAAAGTGGTTGACATAACCTCCAAAGTAGCTCAGAGGATGCAGAACCGGCTATGTATATCTACTCATTTTTTCATTTCAATGGGCGAATAGGTTTGGGGATTTGGAATCTAAATCTAAGCTTGACAGAAATCCTGATGAACTAAATGAAAATTACAATGCTATTAAATATCTATCTTGGTTTATAAGGAGTATAATTTTTTCATTCTTTCTTTCACAACCGCAACTAATGTCCGAATGATACCTGAATTTTAAAACTAAACAATTTTAAAAATAGTTCCACAGTTCAAATTAATTTAATGGCACCGAGAGGGTTCAAACGAACTAATGAGAACTCTTTTAGTTAATTAGTTCAAAACAAAAACAAATAATAAAAGAGCGGAAATTAAATGAAACTGCCACGCGAACGTGCATTTTGTTCCAGGTCCCCATTAAAAAAGAGAGCGTAGTACAGTTTATTTCCCACAACCCCTATTTATCAGATAAATACCCGGTGCTACATTTAAATGCAAAACTAACCTTTTTCCGACCTCTTTTTTCTGCGCGCAGTCCGTTTTAAAACAATTTTCCACGCGAATTGGGTTCTAGGATTTTTTGTTTTGGCAAGCAGTTTGTTTTTTATTTATTTCAATTTTTGTTGGACAATGGATAAAGCTTTTCTAGTTTATATTTTCAAATATTTATTCTATATTGTTAAGTTCTTTTATTTAGGGAGAAGAAACAAGTCTCTTGGCATCAATTTATTCCGTTGTAACATATAACATATAACATATTCCTCCCCCGTTAAAATTAATCGATAGGTTGATTTGATTGATTAATTTCATTTCCCTTTGGAAATTGATCGTCTCCCTCTTGGCATCAGAGAGTTTCGGTATTGCTGAGTATCATCTAGTTTATTAGTGGTACCAACAACTGCTTTTAACTCGAGTGCTTCTGGTTCTTGTCGAGCTCTTGGAATTTGCTGTAAAAATCTGACAGGTTCATTGGAATTCAAGAAGATGTTGCTGTTGGATATCGATGAATCATGACAGTAGTTACTGATTCCATGTGTAACCGTTTTTGCAGGGAAAAATCGGCCGAAATAAGGTATCCATTTACAGCTAGAGGAGTATTTGGAACAGCAGCAACATATTGCAATCAAGATTATGAAGATGATTGCTACAGATAGGATGATGTTGAAGATTGGGTAATATCCAAACCAAATGGTTTATTGATTTCATGTTGCAAATTTTCTTCGAACATTTCCAGTTTGTGCTTTGCATGACGTAATCCATCTACACTTTATTTTTTCCCAAGATAAATTTTGACATTGAAAACTTTGAAACATAAACAATAACGCTTGACCCTGACTGGTCGCAAAATGAGGTGTTTCTGCAGGTTGACATCAGTTTTACAATAGCGACCAATAAGCGGCATTAGCGGCATTGTTTATGTTTCAAAGTTGACAATGCCAAAATCTATCTTGGAAAAAAATAAACCATAGATCTATGTTATTTAGATGAATTGGATTCATAAATATCTTCTTCATTTGTTCGATTTCTTGTACACAGCAGTCGTCAATATTAATGTTGATGTCAGGAACGGAATGGGTAAAGTTGCTTGTTTGGTTTGAAGTCGAGGACAGAACAGTAGAAAGAGTGAAACATTTTCGATAAAGCTTTAACTTCAAGATGCCAGATTCCGTCAATGTGAAATCTATAAAGTTCTCGGTGGCATCACATGATAAAGTTGTTGCAACAGGTGAAGAGACAATGAAGAGCCATTGATTCTGGGAAATTTTGTGATAAATTTCCAAATTGGCTTTTATGGTTTTCGTGGGAGAATCTGTTTGATTTGATTGCGTTTCAGGCTCACTTCACAATTTGCGTTCTGGGCAGGGAGGTGAGTTATCAAATCTTCACATAGCTGGGTCTTGTCGTCGATTTTCTTGCAATTATACAGGTCTTTTATCGAAGCAAACCTAGTTTTACTCGTACTTAGGATTAGGAAGGGGTACGTAGGATCAATATATGTATAAATCGAGCCCTTAGGATCAAAAACAGGAAGCGGTAATAATTTGTAAAAATGATAACTTAATCTAGAAGTAAGCGGTATTTTAATTGAGAATGTTTTTTGATTTTGCGTATATTTTTTCCACAACTTGGAATTTATGAATGGAAAAGGAAATATTTGAAAACGAAAGGAGAGTAAAATAATCATCGTATAATTTTACCGTGCCTAGAGATTGGTAAAAGATGCCTGCTTGGGTATTATTTGGTGTTATTTGATAAGCCTGCTCCTCCGTATGCGATAGGTGGGCGCGACACATCGTAATTATGAAAAGAGCACGTAGCGTGTAATGTATCAGCTTCATTTTTGTCCGAAACAAATAGTTTTAATAGGTCCTTGTGGAACGAAACTGGCTTATTTTTTATTTTTAAAAGAACCGAATTATTCGAGTTTATTTTTGTTATTTTATTGGGTAATGTTGCCTTATGGCCAAACACTAACTCATATGGTGGAAATTGTAGTTGAATGAACTAGAGTATTATACGAAAACATGACAGGTTGAATCAGCGTGGAATCAGAGCGTTCTAAGGCTCCATTACTTTGAGCTCTATAAACTGATGTGTTAACATGTTTTATTTTAAAAAGAGGAAGAATAAAACTTGCGTATTTTGTGCAAAATTTAATTCAAAATATCAGTACAGAGGCCATCATCACTGCTACCTAGAAGCAGAAGGAAGACCTTTAAACATATATAAAATTAAAATAAGGCATTAAAATTGTAAATAGATCGATTGGCTCTGAGTTTCTTTGTGAGGGATTTAGGAATTTAAAAAATGTGAGTCTTTCCTACTTACTTCATCAGGTAGAGTACAGAGAATAAACATTAAAATCGGAACGACACATTGGACAGGTACGTACGTTATAACACTTTAAAATTAGAATATATACAGGGTGATTCAAAAGTAAGCGGCATCCTTTCGGGGACGTATTCCTTGCATAAAAATAAGACAAAAAGTTCCTATTAACATGGGTCCGGAAATGCTTCCTAAGGGAGCTACGCCCCTTCGAATAGGACACCTGAAAGACTTTTTTTTTTCAATATTTAACTTTGAAACCTTTCACAAATTGATTTTGAAAATTGGCCACAATTGGTCTATTTCATAAACATTTGATGGCAATTAAGATACTAAATTGAAAATTCAAAAATCTTAATCAGTGGCGTCACATACTGGGGAGGGTGAGGGTTAAAACATCCCTATTTTTTTTACTCGTCATTTTTTTGCGAAACATACGCAAATCAGAAAATTTTCAAAGTCAATTTTCTCGTAAACGATCCGCTGTATCGAATTGAACCAAGATCACCTTTCCTGTGTAAAAAACTCTAAACTTTCCGAATTTTCAATCGGAATCGCAAAAACCTGACGGGTGAAAAAAATAGGGATGTTCTAACCCTCACCCTCCCCAGTATGTGACGCCACTGATTAAGATTTTTGAATTTCCAATTCAGTATCTTAATTGCCATCAAATGTTTATAAAATACACCAATTTTCAAAATCCATTTGTAAAGGGTTTCAAAGTTATAGAGAAAAATACGTCTTTCAGGTGTTATATTTGAAAAGGCGTAGCTCCCTTAGGAAGCATTTCCGGATCCATGTTAATAGGAATTTTTTGTCTTATTTTTATGCAAGGAATACGCCCCCAAAAGGATGCCGCTTACTTTTGAATCACCCTGTATATCACAATTCATTTTAAGGAACTAGGTGGTAAAATTACTCCCTTACAGCTGGCTTTGGGGTTCAATTTGTTGAATTGGTATTAATTTAGGTCGATTGTGCCTTACTTTTCCAACTTTTTGTAGAAAGATTCTTATTTTATCGAAACTTTTGGAATTGTAAAATGTGTGTTGTTCGGAAAACCAGGGGTAAGACTCCGTGCCATGTAGAATCCGACATATCGAAAAATATCGAATTCCGCACTGCCTAGAATCATGTCGATATGTAGAATTCTACATGACACGGAGTCCCTGGGCAGAACCCATCGAATCATGATGACTTTTAAATTTTAATTTTGACATGGTAATTACCGAAGACAGCTGACACCTCGAATCAGACATATAGTCCAAGCAAAAACAGGTTAGGTTGTAAATAAAATAAATTTTGAGAATGGAACGAAAAGGAAATCTCATTGGGGAAACGACATCTGGGTCATCGAATCCACACAAGGATGGTCAGGGCATACCTTTTAAAGGCGTCTGTGCAAAGGGATGTATGCCAATCTATTCAGATTTACCTGAGTGTTCAGGCATAATTCATTGGTACGCAATTCTTTACTGATTTCATTATCTTCCATGAAGTCTAGACGATTGAAATTTTTAGAGGAAATGTTGTGGAGAATTTTAGAATTAGAATGGGGGCTGTATTCATTAATCTTTGAAATACTGCTGGTGCACATTTAAGACCAAATGGTATTCGTAAAAACTCATAATGTGCATTAGGCTTAGAAATAGCAGTTTTTGGTGCATCTTACGGATCCATTTTGATTTGGTAGAAGCCTGAGGCTACATCCAAAACTTTGAAATAAGATGCATGTCCTAACTGGTCTAAGATTTTGTCAATATTTGGAATTGGCTGAACTTGGCCTACAGTGACATCATTGAAGGCGTCTGAAATCGACTACAATCTGCCATTTGCGATGTCCTGATGAATCAATTTTTTTAGGTACCTCCCACAGTGGTGCATTATATGGAAAAACAGATGGTTGAATTATCTTCTGTTACGACATTTTTCCAATTTGGTTTGAAATTTCAGATTCATTTCATTTCGGAAGTCTATAAATTTTGGAATGAATTGGGGTATCAGTAGTCGTATTTATTTTACATTGAATCGCTTGAGTGAATGTCAAGTCATCATTTGGTAAATAAAAAATATGGTTGAATTGCTAAGTAAACTCCTTCTAAGATTACTGCATCGCAACAGTAGCCTTCTTTTACTTGGTCACCGTTGATAACATTTATGCGTATTATGGTTTCAGATCGCGGCTGTAGGATATAATTACAGTATACATTATCATTGCTTGAGTTCGAGTTAAGATACATTTTAAATGGTAATGGAAAACATTCTAATTTCAGTTCGAGAGTTTTATAATTTAATTCAGCGTCCTCGGATTTTTAAAGATCGTTGCCAATTAAATGTAATGTAATTGTTGTATTAGACATTGCAAGGGCGATTTAAAAAAATAATTACGGTTGAAGTCTGTAATGAAAAGTTCATTATCCTAGAAAAATGTATGACAAATTGTCGTAGGAGTAGTAGAATATTACTGATGTAGCGATTTTGAACTTTAAATTGGAGAAATGAAGGCCGAATAAAAACATGTTGAGATGTGCAACAGCAATCATCTTAATATTATTCCTACCTTGCCTTTCGGTTAGTCTTTGTCCACTAGTTCTTGGCATAACTTCTCATCTAACTCAAATCCAATAAAATATTCATACTCATTCTATAGTCACACGCTAATAACACCACAATATTTACGCAACCTCATTAGATAAGCTTCTCCAGCAACCCACTTAATAATGCATGACGTGTATATTCGCTCAACGTCTTGGCATCAACCGAACGGGTGGATTCTATAAATTCTGGATTTACTTGCATCTGACGTCGGATTATGCGATTCGAGGGGTTAAATAGCACCACGTACTTGACTTTGGGGGAAAATATGCCAATTTTTTGGGTTACATAAACGCTAGATTCTTACCTTGATCTCATACAAGCCGCGATATCTTCACTGTCGTCGCCTTTAGAGTCTTGAGGTAAGCAACCCATTTGCTTACCGATACTCAATCTCAAACTGTCTGCGTTGTGTAGGGAGGACCACGGGCTCAATGCGGTTCCGCTCAGCAAAATTATTCGTTTAAATAGACCTGTAAAAAATAATAATAATAATGATAGAGTAATTTAATTAAAATCTGAAATGTTTCATATTCGAGGAATGTTAACTATGAAAATATTAAATTTAAGTGGGTATATCATTTGCAATTACATTGGAAAATTAGTTTTTCTAGGGTGCTCCAGTTTACTCAGTTGAGAAGAGGAAAATTCGAAAGGTAATTAAAAATAAATACCTATATTTCAATGATTCAAGTTGGTTTATAGCGAATAAAAATCTCAGATATCTATTCCGCAAACAAGACAGAAACAAATCTATCAATTTTCCAACGTATCTACATCATTCATGTTCCTGTCACGAAAAAGCCACCTCGATGACGAACGTCGCTTGTACGACATCTAATAAAGATACCCGCGAAGACAAAAGCGGCAGTAAATCGCGTCCAGATAAAAATAGATCTACGTGAAAGAAAAAAGAAGAGAAAAACTAACGCCGCGGAAAATTAATAGATGACAATATGGGACGATCGATTTGCGAAAACGAGGGAAAAAGAAGAATGAAAAGCTGATGAAATTGTAATTTCGCTTTTTGTAAACAACCTCGTAGTTTCGACAATTCAAGATTTATTAAGCCGTTATATGGGGCTTTTCGATAACATGTGTTTTTCTATTGTACCTAACTTATAGTTAAACTTTTCGAAAGTGGCACATTGAAATTTTACCTAGTTACGACAAAATTGATGTTCAGCCTTATCGATATTCTGTCAACCGGTTCTTTCACTTTCACTCTACTTTCTAATCCAATTGAGCTTCAATAAGTCAGGGTTAAATTGCAGTTTTCAAAAATTTTCATGCACTACTGATACCCACAAAATCCTATAATAGGTGGCATTTCAGATTTTAATTTGGCAATTTTTAAATCTCGATAACATATTGAAAAATGAACCAAATTTATTTAATGAAAATGAAGATATTACAACAGACATTTCGCAACGATATCATACATCTCGCAAGAATCCTTAATAATTCCAACAGATTAATTAACAGAATTAATGAGATGACAATAGAAGGAAACGATTTATTCCGTATCGATTCCCCTTGCCTTTAGCTGTATCGCTTCAATTTATATTATAACGTCTCTCGAAAGACATCTTAATCATTTCCCTTTGCCTCGAGAAACGTCGAATTTCAATTAAACATAGTAATCGAAAATCTTACCTTTTGAAGTCGGCGAAAGAAATAGCAAATTCGCCAGGGCGGCTCCGGTATCGTGTCCGGCCAACGTGACACGATTCGGATCGCCTCCGAATGCCGCTATGTTCGTTTCAACCCAACGTAGAGCGGCTGCGACGTCTTTCACTCCGAAATTACTACTGTCCGAAGCGTTGGACTCGATACTGGATTTTGTACGGAGGAATCCTGCAAATAGAAAAATCAATGTTAAATACCAGGATTACTCAAAAGTCAAAAAAAAGTAATCTGAATTATTATTATCAGAAAGTTATGTTTTAGCTTGTCTTTGAAACTACACTCCCGGGGTAGCTCTACAAGAAAAAAATCACACATGAACACATCTAGTGATTAAGAGAGCTCGATCTTCGAAATTTTATGGCTGTAACCTGTCGTCAACTTCATTGAGCTTATATGACCGTTAATTGAGCCTTGGTTAAAATTTTGAAAAATCCTAGGGCATTGAAAATTTTGTCTCAAATGATCATTTGAAGTTGAAATCTCAACATGGAAAAGTTTGAAATTTCAACATTTTGGAAGGTAGTGTAGTATAAATTAGGTACCGCCCCTGTTCTTGTGCTTGAACTTCAATTCCACACACTACATTCAATCAACACTACCTATATTCAATACTGAAGAGTTTTTGGTTAGTTAGCCAGTTCCACCAGCAGGTATTGAGGTCCCTGGTTACGGGAGGCTACTCCAGCTATAGTTGTTATTTTGAGCCAATATCTCAAGATTGATTTTTCAATTTGTTTCCCAGAATATTCGCTCGTCAGGGTAAGAAAATGTTAGTAGATTCAACAAGGCCCCAATGTACAGGGTATTTGATTATATTTGGACCCATACCTACAGCCTTTACTATTTAAGATAGAAAAACATTTTCAATACAAAACTTGACAGTTTTTTTTCCATATTTTCTTTAAACGGTATTAGAAAAAACAAAATCGATCGGAAAATGGAGAAACTTAGGCAACTTCAACTTTTTTAAATGGAACACCCCGTATATTATGCGATAAAATGAAAGACCTTTTCTTCCTGACTATTTGTCAGGTGAAAACCGTGCGTCGGATTGTAACTGTCTTGATTGAGAGGCACAAAGGACCCGGGTGTCAACTTAGGAGAGTAACAGAAGTTTCACAATAGACACATATTTATTTGGGGTACATTATACAGTATGTTTCAAGAGTCTGGGAACGGTCAAATATTTCCCCAGAGCGCCTTAGAATAGAATTACGAAATTTTCTGCAGAGGAGTAATTATTGCTGCCGGATTCAATTTTGTAATTATAATTTTTAACCCATTGTGGAAATAATTTGTCCATTGCCGACCTTTGAACAAAAATCCTGTTTCAAAACCCCCCCATATGCAGAAAATTTCGTGATTCTATTTCAAGCCGCCCTGGAAATATTTGACCCTCCCAGACTTTTGAAACACACTGTATATGAAATGTGGAAATTTTAAATATTTCCATGCTGAGATGTTACAGATGCACCTCCAGCGAGACTACTCAATGCACTAAGTCCTGCGAATAATGTTATCAGTGGAATAATTCCACTAGTTTTATATTCGAAGGGAAACATTCACAAGAGGCGAGACGAAACGAGAGAGGAACTGTCTCGTCTCGTATCGAAGGTCTCTCGTACAGACGAGAACCTCATTTTCTCTCGAACCTTTAAGACAAGATGAGAGAGCGTATTCTTGTCTTGCCTCGTCTCGAGGCATTACTAGTTGTATCTGTAGAACTGCAATTCCAAATTAGCTTAAATTTCAGAGCTTGTTGTCTTTCATTAGAATAAGACTTTCTGAAAGTTTCAGATTCTCATTTATGAAATAATTAGATATATGATTTGTTATCCGTCAAACCACGATTGAAAGGTAAATAATAAAATTTGAGGAAGTGAGACAGTGAATGAGAATGGGTAACTAAAACAAAAAAAAATTAGACAGAGAAAGAGAGGGTTGGTCGGTGGCTTAAATCTAGAAGCGGGACTTCGTGTGAAGGGTTGCCGACTAGCTTCCAATGCGGAGAGGTGTGTGGATCAATTAAATAATTAAATATAGAGCGCCACCTGCTTTTCCCTGCAGTACACGAAGTCAACCCATATAACGAAAGCAGGAAACTTCTACGGACCTATAGCAGCACAACCTGAAATATAAAAGTAAACAAGAAGGACGGACAGAAGTGAAACGCTTTGCTACAATCAGGTACGGGTTTTTAATTAGAACCAGAACAGGTTTGACTCTAGAGTAGGTTCGGAGTGGGTTTTCCGAAAGCCCTGGAACACTAAAAATTATTAACACTAGAACCAGAACAAGAACAAAATAAATCGACTAGGAGTACCTGACTTTACGTTCTAAAAATAGTATTTACAATAATTACACTCAACTTGAGTCCCTAAATAAAGAAATAAAGTGTATTTTATAACATTTATAACAGCAATAATACCTGAAATATAAATTAATAGACAAGCTTACTAAATGCGGTAGCTTCGTAAATGGCCATTTAACCCCAGTGTATAAGTATTTTCCTGTATTCAGTGCAGCATGTATTTATGGGGTATTAAGCCGGAGTCTCATGCATCCGTTTTCCGACGAAAGATTTTCTATTTTAACATATTTTCATACGATTATATCAGAATAGAAGATTGTTCGGACATCTTTCATCGGAAAACGGATGCATGAGATTCAGGCTTTAGATAGATATAAATAGATCAATAATTATTAAAGTTGAAGTAACAATACGTAACCTGAAGGGCGAATTTAATATTATGGAATAATATAGGTAATATAGATAAATAATTAAAATTGAAATAACAAAAACCTGAAGGGCAAATTTAATATTGTAGAAGACTGCGTTGCTGTGGTGATTTATTCCAACAAGGAGTTGGTAAAGTTTGAAAGGTTCCAGATATTAAGACAATACAACACACTTATCAAACCTGAGTAGTCCTTAATCCCTTGAGGCGAACCTGAAGGATTAGATTGATATCTTTCAGTGTTTCTGATGGCCTGGGACTGAGGTTCAGTAACTAGGAGTCACTAAAGCTTCCAATTGTCTAGAGGAGGCTGAAGATAGGAGGTACGACTTGAAATATACAGTAAGCTTAACGGTTAACTCTTTACTCAAAGTTAGGACTAAACCGTGACGACTAAATAAGGCCTGAAACAAATGGACGTTATGAGACTGGGCATGGAGCGATAGGTATGTATGTCCAATATTCGGAATTTAACCATATAATTAACAGAAAACTATGCTTTTACATAGGAAATAGAGACACACAGAGAAGACAAATAAGAAAAACCACTTACCAAAATACTTTGGCCTTTAGGAACAAACAAATGATCACGTTGCTCTTTTTCGGCTCACGAAGAAATCCGCGCAAGGCGCTTTGGTGCTAAAAGAACGGATTAGCCACCCTAGATCTATGAGCGAAAACTAAACAACTCAGAAATCGGCAAAATGTGCCTGAGGAATTTTACTGAACACTTAATCGTGGAAAGTCCTCGACCTGAATGACCTCTGCTTGTCCCTTCAATGTCCTTTAAAAAGGTTCTGTCAAAACTCCAAGGTGAAAGGTTCTGGGGAATTTTGATGGTAGTTGGGGCATGGGACTTATTTAAATTAAGTTAGTACCGGTTATTGACCTTATTTGGAGCGCTGTCAATCTAGTCAATTTAATCGGATCAGACAATCAGCTGTTCCAATATAAATATTGTGATTTTATTTATTAATAAATTGATTGACTATTTATTTTAACCCTACTAAAAGGAAATTAATTCCATTATTCAACCTCTAACTCGATGTTTCTTGGAAAAATGAAAAGTTTGAAGAAAAAGTGTGGCCACAACTATTGGAAAGAAAACAGTGGCTCGACGAAGGTATGCTGTTCAATGAGGCGAATACGCTTATTTCCTTTTATTTTGGCCCAGGAAAAATCATCCCGTAACAAATTTTTCCTAAATTTACCTACCTACCTTCCAAAATGTTGAAATTTAAATCTTTTTCATGTTGAGAACTTCAATAAAGACCGCCCAAACTAACAAAATTTTCAATACTTTTTCACAATTCCAATTAAACAGGCTCAATCAACGGTTATATTAGCCAAGTCAAGTGATCAAATTTGCTAAGAAATGATTGGAGATTTCAAGAACAATTTTTGTATTGGGAGAAATTTTCCATATGTTATTCCCAAGAGCAATTCGTAAATTTCCCTTCATTTTACTAAACATCGATATACTTTTCAACCCTCGTCGAGGCTCGTAAATCTGTCACTGTAAAGCAAATTTACCCTGATTTTATATTACCGCTGGCCCTTTTTGTACATCGTATCAACTGAACCTATAATTCCACTTTACATTGTACTAATTTTCCATATTCCATACGCTACTAGAATGATAATTATTTTGCAACTAGCAAAATACCAGTTCGACGGAATAAAATTACAGCCGCACTGGCAAAGCATGAGACGTCATTTAATCCCTTGGATAGATACACAATGCAAGATAATTCCAGGAAAATATCATAACACTTTGCCGTGTCGGGTATAAACATGCACGCGTCTGAATGCGGCAAAGCGAAATCCTATTTTGGTTGACATTGCCAGTTTTAGAACGTAATTTGAGGAGAAATGCGTTTCAGGAAGTAACTCTTGTAGATAATAGTGAATAAAAAATAAAAGCCAAATATTATAAAACTCCAAGCCTTTTTCTGTTTTATAGTTTTCCGCTATTCTTGCACTTTCCGTATATATTCGAAATCAACTAGGAGCAAATTGCTACAAACAATATAAATTGACATGGACGTTCTTCCTTTATTGTCGATACGCTTCCGCTATATTTGTCTATCTGTTTAAAATGCGCCAGCTTTTTGAACCGGGGAGATGGAATATGAAAATAGCAAATTGTTTGCTCTACGAATTATTTTGCGAAACGATAGAAATGTTTCAATATCAGTCTGTAGTTTCACATATTAAAGTTGTTTCTGAGAAAGGAAATTCTTGGTTAAAACCGACCATCGGTGTACCAGTACAATTAACTGTCGTAGGAAAAAAGTGCAAAAGATGTCGATCGTAAGAGAGTTAGTTGTGATTTAGTTTTAGAACTAAAATTAATCTGATATGGACATTGCATTGACTCAACACGTGGCGTTATTTACCTACTTTTTATTGTGTGATAACATTGTAATTGGAATGTTTATGCAACAGGTGAAACTGAACCTTTATCTGAATATGGTAGAAATGTCCAACCTGTTACCTACTCAATAAAATAACCTTGAATTATTGAGGCAACAAATTTCCTATCATAACAAAAAAGTAGATAATATCGAGAATTTTAGAAAAAAAATCCATTAAAAGCAATAAAACACAAAATAAATAGTAATATGTTTCCTATATTAAAATCTCTTCATCTTGATGCTTGAAACCTACTTTATTAAATTCCTTTTTGCCTTCCGTATAGGCTCGTCGTAGTTTATGGTATAAATACAAAATGTAGAATTTTATGCGAGAACATTTTCGAGTAGTATATGTCGCTTTATGTTTTCGCTTTCCTGGATTCCATATTGTTAATTGCGTGCTCGCAAGAATTCATATTGAAATCTTTGCTCAGTTTCAAAGGACGTTATTTTTATTGTATATACAACCCAGGCCTTATTGAATAGAGGCTTCAATTTACTGGGCATTGAAAAGCTTTGCCGTTTATATTAACATGCCGCCTAGAAACAGTAAATTTCTGTAACGTTAATTAAGCCATAGACATCAGGTTATAGATAGGAAAGCGGCCTCATCCGGTTATATTATTCCACATTTAGGAACGTTGAAATTTATGCTGTGCGACATGTTTAACATGAACGTATGACGTTCACTCGCTACATTAACTAAACGTATTATGTTTATAAATCAACCTATTAACTGAATAAATATGCATTTGATAGAGAGACCTTAATAGTGTATAGTAGATCTAAAGTAAACAAATAATTATAAAAGTAGTTACTTGCAGCTTTTATATGAAATATTTATTCTATATAGATGAAAGCACTTTTTTCAAACAATATAGATGCTTAAATCTTTTACCCGTTAAATTCGACATTATTAATATATTTAGAGCGATTTAAGACGGTAGCTTATTAACTTCCGAGAACGTATTAAAGTTTCCGCGAAACGCAAAATGGTGTCAAACGCAGAAATTACTTTCAATCTTCTCTCCCAGGAAGCCGTCTCTCAATAAATGCGAAGTTACATATTTGCGTCTGAACTTAATTTAGGCGGTATTCAAGAAGCAATTGAGAGCTATCTTGATTGAGAGGCACAGAGGACTCGGGTGTCAAACTAGGAGAGAAACTGAAGTTGACAAATTTCACAATAGATTTATATTTATGAGGGTATTTGGGGTGGATTTTATTATGAATATGGTAGAAACTGTTTTTTGTTTAGAATTGAAATAGATAAATTATGAGTTATTAGTTCTGTCTGAGAATTGAGTTTAGGAGAATCTCCTATCACCAAACAAACTTTTCCAACACTCTGACAAGATTGGTTAATCATGATTTGCACTGGTCATGGAAGGTTTCTAGGTTTGAATTCTACTGGAGACAAGAAGCTCATTCATTGGATCAACTGCAATAAAATGGTCATTGGGAACATAACTCCAAATGAGCTGGTCACTAGGATGAGATTTTTGATTCCTTTCTAGATATGATTTTTCATAGTTTTCAACAATGTAGGTACCTTCAAATGTACCTTCAAAAATGTTGAAATTTGATATATTTCCTTGTTGAGATGTCGCAGATGCCCCTCCAGCGAGACCACCCAATGCACTTAATCCTGCGAATAAGGGTATCAGTGGAATAAAGAAAGAAAGATGAGACAAAATGAGAGAAGAACTTTCTCGTCTCGTATAGAGGGTCTCTCTTCGAGACAAGAGACTTATTTTCTCTCGAATCTTCTTCGAGACAAGACGTGAGAGAGCGTGCAGCGTAAATATTGCAGATATCTCAATTACAAATTTTTTAACAATGAGGAATTTCATTATGCACTACTTTGTGTTGCACTCAACTCATCAACCCTTTGCTCAAGAAGGAAGAAGAAAGACCTCAAACTGATACATAAAATCCTAAATTCCACAATTGATTGCCCCTACTTGACTTCTAAAATAGCCCTACATTTCCGATCACGTAACACCCGCACATCTCAAAGTTTTCATCTTCAATTTCACAGAACCAACTATGTATATCACTCTAAATGTTTTTGCTAGAATGGAAACGCTTATCAGTTATAAGTAAAAATAACCGTGAAACATGATACCTCTGTTTGTTCCCACATTCAATGTCGGCGGCATCCTGTAAAAGGACACAAAGAACTTCACACTATGTACGGCTAGATGGCGCTACCGATAACATCATGACGTCGAAAAAATTTGGATTTGGCCCGGGTCAAATCTTCGAAATTTCAGATCAAAGGCGCCGCCGATCTAGAGATTTTCCTACGGTATCGAAAAATTTCTCAGGCTCAGGTGCCCCCGTCACTACTATTATTTATTTTCTCTTCCACAATTAGGTATTTGCACTTCTATTTCGCAAAATTAAATCGAAAATTTAGAATTCCGAGCCTTCACTCTCTAGCGCCAATTGTCGACCGGCTTCATTTGAGTTACTTTGTTTTCTTGCGACTCAATAACCTCATGAATAGGTACACATAATAAAAAAACAATCCACTGCAATTTTCAACTCATCCAACAAAACCGAAGAAAAAAAAAACAATCTTCTCTCGAATACATATACATTACGATTATATACAGTGGAGTTGTAATGAAAAAAAGGGATGCGTCCCAAGGAGACGCAGGGAAAGCAGGAAATCCGGGTGGGAAATCAAATAGAGAAAAAAAGGAACCACTCGTGGAAAGAAAGAACGCATAAACTCGTCTCTGCTTGGGATCTTGGGGATAAAAAGCAACGGGGAAGGTTAATACCGTAATCGATTCAAGTGCGAACAAAAAGATAAGGAAATGAGACTATTGTTCTCAAGTAATTTTCCTTTGCCAGGTGAATTTGTGAAAGAGGATGTTTCTTTTTCATTTTCATGTCTATATCTCATAATTGTCTGTGAAAATTGAAAATAAGGTTTCCCATTCCTTACCGAAAATATATAAAACGTGTACAGTTGCAAAATCCCGCGATGATTCCATTTTTAAAATAACTATCCCCACGTGCTCCATACAATCGCATTTAAAAGCGCTGTTTAAAGATTTCATTTGCAGTTGAGCGAATTTCCCGAATGGTTTTCCTCATTTTCCAGGTACGCCGCCAGGAAACGTCGCGGTTTTTCCCGTTTTTCTTTTTATTTTCGCCAAGTCTAAATGAACTCGGTTTTAACCGTACTTTTATCGCGATGTTAGTTCTTGGCTGATGAAATTTAATATCAAATTTTCTTTCATTAGATCCGAGGGGAATCAGAGAGGCGGAGTTTTACTGCGCGTGTTAAATGAATCAAATTGATTTATTATTCTATTATTGGATTTTACTTCTTTATACGGCATTTTATTTTATTGCTGCAGTTATGTTATATAATTATATATATTATTACATACGGCAATAACGTATAATTGGATTTTCTATATTTCATCATTTCTTGTATCTGGCAAGTGTGGAAAAGATACATCTGTTTGCCTTTTCTATAATAGAATATCTTTCTTTGTTATGGGCCATCTTGTGGGATCTTCGTAATACTTAAAAATGTGAAAATAAAATAACAACCATAAAAAGAACACAAGAAACTGTTATATTTAATCTTATTCCGTCTGCCAAGCAACTAAAGTTAAAGACAACATTAAATGAACACTTTCACTGTCTGGAGCTTAAAATAAAGAAAACAGCTACTTGCCCCAAGTTTATCTTAGGCAAGATAAATAAAAGAAAAATAATACTCGAACTAAATGTAACTAGCCGTATAATCTCCCTAGTAAATGTATATCTACAACTTAATTACGACTGCAACGAACGAAAGTTAATGGATTGACCAAGAAACGAAGTATATCTATATAAGCTCAATACAATTTCTCGGTACGGATATTAACTCCAAAATAAAGAATAAAAGTAGCCAATCTTCCCGAAACCGATTCGACGACCGGAATTGGTTTTGCCAGCAAGCTCAAATCCTACTTCGTTTTTCGGTTTGCGAACAAAAAGCCGACAATTTTCACCGTTGCATTCACTTTGATGGCGATATAATGTCCCGGTATTAAATTGAAAGCCCAGATTAGAGATTTACATGGATTGGAAATATTGGAGGATTAGAAACAACTAAGTTTCATCAGAAAGAAATGCAATTATTTATTCACAGATATGAGAACATTATCTTAGCATTATCAGCTCTTTTATATATTTACCTATTCTTTATACAGTGTGGTTATTTAAGTGTGTAACATAAGGGGATTTTTTTTAGTAATAGCACAACCCAAATACCAACAAGGCCAAAAGTTGGTGCATGTAGAGGGTTTCTGCTACTCATATTGTTAGTTTAATTATTGAATTATTACACTAGAGGGCACGATTTTCATTAAAATTTGACGTACTGGTTACTACCAACGTTTTCCGTTGAGAGAAAGAGCTGTATGCTCATCTTGTCCATTCTAATTCTCTTCCTTTTCGAATTGTGTTGTCGAGCTGCAAAGTCGATCGGCCATCTTCTTAAGACAACCGTGACGTAAAAAAATAAAGTACCTTATCGGCCTTCAGGCATTATCGTAACGAAATAAAGTTGCGTAGAGCAATAATCCTTTGATTACCAACAAAATTTAAAGAAAAAGTTTCGTGATTACCGTTTAATTTAAGTTTGAATTTCAACGCCCCTCGTGGTAATGTTTTTTTTTATTTCTCATTAAGTAATAGCTTTTCGAGGAATACCTTATTACTTAGGGTCTTTCGGAGAGCCGTTTCTCTCAACAAGTCCATTCCAAAAAGGCCACATTTTCAATAGAACACCATTTCCGTGGAATGTGGCATAGAGCTTTCGAAGGGATTCCTACCCTACAAGAATCAAGAACCTCACGAATTGATACGTGTGCCCCACATTTGACGACAATTCTAGTCCCTCATCTGCCTGGATTCTGGGCTGGAATCCGTTCCATGTGCAGTTCCCTTCGTTGAATGACCGAGGATGGATGGCTCTCGTGCTCTACCTTATGTTGGAATGGAGGCTTGTATTACGTTTCTCTGATAACTTTTAAAACCTTTTTCAGTTTTATAGTCAATTAACAAATTTAAGATAATTTTTTTTATATGATTTTCATGCAACATTTAAACTCATTCTTGACACGATGGTGGAGAATTAGCTTTCGATTTATCGAAATTATTTGTCTTTGCATAACTTTTCATATTGCCGTATATTTTATCATTTTTATCAATAATAATCGAAAAGTAATCTGAACAAAGGTCAAGGCTGGACAACATGTTCAGAATTTAAAATTGTTGAGTAATAGCCTACCGTCAAAAATTGATCAATTTTTAACCCTGGGTCCTACGACTTATATAATTGAGGATTTCTATTATATCGGGTCTTCAAAAAAAAAAACAATCAAAGAGTGCATTGATTACGAAAACGTATGTCGCGTCTGATTCCATAAATAATGCCTTAACAAAAAATGTCACTGTGACAGGGGCGGATGGGGAGCATGAAACCGGCCCCGGAAAACTCTTTCCTAATCGCCGAGTAACCTTTCAACAATTTTATGACGTAGCAACTCACTCTGTTGGATTGTTTCGGGAGTGTAAAAAGAAAGGAGGGGAGTGGAAGGCCCTCAAAACGAACCCCCGAAGTGATTGAACAGGTGAGGAACATAATACAGGAAAATCCCAAAACTTCAATTTCTCAATTAAAACAACAAACTAATTTATCTACTGGAACTTGTCACACGATTTTAAAAAAGGATTTGCATGATCATCCATACCGAGTGACATGTGTGCAAGGGCTGAGACCGCCAGATTTGCCCCGCAGACTACAATTTTGTGAAAGATTTTTAGGATCTGATGACGAACTCTTAGTTAAAACCTTTTTTACTGATATACGAATTTGGGCAGCAGAAAACCCTCATGAATTTAGAGAAGAACAGCTTCATCCCGAAAAGGTTGGGGTATGGATTGGGACTTCAAGACGACGCCTAATTGGACCGATTTTTTTTAATGGAATTTTAACTGCAGAGCGATACCGAAATTTTAACCCCTTTTATTCATGAATTACATGACGATGAACTGATGGAAGGGTATTTCCAGCAAGATGGTGCTCGTGTGCAAACAACGCGAGAAAATTTGCAGCTTTTGAGAGAGTTTTTTGATGACCGCATTATTTCTATAAATGCTGATTTCGAGTATCCTCCACGGTCATGCGACATAACACCTCCTGATTTTGCAGTTTGGCCTTACATCAAAAATTCAATTTTTCAGACCCCTATACCAAATATTGTGGCTTTGCGAAAAAGAATAAATGCAAAATGTCAGAAATAAACACCTCTGATCTGATGCGGCATAATATTTTAAAAAGCATGCGAAGAAGGGCTGGACTTTGTATTGACGTCGGAGGAGGGCATTTCCAGCATTTATTGTAACTTTGAGAAAGCGGCGACTTAAATTTTAAAGGACTTTTGCTGGAAATCATCAAATAAAAACGGCTCTTTTTAGAGCCACCAACTTTCATGAAAGAAAAATCGTAACAAAATAAATAATCAACTCTCTCTTTTCGTAACGATTCATTTAGTGCAAATTTTTGAATCCTATTAGAAAACTGGTGCGCCGCTTTTTGCTCTGAGTGCACTCAGTTCTTGGAAGTCGTACGGCGCTAGGGCAATATGACACTCTAGTGTAATCGTTGTTTTGACATTGTTGTTAATTTGGAACCCGTATATTTTCAGCGTTTTCCCAGAGTTTTCCTTTCGTATAACCTTCTAAGTTCATATTTTAAAGTGCTCTGAGTTAGTGTGAGTGCAGCACCAGTGCGGCACTATTTTTGCCAATGGAATTTGCTATGGGAGCTTCAATGTTTGTATTGTTGTTTGACGTCAAACGAAAAACTGACGTGCCTGACATTTGAATTATAGAAAAAAAGCTAAGACATACGTTTAAAAAATCATAGCAATCTTTGATTGTTTTTTTTTGAAGACCCGATATCTCCAAACCATTTAACTGTCATATAGCCCAACTTTCGATTTCTCTCAGGTACAATTTGAGTTTAATGAACTAATTTTTTTTACAGAAGCTGACCATATTTATCAATACAATTTTCAATCATTTATTTTTTTTTTAATTAGTTTTCTGGAAACTTAAATCTCTATATTTTCCTTGCAAATTGATGATATGGCCAGCGACTGTTAATGAACTTATATGGCAGCTAAATATATTGAGGTACATTTCAATATTATTATTTTTTAATTTTGAATTTGATGAAACTGCTGATTGGGAGCTGACCTCTATGTATTACCATTTGCTGATTTTTTTCTAAATGTGTTTCTGAATTTTCACCCTTCTATATTTTGATCAATTTTATTATTAATTAAAAAAAAATCAGTGGCGCCCTTGCCATTCTGTACTGATTAAACTATCAACCCACACCTAATAATTTTTCGCTTAGCAAACCCAGCATGTTATGGGCCTCTTGTTAATTTGTAACACTCTTTTGTCGGAACAAAAAAAAATGCTCATAATTGTGCTCGACTATGCTCAGTAGTTCTTTAGCTTGGGGTGGTCCTTGATGTTGGTACAGTAAAGAGAGGGCGCCACTAGTTGGTATAAAATTATTTTGATTATCAAAGAATAGCCAAACTAGACACTATTCAAATAATTAGCTATTATTTTAAAAGATAAATGCAAAAATCTGAGAAGGTAAAACAATTCCAATACCTATCTGACATTTAACCCCTTTAATAGAAACACAACCTATGGAATTCTAAAAACAATAATTTATTGACCGGATGGCGAACTCGTTGTTTATTAACATTGAAATAAATACATTGTTTAGAGGTGATTATTGTTCAGTATCCAATTTTATCAAAACAATTTAAGTAGCTCACGGAAAGCAAAACAAAAACAATTAAATTGATACCTACGATGAGAATTACCTAAGTGTAAGTGTTGAAGTCAAAATAAAAATAACATTTAATTTTTGACTGAAAGTCAATCAAATCAATAAATAAAATGCGGAAAGGTAATAAATAATCCCTAGGCAGTTTTAAATATCGAAAACCTGCTAGGTGAAATCAAGGGGTCAGGGTTTCCGGAAGAGCTCAACCTTTTTACCTTTAAAGTTCAATGTAGGTAAATATAAAACTTAAATTTGACTACCTAAAGATTTTACATTAGTTTACCTTGTAAAACTACCACATTATTGATTTAAAATTATAAGTTAAATGAACCTTTTAAAGGTTAATGTATCCACAATATATTATATCGATCAGTACTCGATATTACGGAAATAAATTTTTAATAATTATAATAATGCATACTTATTGGATAATAAATAATGATAATGAAAACGATAATAAAAACTAATATCGGACTCTGAAAATAATTAATTAATTAAATTAATAATTATATTTAAACAGTAATTAGCTATTCTAGCTAAACACTACTATACTGTAAACAATTTAAGTCGGTAATTGAATTTACATAGATATTAATTAGCTGATAAAGCTAAACGATAGGGGGCGATAAAGAAAAAGTAAAAATAAGTTACGGTAGTTAAGATGGCACGTTTAAGACACCCATAGGTAAGTAATTATACAAGCCCGGACGGAATCCTTGTAAAGCCTCGGAAGCCTTCACAAATTTGAGCTCTGGAGGTACCAAACTGACTGGAGACAACCAAATAATTGTTGGGGATCAACTTCTTACAGGACACAAACTTTCCTCGATAAGGGGGCCCAGATTTACTCTGAGTTTCAGGACAGCGTGGTCTCAAATTTGTCACTTTTCACTTGGAGAAGTGCAGTCACGGATTTTTTGTCCTGCCGAAGGTGCCTGAATGAATTGAGGGGGTATAAGGACTTATTCTTCAGAGAGAAAAAGCAATTTACATACCTGAACGGCCATATGTTGCACACTTAAATAACCACACTGTATACAGGTGAGAGTCGAACAACTCATTTGTACAAGAATCTATCGAATAAACTATTTTCTAACTACAATTATAAATACCTAAATATTCTCTGGAAAGTTTGCCAATGTAAAGTACTAACTAACTAATTCCAAAGTTGCTGTGCTAGGCTGCGAGCGCGTCAATTAAAAAAAGAAATACCATCATTAGTCTTCATTATTATTAATGCTCGTTTATTCAAATGAACCCTTACTTCCGGCTTGAATCTTTAGCAGTTTAAGCTGATATTTCGTCTATTTAAAATTGAAACGGGGCCATCATTTTGAGACAGTCAAAAATAAACTCTTTTCACATGGTAATGCAGCCCGTGGGAGAAATTTCAACCGCCAACAGGAGGCGGCGCTCGGCCCCCAATTTTCCGCGACCTGCACCGGATTATGCAAAACGACCTGCCACCGACCGACGGCGGCAGGCTTTTCTTTATATTTTTAAGCCTTTTTGACGTTAGCGCCGCTCTTTGCCGGAATATTAAATTATTTCTAGACCTGCTCGGATATTCTTTCCAGAAGTGTCTTTATAAAGCTCGGAATAAGAAAAAATCGAATAAAGATATTTGATCCTTAGTTTGTATTATTTGTTGTCTCAAGCAGGAATTTCTTATTCATGATATTTGTTATTGAATGTGCTCGTAACAATCCTTAAATATTACTCAATTTTATTTGAAACTTCAAAAGGCTGCTTCAAATTTTAGAGAAGAACGCTTGTTTTTCTCAACTGTTTACCTAAATCGGCCTAAATAATAGCATACCAAATAGAAAATTGCGATACTACAAATCAAGATTGTGAAAAGTTCTTGGAAATGTCCAATTGGTTTCTACCATTAGCATTAGCGCACAAAATAGTAAATAACGAAAAGTAGCCCTAAATCGAATTACCCGGCAACTATTTTCTAGTGCCGAGTTGTCGATAAACTTTGTCGTTTATTTTTACAAATTTGTTCCTTGAAGAAAATTAAAGTGGCCCGAAGTTTTGCACATGTAGTGCCTTTCCCAAGAAAATTACGGCGTATTTTGAATAAATTTGGATTTATCCATAGGGAAGGAATTTTATCCTTAAATCTTAGTCTTAAAAAAATAGAGTTTATGCGCATTAATAAAATTGATTTAGGCTCAAACTGTATGACCATGCAACCAATTTATTGGCAAGCTACGCAATAATTGAAAACTGTATGTCTGGCACGCAGCCTAACTTTCTAGAAGCTGTGGAAATAGTTTTCCAGCTTTAACCTGGAAAATAGGATTTCGATTGCTACTGGCACAGACTCAAAATTGTGAATTTACAGAAACCTGTAAAAGTTATGGGGTCTAGGAAGACCAATAGTAAACTTAAAAAATAAGGCAATAATCATCATCTTTTCTTCTTTCTCAAAAGTTTTCCAAGTGCAAATGGATACCAAAAATAAAATCCTCGGACACAAAGTTATTAATAAAATCCCACACGGCACTTTCAAAATGGTTTGCCGGAAATTGCATTAACGCCTGCTCGTTTTCTTGCAACGTGCAATTTTAATCGTCGCCTTTGGATCGTTACACCGGAATAGCTGAGCTCTGAGAATGCTCATTACAGTGAAAAATTTATTATAACAAATTTTCTGGAGAGCAAAATCTATTTTAAAACATATAAAAATAACCATAGCTTACTAAGTATGGATAGTTTAAGGTTCAAATAAAACAGAAAAATAAATAAACTCATGTTACAAATCACCCCAATGTTGAATTCAACTAATTTAAAATCCATTAAACAATTCTAAAACCGGCATAGTAAAAGCAAAAAAAAATAAATAAAAATAATGACAATTCCTTTCGTATAATTTTCTCTCTCTTATGTACACGGAGCCAACTTTCGAATTAAAAACTAATTATTACCGAAGGCGCCCTAGTAAAAATTAACGCCGAAAAGTGAAAAGTTTTCCGAATGGAAATACTTTATTTTCAAAAACACGCTTTGTTTTAATTAAACTTTTTTTCTCCGGCGGTATAGGGGGTGGGAGAATGGAATATTTATGGGGTACCCATTGTCGTTTAAATAATTAATGATGAACTTTAAAGTTGCTGTTCGGTGGCCTATTTTAAAAATAGAATTCATTTCCGTTGCATTTATAGATAAATATTCGATATTCGATATACAATGACTGGGTGTTATGAACTTGGAAAAAAAAAAATAGAAAAAATATTTTTAATGAAAATCGTGTGATATCATTCACATATTATTATTATGTTGTTTTCAAGGTTTTCTCTTTGGATGTTTAGTATTTCATGTATTTCTAAGTGCCCTTGTGATAGGTACTTCAATATTTCACAGTTTAAAATTCTTTCCTAAAGTCTATAAAAGTCATCCATATCAAAGTTTCAGTTTTTCAACTTTATTATTTTTAATGTGTCTTCTCAATACTTTATTTCTTCCGTTATTCCTTGTAATTTTTTAGTCTTTTGTATTTATATCCGAAATGATTTAAATTTTGATTGCTTTTCCATGATTAGATCTGGTAATGTGATCAGATTATTTTTTCAAATTTTCCAACACTGACTTCAACAACGGAAGCACAATAATTTCTATTCGCCTCTCTAATTTGTAATTAGGAGGCTTCAGCAACCAGAAATGAAAATTTTAAATTTACTTTTGCTAAGCCAAAAACACTTTTTAAATGCAGCCCCTTTTATTAGTATACTTATACCCGAGTTTTATATCATATTTCCCGAGACAATTTACTCGTTATAATGGAAAATTCAGCTACCTCACTTAACGACGAGAGATCCAAATCTCCTTAATTACTTATTCTTTTCTTTTAATTAAAGTTCTTAAAAAGCCTGTTTTCTGAAATCGGCCTCCCTGTAGCCGCTTTTAACCGACTACAAGGAACTCTTTTTCGTTAAATGGCTTTTTAAATACCGGACGCGAGGCTTTTTTATTGAGGAGCTCTTTAATAGAGTCGGAAGTTATCAGGGGAGCGGTTTTCTAATGAAAAAAGGAAGTTAATTTGAATTTAGTAAAATATATTGAAAAATTCCTGTGATAATAGTTTGAACTTATAGTCCAGGAATGTTAGGCAAAATTTCGCCTAAATCTCAAAAAAAATCCCAGAGTTTTTCTGAGACCTATTTTGGGTTCCTGTGATAGTGCTCTACAACGCATAAAAAGTCCCCAAAAATCCCCTCTTTGCCATTTTTTTTAGAGGCCTTTTAAATATATACAGGGTGACTGGTAAGTGGATGTATTCCTTTGAGGAGATGACATTAGAGCCTATTTGCTACCGATTAAACACTATTTACCTCTATACCATTCTTAACGGTTTTCGCGATATTTTCATTTTTCTAATTTTTATAAAATTCACTACCTTATGAGGCAAATATTTAAAATTAACGAAAATAACAAGGACCTTTCTGAAAGTCGTGTTTTAAATTTTAAGCTGACACACTGACAAAAATATCAGCATTGAAAATTATCGAAACACTAATGTTAACTATTGAGTTATTGCGGTTTAAACTTAACTTTTCTTGTTAAGTTTCTAACTAATGACTTATTTAACCCTAAAAATATAGAAAATTTCATAGTACTTCAAACGTACAAATAATTGGCAAAAGTACTCCATTTTATTGTCTCCAAGATAAGGTACATTATTTCAGAATTAGCTTTTTGCTTTATTGTTAAATAAATTATTTTTATTTTAAGGAGAGACGATATAATTTTCAACAGAATTCTAATTTATACCTGTTTTGGATATCAAGTGTTGCAATAAAAATTTTATCAATTTTTTTACTAGCTAATAGTAATAGTTATTAGTAAAGAAGAAGTAATTACTATTTTCTGCTTGAAAATTTTGAAATTTGCATAATAAATTACTGGCACTTTATTGCCAAGCATTCTTGAATGCACTCTCTTCCAAATAAAGTCTGTTTCTTTTTTGAAGATAATTCCCAAGTCAAAAATTCACTACCAATGTTGGCAACACAAGCTCTTTCTAGATAAAAAATTTGAAAGCATTGACAATTTTACATTGTATCGCCAACATAATGTAAGTGTGACTTTTATCTTTGAAAAAAAAACAATATTTACCATTTGAAAAAATGTATTTCCTACCTTATAATAAAAAAAAAACAACATTCTCCTAATAAAAAAAAAAGCAACATTCTCAAAATTAAATGAAAAAACTTTTCCAACAAGTGATGTAATTAATTTTCAAAATGACTACCCCCATTCCTTATGCAATCACGAGCCCGTCTTCTTACTTCTGTCCTGGTTACTCGATTTGAAAAGTTCTGTCGCAATATCGCAACCCCATTCTGTATCCTTTCAATCAGTTCTTCGCGCGTATTTACCTCCGTGGCATATACGATTTCTTTCAGGTGCCCCCATACATAAAAATCTAATGGAGTTAAATCAGGGCTCCTAGCAGGCCATGGAATGGGTCCACCCCTTCCAATCCATCTATTCGGAAACCTTTGCTCTAAGAGTTCCCGTATTGTAAGACGATAATGTGCAGGACATCCGTCATGCTGGAAGATCATCTCTTGCCTGTTCGCTAGAGGGACATTTTCTAGTAGCTCATACAAGTTGTTACGTAAAAATTCTTCATAATTTTCACCGTTAAGGTTATCCGGTAAAAAATGAGGTCCAATTAAATTATTGGCGATAACTCCCATCCATACATTGACACTAAATTTTCTTTGGAAACTAACTTGCTTCTTCTGATGCGGATTATCTTCGGCCCAGTAGTGCAAATTATGAAAATTTGTTATTCCTTCTCTGCTAAATTTTGATTCATCGGTCCATAAAATTCTTGTTAAAAATGAAGCATCCTCAATATCCGCATGGAGAATAAATCTGCAGAATTGAACTCTGCGCGCCGGATCACCCTCGTCTAGTCCTTGCACAGGAGTGTGATGAAATGGGTGAAGACCATTTTGATGAATCACTGACCAGACCTTCCATTGTGAAACACCCAGCTGTCGGGAAATTTTTCTGGTGCTTGTTGTTGGACCTTCTTCAAGTAGTCTCAAAATTTCACCATCAATGTTAACGTCTGCAGGAGGAGCTCCTACGCGTTCTACTCGTTGAAGGCTGCCAGATTCTGAAATGCGACGGTAAGTTGCACCAAACACACTAACATGTGGAATGCGCCTATTTGGGAAGCGACGTACATATTCTCTTTGAGCTTCAGCTGCATTTGCAAAAACCATAAATAAATAAAATGTCCGCATATTCAGCATAGCTAAACGTTGCCATTTTAGATAGAAGTTAACAGCGAAAGACTATCATCAGAACTATTTAAATCAAAACTTTGGACGAAAAACTGAAACTAAATTTTGTTATTGTTTATTATTATTAATTCAAAAAATGGAAAAATGCGTATGGTATACCTGTTGATAAATATCAACATGATTGGCGAGTATCACACCAAATTGCAATAAGAAAAGACTGGAAAATAATGTTGCTTACTTAGTCTGAACTTACAATTCTTCTAAATGCGAGAATAAAACCGTTACTCCTACAAATGAAAATTATGAAATCAACAATAAAACAACCTTATTTTAAAGACAATAAAATAGAGAATTTTTAACAATCATTTGTACGTTTGGTGGACTAAAGTGCGTTTTTTTTTTTAAAGATAAAAGTCAAACTGACATTATGTTGGCAATACAATGTAAAATTGTCAATGCTTTCAAATTTTTCATGTAGAAAAGGCTTGTGTTGCCAACATAGTTACTAAATTTTTGACTTGGGGAATTATCTTTTAAAAAAAAACACACTTTATGAAGTTTTCGAAATTTTTCAGCATAAAGAAACCATTAATTCGCAGAATTCAGTTCTGCAGATTTATTCTGAATTCGGATGTTGAGGATGCTACAATATTAGAGAAGGAATAACAAATTTTGATTTTTTACCTGATAACCTTAACGGTGAAAATTATGAAGAATTTTCACGTAACAACTTGTATGAGCTACTACAAGATGTCCCTTTAGCGAACAGGCAAACAGATGATCTTCCAGCTTGACGGATGTCCTGCACACTATCGTCTAACAATAAGGGCACTCTTAGACCAAAGGATTCCGAATAGATGGATTGGAAGAGGTGGACCCATACCATGGCCTGTTAGGAGCCCTGATTTAACTCCTGTTGCGATATTGCGACAGAACTTTTCAAATCGAGTAACCAGGACAGAAATACGAAGACGGGCTCGTAATTGCATAAGGAATGGGGTTAGTCATTTTGAAAATTAATGAGTTATTGATTAAATTGTATCAAAAAGTTTTTCCATTTCATTTTGAGAATGTTGTTTTTTTTATTATGATAGGAAATACATTTTTTCAAATGGTAATTATTGTTTTATTATGGAACGAAAAAATTAGGTGCCAATTGTGAACTATTTGAAAGAGAATGCATTCAACAATGCTTGGCCATAGAGTGCCAGTAATTTATTATGAAAATTTCAAAATTTTCAAGCAGAAAATAATAATTACTTCTTTACTAAAAACTATTACTATTAGCTACTAAAAAATTTGATAAAATTTTTATTGCAACACTTGATATCCAAAACAGGTATAAATTAGAATTCTGTTGAAAATTATATCGTCTCTCCTTAAAATAAAAATAATTTATTTAACAAGAAAGCAAAAAGCTAATTCTGAAATAATGTACCTTATCTTGGAGACAATAAAATGGAGTACTTTTGCCAATTATTTGTACGTTTGAAGTACTATGAAATTTTCGATATTTTTAGGGTTAAATAAGTCATTAGTTAGAAACTTAACAAGAAAAGTTAAGTTTAAACCGCAATAACTCAATAGTTAACATTAGTGTTTCGATAATTTTCAATGCTGATATTTTTGTCAGTGTGTCAGCTTAAAATTTAAAACACGACTTTCAGAAAGGTCCTTATTATTTTCGTTAATTTTAAATATTTGCCTCATAAGGTAGTGAATTTTATAAAAATTAGAAAAATGAAAATATCGCGAAAACCGTTAAGAATGGTATAGAGGTAAATAGTGTTTAATCGGTAGCAAATAGGCTCTAATGTCATCTCCTCAAAGGAATACGTCCACTTACCAGTCACCCTGTATACAACTTTTACACTAAAAGTTGAGAAGTAGCAATAGTTTCATGTTCGCTGTGAGACGTCGGGGCCATGTTCATATGCATTTGTTCGGTTGGAATGCATGACCACTGTACCAACACACCAGAAAAACATCACGGTAAGTCGTATTTCCCGATTAAAAGGGTGTAACTCGTCTTGCGTTATTTTTGAATATGTTGTACTCATTCCTATGTACGGTGCAGGTGCAGGATTGGCTCGGGCACAAACTGGATGCCACACAGTTTGGCTGGCGAGAAGGTTTTGGTCGATTGCTGCCAGTTATTTCGGACGACCCTCCTGCTCCGGACAGCCTACTGAAACTTGTCAGATGTGGCTGCACTACGGGCTGCAATCAGAACTGTGGGTGCCGCCGGGCAGGTATGCCCTGCGAGTCCTATTGCGCAAGATGTGAAGGCAACTGCACCAATAACGAGCCTGTAGTTCTCGATGACGCAGAAACAGACGCTGACGAAGACATCGATGACCCGACGATGTAAAGTAAGTAAACACTTGCTTATGGGCTTTAGACCATTCGTCCAAGCAGCATGCATTAACAACGAGTGCTTTTCTCACACACACTCACATACACACTCACTCACATGGACAATCACATGTGCATGAACGAATACCGAAACACGCACAGAAAGCTCGCACGCGACGACGGCGGCGCACGCCGAATTGGACGGCGCTCGCGATGTGTTGGGTGAGATACGTGGTTTATTTCCGGAAAATTGAGATACGGTTAGCACCAGTTCTGTTACAGTCACTCCTGAACACTTCTGCAATGTCACCAACAGACAAAACGAGGTTAGGAACGAAGAAACGCGAAAGAAACGGGAATTCTGCATATGAACATGGCCCCGACGTCTCACAGCGAACATGAAACTATTGCTACTTTTCAACTTTTAGTGTAAAAGTAGTTTATATTTAAAAGGCCTCTAAAAAAATGTCAATGAGAGGATTTTTGGGGACTTTTTATACGTTGTAGAGCACTATCACAGGAACCCAAAACAGGTCTCAGAAAAACTCTGGGATTTTTTTTGACCTATATTCCCAAGTTTCCCGGACTATAATCACTAATTTATATTGGCAAAAGAGTAATTTTTGTAGTGTCTAGGTTTTGTAACAGTCTATGGTTTGATAGAAGAAAACTGTAATTTAGTGGTTAGGTTATGGCTAATGTTGTCATTGCTCCAGACACACATGCCCATTGCACATGTATCTTTATCTTTGAAAGAATAAAAAAATAGGATTTCTCAAGAGTCACGTCAGATAAGAGCCAGCGCGCCATCTTTTGGGCTTTATGACATACATTAAATATTTTTTAATCACAGGTGTGCAAATTTCCTGTAAGTGATTGACTTACTTATAGGTAGATGGCAACATCTTCAATATCAATTCGTTTACACAGTAATATACAATGGACTAAATAACTTCATTCAGATTCAAATGCAATACTGGCCAGAGGCGAATGGTATGGCAGAGAGGTTTGTGAAGTTCTTCTTTAATTTGTGCACAGTTAGAATCCAGCAAGTTCGATTCTCAAATCAATAAATTTTTGTTAAGCTATAGAAGTACTCCGCATTCCACCCTAGATAAACCTCCATTTGAACTAGAGAAATCAACAACTTATTACCGATATACACACAGCAAGAAAGACATAGAGAACAACATGAAGACATAGCAAAAACTGATAAGAAAAACAAAGAAAACAAAAGGAAAATGCAGATCAACAGAGACATACAAGAATACACAACTTTTAGATCAATGATCTAGTTTTATGTAAACAATTGAAGACTAACTGCCTAACTCAGTTTTTTGGCCTAAAACCATACAAAATAACTCAAATTAATGGAACGTAAATTTTGGCAGAGAGAGAAGGAAAATTTGTCAAAAAATGCATCGTTTTTCAAAATATTCAATCCTAGTATTCCTATAGTCAAGTCCTCAAACATCTGTCAAACACTCCCAAACAAAATGCGTTTACTCCTCTTATCATTTCTATCATCCCAACGAAAACAGTATTCTGGAAAATCAGTCCTAAAGAGGAGCAATTTACTATACTTGAAGCAAGTTCGCTAACACCTCCTACTAGCGAAGATCCAGATATGCATGAACCTCAAGAAGCCCTTTCAGATGATGATATCTCCTTCAGCTCAGCACCTGAAACGTCTACAACAGATCCAGACAGCCTTTCAGTTAGTGACCCAACTGAATATAATAACTTCAGACTGGACCCTGACATACAAGAATTTGAACCCATTGAACCCTCATATGTTTGCGACAACACGCGTCCATCAAGAGTTTCGAGAAGACCAACCTAATTGAAAGATTATGGGACCAATTATTCTGATTCATCAAGTGACTGAGTATTTGTTCAAAATGTATTTTCAGAAATATCACTTTTATGTTCTTTGAAAATTGAAACTTTCAAATCCAAAGTTAAAGAGGAAATGTAATGTCTAGGTTCTGTAATAGTCTATGGTTTGATAGAAGAAAACTGTAATTTAGTGGTTAGGTTATGTTTTATGTTATGTCATTGCTCTAGACACACCCATGAACTAAACAAACACACTGGAACGGTGGCTGCATAATTGTTTCTATGCAAGGGTTTGTGCCAGGAAGGACAACAAACAAGAGGGATTTGCATCTTTCTCTGCACTATGGCGGCTATTGAGAACAGCTGTTTGGATCATTGAGGTTAGGAATATGAAGAAGCTCTTTTTTCTTTTACATTAATAGCAATGAGTGCGAGCAAGAAATAATCCCTCCGTATTGCTGGCTGGGTTGCATATATCAACATTTGCCTCACTAGCATAAAGCAGGGGGCGCACTGCTTTTTTTCCAGCGTATTTGTTCAATTAAATGAGGGCAACTCGGCTAAAATATTTTCAAGGTGGTGGCACTTCCGGTTATACCAGAAGTAGACGTCAACTTGCCTATTTTAAATGCGACACCCTGTATATGATTGCATATTTGGATTCTACGTAAAACTCTGAGCAGATTTCATGTGATATACCCTATCTAAGTTCAACTGTTTAGGAAATATTGACAGTTAAAAATTTCAATTATATTTAATATCGGGTTAAATTCAAAGTTTGGTGTCAAATGATAGTTTATGAAAATCTAAGATAGGAATGCAAAATCAGTTTTCCTCTAAAATTAACTGTTTAGGTTTTACAGTATGTCAAAATTGCAAAAAGTCGATTTTCAATTGTCAATATTTCTAAAACAGTTGAACTTATAGGTATAGGGTATATCACATGAAATCTGCTCAAAATTTTATTTAGAATCCAAATATACAATCATATATGTCTCATTTAAAATAAGCAAATACTCTATTTTTTCCCAAGATAGATTTTGACACTGTCAACTTTGGAAAATAAACAATGTCGCTTATTGGTTGCAAGATGTCATTTGCACTACATGCATTGTAAAACGTAAAACTGATTCCAACCTGCAAAGACAAAGCATTTTGCGACCAATCAGGGCCAAGCGTTATTGTTTATATTTCAAAGTTTTCAATGTCAAAATCTATCTTGGAAAAAAATAGACTGTACTTCCGGTATAACCGGAAGTGCCACCATCTTGAAAATATTTAAGCCGAGTTGCCCTCATTGAGATAAGCCTACTCAGGGGCGGATGGGACCGCCGGGCGAATGCCCGGTGGGCCGGACACCGAAATTGGGCCGCCTTCTGCCGATTTAATAAAAAAACTTTTTTATAAGTTCTTGTAAACCTTACATCAGAAATGTCAGCTCCAATAATAATATATCTTCGAGAATGGGAACCAGTCCAGTTTATTTTTGTTGCTCAGACGGGAACTTATTTAGTTATATTCTTTTATTTTAAACTGGTACATAATTTGAACTTTATTGTCGACAACACTCGACACAGAAGTGATCCATTATGTTCCTAGGACCATAAAATCTTTATGTTTGGAGTAATTTGTTCGGTTTTTTCTCGCTAGAAGCAGCAGCGTCAATTAGCGCTATGCGCTATTATGTTTTTGTAATTATTTTTTTCGTATTCTCCAGCGTGAACAACCAAGTTCTACAGCGAGTTCTCGAAAGCAGAATTTATTCATAATTTCCACTAATTTGTTTTTGAACTTAAAACGGGTATTCGGGTTACATCTGTTTCGGATGTTAGATAGTTCAAATGTTCGAGAACTATCCAATGTTGATCCAATCTGTCCATGCTCTGTGGTCGGGAGTAGTTGGGACGATTTTCGAACTATTCATTTTTGAATAAAAGGCAGGCAGTTTTCAGCTTATTTGGACTTTTTTTTATTAATTTTTGTTCTGACGTTGAGGTTAGATTTATTCACAAATTTCATTTATTTTGCTTGTGTTTGTATTTTAAGTAGTTTTGTTATTATTATTTATAAGAAAAGTGCTCCGGACTAGTCCGGACACCAGGGCCGTGGCGCCATCTATTTAAATTATAGTTGTGAAAGGTAATATTGCAGTCGCTTGAAAATAAAATGTATGCCATTCGGCCCAGAAGGTCTATCTGGGTTTCGCTCGATTGTTTTTTTTTTTTTTTTTTTTTTTTCGATACCGTGGGAAAATCTCTAGATTGGCGGCGCCTTTGATCTGAAATCACGTGGATTTGACCCGGGCCAACCGGTTAACAGTGACGCTTTAACCTTTCTCTGGCCCGTAGGTCAATTATTTGGTATGGCCTTTCATTAGTGATTGTTTTTTTTATAGGGTTAAATAAAATAATTCAGACGATTTCAA
Organism: Ceutorhynchus assimilis; assembly: GCA_917834065.1. Lineage (NCBI taxonomy): Eukaryota > Metazoa > Arthropoda > Insecta > Coleoptera > Curculionidae > Ceutorhynchus > Ceutorhynchus assimilis. The sequence continues at coordinate 12,259,336 of OU892281.1, forward strand.
ACTATACTAACCTGGCAGAATATGAAGCAAAATGTTGCCAAGAAGTATTCGGTAAAATCAAAGAAATGTACTACAAAATGATGGAATAATAATGCTAGATGGTCGGAAGGTCCTAAAAGAAAATGATGGCATTGAGCTCCCAGTCTACCAATCACCACATATGGATGCTGGGGACTAAGTTTACTGATGGGTGCTTCGGAAGAACAGCTGCATGGCTTGGGACCAACTCTGAGGAAAATTCCTACCACGTTGCCTGTGCATGTCCTTCAAGCTCCACAACAACAAGGCACGACTTCGTGGTACACTGGACTCGTTGCCAGTTGCCACGTGCCCGTGCTGCGCTAATGACGCGACGGCGATTCAGCGCAGCTCGATTACTCTAGGGCGTGTTCCGGATTGATGCTCGATGGAGCGAGCGGAGCGACTCCAGAACATCGTAACGTCAGGCAGTGCACTCTGGCCAAACCAAATGTGCTTGTGCAGTGTGAATTATAAGAATTAAAGAGTATTGAAATATATGCTAGTCCTGCTATGAAACAAGTCGATGTTTTTAGTATAGTGGGCTTTTATATTTTATATTATAAATTGAAGGCCAGCAGTTGGCCTTCATTCTCTAGTGGCCCATAGGACATGACCTAATTGTCCTAACGGATAAAGTGTCCCTGCCGGTTAACCGTGAAACATGATACTCCTGTCTGTTCCCATAATAAACGTCGGCAGCGTGCTGATTCACGAATTTTTCCTATTTACAACTACGGCATCCTGTAAAAGGACACAGCGAACTTCACACGATAGATGGCGCTACCGATAACATCATGACGTCGAAAAATTTGGGGTTGGTCCGAGTCAAATCCACGAAATTTCAGATCAAAGGCGCCGCCGATCTAGAGATATTCCCACGGTATCGAAAAATTTCTCAGGCTCAGGTGCCCCCGTTACTGCTCCCACTTTTTGTCCTAATGACATAAATAGCTACTATTATCCCCTATCACTAATTTCACCTCTGGCGTCCAGAAATTTGAAACACTAGAAAGATATTTTTGAGCGTGGCTACTAAAAAAAGTTTCGCCCCCGGCTCCGACTAGGGTTGCCACCTTGGCCTTTCTTGATAAATAATTCACCCATGAAAAATACCAGATGCTCTTCAATAGCTGAAAAAGTGGGGATGGGTGTCAACTTCCAAGAGAGAAGAAAAGAACCTTCCGGTTTACTTTTTGTCTGGCAATCGAGTGAATAGAAGGTTTTGTTGTGAAAATAACGCTGAAAAATCGCCAGACGGTAATCACAGTTCGAAATCGAGTTTTCCGGCGAAACATTCTGTGGACATTTCGAACAGGCGGCAGGCATTAAAACCACTTATATTCTCATCAGCTAACTAGCCACATTCAGCCCTCAAAATGCCAGACAAAAAAAAATGACTTCACTAAACATGTCCTATCTCAGGGTCTATTAGGGAATTTCACATTATAATGTTACAACTGCCCGGTTTACGGGGGTCACATGAGGGGTTTGTAGCTTTGGGGGTTGATGGAGAGATACTCGCTCAGGTTATATAAAAATATAGGTATATATTTTCCCAAATATGCCCTTACATGAACGCTAGTCCTATATAGGATGCATGACCCTTCGAACACTGGGGTCCTTATAGGGAGCCACACGTCAACGCTGCTTGGGGGACTGTAGATTAGAAATCGTCACCCTTATGCCTTCTCCAGAGGGGCTTTCCCAACGAGAGGTAATTGCACTGGACAACGATAAGGCTGAAGATACCCAGAGGGGCTTTCCCAACGAGAGGTACTTGCACTGTGGAGATTTAATTCCAGAGGGGCTTTTCCAAAGAGAGATACTTGCACTGGTTTAAGTCTGCCTTTGCTGCGGCTTGCAGCGCAATTTATATCCGCTTATTGCTGAATTACAATAAACATCCGACCAAATCGGCAATTAAATTAATAAGGTTGAATACCGGGTCCTCCTTTCCTAACCAGCTAGTTGACAATATTTTAGTGATTTTTATCAAATGTCGTACCATACATCTCACAGGTGACAGTAAAAAGTGACGGAGGATAAAAATTCGCGCAAAATAATTCAACTTTAACCGAATTTTCGTGACGAATGTAGTTCATTCAAGGACGAACCATACTTCGTCTGTGACGTCATGAGTTTGACAGCTTGCTAGCAGCTGCGTCCATGCTTTTGTGGAACTATGTTCAATATGACGTCATGAGTTTCTCGCGAAAGTGTTTGTGTTCATGAATTCATGGAAGTAATTCGTCGCGAAAATTCGTTTTTTTTTTTTTTTGCGATATCGCAATAAGTTGACATTTCCCCGCTGAGGGCCAAATTTTAAAAAATCCGCGTTCGCCACGCGATTTTTCCGCTGCATGAGAACTAGGCTTTGGCATACAATTTTCCTGCTTTCTACGGCTCAAGGGGGCGGTAGGCTTGAGAAACCCAGGGCCGGTCTGACCTACCCCATCCGCCCCTGAGCCTACTGTCAAATTTTCAAAAATTTTCTGCATACGCAGTTTTTCATATACATATAAAATAGATTTGGTTCCCGGTGGGACAACCTGTATATTTCAATCAACACCTCGGGAGCCTAAAGTAGCTTATTAAACATTATAACTTGCTATTGAGAAACCGGCCCTTAGACAAATGTCTTTGTCTTTGTCAAACTTCAGTTTGTAACAAAACTGACAGATGAGACATGTCAGGTTTGTTTGCAGTTGTTTTGTATTTTTTTTTGTTTGTCTCCAAGGCTCAAGTGGCAAGTAGCTCTTTCATGGAATTTTGTCAGCCAAAAAGGTAGTTTGAATTGTTTAAAATTTACTTTTTGCTCATAAAACTATTCAGAACTTAACTTAACATGATCCGATATGGTCTAGTGGCTAGGATATCTGGCTTTCACCCAGAAGGCTCGGGTTCGATTCCCGGTATCGGAATTACCTTTTTTTTTTCTTGAATTTTTGTTCATTCAGAAATCAGCTTGTTTAAACCTAGAGTATGTTTTTGTTTTTTTAGATAATTCCCCAAGTTAAGCGAACATAATGTCATTTTGTCTTTTATCTTAAAAAAAAAACACTTTATGACAGCCTTTGTTATGGGTTAACCATGAAGCATTATTCAATTTTGATCAGCTTGAAATAGGTACCTATATCAGACAAAATAATTAACTCTGATATTAATTTAGTTATAGGCACGTACTCGCTAAAATGGATTCTCTGTTGTAAAAACCAATTTCACTTAGGAAACAGTCCAAATAACAATATTCTATTAATTTCATTTTACGATTAGAATATCTAGACGATATTCTCTAATTAATATTAGATTGGATTATTAATGCAATAATTGCTGGAATAGAATTTTAGCAAAAGCTATTTACTGAGCATTTATTTCAAAAATTAAGTTTAAAATAAGCCGATTATTCTTCAGACCAATTTGTACAGAAGAAAATTATGGTTTTCCAGATGTTTTCTCGTATATCCTGATTAGATTAAGGTCCCATAAAATTTAGTTCTATAAAGTGTTGGTTTATTTACTCTAAGACAAAAAGAACATCAGCTCACAAGAATATGAACAGGTCATGTTATGGATAATTTAAGTAGTCCACACATACTACCCTCAAGATGAGTATAACAGACGCTTTTTTTTAGGGTGGGTGGTTTTCATGACGTGCAAAGTAAATTTAGAAATCTCAATGGACACTTGAGCTTGAACTTCTAAAATGATCAAGTAATCATATGAATCCTAAAAAATGGGAATGATGTTAAAAAATATCATATTGTGGCTTACCTGACTATCTTTTGAAGATGATTTGCAAGTCCACGGTCAATGATGAACCGATTGACGATTTGTCAGAAAAAGAAGCCATCCCTGAAGCAGAAACTCAAAGTTCTGACTTTGACTCGGATTTTGAATCGATCAATTTATGGAAAAAGAAAAAGGTGAAGAAGGAGATCAATAATTTGACAGCATTTCAATAAACCATAGAACACTTTGGCCAAGATAAACGAAACGCCTTAACAAATAATGTACCTACCTGATCAGGTTCCACTATCTTCAGGCCAAAAAGTGATTTGCCTCATTCCCTTCCTGTTTAAATAATTACACAAATAAACCTGAGGGATAACTCGTGCTCCGCATGAATTACTTATTTCTTTTGCCAATTTAAGACAAACCTTGTTGTTTGTGTATTTGCTCAGGCCTGAATAAATATAACTCCTACTTCGCTTCCGGCCTAAATACACGATTTCGGACTTTTACGTTTACTTACTTAACTGTGTAATCCAATATTATTATTAACGAAAACAATAACAATCAGAAGGAATTCTATTTTGGTTTTATTTATTGTTGCATGATGACATACGGATTTTCAGATTAGTAGGACTCAATAGATAAATGTCGACATAACTTATGGACTAAGTATATATTGTATATGAGGAAAATACTACATAAATTTCGAATGGTACACAAAATACATAGACTTTTTTCCATATCTTTCCACTCTACTCTATATTCCTAAGGGATTCGGTAGAGCGAATCAATTTGAAACGAAAAAGGTAAAAGCCAAATAGCTACTTTTCCTGAAAATGTATGGGTTTTCTCGCACGTAGAATCCCGGTTTTACAGATTTTCATCCTTTCAGAGAAAATGCGTCTCCTTGTTTTGCCTCATTGAATATGGATTCGTTTTTCTTCTTTTTTAATAACATGTCTTTATTTTTCTAATAAAAAAGTTATACTGCTTAATGGAGCAAGACAGAATTATTATTAAGTCTTTCTCGAAATCCAAAGACATTTATACCCAATGTTACGGTATACGTATGTGAAATATTAGTCTGTTCAGTTTGAATTAAATTTGCCATTTCTAGAGTTATACCCGTATTCAATTTCCAAATGGAACAATTTATTGGAGAATATACTCTCGGATTTTGAGGCTGAAATAAGGTTATTGAGAAATGTTGGATTGTTTGACAAACGAGATTGGTTATAGCGACATTGAGTCTATTTCAAAGACAAATTGCATCGAGGTTGGCGAGGTTCAGGTTTTAGTTAATTCAAATCGAGGTGAAGTGTGATTAAAAGTAAACATGTTATTGAAGATGTGGGGAAAAATAACGTTTTGTGATTTAATGGAAAATAGATTTTTACGATATGAGTGAGTTAACCTTAGATTATTTCTAGTTAGCACTAAAAGATGGGTAATCAACTCCCAAATATGGTACAAAGATCTCTCTCCAAATATTTTGATTTTGTCTCTCTTACTTTGTTTACGCTGGTTTTCTATAATACGATTTCCAAAAACCCATTTAGAGATTCTTAACACATGTTTATGCCACCTTGCTCCAATGCTTCTAGATAGGGTGTAACTTATCTTGTCACGTTTATACTAGATATTAAATCTATGGATGGATCCACCATTCTATGTCGGTCATTGTCATTTTCCATTCCCCAGCGTGGTCAGTGGCGGTCCATACATGATTATCTGGAGAAGGTAATGGATGACGGAAAAATCATATGTAAAAAATACTAAAAATTCAAACCGATTGAGTTATTATTAATGCAGTTACGATTTTTTGAAAATAATGATGTTTTGAAAAGTAAGACTTTACAAACAATTTTTTCACTCAAAAACTAAAGTCAGTGGAAAGTTGAAATTTTGAGGACTTTTTCCTAATGATTCAATGTAAAAAAATACTAAAAACTCAAAGCGATTGAGTTATTATTAATGGAGTTACGATTTTTTGAAAATAATGATGTTTTGTAAAGTGAGACTTTACAAACAATTTTTTCACTCAAAAACTAAAGTGAGTGGAAAGTTGAAATTTTGAGGACTTTTTCCTAATGATTCAATGTAAAAAATACTAAAAACTCAAAGCAATTGAGTTATTATTACCTAATGGAGTTACGATTTTTTGAAAATAATGACTTTTTGTAAAGTGAGACTACAAACAATTTTTTCACTCAAAAACTAAAGTCAGTGGAGAGCTGAAATTTTGAGGACTTTTTTCCTAATGATTCAATGTGAAAAATACTAAAAATTCAAAGCGATTGATTTATTATTAATGGAGTTACGATTTTTTGAAAATAATGATGTTTTGTAAAGTAAGACTTTACAAACAATTTTTTCACTCAAAAACTAAAGTGAGTGGGAAGTTGAAATTTTGAAGACTTTTTTGTAATGATTTAATGTAAAAAATATCAAAAACTCAAAGCAATTGAGTTATTATTAATGGAATTACGATTTTTTGAAAATAATGATTTTTTGTAAAGTAAGGCTTTATGAACAATTTTTTCACTCAAAAACTAAAGTGAGTGGAAAGTTGAAATTTTGCGGACTTTTTCCTAATGATTCAATGTAAAAAATACTAAAAACTCAAAGCGATTGAGTTATTATTAATGGAGATACGATTTTTTGAAAATAATGATGTTTTGTAAAGTGAGACTTTACAAACAATTTTTTCACTCAAAAACTAAAGTGAGTGGAAAGTTGAAATTTTGAGGACTTTTTCCTAATGATTCAATGTAAAAAATACTAAAAACTCAAAGCGATTGAGTTATAATTAATGGAGTTACGATTTTTTGAAAATAATGACTTTTTGTAACGTGAGACTACAAACAATTTTTTCACTCAAAAACTAAAGTCAGTGGAGAGCTGAAATTTTGAGGACTTTTTTCCTAATGATTCAATGTGAAAAATACTAAAAATTCAAAGCGATTGATTTATTATTAATGGAGTTACGATTTTTTGAAAATAATGATGTTTTGTAAAGTAAGACTTTACAAACAATTTTTTCACTCAAAAACTAAAGTGAGTGGGAAGTTGAAATTTTGAAGACTTTTTTGTAATGATTTAATGTAAAAAATATCAAAAACTCAGAGCAATTGAGTTATTATTAATGGAATTACGATTTTTTGAAAATAATGATTTTTTGTAAAGTAAGGCTTTATGAACAATTTTTTCACTCAAAAACTAAAGTGAGTGGAAAGTTGAAATTTTGGGGACTTTTTCCTAATGATTCAATGTAAAAAATACTAAAAACTCAAAGCGATTGAGTTATTATTAATGGAGATACGATTTTTTGAAAATAATGATGTTTTGTAAAGTGAGACTTTACAAACAATTTTTTCACTCAAAAACTAAAGTGAGTGGAAAGTTGAAATTTTGAGGACTTTTTCCTAATGATTCAATGTAAAAAATACTAAAAACTCAAAGCAATTGAGTTATTATTAATGGAGTTACGATTTTTTGAAAATAATGACTTTTTGTAAAGTGAGACTACAAACAATTTTTTCACTCAAAAACTAAAGTCAGTGGAGAGCTGAAATTTTGAGGACTTTTTTCCTAATGATTCAATGTGAAAAATACTAAAAATTCAAAGCGATTGATTTATTATTAATGGAGTTACGATTTTTTGAAAATAATGATGTTTTGTAAAGTAAGACTTTACAAACAATTTTTTCACTCAAAAACTAAAGTGAGCGGAAAGTTGAAATTTTGAAGACTTTTTTCTAATGATTTAATGTAAAAAATATCAAAAACTCAAAGCAATTGAGTTATTATTAATGGAATTACGATTTTTTGAAAATAATGATTTTTTGTAAAGTAAGACTCCACAAACAATTTTTGCACTCAAAAACTAAAGTCAGTGGAAAGTTGAAATTTTGAGGACTTTTTGTTAATAATTCAATGTGAAAAATACCAATTCAAACCGATTGAGTTATTATTAAAGCAGTTACGATTTTTTGAAAATAATGATGTTTTGTAAAGTAAGACTTTACAAACAATTTTTTCACACAAAAACTAAAGTGAGTGGAAAGTTGAAATTTTGAAGACTTTTTTCTAATGATTGAATGTAAAAAATACTAAAAACTCAAAGCAATTGAGTTATTATTAATGGAGTTACGATTTTTTGAAAATAATGATTTTTTGTAAAGTAAGACTTTACAAACAATTTTTTCACTCAAAAACTAAAGTGACTGGAAAGTTGAAATTTTAAGGACTTTTTCCTAATGATTCAAAGTAAAAAATAATAAAAACTCAATGCGATTGAGTTATTATTAATGGAGTTACGATTTTTTGAAAATAATAATGTTTTGTAAAGTAAGACTTTATAAACAATTTTTTCACTCAAAAACTAAAGTGACTGGAAAGTTGAAATTTTAAGGACTTTTTCCTAATGATTCAAAGTAAAAAATAATAAAAACTCAATGCGATTGAGTTATTATTAATGGAGTTACGATTTTTTGAAAATAATGATGTTTTGTAAAGTAAGACTTTATAAACAATTTTTTCACTCAAAAACTAAAGTGACTGGAAAGTTGAAATTTTAAGGACTTTTTCCTAATGATTGAATGTAAAAAATACTAAAAACTCAAAGCAATTGAGTTATTATTAATGGAGTTACGATTTTTTGAAAATAATGATGTTTTGTAAAGTAAGACTTTACAAACAATTTTTTTCACTCAAAAACTAAAGTGAGCGGAAAGTTGAAATTTTGAAGACTTTTTTCTAATGATTTAATGTAAAAAATATCAAAAACTCAAAGCAATTGAGTTATTATTAATGGAATTACGATTTTTTGAAAATAATGATTTTTTGTAAAGTAAGACTCCACAAACAATTTTTGCACTCAAAAACTAAAGTCAGTGGAAAGTTGAAATTTTGAGGACTTTTTGTTAATAATTCAATGTGAAAAATACCAATTCAAACCGATTGAGTTATTATTAAAGCAGTTACGATTTTTTGAAAATAATGATGTTTTGTAAAGTAAGACTTTACAAACAATTTTTTCACACAAAAACTAAAGTGAGTGGAAAGTTGAAATTTTGAAGACTTTTTTCTAATGATTGAATGTAAAAAATACTAAAAACTCAAAGCAATTGAGTTATTATTAATGGAGTTACGATTTTTTGAAAATAATGATTTTTTGTAAAGTAAGACTTTACAAACAATTTTTTCACTCAAAAACTAAAGTGACTGGAAAGTTGAAATTTTAAGGACTTTTTCCTAATGATTCAAAGTAAAAAATAATAAAAACTCAATGCGATTGAGTTATTATTAATGGAGTTACGATTTTTTGAAAATAATAATGTTTTGTAAAGTAAGACTTTATAAACAATTTTTTCACTCAAAAACTAAAGTGACTGGAAAGTTGAAATTTTAAGGACTTTTTCCTAATGATTCAAAGTAAAAAATAATAAAAACTCAATGCGATTGAGTTATTATTAATGGAGTTACGATTTTTTGAAAATAATGATGTTTTGTAAAGTAAGACTTTATAAACAATTTTTTCACTCAAAAACTAAAGTGACTGGAAAGTTGAAATTTTAAGGACTTTTTCCTAATGATTGAATGTAAAAAATACTAAAAACTCAAAGCAATTGAGTTATTATTAATGGAGTTACGATTTTTTGAAAATAATGATGTTTTGTAAAGTAAGACTTTACAAACAATTTTTTCACTCAAAAACTAAAGTGAGTGGAAAGTTGAAATTTTGGGGACTTTTTTCTAATGATTTAGTGTAAAAAATATCAAAAACTCAAAGCAATTGAGTTATTATTAATGGAGTTACGATTTTTTGAAAATAATGATGTTTTGTAAAGTAAGACTTTACAAACAATTTTTTCACTCAAAAACTAAAGTGAGCGGAAAGTTGAAATTTTGAAGACTTTTTTCTAATGATTTAATGTAAAAAATATCAAAAACTCAAAGCAATTGAGTTATTATTAATGGAATTACGATTTTTTGAAAATAATGATTTTTTGTAAAGTAAGACTCCACAAACAATTTTTGCACTCAAAAACTAAAGTCAGTGGAAAGTTGAAATTTTGAGGACTTTTTGTTAATAATTCAATGTGAAAAATACCAATTCAAACCGATTGAGTTATTATTAAAGCAGTTACGATTTTTTGAAAATAATGATGTTTTGTAAAGTAAGACTTTACAAACAATTTTTTCACACAAAAACTAAAGTGAGTGGAAAGTTGAAATTTTGAAGACTTTTTTCTAATGATTGAATGTAAAAAATACTAAAAACTCAAAGCAATTGAGTTATTATTAATGGAGTTACGATTTTTTGAAAATAATGATTTTTTGTAAAGTAAGACTTTACAAACAATTTTTTCACTCAAAAACTAAAGTGACTGGAAAGTTGAAATTTTAAGGACTTTTTCCTAATGATTCAAAGTAAAAAATAATAAAAACTCAATGCGATTGAGTTATTATTAATGGAGTTACGATTTTTTGAAAATAATAATGTTTTGTAAAGTAAGACTTTATAAACAATTTTTTCACTCAAAAACTAAAGTGACTGGAAAGTTGAAATTTTAAGGACTTTTTCCTAATGATTCAAAGTAAAAAATAATAAAAACTCAATGCGATTGAGTTATTATTAATGGAGTTACGATTTTTTGAAAATAATGATGTTTTGTAAAGTAAGACTTTATAAACAATTTTTTCACTCAAAAACTAAAGTGACTGGAAAGTTGAAATTTTAAGGACTTTTTCCTAATGATTGAATGTAAAAAATACTAAAAACTCAAAGCAATTGAGTTATTATTAATGGAGTTACGATTTTTTGAAAATAATGATGTTTTGTAAAGTAAGACTTTACAAACAATTTTTTCACTTAAAAACTAAAGTGAGTGGAAAGTTGAAATTTTGGGGACTTTTTTTCTAATGATTTAGTGTAAAAAATATCAAAAACTCGAAGCAATTGAGTTATTATTAATGGAGTTACGATTTTTTGAAAATAATGATGTTTTGTAAAGTAAGACTTTACAAACAATTTTTTCACTCAAAAACTAAAGTGAGCGGAAAGTTGAAATTTTGAAGACTTTTTTCTAATGATTTAATGTAAAAAATATCAAAAACTCAAAGCAATTGAGTTATTATTAATGGAATTACGATTTTTTGAAAATAATGATTTTTTGTAAAGTAAGACTCCACAAACAATTTTTGCACTCAAAAACTAAAGTCAGTGGAAAGTTGAAATTTTGAGGACTTTTTGTTAATAATTCAATGTGAAAAATACCAATTCAAACCGATTGAGTTATTATTAAAGCAGTTACGATTTTTTGAAAATAATGATGTTTTGTAAAGTAAGACTTTACAAACAATTTTTTCACACAAAAACTAAAGTGAGTGGAAAGTTGAAATTTTGAAGACTTTTTTCTAATGATTGAATGTAAAAAATACTAAAAACTCAAAGCAATTGAGTTATTATTAATGGAGTTACGATTTTTTGAAAATAATGATTTTTTGTAAAGTAAGACTTTACAAACAATTTTTTCACTCAAAAACTAAAGTGACTGGAAAGTTGAAATTTTAAGGACTTTTTCCTAATGATTCAAAGTAAAAAATAATAAAAACTCAATGCGATTGAGTTATTATTAATGGAGTTACGATTTTTTGAAAATAATAATGTTTTGTAAAGTAAGACTTTATAAACAATTTTTTCACTCAAAAACTAAAGTGACTGGAAAGTTGAAATTTTAAGGACTTTTTCCTAATGATTCAAAGTAAAAAATAATAAAAACTCAATGCGATTGAGTTATTATTAATGGAGTTACGATTTTTTGAAAATAATGATGTTTTGTAAAGTAAGACTTTATAAACAATTTTTTCACTCAAAAACTAAAGTGACTGGAAAGTTGAAATTTTAAGGACTTTTTCCTAATGATTGAATGTAAAGAATACTAAAAACCCAAAGCAATTGAGTTATTATTAATGAAGTTACGATTTTTTGAAAATAATGATGTTTTGTAAAGTAAGACTTTACAAACAATTTTTTCACTCAAAAACTAAAGTGACTGGAAAGTTGAAATTTTAAGGACTTTTTCCTAATGATTCAAAGTAAAAAATAATAAAAACTCAATGCGATTGAGTTATTATTAATGGAGTTACGATTTTTTGAAAATAATGATGTTTTGTAAAGTAAGACTTTATAAACAATTTTTTCACTCAAAAACTAAAGTGAGCGGAAAGTTGAAATTTTGAAGACTTTTTTCTAATGATTTAATGTAAAAAATATCGAAAACTCAAAGCAATTGAGTTATTATTAATGGAGTTACGATTTTTTGAAAATAATGATGTTTTGTAAAGTAAGACTTTACAAACAATTTTTTCACTCAAAAACTAAAGTGAGTGGAAAGTTGAAATTTTGAAGACTTTTTTCTAATGATTTAATGTAAAAAATACCAAAAACTCAAAGCAATTGAGTTATTATTGATGGAGTTACGATTTTTTGAAAATAATGATTTTTTGTAAAGTAAGACTTTACAAACAATTTTTTCACTCAAAAACTAAAGTGAGCGGAAAGTTGAAATTCTGAGGACTTTTTCCTAATGATTCGATGTAAAAAATACTAAAAACTCAAAGCGATTGAGTTATTATTAATGGAGTTACGATTTTTTGAAAATAATGATGTTTTGTAAAGTAAGACTTTACAAACAATTTTTTCACTCAAAAACTAAAGTGAGCGGAAAGTTGAAATTTTGAGGACTTTTTCCTAAAGGTGCAATGTGAAAAATACTAAAAATTCAAAGCGATTGAGTTATTATTAATGGAGTTAAGATAGTTACGAGTAGGTATGTCGGTACTGGCAAACTTTGGTACTGGTGAGCCTAATAATTTATACAATGCCTTTAAAAATGCTTTATTTTGTACTTGTCTCTTATTGAAATTTTCTTGTAATCAATAAACGTATCAAAAAAAATCCTTTGTCTGGGAGGGGTTATGACCCCCTCTACCCCCCCACCCCGTCAAGCCGCCCTTGAGCGTGACGTCATACTTAAATGGTCAATTTGAAAACCAAGTGATATTTCCACATTTCAGCTGTCAAACTGTTGAAAACAATGTTATTCATGTGATACGACTGATCAGTGATCACAAGCCTCAACCATGATAAGACAATTTCAATTATCTTTTTTCTGTTGAGTTCAATATGTTATGAACTCAAATAGGGCGATATAAATTCAAAAGTTAGTTAATGTTTTCCAAAAAACTGGAAAATTTGACGAACACGGTCGCATAAAATAAAATGTGAGTCCTACTTTGACCCTGGTATAGTTAGTCGACTTCCGATTTCGGTATAAGGTACAAATACCTCTAACCAAAAATCAAATATCAATCATCAAGTCATGTTATATGCGGACCATTAAACTTCAAAAATCACTCGAAAAAAAAATCAATGAAACTCATTCGTTTTTTGAATATATAGGTATAGCGTAAAAACTTTTTAGTCTGGCTGAGACGCGTCAATAGAAATTTGCGGTTGAAACGACATCCGAAATGATTGATTTATTGTGCTGGAAAGGGAGGGATTTTCACGCAGATCCAGGGTGAATGATGCGGTATTGCCAGAATCAATTTTCCTTGTAAGGGATTCAACAAGACATGTTTATCGCGGGCAACAAAAAATAATAAAACCCCCGTTTTATCCCGAAAGAGGGTGTATTGAATCCAGAAAATTGGATATGGAAAGCGAACTGATATGAATTTGAGCATGTTGACGGATGAAAGCATTTTTAACCGATAAAGCTCTAATTGCTAACAATTCTTCCAGAGTGGCATTCCCCAAAGGATCAACTAATTAGCACAATGGGGGATTAAATCCGGTTTGCTTCGCTTATTAACATCCGACTTGGGACTTAAGTTGCAGAGCAGTGCGGCCGGTGTTTGTCTTAGATTAGTGCGGAAAACGCAAATTCCCACTGCATAACTGAATACATTTTCGTATTATGTAATACGATATTGCCAAGCTGATGAGTTGGGTTAGGAATTACGTCTTCCATTAGAGGCAGACGAGCTTACTTATCATATGGTGTCTCTGAGCTAATTCTTCAATTATCTCGTTTAGGCCATAATTGTAGATTTTCCAGTTGTTACGGGATGATTTTTCCCGCACCAAAATAAAAGGAAATAAGCTTATTCGCCTCTCTGAATAGCATACCTTCCTCAAGCCACTGTTTTCTATCCGATAATTATGGTCACACTTTTCATTAAACTTTTCATTCTTCCCAGAATCATTAAGTTAGAGATTTATTAATGGAATTAGGCAATCCAACGACCTGTCCAAATGACGTCTGGTTGGCAAACAATAAACAAAAAACATATGTTTTTTTTTTTGGCAGGATTAAGCCTAGTACTCATAACAGCGAAATTTGCTCTTTTTTGACATTGCATCGACAATTTGACGTTGAAAAAAGAGCGAATTTCGCTTTTATGAGTACCAGGCTTTATCGATACACGGGACGAGTTCTCAAATCTGACACTTTTCTGACATCGTTGACATGTAAAAACCCGTATTCTAACCTCACAAAAAGTCACGTGGTTTGGATTCCCTAATTGATTTTCTGTTAGTAGGGTTAAAATAAATAGACAATTAATTTATTAATAAAACAAAATCACAATATTTACACTAGAACAGCTGATTGTCTGATCGGAGTAGATTGTCTAGATTGACAGCGCTCCAAATAGGGTCAATGACCGGTACTAACTTAACTTGAATAAGTCCCATGCCCCAACTACCATCAAAATTCCCCAGTACCTTCCACCTTGGAGTTTTGACAGAACCTTTTTAAAGGACATTGCAGGGACAAGCAGAGGTCATTCAGGTCGAGGACTTTCCACGATTAAGTGTTCGGGAAAACTCCTCAGGCACATTTTGCCGATTTTCTGAGTTGTCTAGTTTTCGCTCATAGATCTAGGGTGACTAATCCGTTATTTTAGCACCCAATCGCCTTATGCGGATCTTTTTTTGTGAGTCGAAAAAGAGCAACGTGACGAATTGTTTGTTCCTAAAGGCCAAAGTAATTTTGGTAAGTGGTTTTTCTTATTAAGCTAGTCTTCTCTGTGTTTCTCTATTTCCTATGTAAAAGCATAGTTTTCTGTTAATTATACGGTTAAATTCCGAATATCGGACATACCTACCTCTATTGCTCCACGCCCAGTCTCATAAAGTCCATTTGTTTCAGGCCTTTACCTTTAGATGTCACCTTTTATTCGTCACGCTTTAGTCCCTGACTTTCAGTAAAGAGATACGTTCAGCTTACTGTATATTTCAAATAGTACCTACAATCTTCAGCCTCCTCTAGACCATTGGAAGCCTTAGTGCCTCCTAGTTACTGAACTTCAGTGCCCAGGGCCAGGTAGCTTCTTGTTGCGGCCCTGATCCAGTCCCAGGCCATTGGAAACACTGGAAGATATTGATCCCACCTGTCAGGTTCTTCCCAAGAGATTAGGGACTACTCAGGTTTGATAAGTGTGTTGTATTGTCTTAATATCAAACCTTACCAACCCCTTGTTGAAGTAAATCACCACAACAACGCAGCTCTACTACAATATTAAATTACCCTTCAGATTAGATGTTGTTATTTCAGTTTCAATTAATTATTACCTTTATTATATGAAATTTACCATTCAGGTTATGTATTGTTAGGTACTTCAATTTTATTAGGTATTTAGGTATCTATACTACCTACCTATATTATTACATAATATTAAAGCCCTTCAGGTTACGTATTGTTACTTCAACTTTGATTAATGCTGCACTGAATACAGGTAAATACTTGTACACTGGGGTTAAATGGCCATTTACGAAGGTACTGCATTTAGTAAGCTTGTCTATTGATCATTTATATTTCAGGTATTATTGCTGTTAATTGTTATACTTTTTATTTCTTTATTTAGGGACTCAAGTTGAGTTTAATTAATCATTATTGTAAATACTATTTTAAGAACATATGGTTAGACGATTTATTTTCTTGTTCTGTTCTGGTTCCAGTGTAAATAATTTTCAGTGTTCTAGGGCGGTCGGAAAACCCACTCCGAAGCTGCTCTGGAATCAAACCTTTTTTGTTCTAGTTCTAATTAAAACCCGTACCTGATTGTAGCAAAGCGTTTCACTTTTGTCCTCCC
This sequence comes from Ceutorhynchus assimilis, assembly GCA_917834065.1. NCBI lineage: Eukaryota > Metazoa > Arthropoda > Insecta > Coleoptera > Curculionidae > Ceutorhynchus > Ceutorhynchus assimilis. The sequence goes on from OU892281.1 coordinate 12,275,257, forward strand.
TTCTTGTTTACGTTTATATTTCAGGTTGTGCTGCTATAGGTCCGTAGAAGTTTCATGCTTTCGTTATATCGGTTGATTTCGTGTACTGCAGGGAAAAAGCAGGTGGCGCTCTATATTTAGTTATTTAATTAACCCACCCCCTCTCCGCATTGGAAGCTAGTCGGCAACCCTTTACACGAAATCACGTTTCTAGATTTCAGCCACCAACCCTTCTCTCTTTATTTCTCTGTTTTAGTTACCCATTCACTATCTCCCTTCCTCAATACTTATCATTAACTTCTCCCTTACGTTTTGCGGTTAACAAAGTGGCAGTGTCCGTTTTTGCCACGTAATAAATTGGCATGTAATACAGTCATTTTGTAGCTTTTTGGACTCGAAAAATATGTCCAAAAAATAAAAATCCCTATTTTTCTGTAACATGTTTTTAGTTTGAAAAACCTTTTTGTCTGGCTTGTTCGTTGAATACAACATTTTGTATGGCGCCTGATGTAGACCGTGAAATTAGCGCGAAATATAACCTCGCGGTCCACCATTTCCAGTTTTAATGAGAATTTTCGTTTGAATGAAAAATGCAATTAGCATCTGAAGCGTTTTCATCATCGTGTGTCGCTGACATATAAACATAATAAACAACATTTAAAATTCAATAATAATAAAGGGATTTACGAAATTGCGCGCCTTTGATCAACGATGATAACTTAATTGGCCCTTCAGTCACCGAAGTTTAATAATATTTTGCAATATTGTGTCTATGTTTGATTTTTTGAATAAAATTGTTTGTTCCACTGAATGTGAAACGTCATATTTTTTCTCTATTGTTGTCTCAGTTTTTCAAAAAAAAGGAGGTTAATGAAGTGGCTGATTGGAAATTTGATTAGCCTACAAAGCAGAGATACAATAAGATATTATATTAAAAAGAAATTTCGTATTTTTTTCGGTAGCTTGCCACAATTTAAACCTGAGAGTAAGAGTTCGGTATAATAATGATATGAATATTAATGTATTGAATAAGGGTTCAAATAAAATATTTTTTCGGCCAAAAAGCCACAATTTCTTTTCGCTATCGGCGAATATGGGAAACATGAATATTGATAACCGAGAGATGCATCTGAAACGCTTTCAGGAATCATCAAATCCACATTGACAGCCTAATGGAGCCTAAGTGACACGCGATTGTGATGCCGAGTGGAGGGAAACGCCATTTTTACTGCGCCCTTGTCGATTTCGAGTGTAACATCAACATGAAAATGGAGAATATCTGGATATACTTGGCATCTTGTTATTTAAAACATTTGAAGCAAAAAAGTTAATTGGAGAAATCGTTAGTTTCACAGTAAGTTCTGTGTTCTAAATTAAATGAATTCTTTCAATATAAGTAGGTACATTTTGATGGAAATATCCAAATATACCGACGACATGCATGATGCATGACTGTGGGAGAGCACCGCCTTAAACGGAGCCTTGAAGATACGAGGCGACCTCTTCAAGTAATTAGCCTTACCACTCCGTGCGTGGCTCCGACGTGGTCGAGCTTTATTTCCCTAGCTATTCACGGGAACAAACATGAATATGAATTTGCAAAAAATAAACAAAGAAAAGCGGGATGGCACAGTTAAGCCAATCCCTGACCGAATGGAGCATGACATTCAAGACAGTCAGCGGGCGGGACCCTCTCATCCTCCGAGAAAAGAGGACTCTGCAAAACATACAAAGGGTACCACACTCATAGGGAAGAAACCCCAAAAAAGAAATGCTGACCCCAGAAAACAGCCATACAAGCCACCTCTTGGTCAACCTGGAAGGCTCGACAACCCACTGAGGAAAGGCCTCAGTGGGGCTGGAGTGCGGTGGTACTTCAGGTTTCTTCAACAGGGCCTGACACCAGATGAAGCCAGAGAAAATGCACTGATGAGGAAAGCGCAGAACACGCCAGACAAGGCACAGAAAATGAGGCCTAAGAATATAATCTCTCCGCGCAAAGGATCCGCTTAAGAGGAAGGGAACAGAACCTCCTCATGCTGAAAAAGCCGCTCGGCCAAGCACCAGCTACACTGTCAGCAAAAATCATAAAGGTAGCGACACTTTCCGTGGCATTTCCTAAGGAAATCCTTAGTGCAGAAGAACTATCTGCCCTAGAGGACGCCATTGTGAAGGAAATGACGAAAGGTGCGGAGCATAAACTCCAATTTGGTAGCATACATAGCCGCCCAAGCATGCTGGTGATTGATTGCCTCCGGTATTCTAGACTGTTCTTTTTTACTCTGAACAAATGACCAGAAGTTTATGGGATCGGTTTTTGTCATAGACGTTTTTGTAGCTTTTTCAATAGGTTTTATATCATCTTTAAAAGCTTGATCTATTTGTGTCTTTACTAGCCTTCGTAAATGTTATTTTCAAATTTTGAATAGTTCTTGCGAGTCTTTTCCTTTTTACGAATATTATCTATAAGGTTTTTTGGGTAAAATGATGGAGACCTAACCAGTACGCTTGCTTTTGAGAGGAACACAGCTTTCAAAAATATTTTCCAATATTTCAAGCTTTATCAACAGTTGCGGAAGTATATATACTTCTGACCAGTCTGCTAAGTCTGCATTGAAAATTAGCTCATACATGAGTTGAAAATTAGCTTTCCTGAAAATAAATTCCTTAGGAGGATTGGGGTTTAATTGAAAGTTATGAACCTGATCGACTGTGGACTGTGGTGCTGAATTTAGTAAGAATACAGGGGTGATTTGTGACTTCAGTAACAATAGGTACGTCATTTTTCTCAATATTTGCACTTAAAGTTTGATATAACAAGGTCTAATAAACTATTATTTATGTTTAATACAGTAATGCTGCTTGAGGTTAGATAAAGTTAGAAAATTTAAAGGTAATAAATTCTTGGAGTTTCTTTGGTCATTAGTGACATACGCTGGTATATTAAAGTCACCCATTATAAGTATATCCCTTTCATGTATGATATTAAGCAGGGATAAATTGTCAAAGAATAATTTGAGATGGTGGAATATACGTATAAGACTAAAACATAAAGAGTATAGTAGCTTATAATGATTTTACAACATACAATGTCAATTTCAGGGACAGGGCCTTTCAGGTAGGGCAAAGGAACAGACTGAGACATTATATTCATTAGATACGCCCACTAAAACACCTCCTCCCTTAGAAACATTAAGTTAATTGAAATTGCGGTCAGAGCGGTAAACATTGTAAAATTCAGTAAACAGTTCTGAGTTTGCTACCTACTTCTGGTTTTAACCATGTTTCTGTTATTGCTATTATGTTATTCTTGCCTTTTAACTTTTGACAGTTATGTAGGATAGACTAAGCTTCCAGTAAAGAGGAGAGCATAACTTTTAAAGGTCTATTGCTCTTACTAATCCTACTTGTGCTAATAATATTAACTGTAGCGTCCAGCGTTTGAGCAAACAAGGTTCAAGTATCAGTAACATCGTCATTATTTGCTGTCATGTTGTTAAAGATCATGATATTGTTTGCGCGTTTTTGCCGATCTTGTAGTTCATTAAGGATATCATCAGAACTTGATGACTGGGTAGGGGAGGGATTTTGAGTTGGTTTAGTTGTATTTCGTCCTGCAATATCAACATATGTCTTTTGCAAACCATCCACTTCAGACACAAGAGATTTAAGATTCTTTGGCTCATCAATATCTTTGTTCACATCAAGTTTTAATTTCTCAAAATTTTCGACCGCAGGAGCAATAGCTTTAGCTTGATTTTCAAATTCTTATGTGATTTTTCTCTGTCACAGATCACCTAATACAGATGCGTAAGTACGTATACTTGCCGTCGACGATATTCTGTAACGAAGCCGGGGGGCCAGCACCCCGACGCATAGATACAGATCACCCGCGTCAGGACAATTAACGTGGCCGAGTGCGTGAGCATGTTCCAACCTGTGTGTTTACATATTTTTGCGGGTAGAAAAGAATATTTTTTTGCTGTTATATTATTGAGCTTCCGCATTTATATAATCAATGACCTATTATCATAGATAGACAGATTTATAAACAAAAATATATGTTGACAACATGTCCGATTCTTTCTATCCTGACCAAATTCCCCCACTACTAAAATGTCACATTTAGTGGTAGAAATATTTATTTTCTCTTTCTAACGCAGGTATAAAGTCCTGCCTTTCAATTAGACTTGGCAACACAGCACTAGACTAAACTCGGCCTCCTGCTTGTCGTAGTAATACGGTCCGTTCTGGCCCAGAGTATCTTGTTGTCTCTATCCTATGCGATGATGATTAGTATATGTTGAAAAAAGACCGATACATAAGATATGTTCGTGTTAGTCTGGAATACTTTTCGAATATCATCGTTTTGGTTTTGGGGCGGGACCAATTGAGCCTGGTCCATGACAGGGAACAGCTGTTGAGGCCGGACTTAGATCGGGCGACTTATCCCCACCATGGACCGCTCGCACCCCAAATCTCCCCTGGCCTATAAACATGTTGTCAACACAACAAATAGTATTTTATGAATGGAATACTCTGTCTATCTGTGATAATAGGTCATTGTATATAAAAAATATGTTCAAAATACATTGATGCGGCCAGCCTATGTCTATCAAATTAATCTTGAACCACGAATTCGCCGCTCTTTCGCATCTGTATGTAGGTAATCTGTGTCTCTGTATCTTTTTTGTTTCCGAGCCCAAATCATCGACTCGTTTTTTCAAGTTTGCTGCGCCCCTTATAAATCATCGATACAGTCTGGACACCAGAACATAAGAAGGCAACGAATTTCGGATGCCGATAGCCCAGCACAATTCCTGCAGATAACTTGCTTGCAAGAATCGCAAGGAAAACCGAACAATTCGCTTTTATCCTTACGTAGTTTACATACTTGAGCTGTTGCACTTATAACACCGTAAAGATGATTGTGAAAAAGGCATGTTGAATAAATATTTTGGTTTATTTTCGTAGAATAGCCGGTCCCTGGGAAAACTCTCTATAGATTGCCTTCCTATCTGACATAAAAAGTGGTAGTATAAACAGACAAAGAATGTGTACGAAAATGGTAAAGAGGATATTATTACAATTTTGGCAATCAATTTTCCAATTTTTAAGCCTTTCCCGCAGATCTAAGTGAGCGGTCCTTTTTCATAGGTATGAAGCACAATTCAGCACACACTTTGCTACGAAACTCAACTGAACTGTCCCATTCAATTGTCGCAAAAAGTGAAATATAAGCAGAGCGATTCAAATACACGTATGTCTTTTCACACAGAGATAAAATACTACAGATTCGAAAAAATCCCCTTACCTCAAGAAGAGGAAAGAAAAAGACGAAGGACCCAAAGGAGCCCACCTCCTCAGGGTCCAAACCCGAGACTTCTTCAGAAGAAGAAGGAAGACGAGAAGAAAGACTCTCACTCCGGTAGAAGAAATTTATATTTACAGTCCCGCGGCTCTTATTATCGAAGATGAATCGAAATTCAACATCAAACGAACAGTCGTAGTCCTCCGATAGTAGGTATGCATAGAAGTCTACAGTTTTTGTTCTCAGACCTCTTACGTTTTGATAATATATATTACGGAAGGTAGTCCTTGCAGGAGGCTGTGATATCACATTGGTATTGTGCAAGTTACTTAGGAGGGAGCTGTCTCCTGTGACTGAGACAGGCTCCTCCTTTTCCATAAAAAACGCGAGACTAGGGCACCATTAGGCTGTTCGGGTAAAACTTATCACCGACCAACCACACCGCGGCCTAGCACTGGCATCAGGTTACTTCGCTGGAGATGGGCAAGCACCACCAGAAGAAGTATAGAGACTAGTCGAGTACTTCAACAGGAGCAAACTACCGCTCCTAATTGGCTGTAACGCCAACTTTCACAACACTATCTGGGGAAGTACCAACACAAATCTAAGAGGTGACCAACTGTTAGAATTTATCTTTCAAACAAATCTAAATATACTAAATGTAGGGAATACACCAACATTTGTTACTAGGATCAAACCCTCTCTCTCTGATCACAGAATCATAACTAATGTTTTACGTAACAAGAATGCAGGAATGAACTACCTCGTATAGAAACCCCAGAAATACGAACTGGGAAAAATACACAACCAAACTGCAAAGCAACCTCGAACAAATCATTTTAGCTGCAAGAATATACGTGAAGTAGAAGACACCTTTCAGCTCTTTAACGGAGTAATCATGGAGGCATACGAATCCAGCTGTTCCGTGAAAGAGCAAGTAAACAAAAATGGCTGCCCATGGTGGTACAGTCACCTGCCATGACAGATCCGAGGTTCGTTGGCTTTTTAACATAACCAAACGAGACGGAGAATGGCAGGGCTACACCGAAAGGCACACTGAGTACAACAAAGAAATTAGGAATGCCAAGCGAAAAAACTCCAGAGACTTTTGTGAATCTATCACAAAAACACCATCAGCAGCCAGATTATACAAAACCTTGCCGAAAGGCAGGGCGCAAGGACCATCGACACTTAAGAAACCAGACGGTAGTAACACAAAAAATGAAGAGCGACAAACTGCTCTACTGCTGGAAACTCACTTTCCAGGAAGCACACCCAATGATACTGAAGAAAGCAAAGGGCGGCCCAGGAAAGCCAGGCAAGAAAACTGGGAGGTTGCTAAGAACCTTTACACTCCTCAGCGGCTTACTTGGGCGATCGACTCCTTCCAACCGTTCAAGTCGCCTGGTGTTGACGGCATTTTTCCAGCCCTGCTGCAAAACGAAATCAGGCCGTATCTAATGAAACTCATCAGATACTGCTTAGCGACCGGATACATACCCAGTCAATGGAGAAGAGCTGAAGTAATTTTAATCTCGAAGGCAGGGAAAAGAGACGCCACTCTTCCGAAGTCGTTCAAACCTATATGCCTCACGTCGTTCTTGCTTTAAACAGCTGAGAAAGTTTTAAATAACTACATCAGAACAAGTGTTTTAGAAAAAAAGCCACTACATCCTGGGCAGCATGCTTACAGAGCGGGCATATCAACAGGAACCGCTTTACTTGAACTCATTGGACAGCATCCAAAGCACATTGCATGATGGAGAACTAGTAGCCGTCTGCGCCTTCGTGGACATAGAGGGGGCATTTAATAAAACCTCTCATGAGTCAATAAAGAATGCGCTCGTCAAAAAAGGAGTGGACAAAACCACATCCACCTGGATGGCGAAACGCTAGCCACCAGAACTGCAGAAAATTACGTGAGTGAACAAACAATACAGGTCACCACTACTAGAGGATGTCCGCAGGGAGGGGTACTCTTGCCTTTGATGCGGAGTCTAGTGGTTGATGAGCTCCTAAATGTACTGACCGATCAGGGTTTCACCTGCCTTGGATACGCCGATGATATTTTCATCATAGCCAGCGGCAAATACGAAAGATTCGAAGGAATACTTTGCGACCTTATATAAGCACTTCGAACTACGAAGGAATGGTGTCAGACAGGTGAGCTGAATCTAAACTCAGCAAAAACCACACTGGTAACATTTACAAAGACAACAAAACTCCCAAACCTGAGAAACATTCTTCTCGATGGAAGCAGGTCTCTGATGGGAGAGCGTGTATATGGGGAGAGACCTGTGGCTACAATCAGTCTTGCATTGGCTCGATACCCAACAGTATACCAGATTGACATCATCTACGCCACACAGGTAGGTATCTAACATCAATTGGTGTGCTTGTTCCTGATTGAGGCTCCTAATCTATATATTCGTCTCAGATTTTAACTCACTTACCTAAAACACCAAGACGAAAATTCAACGTCACCACTATAACGTGTCCATACGATGCTAGAACACTACCGTCATAAGGATGTCCTGCACCCCACTCGTAACTTTCACCGTGTAAGTACACTAACACCGCATAGGGGGCTTCTATACCACGATTTCCTGAAAAAAAAATAGGTTCAGTTTAAAAATGTTCTCACATCTATTTCATCATGAAAATGGAATAAGTTTAATTAAATCGGAGCAAATTTAATAAACTCTCCAGACAACACTGAGGGAACTTCACTTTGTGATTTCCGTTATTTCATTCTCAGGATGAATTACTCAAAATATGTTCCATTATTAGGTATATTTGGGGCACAAAATTAAATTGACAAATACTGTAGGCGAAAGTTGTTCACAGAAGGTCACTAGGCATAAAAAAGTCCCCAATAAAAATGAAATTTATAAGGCCCTAGTCTTTTAGGCGGAAATTTACGGTTAATCCTTGAAACGAGACGGACGCACACAGATGCTTAATTACGATATAAAAAAAGCGGTCCTCGACTTTTTCTGGAGTCGCTTGGAAAACCCAAAAAAAAATGTTCCCTTGTTACATTTTTTCTTCACGATGAAAAAGTAGCAAACCATTCTAAATTTTTTTTGTAGACAAAGGAAACATAAAGTTACTCGTACGTCTTTGTCAGCAAAATAATTTTTTCTGAACCCGATGTAATTTCGTTTGTATCAAGATTTAAAATTGAGCACAAAGCAGGGGGTTTGAAATTATTTTAGGGCGCGCTGCTGTATGGAGGGCAAATATTTGCAATTTCGGAGCCAAAATATTTGCCGAACACAAAATTATTTCAGTAAATTTAGCGCGTCCTCTGCCTTAACATAAACACCAGGCTAAATCGACCTATGCGACAATGTTCCACGAAACAGCTGCTTTCTTGCCGGATTATCTAAAATTAGGGTCGCCGAGTGAACTATCTGAACAAATTATTTGAACTATAGCATTTTGAGGGGGGTTGAAATTGTGTTGTTTGTGAAATAGAGAAAATTTGGAATGTTGAAGCGGTTTTTGAAAAATAGGCTCCCTGCACTGAAATGTTGAATGTGTAGGTACTGGATTGCAATGACTTTACACAGTGAAGTTTTGTTTTAATTTCATGCTCAAATGCATCGACCGATTGGGAGATCACCCAATTCACATAGCCGCTATGATGGCCACGTGTAGCATCCACGCCAAGTACTCTATTATTAAGGTTAGATGGTAAATTGCGAGCGGTCGTATTTGATTGTAATTATTTCAGGGGCAGCTACTGAAAAATAAAATTGTGGGGACGGGTCTATTTGCAAGAGAGAGAAACAAACTGATTATCTGTTAATAATAAGACTTTATTAATAAGATTTTCATTACCCATAACAATGGTACAAATTTTCTAAAACCCTAATCCAACACCTTTCTAAACTAAAATAAACAATTCTAAATTGATGCAATCGTACAGCCACCTCTACACTGTCTCTGAGCTTGTGAATCAAATGATGCAATCAAAAAGCCTTATGCTTTAATAACCCTACTACGTTAGGTACAATATTTTTGAATCCTAAACTCCTTTTTCACCTCAATACAATAATTCATAATTTGATTTAATTATTATAACTTCCTGTTCTATAAACATATAAAATCCCTGAAATTGCTTACTGCCAAATTTTGTACAATACTTATACTCAAAAATCGTGTACTTAGCCAGAGTAAATACTATCAAAACAATGAATATTTTATCTTAATTCATTTAATTAGAAACCATAATATCTAACTAATCATTTTCTAGACGGAACAAAACAGTTAATTCGATTATCTAGTAGTAAAATTCATTTCAATTAACAGTCATTTGAATTATCTATACTATGATTGTATTTAATTTTTACTGTTAAGACATTGTCAATTACGGGTCTATTTTCCGGGTCATTACATCCCTCCGCGCTTTAAAACCGAAATTTTATTGAATAAGATAATTTCGGTCAAATCGTATGCCTATTTTAAAATATTGAATTTTCCCTCAAGAGTACCTCAGAAAAATGTGGGCTGGTCGGTGAACCTTCTGTGATTTATGGTTTTCTTTTCTCAATTTAAAGTTTGACGATATTATCATCCGAGTATTTATCAGTTCGTTCAAATTAATTATGTGCAAGCTTTTCATACCCTAAATTTCACATTTCTTAAAAATATCTGTTGGCAATACATAATAAAACTTTTCCCGTGTAATTTCGCAACCTCATTCACAATATTAACTATTAAAGATTAAATTATGAATCTTTACTCAACACTAAATTTTATCCTTGCATCAAATTTTTTCTTAATTTTCTTCAGTAATACAATTTTCGTTTAATATATATTTTTTTTTTTTTCAAAATTGTTGATGCTAGAACGACATAAATACAAATTTCAATCTTACAAAGTAATAAACCTTACTTCTAGCAAAGTTTACTTGTATTAGCGCTGGTTGCTCATAAGGCCTACATTGAATGGGCCTATATTGCGGACTTCCACTACGACTCATTGGTTGGTTGCCTGTAGTTTCGCTGTCAATCTCACAGAAGTAGCTAGGATAGTTACGATCTGGATGCTGATGCTGCTCATGGGTGCTAGTTTGCTAGTCACACTTACACCCTTTTGACTTTTCACTTTACACAACATTACTCTCGTGGTTACTGGCTCTGGTTGATTCCATGGTCTTCGTGATTTCTCCTATTGGCTCGTCCGAGTTACATTACTAGGACAGCATTGTCCAAACTTTCCATTCCGACATGGATACGTCGTAGCAGATCGAGTTCGCCGTTTTCTTGATACCTAGTATGATTTTCTAATGGAATGTATCTAACTAAATGTTATATATTTAGTTCCTTAATTACCTAAGCTACGGCCTTTAAATTTTTGTATCCTTACATTCTACTCCTTTACATCCTTTCTTATGCATTCTAGATTTCATTTCATTCCTAGTTAGGTATACATAGACTGGATATACTCTGATTTTTTACATTTTACAGCTTCTTTAGTACATAATCCTTAAATCTAGCGGGCCATTTTATGTCCCGTGTCCTCGTACTCCTTGGTACTTCCGCATCGTGTTCCTCGTCCTCTTCTTCTTCTTCTTCCGGATTTTCCTCATTTTCTAGGTTTATATTTTCTTCTCTATTTGCGCTATCGTGGTCTCCCATCTCTCTGAGCCTTACGGGTAATTCTTGTCCCCGTACTTAAAATTCATCTTCTTCTTGCACCATTATTTCATCATTGACGTCATTAATTTCACTTCAATCGACGATTTCTTCATACTCGTCTCATATCATTTCCCTATGGATTAGTGGAAATTCTATGATGTCTTTTCCTCTGGGTAGAACCTCATTGTCCTCCTCCTCATTGTATTCACTATCTCCGTGATCTGGTGTAGGATGTATTATTCTATCCTCCAACCCTTCACATGGTTTGAGTCTTTCAGCATGTAAATCTGCTCTTTCTTCCCGTGCAATTCCTTTATTTTGAATGTAACCGATCCTAACTTCTAAGTAATTCGACTTGGTCCTGACCATTTACAACGGAATTTTGGAGCTTAATTCCTCCCTGGTAAAACTAGATTCCTCACATAAACTAAATCCCCGACTTGGAATTCTTTCCTAATCCTTTTTTGCATTGTGTTTATCGCATCTTCTATCAATAGAAGTTTCCATGCTCCTCTGAGCTAACTCGTCGGCGTTCTGCATTCTGGTGACTAACTCTGCAGCATAGTTTTCGTCTATGTCATATTTTACTGGTCCACTTGACAACATTAGGTGTACTGGAAGTTCCATATCTCTCCCAAACATTAAAAAGAATGGAGATTCTTGGGTTGCCTCATATGGCAAATTTCTATACGCTAGAAGACAAAAGGGTAGTACTTCATCCCAACTATCATTGTGATCATCGACGTAATGACATCATCGTTTTTATGGTTTTGTGAAACCGTTCTAGATGCGAGTCTACGTCTTTCGAAAATACAATTATGTCGTCTAAATATACAAGACACTTGGTATACGTCAATTTTCCTAGGATATGATTCATAATACGGCTCCAAGTAGCCGGTGCGTTCTTTAAACCCATTGCCATCCTTAAAAATTGGTAATGGTTACCAGGAGTTAGAAATGCTGTTTTTTCCTGGTCCTCTGGTTTTATGGGCACTTGGAAATAACCAGATGCCAAATCCATGGTAGAAAATAGGTGAGATTCCGCTAATTTTTCGATGGTCTCTTGTATATTGGGTAATGGGAAGTGGTAAGTTTTTGTTATGGTATTCAATTCCCGATAATCTATGACAAGCGTAAGCGTATACTGGATGTCCTCTCCAGGGTGTCTTTTCTTTTCTATAAGGATTGCAGGAAAACTCCATGGTGACTCACTTTCCACGATCACTCCGTCATCCAGTAATTTCTGGATTTCTTGCTTCATAACCTCTTGTCGATGATACGGTACTCTATAGGGTCTCTTTATGATTGGCTGCACATTCCCCGTGATAATTCTATGTACGACCTCTGTTGTACAACTTAGTTTGTCTTCTGGTGCTTCAAATACGTCAATAAATTCAAGAACAAGCTGCTTAAGTCTTTGTTCTTCACTCGATTTGGGATTGTCTAAATTTAACTTTTCCAAAATTTCTTTGACTCCCTTGTGGTCAATACTCCTTATTTGTAAAGTTTCTTTTTCCTTCATGCTCAATTTCCGCTTCGTATGCTCTTGCGATTACAGATTTACTCGTTAGAGTTAATTCTTTCTCGGTTATATTTAATAACCTCACTGGGACTACACTGTCCTTACACAAAACACGTGCCACTAGCAATCCTGACAAAGCTTCTTCACATTGTTCGATAACTATGTGCTGATCCTTAACCCTTGAAGCTCTGCGTAGGGTTGCTTGACATACTACTTGACTTATCGGCATTAATATCACCTCATCTCTCAGAGTCACCAAAACCATTTTAGTTTCCGAATTTCATGTCTTTTACTGGACCTTCATTAAAATTAATTTTTAATGGAACCTGAAAATTCCTACGGAATTTCCCTGGAAGTTCACTGTCCTTCTTTCCAAAACTGGTGGTACTGGCAAGCCTGTCAAAACTTCATCACATTGCTTAATGTGTTGAGCCTTAGCCCTTGAAGTTCCACGTAGGATTCCATGGCACACATCATCAATCATCGGCGGTATAATAACTTTCTCTCCTAGAGACGCTGGAAAACCTTCATTCATCAGAATCTTGTCTTTCACTGGACCCTCATTAGAGTTTTTCCCTAATGGAAAACATTCACTGAACAAAATATCATCATTCACCTCTAATAACTTCATCCTGTCGAAGTGGAATGGATCTATGAATTTCACTGGAACCGACCGGGTTCCTATTTGATGACGTCAGACTTCTGTATTTTGATTTACCAAATTGTTGGTTGGTTATAGTTATCGAGCGGGTATCAGCCGCTACTAAACTACGATCCTCCGTTACTGGTACTAACGTAAGATGCTTCATCATAAAATTTGTCTTACTCATCATTGTGTTATCTTTTTCAATACCTACTTCAAATGGGCATAGAATATGATTTGACCGAATTATCTTATTCAATATAATTTCGGTTTTAAAGGGCGGAGGGATGTAATGACCCGGAGAAATAGACCCGTAATTGACAATGTCTTAACAGTAAAAATTAAATGCAATCATATAATAAAAAAAAAAATTGCCCTAGAGTTAAAATAACTAATTTCACAATTATTATAATTTATTTTATTATTTACAATAAATGGACGGTTGAATAAACATTTATTAGAATAAAATACCGGGGAAAAACAACCTAATTACTCGAACCAAATAGACGGACAAGGACACAAGCCATTGCACATAAAGCAAAATTAATTATCGATAAATTATCAACGAAATAAATAATTTCGCGGAATTTCTTTCAGCGATCGTTAATTATGCGACACAATTCCCCAAATACGCCGAAAGGGCAGTTCGTTAAATTCGATTTTCGACTCCTCTGTTATAGATGGGTATTTTTGCAAGGCAATTAAAAACAAATTTTTTGTTGGTTTATTTGAAGGTTTTATTGATTCTGTTTGTACCAAATTTGCATGCTAACATTTGTTCAAAAAATTAATAAGCGCCTATGGAACATATTGAATTAAATTCTCAAGCTGGTGTTCAAATATCATAAACTACTATCCTCCTATGGGGTTCGATTTTTTTTTGTTTATTCCAAATTTTGCAGTTGGATGTCGCTTCCCATGCCGATAACATCTACATTGTCAGTCGAGGTATCGCAACTTTAGCTTTAAAGACCACAAAATGGAAAATGACCAAGGAAAACCAAAGCCCATCGATAAGAATTAACTAGAGGCAGAGCTAGAGAAAGGATTCCAGACTGCTGGAAATTAAACCATAACAATTTTGATCGAAAATCTATTGCGGCGCCAAAACCCCTTTTTTTTCCATTCGAGGTTGAAACCGACTGCAGCAATTACACGACGCCGTAACAGCCACAACAATAATTGCATTCGAGCTAAATTTTAAAAGTGGGTCTCTTTTTCCCCGTTAATTATCACGAAAGCAATTACACTGGTAGATGCAATTAACTGGGAAAGATTTTTGTGAAATTATGGTAATTGCCGGGCGGTCGAGCTAAGACGGCTGTTGGGGCGGAGCTCATTCGAAGCATTGAGAACTCGAAAGAATTTTCTCAATAGTTTGATAGTGTAGTTTATTTGTTGCAGTAGGTTATCGCCAAATTTTGCTCTAAGTTGGATAAACAGTAGAGAATCTGGAAATGAAGGGTCTTCAGATATGCTCCCAAATACGAATCTACAACTCAGAAAAGCTTATAATTTAAACCCGCTTTTCCACAAACCTCGTAAATTAACCCGATGTTTACCAGAAGTCTTGAGAATCAACCCTGATGGAATATTTTAGCGAATTAGGGAACGATCGAGAATTAATGCTTATTGCTAATTCCTAGAAGGATACGAAATTACAAAACAATCAAGGTAAAATAAAGATAAACCGAGTTAGTTGCAAATTGGAAAGCTTAGTTTATCGTGATTTCGTTCCAGAACCATCACCTCTACCGCAAAATAATCCAAATTCAACGTTGACACTACATTGAAACTGCTCCCAAAAATGACGCGGACATTTAATTAAATCCCGGGACAAATTCAAAACCCAGCCTGTGGAAAAATTTCGAACAATTTCTCTTTGAAATTTACCGGTCACAGGCGACCGACAAAATTCAGAGTGTTTGATGTCGGCCAGCACGATGTAGGACTCGCCATTAACGTAAAAGGTTTGCAACATAAACAACTTCACAGTACCCCATTTTTTTGTACTTTGAACGTATTTTCGGTGCACGATTTGTTTTCTATGTAGTTTAAGTTGTTGTTGTTTGGTTTTTCAATTCGTTTTGTACTTTTTCACCTTGTCACTTTGTTTGTACGAACGTTAAAAATTCAATACACTTTCAAGTTAACGTCCTTTGTAATTGCTTTGTAATTATTTGTCTATCATATTCTATCAAATTATGTTAAAAGCCAGGCAATAATTCTTTTCGCTCTAATCGATAATGTCGTTCCGATAGTCAGCGGAAATGGCCAATGACTGTGCAATAACTAATAATCGGTATTTTTGAAATTAAATTGCGAACGATGGGCCGTTTGCATAAATCTGATTTTGAGGTTTTTGCTCGTTCTGCTCATATAACCTTTTGCTGGATCTGATTTTTTGACTGGAAACTGGTATATTATAGATTGAATAGCTGAAACTATTTTTCAAATAAGGCTGATTGAAAACTTCGGAAAATAGATATTTGGAAAATTTTGGACCGTATAGCTATCGAAGGATTAAATTCCACTGAACCTTAATAAAATAAGCAATGTAGGGAAGGATTAAATCCGTAAGCCTTCTCAAATATAAACTTGCCTAGTACTTAGATGCAACATCATCTGAAGCCCACTAGCCCACATTTTCGTAAGCCGAAACTATAGAACCCGAGTCAAGTTCCTTAAGCTATAGTCAACAGGGGCGCACTGCGAAGTTCATTCCGCAGGCGGAAGCGGGATTTGCATGGAAATGTTTCTCGTTTGAATCTAAACTTCCACTATTATGTTCCCAGTGTTTATTTTGATGCTAATTCGGGCGAATCCGTACAGTGTGTATACGCTGAGCGCCCCAAAAACCAAGCAGCCGGCTGGCGAATAAAACCGATATCATTTGCCAGAGGAAGTTTTTTAAATTAAGTCGTGCTTCTCTAAGCGAAATTTCATGCTGTTTTGGCTCGGATATATTCAAAGTCCATTGTTTACGTTTCTACAAGTCGCATTTTAATTTTCAATTTGATCCCGAAGTTCCAGAACAAAAGATTGCGATGCGTCCCAAAAATAGACGTCGCGACGCTCCCGCTTTTCCTAACAAATTGGTGGCGGTTGTGCAATTAAATTACGTCATTGTTTATTGCACGGACAAAAGCGTCCGTCATTGTTCCATAGAATTGCATTTCTATTTCTTTTTTTTTTTTGGCGAAGAATTATTATGGACCGAATTGCAATTCTTTGTTCTGGATGCAGAGAGCTGACCGGTACTCGAATTTATTTTTGCAAAGATAATCTTGAAAATGTTTTTTCAGTTGTTATGATTCAATGTGCTCGAACACATTCAAAAGCATCTAATTTTTCACTCCAGGCCCCTTACGAGGGTTCTCATAGAAATCGATGTGAGTAAACGATAAAATTGTGTTGATTTTTTTTACATTGGTGTCGCAGACTGCCTCTGTGGTTTAAATCCAAAAGGAAATTATGCCAGTAGACATTGAAACCCAAAAATATATGTAGGTATATGAAATTGAAAACTTATCGCCTAGGTCAACGAATCACGAATTTCCATGTTTAGTATCCTAAATCGAAATGGAAGTTAATAGCAGGCGGTCCAATTTAAAAAGTTCGAGCCGCTTAGGGCGGCGGCTTTGGCAACGATTTTTGAAAAAGTTCGTGCAGCCACAACGCTCAGGGACAACGAAACAACTTAGAAAGTGTTGCAAAGTTTAGTTTTATCGAGTAGAGTACGTGACTTAAATGTCCTCCTTAAACACGGAATTTTGTACTATTCGACAATTTAATTTATATTTTTTTAGTGGTATTACACAAGCTTTTCCGCCTTCAAAGCACCAAGACCTGATGGCATCTATCCAGTCTTACTTCAGAGGGGTCTGGAGCTACTCTTGCCGCACCTGGTAGAGATGTTCAGGGCGTCTTTAGTGCTGAGACACATACCGAAGGCTTGCAGAGAAGTAGAGGTGTTCCTACAAAAACCATGGAGGATGGACTAAACCACCTTCAAAACCTCATCTTTTTCTCTAAAAACAATGGAGAGGCCTTCACTTGGTGGCTGGGCGAGTTGAAAAATCGCTGGACAATAGAGAGTACATCCTTAAGGTTTTTATCGACATTGAAGGGGCTTTTGATAAAACCACCTTTCAAAGAATCAGCAAATCGATAACAGAAAAGAATAAGAGGAAACTCGTACTTCCGCTAGCACCCAGACTCTTAAACACCGAACTAAGATTCACTGCCAAGGTCAAATATCTGGGGGTGAGACTCGATAGCAAACTTGGAACACTCATATGAATAAGGGAACACAGAAAGCATTATATTGCTTATGAACAGTATAGATGTTTCATCGGTAAGACCTAAGGGGTTCTCCCCCAAGGTATTTATGTGGATCTTTACAGCCATCATTAGGCCTATGCTTACTTATGGGGCTATTGTCTTTCCCATTTACCGTCAATCTTAAATATTTTTTCCAAAGAAGAGAGGGTGTGTAACGAAGTTACTATATTTTTCCGGAAATGTGTGCGCCTTTGACTTCAATTTAATTACTTTAATTTAACTATTTGCGCTAGGTAATTCTCGGTCAACCCTGCGGTAGTGATTTAACTTGATTATCGTATTTTTAATTATTTGTGTAACTAAAGCCACACAACTTTTCTTTGATTTTAAGAAGAACCGCGGCTTTCTGGAGTATCTCCGAATTATTATTCATTTCCAAATAAATCAATATTTTCTGCGTGCCCTTGCTGCAAGTAGCAGTTTGTATGGTCACATACTCGAGGCTTCACCGCCGGCTTTGGACCCATAGTATCCGAAGCGCGCACCATGGTATTTTCTTCCACTGGGTTGCCCTTCCATCCTCGAGCGCTTTCCTTACAAACGAACGGAGTTGAGTTAAGTCATTCTAGCCCGAGTTCACCAACTAAGTAGACGCTCCCGACGTCCACCGAGTACCGAGGAATTGCTTTATTTACCGTTATAGATTTGCTCCAATAATTTTGGTATTGTTATTTACTTTTGGTAATTGATAAAAACTAAATTGTTGGTGGGATAGTGTGTTTCATTTTGGAAAATGCGCTGGTTTTTCCGTCTCCACTGTTTAATTGCTACCTAGTTCACGTGGGCCCTTAACCACTATAATCCTAAGGGTGGCGCCTGAGTTTTCCGAAAACCTCGAACTGACCGCTCTCTTACCGGAAAACCAAAGTAGCGCTACAAATTTGGCATTCAAAGAATGATATCCCAACATAACTGATGTAATAAAAATCACACCAACTAGGGCTTTGGAAGTAATTCTATGTTTGACGCCCCTGGACATCTATGTCAAGAAGGTCGTCTGAACCTAACTAAAGCCCTCGGGTCCATGCCAAATGGCCTCAAAGCGAAAATTACTGCCATAACTATCGCTGCAAATAGTCAGCAACAATATCACTAAAAAGATCGTACACATCCACGCGGACTGCAGACAAGGGTTAGAACTCCTTATCTATACTACGACTTACGTCAGAACTAGTACAACATTGGCACCTCACAGAAGCGTCGATAAAAAACACGGTGGTAGTCAGCTGGATCAAAGGACATGATCACAGGTAATCGGGCTGCCGATACTCTGGCTAAAAGGGCCGCCAGGCCTTCTGGATTTGAGCCCTTAGTGGAGCTGACCTACTACCACACCCTTTTCAAAAAGCGCTGTGACCATAGGATTGGCTGCAACTTAGCCAACGAACTGCTAAGCTACCCAGATAAAGCTGACAGATAGAGTTAATAAGCTTTCTCTCGTCTTGTCTCGATGGTTCGAGAGAAAAGACGAGAGACCCTCGATACGAGACGAGACGTCCTCTCTCGTTTCGTCTTGTTTTCTCTCGTCTCTCTTCGAATATAAAACTGGTGAAATTATTCCCCTGATACCCTTATTCGCAGGCCTTATTGCATTGGGTGGCTTCGCTGCAGGTGCATCTGCGACATCTCAACATGAAAATATTTCAAATTTCAACTTTTTCGAAGGTACGTTTGAAGATACATTGTTAAAAACTATGAAAAATCATATCTTCAATTGTATCATACCTAGATAAAAATCCGAAATCTTATTCTGGTGAATTACAGTTTCAGCAAATTTGGAGTTGTAGCTCTATCTAGTATCTATTTATCTATTTGCGGCAGGTACTGAGGTCCCTGGTTACGTAGACTCACAGCTATAGTTGTTATTTTGAGCTAATATCTGTTTCCTTTGTTTGGTAGGATATTCGCTCGTTAGGGTAGGAAAATGTTAGTAAATTCAACAAGGTACGTTTGAAGATACATTGTTAAAAACTATGAAAAATCATATCTCCAATTGTATCATACCTAGATAAGAATCTTATTCTAGTGAATTACAGTTTCAGAAAATTTTGAGTTGTAACTCTATCTAGTATCTATTTATCCATCTGTCTATCTAGACCACGACTCACGTCAGAATTAGTACAACATTGTCACCGTACCCTCACAGAAGCCTGGATAAAAAACACCGGTGGAAGTCAGCTGGATCGAAGGAAATAATCACAGCAAAGGCAATCGGGCTGCCGATACTCTGGCTAGGAGGGCCGTCAGGCTACAGCCTTCTGGAGCCCTGAGTGGGACTGACCATGTTGGCGGCCGAAGATATGATCACAAAATGCTCTCACACCCTCCTTTTCAAAAAGCGCTGGGACGATACGATTGGCTGCAACTTATCCAAGGAGCTGCTAAACTACCCAGATAAAACTACTCGAGCCAGAAACTGTTGCTGACTAGGAAAAGGCTACGCCTACTAATAACAGACATCTTGACTGGCCACTTTCAGCTAAACAAACATTTGTTCAGGTTGCATTTCAGCACCACACCCTTATGTAGGGCTTGCAATCAAGAAGTTGTTTCTTTGTGAGTGCACTGCTCTTTTGCCAATACGCAGAGCTAGATTAAGCCAATCCTTCCCATCCCTAGAAGATATCAGAGGCACCACCGTCGGCGACGTCATTGCCTTCGTTAAATCGCTCCCAAGCTTACACATACAGGTACAGATACTCACCGCTTCCCGGTACGTAGATGTTCAAAAACAAGCAGTCCTCGGATTGATTCACTAGAAGAGGTATCAACTTTTTCAAATACTGATAGCGTCCTTTGGGCATTAATTGAAGAGCTGCGGTTTTATTGGCAACGTCTGGATACTTTTGAGGACATACGGCACCAAATGTATCAGCTAATCGCGTTCCAGGCCAAGAAAGTGGCGGTTGTGGTGGCTGGAAACGTAGAGGACCTACTGGAGGCGCTGCATAAGGCACACCACGAAAAACCTAAAGAATGTTTATTAGAACTGAAGAAATAAAACTTTCAAAACTTACCTCAACTGGTTCCAAATGTCTAGAATTCAATTCCAATATAACGCCTCTGATGGCGCCGCTTTGTATTTCCACTATTCTCGAACTGTATCTGGGCGGGCCGGGTTTCGTTTCTTGACCGATAACGAGTACCAGCACCGAAAAAATCACAGGCAAAATCTGGCGAATGGGCGGTGGATGCTGCGCGTTACGAAGATGGCTGCCTTTGGGGGCGCATCGGGGAAGCATGGTCTGCGACGCGAGAAGGGGGGCCCGGCATTACTATAATGGCCCCGCACGCCTATGATGGGTGGCGGAGGAAGCTGATAAGCTGAAACAAGGAAAAATTTACAATAATTATTCAATCACCTGCTTCTAGAATTTGTAAATTGTTGATTAGCTTTTGTTGTTATTTTGGTAGTAACCTCTGAACATGGAATTCGGGTGTTCTAGGGAAATTGTGCTCCTAATATTGTCAAAGAATATGATCGAATCTAGGGTCGATTTGCTCTACTGCTGCTTCTGGTTGTGCTCTGTAGAATGAACTGCAGAATAACTTCTGGTTTTGGAGGTCCAATACTAATATAAAACCTCGTGAATCTTGTTGATTGTACTCAGAGAACGACCCTTGTTGAAAGCAATTTATGAAATCGTATCTGCCGAAACGAGACTGGGCTCTCTCCCTCTTCTCACAAGTTTTGATACAGTAATTTCCTCCTCGAGAAGAGTTCCAAAAGAATAAGGTGGAAACAAAACTTATATGTTTCCTTTTGTTATAGATTTGGGGTCAATTACTGCTTTTGCTATACCAGCAGCACCCCCACCTAGCGCTGGTAGCGCAGATAAGCCAGCAAATAATGCGGGTAATTTGATTGAAAATGTTCTCACCACACAATTGTGTTGTAAATATCTCATATTCAATTGTGTTTTACCTTCTTCCTGCCTCTCCGATGTATATGTAATTTTAGCATAGAGTTGATGATGAAGTTAGAAGCTTTCTTCTAAATCACTTAAACTGGAACTTCTTGTTGAGCGAGTTAAGTTATATTGTTCGGAAAATTTGTAATTAGCTTAAATTCTGAACAAACACCTTGTTAATGTTAATCCAACCAAAAACTTATTCCCAATTTTTAATTTTCGTAAAAATCTTGGTAAACTAAAAATTTCATTAAAACCCAGTTGAGTTTAAGATGCTAGAAGAATCCTGGGCTTAAAGGCAAATATTACAAATCTTTAAAACTTTTAATTAATTATTGCTGAAAACTTTTTAAGTTTGCATCGTGAAAAATGTTTTTGCCATGAAATAAATTTCGATAATGCAACTTTTCCAATTTTTCAATCTCTGCAATACCTTTGAAACTCATTTTATTGGTAACACGTTTAAAAGTTTCAAGCAGTAGCAAAACGACAGCACATGCGGTCCGAAATAAACGAATCGCCCGATAGCCCGTGGTGCCAGTTGAAAGTTTTAGCTGTGAAAACGGGCGCCCTGTGCATACTAAAGCTGGAAACCGGAACTTCCTGGAAAAACTTTACCGGAAACTAGTTCAGGACAGTGAACGAAGTGTGAATCTTTATTGTGTGCCAAGGCTCTTTGACCCGATAGGTACCTGCTTCTGCTTTGATTTCCTTTGTTGTTTGTATTTTGCTATATGTTCCATCAATGCATTTTTCTTCATTAAAACCTTTCTTTATTTTAAAACGAAACCCCTTTTTTTGCTATAGTTAAAGATAATGCAGAGAAAATGCTTTTAGCTTGAGCCGCTGCAACCAGTGAGATAGAGCGCGCTCCATTAAGTAAGCAATAAAGCATGCCGCCTGCTCTGGCCATACGAAACTCTGGGAAAAATCCGAAAGAAAAATTACTGGGGGTTTTTGCTTTTGTCTCGGAACGTATCAGTTAAGCTGTCAGCCTCCGGAGTACGCTAGTCGGAGTTTTTTAGATTTTTAAGTTTAAGTTTAAGGAAGGTTTTTGGAGTAACGGACCAAGTGATTGATTAGAATATGGTTTAAGTTTCGAAAAGTGGATTGCAAATTGAAATAACCGGGATAAACAAGAAACACAAGTCAACTTCTACCTGAACCAAGTACTAATTCGACGCGCTAAATCTAGGGGTTTCACGCTTTTCATTAGCAAATCGATCAGTATACAAACTAGAGTCGAGAAAGAAAAACTTAACCAGAAAATAGGCACCTGGATATGATTATAGAGGAGATACAAGACAGTTGGGATTGGAATGAAATAAACGAGATGAATAGGATAAAAGGATAACACTCTGACTGTCAGAGCTCAATAAAGGCGTCGTTTTCCATTATTTTTTTTAAAGCAGTAGGAATATTTTCTTTGTTGGAACTTCAAATAATATGATTCATTCTAATTATTCAACTGTAGTAAATACTTTGGATCAGATAACAAGATTACCATTGTCCCTAGCCACAATAAAATGCAGGCTGGTTCGCTGGTGCAATTCTGTAAACACCCACCAAACTGTCGTGTCTACCATCTGATGATAGAGCAAAGAGGGAGGAGCTTTCGAACGATACCAGAATTCTGGGCATGTTTCCTGAGTCTCTCTTCAGAAAGATGGTAGCGGTATCATCCCGTCCTCTGTGAGAAGAAGGGAACCCTACAAGTGATTCCAATCAATCTGGCTGAAGGCTGAAAGTTCGATGAGTCTAGCTTCCCACCAACTTACTACTAAAACGATGAAATTTCAAATTTTTTTTTGGTGAGATTGTGAGTCCTAATGGTCTTTTGGGATCCCTCCAACTCCATACACTCAATTATTCTGAGATTTGGAGCCGAATTCTATGAAAAAAGGCACTCAGAAAAATTTAAAAATTGATAAATCACCCCAAATTGATTAACATTATTTTATTTCTGGAACTACAGTCCAAATGAGCTAAATTTTCAGGGATTGTAGCTCGCCAGTGGGATAAGAATCGCTGGAAATTTCAGCTTTCTATGTTTAATAGAAAAAAAGTTATGAGTTATGACCTTTCAAAGTTTTCCAAAATCTAAATCATAAGGTAGCTTACTTGAATGTTGAAATTTCAATTTTTTTTTTTGTTGAGATTTTGTATCCTAACGATCCTTTGGGATCACCTGAACCCCATACACTGAATTATTCTGGGATTTGAAGCCGAATTCTATGAAAAAAGCCACTCAGAAAAATTGAAAAATTAATGAATAACCCCAAATTGCTTAACACAATTTTATTTCTGGAAGTCCAAATGAGCTGAAATTTTCAGGAATTGTACTCCGTCACTGGAATAGGAATGGCTGAAAATTTCAGCTTTCAATCTATAATATAAAAAAAGTTATGACCTTTCAAAGTTTTCTAAAATTTAAATCATCTACCTCCTTACTTAAATGCTAACGCTGTAACACAACCTCTTTAGGAATATAGCAAATACTTTCGTAAAACCCCAAAAAATAAAATTCCATATCGAACATTTCTAAATTCTTATGCTCCTACCTAAACCAATTACCTAAATCTCAAATCTAAACGAATTCAATATTCAATTTTCGTCTACAAGGTAGGTAAATTAAAACTAAATTCAATTTTTCGTTCGAAATAATACAAAACGCCATGAAAACTGAAGCCGTGACCTGAAAATAAGAAAATTAAATTGTAAAAAGCGCCGAAGCTAAAGTAATTTTATTCAGAGTTCTTTAGTTCTCGCTTTAGCATTTTATATTCGGTACTTTATATAAAAGTTTTAACTACCAATAATTTTGAAATTAATTGCAGAAAAAGATTACAATTTTTCAATAGTCACGATGATCTAAAGCAACATCTCGCTATACAAGTTTGCATACTTTTTAACATTCAAAGAGATTTATACGAGTTTTATTTCAAAAACTTTATAGAGGTGCTGCTATGCATGTAGTTTGAAAAGTTCAAAACTGCCAAGCAAGACGTTCTCTTGAAAACTGCCAGTCGTAAATACCAGAGCAGACAAAGTCCGTCTCAAAGTTTTCCTTTATGATGATTTTTAGCATAAGTTTTAGATATTTTTTTTTTTTGTGAGAAAAACTCTTACCCTTTAAACCACTTTGGCCCACTTCTCATTGAACCACTTTCGCATTCTCTTTACTCTAAGCTCCTCAATCACCTGCTCAACGCCTCCACGTGGTCCCATATTTCTTCAGAATAATTGTCCCAGGGCGAAAATTAACAGCCAGGGGTAGTTAAATGTTCTTTATTGCTGTCCGGGGGTGCACATAATTTTTGAAAGCAGCTCCGTTCACTGGATAATGTCTGCAACAAAAGAATTAGGAAATTGATTAACAATAGGTCACAGTGATAATTTGAAAATAAAATTAGTTTCTGGCTTGTATAAGAGAGAAAAAGTATTTTCAAAATGCATAGATTCGAGTTCATGGCAGGGTCAATAAAGACAATATGTTGACGCTTGGAAGTTAGTGCGATAAAAGTTCAGAGCAAGTTTTGAATTGTATAGTTTTGATTTAATTTTCCCTTTAAGTCGCTCTTTCTTACATATCCTACTGATACGCCCTTTAAGATGTCAGGAACAACCGATGAAATCAAATGATCCAAAATAATTGATCATTCTGCATCGCAAATGAGTATATGAGGGCCATCATTCCACCATAACACTGAGCTGATAGGATTCTGAACTCCAGTAGAGAACAGACCCTGGTAGATTGTAGACAAACTTGAAGTTTTTGTAGATTTTAAAGTGAAAAGGTCTCATAACAGAACTATTGATTAGATCAGTAGTGTAACGGGTTTTCCGAGGTTTTTCCTTAAAATATGGCAGCTTAACGGTCGGTACTTATCTTTCGGTTAATCCAGCGATAATCTCGGGCGCCACCCTCGGGATTATAGTGGTTGAGGGCCCACTAGCACTGGTCTATGTCTGTACATTCAACCGGGACATAAGAATTACCTGATGAAAGTGGTAATCCTGCTGGACTTGTCCGTTCGTGCAACCAGGATTTATCCTGACCATGTGTATGACATAAGGATGCGGTTACCCTGCTGGACTTGTCTGTACGTACAGCCCAGACTTGGCCTGATCAGTCTAACTCTACCTCCTAACGTACTCCTCTAGAAGCGGATGCGGTCCATCACGGACCTAGGCTGTGTCGCGTAGGGTGCTTGAATTACCTTTTATCCTGACGGCAGTCCGTCGGTATAAGCGGCGGTATTCTCTAGCAGGCGGTCGGTGTCGGTCGGAGGAGATCTCGGAATGATCCTTTACAAATTTGGCGCCGGAGCAGGGACCGTAGGATAAGAAACCGATTACCGAACTACTTCGCTTCCGTACAACAAATTTGACGCCCGAGCAGGGACCGTTCTGCGCATGACAATGACGTCAGCATAAGACCGAGGAGATTTCGTCATCATCAGTCCTCCATTCCTTCGAGATGCCGTTTGCTTTGGCGACCACCGTAGGTCTATCCGTTACCGTACCGTTTTGATGTGATTGCCAGACCGCAAATTGTCGGGGCGAATGAATCGCTCCTTCTGGACCGTTCTGCGTGTGCCTTATCGTCCGCCCCATAAATTGGAGGTCTTAACCAATGCCGTCCATGGTCCGTCCGAGGCAGACAGTTCCGTCAGTTCCTGTTGTATTTCGCACTGCATTGGACCGGAGTTCCCTGTTTTGGGAGGTATTGGTAAGCGCATGCGCAAACCTTATTTGGCACATTTTCGAGTAAACCGAGGTCGCTGATGTCATTTTTTTAAAAATTATTTTCTCCCACTGAAAATTTTCCCGTTAATGTAGTTTGTCAGAAAGCAACCGCTCCGTTGCCAATGCAAATTTCAGAAAGCTCTAAAGCTCCACACCTTTTCCGCTCCATCCATTTTGCGCATGCGCAACCTCTTTGTCGTACCGACCAGTTGCCATATTTCTTGATCAGTCCGACGGTTGAGAGACCGAATAGTAGACGAGGAGAGGGAGAGTGTGCGCATCAGCCGCCATTCAAGTAGGATCCCATAAATCGCTCCCCACTTCTTCAAAAGAGTATAAAATAAAGCGCTCGCACTATATTGAGATAGAACCGACCGAGCCCTCAAAGGAGCCACATCTAGTGAACCGTTCCGAGAGAACCGACCGAACGCTCAAAAGTGCAACATCTAGTTAACCGTTCCGAGAGAAATAGATTACTTAACCGAACCGACTGAAACTGTACTGCCAGTAAGGATAGTTCTGACCGAGTCTCCAGCCCAAGAACACTCAATCCGCAGAGTATTAGGCTGAAACCAAAGCTCGAAGACTTTCAACTGAACTGTCAGAAAAAGTGATTCGACAGTTAAAGTCACTTCACTTCCAACCGTACTACCGAGTGTAAGCCGTAAACCTGTTGTTATAGAAAACCGCTGAAAGCCGTTGCCGATTAACCTCACTTTATTCCACTACCGGTAAATAAGCGTTAACCGGAGGCACTGGCAACAATGGAAACCCACCGGTTATCAGTACACCGAATACCACTGCCTCTACAGTGGTAACAACCAGTCCAGTCAACCCGCCCGTTAATGTACCAATAACCACTTACCCCGTTTGGTACGATCTCAATGATGGCCCTGTGAGTTGGGTTTATCTATTAAAGAAAGACGAGCTGATTTCTGGACTAACAAAGTTTGGACTCGACACTACCGGTACCGTTGACGTATTGAAAAGACGTCTAGTTACATTCTATCGCCAGGAAAAAGCTTCACCGGCACTGACCACCATGGCAGGATTCATCTTTCCGACCAATTCCAGCACGCATACGACTCAGGCAAATAGTACCGCTGCCCTGACTCAGACCAGTACTGCTGATACTGGTGTACCAGGTACCACTCTGGTGCTCAATCCGCCGATACCGACTATAACCATTCACCAATCGCTGCATTATCCAGTCGCATCCGGGTCTCCAGGAATGGTACTGAAAGTACATAAATGGAATATCCATTTCAATGGACGAACCGATCCAGTGATATTCATAGAGAGACTTCAGGAAATTTGTGCCTCCCAGGGGGTACTGATAGACCGATTGCTGCCGCATATTCCTCAACTTTTATAAGTTACCGAAATAACCAAGCTCACTGGAATACCTGGGACGAATTTCTGACAGATTTTCGCAGCTTTTATTATCCGATAAACTATGCCGCCGACCTGGAGATGGAAATTAGCCGACGGCTCCAACAGCCGAACGAGCCAACCCACCGGTATATTACAGACTTGCGAACCCTCATTAGGAGGCATGGAAGCATAACCCCTGACCAGGAGCTTCAGTGGTTGTATAGAAACTTGTTCCCTGAATACAGACAACATTTTCGGTAAAGCGACATTATCCAATGTAATACAACAAGAGGTTTCAGGATTACCAGATAATATTTTTACCTGTCACGAAACGCGTTACGCAGCAACTCCTCCTTCGGAGTCGTGGTGTTGCTGGTAACGCGTTGAGCAATTTTCAGGGTTTTATTTTGAGACGTAGTTAGGTTGAGCAACAACGACTGATGTGACTCCTGGGTTATCGTTTCTCCATTGTAACAAGCTAAGCTACCTGGTGCACGTGGGCCCTCAACCTTACAGTAGAAATTGCCCTCATCTGTCAATTGTACTACATTAATTGGAAGATGCAAATCAATTCACAGATGAGCCAAGCTACAAAAAAAAAGATACAACTCGCCTACCAATATAGAGAGACGAGAATTGGCCCTCTCCCGTCTCGTCTCGATGATACAAGAGTAAACAAGTATTTCGTCTCCACAATAGAATGAGACTCGTCAAGTCTTATCTCGTCTCTCGTCGGTTTTGATTGAGGTAATTTCGAGTTCGAGAACAGTTCCAGACAAATGAGATTGAAACAAACATGATATGTTTTCTTTTTTAGTAGTAAATTTAGAGTCATTTACTGCTTTTGCTATACCAGCAGCACCTCCACTTAGCGCTCCTAGAGCAGATAATCCAGCAAATAATGGAATAAGGGGTAAAATTCCTCCTGTTTTAGGAATAGAAATAATTCTTTTTGGTTTGTAATGTGTTTAATTTCTCTCACTCATCCGCCTTTTCATTTTATTAGCTGCAGACTAAAAAGAAATTGTCTTTATTGATTTCCTTTTGGTATTTATCTATATTGTTATTCGACTTGCGTTTCATTTTTCAAGCAGGATTCACAAGCCTAACAAAGCATAATTAATATTACGATTTTGCAACTTCCTCCTAACTTTTCTCCAGAAATCCCATACCACCGATAAACATGTTTTTGAATATTCGTCTAACTTTATCGGGTAAAATTGCTTTCAACTGAAACTAATTTCCAGCTCCTGAAACACTCGCATTCGATAGTTTTAGAATCGATATCGGTGCCCTCCGGAACGCTAACGTCAATTAGTTAAGATCCTAATGTGTGGTCGTAACAAGTAAAACAACATATCAGTACGGCGACTATGCAAATTTGTTAAGCCAAGATCCAACCGTAAATTAGATCTAAACCGTATATTATGCAAATTCGATGGGCACGACGAATGCAGCTAAAGCTAGAACGGTATGCTTTTCGTAATTGAGGTGAGACTTACCACCACTGGAAGATGGATATTTGTGTTTTGACAATGTAAAATAAAAACACATATGCATTCGTTATTCATAAAGAGAAGCTGAAGATAAATTATTATTTAAACGATCCTAGAGGTTAGGCACGTGGGCACCATTTTGGAATTGTAAATCCTTAAAATATTCCTGTTACGCTAAGTCTACGACCGCAATCGGATGAAGAAACGTTTCGAGGGGATTTTCTTTTAAAAGCGATTTAGATCGTGGAAAATGGACGCGTAAAGCTCTTCTCGCGACTGCATTACCGATTTCGTTTCAATTTATTACGCGCGAAATTGCCTGGCACGTTCAAATTGCTCTTTAGACTTTAAATTTTTGTGGGCACACCACATAATAAACTCATGAAAATGCAATCTATCATTGCGGTTTAATACTCCCTGAAAATCGTAAAACTACATCCGTAACCAAACACGGCCAATTAATTAATCACCATTTGGGAATTATGATAAAACACATCCAATTCGGCGGTAGAAGGCTTTTACGCCATCTATTATTACCCCGTTGAAATTATTGTTTTAATTATTATTATTTTAGAGTGCCGATTGAATATTTTATTGCCTCATATGATGGATGTGTTGCTTTTCCTGTTAATGGCGCTTTTATTACGGCTTTAGTAATTGAATATTAATTTTTGTCATTATTAATTTCCTGATGTATGTAATCTAATGTTTCAAAATTAAACTCACGTTTGAGTATTCCTTTGTAGATCAAGCATGTGGCTTGGTAAAATAATGAAGGGTCCTTCTTAATTCTTTTAGTGAGATCCGATATCGAGAGAACAAAAGCTATTCTTTTCAAATTCTAAAAGAACCCCTTCCGAAATTTAGAGGACTCTTCGTTTTAAAGAAGAATGCCTGGAAAAGTGCCTTTATCTGAAACTGAAAAGTGGAGTGTTCGGGATGGTTTGTGAAAAGAGTACATTATTAAACTCTTGTATTAACAATAAGATATCATGTTCTTTGATTTATTTGAGGAGCATGAATAAAGTGAATTAAATTCAGTTTTAACAGAAAAATGAGTATCGTGCATTGAGAGTAATGACAAAAGTTGCGAATTTAATAGTGTTTTAGAAAAAAATTATTGGTTCTTTAATGAAAATAACTGCGGATAGCAACTACTGTTGTGGTCAATCTCACGTTGTTTTTGCTGCCCCGTTTTTCACTTCCATGGAATTTCTCGTTGAAAAAACTTTGACACAGACATGTACTATCCGAGTTTTCCAACGCGTATAAAATTTGAAAACAACTGGGGGTTTTCTAATCCAATCCCCTATATACTATTTTCTTTCTAGTTTGAGTATTTTCACTCTTATGACGTTCCTTTGTTAACTATATTTTCTAACCATAAAAATATGAAGCGACCACCTGAATAAAATCTAAATCTAAAAAGGCCTATGTACGTTTAGCATCAAAAATGATTCAACATTGTCTTCTACAAAAAATCTTGGAAAACATTCAACTTGCTGCTCATGTTACTATCGCTGAAAACTCTCAACTAATCCAACTAAAACCTCCATTATAAATTTCAAAATATTGAGAGCCTTAAGGGGTTTTGCTAGAATTGGCAACCTTAGCAACTACTTTAGAAACTAAATCCACTTGTAAAGCAAGATCAACGAAATATTAGATTTTCTTATCAAACTTGTAATAAGGACTTTGATATTTTATAATCAAATAAGAAGTGATGTTGATAAATCCAATCGAAGAAATCAGTCTTTCCGTTGTCCCAAACCGATTCAAAAATAACGTGACATGGCCGTAATATAAGGGCCATGCTAAACCGCTTAAAATCCCGTTCCAGTCTTACAATCAGATTATCATTTTAAGGGTTATGTTTAAGGGTCTTAGCTATTTGTCTATAACGGAAGCTGAAAGGGTCTCCCTCGGATTAAAACACAAATGTTTTGGAAAGGCCGTTTTGTTTTAGATGACAGAGACGAATTTCGTCTCATAAATTTATTATGCGTTGATGTGCAACAACATAAAATATACATATAACACGTAATCTACTTACAAGCATAATAGTTGTGGGATAATTGTATATGGATTAGCATTAATTATGCATAAAACGGGCAATTTCGGAGCCATCTGCGTTAAGCACTTTGAGCCTCTGGAAAATTTAATTGGGCCAGAGATGAAAATTCTGACCTAATTCTTCATTAGTCTAATTACTAATTTAAACTGTAGGTAATTCTCGATTAAAATGGCTGGCATCATTATTGACAGACCAATTATGAGAATGGGCATTGCATTAAATAGGTTTAATAACGTAGTTAATTTAGAAGTTTTTTGTTAATTTAATCAGAACAAAGCCAAATAACAAAGGAACCACACCGTACAAACGCTATTGAGACATCAAAAGCAATTATGTTTTTATTATTAACAAACCCGACTCGATATCGTAAACGAGCAACGGGACCTCGGAATCGAAGAGGATCCCTGTACAAAAGGATAATTGGAATTTGGCTAATTGGATAACGGGACCGAACTCTAGATAAGACGGTCCTGATCCGCAACTATGGCCAAATTAATTAGGGGTTTCGGTAATCATCGGGACGGGGAAGAGCGACAATCCCGAAGACCTATTCGATTCAATTTGGATGCACGGAACATTGTTTTGGGATTCCGAGTCGAAATCGATATGAAGTAATATCGAAATTTGGTGCAGATTTATCGTCTACGATAAACTTGTAAAAAGAGATATTTTCATGAGTGAATAGATTTGAGTTTTTCATCATGAGTTGGTCGGAAGTACATATTATATTCTCATCTTATAAGCACCTCATAAAAGTGGCAATCATTTTTTAAAAACGAGTGTCATAAGTCATAAAATTATGTAAAATTTCAGAAGCAACTTTAGTAACTTGAAATATAAGTTATTTACTCGATGTGCATCTTTGTTGCGAATATTTATGTGACAGTGCATCTTAAGTAGTAATTGAAAGTTGTACTGACGTCATGTCAAGCAACCTCAAGTTACGAGACGACGCCGTTAAAAGCACTATACCAACCTGAGTTTACCCAACTTGGGAATATAAATCTAGGCTGTTAGACGGTTTTGTAAGATACTAATTTTGCCCATTTACTGCAGAATTACCAAGACTTTTTTTAAATTTTAGTCGGCGTCCAAGCTGATATATTTAATGGTATATCTTGAAAGAAAGGACAAGACAAATACTGGAAAAGAGACCAAGAGAAGAAGCCAATAGCCAAAAATCACTATACCCTATTCAAATTAAAATTCACACTGTTTTACGTTTTATTATTGCCTGCAACTATAGAGGATATTGCAAATTCCAGTCCACTTAAATTGCTATACGGTTAAGGCTTATTTACTGCCCTATTTATACCGATAAAACGTAAAAATGGCAGCGATGAAAATATATCTTCCGTCCCGGAAAATATTCCGACTATGGCCGAGTTTAATCTATGAATCCGATTGATGCCCTCTGTATACCGGCGACCCATAAACCGGATTCGTTTTTGTTTTGCAGAAAAATCCATTTAAACTTTCATTTGCAGGCGCGATAAAAAATGCTTCTTTTTTTTTTCTCTCGCGCTACTCTAATAGCGATCCTGAAGTGATGTCAGACATAAATTGGTGTCATTAAAAGTAATATTACTTGGCGCCCAAGTTATATACGTCGGGCTCAAGTATCATAAAAACCGTTTTAGACTAATGAATTTGTTCATGAGATGTGACATATAAATTTTAGGGGTTAAATGTTTATAAGGTCGAATGAGAATTTACGTCATTCGTTTAAGAATACTGACCTAATATGGTGCCCCGGTCGATAGAGCTACATTTATTTAGCTATCCACCTGATTTTATGGGTAAAGTAATGTACTGCATGTTGAAAATATAACGGTCTTAAATTTGAGGAAACTACTCACAAAGGTTTGACAGTAGTGTTTGAGTCGTTTTAAACTTTGCTTGTGGCTGCGGACCGGTCTAGAAACTTTTCTTTGAATGCAGTAAGTTTGTATTTCCCGACTAATGTTAGTGATTGCGTCGAGAAATTTGTTGGGATTCTATTTGAAGCAAATTAAAGTTCCATATTCACTTCACAAGTTATTACTTTGTTTAAGTGTACTTTCGATTGCCCGTAAATTTTGGGTCAAATTAATAAATTTTGTTATCACTTCTGTTCATCCCGATCTAAGTAGACTATGACCCTCATGTATGCATGGCTCTCCTTCCCTTCTGATGACTGTCGAAATTCAAAATTTTATTAACGCATTTAGCAATAACTATAAAATAAATAAGCACAGCAAAAGCTGGGACATGATAAACAGTAGTCAAAGATAAATAATTTAAAATAACAATAAACAGTGATACTAGACATCAAAATACAAGTTTACAGTATAACAAGATTACAAAATTACAAAATAGCGGATTAATTGTATACAATTTGTCTTACTTTCTCATTAAATCTACTTAGAGAGACTGCAAATATGTCAATATTGTGATTTCTAGCTAACACATCATTTGTCAACCTACACATCCTACTCAATGGAGAGTTCGCTCCATAGTTTGTGCTGAAAATCGATATTAAAAAGATATCTGGTTCTCGCATTAACAGGAGAAATATGAAGACCAAGAGCTGCAAGAAGATCTGGTACGTCTATAAAGTTGTTAATAATTTTATATGACATTGATATATCAAAGGATTTTCGTCTATATTCTAAAGATGGCAAATTTAGAAGTTTCATAATATCATTTCAATTTATCTCCTCATATGACATACCCAATCTAAAACCTATTCCTCTAAGAAACTTTCTCTGAACTCTTTCTAATTTTCCTTTATGTATCAAGTAATGTGGATGCCATACACAACTTGCGTACTCAAGCGCACAGTACAACTCTTTGAAGGTGAAAATATTTTCAAAACCTCTTAAAGTTCTAAAAACGAAACCAAGAAGGCGTATAGCCCTGTTAGTAGTGACATCAATATGGTGTGTAAAAGTAAGCTCAGAATCTAGCCAGACTCCAAGATCATTTACTATCCGTCTCTCTAACCTCTCAGATTTCAAGCAATAACCAAAAAGAACTGGATTTTTCAATTTACTAAAGGTTATAATATTACATTTAGCAAGATTAAGTGTTAAATTATTATTTTTGCACCATGAAGAAACCCTGCTAAGATCTTCCTGCAGCAATTGACAATCTAGAGGTGATTTTATAACTTTAAATAGCTTCAAATCATCTGCAAATGCGAGAAACGGACAAAAGCGAAAAACGTCCTTCAAATCATTGATAAAAACATTCAAAAAGAATGTAGAAAGGTGACTTCCCTGTGGAACACCCGATGTCACACCCACTTCTGATGAAATATAATATTTAACTTTTACAGCTTGCTCTCGACCTGTTAAGTTACTTTCAAACCAATTGAGAAGGTCTTCAAAGATCCCAATAGCTCCAAGCTTCTTAACCATAATACCATGATCAACCCTGTCAAAAACCTTTGAGAAATCAGTATAAATTGCATCAACTTGATACCTATTCTTAAAAGCTCCCAACAGGGATTGCTCATAGCTCAGTAGGTTTGAAACTGTTTCTTTACAAAGCCATGTTGCTCGTTTATTATAATATTTTTAAAATGAGGGGTAACCTAATCAGAGACTATAGCTTCAAAAATTTTTGAAAACAAGCATATTTTAGAAATTGGGCGAGAGTTATTTATATTGGCCCTATCACTATCTTTAAAAATAGCTGTAACATAAGACTTTTTCCAACAAGCGGGAAACACTCCACTGCTTAAAGAGACATTGTAAATTTCACATAGTATTTCGGACAGAACAAATTTACAATTTTGTACTAAAATTACTGGAATGCCATCTGGCCCAGGCCCAAGGCTTTGCTTCAAGACACATATTTTATTAAAAACATCTACAACATTTAATTTTACAAATCCGAGACATACAGATTTATTACAAGAAAATGACTCATTAGATTCAACATATTGCGAGTAGACAGTAGAAAAGTGCTGGTTAAACTTGTCCGATAATCTCTGGGGATCAGTGCTGATTTCTTCATTAAGTGACAAACACTGTGGATACTCAGAGTTACTTTTTTTGAGTTTACGTAACTCCAAAAAGATTTTTTATTTGTTAATTGATTTTCAAGGTTCTTGATGTAATCTTTATTTGAAGAAATAGACAGATTTCTGCACTGCTCCCTAAGATGTGAAAAAACACAGTAGTCCTCTAGGGAGTTTGTATTTTTGAAGATTTCATGTGCTTTTTTCTTTTCTATAGTTAAGGTTTTGAGGTTATTATTCATCCACTTAGGAAACTTTGGTTTTTTATAACAAGAAGTCGGTGTAAACATCTCAATAGCATAGTAAAGAACATGTTAAAAACGTGAAACCACCACATCTACATCAGCACACTCACAAATAAAATCCCAATTAACATCTGACACAAATAAATTAATTTCTCTAAAATTAGTGCATTTAAAATTATAATAAAAATAATCACATATAATATTCTTTGGTGAAGTAATGCCCAGATCAAAATCACATACAAAAGCTTGATGAGGTACATCCAACCTTAATGAAGGCTTATCACAGATTGAAACACTGAGACTTGGTTGACTAGAAAACAATAAATCAAGATAATTACCATACCTATTTGGAACCTGTATGTTTTGGAACAGACTCAAGTAGGCTATACAGTCTGAAATGGCAATGGCTTCATTTGTAAGATTTCCACTGGGAAAAGATCCACTTCCACCATTAGTTCAAGTTATTTTGGGTAAGTTGAAGTCACCCCAAAGAAAAACATCTGTGACATCTATTTCATCCATCACATGCATCACAGGGAGACGGAAACTGTCGTCCTCAGTAGAGGAGACACCTGGAATGTACACATTGCAAACCAAGATTTTATTTCTGTTAAAATAATCCAAATATTCGTATTTTGATATAGGGTTAGGTAGCAGTGTAAATGCAGCTTTAGTTTAGTTGACAGTTTTGACGTAATGTCAAGAATATTGTTGTGGTTATGATTGGCCTTGTTCTGTTGTCGTGTGGCAGGTTTTGCTAAAGAATAAAAATTACTTTTGGAAATTACCTTAATTAGTTATTTGTTCGTTATTTGGTCTTTCACAAACTTAGTAGCCAGCTTCAGCGCACTCTTTAGGTTATGGGCCCAGAGGAAAAGGCGTCGCTAAGTTTGGAAATTGGAAATTACTGTTTTTGTGTGTGAACAGGAATTGTGGGGATTGAGGAAAAATAAAAATGGCTACATCCCTGGAAGGAAATTGTACTGTGGAAAAGTATGGAATTGGACAGTTCAATGGCAAAAATTATGACCACTGGAAATTCAGGATGGAAACAATATTAGACCAAAATGGGGTAAAAGGAACAATTGAAAATGAAATCTCTTCTCCAACTGAACAGCAGCTAAAACTTGATAATAAAAGCAAAGCAATTATTGTACACTTTGCCAAACATAAAACTGGTACAGGCAAAATATATATTTTAAATTTGCCTAGTGTGAGTCAGGCTTAACAACAAAAAGTCTCTTCTGAAAAACATAGGCTAGACAGTTTTTGTCAATGTCTGTCAATCTGTTGGGGCCAGCCTAGAAAAAACTAATTTCTCTAGTAACTTAACAACATTGTGTAAACAATTTCTAGTTTGGTTTGATGAAGCCGTTTAACAAAAAAACTGTTAGTGAACTAAATTATAGTTAAATTTCCCGCAAATATTATTGTCAATGAACAATTAAAAATGGAAAACGGTAAAATATGCCATTTAATAATAGTTATAAATCAAATTGAACATTTTAAAATTTGTTTCGACAAAATTTATCAAAAAAACTGTTAGTGCACTAAATAATTGTTAAATTTGCCTAAAATATCATAGTCACTTTTAATAATTAAATTTGTTAAATATACCATCCAATAATGGGTAAAACTGAATTAAACATTTTCTGGTATGGATTGACAAAATTTAACAGAAATCCTGATTATAATATCTATTTTTTAAGTTAAATCAAGGTAATCAGTGTCGCAACCAAGATTTACCAAGGAGGATGCAAGTTGTGAGGAAATTTTCAGAAAAACTACTGTTAGGGATGAAAGTGGCAGATTTATTGTTGACCTTCCATTGAAGGTCAAGTTGGTGTTGGAAGATTCGTTAAAGTTGCCTCTAAATAGGTTTAATAAATTGGAAAAACGGTTTTCTAGGGACATTTCTTTTAGAGATCAGTATTATGAGTTTTTGGAAGTTTACTTGAAATTGTGCCATATGACTGAGATGGGAAATTTAGATTCAGATCTTTGCAGGGATGGAGAGAATATGGAAGCTACAAGAAGATTTATTTAACATTTTGGTTAGATTTAGGGAACATCAAATAGTGATCTCTGGGGACATAGAAAAGATGTATAGGCAGGTGGTTGTCAAAGAAAGTCATCGTGATCTGCAGAGGATTATCTGGCGATTTTCTGCAGAAGATTCTATACAAGTATATAGGTTGAACGCCGTAACGTATGGGATCGCACCAGCTGTTTAGTACAGTTGGCAGAATATTTCAGGGACACTTTTCCGGACGCTTGTAGAGCTATAAGCAAGGATTTCTACATGGATGATTTGTTGTCAGGATCGGACTCTGTGCGAGGAGCGAAGCTTTTAAAAGAGCAAGTTAGCAATATTTCGAATTCGGCTGGGCTAGTTTTGAGAAAGTGGATGTCTAATTATCCTGAGGTTTTGGAAGAGGAACAAGGTTGCACCATTTAGTAGGAGAGCCGGCAATATTAACGGGTATGTGATCGTTGCAATGGATAATTTTCACATAAAAGAATAGCTCATAGTTACCTTTAAACTAAATGGATGGGTTGCCTTGATTCTCATGGTCGCAACCCTTTGATGTTTGGGCGTAAACTACCCCTCTTTTTCCGAAGGAACAATGTTATCGTTGCAATAGCTGAAAATTGGTAGATATATTCTTTAATATGTCTTCTTAAATAATATATAGGGTGGCCTCGATTTTGATGGCCGGAAATGATGGCAACCTTCATTGAAAGTCGAAAGCACGCGTTATTTTGCTCGCTAAATACAAATTTTTGAAAGTGACAGCCTTCAAAGTCACTTTCAAAGTTAAAAGAGGACCCTGTGAAGAGGATTTTGCATACAGCTGTAGGTCTTTAGACAAAAAAAGAAACATAAAATTGTGTTAATAAAGTATTTTCCGCATATGATGAGAACCCCCTACACCGCAAGGTACTTCTTATTTGTTGCGCTTATGGTTCTTGAAGTATCTTTTTATAAAACAACTTTACGGCCATGAGAATCGAGGCAACTCATCCATTTGGTTTAAAGGTTACTATTGTTTTATGTAGAAATTATAACGATCACATACCCGTTAGTATTGCCGGCTCTTGGACTAATTGAACATTATACAGTGGATACAGGAGGAGAAAATCATAAAACTTTGGGGTTGTGTTGGAATTCAATTGCATTTTTAGCTGAACATCAAATCTGAGCAACATCACAAAAAGGAGCATATTGTTCTTTGTGGCACAGATTTTTGATCCTTTGGGGCTGGTAGGTCCGGTTTTAGTTGAGGCGAAGCTAATTTTGCAAACTTTATGGCGTTTAAAGATTGATTGGGATGCTGAAGTTCTAGATGAACTAAAATCAGTTTGGGAAATCTTTTACCCTGAGTGGACAGGAAGACAGTTTGTAAGGACTCAGTAGATATTCAGTTACACATTTTTTCTGATGCTTCGCAGTTGGGTTATGGCACCAGTGTGTATGTTCGTACTAAGGACCTTTCAGGAAATATTCATTGCAGATTGTTATACTCGAGGTCAAGAATAGCTCCTTCAAGAGTTGTGTCATTAGCTTAGGTTGGAATTATGTGGGACTTTGCTAGCAGCTAGGTTAGGTTGAGAAGTTTTGAAATCTATAAACTTCATTCTAAGCAGAGTGTGCTTTTGAACTGATTGTGTTATCATGGTTGGCTAGTGAACCCGCGGAGTGGAAAACTTATGTTGGAAATAATAGGACTTCAAAAATTCTTAAATTAACCGAAAAATATGAATGGATTAATGTGTCTTCCAAGAAGAATCCTGCGGATGTGCTCTCTAGAGGTATAGAGCCAAATAGGATTAAAGATTGTAAGATTTGGTGGGGAGGGTCTGAATATTTGTGTCAATCTAGTAACTGGGAAGATAATGAAAAATTCGAGATTCTGAAGGACTTACCTGAAAGGAAACTCTTAAAACAAACTTTTGTCAGTTCAGGAGTTTTTGATTTTTTTTTTCTAGCTTTATGAAATTAGTTGGGGTCGTTGCTTGGTGTATTCGTTTCAAAGAAAATTGTCATGTATTAACGCGTCTTATAATTTTCTACTTTCACTACAAAGGTTTCTTGCATGAATTTCTTTTATTGGCTTATTGGAAAGAGGAGTCAAAATTAAGCTGAACTGTATTTTTTTCGGACTTGGAGAGGCTCTAAATTTCGATTTGAAGTTTAAATTTCTGATTGGTCAATTTTATCCAGTGTTGCCCAGATTTTATGGAATTCATGTAACCTTTTCTGGCGGCGACAACTAAATCGATATATCGAATCCACATGAAAATGAAAGTATCGGAATATGGAATCGATTCTCATCCCTATGAAAAACTTAACCCAACTTTTCAATTCTATATAATCATTATTTATTTTTATTTTTCAGCCTGTCCCCAAAACTCCAAAACAGGCAGAAAGCTCGAAGACACACAAAGGTTGCTCTACCTGCATTTCACTAATACCTAGTGTTGTGTTGTGAGTTTTAATTTTACATTTTTAATTTCCGCACTGAAATAGGTATATAATTACTTTTTAAAATTATTGTTATTTTTCTTCTAAGTGGATTATGGGAAATAAAACAGGAGTATAATTTTTATGTCTGTACCTATTCAATACCAGTTTCTCTTAGACTAAGGCCGGTGTTACCCAACTCCTTAATTCCTAATTTCTAATCCTTATTTCGCAAAATACCTATTAGCTATCGATTTGGTCCTGTTACCCAGTTACTTAATTTTTTTCCGGCCACCAAATATGTAAGACTAGATTGATCTTCAGTATTCATGGGTTTTTTATTTTAATAGAATATAGGGGTTTTTTATTTCAATATTGTTTTGTTTTCAACCAACACAAAATCACAAGACTATGAAGCCCGTAGAGCAGGTAAAAGTAAAGGAGTAGTAACATGGAGTTGGAAAATGAAGCCGTTTTTTCCCAGGTATTTTGGCACCAACTGTTTTGTTGTTAATTATTGATTATTTTGTTTGGTAAATTGGCCAGAGGTCACTGACCTAATAGTAAACAAAAATCATCATGATAAATAAAAATCCCTTCTATCGTTTTCGTACTTTATACTGTGCCGGATTAGTACTTTCTTTGTCTAATTCGTATTTAGACAAGAAAACAAAATTGTCGAAACTTCATTAAGTGTCATTTTATTTTTCATGTCAAAAGTAGGGCTGTACCAAAGTCGATCTACAAAGCGTTTTTGATATTTATATGCCTCCTTTTCGTTTGGAACATGGAAATTTGGCAAACAGTGATTTTTGATTGGTGCAAAAAATATGGCGCAAAATTCGAATAATCTGCTTTTTTTTCCTCTAATTTCTGCCTTCAAGATTTTTTAAAAAATTAACCAACCATACTGTTATGTAGTATATAAAATACACTTTCGTTGCAGATAAATTATATACCTAAAGTTTGTTTCACCAGGGTTTGTACTTGCCACCAGCATTTGCCTTCCTTGTTTAACAAATAAAAATTCAGTGAAACAAATCAATGACGTCAAAAATGTTCGTCGGTTTTAAACCAGAAGTCATTCATTTTAATTTGTCAAAAAATTGAATGTGTCATATGAATTAATCTACGACAACCCTCAAGTTTCAAGGTCAAGTATGAACCCTGGTGAAACGGACCTTAATTTCGATTGAGTGCAAGAAGTCTATTGTAGGACAGGTTTTAGGGAAATGCGTTGTATGTTCTAGGGTGAGGCCAAAGGATTTTATAAGTATAACGGGAAACTTACCTCGTGAAAGAGTAGTACCAAGTAGGCCTTTTACTAATTGTGGGGTAGACTATGCGGGACTTTTGATATAAAGGTCAGTAAGTTACGCGGCTTTAGGACTGTCAAATCTTATTTATGTGCATTCGTATGTTTTGCTACTAAGGCAGTCCACTTGAAAATAGTGAGTTACTTAACTACGGTTAGTTTTTTCAATTGCTTTAAGTGATTTATTGGTCGGCGCGATTTCTGTTTTAATATGTACTCTGATAATGCAACGAACTTTGTAGGCAGTAATAATGAATTGCAAAATCTTTATGCTTTCTTAAATGAATCAGGTACCCAACACCTCGGAAATCTGTTTTTGTTAGTGATACTTAACCTAAATTGTCGAAAAAATAGACCCTGGATAATAGACTTCTTGCACTCAATCAAAATTAGGTATAGAATTTACCTGTAACGAAAGTGTATTCTATATACTACATAACAGTATGGTTGGTTAATTTTTCAAAAAATCTTGAAGGCAGAAATTAAAAGAGAAAAAAGCAGATTATTCGAATTTGGCGCCATATTTTTGCACCAATCAAAAATCACTGTTTGCCAAATTTCCATGTACCAATCGAATCTTTTTTCTTTTTTCTTTTTTACACATCGAACAAAAAAGGAGGCATATACAGGAATAATAGTGGGATCAAACTTCTAGGATAAATAGTACTCATTAAAATAAGAAAAAAGTTGATAGAAACATAGGTCCGCAAATGCTCAGTTTTCGAGATACAGGGTGTCAAAGTTTGAAAAAATCAGTTTTTTAAAATCTGTTTCCCGAATTTCTTTAAACTTGGCAGATTTGTTATTAATAATAACAAAAGGTATCTTTTGATTCAATTAGATTTACCGTAATTATTCCAGTGGCGCCCCAGAGGACAACTACGTTGGTAAAAGTAGAAAAAAATGGCATGTCACTATTTTTTTATAACTTTGATAATTTTGAAGATAAGTCATATTACAGTCAAAACTCAAAAAATACCTTTTGTTATCACAAACAAACCTGCCAAAGTTGAAAAAGAAAATTGTAAAAAGAATTTTTGAGCTGAAAACCGATTTTTTTTCATACTTTGACACCCTGTATCTTGAAAACTAAGCATTTGCGGACCCATGTTTTTATCAAGTTTCTTCTTATTTT
This sequence comes from Ceutorhynchus assimilis, assembly GCA_917834065.1. Lineage (NCBI taxonomy): Eukaryota > Metazoa > Arthropoda > Insecta > Coleoptera > Curculionidae > Ceutorhynchus > Ceutorhynchus assimilis. The sequence goes on from OU892281.1 coordinate 12,317,474, forward strand.
AATAAGTACTATTTATCCTAGAATTTTGATCCCACTATTTATTAATACCCTGTACTATATCAAAATTGCTTTGTAGATCGACTTTGGTACAGCCCTACTTTTGACATGAAAAATACAACGACACTTAATGAAATTTCGACAATTTTGTTTTCTTGTCTAAATACAAATTAAATGGAGTTCATATAGATGCGAATCACGAATTGCGAATTGCGGAGGCCGCTCCTATTGGTCAGTCCACTATCAAGAAAAGGGACATCTGTCAGATTTCAATATTTGCGAATTCGCAAAATTTGAATTTTAGGAGGCGGGAAAATTGGAATTAGTTTAATATTTTGCGATATTCGTTGCGGATTTTATGTCCGCGCATGCGTATTTCAAAAATGCTCTTGTCAGCTGCTCCTTCACTTGTTTTGTTTACATTTTGGCTTTGACCATTTCATTTAGGATTCTTTGATTTTGTCTATGTCTTTGTAATTCTTGTCGTTTAGTTTTTTGTGATTTGCTGCGTGTTTTATTTATTGTTTATTGCAATATTTTCCATGGTAATTTGATCTGTTATTTTTCTCTCAGTCTCATTTATTGGACTAAATTATAATATTATGCTCCTTTGTTATTCTATTTAGGCACCCAAATTTCCTTCTTGCGAATTCCAATAAACAATAAGAAACATTCTGATTGTTTGTTGTTTTAGTGAACCCGGAATCCGTGTTAATATCTATTCTTGCAATTATTCAAAAAGGCTTTAGTTATAACATAGGAAAATCAAATACCGATTCATCTACAGATTTGCACCTTTTATATATTCGCAAACAATTTAGCTGTAACCATATTTCAAAGTTTCAAATATAAATTTGAACTGTTTGCCCTCAATTCCATAAACTTGTTTTCGTTTAACGCAGCTTTACTGCTTTGGCCCTTTGTCGCTCTCCCTTCCTGATATTTACACAATAAAATTTTCCCCCGATTTTCTTTTTGACGGAAAATTGAGTGTTTCATAGCAATTATTACAAATTGGTCCCGAAAATATTCCAGATTTAAAATGAAAAATCACATTTTCTAGCTTGACTGTAGTGACAAAACTCTAGACAGAATAATAAAGGCGACAAAAAGGACTCTCTGCGTGCGGTCGTTTTCGGGTTGGACAAAGTAATTTATTTCGAAAGTTGGAATGTCGGCCAGCCTTAATGAATCGGAAAGTGTCCACTTTGCTGCTTTCAACTCTAATTTCGGAAAACTTTTCCCGTTAATTACCTATTGTGCGATATTAAGGGCGGTCTCCCACGTGTGCTCGTCGCAAAAAGGTTTTCGGGAACGTTAAAGAGCGGCCGCATATTTTATACATGATGTAATAAGTGATGATTTGGTTATTTAAATGGAACAAGGGCGGTGAAGTTTTTGCTCTCGGCCGTGATTAATCATTTAATTTTTTAATTAGATAATGCCTGGAATTAATTTTATACAAATAGGGCCATTACTCATTAGGAAATGGCTCTTTTATATGCAGTAAGGCACTCAAAATTTTAGTAACTATTTTAAATATGCTAGTAATAAACGGCTTATCATTAAAGCGAATGTGCTCTCCTAAAAGTTGGATAATTAAAACAATCCTACGTTATTTCCGGGATCTCGTATGGAATTTATACTGTTATGGGAAGCTTAATTATTTCAGGTACTAAGCCTATTTTCTATATGGAGACAAAGGTATTATGTGTTGCCGTCAAGGTAGTTATTAAATAGTTAAATTCTACTGTCTACGGTATACTCGTTAATTATCTGGCACTGATGATTATCTTAGGATAATGGCGACTTTGTGGTTGAAATTATGACGGCGAAATCTTTTTGAGGATATGTGCCAAATTAAGCTTTTGTATCTGGTATTCACATTCTACATGGTGAATCCCTATCATTTATTGATTGAATTGTTGGGTTTAGGAATGACATTTCGTTCTAGATGAGCGTTAGTCAAGCAATATCAGGAAGACGCTTAAAATATATCCTCGAGACTTGTGAACCTCTTAAATTACTTTATCCAGAAAGTGATTTCTACCTTGACGAAAACCGCCTATTTAAAATACTATTTCTTTGAATCTTAACTTAAAAAAAAAGTCTACTATAGAAAAAAACCCTGTCGAGCAAATATCCTACCAAACAAATTCAAAGAATCAATCTAAAGATATTGATTCAAAAACAACTATAGCTGAGTAGCCTCCCGTATAAGACCTCAGTACCTGCTGGTGAGACTGGCTAACTAACAAAAACTCCTCAGTATTAAATATAGGTAGTGTTGATTGAATGTAGTGTGTGGAATTGAAATTTTAGCACAAGAACAGAGACGATACCTAATTTAAACTTTTATTGACTTAAATTATTGAATCAATGACTCACAATTTTCATAAAAATAACACAGTATGTTTTGATTTTTGAGGAATGTTCGATCGAGGGTTTCTCAGCCGTTCTCTTTCACCTCGAGAATTCCAGGTCGCGATTAGTCGAGTCGGTACGATTTACTTTAATAATAAAGTAGACGTTTCACAAATTTTTCGTTTCTTTTACATATCACAACTTTCCTTAAATTTCCCTAATTTTGCTATGTCGGGCGCATGTCAAATAAGTAAAATTGAGTAAGTTTCCACAACGTAGGTTCTATTTGTTTTTCATTTCGTTTTCCAGAAGATTTCTTGTTTAAAAGGACATAAAAATTCACACCGTTTAATCTTGCTGAACGAACCCGGGTATGTTCTACTACAACCTGATACTGGTTATTTGGAACCCAATAAGGTCAAGAGTTAGTTGTGGTGGCTTCCCTGGCCTCTCAAACTGTTTCACTCTTTCGACCCACACAGAAATTCTTCATACAACAATTTTTATGAAACAACAAAAAGCTGTAAGGTACATTATTTCTAAAATTGATGCCTCTTGCAAGAAAATTCGAATAATTCTTGCCTCTTATTGAAAATTTATCCAACTGTAGAATTTAATCATCTATTTCCTAGCATAGCTTCAACTTCTCTAATTGTTCCTGAAATAGAGAATCGTCGTTTGTATCCAAGCGTTCGAAATTAAACTAATAATAATTGGAAATGGCGCATTCAGCTACTGACTGGGACATTCTCCTGCCCCAGAGGGAAATGACAAAATTTCTTTGATTAATAAATTGTTTACAAACTTTTGATTTTTCAGGTATAAACTTAAGTCCTGCTTCTACTTAGTGTGATACAAAGTACCGTTTCCCGGTTCAACGCAGCGCCATTGAAATCAAAATTTATACAGAAACTTTAGTCATAATTAGGAAACAATCCCCGTCCAAACTGCCAAGCAACAAAATAGTTTATGCAACACATAAGTGCAGCGACAATGGCCTTTCCCTCTTTCTCTCACCCCCCCACAACCAATTTCTCTCATTCCGTATGCCAGTAATTGCAGATGTCGTCGAAATGTTCTCTCGAAACTTCCCCCTTGGTGTGTGTCGGATTTCGAGCTGGTCTGACCCTTAGTGCTGTTAGAACCGAATTGCTACGGCCAAGTGGTGCACTTTACTTTACGTTACTGCTATCTGCAAAATTGAGTTTGTTTTTGTCGGCGAGGCGACAGTTTAACCGCTAGTTTTATTATGCTTTTAGATTAAAATTTTATTAGGTTCATGTTTTTGGACAACATCCTTGGTTTCTTACACATATGACATAACCCTACTTTTTTTTATTGCAACTTTATCCAAGGTTCCCAAAGTTAATAGGCTGCCTAGTAATGGGTAACTTGATGACGCATCTGGGGTGTCTTATGGAGATTTGCATTATGTTGAAGCACCCCAGAGGACGTCATAAAGTTATAAGGCAACCTACCTCTCTCAAACAACCTTGACTTTATCCATGCTGATATCTACTAACTGAGAAGAATGGTGAATATCAAACTACAATAACGGACTAACAAGCCATTGAGATTGATAAAACGTTATCAGTGGTTGGTGAATACGACCATAAAAGACTAACTAACCAACTAGTAGTGCATACGAGCTCAATTATTGTAATAAATTGACTTCATACAAGTAAATTGTTAAAAGTGAGAAAAACTTCATTATCGCAATCCGTCCCCGTTTCGCTTTTTAATTCGTCAATGAACAAAAGCCATTAAAGAAACCGAACGCAGCCAGTTAAAATGCAATTCTATTCGATTTGCATAGAGTTTAAGTTGATTATCAGGGCACGAGTTGTTGGCTCAATTTTCACCAGCTGCATCACACAAAGGGCGATATTGGTCGGGTCTGAAGCTGATTGCATGAAAATTAGCTGACGACGAACGCGTGGCGACGGTTTTCATTATTAACTGGGGCTCAGATACAAAAGCAAGCACATAATTGACGATTTTAGGGTTTTAGAAGTACCTACCTATTGGAAATCTTGATTATTTTGATTTTTTCCAAGGTTCTTCTTATCTGAGGAGCTATTCTTTGAGCTTAGGCCTCTTGATCTTATGTTAACTGTTTCAAAAAATAATGGACAACAGGTATAAGCTTATTATTACTCCACTGATTGTCTCATGATTGTCATCAATCAATCCAAAATCCCCTTTTTTTCTTCTCCCTGATTAGTCCGCGATATAAAACTCGGACTTGTCTCCAATCTTTTTTTTTACGGTGTTGTATTTAGGATCATTTCAGGGTGGCGACTTTGTGTATCGGGCCTCTATACAATAAAAATGGGGGAACGAAAAAAAATTAGAACGAGACAAAATCCTGTTTTTAATCCCGTTTATAGCTGAAAAAGAGCTTCTGCGACACATTTGATCGGCAAATTCAATCTAGACGGAAATTGGCTCTCTGTGTTTCTGTCTTTCAGGAGTTTTACAGAGGCAGCGTCTCTATCGGATAGATAACGGAACGGTTCACGCGGAAAATATATGGATATGGGTTGAATTAAAAAGAGGTTGTGAAGTTTTTAACACGTATTCTAGAGTAGCAATTTAAGGAGATATACGCGTGGTTCCATTGTAGATACAGGGTGTTTGAAATTCGAGCCACATCATTGAGATGACATGTCATCTTGCTGCTAAAATTGCTATAGCAATTTCGATACAACGTTACCAAACAGCTCCGTATTTTTTCCGACTTGAGGGTCATTAAAGTAATGTAGCATAGGCAAGTAGGTACCAAAAAGTCATACGAAATTACTGGGAAATACAAGGAATTACCATGAACACTAGGAATTATTGGGGGAGTACTCGAATTGTTGAGGGAATGCGAAGCATTATCAGGAATAAGTAGAAAGTACCTTAGAAATTAGGAATTGTTAGATTAGATTAGATTCGATTTTGTTCGCGTGAGGATGGCATATATGAATTGTCATATTTATTGTAGTGTCTCCTATCTGTCGTCAGAGAGTGCGTCCTCTGGATTCAAGTTTTTTCATTAGACTCCAGAACCATATGATAGTGGCTACTCCATATGGCTTGCCGGAATGGGCTTTTCCTCTCCTAGCCTTGCATACCTAAACCTTCAGCGCTTCGCAGTGGCACCACACATGTTCGGGAGTTTCTTCCGTCTCCTGGCAAAACCTGCACAGCCTATCCTCTGTTAGGCTCATTCTTTCCAGGTGCTTATTAAGTATGCAATGTCCTGTTCCTACCGTTATCCTAACAATCTTGCGGCTGTAGCTTAGTAGGTCCGTTGTGAACTTGGGTGTTGAACTGCTTTGCCTGTCGTTGTCCTGGTGTATGCTGCCATCACCTCTAGAACCCTCTGTGTATCCAGTTCTTGATAGATGTTTCAAAAAGGCCTGCACAGATTCCGCAGAATGATCCTGGGCCCATCATCTCAGTGGCTGAGCCTCCTTTCGCTAAATCGTCGGCCTTTTCATTTCCTGGGCCCTCCATGGCCTGGTATACAGTCTACAGACTACGTATGGTAAGTTTGTTGGATAGGCCTACCTCCTTGAGGGCATGTATACAGTCCCTAGCGAGCTTGGAGCTGATCTTCTGGGAGCTGATTGCCTTTAGTGCCGTCTGGCTGTCCGAGTAAATAAGATAAGATTTATCAGGCGAAAACTTAACAATGATATGATAATATGAATTGATAGCAAAATATATTGAAAAATCTATAAGGGAGAATCCAAAAATTAAAAGCAAAAATTACTAAAAAGAGAAAGGACTTGCCGGCCAGACTTCCGTCGAGGAAAGAGTTTTAGAAATCAAAGCCCACAGGAAAACGATCCTGTGTTTCCTACACGTAACTGCGCCTTAACCAGTTCAACCAATCAGACGAGTACACCCAAAAGATCATATTCACTCCACAACGAAAGCACAATGAAAACCCACGTAGAACAAAAGAGAAAAGATAAAAATCCACAAGAATTATTTCAATTGTCTACAACTTACAATAACCTAAATTAAGGTTATGTCAAAAACAAAAAACTGTCAATTAATTAGGTCATTAAGCCAAAAATTGATTATTTCAGAGTCAGAAGTTAGAGAAAGACAGAAATATATCCATTTGCTAAAAGTGAGATAAATATAATTTCTTTCAATGAAAATACAAATGACTGTCAAATGCGAAATAATTAAAATCATACTTTGAAAAATAAATCCATCAGGCACTAGACGGCAGCACTGGTGAATGAATAAAAGATATTTGCACTTCACGAACATGAGGGATAGATGGCAGCACTTGTACTATTTTGAACCTTGTGGATATTCTAGACTATTAGGAACTACCACCTTGCTGACTCTGAAATGGAAAAAAACACAACTTCACAATGAAAATAAGAAGAGATGGAACATGTTACGCAAATGATAAATTTATCGTAACACACTCCCCTCAGTTCGTTTGGGGGAAATCAATTGGACAGGCTGCTGTGTATCACCTTATTGACACAGGCTTGGTTGAGATTAGCGGTTAATTGAGATAATTGCATTCCTAGGTGTGTTCGTCCGCACACTGATTTATTTCCTATCCTTTCTTGATTGAGTCTTTTTACGGATAACTCGTTTATGGCAGCTGATCCCCGTTATATGCATGGGATGAAAGGTCTCTCTTACTTCCTCTCCGGGAACTCCGCCCAGAACTAAATACATTAAGTATAAATTGGCGTTTCAATCTTTTCACTGTTGGGTCTTTCCTGACAGTTTTTTCTGTGATGTCCGTTCTTACTTTTTCTCTAGTTTTAATAAAGAGACTGGCAAGTCTCAAAAAGCATAGCAGAATAGACACTCAGCCACCAACATTTCTTTTTTTTACAGTAATTTAAGAGCTTCACTTTGCACAAAATAAGGACTTTTAAAACACGTTGAAATATCCTTTCTGACAGACTCTGAGTTTCTGCTTTATCTTGGTATTTCTGGTGACTTCTGCAATTTTTTTTTTAAATTTTTTCTTTCGATTTATTTCCTTATTATTCTATAATTTTTTGAATTCCACGACCCTAGGTTATCTTGTCGCAAAGTAACAAATTTCAATTTTATTTGTAACATGATCTGTGTGACCTTTGTATCTAATTGTCCAGAAAACTTGAAATTCCCTAGATGTCTATTGTCGAAATCGGGGAACAGCGTTCTCACGAGAACGATTGCTTTGTCTCCGTCAGTGCTATGGAAATATGAATATGGACGACTGAGACAGAACCTTCGTTCTCATGAAAACGCTGCTCCCCTATTTCGAGAATAAGGGCCCTGGAGAGATGCAGAAGGCTTTATGGAAAAAGCTCGCCACAACTCAAAGAAGAATCTATAGTTATACAAATAACAAAATGGTAATAAGACTAATGATAACCTATGGTTCGATTCCCCTAAGATTGCCCTGAGGACTGTGCACCCTTGCGTACCTATATCGGAACTACTATCAACTACTGGGAATTGAAATTTCGGGAAGTACAGGACTTATCGTGGAAATGCATCGTACTGCGAAAGCACTTCAAATAGGGAATTACTGGGAAATATCTACTAGGAAATACCATCAAATATTAGCAACTACAACGAAGTATCAGAAGTAACCTACTTAGGCAAATATCAGAAAATACAAAGTAGTTTCATAGAAATTAAGAATTACTTAGAAACTACCTACTAGGAATTACCAGAAATATTGGAAATTTTCTTTCCAGCACAGAAACTACCAAGGTAATGCCAATCACTCTCATTCGTTGAACTTTTGTCGAATGTGAAAACAACATAAATGTAATATTTATTTTACAGTCTCCAAAACTATAGAGCTAAAGTTTACTTTGAAGAATACAAAAACCCTTTTTCTGATAAAATAAATATGTTCATTTTATTGCAGATTCGACGACAACATGATTCTATAGACCCTCGAGTTAATTGACTGTCTGAGGGTAACTGGTTCATTCAAAAATCTGTTTGAATACAAACGGTCCGTATTTTCATGCCTAATGGGGGGTCAAAATGCTTGTTGTTCGTGAAAGCTTTTAACAAATTCTTTTGATTTTTATTTTGCTCCCTATCTGATGTTTGCTCGGTAATAGTGGGTTTTTATTTTATTTTGATATATTTCCTCTGCGGTTTTTTTTTTTGGGTGAGGTAATCAACGCTGACGCATTGGACGCACCTCCATAAACAACCTGTCAATTTTTATTTTGCGAGGGACCGACATTTATCGTCAACGACAAGGCAATATTTTAAAGTTCCTAGCGTATTATTGCCTATCTCTTGCCAGACGTCTTTTTTTATATATATATATTTGGCCGACCTGTTACGCTGCGACCCGCAATGAATCAGGGCCCAACGTTTTCGTAGCGGCCCTTTTTCGATTGGAATTGGCCTATTGAAGGACCGCGATGAAAAAAAAAGAAAAAAATGGCGTAGGGTTCAAGTGGTCTAGAATTGCTCTAAATGGAAGTTGATTTAACGCGGTTATAGCAAAAAAAAAAACAAATGGACCACATTCTTTGAAAAAGGAAGTTAGTATAGAGCAAATTTACTCAAGTTATATAGGGTGACTGAAATTTCCCTCTTCGAATGCGCCTTATACATCCAACTTAATATTTTGAGGGGTGAGCGCTGGCAATTTGCGGTGACTGCGTGCATATTATCAGGACTCTTGTTCTTGAAACAGGGGAGCAGCATTATCAGGAGAACGAGTGTTCCGTCTTTCTCAATGATATGCAAATGATAATATAAATAACAGCATGGAGCAGTGGTCGAACGAGCAACACGCGTTTAGGGTTGAGGCATTTTTTGAATCGAACAATTCTTATGTCGCGGCGCAATGACGTTACAATATTCGTGAAGCTCCGTCAAAAAAATTATTGAAATCGTGCCTTCAAAGAATAAGGCAAACTGATACAGTGGAAAATCAGAAACGTCCCGGCCATGTTCTTGGATCGAGCGCCTCGCATTTCAAGTCACAACACGTCAGACAATCTCAATGTTCTGATGGACAGGAGGCTTCTGATTTGCCATTGTACCACCTTGTCTGAATCTTTGAACCAATGATTTCAATAAATTTTTTGACGGAACATCGATTATTGTAACGGTTACAAAAACATCGGCGTTATGCGATCTTCGAATCGTTCGATTCAAAAAACGCCTCAACTATAAACGCGCGTTGCTTATTCGACCACTGCTCTATGTTTACTGATAATCCGCATGCAAATTGGCAGCGCTAGCCCCCCCACAAATATTAAGTTGAATGTAGAGGGTGCATTCGTAAAAAGAAATTTACCCTGTATTTAAAGCAGACTTCATTATCGTAGGGATTTAAAAAAATCAGTCGAAAACAAAACTTGGATTTTCATCGGGTTATAAAACCGAATATATGGGCGAACATAAAGATAATGAAGTTCCCCTTCTCGGAAGCAGCATATTTACAAAACAGAACATGTGTGATGCCGCCACCGATAACTCTCAAAGCAGTGGGGCTTTTTAATGAATGTTCCTGATCGATGATAAATCTGCTTGTATCGGAAAAAAAAAGTCCCGTTTTTCCCCACATTGTTATCAAGGGGTGGAAAATTTTCTTTGATTTATTGTGCCAATTAGTAAATAGACTGGCAAGTGAAGGCCCTTTAATTAGGCAGGGGAACGTGCAAAAAAATTATCTCGATGTTTTTTTTGTTTGGAAAATAAATCAGAGGTTTTTTTTTGTTGAGTTAAGCCGTTTCGTCGGCTGAAAAATAAGATTTATTATGGACTGAATGGTGATTATAAAAATATGAAAATAAGAACAAAACTAATTACAACAATTTTATTACCTACCTCGTCTTAAATACTAATATTTTCCTGGAAATTTATACGGGACGTCTGCATTGCTATCGTAATGGGTAAACTTTCCCGAAGAAAAATTGCCAAGATGAAAATTTAACGAGCCCTATTTTTCTATTTTAGTTTACGAAAACTTTTTTAACGATCATGTTGGCTTGATTAATCATTTTCATCAAAAAAATAAGTATAATGAGAACTCAATATTAATTCGTTTTTGACTTGTCTGTTATTTGACAGTAGTTGAACAGAATAGCAGTTTGATGTTCAGGAAATATTTCAAAAAGGATATTCTTCTACAATAATTGAGTCAATCTAAATTCTTACCTATAAACTTTACCATCAAAAATCCCGATAGTGAGCTAAAAATTTCAATATCCTATATCCTTCACCAACACAAAGTATCCTATCGTCCCTCATGTATATTCTATGTCATTTTTGATCGAACGCTTGCATCAACACGAAGGGTCAAACAAGTTCCGACGAAAGGGTCCCAAGGGCGGCCCTAGCAAATAACTCAACTACTTATGCTAAACTCGAAGACCTAAACTGGATTGTTTTCCATTTACAAGAATACCTCTTGTTGCCGAAATGGAATTTGAAAGGTTCATTTTTTGCGAGCCTCTCTCTTCCGGAAAACGCTCATTTACCTGTCGAAAAGCAACCTTTACGGTAAAGGCATTTTGTTTTTTATTTTCCGAGTTCTTTTTCTATATAGCTTCGTTGTTCCATATTTCTTTACTTTGCATTTAAATTGAGTTTCCCCACGTAAAAAAAAATGGTATCAAGTTCCAACAAAGGTGCTAATTTTGGTTCTAATTTCCTTTTAAGAGGCTTTCGATTACAATTTCAGACACACACAAAGATTTATTGTATAGCAGATAAGCTTAGATATATATGTTGAATCTCTGGCAGTAGTTTTTCGGTTGTAGAGAATTGCATTGGCCATTTGAGTCTAATTACAGTGAGATCGGATTGAAATAAGGACAAAAGTTGTAAGTTGAAAGTCATTTTCAAAAAAATCGAATTTTCTGAAAACAACATTGAGGGACGTTTGTCACAGGTTGTCTTATGATTGCCTTTGCTTGTGTCATCCCTGGAAGGCTAAACCAATGTTCGTAGGCTTTGTTGTCTGCCCAAATTTTAATGGCTTTACATGCCATATTATGGACAATGCCCAGCACTAGCTCTGGCCCTGTGAAGTTGGTATCGGCTCCCCCTTTGACAAGAAGATTCGCCATTACGTTGCTCTCAAGGCCAGCGTGTCCTGGTATCCACATTAGGGTTGCCTTGTTTACCTTCCCTAATTTGCTTAGAGCTTTCTGACAGCTCCAGACTGTTCTTCTCACACCCATTACAATGGCATGCACTTCTACTTGAAAGATGGTTGCAATCTTTCCTAGACTGATGGATAATCTAGCTTTCGGGTTTGCACCATAAACGCTTATTCCCACCACACTGTTTGCCTTTGATCCTTCCGGGAACAGACATGGATCTGCTTTTAGTAGGGCATGCTCATTCTGCACCCACTCTTCTTTTCGTGAGAAGGCCACTGTGTAGGGCATAAGGTCCGTAGGCATTCCCAAACCGCTATGTGTTCTACTCCAGCAGTTTGGTACCTCCCACGTTCCCTTCGTTATCCAGTTGATCTCTGTTCGTGTGGTATATTCTGTAGGTTGTTTTTAGAGCCTCCCGTTCCTTTCCAGATGGATATGTGAAAGGGGAATTCCTAGAACAAGTTCCTGTTATTGCCAAACAAGCTTGTCTTTGTAGACAGTTGGGCTTGGTTTGGTCGGTGCACTGTTGCCCCTTTTTCCACCAGACTACTGACCCATATGTTATCATTAGTCTGATGACAATGATATATTTGCTAGGGTTCAATTGCCCATAATTTGCCACAAATCCTGCAGGAAGTTCATAGTGAGTAGCTAGCTTTTTGCCTTATTTTTGCCAGATGGAAGCTTCTGGTAAGCCTTTTATCTAGAGAAATTAATAGATATTCGACTTCGTTTTCAAAGGGATTCAACACCCCTTCAAGGTTAAGAGAAATCACATGGTTAAGCTTCCTTTTCCGTGTAAAGAGCAGTACCTACCATTATTTTATGAGGATTTATTGTCATATCGTCACTCTCGCACCATGCAAGTATTCTGACTATTATTTCCTGAAGGGTTTCGGAAAGTCTACGTTCCGATTTTCTCTTTATAAAAATGGGTTTGTCGTCCGCGTAAGCCTGTACGTCGACTTACCAGAATTGGATTATAGCCAGCAGGTTTTCCACCAAAAGAGACCAAAGAAGAGAAAAGAGAACCCCTGAAGTACAAATAAATCTTATTGATCATATTAATATTTTTTTTATTTTCAGTTATTTTATTGATAAACGGCAGAGCCATTTTACAAAGAATAACAATAATATAAATAATTTAGGTAAGATAGCCAACAATGCAGATCAACAATCTAAAAGAAAGAAAAACAATAGTAATAATAATAATAAGTAATACATTTGCAGTCTTATTCAATATTCCTAATTCTAAACATAGCAAGGCCACAGGCAAACGGATCAAGTTTGTGAAGATTGAATACCATCAATGTTCTTATGAGGGGGACATTAAGGCCATAATTGGCATGATGGAAGGGGATACGAAACATTGGAGAATCACGCTTTCCTTGACTGGCATTAGAAGAAATAGCATGTAACAGAGAAGGACAGAAGTAGATACCATTAAATATCTTAAATAGAACCTGAGTCTCAGTGACGTCTTCTTACTTCAAGACTGTCAATATCATACTGGTGGCTGATTAGACCATAGTTAATTTGATAACCATCATGCATCCTTACATTCGCCCTGATACCAAGGATCTCAAAAATGTTTTCTGCGCAGACTCAAGGTCACTAATATGACATACGTGGTAGGGAAATCAAACAACAGATGCATACTCCAAAACCGAACAAACAAGCGAGCAATACAGCAACCTGGAGGAATACGGCGAGAGCTGAGCACTGTTACGGATGACAAACCCAAGACTACGTAATCCCCTGTTAACAACATCTTCACAAATGTTTGGAGTCGAACGATACCCCCACTGACTGTTTTCACAGACAACAAAACTGAACCATCGATAGAATATCCATATTGTATCACATTTGCTGAACGACTAAATGAGATGCACAAACATTTTTTTAATATTTAGGTCCAGAACATTATTCCTGCACCATAGATTGACACTGTCAACATCTTTCTGCAGTAATAACACATCCATATAAGACTCAACAACTCTGAATGCTTTAAAATCATCAGCAAAAGCCAAATGCTCTGAATGGACAATAACATCACACAGATCTCGTTTAAACAAATTTAACAGGATAGGTCCAATATGCGATCCCTTGGGACGCCAGAAAAGACTGGAATCTTAACAGTTAAGATAAAGTTACCAACCCGCACCAGTTGAGACTATGACAAAAATCAATCACCGCTTGTTCCACTAGATTTTGAAGATCAAATTAGCAAAGTTCATATATTTAGAGCAACCCCTCTTGTATGAAACCGTTAGACCCTACCTAAAAGTTGTTGATGTCAATGTAGAGTAGTTTTTTAATATTTTTCCACTAAAAATCACGCTAATTGCCAAAGAATTAGGACACGATAATTAAAAGAGATGATATTCCAGATAAAGCAATCGCCAACAACCAGACTGATATAATTATCTACCCCGTTATGCCAATTCAACCCTAAACTAATACTGATAGAGAGTTTCATCATTTTACCAGTCAAGCGACAACGATGACGCCGTTGTTTGCTACTGTCATATCTATGCAATAGTCGATTTTCCACCGGAATAGTCGCCCCGAAACTAATGGCTTTTTCGGCCCGAAATATTCTGCTGCCGATCTCTAATTGCGAATATGGAAAATTACAATCCGTTTCTCTGTCCGAAACCGTAACGCCCTCCCAAAACGGCTGCGTCTGTCACAATTTAATAGAATCTGGGGGGGCATTATATCATCCGGAGTGTGGTTTTAATGTCAGTAAACGTGCGGTTGCGACATAGTTGTTTTGTGGGACAGGTAATACAACTTATTGACCCTATAAGCCAATAATTGTACTCAGATTTCGATTCTCAATTTTCCACAATTCAAAATAGTTCATTCTTTTGTTAAAATATTCATGCTTTACAAATACCACGAAATATTATTGAAAAAAGTTTCTTTGTATGAAGCACTCATTTTTAATTAAAAAAAGTTTACAATTTCAGTTTTTTAATAAAACATTACAGCTCAGGTGCCGTTTTATCCTGGCTTAGAAATTATAAATTGAGCCCCTCCGCTCTTGCAGGAGCTTTCTGTCGCAAAGCGATACATGATACTTTGCTTTCTCAAATTAGGCTAATTTCGTTTTCGGTTTCTCTTTGAGCGCGGTGCGCGAAATGTATCTAGCGAAACTTTTGTTTGCTTTTACTTGAGTTCACAAGGAAAAACTCGGTTTTAATAATGTGCTTGTTGAAACGTTCTTGAACCAAGAGAGAGATACATTGGGTTGGTTTGTTGAAAATCGAGCAAAAGTAAAGCAAAGAGAATTACATTTATATAACACCTAGTTGTGAAGAATACTTAAGTAATTAGAAATATCAGATGATGCAATGCTACACACCCAACAATACTTTTTCACTGTAGCTGTTATTACTTAGATAATCATGACAGTCTATGTTTTCTTGACCATCTGGTTGCAGTCTTTGAATGGTAAATTGGGAGGTGGAGTGTACGATAAGTTGCTCCATTTTATAGACTTTTCAAGGACCAGTTATTACTTGGACAAGTATATAAGTCTTTGTTTTCTTGAACACCTGTATCCAGACTTTGAGGAGGATTATAATTTTTTTTCTGTCTCAGGCTTGCCAAACTTTTTGTCCCTATGTAGCATTGAAGTCTGAGAAGGCATATTGTACTTAGCCTTTTTGCTTTATTCCATCCACTCTAGTATTTTGATGCCATGTCTTTTACTGGGTGGTGTTCAATTATTATTTCCGGGAATACATTTGGTTGCCCAAGAAATAAAATCGTGTTAAGCATTTTGAGGTGATTTATCATTTATTCAATTTTTCTTAGTGCCATTTTTCATAGAATCTGGCTCCAAATATCAGAATAATTTAGTGCATGGAGTTTGGGGAATCCCAAAGGACAATTAAGATACAAAATCTCAACAAAAAAAAATGAAAGTTCATCGCTTTAGTAATGAGTTAGCTACTTTATGATCTATATCTTGGAAAATTTTGAAGGGTCATAATTTTTTTTCTATCATAGAGAGAGGAAAGTTCCTCAGATTCTGATCCCAGTAGAGGACTACAATCCCTGAAATTTTCAGTTATTTGGACTTATAATTCCAGAAATAAAATCGTGTTAAGCAATCTGGGGTGATTAATCAATTTTTCTGAGTGCCTCTCTCCAAATCTCAGAATAATTTAGTGTATATAGTTTGGGGGATCTCGAAAGACCATTAGGTCACAAAAAAAAAATGAAATTTCATTGTTTCAGTACTGAGGCAAAACCGTGAAGCTAATTTTTTCATATTTTCAACCCCTAAAGTGCAAAACCGTAACGATTTTGGAAAAAATGGACAAAAAGTTGAAAGAGACGGTATGTATCAGCTGTCAAAAGATGAATGTGGAGTCATTCATCTCCAGGAAAAAAAAAATAATAATTTGAAGCTAATTTTCTCATATTTTGAACCCCTAAAGTGCAAAACAGTACCTATTTTGACAAAAAGTGGACACAATGTTGAAAGAGACGGCAGTATACCTCTGCCCCTGAACCAGCCGCAGTCTTCGACCTGTCTATGTAACAAGTCCGTTCCAGCTTTTTGGTCTCCGATATGCCATGTTTCCATTCAGTTCTGCTTGGAAACGGTCTGTTGAAGCAGTCTCACCTTTCCCCGACGTACGCTACGCTAACTCAAATGACTGTCAAAGCCAGAATGATTCAATATCATCCTACATCAAAAACTGAATTTATAACCCTACAAAACTCAAAAATGTAAAAATCGTCATTGTTTTGTCCAGCCGTCGAGAACTCATGACAAAATTCCAGAGGATGCATATCTGGACAATAAAAGTTGTCCAGAATATGCGGAAATAGTACGTTATTCGTTCCGGCAACAAAGTTTTGAAAATAAAAACTATGGGCAGTTTGAACGGAATGTTCCGCTATTGAATTTTAGAGTTTTTAAAGGGCGCCACTTTGGAAAAGTCGTAAAAGTAAATGTCTTTCTTGCATAATTCATAGTTTAACGACGGATCAGTTAAACCAAAAATAATCTTTAGCCATGAAATCGTTTTACGAATTTTCTCATGCGTGTTAAGTGAAGCGCTGTATCCTCATAGCATCCAATCAAACGTAGCTTTAATTTCTGACCCAAAGGCTCGCTTCTATAACTCAAAGAATTTTCGGATTACGTGGGCAAAATTGCCTGCCATTTTTCGATAGAGATTTATCACTGCTCTTATTCATTAAATCCATGTTTCATGTGATTTATAAGGGTATTAGATGTTTGTTCAAGAGATAAATATACCTTTGGGGAGACATGTATACAGTTTCACTCTGGTGAATTATTAGCCCCAAGAGTTGAAGTGTACGATGAGGTGAAAAAAAATCGAGGTAACACAAAATTAAATATTGATGAGAGAAAATAAAATATACAGAAACCCAAGCCGGTGTGAAAGCAGGAAATATCCCCTTTCGATATTCAAGAGTCAAATGTAGAATAAAAATCGTTTACGTTTTATTCTGCGATTCGCACTATCAATTCATTCGCAAGAATACACTTGGTCATCCCTAGGAAATGTGCTAAATCATTCGAGATCCTTTTGCCATTGATCTTTTCTTCGAGTTTCTTTTAAAAGGGAGCCATTCTCATTTTCAGGACTAAAACATGTCACTTATGAGAAATGAATAGGGAAAATGTTATTGTCTTTCAAAAAGAAGTGAAATACGAAGTCTAGTAGTTGGCCTAAGCCTCAATAAGAAATCTCATAAACATATTCCTGCATAATCCCAAAAGTCACCGGCTCCCTCCGCCAATGGTTGCTCTGTCAACTCCCGTAGGCGACGGCAATATTTCCTTCTACTTTAAAGAGGGAGAGAGGAGGGCTTTCTCCCCTGGTTGTAATAACCGTAAATCCAAAAAGGTAAGATACCTTTATTACAGTTTAGAGTTTTGGTAATCTTGCGAGCATTTTCAACAATCTGAAACGACGCGTCGACGATCCTTCTTGAGCTATCTTTATTAGATCTTCGTCGGTCCGATGTCGTAAAAGTGATCTGTTGCGTGAACTTTCCCTTACTTTTGTTTGAATTCGTAATTAGTCTTGATTTGTTTGTGAGAAATGCCTTTTCAAATATCAGAAGTTTCTGGTGTTGTGCGTGCTATAAACTAATAGCTGATGTTCATTTCAATCAGCCAAAAAATATAAATTACAATCGGTAGGTCGTGTCCACTTATGTGCTGAATTCAATATTGGAATCAAATCAAAAACTTGTTTTTTGGGTTAGAAATACTATTGGATTTCCTTGGGATCTATATACATTTTTTTGTCTTCCACGACTTGAAGCCAAGTTCCATACAAATTCCAAAAGTTAAGTTATCGGTCTCCAGTTCGAGGAAATTTAAGGTCTGTTAAACTATGGGATGACTATAGTAATAGCCGTTTTCAACTCGTTGAAATAATATACTTTGGATGATCATCCCACCATTAAGAAAGCCAGATTGAGTATATTTATTGGAAAAGTGAAGTTTTGTTCAAATTCAGATTACAAATTCCGCCATCCAAGCTTCCTCTTCTAAATTTAGATACGAGCAGGAAGTTAATTATTGTTTTTCATTTTCAATCATCTACCTAACTAATTACATATTTTGAATAACTATTCTATGTATGCCATTATCCATTTAATTTCAACTTAAATCTGTTCTACAAAACAAAAAGAGGCTAAGGTTTAACCCAGTATCCAATTCACTTGGGAGTCTAGTTTATTCCCCAACAATTAAGTAATTTATCTTTCTCGTCACGTAATAAATACAGGCTCAGATAAATTGTTTAAAAGTTTCGCTCGGAAGCGAATCTAGGCAATGGCTTCGAAACCCCAAGTAGTGCCAAGTTTTAGCTTGGCGCTAAACCTTTAGGAGACAATGTTTCTCTAAGTTTTCTTATTGTATGTTCCTCGGAGGTTAATCTAGCGGTAGTTTATGAATATTCAAAGTCAAATTCAGCATGATAATTCTACAGTTAGCAAAAGGTAATGACGACACGAAAAATTTAAGTTGGGAATTAAATTGTGCCTCGAAACTTTTAATGGCTCCAAAATTTATTTCCGCCTCTGTTTCCTATGGGCACGTGACGTGGATAATATTTCACCAAGCTTGGCATTAAACGTTTACAAACTATGCCTGGCTTACACGCTTTGAGAATGCGTCTTTTTGGCAGAAGACGACATACGTAGTAGGTAAGCTGTTTTTAGGGAGCCAAGGTATTAATACTAGTAAACGGCATAATGAAGCCAAAGCCCCTCTAAAGATTGCGAGTACACTAAACTTTGGGGGTGACAGTATTCGTTTATTACGTCATGATAAGTTGCCTTCTAAGCGACTAATGAGAAGAGAAATTCCAATTTTTAACTCAACAATCCACCACGGCTGATCTGTATAAGTGTTGATTATGGGTGATCTTTTATTCTGATTCCTTGCACCAAATTAAACTCGAAGAATCAGACTAGTCATCGCCATCTTTAATGTCTTATAATACAATCGAGGATTGTAAGACTGTCGTGCAGCCACTCCTGCCTAACAATTTCCAAAATATCTAGATGTAGGTATCTACACGGAGCGTTTTCTCTTAGTTCTCGATGGAAATAGTTCGCAACCACGCCCCTGAAATTTCACTAAAATATAAGTGCGGTTTTAACGGTCTCGGCAAGAGTTTAACGACGACAGTTATTCCTTAACGTTGTGGAAACGGAACGCTGGCTGCCATATCACAACTAAACAGTAAAGAAAATGAAACTTTAACGCCCCGTTAAAACAGTATATACTCGTAATCCCTCTAAAATATTACGGCCGGCAAATTTTAGAATCCCAATAAAATTGAATGACTACGAAAAGTGTTTATAAATTTCATTTATTTTGTTCGCCTACTAAAACTTTTGAATCCAAAAAGAGTTGAAAGAATTATTCAATGTGAAAACCTGAAAAAATAATGACAAATTGTTTGCTGGCGTGCCCGATAAAGCGAATAATTCCGCCAGGAATCGTGCCGTGGAAAAATACGGCCCTTCTGGCGAAAACGCGGATCAAAAAAAAAAAAACCCTCTGATGCCGGTCGGCGCCAGCCAAAAAATGATTTGATCTAATTAAGGGCTCCGGATTACACGGCAGCTGATTTCGTTTTGCAAAATTAAGCATGGCAAAAGGGCTGAAAGGAAAATAAACAGAAGAGCTTTTTGAGTTAAATGTTGATAAAGCGATAAACGGGCATTTGATGTTTTTCTGTACAGGGTGGGCCAATTTGGACACTTTCTTATGGAAACACCCTTTATTTTTAGGGATAGAAAAAAATGAACCCCCCACTCTGAGGCTCAAATTTCATGAAATTTTGATTGGTGCAAACCGCATTTTGATATCTTCAACCGTTTAGCCGCTAGAGGGCGATTCTCGACTTTTAGCAATATTGTGAAACCATCATAACTTTTTTGTTTATGGAAATTATTGATTTCCGTAAAAACTTTCTTTCTTTTTCAAGCAGAATTCAGTGACGTTCTCAGTTTTTTTCTAGTTGGTCCCAACGTCGCGATATTGACCAAAGTCTGGTTTTTTTCAATAGGACACCCTATATATTAATAGCTCATTAGAAAGCTCTGCTTTTTCCGATTTCAATGATATAAAGTTCGATAGGTTTATCTCTAACAGTTTTCGAGAAAAAAAATATTTCGGTTTTTGTCATAAGAAACAATGTGTTGGAAAGAGACCTTTCTCAGTTTCCTTACAGATATAAAGTCCTTTTCTTACACATTACTTCTTATGAAAAAAAACGAAATATTTTTTTTTCTCGAAAACTGTTAGAGATAAACCTATCGAACTTTATATCATCGAAATCAGAAAAAGCAGAGCTTTCTAATGAGCTATTAATATATAGGTTGTCCTATTGAAAAAAACCACACTTTGGTCAATATCTCAGCGTTGGGACCAACTAGAAAAAAACTGAGAGCCTCGCTGAATTCTGCTTGAAAAAGTGCTTCAAGAAAGTTTTTACGGAAATCAATAATTTTCATTAATAAAAAAGTTATGATGGTTTCACATTATTGCTCAAAATCGAGAATCGTCCTCTAGCGGCTAAACGGTTTAAGATATCAAAATGCGGTTTGCACCAATCAAAATTTCATGAAATTTGAGCCTCAGAGTGGGGTGTTCATTTTTTTCTATCTCTAAAAATAAAGTGTCCAAATTGGCCCACCCTGTACATACCTCCGGTGATGATTAGAAATTAGTCAACGAATGATGTACTTGGCATTAAACGTTACATGGAGCTATATGAATAATTATTATAAATATTGATTGTATTTGATTCCACTGTACTGATGCACGCCTCCAAAAAATCCTAGATTACTCCAAATGATTTAGATGCAGAACGAACTCCTCGCTCTTACAGCAGCAGATCTCTAAGAGCTATTTGTAATATTAAGAAAAATTCCAGTGTTTATGCTGAGCTGGCAATAGTAGGGACTCCATGGGATATTGTCTTGGTTAGGCACTTATTGCTGAAGTCACACACATAACCTCACTTTCGATGGGAGAACAAACAAAGTGTTTAAGAACTATTTACAGCACTAAAAACTTGACAGTGATGATAAAAAAAACACCATTGCACCGGACTTGTCTGAACAGGTAACAACAGGTTCATTTGGTTTATAAATAGTACTTCAAATGCTTTGTTTGTCCCCCATGGAAAGTAAGGTTATGTGTGCGACGTCAGTGTTGTGAAAATGATTTGTATTCAACAGTATATCATTGTTACCAGTTGATTCTAAGTAGATTCGTCGACTAGTCTGGAATGGACTCATTGGAAAAAGACATTCGAAAATGTTCTTGTTGCCAACAAGCCTAAAACTGAAGATCTCAGAAATGAAATTAAACTACAACTTCTGGAAAATCATATAGCTCCTAATGTGTATGCATTGGTGAGTAAATGTTCAACATATGCTTCCGCTATAGCCAACTAGAGAAAGCTTACATCAAACCTGAAAATGAGGTCTATGCTAGACATATATTAGTGGCCCGTCAACAACAAGCTTCCGAATCTATAGACCAATATCTACAATCCTTAAACCTTTCAGCTACCGAATGTAATTTCTAAGCTGTTACTGCAGAACATCATGAGAATGGCTACATCAGGGATGCTTTTATAGAAGACCTAAACAACTCCTCTATACGCACTCGAGTGCTTGAAAATACAACCCTTAGTCTCAATGAAGCTCATAATCAAGCTCAATCTTTAGAAATGGCTGAAATTCACTCACAAAGCTTCGTACAAAATTCTATCAATGCAACTTCAATTAATTATACTTCAAATTCCAAGTCAGATCATTCGAATAAAATCTTAGCTACTTCTACCAAGAATCTAGCGAAATGTTGGTTTTGTGGAAGATCACGTCATCCTAGATATCTTTGTCCAGCTTCAGATGCTACTTGTCAAAAATGTTCCAAGAAAGGACATTTCGCCAGAGGTTGTAACACTAAAAAGCATAACTCTAGGACAACGTCAGCTTCCATCGTTACTGCAATTACCGAGACTGCAGCTTCGACACCAGGACTTGGAAAAGCTACAATTGATGCAAAAATTTGTGGACATACAGTTAAAGCTCTTATTGACACAGGAAGTACATCAAGCTTCATAAACGCTTCTCTTCTTGAGCAACTTAAGATTCCACAAATCCCTGCTCAGCAACGAGTGAATATGGCGTCAATATCATTGGTCTCTCAAGTTGCAGGAAGTTGTACTGTGTCACTAGAAACAAATACTCGTACATATGAAAACTTGACATTACTGGTTATGAAAAATCTTTGCTCAGATATTATATTGGGACACGATTTTCTACATCATCATTCTAAACTTGAGATGTCATTCAATGAAAATCTGGATACTTTCAAAGTATACGTTTTGATGCAAGCAGATATTACTCCTGCATCTCTATTCACGAATCTCAATAACACTTGCAGACCTATAGCTATTAAATCTAAGAAACAATCACTAGATGACCCGAAATTTATCGAACAAGAAGTCAGGATAATGCTTTCTGAAGTTATCATTGAAAAGAGTAATTCGCCTTGCAGAGCTCAAGCTTTAGTCACTTCCAGTACAAATCATAAGAGATGAATGATAATCAACTATGCCCAGACTTTAAACAAATTCACTGAACTAGACGCATATCCACTTCCAAACATAGAAGACATTATTTCAAAAGTGTCAAGGTACCAAGTACTATTCATTATAGTCAGCGAATTCCCCCCAATTTGTTCCTTTGATTTTAGGAGTCAAGAAAGAAACAAAATAATGTTTGAGAGCCTGGAACAGACAAAAACTAAAAGAGAAAAAATATCAGTCAAAACTGTAAGCACAAGTATACCTACTTTCAAAAATAACAACCAAATGTAATGATATCCTCTTGTTTGATGTGCACAATAATTAAATTAATATTCCGTCTCAAGCTATAGGTACTATATTTACAAATAAATTTGACTGAACTTGGGAAAGTCAATATGTGTCAAAACAATTATGAGAACATCTTCTACAACTCGCTAACAAAGGAATCTCTGTTGATTCTAAAATTTATATCATAATTTGAGCCGGGTGTTGATTATTCAGTATATATTGGGTCAAATTAGGGTGCGGATGCCTACCTATATTCATTAATTGCAAATATACTGATTGTATATTTAACTTTTTTGTCTTTGTTGAAACACTTCTAGAGTGTTTGTACATAGACAAACGTGCACCGAATATAGAGACAGCAGAAATGATCAATATAGCCGCCCGGACATTAACGTAGGTTGCAATTAACTTAGCAACAGAGGCCCTGTCAGTTAAGTCGGTAATTTAGAGCTACGTATTACTCTAGGAGCAAGGCAAATTTGTTTATACTCGGGTCAGACGCAAATTGGAGTAATCTTGATGGTTCGACGGGTGCAATCAATGACAATAGTATACGATATTTTTGGTATTTGTAAATATGTGTTCAGAGGTTGAATAATGTGTGCAATTTATGAACAGTTCTTTGGCGATTGCAAATTCCGTTCAAAAAAAAAAAATTGAACCCTGAAATTTGTTTAAGCTCCAAACAATCCATATACCCTCAAAACTGCACAATTCGCGAGAGTAAATTCAAACGGGAAAAATCGACTAGTTCTCAAATTAGACTTCAGTATTTGCGTCAGCATTTAAATTTGGCCAAACAACGCGAACGCTATGGATTCATCGTCAGCTAATTTTCAGGCAATCAGTTCAAAACCGAAGTAATATCCCTTTTGTGTGGAGGGTGCAGCCGACGAGAATCAAACAAACAACTTGTGCAATTTCAATCAATTTTGCAGATTCAAATCGATTTGCGACTATACGAAAAGGTCTGATAAATTATTATTAAGCTCGTCATTGTTTCTAGAGGATTTGATCTATAGAACATGTTAATAAGTATTTTAACCATAATCAAGAGGAAAAATTTAGATAAGGTTGAAAATGGACGATTT
Organism: Ceutorhynchus assimilis; assembly: GCA_917834065.1. NCBI lineage: Eukaryota > Metazoa > Arthropoda > Insecta > Coleoptera > Curculionidae > Ceutorhynchus > Ceutorhynchus assimilis. The sequence continues at coordinate 12,341,450 of OU892281.1, forward strand.
TTACAACACCTCCGCGTTTGGTCTAAGTACAAGACCTCTCCATTTGCTTATAGTTGTTCCTGCTTCTTTGTCTTCTTGATCTACTTTATTTAGTTGTTATTATAAAATGTCTTGTGCGGACAGGAATTAGTTTCTTGATTCAATTTCGATTTTTCAATATTTGTCTTTTCAAGTTTAAGGTTTTTTTCCGCATTTGTATTTCTATATAGACCTTTGATTTCTATCTTAGTTCTTGCCACTTATTATTGTTCACGTAGGACCTTTTGTGGTTAAAAACTACTAAAGGAGGACTAATAACACAACCCCGCAGCCTTATTCTGTAACTTGCGACCGCAGAGAATTGCGCAATAGTCGTAGTCCCCAGTACATCGACCCTAAAATTTTGTAACTCATGTACACGCCAAACTTCCTGAGCGGCTTCATAACATCAAGTCGGACAATATTTTTCATATCTCCACCCTGGGTGATGGGAGATTGCCGCGCTAACTCTTCGTGAAGTTGTCGTTCTGACGTCCCTAAGGAAGTTGATACATGTACGTGTAGTTTCAATGCCAATCGACTGTTTTTTACATTACATTAACGATATCACATTTGTCGTACAAAAACCATGTGGCTTTGGGGAAGGTCCGACACCCCCAACATGTCGCTGTGGCGTCCTTAAGGAAGTTGATACATGTACGTGTAGTTTTAATGCCAATCGACTGTTTTTTGTATTACATTAACGATATCATATATGTCGGACAAAAATCACGTGGCTTCGAGGGGGTCCGACGCTCTCAACATGTCGCTGTGGCGTCCCTAAGGAAGTTGATACATGTACGTGTGTTTTTAATACCAATCGACAGTTTTTTACATTACATTAACGATATCACATTTGTCGGGCAAGAAATTTGAGACAATCAATGAAAAAAATAAAATTAGTTTGCCTTAACGCAACGTGCATATTAGTCAGTTTATTATTTACCTACTTTGTCAAATACCTGTGGGGCCCTGTGTCATATTCCCTGATCTGTTTCTTTGATAGTTCTCCGAGTATTTACGGAAATTATTTAGTGAACGGTCATTCAAAACCACGCGTGTGAAAAAGAATGGATATTCAGTCGTGTTTTTTTTGCAATCTCAGGAGTGAAGATCCTGAATTTCGGCAGAAATTGATCAAAAGGGCCGACTGACTTTAATACTCATTTTATTTGTCCGACATTTACTACACATGTTTTAAAATTAGGTACATTGTTATTCATAATTATTTTTGTCGGACATACATGTATCAACTTCCTTAGAGACGCCACAGCGACATGTTGGGGGCCTCGGACCCCCCCAACGTGATTTTCGTCCGACCTATGTGATATCAATAATGTAACATAGAAAACAGTCGATTGGCATTGAAACCACACGTACATGTATCAACTTCCTCAGGGACGCCACAGCGACATGTTGAGGGCGTCGAATCTTCCCCAAAGCCACATGGTTTTTGTCCGACAAATCTGATATCGTTAATGTAACATAAAAAAAAGTCGATTGACATTGAAACTACACGTACATGTATCAACTTCCTTAGGGACGTCAGCACGACAACTTCACGAAGAGCTAGCGCGACAATGTCCCATCGCCCAGGGTGGAGATATGAAAAATATTGTCCGACTTGGTGTTATGAAGCCGCTCAGGAAGTTTGGCGTGTACATGAGTTACAAAATTTTAAGGTCGATGTACTGGGGACTATCGCTGTCAAGTCGCTGTCAAACGCGAGTTTTCTATTCAAAAAAAGCAACTTGCGACCGGTTGCTGGTTGCTATGTAATTGCTGTTCGTAGAGAATAGGCCTGGGGTCGTATTTTCGAATATTCTCGCATACAAAATTTGATACGATTTCGAATGCGCCCCATTTAATTTACATTGCTGTCAATCAAATTTCGTGTACGAAATGTACTCGAATGAATTCGAAAATACGACCCCTGCCGTTGCTGGTTGCTATGTAGTTGCTGTTCGTAGAGAATAGGCCTGCCGGGTTTAATAGTCAAGACTATATTTGAGAAAAAAGCCTTCCGCTATGAGTCTAGAAGCAAATCGTGTTACTTTTTAGCTAATAGTGTTTCCCAGCTAATTTGACCCCGCTGAATCCGAAAATGCCTGTCACCAAGCAGGGCCGATCCTAGGGTGTCGGCCGCCCGCGTGCAAAGAGCAATCGTGCTGCCCCATAGAGATAGCTCTCCGTTTGTACGTAGACGCCGCCGGAGGCAGAAATTTTTTTTTGGGTGCCACGCCCAAAAACGTTCATTTCGACTATTTCGAGCCTCAAAATGAACGATTTTGAGCGTTCGAGTAAATAAAAAACTTGTTAGGAACATATTTGTTTTCTATGAGTTGTTGGAATGCAGGTGAGTCGAGGGGTGAGTGATAATCAATAATGGCACTATCTTAAAACTAAGTAGGGCCTGGGTACGAAATTAAAAAATATACCTTACATACTCCATACTCTACATAACATATACCCACCTGCATTTGGGGCCAAAAAAGTTGGTTAAATTGTTAGCAGAGTATTCACCAAGTGCTATTGGATGGTTCGGTTAGTAGTTATTCTTGCAGATAAGGAACAAAAATGAACGTTTTGAGAAAACAAAGCAATAGTAATAATTCAGAAAATATTTTAAAAAATGCGATCCAATGAGGGCTGTGTAAATAAGTCTTGACTGTGAACAGCAAAATCATTAACGAGTCAATGAGTCAAGCCAACACACTGACTGTGCACTAAACCTTCTATTTATGCTATCGGGAGATCGGGGTTTATTTTGATTTTTCAGGAGTTTTTTAAAATTCAGCTTAGGTATTCCTTTATTAGAAGTAGTTATTGAGAAATTTGTAAAGTTTCATTTGAATCAACGCTTGAATCATGAATGACAGAACTATAGGCGGCCTGCGGCCGGCCCCAGATTTGGCCGCCCGCGTACGGGGCACGCGCTGCACACCTGCTAGGATCGGCCCTGTCACCAAGTCGATATCTCAACATGAAACGAGATATTCAAGATGGCGGCCAAAAACTGCGAAGTCACATGTTTTTTTCTAGTTAAGTCGCATGAGCGTGCTCAGACACATATATTTTTGAAATCAATCATCAATCCTATATACATTTGGGCCAGTGGCGCATTAAGCAGGAGCTATAATACCCTACCCCAAAACTTAAAATATTTTTCCATAATTTCCTTATGGTGAGAAAGATTTAGGGCGGGTATTATGAAACTACTTTGGCAGTTAACTTAAAGTTAACTTCTGAAATTACCTGAGGAGGAAGGAGTTAACTTCAAGTTAACTGTCAAAGTAGTTTTATAATACCCGCCATTAATGATATATAATACATAATATAATATGTCAAAAACTATGTAACTCACTTTCTAGAGATGCATGTATCAAAGTCGTACCAGATCTACTGCACTCATTTTTGAATATCCTGATTATGGTTGAGGATATTCTTGATAATCTACCTGATTTGTGCTCTGATGATCATGATGATGACTCAGAGGAAGAATTCAACTTACCAGTAGATGTTTTGTTTAGTACCGTTATTTTTTTATTCGACCAAGATATTGTGTATGGTATTAGCAAGGAAAAACTTACACCCAAACATATTGGACTCAGTCTTACTATTCATCAGGCCGCAAGAAGCAAAAAGTTGGCAAACCTGCTCCATGCTGCTGGGCATACAATGAGCTACAATAATATCCTACAAGCTGGGCTTCTCTGGGAAATCTTAGCCTTCAAGGATTTGATAAAGCAAGTGGTGCAGTTCTTCCCCCTAATCTGAAACCCTCTACAACCTCAAATGATAACATGGATATCTTAACAGATACTCTCGATGGAAAAGTAAATTTTCACTCAACACTGATGGTGGCCTTTCAGAGACATGGGAATGACATTATTTGCATGCTGCGTAAAAATGGACTCTCCAAAGCTACGACCCTTCAAATTCCTCCTGAGTTAGTTCAGCTTTGCGTCGTAAAATCATCCGCCCAACACGAACCTTACATTGCCAAACCTGTGAATGTTAGCTGCTTCCAATTGTCTGATCCGTCTGATTTTTCTGAAGCACAAAATACGATTTTAAATTCAAAAGTGGGAGACTTGACATTTGCAATGTCAAGAGGTGTCGGCAAAGAGAACATTGGATGGACGAAATTCAACGTAAAAAAAGACAACAGTGCCAATTGATTAATCCGCTGTTGGACTCATGCCAATTATTCTGAATCCGGCACATGAATTGACGACTCTGAGTACTGTCCTCCAGAGATGCATAGCGGTAGCCGATAGTCTTGCAGGAAAATACATTGTACTGACTACGGATTAGGCTCTGTATCGTAAGCTTGTTGAGTTACAGGCAGCCTCAGATATTTACAAGGAATGTATAATTTTGGGAATGGGTGGACTGCATATATTTATACATTTTTTTGCAAGCTATAGTTCAACATATGAATAAAAATGGCATGGCAATGTTGTCGTATAAAAGTGGATTGCTTGCGGAGGGCACAATACAAAAGGTTTTAGATGGAAAATCTTGCGCTAAGGGAATAAGAGCGCACAAACTTACCTTTCAAACATTGTGGAAAATATTGTACCCACAGATATTGAGCAAGCTAGAAGAAGATGATATTGATGTAGCTGAAGAATTCAATAAAGCTGCAGGAGATGAGCTCATTTGCAATTACCAAAAGTTCAAATTTATTTGACAGACTTTTTCAAGAAGCGCAGCGAAATATAGAAAAAATATATCTTCCATAACAAAGACGGGTATGCGTGGAAATTAATTAGAGAAGATTCCTGCTTCCTTCTAACAGGTCTTTGGATCAATTCATCTGACAGATCAAGTCATTGCGAACGTAAAGGAATTTGTAGTTCAACTATATAAAGTACATATTGGTAACAAAACATTTATCCTATTTTCGATAGTTTTTTCAAAACTATATCTTCTCGTCATCCATGGGTTAGTTCAGACATTAAAAACATGTAACGCTGCTTGAAGTGTTTTGTTTGGAGCCGTTAAGAAAACTGAAAATTTGCCCCCAACCCAACTTCAGATGCTCTACGCTTGCATATTCAAAGATGTCATCACTAGGTCTTTTGTGAAAATGGCACTCGAATTGCCAATTTCAACTTTTTGCAGGTGTGCGTTTGGGAAAGTGCCCATATCGCGAGACCTAATGTTCTCTCTCAGGAGAACTGGTGCTGGAAAACTAACGGGTCTAGGCATCTCGAACCAATCCTCAAGAGGTTAGCGCCTATTCCGAACTCATGGAATGCCCTTCGTGCACGTGGTTGCAAAGGGATGTGCCAAACTAGCCAGTGCAGAAAGGGTTCCGAACCGTGCATGAAGATCTGCAAATGCAAGGCTCTATGTTTGAATATGCATAAGTAGGGACAATATTATTTACTAATAACGTTTGTCCACAAAAATAATAAAAATGCTTTGTCGACTTTATGTGTATTTTTCGCCCTAAAGAACATATAATTTGATGTCCTAATCAAGTTCCTAGGTCTGAAGGCGGAAAATAGGTTAATTCCAAGTTTCTGGCCGCCATCTCGAATATCTCACTTCCGGTTGCGATTTCGAATTGGTAACAGGCATTTTTGGATTCTGCGGACCAAATGACATAAGAAATACCTTTACCTCAAAAGTAACACGATTTGCTTCTAGAACCTAATTTTCTTGGTTTCTAGTCCTGTCTATTAAGTCGAAAGACTCTTATGTGTTAAGTTAGTGTAAAAACCATTAAAAATCCTGTAGTATTCAAGGAAAGTGCAAAGCATGTTATTTAATACAACAGAAAAGTTTATTTTTTCTATTCTATCGATGACACAAAACCACTTTAGAAAAGTTGGAATATTACAAAAAACATTAGGTATATGCTTTTCACTTATTATTGGCGTAGCATTATCCATGGAAATTTGACAGGTTGACCCTCGTATAATAATGACATTTGATGACAAAATATTTTTCAAATTTCAGGGTTATGAAACAGAAAGCCGAGTTGTCAGAATGTGTAAAATATCTGAGTAAATTCAGATACTAAAATTATTCAATTTATTAATTAAACGTAACCATAACAGTAAGCTCAATAGCATAAATATGTTTTTTTGTAATTTTGACATTCAAAGTGACACTTTTCAAAACTCGTTGACGTTATCAAATGTCTTACTTTTCATCACCAGTTACGAAAAGTAAAATTTTTCGCAACTGGTGATGAAATAGTTATTTACCTAACAAGTGCGGAAAGTGGTCCTTTACCGCACGCGACGGCAGCTGTACGAACTACGCGAAGCGGAGTTTGGGCAAGCTGTCATTCCTATCATCATACTGACATTCCATAATACGCTATTAAACGATTAAAATCTGTATCATAATGAACTTCATTACAATACAGATTTTCATTATAATACTTATTTTTAATATTATACAATGTTGATAGATGGCAGCACTAGTTAAGATATTAAACATTTTAAACCGTAATTTTGCATAAAACAATTATTTTGATAACTATAAGAAAGACTCCGAATTGTTTGAAAGTTACCTAAAGTTTGGGACAAAGAATAATTATTATGGAAATAATGAATGATAAGGAAGAATTTTTACTTTCTTTATTATCATACATTGTCAATAGATGGCGCCATCAGTTAAAAAAAATTGATTTTTTTTTGAATGTTGGCAGCACTCTGTTTATAGCTTTTCCATGGTAATTTAGCGAAAAACAATAATTTAAAAAAAAAAATACCTCAAATTGTTATTAAAAGTTAATACCTTAAGTTTGGGAGAAGGCATTATTATGGAAATATTGAGCGATAACGAAAAATTTTCACTAACACCTCCAGAAATTACAGAAAGGGCGACAAATGCAGGTAATAATCTACTACCGGACAAATCCAAGAAAATTTACGAAAAATTATATGGACAATTTATGGAGTGGAAACACCAAAAACACATCGTCCTTCTCAGAAAATGTTTTGATAGTATATTTTGAAGAATTACAACAAAAAATGAAACCGTCAACTGTATGGATTACTCAATTATGAAATCTCTATTCAAAGTTAAGCGTAATGTTGACATACCTATCTAAATATCATGTTTTATCAATGGCAGTAGAAAAAATAGTGTATGCAACTCTCATGTAATGGCCATTAATACATGATCATTGCATAATATACTATTACATTACCCTAAATTATGTCTGTTCCCGGTTTCTAATATCATAATGATGAGGCTTGCTCAATACACTTTTAAAATGAAATAGCGCAAAAACAGCTGAACTAAATATCAACATATATGATATATTTGAAATCAGAAGAGAAAAATCTATCATTCCAGCTAAAAATATACAGGGTGTTCTATTTAAAAAAATGCAAGTGATGTCAATATGACAGTTGGCACCTGTCATTTGCCCATTTTGACAGATGCAAAACATAGTAGAGATAAAACCCTACAACTTTTGTATTTAACTTTTTTTTTGTATTTTCTTTTAAGTTGTAGAAGCCGCACTAATTATGAGGAACAGACCCTGTACATAATGGAAATTTAATTTGACCATGAACTAAATTTGACATAGGGCCAAATCATATTTGCTTTTTGCTCGGCTTTTTGAGAGCAGGTTGAGCCGACTCCTCAATGTCACTCGGTACGTCGCTTCCTGAATTGATGGACATTAGAATCTAATAATAATTATTCTTTTTTACTCTAAAGTGTGTTTTTTTTTTAAAGATAAAAGTCAAAATTACATTATGTTGGCAATACAATGTAAAATTGTCAATGCTTTCGAATTTTCTATGTAGAAAAGGCTTGTGTTGCCAACGCAGAAATCAGTTCGTTACGAAAAATAGTGCTTTTCCCAACTGGTTGCACAAATAACTATTGCAGTAGCTTTTTTTTCGGGTTTGGTCCAACGGCATTTCTTCTATTTCTATTTTTTTATTTCTTCTTCTTCTGGACGTGCCTATCCCTTATGAATGTCGGCGATCATCGATTATTATGGCGATGTCCACTTAATTCGCAGCAATATGGAAGAGTTGTGGCGAGGTTTTCGGTCGGCCTAAAGGTTTTTTGATTGTATATTGTCTAGTCAAAATTCTTTGAATTGTCCTGGTTCCCACCTAAAATTCAAGGAAAATGTTGTTTGGGTAAGAAATGGCTTCACATCCACATTTAAGTTATACCTACCTCAAATATATCTGCAAGTTGGGCTTCAATTGTTCCCTGGAGAGCCTCTGGTTTTTTTTTTTTTAAATAACCATGTCATTTTAATATTTCTCTTTTTTTTTCTTCTGAGATTATTTTCGGCATCTTCAATACGAAAGAAATTTGACAATACCGAATTTTAAAAAATCTCATTAGATTTTGCAGGTACGCAAAATAGTTAGGTACCATTTATAATATAGCTTTATTGAAAAATGCGTTGAAAAATGTGTCAAATTTGATTTGCCAGATAGGCTAGAAAATTTTAATACCGCGACACTTACGAAATTATGTAAACCACACTTAAAACTATCTGGAATTTGACATATACTGTCATTATTATACGAGAGTCAACCTGCCAAATTTCCATGGATAATGCTACGCCAATAATAAGTGAAAATCAACACATACCTATAGAAATAATTCTCGATTCAAAAACCTTTATAGACTCATTATAAAAATCAAACCAAACTGAAACTTTTCGGTATTATTAAAACGAATCTTATACCGTGGTTATATAAAACCCAATGAATTTGTATGGATGTTGGATTTAAAATCTTATACCAGACTATTTAATCTTTGAATTAATTCTTGGCCTCTTGTTGAATATTCTGGAACAATCCAACGATTCTGTCGATGTCTTACTCGATAATTTTCTGGAGACTGTTCCATGCTTCTTATTTCTATTTTTATCCTCTCTTCATCTATAACTATACAAAGTGTTTCAAATTGGAGCCACATCATTGGCGTACGATCAGGACAAATACTTTCGGGACAAATACTGTCGAAACAAACACGAATTGGGGCTAAAACCCTGAAATGCGTTGGAAAAATAGCACATAAATTATCACAGGACTTGAATTTAAGGCTTGATTAAGTTAGATTTGGACTGATTAGATTTGGCTCGAAGTGTCTTTTGATCGAAAAATTATAGCTGTCGACACTTGACACCTGGAAAATCAATAAAACGTCATAATAAGAAATTTGTTGGCAGAAGAAAACCGAGAATCGAAAGTTCGATACGTAATTTTCTACCGACAGCAAAAATTTTCTATCATTATTTCAACTGGAAATTCGCTCTGGATTTTCTTGTTCCTTGAACCGCAGTTAATCGTATCGATCAGCAGAAAGCAAGCTGCGAAAGGGCCTTGTTGACCGATCCTTGGACTTTTAGAACAGTTACTGTCCGTGATATTTTATTTTATAGAGTGAGTATATTTAGTTTGGATAAATTTTATTAAGTTTCAAAGACATTACTTTTAGGTACAATTTACCCGATAGATGTTAGAAATAATCTATTTTGTAAGAGGTCAACAAGCTATCGCACATTAATAAATAATGCAGGAATCAATTAACAGAACAGTAAATAATATATTAGTATTTATTTCTTATCTTATACATGTTATCAATGTTTAATATGTTTGCGTCCCATTATGTATAGTACACGAACAAATCTTTGTTATCTATTAACTCCGGAAACGTCTGCGACTCGCTAAACAAATTAATCACGAACGAATAGTTTCAAACACGTCGTAGCCGTAGTACATCAGACCAATAAACTATGCCGTATCCGGCGTCTAATAAATCGGTTACAGTACAGTTCAACAGCCAAACAGCGGCGCAACAGCCCACGTTTATACGAAGAATATTAATGAACGGCATCGGCAAGAGGCAGGTGCTGAAACTGCCATCGAAACGTCATTCGCATGAGCTGGGATAAACGGAATCCATAGGAAAATTGGCCAATTCGATTACTTGAAGCTTGATGAGTGATTTGTGTCGATGCACGAAGATTCTCATTCGTGTCCATTGTCAAATATAATTTGTGGAGTTATTTATTTTTCAGCCGTAGTTTCATATGCTCCAGTTCGGCCAGATTGAAATTCGGAATTGAATTCGGCCCGAGAGAATAAAATGCAACGGAAATCGCACTTTTGTAGATTTGTCAAACTTTCTGTGTGTCGAGGCCTGATGGTGATGGTCCCTAGGGACTTCAGGCAGGATCGGACTTTGGTTTGGATTTGGATTTTTTGGACTCTAGAGGATTGTGGCTTTAGCGGGAGCTAGATAGCTTTGAAGAAGAGATTTGTATCGAGCTCGGAATTTTTAGTGTAGTTTTATATTATGTTTCAAAGGTACTTATGTGGTATAATAACTTGAGCTAAATATTGAAATATTTCGTTTGTCAGATAATAAGTGTGTGACGGAACTAGCTATTGCCCCTTTTTGGGCTTTAGTCAAACCGCACCAGGGATGCGAAAAGTTTTAATGGATACAAAATAGGCCAATCTAACTCAAACTGACCCGTCCTCGGAATGCGACCCAATCTCTGTTACTTTGACTGACTGTAAGTATTGGATCATTTAAGCCTTGTATTGGGTTAGGGGTGCCTTGATTCTCATTTATATAAATAAAATGCTGAAATAGAATAATTATCAATTTAATTAATAAATGAAAGTAATTCGGTATAGTCAGCAATCAAATCCTATCTAAAAATTCCTAATTGGACGTCCAGTCGAACTACAAATTTTATACTAATCTAAAGTAAATGAGTATCTTGATTGATAAAGGGTAGGGAAATCTGATAATGATAATAACATCATTTCTGGGTAAATATTCAATGAACGAGAACACAAATTAACTAATTAAATGCACGAGAGCACAACATAAATAGTTCGTCAACTTCAATCAGTTCACTGTAATCACAAAATGTTTATTGCAAGAAAAGTCTTTACATATGCTCAGTTTTCAAATACAAATGAACAAATATTAATTTCACGAGTGTGAAAACCAAATTTCTGCATTAAACGTTAAAAAACACTCCAAATTATAGTGCATTTCAAGCGAATCACTAATCAGTATTCATTGTTCGACTGTTAGAGAAATTGTAACGGTCTTACTTGCTTAATCCGGTTCATGCAGATATATCCATAAGGCGATTATTCATCTATCTATCACTATTCACACTGGCAGCTAGGGAATTTTCCACTGAGATGAAAACTCGAAAACAAAACGATATACAGGCGCATTGGAGCCCGGCGAGAGTGAGAGAGAGAGCCAAAAACAATCGCGTAGGAGAGAATTTTGCTCGTCCGAGGTGACTTGCAACAATTAGGGGTTAATTACATGAATTGTAATCAATAATATAGACCATGTCAGGCCTTGAGACACAGAGAGTAGTATTTTTACTATAAATCGCGCGTACTAACGGGGGTTTTGGGGTTTTGCTTCTGGGGAGCATTTAGAGGGCGCGAGGGTGCGAAATCTTCGCTGTTCGACTGTTGGAGAAATTGTAACAGTCTTACTTGCTCAATCCGGTTCATGCAGATAAATCCACAAGGCGATTATTCATCTATTAATCACTATTCACAGTGGCAGCTAGGGAATTTTCCACTGAGATAAAAACTTGAAAACACAACGATATACAGGCGCGTTGGACCCCGGCGAGAGTGAGAGAGACCCAAAAACAATCGCTTAGGAGAGAATTTTGCTCGTCCGAGGTGACTTGCAACAATTAAGGGTTAATTACATGAATTGTAATCAATAATATAGACCATGTCAGGCCTTGAGACACAGAGAGTAGTATTTTTACTATAAATCGCGAGTACTAACGGAGGTTTTGGGGTTTTGCTTCTGGGGAGCATTCAGAGGGCGCGAGGGTGCGAACTCTTCGCTTATTCTAATAGTACTGAAGAATGTGCGTCGACTAGACTCTGCCAGGGGAGCAGGTCGCAAAAACTAGGGATTTTGTGTGGCGGCTGACCAATCACAGCGGCAAGACAGGTTCACTACCTTATAAGGTAATGAAGAAACCTGCAATTTTACCGGTTTAAAGGGTTGTTGTTGCCGGTTTTACAGCAATTGCATCTATTTTCAAAATATCATTTTTATGGTAAATAATAGAGATTGAGATATATTAAATTAGAAATAATAAAAATTAAACCTGTTGTGGGTTATTTCCGCAACAAAGTGAATTAGTTCGAGCTAATCCGCAGTGAAAATCTATATTTGGTTATTTCTATATTTTTTTTAAACAGCCCTCCGCCTACTTTATAATTTTGACATCGGAAACAAATCCACAGATTGATTTTTCTAGAACATCCCATTAGGCCGGCATACACACACGTTATTTCGCGCGGTTTATCCTGTCATCTGCATAAAACCTGTGAAAAATCATGTGCGTGAGTGAGGAGGGCTGCACGCAATGATAGAATGGGAAGGGATTTCAGACGTGCTTTCATCTGAAATGTGGCGTCAGTACTCAAGTACATGATAAGTGCAGTTCACGCGCCATTCCACGTCACGGTTTTGAGGCTAGTATGAAAACATGAACGCCGCGTAACGAACTATCATATTGAAAATTCGTACATGACCACATGCCCTTCCAAATGACACGATAAATGACACTTTTTCCCCATACACATACGATTTTTCTTTTGAAACTGATATGCCACGCGTAATAACGAGCAAAATCACTTGAATACTTTGTCAAGTGTATGGAACATGACGCTTTTTTTGCCACGCCGTTCTTTCGAGCATGCTAATCGTCACATCCCTACATGCCACGATAAACCACGCGAAATAACGTGTGTGTATGCTGGCCTATTGTATTCCATATTAGGTGGATATACACAACATCCTGAAATTTGGCACTGACTGAACTGTCCAAACCCAAGGTTCCAAAGTCCGTCACCGTAAAAGCTACACAAATTGGTGAAAATAAACGGTAACACCGAACAAATTATATGTGGACAGTTGGAGAATAATTCTGGGAGCTGCTTTGAACTTGTACAACCACACCAAACTAACAAAAAATACCTCGTCTGGGAAACTTTGGTAAACTCACAAAGAATTATACCAATCCGAATAGCAAACCTCTGCCACAACACTATTTAAATCAACAGGAGGGAAGTCATAGCCACCTATGAGCCTGTCAAAGAGATTTCAAAGTTTTAAGCTGAAGAGCATCAAGGAAATAAATCATTTACAGAAATTCTTTGACAACTTGAAACATCTTGGCAACATCTTTTCTCTACAGAACTAAAGAAGCCAAACAGTTTGTTTATGAGAATGGAAGGATATCTTTGAGGGTAAAAAGGGCGAAACATGTAAGACGAACATCATCAATACTGGCAGTGCTGATCCGATCCGTCAACCACCTAGAAGACTTGCCATGACCATACAACAAGAAGTTACCCGCAAAACCGATTGAACAGTAAATAATAAACTTTGAGGAAGTGAGACAGTGAATGGGTAACTAAAACAAAAAAAATAGAAAGAGAGGGTTGGTCGGTGGCTAAAATCTAGAAACGGGACTTCGTGTGAAGGGTTGCCGACTAGCTTTCAATGCGGAGAGGGGTGTGGATCAATTAAATAAATAAATATAGAGCGCCACCTGCTTTTCCCTGCAGTATACGAAATCAACCGATATAACGAAAGCAGGAAACTTCTACGGACCTATAGCAGCACAACCTGAAATATAAAACTCAACAAGAATGAAGGGCAGAAGTGAAACGCTTTGCTACAATCAGGTACGGGTTTTTAATTAGAACCAGAACAGGTTTGACTCTAGAGCAGGTTCGGAGTGGGTTTTCCGAACGCCTTGGAACACTGAAAATTATTAACACTAGAACCAGAACAAGAACAAAATAAATCGACGGTAGGGAGTACCTAACCTTATGTTCTAAAAATAATATTTACAATAAATTAACTCAATTTGAGTCCTTAAATAAAGAAGTAAAGAGTATTGTAAAACAGCAATAATACCTGAAATATAAATTAATAGACAAGCTGACTAAATGCAGTACCTTCGTAAATGGTCATTTAACCCCATTGTACAGTATTTTTCTGTATTCAGTGCAGCATGTATTTATGGGATATTAGAGAAATATAGATCAATAATTAAAGTTGAAGTAACAAAATATAGCCTGAGGGGCAAATTTAATATTATGGGATGAAATCGGTAGTATAGATAAATAATTGAAATTGAAGTACCTAACAATACATAACCTGAATGGCAAGATTCATATAATAAAGGTAATATAGATAATTAGTTAAAATTGAAATTAACAACACATAATCTGAAGGGTAATTTAATATTGTAGTAGAACTGCGTCGTATTGGTAATTTAATCCTACAAGGGGTTGGTAAGGTTTGATAGGCTCCAGATATTAAGGCAATTCAACACACTTATCAAACCTGAGTAGTCCTTAATCCCTTGAGGAGAACCTGAAGGATTGGACTGATATCTTCCAGTGTTTCCGATGACCTGGGACTGGATCAGGGCTGCAACAAGAAGCAACTGGCCCTGGGAACTGAAGTTCAGTAACTAGGAGTCAGTAAAGCTTCTAATTGTCTAGAGGAGGCTGAAGATAGGAGGTACGACTTGAAATATACAGTAAGCTTAACGTTTAACTCTTGACTCAAGTTTAGGACTAAAGCGTGACGACTAAATAAGGTGACGTCTAAAAGCCTGAAACAAATGGACTTTATGAGACTGGGCGTGGAGCGATAGATAGGTATGTCCAATATTCGGAATTTAACCATATAATTAACAAAAAACTATGATTTTACATAGGCAATAGAGAAACACAGAGAAGACTAATAAGAAAAACCACTTACCAAAATACTTTGGCCTTTAAGAACAAACAATTGATCACGTTGCTCTTTTTCGGCTCACAAAGAAATCCGCACAAGGCGATTTGGTGCTAAAATAACGGATAAGCCACCCTATATCTATGAGCGAAAACTGGACAAATCAGAAATCGGCAAAATGTGCCTGAGGAATTTTCCCGAACACTTAATCGTGGAAAGTCCTCGACCTAAATGACCTCTGCTTGTCCCTGCAATGTCCTTTAAAAAGATTCTGTCAAAAATCTAAGGTTCTGGGGAATTTTGATGGTAGTTGGGGCATGGGACTTATTTAAATTAAGTTAGTACCGGTCATTGACCTTATTTGGAGCGCTGTCAACCCTACTAAAAGGAAATTAATTCCATTATTCAACCTCTAACTCGATGATTCTGGGAAGAATGAAAAGTTTGAAGAAAATTATGGCCACAACTAATGGAAAAAAACAGTGGCTCGCCGAAGGTATGCTGTTCAATCAGGCGAATACGCTTATTTCCTTTTATTTTGGCCAGGGAAAAATCATCCCGTAACAGAGTATGCTTGCAGAGAGAGCTGTTGAAGAAGAGTCTTCAAGTCCGTTATCATAGCCAATTGTACTAGTTACAAAGAAAGATGGATTGACTAGATTACAAAAAGCTTAACGATGTCACTCAGAAAGACAGCTACCCATTACCCAGAATCGACACATACACAAATCTTCGTAGTGAGGAGTATAAAAACTGCCTAATACTTAAAGAAAATTTATTTTCAATTCATCTACCAGGCCTGAAAAAAACTTTATTAGTCGCAATCTACCTCCGTTTCATCCCCATCTTACACAAAAAATCCAAGCATACAAGTTTTCTGTATAGCTTTTCGAGGATTCCGACTTTTTTCCCTCGGGACTAGTTTCCAGTTCGATATGGGAGTGTAAGCCGTATAGTTATCGGGCTGAAATTTAACTCGATATCGCTGTTACGGTATAATATGTTAAAATATTCACGCCGAATGTGACCGCGTTACAAGCGATTCAATAAAGTGTTCGTAGTTCAAAACTGTTAGCGGTCGAGATTCGATTTTAATTTTTAAACCCAAAAAACATATTCTACTCAAAATACAATTAAGCTGATTTAATCCAAAAGTTAATTAAAACCCACCACATTTTTGTTCAAAGGGGGAAGGCAGATGAATCCCTTATTTAGGATTCAAAACGAAACCGGCAAAAACATATTCAAGTTTCAAAAGTAGGTTTGAACATGGTATAACCCAAAGACCCATTAAATTACACTTCTGCGGAAATTGCAATTTAATATTCCCCAAAATCTACATACGAATTTCGGATTGTGAATTATTAAAGTTTTCGGGGGGTACGTACGTGTACGTGCCACGACCAGGTTAATTGTTGAACGTCACACGTCACGAAGTTCTCACGTAATTTATTGTTTTAAAAATTAATAGATAAACTTTTACTAATTGAATTTGTGACTCTTCAACTTGTTGGTTTATTATTCCTTAATAGAGGTCTTTTGATTTATAAATAATAAAATTCTTCTCTTATTAAAGTAGCAAAAAAAACATCCAAATAACAAAAAATACTACAATGAAACTTTGTTCCCTATAAAGTAATATCGAATATTTTATTAAATTTTTGGGATGAATTTAAAAGTATTAAATATTCCTTTTCTCTTCAACAGGGTTTATATTAAAATTCAACAGCCGCACCCTTTACAATCAAAATCCTTTCTTTTCTTATAGACTCAGTTTAACTCAATCAAAATTTTTCGAATAAATAATTTTTGCTTGAATAAGCTCCAATCCCCAAAGCATAAAATTTCGGTGTGCATTGAATATTAAATTCTCTTATTGAATTTTTGTAATGAGAGCCAGGACAAAGTTTCATGACTCGTTTCCGAGTTAACTCAAACGAAATTTGATTAGCCTGAGGAAACTTGAAAGTCTAATAATTTTCAATTGAAGTGACTACAAAATACTAAATGCAAATATACGGTTTAGCTTGAGCAAAAGGGACAAAACAAAGGATCGTCCCCAAGTCGTTGTAGGACACAATAATGTCCTCAGGTGCAGCCATGTCAGGGCGGTACAGTATTTACTCAAGCTAATTTAGATACAACATGTAACCGGACGGATAAACACGGTCAGAATTACTTTGGCAACTAAAGTATTTAGAGTTAAATTGTTGTAGGGATACTTATTCATTGCCTCAGGTAAGGGATTGTAATGCAAACACCTATTGCATCAAGGTTTAGTGAATGAGAGCTGTATTTTTAAGTTCAAATATGTAGGTAGGTAATATTCTTATTGACTCGATGTTTTTTTATTTTGGAAATTCAAATCCTGTGACCATAAACAACAGAATACAAGTTGGGTTAAGATTATGAAATAACGGAAACCTACAAATAGGCAAATTTTACGTAAAACTGTTTTCCGATAACTGTAATTTAAAAGTATGATACCGCTTTACGTAAAAAAAATAACTCTTGACGTTAATACCGATATCTCTCTAATGTCTTGCGTTATTGATAATGGGGTAGTATACAAGTGATTTTTAACTACTACGTAATGATATACTCGACGTATCGTACTATTTAGTGTAATCAATTGCTTTGTAAAAACCGGAATAGCCTGGAATTTCTTTTTTAAAATTTCCTCTTAGCCCCGCCCCTAGGTGAAAATAAAAATTCGTGACGTAGTTAGTTTTTCCAATCTGGCAACACATCACGGTTTTGAGAACGCACAATTTGCACTTACATTGACCGTCAAGAAGGAAACGTCAAATTTGCTACATCAAACAACGTAAACAAGTTACTGTGACAATGTCACATGTCACACGATTCACAGGACACCACACGTCGTTGAACTGTTGAAGTCAGCGGTCATTTTGGGGCATTTTGAGCAGTGTTGCCAGATGGTCAGTGGCTCCATTACTATTGGTCGCCGCTATGGCGCTAAATTCAAATTACAGTTTGTTTTTCTCTGACTAATTCTATAGACACTATGCTGGAAAATAATTTAGTATCCCACTATACCATCACCATTTAGCCTATAGAATAATGTCGAGCAATTTTTTTACTGATTTTTATACATAGTATACTACCCCATTGTTTATTGTTTTGTTTATAAATATGTTGATTGTGGTTTTCAATTGGTTTTGTGTATTTCAACGTATTTTTCCGAAGTTGGATTATAAAGTTTGTGTATATTATTTTGAAAACATTATTCTGAGGTGTTCGACACCTCAATTTATAACAATGTTATTTATAAAGATGTCATTTTTCAAATTCCCGCTAAAAATATAGGTCAAATTCAAAATGACAGCCTCCTATGTTACACTGGTCACGTTAGTATATAAGTATGTGGAAATACCCCTTCAGGTGTTTGACATGAAAAAGTGGATGTTATTGGAAAAATTGTGCACAATCTTGCAACTGTGCCGTGCTTGATGACTAGAATAATCACTTCTGTATCAAGCTAAGTAAGTATATTTACAATAAAATTCAAATCATGATGGACTGAATATTCTACAAATTCAAGGCAGTACTGAACACTTTGAAGACCTATTTTTCAATATTCTAAAATAAAAACACCAAGCCAAGCGATGCGAATATTCATCATAATAATCGAATTTGATGATTTTGAGCCATACATATCAAACTCCTCTAACCAAATATACTCATTATTTATCACGTAATTTCATATGCCAAAAATAATATCAAACATTATAATTCGTTCATTAAATGGTCAAGCACTCCTTCAATGTTTGCGAAAAGCCAGATTAACTCCGATATGGTTGTAAGAGATTCGGACGGGTTGAATCGCATTTAAATATCCATTATCCCTGGGTTAATCGAACAATTTATATGCCCCATTGGCAAAACGCTACTTTTGCGTATAATTTCAACGAGGCCGATTGAAATAATTTATTATTAATCGATCCAGTTTGATGTACTTTATTTTATCGAAATTTTCAATGGACAGATAGGGATTATTAGTTTTACATAGAAAAACAGATTTGATTGAATAATAATATTGATAAAAAAAGCAATCCCAACAATCAAAATACTAAAATAACAATATCATTACTGTGGTATTATCGTATATGGTATGGTATTTGAAAATTAGAATAACCCCACCCTTTTATCAATCACGAATCGGATGAAACAAAAAATTACCAACCAAGACGAACCTCGATTGCTAATAGGTCTGTTTCTGCAGAAATCACAAACCAGTCAGAGTGAATTTGATTGGTTGAAAGCAGTCAAAAACAGTCAGAAAACTAGTTTCAATCAATGAAATTCACTCTGACTGGTTTGTGATTTCTGCAGAAACAGACCTAATATGTCAATTTCATGTACAAATAGGAAATTCTTAACATAATTTTATTTGTGTGTCCAAGAAGCGACATACATTAAGTCACTAGAACGACTGGTACTTCCAAATAGGCATTAAAAATACAAGAAAAATACGATATGTTGGTTTATTGTTCTGATGTTTTTTTTTATCATTATGAGCTCAATATTTATTACTATTATATTATTTAGCAACACTGTTTATATTGACATATAGTGACAGTTGTTACGTCAGTACTGTTACGGGATGGATTTTTAGTGGAGTAATTCGACTTACGCGCTGTTATTTCTTGTAATATTAATCGTTTATTAATTATTTAAACAAAGTACAAAATTCTAGGTTACAAGAGAATGGGTATCTTGGCGCCAACTGACTTAACAAGACGACATGACAACTAACTGACATTTTGACAATCTTCTACATAATTACAGAAATCTGCAATACAGTACGTGTTGCCGGTTCATAACAACAATCTCACAACAAATAACAAGCCATCTACAGACATAGGCTTATGAGCAAAATAGTGTTATTGTTCTATTTATTGCAACACGCCCCCTCAATAAAATTATTTTTTATTTAACTTCTAACAAGGATCAGTTAAATTCTACAAATTAGTCAACAAGACATAAATGTTCCTCAAACTTCAAGATCTTAACCCTAGGTACAGGGGTTCAGTTAATATATCAGCCAACTGATCCTCAGTTCTAATATAGGTACAATACTTTCACCAAACCTTTGTCAATTTTCTCTTTAATAAAAAAATGTTTGATATCCAAGTGTTCAAGTTTTTTATTGTTTTCAGGGTTGTTTATTGCAGACTGATTGTTCTCATATAGGTATTTTAATTGGTCTGTTTAATTCAATATTAAAATCAGCTAAGATTTTTCTCAACCAGCATGCTTCAGTTACTGCAATAGACAAAGCAATATACTCTGACTCTGTGGATGAAATTGATACAGATTATTGCTTTTCACTTGCCCATCACATTTAAAACTATATCCTGTTGTTGACTTTCTGTCAATGACATCACCGCCCCAATCTGAATCAATGTATCCACACAAAACATTGTCATTATCAGTACATAGTTTAAGTTTTAGGTACAAACTTCCTTTTATGTATCGTAACACTTTTTTCAGAGCTATATGCAAACTCTCATTTACGGTTTATAAGAAACGACTTAGAGCTAATACGCACTGAAAGACAAATCAGGCCTTGTACATAAAATTGCATGCATAGTTTTAGTTTTATGTATTTTTCATCTCCTTTATTATTTTTGAGAATATTGAAATTAAAATTTGCATCCAATGGTGTACTTACTGCTTTACAGTTTGACATTCCAAACCTTACAAGAACTTCCAGCAAATAATCAGTTTGAATTTTGGTATATGTGAATTTCCAAATAATTATTTAGGTACAATGCCCAAATCTTTCATTTCAAAATTTTTGTTTAGTTCTTTATTAAGATTTTCAACTTGATCTAAATTTGATTCCAGAATCAATAGGTCATCCAACAAAACATATACATTTGAATTATCACTTCTTTTGATGTACCTACAGGGTTGCCCAAATTCGAGCCTCATCATTGGGATCTCGGTAACCGTAGGAGATACGGGGTCGGTTAAATTATGGCAAAGTTGCGTAGTTTTATGACCAATAGAATGCCGTTTTGAAACTAGCAAGATTCCGAATACTTCCGGAGATATTCAGAAAAGACCGAAATTTTGTAAAATCGTTTTTATTTTTTTCCCGGGCTTATTTTAAAAGCAATTTTAAAATAAATGTCACTTCATCATTGTCACTTTTTCCCCTTTAGAAAATGGTGCTACTAAATTTAAAATTCGACGTTTCGTCTTCAGGCGGCCATCCTCAACTTACGTTTTTTAAATACGGACCCAGATTTTTTATTTACAATTTTGTCATCTTTGGGCATTATTTTTGGAGTTAGGTAATGACATAAATACCTTATCATTGACATTTCCACATAAAAATGCTTCCTGTACATCCATTTGAAATATTGGCAAACCTAATTTATTTGCTACGACTACAAAGATTCTAAATGTACTCACTTTTGCAACTGGAGCATAAATATCATAAAAAGTACCATCGTATTTCGGTTGGAATCCTCTGGCAACCAAGCGAGCTTTATATTGCCCATCATTTTTGATTTTCAACACCCACTTACTGTCTATCACTTTCTTGTTTCCAGGCCTAGGTACCTCAGTCTACAGTGCCTCTATACAAGACAGTGGCGACAATACAGGGTCTCATTTTTGATTGGCTACAGAATATCCGTCTTGTTTTGTTGAAAGTTATTTGTATTTACAATTTGATGCTGTGGAAATTAATGCAATTTTGTGCTTATATATTTTTGTTTTTGTTATTTGTGGCTGTTATTGACTATTTGGTGACAAAAAATTAGAACAGAAAGAAAATAAAGAAAAAATAAATTATTGAATGAGTTCGACAAAACA
Organism: Ceutorhynchus assimilis; assembly: GCA_917834065.1. Classification (NCBI taxonomy): domain Eukaryota; kingdom Metazoa; phylum Arthropoda; class Insecta; order Coleoptera; family Curculionidae; genus Ceutorhynchus; species Ceutorhynchus assimilis. The sequence continues at coordinate 12,363,101 of OU892281.1, forward strand.
TGGCGGGTGGGCGGAGCTTAGGCACTATTGTCGCCACTGTCTTGTATAAAGACACTCTGTACCTCAGTCCAGGTATTATTTTTCTGCAGCACACTTAGCTCGTTTTCGATAGCTTGGGTCCACAAACGCGCACTATCACTTTTCATGGCTTCTTCGTAAGTGATATTTTCGGTTATGGCTGAGATGCAACTTGTGTCATAGTCTTTTAGCCAATCTGGTGGTTTAATTAATCTTTTTCATCTGTCTGCTCCAATTTATGGTACCTGAGCATCTTCGGTCTCTCCAATAAAATCTGGGGGTTCATCCTGAATATCATCTTTTTCTTCTTCGGAGTCCAATTTATAAATTTCTTATTCTTCTTGGCGAATATCTAGTTCATGATGTTGATTTTCAGGATGGTCTTCTGCATCTTCAGTTTCATTCTGAATTGAATTATCTATTTCTTGGTTAATGTCTCTGTTCATGTCCAAAGTAACGACTTTTTTCTGCGAATGACAAGAAATGTCAGCATTTTTGACAGGTCGCAAAACTCAATATTCTGGTATTTCAATTATGTTTCAATAGTTGCTAAGGAATCAATGAATAACAATATGGGAAACACTTTTCCCGGCCTAGGCTTTGCTTTAACTTTTCCAGCCTTGTCAATAAATTTACATGTATCTTTGTCTGAAGTCATTGAAAATCCCTTATCGAGGGCACAACCTGCTGAAAATAGGTTAAATTTCAGAGTGGGTACATACAGAACGTTTGTCAATGTTGTTTCTATGAAATTTTCACCATTAAAAGCCCATAAACGAACTTTTCCAATGCCCTTCACTTCTAGTTTTTCGCCATTTCCAACTTTGACCTGTTTTTTACATGTGTTCGCTTGCACCTGGTATCAATGCACCAGTTATTAGCTTCCTCATTTGAAGTGGTTCCTATAAAGGCATTTGTTTCATTTTTATTATTTTCATCATTTGTTTTGTACTTATTTTCTTGCCCTTTATTTTTCCTAAAATAACAAGCCTGTACGTCATGACCAATCTTTTTACAATATGTATGTACATTTCTTCAGTTCGTTTCTTGGGTTTCCTTTATTTTGAAAGCAATGCTTTGCAAAATGACCTGGCTTTTGGCAAATATGACATTTTAACTTTTTCCTTTGAAAGTTTCCTTTTTCTGCCAGTGCTGTAGTCCCAAGTTTTAGTGAGTCCGTTCTCTCTTCTTCGAGCAATAGTCTAGATGTTAATTCATCAAGACTCTGTTCATCAGCTGGTACCTACTGATTGCCAGGCCGACCTGAAGTGTTTGTACTGGTCTGGTAATGAATTTTAGTTATTATCATTTTATCTGATATCTCTTCTCCTGCTTGTTTTAGTTTGGTTCTAATTTCTTATATCTGCCAAGTGTAGTTGGAAACTATTTTTTCCAAATTCTATTGAGAGAAACTTCTGTTGCAGCAAATGCACACTCACAACAGACTCTTTATCATATACAGATTTTAATTTTGACCACATTTCTTTTGATGTTTCACACGATAGTAAATGGGTTAGGGGTCCCTGCTCCATGTGAAAACAATCAATTTCTGGGCTTTTGCGTCATCTTTAATCCATTTGTGTATGGCGTCATCCCCTGTAGTGGGTTTTCTTCTGTCCCCTGCAACAACGTCAAACCATTTACGTCCCTTTAATATGACACTTGTCTGGAATTTCCAAACCACCCAGTTTTTCCCATTCAACTTTTGCGCAGCTACGCTTGACTGTTGATCCATTTTTTTAATAGGCTTTTTCAAAAAACAGCTTTTATTTACTTTTCACACTACATTGCTCTTGGCCCATAACCTGTTACGGGATGGATTTTTAATGGAATACTCACGCGCTTTTATTTCTTGTATTAATAATCGTTTATTAATTATTATACTCCTGGACAAAATTACCGCACCACTACTTATGGTGGTGCTTATGTGCAGTGGTGCGATAATTTTGTCCAGGAGTATATTTGAACAAATTACAAAATCCTAGGTTACAAGAGATTGGGTATCTTGGCGTCAACTGACTTGACAAGACGACAAGCCAACTAACTGACATTTTGACAATCTTCTACATACTTACAGAAATCTGCAATACAGTGTTGCCGGTTCGTGAAAACAACCTCACAAGCCATCTACAGACATAGGATTATGAGCAAAATGATCTTATTGTTCTATTTATTGCAACAAGTACTTCTTGAGTTTTGAGTTTATTAGTTTATTAAACTAATTAACAGCAACGACGTAGCTATAGCTTTTACATGGGGGGGGGGGGTTAGAGCAGTGGCGGCTCGTGGTCTATGCTGGAAAGGGTTTCAATTTTAGACCATACGACCAGACGATGTATAGGTAACCTGGCGTAGCATAGCTCAGGATTCGGGTGCCACGCCCAAAAACGTTTATTTTTCTTTAAAAAAATAATTTATTCAGATGAATGGGGGGGGCTTCGAACCCCCAAAAACCCCCCTTATATGCGTCCTTGATTAACAGCGAACAACACGAAAAGAAACCTTGTCCTTAACTAAGTACTTGTATAAATAATTGAACACTACCTACAACCAGTTAAACCCTGATGAATGAATAAGCCAACGTTAGGAAAAAACTCCATGAAAATAAGAAAAAACAACTTGATAAATTTAAATAACGGTAAAAAAATAATAATTAAGCCTAAATAGAAATAAATGAAAAATGTTATAAGAGAAAAAAATAAAAAAGTTAACACAACAGGCCCCGGCGAGATTCGAACTCACGATCTCCTGTTTACTAGACAGGCGCTTTAACCAACTAAGCCACGGCGCCGTTGTATATAAAGTGAATAAAATGCAATTTATTCCAACTTGAGAAATAGTTAGATTCCTCATGAAATCGATTCTCTTCCAATTATTAATAGTTACTTACAATGTAAAATTTCATTTTCCACGTGAATACCCAATTGCACTTATGTAAAAAATTGCACAGTTCTTCCCAGAGATAACTTGCGAAATTGTATAAATTCAAAATTGCCATTATGTACCTACCTAGGTACCTAGGTACTTAAAAAATAAATTGTAGTTACCAAAAAGGATGTTTGTCTTTCCAGCACTCATTTCTTGCTCTTTTGAAATTATTCTTTTACTAATTGCTTTTCCTCTATTTCCAAAAAAAAAAAAAATGAAAACTATTTATTAATTATTTAATTAAAACATTTTTATCATTCTTCAATAGGGTATCCGAATATAATATCACTTAGTTTATTTTTCATCACAGGCCCATTAGCTCAGTTGGTTAGAGCGTCGTGCTAATAACGCGAAGGTCGCGGGTTCGATCCCCTCATGGGCCACAAATCTTTTTTTTTTTTCAGTCAAGTTCAAACTCGTTTTTTTTTTATTTTCTTTGAGTCAAAAATATAAAATCAGTCCAAATTTTTTTTTAAAAAAAGAAGCAACTCAATTTTCTAACTTTGAAAAGGGTCCCTATTGAAGTGTAAAATGCAAGTTGAAGGGACAATTTAATTATTTTCAGCCGAGTTTTTCAGTCAAAAAGAAGAAATCTCGCTGAGTTTTTTTGGCCAACTTATTTGTTTGCATTGCTTATAAAAGTACCTATTTGAATTTTAAAACTTTAGATCAATACAATAATAATACATAGGTAATATTATAGTTTTCTCATTTCCAGATCTATATATAGTTCCAAATAAATTCCATAAGTTTTCCCAAAAGGTACCTAAATAAAACTTTTTGTTCACATAGTGTCTTTTACTTGAAGACAAAATCCGAGACTGAATAAGTTTACTTTGTCAGTATTGTGAAAACAATAATGAACGAAACTTTATAAGTCCATTTTTCACTTCAGCAAACTTCTGGAGAAGTAGATTCAAACTTAAATGAAAAACATAAATTAACTTCAAAATTTAAGTAACTTTTTCTTTTTACCTTATTTTTTAATAAACTCTAAACTCTTTGGAATATCTTCAATTTTGAAAGGCAGATTTGATAAGTTAACAAAGTTGTAATTGATTCTTCTGTTAACGATAGTAGTTACAATGTTAAAGTATACCTAGTTAAAAGTTTAAGACTTAATTTACTTGTAAATGTTTTGAAGTTACTAGTGGAAAGCTATTATTATATTATACAGGGTGTCCCAGGGAAAACAGTCCACCCCGATTTATTCGATTTGAAATGAAAATCTGGAACAACGCTCGGACACGTCTCGTCTATTTTTCAGTTTTTTTCATCGCCGTAGCTTTCAACCCCCTAAGTAGGGGGAGAACAACCCCCCAGGCTGTCTATTCTCGAAACCGGGGAATAGCGTTCTCACGAGAACGATTGCTCTATCTTTGTCAGTGTTATGGAAATATAAATATGGGCGACTAAGACAGAACCTTCGTTCTCATGAGAACGCTGCTCCCCAGTTTCGAGAATTAGGGCCCAGGTATTATGTCTACGTGTGGGTAGGTAGAAAAATATTGAGTTCCTAACTATTTTACCTACATTAACAAACAGTTTGAATATTTTGTTGTGTAGTATTTGAACCTGTATATTCAATAAGTCGTTGAATTATTATGTCCTTTCCGTTTGTTTACATGATAGGTATGTTTACATCGCATAAATATATCATGATGTACCAATACACTGGCTTTTTTAATTAGTTTATCATGGAAAAAATTTCAAAAATTTGCTGAGTGCAAACCAATGGTCCTATCGAGCTGAAATTTGGTACGAATCTAGTGGAGTACGAGTTTTATCGAAAAAAAAATATATATATACGGGGGGCCCCTATTTGGAAAGCAAAGCCCCTTGGGGGCCCCCAAATATATTTTTTTTGTTATTCGGATGGAATTCGAATTATAGGTAAACGAGGTCCAGAAAAGTTGATATTTCAAGTTTCAGCCCTCTCCGACCTACCGGAGGGGTTTCAGCCCCTTTCCACCAATTTTGGAAAAGGGTGTGTAATGGTGCATACACTCCCTGCATTTACTTTTCTGAATTTTGAAAAATAAAAAATACCACCGGATTGAGGAGTTAGAAATACGTCGAAAATGTCTCCTGGTGTTTTTCGCTCCGACGCTTCGTGAACCCGGAAAAAAAATAAAATAGATTTTGATCATGGAAAATTTTGGGTACCCGACACGGTAATTTCGAAGCGATTGTCTCGAATCAGATTTTCTTTGGAAGAGCAATAAATTACCTACAATAGTTATTTTTGTCACAAGTACCTACCTAAAATGAAGTTTTAAAACTGAAAAACTTCTTTAGGTACGTGTAACAAACACTATTTTTTGTCATATGCTTTTTAGAATTCTTCAGAACGCTAAAATCTGCAAAATTTCCTTCATTTTTGAAATCATAAAGGTATATCCAGAAAGAAAAAAAAATCCTAAAAAGAAGCATTTCACGGACTTGAATGAGTCCGTAAAATAGCTGTTTTTGGGAGCGTATGACAAAAAATTGTTTTTCCGCAAACGTTGAAAATTGACGACTTTTTTAACCTCAATTCTTAATGTTAAAGTTTGATTTCACAGAAGTCATTTTTTTTATTACTTTTTTCTCCAAACGTCAGAAAAACGTCACTTTGTTAACCCCTGTCGAGATGTCAGAAATTTGATTTCTATGCTGCTAGGAAAATCCAGCGTGTTAACACCTGTCGAGGTGGTAGAAATTTAATTTCTATGCTGCTTGGCAACCCCAGCGGCAGCAAAAGTACTTTTGGTACCGCTGGAGCGGCAGAAGAAGTATTTTTAGTGCCGCTCGTACTTTTAGTGCCGCTCAACCATTCACTTGCTTCGAGCTTACCCCATTCGTTTGGAGAAAAAATAGCGTGTTGCATACGGAGTAGAAGCTCTTTTTTGTGCTTTAGCAGTATTGCAAGCCCCACTACGTTCGGCTCGCAAACCTACCGCTTCAGCACAAAAAAGTGAAGCTTCTACTCCTAATACAACAATATACTATTTTGTACGCTCACGGCCGGACAAAAAAGTGACGTCACAGGAATTTCCTAGATTCCATCGCTTTGAATACCGTTTGCGGAAAAAATCGCATGTTTTATTCGGAGAAAAGCATTTTTTTGTGGCTCGTCTAAATTTGTCAAACATTTAGTCTCGCCAGAAAAAGTATCACTTTTACTCCTAATAAAACAATATACTATTTTTACTGATATTCCAAGTTGTTTTTGTCTCCGCCGAGATATAAGCCGTCAAAGTTGAAATTTCTCTGAAAATGTATTGAAAGTTTTGAAGTAGATAAACTCGTGTTTTATTTTTCTGTTTAGTAACACTCAACATGTTAAATTACACACATTTGACACTAAAAACTTGCAGTTAACAAAATGTAAACCGGCCTTAAGGAGAGATCCTCCCGCGATCCTGTTATTAGGTTTGATTTTTTGGGTTGTTTTACTATGATGCAGAACCAGCAACGCTATACTACTAACCAATAGGTTAGTTAGTTATAACCTTAGATGGAGTTTACCACCCTCTTGGGACTACACTCTCAAGCAACCCGACTCTAAAGGCCGATTTACACTTTGATTAGTAGCAAGTGCAAGTGTGTAGTGCGAGTGTTTAGTGTTAAGTACAAGTAGATCAACTCGTGTTCTATTTTTCTGTTTAGTAACACTCAACATGTCAAATTACAAACATTTGACACTAAATACTGGCAGTTAACAAAATGTAAACCGGCCTTGAGGAGAGCTCCTCCCACGATCCTGTTATCAGGTTTGAAGATTTTTTTTTCCCAATGGATTCTTTCACTATGATGCAGAACTAGCAACGCTATACCAATAGGTTAGTTAGTTAGGCTATGGCCATATTTAGCTTTAGATAGAGTTTACCACCCACTTGGGACTACACTCTCAAGTAACCGGACTCTAAAGGCCGGTTTACACTTTGATTAGTAGCAAGTGCAAGTGTGACGTGCTAGTGTTTAGTTGTAGAATTGTAAATGGACCTGTCAAGTGATTAGTGTTAAGTACCAAGTACAAGTAGATCAACTGGTGTTTTATTTTTCTGTTTAGTAAGAATCAACATGTCAAATTACACACATTCGACACTAAACACAAACAAAATATAAACCGGCTCTTAGTTAGTCAAAAATTCGCTGAGTGCAAACCGATGGTCCTATCGAGCTGAAATTTGGTACGAATCTAGTGAAGTACGAGTTTTATCGAAAAAAAAAAACAAAATACGGGGGGCCGCTATCTGGAAAGCAAAGCCCCCTGGGGGCCCCTGAATATTTTCTTTTGCGATTCGGATTATAGGTGAAAGGGGTCCAGAAAAGTGGATATTTCAAGTTTCAGCCCTCTCCGACCTACCGAAGGGATTTTAGCCCATTTCCCCCAATTTTGGAAAAGGGTGTGTATTGGTGCATACACGTCCTGCATTTACTTTTCCGAATTTTGAAAAATAAAAAATACCGCCGGATAGAGAAGTCAAAAATACGTCGAAAATGTCTCTTGGTGTTTTTCGCTCCGACGCTTCGTCAACCCGAAAAAAAATGAAATTATTTTGGGGACCCGACACGGCGCCACTTTTTCGCTTGTAATTCGGTAATTTTGAACCAATTGTCTCGTATCACATTTTCTTTGAAGAGCAATAAATTACCTACAAAATTGTTGTTCACTCATATTCTAGGTTGTCTTTGTCTCCGAGATTTAAGCCGTCAAAGTTGCAGTTTCTCTGAAAATGTATTAAAAGTTTTGAAGTAGATTTTCTCAAAAACAATTCCCCGTGGAGAGGTAACTCTAAGAAGCTTTTTTGTAGTTCTCAATAAGATCTACAAGTTTTGTATTCAAGGCTTTTCTCCCAGACTCTTCGTTTTCCAGCTAGGATGCTTTGAAATTTAAAAAAATAAAAATGAAGGCTGTTTTGAATTTTTTTGTCATGACGGTCTAAAGGGGATCCCAAATATCTCCTAAATGGGTTCAGTTTTTTTTTCTCGTTTTTTTGTTTTTTTTTTTCTCGTTTTTTTGTTTTTTTTTTCAAAATTTATGTATTTGCCTTGATATATATGATATCATAAAAGTATCGTTCTACTATAAATTCTTATCAATATTTGGGAAAATGGTCGCATCCCGGCTTTGCCCCCACCATTAGAATTCCCAAAAATACCGTAAAAAGGCCAAAAATTTCGCACCTGCGGCGAATCTTCAATGATTGCTCCCTGGAAATTTACCCCCTCTCCTCAAAACAAAATCCTGGCTACTCCAATAGTGCTGCCGAAGCCAAATATAGCCGAGCTGCCGAAAATGCACGAATCTTAATATTATTCAGGGACGATCATTGATCCAGCGTGGCGATCCTGCAGTGAAATGGCTATAAGTCGACTGGTCCTGGTTTAGTAGTCTAGTCCTGTCTGTATAATTAATTCTACTTCTGGTAATTTTTGGAGCCCGAGCCCCCATAGTAATTTTGAAATTCCGGCGCCTATGGCTCTTAAGTAATTGAGGAGCGTAAGCACCACGTCCAAAACAGTGAAACACTGCCAAAAAACTTAGGCTAAACTGGAAAAACACTACAAGGTGATCCTCGAACGCGTGCCAGGACACGCAGGAATTAAAGGGAATGAAAAAGCTTATCTTCTCGCCCACGTGTGGTATATCATATCAACATGTAAGAGGCAAACTAGAGGAACAGTCAAGAAAGCAACACAAAAACCTCTGGATGGAAATTCCTGGACTAAGGCAGTCCAAACTCTTTATGGAAAGACCATCTAAGAGCAGAAGAGAAGAACTGCTTAGAAGCAGGAGAAATGTGGTTGGATTGTTGACAGGACACTGCCCTCTCAGAAACACCTAAACACAATGAAGCTAGCAGAAGATTCGCTGTGCGAAAGGTGTGCAGAGGAAGATGAAACATCTCTACATGTACTTTGCCAATGTCCTAACCTTAGATGGCAAACAGTGTTGCCAGGTCATATTTTGTTTTGTCAGTAGATTACCAGTCTAAATATCAGTAGAAATCAGTAGACAGATAAGTTGCCTTGTTAAAGGGATAAAGCATTAGGGTACCTATACTCAATTAATTATTTCAACTACGTTTTTCCAAATCATTAAATCATTAGACTGTGTATTAGACTATAAAAACTTGCATTAGAAAGTCAAACAGCAATACTTCTTATGAGAAATAGTTTATTAAGATTAAGACACATGAGATATTCCTATTAAATATGCACTACTTATGGGATGCCCTATATTTGGTTCTATATTCTTGAAGAGCACAATTTCCCGAAGCCAAAACTATATAGTTTGTCTATATTTGGTTGAGCCGGCTCCAACATATTTGGTTCTGAAAATTTTAAAAATACTATCAGAGAAACCAAGTACCTACCTCAAATTTTACCTGCAGCTTTCACCTGTATAGGTAGAATGGTTCATAAAATCAGTATAGTAGGATAGTATTACAATTTTTGGAACCGAATATTTGAGAGACTGTTCAATCAAATATAGACAAACTATATATTTTTGGAATCGGGGCATTGTGCTCTTCAAGAACATAGAATGAAATATAGGACATCTCATTTGAAAAAAGCTAGAAGCATGCAAAATTTCACATTTCTGACATTCAAATTTTGTTTCTGACCATGGTTTCTAAAAATTCAGCCAAAACTGTACAACTTTTGTATTAACACCTTTTTTCTACCTATAAAGGTAAAGGAGATAGGCAGGATGATGATATATAAAAAACACCCTATACAAATAAGTGGATTATTGCGGAACTTACGGATGAACCTCTGCAGCCGTCTACTCACCAATATAGGTACTGTTGAACTGTTCAAAAAAAAAACACTCACCTGAAACGTGTAGTAGTTTTTGAACTAATGAGAAAAATTCATAACTGAGTGAATCAGGTTAGTATTGTACTTGTACTTGAACAACATATTGGTAAATAGATGGCTGGGTCCACCCATAAGTTTCGCAACAATCCACTCGTTTGTACTTGAATAACTTTTGTCTCAATATATTTCTAGTTTGGTAAAGTAACATTATTAATTCCTGTTGAAAGGCGAATTGCCAAAAACTGGAAAATCTTACAAATTCTGACTTTATATAATAAGTTATTGTTCAAGTACAAATGAGTGAATTGTTGTGGAACTTATGGGTGGACCTCTGTGGGACGAGCGCAGCGAGTTGCGCAACCATCTAGGTACCCATTTGTACTTGAACAAGAAGTTGAATATTTATAGACGTACTAAAGAAATTGTTTTAGTAATTTTGACCAAAAGCCGAGAATAGATAAAAATTGATCAGGGATAATTGAGAAAAAAAGGCTCTTGAGTTTTCTTCATTTAGACAAATTCAAAAATCGGAACAAAAAAAAAATCGATTTCAAACAAAATATCGTATCAAAAATATCGATATTTTTTCATACTAGTATCGATATAGAAAAGAAGTACATATGGCCATTTACAGCAACCGTTTAAGGGAAGTCTTAGACATAGGAATTCCCTAAAATGACATTTCGACATGGAGAAATGTCACTTGGTGCAAACGTGCTTCACTTCTCAAATTAACACCAAATAGGTACACTATTTGTACATACTTTCCGGACGTATTTCACCTTCTGGCCTAGGCAGGAAAATATATACTTCCTTAACTAAAACGTGTCCGGAAAGTGTGTAATTTCATCAGTTTTCTTGGCTCCATTTTTGTCTATTCCCGGCTCTTGAATCTTTCCTAAATTTCTCCGAATAAAGAAAATTCAAGAGCCTGGAATAGAAACAACATTCGAATGTGTAATGTAAGTTCAGTTTTACACATAAACGTGCGTAATCTTGACTTTACCAAACCGACAAAACGAGTCCAAGTCTGACATGATAATTTCCACTAGAAAATCTATACATAATTTCCAGATTTCTATGGAAAATGTCGAATCTCTCGGAGCCTTTCCACATTTGAGTGAGTCAGGTTAATATCGTAATTAAACAACATATTGACGAATAGATGGCTGCGGAACTCGCTGCGCTCGTCCCGCAGAGGTCCACCCATAAGTTCCGCAACAATTCACTCATTTGTACTTGAATAACTTGTCACGATATATCACTAGTTTGGTGAAGTAACTACATTACTAATTCCTGTTGAAAGGCGAATTGACAAAAAGTGGATAATCTTACAAATTCTGACTTTATATAATAAGCTATTGTTCAAGTACAAAGTGTTTTTTTATATATTGACACCCCACCAGCCTTCACCTTTGCAGGTAGATGAAAGGTGTAAATACAAAAGTTGTATAGTATTGGCTAAATTTTTAGAATCCATGATCTAAAACAAAAATTGAATGTCAGAAATGTGAAATGTTGAATATTTTCAGCTTTTTTCAAATGGGTACCTATGCAGTAGTCTAGTCTTATAAAAATAGGTAAAACAGGCTGCAGTTAGTTGTACAACATAACGCTATGTGACCAATTGACTGAACAACAACTACGCATGCCTTTACGCAACTGGCAAGACAAAAGGCAAATAAACAAGACAACAAGATACAACACAAACATGCCGGGGATTCCCCAGTTAGGTTGAGTGCAGCGCCTGTACTGCGAGCGTTTGATTGTTTCAATACAAATCACACCGGACTGATCGGAGTAATCGGGCAGACGTTATTCAGAGGACACTCCTAGAAGTCCTAGCTCAAAGGTCGCGTATGAAATTATTGATGCGAGATTCTCATACAAGATTTTAATTTTAAAAAAAATCATAAAGAGCAGGTAAATAATGACAACGGCTTTTATCATAGAATTTACATTGATATCAGTGTATAAGTAGACCCGTGGCCAAATCAGTAGATCTACTGATAAATCAGTAGACCTGGCAACACGGATGGTAAAGACAGCGGCACTTTGGCACACAGTACCCAAAACCAAAGGAAATCGCGAAAGCGAATATCAGGGACATCCTAGGTTTTACTAAGGGAGTGTATCTGATATGGAAACTTCAGGGTGGCATAATGAGCCACGAGCTCCAGTGCAAGTGTCCGCACACCCCAGGAGAGAATAGAATAGAATGGAATTGCCTTTTAGGGTGGTCCATTTAACTTGAGACAGTCTAATACATATCTCGAAAAAAATCAAATAAAAGTTGACAGAGTCAAAAATCCTTGTTATATCAATTTCTTTCCCCCATGACACCAATATATAACTTTCATTCGAACAAAAACGCGCCGTTTCCAAGATATTAGATCATCCCAAGTTAAATGAACCCCCCTGTAGAGTCTAAAATTCCCCATAATATGAGTGATGAAAATGATGAAATATTTCGTCTGGCAAACAAAGAATTTACAAAAAAATTAAATACCTACAGCTTATATAGCTCACAATAAAATTAATTACCAGCAGATCAAATATAGCTACCTGAACTATGTATTATTTCTCATCATTTCCTATACAAACAACTTTCAATATCCAAAATAACTTTTAACAATCCACAAAAACCGGGATCGTCGTCTGGTGCCCAAAAACTCGGGACGAGAAGAGACCGGGAGTCGCACAAATGCTGACAATAGTGCAAAACTTTGGTCATTAAATGGCCATAAATCAAATCCATCCGGGTCCAAATTGACGGGATAGTATTTGGAGCAGCCATTGCACTTACCCCGAGGGCGATTTCGTCCCCGATTTTCTGGGGCCGGCTTAGCGCCTTTCGGTAACGAGGGTCCTTCTAACTGACCAACGCAACCCTGCGACAACCTCTTAATGAACGCCAGAATTTATCGTTGAAGAGAGAAATCTGATTTGTGTATTTTTTGATTAATGCGACACATTAACGCTATCCATTACTACACACGTCAGGCGATAGATTTTAGAGTTATTTTTTTTTTGGCTTTTTTGTCCTGAATTTAGAGCTTTGTTGATTGAAAGTGAGGAAAGGGTGTTACGTCTTCCAAGATTGCATTGTGTTCATTGCGTCTAGAGAATTCGTGACAATATTAAATAAATTATCATTTTAAATGTTTTCATAATATTTTGTTTCAACAAGACCGAAAAAACGTAAAACACGTTTCCGCGTTTCCCATCGTAACAAAAATCGCGTTTTAAAATAATAACCGTTTCGCCATTATTTTGATAAAATGTAAAATTATTTAAATTCGTCTCGCATTACGGCCCGATGGCTCTTCATAATGGGCACCGGCAACATTTTATAACAATTTTATAATTTTGAAAGTCGTAATACAAAAAAGCATTGTGACAAAAATTTCAATTACGATTTTAGTATAACATTTTATGTTATTATATTAATTAACGAAAAAATTATTTCTTTGTTTGCAACTTTTGAGATAATTTTGGGTTTTCCTTTGGTTCAACAAAAACACTTAACCTTTATCACTTCTAATAATATAATCTGTAAATTTTATCACCCAAAGTCCAAATAGGTAAATTTTTCTAAGAAACCCTATCAAATATCCGCCTGCAAAGTAATAATAAAACACCCTAATTACCTTCTCTATACAAGTCTAGACACTTTGAAACTACCCTTTTGTTTAGGACCGAGGGATAATTGCACCCTCGTTTCCCCAATAAATGGCAAATTCTAGTTATTTACCAAGACCTACCTAACCGATAACAATTCCGGGTTAATGCAGATTTCTTGTCGATGGTTTTTCAAAATTTTAGTAGCTCAGTTGTCATTTTGCTGTTGTGAAGTTATGTTCTCCTCAAACAATATGTAAGTCGACTGTCTGTCTATTTTAATAACGCATTTTATATTATATATTATACATCACTGACAATTAGATTTTTACTTTTGCTCATACCAATTATGGATCTCTTTTTAACATGATAGGAACAATAGTCTTTATTAGGTGATAATGACAGTAAAATTTCATTCATAGGTATCTATTTATACTGTCAATTTGACAAAGAAAGTCTTTTTATTTTTTGGTCTTGAAATTCTGATTTCGGTTCTAAATTTGAACTAAATGTCATTTGATTGGTAAATACTTTTTCGACCAGGTACGAAATTTCGTCTGATTGTAGATCTTGATTAGGGCTTCAAAAAAGTATATTTGGGGCACCGAGCCTTAGGGCTTCGTTTTCGAGATAGTTTTGAAGGTTTTTAAAAAATTTGAGACAAAGTTCCAATTTTGAGGCCCAACATCTCTAAAACTATTCAAGATAAATTAGGTATTCAATTTTATTTTATCTTAAAGAGCATTTAATTCTTATTTAGAATATGTAAATTGTTGGAAATAAGACTATATTTGTAGTGCCTTTGAAAAATTTATAATTTACATCTAGCTGTGCTATAGTGGCACATAGCAACATTTGTACTTCTATACAATGTCCAATTAACTTTAATTTGGGAGGGAAGTTTTTCTATAAGTTCATGCGTTAATGTCGGATTATTCAAATATTCATTCAAATTAGCAGCTTGTAAAGATACCTACACATAAATTTTTACGTGTCAAACCAAATTCCACAAGTGGTTCCAATGTTTTTACTTTGGGCGAAGGTTGATTCTTAATTAAGTTTATATCGTCCCCCTTATCACGTAGAGGCGTATCGTATTTTTTTTCAGGAGACGATAAAAATGTAAAATGCACTATTTGTAATGTTATGTGGTGTTTTCATTTTTAAACAGATCATGATCATTTTTCTACACTAAAACCTTATGTATATGCTTCCATAAATATAAGGTACTGGACCTATGAGGGCTTTTATAGATTTTTTGGAAAAAAATTAAGTTTGCATATACGTGATATATTTTTTTCTTTCTCAATAAGATAAGTCCTCTAAAGAAAATTATAACAGATACCGTTACGCCATTTCGTGAGATCACAAGTGTACCTCAGAAAAGCCTAAATTTGTTGAAAACGCAATTTTAGACTTTTGTGTTAGATACGCCCCTACGTGATAAGGGGGACGATATGTGCATTTATAATCTGCTCTGGCCTTCCATAATGAATTTTAAGAATTGAAATTATCTGAGGAACACATTCTAGTAAAATTGAATAGCTTGCTACACTTGTTTTCGCTAGCTGCGTCAAGTTAGCCCCCCACGTTCGAATTTTCTAAAAAAATTGCAACCACTTACTGTGCTTGAAGTGTGCTTTACTGTGCCGATGATATTTTGAACTGTGCCGTTTCGATAACAAAGTTATAGGAAAAAATAGATGAGGGGCTAACTTGACGCTTAGCCCCCCCAAAATTTGGGAAATCAAATGAAACCAAAAAGGATTCTTATCCAATTTGAAGTGTGCTGAACTGTGCTGTATCAGGTTTTTCTCAAAATTTTCAGATTCGGTCATTTTCCGACAAAATCCTACTGGGGGGCTAACTTGACGCTCAGCCCCCCCAAATTTGGAAAATCAGTTTGAACAAAATTGAATTCTTATCCAATCTGAAGTGTGCTGAACTGTGCTGTATCAGGTTTTTCTCAAAATTTTCATATTCGGTCATTTTCCGACAATATCCTACTAGGGGGCTAACTTGACGCTCAGCCCCCCAAAATTTTGGAAATAAGATTCTTATCTAATCTGAAGTGTGCTGAACTGTGCTGTATCAGGTTTTTCTCAAAATTTTCATATTCGGTCATTTTCCGACAAAATCCTACTAGGGGGCTAACTTGACGCTCAGCCCCCCCAAAATTTTGGAAATCAGATTAAAAAAAAATAAATTCTTTTTGGTTTCATCTGATTTCCAAAATTTTGGGGGGACTGAGCGTCAAGTTAGCCCCCCAGTAGGATTTTATCGGAAAATGACCTAATATGGAAATTTTGAGAAAAACCTGATACAGCACAAGATTCATTTTTGGTTTCATCTGATTTCCAAAATTTTGAGGGGACTGAGCGTCAAGTTAGCCCCCCAGTAGAATTTTGTCGGAAAATGACCGAATATGGAAATTTTGAGAAAAACCTGATACAGCACAGTTCAACACACTTCAGATTGGATAAGAATTCAATTTTGTTCAGACTGATTTTCCAAATTTTGTGGGGGCTGAGCGTCAAGTTAGCCCCCCAGTAGGATCTTGTCGGAAAATGACCGAATATGGAAATTTTGAGAAAAACCTGATACAGCACAATTCAGCACACTTCAGATTGGATAAGAATCCTTTTTGGTTTCATCTGATTTCCAAAATTTTGGGGGGACTGAGCGTCAAGTTAGCCCCCCAGTAGAATTTTGTCGGAAAATTACCGAATATGGAAATTTTGAGAAAAACCTGATACAGCACAGTTCAGCACACTTCAGATTGGATAAGAATTCAATTTTGCTCAAACTGATTTTCCAAATTTTGGGGGAACTGAGCGTCAAGTTAGCCCCCCACTAGGATTTTGTCGGAAAATGACCGAATATGGAAATTTTCAGAAAAATTTGATACAGGACACTTCAAATTGGATTCAGATTGGATTGGATGGCTGAGCGTCAAGTTAGCCCCTCATCTATTTTTTCCTATAACGTTGTTATCGAAGCGGCACAGTTCAAAATATCATCGGCACAGTAAAGCACACTTCGGGCACAGTAAGTGGTTGAAATTTTTTTAGAAAATTCGAATGTGGGGGGCTAACTTGACGGAGCCGTTTTCGCTGCACTTTTAAGACATTTTTGCAATCTGGATTAATTCTCATCATTGCTTAAGTTATATAATTTTCAAGAACGTTCAAAATTGCTATAAAACAATGGCCATTCACGAGGATTTCCGCTAAATATTGGTTAATCATTATTCATGTTTTTTCTTATGGGATTAGGTACATCCGTGTGATATCAAATTTGTCGAAGGTATCATATTAGTTGGTTGTGTTCCAGCTTCCAACGGTAACTGGTCTAGCAACTGTCTGATAATTTCAATTAAAGGAGTCTCCCGTATTTGCCTTCCACTATTATAAACAGGCGATAATCGTCGTATGAACGGGTTTCGATTGGTTCTTCTTCAACGTTTCTTGGTATAATATTTTTTTGCCAATATTCTTGGTTGGTTTTGTTGTTCCTGTAATACGTTAGAGATGAAAATTTGACATCACTCGGATAATGTGTCAATTCTATTAACTCCTTCATTAGGCAAATTATCAATAGTAATATAACTAGTGCAATGGAAATTATTGATAATTTTTGGGAAATTCGCCCGAATGCATTTTTAGTTGAAAAAGAGCATGAGTGCACGTAGTGCACGAGTGCCTTTTTCAGTTAAAAACGCATGAGTGCAAATTTGTCGGAAATTATAAATATATTTCCATTGCACGAGCTGTATTTAATGAGAGAATTTCATAAATCAAAAATTTAAATTTTTTGTCAAAAAATGTCAAAACACCAGTTTTCGCACCAGTTACCTTGCGTTCGGTATTTTGCTCGAAGAGCAGAGCGTGCTGAGCGGAGCCGTAATCACGTGACCAGCGAGGGAACAGAGCAGTTGAACGCTATATAAAAGTGCCAGAAATTTTAATAAACGAACGCGAATGAGGCTGCACCGAGTACACTTTTTGAATAAACGAACGGTAAAGTCATGCTCGGAGAACTCAGACCAAAATAACGAACGCACGGTTAGTATGCAATTATCTGATAATTTGCAAATTATCGCGTAATTACAATCTGATTGGTTCAAATCAACAATCAAAACATGTCAATTTATTGTTGGAATACCGGTCTTGACAGATGTATGAAATTCTCATATATAATACCCCAAGAGAAAACATTTTGTTGGCAAAATTTTTGACTGGTATGAAAGTTTGTTGCTTGGCAATTGGCGAATGACATTTTTGACAAAACCACGAGCCGTCAGGCGAGTGGTTTTGTCAAAAATGTCATGAGCGAAATTACCAAAAAGAAACAAACTTGAATAAAACCAAGAGAATAATTTTGCCTACATAATTTTTGCTTAAGTGGTATTCGGCTGGACTATTTCACGAGAGAAACAAGCCAAATTTTCATTTGGAAACTTTATTTTCTTTAGGTGTCATTTGTCAAACTCAATAGTTTTTTACATTCCACACAAAATTTTGTCGCTGAAAAACCATCATGTTGGTTTTGTCAGTAGGAAACTGGCCGTTCCTATGACATTTTGCCAGTGTAAAACACTCTATGGTTCATTTTTTCCCAAGATAAATTTTGACATTGAAAACTTTGGAATATAAACAATACCGCTTGGCTCTAAATCGTCGCAAAATGAGGTGTCCCTGCAGGTTGACAAAGCATGTCGTGCAAATGACCATTTTGCGACCAATAGACGGCATTAGCGGCATTGTTTATGTTTCAAAGTTGACAATGTCAGAATCTATCTTGGGAAAAAATAAACTGTAGGTAGTGAAATAGTCAATAAAAAATTTCTTTTCCAGCTACTGATTTGTTTTATGTAAGAACATTTTGGTAGCTCCCATCAAAAGCCAAGTAGTTATGAATGCAGAAGAAAAAAAAAATACATATAAAGCTGTAAAAATATGTCACAACAGATAATAATAATTTTGTACCTCTATTTCATCTTTTATGTAAATTTATTTATTTTTTCTAAGGGAAAATCCCAAAACTGACTCCATTTACCAGCATGTAAATATAACTCGGAGCCGTAGAAAGAACCGAAAAAGCCCCCCGAGCAATAAAAGCTATAAAAGTTGTCCGTTTGATTTCCATAACAAAGGCAATTCAGCCAGATATTGGTCGACAAAGGAAATTGTCTTGTTAGCCTAGGATATAGTTGGTCGAGGTCCCTGAGGTGGAATATAAACGCTCAAAAATGGAGATTAGAGGCGGATATACCTTTATTGGGGGGTCTCTCTATTCTTGACAAGGGATGGTGTTATTTTTTTAGGGCGCACACTTTTGTCTTGGCCAAGGGAAAATTTATTTGAACGTATTTATATTTTTATTGTTTTCTGTATTTTCGTCGTCCTTTTATGGCTAAAAGGATAAAGTATTTTTATTATTAGTTCTCTTGAAAGTTATACCCTTATATGGCCATTTTACGACATGCATTATGGAAATCTTTATATAATAAAAATTACTTTTTGTAAGGTTGTCTGAAATGAAAATCGGGGAACAATCTTCTACGAAATCCAATCTGTTGGAATTAATTACTCCAACAATTGTTGTATAATAAATTCAGGTTTGACTTATTCACTACTTATTCGATACATTTTTATTTGAAAATTCTGTAATGAAATTGATATTGAGTGATGCGATAATTTTGTCAAGGAATTGATATAAATAAACGATTTTAACGAGTGGGAAGAGTAAGTAATCAAAAAAAGGTGAGCAAATGTTTGCCTAAATTGATGCCCCCTTTAACAAATTCAACAAATTTCTCAAATTTCTTCTGATTGTGCAAAGATGGGGGAGCGTTTTTGAAATGATCGTTTGTTTGTTTCTTTATTAAAAGAGTAAAGATTTGAGGAAAAATCTAGCAAAAAGGCGTCGTTCATTCAAATTGATTCGAACAAAATCTTGTAATAATTTTCCAGGGAATTGGGAGAAGGATTTTTTGTGTGTTTCAAGTTTTTATTTATTTTTTTTTGCGCCAATCAACTGTAATGCGTTAATTTTCATCCGATTTCAGTGTAAGTGAGCTCCAATTGAAACCAGTCAATCTCTTTACATTTCTTCTCTTAATTTCTGTATTTTTCCGTCTCAATTTTTGTCTATTCCCGGCTCTTGAATTGTTCCTTCTAAATATCTCTAGATAAAGAAAATTCAAGAGCTTGGAATAGAAACAACATACTTTAGTCTACTCATCTACTCGATTTTCTGCTTTTCAATTCTCAAAAGTTTTCTGTCTAAATTTTTGTCTATTGCTGGATCTTGAATTGTTTATTTCTATATATTTCTACATAAAGAAAATTCAAGAGCCTAGAATAGAAACAACATATAGGTACTTAAGTCTACTTATCTACTCCATTTTCCCTTAATGTCTCTGCCTTTCAACTCTCAAATTTTTGTCTATTGCCGGCTCTTCAAGAGCCTCTTAGTAATACATGTAAGAGACGGTTTATTCGCTTTCTAATGAACTGTCAGGTAATGCAATCTGACGGATAAAAACGCAATATGTAATCCCATTGGTCAACCAATTATCCAGTGACCAACTGGATTGTAGATCTGTAAATTTATCTTGCAGATAGTTGCCAGCAAGTTTATCTCAAGATAGATAAACCGGGCCTAAAATAGAGAACATTGGATGTTAGCGAATACAATTGTCAATTTCAATACAAAAACAGATCTGGGAAACAATCGTCTGATCCAAATCCATTCATTTAAAATGTTGGAAGATGTTTTCCAGCAAGTCTTTTCTTCTATTCCAACAAACATCCTAAGCAGCAAAGGTTAGTGGACTTTTATTTGATCATAACATGAACCAACAAGCTATTTATATCACAAGTACATAAAGTAAGGCTTTATTGCACAAATAAATTTATTATATAATGAGTCAAAAAAGCCTGTTTATGTAAGCGTGATATAGGTACATGATTTTATGTACGATTGCGAATGGTTTTTGTTGAAAATTAAAAAAATTTAATGAAAAAATTAAAATTCGTGTAGGTATACCTGTTTCACCTTGGCAGGTTGTCAGGACCTGTTTCACCTTGGCAGGTTATCAGGTAGTCCAGGTAGGCAATAAAGTAGCACTTTATTTTACTAGTACAATAAAGTGCTACTTTATTGACGCTAAACTGTTCCATGAATAGCACTTTATTGGTCAATCGGACATAAAACTTTTATTCATTATCTACGACCTTGTCAGAAAGTGACATTTTTCTCAATCATTCATAAGAGTTTTTCTTTTTGGAAAATCATCGACGAAGGTAGAGTTAGGTTGTAAATCGGAGATAAATTGGAATTACCTATTTTCTATTTAGAATTCTGAGAGCTGAAATCAAACTCGGGGTCAAGTTTAATCGAAAAATTTCTTAGTTAAAAAGGTAAAACTTAACCCTGATTAATCTAAAGTGCGCTAAGAATAGTTTGAAATCTCACTGAAAAAAGGCATGAAAGAACAACCAGAACTAGATGACATAATATAGAGATCTACGAACAATTTTTAGAAGAAGCTCACTGATGAAGGATGATATTTTTTTTTGAGCAAGTAAGGGCTTACAGTGCTTCCCTTCAACAACATAATAATTGATATGATTTCAACGGTTTCCTATTTTTTGGTTCACAAATTGGGGTGCATTAAAATAAATGTACCATTCACCACCGAACAAAACCGGAGCTCAATAAAACCAAAACCATTCCGAAATTAATATTCAATTTGTGCAGTTTAAACCAGTCATGCATTAACCCCCGCCCGAAATAAATCATCCCTCGGAAAAAGCTGCGACCTGCACACAGGTATTTCATTCGGAACGTAAAATATCACACCCGCGCGGGGTTAATATTTATATTACGCCCCTGGAAAAATATGTGAATCACCCAAAAATCGGATTTGTTGGCCGCGGTAATTTGAGCAAATTTTGCCGGAGGCAAAAAAAAAGTATCACATATACAAGGAAATTCCATTAGGGTAATGTAAATAAGGGCGCGTATTTATTATTTTTTGGTATTTGCGGTCGAGTTTCAAGATTAGTAAGGAAATTTGGGGTGGTTTTCTGTTTCCAGTTTGGAAAGTAATTTCACTGCCTATATTGGATATCATATTTGTTCTTGGGGGGACATCGTTGAAATAATTTCCATTACGTGAGAGAGTTTTGCATTTTTGGACTGAGAAATTTTGATCATTGGACATTGCCTCACAAAATCGCTCAGGACTTGATTAATATTTTATTTGCAATCATATATGTAATCTTGTCATTACTGACTTTTTAAAAATTTGGAAGTGACACTTTACGTGTGTCACTTCCCTCTTCGATTTCCCTCACCGATTTCCCTATTCGACTTCCCTCACCGATTTCCCTCACTCTAATTTATTTACCTTTGCTGGCAACAATGAGAACATGTCAGGTAAAAACGTCAAAGCAGTGAATGACACATTTTGGCATGTTTGTTTTATTTTTTCAATATTAAAAAAATTGATTGACTAATCATAATTAATGGTGTGCTTGCAAATAAAATAGTATACAAACCTCGGAGGAAAGTTTTCATTTCTGTCTCGAGATTAATAGTCAATCTCGACGCTTCGCGTCTCGATTGACTATATAAATCTCTCGACAGTAATGAAACACTTCCCTACCCGGTATGTAATATACTATTACAAATTCAATATTCTCAATCAAAATGAAATGTTATTTAAGATAAAATAAAATTGAATCGTTTATCTCGAATAGTTTTTGAGATGTTGAGCCTCAAAGTTGAAACTTTGTCTCAAATTTTTGAAAACCTTCATAACCGATTATCTCGAAAATGAGCCCCAATCAAAATTCACAATTGGACAAAGTTTTGTGCTGATAGCTTCTCTGATTTTCAAAATATGCCACTTAATATATTTGAAAATGAAATTTCCTTGCTCTTTGGAAAAAGTTCAAATTTGATTTAAACTCGTGCACTATGTGCACTCGTGCTCTTTTTCAACTAAAAATACATTCGGGCAAATTTCCCAAAAATTATCGATAATTTCCATTGCACTCGTTATTGATAAATTAATTAAAATTACTGATCTTAATTTCAGGTCTATCAGCAAAGTTTCAGCTTTTGCCCTATTTTTCATAGCAGCTACAGCTAATGCCTTACCCACAGAGCTACAAACACCTACAGAACCTATCCAAAGTACAACCGCAATCACCTACAACCCATTTTCACCAGATTTCAAATGGACTGGCTATAACATTGCAGCAGTTACTACAGGTACAAAAAATTTCCTAACTAATTTCAATGAAACCTAAAAACAAGTAAATTCTAGCTGCTATTGTTGTTGGTACTGGTTTAGCCATCCTCACGACGCTGTTTTTCCCAATGTTCGTCTACAAAATCTGCTACGCTTTGGGAGGCTGTCAAACCACTCTGGATGAGGCTGTAGATCGTTTCCTGGGAGTCCATGGACGTACAAGAAGAATCAAACGGGACACTAGAGATGAAAATATGGATTTTTTTATCGATCTTTTAAAAATGTCTATTAAAGAATATGGAACTCAAAACAAAGCTGTTGTTGAAAGAGAACCATTAAGGGTATGTGTTTTTTTGTGAAGTACATAATTTCTTATTAATTTGTTGTTTTTTTTTTATATAGGAAAACGTAATGAGTCTTACTCCGGACAGGAAAATCGAAAAACGTTCACCAATCGACTACATCGAACCAATTTTGGTTATGCTATCCAGAGCCTACGACGAATATATCAATCCAGAGCTAAAAAAAAACTTCAAGAAACCGCCATCCATAAGATAGCCATTTTAGTGCAGGTTATACCGATTTTCCTCAATACGCTGAGAAGAATGTTTGGATTGTACGAAAGTTTAGTGGGATTTTTAGAGATCTTAGTTAAATTTTACGAAGTGTCTGTTCAGCTTTACCAATAATACATATCAGTGATATTTTAAAATAAATATAGGCTTAGAATATTGTAGTATTAGTGCCAAAATATGTTTTTAGTCTTTTGTATGTAAATGGCGAAATTATTGATATATAACGCCGAGTTCAGTAAAATGTTGCCAACCATCATGTAATTTTAAAATCACCATTGGTATATAGTTAACAACAAATTGAACTCAACAATATGTTCAGTCTATTACTGAACTTTACAGTTGAATAAAATTATGGATTTTTGCAATATGTCAGATTCAATTATATAAATCAAGAATAAAATTGTTGTTTTGTGTTTTCGAAAATTCCCAAACATAATCGTGGTCGAAACATTTACCCGTCCATTTAAACATCAAACAATCAGCATTTTTTTTTCGATATATGGAAATGTTAAACTGACGCACTTGACGCAACACGCGACGCATTGGTAATGGCTTTATGAACTATTTTTTTGTTGTTGAAATATTCAACGAGCTGCATGACACATGCCACAACCGATTCAGGCATTTTAACAATGTGTTTATTATTTTTTATTATACGCATGCATCATAATCAACGATTATCGCTCGCTGCAGCGTGCATAAAATGATGTTTATGATGCGTCTACCTTACAAAGGTTTGCTATAGAAACGTTCGATCTACCTTCATTACCTAGATATTTACCTGCATACCTGCCATTTAAATTACTACTTATCAAATTGAATGAACACTTTTAAAACATTTTTGAGATTATGATGCATTCGTAATAAAAAATAGCGTATGATATGCGTGTATAAGAGGGCATTTAAAGCCCTTGCGACTTACAAAACACTCCGCTGCGCGTCGTGTTTTGAAATATGTCGCGCGTGCTTTAAATGCCCTCTTATACACTTATATCATAATATACTATTACAGTTATCCGGGTGAGTTTTTCTAGTTTATTTCTGTTCCAGCGTATTTGCGTTTACATTTTCCGAATAATATTGATAGAAATTGACAATGTTGTTTTTGATAAAAATGAGCCTTGGATTGATGGAAAGTCGGCATCGTGCTGGAGCAATTTACGTTGACAGCGTCGCCGTATTTCAAAAAATGGCTGATTTGCAGAACCGCCGCTGATGCGATCTGCTTTATACACGTCGAGAACATTTCTGCTGAAAAATGTTTTTGTGTATAACATTACATAGCGCTCATACGTCGCTCTCGTGGTGTTTTTCTCCTGATGTTTTGGCAACGTACGATATTTTTAGGCAACATGCCAATAAGGGTAAAATATAACTTGAGTAGTAATTAATGGGAATTTTTCATCTTTCCCTACAATAGGGTCGTTACCTCCTATTATTAAAATTATACTCACCATTATTTTTCGATATAGTGAGGCCTAAAACTTGGCCATGTCATATTGGTTTTATTGAAAATTGTTTCCTGGATTATTTAAATTAATTTAAAATGTAAACATTTTTTGTCCTTGTCGAATTGTTGGCCTCTTTCTCCCATGACGTCACTAGGCGGGCATGCGCAAAGCAGTTGTAAACAAATCCATCAACATATGCAATTTTGTGAGGTTATGTTGTTTTGTTATTATTTTGGAATGTCGTTGACCCTTGTTATATTTTCATTATTTTTTGAGTTTTTCAACGGGTTTTCCGAGGTTTCAAGAAAAATATTTAAAAGAAACGTGTAATAAATTCAAAGTAAGTCATTGTTTCTCATTATTTGATGTTAAGGTCTCAAATAGAACATGTATTCCAGTTTCAGTATACTCACCTAAGCCCTACCTTCTATTCACTGTTTGGCTATGGATTTTCGTAAATGTTTTGTGCCTTCTTGTAAAAAAAAAAAAGAAAATCTTTATAGCTGTCCCCAAAAATGAATAAATAAGAAGAAGTTGGTGTTTGGCTGTGGAAAGAGTTAATATATTGTCTAGTATTTCTGGTGGAATTTATGCGAAGATCATTTCAATGTAAGTAAACTTAGTTGCCAAATTTCATTTTATAAACACTTATTTTCTGTTTTACATTATTCCAAAAATATGAACATTATATTATGTTTATAGATGGAACAAGATTGTGATAACTAGATGCAGTTTAGGATGACAAACTGCAAATTACTTATGAAGAAAAATGTGGTTCCACATATTTATTTAGGCAGAATCCGAGTTTGTGAAGAAGCTGAATAAGAGAATTGCCAGCTTAGGAATCCATATTGAAAGAGTGATACAAAGATTGTGAGAATTTGCAATACTTGAAGGGCATTCCTGCATTGACCATCAGCTTGTGGCAAAAACTGATTATTTAATAATTATTGCTTGTGGAATAGTGAATTTGCAGGGACCATTGGTCAAATAAATTTTATGTCGAAGCTAGAAAAAAATGCTTTTTTGAATATATTGTATTAAAAAAAATACCTGTTGCTTTTATTACTGCCAAAATAGTACATTATACACCTAGGGACTAAAGTGGTACTTTTAATCCCGAAGGGAGGGCTATAATTTGTTGAGGGATTAAAAAACACTTTAGTCCTGAGATGTATACACTATGTGTGTTTTTTATTCCCTCAACTTTGGAGTACCCTTTTATTCCCTGTTCCATTTACTCCACGGGAAATGAAGTAAAAAGTTAATCCCTTGGAAAATAAAGTGAAATTTAATCTTGGGGATTAAAAGGGTACTTTTAATGCATAAATAATGTGAAGAAGAAAACTACCAGACTCCCAAATCAATCATATATTTTTATTCAAAATAACTGAAAATACATTTTTCTTCGAAAATTCTTCAGCTGATTCAGTAATTACTTTAATAAACCTAATGTTTAAGCACAGCATGTTTAAGTCTAATTCAAAAATTTTCACTTCATTATCCTCTCCAAATTTGGGACTTGCCACACAAAACAGTCCTTTTTGTCATACGCTCCCAAAAACAGCTATTTTACGTACTCATTCAAGTCCGTAAAATACTTTTTTTCAGGATTTTTTTTCTTTCTGGATGCACCTTTATGATTTCAAAAATTAAGGAAATTTTGCAAATTTTAGCGTTCTGAAGAATTCTAAAAAGCGTATGACAAAAAATAGTGTTTGTCACACGTACCTAAAGAAGTTTTTTAGGACTCATCTGCTATTCCGGACTCGGCTGAAAACTTCATTTTAGGTACTTGTGACAAAAATAACTATTTTGTCTGTTACACAATAACATTTGTAACTGAAGTTTGAAGTTGGCACATGTATTTCGTCATTATATTTCCATTTTCCTTAATGTAGTTTTTCACAGTCTCCTTGCTAGGACATTAAACTTCAATGACAAATTCTTTGCTTATTCCATCTGGCGATGCTCCTAACAGAGGATATTCTGCTGTCTCTTTTCAACTGCACATACCCAATAGCATCGTCACAATAACTGGCTATCGCTGACCTAAAAATATATGAAACTATGAAACTATAAAACTGTTACCCTGCTACTAAAAAAGGAATACAATAATGAGCCAAAGCTAAACCAATACAATAATTATGCCAATATTTCACTACCCACCTTTCTGTTTTGACTCCTCTTATTTCTACACCTAAATAATCCGTATTTTTGGCAAAAAACTCTTGCAACATCACATAATTTAGTTCAGGTAAATTTTCGCTGGAGGCTTTAATAAATCCACTATCCATCTTCTCATATAAACCGAACAAATAAACGGGTGAAGTAAGTATTTATTTTTTATTTTATAAATCAACCAGACTAGACAGGCGAATCAAAATAAACAAAATAACTGACATAACCTCCAAAAGAAGACGGGAGATGGGCCAGTTGCAGGGCAGTCAACTAGACAAGTAGGAAATTTTGTCAGTGATGCAAACTTAAATTTAGAAATACAGTGCGCAAGCTCGCCTTGTGACGTCATTACAATTTAAAAAATAACGAATAATAGTAAATTTTCAAATTGAAATATCTCCTTTAATATTATTCTAAAAAATGCGGGAAAAAAACTAAGAATAGTTTTTGATGTGCCTAATTCAATAAAAAAATCATGAAACGACCCTATTGAAAGGTATTATTTTATACCATATATGTTAAAGTTATTTATAGAACGCACTCCTGCAGAAAAAGCTAAGTGGTTGGACTTTGAGAAGCAGAATACAAGAGGTTATGATGAGCAGGAAGAAACTAGAAAAAAAAATATATATATGGCTGCAGCAAAGAACAATTATAATATCGAATTACTAAATGGTAATAATTATGGAGCTTGGAAATTTAAAGTGCAAGAATTACTAGAGGAAAAAGGAGTGGCTAATGATTTAAATATGAATTCTTAGTAATAGTAGATACAATTGATGGAGAAAAAGATAAGAAACAAGACAAGCGCAATGCCAGTCTATAGTGGTCCAGTGTTTGGAAGATGCTCATCTGTATATAATTCGAGATAAAAATAAAGCATGGCAGATTTGGACAGTTTTGAAAGATCGATATGAGAAAAAAGAGCTTCCAGGAGAAATATTTTTGGAACGAAATTTATTAGTTACTTGAGAAACATATTATAGAATTTCAGAATATTCTGAGGCAATTGGATTGCATCAGGTTTTGAATTAAAGGATGAAGACAAAGTATGTAATTTGTTATCATCTTTACCAAAGTCCTATGAGACTATGTGCAATTATTATAAATACAACTGATGTTGAATATGAAGATACAAATAATAAGCATCTGGCAGAATGTGGAAAGAGGATGTTACTTCATAGATATGTGAATAACGGTGGATTGACAACAGCCTTTGTGACGCAAAAATATATCGACAAAAAGTATTATGGATGTGGCTCAACCAATCACATACTTGAGGCGTTTTTGTCCATAAAATAATTGGCAAAACAGTAATAATAGTGGATTAGGCAGTACTTACAATGCACCGAGAAGCAATGATTACAGTAAAAATCTTATACGAAAAGGTTATCAAAATAGAGGTTACAATGTAAGAGAAGGCAAGAGGAAATCCTAATACAAGAGGCTCTGCAAGTGGTTTCAGTTGAAGAAGGGGTTACAGCAGGCCAGCAGGACGAAAGAAGATGGATTTCAAAATAGTGGAAGTAACTTGGCAAAACATGAGTGTTCACATAGAGATGAGTTGAACAGAAACATTTGTTTCTTGGAGAAAACCCAAGAAATGTGAAAGGATTACAGTTTTTTATTGATTCTGGGTGTACCGATCACATGGTCAAGGTTGAAAAATCCGATTTCAGTTGCTCTTACTAAGGACAATGTTTTTTTATTGGCCATGGAAGTTAGAAACATCAAAGCAGTAAATGATGTAGGGCATAAGAAAGTTGATTGTACAATAATTAAAAACGTTTTATATGTACAGGGTCTTCCCCCATATAGTGACCCCCACACTACAGGGGTTATGTGAAGAGATATCAAAAAATTGTAAATACAAAAGTTTTGGGGTTTTACCTGAAACTTTTGAATCCGATCTCAAAAACTTTTTTGTTTTTTTTTAAAATGTCAAATTTTGACAGATAGTCAGTTTTTTATAGAACGCCCTATATATGACTTCATAGTTGAAAAGAGTCAATTTTTCTGATTTCAAATGTATCTGATTTAACTACTCTTAATTAAGCCGATTTGGAAATATCGGGGTCTAAACTTCAAGAAAATAATACATTGATACACATCAGCTCTGTTCCAACCGACATGAGAACCTTTCTAGAACGGTAGTTTCCAGTTGCCCACCTATTTTTCAATAAGTTGAACGTTAATTCTAATTGACAAATAAATTGATTGACTGAAAATTACCGTTCTAGACTAGAACGGTTCTTATGTCGGTTGGAACAGAGGTGGGAGGGGACCTTCTTCTTGAAACAGGGGAACAGCGTTTTCAGGAGCATGAGTCTTCCATCTTTCTCAATGATATGCAAATGATAATATGAGTAACAAGGACGGAACACTCGTTCTCCTGGGAGCGCTGCTCCCCTGTTTTAAGAATAAGGATCCTGGGCTGGAACTCTGTAACGGATAGAGATCATTATCCCTATCGCTATGGCACTTGCTGTTTTCTCTCATGTCGAAGTAGAGAGATAGAGAAAATATCTCTATTCGTTAGAGAGTCCCAGCTCTGGGTCCTTATTGAAACAGGGGAGCATTCTTCCCAGGAGAACCAGTGTTCCGTCATTATTACTTATATTATCATGTCCATGTCATTGAGAAAGACAGAACACTCGTTCTCCTAGGAATGCTGCTTCCCTGTTTCAAGAATAAGGACACTGATGTATTTCAATGTATTATTTTCTTGAAGTTTAGAGCCCCCGATATTTCCAAAATGGCTCAATTGAAAGTAGTTAAATCATATATATTTGAAATCAGAAAAATCGATTCTTTTTAACTATGAAGTCATATTTAGGGTGTTTCATAAGAAAAAACTGACCATTTGTCAAAATTTGACATTTCTACAAAAAAACAAAAAAGTTTTTGACACCGGATTCAAAAATTTCAGTTAAAACCCCAAGACTTTTGTATTTATTTATATAGTCAATATATGGGGAAAGACTGTGCATAGTATTTTCATTCTAATCTGAAACACTGCATAAAGCCAGGGACACATCTATCATGCATTCTTCCGATCCGACTCCGATCATACAATCAAGGTCCTTATTTTTGGAACAGGGAAGCAGCGGAACACTCGTTCTCCTTGGGAACGCTATTCCCTGTTCCAAGAATAAGGACCCTGATTGTATGATCGCAGTCGGATCGGAAGAATGCATGATAGATGTGTCCCGGGCTTTAGGCGAGGATATTCCAACATCACGTCGCTCTCTTCTATTAATTTCATAGAAAATTCATTGTAAATTTTCCCTGTACAAAATATAAGCAGCGAAGAAATATCGCTACAGTAGCCCAAAATAATAATTTAGGCCGGCACGCGCCTATAGGTTGAATTATTGGGGTGGGCTAGTTACGTCTTCCTGGGAAGAATGCAGGTACCTGGCTGACTAGACTACGCGATTTTTATAACCAGTGTCATCCCAATTTATATATTATTTGCTGTTTTATTCCACGTATTATTTAGTTGTGTTGTTCGATATTGATTATCACCATTTAAAGAAATAAAAATTATGTGACGCCCATGTCCTTTATTTGTTTGATGTATACCGACTAGATGTTTTTTTAGTGTTACAGTTTGGATTTAAAATACTATACCTGCATTATTATCTGGAAGAGAAACAAGGAACTGGTTATAAACGGGGCCTCACTTGAGAAAACTAGACGAAAACCATGTTTACTGTCTTTTAATATCAGAATGTAAGGTTGATGATTGGCTTGGCTGTTCCGTTTTCGTGAAAGAAGACCCACCTTCCTGGTATCTTGGATAATAACTCATCGTATCCTTCTGAACTGTAGAGGATTTTCATCCTGAAGCTGAGATACTGAGAAGCTACACATTTTTGAAGCTGCCACTGGTTGGACTGTACACAAAATGAAAAACTCTACCCAAAAATCGAAGGAGACTTCAAGTTTGTTTGGGAATATGCAAAAAAATCATTCTCCTGGAAGTTTCAGATTTTCATTTTTGCTCAAAGAGACCGGATTTGACGAATCAGCATCACTCAAGGTCTTGTGATTCAATATAGTTCTGATAGAAAATCAGTTTCGAAAAATAAAATAACAAACCTATTGGAAACAAATAAAGGATTTTTTTTCTATATCACTGATTTACCGTAACTACAACAATCCAATTAGCAAATTTATCATCGTCCAAAATTGGAAACATTAAACAATTGTATAGGAATGTGATTTTCGAATAAAATAAAATTTATTATGTTGCTGCTGGTAACTATTTCATCATTGGCCAAAACATGCACATTGTGTTCGATTCGATGGTTTTACGTTTCAAAAATAGCTTATTAAAATTAGTAAGTAGGTACCTATTTAGGTATATATTGATTATTCATATATATGATACATTTAGCAAAAAGATAGAGGGCAAAAAACTCAGTACAGTACAGGAAATATTACTCATTTCTCATGCATTGGAGTACACAAGGCAACAAAACAAGTACCAAACAGGAATTTTTTTTGGCAAACTCCAAATAAACAGAACAGTTGTATTCAATGCCTGATGAACACCTTGAATGGTGAAAAAAATACTTTGACTTTCGAAAGATATACCTGTCTCCGGTAAATCAACTTTAAAAGTTTCTTAAAATCCATCCACTCTTTATGGATAATAAAGATATAGTGGCAGCATTAAAACTTCCTGATGCTTCTTCGTGATAGGGATTTATTCCTGTGAGAGGATTTACGTTTAAGCCAGTAATATGCTTTAGATTGTCTATTTTTGTTCAAAAGAATCCGGTTTATAATGTATAGTTTATAACGGCCGTAATGTGTAATGAAGACAGAAATAATGGTGGTTTTATGTTTGAGAAAATTAATAATTACGTTGTCATATCCTTCTAGATTGTGAAATTTAGGTAGTAAATTAGTTCTAGTATTTTTGATCACCTACCTACTTCTGGATTTGCAATGGAGCACAGGTGTTTCACCAACATGTTGCAAAATCTATAGAGGCAATAATAATAAAATTTATTTATACCAATTGTATCGTTTTTAAACAATTTTTAATTGCTGGACAAATAACAACCAGGTGAAACAAATATATCTATAGAATCAAATCATGGCAAACCGGTACCAAATTTTTGCTGCGGTTCCAACTACAGACGAAAACCAGTTCTCTATAAGATTTTTACTGAAAGATCCTTTCCTCTATTCATATGAAAGACAATAAATCGCTATAGGTATATTAAAAGACTTTTGCAGGTTTGGTATCTATGATACTTTGATGGATATGATAAGATTTTTCTCGACTCAATAATTCTCCCACATTGTTAATTTTATTCACCCCTTTTTGTTATCGTCGGAATCTAAAATTGGGGAAAATTAAACCGTAAATATTTCAATCATCACGGAATATCTTGATGAGGACATTGATAGCACCTAAATCGCGATAAATCCCCAAAAGGGATAATTGGCAGATAGGTCACACATTCCCCTTTTTTTTCTGTCTCTGAATAATCGCTTGATTAGATTCAATAGGGAGTTTCTATTTGCTAAAAGTATTAAATTCGAATGCATTCGATTTGAAGCTTTGCATTGGAAATTTTGGTATGCATAAATGAATTATAAATTCTTACAGCGAATTCGTATAATAGAGGTGTCCGATGTAATAAAAATATCAATTATTTTTCTACGTTCCCTTATTTGTTTTATATCGAAAAACTAAAACATATCGGCCCTTTTTACATTTTCCCTTTATAACGAATATTCCATATCCGTGCCGAAAAATAATAGAAACAAAATTAAAATTCGGCATTTCCGTTGAGCTCCGGATCAAAATTCGAAATATAATAGTTTATTGAATTTGTCGTTTTCGGACGAATTAAACGACTCGGATTGCAATTTGTGTTTTTGATAATAATTAAAAAAGAATATCGATTGGATGTGTATATAATATATAAAAATGTATATAGTTGGATTTTCCATTTGTTTATACTTTAAGATTATAACAAATCACTGTTAACACAAGTTTCATTTGATATGACTATGGTATGGTCGTCGTTCACCAAAATTGCAAGCCAAGGTTTAAGTTCCCTATTCTTTCGTTCTACGGGGTTTGAAGAAGGGTGGTAAAATGAGGTTAATCTTTGGTCGATTCCTAATACAGTACACACATGTTGCAGCACCTCGCTGACACATTGAACATCATTGTCACTGGTCATTGCTCTAGGCACGCCATACCGGAAAAACACTTCCTCTATGAGCGTCTTTGCGGTTGTCACAGCGGTTGGATCCGGTGATGCATATTTTCTATCCACTTCGATGTGATGTCTTCTATAATCAAAATCCAACGATTTCCTCGCTCAGTCTCAGGCAAAGGTCCAAAGTAATCAACTGCTATTATTTCGAAGCGGACGGATTGGCGTCGCTTGTTTGCCGGTATAACTAATTCTGCTTCTTCTGCATCACTGTCTGGAGAATATCGGTACAACACACCTTTTTCTATTAAATATCCTCTTTCAGTCCAGCAATATATTCATACAAATTTTCAGTCTTTCATTTTTTTTGCCACTTCCGGGTCATCTGATTGTTCCTTCTTAAGGTCTTCAGACGAATATCGTGGCAGTTCAACAATTATATTGGAAATATCTTCACCAAGCTCTTTGGAAAATGGTGGCCTAGATAGCGTATCAGCAACCACATTAACTCGGCCTGGTGTGTAGTCAATTTTAAGATTAAACGATTGAAGTTCTAACGCCCATCGCGCTTAACGTCCAGGGGATTTAAGGCTTAAAAGCCATTTTAAAGGTTGATGATCGCTTTTGACCACCACTTCAGTACCATCTATGTATCCTCGGAAACGCTTGATTGCCCATAGTACTGCCAATGCTTCTCGCTCCGTAGTGGTACAATTTTTCTCTGCAAAGTTAAGGAGACGACTAGAATATTCCATTGGCCGTTCGTTGTGAGGCTCCCCCTGAAGTAAAACCGCCCCGATGGCATAATCGCTAGCATCAGTATGAATGAAAAAGGGTAAGTTCTCATCAGCTTGCTTAAGGACTGTTAAATCTGTCAAAGGTTTGGCAATATTAGCAAAATTTGATACGAATTTGCGATACCAGGAACAAGTTTGAATAAAGGTGCGAAGTTCTTTAATGTTTCTTGGACTTGGCGGATCAGAAATTGCTGAAATCTTCTCGGGGTTTACAACAATACCTTCAGAAGTCAATACATGACCAAGATATTTAATGTTTGTAGTAGCAAAGGTACATTTCTCTCTGTTAGCTCGTAGGTTGAATTTTTGAAGTCGGTCAAATACTTTTTGCAAGTCGTTTAAGTGTTCCTGGAATGTTTCTGATAACACTAGCAGATCATTCAAATATGCAAATACCGTGACATCAAGACCACTCTTAAATTTATCTATTAGCATCTGGAATACAGCCGGAGCGTTTTTAAGACCAAACGGCATTCTTTTAAACCTGAATATACCAAAGGTGACAAATGTCGTTTTATCCCGATCCTTTTCCTCTGCTGATATTTGCCAAAATCCGGACTGTAAGTCTATTGTGGACATGTATTTCGTCTGTTTTGTTCCTTGTAAAAGGTCATCTAGTCGGGGCATTGGATACTTGTCGCTAATGTTGTAATGCTATTGAGCTTTTGATAGTCGATGCACACTCTGATTTTACCATTGGATTTTGGCACCATGGCAACAGGGGCAGCCCATGGGCTCTCACATTCTTCAATTATGTCGGTAGAAAGCATTTTATCAATTTCTACCTTTAATGTTTCTCGTTTGGTTTTGTTAAGTTGATAGGGTGGTAAAGAAATTGGAATAACATTAGGCTGGGTTCTAATGTGCAATGTGGCAAATTTCGTGGGCTGACCACTGGACTTAAAACTTGTGAATTTGGTCGTAATATCTCCTTAAGTTGATTCCGCTCCTCCAACATTAACAAAGTTCCTTCATTAGTGCTCAGAGAACTAAAGTCATTGATGGCCGGTGAAGTTGTTTCACTGGATGCAACATCAACAATCTCCGGAAAAGTATATTTATTTTGAGAATTCGCTCCAAATTGCCAAGATCGGTTTGATAGGTCCAGCATAATCTAAGAATTTCTTATAAAGTCGGCTCCAAGTAGGGTGTATTCAACAATAGACAGAGCTAGGAAGTTTGTCAACACTGTATGGTCCTCTATGTTCACATCTGTAGAAAAAGTAGGTACCTTCCGAGTGGATATGCTTCCACTTTCACCAAAAATTGTTATTGGAAGGGCAGGTCTTGACGGCTTAGAAGAATCACTTGGGACATCGATTTACAATAGTGTCGCTGGTTTTTGCTGGCTTTGATTATTTGAAGTACTTCCTTGGTTATGTTTTTTACATTTTGGGCAATTTTTTCTAATAACTCCTGGTGTTCCACAATCCACAACCATAGCATGTAGGAGTAACTTTTTCTCTCTTATCTTGGCCTCTTTCTCCGTTTTTCTCCCTAGGAAGTTCATCTCTTTGTTTGGTTCTGCATTCTTCAACCTGGTGTCCTAAACGTTGACAATAAGCACATTTTGGCCTCACACGATTTTTATTATCACTTGACTTTTGTGTATTTTGCCTTGAATTCATATTTGTGGTTTGGATTTCTTCAAACATAATTTCAATGGATTGGCTTCGCACCAGTAGGTCCATGAACATTTTCATGTCATCTCTAAGAATTTTATCTTTTATGCGCCTATCTAATAAGCCGTATACCAGGTCTAGGCAGACTATTTCATCTAGTAATCTAGTGTATAAGGCAACTTGGACAAAATAGCTCTGGCATTGCAAATAAACAGTTCCGTCTTAGGTCCATTTTGTGCTTGTGAAAACAACTGTTGAAATAACTAGGCTGGCCCCTTTCTGTCAAAAACATCTCTAAGCAACTGAACGGCTTCATCCCAACATGTGATTGTATGTTTTATGCCTTGATACCAAGTAGCAGCTAAACCAATTAATAACATCCTTTGAGTGCATTTTCATATGAAACGTTAGCGCAGCCTTTATAAGTTTCCATTGCATCAAATTCAAATTCAAAATGTGCTTTATTGTGTAAATATAAATATTTGTCCACAAAAGCTGATCCTATGTCTAGAAAATGAAGTACACAGCTGTAGTAAGAGAAAATATCCAAATGTATACCTACTTAAAATAAAAAAGCTCACAAAACATTTAAGAAATAAAAATCAGTCATAAAAAATAAAACTTAAAACTAAGAGTCACACAAATAAATCTTAAAAAACTCAAAAACTGTTTCTACTCAAGAACCAGAGAAATAATTTAAAATATAAAATTTAAAAGAACAGAACATTTTTTACATTGAGAACGATAAAACGTCATTGTATAAAACTCATATTAAACACGAATAGCAGGGGTAACAAAAACGGATAAAAAAAGAAATGAAATATAAGACAACATAAAATCAAAAATCATTGAAAAAAGTCTTCAATACTTTAATAAGTTCCCGCAAGCAGCAGTTTCTTTACCTCCTTCCTAAATTTAACTGGAGTGAAAATTGATCTTATTGAATGTGGTAAGTTATTAAACATTTTCTTGCCATTATATATAATTGACTTTCTTACCAATTCCGAAGAGGGAATTGGGAGAGAAAGTTGATATTGGTGTCTAAAATTATACGCGCGTTCAGCCCCTAACTGATCTTTAAATTTCTTGTATACAAGACACACTCTCCAGGATAAATAGCGATGGAAAGGTCAAAATTCTATTGTTTGAAAATAAAAGCCTACACGAGTCCCGCATTCTGGCCCTGAACAAATATCTGATAGCTCGCTTTTGCAAGACAAACATACTCTGAAATAATTGTCGGGAACAAGTACCCCAGAAACAAACACCGTATCGCAAATGAGATTCAATCAGGGCGAAGTAAGCATTCCTGACGATTCCCACATCCAATTCACCTGATAATACCCTAATTGCATAACAATTGGATGCCAATCTATTTTGTAAAGAAATAATGTGTGACTCAAACTTTAAGCAGCTGTCAATGAAGATTCCCAAAAATTTATTTTCGGTCAAGTTATTTAGTAAAGAAGGATGAAGGCTTCAACAGAAGTTGAAGGGAAAGCATCGAAGCGGCTAGTGCATTTAGTGAAATTGCCTTGTTTTCTGAAACCGAGTACTGGCTCTGACTGAGTAGCGGGTACATTGGATTGAGCTGAGGTGAGCACAGTGTTGATTAATTTCTGAAATTGTGTGACAGTGTTTGAACTTATTTCTGAGCAAGCTTCTGAGTCTGCAGTCGATTCACCAGTTAGTCTTTTCTTAGAAGGCATGATTTAAGTTTAAGTTAGTCTAGTAAATCGGCAAATAAGTCTATAAATCTACACTATTTAGGTACGACGACTCTAAATTCGGAGTTCAATAAATAGGAAACCTCGCACTATTGATAAAAGATACTTACATACAAAAACAAAACAAAACTTGCAAAGTTTGTGGGAACTTTCCAGAGTCACTTCACCAGTTTATGACACTTTTCTGGCCCCACGTTGGGCGCCAATAAAACAAATCACAAGTTTCGTTTGATATGACTACTTTATTTCGCAGAAAACTCTAACATTTTTAAATTATTTTGATTGATTGATTGACAATACTGTTGACAAAAAATTCTACCAGTTTTCATGGGCGATAGGTAATAGGTAATATGTAATGGATATATAATAAGTATAGGTTTATTACATATAAATATGGGGTTGCTACACAAGTAAATTAATTATTCTAATAAGAAAAGTCCTTTCCTTCTCATAATTACAAAAATTCGTTTAAAAAAAAGGGACCTCTTCAAGATTAAATCTCAACACTCCACTCTTAATCCGAAATCTCGAGCCATTAGACGCAAGTCATTATCCCTTGATTCCCCTGGAAAATGTCCTCGCATTAAATAAAAAAAAATATATATATCAATACTCGCCCTCGCGAAAATGACGAAACACGAAAAAAATGTGACTCTCAGACGAAAATTTCGGCTCAATTTACGCGACCACTGATGCCTGTCATTTTTCATTCGATATCTGGACGGAAAAAAAAAATAATAATAATGGGCCCATTCCAGAGGGTCTCGGTTTTCCGAATTTTATTCTGCTGGTGTCGAAGAGAACATATTTTAGCACGTTGAGAGGTTTTTTTTTAAGAGTTTTATTCGGCGGCATTTGTTCAAGATATTTACCAAATATTAGATTGGGAAGTGACCCTAAAAACTTTCCACTATTAAACTGGAAAGCGAATTAGGTTGACAGTAAACCTAAGCTTGGAAAAGTTTATGTGGCTTATATGATGCTTTTGTGTGTGCCACTTTATGATGTAGTATAATTTTATTAGTTATTTCCAAAATAAAAATAATTTCATTCTTCTAGAAGGCACGTAAAACTTTAATTCCTGTTAGGGCCGGTATTATAAAGTCTGGTTGACTGAAAGTTGGGTTTCAACCAGCGGTCGAACTGACATTTCCGTATGATTTTATACGAAAATTTCAGTTCAACCGCTGGATGAAATTCATCCTTCGGTCAATCGGACTTTATAATACCAGCCCTCAGTCTCCTTTGTGTGATATTAGAAGAACTGTTGTCTTGTAGACTTATATTATTATGTAGTTATTATTAAAATGTTATTTGTCAGCCTTATCAAGTGGACACAAGCTAATAGCAGTGGCCTTGTGTCGGCATGACAATGTTTAATAATAATGTCATTGTTTTTCAGTTCTTGAATAGATTTATACTGCATTAGTTCTACGAGTCTCATTTCTTTCATTTCAACTTATACATGGTGTCAGGTTAAGAACTGGTTAAAGTATCCTCCTCTGGTTGAACGGAAAAATTCCGTAAATAATCGCTAGAAGCTTGAATTTTCCGAAATGGGAGGCTTGTTTAAGCCACCCGAACCACTTATGTTAGATGGCAATATTGCTGAAAATTGGAGAAGATATCACCAGAAGTCTACTGTTTTCCTGAAAGTAGCAGATTTGGAGGCGAAAGATGATAAGAAAAAGGTTGCAGTATTCCTAAACTTGATTGGTGATGATGGATTAGAACTATTAGTTTCAAGTGGTTAAATGGTGATGAAAAGAAGATACAGAAGGTAATACAACAGTTTGAAGATTACTGTTCGCCTAAAACCAATGTCACTTTTGAAAGATATAAGATGGATATAAGTTTAACAGCGTTTGTCAAAAAGAAGGGCAAGCGTTTGACAATCTTCTGACCGAATTGCGAAAGGCGATAAAAACCACTCAGTATAAAGATCAGGATGAGATGATACGTGACCGAATAGTCATGGGAATTTTGGATAAAATGACGCAAGAACGGTTGTTGAGAAAACCTAAGTTAACTCTGGATAAAGCTGTCGAGTTTTGCAGGGCCACAGAAGTTAGTAAATCCCAGTCAAAAATTCTACAAAATGATACTCAGGTTCATGCTTTAAGGAATTTGCAACAAGCTAGTGGAACAACTTGCAAGTATTGTGGTTATAAACATAAAAATTTTGGCAAATGTCCTGCTTTTGACAAGACGTGCCAGATGTCAGGGCAAAAATCATTTTCCAGGAGTTTTCAGAAAGGAAAAAGAAATCAGATTTATTTCATCACAAGAAGAGTGGGTATAAAGAGTACAAGAGCAAAAAAGTTCATGAAGTGGAAGCAGGTCAAATGTTAGAAAATAGTAATTCGAGTGATACAGGTGACGAGTTCTAAGTCAATGAAATAAGAAAAATTGGATCTGTCAGCACTCACAATAGTGCAATATGGACCCTAAAAGTGTTGATTGGTAAGCAGTCAATTGAATTTAAGCTTGATACAGGCGCCGAGGTGAGTGTTTTGCCTGTGCAAATATTGAAAGTTCGTGATCTTGAAAACAAAATGAATGCAACTCGAGTTACACTGGTAGCATATGGTAGCTCGTAACTTTAAAATTAAGCCAGTTGGTGAAATTTCCTTGTCTTGTAAGGCTGGTGACCGAGTTGCATTAGTTTCGTTTATTGTTGTTGACTTGAAAGATCAATTTCCTTTGCTAGGCCTACAGGCATGTATCGATTTGAATTTAGTGAAAAAACTTGCTAATGTTAATGTTAAATTTAATTCAGTAGAGGATCTAGTAAAGTTGTACTCAGATGTTTTTGATGGACTAGGTGAGTTTTCGGGTGAACATCACATTACATTAAAAGAAAATGCAATACCATGTATTCAGCCCCTCAGAAGAGTTCCTCATGTCTTACGTGACAGATTAAAAATTAAATTAAAACAATTAGAAAGTCAAGGAATAATTCAAAAATTTGATAGACCTACTGAATGGCTAAATACACTAGTAATTGCTGAGAAAAAAAATAAAGACTTACGCCTCTGTCTAGACCCAAAATATCTTAATCTAGTTGTAAAGGGAGAGCACTTCATAATACCAACAGCTTATGAAATTTCTGTAAAGTTGTGTGATAAAGAATTTTTCACAGTACTAGATATGAAGGATGGGTATCTTCAAGTCAAAATTGATGAACAAAGTGCAGATTACTGATTACTGTATGTACATTTAGCACACCATTTGGCAGATTTCAATTTTGCAGATTACCTTGTAGTATAACATACCCAGGTTCGTTCAGTAAGATTGAACGATGAGAATTTTTATTACCTTTTAAACAACAAACCTACTGAAAAATGAAATGAAAAACAAATAGGACCTACGTTGTGGAAACTTACTCAATTTTACTTACTGAACATGCGCCCGACATAGCAAATATTTGGGAAATTTAAGGGAAGCTGTAATATGTAAAAGAAAATTTGTGAAACGTCTCCTTTATTATCAAAGAAAAACGTACCGTTCTCGACCTGGAATTAACGAGGAAAAAGAGAACGGAAGAGAAAACCTCGATTCTCCAAAAATCGAAACATACTGTGTCATTTTAATAATAATTGTGAGTCATTAATTCAATAATTTCAGTCAATAATTCAATAAAAGCTGAAACTAGGTACCGCCCCTGTTCTTGTGCTAAAATTTTAATTACACACACGACATGCAATCAACACCACCTGTATTCCAAACTGAAGAGTTTTTTGTTAGTTAGCCTGTTTCCCAGCAGGTACTGAGGTCCCATACGGGAAGCTACTCATATTCTCTCGTCAGGGTAGGAAAATGTTAGTAAATTCAACAAGGCTCTAATGCACGCTCTAAACCCACAAAATCAAAATCTCAGCACAAAAAGACAGCACATAATTTCTTAGGTTTTAATTTACTCTTTATCTGTGTTATTTACAGTATGAAACGATTTTGGTTAAATACATAAACAATGCACATGTTATAAAAACATGTGCATTGTTATGTTATACAAACAAAAATGCATAAAAATGAACAAAATAATAGGAACTTGCATAAATTGAACTCTCAAAAACAAAATAATAATTAATCCAATAACCTGTACGTTCCTTGCACACACACACTAATAACAAATTTGATTGAACAATTAATTTTAATGCAAAAAAGGAATGAAAATTGAATAATCAATAATTACAGACGCTCGACACGTTTTCTAAGGACGGCTGGCTTGGCTTCCTCTGTCGTCTAGTTGCGTATTTCTCTATAGACGATTTCGCCACGTTTTGGTTGGTAGGTAAATTGGTTAACCGCTAGGTAGGCTCTTCGTCACAACAGTGACGTCGCATACCATTTTCAGCCGAAATCGGCCGGTTTACCAAATGTCACGTGAATGACGTGATGCCCGGAATGGTGATGGTATGTTTGAGAAAATAAAAATAAACAAACTACTGAATCCTCGACTGAATCCTTTTTATTGTTGGAAATTAATAGAGAATAGAGAAAATTAATTGTGTTTATTTATTGTGTTTAATTTTGAATATAAACAAAAAAGTGAGGTTGAATTACTCCAAATTAAGAGTTAGCAAGCTACCAATTCAAATAAGCGTGCTCCAAGCTCGGTACCCAATTTGACATACCAAAATGGATACCAAAGTTATCGTGACGTCATTGTTTTTCGTGCCGAAATTGGTTGGTACATTTTTGACCAACCAAAGTGGGTTACCAAAACGTGACGAAATCGTCTCATGTCCCGTTCGCTTCGGTACTCTGTACTCTCGTTGTCCCCTGAACCTAAACTCTGTGGCGCAGTACATAGTTGCAACATTTAATTTTATTACGTAAACGTTTTTTTTTTTTTTTTTAAATTGAGTTTTGAAGAAATAATATTTTTAATAGGTGGTTCTTCTCAACCTTTTGGCTTATGCTCAGCTCCAGAAGTATTCCATAAAAAAAATATGAGCTTTTTGGAGATATTAAAGGCATTAGCATATATTTTGATGATATCATAGTTACTGGTCATAATGAGGCTGAGCATGATCAAAACTTACGTTTGGTATTAGAACGGGCTCTAAAATATGATATAAGGTTCAATACGAGTAAAATTCAATTTAAATCAGAACACGTGAAATTTATGGGTCAAATTTATTCAAAAAAATGATATTAAATTAAATGAAACTTATGTTAAAGCTATAATGGACATGTCAACGTCAAATGATAAGACGGAATTATTGAGGCTTTTCGGCATGGCCAAATTTTTAGGTAAATTTGTCCCAAACATAACTAAAATTACTGCCCCTTCAAGAAAATTGACTAGACAAGAAGTTATTTGGGAGTGGACTAATTTATATTTTACATTTTAACCCGAATAAATCAATTGAAATAGAGACAGATGCCTCAGAAGATGGCTTGAGAGCATGCTTACTCCAAAATGGTCATCCTGTGGCATTTGCTTCTAGAAGTTTGAATGCGACAGAACAAAAGTATGCGCAGATAGCGAAGGAAATGCTGGCTCTTATTTTCAGTATCCAGCAATTTAATTTCAAAATTCTTCATCTACCGTCTTGATGTCAAAATAAATACTGATCATAAGCCTTTTGAGGCTATTTTCCGTAAAGATCTATTATCAATAACTCCGAGGTTGCAAAAGATGCGTTTACGTTTCTTAATTATGATTCAACTGTGTTTTATAAGCCAGGAAAATATTTATATATTGCTGACACATTGCCCCGTGCCTTTTTATGGCACTTGACAATGTTTTACAACGCCTTAAATCAGACAAAAGAATAGCTTTAAAGTGGATGAACATCGTTTGCACTTTAATTATCATAAATGTTTCATCCGGCAACATCGCTCAATGAAATTGTAAAGGAATATGTCAAGTATAATCTAACATAACCTTAAACGAAACTGCGGTGAGTTCAAGTACTATGTAAAGTATTAGTTTGCTCTTTGTCAAATTACACGTTACAAAGAAAGAAGGAACGATTCATTCTGAACTGGCCCGTGAATAAGAATATGACGCAAGCCTGTCACAAACTTGCTTCTCATTGGGCGCTCACCTACAGCCTACAAGCGACGCGCGCAGTCCAGGTAATAGGAGATCGGTCTATTAAGGAATGCTCTTAAGGATGACAATTATTTAAGGCTAGTCATGTCATATTGTGAAAAAGGTTGGCCAGATTGCAAGCGAAAAATCCCATCAAATATCAAATAAAAGATAATCTCTGTGTTTGTGACGATATTTTGTTTAATTCTAATAAAGTTGTAGTTCCATTCAAATTGCGCAAAGAAATGCTTTCGCTATTGCCTGAAGGTCATTTTGGAATAGAAAAGGCAAAAACCGAATTTTCGCGACGAATGTAGTTCATCCAAGGATGAACCATAATTTGTCTGTGATGTCATGAGTTTGAACGCTGGCTAAAAGTTGCATCCATGCTTCCGTCGAACTACGTTCAATAAGACGTCATGAGTTTCTCGCGAAAGCGTTTGTGTTCATGAAATCATGGAAGTAGATCGTTGCGAAAATTCGGTTAAAAATGAGGGCACGTCAACTTTTCTATTGGCCTGGAATCAGTCAAGAAATAGAAAATTTCATAAAAACCTGTAAGATTTGTGAGTCAAATTCAAAAAAACAGGAGAAAGAAACATTGGTACCTTACCCTATTCCAGAACGGCCTTGGCAAAGAATTAATTTAGATATATTTACGTATGATCATCAAAGCTATTTAGTTATGTATGATTCATATTCAAATTGGTTAGAGCTACCTACCATTAAAGATAAGTCAGCAAAGGCAGTAATTTCAGTACAATATTTTATACTCATGGCTCTCCAGATAAGGTTATTTGTGATAACATCCCTTTCAGCAGTTACGAATTTAAAGCCTTTGCAACTGAGTGGACTTTTGATGTTAGAACGCGTAGCCTTAACTATCCTCGTTCAAATGGATTAGCTGAAAAGGAGTGAGTATAGCAAAAAATATAATTAAAAACTGTTTAGAGGCAGGTGGTGAGATTGAGACTGCTCTCTCATAGTATTGAAATTCTCCACTGAAGTATATAGGGTATTCACCTTCACAAGAACTCATGAGCAGAATATGTAAGACTAAATTACCGATTAACTCTGATATGTTGAATCCTCAATTGTGT
Source organism: Ceutorhynchus assimilis (assembly GCA_917834065.1). Taxonomy (NCBI): domain Eukaryota; kingdom Metazoa; phylum Arthropoda; class Insecta; order Coleoptera; family Curculionidae; genus Ceutorhynchus; species Ceutorhynchus assimilis. Next base: position 12,407,436 of record OU892281.1, read on the forward strand.
GAGAATATGAATGTAAAATTGCAACAAAGACAAAATATCTATAAGACGTATTACAACAGAGGTGCTAAAGATTTAAAACCTTTAAGCCCTAAAACAGATGTAACAGGTTTTAATCATGTTCCCAGAAAGTGGGAATCTGGTCAACTACTGTCAGAGCATGAATCACCAAGGTCTTACTTAGTACGAGACAACAATGGACACTTTGTTCGACGTAATAGAATTGATTTGAAGGTATCACAAAATAAATGTAATCCTAACATTCCTACTTTTATTGAATCTGATATTGCCAATAATGGTGAAAAATATAATCAGTCTGGTTCTTCGGAACATAATCTAGATGTTGTTCCTGAGACATTATTGACAACAGAGCAAACCTTGCATAGACTTGAACATGACGTCAATAAGCATAATATGCCAAAACATTGTGTAACAGAAAATAAGATAGAGCATACTACGCTTCCTAAGACAAGGTATGGTCGAGTTGTCAAGCCACCGAAAAACTTAGCTCATAGGAGGGGAGATGTGTGATATTAGAATAAGTGTTGTCTTGTAAACTTATATTATTATGTAGTTATTATTAAAATATTATTTGTCAGCCTTATAAAGTGCACACAAGCTAATAACAGTGTCCTTGTGTCGGCACGACAATGTTTAATAATAATGTCATTGTTTTTCAGATCTTGAATAGATTTATACTGTATCAGTTCTATAGTCTCATTTCTTTCATTCCAACCTATACCTACATCCTTAATTTAAAAAAATAAATCTATAGATAGAAACAGATTTTAGTTTAAATTGTTAAACTTTGTGATGCATGTTGAACAAACAAACCGACTTCATTATCGCCTTTCCTTGCTATTCAGCAGCGAGGTTGGAAAAGTTGTTTTCGATTGCGAGAAACAGGCGTATGGTGGGTAAATGTTTAATAAGCTCACCCGCAGTTAATTTCCTAGGAGTTTGTAAACGAAAAGTTTTTAATGGAATTTATTAGCTAATGTAGCAAAGGGTTGTTAAATGTTTTCTAATTTGAAAAAGTTTCCTTTCAGGCACTGCATTGCAGATTGGAAGAATAACTGCGACAATGCTGTTTTTAACGAATGTGTTGCTTCCATTATGTGCTGTTGTGAATGGACCAGGCTATCGAATGTCTTCGTATGGTCCAAGAAAGCGATATAAGGAGGAAGACGGTATTGAATGGCAACAATTTTATCTCAGCAGCATTTTCTCCGCTAAATGCCAGGGAACTGTCATCATAATAGAGAATCATATTGTCACGTTTATTCCAAAATCAAAGTCCAATTAACACAACAATAATTTATTCCACGTTACTACACACTCTGACACTAATTCCTTCACTAATTAACTCAAACAACTTAACTCTTTACAACTCTTACAATAATCACTATCTAAAACGTATCACAGCTAATCTTAAACTACTAACTAATACCGGCCTTAATATGTCCGTGATCCATTCTTGTAAAATCCATAATAGACGCGATTGCCCTTTTTCCCGAATAACACTGTAAAATCTAGAATCAGCTGTCCAATTCTGTACACCCTGGCGCTTCCGCTAGATTTTCGCGACAATATCATAACGATTTCAGTTTTAAATTCCAATGTTGACTCTCGATCCTTTTTTGATCGCACACTGTATCTCAGCTTATCAATCAGTTAAGAAACCCACTGAACTTACTAACTTGTCTTAAATAGCCACCGCCCATTAAATTCTCAAGTTTATCCACATGACTGCACCATCCCTCGATCCTTCAATTAGAATAACGAAGACTGGAGGAAACCTACATTTCCTCCACGCATAAATCTCAAAGTTAACGCAGTTTGATTACAATGGAATCGTCTTTTCCGGTCTATCACCTCCTGATAGGGGTTTCCTCTTCCCTTTGAGGCAACCTTTCCTTTTATATGGGTGCGTGCGTAGAGTGCGGTAGATCTTTGTTTTTATTTAGGCCACTTTGACTTTAATATATGAGACGACACAATTTAAACTTGAAATTGGATTGGGGAGACGAAATGACCCGTGAAGGATTTTGTTGACATGGATTGTTAGTTTGTCAAGGTTTTATTCAGTTATTTACACTATTTTAGAACTGTAGAGCCAATTTTGTAAATAAACATTTAGGAAAAGGAAGAAGTTGGGCTTTTTGCATCTAGCCTTTCTGTTATTTCAACTATTTATTTCCAAATAATAAACTTTTACTGCGATTGTTCCAATTAAAATTTTATAATCAAATTTCAATTTACAATAGTATATGAATTTATTTTTTCCAAATTTTCATTTAAATTAATCAAAAACATATATCTAATTTTAATTCGCTTACCAATTCGAATATAATTTTAAATCCAAATGTGATTCACTAAAATATTCAAAAATTATTCTCATGGTTCTTACGAATTTGTGTAAATAGTGGCACTGCCAAGCCCTGTGGAGTCCCAGAGTTGAGACTTGGCAACGTTTGAGTAAAAGTTATCTCTCTGTTTATTCTATCTACTCTAGCTCCACTCCCAACCAGTTCCAGTGTCTTTGTGAAAGCAATTTTTTGATTTGAACTTGCTCCTTCATTTGCTAACTGAGAAAACGAAAAAATGCCACTCGCCAAGGATTGTGATTTTTTTTAAACAACTACCAGACAAGCATTATCAACTACCTATTCATGACGGACATTTTTTTTTTTTTTTTTTTCATTTGCAACCCCTGAATTCGGTGTACAATATACAGTCCGGAAAGCTCCGGTTGTTAATTGAAACCGAAGTTGCATCGACGCAGGAAATGCCGAACAAAAAAATTGGTTCATTTAGCTTTTTTATGCAGCCGGTGCAATTTGTTCGGCTTTAGTTTGATGAGTTCGGGACAATTAGCAGTCGGACGTACGTGCTTAATTTTCTCTGTAATTATTTTCAATGGATGAGGGTTTCTTTTTTTAATTGTTAAAAATATACTACAAACGTAGAAAAGGAATAACTGTTAGCTGCTTTATTTATAAACGACAAACTCTTTTCTATTTTAATAGTCGTTGTTTTTTTTTCAACATAACTTCTAGCATCAGACTGATTGAAAATTTTAATCTATGTATGTACTACCTGTACTAATGGTTGACAATGAGGTTGCCATTGAACTAGAACATTAGAATAAAACATTTCTTCGTTCGAATTGGTTTTGAACAGCGAAAAACTTCTCCAGAAAGCAGACTGCACTAATCAGATTGCAGATTAGATGACGACAGCATTGCTCAAACCAAGATTATTGCATTGAAGAAGTTTGATGGGTCTTAGATGAATCAATATATTAATAAAGAAAGATGTTGACGTATACCTACATTGAAGTATTTGTTTGAGTCCTATGCTATTTTCAACTGTTTCGATTATCAGCAAGTTTTATTGTGATTTTGTTGATTTTTAAGGCATTTTCAACTAAGTTTGAATCAAACTTTACCTACCAATAATTAGACTTCGATTGTGTCCCTTAGAGTCAATGGTTTAATTTTTGATTTTTTTTTCTGGAAATCTGAGAAAACTAGGAGGAACCAAATAGTTTTTTATTTATTGAAGAAGTTTTCAGCTTAAACATACTAAAATTTGATAAAAAAATAGCTCAGAATAACGGAGCTATGATTTTTACAATCCGATAAACACACTGAGTGATATTTCTGCCTTAGAGTCAATGGTCTAATTTTGGACTTTTTTTCTAGAAATCTGGGAAACCTGGGGGAACCAAATATTTTTTTATTTTTTGAGGAAGCTTCCAGCTCCACTATATTGAAATTTTATGGAAAAATAGCCCACGATAACGGAGCTAGGATTTTTAAAATCGGATATACACACTGAGTGATATTTCTGCCTTAGAGTCAATGGTCTAATATTTGATTTTTTTTTCTGGAAATCTGGGAAACCTGGAGGAACCCAATATTTTTTGATTTATTAAGGAAGCTTTCAGCTTCAACATACTAAAATTTTATGGTAAAATAGTCCAGGAAAACGGAGCTATGATTTTTGAAATCGGATATATACACTGAGTGATATTTCTGCATTAGAGTCAATGGTCTAGTTTTTCATTTTCTTTCTGGAAATCTGGGGAAACCAAATATTTTTTGATTCATTAAGGAAGCCTTCAACTTTAACATACTAAAATTTTATGGAAAAATAGTTCAGGATAAGGGAGCTATGATTTTTAAAATCCGATAAAAACACTGGGTGATATTTCTGCCTTAAAGTCAATCGTCTAATTTTTGGTTTTTTGTCTGAAAATCTGGGAGACCTAGAGGAACCAAATATTTTTTTGTTGGTTAAGAAAGCTTGCAGCTTCAACATACTGAAATTTTGTGGAAAAATAGCCAAGTATAACGGAGCAATGATTTTTACAATCCGATAAACACACTGAGTGATATTTCTGCCTTAGAGTCAATGGTCTAATTTTTAATTTCTTGTCCGGAAATTTGAGAAACTTGGAGGAACGAAGTATTTTTTTATCCATTAAGGAGGCCTTCAGCTTTAACATAGTAGAATTTTATGGAGAAATAGTGCAAGATAACGGAGCTATGAGTTTTACAATCCGATATACGCACTAATTGCCTTAGAGCCAATGGTCTAATTTTTGATTTTTTTTTCTGAAAATCTGGAAACCTGGAGGATCCCAGTATTTTTCTGCTTATTAAGGAAGCTCCCATCTTCAACATACTAGAATTTTATGGAAAAATAGCACAGGATAGCGGAGCAATGATTTTTACAATCCGATAAACACACTGAGTGATATTTCTGCCTTAGAATCAATGGTCTAATTTTTCTGTAAATTTGGGAAACCTGGAGGAATGAAATATTTTTCTATTTATTGAGGAAGCTTTCAGATTCAACAATTATGAATTTTATGGAAAAATAGCCCAAAATAATGGAGCTATGATTTTTAAAATCGGATATACAGACTGAGTGATATTTCTGCCTTAGAGTCAATGGTCTAATATTTGATTTTTTTTTCTGGAAATCTGGGAAATCTGGAGGAACCAAATATTTTTCTATTTATTAAGGAAGCTTTCAGGTTTAACAATTATAAATTTTATGGAAAAATAGCTCACAATAATGGAGCTATGACTTTTACATTCCGATAAACACAGTGAGTGATATTTCTGCCTCAGAGTTCAATGGTCTAATTTTTGATTTTTTTTCTGGAAATGTGGAAAATCTGGAGGAACCAAATATTTTTCTATTTATCAAGGAAGCATTCAGCTTCAACATATTAAAATTTTCTGGAAAAATAGTCCAGGATAACGGAGCTATGATTTTTAAAATCTTATATATACACTGAGTGATATTTCTGCCTTAGAGTCAATGGTCTAATTTTTGATTTTTTTTTCCGAAAATCTGGGAAACCTGGAGGAACCAAATATTTTTTTATTTATTAAGGAAGCTTTCAACTTCAACATATTTTCTGGAAAAATAGTCTAGGATAACGGAGCTATGATTTTTAAAATCGTATATACACACTGAGTGATATTTCTGCCTTAGAGTCAACGGTCTAATTTTTTGATTTTTTTTCCGAAAATCTGGGAAACCTGAAGGAACCAAATATTTTTTTATTTATTAAGGAAGCTTTCAGCTTCAAAATATTGAAATTTTATGGAAAAATAGTCCAGGATAACGGAGCTTTGATTTTTAAAATCGTATGTACACACTGAGTGATATTTCTACCTTAGAGTCAATGTTCTGGTTTTCGGCTTTTTCTCTAGAAATCTGGGAAACCTGGGGAACCAAATATTTTTTTATTAGTTCAAGGAACCCTTCAGCTTCAACATACTAAAATTTTATGGAAAAATAGCTCAGGATAAGGAAGCTATGATTTTTACAATCCGATAAAAACACTGAGTGATATTTCTGGCTTAGAGTCAACAATAGCCTAATTTTTGATTTTTTGTCTCGAAATCTGGGAGACCTAGAGGAACCAAATATATATTTTTTTTTAAGGAAGCTTGCAGCTTCAACATACTAAAATTTATGGAAAAAGAGCCCAGTATAACAGAGCAACGTTTTTCAAAATGCGATAAGCACACTGAGTGATATTACTGCCTTAGAATCAATGGTCTTGATTTTTGATTTTTTTCTGGAAATTTGGAAAGCCTGGAGAAACCGAGTATTTTTTCATTTATTAAGGAAGTTTTCAGCTTCAACATGCTAAAATTTTATGGAAAAATAGCCCAGTATAACGAAGCAATGATTTTTACAATCTGATTAACACACTGAGTTATATTTCTGCCTTAGAGTCAATGGTCTAATTCTTAATTTTATTTTTGGAAATCTGGGAAACCTGGAGACACCAAATATTTTTTTATTTATTAAGGAAGCTTTCAGCTTCAAAATATTGAAATTTTATGAAAATATAGTTCAGGATAATGGAACTATGATTTTTAAAATTGGATATACACACTGAGTGATATTTCTGCCTTAGATTCAATGGTCTGGTTTTTGATTTTTTTCTGGAAATCTGGGAAACTTGGGGAAACCAAATATTTTTTCATCCATTAAGGAACCCTTCAGCTTCGATATACTAAAATTTTATGGAAAAATAGTCCAGGATAACGGAGCTTTGATTTTTAAAATCGTATGTACACACTGAGTGATATTTCTACCTTAGAGTCAATGTTCTGGCTTTTGGCTTTTTCTCTAGAAATCTGGGAAACCTGGGGAACCAAATATTTTTTTATTAGTTCAAGGAACCCTTCAGCTTCAACATACTAAAATTTTATGGAAAAATAGCTCAGGATAAGGAAGCTATGATTTTTACAATCCGATAAAAATACTGAGTGATATTTCTGGCTTAGAGTCAACAATAGCCTAATTTTTGATTTTTGGCTCGAAATCTGGGAGATCTAGAGGAACCAAATATATATTTTTTTTTTAAGGAAGCTTGCAGCTTCAACATACTAAAATTTATGGAAAAAGAGCCCAGTATAACAGAGCAACGTTTTTCAAAATCCGATAAGCACACTGAGTGATATTACTGCCTTAGAATCAATGGTATTGATTTTTGATTTTTTTCTGGAAATCTGGAAAGCCTGGAGGAACCGGGTATTTTTTCATTTATTAAGGAAGTTTCCAGCTTCAACATACTAAAATTTTATGGAAAAATAGCCCAGTATAACGAAGCAATGATTTTTACAATCTGATTAACACACTGAGTTATATTTCTGCCTTAGAGTCAATGGTCTAATTCTTGATTTTATTTTTGGAAATCTGGGAAACCTGGAGACACCAAATATTTTTTTATTTATTAAGGAAGCTTTCAGCTTCAAAATATTGAAATTTTATGAAAAAATAGTTCAGGATAACGGAACTATGATTTTTAAAATTGGATATACACACTGAGTGATATTTCTGCCTTAGAGTCAATGGTCTGGTTTTTGATTTTTTGTCTGGAAATCTGGGAAACCTGGGGAAACCAAATATTTTTTCATCCATTAAGGAACCCTTCAGCTTTAACATACTAAAATTTTATCGAAAAATAGCTCAGGATAAGGGAGCTATGATTTTTAAAATCCGATAAAAAAACACTGAGTGATATTTCTGCCTTAGAGTCAATGATCTAATTTTTGATTTTTTGTCTGGAAATCTGGGAAACCTGGAGGATCCAAATATTTTTTCGTTGATTAAGGAAGCTTTCAGCTTTAAGATACTAAAATTTTATGAAAAAATAGCCCAGTGTAACGGAGCAATGATTTTTACAATCCGATAGACATGATGATAACAATGATATTTCTACCTTAGAGTCAATGGTCTAATTTTAGATTTTCTTTCTGAAAATCCGGAAAACCTGGAGGAACCAAATATTTGCTACAGGTATTAAAAATGTTACCTTTTATTAGTTTTCCTTAATTTCTGACCTATAATCTAGGTAAACACTAGGATCTAAAAAGTAACTTATGTACATACATTAACACTTTCAACAGAATGTTGTGATTATGACTATAAGAAACACTTCAAGTTCAAAGAAGAATCTCATTCTAAATGTAAAATACTTTTCTAACTAAACATGGCTATCGATAAAAGCATGTAGCGCGATAACGTACATACAAGAAAACGGGTTCTAGAAAACATCACGTCACGACGTGTATCTCTATAAGTAAAAAGGCAACAAAAAGACCCTCTTTGTTTCTATCGAGGGAACAAACTAGCATAACCATTTTGGAGCGTGTGTGATGCTGTAGAGGATCGTGATAAGCGAATGGCGTGTTTATTTAAAAGTATGGCCTTATGGGGAATAAACTGGAGACGTTAGTTTAGCTATTGAACTGTGAAAAAAAAAATGAGCTAGTCTTTTTTAGATATTAAGATATCAGTTTGAGAATATTGAATGGGCATTATTCACTTAGAGCTTAATATTTTCATTGGAATAACTCTTACATGGCTTGAAACTTAACATCAACAAATTCAACTTTCCTTCTTCCAATAAACAGCAATATGACACACATTTCTTTTTCACAAGTGGAATCACTCCAAAACAAAAATAGTCTTCCTTAAGTTTTGGTTGATGTCTAAACGATTCAAAAAATAATAAAACTATCACAAAGATACATATAACTGAATAATTATTATTGTCTTTGTACAGAGGTACGAAAATATCCTGTCGTTAATGTCTGGACGTTTTTGCCCTTTGGCGCAGCGACCGGAATGAAAGCGAGCTGCCGAACTCATTACTCTTTATCTGACGACCTGTAAAAAGGTATCCGGCAGGCGTGAAGCTACTCAGCCAACTAAAAGATGGAGAAATGGAAAAATGCTAGCTGCTGTTTTAGTCTTAATTATTATGCATTTTAATGAGACGGTTCCACGTTTGATGTTTTCACTTTGAATAACACGTGTCCAAATTAAATTTACCACAAAAAAAAAATCCTTTATCGTTTTAGATAAAACCTCAAAGTCGGCAGATGTTTTCGCCTTTTACTTTTACGAGTTTCCCAGTTTTATTTTATGGGCCTCTTTTCATCTGGGACAGGAGTACCTACCTGTCACAGCTTTACCCTAATGAAAAAAAAAAACGTCGATAGTATACAGGATTGTGATTATACGTTGTCTTAAAAAAAAAAACGATAAAATTGACGATGCTTGTCAAGTTTTATTGAATAAAGGTCCTTGCCTGAGAAAAAATCCGATACATAAAATTGCTTAAGAGCGTTAAAGACAGAAAATGTCAACTTTGCAAGAAGATATCCTAACATAAACGATATTTTTGTTCGTCATAAAACGTGTGCGTACCTACTCCCAAGAGTCCAAAGTAGGAAAACAGTTATAAATTTGCATTTTAGAAGGTGCAACCAAATATAGCATAAATTTGCTTTCAAATTTAATGTAAACCCCGATGTCTCTTTGATTCATAAACTAAAAATTTTCAAAAAACACCTCAACGAAAAATCCTACATGGAATGACAGGGAACTCAATTAAGGCTCATTTTCAACCGCATCACGTGCCAGACACAGACTGAATAAGAATAGGGAAATTTCAAAGTTGCAAAAACAATTTTATTTTTTTCCATATTATGATGGATGGGGCGAATAATGTAGGGAAATAAGGGACATAAGTTTTTGTTGGGAACGGTCTGGTGACGCGATCGACATAATAATGAGAAAAGTTTTCGTGAAAACATTCACCGGCAAAAGTGAGTTGATGTTTAATGTGAACCAATAAATTCCCAAGACGTGCCGAGGAAATTCCAAATCTTACCAAGATCATTCAATTTCCGAACACAAAGGCCAAATATTTCCTTTGAAGCTGACCCAGTTTACTCGAGCTTGGTTTAGACGTGTATTCCATGCCAAAACAACTTCAAGTGTGCCAGATATTGTATTTAACATACAGAGTGGTGTCATATTGACGCCTTTTATCTTGCGGCTTTGAACTGATTCCTATTGATTTTAAATAAGGTATTATGAAAAATGATTGTTTTTTTCTCTTTCAGGCCTGTCCGACTTCTCGTCCCTATGTAACACTGATTGTGGAAATTCAACTCTAGAATTGTCAAAGCCTCACCAGGCTCAAATTAGAAAAAGTAAATGCGGCTCTGGAAAACTCACATCTAAACAAGATGATCAAATCACTAATAATCTACCAAAACAATTAACTTAATAAATATTCTTAACAATAATGACATAAAGTGAGAAAGATTTAAATTGTTTTTGCCACCAGTCTGATTTTAATATGCAACAGAGTCCATCTTTATTCAGCCGGTGTCTGGCACGTGAGGAAAATGCGGAACAGGCAAATTCTGTCTGGAAGGTGTACTTTGTGTATCTATATTTTATGTTTATGCCTTTATAGAATTTATTTATGGGATAGAGTTAATAGAAAATTCCTATCAGGAATTCTATTTGCAAGAGAATCGATTTTACTTCGAAGTTAAATTAGTTGACTTTTCTTAAGGATGATAATTTATATTCTACATGCATCTGTCTGTGAATTAGCTCGAGATCTACGCCTTTTTACGCGCCTCATATAATACCATATCTGGCAAGGAAACTTTGTGCTAAAAAGTAAAATCGTGACTTTCCGTCCTTCGTATATGCGACTCGGGAACGTGACCGGGACAAATATAGTAAAAGTTTTTCTAGAATGACAGATCATAAATTGTCTTTTGCAGAAAGTTTCGTTCCGACGTTTGATTTTGTCACGACTTCCGGACACGTATGTGAATTTACTATCGAGAGTGTATATAGCTCGGCATCGGACAAAGGGATTTGATAGAGTAAAGCGACGAACTGGACTACTCGATTGCGAAAAGTTGAATACAGCTTTTATAATGATACGTGAAATTTATTTATAAAAATTACTTACCACTTTCTTGTTTCAAAAATCCATTTTCGTCATAGTTTCTGAGCCTCCCGATTGTGCAACAGTAAACAGTTTAAATGGCTGAAACGGCGCTATCATAAATTGCACTCAGGTTTTGTTTTGCTCTGTCTCAACCGGATGCGATTCGAAGGCAAGTCCTGTAACAAGAAAGCCAAATTTATTTCCAAGCCGACGAATCTTTTATTTTTATTTTAACATAGAAAATGGTTCAACAAGTTCGGCTTGAGCCCCCGAAATCTCATTTTTCATCAGTCCTTTTGCTCATTTATTAGAGCAGCCGGATCAACTACTGAAAAAAATGGTGGAAAAAAAATTGCCGGAGCAACTTGGCTTTTGTCGTCGCGGTCATTTGTTATTTTTTCTTTTGTAGATATTTGCGGATATGTGTCAGGATAAAAAAGTTATTCAGGGACCATTTACTACTAGTTGATCACAGGAAAAAATATAAAATGACCATCATTTACTTGTAAGTTGTGTCAGTGACTTTGAACATTATTATTAGACAATTATTGTGTGTGATGTGTGCTAAATGATAACCGGAAAATTGCAAAAATTCCAGGCCATTATCAAGCGACAAACAAAGGTTTTATTTCAATCCAATTAAAAAAGTTGGATAGCAGAGCCATCGGGAATAAACTGGGACTATTGTTTAGGTTGTAATTAAAAAAAGTGGTTTTGTACCATCGACGGCCGGCGTCGTCACGCTACAAACTAAATTCAACCTAAAATTATGGATTTTCATTCGAAAACGTACTGGTTTTAGTTTATATAATCCAGGCTATTTATTACCGGTTCACGTATATTGACTCCTTTTTTGACCAAATCGATACGTAATTTCGTCCCAATATTTGTTGCACGCAAAGGCATCATTAAGCTCAATGTATTGAAAATTTGCGGAGGAGTTTTCATAATTCCGAAAACTAACAAAACACTTCCTGCGGATTATAACAAGCTTTTTGATAAGCTGCTTTTGTAACTCCTCGAACCCATTATTGAGGTAAAGCAGCCTATTCCGTTTCGATAATTTCGATTCCACAACAAACACTCAATGATGTTATTGAAAGATTACAGGGGAAAAAATATTTGTGCACGTATATTTCTTGATTTGATTCAAACATTTATTCGAGTGTAGCAACAATATTGAAAATGAAAAAATATTGGCCCTTATGATGTGGAATTTTTTGGTCATATATCAATAGTTCATGGAAATCGTACTAAAAAAGGGGTGTTGCCTTGCATGAAATGAGGTAATTCTGATTTTTTGATATGTTGAATCTGAGGAAATGGTTATGACAAATCCGAGTTTTCGACCTCTAAAGCTCTCCGGATCATTGTTAGAGATTACTGGAATAAATTGAAAATATAAAAAAAAAAAAAATTGTTTCCAATTGAGTCTTTTTTTTCTGAAGATTTTCGATAGGGTTCCACATTCATCTTTTGACAAGTGATTAACACTTCCTTTATCAGCATTGTGTCCATTTTTTTTTTTTTTTTTTTTTTTAATCAATACGGTTCTAGGGCACGTATGGCCCTTATTGGCCTTGGTTTTGTTCTATTTCTTGTACTTCTTAAATTTACTTCATAACTTTCCACTTTCTCACTTCCTGATTCTTCTGTCTCAATTTTTTGTCCTTTTTCCTTATTTTGCAATCTTTTTATTAATTCTTTATCTTTGGCACTTTCACAGGTAGGTATAATTACAGTGGCTACATAAACCTTCACATACAATGGCGACAATAGAGCTCCTGCCGCCATTTTATTCCCAACCTCTTGTTACTTTTAAATATTAATATAATATAGGATTTAAATAGACATCTATCATAAAAAATTGAAATCGACGCATTTGATGACCATTATTAGGTCCATCAAATACTTTGTTTTCCATGATTTATAATGGATGTTCACCTAAATCCCATATATTCATATTTAAAAGTAACAAGAGGTTGGGAACAAGATGTCGGCGTTTTCAATATAAATATATGGGATTTTAGAACCAATCAAAAATAAGACAGCAATTGTCGCCACTGTGGTATTAGAGTCACTGTAGGTATAATAGGGTATTGTAACGCACCATATGAAAAAACGGAACACGCCCCGTATACCAAACGGAATACGCCCTAACCTAAAAAGAAGAGGAAAAGAAAAAGTCAAACTTCAAGTTTTGTTATTGTTCATATTCAGTTGTTTTTGCTTCGCTTTTGCAATTATTATTATTTCAACTTGTAAAATGTGAACATTCTATTTCGAGTAAAGAGTATTCTGTGCTTAATCCTTTTTTCCACGGTAGAACCTACATACCCGTTATATTGGCGCCCAACGTGGGGCCGGGGAAGGATTATCAGAACTCTTTTTCAATGCAGTGCGCTGCTGCCTCCACAAAACAAAGATTTTGCCCTGATTTCGCTCCCGTGAGTGTCGGACAATTTTGGACTCCGTGTAATCCTACAAGTGACATCTTAGACTGTTTTGTTAAATTGATTCGCCCCGATTTTGCTCCCGCGTGTGTCGGACAATTTTGGACTCCGTGCAATCCTACAAGTGACATTTTAGACTGTTTTGTTCTTAAGGAGTAGTAACATGGAGTTTGAAAATCAAGCCTTTTTTTTCAGGTATTTTGGCACCAAAAAAATGGCGGTATAGGCAATTCAGTGCTTCACCTGTATTTTAGTGCTAAACACCTGCTAAAAACTTGGCTTCACTTTAGTTTCATAAGCAGAATGGCGCGTTCCTACTCCTTATGGCCGTAGGACAGCGCTTTACCTGCTTTAAGGTTTTGTTAAATTGATTCGCCCCAATTTTGCTCCCGTGTGTGTCGGACAATTTTGGACAAGCCCCATCTCCTATTGGAAAATTAGCAAAATGTAATTCAAGGTTTGATGGTTCTTCAAATGCGGATGTTAACGCATTCATCGATGCAGTAGATATTTATAGAGACTGTAGTCTAGTACAAAATGACAATGCTCTTAAAGGTCTGCCCATGTTGCTTGAAGGTTGTGCTGCGACGTGGCTCCAGGGCGTCAAATCGTCCTTAACCACCTGGAACGATGCCATAGATTTGCTTCGGTCGACATTTGGCCCTATTAAGCTCCGTTATTGGGTTTATAGAGAACTTTTTTCACAAGAACAGGACTCTAAAACTAAAACAGATGCTTTTATTTGCAAATCTTGAGCTATTTTAGCTCAATTATCCAGTGGAACTCTAACTGACAACATTCAACTCGATATGGTGTATGGCTTAATACCCAAGCAGATACGTGAAAAGGTTTCATGGGACAAAGACCATTCGTTCCAAGAACTTTTAACTCAAGCACGTCTAGCTGAAGAAACTTTTGAATCGCATGATGTTAGTGAAATCAGGGCTACTGAATTGAAGGAACAAAAGCGTTGCGTGTACTGCAAAAATGCGGTCATGTCAAAGAAGAGTGCCTTGAAGTTAAGAAAGCCCTTGAACTTGGTAATTCTCTGAAAAATATCACAAGAAACATAGTTCATCAGACCCAGGCAAATGTACAAGTTCAAAACGTTACAACAGCCCAAGAAAAAAGTTCCCCTGTGTCTTGCTATGGATGTGGTGCTCCTGGGTTTATACGCAGTAACTGCCCTAACTGTTCAACTAAGTATGGTTCTTCCCAAGGTTCTTCTAAATTCCCTGTCATGGCTGCTGAATTTTGTACAATTCCTTCGCTCACGGACCATATTTTCGGCCTTTGGTGCCAATTTCCATTTTTGGATATGGCGGGTATGCTAACTTGGACACTGGTGCAAAATCAAGTGCGGCTGGTTTTATGTTAGCGAAAGTATCGATTCAAGACAACGTACCCTATCATGTTTTCTACGACCTGGACATGACATTAGCTGATAGTGTAAAAAGGAAGGTTACAGCTAATATTTTTCAACTAAGCATAGATCTACAAGGTAAATCAATAGAAGTCCAGATTTTGTCCATTCCTGATCATGAAAACGGCCGTGCGCTGTTTGAGGTGGATTTTATCCAAGCAGCCAACCTTATCATTGACGTACCTAACAGTATTTATTATTTTTCTGAGAATCCTCATAAACTATACACTTTCTGCTCCGAAGAAGACATAATTCTACAACTACAACTACACAGTGTTGATTTATCAGATTTTTTTCTCCAAGAGACTGAAGGTCTTACTTTGCAGCCAGAGGAAAAAGAGAAGCTGAATGCTATATCGTCCAGAACGCCAGCGTTTTCGAGCCCAATCGCAACCCTACTTCATTTGCAGAGCATGCAATTGTTTTATTGAACGACAATCCTATATTTGTACCACCCTATAGGATGTCGGAGATAAAGAAGCAGCAGCTGTGCACTGAATTGGACAAGTTGCTGCAGAGTGGTACCATAGAGGAGTGTGAGTCGCCCTATGCCGCCCCAGTGGTCCTAGTGCCCAAGAAGGATGGTGGGATCCGATTGGTAGTGGATTACCGACAACTCAATACAATTACCAGACCAGATCGGTACCCATTACCAAGAATAGACGACTTATCACATGAAGCGAAAAGGACTCAGTATATCACGACATTGGATTTGAGAAGTGGATACCATCAAATAAGTGTGAAACTCGGAGATGGAGATAAAACAGCTTTTGTTACACCATTTGGAACATTTAGATATACTAGAATGCCTTTTGGTCTTTCCACAGTCCCCTTCAGTTTCCAGAGGCTCATGGATCGTTTTCGTGCTGGTCTACCTGACATTTTTATGTTGATGTATCTTGACGACCTGATAGTCATTTCATCGAGTTTCACAGAATATCTCCAAAATCTACAAAAGATTTTCAATAGGTTGAACTTGATCAAACTCAAGTTAAATCGTCCTAAGTATCATTTCTCTTGCCATTCGATTAAGTACCTTGGACACTTGATCACCCCAGAAGGGATCCTTCCCGATAATACCAAGGTTGTTGCCATTATGAATATACCACCACCCAAAAACGTCAAAGAGCTCTCAAGTTTCCAACGAACCTGTTCCTGGTTCAGGGGATTTATCGACAATTTTGCAAGTATTTCCAAACCTCTCACATCACTAACAAAGAAGAATGTGAAATGGCAGTTGGAAAAAACTCAATTAAACGCTTTTCATCAGTTAAAAATTGCACCGAGCTCTACATCAATCTTAAGACAGGCTGACTGCAGTTATGCCCTCGGAGCATGTCTACTCCAGGGGGAGGGTGAGGATGAACTTCCAATTTAGTATGCATCCAGGTTGCTCAATCAGGCAGAACAAAACTACAGCACGACTGAACGAGAAACTCTTGCTGTCGTCTGGGCTGTTCAGAAATGTATAGGATATATAGAAGGTTCCACTGTCATAGTACAAAGTGATCATCAACCTTTAAGGTGGTTGATATCCCTAAAAACCCCTATAGGACGACTAGCTCGATGGGCTTTAGGCCTACAAGGTTATGATTTCCGAATCGATTATATCCTTGACAAGAAAAATGTTATAGCAGACACACTGTCAAGACCTCCCAGACAAGAATCAGACTCACAGTCACTGTCGATCTACCAACGAAATTGGCAAGGGAAATCCGAGCGGAACTGATCCTGACTAAAGCAAGATAATAAATGTACTGGAAAGTGGCGTTGATTTTGAAAAATGGGGTGAGAGAGGATATGTCCTATCCAATGGAATCTTTTATCGATATTCACCGGAAATAGATGAAGAAGAGCCTCAACAAGTAGCAACACGAAGTCAAATACCGCAAATACTACACGAATACCATGACTCAGAGACCGCTGGTCACTATGGAATTGAACGAACCTTTCAAAGAATAGCTAGAAGATACGTTTGGCCCAGAATGAATAAAACCATTAAGGAACATATTCGCAAATGCATTGAATGCCGAAGGTTTAAAGCTAACAATTTAAAACCTGCAGGACTCCTGCAAACTCCAGTACAATCCCAGAGATTTGAGACAATTGCAATAGATCTATTCGGACCCTTAAAGGAAACTTCTAGTGGTTACCGATGGATTTTTATCGTGGAGGATACGGCCAGTCGCTGGACGGAGATGTTTCCTTTTGCCACAGCTAAAGCATGCGCCCGCTGTCTCATCGATGAAGTCATTTTTCGGTACTGAGTTCCAAGACGCGTGATCAGCGATAATGGTGTCCAATTTGTGGGAGCGATTATGCAACAAGTTGCGCACTGTTTAAACTTCCAGCAATGTCTAACACCTGTATATCATCCTGAATCAAATCCAGTAGAGAGGAAAAACAGAGACATGAAAACACAATTGTCCATACCTACTCATTTCTCACGATCATACATTGTGGATGGATAAATTGCCGGCGATATGATTTGCTATCAACACTGCCAGATGCGAATCAATAGGATATACTCCAGCATATATG
This sequence comes from Ceutorhynchus assimilis, assembly GCA_917834065.1. Lineage (NCBI taxonomy): Eukaryota > Metazoa > Arthropoda > Insecta > Coleoptera > Curculionidae > Ceutorhynchus > Ceutorhynchus assimilis. The sequence continues at coordinate 12,424,657 of OU892281.1, forward strand.
ACATTTGGTCGTGAAATAAGAACCCCCGAAGATGTGAACAGGGATATGTGAGCAATTACCGAAAATGACACTTTCGTTCCATAAATTACCCCTTACCTGTTCACTTCAAGCAGCACACTTCGAGAAGCTCGAGAAAATCATGAAAGGAGTCAAGACAGACGCACACAGATTAAGGATCAAGAAAGAAGATCATTTACCTAAGACGGGAGATAAAGTGCTAGTTAAGCAAATGTTTTGAGCAGCAGCAAGAATCAGTTTACTTCCAAATTTGCACCGAAACGTGATGGACCATACTTAGTACGGTCCATCACGTTTCGGTGCATACCTAGTACAAAAACGAACCGGCACGTTGGTTCTTGATCAAGGACGTGAGAGACGGCCTACTCAAGCCAAGCAACGTGGTGTCGGGTTAGAGATTGGATGGGTGACCGCAGTAGTACGGGACGGTAGGTCGCCCGCGCAGCCGCCAATCATCGGATTTCCAACTATGAATGATAAGTATGAATGAGAAGGAGTAGAGCCCATACAAATGAAATACAAAAAGCCTATAAAGGCTGCAGTGTAAGGTATGGGCTCGAAAGGGTGAAGTTAAATTTTAAAAAAAAAAAAAAATAGTACAAAAACAAATAACTCCCACCATATACGTAATAACATCTATCGATGATCCTGAAAAACCGCTTGGAAAGTATCATGTATCGGCTCTAAAACTTTTGTGGAAAAATAAAGTGAAGTTCCAAATCCAATATGCCCAATCCGGAAGCGAGGACGACCTGCTTTGTTTACGAAAGAAAATAAACTAGATGATGCAGATGCTGTGGAAACAGAAAATGTTACTATGTCCCAAAACGAAGATGAAAACATAATAACATTTGACATGGAAACTACCAAAGAAACAGACATGCAAGAGAGCCCAGAAGCGGGCGAACAAGGTCGAAGAAACAGGGTCCCTAAGAAGTGCTTCTGTTGTACCTAACTCCAACTTTTCTTGTTGCCCCACACACGTGGACGTAGTATAACAAACCGAACATTCCGCGATACCAAACGGAATACGCCCTAACCTAAAAAGAAGAGGAAGAGAAAAAGTCAAACTTCACACTTCAAGTTTTGTTATTGTTGATATTCAGTTGTTTTTGCCTCGCTCCCTGCGTTTTTTACTCATCAAATTTTACCATTGGATCCACAATTCCATGTTGGTCATTGTCATTTTCCATTCACTAAACAAAGATAGCTAACTCATCGGTGAAGTCACCGATTAGAATAAAAACAAGGGGAAATTTGCAATAATTATTATTATTTCAACTTGTAAAGTGTGAACATTCTATTTTGAGTAATAAAAGTATTCTGTGTTTAATCCTTTTTTCCACGCTAAAACCTACATACCCGTTATAGTATTAGGCAATTCAAACCACGTGACATTCAAGATGGCGTAGCGGCCACACATGGGCCAAAAAACACAAAAAAATATATAATTTCTGCCCGATTCAATAGTTTAGATACCTAGTCAACAAAAATTTTATTAAATAATCAATCGCCAATTGAAAATAAAAGTTAATGTTCCACCTGGCCTTAAAGCTAAAAGATTACAAATTTAAGAGAGAGTGCCTCTCCACAAGGGAATTTACACAAAGCGATGCCCCAACCGCAAAATCCACGACAACAAGAGCAAAACACCTTTAAATTTACGGTTGTCGTCTGGAATGCTTGCCGGTGTCTTCGGGACAGAAGGGACACGGTCGCGGAACGGAAGGCACACCTTATTTCGCGGTCCAAGGAATCTCTTTATTACATCTTGTGGTGTAGAAAGCAATCTCGAAGGTCGTGAAGGTATTTTAAAAATATTTATCACATAATCGTACGACGTGAAATTCAATGGCATTCAATTAATATTGTCCAACAATCGCATTGATTTCAAATGGAAATTGTACTTGAAAAAAATATCAGTTTCGGTGTCAAAATGATTTCAAACAATTTTCTCTGTACTGTTTTTTTTTATTCTCGTTATCTCTGTCTGCTTTCATACCAATGTCGATTTATGCAAAATATTTGAATGAATAAATATAAGTCGGCTTTCTATTAATAATTCATTTGAAAGTTCCCTACTGCTTCGCGGTTTTTCTCCCTTGTATAAATGATTTTTGCCGGAGGGCTGTTGGAAAAGGTTGACTTAATCCACCATTAATTTATGTTTTGTTTGTTTTTCAATTTTATTGTTTGGGAATATTCTATGTAGTAGGATGATTAATTATTATTGATAAACTATCGACACTAATGACTGATTTTAAATATACGTAATGCATCATGTTTTGGAGTAAACATGTTCTTTATTTTACCCTGAAAGCTTTCTGCTGCAGGAAAGATTTATAGCCATTGCTTTTCACGTTGATGGTGAAATAATGTTTTATATTGGAAGGTTTATGGTCGTTGCAAGGAAACTATCGACTTGAAATGTCTCTACCTGTGTGTTGTTTCTCTAAGTAGTGAGTTGAAAATTCGGGATAATGGTTAGTTGCGACCCGAAACTTAGAAATAGTACTTTTAGAGAATAAATAATAATAAAACAAAAATTTTCCAGAAGACGGTAAATCGCTAAATCATAGGTAATTTAGAGCTACAACTCCGGAGATAACAATCTTGCTAAGAAAATAGGAGCAAATTTTATCATTCTTTCATAATTTTTGTAGGTGGAAATAGTACCTTTACTCAAACATAATTTAGTAGGCCATTGTAGTCAAAGTTCCACAAAAAAGTGACATTACAATATTTTCATTCAACAAAATGGACTCCCCAGTCAAACTCAATTTGGATAATCTTTGTCTCAATCACAACTTTCCCTACTTGATTGCCATATCGAAATAAAATATTTCCCCTGTTCAATATATCGTAACAAAACGAATTTTTCCTTGATAAATGATAACTACAAACATTAATCTAAAGCTCAACGATGCCTAAACTCTCACAACTTGCTTTATAAGTACCATTATATTACACATATCGAAAACTTTTCTCCCCTTTTCTAATAATATAAATCGCTGTTAAATCGACATATAATAGAAACATATTTACGAGACATCAATCAAATTTGAGGAAAAAAGCAAAAATTCGTTTTATATGTTTAAGTATTTTTATTGTCTCGCGGCACCCTCGTTTTCCTAACCAATTTAACCCATACAATACGTCATGGAGGAACAAATTGTTTAGGCCACTTTTGTAGTTTGACGGAGAGAGAGACGTTATCATTATGCAACCCACGATGACGACGTGCTAGTAATGCTAAGGGGCTGAATTACGGCTTGGAGGGTCTATAAAAGTGAAGGAGTTTGATTTATATTTTGGACTATAATGTGTATTGAGATATTAAGGGGATAAAAGGTCTATTTACTTTCAAGATGGATTTTGTGTGATTTAAACTTTTGCTTCAAGAAACTGCGGAACAATTTTTTCTAAATTTAATTTGTCAATTTAATATTTAAATCTAATTTCAAAAAATTATATACAAAACAAAGCGAAAAATCCCCATCGCCGACAAGATCTATGTAGAAAAAAAAAATAATTCTTTTTATCTCTCGAGGTAGTCTTTGCATTTAAAACGGTGGAAATGACTTTTCTTCCAAGTTTGAATTAGCAAATACGTCCGGGGCAAAAACTTTTTCACTTAAACTTTTCACTCCCACTTACATTGCTTCAATTACTCGGGACGAAACAAAACGAATGCTAAGTGGAATCTAAGGCCAGTTTTTTTTTTTCTTATTTTTTTTTAAATATTAGTGTGGCAGTTTTGTCCAGCGACCAGGTGAAATGGTACTTATTTCAAAAATGCAACAACTAAATTAAAAATAGTTTAGTTTAGGCATTCGATCGATTGTTGTTTCGCTTTCTGCCTGTTCGGTCATAATATTTCACATTAGCCATGGTGGACTTTTCCACCACATCATTTGACTTATTAGTTTAGAGGGTTCCATCCTTCTTGAGACGATATCTGCTAGGTTGTGTTCAGATTTGACATGCCTCCAGCAGTCTTCTACTATAAGATCATTGATTTGAGCTACTCTGTTAGCTACAAAGGTTTCCCATTTTTATCCATGGAGTCTGTACATGCATGAATAATCGTTTTATCAGAGGATAGAATCTCGACTGTTCTTCTCAATAGTTTTGCTAGTAGTAGTGCTGAACATAGCTCTAGTCTTGGAAGAGTGGCTCGCATCTTTGCCGGGGCTACTTTTGATTTGGCAGTTATTAACGTAATTTTAGCGTCTTCTGTATTATTTTCATATATACCACTGCTCCATACACTTTTTCAGATGCATCACAGAATCCATGTAGTTCAAAGTGGCTCCCAGGAATTTGGTTAGTTCATCGTGGTATCACGATTTTGTCTACATTTTTAAATTTTTCTTGGTAAGTCTTCTACTTCAACTGAATATTTTCAGCTACCGGAAAATCATCATCATCCCCATCTAACTTTTATAGCCATAGATCTTGTATTAGAAGCTTCGCCTTTACGGTTATTGAATAGCCTCGATACTTCGGATAGAATCTTTCTCTTTGTTATCTTTGTGATTGCCGATATATCTACCATAAAATGGAACGTATCGTCACGAGGTGCCCAATGAATGCCAAGTGACTTTTTTGTCTGATCCTCAGTTATCTCCATCATACTCTGATCTCTCATTTTTTCTGAGATCGACTGCAAAACTTCCATGCTATTTGTTGACCATTTTCTAAGGACGAATCCTCCAGCCAGAAACAATTCAGGGAGCTGAGTTTGGAGCTGTATTGCGTCCTTAATGGTCTCGGCTCCTGTCTGGTAACCTTGGATGCCTTCGGAAACTTTGATTCCTCATCTTTTGCTAATGTATGGTTTTTATGGCTAAATATGGAGCAGCAGTGGTTCCGTACGTGAGTGTTTTTAATCGGTATTCCTGTATTGGTTCCCTCGTATTATATCTCCATAAAATTGTCTGGAACGTTTGGTCTTCTAGATGTACCTTAATCTGACGGTACATTTTTTCTACATCGCTGGAAATTGCTATTCTATGACATCTCCAGCGTAGTAATATATCTGAGAGCTTCTGTTGAAGTCTTGGTCCAGTTGGCATAGTGTTGTTCAGACTTATACCAGTTGATGTTTCAGAAGAAGCGTCAAACACCACCCTTAGTTTGGTTGTAGTGCTTGATTCTTTTATCACTGGTTGGTGAGGTATATAATATTTAGCAGCTGCTTCCGACGAAGGTACCAAGTACATAATATGGTCTAATTCTTCACATTCTCTCATAAATGCCCTATAGTTTACATTTAGTTTATTATCTCTAGCTAATCGTTTTTCAAGCTGCAGTAATCTCGCTGCAGCCCGTTGTTTTGATAGTGTCAACTACTCAAGTAAATACCACTCTGTACATCAATTTTACTAAAGTGTTGCGACGAGTCAGCATTTATTTGGTATACCTAAATACCGCGCCGAAATCCATTACCAGGAGACTAAGGCTAGTGCAAAGTACCTCAAATGGGAAAAGCCCCTCTAGCTAAGTCTCCTCCCAGTGCAAACCACCTTTAATGGGAAACGCCCTTCTGGGAGTATTGAGCGCAGCAGACTAGGTCCAGTGTAAACTACCTTTAATGGGAAACGTCCTTCTGGACCTGTCTCAAACCTAGCTCCTTGTGGGAGTATTGAACGCAGCAGACTTGGTCCAGTGGTCCAGTGCAAACTACCTTTAATGGGAAACGCCCTACTGGACCTGTCTCAAACCTAGCTTCTTCTGGGAGCATTGAACGCAGCAGACTAGGTCCAGTGCGAACTACCTTTATTGGGAAACGCCCTTCTGGACCTGTGTCAAACCCAGCTTCAGTCTTCAGTCACGCCAAGTGTATAGAGGGTACATAAAACAGAGTGGCCTATAAGTAGTACGTCCCTCCGTAGAAGAGACGTCATGATACTATTTCTAGGGTAATATTATTATTATTCCATACATATCTTATTTTACCTATAGCAAGCGAGTTTCTCTCTACCTGAACCCCACCTACGCCCCCAGGTCACGCTCCTGTTCTGACGCCCCAGGATGGTTGTCAGATATTTGGTGGAGGCACCGGGTGTATTGTGGTTGTAATGTATTTTATTATTGTATTGTATTGTATCTTATTGTTTGTATTGTATTTTATTGTATTTCCATTAGGCATCTTGTAATTTTTTTTTATTTTAATTTTTGTTGTCTCTTCTACAAACATTGGAGGCCGATGCTTTTCAGAGGGGGGGCATTATGTCAACTACTTCAGTAAATACCACTTTTTACATCAATTTTACTAAAGTGTGTCGACAAGTCAGCATTTATTTGGTATTAATACCGCGCCGAATTCCATTACCAGAAGACTAAGGCAAGTGCAAAGTACCTCAAATGGGAAAAGCCCCTCTAGCTAAGTCTCCTCCCAGTGCAAACTACCTTTAATGGGAAACACCCTTCTTGACCTGTCTCGAACCCAGTTTCAGTCTTCAGTCACGCCAAGTGTACAGAGGGTACATAATACAGAGTGAGCTATAAGTAGTACGTCCCTCCGTAGAAGAGACGTCATGATACTATTTCTAGGGTAATATTATTATCAATACATATTTTATTTTACCTATACCAAGCGAGTTTCTCTCTACCTGAACCCCACCTACGCCCCCAGGTCACGCTCCTGTTGTGACTTTCCAGGACGAAACGTATAGGGGTTGTGACAATAGTCCTAGGTCTTCAATTTTTTGTGAAAATGTTAGTCGTACAGTGTATTTTGTGTCAGGGTTTCTTATAGTATTTGCTTCAGCAGACTTGGTCCAGTGGTCCAGTGCAAACTACCTTTAATGGGAAACGCCCTACTGGACCTGTCTCAAACCTAGCTTCTTCTGGGAGCATTGAACGCAGCAGACTAGGTCCAGTGCGAACTACCTTTATTGGGAAACGCCCTTCTGGACTTGTGTCAAACCCAGCTTCAGTCTTCAGTCACGCCAAGTGTATAGAGGGTACATAAAACAGAGTGGCCTATAAGTAGTTCGTCCCTCTGTAGAAGAGACGTCATGATACTATTTCTCGGGTAATATTATTATTATTCCATACATATCTTATTTTACCTATACCAAGCGAGTTTCTCTCTACCTGAACCCCACCTACGCCCCCAGGTCACGCTCCTGTTCTGACGCCCCAGGATGGTTGTCAGATATTTGGTAGAGGCACCGGGTGTATTGTATTTTATTGGTTGTAATGTATTTTATTATTGTATTGTATGGTATCTTATTGTTTGTATTGTATTTTATTGTATTTCCATTAGGCATCTTGTCATTGTTTTTATTTTTATTTTTGATGTCTCTTCTACAAACATTGGAGGCCGATGCTTTTCAGAGGGGGGGCATTATGTCAACTACTTCAGTAAATACCACTCTTTACATCAATTTTACTAAAGTGTGTCGACAAGTCAGCATTTATTTGGTAATAATACCGCGCCGAATTCCATTACCAGAAGACTAAGGCTAGTGCAAAGTACCTCAAATGGGAAAAGCCCCTCTAGCTAAGTCTCCTCCCAGTGCAAACTACCTTTAATGGGAAACACCCTTCTTGACCTGTCTCGAACCCAGTTTCAGTCTTCAGTCACGCCAAGTGTACAGAGGGTACATAATACAGAGTGAGCTATAAGTAGTACGTCATGATACTATTTCTAGGGTAATATTATTATCATTACATATTTTATTTTACCTATACCAAGCGAGTTTCTCTCTTCCTGAACCCCACCTACGCCCCTAGGTCACGCTCCTGTTGTGACGTCCCAGGACGAAACGTATAGGGGTTGTGACAATAGTCCTAGGTCATCAATTTTTTGCGAAAATGGTAGTCGTACAGTGTATGTGCCGTCAGGGTTTCTTATAGTATTTGCCTCATAATGTTCCTCACAGTATTGATCATCTTCATTCAAGTGTCTTTGCTGTGTTACCTCCTCTACTTCCCAGAACCTAGTGAGTTGCTTGTCTTCTTCAATAAGCGTTGTCATGTTATGCACCTGTGGTCTGGACCCTGCACGCGTAGTCATGGTTCCAGAGAGGATCCAACCTAATTCTGTATTTTGTGCAAGTAGTCCATCTGTCGTCTTCTTGATACCTTCCAGAATTAGGTCTCCATATTCTTTAGCTCCGAGGATAATATCTACTGGTCCTGGCTTAGAAAATGTTGGATCTGCTAGAATAACATTTTCCCATTGATTAAATTCTACGTTGAATTGTTTTGCAGGCAATCTTGTTAACCTTGATAATAATATACATGGCACTTGGAGTATAAAGTAACTTGCAAAACGAGGCCTAATTGTTTCTTTTATTTGCCACTTGGCCATGAGAGGCTCACCTCCTCCTACCACAGTTATATCAGCCTGAATGCGTTGTCTCGGAATTGCTAAGATTGTGGCAGCTTCTTCAGTTATGAAGGTTGACTGAGAACCAGGATCTACTAGTACACGTATGTGTTGATCTGTTCCATATATGTCTGCTACCCGGACTATTGCGGTGGCTAACAATACCATCTCGTCTTGTCTTTGGTAATGATTTGCAGAGTTACTATGCCGAGAGTTCTGAGAATCTCTTTTTTGATTTTGCTGATCTTGCCGATATCCAGTTTCTTCGTGCAACAGGGTATGATGGAATTTTCGGCACTTGGGATATCGTTCTGTGGAGAGACAGCGACTTTTGGCGTCATGTTTCGGCACAACTTTCCTTCTTTAACAGCTCTCAGTGTTGCAGCGACTGTCAGGACTTGAAATTTTGGGATGTTCATTATTTTTGTTTTGTTCCAAATTCATTTGGAAAAAAAAATGGCAAAAATATATGTTTCATTGTTTCAAATATAACTTTGTTCTTAAAAAATCCATTAGCAGAGTATTTCTATGCATCCCAATAATGATATTATCTCCAATACAAAAAGAAAGCCAACAATGGTATACGATATTCGGTGCATTAGTTTTGTTGTTTTCAAAGCAGTGAATCGAATCGGTATCAGAGTAAATTGGAAAAATGAAAATTCAAGCCCAAAACGATGTCCTAATGAATCTGCAATGCAAAAGTCTGAAACCTTTATAATATTTTGCAAGAATGTTTTTTTTTTAAGATAGAAAAATGTTGAGAACTCTGCGCGTGAAATATTAAGTGCTTGTCACCATAAAAGTAAATATAAATGACGAAAAAATATATAAAACTTTCTTAAGAGGGTTTGGTGCTTTGGAGCTTTCTCTTGAATAAATACTAAAGTTGATTTCAGGGCGGTGCATGTCCTTTCTAGGGCAGAATTACAAAAGTTAATTATCTTTTCAAATATTTAGGCGACGCATAGAAATTCTTACAAGAGGCTAAAATAAGATTCAGCATAAACACGTCAGACATTTAAGATAATCCTCCTTTATTTATCTTTTAAAGTAGACTTTTTTTAACGGCTTGCTTCTTAGCTTAGTTTTTCAGCAAGCAGCAAAAATGTTTTTTTTTTCGGATTCACAAGGATTGAGTTTAAAGGTGATTTTGTTTGTATGTTTTTCTTCAATCTTTCACATTTCAGAGAAAATCGGATGAGAGCAGACAAGAAAGGAATTATAGAAAAATACTGTCCCATCCGAAATTGTTATGGAATATTTCGATCTTTCAAGAATTTTGCTTCATTTATTACTCGAAGCAACCCTGGTGCCAAGAGGAATGAAACACTTAGAACAAATAAGCAAGCATACAGCATTCTCATTTCTAGGGTATCATTGCTCAATTTCTACAAAATAGTACAAAGTTCTGTAATTTATACCTAGGTTGGGTTTGAATAATAAGTTTGAATTATTCTGATTGGTTGTGTTACTAAATTTTCACTTATGTGTTTTGCAAATCATTCAACGACACCAATAAAGGATTAATGCATCCACCCTATTTTCAACTCATACAAACCAAGATGTGTGTTAAATTTGTGTAGACTGATTCCGGAGAGGAGTTCTTAAAAATACTGAATCTGGAGGTTGGGTGAATCTCGAAAATTTTATTTGTGAATTTGGAGTTGTAAGGTCTCTAGGATTGAGATAATAAACTGGATAGTCTTGCCATTCTGTCCAAAAGTCAGTGGCGCCCAAAACTAACCCATCTTTTTCCACGAATTGGGCTAGAGCTTAATTTGGAACGCACAAGAACCTTGGATAAGACAAAGTAAAATGATAGGTTTGAGAGAACATGAAATCATTAAATTTTTTGTACCAATTTTTGGGTGATGATTTTAAACCATATAAAGATTTTTTCAGCTTGACTATTTGACCTTCATTTCTATCAATACCTTTCGGCAATGAAATAAAAACACCGTCATCAATATCGCCATTTAAAAAGGCGCTACAAACATCAAGTTGATATATCTTGAAACAAAATGATTACACATAGCTAAGAAAATCCTTACTGATACCAATTTAGCTACAGGACTATAAATATCATTATTGAACATACCAAGCTCCTGCATAAAACTAATCTTGAATGTTGAAATTTGTCAATTTTTATTCATTTTTCTTTTGAAAACCCATTTACAGTCTATCACTGGTCTATTTATGTCCTCTTTATTTACTGGAGACCATGTTTCATTATCTTCTAATGCTTTTATCTCATTTTCCAAAGCCTTTCTCCAGTTTTTAGCTTCACTAATTATCATTGCATCATCATAACACACAGGATCACTATCATCAAAATCACTTCTCATCAGTAGCACTTTGTCTAGTCTATATCCATTTCAAAATCATCATACATGGTGTTTCTTTTTCGGTCTCTTCTTAAATTATACATTGAATTTACAATTTCTTCATTCGCATCTGAATCATCATCCTCTGGAAAGTTAACTACATCTTGATGTTCAGAATTCTCAATTTCATCTGCTTCACCTACATTTTCGAATAAATTATCATTACTTGGCTCATTTTGTATTTCTTCGCTTTCAAAATCATCAGTTTTGTAACATAATTCTTATGTATTTAATTTATCGTTTACTTTTCCTGTGTTTTTGATACTTTTAGGCATAAAAATAATATCTCTATGTATTTCAACCTTATATTTTTCAGGCATATAGATTCTATATTCTATGATTAAGATTTTGGAAAACTTTGAAAGGTCAGAACTTTTTTCCTATTACCAATAAATAGAAACCTGAAATGTTCTGCGATTCTTATCCCAGTAGAGCAGTTCTAAAGATAAAATTCCAGTAACGAATGAGGACATTTTATCATTTTTCAATTTTTCCGCTGCTCTTTTTCAAACACTTCGTTTCCAAATCTCACAAGACTTCACAATTAAAACCCCAATTATTTAAAGAAGAAATCTCAACATGGAAGACAAATTTACATTTACAAATATTTGAAAACTTTCTCATTATCGCATAAAAACAACCCGCTCATTAAAATAAAATTCAAAAGGGCAAACAAACTCGTTAACCCGAACTTTTTACTCCCTTTAAAACATCGTCCAAATTACTTGAGCGAGAAAAAACCAGCCCAAACGAGTTCTAAGCAACTTTTCTCGGTCCCACTTTTCATTATCTTTGTACCTGTGTTAGTATTGTCCGGACAGGGCATTTTTGCTCTTTAAAATTCTGTTCAAAAAGAAAATCTTGTTTTTAATAGCTAACGCCGCACTTGGAATAGATGAGTGCAAATTCGGGAAAAGCTGAAGAGTAAAGTTTATATTTAGTTATTTAGTTTGAGATTTGTTTATTATGAAAATATTTTCTGTAGACTCTTTTTTGTTCCAATTAAGTTCATTCTCCTTTTACTTTTGAAGTTTTGAAAAGATAATAATAATGATTGCATTGACTATATTCCACCAACTAAATGTTATTAGATTAAAAGCATTCCACAAAAAACTTAACAGATTAATCAAACTCAAACAAACTCGTTGAAAAACGCTGTATTAAAACTCCGTAGCAATTGAACAAGAGGTCTTAAGAAAGTATCGGGCGCCCAAGAAATCGTATTATAAAGCTATTAGCGAATCGTAAAAGGGGATTACCTGTTCGTAAAACAACTCATGGACAATCTAACAAAAAAAGGAAACATAGAATCCGGAATTCTAAAAAAGAAGAATGATTCTGTTTATATTATATATAAATAATAAAAACTAAATCGTAATAAGAGGGAGTTATTGCATGAAAAGCTATGTTACCTTGCCTTCTCAGAGAGCAAATTTAACATGGAATTGATTGAATACTCTTTTACTACAACAAGAGAAAATAATCTGCTCAAATTCGTTTGCTCAAAGTTCTACAGATAATAAATTATGATAGTAAGAGATTACTTTAATCCAATTTTGGCCTGAGAATTTGAAAATCTCAAGTCATAAAATAACCTCCACTAAATCTTAAGCCTCTAATTCCCAATAACTCTCGCTTAACGACACCCATAAGACCAAAGCAGTAATAAAACACGCACCACAGTATTTAAAACGTCTAATAATTCTCCAATATAAGCAATTTCAGTGCCCCCCCCCCCACCCCCCCCCCCCCCCCCCCCCCCCCCCCCCCCCCCCCCCCCCCCCCCCCCCCCCCCCCCCCCCCCCCCCCCCCCCCCCCCCCCCCCCCCCCCCCCCCCCCCCCCCCCCCCCCCCCCCCCCCCCCCCCCCCCCCCCTCGATGAAATCCTACTGTTTAAACTCGCGGCAATTTCTTTCCTTTTCCCACACTTTATGTCCCAATTTGCTTTTATGGTCGTAATTTTAAAAATATTGTCACTAGCAAAATAGAAAACGCTTTCCGTGCGCTTTTCGTTTTATTTAGTTACTCCCCGCTAGTTTCGTTAGGGGATTTCGGCTTTCAAGACTGGGTTCTTGATTGGATTGGGACCACGGAAATTGCATTTATATTCGTTTTTAAAGGGGTGGACAGGTTTTTGAGTGATGGCACTTTCCATGCACGCGCTTATAAAATATGCAAAACTCTTATTTCGTGTCTTAAGGGACCATAAAATATTTATAGGTATCTTTCCTGACATGGATTTTCGTTTAAAGGATGAAATATTCAGCATCGGCATTAATTATTTGGAGAGGGGCGACAGAACTCACAACGACAAGATTTTATCCTGAAAGACAAAGCCCTGCTGACAAATTTGTGTTTCATTAATTTCGAAAATACGCGGGGGATTGAATCGATGAAATTTTATGAAATTTTATTCGACTCCTAATTAGTTAGTGGTACAGCACTAAATATTTGAAAAACATTAATGTTTTCAAAAATCGCAATATATAGATCTGTCGGTGATAACGCATAGCAAATCCACCTACAAGGCAAAGCTGGCCAAGCTCCAACGACTTTCTTGCCTAGCTACAAATGGAGCCTTTAGAACCACCCCAACAATTCTGTCGGGACATTGCACACTTAAGAAACATTGCTGTTGCCAAAAACACTTCGCCGCTTCGTGTGGCTCGAGAAAATAGACCCGCGGTTTTTCGTTTGCCGCGACCGGTTAAATCAAGACGGTTCCGCTGCACTCCTACGCATGGGACCTGAACTTCTTCAATGAGCTGGTCAGCTGAGTGGAGTTTGGAAGTAGAGCAAGGTAAGGTGAGAAAATATCTTTTTCAGTTTTGATATCATTCAAATTCAGTTTGAAATATTCCATCGATTACCATTCTATCAGCAACCTGTGGATTTTCCATTTTTAATTTCGGCACATTAATTTGGTTGGATTCTGGTTGGAAGAAGGTGTACACCTGCAAATTCTGTTAAGACGGAGAAAAGAAACCTCAACATCTTCTACTGAACTGCAATACCGTTAGTCGTTCAAGGATGAAGAACCTGGGAAGTCCCCTTAAACAGTTGGGAAACATTCCGGCCCTGGAACCGATAGATTTACGACCACGGTCAATCAGGTACTATTTGCTTTTTTGCTTTTCATTCCTTTTCTGTTTAGCAAACTTCTTGATTTTTGGTACCTGACAGTCGAACATGAAACACAAGGGTTTTTTCGTGAATCTTAGGTGCCCTTCACTTCTCTTGCAGTGGCGGGTTGTTTGTTCTAAGTCAGGTAAATATAGCCAGTGGTGTAACATTCGGCTGTCCTGACTTAGGAGCGGCCTCGCGACGTAAAAAAAACTGATAGCTCACTAGGCTATTTCTCACTCTGAAAAGTAAATGGGGTTATGTTGTATTTTATTTTTTTGTTTGTTTAGAAGCACACGTGGCTTCTTTCTAGCTCTGCATTGAACTGGAAGGTTACCTGGACTTTTTTTTTCTGAAGGTTCACTGGACCTCTTTTTTTTTGGAGGTTCACTGGACCTCTGTTTTTTTTTAAGGTTCACTGGACCTTTGTTTTATGAACATTTACTGGACCTTTATTTTATGAAAGTTCACTAGACTTTTTTAAAAAGGTTCATCATCTAAATATTAAGCACACTAGGCTTAAGTGGTCTTTTAAACTTCACCATGTACATTGAACACGGTAAACTTCTTAGCACACTAGGCTAATGTTATTGGTATAATAACCTACACCATGCAATTTGCGTGAGTTCAGTTCCTAATTATGATCTACTTTATAATTTTATTTTATTGCATAGAGTTTTTCTAATTTAGTCTGAGGTTTAAATAGTTTAAGGCGGCCACTGGCCACTACACCTCTAAAACGTCTTTTATCTTTTAAGAATGACACTACTCTGTACCTATCATTCCCCAAACAGTCTATAGTTTTTACGGGTCCAATATATTTTGGGACTAATTTTCCGCTGGTAAGTCCTTGGATAAGGTGAGTTCGCTGTACCAACACGGTATCCCCTATCTCAAATTTCAATGGTTTTCTTTTGTTTGTGTCGAAACGACGTTTCATGTTCTTAGCTCTAATATCGCAGCGCTTTTTCTAGGTTCGAAGGTGGTTGCTGAGCTAAACGGATTTCATTTTCTGCATTTGATCTAAATCCATACAACAATACACTCGGTAGTAAACCTGTAGTTGCATTCTGCGAACTATTGATTTCCCTCTGAATTTGAATTAGATGCTTGTCCCAGCTTTCATGTCCATCTTCACTCGCTGTCAGATCCTCTAATACGGTGTAAATGATCCACTTGTCCGTTGTTCTTGGGAATGCTATGGCGTTCTTAACATGTTTGATGCTGTATTTTTCGCAGAAATCTCTGAAAGTTTTGCTGTTGATCCTTTGCCTCTATCGAATTGCCCTCAGCACTTTTACAGAAGGGTCTTGCATGATCTAGATGTAAGGTATGAAGCGCTTGTGTAATTCAACTCTAAGTTTTCCTGTTGGCCTTTTTTGACACCATACAAGGAATAGAGTTTCCAACAAACTTTTTAATAAATTTTCTCATATCGTTGAACCAGTACGTTTCTTTGGCTGCATTGTAAGTCCATTTTGTGTTTTTCCTCGGGAGAAAAGTTAAGGGTTTGACCTTCAATGCAAATTTCTCTAAATACTTCCTAAAATAGGTGGCCAATCCAATAAACTGTCTGGTCTGATGCACATTTGTGGGGGCTGGAAATTTTTCAACTGCCTCGAGCTTTTTGGGCGATGGTTTAAATATCCCTTTCGAAATTTCTACTCTACGAATCTTTAAGAAACTCACATTTTCCGATGTTTGATGTAAGTCCAACAAGATCCAATAAGCATAACACATCTTTTCAGTCTCTGTTCGTACGTCTCAGCTACAATTAAGACATCATCCAGATATACCTGAGTATATTGATGCCTAACTTTACCTAAAGCGAAATTGATAGCTCTCTGAAATGCAGCCGGTGCATTAGAAAGGCCAAATGGGACCCTAATGCACAGATAGTGTCCATCGGGCGTACCGAAAGCAGTATATTTCCGGCTTTCATCCGCCATCTTTATTTGATGATATCCGGCTTTCAAATCTAGGGTTGTAAAAATATTATTTCCATTTACTCGTTTGATCAGGTCTTCTATTAAAGGTGGTCTTTAACTGAAATTGCATTCAGTCTTTTATAATCACATGCCATTTTATATCCTCCATTCTTTTTTTTAACAATAAAATTTGGCTGGAGTATGGTGTATTCGCTGATTCTATTATTCCTTTTTCAAGCAGTTCTTGGATTATTTCTCGGACTTTTTTTTCTCTTTCAAACTCTGATAGGCGATATGGTTTACTTGATATAGAGATACTAGAGGTTAGTTTTATTACCAATTCTATATCTATATCATAAAGAAGAGAGCTATTCTCCTGAAAAAAAGGATATTTTGTTAAAATATTGTTAATTTCTTCAGTGACCTTAGTGGAATTATTGTTGCTTTCGTACCATCTCCCTCTTGCCACACATGTGTCTTTTTCCAGAGTTATTTTTCGAGGCCCATATTTAATACTCGCAGCTTAGTTCTATCAAGATTCATTTTTAATTTATTTACAGGTACAATTAAAGTAGAATTGTTTCAATTCTGCTCCGAAAAAATAGAATTGACTATGCCCTCTGATTTACCCTCATCTACTGCTGTAGAAACGCTGATAAAATTCACACCTGGATTTAAAGTAGTTTTTCCAAAACATTGATTCGGATTTTATCATAATTCACTACACATCCTGGCACTTCTTCAAAAAAATTGGTTTCGGTCAAATGTAGATGTTTTGCTATCTTGTAATAGTATATTACATGCGGAGGTAGAAAGTGTTTCATTATTGTCGAGAGATACTATGGTTGACCGAGGTGCGAAGCGCCGAGGTCAACCAATTTTCGAGACAATAATGTGAAAACTTTCCAACGAATTATGTATACTATTTTATTTTGAACCATTAATTATTGAAAAACATAAGGTAAAAATCACGGAAAAAATATGACAAAAATGGAATTTCGACTGACAGTCTGACACCGACATTGACATCTTATGAAATTTCAACAATATAAACACATGTGACATCTACTTCTAAATACAAACATGGCACCTGGATTTGTGTTTAGGTGTGAAAACAATTTATCAGGGCCGAAAGTGAGTTATCCAGAGTCCTTATTCTTGAAACAGGGGAGCAGTGTTCCCAGGGGAACGAGTGTTTCGACTTTATTACCTATATTATCATTTCCATATCATTGAGAAAGACAAAACACTCGTTTTTTTGGGAACGTTACTCCTCTGTTTCAAGAATCAGGACCCAGGCCGAAAGTGACAGAAGAATAGTCACTTTCGGCCTGCTTTAAAGTAAACAAAAGTAAAGTGACATTTTCGAACCTTCAAACCAGTAAGGAATGCGAAAATTACATATGGTCCAAAATAATAGTATATTACATGCGGAGGTGGAAAGTGTTTCATTATTGTCGAGAGATACTAATTCTCGAGACAATAATGTGAAAACTTTTCACTAAATTATGTATACTATTTTATTTTGAACCATTAATTATTGAAAAAAATAAGGTAAGAATTTGACAAAAATAGAATTTCGACTGACAGTCTGACCACAGCATATACAAAAACAATCAGCAGGCTAACTCTCACGCGCATCTTTTCTGCGCACGCCGCCATTAGGGGATTCCATCCTGTCATTAAACGGCAGGGACGTCGTAATTTTGTTTTATTTCTTTATTTCTGACAGAAGTCATAGGCGTGCGGTGTAGAGCGGAATTTTAGTTATGATTTTCAAAGTGATTTTAGTATATTCGTGTTGTCATTTATGGTGTTATCTGTTATCAGTTATCATTGTTGTATATTTAATAATAATAATAATAATAAATTACTAATTATAAATATTATTATATGTAAGTAATAATAAATTAGTTTATTTAAAGCGAATACGACTCTGTGACACGAGAGAAAAAACCTAAATTATTGTTAATCAGGCCCTGTCTCGTACCCCAAAATGGCCGCTAGTGACATCCCGACCATGAATTCCTTTACTACACGGGCTGTCACTCAAGTTAGCCTGCTGATTGTTTTTGTATATGCTGTGGTCTGACACCGATATTGACATCTTATGAAATTTCAACAATATAAACATATGTGACATCTACTTCTAAATACAAACATTGCACCTGGATTTGTGTTTAGGTGTGAAAGAACAATTTATCAGGGCCGAAAGTGACAGGAGAACAGTCACTTTCCGCCTGCTTTAAAGTAAACAAAAGTAAAGTGACATTTTCGAACCTCCAAACCAGTAAGGAATGCATTAATTACATATATGGTTCAAAATAAACAAATATTCCTTCTCTTTCTGTAACCGAACTCCCTATTAAAACCTCTACATTTTGCATTTTATCAGGAACAATATAAAAGTCAGTAATACATTTTAATTTACTTTGAAGAATTACTGACAACAGCGGGCAGAGTTTAAAGAACAAAAGGAACAGACGCGAAATATAAAAACTGTAGGATTACCAATAAGAGTTATGCAAGAAGAAGTTAAAAAACACTGTAGGCTCAGGAGAAATATATAAAGAACTGATAAAGGACCAATGGATCTCTAAGAATGGACCAATAAACTTTACAAACATTTAACAAAACTATTTCAAACATGCATAGATAAAAATGAAGTACCGGAAGAGTGGAAAATAAGTTATTTAACAACGATATATAAGAAAGGAGACAGAAACAAATGCGAGAACCACCGAGGAATTGCAGTAACAAATATGCTGAGCAGAGTGTATGGAAAACTCCATAAAGCCAGAATAGAGAACGAGTACAAAGATAGTGAGGCAGAAGAACATGCCGGTTTTAGAGCAGGAAGATCAACTGTAGACCTTGTGTAACTTTGATAATTGTCTTTCTAAACTAATCACTCTGCGCTTCAGATTTCGCTGTTGTCTTTTGCACATTTCCGATCACCACTACTTCTGCTTGAGCTAGAGAAGCTTGAACTAGAACTAGAACTAGAGCAAGTACTAGAGCTTGAATCGCGACGACGCTGTTTTTCTTTATGCTTAGGCATTTTATCAAGTTTTTTTTCAAAATATTAAATAAATACAGTTAAAGTTTTTACAAAATATCTCGTGACTCAACACGCGGATGAATTTCACTTCTGATTTGTTAATTCCTTCTTTTTCTGTTTAGCAAGCTTCTTGATTTTTGGTACCTGACAGTCGAACAAAAAAAAACACAAGGGTACCTAACAATACATACATGAGCTTCAACCTCATTAAAAAGTTTATCACCCAGGCGTGTCAACTTCAGAGAACTTAGAGAAAGGCTGTCAGCAATAACCTACCTAAATCAGGCCCGTAGCTAGAGGGGGGCCAGAGTGGGCAATGCCACCTCTGAAAGAAAAAGTTGCCCACTCTAGAGTAGACTAGAAAAAAATATATTTAATGTAGGAAAAAAAAAACATAAAATCACAAAGCAAATTATGTGATTTATGGGTCAATTCTGTGCACATCTGTAAGCAATTCTAAAATTTCTATAAGCCTATAGCTGCCTAAAGACCATTTGTAATTCTGCACTTTCTGTAGATTACAGAATGTACAGAATAGGATGGTGAATATTTCCAATGGAGTGTTTGGCAATTGATGCGTTTTGCAGTGTCTATAGGCTTACAGAAATTTATAGATTTGCTTACAGATGTGCACAGAATTGACCCGTTAATTTCTGTTTTCCCGTATAATATTATCAATGCTTTTATAAACTCCAATTATTTTGAAAAAGTTTACGCCTATTTACTGCGACCGTTTATAAAATCACAGTTTAGTTCATATTTTACCTTAAGATGGGCGGCATTAATGACATTTGAAATCTGTTACTTCTGTGCTCTTATTGGTTGATTTTTTAAAATTCGTCTGCAAAGAGAAAAAAAACTCACATCAGAATTGGCTCAAAATTGGCATAAATATTCTTTGATCTACAATCCGAATATTTCGGTTTTTCGATATTTTGCGAGATTTTAGAAATAATCCATAACGACTATAGGCAACCAGGGCTGGGACTCTGTAATGGATAGAGATCGTTATCCCTATCGCTATGGTACTTGCTATCTTCTTCTCTCTCTTGGAAATCAATAGAGAGGGTACATCAATAAAGAAAAAATCTCTATTCGTTAGAGAGTCCTAGTCCAGATATACACTTTCCATTTCGAGAAAAACGCAAATTATCGAAAAACTAAAATATTCGGATTGTACATAATCCATCAAAGAATATTTATGCCACTTTTGAGCCAATTCTGATGTGAGTTTTTCTTTCTCTTTGCAGACGAATTTTAAAAAATCTACATGGAACTGACAGATTTCAATGTCATTAGCGCCCCTTCAAGAGCGCTCTTATGTATTTTTATTATTTCTTTGTGTTTTGTTAAGCTTTTATATTTCATAATCAGTTATTATATGTACTTTGGAAAGTGAAGTTTTTGCACCTTGTCCGTGATTTTAAGTAATGCTGAAAAAAACAAAAAGTTTGCTCCCTCTAAATTTTCGGTTGCCCCATCTGGAATCAAAACCTGGCTACAGGCCTGACCTAAATATCATATAATTACATTGCAAAATTTCAAGTAATTGAAGGCCGTTTTACAGCTTGCAAGAAAACTTGAATGCAATTTTTTGCATGCAAAAAAATTGCATTCAAGATTTCTTGCACGTCGTTTTACACCTTGCAATTTGACTTGTTTTCTTTTAAACCTTAACCATACTTTTTTGTTTTTAATGTTGTGTTATTGATGTTTGTATTTTCCAAAAGTGAAAAAAGTGATTATAAGTCGATATAAAAAGAAGAAAGCAATAGCAGCCACTTTAAGCATCATAATTGCTGGAAATTCCCCAACTTGCGCGAAAACCTTCAAGAAAAATGGCATCAAACCGATTGCATGCAATGCCATTCAAGTTTCAAGAATCTTGCAGAAAACAATCTGCGCATGCCCTCGTTCAAGTTTCTTGCATATTGCAAATAGAATTGCAAGCTGTAAAACGGCCTTGATACTTGTTCACGTGTTTATATATTATGACAACCAAAATGCATTTATTTTAAAATCCGAATCAAATAAAGCAAATTCCCAAAGTTCAAAGTCAATTCAGAACCAATTTTGTTATTGGAAAACTTGAAAATTGAACGTCCCTTCGTTGTCCAAGTCAAATAGCCGGACGAATCAAAACAACTTTTCTGGCAAACAATCTTTCCATTTCCTTTGGAAAAGCATATCGATGGAAAACTGAGGATGCACTGCATCGTACACATGAAAATCGTATTTCTTCATTGGGTTTATTGAGATAGAATAAATATCTAAAAATACAATATTGGAAGTTTTCATCAATAATAAACTCTTCTTAACTAAAAGGGAAAATCCGCTTGTGGGAATATGGAAAAATAACTAAAATTATTAATATTTCCTTTCAATATTGAAGCGCTAGAAGTACACGCTGCTACAGCACAATAGCTTTTCTTTATCGTGAATTCGTTAACAGGCGGCGGCCCCCTGGGGAACGCTGCTGGCTGGATATTGTATTCCGAAATGTAGGTTTTACATGATGTAGCAGGTCTTAAGATGTGGGCAAAATTTATTTAATTTTCCATGGGATTTGATAAAGAAAGCTTTTGCTTTGCTCTTTAATTTAAAAGGTAATTTTAGGTTTTCCCATTCGATTTTTATTCAATAAAATTCCCTTGGAAATTTATCGAAAAACCTAATTTTAGCTTTCGAAAAATAAGGACGAAAAGGGTCGGTCTTGAAAAGGTAAAATACATTTGTACGCCTTATTCATCGGTTCGTATGCATACAAGATAGATTTGCATTCGATTGGATCGGAGGTTTTTTTTTGCTTTAACTCTGTACAGAATGAATATATTTTTGTATTTTTTTTTCTTGGTTATAAAGCCTCAATTGAGAACTGCTTTCAGTAAAAGAAAAAGAAATTGAGTTTTTTTAGACTCTATAAAAATCTTATGCTTATATCTCGCACTTGTTGATGGTACAGATCGTCTTTGCTCTATCAAAAGTGTCTTTGTAGAGTTTACTGTCTATAATAATTTTTTTTTGTCTGAACATGGTTTTCACGATTCAAGTCGTTCGAATGAAAAGAAAATGGAGATTTCAGACTAATTAATGAAGTCAGCTTCAGGGAAAAAATGGTTGAACTGTGATTTCTTTCTGATCAGAGGCTGAGGAAAGAAGCAAATGAGCTCGTTAACTATCCCTAGTACCTCTGCTTCTTTTCCAGAACACACAATTTTGAAGGATTTTGAGACATTAAAAAGAAATCAATAGCGGACAAGGAAACAAATAAATTTGATCAATTTCCATTTAATTTGGATCAGGTTCAATGTCAAATCGCAAACCGAACAAGAAGTTCCTAAGTTCCCTAAAAATTCCTGTCGTTTTTAATTGTAATTTTCATTAGCTAGGCCCCAATGGATTTTTACTTTTTAATTTCTCCCATCCGCAAACCTTGTAAAACTAGTAAACTGTCAGTCCTCTGGGGAGACCCTCCTCAACAAACTTGTATTAAAACTAGACTCGAAAAATTCTTAAACCTCAATTATTTTCCGAGAGAATTTTCTCATTAGACGCTGGACTAGTTTAATATTTGTGACATTAATAATTGTTGTTGCAGTTAAAAAAGCAACATCGGCAACGTCGCACGTCGTTGTTCTGAAAACCTAATATCAAAGAAAAAAAGAAGTGAGTCTGTCTCTGGAAACGTAAGATATACGTTTGTTTTTGATTTCGGCAACAGAGGTTAGAAATTTTTACTCGCTTTGATTTCCCATTCTCGAATAGTAATTAACTTGTTTCTCGATTAGTTTTGGCAATTGCGATTGCAGATTTTGTGCCCGAAGTAGTAACAGAAAGGCTAAAGTGTTTTATTTATGAAAATCCTTTAAACCCTTCCTTAGCACCAATAGGCTTTCTAGGTACCGGCGACCTGTGGAAAAAGTGAGTATTCTCGGAGAAAAAGGGCAGCGGAAAATACAAGTTAAACTCCGCTCTTCTTTCATGGTGCTGTACGACCCGGATTAACAAAAACTCTTGATAAAATCCACAATAAAAAACAATTTAGGTTAGGTTAAAATATCTAACCTGAAATTAGAAGTAAAACTCGGAAAATCAGAAGAAAAACTCGGATAGTAAGAGGAAAAACTCGGAAAGTGGAGGAAAACTCGAAAATTGGTTGAAAAATCTCAAAAATTGGTGACTATTTGTGTGGCTCGGCAGGAAAATCTTAAAAATCGTTGATTATTTGTGTGGGACTTGGCTGGAAAATCTCGGAAGAAGCTGCAAAATCTCGGAAGAAGCTGGTAAATCTCGAAAGAAGCTGGTAAATCTCGGAAATAGTGTTTATTTGGGTTACTCAGCAAGGAAAACTTGGTGAAAAGTGATTCCTCATGTGAAATAACAAGAAAACTTGTAATTTAAAGACACTGGTAAGAATTTTCCTTTATATTAGACTTTTGAAACGTACATTTTCATTAGTATTAGTATTACAAATTGGATTGTAATCTCGGCTCAAAGCATCATTTAACTCGGTCTCGATTCTCGAACTCGGTGGAAGAAAACTCTGTTTCATTCTTGGTTTACTTTGTACTCGACTTTGTATATTCCAACTCTCGATATACCAATGTTATTCTTTTCTTTGATGTAGTTTTTGATTTATTGAATTTTGTACATTTTTATTTGTTAGATTTTGAAGTGTTCATAAAAAATGTCTGATCACGGCTCGGAAACTAGTGATAGAATTACAGCAGAGGAATTGGTTAAGACCCGAAAAATACATAAATCAAATATAACTCGAATTGAGACATGGATAAACAAAAACTTAGACAAAGAACTCGATATTGAAGAGTACATTACAAGAGAAACGTTTTTAACAAATTCCTTTGGCAGTTATTCAGATATTCAAGACAAGTTAGAGCTGCTCGATGATTCCTATTCTACGGATAGAGATGTAGTTTTGGAAAAGTTTTTTGGCTGTAGTGCTTATTTGAAAAAGATTGTAAAAAATAAAATATGTCGAGCACAAAATTTGCAATCTCAGGCCCTCGCTCAAACACAAAATATTCAACCTCAACAAGTTTCCCAAGGACCGTCTCACTCAGTTAAATTACCTGAATTAACAATACAACCCTTTTACGGTGACATTGCCAAATGGCCCTCCTTTTACGAAATATTCAATAATCTCATAGCAAATGATCAGAATCTGTCTGATGTGCAAAGATTAATATATTTGAAGTCATATTTGAGAAAAGAACCCCTACAATTAATTGACAATCTTGAAGTTATTGGTTCTAATTTTCAAATTGCTTTTAATATTTTAATTGAAAGGTACGAAAACAAGTTTCTCATTGTAAATACCTACATAAAAAATTTACTTGGTATTAGTAGCGTCTCAACAAGAGGAAACTCAACAACACTTAGGGATTTTTTAACTCAAATAAAAAAGAATAAAGGTTCTTTAGATAATTGCAATGTCTCGGACAAACTTTCTGATTTAATTCTTATTCATATTTTGTCTCAGAAACTAGATTTTGGGTTAAGAAAGGCCTTTGAATCAGAAAGAAATGCTAATCAGCTGCCATCTCTTGGAGAGTTTTTACTTTTTTTGGATAGAAAGTGTTCGGTTCTTGAAAATTTGTCTCAAGATGAGAAGCCGGCTGAAAAGCCAGTTTTTCACAAAAGAAGTGCTCATTATGGAGCGAATATTGCACCTAACAACTCTAACCTTGACAATCCCCCTCGTTATCACAAATGTTTCCTCTGCAAATCTGACACTCATAAAATATACACTTGTCACGCATTCACCAGTATGTCCCATGCTGAAAAAATAAAAGCCATAAAAGAAGCCAAAGCTTGCTTTAACTGCCTGGCTAGTGGGCACATGTCTTCAAATTGTTCATCATCGCAAAAGTGCTTCAAATGCCAACAACCCCATCATTCTCTCTTGCATAACAATAGTCCAAATGGTGTGGAAAATAATACCAACCAAAGTTTTTCTCGTACTGGAGGTAATCGAGTGACTCATCTTAGTCAACAGTCAAAAAATCTCAACGAACCATCTAACAATTCTTCAAATAATTCATGTACGCTACCCACTATTTCAGCACTATCTACCACAAGAGACGTTCTACTTGCTACAGCTTGCATTTTGATTTATGATGCGCAGGGTAACCCTCTAATAGTAAAATGTTTAACAGACTCTGGAAGTCAAGTATCATTCATCACACAAAGGCTTTTAAAAGAACTAAATTTTCCTCCATATACCAAGACGTTGCAGATAACTGGCATTTCTCAAAGTTGTCTACAATCAAAAAATATGGTAGACATAAAATTTCATTCACTACTTGATACAAGAAAAAGTTTTAAAATACCTTGTGTTGTGTTAGAAAAAATTACATGTCAGCTCCCACAGTTATCCATTGATATAAATTCGCTAAATATCCCTGATGATGTCAGACTAGCTGACCCTACCTTTTGCACCCCCTCGGAAGTAGATATGTTATTGGGTGCTGATATTTATTTCGATTTAATCACGGATGGTTTAATTAATCTCGGAAAAGGGCTACCGACCCTACAAAACTCGATCCTAGGATATTTGGTTGCAGGAAATATTCCTATTTCTCAGCCGGAAAGGTTAAATAATTATTTATGTATTATGGATACTCACCTCTCGGCTCATCTCTATTCTTCAAATCACTCAAGTGCCAATTTTCTGAATAATTTCTCTGAAACAGATATTGATGCCTCAGAGGCTTTTTTGGTAAAATTTTGGAAGATAGAGGAAATTCCAGAAAAAACTCTTTTATCCTCTCAAGACGAACTCTCAGAAAATATATTTAAAAAAACAACATTAAGACTCCCGGATGGTAGATACCAAGTATATTTGCCTTTGGTCGAGCCAAATGCACATAGGCGACTAGGTGAATCTTTTAATCAAGCGAAAAAGCGCTTTCTCAACCTTGAGAAGAGGTTGGCAAAATATGAAAATTTGAATTCAAAATACAGAGAATTTATTGAAGAATATGTTGCTCTCGGTCACGCTCGATATGTTCCTCTTTCTCTCATGGAAAGTTCTTCAGAACACAAATATTTTATCCCACACCATTGTGTTTTGAGAGAAAATAGTTTAACCACCAAGCTAAGGGTCGTGTTCGATGCTTCAATGAAGTCTTCAACAGGCGTTTCACTGAATGACATTTTGTTGAAGGGATATATTGTGCAGTCAGAATTATTTGATATCCTTATCCGTTTCAGGACCTTCAAATTTGTACTGACAGCTGACATGCAGAAGATGTTCCGGCAAATACAAATTAACCCGAATCAAACCTTCTTGCTCAATATTCTGTGGCGTGATAGTCCCGATAAAGAGCTAAACTGTATTGAACTCACAACGATCACTTATGGAACAAACTGCGCTCCATATTTAAGCACTCGTTGTTTGGTAGATTTAGCGGAAAGCAATTCACAGAAATACCCCCTAGCTTCAGATGCATTGTTGAATTCCTGCTATGTAGATGATGTTCTATATGGAGCTAACGATTTAAATACTCTAGTTGAAGCTTATCAGCAAATAACCGATGTTCTAAACTCGGCACGTATTTCCCTCCATAAGTGGTGTTCTAATTCATCAGAATTTTTAAGCACAGTTTCTGAATGTTCCCAAGAAAGTAACTATGTGATTAACCCTGAAAACGCTACAAACAAGGTCTTAGGCCTTCTATGGAATTCAAAGTCGGACAGTTTTTCGATTTTCTTCCCCAGTTCTGAACTCAAAGAAATCTACACAAAAAGAGAAGTTTTAGCATACATCAGTTCAATTTTTGACCCCAAGGGACTCATAAACCCTATAGTAGTCTCAGCCAAATTTATAATGCACAAAATTTGGTTGGCTAAACTCAAATGGGACGAATGTCTCGACACAGAACTCATGAATGAGTGGATAACTTTTCTGAAAAATCTTCCCTCACTCTCAAACATAACAATTTCACGACCTATTTTGTTATTTCATACTCCTCTTAAAATTGAAATTCACGTTTTCGCAGATGCAAGCCTAAAGGCTTATGGAGCCTGTGCTTACCTTCGAGTGGTGTACACAGATAAAAAAGTTAGTTGTAATTTAATCACGTCCAAAAGTCGAGTAGCCCCAATTAAGACAGTCACACTCCCAAGGTTAGTTTCAAAAATCACAACCATTTTAACAAATAAGATTGTAAATTATGAATCCATTAATATGTTGACTGATTCAGAAATTGTATTGGCCTGGATCAAATCTCATCCTTCCAAATGGTCCGTATTTGTTTCCAATAGGGTTAGTCAAATTCAAGAACTCACCAAAAACTATACTTGGCGACATGTTAAGTCAAAAGAAAATCCAGCGGACGTACTGTCTCGTGGAATTTCTCCTTGTGAACTAAAGGACTCTTATCTGTGGTGGCATGGTTCTCAATTTTTACAACACCCGAATTTGAATCTCAACAATTTCAACACTAAAGTTAAAACTGAACAGCTCCCCGAAGAAAGAAAGACAGTGCATCTTAATAAGGTCAACGAGTTGGATTTTTATGATACAGTTCTTTTAAAGTATTCATCCTATATTAGACTCCAAAGACGTATCGCCTACTCATTACGATTTATGAATAATTCTCGCAAAAACTCTGAAAAAATGGTAGGGCCACTCTCTGTGCCAGAATTAAGATTGGCAGAAATTAAAATTGTACATATAATTCAGTTGAAATTTTTCTCCGAAGAAATCCAGAGTTTAAAATTTAAAAAATTCATTCAAAATAAATCTTTACTAAAGTTAAATATTTTTCTGGATCAGGATTGTATTTTACGAGTTGGTGGACGTTTGACAAATGCTCATGTTCCTTATCATCAGAAATACCCTATTTTACTACCATCAAAGTGCTTTGTAGTGAGATTGCTCCTCCAAAGAGAACATATCAACCTTGGTCATTCTGGACCGCAAAACACTCTATCGAATATGCGTTTAAAGTATTGGCCTCTAGATGGCTTACGAGAAATTAAAAGAATAATATATAACTGCATCATCTGCTCTCGATTTAAAGCAAAGGTTGCTTCCCAAATCATGGGTGACTT
Organism: Ceutorhynchus assimilis; assembly: GCA_917834065.1. Lineage (NCBI taxonomy): Eukaryota > Metazoa > Arthropoda > Insecta > Coleoptera > Curculionidae > Ceutorhynchus > Ceutorhynchus assimilis. Next base: position 12,452,595 of record OU892281.1, read on the forward strand.
GCCTAAGGAACGCCTCCAAATCTCCAGAGCATTTACAAATGTGGGTGTTGATTATGGCGGTCCATTTTTACTCAAAACTTCGAAGTTGCGTCGAGCTCCTTTAAGCAAGTGCTGCATTGCAATATTTGTTTGTCTAGTAACGCACGGAGTCCTTTTTACTGACATTAAAGTGCTTCATTGCCAGGAGGGGTAAACCGGCCTTGATATATTCGGATAATGGTACGAATTTTTTGGGTGCAAAAAATCAATTAAACGAATTTTTTGAGTTTTTTAAAAGACAAGATACATCTGAAGCTGTGCAAACCTATCTCTCTACCTTGGAAATTCAATGGAAATTCATACCGGCTCGCTCTCCACATCATGGTGGAATATGGGAAGCTGCCATAAAAAGTGCCAAGTACAACCTAATTAGAAACAAACTGCTTCAGATAATATAAAGGTCAATGACCTTGTTTTGATCAAGGATGAAACTGCTCCACCTCTCAAATGGCCTTTAGGAAGAGTGGTTGAGATTTTTCCTGGTAAGGATGGAAGGGTTAGAATTGTCAAGGTTCAGACTCAGTATGGAGTTTATAGTCGGTCGATTGTAAAAATTTGTCCACTCCCTATCAATGATTAATATTAAAACAATCTCGCACGATTTTTACAACTGTAAATAATTCTTTGTTTTAGTAGTTAAATGTAGATATTATATTTTTAGTGTTAATCAGTTGCTAAATATTTGATTTATTGAAACTGAGGTTTCAACGCGGGGGAGCTATGTTGCAGTTAAAAAAGCAACATCGGCAACGTCGCACGTCGTTGTTCTGAAAACCTAATGTCAAAGAAAAAAAGAAGTGAGTCTGTCTCTGGAAACGTAAGATATACGTTTGTTTTTGATTTCGGCAACAGAGGTTAGAAATTTTTACTCGCTTTGATTTCCCATTCTCGAATAGTAATTAACTTGTTTCTCGATTAGTTTTGGCAATTGCGATTGCAGATTTTGTGCCCGAAGTAGTAACAGAAAGGCTAAAGTGTTTTATTTATGAAAATCCTTTAAACCCTTCCTTAGCACCAATAGGGTTTCTAGGTACCGGCGACCTGTGGAAAAAGTGAGTATTCTCGGAGGAAAAGGGCAGCGGAAAATACAAGTTAAACTCCGCTCTTCTTTCAATTGTTCTCTATACCATATTGAGATTATTGCATACTTTTTTTAGGTTAATTATTTTCTATGTATTCCGCCCTTACTCCATATTTCAGTAGATTCCTGATATTTCTCTGTTTACAGGTTTTATGTGGTTAAGGTTTTTCTGGATATAATTCCAAATATCAATCAGAAGAAAGGACATTGTTATGATGCTTTTTTCCATCCATCCTTTATTTTATTTCTCTGTCTGTATTATTAATTGTTTCAATTTTCCTTTCCTTATCGGCTTTCTCTTATATCTTTTTCTTCCTTCTTCCCATATTTTTCATCATGTGTAGGTACTCTATCCTTCATTATTGTTTGGTGTGTCGTATCCTTTTCCATTGTGTTTTGAACAAGTATTTTTACTAAATTTTTCCGACCCATGGACGTTTTTGGCAACCTTATGATGTTCATACAATGCTTTGTTTGAAGTGTAACGCAAACTGTGAAAATTTCACCAAATTATTTACATTGAAAAAAAAAACTGAAACTACATAGCTATTCTTAACACATAAACAATAGGAAGTCGTGAAACCAACTTTGCATTAAACCATAGACAATGGAAACCGCCCCGCAGTCTGTTTGCCTAATGAGGGAAAATTGTCTCGAAAAAAAAAAAGAGTAAAAGTCCTGGGGACCAGCAGCGGCGTTTTGTCTTCAAATTTCCGTCGAGTTAATTAAAACTAAACAGAACAAGTCGGGCTGCGGGTCTTATCTCACGAATTATTTAAAGTTGCAGTTGTAATGGGGCGTGTTGCGTCGGACGGAATTTTGAAAATTTAAAGGCCACTTTAACAAGTTTAGGTGTTGTAATATTCAATGGATAAATGGTTTTTAGATTGAAACCCTTAAACATCGTCAATACAATGAAAAACATTGTGCTTTTCTCAATATTGAAATTTTATGGATGGAATTCAATTGGAATTCTTTATAGTTTTCATTCGTGAATTGAATAATAAAAATCTTTAAACAAAGATATTGTAGCAATGCATAGTGCACCAGGGAATTCCTTTCTTTGGAATAATAACTTAGAAGTAAGCAAGCAAGCGAATTTCAACTTCAGTTTGTATAATATGTAAGTTTGTTTATACATTTCAAAACATTTAAACTTGCAAAGGCATTAATTTTTCAGTGCTTCAATTTAGGAAATTTACGTTGCTCTTAAATGGCACATAAACGAAAATTTCAATAGAGAGAGGTTATTAAGTTGAGTATTTTATTCAATTAAAGTTACAGACATTTTAGTTCTAATTAAGTTCATAGGTAAAAATAATTACGCCAGTGAAGTGGGATGATGTTGAGGTTGTTGCTATATAAACTTTTCCGCACGTATTCTAATAAAATAAAAATTCCTTGCTAACAAAGTAAAACTTTAATTAATTAAAATGGTAGCTGTAAATTAAATTCCTCAATTTATTGTTCCTCATTAAATTAAAAGTAATTTCATAAAATGCATTTTCGATTTCTCGGATCATTAGTATTATCGCAAAACTGGAGCACGAATAATGAAAAGTTTCAATTATACATTGACTCGAGTTTTAAATTCCATCCAATAATAACTGAAACTTTTTAAATTGTTGATGAAAATATCAGATACAATTTAAAGAGAGCCTTATGTTAAAGTTTCAAAAGACTTTGGAAATTGAATTTGAGGCGTATTTTCTCAAAAAGAAGTAGATTTATTACAAGTTCACTTGAGTTGAATAAAGAGATTTTTATTTTGTATTAAAAAAAAAATAACAAGAAACTTATTGCAAAGTAAAAAAATTAATTAGAAATTTCACTTCATTGCCGTCTAAACTCGTTAATCTGGAAAACGTTTCCTCAGAGGCGCCCCCGCAAGTTTTCTTAGGGCTATAATTTTTTATTTGGACTTAATGATTATTGAGGAAACAGTTTTTTATTTTTCGAGGGGAACTTTTTTCTTGCGCAGTAAATAAAATTTTACCTTCGGACGTATAAAACATAAAATAAGCGTGAAAATTTATATTTAATGGCGTTCTTTTAAAGTTTAGTAATAATTTTAAAATTATTATTATTAGAATTTATTGTAAAATTCAGAGTTAGTAAATTTGATTTGTAGTCGAGTATGCAGAGGAAATCACTACCAACTAATTACTATACTTATGTTGATATGATACTCGAATCATATTGTCGGACCTGGGGGTTATGAGGGGGTGAAAATCAAAACTAGAGTCAAGTGCAAAAATAGGAAAGTGTATTTAAAATAAAGCTTACCACAAATACATTTCAGATATGGGTATGGGCACTTATAATAATCACAGGACAAAAGGGCACTATTATTACTTATACCGTACTTTTTTGGCAATTGCCTAATTCTACCGCATACGGCTAGTCAGCATCAGACCATCGGATGCTATGGGTCTATGGGTTCCCTGTCCAAGTTAACTTTGACTTAACTAGGAAGATTACCTAATGATGTTATAAACAAAACCCGTGCAATTGGAGAGCTTAGCAATAGAACAACTAATTAGGTAAAATCATGTATCTGGCTTTCTTTATTAGAAATAATAACAATAATAGGGATAGCCGGGAAGTTATTTAAAAAAAATGTGTAGGTATAGATTTAGGCTTGTACCCAATTTATAAATATTTGAATTAAAAAATTAAATCTAAATAATATATGTCAAAATAGGAATGTTTAATAAACATGAGTAAAGATTATTTGATGTTTACACTTGAAAGATAAGATACTACAGTATCAGCTACACTTTACCAGCAGGCAAACTTAACTCCAAGTAGGTGAAGATTATAGTTTGGGCTACACTCAGGGGAAAATTCTAGAATTTCATTTAGGGGGCACGTACTGAACGTAATTCAGTGTCAAGTGATTCACATAAAATTTGCCGAAATAGTAAGAAGTGCAACTTACGTGTATACAAGTGTTATCATCAAGAGTATGCGAGAACTCGGAAGTTCTAAAAGTGAGGTTATCAACATGCTTGGTCTCACTGTAGGTCCAGACAGAAGCACTTCTAAGTTCGTTCTAGATTATGGTATGGTGAGTCCTATTGGAGTCCTTACCCACGTTTTATCTGGTTAATGTGGAGCTCAACATGGTCCTACCAAAGTAGTACCAAAAAGTTGCTGAAGAGGTACCATAGCCCCTAATTAGGAGCAATCTAGATCCAGCCTAGGTTCAATCTAGGTACAGACTAGGTTCCATCTAGGTACAGCCTAGGTTCAATCTAGGTACAGCCTAGGTCCCTCTAACTGAGGGATACTCTAAACCAAAGGTGAAGTGTTAAAATTTCAAAAGATGCTCGGAACGATCCTAGGAAAGAAAATGAAACACGTGTTGTAGGGTAGGTTAATAATTTCTGAAGAAAATCTCAAAACTTAACCGAAACAAAGTCCAAAAATGACCAAAGGACAACTCTAGACAATGATCAACAAGAAGTTAGTCTAACTTGAGTTTCCCTGGCACAAAATTCCAAAAAGTTTTGGCTAAAAATAATTAGCCAAGACTTGACCACACGCTATAAGGTCTCAAAATCAAAAGAGCAGATCCTTCCTCATAAATTCTGGAAGGGAAGCTTAACGGACATTGACGAAAATTAATAAAAGGGCGTGTTAAGTTTCATCCCAAAAATACGAACTGACGGGTGGGTTGTGCATGAATGACTCACCAACAACCGGTGACTGCTGAAATCGCTCGACTAAAAATATGAAAATCGCCTATAGAACCTACATCAAAAATGTAGAACAGGTCTTAAAGAAAACGCCTAGACAACGACAGCTGTTCAATGACGGATGTATGATGGAACCATTGAGGTAGGATAGAACTGAAAAATCAAAAAGTTAACAACAACTATTAGATTTGCAGGTTGGAAAACTCGAAATCGGTACCAACTAGAGTCGATGGTACTAACTCTCCTTTTTATAGGATTCTAATCAATAACAGCGGCCCTGCGTTACTGAATCAAACCTTCCTAGAGTAATTAATTATATTTGCAAACCTGAGCAAAAAAACATTTAGTACAAGGCTGTATTTAAGGTAACAAAATCTGGGTGTAAAAAAGATAGTCGTTTATTTATATATTTATTTATAGTCGTATATGGAATCATATCCACCAGAGCAAAACAAAGTAGCATTTTAGCCGAGAAATTGAAAATGCTACATACTGACTAACTAACGCGGTTAATTCTCGGTCTGTAGACTACCTCTCCATCTTCCAAAAACCATTATTTTATATTAATACGGCGACCCCGGTGCATGATCGTTGATTATAATAATTACCAGTGAACCGTCATTGACATTGACCTTCGATGTGTTCAGGTTCCTCATTATAATTTAATAATTCGTTCAACTTGCACCCTAATATTATTTAAACGTGACGTGATCAATTATTTTTCTGAAACCCATGAACCTTTTTTGAAAGACGATTGGGTTTAATTAAAAATAAATTAATACCTCAATTACTTAATCAGAGAGGCGAAAATTTCTCGTATTACTATTCAGGCCCTTCTTTCCTTTACATACCCTTTTCCCCCGGTCTTATATCAATTCAACTATTAGTGCAATGGCTTAAAATAATACATTCATAATTATTAAATACGCAACCTATACTAAATACTTAACTGATCACTTTTTAATTGGGTTTTCTATGTTGAATCACCGCATTCTATAACGTTTTTCGCCGGGTTTTAGTGAAAGAAAGTCCTGTTTATCATTCAGATGCAAAATAAACTTTTTTGATTCTACGGATAGGAACGTTTTCATTTCCTGTACCGTCTGCTGTTTGGGCTCTGCCCTTTGCCTTTTTCTACTCCAAAGAATTAGGTAATAAGCTATCAGTATTGTGAGGATCCCTATGAAAATTATCCAGGACATGCCAAAAATGATTTGATGCCCAACGTTAATTATTCCTTCCTGTATGCTCGCATTAGTCACCGAAATTGGTGCTGCAGCTAACGCAAAATATCTAGTTCTGTGAAACTGATATAGATTCCAGGTCATGAAAAGTGCGTGCGTGTGCATGCCAAAGTTATCGCTAAACGTTAGGATGTACCAATGACTACTCATAAAACTTAATACCTCCTGCATATTGTCCCTTGTCGAAGTCAAATTTAGATGTGGGTTATGGAGGCTCCAGTTAGAATTGAGATATTTATTGAGATCCTTATACGTCGGGACACTGTTGTATTTTTTTGGACTTAGTACAAATGATTTTAGGTGCGATGATGCAGCCAGGTAACGTGTGTTATCTTTGGAATACTGCCTGCTCTTGAACAAGGAAATTTGCTGGGAATTATTATGACTTTGTTATCGACTTCTAGTTGACAATGACACGGTAAGTGGAGCTTGACTGCATCCTTGAATAAAGCTATCGCTGATTCCAACTGTTTTATTGTATCCCAACGAAATTAGGTTGTTTTTCCTAGAGTGAGTAATAATGTACTGCTCCTCTCTTATTTCCGAGATAATCATAGAAGTCCCGGGATGGCAGCTCATGGGGCAATAATGACTTTGTAACAGTGACACCTTCGTACAGCTTTTGCGCACATGTCGGACCTGGGGGCAGTGTTGCCCCATATGGCCAGATCTGGCCCATTCTAAGACGAAGTGGCCTGTTGGCCACTCTTTTCCGAATCTGGTCCGTTTCTCCATAACAAGCCAAATCATTATTTTTTTATGCAAAATAAGCGTTTTTGGGCGTGGCAGCCAAAAAAAATGTCTGCCTCCGGCGGGCTTTCTCTCTTCTTTTTCGTTTGTGGAGGGTTTGCCCGAAAATCTGAAATTTGGCCCCTTTTGAATTCATAGTCTGGCACGACATTTTCAGAGTCTGTGGCAACACTGCCTAGGGGTTATGAGGAGTGGGAATCAGAACTAGTACAAAAAAAAGGAAAGTGTATTTAAAATAAAGCTTCCCACAAATATATTTCAGATATGGGCATGGGCACTAATAATTATCACAGGACTAAAGGGCACTATTATTACTGACTAACTAACGCGGTGGATTCTCGGCCTGTAGACTACCTCTCCATCTTCCAAAAACCATTATTTTATATTAATACGGCGACCCCGGTGCGTGATCGCTGATTATAATAATTACCGGTGAACCGTAGTTGACATTGACCTTCGATGGGTTTAGGTTCCTCATTATAGTTTAATAATTCATTCAACTTGCACCCGAATGTTATTCAAACGTGACGTGATCAATGATTTTCCTGAAACCCATGAACCTTTTTTGGAAGACGATTCGGTTTAATTAATAAGAAATTAATACCTTAATCGCTTAATTAGAGAGGCGAAAATTTCTCGTATTAATATTCAGTCCCTTCTTTTCTTTACATACCCTCTTACCCCGGTCTCATATCCATTCAACTATTAGTGCGATGGCTTAAAATAATATATTCATAGTTATTGAATACGCAACCCATATTGACTACTTAACTAATCACTTTTTAATTGGGTGTTCTATGCTGAATCACCACATAATGTGGAAATTAAAAATGAAGTGAAGAAAATTGAAAAATATTTTAATGATGTTACTGCTCGAGCTCTCACAAAAACAATTTCATAGAGTACCATCCATGGTTTATTCAGGTAGCACCCAAGGTTCACCTAAGTACCACCCAAGTTTGCGCTAGGGACTCTAGTTGAAGTCAGGTCAATTTTTGAAATATAAATTCCTGTTTGCAAAAGCTTTTAAACGTTCTGTGAGACACCAATTAGAAACTCAAACAAGAAATCGAGAATGTCAAGTATCTATGTAAATTCGGAAACTTTAATAAGTGAACTGAATCATGTTATTTTATACATGTGACGTATAGGTACGCTTCTCGTAAATTTCGAATTATCTTTGCACTTAAAGCCCGCTGGAAGTTGGAAACTCTAGTTACGTGAAAATTAACTATTTGATAATTTCTGTACGAACTTTCGCGACATGTAATATGTTTCGGTAAGCGAAAGATCTTATAATTTGCCTTTGGTTTAGTTAATAGAGACCAACCAAGTTTCACCTTTCAGTTTACGTTTAATCTATACAGACCTATTGACCTGATCCTTAGCTTTTCGATTATGCAAATCTACGCCCAATGGAAAAATATGGATGCGAGTTGAGATACGCTAACATTTCGCTCGTAAAATTCCGCCGACCCGAATTAACCGCAAAAAGTAAATTTCCTGCCTGCTTGGTCCTGTTTATATTTACTGAATGTGAGTTGGGTATTCGGAATGGATCTTGTTTAATTGCTTGGGTATATAGAGATGTAGTGCTGGTGTTTCATTGAGCATATTTAATTAATATAAACGTATATTTAAGGTCCAATGAAAGATATCTTATTTATTTTCGTATCTACATTTAGTTATAATGTTTTAGTTAATAGCGGCTTGTGTGTTGTTTGTGTTCTTGGAGCATAACTTTTTGAGATTCATGCTAAATCACTGAGATATTTATAAAATTTCTTGATTCTCTTTCCTGAAATATTTCGAATATAACCGCTGTTTGAGACAGAATTCTTTTAATAAATTCCCATTGAACTGAAAAATTCTAACCAGAATAAGATTATCGCATTGAGGGCCAAATTATGAACCATTTGGTAGGTGTCTGGTTGTTACCTAGCAGGTACTTTCCATTCTCTAGTGCATAGAAAGTACCTGCTAGGTAACAACCAGACATTTACCAGTCAGTCCATAATTTGGCTCTGAGGTAAGATAATGAATGAATGAATGAATTAATTAATTGGGGGTTTTGCTACACTGCGACCTGCATAGATCTATTGTGTCTCCCTTCTTGGCGCTCCAGTTGCTGGACTCTCGCTTAAAGTACCTCATCCAGCCTTAATGCTTTTATGAAAGCAAGCACTCTGGATGGTTCTATGGATGGAATTTCTTCCCGTCCCACGATGTAGCATTTGAAGCAGGCCATTCGTGTATTCCCGATCGCCTCGCATTCCCTTAGAAGGTGTTCAGGAGTTTCCTCCTCTTCCTCACAGAACCGGCAGCTGTTCTCGTTTTCAATTTTAGTTTTCTCAAGGTGCCCTCTTAACCGGCAGTGGCCTGTGAGGAATCCGGTGAGAATGCGGAGATTATTTTTGCTTAGTGATGTGAGGCCTTTCAGTCTCCCTTGGTCAGGGTGCCCAAGAAACATCTTCGATTGCTTCAACCCTGGAAGTTGCTCCCAGAGATTGTTCCATTTGGTCCGCTGTTCCTTTCTGAAGGCTTCTTCATAGGTGTGTTTCCCTATGCCGCAGAAGGGTTCCGGTCCGGAAATCGGGGTCTGTGCCCCTAGGTTCGTTAGTTGGTCCGCCTTCTCGTTGCCTTCAATCCCTTCGTGTCCCGGTATCCACTGGAGGGATAGTCTGTTATCCTTGCCCAGTCTGTTTAACTTGTCCTGGCAATCCCAAACCATTCTGGAGCTGATTATTGGTGAGCTCAGCGCTTTAATGGCTGCTTGGCTGTCGGAGAATATGACAATCTCTCTCTTTCTGTCAAGATTGAACTCAGCACATCTACTTATAGCGTTTATTTCCGCCTGAAATATGTCCGGGTATTTCCCATTGCTTCAGAGAACTTAGTTCCAGGCCCAAATACTCCAGATCCGGTCCCTTGTTCTGTTCTTGACCCATCGGTGTACCATTTTATGGTTTTCTGCTGAGTTTCAAGAATGGATGTGGTATTTTCTTTACATTCTACTCTGCTTCTTATCACTACCGTGTAGTGTTTGTCCAGGTGCTGTGTTTGAGTCATATCGTCCCTGGGGAGCTCGAGGAGCGGCATAAGCTTGGTCAGAGATGCTAGTCCATCCTAGCCAACCTCCTTCGGCAGCTCCTTCCCTAGTGATTCTGGTTATTGCTCGTCTGGCAGCCCCCTCCGCCACAATGTGAAGAGGTGCGAGACCTATAATTGTCTCGATGGCTGCTGTGGGGCAAGTTCTCATTGCGCCTGTAATGCATGTGCAGGCCAGGCGGTGTAGTTTGTTGAGAGCTGCTTTTATGTTCTGCTTCTCAACTGCATTGAACCAGACTACCGATCCGTATAGTAGAGCTGGTCTTACTATCATGGTGTACATCCATCCCAAGATCCCTGATTTGCCCGCGAGGCTTCGGCACACTATGAGAGTCCTCATAGCCTTGGTTACAGCTCCCTCGATGTGTTCGTTCCATCTGAGTTTGCGGTCCAGCGTTACGCCGAGATATCTGACTTCCGATGCCGGTAGAATGATAGTTCCGTGTATCCGGATGTCCTTCATTCTAGAAAGTTCTCTCTTCCTAGTGAAAGGCACTACAGTGGTTTTCGATGGGTTTATCTCCAGTCCTACTGTTTTACACGAATCCGTTGCTTTAAGTCCGGTCTGTATGAGTTCACACAGGATGCCCTCGAACTTTCCTCTTGCCATGATGACGATGTCATCGGCATACCCAACGCAGTCCAGGCCCAGGTTGTTAGTATTTCTAGCAGTTCGTCCACCACCAAGCTCCACACCAGGAGTGAGCATACTCCGCCCTGGGGAGTGCCTCTAGTGGTGCTCACCTCAATAGACTTGGTGCCTACTGAAGTCTCTGCTGTTCTTGTGGCAAGCATCCTACACATCCATCGGGATATTGTGTCGTTGACTTCCCTTCTCGCTAGAGCTCTCCCAATGGCCACATGGGATGTGTTGTCGAAGGTGCCAGCGATGTCTAGAAAAGCGCACAGTGCGACTTCTTTCCCTTCCAAAGATTTTTGTATCCTACTCGTCAGTTGGAACAGAGCTGTCTCAGTGGATCTACCTGCTCTGTAAGCGTGCTGACCTGCCTTTCCAATGTAGTGAATCTGATATAGCTATCTACTGCCTTCTCCATTGTCTTTAAAAGAAACGATGTGAGGCTTATTGGTCTGAAGGATCTGGGGTCTGTCCCATCCTTCTCGCCTACCTTCGGAATGAAAGTGCCCTTCTCCATATTTGAGGTATATATCCCATTGCCATGCTGCTTCTGGTTATATCTACAAAGTGCGGCATGATATCAACCAGAAGATAATTGAACATACCTTTTACCTAATAATATTAACAGTCTAAAATGAATAATTTGTTTACACGGGTAATAAAGTTATACTCGAATTATTTCAATCAGATACATTTCCCATATTACTTCCGAGAGATTGCATCAGATTTCAAATTAAAACAATGTTTGATTAAAACTAAACTCTCTGTTCTGGCCAATAATAATTAATCAGTGATAAAAAGTTAATTTTGCAGAAATATTTTCCAATAATTAAATATTCAGCAATTGCAGTTTAATGAAAGCCCAATCAATTTTTCTTATTTTTAGCTGAGAGAGACTCAAATATAAAAAGTCAGCAAAACCCTGAGTAATTTTTTTTTTTCACTATGAACGACCATTTTTTCAGATTAGCGTGTGGCCCCAAATCATTTTTAGTGCTTGCAAGGCTAAAAAGTTGCCGTATAAAGTCCACATTAGCAAGCAAAGTTCCTATATCATGTCAAAAAGCATATTACTACGGTACGGTTCTGGTAATTTAAGCTTATTGCGATTTTTAAATCATAATGAATATGTGTGGAATTATGTGGTATATTATGCATAACTATTATAAATACATGCTATTATTATAATTGAATAGCTATATGTGAATTAATAAACATCACAAACAATGTTACTTTATTTGCAATAATTCCATAGGAATACATATTATAAATATTTTAATAAAATTACTGGTTTTGGTATATGAATTGTATTTTTTTGATTACAAATATCGATTTGCATTCATTTACATTATTGTGTCAGAGTTTAGTTCAAATATTCCCATTTTCATGCTAATATTTAGTTAATTTAGAATTTTAATATGGTTGGGTGGAAATAATTACTGCTTCAATTGATGTTAGGTTATTAGGCAAGCGTTTCCTAAATTTTTAGTTAGATAAAACCGAATTTGAAAAATTAGAATCACTAATAATTTCCCTTGTTACATTTGAAAATGCCTCACCTAAATCACACTCAAATCTGTACAGACATTGAATGATTGATGTATGGCAACTAGGGAAACACATGGAAAAGTGCAAGTACCCATCTTACATGAATTTAATTTAGGAAATAATATTGTACAATTTTCACGATTATTTCGATGGATTAGACTAAAAGCAAATAATCTAAATATATATAAATTTCCCCAATATGTGCCTTATAAATGATGAAATAAGCATTCCTTTCCAATTCAGGACATATTTTGATAATCAAAATTTGGAAATATCATCCAACTCGATACAATTATGCTATTTCAACACAAATCTACCGGATGGCATAGAAGTTTTGACCCCATTAGTAAACAAAAATGCTTATTTTATACCAGCAACATTAGCAAAAGTTCGAAATAAAACAATACGCTTAGAGATTCATAATCTAACAGGCACATCCTTTCATCTTAATTATCATATAGATGAACTCGAAGGAATAAGCACTATTTACGAAGACAACAACTTCAATGTGTTCAATGTAGAGCAAATTACTTTATCACCACCTTGCGATTATGAGGATGACCCAATAAGATATTTACGTACTGAGCATTTAAATGAGGAAGAATATAAAGCTTTGCAATATTTAATAAAATATTTCCCCAAAATATTCTCAAAACCTAATGACAACCTAACTTTTACAAATCAAATTAAACATCAAAGAAAAACTCATGACGAGATTCTGATACATACAAAAACATATCGCTTCACAAAACGGAAGTGAATAAACAAATTTCGAAAATGTTGGAAAACAATAACATTATTCAACCTTCATGCAGTCCCTGGTCATCACCAGTATGGATTGTTCCGAAAAAGAAAGATGCTTCTGATACCCAAAAATGGAGAATGGTTGTTGATTACCGGAAAATAAATGAAAAGACAATTGACGACATATATCCGTTACCAAACCTAACCGATATACTTGACAGTCTAGGGAGAAGCAATTATTTTACAACACTCGATCTAGCTTCTGGATTTCGTCAAATTGAAATGCACCCTGATTCAATACCAACGTAGAAAATGGTCATTACGAGTTTAAACGAATGCCATTTGGATTAAAAAATGCCCCTGCCACATTCCAAAGAGCTATGGATAACATATTAGCAGGACTACAGAATAAAATATGCTTGGTGTATATGGACGATATAATTATATTTTCCACATCATTACAAGAACATATTATAAAGAATTTGAAAAGAGTAGGTATTCGAAATATTAGAAAAGTACAAAACCGAACCCGAAAAAAGTTATGGCGATTAAAATTAACGAAGCCATTAACATCATGTTTAAAAAAAGATAAGAAAATCATACATGATGCCGAATTTGTGAAAAGCTTGAAACATGCAAAAACATATTGATGAATGACCCAATTTTACAACATCCGGATTTTAATAAACCATTTTCATTAACAACCGATGCTTCAAATTATGCAATAGGAGCAGTGTTATCACAAGGACCTATTGGTAGTGATCTTCCCATTGCATACACGAGCAGAAAATTGAACCCAGCAGAATGTAACTATTCGACTCTAGAAAAAGAACTATTAGCAATAGTCTGGGCAACCGAATATTTTAGACCTTACATTTTTGGAAGAAAGTTCATAATTTTATCTGATAACAAACCATGACAATGTTTATTTAATAATAAGGATCCCAGTTCAAAACTGATACGATGGAGATTAAAGCAATCAGAATTTTACTATGAAATAAAATACAAAAAAGGAACCTTAAATATGGATGCGGACGTTTTATCAAGACCTCCACTGCAAACCAATGCTATTCATTCGTCAAATCCCGATGCAAAATTAATGAATTCAGATGATGAATTTCACAAACAATTCGGAGAAATGTTGAAAGATACACCCTTGAATAATGACGAAATAATAAGAAAATATTTCCTAGACACTGAACTTTACATGCCAAAAGCAGAAAAGAAATCGATACAAAAGACACTAGAAACTAAACCAAAATCGAAAATCAATATAATTTCCCAAATCATAATACCAGCAAAAACGAAGAAAGTTATTCCAATAGAAAAGGGAGAATCATCAAAGATTCGAAAAGAAGAATCACCAAAGATTCAAAAAGTAGAGAATACAACAAAAACGGAATTAAAAGAGAAAATCATTCCGATAGAAAAAGGAGAATCATCGAAAAAAAGAATCGCCAAAGATTCAAAAAGAGAATTCAGAGAATGAACAAACTATTACTGCACCTTTAGAAGCAGAACAAGCTGTATACACATCACAAGAAAACCCTGTGTTAGGAGCACCCTACACAAAGAAACACGTCAATTTATTTAATAACCAAATCATCTTTAGATACCTACTCCAATAATAATAATATTCGGAAAGAAATAATGAAATAATTTCCAAACAAAAAAAGGATAGTATTCTTTTTATCAAATAACCCTTTTATGGATCAAATAATTAATTAAGTAAAAGAATACATGTCACCAAATGAGACTTATTGTCTTCATTTCTCACACAAGTCATTAGAACCAATAATACGAGTATTGAAAACAAGGTTTAATGCAAACTCATTCACATTATATATTTCCAATTCACTCATAGAAGACATTACAGAAAAGGATGAGCAATTAGAAAAAATCAAATTCTATCATGAAACGAAAACATCCCACAGAGGAATTAATAAAAGCGTTTCAGCTCTAGAGAAAAGATATTATTGGCCAAACATGGAAAAAGATGTCCAACCATACAAGATAACGACAAAAACTGTCGTGGAAATTACATCACAATTATTAAAATACTTAAATGATCACGGAATTCCTGAAAAGATAACCTCAGATAATGGAACAGAGTTCAAAAACTCCATTAATACAAATTTATGTACACTGTATAATATAGAATTACATTATGTAACTCCCAAAAACCCAAAGTCCAATAGTCCTATAGAAAGATTTCATTCGACATTGAGGGAAAGTATAATAAGTTTAAAATTACAGAATCCCCATAAAAACATAGTTGATTTAATGACAATTGCTATGTTAAAGTATAAAAACAGCACGCATAGCGTAACAGAATATACACCTCAAACTATTGAAGGAGACCTAAATTACGCAATGCCGATCGAACAAACACCCAATAAATTGATGATAGATTATATTACAAATCTAGCGGATTCTTTAGCACTATTAAATAATGAAATACAAAATAAAATATTGTCAAAACGAAGCAAATCGTTAGAAAAGTGTAATATAAATCAAGAACAAGAACCAGACCTACATGAATCTATCTTTGCTAAAGTTCAACAGAGATAAGATAAGCTCACGTTATGACAATAAAACACAACCACGCTTTAGTAAACAGAATGTAAAGCGACATTATCATGTTCCAGAATAACCAGAATGAACCTCATTCTCTTGATCATACTTATGGAAACTGCCTAAGCAACACACATGATAACAATATTAGAAAATCCCGTACTTCTTATTTTCCTAGGCACTACCTATATAACTAGTCAACATAACACGGCATATTACCACATAAATATGACAATTATACTACAAGGTATCTATACATAAACTGGAGTCAACAATAATTAAATTACCAAAAAAAATTAATGATACAACATGGTCTAGTCATTTTTCAAAACTATTTCAAACAAATATTGAAACAAGTAAATATCAAATGAAACAAACTATTAAAGGTCTTAACAGTAAAAAAACTAAAAGAGGACTTTCAAATTTAATGGGAACAGCTCAAAAATGGCTCTATGGCACTTTAGACACAGAAGATGGAGCAAGATACGATTCTTACATCCAAACCTTGAACGAAAATCAACAAATACTTGAGAAAAATCTGAAAAGCCAATCCCAAGTATTCAAACAGATAACGAAAACGTTTCATGAGCAATTCTTAACTATTGAGACAAATTAAAAAATTATAATTAATAGGATACAAAACATTTCCATTGATAATCAAAATCTATATGCAGTGTTAGATTTGAATTTAATATTAATTAATATCAATATGGAAAGCGCCAAAATTAAAGAATCAATTGATCATGTGCAACTGGCTATAAACTTTGCACAGTTAGGAGTTATGCACTATACAATCTTACAACATAATGAGTTGAATCAAGTATTGGCCAACATTCCGAAAAAACAACAAATTTCATTCGATAATATAATTTATTTACGACTAATGTATAATGTGCGTATTATATTTGTGATTTTGGCAGTATAATGACATATGTTATTCCTCCAGGGATTAACGACGAGTAGCGGGATTAATGGTCATTATTCCACAAAAGTGTCAGTGTCAAACGTGTAGTGCTTGTGGATTTGTATTGAAAATTATGAGACGGATGAAATTTGTTCATTGAAAATCTCAAAAAAAATAATTTGTCGTAAATAAAGTAGTGTATACTACTCGCAATAATGGCTATTATTCCCTCGGAATGTTACTCCCTCGCCGCTAACGCGGCTCAGTTCGTAATAATCCTCGGGAATAATAGCTATCATTATTGACTCGTGGTATAATCTACTATAAATATTACGGAACAATGATTATTGAGGTGAGGATTCAAAAATAATCTTGGTAATTTCTAC
Source organism: Ceutorhynchus assimilis (assembly GCA_917834065.1). Taxonomy (NCBI): domain Eukaryota; kingdom Metazoa; phylum Arthropoda; class Insecta; order Coleoptera; family Curculionidae; genus Ceutorhynchus; species Ceutorhynchus assimilis. The sequence continues at coordinate 12,469,311 of OU892281.1, forward strand.
ACCAATAATTGATCCCAATTCTATAAAATCTATCCAGTACCAATCCAAGACCTTATCATTAAAAATAAGCTTCCCTACCTACTACTTACGACGGATATTTATTACAATCTGTATATGGAATGCCCTCAAGTAGAAGATGTATACATATGTAACCAAGAAACACTGAAACAAGAAGATTCATGTATCTTCAATTTGATTATCGAAGGACAACAACAATATTCCTTCTCAAAAATACATTATGACAAACCAACAGTCAGGCAACTTCCTAATGGTCAACTATTAGCGATCCCGAAGAAGAGCCTGACAATAGTAACCAATTGCGACGAAATCAATCACATAGACCAGTCCAACATTAATTAATCTTGAAGAATGTCAAGTTAATATAATGAAACAGACATATTCAAAAGTTAATGAAAATTTTAATTTTGAATTGAAAATTCCGAAAATAAATATTCCGGAATAGATGAAGAGGCCTAGTATGGCCTGCATTGCGATGGTGCAAAATGGTTCTGGCCCAGTGAAGGGTAAAGCTCATGTAACTGCACTAAAGCTTCACCCTTCTAAAAGTTGTCTGAGATTTGTATAACTCTATAGTGATCTGAGTCAGAGCTGTTCGAGCTCCAAAGACCAAAGCTCGTCCTGACAAATAATGATGGCAAACAAATCATCTCAACCCCCTTGTACCTACATTGCAAAATTTATTATTTAAACAAAATGGTTATTAGGCCTATATAATGGGCCTTTATGAAAAAGACGAAAACGTAATCTGTTCTATTATTAATAGCCGCTCATATGAAAAGCGTTACCTCAAGCATATATTAATGATAAATCCTGTCGGATATTCAGAAAATTGAGGTTTATGGAGCTCCATAATTTAAAATTTATGGAATCGTAAATTTCCTAATTCAATGCCTATGGGAAGGTTTTCAATGAAATTTATGGGGCTTCGTTTTAGTAAGAATATGACGTTGCTGTTACCCTCTTGGGACTGCGTTATTCAGGTTAACAAGACTAATATTTTACAATTTCATTGTGTACGAAAAAAAAAAAAAAACATCAAAAATAAATCAAAAGCATTCGCGAACAAACGCAAACAAATCGTGGAATAATAAAAAGGCGAGTTTCAGTTGCATCAGGAACTATGCAAATATTCCCTTACAGCCTGAAAATGAGTTTCTTTAAACGGGATTCTTTTGCATGCCGGTTAAATTGGTTTCGTTGCATCCGTGTTTATTTGATTCCACCAGCATATAACTTTACACACAGCCCTGTTTGTGAAGTGTGTGGGTTTTTTTTTTGGCGTAAGGTTATTTCGTAAAATGGCGAAAAAGTTTTCGTACAAAAAGTTTTTTTGGCTGGTTACATGTTTTTACAAGTCTGAGTTGTTTGAAACGTTTAATTGATTAATAATTCCAGGCTACTACTCTAAGTCCACACTTTAATAGGTTTTTATCGTCTTTTTATAATATTTCCAAACAATATGAAATATCGTAGAGGCATACCAAGATGTGCTAAAAAAAAAAAAAATGCGAAATAGATACCTAATTCAAAGTTGAACGATGCTAAAATTCAACATTGTAAATTATGACCAGCCCGAGAGTAATTGGAGAATGCAAATGACGCTGTTACCTCGGCCGGATCTGCCGGATTTTATGCATCAAATCCTCGGCTTATGGTCGTTTGCAGTATGTTGCACTGAGAAAACCGGAATATTTTATTACGGCTACGTTGTGTTGTTGTTTCCATCCCTTTTTCAGCAAACGGACTTTATGATAAAGTGAATTTGGATAACAAAGAATAGATATGATTGGAAATAATCTGCATCTACTCGGAAATGAAGAGTGGTATAACGGCCGAGGATGAATTTCTCAAATAGGGACAGCTACCACAATCGTTATCATTTCTCTAATTAGCTTATTATCAGTAGAAACGATTATGATTGTAGAAACCATATTTTCAGAATTTATCTATCTAAGCAGCCCGTTCACCAGTGAGTCTCCATTTCTGAACAGATTTAGAGTGTGAGAGGATTGGCATGATCACCGTTCTTCCGATGTTTAATTGATGAATCTTGTGTTTTGGAAAATTGGTTCCAACATTTCTCATGTTCGAGTGTGAAATGGAATAATCTTGTGATTGTATAATAGTTGCACCTCAAGCTTATCAGATCTGGGTACTCCAGAACAAAAAACGCATTTTTCCGAGAATAGAAGATTTATAATGATGCCCTACTAGTTGTGTGACAGTGAATTCAATGTACTGTAACCTCTTTTTGTTAATGAATTAACAAGAGGCCCATAATATGCTCGGTTTGCTGAGCCAATAATTATTAGGGGTGGGTTGATAGTTTAATAAGTACAGAATGGCAAGGCTGAATTAAACAAATATATATATATATATATATATATATATATATATATATATATATATATTATATATATATATATATATATATATTAATAAAATTGCATAAAATATGGAAGGGTGAAAATGCAGAAACACACCTAGAAAGTATTCAGAAAACGGTAATTGGTAATTCTGAAAAGGAAATAAATAAGGCACACAACTCAAATCTTGATATATAGGTAAACCAATAAAACAATTAAGTAAATTTCAAATTAATATAGTATATATTTTCACAGTCAGTTAAAAATGCAGCATTGAATTATTTCAAAATATAAAATCAATTATTGTTGGTAAAACACCTCAGTTTAAATCAAATGAAAGGGGTTAACTTTTAATCAAATGAAAGAGGTTAACTTTTAATCAAATTCGTCAAGCTCAAAAAAAAAAAATAATAATAGTATAATAACAATGCACCTCAATATACTTGCCATATAAATTCAATAACAGTCGCTGGCCATATCATTATCAGGAAATACGAACATAAAAGATTTAGGTTTCCAGAAAACTAATTAGCAAAATTGTATTGATAAATATGGTCAGCTTCTGCAAAAAAGTAAATTCAAAAAAATCAATTTGTGCCTGTAAAAAATCGAAAGTTGGGTTATATAACAGTTAAATGGTCTGGAGACATAAGGGAAATCCTCCATTATATAAGAGTACCTCGGGTTAAAAATTGATCAATTTTCGACGGTAGGCTCTTACTCAACAATTTCAAATTTAGAACATGTTGTCCAACCTTGACTTTTGTTCAGATTACTTATCGATTATTATTGATAAAAATGATAAAATATAAACAATATTAGAAGTAAAGAACTGGAGTAAAACACACAGTCTATCTTCACTCTTTATTTTACAAAAATAATCAGTTGGAAGGGGGGTTGTACATGTTTCGGATCTATCATAGATCCATCATCAGCATAAGTTCTACAAGTTACAAAATTATGGGAGTTATGGCGAGGGGCTGGGGTGTATACATCAAAAACTTACCAAATGGCACAGGGAAAATATGGTCATATACGACATGCCTAAGTATAATAATTATACAATATATAGACAAATTCAACCACCGCTTGCACCTTTGTCTGTTCGTGTTAGGTGACGCTACCCACCGGAGTATAATTCCTTTTATGAACCTTTAAAAATATAAAATTTAATATTCAATAGTCAAACTCTGATTATCCCTTTTGTAATGATATTATTCAATTTAATTTAGTTTAATTTATCACACTCATTATTGCTTACAACATATTTTATTGTTTTTGGATGTGTAACTTAGTATCCAACTATGATTGTTTGGCTTTTGGTCGTAAGAGGGAGCTACTTGGTTTGATTTCTGGAATTGTCAGGTTTTTTATGCAGCAGATTTTACTAGTTTCCTGCCACCATCTTCTTCCTCATCTCCATTACATTCTTACTCCTCGTGCAGACAGCACGATTTTTCATTAAGTAAATTTTTGAAATTTGATTAACAACTAAAAGCTAACACCCACTAACATCCAGAAGTACAGATGAGCGTCCAGAATTCCGCCTCCTATAGGCATATTCTGTGTTTGTGTGGCAGTCCTATTTTTCTAATGTTAATAAAATAATTTTTTCAATCTTCACCTTTGGTAAGTTGAAACTTTGACGTAATTTTTGAAATCGTACTCACAAGCTTCCTCTATTCCAGTTTTGTAAATATGTTCTGTGTTGGATGCGGCTTTAGCCACCAACTTTATGCTGATAACAGCATGAACACTTATATTTTTATGTATAATTATTATACTTAGGCATGTCGTATATGACCATATTTTCCCTGTGCCATTTGGTAAGTTTTTGATGTATACACCCCAGCCCCTCGCCATAACTCCCATAATTTTGTAACTTGTAGAACTTATGCTGATGATGGATCTATGATAGATCCGAAACATGTACAACCCCCCTTCCAACTGATTATTTTTGTAAAATAAAGAGTGAAGATAGACTGTGTGTTTTACTCCAGTTCTTTAACTATTCTCTTCACTGTGAGACATGGACTACTATTTCAAAATATTAGAAGTTTTGCAAAGAAAAATCCATAATAAATTCGATAAATCGAAAGCTTATTTTCCACCTGCGCCTCGGTGTCAAGAATAAGAGATTTTAAATGTGTATGAAAATCATATAAAAAAAATATCTTAATTTTGTTAATTGACTATAAAACTGATTTTATAAAAGAAAAGGTATTAAAATTTATTAGTGAAACTTTATACAAGCTTCCATTCCAACATAAATTAGAGCACGGTAGCCATCCATCCTCGGTCATTTGACGAAGGAAACTGCACATGACACCAGCAGATTCTAGCCTAGAAGCCAGGTAGATAAGGGACTAGAATTGTCGTCAAATGTGGGGCATACGTATCGACTCGTGAGGGTCTTGATTCTTACAGCAATCCCTTCAAAAGCTCTATGCCACACTCCACGGAAATGCTGTTCAATAAGAACAGCATTCCACACATTGACAATGTTGCCTTTTAGAAATGTTTTTGTTGGGAGAAACGGCTCTTCGAAAGACTCTAAGCAGTGTTGCCAAAGCTACCCCGTTCGGGGTAGATCTACCCCTTTTGAAAACAATCTCGCCCTTCCGCTCCTCTCAACTAAATCTATCCCGCTCTAAATACAATCTATGCTATAACACAAAAAGACTGCTTCTGCTTATCGCTAGTTAAAAATACTTACAAAATCCAAATTATGAGAAACAATTTATTTCATCTGAACTCTACCTATGCAACGAGTTTTTTTATCTACGCCTCAGATATAACTTCAGCTATGTGCGATTTCCATTTGTCGAATCAGTGCAAAAAAAATGTATCCATATCCTTACATGTTACATGCTTTTAGAAAAAGATGGGGATACACTTAGTGCCCACTAATTGACAAATGGAAATCGCCATTAGAGATTCCTTTGAGTGTCTCCTTTGAATTTGTGTGGTAATTGATGCAGAAAAATATGTAAAAAGATTATAGGTATTTACCTAACAACGTCAAAAACCCATGGGTTATAAAATTTTAGTTATATCATTAGCAAAGCAGTCTGCTTTACTGCACACTATGCGGTGATGTAAATACCGCACACTTTGCAGGTTATTTTAACGCAGACTATACGGTAAAGTAATTTTACCGCATGGTGTGCGGTAAAATGCTAGTTTTTGCCCGCACGTAGGTGAAATTTTTGTTGCTACCCCGCAGTGATTCTATTCTACCCCGCTATCTTGCCGTAATCTGCCCCAATAAAGAAAGAGCTTGTGGCAACACTGTCTCTAAGTAATAAGGCATTGCTTGAAAAGCTATTATTGAAAAAAAAATTAAAGAAAACTTCCCACGAGGGGGTTTGAAATTTAAACTTAATAAAATGGTAATCACAAGGCATTTGATTCAATTTGTTTTTTCTGCAATCAACGGATTATTGCCTTACGTAACTTTATTTCGTCAAGATAAGATAATGCCTGAAGGCCGATAAGGTACTTTATTTTTCCACGGACGGTTGTCTCGAGAAGATGGCGATTTTCAGCCGATCGATTCTGCAGCTCGATGACACAATTAAAAAAAAAAAATTGAAATGGACAATGTGAGCAGGCAGCGCTTCCTCTCAACGGAAAATGTTGGTACTAACCGGTACGTGCAATTTAAATAAAAATCGTGCCCTCTAGTGTAATAATTTAATATTTATTGCTAATATTATAGGTATATAGCGGAAACCCTGTATTTTGAATGCTAGTCACCAGACTGTCAACATTAAAAGGGTTATATAAAATTAAATTTGAAAGAAAAAGGGACAAGAAACTTTACACGTTACATTACATGGAATTCGTTAGAGACAGTAGGATAGTTTAATCATGATGAAAATCGAAAAAAAAACATGCTGTACTATATTCCATGTTACAATCAAAGCTCCACTGTTTTCGTTCAATACACTGACAAACATCACCAACATATTTTCTCTGCCAAATTCACTACTATATTTCAGAACAATGTTTCTCCTTTGGCAAGACAAAGCCATAAAGAATAAAATATGGTTTTATATTACTCTCCGATTCGAAATCGATGCACCTTTGTTTTAACAGTGCAAGTCAATCCACATTTGAATTTTGTATGCTGAGTTTGCATATGTCAATTTGAAATAAGTAAATACATTTTTAAATTCATACCTTGGTAAAACACGATACACCATTATTACTTTGTGAAAATTGCTCTTTTCTTGAAAAGCGCAAAATACTTGTTTGCCATCAATTGCAATCTGCTATCTCCTATGACATTACTTCACCGCGCAATAAAATTATGCTTTGTTATATGTGCCACTAAAACTTCAATTTAAAACCCATTCGGAAATGTCGTAAAATATAATGAAAGGCTGCAAACCGTATATACGTTACAATGTTACTGTACCTGTTGTATGTTCTATGTGAGATACTTTATAACTGTAGAGTAGACAAGCGTTTAATTAGAAAATGTAAATGTCTCCGACGTATGTGTAGGATTTTATATCCCGAATTCGCCCAAAACTTGGCGCATGAGAGTAACTTTGTATTACAAATGTTGAGTTTAGCTTAGGCGACATATTGAAGTAATGGTTACGTTTACTTTTAAGTATCTAATACCAAGTTATATAAGTGAACGATTTAGAATTCTCTTTAAAAATTCGGCTTTTTCTCGCACCTGACAATCACTCAAAGTCACCAATTTTGTGTAATCTGGTTCCCATTACAGGCGAAGTGTTTGGATCTGGATGATCGCACCTCCGTCTTTTCCTTGAGGGCCTATTCAAATCGAGATGCCAGATAACGTAATTCTTTGCGACGAAAACCCGTAAGATTAAATAGACGACGGCCTCTTGACAGGTAATTTTTAGAGGGATTTTTCCTAAAATAATTTCTACCTCTCGGCTATTAAAATTTTGTAATAAGAGGCAAGGGTAGGTAGTTGAGCACGTTGTAAATAAGGTTTAATCCCCAATTTATGCGGGCCAATTAGGGGCGCATTATTTTCGGGCGAGAGCGAGGCGACAAAATAAAATTACGCTAAGCAAGTGATCCTAATCTATTTACATTTATTAATTTCCTGAAGAGAACGGAAGCTCTTTTGCTACCGCAAACGAAGTTTTAACGCTAGAGGCATGCCATTATGTGTGTATCATATTAATTTTAATTTATGGTGGAAAAGATACTCAATTTATAATTCGGTTTCATCGAAATATGCTTTGTAGATTGAAGATTTCATGTGGAGTCATTACAGCTATGACTCTCAAAGGAGGCCAGATTTCTGGGTGTTAAAGTGCCCATCTGTTGGGGTGTTAGTCGTACCCCAAGGTATTGAGGGCCTTTTGCAGAAGTGAACAGGGTATTCACAGATTGAATGTTTCCGTTGTTTGTTCGCAAGATCTGCAGTGGTCGTTGTCTGTTTTGCCTATTGTTTTTAAATGATATTTCACCAGGCAATGCCTAGTAAGCAGACCAACGACTGTCCTAATATCAATATCTCTCCTGTTTATGTCAAGAAGTTGTTCAGATCTCTTTGCTGAGATGGATATGAACTTTTTGCCTCTCTCAGACCCGGAATGAATCTCTAATGAGCTAGCATTCGGTCCTTTTCGCATTTGTTCATTTCTTCGGAGACGTGGCTTTGCATTAGTAGTCCATAAAAAGGTTCTGGGCCTTAATAAGACCTTGCTTTGCGAGACGGTTTACCTTCTTGATGCTCTCTATTCCCTGATGTCCTGGCACCCACATAAAGATTACTACGTTCCTCCCGAATAGTGCCCAAGAGTGCCTCAGCTTGGAATATTGTGGTCGTTTCACCCGTTGCTGAGGAGAGTTTAAAGTTTGATCAAGTTATTCACAAACCGACTTCCTCCGTTAGCTTCGAAACATCGGTGTACCACAATGATGCGTTCTTTCATGATTGGCGCTCTTTCACATCCACTTCACATGGAATGACAAAGTCCAGTAATGTTGTCATATGATCTGTTGGTTTACTTTGGCCCTCGAGATTTATAGATTTAAGGTTAAGTAAGTGATGATTCAGATCACCAGGTTTAAATCTTTTTGGTTGGAATTTGGGTTAATCTATAGGTCTTTGGCCGCCATACCAACAAGGCGTAGGTGACAATGGGTCTGATAAACGTTTGGTTGAGGCATGTCCAAATGACCAGATGGTTGTGCCAAGTAAGTTTACGGTCCAGGGTGACCCCTAAATACCTACGCAACTTCATCAGAAAGATAATTGTGTGCTGTTTAGAGTAGAGGCTCGGCAGATCCAGCTTCCTGCTTTTCGTAAACAGAAGTTAGGTCATTCTGCTGGGATTTATGGAAAGTCCTTCTTCTTCGCTCCACTTTTTGATTATATTCAGCTTATTATTATGCCTCCAAGCTTGGACTGTTATTCCGACATCCTTCCGGATGCTATCTACCACTAGTGTTCACAGGAGAGGTTGTAACACTTTTATTTTAAGTTAAAAAAATTAATTACCAAAATGTACCCTTGCTTGGAGTGCGACCTTAGTTTAACCGAGTTTAGAGTTCGTGGATTCGTGCGCCACCGATTTTTGGGCCAGTAAAACCGTTGAATCCTGTTGCGATAAATTTATAATTTACGTAACATATTCCATCTCTTTTTATTTTCATTATAAAGTTGTATTTTTTCCATTTCGCAATTCACAAAATAATTTCTAATTTTCTAAGAATATCCACAAAATTTCAAATAATACAAGTGTTGCCATCTATCCATCATGTATGTAAAATGCAAATATCTTACCGGTACTGCCATCTAGTGCCCGATGATCTATATTTCAAAGTATGATTTTTAAATTCGCATTTGTATTTTCATTGAAAGAAATTATATTTATCTGACTTTTAGCAAATGGATATATTTCTGTCCTTTTCTAACTTCTGATTCTGAAATAATCATTTTTTGGCTTGATAATTTAATTAATTTCCAGTTTTTTATGTTTGACGTAACCTTAATTTAAATTATTATAATTTGTAAACAATTAAAATAATTTTAGTGGATTTTTTTCCATTCTGTTTTATTCCATGCGGTCTTTCATTGTGTTTTCATTTTGAAGTGAATGTGGTCTTTTGGGTGTACTCTTCTGATTGGTTGAAGCTGGTTGGAATGCAGTAAGTATAAAAAAACACGGGATCGTTTTCCGGCTGGCGGTGGTTTCTAAAACGCTCTCTTCTAAAAAGCGACTCTGGCAGGCAAGTCCTCTTTATTTTTAAATAATTTTGTGCTTGGAATGTCTGGATCCTCCCTTATAGATTCAATATTCAAATTATCATATCTTTATTAAGTTTTTACCTGATAAATCTTATCCTATCTGTTTTTGGAATATAAATATTATATTTTTAGTTTTTTTATCTAATTGTTGGCTTCCATTTTTGTGTGAATTGCTTATTGGAGTGTCACGTTTTGTTAATAGGTAAGTCAAGACAGATTTTTGGGTTTTAGATAGGTACTGCTGCTCTGGCTTTCAGAATCAATTTTTAGTGTGGGAAAATTGGACCATTTGCTCTAAATAGAGTCGGTGAGGACCAAATTTGTGAGTCCATCCCCATTAACTCTTTATTGAATCCAGGCAGAGGCCTGAATAGCCATTTTCTGTTTGACTCCCTAAATTGTTACGTCAACTGAAGGGTGTAATTTTTTTTTATAGAAATCCAGACAGGTTAAAAGTTCAGTAAAAAAGTTTTAATTAAAATATCTCAAGAATTTTGACACATTCTGGATTTGATTAATTTCAACCCTAGGTTTATCTAGTATCTGTGGTAGCTACCTTAATTCGAGAGGAAGATTTTGTCTATTTAGGGGAGAATCCAGAGATATTTCTTAATTTTTTACCTACCTTATTTTTGCTCATATTTTTGCCTGCCAGAGCTGCTGAGGAAAGCGGCATTTTTGCTCAATTATAACGAGCATTTTAATTTATTCCTGTTATTCTATTTTTTTTTATTATCTTGCCATTGATCTTAATTATTTAATTTTTTTTTTTTATATTAAAATATAGATATATATATATATATATATATATATATATATATATATATATATATATATAAACAATGGGAGTTTCTTGGGGTATCGGTCGTCTTGAAGGGCTAGGAAATAAAAATCTCTTTTTCCACTAAGCCGAGCTTTCGGCAATTATTTATTGCCTTCGTCAGGGCTACAACAATATAAAAGATCTTATTATTATGAATAATCAAAACTATGACTAGGACATATAAATTTACCTAACTGGTCTAGTGATGACACCAAAAATCAATGTCTATGAGAAACTAGTATTTATACACTTCAAAATTTTATTCTACATATTCTTCTATCTCTTCTATTTTTCTTATATCTATCAATTATTGTTTATTAATTATTTTTCCATATTTTTAACATTTATATTCTGTACAGTTTGATAGTCAAAATAGAATAACAACAATTTTCCGACAATTTGAAAGCTTTTCGACTATAAAATTCTCACTTTGCAAGTAAGTTATAGTTAAAAATTTATATGTCCTAGTCATAGTTTTGATTATTCATAATAATAAGATCTTTTATATTGTTGTAGCCCTGACGAAGGCAATAAATAATTGCCGAAAGCTCGGCTTAGTGGAAAAAGAGATTTTTATTTCCTAGCCCTTCAAGACGACCGATACCCCAAGAAACTCCCATTGTTTATAAATTCTCCGGTCAAGATACTCTGTATATATATATATATATATATATATATATTTTTTTTTTTTCTCAACTTGCAATAACTGTTCATACCTGATTCTGTTGGAAGCGAGTGTCTGTACAACAATCATTTTATATTAAATTTCAATTCAAATTTTCTTTGCAATATTGGTGAACCTGATACTGCCTTATTCTTTTCTGGGAACCTACTCTATCTAAAGATCACTGTTTGGAGTCTGGATCAGCTGGAGTGACGTCACCCCAGCAATCTATCCTCTTCCTGGATACAGGAAACGACACGAAGAGCTCCAGTTCACGAAAGTGATACCCCAACACCCATTGAAGAGCTCCGGATTGGAAGGCAGGTACTTGGTATCAGATTCACCAAGAAAAACCAAGCTGTTAACACTGAAATTGACTACATAATATTGTAAACAAAATAAAATTATTGTTTGTTGGATTTTAAGTGGTTTCATTTGCACACAAAGGGGCTACACGTTATCTTAATTTTTTTCTTTGAATTCACGACCCTAGGTTATCTTTTCTTAAAGTATACAAATTCTTTTTTATTTGTAACAACCCTCCAAAAGGTTTTGAAAACACTGGTATGACCAGAGGTGGGCAAATCATGGCAACGTCGAAGAATTTCGGTACGCCTATCCTTAGGAACAACAATTTTCTAATTTTCTGCCTCACAGGCGTTCACGCTTTTGACATATTTATAAAGAATGTTACCCTCCGTCCTCCAAGAAGAATATTTTCTAGGGCTATTTTCTAAGTTGCAAAACATCTGCAAATGCCATTTATCCACAGTGTGGGAAAAATAATCAGAATAATCTACAGAATCAATGACTTCCACTACAAGAACTGAACGTGACAGGGAATCAGGTACGACATGGTCTTTGCCCTTCCGATGAATAAGCTCGAAATCATATGGTTGGAGTCTCAAAGCCTAACGGGTTAAACGTCCTTGAAAATCTTTCAATCGATGCAACCAAAGAAGTGAATGGTGATCAGTAATGACTTTGAGATGAGAATGTTCAAGGAAATACCTCAGTTTTTCTACACTCCAAATGACAGCTAAACACTCTTTTTCTGTCACGGTGTACTTTTGTTGTTGTTTGGTCAAAAGTGAAAGATAAGAAATCATCTTTTCTCCCTCCTCAAACTGTTGGGTTAAAACTGCTCCAATTCCATAATTGGAAGCGTCAGATTGTAAAGTGAAAGTTCGATCGAAATCTGGACAAGTCAAGACTGGAACGGTAACCAAATGCTCCTTAATGAGCCTGAATGAGTTTTCGCAAGCGGAATTCCAAGACCATCGGGCATTTTTCTTCATTAATTGAGTTAAAGGGGCCAATATGGAAGCAAAATTTGGAACAAAACGACGATACCAAGAAGCTGTACCTATGAATCTACGAATCTCATCAACATTTTTAGAGATCGGGATATTTAAAATCGCCTGCACCTTTTCCGGATCTGGCCTCAAGCCATCACGATCCACAACATAACTAAGATATAACAATTGCGACATGCAAAATTTGCACTTGTCCAAAGAAAGAACCAATGCTGCCTCACGTAATCTATTCAACACAACTCCCAGCAAACAAAGATGTTCCTCAAAAGTTTCACTGATAAGAATTACATCATCCAAGTAAATCATCACTTGAGGTTGAAGATCTGCCCCCAAAGCATTATCCACGATACGTTGCCAAGTAGCTGGCGCGTTGGTCAAGCCAAAAGATATTCGGTAAAACTGGAAAAATCCCCTCCCAATTACGGTGAAGGCAGTAAATTCACGAGAATGTTCACTCAGAGGCACTTGCCAAAAGGCGGATTTTATGTCAATGCTACTCAAGTAACGAGCATTGCGTAAGTTGTCAAGAATAGACAGGGAATAGGGTAACTATCATTTTTAGTAACTTTCATTCGAAAGTCCAAACACACTCTATAGGAGTTATCCTTCTTGCGAGCCAAGCAAATTGGAGTAGACCATGGTTCGACCGACGGTTCGATATCGATAACACCCAAACTCATCATTTCATCCAAGGAACCATCAATAATTTTCTGTTTGAAAGGGCAAACAGGATAATACCGCTATTTAAAGGGCTTCGTACCAAGTTCCGATTCTATGATATGTTCGGCAGCTTTACAGCAACCTAAACCAGTTCCCATCAGGGATAACTTCTCTTTTACTAAGATATTGAGCTGTTTTTCTTGACTATCAGTAAGTGTAGAAGCATCCTGAATATTCCTGAATACTGGAAATGAAAGGTTACTCGTCAGTTTTAGCAGAATGCCAGACATCCTGCCTTAAATCAGGCACAATGCCCATGGCGGTCCAGAAATCTATACCCAAAATCAATTTATGGACCAAGTCAGGCAACACTAAAACATTAATAATCTTCGTTTTGTGTTTCAAAGTGAACGGAGTTTGCACATAACCTAACTAACTAGTAGAGGATTGGCCATTTGCCACAGTGCAACAAACTGTTTGTCGTATTAGTTTAAGACCCAAACCCTTTAAAATCTCATAACCCGGTAATCCAACTATCGTCCGAGATGCTCCGCTGTCCAATAAACCTAATATGGGAAACCCAAGAATAGACAATTCTAATCTTTGGTCACCCTGCGCATGGGAAAGTATAAAATTTAGTACAATTTTGTTGGAACTGGTGGGGGCTATCAAATGATCTAACTTCGATTCCCCCGGGATCCGTTTCTTGAAACCGAGCAATTTGAGCAATTACGACTTGTCGAGCCAGAATGACCACACCGGTGACAATGTAGCTTTTTGGGTTGTTTACACTCCCTATTCAGATGTCCCGGCTTTTGACAATTCCAACACAGTGCAGAGGAACGCGAACGATTGGGGTTTTCTGCACTAGACCCCTCGTTCAACCTTACTACGGAAACATCAGGAACCGTATCGGTGGTCTCGACAAAAGCAAAATCCAGCTCAACCAAATTTGCTCGTCTACGAGGTTGCGGAACATATTGTTCGGCACGGTACTTCTTATGTACAAAATATCTGCAAAGGTAGCAGTGCTAAGCGGCTGAAAAGCCGAAACGACTCCCCCGCAATCTACGGTACTTCTTAGTCTCTAGTTTCAAACATTCAACCCCCAATTCTCCCAAAGTATTAACAACTGGAAGCTGGGTTGTATAAAATGGGGCCAGGTTCCTCATAATAATCTCCAGCTGAGCCTCCTCAGGAACATTGAGATATCTACGAAACAACACATACATGGTGGTCAAATAATCAACAATACCCTCTGAAGGATCTTGCGTTCTGTCCAGGATCTCCCTGAATAATCTTGCTTTATAATCTGGTGGTTGGAAGTGCAATATAAACAAATCAGACAATTCCTTCCAGTTGGAAAATCTAGAGCGATTTGCTCTGAACCAATTTAAAGCCTTTCCTACAAACAAATCCCTAGCAGAGTCAAAAAATTCTTCCTCCGTTGTATGTCTGGCAATTCTCAATTCTTCCACCTCCTCCAGAAAAGAATGGACTGACTTGACCTTCAAGTCACCACTAAATTTAAGATTCCACATCTGCACAGGTTATGACTTTGGAACCACATTGGAAGTTTGATTCAAAATACTGACTGGAGCTGACTTAACCGATGTTGAAGAGGAAGTGTGGCCAATATTTGTACCTTCAGCCAACAAAGCACTAATATTAGGATCAGTAACATAAACATAGATAAACAACCTCAAGATGATCCAACAAACCCAAAATTTCAACAAGAAAAGAACTTCTCTGCTGCAATTGTTGCTCCGACAAATCTTTTAGGGGAATACGATCAGTCCTATTAAGAAGATGTACCAATCTTGATTTTTGATTACGCTCGAATTTGGCAACTGCATTTTCTGGAGCCATAGACTTAATTGCAGTAGAAATGTCCTAGAGAGTTGCAGAAATATAAGCAAACTCCTGATCCACATCACAAGTATAAACAGACACAGTCAATGGCTTCCCCCCTCTTCAAATTTCAAAAGTGGACGCAAAGCACTACGTAGCTGTTCAACAGTTCTAGAATCATCAACGGTAACCCCGCGAGTAAACAGTTCGTAGGCAAGCATTTCCTTCTGAAGGTAATTGATTTGACGGTTACAAAATTAATACAAATTATCAAATTTTCAGTCAAACAGTTCCCTCTTTTCAAAAAAAAAAAACTACAAAAACAAAGTTTGGTACCAACTGTACCACTTTAACTGAGCTCTGACTAAATGAAAAAACCCTTATTTCTTTCTTAAAGAACACGTTGGGCGCCAATTTGTGGGCAACCTTTAACCGTGGTAACAGTATAACTGTTTTGCAGTTCAAGTCCGATTGAGCGATGCTTTAGAATGGCTTCTGTCCATCCTATAATGGAATGTTCTATAGGATCTATAATTACATGAAATAATGGACATTCGGAAAGCACACTTTGATAAATACCACTATATGGACAAAAATTACATTAATTCAAAAGCAAAACATGTATATTTTCAGGAAGTCTTATAAGCAATTGATTTACAGAAAATAGTAGGTACCTACTTTTCTATAAATAGATTATTGCCACTCGAAAATAATTAACTTTATAAATAAATATGATTTAACTGCATTGTCATGAAAATAAATTTCCTTCTGAATAGAAATATCGGATTTCAGCGATAGCAGCGGAATATTAAAAAATCCCAATGTGTAAACACCTCCTCAAAAGTGTTTTGCCTCTTATCGTGTCGCGTTACAAAGCTAAAACAAAAGACTTTTATGGCGAAAACGTGCCGTTGAAACGACTTTATCGGAACGAATTGAAGTTCCTAGGGAAAATGTTTCCCGGTCTATTTTTGGATGTCCAATAGTTCGAGTCATGTCATATTTTGCGTGCACTTCCAGTATTTAGTTAATCGGTAACGAATGCGGGAACAACTCCGAGATTGTTTTATTGAAAAGCGATTGTGTGACATTAATCCATTAACTTTTTTTGCTTCCAAACGAATTCATTTACATATTGAAAGTGTGTCATCATCCGAAATATATCCGGAGGCGTAAATCTTCAGATTAAGGGGATTATCCTTCCAACAAAAAATGGACACTAGTGCTTTTTTAATCGAAGTTTCGGGATTTGTATTTGAACATCATCAGCTCTTCACTGTAAAACGGTAAATATCAATTATTTATTACAATAATTAATATCAAAATCATTTCCTCAAATTATTATTTGCATATACGCTCATAAATAAGTACCTAAACTTCGCCTTTTTTGAAGGAAAACCTTTTTCCTATCTGGAAACCTTGGAATTAGATTTTCGCTTAACGCTTCTAGCGCTCGAGGATTTCCTGAAATACATTTTCGGATTGCGTATAAGATTATCCCTTAGCATTTTGTAAACGTACGAGGACTGATAGATGCGAAAATGGTGTCGATTCGATTGATTACGGAACAAGAAAAAAGGAACTGATTGAATATGTAATTAAATTGATACAGTAGTTGATGGGGAAAATCCTACTTTCTTGTCACTTTGGATAAGCGATAGTTGGTTCTCTATGAGCGCCTATAACTTCAAGAATCATCAAAAGTAAAAGGAAAACCTTGAAATATTGTAATTTTCCATAAGCGAAATGTATTCTGAACACTGGATCTTTCAAAAATCTTGGACTTAATCGTAAGGTCCTACAAAAAATTAACGAGCGGAGTGGAATAACAACGTCTCCACACCAATTTTTTGACGCAGTTACTAAAATCAGTCAGGAAACTTTACCTCCCAGTTAAAGCTGATTCAAAGATGGAATGGGGATAAGATAAAGTGGAAGAAAAAGCTTGCAACAAAGTTTCTCATGATGAAATGGACATACATAACTTGACTGTATAAAATTTAACTGATGGAGTGGCTCCCGAAGACGATTGTATCCATGTGAAATCAAAAATAATAATCCTGAAGGTAAAAATGAGAATATTTGGTATCACTGGAAAATACTGATGGAGTGTTCGAAAAAGGATGGGTTACAAACTCCAGGTTCAACAATCCCTGAAGTTTTTACCTTGGTTAAAAACCTTGAACCAAAGAGAGCAATGTCGAATTTAAACCACACTGAAACTCAAATTGTAAAGATAAGAAGATTTTTTTCTAAAAATAAGGGACTTTGCAGTACCACATCTGATAATCCACAAAAATTCCTCGACCGCCTATAACTGCAACAATCATCAAAAGTAAGAGGAAAACCTTGAAATATTGTAATTTTTCATAAGCAAAATGTATTCTGAACACTGGAAAGTCCTCCTGAAAACAAGGATTGTACAATAGAAACACATATAGTAAAATTTTTAGCTGGTTTATTAGCTTCAGTAACAAATTATTTTTTAAGAGCAAAAAAGTGGTTGGCGTCGCCGTCGTTGGCGACCGTCTCGAGTGCTCTTATTGGTTCAAAAGCAGAATGCTGGTTGGCGGAAGGCTGGCTGACAGATGACTTCATCTTTTTAAAATGACAGCGGAACAGCGTTGCCAGTGCTAATTTTGATTGGAGTAGCATGGAACAGTCGGAACATGAACCTTGAACGGAGTATTACGGAACAGTCGGAACAAGTATCCATAAAAATCGTAAGGGCCTACAATAAATCAACGAGCAGAGTGGAACAACAACGTCTACACACCAATTTTTTGACGCAGCTACTAACATCAGTCAGGAAACTTTACCGCCGAGTTAAAGCTGATTCAAAAATGAAATGCGGATAAGGTCGAGTGGAAGAAAAAGCCTGCAACAAAGTTACTCGTAATGAAAGGAACATACATAACTTGACTGTATAAAATTTAAATAATGGAGTGGCTCCCGAAGACGATTGTATCCATTTCAAATCAAAAATAATAATCCTGAAGGTAAAAATGAGAATATTGGTCCTATTGGAAAATACTGATGGAGTGTTCGAAAAAGGATGAATCACAAACTCCAGGTTTAACAATCCCTGAAGTTTTTACCTTGGTGAAAAACCTTGAACCGAAGAGAGCAATGTAGAATTAAAACACACTGAATCTCAAATTGTAAAGATAAGAAGATTTTTTTCTAAAAATAAGGGACTCTGCAGTACCACATCTGATAATCTGCAAAAATTCTTCAAGCGCCTATAGCTGCAAGAATTATCAAAAGTAAAAGGAAAACCTTGAAGCATTGTAATTTTCCATAAGCAAAATGTATTCTGAACACTGGAAAGTCATCCTGAAAACAATGGATGCATCAAAAATCCTGATGGACTTAATCGTAAGGGCCTACAGTAAATCAACGAGTAGAGTGGAACAACAACGTCTCCACACCAATTTTTTGACGCAGTTACTAACATCAGTCAGGAAACTTTAACACCAAGTTAAAGCTGATTCAAAGATGGAATGGGAATAAGGTAAAGTGGAAGAAAAATCCTGCAACAAAGTTTCTCATGATGAAAGGAAGACAGATAACTTGTATAAAATTTAACTGATGGAGTGGCTCCCGAAGACGATTGTATCCATTTCAAATCTGATGGAGTGTTCGAAAAAGGATGAATCACAAACTCCAGGTTTAACAATCCCTGAAGTTTTTACCTTGGTAAAAAACCTTGAACCGAAGAGAGCAATGTAGAATTAAAACTAAAAGTAAGATACTCTGCAGTACCACATCTGATAATCTGCAAAAATTCCTCGAATCAAAACTTCTAATGATAAAATGTGAATCAATCAAAGAATCTACAAAACTTTGTTGAGTAATTCCCTTCAAAGGATCTCCTTGCATAGAAAATATAAATGATAGCAAAGAGAATAATAATGATGTAGTTTTCACTCAAATTACTGTAGAAGCAACAGATTGACACAGACAAATCGCCATCGGCATGTTGAAAAATACGAGGTGATTTCTCAAGAGTTTGTTCAGGCTCTTTGCATAATGTTTTCATCTCTATAAGCCAACTTGTTGCTTACAGAAATTACATTTCTAACAATTAAAAAATATCGCATAATAATCTTCTTATCAAAGTTATTTTTCAAAAGATTAAAAATGAAACTTTTAATGATTTATCTTGAAACTCCCACTAAGTTGAAATTCAAAGTTTTCCTAAATAATAAAGAGAAGCAATTATTTAATAAACAGTTCGAAAGGGCTTGGGGTAAGATTATAAAATAAAGCCCTATTTTCATTCCAAACACTTTAAGCCGGAAAGATAATATTACAATAATTAAGTAAGTATGTAAATCCTTTCGGGGTAGAATCTTGGAGATTTTCCGAAATTTCATAATTTGCTGCCGTTGAAAGTTTTGTGTAGATGAACGTTAATTAAAACTTAATTTTTTGATGATGGTTTGTTCAATAATAATTTTTCAATCAAGGTTCACAAACAATTACTCACAAGGATATTTTTTACATTTACCATCAAAAATTAGGGGTTCGCATTTCATGCGGCAAGAATATGGCGTAAAAACGAGCCGAAAAATGATTAGTCAAACTCCATCCCGGTTCGATTATTCCGGAGGAAAAATTAAATGGAACGAAAGAAAATATGAGGATTTTTCTGCCGGCAGATTTCCTATTAATTAAAGTGGAAAACCGCCAGTTTGCTACGTTCCAGTGAAATGAATGAGGCAAAATCGTAATGTGGGAATGGAGAGTGAATTGGAATATCTGAGAATATTTTACTGAATATAAAATTTAACAATATGCTTCCATTGCAAATGAACTTCTGAAATTTTATTCACATCATTTAGATACTTTTACAGAATATAGGTACATATTTCGAAAAAATGAGAATATTTTAGCATTTCAATATTACCAATCTATATCTATAATAGATTTCTTTCCACTAATTTCAACACGAAGAGTCTTTTGTTTACATTGTAAGAAATTTCTATTCAAATACAGATAAATTTAGTTTTTTGCCGATAAAGCCCTTTGTAGTCTTAGTGTTCTTCTTTATTCGCTGCCCAGACTATAACATCATCTATGTGAATTTCCACTCCTGGAAGTCCATCAAAAATATTCTTGAATGTACGATGAAAAACTTCCGGTGCAGAGCACAGTCCATAACGCATTCTCCTATAACAATATCGCCCATAACACCCAGCATTAAATGTATTTCACTTTCTTCATGCAACTTGATCTGATAAGAGCCCTTATCACCATCCAGTATTGAAAAAATATTTGCCCCTTCCATCTTGGATGCAATTTCCTCAAAAGTTGGAAGCTGATGCCACTCACGTACTATATGGCTTTATCCAGATTTTTTGGGTCTAAACAAATTCGAAGACTATTGTCTGGCTTTTTTACAATTGAACAAAGGGAGAATTTTTGTCGGTTATAGGTACCGAAACTAGTTTTACAAAGAAAATTTGTGGAAATTAAAGTCAAAGGAAAATTGAAAAAGTTGGGGTTTGTGCAGGATTTGAACCTGCAACCTCCGCATTGCTAGTACGACACTCCATCAACTGAGCTAACAAGCCCGCCTGGTAGAGATCGGCAAATACATGATCACTTCGTTCTCCTCCCACTCACTCCAAACGTTTTACAATTACCATAGAACTGCACCACTCAGTTGGTTCAGTCACTTTTCTCAAAACGCCCATTTTCTCCATTTTATCTAGCTCACTTTTAACTGACTGCTGAAGGCTGATTGCAATTACCTGACAAAAACTAGTGGCAAGTTGGCGATAACTGACGTAAACTGGCCTCAACATATGCTTAAATAAGCGAAAGGAACCACCCTCTGGGTATCACTTTAGAAGCCCATTGGCTACCCATTAGTACCGGGCTTGCGAGAATCGACAAAGTCGAGGATCTCCAACCCTCTTTACTTTCAGCGATTCGCTGAAAGTACCCTTTGGTTTCTTGTCGTGTTCCCATTGGTTCTCAAGTTTATTCAACCTTCCCAATCCAAAATGCTCCACCTTGTGATCCAGTTTGATGGCTCTCCAACAGAGTTCGCTAGTTACATCTGTTCCAATTATCAATTGAACCTTTAATGTTTTCCCTTTTAATTGAAAACCTTTCCCTTATCTAATTACCTAATATGTTTTCTATTCTTATTTCTTAATTTCTAACCTAGTCGAGTAAATAAAATAAAAGTTCCCTAATTTGTAACCTAATTATCAAGGGTGTGAAATGAACTAAACTATCCTCTATTAATATAATAATAAAATAATTGAGTAATCATTCCTATCTTAACCTACCTATATCTTCAATATAATCAAGCATTTGACTATCTTACAGTTAACATTTCACCCAAGTAATAACCATTGATAATTATATTGTTATACAATTGGTTATTGTATCTGTTATATTGGGTTAGTTTAATATCTCAGAAACAATTCAATTTATCAAATCAAACCAAATTTGTTCAATCAAGAATAGTCAAAAGTCCAATTTAGAAATTTGTAAATCAAATTTTCACTATTCCGGGACTCAGAAGCAATCAATCAAGATTCCGAAATAATCAAAAGTTGAAGATGGTCATTTATAATTCAAATTTTGAGTATTCCCGGCTCTTGATTGGATTAATTTTATTTTTCAAAAACAACTCAATTGATCAAATCAAACCCAGAGAGTCCAATTAAGAGCCGGGAATAGTCAACAGGTCAATATAATTATATTGCAAATTTTGTCTATTCAACCTTAGCTGGCAAAGACAGCAGCACTTTGGGACATATTATCTGAAACCAAAGGAAATCGCGAAAGCGAATATCAGGGACATCTTATACTCCAGTTATATTAGACCGAAAAAAGCAGCATCTGCTGAAAAAATCCGAGTGAGCCTAAATTTTGTCTACACCTTTATTTTACCTCAAGAAATAAAGTCTTGAAAGTCCCCATCAATATCGCGCTTGCGTTTTCAGATATTCAAGGTCAAAAGTCATGAACATCATTTAATAACGATTGGTTGCCAAATGACATTTGCTTCATTGGTTATCTGTCAACTATGATCGACCGGTTAATCACATTTAATCGATGTAAGTCAGTTCAAATCTAGTTGGCAAGAAGTCTAGACGTTTCGTTTTGTGATCTAAATTGAGGCACATACTACAAGCATAATCCACCTCGGATAATGTGAAAACATGCCCACTACTCTTCGAAGACTTTGTAAATTTTCAGGAACTGGCAAGTTTGATAGTGGTTTTAGTCTATCCGAATCAGATTTCAATGTCTTGTTTTCAATAGTATATCCTAGTAGATTAATAGATTTTTATTATATACATACTTAATTTGATTAAGTATAAGCTCGTATTTCTAAAAAATTTGCTAAATTTGAATCATGGTACTTTTGATTCTCCCCACATATTGTCCCATCATCTAAATATGAGAAAACACCTTATGAATTTTCTTTTGCTATTACTAGTAGCTATTCATTAGATACAGATGATAATGGAATGCATTAGAAATAACATATCACAATTACCCATCGCGATGGATGACTCTTGTTTTATTTGCAGTCAATTGCTCTCGAAAGGAGTTACAGTAACTGTAAAACGCGCCAACTGACACCCAGGAAAATAGCTTCCTTCGGCAGAAGTCTACGCTTCCTGGAGACAAATTAAGATGCAGAGACAAAATATCTGCAAAGGTAGCAGTGCTGAGCGGCTGAAAAGCCGAAACGACTCCCCCGAAATCTACAATCTACAACTGTAAAACGCGGTATAGATGCTTTGAGAGACGCAAGTGCGGATACAGATTCGGTAACAGTACATAAAAACTGTCGCAAGGGGTATACATAGTAGCATCTCGACAGAAGTGTGGTGACTTGCTTACCCTGCACTTGGATCGCGTATTAGGCTGACAATACTTTGCGCGGGTCCCCTCACTATCGGGATCGCTTTAGGCGGCCAGTGAACGAGCCCCCCTAGTATTGTTGGTGCGAGCTGCTTACGAGCACGAAAAAAGAAAATAGAGAGCCAACGATTAAATCCTCCGGGCGCGAAATAAGGTTTTCGTAAAACCCAGTTCGTCGTAAGGAAAACCCGTATGAATCCTCGAATTGGAGGTTGGTGTCCTAGGGGAGTAGCATAGTGTCATCTAAAACACGACGAGATGTCGATGCTGCCGGTTCATCTCAGTATTTTTTTGGCAAAACACGCTCTAGCTTGGGATCTTTTCATTTTAAAACTTTGTGTTTTTTTTGTGGTGAAGAATCCAACGAGGAGACAAAAAAAAAACTATGAAATATCAATTTATAATTAGAAGTTTGGCAATGAGCGGAGAACCACGCAATTTCCTCTAACAAGACCAATCAAAAGATCAAAAAGATCTGTATGAAGAAATATACCACGATGAAACGGTCAACCCAACGGTCGGTACCAAAATAAACGGCCTCTCGGTGAAACGGGGGACGGATGATGATGTAATCTTTACGGTGAGTTGCTGATACGCAAAACGGTCCCTGCTTGGGCGCCAAATTTGTAAGGGGTCTTCACAGGTTTTTCCTTAAGCTGTGGCAGCTTAACAGTCGGCATTTATCTTCTGGTCAATCCGGCGGTAATCTCGGGCGCCACCCTCAAGATTCTAGTGGTTGAGGGCCCACTAGCTTGTTACAGTGGAGAAAGAAAAACCAGGGGTCAACGCGCAGATAAAGGAATAAAACAACTATCGAAGAATAATTTATCTATTACTCATTGCGTAATAACAGTGCAAAAGAAAATTTAAAATCAAATATGTTCGATAAAACCTCAGCCAAATTGTCCTTAAATTATAACAGCTCCTCATAGAGCAATAGTGTACGGGTGAAGAGAGAGTGCGAGAGATATTACAGTGGTCGTGTGTGCGATCATCAAGGTATTACGGTACGGATATTAGCGCAAAAGCGGAAAGCGGTAAATATATCGCCACGGTTAAAGCCGGCGGTTGTACGGGTACGGTAAAAAGCTGCGAAGCGGAAATAAGCCGTAGGTTCAGCACCAGTCCCCGAAAGCTTCTAGCAACAAATTCGAAATCGCGTGTCTCAGCGGGGTAGAAAGTATAACTGATCTATGTCCGTACGTTCAACCAGGACATAAGGATTGCGGTTATCCTGCTGGACTTGTCTGTACAGCCGAGACTTGTCCTGATCAGTCTACCCACTACCCAACTCTTTTCGGTACGGAGCGCGGTGTTTCGGATCCAGAACTGAACGGTACAAATGTTAACACCAAATACATTATGGGCCGATACTGTGTTTAATGTTAACATTTGTACGTCGTGGAAGAGGGGACAGATTACGAGAATGATGATCGCACATCCTACATCTAAAAGTCACAACAAGAAAGATCATGGATTAGGCCTACAGTAAAAATACAATTAAAAAAAAAAAATAGCGCCTTGCATCTCAACTCTGGGGTGATGTGGAAACGGGTGCTACTCTCTGTTTTCCTGACGTATCAAGTGGAAACCGATTGGTATGACGTAAAATATGTGAATAACATTTTATGAAGAGAATTTTCCAATATATAGTCGTAGGACATACCGAAAGCAAAATATTTAAGAAAAATTCATTTCTGTGATATTCGACCTTGAATAACTTGAAACGCAAACAAGTTATCGGTGGGGATTTTTAATAAATTAATTATTAAGGTAAAATAAAGGTTTAGACAAAATTTAGGCTCACTCGGATTTTTTCAGTAGATGAATCCATCTATGACAGGACTACTAGGTTAGGGAGTGGACCTGATATAAAAACTTCAGAGGGGCACAATGAGCCACGAGCTCCAGTGCAGGTGTCCGCATGTCAAATTAATTTGATCTAATCAAGAGCCAAGAATAGTCAAAAGTTGAATTTAGAAAGTTAAAATTTAAATTTTGATTACATATATTCCTGGAATCAGCCAAAAATAGAGTCTAAATTGGCCATTCTTGAAAATTTTAAATCAGTTTCATACCTTAACACTAAGGATGACTCCAAGCAGGAGAAAAACCATTACACTTTCTATTAGTTAAGATTTCAGAATTTCCGTTTTCCGGAAATATATATGTTTTAACTTCTGGTGCATCCCGCCATCCGCACCTGATTTATACCCCTCTTTTACACCAGAAATCCACCGTTTCTTTAGAAGTGACATTCAAATACCCTCTCAGTTTTTATTCAAGATTAATCTTTGTCGTTCCGGGCGGCCTCCTAAATCAAAACCTCACGTTTTCCGCCATTTTTCCTGGATGAAATCCTGAATTATGACTCTCGCGTCGTCGGTATAGATCACTAAATTATTCTAAGGCAAATGTGGCGCGATTACGAGATATCGGAAAATTAAAAAGTCTAGTAGAAACTAACACACAATTTATCGGGACAATATTTAGCAAATACACCAAGGGCCCTATTCATAATTAACCCAACTTTCAAGGCGCGGCAGGAAAGTTGTTCGAAATAATGGCCTACGAACTCCGTACAAAACGTGCAGCTAGAACAATGGCACGGATTTCGGACGCCACGGAATTGTTTCTTGATTTGTTTTAACGGATTCATTGTTTGCCCGAGTCCTAGGGGAGCTTTAGACTGCATTAGTTTTGTGCAAATAATGAGTTTGTTTTCAAAAAGTCGAGTTCAAATATTAGATTTCAAAGGATTTACAATCTGTGTTGGTTTTTTGAATTTATTCAAATATAAAACATTGTCAGACATTGAACTTCCTATTCAAGTACTACTGACGCCATCTCTGACTAAAATGGCTTATGAAATTCTTATTCAAAGGAAAAATACACAACGAACAGGGCAACTCTTAAGGTAAATCTATTGTACTATACATATGGGGTTCCCTTGAGTCTCTGTGAATAACCACCAGCCGATTTTGTCGTGAAAATTTCTTTGAATTCCGTTTCAACATTCTCTGAGGCGGGTCATATCAAAAGCAGCGGCTTCTTTTGTGGTTATTTCAAAAAGCCTGCGGCGTATTTATATAATAGAAATGTTCTCTATACCTGAGTGAAATTTCATGAGGAATTCTTGTTTCTTCTAGTTTACTTTCATTTTAAATAAATTACCTACTTGAACAAATTTGATAATATTTCCAAAAGCAATATGGATTTAATGCAATAACAAAATCTCAACAAATATTTACGGGAAATTCAATACCCTCTAAAACATCTAAAAATGAAGAGGACTCGAGTGTCTTTCTGCATTCTGAAATGAAATATATTTTCAAGCCCTCCTTGCCTTTTGATATCGCTTTCACGATTCAAATAGATTTTCAAAATTTTAATGGCAATAGGTATATAACTTCAAATATTGCTTTGAATTTGATTCCCGAATAATAAACTGAAATACAGGATCGTTTAATATACTTTCCATTTTTTTTTAAATTTAAGTTTCTAATCCTATTGTTAATGGAAAGAAAAGAAAAATTCAATTTGCATTTGAACCCAAGCACTTCCCAGGCTTCAAATTATTTTTCTTGAAACTTTACACTCGTTCTAAGCTCCTTATGTTTTAAAACTCCGTTTTTCATCAAGTTAGATTCTCTAAAGAGAAAAAAAAAACGTAAAAGCAGGGAAACTCTATATAGATGCTGCAAATAGATGATCTACTTTATACCGTGCTTTTTCGCAAGACATAAAAAGTCAGGGACTAACAATGTCGTAATGCAAAATAGTACACCGCTATTTTTGGTTTATAGCTCGTAAAGGGGGACAGTTTTTGTTTCGCTGACGTATACGCGACACTAAAATAGCTACTTCGACAATATAAAAAGTGTTTTTAGGAGCTATTTTGTTTGATATACATAAAATCGATATACCTATATATGGCACTGTCATATATCAACCCTTCCTCTGATAATAATGAATCATCACCCATTCAAAACTAATTAACATACCAGTGTCGACTTGTTTCGTGGACCCTCGAGGAAACTTTCAGAGTCTGCCTGGGTTTCAGGGGGTTGAAACCGCACAAACAGGTCTAAACTGACTGACTAAATATGCCATCTTTGCACAATAGCTCTCTAGAGAACATAACCGCAATTTCCATCGCGCGGTGAGTTTCACGAAATTAAAATGTTAGAGACGACTCTCATATTATTGCTTATTTGAAATCGTGCACAAAAATAAGCAGGAGTTTTTCTCTTGTACTTTTTCTTAGTGATGCCGCGAAACTGAGACTGGTCTCGTCTCGTCTCGTCTCGACTTTTCGAGACGTCTCGTGAAGTCTCGACAAGATGAGACCAGACGGGATCCGGGCACTGTGTGCCCGGATCCCGAACCCACGATTCGATAGTATCGTCTATGTAATTTATATGGACGATACTATCGAGTTGTGTGTTCGGAATCCGGGAGACGAGACAAGACTTTGGTACTCGAGACCGAGACTAAGTCACGGTCAGGTCTCGAGATGTCACGAGACGAGACCAACCTTAAGTCTCGTCTAGTCTCGTTTCGTGGCACCACTACTTTTTCTCGAACATTCGGGATGGTTCTGAGCTCTTTTTCAACGTTCAAATGAAGATCAGACAGAGAAAATAGAGGATAGTGAGCAAATACACCAATAGCTCTTCATGGCCATGCATAGGAGGGTGCGGCCGGTATAAATTACCGGGGCCCGGGTTCCGTAGGAATTTTATACAATAATTTGAAGAATATCATTGTCCTCCTCTATCCTAAGCAATTGGAACAAAATAGAGATATGATTTTTTCCCACTTTATCTCCGTCTCTTTCTCACTCATTTAGTTTTTTGAATCGTTGTCTCTTATTTTATTATTCTAAGCACTTGATTGATCAGACAAATATGCTTCATTCTATTATCTCTCTCGTTTTCATTGAATCTCTGACATCATTATCTTTCTCTTTTTATTCAAGGCTTTTGATTGGTCAGACACAAAAATCACAAGGTCATTCATGCGCCAAAAATAAACAAAAATTTCCTACTTTATCTCCGTCTCTTTCTTTCTCAGTGTGTTTCCTATCGTCTCTTACTCTCTTATTTCAAGCCAATGATTGAGTCACTCAAAAAGTCACTTATTTATATCCGCCTCTTTCTTACTTGTTGTCTCTCCTATGTCGTCTCTAACTCTCTGATTTGAATCCCTAATTGAGTCACTCAAGCGCCGGGAATACCGCAAAATTAGTGTCACACTTATTTTTATCCCACTTTGTCTTCGTCTCTTTCTGACTTATTCAATTTTCTATATCTCGGTCTGTTATACTTTATTATCCCAGGCTCTTGATTAGTTTTGATTGGTCGGGCACAGAGATTATAAAATTACTCAAGCGCCAGGAATAATGAAAATATGCCTGAATAAGTTTTCATTTTATTATGTCTCCATCTCTCTATTTTTCATCAAATCTCTATATATTATTATCTCTTATTATTCCAGGTTTTTTGATTAGTCAGATACAAAAATTACAAGACCACTTCAAGAGTTGAGAATAATCAAAATTCGTGTCACAATTTTATTTCCTACTTTCTATCCGTCTCTTTCTCACTTATTGCGTTTCCTATGTCGTCTCTCTTTCCCTTTATTTTAGCCCATGATTGAGTTACACGAGCGCCGAAAATACCCAAAAATTAGTGTCACGTTTATTTTTCTCCCACTTTATCTCCGTCTCTTTTTCACTCATTCCATTTTCTATATCGCTGTCTTTTACCTCATTATTCCAGGCGCTTGATTGGTCTGACACAAAAATTACAAGGCTACTCAAGTGCCAAGAATATCCAAAATTCGGCTCACAAATTTTTTTCCTACTTTATATACATCTCTTTCTTACTCATTGTGTTTCCTATGTCGTCTCACTCTCCTATTTCAAGCACATAATTGAGTTACTAAAGCGCCCGGAATACCCAAACATTAGTGCCACGTTAATTTTATTCCCACTTTATCACTGTCTCTTTCTCACTTATTCCATTTTCTATATCGCTCTCTCTTATTTTATTATTCCAGGTTCGTCATTGGTTAGACATAGAAATTACAAGGTCATTAAGCGCCAGCAATAATGAAATGAAAATATATGTCGATTGATGCTCATTCTATTATGCCTCCGTCCTCCATCTCGCTCTTCGACATTATATCTCATATATCATTGTCGTGCTCTTATATTCCGGGCTCTTGATTGGCCAGACACAAAAATGCGCCACTCAAGCCTCAAGAATATTCAGAATTGAGTCACAAATTTATATTCGTTTCTTTTTTACTCATTGTGTTTCTTATGTCGTCTCACTCTCTTATTTCAAGTCCATGATTGAATTACTTAAGCGCCGGATATACCCAATAATTAGTGTCACGTTTATTTTTATTCCTTTGTCTTTGTCTCTTTTACGCTCATTCAATTTTCTATATCACTCAAGCGCCAGGAAAAGTAAAAATACTATCTCTATTACATTTTATTGGGATAAGAAAGACCAGGACAAAGATACTACACTTATTCCACCTTATACACTTGAGAAAATATTTATATCTTTGTCTTTCTTAAGCGATTAGAACAGAATGGAGATAGAATTGCGCTAATGATTTGACAGTCAAAATACTAAAATTTTAAAGTGCTTTTATGAAAATTTTATAAATAAATCCGAGTAGGTGGTATGTAAAATGCTTAAAATTTTATAAAAATAATTTGAAAAATAGCAATGTCCTCTTCTATCTTAAGCAATTTAAACAAAATGGAGATATTATTTTATCTCTGTTTCTTTTTCACTCATTTAGTTTTCTGAATTGCTGTCTCTTACTTCATTTTTCCAGGTACTTGATTGACAGACAAATTAATAGTCATCATTATATTATGTCTTCATCACTCTTTTTTATTGAATCTCATATATTATTATCTTTCTCTTATCATTCCAGACTCACTCAAGCGCCCAGGAAAGTCGAAATATTCCTACTTTCTCTACGTCTCTTTCTTTCCTATTGTGTTTCCTATGTCGTCTCCCACTCTCTTATTCCAAGTTCATGATTGAGTCACTCAAGAGTCGAGCGCGGGGAATGCCCAAACATTATTTAGTGTTACGTTTATTTTATTCCCACTTTATCTCCGACTCTTTCTCCAAATCCATTTTTTATATCGCTGTTTCTTACTTTATTAATCCAGGCTCTTGATTGGTTAGGCATTGAAATTACAAGGTCACTCAAGCGCTAGGAATAATGGAAATATATGTCGACAGATGTTCATTCTATTATGCCTCCATCTCGCTCATATCATTGTCTTTCTCTTATTATTCCGGGCTCTTGATTGGTCAGTCCCAAAAATTACAAGGCCACTCAAGCGACGAGAATATTCAAAACTCCTGTCACAAATTTATTGTCCTACTTTAAATCGTTCTCTTTGTTACTTATGATGTTTCCTATGTCGTCTCTCACTCTCTTATTTCAAGCCCATGATTGACTCACTCGAGCGCCGGGAATACCCAAAAATTGAGGTCACATTTATTTAAATCCTACTTTGTTTCCATCTTTTTCTCACTCACACAATTTTCTATATCGCTGTCTCTTACTTTATAATTCCAGGCTATTGATTCGTCAGACATAGAAATTATTAAATCACTCAGTTGCCAGGAATAATGAGAATATACCTCAATAAATTTTCATTTTATTATGTCTCCATATCTTTTACATTAAATCTCTTTAATCATTATCTTTCCCTTATCATTTCAGGCTTTTGACTATTTACGTATAAAAAAATTAAACTATGTAGTATCTATTCACAATCCGATGTCCAAAGGTAAAGGTAAAATTTATCACCTTTCAGTGCTATTTCATAGGAAAATGTGATAAATTTACCTTTACCTTTGAACTACGGATTGTGAATAGGATATACTTACTGTGTTTCCACTTTCCTATGTCGTCTCTCACTATCTTATTTTGAGCCCATAATTAAGTCACTCGAGCGCCGGGAATACCCAAAAATTAGTGTGACATTTATTTTTATCCCACTTTGTCTCCATCTTTTTCTCACTCATTCAATTTTCTATATCGCAGTGTAGGGACCCGGCCCACCAAAAATGTTCTTAAGTCCACTATGTACAGGGTAATCTATATATATAAAAATCAATGTTTGTTTGCTTGCTTGCTGGGTTTGCGCCTTGCGTTCCTACACCACTTATCCGATTACGATGAAACTTTGGTAGGTTGTTATGGCCATTCCAACGAAGGTTTGCGGATAGGTTACGCATCTCGTAAAAAGAAATTAATTTTGAATTAATTATTAATTTAATTGTAAACAAATTTAATGTCATTTAGGCACATTCTACACTAGGAACTCAATTGTGCCGTTAGCTCTTTCGGAGAAAAAAAATCAAATGTTATTTGAAGTAATCAGTTGAAGTTACCTTTCAGATTTTTAACCAGAAGTTGTCTGGTTGAAAATGTATATCTTTCAACATCAGCATTCAATTTTTTTTCACAGTCCCCAGGTCCAGTTAATCATTTTTCTAATAAAAACTAAAACCGATGTGTAAATACGTACTCGTTGGTACATAATGAAGGACCCGAAAAACGCATTCGACTCGACTGCACTTGAAAAATGGTAATTTTCATGAAATTTCGCTCTGAAAAGTCTGGCGCCGCGACTATTTTCTTTCTTTTCGGTAGCATGTTTGCTTTTTTAATTAAAACATTTAAATATGTTTCATTCAGAAGCGCGCTTACTTTACTTTTCCAAGCGATAGTTTTTTTTTTTACCGGAAAAAGTTCCGCATGAAGTGACGGAACTTTTTATATCGCCAAGCGTAAATTAAGCTGTTACGCTTCAGTTTCGTTTTTTGGTTGAATTGCTTTTTATTTTCCGTCGAGGGTCAGCAAAAAAATTATTTTCCCTAGGAAACTTTCGGGATTTAAATTTGAAAATTCGTTCGCCAAAATAATTTCAATTAGAAAACGCTATTCGTTTTCAACTTTCCTTTCGAAAAATAAAAAACTCGCGGAAAAGGCAAAGGGATAAATTCTTGCCGGGGCTCGTTTTTCTCTTTTTTGGACTTATTTTATTTGCAGAAGTGCTGAATCAAGTAGGTACAATATAAAGTTTATTTTACACTGGGTGGAGCGCAGAAAGCTTTCATTGGACGGGAAGTGGAGGGATTTCGGCGATTGTTAGTTTCAAAAAACAAAAGTCGTTATTATTGTTTTAGAGAATATACCGAGGATAATAAATCCAGAAGTTCTTTTGTGTACCGAACATAATCGTTTTTATTGAATAAATGCCAATTGTAACCCAATGAATTGTGTACAATTACCTGGATGTATGCCTGTATTGCTTTGCTTCAAGTAACTACTCATATGCGTCGCGTTGTATTTTTAAAATCAGGAATCAGGTTTTTTGTTACTTTGATTGGTAAGCGAAGTATTATTCATGGCATGATTATGCAATGAATAATACTTCGCTTCCTAATTCTGCTCGTCAATTACAAAATGAACTCGTATATTGCTGATTCAACCATATTTTTCTTATACCAGAGTACTTATCTACAGTAGAGATGCAAAATTGCACAAGTATATACCTTAAAGACCAATACATTGTCATCTAAGGCAAGAATTGTCAAGTTTAGCTTTGATGCAATACAAAAAATGTGGAATTTTATCCCTTACTTACGCCAATGTGTTTTGGGCTCCACCCCATTGCACATCCAGCCGTTCAGCATGAAGAGGGGCCTGAAAGGGCCCCTTTAAGTACAAATATATTTTTTAATAAAAACGATTTAAAATAAAATTGAGAAATATAATGACCGATATCGATGTATATACTTAACTGATACATTCCTTCCAGCTGCCACCGATATTCATTTATCATATTTAGCAGTTGAATAATATTTTCTTTACCAATAGCAGGATAATATCACTTTGAGTAAATTTTGACCAATTGTACGTATTTAAAGTGTTAACGCTTACCTGAGAGTCCTGGGTTATTCCTACGGTAATAGTCAAAATTTGAACTTTCATCGACTCTGGATTCGCAAGAGAATTTTTCTAAGAGCATTCAAAGCTCAAGAGCCGATAATAATCAAAATTTCGAATGTTCATTAGCAACTCTTAAGTTGATATCGATCAAAATTTCTTCTTCCTCAGCTTCTAATAGGCTCTAGAAAAATTATCCAATGGATCTAGAACCAAACGTGCCAAAAGTGATAAAACACAATAAATCCATATTTAAATGGAGTTGTATTCCCATGTGGGTGTAGAGAGGTCTGAAAGTCACAATGTCCATTTTTAATTCAAGTGTGTGTCAGAAGTATACTCTTCCTCGGACTGAATCAATCAATTTTCAAGTAGAGCGGGGTATCTGGCAGATCATTCGAATTTTGAACTATTACCGGCTATTGATTCTTTGGCAAACCTTCTTAGAACCAATCAAGAGCCAGTAATAGTCTAATTTGAACTATTATCAACTCTGGATTCGCAAAGGTATTCAAAGCTCAAGAGCCGATAATAATCAAAATTTCGAATGATCTGCCAGATACCTCGCTCTACTTGAAAATTGATTGATTCATTCCGAGGAAGAGTATACTTCTGACACACACTTGAATTAAAAATCGACATTGTGACTTTCAGACCTCTCTACACCCACATGGGAATACAACTCCATTTAAATATGGATTTATTGTGTTTAGTTACTTTTGACACATCACAGATGGGGGTTTGCAGATTCTGAGTTGCTTCTGATCCAATTTAAGCTACAATCATCTTCAGTATTTCAATACAATCTTACAGTCCAATTCGTACGCTACTGGAATCGTTCTGAGAAAAGTGTTTTAGCCCAGCCAGCTAGGTCAGCGCAATAATGTATCCTCCAAGTGACACCCGGGGCCGTATAAATGTCGAGCTTTAATGTCCTTTAAAACCCGAAAACTCTTTCGGTCAGACCGGAAAAATCCGGCACCGCCAAGTGATTTACGTCATCTGGACTGGAATCTAAATTGTTGCGAATTAGAAGATGAACGCTAATTTTATTTATAATCAATAAAGATTTTGGCATAGTTATTCTGCTATATTATGATGATAAATTTCACAAATTAGGCTCATCTGTTTTGCTTCAAAGCTTAATTAGGTGCAATTTCATAAAGACTCTTCCGCTATGGTAAAATATCAATTCTACCAGAAAACTTAAATTAGTGACGAGCCAGTGGGTCATGAATCTGATAAGTATTATCTTCCTTCAAGTTTTATATTGTATACCATCCATACTCTATATTCAGTTGATAGACTTCAAAAATTTAAAAAGAGTATATTCGTCAAGATGCAAACTGCACACACAGAGTTCCCTTTTGATGTCATACAGCTTTTGCATATTTCTCCCGCATAACGATGACGCGTTTAAATTTTAAAAAGTGTTTTCAATTCTCTCCCCGCCAAACTGAAGAAGACTCGAAGCCCCCCTCGTAAATCATTAAAAAGAGTCTCAAAAATCATCTGGATTTTATGGGTCATGCCCGAGCCTGAAATATGTTTCGGTGCTGGAAATATGACCCAGTTAGATCCGGGATTTTTGATACACAAAAATTGTTGGAATAAGTGCAAAGTGACATTGAGAATAATTTCTTATGAAATTATATTAGAGTTTCCTGAAGATTTATTAAATTGACTTATAGAAGATTTGGAAACACAATAAAGCTTAATCTGCAGAGGAGTACCTACTTGGAAATTCTATTTGCGCTCAAAGTTATCGCCCAATTATATGAAGTTAGCAGCTCAATTATCCTAAAATTGAAACGACAACTAGGAAATTTAATTTTCTAATTAGGTCGACGACGCTCAAAAGAATTTAAAAGTTGTAAGAGGAGCTTTTAAAAGGATTAACGCAATGCCTGCTAATTAGAATGAAATTTAATAGAAAAATTACAGCAAATTATATTTTAATTTAAATGCAGACTAGAACAAACACTATAGTATTTATTTTACAAAACATATTATTCTTTGTGAGCTCCGTAATAAGTAAATAATGTTGCAAGTCACGTTTTCGCCTTGTCTTTGGTATTACCTCATTCCTCTAAACCCATGGAAGTTGCATCTGGGAACGAGGATCGCGAACACGTCGTTGCGCTAAACTAATCCGAAAAGGTGATTTGTCACCGTCCCGACAACAATCTGAAATATACGGCACCGTATCAAAATAAAAAAAACTCTATACAGCTGCAGGAGCCGCCGCAGACAAACGAGCTTCCTTATATTCTAGAGCTTGTCTAGAAAAAGTGCTGGATTTACTGTGCCGGAATGCAAAGTGGTTAATTTTTATTTTATGTCTGGAACTGGAAAGTCGGAAATATAATTCTGAGTTGTATGATAGACGTTTGTTTAAGACGATTTTTACAAGATCCAAAAAATCGATCTTCGCTTGTATCTAGAATTCTCAATAAGTGGATGCTGCGGTAATTGCATACCGGTTTCGAGCTTATTAGCTCTCGTCAGTGCAATATAGGCAAAAGCATAGCAACAGTTACGATAAATTTATCATTTTCGTAACATGTTCCATTTTTTTAAATTTTTATTATGAAGTTGTATTTTTGCAAAATAATAATTCATAACTTGTTATTAAAAGAAGATACCGCCATCTAGTACCTGATAAATTTATTTTTTTAAATATGATTTTTATTATTTCTCATTGACAGTCATTCGTATTTTCATTTGAAGATATTATACACTTTATTTTTTCCCAAGATAGATTTTGACATTGAAAACTTTGAAACATAAACAATAACACTTGACCCTGATTGATTGCAAAATGAGGTGTTTCTGCAGGTTGACATCAGTTTTACAATAGCAACCAATAAGCGGCATTAGCGGCATTGTTTATATTTCAAAGTTGACAATGGCAGAATCTATCTTGGAAAAAAATGAAGCATAGTTATCTCACTTTCAGCAAATAGATATATTTATGTCTTTCTCTAACTTCCGATTATGAAATAATTATTTTTGGCTTAATGACCTAATTAATTAGGGCCATATTCTCCGTAGTTCATAAAGCCTGGCTTAGTGGAAATGATTGACTTTTTGTGTGACAAAGCCGAGCTTTTCTACTAAGCCAGGCTTTATGAACTACGGAGAATATGGCCCTTAGTGGTTTTGTGTTTCCAACATAACCTTAATTCAAATTATTGTAATTTGTAAACAATTAAAATAATTCTAGTGTGTTTTTATCTATTCCCTTTTTAATCAGCGTGGTATTTCGATGATGTAGTGAATACGGTCTTTTGTGTGTGTTGAGTGTTGTCTTCTGATTGGTCGATGGTTACTACGCAGTTAAGTATAAAAAACACGAAACTCGTTTTCCTGCAGGTCTTTGCTTTTAAAAAGCTCTTTTTTCTGGCAGTGGCCGAGCAGGCAAGTCGATTTTCAATATTTTAATTTTTTCCCTCAGATTTCTATATTTTCCCTTAATATTTTTCAATTTATTTTACCATCAGTGTATACTATCATAATCACTGTTGAGTTTTAACCTGATAAATCTTATCTTATCTACCTTTAATAGTTATTTACATTACAAGTGCGTTTATGAACATGATTACAATAACGAGTGTGAGTTCTAATCACACGAGTTTTGTAGTCATGTTTAAACGCACGTGTGATGTACAACGTTTTATCTACAAAGCGAAAAATAAGAATATCTTTCCAATTATTTTCGTTTATTAGTAGTTGTCTACCTTCATTTTACCTTTACAGGTTTACCTTTGAAATTTGTCAAATCACCAGAAATAGTTGTGTTATAGATTCATAACCTCATCCATAACACCACTAGTTGTGTTATGAATTCTATGAATTCATAACCTAGTCTATAACCACTAGTTGTGTTATGAGTCTCATGACACAACTTAAATACTAGAAAAATAGTTATATAAAAACGTCATAACGAAACGCTTGTAGATAAAATATAAATATTATATTCAATTTTTTTTTATCTACAAGCGTTTTTCTAGTATTTAAGTTATGTCAGGAGACTCATAACAAAACAGTGGTGTTATGGACTAGGTTATGAATTCATAATATAACTAGTGGTGTTATTGACAAATGTCAAAGTTAAGCCTGTAAAGATAAAATGAAGGTAAACAACGACTATTAAACGAAAATTATTGAAAAAACATCCTTATTTTTTGCTTTCTAGATAAAACGTTGTACATCACATGTTCGTTTAAACATTATTACAAAACTCGTGTGATTAGAACGACTCGGTCTACGACCTCGTCGTTCTAATCTTTCACACTCCTCATTGTAATCATGTTCATAAACGCAGTTGTAATGTAAATAACTATTATCTAATTGTGTGCCTCCATTTTCTGATTGGTGGTCCCACGTTTTTCTGAGGTAAGTCAATTCAGAGTTTTGGCTAATAAATAGGTACTGCTGCGTTGGTTTTCGGAATCAATTGTTATTGTGTGATTATTGGACTATTTGCTCTAAATAGAGTTGGTGCAAACCAAATTTGTGTGTCCATCCCTATCAACTCTTTACTGAATCCAGACAGAGGCCGGTAAAGCCATTTTTTGTTTGACTCCTTCAATCATCTTCTCGAGTAAGAAGCGCGCTGTAAGGCTGAAATTTTAAATTCATTTGACAATTCCTGGATTTAATTTATTTCATCCTCAGCTTTATCTTGTAGTACCTTAACTTAAAAGGAAAATCTGTCTATTTGGGGAGAATCTAGAGATTTATTTTTTATCTGATTCAATTTTTCCTAAATTTTTTAAAACTTTTGCATGTTTAGTGCGACTGCTAGAAAAGCAGCATTCTGCTCAATTATAACCAGCATCTATCTTTAATTTTGCTGTATACTTACTTAATTATTACGACTTTATTATTTTATTATTATTTTTTTGAATTATTTATTTGCTTTTTTTTAATATTAAAATATTTTTCCAATTTGCAATAGTTCTTACCTGATTCTGTTGCAAAGGAGTGTCTGCACAACAATGGTTTTATAATAAACTAATTTCAGCAAATCTTCTTTGCAAGACGCTCGCTTTTTGACAGAATTCAGGGATTTAATATTCTAAATCTTGGTGAACCTGATACTGCCTTATTTTTTTCTGGGTACATAGTCGACATAAAAGATCACTATTTGGAGTCTGGATCAGCTGGAGTGACGTCACTCCAGCCATCTATCCTCTTTCCTGGAAACAACACGAAGAGCTCCACTTCATGAAAGTGAAACCCCAACGTCCATTGAAGAGCTCCGGATTGAAAAGGTACATATTGTATCAGATTCACCAGAACAACCAAACTGCCAAATTTTAAAGAAAAGTAACATTGTTACTTACATTGTGAACAAATATTAAATAAAATTATTGTTTGTTGGAATTTGAGTGGTTTCATTTGCACATAAAGGGGCTACACGTTATCTTTATTATTTTTGAATTCCACGACCCTATGGGTTCTCTTGTTTTAAAGTACAAATAAACTAAAATTTATTTGTAACACAACTCAACAGAAGATGCCAAGTTTGAGATAGGAATAAAACTATAAACTTCAGCTTTTGGGTATGATAAAATTCGAGTTGGAATGCTTTTGCTCATATTGCACTGACGAGATTTAATGAGCACAAAAATAGAGCAAAACTACACGTATTGTATATTTTAGCAGTGACCAGAACAATACAAACTAATCGTATGAGTTATTAGGAGTTTCGATTCAGCAAAAGTTATTTCATTATTTCAAAGGCATAATTTTCTCGGAAAATCATTGTCAAAATTGAAAA
Organism: Ceutorhynchus assimilis; assembly: GCA_917834065.1. NCBI lineage: Eukaryota > Metazoa > Arthropoda > Insecta > Coleoptera > Curculionidae > Ceutorhynchus > Ceutorhynchus assimilis. The sequence goes on from OU892281.1 coordinate 12,507,953, forward strand.
GTTTTCCCCTACACGACGGGCCCGGATACAGCTGAATATATTATCGAAACTTTCCGGTAAATCTATTCGCGTAAATACCCTTTCCTTCCCCTTTCGTTAAAGATTACAATGAGCCTTCGATAGACTCTTCCGGGGCCAAGGAGCGAAAACACATCTTTCCGCTTAGAAGCAAACAATAATTCTTGTCAGAACTTTGTTGGCTGACTCTCGTCCTCTATCATTAGAGCCTTATTATCTCTACCGATGCGTATTAAACTTTTTATCGAGTTTAAACTTTTTCATTATGCTATTATTTTGTCGTATTTTTTTCATCCATAGCGGCAGCCTGTAAGAAGTTAATGACCCGTGAGAAACAACATCGTGCGAAAAAGTTTTCCGACATACCAAATCTGATCTGCATTATTTGTTCAACTCCAAAAAAAAAAGCTTTTCGTATCTCTCTAGATTGTGAAAAAAAAAACAGCTGAAGCTGGCCCAAATTGAATTTCCATTTAAAAAGTTTGTTTTCCTCGAACACACTGTATGAGCCTGGCAATGTGAAAATAACAGTTCAACGGACAATTTCCCGGCATAATTTCAAATATCGCCAGAGGTATTTTCAAAATTCGGAGCTACAAATTTGATTTTACGTTATTGCTCCACTTCAGAGTAATCGGTAATGGCTGATTAAAATTTCGGCAGATGAAATCGGATTTTCAAATGCCATAAGCGTTATTGGAAAATTCCCACAAAAAAAAATTTAAAAGCTACTTAAAATCTTTATACAACTTTACAATCTTTGTATTATTTTTACTCTCTTATCGGTGGCAGTTGTGACAAAATTGAAATGTTATGTAAGAATTGATATTTTGGTAGCATGAATAATTCTGTCACATCTTAAAATTTCGTGGTAAATTATGCTGAATAGTAAATTTGATCTGAAGCAGTAAATGACAGTTTCCTGAACCGGAGGCAATCTCACGAAATCTTCTTTCTTCTCTTCTTGGTTATTGAAAGGTGTTATTAGAGACTCAAAATTAGTACCACTCACCACTTTTTTGCTGAAGCTGGAAACACCTTCTTTAACCACACAAACCGGCACGTGAGAGCTTTCTATGCCACCACCAGTGTTTTAATGAAAATTTTAAAACCAGAAAAGAAAAGACCAATTTTGAAAGATTTAAATTACTTTATTTATGAGTGGAAAGAAAATTTAGCGTTAATTATTTAAAAATAAAAAAAAGGTGAAGGTAAATATAGAAAACAACTAAAATTACCTTATTTAATTAATGGACCCTAAACAATTTTAAACTAAAGAAAAATTAAAGCCAATGGAAAGTAAAGAGAGTAATTTCTGACACTGACACTTTATTGGAATTGAACTTAAAAATAAACTATCACCTCTTTGAAGAGCTTCTGCTAAAACACCGGGCGGCAGATGAACTAGAGGATGAGAAACGGATCGAGAACTCGTTGAGACTTTGCGACTTAAATTTCTGGCGATAACTAGTAGTAAAAACTAGTGGCGAATGGGCGATAACTAAAGTTAACTGGCCTCAACATCTGCTCAAATAAGCGAAAGGAACCACCCTCTGGGTACCACTTTAGAAGCCCATTGGCTACCCCTTAGTACCGAGCTTGCGAGAATCGACAAAGTCAAAGATCTCCAACCCTCTTAGCTTTCAGCGATTCGCTGAAAGTACCCTTTGGTTTCTTGTTGATTTCCCATTGGTTCCCAAGTTTATTCAACCTTTCCCATTCAAACTGCTCCATCCTGTGATCCAGTTTGATGGTTCTCCAACATAGTTCGCTAGTTACATGTGGTCAAATTCTCAATTGAACATTCAGTGTTTTCCCTTTTAATTGAAAACCTTTCCCTTTTCTGATTATCTAATATGCTTTGTATTCGTATTTCTTAATTTCTAACCTAATTATCAAGGATGTGAATTGAACTAAACTATCCTCTATTAATTTAATATTAAAATAATTGAGTAAGTACTCCTATATCTCAACCTACCTATATCTTAATATTATAACTAAGCATTTGACTATCTTACAGTTAACATTTCACCCAAGTAATAACCCTTGATAATTATATTGTTATACAATTTGTTATTGTATCTTAAAAATCTAGCTCATGTAATTATTGCTTCGCATCACACACACATGCTTCGAATATACATAATTCTTTCCAGCGGTATCATTTACCTGACATCTGGGTTCGTCACAAAACGTGGGTATTCAGAAGATTATCCTTGACTTTGAATAAATTAATACAACCACATGGGATCTGGTTCAGTCGACAGATTAGTTTAAAGTTTAGTGTTTATCTAGAAAAACATAAATTTTGCCTATATATTTGTCAATTTCGGGTTACAGCATTAATAATCTTGAAGCTATAAAATTCGATACTTTTCTGACTTTCAAGTGATTTTTACCCTCGAACAGATAAGGTCGTTCGCAGAACTCCATGTGTTTGTAAATTTCATTAGGGTCACATTTTAACTATCTATGTACAGTGACCGCCAAAAAGTTTGCAACAAATGGGAAAATATTTTATTATTAAGATATCAAAAAAAATGTTATCTGGGATCAATTCAGCATACCCATCAACAAAAAAAATCACTGTGACAGATGCCATGTGACCACAGTCATGGCGGAAAATTTAAAAAGTTCGCCTTAAATATGTGAAAAGTGGAGTTAGACGACCAGAAATCGAAAAATTGTAGAGAGAAAAGTTGTTCAGGATCCAATTTTACGTCCATGTGTCAATTTTTAAAAAGGTACAAGGATTTTTAATAAATATTAATTTTTTGGCCTGTTTTCTGGTAATTTGAAAAATATCGAAAACATTTCACAAAAATATTGGCTTGATTAAATTTAGAAAAGAGGTATTGGATCATTAAGAAAGATTTCATGATAATTCTAAATTTGTTATTCCAAATTTTTGTTTTCTGTAGGTCATTGCAACAAGATCAGAGTGGTCTGAAAATGAATTTTTGGTTTTTTACAATTTTTCGCGAAACAATTAAGCACTGGATTTTTTTTTGTTAGTTTCACTTTGAATTATGTCAATCAGACGGAAAGTTTTTGATATTTTTCAAATTACCGGAAAACAGGCCAAAAAATTGATATTTATTAAAAATCCTTGTACCTTTTTAAAAATTGACACATGGACGTAAAATCGGATCCTGAACAACTTTTCTCTCTACAATTTTTCGATTTCTGGTCGTCTAACCCCACTTCTCACATATTTAAGGCAAACTTTTTAAATTTGCCGCCATGACTGTGGTCACATGACATCTGTCACAGTGATTTTTTTTGTTGATGGGTATGTTGAATTGATCCCACGAAACATTTTTTTTGATATCTTAATAATAAAATATTTTCCCATTTGTTGCAAATTTTTTGGCGGTCACTGTATAAAAATAAAACTTTTCCCACGAAAGATGAGCTTGAACCGAGAATATGAATTTGCTATCGATTTTGTTACACAATCGCGGAATCGCGGAAAGCATAAAAAAAGTTGTATAATGAGCTGTCAAAAGTTTTTCCTTTTTTATAGATGTCGGCGGATGTGCTTTATGAGTTTTGTGGAATTTTTAAGCATATCGGAATAGGAGTTTTAAGTGTAGGGTTTATATTTCATGGTTGTGCCAAATTTGGCATTCCTTCCTTAATGGACTGTATTATTTGTTGGTTTGGATAGAAGGCATAGCAAAGAAACAAATGTATACTGTTAAGTTCTTTTATTTAGGGAGCAGAAGCAAGTCTCTTGGCCTCAATTTATTCCATTGTAACGTTTATTAAACAATTACATATCAAAAACGTAACCTATTAGTACTAAAACCCAATTAAAAATCTTGTTCGGAGGTTTTGGGACAATCTCTGAAATATTACTTCCAATTTTTTTTACATGATCGGAAATATTTGATCCAACGACAATTAGATCATCGAGGTAAACAAAGCATTGATTTCCCTGAAGTCCGGTTTAAACCGTATTCATTGATCTTTGGAATACTGCTGGTGCACATTTGGGACCAAATGGCATTCGTAAAAACTCATAATGTGCATTAGGCGTAGAAAAAGCAGTTTTTGGTGCATTTTCCGGATCCATTTTGATTTGGTGAAAGCCTTAGGCTAGATCCAGAACTGTGAAATAAGACGCATGCATCTGAAATGGACTACAATCCGCCATTTGCGATGTCCTGATGAATCAATTTTTTTAGTTACCACCCACAGTGGTGGGGGGGAAACAGATGGTTGAATTATCTTTTGTTTCAACATTTTTTCAATTTGGTTTGAAATTTCAGATTCATGACATTTTGGAAGTCTATAAATTTTGGAATAAATTGGGGCATCAGTATTCGTATTTATTTTACAATGAATCGCCTGAGTGAATGTCGTCATCATTTGATAAATGAAAAATATGGTTGAATTCTCGGCAAAGATTCAAAACTGACAGTTTTTCTTCAGAATTAAGATGTTCTAATCTTAAATTATTTTCTAACGTTGAAATGCGATCAACCGTATGAGAATCAGACGTTTCTGATTGCGTAGGATTAAAAACTAAACAGTGATCTTCGTAGAATTTCTCGAGTTCCACGTTGATAAAGTTTACTTGCACGGCTTTTTCCAAAGTGTTGTAGTTACAGCAGTATTCTTTTCATCAACTTTTAAAATAGCTTTTGCTGAGTAAACTCCTTCTTAAATTACTGCATCGCAACAGTAGCCTTCTTTTCCTTGGTTACCGTTGATAACCTTTATGCGTATTATGGTTCCAGATCGCGGCTGTAGGATATAATTAATACAGTTTACATTGTCATTGCTTGAGTTCGAGTTAAGGAGGAAAAAGCTAGAAAATATAATATAATATGGAAACTCAATAACTATGCTGAATAAGCGGAATGCTGAATAAGCGTGGTAGCTTCGTTTCAGGTCAATGGCGCGTAGCGCGACAGTAGCATCAAAGCAGTGGCGTAACCTAACAATACTGTAGTGCTGGACTGAAAAACACTTTTTTCGTCACCCTCAACGTAAATTGGCTCCGCAATACCAAATTCCACTAACTAGTGCAACGCAGTACACTTTTCAGTAGCAAAAACGTTAACTAATTTAAGGGCACAAGTCCAGTCACACAATTCGTCAATTGACCAATTAATTCGACATCAAGGAAACAATGAAAGATGGAAACCGGTCTCCGACTAATCAACAATGGCCGCGATTCCCGAAAATTATACTTTTTTGCCGTTTCGTACTCGCTCGACCCTGACCCGCATTGACATCTCCCCGGTGGCTCGTTCGGCACTGATCCCCGATTCGATTTTCCCCCTGACATCATGTACCATACAGGAACAGAAAACTTTCGCGGGCTCTGCTCGGAGCTGCTCCAAGCACCTAAAATCCGACGAGTTTGAACAAGTCGTAAAAAATACGCCAATTAGCTCCCAATCCCCAACAATGGTGATAAAATTAGTTTGGAATCTGCAGGCAGAATTTGTTTTAAGTATACTGTTGTAACAGACTTTTAAAGTATGGTAAGTTTTTCTTCTAAGAATTAGATCTGTCTCGGAAATAAATCCAAAAAGTTTCGAAACCATTTGTATCCGTTCACTTATCAAATAGACCGAAACTCCATTGGGAACTACATTAAAACTTTATTTTACTAAATTGAGACAAAGTTTTGTGATTTTATTAAAAAAAGAAAGAATAAGGTTAAAATTGATTCAAGGCATGACTAAGACTATTGATAATTAATTAGAAATCCTAAATCTCTTGATAAAAATTTGAACACAAATTAAGTTGCTTGTTAAACTTTTGCGTGATTTCGAAGGGGGAATGTTTTGGAAAAATCGTTTTCACTCCCCAACACCTGCCAACGGAGGAGATTATAGCCAGCACTGAAGCAGTCATCAGAGCACTACCTGATGTGGAAGCAGAAGAAATCCGTATTGAAACATCTAACATTCTACGAAAGGCTTGACCACCAACCAGTAACCTCTCTAAGAAGGAACTAATGACAAATAAGAACCTGAATTCAGTGGAAGATATGATCATCCTACCTGCGGATAAGGGCAACGCAACTGTCGTGTTAAGAACTGAAAATTACAACCAGAAAATTCAGGAACTCCTTGATCCATCTACCTACCGAATGCTAAAGAATGATTCCACCCAAGCCATACTCCGGAACAGCAACAAGCTGATTAGGTCATCTACCCTAACAAAAACGGTTAAGAAAGGCATCATAAAAACGGAAGCGGTTCCACCACGACTCTACGGCCTACCCAAAATTCACAAGTCTGAAGTCCAGCTAAGACCCATAGTGAGTGCACCTGGTGTACCAACGTACAACATAGCGAAACATCTTGCATCGCTTCTTCAACAAGGAAAAACTAGCTCTTACGTCCAGGACTCCACTCACTTCGTCCAGAAAATTAGGGATATTATTATCCAACCTAAGGATATCCTGGTCAGCTTTGATGTCGTGTCTCTATTCACAAAGATGCCATTGACGGAATCTCTTGACTTGATATCCAGTACCTCCCCCAATGACATAGTTGAGCTTTTCCGGACATGTCTCACTGGTAGTTACTTCCTGTGGAACGGCGATTTATACGAGCAAACGGACGGTGTAGCTATGGGAAGTCCGCTCAGCCCGGTCATAGCCAACTTCTTTATGGAGATTTTCGACAAGAAAGCTATCGAATCTTTTGATCACAAACCAACGGTATGGCTTCGATACGTAGATGATACCTTTGTGGTTAGGAGTCATGGGGAAGAGAAGCTTAACCAGTTCCTAGGCCACCTGAACGCGCAACATCCTAGCATACAATTTACCATGGAAAAGGAGAAAAACCAAGAAATCGCCTTCTTAGATGTACCTACTCATAAAGAAATCTGAAGGAAAACTAAGGCACAAAGTGTACCGAAAAGCCATACACACAGACAGGTACCTGCATGCACTCTCAAACCACCATCCAAGGCAAAAACATGGAATTATAACAACGTTAACAGAACGTGCTCGGAACATCTGCGAGCCAAAACATCTCGAGCAAGAACTGGATCACCTCAAGTCGACCTTTCTATCAAATGGATATAATGCATCAGAAATCGACAGGGTCATGCTACCCAAAACTGTTACACGACAAAAAGTGGATGAACAACCAGTGGTGGCTAATGCATATCTGCCTTTCATTTCTCGGGTAACAGACAGGATAGGTAAAGTCTTGAAGAAACACAACATGAAAATGATCTTCAAGCCAACAAGGAAAATACAGGAATCAATCAGATCAGCCAAGGATAAGAGGAACCCACTGTCAAGCGTTGGAGTCTATCGTATACAATGCACATGTGGTAAGTTATACAAAGAAATAACAAACAGATCAATGGGAACTAGGATCAACGAGCACAAAAGAAACTGCAGATTAGGACAATCCGAAAAATCGGTAGCAACGAAATATGCACTTAGTGAAGGAAATCATGAAATAGTATTTGATGAGGTCTAGCTTCTTACACCGACTTCCGATTACCACAATCGTCTTGTACGTGAAGCTATAGAAATCCACAAACATACGGAGAACGTCAACGGGAAAAAGAAACACTAAAACTCAACCAAATTTGGAACCAGATCCTCAAAAACGCAAAAAAGATCCCATTGAGTACAGAGAAAGTTCAGATTAGCCACGTGCTGAGAATCCCCGCCCCTCCCCCACCCCAACCACTCACACATAAATACAACTTGTGGTCGGGAACGCGTCAGTCTGCTACCAGAAGCGGACATGGAAGCACCTTCCGAAAGAAACTCCAACTTACGACGGCCATTAAGCCCAAATGGAAACACTTTATCAATAAACCTGAGCCGCGAAAGCCTCACAAACTTTAAAATCTGATTTCTTCAAAATGAGTTGGCAAAGGCAACTTGCAAGACTTTTGGCGCTACTGACTTTGTGCGCATATTCTGGTCAACCTAGTGCACAAATTCCGAGCCACGGTATCCTCATTAAATTTGGTGTTATTTCTATAACTAATCCTTGAAATATTTATAAATAAGATTTCAACATAGCTCTTTCTTTAAATTCACAAAGCAACCCCCAGAAAATAAAGCCTCCATTTAAAGCTACAAATACACTCTTTTTCTTGAAAACTTTTCAAAGGCCAATAGTTGTTTCTTTTTTTCGTTGCATCACGAACAGGATATTAGAATGATTGCACAAAGAGCTCCGGAGAATATTTGAGAGGATTTTCGGTCACCGCATCTCCCTTTAGCATTCCAAAACCTTTTCAAAAAGAAAATGTAAATAAGTATCCAGATCTAGAGACCGTGTTATACGGAAACTATATTCAAACATTTTAGAATTAGAGACACTAGGGATTTGTATCAGGCAAACCAAAAACGTTATTTATTTGCTTAAAAACATAAAATACGAAAGTCCTCGGTATTGAGTGAGTAGCATACAAGATCGAAAATCCGAAAACACGAGTCCGGGAAAAACGTGAACGCGAGCCAAGAGGACAGGTCAAGCGATAACCATTAATTTGGCTCCGGGAACTGGCTCCAGTAATTGTTCCTATTTGTCTTTGTAAACTAAATATGGTCCTTTTTTTCGGCAGAAAAACGCCACCGTCGCCTCGTGGGGATTATCCTAATTGACGTGTTTTATTGGCGTGGTCGTGTTAATATGGAGCGATGCTCCTCGTTTATGAGGTTATTTAATTGAATCATTTTGGACCAGGATAAGGGATGGTTTTCGATTCATAATGGACTTACTATTTTATTGTACGGTTTATGTTTCAGAGTGTATTGGAACTTATTTGACAACACTTTAATTCTCAGATTGTCAGTTTTGTTACTTATTATTGGATTTCTTTTCTTTGGCTAGTGGATTTCTCAACATGCAGTTTCAATTCCTTCTAAATTTTCCATGGCAAATTATATCCCATCTCCTCGTATATATTTTCCATGACTCATTTTGAGCTTAATACAATTTTAAAGTAACTTTTAATTTAAATTTTCGTAAGGGATTTCATATTTAAAATCATAAATATGTGTAACCGCATGTGCCTTTATAAGCCGTTTTGAAGAAACTTTTTGTGACAAATACTACATTCAAAATTATATGTGTCCCTAAATGCTGTTTAGGGACTTTTCTCAGATCAGATTTCATAGAAGTATTGAACCCGAAGTATCTACACTTTCTAGTTTCAAAATGAACCCTCGAAAGTTCACGAATTTAGAATGACTATATTACTGTGCCAAACATGTTTTCCAAAGCATGCACCTATATTGGAGCGCTTCTTTCCTCTTGCAATTAATTCCTCAGCAATAGGTTAGTTGGTTTTGTAATAGCTGGTGATATATCATGTTCATAAGACCAATGATGACATATGACAAACGAGAAGTAAATTTTTGCTTTACTAACAGCTTCTTGTAAAGCTGTTGAAGTTCCTTTTACATAGCTTTTCTTACATTATTATACTTGAAACTTTATTGATGAAGTAACCGTTAGGTGCTTCTATAACAGCATCTCCTGAAGCTTTTGATATTGATTCTTGAAGCTGTTTTAGTATAATCAATTCCTCATTAGTAAGTAAGTGTTTTTTCAACATCTTCAACAGATAAACAAGATGGCCGACGGTGTAGATGGTATTTCGATAGGATAGTTAGTGAAAAAAACACGAAAAATACAAGTGAAAATGGAGAAAAAGTGTGCAAACACTGCAAATAAAGTACAAAAAACTCAATCCAATGTGGGAAATGCGAACACTATTACCACTCTGCCTGTTTAATACAGGCAGCGACACAAAAAACAGCAAATTGTCGTCATGTACCGGCCTATGCTGTTGAAGAAGCCTGGAGTCACAAGCGAGAACTTTACAGAATGGTGATAAGTCTCCTGAAAAAAAAAACACCTTTTGGCCGAGGAAACCCTTTTGCTCAGTGAAAAGGTGCAAAAACTTGAAGAAAAACAAGAAAATCCCCGAAGTGAGGTTACAAAATTCATAAGCATGCCGCCAAAACCACAGGTAAACAAAAAACCGTCAACGTCAGAGAACTTCACAGTGCTGCAACCTCTCCAACATTATCAAACGTCAAATTAGACAAAGATAATCAAAACAGTCAAAACACTGGAAGGGCGATAAGCAATGTAAACAATAACAATCAAACAACAAAGATAACCAAAACACTTCAAGCTTAAATTGCTGGAAACGAAGAGGATTGGAAGACTGTGGAGACGAAGCGTCGCCGAAATTACAATAAAAATATTGTCAAAACCAAACCAGTTAAAGGAATCGGTGAAATTTCTGAGCTGAGGGTTGCGAAAAGATACTCTTGGATGTTTGTCTCTAGCTTCGATACGGACGTCACATCTACAGAAATCCAGCAGTTTGTGAGACGTAAAGGAGCTAATGAGTACATTTGTGAGAAAATCAAAACCCGTAAGGACAAAGTTTTCTCCTCTTTTAGAATGGGAATCCTACAACAAGATAAAGAAACGATAATGGACGCCACTTTCTGGCCAAAAGGTACCAGAATTAATCATTTTTGAAACATAAGTCGGTCGAACCGCAGGCCCAAGTAAATGGAACAAAACTTGCTTTAAAAATACAGGGGTATCAAACAGGAGCCTTTTTTTGCTAGAAGCATTTCCAATGGTGGTGGAACTTGTATTCTTGTGAGAGAGAGCATTGAGTATGAGCAGGTTACCATTTTTAATAACATGAATCAGGAAAAACAAATTGAAACATGCTGTATAATATTGAAAATTTACAATGTTTCTATAATATCATTTTATAGGTCACCTTCTGGCGATTTTGGCACTTTCTTAGAGGCAATAGAACGGAGCGCCGTTTTGGCGGGTGACTTCAACATGCACTTTGGGACCAGGGAGCTTGACGCAACCTTACTTTCTGATGCACTAGGTACATAGGGCTTTCAACCCATGGTCTCTGGGGGTACGCGGGGGGACACCTGCTTAGACACCATCTTTGTCAACTTTTCTAAGGATACTTCTGTGGGAGAAACAGTGGATCTACATCTTTCTGACAACATTGGGCAAGTACTTATCCTTTATATGAGTCTAAAAACTGAGCAAAAATCAATGAGTAAACAAACTTTATGGCCAATGACATAACAAGTTATTCAACAATTCTATGATATTGTGGAATCCGACTCATGGGATTTCATCTCAGAGAACATCTCTGCTGATGGGAAATTTGAGATTTTTATTAATAAAATCCAGGATGCATATCTGCAGTCATTCCCTGAAAAATCCTACTATCCAAGGGGTGACCGACTGCATAGCATATCTTGGTTAAGTGATGCTCTACGTAAAATGAGGGATCACTAACATTTTCTGGGGGAAGTGTGCAAACAATATAATACCCTGGGAAACAGAGAGAAATATAGAGGTTTCAAAAGGGTTTACAATAGGACCATTAAACAACCAAAAAACAAGCTAACGATAACTTAATAGCAACTCCAAAAAGTCCTATCAGGACAATGTGGAACATCATTAACAGTCATAGAGGAAATTTCAATAAATCTGAGTTGCTACCTAGCATAAACCTTGAAAATTTCAATTCTTTTTTCTTGAACATCCCAGATAATATAATAAATAAAATTCCAAAAACACATCGAAATCCCCTTGAGGGGTTGGAAAAGCTGGCTTTCCTAAAGGAAGAATTTTCATTTGAGGAAGTTAGCTATAATTTTGTGAGGGATAGCTTGAAAAATAAAAAAAGTGGGGATATATATGTTCTCAATGTATAGCTTATCAAGAACATAAAAAAATATTATCTTGGTACCATTGACAAAGATGATAAACCTATGCTTTAGAGAAAATACATTTCCTATGTCACTCAAGAGGGCTGTAATTACTCCGATTTTTAAAAAAGGGGACAGGAATGACATTTCTAACTATCGTCCCATCTCCTTGTTGCCAATTTTGTCGAAGGTAATTGAAAGGTACATGGCATGCAGGATTACTGACTTCTTTGAGAGCAACAGCTTGTTTACTGATAGCCAGTTTGGGTTCAGAAGGGGAAAACGCACAGTTCTTGCAGTGCTCAATCTTCTCTCGAACATAATGGATGCTTTTGAGAAACGTGAACACCTCTTAGCACATTTCTATTACCTGAGCAAGGCTTTTGATTGTGTCTCGTGTGATGTCCTACTGAAGATATTAAAGTTCTTCAATTTCTCAGAGGGCGCCATACAACTACTGGAATCGTATATGAGTGAACGAACGCAAATGGTAAGGGCAAAAGCTGAGGGTTTCTTAAGGGTAGGTGTACCACAGGACTCCGTTTTAGGACCTATTCTTTTCCTCATCTTTATAAATGACCTACCAATGAGTGAACTAGCCAGATACATACTTCTTGCAGATGACACTACTCTCACTATTCAAGATAATTATCTACGTGCCTTGAAGTGGAGGTCGCGTGAGGCACCATTGGAGGCCGAAAGTTGGTTTAACGCCAACAGGCTTATGCTAAATGGGGATAAAACTCAAACAATGCTGTTTTCAATGCGAGATACTCAGGATTTCACAAATCCACCTGAAGTGAAGTTTTTGGGATTATATCTCGATCCAAAACGCACATGGGATCTGCATACAGATAATATGTCAGTTAGGCTGAGAAGCAGTGTTTTCTTGCTGAGGAATCTTTGTGACTGTGTATCTCAGGACACAGTGTTGAGTGCTTATTATGACATGTTTCACTCTGTCACAACATATGGAATTCTAGCATGGGGTGGAGCCCCTTCTGCAACCCGAATCTTTAGGCAGCAACGTGAGGCTGTTAGAATTTTGGCGGGTGTGGAGTTTAGGGATGACTGTAGGCCTGCGTTTGTGGCAGTCAACATACCGACTCTTCAATCAGCTTATATTATGGAATGCGTGCTGTATGTCAAAAGGTTTGAACACAAATTCTTGACTCATAGTGATATCCACGACTATAAAACCAGACACTGCAGCGATATTGTACCGTCTCATTGCCGATTGTCAAAGTGCCAGGGCCGCCCGGAGTTTATGGACAAGCTATTTAATAAATTACCGATAGACATAAAAAAATTGCCCATTAACCTATTTAAAGAGACAGTTAAGAAACTAGTATGCTCCAAGGCTTTTTACAGCATACAGGAGTTCCTCCAACACTAGCCATTTTATTTGAAATGTGTTGAATGTGTATTGTATATGTCTCAATTTTAACTTGTTTATATCTGAATTTTAGACTATTTGTATGAATTTCAATCTTTTTTTGTTTATTCTCTTATTTTCTGTTTTAATTGGATAGTTGAACAAAAGTAATGGCTAGTTCAGCTACTGACCTATGCTATAGCCTTAAGATTATTATTTTATTATATTGTTGACTTGTGTTTTAATGCTTTGTGTATATTGAAATCATTAAATTACTTTACTTTACTTTACTTAGACGATAATATTCGATCTTGAAGCTCTTTTTTCATGACATCCTTGAACTTTGACTTCTTGCTCAGTGTTGGAAACATGTTCCAACAATCATGCTATCTCTTTTTGATGGCAAAATATTTTTATACATATAAAGTTTGCAACACTGCAGCGTTGTCGTCATGTCTATTTTGTCATGTCTGTCAATATATTGCGCGCCATTTTTGTCATTGCAGCAGTGTAGCTTGGAGCTTGTCCACGTTAACAAGCATCCAGAAACCTTTTCACATTTTAATAAATTTTATAATCTAGCTCTGCCCTGTTGGGCATCTAAGCAAGCTCTGGCTTCTTGTCATCTTGTAGTAGTAATTGTAAATAGTGTAAATATTGTGTAAATTGTTGTAAATATAGTGTCAGTGAAAAGCGCGTGTGTTTTAGTTCCCTATCCAGTCGATCATCCAGTCCACCTAATTATACAGTCCACTAATTATCAAGTTATTTATCTTCCATTATGTGGTTTTGCACATAATTTTGGCCAGTTCGAGCCGGATACTGGATAGTTCGGAACCTAAAAGTGCTTTAAAAACCCTCAAAAAGTGCCTTTTTAGTGGTTATTGATTGTTCCATCGTGATTTTTGGCGCCATGTGATGCAAAAAATCAATCATCCACTGTGCAGTCTGCACGTGTCTCAAACAACGTTGGGTTCCACGTGCCACCAGCGAAGGTTTCCGCCGGAACCGGAAGTGCGTAAGTAGAGTGGGGCGGAGCAAACAAACTTCACTTGTCAAATTCAAAAGGGTGCTTCTTTTTCTCGTCTGGTTCAACCCAAGTCACCCCGGGTGCAGTATCCTTGCTTGGTGCAATGAAACACAGCCCCGGAGCAACGAACATGAAAGTGAGAGTTCACCACCCCGACAGCTTAACCTCAAATTAAATGTCAAACATTTGTTTACGTTTTGTTGTTTGTTGTTTGTGTATTTTGGATTTTTGCAGTGAATTTGAGTGAATTTGCATTATTTTTGAAAAACTTGAGGGAAGTTTGAAGCTTTCAGAACTGGAACACAGTCTTAGAGTAATCATAAAATGTGAGCAAGACTTTTACTTTTCTAATGACATTAAATCTTTACTTTCCAATACCCCTTTAAAATCCTCATTAAACTCTTTGTCGCCGTTCCTAGATGGCAATGGATTATTGCGAGTGGGTGGAAGGTTACATAATTCAAACATTCCATATAATCAGAAACATCCTGTGATCTTGCCCAAGGAAAGTCACATCACCAAATTAATTATAATACAAGAACATTCAACTTTGTTGCACGCTGGACCAAGACAAGTTTTAGGTTCCCTAAACCTCAATTATTGGCTCATAAATGGAATAAGATTAATTAAAAAAGAGCTACACAAATGTGTGATTTGCTTTAAATTCAAAGCAAAATGTTCCACTCAATTAATGGGTTCCTTGCCGGAAAAAAGAGTCTGTTCAGCCAGAGTGTTTCAAAATGTCGGGGTAGATTTTTGCGGTCCCTTCCTCGTTAAGCAATCTCGAATTAGAAAATCCGTAAGTTCCAAGGCATACATAGCACTTTTTGTGTGCTTTTCAGTCAAAGCAATTCATATGGAACTGCTTTCAGACCTGACAACCGAAAATTTTCTAGCTGCTCTGAAGCGTTTTATTTCGCGGAGGGGGAAGCCCGCAAATATTTTCTGCGACAATGGTTCCACGTTTAAAGGAGCCGAGAATAAAATCAAAGAGTTTTATAACGAAACAGAAAAAATTGAAAATTATTCCCTTCAGGAAAAAATTACATTTAATTTTATACCGAGCTATTCTCCAGTTTTTGGTGGTTTATGGGAAGCTGGAGTAAAATCGGCAAAATTTCACATCAAGCGAGTCATAGGTAGCAATGAGCTTACCTATGAACAATTTAATACTCTTATTGTCCAAGTAGAAGGAATTTTAAATTCCCGACCACTTGTAGCCTTGTCACAAGATCCTTCAGATTTGGACTATTTGACCCCTGGTCATTTTTTGATAGGTGCGCCTATCACAAGCTTTCCTGACCCTGATTTGACGGAAATTCCCCAAGGTCGACTTAAGTTTTGGAAATTGTGTGTCCAGATGCAGCAGCATTTTTGGAAAAAGTGGTATCACGACTATCTAACGCAACTCCAAAATAGGCCAAAATGGCGTGATGAGATGCCTAACCTTAGGGAGGGCTTGTTAGTCATTTTAAAAGAGGATAATGTACCTTCTTATAAGTGGCCAATGGCAAGAATAGTTAAAGCAATACCTGGAAAGGACGGCAAAGTAAGGGTTGTCGAAGTGAAAACCAAAAAAGGTATTTATCTCAGATCGGTTACCAAGATTGCAGTGTTACCGATTGATGACAATAATTGTTAATAATATTTTTGAAAATTATTCACAAAATTCTGTACATATATTTGTAAAACATTTAGATTTATATTTATATTCAATTAGCTATACTCGTATATACATACATAATGTCATACTATGTGTTCCAGAAATGTTTTTAGCTTTAATTGTTAGTTAAGTTTTCGTTTACTGGATCATCATTGAAATCATACCTTTTTTTAAAAAAAGGGTTGCTTACTTTCTCTTTAATTTTTTTATTTTTTTTGCTGGAAAATTTTACCTTGGTTTCATGTGAAACTCTAGGCCCCCCAGCATGTTGGAAACATGTTCCAACAATCATGCTATCTCTTTTTGATGGCAAAATATTTTTATACATATAAAGTTTGCAACACTGCAGCGTTGTCGTCATGTCTATTTTGTCATGTCTGTCAATATATTGCGCGCCATTTTTGTCATTGCAGCAGTGTAGCTTGGAGCTTGTCCACGTTAACAAGCATCCAGAAACCTTTTCACATTTTAATAAATTTTATAATCTAGCTCTGCCCTGTTGGGCATCTAAGCAAGCTCTGGCTTCTTGTCATCTTGTAGTAGTAATTGTAAATAGTGTAAATATTGTGTAAATTGTTGTAAATATAGTGTCAGTGAAAAGCGCGTGTGTTTTAGTTCCCTATCCAGTCGATCATCCAGTCCACCTAATTATACAGTCCACTAATTATCAAGTTATTTATCTTCCATTATGTGGTTTTGCACACTCAGTAGTTATCCTAACAATCTTATCCTAGAAACTGACTCAATTTCCCTTCCTGACTTTCCAAGACAAAGTTTTCATGATACCTCTCAAAACAAATACAAAAAAATCCAGCCGTTATCTTTCACGACAACAACGAAATTACTTGTTGTTGAAAAGAAAAAAACGTTCGAACCGAAACAGGCACGTATAAAAACTGAAACTCGCGCGTACCTCAAAGGGCCCATAAGTCTCTCTCGTGCATCTTAAGATAAAGCTCTTTTCTCTTTTCGGCCGTCATGTCGAGATAGAGCAGCATGAAAGGGACGAGAGCCGCTCAATTAGAAATAAAGAAAATCCCCCTCGGGGGTGTGTTTTGCATTTAGTCGGCCACTGAAGTTTTATTTTTGTTAGATAACTAGCATATTCAGGATGTAGATACTCAATTATTATGCAAATTATCGTTTGTCCCAGTATTTCCGATATATTGTCCCAATTAGCATAATTTGCTAGCACGAATACAAAGGTAAAATGTAAGTGCAAGGAATATGTAATTAATTATTTGCCGTTATAATTTGATTTGGCAAATTAAGGCTTGACGTGCGCAACTATATTGATGTCGAGTTAATGATTTGATTAATGTAGTCGAATGATTAATTTGGATAATAAGCTTATTGAATGCGGTTTTGTGATAAATTTTATCATAATCGCGTTTGAATGAAAATTAAAATATGTAAAAGCATAGGTATTAGCTCTTTTATGATTTATTTTTTTTTAAATTTATTTATTCAATATACGGGTTCTAACACTAATACTAAGAGACAGGTACAATGTAGGTTCCCTTACAAAAATGCACCAAATCGTCACCCCTTTGGAGAATTACAAGGCGGGATTGAACTGACGACGAAACTGTGGAAATGAAATTTCAGTTACCTCAAAATTGTAAGTATTTACTAGTCTAAAGAATTTAGATAGAGGGCTGTTACTCTTGGTCATTTATCAGCCCGCTTTACACTGTAGAGTGACGTTTTGTAAGATTTTGAAATAAATAAATGGCATTAATCAGTGTTCAGTGTAAGCTTGGCCGCCAATCTGACTCTGTCATACTCCGTAGGTTCGTTGGACAGAGTGTAGTGGTGTTATGTACTAGGATATGAATTCATAACACAACTATTTTTGGTGATTTAACAAATGTCAAAGTTAAACCTGTAAGGGTAAAATAAGGGTAGACAAAGACTAATAAACAAAAATGATTGAAAAAAAAAACATTCCTATTTTTCGTTTTGTAGATAAAACGTTGTACATCACACGTACGTTTAAACATGACTACAAAACTCGTGTGGTTAGAACGACTCTATCTACGACCTCGTCGTTCTAATCTTTTACACTGGTTATTGTAATCATGTTCATAAATGCACATGTAATGTAAATAACTATTTTAAATTATTATTTTTATAATTTCTCATTAACAGTCACGTCATTCGTATTTTCATTTAAAAAAATTATATTTATCTCACTTTTAGCAAATAGATATATTTTCGTCTTTCTTTAACTTCTGATTCTGAAATAATTATTTTTGGCTTAATGACCTAATTAATTAGTAGTTTTCTGTTTTCAACATAACCTTTATTTAAATTATTGTAATTTGTAAACAATTTGAATAATTCTAGTGTATTTTTATCTATTCCATTTTAATCAGCATGGTTTTTCATTGATGAAGTTAATACGGTCTTTTGTATGTGGTGTGTGTTGTCTTCTGATTGGTCGATGGTTACTACGCAGTTAAGTATAAAAAACGCGAAGCTCGTTTTCCTGCAGGTCTTTGCTCTCTTTTCTGGCAGTGGTCGAGCAGGCAAGTCGATTTTTATTATTGTAATTTTTTCCCTCAGATTTCTAGATTTTCCCTTAATAATTTTTCAATCTATTTTACCATCAGTGTATACTATCATATCACTGTTGAATTTTTACCTGATAAATCTTATCTTATCTACCTTTAAAATATAAACATAATATTTTAATTTTTTATCTAATTGTGTGCCTCCATTTTGTGATTGGTGGTCCTACGTTTTTCTGGAGTGAGTCAATTCAGAGTTTTGGCTAATAAATAGGTACTGCTGCTTTGGTTTTCAGAATCAATTGTTAGTGTGGGATTATTGTACTATTTGCTCTAAATAGAGTCGGTGCAAACCAAATTTGTGTGTTCATCCCTATCAACTCATTACTGAATCCAGGCAGAGGCCGGTATAGCCATTGTCTGTTTGACTCCTTTAATTATCTTCTCGAACAAGAAGGGCGCTGGTAGGCTGAAATTTTAAAATAGAAATCCGGATAAGTCAAAAATTCATTTAAAAAAAGGTTTTGATTAAAACATCTCAAGAATTTTGACAATTCTTGGATTTAATTTATTTCTTTTCTGGCAGTGGCCGTGCAGGCAAGTCCATTTTCATTATTGTAATTTTTTCCTTCAGATTTCTAGATTTTCCCTTAATAATTTTCCAATCTATTTTACCATCAGTGTATACTATCATTACTGTTGAGTTTTTACCTGATGAATCTTATCTACCTTTAAAATATAAACAATATATTTTAATTTTTTATCTAATTGTGTGCCTCCATTTTGTGATTGGTGTTTCCACGTTTTTCTGAAGTGTCAATTCAGAGTTTTGGCTATAAATAGGAACTGCTGCTTTGGTTTTCGGAATCAATTGTCAGTGTGGGATTATTGGACCATTTGCTCTAAATAAAGTCGGTGTAAACCAAATTTTTGTGTCCATCCCTATCAACTCTTTACTGAATCCAGGCAGAGGCCGGTATAGTCATTGTCTATTTGACTCCCTCAATTATCTTCTCGAGTAGGAAGAGCGCTGGAAGGCTGAAATTTTATACCAATGTGAATGTTCTTTGCAAGACACTCGCCTTTTGACAGAATTCAGGGATTTGATATTTCAAATCTTGGTGAACCTGATACTGCCTTATTCTTTTCTGGGTACCTGCTCGACATATAAGATCACTATTTGGAGTTTGGATCAGCTGGAATGACGTCACACCAGCAATCTATCCTCTTTCTTGCATACAGGAAACAAAACTAAGAGCTTCAGTTCACGGAAGTGAAACCCCAACATCAATACAGTATCAGTGTGTCACTAGAACAACCAAACTGCTAACTGTCATGTCAAATTTTCGAAGGCAACTTGTTACTTGCATTGTTACTTATATCTGCAAATATTTAAATTGTGAAAATAAAATTATTGTTTGTTGGAATTTGAGTGGTTTCATTTGCACATAACACGTTATCCTTATTTTTGAACTCCACGACCCCATAGGTTCTCTCTATCTTAAAGTATCAAATATCTTGAATTTATTTGTGACACAGTTACGCAAAACAAACCCCAGCTTAGTGAATGCCCTGGATGATAGCGCATTTATGTGAGGAACCAGAGACATTTGACTGTCGAAAATAGCTCCCAAGTCAGGTATTTTGTCTCAGTGTTGATTGGATAATACTCATACTATAGATCTATTCACTATAACATAAAACAACTTGGTCGTTAACCAAGTAAACCATATAAGCATATTGGATTGAGCGATGGTCAAAATCATATCTGGAAAAAAGTTTATAGTTTACAAAGCTAATCTCAATTCTTTATGGATCTGCGGCATCGAGCTTTGTGTAACTGTAGCCAAATCCAATACTCATATTGTCAGAGGAGAAAATGTATTCTATTTATGAAACGACTTGACAATTTTGGTCGCTGCATAGTGAAGTGGCTTTTTACTAAACGATTTTCAGAGCAATAAAGTTTCCCATTTTCATTTAAAATATTAAAATTATATGAATTTTCCAATATTCGGTTTATTCAATTTAATAAATTCAAGTGCCAATCATACACAGCTACCGCATGAAATCAATTATTCGAATAAATATAATTTTGTACCGTGGAAGAATGAATGCGGTTATTTCAATAGGTTTACAAATCAATCAAATGGATGATGAGAGCTAAGTTTGGTCAATATTTCAAGTGTGGGTATAAAATTCTGTATTGGATATAATTTTGATTATAATAATCTTATCGTACAAAAACAATGTATCCAAACTGAATAAAATTGAGCTCAATTTATTCGTCTGTAAGGCTAAAATGAAGATACATGAGTAAGGACTATCAATGGGACAGCACGAACTTCTGACATTGGGGAGTTATCGATATGAGAACGTAAAACTGGACCTAATAATCCTAGTAGTAGACTAGACCGTGAATTGACTCTATTTTATTGAGCTAAACATTTTGTATATGTGTGCCCATTCAAGCGATCATTGTTTTGTTTCTGCTCAGATGATTTTCATTGTTTGTTGAAATTAACAATGGATGAGTGAACTCAATCTGCCCTTGAATGTGTTCTCAGCCAAATTGTTTTAACATTAACATTATTTCAAAAAACTGTTCAGATATTGACAATGAGCTACTTAAATTTCCAAAGTTGAATTTCAACTATCTTCGAAACTACCAAA
Source organism: Ceutorhynchus assimilis (assembly GCA_917834065.1). Taxonomy (NCBI): domain Eukaryota; kingdom Metazoa; phylum Arthropoda; class Insecta; order Coleoptera; family Curculionidae; genus Ceutorhynchus; species Ceutorhynchus assimilis. Next base: position 12,528,950 of record OU892281.1, read on the forward strand.
AAAATCCCTAATGCCTTTAGCCCAAGAAATTTATACCTGGGTCGCAAAAAAAAATTGCGAGGGCAGGCTGATTTTTTCATGGCTGATTGGGGAGTGTGTCCTGAGTATTGAGCCAAAAAATCACACTCGAAAGCCTTGTGCGTTCGTCCCTGGCCTTTTTCTTATTTATTTTTTTTCGACAAAATGACCTCTACAAAACTTGTAGATAATTACATTCTGATCAACTTTGCCTTGTGACTTTTTTTGCTAGCTATTTTAGTTTAGGCGCTGTGGCCAGTTTAGTGCTTCAGAATTTGCAAAAAAATTAAATAGCAAACCTGCAGATTATTATACCTAATAAAATTCTCTATTACTTTCCTTGATGATGTTTTATTGTAACTTTATTTCTTTCGCTTGTACGGCCTCTTACGCATTTGAAAAAAATTATTTGACCTGGTGGACATTGTGGCATGCATAGCGTTTCTAAGGATTTGACACATTTTGCAGGTAAAATGTCGCGTTTCGCGAAATTGAATTTCGCGGACGGTTGCACACTAGCTATTTGTGTATTAAGAGCGCAAAGTGGTACTTTGCCGATCGAAAGATATTGTTGATATTGGCAAATGCACACTTGATTTTTTTTACAATCGCATTTGATAAAAAATAGTTCAGATTCAAAGAAACCAGTAGTAAAAGCAAGCGCTTTTACTACTTTGCCGCTCTAGAGCGACAAAGTGAAGGATTTTGACGTAATTTGACGCTCTAAAGCGGCAAAGTGGTCATCAGGAAACGTCTTCTTTGCGAGCACAAATCTAATCGACAAAGTCTACTTTCTAGGCCGATTGTAGAAAAAAAAAAACATTTTGTTACTTTTCAAACAGGTAACAGGTACCTATTGTCAAAAAAAACATCATTTCGATTTCACGCTTTCACTCCGGGAAAATAATTTCACCGGATTAGTGATGTAATGTATCATTTCTTGGACTGAAACCAAAAACGTAATGGAGTACATTACCAGTAATTTTAATAAAGTTACAATAATCTGCTGGTTTGCTATTTAATTTTTTTGCGAATTCTGGAGCACTAAAATAGCCTCAACGCCTAAACTAAAATAGCTAGCCAAAAAGGTATGAGGCAAAGTTAATCAGAATGTTATTATCTACAAGTATTGTCAAGGTGATTTTGTCGAAAAAAAATAAATAAGAAAAAGACCAATAGGGCCAAACGCACAAGGCTTTCGAGTGTGATTTTTTGGCTCAATACTCAGGACACAGTCTCCAATCAGCCCTGAAAAAATCAGCCTGCCCTCGCAAATTTTTTTGAAAAACCCATACATTTCTTGGGCTACTTGTAAATTGGAAAAAAATTATCTCACAAATGCATTGTTATAGAAGTTAAACAAAACATGAAAAGTTCTACAAAAGGGTACATCTACTCCCTACGTGAGTAGAATCAACAAGACAAAATCTTGAACGTGACAGTAGACGTTCAAGATTTTTTTTAGCAAACCCATTACCCAAAAAGAATTAAAAATTAAAACGGAAGAATCCGTACGTTTTTCCTGCTAATAAGGCCATTTACATTCTATAGCTTATACAAAAACGTGCTGGAATAGCTGTAATTAAATTTGAACAAACCTTTTTTGTTGCCCGGTCGCATTAAAATGTGTGTATTAAAAGGAAATCTCAAATTATTTTCTAGACATATCGTGTTTATTCTTTAAACCATTACAATTTGTTCAACTTTTATCTACAAGATGAAAAACTTTTACTGAACATATATAAAGCTTTTGAATCGATCACTGTCACTGAAGGCGGTAATCGCACCTTATTTAGGTTAGAAAAGTTCACCTACGATTTATTTTGGACGATTTATCGGAGATGAAAGTAGCAACTTTAAAATAGATGATATATTCAGTACTATTGAGTGAAGATAAATTTACATATTGAGTAGAGCTGGGAAAAAATATTGTTAATCACATCAAAATGTTTGGTAAAATATATGTGATAATATCCTAATAAGTTATGAAAGTAGAGCAGTAAATATTTTTGGTAAACAATAAACTCTGTTATAAGCAATATGTGCATGTAATCTCAAAATACAAAATTTTCTTGCACTTGCGAGAAGTTTTGTTTCTTACCTCCAATAAAAATCAAACTCAGCCCAAACAACTTCCAGTTATCCCAACCAAAACTTGCACAAAATCCAAAAACACTTATCAAAAGAAAATCACTAGTACCATTCCAAAAAATAAAAATTTTCACTTGGCACAAGTGCATAAAATCACGATCACGCGAAAATTTCGGGCCAAACAACGCGACGCTCAGCAAAGCGTTTCTTTCGGTATCCGTCCCGCCACTGACGGCAGTAGGGCGTCGAGAGCGCCACCGCATCGATCTCTAAGCGCAGGGAGTTCTGCAGGACCTGGTGCTGTCCGTGAAAAAAAAACCCTTTCGAGTAGGTGATGATGGTTAAAGGTGCGAGGATAGAAGGAATAGTTGAATGTTGAAGATACAATCTGATTGGAGCACATAGTCGAAAATATCACTTTGAGAAAATTATAAGGTCTAAAGCAGCAAAAATAGACTATAAAATTAATATATTCTGAGGAATTAATTTCTGGAAATCATTTCAAAACCTCTATTTGATCCTAAAAGCGTGTAATCTGAGTTTGCACCATCCCAGGTGGTGAGCTTAACTTTTGGTAGGCAAGAAACCGCCAAATTCTTACACTATTTCAAGTTTTCTGCTTGTAGCTGGAAAACGGTGCGCCGGACGGAAAATGTCATTCTATTCAAAAATACAGAGGACTAAATAGGAAACTCGCAAAAAATGTTTTATGTCAAAAATGTGTTTTACTACACTAGTCATGCCAAATATCGAGCATTGAAAATCAGGCGGTAATTTTTTTTATAAGTATCTGAAATTACGCTCGAAACATCGCCATTTAAAACGACCGATTACGCGCCAAAAAGTGTGACGTCACTCGGCAACAAAATTCCGTTGACAGTGACGAGCACTTCGAGCTTCGAGCAGGTAGATTCAGATTATGGTTATGTTGGTATGTATACCGTTTACGATGGATTTGACAATGGCGACACCAGCAGCACATGGCGCGGCGGCTGCGTCACAGGCGTAAAGCCGTTATTACTGCCTTGTGACGTCACGACCCATAAAAACACGTTTTCGATCGCGTCATAAATTTCGAATTTTTTGATATTTTCATATATAATATCATAAGAGAAAAAATTTTGTCGGCAAAATTTTCGAAAGGTATGAAAGCTTGTTGCTTGGCAATTTCGCGAATGACATTTTTGACAACATCACGAGGCTTCAGGCGAGTGATTTTATCAAAAATGTCATGAGTGAAATTGCCGAAAAGCAACAAACTTAAATAAAACCTTGAGAACATTTTTGCCTACACAATTTTTTCTCGAGTGGTATTCGTCATGACTATTTCACGTAAGATTTTAAAAATAAATAGAATGCAAAAATATTAATGACTGGTTTATACTTCCAAAATTAAGAATTAAAAAAAAGATCGATCTATTTAGCTGGTTTTTGTTTATTTCAATGTTCTTTTCTGTCATTTGTGATTACGTAAAGAGCTAGCTAATTTCAGAAAATCCATAATTGTTAATTTTAGGTATAAACTGCATTTTTAAAGTTTAGTTTAATTTAATTTTCAATTTATTTCTTAGTTTAGTTTAATTCTTAATTTTGGAAGTATAAACCAGTCATAATTCTTAATTCTTAGTTGAAAGTTAGCCAACTTTGAGAGGTATATACGACAGCATCAAATTATGGACGTTTAACATTTAAATTTTCAATTTAGTTTAATTCTCAATTTAGTTTAATTCTTAATTCAGAAGTATAAACCAGGCATAACATTTAAATTTTTTAGTTTAGTTTAATTTTCAATTTATGTGTCAGGTAAAAGTATTAGGTAATCCTGAAACATCGAGTGGTATTCAAAAGGTTATACGAACTAAACTTTAATACTTTAAAATTTTTAAAAAATTTCTATAATAGAATTTGCCATAAATGCCACCAGGCGCGATAATCCCAAAAGGCTTATCACTTATTAAGCCTCTCGTGTCATATGGGGATAATGTACAGTGAGTTGTATAACCGGTGTAATACACTCTAGTGAAATAGTCAATTGAAGATTTTGGACACCTGAGAAAAAGTATTATTTTTTTCCCTAATTGCATGATTTATTAGGTTGTTTTTTAGTGTGTTTCATTATTTATTCCATATTTAATTTAATGTGCATGTTTCCTATTCCGCGTCGATTGACATATAAAACTTCAAATTCGGTTCAGTGGTATGGTGATATAGACCATGTATAGACGAAATCGAATGTTAAAAAAAAATCGTATTGTGGTGCAAACTTACATTTTGCGGCTTTTTAGACCACATATCTTGAAAACAGATACTCCTATTGAAAAAACACATGAAATGAAAGTTGTAGAGAATAAAATTCTACGTAATATAACGGCCTCAGGTTTTTAATGCTGTCAATTTTGAAACACTAAAAAAATTTTACATCAAATTTAAGTCTGTTTTTTTACTTTTAGATTGGTGCAAGTTATAAGTTGATTATACTTAAAAGAAAGTGTTATAATGTCGTGTTCTATTGCTTCAAAGATTATACGGCTTGTTTAACATCTACAAACATGAATGACCCGAAGTGTTCAATTTGTGATAAACCATTACATGATGAGGCCTTAACTACAGTAAAAGAAAGAGAAATAGAAACATTGATAATAAGAAGTATAGCAAGGAAGCATGAAAAGCACCTTCAACTTCAAGGTCTTGCTTCAGTTGTGATTCACGGAAGAAGGAAATATATTCGAAGGAGAAAAGATTTGGCGAAGAAAACTCCAAGAGGCGTAGAGACAGGATCCCGACTTTTGATTTTAAGAAAAGATGTGTCATATGTGGGAAAGACGCATCACAGGAATTTGTGGCTAAAGAAAGCAAGAAGCCTCTGAACAGGCGAGTTACCGTGCAGTATGTGTCAACAATTGAGTTTAAAAATTCCCTCTTGACTGCAGCTGAATGGTGGCAGGATGAAGAGGTACTTGAAAAAATTCGTCTTGAAAATGATCTTGCGGTAGAGGCCAGGTACCACCGCTCCTGCAGAATCAAGTTCCTGAAAAAAGATGCAAAAACTGGATTGTCAGTTGGCCGACCTGAAGATGAAGATGTGTCTTTGGCATTCAACTATATTTGGAAATGAAGAGCAATGCCAATTCACTTTGTCAGAAATTTTGGAAGACTTCGAAGGCTTTGTCCCAACTCATAAATCCCTCATGAAAAAACTGAAAACAAAGCATGAAAACATTATTATCAGTAGCGAAATGGGTAAAAATAAGCCAACTGTATCTAATATGCTTCCGAAATACCAGGTTTCAAAATTTTAACTCAGTCTTGGCATGTTTGCACCGACTATTTAAAGGGAGGTTTAATGATAATCAACGCTTGAAGTGACATTTTTACATGTACAAATGTCACTTTAAACGTTGATTATCGTTAAACCACCCTTAAATTGGTCAGTGCAAGCAGCCATTAAGGTACTTGTAGGGTCAATTGTAAACCCCAAAAAGGGAAAATCCTTTCCGCTCGGCCTAAACAAAAAACGAAAACCTGTATTATCACTCACGCAATAATCAATGCTGCGAAACCGCGGTCTTTCCTGTCCCCACTGCTCGTAGGACTTGGTCCAATGCTTCCTCGGAAGTACGGATCAAGAGAACTCCTGGATATGTTATCAAGTTTAGGGTTTTCTTGTTCATATTCCAATGTTCAGCTGTTTCAAGCATCTGTCCGTCAAAACCCACCATGCATGCTATGGGTGTGCTCCAATATTTGACCCCTCACTCCTCAGCCTGGTCAGAGGCAAGAATTAAAAGATTGAAAAAGGTACCCAAAGCCAAGAAAACTGGGGAAATCGGAAACATACCCTTGGTCACCTTTCAAAACACCAAACAGGATGACCTTAAGTCAATTTGTATCTATGATGTAAACGTATGATTGAAGCCCTGCCCGCTGCGATAAAACCCTCAGCCAGTGATTTCTTGTGGTTGTATGGGAAATGGAAAGAGCACCCAGACGTCCCAGGGTGGAACGGATTCATGGACAAGATTACCTCTGGAATGGAAGGCATAAACCATTCCTGAATGCACTTCCAAGAAACCCTGACTCTATATACTCTGTTCTACTGGATTCAGTTAAACGAAGACGTGATAAATAAAAATGCTGTTGACCAGCCTCTGTATTACAAAGCCAGAGAGATAGTGGATTCTTGCAATTCTGAATCTCCATTATCATCAGTAATCATGCGCCTAGGTGGCTTCCACCTCTTGATATCTTTTATGGGGGCTATTGGATACCTAATGGGTGGTAGTGGACACAAATCGCATAGGACGAACGCTAGAAAGACACAACATTAAACTTACACTTTATTTGAGCTTGAAACTGTATTTTCTTAGGAGACCTAAAAAACGAATTAAAATATTTCTTCGTAATGTAAAATTCTTCCAAATTTTGCTGTGAAGATGACGCAAAAGAAAAATTGATCAAAAATCAAATAGTTATAGTACAAATTTCCACCTCCTAAAAGAATCAACATTGAAATCGCATTCATATCGTGTTTTAATCCCTGAACAAACAAACACAAACCTTAAGCAAGATCTCCAAAGACGACTCGTAGTTTATTCCGGTTGCTATTTGTCCAGAAACTTAGCAAACGCTGTACAAGCGTAGCTGATTAACTTAGGAGCACATTGGCAAATACTAAAATCCCGGTGTCGAGCAGGGACAATGGCAAATGGGATATGCTCGGCGTCAGCTAGCCGTCTAATGCAAATATGAACTTGCCACTGAAGGGAAAGGGAATATAATGCTTTCTGTTGCAGCAATAATATGAAATTTGACAAAGAAAAAAAAAATGTTATTCCTAAAAAAAAAAAATATATCAGCCGGTCATTCACGTACCGATTAGCCTCATGAAATAGCGGATTTGCAATAAAAATTTCAGGGACAATGATATCCCCCAATGGATAAAATTGGATTTGCTCGGAAAATCCAGCACAACATTTTTACTAATTTAGAACCAATTGCTTATGATCGATACGAAATGCTATGCTGTTTTTCTAGTTTCAATGAACTTTTTGTTCTATTCTGTAATACAATACAATTGCTTCGTTATAAGCGTACTATTCAAAATAAAAGTCTTTTTATTTCGAGTTTCAATATCAAAAATTTCTCGATAGAGTGGTGGGTAGACTAAAAAAATTAAGTGTAGGATAACCGAACCTCCAAACCAGATTACAAAAAAGTTTTTGCTCTATTAGACAATATATCATTGAATAAATTATAAGCTCTTTTCAGTGCAATATAAGCAAAAGCATACCAATTTATAAGGTATATTCGGGTTATAGGTAGAACTAGTTCGGAACTGTTTGCGCAAAAAGTAAAACCAAGTAAAGAGCGTAAAGAGCGTGAAACTTCGAACATAGGTTTATCTCATCTCTGACATCTCTTGTAAGCTTGTTTTTCTGAGTTGGTATGCTTCCGCTTATATTGCACTGACAAGAGCTAATAAGCTCCAAACCGATATTCAATAAGTGAAGCATCCAGTGATTGAGAATTTAGGTTCTCTCAAAACAAACTCATTAATTATCATATGGTTTGGAGCTCCGATTAAAAACTTATTTATTTTATATTATTTTCAATTATTCTATTTGTAATGCGAGTTTCAATTTTGTCATAGAAAATAAATTTGTTGCAACCGTTGCATGAAATTCGTTTGCACATAATATACGGAAATCTTTCCATATGGAGTCGCTCTACCAGGAAATAGGCTTTACATAAAGCGTTTTTAAACGTCGCGTCGCTGGTGTGCGGCAAAAAGAATATTTTGCGAATGCGATAGAGCCCCGGAGCAGTCTCTAAGCGGTTTTAAAACGATACGACTTTATCAGGTCTGTTTGCTCTTTGTATATTGGCGACAAGAGAATTGTTAGGACAAGGTTATTTATCATGGAAACAACTTGGGAAATATTCTTGAGGGATAGTTATACTATATAAATATCTAGTTTTTGTGTGAAAATCTGTACAAAGACCGGTGCTTTCTAGAGACTTGAAAAGTCATGACTTAAAATGTATTAGTTTATTAAAAATACAATAAATTTTTGGCAGTTCTTAATTGATTCCCAAATTGACATTTCCCGAAGTGCTGTTAGATATATATTCTTTCCGTATGCTGATGTGGTCTGCTGAAAACTACAGCGTCACGACCAGTTAGGGAAACTCTTGTAGATATTGTTTATTCACCTTGCGAAATGTGCCACTTTAACTTTGGATGTTGATTTCAAAACTCTTTTCAGTTATTGATAGAAGGTCTTCAGAAGCTTTCTATCTGTCAGAATTAGCCAAGCTGTACTGTATTAGTCTCAAGCTGAATATTTTGATATCATCTCGCTTAGGTTAGGTACTGCATTGTAAACAAACCACACATTTTGCTTATCATAATTTTACATAATTTTACTCAAATTTATAGTTAAATAATAAGAATCTTGTGCTATTTTGAGTGCTAAGAATATATTCTACATAACATTTGATAGAAACAACCAAATAATGCAAGGCTTGCTGAAACAAAACTGGTGTTGGTTTTGAGGTTAAGTAAAACATAACATATGCCTAATTCAGTATGCAATACATGCAGAAACGAAGTTCTTCCAGGTAGTGATTATGATGCTTGCGATAGCTGCTGCTGTGTAACCCACCGTAACAAAGAATGTAGTCAGCTGTCTGCATCGGAAATAAGAGCTATTGTTTTTCAGAAGCGTGTTTTAATGTACTTCTGCGATGAGTGCCGCGATGCATTTAAGTCTATTACACTGATGATTAGAAACTTCCAAAGCATGCAGGCTGAAATCACATCCCTTCAGAAAAGTTTTAACACACTTCAGGAAGAGAATCGCAAAACGATTCTTTATCATAATCAACTAAAACTCTGGAACAGGATCTAGTGACTTCAACTGAAACACTAGAAGGTTCTCTTCGGCAGTTGGGATTAAACAATGTGATAATATCCTGGCAAACTTCAAAAGTGAGATAGAGACTTTACAGGGAAGATTAAATAGAAATAGGATTGCTTCGTCAACACAACGCAAGACTTCACAGAGAGACAACTCATTCATACATCTTCAGGAATCCCTCGTTGAGAATGACAGTAGAGCTGAAGAAGAACACTAATCTCATCCCAATCAATAAACTCAGTAGCAAATCTTACTCATTTTCAACAGTTTTAAATCCCTATAGGTAATGATTAGCTAGTTGACAAGAACATCGATCGGAAGAAATGAATCAACAGATTATTGTGAGGAAAGCAAAAATGATGACATTTATACCGCCGAAGAGAGTCACTCATGTTACCTTGATCTTCAAACTTTTAATTTTACTGGAATCGCCTAGTTAGAATATATCGTGGGTCACTCTGTATATAGATTATTATTTACTATGTCCCTGATGGATAATCTTATTTCAACTCGTTCTGACATGTCGAAATAACCGATCATCATCAAAAACGTGTACAAAATAGAAACGCGAACGTTATAGTTGATGTTTTATTGAATGGAGCGGTCGGTACATAAATTTTTCACCGGTTCGCATTGACTGTTTCGGAAATTATGGCTTTTCTGATAATACGGATTTATGTTGAACTTTTTCGTTGATATACTGCTCATAACTGGGTTTGCTATAAAGTTTACTATAAATTAGTTCGAATTTGTTATGTGTTAAATTTAATCGTTACTTTTTAAATTATGTCCAAATCCATATCTCTTGTGTACGAAATAGATTATTCTCCATATCGATGTGGTTGGTCATTATCCTTTATTCACCCCTAAAATATTAGGTTTAGGTGCTCCAAGCTTTAGTCAGTGCAATTAGTAAACAAAGATTTAAGCAATATACAGTCGAACATTATCTCATATTTATTGAGTCTGTTGGCAATAAAGTTATAGGTACATTTGGAAAATCTCTAAATCTTTATTTCCGGAGAAACCTCCAGTCATTCCAAATCAAAATACATTCAAATAATTCCAAATAAAGCATTTTCCTTTTTATCAATTTCCATGCCAAAAGTAGGAAAAGCGCGCTCGCTCTCGAATGTTTATTTTCATTAGCCGTCGTGAGTTCTCAAAAATGCAAAAATCTTACTCTCTGGCCCGTTTTTTGTTCATTAAGATTTATGACGTCATTTGTAGCTCTTTGTGCACAGAAACGTAATTCCTTTTATGGTCGCAGACCGCAGCGCAAATTGCCATTCGTCAAAAGAAAATACGATTCGGAGGAAATTAGATGCGGTTTTTTGGTAAATTAAAATTTACAAGAATTCGTAACGAAAATTTTGGCCAACCTATTACTTCCGTATGAGGTACAGCGAGTGGGTGTTTTTGAGCTGAAAATTAACATACCTATCGCCAATAACAAAAACGTTATCGGCATATAACACGCAAAATGTAAACCACACTAGTATTCCCACATCGATACATAAACAACCATTTAACGTCCCATTGATGCCATAAAAGGACCTCTTTGAAACAGTTCCGTCAGCCGCAGCCACTGTTGTCGATTACCATATCGAATTAATAAAGGATCCCGACTACAACGGGTGATAAATTAAACATTTTATCGATTGTAGACTTTGAAATTGTCCCAATAACTGTTTTGTAATGGTATTGTTGTCGAATTAGAACTTATTATATGTATGATTATTGAATGAAACATATTACAAAGTGCGATTAGGGTTGAAAGTTGATCGAAGGAAATTATAACCCTTATATTATATAATATTGTCAACACCGAGCCTGCTTGGGAAAATAACACACCGTACTTGATTTCAATAATGAGTTTGTTACGCATCGACAAAACACAGGTCATAAATAACCTGGTTAATTATGATGAAACCAGCAATAAACGGATATAAATTGCGCCGCGAGCCGCAGCAAAGGCTAGACTTGAACCAGTGCAAGTACCTCTCGTTGGGAAAGCCCCTCTGAGTATCTTCAGCCTTATCGTTGTCCAGCGCCGGTACTTCTCGTTGGGAAAGCTCCTCTGGGGAAGGCATAAGGGTGACGATAACTAACCGACAGTCCCCCAAGCAGCGTTGACGTGTGGCTTCCTATAAGGACCCCAGTGTGGGAAGGGTCATGCATCCTATAGGATTAGCATATATGTAAGTACACATCTGGGAAAATATATATCTACACTCTCATACAACTTGAGCGAGTTCCTCTCCATCAACCCCCAAAGCTACAAACCCCCCATGGTCACTCCCGTAAAACGGGCAGTTGTGACATATTTGGTGGAGGCGCTCGTTTCGAATCCAACGTCGAAGACGCTCGAAAAAAGAAGATTCACTCCCGACACCGTGGCGAAGGTGAAGAAAAGACTCGTACCGCCAAACAAAGAATAGATTTAAAAACTATTGCCAATAGAAGAATAAATTAGGCCGGTTTACCGTCGCCATCTTGCCAAGAATAGATGCCAGACAAGCCCAAATATAATTTGAGGCAAAAAAAACGCAGCAGCAACGACACCAGTAGAATTATTCCTTAGAGCAGGTAAAGGTAAAGAGGAGTAGTACATGGAGTTGGAAAATGAAGCCGTTTTTTTCCAGGTAGGTATTTTGACACCAAAAAAATGGCGGTATAGGAAATTCAATGCTTTACCTGTATTTTGGTGCCAAACACCTGCCAAAAACTTGGCTTCACTTTAGTTTCATAAGCAGAATAGGGCGTTTCTACTCCTTATGTCTGCAGGGCCGTAGCCAGTGGGGGGGCATTGGGGGGCAATGCCCTATCTTTCAAATGATCATGCCCTACCTTTAAAACGCAACATGCGTTGAGGTTTCTCTAGGAAATTTAAGAGTAGATAATGAAAAGGCCTGAAATCGAGTAAGTGTTAGGATAAGTGTTTCCGGAAACTCCTAAATGTACGCAACAATGTTTGAAGTTTACACAGAGGATGTTTTTCGTTTCGAAAGAGTGCAAATGCAAGGATAATACGATAATACACACTACTGCACAGGATTGCTTATCGGCCTCATTTGTGGAAATTGCGGACATATGGTGTAACTGTTATTGACGACATCATCAACTACGTCGTCAGCTGTTTGCGCCAGCAGTCGTAGTTTAGAATATACATTTATGATGAAAAATGTTATCATGGGATCATAACCTGTGGTGAAAACACCCTACGTCAAGGCGAGAAACGACACGCTGCCTACGTAATCACTGGTTATTTGGCGTGGTGGGGGGCTTGACATTTGATATACACAGTACACAGGCCTTATGATGATAAGCTATATCCTGTAATAGTAGTAGTAGTTATGGCGAAAACCATTGGTGAAATTAGTGCAAAAAACATGTATTTCTGTCACTTTCTTTTACATCATGCTAGTAGAAGAGGACACGAATGAACGCAATGCGCACTGAACTTACCAATGGATTTCACTATATTAGTGTGTATTATCCTTGGTTCGAATGGTCCAAGGCGGCGCGAGAATCAGCGCCATTTTGTTGACTTGCCAGAGATGTTATTTATTGAAAAATTTTCCTTCGGTGCCATTACCACCAGATTGAAGAATCAGATTGTTTACTTATAATTTAAGGGTGGGGGGCAAGTAGTGTATGCCCTATGTCAAATTTGTCATGCCCTATCACAAATTTGACTCTAGCTACGGCTCTGTATGTCCGTAGGACAGCATTTTCACTGCTCTAAGAATTATTCAGACCACCCCATAGGAGCACAGAATCAGAATCAGAAAACGCGCTCTTTTAGCCGAGAAGATCACTGCAAAGATCACCACCAGAGTCGCCCAATATCAGTTTAGAGCAGTGAGATAGAAAACCAAGCAAATAATCAAACGGACCTCGAAGAAGACGATATTTTTGGTAAACCACCAGACCTAACCCGTCAAGAACCACCAGAACCCCATCAGCCATCAGAAGACAGAGAGAAACAAACCAATACCATGGCCAACACCATCATACTCAAGCCATGGCAGCGGCGAAAAGGCGATGGTACCACAATTTATCAGTCCTCAAACATGTGGAATGTTTGAGGACATAAATTACTACATAATTTTGGAAGAAGAAAAATATATATATATAGGTATTTAAGAAAACTTCACGTTCGACAAAAAAACAAAAGGGCTCGCTGACGTCACTATGACGTCGACTGACTTAACCAAGCTGCCAAGGAAAAGTGGCCGTAACAAAGTAGTGATTGCTACAATGGCTTTAGACCCAACGGAGATACAGCTGACATGATTTTCAATGCAAGAGAAATCCAGAGAACAAAATCGCTCTTTATACATGGCCATCATAGATTTAGTGAAAACATTTGGTTCAGTCAACAGAGAAGCTCTTTGGAGAATATTGGCAAAGGTTGGGTGTCCGCAAAATTACATCCAGATAATCTGCTGCTGCATGATAATATGAATGCAACCGTCCTATGCAACGATGGACAAGAAGAATATTCTCAAATAACTACAGGCGGTAAACAGGGCTGTGTTATTGCACCCACCGCTATGAATCAATTTTCATTGCTTTAAAGCAAGCTTGGAACTTTTACAGAAGCAAGATTCATTATTCTTGAAACCCTCGTATCATTTATCACAGCTTAAAACGGAAAATAAGGTCGCAGTGTGGGTATGTGCATACGGCAATCATTCGCAACCTGCTCGTAACACTTTTAACTCGATTTAACAGCTAACAAGCTTCATAACTTGCCAGAGAGCACTTTGTTGCCTTTCAAAATTTAACACTTACGCTACATTGTGGCCGTGATGTATCTCTAACATCATATAAAAATGTACCTAGAAGAGTTGTATAATAATAATAACAAAACAATTAAAGTAAAACCTATCATGTTCGCTTTGTTATTTGTTTTAGACAGAAAGCTCGAGATGAATTACAGGCAAACACTCGCAGACATTCTAAAAAGTTATATCTGTAGCTAGAACAGCACAAACAGATCGACGGGTGGTCCAACGGGTGTAAGATAACCGGTCAGTATAAAAGTGTAAACGAACAACAGAAAAATAAATGTCTATTGAAAATGACAGGCGGCGAATTGAAATCTCGGGCGAAGATTTGTTTTGTAATGGATTTTTATAAAATTAAAATAGAGGAATTAAAGGAAAATCAATAGGGCGGTGGAACGCAACAACCTCTTGGCAACTATTTGAAAAGCCGCCATCCGCATTAATTAGCGTATCGCATTATCGGCTTGTCCTCCGTGCAAACGAATTATGGTCTGCGATGAATTAAACATTCACTGATTCGGATTTTGAAGCTTGTTGCGTTGCTGAGAGCTGATTGCTTCTTCAGAGCTAAATTTATTAGTATTCGGATGGAAATATTGACGCATGAATATTGAACAGATAAAAGAATTAACCGGAAACTGTTTGGTCAACATCGAAAATATATTCCGTAACGAATCAATTCGGCAACAATAACGATTAATCGGGGCATATGGTAAATTTGGCCGCAAACACGCCGGTCGTAAATTAGGCTGTAATTTTTATTCAATAAAAATCATCGGTGGTCGTGCTCGGAAAACCATCAATCTGCGCCATATTTATTCTGCAGCTCTAATTGTTTATCTGAATGGCCGCGGCCAAATTAACTGGCTAAAATTTAAATTACCATATTTAACTATCTCGTCGTGACATGGAACATTATTTTAAAACTAACATGTGTGCTCGTTTCGTTCATACCGATCACGGATGAGAGTTTATGAATTACTCAATTGATGGCTAATTGATTACGGTTTAATTTAATCATTGATGGTTGATAAAATTGAATAAAATCATTTTGCTTTTATTGGAATTTTGATAAATACGTAACATTCCTGGCCTAATTCTTACTTAAATCAAGTTAAAGCGCCAACAAATTCTGGGTTATCCGAAACGGGTTCCCTTTGGCAACATTAAAATGGGGAGAATCGGCCGATTTATGCGACATTTCTCCCGGCATCGGATCTTATTAGTGTTGGGGCTCACGTTAATCCCATTTACGCAGTGCGTCCTTCGAATTCCATTTAAGCTACATCGAGAGGCGGGAGATGTACGATGTAAGATACATACTAAGAGCGATAATGTGCTATCTGAATTGAATATACTGTTTGAAGATTTTGTTTATTTTGACGTAATAATTTACCGATTTGATGGTAATAGAATTTTAAGATTTTCCAGCCATTATGCCAGTAACAACAGTGGAGGCATGGGATCGGAACGCTCCAGTCAGAATCAATGATTGGGGACAATGGGTTGATAGAGGACATGGGACATGCAAGGGCCTGGACTGATACTATCAGACAGGACCCCCATCTCACCAAAAGGGATGCAATGGCATAAACTTCAGCCTTTCCTAGAAAATACAAGGTCGTCGTCCCTGTAAGGGACGACTGGCTAGAGCGTGACCCAGGGTCTCGTCTGGTACACAGATGGGTCTGGTGTATATGGCAAGAGACTTGAGTCTTGAGTGGTTCACGGTTGCTTAATAAATTGCAATTTTTTTGATTTTCCAATTTGATTCACGTGAAAATATGTCTATCAAATCGATCTGTATATTATTTACTTGGGAAATAAAAATCAGGTATCAATATTTTGAATAATTTACTTCGTCGTCTCGCACCATTTTAACACTATACCTACTTCTGGGGGTAGAAGGTGTACGTCGCGAAATTTTTTGTTCAAAAAACGATGCTCTACAAGAAATCAGTTGAAAAAATTTGATTTGTGAAGAAGTTACCATGTACTTACTGACGTCTTGGACTCCTTCCGACCATTGCTTCAACTTCTTAACCCATAGCATCATGAGACTGATTCTACAGGTGAATTTTTTTCTTTCAGGAACTCGAATTACCAATATAACTTGGCCACATATTTTGGTACAAATATCAAACGCTTGAACTGAGGTACAACCGGTATAACCCACAAGGAACAAGTACCTACCATACCAATCGTATTACTTCTAGAAGCCTCAGCATAGCCCTCAGTTTGGCTGAAAGCCAGAAAATTTTAAAACAGAATAACGTCACTTAATCAGCCATGTGAACAAAAATAAGCCCAGGTACCCAATATAGAGATTTTTGACTCGCCGATACATTTTCACATCCTTTAGGTAAGAGTTCAAGTGAAATCGGACCTCGATGTTGAGTTGTTTCTTAGGAAAAGCAGAAATACTGTTCCAGGGCTCTCAAGTTGGGGAAATTGTTTACAACCTTGCAACACAGCCTGTTGACTAGAAAATATCGCGCAATATTCGAGCGAATTCGAGTTGAAGGGAAGTGAATTATGTAGGTAGACAATTCTAGAGGTGACGCCGACGGCGCGTTATAAAACGGAGTCGGCCACTGAGGGAAAAAATCAGTAATAAATTGGAAGCCAGTATGTCAGTCAGTTGAACGTGAATAAGTTATTATTCCGATAATGAGTGGAACGCGTATCGATAGTGAGATAGTGATTTTGTTTCGTGAATAGATAAGCTTCATTGTAGCTAAAAAGTGTTGCAATTGTGCTTACTAGTTACGTCGAGATTTTTGTGTTGAATAATTATCTGCGAACCCGCTTACGTGACAGTTGAGTTGGTGTCACAAGTGGGATAAGTGATAGGCAAGGTTGTTTGAAAGAGGTAGGTTGCCTGATAACTTTTATGACGTCATCTGGGGTGCCTAAACATAATGCAAATCTCCATTAGGCATCCCAGATGACGTCATATGTTACCCATTAATAGTTCCCAAAAATTTAGGAGACTTGTGTGTGTTTGTATTGATGTTGATAAACCAGATATTCGCTTTATTGAAACTACAAAACATTCTTCAACAAACAGAAGGCAAATGGCTCAAAGAAAAACAAGAAGAACAAGAACAAGTAGACATACGACTGAAGGAAAAATAGAAAGGAGAAGACAGCCAGCGCATACAAAATTATGAAGAACAAGACCCACATTCTGCAAGTACAAGACCAACCGCGGACAAAACGGGAAAGTCTGCAAGGTATTGAAAAGAACGCCGGATTGTTTCAGAATATTTGGAAAGAAGTCCCAGGCGAAAAAGGAACGATCCGAGAAGTAGTGAAATGCAATATGGGAATAATAAAAGGCGAAATAACGGTCCGCTCAACTCAAACCATCAGTATTTGATGGCCAAACATTTTGCCATGCAAAAACGACATTTTGACAGCTGCTTGTGCAAATAAATGGAATAACAGCATAAGGCAACAGAATTGGTACTGGGATTACGGTAGAAGGCACTTGAAATTCTCCAGAATATTTCTGAGGCAAACTAATTATGCAGCTGGCCACACTGGCCTTGGAGCTGACGTATACAAATACCCTAGTCAAGTGTATCTGCTGAAGACCAATATGCAAGGTCTATCGAAGATTCTGCAGGAATTTAGTAGTGTTGGCATATCGAAAGATCCAGAACACTTCTTGAACAAATAAACAACCGTTACTCACTTTATCGATAGAGTAAAGTATGCAGACCTGCACCAAGGACTGAGAATGAATTGGCATCACGCCCTTGTCAAAACTGTTGTTCATGCACTGGAGTATGAAGCTATCGAAAATACTGGGCTAGAAGACTCTAAAAAACTGGACACATGATTTTTGTCTAAATCAATCCATTGTCGATTTTCGACGAACTATTCCTAATCTTTTTAAAAATAATGGATAACAAATCTCAAACCAAATCTGTTATTAATAGTTTTCCAACAACGGGCAAAGTCCAACTCCATTGTACCACAAGCGTTACAAGAAAGGCGCATAAGGTTCAATGAAAAGATCATTATTCGAAAACGTCGTGAGTTTTCTGACTTACTGACTATGCACTCCTTTACACTAAGGCACCAAGGCCGGGTACCATAAGAAAGGAACCATCAATATCCATCAATTAGAGTTTTGTGGGTAGGTAAACACGAATTCAAACACATGAACAACAATAAGCATCACAAAAATGTTTGACTACTTCGGTCACATTAACAGCTAGATAAGCCAATCTATAAGGGGAAAGTATGATTGATGGATCCGACAGAAAAATTGAATAGATTTATTGTTTGTTGGTGAGTATCTATTTTTTTCAGTGGCGGAACAAGCTTTGTTTATTTTCTATTGGCTCACAAGTCTGCAAGCATTTTTCTTAGATAGGTATTTACCTGTTATTCATTTCTTCCTCTAACTCCTTATAATTTTTACTTAGTCTATTGCAGCGCTAGTTTCCCTTACAGCCTCAATCTCAGCACAATAGTCCACTTCTTCTGGTGTATTAAAATCGCCATGCCAAACCTCGGCTGTCAAATTAAAACGTAATCATAAACAAAAAAGACGTAGACACAGCTTCTTCTGTGGTACCGGTCCATCATATCGTAGAAGAGTATGCAATACCTGAAAGTGCAAATCGCAACATGGCAATTTATTCCCCTCGCGGACATATCATCTAGATAAAAGTCATAGAGGGAATGAGTTTATGGGTAGAACACCGGGCCTGGGGTAATCTGAACGTGTGATCGTTCGGTTGGTAGGTAGGCAACCAAAACGGTATTATTTGTAGTCGCAGCTCTTAGCAGAAAATTGATGTGAATTTTTATGTTGAAGAGATTCTTCTAATGATACAGGCCGGGAATATTGTTACTTAGAGGTTACTCAGGCAAGCATATTTATATATGCAACTACAGTCAGGCAGCACTCTGATCCCTTTGCTCAGAGAAGGTCAACTCAAGGCTCCCGCTCGACTGTATGACAACCCTTGAACTTCTCAGTGAACTCAACAAAGTCACACTTGTTTGGGTCTTAAGTGAAGGTAGCGATACTGTCTTTATTGGGCCAGAGCCTACACCTGTGTCCTTATTCTTGAAAAAGGGGAACAGCGTTCCCAGGAGAACGAGTATGCGGTCTTTATTACTTATATTTTCAGTTGCATATCATTGAGAAAGGCGGATCACTCGTTTTCCTGGGAACTCTGCTACCCTGTTTCAAGAATGAGGACCCTGGGGCCGAATTCTCGTCTAAGTAATAGAAAAGTTAATGAGAATGATAAAGACGAAAAATTTGTTGTCTCGGGGAGCTCTACTCCCTGGTTTGAGAATCGGCCCTTAGGGGTTGCCTCCTGCGGTGGAAACCAGGATCAAGAACTGGTCCAGTAACTGTTACGGGATTATTTTTCCCCCTTAAGTAAAAGTACCCCCATCTAGAAATTTATTACTAAGTTGTCATTTCACCTATACAGTTTTCATTTCGCTATTTTTTAGTACCATCTAACGATAATAATTGTGGTTATTTACCTATACTTAAACATTTCATAGTGGTATATATTATTATAGATTCCTACACTTGCTTTATAGTACCGGTGGTTCTATTACAGATTTACGTACTATCTTCTTTTGTACTATTACAGTTTCCGCTATTTGGTGGATACCATTCAGTCAGTAGCAGTACCGGTGTCCCCCAATAGATTCTGTGAAAATTCCTCAAGGTTTTGAATTGGTACGCTCACGTTGTCTGGAAGAGAAAGAATTAAAAATCGGTTTCTTTGGTAAAAAAGAGGGCAGCTTACAAGAGCACGTTGAGAGCTTCCTCTAAGCGTTTTTTCTGATTTAAAACCAAAAATAAGTTGCTGAGATTATAGCACCACAGTGCCACTATAGGCAGATTTGGTTGTGTGAGTTTTGAAGGGTTAAAGTCTCCGCCGTTTTTCTTCGTGTGCTGTGTCTGGAAAAGGCCAAAGTACTTTGACCTTTTTCCTTTAGTCTCTCTTCACTTTCATTCTTCCACTTATTGGAGGCCCAGTACTCCAGAGGTACCTTCTGAACCACTCCAGTCGGCCTTGCTGCCCGCCCTAGTTGCTAGAACATCCCGAACCACCAAGAAGATTTGGGGAGGACTCTCCACGTCAGGTAGATTCCTGGGTCGCTGTAAGACTTGCAAACAGCAAAGAATCAAGGAACGCCCTGTAAGTTAGTTGGGTCACATGTGTGTGTTGTCCTGGGTTCTGAAATCATATAGTTACACTCCAGCTGATTAGTAGTGAAGCTCTGTGGTCGAAAGAAATGTTCACCCCGTAACTTTTACCACCATAAGTATCGTTCAGCATACCGAGGGTGCAACAATCAGAACAATGTATAGCCAGATAAAGGCATAAATTACCATTAAGAACTTTGGTGTTTTGGTTTTAATTATAGGAGTTATTACCTTATTATTCATTCTTGTATGTTCTTATTATAAGTTTTAGGCTTAACCTAAAATAGGAAAGGTACTGTAAACCGGGAAAATAGGCCTATTTTGGGGGTAAGCAACGTTTTTGATTGTGTATTGAATTTATTTTAAATCTAAGGTTATTTTCAATACTGAACATATTGGGGTACGGATAATTATGCCAAAATACCTTTTTTTTTATTAAACTGATAAACATCATTATTAAATCCTGAACGGAGCGAATCAAGCAAGATAAACAAAACCATACAATTTAATATTCAGTGATTTTCTTTTATTTTTCCTTTACAGCTGATTTTTGACATTTAGAATTTTCCGTTTTTTTCAGACTGCGGCGTGATCACGAGTACTCCAATCCTAGGGGATTTCAGTTAAAGATGATCGCCTTAATACCTTCTTTTCTTTGGTGTTGATCTGATTCTTTGTATGCTCTAAGCTGTTTCCTGTTTTGGAATGTCTTTCGTTCAGAAACCGAATTACTGCAGGGTTGAAAACAGGTGGCGCCTTTATTTAGACCCACTCCACTCACCGGAATTTTGTGGGCTAGTCGGAGCTTCCCTATAAGTCGGATTTCTTCTTTAGGTCACCTTCAAGAGTCATATCCCTTCCTTCACTCTTTTCTCTCTTAGCTTCCCTATGTCGCTTTAGACTCGTAACATAACCAGTCTCAAAACGAATGGCTAGATCAAAGAGGTGTCAGGCAGTCAAAGGATCTTTATACAAGGTCCCTGAAACTGCAAAGAACCTCCTAAAACTAATTAGGAGCCAACGAACTAAGAGCCATCATAGGCGTCCTAACGGGACAGTGGGTGGTTAAATACAACCTGCACCAAATCGGACTCGGTGGTGAGATGAAGTGCAGGTTTTGCAGCGAAGTAGATGAAACTACCAAGCATATAGTATTGGAAATTTCAGTTTCTCCAGCCATTATGTCAGTATCAATAATGCAGGCACGGACCCGGGAGCGATTTTACTAAATATAAACTATTACAGCACAAGACACGCCTCCAACTTCGTCATTGCAAAATATAATCGGCCTCAGAGCGATTTTACTAAATATAAACTATTAGAGCACAAGAAACGTTAGCATTGCAAAATATAATCGAGCTCAACACAATCCTGCAAAATCTAATCGTTGACAGCACAACGTGGCTGATTCATATAAATGGGGCGCCCACTTTGAATTCTCTTTACTCCCATTTTAACATTTTGTATCTTCCTTCTACTGCGAGCAGTCGGTTGAACTTTTATTAGTTTTCCTTTATTTTATTATTTATTTATTATTATTAAAGCCGTTGTGATGGCACGTATTGTTTACGAAACAATAATCTCTGCAGTTTTGGCAAAGTTTTTTTCACTATCCATGGGGTCTTTGTTATTATTGAAAATTCATTCACCCACTCATTGCAACACAAGTTAAAGTCGTCGGAATTGCACTCTTCGTCAGATTTCCCTTTAACTTTAAGCGGAGTCCTATGTTATGTTGAATTAAATTATCCATAATGAAAACACACAACACTAACAATAATAATTACCTTCTAACAACAAGTAACAAGTACAATTTGAGGTAAGATCCGCCACGTCATGCTACAAACGATTAGATTTTTCAGGAATGTGCTGAGCGTGATTATATTTTGCAATGACGTCAAGGGCTAGCGTCTCTTGTGCTCTAATTATTTATACTTAGTAAAATCGCGCTGAGGGCGATTATATTTTGCGATGACAAAGTTGGGGGCGTGTCTTGTGCTGTAATAGTTTATATTTAGTAAAACGCGACCCGGGAGGCTTTAGTCAGTCTCAACGATTGAAGACAATGGGTTGACAGAGAACATGGGACATGCAAGGGCCTGGACTGATACTATTAGACTGGACCCCCTTCTCACCAGAAAGGATGCAATGCCAAAAACCTCAACCCCCTCCGTGACAATACAAGTTTGTCATCCCTTCAAGGGACGAATGGCTAAAGCTTGATCCAGATTTCCACAAGCCGAAGGGGCTCATCTGGTACACAGACAGGTCTCTGATGGGAGAGGATGAAGGGGCTGCTGTATATGGAGAAAGATCTGTGGCGAGAATCAGTCTTGCATTGGGTCGATACCCAACGGTATACCAGACTGAGATCTACGCCATGCAGGTGTTTGCTCAGGAGAATCTCCAGAGAGGTTACTCGAGTCAGCATAATATATGCGGCGACAGTCAGACAGCACTCTGAGCCGTTCGCTAAAACAAGGCCGATTCAAGGCTCACGCTGTATGACAACCCTAGAACTACTCAGGTCACCCTTATTTGGGTCCCGGGACACACGGGCATGAAAGGCAACGAGGAGGCACACTTTATTAGGCCAGAGCCTGCTGTAGAAGAAGCTAAAGTTGTCCTTGCTTCTACACCCATTTAATTATACTTTTGAACAATTATTTATTTTTAGGTTAGTGACAAAATTATACAACCTGTTGTCTAGTGATTATTAAACGTATATTGAATATCTTTGCCTTCCAGTGCTCCTTCTGGGAGTTCTGGGACAAAACACTAAAATCCAGTGGGTGAATTCTTTGAACAAACACCTAATCACTACTATTATACAGTTCTTATTTTCACATTAACAGATTGACTATGTGAGAACAGAAGTATGGTTACTACATACAACATACAAATATAAATCCAATGCTTGTTAAACAAACTCTGGGAAGTGGGGTTCTGATTATCCTTCAACCAAGGCACAACAGAAAACTATGATAACAAAATCACGGGGAGAATTATTGAGGTATAATGCCAAATTTTAACAAGGCAGAGAAAAAAACTAACAACGTGCTAACAACTTTGTATGTGTGTTCTCTCAAACTCTGTCCTTGTTGGTTATCGCAAAAAGCCGATGAATACCAACTATGCCTTTGACAGGCCCCTAGTTACAGCTGAGAGTGTCGCGCCTTCTGTATTCCTGGTTGCCAGTGGGGCCTAGGAGTTTTTGCAGTAACCATAACAAAATAGATAAATAAATCAAATAATATTGAAATTGCTTTTCGTATGCACTTGGGGTTGCTTCCTGTCTGATCAATAACCAGTTCCAAGACGAATGGCTGGATCAGAGAGTATAAATGGTATAAATACAGCGCCGAAATCCATTACCGGCAGACTAAGGCTAGTGCAAAATACCTCGAATGGGAAAAGCCCCTCTAGCTAAGTCTCCTCCCAGTGCAAACTACCTTTAATGGGAAACGTCCTTCTGGGAGTATTAAACGCAGCAGACTAGGTCCAGTGCAAACTTCCTTTATTGGGAAACACCCTTCTAGACTTGTCTCAAAGCTAGCTTCTTTTGGGAGCATTGAACGCAGCAGACTAGGTCCAGTGCAAACTACCTTCAATGGGAAACGCCCTTCTGGAACTGTCTCAGTCACGCCAAGTGTACAGAGGGTACATAATACAGAGTGGCCTATAAGTAGTACGTCCCTCCGTAGAAAAGACGTCATGATACTATTTCTAGGGTAATATTATTAATTATTATTATTCAATAGGTACATATCTTATACCTATATCAAGCGAGTTTCTTCCTACCTGAACCCCACCTATGCCCCCAGGTCACGCTCCTGTTGTGACGTCCCAGGACGAAACGTATAGGGGTTGTGACAATATAGTCTGCGAATGTGACGCCCTCGTTAGTCGCATACTACAATACCTCAGGTACAGGTTTCTGTAACCTGATAAAATAAAGCATGTCCGACCTGCGCGGGTCAGCACCTTTCTTAAAAGTGAGCTCTTGGGGTAAGACAGGGCTGCACCATAGCACAATGTGTCACATGCGCGTCTACGTGCTGCCTGTAAAGGCTCCTCTTTCAAATCAATCAATCAATCAACGGAGAAAAGGGGAGTGATACTTTTTTTGGAAAGTTAACTGGGCTTTCTATTCTTCGCTGTTCCCAGTCACGCAGTTGAGACTTGATTGAATACCGAAGAGATAGAGAAAAAGAGGTTTTCAGTAATAAGGAAAATTGGGACACAAATTGTTGTAATTATTCTTGAGGTGGTCCTTAGTAGTCGGTAAGTTTTACAAAAAGGACGCCACTAGATCGTATTTTACTCGAACGAATAATAACATCACACTTAGAATTTGTGAATAAATCGCTCATAGGTCGTTTTTATTAAAAATTTCTCACAAAAAAAAAATACAAACGTGATGGCTTCTGCTTAATGAAGTAAACATATTTACCGAATGTTTTTTTGTTCGTCGTGTTTTCCGACTCTTTGTTTCTCCGTGTTTTTTTCGGTCGCTGACGCAAATTTATTATCCCGCAACGAATATTCAAATGTGCTTCCATAAAAGTGCCCCAGCAATCAATGTTGCTTAACAGCGGCAAGCTTTTTCAATCGGCTGGTGCCAATAAAATGCGAGACGCTTGATTTGTGAGTATAATTTTGGCAACTTTAAAGGAAACACTTAACAAAAGAAAAGCCCTTTCGGTGTTTCATCGATATTTGCTTTCCTTTTTTTTGCTTTTTTCTCGCCTCTTTATCTTTCCCCCAGACGGATGCCGCATTATTTGAATTTAATTTGGTTAACTGCTAAAGTTGGAATATCATCGTCTAAAGCAAACGGAAACTGTTTAATTCAATATCAAATTTTGTTTAAGAAGATCCTAGAAACAAAGAGGGGTTACTTTGTTACACTTCATAAGGATTTATAAGGTAGGTACCGATCTGGGAAAGTGGGTTAGCACGAACTGATTATCAATTAGACTGTGTTACTTGTCTCACACTCGAGTACACATCAAAACGTTCGCGGAGAAAGCTTAATCTTATTATTTACGAATAAACTAGATCTTACATGAATGAGGAATTTCTCGCGCAACATTACATAGAGCAGAAGCGAATGCTTCGTGAGATATGTGTAGCAATATCGGTGCTGTCAAGCATTCGCTAATTAACGCCTAACGTCAAAGGCTCGTCTGAATAATTACAGTCTAGGCACTGATTGGAATTTCCATTCAACTCCCCCCCGTTAATGGGCTAATTGCTCTAATTACATTTTTTTAAATAAACTCTATATGTAGGCTCAAGTTTAAACCAGAAAGAATATCGAGTTTGCAAAGACATTCCCATAAACTGGATCCGCCTGATTCGCACTCAAACTCAAAAAAAGACGAAATTAAACCTCAATTTTACGACTGTCTGTTTTTATTCGGAACGGAGAACAGGTGTTTTTACTATTCAAGCTCGTAATAAAAAGCCAGACGATGCTCTATAAAGAGGTTCCAATCCGGACTTGTTGGGTATCTTTATCTGCGTAAAGTTTTCTAATTTGAAAGGACTTACTTAAAACTTTGTCTGTAGATAGTTTACAAAATGGAATTTTGAAATAGACTTAGTTTCCGCGGTCTTTATTAGTTAATATCAATATTAGTGGCAATAAGTAGCCCTCAGTCTTTCACACTGAAATCAGCAAGTATCGCAAAGTCTACCCAAAACTTTACCAAAGATGAAGCCAGTACAGGGACGGACAAGAGCCCCATCATGGGACGTTGTTTCGTTTGATCCGTGCTAAAGTTTCGTGAGCCAACAGAGAAGGCAGCAAACTTTGAAGTTTCGTCATCAAAATAGTTGAATTAATTATGCATGTGCAGCGAACTTGCTTTGCTTAAGACAAGGGCTTTTATTTACAGGAAGATTTTGATTTTTTGTTGGGACTCAATCGTGAAATATTTAGGGGCCAATAATTTATAGTAGATTAAGAGCCAACAATGGTCAGGAGTAGCAACAAAAAAATAGTTAGGAATAGGCACAATAATAGACCAATTAGCATATTGCCCAATATGTTTATTATATTGAAAAAAAAAATCTATCCAAACACAAATAAATGAAATCAAACTGTGACTCATGGTGTGAGCTTGAACACGTCTCTCCACATAATTCAATAACTTTCCGGTAACATTAGGAAAAGATCAACCGCAAAGGTCCGCCAACTACAATAGAGTACATAAATAATTTCAGGGCTCAACGCACCTCTATAAGACTCCATTAATACTCAATTAGTTGGGCTTAGGGACAACACCAGTTTATGGTTCGTGCAATATTTAAGAGCTCACCGCACCGGCCATAATCTAGGACAATAGGATGTGAATATGGTTTCAGTAAAACGACATGAATCTAAAAATAGTCTATTCTTAACCCCTATTAGAACAGCATAATAATGATCTTTCATTAATTCCTTTTTGATTGAGCTAGTTCTATTGTTTCATATTTTCACGGAAACTAGCGCCACGTTTCGCTAAAATTAAACGAGCTCTCACAAACACGGTTCCTAATAAAGATCTTAATAAGTATAATAAAATTCGCAGGACGTGTAGCCCGTTTATCACGACAATGTCGGCCTGACGTTAAAATATAAACCCTTTTTGTATTTTACTAGGATATAGTGACAAGTAAATTAATCAACTCTGATCTGTATTTAAATTTTTAGAACATATTTCTACAAAATTCAAAATACTCGCGAAAGTGCCCAGTGGAATCGTGTCTGTATCATAACGAAAGATAAAATTGTGGCGAAACCCTATTTGCATATCGTTGCTGCCATTTGGTTTGAGTTTTGCACATTTATTCAAGTCCAAATACCAATGAACTATCACAATAATCGTTTTCATTTGTATTCCTTCATTATGTGGTAATATAACAGTTAGGGACATCTGAAGTTGTCGTCACATTTGAACTCTGAACAAAACGTACCAAACTAATTAAACTTCCAAATTGAGGTCGACTGCAGGGCGCACCCTTAAACAAAACCTACACTGTATAATTGAACTAGTTTAACTCTATTAACTTTTATTAGCAAGGAACATGCACGAAATAAATTTTTCGTCATTCAACAACGAAAAACCGCATCCACAGTGGCGTTCGATTTATTTGCCTATTTTTATTTTATTTTTTATCGATGTGCATCGGGCGCTTTGCCGCAATCAGTCATTGTCTGTCTGTCATAAGTCGTGTATACAACACGCCATTGTGTATTCACGACTCGATAGGAACCGGGGTGAAATATTAGAGAAAAAAGTCCGGGCCGCAGAATTAATCTGCTTCAGCTGGATCATAAATTTCGAAACAGTCATAAACAGAAGCTGGAATAAACTCTTTGGTTTTAAAAGGTTTGTTCTCATAAAAATATAGCTTACAAAAGAATAAGTTACAAGATATATTAATGTATTCATCAGTATTGAAAATTGATTGAAATATGCAGTGGGACATTGAAAATCAGTAAAAGTGAACTCATCCTAGAATCCCACAGATTTTAGTATAGGCGTAGAGGATTGAGGTGTGTAGCGCTACTTTGGTTTTCCGGACGGTTAAGGGGTTTTCGGAAAACTCGGGCACCATCCTTAGGATTATAGTGGTTAAGGGCCCACGTGCACTAGGTAGCTAGGTGAGTGTGTAAACGAATACTAGCGTGCTTTTAAGGTTATGCGGTGGCTAACGCGAAAGCTTATACAGGAGGGTTACGCGGGACGGTAACGATATGCGGGGGTGAAAAGTTCTGCAGGTCCACTCTCTGGTAATTCAGCTCCTTCAACCGTCAGTGCTGGTGATTTGGCCTTTTTTAGGCGATCTGTGCGGGGTGCGTGACGTCGTTTAGTATACAAAGGCATAAGGACAGAGAGAGCCACCCTGTAAACGGTCCAGCACGTAACCCCATTGAATCCGTGTATCTCCCTGTATAGCAAGAGCATCGTGCATGAAAGAAACGATGTGGGTGAAGTGCCACCCTGTAAACGGTCCAGCACGTAACCCCCATTGTCCGTCACAGACAGAATAGGGCCGTAACCCCATTCAGTCAGTGTACATCACTGTATAAAAAGTAGTCCCACTCACCCAGATCGTACGATTTACCGAGGTGTCGCGACGGCGCTGACGACGTCGGAGCGGAATTCAAGCCAGCGGCTTACCTCGGTGGTCGGTGGTCAGTGGTCTAGGTGCTGGTGGTCTGGGCTGCTGGTACCTGTGAACAGAAGATGAGTCCCCAATTGTGGCCGCGCGCCTCCTTTTATTACCGGTCGTCGGGCGTCAAAGGTGGGAACGGCATTGGGAAAATCCGAGACACTACGATGCGGGACGAATGCGTGATAGGTTCTGCGGTCGGTTCTATTGGATCGTACGGTTTTAAACAAGGTCACGCGTAAAATATTTAAATTAATTATCATGTAGAATTAATTCGGCCAAAGTAATTAACTTAGAACTGCGGTAGCAATCATTAAAATACCCGGAAAATTATATATCTTCGTTACACACCCCCTCTTCTTCGGTAAAAGTATTTATACCTATAAATATTTTCTAAATTTAACCGTAATTTAGTTCATACGATCCGCTAACACACAATGAAAGAAATTAATATATCTTATACTCGCGGAATTAACCTAAAAAAAGATACCTAAACAAATACTTCCTGTCCTCCTGGGCCTGTGCAGTCTTGAGGCTTATACAAATACTTCTATGTTTGGCTCAAAATTTCCAGAAGACTACTTTTCATTGACTAAGAAATAAATTTTACAGTACAAGATGAAGTTCAAGGATCTGAAAGTAGAAGACTATTTAAATTTACAAGAATTCTTTTTTTACTATTCAAGTTGTGTTGAGCAAATTCTTTCGGGCATAGATTTCCCATCCAAACGATTGAAG
Source organism: Ceutorhynchus assimilis (assembly GCA_917834065.1). Classification (NCBI taxonomy): domain Eukaryota; kingdom Metazoa; phylum Arthropoda; class Insecta; order Coleoptera; family Curculionidae; genus Ceutorhynchus; species Ceutorhynchus assimilis. The sequence continues at coordinate 12,557,875 of OU892281.1, forward strand.
TGGAAGATTAAACTAACTAGGCTGCTTAACAAAACGAAACCAGAAGATATTCCCATTATAAAATGCATCATTATTATTAATTCTAGCAACACCGCAATAAGGTAGCAACAGCACATCATATCCAACTGGATTATGAAAAACCTTGTGGATAAACACTAGTCTAAAGCCTTTTTGGGGTTGCAAACTCAATGATCGCTCACAACAAAAATGAGACGATACAAAATTATTCAAACTGAAAAAAAAAATACCTGATTTATTAATTTCAATTAAAATCGATTGTCTGAAACTATTACAATACCCATGTAGCCTTTCAATACAACCAATTTATTAATTCCGAAGTTTGAGCTTGGAGTCACGAAGCCACCGCACCCCTTGTGCTTTTCAGTAAAGTTTGAATTGCATTAAACTTGTATTGATGACTTTTGTAGGGTGAAATGAAAAGGGTACCTACTGCAATATGCAATATGATTTTCAACCTACATATTTAAAATTCGATTAATATAATACTGGAACTATAACATTTCATCCCCAATTATTACATTAGTGATTCAAATCGTCGATTAAAATTGGGACAATTCCCTTGGCAATACGAGTTTGTGTAACTAACGCCAATTCGGGCCGAATCTATAAGTTCCCATTAATTCAGAAATAAAGGGGGAAGTCGAGTACGATTAGATTATAACCATGTTATCTCCTTCATCCTTTCGCTTGCTAATAACTTTTCCTAATAGTAATAGGTACTAAATAATTTATTAATCGTTCAATCCCAGGTGCACTAGCACCGATATGTAAAAAAAAGAGCTACTGCAACCAAAACGTGTCCTTTGGGCGCTGATAAATTGCCTTTGGCCCTTAGGAGTTGCTGCTTGTCAGACAAAGTCCTGCGACTGGCTTATGTCTGGATTACCTCGCTCGTTTATTATCCTGCAGGAACGGCGGTTGTTTTTATGTGGCTGTCTCTTGTAACAATTAATCGGGTTTTAAATATACATTATGTTGTGATAATAGGATTAGGGATTTCGATTAATTATTGTTAAATGGCTGAATGGAGGTGCATTTTGCAAATGACTTGCGTTCGATTTGTCTTCTGTACAAACTTCCAAAAAGGAGCCTTCCTCTTCTTGTTATTCGTCATCTCTTGGCTTGTGCTTATGTAATGACTGAATTGAACATGATATTTTAATACAACCACATCTAATCACCCCTTCAATAAGTACAGAATTCCAGTAACATTGCCGAAAAACATCACAGATTCATATCAAACGATTTTATTTATCGAAGTCGCACCACATGATGTGGAAGTAAACAAGGACGATTATACACACAAAAAAAAGTCAGCTCTCAAATAGGATTGTTTCGAGACAAAAGAGGATACATTAAATATATGTTTGGAACAAAGACTCTTCGAATGAATAAAATAACGCACGATAAAATCGGAAATGGAGTAGGTATATGTATAAACGAATTTGGAAGGATTTTTCAGATATCAAAGCCAGAAGAGTCACTTGAGTTTTTCCAGTTCGCTTTTGCCATTTCCATATTATCTATATGACAAAATTGCAACTAAGGAAATAGTCGCAAGTAGTGAGATCAAACAGTCGAGGCGACTATGAAGACCAATATTGTAAATTCTATTTGTTAGACAAATGGAAAAGTGTCTGATCGAACAGGACGTTATCGTCTCAGTAAAACTCCAAAGTTTACCATACCTAATCATCTTCATTGAATTTCTACACAGCTAACATCTTAACCATCTTAGTTCTGCATATTTTATATCTGCTTCTACCTTCTAAACAAATATCACAATTCAAATGAGTTGAACTAAAACTGCACCCAATTAGTTTTGGGCCTGGTTTGAGGAGGAGGTGCTAATGCAAACTCACTCCATGATGGTGAAGGCAATTTTCCATTTGGCGGTGGTAGCAAAAGTTGCAAGCCTCCTGCTTTGGCTTTCGATTCGAAGCTATCTTTTTTCGTCATTATTTTCATTTCGATCCTGAATGGAGGTGAAACCCTTCAATCCAAGATTTTAAGTGGGACCACTGGTGGGCTCTTCTCTTATTTGTTTTTCTTTTCTCATCCATTTAAAATGCTCTTGAATCGCTACATTCAAATCAAAAGAGTCAGATCTATCACCAAATCCAATGCCTATATAAGCTGTCCTACCATTATCATCCATAATCCTTCAAACAAAATATCTCGACGAATCAGTAACTAATTCAATGGCACGCCCCGGATATGCGTCGATTGGAGACTTGGCAAAGAGTTCTCTAGAGTTTTCGTCTTCGAGTTTGATAGACAATTCGTTGCCTTTGGATATGAGCTTCATCCTTCTAGTCCAATTGGGCTCAGTTGAATTCCAATCTGCGGCACGATAACCTCTATTGGAATATCTGGGAGGAATATTGAACACGTAGACTTCTGGTTTTACTAGTAAAACGCTTTCGTAGGTATCCATTTTCAACAAATTTTGAAAAATATTTTTTTGGAAATGAAGAATTCTGGGCGACAAATAAGAATGACAGTTGTCAGCGCCGTGACACCTGACAACCGTGAAAGCATGTTTACATTCAATTCCCATCAAATTTCAATCAACTGGAATTGAATGTAAAGACACCTTCACTGTCATCAAGATCGCTCGCGAAAATAGAACAAGTAATTGTCCAATACAAATTCTCTATTTTCTCAAGTAAAGTTCCTTCCATTGTCACAGCAATCAGTACCCAATATCATGTAGAGCCTCTCACATCTGCCAAAAGATACGATAGAAAAGCAATTACAAACCAGTTACAGTGAATTTCATTGGTTGAAACTAGTCTTCTGACTGTTTTCAACCAATGAAATTTGCTCTGACTCGTTTATGATTGCTGTGCGACAGTACTCTTGTGAGTGCATGGGAACTCTACAACATAGCGCGGTTGTTCACATCGGCACACTTGGGGGCAGTATTGATCCAAGTACCTTGGATATAGAAGGGGCAGATCAAAGGTCTACCAAGTAAAGGGGCAGAATTAATCTGGGACAGTCGGTGTAACGAGCCTAGAGCATGCATTCTCCTGAGAGACAACATTAATCATTTATATCTTTCAGAATTTACGATGCAATACTTGGTCACAGTTCGGGTAAAACTTATCACCAACCAACCCCACCGGCCACCGCGACCCAGTACTGGCATCAGGTTACTTCGCTGGAGATAGGCAAGCACCACCAGAAGAAGTTCAGAGACTAGTCGAGTATCTACTGCAACAGGAGCAAACTACCGCTCTTAATTGGCTGTGACGCCTGACTCTAACCGTGTTTCACTCGGGACATTGCAGACTTAAGAAACACCTACAGAAGTTGGGGTTGAAAGGAGCTGACCCCCTTCAAAGCAATAATATATCCTTCCTTTCTCGATAATATTATCCTCATCTCATAGATATTTTGCGCACCTATCGTTCTGAGTAATGTGATAGTTTCAACAACACACGCTACAAAAATTTTAAATTGGAAAGTTTGCAACAATAGCGCAGCTGCTAATCCCGATAAATAAATTCGCGAAAAGCTTATTAAACCTACTAAACTCGAAAAGCCAAGTGGTAATGTGTCATCCAGGCCTGAATACGGCGAAGTGTCTGGTTCAGGACTTTGCCAGGATAATTAATTCCTTCGGAGGATTTCGTAGCAACGGTGTAAATTTTAAGGACCAACCTAGTTTTCGGGCGACATCTATTGTGGCGCTGATAAAAGATTGCTCGCACATTGTTATGTTCCTATTTCTGTCGATCCTCTCTACTGCCACCTCGATTATGCACCAACGTTCGATGCGGACTTCTTTATAAAAGATTTGCAATAATGTCTTTTCAAATCAGGCGGAGGATCATTTATGAATTTTGAGGCGTTGAAAATATCATTTCGAGCCACTAATAATTTTAGTGAAAAACTATAACGACTCTAATCATTACACGTCCCTGGTATTTCAAATAAATAAATATAAGCACCGGATATTCAAGTATACAAGTCCAGAAGAAAAAAAAAAAAACAACCAAACGCAAGTATAACGGAAGCGTTTTAAGGGAGTATTCTTAACAAAAATTTGGCCGCTTTCCCGTTCCATTTGCAGGAGAGCGGTTGTTTTCTTCCTGCTTTCCGTCCGGGGATTGTTAAAAATGTACCGTCCCGATAAACCATCCTTTCGCTAAATATTTCTTGCATGTCGGACCGCTTTAGTTTTCCAGAAATTACTCGGGCACTTAGCAACCTCCGGGCGCAAGTGGATATTTGTTTCGGGAAGTTGCTACGCGGGTTTATCAGCCGTGGCTGTATCATAATAATTCTTCCCCGGGGAACAACGAACAAGTTGGGAGATAATTCTATTTTATTCAACCAAATGGGATTCGGAATTAAGTTAAAAAAAAAAAAAAATACGATTATGAGGATAATAACAATGCAGTTTTTCTGTGACCTATCGTATATTAGGATATTGTGTAAAATTTTTCGAATGAGTCAAGTATTACACCACTAGTGAATAGTGACTTCCCTCAAGACCTATTTCCAAGCTTCTACTTTCCAAAATTGCCAATTTTGTCAATCTCTCGTAGATGGCAACACTTGCAGCTGAATCTATGAGACTGAAACCAACCAACAACAGAAGCCACTTCGCACATCCTCATACCATATTTGATATGAAGAAACCTTAAACATTCTTCGCTGTAATATGATAACCAAGATTTGAATATCGAAATTTTTGGTTGATTGGAGAGTTAGGAAATACAAAGAGTTTAAAATCTCAATGAGAAATCTGATGAGCAGGAGCCGAGTATAGCAAGAAAGCCAGAATTATTTATTAAAATATTTAATACACATATCGACAGACATTCCTCATTCAGCTTGCCAAAAAGAGCTAATTCTCATCGCCGAATTCGCCCATCGTTTCCCGGCTAATATAATAAAATTAAGTTCGAGCGGATATTAAAAAACTTTTGAATTGACTTAAGAGATTTATACAGAATTCTGGAAGGCTCGCAAATCTCTCGGAGCAATTTGCACCGAAGTGCGATAAAATTGGCTAACATTTCGAAAACCAGTTTATTTCGGTTTTACTATTCCGCGATTGAAGCTTTCTCTTCTTGCCAGTCGGGAACAGCTGAGGTCAAAATTGGTTAATTAAAATTTGAATTAACCTAGCAAACTAACAAACTTTTAGCAATAACGATTTAAGCTCGGAAAACAAACAGCCCAGTTTACCTACTTAAACTCTTAATCTGTTCCAGCCTAGTGCTGAAATACTTTCCATGTTAGCAAATCCAACCTGTGAGGCTTATGAAGCTAATTTTTTTCGCATTTCCCATTAGTGCATTTTTATTCGGGACTCAGCCGGCAAATTATGCAATTAAGGTGTAAAAACACACTTCCTGACTGTGCGGAACGTAAAAATGTTCTGTATTTACTCCGGAGCTTCTTTGTTTATGGGGAAAATGATTTTTGTTGTTCCAACTTAGGACGTACTTGTAATTAAGTTTTGACTAATTGAAGTATTATTTGAATAAACGTTTTTTGTTAAATATATGCTGAATAGATGTGTAATAAAACCTGATATTGTTGAAAAATGGCATTATTCAAAATACATTAAAACAATGCAAAAGCTTTTATTTTCGAATGAAGATAAATCGCTTACACAGCAAAAAGCCCGTATGTGAACCAACAAAAGAAATCGTATGTGATATACATATTTTAAATTCATGAACAAATTCTTGATTTAAAATAATGAAATATAAATAAGGGCCCTAAAAGCATATTCAACTCATCCTGAAACTAATTCGATAATAGAATGCCATGTGAGCTTACCTATATGCAGTGGCGGCTCGTGGTATAACATATTGGGGGTGCACATAATTTGTAATTCATAATAAATGCCGGTTGCGTTTGTTTTGCTGGCGCATTTGGCCACTAATTTTTTAAATTAATACTTTACAGGTAGATTGTTAAAATTTGAAGAATGATAAAATTAAATTTAAAGTTGTTTGATATTAATTTGGGAGTGCACGTGCACATGTGCTCTTATGGAGGAACCGCCACTGCCTATATGTATAGTGCAGCCACATTGGGAAATTAGAATCAAATAAATTAACTATTTGATTAAATTAATGGGTATCTATTGAATTCAATTTAACTCATTAGTTCATGTTCTAGCTATTTCATCTATACCTTTCCGCTAAGCTTTGGCTTACCTAAAGCTTTCGTAGTCAAATATGGATTTGGTTATTATGCTGTTAATCCTTCATTTCGCATATAATTTAGGGCCTAGAAATAATAAAATATTAAACTCGTAGCCCTAATCAAACTAAATATTTGAATACTGAGCAATTAATTCTATATTAGTAAGTGAGCTGTTGTTATCTTTAAGTATTTCTTTTACAAAAAATTTCGTTAGAATAAAATGATCTACTTATGTATTTCTCATCATCGTTCCGTTTAAGGTCCTCTGCAAAAAAAGGCAGAAATTGCGACCCTTAGCAATAAAGCACGAATTTCCAAAGGGCCGACACACATTTTATCCAATTTTGGGATGCCTTCGTCGTGCATTTTTATCATCCAACACCGAGAGACTCTGGATATAACGATTACTGAGCTTTTTTTTTCTGATCAGGCAAAATAAAACAACAAGGATGAGATTCTTGAAACAACAAGTTAATAAAAATAGAGTTTAAAGTGGCAATTTAAAGATCCTTTCAACATTATAGAGAAGATCAATGGTCCCCTAATAAAATGGTCTGGTCTTTAACTAAATAAACATCAAAATCGTTCGAAAACTTTTATTCGCTTCAATTTGAACTCCACCTCTCTTTCATTACGTTTCCGCAAAACTTTTCAATTCGAGTGTCTCTCTGGCCAAAAGAACGTGAAACGGCGACCCTTTTGGGCAATAAAACAGGTATTTTAAGGGTCTGCGACACACACATGCATTCTCATCATTTCTCGGATGCCTTCGTCATGCAGTCATTCCCATTGTCCGTCACCTCCATTCCCGGTTTACGCCTCGAACGAGCCCGATTACGTCGAGTTTTGATGTTTAATTTACCTCCGTCCTTTCTCAGTAGCAGTAGGGGTACGGCCGCGCTTGAATTAATTATTATTGTTTCCTTCTACTGCGGAATTGCTTTCCGGGCCTGTTTCACAATTAATATTATTTACGGACTTTTGTTCCTTTGAGTACACGCCGGATAAAATATTGAATGAGGTCGTGTACTAACATAATGCCGACATTATACCATTACAATGTGTATGTTGATTGCGGTTGCGAAAGATTTAGGGATTAACAATGTAAATATAATAAATTAGCAATATAATTTATTATGTTTTACTTCTTTTGACCACAAAATTTCATGCTTTTGCTCCTTTTGCTTTTGTGACAGTGTTACTGTTTTCTTACTAATTCAGGAGGATAGAGCCTATAAATAGAGTTGAGAGAAGACCTTCATTCTAATTTTCTGTTGTTATACCATCTTCTTAATAAAAATATTAGGAATATCCTTTCATCACTCCTATGTGCTCATGTTTAAAGAGTTTTGATTGAGTTGATTTGTGAACAAATCTTTCCACAATACCTACATAGTATTTCTTTTATATTAGTATTGTCTTTGAGCTAGAATATCACTTTTTTCCCATTAGCAAGTTTTTATCTCATTACCTTCATCCTCTTAATTTTTCTCGATTGTTTTAGTATTTTATCTTTCTTATATTTTTTCTTATTTTTCTCTTATGGGACTTAGTGAAGTCTCTATTAATTTATTTTAGTATTTGTCACTTCTTAAAGTTCTTTTTTGTTCTGTTTTTTTACTCTTGTTTCCGAACTGATTTTTGATTATTTTGCATTTCTGCTTCTGTTGCTCCCATACATTCGATGGTCGGTGGCTTTTTCAAATTTATTCAGCATTGTGATGTCTTTGAACAATATATCTCTTTTTGTTATGAAGCAATTTTTTGTTTTTATATCAGTGATCTTCCAGGCCCATCTTCTATGCTATTTTTTCTCATAGAAGGCTTTTGGGTTAAAATAGGTTCTTCTGCTTTGAATACTCTAGAAAAATTCTCTATAGCGAATCCAGAGTTGATAAAAGTTCATATTTTGACTATTACCGGCTCTTTATTGGCTCTAGGAAAGTTTTCCAAAGAATCAAGAGCCGGTGGCAATAGGATTAGGAAAACATTTCATCATACATCTTGATGATTATCCCTATAAATGTGACATTTGTAAAGCAAAATTCAAATCGATCAGCAATTGGAACAAACATTTGAATTCGCAGTCGGATGCTTATTCTTTCAAATGTGTCATTTGTAATGCGAAATTTAAACGGATCGGCGATTTTAACAACCATTTAAAGACGCATTCAGCTGATCATCCTTTCGAATGTGACACTTGTAATGCTAAATTTAAACAAATCGGATATTTGCAGAAACATCTAAAAATCCACTCGAATGTTTATCCTTTCGAATGTCACACTTGCAATGCGAGATTTAAACGGGCCGGCGAATTGAACAGACATTCAAAAACGTACTCGGATGATTATCCTTTCGAATGTGATACTTTTAATGCGAAATTTAAATATAAGCAAAGTTTTAACCGACTTTTAAAGATGCACTCGGATGATTATCCTTTCGAATGTGACACTTGTAATGCGAAATTAAAACAAATCGGATATTTGAAGAAACATCTAAAAATTCACTAGGATGTTTATTCTTTCGAATGTTACACTTGTAGTAGAGTGAATTTCAAATGTGTATACTAAAATACAGCGCCGGTTTAAGCATTAGGCGGACTAGGCGGCCGCCTAGGGCCCGGGCGCTCAATGGGGCCCGAAATTACCTCTAAAATCAAATATCTTATTTTGGCAACCTTGCGCCCTGAGACGCACCACACCACCCGAATTACGCACACTATCGGCAACACTCTTCTGTAGCTGTGAGATTTCCAACGCAGGTAGAGTCCATCCAACCTTATGTCATGTTACTGATGAACATCCGTTAAACGAGTAATAGATAATAGATACGAGATGTTCCACTACCCAGACAGCACACAAAGTCTTGAAGACGTCTTTTCTAGGGTGTGTATTACGATTACGTCTGAAGACCAAAAAAAGACGCCTAGAAGACGTTGTTTTGAAGATTTCCATATAAAATGTCGTAAATTCATATCTTTCTCTTCTTCAAGCCTAAAAGTGAATAATGATTTATGTATTGAAAAGAGATTCAAAAACGTCTTTGAGACATCTCTTTGAAGATTTGAAGTAGTCTTTAGAATGTCTTAGTGCTGAAGACATCTCTGGAAGACGTTGGGTTTTGTTACATTACGACGTCTTCAAGATGTCTTTGAGACGTAGGCAAGACGTCTTGAATGTCGTTTATGGACATCTTAGGGACGTCTTTGGAAAAAATTTCCCACAGAATTCGTTTCTCATTTAATTTAGAAGTTACCAAGAAACCATTTAAAATGCTACAGAATACTTTAGAACTTTAATAGACCTTTTGGAAAGTTCAAGAAATTTAAAATTGAATTCAGAATTTCCAAAAGCATTCTGTAGCGCTTCAGAAAATTTTGGAAATTTCAAAACCATTCTAGAATGCCCCAAAACATTCAAACACCGATTTCCAAAAGCATTTTAGAACAACTCAGAAGGTTGAAACTTATTTTAGGACGCTCCAAAACACTCAAACTCAGACACTCTGGAATCCCCAGAAACATTTTGAAAAGCGCCAGAATCTTGGAATTCAGATTAAAAATTACAAAACGCCTTTCAGAAGGATTTTTGGAGCAAATTTTGATTGCGTAGAACTTTAGAACTCTTTAAAGGCATTTAAAACAGTTCAAATCTAAATCAGAATTTTCAGGAGCATTTTAGTGCAATTGAGAAACTTCAGAGTTATTTTAGAACAATTTCAAAGTTCCAAATTTAATCCTAATTTAGAACTGGAAACCTTTTAGAACAAATTTAGAATTTTTTGGAGCTTCAATAGGGCTCTAAAATACTTAAAAATTTGTCAGAAAAATTTAGAAATTACTGAAAAACTTCTAGAATGCTCCAGAACTCTTCAAGCCAAGTTAGAACACTTTAGAACTGCAAAAAGCCATTTAGAACGTTCCAAAACACTTTCCAGCAGCATTTTGAAAGGCTTTTTTTTCAATTTGGACAAAAACAGTAAAAAGTTACTTTGGGCTAAGGCCCCATACCTTCTGCCGCCTAGGGCCCGGGAGAGCCTTGAACCGGCGATGCTAAAATATGTAACTTGGTTACATATTTTAAGATACACCTTGGCTTGTTAGACCGTATACCAAATTTGAAAATTTCGAAAAATTTACTTATATTTCTTGATTCTCCATAAACGTATAACAGGCCATCCATCCTAAGTTTAAATAACAAGGATTGTAAATAAATATATTTTTTCAAAAAATGATTCTGTTTTGTTTTTGTTATTTATTATAATTTGACACTTCACCTCGTAAGATTACTGTTTCTGTCATATTTATCTAAAACCTAAATTAATCGAGCCTTAATTCAAAAAAAGTTCGTATTTTAAAAATTATTTTAGGTTTATGATAAAAAATGAATGGACAGACAGACATATCCTAAATTTATATATTCGAAAGCAAAGAGATTCATTCAGAAGAGTTCGAGAATTTAAATGTGCATCAACAGAGAAGGACATTGAATGCTACAAATGCAATGCAAAATTTTAAAATGAAGGCGGATTGAGAAGACATTCCATCATACATCTAGATGCTTATCCCTATGAATGTGACACATGTAAAGCAAAATTTAAATTGATCGGCAGTTTGAACAACCATTTAAAGACGCACTCGGATGATCATCTCTTCAAATGTGATACTTGTATTGCAAAATTTAAATGGATCGCAGAGTTGAAGCAGCATCTAAGAACTCACTCGGATGTTAATCCCTTCCAATGTGACACTTGTAATGCGAAATTGAAATTGATCGGCAGTTTGAACAAACATTTAAAGACGCACTCGAATGATATTCCTTTCCAATATGACATTTGTTGGATTTTTTAATAATTATTTACCTATCCAAGATAAAAGCGGGAGTTATGAAATGCTTAACTTCCACAAGAGAGTTAAGACCCTGTTTCTGATTATCGCAACCAAAATTATGGTTATAATAGGTCTGTTCGCACAGAAATCACGACAAACCAGTCAGAGTGAATTTCATTGGTTGAACTGACTTCTGACTGTTTCTGATTGTTTGAAATGAAATTCGCTCTGACTGATTTGTGATTGCTATGCGAACAGGCCTAATAGTTCAGTAGGATATAGAATATATAATAAATATTTAATAACATAACTTGCATAACAAAAAATACATTCTTTTCCGCACCACTTTTAAAGTAGAATGCACGGCGGGTTATTCTTTTCACATGGTATCCCCAGTAGGCCTAATCCATGTTTTTAGGCATGCCTGAACACGTCAACAGAGTTGCTAAACATCGAAGCCTTCAGTGACCTTGAGCCTAAAGAGGTTTTGCCAACAGACAAAAAGCCAACAGAGAGGAAGCGTCTGACAAAGATAATTTGTTGATAGAGGTGTTAGTGGAACTCGACGCCGACGAAGACAAGCACAAAGACATCAGTATAATACAGTTCATATTACCTATTTTGAATGCGCGATTCCGATTTATCACGCTATATCTCGAAAACGGTTGGTCGTACGAAAAAAATATGTATGAGCAATTTTGTAGAGAATACTCATTTACGTAAGTTTTGTTTGGAGTTTTTTGACGTCAGATGCATTAGAAGCGAGATTTTCGTGAAAACCCGATTTTCATGACTTTTGACCTTCGATATCTCAAGACGCACAAGGTTAGGCATATGAGATTTTTTTCTGCTTTATTAGAACATCAAAACGAAGGTCTCTGCAAAAATTCAGCTTGTTTGGCCTCATTCCGCAGAGAAAGTCTAATTTCCCTGGAGTAATGGACAAAATGGAAAGATCATGCAGTCTATTACGACTAATGGAATTTCTCAAGTAATTTTTCAATATTTTTAATTTACTGAATGACTTTTTAACGGTGGAACTAGAAAGAATCTACCAGTTAAGTATATCGATCGATATCGGTCATTATACAGGGTGTCCCACTAAGATCGGCCAGGTACGATATTATGGAAACCATAAACCTTACAGCTTCGGGATTTTTTTTTCTTCACTAAATTGGCCAAGGGAAATTGATGGAAAATATTTTCAAGTTTTTAGGATGTCCGCTAGGGGGCGCAATTACGATGATATAACTAAAAATTCAAATTTTCTAAAGAAATCGCTTTATTAAGATACTGTTTTGAAAGCAGAAATCGAAAGTTCATTAATTTTTGCGTCAGTTTGGTCCTTAAACTTTTTTCGTATATTCACTAATAAGGGTGGGGGAAGCTGGTGAAGAAATAGTTTTAAAAATTGCTGTATCTTCTATACCCCTTATCCAAAATCATTCAATTTGGGCTTATTTAAAAAAGAATTTCATTGTTATTAAGAACACCACTTCGTTCGGGGTCGATTCTTATTTCCCACCGCGTCTTCTAGAGGGCGCTGTTTAACCAAGATCCAGTTTTATCAAATTTTCTTGAAAAATCCAAATGGCATGATATTATTTTTTTATTGCTGTCCTTGAAGAGCAAAAAAATATCCACATTTTGGCGCAAACCGCAATTCAATATCTGCATTCGTTTTCAAGTTACTTAATGTCTATGGTTTCCATAATAACGTACCTGGCCGACCTTAGTGGGACACCCTGTATATCTCAATTTTATTTTAAATAATTTTCATAGAAACATGTGGATATAGTACAACATAGATCTAGATGGAAAGACTTTGTGCTGACATGTGCTACCTACCTTGATGTAACAGAAACACTTGCATTGTTATGTATGTACTCTTTAGTTGGATAAAATATGCAAAACCATTGCAGTACAGCCCTCAGTTTCAAGTGAAGAAGAGTTTACTGGATAATTCAACGATTATGCAATACTTCAAACATAAAATAACTCAAGCTTCCTTGATTTAATAGGTACATTAAAAGTCAATAATTGAATCACATTTAAAAGAAAATAAAAAACCACTCAGCAAAAACAAAACTCCATAAATAGATCCTCGGAGGATTTGCAATTTGTTTGTTTAGCCAACAAAAGTTTTGCATTGCTAAATCGAAACGAGCTACCTTGTTATTTGTTGCTCATAACGATACACAAATTGGAACGTTAAAGTTTTGTTTGACTATGCATTTTATTGAAATAAAGCTGACTCTTTTCCAAAATCACGCCATATATCAAAATTTCATCAGATCTTCGATCAGTTATTAATCATAGTTTAATTAACTAACCCCCGTGCTGTCGTCATTTCCGCACATCATTTTTCGACAGTTGCCTTTTGGCATCTCATAATTTATCTTTTGTCTCTCGCGAGAATTTTCAATTAATCTCTTTTCTTGGTCGCAGACTCTTTCCATCCGATGTTGTTATCGCGCCCTTAGGGGCCCTAATTAATGTACTCACTCGCGGCTTTAATTTGCTTTCTCAATAATTAATTGGCTTTTATGTATTGTGTGCATTTGCTCGAAATATCTTTTTAGTATAGGTTTCTTTGCCTATACTGTCAATCTAAATAATGTGTAATTTTCACTACCACAAAAATCGATTTTCTCGAAAACTCCAGCCAATTTTTCATTGTTTTCGTAACCAATACGTAGTTTCTAATTTCTAATTCGTTTTAGATTTTATTCTGGCGCCACTCTGTATTTACAGCTCTATTTTTCCAGACTGGCACTTTCTTGTGTCTGCGGCATGTGGTTTTTGTTTTCTGAAGCATTTCAATTTCAAATGCTCGCCAAACAACCCAGAACGGAAAGTTTAATGGACAGGATGGTGCTGCCCGCGTTAGAAAAATTCCAGCGAATAAATTAGTTCTTTGCAATGAGAATATTCCGTAATTACATTGGTTAAAGTGTATATCAGCTACTAGATTAATTTTGTGCTGCAATATGGTTCTCATTGTTTTCGCAACAAAAAAAAGCTTATCATACTCCAGAAAATTATGATCTCACAACCGCATAATTTTTAAATTTTTTAATAGTAGATTTATAATAGGTAATATTAATATCTCAAGTGACAGTAAAGCCACAGTAGCCCAGAGGACAAATTACTAGCCTCAACATATACACAAACACAAAGTCAAGCAATAACTTTGTTACCAGTGCAAACTAATAGCCTTAAGAGCAAGTTAGTTGTTATCAGAAGCGGGATGTTCCCTGCTAATCGGAACACATGTTATGGAACGCGATAATGGAGATATTGTCGAGGTGATATGTCTACATATTAACCCCTCGTATTGTATTTTAGCAATGGGGCGATTCGGAGAATTTTAGGGGTGAGTTTCGCTCCATTAAGCTGCCAAAGGGGCTTGACCTGGGAATAATCCAATAACATGGAACATTTCGTTAACTTCTGAAATATTAATTGAAACTTTTCCTCCTCTAGTCACATTGTTTAGTTATTATTATTCTGACCGAACGCACGATTTGTTTTTGCCTTCCCTATTTTCTCCTCGGCTTATCCCAGACCTCGTTCCGGATCCGCTTTTGAATCGTTTTTGCACGTCGTCCTGTCCATTTTGCTATTCCAGACTGCTTGGCTGGCTTCGTCAAAAAAAAATTCGCTCATCTTTTAACATAGAGGATGTTCCAGTGTATAATCCTGACGCGAGGCCTTCGTTAAAATTGGCTTTGGATTAGGCTAATTATTTGGCTGTTGTTTGATCTCCTTATTTACTTACAAATGGAAGCTTTTAGAGTGAATATTTTTATCTGTAGTTAATTTACTTTATGCACGACCGAGCGGTAAATTCAACTTACCGCCCGCGTTTGCAGGAAATCATGTCAAATGGAAACCATTATATAGGTATAGTTATTTTATTTTTGAACTGGGAGAGTCTGATGTGCATAAAATGTAACAAGTATTTTGGGCGTTAAGTATCGTTAACCATCCTCGAATATTGAAGACCTTTGCTGTCGCGTTGGTCTTCAAACAATCTCGGGCAATAAATGACACTTACCGCCCTTAATACTTGAATACCTAACTATAACGTTTCACATTTGAAGCTACACCTTTTCCAATTGTTATTCAGTAACAGTTACATGTATTTCAGAAACCATCAAATATAATTGAGAATAGTAAAACGTTGAGCCTTTTTCAAACTTGGGCCGGGCAGCAGCGAAGAAAACTTTTTGCGATGGTTCAAGCTGCGGATTCGAAAAATCTGAAATTGTCGTCTCTCTAATGTTATTTCTATTTTGTTCTGCTCTTTTTTGTCATGTGGTGATGAACCTTATTGCTTGACTCAGTTTTAAAGTTTTTCTCCAGTATATGAACCTGAACAATTGTTCTCGAGAATAGACAAATTCTTCGTATCATATATAAATGACTATCTAAAGCAATGCAACTATTCTTGCATCGAAAACATCCATATTAAACCATGAAATGTATAAAGTGAAGCTGGAAAATAGTAATGCTTAAATATGTATCAACAATAAATGTTAAATACTAAAAATGACCATGATATACCTACGAAAAACCATTTTAATATTTATCACACGTAGTATAGGTACTTCTCGGCTTTCGATATGGCAGAAATTCCTCATAAAGTTTCGGCTTGGCAATAATACCCTTGCAGGGCAAATAGGGATTCCGGCTCTTTACAAAATTGGCTTCCCTCTTTACGTGTAGACGCGATATTCAGATTTTTATTCCGTCAATTTCTAGAAAATAATAATGAACGTTCCTCTTTTGTATATACTTTATTATGTTTGATGAAATGTCTAGTGGATTTGCAATGTCGATACCGAATTTGTTTTGTATTTGTCACGCACCAATTTCCAATTAAATTTTTATGCTAGTTTACAATCAAAATGAATTTCAATATATGTAGTAAATTTATGGAATTTAACAAATTAAATCTGGTTAATGCATGATGGCACGCTATTAATTAATTAGTAATTAGTATAACATTAATTATACCCGGTTGTTATAATATGCAAATTAATATTACGAATCCAGGAATGCCATTCAAAACGCTATAAAAATACCAGGAAATAATGAAATCTGAATGAAGTTCATTCGGTTTTTATGACTATTGCACCTTGTTACAGGACGACACTAAAGGGAAAACTCCAATCGTGAACTCCTTAAATAATAAAGTAAGAAATAAAGTCGGTCGGGCGGTGTAATTCAATTTTGATTTTATTTGGAGCGTGATTTATTTTTCAAGAAGAAGCGATGATTTTCTAGCAAAAAATACTCGAGGATTAAAAGAACTTTGGCTGTAAAAATTTATATTTATTCTCGGTAAAATTTCGTCCTCTGACCTTTTAATATAAAAGGGTTGACCGACGTTTAATAATTTATGAGACCTTCTTTGAAAATATCCTACATGTCCATTTGCAAGGGAAATCCGTCATTTCGCTTGCTAATACCCGTCGACGATGTAGTCACATATTCTAGTTATTCGAGGATTTTGGCTTTTGCCATTCAAATTAACGTTCTTTGCTTTCAAACCCGAGCGTTAGTCATTTTCCTTCATTTTCGGTATGTCAAATTTGTCGTGTTTACGGATTCCGATTTGAAACGGTATATATTTGAAATTTCTACCCGAATTCAGCAACATTCAGTACCTACCTCATATGGTAATTTTTGGGAAGGCTGTATCAAAATCCATCATAATTACCGTTAAGTAAATGGCATTTGGCATCTTACTGATTTTCTTATCGTTGTAAAACGTTGAAGAAAAATTACGTCAACAATAATTTGAGGGGAACAAATTTATAAAGCTTTCAACTTACCCTATTCAATTTAAAAATCTGAAATGGAAAAGGAGCTAGGGTGATACGTCATTTTAAAGAAATTTTTATTATCTCAATTTGGAAACTTTGCAGATGTCGCATTTTTGGTATTCTTGAGCCAAGAGGGATAGAGATTTCAGAGCTCGCACATTATTTTTGTCCCTATATTGTAAATTGAACACGGATTGATAGTTTTTGTGAATAACCGGACATTCAATTTTCCATTAAAAGTTAAGATGATAAGATGTGGAAAAACATGCGCATTGGCATTAAAATAAAGATGGAAAGCTAAAATTTTCAGCGATTCTTATCTCAGTAGAGGACTACAATCCCTGAGAATTTCTGCTCATTTGGACACCTCAAAATTTGGGGTGATTTATCAATTTTTCAATTTGAACTGAGTGTCTTTTTCATAGAATCTGGCTCCGAACAGAATAAGTAAGTGTATGGAGTTTGAGGGGTCCGTAATGACCATTTAGATACAAAATCTCGTCGTGAAAAATTTGAAATTTCATCATTTTAGCACTAAGGTAGCACCTACAAAAGGTAGGATTTGGATTTTTGAAAATTTTAAAAATCATAACTTTTTATCTATTAGAGATAGGAAGCTGAAATTTTCAGTAATTCTTATTCCAGTAGAGGACTACAATCCCTGAAAATTTCAGCTTGATTTATAATTCACGTAATAAAATCGCGTTAAGCAATTTGGGGTGAGTTTATCAATTTTTCAATTTTTCCGACGTCCTTTTTCATAGACTTTCATGGTTTCAAATCTCAAAATGATTTTTTCTACTGACGTTTCATAATAGCAACTTTTCGATTGTCATTTCAGTTTTGAAATGACATTCTTTTAGGCACTGAGTGCGTGAAAGTTACTTTTAAGCACTCAGTGCGTAAAAGTGACTTTTGAATGCGTAAAAGTGACTTATGAGTGCGTAAAAGTAATTTTTAAGCACTAGTGCCTAAAAGTGTCATTCATTATTCAGAAATAAAAAACACACTAAACACATATTTGAATTTTGTTTTGTATTTATTATGAATATTGAAAATGGAATTACTGAATTGAACGTTTGGGTTACTCAAAACAGAACTTTGTGTTATTACCTACTTTATAGGATTTTAATTATTGATGTCAAATTTTGAAAAGAAAATCGCATGAAAAGTGTCAGGTGTCAAATAAAAACAGGTAACAAAGATTTTGGGTGTAATCGACTTATTCACATGAAATAAAATTGTGTTTTTTTATTATAAATTGCCAGTAGAAAAAATCTTGTATACAATACGTTACGAAACGATGTCTTTTAGTCACTCGACGTGTTGTCCAACTCGGCTTTGCCTCGTTGGACAATTTTCACGTCGCGTGCCTAAAAGACGCTCATTTCGTAACTTATTGTATAAATAGCTATAATATATGGAGTTTGGAGAATCTCTAATGATCATTTATTATAGATACAAAATCTCGACGTAACTACCTACCTAAAACAATAATTCTTTTTTAGATCTCGTTCTCATCTTCCTCTTTGCCTATTATGTTAATCAAAATTAAATAATATTTTTCATCAAACATTTAAATTCTAAACTACGACCGCTAGTGCAAACACCTGTCGACTTAGTTATGACGTCGGCAATGGTGACAGACCAATATGGCGGCGATTACCAAAAAGGAGGCCGATAAGCAATCCTTAGTAGTGCGTATTATCCTTGGCTGTAGCCCAGGTTTTAGGTTCAAAATTCAATGAAAAAATTTCGTTCATGTTAAGCCTAGTACTCATAACCGCGAAATTCGCTCTTTTTTGACATTGCTTCGACAATTTGAAGTTTTATGCGTGAATCAACCGTCAAATTGTGGAAGCAATACCTATCAAAAAAGTGCGAATTTCGCGGTTATGAGTACTAGGCTTTATAGTGTTTTTTTCTGGTTAAATATCTCGTTGTGCCGGCCACCCGCCACTATTTTGAAGGATATGAAGGGTTTTAGCGATAAGTTGAAGGAATGTCGTCGAAAAACTCTGGCAACACTGTTAAGAAGCTAAAGTAGTGTATGAGCAGGGCCGGATTTAGGCACAGGCAACCGAGGCAACCGCCTAGGGCGCCACGATTAGGGGCGCCAAATTGCAAAAAAAAATTATTTCAAGTTAACAAGTTAAATTAAAAAAAAGTTTTATGCCACAAGGATAATAGCACTGGCTTAGCCAGGATTTTGTCTTGGGGGGGGGGGGAATTTGTAGGAATCTTTTCTGGTGGGCCCATTGCGAAGGGTGCCGGAAGCAAAGCGCCGCAGGCGCGAAATTTTTGGGTGTCATGCTCTCTTTTTTAGGTTCTTTTACGGTATTTTTGGGATTGTTTATTTTAATTTTGAAAAATTATTATAAAATTTAAGATCTTTTGGGGGGGGCAACTGGCTACGCCAGTGAATAATAGAGACATAATAAAAAATCCAACAACATTGTCCGATAAAAGTTAATTTACGTGTCACCACTGTCATCTGTCACCGCTCATCAAGGCACTTCCGATCATCTTTCGATCATCTTTGCCTCAGGATAGATTGAATGGACTTTCGCTCTAGGAATTGGAAATGTTATAACCTTTGACCATTGAACACACTCGATGGATTGATGGTCATAACATATTCGATGGTGTAGATTATAGGTCTGTTCTACTCACAGAAATCACAAACCAGAGAGTTTTTGATTGGTTCAAATCGCCAACAACCAGTTTTATGATTTTTTCCATGAAATTCCCTCTGACTGGTTGCTGATTTCTGTGAGAACAGAACTATCAACGAACTCATCTCTGACTTTGCAAGACGGTTCATTTTTAGTTTTGATAATTTAGTTAGTTTTGAGAAATTATTTTTGTATTTGGTTAATTTGAAAAATAAATACAGGGTGTCAATTCGAAAATTTTCAATGCGAATATCTCTGAAAGTAGAAAAGTTAGAAAAACGTAATTTGATACAAATGTTATACAGGTAGGGGAAACTAGAACTACCATATTTTGGTTATGGGGTTAGTACCCCTTGAGCCCCATGCACCCCAACTTTAAAATTTTGAATAGCACCACCCCTTTTGTGATACCTAAAGTTCAATATTTTTGAGTACTTATAGTATTCACCTGCACAAGAATTTTTTCAAAAAATATTTAATTTTAGGTATCACAAAAGGGGTTGTACCATTTAAAAAAATGGGGTTGGGGTGCATGAGATAACGAAAATATGGTGGTTCTATAGTTTCTCCTACCTGTATTTCATTTTTACCAAATTACGTTTTTCCAACTTTTTTACTTTCACAGATATTCGCATTGAAAGATTCCAAATTGAAACCCTGTATATATCTACAGTATAGATCTGTGCTCACAGACATCACATACCTATCAGAACGAATTTCATTGGTTGTAAACTATCAGAAAACTGGTTGCTGGCGATTTGCACCAATCAAAAACACTCCGACTAGTTTGTGATTTCTGTGAGAGCAGACCTCATGTAATAAGTAAACATATGATATACTTATTTTAAAAAATGAAGTTACTTTTTTTGTTTTATTCTCCTACTCTCTAAACAGCTTAAAAGTCATTGTTTATCATATTGATCTTCAAGCATTTTGACAATACAATTTGTCGAGGGGGCGCCAGAATGGAACTTTGCCTCGCCATATAATAGCTATCGGACCGGCCCTGTGTATGAGCTGGCTACTCTAGGACATGTTGCGTGCCCGAAGGGCTCGTCACGAATTTAAGATCCAAATTTCAAGAAAATATCGAAATTTGAAAACAGTTTTCTAAAAGTTACAATTTCAAAATTAGTGCCAAGATCTTCACACATGCTAGGAGTCCTAGAACAGTCAATTTATAAATTAAAATTCACTCTGGAGATGTTCAGGATCCTAATTTTGACTTTTTTGAACGATAGAGCGAGAGCGGGTCTAAATTAATCGAAAAAAAATATATATTTCCAAATGACTAATTTGAAGAGAAAAAAAATCAAAAATTTTTTGGTTCTGATTTTTTTTTCAATCATGACAAAGTTAAGAAAAATTGCCAGTATTTCCATTAAAATTTGGACAAATCAAAACAATTATACACTATAAGAAAGAGCAATAAATTCTCTATAGATCTGTATAAATGCTTCAAGCTTTTTCCAAATAGGATGCCCTATATATCATTCTATATTCTTGAAGAGCACAATGCCCCGATTCCAAAAATATATAGTTTGTTTATATTTAATTGAACAGTCTCTCATATATTCGGCTCCAAAAATTGTAAAATTACTATCCTACTACTGATTTTGTGAACCAGTCCATAGAATAAACCAGTCTACCTATACAGGTGAAAGCTGCAAGTAAAATTTGAGGTACTTGGTTTCTCTGATAGTATTTTTAAAATTATTAGAACCAAATATGTTGGGGACGGCTCAACCAAATATAGAGAAACTATATAGTTTTGGAATCGGGAAATTGTGCTCTTCAAGAATATAAAACCAAATATAGGGCATGCCATTTGAAAAAAGCTGGAAGCATGCAACATTTCACATTTCTGACATTCAATTTTTGTTTCTGACCATGGATTTTAAAAATTTAGCCAATACTGTACAACTTTTGTATTTACACCTTTCATCCACTTGTAAAGGTAAAAGCTGTAGCTGGGGTGTCAATATAAAAGAAAACACCCTGTACTTGAACAATAACTTATTATATAAAGTCAGAATTTCTAAGATTATACACTTTTTGTCAATTTGCCTTTTAACAGGAATTAGTAATGTTACTTTACCAAACTAGTAACATAATGTGACAAGTTATTCAAGTACAAATGAGTGGATTGTTGCGGAACTTATGGGTGGACCTCTGCGGGACGAGCGCAGCGAGTTCCGCAGCCATCCATTCACCAATATGTTGTTCAAGTACGCCACTAACCTGACTCACTCAAATGTCAGTTATTCTCATTAGTTCAAAAACTACACGTTTCATCTGAGTGTCTTATTTGAATAGTTCAACAGTATATTGGTAAATAGAGGTCCACCCATAAGTTCCGCAACAATCCACTTATTTGTACTTGAACAAAAACTTATTGCAGAAAGTCAGAATTTCTAAAATTATCCACTTTTTGTCAATTTGCTTTCTAACAGGAATTAGT
Organism: Ceutorhynchus assimilis; assembly: GCA_917834065.1. NCBI lineage: Eukaryota > Metazoa > Arthropoda > Insecta > Coleoptera > Curculionidae > Ceutorhynchus > Ceutorhynchus assimilis. The sequence continues at coordinate 12,579,871 of OU892281.1, forward strand.
AATGTTACTTTACCAAGCTAGTAACATAATGTGACAAGTTATTCAAGTATGAACGAATGGATTGTTGCGGAACTTATGGGTGGACCTCTGCCGGACGAGCGTAGCGAGTTCCGCAGCCATCTATTCACCAATATCTTGTTCAAGTTCCTTACTTGATTCTCTCAGTTGTGAGTTTTTCTCATAAATTCAAAAACTACATTTAGATGAATGTCTTACTTGAACAGTTCTACCAGTATATTGGTGAGTAGATGGCTGCGGGACGAGCGCAGCGAGGTCCACCCATAAGTTCCGCAATAATCCACTTATTTGTACAGGGTGTTTTTTTATATATTAACACTCTTTACTTTTACAGGTAGAAGAAACGGGTAAATATAAAAGTTGTACAGTTTTGGTTGAATTTTTAAAAACCATGGTCAGAAACAAAATTTAAATGTCAGAAATGTGAAATTTTGCATTCTTCCAACTTTTTTCAAATGGGATGCCCTATATTTTATTCCATATTCTTGAAGAGCACAATGCCCCGATTACAAAAATATATAGTTTGTCTATATTTGATTCAGCAATCTCTCATATATTCGGCTCCAAAAATTGTAAAAATACTATTCTACTACTGATTTTGTGAACCATTCTACGTGTTGTAGGTTAATATTTCCTGAAGAAAATCTCAAACTTACCGAAACAGAATCCAAAAATGACCAAGGGAAGACTCTAGACAATTATCAGCAAGAAATTAGTCTAAAACTTGAGCTCCCTGGCACAAAATTCCAAAAAGAAGTCTCGCCCCAAAAATAATTAGGGCCGAGGCCCGAGACCGGACGACTACTCAGCGTGAGGTCGCAGATCAAAAGGGCAGATTCTTCATTTAGAATTTAGATTTCGGAAGAAGACTTTCATCTGTCAAACTTCTAATTTTGACATTGAAGAAAATTATAGAAAAGGACGTGTTCAGTTTCACCCCAAAAGTACGAACTGAGAATCGGTTGTGCAAAAAATGACTGGTGAATGTTGAAAAGTGCCTATAGAACATATATCAAAAGGTAGAACAGGTCTAAAGAAAACGCCTAGACAAAACAGCTGTTCAATGAGATGATGGAAATGAAAAGTCAAAGAGTAAACAACAATTATTTTCATAACCTCAGATTATTGATTGGATTTGCAAACAGATATGATGATGGTACTAACTCCTTTTCCTAAGATTCTAATCAATAACAGCGGGCCCTGCCGTACTGAATCAAACCTTCCTAGATCAATTAACAAAACTTGCAAACCTGCATCAAAAAAACTTTCAGTAGAAGGCAGTACTCAAGGTAACAAAATCTGGGCACAGAAAAGATAGTTGTTTATTCATTTATTTCATTGTAGTTCTATATGGAATCATATCTACTAAAGCAGTTCCGCAGCCATCTATTCACCAATATCTTGTTCAAGTTCCTTACTTGATTCTCTCAGTTGTGAGTTTTTCTCATAAATTCAAAAACTACATTTAGATGAATGTCTTACTTGAACAGTTCTACCAGTATATTGGTGAGTAGATGGCTGCGGGACGAGCGCAGCGAGGTCCACCCATAAGTTCCGCAATAATCCACTTATTTGTACAGGGTGTTTTTTTATATATTAACACTCTTTACTTTTACAGGTAGAAGAAACGGGTAAATATCAAAGTTGTACAGTTTTGGTTGAATTTTTAAAAACCATGGTCAGAAACAAAATTTAAATGTCAGAAATGTGAAATTTTGCATGCTTCCAACTTTTTTCAAATGGGATGCCCTATATTTTATTCCATATTCTTGAAGAGCACAATGCCCCGATTCCAAAAATATATAGTTTGTCTATATTTGATTCAGCAATCTCTCATATATTCGGCTCCAAAAATTGTAAAAATACTATTCTACTACTGATTTTGTGAACCATTCTACCTGTACAGGTGAATGCTGCAGGTAAAATTTGAGGTACCTACTTGGTTTCTCTGATAGTATTCTTAAAATTTTTAGAACCAAATATGTTGGAGATGGCTCAATTAAATATAGACACACTATATAAGTTTGGAATCGGGAAATTGTACTATACAAGAATATAGAACCAAATATAGGGCATCCCATTTGGAAAAAGCTGGAAGCATGCAACATTTCACATTTCTGACATTCAATTTTTGTTTCTGACCATGGATTCTAAAAATACTGTACAACTTTTGTATTTACACCTTTCATCTACCGGTAAAGGTAAAGGCTGTAGGTGGGATGTTAATATATAAAAAAACACCCTGTACCTACTCTTTGAAAAAAAATCGAAATTTTAATTTTTTAGTTCTTAATTTTTTCTAGAAACCCCAAAGAGCAGTTCAAATCTTTCAACTTGTTTGATGGAAAATATTGGGTGTCAGCACCGAAAATAACACCATTTCTAATGAGATACCAAAAATGAAATTAAATGCTAAATGTAAGGTTACACTGACTGTAAATTTTTAATATTTTTCAAACCGTCTCAAATAAACTTTGGCGGCACCATAACGAACCCAGACTGGAGTTGGACTTATTAGCGGTATCGTTCTTTGTGAAATAAGAAACCGACGTCTGGGTTTGGTTTGGTTATTTAGCTTGCGGCTTTTGCTACTTCGGTCATTTTGGTGGTGATTTCATTTTCTCTTGTCATAACGAAAATGTTTTAAAATTATTGCTATTAAATAAATTCATTGAATGAATTTGTTCAATAGAGTCACCTATTTTCCGACTTAGGTAGGTACCTTGAATTTTTAAGTAAGTTTGGGACTAAACCCAATGATCTAACAAGTTCATGATAATTTTCTTCTCATAACTTTACGGATTGTCTTGAAATTTTACTTATATGTAGTGCTTCCTTCCTTTTCCTAAAAACTGCAAAAAAAAAAACTAAAATTTGTACCCAAATTAACATTTGAATTGTGTAACGTGGTGTATTTTCTTGAAATTTGTATACTTCCAAGTAACCTTTTTCCATCTACTCTTTTAATTTACCAATTGACATCTTTTGCCGTTTAAATCAATGTTTTATGTTGCATAATTGTTTCCCACCGTAAACTCTATGTTCGAAAAGTAAAACACCTACGCACTTTGGAAACTTATCCGTGGTTTGTCGGTTTGAAACACATAAAATGCGGAAATAAAGCATTTTACGCACCCGACAGCCTTTTCGGGGATGCTTAATTTTTACTGTTGGCATTATAAAAATTTACTACCCCGGTCGAGCGGTAGTAAAACCAGCCAAGGAAAAGCTTTTCTTATTTTCTTTTTAAGCAGCTAGATTATATTTTTATTATTTTTGCACAAGTGCGCTCGGACCGCGATTTATTATTTTTATTATAGTCAATTTCATCTAAATTTCCATTATAATGAATGCTATCATAAATTATTCTCGTTAGGTACCGAAATTATAATCTAGCTTAGCTCCCGTTTATTACTTACTTATAGTTGAATAAGCGATAATAATATAGAGAATTTGCGAGAGAAATCTAGAAACGGAAATTTGCCCTACGGATCCATTTTCGCAATTTTCCAGACGACATTTTATTGCACTGAATATTGCCTGGGAAATAGTGGAAAACTATTAAATTTCAATTTGGCAAAAGTTTATACAAAATAACTTAAACTAAATGGGAATTTCATATACAAAAGGAAATGGAGCTTAGAGTTAAAGGGCATAATCGTAATATTACAAATTAAATATCCATCAACGAGTAAGAGCAGAAAAGTGACATATTTCCTTCTGATTGAATAAAAACGGGTAATTCGATTTGGGGCGTTTAGGCTTTTACCGTGCCACATAGGCGTTTTGCCTGCGGGAATCCGAAATAATTTTCTTCTGATAGATTTTTCCTGAGAACGACAAGGAAAAATAGAATTACCAGCCACACGATGCAGCAAAAAATTTTATGATTTCAAGGGTGCGTTTAAAAGCAACATAAAATCAAAAAACAAACATAAAAATTCCATATTTAGAACCCAAAATATAAAATAGACATTAAAACTTGACCCAGTTGTCACGCTCGGGCCGTAATTCTTTGAGTTGTTGATGAATAAAAGGAATAACCAGGAACGAATAAAATGCGTCCGGTCATCTAAAATACCAACTTTATTGGCACTGGAATCGTAACAGTGTGCTTTTTTACTCAGAGAAATTGGATTTGGAGGATGACTGCTCAGCAAAAGTGTTTTAATGCAAATTTAGAGATTCTATGTTGAAACAAAATTTAATTGTAAAATACAAACATTTCGGTTCAACGAGCTTATCATAATTACGAACCCCTAGGGATATTTCTTTTGGTTGGGGTTTGGAAAAGCAGAAAGCAATCAATAGGGGAAAACCGAAAACAACCATTCCGATATACGTAAATACGCCAGTCGACTGAATAATTGCATTATTACATCATCGATATTTATGGAATAATTTTCAATTATAGTGGTAGAACAGATCAGAATATCATGTGCATCTGAATATTTATTTTGTAAAAACTTGACATGAAAAAACAAATGTCGTAGTTGCAAAATAATTTTATGATTGCAGGTGCAATATTCTTATCTTGACTCAACAAGGAAGCCATTATTAAATTGGCGATAACACGATTTGTATTGCTATAGGATTTCTCGGATTTGTGTATGTTATCGCAAATGACTATTAATTAAATAGGTTGTGGTTAAGATAATAGAACTCAATAGCCAATTAATTTTTTCATTACCTTGTTTTGTAGAACAAAGGCTGGATTAGTCATGTTTTTCAATGAATTAAAATTATTAGCTTTTACTGATACATTTTTTGTGTTAAATATACCTATTTTAATTTCTAATACCCAGGTATAATAGGAATCATGTGTTACAAAAACCCTAGAGATAGAGGATATAATGATGTTGAAATAATAAAATTACAAACTTAAAATAGAAAAGCGAATTCATGTGATTTTGTTGATAAGATTAATGGTAGAGAAATTTTTTGGAAAGGACTCAAATATATGCCATTACCTACTTGCATAAACCAAGCCCCTCCAGAGTTAATTGCTTATCTATACAAAACCTGCAATCTTTAATAATAGGTATTAAAAATAGTGAAATTCACTGTAACAACTCAAAATGTCTATGTATGAATGTGTCAGCATAGTCCCAATTTGAACTTACTGACATTGAGAAGAAGACAATAATTGTTTGAAATCTGCGCAATTCATTCTGAGAGACACTAAGGGCGGAGGTTAGGCTGGAAAGATCGGCAGAACCTAGAAAGATGTACAAGAGGCCCTAGTGTAATCCAAAACCAGAATACAGAGCTTAATCCTTGATTCCTATCAATGACGTAGCGTGTGCGAAAATTAGGGTGCATTTTACTCTTCTTGTTTGCTATTATGATAGAGATCCTTAGTGATTTTGTGCTCTTCACGTCTATTTCTGAGTGCGTTGAAAGTGCGGAATGATATTCATTCAGAATCAGAATTCAGATGGATTACAAGGACTTATAAATATTTGATCTTCTCACAGACTTGAAAACGATTGATAAACTCAGCATTCCATGATTTTCTTGAGGTACCCATACCCATATAACCTTAGACTATATACCTACATTCTAGGTATATAGTCTAAGCATATAACCAAGCAAGAGTGGATTAGCATATAGGTTGACAATAAAGAAGAACATCTCCTCATACTTAGTTTAATGAACTGAGGATGGCAAAACGTACTGCCAATGCGTACGTGGTTTCTTTTCTTCATCAAAATCTAACCAAAAATGTTACAAAAGCTTTTTAAAGGGACACATCTTATGGGTTTCCGAGGACCGGTCGATTTTTTAAAAAATTTGGTGTGTTGTAGTACTAACAAAAATAAGCAATTTTCATCATTGTACCAAATCTCTAACTATACAGGGTGACCCAGTAAAGTGGGTCCGAAAATCATAAACCAGGACTTTTAATTAATATGAATGTTGGCGCGCCCTGCAAGCTACATATCGGGATTTTTGTTTTCGATTTCGCAAATAAATAGTCTAGATGAGCCTAATATACTATACAGGATGGCTGAGCTAGCGAATTCTTTTAGAAATCCTGACCTATTCTTAGAAATAGTGAGTGTTACCAAAAAGGACGAGCATAATTTTATTTGCCAGTAAATTTTTTAATTTTTGTCCGATTAAAAAAAAACTGGTCTTAAAATAAACCTATCACAGAGGGTATGTCATGAAATCTGAAAAATCACAAATGTGATGAAATTCGTGTGAAATATCGCCTTTTTGGCCAGAAATCGTCAACAATTTACAACTAAGGAAGCAAATAATGCTCGTAAAGATTAAAATACACGTTAGATTGTGCCTGTGGAGTCAAAACTGGACATTCAAAATCTTTGTTTAAATTTTTTAGGGATTAAATTCCTATGCAAAACTGGTTCAACTTATCAGATTCTTTAAGGATAGCTTGCGCTCTGGTAAATGCATACCGTCAACCAATTCATATGCAGAACCAAAGTGTTGAATTAGCACACAGAATGTTGAAACTGGTGCAAAATATTGAAAATGCCCTTCATGAAAGGATTCGAAGAGAAAACCTCCAACTTAGGTGGGCCTTAAGTCGATTTACATAAAAATTATATTAATTTTCCTATTACATATCACTGTTGAGTATTTTAAGAACGAAAACTTTCCGAACATATCAAAATATTTTCGAGGTTCACACAAAACAAGTAAAGAAAAATTTCCTTTTTGTATCATTTTTTCTCTCCCTTGTGCCGGATGGAGGGGATCCACATACTACACCTGCAAAATTATAGCGTTGTTTGGTACTTGGGCTCTACGCTCGACATGAGAACAATGTGAAGTACCCATCAAATGTGTGTTTTATTGTTAATATTGTGTTGCCATTTTTCCACTTTAAGGGCTGGTTTATCAATAGCGGATTACCCCATGAGTAACGGATAACCTTGTGTCAAAATTGTGACAAGTATGTTTATCCATCCAGGGTCAACTGGTAACTCGAAAGTTATTCGATCGAAAACTTGATTTCGCAACAATCCATGTTTGTTGAGAATTCGAGTATATTGTATATTTTTCACTATATTTTTACACAGAATATACGAAACCAAACTTTCCGTAACGGAAACGAAATAAAAAGGAAAAAATGTACCTATGTACCTAATAATAAGTTATATTGCAAACTATTTCCATGTACCTATTAACAAAATATTTCGACATATTGCCAGGTATTTCCATAGTATTATCACATATTACCAGGTATTGCCATGCTATTGACAGACTAAAATCAAATATTTGTCTTGCCACTATTCTAGGTATTGACATATCCACAGGTATTTACATGTTATTAATGGGTATCAACCAATGACATTAACATATATTGCCAAGATATCTACAAGTATTGACATATTACCCACATATTTAACAAGTAGGTATTGCATAGTATTGTCACTATTGACATAGTATTTACCTGGTATTGACATATATTAACCAGTGATTTTTACACCGATTAATAAGGTGAAAAACCCCTCGCCTGTGATATAAGTTTTATTTCAAGACCATATTTTTTTTGAATAGGACAAAAATTTGAAAAGTTACGGGCAAATAAATTCCAGCGTGACCTTTTTGGTAACACTATTATTTCTAATAATAGGACAAGATTTTCAAAAGAATACGCAAGCTTAGCCATCATTTATAGTATATTAGGCTAGACTATTTATTTGCGAAATCGAAAACAAAAATCCCGATATGTAGCTTGCAGGGCGCGCTAACATCGATAATTAAAAGGCTTGTTTTATGATTTTCGAACCCACTTTATTGCGTCACCCTGTATAGTTAGAGATTTGGTGCAATGATGAAATATGCTAGTACCACAACATACCAAATTTTTGAAAAAATCGACCGATCCCCGAATACCACATAAAATGTATGCGATGTCCTTTGACGGAATGGAAAATTCTTGCTAGTCTTCCCCATACGCTTCTTATCCCGAACCGATTAAATTCAAACTTCCTGCTACCGCAATCGTCAAGCAAAAGATGGCGTCTCCTCGACGGACCCAATTAGGGGTTTTAGGGGAGGTCACGGCCCCTCAATTAGGGGCTAATGGTCTCAGGGCACCGTTCCTATATGAAATATGGGCCCGCAACGCTCGGGATCAGCTGATTAGCAGCTAAGATTGCCTATCCCTTGCACGGATAGAATTACGAGAAGGAAGTTAAGGTATCGTTTAAAATTGAATGTAAAGATGCTCACGGAAATTATCTTTGTTTTGTTGCGTGAATTAGGGTGAGATTAAGGGAGGTTGGTTTGTGTTTAAATTAAAATTAACAACTGAATGTTTTCACTCGCAAACTATTCAAAGCTGTTGCTAAAACCCATCAATATTCCCATTTCTCTGACGACGTCGTTTCTAAGTACTTAATGGCCGTTTGTTGTGTCTAACTTTGCGGCTCATTAGAGAAACATTGAACTCGAATGAGATGTTTGACTTATGGAGGCACACTGTATTGGCATGCTAGGTTCAATTATCCTAAAAGCTGAAATTTGTAGATGAAGGTAGATAGGCATATAATATGTAAATTGAGATTCCTTATTAATTAGATTTTTGATTTTGAAATATGTATACCAAATTCATCGACCTCTAAATTGCAGTTTGAATCGCTAAGCATTTTTATTCGATAAACAATGTTTAGTATTTGCCCAACAATATGTCAGCGTTTAAATAATATCTAGTAATCTTTATTCAGAAAAGAAACTTAGAGAAAATTCCTCCACAAATGCTTGTCAAACTGATGCACAACAGTGGGCAAAAGTATATCTCCCCACAGATGCTGAGAAGCTAAATCCAAGAGGCACAGTACCAACTTTCTCAAACTCTCGTAGTCAAACTGTGATAGATATTACACTATTGACGCGTATCTGATGAAGTTTCCATGTCGGATCACCGATGGATAACATTCACATTAAACTGCTCGCCAAAAACCACAAGACCTTATCGTGACCCAAGGAAAACCAATATTGCACAGTACGTGCAAGGTCTGGAAAGGGCTCTACGAGAGGTTGCAGTTAAAACACCCAATGATGATCAAGAATTGGAACGGTATGTTCCAAAACTCTGGTAACACTTCTGCTTGGTGGTGTCAGGAACTGGAACACCTCATGGCGACGACAAGAAAAGCTTAAAATAAAGCTATTTAACACCAAACTACCTGAAGATTGGAACCTTTATAGGTATCAACTCAACCAGTATAATTACTATCAAACATCTCCAAAGTGTTGGTTTCCAGCTCCAGCAAAACAGAAGTCTTCTTTCAAGTTCATTCATTAATTCTTTCCAAAAATTCCTATTGATCTTGAATAATTTTAACAGGCTTAATCATCACTTGTTCAAAAATGAATAACCTCTATCATTATCTTTATTCATTTTATGTTTGTTGAGTCATTTTGATCTTATAGTACTTAGTATCTGGTACATTCCAGTATAGTTACTTCATTTGATGTTGATTAAGAAATCTGAATTTCAACCAAATTTTCAGAAATAGGTATTCTCTATTATTTGCTCTCTCTATATCAAGAATCTGTTTGTGAATTTTCCAAATGAATTTCACCATTTTGTTTTCTCACAATATCCAGCCATCGCATACCTACCTGATTTGAACTTTTTCTGTATAGGTACCTGATGTAGAAAAAGCAATAAAATAAGCAGAACAATTCAAAAAGATGAGAAGATGGAATTGGTTTTATTCTTTGAGCCAAAGAAAATGTCGCATTATTATTTCAAATTTACATAATTCAAACCCACAAATTTTGGTACGACACTGTTTCATATATTAGTACCAAAATGACCATAAAAGCAAATACAGTCGTGGTCTTTTTAATTATCGCGGTACTGCGTTAGGTCCCGCCTAAAGTAATAAATCAGTTGATAACGATTGTTTTGTTTTGGAAAGTTTCTGTTTACCTTAGCAATTTTTTTAAATATGATCCCGGTGAGACGTTTATTCATGTAACGTTCTCATGACTAATCGCATTTTTCAGGGCTGATGTGTTTTTTTTTTCGTTTTGGTGTCTGGAAAAATCTATATCTAGCAAATACTATTTCCTACAGCAAAACGCTTATTTTTCGATAAAAGCCAAAACGAAACTATCGAGTTACCTTTTTGGCTTTTTATTCTATGTCCCAAGGAGAAACGTCGAGGTGACCTCAATATTTTAATAGACACATAATATACAGAGTGTGATATTGTCAACTAGCTGCTTGGGAAAGGAGGACCCGGTATTCAACCTTATTAATTTAATTGCCGATTCGATCGAATATTTATTGCAATTCAGCAATAAATTAATATAAATTGCGCTGCAAGCCGCAGCAAAGGCAGACTTAAACCAGTGCAAGTACCTCTCGTTGGAAAAGCCCCTCTGGAATTAAGTCTCCCCAGTGCAAGTACCTCTCGTTGTGAACGCCCCTCTGGGTATCTTCAGCCTTATCGTTGTCCAGTGCAATTACCTCTCGTTGGGAACGCCCCTCTGGACAAGGCATAAGGGTGACGATAAACTTATCTACAGTCCCCCAAGCAGAATTGACGTGTGGCCTCCTATAAGGACCCCAGTGTACGAAGGGTCATGTACCTTATGGGATTAGCATACATGTAGGGTTATATTTGGGAAAATATATAGCATATATTTTTATATAACCTGAGCGAGTTTCTCTCCATCTACCCCCAAAGCTACAAACCCCCCATGTCACCCCCGTAAAGCGGGCAGTTGTGACAATATTGCCTCCCTCATTTCAAAAACATCAATTTTTGAATGGAGCTAGTAGATTTAGATTGTATCCAGACGGAACAAAATATCGGAAATAATAGCAAAAAAAAAAATCGAGGGGTTGAATGTTTTCAAAAAGGCATTTTTCATGCCCCATGAAATCTTTTATTAATATCTCATGATTGACGCCAAAGTGTTTTCCAGTCGGCAGAGTGAAATAAATCAAAATTATATATTATAGGAAGAATTGTCGGTTCGATTCGGGATTTGGTGATTTATACGTATCAGGCCTTGAGCATTTATTTGATTTCGGTCAAAAATATTTTTCTCTTTTATTTGCGAGTGCGGTAATTATTGATATACAGCTAGATGGATGGAAATTGTAATGAGAATGACATTACAGATGAAAGTTAAATTCTTGTATCATAATGTAGCAAGATCATAATCCAGTTGTTCACAGTTTTCCGAAATGCTATGATTCTGCAGACACAGATTTTCAATTTTTCTAATTATTCTTGGCTCTGCTTTTTTAACGCGATTTTTTCTCGGAACCTATAGGTCCAAATGAGCTAAAGTTACCAGGGATTGTAGTCCGCTACTGGGATAAGAATCGCTGAAAATTTCAGCTTTCTATCTCTAATAGAAAAAAAGTTATGACCTTTTAAAGTTTTCTAAAATCTGAATTATGAGTAGTTACCTTCTTACTAAAACGATGAAATTTCTTATTTTTTTTTGTTGACATTTTATGTCCTAATGTTCATTTGGGATCCTCCAAACTCCATACAGTAAATTATTCTCAGATTTGAAGCCGCAATGTATGAAAAAAGGCACTCACAAAAATTGAAAAATTGATAAATCACCCCAAATTGCTTAACACGACTTTATCTCAGGAACTATAATTCCAAATGAGCTGAAATTTTCAGGGATTGTTGTCCTCTACTGGGATAAGAATTGCTGAAAATTTCAGCTTTCTATCTTTAATAGAAAAAAAGTTATGACCTTTCAAAGTTTTCCAAAATCTAAATCATCAAATTTTTTTTTGTTGAGATTTTGTGTCCTCTAATTTGGGATCCCCCAAACTCCATACACTAAATTATTCTCAGAAATTTTGCTCCCGCCCATTAGCCGCCTATTTTGGATTTCATCTATGGAAAAATCTGAAATACCTATCTTCCGATCCTTGATTTTGGACTTTTCTTTCTAGGTAGTCTGTTTGATTCATTATCTGTTGATTGTTATAGAAAGTTCCGTAGAATTTTCTGACAAAGTCTTAGAATAGAATTCTATAAATGGTGTAGAAGAAAGACAAGAACAAATTTGCTGGATGAAAGCTAAAACAGTTGAAACCAAGATTCTCACGTGAAGGGAGACACAAATCAAAAGGTAGGTATCATCAGCGGAAAATAAAAAAATTCCAGAGATATTGAAGCATTTGAGATGAAGAAGACAATGAGGACAGCTGTAATATTGAAAGAATGAAAAGAAAAATTAGAAAAGGAAGAAGAAAGACAAGAGAAGTTACAACAGAAAACTTTCAAAGTGGACTAAAACCGAACAAAAATCAGAAAATTCGGCGTTTGGCAACTTTTTCTTTCTAGAATACACCATCTGGAGAACCTTGAAATTTGCACGATATGTTGGAACATTAGGTCTGAAATGGTTTTGCCCATTTGCTTTAATACATTTTGCATTTTTTTGATTTTAAGAAACAGATGTTGTTCCAATAAAGCCAAGGTGACAGGAAATGCCCCATAAAGTGCAGTTGAAGATTTTCATAAAAAAAAATCACTGATCACAAAACGTGACAGAAGTCTTTGCACTTTACTGAAGTTTTCATTGGTATTTCAGACATTTGTGAACAGACTCAAGGCAGAAATAGGTATCAAAAGTGAAAATATAGGATTAGGTGTTTTAAGAAGTTTTGTTGTGAACTTGTTACTTGTTATGCATTTCGTGATTGAATGATTCCTTAAATAGAAACTGACATTATGTCTCAGAAAAGCCTAGACAAGAAAATGGAGATTTTTTCAAAAAACACCTGCGCTGCGGATCAGAAATTTTCGATAACCATACACGAAAATGGTTAGGTGAATATTCTCGAAAGTTAAAAGTTCAATTTTACTATGTTTTATTCCAAAAGAAGTTCGTATAAATGTACCTACTAAGAAGAAAATCACATACCTACCTATTTAAAAGCGGAAATTGCCACTATTGGGTTGGAGCAGCAATATTTTAAATAATTGTTGTTTTCAAGCAATAATTATTTTTTAAAGGGATAGTAGATAGCTATAGCAAAAATTGGAACATCTGATTTTTATATATTTTTGTGATCTTTTGATCATAACTGCTCATCAGAAACAAAATTCGGTTATCGAGAATACCATATACTGATCTGGAAAAAGTTGATCACTTATGGAATATTTTTATCTATATTTCTTGTAATCAGATCCTGGATGTTAAAGTCATCAGAGGCAATAGGTCTTGAGAAATCGTTGTAGAACTTCTTAAATTAATCCTAGAATCCATATAAGTTTTTCATACTTTGTTTTAAAAACAGAATGGAGACTTTGCCATTTGAGTAGGTAAATAATAATGATTTTATAATTTTTATTGTACCTAATAGGTGAATACCTACACAACAAAATGGTTAAACCAGAAAATTAACACATTGCAAACTAATACCGTTGCACTCGAAACTTTTTAATAGCTTTTGCATTTAAATTGCCCACTTCATGAAATGTTTCATTTCATTTGAGGGAATTTATTTATTCATTTATTTTGAAATTTGAAAAAATACACACACCGGGTGCAGCCCAATAATAAAAAAAAAACTTCATTTATGATATGATGAGGGATATCGACCTCCCCATTTAACGAAATTTTTAGTAATTTATAGAAATATTCAAAGAAAATGGCGATTTATTTGATTCACTATAAAAATTGAATTTTTTGATACAAGTACCACTATCTATAAAATGTGTGTTTATTATGAGTAGGTAGGTACCTACTGGTTCTTGATATAAGAAGAAAATCCACCAGTTCTGAGTTCAAATGTTGATCATTACCATCTCTTGATTCTCTCTAAAAAAGTTATTTAGCAAATGAAAAGCCTGTAATAATTCAAATTTTGATTGTTACTAGTTTCTTGATTTGCTGAATTATTCTTCCAAGAACAATCAAAGACCCAAAACAGTCTAAATATTGATCAATACTGGTTCTTGATTTGCTGGACATTTTTTAAAGAGAAAATCAACCTGAATTTTGATCATTACCGACTCTTGATTATCTCTAAATAAAAAAATTTGTTCAGCAAATGAAGAGCCTGTAATATTTCAAATTTTGATTTTTACTGGTTTCTTGATTTGCTGAATTATTATTCCAAGACCAATCAGAGACCCAAAACAATCCTAATATTGATTTGTAGTAGTAGTAGTAGTAGTAGTACACATGCTTTATTGTCCAAGAAACTCTTAAATCTTATTGACAAAGCAAACTTAATTTTAAACACCCAAATCTATTCATTATAAAAATTACAAGTATCTATCTACACATAAAAACACTCAGAGTATAAGAAGCGAGAACAATAGAAAGACAAAAATATCTCACAAGTGACATCTTCATATTTTTCAACAAATAGATAAACTAATTTAGGTTAATATGCACCCAACAAGGTCTTCCAGTGTTATTTATGAAGAACAAAAAATAATTAAGAAAAAATAAATAAATAGTTTAAAATAAGACAAAATAAATAAATAAATAGTTTAAAATGAGAAACAGTACCTACTTAATTAGATATACAGGGTGTTAATGAATAATGGGATGAAACTTCTAGGATAAATAGGACTGATTAAAATATGAAAAAAGTTAATAGATACATAGGTCCGCGAATCGTTAGTTTTCGAGATACAGGATGTCAAAGTTTGAAAAAAAAATCAGTTTTTTAGTCCAAAAATCCTTATTCCGATTTTTTTTTCAAAACTTGGCATGGCAGGTGTGTATGTGATAACAAAAGGTACCTTTTGACTGTAATATGACTTGCTGAATCTAAAAAAAAATCAAACTTGAAAAAAAAATAGTGCCTTTTTTTTCTACTTTTACCAACCTATAGTTGCCCTCTGGGGCGCCACTGGAATAATTACGGTGAATCTAAGGGAGGTGAACTATGCAAATAATCCATCAAGAGGAAAAGATGATGGTAGAGTTCCTGTTTCCATTTTTTAATTTCCATTCTCTATTGGTTCCAATCCACCCAGGGGCTTTCGTCTATTTATCTGATTCTAAAATCGCTTTCAATTCCTTCGCTCCAATACCAGTATGGTATTTTGCTTCCTCCATTCTTCGGACGCTGATATTGGTTTTCTCGAAATCATCCAAAAGCTACATCTAAGAGAAACTTCTTGGTTTCATGTTCCTACAGCATGCAACCATGCATTCTGAAATCTTGATTTCATATCAAATTTTAATTTTTATGTTTATTTGTACCTAATTAATTGTATATTTTTAAAAAAGAGTTTTGTTTCTCATTATATTTTCGATGTCCCGCTCTGACTTCTCAGTTATACAGTCCCTCAGTTACTCAGTTGTAGAAATTAGGAGCTACAATTCCTGAAAATTTTGATTCAATTACTCTTTTATGCGTATTTTAGTTATTTTGCTTGCGAGTTTCATTATTAATAAACTATTTGTTGACTAGGTTTGATTGTTCAAGTTTTTTTTCAATATAAGGTATTTGTATACTTAAATAATATTTAAAAATTCCGCCGAATAAACTATCTACAACATCTGGCAACATTGCAACTATCTGTCAAAACTGTCATTTGCTTCGGCTCCATTGGCTGCAATTAGACGTTCCTCAAAATTCCTAAAGTTAATAGGTTGTCTGGTAATGGGTAACTTGATGACGCATCTGGGGTGCTTTATGGAGATTTGCATTATGTTGAGGCACGCTAGATGACGTCATAAAGTTATCAGGCAACCTTCCTCTCTTAAACAATGCTTGGCACCACGCCATCTCATTTAGTCACGTGGTTTGGATTGCCTAATTCTAATTTTGAAAATTATAGCTCTGTTCCAATCGGAATGAGAACCATTCTAGAACGGTAATTTTCAGTCGATCAATTCATTTTTCAAGTAGAATAAACATTCAACTTATTGGAAAATAGGTGGGCAACTGGAAATTACTGGTTCTGGAACGGTTCTCATATCGGTTGGAACAGAGCTTGAAATAATCTATTTTGTTTGTTATTGGATAATTTAAAAACTAATAAGTTTACATTATCCAAAACTGGGTATGTAGGTATTGATATTTGTAGCAACTTGTTGCAGTTAAAAATTAATTAGATATTTTAATTTAGAGATAATATGGATGAGGTGAGAGATTTATTTGAAATTTCTGATGACCTCTTAACAGATGATAAAGAAGATATTATTGAAATAATTGAGGTACCTCGAGAGCCTAAGGCTTTTGGAGATAGAATAGCGACTTTAGATTACTGGAATGATGAAGAATTCATAGCGCGTTTCCGTTTATCTAAACAGTCAATCGAAAATATTATCGAACTTGTGGGTGATCAACACACACTTTAAACCATTAGACATATTACAGACCGGTAATACTTAATGTATGGTCATACTGTGTCTGAGTTCTCTACTTCATAAATTTTTACAGAGATCTTTGCATTTTAACCCGAGTCTTAACCTTTAGGGTAACTCGAGATATTCAACTCTACTTTATAAAACCGGGCATTGGTAGGTACTAAAATGATAAAATTTCAACATTTATGTTGAGATTTTGTGTCTGAATGATCATCCGGGATCCCCCAAACCCTATAGACTAAATTATTTTGAGATTTGGAGCCGGATTCAATGACAAAAGGCACTCCGAAAAATCGAAAAATTGATATATCACCCCAAATTGCTTAACACGATTTTATTTCTGAAACTATAAGCCCAAATGAGCTGAAATTTTCAGGGAATGTAGTGCTCTGCTGGGATAAGAATCGCTGCAGCTTTCTATCTAGAATGGAAAAAAAGTTATGACCTCTCAAAGTTTTCCAAAATCTAAATCATAAGGTATAGCTACCTTTAGTACTAAAATGTTAAAATTTCAAATTTTTTTATGTTGAGATTTTGTATCTGAATGATCGTTCCGGACCCCCCAAACTCCATTGCTACACTAAAGTATTCTGAGATTTGGAGCCGGATTCTCTGAGAAAAGGCGCTCAGAAAAATCGAAAAATTGATAAACCAACCCAAATTGCTTAACACGATTTTATTTCTAAAACTATAAGGCCAGATGAATTGAAATTCTCAGGGATCGTAGTCTTCTACTCGGATAAAAATCGCTGAAAATTTCAGCTTTCTATATATAATAGAAGAAAAGTTACGACTTTTCAAAGTTTTCCAAAATCTAAGTCATAGGGTAGCTACCTTTAGTACTAAAATGATAAAATTTCAAATTTTTTTATGTTGAAATATTGTATCTGAATGATTATTCGGGACCTCCCAAATTCCATACACTAAGTTATTCTGAGATTTGGAGCCGGATTCTTTAAAAAGGGGCACTCAGAAAAATCGAAAAATTGATAAATCAACCCAAATTGTTTAACACGATTTTATTTCTGAAACTATAAGTCCAAATGAGTTGAAATTTTCAGAGATTGTAGTCCTCTATTCGGATAAGAATCGCTGAAAATTTCAGCTTTCTATCTATAATAGAAAAAAAGTTAAGACTTTTCAAATTTTTCCAAAATCTAAGTCATAGGGTAGCTACCTTTAGTACTAAAATGATAAAATTTCAAATTTTTTTATGTTGAGATTTTTTATCTGAATGATCATTCAGGACCCCCAAAAATCCATACACTAAGTTATTCTGAGATTTGGAGCCGGATTCTTTAAAAAAGGGCACTCAGAAAAATCGAAAAATTGATAAATTAACCCAAATTGCTTAACACGATTTTATTTCTGAAACTATAAGTCCAAATGAACTGAAATTTTCAGGGATTGTAATCCTCTACTCGGATAAGAATCGCTGAAAATTTCAACTTTCTATCTATAATAGAAAAAAGTTACGACTTTTCAAAGTTTTCCAAAATCTAAGTCATAGGGTAGCTACCTTTAGTAGGTACTAAAATGATAAAATTTCAAATTTTTTTATGTTGAGATTTTTTATCTGAATGATCATTCAGGACCCCCAAAAATCCATACACTAAGTTATTCTGAGATTTGGAGCCGGATTCTTCAAAAAAAGGCACTCAGAAAAATCGAAAAATTCGTAAATCAAACCAAATTGCTCAACATGATTTTATTTCTTAAAAATTCAATTTGTTTCATTTGGGCTACTAGGTATTTGGAGCTGTAAAACTGAATCTGGATATTCGTTGTGCGGTTATTACCTACAACTCATTTTTATAGGATAACTCTGTAGGTTTTTTTTAACTGTAACTGGACTTGAGAAATATGCAATAACTTCATAAACAAGAATAATTCTATAAAACAATTATGTTTGATGAGTTTTATATATTTTCCAACAATGAAGGGCATTCAAGGGTATTCTAAAATAAAATGTTTCAGGGAAAAAAAATCAGTCTACGCTACTGGCACTAAATATTCAACTGGAAAATAATCTTAAATGCAAAAAGGTAATGCAGAAAATTATATTTTTTTATCTATTCATCAAAAAATTAGCAGAAAAAGGAACCAACATAAGTAAATAATGACCATAAAAATGGGTTTTGGTAAGCATATTATTCTCCTAAAGTTAATTTAGCTCAAAAAAATAAAACAAAGAACCTGCGATTCTCTCTAAAAAAAAAATCATATCCGACGCCACTGCATTAAAATAGTCGGACTCAGACATAACAAGTTGTAAAATTTTCCATTCCAGGATCAGATGCGGAATTCGGTCCCCTTTTTCGCACGTACGCCGATTCCGCGAAACGTACCCATTCGTTTCAGTACCCATGCCCACACACACATTTCACCTAAATCCCCGTCAATAATTAAAATTTAAAATAATAAAAAAGTTTCGTCCTTTTTCAATACACACATGGTAAAAAAGTCGTGACCAAATAGGTGGGAATAATATTTGAATATGGTGGACTGTTTTGATTGGTGGTTCAGTTGGTTCGGGTGCCATGATTTGAGGTTCCATTTGTTTGAAAAAGTATTAAAAGGGGAAAACGTATAAGGTGGACATCAGTCGCTCCTGTATTTTTCTACTGTCCGGAAAAAAAAAATTGAGAGTGAAAAAATGAAGTTGGTTGTGGTTTTTGTGTTGGTCGTGTTGGGTGCTTGGCTCGCCTCAAAGTAAGTTTTTGAATTTTGATTTTTTTCGGATTTTTTAATTTTTTTGGTTTTGTCATCAACCTGTTTTTAATTTGATTTGCTTATTTTTTGAATTTTGATTCTCTTTTTTTTAGTTTTTGCTTCAATTCTGCTAAAATATTTTCCAATAAAATAAGAGAATTCAAATAGACAAAAATCAACCTTTTTTGCCAACAAACCCAATAAGGTTAAAACTGTTTTAATTAAATAAAATACAAATTTGATTTGATTGAGCCAAAAAGAATCTAAATTTTAAGTTTTTAATTTAATTTAATTCACTTAAAGATTTTATGTAGTTTCATTAATTATAGATTGTTGGGAAAAAATACATATTTTTTGTGTAGGAAAAGATTTTGATTTTTGGGCATTTTTCCAAAAAGATATTTTGTTTTTTCAATCAAATTTTGAAGTATTTCTTCCATGTAAAATTGTTATTTTATGTTTGGAATAATATTTTACAGAATTTTACCAATTTTAGGAAAATATTTAATTTTGTTGTCTGGCTTTTCATCAAATTATCTTACTTTTCATTGAATTTTTGCTAAAAATACCTAAATTTCCACGATTTTCTTTTTCTGTCTATTCAAATACCTACGATTTTTCTATGCTAACATGTTTTTCCACGAAAAATTGGTTATTTAATTTCAAGTGTGTACTTAGGTACAAATAAGCTAAAATTTTAACTTATTTTGTCTCTTTCCGTCGTCAGATACCTACTTGCTGATTTTTTTCTTAATTTGTATCATTTTTTAGTTTTTTTTTAATGAGATTTTTGATAGTGCTTTGTTCAAAAGGAAAATTGTTTCTTTTTTTAGTTCGAACAATTTTTGCTGAATTTTAACTTAAGTTGAAGCTTTTTTTTCGAATTTTGGATGTTTCTATTTTTTTTCTATCAGATGTTTGTTAACCATTTTTTTCACGCGTGTAGTGCTTCTGCTTATATTTTTTATCAAGGCAAATTAATCTTTTTCAATGACAATTAATATTTTCCTAGGTAATATTAGCTTGAATTGATTGTGTGTTTTTTCTACTTATTTTCTGTTTATTGTTTTATTGTTCTTCTTTTTTTTTTGTTCCTTCTTATCCCGGATTTCTGCTAATATCTTTGTTCAAAAAAAGTTGGTCCTTTTTTAATTCCAAACAATTTTTGCTGAATTTTAGCTCGAGTTGAGGCTTCCTTTCTGTATTTTCATCGAATGTTCGTTAATTTTTATAATTCTTTCCATCGTGCTTTCACTGATGAAATAATTACAGGGTGGGCCAATTGGGACACTTTTAACTTCATTGGTGCAAACCGTATTTTAATATCTTCAACCGTTTTGCCGCTAGAAGACAATTATCCATTTTGAGCAATACGGTTTTATAACTTTTTTGTTTATGAGAATAATTTATTTCAGTAAAAACCTTCTAGAAGCACTTTTTTAAGCAGAAGCAGCCAGTGACGTTCTCAGTTTATTTCTATTTGGCTCCGATTTCGAGATTTTGACCGGGACACTCTAGCTCTGCTTCTGCTGATTTCAATAATATAAAGTTCGATAGGTGTATCCTCTAACAGTTTGCGAGAAAAAAACTATGTCTGTTTTTGTCATAAGAAGCAATGTTATAAAAGACCTTCCTCATTATCTTTGCAGATATAAAGTCCTATTCTAACACAATGGTTCTTATAACAAAAACAGATTCTAATTTTATTCTCAAAAACTGTTGAAGATAAACCTATCGAACTTCATATCATTGAAATCAGCAAAAGCAGAGCTTTTCAATGAGCTATTAATATAGGGGGTGTCCTATTGAAAAAAAATCGGACTTTTGTCATACTATCTCAAAATCAGGGCCGAATAGAAAAATACTGAGAACGTCACTGGATTCTGATTGAAAAAGTGCTTCTTAAAAGTTTTAACGGAAATCAATTATTCGCATAAACAAAAAAGTTATGAATGTTTCACAGTATCTAGGTATTGCTCAAAATCGAGAATCACCCTCTAGCGGCTAAACGGATGAAGATATCAAAATGCCGTTCGCACCAATTAAAATTTCATGAAATATGAGCCTCAGGGTGGGGGGGGGCTCATTTTTTTTGCATCTGGCTCAGAAATTGACGCTTCCTATTGAACGTGTCCAAATTGGCCACCCTGTACGTACAGGGTGTTCCATTTTGGTTGTGCATAAGGGATATCTTGTTAGAAGGATACGGTTTTCGCAAACACTGGCTATTTTTTTGTTAAACGAAAGGTGCGCCAACAGAAATGACATCGCCGTTTCTGTTTCTCAGACACAAGGTGTTTTTGAAAATATTGCATTTTGGTACACCCCAAGAAAGGTTGCCTTTTAGAAACCTTGAGTTACTTGATAAATTTTCTTCTTCTTCTTTTCAAATTACTATGGCCACTTGTCGCTCAACAACATTCAACCAGTCATCTATTTCTTCTTATTTTTTTCATTCTACGAATGTCCATTCCCCATGTGTCGAGGTTTGTGGTATGTATCCTGCTTGCTTGTTTTTGTTGAAGCTTTTTTTTTAAAGAAAAATAGGATTCAGGATTGTGGCTGGAATTTCACACTGCTTGGGTGGGGTTACACCAGGTGACAAACAGGATCTTGTTTTGGTTGTTTCATTCACACCTAGATGGGAAATCACTATTATTTGTTGACTACTTTACTACTGTCATGCACTCTATGATTAACTCTGTGATCTACTAAAATGTGTGATGATGCCATGCATTTTATGATTTTTTCGATGATGTGTTTGGATTTTGTATGAATATGTTCCTCGAGTTTTTGTGTGCCTTTCAAATTTCAATGTTACCTCTTAAATAATCCATGATTTCTTTTGCTTCCCTGCTAGTTGGGTCGGCCAAGATTTCCTCTAACATTATTGAACCATTCTTGTATTTAACTAGCTTTAAATACACATTCATCATTTTGCACTCTTCTCTGTCTGCAATTCAGCAGGACGTGAGTGATGTCTCCCACTCCACCACATTCACATCTATCAATGGGAATTATGCCAATTTTATACAACTGTTGGGGTGTTTTGCAATGAGTCGTTCTCATTCTGCAGAATGCACTTATTTTATGCCTATCAGCCTTATTGATATGTGCAAACCATCGTATCTTTTGAGGTTCCTTCACTATGGAAAAGTATTTGCTATTACAGTTATCTCCCTTTTCTCTGTAAATGTTGTTCCACTCTATTCATGCCTCCTCTTTAGCATTTTTGTAATATTCTGAGTAGTGCCTCTCATTGTTAACATAATTGTCTGAGATCCTGCCCCTCAAGGCCAGCCTGTCCGCCATCTCGTCAATGGATACCCGAGTGCCCCGGTATCCATATCATTTCTTTTGTCACTCCAGTTTCCCGCAGCTCCATTATTAGTTTTTTAGTCTTCAACGTGATTTTGTTAGATTCTCTTTTGATTCCACTCCTAACTTTTTTTGTATTGCACTCTTGGAGTCTGCTATTGATAGAGGCTTTTTAGTATCTTCTCTTAAGGACTTGAGGGCCACGTATATAGCCAGAGTTTCCGCTGTACAGATATTGTTCATAAATTTCCCTATTATTTTGATATTTCTTGTTTTGTTGTATATCCCAACTCCGCATCCGCCAAAGTGGGTTCTAGGGAAGCATCTGTGTAGATTGTCTCAACCTGGCTGAGGATTTCCTCCATTCCTTTTTGCGAGTCCTGTCCATGTTTTTCTATCCTGGAATCTGTCCATTTTATCTTTGCTAATTGCATTCGATATTCATATTCAAAGCAGGGTGTGTTATATGATTTTTCCAGGGTTTCTATGTTAGATAGTGTGTAATCCACCGCCTCCATCATTGATGGACATTGTTTACTCCTCCAGTATTGCATTTCTTGATTGTACAGCGCATAGAATTCCAGTAAGCTCATGTTCACCACATCTCCACCAATGCCCATTTTCTTGAGGGCAAGCTTTGTGCTCAACCAACTCCTTCTCATTCTAAGTGGCATTTGGGCCGTTTTGGAAAGTAATGCATATACCGGCGTACTCTTCATACATCCCGTGACGAGCCTAAAACTGTATTCTGTCCATTTTATTCCAATTGAGTTTACTAGTGTGATACATAGCCTGCCAGCCATAATCTAGATTGTGATCTAACCAACCTTTTATAAATGTTTAGTAGAATGTTGGGATCTGCTCTCCACCATGTTCTCGTTAAAGCTCTCATAACATTTATACCTCTTTGTGCTTTTTTTGTAGCCTGATCTATCTGGGTGTTCCATGATAGTCTATAATCTAGTGTAACTCCTAGGTATTTATATTCACTGACCCACTCTATCTCGTGATTTTGAATTTTAATTTTTCTCACCGGGTAGGTATCTTCTTTTTCCCTTGGAGAATACCATTGCCTTAGTTTTACCTACCGAAATTTCCAAATTATTGTCCTTGAGCCATTTGTTTAATTTGTTTATTGCACTTTGTACCTTTTGCATAGCCGGTTAAGTTTCTTTGTCCGCCACAATCATTACCAAATCATCTGCATATTGTAGAATTGTTGTTTCTGTTCCTGCTACTTCTTATATTTTATTCATATACAGGTTGAACAAAATAGGACTCAAAAGTGATCCTTATGGTAGCCCCATGCGCGCCACCTGTGGACCTATAATTTTTCCTGATTTCGGGGACTTTATATATATGTTTCTTTCCATCAGTAGATTGTATATGAAATCTGTAGTTGTGTTGTTAACTTCAGCCTCCAACAAGTACAACTTTAATTTCTCTATCAACACATTGTCATAAGCTGACTTGAGATCGATGAAGACACATACCAGTGTCTGGTTTTGTGTGAAAGCTGTGTTTTGTTCGCCAACATCACCAAGTTATCTGTAGTTCCCCTCCCTTCTCGGAATCCATTTTGTTGCGTACTAAAGAAATTCTTGTTTTCAAGGAAATGTTCCATTCTACTTTTAATAATTTCTTCCAAAATTTTCCCTAGGCATAAGGCCAATGCTATTGGTCTAAAAGCTGTATGGTCATTCGGTTCCTTGTTAGGTTTTTTTATTTGTATTATTATATGGTTTTTCCATTCTGTTGGTATTTCCAGTTCGGCTACCATTATTTTGTTATATATCCCTAGCAGGGTTTTTTCAATAAAATTCGGTGCATTTTTGATCATTGAATAGGCAATATTGTCTATCCGTAGTGCTGTGTCTTTCTTGTATTGAATATTGTACTCTATTTCTTCCCATGTTATTCTTTTGAAATCCCGTTGTCTATGTTTTGTTCTTTTTGCTTCTTCCCAAGTTGTAACATATGGCGGTGCTAGACTATCCAATAGGCTTTCCAGCCATTCCTCGTTGCCAGATTTCAATCTTTCGTTTTGTGTATTATTTGCAAATCCTTTCACCACTCTCCACACTGTTCCAATTGGGGTATCCCTTTAATGTTTCTGTAAATTCCTTAAACTTCTCTTCCTTTTTGTTTTTCATAATTCTTCTAGTTCTAGCTGCTATATTTTTAAAATTCAAAAAGTTTCCCAGAGTTATGTTATCCTTGTATTGTTTCATTGCCATTTGTCTACTCTTCACCATTCCATCGCATTCATCATCCCACCACTGTGGTTTGGGAACTCGTCTTTATTATTTATTTATCATTTCCACTAGTTATAGCTATAAAAACATCCCCTGCTCTATTAATTTCCGCCACCAGCTGTTGATAGTTAATAATTTATTTTTTCCTATCAAACTGAATGTAATAGCTATCCCAATCTGCCTTTTTTATATTCCATCTGTTTCTTGCTTTGTTTAGCGCCATTTCATTTTGATTGGTAGTTATGTTTATTTGGCACCTAGTGGGAAAATGATCACTAGATCCTGGGTCTTCTATCACATTCCAGCTGCATCTAGGCTGCTGATGTTATTGTGATATCCGAGCACCTTTTATTTTGATGAGGGGAGGTGTTTCTGGTCCTAGTACCATCATTCATTATTATTAGGTTCAAGTTATTTACAATGTCAAAGAGTTGTCTTCCATTGTAATTATTTATTTCCGATCCCCATGCGCTATGTTGTGCATTCAAATCTGCCATCATGATGAATGGAGCGCTGGCCCCATTCAGTACTTGAAGTATGTTGTTTATAGTTAATTATATTTCCGGGGGGTTGTATGCATTGATAATTAGTATTCCGTTGACTCTTATTCCCATGGCTTGGAATCTCTGATTGAAGTTGTTGTTTATTTTAACCTTTGTGAATGGAATATGCGATTTTATCATACTATGGCTATTCCTCCTTTTCCATCGGCTCTGTCTTGCCTTACTATAATGTAGTTTTTCATGGTGAAGGTTTTATCCTCCTTCAACCAAGTCTCATTTAAGAGATTCTCATACCTGGCTTTGATTATATAACGATTCTTCAATTTGAGCTGGTGTATCCTCCATGTAGTATGTAACTTCTGCATCTTGATCATATCCTACACTGTCGTGTGTGGCTTTCTGGCATTCTTCTAAAGGCCATTGCTTTATCTCTTGTGAGCACGAGCACGCTGTTTTTTCTATGACTTGTTTCAAAACTTCAATTACTGGAGTTGGTTTTAATGAGAAAGTACTTATTGCTGGCGAGTTGGCGCCTGAGTTTCTGTATGTTGGAGTTCTACTTGGGTCTGGGAACAGGCATCTTTTGTGTTTTCCCTGATCATATCCCACTGGTGATCTTAGTGTCTTTCTTTTGAGGTTGTTTACCGTCGAAGCATATGTGGTTCTTCTAGGTGTTGTACTGCCCGCTGTACCACCATATATGTGTCTCTGATTGATGTTAATTACGTTGTTTTCCTCCTGTCTTTGTTTAGAGGTTTCTAATATTCAATTCAATTTTCAATTTATTCAATTATAGGCTGTACAATTAAATTATAATTTCAACAGTAATAAAGTGGCACCTAGATGCCTATGCATCTGTGTGTGCCAAAAACTTTACTATTGAATTTTGTGCAGTCTTTAAATTCTTGATGTTACTCTCATATGCGCCTCCCCACACCAGAATCCCATATTTCAACAGCGGCTCAATTAAAGCTTTATAAATTAAAATTAATAATTTTCTGGTGAGGAGTTCTCTCAACATATAAAATTTATGTAATAGTGCCCTTATCTTTTTTGTTAAATATAAAATATGATGGTCCCATCTTAAATTTTTGTCAATGTGTACACCCAAATATCTAAAATTGGTCACTTCTTCAATTGAGTCTGGTATATTATTTATGGTAATTTGTTGATAGTTTGGTCTGTTGCTATCATTTATAGAGAATGCAATGTATTTTGATTTTTTACCATTCAATGTTAGTTTAAAGCTATCTAGAAAATCTTTAACCGATGATAGGCCCTGCTGAAATTTCTCCCTTACTTCTTGCCAAGTATCCCCGACAAATATGATAGCAGTATCATCTGCATAGGATATTATCTTGCCAGGTGAATTTAGGTCGTTTATAGAATTTATATACACATTGAACAGCAAAGAACCCAGAACAGTTCCCTGTCGTATTCCCATTTTGACTGTATCTGGCTCACTAATACAATCTCCTATTTTAGTAAACTGTGTTCTATGTTATAAATAGTTTTCTAATAGTTGTAGTGTAGTTCCCCTTATTCCATATCTTTCTAGCACTTTTAGTAAAATCTTGTGTGATACCGTGTCGAATGCCTTTGATAAGTCAAGGAATACCACAAGGCACCTTTTTCTGTCGTCCAGATTTTTGGTGATATCGCGTACCAGCTCATACATTGCATCCACCGTACTAACCCCAGGAGTAAAACCAAATTGATTTTTTGACAAAATCTTGTTTTGTTCAAAATAAGAATCTAATCTTTCTTTGAGACATTTCTCAAAAATCTTTCCAAGGTTTGGGAAGTCTCTGTGATCAATTATGTCTCTTTCTATTCTTGTTTCTCCTTCCTTGGGGAATTATTGTCTGGCTTCATAATATGACATATTTTCTGTAGTCATCATTTGCTTAATGGCTTTCTGTCTTAGATACTCCTGACACCTTCTGTCGGTAGTTTTGTGATCCTTACCACAATACAGACAAGTTTCGCTTCCTGCCTCACAGGCTGTGTCCTCATGTTCTTCTGCACATCTTGCGCACTTTTTCTTGCTGCGACATTGTGTGGCAGTATGCCCGTATCTTAGGCAGTTGAAGCACATCATAACCGGACTGATATACACGTTCACTATTACATCGCAGTTATCTATGTTCACATATCTCGGTATGGTTTTTCCTTCAAATGTCAAAATCACAAATTTTGTGTCAATATACTTAATTTCTCCATGTTCAAAGACATTCCTTCTCAATAATTTTTAGAAAGATTCAACTTTTTCAAAAATTACCGACACGCTTTTCAAAACAGCTGATCCATCTTGATAAATTTTATTACCTACGTCATTTGTGGAGCCTAAACATAAGGCAAATCTCCACCCCAGATGACGTCATCTGTTTCTCATCACCAGACAACCTATTAACTTTGGGACACCCCTTGTATGTATCTCGGTTCTCTCATAAATGATCGAAGAGGTGACAACAGATTCTTACAGATATTTTTACATAGATTCCAGTGGCGTAGTCAATTTTTCTCTAGATGTGATGGTTTTTAAGTTATGAACCAAACATGTGTTTTTGCAAATGAGATACAAAGTTCAATAGTTTAGATAGAGATAAACCTAATCATTGAAATCAGCAAAAGCGGAGCTATCTAATGAATTTTTATATACAGGATCCCATTTGAAAAAACGTATGTTTGGCTTATAATTCAAAAACTATCACTTCTAGAGAAAAACTAACATCGCCACTGGAATCTACGTGGGAAGATCTATAGGAACCCGGTGTAACCTTTTCGATAGCTCATAAGAGAACCAAGATACAAGCGATGTCCCAAAATGCAACATTTTCAAAAACACCTTGTATCTGAATATGAAAAACGAAAAAGGCTTTGACAATTTTGTTGGCGGCATCTTTCGTTTGATAGAAAAGTAGCCAACGTTCTAGGTACCGGGTGATTGTCTATATTTTGCACCCACAACTATCTCACCTTAGTTAATTTTCTGCCAGCTTTTCCACACTCCAGTTTTATTCTTTTCTCCCTATTTGCACTTTTTTATGAATTATTACTTCAATTCTATTTTAGACTTGTGTATTTTACTGTAATTTTTTAATTTGTGTGTGATTTAGAATTTGCAGCATTGTATTGGAATTTGCTTATCTTTTTTAGAAGATTACCCATCTATATGCCATTAGAGATTCTGCTTTTATGAACTAATATATATATATTTTTTTTCAGTGCCGAAGCTAAACCAATAACTGTGACCAATTTGGACTGTTTGGAGAACCAAATATCACCAGCAAAAGTTATTATTTCCAGTGAAGTGGCACGACTTGATTCCAAGCATGACAAGAGTAAGTAACCCTTGTCTAAAATATAATATTAATTTAATTTTTAATCCTTTTTTCCAGATGTGAACTGCACTTGTGTTATTTGGCCCTTTTACGATGATTACTACGTTTGTGAAGAGGACTTGGTAAGTTTGAAAAATACGTTATATTTAGATTAAATTGAAAAAAAAATCGTCACACAACCAAGTGAAACCAATATTGTGCTGCAATGTTTGCTTCTACCAAGCTTCAGTATCTATATCTTAGGTGAATGAAAAATACATCTAGCTATAGATACTGAAGAAGTTGTACATCAATTTTGTAAACTCGATTTGTTTCTAGCTCATAGATGAGAACAAAAGGAGAATCATATGCAACATCGCCTCCAGGAGGTACTGGGAGTGGTTGACCATCATGTTAGCCTTTATCATCGTATATGCCTCTATTATGGTTATACTACTCGTTAAGCAAATTTGTTACTACAAGAAAAAGCCAAAAGTTTACAATTTGGTCAGATTACAATTACGTCCCAAGGTTGCTGCTGATGTTAATGTTGATGAATATATGTAAGTAGAGTTGTATTTGTATATTCGTACTCTTTTTTTTTTCTATTTTCCGAATTTTACAGTATGTTGCAATTTAAGAGGTTTTATTCAAATTTGGTAGAATACTAAGAGTTTGTGTTGGTTATGGAAATAAATTGGGTACAATAGTAATTACAGATTGACTATATAGTATTTCTGATGTGATATTTATCTTTTTTCAACGTCTCATTTTGCTGTATTTCTGATTCCATAAGTCTGGTTGCAATGAACTTGAAGGGATCAAGTAGTAAACAAATTCATATTTAAGACAGTGGATTTGAGCTGACTCATTTTTAAGATTTGATTAAATTTTACTGGTTTCCTGACTTATTGTTGCCCTGACTCTGACAGGTTTTACCTTAATAGGTGAAGCGACTTTTCTTATTATTATTAGAATTTTAACTTCATTTCCAGCTTCTCACAAAAAAAAAAAAAACTAATTTCAAATATGCAGATGCTTCAAAAAGACGATAAAACTTGTAAAAATATGTATATTGGTGATTAGTCTTAAGTATATTTTAGGTATAGAAATTTAACGGCAGTAGTAGTATATAATGTGAAGGAAATCACAGCAAAAACAGTTTATATTACGGTATTTGTTGGATTTTTCAATTCTTCACCAGGACCTTTCAATATTGTCAATAACAATTAACAATGTTGAAGGGTCCTGCTGAAGAAGTGAAAACTTGTCAAAATTTAACAGGTAACGTAATATAGACTGTTTTGGCCGAAGTCCCTATGATTTCCTTCTCATTAAATAATAGGTATATAATTATAATTTTGGAACTTATTTATTCAGAGACTCTATTTTGGGTTTCAGTTAATAACATCGGAAAAAAAAATTGCTATCCTTATAGAAACTCTGACAATACTTTTAAGGTTTGCAACACTTCAAGGTATACTTAATATGAGCTTAAATCCGACATTATGCAATGCTGGAAAGGAAAATCAACATTTCAAACTGACGGACTTTTTCGTTTGTTGTTTTGCATATTGTTGAAGGCAAAATGATGATAATTTCCTCTGATTGTCCTAAATTTCCTCTCAATTTGTACACCAGATTTTTTCATTTTCAACTTTTCAATTTTTCAAAATCTGAAAATCTAGTCTCTGTGAGTGAAACAAAAAAATACAGCCTTCGATATTCCAGGAAAATATTGTTTCAGCATTTTTCGATGTTTTTAATTATTTCTTCGTTTCGTTCAAACCTAATTTCACGCTTATTTGATACGGTCTCTATTCAAACGGGAGATTTTGGCATAATAATTCATGGAGATTTTTGCGGGTGACCATTTTTAAA
The DNA here is from genome assembly GCA_917834065.1 of Ceutorhynchus assimilis. NCBI lineage: Eukaryota > Metazoa > Arthropoda > Insecta > Coleoptera > Curculionidae > Ceutorhynchus > Ceutorhynchus assimilis. Next base: position 12,610,195 of record OU892281.1, read on the forward strand.
GCGGTTTCTTACTGGCACTGGGGATTTAATTTGTAACCGGAACCTATAGAAACTGATTTAATAATTGTACAGTTGGTCCAGCAAAAATCTTAAATAGGTATTAATATTAACTATGTATACTTACAAGATTTTCTAGCTACAAAGTTTGCACAATTTGAATGTGGAGATTTCTTGCGGGTGACCTTTTTAAGTGAGTTTTTAAAGGTTTCGGTTTTAACCGGAATCTATCAAAACACACTTAATACAATGTAAAGCTGGTCCAGAAGAAATCTTAGTTAAGGTTCTAATATAATCTAATTTAGAAATTAGTTTTAGTTCTTGATATCCCCGAAATGTTGGGTGGGGATCAAATTTCTGGAAACTAAATTTAAATATAATTCACATCACATGAATCTGATCACATTTTTTTGTTATACTTATTTAGAAATTTGATCTCCATTCAAAAAATTAGGGGATTGATTGGAATATAGCATCTTGATGAGTGAGTATTACTTTTAAAAGATTTCTCGCAGTAGACCTTTTTCAAGCCAGTTTCTATGTTTTTTTTTTTTTAAATCTCATTTTAGAAATCTTAATTTTTGATGTACCTACATACATATCAATATTTTCTATTTTAGAATTATTATTATTTTTAACATTATTTAAATTACCTCTGACAGGTCTTCAGCCTGGGTTGTAAATAATACAACAGCTCAACTTTAAACTACTTTTCTCACTGAATTTAGTCTGTCGAATTCCCAATTAAACCCCTTGACAATAGTTATATCAGAGTTATATCAAATTTCATCTCAACTGTCAGTTATGACATTACTTTTCCTACCTGGCCAACAATGGCACCCCAAACATATAAAACTACAAAAATAAAAGTAACTATTCAATGTTCAAAACAACTATTCACTTTCACAGTTCTAGCAAAACGCAACAACACAGACACAATACACCACAACTTCATTGTAAGTTTTTTTTTGTAAGTATAGAATTTAAAAAAAAAAATTGAAAGACCCATACTTCAATAATACATTCCCTAGATTTAATTTTGCTTTTTTCATATTTTCTTTTTTCTTGTATCTTATTGTTTCTTGTGTGCTTATTGAATCGAATCATGAATTAGTGATTTCTTGCGCTTGGACGTTTTTCAGGCCAGTTTTTTAAGTTGCTGCTACTTCTTTACCCTGATGAAGGGTTTGAATTTAACTGAAACGTAAAAAAAAATCATCTAATAAATTATACTTCTGGTTCATTTGGGTTAGTATCCTATTTCAATGTAAATTCTGAAAATTCACATCAATTTTTTTTTTTCTTGTACTGGTCAATTTTTATAAATTTCTTTTTTGTTTTTCTTTTGCCTTGAAAGGTTTTAAGTAAACTGGACTTGATAAATTGTAAAGCAAAGGTCAGCAGAAATCTTAGTTTTTAAGGTATTAGTAGATATGTAATTTTAGGAACTATATTTTTAATTTTTCTTATTTAAGAATAATATTTTTGTAATTTTTTTGTTTCATCATTTTATTCAATTTTTTACATTATTATGGAGACTGTATAGTAGTTGTAGGTTTTTATCAATTTTTTTTTTCTTGTATATGTATTTTTATCTCATGTCTATAAATCAGATTTTAACTTGTTAAACACACTTCTTATTAGCTTTTAGTGATTTCCTGCGATTGGGCCATTTTTAGATCAGCTTTTTTAAGTTGCTGCTATTTCTTGAGGGGTTTGAATTCAACCGGAACTTATGAAAATTGATCTAATACATTGTATAGCTGGTCCAGCAGAAATCTTAATTAATAAGGTACCTATTTGTTATTAAACTTAGGAATTAATAACTTAGTTTTAGTTTGGGTTAGTTTTAAGGAAATACAGGGTCAGTGCGAAAGCATGAAAGGAACGTGCCTAATAATTTTTAAGAGATTTCTTGTAGTAGACCTATTTCAGGTCAGTTTTTATAAGTTTTTCTTTTTGGTCTTGATCAGTTTTAACCTTACTTAAAAAATTGTAAAGGAGAGGTCAGCAGAAATCTTAACTTTGAGATTTGAGAGTATTAATAATTTCAGGAACTATTTAAATTTTTTTGTATAATATCATTCGAGAGACTGGGTTATAGTTTTTTTTAGTAGAATTTTCGAAAATATGATGAATTTTCATCTACAATAATTGTTTTTATTTTTTTGTTTCTTGTCTATTTATTCTGTTATCTTATGCCTATAAATCCAGTCTCTATACTATCCAATAATGGCCTTCAATTGCCATTGCCATTGAACCTCTTTTCTAGTTGCGGTTAAGTATGGTTGTACTTCAAAGTTTCAATTTAGGAAATTTATAAAAACTGACTTGATAAATTGTACAGTTTGGTCCAAGAGGAATCTTAAGTTATAAGATGTAGCCATTAAGAACGTAATAATTGTATTTTTATTTTTATACTTAGACTGTGATCTTGTTATCAAATATTTGTTTTTTTTTTGTATATTTTTATCTGATTTCTATAAATCAGATATTAAAACTTGTCAAATGGACCACATGCTATAGCTTTTAGTGATTTCTTGCATTTGGACCTTTTTTGGATTAGTTTTCCTAAGTTGCTGCTATTTCCCTTATGCGAGGTTTGAATTTAACCGGAACTTATAAAAATTGATCTAATACATTGTATAGCTGGTCCGGCAGAAATCTTAGTTATTAAGGTACCTAGGTACTTATTATTATTTTTAGCAATTGATAACTTAGTTTTAGTTTTTGACGCCTAGTAACAGTATCGTATTTTAATATTACATCATAAACGAAAGTAACCAAAAATGAGCTCTTAAAATAGTTTAAATTTCGTGAGGTAGACCTTTTTCAGGTCAGTTTTTATAAGTTGGCTTTTTTGTTTTGGTCAGTTTAACCGAGAGTTTAACCTTACTTGATAACTTGCAAAAAGAGGTCAGCAGAAATCTTTACTTTCAACTCTTTTTAATTTTTTTTGTGATTTATTTTTTTGTTCAATTTTCGAGCTTCTTGTCTATTTTTTTCTGTTATTTATCTATACATATATGTCGTATTAGAACGTCTTTCTTCGTTGTCCGACACCTAATTTCCATCCTCTTTTATCGTCGCAATCCTCTGATGAAGATGGACTTTTGTATGGTCTTCTGCTATTCCAGTTTGGGCCTCATTTTCTTCTACCTGTTGGTTGCCAATGTAGCATTTTTCTGGGCCACCTGGTATTTGGCATTCGTTCTACGTGCTTGTACCAGATAAGTTGTTTCTTTTCAATGTCCTGAGCTATCGATCCTTTTATTCCTATTTGTTGATTTATATTGTCGTTCCTTATTCTCTCTCTTTGTGAGATTCGCACGGATCTTCTAATAGCATCCATTTCAATTGCTTCCACTTTTTCTTTTGTCTGTAATTCTCCAAGTCTCGCTTACATATAGAAGGCTGCTCTTTATCATTGTCTCGTTATTATATATGTTACTGTAAATGCCCGAAATTCGGTAAAACCTAGGATAAGCGCGCTAAACCTAGGATTTACCAAAAGCAAGTGGTGAAAGCCCGAAAACTAGGTATTTTGTTTCCATTTCGGACTTTTACCGGACACAAACAGTAAATCTTAGGATTTACCACACCGCATTGGTAAAAGTACGAATACCACTGATACACGTTACAGAAATCGATATCGTGAAACGATAATCGTTAAGAAAATTAAGAAAATTTCTTGAGTCCTGGAGATTTTCCATCTCAGGAAAATAGCGTAAGAAGTACAGTGCGAAAATTGTCGTTATGTAGTTGCCAATGATTTAAGAAATGCAATTGTATTCGAAAATGTTCCACCAAAAGATGTTTATTCAGATCCTCTAAACTAAATACTCTGCAATTCTAAATGCCATGGAAGTTTACCCTGTACCAATAAATAAATATTTCTATAAGTGGACATTTTAATCCATTCATTTCATTAAAAAAATGGTTTTGACATTTAAGTACCTATAGTTTTTCGAAAGTCAATTGGAACAAGGTGAACATGACTCAAAACTGGTGGCTGACTAAAGGCAGTGCATTTCTTATGGAAATATCCAGTGACCAGTCAGCTACCAGTTGGTATCTTGTTTTAACTGAGTTTGAAAATACTATACCTACTTTTTGCAATATTAGGTTTGTTCGGACATATATGAACAAATGCCAAATGCGCAAACGCAGTTCAATTCAGAACTAATTCTGAACCAAGTCCGAACAAACCTATTATTAGTACTTGAATTATTGTTTTTTTTTTTAATATCTCGTTTAAGGCCACTATGATTTCTGTTCACATTTAAGAATATTAAAACAAAAAGTGTTTCGGTGCGACTTTTTGTTTCATTTATAAAGTATCTTATTTTTAGACATTGAAATTTTAACGATTATCGATTTCTGTAACGTATCAGTGGTATTCGTACTTTTACCAATGCGTTATGGTAAATCCTAAGATTAACTGTTTGTGTCCGGTAAAAGTCCCAAATGGAAGTAAAATAACTAGTTTTCGGGCTTTTACCACTTGCTTCTGGTAAATCCTAGGTTTAGCGCGCTTATCCTAGGTTTTACCGAATTTCGGACATTTACAGTAACATATATATTATTGCCATGTAGTTTCAAGTTGACCGTTAGGATATTTTCATCTACAGCTTCCCAGTTATTAATTTTGTTTTTTTCTAGTTTTTCCTTATCAGTATAGATATCCCTCTAGCAGCTCTCATCTCCTTTGACAGTCCAGTAAAAAGATGAACATTTTCGGTGTCACTCCCGTTTTTTTTTGGTTTCGGTCAGTGCTCCTAAATCGATGTTGAATTTCTGATGCAATAATATCCGTTTTTAGTCTAATACCCTCTACATTCCACGTAGAAAAATGCATAGTTCATTTTCTTTGCCGTGTTTGTCGTCTTCGTGATCCGTGCAATGTAGAGCACTCATAGCTAGGCAAATCTTGAAAATGGCCCTCAATTCCAGGCAGAGGGTGCTAAGAAATCCCTATAAATTCGGTCTCTACTAACTAAGAATGGCCCAAAAGTAATTTCTTGCCATTAGACCTCTTTTCTAATTGCGGTTAAGTATGTAAATTCAAAATTTCAATTTATGAAAACTGACTTGATAGAATGTACAGTTTGGTCTAAGAGGAATCTCAATTTATGAAATGTAGCTATTAAGAACTAATCAATAATAATTGTGAAATTGCATTTGCGCACTTGGACTGTGATATTTTTATCAAATAGGTTTTTTTTTTTTGTATATTTTTATCTGATACCAATCAGATCTTAAAACATGTTAAATGGGCTATATATTAGTTTTTAGTGATTTCTTGCCCTTGGACCTTTTTTAGGTCAGTTTTTCTAAGTTGCTCCTATTTCTTCACCCTTATGAAGGGTTTGAATTTTGAATTTAGCCTTATAAAAATTGATCTAATACATTGTATAGCTGGTCCAGCAGAAATCTTAATTATTAAGGTTCCGCTACTTATTATTAATCTAAGAAATTGATAGCTTAGTTTCAGTTTTTGTTTGTTTTAAACAATAGTTATATAATTATAATTTTAGGGTTTTATTTATTCAGATACTGGATTTTTGGACAAGAGCTCCCCTGATAACATCATCTGAAATTATAAAAAAATTAGAAAACTTCGCATCCGTTACATCTAGAGATTGACAGATTTCTTAAAATTTCCCATAACTTCCTTAAGATTTTCCTTGAGTTTCCTAAGATTTCTGTAGTAACGTCTATATAAATTCATGTAAAATTCCATATTTTATTCCACACTATTATACAATCTCATATCATGGATGATTTCCACTGATTTCTTCTAATTACCAGTAAGATTTCCCTGATAACATAATATCCAATTATAAAGATTTTCAAAAACTGCGCATCCTAGATCCTGATTGATTGATTTCCTCAAGATTTCCTATGATTAACCCAAGACTTCTCCTGAGTTCTTTAATATTTCCTTAAGATTTCCCATGATTGCTTTAGATTTCCTCTCGATTATTCTCATCACTATTTTCAGATTCTACTGAAAGATTTTTTTTCTGGGACTTTCTGGACATTTTTTCTTGTTTTTTCATCTGAGTTAAGGTCATCTCTCTACACCAGTTTACCCCTCGTGAAATATATACTACTATTTTCAACTCTGGAATTTTTGAAATCTGGAAATTTAGTCTCTCTAGTGAATCAGACTGTCTTATAACGACTTGAACAATAATGTTTAGTGATTTTTGCAAGTGGCCTTTGGAAAAGTATTAATAGGTCAAAGGGTACATTGTTGTATCCAAAAACCTATTGAAACTTAGTTGTATAGCAGGCCCAGCGAAAATCTGATTATTTTAAGATATTTTAACTAGATATAAAATCAAGTGGCATATCTACTTTAATAATTAAAGGCCGAATTCTAAGGATTCTTATTAATTTTTTTCTCGTTTAGATAATCAAATCTTTTCAACCAAAATTGATTAATACACCAATGCTGGAAAGGAAAATCAACATTTCAAATTGACAGACTTTTCTCTAGCGGAATTGTTTTGAGAATTTCATACATCTGTCAAAACTGGTATTCCAACAATAAATTGACATGTTTTGATTGTTGATTTGAACCAATCAGATTGTAATTACGCGATAATTTGCACAAGTGCAAATTATCAGATAATTGCATACTAACTGGTGCGAAAACTGGTGTTTTGACATTTTTTGACAAAAAATTTAAATTTTTGATTTATGAAATTCTCTCATTAAATACAACTCGTGCAATGGAAATATATTTATAATTTTCGACAAATTTGCACTCATGCGTTTTTAACTGAAAATGCATTCGGGCAAATTTCCCAAAAATTATCAATAATTTCCATTGCACTAGTTATATTACTATTGAATATTGTTGTTGAAAGCAAAATGATGATAATTTCCACTGATTGCCTTACATTTCCTCAGACTTCCTCTTAATTTCCTCTAAGTCCAAAATATTTCAACTTTGCTGGTATTAATCTTTCTCTGGTGTAAATAATCAAATCTTTTCAACCAAAATTCTTTCATATTTCTTATAAATTTGGTCTTTTTTAATTTAAAAAGTGTGAAAAATGATATGATTTTGATTCAATTAGTTCATAGAGATTTTTGCGAGTGACCATTTTTGAAGCGGTTTTTTACTGGCACTGGGCGAGTCAATCTAACCGGAACCTATAAAAACTGATTTAATAATTTGTACAGTTGGTCCAGCAAAAATCTTAATTAGGAATTAGTATTAATTATATATAGGTAGATACACTTATCAGATTTCAGCTCATATTTTCAGTCGTTACTTACCAAAGTACTGTTATCCAATTTAATAACATATCCAAAGTGTTCACATATAATATAGCAATTTCTTAAGGGTAACCTTTTTAAGTGAGTTTTTTAGAGTTACTGTTTCAACTGGAATCTATCAAAACACTCTTAATACAATGTATAGCTGTTCCAGAAGAAATCTTAGTTAAGATTTTAATATAATTTGATTTACCTCTTGAGGACTTATATTACTTTTAAAAGATTTCTCGCAGTAGACCTTTTTCAAGTCGGTTTCTAAAGCTGCTGTTTGTTTTTCTTCTAATCTCATCTTAACAGTCCCAATTTTTAATTTACATGCCCTAGTGTGTGTACCTACATATTATTATTTTCTATTTCAAAATTATTATTGTTTTTGACATTATTTGAGTGACGACTGGTTTGACCTTTTGGTCAGTTTTTATAAACTGCTTTTTTGGTTCAATTTAGGAAACTTAAAAAAACTTACTTGATAAATTTGTACAGTTTGGTCTAAGAGGAATCTCAATTAATGAGATGTAGCTATTAAGAACTAATCAATAATTGTAAAATTGCATTTACGTACTTGGACTGTGATATTTTTATCAAATAGGTATTTGTTTTTTTTTTTGTATATTTTTATCTGATACAAATCAGATCTTAAAACATGTTAAATGAGCTATATACTAGTTTTTAGTGATTTCTTGCCCTTGGACCTTTTTTAAGTCAGTTTTTCTAAGCTGCTCCTATTTCTTCACCCTTATGAAGGGTTTGAATTTTGAATTTAGCCTTAAAAAAATTGATCTAATACATTGTATAGCTGGTCCAGCAGAAATCTTAATAATTAAGGTTCCGCTACTTATTATTGATCTAAGAAATTGATAGCTTAGTTTCAGTTTTTGTTTGTTTTAAACAATAGTTATATAATTATAATTTTAGGGTTTTATTAATTCAGAGGCTGGATTTTTGGACGACAGCTCCCTTGATAACATCATCTAAAATTATAAAAAAAATTGGAAAACTTCGCGTCCGTTACATCTAGAGATTGACTGATTTCTTAAAATTTCCCATAATTTCCTTAAGATTTTCCTTGATTTTCCTAAGATTTCTGTAATAACGTCTATATACATCCATGTAAAATTTCATATTTTATTCCACACTATTATACAATTTCATATCATGAATGATTTCCCTTGATTTCTTCTAATTACCAGTTAGATTCCCCTGATAACATAATATCAAATTATAAAGATTTTCGAAAACTGTGCATCCTAGATCCTGATTAATTGATTTCCTCAAGATTTCCTATGATTAACCCAAGACTTCTCCTGAGTTCTTTAATATTTCCTTAAGATTTCCCATGATTGCTTTAGATTTCCTCTCGATTATTCTCATCACTATTTTCAGATTCTACTGAAAGATTTTTTTTCTGGGACTTTCTGGACATTTTTTCTTGTTTTTTCATCTGAGTTAAGGTCATCTCTCTACACCAGTTTACCCCTCGTGAAATATATACTACTATTTTCAACTCTGGAATTTTTGAAATCTGGAAATTTAGTCTCTCTAGTGAATCAGACTGTCTTATAACGACTTGAACAATAATGTTTAGTGATTTTTGCAAGTGGCCTTTGGAAAAGTATTAATAGGTCAAAGGGTACATTGTTGTATCCAAAAACCTATTGAAACTTAGTTGTATAGCAGGCCCAGCGAAAATCTGATTATTTTAAGATATTTTAACTAGATATAAAATCAAGTGGCATATCTACTTTAATAATTAAAGGCCGAATTCTAAGGATTCTTATTAATTTTTTTCTCGTTTAGATAATCAAATCTTTTCAACCAAAATTGATTAATACACCAATGCTGGAAAGGAAAATCAACATTTCAAATTGACAGACTTTTCTCTAGCGGAATTGTTTTGAGAATTTCATACATCTGTCAAAACTGGTATTCCAACAATAAATTGACATGTTTTGATTGTTGATTTGAACCAATCAGATTGTAATTACGCGATAATTTGCACAAGTGCAAATTATCAGATAATTGCATACTAACTGGTGCGAAAACTGGTGTTTTGACATTTTTTGACAAAAAATTTAAATTTTTGATTTATGAAATTCTCTCATTAAATACAACTCGTGCAATGGAAATATATTTATAATTTTCGACAAATTTGCACTCATGCGTTTTTAACTGAAAATGCATTCGGGCAAATTTCCCAAAAATTATCAATAATTTCCATTGCACTAGTTATATTACTATTGAATATTGTTGTTGAAAGCAAAATGATGATAATTTCCACTGATTGCCTTACATTTCCTCAGACTTCCTCTTAATTTCCTCTAAGTCCAAAATATTTCAACTTTGCTGGTATTAATCTTTCTCTGGTGTAAATAATCAAATCTTTTCAACCAAAATTCTTTCATATTTCTTATAAATTTGGTCTTTTTTAATTTAAAAAGTGTGAAAAATGATATGATTTTGATTCAATTAGTTCATAGAGATTTTTGCGAGTGACCATTTTTGAAGCGGTTTTTTACTGGCACTGGGCGAGTCAATCTAACCGGAACCTATAAAAACTGATTTAATAATTTGTACAGTTGGTCCAGCAAAAATCTTAATTAGGAATTAGTATTAATTATATATAGGTAGATACACTTATCAGATTTCAGCTCATATTTTCAGTCGTTACTTACCAAAGTACTGTTATCCAATTTAATAACATATCCAAAGTGTTCACATATAATATAGCAATTTCTTAAGGGTAACCTTTTTAAGTGAGTTTTTTAGAGTTACTGTTTCAACTGGAATCTATCAAAACACTCTTAATACAATGTATAGCTGTTCCAGAAGAAATCTTAGTTAAGATTTTAATATAATTTGATTTACCTCTTGAGGACTTATATTACTTTTAAAAGATTTCTCGCAGTAGACCTTTTTCAAGTCGGTTTCTAAAGCTGCTGTTTGTTTTTCTTCTAATCTCATCTTAACAGTCCCAATTTTTAATTTACATGCCCTAGTGTGTGTACCTACATATTATTATTTTCTATTTCAAAATTATTATTGTTTTTGACATTATTTGAGTGACGACTGGTTTGACCTTTTGGTCAGTTTTTATAAACTGCTTTTTTGGTTCAATTTAGGAAACTTAAAAAAACTTACTTGATAAATTTGTACAGTTTGGTCTAAGAGGAATCTCAATTAATGAGATGTAGCTATTAAGAACTAATCAATAATTGTAAAATTGCATTTACGTACTTGGACTGTGATATTTTTATCAAATAGGTATTTGTTTTTTTTTTTGTATATTTTTATCTGATACAAATCAGATCTTAAAACATGTTAAATGAGCTATATACTAGTTTTTAGTGATTTCTTGCCCTTGGACCTTTTTTAAGTCAGTTTTTCTAAGCTGCTCCTATTTCTTCACCCTTATGAAGGGTTTGAATTTTGAATTTAGCCTTAAAAAAATTGATCTAATACATTGTATAGCTGGTCCAGCAGAAATCTTAATAATTAAGGTTCCGCTACTTATTATTGATCTAAGAAATTGATAGCTTAGTTTCAGTTTTTGTTTGTTTTAAACAATAGTTATATAATTATAATTTTAGGGTTTTATTAATTCAGAGGCTGGATTTTTGGACGACAGCTCCCTTGATAACATCATCTAAAATTATAAAAAAAATTGGAAAACTTCGCGTCCGTTACATCTAGAGATTGACTGATTTCTTAAAATTTCCCATAATTTCCTTAAGATTTTCCTTGATTTTCCTAAGATTTCTGTAATAACGTCTATATACATCCATGTAAAATTTCATATTTTATTCCACACTATTATACAATTTCATATCATGAATGATTTCCCTTGATTTCTTCTAATTACCAGTTAGATTCCCCTGATAACATAATATCAAATTATAAAGATTTTCGAAAACTGTGCATCCTAGATCCTGATTAATTGATTTCCTCAAAATATCACCTGAGTTCTTCAATCAATCCTCATGATTTCCCATGATTGCTTTAGATTTCCTCTCGATTGTTCTCATCACTATTTTCAGATTCTACTAAAATATTTTTTTTACTGGGATTTTCTGGGCATTTTTACTTGTTTCTTCATCTTAGTTAAGGTCATCTCTATACTCTGCGGATTACTCCTCGTGAAATATTTACTACTATTTTCAACTCTTGAATTTCTGAAATCTGGAAATTTAGTCTCTGTGAGTGAAACAGACTCTCTTATAACGACTTGAACAATAATGTTTAGTGGTTTTTGCAGGTGGCCTTTGGAAAAGTATTAATAGGTCAAAGGGTACATTGTTGTATCCAAAAACCTAATGAAACTTAGTTGTATAGCAGGCCCAGCAAAAATCTGATAATTTTAAGATATTTTAACTAGATATAAAATCAAGTGGCATATCTACTTTAATAATTAAAGGCCGAATTTTAAGAATTGCTATTAATTTTTTTCTCGTCTAGATTATCAAATCTTTTCAACCAAAATTGATTAATAATACAGCAAAGCAGGAAAGGAAAATCAACATTTCAAATTGACAGACTTTTCTCTAGCGGAATTGTTTTGAATATTGTTGTTGAAGGCAAAATGATGATAATTTCCACTGATTGCCTTAGATTTCCTCAGACTTTCTCTTAATTTCCTCCAAGCCCAAAAATATTTCAACTTTGTTAATATTAATCTTTCTCTGGTATAGATAATCAAATCTTTTCAACCAAAATTGTTTCATATTTATAAATTCGGTCTTTTTTCATTTAAAAAGTGTGAAAAATTATAAGAGTATTGCAAGATTTCTCGCGGGTGACCTTCTTAGGTAAGTTTTTATAGGCTACGATTTTTTTTTGTCAATGGCAGTTAATTTAACCGGAACCTATAGAAACGGACCTAATAATTATTGTACAGTGGTCCAGCAGAAATCTTAATTAAGGTAATATTAATTTAGGAAATATTTTAAATTAGAAGAGATACCTAATGTCTAGAGACCGGATTTTGAATAACATTTTTGAAACTATAGCCAATTCAGCCTTTGATATTCCAGGAAAATATTATTCCAGCATTTATCTCCGATATTTTTAATTATTTCTACGTCTTGTTCAACCTTAATTTCTCGCCTATTCGATTCGGTCTCTATTCAAAAAAAGTCAAGTGGTTCTGATGCAATTAGTTTATAGAGATTTTGCGAGTGATCATTTTTAAAGCGGTTTTTTACTGGCACTGGGCGATTTAATTTAACCGGAACCTATAAAAACCGATTTAACAATTTGTACAGTTGGTCCAGCAAAAATCTTAAATAGGAATTAGTATTAACTATGTATAGGTACATTTATCAGATTTTAGCTCATATTTTTACTTATTACTTACTAAAGTACTGTTAATAACATATCCAAAGGGTGCAAATATAATGTAGCGATTTTTTGTGGGTGACCTTTTATTTTTTTTATTAATAATATTTTTTTTTTGTTTGTATATTTTTATCTGATACAAATCAGATTTTAAAACATTTTAAATGGCCAATTTACTAGCTTTTAGTGATTTCTTGCCCTTGGACCTTTTTTAGGTCAGTTTTCCTAAGTTGCTGCTATTTCTTTGCCCTTATGAAGGGTTTGAATTTTAAATTTAGCCGGAACTTATAAAAATTGATCTAATACATTGTATAGCTGGTCCAGCAGAAATCTTAATTATTAAGGTTTTGCTGCTTATTATTAATCTAAGAAATTGATAGCTTAGTTTTAGTTTTTGTTTGTTTTAAATAATAGGTGTGCAATTATAATTTTATTGATTTTTTATTCAGAGACTGGATTTTGGGTTTCAGTTATTTAGGAAATACCATCAAAAAAAAAAAAATGTTGCTGTCCTCAAAAACTCCGATAATACCTATATCCTATTCACAATCTGTAGTCCAAAAGTACAGGTAAATTTATCACCCTTCCCTATCAAATAGCATTGAAAGGTGATAAATTTTACCTGTACCTTTGGACTACAGATTGTGAATAGATATTACTTTCCAAATTTGCAACACTGTATTTTCAAGATATAGTTATAGATAATATGAGCTTACATTCATCATTATCAATTTTTAACAGCAATGCTGAAAAGGAACTATGAAGTCATATATAGGCCGGTGTTCCATAAGAAAAAACTGACCATCTATCAAACTTTGACATTTCTAAATAAACAAAAAAGTTTTTGACATCGGATTCAATAATTTCGAGTAAAACCCCAAAACTTTTGTATATATATTTTTTTGATATCTCTTCATATAACCCCTGTAGTGGAGGGGTCAATATATGAGGAAAGACCCTGTACAATTTTATATTTTATTGCACACTATTATACAATCTCATGTCATGGATGATTTCCCCTGATTTCTTCTAATTACCAGTAAGATTTCCCTGATAACATAATATCAAATTATAAAGATTTTCAAAAACTGCGCATCCTAGATCCTGATTGATTGATTTCCTCAAGATTTCCTATGATTAACCCAAGACTTCTCCTGAGTTCTTTAATATTTCCTTATGATTTCCCATTATTGCTTTAGATTTCCTCTCGATTATTCTCATCACTATTTTCAGATTCTACTGAAAGATTTTTTTTCTGAGACTTTCTTGGCATTTTTTCTTGTTTCTTACTCTTGCGGTTTACCCCTCGTAAAATATGTAGGTACCTACTACTATATTCAACTCTTGAATTTTTGAAATCTGGAAATCTGGTCTCTGTGCGAGGGAAGCAAAGTGTCCTATGTCGTCTTGACCAATAATGTTTAGTGAATTTTGCAGGTGGCCTTTGGAAAAGTATTAATAGGTCGAAGGGTACATTGTTGTATCCAAAAACCTATTGAAACTTAGTTGTATAGCAGGCCCAGCAAAAATCTGATAGTTTTAAGATATTTTAACTAGATATAAAATCAAGTGGCATATCTACTTTAATAATTAAAGGCCGAATTTTAAGAATTGCTATTAATTTTTTTCTCGTTTAGATAATAAAATCTTTTCAACCAGAATTGTTTCATATTTTTTATAAATTCGGTCTTTTTTAATTTAAAAAGTGTGAAAAATGATAACAGGGCGGTAAAAAGTATTGCAAGATTTCTCGCGGGTGACCTTTTTAGGTAAGTTTTTATAGGCTACGCCAATGGCAGTTGATTTAATCGGAACCTATAGAAACGGACTTAATAATTTTTGTACAGTGGTCCAGCAGAAATCCTAATTAAAGTAATATTAATTTAGGAAATATTTTAAATAAAAAGAGATACCTAATGTCTAGAGACCGGATTTTGAATAACATTTTTGAAACTATAGCCAATTCAGCCTTTGATATTCCAAGAAAATATTATTCCAGCATTTGTCTCCGATATTTTTAATTATTTCTACGTCTTGTTCAACCTTAATTTCACGCCTATTTGATTCGGTCTCTATTCAAAAAAAGTCAAGTGGTTCTGATGCAATTAGTTTATAGAGATTTTGCGTGTGATCATTTTTAAAGCGGTTTTTTACTGGCACTGGGCGATTCAATCTAACCGGAACCTATAGAAACTGATTTAATAATTTGTACAGTTGGTCCAGCAAAAATCTTAAATAGGAAAGAGTATTAATTATGTATAGGTACACTTATCAGATTTTAGCTCATATTTTTACTTTTTTTTATCAATTTAATAACATAGGTATCCAAAGTGTGCGCATATAATGTATTGATTTCTTGCGGGTGACCTTTTTAAGTGATTTTTTCAAAGTTACGGTTTCAACCGGAATCTATCAAAACACATTCAATACAATGTATAGCTGGTCCAGAAAAAATCTTAGTTAAGATTTTAATATAATTTAATTTAGAAATTAATTTTAGTTTTTGATATCCTCGAAATGTTGGGTGGGGATCGAATTTCTGAAAACTAAATTTAAATATAATTCACATCACATGAATCTGATCACATTTTTTTGTAATACTTAGTTATAAATTTGATCTCGGTTCAAAAAATAGGGGATTGATTGGCTTGGGGATATGAGAAGTTGTGTTACATACTTTTAAAAGATTTCTCGCAGCAGACCTTTTTCAAGTTAGTTTCTAAAGTTGCTGCTTGTTTTTTTTTTAATCTCATCTTAACAGTTCCAATTTTTAATTTACCTACCTTAGTGTACCTACATATTATTATTTTCTATTTCAAAATTATTATTATTTTTAACATTATTTGAGTAACTGGACTGGTTTGACCTTTTGGTCAGTTTTTATAAATTTTTTATTTTATTTTTTTTTTGCTTTGAGAAGTTTCAATTTAACTGAACTTGATAAATTGTAAAGCAGAGGTCAGCGGAAATCTTAGATTTTAAGGTGTAGATATGTAATTTTAGGAACTAATTTTAGTTTTTTCTATTTCAATTTTATATTTAGGAATATTATTTTTGTTTCATCATTGTATATATTTAATTTTTTACATTAATATAGACACTGTATATTAGATTTTTAGAAAAACTCAAAGGGTAGGGTAGCTTTATTTTAATGTATATTTAAAAATATTATTCTTGTCATTTTTTTTTTTTTTCATTGTAGGTACTGTATTTAATTTTTTTTTTTTTTTTCATGTATATTTTCATCTGGTACTTACAAATCAGATCTTGAAGCTTGTTAAATGAACTTCTTGCTAGCTTTTAGTGATTTCTTGCCCTTGGACCTTTTCTAGGTTAGTTTTTCTGAGTTGCTGCTATTTCTTTGCCCTTATGAAGGGTTTGAATTTAGCCGGAACTTATAAAAATTAATCTAAAACATTGTATAGCTGGTCCAACAAAAATCTTAATTATTAAGGACTTAGAAATTAATAACTTAGTTTTAGTTTTTGACGCCTACGTAATGGGATCGTATTTTAATATAAATTCTAAAAACTTGTCTTGAGAAAATACACTGAAGTAATTTTTTGTTTTTTTTTTTTCAATTTTTTTTTTATATTCTAGATTTATTTCTTAATGCCCATAAATACGATCTTTATTCGAAAAGTAGGGTCAGTGGAAATTATATGTGTCTTGTATTTAATAGTTTTTAGAGATTTCTTGTGGTAGACCTTTTTTAGGTCAGTTTTTATAAGTTGTCTTTTTTGTCTTGGTCAATTTTAGCTAACTTGATAGATTGTAAAGTAGAGGTCAGCAGAAATCTTAACTTTATGAAGAAATTTCATCCACAATAATTGTTTTTATTTTTTTTTAACAAATATTTTTTTGTTTCTTATCTATTTCTTTTCCGTGAGGTATCTATTGTAGATAATGGGTACCGGGTAGTAAACTATCAGTTTGACTATCAGGGAAGTCGAATCAATCCCTGCCCACCGTAGATTCCAGGGACTCTCTGACCCGGAGAGTTAGCACCTGTTTAGGGTTCCTGCTCGGGATTACGAGCGAAGACCATACCGGCAGCGAAGGCGTTAGGGGCGCAGCTTCAAAACGGCTTCAATGGCGTATGTGGCAACCCTGTCTTTAGGGCTAGTTTAAAGACAAATTAATGTTGGGCAGCAGCAACATTAAAAGTGTTTGGTAGGCGTATCGCCAGATATGGAGAGAAAAACGACTCCAAAACACATAATCAAAGGCGCGGCAAGGGCTGCCTGAACGGCTTTGATACTGCGGTGAGGAAGGCAATGGAAAACCTCCTCACTTAAATTCCTAGTAACTAAGAATGACTCAATTAGTTCTTGTACTTCAAAATTTCAATTTGGAAAACTTATAAAAACTGACTTGATAAATTGTACAGTTTGGTCCAAGAGAAATCTAAGTATAGCTATTAGGAACTTATTAATTTTAAAATTTTTGCAACTATTGGTAGGCAATTTCTTAGACTGTGATGGTTTTAGGGTAGGTAGTTTTTAAGTTGTATAAATGTTTGTTTTCTGTAGATACTGTTCTAAATTGAACAACGTACTTTGGCCAAGAATCCGAATTAATTTAAGATATTCAGCTAAGCCGTGTACAGTAAAGATATGGTCTTTCTGGAGTGGAATCTGCAAGCAATTGATCTTTATTGATAGCGTTCTACATATCTATCTAGTGTCCATTTTTTTCTTCTATAAACATCTACAGTTCGTTTGCGGACATGCGCCTTTTCCAAATCAATTCTCCATTTGATCCAGTTACAATTTTGCAGTTGTTCTCTGCATTATCCATTGATTTGTTCTCTTATTTCTCAGTCGAATAAAAATCTCTCCAGCTTTCTTACCAGAATGTAACAAATTCTCCTCCTACAAAGACATCATCATAAAATAGTTTGGAACTTAACTTCTTATCCATGGAGTTTTGAGGAAAGCTCGAAAGCAATGTTACTTAATAGTTTTGATTTGATTTCCTTGGTAATCTCTTATTTGGTCTAATATTGACAGGAATAGCGAAATCTTCATATTTTTCATATTATACTTCACAATAAACAAGATACAAAAAGCAATCAATCTGCAGCGCATGCTCGGCTTTGGAAAGACCACAGCTTGAGGTTTAGCTTAACTTTATATGTAGGTACTTTTTTTCATTTGTGTATTAGAATAAATTAAAATGAATCCTCTGTGAATTATATAAGCATATATTGAAATACTAGCAAAATACCCTATTTAGGCTGGCTAATGATTAAATGAAATTGTTTGTCTATGGCCGGTCTAAAAACTGTACAGTGGGTTCAGCTAAAGTAAATGATTGTTGACATCAGCCAATAAATTTTAGTGAGTGACCTTATAAGAGTCTATTCACTTATCTGAAAAATATCCAAAAATAAATATTATATTGTCTTAGATTTTAATATTTTATTACTAGAAATTGATATTTTCAAAGGTTTTTTTTTTATGTCAAATTTCACCCTATTTCGTGCAAGTGAATGGATTCTTGAGGAGATTTAATTTCCTCAATTGTACAGTTGGTAGAACACTAAAATTTTAGCAATTAAGGTATTTTTAGCATAATTTTAAGACTGGATTGCGAGTTCGAAAACAAAAATTAAATTTGGTTTTTCTTGCACTCTTAAGTTTATAACAAAAATAGTCAATTCCTGCAGATAAATAATGTTTAAATAAATCGCCTATATGTATGTACAGACAAAGAATTAAGATTGAAAAAGTTAGCTGAATTGTAGCCATTTGCTATGTTAAAATTAACTGAACTCTGATGAATTTAACTGAGTAAATTAAGATTTTTGAAGATCTTATTCTAATATTTAATTGCATTCAAAATATCAAATTTAATTTTTGATTTTTAGGGCTTCCTATCCTATGGGTACTTCCAAAGATGATAGGCTACATTTAACAGATTTTTTGCTAGTGACCTTTTTTTGAGTCAGTTATTATAGGTTGAAGATAATTCTTAGTACATTTACCTCGTACATATAAAAACTGACTTAATAAATTGTACAGGAAGGTCTTGCTAAATCTTTGATTGTAATATTTTAACAAGTGTATATTATGTATAATAAATACACTTAAGTATTTGAATTTCATAGTTAGTTACTGTATTAAATTCAATTTTATTTTTTATCACATTAAGTTGTATTCTATGACTATAAGGTGTACATTAAGTGAATGATTAATTGTCCGTCAAACTTGCATTTAGAAAAATGTCAGTGAGTGGCCATATTTTGTACAGTTGGTCGAACGCTGAATTTTTAGTAATTAAGATTAATATATTTAAATTATGGTTGTGAATATTATATATCTAAGTATATATTTAATACTAGCAAAATACCCTATTTAGGCTGGCAGTGAGTGATAGTATAATGGACAAGATGAAATTGTCTGTGTATGGCCGGCCTGAAAAACTGTACAGTGGGTTAAGCTAAAGTACTATAGACATGATTAAAGTTGTCCCCAAAAATTTTAGTGAGTGACCTTATAAGAATCTATCCACTTATCTGAAAAATGCCTGAAATTTCGTTCCAGTTGTCCGGTCAAAATTTAATCATTTGCAAAAATATAAATGTAATATAGATTGGAAATTCTCTCGCTCTACGTCAAATTTCACCATTGCTTCAGGCAAGTGAATGGATTTTTGAGGGGATTGAAATACACCATAATTTTGTTTTCTTCTGATAAGAATTTTTTAACTTTTTTTTCCTTGTTACTGGAGGAAATGAGTTGTATAAAACAAAGATTGTAGTGGAATAGCAATTTTGTTGTGCTTTAATTTTGGTCTTCAGACGTAGCAGGCTGTGCTTTCCGAAGAAGGCTTGGACACAGAAAACGTTTATAAGTAAAGCGTACTTTTTTGAAGTTAAATGAATACTGATTTATTCCGAATCTTACCATTCTTTTTATATTAATTTTTGATAAACTAATTGTGATCAAAACTGCGAATACTTACATAAAACAATACAACAATGACATGCTGAAGTTACAAACTATGGTGTTTTGAATATTTTTATATAGTACTCAAACATTGTCACTTGAACTAAAATCTTATATAACAATCTTAACGTGATATTGAATTAAATAATAAAAAATGTAGATACCTAAATATACGATATCGCTCAAATTACGCTGTAGATCACTGTTTAATTGTTCTAATTAAAAAGACGTCTTTACAGATTTTGGATACAATTTAAAAAGTCAATAATAAATTATTAAGTTTTCCTTTTTCTTTTACTCTGGTTCTGTTATGATTATGAAACGAATGCAAAAAGAAAATTTAATTTACCGAGTATAAATGGAGAAAATAGAATAAAAATCTTCCATGTTGAAAACAAAATTACCCATGAGTGTTCAATCTCCTTAATTGTACAGTTGGTAGATCACTAAAATTTTAGCAATTAAGTTATTTTTTTTTTAGATATAGTTCTATTTAAGGCTTGTACATTACTTAAAAATGATTTTATATAAGCTTATTCGTTTTTAGAGATTTTTTGCGGGTGGTCTCATTTAGGTCAATTTTCATAAGTCACAATCATGTTGACTGTGACTTATAAAAATTACTTAATAAATTGTACATTGAAGACCTAGCTTAAATCTTAGTTTATAATATTCTGTGTTTTTAATTTTGTATATCACTTATATGTAGGTATATTTCCGTTAAAATATTGCTAATTTTTTTAAGGCTCAGTTTTTAGTTTCTAATATGTAGGTATTAGTGTATTTAAGACTACTTTTAAGGCATGAGACTGGATTGCGAGTTTGAAAAAATAATTAATTTTGGATTCCAATATTCACAAAATGTTTCAATAAATCGCCTAAAAACAAATAAGAAGATTCTGATATTTCAATCCAATTCAAAATACCAAATTTAATTTTCGATTTTTAGGACTTCTAAATCCGGTCCATATTGCAATAGAGACTGAAGTTTAAAAAATTAACAGATTTTTTGCTAGTGACCTTTTTTTTTGAGTCAGTTGTTATAAGTTGAGAACAATTGCTTGTTACATTTACCTAGAACATACAAAAACTGACTCAATAAATTGTACAGGAAGGTCTTGCTAAGATCTTCTTTTTTTAGTTTGTTATAAGGTTTAATAATTATGTGTATATGTCTATAACTTAGATATAAGGTGTATAATACTTGACAAAAAATGGAAAAATGTCATATCTGCTCTATATTTAAAATTCTAGTGAGTGGCCTTATTTTGTACAGTTGGCCGAACGCTAAATTTTTAGCAATTAAGATTAATTTTAGGGTGTTTTAATTTATTAGCATTTATGTATTTTTATTTGCCGCTATATTTTACATACTTTATCGATCTCAGCACATATATACCCACTTTTCGAACCCAGTTTTAAATCTTAGTTTATAATATTTAATTTTGTGTATTACTAATGTAGGTATTTTAGTTAACATATTGCTAATTTTTTTTTTAAATACAGTCTATTACTAGTTATAAGGTGTATATACCAATCGTTGACAACATTATATGGCAAAATGTATTCAAAATTTCAGTGAGTGGCATTATTTTGTACAGTTGGCCAAACGCTAAATTTTTAGCAATTAAGAATAATTTTAGGGAGTTATAATTTATTAGCATTCATGTATTTTGATTTGCCTGTATATTTTTTACATGATTTATCGATCTCATCAGCTTTTTCAGCACATGATCTGTTTTTTATGTAAGTGGACAAAATTAATTGAACGAGAAAGGGGTTTTTCCAATAGTTTTAATGTATTTACCTAATAATAAAACCGATAAATTGCAACATACTGAGTTAAATTAATTAACCATCAATATAAGGGTACGAATTTCTGATAATGCAACTCTACATTATTTGAAAAAGTGATCGTCAATAACTTAATTTGTCGATATTAGTTATGATAAGAAGCATTTAAAAGATGTTTAAATATCTGCCATAAACTGCGATATTTAACACACAAAAAAAAATAAAAATAAAAAATTGTTTTATTGGGTAATATTTGTATTTGTTTATTATTTAACTACTTATTAGAAGTAAAACTTGATAATAATAGCTTTGTTCCAACCTAGCAGGAAACCGTAATATTACACTCAGGATTCTGCGCAAAACCTAAAATTTTTGCGCAGGAACCGAAATTCATATACAGAGTGGTTCCGAAACCGTTCTGAGACGGTTTTTTGGCGGGTTGGAACAAACCTAATACTTAACTTATAAAACGTAACTCTACATTTGAAATCATCAATAGCTAAATTTGTCGATATTAGTTCATAAAAAGCATTTGAAAAATGTTAAATATCTGCCATAAACTGCGATATTTAACACATTTTTTTTTTGTATTTTTAGATAAGATTTGTCTTGTATATTCATTTATTATACTGTGTATTTTTTGGTGTTGGGTAATAAATATAATAGATTTAAGGAACATCCAAAATTATTTGTTTTATTTCAGTTTATTGAGCAAAATACTTGGGAAGCTTAAAGAACTTTCTGTACTGTTTCATCTCTATCTACTTTTACTCCTAGGAAGTTCATTTTGGAACTTGAAGTCTCTAAACTTGATATCAACTATCTGCTCTGGAACAATTTTTTAGTAAAAGTTCATCTCTAATGCATCGATCATTTTGCGCTTTATGAGATTTTGTGAGTTTTGAGCCATTGGAATGAAGAATATAATATAAATCTCACTTTGTAGAATTATTAATAATATTAATAATTGCGATGTACAGGGTGTTTTTTTATGTATTGACACCCCACTCACAGCTTTTACCTTCACAGGTAGAAGAAAAGTATAAATACAAAAATTGTACAGTTTTGGCTGAATTTTTAGAAACCATGGTCAGAAACAAAATTTGAATATCAGAAATGTGAAATTTTGCATGCTTCCAGCTTTTTTCAAATAGGATGCCCTATATTTCCTTCTATATTCTTGAAGAACATATTGCCCCGATCTATATTTGATTGAGCAATCTCTTATATATTCGGCTCTAAAAATTGTAAAATTACTATCCTACTACTGATTTTGTGAACCAGTCTACCTGTACAGGTGAAAGCTGCAGGTAAAATTTGAAGTACCTACTTGGTTTCTCTGATTATTTTTAAAATTTTTAGAACCAAATATGCTGGAGACGGCTCAACCAAATATAGACAGACTATATAGTTTTGGAATCGGGAAATTATGCATGATAATATAGAACCAAATATAGAGCATCCTATTTGAAAAAAGCTGAGAGCATGCAACATTTCACATTTCTGACATTCAATTTTGGTTTCTGACCATGGATTCTAAAAACTTAACCAATACTGTACAACTTTTGTATTTACACCTTTCATCTATTTGTAAAGGTGAAGGCTATAGGTGGGGTGTCAATATATTAATACGCTGTTCAAGTACGATACTAACCTGACTCACTCAAATGTAAGTTATTTTCATTAGTTCAAAAACTACACGTTTCAGGTGAGTGTCTCATTTGAATTTGAATAGTTCAACAGTATATTGGTGACTACATGGCTGCGGAACTCGATGCGCTAGCCCCACAGAGGTCCACCCATAAGTTCTGCAATAATCCACTTATTTGTACTTGAACAATAACTTATAATATAAAGTCAAAATTTGTAAGATTATTCACTTTTTGTCAATTTGCCTTTTGACAAGAATTAGTAATGTTACTTTACCAAACTAGTAACATATTGTGACAAGTTATTCGAGTACAAATGAGTGAATTGTTGCGGAACTTATGGGTGGACCTCTGCGGGACGAGCGCAGCGAGTTCCGCAGTTATCTATTCATCAATATGTTGGTTAATTACGATACTCACCTGACTCACTCAAATGGCAGTAATTCTCATTAGTTTAAAAAGTACCTACACGTTTCAGGTGAGTGTCTTATTTGAACAGTTCAACAGTATATTGGTGAGTAGATGGCTGCGAAACTCGCTGCGCTCGTCCCGCAGAGGTCCACCCATAAGTTCCATAACAATCCACTTATTTGTACTTGAACAATAACTTATTATATAAAATCAAAGTTTGTAAGATTATTCAGTTTTTGTCAATTTGCCTTTCAACAGGAATTAGTAATGTTACTTTACCAAACCAGTAACATAATGTGACAAGTTATTCAAATACGAATGAGTGAATTGTTGCGGAACTTATGAGTGGACCTCTGCGGGACGAGCGTAGCGAGTTCCGCAGCCATCTATTCATGGATATGTTGTTCAATTACGATACTAACCTGACTCACTCAAATGTGAGTTATTCTCATTAGTTTGAAAACTACGGTACAGGTGACTGTCTTACTTGAACAGTTCAATAGTATTTTGGTGAGTATATGGCTGCGGAACTCGCTGCCCCCTCTCCGTTATTTAGGCTGATGGAAGTCGTTTGTACCTCTTTGTTCGCGGAAACCAAACTGCTCCGGAACCAGATTATTAAATTTCTCTATATAGCTTACTAGTCTAGATTTAACTATTTTCTCAATGATCTTAGAAAGCGTCGTCAACAACGAAATAGGTCTATAGTTGGATGAATTATCATCATCTCCTCCTTTAAATATTGGCATAATTACCGCAAGTTTTAGGCAATCTATGGGAACACACCTTTATCGAAAGATTCATTAATATACAGTCAACGAGAGCAGAAAGTGAAGTGTCGTGAAGATTTTTGTATATTTTCAAGGAAATATTATCAACACCAGAAGAGTTTTGTTTTTTTATAGAATGTATGGCTTCTTCTACAACGGGATGCCCTATATTTCATTCTATATTCTTGAAGAGCACAATGCCCCGATCTATATTTGATTGGAGTACAAACTATATAGTTTTGGAATTGGGAAATTGTGCTCTTCAAGAATATAGAACCAAATATAGGACATCCCATTCGAAAAATGCTGAAAGCATGCAACATTTCACATTTCTGACTTTCAATTTTTGTTTCTGACCATGGATTCTAAAAATTTAGCCAATAGATACTGTACAACTTTTGTATTCACATCTTTCATCTACTTGTAAAGGTGAAGGCTATAGGTGAGGTGTCAATATATTAATATGTTGTTCAAGTACGATACTAACCTGACTCACTCAAATGTCATAGTTATTCTCATTAGTTCAAAAACTACACGTTTCAGGTGTGTGTCTTATTTGAATAGTTCAACAGTATATTGGTGACTAGATGGCTGCGGAACTCGCTGCGCTAGTCCCACAGAGGTCCACCCATAAGTTCCGCAATAATCCACTTATTTGTACTTGAACAATAACTTATTATATAAAGTCAAAATTTGTAAGATTATTCACTTTTTGTCAATTTACCTTCTAACAGGAATTAGTAATGTTACTTTACCAAACTAGTAACATATTGTAACAAGTTTTTCAAGTACAAATGAGTAAATTATTGCGGAACTTATCGGTGGACCTCTGCGGGACGAGCGCAGCGAGTTCCGCAGCCATTTATTCATCAATATGTTGGGTAATTACGATACTAACCTGACTCACTCAAATGTAAGTTATTCTTATTAGTTTAAAAAGTACATGTTTCAGGTGAGTGTCTTATTTGAACAGTTCAACAGTATATTGGTGAGTAGATTGCTGCGAAACTCGCTGCGCTCGTCCCGCAGAGGTCCACCCATAAGTTCCGCAACAATCAACTTATTTGTACTTGAACAATAACTTATTATATAAAATCAAAATTTGTAAGATTATTCAGTTTTTGTCAATTTGCTTTTCAACAGAAATTAGTAAAGTTACTTTACCAAACTAGTAACATAATGTGACAAGTTATTCAAGTACAAATGAGTGAATTGTTGCGGAACTTATGGGTGGACCTCTGCGGGACGAGCGCAGCGAGTTCCGCAGCCATCTATTTATCAATATGTTAGTTAATTACGATACTAACCTGACTCACTCAAATGTGAAGTGTAAAAACATTATTTAAAAAAAAAAACAAAAAAAAAAAATAGATAATAGTAAATGTAAAATAGACATAACAGTGGAATAAAACGCAGACCGATAAAAAAAACCACAGAAATAATATTATCAAAATAAAGTATAAAGTTAAAAATTATATCAAAACAAATATATCACAGATTCCAAGGAGCAGGTAAGCCTAGTTACAGTTTCAAACTGGACTAACTAAAGACACAAAATTAAAAGTTATTGAAATATAAAACAAAACAAAGTAAAACAGAATAAAACAGAATAAAATCACAGTCTATAACGAACCGTAAAATTCCTGGATACTGTAGAAAGCTTTTGTTACCAAAACATTTTTAAGAACCTTACGGAAAGTCTTTTATTCTTCAATGGATTTTATATCTTCAGGAAGAGCATTGTATATTTCAATACTTTCGTATATAATAGAATTCTTCGTTAATGAGAGCTTTGGAATAGTCTGTTATGCCTTAATTCATAATGTGATTCCATTACTTGATTTCATAGCTTGATTTTTAATTTTTTTAAAGATAGGCATGCTGTTTCCAAAATAAAGATGCATGGAACTGTCATAATTTTCTCTTGCAGCCAACTCGACAAAAGCTCCTGATTGCACGTTTTTCCAGGACAAAAACTGAATGCACAGAAGTCTGAGTGGAGTAACCCCAAAACGAAATGCCATATTTTATGTAGGATTCTACTATTGCATGAAATGCGAGTTTTGCTGCCTGCTTTCCAAATTCTTGCTCAATGCTCTTCACTATGTAGCAACTCTGTGATAATTTTTTGTTTAAAAATTCAAAATCTGTATCAAATTTCAGCTTTGAATCAATATGAATACCCGAAATTTTACGACCGATCTCCCTTCCAAAGCATTGTCGTCCAGACTTACATTTTCCAGAGAGCATTTGAAAGTTAAAATATTTGTTTTAGAAATGTTAAAAACTAGTCGATTGGCGTCGCACCAGTCCTTAATCTTTATCAAATCAGTCTCAATAATACTTGCAAGAATATCAGCATTCTTATGCTTCCAGAGTATTGTCGTGTCGTCGGCAAATATCACAAAATTTCCTATTATAGATGAAGCAGAGAGATCATTTATATACAATAAAAATAAAATAGTAGGTAGGTACCTAACACAGACCCTTGGGGGACGCCCTGATCTAGGTTCATTGCTTTGGAATCATTGTTTTTCACCCTGACAAATTGACTTCGTACCACAAGGTACGACTTAAACCAATTAAGAGCTGCTTCCCTAAATCCGTAATGATCCAGCTTCCGCAGCAGTGCCTATCCCGTGATTAACGCAGTCGTATGCCTTCGAGAAATCACAGAACACTGCCGCAGCCCTCTCCCCGTCATTTAGGCTCAAGAACAGCTTTTCTAGAAATGAAAAAATCACGTCGTTTGTACCTCTTTGTTCGCGGAAACCAAACTGCCCACAACCAGAATATTAAATTTCTCTATATAGCTTACTAGTCTGGATTTAACTATTTTCTCAATGATCTTAGAAAGCGTCGTCAACAACGAAATAGATCTATAGTTGGATGGATTATCATCATCTCCTCCTTTAAATATTGGGCACAATTACCGCAAGTTTTAGGCAATCTATGGGAACACAGCTTTATCGAAAGATTCATTAATACAGTCAACGAGAGCAGAAAGTGTAGTGTCGTGAAGATTTTTATATATTTTCAAGAAAATATTATCAACACCAGAAGAGTTTTGTTTTTTTATAGAATGTATGGCTTCTTCTACTTCTCTTTTGTTTGTTGGAAGCAACTCAAACAGTTCCGCTGGTTGGAATGGCGGCAGAAAGCTTAGAGCGTCATTATTTGTGTTAATATTTTCTTTTAATCTGCCTGCTGAAGTTAAGTTATCCAAGTACAAACGAGTGAATTGTTGCGGAACTTATGGGTGGACCCAGCCATCTATTCACCAATATGCTGTTCAAGTACAATACTAACCTGAGTCACTCAGTTGTGAATTTTTCTCATTATTTCAAAAACTACACGTTTCAGGTGAGTGCCCTATTTGAACAGTTCAACAATAGGTCTGTGTGAATTTCAGTGGTTGAAATTCGCTCTGACTGGTTTGTGATTTCTGCAGAAACAGACCTAGTACATTGGTGAGTGGATGGCTGCGGAACTCGCTGCGCTCGTCCCGCAGAGGTCCACCCATAAGTTCCGCAATAATCCACTTATTTGTACAGGGTGTTTTTTATATATTCACACGCCACCTAGGTACAGCCGTACAGCCTTTACCTTTACAGGTAGAAGAAAGGTGTAAATACAAAAGTTATATTTACAGTTTTGGCTGAATTTTTAGAAACCATGGTCAGAAACAAAATTTGAATGTCAGAAATGTGAAATTTTGCATGCTTCCAGCTTTTTTCAAACAGGATGCCCTATATTTCATTCTATATTCTTGAAGAGCACAATGCCCCGATCTATATTTCATTGAGTAGGTACAAATTATATAGTTTTGGAATCGGGAAATTGTGCTCTTCAAGAATATAGAACCAAATATAGGGCATCCCATTTGAAAAAAGCTGAAAGCATGCAATATTTTACATTTCTGACATATAGCAGATTTATTCATTTTAATGGAAACTAAATTTTTTGGTTCAAAAGCTCTAGTTTTTTTATTTTATTTTAAGAGCAAATAGAGGCAGTCGGATCTAGAGCTTTAGAAATTAACTATTCCTGTTTGCTCCCGCGCCAGTTGTAAATGAATAATCGCTCTCTGCAGCGTTTCGTGCCGGCCGCCTTTGCCTCTATACCCTCTATTCTCTATCCGAAATGAATATAGCGCCGGCTGTAAGTAAAACTGTTGCAGGAAATTGAAAATAATTTTTGATTTATTTCAATAATGATTTTTGCTTATGCTTGAGTTTCTTATTATTCTCAAATTCAAATTAATGCCTGAGCAATATTTCTTTTTCTAAAATCTGTACTTGTAATGCTTTTAACTGGGAGAAAAGAAATAACATCTTTCTTTGCGAAAACTTCCTTTTGTCATTTACCAGTTTCGATAATAGATGGCGCTTCATTAGCTTATCGAGTTTCCATATGAAACTCTATTTTTTTTACAGGAATCTGTAATATTGTTACCGACATGTAGTTCGATTGTTGTATAACAGCTGTCAAGATTTGAGGTTAGAATAAATTATATAAAAATAAAGGGGCTCCTCTCTAGCTTAGTTTTCGAGTGTTTCTGGTAATTGCTGAAGCTATTTTGAAATATGGCAGCAGCAAATGTTAACCGAGGACTTATGGGCTACTTCAGGAGGGCATGGCACGAGACTCCAGAAATTCTTGGCAGTGCAATTATGGGAGGTCTTGGTAAGATTTGGATTTCCCTATGTAATGAGTAAATACTAAATAGGAGGTAGTTATATAAGAGCTATGCTATAAATTCACTTAAATTGATACTGCTGTTATTCTCCTGTGTGTGACTAGGGAATTTTTGAATTTTGCAAAAAGACAAAAATTTTAAACTTTTAGTTTGTACTAAGGTTGCTTCGGATATGATATAAGTTTCTGAAAACTTTGAATAATCATATCTACAATAGTCCATTTATTTCCACATTTTTCAAAAACATTCAATTTGAATTATTGTTTTGAGGCCTGGTTTATTCATCTTCAGATAAACTTGCTGGTGGTTAAATTTACAGTTCTATAATTCTATTTATTGGTCGGCGGATCACTGGCCAACCAATGAGATTACAGATTGCGTTTTTATCTGTCAGATTGCATACTTGTACTTGACAACCGCCTTGTCTTGGTTCGAAATTTGGACCGGTTCTGGGATTGCGCACAAACAATAATGGAGGACTGTTCTAATACAAATTCTGAACCGATTCGGAATCAAAAGAACCAAAACAAGCCGCAAATCACAAAATTCCAGAACAGTTCCTCCTCCAGAGCAAGAACTAAGGGAACCGTTCTAGAACAATCCCAGAATTAAGTATTGTTCTTATATAAGTTCTAAATAAACCAACACACTGTCAACAAAGTTTGATTACGATTGTGAAAGAATGAAAATGCGTTTCATACAATGTTTCATAACATGCGCATGTTAGAATTAGAATGATACGAACTAGTTCTAAGTAACTCTGTTTTGGTTTCACTCAGAAGTTCCGAATCGGTTCAGAATTAGTATTAGAACAGTCCCCCATTATTTCATAAAAAAATTTCTTATATGTATAGTTCTAAATAAACCAAAACGCTGTCAGTACAGTTCAATTACGATTCTGAAAAAACGAAAACGCATTTTATAACATGTGCATGTGCAGAATGATTCTGAACTAGTTCTGAGTGAAATCAAAACAAAGCTATTCAGAGCAAAAACTAAGAGAACTGTTCCAGAACAAAAAATTATAGAGGACTGTTCTAATACTAGTTCTGAACCGATTTGGAACCAAAAAAACCGAAATATGCCACAAATCACAAAATTCCAAAACAGGTCCGCCTTCAAAGCAAGAACTGAGAGAACCGTTCTAGAACAATCCTAGAATTGTTCCTAAATGGTTCTAGATAAACCAAAACTGTCAACACAGTTCGATTACAATTCTGAATTAACGAAAACGCGTTTTATAAATAGTACGCGCATGTGCAGAACGATTCCGATCTAGTTCTAAGTGAAACCAAAACAAAGCTATAACACAGTTCTATTATGATTCTGGAAAAGCCAAAACGCTTTTGATAACATGCGCATGTGCAGAATGATTCCGAACAAGTTCTGAGTGAAACCAAAACAAGCTCTTATCAGAAGGTGAATAAACCGGCCATCACTCTTAATGACATTTGTATACATAATAGCTCTGTTCCAACCGACATGAGAACTGTTCTAGAACGGTAATTTCCAGTTGATTGAAAAATAAATGGGCTCACTTATTTTTCAATAAGTTAAATGTTTTTCCTAATTGACAAATAAATTGATCGCCTGGAAATTACTATTCTAGAACGGTTCTCATGTCGATTAAGCTACTATTTTTCCAAATAAAAACTCTTATTTTTGAAAATAAAATCGAATTTTTGAACTGCTGCGAAATCGCGGGCAAGGACTATGACGTCAGAGTCCCTAAAATCAATAAAAAAGCGAGGATGTCGATGCGAAAAATTAGAGTATTGTATTATTCCAAACTGAAAACTTAGTACATTGCAACCTATTTGCGTCCTTTACTATGCTATAAAAAAATAAAGGATAGGTATAATCGGTAAACTCTTGTTACCTAGTACAATGAACCCAAATGTGTCTCCATGTTGCCAAATTGGTGTCAATAGTCAATACCAAGAAAAAACTTTAAAAAATCCAGTTAAATTGCCTCTGAGAGCTTCTGAAAAATACTACAAGCAATCAGAGCGACATCGCAACCTATCTATGTCCTTAACTACGTTATGCAAAAATAAGGGATAGGTATAATTATTGGTGAACTCTTGTTGCCTAATACAATGAACCTAAATGTGTCTCCATATTGCCAAATCTGTGTCAATACTAAGAAAACTTATAAAATTCAAGTATGAGAGCTTCTGCAAAATGATACAAGCCTTCAGAGCGACTCCAAACTTCCAAGTCTCATCAAGAATTAAACATGAAATCATGGAATAGAAAAACTTTATGGGTATTTATGTAGCTCTTGAATTTTTGAATTCAGAAAAATAGAGCACATACAAGAACCTGGGATATTTTACAATAACAACATTCCAAATATCACCATTGAATCGGGCCTTCCCAAAAACCTTCTTAGAAAATATTGTATATTTTTCTTAATAAACATACTGATTTCAGAATACCAGATCATTATAATCAACCCCTTTTCATAACCCTCAAATATTGCAATCACTTTCATTTGTTTTAGACAGGATAGTTGGTTTTTATTAAATTACAAATTTCAGGTATAGGATTGTCTGTAGTGGCATGTAAACGTTACTACGACAATGACGGAGATAACAGAACCTATAGAGCCAATTATGTGGTCCTTCGCCACGACGATCCTAAAGTATCCAGGCTCAAGACTCAATGCGACACAACAGGCATATAAAATTAAAATGCTTTTTCTTTAATTGTAGTAACTTTAATTCAAATAATAATATTATATACACTTTGTTAAAATAAATAATTGTATTGGGCTTTATCACTTATTTATTCCTAAAATACAATCTTTAAAAATCAAAATCGCTACAAGAAGAATGACTATAAATTTTATCACCAGCCATAGTAATGCCTATAATAATTCAAAATTTAAGATATTTTATACAATATGAGCAGATTATCACTTTCAGAAAAAAAAAAACAAATCAAGTTCAGCATTTTTCATTAGTTGAATAACATACACACCCTGTATTAATAAAATGAATAATAAGCAATATTTTTAAAACAATAATAATTATGCCTTAAATATACAAATAGATTTGATCACATTGTATGTACATAAAAAATCTATAATAACTCTACCAAGTTCAAGTATACCTTAAAAAGTGAAGTTTTATAATCTAGATGACACAACTAGTCGAGTGTAAATTTTTTTGTAGGTTGGCATCTATTTAATACCCAACAAATTGATAATAATGTAAAATTTGTATAAAATAATACTTGAGACAACCTCAAGTCAGTTTGGCTACTGAAAATAATTATATCTAAAACACAATGAATATACAAAATGATTTTTGTTAACACCATGAAAAAAATGGACTTTTATCTTGGAAGCGTTGCGTAAAGTTGAAGAATCGATGATGATGACCCTGAGACCTAAAAAACTTAGATGAAGAATTGCTTATTTGCAAAAGTACTTGACTTACTTTTCAACAACAACAGCTGGCATTTGCACAAGCTGTACAGGCGATTTTCCATCTTTCAAAGCTTGAGTCAAGTTCAAGATTTGCCCTCTCATCACAGACATTTGACGTTCGTAGTAGTTTCGATCAAACCCTTTATCTTGTTTGAATAACAAATAAAGATCGTCGCATAAATCCTGTACAAAATTCATATCGCTTAATAAAGGCAAGACAAGTTCTTTTATTTCTTTGCCAAATGGTACTTTGGCTTGTGGCAGCCATGCCCAGTGGTACGGGTAAGCTCTCCAACTATCTGGATGTTTATAAGGAAAAGCTAAACCATTATCGATGGCCGCAATTTTTATTTCTGGCATATTGACCATGTTCCAATCTGTAGTATCTGTAAGTTCCACTTGGGCACTGACAGTGCTTCCATTGGCTATAGTAGGATGATCATATCTTGAATATTTAAATTAAAATTATATTGATTAAAAACAATAATAATTGTTTTACCTTATCAACCAATTATCGTTTCCTCTGTCTGTGTTTCTAATAATATAATCTAAAACAACTAGTCGTTCGAATTGGAGCTGGAATTTTTTAGCTAATGGGGGTGCTAGGGGTTCCATTTCGAACTTTGACAGCCAATAATGGGCGTCTTTGTAGTTGTCGACAAAAAATTGAAATGATCCTATCTAAAACATTTATATTGTACAATTGTTTAAAGGAAAATTGTCAAGTAAACCTTTGGAGGTAATCCTATCCTATTGAATCTTAAGCCTACATTTGGAAATTGTTCCATGATTGCCCTTTTTACTCTAGCTTTTTGCCTATCTATTCTTAAATAATTAAAAGTTTCTGATACCAATTTTACTACCTGAAATAAAAATTATTGCTGATAAATTTCTCGTATAATATGCTGGAATCTTACTCTAGTTTTTGGAACAATATGCAATCCTAATTTGTGATCCACAAGATAAGCTGCAGCCTCGGAAAGGTACCCCTGGTTCGGTATGAGACAGGACCTGCCAAAACAACAAGGACAACACAGTTTGTGCATCCATTTGGTCCATTTCGGGTTCAGTCTGCCGTAAGGTTCTTCATCTTTCGGTTTAAAAACTGCTATCGTTTTCTGAAAATATTTTTGAATGTAACTATAAGAAATTAATCAATATTATACAGGGTGTTACAAATCGACTAAAATTCAACTTTTGAGGCTCAATTGCTCCAAAAGTATTTGAGCTATCAAATTCTATTTAACACGGATTTAGAGAATTTCATGCTCTTTTCAGTGGTGTATGGTTTATTTCGATTTGCTTGAATTTTAATAAAAATATTAGCAGTTTTTAAAAGATTAGATTTTCTTTTTTAATTTTCTGTTTGAAATGGTCATTTGAAGATTGTTTTTTGACCCGCTCTTCCGATTGGAGAAGTCACAATTCGAAAATTATAAAAATTACAAATTGCCAAAAACACTTCGCCTGCTTCGTGTGGTTCAAGAAAATAGACCCGCGGTTTTTCGTTTGCCGCGACCGGTTAAATCAAGACGGTTTTGTTGCACTTCTACGCATGGGACTTGAACTTCCTGAATGAGCTGGCCAGCTGAGTGGAGTTTGGAAGTAGAGCAAGGTAAGGTGAAAAAATATCCTTTTCAGTTTCGATATCTTTCGATTTCATTTTGAAATCTTTTATCGATTACCATTCTATCAGCAACCTGTGGAATTTCCAGTTTTAATTTCGCATATTAATTTGGTACCCCCTTTTTCGACTTCATTTAAACTAAATATTATTTTCTTTCATTCAGTCAAAAGCTCATACAAATACAGTGGCAACGTCGAATTTCCATACATTATTGGGAGACCGTTAGACAAAACGATTCTGAAATATGCGCAACCCTCAACAAAGTTTGGAAAAAAGAGGAATCGGGAACTAGACTAAGGGCAGTACGAAGAGAAACTCGAAAGTGCCAATACGCCCTTTTTCAATAATTCCGTGTAATAATTCAGAAACCTCCAGCCGTTCTTCAATTATTATACCTCTTAGGTGGGTTTTCTGTTCAATTAAATTGTTGTTAAGTTCAGACCAGCCTTTTTTTCTTATTCCTAAACCTACAGTCCACTCATTTATCACATTCTGGATCAAGTTGAAGGCAACCTCTGCAGAATATCTAGTAAATTCTGAACCAGAGAGCCGCCGTAGGCTAAGCAGATCAAGTGAACATACCCTCTCCCTTTGGATTCTTATTTCAAAATCTTTAAGCTTCAATATCTTGAAGTTTTTGAGAGATATGTGGAACCAAAATTTTCAAGAATCGTAGCTCCTATGGAGCTCTAAAAAACCTGGATTGGAAAATATTCTCAGGTTTATAGTTTTTGAGAACAATTTTCTCAGTTTGAAGTTTTTGACTAAATTTCAACTAAAATCTAACTTTGAGGCAATTCAAGTTTGATAGTCATGATTTACCTACATATTTCTCAATCATTGAGAATAGTGTTTGAATCATACCAAAGGCAAAAACATTATTGACTTCTAATATATGCCTCCCCTTGACAATTCAAATTATTTAATTTATGCTCAATCACATAATGCAATTAACAGAAAATTTACGTAAATGCATTTCCAGGGGATTGAGCAACAAACAAAAAACTCAACAAGATTCACTTACCCCTGCTTGATTTTTAACAAAATAAGACCCACTGGACCCTTGGGATATCCTCTCTGGAAATATACCATTATCTATAGCTGTCTCCGTCTGCCATATCAATTCACTGAACTCTGGATCATCTGCCAAAATAAAACAATATAATACTTCTGGTAATACAAGGGGCTTAAAAATTGGATACGAATTTGGTTCCATTTTTGATTGAAATTTTTGACAAGCTGAGTTTAAAAATGGCATTCTAACAACTGAAATGAAATGTTTTCAAGACAAAACTAAGTATTTGCAAATATTTATTTAACCACAATAAACAGCTTTTTATTCTTGATAACATCAATTGTTAATTCAAGATAAAAAAAATCCTACCTGGAAATTGATTATAAGAGATCTCGAGCCCCCCTAAAAGGGGCTGAGACTCTCGATTGATGCCCGGCGAATCCAAGTTGCCGTCGAACGTCACTTCGGGAACGAGGGGCACGTCCTCGCCGTCGCTACTGTGACAGACTACGGATAGGGGCGCGGGCCTCAAAGGGGGCTCGGGGGCCGCGCCGGTGTTGACCAGGATGCCGACCGTCTCTGACGCACTCATCACCTGTTGTACTGCTTTACTTTCCACTTCTGCATATGGATGTTATGATGAGGAAATTTATAGATGTTTTCTATTTGGGAAAAGTGAAAGAATAAGAAGTTTTGGAGAGTGAAAACTTTGATACTTTTTGTAATATGAGGAGGAAACCCATTCTCCCAAAAATTAAATTCTTTCCAGTGGGAAATAATAAACAACATGAAGAATCTTGAGAATCAACTCACAAAAACTGAATTACCTAATTGAAAAATACAGTCTCTCAAATTTCAAAGTTTTTATGGAAAACTAATGAAGGGAAAATTTTGAAACTTTAACTGTAAAAACAGAAAATTTAGGAACTAATTTTCCCAAATTTCGGTTTTTTTAGTGAAAAACAACCACTTGAGAATCAATTTACATCCTTTTGATGAAACCAAAAATTCAATTCACTTTCTAGTTTCACCAGCAGGATAAATTTGCCAATGACGTTACCAGTTGGTCCATAATTTGGCCCTAAATGGTGATGTGGCAATTTTGGAAAGGATATTTTTGTGGAAAACTAATGAAGAGAAAATTTCGAAACTTTTATTGTGAAAAGTGAGAATTTAGGAGCTGATTTTCCCAAATTTCGTTTTTTTAGTGAAAAACAACCACTTGAAAATTTAGGTACATCTTTTTGGTAAAACCAAAAATTCAATTCACTTTCTAGTTTCACCAGCAGGATAAATTTGCCAATGACGTCACCAGTTGGTCCATAATTTGGCCCTAAATGGTGATGTGGCAATTTTGGAAAGAATGTTTTTGTAGAAAACTAATGAAGGGAAAATTTTGAAACTTTTACTATGAAAAGAAAGAATTTAGGAGCTGATTTTCCCAAATTTCGTTTTTTTTTAGTGAAAAACACCCACTTAAAAATCAATTTAGGTAGGTACATCCTTTTGGTAAAACCAAAAACTCAATTCACTTTCTAGTTTCACCAACAGGATAAATTTGCCAATGACATTACCAGTTGGTCCATAATTTGGTCCTAAATGGTGCTGTGGCAATTTTGGAAAGGATATTTTTGTGGAAAACTAATAAAGGGAAAATTTTGAAACTTTTACTGTGAAAAGAGAAAATTTAGGAGCTGATTTTCACAAATTTCGTTTTTTTTTAGTGAAAAACAGCCACTTGAAAATCAATTTAGTTACATCCTTTTGGTAAAACCAAAAATTCAATTCACTTTCTAGTTTCACCAGCAGGATAAATTTGCCAATGACGTTACCAGTTGGTCCATAAATTGGCCCTAAATGGTGATGTGGCAATTTTGGAAAGGATATTTTTGTGGAAAACTAATGAAGAGAAAATTTCGAAACTTTTATTGTGAAAAGTGAGAATTTAGGAGCTGATTTTCCCAAATTTCGTTTTTTTAGTGAAAAACAACCACTTGAAAATTTAGGTACATCCTTTTGGTAAAACCAAAAATTCAATTCACTTTCTAGTTTCACCAGCAGGATAAATTTGCCAATGACGTCACCAGTTGGTCCATAATTTGGCCCTAAATGGTGATGTGGCAATTTTGGAAAGAATGTTTTTGTAGAAAGAATTTAGGAGCTGATTTTCCCAAATTTTGTTTTTTTTTAGTGAAAAACAACCACTTAAAAATCAATTTAGGTAGGTACATCCTTTTGGTAAAACCAAAAACTCAATTCACTTTCTAGTTTCACCAACAGGATAAATTTGCCAATGACATTACCAGTTGGTCCATAATTTGGCCCTAAATGGTGATGTGGCAATTTTGGAAAGGATATTTTTGTGGAAAACTAATGAAGAGAAAATTTTGAAACTTTTATTGTGAAAAGTGAGAATTTAGGAGCTGATTTTTTCCAAATTTCGTTTTTTTTAGTGAAAAACAACCACTTGAAAATCAATTTAGGTACATCCTTTTGGTAAAACCAAAAATTCAATTCACTTTCTAGTTTCACCAGCAGGATAAATTTGCCAATGACGTCACCAGTTGGTCCATAATTTGGCCCTAAATGGTGATGTGGCAATTTTGGAAAGAATGTTTTTGTAGAAAACTAATGAAGGGAAAATTTTGAAACTTTTACTATGAAAAGAAAGAATTTAGGAGCTGATTTTCCCAAATTTCGTTTTTTTTTAGTGAAAAACACCCACTTAAAAATCAATTTAGGTAGGTACATCCTTTTGGTAAAACCAAAAACTCAATTCACTTTCTAGTTTCACCAACAGGATAAATTTGCCAATGACATTACCAGTTGGTCCATAATTTGGTCCTAAATGGTGCTGTGGCAATTTTGGAAAGGATATTTTTGTGGAAAACTAATAGAGGGAAAATTTTGAAATTTTTACTGTGAAAAGAGAAAATTTAGGAGCTGATTTTTCCCAAATTTCGTTTTTTTTAGTGAAAAACAACCACTTGAAAATTTAGGTACATCCTTTTGGTAAAACCAAAAATTCAATTCACTTTCTAGTTTCACCAGCAAGATAAATTTGCCAATGACGTTACCAGTTGGTCCATAATTTGGTCCTAAATGGTGATGTGGCAATTTTGGAAAGGATATTTTTGTGGAAAACTAATAGAGGGAAAATTTTGAAATTTTTACTGTGAAAAGAGAAAATTTAGGAGCTGATTTTCCCAAATTTCGTTTTTTTTTTAGTGAAAAACAACCACTCGAAAATCAATTTAGGTACATCCTTTCGGTTAAACCAAAAAATTCAATTCACTTTCTAGTTTCACCAGCAGGATAAATTTGCCAATGACGTTACTAGTTGGACCATAATTTGGCCCTAAATGGTGATGTGGCAATTTTGGAAAGGATATTTTTGTGGAAAACTAATAGAGGGAAAATTTTGAAACTTTTACTGTGAAAAGAGAAAATTTAGGAGCTGATTTTCCCAAATTTAGTTTTTTTTAGTGAAAAACAGCCACTTGAAAATCAATTTAGTTACATCCTTTAGGTAAAACCAAAAATTCAATTCACTTTCTAGTTTCACCAACAGGATAAATTTGCCAATGACATTACCAGTTGGTCCATAATTTGGCCCTAAATGGTGTTGTGACAATTTTGGAAAGGATATTTTTGTGGAAAACTAATGAAGAGAAAATTTTGAAACTTTTATTGTGAAAAGTGAGAATTTAGGAGCTGATTTTTTCCAAATTTCGTTTTTTTTAGTGAAAAACAACCACTTGAAAATCAATTTAGGTACATCCTTTTGGTAAAACCAAAAATTCAATTCACTTTCTAGTTTCACCAGCAGGATAAATTTGCCAATGACGTCACCAGTTGGTCCATAATTTGGCCCTAAATGGTGATGTGGCAATTTTGCAAAGAATGTTTTTGTAGAAAACTAATGAAGGGAAAATTTTGAAACTTTTACTATGAAAAGAAAGAATTTAGGAGCTGATTTTCCCAAATTTCGTTTTTTTTTAGTGAAAAACACCCACTTAAAAATCAATTTAGGTAGGTACATCCTTTTGGTAAAACCAAAAACTCAATTCACTTTCTAGTTTCACCAACAGGATAAATTTGCCAATGACATTACCAGTTGGTCCATAATTTGGTCCTAAATGGTGCTGTGGCAATTTTGGAAAGGATATTTTTGTGGAAAACTAATAGAGGGAAAATTTTGAAATTTTTACTGTGAAAAGAGAAAATTTAGGAGCTGATTTTTCCCAAATTTCGTTTTTTTTAGTGAAAAACAACCACTTGAAAATTTAGGTACATCCTTTTGGTAAAACCAAAAATTCAATTCACTTTCTAGTTTCACCAGCAAGATAAATTTGCCAATGACGTTACCAGTTGGTCCATAATTTGGTCCTAAATGGTGATGTGGCAATTTTGGAAAGGATATTTTTGTGGAAAACTAATAGAGGGAAAATTTTGAAATTTTTACTGTGAAAAGAGAAAATTTAGGAGCTGATTTTCCCAAATTTCGTTTTTTTTTAGTGAAAAACAACCACTCGAAAATCAATTTAGGTACATCCTTTCGGTTAAACCAAAAAATTCAATTCACTTTCTAGTTTCACCAGCAGGATAAATTTGCCAATGACGTTACTAGTTGGACCATAATTTGGCCCTAAATGGTGATGTGGCAATTTTGGAAAGGATATTTTTGTGGAAAACTAATAGAGGGAAAATTTTGAAACTTTTACTGTGAAAAGAGAAAATTTAGGAGCTGATTTTCCCAAATTTCGTTTTTTTTAGTGAAAAACAGCCACTTGAAAATCAATTTAGTTACATCCTTTAGGTAAAACCAAAAATTCAATTCACTTTCTAGTTTCACCAGCAGGATAAATTTGCCAATGACGTTACCAGTTGGTCCATAAATTGGCCCTAAATGGTGATGTGGCAATTTTGGAAAGGATATTTTTGTGGAAAACTAATGAAGAGAAAATTTCGAAACTTTTATTGTGAAAAGTGAGAATTTAGGAGCTGATTTTCCCAAATTTCGTTTTTTTAGTGAAAAACAACCACTTGAAAATTTAGGTACATCCTTTTGGTAAAACCAAAAATTCAATTCACTTTCTAGTTTCACCAGCAGGATAAATTTGCCAATGACGTCACCAGTTGGTCCATAATTTGGCCCTAAATGGTGATGTGGCAATTTTGGAAAGAATGTTTTTGTAGAAAGAATTTAGGAGCTGATTTTCCCAAATTTCGTTTTTTTTTAGTGAAAAACACCCACTTAAAAATCAATTTAGGTAGGTACATCCTTTTGGTAAAACCAAAAACTCAATTCACTTTCTAGTTTCACCACCAGGATAAATTTGCCAATGACGTTACCAGTTGGTCCATAAATTGGCCCTAAATGGTGATGTGGCAATTTTGGAAAGGATATTTTTGTGGAAAACTAATGAAGAGAAAATTTCGAAACTTTTATTGTGAAAAGTGAGAATTTAGGAGCTGATTTTCCCAAATTTCGTTTTTTTAGTGAAAAACAACCACTTGAAAATTTAGGTACATCCTTTTGGTAAAACCAAAAATTCAATTCACTTTCTAGTTTCACCAGCAGGATAAATTTGCCAATGACTTTACCAGTTGGTCCATAATTTAGCCCTTAAATGTTTATGTGGCAATTTTGGAAAGGATTCACCAAGGGATTCACTCATCATTCACTATGCATGTACATTTTGTGAAAGAATCTTTTTCTATTCCATACTGCTAAATATGGAAACTTAAGGATTAAGGAAACCTCGAAGGAAACTTTGGTTTCTGCAAATAATAGAGAACTTTGCCTGAGGAATAAAACAACCTATAAACACAATTTTCTTGATGTGTTATTGTCCATGTAAACAATGTTAATAACAAATAATAATAATTATTTTAATCAACCATTTGTTGATTCATTTTGAAAAAACTTTACAAGCAAAACATAACTAAATACCTATCTAGTGAGCATTACTATATTTATTTGAAGTATAACTCTATAAATAACTATTTTAAATATCTTCGACCCAAATATTACTAAAAATCGACAAAAGCATTATCATTCATATTTGATTAGAAGACCTTTGGAGGTCATCACAAACAAATACACCCATTTAATATGCAAAATATTTATCATCTAAAAAAAAAGTCCTTGAATAAGGATAATATTATACACTAAATCTCTATTAATATAAAAAATCAATTTATTATCTTTCTATTGAAAAAGAGCACATAATTATTAGAATATTTAATGCGGAGTAGTATAGTATATTATGGGCACTTGTAAAGCTTCCCTCGGGTATTGCCAAACTATTGCAGATTATGGGGGCGTGATAACAATAAGTGCTAAATATATTGAATAAACATCAAAATTACCTGATAAAGGGGTCTTCTACGCCTCAACATGTATTCATTCTGTATAGAAATAAATAAAACTAGTCTAACCTGTGGTGTTAGAACTTCAACAAACAAAATCTACACCCTCAGCAAATATTATAGGACAACAATAATAAGTAAACTGTTGGTCAATTGTCGCTATTTCATCATTA
This sequence comes from Ceutorhynchus assimilis, assembly GCA_917834065.1. Taxonomy (NCBI): domain Eukaryota; kingdom Metazoa; phylum Arthropoda; class Insecta; order Coleoptera; family Curculionidae; genus Ceutorhynchus; species Ceutorhynchus assimilis. The sequence goes on from OU892281.1 coordinate 12,651,718, forward strand.
TTTCGTGGTAATTGTTAACAAAAAATTGCCAGATTTTTGCATTTTTAGCATTTAAAAAACCAGCTGATAGGGCTGATTCATATACGCAAAAAAAAAAATCAAACTGTCAGTGTCATATTGCGCATTTGGCATTTGTCAAACATCACAGGACGTGTTCCGTTATTGTCACGAGACTTGGCAACGTTGCATAGGGTTGTAATTTTTAGGTGTAGGTTCCAGGGTTCTTTGTTCGTAGTTCAACTAGATCGACTCTGAACTAGTTCAACTCTCATTTTAAAATCGTTCGCAGGAAAATAAAATCCCGAACTGGCTCATAATAATTAAGCATCAATTAATTAATAATCTAATTATTTGTCCATTCACTCGACTCCCCATCCCACCCAGAGCTGTTCGAAATATCCACAGAATGTTTCGCCGGAAAACTCGATTTCCAACTGTGATTACCGTTGGCGATTTTTCAGCGTTATTTTCACAACAAAACCTTTTATGACAATGACAATCTTTTAAAATCCAGCGATTACTCCTAAACAGTCCCGGAGTACTTCTACTCGTGCTCGGAGCGAGCAAGACAAACCTAGCGTAGAGTAATATTGGTTTCAACCAAGGGATGGGCATCTACGCGTAAATAAATTGTCTACGTTCTGGTGTAAAGAACGCGTAGACAGTAAACTATTGTAATCTATAGGTGGGTTCGGCTTGCTCACTCCCAGGGTTGCCAGACGTCCCACCTTAGGAGGGACAGTCGCATTTTGTTAATCGGTCCCGCCTTTTTTTTATTAATTTCAGGTCCCGCTTTTCACGTGAATTATCCCGATTTTCCCGCTTTTTCCACCCAATCTTCACATTTTGTGCAAAAAACACGCTCATTTTACAACTTGTTACATAAATAGCTATTTCTTCATTTAAAATCGACGCAAAAATCAAATACCGCGCCTAAATCGCAAGCATTTCATCGAGGTCTGCGGCGACGTCACCACTATTAGCTGCTGGCTTGGTGACGTCACTCGCAGACCTTGTGGACTCGAGAACCGGCGAACGTACGCCTTCTCAGGATGAGCAATCCTGTTAGTTTACGATTCTTGGGTTTTAATAATAAATCTTGTATGTTGTAAGTATAAAAATGTCAAAAATTCCAACAAAATCAAAATCTTTCATTGCACAAACTAGCATCTGCAAAAAACTTTTTTTCTGGCCATTGAAAAATAAACAACTTTCCTCATATTTGGTCATATTTCACCTTAGCCGAAAACGTCACTTTCGTCATTAGTGATAAAATATCTAGTGACGAAAGTGAATTATTAAGGATTTTACGTGTTAAAAACATTCTTTCAAATCCAATTATAATATACAATGATATAATGTAATAAAAGCAAAATAATAGTAATCAAATTAATTAAAAACGAGAACTTTTTTTAGATGGCGTCTTGATTCAGCCACGTTTTCAAGCGCCATCTATTAAACTAAGTAGGAACCCTTGTGAAAAAACATTACATTAGTTTAACAACAAAAACCATAACTTGTCATAGAAAAAGTATAGCGTTTATTTATAGGGTATAAATAATGAAAATTTGTTGCGCTTTTGCTCAAGGGGGTCCATAGGAGGGGGACACATTGGGCACTTGCCCCTCCCCCCTCCCACTTTATGCTTTTGGGCGTGGCACCCGAAAAAAGCGAGTTTTCCCTCTGGATAATATCAGTCCCGCTTTTCCATTTCATAGATCTGGCAACCGTGCTCACTCCGTGCACTCCAAGTGACTCCATTCGCACTCCAGCCGTTCGGGTATTGCTTTTTGGCGTATTTACGTAAAATAATTGATCTAATTTTAAAATGCACTGTCATAATAAAAAACAAACCGATCAAGGACTGCGTGACGTCACTCGCATTCTTCCATGTTCGATATTTTTATGAGCGTATGTCTTATGGGATTGAGCAATCCTGCCCTATCCAACCTCTAGCCTTGTATAATTTGACGTTTCAAAATCAAAACGCTTGCGTCATAACCTCACATTTTATCAACAAAAACAAATAACACAAAAACAATTATTTATTTATTACTGTGCCGTGGAGTGTGGACTGTGATTGTTTGATTGTTATTATAAAACATTTAATTACCAATTATTATCAGAAAAACAACCTCCTACAAACAAATAGCATGGACTTAACAAAACCCATCCAAACAGTTTTCCTTCTGCTCAGTTTTACTGGTTTCGTGTACCCCTTTTTGCATCCGGTCGTTTTCGTTCCGGGAGACGGTGGAAATCAGCTCGAAGCGAAATTAAACAAGACCGATGTCGTTCATTATATCTGCCAAAAAACCACCACTGACTATTTCAATATTTGGCTCAATTTGGAACTTCTTGTTCCCCTTGTTATCGACTGCTGGATTGATAATATCAAGCTGACTTATGATAACGCTACTAGGACTACACGGAATCAACCTGGGGTAAGATTGAAGAATCAATAATAATAATGGGTAAATCAAGACGCAATAATAAATATTTAATAATAATTAATAAGCTTAATAAATAATTATATCTTGTCTTGTTTCTGATTTAATTAACCTTTGAGTTATTGCCTTGTCCATTTTTGTAATTGTTTATTGTGTTGATTACATACTTAAATTACTCATTGCGTTTATCATAAAACTGATAATAAACTTTGTTTTTGTGCGTATTTAATCTTGTAGATTTCTTTTTGATGCAATGTGTTTAGGGGTCAATTCTCAAGGAGACATTTTTTGGTCAGTGTTTCAGGTTATTTTGAACCGTTCCAGGAAAATACAGTGGAAGAAATTTCTTCGGTGTGAAGTGTGAAGTTGGTAGCCAAAATTTTAATTCTACATCTTTTCCAATAGTAATTGGAAAATCAGAAAATCTCACTTGTAATTCATATTTTTTAAATGTTATTTAGAAATTCAGATAGGGTGATAATTATTGGTCCAATACACTCTGGTTCGCATCGCCTCAATTTTAAATCTCAAATAATTTAGAACCCATGTAATATAAAACCTATAGCTATACATAATTATCGATTTATAACGTTCTACGGCTTTCAATTCCCAATCTCTCACCATCTCTGTCAATCCAGGGATCCTCCTCTAAGCCTCTGTCTCTCATTTTTTGGTCTGCTCTGCTTCTCCAGCTTCTTCTTGGTCTGCCGCGTCTTCTTCTTCCCCCTGGCTTCCACTCAATAATTTGCTTGGGTATTCTTGTATCTGCCATTTTTTGTACATGTCCGAACCAAATCAGTTGTTTGTCCTTTTAGTATGGATATTGCCTTGTGTCCTTGTATATTCCGATCTTTAATTGCTTCGTCTAGGGTTCCCTCTTGTGAGATTTTCATGCCCAAATATTTGTATTCAGTACATTGTTTTATTTCTTGTCCGTTATTCAATTTCAAAGTTTGTTGTTCACCTCCTATAGCCATATACATATTCTGTTTTGGTTAGATTTACTTTCAAACCCGATTTCTCGTATTCCTCTATCAATTTTCGTGTCATGTACTTCAGGTCACCATAGTCCTTCACAGAGCTGTGAGGCAAAAACTGTCTCAATATCATTTTTGGCAAAATTACAATAGCCCGCAAAACCCCAAAAACCCAATAAAAATTTTCAAAAACCCGGGTTTTTGCAAACCCTGTTTAAGGGTCGTTTTATTGACCTGCTGATAAACTGTCAGGTATGATGATGATGATGATGAAAAGTACTTTATTGTCCAAGAAATATTACATGTAATAGGTCTTATTGACAAAGCATACTTAAAAACTAAATTAAAGTAAAATAAAAATTAAAAAAAAAAAAAACAACAATGGCGTACCTGGTTACAAACAAACAGCCAATAAACACTAATCAGACAAAGGGAAAAAAAAAAAAAAACTGACAATAAGACAAGCATTTTAAGTACGGTCAATAAAAAGAACAATAAAAAATAATAAAAATAATAATAATCAACAATGTAAAAAATGGTCAGTACAAAATACAACACAATATAAAAACAACAATATATAGCCAGTTGACTATTGAAATTAAATAACACACTAAATTAGGATTGCTCTAAGAACTCGTTAATGGTATAAAATGCCTTTTTCAATAAGTATGCCTTTAGTAGGTTCCGGAAAGCCTTTGATGTTGAAGCATTCCTAATCCGCAAACCAACATTATTGTATATTTTGAGGCCATTGTAGATGAGAGATCTCTTAACCAGGTTCAAGTGAGGTATTGGTAAAGGGATATTATTGTGTTGACGGGTTTGATGTACTTGCTGATGCCTTGGAAGGCTTTGCTTATTTTTATAAATTAAGCATGCTGTTTCCAGGATGAAAAGGGAGGGTAGAGTAAGAATGCCATTTTGGATGAAGAGATGTCTACAGTGTGTTCTTGGATGGGCATTGCATAAATTCCGAACTGCTCGCTTTTGGAGAATAAAGACAGACTGAAAAAGATTTTGTGCACAGGCTCCCCAAAAGGGTAATGCATATCTAATATGTGACTCGACAAGAGCAAAATAAACATTGCGTGCTACTTCTTTACCCAGTTCTTGAAGGTAGCTCTCACCGAAAAACAGCCAGAGGCCAACTTTTTATTTAGTTTCAGAATGTGAGGATAAAATTTAAGATTTTCATCGATTATGAGCCCCAAAAATTTGGAGTTATCCACAATTGAGATGGAGTTGTCGCCCATGTCAGGGTCCCGAAGAGCACAGTTGAAACCAATCAGATGAGTTTTCGACATGTTTAAGCACAGACGATTTGCATCACACCACCGTCTGATCTGCTTAAGATCGGATTCAATGTCCTGTTGCAGTTGATTTAAGTCCCTGTTGCGCCAGAGAACGGTTGTGTCATCAGCAAACAACGTGAACAGCCCAGAGATTTCAAGTTGGGTTAAATCATTTATATAGATTAAGAAGAGAACGGGTCCTAGTACAGATCCTTGGGGAACGCCGCATGAGCTACGTTGTCTGCTAGATGACACCCCATCCACGTGAACGAATTGCTCACGGCAACGCAAGTAGCTCCAAGGCCCCTCCACGGACACCATAGGCGTCAAGCTTCCGCAGCAATACCTCATGACTTACGCAATCAAATGCCTTAGATAAATCACAAAATACCGCCGCCGAAGCTTCACGCTCGTTGATGGACTGGAAAACTCTCGAGAGAAACTGAAACATAGCGTCAGAAGTATTTTTTTTTGCCTGAAATCCGAATTGATCCTTAGTTATAATATTGTTTTCGTCTAAGAATGACATGAGACGAGATTTTACCAGACTCTCAATAAGTTTTGACAGCGTTGACAATAAAGAAATTGGTCGATAGTTAGAGGGAGAGGCGTGATCGCCACCTTTGTATAGAGGGAGGATTTTAGCAATCTTAAAAGACGATGAAAAGGTACTTGTCACAAAAGAAAAATTGATTACATCTGATAAAGTAGCGATGGCTGTGTTGGGAAGGCTCTCCAGAATTTTCAATGGAATACCATCATCAGTTGCAGCTTTTTTATTTTTCATGGAACGAATTGTTTTTAGGATTTCTTGAGGGGTAGTTGGGTAGAACGCATGAAAATGTTCGGGGCTGTTGATGTTTGACAGATAAATGAGTGGATCAGTATTGAATGGTAAGTCTCTTGTCAAATTATCAGCAACTGAGCAATAATATTTATTCAAGAGGTTTGTATCGATGTTTATTTGAGGTGATTTATTTGCTCTTTTGGTGATTTCGTTAACGATGGCCCATGATTCCTTTTGACTATTATTAGAGTTGAGCAGGCGTTTACAGTAAAATAGCTCTTTGGCTTTTCGAATAACATTTCTATATATTTTTTTGTATAAAAGATAGTAAGATTGCAGGAAAGCGTTATCAGAGTAAGCCCTCCTAAGGCTGTTAAGGAATCTTAAATTGGAGGCAGAAGTACGTATTCCTGGTGTTAGCCACTTTTTCCTCTCTTTGCGCTTTGGTTTTAGGCGGCGAAGAGGGAAAGCTTTGCTGACCTTGTTTGCCAGAGCGTTATGAAAAGCACCCAAAGGCTCTGGCTCTCTGAAGATAGAATCCCATTCAAATGACTCACAAGATTGTCGAAATTTTTGAAAATTGCTGGTGCTGTAAATTCTTCCCAACTTTGCAGTGTCATTATTGCTAGCGTAATTGATAGGAATGGTAGCTAAAATAGCTCTATGATCGGAAAGGTCTGGATCAAACACGGTGCAAGATACGTTATCATTTATATTCGAGACAATGTAGTCTATTTTAGTGGATGAAGTTTCAGTAATGCGCGTAGATTCATGAACATGCATGTTAAGATTAAAAGATTCAAACAAGTTTAACAAATTGATAGTAGATCTATTATCTGTGTTGTCAAAATCAATGTTAAGGTCACCAGCAAGTATAACCGTATTATTTATAGGAAACTGGCACAACAGAAATTCAAGTCTTTCCATATATGCAATGTATGCAATCTGACAGATATAACTGCAATCTGTTAGCCCATTGTCCGCCAACCAATAAAATAATAGAATGGTTAATTTATCTTGTAGATAGTTATCTGAGGAACCAATGAAAACCTCGATGGAAACCTGGAAATTCAAGAGCCCGGAATAAATAATGAAAATTTAGGTACATATTAGGAAAAAACGTGGCAGTCAGTTAAATGGAAATTTCACATTGCTAATGTGGCAATCTTTATAAAATGACGTATTTAGTCATGTGATGTGATATTTTTAATCTTGCAAAATATTGTTCATTCTCGATTACATATAGGATCTGCGTCAAAAAATATCATAATATTGCCAGAACATGAAAGTGACCTAATAATAAGACCAATTTTGTAATTAATTGACTGTTTATTGTATTCATTACGTACTTGAATTACTCATTACGTATCTATGATTTATCAATAAACTAATAATCAACTTTGTTTATCGCCTCTTGTGTGTGTATTTAATCTTGATGAATTTCATTGGGGTGGGACTGGTAGCCAACAGTCAAATTTTAATTACATATTCCTACTCAAATCAATAAAAAATTATATTTAATTGTGTAATTTTTGTTTAATGACGTTCTAAACTTTCCAGTCTTTCTACTAATTACGGATTGCAGCACATTTAAAATATTGCCTACATAGGAACACCGGTGTTTTCCTCTAAATGTAATCTCTGCCCTATATCATTAAATATATTATATTTATCTAAAATTATTCTGGTGTTCCCTGTTTCCTTTCTATCACCGTTCTGCTTTTCAGGGTGAATAGTCGAGCGAGATAGGCTTCGTGACAATATAAATTTCTCAAAAAAAACTTCAAAGGGTATGAAAGCACCAGGACTTCTAAGAAAACAGCAGAAGTAAAAAAATTGTAAGGCCCTTTCCAAGTTAATGTTACATAACATCTCTTTCCGCTCTTGCACTAATGCAGATTCTGAAAAATTATTTGTTGTTGAAATTGGACTGATTCAATTACAATATTTCAAAGAGACAATTCTTCAGGTAGACGTTAGAATACCAGGTTTTGGCGGTACCGAATCAGTAGAATGGATAGATCCAAGTCACGCTTCCACAGGGTCGTATTTCAATAACATAGCCGATATCCTAGTCTCATTGGGTTATACCAGGAATGTCAGTATTAAAGGTGCCCCTTATGATTTTCGCAAAGGACCTAGTAAGAATCATAATTTTGTTTCATTATGAAATTAATAAAATGAGTTTTGTAGATGAAAATCAAGATTATTTTATAAGACTGAAAAAGCTGATTGAAGATACTTATGAGGAAAACAATCAAACCTCTGTTATGCTTATAGTACATTCAATGGGCGGGCCAATGTCTCTCTATTTTTTAAACCAGCAACCTCAATCTTGGAAGGACAAATATGTTAAAAGATTGGTAGCTTTAAGTGGGGCTTGGGGCGGATCTATTAAAGCTTTAAAGGTTTACGCTATGGGTAAGCAATAGTTATTTTTTCAAAAAGTTTATAAATAAATTTTGGGTTTTAGGTGATGATTTAGGTTCATATGTTCTTCGTCCTAGTGTAATGAGGGCAGAACAAATAAGTCAACCTAGTACTGCTTATCTTTTACCTTCGCCACTGTTTTGGAAGCCTGACGAGGTTTTAATTCAGACCCAAAAGAAAAATTTCACTTTGAATAATTTACATGAGTTTTTTGAGTAAGTTAATTTTATTTTCATAAACATGTTATTGAATATTTTTTGTTTTAGCGGAATCTCTTTTTCTGATGGTTGGGAAATGAAAAAAGACTTGGCTCCATTTCAAGCTAGTTTTAAGCCGCCAGGTGTTGAAGTACATTGTTTGTATGGTAATGGCGTACCAACTGTAGAACGGTAAGTATTCTAATTTTTGAAGAAATTCTACTGTAAGGACTTACACATCTTCAAATAGCACATTATTTGCAAAAATGATAAATACATATACTATTTCTAGATTATATTATAAGCCAGGTACTTGGCTAGATGGTACTCCAACGCTAATAAACGGCGATGGCGATGGTACAGTAAACCTTCGCTCCTTAGAAGGCTGTCAGCATTGGAGATCTTTACAAAAACAAAAAGTATTCTTAATGCCCCTACCAAAAATCGACCACTTGACCATTTTACGCAGTAATCTCACCTTGCAATATATTGCGGAGCTCGTTAAATCAGACGAGCCAAATTTCAAAGAGTACATCACAGAGGGGCCCCATAAGAGGTCGTGGATGGATAAGTTTAGGTTTTTGAAAAAAGAAAGCGCTCAGAGTAAGGCGCCTCATTGGCCGGATTTATTGTATGTTAATGATGTTTGAGATTATTTTGACTAAATTTAAAAATACAAAAACGTGATATTTTTTTAAATATTTTTTCCTTAGGAATATTCAATTTTATTTTAAAGGCACAGTTAATATTGATTTGACCTGACATTATTTTGATTAATTTAGAATAAAAATACTCATATTGTGATTTAAGATTTGCTTAGTTTATATACATATTTATTATTTAATTAAAATCTCTTGCTGTATATGCATATTAGGCATCTAAGTTTTTTTCTGTCCAGCAATAACCAAAGCATTATATTTTTTTTTTGTAGTTAGGTATGTATATTTGTTATTATGTATTATTAATAAATGGGTTAGAACAAAAATAATCATTTATTTTTTAATTAAAAAAAAAAATACGTTATTAAACAAATAATAATATATATTTCTCTATAATAATAATAATAATTATGAATACTATACCACAACAATGCACAATATTACAAAAAATTAATAACAATAATATTTTCAGCCTATATGCTTTAAATCTGTACAAAGATCTAATATATTATAAACTAAAGCGACCCACCAATTTAACCTAACTGGACAATAATTATTTCAACTTAACACCAATCACAAAACGACCACTTTGAAAAATTATTGAAAATTACAGAATAATCATATGTACTAAAAAAAAAATCATGATGTTCAGGTTCTTAAACATAAATATTACAATATTTTTTTTTTTTTCGGTTACTATGTATATAATTATATTCTTTGGAATAATTTTAGTATAAAATATTTAATCCTTATATTTATTTTGAGTAAATATTATAATTGTCTCGAAAAAGAATTATAATTTTTGGGGCTAGGGATGTAAACTATCTATTGTTAATTGGTATTTCCCCCAAAAAAATGTCGGCACCCTTTGCAAATCCTATTTTCCAGAATTTTTACTGTCTTTGAGCCTATGCATTAAAATAAATAAAAATTAAAAAATAATGTAGAAAGAGATTTAACCAATACTTAATATTTAACTTAAACTTAATATTTCAGGTAAAGCAAAAGAATCACATAATTTTTTAACAGACTTAAAAGAACTTGTAGATTTGTTTGTGTGACACTAATTCACTTATGTTTTACTACATATTAGTATTAACAGAGCATGAGCCAAAAACAATCTCAGTGTCATTTTTGTAAAATTTTTAATGTTCGATAAATTCAATTTTGAAGCTTCTCAGGTGCAGAACTGTTGGAACCAAATTGAAATCCTAATCAATAGGTTTGGAGAGAATTTAATTGGCTCTAGTTGGAGCCTAATTACTTTGAAATCGGATGAAAATTAGCGGAGCTGTGAGGCAAAACCTGTCTGAATGTAATTTCAAAACTGTTAGAAGAAAATTAAAATCTTAATTGACAGGTTTATAGAGAATTTATTTGGTTTAACTAGACCCTTATTACACTGAAATTGGATGAAAATTAACTGAGGTGTCTCCTGAAGATCGTGTATTGCTAACTTTCCAGACATCATTTTATGTATCTCAAAAACCAGTGAGAATTTGAAAAATTGGTACATTTTTGACCATCTCTGGGTGTAAATTTCGTCAATTTCATTTTTGATTGAAATAACAAATTGAACTTTGAAAAAATAAACCTTTGAGATGGACTGGGAATAATTTCTCAAAATTTATAATTTGTCTTATTAGTATCACACACAAATCACCCCTTACTAATCACGGAAAAAAAGTCACACAAAAAAAAAAAAGAAGAGAGACAAGATTAAAATACAAAGATACAAAAAATGTATAAAATATATTTGTTTTTCTAATAGAAATTGAAATAAATATTATAATTAATTTTGGCGCAATAAAAAAATCATTTCAAAAGCTGGTGTAAAATCTCTTATGTATAATGTCTCTCACTGTTCCGGACGACACCATATGTCATGTATTAAATATACTAGAAATATATTGATGATTTTAGAATCTCTCACAAACTTTACTTGCTTTAATAAAAAAATTAAAAATCACTTACCTCAAAAAAGGCATTCGAGCGTCCCCACCATACTTATAATAGTACAAATATCCAATCAAAACTGTAGCAGTGGCAAATATCAAACCCAATTTGCTTCTTCTACTGAATACCAACCACGCTGGCATGCGGTTGTTGAATCGGACCCACAGACTTTTTTGTCCTCTCAGTCTGTTCCTCATCATTTGTTCGTTTTTCTTTCTTTCAGCCATTCTTAAAAGAAATGCTTGATGTTATCCATGTGTGTCCATCAACAACAGAAAATTAAATGCCAAGCAAAGCGGAAAGAATAAATGATTAAGAGTCCACACACCACATAAACAAGCAAAGGAGCAAAAAAAAAAAGCTTTAAAAATTAAAACTTATTTTAATATACAAACAATAAAAGCAGAAATATTTACACAGGCTTGCGCGGCCTTGATTTCCTGTAAGGAACTAAAGTAGCAATAAAATAGATATAGTGGCGAAATGAAAACACTTTTTTCACAACACCAAAAACTTTTTTCAACAGTACTAACAAATTAAACTGTACATACTCCCTTTCCACACGTGTTTTGACCAATTTTTCTAGCTTGTCTGGTGGATAGTCCTTGTAATACTTCATTGCGGCTACCAGGATCGATTCAAAGTCCAAATTGTCAGGGATTTGGGATAGAAGACAATGAATACTGGCCATGTCGCAACCTAGCCATTTATATTAAATTTTGATTGATTTTGCTATTAAAATTGCTTACCTTCTGCAAAAATTTCATCCCTTCGATAAATCACTAAGGAAGTAGCAACATATAAAGGCATTAGAGGTGGAGTGGCTAAAAAGTAATCATAAAGCCTTACAACGTCTTTGTATTGGTTCAAAGAGTGTCCAAACCAAGTCAAATACCAAGGCAAGGCAAACATTGTACCTACACCTGCACTGAAAATTTTAAAAAAATTGTAATACATTTATATTTATTAAATAAGTAATTACCTGTCCATAAACCCGTGCACATCCTTATCGACTTTATACAACAAGGCGTAAATGTAATTCAATCTGTAATCGGTTTTTTCCATCGTGGATTCCATGCATTCCCTTAAATTTTCTGTACTTAATTTTTCCATTATCCTAAATGCAACCGCTTCTCCTACTACTAAAAGAAATGTAATTGCTACATCGTGATATCCCTAAAAAAAAAATACATCTGATTAGCATATACTAGTAATCAAAATCAAAATAAAACCTGTTGTGTAAGAAGATTCTACTCCTACACAAAATATTGATATGTTTTAGTGTGTCACATTGCCTCACGCTTTATTTTTAAATTTTCTAAATATGCGCAATATTGCACTTCCTGATACTTTTTGAAGGAAATATGTATGTATGTAAACACAAAAATTGGGTTCGATTTGTTAAATTTGTCTATCTTATCTTAGACAACAAATACATAGTTTATTTTTATAGCTATTAATCTCTCGATTATAGACAAAATTAAACGAGTCTGTTCAGTTTATTTTGAAACAGTAGTTATAGCGTTATAATTTTAATCCATTGCATGTGGTAGTTATGATGCCATGGGAATCTTACCAAATATTTCTGGTAAATCAAGCAACAATGATAGTTTTAGGGATTTTGAGAAAATTTGGAATTTAAATGTTCGTTCGTTTTTGGTAAGTAATAAAGTAGCATTTCGATTTTAGTTAGCTTATTAAAAAAAAATTTAATATGCATATAAGTACATAGATTGTTAAATCAAAATAACTTTTAAAGCTAAGTAGTGACTTTGTCTTACTTCTAAAGTTATTGGAAATGGCTCAACTTTTAAAGAACTTTCTGATTATTTTGCTCAATCTTCATTCTGAAACTTTTGATACTTCCAAATATCACTTAATTTTTGTTTCAATTTTTTTATTTGAAATGTTTCCAGTTGAATTATTTGATATAATTTGCACTTGTGAAAATTATCATTTGTTGTAAAAAATTATCTATTGGAAAACTAAAAAATGTTATTCCAACTAACAGAATGACACTACACATTGGTGTGATTCAAAAACATTGTCTGTATAAATCATAAATTAGTCCAATCTTTTTTAACCATTACCTATATGTATTTCCAAGCATGTAAAGTTGAAAAAGTAAAAAATTCTAAATAAAATCCCTATTGAGAAAAAAATTGGATTCAAATATATACAGGGTGCTACAAGTTCGCGAGTAAGTATGGGGATCTCGGTAATTATAATAGATATAGGGTTTTGATTTTTTTAAAATCATGACGAGATTAAGAAAATTGCCAATATTCCTAATAAAATTTGAACAAATCAAAATAAATTATACACTATTAGAAAACACATTAAATTCTCCATAAATCTGTGCTGAATTGAGTTTGATAGCTCAAATAATTTTCGAACAATTGAACCTCAAAGCCAAATTTTAGTAAAAAACTTCAAATTTTTTCAACATCTATAAGCCTGAAAAATTCAAATTTTTATTTTTTATATTTCCCAAATTTTAGCTTTTCCAATAAATAAAGCGGGTCTAATTCGAAGAGAAAAAAAAATGAAAAAGAAAATTTCATTTTTTGGTTCTGATTTTCTTTTTTTGAACCATGACAAGGTTAAGAAAATTGACAATATTTCCATTGAAATTTGAACAAATCAAAATAAATCATGTATTATAAGAAAGAGCATTAAATTCTCTATTAATCTGTTTTAAATTGAGTTTCATAGCTCAAATACTTTTTGAACAATTGAGCCTCAAAGTTGAATTTTAGTCAAAAACTTCAAACTAAATTTTCTCATCGATAGAGCTGGTTTAAAATAGTAAAAAAACAATGTAATATTATCTTCAAATGACCATTTCAAACAGAAAAAAAAATCAAAAAAGAAAATCTCCATTTTTTAAAAATTCTGACAAGGTTAAAAAAATTGCCAATATTTTCAATGAAATTCTAGCAAATCGGAATAAATTATACACCATTAAAATGAGCATTATATGCTCTATAAATCTGTTCTAAATTGAGTTTGAAACCTCGAATACTTTTTGAGCAATTGAGCTGCAAAGTTGAACATTGTCAATGAACCAAAAAATCCCAAACTGTTGCTCCAACCCTCCATTGGTTCTTATGACAAACACGGATTTTACTCTTATTCTTGAGAACTGTTAAAGATAAACTTATTGAACCAATGGAATTAGCAAAAGCAGAGCAATTCAATGAGTTATTAATATATAGAATGTCCTATTGAAAAAAAATCAGACTTTGGTCAATACCTCCAAATGTTGGCCAAATCCCAAAAAACACAAAATGTTACTGGCCTCTGGTTGCAAAACTACTGGGTGATTGTGTATATTTTGCACCCACACCTATCTCACCTGTTTGAAGAAATACCCAGAAATGTCAAATGTGAAAGTTGTAAGTAATATCAGAAGCTTTGCGATGAAGTTAGTTACAAGTATACAGGGTGTGTCACAAAAGTATGGCGAAGCAAAGTTATATTTTTTAAATGGAACACCCCATATATTATTGATCTATTGGATTAGGCTTTCAAACCTGATTCCAAATATACTAGATTTTTTAGGTTGACTCCTCATAGTCCAGCCTCAAAATAACCCATTTTGATGCTGGTCTCTATACTTCACATTTTTCAATTAAAATGCAATTATTCCACCCCTTTTTTTCTTATTTTCTCCCGGACTAGTAGGAATAAACCTAGTATATTTGGAATCAGGTTTGAAAGGCTGATCCAATGGGTTAATAATATACTGGGTATTCCATTTAAAAAAGTATAACTTTGCTTCGCCACACTTTTGTGACACACCCTGTATACTTGTAACTAACTTCATTGAAAACTTTCTGATATTGCCTATAACTTTCATATTTGACATATTTGAATATCTCTTCAAACAGGTGAGATAGGTGTGGGTGCAAAATATAGACAATCACCCGGTACCTTGATAAAGTTACGAGTTAAGTTATTACAGAAATTAATTATTCCATATAGAAAAAAGTTATGAAGAAATTTGAGCCTCAGAATGGGGATTGTATCTTACTCAGAAGTTGATGTTTTCTATTAAAAATATCCAAATTGGTCCACCCTGTACACAATAATAATTATCCTTAAACAGTAGTGAGAAACATGACATAATTACATATCAAAGGGTAAGTACCTTATGCGATTAAATATTGATAAAAAAGTAATAATCATTAATTGATATAATTTGTGATTTAGGATTTAGGTATGTATGAGTAATTAATTTTTTATAATTTTACTTATTTATAGCAGTGAATAAAAATTTACAATTCTTTTATAGAAGAAAAACAATGGTCCCAATACACTTTTGCATCTTAACTGCTGTGTATGCATCTATAATTCAAGATAAGTTCACTTTTGAGGTATGATGAGGTACCTATGTGTGAAGCAAATTGAAAATTAATCAAAATCTACTATAGAAAAGTTAAGGAACAAATAACACTTAATAATCAAATAATAATTAGAATTCAATATCCAATCCGTAATATCTTTTTTGGACTTAAAATAAGGTTTAGTTCTAATACTGGCTGGCAGATTATTACAAAACAATAAATATGACTTTGGCAAGTTGATTGGATAGGCCAAAGCCTGAAAATACATCCAAAACCCTGACTAATTCAACAGAAAAAGAAATTACATGTATAAAAAAAAATCCACTTACCTGATAATACCTTAAATGAGGATATTTAATTATAACCCTTAATATTAGTACTGTAAGTTGATCTTGTAACGCTACTCTTTGTTCATATGGAATGCCTAATGACAAAATAATAATTAGTTAAAAATCATATAAAATGTTTGATACAAACCTGGAGGAAATCTTTTGAGTGACCTATTTACATCTAAAATGACTTGCTGATATTCGGGGTGATCCGAAAGTTCTTCTAGTGATGGAATTTTTTCGTCTGTACTTGGATCTACCTCTAACAGCAAGGGCCAAACGGTAAACCTCAAATCATCTATAAGAGGTTTTTGAACTTAACAGTGCATCTCTTAAATTGGTCTATAGAAAAAATACTGTCCTAGATTTAGGGGAGTGAGATACCCTTTGTGATATTGCGAAAAAGGAGTTATGGGATTTCAACAAGTTTGGTTCCTTTTGTAAATGAACAAAACCAGCATTAGCATTTTTCTGTTCACATTTAAAAGGCTGTAACTTTCTGGTGAATTATGTCTGGTAGGAACAGTATTTTTCAAACATTCTAATTTTATATTTCTAGGTTGACATCTAAACAAAGTAGCTTCAAATGTGTTTCCACTAATAGAAATTAACAATTAATTAAATAATTTACCTCCAACTAAACCAAATTTGCTCATTGCCAAATCTTTCCAGGTTTTCAATGTTGTTGATTTATTTCCTATAGCAGCTTCAATTTCTTTCCTTTTATGTTTCTGTTCGTCGCTTTTTGAATTGAATTTGAATTTGAACTTACCTCTCTCAAATTTGAGCTCAGATCTAGTATCGACAATATCATCATCATCCAACAAACTATCCTGGAAAGTTTTATCCGAATGACTATTTACCAAGTAAGTTGTTTCCTCGTCCAAACTGCTAATTTCCGAATCAAAATTCTCCATTATTTATATTATTCTTGTGCAATGTTTTTTTTTTTCAACTAGACATTTTATTATCAGTGTAGAAAATACAATAATTCTTTGAAAAATGAAAATATTTTTTTAGAGTAAATAGATAACCTCAAAATCTTTAAATGTAGTAAACGTCATCTGATCAGCTGATTGATGTTTTGCGCTGTTGTCAGATTGGAATTTTACACTGGGTTGATTCTTGAATAGCGCTTTCGACTTTTGCCTTGAAACTGCTCCCTAGTGATTCAAAACGGATTCACATGATTGGCGTAAAAGGGCGAGATTCGCGTGTTCGACTTGAGTAATAGGAGGCTCTCATATCTCGCACGGAGAGCTCTTTCTTACTTCGTCAAATTCGATAGATTGAAGAGTTTGATCGAATTTACACTCGTGAGCATTAAAAGTGGGACACCAGGCTGACAGGTATCGTCATATTTCGCTATTTTGGGTCAAGTATAATAGACACTAACACTACAGGATAGCCTATCGTCATAAGGCCTGTGTGGAACAAATCTGAAGTCCCCCCACCAGGCCACCACGCCAAATCACCAATTGTGACGTAGCAGCATGTCCTTTCTCGCCTTGACGTAGGCTGTTTGCACCACAGGTTATGATTCCGCGAGCTTTTGCTTTATGCATAAGTTGTATTCCTTTCAAGAGTTTGAAACTCTCGAGCTACTCGCTCCGGTGTTCAGTCGCCCCCGATTTACAGAGAATAGATGCGTGGTGCAACAAACACTTTTCGAAAGAAATAAGCGCGTGAAGCCCCGGAGCTGTTCCAGAGCTTCTCCTAGATGATGCCATGAAAGACAGATGCCACAAGGGGGAATGTTGTTTTTTTCTGTTGCTCGCTGACATATGACGTTTTCGAAAGTTTTGTCATATTTCCCTTCACAGATTTCATCAATTGGAATACGTGTTGGAAGCAATTTTCGCCATTTAACATAATGAGTGCGACAAAAACAGGTATACCCTCCGCAGCAGCCGCACTAGGCTTCACGTTCGTCCTTATGTGTTAGCATAAATAACAAACCAAAAACAGCTTTTCTATAAACACTTACCCTCAAAAATTCCAGTTTTTGGTTATAGTTCATTGGGTTTACACCACATTAATTGACATTCTAAAGCCTAGTACTCATAACTGCGAAATTCGCATTTTTTTGACATTGCGTTGACAATTTGATGTTTTATGCGTGTATCAAACGTCAAATTGTCGAAGCAATGTCAAAAAAAAGCGAATTTCACAGTTATGAGTACTAGGCTTAAAACAATTCTTTTTTAGATCTCGTTTTCATCTTCCTCTTTGCCTATTAGGTTAATCAAAATTATGTAATTTTTTCCATCATAAATATAAATTCTAAACTACGACCGTTAGTGCGAACCATTAAGGTAGAATAATAAGGAGAAGCTGTCATCATTTGAATAGTGCAATAGAAAACGGCATCGGTAGGCGTGGCTAAGTGTCGGAACAATATGGCTACTTAAACAGAGCCGAATTAAATGGATTCTTTCAAATGTTTATCTAAAAACATAAAAAAATCGAGATTACATCCAAGAAAGAAAAAGTTGTTACAGAAACTTCAACATACTGAAACAGGAGATCCTTCCAAGACCCAAATAGAAATTCTGGGCTTCAAACATTTTTCTCATATAAAAAATCTTTGAAGGGAAAATGCGGCCCTGATGCAATTTTGACGCGTTGCTATGACAAAGGTGACAGAATTTCAGACAGTAGTGTCGTAACAATATGGCGGAAGTGGATACGCTTTTTTCTCCTCATATCGCCTCCTTATTATTCTACCTCAATGGTGCGAACACTGCGAACAGCTGATGACTTAGTTATGACGTCGGAAATGGTGACTCACCAATATGGCGGCGATTACCAGAAACGAGCAATCCTTAGTAGTGTGTATTATCCTTGATTTTGGGGAAATCAGTCTGTACACCTTGCGTTCGGTATTTTCCTCAAAGAGCAGAGCGTGCAGAGCGGAGCCGTAATTACGTGACCAGCGATCGCACAGAGCAGTTGAACACTGTATCAGAGGGCTCGAAATTTTATTAAACGAACGCGAATGAGCCTGCACCGAGTACACTTTTTGAATAAACGAATGGTAAATTTATGCTCGGACAACTCGGATCAAAATAACGATCGCACGGTCAGTAAAACGGATTTTTCTGCAAATATGACAATCCCTGTCATTACGAACGGTGTAGCTGGTGAGCTTAACCGAATTTTCGCGACGAATAATGTAGTTCATCAATAGTTCGTCTTGGGACGGAGTGAGAACAGATTTTTGTCACGCGATTTCGGAGTGATTAGAGTGAAAAATTAATACTCAAACGGTCGGAGCAAAAATGTCAAACAGCTGACTTGTTGTACTATAAATTAACTTCAATTCCTCTACAATAATGAATAATATGATGCTTTTGCCTCTGATTTACTTTGTCAAGGAAATTTATCCATCATGTTTAATAAATTTTAAAATCAGATCAATTATTTTACTCGATGATTTTACCAATTCCCGTATCCACACAAACGATTTAAGCCGGAGTCTCATGCATCCGAAAACGGATGCATGAGACTCCGGCCTTAATCCTTTTAACAACAACCACAACGTGACGCAACAAGCTTAAAGCTATACATCCTCAATCAATCTGGCAGCGAAGTGGCAATTCGGCACGCGTGCTGGGAAATTGATACCCATCCTCAATGCTGTCAATTTTCAGTCTGCTGTGCGTGTAGTACGGTCACGAACCGTGCGTTCAGTATTTTGATCTGAGTTCTCCGAGCATAAATTTATCGTTCGTTTATTTAAAAAGTGTACTCGGTGCAGGCTCATTCATGTTCGATTATTAAAATTTTGAGCCTTCTGATACAGCGTTTAACTGCTCTGTGCGCTTGCTGGTCACGTGATTACAGCTCCGCTCTGCGAGCTCTGCTCTTCGAGCAAAATACCGAACGCAAGGATAACCTGAATTATCTTTTACCGTTCTGCGCATGACATAAGTCGGCACGCATCGAGGAAGCTTGTAGCTTGCAAGCTTGCACTTCAAAGTCGGCGTGCATGCTAGCACGGAATTGAATTGAGGATGCCAACGTTAAACAACATTACCCTAGCATGCGTGCCGAAGTGCCACTTCGCTACCAGATTGATTGAGGATGGGCCTTAACAGTTTAAGCATTTCACTTCTGCGTATGCCCACTGTAAAAAAATTTCTTTCCGAGGTGGAACTTTCGGAGTGAACTCCATTTACTCCACTCCGTATAGTCGAAAGCTAATGCCAATACGCCAAAAAGCCACGAACGGCAGAAGTCCGAATGGAGTCACTCGGAGTGCACGGAGTGAGCAAGCCGAACCCACCTGAAATAGGAAAAATCCGGGTGTCCCATTTTTAATGCTCACGACTGTATGTTCGGCTCTTGATTTCAAATGGTGTACCCTCGTTAATCGCTCTCGGAGCACTACTGCAAAGATCTGTGACATCACCGACTAAACAGGGAGTGCTCTGGGAGCAGTAAAGCCGAAAATGATATAAATCTACTCTATCAAAAATTGGCAACAAAAACGTTTGCTGTAATTGTCAAATAAAAATACCACTGACATTTTCGAGACGTCAGTTAAAAAATTCAAATTCACCGGGAATTTTTTTTCTTAAATTCAAGTTATAAAATAATGAATTCATCGGGTTCGTTCAGCATTCTCGATATAGAAAATTTCAAAGAAATTGAAGACGTGATCGATGCCAGAAAACGCTTGGGCCAGTACAACGTATTAAATCTTACCAACGCATTGAGAGGCATTCATTCGAATCATCAACAATATCAAAATAAACCTGTTAAATTCGACTTGAGTAAAAACGTTTCAGCCACTAGCGTAAGTGGAATCGCACGTACAGATTCCGAAATAACTATATTTGTTCTGAAAGCAAAATGCACCTCGAAAAGAAAATCCAAATGGGGCGGTATGGACGACATCGCTATCCCTGGAGATGGTACGCATTTAGGAGACAGTCCTTCTTTGGTAAATTTGGCCACTCTGGTAACGCAAAATGCCCAATGCGAAGGCGAAGACGAATATTTGGTACCCCTGTCCTCGTGGGACCCATACATCAAAACCGAGGATATTTCCAACAATATGAAATTCTTTTCGGAGACTTCGATCCACGACAAACGGCACCGTACATTATTTTACGCCGATTCGAATAATATTAATGCGAATACTGTGAATAGTAACGAGCAAACTGAATTCGTCGATGATGAAGTGCCTCAAACCACTCGATCCAGTTGGGCGGGAAGGTTTTCGAAATTTTGGAGGAAACAGTGGCGCAAACGAAAAACCCTAGTTTTGCCCGACGCGGCCGGTAATGCAGGAATCGGCCGAGAACAACAACGATGAAAGTAAGAGTAAGGTTATGTTTTATGTTGTTTGTTGTGTTTTTACATTATTTTTAAATCCGAGAAAGTTGTTGCATTTTATTGAATTGATTGCTTAAAATAAGCTTATGGCTTGAGTTTTCCTGTGAAATAAAATGGAGTTTCATCCAGCAGAAATTCCTTCGAACATTCTAAATCATGTAAGTTAAAAGGAGTTTCATTATTTATTCAATAACTTATTTATTAATTTTTTATTGCTTTCAAATAATTCTTTGCTATTAAAATAATATCAACCTTCTACCCCTGCTACAAATCACAGGGTTGACAAAAATCTGGCTAATTGTATTAACAAGAGCTTGGTGGGAGCCCCAAAACAATTCTAAAAGGTTAAGGTAAGGAGTGCTGCGTTGCCAAATTGACGTCAAAGGTCAAAGTATATTATTTTGTTTGGGGTTAGATTTTCCTAACAGGTGCGAACGTTATTGTTTAACCCTCGGGAGGGCGCGCTATCGGCCTTTTATGCCGCCTTTTCACTAGTTCAAGGATTCCGCAAATATTGTGGATTTTATCATATTGTCTGTCTAGCTATGTTCAAATGACTATATTAGAAAACCTACCACGCACAATTTACGACCTTAGAGTGCTTGTTCAGATATCCGTTAGCTCTTGAACTTGCAGTTGTTGAGTTTTCGGCATTCCGTGCCGCCAGCGCGCCTGGTCATGTTAGTAAAATTGCAAGGGGAATAGTACACATATTATGAATATTATTTCTGTATTTTTGCGAAATTAGTATAAAGGATTTCATCTAGTTGCTTGGAATTACAATTTATTTTATTTTTTTACTCTATTTAAGAATAAATTTTGACGTTTTGAATTATTTCGTATGTTTTTCTTCTGGCGGCACGCAGTGCCGCAGCGCGCCCGCTGATGTGATTTTCAAATGGGCGCCTGCCCTAGGGTTAACGAGTGACGAAAACAACAGTTTTTAGATTATTATTATGTAGGTAATGTTTTCTAGTTACAAAATAGTATATTGTGTATTTAGGTGGAAAAGTGACACATTCTCGGCCGACGGTGTAAGTTGACAGGCAAACACCGAAGGCCGGGAATGTGCTTTTCCACCGAAATACACATACTGTTTTTTCTGCGATCGGTTAAATACCTGTTAAATGTTTGTCTTTTAGTTCCAATTATTCAGCAATACGAGAATCACTTTCCCGGCCTAGGCCGGAAAAGTGTTTCCCGTATTGTTATTCATTGATTCCTTAGCAACTATTGAAACATAACTGAAATACCAGAATATTGAGTTTTGCGACCTGTCAACCGGTCAAAAATGCTGACATTTCTTGTCAATCGCAGAAAAAATGATTTTTGACGAGAATTGTTTATTTTTCAATGGTCAGAAAAAAACTTTTTGCAGATGCTAGTTTGTTTGTGCAATGAAAAATTTGGATTTTGTTGGAATTTTCGACATTTTTATACAACAATTGTAAACAGGATTGCTTATCCTAATAAGGCGTATGTTCACCAATTCTTGAGCAGGCAGGGTCTGCGAGTGACGTCGCCACAGCTGCTAATAGTGATGACGTCACTAGCAGACCTCGATGGAAGGCTTGCGATTCAGGCTGTACTCGTTATTTGATTTTTTCGTCGATTTTTAATAAAGAAAAGGTGATTTTAAAAAGATTTTAACGTTTAGGAATTCATTCTTTCGTGTGCTTTAAATTAAAATAATGCATTTTACTCCAAGAGTTGAGGTATGCAGCTGACATAACAGTTGGCACACTTTTAGCTCAATAAGCAGTCCTACTAGGGATTGAAAACAGGATAATCTCTGCCATTTTCTTGACACCTAAAACTAGGATGATCCGTTTTTTCCTACGAATGTGCGGGAAAAAAACGTTTAGCATGCACAAAGAGTAATCTTTCCGCACACCCTTGAGAAAAATTGTGCTCCTTATGCCTAGTTCTCATAACCGCGAAATTCGCTCTTTTTTGACATTGCTTCGACAATTTGACGTTTGATTCACGCATAAAACGTCAAATTGTCGAAGGAATGTCAAAATAGATCGAATTTCGCTGTTATGAGTACTAGGCTTTTAACACTTGCGAGAAATGGTATTTCTCGCACTAGTTAGAAAAATATCTATTTTTTTCCGAATTTGAAATGTAAAATTTTTTTGGCCCTGTAGGAGAACAAACGAGTTTCTAGTTCCACTCTAACCAAAAGGCGGTGCTTCAAAATACAAAATTTGTAGTTTCAATTTTATTCAATTTCCAATTTATTCAATCATAAGCAGTGTAATCAAATTATTAAAGGTTATTATATTCTGTGTCCACTCAAAACTCAAAAGGCCGGGATAATAATAATAAACAACTGTAGTGGCGTGGCCTGGCGCTGATTCCAGTCCAAACATGAAAATGCCAAAAATTACGTCGCATATAAATTGTTTCGGAGCTACCACCAAGCTCTTGTATTGTATTATAGTGGATAGTGGACTAGGTGACGTCACACGAATAAATTCACTTTCGATGAGGGGACAAACATACAGACAGTCTCTAGCTATTACGTCACAAATCCCATAACGTCACTTTCGATAGGGGGACAGTTGATCACTTTATGACGTGGGGTATCCTAACATAATGCAAATCTCCACAAGGCACCCCAGATGCGTCATCAAGTTACCCATTACCAGACAACTTATTAACTTTAGGAACCTAGATGTTTGTCCCCCTATCGAAAGTGAGGTTATGTGATTTGTGACGTATTAGCTAGCTAAGGATAATACACACTACTAACTACTACACAGGATTGCTTATCGGCCTCGTTTTTTGGGAATCGCGGCCATATTGTGTAGCACCATTGACGACGTTGTCAACAACGTCGTGTGTATTTTCCTTGTGTTTCCTCAAACGCTTTATTTGACCCCCCATCAAGAGTGAGGTTATGTGCGTGACGTCAGCCAGTGCCTAATTAGCCTATCCAAAACACAACACAAGCAAAACACGTAAACAAAGGATTTGTTACTACACAGGATTGCTTGTCGGCCTCTTTTTTTGGGAATCGCAGTCATATTGTGTAGCACCATTGACGACGTCGTCATCTGTTTGCGCCAGCGGTTGTAGTTTAGAATGAACATTTATGATGAAAAATATTATTCAATTTTGATTAACATAATAGGCAAACAGGAAGATGCAAACGAGATCTAAAAAAGTACTGTACTAAAACCAAGTATGCATAAAGCAAAATCCCAGGGAATCATAACCTGTGGTGCAAACATCCTACGTCAAGGTAACAAAGATTACGCTGCCTACGTCATTACTGGCTCTTTGGCGTGGTGGGGAGCTTGAGATTTCATCTATACAGACCTTATGAGGAAAAGCTATCCTGAAGTAGTAGTAGTGTGTATTATCATTATTATCCTTGTCAAAACCTAACATTTTCAAACAGATAACTACTTATCCAGGTATCAAAGAGTGCTTGAGAACATTTTAAAGAGTTCTGATTAGTTCTAGAACATTCCAGCACAGGGAGCCAATTAAAAACTCTGGAAAGTATTTTGAAAAGCTTCAGAATGCGCTAGCGCCATGTTAGAATATGATTGAGCATTTTAAGACGCTCTAGAGCAATTTAGAACTTTGATAAGCTTCAGAAAACTTAATTCAATTTTCAATCCTGCTGCATTTGTTTGAGACAAATTGGAATCTTGATAAACATTGTAAAACTTTAGGTACAGAATATTTAGAACCAATTTAGAATCTCAGAGATATTCTAGAACAGACCAGAACACTTCTGAATTTTCGGTAACATTTTAGGAAGCTTTTGTAACACTCCAGAAAACCTTACAAATCATATGGAACTTTTAGAAACAATCTGAACTAGAAACTCTCAGAATATCTTGAAAATGGTCACATGGCACTTCAGAACTAACTTAAAACTTCCATGAACACTGTATAAAACACTTCTGAACTTATTTAGAATGTCAATCAGAAGTATCAAAAAGCTCTAAGAATATTTGAGAAATTTCAGATAATCTGATAATTTCTAGAACATTTCGGCGCTTCAAGAGCAGAATGTGCTCGTGCCAATTTCGAACATTTTTTAAGCATTTTGAGACGCTCTAGAGCACTTTAGAATAAATTTAGAACTTTGATAAACTCCAGAACACTTTTAACTCAATCTCCAATCCTCCTGCATTTGTTAAGGCAAATAAGAACTTACAGGAACACTGTAAAACGTGAATAAGATGTAAGAACTTACTCAAAACTTTCATGAGCATTATTAGAACACTCCATAAAACAGTTCTGAACTTATTGGGATATTGATTGGGAGATTTCTGATAACTTCTAGAACATCCTAGCGCTTCAAGAGCAGAATGTGCTCGTGCCAATTTGGAACATTTTTCGACGCTCTAGAGCATTTTTAGAATAAATTTAGAAATTTGATGAGCTCCCAGAACACTTTCAACTCAATTTCCAATCCACCTGCATTTGTTGCAGGCAAATAAGAACTTGCAGCAACATTGTAAAACCTTAATAAGATGTTGTACATTACATGTGTGTTGTATAAGCATATCAACAACATGTGTAATGGACAACATACATATAGTAGCTACAATTTTTAAAAAAAAAACAAAAATTGGAAGATAATTTATGTAATAAAATTGTATCCTAAAGAAAATTCTAGAAAACACTAATTTAGTTTTTGTAGTGAATCGGTTGTAGATATAATTTTGTATTTCACACAAGTGACAGGTTGTGACCAAATTCGAGAGCTTTGTATGCGTTAAAGCGGATGAATCACGTATAACATTTTTTCTGCGATTGCTGGTCCTGTAAATCAAATAATTATCAACTCAAAAACCGCTTGAATTGTCAACACTACCTAGAATAGACAAAAATTGTTGTTAAGTCCTCTTCTGTTTGTAGCCTTTAGAAGCAAACTTATTTAGAATTGTCAGAAGCAAAATCAAGCTCCTTGCATCTGAAAGTTAAGTACTTCAGCAATAAATGGAAAAAGTCCTAATTTGTTATTTTTGTTCCAGACCACAAACAACGCCCAAAACGCAACGGAAACAATCCTGCTGGTCCTGCCGTCATTTTTCTACATGATCATAGCAGTCCTGCTGTCCACCCTTTTGTTACCGCTACAAAGTAAAACCTCCATATTCTTTGCAGAATTTGTTGTAATAGTAATACCTATCATATTAAACGTCACCATACTATCACCTTATGTAACAAACGTCGTCATTATATCGTGTTTCATATTGGGCATGCACTTGATTATTTCTTTGGTTTATATTTATTGTAAAAGAAAAAAGAGCATTAAAGCTCCAAAGAGTATAACGTCAAATAAAAAGGATTATATTACTAATGTCCGTGCCACAATTAATTTGATTTCTGTGATAGCGATTTTGGCTGTCGATTTTAAAGTGTTTCCTAGTAAATATTCAAAAACACATTTGACTGGTTTCAGTCTTATGGATGTAGGTGTTGGGTTGTACGTATTTGCCAATGCAATTGTAGCACCCGAAGTTAAAGGTAAAAAAGATTCCATACAAAATTCAATAAGAGGTTCAGCAATACTAATAATAATAGGCTTATTGAGGCTAGTTTCAACTAAACTGACTCACTACAAAGTGTCTAGCTCTGAATATGGTGTCCATTGGAATTTTTTTATAACTTTAGCTTTTACAAAAATTTTCTCTTCATGTATACTCAATGTTATCAACGTAAAATATATTTTTTTAAATGCCTCAATGCTAACATTTGCTCATGAAACTTTATTGCAAATGTCATTTAAACAATGGGTGTTTCAGTCAGATATTAGAAATAATTTTTTAGATGCCAATAAGGAAGGTATAGTTTCAACTATAGGATATGTAGCTTTGTATTTGCATTCAGTTTATTTTGCTTATGTTATCAAGCAACAAGAGAAAAACTATAGAAAAGCCAGCGTTAAATTTTTCTTGAGTACTGCAATAACATTGACTCTGACTTTTTTTTGTAATCAACATTTCCAAGTGTCCAGACGTCTGGCGAACGCCGGTTACATTTTCTGGATACTCTTTATAGGCATTTTGATGACTTGGTTGTTTTACTTGGCCGAAAACGCCGAAAAATATTTGTTCCGGCACAAATTGCGGCATTACGTTTGTTCGCCCTATCTTTACGAGGCAGTCAACTACAACGGGCTGGTTTTTTTTCTAGTAGGGAACGTACTAACTGGGTTTGTTAATTTATCGACAAATACCAAACTTGTGAGTAACGCTAATGCTTTGTTGATACTTGTTGTGTATATGCTGATTAATTGTGGTGTAGTGTTTGGGCTGTATTTGAAAGAGTGGAAGTTGAAGTTTTGAACGGGAGTGTTTTTGACGATATTTTGTAGAAATGTATTTATTTGTATATAGAAATCAAAATGCCAGCATTAATTTTTAGATTTTTGTAAAATAAATAAGGTGTCTTTATAGCTGTCAGAATCTTCAAAGACCTCAGTCTGTCAGATCTTTTTAATTCAAAGTCTTAAATTAAGTTTTGAAATTTGTAGGTTTTTTAGTAACTTTAGAATCTTCAGATGCAGTCTTGAGACTTAAGTTTTCCGTGTCTTCAAATCAAAGTCTGCAGTGTTTTATCCAAAGTTTTTAGAGTCGCATTCTTTTAGTTCATGAAGTCTTCTGCAGAGGCTTTTGATTACCAGCCACTCAAATTCATTGAATTCTTCAAGATTTGTGAATATTTAGTGGCTTCAAGTTAAGAGCATGTAAATCTTTGAAATTTGTAGTTTTTTTTTGGACTTTAGAATCCTCAGAAGCTTCAGTCTTAGGACTTAAATCTACCAAGTAGTTATATAGAGTCATCCTTCTAAAATCTTGAAAAATAGGTCTTTGATTCAAAGTTTTAGTTTTAGTCTTAGTTCATGAGCTTTAAGGCAAAGTGTTGACAATCTTTGGGTCTTCAAGGACAATTAAAAATCTGACAAAATCATTGTTTTCTTGTAGTTTTGGCGTTGTTAGAATTGGCTTTAGTCTTACATCAACAGAGGCTTCAGCCTAAAATCATTATGTCTTGAGAATCTTTAAAGACTTTCCTGATGTGTATTTAGAATTTTTGGAGTTTCTACTTTAAGGCTATGATCCTCAAGACACTTCGAAATCTCTAAGAACTTCAAAGCCTTTGGAATCTTTAATGACTTTAAATCAAAAGCCTTAGAAACTTCAAACTCATGTAAATTTTCTGGCAACTTTGAATTCTTGCAGTACTTCTACAGTCTTTCAAAATTGAGTCTTTTCAAGTCATTGATGTTGCCTCTTTATAATCTAGGTAGAATATATGACGAGTATATTATCCTTATTTTTGTACAGTTTCGCTTTTATTGGAGTAAAAAAAAGTAAAAATGTAGATTCCTTTTTAGTTTGAGCCACAATGTATAATTTTTGTATTTAATTAAAATTAATGAAATGTTAACTTGTATTAATTTATCTTTTTTTTTAAGCTGTTTATTGTTTTTAATAAAAATTCTGGAGTTAAGGGAAGTAGTTTTTCTTTTTTAATTATAAATTAAAGTTAGAAAATTACATAAAAATTTGATTATAAGAAAAATATGACAATCAGATCTAAAAAAGTTATACAAAGATTCTACAAATATTTCAATAAACACTAGTTACATTTCAAGTGCAATTTTGAGCATTAAAATCTTTAAAAAACTGTATGTATAAGACTAGAGGTAGAAAAATATGACACATAACAGATCATTAGGTTCTTCCGAAGAGTAAACCATCTTGGAATTATAGCGTACAAGCATCTGGGATTCCAGTGGAATTCCAGATTCTGAAGTTCCTCATTTTTATATCAGAGCGACTTATTATTGAGTTCAATAACTCATTCATTTTTGATTCAGAATTTTCACTCATTAATTCAAAAACTCTCCAAGTTTCAGCACATTTTGACAGTTTTTCAAACTTTGATTTGGAGCTTCAGATGAACTTTAAATTAAGTTTTCCAAATGAAAAAGGCTTTTATTCATTATTCCTGAAAGTTTCAAGTCACTGTGATCATTAGAAGTATTTTGCACAAGTGATTTTAATTATTTTTACATGCATTTATGTGAGAAAAATCTTACAAATTTAGTTGGAAGCTTCAAATCAACTTCAAATTAACTTTTCCACAAAAAGGAAACTTTAATTCACAAATCCTGGAAGTTTCAAATCACTGTGATCATTAGAAGTACTTTGCACAAGTGATTTATGTAGATTTTAATCATTTTTTCATACCTAAATGTGAGAAAAAACTTCCGATTATTCCATTAGTCCAAAATTTTATTCTTTTCCCATGGAATTCCAATACAAATTCCAGTAGGATTGAGTGGGATTTCAGTAGGATTCCGTTAGAAGTGGGATTCTGGTGTACAGTCCTGGACAATGAAAATACTCCCCTGTTGCTCACTCAACTATCACTACTTGGCTGGGTACCTGTCATTCTTATCTCTTCGGTTTTAAGACCTCATATTTCTATATATCAAAAGAAATATAAGGTTGTAAAACCGAAGAGATAAGAATTACAGGTACCCAGCCAAGTAGTGATAGTTAAGCAAGCAATAGGGGAGTATTTTCATTGTTCAAGACTGTACATATTTTCCAAGGTGGTTTACCCCTCGGATTCTTCAAAGGGTTCTACAATTGGTTCTTAATCTCAAAAACCAAAAAAAAGCTTTATGTTATAGGATTCTTATTACCCTGATTTGAATATCACTTTAAAATATTTTTAGAAAGTCACTCTTACAATTCATCATGTCCATATTGTTTACTTTCATCCACATATTCATTAAATTGTGGATGCTTTTTGACATGATCAGTGGCTTCTTTGAGTAATCTTTGAAACTCCTTCACATCAAATGAATAATTTGCAAATTTTGCATGTGCGCCACCTTTATGTGAACCCTAAAAAAAAAAAATTAAACAAAAAATCAATAATAATAATAATTATCACAAACATCAGTCTCTGATGTAAGTTTATCACTATCTTTCCAAGTAACATAATGCACTCCTCTTAATCTCGATAAATCTGAGTAGCAATTTGCATCTTCACAGTTATACCTAAAAGTAATATTACTTAATGATAATGCTATTAGTTTTGTTGTAAAATTACTTACACTTCAAATACTGAAGCCCAATCAGGCAAAAACAATAAATGTGTAAGTCCAGCTCCGTGAATCCCCACTAAAACGTCAGTGTTGGCAGTTATTTCCAGTTGCTTTTTAAATGGAATGTCCTTATTGTAAACAACCCTTTGGATTTCATAATCTTCATTATCCTCTATAACTTCCATTAGTTTATCTTCATTCAAAATCCTTCTGTATTTAGTGTCCCTTGACAATAAAGTCACCCTAACTTTCCTATTTACTCTAGGATAAATAGGAATTTGCAAACGGTGCAAAATGTGTTTGGAAAAGGCATGGAACAGTCCACTTTTTTTGCAACCGTAAATCAAAGGGGTATTATAATATAACCCAAAAATCATTCTTGGTAATAATGGGAAAAATACGTTTTTGAAACACACAGTTTCGCCTCTGAACGTTTTCAGATCCCACAGTTCTCGAGTTGTGAAAGCTTTCCATGTTTCTTGGAATAGTGAACGGTAAGTGAAGGTTTCCCATATTAAAATATTGATGTCAGTTGAAAAGGCGTCTGGTTGATTATTTAGGTGAAGCGAAGCATAGAGGTTGAGAAAGTCGCAGAAGTGATGGTACATGTTTACTGCTAGAAAAAAGTTGTGCATAGATGAAATTCTATCAAGAGGAGTGAGAACTGTTTTACTTCTTCAAATTTTTTTTTTTGCGTTTTTTACATTTTTAGGAGTTTATTGTAGAGGGTGTAAGGTTCTAGAGCTAATTTTGAGTCTCTTCTGTGACCCATTAAAAAACTACTTATCGTAGCTTTTTATGAAATTTTAGGGTTATTGTAAAGAGTTTCAGCTATCTGTTGAAGATACAATTAAATAACAAAATTATACTTACTAGCATCTATCTTCATAATATAAGTAGGCCTTTCTATAACGACATCACAAACTCCTTTCACAATAGGCCTATCATCCAATTTAGTAAAATACCTAATTTCAGGTCCCCAGCTTTGCAAGGCGCTTATATGATCAGCTTGTTTTTCAATTTCATCCTCCTTCAAATCACAATAGCCCCCTATATCTCCTTTGCTTAGCACATCCATTTTATACCTAATAGGTTCCTGTCTGTTGGCTAAACTAGTGAAATTAATCATTAAATTCCTTCCTCTGCAATAGCGCATGTGATCGGAACATTCCAAAATACTGTCATGAGGAAAAAGGGGCTCGCAAATCACTTTCATTTCGAGCGCTTGTTGTTTCACAAAACCGAAATCGCCTTGAGTGTAAAATGTGTTTTGTTGATCGAATTTTGTTTGTACCCAACCTTTGTGGTCTCCAGGACAGTCTGGCACTGAATACTGCTGGCCCCATTCAACGTTGAACTCGTAACCCCAATGTTTGGTTTGAATGTGGTCTTTATAGGGACATTCGGGGTCGTTTTGGCACTTTGCGGCAACGTCGGGAAACTTTGTAAAATAGTACGGAATGTGTTCTAATGGTAGATTAATACTAGAGAAATTATCACATGAGATTTTTTGTATTAAAACTAGGAATACTGTTAAAATGCAAGACTCCATAGTTAATGATTTGAAAAAAAAAGTTATCCTAAAATGTATCGCCTACGAGTCATTTATTACTTAATATTACGCCTTCATTGTTGAATCATTTGCCTAAAAAAGGTGAAAGTTAATTTAAATTTAAAATAAGGAAATTCAAAAATGTATATAAACAAACTTTATAGGTTAATCCAATCAAAATGGCGGTCAATGACAAGAAATTGGCGCCATAAATTTAATTCAAACAACCGTGATATTTTTCAAGATGATTTTCTGGTGCTTGGGAGGATAATTTTCCTATTTTAAGATGGAGCGTTTTAGAAGAAATTATTAGTGGAAAACCCGGATGTTTGCAAGACTTATGATTTCTTTGTGACAAACCATCCAGGATTTGTTTCCTGTTTAGTTTCTTCTTAACCAAATCCTGAATCCTGATGTTTATTTTGTTTTCTCTGCTATTCAAGGTACCGACACAAATTGAGGCCGCGAGGTGGAAGATATAGTAAATGGCTTGGATCCATTCACCGTTTATATGGAGACTTTTTGGTTTTTTAATATGGATTTCTTCAGATTTTCTCTCTAATGATGCAATCCTTAAAGCCCTACATAGTACAAACAAATCGTTTTTCGCCGTTAAAAACCTAAGTTTTCTCCCTGCAGGAATTGCATGAAACGAGACTTTCTCGCGATTAGAACGGTTCCCACAACTAAGTACAATACATAATGTATGCATTTTCCAAAAAATCAACACTTTACAGACTTTACACAAATCAAAAAATCGCAATAAAACGTAGTGCTTATGGCATTGGCCTCCATTTTGAATTTCTTTGTTGCCTACGACAAATGACATTTCACTATAAAACGTAATAACGTGACGTCACAGGGAGTATACCGTGTTAAGCCAAAACCGAATTTTCGTGACGAATTACTTCCATGATTTCATGAACACAAACGCTTTTGCGAGGAACTCATGACGTCATATTGAACGTAGTTTGACAGAAGCATGGACGCAGCTTCTAGCCAACGTTCAAATTCATGACATCACAGACCTTCTATGGTTCGTCCTTGAATGAACTACATTCGTCGCGAAAATTCGGTTCAAATAAACTCGTGCAAAAGTGCTAGGTTGAGCGATCAGCTGAGCTGCTTACGGAAACACTGATCTAGGATCAGTTCGATCGGCATCTGCTCTTCAAGGATCAAGTGGTGACTGAAAACTACTGGGCCGAATTCAGAAATAACGCACAGGGTGCGAGTGCGATTTTATGGGTGTGCCTGAATTGACAATTGGCCATTGGGCCCATAGCACCGTCTACCATTTTTGAACAGCTAGGGTGTCGCACCGGTGTCACACTGACACTGGATGTGTCATACCTGAACTCGCCCCTGCACTGACCAGACGGACCAGACAGTGCCGCCTAAAATCTATCAGCACTGTCTAGACAGTGCCGACTAAAATCTGTCTGCAAGAGAAAGGAATACAACTATTGTGAATGCAGCCCTGAATGGGACTTTAGGTGGTATTCGTGTAGTGCAGGCAGGGTTATATCACGTGATGAAAGTTTAATCGACGGTGTAACACTGAATACACCATCATTTTGTACCGAGTAAACGGTCTCCCACCATTCGGGCACCAAATTAAATATTTCCAAACGCAAATAAGGTCACACCCAACTTACTTTTATCAATTAATGAACGCCACAGTGTCAATAGTGTAAAAAGTGTCGACACTTTGTATCATTCCGAACTCACCTCATACAAAAGCCGGAGTCTCATGC
This sequence comes from Ceutorhynchus assimilis, assembly GCA_917834065.1. Classification (NCBI taxonomy): domain Eukaryota; kingdom Metazoa; phylum Arthropoda; class Insecta; order Coleoptera; family Curculionidae; genus Ceutorhynchus; species Ceutorhynchus assimilis. The sequence continues at coordinate 12,684,896 of OU892281.1, forward strand.
ATCCGATTTCCGACGAAAGATGTCCAAAAAACCTTCTATCCTGACATAAGCCTAGTACTCATAACTGCGAAATTCGCATTTTTTTGACATTGCTTCGACAATTTGACATTTGATACACGCATAAAACGTCAAATTGTCAACGAAATGTCAAAAAAATGCTAATTTCGCAGTTGTGAGTACTAGGCTATAATCGTATAAAAATCTGTCAAAATAGAAGGTTTTTCGGACATCTTTCGTCGGAACATGGATGCACGAGACTCCAGCCAGAGTGTTCAAAATTATAAACACTCTTAAATTATGTTTGCAAAAATGGCGACCGTTTGTGAAACATGTTTGTTTTCAACACCAATTCAACGTAGCGTTCAGCAGAACAATCGCATAGCATTTATCAACGTTTGTATCTGGTGAACGCGACCAATAACCCTTTTCACGTGGCTCCGGTTTAACAAACCGCAACATACCGCCCAAATTCGAGTGGTATCGATCATTTCACTCTGTAACCGGGTTAGAAAACGGTATGTCATACTTGACATACCGCTACTAACCGTTTTGTAACCCGGTTAGTTTAAACCGGACCCCGTGAAAAGGACTTATGATTTCAAATTTTCTATAGTTGTATTCCTTCCACACCTAGGAAGAACTCCGGAACAGCTCCGGGGCTTCACGGACTTATTCCTTTCGAAAAGTGTTTGTTGCACCACGCAAATTGGGGGCGACTGAACACGGGGGCGAGTAGCTCGAGTGTTTCAAACTCTTGAAACGAATACAACTTATGTAGAAAAGGCTTATGTTGCCAACATAAGCCTCTTTCGGGTGCATAGTGCGATGCTCCTAGAACACTTCACACCATGCGTTTTGCACTCGAACGCTCAAAACCGAACGGCTCAAACTGTAACCGGAGTAACTCGAAAGCGCTCAAAGGGTGGAAGCCGAAAGCAGCTCCCGTTACTAAATTTTTGGCTTGGAGAATTATCTTTAAAAAAAAACAGACCTTATGAGAATAGACAATCCTGTAGTAGTAGTGTTTATTATCCTCTTAATAGCAAGGAGAATACACACGGAGTGCTTATCGGCCTCGTTTTTGGTAATCGCCGCCATATTGGTTTTCAACTGTTTTCAACCATTGTCGACGTCATAACTAAGTCGTCAGCTGTTTAAACAGCCTACGTCACGGCAAGAAACACCATGCTGCTTACGTCACAACTGGTTGTTTGGCTAAGAGGAGTAAGGGGGGATTTATTACACACAGGCCTTATGAGGATAGACAATCCTGTAGTAGTGTGTTGTATCATCCTTGTTTAATAGGGCACTCCAATGAACTGTCAAAAACGAAATAAAAATGGCTGCTGCAGGATAAGCAAATGTAAGTTTACGCATCCTTAGGAAATTTGAAGTATTCCAATATAATTTGTTGATTTTATGTAATAAAACGCCTGCATTTTAGTGTATGGTAGATTGAAGCTGTATTGCTAGTTGCCCGGCCACTCTCAGAGTTCTCGGCTTTGAACATAATAATCGCTTATTCTTTAAATTTATATAGGGCGACGGGCTTATTTCTACTGTAGCCGCCATATTGAAATCTATTTGTTGGACTGCGCCATAGACCAGCCCCCGGATTCTATTTTACGAGTCGAGTCGGATTGTCTCGATATCGAATACGACAGCTACGGACGTACCGTGTAATAGGTATCGAAATATCGTAAAATAGAATCGCTATTTTGACAATTCGATACGAATTACGACTCGACTCGTAAGATAGAATCTGGCAGGGAATTTTCTTGCGTTCGGTATTTTGCTCAAACCGTGCGTTCAGTATTTTGATCTGAGATCTCCGAGCTTGAATTAATCGTCGTTTATCTGAAAAGTGTGCTCGGCGCAGGCTCATTCGCGTTCCTTTACTAAAATTTCGAACGCTTTGATACCAGCGTTTAACTGCTCTGTGCGCTCGCTGGTCACTGGTCACGCGATCACGGGGCTGCATTCACGATAAGACGCTTGGGCGCAGTCCGTGCGCGCTCCAGTGTCCGGATAAGTTGTTCACGAATCGGAATATTCGGAATGCTTCAACCCGGTAAAGTTACACCAGCGTTCACAATCGGCTAGGTAAAATTTGCACGACATGCGCGATAGTTTCATGGTGTTTGTTTTTTTTTTAATTCTGATACCATCACAACGTTTTCAAAAAAGGTAGTTGGATCCATGATCAAATAGAAATTCAATTCACAAAGAAAATGAAGAAATAAATGACGAAGCAAGCAAAATCAAAACATAAAACATATGGAGATAACAAATGTCACAATTCAATTTGGTTGGGGAGTTTCTTAACCCAGTTAAGTCACTCCAACCACCCGAATAGATTTACCTAGGTAGAATATAACCCAGGTTGTCGAATCGTGAATGTGCCCCGGCTACGCTTCCGCACGCTCTAGCAAAATACCGTACGCAAGGAATGAGGAGAGCGTGCGGAGCGGAGCCATAATCACGTGACTAGCGAGCGAACAGAGCAGTTGAACCTGAACTCTGTATCCGAGTGCCCGGAATTTTATTAAACGAACGCGAATGAGCCTACACCGAGTACACTTTTTAAAAAAACGAACTGTAAATTCAAGCAATTTTGTTTCAATATTATTCATCATTTCCAACAATTCCATCAGAAATAAATCATCAAATAAGGCAACGAATCAAAATAAAAAAAAGTTAAAAACACTAGTATTACACCGATCTTAAAAAAGAAAACGCTATTTTACGCTAGGGAGAAATGTAAATACGAAACCTAACCTCACTTAAATTTTCCCATGCTTTTTGTTTTGTGTGTGTTTATATATTTGTATTTTGTATTTTTCTTATATTTTGAGAATGGTTAAGCCACAGGTTACTTAAAAATAATATTATCAGTTAGTTTTGCTACATGAAAATCAAATAAAACAATAAATTCGCCGTGTATTTAAGAATTTCCAAGTAGTTTCATTTTGTAGTTTTGTGCAGTGTGGTAAGTTTTTATTTTTTAATTTGGTTTTGAGGCTTGGAAAATTTGATATTTAGCTATATTTTGACTTGGTTATACATTGTACATTCCGCGTGTGGATTCACCAAAATGATGTACCGCCACGGCTGCGGTGATTAAAATTCACTAATGTCACGGTGATTTAAACTCGGATTTAAATGAGCACCAATACTTTCACACAAAACTCCTTTATCAACATATCAGTTTTACTTTAATGCTTTTTTCAAATAATATTGTTGGTTTTGTTGCAGATAACAAATAAATAATTCCACTAGACCCCTAATTTCAATTTCATTTAAGTAGATAGATTGTAAGATGAAATTCCTTAATCAAAAGTCTAAAATTTAAACCACTGGTGAAAGTCGTTGTAAATTCTTTTGGGAATCACATAGTAATCAATCAGGATTACATGGAAATCACTTGGTAGTTCTTGGGAATAATCTGGGAATCGCTAGGAATCTCCTAGGACTCCAAGGGAATCACATGGCAATCGCTGAGAATCATGTGGTATTCGCTGGGAATATCCGAGAGAATATCATCTCATTCTAACCCAGAAATTGCATATCATACATTTCAAACAATACATTTCGGTTGGAACAGAGCTAAAAACATCATGAATTTTAATGATTTTAAGATAAACAAGTGACACCATAATACAATAAAATTGAAGTTCAATTATATTATTATACCTACAAGGATTATTCAGTCTATATGAATAAAGTGGAGCAAATTCTTTCACTTCACTTTTGTCTCTTTTTGTTGCATTAAAGCTGGATATGTCTATCTCAAAAAACTTAAGCAAAAGCATTTGCTTCTGTTTTATGCATATGAGCCAGATATTGATCTAATAAAAAGTTTCCTCAAGGTCATTTTTTTGAAAATTGCCATTGAACCACATTTTGCCTTACAACTTTGTTAGTTCCAATACGATCTTAATTAGGCCCAAATTAGGGACAATTAAATCAAATTAATTAAATTCAATGCAGCTACAATAGTTTCGCCGCTGCGAAGCTTCAAATTCTTTTGACTGAATCTTTGAATCATATCTTCAATTCTATTAGGTATAGATAGAAAGCTGAAATTTTCAGTGATCGTCTAAGGTCAAAATCTCCACACAAAAAAAATTAAATTTGACTATTTTGGAAGGAAGATCCTTCCTTTGGACGAGCATTTTTGAAAACTTTGAACTATTCCAAGACCTGAAATAGAAAAATTAAAGAAACTCGTGAGCCTGGAATAGACAAAAAAACGGAGGTGAAAAAAATTTAGAAAAAACCTTATAACACACTTAAAACCATCAAATTCAATTTATACTAATTCCATATTTCCACCTGTTCCAGGCACAATGTCTACGTCTCTAGCAACCCAACTACAGAATCTAGCTGTACCGGCTTCCAGTGTATTCAAAAATGACAAGAAACGCACCACCCTTCTCTTCGACCCCAAAGAGGCTGCTGCCATCAGCGGTGAAGTTATCTACGAAATCGGTTTGGAAGGTTTGGAGCAGCTGATTTTAAAAAATGAAGATTTTGAGCAATTTAAGCTGTCCCTGTTCCATGGTTCATCAAAAGATTTCGACAGAAATGTTCAAAGCAAAGAGGACAATAGCAAAGTCAATAAGACTGTTAAGAAGTTTCTCGCTTTGCTAGCACCGTATGTTTTATTGAATCCTGCTCATAAAGCATTAGAATGGCTATTTCATAGATACACCATAAACGAACATAATCGGCAAGATTTGATTATGGCATTTTTGCCCTATTATAATTCAAATATTTTTTCGAGATTGATACAAACATTGAAGTTTAAAGACACTAACGATCCGTTTTGTTTTCTGAAAACCGTTCAAAAGTCTGGCATGCATTTGCAAAGATTGGATTTGTTTTATCAAGCCCTGTCAAATGGCAGCATCATGAAATATTTGACTAAATTTATGAACCAAGTAATTAGTGCCCATAGTAAAAACTATAATGCTTTGGCCACCCTGTTCAACTTTTACTCAACAGTTTTTTGCGGGGCTATTGAATTTGCCAATGAACTTACTGAGCCTTTTATAACCCAAATGCTCCCCCTACTTTTAAAGGGGCTCAACTCGCCTATTCCAGACTTTACTGCAGCTTCTTACGTAATTACAGCCAGGCTACTATCCAAAGGACAATTAACAGATAAATTACTAAACACTTTTGTGGAAAAAGTATCCGAGTTGAGCTGCAGCTCTTTGAAACTGGAAGCCACTTTGTTGCTGGTTTTAATCTATCAGTTGCAGAAGCAATATGAAAATTTGCCTCAAGAAGCTTTGATTAATTTGGCTAAAACCAGTTGGGTGGTTGAATGCTTGGGATATTTGCACGAAAATGGAAACTGCGTTTATGGGTTTTTGAAAGTTTTGCTGCAAAAGGCTATTTGTGGAGGAGTGCAAAAGGATGAAGCTTTGTGTAGGAAATTGGTGGCGGAACTTGTTGAAGTGATTGAATTCGATGGAGAATTTTTGAGGATGTTTTTATGGTAAGGATTTATTTGCTGTAGAATAATTTATGGTTTCTTGATATTTGCAAATCAAATATTTCTTTCAACAATTAGATAAGTTGTGGGAATAAAAATTAGGGAAATGTTGCTTATTTGTATCATTCTTATTTGGGTTGATTAATAATATTCAATCATATACAGGGTTGATGTTTTTCCAAATTTCAACTCTTTTCAAATTTCACATGCTTCCTGGGGAAACCATCTCCTTACCAAAAACTTTCTTTGAAGTTCCTCTAACTTCATCAATATTTCTTTGAACTTGCATATATTGAAACATGTACCTCTTAAAACCTCATATTTTGCTAGTAATGCCAATGCCCAATGCTTATGTATCTTTAAACTCCTCTCATACTTTCCTGGAAATCCACAAACTTGCCACAAGTTTGATTTACCCAAACTTATTTTTGGGTTTTCTTATGTTTTGTTACTTTAAAACCGAGTTTAAAACCCCTTTTAAAATTACACAAAGAGCAACAAGAAAATTTAACTCTGCGTTTGATGGATAGAATCTCTAAATTTCGTAGAACTATCCAGGGACTAAGGGCCATTTCCACCAACTAATTTAGGGAAGCCCTAACGATAGGTATGCCTTAAACTGACATTTCTCCATGTAAAAATGTCATTTTAGGGAACACTTATCGTTAGGGCTTCCCTAAAATGGTTGGTGGAAACGGCCATAAATTCCTCAAAAACTCAATATTGTTTTATCATTTTCAGTTTTTTATTGAACACCGTAGACGAAACAACCATACAAAACCATCAACTAAACAACTGGCTTTGTCTCGTCGTCAAAAATCTGGAATCAAAAAGCTCTTCTACCCTAGATTTAGCAGTCAGTGATCTTCTAAAAGACAAAACCACCACTCCGTCAAAAAAGGCAATTGCAAAACTAATTTTTGGTAAAGTCAGCGATTCTTATGCAACAAAATTCAAAATACTAGACGATTTGTACGAAGAAAAAGGTCCTGTAAAAGCAGAAATGCTTAAATCTATTGCTGGATTAATTGGCAAGTTGAAACCGTCAGATCAGTATCTTTTCAGCAATGTACTGTGTGAGAAACTTGGCAGTGAAGATCCAATTGTTGTGGAGAGTACACTGGAGCTTATAAATAGTGCTGATATTGCTGACATGCACTTAATAAAAATGAGCTTTGTTGAATTATTCAAAAGCGACAAACTTCCTAAAAAAGAGTGGCAGAAATCCTATATTCTTGCTACCAAATTCCTACTTAAGCAAGAAGAATTCAATTGGGAAACATTCATTTTAATATTTCCTGTTTTAATGTTTTACAACAAAAAGGAGTTATTTAAATTGAAGTTTTTTAATAATACTTTATTTGAAAATTTTAATAAAAACAAGGATGACATAGTTGAATTGCTAAAACACATAAACACTAAAACAACTAAAGAAATATTTGAAAAAATACCTTTGGACCCTGAAGCGAATCGTATAAACCAATACAGCTCAATAATAATTATGTCTCACATAATTCCTGATATAACTTGCCTGAACCAAACAATCTTCAACATATTTGGCAATTTATTGAAACCAAATAATGACAAAAGTTTATTGGAAAAAGCCCTGGGCAAAATAGTGTCTTTAAAACAATGCCTCCAGCTGATTATAATGAAACTAGTTGATAAAAATCTAGATTGGGCAACAATGGATTTTATAAGCAACAATAAATACACTCTTTTAGTGAGCCAATTAAGTGTATTGGCGTTTAGTAACAATGGAAGCAAAATTGAAAGTGTTTTCAATAAATTTTTGAATCATATTTCTTCAGATATGGCCCTTAAGAGAAATGTTTCCTTGAATGTGTGTGTTTCTGGAATAATAAGTGAGGCAATTGTAATAAATCTTATGAAATTTACCCAAGACAAGCTAGTTGATGAAACTTCAGACAAAATCACTTTCCAGTATTTATTAGCTTTACTTAACAATCCAAGCAAAAATATAAGAATCCAGGCTTTTGATTTAGCTGAAAGTTTATTGAAGCAATCCAAAAACACATTTTTACGAGATTTATTAAAATACAAAGAAGAAATAATAGTAGACCATCAACAAATGGCCTTAACATGCCACAGTTTGATGGGTATCAAAAATTCTAGTGTTTTGGCTGATTTACTAAAAGCGACTTGCTCAAAAGACATTCCCATTTACACCAAAGCAAATATTGTTAAGGTTTTAACACATATAAATTCCTATGAGATGTGTGAGAAATTTTGCAAGCACTTTTTGGAGCTTTTTGCAAACAAGTTGCAATTTAACGAGCTGGAAACTGAAATAATCACCAACCTAATTGATAGGTTTGATTTGAAAATTATGCCTCAAACAACTTTAACTAGCAGCATTTGGAAGTTTGTTAATTTTGTTTTGAAAACAAACAAAATCGTGACAATTAATTCAGAAAAGGTCTATTTGCCTAATATACTTTTGAATCAACTATCTAAAGACATTTATGGGGTTCTTAGGGAAGATGTTTTGGAAAAGCTGCTGGACATTATATGCGAAATTGCTGTTTTATCTGAAGACCCTGAGGCCGTTTCTTCGGCTAATAAAATATTCAAGCATATGGACTTGAATGCTAAACTTATATCAAATTTACTTAAAAATATGGCTGAAGTACAATCCATCAGAGCCTCCTCAACAAAAAGACGCATCAACGTTGTGCCTACTGCTGATATTTTAGACACAATGCAATGGAAAAAAGGCATTTGTGCTCTGGAATTCATTCAAGGCAAAAAGAAAATTAGAAATGGACATTGTTTATTGCCTTTGTTGTTTGATATTTTGAAAAAGTGTTTGGATTTTGAAGAACAAGCTGCTGTAGAGTATCCCAAACAGCTTACACTGTCTTTAATTTTGCTGGTTTGTACTAAGCTAGAAGATGAGGAAATTTCTGAGAAGGATTTCAATATTGAATTAGTTATTCAGTGTATAAGGGCATCACAAAATCCCCAAACTCATTATCATGCCTTATTAGCTCTAGCCCACGCAGCTAAATTCGTACCAAACGAAGTTCTACATCACGTAATGGCTGTGTTCACATTCATGGGCTCAACATTAATCAGACACGACGATGCTTACAGTTTCGAGATTATATCGAAAATTGTCGACACAATTGTACCTATTTTGGTAAGCGGAAATCAGATTTCGAAAATTGTAGATGTTTTGAGAGTTTTCGTTGGTGCTTTGCTCGACGTCCCAGAACACAGGAGGATTCCGTTGTACTCGAAACTATTGAACAATATTAATACTAAGGCTAATTTTCATTTGTTTTTGTTGCTGGTCTTGGAAGCTGAAGTTTTTCAGAGTGCCAGGGAAAAGAAGAAAATTGAAAAAGGTAAACAAACAATGTACTGTAACCATAGCTGTCAATATTTGAAGTAAATTAGTTTAAGTACCTACTTGAATTACTTTTTTTGCTATGAACTTGTACATACTTCCAATATCTATTCTAAAATATGTACTTGGGTTTTTACTGTTAAGTATTTTACTTGAAGTATTTTGAGTACCTACTTATAATAAATAAGTTTCTTGATTTTTTTGAATAATAATTTTTTAGTCCACAACTATCTTGCCAAATATCAAAATATGACAAACATTTTCGAATCTTGAATTAATACAGGCTATTTAATTATATTTAAGCCCATTCCATTATTTATAGAGAATTTAATGCTCTTTCCAATGATATATAACGTATTTCAATTTGCTTGAAATTTAACAAAGATATGGGCAATTGCTCATGACCATGTCAAGATTTTGAAAATTTTTCACAGCCAAAAATAAAATTTCCTTTTTAATTTTGTTTCTGCTTAAAATGGTCATTTGGAAATGATATCAGGGTTGTTTTCCACTAGTTTTGATCCACTCTAGCGATTGTTGAAATTAAAATTGAGCAAAATGGAAAAATACAAAAATCGAGTTTTTCATAAGGATACCCCCTTTGAATTCTGATTTCAAAATAGTCAAACCTGAAATGCTCGGTAACCGTTGAACAAATTGCATTGAAATGTTTAGTATTTATAGCTCTCAATAAACTCTAAAAACTCTGTAATTTATAATATTCCCAGGTTTATAGTTTTTGAGAAAATGGAGTTTGAAGTTTTCGACAAAATTTGGATTAAAAATCAACTTTGAGGCTCAATTGATCAAAAACTATTTGAGGTATCAAACTCAATTTTGCACGGATTTATAGAGAATTTAATGCTCTTTCCAATGGTATATAATTTATTTTAATTTGCTTGAAATTTAACAAAGATATGGGCAATTGTTCATGACCATGTCAAGATTTTGAAAATTTTCCAGAGCCAAAAATAAGATTTCCTTTTTATTTTTGTTTCTGTTTAAAATGGCAATTTGAAAATGATGTCAGGGTTGTTTTCCACTAATTTTGACCCGCTCTATCGATTGTTGAAGTCAAAATTGAGCAAAAGTGAAAAATAAAAAAATCGAGTTTTTTACAAGGGGATACCTATTCCGTTGAATTTTAATTCCAAAATCTTCAAACATCAATTGCTCGGTAACCGTCGGATAGTAAAGGCTCTAGGTATGGGTTTAAATATAATAAAATACCCTGTTTATAAATAATAAATAACACAAAGCTCGGATAAGATACCAGAATAGAATGAGGATCGGATTATATTGTGAATAATTAAAAGAATTACTAAGAATTGTCTTGTTTTGAACAGATTTTCGATATTTGAAGTTTGAAGTACCAAAATTACTTCAAGTATTTTATTTAAAGTATTTTACATACTTCAAGTACTTTAATATGCTTCAAGTAATGCCACTTTACTTAAAGCTCAATGTTTTTACTTGATGACATTCAAGTAAATTTCAAGTTTACTTGATAATCACAGTATACTATTTATTTACTTCAAGAACTATCGTAATGTACTTGTGCTGGCTCTGACTGTAACTAAAGCTAAATTGTAATAACTTTATTATCAGCAAAATCTTTTAAAAGTTTCACAGCACTACTACTCAAAGATAGTAGTAGTACACTAAAACCATCTATTGAATATTAAGATTTTTTGAAGGGCCGAATTTATAGTCGCTTCTTGAGGTTCCCTCAGACCATAAGGAAACCTTGGACGTTTAGAATATGTTAAATTGATGAAACCTCCAAGGAACTACTATAAATTTGGCCCTAAGAGATTAACGTTTCAACTACCAGTGAAAACTACAAATTTTATTAAGTAACAACATCTGTTTTAGTTTCCCTATGATGGAAAAATGTGTCTTTAATATTGATTCAAATTAAAAATTCAATATAAACTATTTCTTTCCAGGTTCAACATCACAAAGAATCAAAATAGCCCTCAACCTCTGTCAAGAATTTTCACCGGAAATCACCTTACGCGCCTGCGTCCTCTTGTCCAAATACGTCAACGAGCTACCAGACGAAAAAGATGATGTTACTATGCGAACCGACAAAGTCCTAATAAACCTCTCAAATTACAACGCCAAACAATTCCGCCACTACAAATACATTATTATTACGTTTTTGTCGAATTTGCTATCATCGAAAATATTTGTTAATAAGGTGTCAGTGCTCACCAATACAGAAAACATCCAAATGGAGCCGTTATATAAGGAGCTTATTATAAATGTTTTGGCTTACATACAAAGAATCCAAAAAATATGTGATAAATCAGCTACTGGCCCTCAATCCCTGTATTGGAAAACTGTACTATATCACAGCTATGACCTTTTGGATAGCGTTAACGACCTATTAACTCCGCACATGTTTTTGTTGGTAATCAACGGACTTTTAGCTCACAGCATCCTAACAGTCAAAAAAAGAGCTTTGGAATTATTGAACAACAAATTACAATATAATTTGAATGGGTTCAGTATTAATGACACAAACGAATTGTGTATTTTAATCAAACCTATTATTTTGATTATTGAATTTATCGAACAAGATAATCTGCAAGGAGATCAAGAAACTTTAATCCAAACCGCATTGTTATCTTTGAAACTAATTGTGAAAACCCTCGGACCTGAGGACCCAGAAAAATTCGTACAGATTTTAGATTTTGTTGCCAGTATTCTAAATTCTGGTAAAGCTAAGGACAATGTTCTAGCATCAGTGATTCTATGCCTTGCCGAACTATGCATAGTTTTACGAGGACATGGTATTTCGAGCCTAAACTCATTCATGCCTGCGTTTTTGAGAATATTGAAGAGCCAAAAACACCAAGAAACTACTAGCATGCTTCTGCTCAGCGTTGTTACTACAATAAATAAATTGCTGGATAGTTTTGCAGCATTTTTGAGCCCTTATTTAACGAAGCTTATATGTGAAACATCGATTTTGATGAGTAAATGGAATTGTTTGGAAGATGATCCCAAATCACAAGCTTTAGTTACAAGATTGAATGGAATTAAAAAAAAACTGAGTGTTGCAATACCAGCAAGGATTCTAATACCCACCATTGAGGAGTGTTATAATGTTTTGTCTGCTAAAAAATACTATAATGCTTTGGTTGCTCTAGCGGACATTATGGAAGAACAACTTGGAAGCTTGCAGTTTTCAGATATCAGTCCAAATATGAACGAACTTAATAAGTTCTTTTTTAAAACTTTACAATTCCGTTGCGATAGTGATGTATCGTTGGAAATTGCCAATTTGGTTGAAGATAAAGCAGTGAAAACTTTAACGGTGTTTATTTTGAAGTTATCTGAGAGCACTTTTAGGCCTTTTTATTTGAAACTGTACGATTGGGCTGTTAGGAATAATACGAAAAACCCTGAGAGGTTGATAACGTTTTATCACTTGTCCGAATATATTGGCCAGTCATTGAAGGGACTATTTGTTTTGTTTGCTGGCAATATTTTAAATAATTTAGCAGAGATTTTGCGTACAATTAACTCACAGAAGCAATATTTTGAGGACCAAAACAAAACACTTTTATTGTTGAAGTTTGTCTTGAAAACACTGCAAGTTATTTTTACTTATGATAACAAAAAGCTTATGAATAGAGACAGGTTTGAGCTGCTTATGCAGCCTTTGGTTGACTTACTGGAAAATTATAATATTGATGGAAATATGGCAGAATTAGTTAAACGCAACGAGCAACTAATAACGCCTACAATAGTCCAATTTTCTTTGGCAGTAGCCGATGACGCTTTATGGAAAGAAATGAACTATCAAATATTACTAAAAATGCGCAATCCCAATCCAGACATCCGGCTGATAGCTTTGCATTGTCTTACAGAAGTAGTGGCGAAATTGCGCGAAGACTTTTTGCCTTTGTTACCAGAAACTATACCGTTTTTGGCTGAATTATTGGAAGATGAAGACGAGAGAGTGGAGAAATCTTGTCAGAAAGCTATAAGGGAAATGGAGAAGGTTCTAGGGGAACCTTTGCAGAAGTACTTTTAGGTTTTAGGAATTAAAAATGACTTAATAAAGTGTTTGTTTTTTTTTGATTTGGGTGTTTTAAATTTGAGTTTGTTTGCCATGAGGCCCAAATTGGTGGGTGGAAATCTGCTTCTTTCTGCAAGGGAAAATAGGATATTCCAGATATAAGGTGAAATGTAGCCTTGTGTTTCAAGAAATAATATGAAAAATGTTTTTTTTTTTTTTTTTGTATTTTTATATCAGAAAATACATTTTTAATATAATAGATAAATTAACATTAGATAAATTCGAGTATAAATTATTGTAACAAGATAAAATAACAGCTTATAAAATGAGTTTTTGAGCGTTAAAAAAAAAGCACATAATAAAATATCTATAGTTTACTTTTGAGCACATTTTCTTTCCAATTTGTGATATCTTGCCACCAACTGGGTCTGGCCATTGCATATGGAGATCTGAACATTGCAGCTTGCAGATGCTTGTATACCTAGAGTAAAATGCATAAATTCCCGCGCTTCTAGAGTAAATTCTGCTACAATCACCAGGAAATTGTTCAAAAGATAATAAAGTTACAGACACCTCAAAACATTTACAGAATATCCAGACTCAGAATTTACTGTAGAAGCGCAAATTTGTTAAATTTTGAGGTGTCTATAAATTCAGAGCTGTATTAGTGTCTACTATACAAAGTTTACAGAACATCATTAGTTTGTAGAAGACAATCATTCACAAGGCCTACAGGATGTTTATAAGTAGAATTTATTTTAGATGTTGCTATAGCAGTATCAATTAATTTTCTAGTTTTCTCAACATCCATAGCTGCTGAAGCAAATTTTCCATATTCTAGACCTCCTGTAGTTGTTTGTGAATGAGCCTTAAGACTCTTCAGTGTGTATTTATTAGTATTTACCTCTCCATCTGAAGCTCCCAAAACAGAATTCAATACGAAATCAGGGGGCGCAATCACATCCACCAAAGCAACGGCGTCATTTTTCAATTCAGAGCAAATTTTTAAAATAGCTTCTTGTATAAGTGTAGCTGCTAAAGGTCCCACTGCGAATCCTCCTTGATATAATGAAGACAAATGGTACTTTTCTAATGAAAAAAGCCCATATAAAGCGAATATTTTTACAAGTACGTTTTTAAGCTCGACTTCTTGGGCTTCTGCTATTTTTTCCAGCATAGTTTGTAGCATAAAATGCTGAATGAACGCTATTGAAAGATTTTTAGCGTTGAACACTTGACTGTCGTTTTTGGCCCAGAATTGAGTTTTGCTTTTGTGCAATTCCTGGTCTAGTTTGTTCGATGATTTTTGCATGAGGTGGCATATCAACCATTGATAAATTACAAGAATGCCTACAAAAAAAAAATATAGATTTTAAATTATATTTATTATACAGGGTGTCCAGAATAACTTGAAGTATATGGAGATTTTGGAAACCATTGAAAATACAGGGTGGACACCCTATATCTTCAATGGTTTCCAAAATCTCCATGTACTTCAAGTTCTTCCAGACACTCTGTATATAAGCAAAAATATGCTTCGAAAGGGTGTTTATTTGTACTTGCTCTACCTTGCTCGAAAATCTGCTGCTATTTAAGAGCTTTTAATAGGAACAAGTAAACTGTTGAGATCTGCTCGAAGCAATGAAAGCAGTACAAATGAACACCCTGTATATTACTTTCTGGTCTACAAATTTCCTCGATATTTTTGGCGGGAAATTTCGAGTTGAGCAAAATGTCCATTCCGTTCGTCAAAAAGTCGGCAGATTTCATTGGGGTCGAAATTTTTTGCCTTTTCACTACCAGTGGCCACATTTTCAGCAACCAATTGCTGGTTTGCTGGATCAAAATGTGATTTTCGCCTTCGTAGGTCATGTTTGCGTCATGGTCGTTTCGAATATCACCGATTCCAGCAGCTAGAACCAAGAGAATGTGGAATAATAATTGGAGAAAACGATAGCTTGCAATAAAGTTCGAATTGCTCTAACCAAGCTTTCCGAAAACGCTACCCAACATAACCTCAAACGTTACACCACACAGCTGACATTAACGATAACCTCACAATTTTTCTTGTTTTTGTTTAGATTTTGTGTAGTGTGGTTGTTCTTGTAAACATTGATTTCATTTGCCCCAAATTTCCAGTTTTTAGGTAAATTTTAGAAAAACAAATACTAAAGGGCCCCATACACTATGGTGAAACACGACGGTTTTCACTGCCGCGAGGAAACACGTCGTGCCAAAACCGAAGTGTGTGGTAGAAAATTGTCGTGTTTTTCTACCACACACGACGTGTTTCCTCGCGGCTTTGAAAACCGTCGTGTTTCACCGTAGTGTATGGGGCCCTTAAGTTTGCTTCGTTCGTCGATATTTAACATAAATATTCTTTTTCAGTAGTTTTTAAAATAAATAGGCCTACAGGGTGGTCCAATTTGAACACTTCAGTCAGTTTCAGAGTCAGATACAAAAAAATGAACCTCCCACTCTGAGGCTCAAATTTCATGAGATCTTCATTGGTGATTGGTGCAAACCAAGACTTGGGCGGGTTTTTTTTTTCCACCAAAAGATTATGTTGATTTCCACCAAAATTTTACTGTTGCATCAGCTGGAGTGCGTTTAGAAATGGAGTGTGAAGATAGAGTTTTTTTTTTTTTAGTTGTTTGTCAGAGTGTTCTGACGTCATTACATGGAGTGCACTCTGGGTGCGCCTTTTCTGAACTTAATTGGGGTGTTGCGCTAAATGTCAACGTCAAACCCGGTAAAAACCTCGGGGCGTTTTTCAACCCAGGCCGAGCTCGTTTTTGTCATATTTTTCGTCGATTTGCTCTGAAATTTTGACAGGCACGTGACTGGATCAGACAGTTTGAATGTACAAATCACGTGCCTGTCAAAATTTTGGAGCAAATTGACAAAAAAGATAACAAAAACGAATACGACTCAAGTCCCTGAGTGGGGTAATTTGGGCGCCCTCTGGGCACGTCAACTCTTGGCACTCTCACACCCAGAGTGCTATTTCTAAACGCAACCCTGATTTCAGGTGACTTTTTGATGTCATTGGTGGAAGCACCACATATCCACCACGATTTAATTTACATAAAACAACGCTTTGGTGGACCAAAATCAAAAATATCTTTCTAAATCTTATATAATTTGTGCTTCTAATTCAAAAAAATTTAAATGGACAATCCGAGCAAAGCTGCCATTGGGCCAAGAACACTAATTAATTACATGCAAAGTGAAATAAGAGACTCCCTCGAGGATCTCAATTTTTTTTGCAGTCAGTATTTTTTACTGAATATCACAAATCATTGTAGATAAAGCTGATAAAAGTTACGTCATCAGCTTCTAACAAATGAGCTAAAAAACAAATCGAAGACTACGCGGGGCACACAATTAGGCAATCCAACGACCTGTCCAAATGGCGTCTGGTTGGCAAACAATAAACAAAAAACATATGTTTTTTTTTTTTTGGCAGGATTAAGCCTAGTACTCATAACAGCGAAATTCGTTCTTTTTTGACATAGCTTCGACAATTTGACGTTTTATGCGTGAATAAAACGTCAAATTGTCGAAGCAATGTCAAAAAAAGAGGGAATTTCGCGGTTATGAGTACTAGGCTTTATCAAAACACAGGGCGAGTACTCAAATCTGACACTTTTCTGACATCGTTGACATGTAACAACCCGTATTCTAACCTCATAAAAATTTCAAAATACCGGCTGGTTGGCAAAAGTCATGTGGTTTGGATTCCCTAATAAGCATTAGTTAATTTTTGAAGGTTATATGGTCTACCAACCAAAACCACCAAAGTAATCACAGAAAATTGTCTGTTGGAACTTGGCTACATCAGGTTTCCACCAGATGAAATCCACCACTAAAATACGAATGTGGTGTGTTAGACCATCATATTTCCACCATTAATTAAAGAACACTTTGGTGGCATCATGTTTTCACCTGGACTTTTATTCTTGAAACAGGGGAACAGCGTTCTCATGAGAATGAAGGTTCTGTCTTTGTCGTCCGTATTCATACTTCCATAACACTGACAATGACAAAGCAATCTTTCTCATGAGAACGCTGTTCCTCGGTTTCGAGAATAAAGTCCCTGGTGAATGTCTGATAGTCTGATGGAAAAAAGAACGTGCCCCTTGTAAACTAACAGGATTGCTGTTTCTAAAGGTGTTTTCTCGCATCTCGACATCATAACTTCTCGGCGCGAGAAAATGGTTTAAAAACGAGGATTGGATTTTATTTCGAAGCGGTTTGAAACGAATTTGTGTGACGTCAAGGGTTCATCGCGAGAATATACTATTTCAAACCAGTTTCAAAAAAGTGAACGCGAGAAAACAGCTTAAAGGGTCAATTCTGAGCACATCTGTAAGCATATCTGTAAGCAAATCTATAACTATCTGCTTTCTATAAGCCTATGGACACTGCAAAACGCATCGATTGCCAAATCACTGATCAAAAATATTTACACTTCTATAGGATTTTTTGTAAGCTACACGAAGTGCAGAACTGCAAATTGTCTACAGGTTTATAGAAATTTAAAGATTTGCTTACAGACGTTTGATACACGCATAAAACATCAAATTGGCGAAGCATTTTTAAAAAAGAGCGAATTTCGCGCAAGTGATAATGAGAAATGCCTCATTCAGTTTCTGTATTCCAAACATTTGCTAAGTAAATTTCCAATTGTAGAAGAGTTATGTATCTCCTTCTTGTCTTGCCAACCAAATTTAGCGGAATGACACAAAATGAGAGATGAAAAAACTGAAAAAAACTTCTATTTTTCATGTCTTATCAACAGTAGTGCTAAGTAAATTTCCAGTAGTGGGAGAGTTATGTAACTTCTCTCCACCTGCCCATCTAATTTGAAGGAGGAACACAGGAAAGAAGACAAAAAAAATAGACAAAAACTTCTATGTTGGTCATCTAAGTTAATTCCGATTTGTGTGAGATAATTACATACTTCCTTTACCAGTCCATCAAATTTGGAGCATAGTATCTCACTCATAAATTGACTTTCAAGTATCCAAATTGGCCCACTCTCTACTAAAGACAAAATAATCTCATTCATAAATCACTTGTCTAGATTGGTTCCCAAAATGATATACTCTGTAAACCTGGATCCGACAACCCAAACAAGCCTAAAAATGCAACTTTTCAACAACGTTACAAACACTGCAGAGCTTCGCAGCAAAATCATGACTGGGGAGCTGAAGTGTTGCATTGTGAAACCACAACTAGTCTACGACCCTCTACAAGTTGTTGTAGCTGCCAACAAGGCACTGACCAGCAAGAAACAAACGACCAAAAGCATTTTTACTGAATTGTTATTTAATTTAAGCCCTTCTTCAAATATTAGCCAGAGCTTGTTGAAGTTTGGCATTCACGATAAAGATCAAAGCCTTTTAGTTGTTATTTTAGAAAAAACTACTGATAATTTTGAAGATATATTCAGTTTAGTTCAAGGCGATGTTTTAGATATATCTCACTTGAATCAGCTAAATGATATAAAAGCAATAAGAAAAATGTATAAAATTACCGACAAGGAATTTAATAGTGTAGATATTTTAGATTCCATTGTTAGTAGAATAGCAACAAAAGAATAAACTTGCCTTTCAAATATCCGTGTCCTCCGCAAGCCTCCCTACTCTCCTGTATAGCTTCTTTCATAGTCCAACCAGCAATAGGTTTAGAAGCTGAAGATACAGCGTGCAATTCCATACCCCAATCTGGTAAATTTGCTGTATCATTACCCAATACGGAAGCAATTGAAAATTGATATTGAAGCTCAGATAGTCTTGTGGAAAATATTCTTACAACATAAACTGCTGCTAAATATGGTAGCAACCTATATTGCTAAAAAATGTATTATTAAATAACTACAAAATTATTGCTAACAAGTCTTACATGTGTTTGATATTCTAATAAGGCAACTTCATTGTCATCGTCGGGCCCAAATTGCTTCCTAACCCCAGCATATCTAACAGCAATAGTTATAGCTTTAGAACCATAAGACTCACAAATTCCTGTAATTGCTACTCGGCCTAAAGACAAGGATCCTAATGCAGCCCCATGTCTTTTATTAGGATCTTTAAATGATGTAATATATTGGCCATCATCAGTAACATCTCCAAGTTTGTTCAATAAATTTTCGCGAGGTATTTCATAGTTGTTGAACAACAAGAACCCATTATCAATCCCATTTAATCCAATTTTTTCTCCCATATCCCCAACGATAATTCCAGGATAAGCCAAAAGAGTTTTAGGATCTCTGACTGGCACCACAAAACAATGAAGTCCGTGATTTATGTTTTCAGTTACAAGCTGAGCATATACTATGGCGTGAGTGGCCATTTGGCCCAACCCTCCAGCCCAGCATTTGGCAGCTTGGAAATCTTTACAATTTAAAATAAATGCACGTTTTTCTTTGTCATAGGTGGCTGTTGTTTGCATGCCTTTAACGTTACTACCGTGAGCTATTTCAGTAAGACAATAGCAACCAATAATCTACAAAATAGAGTTGTTACATAGATTTTTTTTAAGTGCAAAATTAGTTACGTTTCCTTCTTCAGTATCATTTATGAAATGATCATGTCTGGTGGTTCCCAAAGAGCGAATGACATTAACAAATAAACTATCAGTTACACTAAATTTAATGGTGGAACTTGGCGATACTTGCATCATAACTCTAGTGGCAGTAGGTGGGATCTTAAGGTTTTGAATCAAGCTACTGATCGAAAGTAAGTCAATGGATTTGTATATGAAACTTTGACGACATGCGATTCTTCGCTGTTCATCAAAAGGCAGTGTCTGAATTGAATCTGTTTGGTTGTAGTCTGCGTGTTTTTGGAGTTCGGTGTAGAGCTCATTCTGAAAAAGAAATAGATTTGTTAGAAAGGTTGAAGCACGGTTGGCAAACCAATTTTCTCTGCTTAGATTTTTGGATGGATTTTTGATGGGTATTTTCCAGGGAATTTCCATATAAATTAACACAAAAATTCACAGAAAAATCAGAAGAGAGGAGATTGTAATTGTAATTGTACTTTATTTACGGCTTGCCATTCAACAAATAATACATTCAAAATACAAAAAGTTTATCAGTAAAATAAGTATTAAAATTTAAAGCATTAAAATTAAAAATCAATAACAATAAATATAGAAGCTCACAAATCACAAAAAACTAAGACGCAAAAAAACTCTAATCCTAAATCACTTTTTTTTTTTTTTTTGACTGAAAATATCACAAAACTATTATAGGATTTTTTTTGTTTTGTCTTCTCCTGTAATCACAACTTTTTTAGCCTATTTCTAAATGATGTTAAACCTAAGTTAAAAATTTCAACATCACTTTCCAGGTTATTTAAATTCCTACAAGCCCTAGTTATGGGGGAATTAAACCCATAATTAGTTCGATGATATGGAACTGTTGTTGTTGTAATCGTTTATTTAGTTATTATAACTAATTACATCTTGGAGTTACATATAAGTCATCTTAACATTATCTATTCTTTTTTAAAAAAACACAGAAAAACAATCAATTAACATTGCACATCAATTTCAAACACAATCATTAAATATAAAACTGGCAGTACAAACAAAAAACATTAATGTCCACCTTGTCGAATGCCTTGAAAAAGTCTGTATAAATAGAGTCAACCTGATACCGCCTTGCCAAGACCTCCGAAATATAATTTTGATAGATTTGTTATAGTAGATTTTTGTTTCATGAAACCATGTTGTTCTGATGTAATTGTATTTTGAAATAAGGGATACATTTTATCTGCCTCAAAAACCTTCGGAACTATGGAGGTCGAGATCGCTCTATAATTTTTAACATCACTCTTTTCCTTATCTTTAAAGATCGGAGTAACGTAGTTCCTCTTCCAGAGATCCGAAAAAAAAACACACGATATTGATCTGTTAAAAATTCTACATAACACGTCAGAAATAACAAATTTACACTGTTTAAAAAAGAAAACAGATATGCCATCTGGGCCACAACCCAATGAGTCCTTCAAGCTTGTAATTTCATTAAAAACATCAATGACCAATATCCGACAGGTTCCCATATCCACAGAATGTTGAGAAAGAAAGGTATTATTTGAAAGCTCATGGTTAACATAAACAGAAGAAAAATGGTTTTTAAAAAACTCACATACTTCATGTGGGTCATCTGACTCCATATCGTTAAATGCCATGTTTTTAGGCAAATTGCGATTTTCTCTTTTTAAATTATTGTATCTCCAGTATTCTCTAGAATCCTTTTCGGTTTTGGACATCATTTTCGATATTATTAATAAAGTTTTCATGACAGATTTTTGAGTATACACACACGACATTGTGTCCGTAGCTCTGAGAACCTACCATAATCTTCAGCTGAGCCTGAGGATTTAAATTTTTTATGAGCTGATTTTTTTTCTAATATCAGTTCAGTGAATTATCCATCCATTTTGGAAATTTGGGTTTTTTATGCTGACATATTGGAGTATACAAGTCAATAAAATGATATAAAACATTATAAAAAGCATCAACACACTCATTTATGCTGCCCAGTGACAATATCTGATCCCAATCAATCAAAGATAAGCCTTCATTAATTTCTACATAATTTGCCAATCTATAATTATAATAACTGTAATTATATGCATTAAAAACATGGTTATTGTTACTCACATTCACATCTAACTCAAACTCGAGTGTGGGATGTGGTACATCAATCTGTAATATTGTATTTGAACTTACTTGCACAAACAGGTCTTTGTTACAGAACACCAGATCCAAAAAATTACAATAAGCATTGGGAATGTTATTTAACTGATGTAAAGTCTCCTCAGTATTTTTTCACCGAAAACTGGGACCACATGGATCAGTACTCCACCTAACATTGGGGCGATTGAAATCCCCACACAAGACAACACTAACATCTCCAGATCCCAAAAATTGACTTAGTATGATTGCAACTGAATCACAAGAGAAAAAAACAAACATTTTTATTGTTGGATTGCCACACACAAACTCTTCATTAAAAAAAAAAACGGAAATTCCCAGCAAATGTTTAAAAAAGGACAAATGAAAAATCGTTTTTTTAACATACCTACTCCTTTACAGAAAGAAAATCAAAATAAAATTCTGAAACCCATAACTAATGCTCTTATAGCGCCGGAATGTTCTAGAAGTTATCAGAAATTTCCCAAATATTCTCAAGCTATCTTTGATACTTCTAATTGAAATTCTAAAATCTGAACGTGTTTTAGAGTGTTCTAATATATTCATGAAAGCTTTAAGATTGTTCTAAAGTGTTGTATAATGATTTTCAAGATATTTCCAAATTTAGATTGTTTTTGTATGATTTAAGAGTGTTCTAGAACATTCCAAAATACTCCTGAAAATTTTAACTTGAATCTAAACCCAAACTTTAAAGTATCTCAGGTTTTCTTAAATGTTCCTGAAAGTTCGGAAGTGTTCTGGTCCATTCTGAAATGTTTCTCAAATTTTAAATTGATTCTTAAGTGTTCTACAATGTTCTAGACCGAGGGGTGTTTCATCCACTAAATTTTGTACACCTACTGTGTGACTGCATTGATTGCATCAAAGATGATAGTAGACTGCATTGACTTTTGAGCGATATCTAACAATAAAGATATCTACATGCGACTGTATTATGACTGCAGGGGTCCATTTATTCCATTGACTGCATGGGAATGTATAGACTGTGGAAGAATGTAGACTGTAGAAAAATGTATAAACTGCATATACATGAATATATAAAATTTGTACACCTACTGCATGAGTGTAACACCCCTTGTTCTAGACAGTTCCAATTTGTCTCTCTAACATGAGGATTGAAGATTGAATTTTGAATTGAAATCGTCCTGAAGCTCATCAAAGTTCTAAATTTATTCTAAAGTGCTCTAGAGGGTCTCAAAATGATTAAAAATGTTTCAAATTGGCACAAGCGCATTCTGAAGCTTTTCAAAATGCTTTTTAAAGTTTTCAATCGGTTGCCTAATGTTCTTGAAGAGCAGGAATATTCTAGAAGTTATCAGAAATCTACCAAATACATAAACTTGAGCGCTTTTTGGTAGTTCTAATTGAAATTCTAAAGAAGTTGAGGAGTGTTTTAGAGTTTTTTAATACCTATGTTCATTGAAGTTTTAAGTTAGTTCTAAAGTGTCATGTGATGATTTTTTAGATATTCCAGAAGTTTTTAGTTCTAGATTGCTTCCAAAAGTTCCATATAATTTGTGAAGATAATAATATACCAAGAATAGTTTCTTCGCACAGCGAGGGAAATAAAGATTCAAAAAACTAATTGAATCATTTATTCAGGTTTCCTTTTGGTAAAGTAACCTATGCTCTATGGTAAATAAACTTGACGAACTGAAAATTAGCATACAACACAGATTCAACTATCATCTTGATTACCGAAACATGGCTGACTAATCAAATACCCGATAGCAGTGTGCACATACCAGGCTATATGATGTTCCGCAAAGATAGAGGAACGCAAGGAGGAGTTATTTGTGTGTATGTCAAAAGCAACATTGCCGTGCACAATACACATAAATCGCACCCTCAACACAAAACATCACAAATTTAGCCTAATTGATAAAATAACACAAGAACCACAAACATCAAATCAAGATATTGCAGAGTATTTTGCAGAAAAGTTTGAGAAAGTTTTCACAGTGCTCAACTCGAATATGGTTCTGCCCACACTACCATATGCATATGCTACAACCGAGTTAAAAAATATCGTGTTCACTTCGAAAAAAGTTGAAACTACAGTAAAATCACTTAAACTATCAAGTCCAGGGCTCGACGAAATCCCTCCTGTCTTCCTCAAGAACTGTATCCAGGTGCTAAAAGGGCCACTAGCTTATATGCTTAATAACATAGCAAGAATAGGGGAATTCCCAGCAGTATGGAAAAAAGCAGCGGTGACACCTATTTATAAAAAAGGAAATAAACAGCATGTAGAAAACTATCGACCTATTAGTTTAACGAGTACACTGTGCAAATGTATGGAGAAAATAATTGCAAAAGATCTCACCCAATTTTTTATGGACACACGAGTCATACCAGATCAGCAGCACGGCTTTCTTCCCGGGAAGTTGACGATTACAAATCTTCTAACAAGACTCAACCACTGAACACTGTCAGATGACAACCACGAACCAATCGATGTGATTTATCTTGACTTTCAAAAAGCATTTGACAAAATACCAACACAGTTCCTAATCCATAAAGTCGAATACGTCGGAGTTAGGGGCAATTTACTCTAGTTGATCGAAGGATTCCTCACAGAAAAAACTTTTCAGATGCGTGTGGGTCCAACACTTTCAAAAGAGCACACAGTGCGTAGTGGAGTACCACAGAGATCAGTTCTTGGTCCTTTACTCTTTATTCCCTATTTAAGTGATCTATATCTAGGGCCGGAAACAAGATGGAAATCCACTTTCGCAACATGCTGCTATTCAGCAGACCTAAACAATATCAAATAATGGACACAGCTATGGAAAATGCCCTTGAATGATTCCAAATGCACAGTCCTACATATTGGCCAGAACAACCCTAAATTGAATTACTTTTTTGAACAGTTTCAAATAACACCTGTCATACAACAGAAAGATCTAGGAATCACTGTAACTCAGGACTTGAAATGGGAAACTCACATCACGCAAATCACCATTCAATGAATTACCTCATACAAAAATCATTTAAAGACCTCTCCAAAAATATGATACTAAAGCTACATAAATCAATATGTCAGGCCAAGCGTGGATTATGCACAAACTATTTGGAACCCAACAAATTGAGAGAGTACAATGAAGAATAACTAAGCTGCCTCCAGAACTTCATGAACTGCCCTATGAGGAACGATTAACCCAGCTAGACATAACCACCCTAAAAGATAGAAGAATGAGGGGAGATCTCATTGGAACTTTTAAAATAATGAATGCGGGCACTAGGCATGCGACTTAAGAGAGATCTACCACCTTAACCAAAACACCAATCTCCGAGGACAGAATCTAAAGCTTTCCATGGAGAAATGTAACAAGCTAATGAGAAGGAACTTTTAAACAAATAGGGTGGTTTATCTCTGGAACAGTCTTGGTAACAACACTGTTAGGTCAACAACAAAGAACCAGTTCAAAAACCGTTTAGACCAAGAAATGAAGAACCAAAGCACAAAGTTCTTTGTGCACTATACCAGGTACCGTACCAAGTGTTCTAGACTGTTCGAAAAGATTTCTAAATTGGTTCTAAAGTGTTCTGTAAGGTTTTACAATGTTTTCAAAGATTTCAATTTGTCTCAAACAGAGGATTGAAAATTAAATTGAAAGTGTTCTGAAGCTTATCAAAGTTCTAAATTTGCTCTAGAACATCTCAGAATGATTAAAAATGTTCCAAATTGACACAAGCGCATTCTGAAGCTTTGCAAAATGCTTTCTAAAGTTTTCAATGGGTTGCTTAATTCTCTTGAAGCGCCAGAATGTTCTAGAAGTTATCAGGATTTCTCAAATATTCTTAAGCGCTTTTTGGTAGTTGTAATTGAAATAAGTTGAGAAGTGTTTTAGAGTTTTCTAATATGTTCATGGAAGTTTAGAGCAAGCTCTAAGTGTCATGTGACAATTTTTAAGATATTCTGGAAGTTTCCATTTAAAAATTGTTTCCAGAAGTTCCATAAAAGTTTTGAAGTCTTCTAGAGTGTTCCAAAAGCTTTATAAAATGTTGACGAAAGCTCAGAAGTGTTCTTCAAATAAATGCAAGAGGATTGAAAAGTGAATTGAAACTCTGCTGAAGCTGATCAAAGTTGTAAATTGCTCTAGAGCCTCTTAAAATGCTTAAAAAATATTCTAACTTAGCGCTAGCACATTCTGAAGCTTCTCAAAGTTTCTAATTGGTTCCTAATGCTTTTGAAGCGTTGGGGTGTTATCAGAAATCTTCAACAAATATTCTTAAGCGCTCTTCGATACCTTTGTAGTTATTTCATCTGTTTGAAAATGATAGAAACATAAAAATATGTAAACATCAAAAACAAAAATATCTATCAAACATCAAAAATTTCTATCCGCTAGTCGATCCACTATAATACAATTAGCCAGATTTTCGCCAACCCTGTCTTAAAGTGAACATTAACTTACTTGGTATTGAATGACTTCTTCAGTTTCCAAAAAAACTTTGAGTTTTTTCCAGTCAAAAGAGGCCTTTTTCCTGTAGAAATCTAATGGTCCTTTTTTGAAATCTTGCAATATGTTCATCATTTTCGTGGTCAATGTAATTCTAATTGAAGTAGATTCAGTTTCTAGTATTTTAGTACTGAGCTGACTAGTTAGCAACTAGTATTATTGAACTTTGAGTACCCTACTTTACTTAATTAAATTTTTTAGATTCCTAAAACTGATAATTGCATCTCGTTATCGAAAAATTACGATGATTAGTGAAATATACGTCATGTATTCATAAATTTAATAGTCTTCAAGTTCAAAGATCAAACAGATACAATACAATTGTATTTATTTTGTATGGTTTTGCGTTTCAGTTTCTTTTTTGTATTTATTTCTAAACAATAACAAAACAAACATTTAAAATTTGACGTCTCTTGACACTCTTTGACAGCTGTGACAATAGGCCAATTCATAACACAGAACCGATTAACCGGATTACCAGCTGAAGTATTTTGTCTTTTTTTAATCGTGTTCAATAAAGAAAGAAAGATATCAAACAAATTGCTGGTGATCGGAATAATTGGAACAGCGCAGTGGAACAGCCTTTCCAAAAAGTCCTGAGGCGTTTTCTCGCGTCCACTTTTTTGAAACTGTTTTGAAACAGTACATTCTCGCGATAAACCCATGTAGTCACGTCAAAATTGGTTCAAACCGTTTCGAAATACAATCCAATCCACGTTTTTAAACCATTTTCTCGCGCCGAGAAATTATGACGTCATGATGACACTTGAACCAGTTCTGAAAAATATTTCGAAACATTTGCGACGCGAGAAAACGTCTCTGTTAACTATCAGGATTGCGTTTAGAAATAGCACTCTGGGTGTGAGAGTGACCCTAGAGTAACTCTAAACCGTTTATAAATTAACAGGTGCTTACTCGGAGCGTTAAGCTGGAATCGTTCAGAAATCGAAAGTTGACGTGCCCAGAGTGCGACCAAATTACCCCACTCAGGGACTGGGTTGAAAAACGGTGATGACGTCAGAACACTCTGACAAACAACTACTCTACCTTCACACTCCATTTCTAAAGGCACTCCAGTTGTGTTATGTTTTTATGGTTAGTTGATTTAAAAAATTCAAAATAATGAGTAAACAGCAGAAAATCAAATAAAATAAATCATGTCAGAAGAAAAACTAGTAACAGAAGTGCCCAGCAGCCTTAAACAACTGGCCCGTCTTGTCGTCCGAGGTTTTTACACCATAGAGGATGCCCTAATAGTGGACATGCTGGTAAGAAACCCTTGCATGAAAGAAGACGATATCTGCGAGCTCCTAAAATTCGAAAGAAAAATGCTCAGAGCCAGAATAGCCATGCTGAAAAACGACAAATTCATCCAAGTCCGGCTCAGAATGGAAACCGGAGCGGACGGCAAGGCTCAAAAGGTAAACTACTATTTCATCAACTACAAGAGCTTTGTAAATGTAGTCAAATACAAATTGGATCTTATGAGAAAAAGACTGGAAACTGAGGAACGGGACGCTACTAGCAGGGCCAGTTTCAAGTGCTTGGCGTGCCTCAAAACTTTTACTGATCTCGAAGCTGACCAGCTCTTTGATTTTATGACCGGTGAATTCAGATGCACTTTCTGCAAGGAAGTTGTTGAAGAAGACTCTTCGGCCCTCCCTAAAAAAGACTCCAGACTGTTATTAGCTAAATTCAATGAGCAACTAGAACCTCTTTATATTTTATTACGCGAAGTGGAAGGCATTAAATTGGCTCCTGAAGTGCTCGAACCTGAACCAGTTGATATAAGCACCATTAGAGGATTGGATAAAAAATCAACTGGAATTCCTGGGCAAGAATGGTCAGGAGAAGCTACCAGAGGTGGTGGATTTGCTGTTGAAGAAACCAGAGTTGATATTTCAATTGGCGAAGATACTAATGCTAGTGCAGCAGCTAATCATAAGGAAGCACCAATTTGGATGACTGAATCCACTGTCATTTCAAACATTATACCAGGAGACAATAAGAATACTGATAGTGATCAAAATGAAGAAACCAATAGTCAAGTACCTAAAAATGATGATATAATGAGTGCATTGTTGGCTCACGAAAAACGACCAACTAATCAAACTTCCAGTGCAGTTAAAGGACTGGTCACTAACAATGATTCAGACTCTGATTCTGACCAATTAAATCAAGTGAAAAATCATGTTGATGAAGAAGTGGAAACAATGGAGAGTGAAGATGAAGACGATGGCAGTGTTCCAACAGTTAATGTTGGTATTAAAACTTATTTAATTACTGATATTAATGATAGTATTATAAGTGAAATGACACAAGCTGAAAAAGAGATTTATGTGCAAGTGTTTCAAGATTATTATTCGCATATGAATTATTAGTTTTTTTTGTTTTTTGTATAATATATTTAGGAAAATAAATATATATTTTTAAGGGTTTAATTTGAATTTTACACTTGAAGTGGCCCTATAATAATAAAATAAAATACATATTTTTTTTTAAATGGCTTGTAGAAGACCCCTAAGAAAACATAGATAAATAAATAAATAAAAATATATTAAAATTAAACAAACAAAAAATTAAAAGCCAGCCTTTTCAAGTCTATCCAATTGCTGGCTTAGTTTTTCCTCTTTGGTTTTCCTCATTTGATACAAAGATTTACTTTTAATAAAATTATTCAAAAACTTGTCCACATCCAAATCCCCTTTTAAAAACGATTCTGCAATTTGTTCGCCATCTTCCTCGGCTGTTTTAGCAGCTTTTCCCAATTCTTCCTGTATATTTCTAGGCGAGTATTTCTCAGACAAATTCTGATAAACAGAATACAATCTCTCGTTGTCGAATGCTAGTTTAGTGACTTCTTCTATTCTGGAATCGACTGAGGCTTTTAAATTAGACAATTGCTGTTCTTTGTTTAAATTATCCTCAGCAATGTCTTCTATTTGCAATAATAGTTCATCCAATATCCGATTCTGTTCCTTGAAAGGTGGCAAACTATCAATGAATTCAATTTGCCTTTCTTCTGATTCATTGAGAAACCTCAAGTCCTCATTAGTTAATTGATTGAGTTCTGGAAATACTAAACTTATTGCCTTATTATTTGAGGAATGTTGTGGAGGAGAGAAGTTATAGTTTGAAAAATTTGGACTAGTTCTTGTCTCATTACCTGTAATTGTTATTATTAATTTAAAATCATAGGGATATTATGGTTTAGGTACCATTTATTGGAATGTTTGAAGATATCACACTATTGTCTGTTAAAAGGGCAGGAGGGTTTCGTTGTAGCTCTCTTATAATTGCTTGTACCACACGACCTAGATCTGAATGTGGAGTGAACTAAAAAATGAATGATAAATTAAAGACAATATTTTAGTCTTCTACTTACATTCAATAAGCCTGGTGCATTGATAACCATGCCATTTTCCTTGACCCAAGGATGATCCACTTTGGGTTGGATCACCAAAACAGGTTTTTCTTTTGGGAAATCGGCACCCAAAGACACTTTTAAAATTAAATTGTTTTCGCCCGAATAGAATTGGACTTCGTATTCAGAGTCTTCTTTGATTTCTTTGACACTGAAAGAGAATTATGAGTTTATTATTATAGCGATGCTTGAAACTGTATGACTTTGTTTAAAGTAGTAGTTTTTTCAATTGTAATTTGTTGAATGGTAGTTCTTTTAAAGTGTTAGAACAATTCCTACTTACTTGTCATTAAATATTTTCAAAGTATTTATTTGTTGTTTCCTATTGTCGATATCTTGTTTATAGTACCGGGGTAACATCACAAGGCTTTAAAAAAAATTAATTAATTTAAAAAAAAAAAAACAGTAATCAGAAATATACATTACTTTTTATTTTTGTTTTTAAAAAAACATCATAAAATCATATGAGTGTCAGTGAAATGTCAAGGATGGCGTTTTCATAAAGCATGTGCAATCCCACCAATTTGGAATAGAGTGAGAGCAATTTTTTCTCACGAGCTCTAGAGTAAAGAGAGCGTTGGAATAAACCCAGAACTTTTGAAGCAAAAAATATGTGTTGATTATTAATTTTTCTGGATAAATAATACAAAATTGTATTTAATTATTTAGGGCCGAATTTATAGTCCTTCCTTGAATCTTCCTTGGAGTCGCGAGCTTAGAATGGAACCTTGCTACTATTTGACAAGTTATGCCCGCATTACATCTGTGTATTTTTTCGTGTATTTATTGATGTAGTTCAGGGTGACAACCGAAAAACTTCAAACGCAACATAAATCAGCAAAATGAAAAATAAAAATATTGTTCGGGATGCTCTAGGGAATGCTTCAACCGTAAAATTAGGTACACCTGCGTTCACAATCGGCTAGGTAAAATTGGCTCGACACGCACGATAGGTTTTTAAAAAAGGTAACTGGATCCATGATCAAATATAAATCCAATTCACAAAGAAAATGAAGAAATGAACGATGAATGTACGTGATTCAAAATCAAATCAGATCAAAACATGATAGCAAATGACAGAATTCACCTTGGTTGCGACGTTTCTTAACCCAGTTAAGTCACTCCAACTACCCGAGTAAAGCCTAGTACTCATAACCGCGAAATTCGCACTTTTTTGACATTGCTTCGACAATTTGACGTTTGATTCACGCATAAAACGTCAAATTGTCGAAGAAATGTCAAAAAAGAGCGAATTTCGCTGTTATGAGTACAAACAAGCAAAAAAAAGTTGGGTTAGATCACTCAACTCAGCTGTCAAAATGTAAAGAGGAATAAGGGATTAGAGGATTTTTGTGACTTCATGTCCGAGAACTATAAAATCCATGTAAAATACCGTATTTTAGCGGTACCGTATTTACCGTATTCCTTTTATACATTGAGTTACACCGAACGAGCTCCTCGGAGTCACTCCAAAACACACAATTCAGATTTTATCATTATTTTTTAATATTAACATTACCGTCAATACCTAAAGGGCTTCTTGCACCCCCCGCAAATTTGATGCATCAGTGGAAAGGGGAATCCACTATGAGCGACCCGAGTGCTTAACGCACTTTTAAAAGCAACGCTCAAGCTTTTGACATTGAGCAGCTCCGGGTAACTGAACGGGTAAAAGGAATACAGTAATTAGCGTAGCGTCTGAGGCACGAGAACTTTTTATTTTCAATTACCGTTTATAAAAAAGTTATGAACGGTTAGTCGCTAAAAAATCCTCAAAGTCCGTCGTTTTTAAACTGATACTTTCCGTATAATGAGTGAAGAGGGTGAAGCATATGGTAAAAACAGGTGTCCATTGGAGTTCCAATTTAGGGTGCCACCAGCTCACATTTATTTGGAGTATCTGATTAAAATCGACGGACTTTCAGCTTTGTGCCAACTTTCTGGAACTTTAGAAGGAATACAGCTATTGAGCCTGAATATAGCTGCTCTATTTACGCTATATATTGCCATACCCGAACAGTTGGAGTAGCTAGAGTGGACAGAGTGAGTTATAAGTGAAGAGATCTAAAAAAAGCGTTATTTATTGATCACTCTGAATGACTCCGAACAAATAGCTCTGGAGCTTGTCAAGTATAATACACACCCCTACAGGATTGCTTATCGGCCCCATTTTTGGGAATCGCGGCCATTGTTTAGCACCATTGACAACGTCATCTACTACGTCATCAGCTGTTGGTTTGCGCCAGCGGTCGTAGAATATACATTTATGATGAAAAATGATTTAATTTGGATTAACATAATAGGCAAAGAGGAAGATACAAACGAGATCTAAAGAAGAATGTTAAATAATGTAGTAAAATCATTGAGTAAAACCAAGTATACGCGCATAAAGCAAAACCCCGCGGAATTATAACCTGTAGTGCAAACACACTACGTCAAGATGAGAAACTACACGCTAATGTCATCACTGGTGCTTCGGCATGGGGAGGAGCAAGGTTGTTGTAGGTTGCCCGATAACTTTATGACGTCATCTGAGGCGCCTCCAACATAATGCAGATGAAGGCACCCCAGATATGCGTCATCAAGTTTCCCATTACCAGACAACCCATTAATTTTATGAACCTTGGGTGCGGGGATTGAGATTTGAACTACACAGACCTTATGAGGATAGGCTATCCTGTAGTAATAGTGTTTATTATCCTTGGAAATAACTACATTAATGGCCGTTTCCACCAGCTATTTTAGGGCATCCCTAACGATAAATATTCCCTAAAATGACATTTTTATGTGGAGAAATGTCAGTTTAAGGCATACCTATCGTTAGGGCTTCCCTAAATAGTTGGTGGAATGGAAATGGCCAAGGTCCAGTTGTACAATGTCGGTTTCAAACAAAGTTGAACTGAAGTCGACTGGTACTTGAACTTTCCCATTTAAAATACATTGCTGTCAGCTATTAATCAAATTCTATCAATTTTTACAGCAATGCATTTCAAATGGGGAAGTTCAAGTACCAGTCGAGTTTAGCTGATCTCTGGTTTGAATCAAGATTTTACACCTGGGCCTAAAGCCGTTTGCTCGCGCTCACTTTTTTGACTTGGGCCGAGTTCGTTTTTATTTTATCATTTTATCACGCACGTTTTTTCGTCGATTTGCTCCGACATTTTGACAGGCACGTCACTGGATCGGGAGAGAAAACGGCTCTAGTATGAATATCTGCTCTATTTACGCTAAAGCGTCATACCCGAACAGTTGGAGTATCTAGAGTAGACGGTACAGATCCCAAAAAGCGTTATTTTCTATTTTTGGGAATCACTGATGACTCCGAACGAATAGCTCTGGAGCTTGTGACTAATAAAAGAGCAGTATGTTATTTTTTTGGCTGAGTACGGCTTCACACTCTGTAAACTCTGAGCGCTCTCGAAACGATAAGATTCTGTTAGTTTTAGCACTCAGAGTGTTCTCAATTGCGTTCGGGTGACAACTACGGTACTGTTTCAGGGATTTTTATTCCATCTCGTTCGGTTTATGACCTTGTTCAGGGCGCACTCTGCGTATAACGTCACGATATCCATGCTCATAACGTTCCGCTCCGTGAAGTGCAAAGCCGAACCTCAGGCCGAACTAACTTGAACTGAGCGCAAAATATTTCAGGTATGTGGCGTCGCCAGTTCAACTAATAACTGCTTTAGAACAATAAATATTCTGACGAAAAGGAACAATTTTTTTAAATTGAAATATGATTTTTATTTTGTCAGCAAGATTATTATTATTCATATTCCGAATTCGAATTTGTTTTATCAAGTGATGAAGATACTGGAGAGGACTGTGACGTTGCATGCAGCCACTTTTTTAAACAAAGGAATAATGGAGTGGAGGGAGCAGGGAACCGGCAGATGTGGCGTTTTTGACATTAAATTCTAGACTGTCCCATCTAAAGCCTAGTACTCATAACTGCGAAATTCGCATTTTTTTGACATTGCTTCGACAATTTGACGTTTGATACACGCAAAAAACGTCAAATTGTCAACGCAATGTCAAAAAAATGCGAATTTCGCAGTTATGAGTACTAGGCTAAGCCGGAGTTTCATGCATCCGTTTTCCCACGTCCGATGTCCGAAAAACGGAAAACGGATGCATGAGAGTCCGGCTTTACTCCTCCTCGAAAGCAAGTGCTGGTTAATAATTTTGACTATATATTAACCTTTTTCCAACTCAAAAAGATGCAAATAGAAAACGGCTACCCAATTCAAGTTCAGAATGTATTACAAGGGACAGCAGAAGCGACAAAAGTGAGTCTCGCAACAATTGCAAGTATTAAAATTCTCATCTGATTGGTCAATACTACTTCAGAAACGCGTTTGTAAAATGCTAGTGGGAACATATCTTAAAATTCAATAGTAATTAACCACAAGTACAGCGGCTAAATAAACCTCTACATACAGTGGCGACAATAGAGGTCCCGCCGCCATCTTGTTCCCAACCTCTTGTTACTTTTAAATAATGTTGGGAACAAGATGGCGGTGTTTTCAATATAAATATATGGGATTTTAGAACCAATCAAAAATGAGACAGCAATTGTCGCCACTGTGGGTTATACAAGTAGCTTTTTGTAGGTGATATCAACGACATAATCAACGAACATACGTTTTTTGCCACCAATATCACGTGACTTTAAAATGGTATTTGTCGGACTTTAGCTATCTTTGTTTAGTGAATAGAAAATGACAATGACCGACATAAAATGGTGTATCCATCGGTAAAATTTGATGAAAATAAAGACGCAGGGAATAATTTGAAATTGCAAAGAAAATGTGTGTGTCACTTCACTGTTTCATTTGCAGAACTTTGCTATGGTTAGGGCGGTGGATTATTTTGGAAGCAAACAGCTTCCGCAAACTAAACTTGAACGTGTAGATTACTTTGTATTCTTGATGGGCAGTGGATTTCCCTTTGTTTTTCGAGTATTCTTTCTGATTTTGTGAATCCAAGTTTTGATATAAAGTGCTACTTTATTTTACTAGTAAAATAAAGTGCTATTTTATTGCCTACCTAGACTACCTGATAAGGTGAAACAGGTCCTGACAACCTGCCAAAGTGAAACAGGTCCTGACAACTTGCTAAGGTGAAACAGGTATATCTACGCGAATTTTACTTTTTTCAATTTTTTTAAAATTTTTAACAACAACCAAAAACATAAAATCATGTATATAACGCTTACATAAACAGGCTTTATTGACTCATTATTTAATAGCCTCGCTCGCAAGCTCGCTCGGCCATAAAATTATTCGTACAATAAAGCCTAACTTTATGTACTTGTTATATAAATAGCTATTATACCTACCTATTATTTGAAATTGAAGATCGTACAGGAATTGGGTGGTTTTTCAGAAGGTTGTACTGTCGTATTGAATTTGCTCATTTTGTACTGAATTCAGTACAATTTTACCGAAACGGCAGCCCCCTGACTACGGCACATGCCTGGTTTCAACGACGTTGCCAAGTGCTCAAATAAGTAAAAGGAGAAAGGACTGCCTACAAAAAAAAGAGATGGTAGAATAGACACGCCTATTTATTATTTTATAAACAAATAGTTTTATCAACAAAGAAATAAATTATTTATCAATTCTGGATCAATATTAGTTAATACTTCACGCAAATTCCCCCCACAAAAATACGATGATTATGGCAAAATGTAAATAAGGTGGCAAACAGTGCAGGACAATCATTGAACCAATTTGGTTAAAAATAGTAGCAAAAACCCATTGTTATCAGTTCATATTCTAGATTTTTGCGCTTTATTTAATTTAGAAATGAAAATGTTTCAAATAGTTCTCCTTTTATTTAATCTTGTCAGTGCAATATGTTGTTATAAACCTTTGATACTTTTGCACGGAATCATGACTGGTTTCGAGAGTATGGAACTTATAAAAAATCGCATTGAAGAGGTAAGAACCTTCAAATTACATTCATATAATAGCCATTAAATATTTCCTTTATACTTTAGAAACATCCAGGTACAATTATTTACAACATAGAGAGATTTGGGGGCTGGTCCAGCTTGGAGAACATGAATTATCAAGTGCAACAACTCAGTCATGATTTCAATAATTTCACTAGAATGCATCCTGAAGGAATACACCTTCTAGGTATAATATCAAAACCTATAAAAATAAAATTAATAAAAGAAATTCTGTATTATAGGCTACTCACAAGGGGCTTTATTGGCAAGAACAATTTTACAAGCAAACTCCAACCATACAGTCCATACATTCATTTCATTAAGTGGCCCGCAAGCAGGTCAATATGGAAGTAAGTAAACTTCAATGCCAACATCCAATCAATTTATCTTCAAAAATTGTGCACATGAATTTTTTTAGCCCAGTTTTTGCATCTATTTTTCCCTGGGGTAGCTTTAGAGACGGCATATGAACTGTTTTATTCTAGAGTGGGACAGCATACCTCTGTAGGCAATTACTGGAACGATCCTTATCACGAGAAACTGTTTATTGAATATTCACAATATTTGCCCTATGTGAATAATGAGTTGCCTACCAATAATAGCCAGCAATTTAAAGAGGCATTGACTAAATTGAAAAAAATGGTGCTTATAGGCGGGCCTGATGATAATGTTATCACACCTTGGGAATCAAGGTAACAATTTATGCTATTTTATAAGATTTGGGTGCTAATATTTTTTTGTTTTAAGCCAATTTGGATACTATGATTCTAATGGAACAGTCATAAACCTAATGGAAAGAGATATATTCATTAATGACAGAATTGGCCTTAAAACGCTGTACCAAAAAAAGAAATTGAAAATTGTTTCAGTGCCTGGTGTTAATCACTTTGACTGGCATTTGAATACATCCATAGTAGACAATTATATTCTGCCATACTTAGATTAAGATTAGTGCCAAAATAATTGCTCACCATGACCTAATTTAGTATAATTTATTAGCTCAGTGATTTAAAATGAACAACTTCAGTTACCTTATTTATTTATTAGATAATTCCAAAAACATCCTTGGTGTTTTTACCACTACTAGGCAAAAATGTGATATTTAAAAGTAATAAATTTTGCAAAAATGCAAAAATAGTTTTTTTTTTTCAAAAATTTATTATACACAATACATTAATAATTATTATAGATCAATTTAACAAAATATTGCAACTTAAACATAATAGTGTGGTTTTTTAATCACTATACCAAATTCTGCAAGTGCAGGTGTAAGATCCTCCATGGTCAGACAATATTTTTTGTCTTTAATACCTTTGGCAGCCTAGAAAATATAGAAAGGTAAAGTTAAATGGCTCTTTACAAAAGTCTATTGAAATGTCTTTATTTCTAAAACAATTCAATAATATTTCTGATACATGATCATTAAATAATTAAGATACTCCTCAGCTTAATTAAGAATATTGAAGTTAATTCTAAAATCATTTTTAATCACCTTTGAGTTGGCTCCACTTGTTCCGGCATTGGAAGACCTCATCTTACAATGTTGCAAGGCATCATTCCCAATATCAGATATAAATTTTTGAGCAGCAATGGAAATGAGTCTCAATAGTCTTGGATCTTTGGGTTCGAAGCCAGAGGATCTTAAATAATAAGCGGTTACAGCGTCTGGAATCTAGAACAAATGGTTTTTTATGAAATATTTGTCCATTTAAGGTGTTTGGTACTCACTGTTGGGTTGTAGTCTTCTAGCTGATGTAAAAAGTCACTCAGAGGCTGGCCAAGGGTGACTGGGCTATTCTGAGTTTCTATATCCATTTTTTCTTCTTTTATTTGATTGTTCATTGTGAAAAATGTTGGGAAATGGAGAATAAATTTTTTAGGAAAGCAAAACAAATAACAAGATACCACACTATGACAGTTGACACTATTGACAATTGTCAGCTTGGAATGCGCACACATTCAGTTGTATTCCTTTCACACCTCGGAGGAGCTCCGGAACAGCTCCGGAACTTCACGCGCTTATTCCTTTCGAAAAGTGTTTGTTGCACCACGCATATGTTCCCTGCAAATCGGGGGCGACTAAGCACCGAAGCGAGTAACTCGAGTGTTTCAAGCTCTTGAAAGGAATACAACTATTGCCATATGGGCGGTTACACACGGACGTGGATGTCGTAATACATACGTGCATACATCAACGTGCAACCAAGAACGTGCATGGCGCTTTTGTACACACGCTCGTACAAAACTGCAGTCTTGCTATTCTTGCTACAGTGTTCCGAGTGTGCATACAAAATTGCACATTCAAAAACGCGACGATATTTTGTATACACATTGATGTTTTTGTTTGCACGTTCATGTATGTGCGTACATGTTTTCAGACATCCACGTCCGTGTGTAACCGCCTTATCTGCCAAAAAAATGAAGCCATGAAAGACAGATGCCACAAGGGGGAATGTTGTTTTTTTCTGTTGCTCGTTGTCATATGACGTTTTCGAAAGTTTTGTCATATTTCCCTTCACCACAGGTTTCATCGATTGGAATACGTGTGGGAAGCAATTTTCGCCATTTAACATAATGAGTGCGACAAAAACAGGTATCCCCTCCGCAGCAGCTGCACTAGGCTTCAAGTTCGTCCTTATTACAGTGACTCTATAACCCACAGTGGCGACAATTGCTGTCTCATTTTTGATTGGTCCTAACTCCTAAAATCCCATATATTTATATTGAAAACGCCGCCATCTTGTTCCGTTCCCAACCCCTTGTTACTTTTAAATATGAATATATGGGATTTAGGTGAACATCCATCATAAATCATGGAAAACAACGTATTTGATGGACCTAATAATGGTTATCAAATACGTCAAATTCAATTTTTTATGATAGATGTCCATTTAAATCCCATATATTAATATTTAAAAGTAACAAGAGGTTGGGAACAAGATGGCGGCGCGACCTCTTTTGTTGGTTGCCACTGTATGTAAAGGTTTATTTAGCCACTGTAGTCCTTATGTGTTAGCATTCCAGTTTTTGTGATAGTTCATTGCGTTAAACCACTGTGGGCGAGTTCAGAAATAACACACGGTGAGTTACACACCGGGTGTGAGTGCGATTTGAACCTAAAATTTTTTCGAAAAGAATAAGCGCGTATCGCCCCGGAGCTGTTCCAGAGTTCCTCCTAAGTGTGGAAGGAATACAAACAACTATTTGCGTACGCAAAGATGCAGTTCGAAAAAAGGCTACTACTGCAAGCCAATAAGAATAAGCAAGGACATGGTCATAGTTCAAGAACAGTTATTGCATGGACCCGAATTAGTTTTTCCTACCGCGAACAAAAAAAAATCTTCACAGTTCAATTTATCAAGTTTGTTTACCAGTTGCCAGATGGCACCACCAGGCAATTTGCCATTTGGGTGTGACGTTTTCTTTTCAATTTACATTACATTTTACATTCATTACAGCAAATGTTTAATACAAAATACGATGTAAAACACCGTTACAAAACAGTAAAAAATCTGCCAAAGTAGAATATAAATTAGTTTAGAGATGGCTTTACGAAACGCGGCAGCCGATTATTTCAGCAAATTGAACCCGATAGCTTCGCGAATCTACACAGATTTGCAAGAAACTAAAAATTCTTACGAAGACTTGTGGAACAAATTGTCCACGGCGGAGCAGGAACAAATTCTAACCGAAAGTATTATCAAACCTGAAGTATCTGTTAAGTATAGTGTTCCTCAAACGACTCAAAATAATGAAGATTATGCTGTTAAGATAGTTGTAGACGATCATTGCTCATACCGAGACGAGCATTCGGGGCCTTTTAGTTTCAGAACAAAAAGCCAAAGAAATTTGACTGTTTTTCATGGAGAGCAACCTAAGACTAAACCTACTAAAACCAGTGAAAATCTGGTTAAGAGTAGAACTAAACCTATACCAAAGGTACTTTTATAGTTTTTATCAATGTATTTTTATCATTTGATTTTCCAGTTAGCACCAAATGTACCTTCATATGCTCAAGACGTAGACTTAAATGACATATCTTATGTACCAAGAAATGATGATGATGGCTTAAGTTCAAATTCCAGCACTCTACCAAAAACTGGGTTGGACTTTTTAGATAATTGGTAAATTATTGTATTTCAAAGAGCTACAAATAAACCTTATATTTTTTGTATGTGTATTTGTATTTTGTTTTTATTTAATTTATTCTTAATTTTTGTTTTGTTGTAATATTTACGATAAGGATTTATGTAACTACTAAAAATATACTAAATAAAAAAATTGACTTATTTTATTTTCCTCGTCTTCTACAATTATTAATACAAATTACTTCAAAACCTTAACATACAAATACAAAAATTATTGATTATTAGGATTCCTTTTAGCATTCTCACTGCACACTTGATACTCGAGCATTCTAAAAATCAGTTCTTTGTACATTTCAGTCAACTGTCAGGTGGACTGAGATTGCATTTGAGGTACGCTCATGCTCGAGCCTGGAGTGCTAGCTCCTGGTTGAACTTGAGGCTGAACTGGCAGTCTTTGGGGTTGAGGAGCTGCTGGTCTTCCTTGTGAATGTTTGAGCTTAATTTTCTCCAATTCATTTACACGGGATCTAGCATGCTCCAACCTGTGCCAAGCCATCTGAAGCACCTTCTGAGAAGCATATCCGGATCCTTCGTGTGGTTGCCCTGTGGAGACTTGGGTCAGATAATTGATTTGATCTGTTAGTTTGTTTTCGACCGAGCCGAGGGTTTTCAGGAAGGTTTGCGTGTGGTTTTCGGCCTGTTTCAAGCTCGATTTTTCTTTGCTGAGTTCCAAAAAGACTTGACCTAAAGAATCAGTAATTATTGTTATGTCGAATTTTAAAGTTTTTAGGTATTTACCGGCACTGTTAAGACAAGTAATTATATCCTTTTCTATCGAGTCTAGCAATTGTATACGTTCCATTGGAGCAGTCATTATTACACAATTGAATTGATTGTTCTTTTTCAAATTATTTGGATACAAATAACAATACAAATAAACACAGTTGAGTTGAGTTTTGAATTGACAGTTGACAGTATACATAACCTCAAAAAAAGAAATGTGACGTCAGATGTCAATCAGTGCTCCTTGCAGTCCAAAGGCGATTTCACCTCACAGTTTGGTTTCGTACCCCAGTTTGGTCTGTCAAGCAGATACCAATATTTAATCAATTACGATTTCACCAACAAAGACGATTTCGCCACGTCTTGGTTGGTAGGTAAATTGGTTAACCGCTAGGAATGCGCTTCGTCATACCAGTGACGTCGCATACCATTTTCAACCGAAATCGGCCGGTTTGTCAAATCTCACCTGTATGGTACGTGTTGGTGATGGTATGCCCACTGATCTAAAAAATAAATGGAAAAACAATTCATACGGCTTGATTGTCAAAATTTGTGCGAAAATTTGGGGTCAATATTCTACGAACAGTTGTGCTACGGAACAGCCTAACGCCTGCGCAGTGTCTTATCTTTCGAACAACTGTTCTAAAATTTGAAATTCCCTCATTTTCATTGGCCAGATTTTGTGCACGCAGAATACATGCATCTACTGCGCACGCTCACAGCTGTCCCAGTCAGTTGTTTTTGTTTAAATTTTGACCTCGTAAATTAGCAGCATTAGAAGCGTGTTCTTTGTTTATCCATTTATTTTTGAGATCAGTGTGGTTGGTATGCCTGAGAAAATAAATATGAACAAACTATAGTTTTTACAGTTGGAAATTAATATTGGCAGAAAGAGGTTGCCTGATAACTTTTAAGACGTCATCTGTATGCCTCAACGTAATGCAAATCTCCATAAGGCACCCAAGATGCGTCATCAAGTTTCCTATTAACAGACAATCCATGAACTTTAGGAACCTTGATTGGAAATAGTGAAAATTAATTGTGTTCATTTGTTGTGTTTAATTTTAGGTCTGTTTCTGCAGAAATCACAAACCAGTCAGAGTGAATTTCATTGGCTGATACTAGTTTTCTGACTGTTTTCAACCAATGAAATTCGCTCTGACTGGTTTGTGATTTCTTCAGAAACAAACCTTTTAAATTAGGCAATCCAAACCACGTGACATTCAAGATGGCGTGGCGGTCACACATGGACCAAAAAACACAAAAAAATGTCTAGTTTCTGCCCAACTTAGGGCGGGTAGGTATTATAAAACTGCTTTGACAGTTAACTTGAAGTTAACTTTTTGAATTACATGTAATTCCAGAAGTTGACTTTAAGTTAACTCTCAAAGTAGTTTTATAATACCCGCCCTTAATAGTTTACGTATAGTCTGGCAAGTGGTAACTTGGTAAAGACGAAAGGGGGAAGAAAACTGGGGCGTTACCTAAAAATATCCACGTCACCTCAACTGACACCGTCTGATGACAGCCATGTCTTTGAGTTCAGTGGCACCGAAAACACCAAGAAAATAAACCAATAAAATTATTAGAAAAAAGATTCTCTTGTTTCGCCAATAACCACGCCACTGCGTGCTGTCGTTCAGGCTCTAACCAATAGAATCTTGTTTCTAAATAATCACGCCTCTCCACTTCCATCATTTCGCAATGTTGCCTGATTTTTTCCTATTTCAAAATATTACACATGCCCATATAGCAAAAAAAAAAATGTCACCAACTTGTCCATTATTTTGTTTCTAATTTCCGTCAAGTTTGACAAAAGCAGCAAATTCTTTTGCAGTTCGCTGTTTCGCTAGCCAGACAATACCTATACTTTATTTTTTCCCAAGATAGATTTTCACATTGAAAACTTTGAAACATAAACAATAATGCTTGACCCTGATTGGTCGCAAAATGAGGTGTTTCTGCAGGTTGACATCAGTTTTACAATAGCGGCCAATAAGTGGCATTAGCGGCATTGTTTATGTTTCAAAGTTGACAATGCCAAAATCTATCTTGGGAAAAAATAAAGTGTACTTACTATACCCCCTATTAAAAGTAACGTTGTCATCAGTGACGTCATTGAACTGATGTTACTTTAAATTAATAATTATAGTAGCACCTCTGTTACTTTAGCCACATTTTTTTTTTATACTTAATCCATATACTTGATCAGACGCTTTTCTGCAAAAATGCCCGAAATTGAGTTTTTATCTTCATTGCCGCATGTCCTATACCAACTTCTACATTTTTGATGCTGACATCATGAAGCTTTAGTAAAAAACTGCTGAAACCATGCGAAAGTGCTTCTCGAATGACCTATGAATAACTACCAAAATTGTCGTAGGAATCGTAAACGATGAAAAAGAAACACTTCAAAACACCAAAAGAATGTAAAACAGCAAGCAAAAAAATCGTAAAAGGAAAGCGCCGGTGACCATATTAGTTAGGTTAAGAAAAATCGGGCGCAAAATTTAAAATGGGTTCGTAAACAAATTTCAACAAATTTGACAGCAATGTATTTCTTATGGGGGATTCAAAAGAGTGATTTTCAGACGGGAATATCTTGGGTTCTTGGCATTTCTTAGTATTGGAACCTATTGTACATCAAACTTTGAACATATTTCTCTATAATTCATGCTCTGTAGGTGAACTTTTATTTTATTATAATTAGGTACTCATATATACTTATGAATCAAGCAAGGACATACGTATTTTATACAAACATCGGCTTCTTAAATTGGTAATATTTTTATTTTAACAATGTTTATTCAACTTTCAATCACTCTCTCAGTTAATTAACATATTAAAAAAACTATTTATACAACTCAATTCCGTAACAAACGTTCTATCACGACTACAGACGCTTTTAAAATTGAGTCCCCATAAGACAACAATGTATTAATTTTTGAACTAGGAACCCGCGCCAATTTGCGATTCTAACCTAACTAATATCATCAAGTCTGTGATCACGTGACCAAAAATCTGTCTCGTCTGCGATGCAAATACCGAACTCATGGCCATTTGCACGGCTATCACTTAAGGGATATTTGATCCAAGTGAAGCTTTCAATGTGACCTCTGTTTCTACAAGGGGCACATTCAAAGCTTCACTTGGATTAAATATTCCTTGAGTTTTGGGGTGCAAATGGCCGTCAGTTAAATAACCGTGCTCGAAACTCGGTACCCAATTTGACATGCCAAAATGAATAAAACCAAAGGTAACGTGACGTCGTTGTTTTTCGTGTCGAAATTGGTTGGTACTATGCTATACCGCGGTTGACTGCGGCTTTATCCTAGACTTTACAACGTTCCAGGTTTCCAAATTTTTCTCCACTTTTGTCTTCGCCATTCTTTGGTCTTTCGTGTACTATAAATTAACTTCATTTCTTCGACAATATGAAAAATATGATGTTTTGCCTCTATTTAACTTTGTCAAGGAAATTTTACCATCATGTTTAATAAATTTTGAAATAAGATCAGATATTTCACTCGATGATTTTACCATTTCCCGCATCGACACACTAATGGAGTCACCCCTAAT
This sequence comes from Ceutorhynchus assimilis, assembly GCA_917834065.1. Classification (NCBI taxonomy): domain Eukaryota; kingdom Metazoa; phylum Arthropoda; class Insecta; order Coleoptera; family Curculionidae; genus Ceutorhynchus; species Ceutorhynchus assimilis. The sequence goes on from OU892281.1 coordinate 12,728,834, forward strand.
ACGCCAAAAAGCAATACCCGAACGGCTGGAGTGCGAATGGAGTCACTCGGAGTGCACGGAGTCAGCAAGCCGAACCACTACCAAATGCCTTCCCACACTGAATTCGGATTAGATTGTTGAGCTACGTCACTAATGCGTACCAATTGAACTGAATTTTCGCGACGAACTACTTCCATGATTTCATGAACACAAACGGTTTCGCAAGAAACTCGTGACGTCATATTTAACGTAGTTCGCCGGAGCATGGTCGCAGCTTCTAGCCAGCGTTCAAACTTATGACGTCACAAACGAACTATGGTTCGTCCTTGGATGAACTACATTCGTCGCAAAAATTCAGTTTTGGTAAACCATTCACCTACCAAACTGTACCAAACAGCCGATGGAAATCTAGGGCGAAATCGCCCCAATCCAACGACCTGTCAAAACAAAATTCGGAATGGAGGCCAATGCCAAAATTCTATAGTGTATGCTACGTTTTATTGCGGTTTTACATTTTGTATAAAGTCTGAAGTACTAAAAGTGTTGATTTTTTGAAAAATGCCTACGTTATGTATTGTACTTGGTTGTAAGAGCCGTTCTAATCGCGACAAAGTTTCGTTTCATGCCATTCCTGCAGAGAGAAACCACAGGTTTTTAACGGAGAAAAACGATTTGTCTGTGCTTCGTAGGGCTTCATGGATTGCAGCAATAAGCAGACAAAATCTGACTGAATCCATACTAAGAAATCAAAAAGTTTGCAGTAAACACTTTATAACTGGTAGGCAGTAATTTATTGAATAATTATGAGATATGGTTATAGTTTGTACGTACCCACTCAATAGCTAGTAACATTTTTTAGGTAAACCTGCTGCTTTGGAAGATACACAACATCTTGACTGGATACCATCTCAACATATGGGTCATTTGTCTTATAATGAACAGAAACGAGCTGCAGATGTTGATGAAAAGGATAACTACAAAAGGAGGAAACTTGAAAAAACTGAGGTAAATATAATATTGGTATGTAAAATATTTAGTAGTAGTCCTTTGTTATGTTTAAATTGTCTCAAAATCTCTGCCTTTTGGATGGACAAGGATATAGTTAGTTGACTCCTGGGTCCAAAAAGGTACCTACTCCATGGACATGTTTTGTACACTAGGTATTTTTAAAAAAATGTGTTTTTCTAGTATAACGTTAAGTATATTTGAAGTATATTTTAACTCAGGTATTGATATTACATTAAATTATAATAATTAATTACTTTGTCATCAGGTGATCGATATAGAGAACAACAGACCTCAGCAGTCTCAGGATGATCAAATTGAATATATTATGAAGACTGGAGTCTCTACCCCAACTGCTCTCACATTGGAAATATCACCTTTTGGCCTTTTGGACGAAGAATCACGTGATGATAAGTGGGAATATTATACAGGGTTTAAACATAAACTAGTAGTGATTATTTTTAAACAAATAGAACCATTTATTTGTTCAACTACCTCTTTAGCATTAAGTAATTTTAATCAGCTTTTGCTTACCTTAATCAAATTGAGACTAGATTTACATTTTAAAGATTTAGCCCGTGGATTCAAAATTTCTGCAACCACTGCCTCTACCTATTTTAACCATATGATAAATATTTTGTTCGGCAAATTGAAATCACTAATCATATGGCCAAATCAGTCAATTTTGAAAACTGTACCATATTGTTTCAAAGAAACGTTTCATGATAAAACAACAGTCATTTTAGATTGCATTGAAATTCTTATTGAAAGACCTACTGATTTATTGACTCAAAAACAGTGCTGGTCTTATTATAGGCATCATCATACTATAAAGTTTCTAATTGGAATAACACCACAAGGTTCTGTGTGCTACATAAGTGATGCTTGGGGGGGTTGTGCATCAGATAAGGCTGTTGTGGAGCTTAGTGATTTTTGTGCTAAAATTAAACCAGGAGATATAATATTAGCAGATAAGGGTTTTTTAATACCAAAAACTGTGGGAGTATTGCAGGAAAAGCTAATTACTGCTGCTTGTACCAAAGGTAAGAGCCAATTACATCCTTTAGAAGGAGAAGAAACAAGGCACATTGCTCATGTTAGAGTTCACGTAGAGAGAATTATTGTCATGCTCAAAAATAAGTTCAATATTTTTAAAGGCATTATCCCAATAAGTATGTTGAAAAGGGGAAACACTGAAACTGAAAAGTATAGTATGCTAGATAAAACTCTTATTGTATGTTGTGCTTTGATTAATCTTTCTCCACCTATAATTCCCTTATAGTTTTCACATTCGAAAGCGTATTTTTATTGTATTCTATCTTTTGATTTATATAAAGAATAAGATGATGATTGTATCTTTTATTCGTCGGTGAATGCTCAATTATTAGGGGCTTAAGCCTGATTCAAGTTTAACAGGCCACTGCTTAATAGGGAAGGACAAGACTCAAAAACTGGTGTTCTCTTCAAGAAACCTTGGTTATAAGAGCACTACTGAATCTGTGTGAAGTTTTTGGGGCTATATACTGATACTTTAATTCAAATTAAGATAGGACAAACACATTGAATGTGCGGCCACTCTGTATTTCTGATGCGAAACCTAGCGGTCTGTGTCTCACAGAATGTGTTACTGTCTGCCTATTACGCCCCGTTCCACTCTGTCATGTTTCCTTTTTGGTTTTAGTGGACTGAAAAGGTAGAGTATGATGATGGGCATTAATGTGCGAGCTTAGCTTGGGTACTTATTTGGTGGTTTTCAAGCTCCCTCTTTAAGAGACGTCTATAAGCTGCGCTGGCGCACTTCAGTCGATGTTGAATTTCTGGGTCGATATTTGCATTTGTGAAAAGATGACTATTGAGGTATGGGACTTATGGGAGAGGGGCATTCCATATTTTCTAGAGGTGCTCCATTTTAGTGCATTTGTATTCGTGTTTAGTTCTAGCTAGACCGATGTTTTAGTATGAAGGCATTTAGAGTAGTTTGTGGGCCTTCCTCGGTGTTTTCCAGGATAGCATATTGAAGCTAACAAACAGTTGTTGTGGGTTCTTGGCTAGAAGTCTGCCTCAATTAGATAGCTTACCAATAGTTCTATAGAAGATTTAAACAATCTTCAGGTAATCACAATCCTGTGTAATTGAAACATAGTCATCTGCTAAGCTTAGATAGATTTTATTCATTGAGCGCTATCCCCTATGTGAATTTTCTTTTCCACTGTGATCTAAAATTATTGTTCCTCACAATTTTGACAATACCAGACATTATTGGGAGTGTCTACTAATCGCACACAACCAAAATGAAACCACTTGGTCCCAGATTCATCTCTAAAGCACTCGATCATTGGTCTTCCATCATCTACACCTTTACAGACACACCAACGTAAAATTTTGGCCTCGCCATCATCTCTGGTAAAAAATCTGTCTAGAAAATAGAAATGCTCTAAACTGCGGCCACCTAGTACTCACAATAAGTCCGACTTCATTGATAGTCAATGCGTCATAGTTTTCTTTTTTCATTTCAGCTCTGTATTGTTCAACAGCAACATTCTCATGTGACAATTCCCATTGGATTGCTTTTGTATTATGTATGTATTATTTTTGTCGGATAGCAAATGGATTTTATCAAGGATAACGATGGTTTGTTTTTGTTTGTCCTACAAACCAGTTTTAGCTTTGATGCTGTTATTCTTCCAGCTCTTTGAATATACCAATTCTGGTTTTTACTCTGCTTTCTTGTCAATTTCTCTATTATAGTTCTTTGCTCTCTATTTATCCATGGGTTTTTTTAATATGTACTTTTTTTAATATGTACTTCATCATAAATAGCAGTTAGGACGGATGGCAGTAGAGGTAAAGAAGTTACACCTGCAGCTACCTTTTCGGCAAATGGTTCCACAACCTTCATCAGCACAGATGTTTCTTCTGTATCAGATATATCCTGCAACATATCTCTTATTTCTTCTACGTTAAGCGCTATCACATCTTTTTGTTCTACTACTGTGAATGGTTTTCCCCAATTCATGTCTCGCACTGGCACAATAGGTATTTGGCCTGAAGTTGATGGCGCTGACCAAAGAGAACGTACATCGGTGCATGATGTCTCTTCCTTCTTTTTATTTGCATATTCAGCAGCAAAACGTATGCTGCAACATGGCTGTATGCCTCACTATTACCAGTGCGCATGCATAGGTATGGCACCATCATTGCCAACAATGCACCATACTTCTAATGGCTTTTCATTATGCTGCTGGGAATATTTTACCTGGAATAGATACCCAATAGAAGCTTACCATATTCAACTTAAAAGCAAAATATTCTGTTGTAATCTAGTTAGTACCTACAGTAAACTAATAATCAATTAATAAAAATAAGATTGAAATATTACACACCTTTCCAGTTAACCCGAACAAATTATTATTCATTTTAGTTCCTGCCTTTAAAATCACAAGGGCAAGAATTTTTTTTTTCGATAAACAATACTAGAAGGGTACGAAAAAAGTTAACATAAAAAACAGATAATATTTCCTACTAAGTGCAAGTCCGAAAACTCAATTTTCCTGAACAAAATTATTGTGGAAAGTAGGTACCTATTTTATATTTTCTTGTGCTAGATAGTCCTCAACAAAATTGATTTTTAGCGCCTTTGTACAAAAAATAAATTAGATTTTCTTTCTTTTAAATCCTAACTACTAAATAAAAAATAACAATACTGCACTAATAGATTTAGGTGCTGCTAAACAAATAAGTCAACAATTCAGGTTTTGTCATTTCCCTCTTGCACTTTTGTACGATTTCTTGAATTTTCAGTCTTCTGCGGACATGTGGAGGCTGATAACTAAAGCAAAAAATACAGTAAAAAGATTATTTTTACCAAAAAACCTACCTGTCAGAATCTAATCTTCTTCGTCTAGCCATATTTGAAGCGGTGTGCCTTACAAGAGAACCCAAACTTCGTCTGCTGACAATCATGCCATCCACTAATGGAGACGCCAGGCTTACTCTACCAGAAGGACCCTAAAAAATCCGAATAAACCAAGGCAAAACTAGAATTATTCAAAATTCTCACTTGCAAATGTACTCTTAAAAGACCAGTAGATAAAAGTTGAAGATAAATAACTAAAACTTCGCTGGTTTTCATTGGGGATTTTTCCAAACCCGTATTCATAGATTCCAATAACTCTCCTACAGGCAAACTCAAATGATCCTCGAAACTCTCCAGCCAAACAATCATTATTTTAGTATTTGTATCTGGATGAATATTAGATTTATTGCCCCTTTTAGGAGCCACTGGTTGCTTGTCCGACTCCAAACTGTGTGTCCTTTTCGAATTGTCTGAAGACCAGGAATTATCGTTCCAGGCTAAAAAAATATACTTACATCCAGAAAAAATATAAATATTTCAACTTGAAATTCTTACAAGACAAAGTGCTGGCATTAAATCTAGCATGTGAATCAGTTAATTTAAGGCTGGAAGGTATCACAAAAGCGATTTCAGAGCACGCATCAGCCCAATATAAAATATGACTAGTGCCATCATAGCTTCTTTGTTTGGAGCTTTGATTTTGGAGCGGCTCTCCTTCTGGTAGATCTTTCCAGGATGTCGAAACGTGACCAGTCCAACCTGGATGTTTTCGAATTTCAACTGGCCATCCCAATGTGTGAATAAACTCAAAAAAGTGCGGCGATATCAGATTCGGATTGAGCATATTATTTACAATATCTTGAGCGTTAGTTTGTTGCGATCTAACATAAAACATATGGACAGTGTCGCACGTTCTAGGGCTCATTTGGTCTAAAATTTGCAAGTCTTTGCAAAACTCGTTTTGGCTACTGTCCAGCGCCACTAAGTTGGGGGTCGTATGAGGTGTGTCCTGAAATTGGATTTTTGTAGATTAAATTTAATTGAATTCAATAATTTTACCTCTTCATCTAAAGTTAGGAGTCCAAAATGACTCAAAAAGAGCCTGGCAGTCTGGAATTCATGACACACCGGAGGTGGAGCACATTCTTCTGGACAATTGTTTTGCATTTTGTGCAAATTTGATTCCACAGCACTTTGCCGGTCGATCAATTGACTTATCAGATTACTTTCTTCCTTGAGACTAATATTATTTTCAAGTAAAGATTCCAGAGTAGGGATTGATTGGTCACTGCAAATGTGAATAATTAGACAATAGTGTAGTCAAATTAGCAGATTTTGGGGAATAAGGTGGAACAAATTATTTATATTCAGTTTACAAAGTTTAAAATTTGTTTGCAATTATGTTATCCAAAAAATCCATGCCATATTGTTTAAGACACTTGGTCAATATTTATTCGCTGCCTACTATAAGATATCATTACTCACCAATGGGAATCTCTGTTGTCAAAAATGTCTGTTGAGCTGTTTTTTTTTTTACTTTTAAAGATCTTCATTTGATGTTTCTCAGTCACAAGAATCTCTCTGGTGGAATTATTGTTTGGTTTCTGATTCTCAAATATTTTTGTTGAAGCTTTCTCATTCTCAAGAATCTCTGGTGAATTTATTGGTGTGGTTTCTCATTCTCAAAAATGTCTGTTAAGTTGGTTGACATTCTTGAGAATCTGTTATTAGTTTTTCATTTTTTCCATTCTGAAGAATCTTTGTTGAATCTGGCTAGTTTGTTTTTCATTTGCAGAAGTATCTGTTGAGCTGTTCTCCATTTTTACAGATTTCTGTTGAATGTTGCTCATTCTCAAGAATCATTGGTAGATTTTTTTGTTTCATTTCTGATTCTGAAATATTTTGGTGGAATGTTTTCCCATTTTCATGGTGAATTTATTGGTGTTGTTTCTCATTCTCAAAGATGTCGATTTTGATCTTCATTCTTTAGAATCTGTTATTAGTTTTTCATTATTTCATTCTGAAGAATCTCTGATGAATCTGTCATAGTTTCCCATTCCCAAAGAATAAAAATCTCTATTGAATCTGGCTAATTTTTTTTTAAATTTAAAGATATATGTTGGATGTTCTCATTGTCAAGAATCTTTGGTAAAGTTTTTGGGTTTCTGATTTTCAAATATTTCAGTTGAATATTTTCTCATTCTCAAGAATTTCTGGTGAATTTATTGTGTAGTTTCTCATCCTCAAAAATGTCTGTTGAGTTGGTTGTCATTCTTGAGAATCTGTTTTGTAGTTTTTCATTGTAAAGGATCGTTGGATCTTCTAGCTGTTTTCCAAGCTGTTTCCCATTCGCAAAAGTATGGCTCTCTTTTTTATTTACCCTTTGCTTGCGCTTACTACTTTAAGGCCCGGTTCATTCAACTTCTGATAGGTACTGTTAGATATTGCAATCTGACAGATAGAAATTGAAAAGTTATCACCAATAGAATTAATTATATGAGGTCCGAAATAATAAATTCAAGTTTGAAGTGAACAAACCCAATGAAGAAGACGAGAAAGATCTAGTTTTATGTACATTTCCGTTGAAAAACCCTTTTTCTTTAATTTGTTCCACCCTAACTGCCAATTTGACCACACTACAAGCACACAAGCACTTCAAAAACTCACACTTGACAGTGCTGCACGCGATCCACACTATCAGGAAAGTACTTCTGCTTGACCTGAACACGTACAGGTGCATCTTGCATAGCTACAGGCCGACAAGCGTTTGAAGAATAAGATTTTATACCGGATTTATGACGTGGCAAGTGACGTAATTGCATAGTCCAAGCGTGACGTCCGAAAGGACCGCGGATTAGTAAGGTAACTGTAGGTTGAGGATCCTAAATTGAGAACAATGTTAATGGAAATGTTAAATTTCATTGGTATTTTAGTTACCTGGTCGTTTCCTAATGGTTCTTCTAATAACGCCAGCATAACTGAACCTTCTGTAACGAAATATCTGAATTTTTCCACTGCATTTGATAGGTCATTGTAATTGGCATTTGAGGAGCTGCATTGTCTAAATTGAAACAACTTGTGTGGTTTTAGTTTTTATAGGTAAGTTGAAATATTACCTTAACAACGAGACTTCATTTAACAAAGAATTAATCGATTCAGGTCCACATTGGTTAGGAAAATAAGCCACCTGTTCCAAAATACAAGTCAACAAACTTTCGGCAGCATCGCGAACTCTCATCGAAGCGGGTTTGAGTTCTTTTTCCTCCTTCATTTTGATTGGCTCTCCAGGTTTTCCCACCGATTTACTCCCGGATACGCCTAATTCACACACTTCAAGCACCTAAATATTCGATTGCATTACAAAACTCATATTGAAGCTAATGTTTTTATACCGTTGTAAGACAATCTTTATCTTTCAAAAGATATGGGTGTTCGCATAGCCACACGGAGCAACAGTGAAATGCTGCCACAATTGTAGAGTGTAGATCTTTGGAGTGGGCTTGGGGTGGTCTCGAACATTGGTAGACAATATAGTCGCAGAGCCATTTTACTGCTCTTTTGCATTCCATTGCATCTAAAGCAATATTTGATGTTAGAATCTTATAGGTACTACAAGGAATTTTTATAATTGTTTCTAGTGGAAGGTCTCTATGAGTTAACTGGAGGTATTTTTGCAAAAAAAAAAAAACGATATTTTAATTAATTACCTGTGAGCTTTTTGGCTGCATAATAAAGGAAAAAAAAGTAAACAGTCTCTAACTTACTAACTACTCACTAGAGGTTTTGTTCTCAGTTCTCGCTCATATCTGTATCGGTATTTGATTCAGAAACTCACTCTGCAGCCAATTTTTGAAAAATTCTCTGTACCGATTTATCTTATGGCTCGTGATAATTTGTGAGAACAAACCTACTAACAATATTCTTACTAAGCAACCTACCAGATTCCTTAATATGTATCCTGGCCAATCCAGACAAAAGTTCCAAAGCAGCCAAAGAAACGTTCAGATCCGTTTTCCATGAAGAAATCAGCCGGTGACAAACCAAATAAGTGGCTCTGACGAATAGAGCATGAGCAGAATCTAGAGTAACATTTTGAAACAATCATTGTCAATTAAAAAAAAAAAGACCTACAAAACAATAAATAAAGCCTATATAATCGTATCAAACCTACCTAGCGGTGCATCGTGAATATCGGCTGATCCAGATCTTCGATCTGGTGTGATAGAGCGATCGCTGCTAGCCATGCTAATGGTACTGGCAGTGTCCGAAGCTACAAGCCACAAATACGAAACATATAAAAGCCAAAACAAAATGCGGTGAAAATAGAAAATAATGTAAGGAATTTCCATCTTTATGTCCCATCTTGTGGAATCCTAGTAGGTATGGGTCACTTGAGCCTGGAAACTTTTCCGAAACCAGATGAAACCATGAACTAGCACAAAACCAGCTAAAACAGCTAAACCCGCTCGAAACAAGCTAAACCAGCACGCTGATAATGTGCTGAATTTCGGACTAGTTTAGCTGGTTTTGAAAAAGTTCCAAGGCTCAAGTGACCCTATACATTGGCTTATAACTACTAACCCTCTTACATATTATTGTCAAGAGATGAAATTCATTCAAAAATTGGAAAATATTTATTTATAGAAACATTTGAATTAGTTCATAAAGTTATTTCTATCTCTGAATTAGTGTCTCTATAAAAGTTAAAAATGTGTGAGAGATTTTTTTCTCCTTTAAACAACCAGAGAGGGATCTTTTATAAGAATTTTCAGCCGAATGCTGGCCTCATCATTGCAAAACTATCTTACAATAATCTATGCTGAAACAAACAAAAAGGTGAAGTTGATTTTAGCCTCACCAAAAAATGATCATAGTGAAAGGTTCGTTTACAAAGGATAAAACAGACCAAAAAAAAAAATCAATTGCAGTGCAAACATTTTAAAAAATCGTATAAACCAAAAACCCAATTATTCTTACCACTGCTCAATAAATTCGAAGCACTTTCATTAATAGGTTGCGTAATATGTTCAGCAATTTCATAAAGAGCGGAATCTTGTACGGACAAAAATAACCCGCCCAACAGCATGTGAGTGTTCTGAGGATCGAACTCCACTTGTAACGCGTTCATCAGGAGATTCATCAGTTTGGGTTTCAGCATGGCAAATGATATTGTCTTGTCGCTTGCACCTAGATATATAATCTATGTACTGCAAAAACTGTGACAATTTTAAACTAAATACCTGCATGATTATATAACTCTTTAATGGGGCAATTTTGGAAATGCAAAGGCAACACTAAAATCGAGATTAACAGGTGAATAGCGGCCCTTCTAAGTTCAACTTTGTTGACAGTACTAGACAGTTTGAGGTCTTTGTCTGGTAAGACCACTTCTAAGGCTGATACATAAGCTGGAATAAGTGTTCTGGAAGAAAATTCATAAATGATTCTGTCAGTAAACATTAGATGGCTAACCTGACACCATCCAAATCCAAGCTAAATATGTTGATTGAATTCATCAAAATAGCAACCATGCATTCTCCACATTCCTTCGAATTAGTGTTGGACTTAAGACCCTGAGTGATGGCTAAATAGAATCTGGCCAAATAAACTGCCATAATTTCTTCTCCAGTTTTCTTAGCGCAAAAAATCCTACACAAAGTCCCTAATGCTTCAGCCCTTCCGCTCTCGTACTTGTCAATAGTCAGCCCAGCAGGTAGCTCAGTGTCAGATAGGGAACTGGGCTGCGAATAGCTCAGGGAAGTTTTGCCGCTCTCCAAAACCATCGAGCTGGGACGTTTAAAGGACCCGCTCGATTGCCCTGTAATACTGGAAAATTTTCAATTGCTCAGTAGAAAGAAATTACTCACTGCTGTGTTGAGTTTGGAGTTCGCAACCGATAAATGCGGCTTCAAATAGCCATTCTCCGAATAAATGCAGAATTGTGTTGCATTTTGGTCTTCCTGGTGCCAGGGATGATTTTGATTCGTGTCCGAAGGATGTGACAGCTAAATAATAGAGAGGATATTCAAATTGGTTTTTGAAACAATTTGGAAATTTAACAACTTTATGGTATACCCCAATAACTAGTGAAATTTGTCCACAAGAGGTTTATACTCAATAGAAAAATACAACACAAAATCGGTACTTACAGGATCCAATATTAGTAGAATTGGTTCCTGTATTAATACTGGGTGTTGGTGATGGTACAGATGCTCTGCTACTAGTCAGGCCGATCAATGAAGATTTAGGCATACCTAATTTATAAAATATCATTTAATGGTATGTATTTATAGTGATGGTCAAAAAAACATATTTCTGACAATCACTACATACATCACAAGAAACATACAAACAAATAATTAGAAGTTAATTCAAAAAAAAAAAACCAAGAGAATAAAAAATTTAGTCACAAAAGAAAAAAATATACTTATATAAATACTTACTACTTAAATAATAAAATGGAATAATTTTGTGCCAAAAACTCTCACTTTAGAGGGTGCAAATAAAATATTTTTCAAAGTGCACTGAGTAAAAAAAAAAAAATCAACCGCCGCTAATAATGATCTTTAGCCAGAGGTAATTTAAAATAGAAAATTCTAACCCTTAGACACCGAAGACTGTGCAACGCTAAAACTCTTAGCCAGCCTGCGCTGGGTGGGAGGAGTGGGTGAATGGTGGGCGGTCACCATTGGAGGAGGTGGCGCCTCGCCACGTGACTTTTCCGTGCTGGTTCCCATAACCATCGTGTCCCACCAGATTGGGTGTGCAATGCCTACATAGGAAGTGGACAATTTTTTGACAGGGTGAGTACTAATCACTTATTTCACTAATCACAATTTGATTGCAAAATTTTAACAGCTAAAGGAAAATTGAAGAAACTATTAAACTAACAGGAATTAGTAATGTTAAACAATATAGGCTTAGTGTTCCAAAAATTAATGAGGTTTTTTTTTTCTGGAACGCTTTGCATATAACAATACAAGACTTCCTTAAGTTTTTTTTTACAGACAGATAGATAAAGATGTAGAGTGCAGAAACAGTAAGATACAACTTGTTTCCTTTTAACATGTATGCATCAAAAACTACAAATACAAACCCAAAAAAGCATCAACTTGTCCCGCTATTCCTTTGATGGCCTTTAAAAAAATTACAGGCAAAAGTTGCAGGCAAGGATGCTGACAGGGGTCCACAACTCCATCAGTGCTTATGGCAAATTGTAGAAACTTTTGAGTCTGACTTATAAGCTCTGGTTTAGTTAAACTAACTGGATTGCCAATGGTATTTAAAAATCTGTACCAACTTTGTGCAATGCAGTCGTTTGACATGTTTCTTGGTATCAAGTTGTCTTCACCTTAAAAACACCGTTGCTTAGACTAGGACATTTTGCTGACATTATAAATACCAATTTTAAGTTCAGGAAAATCTGGCCCGTACATAAAAACTAAAACTTTTGATGTCAAGGCAAGATTCACTCGATTCCATTGCTCAACAAGTGCCACCCTGTGTCTCCAATTCATGCAACATTCCCTCAAGGTTTTCCATAAAGGAGGTGATGGAAAACAACTTCCACAAGCTATTAACCAAATCTAACAAAAAATAATCATATATTTTTTTTGTAAGATGAAATGTGAAACCTTACTTCAAATAAAACACTTAAAACCCTTTCACAAAGCTGATCGGCCACATCGTCTTTCACATTTGGCGGTGACAATAGAATATCGTTTATGGCCAACAGGAATAGCAAAAGTGATTCCCAAGTGTCTCTATCTAAAACGTTAGATTTGTGGGCTATTTCTTGTAGGGTACGTAGCACTCTGTGACATAGAACTGCTTGTCTGTGAATTGTGTCTGGACCTTTAATGAAAAATTTGTTTTTGTTTTTCGGGCAATATTTTGAGGGGTCATTCACAACGGAAAATCCTGTGTAGCAAAAGATATCCAAAACTCTTCAAAGAAATCTTGGGAGGTTTGGGGAAATCTGGGGAGCAGGGTTGGCAAGTTTTTGTGTTTACTCAATTTGATGAAATTGCATATTTATTTATAAGCACAAAACTTTAGTTTTCTTTATGTCATGTTTATTTTAAATGGACAAGATTTTGAAGATTATAAAAATGAAATTTTCAAGAAAGAGTTTCAGCTCTTATTTACAGCTTCAAATTTAGAGCTAATATACAGCTTAGATGACAAAGATACAGTTTTGAGCTCTTTAACTATCAGATTCTATGATTTGCTCATATTTTTTTTGATCCCTAGATCCAGAGGGAGATTTCAGAAGAAGCTTCATAGCCTCTTAAATCTTTAAGCCATGTTTTGAATTTCTCAGATTCGAAGCAAGAATATTTGTGTGGTGGAGTAGTTTTTTTTTTTCATTACTATTTTGATTTTTCATTTTTCACTCCTCCAATTGTTGTCTATTTGACACCAATACCTGTGAAATTTTCAATTTTTTATTGTTAGTAACCTCTTTGAATTTATTTTCAGATTCTGTGATTTGCTTATGTATTTCCAGATATCTCGGATTCAATGCGAAATCATGTGTATTTAAAATGGGCAAGATTTTGAAGATTCTAGAAATGAAATCTGCAAGAAAAAGTTTTAGATTTTATAGGCTCATCTTAATTACAGCTATATATTCTGATTTTGTCAAATTTAGAGCTAAAATACATCTCAGATGACAAACATTGAGTTTTGGAACATTTCAACTATCAGATTATATGATTTGCTCATATTTTTTCTGAGCCTCAGAGCCCTCAGATCCAGAGAGAGATTCTTGGAGAAATTTGAGAAGAAGCTTCATTGGCTCATAAATTTGAAGTCAAGTTTTGAATTTCTCAGATCCAGAGCAAGAATGTTGGTATGATGAAAACAAATCCAAGACCTTGGAATAGGGAAATTATTTTATTAATTTAGCTTATTGTTGATATCCTGTAAAATTCTTTTCCTACAGCCGTGCGGAAAAATTGATTTTCCGCACTGATATGCATGCGGAAAATGAGTTTTCCCGCACGGTGCGGTAAAACTTTTTTTTTTGACATATCAGTGTGGAAAAAATTTTACCGCATTGATATGTCAAAAAAAAAAAGAAAAATTTTACATTTTTTCGCCTGTAGGAAAAATATTGTACCTAACACTTGCAGAAAATATTTTTCCGCACTCGGCTGCATCACCGAACTCTGCTACGCGTCGTTCGGTGAACGGCAGCCGCGTGCGGAAAAAATCATTTTCCGCACTTGTTAGGTAAATAGCTATTTCCTACAGCCGTGCGGAAAAATCGATTTCCCGCACTGATTTGCGTGCGGAAAATGAGTTTTCCCGCACGGTGCGGTAAAACCTTTTTTTTTTGACATATCAGTGCGGAAAAAGTTTTTCCGCACGGCTGTCAGTGCGGAAAAAATTTTACCGCACTGATATGTCAAAAAAAAAAAAAAAAAATTTTCATTTTTTCGCCTGTAGGAAAAATATTGTACCTAACACTTGCGGAAAATATTTTTCCGCACTCGGCTGCATCACCGAACTCCGCTACGCGTCGTTCGGTGAACGGCAGCCGCGTGCGGAAAAATTCATTTTCCGCATTTGTTAGGTAAATAACTATTACTTAATTTATTGCTATGTACAATCCTAGATTTTTAATTGATATTAAATTTGTCAATCTGCGGTCATTTACCTATAGCAGGACTGAGTTTTTCTAAATAAATTTTATTTTTGAGTAGGCCAACCCTCGGGCCAACCCTGGGGCAGATTCAGGAAAATCTGTTAGAGAAATCTGAGGAGATCTACTCGGAGATCTATGGGAGGGGAGAAGTGAGGAATATCTGGGAGTTATGTTCTGGCTGTGCACTATGAAATCCCTGAAAAATTACGGAGATCTAACGAAATGTTGGGAACTCGGTTGGGAAACTTATTGAAGAAATCTGAAAAAATCTTGGGGAGGTCTCAGGTTATCTGGAATATCTAACGGAAATCTGTGGATATCTCTTGTGCACTTGAATATGTTGTGACAAACCCTTGCAATATTGTAACACTAAAATTACATTTAACATGCAACAAACAATGACTTGTATATTTTGAGTCTATTGGCTAAATTAATTAATACACACATGACTCTATAATATACATTTATTGAGACTAATCATACCCAAATCCATGTATAGAAATGCCCAGTCTTAAATGGAAATCAATATAGTTGTAATTATTTTATTATAAAGCATATTTAATAATACATATTGACAATTCTCTTACCTTCTCCCTTTCTAGGTACAAATAAATAATGCAGATGAGATATAATTTTTCTAGCATAAATGTTTGGGTCCTCTACGACAGGTTTGGGTACACAAACTTTGGGTTCTGGCAACAAGGCTGTTAACCATTCGCAATACACATTTACACAATCTTTAATTGCTTCGTGTTCTGCTAATTGTAAAGACAGGCCAAAGCATAAGACTTCCATTGACCATTGCACCTATGTATCATTATTTATGTAAATATATTTATTATTAAATTGGTAATTTTTTTCTTACTTCTCTGTCTGTTAACAAAACGCTGGGTTCTGGTGCTTGGGTGATACCCAAATTACTTGCCAACTGCTTGACAAGGCCTAAAGTTATTTCTTTGCTTATTGGTAAATCGAATTTTTCCAGGACGCTTTGTCCTTCCTCTCCGCCTTCTTGGCCTGCCAAACTCAGGGACGTCCATTCTCCGTACATTCCCTTGTTTTCGCTGCTTTCCTATAGAGAACAATAGTTAAATTTGATCACTGACACAAAATTGTATTTTATGTCCCAAGTTTACCTTGAGGTTCATGCGATTAAACAGTCCCAAATTCATAGGCGCGCTTTTGAAATGTAAAAGTAACGGGACAAAAAAAAACACCGATTTCACCTATTGAATCGCTAATTACTTCTCTTTTTATTTAATTATTCATGATAACAATAATTAAATAGAAACATGGGAGAAAAAGTTTGCATTTGCAATGTAAACAAACAGAACAGCTGTCAGAGCAGTGTTGCCACAAGCCCTTTTTTCATTGGGGCAGATTACGGCAAGATAGCGGGGTAGAATAGAATCGGTGCGGGGTAGCAACAAAAATTTCACCTACGAGCGTGCGGAATGTAGCATTTTACCGCACACTATGCGGTAAAGTTACTTTACCCCATAGTCTGCGGTAAAGTAAACTGCAAAGTATGCGGTATAGCTACTTCACCGCATAATGTGCAGTAAAGTAGACTGCTTTGCTAATGATATAGCTAAAATTTTATAACACATGCGTTTTTGACGCGGTTAGGTAAATAACTATAATGTTTTTACATATTTTTCTGCATCATGCATCAATTATCACAGAAATTCAAAGGAGACACTGGAAGGAATCTCTAAATGGTTTGGATTTATCAAGTATTTTTAATTAGCGATAAGCAGAAGCATTCTTTTTGTGTTATAGCATAGATTGTATTTAGAGCGGGGTAGATTTAGTTGAGGGGAGCGGAAGGGCGAGATTGTTTTCGAAAGGGGTAGATCTACCCCGAACTACAGTGACCCCGAACGGGGTACAACGGGGTAGCTTTGGCAACACTGTGTCAGAGCAGGATTGCCAGATTTTGTGTTCTTCTTTTTTTTACTTCACTTTTTGGCTTTTTTTTATTTTTGACGAAATAAAAACCATGTTGCCAAATGTGATTGTTAGTATATTGTTTTAAATTTAAAAAAATATATTATAAATTATTATTGTAATCTTAATTAAACAATAAACTCATTTATAATTATTAAATATAAAATTGGCAACAACGTTTCAAGAAGTGGTTGTTAAAAACAGTGCTGCCACATCATTTTTGGTCTTTTATGCCTGCCTAATCAAATAAAGTGGTGTATATCAACCATTATCTTTTTGTCTTTGTTATTTCCTAGGTATTAAACAAAGATACACAGAAAACACCAAAGTGAAAAAAATAAAAATCTATCAATGCGATCTGTCATTTGTCAATAATTGGTCTTGTCAAATAAAAAAATTAAAAATTTCTCAAAATTTCTTTCCACCAAAATTATCATTCGGGCAATCGAAGACATAAAAAAATTCTACTAAAGCAAAACCAGTCGATCTCATCATATTTGCCAGTAAAGACGATAAATGTGAATCAATTGAATCGTTGCAATTTCCTTTATCTTATGTAACTTTTTCCCATTCGAAAATTTCCTTGCAGTATTTTTAAAGGTTAGGTATGGCTAGTGGTTCCACAAGAAGAATTTTAGTAGAAACCAAAAACTTATCCAAAGATCCGCCCCCGGGGATCAGCGCTACGCCCGATGATAACAACTGTAGGTAAGTGGCTCCTTGATCTGTTTTAATTGCATTTTTTGACTCCACCCTAGCGATGAATACTTTCCTCAATAATCTTTCTAATCTAGAAAAGAGTGATAAGAGGCATAAAAAGCTTTATACTTAATCGTTTGTATTATATTTGATATTGCATGCATGGAATGTTGAAATAGCTTATTGATTCAAATTTATTCCAGCCACACATTACACATCCTTTTTATTTTTTAAAAACCTTTTTGTTCTAACAAAGTGTTAACTCTATCTATTTTTACATCCTACATTAGGGTATCTAATCTACTCCTGAAAAAAATTAAATACTTACACCTTTATCAGAGCTGGGCAAGACATTACAGAAATACCCTCGGAAATACCTAAGTATGCATAATCTAGGTATTATGAATTTTGAAAAAGTCCATTTTATTTAATTAGCATGCAGTTAAGGATTAAAAATTTCATCATGAATATCTTTACAAGTTACTATAAGTTGTATGGTCAAATTACCCTCCTGTGTGCTCACATTAATTTTAAGTTTGCATGAATGCAAGAAGGTATTGAGAAATCTTGAAGGACATCTGAATCATCTGGAACCATCATATATAATAGATAAGATAAAGAAAAAAAGAATTATCAAAAACAATATGAGTAATAAAATGACCACCTGCTCAACCACCTGTAAATCTACATACATTCTCAAAAGAACTATGAATCAAAATTTCCATCAATCATTATCATTATTATTTCCCTTATCTACATTTCTGTACAAATTGAAAAAAGTTGAGTAATGTTTTTGGTTTGAGTAAGCTGGATTTATACAGGAAATAAAATAAAATGAAATAGGAAACACACAAAATGATTCAACTTTTTTTATTTTATCTTAACTGAAAATGCTATTTGCGCACACCAATTATTAGATTAGACCGATGACGGTTGAGGCGTGCAGTGACTGGATCAAAATAATACTCTGTATGATTTTATTTTATTTCCTTTATAAACCAGGCTGTAGATGTTTTTCAGATATAACTTCCTTATTGAGATTCTTTTGTGTCATAGCTAATTTCTTTTAAATGAATATAATTCTTGGTTGCTTTCTGTTGAGAGAGATTTGAGCCTTCAAGAGCAGCTTCATATTAAATTCTGGCCCAAAACGATAATTTTCATTAATCTGGGTCGAAACTATCATTTGCATCAATTAAATTTTCTTGTTGACTCGATTTCGCTTCACGAGCATCTGGCCAGGATTTCTAATAGTGTGATGATAAGGTTTCAAAGTGACCAGCACCTTATTCAAGTCTATTCACGAGACATTTTCTCTATATTTTTTTCTATACATTTTCTTATTGGATAATACGTTTTATTTAACTATACAGCAAACAGTTGGATATAAAGATATTATTGAAGTTTGATGTCAAAAGTATAAACTCTCGTGAAACGATCTAGATGTACAGGGTGTCCAAGATTCGATGGTTTTGGGGGGTTTCGGGTATTTCTTAAGAAGTTGGAACGAATCTGACCCCCACTTGCGAGCCTCGATTTTCAAGAGAAATTGACTGGTGAAAACCGCATCTCGATATGTCGAGTCGTTTTTATGCTACTAGGGGTTTTTGAAAAGTTTGGAGTTTGGCAGGGGGCTACCTATAACTTTTTTATTTATGAAAATTTGGTCAACTTTTCCCCTTGTAGCTTAAAAGCGAATCGAGGTGCGGATTTCACCGGTCAACTTCTCTTGAAAATCGAGGCTCGTAATTGGTACCCGAAACTCGCTAAAATCATCGAATCTTGGACACTCTGTACTTGATAGAGGTAATTTTCAAATCTCTGAATAATTTAGTGTATGGAGTTTGAGGATTCCCAAATTAGCATTCAAACAGAAAATCTTAATAAAAAAAAATTTGAAATCTCATCATTTTAAATGAGTAACAAGATGAGTAATGAAGTGATAGATAAATGTGACGTTGATGATGAATAGTTATTTCGCGCTACAGAACACTAACCATTTTTTATCTAGAATGTTATGTAACAGTTTTAATCCATGTTTTAATATCAAGAAAAATTTTGATTTTTATTTAATGTATTAGATACCGTTTGGTTTGAGTCTCGGTTTGAGTGTTTATATTTTTGTTGTATAGATTTGATATTGCTTCAATGACAGTATTGTAAATACAGACAAAATCATCACATTTCCTTGGATAATAAATTACATCATCATTTATTTTTCAAAAATAATTATTCTGCTTGCTTTTAAACAGTAAGAAATAAAATATGGTCCATCAACCATCTGATAAAATTTCTCGTAAAATTTCAAATGTTTCTTCTTAATTTTGAATTATTCGGTTACTGCCTCATTGTCAAAAAACATCAAATCAAATCAAAATATGCTTTATTGTCTAAAATCAAGTTTTGTTGACAAAGCAAATAAAATAAAAAAAATTAAAAAAAAAAATTACATAATAAGTATAAGTGCAATAATAAAGGTCAAAATAGATTCAAACATTACAGGTCCTAAGGTCAACATACAAAATATAAAATATAAAACAAGCAAACACAACTAAGTCTAAGTCTAACACGAATATTGGTACACTTCCAAAAAAGATAAAATTTTAATTTTAAAAAGCAGCAGATGAACAGGAGAGATGAAATCAATACTCAACAGAAAGCAGGAAGTAAAACGGTTTAAAAATACAATAAAACTTACAATTATTAAAAATCAGACAAATAGTGAAATTGAAGTACCATACAAAAAATACAATAATATATTCCAAATAAGTTAAAAGTTAAAAAGTGTCACCATAGTATTCTCCCAACTTATAATATGCCCTCTCCACCAAAAGTCTTTTAACGGCATTCTTAAATTGCCCGAGGGTAGGATAAAGCTTTATATATTCAGGTAGGTGGTTATAGATCTTACGACTCTCATAAATAATTGAATTTTTAACTAAGGCAGAGGAAGGAATTGGCAAGCTTAAATAGTGTGACCGTCTAGTGCAGTGGTTCCCAAACTTTTTTCTTTTGCGCCCCCTTTCTGAAATCAAGTAGTGGTCGCGCCCCCCTTCCTTCCCCCATTATACAAAAACATTTTTTTTTTACTTACTGTAACTCCTCTGAACTGGACTTTGGAAGAGGAATAATGGACATGACAGTGGGCAGCAGCGAGCGTGCGCTGTAGCAATTACTGTATTCCTTTTATACATCGAGTTACACCGAACGTGTCGCTCTAGAGCTCCTCGGAGTCACTCCAAAACACACAATTCAGATATTAGAGAGTTCTCGTGCTGTCCAAATTTCAAATACCGTAACGTTATTTGACAAGTATGACAGTTCTCACGGTATTAGCGTTAGCGGAGCCGCCCGCTACCTAACGGTAGTTAGCGGATGCCTTACCGTATGTCAAAATTAGTTTACGCTCCATTTACGTCTGTAAGAACAGCAACTTCTAATAATTCCTCGATAAAAAACACCAAGGAAAAATTATTGAAACTCAGGAATCTTCAGGATAAATAAAAGTTGGCGAACAAGCAAAAAAAAGTTGGGTTAGATCACTCAATCCAGCTGTCAAAATGTAAACAGAATAAGGAATTAGAGGATTTTTGTGACTTCATGTCCGACAACTATAAAATACCATTTAAAATACCGTATTGTTAGCGGTACCGTATTAACGTAGCGTCTGAGACACGATAACTTTCTATTATCATTATACTTTAATATTAACATTACCTAAAAAAGCTTATTGCACCCCCGGAAATTTGGTGCATCAGGGGAAAGGGGGATGCACTATGAGCGACTTGAGTGCTTTCACGCACTTTTGAAAGGAACGTTCACCCTTTTGACACTAAGCAGCTCCGACTAACTCAACGGGTAAAAGGAATACAGTAACAGATCGCATGGCAAAGCTGCTTTGGCTTATGTATGCGCTGTTGTAGGATTGTAGACATCTTTTTTTAAATTTTACCTGATTTTTTATTTTAAAGCTTAAAATTTGTATTAATTGTTTAGAAGACTTACGCCCCCCTCAATGTTGCTTCACGCCCCCCCAGGGGGGCGCGCCCCCCAGTTTGGGAACCGCTGGTCTAGTGCCATACAAATGACTGGGCATTGGTAAAACATCCCTACGCTTATAAATCATACAGACCGTTTCCAAAATTAACAGTGATGTAAGAGTTAGAATTTTTTTAGATTTGAATAGAGGCCTGCATGATTCTCTACTATTTATGTTACACATATAACGAATGGCACGTTTTTGTAGAACAAAAATAGGATGTATTAGGTTATTACTTGCATTTCCCCAAAATACAATACCATAACGCAAATGAGATTCCACCAAAGCATAGTAAACCCTCCTCGCCATAGCATTGCCTAGCTCCCTTGATATTGTGCGCACTGCATAACATCCTGAAGCCACTTTCTTCATGAGGTTATTAATATGAGTGTCAAAATGTAAAGACTTATCAATAAAAACTCCCAAAAACCTAGTTCCAGGCATCCCAAATAATTCTGATTTTAGACAGTTCTCAAATGACAATGGTATTCAAACTTCATTTTTTCTTTCTCCAACTGATACAGTAAAAATTAGGAGGACTATGTCTGAAATTAAAAAGAATGGGGCTGCTGGATGGGATGAAATCTCTATTGGACTGTTTCTGGGTCTCCCAGAAGAGGCAATAACTGTTTTGTCTGAGTGTATAGATTTGTCGTTTTGTGAGCGTATTTTTTCGGAATGTTTGAAGCGGGCGGTGGTGGTGCCTTTGTTTAAGGGTGGGGATCATGATTTACCTGAAAACTACATGCCAATAGCCTTATTACCTAGTTGCTTTCTAAAATCATTGAAATATTAGTAAAAAACGCATGAATGCATTTCTCCTTAAGCATAACATATTAAACACTAGACAATTTGGGTTCGGTTTCAAGCTGGTAAAAGCACTAATAATGACACTGTCTTTTCTTTTCTTCAAAATTTATATTTGAGTCTGAACGATGGGGAGGTGGCAACAGCAGTCTTTTGCGATTTAAGTAAAGCATTTGACTGTGTCGACCACGGAATACTGTTGCACAAGCTCAAGCTTTATGGGTTCAGGGGTAGAGCTTTGAAATGGTTTAAGTCATTTCTACTGACAGAGTTCAGAGGGTCTCACTTGACATACAATCGGAGCAGCAAGAAGTAGGATATGGGGTACCAAAAGGTTCCGTTTTGGGGCCCATCCTATTTTTATTGTATGTTAATGACTTGGCTAATATTAATATATCGGGTAAATTCACTTTGTTTGTGGATGACGCCACTATACTGTGGCAAAAGTCAGATGAAAGTTTACTTGGCAAAGTTGTAGCTTCTGACACAGAAATTATTGAATCCTGATCTGGTGTGATTGGTGTGATGCAAACGGGTTATCTTTAAATATAAACAAAACTAATGTAATGTCATTTTGCTGCAATTTGGGGGATATTTTTTTGAATGGTTCTTTATAAAAAACTTGACCATAAATAAATTTTTTGTCATACGCTCCCAAAAACAGCTATTTTACGGACTCATTCAAGTCCGTAAAATGCTTCTTTTTAGGCTTTTTTTTTCTTTCTGGATGCACCTTTATGATTTCTTAAATTGAGGAAATTTTGCAAATTTCAGCGTTCTGAAGAATTCTAAAAAGCGTATGACAAAAAATAGTGTTTGTCACACGTACCTAAAGAAGTTTTTCAGGAATCATCTGCTATTCCGGACTCGGCTAACGCCTCGTCCAGAAACAGCAATGATTCGTCTTGAAAAACTTCATTTCAGGTACTTGTGACAAAAACAACTATTTGGGAATTTTCATTGACAACTGCTTGAAGTTTGAATCACACATCTTTACAAAATAGATTGGCTTCCAATTTTTATGCGATTTAGGGTATTGTCAGGTGAATTGGATGTGAGAATCATCTGAAATGCTTACTTCGCGGTGATTGAATCTCATTTGCGACACAGTGTTTTTTTCTGGGGTACTTGTTCCCGACAATTGTTTCAGAGTGTTTTTGTCTTGCAAAAGCGAGCTATCAGATATTTGTTTAGGGTCAGAATGCGAAACTCGTGTAGGCTTTTATTTTTAAAGAATAGAATTTTGACCCTTGCAGCGCTGTTTATCTTGAAAAGTGAATGTCTTAAATTTAAAGATCAGTTAGGGGCTGAAAGCACGTATAATTTAAGACACCAACATCAACTTTTCCTCCCAATTAATTCCCCCTTCCGGATTGGTAAGAAAATCGATTATAATGGAATGACAAAAAGATGTTTAATAACTTACCACAGTCAATAAGATCAATTCTTATTACAATTGAATTTAGGAAGGAGGTGAAGGAACTGCTGCTATACTGCTTCAATACTATAATAAATTACCGCAATTTATTATAGTATTGAAGACTTTTTTAATGCTTTTTGATTTTGTATGGTCTTCCATGTTATTTCTTTTTTTTTTATCCGTTTCTGCTACCTCTGCTATAGGTGTTTAATGTGAGTTTTATCACCCTCAATGTAAAATGTTCTCTGTTGTTTTGAATAATACATTTTAAATTATTTGTTTTTGAGTTTTATTTGCATGACTTTTACTTTAAGTTTTATTTTTTATTACGGATTTTTATTTCTTAAATGTTTTGTGAGCTTTTCTATTTTAAGTATACATTTAGATATTTTTCCTGGTACTACAAGTGTGTACTTTATTCTTTAGACATAGGATCAGCTTCTGTGAACAAATATTTATATTTACACAATAAAGCACATTTCGAGTCTCTCAACATTTAACTTATCAATTATTTCCAGATATTTCCATGTTGTTATGGCTGGTCCAAACACATCCCCCTACGAAGGAGGCCTATTCAAATTGGAATTGTTCCTGCCAGAAAACTACCCGCTCTCACCACCAAACGTGAGATTCCTCACCAAAATATACCATCCAAACATTGACAAACTGGGCAGAATATGCTTGGACATTTTGAAAGACCAATGGTCTCCGGCTTTGCAAGTACGTACCGTGCTGCTTTCAATTCAAGCTTTGTTGAGCAGTCCGAATCCAGACGATCCTTTGGCCAACGATGTCGCCAACATGTGGAAAACTCGCGAGTCGGAAGCCATTTCCATGGCCAAAGAATGGACCAGGATGTTTGCAACAGAATAAAATGAGTGAATTGTCAGCGTGATAGACTGTGATATCCTGACCTGACTAATGTGATTGATAATGTATAATATCATCTTGGTTCTAATTCAAGCATTTTTTTACATATTCTTACTTTTTATTTATTGTTTGTTGAAGTTCAAGCATCTACAAAAGACTTTCTAAAATTATTTGTGTAAATTTAGTAAATTTTTCTATTGAATAAAGTTACAGTTAAATGTGCTTGTAGAAAGGGTCAATAAACATTACCGTTGTCCCTAACCATATTTAGCTTGATGGTGTCATTATTATTCTTGATTGGAAATAATTTTACTGTTACAATCATTTTCTTTAAAGAACTTTGGTCATGGCCAAATATTGTAGAGATGGCGAAAGAGGTGAAGAAAAATCCCAGAAGAAAGGTTTTAGTTGTCCATGGATGATTCCTTGATGAAAAATTCAAATGATTGTGCATTTTTTTTAAGTGGACTGTGCCTTGTAGTTTGCGGAGGAGTCGTTTCGGCTTTTCAGCCGCTCAGCACTGCTACCTTTGCAGATATTTTGTACGTGGGCCTGTGCCTTGATTGATCAATTGTTGAAATTGACCTCAATGCAATGTCTACAGAAGTCTAACTGCAACACTGAAGAAACTTTAATTTTCATTCTTTATCACCAAATTTAAACAAATCACAAGTCCGTTCTGTTGAGCTCTTTCAAAAACTTGAACCCTGTACAAGATCCACAAAAGCTCAATTTTTTTTTAAACAAATGTGTTTAGATTTATTTATTGATGACAGCGGGATAGGCAGGTCAAAGCAAAGGGGGGATGATGATTATGAATACAATAATTAACACTAAGGGTTTTTTGGGAAAGAACTAAATTGAAAAAAACTCCATTTACATTATGAATAAAATTAATCTGAAAAAGGCTATGAAAAGACCAAAGATCTAAGACTGTAGCAATTTTTTGAATTACTTTATGTGAGTGAGACGTAATCATCATCACAATGCCTCTAAAAGATCAAGAAATGTATTATGACTGTTGTCTTTTAGATTTCAACATGCCAGATGGAAATTCGGTTGAAACAACAATTTTTTAGAAGCCACCTGTATAAAATAACGGCGCTCTGGCAGGCAGGAGCGTCGCGTCGTCGGAGCAGGATTCGATTGAATCGAGCCGACCGCAGCGCACAAAATACGTTTCATTGTCTGGATTTTCGGGCAGGCAAAATCCGGGAACTCCGGGTGAATAATAATTTCGTTTTTGTCCGCATAGTGAATAATGATAAATTAACATGTAGCCAACCAGTGCAAATTGATAGAAAATATAAGCAAGCGATTCTGGATTGGATTATAATGGGAACAGAAACTTAAATGGTAAATTATTTTAATTGAAATTGGTTTGTTTATGATATGGTGCGTGAATTTGTACTGATGTTGCGTCGAGTTAAATAATTTAGTGATTAATGTTTCTGGTTTAAACCCATTGACTAATAATAATGTATTGGCAAAATGTAGGCCTATTTGTTTCAAGGGCGGATGAGACCATTTGAAAATTCATATGTAGAAATCATAGCTACAGAGTCATTGTTGCATCAACTCAATTTTTTAAACGAAATGGAAGCGCATAAGGTCACATAGTGGTGTCAGACTTATATTTGTTAAATTTATTTTTATAGAGGATGCAATTTATTTGGCATTGAAATATTTATTCTAGTTGGGATACAGGGTGATTAATATACAAAAGTATAAGTTTAGTTATTTTAAACCATTTGCAAAATAAAACTTGAAAAAAACAGAGCCTCATATCAACAAGAAGTTCTTAAAATAAACACCTTGTAGAAATAATTATAAATGTATACTTTTTGATCAATGTATAACATAATGATTTAAGGTAATGCCTCAGTGATATGGCAAGCGGGGCACAACCAGGCCCATTGGTGCCTCCACGCAATGGCACAACGGGCTGGATTTCTACCAGCGATGAGAATCCACAAATCCAACATTGCATAGTCACCGTCCATTACAATCCCATCATCGCCACCATATTCGGACTTTACGTAGTTATCGGATTAGTTTACACATTTGCAGGTAAATTCTCTACCAATTGCGTCCTGGATAAGTTTCTACATGGTAATTTTTCTTGCAGGCTACAGATTTTTCAAGACGACAATGTTCCTCACCGGATTTATTTTTGCTTGTAGTTTGGTGTATTTGATCTGTCTGCAGGGTGATCTTTTACCAAGTTACGGAAACGCAGGTAAGAGCATCTACAGAATTCACGTACTTAAGCTAGTTTTATAAACGTATAGTAACAAGTTTATTCCACTCATTCATACATCCATATTAATTTTAGCTGTAGCAGCACTAGCAGGATTATTATTCGGACTAATCACAATGCTAGTTCAGTATGTAGGACTTTTTATAAGCGGCCTGCACACTGGATTATTGTTGGGCTTCGCTGGGCTACTGGTAGCCGACCATATCACTGAAACCTCCCCGAAAGGAAGCGTTTGGTTGTGCATTGCTGTACTACTTGGTTCTGCACTTATCTGTGCTATTGTTAACTTGTATTTTAGAAAAGGTAAAATGCTTTAAAAATTTGATGCAATTTTACCAAATTGTTTTAAGGTTTAACAATTATTGGGTCCAGTTTATACGGTGGAGCAATATTATCAGTCACCATCGACTATTTTCTGGAAAATCTATCGATGTTGTCTTGGGTATGGCAACGAGTGTCGCTCAAACCTGTACAACCGCCCCCTTGTTGGTTCTCTTGGATGGTTTTGGGATCGTGGCCGCTACTAGTTTTGATTGGAATTTTAGTGCAATCATTTATAACTGGCAGGGGACAGCATCACGAAGACAGTAAAACCAAAATTAAACTTCACTAGGCAAATTGCATATTTCATTGTTTTAGTTGCTGCAGGAAGGAAAAATCCAAGAGTACCTACATCTATGCGAGCAATGACTAAAATGGACAGAGCAGAAATGAGGCAGAAAAAATACAGATATCTTTATCAAGTGCGTTCAGCTCATGGAGATATAATCAGTCAGGTAAGTTTGTATTTTACTTGCTTGCCAAATAATACCTATTTTTTTAATGTAGAATTTCGTGCAACAAATGCAAAAAAAGGATAACTTTGACCAAGGAGGTGAGTGCAGCACTCTACAATCTGATGCTACACATCTTACAATGTTACCCGATAACCATTTGGTGATACTGACTGAAAGCGAGGATGACAACTATCATCATCAACGGCCAGACATGATGCGTGGGGGGCGAAAATAATTTTAATCAAAAAATCTTTTGGTGATAATGTTTTATTCAGTCAGTGATGTTAGTTTAGTATTATTGCATGTCAAATCTTTTAGAAAATAATTAAAAGTTTAAGACAATAAAATTCTGTAAATATCAAAAAAATACTTACCAAAAAAATGTGTAAATGTAAGTTACATGAAAAATACGTAACTTGTATTATGTAGTCCCGAATATAGATATTTATTGTAAAAAAAATGCTTTCAGAATACTATTTATTTGCCTATTTTATTTTTCAATGGAGTTAGTATAAAATGTAGTCATTTAGGGCTCCCCTTAGATGAAGTTTTCTTTAAAAAAATCAACATCCAAGAAAAAAAAAATATATATTATGCAATGATCACGTAGTGATATCCATTAATACACAAGCATGTTGTAGGATACGAAACGATCCGCAGGCGAGTTGCGAGTGTATTAATGGCCATTACATGAGAGTTGCATACACTATTTTTTCTACTTCCATTTAATAAACGAAAATAGTATATTATACAATGATCATGTAATGATAGCCATTAATATAAGAGCATGTTGTAGGATACGAAACGAGCCGCAGGCGAGTTTCGTATATAACATGCGAGTGTATTAATGCCCATTACATGAGAGTTGCATACACTATTTTTTCTACTTGCATTGATAAACGAAATAGTTATTTATTATACAAGGGAAAAAAGTACTAGATTTTAGCGCGAGGTGTGCGGAGGGAGACAACACAGCGAGCGCTAAAATCTTACTTTTTCCCATGTATAATACACTATTTTTTTCTGTGACGGGAAAATCTCAACATTTTCCATCTAACCATTATTCCCTTTGAGAAAAAAATTTCAATTTTTCTCCCATGGGAAAAAAGTGATTTTTTTTCCCACGGGAAAAAAGTAACAGGTACCAGTCAATTTTTTTTCCCATGGGAAAAAAAATCACTTTGTTCCCATGGGAGAAAAAGTGACATTTTTGCCCCTGTCAACAGGTACAAAAAGTCTACTTTTTTCTCGTCACAGAAAAAAACATTTATTTTATAAGAATAGTAAACTTCTCAACTGGTGACAATTGTTGACAACTTGACAATTTCAAAAAATTAAGATTTAGATGTCATTTGGGCATAAATTCCGCACCCGATTTATTAATTTTTTGTTGTTTCTTCTGGGAAATCTGACTATAAAATCGAGATGTTAGTTCAAGGTTGTCACCGCTTTAATTATGCAAATAAGGCAATCGGAATATAAAATCGATATGTTTATGTTAGTTCAAGGTTGTTACCGCTTTTGCATACATTGAGTGCCGACTCATAGATAGGCAATTACTTATACATAATAGAAGTCGGGTAAGTGTTTGGAAGAAGTCCGGAGAGGTCAGGAAAGGGCTGGATAAGGTCGGGAGAAATCTAGACAAGTCTGGATAAAGTCTGGATAAGGCTGGAAAAAGTTTAGCTAAGTCTGGAAAAGTTTGGATAAGTTTGGATAAAGTCTGGAAAAGCCAGAAAATTTCTGGAAACGTCTGGAAAAGGCTCTATTAGGTCTGGAGAAATCTAGACAAGTCTGGATAAAGTCTGGAAAAATCTACCCAAGTCTGGATAAAGTCTGGAAAAGCCTGGAAATTTCTGGAAACGTCGGAAAAAGGCTGGATAAGGTCTGGAGAAATTCAGACAAGTCTGGATAAGTTCTGGAAAAGTGTATTTGAAGTCGGGAAAGTGTTTGGGAGAAGTCCGGAGAGGTCAAAGGGCTGGATAAGGTCTGGAGAAATCTAGATAAGTCTGGATAAAGTCTGGATAAAGTCTTGCTAAGTCTGGAAAAGTCTGGATAAGTTTGGATAAAGTCTGGGAAAGAGCCAGAAAATTTCTAGAAACGTCTGGAAAAGGCTCTATTAGGTCTGAAGAAATCTAGACAAGTCTGGATAAAGTCTGGAAAAATCTAGCTAAGCCTAGAAAAATCTGGATACAGTCTGGAAAAGCCTGGAAATTTCTGGAAACGTCTGGAAAAGGCTTAATAAGGTCTAGAGACACTCAGACAAGTTTGGATAAAGTCTGGAAAAGAGCCAGAAAATTTCTGGAAACGTCTGGAAAAGGCTCTATTAGGTCTGGAGAAATCTAGACAAGTCTGGATAAAGTCTGGAAAAATCTAGCCAAGTCTAGAAAAGTCTGGATAAAGTCTGGAAAAGCCTGGAAATTTCTGGTATCGTCTGGAAAAGGCTTGATAAGGTCTGGAGAAATTCAGACAAGTCTGGATAAAGTCTGGAAAAGTGTATTTGAAGTCGGGAAAGTGTTTGGGAGAAGTCCGGAGAGGTCAGAAAAGGGCTGGATAAGGTCTGGAGAAATCTAGACAAGTCTGGATAAAGTCTAGCTAAATCTGGAAAAGTCTGGATAAGTTTGGATACAGTCTGGAAAAGCCAGAAAATTTCTGGAAACGTCTGGAAAAGGCTCTATTAGGTCTGGAGAAATCTAGACAAGTCTGGATAAAGTCTGGAAAAATCCAGCCAAGTCTAGAAAAGTCTGGATAAAGTCTGGGAAAGTCTGGAAATGTCTGGAAACCTCTGGAAAAGGCTTGATAAGGTCTGGAGAAATTTTGACAAGTCTGCATAAAGTCTAGCTAAGTCTGGAAAAATCTGGATAAAGTCTGGAAATTTCTGGAAACGTCTGGAAAACGCATGGAAATTTCTGGATTGGGTCGGAAAAATTCTGGAAAATCTGGAAAGGGTTGAATTTTAGCGGATCTCAAAGCTCACAATAATCACAAGCATTAGCGTTGAAGTTTGCTTCGGCATTTTCAATGTTCTCCTCGGTTGCATCTTTGTCAAGGACTGTGAATTTGTTACTTATGTGACAATTCTCTGACAATATGCCTATTAGCTGTGCTATTAGATATTGCTCTGTAGATGGTTGTTTTTCAAAGCAAGGAAGTGGTTTAATATTTTTTCTAGGTCCAATAGAAGAATCTAGGTATGTATAGGGTTTTCCAATAGTAACGCTCGATGTTTGACAATAGCCCATGAAAAACTCGATAGTCACACAGGTGCTATCTTTGGCAGCCGTATTCAATTAGTCTCTGCATTTTATTATGGAGCGCTACACGATTGAGCAACGCGTCGGAATTGTTAAAAATTATTATCATTATCAAAACCAATGTTCTATTCGGAAAACGTTTCGTGCACTCCGTGCAATTTATGATGTCAACGATCGTCCTTCAGAATCCACAATTGGCCGACCTAACGTCACTGGATTTTTTTCTCTGGGCATTCTAAAATCCAAAGTCTATGTTGACAAATCTCGAACGGTTGCCGCCTTAAAGGCCAATATTAAGCACTTATTGCTGAAATTGAGCCATTTTTATGCGATAACGAACACTAAATGATTCTAACGACAATCTAAAATTGTCGGAGAAATGTATTGATAATTCGGATATTGTTGAAAACATCTATGAGAAGTAAAGTCCGTCGATTTTAATCTAATACTCGAAAGGAATGTGAGCTGGTGGCACCCTACATTTGAACGCCAATGGTCACCTAAGGTCACCCCTGGTTTTCGCTTCACCCCCTCGCTCCTCATACGAAAAGTCGACGAACAATACTAAAAGAAGGAAGATTCAGGGACTTGACCAAATCTGCAATACTTTCTGCAAGAAATGTTGATGTCGAAGAAATAAACGAATAAGTTGTCGAACTGTTGGACGTCAAGACCGAAAAACTCTACACCAGTATAGATAGTGTCAAGAACTGTGATAATAGTGATCTAAATGATACTATTCTTCCAAAATATTTAAATTCGCTTAATCCGCCGAATTCCCGCTCCATGATTTACGATTGAAAACGAATTCTATTGTATGCTTATTAGAAATCTAAGCATCAGTGCAGGCCTTTGCAATGGCACAAGGCCTTTAGTTCTGGAACTTGGGGATAATCTGTTACGCTGTGAGATATTGACTGTAGATAAACAGGGAGAAATAGTGTTCATAAATCGAATAACACTCTACTGCGAAAACGTCTACCCCTTTACGTTCAAACAAAGACAATTTTAAAATAAAATTAGCCTTTGCAATGAGTTACGATTAACAAATCTCAAGGACAAACATTTGATAGGATAGTAATTGATCTCCAGAAAGGATGTATTAGTCACGGACAACTTTATGTGGCGCTTTTCAGAGTTCGTTCGTGGGACTCATTCAAACTTTATTCAGGGAAACAAAGAGGCAATAGTGTTGTCAAAAACCATGTTTTTGAAGAATTGTTTTTTTGATAATTTAATTTTGAAATTTCGCAGTCATAGGTGATTTCAGAAGATCTTTACAACTTATTTACAAGATATTTGAAGATCACAAGACAAAAACCTGAACAGGATAAACATAAATGATTGAAAATAACGAAGAACGACATGAAGACTTAGCACTCTTTAAACTTTGGATTCTTACGAGTTCCATAAAATAGAATAAGTTCCACTGGACATATGCACACCGTATATTCAAAAAATAAGATTGATTTAAAGTCATTACGATGTACCGCAAAAGTAATAATTCACCAACTACTTTGATCACATTTAAAATTTATGTCTACCACGTAGGTACAAACAAAAAATGTAAGTTGAATAATTGAGCAATTGAATTTAAAATCTTTTAAAAAATTTTTTTTTTCGATTGTTTGCAGTAAAATGTTGATCGAGTAGACTTCAATAACTGGCCTAATAAAAAAAAAGGAACTTCATGAAAATGTAAAAAAAAAATTAAGACTCGATATCTCGTATTATACCACAGCACATAAATAGTTACTAACTCGGTTTATAATAACACCTTGATTATGGTTATGATTATTCTGTTTTAAATAAACCACTTCGAATAATGTATACCTACACCTACGAGTTCCATAAAACAGAATGAGATAAGTAGACATACGCACACCGTACATTCAAGAAATGTGATCGATTTAAAATCATTATGATATACCATACAAAAATAATTAGTCACCAACTCCATCCATCGCATTTGAAATTTCTTCACTAGAATAACATCTATACAACTTATCTCACTGTTACATTTAATGTATAATGTACATTTAAATCAAAAATTATGCTGTTTTTTGTACAACACCTACCTAATAAATATTTTCCATTTTATAATTATTTTGATGGACTTGATTTAAAAAAAAAGCGCGCGAAGCGCGCTCATGACCTAGTACTAATAGAAACAATCTAAAATTCAAAAGCAAGTCTGTTATTTTTATATAAACATTGTTCATGTTCAAAATACTCGATTATAGTGGCTAAAAAATCTTTATCATAATGATGTTCATTATGAAACAGATTTTAGGTGTATTATTAAACGTCAGTAGAAAAAAATTATTTTAGGTTCATTCCTTTTTAAACATTTATTGATTCGTTTATACAAAAGTATAATTCCAATATTATTTAAGGCATTATTTTTTTGCACTATAAAGATTTTTTACTTAGAATAATCATTAAGCAAATATACATACATATTTTGCACATAACATGATAATTGTTAGTTACTCTGTAAACATTTGCAAACATTTTTTTTTAAATATTAATAATAATATTATTAAAAACTGGTAGATACCTACTATATTTTTGAAAAAAAAAAAACAAAATATATGCCTTAGAGCAAAATTCTTTTAACAATTATTAATATAAGAGTATTCAAAATCCTAAACTATGTAAATTATGTTAATTAAAAAAAATCAGTCAACTTCGAGTTAGTCATATATAGGAATATTTACACTTATTTATTTACAAAAGGGATACTTAAATCTAATATTATGCACATTAAAAGGGTACAATACAATTTGACATTATAGATAGTTTATAAATTTCAGACAAAAGTACAATAATAAAAATAAATTAAAAAAAAAAGAATGATATAGGTAGATACTGTTTTGCTATTTAGAGAAAAAATCCCATCAACAAAAATATTGTACTTATCAAATTCCATTAGGGCCACTTCAGACTAAGCAATTTTGTTTCTGCTAGTGAAAAATATTGCTAATCGCCCTTGTTCGTAGCAGACCTTAGTAGTTTAATACTAACATTAGATATAACGGTACAAAAAATACATTTTCTTATTGCAAAAGCCATAAAAACACTATAAAATTTCAAATTCCATAATATTAAAATTTGCCTCCTATAGGTAAAACTTACGTCAATTAATTGTGCTATGTATTCAGCCTTAATTGACTCTTATGAGCTTTTGTGCGCTTTAAAATACTGAAGATTTAATAAAAAATCACAGAACAAGAATTAACTATAAGACAGGAGGGAATAATTCGTGCAAAAGCTGTAGCTGCTCAAAAACAAATAAGTTAGGGTACACATAATTAAAACTAAACTAATTCGCATGAAATTAATGGCAATTATTCATTGGTAAAAAGAATTAAAAATTAATACATTGAGCCATGATTAAAAACAGTTCACAAATAATCTTGGATTGCAATGAAAGGGGGCCCCTAGATTGTCATTCATATGGTTCGATTTTTCGTCCAGTACAGTTGCTACTAAAATTACTTTTTTAAAAGTGAAT
Organism: Ceutorhynchus assimilis; assembly: GCA_917834065.1. Lineage (NCBI taxonomy): Eukaryota > Metazoa > Arthropoda > Insecta > Coleoptera > Curculionidae > Ceutorhynchus > Ceutorhynchus assimilis. The sequence goes on from OU892281.1 coordinate 12,762,918, forward strand.
ATTGTCAATCCTTTGACGATAAAATTTATTGCAATTCCAAGGGCCCCTTAGTTGGCCAGTGTGAAAACAACAAGTGCAAAACATTATTATTTTCTGAATCTGGACAGTAAAATATTTCCAGAATAAACATTTGAATTTCACTTTCAAACTGGCTCAAGATGCGTTACAATTATAAATAGTCCAGTCAAATTTTTTAAACGTAAGCTTCCACGCGTCTCCTTTTCAAGCTGTTGAAAAATACGCGCCAACTGTGTACAGTTTTACCAAAACCTGACCAAATCCACACGCTCGATGTGATTCCAACAATCATCGTCATAAGATATTTGAGCATGAATGCTTCAAAGTATGGATAGGATTTGATTTGTTTGCTACCTGGAAGAAAAAATGGGATATTTGACAAAAAATAAAAAATGAAGGAACATTAGACTAAGTTGCTATAAGACCATCCTTGCAAGGTTTTTAGAATCAATAATTCTTTAGAAGTTGCTTCAGACCTTTTTGCTTCAAGTAAGTTCTTTATAGTGACTTCAGATGCTTCTGAAGCTTTAAAACCAACTCTGAGTAATTTGGAGGTAGTTTTTGATCAAAAAGAACATGCAAGAGTGAATTTGGATTATTTATAGTTGCTTCAGATACTTTTAAAGCTACCCTGAACACTTTCCAGCAAGGTTTTTGAAATTTTGAGACTTGTAGATTTGTAATTTTAGATTCCAAACTTTACGAGGTGGCTTTTGAATGATTTGAAAAATCCCGAATTTTTGAAAGAAACCTCAGATGCTTCGAAAATAATTTTCAATGTCTGAAGTTCGTTTTTGATCAAAAAGAGCATGTGAGAGTGTCTTTGAAGTATTCTGAGGAGTATTCATAAGTTACTCCAGATACTTTTAAAACCAATCTGAACACCTTCCAGCCAGCCATGATTTTGAAATGTTTAGACTTATAGATCTGTAACTTTAAATACCAAACTCTATGAGGTGGCATTTGAACAATTTGAAAAGTTGAGAATGTTTGAGCGAGAGTGACTTCGGATGCTTTAAAAGCAATCTTGAATGCTTGAAGTTAATTTTTTGCTCAAAGAGAACATATGTGAGAGTGACTTTGAAGTATTCATAAGTTGCTTCGGATACTTTTAAAGCTACTCTGGACACTTTTTTGCAAGGTTTTTGAAATTTTGAGACTTGTAGATCTGTAATTTTAGATACCAAACTCTATAAGGTTGCATTTTATCGATTTGAAAAGTTCAGAATATTCAAGAGTGACTGCAGATGCTTTAAAAGCAATTTTTAATGCTTGAACTTAAGTTTTTTTTAAAGAGAACAGGTGAAAGTGACTTTAGAGTATTTATAAGTTGCAATATTGAGACTTGTAGTTCTGTAGATTCCAAACTCTATGAAGTGGCATTGGAACGATTTTAAAAGTTCAGAATGTTTCAGGGTGACTTCCGATACTTTAAAACCAATTTTGAATAATTGAAGTTAATTTTTGCTCAAAGAGGACAGGTGAAAGTGACTGAAGAATTCATAAGTTGCTTCAAATACTTTTAAAGTCACTCTGAGCAAGAATTTTGAAATTTTGAGACTTGTAGATCTGTAATTTTAGATTCCAAACTTTATGAGGTGGCTTTTGAACGATTTGAAAAATTCGGAATTTTCAAAAGTAACCTCAGCTGCTTTAAAAGCAATTTTGAATGCTTGAAGTTAATTTTTGCTCAAAGAGAACTGGTGAGAGTGACTTTAGAGTATTTATAAGTTGCAATATTGAGACTTGTAGTTCTGTAGATTCCAAACTCTATGAGGTGGCATTTGAATTTGAGAAGTTCAGAATGTTTAAAAGTGACTCCAGATCTCGCCTTCAGATACTTGAATGATTCAAGTTAAGTACCTAGTTTTTGAATAATTTGAAAAAAGTAGAAATAGAAACTGCGAGAGAAACTTTAAATTCTTTGTCACAATTTACAAGCCAATCTCAACACTTTCAAGACTCTCAAAAGTGTAGGACCTGTAAGAGCGACTTTGGATTTTTCAAAAGTCGTATCAGACTTTAACAAATCTGAGGCATCTCCCAAAATAAACTTGAAATACCCTCAAAGCTAGAGTTGTAAAATTCTCGGTAATTTTCGAACGTTACCGAACTTTCGGGAATGTTTGAGAATTTTCGAGAATTTATGAGTACTTTGGACAATGTTGCAAAAGCACCTAGCTTTTAACGTAGGGCTTGTAAAAATGTCTATTAATAATAAAGTTCCACTAAATTTTCCTATTTTTCTTTTCGTAGGGGTAGGGGTAGGTGAATTTTCCATAAATGTAGGTATAACCCTTGTCTAAGTATTATTAATTTATTGTAAAGAAAATGATAATATTTATAAAACTAATACAAGTCTTGTTTCTTGTAAGTTGGTGTAAAAAAAAACAACGTAGATGTAGGTGGCAGTGGTAGCACCAAAAAATAAAACTGAAAGCAAATACCTACATAACATAACTACATAAAGTGTTAAGTCAAAACAAAAAATAATATAAAAAATAAATAAAAAAATAAAAATAGGAACTCTAAAAAAAGGAACTTTAAAAATTAACTTTCTGTAGGTAATGGTAATAACACAAGTAGTTATAAAATAAAAAATAAATAAAATTCAGAAATCAGGGTCCATGTCCATGATTAAACGATTAGGTAACGTTTAGAAATGCATTTTCAGCGAACTTTCGCTTAGAGAGGAGCGAACATTACCGTAAATTACTGTAATAATGCGAACGTTCGCTCGGTAAAGTTCGCTTGTTACAACACTACTCAAAGCATTCAAAATACAATTTCAACTGCAAACAAATCAAATGAATTTGAAGCAAATTTTTAAAAACCTTCCAGGAAAGAGCAAATTTGGGAGAAAACTTACCTGATATAGGACAAGGCACAGAATATTTAGTATTATGGCAAATATCAGACCACCAGGTTTTCATCCAGTCATCATAATAAGAATTTTCATAAAACAGACATCCAATCACTGCAAAAAAAAAATTAGTTAAGTACCTACCTATCCATTTCAACTTATTACTCACCAATTAGTGCAGGTAAGGTATAAAGAACAGAAAATATTCCAATTCTGATCATGAGCTTTTCCAGTTTTTCAGTTTTGGTTCCTTCATGCTTCATCACAGTACGTATTTTGAACAATGAAACAAATCCGCTGGTGAGGAAAATCGTCCCAAAAATCAAATACACAACCAGAGGAAAAAGGACAAAGTATCTCATTGACTCTACATTCCAAATACCAACGTAACAAACTCCACTAAGAACATCACCTGGAAGAAGCAAACCAAAAATTAATAATAAGTACAAGCAAAAAAAAAGGGAAAGTTTACCTTCTACTTTTCCAAATGTCAATATAATAATGGTTTTAATAGCGGGAATAGCCCAAGCAGCCAAATGAAAATACTGAGAGTTGGCCTCAATTGCTTCATGTCCCCATTTCAAACCAGCAGCCAGGAACCACGTCAGAGTTAAAACAACCCACCAAATGCTTGAAGCCATACTGAAGAAGTACAAAATCATAAATATAATTGTGCAAGGTTCGTACTTGGTTCCTTGGGTGATGGTGCTCACTGTAACATTACCGTGTTTGGATGGAAAAGGTTTTTGACAGGCTATCGAGTCTCCTACTGAAAATCCTATTAAATAGGCACAGGCTACCATAAAGTAACAAACTGATAGGAAAATAATTGGGCGTTCAGGATACCTGAACCTGTCAGTATCGATTAGAAATGTACAAACTGTGAAGAGGCAGCTGAATAAGCATAAAATAGCCCAAATTCCTACCCACACCTTGGAAAATTGTCGTTTGGTTTCATTGAAGAACATCATTTGACATGGGGCGCCACAATTCTTTTCTACTTTATCACCCACTTTGAAATGATACTCCAACCTGGGAGGAACTTTAAATTGTTCTGGACAAACAAATCCAAAATTTTTGCTCCTAGGAGGATAATCAAACTGATTGATATGAGGATTTTTGCTTACCACACTAGTTGTTTGTGTGTTTGGAGGCACAGACAACTTATTTTGACCTACGCAAAGCTCCTCAGCTACAGTATTATCAGGATAACTGTCGCAATTCAAAGATTCTGGCCAGTGGAACCCAAACTTTTCCATAATACCTTCACACCCTTCTTTGGCTGATAAACACAGAGACCTGCACGGGGGCAACGGATGATCCAAAATCGTACAAACAGGAGCAAACACCGAACACAAAAAGAATTGCAAATCAGGACTGCAATTGATTTTGACCAGAGGGAAGTACTGGTGCACCTCTAAGCCCGCTTCCTCCTGGGTATTGTGACCCAGCAAATTCGGCATTATCGTTTTGTTATAAGCAATTCCGCTGCAAAATGGTATCGTGATCGATTGGCATCTATCGTGAGACGGTATAACGTCTTCTGCATCGCTAATTCGGGTGGTTCCATAATGTACACAGGCACAATGATTGACAAACAGTACCAGGATGAAAACGAAGGCTACCATTTTTGGAGATATTTTCTAATGTGGATCATGGATCGGTTTTGGGCTGCTTCAGTTGTTTATCAAATAACTAAAAGTTCAACTAAAATTAAACACATTTTTCTTTGAGATTTTTGGCTTATAAACTATAAACAAGGGTATTAATAAAGTGACATTTGATTTGTCAATTTGACAATCATATCGACAATGAAGAAACACGGGAAGGGATTATCGATACGATTCATCGATACGTCCTCGAAGGGACTAGGTATCGGTATCACTAGTACAGTGGTATCACCACCACGGCCATGGTATTAGTGTGACTGTAGCCATGGGTCACTGATTGTAATTCTATCTCTCTCTCTCAACCTGTTAAAGAAACAGATAGAAATACATTCCCTTCCGCATTTACACACAAAAAAAGAAGATAAAAGCGTCTCCGACTGACCCTAACCTTAATTTGTTTTTATTTTCTTTGTTTAGTTTTTGCTGGTTCGATTTCTATAGAATTTCTGCGGTACTTCCCCGAAAAGAACCAGTATTTTTTTTAAATATGGGTCTCGGCCAATCCAGTGACTACATTTCAGAGGGGGAGATATCCGACGACGACTTGGACGACCGATATTTTGCCTCTAATCGTAATCCTCCCAATAGGAATATCCCAGACCAAATTGGTAAGTGTCTAGTTATAAAAATTAGAATTTACGACTTTTCTTGGCTCTAATAATTAGAACCCAAACAATGTTAGTTCCTAAATAAGGGTAATTTCAAAGTTATTTATTAATTTGTTTCTGTTTCTTCATTATTTGTATATTCTGCTAGATTCATCATGTATTTGAATTTGAAATGTGTGTAATGCTAGCTCCTTGGTTATAAATATAAAGCCGCGAACGTAGCCGAAATGTAGGAGGCTCATTCCTCTTGCCTCCTTGGGTATCACAAGTTTATTGCTTTAGGCTTCAGGCAGGATTAAGCGGGATTTATACATTCCGTAACCGTAACGTGGTGACCTCCTGAGATGGTTTCAATCATAGGGATGTAAGCCAAAATTCTGACAATGTCATGTCACAGTCAAAATGAAAATGACGGTCATATGATTTATTTTTATGACACTCTTGTCATTTATTTTTTTATTGATCAAAGGACCACGCACGGATCTTATGAGAAAAAATAAATTTCATGATTGTCATGAAATTGAAATATGTTATGCTTCTCGACATCCTGAACGTAAGTTCTCGTAGGCCCAAAAAGATCCTATGATTAGTTTCAGAGATACAGGACCGATAAAAAAAAGTAGTACAAGAAAAATCTCCAGAATCTGCTGGTACATTAATTTAATTCATAACCAAGAATGACATATTTTTGGCATTTTTCGACAAGTTTTCAACCTTCAAAGCTTCAGATGACATTACTTTGACATTTTTCCACCCGTTTTTAACCTAGAATATGTCATTGCCTGAACTCAACATATTTTTTTTTTTTTTATTTTTTTTTTTTATTTATTTATTCCAGTAAATTTTACAATGTTTTACATTTCAAAACCTATAGAGGTAATCAAAGTTACCTATACATAGGACTGGATACACTTAACCTAACTTAGGAACTATAGACACATATAATGTGCCAAAATAATGCATACAAAAATGCTATCCATACAGGGGAGTATTATTTAATAAAAATCAATAAAATAATCAGCTAGTAGTTACTAGTTACTGGTTGTTAATAAGTGACTTACTACAATAACAATACACTTGCAACATTATACCTTACCCACTTTTTTATTTTTTTTTTGACTGTTTCATTATTGTACTTCAAAGTTTTGTATTTATTGGGAAGTTTATTGAAAGTCTTGATTGCAGTTAAGTAGCTACTTTTAGTGAATAAAGTTCGATTTATTTTTGGTAAGTTGATAGATTTGTTTCTTGTTATGCTTTCAGATTGCATATAGTTCCTTTTTAGATCCTCGTAATGAAATGAAAGCGACTCAAAAATAAAGGACTGTTCTAATTTCAGTGGAACAGGGAGATTCATATCACCCTTAAGGACTATTTTCAGTAATCTCTTTTGAAGAGATTCCAAGGTACATTTGACGTTGTTATATGCGCCTCCCCAGGCTATGATTCCATAGTTACATATACTATGAAAGAAAGCATAATAGACACTCAGCAGCGATCTTGGATGCATTAGCTTAGCTAACTTTGTGAATATAAATAATAAATATTTAGTCCTCCTGACAACATATTCAATGTGAATATCCCATCTTACTCTATAATCAATATAAATACCTAAGTACTTACAACTCTCTACTCTTTTTATTTGGTGATTGTTTATTTTTATGTCCAATTGATTAGGGACACTATCACAATATACTCCAAAAGCTATATACACTGTTTTTAATATATTTAGAGATAACTGATTTAGTGCCAGCCACTTATCAACACGCTTAAGGGAATTGTTCATTCTTTCTTGCACTTTCTTCCATGAATTCTCAGCACATAATATCACAGTATCATCAGCATAGGATACCATAGTTTCTGACGGCAGTTGAAGCAGCAAATCATTGATATACAATACAAACAACAATGGCCCAAGGATTGTGCCTTGGGGAACTCCGTGCGTTGAAATGTTTATTTTTTGTCAAAATTGTATGTTATCCCGGCCCTGTATCTCCGAAACTAATCATAGGATCTTCTTGGGCCTACAAGAACTTACATTCAGGAGGTGGAGAAGCATAACATATTTCAATTTCATTTCATTTCATTTCATTTCATTTCATTTTCATTTTATTTCCAGAAGAAACATCCTCTAGAAATGCGTTTATTCCATTTTCTTAAATATTACAAAAAAAAAAAATACAGAATTCACCAATCCTAAATCAATATAAAATAGTCGCAGACTTTTTTGTATATTGCACCTAGATGTAAACATCTGTATGTGCAGTGTTTCCTATTATTTTATTTATAAATGCTAATAAGTTTTCACTTTATAGAAAAAAATAAAAAACAATAAACAACAACAGTGCGTTTACTAACTAATCCCAATCCTAATCCTATAAAAATTCTCACATCCAAGGAAATAAAGGCAATTAAAGGCAATTCCCCCTCCAATAATGCTAGCCAAAAAACCCTTCAAATTGACGTCGATTTTCGAAAATCACCTTCTTGCTATGCGTTTTAAATGTTTTTATTTTACCGCAATTTCTCACTTCACCTGGCAATAAATTATAAAATTTAGGGCCAAAATAATTCACATATCTGAGATTAAGATTATTTTTGCTTATTGGAAGTTTAATATGACCATCTACTCTAGTTCTCGTTCCATAAGTATGGTTCACCAGTTGTTTCAAGTTAGAGTGAATATGAACATATGAGCAAATTGTTAAAATATAGATTGATCTAATACTCAGAATGTCCTCATTGAAAAGCAGTTGTGTAGGGTATAATCGATTTTTCTTATAAATAATCTTGAGAATATATTTCTGAATTATATTTAATTTATAGATGCTATTTTTATAGAGTCCACCCCACACCAAAATTCCATATCTTATGATTGATTCTACAAAGGCTTTATAAATTGTGATAAGAGTTTCTTTATTCAAGAATTCTCTTAATAGGTAAAATTTATGAATAAGTTTACGAATTCTGTTAGAGACATAGTCAATGTGGGGCAGCCACTTAAGAAACTTATCAATCACAATTCCAAGGTATTTTATTGAGGAGGTCTCTTCAATACAATGATCATCAACAACAATGTTATTATATTGTGGTCTATTTGCGCTAGTGAGTGAAAAAGCTATATATTGTGTTTTTGTTAGGTTTAGCGTTAATTTAAATGTTTGAAGCCAGTTTCTTATTCTTATCATACTGCTTGTAGTTTTACATTTAACACTTTCCCATGTATCTCCAGAGACCACAAGGGCAGTGTCATCTGCATAAGAAATAGGGATTCCATCAACTTGTAATTTTAATAAAGAATTAATATATGTTATAAAAAGCACCGGCCCCAAGACTGTTCCCTGTGGAACTCCAATCTTTATAGTTTGCCCTTCACTCAAAACATCATTCACTTTAACGATTTGAGATCGTTCCGACAAATAACTTTCAAGCAAGCCCAGAGCTTTTCCCCTTATTCCACAATTTTTGAGCACTTCAAGAAGTCCATTGTGAGGTACAGTGTCAAACGCCTTTGCCAAGTCAAGAAATACAGCTAAACATTTTTTATTTGAATTCAAGTTATTAACCACTTCTGTTATCAATTTGTGCATGGCGTCTATGGCACTGCACCCCTCAAGAAATCCAAACTGGTTTGGAGATAAGATTTTATTTGATTGTAAAAAGTTAACCAATCCGACCTCCGACCTTTACACATTTCTCAAAAAGCTTTCCAAAGTTACTAATAAGGCTAACGGGTCGAGAGTTAATTATGTTAGTCTTAGAGCCTGATTTGTGAATAGGTGTTATAATTGAAGTTTTAAATGCAAGGGGTATTATTCCAGTTTCCAAGATAAGGTTAAATATATATAAGAGGGGGTCAATAATTTCTAAATGAGTGTGTTTTATAATGTCAGCCTTTAGCCCATCATACCCCGGAGCACTGCCATTCTTCAAAGTTGATATATGGTTAATTAATTCATTTTTGGTTATAGGGTTTAAAAAAATGGAGTAATTTGTATTTTTCCTGAGGTGTTGGAATGGACCTCTCCATTTCCACCCCCACATTAATGTAATAATCATTACAAAAATTTGATAATTCGTTTGGATTATTGAAACTTTTGTTATCCTTATTCATAATATTTAAAGAAGTTTTATTATTTGTATTGTTCTCATAAGTTGCATCTTTAATTACATTATAAAGCTTTTTCATATCATTCTTATTATTTTCAATTTGATTCCTGTAATATTCATTTTTTTGTCTATTATTTAATTTATTTAAAGTATTTCTATACTCTTTATATTCTTTTTCTAATTGATGGCTATAGTTTCTCGATAGTTTTTTTTTCATTTTATCTCTAGTTTTAATTGCAGAAATAATACCGTTGCTAATCCAACTCTTGATTTTTCTGTATTTTTTATATTTAATAGTATATTTTTCTGTGGCTTCTGATAACAATTGGGTATAATTTTCTAAAAAAATATTTGTTGCCGTTTCTGAGTTACTATTCATTACAATCGTCCAATCAAAACTTTGCAAAAGTTGCCTAAATTTAGGAATGTTCAGCTTAGTTTTCGTTTTACTTTCTAGTGGAGATATTAGATTATCATTAGATATTTTTTTCTTACTTACCAGAAGCACAATAGGGCTATGGTCTGTTATGTCTTCCTCAATAACATAAGAGTCAAAACTAATATTACCAGACGTCAATTTCGTATTAATGAATAAATGATCTAGGCATGTTTTTGATAAAAGTCTCGTAACTGAATTAATGTATGATCGAAAACCAAGTGTGTTCATCAAAGAGAGATAGTTTGCAACGTAATTATCATTTTTTTCCAAAATGTTAATATTGACATCTCCCACAAAAATTTCAATATTTGAAAAGGTCAAAGTTTCAAAATAGGTATATATATCATTCATAAAATCTGTCCTTGAGATAGGTGGAGGTTTGTATATTGCTGTTATACCAAATATTATGTTGTTTTGTTCAAAATTTATGTGACTGAGAGTCGCTCTTGAATTTTGCAATTGAGTAATAGAAAATTTAACAGCGATATGTTTCTTAGCCAAAATTATTGTGCCATCATTTTTGTTGTAACTAGCTTCATTATAGAATATCTGATAATCCGGTATGTTACAGTTTTTTATCGAGTCAATTTGAAAGGTTTCAGTGAGCACAATGATATCTTATATAGTGTAATTTATATACTTCTATAAAAGTAAGCAAGTTGTCAATATTTTTATTTAGACTTCTAATGTTAAAATGTATTAGACTAAAAAAAAAAGCATTTTTTTTATTTTTGATAAGCTCTAGACCCTTCTGTTCCACCATTTTACCTTGTAGATTATTTTCTTCCCCTAATTGTTCCAACATCTCATCCTGAGCGTTGTATACCATTTATTTATGAGTTGTAGTCGATTCTGTTTTGTAATAGTCCTAGATGGTATTTTAACGATGAACATTCTGGGTCAAGGGCTGAGTGATCCGTGCTTATCTGTAGGTTATGGTTTTCATTGGCCATCTTGCAGTTTACACACTTTTTCATTTGCCTCTCACATCCAAGTGTACTGTGATTCCCTGCACAATTTCCGCAGACCTCCATTTTGGTACAGTTGGAGCTTTTGTGACCAAAACCCTGACATTTATAACAGCGAGATACTGTCAGGTCCTCATATACTGGCAGGCGCTGCCAGTCTACGTAAACTTTTCCATAGGTTAGCATCCTTTCCAAAAGGTTCCCCGAAGTTTCGGCGTATATTGTTGAGATCGGTTTATTTTTATTATTTTTATTTTCATTTTTTATGCGTCTAACGTAAGTGACTTTAAGGTGGTCTGATGTATTAATCCATTTGTTCTGCTTGCGAATCATTTCTTCTAAATTCTCAATTGATTCATCTCCTGAATAACCCGCAATTTTTAATTTGGGTAAATTTTTTTTCGGAATCTCAACTTTGTAGTTTTTATTTAATTCCTTTTCAGCTTCTTCCCTAAATAATTTCATGTCTTGTTCTGTTTCATGACTCGTGAAATTAATTTTTTCTCATAAGATCCGTTCGTGGTCCTTTTTCTGACAGTCAAAATAATAACTGACTGTCATTAAAATATATGACTGTCATTGAAATATATGACAATGTCACAAAAATATCAGTTGACTAGTTGACTTTCTATTTTAACTGTCAATCTCACAGAATACATATCCTCACGGATAGAAGGCAAACTGCCTAATAAAATTTTGGGGAACAATGCGCCGTCACGGCGCTGTGGGATGCGATCCGAACTATTCATAATAAAGATTTCTGTAATCAAATCAGCTTTCAAAATAGTTCTCCCAATGTCAATATTTTCAATAGATTTGTTCGGACTTCAGTTCAGAATTGAACTACGCTTACTCATTTCTTTATATAGGTTTGATATGATCAAATGCGCAAGCGCAGCCCAATTTAGAACTGATTTTGAACTGAAGTCCATACAAACCTTTTCCCTCATTATTGAATATTGACGGATTTTTCTTCCGAGTAGAGCAAAAACGGCCAAACTTCTTGTGTTTTGTGTAAAATCTAATTTTTTTTTTGAATTAAGGAAATATTTATCTGGATTTAAAATGCACACCAACACCAAAACGAATTCTCATTCAGAACTATTTTGACATATTTTTTTTAAACATAAGTAACAGATAAACTGCCAAAGTAAACTCTGACATATTTTCTGGTAGCGTTCATTCTGCACCTGTAGTGCTGTTTCACTCCAGCGTCCCCAAGCAGATGCGATCCGAAGCTTTTTTTTTAGGCCCCGCCCTCCATTAAGCTTTTTTTTCTATCCGTGAGGATATGTGTTCTGTGGCCAATTTTATGGAGCAGATGGAAGCTGTACTTTCTAACTCATTAGATGACTGTGATATCGATGACTGTGAAACTAAAGCAGAACTTAGGTCAACCAATCAGATATCTGATTATTGATTTAAGTTACCTATGTTATGTTCTACATTGACAGTAAATGACCATAAATGAAAATAAATGACAAAAATGACAAAAAAATGACTGTCACTTATCACAAAAAATAAATGACCATCATTTTACATCCCTATCAATCATATATTAATATTTACATTCACTTCTAACTTCAAGTTAAATCTGACGTTTGATTTTTTATCATTTACATTGCAGAACAAAAACTTCCAGTCAAAACGTCAAAATTTTATGAGAATCATGATGGATAATCTAAAAATTTGACATTTCACAAATTTCTGCTTGCCCTTGGCAAGCAGCTCGCCCAAATTTAAGGTGCACTTCGAAGAGAACTTCAAATTTATTTCAATGTAAATGGATCTATGCTGCCGTCATATGACAAGCACATCAATTTCAAGAAAAATTGGACTTTGAAGTGAATGTAAATGCACCATTACTCAATAGATCTATGTTTGTTGCCCTGTTAGGGTTTTGTTCTGAAAGATTAACACCATCCTCAAGGGTCCCTCAGGGTTCCCATCTTGGTCCTCTCCTGTTCGTGATCTACATCAATAACATAGAGTTATGCTTTAAATACTGCCTGTTTTTGTGCTATGCTGATGACCTAAAAATATTTCTTAAGATTACCTCTATTGCAGATTGTGAGAACCTTCAGAGTAGTATACCTTAATACAGATTTGTGATAAAAATCAATTATTTTTTAACTTTGAAAAATGCTCAATTCTGTCATTTTCATTTTCATGAGGATCAACAACAATAAATTATGACTACAAATTAGGAAATACTTCTTTAAACAGAATTTCTCACATCAAAGATCTGAGGGTCCTATTTGATTCCAAAATGTCTTTCAATCTGCACACTGCCAGATTGGTTAATGATTGTAATAGGATTCTTGAACTTATCAAAAGACAGGGTGCTGATTTTCATAATTATAAAACAATTATAACTCTTTATTATTCTTATGTTGTTAGCAAACTACAATTTGCTTCTACTATATGGAGCCCCCAGATACAAGAATGCCATCGATAGACTAGAAAAAATTCAAAATAAATTTTTACGATTTTTATGTTATAAAACTCATTTTTACATTACAAATCATTACTACTCAATGGCTCGATCACATTATAAAATTCTTGAATTGGAGAAAAGACGAACCATGTCTGACATTTTAACAATATTTAAGATCATCAATAATCCATCAAGCTCGGGATCTAGGTCTCCAAGCATTCTTTCAAAAATTAAATTTAATGTACCAGTTCGAACACTTAAAAATCATGACTTGTTAATTATTTTATATATATATATATATATATATATATATATATATATATATATATATATATATATATATATATATATATATATATATATATATATATATATATATATATATATATATATATATATATATATATATATATATATATATATATATATATATATATATATATATATATATAATTATATATATATATATATATATATATATATATATATATATATATATATATATATATATATATATATATAATATATATATATATATATATATATATATATATATATATATATATATATATATATATATATATATATATATATATATATATATATATATATATATCAAAAATGTCACAGATCGCATAGGACGAACGCTAGAAAGATACAACGTTAAGCCTATCTACAAGCCCACAAGAACAATTCAGCAAAGTCTAAGATCAGCCAAGTATCCTAGGGCACCTCTTGAAACGGCTGGCGTCTATTGAATTCCCTGCTCTTGTGGATCTGTCTATGTAGGAACAACCAAACGCTCTATCAACACCAGGGTCAAAGAGCACAAAAGAAACTGTCAGCAGGGACAAATAGATAGATCAGCAATCGCCGAACACGTGCTTACACAAACAAATCATGTCATTCATTTCGACAAGACTCAAGCATTGGATAGAACCAAACATTTTTACACCAGACCCCACAGAGAAGTCATAGAGATACAGAAACACCACAATAACTTCAACAGAAAAGAAGAGGGTATGAACCTGAACAAAAGCTGGTTGCCAGTTCTCCGAAAAACAAAGATCCTTCCTTTCCGAGAACGAGACAAGGAAAACAGCCCAATACAAGCCACGCCCACAACCCTGGATATAAATAACGCAGGCCCAACAACGTCGAATTCAGTCATCGGAGAAACACGGAAGATAACACTTCGTCCTCTACCACACCGCCTCTGAAGATGTCTACCGCAGCAGTAGACGAAACGTTAGGTAGAAATACTAATGGACCACGGCATTATAGCCCGGAAAAAACTTTTTTACTAGATTTGACGGGCCGTGAAAGATTTCATTCTTCAGTTCAATATTTGACTATCACCGGCTCTTGATTGGCACCAGGAAAATTTCCCAGCGAATCAAAAGCCAGTAATAGTTCAAAATGTGATTATCTGGTTCTTAATCTATTGGATAATTTTTCAAGAGCCAATTAAGGGCGGCTGGAAATGAATATGTGGGTTAAAACCGGCTCAAAAATCGCTATAAGTAGTGGAAATTTTGATTATTAGCGGCTCTTGAGTTTCCACTGCCCTTGGAAAAATCGTCTAGCGAATCCAGAGCCGATAATAGTTAAAAATCTGAATTATCACAGGCTTTTGATTGGCTCCAGGAAAATTTTCCAGCAAATTAAGAGCTGGTAATTGTTCAAAATGTGATTATCTGGTTCTTGATCCATTAGATAATTTTTCTCTTTCATTTTTTCACTGTGAAATGTTACAACAGCGAAACTATTGGAACTGCACTGAAACCGCTTTATTTTTACATTTTTACAAAAATTGATAAAAAGAGTGAAAATTCATTAAAAATCCATTTATGTTCTTAAGATATTGGAATAAATAATCTAAAGAAATAATCAAATTCGTTATTTAAAATTATTAGAAGCAAGACCTAATTTGGGCACAATGAACGAGGCATCTAACAGTATTGATGCTGTAAGAAGATCAACCTCAACCCACCATCAAAACAATCAAATATCATTGGCTGATCTCACTTTTGTTGAAAAGCAGCTTGACGAGTATGAACTGGTAAGTTTCTTAATGTCAAAACACACAAAACCCAAAAATCTTTCATAGGTTTCTCTGTTATATCTGCTTTATGATAACAATGAATCAGCGTTGCAAGCTATAGAAGAAATGCTGAGTCCCAGACAAATTGGTTTTAATTCCCTTGCTAAATGGGTAGAGCGTGAAGGTATCAAAGACCAAAAGTGGCCAAAAAAACTTGAAGAAGCTTTGTGCATTATCCAAAATTATCAAGTTCTAAAAAATTTTGGTACTTTATATAAGTTATTATTTTTATAAATCACTGTAAGCTTTTTTTCTTATAGGACACAATAAGAATGACCTGCAATGTACCTATTTGCCTTCGCAAATAGAAACTTCTTATTTAGTCAACAAATTGAGAAAAACTCTCTATTTAACCGCTGAAAAACTTACCTCAACTCAGACTGCTAAATTTAT
Organism: Ceutorhynchus assimilis; assembly: GCA_917834065.1. Lineage (NCBI taxonomy): Eukaryota > Metazoa > Arthropoda > Insecta > Coleoptera > Curculionidae > Ceutorhynchus > Ceutorhynchus assimilis. The sequence continues at coordinate 12,778,528 of OU892281.1, forward strand.
TAATGGCATGAAAACTGAAAGCAACTTTGTACCAAATTATAATGAAAATTATTTGGAATTGTATTTTTTGTATTGGGAAAAAGAAAATGTTAATTTTAAGAACATCAAAAGTGTTTTTAAAACAATGGATTTGGAATTGATTTCTGAACAGCTAAGTGCTGTTTTACCAGAAGAGCCACCAAATATTGTAAGCACTAATATTTATTTATTTTTTTGAATTAATTATAACTATATTTATTAGGACTTTGCTGATCAATTGGAAAATATTGATCTTAAACCATCTGATGATAGGAAAGGGACTAGAAAAGATAATACAGTTTTCCCTACAGGATCTTTTGAAGGCGACTCCTTACATGCTGTAACACAAAACAGCAATGAGAAACTATTACAGGCAGATCGTTATTTTATTGATTCTAAAAATCCTGGCATTGTATTGATTATTAATCAAGAGTACTTTTATACTGAACCATTGAAAGAATTTGAAGTAAGTTTTTTTTTTAAATATTAACTAGTTGATTTATGCAATTTAATTAATTTGCAGCATTTGTTGCATGAATCAAAAGACTCCAATAAACTTCCAAATCGAACCGGCTCTACTATGGACAAAAACGAACTTGAGAAAGTATTTTCAGCCATGAATTTCAAAGTTATAGTAGAAGATAACTTGACCCACAAACTTATGCTCGATTGCATCGAAAAATACACCAACTTAGCCTCCAAAACTAGCAGTTTAATAATTTGTATTTTATCACACGGGGCTAATGGCGTAGTATTTGCTGCAAACAGTTGTAAAGTTGAAGTGAGTGAGATTCAAAAAATAATGCGTCACAAAAATTTAATTGGAAAACCAAAAGTGCTGATTTTACAATCCTGCCAAGGCGACGAGTGTCAGAAAATTGAAGAAGACGATAACACAACCGATGGAGCAACTAGAGTACCAGGCACAGCCGATTCGCTCTGTTTTTGGGCCACTATTCCCGGTTTTGCTGCTATTAGAAATATGAAACAGGGATCTTGGTTTATACAGGCTTTGTGTGAGGAAATTAAGAGAAGCCAATACGGTTCCAGCAGGTGTCATTTTTCCGATATTTGTACTAAAGTTATGAACCAAGTTACTCAGAAAAAATGGAAAAGTAATGTTATGACTCCCATGTTGGTGTCAACCTTGACAAAAGCATTTTATTTACCACTACCGACCAAATAACTTTGTTGTGAGCCACAAAGTGATAATTTGTTATATGTAGGTTTAAGACATGACAATAAAGAAAGCAATTTATGTTTAAGTTTTTATAAAATATATTATGTATTACTATTTTTAGAAAAATGCTTGTTTTGTTCAATAATAAAAGTATACGTTGTTATATTGTACTTAAAATTTTTGAAAATCAAATAAATTTAAATAATTACCATTGTTTTGTTTACTATTAATATATTTAAATAACAAAAAGTGAAAATTCAAATCCACTTCAAATCTGAAACGAGTGCAACATGATCAGATGGAAATACAACACTGGGAATGGCACTGTTTTCTATCAGTTCCTCTTCACTTGGAAGTGGAATAACTTGAGACACAGCTAAATTCGTTTCTTCATAAAAAATGTAGTCCAAGCAAGCGGCAAATATGACTGTAAAATTGGTGTATTTTGGTGTGCCGCAGGCACTTTGAAGCTTAAAAGATTGCTTCATATTGATATTATTGATTGATTCTTCTTGATCTGAAAACAATAAACATTGTTTTCCTCCTCAGATTGATTATACAAATTCTTACTGCTGCTGTAGTCTGGAAAGTTGCCTGGCAAAAACCCAGTGGTATATAATTTATAGATACCACAAGTGGGTACACTATTGAAGTCTCCACAAAATATTAAAGAAACTCTTTTATCACAATACTAAAAATTAAACAAAAAAAATTATCTTATGAGTAGCTTGATTATAGAAAAACTTAACTCTTTTTTTAGTTTCCTTAACAAAATTTTCCAGATATCTTATAGCCAAACACCCGTGCAAGAGTCTTATATGATCAGCATCAGGATGGAAATACAAATGAGTATTAGCCACTACAAGAACCTCATTATTTTCTAAAGACCCCACCACATTCACTTGCATAGTGGTTGTCCTATCTGAAATTCTACTAGCCAGCTTCTCATTTCTTTTGATTTTCCCCCAAATATCCTCGAACAAAGGATTTGTCTTTATTTGATCAGCAAAAAATATTTCTTCGTGCCCTAGTAATATAAATCTGCTAGTGTTATAGAAAAATGCCAAGCCTTCAGCTACAGCACCATTTCCTTTGAGGTCAAAATTACTTTCATAGCCCAAATGAGATAGTGTTGGTTTTAAATCATATTTGAAAACTTTCCTGTCCACCTCTTGTAAGCAAACAATATCTGCATTATAACCTGGAATTAAATATTATAATAATTATTCAATAATGCATTTATTTAAAAGACAACCAATAATTTCCTTGAGAAATAATTGTTTCCTGTAATCTATGCTTAACGCATAAGGTGGACAATATGGAAACAATTCTTTTCTAGAATAATCAGAATCACAGTATAAATCTGCTAATATATTGTAAGAGACTACACGAAATCTACAAAAGAAAGTTTTAGAAATTGATAACCACTTGTAGTAGTTCCTCACTCATTTCCTTTTAGTTTATTTTTGGTAAAAGCATGTCTTCGTTCAAAAGGACATTCCCCAGGACTTGCTTGAACCACACAAGAGGAAATAGCTTCAAATTCAGGACCAGCCATAGAGTCATCATTTCTCGGTACACAAACGAATTTCAAATAACAATTAATATCAGTATTTTGAGGCTGATAAATGAAACCTTTACCAGCCTTTTGCCATTCGATTTTGTCTTGAGATTTGTACCATAAAAAGTCACTGTTGTCAGTGTTGGTGAACACCGATTCAAATTTTGCAGGGTAAATTGGAAAATTGGCTAAAATAGAGTTGGGCAGCGTCAATGTGAGAACCCAAGGGGAATTAATTATTACGTCGAATGCCTGTTCATTGATTGATAGTTGAACTGGGTTGTCAGAGTAAAATACCTCTTGGCACGACTGGTCTTTTGGAATTTCTATTTTGTTTGATAAAAGCGTTATCGACAAGGGTTTATCGTCTGTGGATGTCGATTTTCTCTTTTTCTTTTTGTTCACAGCCTTATCTACGTTTGCTTTCACTCTGGTTAAAAAACTATCCACACTTTCCGATAACTTTCGTGTAAGGTTGAATTTCCTTTTTATTCCTTCGCCGTGCAATTCAAAGGTAATATCGAAATGTTCTCCGTCAGGATTGTGTCTTAAATAAGCCTTATCCATTTTATAAACGGGCCGGTGTAATAGTCTGCTGGAAAAATTAAATTTGGGATAAAATGTTTTGAAAAAGTTGAATTTTAAAAACATTCTAGAAATGTAAGGTTCAGTTGTATTTCTTCTTCTAGTTCTTCTTTTTTTTCTTCTTCCTGTTTACCAATGGCCAAGATTAAGTGCTTGGAACAGTTGGAGTGCTGAGAACAGTTTGAGTGCTCAGAGAAGATAAAATGCTCGAAAACTTTGTGCGAAATTAGATAAGATTATTTTTATTTTACTCTGAACGATTTTGGAACAGAAAACGATAATTTGGAACTGATCAGAACCGTTTCTAGTTGAACCGCGAACGAGGAACTGTATCTAAAAATACAGAATTATTTCTTCCACGAACGCCATGAAGTGTACTGCGCCTGCAAAATAGTACCGAATGAAGCTTTTCCTTTATTCGTGAACACACATTTCGAACCAATTCGGAACTAAACAAAAGGTGGGTTCGGCTTGCTCACTCCGTGCACTCCGAGTGACTCCATTCGCACTGCAGCCGTTTGGGTATTGCTTTTTACCGTATTAGGGGTGACTTCATTAGCTCTGTTCACTCCATTCCAACTCCGCGCTGAATAGCCGAACCCAGCTAAAGTTAGAGTTTTTGGAACAGTTGGAGTTATCGAAACAGTTTAAATGTTCGGAGCAGGATGAAGTGCTCGGAACAGATAGAGTTTTTGGAATAGATACAGTATTCGTAATCGTGATTACTTGAAACCAGAAACCCGGACCGAAATGAAATATCGGTTCCGGTCCACTGCATCATGACAAATATCGGTTCCGTTACGGTTTCGGTTCTAAGAGAAATATTTCGATTCGGTTCGGACCAATCGCGGTTTTAACGGTTCATACCGATATAGTTTTTCACAAATATCTAATGGCCATTTGCACTGACCATTTCAAGAATCATCCCTTAAAACGGTCGGTGTAAACGACATAACAGAAAAATGTATGTTTGTGTAATTTGCGGTTTATTTTTTTTTTATTTTTCTGCCTATCTGCAACAACTTTAATAATCATTAACTATTAATAATAATAAATTTTTGTGTTTTCGATCAGTGAGGACGTAGACAGAGTGTCGTTTCTCGCCTTGACGTAGTAGTGCTTGCACCACGGATTAGAGGTGCTTTCTCGCGACTCAAAGTTTTGAAGCATTTTCCAAAACTGGTTTAAATCAGTTTCACAATGACGTCATAATTTTTTGGCACGAGGAAATAGTTTTAAAACGTGGATTGGATTGTATTTCGGAACGGTTTAGAAACATTATTTATTATTCTAACAACCCTAATTGTTTAGATCTCGAATTTGCATCTCCCTCTTGTCTATTATGTTAATCAAAATTAAATTATATTTTTCATCATACATGTATATTCTTAACTACGAATTCTGGCGCAAACCGCTAACGAGACCGTTGATAACGTCGCTAACGGTGCAACACCATAAGAACTTGATTCCAAAAATGAGGCAATCCTGTAGTAGTATGTAAATAAAATCCTTGATGTAGCCTAGCTGCGTTCAGAAAAGCGCGCTGTCCAATGTCCAACGCTCTGTTTTTTAAAGTGTTAATTTTATTATGATTGATACAACCAAACAGCACACAGCTTAATTTATAAAATCTTGGAATCGAAAAATACTGGTAAGAACCGATTGATTTATATCCGTTCCGGTTCTGCCTGCCCTACAACATTTCTATGAACTATGGATTTCCTTCCGGTTCCGGTCCGCAAAAAAAAACTGTTTCGTTCCGGTTTTCGGTCCAATATCGTTCCGGTCCGAGTCTCTGCTTGAAACAGTTAGAATGAGCGATCAAAATTCAAGATTATAACACTGTGCAAAAAGCTCCGAATCAGTTCTGAATCCTTATTACTAATGGAGCTATCAACTTTGTTCGTGCAACACATTTCGAATCAATTTGGAACTAGTGGATTATTATAGAGAGCATACCCGATTATAAATCAGATTGATTTCTATTTTACTCTTAACGATTTTGGTACAGAAAACGAGAAATCGGAGCTGTTCAGAATCGATTCCGAACCCATTCTAGTTGAATTGCGAACAAAGAACTGTAACAAAAAATTCGAAACTGTTCCAGAGCATGTGAATATGTTCTTTCGCATAATCTGACTGGAATCTTTGATCGCAGATCACAATTCGAACCGATTCGGAACCACTTCAGAATTATATCGTAGAGTATAATTAGCTTTTGTTTATCAGTGTTCGAAACTCGATGGTTCGAAATTTGGTACGGTTCTGAAATTGCGCAGAATGGCCACAAAAGTTAATGGTGGATGATTCTAAAGCCTAGTACACATAACCGCGAAATTCGCTCTTTTTTGACATTGCTTCGACAATTTGACGTTTGATTCACGCATAAAACGTCAAATCGTCGAAGCAATGTCAAAAAAGAGCGAATTTCGCTCTGAAGGAACCATTCTAGAACAATTCCAGAGTTGTTTTTATAGGGCCAAATTACAGTATATTTACATCTGCAAATTTGCAGTTCTGCAAATATGGCCGACTTGCATATGTGCCCTATATGCAGAAACGAGCAAATTATAGAAAAAATCTGCAATTTTGTCATATTATCGGAAAAAAGTGTTTGGGCGCTACTGATCAGTTTTAAATGTCAAAGTTGTTAAAGTGATTGGACCGTTTCACTATGCGCAAATTTGAAAGCGACCAAGGGTCCTTATTCTTGAAACAGGGGAGCAGCGTTCCCAGAAGAACGAGTGTTTTGTCTTTGTTCCTTATATTGTCATTTGCATATCATTGATAAAGACGGAACACTCGTTCTCCTGGGAACGCTGCTCCCCTGTTTCAAGAATAGGGACCCTGCAAATGCATTCGTCTGTATTAAGAAAAGTCAGACTTGCAGGTCCTGCATTTGTATCTTGGTGCTGCAGAGCTTTTTTAATTCCAGGTAAAAACCAAATTTTCGCGAAGAACTACTTTCAGGATTTCCAGAACACAAAAACCGAATTTTCGTGACGAATGTAGTTCATCAAAAGTTCATTGGTGACGTCATGAGTTTAAACGCTGGTTTGAAGTTACGTTTGAGTTCATGGAATCATGGAAGTAGTTCGTCGCGAAAATTCGGTTAAACGCTTTCGCGAGAAACTCATGACGTCATATTGAACGGAAGCATGGACACAGCTTCTAGCCAGCGTTTTAAACTCATGACGTCACAGACGAACTATGGTTCATCCTTGGATGGACTACATTGTTCGCAAAAATTCGGTTATAGTCGTAAATAATCCAAAACGCTGTCAACACAGTTCGATAATAATTCTGAAAAAACTAAAACGCTTTTCATAACATGCGCATGAGTGCAACCTAAACAAAGGGTGCTTTCTTTTTAGTCTAGTACTCATAACTGCGAAATTCGCATTTTGTTGACATTGCGTTGAAAATTTGACGTTTTATGCGTGTATCAAACGTCAAATTGTCGAAGCAATGTCAAAAAAATGCGAATTTCGCAGTTATGAGTACTAGGCTTTACTCATCAATTGATCCATCTGCTGCCACCATTATGAGATAGCCGTTCCGATTTTCTATGAATACAAAACAAAGATAGACTGGTCACCGATGGACATGGATCCATGGCTGAATAAAAGAAGGCGCCCAATGTAGTAGGCGTCCTCGCTATAATGACAGATGACAGAACTTTGACGTTCGATAACTCTACTCTATTTGGCTCTGCATTTGTACTTGCTCTACTTGCTCGAAAATAAGAAAGATCTGCTAGGAGCTGCTATTTATGAGCTAATAATATATGGGACAAGTGAACGCCAATCAGCTAAGATATACTTGAAGCAAGAAAAGCAGTAGAACATTATTTCCTAGCAATTTTGTTTCAGTTCGAACCTTGAAACGGTTCTGAAATTGCGCAAAAATAATAGAGGACTGTTCTAACGCCAGTTCTGAACCGATTCGAAACCAAAAAAAAAAACAAAAACAAAACAAATCACAAAATTCCTGTGTTCCTTCTTCAGAGCAAGAACTAAGATAACCGTTTTGAAACAATCCCAAAATTCTTCTCATATACCTTGCGTTCGGTATTTTGCTCAAAGAACAGAGCGTCGTGAGCGAAGCCGTAATCAAGTGACCAGTGAGCGAACAGGGACTTTATTCTCGAAACAGGAGAGCAGCGTTCTCATGAGAACTGAGAACGAAGGTTTTGTCTTCGTCGTCCGTATTCATATTTCCATAACAGTGACAATGACAGAGCAATCGTTCTTATGAGAACGCTGTTCCTTGGTTTCGAGAATAAAGTCCCAAAGCAGTTGAACGCTGTATCCCAGTGCCCGAAATGTTAATAAGAGAACGCGAATGAGTCTGCACCAAGTACACTTTTTAAATAAACGAACGGTAAATTCAAGCTCGGAAAACTCAGACGAAAACGCTTTCCATAAAATGCGCATGTGCAGAATTATTCCGAACTATAGTTGTATTCCTTTCAAGAGTTTGAAACACTCGTGCTACTCGCTCCGGTGTTCAGTTGCCCCCGATTTGCAGGGAACAGATGCCTGGTGCAACAAACACTTGTCGAAAGGAATAAGCGCGTGAAGCCCCGGAGCTGTTCCGGAGCTCCTCCTAGGTGTGAAAGGAATACAACTTTTAGTTCTGGAGCGAAACCAAAACAAAGCTACATCAAGTACAAACGTCAAACGTCATAATTTGGCATTCATTTTTCCGTCAGCCGTCAGTGACAGTGTCAATTTTGTACTTTGTTATTTTTTCTGCCAGCAATTTTCTTGAAAATTAGGAATATTTTCTATTTTTTTTTTGTTTGATGCCGACTTACGTAATTGATTGGAAAAGTGGATCAGCTGAAAGTTGTGCTAAAGTCGGTGGTAGCCTAAGTTCATTCTATAATAAGTAAGAAGTGGCCCTATTATGAGTACACAACAAAGCCCAGCTAATGCTTCTATTGAAAGGGAAAAGGTTTTCCAGTGGATATTGGAGCTGACCAGTCCTGATACTAGAGAAAATGCTCTGTTCGAATTAAGGTAAATATTTAATGCATGCTACATTGCTAGCCAGAAACTGGTACTCTACCCTTTCATTATCCGAGAATTCCTATTAAGTAGTTCCTTGCAGACTCCAAAACTTCTTTATTACGCCTCTAGAGTCAAACTCCATAAAATTTTAGCAACTTCTCTGTAATACTCTTTTATATCAGAGTTTATTTTCCAGCAAAAAACGAGAAATTGTTCCCGATTTGGCGCCCATGCTGTGGAATAGTTTTGGCACAATAGCAGCTCTGTTACAAGAGATCCTGATCATTTATCCTGCAATTAATCCTCCTACACTTTCAGCTCACGAATCGAACAGGTAAGATATCATACTTAATAGGCAAAAAAAAATCGAATTTTCAAATTGCTGCAAAAACGTAAGCTAGGATTGTGACGTCAGAATCCCAAAAATGCGATGATGCCAAATTTCTTAATAATATTGGGTCTGTTCGCCCCAAAATTACAAACCAGTTTTCTGTCTACAACCAATGAAGTTCGCTATGACTGGTTTGTGATTTCTGTGTGAACAGACCTATTTTTGGCTGAGTTCGGCCTTGCACTCCACAGAGCGGAACAGTATGAACGTGGATATCGTGACGTCATACGCGGTCACAAGCCCAACTCAAAAGAGAACACTCTGAGAGCTAGAACAAACGGGATCTTATTGTTTCGAGCTTAGAGTTAACAGAGTTTGAAAATTTCGAACTCAGGCATCATTCCAAAACATGGTTGAGTCGAATTAAAAAGTATTGTACTACCAAGCGAAAACTTAGTACATCTTTCAATTCAATTTCCATCTTTGTCTATCTCATGTGGATTTGTTAAGTGGAAAGTTGTAATTTGTGTTTAATATGTCATTGGTTTGTATTCTATTGACAAGGAAGCGTTCAGATTATGTTGAGGCTTTGTATCCTTAACCGAATTTTCGCGACAAACTGTTTTCATGATTTTATTAATACAATTGCTTTTATGAGAAACTCATAACGTCATATTGAACGTAATTCGCTGGAAGCATAGACACAGCTTCTAGCCAGCGTTCAAACTCATGACGTCACAAGAAGAACTATGGTTCGTTTTTGGAAGAACTACATTCATCGCGAAAATTCGGTTCTTGTCTTTTATGTCTTTTATCAACAGTTGAAGGCAAAGATATCTTTTAATTTACTAAAAATTAAATTGGTTATTTCACTTCTCACTACCTATATAGAACCTATTTGCATCCTTTAGGCTGAAGACACAATGACAAATACAAAATACAAGAGACAGATACAAAATACCAAAAAATTGAAATTTTGTATTGTGGCATGGGAAGTAAATTGTATCCTGTCCACATTTATTCTGGGTTATAGGGTTATAGCATTGATAACATTGTCATTGTGTCTTCAGTCTCACTATGCCATAAAAAAATAAAGGACAGGGATGATTGGTGAACTTTTATTACCTAGACAATGAACCTATACTGTATTTTTTCCCAAGATAGATTTTGACACTGTCAACTTTGAAACATAAAGAATGCCGCTCCAACCGGCATTTTGCGACCAATCAGGGCCAAGCGTTATTGTTTATGTTTCGAAGTTTTCAATGTCAAAATGCATCTTGGGAAAAAATAGACTGTTTGGCTCCATGTTGCCAAATCTTTCTTGAAGTCTGTATCTCTAGGAACCATTAGCAATAAAGATATGTTCATTGTGTTAATGTGTTGTTGTTGTGATCGTTCATTTAGCTATTATAACTAATTATAACTAAACTGATTTTCAAGGAGTTTGCCACCACCTATGTATGCTATCCAGGTTTCCATTAATGACATCTCTCATGCTCCACATCTGAAGATGGAAAATAACATACTTCATCATCAGCAATTAAATGTATCTCAATTCCCTCAACAACTTCAGCAATGTCATTAATATAAACCAGAAACATTAATGGCACTAAAACACTTCCTTGTTGAACACCTATTTGGGTCTCTATTAGTTCTGATTCAACCTGATTTACCCTGACTTTCTGCCTTCTCCCAGTTAGATTGGTTTCAAGCAATTCCAGTGTCCCATCCTAAATGCCTACCTTTTTCAGCTTTAAAAAAAGCTTCCTTCTATCCACAGCACACACTGCCTGATTCCTGTCACCATTGTGTATATTTTAAATCAGATTCTTCCTTCCTTCAGCTTCTAATTGACAACAGGAACCGATCATGCTCATATATTTTTCAGAGTATGCAATGCGCTGGCTCTTCTCCAATGTGTGGCGTCGCACCCGGAAACAAGATCTCAATTCCTTCTAGCCCACATTCCCTTGTTCTTGTACCCGTTCCTGCACACAGTTTCAAAAACAAGACCTTTCGAGTATTTACGTTTGACCAGTTTGGGCGTGATTGGCGCCTTAGTTAAGACTGACGAGCAAGAAGTGATCACGTTCCTTTTGACCACAGAAATTATACCTTTATGTTTACGAATTATGGAAACTGGGTCTGAGCTGAGCAAAACCGTCGCCACTTTTATATTGCAGAAAATTTTACTTGACGATAGTGGACTGTCTTATATTTGTCAGACTTATGATCGTTTTAGCCATGTGGCTATGATTTTGGTAAGTTTTTAAGGAACTACATATAGGCAAATTAATTGGACATTTCTATTAGGGTAAAATGGTTATATCTTTGGCAAAGGAACCATCTGCTAGACTTTTAAAACATGTTGTTAGATGCTATTTGCGATTATCTGATAATCCAAGGTAAGAATTTGAGGAGGATATTAACAAATATTATTGATAACTTTCTTAGGGCAAGAGAAGCTTTAAGACAATGCCTACCAGATCAATTGCGTGACACTACCTTCACAGCTTGTCTGCAAGAGGACAAGTCAACAAAACACTGGTTGCAACAATTATTGAAAAATCTGGAATCCACTGCCAACACCGATCCAAGACAAGTGGGTATATCGCCTTTAGCAGCGCAATAAATGGGGGACAATTGAATGTGTTTTGTAATATTGACAGTGAAATATTTTTTTGGAGGACAAACTATTTGATGTTTGTGGTTTGGTTTTTTGATTAGAGATGTACCTATACTAGTAAATAGCTGAGCAATTTACCAGTGACTTCGAAGGAATTTAATTTCGATTAATTTACAGTTTTATTGACAATACATTTTTTTTTCAGAGCCTTCTGATTAATTTTTTTTTCAATTTTAAGAGGAAATGGGAATTGTATAACAGTGATTATTATTTATTCTTAGAATTTTTTTGTCTGTATCCTTATTTTGTATATTTCCATGTGTTTGTTTATAATAGTATTTAATATATTCAGATAGTTTTGTTTCAACATCTAATTAACTTTTTGAAATTTCGCCAAGCTTATACCTATGTGATGCAGTAGATAAGTAAATTTAGTTTTTTAAGATGTTGAGTTCTCAATTGATTGATGATAATATGTGATCCTATTTAACAGATAATATAGTATATATTTGAAAAAGCTTTGTTTTAATTGCTACCAGAGTTTTGGTTTGAAACCAAGAAAGCCAGTTTCCTCTAGACATGTTTATTTCAGAAGAGACAGAGTAGCAGTTATTATTGTCCAGATTTAATAAGGAAAGAAGAATTCAATATTTTCAAAGAGGTGGAAAAGATGACTGTGATCAAAGGATCCTGAACATTTTTTTAATAGAATTATGGAAATATTTTTATTTTGGCACTTTTAGCTTGATTCATATTATCAGCGATTTGCTGGATTTTAAAGTGAGAAGAAAGACAAAAGAGCTGACTGGTATCACAGCGGACAGATCAACATCAATGTGACTCTTAAGTTTGAGTAAATGATATAAACATGATCGATGATAGATTGAACGAACAATTTTTATAAAGAAGTAACAAAAAAAAAGGAGCTTTAGGATGATAAGCAGTGGAACAAGGAAATTGATGACGTTATGATGGGGAAGGAAATATCACTCCAAAAATCAAATAATTTGAATTCCCTTGAGACTAAATAGTTCTAGTTTAAGTACATCAAATTGCCTTGAATCAACTTCTGTGTCAGAGAAAGTTCCTAGTACAAACAAGGAATAATCCAAAGTTATAGTTCTCCTGGAACTACATATTACAATAGAAGAGTACATTTTTCTCTGGATTAAGTTGAGGAAAAAATAGGTAGTCCATTCTCGCGCGAGTTTTGAAAAAATAAAAATTATTCCTGCCGATTCCCAAGGGGTGAACGGACGAAAACGCGGGGTGCCGCCTGTTTAGCGATGGCCGCCGTGGGGATGTAACGCCCGTTTTCTGCGGTGGGGGATTATAAGGGCAGCTGCTCCTGGGTATTAGAAACCCGACGTTGCCGTTGATAGACGAAATTAAGGACAAATCTGAACCATAATTGCCTCTGTTTTAAGAATTAGTAGAGCTCATGACATTTCTCAAACAAATTTGTTTTTTGGTTTTCTTCCTTGCGAAAATGTTGAGGATCGCAAATTGAATGAGTAGTCAGGGCTGTGGTACTGATATTCTCGGCTCGAATGTTCAACAAATATATCGACCGCATTGGTACACAACATTTTTGTTTTTTTCTCAAGAAGATTCTTGTTGGTACCTACTCGCAAAGCGCACCCAATACCCGAGTCCATCAAATAGGTACCTCTTGTCCGTCGAAGTAACTGACAATTATCAAAAAAATTACACATTTTTAATAAGTTTGTTTAGACATTTATAATTTATAGGATATTTGCTGGCTGAGGTACCTACCTAGTTATGAATTTTCAACTCCTGTTGTTTATTTCTGGGTTTATTTTCGTGTCTTTTTCAATTTTCTCATTTATTTACCGATAAGTTTTCCACAAATACCTAGATTTCCGAGAATTTTACTCAGAGTGAGGAAAATGACAGGAAAACCAACCAAAATGTATCATTTCTGACTGAGAACTGATGAACGTTTGCCAAGAAAACGAACATGGAAAGAAACTTTTAGTTCTTTGAAAACAGAGCTGAGCTAAGTCTTACCAACAAATAATGTACTTGGCCGTTTGCACCGACCATTTTGAGGAAGCCTTAGCGATAAGTACCTATTCCTTAAAATGACATTTTTATATGGAGAAATGTCACTTTAGGAATATTTATCGCTAAGTCTTCCTCAAAATGGTCGGTGCAAACGGCCATTAAAGTACTTTACAGGTAAAAAGAAACAGTATAAGTAGCAGTAAGTACATTACATTATTTTCAGTGCAGTATTTAGAGTACCTACGTTCCATATATTCATATGTACTTTACTACTTTTGAAAATTACTTTTTAAGTAGATTAAAATTTTTAGTACATTTTTAGTAAGTATGTAGTAGGTATACTTGAAATAAATTGTAAAATTTAAGTAACTACAAGTATATAACAATACCAGTATACCTACAAGTACTTTTTTAATAATATTGACCATTTTTTTTTTAAAGGGTACCTATATAAGTAGGTATAATCTCCTTATAAAAATATCTACAGTAAAATACTCAAAGTATCAAAATGTACTGAATATTCTACTTTAAGTATAAAACTTTTCATTCTTCGCATATAGGTACGTATAAATTTCTGTTGTATATAATTTGCTTATACTTAAATGTATATTATATACCCTTGGTATCCTTCTCTTATAAATGCGATGTATTACCCTTGAGAAATAAAAAAGCCGTAGTACACGTGCAGTGTTTTACAATATTAATGGAGTGAACAGGCAAAACTACTCCAAAAAAGTATATTCAAACAGGTATACACGGTTTCAGTTTCCTTCCGGGGTGAATACGGCCTTGGCGTGCTTAGGCGACGTTGCCGTCTTCTCTAACGAATTATACCCAGTTTAAAGGTACCTACCTACCCTGGCGGTGTTTATGGGTTTATATAATGAAACAGAAACAGTTCTTTTATGTATAAGAAATTGGGGTAGGGAGCTGTCTTTAGAAATTGGGTCGAGGACCAAAAGTTCCACATAATAATATCGGTGCGAATTTCGAAACTATTATAAGGGTTCATATTGAGTGAAAAAGGCAAATGAGAATGCTGATCCAGGCGCCAAAGCCGCATTCTTTTCGAAAATCGGAAAATCCAGAGATCACTATTATTGGCATTGCATTTAAATTTGGAATTTGACCAATGGGGCCCGCCTTTTTTTATTGGATTTTCAAAATGCCTGATGAATACAATATAAAATGTATGTGAAAATTTAATCTGATCGACCAGTCGTTACTCAATTAGAAAAAAAAATATTGAATTTCCCAATATAACGAGTCTATTCAAAACGCGCGCGTTACGTGACGTCACATGACTCTGACCAATAGTATTATAGTCTCCCAATATGTCGTCAAAACTAGAAATCAACCAATTTTGGGAAGGTTAATGACATTGAAATCTATCAGTTCTGTGTTGATTTTTTGATAAAAATTAAAAGTGTATATCTGTTGCCTATTTTTCAGGGTTTAGGTCGTTATGGAACATTTTCGTTCGTCTCCTATTGGCTGGAGTCTTAATACGTCATCAAGGCGCGAAAACATCAATTTAAAATAATTGCAAAAATTCAATCTCAAATTAAATTGTTATGTTTCAATACATAATTTTAATAATTATCATATTAAACGGTATGTTAGTGTAGTAGAAGTATGCACTTGTCTCACATTAGAAACCTTCATTTTAATTTAGCGGAACGGCCCCATTAACGTCTCAGGGGAAAGGAAGCTCTAAGACCCCAAGGCGGGTTTTAATTTATGTACGCGATATAGTTGCTCCTGAATCGTTCGAAAAATCTTAAGATTATGAGTAGGTACGAACGAAAACACCCTGTAAGCGTACTAGGCGAAAGCGTCTTCGACATTGTCCCTTATTGTTTGGCACGCCACTGATACCTACTTGCTTTTGTTATAATTTTAATCTGAAGACTTTGAGAAGATATCTTTCAGTATGTTTTCTCTTAAACCCTAATTTTTAAAATTTCAAATTTTTCGCTTTGTGTTTGAAAAGAAAATCGAATCTCTATTTTTCAATTGCAAAGTTACTTTCACTTTTTAGCATATTTGGTCTCAAACTTCGTAACCAATAATGTTGGCCGTGTTCGTTTTTGTCGATTTGCTCCGAAATTTGACAGACACGTGACTGAATCAGAGAGTTTCAATTTACAAATCACGTGCCTGTCAAAATGTCGAAGCAAATCGACGAAAAAGATGACAAAAACGAACACGGCTATAGATCTTCAAAAATTTCAGTTTTCTTTCAGTTTATTTTCAGTGGCAATGCCATAGAGTCACACTGTCACACACACCACTTAGCACGCCACTGCTAAGCATGGCCTACTAGAGGTTTTTCCTGTTTAGGTGATTTCTTATTTGTTCTCTCAGTGCAACTCACTCAGTGTGAACTGACACTGCTCCATGCTGATGTTATTATGGAATTTTAATTGAAATATTTCCAAACCAGTCTGGGGTATGACATTTTTCTTTCTAGAAAAGTTTACGCTTTATGATTATAAAGAAAAAGTCAATTTAGAAACTATTATGTATTATTCTCAGCAGGGTTTATAAAGACGATTGCTCATCAGTTAGTAAAGCCACAAGACGAGACAAAAGGACGCTCTCGCATCTCGTCTCGTCTCGAATTTTCGAGAAAAAATCAATGTCTCTCAAACTGTCGACTGAACAGTGGCGGATCCAGCGGGGAGGCACTGGGGGCAAGCGCCCCCCCCCCCCCCGAGAATTTTTTATGTTATGAAAAAATCTCTAGAAAGTGTCTTCCGCACGCATAAAACATATATTCTTTTGAATAGTAACATTTTCTCTCAGGCTTTTAAGATTATGTATTTCAACTGCTGATTGGGTGATTTTGACTGCCTTTCGGTTGTGATTTGATGGCGGCTATTGATTTTGGTGATTGATGCAGTATGCAGTATAGAATTATAAATTTTGATATATTGATATGTATTGGGTTTTTTTTTAGAAGTCTGTGATACTATATTCCTTCGCAATAAGCAGGCACAAGGTAATTTTTTATATTTTCCCACCCCCTTAACTTTTTTGCGCAACTGTGTATAGAAAAAATGTAAATAGGAAAGGTGTATAGCTCGAAAAATAGTTCTCAGAAAACACATAGTTTTGTTTATACAGGGTGTTGCAGTTTGAAAAATATATTTTTTTTAATGGGACATTCTGTATATTATTGAATATTCGGATTCTGAGCAAATTTCATGTGATATGCACTATACCTAAGTTCAACTGTTTTGCAAATATTGACAGATGAAATTTGACTTTTTTGCAACTTTGATGCACTGATGTAAAATCGGTAAAATTACCCATTTAGGTTTTACAGCTTGTAAAAGTTGCAAAAATATAAAATTTTAACTGTCAATATTTCCAAAATCGTTGAACTTAGGTATAGTGTATATCACATGAAATCTGCTCAGAGTTTTACGTAGAATGTGAATATTCAATACTTGATATACAGGGTGTCCCATAAAAAAATGTTTTTTAAACTTTCTGCAACACCCTGGCTCTGTATGAACAAAACTATAACCGAATTTTCGCGACGAGCTGCTTCCATGATTCCATGAAAACAAATGTTTTCGCGAAAAACTCATGACGTCATAATGAACGACGTAGTTCGCAGGAAGCAAGGACGCAGCTTCTAGCCAGCGTTCAAACTCATGACGTCACAAGACGAACTATGGTTCGTACTTGGATGAACTACATTCGTCGCGAAAATTCGGTTTATGTTTTGTGGAAACTATTTTTCAACCTATACACTTTTTTTATTTACTTTTCTTTTATACACAGCGGTACAAAAAAGTTGAGGGGTGGGAAAATATAAAAAATGACCCTGTATAACCAAATATTGATATTAAATATCGTTAAAAGGCCCAAAAAAGGGGCGTGGCACCCTAAAATTTTCCGCTTACGGCGGTTAGCCTCCCGCGGCTACTAAATGACCACGTTCCACGTTCTCAGGTTAAGTGCTGCCCCCCCCCCCCCCGAAAAGCACCTCTGGATCCGCCACTGCGACTGAACCTGCCCTGCCTGTTGTCGTTTCTCTTCTCTATCGTCCGTCAGTTTTGACGTAGATACACTTTGTTTCATGAAGGTTCATACTTTTGACATAATTTGCCTTCCTTTTTTAACAAATAGAAATCGACTGGTCTTCGATGTCAAAAGTATGAACCTTCATGTACCGAACTTTACCTAGTTTCGTTTCTTATACCGATTTCCATTTGTCGAACCAGTGCAAAAATTGTATTGTATAAAAATGTATCCTTTATCCTTACATGTTACATGCTTTTAGAAAAAGATGCGGATACACTCAGTGCGCACTGACTGACAAATGGAAATCGCCATTAGGGACAAACATTTAAACAATGTTATTATTATTACATCATTCCTAAAGTTTAATTTAAAATAAAATAGTTATTTTTGTCACAAGTACCTGAAATGAAGTTTTTCAGGACGAATCACTGCTGTTTCCGGACGAGGCGTTAGCCGAGTCCGGAATAGCAGATGAGTCCTGAAAAACTTCGTTAGGTAGGTACGTGTGACAAACACAATTTTTTGTCATACGCTTTTTAGAATTCTCCAGAACGCTAAAATTCGCAAAATTTCCTTAATTTTTGAAATCTTAAAGGTGCATCCAGTCAGAAAAAAAAAGTCCTAAAAAGAAGCATTTTACGGACTTGAATGAGTCCGTAAAATAGCTGTTTTTGGGAGCGTATGACAAAAAGGTAATTTTACTCAATTAATTAGCCTATCCAAAATACGTGACTTTGACAAGCAAACAAAAAGTTTGTGTGCCTCTTGGCGGACATTTTAATTTAAGTTTGACAGTATCTTGGATAGTCAAATGTCTCAGGCCGGCTTCTCATGGGCGTAAACTTGACATGACTGGCGCAAATGCTGAATACGTGAATTTTGGCGCAACATTCACATGGAGTGGAGAATTTACGCCGCAGCGTATTTCAAAATTATATTTTTTTCTTTAATTTTGAAATATTTCTCTGAATTTTGATTGTACAAATTTGTATTTGTTTTTGCTTTAGTTCCAAATAGTTACAAATATGGACAGTAAATCATAAAACGAAACGGTTGCGGTTGGCGTATCTGCGGCAGAGTGTCAGCGTATCCAATATGGCGGGATTTTGACCAATCAGAATTCTGCATTCAGGTACGCTGTCACGCCATAAATGTCAAATTTACGCTCATGAGAAGCCGCCCTCATTCTCACTTGCGCGAAATTCGCTCTTTTTGCTCGAAATTCGCTTTTTTTTGATATTGCTTCGACAAGTTGACGTATTATGCGTGTATCAAACGTCAAATTTTCGAAGCAATGTCAAAGAAGAGCGAATTTCGCGCATGTGAGAAGCTTATACAGACAATTCTGAAAAAAAAACGCCATTCTCTCGACTCGTCTCGAAGTATTCTGTCGAGAAATTGTCTCATCTCGTCTCGAAGTATTTTGTCCAGATTTTTTTTTTATGCAGTCTTGCTTGCTGTATTTTCATACTCCTCAAGATTTAAGATTTCTTTTGCTGAAAACGTGCACCTTCTAAATGCACCGATTTTAAAAAGTAGGTACTCTATGAGTAAACTCTGTCTAACGAATGTTGAAGGTCATCTACTCGAATAAATCACAGACGTTGCTTTTTGCTGCTGTCTTTATTGCACGCGCACTGTGTTTATCGCAATAAAGACAGCAGCAAAAAGCAACGTCTGTGATTTATTCGAGTAAGTGACCTTTAACGTTCAACATTCGTTAGACAGAGTTTATTTTTTGACGCGACACGAATTTACTGAATGAAAACGCTTAAGGGCCTACTATAGTTTTTGCTTAAGGCGATTTCTTCTGTTGGCCCTTTCAGAACACTTTCTAGCTTTTTCAAAGAACTTGATTGTGTTCAGAGTCATTAAAAAACACCTTACAAAGATTTATTGGAAAAAAATCAATTTAATCCTAATCTAATGCATATTCCACACATGGGGGCACACAATTTTATACTTTTTAACTATCCCACGTCCCTATTAAAATCGGTGCATCTGCATTGAGGCTCGATAAAAAAATAGGGGAAGCAATACAAAAAAACTAGAAAACCCAACTAGCTTCGTTATTGTATGGGAATTTCCTTGCATTTTTTGCCCTATGACATTACAGTCCAGTTTAAAAGTTCACCTGGGATTTTTTCAAATGCATTTGTGTTTGTTTAAATAGTAAAAAGTAGACAATTCCAACCAAAATGGAGTCCATTGTCTCGAACACAGGTACTATGTACCTATAGGTATCGCAACCCTTTTTTCATTTGCATGCTATGCTATGTACTTGCAATGCACATGAAAAGGGGTGCAGGGGTGCAATATAATCCGCGATCCCCCTTTTTTATGCACCGCCACAACCAACCGGTAAATTGCATTTTGCTTTTATGTGCACGACAAGTACACAAGGCCGGTTTTGCGTACATTGCAATTGCGCGTACAAAGTGCATTTTGATCGGCGAATAAAGACCATTGGGCGGTCAGGGGGGCCAATGAGTTGCCGAGCTCGATGCACTCGATCATTTTATATTATATACAAGAAGTACAGTCGGTCAGGTACATTTTATTTGGGATTTTTTAAAAATGGTGTACCGACATTTTTCAAGAAATTGTTGCTCGGGGGTATTTGAACATTGCAAATTTTTGAAGATTTCTATATCTATATAAAGGAAACATCCTATTAAAATATTAAAACAACATTTATATTCGAATGAAGCTTGTAGCATAATCGAGAGCCTTTTCGTTTTCGATAAAAATAAATTTGAAATAGTATATTTCCTAACTAGTGCGGAATGTTCCACTTTTCCGCACGCGATTGTAGTTTGCTGAACGCAAACGACGCGTGTAGCGGAATTCGGCAAGCTATCAAGTGAGGAAAAGAGACTTTTCGCACGAGTAAGGAACACTATTTTTTCCGCGAGAAGAAAGTTAATATTTGTACCCTTATATTTAGTTACCAATTTCAGATATTTTCCCTTCACCGCACTAGTGCGAAAAAGTAATGCAGAATAGTTATTTGTGTATTGAGAACGCAAAATGAGCCATTGTCGATTGAGAGGGAAAGTTCACTCGAAATCGACAAGGACCTTTTGCGCTCGTATTGCACACAATATTTTTTCTACAACAATAGACCTATCTATTTTACCAGACAAAGAGGTAATAATACGAAAACTTCATTAGATAAAAAAAGACACAGAACGCTCATTGCGCAAGACGAGGCAAAACGTACCATATTAGAAAGTTCTCGTGCCTCAGACGCTACGTTAATACGGTACCATTAACAATACGGTATTTTAAATGGTATTTTATAGTTCTCGGACACGAAAACACAAAAATTCTCTAATCCCTTATTCTGTTTACATTTTGA
The DNA here is from genome assembly GCA_917834065.1 of Ceutorhynchus assimilis. Lineage (NCBI taxonomy): Eukaryota > Metazoa > Arthropoda > Insecta > Coleoptera > Curculionidae > Ceutorhynchus > Ceutorhynchus assimilis. Next base: position 12,799,274 of record OU892281.1, read on the forward strand.
CAGGTGAATTAAGTGATCTAACCCAACTTTTGTTTGCCAACTTTTATTTCTCCTGAAGATTCCTCTGAGCTTCATTAATTTCCCCTTGGTGTTTTTTATGGAGAAATTATCAGAAATTCCTTTCCTTGCAGACGTAAATGGAGCGTAAACTAATTTTGATATAGCATAGCGTTACGGTAAGGCATCCGCTAACTCCCGTTACGTAGCGGGCTCCGCTAACGCTAATACCGTAAGAACTGTCATACTTTTCAAATAACGTTACGGTATTTGAAATTTGGACAGCACGAGAACTGTCTATTATGTTGGACTTACGTACGTATAGCAATCCATCCTTCTTATTTGCACAGGCTGAAAAGGGAAGGAGAAAGACCGCGCGTTGTGCAACGTATTTGTCAATAAAAATTTCAAAGAACTTTTAAATGTCACTTGTCAAGCTATGTCCAGTTGAATATCAACCGTACTTTTATTCTTCTTGTCAGACCACGGGCAATGAACAAGGACAAGGAGATGCCCAGCGTGTAAAACGAATACCTTACACCTGTACTAGTTAGCCAATAAAAATGCATTGCCTCGTACTGCGCGCGCATACTAGGTAAAAATAGATAGGTCTATTCAATTGAATGATTTTCCATTAAAATTTAAAAAATTACATTTGAGACAAATATGTCATAAATTCTGAACAAACTGGTTATTTTCCCGCCATTTTAGGTGCTTTCAACCTCAACAATCAATCGGTAAAGTTACTTTGTGGTACTTTTTTGACCTAAAATGCGTGCGGAAAAGTGGGGTTTCATGCACGCTCATAGAAAATAGTATATTACATTACGAGTGTAGAAAGTGACAAATTTCACACGAGTGTTTTTTTGCGCGAGGCGGTAGCCGAGTGCGAAAGTCATACGAGTGTATGAAAGACGCTTTCTCACAAGTGATGTACACCATTTTTCCTACGACCAGAAACCGATTTATACCAATTTCCTCTTATTTTATTTCTTTTCATTTCCAACACACGTGCTGAAAGTACTTCCATCCACGTATTGAAAGTAAATTGCGATGTCAATCACAAATAAGGTCAACAGTATTTTCCACACGTGTGCTGAAAGTACTTTTAGCAAGCGTATTGAAAGTACTTTCAGCACGCGTGTGATATTTCTCGCTTTCCAAAGAACCAGCTAGTGCGGTTTTTGTCATTTTCGTATGTGGTCGTAGGAAAAATACATTACATATAAATGTTCCAGAAAGAGTTTCAGAGGATTCTCTTGTTAAGTGTGTATTTTTTTCAAATGAAATCACTGTTTCATAAACAATTGGGTTGCTCCGAGTATTTTTATTTGCAATGAAGCTCCTTCGGCGTTGTCAGATTGTTCGACAGAAACTGTGCGTTCGGAAACTGGTTAGCGTTTTATTGTTTAGTCCAAAAGCTGTATACGGTACATACCCGTAGTTTTAAGCAATTTCCGAACGCATTATTCCTACTGAAGTACAGTCCTGTGCATAATTAGTACAAACGGCACTTTCCACAATTGACCTTTTCAATTTAAAAGCTTTCCCTCGTTTTTATCCTCATCGGTGACTTCACCGATGAGTTAGCTATCTTTGTTTAGTGGATGAAAAATGACAATGACGGCCATAGAATAAAAACGCAGGGCTTCTCTCTCTGGCGTCAAACTGTCAGACGCCAAAAGAGTATGAAAACAACGGTTGACAGCCGCTGACAGTGGTTTGTTAACAAGACGTTTGTTAACAAGACTTTTGTACATGTGGAAACTGGAAACTATTATTTCCTCAGTTTTTTCAAAGTTTTTTCCTAACAATGGTGATTATGTAGTGTGCCTTTTTGTAAAAATAATTCCCATTTACCGGCGGACGTGTCTTTCCATAAGTTTCCATCAAATCCTACATTTGTCAAATTTTGGATACATAAAATCAGAAAGAATACTCGCAAAAAAAAGGGAATCCACGGCCCATCAAGTATACAAAGTAATCCACGTTCAAGTTTATTTTGCGGGAGCTGTTTGCTTCCAAAATAATTCACCGCTTTCTCCATAGCGAAGTTCTGCAAATGAAGTAGTAACTTTTCCCACAATTTCTTTCAAAACACCCAATACACACTGGCATTGACAAGCAAGCAAATTTGGCGGGAAAATGATTGTTTTCATACTTTATTGTCCATCTCTTTTAATTGAAAACGTCAATTCACCGGTTTCTAAGCCGGTGCGATACCGGTTTAATAGCTTACCAAACCGTTCCAAAATATACCGACTTTTTACTGGTTGAACCAGATCGTCCGTTCCAAAATTGACCGGAATGATCGTTTTCTCGCGGTTCAAATGTTTCAAAACATTTTTCAAAACTGGTTTAAGTAATGTCACCATGACGTCATAGTTTGTCGGCGCGAGAAAATGGTTTGAAAACTTGGATTGGATTGTATTTCGAAACGGTTTGAATCAATTTTGACGTGACGTTTATCGCGAGAATGTACTGTTTCAAAACAGTTTTGAACCAGTTTCAAAAAAGTGGACGCGAGAAAACGCCTCATGTTTGAAACCGTGAGGCAACGGATCCACCGGGAATTTTTGTCGGTTTTTTATTGGTTTTTTCACTTGGAGATTTTTTGACGTACATCAATTGCTTTGAATGGGCACTATCGGCAGTCGTTATTCTATGGCAGTCGTTTGTTAAATTGTCGCAACACAACCGTCACAACCAAACTTTGACAGACCAAAGCGTTCCAAAATGCATCAGAAAAATCTTGTACTTAACCGGACTTACACCTAACTTTTACCCGAGCTTTTACCGGAATATTTTGATTTTTTGAGCTACCGGTTTAACCGCTCAATTTATCGGTGAAATTTTGAGGCGATTTTCAGCCTGGAATGATTCTTTATCGGAAAATACCGTGGTTATTTTTTTGGTTGACAACTTTGACAGTCAAGTGTGACGTCATAGCGCCCTACCACTCAAGAATCATAACCCGCAAGAAACCGACCGCTGGAATGATTTGGTTATAGTAGTGTGGGGTTAATTATGTTAATTATTCTTATTTGTTTTTCCGTTTAAACAATGGTTTCTTGTTTAGGTACAAAAAATGGAGCGGAATCTCTCAATATTTGAAGAGATCTTTTGTGGTGATGATCTAAATTCTAAACATGGTGAGTTGCAGTGAGTGTATACGTCTTCCATTGTGCCAGGCCACAACACAACGGCAAAATCACAAAACACCAATAGCAATCCCTAGAATAATACCAATAAAATCAAAAAGATGTAACCAAAAGATTAACCCAAGTCCAAAGCTGGGTTATAATTGGTTTATGAGTGGTAAATACTACAGTGACTCTATTACCACAGTGGCGACAATTGCTACCTTATTTTTGATTGGTTCTAAAATCCCATATATTTATATTGAAAACTCCGCCATCTTGTTCCCAACCTCTTGTTACTTTTGAATAGGAATATATGGGATTTAGGTGAACATCCATCATAAATCATGGAAAACAACGTATTTGATGGACCTAATAATGGTCATCAAATACGTCGATATCAATTTTTTATGATAGATGTCCATTTAAATCCTATATATTATCTAATATTTAAAAGTAACAAGAGGTTGGGAACAAGATGGCGGCGGGACCTCTATTGTCGCTACTATATGTAAAGGTTTATTTAGCCACTGTAGTAAATACCAGAAGCAAATCAGCTGATCTGTGACGTCATAACTTCCCCTACTTTGGTAAAAACCGCGAGAGCGGTAATGCATTGGTTAAAACCAAGGGTTAAAACCAAATAATAATCATTCCAGGCTGAAATTCGCCTTTGGAAAATGCCCAAAATTGGAATGAGTGGTAAGCTTTGTCATACATCAAGCGTGACGATCCTATCTCATTCTAATTGACCTGTCTCGCATAAATAGAAAAAGATAGCTTAATTGTAGTGGGCAACTAGTGGGTTGCAGTGTAGCCAGTTTGGATTGTTACAGAGCAAATGTAGACAATACAAACAGTTCCTCTTTCAGAGCAAGAACTGAGAGAACCGTACAGAACAATCCCAGAACTGTTATTCTTATATACTTATGGCGTTTCCGATTCGTAGATCTAGTGCGGAACTAGTGCAATTTTTTCTATTTCTGTCTTTTTCTTCTACTGGTCGGTTAAAAGGATGCAAATACACTGAGTGCGCACTGAATTTACCAATCGGAAACGCCATTTAGTTATAAACCAAAACGCTGTCAATACAGTTCGGTTACGATTCTGAAAAACGAAAATGCGTTTTAGAACATGCGCATATGCAGAATGATTCCGAACTACTTCTGAGTGAAACCAAAACAAAGCCAGTTAAATAACAAACAATCAAAAAGAACACAGAGAGATCCGATTTGCTTTTCTATGACCTCGAACCGGGCTAACCGAGGAAATATCAGTGGCGCACACTGGTAAAACCGTCTTCCAACGACATTTAACGTCAAGAATACTGAAATCTAACTGGTGACGCGCTACCACTGAACATATTTCCTCCGTTCCCTAAGGAGTTTGCCTTCCTCTGTGACCATCGGATTTCTCTTTCTGTGCTCCTTCTGATTGTTTGTTATTTTGTGATTATTACGTGTATGCACATGACTGTACTTTAGTAGGGATGCGTTCGGAAATTGTTTAAAACTTTAGGGCGTGTATTACCGTATAAAACTTTTGGAATAAACAATGAGACGCGATTCTGTGTTCTCAAAGCACACTAAATTCAACCAACCATTTGACTGGGAATGGTTTGGATGTTACAAAGTCAAAGAAAATCCGATTCTTAAGCCTAAGGTTTGCAGCAAAGATGCTTTGACTCCTCGTTTCTAAAGCAGAAACTGCAGTTAGGAAAATGGCCTCCGGCTAGCTTAAAATCGCAAATTAAATATTTCCACAATGCGGTTTTTCTGTATAGTTTGGCTAGACTTTGAATACTCTTCAAAATGTCGCACGACAACAACTTAATTAAGGAAAACTCTTTGAAGCGCTCTCCATTTTAATTAGAAGCGCGGCCCTTTTTTGACACTTTTTTTTTACGCCGAAAAAATCAAAGAGCCAGCCAGCAGCAACCGGAGCCTCCGGCGGAAAATTTTTCCCTTTTTTCGGGAAACTTTTTTTTTTCGACTTTCCGTTTCATTTTCAGCTTACCGCGCTTTTCGGGGCGGCGGCCACGCCGTTTAGAGGACATCGACCTCCGACAATCCACCCCCGCGTTTTCCGTCCCCACCTCATCCCTTTCGGCAAGTTTTTCCATTTCCCCCTCATTCCACACTCACACACCATTCCCATGATATTCGGTTTGGCTGCGCTAAGGTTATTTTGGGTTACTACACCCTTCACTTCGAGATTATGATCAAACAAACGTTTCGGAATTCAAGACATCATTCATCAGGAATGAAAAAATCGGTTTAAGACGAAAATATTCTCCCGCCAAACCAGTGGCGGCGCGTGATAGTTTAGGGCCCAATTTTAATCCTATAATAAATGCAGCAGAATAAAAACGGAGAGAGATTTCCTGAGCTTCTCATCAAACGAATCTTAATGTATTTCTTTTTAAGACTGTACTCATCCATCTTTGGATATTCTCTGAATTCTCGCGGGAGAACTCTATTTCGAAGTAAATTTTTTGTATGTGTGTTTCGTATTTTATCATTTTTTACTTCATTTAACTTTTTTTTTGCCACATTATTTGTCTATTCCAGGCTCTTGAATCTTGAATTTTGGTTTTTGACTAAAATATACACACTTACCTTGTGTAAATATTAAGCATACAGTCTTGAAAAAATACATAAAAAGAGCTAGGAAAAAAAAAAAAAATTCAAGAGCAATACAAAAACAGAGAGGAAAAAAGAAAAAGATTGAAAAGTTATTGAAGCTTCTAAGATCAGATAATCAATTCTACTCTGGTAGGTGTTGTAATATGAAACAGTGGTTTAATATTGTCATTCGATCTCAGATGTCGGGGTGTGTCTTTATCATTTTTTCCTTCTTTCAACTGGCAGTTCGTTTTCGTCAATAACCGTTCGTTATAAGTAAATTACATACATTCAAACTCGAATTACAAAGATCTAACGCATCGATTCAATCGGGGGGAAGCCCTTTCTGCCAAACCTTTTATTCGAGATTCCGGTGCTGTCTTATATATCCATCCAATCCAATACACGTAAACAGGAACGTATATAATATAGAATTAACCCCTTCTTCTCTATAGACTCCAGGAACTATTGTCAATTAAAAAAGAGAATCTTAAATATAAATTATTTAAAGCCGCATTGTATATGGCATAATGTAATATGAGAGGTGTATGATATAAAAAAAAAGCACATAAAGGTGACGGTCGGGCATTTAAAATTCAATTTATCATATTAATACAATAAAAGATGGGGATACGTGCAAACTCGTTTCAAGGAACGGCGATCGGTGCCGATTTTTGAATTTTTTTTAAGTGGATGGTTGATGGGCGATAATGGTGTGCGGATAAAAAAAACTGCTTTTATATTCTAAATGGGTGCGCCACTGGTAAGGGATTTTAATAATAGTACTGGTGCACCAAGAAATTTAGCTCCAGGAAAACATTTAGAACAGCGTCAACAAATTAATAATCATTTTGGCTCTGGCTTAGTTCCACTATCCAGCAGAATTAGCAGAAACTCTCATTTGGTTAGATTTTGACAGAGCTGGTCCACTAAAATGAAAAATGAAAACACCTCTTCGTCCTCTTCCAATCAATCAGGCGAATTTTTGCGAGGGTTCGAGCCATGGGTTTTAGCCACTGGTTTTAGCCGCGAAATGTTTTTGTTTCTATGGGATTTATAGATTCAACGACGTTCTTGCTCTCGCTCTATACCATTTATCCATTTATAGTAGGATTTTGATACAGCTGGACGTTGCACTATGATGTATTATGAAAACACCTCTTTCCATAGGCTAATTTTGCGAGTATATTTGGGAAAGGTTTTTTTTGGATAAGGAAATAAATGTGTGTGGACTTATCACAAACCAATAAGAATTATCTTCCGGTAGTTCTGCTGGTGCACCACTGATCTAGGGTTGTGATAGAACTGGTGCCGTAAGATTATGGAGTATAGAAATAAAAAATAACGTGCGGAAAGTGCACTTCATCGCACTTATTTGCAAGTGGAAAGTAACACTTTACAGTGCCGGATTAACGCTTAGGCCAACAATTATAAGGCCCGGGTCTGGGACAGAAAATTTTATAGGGCGGCAATTTAAACCAAACTGTATCTCCATTCTCCGGTAGCTTAAATCCCTATGGTGTGTCTAGGTCCACCCGGACTTGAAGTCAGAAGCCTCGCAGCACAACCCGCAACGCTATAACCAACAGCTAGAGCTACTGAGACCTGTCTCATTTCTACCCTGTCGATCAAGTCCATCAATTTCAAGATGTTAGTTGTGAAGAGCAACGGTAACCTTCGGCGGTTATCGTTGGTATGGGAGTGGATTAGAAGTTGAAAGAAAAAACTAGAAAAATTGAAAGTATATGTTTAATTGACGATAGTAATTAAAATGTACAGAGTATTATTGTTATTATTATTACCAAGTATGGGGCGGCAATTATTAAAAGGCCTAGGGGCGGCAAACTTCTCAAGTCCGCCATTGAGTATTTATAATCAAAAACCCCTTTTCTTTCAGAAATTTCAATAATGCTTTTTTTTAGAGATGTAAGTGCTCATAGGTAGAATTTTGTAACTAACACATGCGGAAAGTGCCTTTACCGCCCTTAAAAAATATCATAGATATAATGGGGTAGTATACTATGTATAAAAATCAGTAAAAAAACTGCTCGACAAGTCGACAGTATTCTATAGGCTAAATGGTGATGGTATAGTGGGATACTATATTATTTTCCAGCATAGTGTCTATAGAATTAGTCAGAGAAAAACAAACTGTAATTTGAATTTAGCGCCACAGCGGCGACCAATAGTATTCAAGCCGCTGACCATCTGGCAACGCTGCTCAAAATTCCTCAAAATGACAGCTGACTTCAACAGTTCAACGATGGTGTCGTGTGAATCGTGTGACATATGACATTGTCACAGTATCTTGAGTGCGTTCAAGGACGGCAATGCTAATGCCAAAACGTACTTTTTCCCTTCTACCGGCGATGCCAAATCCGGTGTGAATTTGCTGGAACGCCAAATACCATTTCTCAGTTCTCATGACACTTGCCATCAAAATTAACCTATACATTTGTCCCTGGTTTGTTCATGCTTATTTTTTAATTTTCGTAAAAATTCTCAAATTGATTATTTTCAGATCGTCAGCGTTAGTATTGTCTATTCACCACTTTCACTTCCGTTCTAGAATATTTTTGTATTGTATTATTTATGTGTTGTTATTTCGTTATTTGTGCCAGAAGTGATAGACTCCACTTTTCCAATCAAAATTCGTATAACCATTTCTAGACTCAGTTGAAAGCACCTCCAAAAGTTACTTTACCGATTTTGAACGTGTAAAGCCAACCGTTTTTCGCATGTTGGAGCCGAACTTGGCCGTTTTTGAACGCAGCCGTTGTTTACGTTGTTTGATGTAGTAAATTTGATGTTTCGTTTTTGACGGTCAATGTCAGTGCAAACTGTGCGTTCGAGAAAATTAAAAGAAAAAAATTCCAGGCTATTGCGGTTTTTACAAAGCAACTGATTACACTAAATAGTACGATACGTCGAGTATATCACTACGTAGTAGTTAAAAATCACTTGTATACTATCCCATTTGCCATATTCCTTTCACGTGAAAGTGGCCCAATGGTGGCCTATTGCCACCATATTGAATCCTGGCATTTGTCGTTTGGATCCAAGGATAATAGACACTACTACTACAGGATAGCTTATCCCCGTAAGGCCTGTGTAGATCAAATCTCAAGCCCCCCACCACGCCCAAAAACCAATGATGACGTAGACAGCGTGTCATTTCTCGCTTTGCCGCAGGGTGTTTGCACCACAGGTTATGATTAGGCTGGCTTTTGCTTTATGCATACTTCTCTATGGCCAGGGCCAGTCCATTAAGGAAATGTCATTAGTTTTTGTAAAGGAAAAAACGGGTGTCCCACTTTTTATGCTCACGACTGTACATCCATTTTCTATTGATCATTGGTCACGTTCAGCCGAACTCAACATATTGAGTGATCAGTCAGCAGCTTTGTTGAAATCAGATGAAACTCAACTTTTAGCCAATGAAAACTGTTCTACGTCGTGTATTTCTCTTGTTGGATCAAAGCCGCTGACTAATCACTCAATATATGTTGAGCCCTGCTGAACGTGCCTAATGTGAATCATTACTCATACAGTGAGTTTTTTTTTTCATTACTCAATTGTTTTCAACCAATGATGGTTCTCATTACTCCACTATTTAAGAGCCAATCAGAAAATTCGACAAGTTGACAACATACTTCAACCTTCCAATCGGTCATTTTGGCAGCTGATTTAAAGAAGACTTGTGCTAACCTAACCTCACTTTGGGGAATTCAAAATGGAGGCCAATGTCTTTTTTCCACTAATAATTTCTTAAACTAAAAACTTTCCATCTTAGAATACGAAAATTATCCTCCCAAACACTAGAAAATCATCTAAAAGCACCACAAAATACACAAAAAACAGTTTTTTGATGAAAAATTTCACGATTGCTTCAATTAAATTTATGGCGCCAATTTTTTGGCATAGACCATGCATTGACCACCATTTTGTTTGGATTGCCCTATTAATTTTGTGTTTCATGAAGTTTGTTATGAAAATTCAATAAAAAACAGCATAACTCGTGACTTTTACCAATTAATCATAGAAATAGTATAGTATTCTACTCGTGGGTAATGGCTATTACTCACTCGGACGATTACACTACTCGCCTGCGGCTCGTAGTGCAAACTTCATCCTTCGTGAGTAATAGCCATCATTACCTGCTCGTTAAATAATATACTAGTCCATCATAGGCTGAGTTCGGAATTTGCATCTGCGAGAAAATTTTGACGGACCTCACGTGGTCACTTATTTTTTTTCACGTGTCAAATCAAGTGACATCTGTCAAATTTTGTTCATTTTGATCGCAGATGCAATAGGGTACTTGCATGGAAAATTAAATTGATTATTGTTCATTGCAAACTGTTGGAAATCGAAAAAAAAATCGTTACTTTTTTTTATTTCGCCCAAATATGATTATTCCGGAAGTTATTCAAATATTAAGTTTTGTATATATAGATATACTGAGCATGTGAAACGTCACTTATTTATTAGATAAGTGACGTCATAGGCAGATTTCAGATTGTTGTATCTCCGTCAATTTTTGACAAAGAAGAAAAAGAAAAAACACGTGTTGACTTATTTTTCATGGACTATCGAAATCAGCAATAAAAAAATTTGATGCAAGGAGCCTATTACCGTACCCAGCCATAAATGTATATTCCAAACTACGACCGCTGGCGCAAACAGCTAACGACACCGTTGATGACGTCGACAACGGTGCAACACCATATGACCTTGATTCCAGAAATCGAGGTCAATGAGCAATCCTGTGGGTGTAATATCCTTCGTAGGTTGTCTGATACCTTTTATGACGTCATATGAATGCCTAAACATAATGCAAATCTCGATAAGAACCACCTGATGAAGTTATCTGTTTACCATTTCCAGAAAACTCACTTGAAGCAATTAACATTTTGCCTATGATATCGGCAACGTCGCCGAAATTTGTTCTAGGGGGAGTCTCGATTGAATCTCAATCGCGCTATCTCTCTCTCTCGCATTGCTGACTGTTTCTCTGTCTCGCTCAGCTGAACTCGACTCGAGCTAACTGTATTCCACCGAATGAGCGTTAACAATTCGGGCGTGACGGCTCAATCTCATCCACTGCCCAGGAAAATGAACGCGCCTAAAGAAGAAATGTTCGTTCTTGCTCTTGTTTCAGTTTTACATCACTATCCAATCCAGTAAGAACTCTCTTTTAGTGCACCACTAGGATTGGATTTTGATAAAAAGATGAAAAATAACTACACATTTTTTAAAAGGACTTTCTAGCAGTTTTTTTGTATCGCTCCCAGTGCAAGTTTTGTTTTGATGCAGAACATTTTTAGCCTAGTTTTTGCGTGTTTGGACCGGTTTATCAGTGGACGCTTATCCAGTTTAGCTGTCGATTAACTACTGATAATTATTAGTTTACTGATAATAACCGGTCCTGAGAAAAGAAGATAATATATCCAGCAAGAATTTTCTTTTGGTACGCCATTGGGTTAGGACTCTGACTGAACTCGAGTAAAGTTCGGTTAATCCTCATCGAGCAAAAAAATTACAAGACCCCGTGATCGGTCCTACTCCTACAACTTCCAATAAGAGATAACGTGAACATCTGTCAACAGTGTCATTGTGCATTGATGTTTTACACTAGGACGATAAATGAAAACACCTGCAAGAGATTCCACAAAGAAACAAAACTTCAAAGTGGGCCTCTGCCCTCTATCAACACATTTCTGCTCTCTTTTTAAATCCAGAGGATAATTATTTGCTCGACGTGCTCCCCAATGTTCCCACACAGCAGGACACCCTACAATTCACCGAAACGATTTCGCGGAGCACCCAAAATTTGTCCGTAGAATCAGAAATTCGTCTACAAAATGGTTCATGGGACAATTTTTGATGTGTTGGAGTTGGAACAGACCTTATATTGGAGCAGCCGCGAAATAAACTCCTTTCACTCCAAAGTTAGGAACTCTTTCTATCAAAAAAGGCAGGATATTCATAAATATGTTACCTACTTCGACAGCGAGAGCTTATTCAAATAAAATGTAAAAAATATGACATATCCAGTTTTTTTCTCAAAAATTGTAAAAAAATTGATAATCTAAAATCACATTTGATTATTTCAACTGCCAATTCTACGCCACTGTTTTGACCCTCTCTGCCACCGATATAAAGAATGCACTCTCTTTGGAAACTGATCAACGTTGGACAGGGCCAAAAAGGAGATCACGCAGGTCAAATATGCGGAACCGGAACCAGAGGTACCCCCTTGCCAAAAAATCCAGAACAAGTTTTGGTAAATCTTCACAAGCGGGGTCCTTTTTTTTACCTCGATATTTTGTCGGTGTAAATTGCATTGTATGTTGATGTTAGGTGCGTAATAAACGTTAGAATCATTACGACAATTGAGCGTTATTTAGCCCTTTTTATTAAACGGGGAAGGGCATTGTCCATATCCGTATCATAACTGCAATCCGGCAACAGGTTTCAAAAGATTGAAAGCTTTCGTTGCTGCGCGATTCAGAAAAAGATTTGCTTGAAACTGAAATATCGTAGGCTATCGAATTTATCTTTTCGGTTGCAAGTTGATGTTATTTTACACCTGCGCTAGAAGTTTTCGGCATATGACCCTGTTTCATAAATATCCGTTTGTACACGCAAAGGGAATGCCTAATAAACGACCCTAAAAGAAGTTCAATCTATTCAAAAATTGCTTTTAACCTGCCTTCCAGCAATGCGATTTGAATAATAAAATCTTGTTCCAATTAATTCCTATTGCAGCCATATTGTTTTTTGTTTCGGAATGCATTATTGCGTAAAATCTCATATCTGTCATCATAACGATGTCAATTTTCAATTTATTGTCAGTGTCAGTGTCAAAGGGTGGGAAATGATAACAAAACGAAGGTTAAACGTTGAACAAGTTTTCCTTTTTAAGAAAATTCTAATTTGATGTGATAATTACCTTTGTCTAGCATCATGCCCTCGGTACCGATAACGATGGCCAAGCTCTACATGGGAAATTTACCGCCCGGAACTATCGAGGGTGACCTCTATCAGCTCCTGCACAGGAACGGATTGTCGGCCAAGAAAATTTCGGTTAGGGAAGGCCTGCGAGGGCTGTACGCTTTCATAGAGAGTAACGATCAATCTTCTGCCGATCAAATCATCGACAAAATGAACGGTAAGTTGTTATTCTAGCATTTTGCATTATAATTTGCAATCTGCCAGCACGTGCAACGTGCAACTTGTTTTTATGTGAGGTTATAATACGCTGTGTTTTTTCTACGAGTGTGCGCAAAGTAGCTACTTTTTCGCATTTGTGCGGGCAAATTTTTCAATATAATTATTAGGTAGAGGTATAATATAAGTAGGTAGTTTCACAGACAAGCGATTAAATTCTGGTACAGGCAATTCGGTACCGGCCAATCACAGTATGTTATGTAACTGGTCTTGTTCTTTAAAGCTTCTTTGGAGATTTGAAAATTGAAATATTCTCTTCCGCTTTATTTAGGGCTTCCAATTTAGTTTTAATCGATATTCCAAAATGATGATGATGATTAAGGGTTTGAACAGTTTGAAGATGCTGTTTTAGACTTAATTTTCAGGGTAATATGAAATATGATTCCTAATTTTATTTTTTGATATCTCTCTCTCTTTGTAGTTAAAACAGAACAGGCCTTCCAAATATTGAAATATTATTGGTGTAGCATATCATCCTTGGAAATTTGGCAGGTTGACCCCGACCCTCGTATAATACCTAATGACATTTGTCAAATTCCGGGTAGTTTTAAGTGTGTTTCACATAATTCCTTAAGTGTCGCGGTATTAAAATTCTCTGGCCCTCTATTTATGCTCTGGGGCCCAATTCTTGAGAAATATCGCATACGTTATTTGATTATTTCATAAGAAAAACTCGTAATTTCACTCGTAATTTCACTACCTAATTTGGAAAAATATTTTGGAACTGAATCTACTCAGATCAGTGGCGTAGCCAGGATTTTGTCTTGGGGGGGGCAAATTTGCAGGAAGCGTCTTTTGCGGCCCTACCGCGACCGCTGCCGGAGGCTTAGCGCCGCAGGCGCGAAATTTTTGGGTGCCACGCCCCTTTTTCAGGTTTCTTTACGCTATTTTTGGGACTGTTTATCTTAATTTTGAAGAAATATTCATAAAATGTAAGGGTCTTGGGGGGGGGGGGCAAATGCCCCCTTGCCCCCCCCCTGGCTACGCCAGTGACTCAGATATTTTACACATTCTGGCAACTCGGCTTTCTGTTTCATAACCCTGAAATTTAAAAAAAATACTTTGTCATCAAATATTCAAATGTCATTATTATACAAGGGTCAACCTGCCAAATTTCCAAAGATTATGCTACGCCAATAACATTTGATGCTTGTATATTATGTTAGGGGCAATCGAGGGGGCAATATAAATAAATTGCGATTTGCAATTTTAATCAGACATTTACCGAGGGACGGTTAACTGGTCAAAATTTGTGTACAAGTTGGTCAAAATCCCAAAAGATCTCACAAGATCTACTTGAAATCCCTGAAAATCTTTAAAATCTTTAGAAATTCAACAAAATCTCTCGAAATCGCATAAAATCTTACAAAATTATATTGAAACCAAAAAAATCCCGCAAAATCTTATGAAATCATCATTCCTAAAAAATATTTCCTTTAAAATTCCCAAAAATCCTTTGGAATCGCCAAAAATCTGTTGGAATTTCTAAGAATCCTTTAGAATCTCTAAAAACTTTTCAAAAACCCCTAAAATGCTCCAGAATCACCTAAAATTTTCAAAATCTAAAATCTTCTGAATTCCTGTAGAATCGTGTAAAGATTTCCAAATTCCTTAAAATCAATAAAAATTTTAAAATATTTTTGTTCATTATTTTATAAAGTTAGCTAAGCAGTTGATTGGTCAAAATTTGTGTACAGGTTGGTTAACATAATATACAGTCGCATGCAGTCATAATACAGTCGCTTGCAATCATTATAAATTCTGTGCAGTCACATGCAGTAGCGTACCTACATTCCCAACATGAATTTTCAGTTCTTATTGAATTTTAGTAAAATTCGAGAAAATTCCACAAGTGGAATGCCCAGGAATTTCCAGCTGAGAACATGGAATTTCAGTGAATTTCCGAAAAATTGTTATGAAAAGAAATTTTGAAAAATTCCTTGAAGTTGCATTGGACTTTCGAGAAATCTTCAGCTATGAACGTGGAATTTCGAAATATTCTCATAAAACTTTAGTGAATTCCGAGGAATTTTTAAGAAATTACATGAAATGTCAATGAAATTCCGAAGAATTTTATGAAAATTCAGTGGAATTTCTATCGAATTACACGAAATTCTGAATGGGTTGCATGGAGGAATATTCTAAACAATTATACATGGAATTACACCGAAATTCCCCCAACATGAAATTTCAGTGCTCGTTAAATTAGGTACCTACATAAAGAATTTCAAAAAATTACTTACATGAATTCCGAGGAATTTTCGTCGAACTATATGGAGCTCCGATGCAATTCCATGGAATTCCAAGGAATTGTCAGGGACTTTCATGAAATTTAAGTGGAATTTTGAACGACTCTTGTCAAATCATATAGAATTCCAGTGAAATACCGAAAAATTTAATGTAATTACATGAAGCTTTATTCTTATTCCGAGGAATTCCCAGTTAAAAACATGGAATTTTAGTGAAATTCCGAAAAATTTCCATCAAATTACTGAATTTTAGTAAAATTACAGAAAATTTCTGAGGAATCTCCGGCTAAAAACTTGGAATTTCGGTGAAATTTGGAAAAATTCCCATATAATGACGTGAAATTTCAATATATTTCGGAGGAATTTCGGTGAATTTTCAAGAAATTACTTAAAAGTTTCATTAATATTCCCAGGAATTCCTGACTATTGAAAGAGAATTTCAGTAAAATTTCGAAAAAATTTTATGGAAATAAATGAAATTTTGAAAAAAAATTCGAAGTTTCATTGGGATTTCGAGAAGTTTTCGACTAATAACGTAGAATTTCAGTGAAATTTCAAAAAATTCTCATAAAATTTTAGTGAAATTCCGAGGAATTTCTAAGAAATTACAGGAAATGTCAGTGAAATTCCGAAAAATTTTATGAAAATTTTGTGGAATTCCAGGATATTTCAGTGGTGAAGTTTTGGAGAATTTCAGTAAAGTTTTAAAAAAAAATTTGGAATTTGGAATTTCTATAGAATTTTGGAGAATTTCCGAGGGTGTTTCACCCACTAAATTTAGTACACCTACTGCATTTGACTGCATCGATTGCATCAAAGATAATAGTTGACTGCATCGAATTTTGAGCAATATCTAACAAGATTGCAAGCTCCACTCGCAGCGACTGCTTAGGATTTTGCACGGAATTTATTACGACTGCGAGCGACTGTATTATGACTGCATGCGACTGTATTATGACTGCATGAGTCCATGCATTCCACTGATTGCATGAGAATGTATGGACTGCATATACATGAATGTATGAAATTTGTACACCTACTGCATGAGTGAAACACCCCTCGAGAATTTCATTGGGATTTCGCAAAAAAAAAAATTATGAAATATTCGCAGAATTTCCATCAAATTATGTATAATTTCACTTTGTGTCGACTTACAAAAAATTTTGATGAAATTTCGAGTAAAATTCCAAGGAATTCTCGCCGAATTACATACATGGAATTCCTTGGAATCTTATTGTGGAATTCCAGTGAAATTACATGGAATCCGAAGAATTCCCTTGGAATTAAACAGAATTTCCGTGGAATCCCCATAGAATCACGAGAAATTTCGGCGGAATTCCGAAGGATTGAATTAAATTTTAGTGAAATTCTGAGCAATTTCTGTCGAATTACATAAAATTTTAGTGGAATTCCGAGAAATCTTATACTGTAATCCGAGGAATTTTTTGTACAAGAATTCCATTGAATTTTATGGTGGTATTCCATAGAATCTTATGGTGAAATTCGGAAAAGTATTATGAAATCCTATTGTAAAGTGTATTGTAATTTCCGTTTTTCCGTTCAAATTTGTTATTTGAATTTATAACCTCTAAAAACTTTTCAAAAACCCCTAAAATGCTCCAGAATCACCTAAAATTTTGAAAATCTAAAATCTTTTGAACTCCTGTAAAATCGTGTAAAGATTTTCAAAATCCTCAAAATCTTACAAAATCAAAGTTAACTAATCCTCGGAGCGATTGATTGGTCAAACAAAATCTGTGAACAAGTTGGTCAAAAATAGTCAAATTCTCAGAAAAACTCGTAAGATCTACTTAAAATCCCTGAAAATCTTTAAAATCTTTAAAAATCCAACAAAATCTTCCTAAATCATTAATATTCCTAAAAAAAAAATCCTTTAAAAGTTTCAAAAATCCTTTGGAATCCTCAAAAATCCGTTAAAATTGCTAAAAATCCTTTAGGATCTCTAAAAACCCTTCTATAACTTCCCTAAATCACTTAAAATCTTCTAAAATCCTGCAAAATCATGTGAAGATTTTGAAAATCCTCAAAATCTTACAAAATCAATGAAGATTTAAAATCTGTGTACATATTTTAAGGAGTTAACCACCCCTCGACATTTACCAAACTTACCCATTGTAACCTGGTTGTTCGGCAACCAATCCAAGTTTAACCAGACGCGATTAAACTTAAAAATGTTGCATTTGGACCGAGATTTGGACGTAGGCCCTTCAGAATACAAAAATATTAGATCGAATTGCCCACTCGACACATTACCCGTAACATGTTAGAGGTATATGTCATGTGACGTAACGGCGCGCGAATCGCTTTTTTTTATTGGTTGGTACCGAATTGCCTGTACCAGAATTTAAACGCTAGTGTTGCACAGGTATTTAGTTATAAGATGTTTTTGATGCCAATAAAGATTGAAAATTAAATCAAAAATGGATAGTTAGTTATTGCAAACGTGGAAAAAGTATTGTTCCTAACACGTGCGCAAAGTAGTTTTCCCGCACTTGAAGTTCGCGTCGTTCGAAAACATAACTTTGCGCACTAATTTGGAAAACTACTGTTTTTTTTTTGTTGAAAATTCGATGTATTTGACTTTTTCTGGGTCCTTATTCTGGAAACAGGAGAGCAGCGTTTCCAGGAGAACAAGTGTTCAGTGTTTGTTACTTAAGGACCCTGATCTATATAAAGCCAGCACTATTTTCAGCTAAATCGTCCCTTCCATTTTTGTCTGAATCTATAAATAATTTAGCCTTCACAGATAAGGATTATCAGTAATTGGTTCAGGTTTAATAAAGAAAGACCTCAGAAAAAAAAAACAAAACAATGTGCCCTCGCACGATTCTGCGCAGAACCCAAAATTTGTGCGTAGAATCCGAAATTCGTATACTGAGTGGTTTTGAAACCGACGGTTTTTTAAAGTGTTGGAAGTTTTGGAACAGCTATTATTTTATTAAATATCGTCAATACAGTTACAAATGTATCTCATAAAACCCAACAGACAAGTATGTATTTGCATGATGGAAGTTTCTTTCGAATCCCTGCACTTCTTTTCAATTTTCTGATGCCAGGACCCCAGGTGGATTTTCATTGCTTAGTTTTCCAAATTTTTGGTTTCGCCTATTAAAAGAAGAGTAGAAAAAAGCATTTTCGCAACTGAAGTTTTTTTATCGTCTGTTATATGTATAATTTATAGTGTGTTTATTTTAGTGGCATGCAGACGTAATAATTAAAAGTTGATGAAAAATTTTCTTGCCTCGACTGGGATTTGAACCCAGAGGTAGCTCAGTTGGTTAGAGCGTTGCACTGGAAATGCAGGGGTCTTGGGTTCAAATCCCAGTCGAGGCAAGATCATTTTTCATCAACTTTTAATTATTACGTCTGTATGCCACTAAAATAAACACACTGCAACTTCTTTTGTGATGTTTTGAGGTCTCGGAAACTTCTGATTATCCGACATAGCTTGACAAAATCATCTATAACTACATACGTTAATATTCTAAAAACTTTAATTTGAGATTAATCAGATTTGAATGCTGTGAGAAATAAAAGTTTTCGAGATTTGGGGTCCCAAAGTTATTACTTTGTATTAAATTTTGGTAATTTCTGAATAATGTTAAATGCTTTTTTAGGATTTGTTTTGGTCGAGGTTTTGGTTTTTATTTTTTGTGTTGTTTTGCTTTTATGATTTTGTAAGTTGTAACCTTATTATATCCTCATATTTTTTGCTACTTATAGGTATAGTTTTTAGTAGTTTTCTATTAGTATGTAGGTACTATGTACTACTTATTATTGTTATATTTACTTAGGAGACCTAAAAACAAGAATGTGTATTATGTTAGGATTTTAATTTTTCAGTTTTTCAAAATTTCGATTTTATCCATCAAAAAAGAAGCTTGAATTTAGTGGAGAAGCATTTTTGCATTTTTTTTTTGTAAGGTTGGCTTGAACCTTGAAAAATATTTGAAATTTGAAATTTTCCAAAAATGACACTGAGACAGTTTTTGCCCCAGAGCTCTTCTAATTATTATTTGATTTCAATGTAATTAAGCTCTAATTAAAGCTAAATAAATTCTCTACACACGTGTTAATTAAGATTTGAATTTAGTTTTAATTGTTCCGTACCTGAGAAGCTTCAAAATTGAGTTTATTGAACATTGAAAATTTTCAACAGTTTTTTTCTCACAGATCTGTTAATTTTTATCCGATTTCTGTGTAATTAAGCTTTAATTCTTAACACAAAACTCGTTAACGAAGATAGACAAGTTTGTTTCCTGACATCGTCAATTTCGCAGCGATATCGTGATTCTTTACTTGATACGTTGGTGACTTTGACGAGTTAGGTGACCCACACAATCACCAATTTGCAGCCTTTACATACAACTCAACGAAGATAGAGAAGTTTGTTCCCTGACTTCGTCAATTTGGTTGAGATATCTTAATTTTATATTTGATATACCAATCACTTTGACGAAGTTAGGTGACGAAGACCATCACCAAGTCGTAGGAAACATTGAGGAGAATACCTGATCATCGCCAATGGATGTGGTTATGGAATGTTATTTTTATAGCTGATATACACAGTGATTCAACTTATTGATGGGCAAATATTTCACAAAAAAATCTTCAAAAAAGAGATACTACACTACAATGATACCAAATTTATTCGTGTTTTCTTGAAACTAAAACTGTAAAATTAATTGCTGATGAACTTTACACACCTCATATTATTTTTATTGATTTCCATGTGATTCACACCGATTCTTTTGATTTAACGTTTATTACTACAATCCCAATGTATTTTCAATTTTCAGGATTCTATTTCTACGGTCGCATCTTGGTTGTCGAGCCTTCAGTAACTCGGAGAAGGTAAGACAATTATGTTATTATGTAAACTAGTAGAGAATTTTTGCAACTTAATAAGCATTTGGTTTCTACTTTGCCCTAACAAGACAAGAAATATTTTTTGTTTCACAAGGACTACAAGGAGCAGGCAACAACTTTGCCAAATTGCATATAATTCAATTGAAATTATAAATGCTAAATCAAAAATATTGAAAATTCAGCCAATACAGTGATGTTTTTTATATACCTAGGTTCAAAAAACCTATAATAAATCACATCTGATCGCATGAAATAATAATTACCATGATCCTAGTTAGTTTATTAATTATTCTAATTAGCTCAAGTTATCATTATTCAAAAGTTCAATAGAGTTAATAAAAGCCCTCCCCGGTTTATCCCTTACATAAGTTTTGGACCATCACAGGATACGCGTACCAAGCTCTCCGTTCTGAATTGTTTACAATGGTAAATGGATGGCAACCAACCGGTGGTCAATGCCACATGTTATGGTCCTTAACAATTTCTCGGAAGTGACCCGCTCCCTTCCTCTCTGCCGAAATGCCTGGTGGTGGGTCCGCCTAATACAATTTCTAACGAATATGCAGCGGCGTACGTTATATACCGGCCATATTAAAAATTTCCAATTTTTTGTTTCAGGAGTAGTGCTCCTGCTCCTGCCGGTCAACCTCCCGTTTTGCAGCAGCAAACCAATAAAGGACGGCGGTAAGTTTTTTTTTTTGCTTTTTTATTGGAATTTTTCCCTAAAAAAAATTTGTTTGTACTAAAGGGGATTAACAAAGCAATTATCCGATTTTTTTCCTTTTGCGTAAACATCACGGTTGGTACACAGACAGAGGGGGCACCTGTGCGGGTTTTTTTTTTCGGGGAAAATCCAATAACAAATGCTTCCAATAAAATTGTAATTTGCACAGGGCGCGGTAGAATGGCTAATGATTTTACGCTGTCTGATGCTCCATCCCCCTGTCTCTCTATAAAAAAAAAACTAAATAATCCCTGTGCTTGTTTTGTGGAAAACGTTTTGCAAAGAGGCAATCGGGATGCTCGATGGCCCTTTTTCACGAACGTTGATGGGAATTTCGGTATGTAGCCAGCCAATCGTCAATCATACCTCAGCAGCCATTCAATTTTTTATTTATATGCATGAGGGTGTATAGGATTGTTGTTTTGTTTGGGCTTTGTTTAAAGTACAAATCAATCAAATGAAATCCAAGAATTTATTATTTGAACTTTAATCTTCAAACTAATAACTTCCCTCTTATCAAAGAGACAATTTTGTCCCTCTAATCTGGTTTCATAGTTCATTCTCTTGTTGACATAATTCTTTTTTTTTTTTTTTTGATAACTCGGTGTTCAGATGAGATTAAGGCTTTTGGTGCTTTGAATTTAATCACATTTTTGATTGAAATTTGAAAGAATTTCCATCTTATAAACCACTCCATTAAAAATGGATAGATATATACATTAAAAATTAGGCAATATTGCTTGCCATGACTTATATGCGTTGCCTCTTTTTCATTACCTATTCTATTCGGTCAGTTGTGTATTCACCTTTAAGACTATATATACCCAACAAGTTTTCTAATAATTGAGCCAAACTGAACCTGAGTCTACGAAGAGTTAAAAACTTGAAGAAGAAGAACGAGATGTAGATTAGTTAATTCCGAGCCCGTAGGGCGAGGGGCGAGGGTTTTTCTAATTACCCGAGTCCGAAGGGCCGGGGTTTTTTTAAATCACGACTTTATAGGGCAAGGGTAATATACGCATGAATTTTTATAAAACCCTCGCCCTTCGGGCTCGGAATTGAAAAAAAACCCCGGCCCTGCGAGCCCGCAATTTAAAAAAATATATGGTAACACCGCTCATAACACAACAAACGTCAAAAAACCGACGTTTCAGAGTAGGTCCTTGTTGAAACCAAAATGACGTTTTTAATTGTATAAAAATATTCGAAATGGCCGACTGTCAAAAGTAACAAATGACATTACAAGGCTTACTTGATCGGAAGCCATGTTGTCACAATTACAATCTCGAACGTAATGTTTTTCCAGATTTCAGTGAATAAGACAAAAAAAGAGATAAGGTAGGATAGATTTGCGAAAACACTAAATGAGTGAAACAAAGAGGGAGATAAAGTAGGATGCAATTCAAGTGTTCAGTTCGTTCAAAAGAAGCAAAAAAAAAAAAGATGTCAAGTCAAAGTCTTGTTGTTTTCTGTATAAAAAGGTTTTGCATTTTTGAACTAGAAATGTCAACCGGTGAAGGCCTCAAATCGTATTTTGTCTCTGTTTGTTTGCATATAATTAACAAGGACAAGCAAACTTTTTTTTTTTTCTAAAAATTTTCAATTGATAAATGACTAATTAGGACACAAAAATGACATTTTACAAAGTAGGCTTTGGTTTCTTCTGACAGTTGAGATTAAAATGATGATCATTTTCATTTCATTTGCATTATTTTCGATCAAAATGTCTGTTGTCAAAAATGCCCCAAATTAAGTTTCAATCTAATTTGGCTGTCAATTGTCAAAAGTCATGTAGGCGTGTCAGTTGTCAAAAAAAAAATTTAGTGATTATTCCAGGCGTTTGAACCGAGTGATTTGCAACAAAATCGTACAAAAACAATTGTGTCAAACTGAGCAGTTGAATTGTATGCTACTTTATCTCGTTTTTTGTCTTACTCATTTATAATCGTTTTTGGTTTTTTACTAATGTGTCCTACCTTATCTTCTTCTTTGTTTTACTCACTAAAATCTGGAAAAACATTATGTTTGAGATTGTAATTGTGGCAACGTATTTGAGATGTGGCAACGTCGCTTTCAATCAATAGGTCTTGTAATGTAATGTCATTTGGCATTTTAGACATTCGGCCATTTTCGAGTGTTTTTATATTGATTTTTTGAGGTTTTCCTCGGATTTTCCGCTTTTCCAGGTCGGTTTCGATCCGGAAAACTGTTAGTTATATGCGAGCCCGAAGGGCCGGAGTTATACGAGAGCCCGAGTTATACGAGTGCCCGAAAGACCGGAGGTATACGCGAGCCCGAAGGGCCGAAGTTATACGCAAGCCCGAAGGGCTGGAGTTATTTTGATCACGGGGCCCAGTTTATAATTCTATTGGTCAGCGGATAATTTGGAGCCAATCAAAAATCGGGAATATTCAAAATGTGATTTTTAGCGCCCAATCAAAGAGCCGGGAATATTCAAACACTTTTTTCTCCGAATGACAGTAAAAGCGGCCTTTTAATGACACTTGACAGGATCAAAAGTAGCCTAGGCAGTAAAAGTGAACTTTTACTGCCTAGGCATTAAAAGTGACAGTGTCATAACGTTCCAGGTAATAATTTCACTCAATTTGGTATTTGAAATTGATGTTGACAATTACAATTGTCAAAATAATTTAATTATTTGGATAATAATAATGAATGAAATAAATATAAAAAAGATGTCCATGTGTGAATTTTAACATTCGGAGAAAAAATTATATGTTTTACATGGCAGAAAAGCAGATTTAATGCCTCGGCTGGTTTCCTAGCCTCGGCTATGAAACACCAGCCGCGGCATTAAATCTTGTACTTTTCTGCCTATAAAACAAATAACTATAGTTTTATCAAATTGACTTTGGAATGTTGGTTTCTTAAGATTTTTACTTTTTTTCAGAAAACGGTGGTTTTTGTAAGCATATACTACTTTATCGTTGTCCTTGTCTTACTCACTATAATCAACAAGTAACCCTTGTATTTTTTTTGTTTAATGTCATTTTCATTGAAATTAAACTAAAAACAAGTTTCCGATGTCTTATTTGTGGAATTTTAATTATTATAATCATTATTAATTAACGTTGCTTTTAGTCGGTGAAGTGACGTCTTGTGACTTTTTGCTAGTTTTTCCATGAATTTTCGACTTTTCCGGAGCTTTTTAATGGAAAAAAATGATTTAACATACGAGGCTTTGAGTTTTCTTCATTTTATAGCAAAAATTTCCAGTTTTAAATGCCATAATTAGCAAAATCCCATTTAAAATGGTTTTGATGTGACAACACCGCTTGTAGCTAACTTCAATCAAGGAGGCCTTGTAATAAATATCATTTGCCGTTTTTGACAGTCGGCCATTTTCAATTGACGTGTTTACAAACCAGTCAGAGCGTTTTTGATTGGTGCAAATCGCCAACAACCAATTTTCTGACTATTTTCAACCAATGAAATTCGCTCTGACTTGCTTGTGATTTCTGTAAGAACAGACCTAAATAATGACAATTTTGTAGATCATAAAAATGAAAACATGTATGTTGAAATTTCTCTCAAATCCGACTTGCCATAAGAAGACACAGAATTTCTTCACATATCAGAGTTTAGCAATTGAGATTCGCTACAATTAAGAGATTATTTAGGGCTCAACTTTGATTTGGTTCTTTTCAAAAAAGCAGGGACGTTTGCACTGGCGTAGCCAGGGGGGGCAAGGGGGCATTTGCCCCCCCCCCCAAGACCTTTAAATTTTATAAATAATTCTTCAAAGTTAAAATAAACAGTCCCAAAAATAGCGCAAAGAAACCTAAAAACGAGGCGTGGCACCCAAAAATTTCGCGCCTGCGGCGCTTTGCCTCCGTCAGCGGTCGCGGTGGAGCCGCAAGCAAGAAACACTTCCTGCAAATTTGCCCCCCCAAGACAAAATCCTGGCTACGCCAGTGGACGTTTGTCGATTGAGTATTAGAAGCTATGGGAATGTCCCTGGGAAAGACACAAAAGAAAAAGTCGGGAATCCAAGGCAATAATAACTTGAAAAGGAAAAGTAGAATAAATACTAGGCAGGGCGAGAAGCAGAGACGATAGCACATCTGAATCAGAATCAGACATAAGTTTGTCGAATGAAGTCCTAACTTAAGATGTTTCTGATCTAGAAGAACATCCTATTGAAATGAAAGAAATATCCATTATTTTAGATCCATATTATGCAGTGTAGACCCACAATAGTATCTAGGGTTCAACAACTATTCGCACCTACAACAAAATCGGTGTGGGTCAGTATAGGTTAGTGAATGAAAATAATTAATGAAAATAAAAGTTATTAACTTTTGGAAGAGTTGCAAATATAGAAGCTGCCAATTTTTCAGTGGAAACTTGTTTTTATAAGAGAAAAGACTGTTTATTTTGGTCATATCAACGTGAAACTCAACAATTATTAGACATCATTTTCGTGATAAAATTAGCTAGAAATCGGATGATTGTAGGAAATTAAGCAATTGGGAATGATATAGAGGAATCTCCAGAAAAAATGGAAATCACCTGGTAATCATCCAAAAATATCTGAAAATCATTGGCAATCAGTCGCAATTCTTGGGATGGGAATACATAAGATTCATTGATCAGAGATTCTCAAATATGGAAATCATTGTACATTTGTAAGCATAGTGGTTGACCCCTCGCTCAAATTCTAAAGATTTTTGAAAACTGCGCATGCGTTATATCTAGAGATTGGCTGATTTCGTTAAGATTTCTCCCGAGTTCCTTAAGATTTTCTTATGATTTTCTCTGATTTCTTTATGATTTCCGCCTGGGCTGGAACTCTGTAATGGATAGATATCGTTATACCTATCGCTATGGAACTTGCTGTCTTCTCTCTTCTTGAAATCAATAGAGAGGGGACGTCAATAGAGATAGAGAAAATATCTCTACACGTTACAGAGTCCCAGCCCTGATTGCCTTAGGATATCCTTTAATTTGTATGCCAGATTTCCCTTGCATTTGCCCCTCGATAAAATCCAAATAGTTTTTTAATGTGATAAATTGCAAAGCCAAATAAAACAATACCAACGTTTGTCCGAATAATTTTTCGTCCCACAGTTTTGGTACACATTTTTTGATAAATCGAAACGTTTTGTTTTCCTTCCAAGCATTAAGCAAGAACTTCCTTGTAGGGCGAATCTTGGATTGGCCATATCACCCTTTTATTTGGCGTACATTATCACAATTTGACAAGTTTTTTCTTATTATACCCTGAATGTTAAATGTAAGTGAATTGGGTGCGCAGTCGAACTAGAATCCTTACGCATACAATTTGAAATTTGAGTTTTTCTGATCCAATTAACATTACAGATACCACAAAAGGATCTAACTCTAACAGGATTATGTGTTAATTATATGAGCTCTACATTACATCCCAGACAACACATAAAGTCGTCTATTTCATGTCTGCTTTGCGTCTGACCCTCGGTCTGAAGACCAAAAAAAGACGTCCATAAGATTTTGTAACACACGAAGTCTTTGAGATGCCTTAAACACGTAAGTAGATAAAAAAACGTCTTGAATGTCCCTTGTGGACATCTTAAGGACGTTTTTAAGATGTCTACAAAAAGTTCTCACAGAATTCGTTTCTCATTTAATTTGGAAGTTACTGGAAACCATTTAAGATGCTACAGAACACTTTAGAACTTGAATAAGCCTTTTGGAAAGTTCAAAACACTTAAAATTCAATTAAAAATTTCCAAAAGCATTCTAGTAGCGCTTCAGAACATACGTCCTTC
Organism: Ceutorhynchus assimilis; assembly: GCA_917834065.1. Lineage (NCBI taxonomy): Eukaryota > Metazoa > Arthropoda > Insecta > Coleoptera > Curculionidae > Ceutorhynchus > Ceutorhynchus assimilis. The sequence goes on from OU892281.1 coordinate 12,825,902, forward strand.
CTTATTATGTCGCATCAGTTTCTCAGTAGTTTGTTAATATGTAGTTGTGTTTCAAATATTGACAATTTAGTGTTATCTGTTATCGGTAGGTACCTAATATCAACATATTTTGGTAATTTCATTTAAGTATAAACCTAAATTCTCAATTTTCTTTTGGCTGTTGAATTTTTTCATTCCAAGTTCTTGGATTCTCATTATTTCCGTATTCTAGAATTTCAAGCTCTTGATTTGTTTTTCAGTTTTTACTCCTGGCTTTTTCTAATGTTATTTTTCTTCAAAAATTAATTTTGCGTATATTTTCGTTTAACAGAAATCAAGGCGCAGTCGAAATCTTATTCTTGAGCATATAATTTCAAATTTGAGTTTTTCTTATACAACTAACATTACAGATTCCACAAAAGGACCAAATACGAACATTGAACAATTTGAACAAGATTGTCTGATAATTATATGAAATCTATATTGCATATCTTCCAAAAGACTTTGAAAATGTCATTAGAATAGTGAATTTTGGACACTAATAGTGATTTCATGTCATTGTTGGGTTGATTTCGTTGCTTCTTCATCAATTTTGTAGTCAATATTCCAGTTTAAATGCTCCTTTGAATCGTTTTAACATGTCAGGAGAAAAATCAAAAATGAATCCAAAGAAAAACTATCAAACCTCTTTCAACTTATATATCCAAGTTGTTTCTTCTAATCAATGTCAGTCAGGTCACATATAAATAGATTTAATTCATCTCAACGAATACAATTTTGTGGGATCTTAACTTGCTTAGCTGCTGAAGTTTTCTTTGTAGGTTTGCCTGAACTATATTCTATAACTTGTAATTCTAATGATCTAATGCAATTTATTCAATTATACAAAGGTTGTTTTCCTAGTATTTTTCATTTTGAGTAGTTTGAAGTACCTATAATCCTCAGGATCCACCAAAGAAAATCCAAAACATCATTCTTTCAAGTTGAAAACTAGCAGTAATTCTTTTCAAATTCATTGATGTTCACTATTGTTTAAGGCTCCAAATCGATGATTTCTATCAAGAAAAAAGCATCCTCTAATTTTTGTGTTATTTTTAGTTCACTTGCGTGCCTGATGGAGGGCCTTAAATCCCATTTTCCCAACAACTGCGGCCATAAAACAAATAAGCTACAAAACCGAATGCTGCAGAAAAAAAAAGTGAATGTTTTCCATTTCAAAAATTCTAGTCCACTACATACTAAGCCTAGCTAATAAATTTTTGCTTAAAACTTAACAAAGTACCCATCACTCACCCCTTTTTTCAGGTTGTTGACTTGTCTTACAAGAGAACCCAAAATCAAAAATAGAAATAGCCCAAATTCTAAGTTGAAGGGTCTGAATATTGTACACCCAGCAAAAGGGACTCTATACTTCGAATTATGTAATTCTCCTAGGTAGTGGGGTGTTTTACCGAAGGGCAAAATCAACGGGGGGAAAGGGGAAGGCGTGGCTATGCGCGTTCCGTGTTGCTCCCATGGTTGAAAATCGCACGCCACGAAATTCTCCGACAGTACGTATTTAGGCTCGTATTTAGAGTGATATGTTGTGTTACATCATTTTCCCGAAAAAAGATTTTTCGTTTCGCTTGAAAAAGTGACCCTTTTTGGCCGTTATTTTAAATTACCACATTCCCTGTTATTTTTAGTGGTCGAAAAAAAGACCCGTTTTTTTTTAAATTCCTCCCGGTTTTTGTTTTTTTTTTTTTTAATTTTTGTACTGTTTCGTGTTCTGTTGTGTTAATTTTTGTGTTCTTTTTATTATTTTAATCATAATTACTAATAAAACAGATTTTTAATTATTGGATTATCTATAGTAGTGACAGTTTCTAAAGACTGATTAGACTTAAGTCGTTTTTAAATTTTAGTGCGTGCGTGGTTTAATTGTTGTGCGTCGGACAGTACTTTCAGCTCCTTACTTCCGGTATCGCGTTGTTTATTTTGGATACTGCCACCGACATGGAAAAATTCCAAGAACCCCGTGACGACGACACGGATCAAGTTTTCGAGGCCGAAGAACCTGAACCTAGGTAAACGATTCTGTTAAATTATCTGTGAAACATAAAAATCACAACGAAATTTGAGGCATTAAAAATCTTCACGCCTATTAATATTTCTTATACAATTGGCGCCATCTACTAGTAGCGTGGGAAACGGAAGTGTATCCGCGTCCAATAGCCGGGTCGTTTGGCATTGGCTTGTATTGGTTGATTCATCGATTTATTTTTAATTTTGTACACAAACATCACTCTTGAGTTTATCTAAATTGGACTTTTGTAATTATTTTTCCATTTAATGCAAAATTGCGTGCCGGAAATGAACACATTTTATCAACTAGTGTTTGAATTTAAGTATGTTGTTTGAATTCATAAAGAATAATTCCAAATGGTAATTCAGCGAAAACCTATTCCAATAGTTCAAAAAACTTGGTAAATGTTTGATAAAAAAAATTCCCAAACTTGTTCCAGCACATTTGCCAGCCTCACTCCATTGATAAATAAAGGCCGATTCACATATATCCAATAGGTTTCACTAGCATGCCGATTCTTGACTGGCAAAGCGCTGGTACCAGGTCAGCTATACGAGTCCAGACAGTTGTTTTCACTGCGGTTTTCCTACTGGCAAGAAAAAAAGGAACACTCTATTCACTCTAGTGCTGGACTGGCTCGAGTAAGTGTTCAGAACTGGAACGCCACTATGACACTGGCGCCAGCTACTGGATACTTGTGAATCGGCCTTAATGTCCAGAGCCAGTATTTCCATGAAAATGAGATGAGAATAATGAATTTTTGCTCAAAAGTGACAGAGATCTCCATGAAAAAGCCTGGTTTCGCAATTTAGAATTGACGTCTATTGGCCTCACCTATCTCTTAACAAAAAAGTCGATCCTATCTGATACACAATATTTGACTTGGGTTCAGAGCGAGAAAAATAGCTGCTTCAGTCAGAAACTACACTCTAAAAACTGCCTGCTTCCTGCTTGTCAGTTATCTTGGAGATATAAAAATTTGATAATTACCACAATTTATGAGATTCGGATTTTCACACGAAAGATAAAAGATTCCCTAACTACCTAGACAGCACACAACCTTCATTTTGGAAGAAAAACATAAGAACGAGCCAGGAGTAAAAACCTAAAAACACATCAACAGCCTGACATTCTAAAATACTGGAATAATGAGGATTCAAGAACTTAGAATGAAAAAATTTAAGGAGCCAAAAGAAAATTAAGAATTTAGAATAAAGGAAAAGGCGAAAATCAAGAGCCTGGAATAGGAAAAATTACGAAAATTCAAAAATTTCAATTGAAAGAGAAAGAACGTTTCAGAAGTTTTTCAGTAGTTTCTAAATTGTTCTGACAGATTTTTAAATATTTTAGAACCCTATATTGAAGCTCCAGAGTGTTCTAAATTGGTTCAAAAGAGTTCTAAAGTGAATCCTAATTGGTCTAAGATAATTCTAAGGTTTCTAAATTGTTCCAAAATGCTGATTGGGATTTGAAGTAGGTATTTTGGATGATTATTAAAGGTTTAAAGTTCTACAGCAATCCAAATTCACTCTTGAACGACTTCTGAAAGGCATTTTGTAACTTTAAACCTGAACCCAAATATTCTGGCGGTTTTCAAAATCTTTCTGGAGATTCTAGAGTGTTTTGAAGCGTCCTAAAATAAAATGGGTTTCAAATTTCTGTATATGTTTTAAAATGTCTTTCTTGGTTGCCCGACACCTAATTTTCATCCTCTTCTATCGTCGCAATCCTCTGATGAGTGATTTCTTTCATTCATGGAGTTGTGTATAGTCTTCTGCCATTCTAGTTTTGGTCTTCCTCGTTTTCTTCTACCTGTTGGATGCCAATGCAGCATTATTCTGGGCCACCTGGTATTTGGCATTCGTTGTACGTGTTCGTACCAGGGTCCTTATTCTCGAAACAGGGGAGCAGCGTTCTCATGAGAACGAAGCTTCTGTCTTCGTCGCTCATATTCAAATTTCCATAACACTGATAAAGACAGAAGCTCCATTCTCATGAAAACACCATTCCCTGGTTTCGAGAATAAGGACCCAGGTAAGTTGTTTCCTTTCAATGTCCTGAACTATCGTACCTTCTATTCCCATTTGTTGTTTTATATTGTCGTTCGTTGTTCTCTCTCTTCGTGAGATTCGCATGGATCTTCTAATAGCATCCATTTCAACTGTCTCGTATATATTGAATTTTCTCTTCTTTGTGATCCTATTACTTGTTTAGCTTTAACTATTCGCTTTTCTATTTCTTTCACGTCTGTTCCGGTGTTGTCGAATATGATGCCTAGATACTCATTCTTGACATTGCAGAATTTCCTGACCATCGTTCACTTCCAAGTTTCCGTTTTCGGTGCCTACACATAGATATTTTGTTTAATTTATATTATCTCTCAGGCCCCATTCTTGGTACCCTTCTATCAGCTTTCTAATCATATATTGCATGTCCTCTTTGGCACTATAAGCCACTATGACCTATGACATGATCATCTGCAAACTGAAAAGTAAACAGGCACCTATCATTTATCTCTTTACCCATTTCATGGATCTTCCTCTTCCAATTTTTGTGTGTTCCCACTAGCATTTTATAAACGCGTTTCTGAAGTAGTATTGACCAATCAGATGGGAATTTTAATACTTGCAATAATTGTTGTGAGACTCACTTTTGTCGCATCTGCTGTCCGTTGTAATACATACTGGGTACCCGTTTTCTATTTGCTTCTTTCCTAGTTGGAAAAGGTAGACACCAATTTTTTTTTCAATTTTACTATCACCGCTATTTAAAATGTATTCAACAAGGATAGAGAAAAATCACGTGACTTTAAAATGGTATTTGTTGGACTTTATATCCCTTCTAGGCCGCTAGCTTCACCTGACTGCTTAAGATTCTTAAGTCATTTTTACTGTTTCTTCAGATATTTCAACGACTTCTCCATGTACTTCATTATGTTTTGGACCATGGAAAATCTAATATAGATTCCGGTCTACATTCTTGTAATAGACCCTTGTAGTGTTCTATCCATTGCTCTGCATATTAGCTCTGGCCTTTCCTGGGTTTTTGACATTTGATATAAATCTTCGTACCTCTGAGCATTTCCTTCCTCCTATGTAGGTGTTAATTCCTTCACATTTCTTATCCCATGATTCGTTCTTAGCTATAGTGATGCACATTCATAGTTGTCTTTATGTGTCTTTATAAACTTCATAAGGTCTTGTTCGTTTTTTGTTGTTAGCCATTTCAGATATTTTTGCTACTTCTCTTGGACTAATAGCTCTATCTCCTCGTTCTACGTTCTACCAGTATTTCTTGTTGGTATTTTTTTCCTTCGTTCGACTCCTTATAGTGTGTTGTCATAGAGTTTATTGAAGGTACATTCTTCAGGGTTCAATAGTTTGCTGTCGAGTCGCCACAGTACTGTTATTTCTAAAACTGTCAAAATTGTACTTTTGTTGTATCCACTGTGTCGGTTAGTATGAGTATGGTATTGGTGTTTTGTTCCTCTGGGTTCTCGTTCGTTTTCCTAAATTGCAACTTTAGTTTTGCTCTTACTTCCAAGCTTCTGAATTGTTTTAAAATGCTTTTCGAAATTTCAAATAGGTTTTTTAATGTTTTGAGGCATTCTAAAATGGTCCTGAAGTTTCTAAAAATGTTCTGAAGTGCTTTTGGCAATTCGTAATCGAATTTTAAGTGTTTTGAACTTCCCAAAAGGCTTAGGTATTCAAGTTCTAAAGTATTCTGTAACTTCTAAATTGAATAAAACAGGAATTCTACGGGAAATTTCTGTAGAAAAGACGTCCCTTGGATGTCCACAAATGATATTCAAGACACAAATCCAACGTCTTTCAGGCGCCTGCCGGACTATAAGACCTGAAAAAAGAGTCTAAGACTTTTTATTGTGTTTTTAGATTGGTTTAACAATGTGCTATAAAACCAAGCTTTCAATACTACAGATTTTTACTATCAACTGATAAATGGAACAGAGTCATCAACTATTTTCCAAGCATCCACTCAAGAAAATTGACGAATAAAAACATCTTTTAGCTAATGAGTCTTAAATTTTTATTGGTCTATTAGTCAAATCGACGAAAAATCCACAAAGGACTTTATTACCTGTTGGGGTCTAAGTTTTCACTGAAATCTGCATTTGAATGAATCTAAAAGTATTGCCAATTAAATAAAGTGCCCCTTTCTTCATGGAATCTTGAATGGTTCTGGCTATCATCATATTTCTTAGAACCTTTATAGGTACTTTCACATCTTTAAGCCTCACCATGACTCAATAAAACTTGACTTAAAGTTGAATTCATGCTTGGTTGGGCCCCAAAGTCAATTTCCTGTACAGAAGAGCCAATTCCATAACCGGAACTGTTTTTTTTGGCGCCCGAAACCCTCTATATAGTTTTTATAGTTAGAATAGAGCTTCAAAACATTTGGACAGTTTATAACAATTTCCTCAGACCGTTATCAACATTATTACTTATGTTGAAAATGATCTTCTTGATTTCTTTTGAAGTATTTTAAATTCCCCTAACAAACAAAATTCATTCATTTATAATCCTAAAGCATTCACTTTTATATTTTTAGCGCCAAGGTACGCTTTGGGGCTTTGGTGTATATAATTCTAGAAGAATTTTACCTGTATTCTGTCCCTGTTTACAAGGGACCCCAGATTTTCCGTTAGAAAAAAGACTTCGGTTAGGTGACTACTACCTTCAGGTAGAAACCGAGCGTGCCATATTACCTAGAATTTCGCCGGCGAGCGGTAAATGGGTTCTATTAGCTTGTAAATAAAATATTTGTCTTCACGGTTCACATACAAGGAATTTTACCTAGGAATTGAATAAAGTTAGTGCCATGTCACGTTTGTAGCCTTCATAGAGATGAGCTCTAAGTATAAGAACATCAAGAAATAATTGTCTTGATGCCCGCATATTTAAAATTCCATTCTTTCGATCGTTGACCTTTTCCAATTAGTTTTTAGATCTTCTTTGATCCGAAAGTAGCCACTTTCACATTCTATTTTGACAGTATTTCGTGAAAATACTTCTTTATAAGCAACTGGTTGTCCATCCATCAAGCATCATATCGACCGTGGTGGAAAAACAAAGGCGTGGTTGAAATTAAGCAACCTAATCGGGCATCAATCCCCTATTACCAATTTTTTTTTTTGAGGGTTGATGATTCCACATATTTTAATCCCTCTAAGGCTTCTCCACAGTTGGAATTGTATTCATATTCGCCCGGCGAGCGACGCAGCCACTTTCAAGTCGGGGTATTGATTTTGCCTTTCGTTGTCGTCATAGCCCTCAATCTTTCCAACTCTACGCACCGCACCCCATAAGGCCTCGAAGGAGAGAGGGACCTTTCCCGAAATTATTGTCCTCTCAGAAGTGAATAACCATCCTCCCTCCAAACATCTTAAAACTTTTCGGCCGCTCCTTGGAACTTCGTTTCGATCGATTTTTATGGGATGCGGTTTTAGGTAAACAACCGAATTAGAAGAATCTTCACACAAAGTGCAACAGTCTGTTTTTGTTTGTTGAAATTCATGGATAAAGTTTAGCCATTGAAGTCCTTTGAGAGGAAATTAAGCTCATCAATATTAATTTGCCTTTTGCTGGTTTTTGATTTTTAAATATGGAGTCAAATTTCACAGATTTAATGGCCTTTATTTGGTTTAAAATAGTCTGCTATTTAAATATTTTCAGCCCTAGGCAGATTGCAGTTTCATGAGAAACTCAATTAGTGTATATAAGCTGATTGTTCTAGAACCAGTGGCGTGGCCGAAGGGCTCGGCAACCATTTGGATCGAAACTGTTTAAAATTGGACTTTTTCCTTGAAAATTTGGATCGTAAATAAATTGGTAGTTTCCCTAGAGCTCAAACTGACTTGAATTATAGTTTGCTTAGAGCTCAAACTGACTGCTCTATAGGTCCTTCCTATGGATGAAAACAAAATAGTATTAGGTATACAGGGTGTCCCCAGGTGATAACTTCGGAAAGTTTCATCGAATGTTTCACTTTGTGATTTTTTATCATTTTCTTAAAGAAAGCCTAAAGCAAATATGGCATTGCTGATTTTGTAATTTAATTTTCTATAACGAAAATACCATAAGTTACACATTTAAGATTTCTAAAGTTGCTGTCACTTGACCAAAACTGAAGCGAAAGTGGTGAAATTGGATGACACATGTAAAAGCGCAACAAAAAGTTACCTAGCCCTGTATTAAAAATTGGATCATATATTTACTAACTCTGATGATAACTCGGTATGTCAGGGTACTGACTTTCCTAATTTTATGCTTATCTGCTCTACTACATAGTTCTGAGATTAAAAAATGTCCATCATTTTATTATTGGCAGATTCATTTGATGGATACGGAGATGAGTTCATAGTTCATATTGATATTGTGCAATTGACAATTCTGTGTTGTTTCTGAAGAATTTGAAACGCGTTTGGTTAAGATTTACTATGCTATGTTTCATTGCAGTTGATAGTTCGATACTTTCATTATAGATTTCAAAACAGTGTTTGGGTGTGTCAACAATTTTTTATTTTCTTTCTCTAGAAAATCTAATTTCAGAGACTTGATTTAAAAAGAATGCACCCTCTCACATTTTGATGTGTTTTCAAAATGCCAGTGAGGAGAAAATTTTGAAACTTCTGTGGTGAAAAGAAGAAAAAAAGGAGCTCATCATACTGAAATTTCAAATTGATCTTGTGACTAACAACAATATGAAAAATTCTAGAAAATCTACTTTCAAAGATCAAATTTTAAAAAATGCACCCTCTCACATTTTGATGTATTCTCAAAATACCCAGTGAAGAGAAAATTTTGAAACGTCTGGAGTGAAAAGAAGAGAAGAAGCTCATCATATTGAAATTTCAAATTGATCCTATGACTAACAACAATATGACAAATTCTAGAAAATCTACTTTCAAAGACAAAATTTTAAAAAATGCACTCTCTCACATTTTGATGTGTTCTCAAAATACCAGTGAGGAGAAAATTATGAAACTTCTGGGGTGAACAGAAGAAGAAAAGGAACTCATCATACTGAAATTTCAAATTGATCCTGTGACTAACAACAATATGACAAATTCTAGAAACTCTACTTTCAAAGACTAAATTTTAAAAAATGCACCCTCTCACATTTTGATGTGTTTTCAAAATACCAGTGGAAAGAAAATTTTGAAACTTCTGGGGTGAAAAGAAGAAAAAAAGGAGCTCATCATACTGAAATTTCAAATTGATCTTGTGACTAACAACAATATGACAAATTCTAGAAAATCTACTTTCGAAGACTAAATTTTAAAAAATACACCCTCTCACATTTTGATGCGTTTTGAAAATACCAGTGAGGAGGAAATTTTTAAACTTCTGGGGTGAAAAGAAGAAGAAAGGGAGCTCATCATACTGAAATTTCAAATTGATCCTGTGACTAACAACAATATGACAAATTCTAGAAAATCTACTTTCAAAGACTGAATTTTAAAAAATGCACCCTCTCACATTTTGATGTGTTTTCAAAATACCAGTGGAAAGAAAATTTTGAAACTTCTGGGGTGAAAAGAAGAAAAAAAGGAGCTCATCATACTGAAATTTCAAATTGATCTTGTGACTAACAACAATATGACAAATTCTAGAAAATCTACTTTCGAAGACTGAATTTTAAAAAATGCACCCTCTCACATTTTGATGTGTTTTCAATATACCAGTGAGGAGAAAAATCTGAAACTTCTGGGGTGAACAGAAGCAGAAAAGGAGCTCATCATACTGAAATTTCAAATTGATCTTGTGATCAACAACAATAGGACAAATTCTAGAAAATCTACTTTCAAAGACTAAATTTTAAAAAATGCACCTTTTCACATTTTGATGTATTTTCAAAATCCCAGCGAGGAGAAAATTTTGAAACTTCTGGGGTGAAAAGAAGCAGAAAAGGAGCTCATCATACTGAAATTTCAAATTGATCCTGTAACTAATAATAATATGAAAAATTCTAGAAAATCTGCGTGTTTTCTCTGGAAAATACTACAAAATTATAGAAAACACGCGTCAATCGTGAAAAATTATCGGTAATTTTGAAGCTCTGGTGGTATTATCCCCGCAAAACTTCTAGAATGCTCAAGAACTCTTAAAGCTAAGTTAGAATACTTTAGAACTTGAATAAGCCATTTAGAACGTTCCAAAACACTTTCCAGAAGCATTTTGAAAGCCTTTAGAACAATTTAAAAACCTCAGAATTATTTCAGAGAGCCTTATTGCGCCTTGTGCCAGGAATAGACAAAAATTGAAAGTTATTAAATGAGTAATGATAAGGAAATATTACTTAACGTTAACATAAACTTGAAATCAGCTCCTTAAAATCTACCTTATGAATTGAGGGAACTTTGATATAAGGTTAAACTTGTATTAGAGATGTGTTAACGTTATTCTGTACTTTGAGGTGACATTGAAATACCTGCCCTTTACCTCTTTTGGTTCGGGTTTGTTGGTAACTCCAATTAATTTGTTTTGATGATTGCTCTTGCCCACCATCCGATAACTGAACTTCAGAGGCTAATAAGAAGCTAAAGAGTCTACCATTCAAAGTGTCTGTTCATTAAAATTTCGATGCTCCGTTTGATGTATAATATTATTGAGGGGTTCAACGAGCCAAACGGTTTGTAAGTTATCAGCCCCCAAAAAAATAAAAAAATTAAAATAAGCCGATAGGGATAAATATAGGTAGCCAGAAGGGTAGGGGGAGCGAATTCCTAGAAGCTAATACGGTGTGTGTATGTATAACTGCCGAAATTTTCGGCGGGCCACGGAGTTCAAGGTCGGACCACCCCTACGTCCCGTCCGTCACCCTGTTCCCTTCGCCGCCCCTCTTCGTTGTTGCTCCCCAACACCGTACACCAAAGTTCGGGAGAGCAGCTGCGAGGTGAGCCAAGTGGCGCATTGCATTAATCAGGCGAGCAACAACAACGAACCGAACGGCAGCGGTTCTTCGGACACACGCCGGCACCACTCACCTGCCGCACAGGGCCAAAATAAAACAACCCCAACTTTTTTTTTTTAATCCGACGAAAAGTAATAGGCCATCGAAATTTAAGGAACCCAGCAGCACGCTTAGACGACATCGATAAATGGACTATTAAACTTTCTGATGCGTACATTTGGCTCACTGTACTGATGTACCCATTGAAAATTTGCTTCAACGATTGCCTCAACTAAATGTGAAACTCGGAAGAATTAAATGAAACTCTAGCGGAATTCATCATCAGGAATAAAGAATTTAAATGTGCAAGAAGTTATTTTTTTCTTTTGAAAATAGCTTTGCTTATGATGATAACTGAGCAACAGTAAGTATTCAAACCGTAATCCTGATCTAGAATACAAGAAATGGTGCCAGTGCATGGGCGATTAGAACTCATTTCAGAAAGTGAAGGAAGCTTAAAATAGGTACAAATAAAGTGATAATAAGTTATACAATAGGCCACTTCATAAAATGATTTGATAACCGAATAATTAAACTGTTGCGAAAACGCTGGCTAGGACTGTGACGTCAGAATCTCAAAATTGCGAGGATGCCGAATTTTCCGTTAGTAAATCATTCCAAAACATGACTGCGTCGAATGTACTACGAAGTGGTAACTTAGTACATTTATTAATTCAATTTTATCTCATGAGACGTATTCGTTTCGTCTCGCAGTTCACTTCAGGGCCCGTATTCTCGTAACCAGGGAACAGCGTTCTCAAGCGAACGATTGCTCTTTGTGTTTGTCAGTATTATGGAAATAACAATAATATGGGCGACTAAGACAGAGTAATTCGTTCTCTTGAGAACGATATTCGTGGGTTACGACTGTTACGAGAATACGGGCCCAGATCGAGAATGGAAAAAGTAGGTTCAATTCGATAACTCTCAGCTGTCAGTTTGTCAGTTGTTCGTTCGGTGTAGAAACCTCTCTTTTTTTTTAATTTGATCTAACTGAACCGGAAATATTTCTAGTTCACTTCTTGTGATCTAGATTATTTTTTTGTTGGTTGTGGTAATGAAATAATATATCTATCTTTCTCTAGCTTATGTGGATTCGTCGAGTCGAAAATCGTAACATCAGTTGTATTTTTATTTCATAGTCGGAGAAGCGTTCAGATAACGTCAAGCTATATGTATCCTTGTCTTTTATTAGCTTAATTTTGTTTTGGTTTCACTCAGTGGAACTAGTTCGGAATCGTTCTGCACATGCGCGTCTTATATAAAGCGTTTTCGTTTTTTTTTTTCAGAATCGTAATCAAACTTTATAGGCGATTTTCAGCCTGGAATGATTATTATTTGGTTATAACCAATGCATTTCCGCCGTCGCGGTTTTAACCAAAGTAGGGGAAGTTGTGACGTCACATATCAGCTGATTTGCTTTTGGTATTTACCATTTATAACCGATTATAACCCAGCTTTGGACTTGAGTTAATCTTTTGGTTACAGCTTTTTGATGTTATTGTTGTTATTTTTGGAATTTGTATTGGTGTTTTGTGATTTTGCAGTTGCGTTGTAGCCTGGCACAATAAAAGAAGTATACATTCACTCACTCACTGCAATTCACCATGTTTAGATCGAGGTTTAGATCATCCCCAAAGAAAATCTGTTCGATAAACGAGACTAACGAGAGATTCAGCTCCATTTTTTGTACCTGAACAAAAATCTGTTGCTGAAACGAAAAAACAAATAAGAATAATAAACATATTTCTACACTGCTATAACCAAATCATTTCAGCGATTAGTTCCTTGGGTTATGATTCTTGAATGGTGGGGGGCTATGACGTCACACTTGGCTGTCAAAGTTGTCAACCAAAAGAATAACCACGGTATTTACCGATAAATAATCATTCCAGGCTGAAAATCGCCTTATGACAGTGTTTCCGATTGAATCATATAAGAACTTGGAGCAGGTAAAGGTAAAGGAGTAGTAACATGGAGTTGGAAAATGAAGCCGTTTTTTTTTTCAGGTATTTTGGCTCCAAAAAAATCACAGCAATAGCGGTATAGGCAATTCAATGCTTTACCTGTATTTTGGTACCAAACACCTTTCAAAAACTTGGCTTCACTTAGTTCCATAAGAATGCCGCGTTCCTACTCCTTATATCTGTAGGACAGCGCTTTACCTGCTCTAAGTATAAGAACAATTCTGGGATTGAAAAAAAGGTACTCTCAGTTCTTGCTTGAAGGAGGAACTGTGTTGGAATTTTGTGATTTGCGGTTTGTTTTGGTTCCGAATCGGTTCAGAACTATTTTTCGCGAGGATAACCAAGCATAATCTTTTGCTGTATTATGTGGTGTGTTATTTGTGTCATACTCCCCTAACTCCCCCACCATCAAATTCTGGGATACTCGAGGATCAAGAACACTTAGGTCCAGTTGTACAATCTCGGTTCAAAACAAAGTTCAACTGAACTTGACTGGTACTTGAGCTTTCCCATTTAAAATACATTGCTGTCACTTGTCAACTATTAATCAAATTCTATCAATTTTGACAGCAATGCATTTCAAAGGGGGAAGTTCAAGTACCAGTCGAGAGTCGAGTTCAGGTGAACTCTGTTTTGAACCAATAAGATTGTACAACTGGGCCTTAATTTATTCTGTGAGAACCCATGACGTGAGAACAGACTGAAATCGACCTTTTCTACATTTACAATCGACGAAAAAATTAACTCACTAGCACAGCCTGAATCACAAGCATTCCATCGAGGGCTGCGGGAGACGTCATCACTATTATCTGCTGATAGTGACGTCATTCGCAGGCTCCAAATTTTATCAGGAGGGAGTTAGAGGATGTATGACACAATCGACTCATCACCATAACATCTCTGTCCATAACCCAGCATACTCGAGTATGCTTGATTATCCTCGCGAAAAATTGCCTAGTATTTGAACACTCCGCAACTGTTGGAAAATGATGTAAATGTAAGTTTCTGTCTCTATAGATATCTTTCTGGGAGTGACAATCTCATACAAAAAAAATTGTATTTTTCTCATGTGATAATCATCATATTTATATGGCAGACATTCTAAAACATCGAAGTGCATATTTGTAACAAATTACACACAAAATAGTAACAAACAGTGTAACCCCATTTGTTAATGAATTAACAAGAGGCCCATAATATGCTCGGTTTGCTCAGCGAATAATTATTAGGGGTGGGTTGATAGTTTAATAAGAACAGAATGGTAAGGGCGCCACTGAATTTAAAATAAAATAATAATCAAATTACATAAAATATGGAAGGGTGAAGATTCAGAAACACACCTGAAAAAAAAAATCTCATCTGCAGACGGTAATTGATAACTCTGAAAAGGAAATGATTAAATAACTCAACCAAATCCTGACATAGGTAAACTAACCAATTATACGGTCCATTAGTCTTTGGAAGGTGGCCGGCGTGGAATGGAGTCCAAACGGCATCACTCCGTACTGAAATAAGCCTAAGCCAGGCACTACAAAGGCGGTTATCGGTTTACTGTGATCGGTCAGCGGGATTTGCCAGTTTTTGTGATCAAGCAGCTTTGCACAATCCCAAATTTCGAACCAAAACAAAGCTATTGACAATTATATGACAAAGATATCCAAATGTACTGAAAATGAAACTCGTTATTTCACAGCTTACTAGCTTAGAACGTAGTTGCGTCCTTTACTGCGCTGAAGGATAGGTATAATCGCTGAAGTCTTGTTACTTAGTAAAATGAACCTAGATGTTTGTTTTCATGTTGCCAAAAATACCAAATCTTCTCTAAAATCTGTATCATTAGCTGTAAATGATAAAATGCCAAAATATAATCGATTTGTACTAATTCTCTCTGATTTAATGGGAAGATTAATCCCTGATAACTCGACAGAAACGTAAAAGACTTGGAAATGTCTCTGACTGGACGTTAGAACGTTATAGAAACGTCAGTTAAAGTAACTGAGAACGTCCAATAGACGCTTGTTTGTAATGCAAATGTCAAAACTTCAAATGTCATAGAGACGTCGAAAACGCCTCAATACCAACTTTATGAAAAAGCTGTGAATAACTGGCGTTTAAGAGAGCCGCGAGCTCTGTGGCCTATGTGAGCTATTTTCAGATTGTTTTAAGTAGGGGATGTTTCTTTTGGCTTCGCAATTTAGGCCAATCCTCACTATAATCTTTCGCAAGTCTCAATGGCCATGTGAGTTTAGTATCTATTAGAAAACTAATATGAACTATTGCTCCAAAGAAAAATTTGGATTTACCAAAGATATTTACACTTCAAATGCTGGATTGTGTCATATCACTCTTCTGAGCTTTGAGAAGAGGGCAATCATTCCGAAAATCAGGCACCTGGAGGGAATATCCAGGCTTGAAATTTTTCCCCTAGATAGAGAGAAGGTGCATTGCAATAAAATTTAACGGACCTCTCAAGCTGGGAACGTTAACTATCAAATTATATTATATTACAAGCCAAAAAGTGTTGCTCCAAATTCCGGAAATTGAACAATTTATACTCTGTTCACTACAACAAAAACTATATTAATTTTCAGATTATTTGGAGCGAAAAGTAACTTTCAAATTATATGGCATCCAGCCCAAAAGCGCGGTTCGCATAGAAATACGTTTCCAGTTTCCAGAAAATGAAGGCGAGTTTTGCGAACACAAGAAACAAAGTTCTAAAAATGGAATTTTTACCAAGAACTCTTGACAGGAAATATGTATGAACTTATGAAAAATAGTACAGATTCAATTAAAAAAATATGGAAGCCTAAGAAAAAAAAGGCTTTAAATTCATAAAGCCCTCTTAAATTATCACCAAATTCATTGAATATTATAACTCTTGTTTGTATACAAGATTAAAAAGTTCTCTTTACAATGATGTATCCGAGCCTTTTTTTCCATCACCATCGGGATTCTTTTGATTATTATTACGGGTACTTGTGTTCGTGTGTGTACGTAGGCAGAGAGGGGCTGCAAAAACATGTTATAAAGCAGGGATCACATTCATTTTTTTTTTCTTTCGTCCTCAAGAATTAACACTCGTTAGAAGATTCGGTGAGCGCACATCGGACAATGCGTGCCCGCACGTGCACCGGTGCCCGGTTCTTTTTGTTCGGTTCTTCCTTTCTTGGCCCCGCTGGAACCCAATTAAAAAGGATCACTCTCGATGGAAGTGGGATGGTGAGCCTCCTTTCTTGGCCCAAGGCTATAAAAAGCTTCAAATTCATCCCTCTAGCTGCAATATATAGTGGAAAGAGGCTGTGGAGTGAGTTTTGAAATCTTCCAAGATAAAACAATGAATCTCATTTGATGTGCCATTAAATACCTAATTCATAAAACAAACTTATTTATTGATAAGTTGTTGGGAGGTCTTCTTGAAATAGATTTATGTTCTAACTAATAAAATCACTACTATACTTTACAAATCAATTTTTCACGGATCGGGTTTTATGGGTTGTAAAATCTATAACGCAATTAGTCAAGGTCTAATAACAATTCGAGGAGAATTTTGATTTTGTTAAAATAGATTCCCATTTTTCAGCTTGTATAAGTGCCCTTATTCCTTCGCGAACAGTCTATTTTGTATATGGTTGACATTTTATGGCAACCTTTCTTATTATAATGTTGATAAACATGCCCCTAAACTATTGGTTTTAAAGGGTAGATAACGATATTCTAAAATGTGAATAAGTTTTCAATTAAATTAACGACAGCAACAAAAGGCTTCATGTCTAATTCAAAAAATAAATTAATAGGTTTACTGGCAAATGCAGATATAAACTATAGACGATTTGAGTCAAAACAATTTTATTTGTCTTATCTTGTTCATACGTAAAACTATGTATGAGTAATGAGATTTCAATCCTCCTTTTAGCACTGGTTGTAGATTTTTTAATCAACAACCACATTAATTAAGATCACGAAATGATTCAAATATCAGGCATTTACACGTGTTACTCTAGGAAGTAAGGAGTAAAAACTGTCAAATATATTGATTTTTTGCATCTAAGTGAGAAAAAATTCATAATTCCGTTTCTGAGCCAGGGATCCATTCGCGGTTTGGTCTGTTCGATAAAAAGACCTTACTCAATAAATCCTGAAAATTTGAAGTACCTGTGATTGTAGATTGTATGGGGAGTCGTTTCGGCTTTCCAGCCGCTCAGCACTGCTACTGCTACCTTTGTAGATATTTTGTACTGTAACTCTACATCTTAAATTGTATCCAGAGTAGCGTAGACTTCTGCCGAATGAAGCTATTTTTCTCTCAGTTGAGCCCACTTCTTCTGGTGACAGTGTTGCCCCCTCGAAGAATTTGAGCCTCTTGGGCTGGATATTCGCAGAATTGGTGCTCTGCAGTCTCTATTATTTCTGAGCAGAATCAGCAGAGATCGTCTTCTGCTCTGCCCATTAACCTTAAGTGGTATTTCACCGGGCAGTGTCCTGTGAGCAGTCCTACGACCATTCTGATGTTCAGGAGCTGTTCAGCTTTTTTTTCTGAAAAGGTGATAAATCTTTTTAACTGTCTTAGTCCCGGAGTGTGCCTCCAATATGATGACAGTTGGTCTTTCTCCCATTTGTTGAGTTCTTCCATAATGTGGCTTTTCGTTAATCCACGATAGGACTCTAGTCCATAGTATGGTGTTGAGGCCCCTTCTTTTGCGAGGTAGCAACTGCTTCTTCGTTTCCTTCTATGCCTCGATGACTAGGCAGCCACATCAGCGTTACCTGGTTGTGTGTCGCTAGTGTTTTTAGGGTCTGTTTACACTCCCAGAGTAGTTCTGAGGTGCATTTGAAAGTCGTATGGCTTTTAAGATAACAGCATATATTTACGGCAAGCAGTTCGGCTTGAAATATTGTAAGATGTTTGTCCAAAGCCTAAAGTTAGGGCCGGAAATGCCCAGTCCAGCTCCTTCCGTTAGTTTGCATCAGTAGTACAGCAACAGGGGTATGACTACAAAAATCCGAACATAACCTCAATCTTTCATTCTTGACACGTGGTGGATGCGCCGTCGTTGACACGAAGGTGGATGCATCGTCGGCGCCATCTTGTCAAACGTCATGGCGCCATCTAGCGTACATAGTGTGAAGTTCGTAATACAGGATGCTGTAGTTGGGACCCGTAGGGCTCCGCCCCCCAAAAGGGGGCCCGCAGGGCTGCGCCCCCCAAAAAGGGGGCCCCGGATTTTAATATGGGTACCAGAAAAAGGGGTGGGGGGAAATGTTTTCCCGCCATCTTGTCAACCGTCACCTGTCAAACGTCATCTGTCAAACGTCATCTGTCAAACGTCATGACGTCATAGCGGGAGTTTTGAGTAGTTCCGGGTTCTGTGATGACGTCATAGCGACCTGGGTCACGTCCGTGGAGTCATTTAGAGTACATAGTGCAAAGTTTGATTCATGGTTCGGGTTCTGTGATGACGTCATAGCGACCTGGGTCACGTCCGTGGAGTCATTTAGAGTACATAGTGCAAAGTTTGGTTCAGGGTTCAGGTTCTGTGATGACGTCATAGCGACCTGGGTCACGTCCGTGGCGCCATTTAGAGTACATGTGTCAAGTTTGATGTGTCTTATAACAGGATGCTGTGGTGGTGACGTAACTATGAGGGTCCAGCAGCTAGCTTCATGTTGTACCTGGTAGAGGGTGTTCGAACTTAAGGATGATACACACCTACAGTATTGCTCATTGACCTCGTGTGCTACCATTTACGACGCCATAACTAAGTCATCAGCTGTTTAAACAACCTACGTCAAGGCGAGAAATAACATGCTGCTTACGTCACAACTGGTGATTTAACGTTGGGGAGAGAGTGGATTTGTTCCACACAGGCCTTATGAGGATAGGCTATCCTGTAGTAGTAGTGTGTATTATCCTTGGTTGGAACCAACGTTTGATGGGAAAGAGGCCTCGTTTTTTTATTAAAAACATACATTTTTTAAGACAACGATTTCAAAAAGCGAATATTTTTCATCAATAAACTGCTTAATATGATCCAATCATTTTGGTGGTACGTCTTGGGAGCAACACTGCGTTATCGTCAAATTCGATGAGTATTTCAAATCCATAGCTAAAAATATGCCACAATTGTATCGATTACCTAAGTATATAAGATATTTACTTACTAGGTTAAAATAATAATTTCTGTACAATAGTTTTATGATCTACCTTAATTTGTATAGTTTATTGGTTCCAGTAAAGATTTGCAATTATTTTGAGGTCTCTATCGTAGAAAATATTGGGAACTTTCACTCTATACCAGATCTTATAATTTTCTCAGTGTTTTTGATCCTTTGTTATAAAAAGACAGGCCTTGTTGATTGATTTCAAATCCATATCTAAAATATTCCATAATTCTATCGATATCGATATTCACTTACTTGGTTAAAATGATAATTGTTGTGCAATAATTTTATTGTTGTTGACGAGTCTCAAACAAGACTAAAAGAGCTTAGTTATTATAAAATCCGATTCAAACTTCGAATTAACAACATAACATACAAAAAACGCTGTCAAAATATTGGAAATTTCACTGTCTATGAGGCTTCAGGTCTTGTAATTTTCTCAGTGTTTTCAATCCTTTGCTATAAAAAACAGGTCTTGTTGTTGATTGATATTAGTATATAAGATATTTACTTACTTGGTTAAAATCAAATTAATTGTTGTACAATAATTTTATATTTTCCACTGGTGACGAGGTTGAGCAAACTGAAAGAAGCTTGTTATTATAAAATCCGATTTAAACTTCGAAGTATCACATACAAAAAACACCGCTAAATGCAAACGCTTAATCGGCAGTTTTTTTATCTGAATTATATCAGGACCGTTCGCAGAAATCGCCCGAGAAAAACAACAACACATTTTAAAGATAATTTTTTAGTTTAAGGCGTAATTATTAAGTTAGATATTTGATATGTCCATTTTTATTTTAAAAAAGGTGACAAATTCAATCGATTTATCAAAATTTAAAAGAATAGATTTAAATTAGCATCGTTGACATTTTATGAGCCAATAACCCTATGCAATACAAAATTTAAGTGGATACATTGTTACCTGTAAAAGATGAGGATTCAATTTTTATTCTTTGTACAAAAAACGCAGCATCCAGTACCAGTACTTTGAACCTGGATTTTCAAAGTTTAGTTTCTTGTGCGATAAGTGTCGGTTTCGAAAAACTGTAAGTACTATTTTTAAATATCTAAGTGATGTAGGATAAATCATGCCCTGAGACATATTTTAAATTAACACAAACCTCGATTATTGAATTATTTTTATTTTCCTTAACACATAAACATATTGTTTGTTTTTTAAAAATACAGACAACCCTGAGTACCTACCTATTTCTTAATTTAATTCCAATAGTTTTTTACGCAGCAACTTGAATTTACTTTTACACTTACATTTGCACAAAACTCAAATTTCTTTTTCTAAAATTTAGGTAGGTTCTTTAACCAATTTAAACTGGTTTTATTTTTTCATTTACTTTAAAAAAAACCTCCATAAACAGCGAATTTTTAATTTTATGTACAAAATCGTTCACCAGGAAGGAGATAACCTGAAACGTCATGGGATTGCTAATCATCTTCCAAGATCTGTAACCAGTGTGGTGGGATTTTTAAAGCAGAGGGGGCTATCCAACACCATCAAAACACCCAGCTCCAAGAGAGCCTCCAAACGAAAGGCTGAAGATCCCACCGCCCCCATGATGAAGCAAGCTAGACTTTTGCTGGTAAGTTGACATTAATCGCATTTTTTAAATCTAATTTAATTATTTTCAGGACCTTCAATATCAGCCACATGCCGGTGGTGTGAGTATTGCGATTTGGAGGCACCGATAAATCAATGGGTTGATCATCTTCGGTGTCTCTAGCACCGAGCCAACACCTGGTGAAGCAGGAGGAAGACGTTAGTCTTGTCAAAACATCTTTCAAGAACCGAATCGAAACATAGCGGCTTTCATCAAAGCAGGACCCTATCAGCGTGAAGCACGTTTTGAAATTAGCTGTGGCATACCTATCCAGTATTCGGACGGACGGAGGACACAATTACCAGGATAGCAGAAAATGCGTATGCGAAAAAAATAATTTAGAGCAAACAGTTGAATAGCGCAAGGATATGAGAAAACTAACTTCGCACATTCTTGAGCAACCGACCCACCGAATTCAGCAAACATGCGTACACGTACACGAGAAGAAGGGGTTTTAGAACTGGTTTTTCCTTTAACAAATCACGGTAACTATGGAATAACATAATAGAGGACTAAAATATGACACAACCACTTTCAAGTTGAAACTGGAAGTAGCCTATAAGGGGCCCAAATAGCCTCAGTAAAGTGCTAGAAAGATACCGGTTGCCACTACCACCCCCTGCTCAGAAATAAATTTGGTCATTTGGGTTTTCAGGCATCCTGAACAAAAAGTTCACAGAATTCCAGGAAAAAGAAAGCGGTGTGTATCATTTCAATTGCAGTGTTATATACTAAACAATGTCTCTTACAGGCTGGACGCTACAACAACTTTAAGCTCTAAATATAAGTATCAATAGGATCATAACCCTCTAAAAGCTTATTCATATCTGCCAGTACCAGGATAACCTGTAACGTCATGGGAGTTGCCGCACATCTGCAATCAATGTGGTGGAATTTTTAATTCATTTCATCCACAAATAACATGGGTTGAGGAAAAAAGTATGCGGAAATTTGGGATCTGTTTCTATTTAAATACTCAATATCTATTGAAAAAAAAAAAAATATATTCAAGGGTGACGATAAAGACGTATTTCATTTTTATGATTATGAATATTGATACAATTTAGATGGTAGTCGCACTCACAGTCCCATTAACCATATTGGCAATGATTGTTGAGAATAAAAATAAGCTTTAGTATAAACTATGTTTTATTCTCCTGAGAATGACAGAGATGAAGCCACCATTGATCTCTGTATACCACCAACTCACAGTCAAATAGCGCCAGCACACACTTAACATAATATCATACAACTTTTATTTATGTTCCAAAATTGTATCAAGATTATTTTCATTTCAATAATTTTTGAAAAGAAACTTCTTAAACGGCTTTCTGCTATTTGGACGACAATGGAGAGTGATTTGAAAAACGCGTCACGGGCAAATTTCGTTACTCGAGAGAGAAGAAAGATGTAACGTAAAGGAACAGAGAAAGACAGCTATTGATTGACACAAACCAAGGATTATAAGCGTCGAGAGGAGTGCCCATTATTGACAAGCGCCGATATTGACACAAACCAAGGATTATAAGCGTAAGGAGGATTGCCTATTATTGACAAGCGGTATTGGAAAAATAAAATCATTTCTGGCGAATTTCGAGGTTTTCCTGATATCTCTGGACAGCACTCGGAATTTTTGAAATATCAATGCAGCATAATAATGAGCACAAAGTTGCACTATACTTTCTTCTGATTCAACCGACGTCGGGTCTCTTTCCGTAGGATTCCAATACAGGATTCGAATAGGATTCAAAATAGCTAGTATTCGAATGCTACCCAAGTCTCCCAAAGTACCAAGTGTTATCACAGGAGTCTATTCGAAACATGCCGCATTAGTAATAATTATCAAACTTCAAACTTGTATAACAGGAGACTTTCTCATTGAAATGAAGCATTACGTTGATAGACTTGATACTGTTTACAATCCCAATCCCCATTAGTATACATGCCCCAGATGTAAGGGTGAAACTGATATACCCAATCGACTTTGTTTGCCTTACGAATTTTCACAATTTGTTGAACAAAAAAGGATACCATCCCATTATTTTGCAAAACCCGAACGTAGAACTAAATTATGAAGTTGTACTAGTAAATTTTCTGTTAAATAAAACTTTTGTTATTATATTTTTCTGCTTTTTATTTATAGCCTCTAGACTAGGTTAGGCTATAATAATATTTAAACAAAATTCAACGAGAGCATTGTGCACAACATTAGGATAGGCATCGAATACTATATTGTTAAGCTTTTTTAAGTCGACACTTTCCGTATGGGGAGCAAAAGAAGGAAGGATACGGTAAAAACAGGTGTGAGATCAGGTGACCATTGACGTACAATCGTAGGGAGTCACCCAACTCATATTGGAGTATCAGCTAGGGGATTCTTATCTTGTCACAAGTCGCTATGGCTCGCTAGCTGTCATTCGATACCTATTTCGATATCGGATGGAGAGTGATTCATATGTATTATTATCGAATTTCGTATCGACATCAAATAGACGGTGGTATGAAAAACGAGAAAAATCGACCTTCAAATTTGAATGATAGATGATAGATTATGTTTATTATTTTATAATTTATTTTTCGCTTCAATTCAGACTATTTTTACTTCTAAAGATTCCTTTCGCGTTGAAAATAATTTCAATTTTTAATATTATGTTTGCAACCGAAATCTTAAGGCAGCACCGTCAACAGCAAAACCTTCACTTTAGACGCACGACTCGTAGAGTAGGAGAAACTTAAATTTACATTTTTCTTCTCGTCTCTCAACTCCACACTTCCGTATTCCTTATGTGAGAATGACCGCGTTCACCAGCACTCAACATGTTGAGTGATTAGTCAGCGGCTTTGTTGAAAAAGATGAAATATAACGAAGGATTACATACACAAACGACAAACATAAAACATAAACTACAACACAATGACACCACAACTTGTCACTTCAAAATAAAAAAGGATAGCCAATCATTCGAACAAAGATCAGCAAATCGAAAAGCCGAAACGGGACCTCTTACTTACGTCAGAGAGTCGATCCGAACTAGCATAAGAATCAGCAATTCGACATCGAATTGGTCTTAAGAATTCCGCAGGATTATAAATGATGGACTGTATACGCATGCAATTTAATTCATTTTACCTACTCATCAATAACTGATAGCACAGTAGACTGTGCCTGACTCATCCATATAATATTATAGGTCCTGCAAAATATTAATGAAACCGAACAAACACACTGCATACATAAAACGTACATTTTATGTCATATTCACGTTCATACGTCCATATGACCTATTCACTGATCTCGAAAATAAATGGATAAACAAAGAACGCTACTAATGCTGCTAATTCACGAGGTCAAAATCTAAACAAAAACAACTGACTGGGACAGCTGTGAGCATGCGCAGTAGATGCATGTATTGTGCGTACACAAAATCTGGCCGATGAAAATGAAGGAATTTCGAAACTTAGAACAGTTGTTCGAAAGAATAAGACACTGCGCAGGCGTAAGGCTGTTCCGTTGCACAACTGTTCGTAGAATATTGATCCCAAACTTTCGCACAAATTATGCAAATCAAGCCGTATGAATTGTTTATCCATTTATTTTTTAGATCAGTGGACCTATTCAGAACGTACATAAGACGTACATTTTAGTAAAAACATTCATATTACGTACATTTACATCCACCATTTTGGTTTTATGTTAAAGTGTAAAATACAAACAGGTCACTGTTTATTTATTTAATTCCTCGTGTCTAAGTTTAACTTTGTTTGAATCTCTGTTAATCCTAGTAATTCAAATCATTGGCTTAGAAAATCGTGTGTTTATTTTAGTGGCAGGCAGACGTAATAATTAAAAATTGATAAAAAAATTTCTTGCCTCGACTGGAATTTAAACCCAGGACCCCTGAATTTCCAGTGCAACGCTGTAACCAACTAAGCTACCAGGAGCTGTTTCATTTCTACCTTTTCGAATGTCGATCAAATCGGGAACGCAAAATAAATGGAAAATAGTATAGAAGGACTAACCACACAGCGTTTTTATGCCTAGGGAGTTTATCGATACCGTGGGAAAAATCTAGATCGACGATGCATTTGATCTGAAATTTCGGGGTTTGACCCGAACCAAACCCAAATTTTTGGGGAGTGTCCCGGAATTCGACCGCAGCTCCTTATCTCATGCTATCATCCTCAAAACACAGTTATCGTCCCGCCATCGAGCGTCATCTTCGTCGTCGTCTCGTCATCGATCGATTGCAAAAATTCTAGCCGGGGAATCGAGTCCTCAGACCATCACACCAAAATCCAGCACTGTAGACAAGGCACTAGATCCTTGAGTAATTATTTATAAAAAATGTTTGTAAGTAAAGTCTATACCAAGTCACTTGGACTAGCATAAAAACTAACTAAATCCCGGCATCCATCAGCTTTTTCTTTGTCAAACATGGACGGCGTAATTTCAAAAAACAGTACTAAAATTAATAATCAATAGACAGTATGTCAATCAATCATGATCGGCAATGGCCAATCAGATCTATTGAGTCCACGTTTACTGGTATCGAACGTGTACATGGAGGATGAAGCCAATCAGATAATATACCTATCCATTCTTACTTGTCTGGCTTCCAACGGGTACGAGGATCAATCAGTATAAATTTTGCTATATTTTTCAATATGTGATGCAGTATATTGACCATACGTTTATTTTAGGCTTGGTCCAAGTAACTTCGTATAGACTATAAAACGTTCTAACTATACAGGTCCAGAGACAATTATAAGTGTGTAGACAGCTATACAGGCCCAGAGACAGGTCCGATACAGCTTTTCGAGACAGATCTGTCTACACAGACTGCTTTTCGAGACAGCTTTTCGAGACAGGTCTGTCTACATAGACTCCTTTTCGAGACAGGTCTGTCTACACAGACAGCTTTTCGAAACAGGTCTGTCTACACAGGCAGCTTTTCGAGACAGGTCTGTCTACACAGACAGCTTTTCGAGACAGGTCTGTCTACACAGACAGCTTTTCGAGACAGGTCTGTCTACACAGGCAGCTTTTCGAGACAGGTCTGTCTACACAGATAGCTTTTCGAGACAGGTTAGTAGTAACGGGGGCACCTGAGCCTGAGAAATTTTTCGATACCGTGGAAAAATCTCTAAATCGGCGGCGCCTTTGATCTGAAACAACTATACAGGTCTAGAGATAGGGTTGTATACACCTATACAGGGCTAGAGACAGGCCTGTATACAGCAATGGTAAGCAAGGGTTAGTTTGGGTTAGTTATAGGTTAGCATAGGACCCCCCACGTCGTTGGGTCAGTTACGAATCTTCCCTAACTGACCCAACGACGTGGGGGGTCCTATGCTAACCTATAATAATTGTATATTTGAAATAATGTAATAATCTATCTCTCTCTCTCTTTAACTCATATTATGTACCTATATATTATATCGATTGATTAATAGGGTCACTAATAATAATTGTATGTATATATTTTATTTATCTGTAATGTTTTAATAAATAGTTCAATAATTATTGAATTTGATTTTTATTTTTCCAATTATTTCTTTGCTTCCAAAATTTACATTTTTATTGATTGACTAATCCGTAGGCAGTTCTTAGCTAGATCGAGATCGACGAGCTCAGTAAACTTTTCTGGACAAGAATTGTCGTCGGGCTTATTGAACTTCAACGACGTTGGTTGTAATCAAGGATAATACACTACTACTTCTACTACAGGATAGCCTATCCTCATAAGGCTGACCCAGGTCGCTATGACGTCATCACAGAACCCGAACCATAATTTAATATACGTAGCGATTTCGAAACGACTCGGAACAATCCCTTCCACGCACACTCCATATTACAGAAACCTGTAATTCCCCGAACCATAATTAACTATACGTAGCGATTTCGAAACGACTCGGAACAATCCCTTCCACGCAAACTCCATATTACAGAAACCTGTAATTCCCCGAACCATTCCTGTCGATCAATTGCAAGAATTCACCACACTCACGACAGATGGCGCCATGATGTTTGACAAGATGGCGCCGACGTCGCATCCACCTTCGTGTCAACGGCGGCGCATCCACCACGTGTCAAGAATGAAAGATTGAGGTTATGTTCGGATTTTGGTCCTTGAATCCCTGTTGCTGTACTACTTGCATCCATCTGTGTACCACAGAGATGCATTGTCTGCTTGTGGTAGGTAATTCTTTTATCTCCTATGATTGGCGCTCGTTTATTACCACTGCGAATGGGATCTCTAAGTCCAATCTGACCTTCATAAGGTCGCTTGGTTTGCTAGCATTCTCCAGTTTTATTATTCCAAAGATACGCAGATGTCCCCTCAGATCACCAGGCTTGAACTTGTCTGTTTGAAATAGCCTGTGAGCGCTGATTATGGCATCCTTTTTCACACATGAGAAGTGGAGGCATATTAAGCAGCGTCCCTAGGACTGCGGTGGGGAAGGTCGACATTGCTCCCGTTATTCCTAGGCATATCAGTCTCTGTAATTTGTTGATCTGAGCGATGACTTGCTGAGTTTTGGGCCACCATACCAATAAGGCGTATGTCACCATGGGCTTTATTATAGTTTGATCCCAAAGAACCATTAGGAAACAAAATCTCAACAAAAAAATTTTTGAAATTTCATCGTTTTAGTAAGAAGCTAGCTAGTTACTTTATAATTCAGATTTTGGAAAACTTTGAAAGGTCATAACTTTTTTATGAAATTTTCAGCGATTCTATCCCATTAGAGGAATACAATCCCTGAAAATTTCAACTCATAATAATAATAATAATAATAATAATAATTTTTGGACTTTTAGTTTCAGAAATAAAATCGTGTTAAGCAATTTGGGGTGATTTATCAATTTTTCAATTTTTCTGAGTGCCTTTTTTCATAGATTTCGGCTCCAAATCTGGGAATAATTCAGTGTATGGAGTTGTGGGGGTCCCAAAGAACGATTAGGACACAAAATCTCACCAACAAAAAATTTGAAATTTTATCGTTTTAGTAAGAAGGTAGCTAGCTACCTTATGATTTAGATTTTGGGAAACTTTGAAAGGTCATAACTTTTTTCTATTAAAGATAGTGCCAACTACTTAAGTAAATACCACTCTGTACATCAATTTTACTAAAGTGTGTCGACGAGTCAGCATTTATTTGATATAAATACCGCGCCGAAATCAATTACCGGCAGACTAAGGCTAGTGCAAAGTACCTCAAATGGGAAAAGCCCCTCTAGCTAAGTCTCCCCTCAGTGCAAACTACCTTCAATGGGAAACGCCCTTCTGGACTTGTCTCAAAACCAGCTTCAGTCTTCAGTCATGCCAACTGTACAGAGGGTACATAATACAGAGTGGCCTATAAGTAGTACGTCCCTCCATAGAATTTACGTCATGATACTTTTTCTAGGGTAATATTATTATTATTCAATACATTATCTTATTATACCTATACCAAGCGAGTTTCTCATCTCTACCTGACCCCCAGGTCACGTTCCTGTTGTGACGTTCCAGGACGAAACGTATAGGGGTTGTGACAATATAAAGCTGAAATTTTCAGCGGTTCTTATCTCAGGGTGACCCCAAAGTATTTCACTCCGTTGGAAAATGTTACCTGTGTACCGTTAAGGGTGGGAGCTTTCAAATTCAGCTTCCTTCTTCTTGTGAACGGGACTAGAAATGTTTTGCTTGGGCTTAGGGATAATCCCTACTGGATAAATCCTGAAAATTTGAAGTCCGATATTACTTGAAGTATTTTTCAGAAGCTTTCACAGGTGATTTAATACAAATTTTTGCATCTAAGTGATCATAATTCCATTTTTGAGCTTGAGATCCACTCTCTCACCATCAACCCAGAATCTAGCTTTTATTTTCTGGGTTAGAAGAAATAAGCTATTGAAACAATGAAGATATGAACTGCTGCTAGATCAAATGGTGTATCTACAAAAATGCTTCTAAACTTTTCTTTCTCTGACGTTTTATTTCTCCCAAATCAACAATGTGGTAGAAAAATTACTTGAAGTAGGTACCCCAAAGCCTTGATATGGAGAGGTTTTCATTGACAAGAAAATCAGAAAAAAAAAACGGTGATATGTTGAATAAGTTGCATCAAAGATATTCCCTCCAGCTGCCACTGTTTGCAATTATTCTCACATGATTTCCAAAGAAAAATACTCAATGATCAATTTTCTAGTATTGCTTTATTTGATCTTTGTTTCTTTAGCAGTTTCAAAAATCAGCTCAACTAAATGATGACTCAGGACTGATTTTCACAATGTTGTAGGGTGTGTTGTGGTGAAACGTTCTTTGGAATATCCAAAAATCGAGGTACCTATGTGGTAACATACCTTATATCATGCAATTGAGATTCAGAAACACAATTTTACAGAAAGCAACTAATGTGGGTATAAACCAAGTTCAGGTTGTTGGAACTGATTCATCGATTTATGTTATCACAAATAAATTATCCGCTATGGTAATTATGGTTAGTTCCTGGTATACCTACCTAATCGAGTTGCCGAATGCATTTTTCGCGAAAGGCGTATGCGCGAAAACACATCGTCCTGTTGCAAAAATTCGTGTGTGGGACAGACATCATTAGCATTATCGCTCTCTCGCTTCAGCCTATCTATTCCATTGAAGCTTGAAGCATTCAAGGATTCAAGTTCAGTCGGCGAGAGACATTAAACGGGTGTAGTTTTATAGTCGATTTCGTTATTTATTTACTTCGGGTCAGATTTTGTCCGTTTATGCTTATTACCCAGTGAAAACATTAAGAACTTCCCATGTCCCGGCTTACGCCGTAAGTAATAAACTTTTTTGACAACGCTACGCTGGATGGCGAAACAATGTAAACATCGTATAGTATATTGTTTATTAGTATTTGTTTATTACGTATTTGTTAAGTTAAGCTTAAGTGGTGCCCTTACTATATAAACATTACTTCAAACAAAAAAAAACTAACGAAAATACCTTAAAAGTCAGAACTCGCGGATGAGAGAGTGTTGTTGAAGGTTCCATTCATAGTGATTTTAAGGTCATTGCCACCGAAAAACGGCCTGGTATTTTCTATAGGCTCTTTGCTAAGCATATTTTATAATATTGTGTTCGGTATCTCTCTCTTCCTGCCGGATTGTACACACATAACATTAACGATATCACCAGCATCCTAGTGTGATGACTATTTGCTTTTTATCGATGTTTATTTACCCATGCTTATGTGTGTGTCTATAATGTTGAAATGTACAATTTACGAGTAGATAAGATATCTATGAATAATGGTTTTGGGGGGGCTTTGATGGTGATTCTTGGAATACCTACATCAAAGATTTATCTAAATTAGGAACTAAACTGCTTGACAAGACAATTGCTTTCGAGCAGAAGGAAAATTTCGCCTAACTTTCAAGCTCAATATTTTTGGAACCAAAAAATATCGACCTCTGGTTTCCATATAGCAATTTTTTTCACAAAAAGTCAATCTGTCAGCCCGTGAATAGGTACTGGAGGTCGATATTTGGTCTGGTTCCAAAAATATTGAGCTTGGAAGTTAGGCCAAAAAAATTCCTTTTTCATCTTAGAATATCTATTTTTTATTCAAACTGGTTATGTCACACCTCTTCAATTTTAGTCTTTCTCTAGTAATAAGAGGGTATGTGAACAGTGAACATGAACCATGGTTAAATAGAATACAGTAAAGGAATGGTATTTTTTATGAGAAAAAAAAAACTACAAAGACTTCAGATTCTCATCTCTGAGTCATTACTCTGCAAATTTCCTTATTCTTCCATGAGCAGACTTTCCAGATCCTAAATCTTGAGTCACTACTTTACATACCTCGGGATTTTGTCAGATTTTTAGAGATCCAGACTTGTTCTTGTATGTAAAGTTCTCAAGCTTGCTCAAAGTATTTAAAGCATTGTTCATTTAACTTTCATTAATACCAAGAGCTTCTTTCGTTTTTTAATGTTCCAGCTGCAATTCTGATCAATTTCTAATTTTCAAATAAGTTTTACCAAAGTACACTTTTCTAGAAGCTCCTGCAGTTTTGAAAGCAATTTCTGAGAAATTACTAAGCTTTGAGCCTAAATCGCTCACAATGAGAAGTTTTGTTCCCATTTATTACTTGGGCCTGGTGCCTAATTCATGGGTTCATCTTCAGGTTCAGGAATCTCGTTGCCTATTAATTCATTAAGACCTCCTCCTAGAAAGAAGAGGGAGATTTGCTTGGCAAGGTTTCCGATAACTTAGACTCGTTTCGGGTTCCAGTTTTTATCATTTGCTCTTAGGGTCAGTTTATTCATCTTCAGATAGACTCGCTAGTAACTATGTATTTACCTTTCTATATTGTTCAGCGTATAACTGCCCAACCAATGAGATTGCAGATGGCGTTTTGATCTGTAAGATAGCATATCTGACAGTTTATCTGAAGATGACTGCACCAGCCCTTAGGCCCGGTTGTACAAAGAATGGTTCAACACAAGTTCTGTTGAACCGTCGTTCAATGTTGAACGTGGTTCAGAGTTTCGAGTGTTGTACCACTGCCGGTTTACCTGAACCATCAGTAGCAATGCCCACAATAAAAAGAAGAAAGAAAATAGGCGCAACCCAACCCATAACCTATCAAATTCATTGTTTATTTTTTGTGTTTTCTTGTTTACTATTTATTTAATTTTAATTTTCATATTTTTTTACACACAGGACAGGTCACATATGCATAATTTCATCTATGATAAATCACACTGCTTGTTTCTCCAAACTGAATCTGTCCTTGAATTATTCTTTATCATTACAAAAGTTCAAATGATCTGTTCGCTGTTCGATTTCTGAATATCTGTGGGGCTCGAGAAAGTACATAATTTATATGCAACATAAAATTAAGTAATTTTTAAAAATCTACGTCATCTGTAATATCTTCCCACAGTTCCCACTCAAGATCCATTTTCAATTAAATATAAAATAACGAATATCCACTTGAAAAAAAATATATATTCAAAATCCATGAACCCTTTTCACGTGGCTCCAGTTTAACAAACCGCAACATACCGCTCAAATTCGAGTGGTAGGTATCCATCACGTCAATTTGTAACCGGGTTAAAAAACGGTATGTCATTTCTCTAACCGTTTTGTAACCCGGTTAGTTAAATCGGAGCCACGTGAAAAGAACTATGGTGATCCCTTATCAAAAAACAAACAAAACATAGGAGAGTCAGGTTAGAAAAACCTAGAAAAGACTTGAACTCCCCTTGAACGCCCAAATTCGGACGTTCAAGATCAACCTCAGTTCACACTCTGAACCGACCATGTACAACGAGTTTTTTCCTTTGAACCACTAGTCAGTGTGAACTTCGGTTGAACGTCCGTTGTACAACCGGGCCTTAGTCAGATAATTCTATTGTGTTGTAGTTCTTCTCCCTTTGTTTGTACGCATTGTCTCAATTCTGGAGACATAAGAGCTGTTTCTTTATCTGGACAAATAAAATTGCGAATTCCCTCAGAAAAAAATTTGTTAAATATTTCATTAGAAGCCGTTGAAAATCTGAAGTTCCAGTTACTTTGCTAAAGCGAACTTTTTTCTGAGCGAACTGAACAAGATTTTTTTATGAAATATGGCAATTTCTTAACATGAACCCAGTAAGCGGAATTCTGTAGTACTAGAATTGGGGAGTAAGTACTTTGGTATTGCTCTAGTAGAAGCTGCAACTTCAAAATTTCCTTTATTAAAGCTTTTGCAAACTTTATTCCACTTTTCATACAGTATAAGCTGTGGTATAAGGATGGAAGCTCCACAACAAATCCATATTCAGGTGTTTTCTATGTATCTACCTTTCTATATTGTTCAGCGTATAACTGCCCAACCAGGTGTTCTGGTTGGTTAAAGCTGCTGGATTTTCACGTTGGTTGAATATGACAATATGTAAAATTTCAAATTTAACTCGACATAGATACCTACATATTGTTTACCTGCATTCTTCCTAGGAATTTAAAAACCGTTAACTTGATGTCAGATGTGCAAAGTAAGCAAATATTTGAAGTAAAATGGACATACAAATTGTTTGAATGACATAAGTATTAAAAAAAAATCCAATTTTCTCTAAAACTGGTATCAGATTTTCTTATTTATATACGCAAAACACGTAACCCGATCCGGGGCGCCATCTTTCTCCAAATAACATATTTTTGTGTGTGTGTGTGCCATCAACATGCACCAGAGAGGGATATTATGTATTGTCGGTTTTATCATCGAAGCAGAACAAACAACATTTAAATGGGTCACAAACGAACACTAATGCCGATAATGTGCCTACAAAATACACTTTAACCGACTCTACACTAGATTTTTTAACGGTAATTTATTACCATCGCTTACAGAGACGGATTTTGAAACACGAAACTTTGTATATTTTTCAGAAGAAGTGATGAGTGTTAGTGAAATTAGACTATACATTGTAACAATCTTCGAAGTTTTTAACGAGCTAAACTCAATCAAGTCTTATGTAATGGTCAGTGACTACCATATTTGGATGTAATAGTAAACAATCCTTTTGCATAAATTGATATAGCCAGAAGTTATACATCTGTGTAAAATTGACCTTTGTATATGAATCAGCGCCACCTGTAGCATGCATTATGCATGCATTTATTATGTACGAGATGCATAATGGGGTGTGAAAAGTGCACCTTGCAGGCGTTTCCGCCCTAAATGCACTTATACGTCACGGAAATCAGTGCACATAGGGAATAAAACCCCATTTTAAATGCGTTTTCGCCCAAAGGGGAACGTTTTAGCTGGGCGCATATAAAAATGGCGTTGTCTCGTGGAATTGACTTTTCGTATGTAGGGTGACAACCTTACTGGTCATCAGCATCCCTTTCGGTCCATTTTATTAAGGGATTAACACTTGTTTTGGTAATTTATAAATGAATGAGCTCAGTTTCTTGAGTGAAGAGCGATTGATGATGATTTTCACCTTCCATAAAAAGCAGATTTACGAGGTTGCTATATATATTTGGACATTGGTTAAAAGTCTTTTCAGTGTTAATTTGACTTTAAACGTTCTTCCAGCTGTCACCTCATCTTCTTGTGGTGATTTGTTGTTTATCTCGAATTTTTCAATATCGGTTCTGGTATCTGCATCAATTTCCTCCTATCCTTTTTAATGTTTTTCTTCTCTGCGACTTTATTTCCTGCTTCTTTTTATCCATCACTGATGTTTTTTATTACCTTCATCTACTTTTAACGCCTTTTTCCAGTAAAATCGAATTCTTCTCTACATTTTCCATGGTTTACTTTTGCTGGAATTATTGCCCTCTTGGTCGTTTCCTTCTGAGATCTTTTTATAGTATTGTCACTACATTTTCATGATCTTCCCTTATTTTGTTATTATTTTTCTGCTTCATGTTTTCTAGTTTCTTGTTTCTTTCTCTATCTTCATATTATGTTGAGCTCCAAAGAACATTTTTCTTTTTCATAATCAGCTGTTTCATTTGATATCCAAATTCTTCCCAACTTTTCTCATTCACTTTTTCCAATTGTTGTAGATTATAGTCACTATCATTTAATATTCCTCAACATCTTATCTTTTACTGATATCAGCCTTTATTATTGGTGTTTATAGGTGCCCATCAGTTATTGGAAAATTCGGTTTTCAATGAATAGAGAGTGTCTTTGATAAGAGTCGATGATAATTTTTTTGTTTTAGTTCATGGCGGAAAAAAAATAAGAGTAATGAAATTTTGTAAACGGTCTGAAGTTGTGGTTGAATTCAGATTTTGCCAGTTGATTTTTATTAATTTCCCATGGTGTTGTTTTTCACTGGAAAACTTTAAAATTTTAGTATAATGAACATCCCCCTTTTTATAATAAAAGTTTCATAATTTTCCCTTCAGTAGTTCTCCATAAAAATATTAAAATATAAGAGATTGCATTTTTGCTTAATTTAGATTTTGCAAGTTGATTTTCAATCATTTCCAATTCCAATCCATATTGTTTTTTGCTGGAAAAATTTGAAATTTTAGCATAATGAGCTCTTAATTTTCCTCTTTTTATCCTAGAAGTTTCATAATTTTCCCTCAAGTAGTTTTCCAGAAATATATTAAAATCTAGGAGATTGCATTTTGGTTAATTTTGATTTTGCAGCTGATTTTCATTAATTTCTCATGGTGTTGTTTTCCACTAGAAAACTTTGAAATTTTAGTATAATGAGCTTCTAATTTTTCTCTTTTTATATTGAAAGTTTCATCATTTTCGTTTCAGTAGTTTTCTAGCAAAACACTAAATTGTAAGAGATTGCATTCTTGCTTAATTTAGATTTTGCAAGTTGATTTTCATTAATTTTCCATCCATGGAAAAAATTTGAAATTTTAGTATAATGAGCTCCTAATTTTCCTCTTTTTATCCTAGAAATTTCATAATTTTCCCTTCAGTAGTTTTCCAGAAGTATATTAAAATGTAGGAGATTGCATTTTTGCTTAATTTAAACTTTTCAAGTTTTTTTTTAAATTAATTTCTCATGGTGTTGTTTTCCACTGGAAAATTTTGAAATTTTAGTATAATGAGCTTCTAATCTTCCTCTTTTTATAGTGAAAGTTTCATCATTTTCCTTTCAGTAGTTTTCCAGCAAAACACTAAATTGTAAGAGATTGCATTTTTGCTTAATTTAGATTTTGCAAGTTGATTTTCATCAATTTTCCGTCCATGTAAAAAATTTGAAATTCTAGTTTAATAAGCTCCTAATTTTCTTCTTTTTATCCTAGAAGTTTTATCATTTACCCTTCAATAGTTTCCCAGCAAAACACTAAAATGTAAGAGATTGCATTTTTGCTTAAATTTAGATTTTGCAAATTGATTTTCATTAATTTCTCATGGTGTTGTTTTCCACTGGAAAATTTTGAAATTTTAGTATAATAAGGTCCTAATCTTCTTCTTTTTATCCTGAAGGTTTCATAATATTCCCTCTAGTAATTTTCCGGAAAAATATTAAAATGTAAGAGAGATTTTGCAAGTGGATTTTCATCAATTTCCCATGATGTTTTTTGCTGAAAAAAATTGAAATTTAAGTAAGTTCCTAATTCTCCTTTTTTTATACTAGAAGTTTCATAATTTTCCCTTGAGTAGTTTTTCAGAAATATATTAAAATGTAGGAGATTGCATTTTTGCTTAATAAAGATTTTCAATAGTTTCCCATGGTGCAGTTGTTTTCCACTGGAAAAATTTAACATTTCATTATAATGAGCTCCTAATTTTCCCCTTTTTATCCTAAACATTTCATAATTTCCATAGACATGATTCGAGAGGGAGAGGAAAAAACAAGCTTGCTTCCATTAAGAGGGAAAGTGCTACTTTCTGCTTTCAAAATCGTCATTTTCTAAAGAGATAGTAGAATAAAAGAAATAACTTCTAATGAAGAAATTGTGATAAATCCTCATCTTACTGTATGATTATGATTATCACTATTAACACGAAAAACTCAGGAGTAAGAAGCGATAATAAAGGCAAGATTTACTACTGCTAGGGTGTTTTGAATAAATTTTGCTGTTTCATTTAGAATTGAGACTGGTCTCTAGGAATTAAAGACAAATTTCATCTTCTAATTCTATAATAATCCTTATCTGACTTCCTCTTCATGGTTAAGAGTAGTTTCTTCAGAAATCTTTTGAGGAAGAGAGTTTTGACAGGACAAATAAATCTACGATCTACTGTAATTTTTCCAAGAAAAAATATATTAAAACTGTGATCTTCTTGACTTCCCTCTCACAAACAGGAGATGTAACTGTAAATTGAAAACCGTTATCATTTGTATCCCCCTATCTCTAGTTCTTTAGAGAGGCCCTTATATGCACCCAGTCAAAATACATAATCTAGAAATAGACTTGTTGTGTGCAGACACAAACAGAAAGTAAAAGTAGTAGGTAGCATTTTAGATTTGCTTCCGTTTTAGGCTTGACGAGTTATTTTAGTCTTCGTGGGGATAAGAGGTCCCCTTACGCATTCCTCGGGTACCGGATGCGTTGATGACTGTAAAAGTTGGAATTCCGTTGAAAGCTGGCCCCATAATATTTGCCATTATCTTTCAATACTTATGCGCACGTGATAGTTGGATGAGCTTTTAGGGCCTTATCAGAAAATGGATTAGATAACGGGCCCCTATTCAATATTACATTTAATTTTTATAATAATCTTAATTGTTGTTTTAATTTGTTTCAGCCAAACACCAAAAATCATAATATCAAACTTGGGTCCACAAATAAAGTTTGAAGACATCGAACTGCTGCTGGGCCAACATGGACGAGTCATTCATTGTGATAAACTTACCTCCAAAGATCCAAACACACAAGTTGTACAAATTACGTATGAAACGACGGAACAAGCACAACAGTAAGTACACATTTATTAGACTTCTAATAATAATGGGTCTCCAGAGCGGTAACAATCAAATCAAAAATACAAAAACATCGAAAGTGCAAGATATTGAAAATGCGTAGGTACATATTGAATCTATTCAAATCTTGATTAATCTCTGATTAGTTTTAAATTAATTCCTTTTACGAGATCTGTTAAGTTTTCCAAGCACTTATTCGATATTTTGTCTTTTGATCTTATTTTTGTCATTTCTCCTAATAATACAAACGCTGTGTCTAGAATCCCGGTACCGGTAACACATTTTTTACCGGTAGTTTTGATGACGTTATCAATATGGACGCACTTGTACCGGGATTTAAGTGAATCCCGATGTTTTGATTTTGTTTTTATCGTTATTTATCAGTTGATTGGTATTTTAGGTTAGTTTATTAATGTTTTCGTCACTTTTTTGAAACATTTCAAACCATAAAAGTTAGTTAGGTTCGAAATACCTTATATAAGGGCTTTGGTATTTCGGAAAACCCCTGAGAATTTAAACAAATTTAAAATGAAACACTTTATACATATAGGGCATTCCAAACAAAATGGCGGTTAATGCCAAAAAATTGGCGCCATAAATTATTTCAAACAACCGTGACATTTTTCAACAAAAAACTGTTTTTTGTGTATTTTGTGGTGTTTTAAGACGATTTTCTAGTGCTTAGAAGGATACCGTATTTTAAGATGGAAAGCCTTTAGTTTAAGAAATTATTAGTGGAAAACCCGGATGTTTGCAAAAGTTATGATTTCTTTTTGACAAACCTTTACCTACTAAACAACTAGGTAGGTACTATCTACGATTTGTTTTCTGTTTAGTTTTTTCTCAACCAAATCCTGAATCCTGATGTTTATTTTATTTGTCTGCTATTCAAGGTATCGACACAAATTGATGTGGAGGATAGTAAATGGCTTGGATCCATACACCGTTTATGTAGAAAGACCTTTTGGTTTTCTAATATGGATTTCGTCAGATTTTTTCTCTTTTGCTACAATCCATGAAGCCCTAACAAAGTACAGACAAATCGTTTTTCTCCGTTAAAAACCTGTGTTTAGTCTGTGCACGAACGGCATGAAACGAGACTTTCTCGCAACTAGAACGGCTCCCACAACTAAGTACAATACATAACGTATGCATTTTCCAAAAAATCAACACTTTACAGACTTTATACAAATCAAAAATCGCAATAAAACGGCATTTTTCTAAAATAAAAAGGCATTGGCCTCCATTTTGAATTTCTTTTTGACAGGTCGTTGGATTGCCCTATAGCAGTTCATAATCGAATTTAATATTTATTAATTTACTTCAAGCCAATATATGTAACTATACTGTTTAGGATGTAGATTAAAATAAATATTTCTCATTTTTTATTTATAAGTTTGCAATCAGAACAATTAGTACAACGGTCGAAATTTGATCGTGGCGCCATCTAAGACAAATATTCAACACTAAACAGCAATTTTTGCTGCAATATAGTGACTGACTATCTAATCGGCCGACCAAAATTCAGTTTGTGGTAAAACCCAGAATAGGAAAACCTATTATCCACTGATGAGAAATTTTTTTAAAAAAATTTCTAATCAGAACAATACCACATTTTGGGTCTTTTCACAAACTGACACATTTCACATGTCAAAGTCTCTTCAACTTCTTTATAACTTTTAAATGTTTGTCCTCCTACATTAAAAACCATTTAAAAAGTAATTTCAGGTTGATAAACTCATCAAAACACTCCACTTTACGTTCACACATCAACAAAACAAGTTGAAAACATAAAAAGTTAGGTTAAGTTGGACTTTGATAAAACAGAAACCGCCAACGACTACATTTTTTACCGGGATTTGCTCAATTACCGGTACCGGGATTCTAGACACAGCGTAATACAAATTATATGAAATTGAATGTTAGTGCTTAAAACATAGGTAATTGAGATGTTTAATGTTTTGCACCTGAGAAGCTTCAAAATTGAAATTATGAAACATTGAAAAGTTTCCAAAAATTACACTGATACAGTTTTTGCCTCACGGTCAGGGGCGTCCATAAAGGGGTGGGGGGGGGGGGGGGTGATACTAAAAGTTGCTTACACTTATAGCGTATTTCATTGGTAGAGCAAGTGCAACACTCGTTTTGCACTGACACTTTAAAAAAACTGCACGCGAGCAGTCCCAATGAAACATCATCGTACCTCACCATCCCATATACGTCAAGTCAACCTCAAAAATGGAATTTCATTAAAAAAATTATATTTGTGCTCATTATAAATAATTATTATAATTTAATTTAAAAAAAGTTCTTCCCTCTCTGCTAGAAGCCCTAAATATTCTTCATATTTACTGGTTTCACTGCTGCTGCTACTTTTCATCAAGGCAAATTGCCATCAACAAGCGATTTTTGACATTTTTGGTAGTAGATTCGCAGACAAATATAAAAAACACAAGAAAAATAGTACATTAAAATACAAGTTTCATAAGACGTCATTTTATCGCACGAGCCCTATATTAGAAAACGAGCCGGAGGCGAGTTTTCTAAAGGGCGAGTGCGATAAAATGTCTTATGAAACGAATATTTTATACTATTTTTTCTATTTTGGTATTGTTTAATTAAAAAAACAAATTTTTCTTGGAAATTTTATTCTCATATTTCCTGATTTCATAGTTTAGGTTGGTAACACTACATGCCAAATATAGAAATCTTCTATTATAAAATAGCGAATGACAGTTTGATGGCCATCAGTCAGTCAGTGTCACCAACCTCCGATAAGTAAAAAAGGAGTGTCACAAAGAGCTTCTTTTCGAAACTACTTTTAGTGTCGAAAAGACTTCGATATGACACCAAAATAGAAAAAATAAAATTTGAGACTCTTTTTATGAAAAACCATCTATAGCCACAATTTCAAAAATAACAATAAACAACTGCACTGAGTGCGACACGAGCTTTTTAGCCGGTGGCGCACCAACAGCACTCAGTGCAAAACGCAGTGCATTGCTTTCCCAATTAAATACAAAAGTGCTGCGCGGACTCTGCCAATGGATCACGAATATTGCACCATTGTGCACTTACTCTACCAATGAAATACGCTATTATAAATAATAATTTTCAAATTGACATTCTGTCTGTGAAATGTGTGTTTATTTTTTAAAATGACGTCATTACAAATGAGTACAGTTTAGACTGCTTATGTTGATTCAGTAATATACGTATGGTTACCTACATAAGGGCCAAATTATGGACTGACTGGTAAAGTGGTAAACGTCTGGTTGTTACCTAGCAGGTACTTTCTATGTACTAGACAATAGAAAGTACCTGCTAGGTAATAACCAGACACTTACCAGTTGGTCCATAATTTGGCCCTAAATGGTCTTATTTATAAAAGTCAGGTTTTTGCCCCCCCCCCCCCTGAAAAATGTTCTATGGACGCCCTTGCTCACAGTTCCGTTAATTTTCATCCAATTTCAATGTAATTAGGCTCTTATTAAAGTCAATTTAATTCTCTACAAAACCTATCGACTGAGATTTTTATTTAGTTTCCACAGTTTTGCAGCTGAGTGAGAAGCTTCAAAATTGAAATTATCAAACATTGAATATTTTCCAAAACTGACACTGAGACAGTGTTTGCCTCACAGCTCCGTTAATTTTTATCCGATTTCAACGTAATTAAACTTAAATTGAAGCCAATTAAATTACAACTCTGTTAATTATGTGTTTTTGCACTAAACATTTCTCGAAAAATTTTTCCAAACCAAGACTGAAATGGTTCGATTACTGAGTGATGAAGTGTGTGGAAGCTGGATTTTTAGTTCTCGCTGGTTGCAGCATTGAACTTATTTGAAATGATATAAGTGGAGGATTGAAATGGCTTAATACGAGCCTAATTACGATTGGAATGAAATTGCGAAGTTGATAGGCAAAATATGTTTTCAAAGCATCATAGCATCAAGAGACGTTTTGGTTTTTTTTTTTTTTTCGAGAAAAATGTTTGACGAATTGGATGACAAGTTTGCAACTGCATCTGAAATTAATTGGAGAGACGTTTAATTTTTTTCTCTTGAGAAAAATGTTTGAGGAATTAAAGTTCCCTTCACTCGCTTTCTTTGATTTGTTGACTTCGTAGCTGCGAAATTATTGAAGCTGCATCAAAAATTGGAGAGCAGACATTTAAAGATGATTTGATTGGCTTCAATTTGAGCCCAATTATATTGAGATTGAATTCAAATTACTAAAGTTATAAGGCAAATTGTGTGGATATTGGTTGGACAAAATTTATGTAAAACTTTTGACGTGATTCTCGAGAGAGAGGAGGGTGCTACTTTCTGCCCTCGAATTCGTACATTTTCCAAGTATTTTTTACAAAACTGATGCTGTTTGGTCGACTGATCTACAGTGTTCTACATAATGTTCGCTACATGTGGGGAAAAAATGTAGGATATGGAATTTTTTCTTATGTGCGATCGATCCTGCATGTCCAATTACCTTAAAGGTCGGTCCTGTGATCACTGTTATAGCGGCAAGTTCATGAGCATGTCCATGGCGAAAAACAAGTAATTTCCTATTTTTTGTTGTTAATATACTTTTTCCGATATTTTGCTATTTAACCCCACTTCTCGCGTTTCCATATCTAGATTTTCCCATATGTAGCGAATATTATGGGGGGACACACTGTACAGGGTGTTTTTTTATATATTGACACCCCACCTACAGCCTTTACCTTTACAGGTAGAAGAAAGATGTAAATACAAAAGTGGTACAGTTTTGGCTGAATTCTTAGAAACCATGATCAGAAATAAAATTTGAATGTCAGAAATGTGAAATTTTGCATGCTTCCAGCTTTTTTTCAAATGGGAAGCCCTATATTTCATTCTATATTCTTGTCTATATTTGTCTATATTTCATTGAATAGTCTCTCATAAATTTAAGGTACTTGGTTTCTCTGATAGTATTTTTAAAATTTTTAGAACCAAATATGTTGGAGACAGCTCAACCAAATATAGACAAACTATATAGTTTTGGAATCGGGAAATTGTGCTCTTCAAGAATATAGAACCAAATATAGGGCATCCCATTTGAAAAAAGCTGAAAGCATGCAACATTTCACATTTCTGACATTGAATTTTTGATCCTGACTATGGATTCTACAAAAAAAAGCCAATATTGTACAACTTTTGTATTTACATCTACTTGTAAAGGTGAAGGCTGTACGTGGGGTGTCAACTTAGGGTGTCAATATATGTGAAAACACTCTGTACTTGAACAATAACTTATTATATAAAGTCAAAATTTCTGAGATTATGATCATTCACTTTTTGTCAATTTGCCTTTCAACAGGAATTAGTAATGTTACTTTACCAAACTAGTAACATAATATGACAAGTTATTCAAGTACAAATGAGTGAATTGTTGCGGAACTTATGGGTGGACCTCTGCGGGACGAGCGCAGCGAGTTCCGCAGCCATCTATTCATTAATATGTTGTTCAAGTAAGATACTAACCTGACTCACTCAAATGTGAATTATTCTCATTGGTTTAAAAACTACACGTTTCTGGTGAATGTCTTACTTAAACAGTTCAACAGTATATTGATGAGTAGAGAGGTCCACCCATAAGTTCTGCAACAATCCACTTATTTGTACTTGAACAATAACTTATTATATAAAGTCAGAATTTGTAAGATTATCCACTTTTTGTCAGTTTGCCTTTTAACAGGAATTAGTAATGTTACTTTACCAAACTAGTAATATATTGTAACAAGTTAATGAAGTACAAACGAGTAGATTGTTGCGGAACTTATAAGTGGACCTAGCCATCTATTCTCCAAAATGTTGTTCAAGTACGATGCTAACCTCTAACC
Organism: Ceutorhynchus assimilis; assembly: GCA_917834065.1. Lineage (NCBI taxonomy): Eukaryota > Metazoa > Arthropoda > Insecta > Coleoptera > Curculionidae > Ceutorhynchus > Ceutorhynchus assimilis. The sequence goes on from OU892281.1 coordinate 12,868,917, forward strand.
TGACTCACTCAAATGTGAGTTATTCTCATTAGTGTGAAAAGTACACGTTTCAGGTGAGTGTCTTATTTGAACAGTTCAACAGTATATTGGTGAATAGATGGCTGCGGAACTCGCTGCGCTCGTCCCGCAGAGGTCCACCCATGAGTTCCGCAATAATCCACTTATTTGTACAGGATGTTTTTTTTATATATTGACACCCCACCTACAGCCTTTTACCTTTACAAGTAGAAGAAAGGTGTAAATACTAAAGTTGTACAGTTTTGGCTGAATTTTTAGAAACCATAATCAAAAACAAAATTTGAATGTCAGTTGCATGCTTCCAGCTTTTTTCAAATGGGACGCCCTATATTTCATTCTATATTCTTGAAGAGTACAATGCCCCGATCTATATTTGATTGAGCAATCTCTTATATATTCGGCTTCAAAATTTGTAAAAATACTATCCTACTACTGATTTTGTGAACCATTCTACCTGTACATAGGTGAAAGCTGCAGGTAAAATTTGAGGTATACTTGGTATCTCTGATAATATTATTAAAATCAAATATGTTGGAGACGGCTCAACCACATATAGACAAACTATATAGTTTTGGAATCGGGAAATTGTACTCTTCAAGAATATAGAACCAGATATAGCGCATCCCATTTTAAAAACGCTGAAGGCATGCGATATTTCACATTTCTGACATTCAATTTTTGTTTCTGACCATGGATCCTAAAAATTTACCCAATACTGTACAACTTTTGTATTTACACCTTTCATCTACATCTAAAGGTAAAGGCTGTAGGTGGGGTCATTCTAAGACTATGCAACAGAGACAGATATTATTTACTTACAAACCAAAACAAATTACACTCAAAATTTCAACCTCCATTATCGCCATTGATGTCATCAAATATCTCGGGAACGCGATTGTTAGACGTTTTCCCCTTTTTCCTTTGTAAAATTCCTGGAAAATAAGCGAAAACAAAGAATTCCCGGAACTTTTTCCTGGCACTCAAGTTTTCCTTGTCCGGTTTCCCATTACTTACATCAAAAAGATTAACCTTGGCGTTGTTTTGTACAGGCTCGTAATTAAATATGTTGGCTTTTCGCAAAAACCACACAAAAAAAGTGCTTTGACAAGAAAACTTGAGCCTTTTTCATGGGAAATTTTATTTCAACTGGCGTTTTCAATCAGCACAATCATAATTGAAGCAAGTACAACGTACAGCTTGTCTTGTCGACACGATAATAATATAATCACTTTGCAAAACACTTCCCTATGGCCATCAGCGGAGTCTTGAAATCAAATTGCAACGGTATATCGTAATTACAAGGAATAATCGACAAATAATTCGATACCAAGCCAAATAATTACCCGAATATCGGGCCGTACAAGCAGGGCAGGTGCCCCCCGAAGAAAAATCGGCTTGTGCCAAAAAACCTTCTTCTTCGTTTTGGTTTTGTTTTTCGGACATATGTTTGCTTTGCGGTTTTAAAGCGAGCTTATTATACCGACGTGGGTCCTTTTTAAATACGAGTACCGGTACAGAGGAGGGTACTGCTCCATTACGAATCTATATAATTATTTATAACAGTATTGTTATTAATATTACGGGTTTTGATGTCATAACAAGGGCGGTTGTAGAATTGTTGCGTAATGAGGAATTATGTAAGGAAAGATGGACTTTAATGGGAATAAGTAGGTGTAGATAGGTACCTATATACTGAGAATTCTAATTATTGACATATTTCGCCTAATTTTTGCTACTTGAGGCTTTCTTTTGTAAGGAAGAAAATAGCCCTTTGCAGGAGAAGTAATTCTAGCTTTCAAAGCCCAAAATCTCGACAAATCTATAAGTGCATAATAGTATCTTTAAATTTCCGTTATAAAAATTGTCAGGTGGAAATATTGTGTCATCAAAAAAGCAGCGGCAATAAGAGATAAGAATGAGAAATGAATCATGTTTCGAAAACATTTTTCAATCATTATTCAGCACCTTTTCCTGTAATTCCGTATGTCAACAAATTATAAAGAATCCGTAATAAAAATCCACATTTTTCTCACTTGCATTGGTTAAACGTTCCTACCCATTGATGAATGAAAAAACATGTTATCTAATTGAAACTACACGTTTTTGTCCAATAATTGCTCAACAATAATTGAACTCAAGTAATTACTTCTAAATATATCTATCGTGTAATTTAAACGCCACAAGCACCATGTTATGTTGTAAACATTCAAGAGTTCAATAACACCGGAAGCCTGGATAAATTTAAAATATGAATTATTTTATAGTATTTGTTTTGTTGGTAATGCAAAAGTATTTTTCCAAAAACAAACATGCATAATAATTTGTAATTAAGATAAAAGAAACATGAATAAAGTCAAATTGAATGGAGATTTTTGTATTGCGGATAATTTAGATTTTGGCAATATTGGTAAAAGTTGATTGGCAAAGTCAAAAATAGCTTTATTCGCATCTAACATAAATGTTGTGTACAAAGCCTTGGTAATAAAATGTAATTGTAAATAAGTACCTAAAACTATATATAAATACATAAAAAAAGTGCATAAAAAAATAAAATTATATCATCAGATATATAGGAAAAAAAATAGAAAAATGAATAAAACAGGTAATTCAAACATGAATTAAATCCCTAAGATAAAGTCTTATGGACACAACAAAACAAAGAAAAATAAGCTATTATATGTACAGTGTGGTCATTTTATCTTGATAACATTTTAAACTGTCATAATTTCTTCATTTTTAAAGTTATTTGAAAAATTAAAAAAACATACTGTAGAGTTGGTTTCCAAGTTTTAGATAGGGTGGACAAAAAACAAAAGAATAATATATTTTGACAGTTATGCGCACCAATAGCATTTTTTTGAATGGAACACCCAGTAAATTTTTAGTTTGTTTGATAGTAGTTTTCATTCTGATTGCAATACAATACAAATGAATACAATTCACTTTATATTTACATGTTTTATGTATTCTAACTGAAAATATTGATTACCTACACAGATTACCTGCAATGGTAGGTAGGTAGATAGAATTTTCCATTGAAATAAATAAAACATTTCTGCTTGTAAATATGAAGTTAATTGTATTCAATTGTATTGTATTGTATGTATTGCAATCAGAATGAAACATACTATAAAACAAACTAAAAATTGACTGGGTGTTCCATTTAAAAAAATGCTATTTGTGTGCATAACTGTCAAAATATATAAGTATTTTGTTTTTTGTCCAACCTATCTAAAACGTGGAGAACAACCCTACAGTATGTTTTTTTATTTATTTAAATAACTTCAAAAATAAAGAAATTATGACAGTTTGAAATGTTATCAAGATAAAATGACCACCCTGTACATTTACAGGAATACAGGAAAATAAAATGTCACAAGGAACACGTAGACAATAGTAGTCAAATACAATAAAACTTAACCTAAGAGATCGGTAAAAAATTCGTCCAAGGTGTAATATGCCTTTGTTAGCAATAGCCTCTTAACTGACCTTCTAAATCTCATCGCACATCGTTGCCGTCTCAAACACAAAGGAAGATGATTGAACATTTTTTTGCCATTGTAAATAATGGACTTTTTCACCTGATCGGACTTAGGAATCGGCAAAGGCAACATGAAAGTCTGACGAGTACTGTAAGTCTGAGGCAAGAACAGCTCTTCTCTAAACTTTTTGCGCACAAGGCATACCGTTTCCATAATGAAAATGCAGTACAATGTTAGAACCGAGTGGCGCACAAACAAAGGACGACAAGTGTCTCTCCTTCTGGCAGAGCACATGGACCGAAGCGCTCTCTTTTGTAGCACAAATACAGTATGGAACAGGCTCGCCGAACAGCATCCCCAGAATGAGATCCCAAATCGAAGGTATGATTCAATCAAGGAAAAATATGTTTGACGAGACACTGAAAGTCCCAGGTTGCAAGAAATTACTCTGAGCCAGAAGAAATTTTCCCACATAAGTGCGTCACATGGTTTTCGAATTTAAGGGAGCTATCTATGTGCAGTCCCAAAAACCTTACAGTGCTTGAACGGGACATTCTTCCGTCATTCAGAGCGACGTCACCCAGGTCGCATTTATAGTTTAAGATGTTGGTCTTGAAAACGTTGAGAGAAAGATTATTAGAATTGCACCATTCCGCGACACACCCAAGATCTCTCTCAATCACTTGCTGCAACCTATTTGGGTCCCTGTCGTGCCAAAGAATGGTGGTGTCATCGGCAAAGATGGTGAATTTTCCGCTGATAGGCAAGCGAGGCAAGTCATTGATGTAAATCAAAAAAAGCAGGGGACCCAAAACTGAGCCCTGAGGGACAGTAGGGACACCCGTGGAGATGGCTTGTTCTGTTGAACTAGAGTTGTTGAAAATAACCCTTTGCACCCGACCCGATAAATAGGAATGAAACCATTTCAAGGCAATACCTCGAAAACCATAAATCTCAAGCTTGGTCAAGAGGGTAGGATGATCAACACAGTCGAAAGCCTTCGACAAATCACAGAACACTGAGGCTGCCACATCCCCCGTGTTGAGTTCAAGGTACAGCCGTCGAAGAAAACCAAAGATGGCATCATCTGTGTTCTTGGATTCTAAGAACCCAAACTGATGGGGGTCCAGAAGATCATATTTATTGAGGAATGAAAGTATTCTCCTCTTAACCAGCTTTTCCTCAATCTTTGCCAAGGTAGGAAGCAATGATATCGGCCGAAAACTAGAGGCCTCATTCGAATCTCCCCCCTTTAAAATCGGCACTATAATAAATAGCCTTCTTAAGACATGGAGAAAATGTGCTTGATATGAAAGAGTTGTTCACTGCGTGGGCCAACGAAGCCAAAGCCCGATCAGGAAGGGCCTGAATAACATTCAGAGGTATCCTGTCCCAACCTGAGGATTTTTTGTTACCCATCCCACCAAATATGGACCTTAGTTCTTCAACATCAGTTGGCGAGAAGAAAAAAGTTTCAGGCACAGAAACGTGACGCAGAAAATGCTCTGGTGGTGTAGTTTTAGGGATGTGCTTTGAAAGCTCCGAGGCTACGCTACAATAATATTGGTCAGCCCTCAGGTCACTAGACATAGGTGCATGGTTGTGCTTACCACGCAGAGAGTTAACAATTTTCCATGTTTCCTTTGATTTATCAGATGCATCATTGATTCGATTTGAGTAGTAAAGAATGTTTGCTTGTTTGAGGATCTGTAAATCCTTCTATATTTATTGTTGTAATTCACAAAATCAATATTGTTCAATGTAAACTTTCTAATATAATGTAAGCATCTCATATTTTTTGCTGAATTTTTTATACCCAGGGTATACCAGGGTTTTTTATTTTTATTTTTTTTTATCGGTACAGTGGGAAACGCTCTATTAAAAACATTGCTTAGAATTGAATGAAAGCCCTCCAGTGGATCACCATTACCCAGGATATCATTCCAGTTACAATTGTTGCACATTGTCCTAAATTTAGCGTAATTACTGCGAGTAAACAATCTATCGTACCTACATTTATTCATCTCAGGAGGTTTAGTTTTTAAGCTCAAGGTGGCAACCACAGCCTCATGATCTGAGAGACCTGCACTTACCACTCTGCAGTCTGTTACCGAATTGAAGTTGCTACAAAAATAATCCAGACCAGAAGAAGATATGGAAGTGATTCTAGTGGGGCCATCAACATGCATTAAAATATTAAATGAGTCGAACAAACTCGTTAAATGTCTCAAATTACAGCCTGAAGTATCTAGAAAATCTACATTCAAATCACCCGACACCACTATTTTGGCATTCACTGAAATGTTGGACAAAATTGTTTCCAACTTTCTCAAAAATATTTGGAAATTTGCAATTGGGGATCTATATAGGCCAACAATATACATATTCAACTCTTCACAATACATCATAGAAAGCTCAAAGCATCTTTCCTCCAAGCAAGTAATCAAACCTATCCACATTTACAAAGTTTAAAGTTTTCAAAGTCTGTTCCTTAACCATAATTAGAGTGCCACCATGCACTGAACTTGACCTGCAAAACCTAGCAACAGTGACATAATTATCGAGACAGTACAATTCATCACATTTGAGCCAATGCTCAGCTAAAACTACAATATTGGGAAAGTTAATACTGCTTAAAAACAAAACAAGTTCGTCAGTCTTATTTCTCACTGATTGAATATTGAGAACCACTAAGGTGAGAGAGATATCGGCACGGTTGGGTCTAAAAAATTTGGCTTTACAGTTGATATTTTACTGTCTGCATCTGCATTCGCACCATCGCCGATATATTCTGAAGATGTCGAACATTTTTTCAATTGTGTAATTTCAGATTTTGTTGGGATATAAGTTAATGTACCTTGAGATGAATGAGAAGGCAGAGGTGTGCTGATGTAATTGTATATAATTAGACTTAAAGTATGCTCGTTATGCCGATATCTAAATTCCATCCAATAGTTATCAATAACCCTGATGGAGATTTTATTTCTTATTCTAAAGTTACTTAACACAGTATTCACATGGGATAAACCATGTTTATACCTATAACACACAATTAAATTCGTGTACCTTCCTATGGCTAAAATTTTTTTTATGGCTGACGCATGCCTCACGGCATTATAATTGACATGCAATAAGACAACCACAAAATCAGAAAATGTATAATCATGAGTCATGCCAAAAATACCTCGCGACACCTCACTCACTGGCGCAAATGGTTCAATATAACCAGATACTCTGAAATGATCCCCCACTAAGAGACGAAGCTTTGCGGTGATGTTTGTGCCACTTTCATCTCCCAGAACCAAGATCCGCTGAGGTTTATTAGGATGCGATTTTTGACCTGGGTTTTGGACCAATGCCTCATCAGTAGCGTCAATCTCCCCAGAATGGGCCTGAGTGAGCTCAGCCTGCAAACTTTCTCCCGTGCCCTTGCTCATGTGATCAAGGAGCATCTGAATTTCTTTTTGGAGCGAACATAATTCCCCTTTAAAATATTCATTATTAGCTGTCAGAATCTCGATAGAGATTAACAAACTCGATCTCAACTCCTCTAGTTCAAATATTTTATGCTGGAGTTCCTGGTTTTTGTCTTTGGCTGAGGCAAGAGTAGAGAAGGAGTCCTCTTGATCATCTGTTTGACAAGACCAATTTAGGCATAAAAAATGTGTTTGTGTTGTGACTGAGACTATATTCTTAACTGCATTTAATTTCTCAAGTTCAATATTTTTCCTTCTAAGTTCTCTGTTGCAGGTTTCCAGCTCGCCAATCTCCCTCAAATACCGCTCTTCGACTAGCTGCGCCTCTTCGGTGAATTCTTGGTTCAGCCTGTTTTTTGATGTACTTCTTTTGTTCATCTGAGCTCTCAAAAACTTTACTGAGTTTTGATTCCAGCTGTTGAATAGTTTCATCCTTGTCCAGCTCAAGCTGATTCAAACACATCTCCAAATCTAAAATCTTAGCTCGAAGGGAGCCTGTGGTCTGTTCTTCATTATTTTTTGTATCCTTGCATTTATTGGAACAAAAAATTTGATGACCTTTAAACTCCGAAAATCCCCTAATTCGCTCCCTACAGCTAGGGTGAAAAACATTTAAGTAAGATACACACACTAAGCTATTTAAAGGCTTTTTGCAGCATTTAAAAAGGCGTTTGTCATCCATTTCCAAAAAGATTGCTGATGTAAATGCCGACAAAAATGTTTTGATGTAAATCCAGTCACAATTATTAATATTATCGTCCGGACACCCGGAAGCTTCTTAATATATTTTGTTTTTTTTTTATTGATGACAATAAATTGAAACTTTTTTTGGGGCTTAAGGAATTTAAATGCAAATTTACGCATAAATAATGGCTATTGTTCGAAAGATTTTTACAAACTATTCCTATGTAGATGTACTCACACAATCATAAATTAGATTTTTCAACGGGCACAAAAATAACCTTTGTTTTGAACCAAATTTCAACTTTTAATTCTGCGATAAAACCACTAAAACTTCACAAAAACTAATTGATCATTCAATACACTGCTGCTGTATGGATACACTGATTGAACATTGAAATTTTAGTCCCAACAAATCCACCATTGTGGGCATTGTGGCATTTACCCGAAGGCATTAAATACAAGACCTGGGACCTCTTACACTGGTATTCATAGTCAATCGCCAGCGAGTCGCCGTATTTGGAGCAGCACACGGCGACTCTCTGGCGATTGACTATGAATACCAGTGTTAGATTATGGGGTGAACATTTAAAGATTTCGACCAAGGTCAGGTACTTAGGGGTAACACTGGACTCAAAACTTACCTGGAATCAACATCTGGAAAACACCACCAAAAAAGCGGTAATATCACTCATGATTGCCCAGACGCTTGCGACGGAAATTATGGGGCTTAAGACCGGACATGCTGTATTGGACATACAACATTTATTTATTTGAAGATAAAATTACAAACACCCTCAAGGGTAATTACATGTAAAGTGTGTAGTACTTAAACCTAATATAAAATAGTAATACAAAATAGAACAAACAAAAGAATAAAGAAGAATATAACAAAACAAAATAAAACAAAGCAAATGAACCGCCGATATCGCAGGAATTACAATTACACAATACTCAATTCAATATTGCCTTGAGTCTTACACCTTTGTTGAAAATATCAATTTGGTCTCTTGCTATCACAGTGTTGCATTCGAACATCATTTCTCTAAAAGGTGATAAACCACCCTGCCCCGCATAAAATATGTCTATATTTATCAGCCTTAAGTCAATTTTAGGCACCCCAAAATGTATATAGTTGATAAGTTCACAATTTTTGTATTTTAGATTATTTACAATAAAATATATAAATATTACTGCCTGCTTTCTTCTTCGATTCACCAATGACTCAAACTCAAAACTATCCATCATTGACCTATATCATACCATATATGGATACGTATTATTTTTTCTGACATAAATGTATCTTAAAATTCGTTTTTGGACTTTCTCAATTTGATCAGTATGTGTGGCAGCAACTGGTATCCAGAATGAAAAAGCATATTCCAAATATGGCCTCACAAGTTTTACAATGCGTGTTGATATTAAATGATTTACTGTTTCGCATAACAAAGCCGAGGGTTTTAAATGCCTTATTGGTAATATTAACATAATGGTCTGTAAATTTCATATTTCATAGACTGAAAATGCACTCCCAAGTCCTTCACTTCACTTGTTCTGCTATGTTTTCTATTATCGATACAATAATCGTGTTGAATGTACACACATTTACGAGTATATGTCATAACTGAAAATTTTTTGATATTTAGATACATTTTATTTTTTTGAAACCATGTTACAACATTATCCAAGTCTGCTTGCAACTGTATACAGTTATCCATTGTTGAGACTCTCTTGAACATTTTAAAATCATCTGCAAAGAACAATGATGATGATGGTCAATCCCTGTCAACCCTAACTTGGCATACGCCTCCGTGGTGTTGTGGCCCAAGACACTGCAGCGAAGTGCCATACGCCAATTTAGCAAAGTGCAAAGACTGGCCTTCCCAGGAATAACGGGGTCAATACGATCCACATCAACAGCAGCCATAGAGACCCTCCTAGACCTCCCACCTCTACACATAGTGATGCAGGCGGAGGCAAGGATGGGAGCGTACAGACTGCAGCCGACAACCGCCTCCAATAAAAGGACGGGAGACATGGCAATAGCTAAACTCGTGGGGGGAGAAATTTTCTACATAAGAACCGGCTACATGCCAAGACGATACTGCCTGAATGGGAACATGGCATACCGGAGACCAAAAAACAAGACCAGACCTGGTACACAAACGGGTCGAAGACCGCCTCGGAGCAGGGGTATACTCCGCCAACTATAGCAAAGACTGTTCACTGGGAAGACATGCCTCTGTTTTTCCAGCCAGATAGTATGCGAATACCAAGAAGAACTCAGGGCCCTGGCAAACCAGAATAAGGTGAAACTTATCTGGGTGCCAGGACACAGAGGAATCGAAGGCAATGAAAAAGCTAATGAACTCGCAAAGAGAGAGTCAGTGACAAAACTTATCAGGCCAGAACCGGCTCTAGGAATACCAAAAAGTATGACCAGAAGCCATATCAAAGACTGGATTCGTAAAGAACATTGACGACACTGGACAACTTCCAGGCAGAATCATGGTAGGGAATTCATCGACCAACCATGCAGCAAAAGGGCCGCAGAACTGCTACAAATAAGCAGGAGCCGACTGAGAACCATAACGGGACTCTCGACTGGTCACACACAGTCACTGGACCGCAGAAGACACAGCATTTTCGGGCCACCAAATGTACAACCGGAAACAAGAATGAAACAGCATCCAGTAAAAGACCTGTACAACCTCGTACAAGGCACAAAAATACTGGAGTGGTTGGAATAAACCACACAGGCTAAGTACAATAAAGCCATCTCAGGCTTCAGTGCTGCATGGGGACAATAAGTCTGACAGGCCTGGAACAAGGGGAAAAAAAGCTATCCCCAAAGATGCTGTACCTTATACATATGTGGATAAATAAATTTGACTTTCACTTCAAACTCTACATAGGTACTTTGAAAAAATTAATATTCCATATTTGAAAAGGTGTGGGGGGTGAATTGTCGCTGTCTCAATTTTTTCGAATTTCTTTTTGCTTTCTGTAGTAATTTTTTTTTCTTCATTTTTAGGGCCGTATCACAGTTAAATGGCGTAGAAGTAGAGGGAAAAGCCTTAAAAGTGGAAATGGCCGTTGATAAACGATCGCGACGAGGGCCTCGGGGTCCGGGCGCTCCTTTCGGGGGCCTCCCCGGACAGAGCCGACAGACAGATTTTCCCTTGAGGATACTCGTACAAAGTGATATGGTAAGTGTAAGTTTGAAAACCTTTTTCGGACCAAATAAATCTGATTAGCGGTAATTAAATCCTTTGAACTCGAACCCCTCTCGACAAAAAAATGGTACATTAGATTTAATTGATGATGGCAAATAGGCAAACCAAACCAATCGTAGATCAAACTTAATTGACAGAAATAATAGAATGTTATTCAGGGACAATTAAGCTAACAAGATATTCATCTGTATACAGTTACACTCAAATTCAAATCTATGTTTTTTTGTTTTTCTAGGTAGGCGCTATAATTGGCAGACAGGGTTCAACGATTAGACAAATAACTCAACAAACGCGAGCCCGAGTAGACGTGCACCGCAAAGACAACGTCGGCTCTTTGGAAAAAGCCATCACTATTTACGGAAACCCTGAAAATTGTACCAATGCCTGCAAGAAAATTCTGGAAGTTATGCAACAAGAAGCCAACAACACAAACAAAGGGTATTATTATTGTCAGAAATCGTATTTTTGAACCTAATTAAATAATTATTTCAGAGAAATTTCATTAAAAATCCTTGCGCACAACAATCTGATTGGTCGGATTATAGGCAAGGGCGGTAACACCATTAAAAGGATAATGCAAGAGACCGAGACCAAGATAACCGTATCCAGTATAAACGATATCAATTCGTTTAATTTGGAACGAATAATCACGGTAAAAGGTTCCATTGATAATATGAGCAAAGCTGAGGCTCAGATTAGTGCAAAATTGCGTCAGAGCTATGAGAACGATTTGCAAGCGATGGCTCCTCAAACTATGATGTTCCCAGGTACGAATCATGATTAAATTATCTTTGGAGCAAAAAAAGCCTGCTTTTAATAGGGGACTAAAGTGATTTAAGCCCATGAGTGCAGGCGAATAAACTTCACTTTCAGGATTAAAGCGGGCCACTTTGGTCCTTTGATATATAATATGCGATTAACTTGTTCGCTAACTGTGTCCGCATTTTTGTGGACAAATCTCAATGTTTACGCCTGTAATTGAGTGATCAGTTAATTAATAATATTGATCAGAGTAAGGAATACTATGCAAGTATAGTTTCGAAACTAACACTTGGAAGTATCAAATCATATCATATATAAACGTGAGTTGATCGCTCTAGGCTTACTTAAAGTGATCATGATTTGTAGTCCACAGTTTTTGAAGGTTTTTTCCGGATATCTCCTGGAGTATTTGAAATATCCTAAATATAAAAAAGGGCATCAAATTACAAAATTTTGTCCTCATTTAACCTATCCTGTATCTCTCACCGTTTCCAAGATCCCAATGAAGATACAGGGTCAAATTTAAACCCTGTATCAGAAATGTCTAATAAAAAAAATTACCTATTGGTCAAAATGTGGTCAATGATCCTGTACCCAACTCGATTATTTATTTCATTAGAAAGTTTTTCCTAGTCCCATCCAAGTTTTGCTCTCATTCAAAAAATCCATACTCAGTGAGCTCGACTAGAAGTCTAATGCATTGATCTTCATTGCTTCTTATCCAATGGTATTTTTGTCAGGCATCATTGAATATGAGTCTGACATGCTCATTACATGTTCTCTTCTACTCAATTTTCACACGATGTTACAAAAAATTACTAGTACAATAGATTTATAGATAAGAACAACAAATAACTTTTTTCATATTATAGTTGAAATGTTTCCTTGTTTTGTTTCAGGTTTGCATCCTATGGCGATGATGGCAACAGCGGGAATCGGATATGGTTCTCGCGGGTTGTACGCAGGCCAGGCGCCCTACCCCGGCATGTACCCTTCGGCAGGACCATCGCAGCAAGCCGGTGACGTTCAAGAATCCACCTTTTTGTACATTCCAAACAACGCTGTCGGTGCCATTATTGGAACCAAAGTAAGTTGTGCCTAGTAATTTTCAATTGGCGTATTCAAATGATTTGATTTTTAAGGGTTCGCACATTCGAAATATTATTCGTTTTTCGGGTGCTTCCGTTAAAATCGCACCATTGGACGAAACAAAGCCACAAGAAACTCCCAGCGAAAGACGCGTGACTATTGTAGGCTCTCCTGAAGCTCAATGGAAGGTAACTAAATTGCACAAATCACTCATTAAAAATATGACAATTGTTGCTGTTTCAGGCTCAGTATTTGATCTTCGAAAAAATGAGAGAAGAAGGCTTTGTCGCCGGCTCGGACGACGTCAGACTGACTGTCGAGATTCTTGTGCCGAGTTCGCAGGTCGGACGTATAATCGGCAAAGGTGGACAGAACGTGCGCGAGCTGCAACGGGTCACTGGCAGCGTGATTAAGCTGCCAGAACAGGGCGCCACTCCTCAAGAAGATGAGACTACAGTACATATCATTGGACCTTTCTTCAGTGTCCAGGTAAGAACTAATTTATGGTTTTGGCAATTGAAGTTAATGTTGTATAATCTGTTGTGACTCTTCAGCTACATACCTTGCGTTCGGTATTTTGCTCAAAGAGCAAAGCGTGCTGAGTGGAACCGTAATCACGTGACCGCTGAGCGAACAGAGCAGTTGAACGCTGTATCAGAGAGCCAGAAATTTCAATAAATTAACGCGAATGAGCCTGCACCGAGTACACTTTTTAAATAAACGAACGATAAATTCGAGCTCGGAGAACTCAGATCAAAATACCGAACGCACCGATAGAAAACTTCCTATTTATTCAACTTCAAAATTTGATAAGTGCCAAACCGCGGGCCAAACCGCGGACGAAGTACTTCGGAGTAACTCTGGAGTGTTTAAACTGTGGCACCAGAAAGCGGCTCAAGATCAAGTGATTCCTTCATATACTTCAGGGTGCCAAAATTATTTTGTTTTCCATGATGCTGATTTATGTTGCGTTTGAAGTTTCTCGGTTGTCACTCTGGTTGTCACCCTGAACTACATGAAGAAATACACGGAAAAATACACCAATGTAATATGGGCTTTAGTTACTAATTTTCAACTTGGGGTTTTATCTTTAATAGAAAACAAACTTTATACACATTCACTACCTAGTCCGGTGCCTACTAATCCCCTATAAATCTTGAATGCTCATTATCAAGGTTCCTAAAATTAATAGGTTGTCAGGTAATGGGAAACAGATGACGTTATCTGGGTTGCCTTATGTTAAGGCACCCCAGATGACGTCATAAAGGTAACATTAAAGTGGGGTTAGATTTTTGATTGTTGGCCGTTTGATGGTTTATATTATTCAAATCAGAATTTTGTATAAACTATAGCCGTGTTCGTTTTTGACATCTTTTTTGTCGATTTGCTCCGAAATTTTGATAGGCACATGATTTGTAAATTAAAACTGTCTGATCTAGTCACGTGCCTGTCAAAATTTCGGAGCAAATTGACGAAAAAGATGACAAAAACGAACGAGGCCTTTGTTTCAATGATTATTTTGAATATTTGCTTATGTTTATTAGAAAGCTTTCTACACCAAACGAACAACTGACAGTTGACATTTATCGAATTGAACCTATTTTTCCAGATCGATTCGCGGCTGGATTCTATTTTACGTGTCAAGTCGAAACTCGTATCGAATTGTCAAAAGAGCAATTCAATTTCAAGGATGATACACATTACTTCTACAGGATGGCCTATCCTCATAAGGCCTGTGTGTAACAAATCCCCCCCCTACCCCTTACTCCAAATTACCAGTTGTGACGTAGGCAGCATGTTTTTTATCGCCTTGACGTAGGCAGTGGCGTAACTAAGGGCCCGCAGTTGCGGGAGGGGCTCGTCATCTTGGGGGCCCAGATACAAAAATAAGTATATGAACGAAAATTGAGAAAAATATCGTAGTGTATTATATCGTTGGATTCGCTTTAAAATACTGTATTTAGTAATGTTATGAAAGTGATATGTTTCTATTCTACTTTTTGAGCTAGGGCAAAAATACTGAAATAATGCAGTTTACAGCCCTCTATCAAAAAAGTTTTACAAAGATAAAATTGAGTTTGTATTTTTCTGAAATTAAGTAAAGTATGTAGAGTCATTTTAGGATGATCATGGCACTCTAGTGAAAAAAATAAAATTTAATTTAAAAATTAAATTTGGACAAAAATCGATTCAAAAGTGGTGCATTAGGATGTAAAACGATCTGTAGAATCCGAAAAACAAAAAATATACAGGGTGTGCCATTTAAAAATCAAGAGTTCCGGTCATTTCCGGTAAAACCGTAAATCAGGAAAAATTGTCATAAATGCATAAAAATGGCGTTTGATTAGAATATCAACTCTACCAAGTTTCGTTGATATCGATAAATAAATAAAAAAATGGCAGCCGGAAAGTTATCTCGTGGGCACCCGGTATATAGTACGACGGTCGAAATTTGATCGTGGCGTAATTTAGTGATTGACTATCTAATCGGCCGACCAAAATTCAGTTCGTGGGAAAACCCAGAATAGGAAAACCTATTATCCACTGATGAGAAAATTTTGGATTGATTTTCTCTGCTTTTCCATCCATAGACGCGTTTCGACCTATCAGGTCTCATCAGCATTATATACAGGGTGGGGACTTTAACTGGAACTAATTCGCCAGAGCCATCGGATAAAATATGTGGACAAAACGAAAAAACACGTCGATTAAGATTTTTTGCTTAAGATTTTTTCACATTAATTTTGGTTCCAAGAACAGTTGTCAACTTCATTTTTTTAAATGGCAGCCCCTATATATTATAAAATTTTTGGATTCTGCGGAAAATTCTAGAAATATTTCATGTATAATGTGATATACCTATCTTCAACTGTTTCGGAAATATTTACAGTTGAAAATTGACTTTTTAGCAACTTTGATTGGCTGACGGAATTTTTAATCATAGATTAAATTCAAAGTTTGTGTCAAATGATAGCTTATGGGAAACTAAGATCAACATGTATGATCGGTTTTACTGTAAAATCAACCATTTAGGTTTTAGAGTTTGTCAAAGATGCAAAAAAGTCAATTTTCAACTGTCAATATTTCCGAAACAGTTGAAGATAAGTATAGGACATTGTACATAAAATATGTCTAGAATTTTCCGCAGAATCTAAGAATGTCATAATATACAGGGGTTACTATTTGAAAAAATAAAGTTGATAACCGTACAGCTGTTCTCGGAACACCCTGTATAAAAAAAATTATGTGAAAAACTCCTAGGCAAAAAATCTTAATCGACGTGTTTTTGCGTTTTATCCAAAGGCTCTAGCGAATTAGTTCCAGTTAAAGTCCCCACCCTGTATATATAAAAGATGGGCCCCAGATATATCCTTGCGGGGGGGCCCCGGATTTGAAGTTACGACACTGGACGTAGGCTGTTTAAACAGCTGACGACTTATGATGTCATAAATGGTAACACTCCAATATGGCGACGATCACCAAAAACGAAGCCGATAAGCAATCCTGTAGGTGTGTATTATCCTTGATTCAATTTTTCGATACGTATAAAGTCCGAAGCTGTCGTATTCTATATCGAGTGTCATAACCAAAGTTTAGTCATAACCATAACAGACACTTTGACTCGACTCGAAAATAGAATCCGGCTGCTGAACTGAACTGAACTGAACTTAAATAGGGAATTTTCATATTTCTCAATTTTTTTTTTTTTAGATACTTCTCGTGATCAAATATTTTCTTTTTTTCCATTTTAATTTATACGTTGTACGAAAAAAAAATTATTGAAATTCAAACCAAAACTTTGGCGCGAAAACGCGAAATTTCAATGTGACAGCACTCATGACGTCAAGATTTTATAAACAACAAACGCAGCAAACGAACTCTTGCTGATGCAGTGCTATTTTTGTGTTATTCAAGTGTGTTGAAGTTTGCTTTTTGTGAAAATTGTTGCAATGGATGAAGAATATTGTAAAGGACTGCTTTCGTAAATTTTATTTCACTTGCAAGTTCTCTATTGACAGGTTTGTTTACAGAATCGTGACGTCAAAAAGGTAGCCATCATGGAAGCATTGTTTTGGCGGGAAATTTTTTATTTCAAATTTTATGTGTTTTTTTGTGTAACCAGGAGCGGTATCAGTTAAATAAAAACTGCCTACTGGTCATATAAATATTGTGCAGTATAAAGTATCGATTTAAAACAATTTTGGAAAATTTTAGTTCACTTGCAAGTTCCCTATTATGCATTATGGTATTTTGCCATATTTCAAAAACCAAGTCAACTGGAGGTTTGGCGTGTAGGGGTTTTAGCATAGTTGAGACGCTGAATTAATTACAATAAAAACAAAGAGGGATTTTCATTCAAAAAAATTAAGTAACATACGGCATCTTAGAAAACGGTAACATTGCAAATACTCTCATTGAGTCGGGCATTCTCAATGACATCTTAACACAGATAGACACCGCATCTCATTCATGGGATCATGGTGGGGATGCATCAGAGGTGTTTAGTGTTTACAAGACCCGTTTTCTCGTTCGAACCCGCCATTCACTTGATCAAAATATTGAAGCATGGGTGCAACTAGTTTATCTATCTATCTGCCTCTAACTCATATGATATACATTGACATGCCAATCGATTACAGCTTGTGTTCCACTTGTTCCACAAAACCGGCATTGCCAGTAGTCGGTTTTAGTCTTGCAAGCTTCAGTTTTTCGAAAGCAAAGTCATAACAGAATAATTTTTATTCGTAGGCGTTGGCGACACAACATTTTGTTTACTGTAATGTCTATCTGTGTTAATATGACATTGAGTATTCCCAAAAAACCGGTAGGAAATATTGTACAGTCGTGAGCACAAAAAATGGGACACCCGTTTTTTCCTATTGTAAAACGGGCTCACCACCTATACTTACGGCAATGATAGGGATTGTCATATTTGACAAAAAATCGATTGTAGAGAAAAGCAAAATAGCGAAAAATTACAAGACCTGTCAGTCGGGTGTCCCACTTTTTGTGATCATGACTGTACATTTTTCTCAAGCGCGTTCTGAAATATCAGACCGTTTCCATGCATAGAGACGACCCTGTAAATATTGTTGGTCACCTTGAATTCATACATGCATAAAAACATACAACCCGCACTATCACAACTACTCATCAGAACCTTGTGATATTTTGAAGTTTTCTTAGGATCTTTGTTTAAAGCTAGGTTGACACGGTCCAAGTGTACTTGGATCAAGGATACACTTGGATCGCATAAACTGTGTAATCCAAGTCCAGTTGGATAGGTTCGAGGGGTTTTTCACCTTGTTAATCGGTGTACAAATCACTGGTTAATATATGTCAATACCAGGTAAATACTATGTCAATAGTGTCAATACTATGCAATACCTACTTGTTAATTATGTAGGTAATATGTCAATACTTGTAGATATCTAGGAAATATATGTTAATGTCATTGGTTGATACCCATTAATAACATGTAAATACCTGTGGATATGTCAATACCTAGAATTCTGGCAAGACTGAGGGCAAGACAAATATTTGATTTTAGTCTGTCAATAGCATGGAAATACCTGGTAATATGTGATAATACTAGGGAAATACCTGGCAATACGTGGAAATATTTTGTTAATACATGGAAATAGTTGGCAATAACTTGTTATTAGGTACATAGAAATATCTGTTAATACATGGAAATATCTCAGATAGTACTGTTAATCGGTGTACAAATTTTGTTAGGTGAAAAATTCCTCGGATAGGTTCCAGTATCCAAGTAAGTCAATTGGACTTGGATAACAGTTGATACGATACAAGTGAGGCGCGCGCAGCATTCCAAGGGTACTATTGATCGAAGTACACTTGGATCGTGTCAACTTGATTTCAACACTAGCTGTATCCCTTGTTCCAACTCACCCTCACGATTCTGCGCAAAACCTAAAATGCGTGTAGAATCCGAAATTCATAGAGTGGTTCCGAAACCGTTCTTAGGACGGGTTTTTGGTGGATTGATACAGACCTAATATCTTATCTTCATGTCACATGATTTTGGAGTTGGGATGGTATTTTGAAAATCAAAAAATTATGACTTTTTATTCTTTAATAAAGCTGTTTGTGATCAGACCATTTTCTGACCTAAGTTAGCGTTTTCGATATCCATTTGTTGATCAGCAGTGTGCACTGAGTGCATTCGCATCTTTTTCTAAAGGCATGTAAAATATAAGGATAAAAATAGATTTTTTTTTGCACTGACTCTGCAAATGGAAATTGCTATCAATTATTTTCTTCAAGTTAGAGAAAATGGTTTGATTGTAAGCAGCTTATATACATACCTAAACCTAATCAGATTAAATGAAAATATAAACAGCTGCTACTTACCTTTGTGGCATCTGAAGTGTTTCCCTATGTAAAACTAGAAACAAGGACAATTTAGTAACTATTCTATGACAAATATTCCATTCAAAATATTTTTGTAATTTTATTTTATTTTTTCTGTTTCCAGTCAGCACAAAGACGAATCCGTGCCATGGTTCTGCAATCGGCAGCGCCACCAGCCGGTAGACAACGTCAACCGCGCCCGCCAAAAGAGTCGAGCCAATCGGAAGGTACCTCGGCAGAGCAACAGTAAAAACCCAGCTTAACAACATTCACTGCCTTGGCCCATCGGTTTTTACACATACCTTATTGTACAGGATCACATCTCGAGGCCTTCCACTACTAGGATTCTATAATGTAGCGCAATATTAAGTTTTTTTCGCTTTGGGTTAAAGTTTTTTTCGTTATTCACATTTTACGAGTTAAGTATATGGTAATGTTTAAGTGGAAAGTTTGGAGAAACGGGCGTGGAATATGGTATGCGTCGACACCCGTGCCTACACTACAAATCTACCTCAAGAAATCAAAATATATTAGATTTTTATAGCCATAGAAAATTTCCGTTGTTAATACCGCAACCCACCACAACAACCTCAGCGTTTCATTAAGTTTTCAATCGGTCAGACACCAACAAGATTTCTTTTTTCTACCTGATGAAAAATGACTACCAAAGATACGTTATTTTTTTCTTAAATAAATAACGTCAACCTGTGTCAACATTTTTTTGTTATAAAGGAAACATGCAACCAACAACGATAAAATAACCATTGTTCAATTGATAATAATAATAAATTATTTGGACCAGCAGCATATAGCATCACCAAATCTAAAGACGCCAAAGTTCCTCAATTGTATACAGCTGTCGTGCGGGACTCAGGAAGTCCAAAATTCCCGCTAAGTGTGAATGTGTCCTCTGGACATTTGTGTGGTGTTATTGTGTGGACATGCCTGATAACAATGTTTGTTATTTTGAAGGAAAAAAAGGCGCGAATGCTAAGGACTATATTATACTAATTTTAGTTTTTATTATTAGGTGATTGTTGAACCAGTGGATTTTTTCTGTAAAAAAAAAGGCAAACGCCAGGGCTAATCTTTTTCAATTATTTTTGTTTTGTCAATGTCGGGATTAGCCCTTGCGCGCGCCCAATAATGTTTGTTGCAAAAAATTACACTGGGCGTTTGTTGAAGTGGTTCAATTTGAATTTCTCTTTGAAAGTAAACTTTTTTTAACAGATACTTTATGAAACAACAGAAAATGGGTAAGTGAGTTTAAGTTTCAAAATAGCACAATCAAATTCTGCTTTTCTTACTGTAAAATGTATAGTTTGAGATTTCAAAGAATGCAAACTAAAACAGGTAGGTAGATAAATCAATAATAATAAATATTTTTATGATTCAGCTTAAAGCTCGGTTTACCATTTAAACAAACGCCCAGTATAAATTTATTAACCAGAAGATAGGTCTGTAAGGTAGTACACCTTGCAAAAGCGGGTAGGATGCCTTGTGTCAAGGCCATCCGCGTCCCTAATAGTACAAAAAAAATCAAGAGGGACAGTTTTGCCCCTCGCGGTCCCCCCTTTTTCGAGGTGGAGCATGCGACCCACTCGGGGGGGCCCCCTCCGGCCTATAGGTGGGGCTGGAGTAGTGTAAAATAATATTTTTGATAAAAAATTTTGTTGGGGAGGATTATTTTTTGTTAGAAAAAAAAATGAAAAGAAAACGTTATTAAGTATAGCGGGGTCGCTATTTTAAAAAAAAAAAATTGTGAAAAAAATGGATATATTTATTAGATTTTTATGTATAAAATTTTTTAAATTATTTATAAAAGAAAAAATTTATAAAGTGTGCCAAAGTGCAAGAATGTTATGAAAAAAAAAATTTAAGAGGACCGCATTTATTTGTTTTAGAAAAAAATTGAATATTTGAAGGGTACATGTATTTATTTCCGGAAGAAGAAAAAAAAATGTTCTTTAAAAGCACTTGCCCAGCTACATTCGGGATTTTAATATTGAATCATCACACACACATTCAAAACTCAATCCATTTATTTCACACCAAAAATGTCTAATTGTCACCACAGATTTCTGGCCGCTGCAAAATTTTCAAAAAATAAAAAATTACCTTGTTTTAAGGAAATCCTTAACACGTTACCATTGAAAAAAACAAAGGATTTCTGTAAAACGATTAAGAATTTTTTGTTACCAGACCCCCCAAACATACCCACATTAACATTTTGCTGTTTTACAGAAAGTCTTAATTTCGAGACTCGCTGTATTGAAGCAGCAATCTGTAGGTATGAAAAAGCTTACTACTATCAATAAATGGTAGAATAGGTTTAAAAAAGGAAAAACAAAATAAATCAGTCCGACCCAGTACAAGTTCTGGTTGATCTGCTATGGAAAAAAAAAATGTATGCTCACAAACAATTTGTTAGCTCTAATCTCATACTTACACAGATTGTCAACAAGAACAATTAGTTGTTCCAGTGACATTGTTGTATGGTTAAACATAACCAACAGAATATTGAAATAATAATCGGCTTTTTAGGTTTAGCCGGATTTTTTTTTTATCAATTAAAGATGGGTATAAATAGTGCCTAAAAAAAAATAAAATGAAACCTGTGTACGGGTAATTTTGACGTTAGTAATATATTTGATTAATTTTTAGTTTTCAAATAATAATTAACGCTTTTTTTTACATAGATTATTTTGTAGTTTGTATACCTTTGTTTTTTTTTTGTGCTTGTGACCGAGTAACGAGGTTATTTAGTGATTACGTGTTAGTTTTTTTTTTTTTTTTGAATGAAGAAGAGTCAATTTTACTCGTTAACCAGCTGGAAAGTGTCTCTGCGTGGAGTAAAATTAATATTTCCAGTTTTGTAATAGTCTGTATACGGGGTGCAAGATTTTATTCGTAGGTTTTGGCTAAGGTAATAATTACTGTTTGATTGAAAGTGTTGTTGCACTATCGAATCTGGCTGATAATTAGGGAATCTAAATCACGTGACTTTGCCCACAAGCAGGCATTTTTAAATTTTTATAAGGTTAGAATACGGGTTGTTACATGTCAACGATGTCAGAAAAGTGTCGGATTTTTTAAGTCAGCAAGAAGTCGCCCAGTATATCGATAATCCCGCTAAAAGAAAACATACCTATGTTTTTTGTTTATTGTTTGCCAACCAGGCGCCATTTTTTAACAGATTGCCTAATTAAATTCATTCAATTTCCAAGTAACCTGTACAATTTAAATGCTTGCAGTTACGTGTGTAGCCACCTTTAGATATTAATTTTTGTAAAATCCAATGGCGTACTCTGTTTTTTTTTTCCTAGATATTTCTGATTTTGAAATACTGTTCAAAGTTATGTGCAAATTTTTCAATGTGAACATCATAGGCACAATTCACCAATGAAACATTGGAGAATTGAAAAAAAAAAAAACGACTTTGTACAATATGTCAAAATTGGAAATGTTACATTACAGTCCAAAACCTACAGAAATGATCAAACCCGCCCCGTACTTATCACTTTTCAGAACAAACAAGTTGTTAGCTTATTGGAACTAAAAATATGTAATTATTATCATAGCTGTAGTTGTCACTCGAAAAATCAAATGAAGAAAATGCGCTTTGTTGCTTTCATTTTCATTTTAGTGTTTCGATATTCCAAATATCCAAACGCATTATTCATTAAAATATTGTCATTTAACCCCCACCCCGCCCCCATATAATATAGAAACATTTACCTATTATTAATTCCTCTGTTCGTTTGTAAAACTTGGTTTACGGAATATTTTTAAATTCACCATTATTAATAGTTTATAGTACATGTTAATTCACTGTACGCTGGAAGGAGACTGATTGTGCAACCAGCCCGCCGTAGATTTAGTAAAATACTTGGACTCGGATAGTAACATTTAAACAGAATAATTAAAATAAATCTCTAATTACAGCTTCGTCGTAGAGGATCTTAATTTCATCAACTTTACCACAAAAAGTATTTCACGTCACCCTAAAACTATTCGAGTATCTAAGGAAGTAAACTACCTCAGTAATTATATATTTCTATATAAAACATAATTTTGTTGTTCATGTTTTATTACTTGGGTAATCAATAGGTTTTAAGATTCTCTGGTGAATACTATTTGTAAAAAAAAATAAATGAAAATATTTTTCAGTTTTTACAAAAACTAGCTCGATAACGTATAATAATTTAAATGTAGTGTGCCATTCGTTTCGAAAAAAACTCTGGAACCGTATAAATAATATGACAAACCAAAGCTGCAAAGGTTGTATTTTTATCGAGGCAGTTTTATTAAACAAAAATCATTTTCGATAAAACTGTCCTCCAAGTTCCTATAAATAGTCTATGTTAAATGTGCATGATGATGGATAACGCTGTACCGAAACTTCGAATTACTTTATTATTGGTGCTTTTTTTTTGGTGACTCGAGTCGCCAAAGTCAATTCGACAGTTTGTGGTAAGGCTAAAATAGGATTAAACACACATCAGCATCTACAAATTTGTCTCAGGAAAATACACTCAGGTTTTCATTTAAAATATTTTTTTAAATAAATGAATTTTTTCAAGATTTTTTTGTTAATTATTTGATGATGTAGATGATGATGGATAGCTTAAATAAATGTAATAAGAATATGTTGTATTACTTTTGTTTAAATGCATTATATATTATATTGGTTTTTTTTTTTTTGTATTCAATGGCATACGATAATAATTGATTATTATTCAGGCTACTTTTCCTTTTGTTTATTTCAACCTCCAATCGTTTAAGTTAAAATAAATAGTGTTCCCTTATGTGAGTTTTTTACTTATCCCCAATCAATATACAGGGCGAGTCCATATCTTCTATACTAATGGAGATTTAAGAAAAAAATAAATACAGAACATGTAGATAAACATGAGTACTACATTCTTAAATTATTTTTCATTATACAGGCTGGCCCAATAAGTAGTGGTGACTCAAAGTTAAGTTTTTTTAAATGACTCTCCCTGTATATTATGACTGTTTCGTCTTTATTCTAATTAAATTTTATACAATTTGGCAACGGTACAAAATTCCTATTTGCTCGCATTTTTTGTTTTGCGCAAAAAGTCGTACCTCTAGATTTTGACAGTTAGGCGTATCAGAAGCTAGTAATTTGAAAAGACTTACTAAGAAACCAGATAAGACGATACACGGGCGCGTCGTAGTACGTCTTAACATGGTCACAATATTTCTAATCTAAAAATTCATTGTGAAGTCCTGTCGTATCAACCTTCTACAAATTTCCTTAACCCGTAATTGGGGAACAGCATAATCCGCAGCGTGTGTGTGAAGCAGGTGGGCACTTACGGAATCACTGGGTAAGTCCTTTTTTTTTTCATTATTTAGAGGTTGCGCGGCAAAGTAAATACAGTCCACTACGGCGCTATACATTACGTATTAGCCAATGCAAAACAATGTCATTTCTGGATTCCTCGGAAAAATCTCAGTGGCGGCTCGTAACTATTTCAAGTGAGGAGGGTAAAAAATAATGAATTACGGTAAGGTAACCACTGCGCAGCAGGCAAAATTTGTTTTGGGGTGCCCATGCCCTCAATAATTTATCTCAAATTCATGAATACTCGAGAAAATGTTCCTTTTCTTCATGTAAGTATATATTTTCAGAGATAATTTTGACGAAAAATAAGCCTACAACTTTCAACTAGAAAAGTAACATGGAATTCTCAATGCATAAAGCAGAGATAAAAAAAAGCAAGGATGGCAGTTTTAAACTATGCGTGCGGCTAGCCGCTCTTCGAGATTATGGTCAGTGAACGCCAGTAGTGGTTCGATATGTTTCCAGCATTTCTATTGGACACTCAGATCCGCGGTCCATTTGAATGCTAGATTTCAGTGAAGCATGTGAGAATCTTGTCTCCACTCAACCTCTGATGTTGTCAGAATAATTGCAGGACAGAGATTCTGACAAAGTGGCCTCGTGTCGGGTACCCACAATTTTTTTCTCATTAAAATCGAAATTTCCTTTTTATTTTTTTTTCGGCCTTAAGATGTGCCGTAGCGAGGAGGGGTCAAATTAACTCTTCATCATAATTTTTGCTCCTCTATGCGATGGTATTTTGTTTTTTGGAAATTCGAAAAAAAAAATCAAAATCAAGAAAGATGGGGACGCTAACTTTTTTCCGGTACCTATTGTTTGCCCAGCGGATCTGAGTCTTTGGAAGGAATTCGGACGTAAATGTGTCATGTTGCCACGTTTAATTATAAAAAAGCGAAAATACTAGGCATGAGGTATAGTTAATTTGAAAATCCATTTTTTAATAACAAAATATTGATAACAATAATAAAATGCTGAATATTTTAACCTGGTTGTTAGATCTATTCTTATTTTAATCCTGATTTCTTTAATTTGGTCTATTGTAAAAAATAAACCTTTTCTAAAGATACCATCAGCTTTTGACAATTTGGCAAGCATCCGTCCTGGATGAACCTGATTGGTGGATTTTTTGGCAGGATCGCCGTTGTCATGGGGAACCATACAGTTGTCAATGAGCTAACGTCACCTTAAGTCTCGCTATTGGCCAGGGCTCCCGTCATTTTATCCTCCCATCTTGGAATATCGATTTATATTGAAATATCCAGTGGCGGAGATTTCGTCATTGCTGATTTTCGTGTAAGAGTTGCAATACGATAACACTTCCAAAAAGTTCCGCACGCAGCTGCGTACTTTATGAATGAAATCAGCCATTTTTGTTTACAACTGCATTCCCCTTACCATTGCCCCGTAGACACAGACTCGCTGGGCAGACATTACATCGGAGAGAATTGAAACTCGGAATATCGACTAGAAATCACATTATGAATATTCCCGATTTTTGATTGGCTCCAAATTATCCACTGACCAATAGGATTATAGACTGGGCACCGTGTTTAAAACAACTTTAGCCCTTCGGGCTCGCGTATAACTCCGGCCCTTCGGGCTCGCGTATAACTCTGGCCCTTCGGGCTCGCGTATAACTCCGGCCCTTCGGGCTCGCGTATAACTCCGGCCCTTCGGGCTCGCGTATAACTCCGGCCCTTCGGGCTCGCGTATAACTCCGGCCCTTCGGGCTCGCGTATAACTCCGGCCCTTCGGGCTCGCGTATAACTCCGGCCCTTCGGGCTCGCGTATAACTCCGGCCCTTCGGGCTCGCGTATAACTCCGGCCCTTCGGGCTCGCGTATAACTCCGGCCCTTCGGGCTCGCGTATAACTCCGGCCCTTCGGGCTCGCGTATAACTCCGGCCCTTCGGGCTCGCGTATAACTCCGGCCCTTCGGGCTCGCGTATAACTCCGGCCCTTCGGGCTCGCGTATAACTCCGGCCCTTCGGGCTCGCGTATAACTCCGGCCCTTCGGGCTCGCGTATAACTCCGGCCCTTCGGGCTCGCGTATAACTCCGGCCCTTCGGGCTCGCGTATAACTCCGGCCCTTCGGGCTCGCGTATAACTCCGGCCCTTCGGGCTCGCGTATAACTCCGGCCCTTCGGGCTCGCGTATAACTCCGGCCCTTCGGGCTCGCGTATAACTCCGGCCCTTCGGGCTCGCGTATAACTCCGGCCCTTCGGGCTCGCGTATAACTCCGGCCCTTCGGGCTCGCGTATAACTCCGGCCCTTCGGGCTCGCGTATAACTCCGGCCCTTCGGGCTCGCGTATAACTCCGGCCCTTCGGGCTCGCGTATAACTCCGGCCCTTCGGGCTCGCGTATAACTCCGGCCCTTCGGGCTCGCGTATAACACCGGCCCTTCGGGCTCGCGTATAACTCCGGCCCTTCGGGCCGGAGTTCCCTTTGGGCTCTTATTACTGAGTATCCCAGATTCACAGATTTTTGTCGTGGAGGCGCGGGATTAATTGGAATAATGTTGTCAGGTTTTTCTAAATTACATTGAAATATCGAAATTTGGAAAGTGTAATTTGTGAATTATTATTTTAATTAGGAACTTAGATTAGGAATCAGGAATAAAAAACTGAGATTGAATTTTCAACTTTTTGGGGGAGGCTTAGCCTCCCCTGCCTCCTCTGACGAGCCGCCACTGAAAATTCTAGACATAAAGTTTGTTTTTTTTTAAAGATAATTCCCAAGTCAAAAATTTAGTAACTATGTTGGCAACACAAGCCTTTTCTACATAAAAATTGGAAAGAATGGGTACATTCAGGCGCCGGTCCCAGCGGCTAAGCTCAGCCACTCAGCAGGAACTCTATCCTCGAAACCAAAGAACAGCGTTCTCATAAAAACGATTACCCTGTCATTGTCAGTGTTATGCCGGACGACAAAGACAGAACCTTCATTCCAATGAGAACGCTGCTCTCCTGTTTCGAGAATATAGTTCCTGTTGAGTGGCTGAACTAAGCCGCTGGCACCGCCTGAATGTACCCATTGACAATTTTACATTGTATTGCCAACATAATGTCATTTTGACTTTTATCTTTAAAAAAGAAACATACTTTATTTCATGTACAATGTCATATACCTATCTTCAACTGTTTCGGAAATATTGACAGTTGAAAATAGACTTTTTTGCATCTTTGACAGACGGTTAATTTTACAACAAAACCGACCGTACATTCTTGTCTTAATTTACATAAACTATCATTTGACACCAACTTGGAATTTGATCCATAATTAAAAATTCCGCCTAAATTATTAATCTCCGGTTAAATTCAAAGTTGGTGTCAAATGATAGCTTATGAAAATCTAGGATAAGAATATAAATTCGGTTTTGCTGTAAAATCAACCGTTTAGGTTTTACAGTCATGTCAAAGATGCAAAAAAGTCAACTTTAAACTGTCAATAACAACAGCTGAAGATAGGTATATGACATTGTACATGAAATATGTCTCGAATTTTCCACAGAATCCAGAAATGTCATAATATACAGGGAGAGTCATTTGAAAAAACATAACTTTGTATCACCACTACTTATTGCGCCACCATGTATTCTGGAAAATAATTTAGGAATCTAGTAATCATGTTTATTTACAAAGTTCTGTATTTAGTTTTTTCTCGAATCTCCGTTAGTATAGGAGATATGGACCTTTATTACCCAATGGTTCAAGATGTGCGTTTTTTGGTGTAGGAAGAGCTCAATAAACACCAAAATGAACATGACATGTAATCATCATCATGTATAAAAATTATTTTTCCCATAACTTTTGTCAAATTACTAATAATCAAACAATTCCCTCAAAATTAAGTCATGTCCGTAATTATGCCTCTTGCAACAAACAGTCTTTTCTTATAATATAAACGTAGGTATAATGGGGGCATGTCAATTTTTCAATTAAGCCCCTCTAAATTGGCGCTACCGATGTCACCAAGTAGAAATTAAGTTTATTTCTAACTTTCAATTTGGGCTTATCGGTCAAACTAAAAATGGACGGGGAAGATGACGACGTTAAAAGATACTTCGAAGTGTTCGATTATGTCGTTTTTGCCGTTATGTTGATCGTGTCCGCGTTAATTGGGGTGTATTTCGCTTTTTTCGCCAAAGTCAAGCAGAACACCACTTCGGAGTATCTTATGGGCGGAAAGACTATGGGGATTTTTCCCATTTCGATGTCATTAATTGCCAGGTAAATACCTATATTTGATTAAGGCTAACCAAAATTATTAACATAACAAAAACAACTAACTCAACATTTTCGTTTTTTTGACTTGTGGCTTCTGGAATACCTTGTGGGACTTTTGCTACTGTCTTCCCGTGAATGTTTGTATTTTTTACTTGTCGCTTTTTTACAAGGCAATAATTCTTCTTTTTGGTCATTTGCTGCAAGCAAAAGTTTAAATAATTTATAATGATTTTTTTAAATTAGTGAATTTTCAACTTTTGCACAGTTACCTAGAACCCAGATATAATGTTCTAAAAAAAAAAAAAAATTCCTAGAACTTGCACCTGAGAAGTTTTTAAATTCAGTCAAGAGAGTACAAAAGAAGTATAAGGAAAATATTAGGAAAGTTTGTGAAACTATCTAGGGAAGTTAGGATATCTGAGAAAATCAAAGGAAATAGGCAAAATGTGTCTCAAATGTACAGAAAGTTTTTATGTAAAATAAGAGGTGGTTTTTCCCTGGGAGTTTCTTACCAGAAGTCCAAAACATGCAGAGGATGTGTGAAAATTATCATGAAGGGTGAGGGAAGTATTGATAAAGTCCAACAAAGTTTAAAGAAATCTGATGAATTATGAGAGAAAGTCGAAGAAGTCTAAGTAAATTCTCATCAAGTATGGGAAATATGTTTCAAATTATAGAAAAACTTTGGAAGTTGGTTTTTCCTTTACAATGGGACACGAAAAATGTGTATCAAACTAAAGTTTCGATGCAAAACTTGGAGGGGTGTACAGGGTGCTTCAAATTCGAGCCACATCATTGAGATTTCGGAAACGGTGAGAGATACAGGGTTGGGTTAAGGCAGAATTGCGTAATTTGATGCCTAACAAAATGCTGCTTTTATAGTTAGGATATTCCGAATATCTACTTGAGAAATAAAGAGGACATATAAGGCAAATCGAGGAAAAACTGTTAGACAAAAAGACATAATTTTTCTATTCCAGGCCTGTTAGACAAAAAGACTTAGTTTTTCTATTCCAGGCTCTCATATTTTGTCTATTTTTCCGAATTTTCTTTATTTAAAGAAGCTTAAAAATATTGAAGATTCAAAAGCCAGGAATCAGCAATAATTCAGGAGAAGAAATTGAGAAATGAGGAGGATATTCGAGGCAAATCGAGGAAAAACTGTTAGACAAGAAGACGTAGTTTTTGTATTCCAAGCTCTCATATTTTGTCTATATTTCTGAATTTTCTGTATTCAAAGAAGCTTAGAAGATATTGAAGATTCAAGAGCCAGGAATCGACAAAAATTGAAAAATAAACCGGACATTTAAGGCAAATTGAGGAAAAACTGGAAGACAAAATGACTTAGTTTTTCTATTCCAGACCAATATCTCATAATTTGTCTATCTGAATTTTCTCTATTTAAAGATTCAAGAGCCAGGAATCGATAAGAAATCAGAAGAAGAAAAACTGAGAACGTCATTGGATTCTGCTTAAAAAACTCAAATGCCCTTAAGTTTAGTATTAAAAGTGTTCAAATTGAACCACCCTGTACAAGTCATGGCATAAAAAAATAAAGATCAATCAGAAAAATCAACAAAAGTATGATTGTAAGTAAATATTCAAATTTAAGAACCTCAAAATTGATGAACTTTGGATTTAAGTCGAAAAATAATTAAGAAAATATCAAACCACAAACCTGCTGTTTTATCCATTTCCAAAAAATACAACTTGGAAGAAGACATCGACTGAGACTCGATCTCTTCGGCATCCAAAGAGTTCCACTTGGAAGGTACAAAATATTCTGGTTTAATTTGTGTCGCTTCAATATTAGACGTTATAACGCATTCTTCGTTATTATTTCCTAAAGATCTTTTGCGTAAATTGGCGCCGTCTAACGGTTCATCAGCATCGCTCGAACTGTCTCCAATGTCTAACGGTTTCTGGTTGAAACAATCTTCAAACTGAAACAACTAATTAGTTATAGTTTATAGATAATCGCAAGCAGTTTCACCTTTTTTGTTAATTCCGCACTCAAATGCCCAAAAAGTTGCAACTGACGTACGACTTTTATAACTTTAGAGCTAAACATCAATTTATCCACGTCATTTTTCATATCTTTAAAACACCTAGAGAATTCATCGAAAATCGTTTCGAATTTGATTTGTAGGTTTTTGTTGGAACAATTGTATAAGATGTCGTAGAGCAAATAAAACCTGGCTACTTTACTGGGGGGCTTTGTGGACGAACGACATAATGACTGGAAAATAATCTCGAGTGAATCATTAATAGCTATTTCGTGTTGCAGACAAAACACCATAGCGTCAGCGATCGAGGATGAGCTCAAATTTAAATTTTGTATCAGCTCAACTAAATGTTCACTTTGATTTTCTAAAACAAATTTCATTTTAATTAGATTTACCTATAAAATTTTGATGATTCACCTGATAAAAGTTGACGGTCATATTTGTCTTTATTTATAAGCTCTTCTGGCATACCAGCTTCATAATTTGGTGCGATGGGTGGTAGCCAAATCGAACCACTCTTAAACATCCTTCAAAAAAAATTGTTAAAAACTTGTAGATACAAATCTGAAAAATACCTAAACGGATTCATGTTCCACTGTTTGGTGGAGTCCCCTTGAAGAATACTGAACAATTTCCATCTAAAAAAAAATCAATTACCTATTACAAAATCATCAAACAATAACAAGATCTACTAACCTATAATAAATATGATTCGCTGATTTATTGTCAAACAAAAATTGATAATCTGGATTGTTGATTTCTCGATTCATTATCATTGCCTCAAACAGATGGCCATCTTTTATCACATACTCGGCCATTCTATTGACCAAAATTCGGGTTTTCTTGCATAGAGGCACAGTCACTTTGACAACAGATTCAATTAGAACATCTTCAAAGTCTAACAAAAAAAAAAACATATTAATTTGGTATAATTATCTTCAATACTAACTAATTTGTAATTACTTTTCGCTTCAGCAGTTTCTCCATCAGTCTGAGCATTAAACGGTAAACCACTCTGAGGTGGAGGTAGAAACATCCTCAAAAGATCCTGAGGGATGTAGACTGGATGTTTAGGAAGTTCAACCGATTTGCCCCATCCCACCTTCATATCGGTACGGTGTT
Organism: Ceutorhynchus assimilis; assembly: GCA_917834065.1. NCBI lineage: Eukaryota > Metazoa > Arthropoda > Insecta > Coleoptera > Curculionidae > Ceutorhynchus > Ceutorhynchus assimilis. Next base: position 12,900,763 of record OU892281.1, read on the forward strand.
TCATATGATTCAGGGCGCGTTCTGCGTCTTTGCGGCTCATGTAAGCCACAAAGCCGCAATTGGTGTTCAGTCGCCGGAATTTTTCGTCTCCTGCAAAATAAATTTAATTTTTTTTTTTTTTGGGTTTGGATTTTTATACCTGATTCACCTCTGGGCCACATTATTTTAACGCTAGCTAACGGTCCGAATTTGCCAAAGTCTTGAACCAAGTGCGCCTCGGTGATTCTTGCATTTAAATTGGAGATGAAGAGGTTTGTGGAATTTAAGTCTTTTTCGTCGAAAGGGCTTAGTGGGGGCCCTGCGTTAGATATTTCTTGTTTCAGTCTTTCTCGTTCGTTTTTTTCCGACTGCCTTTGCTGGATTTCCTCTTTCAGCAACTCCAAGTTGGACTTGACTTTGTTCTTTTTCTTTTTTATTATCAAATTATCGTCGACGTGGTTTAATAGTTTTGCATAATCGATAGCCGCGTTTTTGCTGGCACTTTTTACGATTGGCTTTGGTGCGTACAGTTGAACCTTCGTCGAAGCTAATTGGGTTTTGTCGCCATACAGAATGCCGGATTTAACGAAAGTTTTGCTTGTCGGTGCGGTTTTTTCGAAGGAATTGACGAAATCGACGAAAACGTGAGCGGCTTCTTCTTGCTCCTTGAGCTGTTTCTTCTGTTTCGACATTATTGACTATTTTGGAATTGAGGATACCTAATGTTAGAAGGATTCGTAGCTCTAAAACTTCCGCAAACCTTCTCTAAATTAGAAATTCTAATCCCTTAAACTTTTTACAGAGTGACCCAAATACTTTCAATATCCTCATTCGTACATACATTCAGAATTTTTACAAAATTTCTCAAGAAAACCCACCCAAAATTCCTTTTCAGGCGTCGTCGTCCTGAAAAATCCCCTCGCCAGACAATGGGTTTTCGGAATTCATATTTTTTTGTCGAGAAATCCCCGAAATCTTTCCGAAATCCTACCGGAATCCCCGAAATCCTTCCGAAATCCACGAAATTACTCCGAAATCCGCCGAAATCCCTCAGAAATCTTTCCGCAGACCCAAAAATCCCTCGCAATTGGCCCAAAATTCATAAACCGGTCAATGCGGCCGTTTTTCAATTTATACTAATACACTTTCGAATATACCTATAAGATAAGTAACAGTCTAAAATCAAATTAAAATATTTGCGAAATCACCTGAAATTACTCGAAATCACCCGAAATCTTCCGAAATCCCTCAAAATCGCTCTAAATCTGAAATCTTGCCACAGTGAATAATCCCTCGAAATCTTTCCGAAATTCTACCGAAATCCGCCGAAATCACCCGAAATTCCTCAAAATCGTTCTAAATCCGAAATCTTGTTACATTTTTCCCTTAGTGAATAAGCCCTCTATTTCTGTATAGTCGGTGATGAAAATTACTGGCAGAAACTCATATAATGCCGCACACAATAACGACGAGGCGGCAAATCAATATAAAAGCTTGTTATTGAGGTATACCTATTTATTGATTAAATATGCACGCCACTGGAATCATATCCGCTTGACATCTCATAATAGTATAGAAGGCAGTGACGATTTTCAGCACTTATTTTCCCAGTTCCAGTTAGACAACATGGATAGAATTGTAGGGTTATTAATTCTAAGCAAAATTCATATATTTTTAGGGGGGGTTTTCCGATGGGTTGAGCCGCAAAATGCGTTAGAGCTTACGAATGCACGGTCCTTTTTTTCCAGTGATAAAAAAAATAGGTCTACTAATGAGAAGTATACTGAAGTTACGTAAAAAAATAGTCCGGCTAATCTGTGAGTATGGATAATACGTCTGGCAAGTGAAAAATTGAAGATCGAAAAATTTCAGCCAGACTCACTTTCCACTATCTGAGATAAGCCAAATTGCTATTTTCATATACTTTATGTTCTATTATAGTGAATGTGAAATATTTATGAGTGGGAAAATATGAACCCATCCGAAAATGTTTGCGAAAGTCAAATATTCTTGTTATGTAGGCACGCTAATGAACTTATGGCCGTTTCCACCAACTATTTTAGGAGAGCCTTAACGATAGGTATTCCTTAAAATGACATTTTTACCTGGAGAAATGTCAGTTTAGGGAATACTTATCGTTAAGGCTCCCCTAAAATAGTTGGTGGAAACGGCCATTAGTACCTTATATTGTCTGGCCAACGAATCTGAAGCTACGCGGGGCTTCGGTAAGGGGAATGCAGTGGTAATAAAACATGGCTGATTTCATTCATAAAATATCCAGCTGCGTGCGGAATTTATCGGAAGTCACATTGCAAGTCATACACGAAAATCTTCAATGACACTGCCACTGGATATTTCAATGTAAGTAGATATTTGAAGATAGGAGAATAAAATTACGTGGGCTCTGGCCAAGATTACCAAAGTTGATAGTTTGTCTGGTAAAGGATAACTTTAGGTTCGTCTTAGACCGCATGTTTGCCAAATTGGCAAAAGCTGATGGTACTTTTAGAGAAAGTTTACCTTTTATAATACACAAAATTGAAGAAATCAGTTATTCAAATAAGAATATATCTAACAACACAACCGAAATATTTAGCGGTTTCTTATTACCGATAGTTTAATAAAAAATTGATTTTCAAATGAAATATACTTAATATCTATACCATTTCCAAATCCAAGCGGCAGTAAATGACATTCAAATAACCTAAATTGTACACAAACACCAGCCTTCCTATTGGTTGAAACGCCCTACCTGGACCAACGGAAGACATTTGATAGGTTGTAATAAAAATGATCAGTTTGTCATTTACTGCCGCTTGGAGTTTTTATAATTAAACGTGGCAACATCGCACATTTTCTTCCATAAGAGCCCCACACACTACGTTGTTTCTCGTCGGTTTTCATCGTCGCGATTTAACAACGTCGTGTTTCATGGTCAGCCTGTTTTTACCACACACTACACGATTTTTTGGCAGTTTGGACCCACATACAACGGTTTTGGAACGGAATGTTGAGCCGTCGTGACAAAAATCAAGCTCGGACTGAATTTTAAACCGACCATGAAACACGACGGTCTTCTACCACACACTTCGGTTTTAGATCGTCGTGTTCATCGCCCGACGAGAAAGAACGTAGTGTGTGGGGCCCTTAAGTGTCCATTGGGTGTAAGCTCACAGGGGTGCCAAATTTTTGTTTGCTTCCGAGATATAAGGGCAAAATGCATGGAAAACCTATTTAATTACTAGATTTATTTTTCGCTCAGCTAAAATACGTTCTTTTCTTGATTTTTATCCGAAATTGAGTGTTAAATAGTGACTATTTAATTTAGTTAATAGTTTTAATTAAATAACCAACAAAATGGTACAATTTCCCCACATGATATTGAATTTATGTAATTACATACCTGGTAAAGATTAAATTGTAGTTTTCACTAATCCTAATTAGTATTATTAAATAAACACTATTTATTTTATTTTTGCAAAATTAACAAAGGTCTAATTGTTCAAATTCAAAAAGTAAAATGGCGTCAATGACGTTTGACGTTTCGCTGGGTTGGAAGTTTGCTTATGGCGTTTCCGATTGGTAGGTTCAGTGCGCACTGAGTGTATTTGCATCCTTTTAATCGACTTGTAGGAGAAAAAGAGAGAAATAGAAAAAATTGCACTAGTTCCGCACTAAATCTACCAATCGGAAACGCCATTAGAGAAGTTTGTTATCAAAAGAATATGTTTTCTCTTTTTCTAAGCGCCTCAAGAGAAAGAAGGATAAAAATAAATTGATAAATTGCATTCAGCTGACGTAAATTTTCAAAATATTTAATTTTGACAGGGCGCGAAAATAATGTGAATATTTTCAACTTTTTGCGGTGAAAAATTAGTTAAATTTTGTCCTTTTTGTTTGCTGTTAATTTTTGAAATGTAAACATCTTTGTCGGCGGTATGAGGACGTAAATTTTGGGAAATGGGGATGGAAGTGTGAGAGCGGATATATCACATATACATACATATAGCGAATTCCATTGGAAGCGTTAGTTCGCAGTTCGCACTGAGTGTATTCGTGTCTTTTTCTACCAGCTTGTATAAGAAAGAGATAAAAATAAATTTTTTCTGCACTAGTTTTACCAATGGAATTCACTTATAGTAGATCGCTCTAAATTTGTGAAATTAATCACCATGATTATGAGTACTGAGAAAAATTAGCAGTAGAAATTTTGACGGAGAAAAAAATTCGCAGTATGTACTAGACTTGAAAAAAAAATAAATAAAATTGCAATATTTTAATTAGTCCGCCATATTTTGCACCAATCAAAATCTGCATTGTTGTCAGATTGACACGAAATTGCTGTAGAAATAAATTTCGCGGCAAAGCGTGACATATGAGTTTTCATGAATCAACAACAACGTGGCAAGAATGCAGCCAATAAAAACCGATGGATGGTGACGTCATCATCCCACACCATTTGAATTTCAAGTGGAAATTTATAGGGCCTTTCCCGGCGTTACTTATCAAGAGTCGTAAAATAGTTATTTTCCTAACAAGTACGGACAATATCATTTTTTCGCAAGTCTAATGGCCGTTTCCACAAACTATTTTAGGGGAGCCCTAACGATAAGTATTCCCTATAATGACATTTTTACATGGAGAAATGTCAGTTTAAGGAATACTTATCGTTAAGGCTCCCCTAGAATAGTTGGTGTAAGCGACACCCAGTCTTTGTGGAGAAAGACTGGGTGTTTTTCATTGAAATTTTTAAATGGAAGTTGGAGTAAAGAACAATTATTGTATTAAAGGGTTTGAAGGTTTAAACTTTAATATGGTATTTTGACACCCAAAAACGATTGGGTCTGTTCCACCGAAATCACAAACCATGGTCAGAGGGAATTTCATTAGTTGAAAATAGTCAGAAAACTGGATGGTTGTTGGCGATTTGCACCAATCAAAAACACTCTGGTTTGTGATTGCTGTAAGAACAGACCTCAAATCACAGTATGCTGTGGTAAGTAGTAGGTACAAGGTAGGTACCCCTAGATGCAGGGGTATTTTTTTGCACCTTCAAATTTATAATTTTTTCAAAATAACTCGAAAACAAAGCCAAACTCGAGATTTTTATTACAATACTTTTTTGTAGAAATTTACTAGAAAAAGCAAAGACATTTGCACTGTTCTCATCATAAATTCATGCTTTTGATTTTCAGCAAAATAATAAATTCATTTTAGTACAATTAAACAGCAATTTGAAGGGGATTCAACACTTCTGGACAGTGCCTATTTCAATTTATAGTTTGCAATCTTCTTCAAAAATTATTCACATTAAATCCTTTTATATTCCAGTTACATCTCAGGTATAAGTCTCCTAGGCCTCCCTGCCGAAATGTACACTTACGGCACCCAGTTCTGGATAGCCCTTTTACCAAAAATATTGGTAGCTGTAATAACAGCCTACGCGATCTTGCCAGTATTCTACAAGCTACAAATCACCTCGACGTACGAAGTAAGTACAGCAAATCCAGATTCAAACGATACAGTACAATAAATAAAATAGTTGTTTTAAGTACCTCAATCTGAGATTCAACAATACAGTGCGAATGCTTGGGACGATACTGTTTTTGACCAAGATGCTGCTGTATATTCCTATTGTGATTTATGTGCCGGCGTTGGCTTTTAGTCAAGGCAAGTATGTATAATTAATGATTTATGATGGATTAGTTAATCAATAATTTAGTTATTATTAGTTGATCTGTTTTTATATTATTTTTAGTTACTGGTATAAATCTGCATCTTGTCACTCCGGTCCTTTGCATGGTGTGTATATTTTATACAACATTGGTAAGTATGTTAATAGGAAAAGTGGTAGGTATAAATATTCTAAAATCTCGAGAAAGCAATAGGAACCAAGCTCCTTTAATAAAACCTTATAGCACAAAAGATATTAAAATAAAATAAACGTTTGTTCAGGAACCTTGTTTAAAAAAAAAACGTCTAAAAAATTTTCACAAAACGTCCATAAACATAAAGTTCTCTCAATGTCCGATCGGATACGTTTTTGAGACGTTGTTTGAACGTTTCTATTCTATTATTGGTATTCAAAATTGGTAAATTCACTTTATTATTTCTAGGGTGGATTAAAAGCAGTAGTTTGGACAGACACAGTCCAAACAATCATAATGTTTGGAGCTTTAATATTAACCGTGATAATAGGCACAGTAAAAGTTGGTGGAGTACGAGAAGTGTGGACGAGAAATCTCGAAGGAGACCGCATAGAGTTTTTCAAGTAAAATCCTTCATCGAAATCAAAAAAACCTATAAAAACATAATTAATTTCAGCATGAACTTAGATCCAACAATACGCCATTCCTTCTGGACAGTTACTATAGGCAATTTTTTTTATTGGCTAGCCTCTTGTTCCATAAACCAGGCAATGGTCCAGAGATGTTTGGCAATGCCCACTCTTAAAGCAGCCAGAATGTAAGGTATTTAGATCCTAGAAAATCTCAATCATAATAAAACTTCTATTTTTCTTCACAAAAAAGGACATTAGTTATTATGGTAATCGGATTGTGGGCGTTGGTATCCATGTGCTGCTACATGGGTTTGGTTATTTATGCTTTTTATCACAAATGCGATCCAGTTACCAGAGGCTTTATACACAAAAGCGACCAACTTTTGCCGTACTTTATTATGGACATTGCTGGGGATATACCTGGATTGCCTGGCATGTTTGTTAGCGGTGTTTTTAGTGCTGCTTTAAGGTAATACATACAATAATTTATAGAATAAACCAATTTAAAAAAAAATCATTTTTCTAGTTCCATGTCTACTGGATTAAATTCAATGACGGGAGTTATTTTTGAGGATTTAATAAAACCAAAACTTAAAAAGCCTCTAACAGAGGCCCAAGCCAGTTTACTAATGAAAGTGATTGTTGTAATTATTGGCACTGTCTGCGTTGGTTTGGTGTTTGTGGTTGAAAAATTGGGCACCCTCATACAAGCGGCCGGAAGCATAGGAGCCATCACTGCTGGGCCTTTAATGGGCGTTTTTGCTTTGGGGATGTTTTTCCCTTGCACTACGCCTCAAGTAAGTTTCTTCCCAAACAATGTAATTATTATAAGTAAATTTTGTAGGGCGCTTTAGCTGGAGGTTTATTAAGTGGAGCCCTAATAGCTTGGATATCGGTGGGGTCCCAGGCCCAAATCGCCCAAGGAAATATACGATTTCCTCAAAAGCCCATTTCTGTTGAAGGTTGCAGTGCTGATTGGTTGGCAGAGTATTTGAGTATTACGTTGAGCGGCGACATTCCCAAGCCTACAGAACCTGCTTTTGCTCTTTATAGATTATCCTACATGTACTTTACACCACTAGGTACCATTGCGGCTATAATTATTGGGTTGGTAGTCAGTTATCTTACAGGTACAATTTTTTCAGTTTATGATTTAAGGGTGTTATTTGGAGTTTCATTTTTAGGGCGCAGCAAAAATAAGATTAGTACAGATGTTTTTTCACCATTGGTACGAAAATTTATTAGCAAACCGAAAAGTGACCAACTTGATCTCAAAGTTACAAATAAGTCTACAAGATGATGATGCAAAAATTTAAACTTATATAAGATAGTAATTTTTTGGCAATTTGATTATTATATTTTTAATAGATGTTTGGTTTCTAATTTATATTCCTTGCTGACAGTTCCAATAGAGTTGAGTCTGATTAGTGATTACCCATCACCAGAAAAAGACACTGTATTATCAAAATTATAGTAGATTTTTTTTTTAAAATCTACAACCCTATAATCCAGAAATAAATAAAAACAAAATAATAATGTATACAAAAATGCCTAATTTATTAAATAAAGAAAAAACATTCTTCGAAACTTAAAGAGCAAATACATAAACCTTATGAATTTGAACAACTTAAAAAATTAATAAGAAATAGAAAACAAACAGAAAAATATTTGAAACCTCACTAATACTGGCCAATTTTTTCAATTTCTTCACAATCCTCGGCGTTCAAAAAATGAATTTTCTTGGAAAAATGCTTCTCTATATCTTTGCAAATTCGCATAGCATTATCTGAATCAATCAGATTGATGGCAATACCCTTTTTGCCAAATCTACCGGTACGCCCGATTCTATGCAGATAAGTTTCACAATCAGCTTCGCCTTGCAGATTAACTGGTAGGTCATAGTTTACAACTATGGTCACTTGTTCCACATCAATACCTGTGAAAAGTTTTATTATTGGTTTTTACACATTTGTAATGATTTACCTCTAGATAGAACATTAGTTGTGATAAGGACTTTTTCTTGGGAGGCCCTGAATCTGTCCAAAACATTTATTCTTTGCTCCACAGTTAACTCGCCGCTAAGAACTGCTACAGCGTGACCATCTCTTGCCATTTTTGCAGCCAACCATGCTGCAGCTTTTCGTGTCTTGGAAAAAATGGGTAATCATAAAATTGACAATCTAAAATAAAAACTTACATGGCAGAAAATAATAGCTTGTCCTATTGCCAAAGTCCCATAAATATTTGTAATGGCATTGTATTTTTCTTCAGCTGATGAACATTTGACGTAATACTGTCCAATGTTATTCAAAATTTCCTCTTCACGTTTGAGCTTAATTATAATTGGATTTTTAACAATATGCTCAGAGAAATCCATAACTTCTTGACTATAGGTGGCTGAGAAAAACATCATCTGGCAAGATGTGCTCAATTGTCTAAAAATAACCAATCAATAAAAAAAAATTTGGACAATAAGATTAAAACTCACTTGTGAATTCTGATACATTGATCTTGATGTCCTTGTTGGTCAATCATAACATCAGCCTCGTCCAGTACAAACACAGAAATTTTTTTAATATCGAAGATTTTAAATTTTAGAGCCCAATCTAAAACTTTGCCTGGGGTACCGATTATAATATGCTCAGTCAATTGTGAACCTCTAGAAACTGCGAAAACTGTTGGATAATTTAATTTCAATAAATAAAGTACAAACCTTGTTCTCCTCTAACAGCATATCTCAATTCGATTTCAGGACAAAATTTAGCCATATGAGCGGCTGCTTCACCAGTTTGAATTGCTAGCTCATATGTAGGGGAAAGGCATATGGCCTAGGATTATTTTAGTTAATTAATTTTGTATCAAAGCTCTAATTTATTATACCTGAGGATAAGGTTTAGTAGCGTCCACCCTGCTTAACATTGCCAGCACAAAAGCGGCAGTTTTGCCTGTACCAGACTGGGCTTGCGCAATCAAATTCTGGCTCGGTTCTGCCAATAATGCTGGTAGAGCTAGCTCTTGAATTTTTGATGGTGCGTTGAAACCCATTTCGTAAACACCTTTCAGTAAGTTTGGTTTCCTGTAATAAAGATTTCAGTTTTGTCCCCAAAGGTTTTGGCACAAAGTACCTACTAGACAAATTTTAAAAGTAATTTTCCGAGTAATTTGCCTAAAAACCTTGAGCTCATTTTGGACTTAAATCGTGTCAAGGAATTTGAGGTGGATTTTTCGATTTTCAGTCAGAATAATTTCCCAAACGATCATCGAAACACAAAAAAACATATTGCTATATAGGTTAAACCCGAGGTTAAACCATTCATGGTAGCAATATTGCCGATAACACTGTTCAATTCCGCTCGCCCAAAAACTGTCTAATTCCAAATTGTGTGAACGCAGCTTAAGTTTTGAAGATATTTAAGCGTTGCAGTACTTTCTACTAACCCTGTATAATGCTGCACACAAGAACGACTAGGCAGCGAATTAAATAAAAGCTAATTATTTGATTGAATATATAAGATTTCAGCTTTAAATCGCAGAATAATTTAGTGCATGTATTATTTGGGGGTTCCTAGGTGATCACGAAACACAAAATTTCAACACAAAAAACATGTTGCTATATAGGTTAAATTGTACTTCACCACTCAATGCAGTTATGTATCACATTACTATCAAAAATATGACAAAGTAGTGGTTTGCAGTTGGATGTGATCTACACTGATGCAGAGAAGGCGTTCGATAAGGTTTATCACCAGCTATTTCTCCAAAAATCGATTCTTACAGGATTGACTCAAAAATCTTTTAACCTCATTAAGTCTTATTTGTCATACAGGCCCTACTCTGTTCGCATTGGCATGGCACTATCTGAGCAATAGTTTGGCAGCTCTAGTGTTCCTCAGGGCAGCAATTTATCTTCCTTACTCTTTACAATATTCATAAATGACCTAACTGACTGCATTGGAAATTCTGACTGTTTATTGTTTGCTGACGACTCCAAGATCTTCAGAGTCGTCTTTTGGCAGGCAGATTGTCAGGTTCTCCAGAACGATTTATCCATTTGTCAGTGCCTGAGTTAGAGTTTGTCAACAACAAAATGTTTTTGAATGTCAGTTAATGCTTCTGTATGACGTACACAAGGCGTCGTCAATATCTAGAATAGAGTTATAATTTGGAAACTGAAATACTTGCAAGAAGGGACCACTGTGAGAACCTGGGAGTCACTTTCCAATCCAACATGAAATTTAATTTGCACTATCAGTAAATTGTTAACAGGGTATTTAGGGCCTTGGGCTTCATCACTAGGAATACCAAACATTTTCATAGAATTATTACCTTGACAAGGCTCTATAATGCCTTTGTCAGGCCCCACTTGGAGTATGGATGTATTATCTGGTCACCTACAGCTGACTGCAATAGAGACTTTTTCAAACAATATCATGTACAGGGTGCTGCAATTTGGAGTGTTTTGACAGGAAAAATAGACTTCCAGATCAAATAGAGAAAAATTGACTTTGATGTCATGGGATTGATTTTCGAGAAACGTCAATTGTTAAAAACCGTATCGTGATATCTTCAATGGTATCATTAATACAGGGCGATTTTCGATTTTCCCCTATTATGAAAACTAGAGATAAGTTTTTTGTTTATCAATTTTTTTTATTTCTGTGAAAATATCTTTGGGATACTTTCTTGAGCACAATCCAGTAGCGTACTCAGTTTTTTTCTATTTCGCTCCCATTTTGAGATATTGACCAAAGTCCGATTTTTTTTAAATAGAACACCCTATATATTATTAGCTCATCGGATAGCTCTGCTTTTGTCGATTTCAATGATATAAAGTTCGATAGGTTTATCTCTAACAGCTTTCGAGAAAAAAAATTATAACTGTTTCAGTCATAAGAAACAATGTGTTAGAAAGAGACCTTCCTCATTTTCCTTACAGATATAATAGTTACTTCTAACAAATTGGTCCTTATGACAAAAACAGATATTTTTTTTTTTCTCGAAAACTGTTGGAGATAAACTTATCAAACTTTATATCATTGAAATCAGCAAAAATAGAGCTATCTAATGAGCTATTAATATATAGGGTGTTTCATTTAAAAATATCGGACTTTGGTCGATATCTCGAAATCGGAGCGAAATAGAAAAAAAACTGAGTACGCCACTGGATTGTGCTCAAAAAAGTATCTCCAAAATGGTTTTAAATAAATAAAAAAAATTGATAAATGAAAATCTTATAGCTATTTTCCATAAAAGGGGCAAATCGAAAATCGCCCTGTATCAGTGGTACCATTGAAGATATTGTGATACGATTTTTGACAATTGACGTTTCTCGAAAATCGATCCCATAACATCTAAGTCAATTTTCCTCTATTTGGTCTGGAAGTATGTTTTTCCTATTGAAACACTCCAAATTGCAGCACCCTGTATATCTAGAGTTGCAAAATTATTGGTACAATAAATTTTGGTAAAATTACCGGCAATTTTACGTAATATTACCGGTAAAATTGGTAAAATTGAAAAATAATATCTTGGTGATTCTACAATGATGAAAGATGCAACGTTGATTTTAATTGTCAAATACCTACTGATGGTGGTAAGATGAACTTTTTTGAGAAATAAATTAGACATTCTTGTGCTTGTGTAAAATCAAAATTTGAAATATATTAGGTACGTTCTTCTGTTCTAATATTCTTTGATAATTAATATCGATATCATATCAATATTATTGTCTATTTTCTGATACAGAACTAGAGAGACAAACGCGGAAATCAACATGGTCATTGTACTGCTTTCTCTTTCTAGTTTTCAAAATAAAGAGAGACAAATTTAAATTCAACGCACATCCTTTTTTTTTATTTTTTATTTTATTTATTATCAATAAACATTCTTCCATACTACATGTACTATATGCCAACTTATCAATTTAATTGAATACATACATTGTAAAAAAAGCACCTAGACTGTGACGTCTGTATGTGCAAAGTAGTCTATACATAAGTAGGTACTAGTAAAACTAGCAAAACCATGTGATCTGTGAACAACATTAGGTTGGTCTGACCAAACGAAACAAATTATAGGTAAAACAATAAGTACTATAAATATAAAAAAGTAGGCTTAGACTTAAAAACTTCATAATTCAAAAGAAAAGCTTAATTAAGAATTAGGGTTGAAGATGTTGCAATTATTGTTACACGAATCCTGTAAGATGTAAGATTTACACATTCTGGAAAATGCATCATATCTTTTTATGTTTTTCATCTCTCTAGGTCCTTGGTTTGGTTTCCCTAATAATTTTGAAGTCTATACTGCTTCGACACACGTGTTTATAAACCATAGGGTTCCAATGAATGTATGGTCCTAAACCTCGATTTGAGCTAGCAACTTCAATGAAATAAACTATAGGACTAATGACATATTTTTATCGACTTTACGTCCAATTTTACCATTGAGGTAGAATAATAAGGAGGCGACATGACGAGAAAAAAGCGTATCCACTTCCGCCATATTGTTACGACACTTCTGTCTGAGGTACTGTCACTTTTGTCATAGCAACGCGTTAAAATTGCATCAGGGCCGCATTTTCCATCCGAAGATTTTTTAAACGCGAAAAATTTTTGAAGCCCAGAATTCCTATTTTGGGTCTTAGAAGGATCTCCTGTTTCAGTTTGTTGAAGTTTACCAAGTTTACCGAGATATGTTTATGTTTATGTTTATTAACGGACTTGCCACTTTACTAAATCTACTTATACAAAATACACTTAAAACAAAAGACTTAAACTAACACAATTACTTGAACTTTGATTACATTACATTACAATAAAATTTTCGTAACCTGTTGAATAAAACTAGGGTTTGAGCAATTGAAAACATCAGCATCATCAGCCACACAGTTCATCTGGCGGCACATTCTCGTTAAAGCCGAATTCTGGCCATAGTTAGTACAATGGTATGGGACAGAAAATAAATTTCTACTTCTAGTAGTTCGCTGGGGAACCGCAAGCCCAACACCTTCTAAAAGATATGGACAATCGACAGTGTTGTTCAAAAGTTTAAATAAAAATCCCAAATCAAGAATTAAACGTCTTGTTTGCAGCGATGGAAGCTTTAGTAAAGTTTGCAATTGATTATAATCAATTTGTTCTGGTGGGATTTTTAGTTTGTAAGCAACAAGTCGAAGAAATCGCTTTTGGACCCTTTCAAGCAAGTCTATGTATGTAGAGTAGAAAGGTGACCATACCTGTGACCCATATTCCAACGTCGATCGCACAATTGCACAATACAAAGCCTTAAAACATTCAATATTATTAAAATCTTTCAGGGTTCTGCCAATAAAACCAAGTAACTTTATTGATTTGTTATAAATGCTCTCAATCTGTAGATCGTATCTTAAGGGACTATCTAATATTACTCCAAGATCTTTATGGAAAATTTCAGCGGATAGTATTTCATTTTTTAAAGAGTAGTCAAATATAATTGGAGTCTTTATTCTATGATATCTCATTACCTGACACTTAGAAACATTCAGTTCTAATCTATTTCTTTTACACCAATCCAAAAACGCATTGAGATCTTTCTGGATCACCTCACAATCGTCTAGTTCCTTTACTGTTTTATAAAGTTTTAGGTCGTCTGCATACAAGAGATAATTACAGTTTTCAATTTCATAATGGATATCATTAATGAATAAGTTAAACAGTAGAGGTGATATGTGACCACCTTGTGGAACACCAGATGTAACAACAACGGGCAATTGGTGTCCCTCGGGCCGGAGGCCCTCGGGACACAAACGTTGCCCTGGGGTATTAACACCTGCATAATTCCCTTGATACATAAATAACTATAATATAATACATAATAGGCACTTGTGGACTCGACTCATAATGTAGACAGTAAAAAAAACAAAAAATAAAACAAACAACACAGTATTAACAGTAATTAAAAAAATAAAATAAATTGATACAGTCGAACCGACAAAAAGAGAGGGATGATTTAAGGTTCTAATGGGCTCTTTCACTAATTTTTGAAATTGGCATATTTGGATAAAGCAACTAAAAACAGAATTTTCTGTATTTTTACTTTTGAAAAATTCATAGTCCTTCTTGAGAAAACAGAAAAAAAAGAAATACCTCCAAATAAAAACACAGAATTTATTTCTATGACGTCGCAGCTCGCTATTTGACCGTGTTGCCACTAATTGTCAACATTGAAAATTTGTAATAGATTTAATTCTGAAATGTTCCCAAAATATCATGAAAAGTAGTTAAATTAATTAGTTATGGATTCAAGATTTTATAACATTTTTATTGAAATTATGCTTAAACACAATTTAATATAATTTTCTATGTTTAGTTTTATTTATTTATTTTACGTTGCACTACATTTAGTCACCACCGACAACAGCGCATTCGAACCTTTACCTGCATTTACTACAGGATAAATACAGCAGAGGCGGACAGCTCTTTGCAACAACAAGCGAAATGAAAAATATTTATGCGACGTCAGCAAATCGGCGCGTTTTTAAATAATTCAAATTTTGGTAGTTTAAAATGCCTGTAAAAAACTTATTTAACCTTGTAGAACATTTTTTTTTGGTATATGTGCCTAAAATAGTCCCTCCTTTGGGATTTTATACCTAAATTACGTATTTAAATTTTAGTGAAAGAGCCCATTGTTCAACCGTCTACCGTAAAAAAAATTATAACTGTTTCAGTCATAAGAAACAATGTGTTAGAAAGAGACCTTCCTCATTTTCCTTACAGATATAATAGTTATTTCTAACAAATTGGTCCTTATGACAAAAACAGATTTTTTTTTTTTTCTCGAAAACTGTTGGAGATAAACCTATCAAACTTTATATCATTGAAATCAGCAAAAATAGAGCTATCTAATGAGCTATTAATATATAGGGTGTTTCATTTAAAAATATCGGACTTTGGTCGATATTTCGAAATCGGAGCGAAATAGAAAAAAAACTGAGTACGCCACTGGATTGTGCTCAAAAAAGTATCTCCAAAATGGTTTTAAAGAAATAAAAAAAATTGATAAATGAAAATCTTATAGCTATTTTCCATAAAAGGGGCAAATCGAAAATCGCCCTGTATCAGTGGTACCATTGAAGATATTGTGATACGATTTTTGACAATTGACGTTTCTCGAAAATCGATCCCATAACATCTAAGTCAATTTTCCTCTATTTGGTCTGGAAGTATGTTTTTCCTATTGAAACACTCCAAATTGCAGCACCCTGTATATCTAGAGTTGCAAAATTATTGGTAAAATAAATTTTGGTAAAATTACCGGCAATTTTACGTAATATTACCGGTAAAATTGGTAAAATTGAAAAATAATATCTTGGTGATTCTACAATGATGAAAGATGCAACGTTGATTTTAATTGTCAAATACCTACTGATGGTGGTAAGATGAACTTTTTTGAGAAATAAATTAGACATTCTTGTGCTTGTGTAAAATCAAAATTTGAAATATACACCGCACAAAAATTATCGCATCTATCAAAGCAGAAAACACAGAAATGAACAGCATAATTGCAAAGTGGAATGTATGCCTATCCGCATTTTCCCGAAAAAAGGAAACAAGAACCTAACAGAAGAAGAAACGACATGTTTTTTGACTCGAGTTTTTCAGTTAAAGAATGCCCATTCAGGGAATACTTAAGAAATTTTTAAAATAAATTTACTGTAGCCAAAATATTTAAAAGCATTGGTGATGCGATAATTTTTGTGCGGTGTGTATATTAGGTACGTTCTTCTGTTCTAATATTCTTTGATAATTAATATCGATATCATATCAATATTATTGTCTATTTTCTGATACAGAACTAGAGAGACAAACGCGGAAATCAACATGGTCATTGTACTGCTGTCTCTTTCTAGTTTTCAAAATAAAGGGAGACAAATTTAAATTCAACGCACATCCTTTTTTTTTATTTTATATTTTATTTATTTCAGATCAATAAACATTCTTCCATACTACATGTACTATATGCCAACTTATCATTTTAATCGAATACATACCTACATTGTAAAAAAAGCACCTAGACTGTGACATTTGTATGTGCAAAGTAGTCTATACATAAGTAGGTACTAGTAAAACTAGCAAAACCATGTGATCTGTGAACAACATTAGGTTGGTCTGACCAAACGAAACAAATTATAGGTAAAACAATAAGTACTATAAATATAAAAAAGTAGGCTTAGACTTAAAAACTTCATAATTCAAAAGAAAAGCTTAATTAAGAATTAGGGTTGAAGATGTTGCAATTATTGTTACACGAATCCTGTAAGATGTAAGATTTACACATTCTGGAAAATGCATCATATCTTTTTATGTTTTTCATCTCTCTAGGTCCTTGGTTTGGTTCCCCTAATAATTTTGAAGTCTATACTGCTACGACACACGTGTTTATAAACCATAGGGTTCCAATGAATGTATGGTCCTAAACCTCGATTTGAGCTAGCAACTTCAATGAAATAAACTATAGGACTAATGACATATTTTTATCGACTTTACGTCCAATTTTACCATTGAGGTAGAATAATAAGGAGGCGACATGACGAGAAAAAAGCGTATCCACTTCCGCCATATTGTTACGACACTTCTGTCTGAGGTACTGTCACTTTTGTCATAGCAACGCGTTAAAATTGCATCAGGGCCGCATTTTCCATCCGAAGATTTTTTAAACGCGAAAAATTTTTGAAGCCCAGAATTCCTATTTTGGGTCTTAGAAGGATCTCCTGTTTCAGTTTGTTGAAGTTTACCAAGTTTACCGAGATATGTTTATGTTTATGTTTATGTTTATTAACGGACTTGCCACTTTACTAAATCTACTTATACAAAATACACTTAAAACAAAAGACTTAAACTAACACAATTACTTGAACTTTGATTACATTACATTACAATAAAATTTTCGTAACCTGTTGAATAAAACTAGGGTTTGAGCAATTGAAAACATCAGCATCATCAGCCACACAGTTCATCTGGCGGCACATTCTCGTTAAAGCCGAATTCTGGCCATAGTTAGTACAATGGTATGGGACAGAAAATAAATTTCTACTTCTAGTAGTTCGCTGGGGAACCGCAAGCCCAACACCTTCTAAAAGATATGGACAATCGACAGTGTTGTTCAAAAGTTTAAATAAAAATCCCAAATCAAGAATTAAACGTCTTGTTTGCAGCGATGGAAGCTTTAGTAAAGTTTGCAATTGATTATAATCAATTTGTTCTGGTGGGATTTTTAGTTTGTAAGCAACAAGTCGAAGAAATCGCTTTTGGACCCTTTCAAGCAAGTCTATGTATGTAGAGTAGAAAGGTGACCATACCTGTGACCCATATTCCAACGTCGATCGCACAATTGCACAATACAAAGCCTTAAAACATTCAATATTATTAAAATCTTTCAGGGTTCTGCCAATAAAACCAAGTAACTTTATTGATTTGTTATAAATGCTCTCAATCTGTAGATCGTATCTTAAGGGACTATCTAATATTACTCCAAGATCTTTATGGAAAATTTCAGCGGATAGTATTTCATTTTTTAAAGAGTAGTCAAATATAGTTTGGGGTCTTTATTCTATGATATCTCATTACCTGACACTTAGAAACATTCAGTTCTAATCTATTTCTTTTACACCAATCCAAAAACGCATTGAGATCTTTCTGGATCACCTCACAATCGTCTAGTTCCTTTACTGTTTTATAAAGTTTTAGGTCGTCTGCATACAAGAGATAATTACAGTTTTCAATTTCATAATGGATATCATTAATGAATAAGTTAAACAGTAGAGGTGATATGTGACCACCTTGTGGAACACCAGATGTAACATTTATGGTCGAGGAAGTAGCATTATTTATTTTTACCACCTGCTGTCTGTTAGTTAAGTAACTGGTTAGCCAATGGAGTAGTGGTCCAGAAATGCCAAACTTTTCCAGTTTTCTATATGGGTAATATTACGTAAATTACCGGTAATTTTACCTTCGCAACTGTATGTATATTCTATATTTCCTCTGCAAGTTTCATATGGAAGTATGCTGGAGAGTTTCAAGCTCCAGTATATTAGTAGGAGAAGGGCAGTTCAATGGATCAAAAAAATTTACTAGAGGACGATACCTACTGTTTTTTTTTTTTTTTTAACTAAGTAAGTACTTAATACTTCAAGTACAATCAATTTACTTAATACCTACTCTAAAGTATATCTAAAATAATCAATACTTAAAATTTTAAGTTCATTTGCTTGGCTTTGATTGGAAAACAAGTTACTTACAAGTTCAAAGCTTCAAACGTTTTAACAGAGTACAACGGAGATCTGGGATCTTTTCTTTGCACTTCGATATCATTTTTGGACTCGACAAGACCCTTTCGAATGATTTTAGAAAGAAGACTGGCTTCTGCCGGACTGAAATGATCGGGGGCCTCATCGTCTAGTTCGCCCAAATGGCTCTGGTCAGCAGTGGCCTGCTTCAAATTTATTGAAGAAAGCTGAAATAGTTGCAAAAATTTTGAATTACAGTGGTTGTGAGGTTAGGATTTGTTAAATTGTTACCTTTGTTTCCGCTTGGGCTACATACTTTGCCCAGTCGACTTTTTGAGACATTTTTCTTCGAAAACTTTTAATTGAAACTTATTAATTAATTAATACAATTATACAAAATAGAGGGAAAATGAGCTGCTGCTAATTAAGCATTCGAGGAAAAGGAACCATTTTTTGTTTTGGATTTGCCTGAGTGATAACAAAAATTAAACATCTAATAGCGATTTCCATTGGCAGAGAAATGTCGCACTGGGTTAGCTGCCTCCCTTATCCAGATCAATTTGAAGCTTGCACTGGTAGAGTTCACATGTTGTAAAATTTGGTGGTTCTTTATGGTTCTACTAATTCAATTTGCCTTTGCTATTAAAAGTGGAAATTAAAATCTAATATTAAAACGTGCAGAACTGGTTCGACTTGGAGCACGAACTGCTGATTCAACTCGGATCAAAAAGTGTCGATAATACTCGGAGCACAAAGTGCAGCAACAGTTTCCCAATGTGATCCGAGAACCCGCACCAAAATAATCAAATATGGCGGCGATTACCAAAAACGAGGCCGATAAGCACTCAGTTCAGTGACTATTCTCCTTGCTTTCTCAGCCGGACCGTATAATTTTTTTTACTACTGCTGGCAGAAAATAAAATAGTATATTAAAGTATAAGTGGATATTAAGGTCTTTAAAACACGCGCGATTTTTCGAGCACGACGGCGCAGAGACTCCTGTGGGAACAGACCTTTGGAACAGACCGACAGTGGCGACAATAGAGATCCCGCCGCCATCTTGTTCCCATCCTCTTGTTACTTTTAAATATGGGAGTGAATCCTACGCCTACCGGTAGGTCCTTTGTTATTCAACGATCGTACGCCTACCAGTAGGTCCTTTTTCATCCACCGATTGTGCGCCTACTGGTAGGGTAGGTCCTTTTTCGTCAATTGATCAAGCGCCTACTGGAAGGTGTTTTATTACTTTAGAATCCATATATCCTACCAGTCAGCTCTTGCTAATGCTAAATGCGTTAATAAAATTTTGTTTGTTACTATAGTAGTATAGTCATGAAGAAATTCGTCCACATAAGCCTTTATTAGTACCTTAACATTTTTTCAAATTGGGCTTTAAACTTGTTGATCTTTGGAATCTGCTTCATTCGCTAAACGGCATCCTTTTAAAAATTCTTCTGCACACACCTTGTTTTTTAATTTTCGATTGCTCACTACTCTCGCCAAACCTCAAAGAGAGGATCCTTGGGAGCGCAAATCCACCAAAAACGTAAAAAAAATTTTTCAAATATATCACCTTCTTGTTCAAAATATTTTTGAGTCTCCGATTGATCGCTCTGCTGGCCGAATCTCAAAGAGAATATCTTCGTAACGTAAATCCACCAAAAACGTGAAAAACCTTCCATCAAAAACGCGAAAAAACCTTTATTAAATATAATACCTTGAAATTTTAATCATTTTTGAGTCTCTGATTGCTCGCTCCGCTCGCTAAACTTCAAAGAGAAGATCCTCGGAAGCATAAATCCACCAAAAACATGGAAAACCTTTTTCAAATATGTCACTATCTTGTAAATGCAGGTACAGTTAGGTTAGATAGGTAATTAGGAAGTAGGTAGGGTAGGCGACGGATTCTTGAATTAATAAGAACCTACCGGTAGGCTCAGGATTTTTTTTACAAAGAGTACCTACCGATAGGCGTTATATCATGTGGCAATTGGGAACCTACCATAATGTTTTAGCGTTATACATAAACGGTAGGCACACAATCAATGAAACAAACGGCACCTACCGGTAGGCGCAGAGTTCACTCCCTTATATTAATATATAGGATTTAAATGGACATCTATCATAAAAAATTGAAATCGACGTATTTGATAACCATTATTAGGTCCATCAAATACGTTGTTTTCCATGATTTATGATTGATGTTCACCTAAATCCCATATTTTCGTATTTAAAAGTAACAAGAGGTTGGGAACAAGATGGCGGCGTTTTCAATATAAATATATGGGATTTTAGAACCAATCAAAAATAAGACAGCAATTGTCGCCACTGTGGTAATAGTCACTGTAATTCCTGAACACAGCCCTGGCCTGGTACGTCATGACAATATCCTTGCGTCATGACGTCATTTTCATTATTGACCTAGGTATTATTTTCATTATTAACCAAGGGAGAGAAATTAACTCTGTGCTCAAATTATTTTACTTGTCGAAAGTGCTGCCCTCTATCAACAGCTTATGGTAATTCTCTATAATGTATGTATATGCAGGAACCTGTTCTAATAGAAACCTGATAGGTCATGACAATAACCTTGCGTCATGACGTCATTTTTATTTTTGACCTAGGTTTTTTTTCATTATTTTCTATTAACCTAGCAGTGGCGTGCCATCAGGTAGGCTTGGGTTGCGCCAGCCCCCCTTCGTGTAAACTGCGCCCCCTTCATTTAAAAAAATAAATTAGCATTTTATGTCAAATTTAAAAGGTGAAATTGGAAATCACTTAATTGATTGTTTGGGAATCACTGAAATGCAGAGAAGGTCTATTATTTAAGACTCAGTTTAGGGTTGAGGGGTGGATTGAATAGTACTATTGACCCTCTACTTACTACTCTAAAATTTTATATCGAAAAACCACATCTGAGTCCCTATTCTTGAAACAGGGGAGCAACGATCCCAGAGAACGAGTAATCTGTCTTTCTCAAATGATAATATAAGGAACAAAGACAAAACACTCGTTCTCCTGGGAATGCTGCTCTCCTGTTTCAAGAATAAGGACCCTGATTATATTTTCTCGTTTCATAGATATTTACCTGCAAACATGTGTCAGTTTATCTAAAGACACCCTATATATTGTTAGATGTAGGAAAGTGGGAATGTAAAAAACATAAAAAATCTTACACGAGATTTATTCAACAGCCAATATTGATTGGAATGTGCAGCATACAGTCTTATTTAACTATGTCCTTTTTTGGTGGGGCTTTACCATAGAAAGCGTCCAAAAACAAACCCACAAAGACCAAAACGGCTCCCGTCCATTGTCGTCCAGAGAGCGTATTACCAAAAAGTATCACAGATCCGAGTACAGTAAAGAATTTACGGGTTGTAGTCACTATAGAAAGTACCAGCGGGCCAAAATCAGAAACCTAAAAAAAAACTCAATCAATAATAAATTGTTTTTTTATTAAGCCCAGTTACCATAGAGAATAAAAATAGTTGGCCAATAGCAGATGCAATCCCAATAGCCAAAAGATTAAAATAGATGTAGGGAAAGTTTTTAGCAAAGTCGAGAAACTTGAAAACTTCACCAGAAATTAAAATAACTGCAATCAAGTATAAACTGGACCAGCCATTTTGTTGCAGCATCATTTGTAAGCCAGAAGGTTTAGATTCTGCCCTAATACGCTCCTTAAAAAAAAACTCTTACTTAATGTAAATTGTATGAATATAAATTCTTACTTGAATAGCTCCCGTTAATCCATCCATAATCAATGACAAAATCAAAAGTAGCTCACCTACACCCAAACCAGTATTTTCAGGTGTGGCTTTACCAGCATTTTCTTTCAACATAAACATAACAATACCCATAACAATAATAAATACAAATAAATATTTCCTTAGTGCATAGCTTTTTTTGCCTACCAAAACTCCTAGTATCAGCACTGGAATGGGTTTGGCCGATTTCCCAACCACTTGAGTAGGATACGGGACCCATTGCAGTGCCATATTCGAGGCCACCATGGCCAGCAAATAAGTCACAGATACGCTAGAATAGTAAAGCTTGGCGGTTTTGTCTTCGCCTTGAGGCCAAATTAACAGCCAGCTTTTCGCGATAATGTAATTTATGATACATTGTGTGGCGACTAATGTTAGGGCGAAGGTGAATTTGTGGGTGGTTTCGGTTTTGATGCCGTCTGCGTCTGTAGTTTCTAGGATGTATTTGCCTCTGGTTACTTTTTCTTGTAGGATGCCAAAGTAGAAGTAGGTTACAAAGATGCCCGCCGCGTAGATTATAAATTTTTGTGTGTGTTGCATTTTTGGGTATTTGAAATGTTACAAGGAGGATGAGAATTTTTTTCTGGAACAAAATATTGATCAGTATAGAGGGGACGACCAAATTTTCAATTCACTTTTACTATTATTGAATAATGACCAATACAATTCTTATTATCATAGCATATAAGCTAAATTAAACACACAGTAAATAACATTCAATTTTTAATAAAATTAACTATTTTTCGAAAAAAAAATCAAAATTAAGGAGTTATATGTGTATAATGGGGTGTTACAAATTCGGGAGTAAGCATGGGGATCTTGTCGATTTTTTTCAAAGACCTTTGGATTCCTATTTCAAAATATTTAGGCTTCAAAATGTCGAAATCTGCGAGTGAAGAGGTGAGGGATATTTGAATCGAAATTTTCAGGAATTGTAGTTTCTAATAAGCTCTAAAAAACCTGTATTGGAAAATATTTTCAGGTTTATAGTTTTTGAGAAAATTGAGTTTGAAGTTTTTGTACTTATTAGAGGGGGTTTCTCGATTTCGAGCAAAACGTTTGTTTGAAGATTAATTTTGAGCAAAACGATTGTTTGAAGATATCAAAATGCGGAAATGCGCTCATGAAGATTTCATAAAATTTGAGCCTCAGAGTAGGGTTGATCAGATCTCACTCAGAAATTACCGTTTCCTATTGAAAGTGTCCAAATTGGAACACCCTGTATACTCGCCTGTATAGTATTGTATTTTCCAAAGTTACATTTCCATAGATGGGTATGCATTGAATATTCGTGAAGCATATTTTACCTAATTTTTATGAAATTATACATTCTATAAAAATTATATTATGCTGCTTGTGTTAATATAGAAAAAACGAATCTATGAAAGGTTGAACAGCTCCCTGTTGCATTAATTTTTCAAGTTTCATACAAAATTTAAATTTACAAACCTATGACGTGGTTCAAAAAGACCCTTTTCTAAGCTATTTCAGGATTCTAACGACTTATTGAGCAATAATAATCTATTCAGTAGTATAAAAAATACTCACTTTATTCACAATAGTCCTTAAAACCACAGTTTTATTTGAATTTTTGGAAAAAAACACACAAAATACTCAAAATACCTTGAACTCTTGGTTGGCCCTGATTGTACAACACAATACAACAACAAAAAAGCTAGGTTATGTATAAGGTGTTTGACGTACAAGATCAAGGGCTGCGTTCAGATTGAACGTCGGGTGTCGCCCGAGCGCGTTCTGACCGTTCAGATTGCTTTGGGTAAAATTTACCCAGCCGTTCAGATTGTCAGTAGATTTTTACCGGACGACGCCCGGGCTGCGTTCAGGATTGGCTACAGCCAAGCCAAAATTGGCATTTTGCGTTCGAGTTCGGCTCCAAACTATACGTGGTTCAGCATTACCGGTGGAGGGGGAAAAGTAGGTTTTGGCATTAGCATTGCCGTCCTTGAACGCACACCCGGACGCACACTTTTGCGTCCCATAAAATAGCAAGATAAAATTAGCCCCGCATGCGCGTTTGTGTTCTAACCTTAAATAATAAAGGCAAATATTGTAAATAATTATTTTTGCGAGTTATGGTGGGTTTATCCAAATTCTTCGTTATCCTCATCAACTCTATTTAAAAAAAAAGTGGCCTCTTTTTTTTTGTTTAGTTTGTGATGCTAAATTGATAGCAATCACTGACACTAGCACATCCTCGTGGTCCGAAGATGAAGCGTCCTCATCATTAAATAACTCTTTAAATATGAAGGAAGATACTATGGCTTCTTCCATAGTATTTATTTAAAAAATTTTGAAGAAAATGGCAAAAATGTTAGAATCAGTGAGGTTATAAAGAGAGAATGCGTCTTGGCCGTTCAGATTGGGCGAATCGCCGGGCACACTCGGAGTGCGCTCTCTATCGGGTGCGCTCTTCACTGGACGTCGTCCGGACTCTTCAATCTGAACGCGCCCGAGGTATAAGATGGCACCGCGGCACGGTCCGTTTTGCAAGGAGAATACACACTAGGACTACTAGGAGTGCTTATCGGCCTCGTTTTTGATAATCGCCACCATATTGGTGTGCCACCATTGCCGACGTCATAACTAAGTCGTCAGCTGTTTAAACAGCCTACATCAAGGCGAGAAACGCCATGTAGCTTACGTCACAAATGTCTACACGTAAAGTAGACAATGAAAGTTTACATATAGACGCACATCCCTGGCCACAACTGGTTGTTGGCTTGGGGGGGATTTGTTACACACAGGCCTTATGAGGACAGGTCATTCTGTAATAATAGTGTGTAAATATCATCCTTGTCCGTTTTGTACCTGATGCCCAAGGATGATACATAATTACATACAACCTTAGCACACTACTACTACAGGAAAGCCTATCCTCATAAGGCCTGTGTGGAACAAATCTCCCGATCCAGCCCATTCCAAATCACCAGTTGTGACGTAGAAGCATCTTATTTATGCCTTGCCGTAGGCTATGTTCCGTTATCAACTGCCAGTACTGGATTTCACTGTCCTGATTTTACTGTCATTTGCCGTTCCGATTTGAACAGCGTATTGTTCTGCTGGAAAAAAAGGTACAGCAGGGAAATTTTAAAATCACGAATCGACACACGACTCGACAACGAGACGCAACTCGATACCGACCCTGTCGTCTCAATAGGAATAGGGTTTGATTCCAATGAGATTCCAACATGAGGCGATTTTCAGCCTGGAATGATTATTATTTGGTTATAACCAATGCATTTCCGCCGTCGCGGTTTTAACCAAAGTAGGGGAAGTTGTGACGTCACATATCAGCTGATTTGCATTTGGTATTTACCACTTTTATAACCGATTATAACCCAACTTTGGACTTGGGTTAATCTTTTGGTTATAGCTTTTTGATGTTATTGTTATTATTTTGGGAATTGATATCGGTGTTTTGTGATTTTGCAGTTGTGTTGTGGCCTGGCACAATGGGAGAAGTATACACTCACTTACTCACTGCAACTCACCATGTTTAGATCAACGTTTAGATCATCCCCAAAGAAAATCTGTTCAATAAACGAGACTAACGAGAGATTCCGCTCCATTTTAGCTACCTAAACAACAAACCATTGTTGAAACGAAAAAACAAATAAGAATAATAAACATAACTCTACACTTCTATAACCAAATCGTTTCAGCCTCAGTTCAGCGGTCAGTTCCTTGGGTTATGATTCTTGAGTGGTGGGAGCTATGACGTCACACTTGGCTGTCAAAGTTGTCAACCAAAAGAATAACCACGGTATTTACCGATAAATAATCATTCCAGGCTGAAAATCGCCTCTAGGTTCGTCGGAAAATATCGTCTGGTTTTCGAGTCATGTGTCGAATCGTGATTTTAGAATCTCCATCCAGTAAATATTAATGACGTCACTGGCGCATTCAAAACGTCATTCAGTACTGAATCAGTTACCTTTGTTTGCTTGTCAAAGTAACGTGTTTTGGATAAATATCATGCTAATTATTGGACCTCCTGAAACGACTAAATAGTCCTTTCAGGACACACATCAGTTCCGTATCAGTGTCGCGTGAGTTCAGTATCAGTGCCACTCAGTGCTATCCGTGCTTCATCAGTGGTGACACACACATCCGTCTGTAGCCCGTACTACAGAGAGCGCGTACCATGCTTTCAGTGAAATGTCAGAATTTAGAGATTAAATGCAAATTCCAATGGATTTCCGTCAGTGAAATACACCAAATATCGTTACCGACTTTAATAAAAAAAACACGGAACTGACACTAACGCAGCACTGATGGTAAAAAACGTCACTCGTGACTGCGCCGGACTTGTCTAAACAGCTTCATTTGAAACTAGGCAACGATATTTTATTTTTCACTGCCACTGATACTGAACTGACACGGCACTGATACGGAACTGATGTGTGTGTGTGTGTGTGAGTAGTCCTTAAAAGTTCTCATTTCTCATGGGTACAAACCGATCCTATGACTAGTTTCGAGCTGTTTACGGAAATTATGATCGGATTAACTCGATCACCAAGATTACTGATCTGGGCGTTCGAAAATAGATCTAATTTTGGATCACTGTTGTACTAAAAGTGATCGGGCTGTTCGGATCAGTTCAATTGTTTGGATCTCACTTTACCCTCGGATATACGGATGGTTTTCTAATACTACCTTAGGCAACCTATACCAACCTATAATCTTCTAATACGACTTCCGGCTCCCCAGCAATGATACCATCATCAAGGTACCACAAATTTATTTCAGATTTCAAAGAAAGAATTATAGGATGAACAATAGACGAAAAAATACCTTTACCAATTGACCAAGGAATCCTCGGTACAGTAAGTATACGAAGCCAATCTAAGGGATGAAGCTTCCCAAACTGCCAATCCAAATGACAAAGTTACCCAAACAGATGATTATGAAGCCAATCTAGTGAGGGATAAAGCTACCCAAACAGATGATTATCGTATATGATGGATGCGGATGTAATGTTTTCATTCTTCTGCCTACTTGTAAAACAATTAACTAGTTTATGTTACCTATATTATAAGTACCTACCTATGTAAATGTAAATAAAGCAAAAAATCTTGCATAATTTTGGCGTGAATTTAATTTTTTTACTGGGGACTCCCCAAAATTGGAAGTTGACTTTTTTCGAATATTGAAAAAAGTAGATATCCTATCCTGGTAGAGAAGGCGAAAAGAAACCGAAAAGGTCTCTTGGCAATTTTACGTCCAACGCCTCCTAGACCAATTTCACGTCCAACGCGTCCTAAAGCTTAGAAGAAATTCCAGAAGAAAATTTTGACTGGAGATACCCTAAAGTTGGAAGTTAAACTTTTTTCGAAAAATAAATTTTTTTTTTTGGATTATTACAGGATTCCAGATTCCTTTTTTTTGTAACGAATAGGTATCTTTAGGTACTATAGAACTTAGAACTACACTAAAAACCAAAATCATCTTAAATTGAAAAAAATTGTACCTACGAATTAATAATTTAAAAATGTATAATCCAAAGCAAAAAAAGAAAACAAACCTCATTTCTAATCATATCATTTGAAGGAAAAATAAGTAAACCGTAGATACAGTAAAAATTATTAGCAAAATTTTAATTTACAAAATGCAAAGCCATAATTAACGCTATAACGGTCAAGAAAATCAGTGAACGTTTCGCATTAAATTAATCGCTACGTTAAACGCTCATCTTTTTTACCTACACTTGAAGATCTTTTACTAGTTTATGTGTGTGCTTCTTTAACGAGTGTTTCAAATTTATTACCTTCTCTGGAAAATAGCAGAAGAAAATAGGTGAGAGTTTTCACTTTTATTATAAATTAGGTACCTACCTTCTACCAACATTTTGTTCATATACTACGTGATAGCGTTATTTTGAATTTTATTACATCCTTCATGGAGAATTTTGGTTTTTACATGTGTATTTTGTGAAAATTCCAAAATATCAATTTTGTAATGAACCATATTGACAAAGAGAAAAAAACAACTTCTTCTACTTTTTACGCCTACCTAATTAAACCTGTATATGATAATTCATAAATAAATAATTTTTATATTGGAAAAAAAAAGAACGGAACATTCATTAGTGAAAACAATTAAATATTAATTAAAATGAAAAAGAAGGATATATTCAATTTCGTGCAACTTTCTTCATTTAAATGGCTTCATTCAAGTCCAACTTGAATTATCACATAATTACCAAAAATCGACTAAGAACGCACTTCAATAAACTAAAACTCGATTACCTATGTTAATTACTTTCACTATCCAATTAATGAATGCATCAGGGTATAGTTGAATAACTTGCAAAAAAAAAACGCATCTTTAATGTAGAAAGTTGCTTCAATGATTTGAAGACCGCCAAAGTCTTATCATTTGAAGACAGAATCGATCTGTGATAGCACATTTTTGCCTTCATATTGGTGCTTTTTTTCACAGCAAAATGTGCGAAGAAGAAGTTTCGGCCTTGGTAGTTGATAACGGATCGGGTATGTGCAAAGCAGGATTTGCAGGGGATGATGCACCCCGTGCTGTTTTTCCTAGTGTCGTTGGAAGACCCAGATATCAGGTAATAATAATTATTGATAAACTGTAAATTTCTAACGGCAACTTTCTTTTGATGGTAATATTTGTGAATTATGGCTTTGGATTATATTGAAATGTGTGTATTTATATAAAATTGGCCAATTGTTTGCTATTAATAATTATGGTTTATTAATAACTACTTCAGAGGAATAAGTAAGTAAATCCTCTAATTAATTTCCGCTATTTGAAATTAACTGGAGATTGTTTTCAACTTTGCGACATTGTAGTATCTTGTATGTTAGGGTGTAATGGTTGGAATGGGTCAAAAAGACTCCTACGTCGGAGACGAAGCTCAAACCAAACGAGGAATTTTAACTGTAAAATACCCAATAGAGCATGGAATAATAAATAACTGGGATGACATGGAAAAGGTAAAACATTACCTACCAATAAAATCCAAATAAAGTCTAACAATGTTGCATATTATATAGATTTGGCATCATACGTTCTACAACGAACTTCGAGTCTCTCCAGAAGAACATCCCGTTCTCCTAACCGAAGCCCCACTAAACCCGAAAATCAACAGAGAAAAAATGACTCAAATTATGTTTGAAACTTTTGGCTCTCCAGCTATGTACGTTGCAATCCAAGCAGTACTTTCTTTGTATGCTTCCGGACGGACCACTGGAATCGTTATGGATTCTGGAGACGGTGTTTCACACACCGTACCCATTTATGAAGGTAAATAGATTATTAATATGTAATTACTTACTGACAATTATTTTCGCAGGCTACGCGTTACCGCACGCAATCCTTCGTCTTGATCTTGCTGGTAGAGACTTGACCGATTACCTGATGAAGATTTTAACGGAACGAGGCTACAGTTTTACTACGACAGCCGAAAGGGAGATCATCAGGGACCTCAAGGAGAAAATTTGCTTTGTCACTCTGGATTTTGAAAAAGATTTAGCTCTGGCAACTACTTCGAGTTGTTTCGAGAAATCTTACGAGCTTCCCGATGGCCAAATAATTACTTTGGGTAATGAAAGGTTTAGGTGTCCAGAAGCGATGTTTCAGCCAGCTTTATTAGGTATTTTTTTTTGTAGCTATAATTTGAAACTCTTGCTCGTTTGAAATGTAGAAAAGGCATCAGGCATCGATGTGTAGAAATTATTCCCATTAAATAGAAACTCAACATTCTCAGTTGTATTTTAGTTATCGAATAATCTGACCATCAAATGAAATAATCCTTATTCTAATGAAGAACTGTCTAGCCAAGGAGCTTTATCTTTGTTTTAGTTTTTGACTTGCATTGTCTAGTTTTTCTACTGCTAGAATCTCCAAATCTCCTGTCATTATTTGTCCAAGTTGTTTTGGACACCTAAGATAAATGTTGGATATTTTTAGGTATGGAATCACCAGGAATAGCGGAAACAACATTCAATTCCATAATGCGTTCGGACATGGATATCCGTAAAGATTTATACGCAAACACTGTCCTTTCGGGCGGCAGCACCATGTTCGCTGGTAAGTTTTTCATAGAATTTTCCGAACTTTTTAGGAAAAACTGCGTTTTAGGTATAGCCGATAGGATCCAGAAAGAAATTGCAGCGTTGGCGCCCGCTTCAATGAAAATCAAAATAATCGCGCCGCCCGAGAGGAAGTATTCGGTTTGGATTGGCGGAAGTATTTTGGCCAGTTTGACTACTTTCCAGCAAATGTGGATTTCGAAACAGGAGTACGACGAATCTGGGCCTTTCATTGTTCACAGAAAATGCTTTTAAATCAAAAAAATATACATATATTTATTATACATCTATCTTTATATTTCTTGGATAAATAAAAATTTTATATTTATTATTTAGTCGTTTATGATTCATCACAGCACAGTCAGCATGCCTAAAAATTCCAAAATGGAATTTTTTTGAATTCCTTAGCATTTTTTGGAATTTTTTGAAATTTTTTAGTTCCAAAAGTTCTGGAAAATATTGAAATGTTCCAGTGGTTTGGACACAGTCATGGTGGCATAGCTATATCGATGAGCGGGGAAGCGCGAAGCGCTGGGGACCCGGAACATAGGGGGCCCTGCAGGGGGGGAAATCAAAAAAATCTACAAAAAAAGTGACAGAAGCAAGAAAATATTAAAAATCTACCTAAATTAACGGATTTTGGCTTTGTTGGTGTGAGAAATAGTCCCTAGTACATTTGCCTTTGGATTTTGTAAGTCATGGTACCTACACGCCAAACTTCCTGGGTCCTTATTCTGGAAACAGAGGAGCAGCATTCCCAAGAGAACGAGTGTTCCGTCTTTTATTACTTATACTATCAGTTGCTTGCATATCATTAGGAAAGAAGGAACACTCGTTCTCCTGAGAACGCTGCTCCCCGGTTTCAAGAATAAGGTTCCTGCCCACATAACAGTGAAAGAACATTCATATTCTCAGAATATTCCCTCAAAGTGCTTTTTGGAATGTTCTTTTAGGAATGTTTAATGAATATTCTAAGATTGTTTCGATTGAAATATTCATTTTTGAACGTTCTATTTATGTACTAGGAATGTTGCTTCTATGCACCTACCTGAAAGATTGTGCTAAGAACCTACTTTATATAACAATCTTTGAATATTGTCATACGAACATTATTATAATGTACTCTAAAAAATGTTCTTTTGGCTAATATCTCTATCAAGTATTAAGAATATACCTACCAAGTTTAGCTGAGAAGTTTATGTAGGTAGGTAACCATGATAAGAATATTTTCATATTGTTCACCTAATTATCTGAAGTACCTAAAGTTTGTTTCGCCAGGGTTTGTACTTGCCACCAGCATTTGCCTTCCTTGTTTAACAAATAAAAATTGACCGAAACAAATCAATGACGTCAAAAACGTTCGTCGGTTCCTAAACCAAAAGTCATTCATTTTAACTTGTCAAAAATATTGAATATGTCATAGGAATTAATCTACGACAACCCTTTTTTTTCAAGTTTCAAGGTCAAGTATGAACCCTGGTGAAACGGACCTTACTCAAAAATCATAATTTAACAATTAAACAATAATCTATCTAGAACCTACTAAGAATATTATAGGTATATTCTTTTCCTTTTGCTTTGTAGGACTTCCAAGAGAGGGAGCCACACGCTATTAAAGATCTACATCTTACCTCGCGTTTGAATCACCTTGGAACCTGTTTCTCTCAGTTGGAGTTGGTGTGCTTTGACGAGAGCATAACAAGCTCGAAACCGGAGCTTTGGTTAAATACTTGTGTTTTCCAGAAAAGTTTTCCAACAACTCTTTCACTGCCTTTAATATAAAAGGGCTGGAAGGAGCATTATTTGGAAGCGAAAATTACCATTCCAAGTATATCCTTAGAATCAACCAAGAATGTTATGTCTAGGATGCATATTGAGAATGATATATGTAGATATATTCTAAGAATATTTCAAGCATATTGGTATAATATTCTTTTGAGAACATAACTATAATGTCATAGAAACATTCTTTGAATGTGAGAATACCTATACATATCGAGCATATTTTTAGAATCAAACAAGAATATTCTTTTCGGGATGTACTGAGAATCTCATAGGTATATTCTAGGAATATCCTAATGGATTTCTCAGGAAGTTCTTGGGTATTGCAAACAGTATTTCTACAATCTTTTCTCAGAACATTCTCAGGACATTCGCAATGGTTTTGGCGAACATTCCAGGCACATTCCTCCTAAAAAAAGAACATTCTTAATACATTCTAAAGATGCAATTTTGTTATGTGGGTGAGTGGCTTCATAACACCAAGTCGGACAATTTTTATCATATCTTCAACATGGGCGTTGGAACATTTTCGCGCTAGCTCTCCGTGAAGTTATCGTTCTGACGTCCCTAAGGAAGGTGATACATGTACAGTTCGTCATTTCTAATCTGATACTTCAAAGGAATGTGAGCTGGTGGCTCCCAACGTAAGAATGCCAATGATCACCTGACACCACTCCTGTTTTTGCCATATACCTACGTATAACTGTGTTTGCGTGCGGAAAAGACACTTTGCGCACGTGTTAGGAACAAAATTTTTCCTACGAGCTTCATATCAGGTAGGTAACAACAAAAATTAAAAAAAAAAAACGATAATTTGTTCAATTATTTTCAATTAACCTGAAGCGAACCTATTCATTCATCAAAAAATTACATAATAAAAAAACAGAAAATTGGAATCCTCGTCAGAGCTGTTCATCTTAAAGCGTTTAAATTTGATGTGAAAGAAGTTTGTAGATTCTTTTGCATGTACCATCGTCACCAAAAGTAACTGGGACACAAATAATGCATAATAATCTCCTGGACTAATTCTACTGTCATTCATTTCAATGCATTTAATGCATAGTTTGACAAATATTTGACAACAAAATTCATATAATAGGACAAGAGCTAATGTGATGCTGTCCCAGTTTCTTTTGGTGACGATGGTAAATAGAGAACACAAATCTGACAATGTGTCAAAGTTAATTATATTCAGTGTTTGTACAGATGTTGGCTTATATGCACACACATAATGTCACGAAAGGTTTGTTACAAACTTCTAGGGATGGTAGAACTCGTAAAAATAAAACTTTTTTCTTAATAAACATGTGTCCGGAAATGCTTCGTTTTCCAGTTATATACAGGGTGGCCCAAATTTGAGCCTCATCATTGGGATCTCGGTAACCGTAAGAGATACGGGGTCGGTTAAATTATGGCAAAGTTGGGCAATTTTATGACCAATAGAATACCGTTTTGAAACTAGAAAGATTCCGAATACTTCCGGTTTATTTGAAAAGCAATTTTAAAATAAATGTCACTTCATCATTGTCACTTTTTCTCCTTTAGAAGATGGTACTACTAAATTTAAAATTCGACGTTTCTTTTTCAGGCGGCCATCCTCAACTTCCTTTTTTTAAATACGGACCTGGATTTTTTATTTGCGATTTTGTCATCTTTGCGCATCCTAAAACCGATACTGTTTATAATTTTTCAATAACACAGCAAAAAAAGCAGGTCCATATTTAAAAAAAAAATTAATGATGATTTCAGAGGAACGAAACATTGGATTTTAAATTTAATACCGCCATCTTGTAGAGAAGAAAAAGTGACAATGGCAAGGTGAAATTAGTTTTCCACAATCCTTTTAAATAAAATCAGGAAAAAATGAAAACTATACGAAAAAAAACATGAATTTCTCGTTTTTCTTAAATTTTTTCCTGATTTCATTTAAAAAGATTTTGAAAAACTAATTTCACATTCCCATTGTCACTTTCTCTTCTTTACAAGATGGCAGTATAAAATTTGAAATCCGACGTTTTTCAAATACGGACTTGGTTTTTTACCGTGTTATTGAAAAATTATAAACAGTATCGGTTTTAGGATGCCCAAAGATGACAAAATCGCAAAAAAAAAAATCTAGGTTCGTATTTAAAAAACGTAAGTTAAGGATGGCCGCCTGAAGACGAAACGTCGAATTTTAAATTTAGTACCACCATCTTCTAAAGGGGAAGAAGTGACAATGATGAAGTGACATTTATTTTAAAATTGCTTTTCAAATAAGCCCGGGAAAAAAAAAAACGATTTCTCAAAATTTTGGTTTTTTTCCGAATATCTCCGGAAGTATTCGGAATCTTTCTAGTTTCAAAACGGTATTCTATTGGTCATAAAATTGCGCAACTTTGCCATAATTTAACCGACCCCGTATCTCTTACGGTTACCGAGATCCCAATGATGAGGCTCAAATTTGGGCCACCCTGTATATCTGGAAAACTAAGCATTTCCGGACACGTGTTTATCAAGAAAAAAGTTTTATTTTTACGAGATCTACCATCCCTAGAAGTTTGTAGCAAACCTTTCGTGACACCCTGTATAAGAAACAGAGGAAAAATTTGTTATCATGTAAAAAGTCGACAGGCACTTATTGTTGCTTGACAATTATTTTTACTTTTCGGCACTCAGTGCGGATAAGGCCCGTATCCGCACTGAGTGCGGAAAAGTGTAACTTTGAGAACGGTAATGCGTGCGGAAAAGTACTACTTTTCGCACGCTCGTAGGAAAATATATTTTTCTTATTGGTGGGGGGGGGGGGTCTATCAAAAGGTTTGCGCTCGGGCCCATGAGGACCTTGCTACGCCACTGGACACAGAGCTGGCACAAGTACCTACATTACGAAATTACTTGAAGTACAAGTATAAAGTAAATATATTAAATAGATTTACTTGAAGTACAAGTACCACAGTACAAGTTTTTTGAAATTATACTTTGATTATCAACAGAGCTGAGCAATGCCCTCAGTGAAAGGGCTCGAAGCCCTAAGCCCTTTCTGGAAGTGCTTTCAATTTCAAGCACAAATTCCTTTTTATTTTCAAAAGTGCTTCACAAGCACAAAGCACTTTCACAAGCACAAAACCCTCAAAGTGATTTGAAAAGTGCTTGGAGCACATCAATAGTGCTTATTGGGGTGCCTTAGAAAGTGCTTTGAAGCTCTTTAAATGTTTTTGAAGCCTGTTAAATGTGCTTGAAGCTCTTTAAATCTGCTTGTAGCTCTTTAAATGTGCTTGAAGCTCTTTAAATGTATACCTGAATTAAACGCTTTGAATTTGTAATAAAATTCTCAAAGTTGCAGAAACTACCGCGTACACTCATCAGTTGAATTAGTATAGTCGAGATGAACTCTAAATTTCATAGAGTAGGTACAGTAGTATTTTATTTTATTTTTTTGAGATGAGATTCTGGTGTACAGTGTGTCCCATTTGGCTGTCCATAAGGGATAACTCGGTTGCTATTGGAGTTAGAACGATGCGGTTTCCGCAAACGTTGGCTACTTTTTTGTCAAGAAACATGGCGCCAACAGAATTGTCATTGCTCTTTTTGCTTTTCAGATACAAGGTGTTTTTGAAAAAGTTGCATATTGGGACACCCTTTGTATCCCGGTTCTCTCATAAGTGATCGAAACGTACGGTGACAACGGTTTCTTACAGATATTTTTACGTACATTCCAGTGGCCTAGTCAGTTCTCCTCTAGAAGTGATAGGTTTTAAATTATTAACCAAACATACGGTTCTTCAAATGAGACACCCTATATAATATAAACTCATTGAATAGCTCTGCTTCTGCTGATTTCAATGATATAAAATTCGATAGGTTTATCTCAAACAGTTTTCGAGCAAACAATTTGTTTCTGTTTTTATCATAAGAAACAATGTGTTAGAAAGGGACCTTTCTCATTTTCCTTACAGATGCAAAGTCTTCTCTGACACATTGTTTCAGTTTCTTATGACAAAAACAGACATGATAAATATCAACCCGAACTTTATATCATTGAAATCAGCAAAAGCAGAACTATCCAATGAGCTATTAATATACAGGGTGTATCATTTGAAAGAACGTATGTTTGGTTCATAATTTAAAAACTATCACTTCTAGAGAAAAACTGACTACGCCACTGGAAGCTACGTAAACATATCTATAAGAAACCATTGTCACCTTTTCGATCACTTATGAGAGAACCGAGATACAAGGGGTGTCCCAAAATACAACGTTTTCAAAAACACCTTGTAGGTATCTGAAAAACAAAAAAAAAGGATGGCAATAATTCTGTTGGCGCCATTTTTCGTTGGTACCGAGTTACCTATCTCTTATGGATAACCAAAATGGGACACACTGTACTTAGTGTAGTTAGAGTACATGATAATTCAATTTTAAGGTTCTCGCAAAATGTTTAATAAGGAAAAGTTGGTCAAAATGATGGTCAATTCAAATTCCTCTCAAAGTGCTTCAGCCCTTTTAAAGTGCTTCAAGGCCTTGCGAAGTGCTTCAAGCTTCCAAAAGTGCTTCAAGGTTCCAAATGTGCTTCAAGCCCTCCAAAAGTAATTGAACCTCATTGAAAGGGCTTGAATAACTTTTTTTCAATTACGAATTACCAAGTAGGTACTTTTCTAAAGTTATTGACTTTGCAAGCCCCAATTACAAATACAGGGCGAGTCCGAAATAAGTGCGCATTTTGTTATGATTATGATGTATAGTAGGACAATCACTTTTTGTATTGGAACATGTGTCCGCAAACTTCTCGTTGAGAAGATACAGAGAGTGTTGAAATTTTAGGAAAATTTTGACTTTTTTCCTTTAGGTATATTAGATTCAAAATGCCTTGAGCGATTTCGTCCAAATTTTCAGAGAGTATTTGCGATTTAATCATGACATAAACTTTTTTAACTTCATTGTTGTTTAGTTTCCGGTGTTATGTGAACAAAGTGGAGTATATCGAACAACGAAATTTTCCAAAAAATACATAAAGTCTGTTTTTTTTTTTTTTTAAAGATAATTCCCCAAGTCAAAAATCTAGTAACTATGTTGGCAACACAATCCTTGTCTACATAAAAATTTGAAGGCATTGACAATTTTACATTGTATTGCCAACATAATGTCATTTTGACTTTTATCTTTAAAAAAAAAACAAACCTTATTGATTTTTATTTTTTATCTCGTTGTTTAAAATTGACCTTTTGTTTGGACACCATATTGCGGTGCGCGAACATAGTTGCCAAAAGAAGAAAACAAAAATTACTAGCGGGCTGTCAACATTAAAAACAAAAGTAACTAAATGATTGATCCTCGCTATCCTTTTTGCTTATTTACTTTCTCTCTCTGATTCTATAAACAATAAAGCCTAGTACTACTCATAACCGCGAAATTCGCTGTTTTTTGACATTGCTTCGACAATTTGACGTTTTATGCATGAATCTGCGGCATGAATTAAACGTCAAATTGTCGAAGCAATGTCAAAAAACAGCGAATTTCGCGGTTATGAGTGCTAGGCTTGAGAAAGGAAACCGAAATTTGGTAAAGTGAATAGGTAGATATTTTATTATTTCTATTCTGCCCAATAACAAGTCAAAATTGATGGCTTTTCTTTTCAAAAACATTCGTAATAGGCGACAAATTTGAATTTTAAATGTAATTTATTCAGTAACTTTTGTTTTTAATGTTGACAGTACGCTAGTGATTTTTTTTTCCTACTTTTGGCAACTATGTTCGCGCACCGCAATATGGCGTCCAAACAAAAGGTCAATTAAACAAGGAATCATAAAATAGTTTTTAATTTGTCAAAAAGCTCAGGGGCGTAATACTTTTTTCTTTAAAAAAAAATAAGAGTCGCTCTAGGTTCGCTCCTAGAAAAGTAAAACTCACACGGATTTTTCAGAAAGATGCTTGAGAACATTGCAAACACTCTCTGGAAATTTGAACAAAATCGCTCAAGACATTTTGAATCTAAAGACGAGAAATTTTCGGAAAAGTTCAACACTCTATATTTTCTTAACGAGACGTTTGCGGACCTATGCACCCATGCAGAAAGTGATTGTCCTAATGTACTTTATCTACCATACCAAAACGCGCAGTTATTTCGGACTAACCCTGTATATAAAAGGGCTTGAAGGCACAGTCCTCAAACTACTTCAAGCACTTTTACAAGCACAAAGCACTCAAGCCCTGCCCAGCTCTAATTATCAACTGTCAAGTAAGTAAACTTGAAATTTACTTGAATTTTATCCAGGTAATTCACTTCGAGTAAAAACGTTGAGCTTCAAGTAAAGTGGCATTACTTCAATTGATTTTGACAGAGCCGTAACTAGACCTGTTTGGCAGGTTATTAATTTGCGCCCCGCCCCATATTCAATGTAAAAAAGTAAGCAACTGATGTAAAATTCCTGTTTCATTTGACATTAATAAAATATTTGAATATTAACATCATCCAGAAACTCAAAATTTAAAGTATCAATAACATAACATGTAATAGCAAAAAATAGGTAAAAGAACACAAAAAAAGAGGATATTATTGACTATACAGGGTGTCTGGAATAACTTAAAGTACCTACCTACATGGGGATTTTGGAAACCATTGACGATACAGGGTGGACCAAATAGGAAAAAAGTTGCGCGATCAAGTACCTACAAATAATCTGTCATCAACTTCTTTGAACTCGGGATAGCAACGGCCAGCTTATTCTGTAACTTGCGACCGCAGAGAATTGCGAAATTGTCGCTGTCAAATGCGAGTTTTCTATTCTTGAAAAGCATAACTGCGACGCGGTTAACCAAAAGCCTAGTCCAGACCAGGGGTGCGATTTTCGAAACCATTCGAGTACATTTCGTACACGAAATTTGACTGACAGCAATGTAAATTAAATGGGGAGCAGTCAAGTTTCGTGTACGAAATGTACTCGAATGGTTTCGAAAATCGCACCACTGACCTACATACACTGCCCAAATTATATTTTTCGTTCAGTTAATCTTGTTTTTAAAAACTATTTTATTAAAGACTAAGAAGTTACAACAAAAAATACTAGACTCTAAATTGCTGCGGCAAAAGGCCGAAAACAAAAGAATCTTGATTCTCATTGCTATAGCTCAACTAAAAACAAAAGAATGCGCCGTATTTATATTAAAATACTGCTAATGCTTGCATTTGTGTGGGTGAAACCTTGATATGACGGTACTTTTCCAGGCAATATCCCTAATTCAGCACCTTTATAATATCGTGGGGTTTTATACAGTGACTTAGGCTTACGTTTAACATTGAAAAGGGGAATTATTTATATAATAATAACATAGGGTTTTAGAATATAATTCCCACCAAACAAATGTTTGGAAACATTTGCCCCTTAACAAAATATTTATACACGTGTGTAGGTGCTTTGTTTTAAAGAACATTTAGTTTTTAAACGAGGTATAGCAATTGCGTCCAGACTAAAGGCAAAACATGTCACCAAATAGCACCACCACTGATACGATTGCTCTAAACAACAAACATTTGCTTTGAACGCGTCCAGACTTGCTTCAAAAGCGAGTGTAAAAACAAAGTTTCTCATCCTGACGGGAAACAAAAAACTTTAAATATTTATTTTAAATAATTTAAACAAATGTTTGCGAACACATTTTAAACAGCAGAATCTGTTGTCTCGGCGACATCACTAGATTTGAAAATTCTAGAATAAATGGAAAGTATATCAATATTTTCTGTGATATACTTTTTTTGTAATAATAATGGTGAAAAGGACTTTTATTCTTATCTTCTGGAGAACGATATTCACATATTGAATTTTCTTCCACTTGAATTCAAACCAATTTGACCAACTCACTCGAATTATATACACGTGTCTTTATAAACAGAACATGGTAAAGTAGGTAATTATATTTTCGATTCAGAAACTTGTATTCTAAAAAACATTTATTTTATTGATTAAAATACAGAGGTGACAAAATTTAGTGCCGATATAGCAACTTAAAGTTTACAACAATATGTATTCAAAAAGTCATAGAGGAAAGGGGTAAGCTCATTAAAGCATATAAAAAATGGATAATTGAATATTAAATAGCGTGGCAATTGGTTAATATAACTAAGATAAAATCGCAATTAAAATACAAACAGCCGCGAATCATAAATAACGTATATTAAATTAAAACTACCATCATAAAACCATTGATATCCATTTAATTATTTGCAATAGTCACATATGCATTATATAGACGCGAATTTTGGCAAGCGTTCAAAGTTACTTTAGACAAAGGATTATTTTACTTTAATGTTTATGTATTTTTTCTCTTAAGTTCTAACGTAAGTTAAATAATACATTTGGTAAACATTTAAACTCTAAACTACATCAAATACATATAGCTGAAAATAAACAGTTTATTTGGAAGTGAAGAAATACGATCCAATTTGATTTATTTATTATTACGAATATTGACATTTATTGAAATAAAAATGATAACATCTAATAATAAAATTTCCAAGAAAATTGAGTTGTAGTAACAATCAAACATTCTTTAATAATAAATCATCAAACCGGAAAATGTATATTTAGATGGACATTAAAACAAAAAGGCCAATAGTAGTAATAAATGGAGCAATAAATGTCAAAAATAATTAAATTTCAATTATTATTTTTAGAATCCATAATAATTTAATCTTCGCTTTTAACCCTTCAGCGCGATCATACAATTTTTAATACCTAATAATTATATTTTTAGAATACATAGATTTCTTTGGTAGAATTATATCACAGGACTAGACTAGAGTTAAGATACATTTATCGATTAATAAATAATTCGAAACAACAAATAAAGCAGCTGTTTTATGCAACAATTAGCAATTGTACAGATTTTGTTTAAATTTTGGAATGTAGGTAAGTACCTAAAAAAATTTCGAATGAAGTAACAAGTAACGATAGTGAAACTCCAACAGAATCTAATTGAATTATTGAAACTAGAAAAAAATCTGCAGGAGGATTTTGTACAGACAAGCAAGAATTAAAATTGCATGAAATAGCAGACGAACATTATTCTTTGGTTACTTTAAGCAATATCGGATAATGAATATTATCATCGTAATCGCAACTACTATCCATAAGTTCCAGCCGCTTGACCCAAACCAAATCGCTATAGTTCACGATTTTCTTGCAAACCAACCCTCGAATTCTGGCCTGCAAAATAAAACTATCCAAAGTTGTCCCTCTTATGGGAGCCATGATCAACGCCACCCCTTTTGAAGCCAAATGATTACGAAGGCAATTTATAAAATCTATGCGGTAATCATCGAAAAACAAACAATCTGCCGAAATTATGACATCGAACTGTTTGGATTCTTTTTGTTCGTTCCATCTTAAAATTGCGCATTGCGTATCGCAAGCGAATGAATTGCATTGCAAAATCGCTTGCACGTTATCTATGGAAGTTTTATTTCCATCTGTAACAAGAACATTTTTTGCTGAGCTATATTTTGCAATAAAAAGACCTGCGAGGCAAGACATGCCTCCCCCAATTTCCATAACACTTTTACCCTCAAACATATTCAAGTTTAAGCAAACGTAATAACTGAGGGTTTCTTCAGAAGGCCAAATACATATGTTTCCGGTATTATTGAAGCCCATAAGATCTTCTGCGCTATACGTACGATTCCTGTGGCCGATATTCAATTTGAATGATTTTTGATCGATGTTGAATGAGTATTCGAACCAAGTGCGTTTTAGGATTTGGTCGTTTAGAACTTGGCTAGGTGGCGAGGGTAGTTCTCTGGTTTCCAGGAGCATGAACGAGGAGATTCTTCTTATTGAGATTTCATCGGTTGGGCTAGAGGGTTGACTCCCAAGTGGACCCTGAGAGAAGAAAACACTTTACGATTTTTGACGAATTTAATAGATTTATGAAAATCTGGATGTTAGTATTTAATCGAGTTGTAAGAGATATTGGATCTATGTAAGTCATAGATAGGAATTTTACGACAATATAGTATAAAAATTTTACCTTAATTTATTTTTATTCAATATACAGGTTCATCCCTCTATTATAAAATATTACTACTATAATTATTTTACTAAACAGAATCTAAAAAAAAATTAAAACTAACAAGATTAAAACTAACAAGATCAACAAAATTTTACAAAACTCATGCAAAAGATTAAAATATAGTATCAGTGGTGTGATTTATACAAATTAACACTA
This sequence comes from Ceutorhynchus assimilis, assembly GCA_917834065.1. Lineage (NCBI taxonomy): Eukaryota > Metazoa > Arthropoda > Insecta > Coleoptera > Curculionidae > Ceutorhynchus > Ceutorhynchus assimilis. The sequence continues at coordinate 12,943,123 of OU892281.1, forward strand.
ACACTACAAAAAGGCACCAAAACGTCACCCCTTTGAAGAATTACAAGACGGGATTGAACTGACGGCGAAACTGTGGAAATGAAATTCCAGTTACCTCAAAATTGTGAGTATTTACTAGTCTAGAGAATCTAGATAAAGGGCTCTTATATGTATAATTGCTACAATGATATGGAATGTGAAACAAATTGGTAGGTACCATGAGTGTTCTGTGAAGGAACCCTGAAGCATATCTGTTCGAGTAAATCCGGACAGTCTATATCACCAGACATTAACTTGAAAATGCTATTTATACAAAGGTCACAAGAATTTCGATCAGACTTGAGACTATTATTATATAAATAGGATGTTTCGCAAATCTTCATACATCCATTGATCTCGAGGAATTTGGAGTCTGAATCCACCACAATAACGTAAAAATTTATTTTGAACAGATTCAAGCCTGTCTATATGTATTTGATAAATAGGGGTCCAGACTGGAGAGGCATAATTTAGTATACTTTTCACCAAAGAAATATATAAATGACTTACAGTTGGAACAGAAAAATCAGAACAGTTATGCAAAACAACCCCCAGCCTAGTGAATGCCCTGGATGATAGCGCGTTTATGTGAGGAACCAAAGACATTTGGCTGTCGAAAATAACTTCCAAATCAGGTATTTTGTCTACTCTATTAAGAGATGAATTATCTATATTATAATTGAAAAGTATTGGACTTTTACTTCTAGTGAATGTTATTTACAGTGACATTTATCAATGTTTAGCGACATGTCATTACTCTTGGACCACCCGGTAAGCATATTCAAGTCGTACTGGAGATTAAGACAGTCACCGACATTATTTATCTCTGAGTATATTTTGAGGTCATCAGCAAAAAATAAAGGCTTACAGAAAGTAAAGCATTTAGTTATGCTTATACTTTTCAAACGGATCTGTAACTTAAAAAAGTATCTTGGATACCAGAAAGTAGATATCTCAGATACTAAGAAGTAGGAAGCTACTGAAAAGTCTAATCTAAGTTACCGTGAAAAAAGGTTCTTGAGACGTTTACCCAAACCCGACCCAAAAAGTTAAAAGTTCAAACTTCAAGAAGCATCAAGCTTACGTTTTATGTAGGTATTATTCATTTTGTACTCACCCAGCCGCTCTGTGGAGTAAGTGTACTAAGTTTACACAAGGTGTACACTCATTTAAGAAAAGAGTGGATTGACAATTTTGTACTTCAAAAGTTCACGTCGCGATTTATCCATTATATTCTATAAAAATGTATCTATGATTTGTGATTGTAACTGTGATAACTATGTCCTGCGATTTTGAACCTTATTCTCGAATTTGGGATTTTTGAACTATAAAAATTCTGATTTTTAAAATTGAATCCGAAACCTTTTTCACTTGCTATTTGGAAGTGATAATAAAGTATCTTAATAAGTATCTTATTAAGTATCTTAAAAACTAATTTAAGATACGTATTAAAGATCCTTTTTTAAATGAGTAACTAAATACCTAAAGTAACTTCGGATACTTTTTTTAAAAGTATCTTAGATACTTTTTAAAAGTATCTTTGACAGCTCTGCCCTATGGCATGAATCCAGATAACTGTTTACACGTAGCTTGAAGATAACTAAAGTGTAAATAATCATTTTTATTAATTATACTGGGTATGAGCTGCCTTTTTATCTTTAACGTGTCTTAGTTCCCCAGTGAACCATACAGGAAAAGACGAAGAGGTTTTTCTCTTAAGAGGAACAAATAGGCTGATAGCCTGGTCTAATACCTATTGCATAAAAAATTTCGGTTGCAGTGTCAATATTTCCCTCCAGTACTAATTCCCAATTTATAGGAGCCAAAAAACTATCAATTCCAATATAATCAGCTCTAGCAAAGTTTCTAAAAAACTCCAAGAAATACAGATCTTCGTTCTTCCCAACCTGAAGTGGGCAGCGGTAACTCCTATGATGATAACTATCAGGAAAAAGGCTATGTTGATGCAAAAATCAGAGTCCCCAGAGCAAAAAATTAAATCCAAATATTTGCTGTGCGGTATTAGGACATGATTCTTCTGTTTTTGGCCGAAAAAGCAACAGTTGTCACAAATTGTTTCTGCGGGATAACTATTGGGACATTGTACTAGGTAGCTGTTTACCTGCATCTGACAAGAACCAAACAGTGGAGGGCAGATTATAGTCGCCAAATAAATGAACGGATGAACAAACGAACGTGCGAATTATGTTATTCACCTCGCTGCAATGGTTAGCATAGGTTTCACTAGGTGAATTTGGTGGAATATAAACTGCTCCTAATATTAATTTCACCTTACCAAATGTTAGCTGAATAAAAAACATGTTCAACAGTGCTCATTATACATGGAATGAGCAATGAAGTCAACGTGTTTTTGGGAATACCAAGCTCGGCATCATTAAATTCTGAAGTTAACCAAGTCTCAACTATAATGATAACATCAAAAAAAGAAGCTGCGACACCCTTAGCAAAGTCCCGAAGTTTTGACCCCATCCCAACAACATTGAATTAAAGAACATAATAACGTTAATTCTAAAAGGAAAACAAACAAAAAATCTAATAATTGATTATCTACCTCGCCTTTGATTGGCGTGTAAACGTTGTTAGACCGATAAATCAGTTTTTGATTTCGACTAGTCTCAATTTACGCCATTAATGTGGACAAACAAATTAATTACCCAATTCCACAATAATATAATAATGGATGTGATTTATAAAAATCCATTTTAATTCCTAAAAATAGACAATTCCATTAGGTATATGAACATTTATCATAAGGCTTTAGGTACCTAGCTATCTATTTAATTTGAAAATTGAATTTAAATGTATTAATTGCTCAAAAATAAGAAAAACTTGATGGTTGTAACTTTAACCATTAAATTCCCAGATTATAACTATTGATGAATGGCTTTAATTAAAAAAAAAAGAAACAAATTAAACTTGCCTTTAGAGCTTTCGCTAATATTCCCCATCGTCTTCGTGCCACTTTTTGGTCCACATTAATTTTAAAATTTTGATTCAAATCTTTTGATTGGTCCATAAGAACTCAAACATTACCTACCAGAAAAAACGATATTTTTTTTTTTTAATATAAGACTAGTTGTAAATAAAATATTTTACGAAACTGTTTTGTAAATCGCTAGTTTTTCGGATGTCTGGTCTTGACAACGCGACAACGAAAAATGGAAAACGTTTGAGCGGGAAATCTCAGTCGGATTTCCCGAATTTTAAATGTTTTATAGGTGCGGAGTGTGCGTGAGTGTTATTTTGGAAGTTAGAGATACAATAGTGCTAAAAATAGCTTCCTTTTTGATGGACACCTTTACTTTTATTCGCTCCACTGATTGTATTTTATTGCATCTAGATACCTATTTTAAATTTGGTTCATTAACAATTTTATTTACTCTTGATTTTCAACCCATCCTAAAATTTTAAATTATTCCCAAAATTCAACCCTTATTCCATGAAAATCAAAATTAATCCTTTAGTTAAAAACCCATTAGCAAAATAGATAAAATATAAGCGTCATTACAGAGATAATTCCGAAAGGGAACTAACTGACAGTGTGGTTTTGAACTTTGACTCATTGAAGACGATTATTATTGATTAAATTTTATATTGTTAAAAGGAGCTCCGAGAGTGGAGCTTCGAAAAATGAAAAATATTCTGGTGTGTTTCTTTTTGTGTTGGGTTTCAAGGTGTATAATAGCTGTTGAAGGTAAGTTGAACTTTGAATATTTCAAATAACTTATGAATCTATAGACGCACATTTTCGGCATAGATTTTTCTAGAAATCGTGCTGTTTTCCAGTGTGTCCAGAGCTGGCAAAAATCACTATTTTGATTATTCTCGGCTCTTGAATTGCTTTCAAAGCTCTTGATTACCAATAGAAACAAGAGCTGGTAATAATAACAATTTGAACTATTAGAGCTCTTGATTGCATCTCCAAGAGTTTTCCAGTCTGTCCAAACCTGGCAAAAGTCAATATTTGGATTAATCTTGGCTCTTGAATTGCTTTCAAAGCTCTTGATTATCAGGTAACAATTATTCAAATTTGGATCATTACCGGCTTTTGATTGTCTCCAAAAAAATTATCTAACGAATCAAGAGCCGATAATGATCACAATTTTTCAATTTCCACAACAGCCTTATTTTTTTGTAAATGGATCATTGAATTTTCAAATAATAATCAACGAATCAATTATTTTTGTGATAAAATTTAAACAAGATTTCGAAGATTGGGAATCTAGACAAGTATCTTCCCAATCACCTGCTGGGAGATTTTCACCACTTAAGAACGGAAATATGGGAAATATATGAAAATTTGAGGAAGTAAGAGAAAAATGGATCTCTCAGCTCAGTTATACGTCTCCGCAGAGCCGGCACAAGTACATTATGAAAGTACTTGAAGTACAATTACAAGTTTTTTAAAATTATACTTTGATTATCAAGTAAACTTTAAATTGGACTCCAAGTAAAAACATTGAGCTTCAAGTAAAGTGCATTACTTGAAGTATTTTTGAGTACTTGAAGTATGTAACTTTACTTTAAATAAATTACTTGGAGCAATAGTTGAAGTAATTTTGGTTCTTCAAATATCTAAAATTTGTTCAAAATAAGACAATTCTTAGTACGTTTTTTAGTTATTCACAATATAATTCGATTCTCATTTTATTCAGGTGTCTTATCCGAACTTTATGTTATTTATTATTTATAAAGTAATAAAAGTACCTACCAAGGTGCTTTGGTGTTTAGTAATTTTTTATATTTTTCGTTGTAAGGTGCGCCGATTCGAGTACATTATACACCTAGGGGCTAAAGTGGTACTTTTAATCCCGAGACAAAAAGTTTATAGCACGACCGAAGGGAAATAAATTATTATACCATTTATATCTATATAAAAAGCAGGAAATTCTCTATAAATCCGTCCAAAATTGAGCTTAATATGTAGTTTCCTCAATACAAATCACACATTTTCAATTATTTTCCTTCAGATGCTCCACCTGAACCGCAAAAACTCACTCCTGAAAATGCCGTCGAACATGAAAAAAAGCTCAGCGAATACATCCTCACTATTCTGGAGCATTACAAACAACAAGATCCTGTAGGATTACCAGGAGCACCAATACCGGATCCTCTAGACATACCACCAATGAATCACTCTTTTTCCGTTGGAAGGATGAACTTTCAAGACGTGAAACTTTACGGATTGAAAAAGTTCAAAATCGAACACGTTACCGCTGATATTGCTGTAATGAAAGTTGAGGCTGCCTTGTTGCTGGAAAAATTGGATGTAATTGGAAACTACACTTTAAAGTAAATATATAATATATTTTTTCTAAACTCGTTTATAATAACCCTTTTAGAACATGGTTTTCATCAGCCCACGGACCATTTACAGTAAAACTAACAAAAGTCCACGTTAAAGCTACAGCAAATCTTGAAGTTCAAAAAAATGGCAGTCTCGAAGCCCAAGACATCGCTATGGACATCACTTTCAAAGATATGGCAATGGATTTCCAAGGATTAGGATTCTTTGCTTCGATGTTCCAGGGTATAATCAACTCGGTGGGGACTTTTGTTTTCGATTCGATTAAGCCTTTTATCCTGAGAGAAGCCAACACCAACATCCGTAACGATATCAATAAGCAAGTTTCGAAAATTCCTCAACAGTTTCCCAACTCAATTTCACCTTTTGACCAATTAGTGTCTGAAGTGCGCAAAAAAGTACGCTTTATGGGCTACGATCCTTTTAAAGTTGAAGATTATAATAATACTGTTGGAGTATTTGATGTGTTTCTTACTCATACTTGGTTGTATGGGATATCAAGCTTCCACAGGTGAAATTTTTATTATTATTTTTTTTTAGTAATACTAATTTGTGCAATTATGTAGGACTAAAAATATAATTGTTGAAATGAGAAACAATAGTGTGCATATTCTATTGGAAGTTGGCACCCAAAAACTATCAGGAACCACGCACTGGGAAGTTTCTCTTGTATCTGGGTTTTTGGAAAAAATTGGAACTGCATCTTTTAGTGTTGAATATATCAGAGTAAGATTTTTCCAAAATTTAATTGAAATAAACCAATTGGTAGTATTCATCTTTTAGGTCCAAATTAATGCCAGTCAAAATATGGACACTAGAAAAAGACCATGCCTGGACGACATTCAATTAGAACTAGGAAATATCCAGGTCCGATTCGACGGTTTGGGAACCATCGACTACATAATTGAATTCGCGGTGAACGTGGTACCGAACCTTTTGCGTTATCAAATCATGGACGCTATTGAGAAACCGATTAAATTGAAAATCCAAGAGGAGCTTGATAAAGTGGACGTTGAAGAGTTGATTAAGGAAAACGCTGCTAAATTAGACACTCCTGAGGGACTAGAAGAATTGAATAATTTGATTTAATTTGGATTAATAAATTAATTTTTTCCATTGTATTTTAATTTAGCTAAGAGAATTTTGAGCTGATAAGTACAACAAATTATTTCTGTAGTCTTTTCATAATTAATTCATTGCCAAAAATAGAGAGTGGCGGGCGTACGAAATAATTTCGGGATGGTCGTGGGACACCCTGTATAATAGTAGCTCCAGTGTAGTTCGAACCGACCCTTTGCAACAAGTGTCAAATGACTTTATATGGTTTACAATTACTCCATTGCTTATTCATGGCTACTGTGCATGCTACAACACACAACACAACTTATAACTTTTTTAAATAACTTGGAAATTTGAAATTTGGGGAGCTTATGAGGCAATTTTTTGAGTTTTTTGAAACCAAATTGCGTTACCATTACCAGTCGCTTCTAGTTTAACCGGAAGTCTGGTTTAACCGGACATTCAAAAGAGGCTTTAGGCAATTTTTGACGAAATAAATGGGCTATTCCACCTATTCATTTGCAAGGATGATATACACACCTACAGGATTGCTCATCAGCCTCGTTTTTGGTAATCGCCGCCATATTGGTGCGTCACCATTTCCGACGTCATAACTAAGTCGGCAGCTGTTTAAACAGCCTACGTCGCGAGAAATAACATCCCGCCTACGTCACAACTGGTGATTTGGCTGGGGGATAGAAGGCGGATTTGTTCCTCACAAGCCTTATGAGGTTAGGCCATCCTGTAGTAGTAGTAGTAGCGTGTATTATCCTTGGGGTTCTTGCACTACAGATTATGATGGCGCTGATTTTGCTTAATGCATATTTAGTTTTAGTACATTATTTAATATTCTAAGTATAAGTATAAGCGGAGACCGCGAGATGATGCGTCCTATCATATATCTGCGCATGCGCGACGAGTTATCGTTTAATAATCCGGCAACATGTATTTAGCCGACCAAATGTTTTTTGTTAATATTCGCCAGATGCAATCGTTTGGTGGTTCTTTGGTAGTCTATGGTATCTCACTTTTATTATTTGGTGGTCATTTATACTATACCGGAGATATCAACTAATTAGAATTCATATTATACGATAATTCGTCGCGCATGCGCAGATATACAGGGTGTCCACTCAGTGCGATATCAGACGATATCTCCTTACAGGGTGATGCAAGAAAAAAAATAAAAAATTACAAAGTTGTTCGATACTCTAATATGCATTAGCTAAAAATATTTTTGAATATATAGGGTGCTCCGTTTATGGGCTTTGCGACAGAACTTTGTTATTTTAAATAGAACATCCTGTATGTGATTGCATATTTGGATTCTTCGTAAAATTCTGAGCAGATTTCATGTAACATACGCTTTACCTAAGTTCAACTGTTTTGGAAATATTGACAGTTGAAAATTGACTTTTTGCAACTATAACAGGCTGTAAAACCTTAACGGTTAATTTTAAATGAAAACCGATTTTACATTCCTATCTTGGATTTTTATAAACTATCATTTGACACTAACTTTGAATTTGATCCATGATTAGAAATTCCAGTTAAATTTAATCTCCGGTTAAGTTCAAAGTTGGTGCCAAATGATAGTTCATGAAAATCTAAGACAGGAATGTAAAATCGGTTTTCGTCTAAAATTAACCGTTTAGGTTTTACAGCCTGTCAAATTTGCAAAAAGTCAATTTTCAACTGTCAATATTTCCAAAACAGTTGAACTTAGGTATAGAATATGTTACAAAAAATCTGCTCAGAATTTTACATAGAATTCAAATATGCAATCACATACAGGGTGTTCCATTTAAAATACCAAAGTTCTGTCGCATACCCCATAAACAGAGTACCCTGTATATTCGAAAATATCTGAAACTTATGCATATTAGAGTATCAAACAACTTTGTAATTTAATTTTTTTTTCTTGCATCACCCTGTAAGGAGATATCGTCCGATATATTCGCAATAAGTGGACATCCTGTATAATAGGACGCGTCATCTCGCGGTCTCAGCTGTTCTGTTTGCATTAGAGATTGTAGCTTAGAATTTTTTATGAAGAAAATTATTATTTAATTTTGATTAATATAATAGGGGGAAAGGAAGCTGACAACTAGATCTAAAAAGGGTTTTTTTCAGAATGTTAATGTAGTAAAACCAAGTATGCATAAAGCAAAAGCCCGCGGAATCATAGACATCGCGGAATCATAATCAGTGATACAACCAGCCTACGAGCCTACGTCAAAGCGAGAAACTTGCTGCGACGTCATCACTGGTACTTTGACCTAGTGGGGGGATTGAGATTTTTATTAATTAACTGATCGAAAATACAAAAATTTATTATTATTAAGAAGATTCAGTATTATTAAAGTTGTTGCAGATAGGCAGAGAAATAAACCACAAATTACAGAAACATAAATTTTTCTGTTGATATTAAATTTGTAAATAACTATACCGGTATGAACCGTTAAAATCGAAATTATTGGTCCGAACCTTTGGGATCCGGGTCCGAACCTTTGGGGTCCAGGTCCGAACCGAATCGAAATATTTCTTAGAACCGGAACCATAACGAAACTAATATTTGTCAGGACAAGAGGCGTTTTCTTGCGTCCACTTTTTCGAAACTGGTTCAAAACTGTTTTGTTTTCTCGCGATAAACCAATGACGTCACGTCAAAGTTGGTTCAAACCGTTTCGAAATACAATCCAATCCACAGGCGATTTTCAGCCTGGACCCAGCCAGCAAGGGTACGTCATATTGACGTCCTTATATGGTGATAATTCGTCAATACTCGTCACCTGACCAAAAACTGACGACATATTGACGTGTGATAAATGCCGTTCAAATGACGTGCTTTTTATCACGTAATATTGACGCGTTTTTCTGGTGATAAATGTAATACACATTGACGTCAATATATATCATGTAATATTCACGTATTTTGCTTGTGGTTCAGTAAACCTGGTTTTTTGAATTAGTTTTTTTTTTTCAATGTGTTTTGAATGTATTCCTAGAATTCCTAGGGTTGTGCCGTGTATACTGTATTCTATAGTGAATAGGAGACAAAGTGATGATACAAATCATTATTTTTTTTCGCATTTGTAACTACTCACGAAAATTTTGATCGAATCGAATGCGAATAATACCCCTACCCTCGCATTTTTTCGACATCCTGTTTTTTAATTTTTACTACAGCAAAACTTTGATGCGTTTGAAAACACATCTTTGAATAAAAATTAAATGGAAAACTCCCATAGTTCATACTCATAGTTCCATCTCTGACTTTCAAATAGTATAGAAATAAACGGTAGAAACTGTGGAAAGGCCAGAAAGGGGACGTATTTGGTTTGTTTTTGTGTTTGGTCAACGGTTTGGTGAATGCGGAAATTACTGTATTCCTTTTATACATCGAGTGACACCGAACAAACACCGAACGAAAAACGTTCAAGCTTCTGACTTTGAGCAGCTCCGAGTAACTCAACGGGAAAAAGGAAAAGAGTAAATACAAATACACTCACTCCTGTATTTTTTTTGTTTCGAAATTCTAGCATTAGTTTAGTATTAGTAAGGGACAACAATAAATATTGCATCGCCGCGTGGGGAAACGAATATGCTATTCAGCGAATTCTATTGGTAGAACCAGTGCAGAAAAATGTTTTTTTATCTCTTTCTTATAGAAGTCGGTAGAAAAGACACGAACACACTCAGTGCGCACTAACCCTTCCAATTCGCTACTGTGTGTGTGACTGTTGACGTTGATTGTTGTGAGGGAGTTTGTTGAGGTTATGTTGTGGTTGTAGCATGGCGTGGTCGTGTTTCATTTGGTTTTCCCTCGCTTTTTGCTTTCTCATTTCCCTCCAAGTTTCCCTCATTTCTTTTTTACGCAAGTATCGCGTGGAATTATTAATTCTTGATATAATTTCGGTTTTAATTTCTCTTCAGAATCATCCTGCTGCATCCAAGTGAAACGCCTCTATATGAATGTGAGTTTTATTCACGTGTTTGTGTTGAGACTAATAACAATCACCAACCGTAAGTATATGTCTTTTGTTTTAATATACCTTATTTTATATTATAATATACATTATTATTATTGCTTGTTCACCTAAGGGCCAACTTATGGACCAACAGGTAAGTGTCTGGTTGTTACCTCACCTAGCAAGTACTACAAGTAATATGTTTAATACGCCTACAGAATATTTATATTGTCTTTTTTTAAATATATTTTTCTCAAAAGTGATATAGTGTTGGTTCATTTTCGTTACAGGTCATATAAATTTGAAAAAACAAGGATTTATAGAAAATATATCAGGTAAATATGACGTCATTTATAAAATAGATATCACGCGAATGGAACGTTATTAATACGCCAATATCACGTTAAATAACTCATAAACTTGACGTCAAATAACACGTAAAAATGACGTACCAACTATGACGTCATTCGTCCCAGACATTAGGAAGTCATTTTCACGTCATAATTAAGTCATTTAGCTCGTCATTTCTCGTCACTTGATGACCAGTATTTAACGTCATTTTCACGTGCTGTTGTTACTTGGGGAATAATTATTTATCGGTAAATACCGTGGTTATTCTTTTGGTTGACAACTTTGACAGTCATAGCCCCCCACCACTCAAGAATCATAACCCAAGGAACTGACCGCTGAAATGATTTGGTTATAGCAGTATAGGATTATGTTTATTATTCCTATTTGTTTGTTCGTTTCAACAATGGTTTGTTGTTTAGGTACAGAAATTAGAGCGGAATCTCTCGTTAGTCTCGTTTATCGAACAGATTTTCTTTGGGGATGATCTAAACCTCGATCTAAACATGGCGAGTTGCAGTGAGTGAGTGAGTGTATACTTCTTCCATTGTAACAGGCCACAACACAACTGCAAAATCACAAAACACCAATACCAATTCCCAAAATAATAACAATAACATCAAAAAGCTGTAACCAAAAGATTAACCCAAGTCCAAAGCTGGGTTATAATCGGTTATAAGTGGTAAATACCAAAAGCAAATCAGCTGATATGTGACATCACAACTTCCCCTACTTTGGTTAAAACCGCGACGGCGGAAATGCATTGGTTATAACCAAATAATAATCATTTCAGGCTGAAAATCGCCTCACGTTTTCAAACCATTTTCTCGCGCCGAGAAATTATGACGTCATGGTGACATTACTTGAGGTGCGTTCGAAATCACCCTGGGCGTCACACCGAGTGCACACCAGCTATGAATTATTCATGGCTGGTGTGCACTCGGTGTGACGCCCAGGGTGATTTCGAACGCACCCTTGAACCAGTTTTGAAAAATGTTTTGTAACATTTGAGACGCGAGAAAACGCCTAAGGTCATGACGCTGTGGACCGGAATCGGAACGGAACCGATATTTCATTTCGGTCCGGGTCCCTGTTTCTGAGCTGCTCTAGAGCGCCCCGGGCTGTTTATAAGCGTTCCAGTGCATTAGAATTTCGCGCAACTCAACTGTTCGTTTTTCCTCTTCCCTGCCCTCTCAAGCACCTGCAATTTTATGGGTGCATCAAAAACATGACGTTCCAGTGAAACAACAGTTGTTTGGAGCACCAGAGTGTGAAGCTACGGGCTGCAGGTGTACAGCAACTTACAATTCGTCACTGGACTGGAAAGCGGCTCTTGACGGCAATCCAAATCCAGTACAAGCGGAGTCCGCCAGACGGCGCGTCAGTTCCGCAACCCTGCGATTGAAGCGGCTCATTGAAAAAATATATATACAGGGTGTCCCACGAGGTTTTTCCCAAATTATATCTTCGGAACGCATTATCGTATGTTTCACTGTATAATTTTTTATGAATTTCTTAAACAAAGCTTTGACAAACATGGTATTGTCGATTTTGTAATTCAATTTTCTAATGAACAATGCCATAATACCATGAGTTGTTACATTTAGGATTTGGAAGTTGACGTCACTTGACCGAAATTGAAGCGAAAGTGGTGAAATTGGATGACAATAGTAAAAGCGGCACAAAAAGTTACCCAGGTCCTCAAAATTTCAATTATATTGGATGACGCGTTCCGAGGTTAATACCTGGGAAAAATGTCGTGGGACACCCTGTATATCTGTGCATGCGCGACGAATAATCGGATAATGGATAATGCAAATCCTATATCTTCGGTATAATTGAACACCAAACAAAAAATTTGGTAAATTCCTGACCACCAAACGATTTCCGTTGAATTCGACTATAAATTGTCCAATAAAATTAATCATAAGTATAGATATGTCGGCCAACGTCATATGAAATTTTGAATTGTTGATTACTGCCAAAGTAATTACCACCAAATGATAAAAGTGAGATACCAAAGACCACCAAAGGACCACCAAAAGATTGCATTTGGCGAAAAATAATAAAAAAATACATATCGTCGGCTAAATAAATGTTGCCTATTTAAACAGCGTACGTTAAGGCATTGAGCGTCAAGACGAGAAATAACATGCTGACTACGTCCAACTGGTGATTTGACGTTGGGGTGGGAGAAAGGCGGGAATTTGTTCCACACAGGCCTTATGAGAATCGGCTATCCTGTAGTAGTAGTGTGTATCATTCTTGGTTCATTTGTACTGCTTTTTTGCTTCAAGCAGATCTCAGCAGCAGATCGGCGTTCAATTGTTCCATATTATAAGCTCATAAAATCCCATATATAAGGCAATTTTTCGCGAGGATAATCAAGCATAATATTATGCTTAATTATGTGATCTGTTAATTGTGTCATACTCCCCTAACTTCCTCCCCATCAAATTCTGGGCCTGCGAGTGACGTCACTATCAGCAGCTTATAGTGATGGCGTCACCCGCACCGAAGACCTTGATGGAATGCTTGCGAATCAGGCTGTGCTAGTGGGCTAATTTTTTCGACGATTTTAAATGTAGAAAAGGTGATTTTTCTGTCTGTGCTCACAGAAGAAATTAGGTGTTCTTGATCCTCGAGTACCCAGAATTTGATGGAGGGGGAGTTAGGGGAGTATGACACAATTGACACGTCACATAATCCAGCATACTCGAGTATAAGATATTCCTTTCAAGAGTTTGAAACACTCGAGCTACTCGCTCCGGTGTTTAGTAGCCCCCGATTTGCAGGGAACAGTTGCGTGGTGCAACAAACACTTTTCGAAAGGAATAAGCGCGTGAAACCCCGGAGCTGTTCCGGAGCTCCTCCTAGGTGTGAAAGGAATACAACTATAGCCGCTTTCCTGACGCTTTTGAGCACGCAATCGAGCTTTTGCGCGTGCAAATGCTTCAAGCGCGTGTTCGTGTTCCAGCCGTGCTGCGCTTCGAGAGCTGCTAACTTTTGCTTTTCAAACACAGAACACTGTGCTGCACGGTGCTTGAAGCGCATAGCTGGAAAGCGGCTTATGCTTGGTTATCCTCGCGAAAAATTGCCTATAAGCTCATAAAAAGCAGTTCCTAGCAGCAGATCTTCCTGATTTTTCGAGCAGGTGGAGCAAATAGAAATGAACAACCTAAATTTTTTCAAAGATTATGTTCGATTATGTTAGGTAATGCAAATGTCATTGGGTAATTCTCAAATTACTCAACATAATCGAACATAGCCTTTGAAAAAAATTATGTCGTGGACAATAGCCTCTTGATCAAATTTTAATAAAACGAACAAAGTTGGGGTCGGGGTGGTCTGGGGTGGAAGCGCCTCTGAGCGGGTGTATCTCGATTATCTCCAAAGCAGTTTTCCGTCATTTGTAGATCAAATAGAGCAATAGAGCTTAAATTATACAACGCCACGGAACTGATTGAGCAAAAATTATCGCACAGCACCTACCTAAACATGCGGAGTTCGGAGTACTTAGAGTGCACGGAGTGAGGGAGCCGAACCGCTCTACGGGTTTTGGTTTCACCGATTTTGACACACAATGACAAGACGTCAACCAACTGTCAACAAACACAAAAAAAAAAGAACATAAAAAGGAAGAAACAAGCAAAGTGGTTTTGTTTGTTGGTGTTTTATTTTGATATTTACCGATTTCCATGTCCTTTCTTTGACCGTTTTCTCGATAAATTGGCCGACAACATGTGCCGTTTAATTTCTCATTCAGGTCGATATTCGAACTTGCCAGTGTAAATACCGTTACATATTAGAGAACCAGTTTTTTTTAGGGTTAAACAAGCCAAGTGTGTAGTGAAAACAATGGGCTATTTTACATAAAATTGGTCAACGATTTATAATTAGCTGGCTAATTATTATGCAGTTTTAAGATCAAATTGTAATGTAATAATTTATTTGTCCTTTAATAATGGTTTTGGTTCAAGGTAGCATAAACTGAAACCTTAAACAATGTATAATACATAACAAGTAAATGGCGCAAATTTCTCAAATAAATAATCACTTTTCCGGTTTATGCGTAGCGTAAACAATGACCAAAACATAAGGTCGAGTTTTGCCGAAAATGAACGAGGGTTGCCAAAACCAATGCCAAGCAATTTTGTTCAAAAACGTCTCAGAAAATTCGCCTTTAAATCATAATTCGATTTCCGAATTTACCCATAAAATTTACTCCAATTACGTGGAAAACGAGGAAATTTTTTCGGAACACTTATCGGAAGTGAGCTCTTCAGACGCCAACTGTCAGTCTGCCGAAAGTGAGGTTACTGATCTGAAAGAGTGGTTGATTTTGCACAATGATTTAATTTTGCAACAAAATCAAGAAATTGTGGATAAAGACGATCAAATTTATTTATTGCAAAGAGAAAATGAAATGGTAGGTAATACAAGCTTCATACATCATCAATTTTACTAGTCAAGTCACAGCCTACTGGCATGTAAACAATACATTACACAGGTTTTTACATGATAACATCAGGCAAGGTTTTTGCATATTTATTTGTTAACCAATCAGCTCTTGAAATCAAAAGTATTTTTCAGCTCAAAGAGCGTCTTCTATGCCTAGAAAAAGGAATACCATATGAACCAACACAGCATCTCAAAATAGAGCTCAATCCAGAAGGGGAAGACAATTCAGAGGATTCACTGTCTGAAGATATGACCCAAGATTCATGCGGAGAATACGTGGACAAAAGTAAAGAAAACCTCGACCAAGACACTCAACAAAGTGACAATGTCGTGACTTGTTCACTCGAAGTAAATAATTTTCAAGTGCACCACGCTACTGATGATGTTGAATCTCAAGTCGATACTACAATAGAGGAGGACGACTTTATTGAAGTTGAAGTTGATCAATTTGAGGACGGCGAAGATTATTTAGTGAACAATTTAAGTGAAACAGAAAGTGACACAAAAGACTCATTTCCCGAGTATAAATTTACCGTGAACAATTTTTGTGAGTTTGAGTCTATGAAAAACATTAAAATGAGTATTAAAAGAAAACGTGTAAGTAGCTTGTCTTCCTTGACTAATAATGAACCATCACTTTTGGAGGAGAAAAAAACTTTGAGGAGAGCCAAGAAAAAAAGAAAACGTAAATATAAATTCAATTATTTTATTTAATATTCATCCAATATACTCTTATAGGTTCATCAAAAGATCCAGAAATTTTAATAGCCAAAGAACCATATTATGTATATAACCCCAATGAAGAAGCTTATGCAGATCCAGAACCTGTTACAGAGATTCCTGAAACTGCTAGTTTAGAAGTACCAAATATTCAACAAATTTCTTCTCAAACATATTAATTATTGATAATTATTTTAGGTTCCTAGATGGCGTCTTAAACATTATACAAGTTGCTACACCATGGAGGGCACTGAAAACCTTGATGATGAAGTATTTAATAAAAGACATATAAGGCTTGAAATTGATGAAAGAAGAAGAAAAAGGTGGGATGTGCAGCGTATTAGAGAACAAAGGGTGATAGATAAATTGAAACAGAGACAAGACAGGATAGGAAATGGATCCAAGGGAGAAACTGACCAGGATTCATTAGGGTCTTTGTTGCCCAAGGTGGAGGATGTAAAGTTTCTGGAGGTAGTTGAAGAATTGCCAGTTTCTAGTTTTGGACATCCCTTACCAAAAAGTGAACACAAGTAAGTACGATTATTAATTGTGTAACAAAAACTAATTTTTTGAGTTTTAGACATTTCTCTCTACCTTGGCTGGATAATCCATCTGCCAATACAAGGAGGACGAATTCCAAGCGTTCTTCATCATCTAGGAGACGTAAACGATTGAGGCACACCAGATAGGGTGCTTATTTTATGTAAACATCCTAATTTTGTGAATTGAAAAAATGATTTATTGTATTATAGTTCAAATCCCAGTGAAATTAAAAAGCTGTGAAGATATTTTTAGTGATGTACAAAAAGTTTTGGGAGGTGGTCCACATTTTTTTGCTTTGTTAAATTTCTCTCTATAGCTTCTTATTCATTTGAACATTTTTGTGTGGTTTGATTGTTGTTCTGGTCTTAGCAAAGAAAGGCGTTTCTCAGAAATTTTTCAATATCACTCATTTAAAAAAAATGATCTCCCTGTTTGAAATCCATTTATTTTTTTAAATATTTAAACAAATCAATTGTAATTATAAAATTTAATACAGTAATTAGTGATTATAGGGCACCAGTTTTTATTATTAGAAATTAAAACGGTGTCTTTCATTATGGATACTTACTTTAAGAAAAACTGAGAAGTTATCTGTTTCTGTGATTTTATGTAGGTCTTTAATTTTAAGTCTTAGTGTTTCATTTGTTGATTCAACATACTCAGTGTTTGTATTTAGGTTAGTTTTTAAGTTGAGCAACCTGTACATTTATCGATAATTGAGAAAAGTAGTTTTTAGAAGAAAAAAAAAATGAGCTATTTGATTAAATTTATTGTTTATTCTCAAAAAAATCCCTCATCTGAAAACTAATCTAGGCAAAATAAAATGCGTCGCAATACTTTCGGCAAAACCCATGAAAATGGGCACAAGGTGAACTAAAACTGAATCGATTTTTATACAGTGGGATCGAGTCGGGGCACAAGTGGCAATCTTAGATTTTTTTGGGTTTAAATACGCAAGCTGCTAGTAAAAAAAAATATCAATGGAATGGAAGACGTCTATTGTCTATAAATAACATAAGTAAGTAAAACACATTATGCATTTTTAAAATTCTTTTATTTCAAATTGCGCATTAGCTTCCACGTGGCCTCTATTAAACTTGATCTTGGTTGACATCTAGCGGTGAATTTGGTTGCTCAGCTGTATTGGTTTTGTAGTTTTCTATAGTAGTGAGGAGGAAAAATCCGCCAAATTGAAGGGATTTACTGGTTATGCTGTTATGGTAAATCAAATCTTATAGCACTTATAGGAGTGATGCTATATTCTGCTATAGCTGATCTAGCAGAATATCAAAATGTATAGCTGAACCACAGACAAGAGTCTAGTCGTAGGCAAAGCTGGGCTATTCTTCCACCTCTTTCTAATTGAAACTCAATAATTACTCTAGCAGGATTGCCAAGAGTATAAAATAACCCATGTAATGTTAACTACGTAGTTAACTCCTTTTTTTTTAAGTAGGTAGTTGTATTCTTGGTACTTTTTTTTCCTAGTAATCATACTCGATTAAGTATTTCAAGTTTCGCAAAAAGTACCTAGTTAAAATAGTAGCTAACTACTCAGTCGTAACTACTTTATGTATTTTAACTACCTACCTTTGAGTATTCTAATAACTTTTGTGCAAGTCAACTACTTTAAAAAAATATTTAACTACTTTTCTATATCACGTGCTGATGCTAGAAAGTTAGAACAAGTTTTTGAAAATAGTTCGTGTGATGCTTCAAGCTTCCAGTAAGCGAGGAGTTTATCTGATTATAGTAAACAGATGACTCTTCATCAGGTAATTGTAGTTAAATTTCTTACTGCTAAGTATTTAGTAGTTATCTAACTCTAACTACATTTTCTAAGAAGTAGTTTAACTACAAAGTAGTTAAACTAGTTTTTCTACTACCGTGCGTAAAGTACTCACTTTACGCACTATTCAGAAGATGTAAAATTTTACTACACGCACTAGTGCGTAAAGTAATTTACTTTACACACTAGTGCGTAAAGTATTGTCACTGACAGATGTTGACACTGTCAATTTAGTATTTTTCTGGTAAATTACTTCACGCACTAGTGCGTAAAGTGAATATACTTTACGCACCAGTGCGTGAAGTATTTGTCTAAGTTTATTTTTTTTACACATATTTGATTGGAAGTAGAAAAAAATTTGTATGCAATACGTGCGTAAAGCACCTTTTTTCACTCATGTGTTTGTCGCACTCGCCTTCGGCTCGTGCGTCAAAATTCACATTCGTGAAAAAAGGGTCACTTTACACACTTGTTGCATAAATAACTATTTTATACAAAGTATAGTTAGTTACTCTACCTACTACTTTTTTCAAGTAGGTACCTACCTAATCTGCCCAGCCATAATCTGAAATATTACAGCTTAATTCAACTTAGTGCGGATAAACAAACAACCCTTTTGTGTTGGTGTTTTAAACAAAACAGAGCTAACCCATACTGTCCCATACTATACCGTCCTCTTAATAATTATTCTTAAAAAAAACCCAAAAAACAAAAACTTAAGAATCTTATTCTATTGACGGACTACAGTTCCTGAAAATTTCCCGAGATAAAATCCTGCTAAGGAATAAGGACGAAATTTTCTACTTTTTCAATTTCTTCGCTGCTCTTTTTTCAGCTGTTTCAAATTTTACAATAAATCACAGGATTGAGTTTGAACGGTCCCAAATACAGGGTGTCCTAGCCGAAAGTGACCCATTTTAAATACTTAACTTTTAAACCGGGTGTGTTAGCTACCTGCGGCTTGCGTCATTCGATATTGCTCTTATTGAGCTAAAGTTTTTTTTAGTAGGTTGCAAATTTTTTTGCCTCTTATACAGGGCGAGTAGAAAAAAATTCGTTTTTCAACATCAAAATTCTCCACTACTTTTAATGGAACGCCCTGTATATCACAACGTCAAAAAAAAAAGAATCATGTTTAAGGTATCCATGCACCATAAACACACAAGGATAACAGGATCTCTCCTTGACATAATTCCAGAGAAAAAAGTCTGGAACTGTCAAGTCAAGAGAGTAAGGTGTCCATTCTATAGGACCCGCTCTCCCTATCCATCTTTTCCCAAATTTAATATCTAGTGATTTCCTTGCTATTAAAGAATAATTAAGTGGGGCACAATCCTGCTGTGAATAAATAGGTATCGTTCAAGATACCCTCCCGTCTTACTTGTCGATAAAAGAAGTAGTTTCCCAACATCAAAAGTTCCTGTTATCATTGGTTCATTAATGAATAATGGTCCGTATTTTTTCTCAATAGAGATTGCACACTGCACACCAAACTATTATTTTTGGGGTAGGTATCTCGCTATTCTCACTTGGAACTCGTTAAATACTCTTACCTACCTAGTGATAGCAAGTACCTACCTACAACACGAAGTTGCATGCTTTTGCAGGATTTCGATTTCAATTTTTTTCGGCTAAAACTTTAGATTTCAAGGATGATGCTTATTGGTACATGGATAACATTACATAATTCCTGTTGAAAAGCGAATTGACAAAAAGTAGATAATTTTACAAATTCTGACTTTATATAATAAGTTATTGTTCAAGTATAAATAAGTGGATTGTTGCGGAACTTATGGGTGGACCTCTGTCTGCAGTCATTTACTCACCAATATACTGTTGAACTGTTCAAGTAAGACATTCACCTGAAACGTGTAGTTTTTAAACTAATAAGAATAACTCACATTTGACTAAGTCAGGTTAGTATCGTAATTAAACAACATATTGATAAATAGATGGCTGCGAAACTCGCTGCGCTCGTCCCGCAGAGGTCCACCCATAAGTTCCGCAACAATTCACTCATTTGTACTTGAATAACTTGTCATATTATGTTACTAGTTTGGTAAAGTAACATTATTACTAATTCCTGTTGAAAGGCAAATTGACAAAAAGAAGTACCTACAAATAAGTGGATTATTGCGGAGCTTATGGGTGGACCTCTGTGGGACGAGCGCAGCGAGTTCCGCAGCCATATACTCACCAATATACTGTTGTATTATTCAAATAAGACACTCACCTGAAACTTGTAGTTTTTGAACTAATGAGAATAACTGACATTTGAGTGAGTCAGGTTAGTATTGTACTTGAACAACGTATTATATTGAATAGATGACTGCGGAACTCGCTGCGCTTGTCCCGCAGAGGTCCACCCATAAATTCCGCAACAATCCACCCGTTTGTACTTGAATAACTTTATTAATATAAAGTAACCAAACTAGAAGCATAATATTTTATGCTACTAGTTTGGTAAAGTAACATTACTAATTTTTGTTGAAAGGCAAATTGACAAAAAGTGGATAATCTTACAAATTCTGACTTTATTATAATAAGTTATTGTTTAAATACAGGGTGGTTTTTTTATATATTGATACCCCCTACTGCCTTCACCTTCACAAGTAGGTGAAAGGTGTAAATACGAAAGTTGTACAGTATTCAGGGGCGGATTTGGTCTGGAGCAGAAACCAGATTTTCATTTCTAATCGAAAAAATCGGGGTGGACTGTTTTCCCTGGGACACCTTGTATATGCTTCCGGGCCGGTTGGGCCGGCCCGGAAGCAATAAGCGGGCCTTCAGGAAACTTCCCAAAATCCCTGCCGGCCCATCCGTCCCTGATAGTATTGGCTGAACTTTTAAAATCCATGGTCAGAAACAAAAATTGAATGTCAGAAATGTGAAATGTTGCATGCTTTCAGCTTTTTTCAAATGGGATGCCCTATATTTGGTTCTATATTCTTGAAAAGCACAATTTCCCGATTCCAAAACTATATAGTTTGTCTGTATTTGGTTGAGCCGCCTCCAACATATTTGATTCTAAAAATTTTAAAAATACTATCAGAGAAACCAAGTAGGTACCTACCTCAAATTTTACCTGCAGCTTTCACCTTTATAGGTAGAATGGTTCACAAAATCAGTAGTAAATAGGATAGTATTTTTACAATTTTTGCCGAATATATGAGAGACTGTTCAATCAAATATAGACAAAATATATATTTTTGGAATCAGGGCATTGTGCTCTTCAAGAATATAGAATGAAATATAGGGCATCCCATTTGAAAAAAGCTGGAAGCATGCAAAATTTCACATTTCTGACATTCAAATTTTGTTTCTGACCATGGTTTCTAAAAATTCAGCCGAAACTGTACTTTTGTATCTACACCTTTCTTCTACTTGTGAAGGTAAAGGCTGTAGGTGGGGTATCAATACATAAAAAAACACCCTGTACCTACCTATTTAAAATCACCTTATTCTCCTAAATAGTTCCCCCATTCCCATATATCCCCTGGGTGTTCTATATAAAAAAGTGGACATTTTCGATGTTGAAAAACGGATTTTTTTTACTCGCCCTGTAGGTATAAGAGGCAAAAAAATTTGCAACCTACTAAAAAAAACTTAAGGCCAAGAGAAGTCGAATGGCGCAAACCGAATTTAGGTAGCTAGCACACCTGGTTTAAAATTTATAAGCATTTAAAATGGGTCGCTCTCGGCTGAGACACCCTGCATAATCATAAGTCAAAATCTAAAGATGGGAAAAATTTATTCATTCTTTCTTAAAATATAAATATTCTTATTGGACCCAGAAGGTTTTTCGCTTTATACCTCAATTCACCAACCAATCTGGCTACTGATGGTTGATTGGTATACTGGATACCAATATGATCCAAGTAAAAGTGGATTATTTGATAAAGCATTTGAAAAACACCTATAAACAGCCAAAATCGTGCATTTTTAAGTCAGTAACATAAGAAGATCTATTATTAGACACTTTCCAGTGAATCGCTTATGGAAAGCTGGAAATCTTGCGCAAATAAGTATGAAAATTATTGTTTTTGAATGTATCCAGTCGTCTGGCAGAAACTTAGATTTATAAATAAATTAATGATGCATTTTCTGGTAGCGTCATGCTTAAAGCCAACCAGTTAAAAACTTGTTAGTGTTAAAATATGTTAAGCTATTTCTGCGATAATAGCATATTTTATCAACTTTTGAACAATAGATTATAACATCAATAAAATGTAATAATTGTTTGCAGTGATTTAGGCCTAATCTTATCATTGCAAAATAGTTTTATAAAGGAACAGATTCTGATCAACTCATCATTCTATTTTATTTATTTTTTTTTTCTAGAAGACTGAAATTTTCAATATGGCAGGATCCCAACCAACTTTTGGCATATGGGACTACGTTATAGTAGTCATCGTTTTACTCATATCATCTTCGATAGGTATTTACTATCGATTTTCCGGTGGGAAACAAAAAACAATGCAGGTAAGTTACAGCTGTGTAAGTTTTCCAAACAAAAATTTTCATTTATGATAGGAATACCTATTAGCTGACAAAAACATGTCCATAACACCTGTAGCATTTTCGTTGATGGCCTCGTTCATGTCGGCGGTCACCATTCTGGGGGTAGCTAGTGAAAATTACACCTACGGATTTCAATTTATCGTTATCAATATTGCTTATGGACTCTTGACGATTGTTGCTGCCTATTTGTATTTGCCTGTGTTTTTCAAATTACAAGCCACCAGTGCTTATGAGGTAAGAATTTTTGCACTTTTCCAAAAAATTCAATGAAGCATTTTATGTGTGTTCGCAGCATGGGAAAACTTTTTATATTATCAATTTTACGAAAAAAATTATATTCTTCATAAAAGTTTCTGCTTCATGAAAAAATAATATTAAACTATTAAAACTTGAAATAGCATGAACAGGGTGGTCAGAAAATAGAAAATTATACAGGGTGTGAACTTTTTTTCTTAAAATAATGTAAGGAATCATATTCTGAAGTTACGAATCCTACTTAAGAAACACCCTGATGTATATTTTTCTATTTTCTGACTACCCTGTACATGCTATTTCAAGATTTGATAATTTAATTTTATTTATCCAACACCTGCCAGTTATAAGAGTCATTATTTGTGTCAATTTTTACTGATACACTATCAAATGTTATAAACCATAACTCACTAGATGGTTATGGTTTATAACTCACTCTCCTATAAAGTCGAAGCAAAACGTCAGGAAATAAAAATGTATAAATCCTGCTTGAAAGAAGATTTATTCCCTAAAAATACCTGTGACTTTTTTCAGTTCTTGCATGCTGCTCTGTATTATGAATGTTATGATTTCTCAGTTGTTGGATAAAACATTGTATGCTACTTGTGTGTTATGTTTTCTAAGTCACTCGAGAAATTATACCACTCGGCCTGATGGCCTCGTGGTATAAATTCTTCTCGCGTGACTTATTTTCAACATAACACACTATATAGTACCATAAATAACTATTTTTTAAGAAGCAGAAACTTTTTTGAGAAATAAGTTTTTCTCGTAAAATTGATAATAGAAAAGTTTCCCATGTGCTGCGAACTTAAGTGAACACACTGTATATATATTTTAATAGTATTTAGAGCTTCGTTTTGGAAAAACTTCCCGATTAGCCGCATCTTTATCATACACTCTCCAAATGACCCTTTATATGGGAGTGGTCGTATATGCTCCAGCGCTAGCTTTAGAGGCCCTGACAGGAATAAGTAAATTGGCAGCAATTTTGTCTATGGGTAAGAAACGATTCTTGCCAAGAAGTTTTCAACATGAATTTCTTATAGGTTTGGTTTGTACCTTTTACTCAACAATCGGTGGAATGAAAGCTGTGTTAATTACAGATGTGTTTCAATCAATTCTCATGTTTGTAGCTGTATTCAGCGTTATAGGCAAGGCTTGGATTGATACAGGAAGTTTGTCCGAAATTTGGAGAATTGCTCAAGCTGGAAATAGAACTGGATTATTGAAGTGAGTCAAGATAATTTGTGTTGTCATCTGGAAGTAACTTGTTGTTCTATTCCAGTTTCAATCCAGATCCAACTGTAAGACATTCCTGGTTCAGTCTGATCATAGGAGGAGGCGTAACTTTCCTTTCACTTTACGCAGTGAACCAAACTCAAGTCCAACGTTACTTAACAATAAAAGACTTGAAAGGGGCTCAAAAAGCCTTGTGGTGGAACTGGCCAATTTTGACGGCCTTGAGTCTGAGTACTTCGTTTTCAGGTTTGGCAATCTACTCGAAATTTTACAATTGCGATCCAGTGAAAGCCGGCTACATCGAAAGCAACGACCAATTGATGCCTTATTACGTTGTCAATACCATGGGAAGCGTTCCAGGACTTTCTGGATTGTTTGTTGCTGGAATTTTCAGTGCCGCATTGTCGACTGTGTCTGCTGCGCTTAATAGTTTAGCTGCTGTGACAATTGAAGATTATTATAAGGTGTGACATTATTGAAATTTGAGCCTGATTCTATAAAGGTTTATATTTTAGCCACTGCATAGATATTTCTTCAAAAAGGAGCTCTCACCCGCAACAGCTTCAATGCAAGCTAAATTCATTGCATTAATCTATGGTTTTATATGCATCGGAATAGCGTTTTTGGCCCAATATTTGGATAACATCTTGCAAGCTGCTCTAACTATTTTTGGAGTAATCGGTGGTCCACTTTTGGGCCTATTTTCTCTTGGAATGTTTACTTTGACAGCCAACGAAGCGGTATTTATTATCCAAAGTTATTCAACATTTTATAAAATTCAATTCTTCTCTATAGGGATCAGTTTCTGGATTGGCTTGCGGCATTACAATGGCATTATGGATGGCTTTCGGTCCTAAACCACCTATTCCAACACTTCCTACAACTACCGCGGGATGTTTAGGCACATTTAAAAATAGCACCATAACGACTTTTGCTACTTCTAATACTAATAGGTAGTTGTTTCTTAAATCCATTATCTATGTATCTATAAATTAATATTTTCAGTGACTATCTGTGGGTTTACAGAGTATCGTATTTATACAACGGCGTTGCAGGGCTTGTTACGACTCTTTTTGTTGGGTATTTGGTAAGTTGGACCCTCAGGAAAATAACTGGAAAAAATGCCGACGACGAAAATTACGATCCCAACTTATTCGTGCCGCCTCTGGCAAATAGACTGCGAAAATTGCAAATGAATTTCAAAACTGTTTCAAATCCTGATAAGTTTATTGTAGATTAATAATAAATTATTTTTATTTTATTTCGTGAAAATTTTTGCGCATTGCTGTGCGCAACCTCTATTGATTTTTCTCTTATATAGGCATTGGTGCTAAACCTTCCATTCCTGAAACTACATAAAAGTGATTCATATATTTTTATAAATAAATAATCTTGCACTGATTTCATATGTAAGTGGTACCCAAAAACAGTAACATAATGCACTATTTTACGCACAACAACATAAAATGCCATCACTCTTCTACAAAACTGCAAATTTATTGAAATTTTTACGTTGGTCTTACACAGTACCGATTTTGTGTTATGTATTATTTATATTGATGACTTGGATGTTGACGGTGCCTCTAAGGCCAAGGGCCCGAGATAATTTAATTGATTCTCAGCTTTTGGAAGATTCATTCGAAATCCGTATAAAAAATAGCAACTTCAATTCCGATAAAAACGAAGTGATCGATGAGAAAAACGAGTACCTTGTCAATGTGAATAATGAGGAAAATGCCAGGAAAGGACAAACGCAGATTTTGACTGAAGTTTTCAACCAGTAAGTTTTAATAGGTTTAAATCATTTATGCCTATATATTTTAGTTGTTTGAGGAAAACGACAGAAGTCTGTTATTTCAGATTGTCAACGTCAACGTTTCGCAATATATTATTGTATTGCATCTGCAGGACACTAAAAAGGTAAGATAGTGTTACTCTAGTCCTAACAACTCCAGTTATGCTCATATTATGGGGTACTTACATTTAAGATTGATGACTTTCTATGTCATTACATGAAAAATATAAGAAGTTATTTGGTAGGTACAGATTCACAGGAGACGTAACATTCACATACATGGGTACAATTTAAAACTTATCAAAAACAATCAAAAATCAAAAGGTAAAAAATATATAAAAAAAAACTTCCACATCAACTTCCGTTCTATAAATGTTATGTTGATGATATCCTAAGATTGATCCCTAGATATCAAGAAGCAACTATACTTAATATACAGGGTGTATCAGGTATGAGTACAAATATCTTAACATGAGATAATATGGCCTATTTTAAGCTAAAAGTGTCCTATTAACCATGGGTCAATTGTTAGTATTTTCGTAGTTATCGCAGAATTTGAATTTAGAAAAATGTTAACAACGTGACAACATTGTACAGGTATTATCTCTGCCAGGATATAAATGTAAATAAAACTGGTAAATTTGAAAAGTTTTTTTTTTTGCACGGAGTTTATTTATTTCCATCTGTTTACGTTTTGGTTTGTTATTGGCTTTCAAATAATGTAAATAATAACTTGCATTTTTATCACTTCTCTAGTAAAAATAAAAAATCTGTCGTTTTATCAAGTTGTGACTTGTACTCACTGACATTTTTTGCACTAAACATTCAAGAGAAAAATCAAGTAATACTTACTCAGCTACTTGCCACATCCTTATTGTGAAAATATTAATTTTTGTTAAAAGGTTCTCAAAACACTAAAATCAACACGCAGATTTTGCACACTCACACTTCAGGTATCACGCAATCTTTGTAAAACGGGCACAATGTTCTTTTATAAGGTGGGTGCTTTTCTTTTGGGAAATCTTTCCCTAGGTTCCCTGTAAATTCTGGCGGCTAAATGAGCATTTTGCAACGATTCTGCCTGTATCTGCATATTCGAAGTTTGTAAATATTTATTTTCAATAAAGAATGAATTTGAATTACTACGCGCGTTTCCATACTAGACAAGACAAATAAGAATCATTTTTATTCAGTTCAACCAAGGTTCAACGTTCAACCATCTATTCTTTATTGTGCTATGCTGCCAGATGTTTAGACACCGATTTACAAGTGAAATTTTTAGGTTGTTTTTTTGAATTTTTTGTTATTGTTGTTGACTAAAAATGCATAATTACTTGATAATCGAATAAACTAAATTTTTTCACATCTTATAATGATTAAAATTTTCTTTATCTTTGAAATATTCGTCAAAAAATGTCAAAACTTCAAAGGCCATTTTCTTAAAAATGGTTGAGTTTTGGACCCCATGTTGTATAAACTTTTTTTGTTCAAAATGGGCCATATTTTCACCTGTTAAAATTTTTGTAGTCAAACCTGATACACCCTGTATTTGATAATTATTATCCCAGAATTCAATTCAATATCGAGAAAGAAAACCAACAACGTATAGCTTTCCTAGATGTATTAACTATTAAGACATGGAGAGAACATAGAAACTGATTGGTTTCACAAACCTAGTTTTACCTTTTAGTGTCCTGAGGATGCAATAATATATTGTGAAACGTTGACAATCTGAAATAACAGACTTTTGTTGTTTTATTTCGATCATTTTAGAGCTGATAAAGATTTGAACGACAAATTGGACTCTAAAGAATTGGCTCACTGGATCAGATCAAAAATCGTTCAGCACATATCGCAAGCTATTGGCAATAATTACGGTTTGTTCATGCAAATCGATGTCAATCCTAGGAACGGTGTGATAACTTGGAAGGAATACCATGGGTATTTTCTCAGGAAACGGGGGTTCAGTGATTATTATGTTAGAGCTCACGACGAAAGGCGACATAGAGGAATTAAGAGATCAATTAAAGGTAAACAGAACTCAGAATAAACAGATGAAATGAATAATCGTTTGTAGAACAAATAATGAAAGATCGAGCTCTATGGACGGAAGCGGCAAAAACGAATCCGGATTCGCTCACAGTGGATGAGTTTTTGGCTTTTACCCATCCGGAATCCAGTGTATCGAACCAGCTGGCTTTGGTGGACGAACTCTACGATAAATTTGATAGAGACGGTGATGAGTTTTTGACTGAGAATGAGTTTGCTATACTACAAACAGAAGGTATAAACTTAGTTTATTATTAACGCATTTATTGAAAATTTGCTATATAATAATGATACAATAACTAAGTTATGTAAAGATTTAAAGAGGTTAGAGGCAGAGCAATCGTTCTCATAAGAATTTTGCTTCTTGGCTCTAAAAATAGACGTCCAAGGACCTTTCCTTCAAGATAACTCTCTCTACTGAGTACTGACCATCCAATCCTTTTTATCCTACTTCGCCTTCTTTTGATGTTATTTGATCTAAAGTGTCCCCTATAATTTTTTAGAACTTATGTCCACTTGTGGCTATAAATTCTTCACCTACAACTCATACATGTCGCAGCCGCTTTTTACTTTCAAAACAAAAACTGATGATTCGTGCTGCCTCGTTTACTGGCTTAGTAATGCTTTATTCTACTACATATACTGACCAACTCTTATTCACTGGTCTTCTTCACATTGGCGATAGATCGACTGACTGACTGACTACTGACTTAACTGACCGACTTGACTGTCCGACTTCTGAACGACTTCTTGGAATTTCGGTATGCGAGTTCCTTGACCGTGTGAGACCCCAAATTCAGAAACTTGGCAAGATGTTGAATTGGCGAGCGGTGACTTTAGTTTCTGAGTGGAGACACAGTTAAAAATGGATCCTATTTGCGGGTGGAGAGTAAAACACAGAAATATTGTGGTCAATTGAAATAAAGTTTATTTTATTAAAAAAAATAATGCTTGTTATTAAATAACAGGCGTCGGTAATAAATAATCTTACAATAAAATTGTTACATTTCTAATAAGCATCAATTAACTGTTAAGGAAAATTTATATGATTCCAAGTAAAAATTTTTATTTACCGTTTGACTCGATACACACTCTTGCCTTCACAATTTCTGGCTGAACATAAGAAAACTCTACTTACATTTAACAATAATATATTTACTGCTGGCCACACCTAATTACATGGAAATCTTATTGGTCGAAAGAATTTACTTTAATTATGAACACTTAATAAAAAAACTCGAATTTTTTCGCGCTGTTATTTCACGTCGTGCTTCTTCTCAGTTAACTCGACAACTCTTTCACGCCGTAGTTCTGACTTTCTGGACACCGATTCTCGATTACTAATTGTTTCTTGATTACTCAACCGACACTGGTCCTTCACGCCGTAGTTCTGCCGGTTTACTCGCTCTTTCTCGAACACTGATTTTCTCCTGCCAAAGTTGCCTTTTTATATCATTGGTCCCTCCATTGTCTTGAATTTCTTTATTTTTTTTTTGACTTCGATTTTTCGTGGTTGAATCATCCGATCAATTAGTGTATTTGGTCCCCTTTTAATTAATTATCAAGGGCGTTGCTAAGTGGTTTGTTAAGTGGGTATCATCATATAGGCTCGTGCATGATTTATTGATCCTTTTAGAAATTTTTCAGCTCCTTTGGAATGTTAATTGTTGAAAGCACTTAAAAAAAAGGTCCATGAACTTTTGCTTTATTCACATTCCAATGTGTTAGTCAATATAGGGTATCGGCTTTCAATAATTTCTGGATATCGATGTTCAGATAATTTTTAATTGAAGTTTCTGGTTGTGCTGTCTAAGTGGTGATCTCTCCTGGGATGATTGTTTGGTCAGTCCTTGTTATACTTGATTAATTTTCGGTAGTTGGATCCTTGGTCTTTAGTTGTTTCGAATAATCAGAACCTTTAATTGTTTTCTTGGTGGTTTATTTCCGCGTCACTACAACCGCAATTGTATCGAATTAGACAATTTTCTGCTTTCGGTGTTTTCTTGTTTTTGGTGGTCAGATTAATTCGATTGTAGTTTCTGGCTCTGCTGGTTGTGTGTTGACTCCTGCCTTATTTGTCTTGGTACCTAAGCTATCGCTATTCTTGATTTGTTTTCTCAGTTTATATGGAAGCCTTTTATAAAGCATTTCCCATTGTTTCGATGGCATGTTGATCAAATTCTTCTACAATTTTGTTGAATTTACCTTTTCGAACCTCGAGATGTTATGCCATCGTTGTTATATTAATAACAGTTTTTTTTTTTTTAATCAGGTAATGGCGAAGAAGCATTCTTCGTACGCCAAGACGAAGAAAGAAGACGTGACGAATTTCGTAATCGCATAGATATTAACGGCGATGGTAAAGCCGATAGACGAGAATTGTTGCACTACATCGCTCCACAAAGTCCAAGACACGCCGAACACGAAGCTGAAGCTCTACTATCGCTGGCGGACATTGATCACGATAATATGCTGTCCTTAAACGAAATTTTAACCAGGCCCGATTTGTTTATCAAATCGAAAATGGTGGACACTGCTAGGAGTTTTCACGATGAATTTTGATTATTGTTTGGAATAAAAGGATATTTTTGTTTTGTATATTATTTAGTTGATATATACCTATTTTTTTGGTTTTTAAATCTACATATGTACTTTGAACGCGGTATAGTTTTGCGTTGCTAACGAAATTAAATTAATTAATGAATGACTAATCAAATATTGAATTCAATTATTAGGAAATTGTATCGACCCAAATGAATTATGCAGGTTTGCTGATGGAAGGCCAGCAAAATCTATTCTAATCCTATTCATGGATATGGAAATATTGTAATATTTGAACAATTCAGAATAGACGTCCCTGATGATAACCGCATATACTAATTTAATCTTAATTGTGTTATCTTCTATAGGGACTGAAATAATGTAAACAGTGTATAATTTTAGTTTGAAGTGATGTAAACAAATACATTATTAATCAGTGTAATTAATAGAAGCGTGGCAACAGCTAGAACTAGTTGAACAACATTGGCCTAAATAGTAAGTACGATTTTTTTTTAAAGATACCTTATTCATTTATTATTCTACGAATTTTGAGTAATATGGCATGGAAGATTGAATGCTGACAGAGATGCTTTGGGTGATTTCCTGATTGAATGTAAGGTGGATATTGTGTTGTGTAACTTATTAATTCATTCAACTTTGGGCTACAAGAACGGTCGAACATCATCATGCAAAAAAATTACAGCATTTCTGAGCTTGAATATCGCTCACAATTTGATGTTTGCACCAGGTTCTTTATTGCAAAATCATTTGCTTATCAGAAAGCAGTCGTAGCTTGAACTTGAAAACTTGTAGGTAGGTAGTTGCTTTTAGCAGATGAGCTTCTCAGTAACCAATAAAAGTGAATACATTAGGCATGACATATTACACAAATAATTTATTATGTTATCCAAGTTTCATTTTTACTGGCTTCAAAGTAAAAATTGTTCAACTAGGTGAATCTTCTCTTGAAAGAAGGTGAATAATTTTGCTAAATTCACCATTTTCAACCTAGTCCATAAAGTAGTAATTCATAAAGATAGAGGTTTCCTGTGATAACAACTTATAGTTTTTTCTAGCTCACTCACTTAGATATAAGTTTTATTTTCTCGAATTAGGTAAACAATCATTTCTGCCCTCTAGACGAAACAATAAACAACACATCGAAACAAATAACCGTTTCCCAAATACCTATAGCCAAATCCAAACAAATAACAATCCTTATCACCCTGACCTTTTGAGTTATTGTCCAGATCGATAAGATTCGTCATTCCGCGCTTTTTTCTCTTCCAGGTTCAAGGCGGACGCGGCAAAAGCTTTTTCCAGTGAGCATTGTTATTAGTAGTCTCCAGATGGCCGTAAAGAGTGAATCAATATAAAACTAGTGGCGCCTGTAATAGTTCAAACTAAATGTGGTGGGAACCTGCGAAATTTTAAAAGCTTTATATACCTCCTACAACCATGACCGACATTTCTCCTTCGGATAATAATGTGAGGCAATTTGGACAAAATGGAATTATACAGCCTCTTTTAACAGGTAAGGACTTTATTGGTTTATAACTTGTAGCTAATTACTTAAATACTGCTTGTGTGTTAATTCAATAATAAGTTTAGTTTATCTTTTGCTAATATACGTTGTAAATATTTGTTGAAGTACTAATAAATAAATACATAGTAGATAATATTTAAAATGTATGCCACAAAATAATCTATCGTATGAATTATTAGTTGATCATGTATAATTATTTTCAAACTTAAAAAGTGCCGTTATATTTCCCCAACTTTTTCCAACTATTTCTATGTAATACGGACTAAATTGTTTCACACAAAGTTTATAGCCTAAACTCTATTTTAAGAAACCGCATTTCATTCTCATTATAGTTAAAGGCTTATAGATACATAAAACGCCAAATTTGTAAAACAAAATGCTGATTTTGAGAAATTGTTTTCAAAAATTTTTAGATCTAAAGATTTTTGCCCAACTTATTCTACACTTTTTCAATTGTAATAATTGAGAAAACGTTAAATGTATTTGGGAATAGTTAAATGTTATTCAGAATTCGTTAATTGTAATTGGGAATAGTCATATGTAATTGAGAAAGTGTTACATGTAATTGAGAATAGTGAAATGAAATTGAAAATGCGTTAATTTTAAACGACAATAGTCAAATGTAATTGAGAAAGAGTGAAATGTAATTGCGAAAACGTCAAATGCATTTCAGAAAGCATCAAATGAGATTCAGAATAGTCCAATAACGAAATTGAGATCATGAAAATTCGTAAATTTTATTCAAAAGTGCCACAAATTCGTGAGAATTCATGGGAATATCGGATATTGATTGCTCATTGCTTCGAAATTTTGCATGATTTCAATTTCATTTGACCTATTTTGAATCTTTTCTCAATTACATTCGACGATTTCTAAATTACATTTGACTATTCTCGATTACAATTAATGCATTCCGTAACAAAACTACCGTTTTAGACTGTCTTGAAGTGTTTTTCGCGTGAACGCGACACTATTTTAGTTCAGTTTGTGACATTATTAATTGCTGAAAAGGAATTATTTCATTTGAACACTAGGTAAAATCGGTGTCATTGTTGTGTTTTGGTTATTCTATATTTTTGGGGACCAGAAAAAACGAGAAAGAGTTACAATGCCTGTTACCTGTACCCTGTACAAAACGTAAGTACAGCAAATTTTTCCGCTTACAAGTCACGTTTTGATGGTCATGATTCGGCTATTTCTGAGCATGCACTGCTAGATATGGTATATGGACTTTTAAATATACGCATTAAAGATAAAGTTCAACGAGATCAAATCAAAACTTTCAAGGATCTCATAGAAAAAGCTAGAGTTGTCAAACAAACATTATTTGATAATATCGCTAATGCAAAAACCACAAGCAAAATATTCAATTCAAACGATCCCATTACAGAATTATCGCATAATTCAAAAGTTCAGTGTGTATATTGTAGAAACTTTGGTGATGTTAAAGAAAATTGTAGAAAGCTAGCTTACAAAAATGCTCAGTCTGAAACTAAAAAAAATTCCCATGAATCTTCTATCGGACTACCTGTTGATTCCAATGCAAACATCTTGAATAGGAATTCTAAGCAAAATCTAAGTGTCGCAAATACTTCTAGTTTGATGAGTTATGATTGCAAGAAGCATGGTTTTATAAAAACTAATTGTCCTAACTGTTCAAAGACTACCGAGACTTGTGCCTTTTCCTCAGAATTTTATACTATAACAGCAGATAATTTTTTTTTACCCAATTTTTGTACTCGACCCTTAACTTATGTTACTATACAAGGTCATCATGGCTTAACTTATCTTGATTCTGGTGCACAATCAAGTATTGCTGGCGCTAAATTGATTCTTTGATGTTGAAATAATGCTTTAAGATAGGATTCATCAACTCTTCTTGGCACAGATTTTTTAAAACTAGCCAATAGTGTTGGATATGCCCAATGATTCCTGGTTTTATGGTGATTCTCCTGATAGTTGGGGAGCTGGCGTCAAAAACATGTAAGAGTTTTCTCAAGGCTGATATTTTCAAAATAGGTCGTACTTTAGTGTTGGAAGGCTAGTGTACAGTCAGCACTCGCAGTTCCGGGACAGCTGGCCTGGGACGCGGGCAAAGTTGTAATTTTAAGAAGCATCTAAACTGTTTTCTCAAAGCTCAAAATTTATAGAAATTTTGCACATTATCTGTTTGAAGGTCACAGATAACGTATGTAAATCGTCAGACGTCTAGTTCGTTGCAAAAAGGGGGTCAGAGGTCCTCAAAGTTTTTATTTTATGGCATTTTCTTCAAATATATTTGTCAAATACCTGCAAAAATATATTTTGACAGGACACCGAAGAATAGCTAATTATATAACAAGTACCTACATAAACTAAGGCTTTATTGTACGAATAATTTTATGAGCTTGCGAGCGAGGCTATTAAATAGTGAGTCAATAAAGCCTGTTTATGTAAGCGTTATATACATGATTTTATGTACGATTCTGAGGGGTTTTTGTTAAAAATTAAAAAAATTGAATGAAAAAAGTAAAATTCGCGTAGGTATACCTGTTTCACCTTGGCAGGTTGTCAGGACGTGTTTCACCTTATCAGGTAGTCCAGGTAGGCAATAAAGTAGCACTTTATTTTACTAGTACAATAAGGTGCTAATTTATTGACGCAAAACTGTTCTATAAATAGCACTTTATTGGTCAATCGGACATAAAATGCCATAAATTAAAAACTTTGAGGACGTCTGACACCCTTTTTCGCAGCGACCTAGACGTCTGACGATTTACACACGTTATATGTGACCTTCAAACAGATAATGTGCAAAATTTCTATTAATTTTGAAATTTGAGGAAACAGTTAAATACATCTTAAAATAACAACTTTGCGCGCGTCCCAACGCCAGCTGTCCCAAAACTGTGAGTGCTGACTGTTCACTAGCCTTTTATGACTTAAGTACGAACTATTTTGAAAATATCAGCCTTCAGAAAACTCTTACATGTTTTCGACGCCACCTCCTGGACTATGACATTAAATATTTCTTTATTTCTGATAATTTCGCTATTAATAATCTAGAAATCTCCAATGAGACCAAAATCTCACACGATTTTTTTTAAGAACTGATGAAGCACATAACGTTTCCCCTGATTAAAAGGAGGTTCTTCAAAAATTACTTCAAACAAATTTACATGTTTTTGACTCTAGTAGTCAGCCTACTCCTTTTGCAGAGCATTCTATTAATCTCATAGATGAAACTCCAATGTCTGTACCTCCATATCGCATGTCTGAAATAGGAAAAGAGCAATTGCCAGACGGAATTGATAAACTCTTAGCTGATGGAACTCCCTATGCTGCTCCTGTGGTTCTTGTTCCAAAGAAATATGGTGGCATTAAGTTGACTGTTGATTACCGAAAGTTGAATGCGAAAACAATAATCGACAGATACCCCTTGCCTCGTATTGATAATACATTACATGCTGCAAAAGAAAACTCGATTTATTAAACTTTGGATTTGAGTTCTGGTTATCAAGTATCAGTCAAACCATCTGATCGAGACAAAACTGGTTTTATTTTATTTACTTTTAGATATACAAGGATGCCATTTGGAGTACGAAATGCTCCGTCTACATTTCAAAGACTAATTGATAGATTTCGTTCTGGACTTCAAGATATTAACATATTGTCGCGGCTTTGGGTTGCCTGCTGACAAAAATCTTGGGTTCGTTATTCGTTTCGTTTATTCCAAAAATCAAAGTCCGATTAACACAGCAATAATTTATTCCACTTAACAAAACACTCCGACACTAATTACTTTATTAACAAACTCAACAATTAATCACTATTTAAATCGTATCACACTCGAACTGAAACTTACTTACAAACCAATGCCGGCCTTCTTATATATCCCTAAATCTATTCCTGTGAAATCTAGAATACACACGATAATCTAATTTTCCAGATTAAAGTAGAATAATTCGCTAGATTCTAGTATTTCCGCGATCGATTCTTGACAGCCTGGCGGACGTTTAGCTTATTGTGACACTGCCCTCCTCTTAAGGTTGATCGTCCCGATCATCACGTCCATGATATTTCGCCAACCTGTCCAGATGTACAACTTTCATCTTACTCCTGGTGTTGCGCTGGACTCGATAAACCAAATCATTGATCCTCTTGATTACTCTATAGGTTCTCGAAACTGCCATCCTCTTTTGATGATTGTTTTTCCTTTGGGTCCTCAATGGACACTGCTCGTATTCTGGGTCGTGAGGCACCAAATATTGCTTCCAGTTCTAATGCTCGAACAAGGGCTTCGCTACTTTGTCTGAACTTGGACATTAGGTTTTCCTGGATCTTCGAATCTCTGAGACCATCAATAAACGCAGATACTGCCATCCATTCCTGCATGTCTTCCCCAGCTGCAGGAAACGCCAAACTCACTAGCCTTTTAACTTCCGATTCGAATTCTTGTAAACTCTCGCCGGGTTTTTGAACTCTTTGATTTAACTTGAGTTCTGAATACTTCTTGTCTGTAATGGTCTCCGAAGCGCAGTTCTAAAGTTTGACTAAGATGCTGGTAATTCTGTTGGTAGACTGAAGGAATGGACTGAAGACGGTCTAAGGCCGGTCCTCGTAGCGCCACTATTAGTGCTGTAGCTTCTTGGTCCTTCCATCCGTTGGTATTTGCAGCAGCTTCAAATTGTCGAATATACATGGTCAAGGACGTAGAACCGTCGAAAGTTGGTGGTTTTATCTTCATACTGGAGAATGCTCCAACACTAGCTGGATTTATGGACTGTATTTCCAATTTACGCATCTTATCCTCGAGTGCTTGAACTTGGTCCTCAACTTCTTGTCTTAATTGCTGAACATCGTCTTTAACTTCTTGAACATCGGCTTTGACCTCAGCTTTTACTCCCTGAACGTCGTGTTTAACTTCTCTTACATCGTCTTTAACTTCTTGAACATCGATTTTGACTTCAGTTTTTACTTCCTGGACGTCGTGTTTAACTTCTTGCACATCGTCTTCAACTTTTTCAATCTTCTGGTCTAAGTTAGCGACAGTTCCTTGTATGGTTTGGAATATCTTCTGCAGTTTTGCAAGGTCTTCTTGCCGTTCTTGTTGTCGCCTAGCTTCTTCTTGTTGTCGTCTAGCTTCTTCTTCTTGTTTTTCTTTTTGTCGCCTGAGTTCTTCGTCTTGTTTTTCTTGTTGTCGTCTGGCTTCTTCGTCTTGTTTTTCTTGTAGTCGTCTGGCTTCTTCGTCCTGTTTTTCTTGTTGTCGTTTGGTCTCTTGAAGTTCCAACATTTTGTGCAGGAGTTCTTCAACTTTTTGTTCGTCCATTTTGGCTTGTTGTCTTGTGATAGGCATATACAGAATGTTCTAGAATTTCTCTCGAACTTTCTTCAAATATCTTTTCTGGTCTTTGCTCGAAGTTCCAAACACGCCGGTGAAGTCACAAATTGGATAACTTGCCTTATTCTAGAATAGAATGTTCTGGAATTTTCTTGAAACTTCTTTTCTAGATGTCGATTGATACACCAAACACGTTGGTGAAGTCACAATTTCGATATCTCCCTTGGTTTCCAAATAGAATGTTCTAGAATTTTCCCGAAACTCCTCGAAAAACTTCTTCTGAATGACGATTGATGTTCTGAATGCGTCGGCGAAGTCACAAATTCGATATCTCCCTTAGTTTCCAAATAGAATTTTCTAGAACTCACTCGAAGATTCACTATCACAGTCTAATTCGGGGATAGAGTCACTTCCGGGGTAATTCACACGATCGGTTGAGTCTCTTTTTGTGATTGTCACTGTTTGCACTGCACTAACTGTCCCAGTGTTCACTTAGTGTTCAGTTTTTACACTACACTAGTGTCCCCACACTTCCGCAATTGGATTTCACTCTGCAGTCCTTTATATCCCACTTCTTGGCACCAATGTCGCGTCTTTGGGTTGCCTGCTGACAAAAATCTTGGGTTCGTTGTTCGTTTCGTTTATTCCAAAAATCAAAGTCCGATTAACACAGCAATAATTTATTCCACTTAACAAAACACTCCGACACTAATTACTTTATTAACAAACTCAACAATTAAGCTCTTTACAATCCCTATTTAAATCGTATCACACTCGAACTGAAACTTACTTACAAACCAATGCCGGCCTTCTTATATATCCCTAAATCTATTCCTGTGAAATCTAGAATACACACGATAATCTAATTTTCTAGATTAAAGTAGAATAATTCGCTAGATTCTAGTATTTCCGCGATCGATTCTTGACAGCCTGGCGGACGTTTAGCTTATTGTGACAATATTAACGTATCTCGTTGATGATATAATTATTTTATTAAACTCATTCTAACTTCATGTTAGTGATTTACAAAAAGTTTTTGATCGCTTAAAATTATTCAAACATCAGTTAAACCGTTCAAAATGCAAATTTTCTTGTTCTTCTGTCAATTACCTCGGTCATGTAATAACTTCTTCTGGTATTGTTCCAAACCCAGATAAAGTTTCTGCTATTTCTTAAATACCAAATCCTCGAAATGTCAAAGGACTACTTTCTTTTCTACAAACTTGTTCCTGGTTTAGACTTTTTATAAAAAACGCAGAAATTTCAAAACTTCTTACGTACTTTTCTCACTAAAGAAAGTCAAATGGATCTGGGGCTCAGATCAAGACAAGGCTTTTGAAAATCTGAAATCGCTTTTAACGTCTAGTCCTTTTCTCCAGAAAGCTGACCCTAATAAACCATATATTCTCAAGACGGATGCCTCTATAGCTATGCTATTAGCGCATGTTTACTCCATAGGAAGAGGTCAGAAGAAAGACCTATAGAATGCGCCAGGTTTATGAACATCACCTGAGCAAAACTACAGTACAACAGAGCGCAAAGCCCTAGCAGTCGTTTGGTCCGTGACTGACAAATTTAGAGGCTATTTAGAATATTGTTGCTGATATTAGGTTATCACGCCCGGCAATTCCTGCAGCAAAAACTGATCTTGTTATTGTCGATTTACCTAGAAAAAAACAGACAAATCAGATCAGACGTGAACAAAGAATGGCCCAGATCTCGATAAAATCCAATGTTTTGAAAACTCTCATAATGATTCTAATGTTGATTTTGAAAAATGGACTGAGAGAGGCTACATCATGAACTGTGACGTACTATACCGTAATACCCCTAAATTAGATGAAGATGAAGCTCAACAAGTAGTACCGAAATCCCAAGTTCCTCAAATCCTTGCCGAGTATCACGATTCTCCATTAGTTGGCTATTAGGAAGAACGTAGAACGTAGTTACTTATCAAAAAATTGCAATTCGTTTCTTTTGGCCTGGAATGAGAAGAACCATATCTGATTGATTATGTTAGTGATTATGTAGACTGCCAACGTTATAAAGCTACAAATCTTAAACCTGCAGGAAAATACAGACTCCTATCCAAAGACAGCGTTTTGAAACTATCTCTATTGATTTATTTGGTCCATTACCTAAAACGCACGATTATTACAAATGGATTTTCATAGTAGAAGATACTACAAGTAGATGGATAGAACTTTTTCCGCTGAAAATTGAGCTCCTTGCCTAATATGAAGTTATATTTAAATATGGCGTTCCCAGACGTGTTATAAGTGATAATGGTTTCCAGTTTGTAAGAGTAATAATGCATCGAGTTGCATATTGGCTAGGATTTGACCAAATTTCAATTCCCATATACCACCCAGAATCTAATCCTACTGAACGAAAAAATCCAGATCTGAAGCCTCAGCTTTCCATATTTGTTGGTAATGACCATACAAAATGGAAATAAAAACTTCCAGCAGTCCGTTTTTCTATGAACACAGTGTTCCCAAGCTACAGGTTATTCCGCTGCTTACCTCACTTTTGGAAGAGAGTTAAGAACCCCTGATGATGTAGGTAAATAGGAGCATTGTGGAAAATGACAATTTTGTGTGTGAACTTAGGTACTCCTTACATGAGAACTTTACCTATATATACCATTCTTCCTCAAGCCAGAGATGTACCTACCTACATGAAATTCAACAAGAGAAATCTAAGAAATGTGCTGACAAGAACAGAATAGAAGCACCTATACAGTCTGGTGAAAAAGTTCTTGTTGATAGTCACTGCCTACGTAATGCTAAATATTCTTTTTCAACTAAATTTGCTCCAAAAAGAGATGACCCATATCAAATTATTGAAATGGTATCCCCAATTACTTATGAGATTGCATCACTAGATGATTCACAAAAAGTACTCGGAAAATATCATGTGTCAGCAATGACCAAATTTAAATCCGCGACGATAAAGTTGAAAGAAAACGTGGTACACCCCGAAACACCATATAGAACGTAGAAGATCCGAATCCCCACTACAATTCTCAATTACATTTGACCATTCTTAATAACATTTTACGCTTTCTCAATTACATATGACTATTCTCAATTACATTAAACGCGCAATCTAAATAACATGTAACTATTCTCAATTATATTTGACGGTTTCTGATTGCTTCTGTTTCTCAATTACAATAATTGGAAAAGGTGTAGGTTGTTCAAAATTATTATTGTCTTATATTTATTTATTTTTTTAGATCTGTATCAAATCACAATGGCCTATGCCTATTGGAAATCAGGCAAAACCGAAGATCATGCGGTGTTTGACTTATTTTTCCGGAAAAATCCATTCCAAGGCGAATTCACGATTTTCGCTGGACTCGAAGAGTGCCTGAAATTTTTAGGAAAATTTCGTTATTCGAAAAGTGGTAAGAATTGTATGGTATAAAAATTGAAACCAAAAAATCAAAAATAGAGCGGGAAATGTTTTTTTTTTTTTGTAGATATAGAATATCTAAAGGAAATTTTACCACCTTCGACTGAAGAAGAATTTTTTCATTTCCTCAGCACCTTGACCGCAAAAGATGTGAAATTGTATGCCATGGCAGAAGGATCTGTAGCATTTCCCAAGTAAAAAAATAGGTACCTTATATTTCAATAAAAAAATAATTTATTTCAGGGTTCCCCTGATGCGAATAGAAGGTCCATTAACTATAGTTCAGCTAATAGAAACGACATTACTGACGTTAGTTAATTACGCCAGGTAATTAACTTTGACTAAATGTCTTACTTAGTTAATTATTATTTGATAAATTGTAGCTTGATGGCAACAAATGCGGCCAGATATAGAATCGCAGCTGGAAATTTAATGTTATTGGAATTTGGCTTGCGAAGGGCTCAAGGGCCTGACGGTGGCTTGTCAGCTTCAAAATATTCATACATAGGTATATTATGGGCCTATGCCGAAAAGTAGGCCATAAGTTATTATCTTATTGCCCCAAAAGTATAAAACGGTGCCAGGCGTTAAAGATTGAGCCGGATAAATGCTAATAGCTCACACAATAGCTATTAAAGTTGGCAGTAGGGGCTTTCTCATACAACTTTTCGGTATCGATTAAATGGATTATTTGTCACTCCTCAGCGCCTGGTACAGAACTTTTGGTTTTCGTCAGAAATTATTGTTCCACACTAATTAGAAAGTTTGAAAAACTATTGGCTTGTATTGCGGTAAAAATTACAACCTTGAAGAAATAATGGAGCAATTAAAACTTGTCACTCAAACTTCAATTAGAATCAGAATACTTTTTGCTAGCCAAAATACCGCATTTTATTTTAACCTTACTTGCGGATCCATAGTTCGTATATGTTTAAAGGTCTATTTTTGACCAAATTTTCATTTCCCAGGTGGATTTGATGGTACGAGTAACGTCCTGGCAGGCAAACTCTTTAACATTCCAGTGAAAGGAACTCACGCTCACGCTTACATAACTTCCTTCAACGGTTTCTCGGAGCTGAAAAACACTCACCTCCAGCCTAAAAACGGTGGTAAACCTCGTGACCTACTCAAACTAGCTCTATTTTGGAAAGAAGAACTATTGATAATGTTTAAAGTTGCAGCTTCAGAAGCTAACGAAGGTGAATTGGCGGCTCTCATATCGTTCGCAATAGCGTTTCCTAGTGGATTCATGGCCTTGGTGGACACGTACGAAGTACAACGGAGCGGTCTTTTGAATTTTTGCATTGTAGCCTTAGCTTTAAACGACTTAGGATATCGGGCGACAGGCATAAGATTGGACAGCGGAGATTTGTCGTATTTGTCCAACGTCGCCAGGCACTATTTTACTGAAATAAGCAAAAAATACGATATTCCTTGGTTTGCGAATTTATTGATCATGGCCTCAAATGATATAAACGAAGAAACCATCGTCAGCCTCAACGAACAAGGTCACAAAATCAATTGCTTCGGCATCGGTACTCATTTGGTAACTTGCCAGAGGCAACCAGCTTTGGGTTGCGTCTATAAAATGGTCGAACTCAACGGTTATCCAAGAATAAAGCTCAGCCAGGAAGTCTTCAAAGTTACCATGCCAGGTAGCAAAGACGTTTACCGGCTTTACAGCGAGAGCGGGCACGCTCTTGTAGATCTGGTGCAGAGATACGTGGAACCGCCTCCGAATGTGGACGAAAAAATTTTGTGCAGGCATCCGTTTGAAGAATCGAAAAGGGCCTACGTTAAACCGGCGAGAATCGAAAAGTTGTTGGTGCTTTATTGGGAAGATGGACGAATTGTGAAGACGCTGCCTAGTCTGCAGGAAATTAAGGAAAAGGTAACCAGTTCTTTGAAGACTTTGAGGCCAGACATCAAAAGGAATTTGAATCCTACGCCATATAAGGTAATTTCGGGTGTATGCAATAGTTTTGCAGTTGCAAAGCTTTAAAGCCTTTCAGCTTTGATTTTTATCAAGGAGGGCACGTGAAAACAAGTTAAAAATTTTTTTCTTAAATTTCGATCCTCTCTCCATCTACTTGCAAAATTTCAAGCCAATCCTTCAAACACTTTCTTCAAAAAAAAAGAAAACGTCCTTCAATGTCGTTTTCTTGAAGCTTTATTTTTTCCAAAATGACATTGAACCACATTTTACTTCACATCTTTGTTAATTTCAAATCGATCTTAACGTCGTAATCAAGCTTGAAATGAAGCCAATTAAATCCTTCATAAATCTCTATTGGGTATTTTCAATTTCCCATGAATTCCTTCAAATTCTCAACAAATTCCTCCAAGTACCCTACAAATTCCCCAAAGTTTCTTTGATTGAGGAAGATTTCGAATAAGTTTCAAAGCATCCTACCTATTTATCGAAACGTAACATCAATAAATTGATTTTTCTACATAAGCACATTTCAAGCCCTTTACAAGGTTTTATGTTGAAACTTATCCTACTGCAATAATTAAA
Organism: Ceutorhynchus assimilis; assembly: GCA_917834065.1. NCBI lineage: Eukaryota > Metazoa > Arthropoda > Insecta > Coleoptera > Curculionidae > Ceutorhynchus > Ceutorhynchus assimilis. Next base: position 12,986,562 of record OU892281.1, read on the forward strand.
CCTTATATTAAAGTATATAATGAGTTTTGCCAAAATTATGGAACTATAACTTTGATAATAAATCAAGTTAATTGAAACTTTCAAAACTTTCATTTAGTTGGCATCATTATTGTCCTTGGCATCAATTTATTTATTATGTCAGCCTTTATTCGGGTTTTGTTGAAAAAAAAATTCAATGCAATAGTAGGTACCTATTGCTGGATCTTGAATTTCTGTTTTTGTTTTTCAAATTTGGAGTTTTTGATGTTTTCTGACCAATGTGTATGAAGCTTCTGCAAACTAAACACTCCCAACTATTTTTCCAAACACCTTGTATAGTATATAATAGTAAAATCTTGGCAATATTCTATAGAAAATCCAATAAACTTGCTAGAAGCTTCATTTGGAAACCTTTTGTCCAAAGCTACAAAGAGTTTTTGTGAAGATTTGAAAAGCAATGAAGTTATTTACCAAATTCCAAAGTTTCTCAAATTATTAATTATGTAATACCTAAGTTCTTTATATTATGTAATTTTCTTTTTCCAGGTTGCTGTGAGTGATGATCTCTACCATTTTATTCATGATCAGTGGCTGAAAAATGCACCTATAGGTGAATTATCTTAAAACTGGAACCAAAAACTCTATGGCGCTTTATTGTCTATCGAAAACTTTGGAGGATGATATCAAAAGATTGCAATCGAAAAAAAAAAAACGATGGGTTAGGTTTAAATGTTGGCATAAGCAAAAGAAAATCCTACTTTTCTTTAATATTTAAATGCAGTTTTAGTTATCTTATCTAGCCGATATAGAATCGAAAATTACAATTTATAGTTTGCTAAAATGGGAAAAATCTATAAAATATAGCCCCTAGCTTTTGAAGAATTTTAAATTGTCTTTGTGTAACAATAAGTTACTATTAAGGAAAAAACATTCCTAAAAAGCAAGTAAATGACCATTTTAATGAAAAAAGCTGCTATAGAAAGTGATTTCTAATGGTCTTGCTCAATAGAAGGCACAAATATTGTTAACTCACAGTACAAATTATATTTTGTTACATTTGCTATATTGTTTAGTAACGTATATTTAAGATTAATTATTCAGAAACCACATTCCGTCCAGAAAAAATGGTTGATAATGCTCCATTTCAAAAAAAAAAAAATCAAACTAAAGTAATATAATAAATAAATAATTACTAGGCATAAATTTGTTTGTTTTTCAACATTTACATCTTGAATTTAATAAAAATATATATTTATTTTATTAATTACTTATGGAACAACAAAAATCTTGTTAGTCAAATTCAATAATAATATACACAAAACTGGCTATTTTACACTAGCCCTTATTCTCAACAATAATTGTCTTCAATGTTTTATTCGGTGTTATAGTAGTCTTGAACTGTTCAGGAACAGCTTGTTCAATCTAAAACAGAAGTGTTGCTGAATAACGAACAAAAATTTATTCAACAAATACTCACATAATCGCCTCCAGAAGTAGGAATCAAAATATTCATTTCAGACGATTTGGAAGTCACCACTTCAACATCCAAAGATTCGTTGCCCAAGTAAATTTGGCAACCGTCCGTTTTATCGACAGAGATTGTAGGAACTTTGCCAAATACCTGAAGAAAAAAAAATCGTATATTGTTTTTCCCGATACAATACAGCATCTTACCTGCATTTGCACAGATTGGCAATTAATAAACTCAACAGCGGCCACAATAGAGTCCATTACAATTGCGGTTTTCCTACAAGCATCTATAACGACCGAATTAATTTTACCTTTAATGGTAACAGTACATTCGTTGCACTTGTAAAGGTACACCACGTTGTTCATTTCAGCATTTTCCACTAACAAATTATGGTTTCTGGTTTGGTATTCCTATAAAAAAAGAGTTTGCTGATGTTTTTTTTTTTGTTTACTACTCACAATTAGCCACTTTTTGCCATCTCTCGTAAAAACTGGTGGTTTGTCTGGTTGAGCAACATTCGATGCTCCACTTTTGATAGGAGCAGCTCCAGTTTGCTTCAATGCTGGATTCTTGTGAGTTTGCATATCGGATGTGACCTTTTTCAGATCTGGAACAGCAATAATTTGTCAGCCTATATCAGTAAACGAGACTGAAAAAATACTAACTGCTTGTTACGTTAGCTCCTTGATTAATTTGAGCGAACAATGCTGCCCTGTCATTTCCTGCTGCATCTGCAGCGAAATTGTCCAGCGGTGGTGGTGGTAATGGACATGAAGGCGGTGGTGGTGGAATACCACCAGCTGGAGCTGCTGGAGCGTTTTTTCCAGACCATACCAAACCTACAAACACATCAACAATTGGATACCAATGTATGTGGGATGTTTCATTAATACGTCTGTATGTAAGTTTTAGAATTTTTAAAAATGAAAGTGAATGAGGCTGGAGGAAGTTGAAATGTGACATTTCCAAAACTTGATGTTGAGAATGTAATCAAAACTTTCGCAGCTACTGTTCATAACTTAGAAATATTTTGGGCCTAAACTCTGAGATTGGATATTGAAATTCTCCATGCTTGAAAAAATTAGATATAGGTGGACTCCCAAGGACAAATGGCATCTATCAGTTCATAGAAATTGTCATTCGAAATATTCCACTTAAGCAGGGGCACAAATAGGCTTCTGGAGACCCAGTCTGCATTAAAACTGATTACAAGAAATGTCCTGTGGATGGAGAATTATGTACTTTACAAAATACCTTTGACATAGGAATCAGTATTCAGTGATGCTAGAAATGTTCCAGAAACACTTGTTAATAATGAAACATCAACCATTTGAATGTTTGGTGGTCTATATGAGCCTCTGTTTCAATGAACACTTCCGGACAACTTCTCATCATTAAATAGTTGGAGCTTCGTAGTCTGGATCAAAAAGTAGTCTTCTGTTTTTATTAAAACACGACGACAGTTGTCAGCAAAATTATTCTGCGCACAGTGACCGGAGAGATCGCAAATTTGCATGGAGAAACAGAGATTAGGAAATATCAAGTTCTGTCACACAGTGTTAATGGCTGATCTGGAGAATTAGTTTATTTTGAGTATGGACTTAAAAATATTCAACATGGTTTTGCATTCGACAACCAAACTCCAACGTCTTGAAATTTGGCAAAGAAGAGTCCAAAGTCCGTCAACATAAGAGCTATACAAACTGTCTTTTGCTACAACCAATTCTTCTTGAGAATTTCACATATAGGTTGATGACAACCCTGAAAGTATCAAGAGGACGAAATCTCTGAAGTTGCATCTGTAAAATTTACTCATCCATACAACAATTAGTTATCTCGAGAATTCCATCAATGAAATCCTTCTTCCAGAATCCAGAGGACTATTTTGGTCGGTTTTGATGTACTTATTCAACCAATTTGAATATTTGGTGACTTTTCCTGGAATGAAGATTCTACAATAATATAACTTTTTCATTCAAAATTACCTGTAGTATGATATTGTTTGACGAACGCTTGTAGTTCAGTTAAAGTTTGTACCCATGCTTTGACCCATTCCACGTGACGTTTATCTTTTTCCTTCCAGTCCTTCAGTACTCGGTTCGTATAAAACTGTCCTGCATCGTTCATTTCCTTGACGTATGGCGACGGTGCAGGACTCTAAAATAATATAAAACAAAACATAATTCCTGGCACTGATGCCAAATAAATGTTCTTTAAATAAAAACTAATTTCTTACCACTGCTACCCATCCAAGAGCAGGTATACTTTCGCTGATGGCAGACAAATGATTGAAAAACTGCGAAGTCCTGTTTTTCTCCCTGAAATCCTGGATAGCGGCAATAATGTCGCTAGTAGGCTTCAAAAAAATCATCAAATCGTTGGGATTCGCGGGTTTGCTGCTCTGGCTGGCCAACTCCAAAAATTGAAGCTGAGCTTTGAAGACCTGCTGTACTAGTTGACTGTGTTGGGCCACATCTCCGCCGATTTGGACTGAGAATTGAGCGTATTGGGCCAAAGGGCCTTGGATTATGTCTGTGTATCCGAGAACGCTCATTATGGATCCTGAAATTTGAACAGCTGGTCCAAATGATGGATGTAAAACATTATTGCGTGGGTGGTTCTAATCTTATCACTTTAACTTATTGTGTGAATAGAAAATATTCATTTATGAACTGTAGTAGTGAAGTATAGATAATAATTTTTAGCATTAAAAAAGAAAAAAGTGCAATAAACATTGATGATCAGTGAGTTAAACAAATTATAACTTGAATAAGACACTTACCTACGTTAAAAATTTAGTGACCTATCCTCACTTTCATCGATATAAAACTAAATTCGAGATGAGCAATAGCCAGGCGGAGATATATTTTTGGAATGCGTTGGCAAATGTGTTTTGTACGCTTCTAACAAGTAAATATCGCATCTGGATAGAGAAATTTAAAATTCTGGAAATGTTTGTTTCATGAAGTTTTATTTTTAGGGGGATCTGGTGCACGCTCATTTTTTTTTTTACTTTGCAGACATTTCTCTTTTAAGTCTTCCAGGGGATAAAAAATGAGGGAAACTTTCTTGTAAAACTGAGACTTAATTAATATGCTGTGGTAATTTATTTAGAAATAGAAGAGCTATATGTTGTGGTCTGTTCAGATTAATTTTCTCACCTACAATAAGCTGTATTAGAGATTATCGCAGTTTCTTCTCGGGTTTACCTTTAATTATCGACATTTTTGAAGAGGATTTATGAACATGAAGCTGATAAGGAGATCGTTTATAGGATGTCGATAAAGTCAGCATTAAAAATGCAAGAGCTAAAAGTGCATTATTATTACGCCTACTGTGGCCTAAGTACTGTGGCATACCACCCTTCTAAACTGATTATGAATGAATGAATGAATGAACTAGGGGTATTTTTACACTGCGACCTGTATAGATCTATTGTGCCCTCCTTCTGAGTGCTCCGGTTGATATGATACTCACTCAAAGCACCTCATCCAGCTTTAGAGATTATATGAACCTAAGTAAGCTGGATGGTTAGTTTGTTATTTTTGCCCAGTTTGTTTAACTTGTCCAGGCATTCTCAAACCATTCTGAAGCTGATTGTATGTGAGCTCAGCGCTTTGATGGCTGCTTGACTGTCTGAGAATATGACAATCTCTTTCTTTTTGTAGTTTCTGTCAAGATTCAGCTCAGCACATCTACTTATAGCCTTTATTTCCGCCTGAAATTTGTCTGGGTAGTTTCCGATTGCTGCGGAGAACTTGATTCTAGGCCCAAGTACCTCCGGTTTTGGTCCCTTGTTCAGTTCTTGACCCATCGGTGTACCATTTTACGGCTTTCTGCTGCACTCTGAGAATGGTTGCGGTGTCTTCTTCCCTGCTTCTTATGACTGCTGTAAAGCGTTTCTCAAAATTATATGTTTTGATCATATCCTCTCTGGGGAGTGAAATAAGCGTGCTCAGAGATGCTAGGTCTCTCCTTCCAAGCCAACCTCCTTCGCTAGCCCCTTTTCTCGTGATTCTAGTCATTACCCTTCTAGCGGCCTCCTCCACCACGATGTGAAGAGGTGCGAGACCTACAATTGTGTCGATGGCTGCTGTAGGACAGGTTATCATTGCGCCTGTGACGCATGTGCACGCCATCAGGCGTTGCAATTTGTTAAGAGCTGCCTTTAAATTATGTTTTTCAACTCCTTTGCATCAGACTATCGATCCATGTAGTGAGGTTGGCCTTACATCCATGGTGTACATCCATCTCAATATTCCTGGTTTGCATCCCCAGGTTTTGCCTGCAAGGCTTCGGCACACCATTAGCGCCTTTGTAGCCTTGGTGATAACTACCTCGATGTGTTTGTTCCATCTGAGTTTGCAGTCTAGTGTTAATGCCGAGATATTTGACTTCCGTCACCGGCGTAATAATTATTCTGTGTATTTGGAAGTCCTTTATTCAAGGGAGTTTCCTCCACCTAGTGACTGGCACTACGATGGTTTTTGATGGATTTATTTCCAGTCTCACTGTTCGGCACCATTCCTCTGTTGCTCTGAGTCCAGTTTGTAAGAGTTCACACAGGGTGCCCTCGAACTTTCCTCTTGCTATGATGACAATGTCATCGGCATACCCAGTGCAGTGCAAGCCCAGGTTGTTCAGTATTTCTAGTAGTTCATCCATCATTAAACTCCACATCAGGGGTGAGCATATTCCGCTCACTTCAATGGACTCTTTGCCTATTGAAGTCTCTCTGCTGTTCTCTTGGCAAGCATCTTACACATCCATCGGGATATTGTGTCGTTGACTCCCCTTCTCAAATGGCCACACGTGATGTGTTGTCAAAGCCACCAGCGATGTTTAGGAAGGCGCATAGTGCGACCTCTTCCTCATTCAGAGTTTCTTGTTTCATGCTCGTCAGTTGGAACAGAGCTGTCTCAGTGCTCTGTAGGCGGGCTGACTTCAGAGGCCACCTTTCTAAGGTAGTGGATCTGATATAATTATTCACTGCCTTTTTAATAGTTTTTAGAAGGAACGATGTGAGGCTTATTGTTTTGAAGGATTTGGAGTCTGTCCCATACTCGTTTTCGCATTCTACCATTATCAGTTCTAACCTGAAATCTGAAATGGATTCCTGCGAACTTCAGGTTCACCACTGTACTGGTGAACATTTCTTCCACTAGAGCACTCGCTAGGTCCGTCAGTTATTCCGTGGTTAGCGCGATCTCGGGGTATTCCCTTGGTACAATTTCGATTCTCTTCTTTCTCTTTATCGACCCGTTCCCTGGCCGTCTCAGGTGTAATGCCCTGTGCTAGGTATGCTTAGGCCCTTCCCTCGCGGGTCGTCCAGCCCTCCTGGTTCTCCAAACGCAGGGAGGCTTTCCGCCGAACTTCAGAATTTTCCCGAAGTACTGCCGCCTTCCCTTTGCCTTTTGACTGAGGCGTCTTTCTTTTTTTTGCTTTTGGTCCTAGCCCGTTAACTTTCAGCAGTGTATTCCTTCCTGTTTTTGATTTTGTTCTTACCCATAAAATTCCTACGAGTAGCTATAGGGAAATAGGCGGTCCACTCCTACAGATCCCGAAGAAGTTCTTCCGGTGCCCCAGAGGGATCGTTCTCGACATTGCTTCCTCAATGTGTTTGATATACCTGAGTCCTCTGATGAAAACAAATTGGGTTTTCAGCAGGAGGAACTAAAATGCAGCAAGAAGCTTACAAAAAAGCAAAAGTAGAGCTTTCACGCAGAAATGGTGAAGGTGAAGATCTTGCTATTAGATACAAGAGGGGAATACCTGTATAAGTACCAAAAAACAAAAAAGATGCTCAGGAAAACTAAATTCAACCCCATTAGTAGTGTACCTACTACCAAAATGCTAGCGGACTTCGTACAAAATTAGATAGTTTAAAATTGGCTGTGAACACTTTTTCTTATGACATAATTATATTGATGGAGAGTAATTTAAACAGTGACATACTGGATAGCGAGTTATGTTGTCGTGAATATAATTTATTTCGGAGTGATAGATCAACGTTAACTAGTCAGAAGTCCGGTGGTGGAGGTATTCTTATATTTATATTAAAAAATCTATTAAATCCAGTAAAGTGAAAACAAATCAGCTTAACGTGGAACAGCTTTTTATATCTTGCATGCATAGGGGATCAAAATGTATCATAGCAGGACTTAATATTCCGCCCAGCATGCCAGATATTTATTATACATTACCCTGTGAAGCAGTTGAAAGTGTATTGCATAACCACTCATCTCAGAAGATATATATATTCGGTGACTATAATCTACCAGAGGCAGTTTGGTCTAATGATAAGTTCGGTTTGCAAGTTGATTGTACTGGAACTTCGTCTGCCCTCCACTTTGCACAATTGTTTGATTACCTACATCTGTATCAAATGATATCTATACCTAACAATAGGAATATATTTTTGGATCTTATGTCAATAGTGTGGAAATAGGTTTGGCTAGAGACCCTTTATTAGATGAAAGTATACACCATGTAAGATATGAATGTACCATAACTAATTAACATAAAAAAACCACGAATGATAGTCTAGTTTTCCAAGACTTTTATTATGATTTCAAGAATGCCAATTATTGGGGGTTGAACAATTTCTTGGCAGGTATAGACTGGGACCAAGGTTTAACACACTTACATAACATTAATGATTCATTAAAATACTTCTATGAGATTTTGGGTGTGGGAATTGCCTTGTTTGTACCGGACAAGCGATACCAAGCTAGTACTTTTCCAAGTGGTTTTCACCTGAACTGGGGCGTATTATTATTCAAAAAAGAGAGGTACATAAAGCTTAAATAGAGTCTAAATCTTACTATGATTACCAGAAATTTTCCAGATTACATTCAGAATGTAAAAAAATTCGTGAGCTGTGCTGGTCACAATATTTGATAAATGTAGATAAGTGAATTTAAATCTGATCCAAGGTATTTCTGGAAGTACATTTGGGATCTAAAAAATAGTCATTCACTTCCTCACTTTATGTATTATGGAGATGAGCATGCAGATAATTGGCAACACATTGTTGGCTTGTTCAAGAACTACTTTCAATCAGTATACACTGCAGGCTCTCAGCAGTTAGATGTTTCTGTTAATGTACCTGAAAACCTTTCTGAGAATCTTCAGTTCAGTTCAAGCATATATCTAGAGAGGAAATTTTTAATAAAATTGTCAATCTCCCTTGTAAAAACACTTTGGGTCCCGATGGAATTCCTAACAACTTATTGCAAAACTGTATTTATTCTATAGTGACTCCTTTACACCTTTTGTTTGACAAACCTTTGCAGTCATCAATTTTTCCAGACATATGGAAGGAAAGCTTTATTGTGCCAATCTTCAAGAGTGGTGAAAAGTTATTTAATAGCTTAATGAGTGATCAATTAAAATGGATGTGCAGCAATTTAATTCATAAGAATCAACATGGCTTTTGTTCTGGCCGTTCAACTGTCACTAATTTGCTCACATACCAAAATAAAATAGCTTTAGAGGAATCTAAACAAGTTGATGCAATATACATATACGGACTTTTCCAAAGCGTTCGATCGCGTTGATCACCAAATTTTTCTGAAAAGGTTGTATGACATAGGATTCAACATGGCTTCTGTTCATTGGACTAAAAGTTTTCTGTCAGATCATAGGCAAAGAGTTAAAATAGGTTCTTTTCAATCGGATTATGCAAGTGTTACCTCAGGTGTTCCACAAGGTGGGCACTCTTTTCCTCTTTTCTTTGATTTGTTTGTCAAACACTATTTTTGAATGTTTTCAGATTAGTGACAGCCTTGCTTTCGCAGATGATTTTAAGGCTTTTAGAATTGTTAATAACTTATATGATCAGCAATTGCTACAGACAGATTGAGTTCTTGGTGTCTCAAATATAGATTAGAATTAAATATTTCCAAGTGTTGTCACATTAGTTTTCATAAGGGTAAGAAAAAGTTGAATACCCAATATTCTTTAAATGGCCAAGCATTAAAATATGTTAAAAAAATTAGGGACCTAGGGGTTATTTTCGATGAAAATTTATCTTTTGTGCAACATATAAACAATGTAACGGTTCAGTTATCCAAAATGTTAGGTTTTATTTTACGTCACTGTAAACAATTTTCTGTTAGCATTTACTGCTCATTAGTGAGATCTAAGTAAGAGTATGCTTCGGTGGTATGGTCACCATACCAAGCCGTGCATATTCAGACTGTGGAAAGGGTCCAGAATAGGTTCTTGCGTTTCTGTGCTTTCAGGCTGGGGTTAGTTGTTGAAAATCTTGAGTACACAGTTCTTGAAAAGCAACTTAATTTGAGCACACTAATGCGAAGATGAACTTGTCAACTTGTGCAGGATTAACTTTCTTGTATAGCATTATTAATAATAGGATTGATTGCATGGATTTGTTGAATCAGATTGGAGTGGAAATTGTCAATAGAAATAGAAGACAGAATTTTACAACTTTTTATGTACCATTTCATCGTACAAACTATGGTTTTAATCTGCCATTGGATAGATACTCTAGACTGGTTGAAGAACATCATTTGGAGATTTTTCGTTTAACTTTAAATCAGTTTAAAGGACAATTTAATAGGATTTCTGTGTAGTGAGCAAGATTGTGAAATTTTAGGCCTAATTCTAAAAAGTTTTGTAAGCTGAGTTGAGTTATATTGCTTAGAAATCTACAATCATAACTATAAAATTCTTTGTTAATTGTAACTATTAATGGGGTTTCCCGTCATTGAATAAATAAAATAAATAAATGCCATGCAGCCCCTTGGCACGATGCCTCCCATCTTGGCTTGGGTGGAACTGGGTAGGTTAAACAGTCAACCTCTGTAGGGCGCTACAATCTAACAATAAAATTCACTTTTTACTTCAAAAAAATTTATTTTTAAAACAGGAACAGATTAATAATACTATAAATTAGTTAAATGTTTTCAATAAGCTTAAACTATAGTCGCCGCAATAATAATATAACAATATTTTAATAATTATATAGGGGCTTTGTTAGAGGTACAAATAAATATTTATTCGTAAAAAATAACAGAGGTTGGACGTTTTATATCAATAGTCCCTGTTTCCAAATATCAGCCCCAAGGACCCCGCACAAACCTTATGGCTTTCTGTCAAATTGGCTGAATTTTTGAAATTGGGTAGATTTCCATATTCTGATTCAAAGTTATCATTGCGCAAAAATGATTCAATGTACAGCTTTTGAGTAAGTGGACTGAAAAGGAAATGTAAACGCATGTAGCTTAATAGGTAGGTGCTCAATTTCTATTTCAGTATCGATTGATAGCCTTGAGCACCTACCTATTAAGCTACATGCGTTTCCAATTCCATCTTTTGAGCCAATTTACTGTGCATTGAATCATTTTTGCGCAATGATAACTTTTAATCAGAATATGGAAATCTACCCAAAAAATCAGCCAATTTGACAGAAAGCCATTTTTCATAAGGTTTGTGCGGGGTCCAATTTGATACAATTTAAATTAATGTTGCTTAATCTTAAACTGTTAATACTGATTGAAATTAGGTAAAATTGTTTAAGAAAACTGCTATATATGATAAATTAAAATGCGCTTGCACTCTTCAATTTGATGTTTGAAAAATTTATTCATATTCCGGAGATAACAATAGTTCCATAATTTGTGATCTGAATATTCCCAAATAAGCAATCTGCACCTCAAAAATTGCTTTTTGATTATTTTTCTAAGACAAATAAAAAAAATTAATGAAATAAGTTAATTAGAAAAAGGAGTATGAATAAATAAAAATAACCTACATATTAGGTAGGTAGGTATCTAAGATATCTAAGCCTCCTTAAGGCATAAAATGGAAAATTAATTTACCCATCAAATCAATTACAAATATGTACAAAAAAATCTAATCTTATCTACAAAATGAGAGGATAGAAAAATATCAAACTATTAATGATATTAAATTGTAGCTTAAAAATGCATCTATATGGAGTATAAAGTGTAGCACAGCCTTTTTATGTTTCAAATATTTCCTCTCCTATAGAAGCACATAAGATAAGCAAGAACTAATCGTTATAAAAATGTAAAAATACAATCATTCAGATCACCCTCGTAGCACCCAAGCATTGAACGAAAAATAAATTAAAGTCTTCTTATGTTTCCAAGATTCGCTAGAACGTCTGCGGCGACATTAGCTCTCAGTAGATCGTTTTCGTATTCCAAAAAAGATATGCGTTCAACCAGTTCGTTTATTTTTATTTTGAGCTCCTCGACTTCTAATCGAACGGCGTGCGTAAGGTGGTTCTTTACCACATCCTGCAACAAATTTATATTCAGCTGTACACGATTTTGCATAATATTACTACTTACCAGAGCGTGTTCGATTTTGGTATCGATAGTAGCCGTTCCACACGATACGGAAGCACTGGAATTTATAGAGAAAATTAAATTTTAAAATGCGTGTCGTATTCGTATAAATATAGAGTGTAATTATATGACATTGCAGCAAACCAATTCTGTTATTTTTTTTTTTTACTTAGACTCATCTGTACTTTTTGGAAAATAATATTAAGACAAACTATGGCCGAGTAAGTTATGACATAAGGAAAACTCGTAGAAGAAGCAGATTCATTTCGACGTAAAAAAAAACTGTAGTCCAGTAAAACAAATGTACCTATTAACTAGATTCCTATGGATAATAAAGAGAAAAATTCGCATAAAATTAAAGGTATATACCATGACTTATAAAGTCTTAAGTTGCGTTTAAAAAATACTCTAATTCCAGTGCATTTCTAATCGATTAATGTACCTATTCGAAAAGAAGATACAAACACCAAAAAAAAATTCAGCTCTTACCCAACGAAATTTCGTATAAAACAATCCAAGGAGAAAAACGTGGACTCGTTAAAGTTCAAAGCTAGCGGCAGCTCGATTTTCGTATTTTTGACTTGCACAAAGTGGTTTGCGTTGTCTAGGCCCGCCGAAGCCATTGTCCGATGGGCTCAATTTTCCATGTTAGAAATGGATAGAAATAATGGACATTGAAGGCAAGTCGTATAGGGAAAACGCGCTGTTGCCAACGCCCAAAATGCACTCTGCAGTATGGTTTTAGAGTAGCGTAATATTTAAAATTAAAAAGGTTGATTTTTGTTCATGCATATGGCATTTTCATTTCATAGTTTATGCAAGTGCGATACAATTCAAAACTTCTGGATTAGTATTTCACAAAAAAAAATAATGGAAAAGAGCTTGTATATAGAAATTGTGTGTTCAAGGAATCAAAACATCTAATAAAGAATAATATATTCAATATTGTTAATCAAATGTACATCATAATCTCTTAAATTATCCCATATACAAGTACATAAATCAGATTTTAGCTTCATAAATTACATGTTTTATGTGAAGACCCCGATTTAGTTGGGTATGGGAAAATTTTACAAGCCTGGCAATAATGGATAACGTCTGCGCTTTGGCACTCTTATTGATTTGTCTTGTAAGAAATAATGAGCGGATTGTTTTCTATCGAGCAAAAAACAAAAACTTACGCTGCATTGTCGTTTGGATTTAGGCCTGTTTCTACTCGAGCGACTGCCACAGTTATTTCTTGATGCCCAGGAAATGGACTTATTGTATTGATATTACTGGAAAGACACTGGAAAAGAAATGAAAATATTATTTGTAATTTATATTACACTGCCACTGTGGACAGTTAGTTATAAGCTTTTGAATGCTTTTGAAAATGTAAAATCCTGATAGAGTGTCTCTAGATTCTTTGGAAATTACCTCAGCTTCTTCAAAAGCTTCTTTGAACTCATGAGAACTAGTGTTTGAATAATGGAAAGTAATTGATTCTGTAGAATTGGCTTCAGACTCTTCAAAAACATTTTCAAAAGTGCCTGCAAGTTGTTTCAGATGCTTTGGAAGTTGCCTCAGATGCTTTGAAAGTCATTGTGGACACTTTGTTTCAATAGGCATAGTGATTTAGGATTTTTTGGAAGTTACTTCAATTGCGTTAAAATTTTTCGACTTTACTTCAGATACCTTTAAAAGCCAGTGTGAAAACTTTGCTGCAATTAAATTTCTGAATGCATTAAAACTATACTCAAATTAGACCCTTTTTTAGAAGTTCAAAAAGTTACGTCCCTCTTTAATCGTCTGTTACATTCAGACATTATAAGACTACTTTAACATATATTATAATTTTTTTTACACTCAATTGCCTATTGACTCAAAATATTGGCTTAGAAATTTAAGACAACGCCTGATAATTTTTAACATCTAAAAGCCCAAAATAGTCAGTCAGTCTTAAAAATGTAAGAAACTTTTTCTGATGCGATTATAAACTATTGAACTTAAGACAATTTCCTAAAAACTATAACTAATTCTACAACTTACTTGTTTATTTTGATTCGAATCTAAACTAGAATTGTTTATCACAGTGTCGACACTATTACAGCTATTAGCGAAGCTAACTCTCGCATTTGGCAGGGTTGTGACGGTACACTGGGAAGAAATAATTGTCGTCGATATGGGAACGTAAAGTGGTATAGGATCGGGTAGTAAAATGGACCCGCTATATAAATAATTAGTTGATTGGCAGCTGGTTTTGATAGTTGTTTGCTTGTTTTCTGTATTGGTATCGTCGGAATAATCGTAACAAGTCCATCTTCCTCTACTAAAAGGTGTCATGCTTCTTAATTTAACTACTCTGAATCTACCTAATTCATTTATATTTGCCTTTTTGGGTTTTTTAGGTTCTTCTTCTTGTGTAGGAGGTAGAGGTTCTTCTACTATGGGAGCATTAAAAATCGGTTGGGAAGCTGGTTGTTGATCGTCTCTGGAATCTTCAGAAAAACTAGGAGTCTCATTGTCAGTCACTCTGGAAATTTCGTCAGTGTGGCTTTCATCCAAATCATCAGCCGATTCGTCTTCCTGATTAATTAGAATTCCGGTGATTTGAAACGAACAACTCGGCGATGTGACTTGAGATTTTTTCCTGCTGATGCTGATCGTCGGCACAATTCTTTGATTGCTATCGTCGCCTAATCTCAACGTTTCACTTGTCGTACGATGTATCACGGTCCCCTTCGGTTTTTTCAGCGACATTATTTTATTTCAAAACAAAATTTACACTTTTAACAACAAAAAATAATTGCGAAAATAAATCATTTTAAGCGAACTGAATCGAACAGGGGCATTTCGATGTTTCAGTTCGACATCGCGGGGACAGGAAAAATTTTATGTGGTATGGTTAGGATCGTGGAGATTCGCCAGTATATGGATGGATTTTCCAGACTTGCGCTCCTTATAGGGCCTCTGTTACGTAACTTTTATGCGGACAGGGTAAATTAACACTTAGAGTTATTCGTAATATTATTTTGGCTAATTGTTGCCAGAAGGATCCTTTTTTTGGCACGAAAATAATGAAAGTTGATGTTATTGATTTTTTATTTCAATGTGACTGGCGCATAAGGATGGAAGATCAGAAAGAAAAGCCCGATTTCAAAAATGTATAATTTTTTGATTTAAATTTTACGAAATATTTAGGTTCAAACTTTATTCTTCTGTGACGATCCAGAAAAATGGAGCACTATTTTACAGGGACTTGAACAAATATTTATATTTCTTAGAAATACCGGGAGCGGAATTTATGTCAATAAGGTATCGGAATTAGGCGAATTCATGGTGGAACCAAGAAGTATTTGAACAATCAAGTAGAGAGGACAGTGTCGAAAGTTCAAGAGTAAACCATCATCAGACCAGTGAAGTGAAGATGAAATTCACGAAGAGTTTTTTCCGTTTTTAATGCCTCGGACATTGAAATCGCACTTAAAATCGAGTCTTTTACGAGAGAATTTGCAACTAAAGGAATTAAAGAAATCGCGAGACGTATTTCTAGATGACGTCGCGTATCAACAGGTTTAAATGACTTAGGATTCATGGTTTTGAAAAAAAAAAAACACCAACACATTTTCAAGGTTCGAAGAATACAAAAAATAGGATCAATATTTGAAGTATATAGGTCAGGTAGTAAGGTCAATATTTGAATTAAATTACTTGAAATTCTACTTCAAGTAAGTACAGGTACTTCAAGTATTTTACTTGAATTACTTTTTTTGCTATGTAAGTACTTGGTCTTGTACTTCCAATATCTATTCTAAAATACCTATACTTGATTATGTCAAGTATTTTGCTTGAAGTATTTTGAGTACCTACTTATAAATAAGTTTCTTGATTTTCTTTAAAAAATAATTATTGCAATTTTCATTTCACAGTCCACAACTATCTTACCAAATATCAAAATATGACAAACGTTTTCGAATCTTGAATTAGTACAGGCTATTTGATTATGTTTGAGCCCATTATACCTCCTGTATTTATGGAGAATTTAATGCTTTTTCCAATAATACATAATTTCATTTTGCTTGAAATTTAAGTTTTTCATAAGGGTACCCCATTTGAATTTTAAAATTATTAATTAATTTATATTAAAAAAATATTATTAATTAAATTAAAAAAATTAAATAATATTAATTTTTAAAAAAATTAATATACTAAAAACCCTGTAATTTATAATATTCCCAGGCTAATAGTTTTTGAGGAAATTGAATTTGAGGTTTGAACTTTGAGGGTCAATTGTTCAAAAACTATTTGAGCTATCAAGCTCAATTTTGCACGGATTTATAGAGAATTTATTGCTCTTTCCAATGATACATAACTTTTTTCAATTTGCTCCAATATCCAACGAAGATCTGATTTATTTCTAACCGCGCCTCAAATAGTAAAGGCTGTAGGTAGGCCTAAATATAATCAAATATCCTGTAGGTATCTATTTTGGAATCATGCCCTACTTGATTTTTAGAACTGAGACTGAGATATACAAAATTTTACTCGAATCGGCGCATCTTATAACGAAAAATATAAAAAATTACTAAGCACCAAAGCACCTTAGTACTTTTTGTAATGATCCGGGAAAAATAGTCCCGATATCAACAATGTCTTTACTGTAAAAATTAAATAATATCAAATAATCAAAAACTGAATTTCCGGTATTTCCAAATCAGTAACGATAAGTTAAAAATGGAACAAATTAATGTGACCCTAAATACATTCGAAATTATATTATTTCCTACAGCGTGATGTCATCCTAACATCCGATCAATGAACTTTTTTTAACGAGGCCATAATAATTAAATCGAATGATTTATGGCATTCTTGAACCTAAAAATATCCGTATTGACTCCGATAAAATCAGAAAATTGCATCATCTTAATTGTCATGGACACAGAAATTTTCGGGGGGGGGGGGGGGGGGAATCAAAAAATATAAATACCGCGGTTTTAGAAGTGGAGGCAGTTGTTAGTTGAGTTGCCAGTTGTTAGCAGTCCAGTCCAGTTTGTGTTAAAGTCTACAGTACCAATGAGTCAGTCTGAGTAAAATTCGCGAAGCTGCCTCGGAAAATGCGTTTGATTAACTTAGAAAAAGTACGGAAAATTGTGAAAGAAATAACATTTGAAATTCGTTCAACTTATGTGCAGGCTCTAGAGATGTTTGAGTAATTAAGTAGATAATTTTACGTGTGAAAATTTAAATGTAAGTACTTTATTGGTTAATAATTTTCTGACTTTTAACAATGATTCTGAATGATAAGAATTGAATTAACAATGACTTTTAATGCTTAAAAACTTGAGTGATTTTTACTAGAAAAACTTTTTGACTTTATAATTAACTTTGGAACTTTATTGCACAAATATTAATAACTCGAGTGTTCTGACTATGGAACATTATTGCATAACTTTAATTGCGTTCAGATATAATGACATTCTAATTTAATTGTGCAAAGAACATATGAAGGGAATTTATAACAATATACAATTTTGAGTAGGAATTATGAATAATACAGTTGGGTTTATTAGCTAGGCTAGAAATCCGAGAATAGAATTTGTTCTGATTAAATAAACTATTAAATGGAATAGGAAATTTTGAAAAGAAACTTGATGTTCATGAAATAGAATTGTTGTCTTAAAAATAGGCCGGCATACACACACGTTATTTCGCGCGGTTTATCATGTCATCTGCAAAAACCTGTGAAAAATCATGTGCGTGAGTGACGAGTGCTGCACGCAATGATAGGATGGGAAGGGATTTCACACGTGCTTTCATCTGGAATGTGGCGTCAGTACTCAAGTACATGATAGTGCAGTTCACAACCGTGTCCACACGCCATTCCACGTCACGGTTTTGAGGCTAGTACGGAGACATAAACGCCGCGTAGCGAAGTATCACGTTGAAAATTAGTACATGACAACATGCACTTCCAGCGACACGATAAATGACACTTTTTACCCATACACGTACGGTTTTTCCTTTCCAACTGATATGCCGCGCGTAATCACGTGCTAAATCATTTGAATACTTTGTCTTCAAGGTCGGCATACACACACGTTATTTCGCGCGGTTTATCGTGGCGTGTTGGGATGTAGCGGTTTGCACGCGCGAAATAACGGCGTGGCAAAAAAAGCGTCATGTTCCATACACTTGACAAAGTATTCAAATGATTTCGTACGTGATTACGCGGGGCATATCAGTTTGAAAGGAAAAATCGTATGTGTATGGGTAAAAAGTGTCATTTATCGTGTCGTTTGGAATGGCATGTTGTCGTGTACTAATTTTCAACGTGATAGTTTGCTACGCGGCTCTTATGTCTTGGAACTAACCTCAAAACCGTCACGTGAAATGTCGTGTGGACACGGGGTCTGTACTACTGAAGCCACATTCCAGATGAAAGCACGTCTGAAATCCCTTCTCATTCTATCATTGCGTCCAGCCCTCCTCATTCACGTACATGATTTTCCACAGGTTTTTGCAGATGACACGATAAACCGCGCGAAATAACGTGTGTGTATGGCGGCCTTATGGAACATGTCGCTTTTTTTGCCACGCCGTTCTTTCGCGCGTGCAAACCGCTACATCCCAACACGCCACGATAAACCGCGCGAAATAACGTGTGTGTATGCCGATCTAATAGGTAGGTAATTATTTTGGGTTTTCATAAGCAGTCAGTAAAGGACTTAGAAATTTTAAAGAATTTATAGAAATAGGTGAAGGGTAGTTTGATAGGAATGAATCGGAAGTGAGGAAATGAGTTAACTTATAAGTTAATAGGAATAGTAAGAATAAGGCGTTTCTTTATTTTTATGGATATTTCAGTGGTCCTTAATAATGACATATTGAACGGATGTGAAGTAATTGAATTTATAGAAAAATAGATGAGGCTGTCAGAATTGGAAGATATTTTGCTGATTTAAATTTTTGGGTTTTATGTATAATAAAATATAATTTAGTAAACCTCAGTAGTTTGTTTCTCTCTCTTGCAAATAGACCCTTCCACAATTTTATAGGTAGCAGAGCTCCAAGGAAATAAACACCATCAATATACCGCTCGCCATTTACCATCTAACTAATTACATAGAGTACTTGGTGCGTTTTGCTACATTTTATTACTAATTTAATAAACAACATAAAGCTCAAATAAGATAACAGAATAGAATGAGGATCGGAATATACTGTGAGATAAAAAAATTACTAAGCATTGTCTTGTTTGGAACAGATTTTAGATATTTGAAATAGGCAACAAAATTACTTCAAGTATTGCTGCAAGCAATTTATTTAAAGTATTTTATAAACTTCAAGTACTGGCACTTTACTTGAAGCTCAATGTTTTTACTTGAAGTTAATTACTCGATGAAAGATGAAATTCAAGTAAATCTATTAAATATATTTACTTCATACTTGTACTTCAAGTTATGTATATACTTGTGCCCGCTCTGGGAGAAACACACAAAAACAGAACCTTTGCAAAATAAAAATTCAGGTCCAAAGAATCTTCTCATAGAATACCAGGAAGCTAAGTGATGATTCAAAATTCACGATCTTGAAAACCCCTTTAGGAAAGTTTGCACAAAGAAATATCCAAACCTGGCAATATTCTGGATTCTAAGATTTGTAAGTAGATACCTTATTTCTCATTTCTCAATAAAACTCAAATAGAACTTTTCGCAAAAAAAAAAAACAATTCAGGATCTGAAAGTCCTAAAAATCTGAGTACTTTTAGAATCTGTTTATAGAAAAACCAGGAACTTTGCAGAGAAATTACTTCAAAAAGCTTCGCAAAGGACTCAGAATGCAGAATCTCAAGATCCTGTCGTCTTCTTAGAGAAAAATAAGTCATTTGCAAAAAAGAATTGAGGATTTAAAGTGTTTTTTTTTTTTTTTTAGACAACTAGCAAATTCGAATTACTTCACTTTGTTGGTTTATACAGATGAGAGAAATAATCTAACACATAAAATAAATAGTATAGTATATTTAATAAACACAGAGAAGAAAAAATACAAAAAAACTTATTATGTCTAATTTGAAACCATTCTCAACAACCAATAATATCAAGTTGTATTTTTCCTTGATGGTAAACAATAATAAAAATGGCCAGTTAAATTTTAGTTATAGTTTTTTCAATTTGAAACATAACATCTGCTCAAATAATTACAATAAATTAGTGGCTATATACCCAATTAAAACCGGAATGATCATTTTATCCATGCAATCATTGCAACTATTTCTTTTTCCTGTCTTGTGAACACCTGGGACAATACCATTTGCCTTTGGGTTTAGTGGTGAGCTGTACGCAGGCAAAATGAAACCACTCTATTGGACACTAAAAAGTAAAAATCAGTGAAACAACCATTTTCATTAACTAGAAAAAATCACTTACATCAGGATTGTCGCATCCTATCATTTCACCGTAAGACACTTGATGACAGAGACAGTATGTGGGTTCATTTGGATCCACTGGCATGTCTAGGACATCACTTGGATGAGCGATACCGGCCAAGCCTGGAAGTACTGCTGCGACTGCTTCAGCAACTAATAAAATGGATAATAATAATTGTAATGTTTAAAAGGTCAATTCCAACAATACGTTTTTAATAATATATTGATTATACAATATACAGGGTCTTTTTATTAACAGTGTGAAGTGGATTATGCTGGACGAACAATTTCAGTGTTGTTACACTTTGTATTTTGACATTGTGATCTTGTGATAAATTATTGTGCATTTAGATAGATTCATCCTCAACTCTTACAGGATTTCCACCAATGATTGGTTTTAATTCCTACAATGATTTCTGTAGTTGAAAATAGCCAGTACAATATTTCCAAACTAGCAAGGGAAGTTAAACTACGTTCTAAAGACCCTGAAATCAGAAATGGAACATTTGCCCCATCACCACAAAAACTAGGTACAAAGTTTTCAAAAATTCTACTAATTAGGTATAACATTTACAATCATTATACAGTATTATAAAGTCTAAATGAAAGCACCTCCATTAAACATATACACATCAAGCTACACTTATCCACAATCACAACAGAAATGATGATGAAATGATACCAACCCTCACCTGACGTCGCTTTTGCCCCACTACCTGTACTGCCCCCTTTATCCGTATTGCCTCCTTTTTGCTTTTTCTTTTTGTTGCCTCTAACAGTCCCAGAAGAGTCTTCTTCGCTTGAATTGACTGATCTTTTACTCTTGTCCCCTTTGCCATCTTTAGTCTTCTTCCTTCCTTCTGGAAAATAAAACAGATGAGCCACGTTTCACTATAAATAACATCAAAACTTACTTTTTCCAACACTTGGTTCATCAACGTTTCTAGAATTCAAAGCCTTGTCTTGTATTTCGGATTCGAACCGTGCCAAATCGTTGTCTAACCGTCTGATGTGTTTATCTACTAACTCGTAAGTCTGGATTGCTAGTTGTACTTTGTCGTCACCCAATTCTTTCGCCTTGTTGTACATGTTCTGGATTTTGTCCAGTTGCTCTTTTTGCTGATCGCCGGTCAGCGTTTTTAAATTTCTGAGATATTCGTCAGCCAGCACGTCGATATTTTTCATCATACCTTGAGCTCTTTTGTCCAGGTCGCTCATCAATGTGAAATTTCTTTGTAGTTCATTTGGAAGATGTTCCAAACCTACAAGGATTGTTAGTTGGATATAAAAAAAACAAATATGATTAAGCTGGAAGACTTGAAACTGGGTTAGTGCAACAAGAACTAGCAATTTTATTTAAAAATCGTTTCAAAACATATGTGAAATTATTCTAACTTTGACCCATATTGGGAACACTTTTACTTACTATCAAGATAGTGTTCTAGGTATAGTGCTGAAGTCATTTCGATTCAAATACACAAAATTTAGGAAATAATAGAACTATTATAAAATTTTATTCAAGAAGAATGTTTACTTTTTTCAAACTATTTTCTTGTTTAAAGGAACTAGGAACTAGGAACTAAAAATAAACAAGCAAATTAAACACTGACAGATGTCAAATTTGAAATAGGTTACATTACCGTGCGTTCGGTCTTTTGATCTGAGTTCTCCGAGCATAAATTTACCGTTCGTTTATTTAAAAAATGTACTCAGTGCAGGCTCATTCACGTTCGTTCAATAAAATTTCGAGACCTCTGATACAGCGTTCAACTGCTCTGTGCGCTCGCCGGTCACGTGATTAAGGCTCCACTCTGCACGCTCTGCTCTTTGAGCAAAATACCGAACGCAAGGTTAGTTTTAGAGTAAAAATCAAACGAGAAGAAGCCAATTGACGTCATCGCTGATAAAGAAGGAGATTTCCTTTCCTCTGGGTCCCTCCTATTTGAAGTGAGACAAACGATAACGCGTGTGGCTTCTCGTTTGATTTTTACTTTATTCCTTTCACACCTAGGAGGAGCTCCGGAACCCGAACAGCTTCGGGGCGTTACGCACTTTGTGCACAAGTGTTTGTTGCACCTGAAGTGCTCAAGCCGGAACTAAACCATTTAAATGCACGAAAGCCAGCGCATCTGTTCCTTTCAAATCGGGGTCGACTAGCACCGGGCGAGTAGCTCTAGTGTTCTTAACTCTTGAAAGGAATACAACTCTCTACTGAGCGTTCGGTATTTTGATCTGAGTTCTCCGAGCATGAATTTATCGTACGTTTATTTAAAAAGTGCGCTCGGTGCAAGCTCATTTACGTTCGTTAATTACAATTTTGGGCGCTCTGATACAGCGTTAAACTGCTCTGTGTGCTCGCTGTTCACGTGATTACCGTTCCGCTTCAGCACGCTCTGCTCTTTGAGCAAAATACCCATTGAAATACGGAACGCAAGGTAAAAATCTCCTTTTGGAGTGAGCTCCATTTACTCGATTCCGTACCTGTATTTACCCTATTTCAAAGAGCTATTTATACCCGAACACAGAGAGTACTTAGAGTACACGGAGTGAGCAAGTCAAATTCTGCCAACTACACTCCAACCTTCTACATCAAAAAATTAAAAATTGTTTTTGTTTATGTTTTGAGTTTACTTTTCGAATTTTGTATTTTGTGATGTGATTTTCGAATCATGGCTACAAACCAAAGAGCTTTTACTCAAAAGCTAACAAAGTAACAAATAAAATATTTGCCTTTATAAAATATAATGAATTTTCCATTCTAGGCATCATGCTGCTGACGTTAGAAAAACTGTTTCCAATAAAACAGGATTGATTTCTCCTTCATCCAGTTCTGTAAGTTCCTTCATTATAATGTACACAATCGTATTGTAATTTTGACTGTTCCAGAGTTGGACACACGAAATAGTAGAACCTCTAGACTTTGAAGAATTTGTAGGAGCTTATCAGCTAGTAATAGACAGAGACCCATTAAGATGCATTCTAGACGTTCCACAAGGAGACGTGCAAGTGGACATTATAGAAAGGCCTGTGAGGACTTTAAAGCACATCCTTCCAGAAGAAAAAATGTAAAAATGCACTTCAAATAACTAAATTAGCTCAAACATTATTGTTTTAGTGAAACTCTGGCTCCTCATGTACAAGCTTGTGTAGAATGCTATAAATCCGTATGGAAAGTTATCAGGTACACTCACAGGCAGTTGAGCAGCAGCACCACTAGCAGATTGAATTTATCTAAAACTTTGCCACCCAGCCCTAAGCAAGAATTTGAAGTTGATTTTCAAGCACCTTCAGAAACAACTAGTGAATTAGGCAAGAATTTTTGTTAAATTACAAGCACAACAATTTCATAATATTCTTTCGATAATCAGAAGTTTACTTTGTTTCACATACATTTTAAAAAGGCCAAGATGACGTACAAACCCCTACTGACCAATAGGATTCAAATAAAGTGGCAATGCCAGGGCCAGTATTCTGGTTCTCGGAAACGCTCACCGCTTTTAAGTTGTTCGGCACTTCTAATGTAAATTTACATTAGAAGTGCTGAGCGACTAAAAAGCAGTGAGCGTTTTTGAGAATGAGAATACCGGCCCAGATCCTTTTCTAAATTTTATATTGGTGTTGTCTTAGTACTAAAATGGTGCTTACTTAGTACTGAAATAATAAAATTTCAAATTTTTTTATGTTGAGATTTTGTGTCTAAATGATCAGATCAGAAATTGAAAAATCTGGCTCTCTTAGATTCTAGCCAGTATCCCAAAGAACAACTATTCCAAGTTTGCATACGCTTGTTGCACAGTTCGGTCGTGTTTTGAATAGCTCCGCATTTGCTGATCGATTTGTGGTGATTTATTTTGCAGTTTCAAAAATTGCAGCATGGAACTCAATAGTGATGGTGGAAAAACAGTGAAAAAGAAAGAGCAATACCAGGTATCTCTAATCCAGGCAAAAGTACTTCGTTTGATTCTTCGAATATCAGCCAAGATGAAATTAATAAAATAATTATTGGTATGGATAAAGGAATGTTCAAGGCTCAGCAACAAAAAAGGGATTATAATATAAATCCAATAGATAATTTATGCAAAGAGAGTCTTCGCACAGATAACGATAATTCAAATTTGGAATCAATTTTTAAGCCTCGAAATTCTATGGTAGGGACTCCACCAGAATCACAGGAAAACAGTGAAATTGATAGTGAAGTGTTTGCAAATGAATCTATATTCTTGGAGCACATGAATTCTCAGAAAACACCTCACTCTAGTTCAAGCCCCTCTATCCTACATAGAAACAAAATTAAGAAACATAATCCCCAGGAATCTGATGGAAAAGTAAACTCTACTACAGCTAAATCAACAGAAACAATGCTAAATGCAATTCTAGATTTGCTTGAAAGCATACAAAACTTAAGTGAACTGGAAGCGTCAGGGCACAGGCAAGATATTCAGTCTGCCCTGCTTGTGATTCACAATCATGTTACGATGTTAGCATTTAAAATTGGACAAACAGAAAAAAATAATTTAGATTTGAACTATCACATTCAACAATTAACTAACGCAACAACAGAATCGCCCTTGAGCTTAGTACAAAACCGGCCTCATGAGCCCCAGTTATCACAGAGTGCCAAACCTTCTTACAGCAACGTACTAAAATACCTATGCACCGGCTAGCAATAAGCCTGGATCTTCAACAGATACAACAAACTGGAAAACTCTTCCTCCAACAAAACCCAAGCACCAGAGCTTAATCAAAATCAAAGGGCAAATATGAAATCAGCTAACATGACTGATAGTTTTAAAAAAGTAAAGCAGTTACAGAATGGGGGTGTTATTATTGAATATCAGAATGAAGAACAACAGAAAATACTAAGCGAAAGTTTAGCCAATTCGAACAAGAAAATTGAGGTTAAAAATATGAGGAATGTTGAAAAATCATTCAAATCTATACAGTGTCATTACTTAAGTGTGCAACATATGGGATTTTTTTTTAGTAATAGCACAATCAAAATACAAACAAGGCCAAAAGTTGGTGCATGTCTGATAATCATATTAGGTGCACTCAGAATGGTTGCAAGTCAAACAGCATACAGGGTGGCTCAAAAAATATCAAAATTCTACTAATATTTACTTAAATAAAATAAAACTTTTGCACTTTAAGGAGAGTTTTTTTAATATGGCTATTATCATTAGTAATGTTTCAACTTGTTAAAAAAAAAAAATTGCGACATTTTAAAGTTGTGTTGAATATCATTGCCACAAACATGAATGTTGTGATTCCAGAAAAAATTAAAAATCCAAGTTAATTTTACAAATATGCTTGAATTTGAACAAAGTTATGTAAAATTGATTTGATTTTAATTAATTTTTGAAAGTCTCAAGGGCGGGAATAAAAAATAAAAAAAATATAGAAATTATAGATTTTTTTCGAAAAAAAATAAAAAAAATCTTAGGAGGCTATGTTTTGGTATTTAGGCATAACTTTTAATAGACCGATCTCCTATTACCTGGACTGCGCGCGTCGCTTGTAGGCTGCAGGTGAGCGTCCAATGAGAAGCAAGTTTGTGACAGGCTTGCCTCATATTCTTATTCAGGGGCCATTTCAGAATGAATTGTTCCTTCTTTCTTTGTAACGTGTAATTCGACAAAGAGCAAACTAATACTTTACATATTACTCGAACTGACCGCAGTGTCGTTTAAGGTTTTGTTAGATTATACTTGACATATTCCTTTGCAATTTCATTGAATGATGTTGCCGGATGAAACATTTATCAAAATAAAAGTCCAAACGATGTTCATCCAGTTTAAAGCTCTTCTTTTGTCTGATTTAAGGCGTTGTAAAACACTTTACACTATATCACTTCTTTAATGTTATAATTTTTGATTTATATTGTCTACATTTGTTCTACAACAATACAATCTGGCTACATTGCAGCCTACGAGTTGCGCGCGCATGTCATCTTTTATTGCTTTCTAATTTGTATTTATTATAATAAGGCTCTCTTTTTCTAATCTTGCGAGATAGGTCTATTCCAAACAACTTTTCTCTATAACATTTTGCTGAATTTTCTAAAATAAGGGTACTTTACAGTACAGCTTTGATATTGTTTGAGCTACCCTGTATGCTGTTTGACTTGCAACCATTCTAAGTGCCGGTACTTTTGCTCTCATTTGACAGCCGTTAAAAATAATCAGGGGTTAGAATGTGCTCTAACCACATCATACTTATATAGACCTTGGCCCATGCAAAACTTTGACAACGTATCAAATTCGTTAATCGAGAGCAAAAGTATCGACCCTAAGTGTACCTAATATGATTATCAGACATGGACCAACTTTTGGCCTTGTTTGTATTTGGGTTGTGCTATTTCTAAAAAAAATCCCCATATGTTGCACACTTAAAAATCACACTGTATATACAGGGTGTCCCACGGTGGATGGCGTATTAGACGTTTATGGAGAACTAAAAAGCGGATCATTTTGAAAATTTCGCAACCGGGATAAACGACCATAATCTACACTTTAAAAATATTTTTGTTTATGCGGTGTTGCCGCTTCTACTCTAAACTAGTGGCAACATCGCTATTTTAAATGGAACACCCTGTATGTGATTGCATATTTCGATTCTACGTAAAATTCTGAGCAGTTTTCATGTTATATACCCTATACCTAAGTTCAACTGTTTTGGAAAGAATGACAGTTCAAAATTGACTTTTTGCAACTTTGACAGGCTGTAAAACCTGAACGGTTAATTTTAGAGGAAAACCGATTTTACATTTCTATCTTAGATTTTTATAAACTATAATTTGACACCAACTTTATATTTAATCCATGATTAAAAATTCCAATTAAATTTAATCTCCGGTTAAATTCAGAGTTGGTGTCAAATGATAGTTTATGAAAATCTAAGATAGGAATGTTAAATCGGTGTTCCTCTAAAAATTAACCGTTTAGGTTTTACAACCTGTCAAAGTTGCAAAAACTCAATTTTCAACTGTCAATATTTCCGAAATAGTTGAACTTAGGTATAGGGTATATCACATGAAATCTGTTCAGAATTTTACGTAGAATCCAAATATGCAATCACATACAGGGTGTTCCATTTAAAATAGCGATGTTGCCATTGATTAAGAGTAGAAGCGGCAACACCGCATAAACAAAAATATTTTTAAAGTGTACAATATGGTCGTTTATCCCGGTTGCCAAATTTTCAATATGATCCGCTTTTTAGTTCTCCATAAACGTCTAATACGCCATCCACCGTGGGACACCCTGTACAATATAAAACACAGTTGGGTTGGTTCCACTACTTATAACTCGAGAACGACTGGACTGATTTTTATGATTTTTGCTTTATTGGATTTGCCTTTGTCCCGAATAATATATACAGTACAACCTCGATAATCCGAACTAATTATTACTAAGGTCAGTTCGGATTACCGATTTGTTTGGATTATAAAATATATGTGGTAAATTTAACTTAAATATGCAAATATACAAGTTATGCTTTTTTAAAGCTTACAAAAAAAAGGTTACCTTAGTACTAAAATGATCAAATTTCAATTTTTTTCATAATGAGATTTTGTATCTAAATGATCACTCGGGATCCCCCAAACTCCATGCCTGAAAATTATTTGACAATTCGAAACTTAAAATATATTCTTCCTACAAAAATAGGTATGTCACTTTCAGCCACTGTTTATAAAATTAGTCCCCCCAAATTAATTTTATAATCTAATCAAAGTGTTTACACACTCAAGACTATTCCCAAAGAATCCAGACAAAACGTGCCAATTATGTTATGCGGGTGCATCAAACAACGTTGCCAGTAGTAGCAGTATATAGCAATAATCTTATTGTTTATTTATTCATTTATTTAGGTAGGCTTTATTGTTAATAAACCTTATACTGGCAAATATTGGGAAAATAACTACATTATACTAACTCTCTTTTTATAGCGAAGATACTATTGGTTGCAGTAATTAATTTTATTTTCTTTTTGAGGAGAAACTTCTCCTAGTAAATAGATTTATTTCTTATGTAAAAATATAGTTTAGTTGGTTTTTGTATATTGTATACCTACCACCGAATGAATCTCCCTTCCCCTGCTCTGCTAATTATTGATAGAAAGTAATCACTTTCTATATTATTAGTTACTTATTAGAACCTCCTTTTTTCTTAACCATCCTACTTAGAAAAATAATCACGCCAATAAATAAATTCTAGATCTGACCTCACAAGGTACGGGCAGCAGCCGCCAAAGCATAGTCTCCATAGGTTCTCTATCTTCATGCGGAGACACTCTAACACCGAGAAACTCGTGGGCATCTCTAGATTTAAGACACTCTGCCGGAGACGCTCTGATTCCAGAAATTTTGGAACAGTCCATTCTAGAATCGCAAGATCAAGTGAACGAAAGCCAGAGGCAAATCGAACGCCAGGAAACTGTTTTCGCTCTCGTCCCTCAAGATTTTCAAACTGAAATTCAGGAACCGGTCGAGAAGAGGTTGCCTGCTAACGCTCCTAGTGAACATCTAGGGCATAGGGTTTTGGTTAAATGTCAACAACTAACGTAAGTAATTTTGTGAGGTAATTTCTGATTCTCAATAGGGCATTTTTTGCAAGGATGGATATTGAAGTGGAACCTTTATTCGCATCCATGGCTCTCTACGACTCCAAAGAAAAAAAGAAAGTTTCTGAAACCTTTTACTTTGATGTGAATCCAGAAGGTTTGAAAAGAATGCTGGGAGGTCATGTGGCCTATGCCGATCCCAGTACCTTGGCTAGAAGTTGCATTTTCAATATAACACATCCTTCACCTGATCTTTTTATTGTTGTTAGACTCGAAAAAGTACTTCAAGGCGATATAAATGAGTGCGTAGAACCATATTTAAAGGAAGAAAAGGTTAGAGATCTTCTTTGGGCAATTATTTTCAAATATATAAAAATCGCTTGTTACAGAATCGTGACAAATTAAAATCAATAGCAGTCTCTGTATGTGAAAGATTAGGTAAATATCGGCAAGCTTTTGCCTGGACAGCAATTAATTTGGTTAATATTACTAATGGAGGCAATTCTCTGGAAAGAGAATTTGATAGAGATTCTACTGGAACTGGTTCCAATACCAATAGTTTAGGTAATAATAATTATTAATCTTGAATAATTATTTTATAAACGTATATTTATTATTTTTTTATTTTCCCTTTTCAATTTGTATGACATTGAGTTAATATTCTAGATCGCAAATCTTCAAGTAGCGGTTTAGATCAACTTCGTCGTAAAGCCACAGACATGGGCACTTTAACCCGAAGAGGCTCCTTGGAAAGAAAAGACAAATGTCGTTCCTGGTCGCCTGATCACCTTGCAACAAACTTGGACACTTTTAGACCAATAACATTAACGATGTCGTCGTTTTTCAAGCAAGAAGGCGACAAATTACGCGACGACGACTTGTACAAGTGCTTACAAGAACTCAAAAGACCCACGCTTGTTTTGAAAAAGCTAAAATGCATTCCTGCAACTTTTAAGTTGGAAATTTCACCTTGCCCTCCTGAGTTGAAAAACTGTCTGACTACCGAATTGGCCAAGCTGCATCCATATCCAGATGACAAAAGCAGGCCAACTAAAGAACTTTTAGAGTTTCCGGTCAAGGAAATTCTAGTTCCGCATTATATTTATAGAAATTTGCTTTTCGTTAGTCCCAAGGACCTGAATTTTTCCAATAGAAACGGATCAGCGAGGAACTTGGCTGTGAAAATTCAACTAATGGCTGGCGAAAGCGATACTCATTGTTTGCCCAACATATTTGGAAAATCCAGCTGCCCAGAAATGGCCGCAGAAGTGTTTTCAGCTGTAACTTATCATTCCAAAAACCCAGTTTTCTATGACGAGTTCAAGATTAAATTGCCAGCTTCGTTGGCCGACAATCATCATTTATTGTTCACGTTTTATCATATTTCTTGTCAGAAAAAAGTCGAACAGAATGTTGTGGAGACTCCTGTAGGATACACTGTAGGTGGACTTTAATTTGATTTATTTTAGAATATAAATAAACTAATATTTTTCAGTGGTTACCTCTCCTCAGAGATGGTCGTCTAGTCTCAGGCGAATTTTGCCTACCAGTAATGCTAGAACCTCCACCTCGCAACTACAGCTACATTCCTCCAGACGTATTTTTACCCGGAATGAAATGGCTAGATAGTCACAAAGGCCTTTTCACTGTCATTTTAGATACAGCTTCTTCTGTGCACACCCACGATCCACCCATAGAACGCTTCTTTGCTGCTTACGATTACGTCAATACTGGTCTTATACCTACTCGCTTAGGAGAAGTTGGATCTGAGAAAGAGTTAACGTAAGAACTTGCAAATAATGGCGTGAAACGGTTTATATATATTTTTTTTCAGTACTTCAATGTTGGGCTTGGCAGGAGCTCGCCCTGAAACCATCGTTAAACATTTACCCCAAATTTTCGATAGCCTAATTGAGCTATTAGTGCAACCACCTCGTATTTCAGGTCATATGATTAATGTAGGCTCGACATGTTTTGAAACACTTTGCCTCCTGCTAGAAAACATTTCAGTAAGCAACTAATTGATAATATGCATCCAATATTAACACACATCTGTCAATAGAATCTTCAAGAATTAGCATCTGACCAGCACGGCCGCAATTCCTTATTAGCCACCTACATTCAATATCAATGCAATATCCCACATCCATCAACAGGTGGTACTCGCGGTTCTCCTTCCTGGGAAACCAGTGGGTTGGTTAGAAGCAACTCAAATCCTGACTTGGAAGTATCTCACTATCAACCTAGAGGCTTGGATAGAGCTGCCAGCATGCGAGTACCTACAAATGAACCTCCTGTTAGTCCCAGTTTCAATTCTTGTCCGAGAATCGTCCATCAAGAGTTAGCCTATCAATGGACAATAACTAGCGGCCGTAACAAGGATTTAGCCATGCAAAATGCTTGGTTCTTATTTGAGTTGATGATTAAAAGCATGGTGGAGCATTTGGCACATACTAGAAGCTTGGACGCTCCCAGGAAAATTAGATTTCCCGATCAATTTTTGGACGATATTTCTTCTTTGGTGCAATATGTCACTATGGAAATTATAGGGCACTCTGCAGGAGAAATTCGTAAAGCTCACAAGTTGAACGCCGCTTTGGCGTTTTTCTTTTTCGATTTGTTATCTATTGCTGACAGGGGATGGGTCTTGCAACTCTTAAGGAGCTACATCAAAGATATACAAACAAAAATCTCTTCAAATGCTGATGGAAGTATTTTAGTTGAGCTGAAATTGGAATTTGCTAGGATTATATGCAGTCACGAGCATTATGTTGCTTTGAATTTGCCATTTTCTTCACCGTTTATGTCGTCTGCGGCTAGTGTTTCACCTAGTCCAAGTGTTACTAGTTCGACTAGTCAAAATTCGTTTTTGTCAGGGGCCCCGCCCAGTCAGGAACGTGTTAATACTTTTGCCGAGCTATCGCCAGAATATAGGCAACATCATTATCTAGCCGGGATGATTTTAGGAGATTTGGCCACTGTCTTATTAGAAACACAGTAAGAATTTTTAGCTAAGAAGGTTTGGGATTTGAATTTGTTTTTTTCTAGTTTACCATCTCTTCACCTTAAAGCAGTGGATACTATTAAATCTTTGCTGTCCTGGCACGACAGCGACCCGCGCTACTTGTCTCCAGAAGCCCGCCATCGTGTGGCTGCCTTATATTTTCCCTTATTGTCCATTGCCATGGACGTGTTGCCATTGCTGCACAGTTTTTCTGCTGACAAAAATGACAGTAGATTCACCCACGACGATCTCGGCCCTACCAATATTAATCCTAATGTCGCTATGGTTATAGCTGGCAAATTGCCACATTCTACTTGTGATTCATTCCAAACGGTAAATATCAATTTCAGTACCATTCTAATATTCAAATGCTATTTTCTGTTTTCAGTTACAAAATCGTAAAGGTATAAGTGCAGAGGCCACCCGCAACCTCCTCACCTGCGTCCTCTGGACCCTAAAAAATGTGGAACGTGAGTCCTTGTCTCAGTGGATGAGCGAGCTGAGTTCTAGCAGACTGGCGACCCTTCTGCACCTGCTCGATGCCTGTACTAGCTGCTTTGAGTATCGTCCGAGACGTAGAGCACCACCTTCTTCAGGCTACGCCCACGCGCAAGTCACTCAAGACATGAGGTCCAGGCTCGAGGACATTATTTTGGGACAAGGCTCGGCTAGAGAGATGATGCAACGCAGAAAAGGTGGCACTCCTCAAGCTGCAACTGAGAAACTCAGATGGCGCAAAGAGCAAATGACTTATAGAGTTAGTACTGATTTACAAGAAAGGCCTAGAGATGATACTTATCACGATGCCCATTTGGATGGTCACTTTGCCACTGAGGCTTCGTTTATTATTTTGGACTCGTTGGAAAGATCTGTTTCAACTATAGCACAACTGGACACGCAACAGCATTTAGTAGGACTAGCTTTATCAGTCTTGTTGCATGCTTTAGGTAAAAACCAAAGCACCACGGTATTGCCTCACATGTTTGCCTCACAAAGGAGCTTGGTTTTTAAGTTTCACAGTGCGCTGTTTGACGAGGAAAGTTCACATTGTGCAGATTTGTGCCTATTATTGCTAAAACACTGTGGATCTCAAATAGCAGCCGTCAGATCTCAATCTGCCGCTTCATTGTACCTACTCATGAGACAAACGTTTCAAATTGGTAATAATTTTGCCAGAGTTAAAATGCAGGTTACAATGTCTTTGAGTAGCCTAGTAGGTACTTCTTCGTCGTTTAGTGATGATTCCCTGAGAAGATCCTTGAAAACCATTTTGGAATATGGCGAAAGAGACTTGGAGCTGCAAGAGACCACTTTTCCAGAGCAAGTCAGAGACTTGGTGTTCAATTTGCACATGATTTTATCTGACACAGTTAAAATGAAGGAGTTCCAAGAGGATCCGGAAATGTTGTTGGATTTAATGTACAGAATTGCGAAGGGCTATCAAAATTCACCGGATTTAAGGTTGACTTGGTTAGCGAATATGGCTCAAAAACATATGGAGAGAGGCAAGGATTTTAGTTTAGTTAGTTGTTGGGTTTATTGAATAGGTGTTTTAGGTAATCACACCGAGGCTGGTATGTGTCTGGTGCATTCTGCGGCACTGGTTGCTGAATATTTGGCTATGTTGGAATCTTTACCTTATTTACCAGCTGGAGCTGCTGCTTTAGAAAAGGTTTGTTTTTGATTATTAATTTTCTAAAGTGATGATTTTAAAGCGTCATGGGTATTTACTGCAAAAGGAGTTGTTGGATTACAGAATTAGGGTTTTTTTTATGAACAGAATATTCTTGCTCATTTAGCAGACAAATTGAAAAGTTACATTCAAATTTTTAGGTGAGTCCAAACGTTTTGGAAGAAAGCGCCGTCTCAGATGA
This sequence comes from Ceutorhynchus assimilis, assembly GCA_917834065.1. Lineage (NCBI taxonomy): Eukaryota > Metazoa > Arthropoda > Insecta > Coleoptera > Curculionidae > Ceutorhynchus > Ceutorhynchus assimilis. The sequence continues at coordinate 13,020,199 of OU892281.1, forward strand.
CGTCCTCAGTCCAGAGAGAGAAGGCGGATGCTTGGGATCTCATTTTACCGAGGCCGGTTTGTTAGGCTTGTTAGAACATGCAGCTAGTAGCTTTCAAGTAGCTGCTATGTACGAGCCGATGAACGATATTTACCGAGTTCTCATCCCTATAGCTGAGAATAACAGGGATTTTAAAAAACTTTCTAATATTCACGGGTAATGAAAATTGAACTAATAAAAAAATTCAAATCAAATATATGTTTTGTTTAACAGGAAACTGCACGATGCTTATACCCGGATCGATCAGTTGCAAGGCAAAAGGATGTTTGGAACCTACTTCCGAGTCGGTTTTTACGGTTCCAAATTTGGCGATTTAGATAAGGAAGAGTTTGTTTATAAAGAACCTACTTTAACCAAGCTGCCTGAAATTTTCAGCAGGCTCGAGAATTTCTATGCGGAACGGTTTGGTGCTGAAAACGTTTGCATCATCAAAGATTCGAATATTGTAGACTTAAATTCCTTAGACCCAGACAAAGCTTACATACAAATTACTTATGTTGAACCATATTTTGAGCAATTTGAGTTGAGGTATCGGCAAACGCACTTTGATAGAAATTTCAATATTAGTAAGCAACTTACATCTACTTCTACTGATATTTTTTATTTATTAATATTGTCTTTAATTATAGAGAAATTTGTTTATGCAACTCCTTTCACCATGACTGGCAAGGCTCATGGTGAACTAAAAGATCAATACAAAAGAAAAACCATTTTAACTACTTCAGTGCATTTTCCATATGTAAAAACTCGAATACAAGTTGTGGCAAGGATTCAAATAACTCTAACACCAATCGAAGTAAGTACACTAACAGTTTGCTTGTTCGAAATATTAAAAAACTAACACTTCAGGTGGCCATTGAAGATATCCAAAAGAAAACAACAGAACTAGCTATTGCAACTCAACAAGAACCGCCAGACCCAAAAATACTACAAATGGTACTTCAAGGTTGTATTGGTACCACCGTAAATCAAGGGCCTTTAGAGATGGCTCAGACTTTTTTGCCTGGCGATGGAAAACCACTCACTAAGCATCAGAACAAGCTCAGATTGTGTTTTAAAGATTTTTCAAAGAAGTACTTAGTCAATGAAATTTTGAATTATGTTAATAAATATATATTTTTAGGTGTTGTGACGCATTGAAAAAGAATAAGAACCTTATTGGGCCAGACCAAAGAGATTACCAAAGAGAATTGGATAGGAACTATAAGAAGTTTATTGAAAAATTACAGCCTTTAGTGAACCCGCAAAATATTACTATTGTCAATACTAGGTAATAAAAGGGTTTTGATTTTCATGGAAAAAGAAATAATTTAATGTTTTTTAGCCCTAATAAATTTTCCAATGCACCAGAAACTTCCCTGCTTAGGTGGTAAATGACCAGCAATATTTCATTATAAGATATTTTAGACTCTTTAGGAATAGGCTTAATTATTTATTCAAACTTTTTTATAGTATGCTTTTATATGTAAGTGCAAAATATTATATATTACCTAGCGATTGCCGAGAGAGAAATTAAATTAAATACAAAAAAAAATAACAGTATTTATTTTAAAATTTAATTTTATTCTAAAATAATATTCAGTACAGTAGGAAATACTTTTTTTCTGTGAAGGGATAAAAGTAGACAGCTCTCGCTGTGTTGACCTCGCGCTAAACGTACTTTTTTCCCTTTTATAATAAATAACTATTTTTTTATTTCTTCTTTTTCTCCTCTGCTTTTTTTTTCGACTTTTTATCTTTTTTCTTATACTTTCCAAACCCCTTTCTAACCATGGTACCTCTCCACCATGATTGGACTTTTGTAGCCGCATTGTCTTTTCTTCTTTTTTCCTGCTTCAATTTTTCCTGTTCCACTTTGTGCTCTTTGTAGGCGTCGATTTGATCTTGTCTTTGAATGTACTAAAAAAAAGGAGTTAAGATCTAATAAAAAATAGTTTTGCATTAATTTTTACCTTCTTTACCATTGCTGCAGTTTTATCTTGTTGTTCATCTTTCTTCATTTGCAGATTCATTATTTTAGCGTTCATAGTTTTCAAATCGTGCTCATATTTCAGCTTCCACGTTTTTATTTGTCTTTGATAATCCTGCAAAAGGCTTGTTAACAAAACATGCTGAAACCGTATGAGAAAACTTACTAAATCGATTTCATTAAAAATATTTCCAATTTCCAGGTGGACTCTATCTTCTTTTGTTAAATCTTGCTGAGACTCTAAAATAGTTTCACTAGTTTTTTCTTCTTTTTTATTGAGAGTGTAGTTTTCCATTTCGATTTTTCCGTTTTGCCAACTTTGAAGATACTTTAGCTTGATGTCAGCTTCTTGCTGAAAATCCTATAAACGCATTTGTAATTTCTACAGGGTGTTTTTTATATATTGACGCCCCACTTACAGCATTTACCTTTACAGGTAGATGAAACTACAAAAGTTGTACAGTATTGGCTGAATTTTTAGAATTCATGGTCAAAGACAAAAATTGAATGTCAGAAATGTGAAATGTTGCATGCTATATTTGGTTCTATAATCTTGAAGAGCACAATTTCCCGATTTCAAAACGTATAGTTTGTCTATATTTGGTTGAGCCCTCTCTCACATATTTGGTTCTAAAAATTTTAAAAATATCAGAGAAACCAAGTAGGTACCTCAAATTTTACCTGCAGCATTCATCTGTACAGGTAGAATGGTTCACAAAATCTAGGATAGTATTTTTACAATTTTTGGAGCCGAATATATGAGAGACTGCTCAATCAAATATAGACAAACTATTAATTTTTGGAATCGGGGCATTGTGCTCTTCAAGAATATAGAATAAAATACAGGGCGTCCCTTTTGAAAAAAGTTGGAAGCATGCAAAATTTCACATTTCTGACATTTAAATTTTGTTTCTGACCATGGTTTCTAAAAATTCAACCAAAACTGTAGAACTTTTGTATTTATATCGTTCTTCTACCTGTAAAGGTAAAGGCTGTAGGTGGGGTGTTAATATATAAAAAAACACCCTGTACAAATAAGTGGATTATTGCGGAACTTATGGGTAGGTGTAGTTTTTAAACTAATGGGAATAACTCACATTTGAGTGAGTCAGGTTAGTATCGTACTTAAACAACATATTGAGGAATAGATGGCTGCGGAACTTGCTGCGCTCGTCCCGCAGAAGTCCACCCATAAGTTCCGCAACAATCCACTCGTTTGTACTTGAATAACTTGTCACATTATGTTACTAGTTTGGTAAAGTAACATTACTAATTCCTGATAAAAGGCAAATTGACAAAAATTGAATAATCTTACAAATTTTGACTTTATATAATAAGTTATTGTTCAAGTACAAATAAGTGAATTATTGCGGAACTTATGGGTGAACCTCTGCGGGACGAGCGCAGCGAGTTCCGCAGCCATCTATTTACCAAAATGTGGTTCAAGTACGATACTAACCTGACTCACTCAATGTCATTTATTCTCATTAGTTCAAAGACTACACGTTTCAGGTTTCAGGTGAGTGTCTTATTTGAATAGTTCAACAATATTGGTGAGTAAATGGCTGCGGAACTCGCTGTGCTCGTCCCACAGAGGTCCACCCATAAGTTCCGCAATAATCCACTTATTTGTACTTGAACAATAACTTATTATATAACATCAAAATTTGTAAGATTATTCACTTTTTGTCAATTTTTGGAGCCAAATATATGAGACACTGTTCAATCAAATATAAACACACTATATATTTCTGGAATCGAGGCATTGTGCTCTTCAAGAATATAGAATGAGATATAGGGCATCCCATTTGGAAAAAGCGGGGAGCATTTAAAATTTCACACTTCTGAGATTCAAATTTTGTTTCTGAACATGGTTTCTAAAAATTCAGCCAAAACTGTACAACTTTTGTATTTACACCTTTCTTCTACCTGTAAAGGTAAAGGCCTGTAGGTGGGGGTGTCAATATATAAAAAAACACCCTGTACACTGGCAAGTAAAAAAACTGTGATGTATAAATTATAGACCAATTCCTTTTCCCCACTGTCCCTCAAGCTAACAACAAATCACTCAATAAAAATGAGGAAAGTTCAAATTCCTCTTACCAATCTTACCTCAATTTCATCTTTCAAATTGCCAATTTTAGTCATAACTTCATCAATTTCACGTCTAAACATTGCTCTTTCTTGGTAATAAGTCTTTTGCAATGCCATATATTCCTCCTCTTTACATCTAGTGTCTTCCAACAAATCAGCTTCTTCTTCTTGGAGTCTCTTAAAAGTATTAGTCAAATCAGACAAGATTTGATAAGTGCCCTTTTCACGAATCTCATTGAAAGTTTTCTGGATAGTTGATTCTATGAATGAACAATCCCGTCTAAAATCCAAAAGATCCACTCTGTCTTTGGTTTCACTTGGCAGCACGTCGTCATTTTTAATAGTATTGCATTGTTCCTCAATAGTTTTGTATTCTACCACTGTTTGATCATCTTCAGACCAACCGTTGATGCTTTTCAAAATTGCCAACTCGTCAAGGGTTTCACTGAGAATGCACAGAATTATTTGTTTAGCTAAATCTTCAAAAAATGTTGATTCTGCCATGATGAGAATGGTTTTGTATTGATTAAACAAGTAGGGTACATATCCATTGATCAAACAAAATACGAAAAGAGGGGCAAAAATCATTGCAATATATTATTTGAATCCATAAAACACTTTTTTTTTAATCAATAAATAGTCCTTCTTAATTAACTTCTAATTATTATTTATTGACGTATTTACAAACATAAAAATATACAGAAGGTTAACATGAAGCCCTTTGCTGAACTTCAGCAAATTTTCTCATTCTGCATTCAAGTTCCGGCCTGAAATGCCTAATTAGACCTTGTATAGGCCAAGCAGCACCATCTGCTAAAGCGCAAATAGAATGACCTTCCACTTGTTTGCTGATTTCCCATAGCATATCAATTTCTTCGATTTTTGCGTTACCATCAACAAAACGATAAATGATTTTGTTCATCCAATGAACTCCTAAAGAAAATCAGTTGAAAAAGATTGATATAAATAATTTGCCATATTTATTACCTTCTCTGCAAGGTGTGCATTGTCCACAGGATTCATGTTTGTAGAACATAAGAAGCCGAGCAATCGCTTTAACAATATCAGTTTGTTTGTTCATTACAATCACAGCAGCGGTACCTAAACTCGTTTGGGCAGCAACTAGTCCATCAAAATCCATAAGGACATCTTCACAAACCCTTAAAACAATATTTTAGAGATAAATGGTTTTGTAAATACGTGTAGCTTACTTTTTGGGAATTAATGGAGTTGAAGATCCTCCAGGAATGATGGCTAACAAATTGTCCCAACCGCCAACGATACCACCAGCATGAATTTCAATGAGTTCTTTCAGTGGTATGCTCATTTCCTCCTCAACGGTGCAAGGCCTGTTCACATGCCCCGAAATGTTGAACAGTTTAGTGCCAGAGTTTCTGGTTCTGCCAAATGATGCAAACCATGCTCCACCTCTTCTAAGAATTGTCTAAATAACAAGAAAAAAATGTGAATCAAAACAGAATACTCATAATGTCTGTACTTACAGGTGCTACAGCTACAGTTTCAACATTAGTCACAGTTGTGGGACAACCAAACACACCAACATCTGCTGGGAATGGCGGTTTTAGTCTGGGTTTACCCTGTTTGCCTTCAATGGATTCAATCAAAGCAGTTTCTTCGCCGCAAATATAAGCTCCCGCGCCGCGATGCATAAACACGTCAAAATCAAACCCAGAGTTGCAAGCATTTTTGCCCAATAATCCTGCTTGATAAGCCTAAAGAAATTTTTTTCAACTACAAACAAACATTGATAGGATTTTTACCTCTGCTATGGCCACTTGCATGTTGGAAGCCTCATTGTAAAATTCGCCTCTTATGTAAATATAAGCTGCTTTAGCTCCCATTGCTTTGCCAGCAATGAGACAACCTTCAACCAATTTATGTGGATCGTGACGCATGATTTCACGATCTTTGCAAGTGCCAGGCTCTCCTTCGTCAGCATTTACTACCAGATATTTTGGTCTGCCATCGCTGGGTTTGTTCATGAAGGACCATTTCATACCTGAAGGAAACCCTGCCCCGCCTCTACCACGTAAGCCAGATGTTTTGACTTCATCTACAAATAATGTTGTAAAAAATTGAATACAAAAAGGCAGAATGCTTACTGATAATCCAATCAGCTCCTTTCAGTAAAATTTCTTTGGTTTTGTACCAATCGCCGCGTTTGATTGCACCCTTGAGCCTCCAATCGTGTTTTCCATATAGATTGGTGAATATTCTGTCCTCGTCTGCAAGTGGACCAAATTTGATTTTGGTTTGTGGTGGTGGTGTGCCTGGAGGTGGTCCGGCCGATAGTGATCTCAGGGTGAGACTAATCGTAGGGTAACCTGAAAATCATTATGAGTGAGATATTAACCAAGAATTTAGGTAACTGCCTGATTTGGATATTTGATTCATAGATAGATGTTATTTTGTTTTTTGGTATGGAAAATGAGAAGATATTCAATCTGTAAGAAAAGAACAAGTTTGAACAGCCATTTAGTGGCCAGAAATTAACCAGTTTTATTGCAGGTCCAGTTTTTTTTGTCAGCCTTTCGATCCCATGCTCTGCACTGAAGCTCATTGTGGCTCGAAAAAAACTAGAACGACCTTCAATGTGATTTTTTGAAAATCCTATTTTTTTCCAAAATGACATGAACACTTATTTTGCCTCACAACTTTGTTAATTTTAATCCGATCTTAACTTTATTAGGCTCAATGTAAGGCCACTTAAACTATCTACAAATCTAGTTTAGTTAATAGTTTCAATGCAGCTTCAACGAACCAGCGGAAAAACAAAGAGAAAGCTAATTTTTTGAAAATTTCCATTGTTTTTCTTCTCATTCCCAATTTTTGTTGATTCCAGGTGCTTGAATTTTCTTTGTATTTTTTTTTTTTTATTTTTTTTTTAACAATCCTTTATTCAAGCTTTATTGTACATAAATTTTACAAATAAATAGCATTCCATATTTTTCTTGCTTGAGTTAAAGGTAATCTCCTAAACAGTGCAAAAAGCACTGGTATCGGAATATTAAGTACTTTAACAAGGTGTTCGTTAATCTTAAATCTTAAATAGTAATCCATCACCTACTTACATAATAATTAACAAAGCAAAATATAGTTCACTTAAAGTAATTTTTTACATTCTTTACAAACCTATTTTTTGACTTTTCGTCTTTTAACCTTGTAGGAAAGGAATTGAAAGTTCTTGATGCCTCACTAATGGGATTTCGAAGTGCAATATTTGTTCTTACATTAGCCAGGTGGATGTCATTGCTATTTCTCAAGTTATAGTTATGAATCTGATTAGAGTGAATTATGGGTGTATTACATTTTAGTTTATTAATAATAATTGTATGCATTAATTTTGACTGCTCGATACTGAGGATCTGATTTAATGATTGCAGACCTAGCATTTCATATCACTCTTTAGTATGAGTGTGATAGTCAAGACTAAACAGTGTTTTAAGTATTTTATTCTGCAGAGTCTTGGTTTTTTCGAAATATGATATGCTGCAAGTACCCCGTACTGGGATAAGGTATCTCATGACTGACAAAAAATATGCATTATAAATTTTATATTTAGCATTATTGCTTAAAGAAACCAACTTATTTTTTATATGTTGAATATGTTCTGCCCATGTGAGGTTTTCATCAAGCACTAGCCCCAAATATTTAATACTGTCAACTTTCTGTAATTCTGAGTCTTTTATACTTATAATAATTATATTATTTACATGTTTATTTTTTTGTTTAAGTACCATATATTTTGTTTTTTCTATATTTAGCATTAATTTGTTATCTAACAGCCAATTATAATATCTATCTAAATCACCATTTGCAAATTCGACTAGATTATTTTGATCACTATCCGCATTTCTTCAAGAGGCTAGAATAGACAAACATTTAGACCAAAAAATGCGAAATGGAGCACAAAATATTTTGAAAAAATGTTGCTCAGGGTCATGAATAAGATGTTGTATATTACATCTGATAACAATGGAAATATTTCTTAGGATTTTCTTAATTGAATGAAGAAATTGAGGGAAAAAAGGGCCAAAGTAAGCCAAACAAATTTTGCTTGCTAGCAAGGGGTCATAAGATTTGTACTGGGTGTTTGTTTATAACTGGAACACACAGTAACTTTCTTATTATTGAAAATAAAGGTCCGTCATAGGTATACAGGATGCGCCAGAAATGTATTGTTTTTAAAATCTATCTATCTATCTATTTAGCCTTCTTTAGTCCATCTTTGGTCGTGGGCCTCCCACAGTCTTCTCCATTCCTCTCTGTCTGTTGTTCATCCACCTGGATCCAGCGTGCTTCTTTAGGTCATCAGCGTACCTCATCTGGGGTCTTCCTCTACTTCTTTTATTCTCCCAAGGTCTCCAGCTTAAAATACATTTATTCCATCGGTCATCTTTTTGTCTGATATTGTGACTTGCGAATTTCCATTTTAATTTTGCTACCTCCTTTCTCAAGTCTCTTACTCTCGTTTTATTTCTTATCCACTCGTTCCCTCTTTTTATCTATCAGTTTCACATGTAACATTTGTCTTTAAATTGATCTTTGTGCTTTTGTTATTTTAACCATGTTTGACTTTGTAAGTGTCAATCTCGGTGTCAATGTTTGGGATCCATAGGTGAGGACAGGAAGTATACATTGATTATACACTTTGTTTTTGAGGTATTGTGGATATTTTCTATTTTTCAGGATGTAGCTTAAGTTGCTGAATCCTGCCCAAGCCAATCTAACTTGTTTCTTGATTTCTGCTGTTTGGTTTTCTTTGTTGAGTATAATAATCTGTCCTAGATATATATATATATATATATATATATATATTCGTCGACTTGTTCTATTTTTTCTTGTCCTATTCTGATTGTGATGTCATCGTTTGTATTCGTTATTGTTTTAGTTTTAGCATAGTTCATATTGAGACCTATGTTTTTAGCTGCTGTATCAAGTTCTTCCAACATTTCCGTCAGTTCTTCTTTGTTGTCAGTTATTAGGGCGATATCATCTGTGTATCGTAAGTTGCTCAAGTGTTGTCCGCATATTTTTATACCTTTTTCTTCCCAGTCTAGTTTTTAAAAAATATCTTCCAGGGCCTGGTTGAAAAGTTTAGGTGATATTGTGTCGCCCTGTCTGACACCTCTTCCTATTGGTTTTGTTCCCTCATGAATTTTAACAGTTGTTGTTGCATCTCTATATATGTATTTTTTTAAAATAGAACACCCTATATATTTTTGCTATCCAAACAATGTTCGATATTTTTGTGATGCCAATTTTCTAAAATTTAAAAAATGCAAAAATACCTATACAGGGCGTTCCATTAAAAAAAAAAATACTTTTTTGACACACGCTGTATACCTATCTATAGCGACAAAAAAATCTCGTTGCAGCGATTAAAATTGTTGCAATTTGCCAAGAAATTTTCCAATTTAAGATGCCCTTCATTTTCAATAATAAAAAAGTTATTGATTGTTCCAGTTATAAACAAACACCCTGTACATTGTCCTACAGTACCACACATATTTTCAAAGTCACAACTAGAAACAGATCCAGAGAGCCGAGCAGAAAGATTCTTTTTCTTTGCATAACAGCAGTCCTGTATGGTCCTGTTGAAGGGCCCGTATGGTACTGTTGAAGTACTGTATGGTCCTGTTGAAGTGCTGTGTGGTCCTGTTGAAGAACTGTTTCAAGTCCTGTAGGGTACTGTTGAAGTTTTGTTTGAAAATGCCTACATATAAATTTTCAACTTCAAAGCCCAAATATGAAATCCAGTATTTTAAATTCGATAAACCCGGTTACTTTTGCTCATTGCTTGCCTTTATACAAATTTTGGCTCTTTTGAATATTTGGCACAAAATGTTCACAGATTGATAGGAAATTTTGCAGGTTAGAATATCAAATATACAAAATCAAACTACTAAATTTATTTGTGGAGGATACAAAAACTACAAAAATAACACAGAAGACTTATATTACGCAAACAATGCAACGTAGAGTCGAGACAATAGTTGTTAAGTACAAAAAAAGTATGATATAATCAGTCAATAATTAGCCAAGCAAAAAAAAAAACTTACCATTTTTAGATAAAGTTATTTTGGAGAATATACGGTTTGCCATTTGGGAAATTGGATCGCTCCGAGCTAATTCGAAATCAACACAGGCACAGCACCACAATTATGTTATATTTATTATTAATTAAAGAGACTTTTTAAAGTTTTTATGGAAAATGAATGATAAAATTGTAAAATGGCAATAATGATGGTTGTTGTCCTGCAACCAAACATACACGAACCCTGCTCGTTGAAGTTTGAATTGCGTATTAAAACTACCTGCACTAGAACAATTTGAGCTGGGTTCGGCTTGCACACTCCGAGTGACTCTCTTCGCACTCCAGCTGTTGTCTGATTCGTTAAAGGGGGTGTGCGCCAAAAATTAAAGTTTTAGTGTAAAAAAATCTAAGAATAACTGTTCAAACCTCGTTATTCTACGATAAACCATCGCTGAGATATACCGCTTTAAAGTGTGGACGACGCTCTCGTGACGTCACGAAAACTTCGTCCAGCGGCGCTCTGCATTGTTAATTTGATTGTTCCCGGCACGCGTGAGTGGTTTTTGTTTAGATTATTGCAGGTAACACAGGAAAAACATTATGTTAATTTAATTAAATCCACTTTCTCGTGCGTCGCTTGAGCTTTCGTGACGTCATAGGGTGAGATGCGGTACCTTCATAGAGCCATATCTGCGGTATTATTTGTCATAGAGGGGTGCGGATTTAACTGTTATTCTTAGATTTTTTTTCTGTTTTTTTTGAGATGAAGTTGTTTCTTTGGCGCACACCCCCTTTAAAAGGCAATACCCGAACGGCTGGAGTGCGAACGGAGTCACTCGGAGTGCACAGAGTGTGCAAGCCGAATCCAGGGGCCTCATTCTGTAAAGAACGAACCGTTCGATTCGGTAGAATTTCTTGGATTGTGACGTCATTTTCGGCATTTTCGGAATAGCTTCTGTGTTAGCAAACTGATGATTCTGATGCATTTGCATAGAGTGCGTTCGAAATCCTTGGCGGTTTCGGTTCGAATCGAGAGTTCGTAATCCGCCCCAAGGCCCCAGAGGGGGCGGATTACGAACTCTCGATTCGAACCGAAACCGCCATGGATTTCGTGCAAATGCATCAGAATGCGTTCGAAATCCATGGCGGTTTCGGTTCGAATCGAGAGTTCGTAATCTGCCCCCAGCTTTGAATGTACCGAGCAACAATTTCTGTTCGGGACAAGTGTCACCTAGGCTGCGTTCAAATTGAAACGGGACAAGGTAACTTACCGGATCAATGACGTCATGGAAGAGTCATCGGGCGATCGTCAAACGAACGCATTAGTTGTATTCCTATCACACCTAGGAGGAGGTCCGGAACAGCCCCGGGGCGTTATTTGCGCTTATTCCTTTCGAAAAGTGTTTGTTGCACCTGAGGGCTCAAGCCCGACTCAAACCATTTAAGTACATGAAAGCTAGCGCATCTGTTCCTTTCAAATCGGGGTCGACTAACACCGGCGCGAGTAGCTCAAGTGTTTTCAACTCTTGAAAGGAACTATTGGGACATCTGTGAATGGGACGTTTGTTGTACGCTGCTCGGATGTTTTGGCTAGTCTTGGCAGTAGAGATATAAGAGTAACAGATCCTTTTTTGGAACGTCATAACTGCGAACGCTACGGAAAAATGCCGCCACAAAAAAGAAACTATATACTACACGTAACTGGAACGGACCTTACAGCTGCTTACGTCCATTTTTGAGGCAAATTTTATGGTAGTGAGAACGACAATAAAAGGAGATAGTTGTTTGCTCTGTCGCACACGTACAGTCGTGAGCATAAAAAGTGGCACACCCGTTTTTTCCTATTGTAAAACAAGCTCAAATTGACGTTTGATTCACGCATAAAACGTCAAATTGTCGAAGCAATGTCAAAAAAGAGCGAATTTCGCAGTTATGGGTACTAGGCTTATAAGCCTGATTTACCCAAATAGCGAAAAATGACAAGACCTGTCAGTCGGATGTCCCAATTTTTATGCTCACGACTGTAAATACATGTTTAAGGGCCGAATTTATAGTGGTTACTTGACTCTTTTTTGGAGGTCGAGAGTTTAGAATGGACACTTGCTACTATCTGACAAGTTAGTCATGTTAATTCTAAACGTTCGAGGCTTCCTTAAGGTCTGAGGAAATCTCAAGGAGCGACTATAAATTCCCCTAAGAGCAATGGTGTGGTATAATCCGTGCGTTCGGTATTTTTATCTGGGTTCTCCCAGCTTGAATTTACCGTTCGTTTATTTAAAAAGTGTACTCGGTGCAGGCTCATTCACGTTGGTTTATTAATGGCGTTTCCGATTGGTAAATTCAGTGCGCACTGAGTGTATTTCCATCCTTCAAATCGACCTGTAGAAAAAAAAGACAGAAATAGAAAAAATTGCACTAGTTCCGCACTAAATCTACCAATCGGAAACGCCATAAAATTTCTGGCACTCTGATACAGCGTTCAACTGCTTTGTTCGCTCGCTGAGCAAAATACCGAACGCAAGAAATAAATCCAAGGATGATATAAGGTCTGTTTCTGCAGAAATCGCAAACCGGACACAGTGGATTTCATTGGTTGAAAACAATCAGAAACAGTCAGAAAACTAGTTTCAACCAATGAAATTTACTCTGACTGAGGGCGTATCGATATATCATATCGATAAGTCCTGCTCTAGAGTCTAGCGACAACTCTTATGACGATTTCAATTTGACAGTCAGTGCGCACTGAGTGTATCCGCATCTTTTTCTAAAAACATGTAACATGTAAGGATAAGGATACATTTTTTTTGTACTGATTCGTCAAATGGAAATCGCTATTAGACTAGACAACGACAACTCAACTTTACATCCTAACCCGACTTTTTTTGGAAAGTTGATTCAGCAGCTGAAAAATAATAATAAATCTTAATTTTACTTTTACCCTTAAAACTTGCTATCAAACTGCCTTGTAACACCAAAATACCCTTAACATAATGGTAAGCTACTTTTATTTATTTGTTTCCCTTTGAGTAATTTCCCTATTAAAGCACGGCCGTCTGAAAGTCAAAACCACCGAAGAACAAAAAGCTGAAAAACAAAAAGAACAGCAAAAGAAATTGCAATTATATCGAGCAGGCATGAAAAAAATACTGTCGACTCGTGCCAGCGACTTGTACGATCCAGAATCTTTTGGTATTTCCACTCAGTTGCTTTGCGTTAATCCTGATATTTATACTTTGTGGAATTATAGGAAAGAAGTTTTATTGATAGAGAAAGAAGAAAGGTAAGCAATAGTTCATTTTAGCTCATAGAATACAATTTTTTTCACAGTTCTAAAGATGAAATAGAAGGCGACAACAAACTAGCAGCTTTCCTAGACAAAGAGATTTCTTTAACTGAACAGTGCCTTATAGCAAATCCAAAATCGTATGGCTCTTGGCACCACCGGTACTGGGTTCTAATGCTTCATCCCAACCCCAATTGGGATAAAGAATTTGGTTTGTGTACAAAATATTTAACTTATGATGATAGAAATTGTGAGTTTATTAACACAATTTACACAGTATTAAATTGAATTTTCCTATTTCTAGTCCATTGTTGGGATTATAGGCGTTTATTAATAAACAAAATTGGAATAACACTGCCAGCAGAAATAAAATTCTCCACTGACTGCCTTAATAATAATTTTTCAAATTACTCTTCGTGGCATTATAGAAGCACTTTGAGACAACTGGATGAAAATTGTATAGAGGATGAATTGAATTTGGTGCAGAGTGCGGTATTTACCGATCCAGCTGATAGCAGCGCTTGGTTTTATTTCAGATGGGTTTTGAGTAATCCTGCACTGAGCAAGGAGAAGCGCCAAGAATTGTTGGATAATTTGGAACAGCTGCAAGAGTTGGATCCTGATTGCAAATGTAAGAATAATTAATTGTCATGTAATGGCTATGATTTTTGATTTTAAGTATAATTACCTAATTGATTCACTAGTGAGGCAATTATACTATTACCAAGGTTTATTCTAGGGATTAACTGAAAAATCTTTGAAACCATGTGTAAGTGGGATCCTTATAGATAGTTTAAAATGGTTAAATTACTCCCATTATACAGGGTGTCCTACAACGTTTTTTTCAGGTAATAACTTCGGAACGTGTCATCCAATATAATTGAAATTTTGAGGATCTGGGTACCTAAGTTTTTGTGCCGCTTCTACCTTTCTCATCCAATTTCACCACTTTCGCTTCAATTTCGGTCAAGTGACGTTAACTTTCAAATCTTAAATGTACCCTAACTCATGGTAGGTACATTATGACATTTTTCGTTAGAAAATTAAATTACAAAATCGGCAATGCCATATTTGTTAAGGCTTTGTTAGAGAAAATGATGAAAAATTATACAGTGGAACATACAAGGGGCAAACCACCTAGGAATTCTTTGCCAAAAATGTGGGGAATTTAGAGGAATTTGTGGGAAATTTAGAGGAATTTGTGGGGAATTTGAAGGAACTTATCGGAATTTATGAGAATTTGGAGAATTTATAGGGAATTTCGAGGAATTTATGAGCAATTTGGGAGAATTAGTGAGGAATTTAAAGGAAATTGTAGGGTCATGATGTCAGGTTCACATTCTTATTTGGTATAAGAAATAGTAATAAATGGAAATTTAAAAAAAAATCTAGTGAGCTTCTCACTTTCCTCTTTATATGCAAAAAGTTTCAAAATTCTCCATTCACTAGTTTGTGTGAGACTGTATTTTCAACTAATTCAGTTTGTGTAGGTTGATTTCCAAGATTTTTCATGTTGCTGTTTTCCACTGGAAAAAATTGACATTTTGGGAAAATGAGCTTCTCACCTTCCTCTTCACATGCAAAAAGTTTCAAAATTTTCCCTTTTCTAGTTTTCCAGGAAAACTTTGAAATGTGTAAGACTGTATTTTCAACTAATACAGTTATTGTGGGTTGATTTTCAAGATTCCTCATGTTGTAATTTTCTACTAGAAAAATTTGAAATTATGGGAAAATGAGCCTTCCACCTTCCTTCTTACATGCAAAAAGTTTCAAAATTTTCCCTTCGCTAGGTTTCCAGGAAAACTTTGAAATATGTGATACTGTATTTTCAATTAATTCAGTTATTGTAGGTTGATTTCCAATATTCCTCATGTTGTTATTTTCCCCTGGAAAAATTAGAAATTTTGGGAAAATGAGCTTCTCACCTTCCTCTTTACATGCAAAAAGTTTCAAAATTCTCCCTTCTTTAGTTTTCCAGAAAAACTTTCAAAAATGGGAGACTGTATTTTCAACTAATTCAGTTTTTGTAGGTTGATTTCCAAGATTTTTCATGTTGCTGTTTTCCACTCGAAAAATTTGAAATTTTGGGAAAATGAGCTTTTCACCTTCCTTTTTACATGCAAAAAGTTTCAAAATTTTCCCTTCACTAGGTTTCCAGGAAAACTTTGAAATATGTGATACTGTATTTTCAATTAATTCAGTTATTGTAGGTTGATTTCCAATATTCCTCATGTTGTTACTTTCCCCTGGAAAAAAATTTGACATTTTGAGAAAATGAGCTTCTCAGGTTCCTCTTTACATGCAAAAAGTTTCAAAATTTTTCCTTTACTAGTTTTCCAGGAAAACTTTGAGATGTGTGAGACTGTATTTTCAATTAATTCAGTTATTGTAGGTTGATTTCCAAGATTCCTCATGTTGTAATTTTCTACTCGAAAAATTTGAAATTTCAAGAAAATGAGCTTCTCACCTTCCTCTTTACATGCAAAAAGTTTCAAATTTCTCCCTTCACTAGTTTTCCAGGAAAACTTTGAAATGTGTGAGACTGTATTTTCAACTAATTCAGTTTTTGTAGGTTGATTTCCAAGATTTTTCATGTTGCTGTTCTCCACTGGAAAAATTTGAAATTTTGAGAAAATGAGCTTCTCAGCTTCCTCCTTATATGCACAAAGATTAAAAATTTTCCCTTCAGTAGTTTTCCAGGAAAACTCTAAAATGTGTGAGACTGTATTTTCAACTAATTCAGTTTTTGTGGGTTGATTTCCAATATTCCTCATGTTGTTATTTTCCACTGGAAAAATTTGAAATTTTGGGAAAATGAGCTTCCCACCTTCTTCTTTAGATACAAAAAGTTTCAAAAATTT
This sequence comes from Ceutorhynchus assimilis, assembly GCA_917834065.1. Classification (NCBI taxonomy): domain Eukaryota; kingdom Metazoa; phylum Arthropoda; class Insecta; order Coleoptera; family Curculionidae; genus Ceutorhynchus; species Ceutorhynchus assimilis. The sequence goes on from OU892281.1 coordinate 13,036,503, forward strand.
TTCTTTACTAGTTTTCCAAGAAAGCTTTGAAATATGTGAGACGGTATTTTCAATTAATTCAGTTATTGTGGGTTGATTTCCAAGATTTTTCATGTTGCTGTTTTCCATTGGAAAATTTTGGAAAAATGAACATTTCACCTTCCTCTTCACATGCAAAAAGTTTCAAAATTTTCCCTTCAATAGATTTCTAGGAAAACTTTGAAATATGTGAGACTGTATTTTCAACTAATTCAGTTATTGTAGGTTGATTTCCAAGATTTTTCATGTTGCTGTTTTTCACTGGAAAAATTTGAAATTTTGGGAAAATGTTCTTCTCATCATCCTTTTTACATGCAAAAAGTTTCAAAATTTTCCCTTTTTTTAGAGGAATTTGTGGGGTATTTGGAAAAGTTCGTGGTGGGGTATTTGGAGGAATTTGTGATGGGCTCTTTGGAGGAATTTGGAGGAATTTGCAGGAATTTTGAGGAATTATGCGTGGGAAATTCCCCTTTGAGGATTTGTTTACACCAATTCTTGGGAACATAGGATGATGTGTTCCAAAGTTATCATTTGGGAAAAACCTCGTGGGACACCCTGTATAGCATAAAACTTAATAAAGAGGTTTTCTCCAATTTTTTTATCTTCCATAAGTCTCATATAATGTTTCACCCAGGTCAATGTTTCACCCCCAAATGGCAGTCAACTCAACATATGAGATAAAAAAATTACCCAAGAAATCTGCTGTATTTTTTTAGTTTCTTCAAACTACATATTTTTAAAACATCCTCCAGCTCCACACTTTGAGGTAAAGTCCTAGTTACCACGTTACCACACTGAAAATGAAGATAATCTGCAAAACCTTGATCACTATACACAATTGTAGATAAAAATACAAAACTGGATTATTGACAATGCTAAATTTTTTTTATAATACAAATGTTTTATCACGTAAGTATTTTATAAAATGGTTTTTTTTAGGGGTGGTTTTAGCCAAATGCTGGCTAACAGGAAGTCTAGTTTTAAGTGACAGTGAATTTGTGGATAAGAGAGTCCAGTTTTATAAGGAATTGATTGAACTGGATCCTACAAGAAAAGGCCAATATGAGCATTATTTGAAAATAGCTGAAGAAAAATTAGCTAATAACTAGTCACTAGGAAGTAAGATTTAAAACACATTCCTATTCTTTATACATATTTGATTTAATATATTATGCAACAACAATTTAATGACTAAGTTTCCTTTTTTGTTCAGCAGCAATTTTTTGTTCAATTTTTTCAGGATCTATTGTCGTTGTTTCACGTAAGCTAATGTACTTATTGTTATTTTCAGGCTTTCCCAAAGTTTCCAAATATTTTTCTCTCAGGTACAAAACAGTGTCAACATGAGCTTTGTGTTTGAGTGCAAGATCCAGAGCTCTAAAAATATGAATCAATAATAAATTGAAAAACAATAATCATAAATTTACCTTGTCCAATTATGCATATTTATGTTTATATAAATTGCTTGAAACACCATTCCATTGTGTAGCAAAATTGACTCGGCTTCATCAGTTTTGCCTCCTAGTAGTGCCATATGGGCTTTTTGCTCAGGTTTTGATGGCAAACTCTAAAACAAAAATCATCAATAATTGCATAAACCAATTCTCTCAAACTTTACCTTTATGTATTGAATATAATAAACTTTTTCATAATGATTTATATTAGCAAAAGCCTCCTCGGCTATGTCAACAGTTTCAGAATTCGATTGTGTAGCCAACACGGCCAAACAAGCCCAAACCATTTCAATATTAACACTTCTGCACAAATCCAAAGCCTCTGTCCATTTATTATCGTGAATTTTCCTGCAACAAATTGCAAATAAAAATGTAATTATACTATAATCTGATTACTTATGAATCAATTGGGGAAACGGAGATACAGGCACGTTAATTAAAGACCCATCAGCTCTACGAATCGACACCGAACTACCCACGAAATCACTAATTCTAGGATTCTTCCCTAATTCATTCGACTCATATTGCATCGAGCACAAATGTAGCAGCTTGGAATTAAAAGCGGCAGTCGGACAATACCAGACAATCAGTTGCGCGTCTTGGATCGCAGCTAGAATATTTATCGTGGCGTTCCATTTAAATGAATCAACTTTTCGACCGAGTTTCATGAAAGTTTTATTGGAACTTTTCACTGGGACAATGAACAAGTCTCTTGATTTGTCTAATAAGGCCAACAGTCTATTCAAAACAGGTCCGTGTTGGTCCAAGGATAATTGCAGGATCGGTAATGTGTGTTGGATTGTGGTTTGGTCGTTTGCGTTGCGATTACCAGTCAGATCTACTAGGTGGATGGCTGGAAGAATAATGGAATAATAATGTGTGTATAAGAGTTAGAAATATTACATTTTTGGTCGTTAGCATCTCTTACAGCCAACAAATCGTTGGATAAAGATATAAGTGGTGCTTTAATTGAATCCAGTCTCATGTTTGGCCATTTTGGTTGACTTATCATTTTCCCTTGGTAATTGTATAGTCCTACAGTGTTTTTTTCGATTAAAAGCATGTGCCTATAAAATCATGGATTCACAAACAAGAATCTATACATATAAAAGATGACATTATCTCTAAAGCATTAATGCATACTTCTCTGCTAATTCCAAATGGATAACAGCGCCATCTTTCAAATCAAATATAAATGGAGTGTTCCAATTGCTACTGCTATAAATGTAGCACTGACCAGGAGTTGTTATTACCAGATTATTGTATCGAATTATCATTTGAATCACCCGCTCTGGTAGCTCTAAATACTCAGAAGTGTCGTCTAAGATGTTTTTCACAGTTACCATTTTACGTTCACTGACCGTAGCACTGCAATAAATGTGTGTATTCAGAATGCTTTAGAATGAAAATATTACCTGAAGTTCAAATAATGCGAATGTCTTTCTATGATGTGAGCAAAAAACACGTTTCCATTGGCACATGCGCCAGCTAGCTGGCTACCATCATTTGACCAAGCCAGTTTATAAACACTTCCTGATTGTGGTTTTTCCAAAGCCCTAGACCACTGAGTTAGTGAATTAAAATCAAGCCCTTTTAAATTGATTTGATCTTACTCCAGAATAATCACACAATCTTAAAGTATTGAAAGATCCAACAGCAAAAAGGTCCCCAGTAGGAGCCCACGCAATAGAAGTGATTGGATGACTATGGTGTACACTGGAAAAAACTGGCCTTCCTTGAAAGTCCCACACTCTGTATTTACAGTCCTCGCCACCTGAAACTATAACGTTTGAGGCGACACTCCAAGCGAGGCAGAGAACTAAACCATCGTGAGCTTTCCACTGAAATAAGCATAACTTTATGGAAAAGCAGGAATCAATATGAAAGTTACTTTTAACGGTTTAGTGTTGGGTGCCAGCTGTTTGATAACCACACAAGTTCCATTGGTATAAGCAATGCTTTGGCTGTCTGGAGACCAGCAAGCTCCATAAACTGAACTGTCGCTGTTCACTACTGTTGACCGAAGCATTCCGCTTTTTGACCAGATCTTTATTAAACCATCTTCACCAGCTGAAATGGAAAAGGAACTGTAGATTTTAGGCTGAGTGACTTTGCAAACCAAATTATTTATTCCTTTCCCTAAAACCTAACAACAATTTGCTCATTTAAGGCCCACGTACACGGGTATTAAAAAAAATTCATGCATAAAATATAAATTTCAAGCAGCACCCTCTCGAACTCTCATCTCCTCTCGTAATTGATTTCATTAGTTGAGCATCTTATTTAGCATGCTCTAATGAATGCCATTGTAACGGAGGCCCAGCTTTTCCGGCGCATTTAAACATGACAGGAAATTGCTTTTAGAAAAGCGGAGTTATATAAACCAAAATCTTGTGTCTGGAGACGTTATGACATAATCTTAAACAAAACATCGAATCTGCATTTACCTGTAAGTAAGCCTGTACCGTCGTTACCCCATTGTCCGACCAAAATTGCGCCTTTGTGGGCTTCGATGCTTCTTTCGATTCTTCCAGAACGATTGATTATGTGAAACCTACATTAATAGTTAGTGGAGAAGTGTTTTAGAAAACGATAATAATATTACTTTCCATCAGCAGAAGTTACTAAAAATAAATCTCCATGCTTTCCAAGGCTTCCACCGACTCTTGGCAGAAATTGCATGTCGGTGGCAAATACTTCTTTGTCCATTTGGGCGATTTTTGTTGGTTGATTAGTGGACACTGACCATGACAGGATTTGATTATCGTCACTATAAGATAAAATATTGTTGATAATTTAATCGAGACAAAGTACAGACAAGTCTTTCAATGATTAACCAATATTATGGGCCTAAACATGGTCATATAGAAGCAGTAGAGTCAGTGGTGGGGTGGCAATATGCATAGGCGGATAGGGTCTCCTTTAATTACAGATATATATATTTTTTTTAAATAGAAATGCTTTTAAAAAAATTGAGAAATATAATGACTAATATACAATGCTAATATCAATCGATATACATAACTGGTACATTCCTTCCAGTTGCCACCGCTGAAAGGTCATTTAGTAAATTAAAAATATTGAAAAATTACTTGAGAAATTCTATAAGTCAGAATAGACTACATGATTGCTTGTCTATCAGACATAGCACAGCATCCAATATGGATAATCGGTATTTAGTTGCTCTAACAAAACACAATTTTGTTTGGCGCCCAACGTGGGGCCAAATGTAAAGGAATGAAGGTTAAGGCCAACAAAACACAATTTGTTGAAGGGCAAACGTCTTTTATTAATACCAATTAAACTGAAATAAACATAGAAATCATTTTTCGTAGAACCATTTGTAAGAAGATGAATAAATTCTTGGCATAATTATTAATCTTATACAATATTGAAAGATTAATAATTATGCCAAGAATTTATTCATCTTCTTACAAATGGTTCTACGAAAAATGATTTCTATATTTATTTCAGTTTAATTGGTGTTAATAAAAGACGTTTGCCCTTCAACAAATTGTGTTTTGTTGGCCTTAACCTTCCTTCCTTTACACTGGCTTAGCACGCAAAAATATGAAGAATTGGACAAGATGACTTTTGACATGGACACCCAAACTAGCCCCAAAACTAAAACACGACCGGAAAATAGACAAATATGCTGCTCGTTGTGTAAAGCCAAAATAGCAGAAGAAGCGGAGGCACGAACACACTAACTAAAAAACAAGAAACTCCAGAAGAAAAGTAAACCGTCAACCGGGAACTGCCACTCGCTGGACCAAATCCAATGCTATGAGGAATGGGCTGATTTGGCAGCTATGACGTGGGATGATGACCTCCACACAAACACGGAGATTAAGGTTGGAAACCCGCTTAAAACTATAGAACATCTACCGTGAAAGTAGTACTCGTAGAACCGGATGATCTAGCAATGGAAAAGAGCATACAAACTATGTACAGGAACATATTATACCCAGAATTGGTGGAGACTGATGAACATTTCGCCATCCTCGCACAACGCTGTCTACGGAAAACTAAAAACGAATCCGAAGGCTATCAGAAGATCATCAAAATAACGCAAGAAGTCTCTGAGGCGGATCTATGGGATAAATTGGAAAAATTATATCCCGAGACAAAAGAAGACAGCTGGGTCGCGCTGCATCATATTATTATAAATTCATGTAGTATAGAAAGGTTCCAGAAAATGGTCGAGGCTATCTTCCATAGTGCCGACACACAAGTCATAATATACACAAACCGTAGACAAGAGCCGACGAAACGCACAGGTCGGAAGTACAGGGATAAGTCTTTTGCCCTCATTGTTGGGCAAGACGGCAAAGAATATGATGAGATCGTACGAGACATTAAAAAGAAACTAAAGACATCAAAGGCTAGCTTGGCAATTACCTCAATCAAAATGACTAAGGACAAAAAAGTATTAATAATAACTGATAAAGACGTAGACGCCATCACAACACTTAAAGGAGAGATAGAAGACTCAGGAACAGACATCAGGGTACGCATGGGTGAAGACCAAATGGTAGGAATCCACATAAGAGGCCTAGATGCAACGACAACCAGAGAAGAAGTCATCAATGACATAGAACAGCTTGTAACTTAAGGCCGAACGCGGGTAACACACAAGCAGTAACCTTAACGCTTAAAAACGACGGGGCCGAGACCTTTTGAAGCATACCTTCATCCGCATAGGACTATCTAGATGCGGCTTGGAAAGAAAGATTTTCGTACTACGCTGCGGCAAATGCTGGGAATATAACCACTACAGCAATGTGTTACCACCGCCACCTGGTTGCGACGGTTGGGTAAGGGAAACTTTGTTTTAGCACTGGTAAAGGCCTTTTTGTACTGCGGTAGCGTGCCACCAGGGACTTTGCTTAAAGTCCCACTGAAAATCTAGGTAACTTTGAGCGGATACTTTTTAGTAATCTGATTAGATCGCCTCTTCCAGTGCGGGTTCTTGCTACCTGAGCTGTACGCAGTTAGTTGGAATCAGGGATGTGCCGTAGACTATGAAATCTACTTTACGCAGTTTGTCTACTCGTTGTCTACGTATTGTTTACATCCACTTTTTTCCATGTAGACTATGTAAACTATGTAGACAATGTAGACAACAGAAAATTTGAAAATTTGAGTAATTTTGTCGAAAGTTTGCAGAAACATAACCTTAAAGGCCTGCCAACTGTCAAAAATTGTATACTTTACGCGTTGTCTAGATATTTTACACGTTGTCTACATAGATTACATAGTTTATATTGTCTACGCGTTGTTTACACCAGACGTAGACAATCTTTGTTTACGCGTAGATGCCCATCTCTGATTGGAATGCTAGCTCAGGGGTTTCCAAAGGAAATAAAAGAATCAGTTTTTTCTTACTGAACTCTAACAATAGTTTATTGAACAAATGGTAAGTCTTGATAAGGAAATGGAAGAAAAGCAAAGAATATACAGTAGGTTATTAACAATGATTACTGAAATGAAATGAAAGAAAATGACACACAGAGCTTTGGAATGATAGGGAGTGAAATTAATGATCGTCCTGTATAGGGCGTTCCTGGATGGTACAAGTTACATGAGAAAATAAAGAATAAAAGGTACAGAAAATAAAGACTAGGTTATGATTCTTAGTGGGTAAAAGTTACGGGCGTCCTCGACAAGGGAATGACAAAACGGCCTTGTTAATCAGGGTAAGATAAATGTTGAAAGAGAGATTTGAGTTGAGAACCTGACCCAATGGTTTTGTTCTTTACACAGGGGAGAAAATAAATAATAGACAGAAAACAACAATCATGATGAATAAATTAAAATACTTAAAATTGAAACATTACCTAAGGTCTCGGAAAGAGAGTCAGCAGTAAACACCAGAACTTTGTTACAGAACTGAATCAATCTAGGAGATTCACAGGCTTATTTATATTTGCAGCTTGATGACGCTTTTGGGATTCTTATCGGTCGCAAAACATGCGGTTTGTTCATGGAACCAGGAGTCGAGAGTCGTATTTTAAGACACAATCAGGACACTGTTTCGGGATCCGAATGATAACCCTTGACACGGTTTCGTCAGAAATTTAGCGACCTAATCTCGCTGGGAAAAACCAATTGTATTGCGAAGCAAAAAAAAAAGGATTTCTAGGGCCGTTTTGTTACAAATGAATGCACTGGTCCAGATGGGAGAAACCTGTACTTCAGGTGCGGAAATACCGAGCATTTGGCGAAAGACTGCAATGATGAGGAAATGCGTTATCTGCAAGGAAAACGGCCACCAAGCGGGAGCTGGAAAATGTCAGGTTTTTAGAAGGGCGTTGTCCACAGCCCAAAAGGCAGCAAGGGGCAGTAATACAGACACAAAATGGACTCGATAAATACCAAGCTCATCAAGATCATCCAAGAGAATCTTAACCGCTGTCATGCTGCCCATGACCTGCTAGCAGCCACCATCATAGAACTATGTAGATATAGACATAGTTGTAGCCTCTGAACCAAACCAAAATGAAATTAAAAAAACAAACTGGAACTTCGACTTAAATAATGACGCCGCTTTCAAAGTACGCAACCGCAACATTCCCTCTGTGAACACTCTGTCTGGACCGGTGTTCGCATGCATTGAACTCAAAGACTACATAATTTACAGCTGCTATTATCCCCCAAACGCAAGCATGGAAGACTTTGAACGGAACTGGACGCACTGGGAAAAGACCTCGACAAAAGCAACAAGGATGCCTTAATTATGGAAGAATTTAAAGCCGCTTCACCAGACTGGGACCAAGAACCGAAGAGGCGTGGTACTCTCGAAGTTCATGGCCTCAAAGGATCTAGTTATACAAAACAGAGGGCAAGAAGCTACTTTCCAGAGAGGTGAGGCTAGTTCCATAGTAGATCTCACCATGACCAGAGGTAGAATTGGCTCCAGAAAAGATAACTGGAGAGTTCTCAATCAGGAGACAATGAGTGACCACCAATACATCTACTTCGAGGTAACCAGTGAAACTGGAAGCAAGCCATCAAACATAATGCAGAAGTACTGGAACCCCAAAAAGATGGATGAATTCATCACGGGTGCATTAAATAGCTATCTGCCGAACAACGCAGAACAACTAAATCTAGCCTTTCACAAGATCTGCGATGCGTCAATGCCTCTATTTAACAAAAACCCTAATAGAAGCCCAGTTTATTGGTGGTCACAAGACATTGCTAATTTGAGAAAGACCTGCCTTAAATCTAAAAGAAACATGACCAGAAGCAATCGCAGGCGAGGTAGAGAAAAGAACTAAACCTAGCCTTGAAAGCCAAAAGAAACTGCTGGACGAAGTTATGTGAGGAAATAAATGAAAACTGCTGGGGCGAAGGCTACAAGATTGCTACTAGAAGGTTAAGAATAATTCTGAGAAGTCGCGCTCTGACTATGGAACGTGCGATAGGAACGGCAAAGGAGCTCTTTCCAACAAGACCCCAAACGTCATGGGCACAATCAAACCCCATAGTACAAGATATTCCAGATCTCACAAACGAGGAAATTGTAAAAGCCAGTTTTAAACTAAAACCGCACAGAACTCCCGGACTAGATGGCGTGCCAGTAAATATCTTGAAAGCGGCTTCAACCAAGTTTCCAAATTTGTTCCTTGGGGCATCTGACTCCATCCTAAAAAGTGGAGAATTTCCTACGGCCAAATTGGTCCTCATCGAAAAGCCCAAGAAATTCCCGCAGGAAAAACAAAAATTCAGACCGCCGTGCCTCTTGGATACATCTAGTAAGCTCCTAGAGCACATATTACTCTCCAGACTATCAGAAGATCTGAACATCGCAGACTCCCTCTCAGACAGGCAATTTGGCTTCAGACATGGGACACGGCAAGTCAACGTCCATGGCAATTCGAAGCACATTAGACATAATAAACAACGGCATCTACAAGCGGAGCCACAGGCACAGAAAAATAGGAACTATCAAAACTTTAGACATTAAAAACGCCTTCAACTCCGCTCCATGGATGGAAATTGTAGTGGAAATTAAAAAAAGGGGAGCAGCCCCATACTTGGTCAAGTTCATCGAAGCAGAAAACAGAAGAGAGAGTATACAAATGACATGTGGCGTGCCACAAGGGTCGATCCTGGGCCCGACATTATGGAATATACTGTATGACGGCCTACTTAACCTAAAGCAGCCAGAGGGTGCCACTTTAACGGGTTATGCCGATGACGTTGCGGTAGTGGTGCTGGGTCAGGACTTGGAAGTAATTATGCTTAAACTGGACAGGGCAATGCATAAGATCGAAGGTTGGCTACGTAGCAAACATATTCTACGGGCAGTGGAAAAAACTGAAGCAGTTAAAATCACCTCTAAACCACAGGTTCCCCAGACGTCCATCAACATCATGGGCATGGATATTATCCCAAAGCCAGAAATTAAATACCTGGGTGTATGGATAGACTCAAAAATGAAATTTCGGTCTCACCTTCGGAAAATGGCCACACGAGTTAGCAACGCGCAATGACCGCACTGGGAAGATTAATGCCCAATTTCGGAGGGCCGCGTGCCAGTAAACGGAAACTGATGCGCTCTGTGGGTAGATCTATCCTCCTCTACGCGGCCCCGGTCTGGGGTAATTCAATGTCTCAGAAAAATAACCGACAGATATACGAAAGGGTTCAAAGACAGGCCGCAATACGGATTACTAGCAGTTTTCGTTAATTATCGTTGAATTGCCACCGATAGACCTCCTAGTCGAAGAAGCAATTAAGGTTGCGGAGGCTGATGCGTTGGAAAGGAACAACGTCCGCAGCAATGCTAGGCAAACTCTTGTCCAAAAATGGCAAGAAAAATGGCGCACTAGCAAAAAGGGATGATGGACGGCTAGGCTAATCCCAGATATTGGATACATGGATCAATAGAAACCATGGACAGCCGGACTTCTATCTGACACAATTATTAACTGGTCATGGAAGCTTCAGGAATTACACCCTGGACATAAATAAAACAGAAGACAACGAGTGCGTGTATTGCGGCGAGCGAGATACTGCAGAGCATACCTTCTTTATGTGCAGACAATGGAAGGCTCAGAGAGAAACCTGCTGGAAGCAACATCGGAAAAACACACGCGGGAAACCCTCATACCAGAAATGTTGAAAAACCAGCCGCAATGGGAAGAAATTCGTAAGATGGTAGAGACGATCCTAAAACTGAATAGGATGGATCAAGAGTCACAGATAATCCAAATTTGAACTATTTTCGGACCCGGGGGTTATGTGGCGAGTGAGAATCAAAACTAGAGCCAAGTACAAGAATAGGAAAGTGTATTAAAATAAAGCTTACCACAAATACCTACATGTCAGTTATGGGCATGGGCACTAATAATTATCACAGGACTAAGAGGCACTATTACTACCAACTAACTTACGCGAATAATTCTCCGTCTGTAGACTACCCCATCATCTTCCAAAAACCATTATTTTATATTAATCAAGCGACCATGGTGCGATTACAATAATTACCAGTGAATTGTTGACATTGACCTTCCATGGGTTTAAGTTCCTTGTACGTACGAATTAATAATTCAATAATTCGTTCAACTTGCAACGGAATGTTATTTAAATGTAACGTGATCAATGATTTTCCTGAAGCCCATGAACCTCTTTTGGAAGACGATTGGGTTTAATTAACCGAAAGGAGATGCCCTATTATCCTAGATACGCCATTATTATCGGCTCTTGATTCTTTGGAAAACCTTCCTAGAGCCAATCAAGAGCCGGTAATAGTCAAACTTTGAACTTTTATCAACTCTGGATTCGCAAGAGAATTTTCCTAGGGGCATTCAAAGCTCGAGAGCTGATAATAATCAAAATTTCGAATGACCATTAGCAGCTCTCTAGTTGATATTAATAAAAATTTCTTCTTTTGCAGCTTCTAATTGGCCCAAGAAAAATTATCCAATAGATTAAGAGCCACAGATAATCAAAATTTGAACTATTACCGGCTCTTGATTCTTTGGAAAACTTTCCTAGAGCCAATCAAGAGCCGGTAATAGTCAAAATTTAGACTTTATCAACTCTGAATTTCCTAGAGAATTGTTCTAAGCGCAGTCAAGACTCAAGAGCCGATAATAATCAAAATTTCGATTACTCATTAGCAGCTCTTGAGTTGATAATAATCAAAATTTCTCCTTCCGCAACTTCTAATTGGCTCTTAGTTGAACAATTTGCCATTAATGAAACCCAGGGAGGCCTAACTGTGAGTTGATGATCTTTCATAAGCCTTAAAACCAAAATTTCTCTAATAATATCAATAAAACTTCGTTTACCTGATTGAATAAACTTCCTCAGTGTTACTCCATCCGACGCAAGTAACTGGAACGCTTTGCTGGTCCAATTTCTGGCCGAGGGTCACTTTAAACCTCATGTTGCAAGGAAATACAAGCTTATATTTTCCCTTTTAAGATGTACAACAAATATTTGTGTCCTCGCTTTACTAAATAGCAAGAAACATGTTTGTTTTTGTTTGAATTGGCAGTCGGCATGGAGACAAGACACGCGCTCCACTGAATTTGTACGAGAACATATAGGGGGTCTTTGTAAATAGGTTTATTAAAGAAAAATTATGTTTGAGGTCTCTAATTTTGACTTCAAATTTTACACAGCGAAGGTTTTCCATTATCCTCTCCATCGTATTATTAATGATATTTACTCAAACCCTATTCTACATTACATAACACAGACTCCTGACTTCTATGTTGATTAATAGTCCCCTGTAAACCAGCAGATCAAATATAATATAGAGATTGTTATTATTGTAGGTCGGGCCTGGGGGGCCTTCCCTTAAAAGATGGCCAGCAGCTATAAATAAGATGACACAGCTGCGTTTTGTCCCCCCTATTAGGGTTATAAGAGATAATAATAATTGTGGAAGTTGTGCTTCTGGTGCTGATGATGTTTATTCCAGGATTTAACTTTTGAGAAAACCTCAAGGGAATTTTTGTTCGTTTGAGGTGTAGTTTCAAAGTGAAAACAAGAAAAAATGCGCCATAAAATTTCCTTCTATCGGTACCTAACAAAAAAACCTACATTCTCCTATAACAAATCGTTCCGATGTGGTTTTCAATTCCGGGCTCCAATCCAATTACTAAACAATCCATTAGGACAAAGGTCCAAGGTATTATATCCAGGGAAAATATTCCGTTCCATCGTCCCCCGGTTTCTGGATGATGCCTTTAAGCCCGTTCCAACAATTGTTCTCGCCGACAGTTATAAGGGGTTGATATTAGTTTCCGAACTATAGTTCTTGTACTTTGGAGTGTAATAAATACTTTGTGGAGAGAGAATTTGGAGGCAGATGTGGATAAACAGGATATCATAAAAATATCATCGGAATTGATTTGATTAGGGGATCTGCTTTTTATGATCATTTTTTGATTATTCCCGGCTCTTGATTCGAATCAAGAGCCTGGAATAATAACTGAATTAATCAGTTTTGCAATGAAGCAACTTTTTGAAAAAGTTGCTTCTAGAAATCCGCCATTTTCTTCTAATTTCATAGCAATGGATAAAGATATAGCATGAGAAATTTGATTGGGCTTGAAACACCCTGTACAAATAATTTTTTGATCAAAACAATTGACAACATACCTATGGATTGATTTTAAGTTGAAAAACTCACACTGTATATAAAGTCTGAATATAGGAAACTGTATGATTATATAAAAACTGTATGTACATAGGATTGAATTCATAATAACAAGGAAAGGTTGAGGGGGTAGTCATAAAGAAGAAAATACCACTCGATCGACCTACAAATGGAGAACCATACGAAAATATACAAAGCTGTATGATTATTCAAAAACTGTACATTTGAAAAAAGCTGGAAGCATGCAAATTTTCACATTTCTAACATTCAAATTTTGTTTCTGACCGAGGTTTCTAAAAATTCAGCCAAAACTGTACAACTTTTGTATTTACACCTTTTTTCTACCTGTAAAGGTAAAGGCTGTAGGTGAGGTGTCAATATATAAAAAAATACCCTGTACAAATAAATAAATTATTGCGGAACTTATGGGTGGACCTCTGCGGGACGAGCGCAGCGAGTTCCGCAGCCATCTACTCATCAATATACTGTTGAACTGTTCAAATAAGACACTCACCTGACACTCAGCGGAACTCGCTGCGTTCGTCCCGCAGAAGTCCACCCATCAGTTCCGCAACAATCCACTCGTTTGTACTTGAATAACTTATCCAATTATGTTACTAGTTTGGTAAAGTAACATTACTAATTCCTGTTAAAAGGCAAATTGACAAAAAGTGGATAATCTTACAAATTCTGACTTTATATAATGAGTTATTGTTCAACTACAAATAAGTGGATTGTTGCGGTTCTTATCGGTGGAGCTCTGCGGGACGAGCGCAGAGCGAGTTCCGCAGCCATCTACTCATCAATATACTGTTGCACTGTTCAAGTAAGAACGTGAAACGTGTAGTTTTTGAACTACTGAGAATAACTCACATTTGAGTGAGTCAGGTTAGTATCGTATTTGAACAATATATTGATAAATAGATGGCTGCGGGACGAGCGCAGCGAGTAACATCACTATTTCCTGTAGAAAGGCAAATTACCAAAAAGTGAATAATCTTACAAATTTTCACTTTATATAATAAGTTATTGTTCAAAAACAAATAAGTGGATTATTGCGGAACTTATGGGTGGACCTCTGTGGAACGAGCACAGCGACTTCCGTAGCCATCTACTCACCAATATTGTTGAACTATTCAAATAAGACACTCACCTGAAACCTGAAACGTGTAGTCTTTGAACTAATCAGAATAACTGACATTGAGTGAGTCAGGTTAGTATCGAAATTAAACAACATTTTGATAAATAGATGGCTGCGGAACTAGCTACGCTCGTCCCGCAGAGGTCCACTCATAAGTTCCGCAACAATCCACTCGTTTGTACTCGAATAACTTGTCACATTATGTTACTAGTTTGGTAAAGTAACGCGTTGATTGTCAGGTAAAAGTATTAGGTATTCCTGAAACATCGAGTGGTATTCAAAAGGTTATACAACGAACTAAACTTCAAAAATGTATTAATTTTTATTATTATTAATAGCAAATGAACAATATTGCCACCAAGCGCGATAATCCCAAAAGGCTTATCACTTGTTAAGCCTCCCGTGTCATATGGAAATAATGTACAGTGAGTTGTATAATCGAATGTAATACCACAAGAGGTTTCAGGATTACCGGATAATACTTTTACCTGTCACGAAACGCGTTACGCAGCAACACCACGACTCCGAAGAAGGAGTGGTGTTGCTGGTAACGCGTTGAGTGTCAGGTAAAAGTATTAGGTAATCCTAAAACATCGAGTGGTATTCAAAAGGTTATACAACGAACTAAACTTTAATACTTTAAAATTTAAAAAAATTGCTATAAATGCCACCAAGCGCGATAATCCCAAAAGGCTTATCACTTTTTAAGCCTCTCGTGTCATATGGGAATAATGTACAGTGAGTTGTATAACCGGTGTAATACACTCTAGTGAAATAGTCAGAGAAACCAAGTACCTACCTCAAATTTTACCTGCAACTTTCACTTGTACAGGTAGAATGGTTCACAAAAGTACAGGTAGAATGGTTCACAAAAGTACAGGTAGAATGATTCACAAAATTTCCTTAGATTTCAAACTAGTTGCCACTGCATAGAGTTCGAATCTTTGTCTGAACCTGTTCCATTGCTCTGTTAAATTTCTACCAGTTACAATCAACTGTTCTGGAGGTTTGAATGCCGCTTCCATCACAAATTTATTATAGACTCAACTTGCCTATAAAAACTGCTCATACAGACCATACAGTGCCAACCTGACACCATGTATTATGCTTAGGTTTTCAATAATTAAAATACTCCGTATCAAAAATATACATTATATTCCAATAGACTACGAGACAAGACTTGACAAGATGACAAGACCGGACAAGACCAAAAGCTATTGCCACGTATTGACGACATAATAAGCCAAACATTTTTAATACACAGGGACCTCTTAGATTAAGGGGTAAAAATATACAGATTTCAAGCGACGTCAAGTACTTGGGGATAACACTGGACTCAACACTTACCTGGAATCAACAAATCTGGAAAATACCACCAAAAAAGCGGTAACATGACTCATGATAGCCAGGCGCTTGCATAGAAAATTATGGGGCTTAAGACGATACTGCCTGAACAGAGCATCCGAGGTGAGCTTCCCAAGCAGAACTGAATGGGAACATGGCATACCAGAGAACAAAAAACAAGACCAGACCTGTTACACAGATGGGTCGAAGACCGGGTCTGGTACCGGAACAGGCGTATACTCCGCCAACTATAGTGATCACTATGCACTGGGAAGACATGCCTCTGTTTTTTAAACAGAGGTATACGCTATACACCAATGAACAGCGGAGAACAACAGGAGAGCCACAGCCAACAGGCAGATCCTTATAATGTCTGATAGTCAAGCGGCACTGAAGGCCCTTCCGAGCCAGACAGTGTCATCAAGACTAGTATGGGAATGCTAGGAAGAACTCAGGGCCCTGGCGGGTCAGAATAAGGTAAAACTTATCTGGGTGTCAGGACACAGAGGAATCAAAGGCAATGAAAAAGCTGATGAACTCGCAAAGAGAGGGTCAGAGACAAAACTTATCGGGTCAGAACCGGCTCTAGGGAGACCAAGTATAACCAGAAGCCACATCAAAAATTGGATTCGTAAAGAACATCGGCGACACTGGACAACTTCCAGGCAGAATCATGGGTAGGGAATTCATCGACCAACCATGAGGCAAAAGGGCCGCAGACCTGCTAAAAATTAGCAGGATCCGACTGAGAACCATAACATAACGGGACTCTTGACTGGCTACACACCAGTAAAGGTCTACCTGAACAGGATGAACCTGTACGACGGGACCTTAATTGCAGACTCTGCAATAAGGAACCCCAGACAGCCAGACACACCCTGGTGAACTGTGAGGCACTGAATCGCAGAAGACACGTCATTTTCGGGCTACCAAACGTAAACCCGGAAACAATAATTAAACCACACAGGCTTCTTGAAAGAGAGTTTTACAATTCTCTTTTGACCTAGTACTACTACCTACTCCCTCCATTAGCTATTGGTCTTGTTGCTGTTTTAACAAGCTTAGAGTCCTTCGACATTGAAATCTTAGTAAATAATCTTGTGTTCAATTCAATTCATAAACCTCGGTCAAAACTAATACTGACGCAGATCTTACTGATAGTTCTAGTAGAAGCCAGTAAATAACTGAGGTTTTGACTATTTTTAATCAAATTCTATACTTCAAACCTAATCATATCCAGTCAACTCTTCCCAAAAGATAAAATCCTGCATAAATTTTGAGTAGGTATATTCTTTACACGGGGGCCGAGGTTAAACTAGTAGCCCGCTATAACCAGAGAGCAGGGATGTAATTCAATCATAAATAGAGGGTAGATGAGGCAGGCGGACTGTTTATTTTGTTAAGGAAGCGAACGGCCAGCGGTAATGTACTAATTAAAGCAAACGTAAGCTTCGTTAAGTCGACCGCCTAGCCCTCGGGCATGCGAACAGAATTCAGCCAGAACATAAACTCATAAATGATGGAATAAGGCCAATCAATCGCTCACTACTCCAGTTTCCGTCTAGCTTATGTGCAACGAAAAATTCACTCAAGCTAATTGAATTTGAGGATTTTTTCAGTTAAAACTCTAAAACATAAAATGTATATCATATAGTATAATATAATGTAGAAAAAATGAACTGTCTTGTGAAAACTTGTATTTCCTGATGGTCTTTTTTTTTAAGCAGCAATATTTATAACTTCAACTTTAATAATCTATATATCTCCAGAATAAATATTTATGATCTAGAAAATAAATTGCTTTACTGGAGAGGATGAAGTTTAAAATATTTTCTATGCTGTAAAAGAAAATAGGAAAAAAAAAGCGCGCGGGACGAAACTCTTCGTGAAACTTTTTAAAATCTAGATTTTTGAAAGTTTCTCATATCGTAAGTAACAAAAGATTTATATCCACTTAGAAAAGTTAACTAGAATTTATCTCTGGATCCTTCAATTTATTTCGATATGCACGGAAACTTTTTTTTTTTGTGTAAAATAGATTAAAAATCCGATAATAAAAATAATCTTTTTCCAGTTGCGTTTCCGAACCGAATTTTCTTTATATTCTATTAATACTGGTCTGGGAATTAGTGGAAGCGAAACGAAACAGAAACGAAAACTAAACAATGAAGCTGTTAGTCTGATTACACGAGCTATAACAATTTATTTTCGTGAAATGGTTTTAGAAAATAGCAATTATTGGAATTTATGGCGCCCGATTCCTATTTTCGGAACAATGGCGAAACACAGCTGCTTTTAAGATATTGCTAGATTTAACTGGTAATCCTTGAAAAAAAAGTTGTCTTCAGAAATTCTCATGTAATAAATCTTATCCGACTCGACATTATTCCTGTCATAAGATAAAAAGTTTTCGTCGCGTTACGATAGTAGTTCCAAAACTAGTTGAAACTTTAATAATATCCAAGTTACACAAATCATAAGTAATTTAGGGACTTTAAATAAAGTTTCTCATATCATATATAACTACATATTTCTTACAGCAGAGTGGCATGTTAAAATTAAACATGTACAAAACTATTTCAGTTATGAAACTCTACAGGCACAGAAGAAGAATTTTAATGAGATACCTATCCGAATCATTTAAAATTTGCTGTAACTTTAGTTAAAAAAAAAAAACGAACATGTTGTCTGCTTCAGGTAAACTGCACTTTCTTAGCGGAAACTTCTACGAAGCAACTTTTCATGAAGATTTAAATCGAGCAGTCTGTTTGAATTACCCAAGTTTAAACTAAGTGCCCTAATCTTGCACTATTAGAGTATTTATTGCCCCATATGGGAGACATATAAACAACAAAAGAGCACTTTACTCTTCGTACTTAAAGAGACTTGTTTTTTTTTATATAATATATAAGGAAGTTCTAATAATAATTATATTATTCGTGAGGCGGCTAAATCACTCAAGTTGCGGCAAATGGGAGTTGTTTTGAACAATAAAGGTAAAGCAAATGAGAACAGAATTTAATCAAATCCCAAAGGACAATCCCTGTGCACTGATTAGGAAACTTTCCACGCGGGAGGATGGAACGCTACTTTCATGTAAATAGTTACATTTTCATATTAGTTTGTTGCAACATGTGCAAGCAAGTACTTTGTCTTTATAGAACATTCTAGACATTTTAAAATTGAAATTAAATTTTGGAGAACTGGACTTTTTGTTCGGAAAAATAAGAAGTCAAGTTCAGTTAGAATCCCAATAATTTAAGAAAAAAATTTAAGCTCTTAAACACAAGATTACATTTTCGAATTGAAGCGCCACCAAAATCCTGGGGAAAAACGAACTCCCATCCTTGCTCGAATTTATCGTATTGCACCGAATCAATAGCTGTTCTAATATATGCAAAGCTCCCGTCCCAGGTAATCTTCTCCCGTACTTTTTTATTACCTCAAACCTTTGTTAAGTATTCCGGAAAACTCCGAAGCGCGCCCCCGGACTTTCTGGACTATTTTATCGCCCGGGATAATTGAAGACAAACGGCAAATGCAAATTGTCGAGTTTATTGGCGTTTGTTCCTTTTCGCTTCGACACTTTTTCAAACGGTTTTTGGTTTTTATTTGTTTGTTGTGCGGGTACTTGAAAATCGAAGTTCAAAGTGACCCTATTTATTGCCCCAAATAAATCCCTAGTTGATATAGGGACGCATCTGGCGGTATGGGGTATGTGTGATATCCCGCGGTGCACCCAATTTATTAAAAACTTGCCCTTAATAATAGGGTGAGATTTTTTTTGTTATCAATATTCTAGGGTAGATGTGAGATTAGAATATATTACTATGAAACTTTTAATGAAGCAACTTCAAGTACATAAGCTCGATTACCATTTTCACTACAATTTGCCACGATTTTGAATGTTTAATTAATTATTAATATAATATAGTAATTAATCAATATAATTCGTAATTAGAATCAAAGTATTGTATTCGATTGGAAATCTGAAATCTGTAATGTGAAATGTGAAATGCAAAAGCCAATGAGTGGTCTTTGTTTGGGGGAAAATTATGCCCGTAGCCCCTTTAATACTCGGAGAGTGGGGTGAGTTAGCGCCACCACCCGGATGACGACATAAGCTGGAAGGTACCTGAATCTTATTGGCACCAATCGACCCTCTGCACTTCCTAAACTGTGAAACACCAAAAACACAAGCAAAATTTTCTGGTGAGCCAAATCAAAGTCGGTTATTACCAAAACAAGTTTTTAATTAATATTGTAGCAAAACACCCCAAGTACTCTATGTAAATAGTTAGATGGTAAATGGCGAGCGGTATATTGAAGGTGTTAATATATACTGCTATCTAATCTGTGGAAGGGTCTATTTGCAAGAGAGAGAAACAAACTAATGAGGTGTACTAAATTATATTTTATTTTACATAAAACCCAAAAATCAGCCAAATATCTTCCAATCCTTTACATCCTTCTTTATTTTTATAAAATCAATTACTTCACATCCGTTCTAGGTTGTTATTTTACGGACCACTGAAATATCCCTACTAAATAAAAAACGCCCTATTCATACTATTTCTCATAAATTATAATTTAACTCATTTCACTACATCCGAATCATTCCTAATAACTACCCTTTACCTAATTAAATAATTCTTTAGAATCTCTAAGTTCTTTACTTATGAAAACCCAAAATAATTACCTATTTGTTTATCAACTAATTTATTCTCATAAATCCTTACAATAACTTCTACTTGAAAAATGAAATCCCTAATTTAAAAGTTCGGAACTTGAAATCATCAATGTCCCTTGATGAATAACAAATTTCAAATACAACTTTTCAATACGTCTAATGATAATCATTAGAAGTTTTATCTCCTGAATGACAACAGTTCTTAAACTAACCACTCCATTACATTGAATGATAATCGTCAACAATCTTGTTTCAAACACAAGTTTCTTTTCTACACATCCCATTTTCTTTTCAACAGAACAAATTACTATCATATGTTTCCTTTAACAACTTTCCAATATTTTAAGACAATTCTATTTTTCAAGATTTCCTATTCCATTTAATTAGAACAATTACAAATTCTCGCCATCCTGGCTATCATACAAAAATTACTTAAATTCTTATGAGTTCGTTATTATAGCCCTTAATTTTCAATTGGACAAACCAGTTCAAACTTCTTTAATAATCCCTACTCAATCGAAGCTATTTATGTTCTGTTAAATGCATTATAAAGTCCCTTCATATTTTCTTTGCACAATTGAATGTCATTTTATCTGAAGGCAATTCAAGTTATGCGATAATGTTTCATTTATAAAACACTGAAGTTATTAATTTTAATGTAATAAAGTTCCACAGTGAATAAAAGTCAAAAGTTTATCTAGTAAAATTCACACAAAGTCATGTTCATCAAAAATAAATATTGTCACTATAGAGTACTTACATTTTGTCCATAAAACACACGTAAAATTACCTAATTATTTACTCAAAATATTTAGCTAGCACGCACATAAATGTTGACGAATTTAAATGTTCTTTCTTTCAAAACTTTCCGCTACTTTTTGAAAGACTGTTACCGAGGCCGTAAAAGAAACTTTTCGAAAAATCTTTATTCAGTTTGGACAGGACTGCAAACTCATCTCTCTGTTAACTAGTACTAACTGCTCGTCCTAGAAACGCGATATTTATAGAAAATCGATGCTCCTAAATCTCTTTGTCCATGACAATTAAGATGATGCAATTTCCTTGGAATTTTATATCATTTTTTAGCCTGAAACCGATTATTTATGTCGCAATATTCTGATTTATTGAGGTCAAAACGTTATGGGTTCAAGAATGCCATATATCATTCGAATTAATTAGATACGCATGGCCTTCGCTAACAAAAAAAGTTCATTGATCGGGTTTCAGGATGACATCACGCTGGGGGTCGAGATACGTTAGCGTTAATTTGTTTCATTTTTACTTTATCGATACTGATTTAAGAATACCGGAATTAAGTTTCTGATTATTTGATAAAATTTAATTTTTACAGTAAAGACTTTGTAATTATAGGGTCAAATTTCTGGATCATCACAATATCAATAATAGTTAATATCAATAGTAGGCAATCAATAAATATCAATAAATCAAGTAATTAGGTAATTAAGAATTTCTGAAGAACACAAGTAGTGAATGCTTAATTTCCCTTAAAAACTTATAATTGAATGCGTAAATCATAATAAAAAAAAATCGAGTAATATGTAATAGCGATTCAGTGTGACGCAATTGCTACTTGTTGCAATGTAATTCCAAAATTAATAAAATATATCAAATGTACCTGTATAAACCCCATAAATTTACCACCTACAAATTGTGATCACAAGTTGTCTACATGCGCATGGAGGGTACTATTTACCATTGTAAACAACAGCGCACTTAAATTAAAAATAATGAAATGAAGTAAAATTTGTACCAAAAAAAAAAGTGTGGAATTTTCCACTATTAAAATGATTTTAGCAAAGAAAATATAAGTAAAGAATAAGTGTGTTAAATTAAATTCTTATCTGTGTGCTTTTCTTTCGGATGTTGTCCGTTTGACGAGTCTAATTTGGCCAAGGCATAGATACCAATAAGTTCGCTCTTAGTTGATCCACAGTTTCAGCTGTTGTTGTGTTCCAAGTACACCGGGCCAAACTCGAATGTCATAGGAGGAAAAGCGCCTCCCGGAAAAACCCTCGATGAGTTCTGTACCCCAATTGAGCAATTTATATATTTTTTTGTTTTGTTTCTCTCTCTCGATGGATCAAGGTGTTTGTAATTCGATCCTGTCCCTTCAACCAGTTTCAACTATAAAATCCCACAAAGTAGTTCTCAACTTCCCAAGGAAAATCCAAATAAAACCAAGCCAAGACAATTTTTGAAGTAAAGGCAAGATATGGAAGATGATATTTAACTAATTTCCAGCCCAAATCCAATAAAGTTGGTGCAAGATGCCAGCGGATTAGAAATTAACGTTGTAAACCGGCGAAAGAGTGCGATCAGCATTTCCTCAAAATGGCGAAGAAAGAAAACGAACCCGTATTCCTGAATTCCCGCTCCTTCACAATCGGGCATTCCAAATCAGGTGACTTTTGACATACCCCGAAGGCCCGTGATTGGTCAAATTCGAAACACCACAGAAGGAAACGTAATAAAACCTGGCAACGTCGCTGGTCCAACGCGGAAATATGCAGATACATATTTATTCTTATTCTCAAATATTTCCTGATACTTTGGCGAATGAGGTTATAAATTTTGAAGACTGTATCTTCAGGAGAGGTTAGCGTTGTCACAACTCCCCCTTTCCTACGACAGGAGGAAAAGTAACAGAGGAAACTTTTCCGACGATCACCCAAGCTTGAGAAACCAGACAGAGATAGGGAACGTTAGAGAGAGAGAGAAAACCAAATATCAATAAGCCAAGAAATCAAATATGAAGTCCAAGTAAAGCTTCGTGTGAAGTATCTGCTTACATCACCTTAAGGAAAACCACGAAGGTAAGATAACCATCATCAGGTAAAGTGAAAGTGAAGGTAAAAATAGGCAAATCCCCCGGATCGCTCCTACCTGGTACCCAATATATAATTTTTACACCAATGCAACTGAGTCTATTCAGAGGCGTTTTCTTAAGTACCTTCATTTCAAAACACATGGTTTCTATCCCGATAGAGGTTTTGACCATACTGCGTTACTTTTGGAGTTTGATGAGGTATCTTTGGCTCAGAGAAGAAGGGTCCAAGCTGTCAAGCTTCTGTATAACCTTTTGCAGGATAAAATAGACTGTCCAAATCTTATGAGAGCATTTATTACAGGGTTCCCAAGCTGGTGTGTAGGTATCATGAGACATTTTATTTGCAGACTGCCAGAACCAACATGTTATACAGAAGTGCTTTATATTTTATGTGCTCTTTAGATTAGAGATGTCCCTTGAGGAATTCTAAAAAGCACCATTTTCTACTGCATAAGACAACCTATACTTATTTTAATGTAGAAATATGGCCGACTGAGATTCTAACAGTTTTTCGAATTCGTTGATAATTTCATGAGCTATTAGAGAAAGTTCTAATCAAAATTAATTTGCATTTAATATTTTAAGGTTCAATGAATAAATGAGTCACATTACAATTTACTCTTGACTGAAACTTTTCCCAAAAAAAAAAAATATCTTTATTCCCCTATTGTTTGAACCTCATTTTCCTGAATATGTACGATAAACTTCTTTATTAAGGGAGGGTTAGAGACGCCCTTCAGGAAGGGCCATCCGCCCAAACGAAGGGAAATTCGTTTTGATTGACAAGTCGGCTTGTTATCGAACTTAACACTTGGCTGACGTAAGCCTTATTGTCGGATATTTTTTTGAACAGAAATTGTTTGTTGACAAGAAAATCCTCGTTACGTATAGAATGCCCATAGAAAAAAATATTATGTAGGTATCCAGTTCGGCAACAAAAAAAATCCAATTGAATTGGAAGATTGTAAAAAATGAATGGAAATATTTGGAAATCATTATGTATCCAAGGTTTTTTTTTCCAATGGGTTTTTTTTAACTTGTGCAGAAATTTTACAATATTATCTTTTGGCTTTCCATTGCTGTAAAACACTTAATTAGAAGAAAATAACAACACCTAGTAGGTACGTCATAACCCTTTAGATTCCAACATATTTTTGCGTGTTATTCATCAAAAATCAATTTAGGCCACTTTAATGAAAGTTCCAATTACCTATCCAATTAAAAGTGTAAATTCCCTCGCCTCGTCTATTAGGCTTTTGCACGAAATCCTGTCCAATTATTATTGTTGCATAGCGTTTACTGCAAAAATCCAAAATTTCTTAAGTATTGCTTAAAATTACTGCAGCATCTTAATTAATATTTTGAATCGCGCATTAGTGTTTAGCGTCCCTTTTAAGTGCCACTTTAAATGCAAATGAGCTTGCTCTATTTTTAGAAGGCTCCAAATGAATGTTTGCTATGCAAACAGTGGCCGCTTTTTTCTGACACATTAAAGCTTAAACGTCGCGATCTAATGGATAATTTAAACATCTTGTTTACTTAAAGCGTTATATATTAATTATTATCAGGATTAATCTTCGAGTTGGTGTGAAAATAGGTGGATGTCTTTTAGTAGCAATTCTGCATCCCCGATGCACAAATGCAACGATTTAAATAAAAACTCTCAAGACAATGCCAAGAAAGGGGCCCCGAATATAAACCTCGTAAATGTATAATGCCCGAGTTTCCATTCTCAAGATTCCCCCAGGTACGATATCCCCAGAAAACGCAATCTTGCGAAATGAAAATTTCTTCAAAAATGTTCCCTGCACTAAAATAAATTGCACCTTATGGCGCGCTTCTAGGTGCTAGAACACATGCACAAAAAAAGAGTTTAGATGTTCTAATAATTTCAGTTGCATCATTTAAAAAAAGTATGTTTTCTGATGGCAATAAAATTTATATAATTTCTCAAAAAGCACTCAAAATTTCCAGCTGAAAACACCACCGTGTAAAGAAACAGAAGCGAATTAGTTGAATGAATAAATTGTAAGGATTTACTTGTGTAAGTCTGCGTAAGAAGGCAAAAAGCCGTGATCTCGTAAGGAGTTACTGTGGAACAACATTATTAGGTTTCCCCGTATATTTGCTTTGAGATTTTCACTTAATCTTTTTCTTTTGATGTCGAAAACGAAGGGTAGATGCTTACGCCGCTGTATACACATACAAAGATTTTTTTTAATATCTGAGAAAAGGAGGGGCACGTTTGAAATTTATTTCAAACCGCGAAAACAATATTTCAGGCTTTCATGAAACAGTGCATTTTGACGCAAAATTCTTTTTTATTTTTGAAAACTGTATAACAGGGGAAGCTTATTGATTTACCTCCACTTTGAAAGCAAATAATAACGATATCAAAAGTTTCACTAACTATGAGACACAATAAATCAAAAACAACTGCCGCTTTTTTGCGTCCTCGTTTTATAATGTTTTTTGTTGAAATTTCAAAAAAAGTCCCTGTACTAGGGTAATAATGGATAATTTTTAAGTTGGTTTTTTGACTGAGCAGCAGAGGCACAAAACTGGATTTGAATGAAAATCCAAAATTTGTAATTTAGCAGCACCTACATCACATTGAATGTTGGATAGAGGATAAAGAATTTATTTATTTGATGAGTGCAGATTTAAAAGAATTGAGCAAAGTAACGTTACAGAGGCAATTATGATGGAAATAGGTCAGAAACAAATTATAGAGGAGCTACTTATATGCACTGGACATTAGCAATTTGGATATGTTTATTCCATGCAATATCATTTGATGAAGATGTTTTTGGGTACATCTATAACTTTTTCAATTGTAATTCAGAAAATATCATTTGTAATTCAGATTTCTCGAATGTAATTCAGAAAACCACATTTGTAATTCAAATTTCTCAAATGTAATTCAGAAAATTTCATTTGTAATCCAGAAAATCACAACTGAAATTTTGTTATTTTTTGTCATATGACATAAATCACCCAATCATTTCAACATTATACTAAAGTTAGCCCTAGGGTTGTTTTCATTTAGGCCTGTTCGCACAGAAATCACCAACCAGTCAGAGCGAATTTCATTGGTTGAAACTAGTTTTCTGACTGTTTCTGACTGTTTCCAACCAATGAAATTCGCTCTGACTGGTTTGTGATTGCTGTGCGAACAGGCCTATTCTATGACATTGCCTTGGACATTGCTGTCAAAAAAATTTCTATCTAGATGCCTAACCCTCGAACCTTGATAAGGGCTCAAAATAGTTATTTTCCTAATAAGTGCGCAAAGTAGTACTTTCCCGCAAGCCAAAGCAATTAGACGAACGACGCGAAGCGAAAATCAAGAGCCGATAAAAGTTTAAAAAATAATATACTATATATACTATACTACAGTCATGGTTTTAATAAATTATCGACGTAATGTTCTCTAAAAATAAAACCGGAGCCATTTAGATTTTAATATTAATTTCGTAAAGCATAATGGGGACCAATAAATTACTGTAATTTGGGAATAATTTTAAGCGCAGCTTAATAAATGGTCCTATAAGCTACAGTAAAAAAAAACATCGTTTGATAGTATCCAGGTAATTTTGCATAGATAGCTTGTAATGGATTTTAGAAATTTTCTCCTAATTTCCTTGATTAATCAAAGGACGCAGATGACACCCTCCCCAAAACACCATATTCGAAGATCCAATTTGCAATATTCAGCCAAGTTATGTCGGTTAATGAGGGCCGAAAATTTATATCGCGCCAAGTGGTCGTTTTCGACCAGAACACATGCAAGCTTCGTTAGACGAGGTCCAAATTAAATTTGCCTTAGCAAAAGGGTATATCGTTGACCATCGGCAATTCAAGGGGGACCTAATTTTTGGGGGTGAGTATACGATGTTACTCATCAAATAAGAATTTCGAATGGAAAAAGAGTTATTTACGAAACAAGTAGAACAGAGACGAATGAAATTTCTCATATTGCTATAGATGTATCAAATAAGTGATGGCGTTTTTGGGATTTATCTTCGATTGAAAATGGAATTAAAATATTGATTAAAACTCAGGAAAATCATTAGTCGTCACAAGTGGAAATAGAATTTAAAAAAAAAGAAAATTAGAAAATTTACAGGATCTGCAATTACTGTAATTATTGTTGAATTTTTATAGAGGAAAAATGTAAACAAAGTTAAAGGAATTTTGAATGGAGAACTGAAAATAAGCTTTTCACGTTTGGTGGTTGGAGAAATAAGGTCTTTCTGAAAAGTTAAATTTGGTCTTCGCGTTTATGGGATTTTGTCCTTAATATTTTCAACAGTTGAATTTATGGCACATTGAGTTGCCTTATGTTGCGTTACGTTTTCGTAAAGTGCCATAAATTTCGCCAATTAAATAGGATTTTTACAATCATCCATGTGGTAAGTTTTGCTTTGCACGTTTTTACCCACAGTGGATTCTGACCTTTTCTTATCATTAGTGCAAAGCTGCCCTAAGGAGTAGAGTAAAGACCATCTCACTCATTCCAGGATTTCGAATCCAGACCTCGATTCAGATTATTCCAGAGTATTTTCGAGGTAAATGAAATATTGATTAAAACTGAGGAAAATCCTTAGTCGTCACAAGTGAAAATAGAATTTAAGTATTGAAAATTAGAAATTTTACAGGATCCGCAACTACTGTAATTATTGTTGAATTTTTATAGAGGAAATTGTAAACAAAGTTAAAGGAATTTTGAATGGAGAACTGAAAATAAGCTTTTCACTTTGGGCAGCTTTTCACGGTTGGTCGTTGGAGAAATAAGGTCTTTCTGAAGAGTTCAATTTTGTCTTCGCGTTTATGGGATTTTGTCCTTAATATTTTCAATTGTTGAATTTATGGCACATTGAGTTGCCTTACGTTTTCGTAAAGTGCCATAAATTTTGCCGTTTAAATCGGATTTTTACAACCATCCATGTGGTAAGTTTTGCTTTGCACGATTTTACCCACAGTGGATTCTGACACTTTCTTATCATTAGTGCAAAGCTGCCGTAAGGAGTAGAGTAAAGACCATCTCACTCACTCAAGAGATTTCAAATCCAGACCTCGATCCAGATTATTCCAGAGTATTTTCAAGGCAAATGAAATATTGATTAAAACTGAGGAAAATCCTTAGTCGTCACAAGTGAAAATAGAATTTAAATATTGAAAATTAGAAATTTTACAGGATCCGCACATACTGTAATTATTGTTGAACTTTTATAGAGGAAATTGTAAACAAAGTTAAAGGAATTTTGAATGGAGAACTGAAAATAAGCTTTTCACGTTTGGGCAGCTTTTCACGTTTGGTGGTTGGAGAAATAAGGTCTTTCTGAAGAGTTAAATTTTGTCTTCGCGTTTATGGGATTTTTTCCTTAATATTTTCAATAGTTGAATTTATGACACATTGAGTTGCCTTACGTTGCGTTACGTTTTCGTAAAGTGCCATAAATTTCGTCGATTAAGTCGGATCTTTACAACCATCCATGTGGTAAGTTTTCACTCACTCCACGATTTCGAATCCAGACTTCGATCCAGATTAATCCAGAGTATTTCCGAGGCAAATGAAATATTGATTAAAACTGAGGAAAATCCTTAGTCATCACAAGTGAAAATAGAATTTAAATATTGAAAATTAGAAATTTTACAGGAACTGCAACTACTGTAATTATTGTTGAATTTTTATAGAGGAAAATGTAAAGAAAGTTAATGAAATTTTGAATGGAAAACTGAAAATAAGCTTTTCACGTTTGGGCAGCTTGTCACGTTTGGTGGTTGGAGAAATAAGGTCTTTCTGAAGAGTTAAATTTTGTCTTCGCGTTTATGGGATTTTGTCCTTAATATTTTCAATAGTTGAATTTATGACACATTGAGTTGCCTTACGTTGCGTTACGTTTTCGTTAAGTGCCATAAATTTCGCCGATTAATTTGGATTTTTACAATCATCCATGTGGTAAGTTTTGCTTTGCACGTTTTTACCCACAGTGGATTCTGACCTTTTCTTATCATTAGTGCAAAGCTGCCCTAAGGAGTAGAGTAAACAGCATCTCACTCACTCCAGGATTTCGAATCCAGACCTCGATCCAGATTAATCCAGAGTATTTCCGAGGCAAATGAAATATTGATTAAAACTGAGGAAAATCCTTAGTCGTCACAAGTGAAAATAGAATTTAAATACTGAAAATTAGAAATTTTACAGGATCTGCAACTACTGTAATTATTGTTGAATTTTTATAGAGGAAAATGAAAACAAAATTAAAGGAGTTTTGAGTGGTGAACTGAAAATAAGCTTTTCACGTTTGGGCAGCTTTTCACGTTTGGTGGTTGGAGAAATAAGGTCTTTCTGAAGAGTTAAATTTTGTCTTCGCGTTTATGGGATTTTGTCCTTAATATTTTCAATAGTTGAATTTATGGCACATTGAGTTGCCTTACGTTGCGTTACGTTTTCGTAAAGTGCCATAAATTTCGCCGTTTATATCGGATTTTTACAACCATCCATGTGGTGAGTTTTGCTTTGCACGTTTCTACCCACAGTGGATTCTGCCCCCATCATTAATGCAAAGCTGCCTTAAGGAGTAAAGTAAAGACCATCTCACTCACTCCAGGATTTCGAATCCAGACATCGATTCAGAATAATTCAGAGTATTTCCGAGGCAAATGAAATATTGATTAAAACTGAGGAAAATCCTTAGTCGTCACAACTGAACATAGAATTTAAGTACTGAAAATTAGAAATTTTACAGGATCTGCAATTACTGTAATTATTGTTGAATTTTTATAGAGGAAAGATGTTAACAATGTTAAAGGAATTTTGAATGGAAAACTGAAAATAAGTATGAAATAGTTAATGTCAATTTTGGCACGTCACAAAGACTCTTGAATACAATAGATTTCTTGGAATAGACACGCTCTAGAGGACTGAATTCTTAGATTCTGGCCGGGCTCTCGATACAATTCCTTAACATCACTAAGAAATAGAGTAGGGAGAAAGCATTTCTTATTCTCTATAAATCAGGGGCTTCAAAAATAACCTTCAAGATTTGTAATCGAAAAAATTTCCGCGCACTTGCCGCTTCTTTCCGCGCACTTGCCGCTTCTCGAGCGTGATAGGACATTTCCTTGCGAGTGCGCATATCCGTAAAAAAAAAAAAAAAAAAAAAATTCAGATTGGATCAAAATAGAAAAATACAGCTGAGTCAATCTCTGGAAAGTGGTTTGAAGTTATTTTGCTACCAAGAAAATTTTGTGTCTGAAGACCTCAATAGAAATAAAGTGATGACATCCAGAAAATTGCCAAAAGAAACTGATGGATGAGGACAGGCAGAAATTGATGAATATAGAGGCGGATTTCTGAAGTGGCAGCAACTTGAGTGAAAGCCGGCAACAACTTAAAATTATGAATTTTGAAATGTTAATCCAGATTCAACAAGTAAGATTTAGTTACATCTAATCAGTGACATTCTAAGATATTGGAAAACTCTTCCTCAAGTTCTATCTCTTGCTAATAAATATAGCAACTGAGGCTAACAATTCTTTTTTTTTTTGTCTACTTCTAGTAAAATCTGGCCAATGTTTCATATAAATAATTAAATATCGGATAGCGTGCGACCGCCGCCCTTAAATAAATAATTCATGGCCCTTCAGTAAGATTCCTGCAGCAGCAATACACTTAATACCTGCGATAAACACTCACATCAGAAACTATCGACAAATTTTCCCCTTTGAACCACCGTTAGGTGACTCACACACAACGGTTTATTGGTTTTCACACCCCGTCCGTTCCTTGGATGGATATTCCATAATTAAATAGTTCAACTTGTTGTAATTGAGTGGAAGACTGTCATTTCGTGACAGACAAGAACCATTATTTCAGACAAAGTGCTATATTTTTCCAAGGGTTAGCTGTTTGATTGGATTGGTATTTAATTGAAAGAGATGCCATATGGGTGGGACCCTTATTTTTCAATCAATAAATTATGGATTAATATGATATACTTTTTATAATAAAAATTCTAGTCAAGTTATTTCCTTGCTCCACACGCCAATAATAACAGGCAATTACTATGCATAAATAAATGTCCAAGTTCATTAAGTTATTATTAACATAACACGCATTTTTCACGAAATTTTCCTACATAAATAGCAGTATTAGGAGAATAATTTCATATTAAACTTTCGTGACTGAAACAGTTTTTGTTCCCATGAATTTTGCAAAGTCAAACTAAAGTTTTCCCACCAGGTTCATTATTCCATCTTAATCACCCTCGCCGCTTTTAAAATAAGCAAAATCAAACTCCGAGCTGACTCTAGCAGAAGAAACAAATCCTAAAAGGGGTTACACACCCTCGCCATTGTTCCAGACGACTGGTCCGTTACACTAATATTATTTAATTGGACTTAATTCTAAAAACAAATTTAAAGGGATTTCGTTTTTAATTAAAGGAAATTCGAGCCTTGATGTTTAGTCGACTATAGAATAGTTGATGCAATAATTTATTAAAATAAGATGCAGTAGTATTGAATCAGCCAGCGAAATAAACATTTTCGTATCTATACTCAAAACACACGCTCAACGTTGGTCATAAAACTACAAAGTCTAATTCCAACGGAATATCGAGTTTCCTGTAAGGATACGGAAGATGTTATGAAATATTTTAAAAACGTCCTGTCATATTGAAAGATACGAGACCGTAAAGTTACATTTTTGCCGATTGAAATACAAAATAGATTTGCCTTCTGCGTACGCTGCTCGTAAACACTATTCAATATTAACTTTTACGATAACTCTAACTTTTACAAGCCATAAATTTTACCTCCGCCGGCTTTTAAGGAGAAAAATTTCATCTGCAAGCTTTATTTAACGCATTATCATAAAAGTCAACAAAGCAAAACTATATACATTTCCACTTTTGTGAAACTTCGCCCTCGACAATTTTAAGCTTCAAGTTTACTTTGGTGAGTAAAAATGTAAAACTATTTGTTTTTGTTCTTAACTATTTTTTTATTTATTCTTGAAAAATCATGTAATGTAATTATAGATTAATCTGAAAATTGGATTAATAAAGTCCATTATTGCATCTAATTAATTGGACAAAAGTCCAGTGTAGGTATAATACAGAAACGAACTTAGATATTCGTTTGAAAATTAAACTAAAGCGCAGCTGCTTTATAAGGCTTTTCTCTTTGTTTGAGGTGGAATATGGGGTCCACGTACATATGGGATGCATTACGTTTAAAATACAATGCAAACTTTGGGTCGCTAAAGCTCCCGGATTACTACCTAAAACACGAATAAAACATTTATTTTAGTTGAATTATAATGACTTTTCGAATGGGAATGGAATTTTGGATCTTATTGTTTCGGGAAAATTTCGCAAAAACTAATTTGGGTCGGCAAAATGTGTGGTCCAGATTTAAAAAAGAATTAAAGCGGGTAAAGGAAAAAAGGTAATTTTGGGCTATCGGAAAGCAATTTGCAGTTGATGTGCTCGAAATTTTGGTAATTGTAGATTAGGCTGAAAATTGATTTAATAATAAAGAGCAAGTCTTTGTTATGGGTATAATTTTGGAATGATTATATTGATCAGAACCATGAACCATGAGAGCTTGATTAAAAAATATGTTCCTTGGTTTCATTCATGAATAAGGAAATACCTACATAGTATGAGTTTATTATTAATTATTGATTATACCTGTAATAAATATTTCTAGGTGAAGCTAGGAGAATTCCAGTCCTGGGTCACCAGGAAACATAGGCAATACTACGATTTATACCAACCGCAGCGTATCAAAAGTTTAATTACCAAATCTTTCGATGTGGAGCACACAACAGATTTTTGTCAGCGATTTATTCTTTTTAATTAATAATCTTTATTCATGAGGTTCGTCAAAGTTGCATTTTTTCTATATAAATAGTTGTTAATTGTTTAATGAAAATCAGTATTAATCCAACAGTAGTTCTCACTCCCCAGTTACCAAACGTCCCGGGTGCACTAACTCAACCTACAAACTACAAACAACAAACTACTAAGTGTTCTGAGCATCTTCCTGAATTCCAATACGGGAATTTACATTGGTCCTTCGAGCAAATAGAAGATAAAAGTTGAAAACCTGCCATTTCCAACAGTCCTCCCTGCATTCCTATTCTTTAACCTACACACATACACTCGCGCCCTTCGGGGTTAACGTTCTGACACCGATCTAAATACCCATACACAAAAATATCAACATCCCTTCCTTATTGTGGAAAGTGCCTTGTCTGGTTACAGCATCCCGTTCCTAGTATAGCAAGTGCCTTGTCTGGCTATACACTCCTTCCTACATCCTATTAATAATCAAATATACACATACACTCCCGCTCCTCGGGGTTAACACTTAGACACCGGTCTAAAGCACCTATACATACATTCCTTCCCGCTGTAGCAAGTGCCTTGTTAGCATCCCATCCTCAACAAAACAGAATAAAGAAATCGGTTCAGATCCAAGCAGACAGTAGCAAAAAAAGAGACAAAATATACCAGGTCCTGAAGTCAAAGTGATAAGAAGATGCTGGGACATACCTACAAAAAGAGGAGTAAAAAGAACAGATAACTGCAATAGCAGTAGGCAACATCCAAAATGGAAGAATCCAACGAACTCGCTAAAGCATAAGAAACCATGGGTAAAAAGTTTAAAACCCTATTTTCCAATTACAAAAAGGACCCCCATGAGAGAAAAAATGACATTGTGAGAGTGGGTCACATTTTGAGACATTTTCATCAAAGTGGTTCATGAAAATCCAACAATTACGACAATAGAGAAAATGCATGTGCGTGGGGAAGCTGGAAGACTGATCCAGCACCTGTCTATAGCAGAAACCAAGTATGGCCCTGCTTGAAATATCCTCAATGACAGATACAGCAACAACAGACTTATAGTCTTCAAACTATTAGATAGGATCTTGGATTTTCTAGCGATTGACCACGAATCATCATTCAAGATTAAACAGCTTCACGATACAGTTGTGGAATATCTTGAAGCCATCAATAATTTAAGTATTGATACTTCCAATTGGGGTCCTATTATCAGGCGCATCATCGGCCGAAAATCGGATCATGAAACCAACAAGCTTTATGAACAATCGCTAAACAAGCCCCATGAAATACAGGACTTTGTTGAAATGAGAAAATTTCTTCAAGCAAGATTCCAATCATTAGAAGCAATTTCAGACACACAGAAGAAAATTCGCCTCAACTCAAACAATAATGACAAAACCAGAAGTACTGATACTTGCAAGTAGTACAATGAAGCCCACATGATTTACCATTGTCGAAAATTCGAAGCATCAGAACTTCGGCTAAAAGCTGCCAAAGAAAAAAAAAACTATGTTTAAATTGCTTGAACCATGACTACAAATATAACGTACTTATTTTGGCAATTGCCTAATTATACTGCTACGGCTAGTCAGCTTCAGTTCGGAGGCCATGGGTCTATGGGTTCCTTGTATACATCTTATCTCTGGGCGCCACCAAGTTAATTGTGACTTAATTCTATCTACATGTTTGGTCACACTGTAGATCCAGACAGAAGCAGTTAGTAGTTTTGCAGTTCTAAATTTGTTCCGACTATTATATGGTGAGTGAGTCCTATGGAAGTCCTATCCACGTTTTATCTGTCGTAGACGTAGAACTCAACGTGGTTCAACCAGAGTGGTACCAATAGGGTTGCCGAAGGGAGGCTACCAAAGCCCAACTAAGAGCAATTTAGATCTATCTAATAAAGTCTAGAATCTCTTTAATTACAGCCTAGGAGCTGTCTAGATATAGCCTAGAGTCTTCTAAGTATAACCTGGCACTAGGACTGTCCAACTATAGCCTAAGACTAGGACCCTATAACGATGTTCGTCTAAAAAAACAAATCGAGCCCCAAATATTAGAAATAATCTTACCTCAAATTGAGGGATACTCTAGACCAAAGGTGAAGTCTTAAACTTCCAAAAGCTGCTCGGAACAGTCCTATTGAAAAAAAGGAACACGTGTTGTAGGTTAATATTTCCTGAAGAAAATCTCAAAACTTACCGAAACAAAATCCAAAATGACCAAGGGACGACTCTAGACAATTATCAACAAGAAATTAGTCTAAACCTTGAGTTCCCTGGCACAAAATTCCAAAAAGTCTCGCCCAAAATCAATTAGGGGCCGAGACCAACCTTTCGGTATCAAGTCTCAAGACCAAAAGGGCTGATTCTTCATTTAGATTTCGGAAGAAGGCTTTCACTTGTCAAACTTCTAATTTTGACATTGAAGAAAAAAGCGTGTTCAGTTTCACCCCAAGAATACGAACTGGAAGTGGGTTGTGAAAAAAAATGACTGGCGAATGTTGAAAAATGCCTATAGAACATATATCAAAAAGTAGAACAGGTCTAAAGAAAACGCCTAGACAAAACAGCTGTTCAATGACATGATGGAAATGAAAAATCAAGAAAGTAAACAACAATTATTATCATAACCTCAGATTATTTTATTGGATTTGGAAACAGAGATGATGATGGTACTACCTCCTTTACCTAAGATTCTAATCAATAACAGCGGGCCCTCCGTACTGAATCAAACCTTCCTAGATCAATTAACCAAACTTGCAAACCTGAGCTAAAAAACTTTCAGTAGAAGGCAGTACTCATGGTAATAAAATCTGGGCACAGAAAAGATAGATGTTCATTCATTTATTTCTTTATAGTTCTATATAGAATCATATCTACTAGAGCAAAACACAGTAGCATATTAAATAAGAAATTGAAAATGCTACACAAATCCAAATGCAATTCGTCAATGAAATGCCGTATTTGCAATAACCAGCATCATACATACTTACACGTCGATACGTTTAGACCACAACAGTTTAGAAAATCAGCGTTCAGAAATGATCGAAGAACCGTGTAAGTAAAAACATGACATGATATTCCTGGCAACAGCACTCATTAAAGTTATGGAAGTTATGAAAATTTGAGAGTTCTCATCGACCCTGGTTCCCAATCAGCATTTATAACCGAAGAGGCTGCAAGTCTACTCGCCCTGCCCAGACAGAAAATTCAAGCAAAAATTACAGGACTTGGCGCAGGAGAACCACGTGTCAAAATCGCAGTTACAGCTTCTAATTAAGCCGAGATTTCCCAGCTTGATGTTCTCGGAACCATTCTACCTAAACTAAGACGAACTTTTTCTTGAGAAGACCTTGATGTAGACATATTACAATGGAAGAACGACCTGATCCAGCATTCTATAAGCCTGGTCTAAATATGCCCAGTTAATCTTGAAAGGCATACGAAAAACTTAAGATGGTCTCCTTGGCCGTCAAACAGAAATAGGATGGATTCTTTCCGGAAACCTACCAAAAAAATCAGGAAACAAACTACAAGTTGTCAGCATGATAACATTTGTTGGAGAAGATAGAGAATTAACTAAATTTTGGGAAGTTGAAGAGGTCTCACAAACACATCCGTTATCTGAAGATGATCAATATTGCGAACAACATTACGAAGCCACCACTACAAGAAATACAGATGGAACATACAACACACACAGTTAGAATTCCATTCAATGGAAAAGAGTGTCTATTAGGAGTATCTAGATCACGAGCCGTCGCACGACTGGTTCAGTTAGAAAAAATAATGAGCAGTGACAAAGAATTGGAAATCGCTTATAAAAAATTTATGCAAAAATATCTAAACCTTGGTCACATGAAAATGCTTCCACATACAGAACAACAGCATCAATATATTATTCCACATCAAGCGTTATTCAAAGAATCCAGCACTACAACAAAGTAAAGGGTGGCCTCCACTAGAACTTCATCAGGATTGAGCCTCAACAATACCATGTATGTAGGTCCCAGACTACAGCCAGAACTGTCAGATGTTTTGGAAAAAATTCTTTATGAACAATTATTTAATCATTTGGAACAAAACTATATTCTACCACTTACCCAGTCTGGATTTAGGGCTAACCATAGTACAACCACTGCCTTGCTTCAGGTAACTGATGACTTAATCCAAGCATCAGATCAGGGACAATGTACTTGTGTAGTTCTATTAGACTACAGCAAGGCTGATCCATAAAATATTATTTGCTAAACTTGGTTATTTTGGGTTGAGTCCTGATGCAATTGCCATGATGGCGGATTACTTTAACGGGAGACTGCAGAGAGTTTTCTTTGATAGCAAGTTTTCCACACCTTCTTTTCAGGAAAGGAGAATGCCACAAGGAAGTGTTTTAGGCCTTTTAGTTTTTACTTCGCATACGGCTGACTTAAAGAATTTCTTAATTGGCCACCAATTTGCTGATGATTATCAGCTTCAGCTCGCTTTCAACAAAACACAAGTCACAGAGGCAAATAACCAAATAAATAAAGACCTTGCTACAATCCACAGAGTGTCGTAACAACATGGACTCATCTTGAATGCAACAAAAACCCAAGCAATTCTCTTTAGAAGTAACAGGAGGCAATGTTTTGAAAATGAGTTTAAAATTTCCCTTGTTCATAATGAAATTGAGTTCAGCGACTGCGTAAAAAACTTAGGTGTCATGATAGACTATAATTTGAGATGTCACATGTTTCAAAGCTTTTACAAAAAAGTTATGGCAAACTTAAAATGCCATACCTACCTATTAGCCTATCCAAAATACGTGACTTTGACAAGCAAACAAAGGGTTTGTGTGCCTCTTGGCGGACATTTTAATTTAAGTTTGACAGCACCTTGAATAGTCAGCCTATCCAAAATAAGTGACTTTGACAAGCAAACAAAGAGTTTGTGTGCCTCTTGGCGGACATTTTAATTTAAGTTTGACAGCACCTTGAATAGTCAGCCTATCCAAAACAAGTGACTTTGACAAGCAAACAAAGGGTTTGTGTGCCTCTTGACGGACATTTTAATTTAAGTTTGACACCATCTTGGATAGTCCAATACTTTATGCAAGCTACCTACTTATTTACAAATTAAACTTAGGTCATGTGACTCACTAATCCTCTCACAATTATCATACTGTGACAGGCTGTACTGGCCGGCACACTTAAAGACCAAGAAAGTCTTCAAAAGCTTCAAAACGCATGTTTAAGATTTTCATATGCTGTGCGCAAATTTGAAAATATCTCGCCCTACTACGTAGAGTCTGGCTGGTTCAGGCTTGATAAGCGATTCTTCTTGCACACGTGTACAATAATTCACAAAATTACCTTGACTCACCAGCCCAAATACTTGTTTAAAAAACTTATCAGAGGGTCAGACATTCATAATCGACCTACCCAGAGGATTTTATACAGTTCTCAGGCACAGGACTGCTCTCTTTCACAGGTGCTTCCGTTACGTTGCAACAAAATGTTACAACTTGATTACACTTGAAACAAAATGCTCTAAAACTATACCTATGTTAAAAAAATCACTAAAAAGCTTCCTTAAAACTAAGAATTTGAAATCCATTTACATAACACCATAGTTTGTCTAGCTTTATCATTCTAGCAAAGTCTGTACTAGAGAGTCTGAATTGATAGAATAAGTTAATTAGCATATTTGGTATTTGGTTAGATACCTATTACTATTTCTTTTTTAAATTAATTGTTTCCATAATTTTTTTCAATAGTTATTTTTGTATCTAGTTCGCGAAATGCTACTTTGGCTTTTGGAGAACTGATTTTTTTAACGA
This sequence comes from Ceutorhynchus assimilis, assembly GCA_917834065.1. Lineage (NCBI taxonomy): Eukaryota > Metazoa > Arthropoda > Insecta > Coleoptera > Curculionidae > Ceutorhynchus > Ceutorhynchus assimilis. Next base: position 13,075,307 of record OU892281.1, read on the forward strand.
GGCGCAGCCGAGTTAAAAAAATAGACGTAGCATAGTGATAGCAAAATTCTCAATCTTACTCCATGGCTGGACGACAAAGGAGCCTTACGAGTTGCAGGAAGATTAGAAAACTCAATGTCACGTTACGATAGCAAACATCCAATTATCTTACCCTATGTGAGTCACCTGACAAAGCTAGTAATATTGAACGCTCACGCCAATACACAACATGGAGGCAATAAGCTGACACTATCATACAAGAGGTCGTTTCTGGATAGTAAATGGAAAACGCCGACTAAAGACGATTATTAGCAACTGTGTAAGATGCCTGCGATTCAAGGCTCAAACAATCGAGCAACAGATGGGAAATCTTCTAGTTCCTAGCATTACACCATCGCACCCATTTCTGCATTCCGGTGTTGACTACGCAGGACTCATCCAAATCAAAACTACAAAGGGCAGAGGTTACAAATCCCAATATGCTACAAAGGCAATTCACATAGAAGTTGTCAGTGATGTGTCATCAGATACGTTCCTGGCAGTTTTCCGGCGATTTATTTCCAGACGACGAAGATGTGCGTATCTATATAGTGACAATGACACCAACTTCATAGGAGCCAGTAAGATACTACATGATGAAATTTACAATACAATATACAGAAGTCAAAGATCCAAGATACCTTAGTTGCAGGTGGAAACCAATGGCACTACATTCCCCCAGCTTCTCCTGACTTTGGAGGATTATGGGAAGCTGCCGTCAAGACTATGAAGCACCATTTAAAACGAATAACAATTACTTACTTATGAAGAAATGACTACATTAACTCACCAAATAGGAGCTTGCCTTAACTCTCGACCTTTGTAGCCATTATAAGATGATCTAGATGATTTAGCAACAATAACTCCAGGTCATTTTTTAATTGGAAGAGAAATTATATCGTTTCTCGATCTAATAACAACAAACATAGACTCGGACGTTACAAGTGGTAGAATCACCAGGATTCAACCAAAATTGGAGATTTAGTTCTAGTAAAGGATCAGAATATCAACCCAAGCAAATGGCCGCTAGCAAGAATTACTTAAGTGCATTTAGGTAAAGACACAACTGTTACAGTGGTCACTATAAAGAGAGCAAAAGGAGGCCCGATCAAGAGATCTAGGCATCACTTAATTCCAACATAATCAAATGCCGAGACTGAACAACAGCCAGTCCACAACAATAACAAACGAAGCCCAAGGCAGCACTGAAAAAATATATTGATCGCCATTCTATTCATTGTGATGCTCCAAGGGTCCAAAGCAAATCAATATTCGATACATTATCCTCAAGCAGGACATTGAGCACATGGAACACATGGAACATAGACAGGAGCACTCTCAGAGTTGACCTTTAATATGAGGCAAACAAAATAATAAACGATTCTATGAACGTTCAAGGTGCAATTTATCAATTAGACGTACTCTGTCAGCAAGTAAAATCAATGGAAATTAATACATAATGCATGTCACTGATCCATCATTTAAAAGAAAAGGAAACACAATTTCAATGGATACAAAACGAACTACAAATTGTGGTATCCAAAACCTGAAAAAAGGGAAGTTTTGGAAAAACTATTAACCACAGTATTCGGAGTAAACGATGAGATTTTCATGAATATTGAGGAATTAGACAAAAACCAGAAGGAGCTTATCAAAGCCAGAAGAAAATTTTACTAGGGAATCCCGAAAATTGGAAATTGACTTTTTTCGAAAAAACAAAATACCCTATCTGGTAGATAAGGCGAAAAGAAACCGAAAAGGTCTCTTGGCAATTTCACGTTCAACGCCTCCTAAAGCCAGAAAAAAATCCAATTCTTCTCAAAAGTGGAGTTAACTTTTTTCAAACTTTTTTACTTTTGAGAATATTTCTTCTGGTAGATCTTTTCAACCTCATCATCAGCTGTTAGAGAGTACAAATTATTCTTAAAACAAAAAACGAAAATCCTCCATTCATCCAAGCTATATAAAAAGCATCCCATCTCTAAAGTGCATAGCTAATTAAAATTTTACAATTGAGCTATTCTTTTAAGATTTGAAGACGGCCAAGAATTCCCACTGCCAAAGGCAACAACTTTACTTTTAAAACATGCTCCAATTAACAAGTCGCGAATGAAGCGTTTAATTTAGGTTTCTCTTCCAGACTTTCAAAGCTAGACTATTGAAATTATTTTACGCAAGAGGTTTCAATTGGCATAGTAAAAAACACTATTTATTATAATTAGGTCATTTTAAAGTTCAATTAATCAACGTGCTCAAATGTTAATTTTTTTCACAGGTCAAACTACAAATTACCTAATTATATACATGGACCGATATTTGCGCTTGAAACAAATTAGCCACGCTGCACCAATTCCAGTTTGAGTTTCCCTCTCATTTCCAATTTTAGTAAATTCATCAACCGAATTATTTTAATTAAATTTTGTCCGATGTGGATGGAAAAAGTTTTTTTTACTACCACCAGAAAAAAACCGCAAATGTTTCCTATTCTTGTATCATCTTGCCTGCGACTTTTATGGCCAATAAATAAAGTGCCTAAACTCGATAAATTTTCACGAATGTGCCAGTGGCTGCTTTTCAATTCCATCGTGTCAAAATCTCACTGAATATTTATGGTAAATCGGTATGGTAGTAGTAGCAGTGCACGTAAAAACGAGAGGACGATCTCTGCCTTGACAGAAACCATTTTCCTTTCCTGGGCTTTTGCAGTATTGTCAATGTGGACGTGTCCGAACTGAACTTTTAAATGAGAACTTGAGATTGATGTGTGTAAATGGTTGAAAAAAAACATTAGATGGATACCTCATCCATTTAGTAATTTAGTTTTTGATAAAAAATAAATCTATACGAAATTATCATTGAATTTGTTGAAGTATGATACACATTTGTTAAGCATATGCCAACAGATAACGCTGAAAAATTGCTATGACTTGGAACTAATAATTAATTGAATATAAAACTTAACTTCTAGAGCAATACGTCACCGTTTTGGCAATTCAAAGTGAAATTACCAATTTTGCTAGGTAAAATGGGATTCGATGCACTGCACTTCCAAATTCGATTGAATAAAATAAAACTTTGACGAAATTCATTGTGAATAATTCAATTTGCTTAGCTTGTAGAGTTTGTAGTTTACCTAGCAAATAGACAAACATTTGTTGTGACTAGAGGATAAAATTGTTGAGAAAGCAAAATAAAATATATTGATCAAATATGAGTTTTTATTTGGGTCACCCAAAAACAACAGAGTCTTTTTGTGTTACTGGTTAATTATAAATTGTTTTCCAAGTTTCCTTTGACCCACAAAAAAAGAATTGTAACTTATCGTCGCTGGAAACAACTTAGGAGCGGCCCCTGAAGTTGTTCGGCGAAATGTAGGAAAGTGGAAGGCAACTGAAAATTAAAAGATATATTAAGACAAATGCCCCTTGGAACGCATTAAGGTCCCTAAGGGCTTTCACTTCGAATACGCTAAATTAAAGGGAAACAGGTTTTATTACGCGACTCGAATTGCAAGAGAAAAACAAAATTAATTACTTTCGATACGACCATGTTTTTTTCCCAGTTTGATTGATTTCGCGTTTTTTTTTTGTCTATTTGTTTGGGCTTTTTATTCAAATTCAATATGACTGGCAGGGGGGTTACTTGAAAAAAAGATTTTGCAATTCCATCGGCCAATAAAATGCTGTTTTTGCTGCAATTACATAATTGAAAACTCATTTGAATTTTGTATTTAGTCCAATCGGCCCCCTTCAGTTAAAACTTATCCTTCTGAATAATTCAAAATGTCCTTAAGAAATCCCAAACTATACAGACAGTAATTAAATGCATGAAAATTCGAAAGTTTCGAAATAAAGTCGTCCGCCTTTTAGCGCTTAATTGAAAACATTTCTGCGCGCCTGCACACTCCCAAAGAAAATTTTAATTATGCTGCAATAATTCAAATTAATTATGCATTGCCCGTCTTCTCTCTTACGTTTTAGCGGACGCTTCGATAATTTTCCAGGTCGGAATTATTTTCTTGGAGAAAATGTCAATTGAACTTAATAGCTGGATTAAGTAACCAGATGATTTTTGATAGAAAATATTACTCGAGTGAAGGACTACAAGCCTCAGCTCATTTAAAGTTATAGTTCCAGATATTATAAATTGTGATGGTTGGAGTGTTTAGGTTATGGACCTCTCCGCACTGCGATCTGATAATATTTAGTAGGTTCCCAGATTAAGGCTATAATGTTCCACAGCCGTTAAGGAGGGCTGCTCCAGATGGTTGAGCCTTCTGCTGCACAATGCTTCACAATTGCAAAGTATGTGTTCAGCAGACTCAGAGGCTTTTTCACAGTTTTGCTCGTATTGTCACAGCCTCTCTGTGACGGGGGGTGTAGGGTGGATAGATGAAGAGAAACTAGGTCAGTTTTATATGAAAAGGTGTATATTTGCTAAGAAGTCATTACGTCATGAATCCTCCAGGATGCATGCCCTTCCGTGGGAAGGGCCCCACGTTTGACGGTACTTAGGAAGGAAGGTCAGTTTAATGTTAATGTTATGTAGAATGTTAATCGTCGTTCAACTGATCCTCATCAAGAGGGGCTTTCCCAGGGTGGCGGTACTTGCACTAGATAACGATACAGTTTCCCAGAGTGGCTTTTCCAGGGTGGCGGTACTTGCACTGGGGAGACTCGATTCCAGAGGTGTGTTCCCAGGGTGGCGGTACCAATACTGATTCAAGTCTGTCTGTTGCTCGGCTTGTCCCACTATTAACATGAATTTATTGCTGAATTGCAATAAACATTCGATCGAATCGGCAATTGAAATGATAAGGTTGAATACCTGGCCCTCCTTTCCTAAGTAGTTAGTTGACATGCCCCCCCTCCATGAAGCATTGGACTCACAATGCTTCGAAGAGACATAACAAAAAAAATACACAAAAATACCATGATAATAATGTCAAAAAATACAATAATATCCTAATCCTAAAATATCCCTTTTTCATCCTAAATTATAAAATATCCCTGCTTAACAATTAATATATAGTCTAAATATCGAGTACAGTAAAAAATTAAATATTATAATTAACAAAAGTTTTTTATGGTGGGATGGGTCAGGGTGCATTATTATTCAGGTTACTACAAAAAATGTCTTACATAAAATTTCATCATCTTTACACCTTCAGCCATGGGTTTTTTCTTTTGGTCCGGTCCTGTATTCTGTATTGTGGGTCTGTTATGGTTCCAAGTACTTTATCCTGGTGGGTCAGCTAGATCGTGGGGTAATATCGGTCCCACGGTCTAAGTGTCGTTTCCTGGTTTGTTATGCTTCTTTCTTGTTCATTGTGCTGTATTCTGTCTTTCAAGTGGATTGGTTCTGGCTCTAAGTACTTCCTAACTACTACAGGTCAACATCAGGCCAATTTTAATGCAATAGAATGAAATGTCTAGAAACACTCTAAGGTTGAATAGACAATGAAAGAACACGATTTCCCCTGTCCCACCTCCAACATTCCCAGCGCTCTTTGGCCATCTTGTTGTTGTCTCCTCTGCTTCGCAACGGGAGGCAAACCACATCTCGCTCTAAAATCTAATACTTTTTTCCCTTGTATAATGAATAACTATTATTGATGGGATGTTATATCTTTCGGTGTTAAAGTTGCTCAATATATTGGGATATAGAATATCATCCATAACTTTTTGGAATGTAGCCGGCGTGTTCTTCAAACCAAAGGGCATACACAAGAATTCATAATACCCGTTTTCTGTGTTGAATGCGGTTTTTTCGATGTCGTTTTCATGCATCTGGATCTGGTGGAAGCCGCTAACTAAAATTAAGGTGGTGAAATACTAGCAGCGTCCCAGCTTGTTCAAGAGATCTGTTATGTTTGGCAATGGATATCTGTCATCTAAGCGTTTTGTATTAAGGCCCCTAAAATTTACTATACTATACTAAACAAAAAAATATTCAAACTGTTCTTCAAAGTGGGTATAGCAAAAACAACAAAAACATATAACACACAAGTTTGAAGTAAAAATAAATTGTTAGGAATGTTAGGATCAGGAACGCAATATTTTTGTACCTACCCACTACACCCACTACATACAAGTGATCCTTCATCCTCTGATTTCCTCTTATATTTAGCGAGTTTCTCTCCATACATCCCCCCTTCACCCCCCCACCCCCACTACACCCCCCTGCCCCCGTCACAGAGAGGCCGTGACATATGGTCTGGCGCCTCCACCATATGTCACAGCCTCTCTGTGACGGGGGGTGTAGGGTGGATAGAAGGCGAGAAACTCGCTCACTTTTATATAAAGAAGTCTATATTTGCTAAGAAGTCATTACGTCATGAATCCTCCAGGATGCATGCGTGGGACGAACCACACGTTTGACGCTACTTAGGAAGGAATGTCGGTTTAATGAAAATGTTACGTAGTTGGCTGTACTTGCACTAGATTATGATACAGTTTCCCAGAGGGGCTTTCCCAGAGTGGCGGTACTTGCACTGGGGAGACTTGATTCCAGAAGGGTGTTCCCAGGGTGGCGGTATTAACACTGGTTCAATTCTGTCTGTTGATCGGCTTAGCCCACTATTTATTTGAATTTATAGCTGAATTGCAATAAACATCCCATCGAATCGGCAATTAAATTAATAAGGTTGAATACCGGATCCTCCTTTCCTAAGTAGACAGTTGCAAAGTATGTGTTCAGCAGACTCAGACGCTTTTTCAAAGTTTTGCCCATATTTCCGGGTGGTTGCCCAGAGGGCAAAAGTAGCAGTGCTTGAGCGCCTGGAACAAGCTGCTACGACTCCAAATGCAGTCCACAATTTATGATTTAGGTACAAGGTTTGTATTGTTCAATGATCTTGTAGAAAAAACCACTTTGGAGTAGATAACCTAGGCAAACCTGAACTGAAGAGCATGACATTCAAAAAACCGAATCCAGACTGCTGTAAACAGATACAAGCTTGCTTACATCCAGCACCTACTTAACTTATGTAAATTTCCTAACAAACAAGCCCCATCAATAATCCCAATTTAACTTTCGAAACATCTTTGAATAATTTATTCTCTCAGATACTACTTACATAACTCACTTAAATCATTATCAAAATCTCCGGAATATCTAACGACCAAAACTACCCTGAAGCAGAAAGGGCCCGAGACGAAATATCGAATATTGGGGGGATTCGATAAGATATGTGCCCTTTGATTTATTTGCCTAATTGTAAAGTTTTGGATTGCTCGATAAAACCCTTGAAGTTTACAGTGGTTGTCGCAGGCAGGGAAATCGGAAACTTTCTTAAAATTTAATTTTGAAGTCGCGTTGCATTAGTAACTTTTGTCGATTGTCGCTTTTTGCGTTTTTTAATTTAATTAAGTTGATGAAAATTCATTCAACACCTTTAATGCTACAATACTGTTGGGGCAATATAACCAAGCCTGACAGTTAAATCTACTCTAAGCAGGAAAGATCGCTATCTTGTCCTAAGAGGCTCTATCCGACGAGCAGGACAATTGCAAATGTGACCATTTAGGGCCATTATGGGACCTGGCTCAATCGAAGTCAAGCCTGGAAAGCTTTCGTTGGCATCGCGACTTTAATCTGATTTATGTAGATTGTTGACAAAACTTTTTTAACTATTTTACATAAATAATTCAATTGTGGACGATTGTTGCTTATGGAAAGCTTGTCATTGTTGGCTTAACGAAATTATTATTATTCGAAAAGGCGTGTTAACATATTTACTTGAAGTCCTATTCAGCTGTCAGCACTTTTGTTACCGCTTTATTTGAATTTTTATAATCAACCAGGTACACCCGTCTAAACAAAACCATGATGGACTTGTCCATGTCAAAATTATATATTGTCTACTCTTGTAGGCCTTTTGTGACAGGATACATTTACATTTAGTTGTGTTGAATTTAAACAAAATTTCTTATTCATCAAGGTTCACAATAGCCACTTTATCTTAATAAAAAAAATATGACCATTAACTAGCTGATCCCTAGTTTAACCCAAATAGGCTGCACCAGACAACACCCGCTTTACTCAATCACCCAAAATGTCACACAAAGTCACAGTGGGTTGCTCCCAACGGGTGCCGAAGATAACAACTCATTTTATATTTACATAGGCTGCTACAGGGGGTGCAATAAATTGATTAGGGTCGTATATGAAAAAAAAAAACTCGTAGACGAAGCTATTGTCTGAATTTTTTCGATAGTTTATTTTAGATTATACCAGCTGGCTATAGGGTTATAAGGTAATGATCTACACAGCAATAACAATAAATTTTTATATACAAGAACAAACCAAAAGTAAAGTCATTTTGTAAGTTTTTGTGCCAGCACACAAAAAAGCCCCCTGAAACCCTTATACAAACTTAGTACATAAATACGAACAAATAGAGGGAAAATCGTAAAGATTCTGGCCGATATATTGGCAGAGGAAATTGCGCGACATTGACGACATAATATTTTATAGTGTCAATAAAACTTTTCCCTCTCTAAGCTGAGACAGTGTATTTAACTTTTTGATCGGCTACCGATCCATGAAAAACCCGTTCGCCTCGTAAAAAGGACCCTTTTTTAAAAATTTGGCGAGAATTCTAAAGGAATGTCCGGTTCTTAGGGTTATTTCCGTACCCCGTGAAGAATAAAGTGGATCCTTTTCAAGTTTCGATAAAATGAGATGGTATTTATATGTTGAGCAGTTGAAAAAATCAGGAAAATTCTATTATAACAGGCTAACTATTTACAAAAAGGTACCGTGTGCATTGGTGTGGATAGTTAGGATAGTGATGCCGCCGTCAACATACAGGAATTACAAAATATCTGTACTTTCTAATCTGTGTGCCGATCCTGTAATTGGTCATGATATCATGAAACAACACTGTCGTGTAAAGTTCAGTTTGGAGGGGACAAACCTCCCTTATCATTTTGCCGTTTGATGGAAGTGAAACTTGAACCGCTATCCTTATATTCAAACCTCACTACAAATTGTAGACCTATCATCACCAAATCACGCAGATACTCAGCTGAGGATGAACAATTTATAAAGCAGGAAATCAAGAATCTTTTGGAAGAAAATATTATTGAAGAAAGCAATTTTCCATGGCGGGCTCAAGTTTTAGTCACTCACAATGAAAATCGCAAACGACCTATGTGTATAGATTATTGACTCTACTAGACGCCTATCCGCTTCCAAAAATTGAAACATTAGTCAATAAGATGTCGAAATATGAAGTGTTTAGTACAATTGATTTGGAAAGTGTCTATCATCAGATACCCATCAAAGAATAGGATGAACCATACACTGCATTCGAAGCTGCTGGTAAGTTGTATCAGTTCCGAAGAATACCTTTTGGTGTAACAAATGGAGTTACTTACTTTCAAAGGGTAATTGCCTCAATAATTTCAGAAGAAAAATTGACAGGCGTTTATGCTTATTTGGATGATGTAACCGTGTGTGGCGAAAATCAAGAGAAACATGATCAAAATTTGAAGAAAATTCTGGAAGCTGTCAGAAAACGTGAACTTAAACTGAGTCAAAATAAATGTTCATATACTCAAAAATCAATCAATATCTTAGGCTACACTATAGAAAACAGATCTATGAAACCCGATCCGGACAGACTTTTGCTTTTGAACTTACAGGTACAGGGTGATCTATTATAAATGTAACCCCCTGCTAACTTTTTCATTTGACGTTTTTGACAGAAGTGTCAAATACAAAAGTTTCAAGAAATTGTCAAAAGTTTTTAACTAAGTCAGTTTTAGGCATACAGGGTGCGTCAAAAAAGTGCAGCAGTGTGAAGTTATATTTTTTTAAATGGAATACCCTGTATATTGTGCGCCTATTTGTTAGTCCCCTTTAACCTGATTTCAACGATATATGGTTTGATATGTTTATCCCTCGGTTTATCTTTAATAGTTATAAGGAAAAACACGAAAATTCCTTCCTAGGTCTCTCATGTTATTTTTTAAAAAATAAAAATAATAACTTAGACGTCTGGATTTATTATAATATTTCACCTTGTATATTAATGAATAAAATTTGAACAATAAACTGATAATAAAAAAAATCTTCAAAGCTTAAATGGTATAATTTTCCTTTTTTCAATATGAAACCTTAAAAGGGGTTTTCATGTTTTTCCCTATAACTGTTGAAGATAGACATATCAAATTCTATATCGTTGAAAACAGGTTAAAGGGAACTAACAAATAAGTGCACAATATACAGGGTGTTCTATTTGAAAAAATATAACTTCACGCTGCTGCACTTTTTTGACGCACCCTGTATGCCTGAAAGTGACATAAGGTCTGTTCCCACAGGAGTCTCTGACAGTTTGCAACCTGTCAGAAACAATCGCTCAGCTGAGTTACAGATTTATCTTGTAACGACAGCATTGAAAACATGTATGGGCGATGCTTACTGACAGTTTGCAAACTGTCAGAGACTCCTGTGGGAACAGACCTTTAGTTAAAAACTTTTGACAATTTCTTGAAACTTTTGTATTTGACACTTTTGTCAAAAACGTCAAATGAAAAAGTTAGCAGGGGGTTACATTTATAATAGATCACCCTGTACCCAAGAGCACAAGTGAACTTCAGAGAGTACTAGGAATGTTCTCCCATTATTCTAAATGGATACAGAATTTTTCAAACAAAATCAGAAGTCTCGTCAGCTGTAAGTATTTTCCTTTACTAGAAAATCAAATCGTGGATTTTGAAACGATAAAGACAGACATTGCAAACTCACTCCTTTGGTGAATAAATGAACATGAAACTTTAGTTGTGGAAACTGATGCATCAGAATTCTGTATAGCCGCGACTCTGAGCCAATCAGGGAAACCTGCAGCTTTTTTCTGAAGGACCTTGTCTGAATCAGAAAGAACGCATTCATCTGTAGAAAAAAAAGCGTATGCATGTGTAGAAGTGTTAAAAAAATGGACACATTCAGGCCTATGATGTATCATTTTCTGTTATTTCAACAGCAACGTTAAGTTGCCTGTCACTGTTTATTCTCTACGTCAAAATAGAGAGAAGTATAGATGTTGAGCTATAACATAGCTGTTAAAATAACAGTAGATACATCATAGGCCTAATTATCTAATGGGACGACATTTCAAAGTTGTGACAGATCAGCAAGCACTTTCGTTTATGTTTGATACTAAACATTCTAGTAGAATTAAAAATGAAAAAATCATGAGATGGAAACTTGAACTAGCTTGCTACAGCTATGATATCATTTATCGGCCTGGAAATAAAAACACAGCTGATGCAATCTCGAGAATTTCAGCAAGTTGTACAATAGACAAAATGTTCCAACTACATCAAGATTTGTGTCATCCGGGCATTACTAAGGTGTATCATTTTGTCTGAGTGAGAAACCTACCCTATTCTCTAGAAGAAATTAGAAAAATGACTGAAAAGTGTCCAGTGAGCAACAAAATCAAACCAAAATTCCACAAAAATTTCAATAGCCACCTGATTAAAGCTACAAAACCATTAGAACGCCAAAATATTGATTTCAAGGGAGCACTACCTTCAAAAGCTAAATACATGTTTACCATTGTGGACGAATACAGCAGATTTCCTTTTGTTTTTCCTTGTTCGGATGTCACAAGTACAACTGTCATAACATGCTTTGACCAGTTTTTTGCAATATTTGGCATGCCTGCCGACATTCATTCAGATAATGGACCATCTTTAGTATCTAAAGAACTCAGTGAATATGTGCAATCCCGAGGAATAGCTCACAGTCGGTCCACACCATCAGTGGCGGCTTGCATATAAGAGCACATGAGCACGTGCCCCCCTCGAGAAAAAAAAAATACGATCATCACATTATAATAATTTCGAATTAAAATTTCCGAATTAGCCTAATTATAAGCTCCCTATTCAATTAACGTCCGCTCCGCAAACTCGCAATGTGTCATATCCCTAACGCACCATTCAGTGCTCGTGCACCGATGCATCGGGTTCGTCGACAGCCATCGATATCATCCTTTTCTACTCGAATGTGCCGTCGAATCGGCATTGAATTCTAGCCCTTTCTCACTCGCACTGATAGGATTTGAAACTCTGCCTTTTTCTGTTCAATGTGGCACACATTTCTTGTGCCCAGATGAATTTTATTTATATTATTTTTAGATTTTGTCATGTTTTCAAGTTTAGCATAGAGGTAAGGAGAGGGAATTGAAGTTCTATGAGTAAGTCAAAGCTCAGAGTTCAGTGTGTAGTGGTTGTTTGTGTTTTCTAACCCGGTAATTAATAAATTATAATTTTGTGAGATATTTTAATAATTTTGTTTTGTTTTCTGGATAGTGGATATGGAAGTGGGAGTCGGATCGTCGAATTTTTAAGTTTTTTTATGACAATGGCTGTTTTTCTTATTTATTTTACAATATACATATAGATACTAAAAATTTTGTGATTGTGTTAGGCGATTGAAGGAGTAAAGTTTTTTAATTCAATCTTTGACATAGGAATCTTTCACAACATATTATTTTTTGGGGGGCTCAAAACAAACGTTTTTGGGCGTAGCACTCGAAAACATTTTCTGGGCTATCACTTCTGGGTCCTCTTACTTTAGGTGTGAACCCCTTCCACTAGAGGCCACGAGCCGCCACTGCACACCATATAACCCAGAAGGAAATGGCCAAGTAGGAAGATATAACAGTATAATTTGGAATCCAGTATTACTAGCTCTCGAAACAAGAAACTACGCAATTGAATAGTGGAAAACTGTCCTCCAAGATGCATTATATTCGATTCGCTCGCTTCTGTGTACCAGCACTAACTGCATACCTCATGAAAGATTATTTGCATACCAGCGAAGATCTACAAGTGGCACATCTATTCCATTTTGGTTGTCAACACCACAGAAAGTTCTTGTAAAAAAACAAAATAGGAAAAGCAAATATGATCCTTTAGTTGAAGAAGTAGATCTTATAGATGCTAATCCTGAATACGCCTGGATACGCTATGATGATGGGAAAGAAACTACCATTTCAGTGAAAAATTTGGCATCAAGGGGAGACACCACTCTTCTGAATGGTTCGAACAGCTCAACCTCATCTGAAATTATTCAAGATGATTAACTAAATCAACCTAATGCAGCGGTTAACTTTTCTGATTCTGATGCAGGTGGAGCTAGAACAGAAACATTTCAAGGACTCAAAAGAAATCGAAAATCGCCGAAGTATCTTGAAGATTACCAGAAAAATTAACCCGGGCAAATGTGATAAATTATGTTTGCCACCTTTCATGTGTTGAATTGTCAATCTGACTTTATTTAAATAGTTGTGGACACTGGGAAACTCCAACATTTTCCAGAACCTTGGATGTTATGAGTAATTATTATACATTTTAGTTGAGCAAAAATAATTTTTTTGCATTTTCTTGTCTTCGGAGACGTTATTTACTTACCTACTATGTGTGAAAACTCACGAGACGAGAGAAAACGAGACGAGACGAAAGAAAAGCTTTCTCGTCTCGTATCGAGGGTCTTACGTCAAAACGAGAGGCTCATTTTCACTCCAACCTTCGAGACAAAACAGGAGAATGCGTATTCTCGTCAAGTCTCGTCTCGCGGTATTACTAAGTCAAGCGCCGTTTTCTACAAAACTTGATTCTGGAAATTTCTCGATTCAATATCTTTCGAAGAAAAATTGAAGACACAATAATTGAAGAACTTCTGGAAGAAATACGAATCAATAAAGGAAACTTGAAATGTTACTGCTGGTAAGTTTCAGCCTTCAATAGGAAATTTAAAGAGAGGCACCAAATGTTACTGCTGCGGAATAACAGGGCATTTCAAACGAGACTGGTTGAGATCTTGCTTTCCTTCTGGTGAATCTTGGCTTTCGATGGAGAAGTTGCAACAGACAGATTTCCATATTAAACATCGTGCTGGTAAACTGTATAACAACGCAGGTACCTTACCCATGAGTTCGATGCAAAAAATGCCTCGTAGTTGATCAGATCTTAAGGAGTTCCTGTTAGAAGCTTTCGATTTGAAACGAATCAAAAACAGAGTTATGAACAATATAAAAGTGATCAATTCCTGAACCTGACGGAATAGATCGCCTACAAACTGGAAGAACGAAAAAGACAAACCTGAAACAAAGAAGATTGGCCGAACACGATATAATAAAACCAGATTCAAACAATGATTGGTTACTGTTAAATATCAGTTTATCAAACAACAATCTCGTCCGTTATTGTATTTTCTTTCTGTTGTATTCTAACTAATTTTTCATGTAACCATAGCGTCTTCATATTCTCCCCTTTTGTTCATTAAGAGAGTCTCCTCAAAAATAAAATTACGCAAATTGTGAATTTTTTTGCTCGTCCTTTTACAAGACTCTCCACGGCAATGCTGTAAGTAATTTACATCAAAGGCCAACTTATTTTTCCGGTGCATTACCATAGTGCCATGCCTCGAGCTGCATAAACTTTAAAAAAAGGACCATTAAAAAAAGGTTTTTCATTAGCATATTTTCTTGATTATTATGCAGACTTTTCCCTCAATTGTTTGAATTTTCAATGAAAGCGAACATTAATTAATAGACGATACAAGGGACCCAGGTGATCCCAATTTTGCATGAAAACCAACCAATTCCTGGCGATATTAATACAGAGCAAAGGGTCCAGGTGACCCTCGCTAAAGTTGACAGCGTTTAACCATGATTTAATTGTGGCTGTGATTTATGGCAGAGCTGTGACATCGTATATTGTGTCTGGGGGCTCTCTCGTTTTGTGAGTTACACCCCGTTTTCGGGGATGATTTGGTCATGGGGTGCCTGAATTTGATGAGAAGTCGTTTTCATTTAATAGCCTATCGTATTTTTGAAAATATATCATTTTAATTCATTCAGGCCATTTATCTATTGAGACATTGTGCCTCATGGAAAAAATTGCCACGTCATCAGACCGTCGCCTTAAAGGGTGTGGAAGTGTCAATGTAATAAGAGACTTCAGTTTGAATAAGAAATTAATTTGTCAAGTATACGATTTATAGTTTTTTATCGACCTGTTAGTTGAAAGGGGCGAAATTAAAGGCGTTTGATATTTGAATAATTGCTTCAAAAGCAAAAGTTTTCGAAAAAAAAAAGTTCCTTTTGATAACAAAACTTTTTCTTTGGGGGTGAATTTTAATTGCCAACCATAATTAAATTTTTAAAATACTTTTCTCGCTCCTCAACCAAAATAAAAACAACACTACCAGCTTTTAGGCAAACATTTCGGCTTGTGACAACTTTCGGAATGAGAACATGAAAAACCACTTCTTTAGTTTAATTAAAAAGCTTTAAAGTTTGTTAGGAAAAATCAAAATAAAAGATTATTTTCGGATTATTATTGCATTTCAAAATACAAGAAATGTCCATTTAACGGTATTAGATTTTTCACTGAAAGTTTCTTAAGTGCTGCATATTATTTTCTAGCAAATACTGTCTTCATTACCTCACTCTCGAATCGTGGTGTCGTCAAATCAATTACCTCTTTATCTTTACATTTCGGCGAATTATTCAAAACGTTATCGATCAAGCCGACATTTTTAGCTTCTGTGGGTGTCATGAAATTATCACGCTCCAAACTAGTCTCGACTGTTTCCAGGGTCATAGTTGTGTGTTTTTCGTACAGTTTATTAATTTGTTGTTTGATTTTTAGGATTTCTTGCGCTTGAATTTTTATATCTGTCGCTTGACCAACGACTCCTCCAGATGGCTGATGTATCATTATTCTTGCATTCGGTAAGGAATTTCTCATACCTCAAATTTAAAACTTAGAAATTTCAAATAAATTGCATGATTAGTTACCTTTTGTTCCAGCAGCAAGTAATAAAGACGCCATACTACAACATTGTCCTACGCACCAAGTCGATATAGGCGGCATAACGTACTGCATAGTATCGTAAATTCCCAACCCCGAAGTTATAACCCCACCAGGTGAATTTATATACATATGAATGGGTTTGGTGGTCGACTCGGATTGCAAGTAAAGAAGCTGAGCTATTGTTACTGAACTAGTCATGTCGTTTATTGGGCCCATGAGGCAAATAATTCGTTCCTTCAGGAGGCGGGAGTAAATGTCGAGCGCTCGCTCACCTTTGCCGGATTGCTCTATGACTATTGGGACGTGATGGATAGGTAAAGTTGCGAATCTCGATATACATTTTACTAGGTATTGGGGGCTTAGATTTTGGGTTGGAATTGGCTTGAACATTATTATGATTAGCTTGGAATTTTGATTAGTGACATTTTCGATGTCAAAATTTGTGTATGACCGGAAATATTACAACGTTCGGATTTAGCATTTAAGATTATCACTGGCATGTAAAGGCAAATTGTGGAAGATAATGAGATAGAATCCTCTTATTGGAGTTCAAATGGAAAAGAAAAATGTACATGGTATTTTAAACTGTACAATTCTGTTCTCAAGTTTATTATTTTTGTGTTAGATGGCGCTAGTAGTAGTTGAGCTGTCAACACCAGTTGGTGTAGGAAATGGGATTATGGGAAAAAGTCGGTTCTGTTCAGTTCTGTTGTTGACATTAGAAATTGAAAACGGCATTTAATTACGTCCTGTGAAAGTTTAGTTTTTGCTATTGGAAGTTAATAATAAATAAATATACTGTTGTATTATTGAAGATCCACGAACCTTCTAGAGGTTATGGGCCCAGAAGAGCCGGAAAAATAGTAAATTACTGTGGAATTTGCAGGAAAAAATTTGTGAGGTTAGAAGGTGAAGTGTAGGGCGAAAGCAGGGAAAAATACACAGATCGGAACAACGTAAAATGGCGGAAAAGAATCTTAATCTGAATTTTTGTGTCAAACCATTTGATGGCGCAGCCTATTCGAACTGGAATTTCAGGATCAAGTTACTGCTGGAACAGCAGGAAGTTTTGTCGCTTTTAACAGAGCCATAGCCTGATCCTACTGATGCTGATAAGTTGATAATACAGTGTTTATCAGATAATATTCTGCGATTTGTCGAAACAAAAAAGACAGCAGCTGAAATAATGCAAGCCTGGAAAATACATATGCGAAAAAAGGCATTTCCACGCAGGTAATGCTACAAAAGAAGCTTAGAGGCTTGAAATATGGAGAAGGAACACCACTGAGTAAATTTCTCACCGAATTTGACAATACAATATGTGAGTTGAAGGCAGCAGGTAGAAAATCGATGAAAAAGAGCTAATCCTTCAATAGGGAATTCTCATGAGAAATAAATATGGCTTATTTTGTTTTTTTCTATTTTGGTGTCATATAGAAGTCTTTTCGACACTAAAAGTAGTTTCGAAAAGAAACTCTTTGTGACACCCTTTTTTTACTTATCGAAGGTTGGTAACACTGGCTGACTGATGGCCATCGAACTGTCATTCGCGATAAAAAATAATAGAAGATTTCTATATTTGGCATGTAGTGTTACCAACCTAAATATATGAAATCAGGAAATATGAGAATAAAATTTCCAAGAAAAGTTTTTTTTTTTTAATTAAACAATACCATAATAGAAAAAATAGTATAAAATATTCGTTTCATAAGACATTTTATCGCACGAGCCCTATATTAGAAAACGAGCCGGAGGCGAGTTTTCTAAAGGGCGCGTCTTATGAAACTTGTATTTTAATGTACTATTATGGTGCACATTTTTCTGTAAAATATTGAATATGAGCAGTTTTGTATTAAATTTATGGATATTATAGTCATACGGCAATTATTAGTTTTAAATTGAAAAGTTTCGCGCGAAAAAGTTACGTTTGACATGGCCGCTTCCAGTGACGTCAACTGTGTGTAAACTAAGATTAAGGGTAGTTTACACTGATCGTAAATCCACGGTCCACACTTTCGTGGTTCACTCTTGAGTCGTGGAACGATTGGTCCACGATAAGCCCACGTCACGCCACGACTGATATTGAACCACTATAAACGGGTCTATAGAGGGAAGATTGTCAGACTGCGCTTTTCTAAATCCTGTATCAATCATGATGAACTATTTGAAACACAAAATGTCACAATATGACACTAAATACGGAGACACTACATAAACTGCTTTCAATGCAGTCGAAGGTTCGAGCTAAGCGATTCTTTTTAACAGTTTGCAGTGTCAGAGGCTCTTGTGAGAACAGACCTTAACGTTGTGTTTACAGACATTTGACGTCACAAGTTCCACCATCTTGAAGTTAATCGTTTTCGCGCCAACGAAAATAATTTGAAATTTAAAATAATTTTTTTATTTTAATGAGACCATGGAACAAAAAGAACATATACGTTTTATATTTGAAAACATAAGCAATAAGAAAAAAAATACTTTGAAAAATATGATTGTTCCCTATTATTGTCAACCATGCCGGAATCTTTCCAAAATGTCATAACAGCAATCGACATTATCTTTTGTCAGAACCAAAATGCAGTCGATATTGGTTTTGAAAAGAACAAATTGCTCATGGAAAAATCTAGACAGGCAAAGCTGAAAGAAGAAGACAATCCAAATATGGAATCTATGTCAAGAAACCAAAGGGGGAAGAGGAAACCGGAGAAGGCCTAGTGGAACATATACCTAGAGGGAATTTCAGCCAAAGTCGTGGTGTTAATAATGTAGCCACACCCCATTCAACAAGTACCGAAATTGAAAAACTGAGGTGCGATAACGGGGGAGAGTACATGTCAAGAGATTTTAAATCATTCTCTAATCACAATGGAATAAAAATTCAATATACTGTGGCATACAATCCAGAACAGAATGGAACTGCAGAACGGTTTATTCGTACCATTATGGAGAAATCAAGATGCTTGATATTTGACGCAGAAATGAGAAAAGAAATGTTGGGTGAAGCTGTGTGAGTGTGTATTTGATAAACCGAATAGAGCGGAAGAGCATTAGAAAATCATAAAACCCCAGCAGAAATAATCTAATATGGAGAAAATAAAATTATTTGGATGTAATGCATACAATTTAATACCGAAGGAGATGAGAAAGTCAAAGTTAAACCCGAGATCAGAAAAAATGATTATGGTGGGTTATGCAAACGATGAGTATCGCTTGTGGAATGAAAAAGAAGGGAATATAGTATATGGAAGGAATCGAAGAACCGAAGAGGGAATTAGACAACCGAATAATACTCATTACAAGTGAAAGTGGCGAAAATAAACCAGAAGATGATAGGAATTTCCCCGAAAAAAGACAAGAAAATGAACAAAAAAAGGAAAAATGTAAAGAAATCGAAAGACAGAACAACATGGAACAGAGACAAGCAAGAAGAAGTTCAAGAAGAATAAATCCACCAAAGTACTTTCAAGATTATGAATTTGAAAATGATATGAACTTCTTCGCAGCACTATCAGCAGGAGATTTGTTTGCAGACGTGCCAAAGTTTTTTTCAGAGGGAGTCGTGCAAAATCATGGATGGTAAGAAGCTATAAAAAAAGAATTAAGTGCTTTGGAGGAAAATGAAACATGGAAGTCAGTGGTACCACTAAGAAGTGCAGAAATAATTGACTCAAGATGGGTTTTTAGTGAAAAGGTTGTTGAGGGACAAGTGAAAAAGAAAGCTCGATTAGTGGCAAGAGGTTTCAAACAGAGTGTAATCGGTGATGATGTGTATGCTCCTGTAGCAAAAATGTCTAGTGTCAGGTTGCTTTTGTGTTTGTATGTAGAATTCGACTTACAGGTATGTCAGTTAGATATTAAGTCTGCATTCTTTACTGGAACGCTGAAAGACCCTGTTTTTATATATCCTCCAGAAGGACTTAATGTCAAAAATCCAAATTTAGTATGTCAATTACAGAAAGCACTCTACGGTCTACGACAGTCACCAAAATGCAGGAATTCATTATTTAATGATAGCTTGATTAATCTGGGTTTTCAGCGATGTTAGAAGGATCCCTGTCTATATTTTTTACTGATACTACATATCTTTTAGTACATGTACAATCATTGAGAAATATGAAAGCAAAATGATTAGCAGAATTGTGTCTATCTTGAAAGAGTAACCGACAGCGATATATTGGACATGTCAGAGATTATTCAGCAAGACTTGGAATCTAAAGCCAAAAATGATCTATCGATTATTACAATGATTGACCCCATGCTCACTTACGCTGCAATAGTATGGTGGCCAAAAGTAAAACAACAGACAGCGCAAAACCGATTGGCAACTGCACAAAGGTATGCAAGTCTTGGAATTACAGGGAAATGAACACCTGTCCAATCGCTGCAAATGAGATCATGTGCCCCCCCCCCTTCTAGATATAATAGTCAGGAAAGAGGCCCACATGGGAGCTTCGAAAATAATGCAGACCGTAAAACCAAAGAAAGGGGACTTTGTCGGCCACACGAACATTATGAGAAAATGCATAAATATGAAGACAAAACTAGTTGACCACATGCAACACAGATACGAATTTGAATACTCTTTCAAAGTGACAGAGCATGAGACTGGAGCAGGGGGTATACGGCCCAATTTGTAGACTATCAACAGCTCTAGGAGAATGCCCAACCATGTTTCAAGCAGAAATATTCGCATTAGAACTTTGCGCTAGAAAGTCTCTCGAAAGAGACCTGCGAAGATCTATATCAACTCCGACAATCAGGCAACACTAAGAGCTCGGAGTAGCTCTGTCACTAAGTCCAGACATATGGGACTACCCACAACTCCTGAAGCATCTGACGTCTTGCAACAGAGTCCCCTATGCCAGGGCACCAAGAAGTCAAGAGGAATGAAATATCAGATCAACTTGCGAAACAAGGAGCTGTAACACCATTCCTTGGACCACAACCATTCCTTGGCATTGGGTGGAGGCTTAACAAGCCTCCCCCTGGAACACGACAAGCGGAACAATTTATCTCGCCCTAGTCAATGAAGACAAAGGAAATCATTGACCCTAAGTGAAGTGGATCTAAGGCTGCTTAAGACCTCCTTGGGGTGTAAGCCGTATCCCTTCAAGGTATTTCATCCTTTTGCAGATGTGAGCAGGAATTTACACATTAAATCTTCTTTAGTTTCTGATGCTTGTTTGCAATATTGATCTGCAGTAGTCGTTGTCCGATTTGCCTATTGTTTTAAGGTGATATTCCACCAGGCAATGTCCAGCGAGCTGATTGACAACTGTTCATTTCAAGAAGTTGTTAAGATCTCTTTGCTGGATTTCACCTCTGATATGCCCGTTCCTTAGTCAAAAGGCGCAAATGTTTCCCGTTCCATGAAAAAGTAAACATCCCTAAGCTAAGACACGTTGATTGAAGAAGAGTAAAAACAATTTTAAAAAAAGTCCAAGTGGTACGAGATTGGTCTAGACCAAAAAACAAATATGACCTAGAAAAGCTTCCTTGGAGTCTATTTGTCAAAGATTCTGAAAATAAGGGGTTTTCATTCGGGCTTAATGGCCGTCGTAATTTGGAATTCCTTGCTGGACGTTTCGCTAGCAGGCGTGGCTAGCATCTTCAGAGGTGCTTCCATGTCCGATTCTGGTAGCCGACGCGTCCCGACCGTAAGTTGTATTTATGTGTGAGTGGCTGTGGCGGGGGAGGGGCGCGGCTTCGCGGCACTTGGCTAATCTCAACTTTCTCTGTACTCAATGGGATCTTTCTTGTGTTTTTGATGATCGGGTTCCAGATTTGGTTAACTTCTTGGAGAACTTCAACAGGAAAGAAGAAACACTAAAACTTAACCAAATCTGGAACCCGATCCTCAAAAATACAAGAAAGATCCCATTGAGTACCAGAGAAAGTTGAGATAAGCCACACAAGCTGGAAAACAGATTGCCTCTAGAAGTAGTTACAATTCCCAATCAGAAGCAATCATAGTTGCTGACGCATTACTGGAAAACTTCATCCATACTCCGGGTATCGATAGAACTTCATACCGATCAGGGGAGGAATTTTGAGTCAATATTGTATAAAAAAAGTTAATGCTTGGTAGACAACCTCCAAGTTCACGTAATTGATTTCCAGGACAGGCTCAGGTATAGATTACGTACGTCTGAGCAGAAATAGAATGGGTTTGATAAAGACGACACCATCTGGTTGTTTCAGTCACAATGAAAGGAGGGAGTAGAAGATCAACGATTTGATGTAGAGGATTGAATTTACTCCGAAAGTTGAGCCAAAGGTTGTACACGCGTAGAAAGGTTGTCTCAATACAGAGGCAAGATTACATCGATTTGGCCACGATCAGGTAAAGCTATTCGGGGCAAAAGCTTTAAGGGACGACAGCGACACTATTATAAATCTATGAAGTTGTGGAAATTGTGCACAATCTTGGAATACTGCCCGATGACTAGAAAATTTGCAAGTGAATTTTTACTTAGTGGTAAGAGAGTGAGTTGTGATTTAGTTCTGTGACTAGTAGTTGAAGCATAGTGCTTGATCAATATTCTTGTTACAAATAATTCTGCAATTGAAATTCAACATTTTTGAAACTTTTTGATGACATAAATTAAAAATCTCAGAAAGAACCGTTACGTCTTTTTTGAAGCTTTCCACAGTAAAACCAAGCAGCGGCAATAAAAGAAAAATCCCATTTTAGCCCGAGGAAAAAAATTCCAGCGCGGTGAATGCACAGAAAACACTCAGGTGTTGCCTACGCTTTTTATCCAGGACGTCTGGAAAGCTCTAATGAAACGAACACGTAGCCGAACCGAGACGCAATCCGGGTCAGTTCGCATCGGCGGGCACTCTTTATGCCACTTAAACGCAACAGAAAAAAAAAACCAGGAACAAAGGATTTTGCGGAGCGTAACGCACACAAGTCATTTGTAACTAAATCGCAACCCCTCTGCGTAAAAAAAGAATCGCCTCCGGGGAACGACGGACGGGAAAAACTCTTCTGATGGTTATTTTTCCGCACAAACCAACGAAAATAGAATTATCATCGTGAAAGCGATTATTTTGATTTCCCAGGCACGTTAATAAATACTATTTGTTACGGGGATTTTGTTAAAAGGGTTTGATGTTTTTTGGAAAAATAAAATAAAATTCAATTTGATTCCAGTACAACTATGAAATATTTTATCTACAATCACAATATTTTATCTACAATCACCAAAAGTTCTTTTGACCTGCATTTTATTCAGCTCGAATCCGATAGCGTGCGTTTCTCTCAATTGCGGTTTCGTGTCTACTTTACAAATAACCAAAACAAACTTTTCAGTTTCGTTAACTTTCCTTTCAACGGCGACGACTATGCTATGCTAAACTTCTTTCCTACAAATTTCAATTGATCAATGTTGCTTAAGCCCATAGGCGAAAGTTTCCGATGAAAAGCGTCTGATTAACCATTTCCCTTTCGAATTTAAAACATCAAGACAAAATACCTATGCCAGAGACATGATGTGTGTGATGAAAATCCCTTGAGTTACCCTTCCTATTATAGGGTCACGTGTCGCACGCCATCGGGCGATTAGTTTTATTATTTTCCCTTGCCATTGTTGCAAGGTTTGAACGACGCTAAATACGGAAATCGTAGCCGGTCTTTGCCGAAATATTCATCCGATTTCACGGCTGCTCTCTCATTAGTTTTGCTTCAGCGAAAATGTATGGATATCGTTAGAGCTGACGGAAAAGGAACGTGCTAAATCAGGCATTTTTAATTCCGATTCGGAGAGGGGTAGGATAGAGAGCGAAACCAGCTTTGTGGATAACTTTCACGTGGTAATTAGACTGGGATAAATTTATCTAATTTGGATTTGGTTATTTTTTCATTCAAATAGTAATTCGTATTATTATTGTTTGGTATTTTGCTATCTTGGAAGTTAATTCAAGAATGTACGACTGTCACCTTTTTTTTGGTTTGTATTTCATTTTACCAGCTAAGCAATTTTTTGTAGAGCAAAACTGTAAGTGAGGATAAATTTACTAGAATTGAGCCAACTCTTTTCTGATATAGGATTATCGAGAGAGTAGGAAGAGAATATTTCATCAGAAAGGACAACTTCAAAAGTTTTTTTATTAACATCATCTTTGTCATTAGATTAATGAAACAACGCTGAATGATTTTGAAGCAGAATAACAACATGAAATTTTTCTAAAAACTTCGTGGCAACTTACTTCTCCAGAATGGGACGAGCTTAGAGTAGTTCATTATTTCTTCAGACTTACAATTCGATCTGGCTATCTTAGAAACCCAGTTGATTCATCCTTTGAGCCATCCCTTGGAATTCCAAATTTGTATGAGGAAAGCTAAGATGCTTAGTTGACTAGTTATATTGATATTAAAATTTGAAAAAGAGGACTAAAAGTGAACAGCAATAAAAAAAAAATCCATTTTAGCTGAAAATTCTTGTCCTCTGCCTTTCATTGAATAAAAATACATGAAAGCAAACATTTAAACATATGTACGTAGTTGGCTCCACGCAAAAAGGTCCAAAAATATTTGTGTAGCGATAAACCGGAGGGACATAAAGCAACATTTTGAGCTTTCAAAAGCGTTTTCTGATATCAAACGGATGTTTTTGAGGGAAAAAGAGATCACAATGTAAATCGGATATTACTTGCTTTCGGTTGGGTTTCCGCTTTAAATGGATCGCGTCTTAAGATGTGAACCGCTCCGCAGGATGTCAGGTTTTGAAAAATTTATTAGCTTCTTTTCAGGTGTTTAAAAATGCTTCAGCAAGGAAAAACAATTATTAGAAGAAGTAAAATCACTTCAGTTTTAGAATGTTACATACATTTATTATTCCCCTTCCGCACTAAATAAACTTTAACCAAGTATAATTTGCAAGCTCAAAATGCATATTCTAGACGTGTTCAGTCAAATATATTTTATGATGAGCAAAAATCTAACATAAACGAAGAACAATAAGGAAATGTTAAGTGCCCCCGAGCCGAGCAAGTAAATTTCGCCCCGAAAAGTTTAATTAAAACCATGTTAGCGATAATGAAGATGTCGAATAATTTATAGAGTCTAGTTTTAGTAGCTAACATTACATTCCGGTAATGAGGTAATTATTATGATAGACGGGTTGTTAGGATTTTAAAATACATAGCAGAGTAAATCTGGATACGTTTGTCCTCGTGTTAAACAGTGCATACCGTAATTATCAAGCTTTAAAACACAGGGTGCCATTCTCCACGTAATCTATGGGGAGAAGTGGAACGATTTAAGGAGAACTTAAAGTACATTACGTGCTCCAACAACTCGAAAACTCGTTTAGATTAACCAATATCTTATATCTTAATTCTGCTTACTACGTCTTGTCTTGAAACAAGAAAATTCATTATTCTAACCTGGAGATAATTCATTATTTTAACCTGGATAATTTATTTTCTTCGCCACAATAAATAAGTTTTCGAGGTATAATATTTTACTTCTAACCAAGACCAAATGCACGTCAGCAAATACGTTGCGTGATGTTTGGGCATTTTCATTTATTTGCAAGAATTACTTCATAACGAACATTTCTTACGGCCAAAATCTGCATGGTAAGTCCTAAAAAAGATAGTTTAAACGAACGAGTACTTGAATCGAGTAACTAACATCATTGCAAAGTGCAACTTTATCTGTTAGAACTTTAACTAGTTTTACCTGAATGCCGTAAGGCTTCGCTGAAACCTTGCGAAAAGTTTCCGGTGTGCGCTACGGTACGGAAAATCAGCTTTCATGTATGTTCCGTCGTATTAATAATAATTTGGAATAAGTAAGTGTTATTTCTATAGGGCTTTAGGATTCTTTAGCAAGAGAAGGATTAATGTTTTTGGAGTTCAAGTTTTGAAATTATTGTTTTTCAGTATGGCGGCTTGTATTTAGCCTCTTTGGTAAGCTAAATAATTTATTTTCGCCACAAATAAATTGCTTCAAAAATATTTAATCGTATTTTAAGCTTTGAAAAACAGAGTAATTTCCGTTGGGTTAGATTCGACGAGATTTACGCATTTAATTTCGTTTTTACGCCGCATAATCGCTTAATTCCTTTGGGAATACAAATTTTTTTTCATAGCCCGAATAAATTCTAATCAAAATGACTTTTTTCGATTAGAAATATGAATATGAACCATGGAGGCTAGTTGTTTTCCTCACAATTTTGAGTTCTCAGTATGATCTCGTTGTCTTAAGGATTGAGCCGTGAATCTTCACTTGTCACACTCAACTTGGTGCAACTAATGGGATTTATTCTAGTAAAACGACCAAATGACAAATCGCCTATAATATGCTCAACATGCTCTATTAGCCTTGAGTTCGGGAAGTGGAACAGTTCGGTTCCTGATTTCGGAAAAAAAGTTGAAAAGTAGAATTCAGAAAGCATTCGAAATAATTTATTCTGAAAAAATTAAAACATGTTCCTTGACATAAGCTTTCCCAGAAAAACCACCAAAATTAATTTTCAACTAAAGAGTCTAGAAGGAGATATGAACAAGAATTGCTAGCCTCTTCTGATAAGCAGTTTTATTCCTATATAAACAGTTCAAGACAACCACGAACTGCACCCTGAGATGAGAAGGAAGTTGCTGATTTGTTTGCCAAACAGTTCCAGAGTAAGTTTCCAAGAGATGTAAGCCATATGACTAACTTGGATCCTGATACATTCTATACTAGTTCACTTGAAATTGTAACTTTTACACCCGAGAAATTGAAGACTGCACTCAAATCACTGAAGCCAGATTCTAGTTCAGGAAAGGATGCGATCCCTGCGATTTTCCTGAACAAGTGTGCTGCAGTTCTGTCACATCATTTCTCAGCCATGAAGAACAATATTCTTAGGCAGGGCAAACTACCAAGGGAGTGGAAGAATGCAATTGTAATGCCTATTCCCAAGAAAGTAACTGTAAATTATAGGCCCATTAGCTTAACAAGCACCCTTTGCAAATGCATGGAGAAAGTCCTGGTACCTTAGATGACTACTTGTAAATGGAATTATCCTACCTTCTCAACATCGGTTGGAAGGTCCACTTTCACAAACCTGCTTACCAAGGCTTATGACTGGACAAGGGCAGATGATTCTGGCAAGTCTGCTGATATATTTTACTTGGAATTTGGAAATACTTTTGACATGGTAGGTAGCATTTGGGCGGCTTCTTCGTAAACTCCATCACTATGGTATAAGAGAACTTCTACTCAACCTGATCCAAGATTTTCTGCAGGATTTGTGATAAGGTGCATTTTTCAGATCAGGTGGCAATAAGTTATATATTTTGGAGGCTGAGTACAGAAGAATATACCGACACTTAGTGAGTTTGAAATAAGGCGTGATTGTACAACTATTGAGTAATTGCATTGTAAAGATACTATGCGAGGTAATGTGCAAATGTTTCCTATTCTTGAATAAGAACCTAATCACTGACTTTATATACAGTGCCCGCCAAAAAGTTTGCAACAAATGGGAAAATATTTTATTATTAAGATATCAAAAAATTTTTTGCGTGGGATCGATTCAGCATACCAATCAACAAAAAAAATCACTGTGACAGATGTCATGTGACCACAGTCATGGCGTCAAATTTAAAAAGTTCGCCTTAAATATGTGATAAGTGGAGTTAGATGACCAGAAATCGAAAAATTGTAGAGAGAAAAGTGGTTCAAGATCCGATTTTACGCCCATGTGTCAATTTTTAAATACAAGGATTTTTAATAAATATCAATTTTTTAGCCTGTTTTCTGGTAATTTGAGAAATATCGAAAACATTTCGCAAAAATATTGGCTTAATTAAATTTAGAAAAGAGGTATTGAATCATTTAAAAAGATTTCATGATAGTTCTAAATGTGTTATTTCACTTTGAATTATGTAGTTTCACTTTGAATTATGTGAACCAGGCGGAAAGTTTTTGATATTTTTCAAATTACCAGAAAACAGGCCAAAAAATTGATATTTTTTAAAAATCCTTGCACCCTTTTAAAAGTTGACACATAGACGTAAAATCGAATCCTGAACCACTTTTCTCTCTACAATTTTTCGATTTCTGGTCGTCTAACCCCACTTATCGCACTTATCACATATTTAAGGCGAACTTTTTGAATTTGCCGCCATGACTGTGGTCACATGACATCTGTCACAGTGATTTTTTTTGTTGATTGGTATGCTGAATTGATCCCACGTAACATTTTTTTTTGATATCTTAATAATAAAATATTTTCCCATTTGTTGCAAACTTTTTGGCGGTCACTGTATATTTGGTTAATTTGCAGAACCTTCGCATCAATATATAGCTGCTTAGAAGAGTACATTCTAGTCTTATTTAGTATTACTTTTAGAATATATTTTAGAGTAATATCTAGTGGTAAGATAGTAGTTTTATATGATCCACCCCAAACCGTGTTACAATAAGAGATAGTCGATTCTATTAGGGAGAAGAAGACAATTTTTAGCATCTCAAAACTCATGAATTGCCTGAGCTGAACTTAAAAATAAGTTTACGTATTTTATCACAGACATACTGAATATCCTTATCCCATCTTAGATATCTATCAATCAAGACTCCAAGATATTTGATTTCATTTACTCCTTTGATTCTGATATTACACTGACAGTTTTCAAAGCTGGTGAATGATAATCTCATCTAGGTTTGTCCCATTAAATTTAGTGACTGAAAAATTTATAAAATAGGACTTGCTGCAAGCCTTAATACTCTTTAATGAACCTTCAGCATTTCATTTAACTTCAGCCCAGTCCTTACCTTTGACTACGACTGCAGTATCATTCGCAAAACACACCACGTCACCCTGTTCTGGAGGCAAAAGACTCAACAGTTCATTGACATATATAGAAAATAAGACCGGACCTAGCACCGAACCCTGTGGTACACCAAAATCCACTTTTTTGTTCAAACCAACAACATTTTTAATTTTAACACTTTGCGTTCTATCTTCCAGATATGACCGAAATAACTGAAGTACAATTCCTTTAATGCCTGCTTTTTCCAGTTTTTTTAAAAACATTCGGTGTGTCACAGTCTCAAACGCCTTTTATTCAATATAATTAGTGGACACTGCAAGTGCCAGTTATGTGAGCTCAGTGACAGCCACCATCTAAGGGTTTATATCAAGAAGCTCTGTAAAGAGAGATAGGCCAGGCCTTTGCGTAGAAAATTCTTGTCCAATCGAGTAGTTTATAATTGAAACCGACTTAGTTGGGACACTGTAATTGCATCTTCAGTCAACCTGTTTAAAAACAGACTGCTGGACAGAGAAATAGCTGAATGGACAAGATCATTCGTGCCCTATACCAATTAATAAATAGATATTTTAACAGTGGTAGGATAGTAACCGACTCAATATAATAGTCTCATCGGCTTATTTTTACCACTCACTACTCTGTACAGTCAAATCCCTCGTGCTACAAACCCGTGCGATAAATACAAGACTTTTGAATATTTTTCCAATAAGATAGGCTATGCAATTTCCAGAACAACATTGTTTACATTCTCATTCCAAGGGTAAATGGGCAAATTTGAATAAAAAAAAAGACTATACTATCCTTTGTCTTTCCCCTTCAATGTATCCCCATACCATCCGAAAATATTATGCCTGTGCATACACCGGCTTCTCCCCATATATCAAACATATTGATTCGGAAATTATATTGGATACGAGTTGTCAGGGAGCTTATCGCTATAGGGCCATACAATTGAGAGGGAACCCTTCATCGAGCTATCACCTCTGACGCGCTGGCCACGTTAACTTATTATTCCTGGATCGGACATGATCAGTAAATAATTAAAAACGTAACGTCATCAAAATGTTTGATGCATGCCACAAGCCGTGCTATCCAGGATTTAATTATTGTTTAATGGATGACTATATCCCTCATATACTTTTGACAACGATTCGCTATTAGCCATTGATTATAGCAATAAATTTATGGATATCAAGGCCAATGATTATCCAATTAACGTCTTTTGCAAGCCTAATTAAGCAGTCGACGATAGCAAGGACATTGCAAATTACGTCGCTAAAGCTTTATTTGGAATAATTAAGTTCCTTTAGTTTAGAGGAAGATTTTTTCCCGAAATTGCAAAAATTTCCTTCCCTTAAATTCGTTATCTTTTAGAAACAAACAATAAATTAACTACAATAAAGATTACTCGTTATCGTCCTTGTTGCAACCCTCCCTTTATCGACACCCTCTAATTCCCGTTGTCTCTCCCAATTATTGTCATCGAAAATCTAAAAAAAAATAAAACACAGGAAACAATCGTAATTCAAGCCGTCATTTATGTCACTCTCCCAGCATCGAACTCTGCCACAAGTAACAATAGGCCGAAAATTCATTAAATTCAACGGAACAATGAGGCTATATAGAGTGGACCCAGTGCACTTGAGGGCCCCTTTTCGCAAGACACTCTGCCCCCGTAGGGCAGGATAAAGTGCATAAAAAACCCCATTGCGGCAATTTAATAATGTTTCCGCTAGCACGCACCCTTGAGTTCTTTTTTCGGTCTCTCTCTGTTGCTGGATTTGATTTAGGAAGCGATTTTATTTTTTAACAAAATGTTTTATTCTAACTCAACCAGTACATCCCCATTCGTAACCGTATCACCAATATTAAAATTAACATACTTTATGGTTCCATTTGATTGGGCTACGATAAAATTTTGCATTTTCATCGATTCTAGAACAAAAAATATAATATATTCTAGAATTGTTGCCATGTTGGACTCACCAATAACCAGAAGCTCTTGTCCCTCTATAACTTTATCGCCCACAGAGCAGAATATCAGCTTCACCAGGCCTGCCATTGGGGCGCAAATTTTGTTTAACTTTACTTTTTTGAGTTTTTTCGGCATTAAATTCAAATAGTTCGACGCTTGTTCGGTTAGAATGTAAAATTTGTAGTTATTACCATTGAAACTGAAAAAGAAAATGTATTAATGTTGTTTTGGCGAGACTCATATTTTTTCCAGCATTTCCTTATATCTTCTGACTACTAATCAAGGTACAAAATCGTGAAAAACAAATAGGATACAAACTTTTATGCGAAAACTACATTGAAACTGATCAGTTGGATTTCAATTATTGACTCCAAACTGACCTGGAAAGATCACGTCATCAGGGTCGTCCAGAGGGTCACTGTTAGCCTTTGGGTCTGTGGAAGATCCATCAGACGCACCTGGCTTTTAGCTCCACTGGCTTCACACAGGCCAATGATCACGTACGGCAGCTAAGTTTGGTGGAACGCGCTTAGCAAATCCATTTACAGGGCACAGCTTGACAAGTTCTAACGACTCGCCTGCATCGTTACAATTTAGAATTTCTCCAAAGTTGGGAATGGAGGCCCTATCGGGAATAATCTCTTTGTGGAGGCACTGGCCCGGGGGGCTTTAGTTAGACTCAACGATTAGGGACAATGGTTTGATAGAGGGCTGAGCATGGGACATGCATGGGCTTGTACTGACATTATCAGAGAGGACCCTCTACTCATCAGAAGGGATGCATTTTCAAAAACTTTAGACCCTTCCTAGAAAATACAAGGCCGTCATCCCTGCAAGGGACAACTGACTAGAGCCTGACCCAGGTTTCCTGAAGCCGAAGGGGCTCATCTGGTACACGGACGGGTCTCTGATGAAAGAGGGTGCAGGGGCTGAGTAAATGTGCTAGGAGGGTTCTAGGCCAGAATCAGTCATCTTCCCATGTAAATCTCCATAAGAAAATCTAAGGTCCGTTCTGGCAATTTTCGTACCATTTTGGAGTGAGGGTAAAATTTCAATGAATTTCTAGGATAATACCCCGCCCCTTTTCCAGTGCCCGTGTCTTTCATCGGTCGCACTAACTGGTCAGCTGCCGCTGCGTTCAGGGTCATTGATCGTACCTGGCTCCGAGCGGCTCATCGAAAACATATAGCACCTCGTGACTTGGTACCTCATTCAAGGTGCCTCGTACTGATGATGACGTAACTAATAATAAAATCCGCCTCGTGCTTTGTCTAGTTGCAGATGTAAGTTGCACGAGGCGGGAGCCAACTTTTAGGTTATGAGTTTTAGGTTATGTGAATCGAGCCCGGAGAACAGAGCGGCAGAAATTGGGGGACCTTAATACGGGGCAATTCAATAGCTGTATCATATCAGTCTCTAGACCTGTATACCTTTATATACAGACCTGTCTAGCTGTATACAGACCTGTCTAGCTGTATACAGACCTGTCTGTAGACCTGTATAGCTGTATACAGACCTGTCTCTAGACCTGTATAACTGTATACAAGTCACGAGGTGCTATGTATGTTGGATGAGCCGCTCGGAGTCAGGTACGGTCAATGACCCTGAACGCAGCGGCAGCTGACCAGTTAGTGCGACCGATGAAAGACACGGGCAGTGGAGAGGGAGCGGGGCATAATCCTAGAAATTCATTGAAGTATTGCCCCCATTCCAAAATGGTACGAAAATTGCCAGAACGGACCTTAGATTTTCTTATGGAGTTTTACATGAGAAAATGACAGATTTTAACCTAGAACGCTCCTAGCACATTTACTGGGCTGGTGTATATGGCGAGAGACGACCTGTAGCGAGAATCAGTCTTGCACTAGGTCGATACCCAACGGTATACCAGATTGAGATCTATGCTATATAGGTGTGTGATCAAGAGAATCTCCAGAGAGGTTACTCGGGCAAACATACATGCAATGACAGTCAGGCAGCACTCCGAGCCCTTTGCTCAGACAAGGTCAATTTCAGGCTCACGCTTGACTGTATGACAACCCTAGAACTACTCAGTGCGCACACTCTTGTTTGGGCATGAAAGGCAACGAAGAGACGGACCAGATGGCGCGTGAAGGTAGCAACACTGTCCTTATTGGGCCAGAGCCTGCACTTGGGGTTACTTCCTGCCTGGTGAAAACCAAGATCAGTAATCGGCCCAACAACTAGTTCCAAGACGAATGGCTGAATCAAAGGAGCCTCAGACAGTTCAGGATCTTTATACAAGGTCCCTCAAATTTCAGAGAGGCAAAGAGCCTCCTAAAACTAAATAGCATTCAACTTAGAGCCATCGAACCCAGTAATGAGACGGAATGCAGGTTCTGCAGCGAAGTTTTGAGCTCTTCGGTAAGACAGGCCTGCACCAAGAGGGGGAATAGTTCAATGAGCCACATGCACGTCTAGGTGCTGTCTGTGAAGGCCCCCTTTAAATCAATTCAACAAAGCAGGACAGTCTGAGTTGAAATTTGAAAAGAAGACCTGACAAAGAGCGATGAAATACCGATAAAATATAGAAGTACTTTCAGCTTAGTTGCTCTGATTATACAGGGTGTTCCAGCCGAGAGTGACCCATTTTAAATGCTTATAACTTTTAAACCAGGTGAGCTAGCTGCCTGTGGTTTGTGCGATTCGATTTCTCTTGGTCTAAAGTTTTTTCTAGTAAGTTTCAAATTTTTTTGAAACTTATACAGGGCGAGTGAAAAAAATTCCGTTTTTCAACATCGAAATTCTCCACTATTTCCAATGGAACACCCTGTATATCACTACGTCATAAAAAAGATTCATGTTTAAGGTATCCATAGACCAATAGACATTGTCCTTGAAGTTTTGCCCGTAAAAAATTAAAATCGAAATTTTGATATTTTTGCAAACGCATGTAACTTCATGTTGTAGGAACTTGATTTCACTATGGCAAAATGTTATGTAACTGTCTAGTAAGATATCAATTAAATTAAAATACATTTTCCAAGAAAATTTAACGAGTTCCAAAGTATTTTCTCTGGAACTCATTAAATAGAGATACCCCAACAGTAACAGTTTGGTGTGCAATCTCTATTGAGGAAAAATACAGACCATTTTCATTGATGAACCAACAACAACAGAAACTGTATACACTGATATGCTCTTTTTCTCACAGTTAAGACACGAGGTTATCTTGGATGATATCTATTTTCAGCAGGAAGGTGCCCCCACCTCATTATTCTTTAATAGCAAAGGAAACACTAGATATGATATTTGGGGAAAGACAGATAAGGAGAGCTGACCATATACATCTGTATAGGTACTTACACCATTTTGTATAGTTTTATGCAGTTGTTATTAACTTTTTATTAGGCAAACATAAGTTCCAAGCTTTGAAAATATGCGTTTGCAAAAATACCTAGATTTCGATTTTGATTTTTTACGGCTAAAACTTCAAGCTTTAGGGACGATGTCTATTGGTACATAGATACCTTAAACATGAATCTTTTTTTTGACGTTGTGGTATACAGGGTGTTCCATTAGAAATAGTGGAGAATTTCGATGCTGAAAAAAGGATTTTTTTTTACTCGCCCTGTATAAGTTTCAATTTTTTTTTAAACCTACTAGAAAAAACTTTAGACCAAGAGAAATCGAATGGCTCAAACCGCAGGTAGCTAGCTCACGTGGTTTAAAAGTTATAAGCATTTAAAATGGGTCACTCTCGGCTGGGACACCCTGTAGTGCAGTTTTGTATAGCAAACTTATGGAACATGACGTATTCTTATTGGGCATTTGGTGATGAATCTGGATGTCTGCAAAATGGATCGCATTGATTGATGGCATCATCAACTTGAAGTGGAAGATTTTTTCTGTTCAACGAAGGAGCACATCGAACTCCTGGGATACCATTGGGTTCCCTGTATTTAACTAGTTTGCCGATACTTGGATGTCCGGAATTACTTCATGAATGTGACGTTGACCTGTACACCAATCTTGCACAAAATGCCCTACCAAGATTATTTAAGAAGATATTCCGATTATACTCCTTCAAAGGGCTGTGGATTTTGCTTAGACAAAACATGGGTAGCCAGACATTTGTCAGTTATAAGGAAACGCCTGGAAAAAATAAGTTATTTCCTAAAATATCATAAACAAAACCGTCTTCTCCTCTCAGTCTGTGATGAAAAATTTCTAAAACTATATTCTTACATTATTTGATATTCTCCGCTAGCGTTCCACGAAAGCAACTGAACCACGTTCCCGGTCCCATTCACCGTTAACTCCATAATGGGACTCGACAAGTTGATCTCATTTTTATCCACGCAAAATACGTTTGCCGCAACTTCAATTCTAAATTGACCATTAGTCTGCGCGACATTCACGTAAACTTCCTCGTTGTCGTCGAATCTAATAAACAATTTCCATTTTTCCCGTTCGGCTTTTCCGCTGCGTATTTTAAAATCGGGAATATTGATAAAACTACGGCTCCGCAGCTCGTTTGTGGCGTACAAGGCCCCGGCAACGGCAACAAGCTTATGTCTGTCACGTACGCCGAGAGTAATTCCCTGGAATCCTTCAGGATAAACTTGGGGCAAATAGTCGGTGCTAATATTGCCTTCGATGAATTTTTGTTGAGTGAGGATATCGCGTAGGAAGGGTATGTTGTGCTCGATGCCTCTTATTACGTATGAGTCTAAAGCTTGTTTGCTTATTTCTATAGCTTCTTTTCTGGTTTTTCCATGACACACCAATTTGCAGATCAAAGGGTCATAGTGCATCGTTATTTTGCTGCCTTCTTCTACCCCACTGTCACATCGAACTCCTGGAATGCCATTGGGTTCTTTGTATTTGTATAATTTTCCAATACTTGGAAGTCCGAAATTTTTGTAAGGGTCCTCTGCGTACACTCTACTTTCAATGGCCCATCCGTTTATTTCGACGTCTTCTTGTTTGATGTTCAACTTATGGCCTTTGGCTAACCTAAACATTTGATGCACCAAGTCGATTCCAGTAATACATTCAGTAATAGGATGTTCCACTTGTAGTCTGGTGTTCATTTCCAGAAAATAGAAATTTCTCTTTTGATCTACGAGAAATTCTACGGTTCCTGCGTTGGAGTAATTCAGTTTTTTACATAACGATACGGATTGCTCGCCCATTTTCTGACGCGTTGTAGTATCTAGAAATACACTAAAAATCATTATTGGATTGGATGAATGGAAATAGGCTCCAAAACTGAAACAACTAAAAAACAACGCCATTTTCTAGTCAGACAGCTTTGGGAGAGTGCGCCATCCATTACAACGTTAAACTGCGATGAAAATCCACCACAACTAATAGTTTTTCTTTAAATGAAATCACTAGAAAATTACGGTTTTTAAAAGTTTGCTGACTTACTCCGATTATACGGTATGAAGCTTACCTTGGTGCTTCTTCAATAACTTTTTGATTTCTACGTTGTATACTGCACTCGCGTTCATTCAAATAAATAACATTACCATATTGATCGCCTAAAATTTGTATTTCAATATGTCTAGGATTTTCTATGAATTTTTCGACTAGCATTCGTGAATCTCCAAAGCTCGATTCAGCTTCTTGAGTGGACAAAAGAAAGCCTTCTCTAAAATTAGATTAGCTATAAGCTGATTTCCATTGACAGTAAACGAGTTAGTCTTACCTTACTTCATGATCGTTTCTAGCAATCCTCATTCCTTTACCGCCACCGCCGGCTGAGGCTTTAATCATCACCGGATAGCCAACGACACGGGCTATCTGGACACAATGTTCCGCGTCCGTGACTATCTGGTCGAAGCCTGGAATAACATTCACTCCGGCGTCCATGGCCGTGCGTTTCGACTCGAGTTTATCGCCCATTTTCGATATCACTTCGGCAGATGGTCCTATAAAGGCGACATTCTCTCGCGATTCCTGAAATCGCCGATAAGGGCTAGAGCCAGTTGTAAGTTATTGTTTAATTGCGATATAAATGGAGAGCGGATTTTGATAATCGATAGTTAAGTCCTAGACAAAATTTGAGCATCAGCAAAACTTCTTTCTATAACTTTTCATTATTTTAAGTTTTAAATCTTATTATTAAAGGCTAACAATATATGAGGTTTCGATGAGCTCACGCCTTTTGTTTTACTTTATGTGAATTCTTCAGTTGATTTTTCTACCTTCGGTTATAGGTTGAGGGAAACCACCTATTTATAAATATCATTTCTTTGAATCTTAACTTTTTTTAAAAAAAGTTTACTGAATAAAAGTAAATGTTGCAACCATGTATGCGCCCTCAAGTTTAGGACTGAACGAGCTCGCCACAGAGAAAACGAAGGTACCGAAACCGAAGAGGATACAAGAGAATACGCAACTAGACTACAAAACGAGCTGGACTGGTCCCTTAGAAAACGTGTCGCGTATCTGTATTTATTCATTATTCAATTTTCATTTTTATTTTGCATTAAAATTGATTGTTCAATCCAATTTGTTATTAGTGTGTGTGCAAGAAGCGTTCACAGGTTAGTTGATTAATTATTATTTTGTTTGTGAGACTTCAATTTATACAATTATCATTTTTTCCATTTTTATATTTTTTTGTTTTTTTATAACATTTTTTTATGACATGTGCATTGTTCTTGTATTTAACAAAAATCGTTTCATGCTGTGAACAACACAGATAAAGAAGTAAATTAAAACCTAAGAAATTATGTGCAGAGATTTTGATTTTTGGATTTAGAGCGTTCATTAGGGCCTTGTTGAATTTACTAACATTTTCCTACCCTGACGAGAGAATATCCTAACAAATTGAAATAATCAATCTAGAGATATTGGCTCAAAAACAACTATAGCTGAGTAGCTTCCCGTATGGGACCTCAGTACCTGCTGGGAAACTGGCTAACTAACCAAAAACTCTTCAGTATTAAATATAGGTAGTGTTGATTGAATGTAGTGTGTGTAATTAAAGAACAGGGGCGGAAAATTTGAATTTTTGTTCTTTTAAGTATCTGCCCTTTAGCTCTAGATATATCATTCCATCTTTGCAAGAGTGGTTCGATTTGTCATGTCTCCACAAGTACCAACAAAATGATGGAAATAGAAGAAACAACAACAACACAGAATACATATATTGAGCCAAGATGAAAATGCCAAAACAAACTTGTAGCTTCCGTTGAATGAGAACAAGAATATTGAAAAATGGATGGCGAACAAAGAAGTCAATAGAATTGGGACATTTAGCAACCTCTAACAAAACCAGAGACTACTCTATAAATAGTCCAAATGACCTAGGAACTAGAGATGGGAGTATGCTCCTCAAATATTTAGCTTCTTGATGGAAAGAGCATTTTCAAGAACTGCTGCAAAGTTCCTCAAAAACCCATTCGAAAGTATCTGAGTGACGTTACTTTCCATCAAGAGGTTGAGTAAGCTGAAGGGTGAACGTAAAAGTTCTTGTTGAGCTTTCCAAGGTTTCTGAAATCTCCTGATTTCCTCCTCGTTCATTCAACCATCTCCTTGTCGTTCATCAAAAAATTTCTACATTCCGAGGCTCTGCCTAGCTTTAAACTGGTAATTTCTTAAGGCGACTTGCATAATATTTATTGAATCTCTAGACTTTAATGACGACTCTGAGATTCTCCAGTAAACAAAATATATAATTCTCTACAAATTTATTTATCATTTAAACCAGATGCTATTTACAAGTAGGTGTTAATGAAAAGTTTTATTGATATGTTAATTTTGTCGAGGAGTTTATTTTGTATGTCACCAAAAATGTACGTGTTCTTACCAAAATCCTAACAAATTCCGTATTCTCAGACAAGAAACCATAACCAGGATGTACGGCATCAGCGTTTGTCTGCTTAATCGCTTCCATAATTTTATCTATATTCAAATAGGACTCGGTTGCAGATGACGGTCCAATAAAGACGGCTTCATCAGCCATTTTGACATGTCTCTGAAATGTTAATTACAGAACCGGGATTTGAATGGTGTACGTATGTTTACTATCTCGTATGCGAGAACAACATCTATTTTAGTATGCTTGAACGGTTCGTCTAATCTCTCGAGGGTGTTAATTAATTATGGAGTAGTTTGTGCCAAACGAATAATATTATTGATTTTATTGTGCATAAATTGGGATTAGAACTATTTGTACAAGATATACGAACCGCTTGCGAATCTGCAACTGAATAGACTGCCACTGTTTTTATGCCCATCCTCTTCGCCGTCCGGATAATTCTGCAGGCGATTTCGCCACGGTTCGCTATTAGGACTTTTTTGAAAATGGCTTCGTTGTTGGGGTCAATTATTGCGCCTGTGGTATGTTGCGATCTTTTGTGTTTACCAAAATGAACCTGATATAAAATCGATTGAATCATCGCACAAAACAGCGAACAAAAAATGTTTAATTGAATTGCCATACATTAGCGGTTTCTATTTTTTCAAATGCTTCTTGTGAAAATTGTAACAATTAGTTTAGACATTATGTAATACTGATAATTGCTTTATAATTTGAAATTATTGTTGCACATTTAGGATGCTTGATTTAGGGAAAGAGTTTATTCTATTTGAGAAGTGAGAGTAGGTATTTATTTTTTTTTCCTGATGAAGCATTTTTAAAAAAATACAAAACTAATGTAATTTTCACTTACATTTGCTTTTCCACAACAAGAACACAATTTCGAAAATAATTTTGAATTATTTTTAAAAGCCATTATTTATAAACACCCAACCGTACTATCGTTTATACAAATACTGCCTGAATTTTTTGAGAATAAATTTAATACTAGGTTAGAAGTGTGTCAAACGGTTATCTGCCGGATAGTATTTGTCTCGGTATTTGTACAAAGTCCACTCAATCATAAACAAATCGACAAAATATGCAATTATTTATTTGATAGCAATGTTAATTAATAAATATAAAAATTGTCTGCAATCGCAATAACAACTCTGTTATCCTTTCCGGGAAATCCGACATTTGTATTTCCCGTTTAGACATCTGCCCCCGAAATATTATAATTGAAACTGTGGTCTTTTGCTAAATTGCTTTTGTCTCTAAACTGAATAGATCCGATTTGATGAAAAGGGCAAATTGTCCATTGATACATTTTACTCTCATCAACTTGCCATATTTGTTGTAATTATTTTTCTTGTCCTTTACAGTTTGATTAATGATTTTCTAATAATTGAAATGGCGAATTGAATTCAACTCATTTAAATCTAAAATGTAACTTTCTCAAAGCGCTTTCATCGGCGGCAAAATTGAAAACAAATTGAAACTACGAGAAAAAAAAGGCTCGCTCAACTTGATTTAGCGTAATCCGAAATAATACCAGACCTGGTAGAGCAAAAGATCAAAAAGTTTAATCGCTTTTGGGTTTTTTTAGGCGAAGTTTAATTTTGTTTCCCATAGGTTCGTCCTGATTTTTATATAGGAAAGCTAATCTCTTAACTCCCTATTCCGAAACAAAAGTTGTATTTAATCCTACAAAAATCAGGCTCCCATCAGTTTAAACTTCGAGTTCCAAAAAAAAGTTGTAATCTCTTTATTTAATGTTGAGATTAAGTGGAAGTTAATTATTTTTGTTTTGACAAAAGCTGAAGAATTGAGTCTCAATGCCTAAGACACTATAAGATAGTTGTGCCAAACTATATTTCAAACAGCTGTAGTTCAAGCTTACAACCCCAGAGACAAAAATCAAAAGGTGGAATGTACTCTAACTAACGTGTGTATATTACATTTGCATCCAATAGAAGAAACTCGGTTATCCATATTCACATTTGGTTCAAAGAAACCTCAAGAAATTGATAGCCCTGTTGTTGTACTAATTTAGTTTCTACAATTTATGCAAACGTGGTATATATAGCTTTATTCGATTAACGAATATATGAACAAAAAGATAGTGTTAACAACCACAGATTAAAGTCTTTGTTATTTTCTTTGTGTACGCCTGTGGCTAAACAAGCGCAGTGATAAAAATATTGAAAAGAACTGGGGCAAGTACACACCCTTGCCTGACTCCTGGTTGTGTTACAAATGGGTCAGTGGGTTCACCATCTATCAAAACTCTTGCCCAGTTCTTCTCATGGAGACTCTTGCATACCTTTAACAACCTTGGAGGTACGCCAAAGCACGCCATGATTTTCTATAATGCTTCCCTGTTAATAGAATCAAAGGCCTTTGCCAAATCTATAAATGCCATACATAATTGTGACTGCTGTTCTTTGGCCTTTTCCTGGAGCTGTCTAAGGGTAAATATCAGATCTGTGGTACCTCTGTTTGGTCTAAAGCCACATTGTGTCTCTGGTAGAATGAAGTCTACATATTTTGAAAATCTGGTTGCCATAACCCTTGTGAGAATTTTTCCGCCAATAGAGAGCAACGAAATACCTCTGTAGTTTCCACAGTCAGCAGCATTGCCTGTATTTTTGAATAGATTAACTATAAATGCTTCTCGGAAATCTTGAGGGATTCGCCCTTAGTCCAGATTAAATTGAAAAAGGATTCTAGGTTCTCCATTGTTTGGTTTTGGTTCACGAGAGCTTTATATATCTCCGCTGGTATTTGGTCGGCACCTGGAGCTTTGTTGTTTTTCAGGCTGTTAATTGCTTTTTAAATTTCTTCCTTAGATATATCATTATCCATTGGCATTCCTGGCTCATACTGCGGTATCATCAGTTGTAGAGTGTTGATTTAGAACGGCTGTATAATGTTTTTTCCATTTATCTTTTATTTGGTTTCGGTCTTTTATTAAGTTGCCATTATCATCCCTAAGTGGGGAAGCTTTTCGGTTCCTAACACCGTAGACTTTCTTGACAGATCAAAGAAGTTTTTTTGGTCGTGCTGATCAGCATATCCTTGGATTTGTTTTGTCTTGTCAGTCCACCACTCGTCTTAATTTGCCTAATCTCTTTTTGAGTTGACTGTTTCACATCTTCATATTTTCTTTGTATGTTAATATTGTTGGGATTGTTCTGGACTGATTGAAACGCATTGTGTTTTGTGTCCAAGATGCTCTTTATTTGCTGCAAATTTTCTAAGAACCAATCTTCTTGTTTTTTGCTCTCTGTAACTCCTACAACTGATGCACTTGATTCATTAAGCGAATCTTTTAGACCTGCCCAGAATATTTCTATGTCCTCAAAGTCGTTAATAGGTAGATTACTTAGTCTTGACTATATGTCTTGGCGTAGCCTTTCCCCTATTTCTGGAGATTTAAGTCGTTCAGTATGAATTCTCTTTCTGCCTTTTGCTTGTTTTTTCTTGCTGTATGGAGGTTTTAGGTTTGCCAGCATTTTTGAGATCACGAGACGATGATCGGTCCAGCACTCAATGTTTGTTACGGTTTTTGTGATTTTTACTTCTTTTTAGTGCTTTCTCTTGACTATAACGTAATCAATCATGTGTCAGTGTCCAGATCTTGGATGGCGCCAAGTACCCTTGTATTTGTTTCTCTGTCTGAACCTCGTGTTGGTTATTTTCAAATCATGTTCAACGCATTTAGTTAGTAGAAGCTCACCGTTGCTATTAATGGTACCATTTACATTAGGCCGGTTATCAGAATTTCTGCCCACTTTTGCATTAAAGTCACCCAAAAACATTATTTGGAGGCTTTCTGGAATATGTCTGAGTACATGTTTAAGATGTCCGTAAAAGGTTTCTTTAGTTTGTTGCTCAGAATATAAAGTTGGTGCGTAAGCACTGATTATGTGAACAAAGCTTTGGTTTTGCAACTGATACTTTAGCGTCATTAAACGTTCTGATATACCATGGGGCAGTCCAGTCAGTCTAGGCGCAAGGCTGGTTCTAATAGCAAAGCCAACACCGTGGATTTTTGTTGATCCTTTGGGATGACCCTTCCAGAAGAAAGTGTAATTACCGCCCACTAAACTTCCTTCCTCGAGAAAGCGAGTTTCGCTAAGTGCTACCAGATCTATGTTTAGGCTTTCCAACTCTAGAGCAATAATGGCCGCCCTTCTTTCTGGTCGGTTTGATGTGTTCCATGCAGCACAAGTAAATGTTCCTTGCGTCTGACGTTTCTATTTTTGACGATGACTTGTTTGAGCAGATACCCCCTCCTGGAGATCCGAGTGAGGAGGTATTTTGACTCCGGATGATTTTCTTCCGCTAAAACAATCCATCTTTTTGTTAGCTGCGTGTGTATATAGCCAGAACTAGTACGTCGCTATCCCAGCTTTGGTTGCAATGAAGGGCCTTGCCCATGGCATAGATGATCTGCGACGATGAGCTCTTCATTAGGTGGTAGGTAAATGCAACTTTGTTGCCTCTGACCATCAATATTTAGAATCTCTATTGGCACCCTTAAAAGCCTGAGACGAGGCTTTGCTGCTACGTATGTCTGCCGGTTTCCTGTGCCTATCGACCTGGCTCGCCTTCCATACCGCAACAGTCTTCGTGCACTTTGAGTAGGAGATACTACTCCAGACCCAGCAATGGGTCCAACTCTACCAGGTTTAGCCCGCCGATCAAAGCGGTTTACCGGTGTATGGCCGGTGCAATACACAACACCTTCTTGGAGCCACTAGTGAGAGTTGTGGTTCTCTTGAGGACCAAGAGGTCGATGCCTATCCGCAATCGGAAGTGATCGGCACCCCCCTAGACGTACTACCTCTAAGAATAACCATCACATACACCGTACATCACGCATCAGTTACAAGCACCAAACGACTCAGTTCCTCAATTCGGTTTGACACGAAAAATTTCCCATAAATTAACAATGGCCGATGATGATGATGGAAGCAAAGGAGATCAGATTGATGTTTCACTTGGAAAAGATTGTTATCATAGTTTCATGTTGGGCCAAATAGAAAAAATTTTGCCGGGATTTTATCTCGTAAATTCAAAATTCGGTAGGATCTGCTCGGGCAGATCCACGAAACAACAACCAGATCCGGATCAGCTGTCTCTTCTCACTTATTTTCAGACAGATCTCAATGGTTCTTTGATTTGCCACAGTTCAGATCCACCCTTACGTAACGATCATCTTATCAATTTATGGGATCTGGCTTCGTCAATTCAACGAACATGTTTAGTATATTGCAAAAAGATACCACCTTACTTGGCTTTGGATTAATTATCCACTAGTCTTACCTACCAATTTTGGGTTATCATGTATACCTCTGGTGCTGAACAGATTCCAAATGGTAGACGAGTGCAACTATAACGCCCCCATAGACTATAGTCAGTCTTGTCAAGATACTTATTAGCGAGACTCTACAAAAGTATGATTTGGTTTTAAAAGAACATTTATCACCTGGCATTATTGAAAGGGTTCCGGAGCCAACCAAACGAGAAAATTATCTTGTGCATTACTTGCCACATCACTGCGTTTGTAAAGATCATGCGACTGAATTGCGTGCAGTGGTGGATACAGTGGGGGGTAGAACTCGTTGTAAAATAAAATAATAAAATTTAAAAAAAAAAAGAAAACAAAACCATATTTTAAGTTTTAAGAATGTTTAGATAGCTGGAAACCTATAAAAAATCACAGTTTTGTCTTTGTCCCAAGAACTTTAACCGCAAACAGTATATCATTAGTGGTTGAGTTGATGTATTGTTTTTTTTTTTTAATTCTAATAAATGAATATTCATACAAAATCAATAAGATTATGTACAGGGTGTTTTTTCATATATTGACATCCCACTTAGAGCCTTTACCTTTACAGGTAGATGAAAGGTGTAAATACAAAAGTTGAACAGTATTGGCTAAATTTTTAAAATCCAGTATCTTTCCAATTTTTGGCGCCAAATATATGAGAGACTGTTCAATCAAATATAGACAAACTATATATTTTTGGAATCGGGGCATTGTGCTCTTCAAGAATATAGAATGAAATATAGGGCATCCCATTTGAAAAAAGCTGGAAGCATACAAAATTTCACATTTCTGACATTCAAATTTAGTTTTTGACCATGGTTTCTAAAAATTCAGCCAAAACTGTACAACTTTTATATTTACACCTTTCTTCTACCTGTGAAGGTGAAGACTGTAGGTGGGGTGTCAATATATAAAAAAACACCCTGTACAAATAAGTAAATTATTGCGGAACTTATGGGTGGACCTCTGCGGGACGAGCGCAGCGAGTTCCGCAGCCATCTACTCACCAATATACTGTTGAACTGTTCAAGTAAGACATTCACCTGAAATGTGTAAT
This sequence comes from Ceutorhynchus assimilis, assembly GCA_917834065.1. Classification (NCBI taxonomy): domain Eukaryota; kingdom Metazoa; phylum Arthropoda; class Insecta; order Coleoptera; family Curculionidae; genus Ceutorhynchus; species Ceutorhynchus assimilis. The sequence continues at coordinate 13,120,085 of OU892281.1, forward strand.
TTTTAAACTAATGAAAATAACGCACATTTGAGCGAGTCAGTTTAGTATCGGAATTAAACAACATATTGATGAATAGATGGCTGCAGAACTCGCTGCGCCCGTCCTGCAGAGGTCCACCCATAAGTTCCGCATCAATCCACTCGTTTGTACTTGAATAACTTATCACAATATATTACTAGTTTGGTAAAGTAACATTACTAATTCCTGTTAAAAGGCAAACTGACAAAAAGTAGATAATCTTACAAATTCTGACTTTATATAATAGGTTACTGTTCAAGTACAAATAAGTGGATTGTTGCGGAACTTATAGGTAGACCTCTATTTCCTCACCAATATACTGTTGAACTGTTCAAGTAAGACATTCACCTGGAACGTGTACTTTTAAAACTAATGAGAATTACTCACATTTGAGTGAGTCAGGTTAGTATCGTACTTGAACAACATATTGGTGAATAGATGGCTGGGTCCACCCATAAGCTCCGCAACAATCCACTCGTTTGTACTTGAATAACTTGTCACAATATATTACTAGTTTGGTAATGTAACATTACTTATTCCTGTTGAAAGGCGAATTGATAAAAAGTGGATAATCTTACAATTTCTGACTATATAATAAGTTATGTTTCAAGTACAAATAAGTGGATTGTTGCGGAATTTATGGGTAGACCTCTGCGGGACGAGTGCAGCGAGTTCCGCAGCCATCTACTTACCAATATACTGTTGAACTGTTCAAGTAAGACATTCACCTGAAACGTGCAATTTTTAAACTAATGAGAATATCGCACATTTGAGTGAATCAGTTTAGTATCGTAATTAAACAACATATTGATGAATAGATGGCTGCGGAACTCGCTGCGCTTGTCCCGGACAGGTCTACCCATAAATTCCGCAACAATTCACTCATTTGTACTTGAATAACTTGTTACATTATATTACTAGTAACAATAAAGTAACATTACTAATTCCTATTGGAAGGCAAATTGACAAAAAGTGAATAATCATAATCTTACAAATTTTGACTTTATATAATAAGTTATTGTTCAAGTACAAATAAGTGAATTATTGCGGAACTTATGGGTGGACCTCTGCGGGACGAGCGCAGCGAGTTCCGCAGCAATCTACTCACCAATATACTGTTGAACTATTCAAATAAGATACTCAACTGAAACTTGTAGTTTTTGTACTAATGAGAATAACTGACATTTGAGTGAGTCAGATTAGTATCGTACTTGAACAACGTATTAATGAATAGATGACTGCGGAACTCGCTGCGTTCGTTCCGTAGAGGTTCACCCATAAATTCCGCAACAATCAACAATCCACTCGTTTATACTTGAATAACTTGTCACATTATGCTACTAGTTCGGTAAAGTAACATTACTAATTCCTGTTGAAAGGCAAATTGACAAAAAGTGGATAATCTTACAAATTCTGACTTTATATAATAAGTTATTGTTCAAGTACAGGGTGTTTTTTTATATATTGACACTCCACCTACAGCCTTCATCTTTACAAGTAGATGAAAGGTGTGAATACAAAAGTTGTACAGTATTGGCTAAATTTTTAGAATTCATGGTCAGAAACAAAAATTTAATGTCAGAAATGGGAAATGTTGCATGCTTTCAGCTTTTTTCAAATGGGATGCCCTATATTTGGTTCTATATTCTTGAAGAGCACAATTTCCCGATTCCAAAAATATATAGTTTGAGATATTTGGTTGAGCCGACTCCAACATATTTGGTTCTAAAAATTTTAGAAATACCATCAGAGAAACCAAGTAAGTACCTCAAATTTTACCTGCAGCTTTCATCTGTATAGGTAGAATGGTTCACAAAATCAGTAGTAGGATAGTATCTATTTTTACAATTTTTGGAGCCGAATATATGAGAGACTGTTAAATCAAATATAGACAAACTATATATTTTTGGAATCGGGGCATTGTGCTCTTCAAGAATATAGAATGAAATATAGGGCATCCCATTTGAAAAAAGCTGGAAGCATGCAAAATTTCACATTTCAGACATTCAAATTTTGTTTCTGACCATGGTTTCTAAAAATTCAGCGAAAACTGAACAACTTTTGTATTTACACCTTTCTTCTACCTGTGAAGGTAAAGGCTGTAGGTGGGGTGTCAATATATAAAAAAAACACCCTGTATCTACCTATTTAAAATCACCTTAATCTCCTAAATAGTTCCCCCATTCCTTCGAAAAACCGTATCTTGCACAATGCGCTGCCAAAACTAACCCAAACTAACCGAATCTTGCTTACTTTAACTTAAACTGCCCTCTCCCCTTTCAAAAGGCCAGCAAAAACCAAAACCAGCCTTAATGATTGTTTATACCGAGGTCCGCTTATGTTAACAGATTTTCCTGGGTTAGTAATTCGATTCCGCACGCACAAAATTGGGCTCACAGCGGATGTCGAAAGAGCCTTTTTGCAAATGCGGATAAACTTTGTTCTGGAGCAAATATTTTTGATTCGAAAAAATATCGCGTAGTTTGCTTTCTCCATTTCCCAGGCGAGACAGCAGCGGCAGTCAGCATCGTCATCATGATCTTTTATTGTCACCGGCATCCCCTTCCCAGTTATGAAACTCTTGCGGTCCCCAACAATTTCCGAAGATATGAGTAATGAACTGCCTTGTTATCCGAAGATACACATCTGTTATTCTGGCCGGAAAAGTTCATTTGCAAGAGTTTGGCTTTAATGACATAAACGACGTAATGACTTAGCAGTTTTTTGTTTAAATGATTTTATGAATCATGAAGAAAAAAAATGTTATCGTTCAAATTCTACTAATACATCTGTTCAAAGTTGTCGAATCGTAAAATTAATTGTGTACGTCGAAACGTTCTATACTTTGGAAACTTGCATAATGCAGTGCCCATAAAACGAGGAAATAGAGAGCGGAATGTCAGTGGGATATAATATCCAAAACGCATGGCGAATATTCAACAACATGCATCTCGGTCGTAAACTCTTCGGCCATAAAACCGTCGGTAGTGTGAATAATGCATTTAATTCATGAAATACTACAACGGCAGGACGTTTAGTACGTGTCTACAATGTCATAATAGGACATATTAGCTTTAATTATCCAATGCATTTAATCTCTAATTATTGGTTTTAAGTTTAGTTGCCGGCGACATCAACACGTATAATCAAAACTTGTAATATATTCTTGGAGCATACGATTCCTTTAATAGTCAATGTCCCCTTATAACAATACACAATGGAGGTCCTTTGTTAGGGGGTTCAAAATATTTTCTATTCCATCCGACACTTCAAAAAAGCAACAATATATCGTTAAAGCTAATACCGTATAATGATTTTTTCTTTTGTGTTCGTTTTTAATAGAAACCTCCGACAACATATCATTTTTATGAATAATACTGTAGAACAGAGAAGGATTCAGGAAAAGGCAATTTTCTTCCTCTAATCAGTTTAAATCTAGCCTATTTTCGTTTTGGTGGTTGATATGGCGGCCTACATAATGCTCGGAACTCAAAATGTCGGAAATTGCACCGTTTAATCTCTTTATCGGTCCCATTATTAATCATCTACCTTGGCGCGCGATTTCACCCATTGTTCTTTAACGATAAAATGGCCGCAAATTCATTTAGCGATGATTAATTGGTCCTGTACTTCAAAATCAAGTTGAATGGTTGGCAGTTATAATTTCCTACTATGCCAACCCTTTTTTTTTTTTGATAACCGAATTATTACAAATGGACGACACTTTAAAATGATCCAATGTTTTAAAAATGGATACAGTAGAGGATGTTCTCGAAGATAAAGATGTCCCGTCTGGGTTTTATGCGTTGGCATCCCACAAAGGGCATTATTTAAAGTGTAGCGGACGGGTAAATGAGTTCGTGCCTGGGGGAGATGCAGGGCACGGTGACACGGTCATGAGATGCTCGGTAAATCAGTGTCGTATTTCGGCTTTTGTTTTATTTCAAAGCAGTGGCTTCCAATGCTGTAGATTCTAATAAAGATATCGCTTTTGATTTACCATCGCTTTCCACAGAAGTTCTAAAATAGTTTAAGTAGGTACTCTATAGGAACACTTTTAGTCGCACTTTCGTGCGATGGGAAGTCACCTTGCAAACCCAGAGTTTGTTTTCTGATGAGGAAACTTATTTGTTTGGAAACCTCTTCACAAACAACCACACCGTCGATGTTATACCTCAAAATTTGAACATAACCACTTGATGAGTAGTGGTACTTATATAGTCTGTTCTGGGACAGAGGCGAAACAGGAGGAAGATGACAAGTGAGAGATGACGGATGACATTTATGCGCAGTGCTTCCTCTTTATCATCATCTTCTGTTGCAGAACGAAGCATCTACCTCTACTAACACCTCTAAATATTCCATTTATTTTCGTATTTCTATACGTATTCTTTATTCACGTTTGCACCATCTCATTCCAATATCTCTAAGTACTAATCTGCGGTATTTCCCATTTTCTTTGTCATTCGTTATTACATGTCGCCTCTCGTTTGAAATGTACAAATTATAATCTCCCTGCACGCAAATAGCGTTCAGATGATTGAAATTAATTTTTCGAAAGCCGATTCGACGATTTTTTTTTTCCCGTCAAAATTAATACGATCGCGGCCTGACTAAGAAGTGACAATCACGTTGGCCGTATTTCCGACATGCCTGAAATGCGAATCTCTTTTCACACCAGCCACAGAGACACGTTAAGAGTAATGCATTTAGAAAATTAATGATTCCAAACTAGGAGTCTCTATTATTACATCATAATGTGGATTTCTCTGGTATTCGTCAGCGGGTATTTTTCACTTTATAATTTACAATAAATACCCCGATAAAATTTAATCATCTGAACAAAAGAGCGTTTATATCCATGACGATTCAACCTCATAAATTAATAAAGCACCAGAAAATATAAATTATAGAGGCAAAGGGACAGTGATTTTTAATAAGTAGAACAATACCGTATAATTGTCGCAGTTAAACGATGTCCGTGAAATTGCCACCCGCATAATAAAACTGTCGTTTATTATGTGTCTTGTTTATTGTTTGTATTTGGGCCTGTGCGAAATGCACGGATAAGACAAGTAAGACAACATATTCTATTAATTATTCTATTTACAATTCAAGACTAGACTTTTGGGCATCCGTCCAAAGCCATTATAATGCCGAGTTTAAATTTATTAATCCGAAACCTATGATAATTTATAACGCCCGAACATTTGCCCCATCATTCTGTCGCCGTATTTTACGCGAGTAAATAATCCGGCCGCCGGGCCTAGAAAGTCCACAGGATCTCGCCCTGGGTTGATAAATGGCTCCGAGACCGAAATAAGATATTAAACTCGTCGAGGGTGCAGCTGACGAAAAGTGCAACAATAAGTGCCTTTATTACTCGAGTTTTCCTAGATTTTCTTCGGATCTCTACAAATTTCCTCAATTCATCCCTTACTTTCCTTGCAGGTTCTTGGCTTAGTGTGAAAACGCATCAGGTAGTCTGGCTCTTAGAGTCTCTTCATAGGAACAATCATATATTTGCAGGGTCTTGCCATAGAGAATGCAAGATCGGTTGATTGATTGATTTGATCAACAGCAGCAAGGCAAGGTTTAGTGATTCCCTGACAACGCACCTAGTTAGCTTATTGTATCCCTTGCTATGTGAATTTCTGCTAAAATAGGTTTGACACCTTTGCCAGGTGCAATAGCCTCCTCAAAGAGGTGTCGGATTCTCCAGTAAGCGAGTGCAGGGCATAGGATGTGAGAGGCTGATTCTTCGTCCTCGTCGCACAATCTACAGATGGGTTTATCTTGGTAGAATCCCATCTTGTGTATGTGTTTCCTCAGTATACAGTGATCGGTTAAGAGTCCCGCAGAATTCTGATCTGGTTCATCGTGAGCTTTAGGATCTCAGAGGCCACTCTTCTCGTAGAAGAGTTCACCATTGCCTTACTGTGGTGTTTCCTCGGTATTTGATACAAGTGGTTTTTCTGCTCTTCTCGGATCTACTTGTTTAAGCAGCCACGTATCGAGGTTTTTGATATTCCGAATACGGGTTCAGGGCCCATAAACTTCCTTTCTGATACTTGCCTGGATAAGGAGTCGGCGTTTTCATTGCCAGCAACGCCCGTGTGCCCCGTCACTCACGCAAGAGTTACCTTGTTATGGCTGGCTAGGGTTAAAAGGAATTGCAGGCAGTTACACACTACTTTAGAGTTTATCTGTTGGCATGCTAGAGCTTTAATAGCTGCTTGGCTGTCTGAGAATATCGTGATATCCTTATGCACATATCTCTTTCTCAGATTTTTCCGCAGGCAATCTCTATTGCATTGGTATGCTTCCCCAGTAGAGAATATCATTTTGATCTTGGGGATAGGCCATCAGTGTACCAGACTAACTTTCCATTCTGGACTAGTTAGCTTTCTGTTTTCTTTTCATAGTTAATCTGGGTTTGAAACGGTTTGTGAGTATCCTGGTGTGTCCGGATGTTCTTCCCAGATTCCAGTCCTGGCTACAATTGAGTCTGTAAGCCCCCATTCTTCCCTGAGCTTTGAAAATGATAACAAGTTGCGGGAGGTTTAGTATGGTTTCCAGAACAGCAGTTGGAGTGCTTCTCATTGTATCCATTATGCCGAGACAAGTCAGTATTTGAAGTTTGTATAGCTTGTTACGATAAATTTATCATTAACGTAACATGTTCCATCTCTTCTTATTTTCATTATAAAGTTGTCCCCACGTTGGGCGCCAATTTGTTACAAATTAATATGGTTTGAAATTTGTTACTTTAAGACAAGATAACCTAGGGTCGTGAAATTCAAAAAATTAAGATAACGTGTAGTCCCTTTATGTGCAAATGAAACCACTTAAAATCCAACAAACAATTATTTTATTTTGTTTACAATGTTCTCTGTAAAATTTCAGTGTTAACAGCTTGGTTTTTCCTGGTGAATCTGATACCAAGTACCTTTCCAATCCGGAGCTCTTCAATGGGTGTTGGGGTTTCACTTTCGTGAATTGGAGCTCTGCGTGTTGTTTGCTGTATCCAGGAAGAGGATAGATTGCTGGGATGACGTCACTCCAGCTGATCCAGACTCCAAACAGTGATCTTTATGTAGAGTAGGTACCTAGAAAAGAATAAGGCAGTATCAGGTTCACCAATATTTGGAATATTAAATCCCTGAATTCTGTCAAAAAGTGAGTGTCTTGCAAAAAAAATTTAAATTGAAATTTAATATAAAACGATTGTTGTACAGACACTCTTTTCTAACAGAATCAGGTATGAACAGCTATTGCAAGTTGAGAAAAAAAAAAAAAAATTTAATATAAAAACAAAAATTAATAATTAAGAATAGGTTAGATAATAGTAAAATTAAAATGCTCCCTACAGATTGAGCAGAGTGCTGCTTTCCTGGCAGGCAAAAATATGAACAAAATAAGGTAAAGCAATGAGAAATTAAATATTTTGATTCTTCCCCAAATAGACAAAATTTTCCTTTCAAATTAAGGTAGTTACCATAGATACAATATAAACCTGGGGTTGAAATTAATCAAATCCAGAATATGTCAAAATTCTTGAGATGTTCTAATTAAAACTTTTTACTGAATTTTTGACCTGTCTGGATTTCTATTAAAAAATTACACCCCTTAGTCGAAATAATAATTGACGGAGTCAAACAGAAAATGGCTATTCAGGCATCTGCCTGGATTCAATAAAGAGTTGATAGGGATGGACACACAAATTTGGTTTTTCACCGACTCTATTTAGAGAAAATGTTCCAATATTCCCACACTAACAATTGATTTAGAAAACCAGAGCAGCAGTACCTTTTTAAAATCCAAAAAAAAAAGATTTGACTCACCTCAGATAAACGTGGTAGTACCAATCGACTTTCACACAAAATGGAAGCCAACAATTAGATAAAAAAATTTAAAATATAATATTTATATTTCAAGAACAGATAAGATAAGATTTATCAGGTAAAAACTTAATAATGATACGATAATATGAATTGTTAGCAAAATATATTGAAAAATCTATAAGGGAGAATCCAAGAATTCCAGGTCCCATAGTAGGGGAGATAGGACCTTTTGATACCGACATCTCGATTATTAAGAGTAGCTTGAACTTGTCTTCCACGAAGCATGTTATCAATTCATCTGCTGATGGTGTGTGTGACTCCGCGTTTGGACAATGCAGTGGTCATAGATTCAAATGAGGTTCGGTCAGACGGTCAAAGACTCCTTCTATATCGAGGAATGCTGCAAGGGCGACCTTTATTCTTACCACCAGATGGTGTAGGGCTGTTTCGCAAGATTTACCCAATTGATAGGCATGTTGGTTTTGGTGTAGTGGCTTTTCTTCAAAAGAAGTTTCCTCGGCATGTTTATCAATGAGTTTTTCAATCGCCTTCATGATAAAGGACGATAGTGTAATTATTGGCCTAAATGCTTTTGCCTGCGAAAAGTCTTTCCCAGGTTTTGGTATAAAGACCATTCTGGTCTTTCTCCATGTTTGGGGTATATATAAAGATAAAGGAAAAGATAAATATATATTTTCTCAATTACCAACAAATATGCTACAATAGAAAATTTAAAAAATATTTTTTGTTTCAAAAACTAGATTTGTTATGTGTCAGTGTTTTGGGAGTTTGAATTTGTTTGTTATTTAGAGGTTCGATAAGGTAAACAAACTTTAATCTTGGATGTTTAGTCTGGGCAGATTGAACTTTTGTGACCGACTGCATTTGTTTATTTTTTTGGACAAAAGCGACCTCAAACTTTATAACATTGGACTGACTGATAGTCCGGGCAAATTAGAATTGACAGATTCACCATGTCATGCTCAAAGTGTAAATCTGCACTAAGTGAAAAGGAGATCAAGTATAAGATAGTGTGTGATTTCTGGTTCATTGCTTGGAATGCTCAGGCTACCTCGGAAGCTCAGGTCACCCAAATAAAGTCAGGAATCATGTTGTTTGCTTGTCACGAATGCATTGATGCAGTCCTTGTGGCCAAGTCTGATTACGGTGCACTATGCAAGGCTGCATGAGGTCGAAACGGCAAAATTGAACTTGGAGATTGAATATCTGAAAAAGACGTTAGAGAAGCAGGCTGACAAGAGCAACATTCTGAAGCAAAGCAATCGATTGTTGGATGAAAAGATCCATACACTAGAGACTGATATAAGAGTGAGAAGACAGGCAAGGCAGAAGTCTTTTTTTTATGGAGATAGGGCAGAGACCAAATCGATGGACAAACAACTGAAGTCTGCCTAATACCTCTGACGAAAAAGATGGAAGCTCTTCTGAAGAAGAAGCAGGTGAACAGATAAATGAAAAAGCGAATGATTTTCAAGTGGTTTATAATAAAAGGAAAAATTGTAAAAACTTTGGCACCGGCGAAACAGACCCAAATTTTGAAGATGGTGATAGACGGGCATGGTTCTATTTGAGTAGAATTAGGAGAACTGCAACAGGAGAGGCAATCAAGGGTTCCTTTAAAAAAAGGCCAGGCTTCGAGAATGTTCAAATTATAGTTAAGGAGATCCCTACGGAGAAACATCGTTCTTGGTGAGTGCTCCAATGGACAAAAAGGCCGAAATCTACATCAGCACTTTCTGGCCAAAATATGTTGGTATTGGAAGATTTAATTTCAGCATACATAGAGACTTCATTAAGAGTATGGGAAACGTCTTCAATCTGGGAAGTGGGGAAACATTTTTGTAAGTGAAGATAATCAAGAGCTACCAAACATGAGTAAAAGGGTGCCTATGCAGATTAAAGATAGAAATACATCATTTGACTTTCGTATTAGCCATGTTAGCATAAGATCTCTCATTCTCTCCTCCTTTGAAGTGAGGGATCTAGTTCTGCAAGTCAGGTTCCATGTTTTTGGCATATCGGAGACTTGCTTACTCCAGAGTATTCTGATGTGCTGGTCAGCATTCCTGGATACTATCTTTATAGGGCAGACCGACCAACACTTGGTGGAGGAGTGTGTGCATATATCTCTTGTGAACTAAAAAGTACAGTGGTTAGCATGAATGCAAATCACAGTAGTGGTGACCAAATTGAACAATTATGAATAAAGATAAGATATAAAAACAAATCAATTCTACTTGGTTTATTGTATAAGCCACCTTTAGTTAATTACAAGCACCTTTGTTGCCTGGAGTATATTTTATCTACAGTGGCATCATCATATGATTGCATAATTCTTGTGGGTGATCTTAACAAAAATTTACTTGTATCAAATTGAATATCGTCACCCTTATTAGAGAGCTCTGGAAAATTGACAATATAAAAACAGCCCCAAAAACACCAACCCTTTTATTCTCTTATAAAAAAAATATAGAATCCAGACTCTAACCGGGCCAATTGGATAAGTCGGCAAATTTATTTTCTAAATTGAACGTGACACAAATCAGTCTGCGTCCGGCCTTAACCATAGGAGCTGACAGGCCCGCACGTCCTATCATAGGCCTTCAGGACCGAGCAAAGGGCCCCCTAAAAGACTTTACGGTCTTGGCGTTGACAGGGCTAAAGCGGACACGGAGGCGGCGTTGTCATGTTCTGTTTCGGACTAGATTTAATTTAACTGTTGGAATTTCAGATGCATTTGAACTTTGCATATTTATCATAGTTTGTGAAATTTTTTTTTTTGGAAAACTGCTTCTCAAAATGTTGAGAATTAGAAGCTTGAGAGTCAAAAAGGACACCATAGGTACTAGACTAGAAATTGGCAGCTAAGACATGCGCCTGATTGGTAATGAAGGTCGGATATGCTCTGGTTCATATTCTCTCAATAATCCATATCGTTCTAAAGCCAAAACCAGACGTACACATATCGTAAAAAGAAAAAAAACGATCTAAATCTTGCAACCACGCATCTTTACAAATAAGCTGCCTATAAGGGAATGTAAGTTGCGGCGTGCGTGCTGCCACAGGGTCTGCCTAGATGCGTGTCCAGCATTTTTGCCAGAGTAGCTTCCAGAGGCGTAAAAAAATATGTGCACGATTCCGACGTTTTATTACGTGACGCACATAAAACTGGATCGTCGAGCCGTGAACAATAACGGTTCCTTGGGGGATCGTAGTCTTTCGAAAAAAAAAACTGAGTTTAAAATGCGCGTATTTAAATTAGGCCGGAAAAAGGGGAACTTGTCGTAAAATAAAAGGTAAACTCCAGTTAACCCTTATTTAGGTCGAAAATTTACGGTGGCGATGAAATTATAGAGGCAACATCTTTATCAGCTACGTTTTTATTATGTTAAATTAAAATTGCTGTGATAAACATTCTACGCCAATGGTTGACGGCAGACACATCATCACTAAGGATAACGACGAAAGCCTAGAAGATGAATTCAGCGACACGTGTCTTAGGCCATCACGCGCCTCTATTCCGAAATCAATTTTAGGCCAAGGAAAAAAGAAAGGTAGACAATTCGAACAGGTTACTCTAATTTGTTTTGTTGTCAATCAAACGAACACATACGCACAAGTTCGACCGGTAGAGACGTGACGGATTAGACCCTTCTATTAAATATATATTTTTTTTTTGTGGTAGAAGAGAGATTGGAGTTTACTTTGGAAGATTAAAAATGTACGAGCTGTTTTGATGTCCGAAAAGAATTCCTCTAAAATATCTAGAAACTCTTTACCTTTATCCGTCTACAAAATAGATCTCACTCATTATTCAAAGGAATATTACACAATAAAACCACTACAGATAAAGTACAATTTCTTTGTGAAATTGCAGCCATTCCTTTCGGAACATAAAAGGCAAGCGGAAATGTCGTTTTGTCATTTCGCCGTGTAACAAGCTCAAATACAAATAGAGGTATTATTGTAGTTCGGGTGGAAATGACCGAATGGACGGGAGCAACGGATGAGCCTCTGTTTCCTATTGTCCACTCTGACGACTGCATTGTGTCCGATACAATTGTACTACGACGTGACTTTTATTGCGATAGGATTAATATTGGGGAGATTCCTAGCCAAACTACGTTTGCCCATTTATTACCCCAATCGAATTTGAATGCATGCTTTGCATTAGAATTGAAGATATATATGCCTATCAGTTTTTGTGCAGTTTTGAATTGTTAATTTGCGCAAGGCAAGTCTATAGTTTAGATCCAGGTATTTGCAAAATGCATATGTCTATGTCTGGAAGTTAGGGAGTGTATTTCAATTTGCCAATATGTGGGCTTGAATTATTTATAGGGAATCAATCAGGTTCGGATAAATGATTAATGGAACTTAGTCTAGCATAGAGTGAATATTTTGGGTTTGATAATTGACAATATGACATTGATCGGGGTGAAAATATCACTGGGTCCATGAAACCAAACGTGAGCAAAAGGGCACAAAAATTAAATTTGTATTGTATAGTTAAGTAGATAACGTATACAGAAAGAACATATATTCTTTGGCCAAGAGTATTTGGAAAGTAAACAAATAATTTATTGCAAAAACAATATTTACTCAAGTTCCAACATGTTGATTCTGCGAATAGCTGAAACATTTACTAACCCATACACATACACCGCTACTCTAAAATCGTCAATTATTGCTAATATGGGGATGTTTGCATTATAGATACGAAACCAATCAGGCCCATTTAAATAATTATCTCTACAAACTAGACACTTGCATTAGGATTACTTAACGCGCTTTCCCCTAATATTGAAAGACTTGTTTCAGACGATATCCCCCATAAATTATCCGGTTTGCGGCACGATATAGTGGCAATATTGTGTCGTAGCGCAATTATTGAATTGGAATTTGTGCATGTGCAATGTGTATCCACTTTGAATTATCGATTGTAAACCTAAACCATCCCCTAATTTGAATTGCGCCCTCTTTCTTGATTGACTGACAATTCATTTTTCCATCAGCAAAATACACTTTCCAACTTGGGACGATAAACTTTTAACTGAACCGCTAGGGGACGGGAATACAAATAGGGGGTTTGACATGGAACAAAATTAAAATTTCAAAATTTACCGCTGGGCTATGTTAATAAAGCAATTAGGGGTGTGGTGGCTGACGGCGAATATTGTAATGAGATTTTTTTTTATGGGAATTTTGTAATTTTTTTTCATTGGTTTTATTATCACTGATTTTGATTATCTAAATTGCAGGGTTGTTATACAGGGTGTCCTCGTTAAACTTGTCAAAAATTCTAGGGTATATGGAGGAACCATAAAGAAGTAGTTTGAGATAGGACACCGATGGTCGGAAGTGCGTCCTTTCCAAAATACAGGGGGTTGAAATTTTCCAAAAAAATCGATTTTTCACTATCTTATTTTACTATCTAGTACAGTTATACAAGGATTCATCTACTGAAAAAATCCGAGTGAGCCTAAATTTTGTCTACACCTTTATTTTACCTCAATAATTATTGTATGAAAAGTCCCGGCCGATATATTGTTTGCGTTTCAAGATATTCAAGGTCAAATATCACAGAAATGACTTTTTCTTAAATATTTTGCTTTCGACTATTTTGGCTAAAAATATTGGAAAATTCTCTTCAAAAAGTGTTATTAACATATTTTACGTCATACCAACCGTTTCCACCTGATACGCCAGGAAAACAGAGGGTAGCACCCGTTTCCACACCACCCCAGAGGTGGATGAAAGGCCGTTTTTTTTTACATTGTTTTTTTACTGTAGGCCTAATCCATGATCTTTCTTGTTGTAACTTTTAGATGTAGGATGTGCGATCATCATTCTCGTAATCTGTCCCCTCTTCCACAACGTACAAAATGTTAACATTAAACACAGCATCGGCCCATAATGTATGTTCGATTCCTCGCATAATGTACCTATAAAATTACATATTATTTCTTTTTATCATTGGCTAAAAAGTATTGCGCCACAAATCTCAACATCCCAACATCGCAGAGACCAAAAGGGTAGCTAGAAGAACTTCTAGCAAGTTACAGCTTGTTACAGCAAGTAGTACTCTCTAAGCTTTCAGAGGGCCCGCACGCACAAAAATTTATTAACGCCGAAATTTGGCACACCCTTTTTTTCGCTTAAGTTTAATTTACTTATGTACTCCCCCTTTATGAAAAGTTGAATGCGATTTTCGGGGATAATACCACGAGAGCTTCAAAATTACCGATAATTTTTCACGATTGCGTGTTTTCTATAATTTCACGAGTCCGTAGGAAGAGTGAAATTTGCAGAGAAAACACGCATGAGTGAAAAATTGTCTGGTTCATTTTAAAGCTCAAGTGGTATTTAGAGGATTATTTCACGGATGAGAATGCAAAAAATAAGGAAATAAATATGTATTAAACGATTTGAACATCTTAACAATCGAAACAAATAAATGGTTGCTATCAGGAACAGTTTCTTTGTATCAAAAATTAGCATGACAACCATGTATACAATAACATGGGATAATTATCGCTGTAATTCTCTCTAGTTAAACAAATGGAAAAGAGAATTTTCGCTGTAATTCTGAAAATCGTCACTTGTCTTATGGGATTTCTAACACATGAGTGGAATAATCGTTATAAGATCCAGAATTAGTAATAAACGTGTGTGTTAATTTATCTGGCTGTTTGATTTAATTAATTTACCGTATAAAACAGGAACCAGCACTTGATCTACAGTGAAAAAGACGTTTTCACGTTTTAACCCTTTTCTTGTGTAGGGAATAAGAACAATCCCGAACAATGTATTTGGTGTTAACATTTGTACCGTTCAGTTCTGGCTCCGGAACACCGCGCCCCGTACCGAAAAGAGTTGTGTAGTGGGTAGACTGATCAGGACAAGTCTCGGCTGTACAGACAAGTCCAGCAGGATAACCGCAATCCATATGTCCTAGTTGAACGTACGGACATAGATCAGTTATACTTTCTACCCCGCTGAGACACTTGATTCCGAATTTGTCGCTAGAAGCGGGGACTGGCGCTGAACCTACGGCTTATTTCCGCTTCGCAACTTTTTACCGTAACCGTACAACCGCTGGCTTTAACCGTGGCCATATATTTACCGCTTTCCACTTTTGCGCTAATATCGGTACCGTAATACCTTGACGAACGCACCACTCTCTCTCTCGAACTCCCTATTCACCCGTACACTATTGCTCTATGAGGAGCTCTTATAAATTAAGGACAGTTTGGTTAAAATTTTATCACACATATTTTAGTTTTCACTTTTTTTCCTTTGTTATTACACAATGAGTAATAGATAAATTATTCTTCGATAGTTGTTTTATTCCTTTATCTATCCACTATAATCTTCAGGGTAGCGCCCGATATTATCGCTGGATTAGCCAAAAGATAAATATCGACTGTTAAGCTGTCACAGCTCAAGGAAAAACCTGAGACAAATTCGTTTCAAATTTGGCGCCCGAGCAGGGACCGTTTTGCGCATCAGCAACTGACCGTAAAGATTACGTCATCATCCGTCCCCCGTTTCACTGAGAGGCCGTTTATTTTGGTACCGACCGATGGGTTGACCGTTACATCGTGGTATATTTCTTCATGGATTCTTCAGAAGCAACTTCTTGATGTTACTATTTTAAAAAGTCCCATAATGTGAAGCGTGTTGTGGCCGTCTATTGTGTAGACATTGATATCTGCATTATCTCATGAATTTGCCATAAATATGTGGGTTTATTGGAGGATTGAGAAATTTGGCAATGAGCGGAGAACCACGCAACTTCCTCTAACAACACATCAAAAAATCAGAAAGACCTGTAGGGTCATGGAGCGTAGCACCGGTAATGCTGAGGACGCGGGTTCGAATCCAACCCAGGACCAAAGTTTTTAATCCCCCAATTTTCCTTAACTTTCTCTTCATTTTCAAATAATAATCATTGATCTTCATTTGCTTGTTATAACAATATTTTTGCCGTATCTTTCTGTTAATTTTTTAATGATTGTTGAATCGTCCGGGTCCGGGACATAATCCAGTTCAATTTCTTTCAATTCACCCAACGTAAACTGACAATCCTCGTTATTTTCTATGTAATAGAAAATCTTTTCCATAGCTTCAGTTATTCTTTCATCTAATGGACGACCTTTGGAATTACCCGATTCTGGCTTAATGAAAGAATCAAAACACTTATGATACCTTGCTTCTGCAGCTACTAAATCGTATTCAAAAATAATAATAACGGTCTCTAACGGGTTTTTCCATACGTATCACTACCTTTATAACAGTATCTTTAAATGAAAGTGTAGCTACTTGTCGAATTATGCATTAATATTTCTTAGTATTTTTTTGTCTCTGTTTCCTCGTTGGCTTCTTCACCACAAAAAAAAACGCAAAGTTTTTAAATCACAAGATCCCAAGCTAGAGCGTGTTTTGCGAAGAAAATACTGAGATGTACCGGCACTATCGTCATCTCGTCATCTTCTAGATGACACTATGCCACTTCCCTAGGACACCAACCTCCAATTCGAGGATTGATGCGGGTTTCCCTTACAACGAACTGGGTTTTCCGAAAACCTTATTTCGCGCCCGAAGGATATTACCTTTTCTTCCTTTAAGTTTAGGTGATTAGTTCTGATTTCAGGAATCTTGCCATGCGTTGACGGAGATTTTTGAGAAATTCGATCCGTGGTATGGATATGAAACTGATCAAGGTCCAATTGCGTGCTAATTATTGGGCTTGTCAGGGCTATCTGAAGTTCTTCGTCGGTTGTGTTGACAATTTCTATCTAAGCAGATGTGAGTGTTTCGTTAATTTGTACGCCCTGAAGTTCTTGCTTTGGCAGAAGGCCTGGCCCCTGGGCTTCTTTTACTGGAAGCCGTACTCGGGAAACGGTGTTAGGCGCCAGTTGGATGGAATAAAATTGGGTTGATCGTTTCGTAGTATTCAATTGGGAGAATGGCTTTTTTTATGATTAGTGATGGAGAAATGACTCTGGCAGGTCCAATTTGGCTTGGAGTAGCTTGAAGTTATCGAGTCCGATAAGGCCATCAAATGTTTGGTGAAACTTGAAAAGGTAAAATTTTGCCTTCTCATTTGAGTTGAATTCTGGAAACATGGGAATGTGAGCAAAATAGTCCTGAGAATGATTTTGAAAAATTGAAGTAACGATGAATGGCTCATGGTGGATGCAATCTTTGAAGTATTTAAAGGCTATCTCTGGATTGATAAATTATTTCGTTGCGCCTATAAGGGGCCTTAAAGGTGGATTGGCGATAGATATCCTCCTTCCGATCGGTATAATTATGTAGTTCTCCTATCGTTCTGTTTCTGAATCGGCCACTTCTGGAAAATTTCCTCCTTCAGTGTATTGGTGTTGCTCGTATGCTTGCTGCTGGCAGTCATTTTGTTGTTGTTTTACATCATAGTAATCATTGTCAATTTCTCGATTGGTGTATCCATCGCGATAGTTATTCTGAGTGTCTTCGTATTGCTCGATATTAAATAATTCTCCCACAGTGAATTTTGGAGCAGATTGTTGTGGAGGTTTTACGGTGGCTCTTGATGTAGTGATTATTGGTGTTGGTTGTGGAAGCGTGCGGTTTGGAGTACCATGCCAGACATTAAATTAGGGTGGAGGAGTCTGGAATCGTGCAGGTTGTACTATAGGCTATCTAGTCTGGTTGAATGGGGATCTGAATTGTTGTGTTTGCTGCTGTGATGTTCTCTGGAATGGAAAAGAGGGCCACAACTACTGTTGGATAGAATTTTGAGGTCTGAATTGCTGCGACTGGAATAGTTGCGAGTAACTCTGGTTGGGTTTCATCACTATCTGCTTCTGATTATGTTGGTTTGTTTTTGAGCCACTGGGTTGTGGAATGGAGTTATCTGATGTTGTTTTCCACCTGGATAAATTGCATTCCTGCAGCTAACTCGCTGGGCCGCATAGTTCTAATAGTTGATCCTAATGGTTCTCTTAGTCCCGCCATGATTGTGGAAAGCGCCTGTTGATGGAAGAAAAGTTTCTTACTTGTTTTGACGTCTGAATTATTATGGTGGAGTAATTTGAAATAGTATTTGGAAGTCCCATAACTTTTTTCTAGAATTGTTGAGGAGATTCATTTGGCATTTGATGTAAGTTAACCAGGTCTCTTGTAAGGGAATTCTCGTTGCGTTGTTCGGCGAAGCTTTGTATCAGAACTTCTTCAACTGCGTTCCAATCGAGGCATCCATAAATCGAAACAGTTTTTTTTGCTCGACCAGTAAGTTTGCTTTTGATGCCCTACATCAGTGTTGTTCCAGTAAAAATTTAGTAGCAACGTCCTGGCGTTAATAATCTCGAAGAGTTCATTGGGATTCCAGGTACCTATATTCTGGAACGATCGTCAGGCTCTACATGTCGAAAGTTGGAAGATTGGCAGGCATATTTTCTTCGGGGGGAGGTACAAGTTGTTCGAGTTAGTGAGAGTTTGGTGAGACTCAGAACTTGGAGTTTTTTTAGTAAATCGTCAGTACACATATATGCTTACAGTAATAAAAAGATGCAATGGTGCATAATAACACTAAAATCACTAGAAGCCACTTGGGCAAACTCTCGGAGAACTCTGAATTGGTAACTTTTTCGTGTGGAAAATATTCTGATCAGTTTCCTCAAACTGTTAAAAAGATACACATTCTGAATTATTTTCCTTCCAGAAGCAACCTATTGGCACTTCAAAAACTTTTGGCATCGGGTTTAATCTTTATCTTACTTTCAAAGACAATTCCTTATTAATATATGCCTCTTCTAATATTATTATTTTTCAAATTTATCACTGCATAATCTTGGACTGTTGCCCGGAAAAGGGCGACAAAACGTTCATTCACTGCTCCCTCGTTTTCGGTAAAATATGGCAACATAAACCTTCTGCATATTTTGAATTAAAGTATGGAGTTTAAGTGAAAATAAAGACATAAATCGTAAAGTAATTCAGCAACGAAGCGCCCTGTTGCGAGGTTTAATTCAAAAATATAAGACGGATATAGAAAAATAGGAGCTTTCATTTCTGGCAGTGATATAAATCAAAAAGCTTAATCTTACATAAACAAACGCATGATATTTAATTGCCTATAAATCTGGTTCGAATATCCCTGGTAATGGCATTGGAAGGAAACCACCAGGCCATTATCTGTATCTCTAGCATGTATCTCGGTCGAATCGTCCTTATGTACTGGCTCAGCCAAACCAACTGAAATCCTATCATACAATTTAGGCCGTTTCCCTGTGATTATGTGGTTTAGCTGACCATGACTAATTTTATAAATTCATTAACCGAATTTCGGACATTTCTCAGATGCCATTTGACACCCCTAATTGACATTATTGGCACATACCTACCTACACCTAAATCTTGATCCAAAAGCAATCTGTCTTGGTTTATATTGGCAATATTTTTATATTAATCTCTTGACTTCTTTGCCTTTGTGTGTACCTAAATTCAAAAAAGGAAGGGCACTTCAAGATTTTTATATATTGTAGCAATATTATCTTTTAATATTTCAGTAATATATTTCATATAAGACTTTGTTAGAGCTTGAACAAGCTTGAATTTATAACATCTCGAGATATTGGTTTTGCGTTTATACATGGCTCTTGTGTAAACCGTATAGGAGAGAAAAGATACCCGTCTTTAGAAATTTTCATTCTTGGCTTGTTGATTTACGATGGGTTTTTGTATCACAACTTTCGACTATACCTACACACAAGAATTATATTTTGGCTAAGATGAATGAATCCAACAGTTTGCCTTCGTATTTTCGTGAATTATTTTTCAGACATTTACCTTCATGAACCAAAGAAATTAATAAAATAGCACCCAGATTATTTTCTTCAATAAAAATTTCCGATAAACAGATAGTGTATTCAATTTTACCCCAAGAGTAAATAATTAACAAAAGACTCACCGATGCTTAAATTAAATAACACTAAGGCCAGTTCATGTGAAAATTATCTACTCTCGGAGTATTATGGAATAAAAGATAAAACCAAGGGCTTAGGCTGTGACACGTGTACGTCCTGTGCGAGTGCGAGTTCACTTTGGAAAATATTGTGCCTGGGTCGCGAGCTTTTCTCACGCATCAATAACTGATATAAAAGGGAGGGGTACCTCCTGCACTTCATAAAGATTTAATAGGTGGAAATTATTTATGTTCAGCTTAACTTTGAGCCCTCGAAGGGCGATATGTGGTCATCAAAACGATTTTTATCCATCCAGCAAGCTTGGCATTTAAATTTCGCAAACAGTATAGTAATTTAAAATTAGGAAATGGCTTTTTGTAAAAACTCAATTTAATTTCCCCAGCCGGACTGCAATATTCTATTTTCATTTTCCATTTCGTTTTTGCAATTTCAAAGTTGGAAATCTCAGTTGAGGGTTTTTACATTTTTGCAATTATTATTTTAAAAGAGGCATTTTGAATTATAATAATTGTGTTTATTTTGTTTGTTTCTATCCATTCTAACCATGTTTTCTTTGCTTTGAGAGTTGCTTGTATTATTATTTCATTGATTTCTCTATATTCTGTTACATTTTATTATTCCATCGCTTTAGATTTAAGAAGATTTCTTCTTCGCTTCATCAATTTCGTTGATTTGTCGCGTGATATTATTCATGTCATCCACTCCCTAGATTCTTCATTTATGCCTTCTTCCAGCGATTTTCGAATACTTTCTTACACAGTTCAAATTGTTGGGTCTCAAGCTTTATCAGTAGAGTGTTTTCACAGCTATCAGACCAATACCCACCTCTAACACGTAAAAACTCCTCTTCAGCACAGCCATCATACCACTACCCACCTCCACTGTAAACTCCTTCCGTGAAGCTCCTACCCTGAGGAGGTACTTTTTACCCACCTCCACTGTAAACCCCCTTCTGTAAAGACCTCCATAATTCTATTTTCAAAAGGCTCCTACCCTGAGATGGCACTTTTTTATATCCCCCCAAATATTTAACCAATTCTTCCATTTGTATTCGTCAATTTTGGGGTTTGCCCGGGTTAAATCGCTAAATTTCAGAATAAAGGCGCCGCCGACCTAGAGATTTTCCAACGGTATCGAAAAACTTCCCAGGCTCAAGTGTCCTCGGCTATCAGACCAATACCCACCTCTACTACGTAACTGGTCCACCAGATTCACAAGCAAAATGTTATTATTGCAATAAAATTAATCCCATGGAGTTTAGAACACTATTGACGAATGGATATATGGCAAGAGGTACCTCTTCAGAGTAGAAGCTTTTTGACGTAGTAGAAGTGGGTATTGCTCTGATAGCTGTGAGGTAGGTATTGGTCATAAACAGGTGCATTAATTTTATTGCAATAATAAACATTCTGCTTGGAATCTGGTGGACCATTTACGTAGTAGAGGTGGGTATTGATCTGATAGCCGAGAGCACTTGAGCTTGGGAAGTTTTTCGATACCGTGGGAAAATCTCTAGATCGGCGGCGCATTTAATCTGAAATTTTGGGAATTTGACACGGGCCAACCCCAAAATTGACGAATACAAATGGAAGAATTGGTTGAATATTCTTTAGATTTCAAGAAAGTGAAGGGATATGGAAAGAGGTACCTCTTCAGAGTAGAAGCTTTTTGACGTAGTAGGTGGGTATTGCTCTGATAGCTTTGAGGTGGGTATTGGTCATGAACAGGTGCAATAATTTATTGCAATAATAACATTTTGCTTCTGAATCTGGTGGACCATTTACGTAGTAGAGTTAAGTATTGGTCTGATAGCGGGGGGCATTTGAGCCTGGGAAGTTTTTCGATACCGTGGGAAAATCTCTAGGTCGGTGGCGCCTTTGATCTGAAATTTTGGGGATTTGACCTGGGCCAACCCCATAATTAACGAAAACAAATGGAAGATTGGTTAAATATCCTTTGGTGGAGGGATATGAAAAAGTGCCATCTCAGGGTGGGAGCCTTTTGAAAATAGATTAATGGAGGGCTTTACGGAAGGAGGTTTACAGTGGAGATGAGTAAAAAGTGACTCCTCAGGGTAGGAGCTTCACGGAAAAGGGTTTACAGTGGAAATCGGTAGTGGTATGATGGCTGTGCTGGAGGGGGGTTTTTACGTGGTAGAGATGGGTATTGGTCTGATAGCTGTGAAAACACTCTACTTTTATCTCATCAATATACCTTTGGTGAATTTTCTATCAACTGAATTATCTTCAGGGATGTATCTATCTACTTTCATAGAGAAAGTAGCCTATACTAGGCGAGTTCGGTTAATCCTCCGTGAGCGAAAAGATGACTGGTCCTACGTGATCAGTTCTATTACTTCAAATGAAAGATCACGTGTCAATAGTGTCATCTTCCAACTCGCAGAGGATTAATCGAACTCGCTTACTGTTTAGTGATATTAGGGTTTATTTCCTAATAGGTTTTTTTTTGAAGAAACCATTATTAGAATTGAGATTTTTCAGATGTGGCTGAAGTTAGCTTCATATTCATGTTCAGATTCGCGTATATTACAGTCGACCAGATAATTATTGAAAAGAAAAATTAAAAAACCGCGAAATTCAATCAAATGAAATTATTATATTATGTAGGGAATTTCTGAGATCCGGACAAGGTAGATATAACCCTTAGGTAAATTAATGATGCTTTGTAGGGATTTTTTGAAGTTTGAGGAAGATAGAGTTGACCCTTAACCACAGTCCAGAAGAGTTTTTGCAGTCAAGTTAGGTCTGGGAGAGTCGTGACGGGGGGAAGCCGATATAATTTGTTAGAAAATTCGTGAAAAATTATTGATGTATTGTAGAGATTTTTTGAAGTTTGATGATGAGTTGACCCCTAACCACAGTCCAGAAGAGTTCAAAAAATTTCTACAATGCATCATTATTTTTTCACGAATTTTCCAAGAAATTGTCCCCCCCCCCCTGTGATGATTCTCCCAGACCTAGCTTGACTACAAAAACCATTATCGAATGTGCTTAAGGCTCAACTCTATCATCCTTAAACTTCAAAAAAAGCCTACAAAGCATCAATAATTTTTCACGAATTTCCAAACAAATTATCGACTTCCCCCTGTAGTGACTCTCCCAGACCTAACTTGACTACACAAACTATTCTAGAATGTGCTTAAGGGTCAACTCTATCATCCTTGAACTTCAAAAAAACCCTACAAAGCATCAATAATTTTTCACGAATTTCCCAACAAATTATTGACTTCCCCCTGTAGTGACTCTCCCAGACCTAACTTGACTACGCAAAATATTCTAGAATGTGCTTAAGGGTCAACTCTATCATCCTTGAACTTCAAAAAAACTCTACAAAGCATCAATCATTTTTCACGAATTTTCCAACAAGTTATCGACTTCCCCCGTAGTGACTCTTCCAGACCTAACGTGACTAGGGAAAATATCCTCGAATGTGCTTACGGTTATTTTAACCTTTTTCGAATCCCAGAAATCCCCTACATAATATAATAACTTTATTTGATTGAATTTCGCGGTTTTTAAATTTTTCTTTTCAATAATTATCTGGTCGACTGTAATATACACGGATCTGAATATGAATATGAAGCCACATATTTCTCAGGTAAAAAGCATCTCTCTTATTTCTCGACGAGTTTGGGAAGTTTCCAATTTTTCATTCTCAGTTCTTTTTGAGATTCAAATAGGAAAGAAGTGGAATTTATGAGAAATATGGACAAGTAATAACACTAAAAATCGGATACTTACGGAAAATGGATCTGAACAAACATTCAGATTACATTACTAGCAGTATCCTAACTATTTAGAAGGTTTATGCACTTCAAAAAAAAAGCCAAATTTAGCTTGGATACAGTTCCTTGAGTGATTGAGAAACGAGGATGAATTGACAAATGTGCGATAAGAAGAGATAGATGAGTATTACATTATCTGTAGAGAACTTTCAACAAAAACTCCTGGATTAATGAATTGCGAAAATCAATATCGAATGTAAGGTCAGCGTTGAAGTATCTCAAGAACTTCAAAGCTCTGGGAAAAGGCTATTTCTGGCACAAATGAGATGTTGAAAGACGGAGGAGAGACACCCAAAGAAGCACTCCTCATTCTTCCAAGAAGAAAACATTTTGGGAAGCTGGAATAACGAAGGAAAGGAGAGAACACAACGATGATGAGATACGAGAGAATTTTTTGGATTTCCGGATACGGTGGTGGGCGAACCCGACGTGCCACGAAACTTAGGTCCCATTAGGCTTCTTGTACATCCTCCTAAGAGTTGCCAAAAATACGTCGCCCGCTTCGTGTGGTTCGAGAAAATAGAACCGCAGTTTTTCGTTTGCCGCGACCGGTTAAATCAAGACGGTTTCGTTGTACTCTTACGCATTGGATCTGAACTTCCTGAATGAGCTGGCCAGCTGGGTGGAGTTTGGAAGTAGAGCAAGGTAAGGTGAAAAAATATCCTTTTCAGTTTCGATATCTTCCAATTTCATTTCAAAATCTTTCATCGATTACCATTCTAACAGCAACCTGTGGATTTTGTAGTTTTAATTTCGCACATTAATTTGGTAAATTGGGAGGGAGGGAGGAAGGACCTGCCAATCCATCCAAGTGATTTTCCAGCCTGAAGCTTTGAAAAAGGAGGAGATGTGAAAAGTCTTTTTCCTGAAAGGCCGTATTTGACCTCGAATGGACTTTCTCAGGTCCGAAACAACAACGCAGATGCTTAACTGTTTCATACTTCTGTTGACAAGAAAAGCTTTGCATAGAGGTGGGCTCGCCAAATTCCGTTGAATGGAGATGTTTCCTTAAGGCCTGATTTCCTCGAACATTCGGTCGCGGAGAGCGGACAGTCCGTCGACCGTACCGATTTCACGATTTTATCCAACCAGAGCTTTTCAAATAAGTTTGGTTTCTTCGAATCCGATTACCTGGGCGAGTCCGCCCCGCTCCACAAAACTGTGGCCGCTCAGGTTTGAAAGGCTCTGGTTGGATAAAATCGTCAAATCGCGACAGCCGACGGACTGTCCGTTCTCCGCGATCAAATGTTCGAGGAAACTAGGCCTTTAGCTGACAGTGACCTGTCAAAATAGATATGGCTAGATAATTCCTTAGATTCGTTGCTGCACTTTCCTTAAATCTGAGTTTAGAGAAGCTGAGCAGCTACTCATCTGATCCACAGTAGCGAGAGAACAATTTTTCACCCTTGAAATTGACAGCGAAGACCTATCTTTTTTTACTTTGACTGCGCGCGCAACTCGTGGACTGCAGGTGAGCGTCCAATGAGAAGTGAGTTTCTTACGGGCTTGCGTCATATTCTTATTCAGGGGCCAGTTCAGAATTATTCGTTCCTTCTTTCTTTGTAACGTGTAATTCGACAAAGAGCAAACTAATACTTTACGTATTACTTGTGAACTCCCGCAGTGTTGTTTAAAATTATGTCAGATTATACTTGACATATTTCTTCGGACTTTCATTGTGCGATGTTGCCGGATGAAACATTTAACAAAATAGAAGTGCAAACGATGTTAACATACACTTTAAAGCACTTTTTCTGTCTGATTTAAGGCGTTGTAAAACTATTGAAACTATATCACTTTTTTAATGTTGTAATGTTCGATTTGTATTGTCTACATCTGTTCTGCAATAATACAAACTGGCTACATTGCAACCCACTAGTTGCCCGCGCATGTCATCTTTTATTACTTTCCAACTTGTATTTATTACAATTAAGCGATCCTTTTCTATTTATGCGAGACAGGTCAATTGTGAGAAAATTGTTCTTCTCTGTTGTTCTGCTGCAGAAGTTACTTCTGTTGCTTACTTCATCAGCTTCGAAATTTGACTGGCTTACGCAAGTGAAGTTTGCAATTTATTGTGGGCAGTAAGCCTAATAACCACTCTTAAAAATATAATAGTGATGATATTATTCATTATTCGTAATATCTTTCTATACATTCATGATTCGGTCACCCGAAATGGATTGTATTTAAATCCACTAAAAGGACAAGTTAATTCCGGCCATTCATTAATCAGCATTAGCCTAAACAAGTGCACCGAACAACGACAAAAAAAGAAAAGCCTCGAATTTCCAGTGGTCATCTAAACAATAAGCGTAATTTTTAATTCATGACATGGTCGTGTGCGCTGTCCCGGGGGGCTCCACAATAAAATAGTTAAATAAAAGAGGCATTATTCCGAAACCGTGCTACGCTCCCTTAATGATATGCTCTTTGTTATTTTTTTGAATCCTTGCTTGTTCCTTTCATTTGTTATTCCGGGATGCAGATGACAATCGCGTAAACGACCGTAGGCCACACACAAACCCAAACGGAAAAGATAACGGCTGCTTATTTAAATCAGTTTAATATTTTTGTATCACTATGGATCACTGATTCTGGAAGGGTGCACAATTCTTCCTTTTCAACAACTTTAACGAAACTAAAAAAAATATTTCAGGTTTGGGTCATGATTGCCTTTAGTAAATATTCGAACACATTTCGCTCTGATGACTTTTTTTTTGGTTTTACTAAAGCGATACTGTCTAGACTTGGTAAAGAGTAGAATCCTCAACTCTTGTTTAGGACGATTGAAGCTTTTCCCTTAATTGACTGATTCAATTTAGTAAAAAGCTATGGATTGAATACTTTCCGAAATCAATTATTTATACTTACACAGCAACAATACAGGATTATTACATATCAAAAATAAATTCACTGCTATACAGATTCAATAAATTTCTCTGGTAATTTGTTAAAAAATGTTGATTTATAATTTCATTAGCAATGAAAGTATGTACCCTATGAACAATGAACAATAAAGTAAATTTCATTAAGAGGAGCCATTCACACATTAAAATTTTTGAAATTTTAGATGTAGATGAACACTGAATATTTGATTCACATTTGCTATCAGATGAACTCTCCACTTCATTAATTTGTATTGTCAGACGAAGTCTTGGACATTCCAATTCTCATGATCATCATCAATTTTCGTCGATCCTTTCTTCCTTTGATTCTTTTTCAGGCTTTTTGGGCCAGTTTTCCTTAGAATCCTCTGATATTGTCAGTCCAGCTTCCAAGAAATGTTCCTTTGCTATATTATGTCGTACACCGGAAAATATTGATTCAATGGGCAAAACACTTCCATAATTTATGCACCTCAGCAAAACTCCTTACGTTGTAAAACCAACCTTTAGTCAACCCAGAAACGTTTAGTGAGTTGATTAAAAATCGCACCTGAAGCGAAAAACCTCTCGACGGGGTCCAAATATTAATTTACCGCTTAATCAAAACAATCCTGAGTTTTTCGTGCGAGGGCCCTGAAGGGAATTTTCGAACATTGTTCAGGAGGGCCTACACCGATATCGGAGTGAGAGAGCCTTATCTGAAATTGCATTCATTAATAATTGTGTCAGTCCGCGGCATAACACAAACGCCGATATTGCAATTTGGGCTTCATTCGATACGCGACTCGCATATTTTAGGCAGGAGGACCCCTTTGCTCTTAAATGAAAGAAAATTGGTTATAATGACGTTTTACGAACTATTCTTATATAAAACATACTCCAATAATCACAGAGTATAAATTACTTTTATAATAATTAATCTTATTGTCACTTGGAAAAGTTTTAAAATACGTGAAATTCAAAGAATCCTAAAAGTTAAGTTACCTCTCTGGCATTAGATTACGAACCCGGTACATGGGCTTGACAAATGGTTCTTTTCACACCCCGTCTGAAAAAGTTAATGCTCACGCATACCTTTTACCGTTTATAACGTTTAAAATTAATGAAGTAGTCAGTTTAAGGAACATTAGTTTCATCGGCATTAAAAGTTAAGTTGTGCGATTCATGGTTCGGTCTCGATCGGAAGCGAAGGCTCATTAATGATTTTTCAAGTTCCACTAGAGTACGTTTTATGGACGTTTGTGCCGATATAAAAAAAAACCTTGAATCAGTATTAAAAGTCTATGAAAGCGTTATTCGTGCAATTTCCGAATCAAGTTTCAGTAGGTAGGTATATGTGCTAGGAATTCAGTGACTTTTTCTAAACCGAGATTTTCAATGGTGATTTTTTTTTCATGATTGGCGCTATTTGTCATCACTTTCATTTTCCCTATATTCATTTTCGGGTCTATTTCTATACCAGTGTCTTGGTGAACTGTCTACTCAGAAGAGCTAAGAATCTTCAACAAAAGAAACCTTGTAGACAGTTCTTTTTCCAATCCAGCGCTTTGTAGCATTCTTTTTTAAATTTTTGTATATTTTGTTGAATATTGTTGGAAATTTACCAATGTCTTCATCAGACCGGGTTTTCTTCTTCAGTTGCAACTCTTTGCAGTATTATGTTTACAATTCTTGTATTGCAGCTCTTTGCAGCAACTTTTGTATTGATCGAGCAGGAAAATGTGAAATTCCTTTGCACGTTTCACCATAACATCCTCTCAAGATATCCACTTTAAACTTTCAAAATATTCCGAATGAATTGTTGTAGAAGAAGCTATTTTTGATTGGACCACCGACTAATGACGTAGTTTTTGAGAGGCTGAAGGCAGCTCTATGTTCCAGTCTTATATTAGGCTACCCACGGGTATGTGGTAAACTTATTTTGGACACAGATGCGAGGAAAACAGGCATCTGTCGCAAATACAAGATGGAGAAGAAAGGGTTATTGAATACTACAGTAGAGTGCTTACCAAGCCCTAGAGAAACCATACTGCGTTACAAGAAAGGTATTGTTCGCAATAGTCACAGCGGTTGACCATTTCCAATTAAGTACCAGTATGGACAAGAGTTTTTCATTAGAACAGACCAGGCATCTAAATACCAGGACAGGTAACAAGATGGCTGGAGAAGTAAAAGCAATACAATTTTCAAATCAAACACCGTTCTGGTAAACTACACACAGATGCCTTATCCAGACAGCCATGTCCAGCTTAATGCAAACACTGCCTTAGAAAACACCAGCGTGAAGGAGTTCCTATTAGAATAAGCCTCCTATTTGAAACGGATCAAGAATGCAGAGAAGTGATCAATGACGAATCTGAAGGAATTGGGAAAATCCAGACCAACTTTGTGAGAAATATCAGCTTCAAGGTGCGTGGGCTCAATCAAACTTCCTGCTAGTCGAAAAAGGTTCACTGAAACGAACCTGGAAAATTGCAGATGGTACTTAGGACAAAAGTTGTTCCAGTTCAGAAGAAGTTCACAACAGGGCATTAAGAGCTCACTTGGGAGTCAACAAGTCCTTAGACAAGATCCGTGTCAGATTCTTTTGGGTGAACTATCACCAGGATTTCAAGACTGTAACATTCGAAATGTCACAAAAATATATTTATATCCTACTGAACTATTAAAACCATATAATACCTTGGTTACGATAATCATAAACAGGGTCTTAACTCCCAAGGGAGTTAAGGATTTTCATAACTCCCAAGGGAGTTAAGGAAGGGAGTTAAGGATATCATAACTCCCAAGGGAGTTAAGGATTTCCATAACTCCCGCTTTTACCTTGAATAGGTAACACTTTGACAAAAAAATAGAAATTTTGATTTATGGCTTATTCCTTTATAAAAATAGACAGAATACAGTAAATTCAGTAGGATATAAAATTATCTATGTACCACGGGAATTATCAGGAGTTAATACCCACGGGCAATTGGTGTCCCTCGGGCCGGAGGCCCTCGGGACACAAACGTTGCCCTGGGGTATTAACACCTGCATAATTCCCTTGATACATAAATAACTATTATTGTTCTCAAATTATTTTTATATATTTTGGTCTCATATAAAAGTACTATTTCGTACACCTAGCGACATCTATGATTCTTCTGACTAGTTTTCCTTACCTAATATCGAGAATTCTTTTGTTTCCGAGAAATGTGTAGCGCTGTCATTTCTATGATTTTGACAAGCTTGACAGACAAAGAAAGAAAAGACCGAACCAATTTTGGTACTGCCTGCCCCTTTTCTCTCTTGTCTTGGGACCGAAACTGTAGGGCGTCCAGATTTTTAGAATTTTAAAAATCTTAAAACTTTATCTTTGTTTTTGGCCATCGAGTCCATATTCTTGGAAAATAACTAGCCAGAGGAGTGCTTAATCGTGTCTACTAGAAAGTTTCCTGGAAAATCAACCGATTGTTGGTTTTTGTGAAGATTTTTGAAAGTGAGGTTACTATTGGCCGTTCAGGTATATAATTTTTTTTTTCTCTCTGATGAATGAGTCCTTATATCCCCTCAATTCATTCAGGTACCTTCGGCAGGACGAAAAATCCGTGACTGCACTTCTCCAAGTGAAAATTGACAAATTTGAGACCACGCTGTCCTGAAACTCAGAGTAAATCTGGGCTCCTTTCCGAGGTAAGTTTGTGTCCTGTAAGAAGTTGATCTCCAACCATTATTTGGTTGTCTCCAGCCAGTTTGGTACCTCCAGAGCTCAAATTTGTGAAAGTTTCCGAGGCTTTACGATATTTTAAATTTACTTCCTTAATATCGAGTAATCGATATAATATATTGTGGATTCATTAACCTTTGAAAGGTTTATTTAATTTTTAATTTCAAATCAATAATGTGGTAGTTTCACAAGGTAAACTAATGTAAAATCTTTAGGTAGTCAAATTAAGGTTTTATGTTTACCTATTTTGAACTTTAAAGGTAAGAAGGTTGAGCTCTTCCGGAAACCCTGACCCCTTGATTTCACCTAGCAGGTTACCTTTCCGCATTGATGTTTTTTATTAATTTGATTGACTTTCAGTCAAATATTAAATGTTATTTTTATTTTGACTTCAACACTTACACTTAGGTAGTCCTCATCGTAGGTTTCTATTTAATTGCTTTTAAATTTCAATCCTTTTATATACCTATTTAAATTAAGTTTTGCTTCCGGTAGGCTGCTTAAATTGTTTTAATAAAATTGGATACTGAACAATAATCACCTTTAAATAATTTATTTGTTCAATGTTAATGAACAACAAGTTCGCCATCCTGTCAATAAATTATTGTTTATAGAATTCCAAAACTTGTGTTTTTATTGAAGAGAATAAATGCCAGATAGGTATTTTTAAATAATAGCTAATTATTTGAATAGTGTCTAGTTTGGCTATTCTTTGATAATCAAAGTAATTTTATACAAACTAGTGGCGCCCTCTCTTTAGTGTACCAACACCAAGGACCACCCCAAGCTAAAGAACCACTGAGCATAGTCGACCACAATTATGAGCATTCTTTTATTCCGACAAAAGAGCGTTACAAGACATGGTGCCGACAATGTGCGACATGAGCAGCAAATCAAGGACCCAAAATACGATCTAAGGGACAAATGAAGCATTACAACGTGGGAAAGGCAATAGACTTAGCCTTGCGGACTGGCTACAAATACATATTAGTTGCCATAGATCATTTTAGCAAGTGGCCAGAAGTTGCAAAAGTCCTCGACAATAATGTTTTCACCAGGTTTGGAACTTCATTCGGATCAAGGGCGCAATGTCAAGTCACTATTTTAATAACTGTTAGGCATTCATAATACCAAAACCACGGCATTGATCCACAATCAGATGACATCGTTGAGAGCTGCAACAAGACAATCGAGGAACATCTCTCCAAAGTAGTTGACAAACATCGGGAAGATTGGGATGAGAATATAGATCTATTTCTGATGGCAAACAGGTTCACAAACAGGAATTGCACCAGCCAAAGTTTTGTTTGGAAGGGAGCTTCGTTTACCCTGTGAGTTGGTGTTCGGATCACCAGATGTCGCCGATATGGAAGCCGAAGACTATGCTGATGATCTAAGGAAAAGACTGCTTGTTATCCATGACAGAGTTGGCAAGTGATCGAATGAAAACAAGGTGATATAGGCGGCTAAGGTTTCCAGGCGAATGACAAAGTTTGGCCTTCAAAGCAAGAAAGGCAAATCTCTCAAGCTCAAACTAGTACCTATGGGAAGGCCCGTACACGATTATAGAAAAACTGAATGTCATGGTCTAGTTCTAGTGAACCCAGAATATACAGTATTGCTTAGTGAGATTTATATAGCAAAAAAAATATAAGACTTCTAAATAAGAATCCCTCTTGTCTGAAATGATAAATAATGCAACTCCAAATTAGCCAACCTAAAATAAATTTAAAAAAAACTACGATTGTCATTTACCTTATTTTGTTGAAATAAAAAGCAACCGGCTTCGAGTGTATATAAGGTGAAACCGCATTGAAAATAAAATAAAAATGCAAATGGTTTTCTTTTTAGTCAGTCGAAGAACAACAAATGGATTCATTACGCTACATGCATCGCTTGTTGGGAGCAATCAAGGTGGTCACTTACGGTTTTTTTTTTTGTCGCCAAGTCGGCAGATACTGTCCTGTACTTACGAAACATTTTAATGAATCGCCCAAGGGTTCGTTCTTTAAAAACTCAAAAACTCTTTAACACCTGATGCTCCGCTCGAGCGAATAAAGTAACAGCAAGAACGCCGAAAAAGGATATTTTTAATTATTTGGAATAAATGGGCTTTTACTTCGGCCAAGTCCTAAATTGACGATGATTTAGTGCCCGAGTATTAACGACCAATTTTTAAATGTGTTCGTTTACTGGCAGCCCTATAAAATAATACGTGCTGCCTCTGGAGCTTTTTTGAAACGGAGCCGCGCCATATCGAAGTCCGGTTAACTATGATGAATGCACGGTTTTATTGCAACTAATTATCGTAAATTATTGCGAAGGATATACAACGGACTTTCTTTTCGGGTTAGTAAATCATATACTTTACATGTTTATATGCGAAGCTGTTTCGAACAATGCAAAATCACAATTATTATATTCGCCATTGTAAAAAAATATGGCTTCTCCATGGGACTGCATAAAGTGTGGATCAAGCTTCCATCCTAGCTGTGCTGGCCAAGCAAAAGTGTTAAATCCAAGGTGTTTTGCTGCATGAAATCGAAAAAGAGTGCGGTTAATGAACAAGAAAGCTCATCCAAAGGCAACAAAATGGATAAAAAAAAGATAAAAACTGTTTTGAAGGACTTACTAAATGAATATCTTACACCTTTTAAAAAAATCTGTGTAAAGTGACCTGGAGGAAATTAAAAGTCCCTCCAATTTGTATCAGATGGATTTGACGAGCAGAAGGAAACCCTAAATTAACTATTGAATGAAGTTAAGAGCCTTAGGAACCAAAATCAAAAACTAGAAAAAATGGCGCAAAAAATGGAAGACAGAATAAACTTTTCTGAATAAAAGGAAAAAGAAAATAACTTAATAAAATCTGGGAATACCTAAACAGCATAGGCGGTTCTAGCCCATCTGTGCTGGGGGAACTGAAGCCCCTGCTCCGAGGTCGATCGGAAATTTTTGTTGGCTCCCACGCCCAAAAACCTTATATTTTAATAAATATTTAGTCAAAATTGTTTTTATTTATGAAAAATACAAAGGTTTCATTCTACTTATTACACACACCTACAGGCAACAGAGGCAACCCTGGTCCCTAGCGGTGGGGGCTAGGGTTGCCTCTGTTTCCAGACGTCCCGATTTTGGATATTTATAAAATAATTGAATAAAATTTTATGAAATAATTAGATAAAGTTATTAAATCAGTGAAATTAATCAAATTATGTAGTTAATTAATCCTAACGCTTGAATATTTTTTATTCAGGGACTGCGAACTTTTGCCACTCATCACTAATTTAAATTTGGGGGAGCTAATTCCAGATTTGGGGGGGCTTAGCCCCCACCTAGAACCGCCTATGCTAAACAGACAGATGAACCCAGAAAAATTGTAAAGAAAGTGCTTAGTGCAACAGAAGTAAATGAGGATGAAATATTGGAAACATACTATGTGTCAAAAAAAGAAAATGCACCTATTGTTATCAAGTTCAGGAACAAGATATCAAAAAAATCAATATCTATTCAAAAAAGCTAGAGAACATAAAGAAATCCACAAATATAAATCAGTCTATGTATTACATGGCCGGATTTATTTAAAGAAAGGTGAAAACACAGAACCAATGAAGTTGATGAGCTGAGGCAGAGACCAACTCAATTTGATTAAACAAACTACATACACTAAAAATGGACTATAAATATACTATACATCAACATAAGAAGTCTAAGAATCAAAATGACATAATACAAGGCCAACAAGGAACTATACATATCATTATTCTCAGTGAAATATGGATCTATCCTGATGAAGTTGATTATTCAAATTTGCCCTCATACACTGCTATCCACAACTGCAGAACAACACGTGGGGATGACACAGCGATTTATATAAGAGATGACATAGATTATGTAAATACCACATCAGAAAAAAACATGGAAGATTATAACATCGCCTCCATATACCTACCTACCAAGCCGAAAGCTGAACCTATATGGAATATACAGATCACCACAAAATCAAATACAAACATTTTATTCCAACCCTAGATGAGAATTTAGAATCCCAAAAAAAAGGTTGTAGGCATTATAATAATTGGTGATATAAATCTAGACTTGTTGAAGACGTCTCAGGCAGAGTGACTAGGTACTTAAATATAATAGAAAAGAACGGTTTCCAGATAAAAAACAAAATAACAAGGGACAACGCAACCAGAGTGATAAAAAAAACAGCATCCAAAAGGTAAAAGGGGTAAACATTGACATATCTTCATAATTTCTTTTTCATTAGATCTGATTTTTTTTTTAAATCTCGTATAATTTCCTGAGACAGGCATACCATATAATAATACTAAGCAATGATGTACGTAATGTTCTGATTTTTACTTTATCCAAAAAATTTTTTTTTCAAATTTTGTCCGGTGTCAATGTTACCCCATATAGTATAATATTGACACCACATATACATGAAAATCTAAGTCAATGTTAAGGAATCGTTAAGCAACAATGACACTCATAAATTTGTTTTATGGCCTTTTTAGGTAGAAACGAACAATTTTTCCTTTTTTTTTTCAAAACTAAGGACTTATTGGGTAAAACAGTCACAAAACCTTGTTGTTAAGTCTATAAACCTAGCAGTCCCAAGGTGGAAGAAAACTTCGGGAACTATATAATAATTAGGTGCTTTTTAGGTGCTAATTAGGGCCTCTAATTAAAAATTAGGTGCTCCTCTAGTTTTTGAGAAAATCAAAAAAAACTAAGGGATTGCTAGGTTTATGAAAGCTATTAGTCCCCTTATAGTAAAAAATATTTTTTTCAAATTTGTTTTTTGTATCAGAATTAGGTGCTTTTTAGGTGCTCCTGAATAGTCCAAGAAAAAATAGAATTGATTAATTATTAACTGAGTTACAGATTTTTTTTAATTATTAAGGGACTGCTGGCTTTACGTCTATTTGTTGGTCTGTTAGAATGGCAAAAAAACTTCGGGATCTATATAATAATTAGGTGCTTCTCAGGTGTTAACTAGGGCCTCTAATTAAAAATTAGGTGCTCCTCTAGTTTTTGAGAAAATGAAAAGAAACTAAGGGATTGCTAGGATTATGAAAGCTAGTAGTCCCCTATAGTAAAAAATATTTTTTTCAAATTTTTTCTTTGTATCAGAATTAGGTGCTTTTTAGGTGCTCCTGAATAGTCCAAGAAAAAATAGAATTGAATAATTATTAACTGAGTTACAGATTTCTTTTTTAATTATTAGGAGACTGCTGGCTTTACGTCTATTTGTTGGTCTGTTAGAATGGCAAAAAAAATTCGGGATCTATATAATAATTAGGTGCTTTTTAGGTGCTAATTAGGACCTCTAATTGAAAATTAGGTGCTCCTCTAGTTTTCGAGAAAATCAAAAAAAATCTAATGGATTGCTAGGTTTATAAAAGCTAGCAGTCCCCTATAGTAAAAAATATTTTTTCCAAATTTCTTCTTTGTATCAGAATTAGGTGCTTTTTAGGTGCTCCTAAATAGTCCAAGAAAAAATAGAATTGATTAATAATTATTATTAACTGAGTTACAGATTTTTTTTTTTAATTATTAGGGGACTGCTGGCTTTACGTTTACTAGTAGTGTGTGAGAACGAAGGACAGGGTACCTGTTCTGCTATTTTATTCCTTATGTTGTAAGATGTCGACGGCAACTGGACATTCTCGCCCGAGTCCCCAGAAGATGTGGATGGCATCTGAGCAGAATCCTCATCGTTAACAATGTGTGCCATCTGAGATTTTTTTGTCATTTTTTCTAAAGACAAAGGGTTAATGCCCGACCCATCAAAGCCACCTACCGCATTACTTCATGCACCAATCAATACCTGGAATTCCATTGCGGAACGGATTCGGTCGATCGAAGTTTTTGCACGTAGTCTTGCACACATCTTTTGGTAGTCGGTCGAATCCACAGCTCCATTCGCCAAGCTTAACTAACATATGCACCAACATTTCCTCTTCTTCATAGGTTAAAACTGTAGGATGTCCAACAGCTTTACACTTAAATCCTTCAAAATGGTTCATTAAAGTTGTCCGGTTTATGCCATAACGTTGAGCGGTTGCCTTAAAACTCTCACCATTTCTAACTGCTTGCAGAGCTTTTTGCATAGTCTCGTGATCATAGGACTTGTACTTTCGAATATTCGGGCGTCTGGGTTTAAATCGCTGATACAAAAACTGATTTGTAATATTAAAAGTAGAGCTTAAATTACCTTTAACACCAAAACTTCGGGCCTGTTGACTCAAAATTCACAAGGTTTTCTATGCAAATGTTGGGAGCACGGTAAACATCAGCTGTTAAAAGCCGCCGTTATAAATCCACAGGTTGCTGCGGAGCATGCACATTACGTCTATACAAAGCCTTCGGATGGTAATAGAGCACCATAAGCAGAAAATAGTATGGCGACCAATGTAGTCACATTTTTGATTAGATTTAGAAATTGTGTCAATGTTATACCAATGTCAATGTTGGTCCGCGCTACCTTACTGGATTTTAACAAACAAAAATTTGGAATATGAGATAAATATTGAGGATCATTTTATGTCAGACCACAAAATTGTTTTTGTGAAGGTAAAAAGAGAAATACCTACACAAAAGGGAAAACGAGACTATTTTGAAAAACTATCTGCATGGCTGTATAAACTACAAGAAAATATAGAAAACACAGAAATCAAGTCATTTAAAGGAGGTGTGCGCCAAAAATTAAAGTTTTAGTGTAAAAAAATCTAAGAATAACTGTTCAAACCTCGTTATTCTACGATAAACCATTGCTGAGATATACCGCTTTAAAGTGTGTGTGACGTCACGAGAGCTTCGTCCAGCCGCGCTCCGCATTTTTAATTTGATTGTTCCCGGCACGCGTGAGTGGTTTTTGTTTAGATTATTGCAGCTGACACAGGAAAAACATATGTACATTCAATTTACTTCACTTTCTCGTGCGTCGCTTGAGCTTTCGTGACGTCATAGGGTGAGGTTCGGTATCTTCATAGAGCCATATCTTCAGTATTATTTGTCATAGAGGGTTGCAGTTTTCACTGTTATTCTTAGATTTTTTTTCTCTTTTTGTAGAGATGAAGTTGTTTTTTTGGCGCACACCCCCTTTAAGGAACTAGCTGGGAGCATTAATGACACAAAAAAGCAGTGTACCACACAACGTATAATAAAAATTTAAGAAAACAACTATTGGATAACAACAGAGTATATGAAAAAAATCAAGACGAGACACACGTTGAACATCTAATGTACATTAAATGGAAAAAGTTGAAAATAAATATGTGGAATGAGAATACAAAAACTACAAAACGAAGTTGATAATATGAGAAAGAATTTGCAGAGAGCATATGCAGAAAGAAAGTTTACAGAAGCAGAAGGAAGCAGCAGAAAAACATGGGGCATAGTGAATGGCATCTATACGAGAGACCATAACAAACAGAAAATAACTAGTATAGTTAGTCAAAATGGACAAACTCTAACAAATGAAGAGGAAAAAGCAGACGAATTTAACAACTACTTCACAAATGTTGGTGAAAAATTAGCATCTCTGATAGATGAAAACCAAAATACAATCGTTCAGGAAGAACAAGTAAATGAAACAATTTTCTTCAGACCAACCGATGACACAAAACTCAAAGAATTGATATGGAACTTAAAAATCCACAGTGCCCCAGGATACGATGGTATTACCAAAAAAGATCTAACTAGCTGTTACAACATCATTGCAGATACTCTGATTAAACTTATAAGAAGTCCTAGAAACTGGAATTTACCCACCTGTATTAAAAATAGGAAAAGTAATACTAATATACAAGAATGGAAAACAAGCAAAAGTGGGTAACTATAGCCCAATAACATTTTTGAGCACTTTTTCAAAGGTTCTAGAGAAAATCATAAACGAAAGGCTAATAAAATTATTGAAAAAACCTTCAAATTTGACACCAGCCAATATGGTTTCCAAAAAGAGAGTATCACCCTGGGCGCAGCGGTCGACCTCTTGGAGCATATCACTGACAATCTGAACCAAAACAAATATGTGGCCACAATATTTATCGACTTGAAAAAGGCGTTCGATACAGTGGACATAAATCTAATGCTAAATAAATTATACAAACCGGGCTTCAGATGTGTGTGCCATGAACTGCTTAAAACATATTCAGTTAACAGGAAAAAAACTTTACAGAAGTCGACCATCAACGTAGTGATGAATAATATGCAAAGGTCGGGATTGCTCAGGGATCTGTATTGGGCTCCGCAATATCTATCTATATCTATATATATAAAAATGAATGCCACTTTTCGTTGTAATTTTATAACTCAAGAACGGACTCACCTAGCCAAACCAAATGTTTAGGCTTTGTTCGGACTATTTATTAGATGGTTTATGTGAAGTTTGCACAAAATCGGTCGACGGTTCTTCATTTATCACATTTTTTGTAATAAATTAGTTATTCAATAAATGGAGGATCATTTTGCTGTCAAATTGAAACTTTTTTCAGCGTTGACAGTACCAGCATGTTGTTATGTCATTAATGTGGTCATTTCATTCCTTATTCTATTTATTTATGAAAAAAATTTACTTAGCCCGCATACGGCGCCATGTCTTATAACCGATATCAAGTTTATTTTGTAATTTGTATTTTGTATACCGCGCCATCTCTGACACAAAAATCTCTGATACCTGGAACGAAGCTCGGCATTGCAGATACAATAGAACAATGCTGCACAGAACTATTCCACTATTCCGATCAGATAGAGTGGTGCAGAAAGAGTAGGTCAGATAGAGTAGTGCAGATAGAGTAGAACAGATGGAGTAGTGCAGTGCATGCACTGCAGATAGAGTGAAATAGGGCTGCGCTAGAGATTTTTTTTGT
Organism: Ceutorhynchus assimilis; assembly: GCA_917834065.1. Lineage (NCBI taxonomy): Eukaryota > Metazoa > Arthropoda > Insecta > Coleoptera > Curculionidae > Ceutorhynchus > Ceutorhynchus assimilis. The sequence goes on from OU892281.1 coordinate 13,159,221, forward strand.
TTTCTTTACATTCTTTGAACATTCCTATGCCTGAGTTTATTTATTTGGTGGTACACTTTACAAGAATAATGCCCACAAGCTGCCTAAAAAAGGATGATGTAAAATTTTAATTTTAGGTGACTTCTGATCCAGAGAGTAAACATTAATTTTCTTCAACCAAAGCCAAATTCACCATCGAAAAAAACTGAATTTAATTCAGCTAATAGATACGTTAACACAACATTTAATAGGTACCTATATTTAATACTTCAGAGGCGGTACGAAGTTCGCCGGGTCAGCTAGTCTACTATAATAATAAAGCCAAGTACCTCCTTCACAATAGTATGATTGAGCCTCATATCTCATACTTAATACCTTGCTGGGGAAATGCGAGCGAATATCTCATGGAAAAACTGCAAAGGGCACAAAACAAAGCCATTAGGACACTATTTTCAATAGACTATTGCACACCTACAGAGACAATATATAAAAATTATCCATTCTTAAAGGTTAGACAAATAAAACAATGTGAACAGTCCAAATTAATTTATTGCATAACAAACAATCTCACGAAAACGGAAATAGAACTCAATAAAAATAAGGACATGTCAAGAGTCACCACTATATAGAAGCATCCAAACCCACAATGAGCTACCAAAGACTATTCAAAGTGAGAGGTTAGGAAAATTCTGTCATACTGTGAAAAAAATTTCAAGAACAAAAACTGAAAGCTATAAAAAAAAAATAAATAATAATAAAAATAAAAAAATTCAGTGCAGAAAATGTTGTAGATATAGTAACCCCAACTAAATTGTAATTTAAGTATATTAAAAAATTTGTAAAATCTATTAGACCTCGATGCCAGTACGCTAGTACTGTTTTGAGGTCATGTATAAATAAATTTTAAAAAAATAATAAAAAAAATCTGCAGCTCATAATGCAACCTTCATCCTCGTGAGTATTAGCCATCATTACCCACTCATCAATATAATATATTATCTTCTTCATATTATTTATTTCTCAAATTAATCCATTATCATCAAAATTGATTTGCTGCTACTTTCTAATTGAAAGTTCAGTCTCTATTTCAATCAAATCGATATGGAATAAGATTATACGGAGTTGACTCTGGGGTGTGAAAGAATAATGGCCAAATAGATTGATTTTTCTTAGTCACAATGGTATTATTATTAAATACCAACAAACACTTAAGCTATGCTAATAGAACATAAAATCCTATTATGCGATTTCACCTACCAGTTTTAAGCGAACCATACTACCATAGACTTTTCATAAATTACCACATAAGAGAACTCCAGCTGAGGCGTGAGCAACAGGAGGTCCAAGTGTGGGCAACGTCAGTGTCACGGACCGCTCTTTTGATGGCGTATTGGGATAAAGGGTTTGATGACGTAACATGACGTCGAACATGGCCCTGACTCTATTGTTTTGTCTTTGCAATAAACATTTTCTTATAATGGAAACGTTTTGATTGATTCATGTGATGTTACAACTTGAAATTTGTTGTATTAAAAATTTAATAACGTTGAAGTTTTAGCCATATATTTTCGCATAAAAATGCAGCAAACGCTCTTAGCGGTAATTATTTTTAATAACTGAAAACTTTCTAATGGGTAATTCCGGCTATTACGTGAATTACATGGCGCCATAAAGGGCTCCCCAAATAGAAAGTTTCTTGTTCGTTTTCAGTTGTATTACATTGTTACATTTAATTGCTGCAAATTAAAACGATTCCGTGTTTCAACTCCAAAACGAAGCTGGAAACTATTTTTTTGTTTTTCTGGAATAATACTACTGAGATTTATGCAAAATGTTTTTAATTACCTATATCAATTGCACTTAATTCAACTAAAAGATTGCATCATCAATCCTAGTAGATATTTGTCTTTAGACAGCAAGACAAAACAAAATTACCATAACCACACAAGTATAATAAAATCGATGCGACTAGACTATAATAATTCATCTTGTTTATATCTCGACCACGAAGTTAATAAGAAAATGAGCAAGCTTCATTTAAATTTCCATAGTTTGAGTTTGATGAATAGTTTTATTCTTTTGTCAAATAATAAAGTTTATTGATCTTGCAAAAATCTTTCGGCGTATTCTAACACCAACGTAAAACGGGCATTTATAAATGGACTCCCACCTATTTAGGTATTCATATTCACCTAGTAGTTAGCCATCATATATCACCGATAATGAGCTCATTAATTTACAAATCAGATTTTTCTCTCCGGAGTTCCTTCTAAAGGCGTGCCGTCCTCGTCTCGGCCCCGGTGTTGATGTCCATAAAAGATTATGGAAATGCAAATAACCATGTTAATGTCCATGTACCAAATCCTTTAAACGAATATCAGATAAATCATATAGGAATGCCTCGGCCAGCTTTAGTGTGGGTGTAGATTTTCTTATGTACAGAGAGGTTCAGTCAAATAACCATAAGTCTTTATTGTGAGTATTTATGTATTAACATTTGAAAAATGTACCGTGTGATAAATTTAAGTGATTTTAAAAGGTTGAAATTGTTACCCGCAAAACACGATGGAAAAGTAAATAATAAAATTTGAGGGAGCGGGACAGTGAATGGGTAACTAAAACAAAAAAAATAGAAAGAGAGGGTTGGTCGGTGGCTGTAATCTAGAAACGGGACTTCGTGTGAAGGGTTGCCGACTAGCTTCCAATGCGGAGAGGAGTGTGGATCAATTAACTAAATAAATATAGAGCGCCACCTGCTTTTCCTTGCAGTACACGAAGTCAACCGATATAACGAAAGCAGGAAACTTCTACGGACCTATAGCAACACAACCTGAAATATAAAACTAAACAAGAAGAAAGGACAGAAGTAAAACGCTTTGCTATAATCAGGTACGAGTTTTTAAATAGAACCAGAACAGAACAGGTTTGACTCCAGATCAAGTTTGGAGTGGGGTTTTCGAACGCTCTGGAACACTGACAATTATTAACACTAGAACCAGAACAAGAACAAAATAAATCGACTAGGGACTAGGAGTACCTAACCTTATATGTTCTAAAAATAGTAAAGTCTGTTTTTTTTTTAAAGTCAATTCCCCAAGTCAAAAATTTAGTAAAATCTGTTTTTTTTTTTTAAAGATAAAAGTCAAAATGAGATTATGTTGGCAATACAATGTAAAATTGTCAATGCTTTCAAATTTTTTATGTAGAAAAGGCTTGTATTGCCAACATAATGTTATTTTGACTTTTATCTTAAAAAAATAAAACAGATTTTAATAGTATTTACAATAAATTAACTCAACTTGAGTCCCTTAAAGCAAAGAGTATTGTATAACAGCAATAATACCTGAAATATAAATAATTAATAGACAAGCTTACTAAATGCAGTACCTTCGTAAATGGCCATTTAACCCCAGTGGGATAAAATAGGTAGTATAGATAAATAATTAAAATTGAAGTACCTAACAATACATAACCTGAATGGCAAGTTTTCTATGATAAAGGTAATATAGATAATTAAAATTGAAATAAAAACATAATCTGAAGGGTAATTTAATATTGTACTAGAACTGCGTCGTCGTGGTGATTTACTCCAACAAGGGGTTGGTAAGGTTTGATAGGCTCCAGATATTAGGACAATACAACAGATTTATCAAACCTGAGTAGTCCCTAAACTCTTGAGAGGAACCTGAAGGATTGGATTGTTATCTTCCAGTATTTCCGGTGGCCTGGGACTGGATCAGGGCCGCAACAAGAAGCAATAGGCCCTGGGCACTGAGGTTCAGTAACTAGGAGTCGCTATAGCTTCCAATTGTCTAGAGGAAGCTGAAGATAGGAGGTACGACTTGAAATATACAGTAAGCTTAACGGCTAACTCTCTACTCAAGTTAAGGACTAAAGCGTGACGAATAAAAGGTAACGTCTAAAGGTAAAGGCCTGAAACAAATGGCCTTTATGAGACTGGGCGTGGAGCGATAGGTAGGTATGTCCAATATTCGGAATTTAACCATATAATTAACAAAAAACTATGCTTTTACATAGGAAATAGAGATACACAGAGAAGACAAATAAGAAAAACCACTTACCAAAATACTTTGGCCTTTAGGAACAAACAATTGATCACGTTGCAGTTTTTCGGCTCACAAAGAAATCCGGGCAAGGCGCTTTGGTGCTAAAATAACGGATTAGCCACCCTAGATTTATGAGCGAAAACTGGACAACTCAGAAAATCGGCAAAATGTGCCTGAAGAATTTTCCCGAGCACTTAATCGTGGCAAGTCCTCGACCTGAATGACCTCTGCTTGTCCCTGCAATGTCCTTTAAAAAGGTTCTGTCAAAACTCTAAGGTGAAAGGTCCTGGGGAATTTTGATGGTAGTTGGGGCATGGGACTTATTTAAATTAAGTTAGTACCGGTCATTGACCTTATTTGGAGCCCTGTCAATCTAGTCAATCTAATCGGATTAGACAATCAGCTGTTCCAATATAAATATTGTGATTTTATTTATTAATAAATTAATTGATTATTTATTTTAACCCTACTAAAAGGAAATTAATTCCATGATTCTGGGAAGAATGAAAAGTTTGATGAAAAGTGTGGCCATAACCATTGGAAAGAAAATAGTGGCTCGACGAAGGTATGCTATTTAAGTGAGGCGAATATGATTATTTCCTTTTATTTTGGCCTAGGAAAAATCATCCCGTAACAAAATATTATTTGCTAGAGAACAATAAAAGTTTCTGGAAATCAACAATTTCATTGGAATTGATTTGATGAAGTTTCACTGAGCTCATAGTTATTAGTCAACAATGGAATTTAATAGCAGCATTTTGACTTTTGTGAAAAGATACATCAGCGCCTGAAGTAGTTTTGAGTATACACTTCCGTAAAAAAGGTACCAAATTAAATTTTTTAATACAATTTAATATGCCATCAACAGAAATTTCATTCGCAGAAACTTTGTAAATTTTAAAAATTGTAGGTCTCACTGGCAGTATAAAATCCAGCACTAAAAGACAAATTTGCTCTCACTCTATGTCGGCGTAGATAAAATAAAAGGCAGCAGGTGAAATTACATGAAAATACGACTAAAAAATTCTGCCAGAGAGCAAAATGAAGTCTATAAATCCGACGACAGTGCGGCACAAAAATTTATGCCCAAATAATTTAAGGGGGGTCCTCAAAATGAAAGCGGCCCCTTTTTCTAAAAAGATATCACGCCCTGGAATCGGAAAAGAAAGATTTCCAGAGATCTTTTCTATAGACGAGCGTTGTTGATGGATTCCAAAAAGGGTGATAATGTGGAATAAGAAGATCGCTGTGGCGAATGGGTTTGAATACAAAGGGCTTCTAATTAATGAGAAAATTTTACAAATGTATATGAGTTTCTTTCACAAGATTTCCATGAGACGAAATTGAGATAGCTTGAAAGGATATATTTTTAAATTGAGCTCAAAACCCCTTCAAACAAATTATTTGATAAAGTAAAGTAGAGGAAACCCAAACGGATCTTATGGATAGGGATAAAAATGGCCTGTCGTTACAGAGTCAAATTGGCGTTTTGTATACATTGAATATGCACATTAAAAGGGCTTATCGACACAATATATCGATACATCCTCGATGTATATATCTATACGAGGATCTTGCAAAATAAAAATCATTACCATCCCATTACATTCGTATTTTTTCTATCTCAGGCTATTGATTTTTTTTTTTTCAATTTGTCACTAGAGGTGGCCAGGGTTCTGTCCAGTTCCTCTAGAAGTGTTTTTTAGGATTTCTTCCTTATCGGCAGGTAGTTTGCCGTAGGGGTTGTCCTTGTCAATAATTGCTGCTCTCAGGTGGAGAAAGAATTTGTAGATAAGAGTTGTTTAGAACCCGAAATAGACAAAAACTGATCTGGAAAAATTAGGAAATAGAAACAAGAAATTCAAAAGAAATTGAGAAAAACCTGGTAAATAAGTGAAAATTTTGAGAAACTCAAGAGCCGAGAATAGACAAAAATTGAGTGGAAAGAATAGGGAGATAAAGGAAAAAAATTCAAGAGAAATTGAGAAAAAATTGTCACACAAAAGTATTTTGTTTCTATTCTAAACTCTTGAATTTTCTCCATTTAGAGAAATTTAGCAGAAAACGAAAATTGAAGAGATGGGGACAGATAAACATTGAGACGAAAATATACTTAAATAAAGAAGAATGGTAGAAAAATTGAGACAAAAAATGCCTGAAAAAATACAGAAATAGTAAAACAGAAAGCAACTTACCAAAAAACTTTGTCTCTTTTCTAATACAGAAAAAAAACTAGTGTAGCTATCCAAATTGTGGAATGAATTCCGGTTTGTTTCGCTACAAACCATTCACATCGGCGATTTATTTCATTTTTTTGAGTTATTTCCATCGACAGATCCATTCTGAAAGCGAAGTCCCCATTCACCCCTACGGCACATATAGGGTCGAAAGAAAAATTATCGTTGCTTCGGTCTTTGAAAATTTGTCACTCCCCCTTTGCGGAAAGGAATGCTATATTATCACGAATCTAAGGTTAGTGTATAAATTTCTTTTGGTGCAATTTGTTTCCTTTCGGTAATTTGAGGGTGCTTCCTATTTATACGAATCCTCGGCAAAGAAAAATCCAGAGATCAAGCGGATTACAGCCTCAGAGGAGATAGAATAGAGACTTTATTGGAAATAACTCAATTAAGGGCTCTATTCATTTTGTGCCACTATTTTTTTTTTGTTCAAGCGTATAATAAAAATAGCATTTTAAGTTAATGATCCTTAATACGACCAAAAGCGAGTACACGTTATGCATTTTATATAGCTAGAAAAGGAACTGCACTACGGTTATTGCTCAAAGTGGAATTTCCAGAGACTGGCGAAGATCATTATAGCATTCCTTTTATATTATAATGCTTAGCGGTGCATCAGCTTTAACGAGTAATTTACCCTTTGCAAAGAATATATTTTACATTATTTAATAATGGAAAATGCGCACGATTAAAACCCCAAATATACGCCCTTATTAGCCCGAAACGCGACAATTAGATCATGCAAATGTAACGAGTGAAACGCAAGCGATCTTGCTGCGGATTACAGCAACTAAGCGTCAAGTTGAAATAGTTTAGGTAGTGATTTAATGGAAACCCTTTGAGCGAATCGCACCCCACAGGGTAAAATTACTAGTGCAATTCAGAGAATGGATCTGATATTATAGTTGTTTGAACAACGCAGGTAGCACGCTCAATTTAATTAGGTATATTATCAGCTTAGCTTTATGAAAAACTATTATTGCCTTGCAAATTTCATCTATTGATCAAATGGGCCGCCGGATCAAATCTACAGTTACGATTGAGAATGATTAATGATGCGATTGATTTTGCTCAGGCAACGGCTCAGGTTTAGATTTATGGATAAAGGAACAAATAAATTTTGGAAAACGGTTACGATCGAGTATTTTCTTTGCAACTGCGAACGGCCAGTAGCGACAGCGTATATTTTTGCCTTGGAGAGAAGTAGGTACACGAACAATTAAATATTATGGATAAACAAAGTATTGCCCTTTTTTTAAGAGGAAACTATGGGACAGAAAAATGAATATAATTCACCATAAATCTTCTAGATTTTTCCTCCTTGGATCTTAAGTTTTGTTACAAATAACAGCAGTTATTTGCACTTTAAGATAAGAGAACCTATAGGGTCGTGGAATTCAAAAAAAAATTAAGATAACGTGTAGCGTGTAGCCCCTCTATGTGCAAATGAAACCACTCAAAATCCAACAAACAATAATTTTATTTCCACAATGTAAATGCAAGTTACTTTTTAAAATTTTGAAAGTTAACAGCTTGGTCGTTCTGGTGATACTGATACGTTCTTGTACCTTTTTCCAATCTGGAGCTCTTTGATGGATGTTAGGGTTTCACTTTCGTGAACTGGAGTTCTTTGTGTTGTTTCCTGTATTCAGGAAAGAGGATAGATTGCTGGGGTGACGTCACTCCAGCTGATCCAGACTCCAAACAGTGATCTTTTTATGTCGAGTGGGTACCCAAAAAAGAATAAGGCAGTATCAGGTTCACCAAGATTTGGAATATTAAATCCCTCAATTCTTTCAAAAACCGAGTGTTGCAAAGAAGATTTTTGAATTGAAATTAGTTTATTATAAAACCATTGTTGTGCAGACACTCCCTTCCAACAGAATCAGGTATGAGCAACTATTGAAAATTAAAGAAAAAAAATATTTTAATTATAATTATAAAAATTTATAAATAATTGAAAATAACCATAAGATAATATGTAGTAGAATAGATAACAGCAAGCTTAAATTAAAATGCTCGTTACAAATTGAGCAGGGTGCTGCTTTCCTGGCAGTAGCAATAAATAGGCAAGAATAAAAACAGAAAAAATTGAATCAGATAAAAAAATTAAGAAATCAAATCTCTAGATTCTCCCCCAAATAGACAAAATTTTCCTTTTAAGTTAAGGTAGCTACTATAGGTACTACAAGATAAACCTGAGGGTGAAATCAATCAAATACAGAATATGTCAAAATTTTTGAGATGTTTTAATTAAAAATTTTTAAATTAATTTTTGATCTGTTTGGATTTCTATTTTAAAAAAATTACACCTCTTGTCAACACTCTTCTCTTCGAGAAGGTAATAGATAATAATTGACGGAGTCAAACGGAAAATGGCTATACATGCCTCTGCCTGGATTCAATAAAGAGTTGATAGGGATGGACAACGACTCTATTTAGAGCAAATGGTCCAATAATCCCACACTAACAATTGATTCTGAAAACCAGAGCAGCAGTACCTATTTAGTAGCCCAAAAATCTGAATTGACTTACCTCAGAAAAACGTGGCACCACCAATCGGCACTCACACAAAATGGAGGCCCACAATTAGATAAAAAATTAAAATATAATATTTATATTTCAAAAATAGATAAGATAAGATTTATCAGGTAAAAATTCAACAGTGATATGGTAGTATGCACTGATTGCAAAATAAATTGAAAAATTATAAGGGAGAATCTAAAAATGTGAAGGAAAAATTATAAAAATGAAAATGACTTGCCTGCTAGAGCACTGCCAGAGAAAGAGACCGTTTTAGAAATCAAACCCTATAGGAAACCAATCTTGTGTTTTTTTATACTCAACTGCGTAATAACCAGATCAACCAATCAGAAAACTACACACAAAAGATCGTATTCACCGCTAATTTATTAGGTCATTAGGCCAAAAATAATCATTTCAGAATCAGAAGTTAGAGAAAGACAGAAATATATCCATTTGTTAAAAGTGAGATAAATATACCTAATTTCTTTCAATGAAAATACAAATGACTATCAAATGCGAAATAATTAAAATCATACTTTGAAAAATAAATCTATCAGGTACTAGATAGCAGTACTTTCATTTAATAATAGATATTTGGATTTAATGCACATGATGGATAGATTGCAGTACTGATATTATATTGAACTTTGTGGATATTTTTAGATTACTTAAATTATGAATTAATATTTTCCTGATTCTGAAATGGCAAAAATACAACTTTATAATGAAAATAAGAAGAGATGGAACACGTTACGTAAATGATAAATTTATCGTAACAGTTTTCACTTAGAGGTCTCTTGGTTTCGCCAATATAAACGCGAGAAAAAATCGGTTTCTCCTTCTATGCCAAGATTAAAGATATGTAATAAGACAACGATAATCATACTCGGTATGGAGTGATCGCCTATAATAATGATGATTCACTGATCCAGATCTGGTTTGTAAATGATTCCATAATAATGTCCAAGCAGTTGTTGAAGGTGGCGGCTATTGTTAGTAACGCCCAGTAAAACAACAATTAACGGTTTTATTAATTCTTTATTAATATAGATCAAAAAGATTCACAGAATGAGTTCATGAATGCAACATGCCATTCAACATTCTTGACACAAGTGAAAAACATAACCTCAAACTATAATATCTTCAAAAAGAAGAAGCACTGTAATAATCCTATTTAAAGAAAAGAAGAGCTATGTTCTGTATTCATAAGTAAAAAGAATAATACTGCTCTAACTGCATTGGAGTGAATATACTTATGAATTGTTATTATTAACACACCTCCTCAATTCTTATGTTCTTAATCCTACAAAATACAAAATAGATACCACATCAAATAAAAATTAGAAATAAGCAAAAACAAATTCGAAAATTAGCAACACAAAATAACTTTTTTTCTTTTAACATTCAGGCTATCTCTAAAATATTTCATTTTTATATTCGGTAATGCTTTAGTAAATATGTCTGCAATCTGCTCTGAAGTTGAGACATGATTTATCTCAATTTTATTATTATTTACACATTCTCTCACGAAATGATGATCAATATGTTTGGAACGCTTTGTTTCCAATGTACTTGCTATCTTTATAGTGGATTGATTATCCTCATATAGCTCGATAAGGAAAGTATTTTGCTTTAAAATTTCTGAAAGTAAAGGGGTAGTATACAAGTGATTTTTAACTACTACGTAGTAATATACTCGACGTATCGTACGATTTAGTGTAATCAGTTGCTTGGTAAAAACCGCAATAGCCTGGATTTTTTTTTTTAATTTCCTCTCAGCCTAGCCCCTAGGTGAAAATAAAAGTTCGTGACGTAGTTAGTTTTTCCAATCTGGCAACACATCACAGTTTTAAGAACGCACAATTTGCACTGACATTGACCGTCAAGAACGAAACGTCAAATTTATTACATCAAACAACGTAAACAAGTTACTGTGACAATGTCACATGTTACACGATTCACAGGACACCACACGTCGTTGAACTGTTGAAGTCAGGTGTCATTTTGAGGCATTTTGAGCAGTGTTGCCAGATGGTCAGCGGCTTGAATCCTATTGGTCGCCGCTGTGGCGCTAAATTCAAATTACAGTTTGTTTTTCACTGCCTTATTCTATAGACACTATGCTGGAAAATAATTTAGTATCCCACTAAACCATTTAGCCTAAAGAATAATGTCGAGCAGTTTTTTTACTGATTTTTATACATAGTATACTACCCCATTGGCCAAGAAAAGTACACTCAGTTATGCATTTTGATAATCCAATGTATCCTGCTTCTCAGCTACTCAGGGAAACAGTTGATTGTTTCTTGGATTCCCAAAGTACAAAATTATTATAAATTTTAATTCCAAGTCCTGAAATACTTTTCTTATCATTGATGTCGTTAGCATAGTCTGATGCGCATCTCCAAAAGCACTGATAATTGTTTTGTTCTGTGTTAATGATTTCTCATATTTAAGACCGTGAGTATTGGTTGATTTTAGATATCTCAGAACATTTTTGAGGTAGGTAAGTCCAATGTTCCTGAGTAAAGTAGTTCTGAAATTGACTGAAGTAATGAACACAATAACTCAGATCATGTCTAGTTTCTAGCATAATATACATCAAGAATCCAACAAGTTCTCTATAATGTAGTTCAACTGTTTACATTCTGAACTATTAAATTTCAAATTTAGTATCGATTGTATTGGTACATTACATTTGAAATCTTACAGTTCGTCATACCAAATTTATTCAGCACTTTAGCAATCAAATCTTCCTGACTTAAAAATAGATAATTATTTAATTTCTTTATTGTTATACCCAAAAATTTAAGAGAAAAATTATTTTGAGTAGATGGAGATAAATCCCTCATTCTAAATTTCGATATTAAATTTTTCTTACAATTATTGAATTTTTCTTGAGATCTAGAAAATAACATTAGGTCATCCACATGCACAATCAAATAAATATCATTGTTAAAATATAAGCATCGGTCGGATTCTGATCTTATGAAGTCTAAATCAAGTAATTGTGTGTGCAATTTTTCATACCAGCACTTAGGTGCTTCATGTTAACCATATAAAGTCTTTTTGAGTTTAAAAACATACTTATTTATATGGCTTACCTCAACTCCTTCTGGTATTTTCATAAAAACTAGTTCAGGTAAGTCACCATGAAGAAATGCACACTTAACGTCCAATTGATTGATAATTAGTCCTTCTACACTCAATGGCAAGAGCACTCGAATTGACAACATACGCGCAACAGGTGAGTATACGTCACAGCTATTATAGTCTCCTTGCTGATACCCACAAGTCTCGCTTTCTTCACTCTTTCACCATTTATGTTTTTTTTCACAAAATACCCATCTGGAGTTTATCACTTTGACATTGTCCGGACGGTTCACTAATTCCCACGTTTCATTTGTGTTTAAAGCATCCATAGTTCACTTTTAATAGCCTCTTCTCAGCCATGACTTTTTGAGACTGTTTCTGAGGTGTTTCTGACTCAAGATTTTCTGTAAATAATGCTGCCATAAGTCCTTGATAATCGTCCGAATCCATTACATAATCTTTGAATTTACTTGGGGTTTTTGTTTGTCGCTTATTTCTTTCAATGTCATTGCGTTGTTTAATCTCATGTACCTGACTTTGATCATCATCACCATCCTAACTGTCATTATCGTTTCGGTTATTGTCACTGTCATAGTTGATTAATCTTTGATCGTGTGACACATCCCTATTTTTCATTTTCGTTTCATCAAAAACAACATTTCCTGCTGAGATCACTTTTCTTTCATTAGGATTCCATAGCCTATATCCATTATCCGTATATCCAACTAGATACATTGTCTGTCTTCTAGGATCCAGCTTATTTGTTCTTCAACAGGAATATGGACATAAGATGTACAGCCAAAAATTCCTATTTTGTCTAAATTTGGTTTTTGAGAGTACCACACTTCAGGGTCTTGTTTCCTGGCAATGTGGAGGTAGGGGTTCTATTTGTCAAATAGGCTGCTGTTGCTATAGCCTCTTTCCAGAACTCCTTCTCCATGTTTGCATTGAATATTAACCATCTGGCCTTATCTAGAACTGTGCGGTTAAAACTTTCTGCCACTCCGTTCTGTTCAGGATTCCTAGGGATTGTGTATTCCAGTTTAATGCCTTTTTGCCTACAAAAATTTTTCATTTTATGTGATATATATTCACCTCCGTTATCACAACGAAATCTCTCTGGCTTGAATTTATTTTCCACAATGGCTAAGTAATCTCTAAATTTTTGACCATGAAGTAAACCTTTGAAAAATGTGAGTAATGATCAATAAAACTAATAAAGTATTTCTTGCCATCATGACTGTTGGGATTAAATGGCCCACATACATCACTCGAGACTACTTCCAGCGTTTTCTTAGCTTTTCTTTCATTTGGTAAATTTTGAAATGGTTTTCTTGTCTGTTTTGCCTGCATACACACTTTACATATTTTATACATATACTTGTAAGAATGTCCCATTCTTTGGTGCCACAAATCCTTTTCATCTGCTATCAGCATTTATGCTACATTTTCTATGTTGTGTATTCTTAAACTCAAAACATACAAATTATTTTCCAATTTACCTGAGGATATTATACTGTCATTATTCTTTCTAATGCTTACTTGACCATTTTCAAAAACAACCTTCAGTCCCTTCGATTCTATTTTCTTCACCGAAAGTAAGTTATGTGTTAAATTTTTACATACCAACATATTACAGTTATATTTTTAATCCTGTTTCTGTTTTTAAGCCTAATGAACCTTCAGTATGAGCTTTAACAAATTGATCTTCTTTTGCCACTTTTATTGAATGATTTTACCTTCTTTGTATCTATTAAATATTTTTCTAAATCACTAGTTACTAGATGATTCGTACAACCAGAATCAACTACAAAATTTAATGCATTTTGCTCCAAAATATTTTTAGAATTGTCATTCAATAAACAAGTACTAAAAGCTAATTCATTATTTGGTTTTGCAACAGTGCAACATGCACATTTCTTTGATCATTTCCTAGATTTTTCTTTCGATAGTTTGCCTTTTTGTGTCCTTTCATACCACATTCATAACATCCTTATGGAAATTTACCCTTGTGCTTTTTGTTATTCCCCATAAAGGCTTGATTTGAGTCTCCCTGGAATGCCTGGTCTTTTTTCTGTCTTGCCTCTCCTTGTAATACTTTGGATTTTACAAATTCTAAGGTTACTGTGCTTTGATTTTGACAGAAATAGGTACCTATCTATTGCTGTGGTAACAGTTTGAAATGATTCAGGCATACTCGAAAGCAATGGACCTTTCTCATTTTACCTGTGCTGCGCGCGCATCTTGTGGGTGACAGATAATTAAATCGTCAATTTACTGAACACGGTCTGACCCTGACGTATTTAAGCTAACCTCAATAATCAATCAGAATCAATCAATATAGCTGAAAATTATTACAAAAACTGTTTATGATACAATGGTTCAAATGAGTTGAATGAGTTCTTGTCAGAATTAGGCGAAAAAGAAGTCAAACCTTTGTTTTCACAAGTTCCCAAGCAATCAAATTGTAAGAAAACAATAGTTACGTGCTCTCAACCCGAATGAAGACGATTTAGGTTGGGACAGAGATTTGAGGGTTCGTAAAATAACGATTTTTATATAAAATACAATAATAATGTACAATTAAAGGTTTGCTGCAAACATTTCTGCTGCGGTGGGTTTTCTTTCTAATTAACGTATTTTGTCATATTTACGTTTAAAAATAAACAAAAACAGAAACATAACCGAAATTGCACAATTTGACAAGTGGAACCAATCAAAGTCATTCCACACAGGTATCGCGCGTCATTATATGTGTCTCTTTCTTTATTGCAGAAATCTTAATAAACTATCCTGGTTGTTCATTGCATGAGAAAGGTCCATTGTGTTATCATTTCCACATCACTTATTGTGCCACCACAGTTCTTGAGATCAGATATCGTTTTTTCAAATTCAATAATAAATTCATTGAGGGAGTCACTGCCTATATACTTCATGTTTCTCAGTTTCCTTTGCAGTTGTACCTGAGTTGCTAGCCCACTTTTTGCATAAGTCTGATTCAGCGTATTCATGATTTTCTTCGCTGTTACCTTGAACTTTATCATTTCAAGCACATTATCACATAGACATTGAAAATTCAAATTTCGGGCTCGAAAATATCTTTTCTTCCAAGCTGCTAGAGTTGCATCGGTAGGTGGATCTATATGGAAATTACAGTAAGTAAATACATCATGATGTTCCAACAAACGTTTTATTCTGAATTCCCAATTCCCAAATCCATTGTCATCAAAAGGTTTAATGGGTAGTTGCACCAACAATTTCTGATCTTGGTTTAACATTAATCTTGGTTTAAATCAAAGAAATCCATTGCACCGTTTCTTGAACAAAGTTTAATTTGATTTGAACTTGGTTCAACTTAAACGGTCATGTTTGATGGTTTAAAGGGAAGTTTTACTAATTGAATGCGTAGAAAGGAAATTCGCAAAGTGAAATGACATGCCGTCTGTCGTTATTTACGGCATATGTTCATGTTGTGAGAATTTCATTATTTATTATTATGTAGGTAGATATTTGATTTTTAAATTCAATAATCAATCTCGATCGAAATATTTGTGCAAAATAGAATATACGGCAATGAAAAACAAGACACTTGGAAGGAAATAATACAGAAGTATAAAGTATAACAGTGCAGGGCCTTCTTGTCCAAGAGCTGTAGAATGTTTAAAACTTTGCTAGCTACGAAAATAGAGAAAACTATAGAGAGAATCAGTTTTTTTTTTTTTTTTTTCAATAATGATCTTGTATTTTGCCATAATATTAATTAGTATAGTAGGAGAGCTTTATCGTTGTTGGTAAAATTGGCTCATCTCTGTTTCACTTGTGCTATTAGTGGATCTATTTTTTCAAATGAAGCGAATTAGCAGAAAAAAACTACAAAATACAAAGGGTTCAGACACTGCTTCGATTCGGAAAAACTTACAAAAAATAATTCGCTTTCTAGGTTATATTTTCTATTTTTGCTTTCACATTTGACAAATTTTCAACATGTTTGCCAACCTAAACGTAAAAAATCCTATAAATTACTAGTTTAATCAAACCGAGCTTAGTTGTGTGCCATGCAACGTCAGGTCGAATGATCGAGGTTTATTTTTGAATCCCAGTTTTATTAAGCTTAGATTAATGGAATCTTGGTGCAACTAGCCATAACTGTAATGGCACTACTTATTTCAGTCGCCATGTTTACCTTTTTCTGAGCCTTTTTCGTTTACCAAACGTTACCACTTTTTGACCACTTAGACCTTCAAAATCGACCGTTTCACTACTTCCCGACTTCGCGATAGTCTGCCCCATAACCTATTGTTAGTTACGCCCAGTGAAACAACAATTGACCTTTTCAATTTAGAAGCCTCTCTCTCTGGCGTCAGACTGTCAGACGCCAAAAGAGTATGAAAACAATGATTGACAGCTATTGACAGTGGTTTGTTGACAAGAGTTTTATACGTGTGAGACTGGAAACTATTATTTCCTCGGTTTTTTCAAGGTTTTTTCCTAACAATGGTGATTGTGTGTAGTGTGCCTTTTCGTGATAATAATCTCTATTCACCCGCAGACGTGTCTTTCCATATAAGTTACATATTATCAAATCCTACATTTGTCAAAATTTGGATACACAAAATCAGAACTGATACTCGCAAAAGTAAGGGAAATCCACCGCCTATCATCAAGTATACAAAGATATCCACGTTCAAGTTTACCTAGTTTCTAGTTTGTGGTAGCTGTTTGCTTCCCACATTTTCTTTCCAATTTCAAATTTCACCATTCTATGTCGGTCATTGTCATTTTCCATTCACTGAACAAAGATACCTAACTCATCGGTGGAGTCACCGATTAGAATAAAAACCAGGGAATTGCTAAACATCCTATACACTTGACATTGACGAGCAAGCAAATGTTGGCGGGAATCTTAATGTTTTCATACTTTATCGTCCATCTCTTTTATTGACGTTTCCAATTAAAAGAGATGGACAATAAGTATGAAAACAATCATTTTCCCGCCAACATTTGCTTGCTTGTCAATGCCAGTGTGCATTGGGTGTTTTGAAAGAAAATGTGGGAAAAGTCACTATTTCATTTGCAGAACTTCGCTATGGAGAAAGCGGTGGATTATTTTGGAAGCAAACAGCTCCCGCAAACTGAACTTGAACGTGGATTACTTTGTATACTTGATAGGCCGTGGATTTCCTTTTTTTTTTGCGAGTATTCTTTCTGATTTTATGTATCCAAAGTTTGATAAATGTAGGATTTGATGGAAACTTATGGAAAGACACGTCCGCCGGTAAATAGGAATTATTTTTACAAAAAGGCACACTACACAATCACCATTGTTAGGAAAAAACTTTGAAAAAACCGAGGAAATAATAGTTTCCAGTTTCTACATGTACAAAAGTCTTGACAACAAACCACTGTCAGCGGCTGTCAACCGTTGTTTTCATACTCTTTTGGCGTCTGACAGTTTGACGCCAGAGAGAGAGGCTTTTAAATTGAAAAGGTCAATTAACAGTTTTATTAATTTTTTATTAATACAGATTAAAAAGATTCAAAGATTGAGTTCATGAATGCAACATACCATTCAACATTCTTGACACAACTGAAAAACATAACCTCAAACTATAATATCTTTAAAAAAAAGAAGCACTATCATAATCCTAACTATTTAAAGAAAAGAAGAGCTATGTTCTGTACTCACAAATAAAAAGAATAATACTGCTCTATCTGCACTGGAGTGAATATATGAATTGTTATTACCAACAGCGGCAACTCAGAGCTGCTTTCGGCTGCCACCCTTTGAGCGCTCCCGAGTTACTCCGGCTACAGTTGGACCCGTTCGATTTCTAGCGTTCTAGTGCAAAACGCATGGAGTATGACAGGTCACTGACAGGTGTGAAATGTTCTAGGAGCACCCGAAAGCGGCTCTGGTGTAAAGTATTTTGATGATGCAAAGTTTCATTGCATTCATGGAATAAGTATTGTCTCGTATTGCACGTTGATTTTCCTATAACTGTAGTTTTGATATATACTCTACAGAGTATTCACTACAGTATTCCCATTAGGTTTTTTAGGAAGAGTGTCACGCATAAAAAGTCCTTTGAAATATGGTAATTTTAATTTATTAACAAAATTTGCTATCTCATTATCATATAGGCATTTATTAGAAAGCTTCACTGGTAGTTTTTTGACTGTTGTTTTTTCATATATAATACCACAAGAGAAAAAAATTTGTTGGCAAAATTTTCGACTGGTATGAAAGTTTGTTGCTTGGCAATTTGGCGAAATTACCAAAAAACAACAAACTTGAATAAAACCAAGAGAATAATTTTGCCTACATAATTTTTTCTTGAGTGGTATTCGGCTGGACTATTTCACGAGAGAAACAAGCCAAATTTTCATTTCGAAAATTTATTTTCTTTAGGTGACACTTGTCAAACTTAATAGTTTTTTACATTAACCACACAAAATTTTGTCGCTGAAAAACCATCATGTTGGTTTTGTCCAGGTAGAAACAGGTAGAAGTTTTGTCAGTAGGAAACCGGCCGTTCCTATGACATTTTGCCAGTGTAAAACCTGTGGTAAAACACTCTAGTGAAATAGTCAAATATAAACTAAATCCTCGTGGAGTTTTTCTCAAGTAGTCTTGCATCTTCCCAATTTCTTCGATAGTTTTCGATTGACCATTTTCTAGTAGTTTTTGCTATTACAGCAGCACCTCCAGTGATACTGCCCAAGGCACTAAGACCAGCGAACAGTGGTTTTCCCTAAAGATTTGTTGTTTCCCGGATCGACTTTGAAAGATTTCTTCAGTTTAGATAAAGTTATCCACGTTCTTTTTCTCAATAAAGATTATCATGATTGCTGATAAATAAACTAATCAATTAGTGTTAACTATGTACAACACGAAGAAAAAGTACCTATCTAAAAAAAAAAACAAAACATTAAAACTTTTACGGCATAGTTTCTATGCGGAAACAGAAACAAGCCGGAATATAAAACTTGTAGTTTAACTAGTTTTTTTTTAGGACTTTTTGCCACTTCCGGCATTGTCTCGTAATTACGTACATTTTATGGTTCTGTTTCTGAGCCAGAAATTCATAAAACTTTTCCCCCTAGAACAAAAGAACTTTTCGTGTTTTAATGTTTGCGCCGTAGAGAAGTTGAGACAATTTATTTTGGCTCAGCTTTTTCGATTTTATGACGTTTTCACTTCTAATTTTTGAAAATGCGTCAAATCGAAGCCCTCGCAATAGAATCGTATATCGCTGTGTTGAATTTATAGGCAAATATCAACTTTTCATTTTTGAATATCCATTATCCAGTTTTAACAATAACCTCTGGCACGAAATAATCCTATTATTCGTTGCTAATAGGCACTGTATTTTTTTTTTAAAGCTGAGCTTATTTCCCAGATTTAATAAATTATTAAACATCAACAAAAATGTGTTAGAACACCGTATAAAAGCTGACATTATTGGGGAGAAAAGCTGGAAGAAAACATTTTTATTTATTTTGGGAAGACATGTCTTTTTTTTCTGTGCGTGTATTGTTTACTGAAAATGCTCAAAATAAACGTTTATTGAAATAAAGTTTGACGGGCCATATCAACTAAATGGAATTAGGCTGTCACAATAATAAAAATAAAATATCGTTTTTTTTTTGAGATGGAAATTGTATGATTTTTATTATAACACCAAAAACCACATTCGCATTTCAAGCACATCAAATATTATTTTTAATATTTTATATTTCCGCACTAGTGCGATAAATTTTTCTATCCCGTTTTTTTTCCATAAGCCGAAAAATGTGTGTTCCGGGAGGGAAAACCGATAACACGTAATAGGATTTATGCACCTGGTGAGTTGCAAAAACGTATAATTGCTACCGAAACGAAATGTAAAATAATTAATAATCCTTTTTTTTTTCGAATCTATATATAACATGCGATAAGGTTTTGTTTTACTGCTTGTTTGGTTATCTCTGATGGTACATAGTGTTGTTTGATTGGATTTTTTGGCCTGTGTGTGAGTACATGCCGGTAATATTTTGAATTTTAATTTAGTTTCAAAATGGGAATTATTTGTGAAAATCATTGCATGCAAAATATGAATTATTTCTATCTTGAGAGTTTCTCCAAAAGCAAGTTAAATTTTCACATAGAATGAGGATGTTACGCAAGAGACAGAAAAGTTAGTAAATGGTTGTGAATAAATTGATTCAATGATGCAATTATCTCAGCATTCAATGAAAACTGCCTACTTATAACAAGAAAATTCACCAGGAACATGCCCTGGTGGAACAAGAACCTTGAAAATTTAAGCAAAAAACCAGTGGCCAGTGAACCACGTTGAACAAGTTCAAAAAAGAGCTGAGAGGATCCAAGGGGAGGTCTTGGAGGAAGTACTGTGAGGATATAGAAAGTACTCAAGATTGTACTAGACTACAAAGAGCTCTTTCAAGGAGCCCGGAGACAACGATCAGTTCACTCAAGAACGACCTTGGTGAATACACAAATACCGGGGAAGAGACGGCTAGATAGTTGTCAGACTCAGTGGATATGAAATGAGCCTAGGCCTTGCAGAGCGTCCAGGAACGACTGCGAACCATCCAGGAACGACTATAAACACCTTTAACCTGTACAAATCAAGGGACAGATGGGATCTATCTCATAATGTTACAGAACGGAACTAAACTAGCATACCGGATACTCTGCAACATTCTGAGAAGTAGCCTAGCCTTTGGATATATACCTAAGACATAGGCTCATTGGGGTAACGTTCATACCAAAGCCTGGAGAAATACGACAGGACACGCAAAGTCCTTAAGACCCATTAGTCTTACGTCATTTGTGCTTAAGACACTGGAAAAACTTGTTGATAAGTACATTTAGGGACGATATGTTGGAAAGCCGACCACTACACATATACAGCGCTTCTCCAGCTGGTCAGCATAGTGGATACCACATTGGAAAACAAGGCGGTAATGCTGGGCTCCTTTTAGAACTCATTAGCCAGATCTCTCAAGCACAAAGGAATTGAGGATACCTGCTGTGTGTGGATCAACTCCATGCTAAGACAATTGACCTGTCACAAAATTTTCCTGTCCTAATTTTATGTGTTTACTCAAAAAAGAAAAATTAAGTCAACAAGAAACTACATGAATAAATGTATGAGAAGCGAAAAATCCCAAGTTTTATGGCGGTTAAAACACTTGAAAAGGCAAACTGTATGGAAACGAGCTTCAAGAAAAATCCCGGTGGCCTTATAAATAAGAAATTAAAATAAAGGAGGCGTCACAAACCACGAAAAAAAAAAAACGAAAATCGGTCTCCCACCTAAAAGAAAACAACATTCTGATTTATACCGCGTGTCGTAAAGAAAACCCGAAGCAATTTACAAATAGCTTTCCTTTGGGTTATGCTAATACCCTTATAATATGACTCTGTGATACTCGAAACGGAAAAAGGAAAAAGAAAACGGGAAAATAGAATAGTTATTTATTCAGCTTCTTTTCAAGGGAAAGGATATATAGTCTCAAAGGATAACAAATCTAGTCCGGCACGCACCCTTGGGCATTTAAAAGAGATTGGTCCTGGGTCAGAGTGCTGAATTGATCACCAAGACTTGGGACTATAATGTAATGGGTTTTCCCTAAAAAAAACTGACCTAAGTGAAAAACTCAAGACTTGCACAGGGCCATCAGGATCTTTAATTAAGCAATGGGTTGGGAGTTAATCTATTAATACGTACGAAATCAATTTAATGACTCCAATCCTAAATCAGCATCAACACCCGATAAACCCAGGAATTAATTCCTTACGGAGGTCCCTTCTGCCCCAATTCACACGAAACATTCGAGCAATCAAACCGTCTTGCAGGATGTTACTTTTGTCAGGTCTCCGGGCCCCCAAGAGCCGAGCCCTATACTGTTATTAAGTGCAATTACGTCCTAGAACCTGTCGGCCCAAAGCTAATTGTTGTTTCCAAATTACAATTAAGCAATTACAACTTTCTGAAACTGTCCTGGACTTATACCTCTGTAGTCGTCTTGAAAGCTATTCTGCCTTCTATTAATAGTTTGGAATATTGTTTAAATTTGGACAGAGGAGAAACTAAAAAAAACAAATTGCTGGTTGAATCAATATAAGCTCTTTACTAACACGGTTTTGAGCTCCGCGTTTAACTTGTCCTGCGTAATCGAGTGTATGTGTGCATCAGTACAAAGGGTTAATTTGCACATCTGAACAAGACAAATAAAGTGGAAAATAAACCTAAATGCAACACGTAGTAGTTTGTTTAAATAGCTGTTTACCTTGTAAGATGCAAAATACTATATTATTGGACAGTGAAATGAGATAAAATTTAAGTATTTTTCTATTCCTCAATAATTAGGTAGGTACTCGTAGTACCTACACCTACTCATTTTCTTTTTGGTATATATAGAATACCCGTAACCTGAAAACTATTATTGACTATGTGATAAGCAAACAAGAAAGAAACATAGAGATATCGATAAACGACGTAAGAGGAATAACTCGCGGGTCAGATCATTTTTCAGTAAGAGCAAAAATAAAGTTGCAATTTAGGAATGCCATACTAACGGTCACAGTGGATACAAAATAGTACATTAAAATACAAGTTTCATAAGACGTCATTTTATCGCACTAGCCCTATATTAGAAAACGAGCCGGAAGCGAGTTTTCTAAAGGGCGAGTGCGATAAAATGTCTTATGAAACGAATATTTTATACTATTTTTTCTATTTTGGTATTGTTTAATTAAAGAAAACAAAGTTTTCTTAGAATTTTTTTTCTCATATTTCCTGATTTCATATGTTTAGGTTGGTAACACTGCATGCCAAACATAGAAATCTTCTATTATAAATGATTATAAAATCGCGAATGACAGTTTGATGGCCATTAGTCAGCCAGTGTAACCAACCTCCGATAAGTAAAAAAGGAGTGTCACAAAGAGCTTCTTTTCGAAACTACTTTTAGTGTCGAAAAGACTTCGATATGACATCAAAATAGAAAAAAATACAATTTTGACAGTTTTAGAGATGAAAGCACTGTATTTCCACAGCATATACAAAAACAATCAGCAGGCTATCTTGAATGACAGCCCGTGTAATAAAGGAATTCATCATCGAAATGTCACTAGCGGCCATTTTGGGATACGAAACAGGGCCTGATTAACGATAATTTAGGTTTTTTCTTTCCTGTCACAGAGTCGTATTGGCTTCAAATAAACTAATTTATTATTACTTTCATAGTTACATATGATAATATTTATAATTACTAATTTATTATTATTATTATTATTATTATTAAATATACAACAATGATAACAGATAACACTATAAATGACAACACGAATATACTAAAATCACTTCGAAAATCATAACTGAAATTCCGCTCTACA
This sequence comes from Ceutorhynchus assimilis, assembly GCA_917834065.1. Lineage (NCBI taxonomy): Eukaryota > Metazoa > Arthropoda > Insecta > Coleoptera > Curculionidae > Ceutorhynchus > Ceutorhynchus assimilis. Next base: position 13,182,533 of record OU892281.1, read on the forward strand.
CCGCACGCCTATGACCACCGCCAGAAATAAACAAATAAAATGAAATTTCGGCGCCCCTGCCGTTTAATGACAGGATGGTATCTCCTAATGGCGGCGTGCGCAGAAAAGATGCGCGTGAGAGTTAGCCTGCTGATTGTTTTTGTATATGCTAATATGCTGTGGTATTTCTATGTCAGAGGCATTTTGACAGCAAACTATTGAACCCTGAAGAATGAACCTTTAATAAACTCCATGAGAACATTATATGGAGTCTAATAGAAGCCACCCAAGAAACAATAGGAACGAAAAAGAAAAAAAATACCAACAAGAAATACTGGTGGAACGAGGAGATACAGCTATTAGTCCAAGAGAAGAAACAGAAATATCTGACAAAAAATTAACAAGACTGTTCTGTCCTTCACTCTTCTGCAAATCCCAGTAGTACAGCAGGCCAGTTCGGTTAGGTATTCTACTAATAACTATGAGATTTTTAATAGGGGCGTTTAAGTAAAATGTCAGTTACAGACCTTCACAAATTTTTCCAAAGATTTTCCAAATTTAGACCACTTTTCACTGAAATGAAGTTATGTCCATAACAATAATATATTGGAGTATGGGTCGAAGCATTTTTGGTCGCAAAATACGCAGTCTAAATAGTAAAATTACAACCAATACATAGAGTAGCACACCAACAATAAATTTCCAAAATTTCGGATCATAAAATGCTGGAATAAATGAAAAGAACAGAATTGTCGAAAATTTATTATGTTTTTACTCCAAAATTAATCAAAATCTGCCAAAAAACGAGGTGATTGCTGTCATTTTCAGCAGAGACTCAAACCAAACGTGTGTTCAGAGCTTTTCTTGAAGATGTCGCTGAGTTCGGGAAGCATAGTCACTTCTTTCAAACGCCAGTTAAAACTGTTTTACCTAGTTAATAATGTGAAATTTCAATTGGATCTGAATAAAATTATTTAGTCCACTGTATATTACTGTTTAAACGAATTGATATTGAAGATGTCGCCATCTACTTGTAAATAAGTCAATCACTCTGGTAGCGAAGTGGCACTTTGGCACGTGTGCTGGGAAATTGATACCCATCCTCAATGCTGTCAATTTTCAGTTTGCTGTGCGTGTAGTAAGGTCACATACCATGCGTTCGGTATTTTGATGTGAGTTAGGCAATCTCAATCACGTGATTTTCTAATGGCCGTTCGGGTCAAATATTGCGGTGACAAGCCAGTGACATTTAACGTTCATAAGGAGAGCATTTGTGTTCTGGTCCTTGCTGCTTTCGAAGTGAATTTTATGTGTTTCTACGTAAGTTTTCATTGGTTTTGGTCATTGTTGTTTTTATAGTGAATTGTGAATTTTATAGTCTTTAGTATTTCTACGTATTTTTTAGTGTTCTGGCCCTTATTGTTTTCAAAGTGAATTTTATAGTGTTTCTACTGTTTCTACGTATTTTTTAATTTATTAATAAATTCTGAGATGGAGAGTGAATATCTTGAGGTATTATTATTAAGGGAAAATCGAGCTTTTAGTTGCAGCAATCCATAAAGCCCTGCGTTGTTTTGATAATTCATATTTGTAGATAAAAAGCCAATGATTTAAAATAGCAGGAACTTAATAAAATTTCACATTATCCCTGTTACCTCGACTTTCACACCCAATTACGATGCAAATCGCTGGCATTTTAATTAACACAATACCTAAACACACAAAAAAACACAGAATCTGATAATTCAAATCTGGACGTTTGTCCAGAATGTGACAGAATCAATGACATACAGAATAAACAACGCAGTGCTTGACCCATAGACAATGAAAAATAAAAAGATCTTCAAAAGTATAGCCGAAATAGGTTATACTATTACTGCGCATCCGGTTGCGCATAGCGCATTGCGGAATTTTTGGAAAGCTAGAAACTTACGAAAGATCAGTCCGATCATTCGATTCTGTTTCATTTTTCTCTGTCATACCAATTCACAAGACAAGGACACCGTATGAGTTACAGAGCTTTCCTAGCAGTTTTGTAGAAACCTATCAAACATCCATAACTATAGAAACTGTGACCGAGAAAACAAATAAGTAACTTTAAAATAACGACATTTCCGTGTTGAAATTTGTCATTTGTAACCGATTGGGCGGTCGTCTAAGAAGACTCGAACTCACAAAATCTAAAGAACAAGTAGAAGAAATTGTTATTTTCATTAAGGCACTCGGTATCGCGTACTTATAATATTATGTACAACTAGGATAAATTGAACCAGTAAGTATACATGTTAGTTTTGTAATATACGGCATATTTTTTTACTGTTTTAGGAGACCTCAGTCAGAAGAGATGAAATGTAGATGTTAGGCCTTAGCCAGCTTAGCTTGTACATACATTAAAGCATGTATAAGGGATGTAATAACTGTGGTTGTAAACTCTTTAGGTATTTGACCTATCTAGCTATAATATATATTTTTTCTAGTACAATTTTAGTGTTTATTATGCCTTTTTTTCCAATCTACATCAAAAAATGGCACAGAACTTTATGGAGTACCATATCATTTTTCTCATTCGGATTTGAGAAAAAAAGATGTGGAACAACATAAGTAAGTTTTTTGTGCAATCAACTCAAGTCAAATTTCAAAATTCCCGCCATTTCAGTATTTGTTCCGGCTGCCACTATTGACGCCACCGTTGCTGTGGACAGGTACTCTTACCTTGGTTTATTATATTTCTCTATGGCTTGACCCAATGCTTGACCCGAACTTCCATATTGAATTTCGTTTTTGACAGGTCAGTAGATTGCCTAGTTCTCTGAGCATGAATTTACCGTTCGTTTATTTGAAAAGTGTACTCGGTGCAGGCTCATTCACGTTCGTTTGATAAAATTTCGAGCCCTCTGATACAGCGTTTAACTGCTCTGTGCGATCGCTGATCACGTGATTACGGCTCCGCTCTGCTCTTTGAGCAAAATACCGAACGCAAGGATAATCTAAATTATTTTTCACTGTACTAGGCATTCCAACGACCTGTCAACAAATCAAGAGTCGATTGAATCAAAAAATCGTGAATCCGAAGTTTTATCTGTCACTAATAATAGATCTTTGTCAACCGAAGCTCAGTGCATTTTGTTACCCACGGCTTGTGTTTTGATTCAGGACAAGTATGGCGATTATCACATGTGTCGAGCATTGCTTGACAGTAGATCTCAATTGAATTTCATCATAAAATGTTTGTTTAATAAGCTTAAGCTTCCTAGCTCCAATATTCAACATTTTGTTGATGATGGCATTACAAAGATGATATTTTTCAATATACTATTTCTCTTAATAATATTACTCCTGCAACTAAAAGATCTATTTCATCTATCCCATGGATCTTGTTGGTCCGTGGCGTCATAAAAGCAAAAATCATTATACAATTGTTATGGCAGTTGGGTCTTCATTGGGATGAAAGTGTACCTATGGATCTACACCAAACATGGACTCATTTTTGTCTATTAAATCAGATAAGAATTCCAGCAGAATTTCACGGTTTTATTGATACGTCACAAAAGCCTTATGGAGCTTGTTATCTCAAATCTTATAATGGCTCTGGAAATGTGGAAATTCACCTTATTTTCAGAATTATGTGGAGCCTTGAGCCTTGCTTCTTACTAGATTATCCCTAAAGGTATTGAGTACTATAAAGCATATTCATATCAAAAGATCATATTTATGGACTGATTCCAGCGTAGTCATAGCATGGCTTACTTTAGAACCTAACCAACTAAATACCTTCGTGGCTAACAGAGCATCAGAAATTAAACAATCAACTTTTCCTGAACAATGGCAACATGTACCATCTCAACAAAATCCTGCTGACATAATATCTAGAGGATCCAGATAAAATACTTAATTGCAAACTTTGGTGGTTTGACCCTGAATTTGTGAAATATGATAAATCGGAATGGCCATGCATGTTTTCCAGTTTACCAGATCTACAGAACTCAAACAAAATGGTCAAACAGTATTAAGTGCACTCAAACGTGATGTTACTTTCATTAACAATTTTTTTTCATATGCAAGACTTCAAAGAGTCACCGCCTTTGGTTTAAGATTTAACATTATTTTAGGAAACATAATGACAATTTTAAATTTCTCAGATTATTTATGCAGGCAGGAATAGACCAAGAGCCGGCAATACTAACGGGTATGTGATCGTTGCAATGGATAATTTCTACATAAAACAATAGTTTATAGTAATCTTTAAACCAAATGGATGGGTTGCCTCGATTCTCATGGCCGTAAAGCTGTTTTATAAAAAGATACTTCAAGAACCATAAGCGCAGCAAATAAGAAGTACCTTGCGGTGTAGGGGGTTCTCATCATATGCGGTAAACACTTTATTAACACAATTCATGTTTCTTTTTTTGTCTAAAGACCTACAGCTGTATGCAAAATCCTCTTCACAGAGCCCTCTTTTAACTTTGAAAGTGACTTTGAAGCCTGTCACTTTCAAAAATAACGCGTGCCCTCGACTTTCAATGAGGGTTGCCATCATTTCCGGCCATAAAAATCGAGGCCACCCTATATATTATTTGAGAAGACATATTAAAGAATATATCTACCATCCGGAAAAAGAGGGGTAGTTTACGCCCAGCCATCAAAGGGTTGCGGTCATGAGAATCGAGGCCACCCATCCATTTAGTTTCAAGGTAACTATGAGCTATTCTTTTATGTGAAAATTATCCATTGCAACGATCACATACCCGTTAATATTGCCGGCTCTCCTACTAGAATTGAATAATGCTACCATTACATTATTTAAATTTATTTAAGGTCGTTATTTTGTTGATGAAATCAAATGTCTCACAAACGCTCTACCTCTCAAACGAAAAAGCAAAAGTTTACGCTTAAATCCTTTTATTGACTCCGTTGGTGTATTAAGAGTTGGAGGTAGACCTAAATTCTCAGATTTGGATTTCAATGGCAAACATCCTGTACTGCTTCCTAGAATAGTATATTGTTGTATTAGGAGTAGAAGCTTTACTTTTTTGTGCTGAAGCGGTAGGTTTGCGAGCCGAACGTAGTGAGGCTTGCAATACTGCTGAAGCACAAAAAAGTGCTTCTACTCCGTATGCAACACGCTATTTTTTCTCCAAACGAATGGGGTAAGCTCGGGGGCAAGTGAATGGTTGAGCGGCAGCAAAAGTACGAGCGGCACTAAAAGTACTTCTACTGCCGCTCCAGCGGCACTAAAAGTACTTTTGCTGCCGCTGGGGTTGCCAAGAAGCATAGAAATTAAATTTCTACCACCTCGACAGGTGTTAACCCGCTGGATTTGCCTAGCAGCATAGAAATCAAATTTCTGACATCTTGACAGGGGTTAACAAAGTGACGTTTTTCTGAGGTTTGGAGAAAAACTCTTATTTTACGACCTTAATCATTCGACATGAGCACTCCAGACAACATTATCAGCTATAAGATCAAACTTTTTTTTAAAAATTTGTCGATAAAAAACGTAGATCAGTTAGGTTTCACGTTCATTCAATCATTCTCCAATTTGTAGATCTCAATCTGTGATCCCATAACTGATTCAGTTAGAATCAAGTGATATTTTATCAACCTCAATTACATAGGTACTTCTATTTAGTATAAAAAACAGGGTTTTTTTCATTGAAAAAATTAAACAACACCAGAAAACGAGTGTGGAAAAGCCCACATACAAAAAAAAAGACCTTGAAGTTGATAAAGACACAAATAGACAACTTAGAACGTGCATCACTATAGCTAAAAAAAGGCATGGGATAAGAAATGTGAAGAAATTAACACCTACATAAGAGGAAGGAAATGCTTAGAAGTATCAAGATTTATATCAAATCTCAAAAACCTAGGAAAGGACAGAGCTAATATCCAGTTTATCAAACCAGAGCAATGGTTAGAACACTACAAGGGTCTATTACAAGAACGTAGACCGGAATATATATTATATTCTCCAAGACATATTGAAGTTCATTCGGAGAACTTGGAGAAGTAGTTGAGATATCTGAAAAAACAGTGAAAAAGTTGTTAAGAATTTTAAGTCAGATAAAGCTGGCGGTGGCGGCCTAGAAGGAATATACCCCGAAATGCTGAAATAAGGAACTGAGAAGCTCTTGGAAAGTCTCACATGTAGTATCAATAAATGCCTAAATGGAAATCCTGTTTCAGGAGACTGGAAAACGGCTTTCATATAATCCATTCACAAAAAGGAAATAAGCTGGACTGCAATAACTATCGGGGCATATCAGTCACAAGCACACTAAGCAGACTATACGGAAGAATCCTGGGTGATCTCATTGAACAAGATTATGAAGAGAAAGAAGAAGAAGAGCAGTGCAGCTTTAGAGCAGGAAAATCAGGTACAGATAACGTATTCTGCCTGATATAAGTCATAGAAAAGAGATCTGCTAGATATTTGGAAACCCACCTCACATTTGTGGACCTACAAAAAGCATACGATAAAGTTCCAGTATCCAGTATCCACACTATGGGAGGTATTAGAATAATCCAACATCATACCTATATAACGATACCTAAACAACTATATAAAAACTCAAAATCAAGAATTGAGACAGGTAAAAAACTCACAGACACATTTATAGTGAATAAAGGACTACCTACGTCAAGGATGTTGTATCTCTCCTACGCTTTCTAAAATATACGTAGCAGTAACACTGAAAAATTCGAAAAGTAAGATCCATGGAGTGATAAAGACGACATGCAATATATGATTAGAAAGCTAATTGAAGAGTACCAAGAATGGTGCCCGAGAGTTAATATAATTAAAACAAAACATCAATGTGTAGGCACTGTTATATTCTCAAGAATTATGGTTTTCGTGCTCAATAAAAAACTTTAGTTATTTTATTAAACGTGTTTATTAATTAACAAGTCTACAGTGACGCACCGTTCTAACTGGCATGACATCCCCTCTGCCAACTGTCATAACCTAGGATACAAGAAGTGGTAAGAAAAAAGATAAATTTTTTCATATAGGTCTGATCCACTCAACGACATCTAGTAGCATAAGTATCAATTATTAGGATGATTCCTCATAATAATTGATACTTATGGTGGGGCAGAATGAGGCAAAATACACTTTTTTGGTTTCTCAAAATTATTGTCTCAAAAATATTCATTCAACTGTTAAAAATGGTCAAAAACCTTAATTTACATGTTAAGTAATACACCTATAGCAAAAACAGTATATCTTTTTAATTTTGTAGTGACAATTGAGCATCAAACCTTAAGTACCCCGTTCTGCTCCGCCTTTCCCTACTCTTAATAATTCTTTTTTATTTCTAGGTTCATCCAACATTAAAACTGCTTTTACATACTCAGTGACTGATCTTACACCTTCTGCTGAGAAAACCTGGCCAATGTAATTGACTTCCTTTACTTTATATTGAACTTTTGATTTATTGAATTTTAAACCCAACTCCTCAGCCCTAATCATAACCTCTCTAAAAATTTTATCAAGTTCCTCTTCTGTACTTCCTACTATGATAAAATCGTCAAAATAAATACCTATGGGTAGATCTCCAAATATGTTTTGATTCACTCTCTGAAAAACCTTCGGACTCACATTCAAACCAAAAGGCAACCTATCAAAACAATACTTTCCGAAGGGTGTTATAAAGGTACACAACTTTCTGCTTTGACTGTCAAGAGGAACATGATGAAACCCTTCTTCCAAATCCACCTACAGTACCTACCTAAATATAATATAATGTTGAAGAAAACAACAAATGAAAATACAATGGACAGGCGCGAATATTATTAAACCCGCTAATAATGCGATGTTGAAGCTCTTCTATAACCCCCAATGACCCCAGAATTGAAAGTCCCCAGGATCCAGATCCAGCCAATGCAATGGCAATTGGTTAAACACACTTCCGAATGGCACTAAGAAGGCTGAATCCAGAAAATACAAAACATCATATTCACAATTATTTTTGCTCTATTTTTATTTCCATAGCTTTCTTATACAATAATAATTCCAAATTACTGATTTGTCGTATAGACGGTTTTAAAAACAGTAATTGCTCTGTCCAAGACAAAGCCCGGTATCACTCTTATTATTTATACGGACGAATGATCGAGAAATTAATATACGTCTTTATCTACAATTATTTTAATTTGAGTGAGTTCCGCCGCTAAATGTATTAATAATTAATACACGGCATGGAAAGTTGAAAGGATATAATTTTGGTCGTTAGAAAATGATTTGAGATTCTTTTTGTATAAATGCCGAGACAATTAATTTTATTCAAAAATCAAGATATTTGTAATGCTCTTAGCCCTTTGTAGAAATCATGCGCCATTCAGAATCACAAATGATATATTGTGAAGCGACCCATGTCCAGAACACAACATGCACAATAAGATAATCATTATACACCGTGAATTTAACATGCATAGACTTAATAGTCCATTAATAATATTTTAGCTCAACGAGACAGACAATACAATGGGGCACATCTTGAATGGCGGAGCCATGGGTAGCGTAACACGGTATTTAGAATTGCAATAACTCAAAATCCAGAACTATAATTATTGTTGCCGTTTTGCAATCTATAATTATTATTAATTGTATTTAAATGAATATATGAAGAACTTGCGAAGGTGTTGGTAATATTTTTTCGCTTGCTTTGATTTATGAGAGGGCGTTTAGCATAATGATATTTTGCAGTAAAATGCCAGCACTTCAGCTAAATACCTTTGTCATAAGGAACGTAAATATCACCTGTTTCGGATCAACAAAGACAGTTTACAGAGGGGGCCGCTCTTGGAATTGAAAGCGCGCTCGATCCCTAGGGAGTCATAGCAGGCTCGTGAGGATGAGCCATATCAGCTCCGGAAACACCAGTGCCAGGAATAGGACAAGACTGTGCTTGTCCCTCCGGCTCCTGAGGGATTTACACCGTGCACGCTTTGTTTCCATCTGGTCAGCAATGACGAAATAAATTAGGACCGTTTCAGGAACACTTTCCTATATAGCTGACATGTTGCATTCGATGTGACGTTTTACTGTTCGCCCTTTGGAGACTTGTGAGCAACAAGATGATTTAATTTTCTATTTTACAAAATGAAGTATTCAAAACCACGCAAACGTCCGCTCTAGTTTTCTATTTCATTAGCCCATACAAAGTTGTATAAATGCAACAATTTCAAACCGTATATATACAGAAACTCACCCAAATGGAGTTACATAATTCGCATTATAATTTTCGGTATTATATGCCGGTATGAAATCTCTAATTTTATCCCACTCACTCCGCTTCATTACTTCGCTTTGCACATTTCAAAACTTGTCTATAGCATGAATGTAGTTTGATTATGTTTACTAAAGTGTAACAACTCAAACGGAAGTTATTTTACAGAATTAGTAGGTACTGTGAATAGACGTGATTCAAAATTTTGCCCATTGAGGCAACGAATTTCTTTACAGGGAAAGAGAATTATTCTCACTAGTTCTCCTTAAAAACCATTTATAATTACATACTAAAAATATGCACTGGAATATTGCATTTTATGTATTGCTGTAATTAGGATTTTCAAGGATGTTTCTTGTCGAAAATTCGGACTCATTGTGTTCATGTTAAATTAGCATTGAATTTGAAGAATGTAGCTAGGAGCAAAAGTATTTTGAATAAACTTAATAAAACTTTCAAATGAATGAACCAGTTTCCTGTAGTATAAGCACATTAGCATTGGCAATCCAATTTTCTCTTGAACGCAAGAGTTTTTTTTTCTTCAAATTACCATCGAAAGTAATTTGGTATAACAATCGCTAAAGGTCGTAAACCCTTTTGCGAGGGTCTCACGAGGAATAAATGTCCTGACATACTGGGGCTCTTAACTTTAAGTTAAAAACACATTTCGGCCGACATAATGGCTCGCAATAAAATTTGAACGAATGTTCAATTCATTAATTACTAAATTTAACTATCGGATCTTGGCTCATTACAGACCATTAAAAGTTTACATGCATGTGGAAGATTAGAATTCGATAAGGGTAATGCTGGTTAAAGTAGGGATTTTATAAGTAAAATGTGTGTAGGCTAGATATTATAAAGCGGGGCACTATACTTATGTGTAATGATTTTACAAAGTTTTCTTGGTCTTTTAGGATCCCCTAAACTCCATACACTAAATTATTTTGAGATTTGGAGCTCAGATTCTATGAAAAGAGGCACTCAGGAAAATTGCAAAATTGATAAATCATTCCAAATTACTTAACACGATTTTATTTCTAGAACTATAGGTCCAAATGAGCTTAGGTATTCAGGGATTGTAGTCTTCTACTGGGATAAGAATCGCTGAAAATTTCAGTTTTCTATCTCTAATAGAAAAAATGTTATGACCTTTCAAAATTTTCCAACATCTGAATCATAAGGTCCGGTCCTTCTTAGATTTTGTGTCCTAATGGTCCTTTGGGATATCCCAAACTTCATGCACTAAATTATTTTGAGATTTAGAGGCAGATTCTATGAAAAAAGGCACTCAGAAAAATTTCAAAACTGATAAATCACCACAAATTGCTTAACACGATTTTATTTCTCAAACTATAAGTCCCAATGAGCTGAAATTTTCAGGGACTGAAGTCCTCTACTATGATAAGAATCGTTGAAAAATTCAGCATTCTTTTCCTAATTAAAAAAAAAGTTCTGACCTTTCAAATTTTTCCAAAATCTGAATCATAAGGTAGTTAACTTCTTACTAAAACGATGAAATTTCAATTTTTTTTTAGTTGAGATTTTGTGTCCTAATGGTCCTTTGAGACCCCCTCAACTCCATACGCTAAATTATTCTCAGATTTGGAGCCAGGTTCTATAAAATAGGGCACTCAGAAAAATTGAAAAACTGATAAATCATCACAAATTGCTTAACACGATTTTATTTCTGGAACTATAAGTCCAAATGAGCTAAAATTTTCAGGCAGGGATTGCTGTCTTCTACTGGGATAAGAATCGCTGAAAATTTCAGCTTTCTATCTCTTATAGAAAAAAAGTTATGAGCTTTCAAAGTTTTCTAAAATCTGAATCATAAGGTAGTTAACTTCTTACTAAAACGATGAAATTTCAATTTTTTTTTAGTTGAGATTTTGTATCCTAATGGTCCTTTGGGATACCCCAAATTCCATACACTAAATTATTCTCAGATTTGGAGCCAGATTCTATGAAATAAGACACTCAGAAAAATTGGAAAACTGATAAATCATCACAAATTGCCTAACACGATTTTATTCCTGAGACTATAAGTTCAAATAAACTGAAATTTTCAGGAATTGTAATCTCTTATAGAAAAAAAGTTATGAGCTTTCAAAGTTTTTCAAAATCTGAATCATAAGGTAGCTACTTTCTTACTAAAACGATGGAATTTCAAATTTTTTTTAGTTGAGATTTTGTGTCCTAATGGTCCTTTGGGATACCCCAAACTCCATGCACTAAATTATTTTGAGATTTGGAGCCAGATTCTATGAAAAAAGGCACTCAAAAAAATGGAAAAACTGATAAATCACCACAAATTGCTTAACACGATTTTATTTCTGAAACTATAAGTCCCAATGAGCTGAAATTTTCAGGGATTGAAGTCCTCTACTGGGATAAGAATCGTTGAAAAATTCAGCATTCTATTCCTAATAGAAAAAAAGTTCTGACCTTTCAAAGTTTTCCAAAATCTGAATTATAAGGTAGCTAACTTCTTACTAAAACGATGAAATTTCAATTTTTTTTTAGTTGAGATTTTGTGTTCTAATGGTCTTTTGTGATCCCCCAAACTCCATACACTAAATTATTCTCAGATTTGAAGCGGAAATATATCAGAAAAGGCACTCAGAAAAATTGAAAAATTGATAAAACATCCCAAATTGCTTCACACGATTTTATTTCTCAAACTATAAGTCCAAGTGAGCTGAAATTTTCAGAGGTTGTAGTCTTCTACTGGGATAAGAATCGCTGAAAATTTCAGCTTTCTATCCTTAATAGAAGAAAAGTTATCAGTTATATCCAATCTTTATGACGAAAAAGAAGAACAAACATTCCTCTTCGCATCTAAAAAAATTTACATGTTGTCGACGCCCCTTATCGCTCTCCTAACTTTATTTTGACATGCGTATTTAGAGGAGTAAAAGTTTCTACTACAAGCTTTTGCATCAATATTCCAATGAATCTCTAAGTTCTCAGATATCTCTCTCTCGTTTTGTCTCAAAGGTTCGAGAAAAAATGTCGAGACGAAACGAGACGAGAATGTCTTGCATCACATCTCTACCAGATAAAATATTTTGCCTTTTTCGATATTCGAAAAAAAAGTCAACTTCCAATATTGGGTAAAAAGGAGTGTGCGTACATGTCTATGGTAGGTACCTATTTATTTTATGTAAGTATGTAGGTATTTTATTTTTCTGAAATTCGAAAAAAGTCAACTTCCAATTTTGGTGATTCTCAAGCAAAAAAGAAGGATTTTCTTCTGGAACATCTTTAGGAGGTGTTTGACGTGAAATTGCCAAGAGACCTTTTCTGTTTTCATTCGCCAGTAATTTCTATGCTAGAAATCCTGTTTAAGGTTCGGTTTATTCATCTTCAGATAAATTTACTGGTAACTGTCTACAAGTTAAATTTAGCAATCTATACTCCTATTGGTTGACGAATAGTATTAGATTGCATTACCTGACAGTAACAGAAGATAAATAAACCGGGCATTAATCATCAAAATTTTGAAGTCCTGAAGAAAAAAAAATCAAAATTTCTTTATTATTTGGAAACATAATAGAGACTTTGTACCTGACCCGAAAAGGCGTGTGTGGCCCATGAAATTCGAATAAAAGGCTTCGCATAAGGCTCTTTGCCAGCTGTTCGAAAACTATAACTCATTCAGATATATCTTCAAGCCAAATAGATAGAGCTTTAAATGTAAATTGTTCAGAATTCCGGTAATTATATCTTTATCTGAATTAATTTGAAATATTCAGCAGCTGCTCTAATTTGCAACCTGATCAATATTTTCTGTACACCTCTACCAAAATATATTCTTTATAGGAATAATATTATATTAAACAATCTCCAAAATACCTACAGGTCTTATACTTAGTCAGTTATGATTAATAACGGCAAACTTTTAAGCCTCTTATTTGCTTTGTCCCTAAAGTATTAGTTGAAAACATAAACTTCCTAAATACCCATCCATTATTAAATTTCTTGTTAATTATTTCTACTCTAGGCAACATTTTTTATTTCCTAAATAAATTTAATTAGACTCGAAATGTGCACTGGTTTTAACGAGAAATAAACCCATAAGACCGATTCCCCTTTTCATCCGTTATAAATCACACGTTTTACTCTCCAACTAATAATGTAATCCGTAAATAAGTAGCGCGTTCCCCAGGGTCCCAAGGGATATGTGGCCGGCCGCTAATTGGGAAATAACCATTACGAGTCTGGGAGATACACATGTGCTCAGTTTCGAGGAAGAAAGCGATTTTTCAACAGCCTAATAAAATAATTCTTCAGAAATTTCCGAACTGACAAAGTTGCCTTAAGTTGGATGTTTGTTTTCCTCCCTTGGAAAACCTTCAGCCATTCATGAATATTAAGCGGAATTAGCAACTAAAGGAGACCTCAAAAGTTTTGAGTAAATGCAGGGGCCTTATTTTATTATAAACCGATAAACTTTCTAAATTTTAGTCGAATTAGCTCAAGTTTTCGAAAGGTGGATTTATCCTCTATTGAAGGAAATTACTTTTCCCAGCAACTTCAATTTATTAATTTGCAAAAGCGAAATTATAGGAGTTAGTAAATTACAACGCAGATGTGCAACTCTCACAGTCCCCGAGCAGTTATTTCCAAATTAGTGGTCAGCCGCATGTCCTAAGGGACTACCAATCAGTCGGCCCAGGAATTTCTGCTTATTTTACACATACGCATTTCATATTGGGGATGTGGACTAAAACGCGAGTGATTTACTACTGATGTTTATCTTTCGGAAAAGGATTTATATGGCTTAATTTTAGCTTAGGAGACAAGGGTAAAGCCAAAGGGTTGTATCTTTACCCTTATCAGAACTAACATATTGTATTATTATTAAAAGAAGGGTAAATTAACACAGCTTTGTCTATTAAAAATAAGTTACCTACTTGGAAATTTCAAACAATGATTTATTTGAAAGAGGTTTGGCAGAGAGTGAAGGTTCAACAGACATCAGACAGAAAAAATATTTGATTAGGTACCTACTCAGTAATAAAAAAATCAATTTCTGAAACCGTGTATATTTATTTCTAGCAGTGTGGACGTTAATAAGCAATTTACTCTTGGAAGTTGTGAAATTTGAGACCTAATTTCAGATAAGAACAATTGCAGATATCGTGTTGTTAAAAGGGCAAACAAGGAGAACCGTTATATAGGTACTTACCCATAAGTTCCCGGAACTGGAATGGCATGAAATTTTTGCGATAGGGTTGGGAGTTGGAGAACCTAACAAAGGTTTCGCAAAAGGAAAATTGCATTGGACAATCCTAGTTAGAGTGTTGCGGAAAAGTTAGAGGAATCTAGATGATGAAAAGTTACTTCTTGGTAGTTTCTTCAAGCCAAAGCGCCGCAGCTTCATTATGTGATATTTTTTTGGCAATGAATCATTCATCAGAAATCCATAAACTGTTGCTGATCATACGTGATAAATCACTTGATCACTCATCATTTAGCCCAACTAATAGAGTTCTATCGTCTGCCAGGAAATCGAATACAAGCGATTTTCCAGACATACTTCTTAAATTAAAAAAGGCGGTTAGGTAGGAGATCGGTTTCCAGACTATCCTATATCTGCCTTATTATCCCGATCTTGCTCCTTCAGATTTTCGACTTTCCGCTTTCAATCAATCAGCCTGCTTTTTAGACGACAAATTAACTGGGTTCATTTTTGAACCAACAGGAGTGCCAGATTGTTAAAAATGAAGATGATAATAGAAATACTGCGCAACTAATATGTAAAATGATTGTCACTCAAACTGTAAACCTCGAAACAAACTAATCAACTAAACCTAAATTTGATACAAATTCAAAAATAATTTAGGCTTTATAAGCCTTCAAAAGTATCATTCAGCGGATCTCATTACACATGCCGCAACGTAACCAAATTCAACTGAAAGCCATTCTCGACCAAGAGCACTGTAATTATGCGGTTTGTCTGGCCGCTGTTGGTTTTGGAAATTCATTACTCGTCAATGGGCCTACTCAATCATATCCAGTGCCCGACCGCGACTAGCTGCTACAGCTATTTATAATATTGAATTGTGATTTTGTCAATTCGAATTTGCGGCGATTTTCCTTTTTTCCTAGATGCAACAGCCTATGTATCCCCTTTTTAAAATGAGTATCCGCCTTGGGCCAGCTCAATTTTTCAGAGATACGAATTGTGGAGCGAAATGCAATAGAGGAAATTCAATTTAACCCACACTATACGACGATATAGGTGCACTCGGACAGTAAATCCCGAGGTCTCTTTTGAACATGTTATATGCATATTTCAGATGCATTTTGAATAAAACTGATACACGTCTTTGGGGGATAACGTCTCGAATATATTCAATCATACACACATCGATTTTAATGGCCGCAAAATAGAAATTTCTATTTATCCGACTGCGAGGCTCATTTCTTCGGATCTGACGTTTCAATTTATTCGGATGTCAAGTGCTTCGGGTATAGTCACTCTATTTTTTTTTTGTTTTGCTTCTTGCTTGTTTGCTTCAGGGATATTTGCAATGGGGAGGTAGATGAAACGACGAGTTTATTGTATTATTATTTTATTTTATATTATGTTTGTTCATGTTTTTATGTTGTTAATAATGATGAAGTATTGATGACAATATTGATATTGATATAATATTTCTCTGTTATTTTATAAATTTGTTATCACAAAGAGTTCTATATAGTAAACTGAATTTTCTAGAGTAAACGCCCTAAATCTAGCATTTCTTTTTATTCCATTTCGACAAGGAAACCTCAAAGGGCTATAGGAAAATGGCTTTGAAGTACAAATATTTATAGAAAAGGGAATGGCCATCGCCGGAGATCTCTCTTTCTGAACCAGGTATGTGCTCTCACTTTGTAGTTAGTTGAAGTGGAAAACGTGGATACCGCAGACTAGGATTTTCTGGCAATGCTTTTAATTGAAAACGGCAATTAGACTCGATTTTTAGGATTTCGAGGCTTATCAATAAATTCCACCATAAAGTTTATTTGAAAAGTTTAACTATTCCTATTTTAACAAGAATTTAAACATGGGCTACAAAACTCAAGAATTACTTTGAACACAGCAAGATTTTCAATGTTGGTTTCCAGTATGCAAATTCCCTTATAATTCAGTGAAAATTTCATTTCTTTTATGGACAAATTTGGCTCACTCCTAACAAAACTCCAATTAAAAGAAGACAAAATGTCATAAAATATCCTGATGAAGGACGGACCCTATTGTGACAATCAGATGTCGTAGGTACAATACTGGTTTTATATATAAATTAATTTTCGTAAAACAGCTGCGGACGGATTGAATGGGGATCAGATTTACTGATAAGATTCAAGTGACATGATAACGGATACGTTACGCCCGCATGCTCTCGACAGGCGCCGCGACCCCTTTTAATTATAATTTCTCTTGACACATCCATATTTAGCATTAATGGGGAATTGTTATATAAATTTTTTTCCGAGTCTACTAATCTGAAAAACGTGGCGGTCGACAGTTAATCGCAATTGGAGCATTTGACCCTAATAGAATCTATTGACATGATAAATAGAACATGATTACTTTAACATTTTCACCCCTAGCAGACATTTTGTACAAAGAAAATTAAGTACAAAGTAACTTTCCAATAACCCCGAAACAAACTCGGCACTTTAAAAAAGCTCGAAAAAAAGAATTCAAACTCTCCAAATCTAAAATCAATTTGCAATAAAATTCCGCGCCGATTCGAGTTCGAACGACTTAAAAATAATCTGCCAGTATTCGTCGTCTTTTTCAATCTGTTCAAAATAAATTTTTAAATCAAGCGGTATTGTCTTAAGTTTACTTCATTTCACACCGGCAAAGATGCCGGAGTGAAACTTGAACTCAATTTAAATTTAGAACTCCGGGGATTAGGTATGCATTGTTCTCGGGAATCAAACGGAATCGCTCTTCCGAATTGCCAACCGTAAGAAGGAATCTTATTTGTATTTAAATTTTGAGTGCAACTCGTGTATGAGCAAAAAAATAAATTTAAAATATTATCAGTACCTATGTTGTAAGGAGGACAATAACTAACTCTTAATAAAATTAGTAGGTAATGTCCACCTTTGATAATATTTTTATAAGCAGGAAAATGTCCCTTTTATGTTAAAAGTGAATTATTAAGCACTTTTAATGCCCTGGTAAGTGCTGTTTAATAATTCATCTAATAAGTTTTCAAAAACTTTAGACCACATGGACCCTTTGGTCATATATTATTAATCCGAGTACTAATGAAAGCGTTTTGTGAAACCCTTTGAACTGTCGCCTACTCAAAATAAAACAATTTAAATGTTTCAAAGAAAAGTAAAACTTTTGGGCAGTTTATTTTTGCCAGTCAAGTTGACTGCCAATGGATAACATGTTTATGGTACCATGTGGGCCAAAAAATCAAACCCTATAATTTGTCTTAAAACTCGTTATTATTAAGCTCAAAAAACATATTTCATGTTTACCTTTATTGTGTCATTTTTTGACGATCTTATGAATGACGCGGCCCCACCATAAAAAATTAACTTTTTTCTGTGACGGGAAAAAAGTAACAGGTACCAGACAATTTTTTTCCCGAAGGAAAAAAGTAACAGGTACCAGTCAAATTTTTTTCTCAAAGGGCATAAATGAAAAATGTTGAGATTTTCCCGTCACAGAAAAAAATAGTGTATTATACATGGGAAAAAAGTAAGATTTTAGCGCTCGCTGTTTTGTCTCCCTCCGCTTCGCGTCGGGCTGCAGCCCCCCCCAAGGCAAGTCTAGATTTTTTTTTCCAGCGTATTTTATGTGACATGTACCGGGTGTCCAAATAAGAAAGGTCGCCGGCTATATCTCAGGAACTGTTAGTCCTAGAGCTTCCAAGTAAAAATTTTTTTTTATAAAATAGGCCATGAGAAATTGCTGGAAATAGTTTTCAAGCTTGTAAGTTGGCCGCTAGGGGGCGCAACGAACACTCGAAAATATAATACTGTGATTATCTTCAGAAAACGCCCACTAAAGGTATCCTTAAAATATGATTATTGAAATCTTGATGAGATTACGAAAAAATTTTGTTAAGGATTTTTTGCCCTAACTCTTCAAATAAGAGATGGGGGAAGGTTCAAACTTGTTAGGAACAAAAATTATATAACTTTTTTTGTTTTTTATCGGGTGTCATTTGAAAGAGTTTTTTCTGTTCAATAAAATGCACAACAAAAATAACAAAATTAAATTGTTTTGTTGCCGCTAGGGGGCGCTGTCTCCAAAAGTAGGCAATTTTCCATTTTTTCTCGGAAATTTCAAATATAATGATGCTTTTTTTATAATTTAGATGGAAAGAGGATAAAAAAATAAGGAATCTGGTGAAAACCGCAAGTCTGAATCTTTATCCTAGCCCAAAATATAAATAAACAAATATTTTAAGTAAGAATAATTTCAGAAAAAAACCTTCTTGCCTTCCTTCTTGGGATAAAACAGAAAAAATCATATTTTTTTAGGGCACTATAGAATTAGTAAGAAGAAGAACTAGTTGTGTATCTGAAAGTAGCTACCAATCCACGATATCAAGAATTGTAATTGAATTGAACCATGTTATTTACAATCCAAGCTGCGAAAGCGCACTTTTAGGTGCGAGGTGTATTTAATACCTCCGAACACCTAAATAGTTATTTACATTCCAAGCTGCGAAAGCGTATATTTAGGTGCGTGTATTCAAATAGCCGAGGCTGCGCTTCGCTTCGCCTCGGCTATTTGAATACCTCCGAAAAACTAAAAAGGCTTTTGCAGCGTGTAATGTATCCAACTTTCCATTGTTCCCGTCAGGAAAACATTTTTTTATCTAGAACAGGCAAGCGAAAGCGAAAGCGAAATTCAAACATGCTAGTCATTACTTTCACTTTCGCTTGCCCATTCAAAATAGAAAAACATTTTATTTACAATCATACATGTAATGTTGAGTTTTCTGACTTTTAAAACGTTTGAAAATGTCACTTTTTGACTTTTACTTTTCACCCATGGGTTGAAAGTTTACTTTTCTCCCGTGGTCCGAAGGTAAGTGAAATTGTTGAAATTTATTGTATTTTTTTAGTTCTCATCAAAATAAAAATTACAAAATTCGAATGATTGTAAATAAAATACATAGTATACATACCTCGGTGAAAAGTTTCATTACTGTCTCGAGATTTTAGTTGAACCTCGGTTGCGCCTCGGTCTAACCGTTGTAAAATCTCTCGACAGTTATAAAATACTTTCCACCTCGATACATATCGAGGTGGCATATATTACATAATATACAATTATTTTAAACCATATTGGCGATGTCGACTACTGATGGGGGCGCTGGCGTCTGTAAACAAATATGGTGGAGAACGAGTAATATTTTGACATTCAGCATTGTATTTATATGCATTCGTATTTCTTTCGCGTCGTTGTTCTCGTAGTTTTTTCGGTGGTTTTTTACTATATTTTATAAATTTTGAACGTTGTGACTTTCTTTTGTGCATTTCGTATCCATACAACACGAAATATGGAAAATGGAGGCCTGTTTTTGAGTTTGGCCTACCTGAGGCTGGCGTAGAAAGCACGATCACTATTTTTGTTAGGAAAATAATGAAAATGAATAGTTCTGTCTGCACCTTTTCGAGAATGGCATTCGTATACACAGCAGTTTCTGTTATGCTTGAACCGCTTGGACTTGGAGGCAGATGCCATTGAATTCCTGTAATAATAGCACCTCACAGAATGAAAATAAAAGCTTTCCTTTTAATATTTCCCACTTTTCAACACAAAACACGTAAGTTAAATTAGGAACGAACAGAAAACATCGAAAAAGCAAGAAAATATTCCAATACGGTATGTAAACAACCGATCTATTACTCGTTAAGTTAGTTCCAAATATCTCCGACAGGTGCCGCATTGAATTTTGAAATCACCAATATGTAATTTTCACATTCCTTACTGGTTTGAAGGTTCGAAAATGTCACTTTACTTTTGTTTATTTACAATTATACATGTAATGTTGACTTTACTGACTTTTAAAAAGGTTGAAAATGTCACTTTTTTGACTTTTACTTTTACAGAAAACACTTTCTACCTCCGTATGTAATATACTATCACTTTAACGCAGGCCGAAAGTGACTATTCTCCTGTCATTTTCGGCCTGGAGAATTCACTTTCGACCCTGATAAATTATTGTTCTTTCACACCTAAACACAGTAGATGTCGCACGTGTTTATATTACTGAAATCTAATCCGTTACACGCTACAAAAGCCTTTTTCATTCTCCCCCCTACAAAAGTAGATTTTTTTATCTTGCATAGGCGAGCAAAAACGAAAGTGAAACATGCTTGTAGGTAGGTACCTTCACTTTCGCACGCCTTTTCACGATTTTTGAGGGGGAAGGATGAAAAGTTTAATACATCTATTCGGATTCGGCTATTTGAATACACGCATCTAAAAGTACGCTTTCGCAGCTTGAAATGTACCTAAATAACTATTTAGGCGTTCGGAGGTATTAAATACACCTCGCACCTAGAAATGTGCTTTCGCAGCTTGGATTGTAAATAACATAGTTCAATTCAATTTCAATTCTTGATATCGTGGATTGGTAGATACTTTCAGATACACAACTAGTTCTTCTTCTTACTAATTCTATAGTGCCGTAAAAAAATAAGATTATTTCTGTTTTATCCCGAAAAGGAAGGCAAGAAGGTTTTGTTCTGAAATTATTCTTACTTGAAATATTTGTTTATTTATATTTTGGGCTAGGATAAAGATTCAGACTTGCGGTTTTCACCAGATTCCTTATTTTTTTATCCTCTTTCCATTTAAATTATAAAAACAGCATCATTATATTCGAAATTTCCGAGAAAAAATGGAAAATTGCTTACTTTTGGACACAGCGCCCCCTAGCGGCAACGAAAAAATTTAATCTTGTTAGTTTTGTTATGCATTCTATTGAACAGAAAAAAAACTCTTTCAAATGACACCCGATTCATTGAAATCGGTTAAAAAACAAAAAGGTTATATAATTTTTGTTCCTAACAAGTTTGAACCTTCCCCCACCTCTTATTTGAAGAGTTAGGGCAAAAAATCCTTAACAAAATTTTTTCGCAATCTCATCAAGATTTGAATAATCCTATTTTTAGGATACCCTTAGTAGGCGTTTTTTGAAGATAATCACAGTATTATGTTTTCGAGTGTTCGTTGCGCCCCCTAGCGGTCAACTTACAAACTTGAAAACTATTTCCAGCAATTTCTCATGGCCTATTTTATAAAAAAAAATTTTACATGGAAGCTCTAGGACTAATAGTTCCTGCGATATAGCCGGTGACCTTTCTTATCTGGACACCCGGTACATTTTTTGAATAAAAAAAATAGAAATAAAATTCATTTCTTTCTATGATAAGGTTTTTCTATGGCGGGCGCCTAATGCAGCAATTAGGGAATTAGGGAATTAGTGCTTCATCTTAATCATCCTGAATGTCCGAAAAACTTCTTTCTTCAGGGGCCCGATTCTCGTCTCAGGGAGTAGAGCAGTAGAGCTCCCCGATAGAACGCATGTTTTGTCCTTGCCAACGCAATCGAAAAGTAAAAGAGAATGATAAAGGCGACAAATTTGTTCTCTCGGGGAGCTCTACTCCCTGAGACGAGAATCGAACCCCAGAGATGAGACTCTTTAACGAATAGAGAGAGAGGGTGTGGAGTACTGGGGGTAATTATCCCCCCCAGGATCGAATTATGAAGAAAAAAATCACGATGCCAAAAAGAAAATACATAATATATTGAAGAAAATACATTTTTGTTCTATTTTATTTTTCTCACAAAGGAAATAATTGTTCTGGAAAAGTGAATGACCTTGAAATTTGCAAAAAAATTCACCTGCGGCGCGTTTTTGGAGAGCGCCTCAGCCCCCCCCCCTACCATTTACCCCCCCCCCCAGACTACTGGTCACGCGTCGCGACTGGGCCCAGTAGTACAAATCACCGTAACCGTAATCATTGTAACGCTACCGTCATTCATACATGAATGACATAGCAGTCAACGTGTCAAAAATGTCTTTGGACGATTCATCCAAATTTAACAAAACTTAAATATTTCGTTCTTGTTTTCCTCTTTAGCGAGAGGATTTTCTCTTCTTCGGCGGTATTTGTCATCACGTCTGTATTCTCCATAATACATATAACCATCTTTAAGAGGCTCATTTTTTCTATTGCCTTCAACACACTTGACAAAGGTAATGATTAGGAATCCAGCTGGCAGTAATTCACGGACGCCACCTGGATACTACATTAGATCAGAGCCAAGCTGACCTGATCCAAAACGCTCTAGTGGAAGCGATGTTTGCTACTCCCTCAAGTAGCAGCAACCCACCGCAGTTCAACAAGACATTGTTCAGCGCAGGAATTCTATGGATGACCTGCGCTAACCAGGAGGCAGCAGACTGACTCAGGAGAAGCATCAAACCCCTTAGCCAACTCTGGGACAGTGCAGAACTCAGGTTTGTTAACTCTGAGGATCTCCCCGCAAGGCCAAGGCTCTTCGTTTTCGTGCCAGAGTCAGAAGCGTCTCCAGTGGAAGTCATCAAAACCCGTCTTGGGATACAAAATCAAGGCCTAATGATGGGAGAATGGCCTTCTCTATGTATGAAAACTCGCCCAAGACCCTGGAGAGAACCCAGAATATTATAAACTGAGTTGCTTGACCTTCAGGGCCATCGGAAAGAGAAAGGATGGCGATCAAGGTAATTAAAATCAACCTCCAGGACAGTAAGGCAGCCTCGGCGATCCTTTCTGCTGCTATGGGGCAAGTAGATATTGCCCTGATCCAGGAACCGTGGATTAGACACGGTAAAATTAAAGGACTGAGTAGTGCCAATGGAGAGCTGATCTATAGCAGATCCACAGTCACTCCTCGTACCTGTATATAGGTACATTAAAAAGATAGTCAATGTACTGTCCCTAACTCTTTTTTCTTCTAGGGATTTGAAGGCAGCCAGGATCAGGGTCATTAGGGGCAATGGGCCGAGGGATATTATTATCGTATCGGCCAACTTACCCTACGATGACCCTGAATCAACACCAACCAGAAGGTGGAGGACCTGCTGAGACACTGTAGGACGACTGGGACACAGCTGCTCATCGGATGTGATGCAAATGCTCACCATACAGTCTGTGGAAGTACTAACATCAACAATACTTTACTACAGTGTATTAAAACAAAAAATTTAGATATAGTAAATGTAGGAAATAAACCTACCTTTGTTAATTCAACTAGGAAGGAGGTAATCGGTGTGACACTAGTTTCAAATCATATGAGTAATTACGTCACAAACTGGCATGTATCTGATTAGGCAAGTTTCTCGGATCGCAGATACATCAAATTTGAAATTTCAGGGGATATCTCTGCGACTTCTGCAAAGAGGGGATATGCAGCGAGTGTATTGGACTTATGGCACAAGAAATGAGAGTCATCCCAAGCCCCTCACGAGCTACTATGTTTTTCTGCACCGGATGCAAAGAGAGTAATAAGAATCTTCCCCAGATGAATAAAAAAATTCAAAAGACCAAGAGGATCTTAAGATAATAAGAGAGCAAGGTGGTAAAACCACAAAAAGTCTGGATGCTCTTAGAAATGACGTTGACGCTCTTATGGTATCAATGGATAGAAGGAGAAAGGAGAATGAAACAACAAAGAAGGATATTTCAAACTGCCAGGAGCGCCATATGCAGATGCACTAAAAAAACTGGAAATAAAAGTGGAGGCTTTAAAAAAACCAGATGACCATGTAGGAGTTGAGCTCACTCTCAACGAGATGAAAGAACGAGAATATCAGGCCACCAACGTGCTAATATTCGGCATGAAGGAAAACGAGCAGGAGAAAGCCAGCGAAGATAGAGAAGCAGTAATGAGGGCATTCACAAAGATGGATTTGAGGCTCCCAGAAGCAGCCAAGATCATAAGACTGGGCAGAGAAAATGAAAACAAATAAAGACTAGTAAAGATAGTTCTACCAACGAAGGAATTAGCACTGCGCAGTCTCTAAAGTGCACAAAAGTTATCGAAAAAGAGAACAGCGGCATTTACATGAAAAGCGATCAAACTGAAGCGCAGAGAAAATATTTGAAGGAAATATTAAGATCAAATATGTCAACCAAATATCAAGAATCGTTCCAATATCAAAAAACTAACTCAATCTTGTCCTAACGCTGGGCAGGTCCAATCAAGTCTAATAGAAATTACCGTATTATATACCAACGCAGGATCACTGTTCTCGAAGCTAGCTGAATTTCAAGCAAGAGTAAAGCAAAATGTGCCTACTTTGATATTTGTTACGGAAACGTGGGCTAGCGAAACAAACAATCAATTGCTGAATCTAACGGGTTACAATTTAGACAAAACCAGATGAAAAGCGGAGTCATCATATACGTGAAGGAAAAACAAGATAATAGGGAAATTAACGCAACTCTGAATGAATTGTACATGCGGAACAACGCAGCGGGAGTGGAGTCAACATGGGTAGATGTAAGAATAGGCAAAGATGAATCTTGGGATGTATATACAGGCGTGGAATAGTGGGCATAGAAGAGGATACGAACCTGATAGAAGTGATGAAGAGAGTAAGCCAAGAAACAAAAATCCTATAATATTTGGTGATTTCAATTACCCAGAAGTAGATTGACTGAGACTCACCACTTAGATTTATATCCTGACTTCCCCAGTTGATATGGTGCGAGTTGGAGCTGATGATTCGGTGTATCACCAGCTCCAGATCGTGGGTCTGGCAGTACCTGGTCAGCTCTACAAGGTCCCTGTTGGGAAGTAGCGTCTCAGCATCTGTGGGGAGATATATTGAAGCTAGGATGATGACTTTCTTTTGCCCACTGTTGTTCTGCATCAGTTTAACGGCAGTTAGGTCTGACGTACATAGCTGTCTCAGTGGGTGGGCTGTGTATGACCTGGGACAATAGGTGACCGTCCCAGGTTAGTTATTGCGGGGGTTGCTGAAAACTCGATCAATTAGTGTGTCTAAACCTATGATTTTACTTTGTCTTATCCAAGGTTCTTGGATATTGTGTCTTCTGCCACTACTGTGGTTCAGTTTACACAGGAAGTCAGAAAAGCAAGAGACTTTTTGGACGGCTACAAGGAAACCAATTTGAAACAACTCGTCATTTTTCCAACAAGAGCAAGAAACCACATAGAATTAATGTTGGATTTGCTGCTTGTGAATGACAAGAAGCTAGTTTCTTCATTGACACCAGAGGAACCCATAGGGCAAAGCGACCACAAAGTAATTAAGGCAGTGATACAAATGAGATTGAGAGAAGAAGCTATATCTACAAAACAAAACAAAACAAACAAAAAAACTTTTAGGGAGCCGACTATGATTCAATAAACCAAGATATTGCAGAGCTGACACTTGACACATCATATGAAGCTTTTTACAACGCAACGCGGCAAATAATTGACTTCAAAACAGTGAGAAAAAATCCTGAAAAACCATAGGATAACAGCCAAATCTTTCAAAGAAATACACTTGAAAATGAGACTCTGGGAAAAATATCAAAAATCCAAGTCAAAGGCAGACTACAACACATACAGAGCACAGAACAATAAACTTAAGGAAACACTAAAAGAAGCTAGGAAAACTTATGAGCATAACCTCCTGGAGGGTGGAAACAAGAAATTTTACAACTATATATCCCGTACACTCAACTCTAAAAGCACCACAATAACACTAAGGGATAAAAACAAACACACTGATAATGGAGCCCCAAGAAATAACAGAAAAGTTCGCAGAGCAATATAGCCAAATTTACTCAAAACAAACTCATAACTCTCCACCTACAGTTGCAGATAATCAAAAATAAGAAAAAGTATAACATCAGTTGACTTCACGACCCATAAAATTGAACAGGAATAGATAGCTTGAAGAAGGACGCATGCCCAGGGTTGGACGAAATTCCACCAATCTATTTGAAGAAATGCACAGCTACTTTGGGGCACTAGTTGGAGCACATAATGACTAGATCAATGCGGGATGGGAAATTTCCCGGAGACTGGAAAAAATCAGTAGTAACTCCAATATACAAGAAAGGAGATAGGCATGATCCCATCCACTACTGACCTGTTAGTCTAACCAGCTGTATTTGCAAAATAATGGAAAAAGTGATCACAAAGGAACTAACAGACTTTATGACCAATAAAGTGTTACCCAATAAACAACACGGATTTCTACCGAAGAGATCAGTCACTACAAATCTTTTGACAGGAGTAGATCAATGGACAAGAGCTAACAATCCAAAACACATATACAAGCTTAACCAACAGCAGATAACACCAGTAATAGCAGAGCAGAGAGACCTTGGAGTAATAGTAGCACAAGATTTAAAATGGGATGTGCATATATCGAATATCACAAAGAAAGCAAATAGTATCATATTTCTAATAAAAAAGGCAATACACGAGCAATCAGAAGAAATGGTACTGAAACTATATAAAACGTATATTAGGCCGAAGTTAGAATTAGCATACTCAGTCTGGAATCCGTATTACATCAAAGACATAGAGATGCTCGAGCGGGTACAGAGAAAACTCACAAAAATTCCTGGGACACTACAAACTAAACCTAACTTGGAAAGACTAGAGAAACAGGCTTACGCATTACTCAGAGAAAGAAGGCAAAGAGGAGATCTGATAGAAGCATGCAAGTGGTCCAGTTGGTACTACAAAACCGATAATATCTATAGAATCAGCAACTCCAGGGTACTAAGAGGGCACTCAAGAAAGCTAAGCAAAGAAAAGAGCCAGAAACTACAAAGAAGGAACTTTTTAACTAATAGATGGGTGTACATATGGAACAATTTGAAGGAAGAGACAGTGACAGCTAGTAGTGTGAACACATTCAAAAATAGACTGTACAGAGAAATAGCTAATGGAAAAAACCAAAAATAAAATAGTACATCATCGATCTTGATTATTTATGGACAATAAATAAAATGCAGTGTCAGTGTCACGTATAGATTTTTCATTGTTGAATGAAAGAACCTTAGAGCAGGTAAAGCGCTGTCCTACGGACATAAGGAGTAGGAATGCGCCATTCTGCTTATGAAACTAAAGTGAAGCCAAGTTTTTGGCAGGTGTTTGGTACCAAAATACAGGTAAAGATTGAATTGCCTATACCGCCATTTTCTTGGTGCCAAAATACCTGGAAAAAAACCGCTTCATTTTCCAACTCAATGTTACTACTCCTTTACCTTTACCTGCTCTAAGGAAAGGACAGTTTCATCGGCTATGCCGCTTACCTGTTCTGAACCATAATAATAATAATAAACCTCGTACAAGGCACAAAATTCCTGGATTGGTAGGATTATACCACACAGGCTAGCCTTTTCAGGCTTCAGGCTGCATGGGAACCATAAGTTGGACAGGCCTGGAACAAGGGGAAAAAAGTTATGGATTGAAGGATTTAGAGATTCCTCAAATGCATCATGGACGATAGAGCTCAAAGACTTTGAAGCTAAAAATTCTGAACGCACAATACTGATGTCCGCAAACTTAAGACATTTAAGATATTGAAAATTTAAGAATCGAAAACAGACAAACCCACAAGACTAAAAACAGAAAACAAAAACAAAATCACTCGAAAATTCCGAAAAATCTAAAAACTTGAAACATTTTCGATACGTATCTTTAATGATTAAATTCTCTAATTTATAGCAGAATACTGAAAACTAGGGCTTCGTGTAGGCTCTCACTGACTAATAATTTGAGACTAAAGAATAAAGTAATTGAGACACGACACTGAAGACTAGACACTTTTAAGATTCTAAATAGCCTGGAATCCTTGAAGAATCTGAAAATCGACTTTAGCTGCTTAAAGGCATTGAAATTTCCGCAACTTCAAAGAACTAAGAAACTCTCAGGAAAAATTGAAAATTCATACACTTGCAAGACTTTCTGAATTTCATGATGTAGGTAGGACCAAATACTTAAAACTTTTCAAATACAAAATACTGAAGACAAAGGATTTTCAAGGGTCAAGACTGCCATTCACACAAAAATTATTTTCTTAAAAGTGAAAAGTGCACACAAAATACTTTTGAAGCACAAATTTAATAAGAAACCTAGTAGTGTCATCCCTTGAATGGGATCTTGATTAGTAAATTAACCTTTTCAAAAGAAAAAGCAAACCCACAGATTATTACAGCACGAATTTTATGTTGTACATTCTGGAAACGTTTCCACGTCGTCTTTATCTGGTTTTATGTTTATTCTTTGTCGTCTCGGAAAACAAATAATTAAATTAAATTTCTTAGTTGAGCCTCAGCCAAAATGTTGATATAATCCCGCAGAATAATTAGGACGAAGACACCAGTAATCATTTACAAAGCTTTTTGTTTTCGTGTGCGTGATAAAAAGTTTTCTTTGTTTGTTTTTGCTTGGGAATTTAAATTTAATATTAATTTGCTCCAGAAAAGAAAAGCATCTAAATTAGCATTACGCTTTCGTTTCATTCGTAAAATAAATAATACATCCCGACTGTAAGTAGGTCATCCAAAGGTACGATTTTCTTTAAAATTCTAAATTTCCCGGATTCGCTCGGAATCTCCGACAAACATAGAATATTATTTATTTATTTGCGACCACATCTTCGCTTGGCTTTTTTTTTATTTATTTATTTAAAACTCTCCAACCCCCAAAATACCTTTTGCATGCGAAATTTTCCCTGAAAATATGGGTCAGTTTCCGTTATCGGCACCTAACATTGCCTTTCCGAATATGAATCAATCATATTATCGATCTTAACACACAAAGTAGGAAATTGAATTTCCCAGCTATATACCGGCGGCCCATATTTTTCCGACTTTCCGCTATTTCACTTTATTTTCATTGGCAATGCTGGAAGCCTCGAGATCAGCTTCATATTTTTGGAAAAAAGTTGATATCTATGAATATGGAAATTAGATCATACGGTTTTTTTATATCGATTTAATTTTCAAAACTAATAAATTTTCGTTTCTTTGTAGGTACTATTTCTTGAAAATATATAAAGAATATTTGTGTGTGCTATATAGCAACCAGAAAAGAAAATCCATTCTATTTGTTTTGAAAGTTTACTGCAACTACCTACAACGTTCTACCCCCGTTAGAAAAATATTTGTTTTCCATTTTGGTGTTTTGTGATTTCCGAGTTTGTATTTTATTTATATAAAGATTTAGAATGCATTTTCCTTTTGTGTTGAATATTTTAAATTGAAAAATGTTTTTCTTTTTATTTTTTTACTTTTCAAATTGGCCTTTGAAACGCATCAAAGCCTACCCACGAATTATTTAAATTATAGGTGTCCAAATAGTTTAATCGTATCGTTTAATCGTCTCGAACTGGTTCAGTTCCCCCACGAAAACAACGAAAATTATAGAAAATTACCCGGTAAGGGACATGAACAACGGTTCGGATTTAGGCCATTTCAGTTTTAGATTTTAAGTGGCCTCATTTGACTAAAACACTGCCCTTGCTCGCCATTTATAATCATATTATAAATAAGGTATTTTTAAATGGCGAGATTTTTGAGCACATTTAAATTAGGTTCTTGGAAAAATTTATAACGTAGATCATCGTCATTCAATGAAGCATGCGATTTAAATCTGGTGCAAACTCTTTCTTTGTATTTTTTTGAAAAAGTGCTCTTTGGGCTAGCATCCCCAAAATAAAGTGTTTTGTATAATGAATGGTCACATAAATAGAGCTTATTGGATAGGTAGCTTTTAATGACCTTACAGTATTTACTGTTTCGTTTTTAGAATCTTCAAGGTTTTCAGTCTCAAGTGATGATCTTAAAGGTTTAGAATCTTCAGTATCTGGTCTAAAGCCAGAGTCAACATTCTTTAATGATAAAAAATTATTCCTCAGAGTTTTTAGATTCGTTCAACTCTCCCTGGTGTTACGCCCTCACAATCTTTAGAGTGTTTAGTTCAAGTGATGATCCTTGAAACAATTCCAAGTCTTAAGATCATAGGAGTCTTCTGAATAGTTTTGAAGTTCAGAATTTTTAAAATATCTCGATTTCTCGACAACCTCAGAACTTCAGTCTCAGATCCAATTTAAAATTTTCTGAGGTTTCAGTCTAATGTCTGAAATCAGCATAGCCTTCACTCAAAAATCCTTCAAAAATTAGTTTTCAGAGCCTTGAAAGTCTTTAGTAACGTGTCAGAATTTTAAGTTTGAATAAATGAGTTTTGGGACCCTTAAAATTTCTTGATATTCTCAGTCCTTGAAGTTTGTAGGAAGCCTCGATAATCTTTGAATTCTGGAGCACAGTTCTTGAATCAGCGGAGTCTTCATTCAAAAAGCAGGAAAAACAAGCCAACACTCTTCAGAGTAATAGGTCTATCAGTTCCTGTAATTGAAAATGGGAACCGAAGCAACAGAAATCTTCTAAACTCTCCAAAAAGTTGATATCAATAATGAGTCGTTCTCATATGAAAATGAGAAGTTTTTGAACTAATGAATAAAGATTCTGAACTGTAAATGAAAGGAAATTCTGAATTCTAAATTGAGTTATTAAACTAATGAGTAAACTTCATGAGTAAATTGGTGCGGAACTCGCTCCGCTCGTCCGCGGGGTAAAAGCCATCAGGTTTGACACAACACTAATTTTACAATTTTTTTTTTGGTCATCAAGTTGAAAAAACCCCATAATTTCGTTTTTGAGTCTCAAATTAACTTCAAATTTTTTTCAGGATTTTTCGAATGTGATTTAACGTGAATTTTCCAACATTTTTTGGTATTAACTTGGAAAAAATCTCATAATTTTATTTCTGAGCTTCAGATTGACTTCAAATTTACCTTGTTAGATAAAAAGATCCTGTTTAATTAATTCTGAGAGCTTCAAGTCGATCTGATACTTCGAACTATTTTTCAAGATTTTTCAAATGTGATTTAACGTGAATTTTCTAACTTTTTCTGGTATTAAGTTAGAAAAAACCTCATAATTTTATTTCTGAGCTTAAGATTGACTTCAAACTTACGTTGTTTGATTAAAACATCCTGGTTAATGAATCCTAAAAGTCGATCCAATACTCCCAAGTATTATGCAGGATTTTTAAAAGGTACTATATTTTCAAATGTATCAAGTTGGAGAAAACCTCTTAATTTAATTTCTGAGCTTCAGATCGATTTCAGATTTGCTCTGTTTGATGGAAACATCCTAGTTAATAAATCCTGAAAGTTTGAAATCGATCTGATACTCCGAAGTATTTTTCAAGATTTTTCAAATGTGATTTAACGTGAATTTTTCAACTTTTTTTGGTATTAAGTTGGAAAAAACCTCATTATTTTATTTCTGAGTTTCAGATTGACTTCAAAGTTACCTTGTTAGATAAAAAGATCCCAATCAAAAAATCCTCAAAGTTTCAAGTCGATCTCTGATACTTCGAACTATTTTTCAAGATTTTTCAAATGTGATTTAACGTGAATTTTCCAACTTTTTTTAGTATTTAGTTGGCAAAAACCTCATATTATCATTTCTGAACTTCAGATTGACTTCAAATTTACCTTGTCCGATGAAAAGATCCTGGTTAATGAATCCTGACAGTTTCAAGTTGATCTGATACTCTGAAGTATTTTTCAGGATTTTTCAAAGATTCAACGTGAATTTTCCTACTTTTTCTGATGTTAAGTTGGAAAAAACCTGATAATTTTATTTCTGAGCTTCAAATTGACTTCAAATTGACCTTGATAGATAAAAATATCCTGTTTAATGAATCCTGAAAGTTTCAAGTCAATCTGATACTACGGACTATTTTTTAAGATTTTGCAAATGTGATTTATCGTGAATTTTCCAACTTTTTCTGGTAATAAGTTAGAAAAAATCTGATAATTTTATTTCTGAGCTCAAGATTGACTTCAAACTTACCTTGTTTGATAAAAACATCCTGGTTAATGAATTCTGAAAGTTTCAAGGCAATGTGATACTTCGAAGTATTTTTCAGGATTTTCCAAATGTGATTTAACGTGAGTTTTCCTACTTTTTCTGGTGTTAAGTTGGAAAAAACCTCATAATTTCATTTCTGAGCTTCAAATTGACTTCAAATTGACCTTGATAGATAAAAATATCCTGTTTAATAAATCCTGAAAGTTTCAAGTCAATCTGATACTACGGACTATTTTTTAAGATTTTTCAAATGTGATTTATCGTGAATTTTCCAA
The DNA here is from genome assembly GCA_917834065.1 of Ceutorhynchus assimilis. NCBI lineage: Eukaryota > Metazoa > Arthropoda > Insecta > Coleoptera > Curculionidae > Ceutorhynchus > Ceutorhynchus assimilis. The sequence continues at coordinate 13,214,973 of OU892281.1, forward strand.
CTTTTTCTGGTAATAGGTTAGAAAAAATCTGATAATTTTTATCTGAGCTTAAGATTGACTTCAAACTTACCTTGTTTGATAAAAACATCCTGGTTAATGAATCCTGAAAGTTTCAAGTTGATCTGATACTCTGAAGTATTTTTCAGGATTTTTCAAAGGTGATTTAACGTGAATTTTCCTACTTTTTCTGGTACCTATTAAGTTGGAAAAAACCTCATAATTTTATTTATGAGCTTCATATTGACTTCAAATTTGCTTTTTTTGATGAAAACAACCTGGTTAATTAATTCTGAAAGTTTGAAATTGATCTGATACTTCGAAGTATTTTTCAGGATTTTTCAAATGTCTTTTAACGTGAATTTTCCATTGTTTTCTGGTATTAAGTTGGAAAAAACTTCATAATTTTATTTCTGAGCTTCAAATTGACTTCAAATTTACCTTGTTTGATAAAAAGATTCTGGTTAATGAATCCTGAAAGTTTCAAATCGATCAGATACTCTGAAGTATTTTTCAGGATTTTTCAAATGTGATTTAATGTGAGTTTTCCTACTCTTTCTGGTATTAAGATGGAAAAAACCTCATAATTTTATTTCTGAGCTTCGAATTGACTTCAAATTTATCTTGTTTGATAAAAACATCCTGGTTAATGAATCCTGAAAGTTTCAAGGCAATGTAATACTTCGAAGTATTTTTCAGGATTTTCCAAATGTGATTTAACGTGAATTTTCCTACTTTTTCTAGTATTAAGTTGCAAAAAACCTCCTAATTTTATTTCTGAGGTTCAAATTGATTTCAAATTTAACTTGTTTTATAAAAAGATCCTGGTTAATGAATCCTGAAAGTTTCAAGTCGATCTGATACTCTGAAGTATTTTTCAGGATTTTTCAAAGGTGATTTAACGTGAATTTTCCTTTTTCTGGTATTAAGTTGTTTTTTCCAAAACCTCATAATTTTATTTCTGAGCTTAAGATTGACTTTTAACTTACCTTGTTTGATAAAAATATCCTGGTTAATGAATCCTGAAAGTTTCAAGTCGATCTGATGCTCTGAAGTATTTTTCAGGATTTTTCAAAGGTGATTTAACGTGAATCTTCCTACTTTTTCTGGTACCTATTAAGTTGGAAAAAACCTCATAATTTTATTTATGAGCTTCATATTGACTTCAAATTTGCTTTTTTTGATGAAAACAACCTGGTTAATTAATTCTGAAAGTTTGAAATTGATCTGATACTTCGAAGTATTTTTCAGGATTTTTCAAATGTGATTTAAAGTGAATTTTCCATTTTTTTCTGGTATTAAGTTTTAAAAAACTTCATAATTTTATTTCTGAGCTTCAAATTGACTTCAAATTTACCTTGTTTCATAAAAAGATCCTGGTTAATGAATGAATCCTGAAAGTTTCAAGTCGATCTGATACTCTGAAGTATTTTTCAGGATTTTTCAAATGTGATTTAATGTGAGTTTTCCTACTTTTTCTGGTATTAAGATGGAAAAAACCTCATAATTTTATTTCTGAGCTTCGAATTGACTTCAAATTTATCTTGTTTGATAAAAAGATCTTGGTTAATAAATCCTGAAAGTTTCAAGTTGATCTGATACTCTGAAGTATTCTTCAGGATTTTTCAAAGGTGATTTAACGTGAATTTTCCTACTTTTTCTGGTACCTATTAAGTTGGAAAAAACCTCATAATTTTATTTATGAGCTTCATATTGACTTCAAATTTGCTTTTTTTGATGAAAACAACCTGGTTAATTAATTCTGAAAGTTTGAAATTGATCTGATACTTCGAAGTATTTTTCAGGATTTTTCAAATGTGATTTAAAGTGAATTTTCCATTTTTTTCTGGTATTAAGTTGGAAAAAATTTCATAATTTTATTTCTGAGCTTCAAATTGACTTCAAATTTACCTTGTTTCATAAAATGATCCTGGTTAATGAATCCTGAAAGTTTCAAGTCGATCTGATACTCTGAAGTATTTTTCAGGATTTTTCAAATGTGATTTAATGTGAGTTTTCCTACTTTTTCTGGTATTAAGATGGAAAAAACCTCATAATTTTATTTCTGAGCTTCGAATTGACTTCAAATTTATCTTGTTTGATAAAAAGATCTTGGTTAATAAATCCTGAAAGTTTCAAGTTGATCTGATACTCTGAAGTATTTTTCAGGATTTTTCAAATGTGATTTAACGTGAATTATCCTACTTTTTCTTTTACTCATAATTTTATTTCTGACCTTCAAATTGACTTCAAATTTACCTTGTTCGATAAAAAATATTTTGGTTAATGAATCCTGAGAGTTTCAATATTTTCAGGATTTTTCAATGGTGATTTGACTTTATGAGACATATGACGGATATATTTTTATAGACTAAAGAACTAAAAGAAAACATATCGTTTGAAGGCAAAGGGATAACCGTGACTAAGTGCGACAAGTGAGTGAACCTGTGTGGAAGGAATGCGGGCAAAACCCTCCTGATTGGCCCGAGATTAAATATCTTTAAATATACATATCTGTGGCTTGGTCGAAAAAAGGCCTATCTAGCAAAATCAAGTTTTGAGATAATTGAGGATTTGTATGAAAACTTGAAATGCTTATTACTTCATTGTTACTTTTTCGAATTTGATAAAATTTTGGTAGGGTCTACTAAAAAGCAGAATTATTCATATAATACATTTATTTTTTTAAAATCTTCTACTTTTAACATACTTTTGATTGTTAGGCCCCTGCATTTTTTTATCGATGTACATAAGCCCTAATTGTGATAGGTGACAAGTAGCACTTGGGACCTAAAAAGTGTTACTTAGGCCTTATTGTTAATAAAAACGGTACTTAGGCCGTTTTTAATTCACTTGAAACGCTTTTTCTCTTTTTTTTTGGCTACTATTAATCGAAATTTTACTGAAAATTAAATTTGTTTCAATTTTTAAAGAAAAATAATTTAAAAAAAAATCTGAAAAAAGTTTTTAAAAAAAGGCAAACACCTGTATTATTCGTCATATTCTGAACTCGATGGACAAACTTCATCTTCTTGGCATTGATCGATTGATAAATGCATAAAAAAGTCGACTATTGGTATTGGGATGTATGTGAAAGGGCCCCATACACTACGGTGAAACACGACGGTTTTCACCGCCGCGAGGAAACACGTCGTGCCAAAACCGAAGTGTGTGGTAGAAAACCGTCGTGTTTTTCTACCACACATTTCGGTTTTGGCACGATGTGTTTCCTTGCGGCGGTGAAAACCGTCGTGTTTCACCGTAGTGTATGGGGCCCTTAAAACAACAAACTTTTGATCCATCCAGTTTTTTGTTGGGAAGGGGAAGGGGATATCAGTTGTGAAATTTTTCTAAATTCGGTAATGCTTCTGGTTTCACCTGATTTTCTTTCTTGTTATATCCCACACTTTAAATTCTTCTTCTTTCAAAAAGCTTTGTTTGTAAATAATTTTAATAGGATTATTATCCACATCTGAAATAGTTTGCGTTTAGAAACGACATTGGTTCTCCTTCTGTTTTTTTTGTGCGATTTATGAAATGAGCTTTTTGAAGAAGACTTATGTATAAAAATCCTCCTGCGAAATGGCAATCACTTTAATTCCCCCTTTTCGTTGTACAATTCTCATAAGTGTACACCAGTCTCTGAGCATTTCTATGTTCATTGAAGTTTTTAGGCTTCTGCAATTGCAGCCTGAATCGAATCTGCTTCGAGGATATGGGCCTATATCGTAGTTAGAACGCAGCAAAATCGAAGTTCCCAATTAATAAGGACCTAAGTAACATTTGAACCTAGACGACTAGAGAATAATTCATATCTATGTTTCAGTTAGGCCTCCTTTAATTTTTAGCGGTAAAATTAAAAAGGCCCTAAGTAAATATAGACCCAAAATTGTGAAATTAAATGAATCTAAGTTGCAGATAGGCCCTATAGGAAAAAAGCAGATAGAATGTTAAAAAGAGCTAAGAGCACATAGACCACATATTTTCAGGCCTAACAACCACTTATGCCCATTTGAGTTTTTACTCTTTATTCTTATAGGTAGATAATACCAATGAAAATGGGTCTTAATTGAACATAGGTCTTTATATGCATTATAAGTTTTACACTTAGGTCCTTTTTACATTAAAATTTATTTGGATAACCTAGGAGTTTTATCCGCTTAGAACCTTTTTCATTAAAAAGAGCATTATTTATTTGGTTAGTTAGGCCCAAGAGCTCATTTTTTGAAAATTTGCACTTAGGCCCTTTTTCGACCAAGCCACAGATATACGCGGGTCGTCGCGTCAGGGTAAACGCAATTTTCGCAATGCACCACGTCGGAGACCCGTCGCGTCTTATAGTATAGGTTTTTGTCTTCCCCTCTGCTACTTCATACGTTACCAAGATTCACTCACTTGTCGCACTTTACACAACTCTGCAAAAGTTATAATGGCGCTTGTTGTTCGGCTCTGATTTTTATGTCCAAGTGCGATATTAGGGCTTATAGCCAAGGCCGTCGAAGTTAAAATACGATAATAACTGATAAAGTGTTTATTTGTACAAGCATCGCCGGCCTTTAAAAGCTCAAAGAACCACGATATTTTCCTTCGAAACGCGACATCGGACATTAAATGTTCCGGCATTAAATTCTCGTGTCTACACGACGCCCTGCTGCACAAGTTATCGGCGCGCCCGTGAAATAATTTTCAATAAAAATATAAATATTCATAAAATTTTATTTATTAAAACAACGTCCGGCGTCCCGTTTATGACCCCCTCGGCCGGTACACCCGGTTAATAATTTTCTACAAGTCGAAAACGCCACTAACGAAATATGGCTGGTCGCGTTGCTTTGTCATACAAAACTATTTTAACGAACCGGAATAATAATTCTGGTTTATGGTATCGACAGGTTGAACAACACGATTACAAGCCATTTATTGATAATGATGGAAAAATTTTGCAAAAAATGTTCTTGTTTCATTGGTAGTTGCAATTAAAGGAAGTGAAAATGATTTTGAATCTGTTGTATGATGTCTCCAATGGGACATTGTTGATTTTCAAGTAGGGATTTTTCTAGGTTCTTTTCTGCCACAGCAGTGAATTTTTGTCTACGTGTAGAAAGCACTCTTGAAGTTTGTCTCGTATCTTCTGATTCATCGTTACAAAGTGCCTCAAAGTTCCTCTTCTTCTTCTTCAGCCAGTTCAGACAGGTCGGAGAATGAATCTCCATTGCATCAAAATAATGACGAACATTTGGTATTTAGAAATAATCGCAGCCATTAAGTAACTCGATTTAAAAATATATCTTCAAAAACCCTTTTTACACTAAGCATATAAATGAAGTCCATGAGAAAAAATGAAGAAGAAGAAAACATTTTATTTCAAAATCCCGTATTTCAAATCTCGATGTCTGACTCAAATTCCATATAGCCAAGTTTTCTCTCTACATTTTCCACGAGCGAAACGATTCATAATTTTGATGCCTGGCACTCATGTGATATACTTAATGGTGCCCATAAGAGTAACAATATTTTAGCAATATTTTTTCCGAAACGCTCAGCGAATATGTGGGCGGAATATGCGCCTTATGAGCGCGATACATCAAGCTCCTTTTTTGCATTTTGGCTTGAAATAAATTTGAGCTTCTGTTAGAATGAGGTTTGTGGTGTCTAAAGATAAACAATATGGTTCCAAAATAAAATGACACCCAATTAAAATAATGAATGTTTTGTAATTTAGGTGAGTGGTGAACTATTTTTAAGCCTTTCAGTGCATTTTTAAAAATCTATTTGTATTTTTTGATTAATTGAGGCTATAATTGCTGTAATGAAACCTTCATGAATAGTTTAATTTAGGTTATCTCATCTCACGCAGATGTTAGTGAGTGGATATAACTTTTACATCAAATTTAAAGTTATTTTAATCAATTTTATGCCACGATAAAATTTTAATTATTCTAATAAATTGAAACAATTTGCCGTTTCAACTTTCAACACACAACACACACGGGGCCACGGACAAAATAAAAAGCTCAACCCCCGCGTCGGTTGGGCTTCTATTTTTACTGAAACTTTCCGGCATAGAGTTTTTGTTTCCGTTACACGGTAGCTATGTAGCCCGAGTTCAGTATAGAGGCTTGAATGTCTATTTTGCGTTTGTTTTGTTGCCGAGTTCCTGAAACAACAGAGGAAACAGTGGGCTGGGAAATTTCGCTGTCCGGGAAAAATTTGAATATTTTTAATCTGGTTTTCGGTTGGCTCCCCGACCCGACCTACCTACTTTCGAAATATAAACTTAAAATTGCTGACGCTGCTGAATTGAAATATTTGCGTTTTGTGATATACCTACCTATGTAGCGATTGGGGCTCATAGTAAATTGAAGGAAAATGTGTGGGGTAGCTTTTCTAGTTATGTGAGGGCTGAGAATAGGCAGAATTTTTTTCCTCTAAATACAATATTCTATTAGTGACTGTTGTGAAAAACATCACGAACTAATTTGTTTACTCTCTCTCTCGTTTTGAAAGGACATTCTCGTCTCGTCTCGATTATCGATCGATAATTTTTTTCATAGGTACCTATCGAAATTGAGAAATTTCGAAAAAATGTCTCGACGTCGAAGAGTCTCGGAAGTTATTTCTCGATCTTGTTTCGAAAATAAAATGTCGATCTCGTTTAGAAGTCGAGACGAGACGAGAAACACCCTTGGCAATATAACCAATCAAAGTCCACTTTTCCAAGGTAGTTGATTTGATATACCTTTCATCTTAAGAAGAAACAATGTTAGGCTTCTGTATCTGTAAGTTTGGGAGGGTGGTATGGTATGCCACAGCATGTAGGCCACATTAAGCCCATTGTGCGCCTCCACAAGAGGAGAGGTCATCCTTAGCTCGTCACCCAGCCTAGCGATACCAGGTAGGCGATGACGTCGCCGAGGGCGGTGCCTCTGATCTTTTCAAGCGATGGGTACGATTGGCCTAATCTGGCTCTGCGTATTGGCGAAGGAGCAGTGCAGTCATAGATAATGTGCTCTATCGTCTCGTCTACTTTATTACAAGCCCTACACAAGGATGTGGTACTGAGATGCAAACTCCCAGATAGTTGACCTCGGCTGCAAAACTTATTTCGGTGTTTAAGAGTCTGGGAGCTGTCGGAAGTTACAGTTTCCTCTTTCTTGTGGATAGGACCATTTTAGTTTTTTTGGGGTTGATGGACAGAGTGTATTCCATGCACTATCTTTCTATAATTCGAAGAGCATTTAGCATGCGTTCGGAAAGCGAGTTCTCGAATTTGCCTCTATGCAAGATGACTACGTCATCTGCGTAAGCTGTTGTTTAGTGGTTTTCATTGTTTGGGCGGACAATGACGCTGTCCAGAACCATGTTCCACAGGAGAGGTGATAGCACACCTCCCTGCGGGCAGCCTCTTGTGACCATTCCTTTAATGTTGACGTCCTGCACACTTATCTGTACAATTCTTTTGGAGAAAAGCATATTGAATATCCATCCGGTAACAGTTTCCGAAGTATTCCTTTCTGTTATCGAATGGCTAATTTTTTGAAAAGTGGTTTTGTCAAAGGTTCCCTCAATGTCGATGAAGACCCCGAGTGTGGACTTTCTGTTGTCCAGCGCTTTTTCCACTCGCCCAGCAACCAGGAGGAGGGTTGTGTTCGTTGATCTTCCGAGGGTGTATGCATGTTGATTAGGGTGGGGTGGATTGGTTGACAACACTTCAAACCTATATATGTACCTTTCGCATAGCCTCTCTATTGTTTTTAGAGAAAATGATAAGAGGCCTATGGGGCGATATGCCTTGGGGGTGTTGTAATCGATCCTCCCTGGTTTGGGTAGGAACATCACTTTAACTTCTCTCCAAGCCTTGGCTATGTATCTCAGCGCCAACAAATTTTAGCCCGTGCATCGGCTCACAGAGGGATTAGATGGGGTCAGTTAAGTTAGCCCCCCCCCCCCCATAGAAAATTAGAAAATTTCTGGATGAAAAGTATCCCATAATTTTGCTCCATTTTGCTTCACTAATTTCGATTTTTGCTCCATTACAGTGGAAAGACTATGTGGCCTATTAGGTGCGGGGGGGGGGGGGGGGGGGCTGAATTAACGCTAGCCCCCCCCTTCCCAGTGAATATTCAGAAATTTCATCATGCTCATTTTGTTCTCCGAGTTTTGCTCCATTACCAGGAGAGACCTACAGAGCTCCCAAGAATCTCTCCTAGCCCCCCCCCCCCCCAGTGGAAATTCTGAAATTTGATCATGCTCATTTTCTTCGAGTTTTGCTCCATAATCGGCGAGTTTTGCTCCATTACCAGGAGAGACCTACAAAGCTCCCAAAAATCTCTCCTATCCCCCCCCTCTTTCGGTAAAAATTTTGAAATTTGAACATGCTCATTTTGCTCTCCGAGTTTTGCTCCGTTTTGCTCCATAACCGGCGAGTTTTACTCCATTATCAGGAGAGACCTACCAAAAATCTCTCCTAGGGGCTAGCGTTAATTCAGCGCCCCCCCCCCACCTTATAGGCCACATAAGCTATTTTCGGGTTCGAAAAAAGGACGGTTCTAAAACGGTTCAAAACAATCCGAACCGTTCTATCTAGAACCGTCCTTTTTTCGAACCCGAAAATAGCTATAGTCTCTCCACTGTGATGGAGCAAAAATCGAAATTAGTGGAGCAAAATGAGAGCAAAATTATGGGATAATTTTCATCCAGAAATTTTCTATGGGAGGGGTTAACTTAACTGACCCGATTAGATGCGGGATTAATTACAAATCCATTCGCAGACGGGAAAACTCCCAATGCACAGGCTACGTAAATCAGGGTATTATATACAGGGTTGAAGGTTGTTATGAATGGAAACGGCCTAATATTTCTGAACACGCTCACAAAAAAATGTACCATATTTCCTACCTCTTAAAATATTGCAACACAGCTAATTTGTTGAAATGGAAACGGTTTCGTATTTCAGAACAGGCAACAGGCTTAAGAAAAATGTGATTGTATGTAGGTATTCAAGATTTATAGGGGGGCTGGTAGGCTCAAGTGGGAAATATTTTACATTTTTCTTAAGCCTATTCTGAAATGTATCCATACATTTCCACAAAAAAGCTGTGTTGCCATATTTTAAAACCCAAGTCAAATGAAGGTTTGGTATTTAGGGATTTCAGTAATGTTCGGACCAATGATCTATAGCCAAAAACTGGAATGCGCACACATTGCCATATCTGCCAAAAAAATGAAGCCATGAAAGACAGATACCACAAAGGGGAATGTTGTTTTTTTCTGTTGCTCGATGACATATGACGTTTTGAATAGTTTTGTCATATTTACCTTCACAGGTTTCATCAATAGGGAACTTGCACATATTTTTTTAATTTCAAAAATGTGTTGCACTACACTAAAGACATAGTCATGCCAAATATCAAGCATTGAAAATCAGCCGTTAATTTTTTATAAATATTTGAAGTTACTCTCGAAATATCGCCATTTGAAACGACCGATTAGTGTGACGTCACTCAGCAACAAAATTCCGTTCACAGTTCTCGGTTGACAGTGACCTGCTCGCAGGTAGATTTAGATTATGATGGTTATGTTGTTATGTATTAGGCAATTTAATCCCTCTGTCAAAAAGGAAAATTCAAAATGGCGTGGCGGCCAAGCAAGCTTGTTTTGAATATGTTTTTATGTGTATTTTAAATTATTTTGCTTAGAGTTTTGCTTGTAACTTTGATTTTGATTATTTAATACGATATTTGTTGACTAGGTACCTAAACTATTAAATCGGGCAGAAACTAGATATTTTTTTGTGTTTTTTGGCCCATGTGTGGCCGCCACGCCATCTTGAGTGTCACGTGGTTTGAATTGCCTAATGCCGTTTATAATAGATTTGACATTGACAACACCAGCACCACATGGTGTGGCAGCGGTGCGACCCGATTATTACTGCCCTTTGACGTCAGGACCCATAGAAATAGGTTTTTGATCTCGTCAAGAATTTCGAATTATTTGGTATTTTCAATTGAAGATTTTGAAAACCAGAGATAAGATATTATATCCTTTTCCTAATTTCATCATTTATTAGGATGATTGTTATTGTATTTTATTATTTATTTCATATTTAATTTAATGTGCAAGTTCCCTATTGGAATACATGCTGGAAGCAATTTCCGCCATTTAACATAATGAGTGCGACAATAACAGGTAACCCCTCCGCAGCAGCGGCACTAGGCTTCACGTTCGTCAATATGTGTCCGCATTCCAGTTTTTGGTTATAGTTCATTGGTTGGGACGCTGAATTAATTACAATTAAAATAAAGAGGGACTTTCATTTAAAAAAATCAAGTTACATACGGCATCTTAGAAACGGTAAAGTTGGCAACATTGCAAATACCACCACTGAATCAGGCATTCCCAAAAATCCCAGGAAATATCGTAATTTTTTTTTTGAGCGCGTTCAGAAATATTAGGCAGTTTCCATACATAACGACAACTTTGTATAATGTAATATTGTGGAAGGCAGAGTAGGTATCGAATTAAAAGTATTGATTATGTAGTATTGTACCTAATAGAGAAATAGCTATTGAATATTATTAAAACCAAAGTTAAAACTTCACTTTACGCGTCAATGCAAAATGGAAACGCATTAAGCTTAGTTCATGTTCATATACTTGCACAATGCACAGTCATTATTCGCATTTCGCAATTCGCAAATATTTAATGAACTAAGCTCTATTAAGGAATATTTGCAAACTTTCTCAATTTTGAGAAGGGGGTCGCGCAGGGCCCCTTTTGTTCCGGGGCCCTAGCGCTTCGCGCTCCTCCGCTCATCGATAGCTACGCCACTGATGATGAAAAATTACAAAATGGAACATTCGATGACGCGTTCCTAAATTATGACCTGGGTAAAACTTCGTGTAACACCCTGTATATATAGAGCGGGGCACAAAAAACGTCCTACCCAAGTTTTTTTCAGGTGTTAGGTGAATAATCAAAAACCGCTCGACCGTTTTATTTTAAACTGATGACAAAAAAAAATGTGTATGTTCACAAGTCAGCTGCTGCAGGTCTAGGTCTATATGCCTTCACTGCCATGGAATAGATTTCAAATATGCTTGTATTCTAGACGAGGATCTTTTTAATGATTGAGTGTTTGTTTCGTTAATTTTTTTTTAATTTTAAGCTCAAAATTCGTGAAAAAAAAAATGTTAAAATTGCTCCAAGAGACAAGAAGATAGGTATTTGGTTTTTAAAGATTTGAACGGACGGCCATACTTTTTCAAGGTGGCGTTTTAAGCTCACAATGGATTTTTTGGGATTTTTATATATTTGTTCCTGGACATATAATACATCGATTTCCATTGAAAAAAAACTGTCCCCTTGAACTTCATTAAAAAAATTAAATTTGCCTGGTCTAAAAAGGTGTAAATAGAAAAGTTGTACAGTTTTGGATGAATTTTCAGAAACCATGGTCAGACACAAAATTTAAATGTCAGAAATGTGAAATTTTGCATGCTTCCAACTTTTTTCAAATACTGCGATTCCAAAAATATATAGTTTGTCTATATTTGCCTCCAAAAATTTTAAAAATACTATCCTACTACTGATTCTGTGAACCATTCTACCTGTACAGGTGACTGCTGCAGGTAAAATTTGAGGTATTTACCTACTTGGTTTCTCTGATATTATTTTTAAAATTTTTAGAACCAAATATGTTGGAGACGGCTCAACCAAATATAGACAAACTATATAGTTTTGGAATCGGGAAATTGTGCTCTTCAAGAATATAGAACCAAATATAGGGCATCCTATTCGAAAAAAGCTGGAAGCATGCAACATTCCCCATTTCTGACATTAGATTTTTGTTTTTGACCATTGATTCTAAAAATTTAGCTAAAACTGTACAACTTTTGTATTTACACCTTTCTTCTATCTGTAAAGGTAATGGTGTCAATATATAAAAAAAACACCCTGACCTTTTCCTTTTACATAAACCAATATGCCATTTCCTACTCGAACTTGTCTTTCTATAGGCTCTTTATTTCTTTCCAGAAACTGCATTTGGTCAAAATACATATGCTCAGTAGCACCACTGTTCAACCACCAATTATTGGAATTTTCATTGTTCTGGCCTAGCATTGCCATAACATCATGACAATTTAAAATTGCATCTGATTTTGATTCACCAACTAATGCTTGAGCACTATGTCTTCTGTCATTTTTTTTTCTAATTAGAATCTTTTCTCTTCTTAAATTAACAATCTTGAATTAAATGTCCAGTTTTCTTGCAATAATTGCACTATTTTTTAACTAATTGACGACAATTTTTAATCCTATGGCCTGTTCTATTGCACCTGTAGCATTCCACATCACTTTTTGAATAAAATTTCTTTTTAACTGAAAAAGCCATTGTTTCTTGTCAAACTTTATTTCTATCTTCTCCTATCATAAGCCTTGATATCAAGTCTGCCAATGTTTGATTATCTGAAGGGGTGGAATCCCATGCAGAAACAAAATGTTTCATATTTTCTGGAAGAGACATTAATACTTTCGTAATTAACATTTTGTCATTTACTTCTTCACCCATGCCTTCAAATTTGCTTTTATTTCCTCTAACTTCGACACAAACTCAGCTGCACCTCCTTCATTATATTCCAACGAGAATAACTTCTGCTTTAACAAATACACACTCACTTGCGACTGATGTTCATACTTTTTTTTTAACTTCAACCACATTTCTGCAGACGTTTTGCATATCCAAATGTGTGCCAAAATCTCGGTCAAAAATTTTTCTCCCAACCTCAGAACAATTATTTCTTGGGCTTTTACGTCCATTTTATCCCAAGGAGTTACATCGCCTTCAGTTGGTCTTGGCTTTGATCCTTCAACAACCTGAAAAAAAACCTTTACTTAGATTTTAACATTATTTCTACCTGGAATTTCCACAAGTATTCACTCCAACCTGGTCCGTCATTTTGTTTTCGTCTCAACACGAAGTTTTCTCTTCCCTTAAAAACTTGCCGGGTTTCAACGCCCGTTTTAATCCACAGGCTCCAACTGATGATAACTTTTTACAAAATTACAAATATTGATTGTTATCCGACCATGACAACATATATTACAATTGAACCATTTCAAAAACAGAGAAGCACAGTACTTTTCTTTTATAATAACCACCAATTTGACCAACTGTCTGTTATCAAATTGTTGTCAAATGTTATCATAAATATAACCTAAATATAAATAAACAATAATGAAATTATTCTATTGTAATTTCTGACAGTCGCCCTGCGGTGTTCCAGTTCCTGACACCACCAAGCAGAGGTGCTAAGCAAACCATCCTCAGTGGGCTCGACATCTTATAAGATATTATGATGGCACCTTGGATGGTATTGGCATACCGCACCAATTCTTGGTCATCATTGGGTCACGATAAGGTCTTATAGTTTAAGGAGAGCAGTTTAATATGGAAGTTATTCATCGGTGATCCGACTTAGAAATTTCATCACATAACAAGCCAGTTATGGATTGAATTTGATAATAATACTGAGCATAGTGTTATATTTATTACAGTTTGACTACCATTGCCTATTGTAAAGCTATACAGAGACTTACCTCTTGGTTTTATATCCTGACTGCCCCAGTTGATGCTGTGCGAGTTGGAGTCACATCCAATCACCAATCACCAATCACCAGCTCCAGATCGTGGGTCTGGCAGTGCTTGACTAGCTCCCTGTTGTGTGGCAGCGTCTCAGCATCTGTGGGGAAATATACTGAAGCCAGGACGATGGCTTTCTTCTGCCCAGCGTTGTTCCGCATCAGTTTGATGGCAGGTTGGTTATTGCTAGGGTTGCTGAAAACTCGACCAGTTAGTGCACCTAATCCTATGATTTTACTTTGTCTTATCCAAGGTTCTTGGATAAGTGCTATTGTGTCTTGCGCCATATCCAGGTGGCGGCATAAGGGTGCCGAAGCCGCCCTGCTGTGGTGCAGGTTACACTGAACAAAGTTTACCTTATTAGCCGCTTCCTCAAGTTCAATGCTGGTGGATGGCTGGCGGTTGACTTTTATACTTCTTTCTCTAGAAGGGGGGAGATATTCGTGATTGTATCGTTGCTGGAGGTGAATGCTGTCGACGATGTCTCGAGGAGCGTATCCAAAAAATCTCGGTTGCATCCATAGCCTACGATCCGTTAGCACTCTCAGGCAAGATGACGCAGTCCTATTTGCGGGGACCGACAGCAGCTTCACTTTTGTTGGTAGCCGTGCTTCGAGGGTCCGCGCCACCCGACCGAGTGCCTGCAGCCATAGATGGCTCCTCCTCCTCCTTACTACCTTCTGGTTTTAATGTTTTGGTCAGCGGGGGGGGGGGGGGGGGGAACCCATAACTCAGCCTCGATGACCTTTGCTTTAGGATCTTCACTTCCTCTTCCCCAACACCAAATACCAGGACGTGGCCCTTTGCCGGCTTTTCCCTCTTCTCATGGAGGAAAAGACGCCATCTTTTGACCGAGAGGTGTGGGTTTTGGCTTGCCAGGCGACGTAGCATAATCTCCTTATTACGCTTATTGGTCTGAAGGATTTGAGGTGTGACCGATCTTTCTTGCCTGTCTCAGGAATAAAAGTGACTCTCCCCTTCTCCATATTTTATTGCCACACCTCAAATTGCATCCTCTATCCCATACTCAATTGATTGTTTAAATGTTGAATATTTAATATTGTTGACGGCCAAAACATTCTTCAAGCCTGACCAAAATAACAACCTAAAATAGCCAATTCGTGTGTGTGTACGAAATTTTGATAGTTGAATTATTAAACGCCTAAAAGGTTTTTTGCAAGCTTAATACGGACACCGGAATCAAACACAAAGGGGTTTTTGCTACTGCATTAGTTCGAGGGTGCTTTTTAGCAATAATTAAACTAAAACATGTCTAGACGGTTCAATTATAGGCGAAAATGGTCTAGAAAGCCCAATATAAGTAAAGTTCTTACGTCATTATGCATCCAATTAAATAAAATAATAGCTACTCGAAATTAAACTGGCACAATTATTTATAACGTGCGTGCTTACAATTCCAGCACAACATACATGGTGTGAAATACTATTTACGTGATCCACTTATCGAGTTTTTAGAGTAAAAATTATTGACTGATTGCCATTCGGAACGTGCATGTTGGAGTTCCAGGAAAAAAAAAAAACGTTGAAATTTATAGCCACCGCACTAGGGTAATTTATTATTTTGAGGCTTTTAAACAACAACACTAAAAACAAAATTTCCATCAACACACGTATTACTACTAGGGAAAATGTAAAATATAAATCAATAAATCGGGAACAAAGTTTCCATTGTTTCCTAAAATGAACGCGCAGTTTTAATGACTATTTTCTTTGTATTTTCAAATTTCACTCGAAAATCTGTTTTGTTGTTTCATGCTGCTGACAAAATTTGCATAGTGTTTATGTTAACTGGGTGATATTAAGGGCGGTTTATAAATTGATATTTTAATGTTCCTGTTCCTATATAACACAATATAGTTCTAATCCATCAACTTCCAAACAATATAACCAAAAACTATATATGTATTGCCCAATTAAACAAACCTTGGAAAGTTTTGCATAAAAGGCTTTCCCGAAACTTGTTACGGATTCATCTAGGAATCGATTCAGATATAATCTGGAAAAGCCCCAGGTAAACACGGTTCACATTAAAATCGCATTTTGATTTAATACCGCACAGAAGAGATTGATAAAACGAACATAGTTTGAGTAACTTGAGCGAAGGAAACTTTTTTTAAGTACGAAATAATGGCAGGATTTGTTTAGGTTTAGGATTTGCCAATTTAGTCTTTCTTTTTTCTTCTTTTCCATAAAAATAACAATAATCCTGTATTGCATAATAATTATTTAAATCGTGATAAGAGGAGTAGGTACTCATTTGTTAGGCAAATAACTATTTCACGAAAATCATCTTCATCTAGGAAAGTATTCAAAGGAAATTTACAGAATATAAACTAAATAATGCATGGACAGGCAAGTATCTTCGTGCAATTTTTATAACCCTTACTTGTCTTCCAAACTTTATCCTTTTTGATTGATACGAAGTATCGGTGTATTGGGGCTACCTGAACGTTAAATATTTAAATAGCGTACAATGGAAAATGTTTTAAATTTAATTTGTTTATACCGGAACAAAGAAAAAACTTGGCGACAAATTCTATTCATTTTATTGGCACAAAAAAAATATGCGGGAAAATGTTTGATTTTTAGTTGGAAATAAATGGAGGTTGTTTGACGATAAACAGGAGGGATTTTGTTACATTAATCAACAAATTTTTGTATCAAAAAGCTTTTGTGTGTTGTGTGTTAAATATCCGTTGTTTCCGTTTGAATTGGCGTGACAACTACCTAAAATATTTCATCAAATTACGTTTTTGGTTCTAGTTTAAACTTTGCCTGAATCAACGATGCACCAGATCAGACAGACAAGGATCTTTATACCAACATGATGTTGCATCGAAACGAAATTCACTGTATCTAAATGATAATCTGAGGATCTTCCAACAAAGCCAAGGTTCCTCGTTTTCGTGCCAGAGCCAGAAGCGACCTCAGTGGAAGTCATCAAGACCCGTCTTGGGATACAAAACCCCAGGCCTAAAGATGGAAAAATGGCTTTTGCTGAGCCGGAAAATAGACAGCTCCTGGCTTTTTCTAGGGATTAGAATCCGTCCAAGACCCTGAAGAAGTTTAAAGGATATTATAAACTGGGACGCGTGACCTTCAGGGCCATCGGCAAGAGGAGGGATGACGGTCAACATAATTCAAATCAACCTCCAGCACAGTAAGGCAGCCTCGGTGGTACTGTCTGCTGCTATGAGGGAAGTAGATATTGCTCTGATTCAGGAACTAGACACGGTGAAATTGAAGGACTGAGCAGTGCCAATGGAGAGCTGATCTACAGCAGATCCACTGTCACTCCTCGGACATGTATATACATTAAAAAGAACGTCAATGTACTGTCCCTAACTCTTTTCTGTTCTTAGGATTTGACGGCAGCCAGAATCAGGATTATCAGGGGCAATGGGCCGAGGGATATTATTATCGGATCGGCTCACTTACCCTACGATGACCCTGAACCAACCAGAAGTGTGGAGGACCTGGTGATACACTGTAGGACGAATGGGACACAGTTGCTCATAGGGTGGCGTATCATCCAAACATTTTCTTCTCTTATCCCAAGTATGTATTATAATATCGCCATCTTTATAGGAAATGCATCACTTGATGTATACTGTAGCTGTTAATGTAGCGAACTATGTCTGCCTTCATCTTGGGCCAAAAATAATTTTGACGGATTTTTCCAAAGGTCTTAAAGACACCAACATAACCAGAGGTTGGAAAATCATGATAACGATTTAGAGTTTCGGGCCTTCTATTCTTTGGAACTACCACTTTCCATTCTTCAGATGGAGAAGAAAGCTCAGAGAAAGGAGTCTTGATGAATTTATAAAGGATGCCACCT
This sequence comes from Ceutorhynchus assimilis, assembly GCA_917834065.1. Classification (NCBI taxonomy): domain Eukaryota; kingdom Metazoa; phylum Arthropoda; class Insecta; order Coleoptera; family Curculionidae; genus Ceutorhynchus; species Ceutorhynchus assimilis. The sequence goes on from OU892281.1 coordinate 13,232,474, forward strand.
TGCACACGCCACAAAGGGAATTTCAGAGGATTTTCCTCGATCCTTTGGATCATAGATAGATAAGTACCATTTATCAGTAGTGTTGGAGTTAAAATCAGGTTGATAGAAGATTTTAACGGACTCTGAAGAGTTTTTGGTTAGCTAGCCAGTTTCCCAGCAGGTACTGAGGTCCCATACGGGAAGCTACTCAGCTATAGTTGAGTTAGAGCCAATACCTCTAGATTGATTATTTCAATTTGTTAGGATATTCTCTCGTCAGGGTAGGAAAATGTTAGTAAATTCAACAAGGCTCTAATGCACGCTCTAAATCCAAAAATCAAAATCCTAGCACAAAAAGACAGCACATAATTTCTTAGGTTTTAATTTACTCTTTATCTGTGTTGTTTACAGTATGAAACGATTTTGGTTAAATACATAAACAATGCACATGTTATAAAAAATTGTTATAAACAAACAAAAAAACATAAAAATTGGAAAAAATAAATAATACAGTAGTGTCGCGATAATCCGGATCAATTAAAACCAGACCAATCCGGATTATCGAATTATTCGGATTACTAAGGCATTTTACAGTTCACTTTTAAAACTATTTTGATAAAAAACTTTCTATTTATTTGAAAACTCGTCTATAATCGCTAACTTTTCGTTAAGACTTAAAGTTTTGTGTTTGCGTTTAATATGTTCCATTTTCTTTAAAAAAAAAACCCACACAGTCAGGAAGGACGCCGCGTATTAAATGATGCGTGTAGACATGTAAAAACTACCTATTCACTTGAACACAGTTACAAAACGACAAGTGAAAACCTGTGCTTTTATTTTCAAGAGTCTTGTGATTGAATTCGGATTACCTAATCAAGTAAAATCCTGATTATCATTTATCGAGACACTACTATACTTGCGTAAACTGAACTCTCAAAGACCAAATAATAATTAATCCACTAACCTGTACGTTCCTTACACACACACACTAATAACAAATTGAATTGAACAATTAATTTTAATGCAAAATAGGAATGAAAATTGAAAAATGAATAATTGTCTGTAATTATTCATCAATCAATCAATTCGTCTCGGAGGGCCGCCGCTTGTTCTCCATTCCAAAGCCTAATCGCTTATCCTTCTTTACCTCCCTTTCGGATGGTACCCTCGTTGTCCCCTAAACCTAAACGGTGTGGCGCAGTACATGGTTGCAACATTTAATTTTATTCAGTAAACGTTTTTTTAAAAAAAATGAGTTTTGAAGAAATAATATTTTTAATAGGTGGTTCTTCTCAACATCGAGGATTTTTGTTTTGTCAATTAATATTATGGGAACCTGAATATAACCAATAGTATCACATACTTGGCCATTAGCTACAGTACACGGATTATGTTGCTTAATGAGTTTATCCGACAAGAGTTCTACTAGCCCCATAGTTTATATCATGGCCTAACGATTCCTCCGTGGCTCGTTTCCCGAACACTTATTGCAGTTCCTGACTGTCACACCAGGGTTACCACATCGATAGGCAATTCCAGCATTTGAAGTTTACTCGACTAGAATCCGGTTGTGGTGAAATTTCATCAACAGGGTACGTCAAGGTACTTGGAGATTCAGTACTAGAAGAAGATTCACTGACTGCCAAAAATGCGACATCGGTTTCAACCAACTTTTGATGTTTCCTAGAAGGGACATAATGCTCAACTCGATACTCTTTAGTCTCCCTCCAACTTAAGACACTCTTGCTCAAGTTCTTCAAGGGAAGTAACAACTGGAAGTTGGGTGGTGTAGAAAGGTGACAAATTACGGGATAAAATATCCAACTGCGTTTCAGGGCTCAATCCATCATAACACCTGCACAAAGCTTGCATGCAGGAGAGGTAATCTACGATGCTTTCTGTAGTATCTTGAGTGCGCTCTAAAATTTCTCGAAAAAGTCTAGGACGGTAATTGGGTGGTTCGAATTGACGATGGAGCAACTCACACAAGGTTTTCCAACTATCACGGTTTGCTCTATACCAATTTAGAGCTTTGCCTGAAAGTAAATCTATGGCGCAATCAAAAAGTTGGTTTTCCGTGACATGAAGAGATTCACTCAATTCGGCCACTCTTTCTAAGAAATTATGGACGGACAATTTATGGTCACTATAAAATTTGAGATTCCATTTCTCGAGATTCGGAAATTTAGAACTATTATGAACAATTCGTACTTGTGGAGTATATCGATGGTTGTTGGAGTTATGTACCGGAGAAGATATATGAAATTCGTCAGCATCAAGTTGTCGACTAAGTTCAGGATCAGCTCGAATAACATCCTCCAAATGATCCAAAGCAGCCAAAACGTCAATGAGGAGTTCAGTCCTCTCAGACCGTTCTTCCGTTGACAAAATAGAATCAGGTATTCGTTTTACCCGCTCAAGCGAATGAACTAATCGTGACTGTGTGGAAATGAATTTGTTTTGACTTGCCTCACCTGATATGGTGGGAATAACATTATTAGCCTCATGAAGAAATTGCCGGATTTGAACCTTCTCGTCACCTAAATTAAGGGAATATGGGGCAAAAGAACATGTGCCAGACTTTTCCAATTTTAAAAGTGGTCGCAATATAAACCTTAATTCGTCCACAGTCTTGGTATCAGTAACGGAGGCACCTCGGACAATAATCTCATGAATGAGCATTTCCTTTTTCAGGTACGAGATAGTCATTTTGTAGTCCATTTTGTCTAGCAATCAATAGGTTAAGTAATCAACAATAAAATAAAAATGAAGATGATTGGCTATTATACACAGGGATTCGAAATACCTGTTACTCAAAAAAAAAAATCAAAAAAAAGTAGTAAGGTAGAACTTGAAATTTGATTGATGATAAAATAAAAATAAAAATAAAATAAAATTTAATGAAAAACTTGAGATTGTAGGACTGAAGGTTTAAGTGCGTGCAAATTATGCCCTGGCCCAGAATTAAACAATTCGGAGAGTAGGGGTGGGTTTTATTTTTGGGCGCCATCGACTCTGGACAGATGAGTCGGACTCTCCAGGATGTTATCTGGCTCTAGGTCCTTACAATTCAAATTAAAAAAAAAAAAAAATAATAATATTCAAGAGAAGCTAAAACTAGGCTGTGTGCATAAAACCAAATAAAAGTCAATATAGTTCAAGTATGTTTATTTACCAATTGTGGCTACAGTCCACAATGAACAATCTATAATACGAATTGAGAGAATATTAATTTTTAAAAAATAATAAACAAGTCAATTTTGGCACGTCACAATACCTACCTACTGGGTTAATCGAATACTTTTCACAATTTTTCACCTCTTTACTTAAAATGTCTGATTTTTTTTTTCAATATTTTTGACGATTATTAAAATACTTTAGTTTTTAATTCAATATTTTCTTCATTACATGCTGGATTGATTTTTCTGTTATTATTTCATATAATCATCTTTGTGGATCAATAAATAAACTTGATTTTTTTTTTATACCACAGCCGAGAAAAGTCAATTCCACAACTGAAAATAAAAACATTGTATTTTATCGAAGCCGATACTTATCTTAACACGGTATGTAGACATAGAAAACTATTGCAAAAATAACCTGTTACGGAATGTGTCTTTGTTCGCATGTTGGTTTATTATTTAGAGCTCAAGTATCAGCAGGTATCGAATGTTGCATGCGAAAAAGTCACTATATTTTATTATTTATATAAAACTTTGTGCACCTACCTGTGCATCATATCACGATATTCTGAATCAAATGAGAAGATTTTATTTTGTAATCGAATGTGTTTATTTGAGTAAATTGTGTATATAAATCATTTCAAATAAATTGTTTATCTCACAAGACACCTACCTAAATGCCTACCCGACGACAAGTAGAAAGATAATTTATAATCGGAAAAGAACGTAATTAAAGATTACCATTATTAATCACAACACTTGCCGCACAAAGAAAATATATACCACCAACTGGGTCCTTATGTCGAGATCCGTACCGTGTTTCATTTGTATTCCGAAGCCGTGTTCGAAAAATGTGTATGAAAAATAATTCAGATGTTTTAAGTCTTGGTACCCATCATTTGTTAAATGACTTTCCCATATTGGACTGTCCACATCTTCATCAATATTGAACAAGTTGCTTGATCATTGAACGGTTTGTGTCAGATGTGGCACCCTGCTGATTGTGGTATGTTACTGTTTTTTTTTGGTACGCACGTGTGTGTGTGTATGTACTGCTAATTTCTCATGCACAGAAAATGTCAATAAACTCGATTCACCGAGACAAAAAGAAAAGGAAAAAGAGTCATATCAACGGGTGGCTTGAAGGCACAACCAAAAACGTAAGACGTCCTGCTATCTCGTCCCTGTGGCGACGCGAAAAATTTATTTTTTTAATGCGGGTAGGAAGCCTGAGCGGCATCGAATGCAATTAGGTAAGTTATATTACGATGACTATAAATTAGTTGAAGAACGGCTTTATGCTGCATGGACGGATACAAGGATGGCCCACTGGGATAACTGAGAATTTTATTTTTGTTGCTGTAAATGCAAAAAAACTTGTCTTCCATGAATGACTCGTCATACTGTGAGACATTTTACATTAAATGTTCTACTCAAATCTGCTGAATAGTATATAACAGTTGAAGTACCATTTTTCTTAAATGGTCAGTTTTTTATTGTTCAAAATGCCCAATACACAACTTATATAAGCTAAACACCTACAGAATCCCAAATCATGCATCTGTCCAACATCTTCTATATCAATATCTTCTTTCGATGTAATACCTTCTAAAGTGGGTCTTTCCGTATTTGCTAAGGTAGAGTTATTTGCAACAGGCGTTCAGAACAGTTGTAGATTGTGGGGGAGTCGTTTCGGCTTTTCAGCCGCTCAGCACTGCTACCTTTCCAGATATTTTGTACGTGACTCTACATCTTAAGTTGTCTGCAGGAAGCGTAGACTTCTGCCGAAGGAAGCTATTTTCCTGGGTGTCCCCCTCGAGGAGTTTGAGCCTCTTGCAAAATTGGGTTGGACATTTGCAGAGTAGGTGCTCTGCGGTCTCTATTGCGTCTGAGCAGAATTTATAGAGATCGTCTTCTGCTCTGGCCATTAACCTTAAATGGTATTTTACCAGGCAGTGTCCTATGAGCAGTCCTACCACCAATCTGATGTCAGGTCTGCTCATGTTTAGGAGCTGTTCAGCTCTTTTTGCTGAAAGGGTAATAAACCTTTTTGGCTGTCTGAGTCCCGGAGTGTGCCTCCAATATGATGACAGTTGCTCTTTTTCCCATTCGTTGAGTTCTTCCATGATGTGGCTTTTCATTAAGCCACAGTAGGGCTCTGGTCCATGGTATGGTGTTGAGGTCCCTTCTTTTGCGAGGCCATCTGCTTCTTCGTTTCCTTCTATGCTTCGATGACCAGGCAGCCACATCAGCGTTACCCGGTTGTGTGTCGCTGGTGTTTTTAGGGTCTGTTTGCACTCCAAGGCTTTAAAGGTAGCTTGGCTGTCCGATAGTATGAAGATGTGTTTTCTTTTGAGGCTTTGGTTAAAACACTCTTGTGCACAAGCAGTTTGGCTTGAAATATTGTAAGATGTTTACCCAATGCCTTGGAGAGCTTGAAGTTAGGGCCGGAAATGCCCAGGCCAGCTCCTTCCATTAGCTTGGATCCATCTGTTTACCATAGAGATGCATTGTCTGCTTGTGGTAATCCTTTATTCTCCCATGATTGGCGGTCGTTTATTACCACTGCGAATGGGATCTCTAAGTCAAATCTGACCATCATGTGGTCACTTGGTTTGCTGGCATTTTCCAGTTTTATTAAATCAAGGATGCGCAAATGTCCCCTCAGATCACCAGGCTTGAACTTGTCTGTTTGGAATAGCCTGTGAGCGCTGGTTATTGCTTCCTTTTTCACACATAGGTGAAGTGGGAGCATGTTGAGTAGCGTCTCTAGGGCTGCGGTGGGGCAAGTTGACATATATGAAACATCAGCCTTTGTAGCTTTCTTAGCTTGATCTGAGCGGTGACTTGCTGGGTTTTGGGTCACCACACCAATGAGACATATGTGACCATGAGCTTTATTATAGTTTGATAAATCCAGAATACCATCTTTGGCTTTAGCCCCCATGTTTTGCCAACAAGTTTTCGGCATGACCAGATGGCTGATGTAGCTCGAGAGCATGTTTTCTCTGTTTGTTCCAAGTGAGTGTTCGGTGCAGGGTGACCCCTTAGTACCTTCTTCACTTCGTTGGAAAATGTTAGTTGTGTACCGTTAAGGGTGGGGGCTTTCAAATTTAGCTTCCTTCTTGTGAACGGGACATGCATTGTTTCGTTTGCGTTTAGGGATAATCCTTCGCCTTCGCTCCAATTTTCAACGATATTTAGGGCACTTTGCATTCGCCTTGTCATTACGCTTTCATGTTCGCCCTTGATTATAATGGCCAGGTCATCTGCATAGCGTTCAGAAGAGTTGATAGCAGCTTGAAGTAAATTTTCAACATTTCACACAATTCGGTTATTCAGAAGATAACATACAAGGAATGTTCAATTCTGTATTTTTGTAAGCACATTATTATTATTGCAGAGGAACATCCTTAGTTGCAGATTCGCCATAATTTTTATGTTTAATTGCTCCCTAATTATTTCTGCTGCTACTTTTGTGCGGGAGTCTCTTATTAGTCCCATTTAACCTGACAAAAATGATAAATGCATAAAGGAAACGGCTAATAGCCAAAAGGCAATGGTACATTTATCTTAAGCTATCAAAAATATTTCTGGCGGTTTGTACTTAAACGCTAAGCGAAGTTTTGCGTAATGAGTAAGACTTTTTTTAGCTCAATGCGTGGAAAAAGAAAATATTTGCCTCAAAGTGCCGATAATTGCTAGATCTGTTTGTGTAATAACCAGTAAATTACATTTCCATGAATCGTTTAACGTTTTTCGTTCATAAATGAAGTATGAAATGTATATAGAAATAGAGGTATAGGTACATACCTAGTTTACAAAAAGTTATAGACAAAAGAAAACTAGTTAGCAAAGACTAGGTACACATATGGCACTTTGCTGAATCAAATCCCTCTATTAATTTACCCATAAATCATGTAACATTCCTTATAAGGCGTCTTACAGCCCTCAAACTCAGGTGCGTTCATTATTATACCCGAAAACGGTATGTTTTATGTGCATCTGTAGAAATTACCCTTTGAAATTGAGCCAAATTTAGGCAAGTTAGAATAATCAGAGTACAAATTATGTAAGAATACTCCCTCTTAATTAATAAATTGCATCAACTCTTATCTCATTACCACATAATTCAGCAAGATGGAAGAGGGGATCTGAAAGCAATTTTACAAAAGGAAAAAAAGATTAAATCTAATCTCTGAACATTCACTCCCATCGAAACGATGTGCTTTTCGGCAAATATCCTAATTTGGGCTCCCTCTCCCCCGGATCTCCAAAATTAGTGCAACTCTGTATATTACTTTGGGGAACAGTAATTTTGATAGACAGGGGAAAGCAGCTGAAAACCTCCTCCCTTTCTAGTGACGAGACTGTCAGAGTGAACAGTAATCCTTTAATGGAAATAAGAGCAACGGGTAACTAAATAGTTTGAAGTAAGAAAGGTTTTGGGGAAATTTTGTTATACTAATTAAGCGGGATTAAAGTTTATATAATAAGCGGTATAGGGCGAAAATTTCAAACTGAAATAGTTTGTAATTGGGTATTAGATGGAATGAGCGACTGAATGCGTGATTAACTTTAACGGTTTCGCGGATGAGTGATATAAACAACGTTGATGATGTTTAGAGATGCGTATTTATTCAACTTGAAACCTGGATTTTGTAGGTATTAATTTGTATAATCTCTCAAAAACTTTTGAATAGAGGCATTTCGGATAAATGTTAACATTGTGAATGTCAGTTTGGAAATGCCTGTTTTGAATTAAAAAAATGTCGATTTATCATTATCTTCATACACTGCCGAGGAGCATATAGAAGAAGAAAGCTAGAAATAGTAGCTGCTTTTTTTCTAACACCTATCTTAACTAACCTAAGTTGTTCTGAAATAAAGGACCGTTTTTTACATTTCAACATCTTAGGTAAGTTTATGTCAGTCGAAATTACCTCCCCCCTCGCCTACGCCAAGGATGCCGGATTTCATCCTTAGTTACCTGAGGTTATGTTTATTCAAGGTAAGCATCCTTCATCCATCTAATTTGTACGTTGTTTAAACTACAACTTAGCTCAGCTAAGAATTTCAAAGTAAGCTAAGAAAAGATAGTGTGCAGAAAAAAAAACAGCTAATAACAACCTATATAAGACATAGGTTGATGCTCAGGACCCAATACAGTGTCGATAGGCCTTTGAAAAGTTGCAGGGGCATTATAAATGCCAAAAGGAAGTCTGCAAGATTGAAAAAGTCTACGATCCGGAACTGTGAAAGCTGAATATTGTTTACTATCTTCTTCTAATTCCACCTGCCAGTATGCTCTTTTGAGATCCAAGAAACTAAGATATTTCGCACCACCTAGCTTATCCTGGATAGCGGAGATATACGGCGGGTAAGCGTCATGCTAGCTAAGGGCATTGACTTTTCTGAAATCTACACAGCGCATTTCACCATCCTTTTTAGGCACCAATAAGACTAGTTAAGACCAAGCGGAAGTCGAACGTTCTATGATACCAGTAGCCAGCATTTTGTCGACCTGTTCGTCAATCAATTTCAGTTTAAAAGGAGACACAGGATATATAGTACGTACCTTTGTTGTATAGGGGAGCTGTCAATAGAAATTTGATGCTTCCCCATGGAAGTACCACCCAAGTTGTCACTAATACTTTCACAATACATTGAAACTACCTCATCTAATTTGGACTGTTGATCAATTGTCAAATCAGCTTCACAATGAATTGCTGAAATTTCCGGAGTGTTTAGTAGTTGAGACGGAAAATGCCAATCTCCACGGCGCATGTGCGGGACAATTTCTAGTGCCTTCTAAAAATCGATCCCAAGAATCAACTCGTGCCTAAGATCTGGGATAACAAAAATATGAATCAGCTTTACACATTTCACATTCACCGGTACGCACACTATACCCAAACATTCACCATCAACATTGTTTCCAATAGTACAAGAGGTTTTCCTATTCGCATCCAAAAAGTTATAGCTCCTCGCTTAGTTGGTTGATAGTCCAAATCAGGCTCAAGTTACCCTTTCTAGGAGGCTTAAACCCTTCGACCCTAATCCTAGTTTCCTCTAACTTTCTATACAACTGTATCAGTTCAAAGGGGATATCAATTTCGTATAAACTCGATCTTTCCTGATAAAAAGGCAATATATTTGATTTGAGCACTCGTAACCTCAAGGAATCTGACACCAGAGTGGGCATTCTATCGAATAGTTGAGTCGTCGCAGCCACATAAATACCCATAGGTTCATCTGCACCCTGAATTCTTTCTAGAATTTGCTTCCATAATTATTCATTGCCAAAGTGCGGTGAAACAAATTCATCTTTCAATAATTTAACTGAAGAATTCCAATCTGCAGCATACCTTGAAATCAAATGCTAATAGTTTAATGCATTCGACTCAAACAAATCAAAAGCTGAGTGAAAAAGATCGACCTTCAAGACACCTCTAGAAATCGATAACTCATCCACTCTCTGCAAAAATGGATTAAAACTCATCCCTGATGAATCTCCTGAGAACTTGAGATTCCACTTATAAATGGGTACAGCCTTAAAATTTGAAACAGCATGCTGGTTAAAACCAGGACCATTGACATTTACTTGTGCACCACCAGCATTCGCAGGAACTGAAGATGGTGGCAGAGAATTAGTCTGAGACTTGAGTCTTGCTAGAGGAGAGCTAGTCTGAGGAGTGAATTTTGAGGAGGAAATTTGTATCCAAAGGTGGGTCTGCAGTACTCGTATTTTGTGAAAGCAAGTGTCCCTTCATTTCAAATTCTGACAATAAGGAAGTTAAATCAACCAGCAAAGCTGAACGTTGATCCCTAACATCAGGGTCTGATTCTGGCAATCTATTAATTTTACCAGCCAAATGAGCAATTTTGGATTTTATCTTAGAAACCTGCTTAGAAGAACCCGAAAAAGCAGAGACTACAGACCTCAACTCAGTAATTTTAGCTTTACAAGTTGAGACCTCCTCAACAGTATTCAGAACAACTGCACTATGAACCACACTGTCAGTTTTCTCCAAATGCAGTAATGAACGCAAACATTTGCGCATACTATCCACTGTACCAGTTGTGTCTATACCTCTAATTTGGATCTCATACTCTAGCTCGTCATCACACAAACGATTTACTTGAATTTTATACATTTTCACCTACAAACTCAAAGTTCCCAAAATTTAATTACCTTCACAAGACGAATCACCTCAAATAGTCAAGCTATAGGCGATAATCAAGGACAAATAAGAGCAGCGACCACTCAAAAAAAGGCAACAGAAGGGGAAGAGAAAATATTCCAAGATTTTTTTTATACAAGGCAATCCTTGTGAAAAAAAGCTTAAAAAAAAACGAACCAAATGGCAAAGGTATCACAAAAAAAAAAAATGGGAAGTAAACGTTAGGCGCCAAAATGGATGTGAATAGAAGCCTCTTGTACTGGTGCAAACAATGTTGACTGTGAATGTTTGGGTATAGTATGCGTATCGGTGAATGTGAAAGGTGTTGTAAAGCTGATTGATATTTTCGTTATCCCAGATCTTAGGCACGAGTTGATTCTTAGGATCGATTTTTGGAAGGCACAAGGAATTGTCCTGGACATGCGTCGTGGAGAATGGCATTTTTTGTTTCAACTACTAAATACTCCTGAAATTTCAGCAATTCATTGTGAAGCTGATTTGACAATGGATCAACAGTCCAAATTAGATGAGGTAGTTTCAATGTATTCTGAAAGTATTGGTGACAACTTGGGTCGTACTTTTATAGTGAAGGATAAAATTTCTATTGACAGTTCCTCTATAAAACCAAGGTTCTATCCTGTGTCTCCTTTTAAACAGAAATTGATCGACGAAGAGGACAAAATGCTGGCTGCTGGTATCATAGAACGTTCGACTTCCGCGCTTGGTCTTCACCAGTGTTATTGGTGCCTAAAAAGGATGGTGAAATGCGCTTCTGCGTTGATTTCAGAAAAGTCAATGCCCTTAGCTCGGTGGTGCGAACTATCTTAGTTCCTTGGATCTCAAAAGAGCATACTGGCAGGTGAAATAAGAAGAAGATAGTAAACAATATACAGCTTTCGCAGTTCCGGGTCGTGGACTTTTTTAATTTTGCAGACTTCCTTTTGGCATTCATAATGCTCCTGAAACTTTTCAAAGGCTTATAGACACTGCATTGGGTCCTGAGCTTCAACATTAAATCTTCTGTTATCTGGATGATATAATTGTTATAAGTTCCGATTTTGACACTCATGGTGAAAATTTTAAGAACTGTTTTTGAACGCTTGAATGGAGCAGGTTTAACTTTGAATAAGGAAAAAAGTATGATTTTCTGGTACCGTCGTTTCGTACCATCATTTTCACATTCAATAGCAACTTTTACCGCTTTACTTCGTAAAGGAACTAAATTCTGTTGGAACGCAGATTTTCATGAGGCATTTCAGCAAATTGAATTTGGTTTCTGAACCCATTTTATCTTGTCCCAACTTTTAACACGAATTCACCTTGCAGACTGAGGCCTCATAGCTTATGGCGTTGGAGCTGCTCTTTCACAACCGGAAATTTGTGCGCCACCAAGTTTCTTTAAAGATGTTACCTTAAAACTTGGAAAATAAGTAAATTCCTGAAATAAGTCCGCCCTTATCCAAAGTTGAAGTAAGAATCGAAAAACTAACGAATGAAATCAATACATTTATTGAAATTGAACACAAATGCATGCTCCTTCAGAACTTAATAGAAATGATAAAAATCTCGACAAAGCCAATGCGACCCGGTTACTGAAAAATCCTTTTAAATAAATCTGAATTCCGCTTGAACAAATTGATTATTTAGCCGGAATAAATATTTTTTTCGATCAAATAAACCCTCTTAAAAACTGGTAAACAAGTGTCATTCAAATAAATATTTGTTCAGGCCATATTGAACAAATATTTATTTGAGCTCACTCCAATTTTATTTGAGTCAAATGAACTTTTTTATCAGTGTGGAGTCTGATAACCATTTTTCATGAATTTGGAATCTCCAATTTTTAATTTCACACTAACCACTCCGAATTATTTCGATAACTACCCAAGGTTGCCGATCGAATCACTCTGACACTTCAAAAGTGAACATGTATTCGGTTTGAAATCAAAAACTTTTGATAAATTCAGACAATTTGCTTCTCGATTATATAGAAATCGATTACGCAAAGTAGCTTCATTGTCCGTTGAACTTTTATTGCTGAATCGAAGTTTCAATGCTCCATTTTTGAGAACGATCCTTCTCTAAATCACCTACTTCCTCCTCCCAATGGACAAATTCCCATGGAAAAGACATTTTCATAAAGACACCCGAACATGAATTCACTAAAAATTCAATTCTGGGTTTTCTCCTTTGGGTGAAACAAAAAAAAAGGAGCCATTTACCTACTCTGAGTGCAACTAACAGCAGCACATAAATTAGTGTGGTAATTGCGAAATACCTACTTTTCCTGTTTGATTTTCACACAGGTGACATTCATTTAACTAAGGGTAACTAAACTAAGAGAAATAGTTTAATTAAAGGAATAAAGTACGTAGCTCGTAGCCCACAAAACTTGGGAACCGCATTGTAGAGGCAACTTTTCGGCTATAAATTTACGGACTTTTTATCTTGAAAATCTGCTGGAGCTAGTGTCGGGGATCTTTTTTTTTTTTTAAATCGCCTCGAAAAGTTGGAAATTGAAATAAAAATGGAGGGACTTAATCCGCGAGAATCGTAAAACTTAGTTGGAATATTCATAAAGTAGAATTTTAATTAAATTAAAATAAGACGCTCTGTATAGATCTCGATTAGTTATGCAAAATTGAATTGTTGGAATAATATTATATCTAATTAGGTATCAATATCAATTAGCCGATAGTTAATTAAATTTAATTTGAAATTCCATTGATCAGTAATATTTGAACATTTGAAATAGTTTAATTTATATTGTTATTTTATTAAATGCAACAGTTGATACATCTTTAATGCACAATCGTATTTTTTCTCAAATGGCATGGCAAATTATAACACTCTGTAAAATTCAGGAAACCAAAATGTATAAGTATTCCATTCTGAATATTAGAAAACGCATTTGATATTTTCGAACTCTTGATGTAGGAAAGGGAATAAAATGAATAAAAATGGTGTCCATTCGAAAATAATTTATTATATTATAATTTAGTAGAACTTCAATATCACAATTAATCGAACGATAGAGTTCAAATTTAGTTGTTCCTTTTTAAAATTGTAGCTCTGATTATTGTAATTTGACTTCAAAAGCTCGAATAAATACGAAAAATAATCACTATTTAAGTGGTATTTAGCCAACCCTTTTACTTCATGTCAAAGCATCATTAAATTTCCAATTTTATTACAATATTTTCTTATCGATGTTGCACCCTACCATTTTCTAATATAGATAGAAAAAAAAAATCGAAGCCCAAGGCTACGATTTAGAACTATTATGCAAAATAGTTCATATACAGATTACAATCTGGATAATTTTTCACACGCATGGTGGAAATTCCAAAACAGTTTCTAATATTATTGCGAAAGTTTATTGGGTTCAGGATTATACCATAGTGATAGATGACCTCGGTTTTTGGTCCGGTCACAGTGTCGCAGGGGTAAGATCAAATAAATCGCCCTGTCAAAGTTTCAATTTCCGATTCCCAGTGTTGCATCCGGCAAACCGAGAAAGTGATATTTACTTACAGCTAGCTTAAATCAGGAGGACTTCCCCAATTTATAGCCAATCTTCAAGAAATGTTTTCCTAGTTTTGAGGCATAATTTTTAATCTCACCTATTCAATAGTGGTTTTCTTTATTCTAGGACATTAAAACACTCAAAATGGCCAAGGAAAACCTATTGAAGTTAAAACACGAAAAGTGAACATTTTTATTTTTAATGGCACAATGCTAAAGTAGTAAAAAAAGGAAATTTGGTACGGGCTATAAAAGTAGGTTCTCGTTATACTCTCGTTACGTTAAAGTGGCTTTTTAAAAAGAAATTAGACCAATCGTTAAAAGTAATCGCTAACCGTCATGGAAACAAGGTGTAAAGGACATAAAGCACCTCATTATTTATTAGTGAAGGTCTAGAAAAAAAGACAAAGTAAAACAATTTTTTTGTTCAGTTCTGATTAGGTGAATCTCATCCTTGAAATATGAGCTTTCAATTAAAATTTGTGACTTGATTCCATAAATCGTGACGGTGTAATGTATGTGCCTCTAAAACATTCACATTGTTCATAGATAATTGATTAATTACCGCGCAAAACTTTTCACAAATTGAAAACTTTTCCACATATTTTTCTGCATTACTGAATTTGAAATACCTATTAAAACTTTGTTATTGATATGGTCCATTCTCCTCCAATAAAAATTATGAGTGACTAATGAGAATGTTTCCAAAACTTTTTTAATATTAACTCTACTAGAGATGATTGAATGTTTTATTTTTTCCTTTTGGAAAGTTGTCAGAGAAAATGGGAGGATCCAGGGGGTGGAACTAAGAATGGTCAAGCGACATTATCTAAATTGGAACTTTTAGCACATCAATTGACTTTATTGGAAGAATTCGATTTTTTAAAGACTACTTAATCCCTTTTGAATTTCTCAAGTCAATAATCCATTTACGCTTTGTGTTAGGTCATATTCGAGCGCTTTTTTAATTTAATTTCAAAGCTTATTCATTTAAAAGTTATTAACTGCCTCTTCTCTTGCTTTTGACTTTGATCGGTCTATAGGATTTTTTTGATTGAATTAAAGGATGAATTTTCTTAAGGTATTTCTGATTCTGTTTCAGCATCTCATATGCCAGTTTTACTGTTAATAAAATTTGAACACAAAAAACTTTGAAAACTCGTATCTCCAATTTTAGATAGAAAGCTGAAATTTAGTGTATTAACTGCATCAGAACAAGTGTTTTAGAAAAGACCCCTCTACATCCTTGGCAGCATGCTTAAAGAGCGGGCAGATCAACAGAAACCGCTTTACTTGAGCTCACTGACAGCATCCAGAGCACATTAATAATAAGCCGTCTGCGCCTTCTTGGACTTAGAGGGTGCATTTGATAACACTTCTCATGAGTCAAAGAATGCGCTCGTTAAAAAAGGGGTGGGCAAAACCACATCCACCGGGATGTGCGAAACGCTAGCCACCAGAACTGCTGAAACTGACGTGGGTGAACAAACCATACAGGTCACCACTACTAGAGGATGTCTGCACGCAGGGGTACTCTCACCTTTGATGTCTAGTAATTGATGAACCTCCTAAATTTATTGACCGATCAGAGCTTCATCTGCTTTGGATACGCCGATGATATTGTCATCATGGTCAGAGGCAAATACGAAGGAATACTTTGCGACCTTATAGAAAAAGCACTTCGGACCACGAAGGAATGGTGTCACACAGTGGGGCTGAATCTAAACTCAGCAAAAAC
Source organism: Ceutorhynchus assimilis (assembly GCA_917834065.1). Lineage (NCBI taxonomy): Eukaryota > Metazoa > Arthropoda > Insecta > Coleoptera > Curculionidae > Ceutorhynchus > Ceutorhynchus assimilis. Next base: position 13,248,082 of record OU892281.1, read on the forward strand.
CACTCTGGTAACATTTACAAAAAGAACGAAACTCTCAAACCTGACAAACATTCGCTTCGATGGAAGCAGACTTAATTGGGAAAAAAAAAGTTAAATTCCTAGGAATAACCCTAGATTCTAAACTTATCTGGAACCGACATGTAGAGAACACAAAAAACAAAGTAATTTCGGCACTCATGGTCTGCAAAAACATTGCGGGTAAAACATGGGGCTCTTCTTCTCTAAGTGCCATCTCCGCGACGGAGGTTGGCAATCATTATAGCAATCCTGACTTTTGAGGCAGTTGCTCTAAAAAGATCTTTTGAGTTGCATTCAAACCAGTCTCTGAGATTCTTCAGCCAGAAAAATCGTCTCCTGCCTTTTATTTTTCCCTGCATTATTAGTCGTAGAAGACTGTACCTCTGGCTCCGCATTATGTGTCCCAGATACTGCAACTTTCTCTCTTTAATTGTAGTTTCAACCTCTTTCTCTTTTCCAATTCTTCTCAGCACTTCAATGTTTGTGATTCAATCTGCCCAAGAAATTCTTGAAATTCTTCTATAGGTCCACATCTCGAAAGAGTTTAGTCGTCTCATTGTATCTGCATTCAGTGTCCATGCTTCCATCCCATAATAGACCGGTGCATAACGACCATTTTTTTGAAACGATTTTCTCCCTTCTGCCATTAAGGGTGGTTATTTTTTATGCAATAAGAAGTGGAATGGCTGAAATTTCAAAGAGCCCCGCGTCTGACAATACAATGATATGCTAATTTGGAATATAATGAAAAGTGGAGATTTGGATCAATATTATTCCGTCTGCCACATATTGTGAAGGTAATTTAAACAAAAATGAGTAGAAGGAAGCTAAACGGCGGAAACTCTAGGTTAGTATAAAGTGTCATATTACTAATTTCAAAATGTGGCCAAAATCGGACATGTGGATCAACGACTTCCCGTCTGCCAAATTAAATTTATGTTGCATTTGCGATGTATGAGATCAATAAGGAAATGGCAGAAAATCTCGGTTGTTATAATATTATTTAACAATTTTTGAAGTTGTATCAAAATGCTGAGATGTTAAAACAATTTTCTCCCATATACCATTTGGAAGATAAGTTTGACATGCAAAGTAAAATTCAAGAAATGTATTGGCAGATGTATCCAAGGTATATTAACAATTGGCAGAAACAATAAAAATGTCAAAATTTTTCAAAGTTGAGATCAATTTTTTCCCGTCCGCCAATAATTTATATTAAATTAGCTACTACTAAAAGCTTAAATTTCGACTGGCAGAAATTGCAGGGTGATACAAGCTCTTATAATTGATGAACAAAATTGGAACAAAAATTGTTCATAACATGAACGTTTTTAACCCGTCTGCCGTTTATTTCAGTGAAATGTAGTTATGAGAATATGCATATATGCAGGAACCGCAATGAGCTACATACTACATACGTCGCACAATCATTGTTAAATTGCGAAAAATGTTTATGTGTCCAAATAATTTTCTCCCGTCTGACAACCGGTTAATTAAAATTAAAGCTGCTCTCAAGACACCTAAATATGATAAGGCAGAACAATAAAAAATCGTTTCTTTACGAAAAAAATGTTTTAATCATCAACATCATCAAAAGCAGCATCGTCATTATTATCATCAGCATCATCATTATGGTTTTCATTCTAGTCCAAGAGCCAGCAATACTAACGGGTATGTGATCGTTGCAATGGATAATTTCTACATAAAACAATAGTTCATAGTATCCTTTAAACCAAATGGATGGGTTGCCTCGATTCTCATGGTCGTAAAGTTGTTTTATAAAAAGATACTTCAAGAACCATAAGCGCAACAAATAAGTACCTACCTTGCGATGTAGGGGTTCTCATCATATGCGGCAAACACTTTATTAACAAAATTTCATGTTTCTTTTTTTATCTAAAGACCTACAGCCGTATGCAAAATCCTCTTCACAGAGTCCTCTTTTAACTTTGAAAGTGATTTTGAAGACTGTCACTTTCAAAAATTTGTATTTAGCAAGCAAAATAACGCGTGCGCTCGACTTTCAATGAGGGTTGCCATCATTTCCGGCCATCAAAATCGAGGCCACCCTAATCCCTATATATTATTTGAGAAGACATATTAAAGAATATATCTACCAATTTTCAGCTATTGCAACGATAACATTGTTCCTTCGGAAAAAGAGGGGTAGTTTACGCCCAGCCATCAAAGGGTTGCGGCCATGAGAATCGAGGCCACCCATCCATTTAGTTTAAAGGTAACTATGAGCTTTTCTTTTATGTGAAAATTATCCATTGCAACGATCACATACTCGTTAATATTGCCGGCTCTCCTACTATTCAGCCTTATGCAGTATTTACCTTGACTTCAAGTCAAGGTTGAAATTGTGACATAAAATTGAAATTTGACAGACATTTCAATATTTGCTATGCAGTAAGTGAATTTTCAATAGACCTATCTCGCATGATTAGAAAAAGAGAGCTTAATTATAAAAATACAAGTAAGAAAGCAATAAAAGATGACATGCGAGCGCAACTCGTAGGCTGCAGTGTAGCCAGATTGTATTATCGCAGAACAAATGTAGCCAATACAAATCGAATATTATAACATTGAAGAAGTGATATAGTGTTAAGTGTTTTACAACGCCCTAAATCAGACAAAAGAAGAGCTTTAAAGTGAATGAACATCGTTTGCACTTTAATTTTGATAAATGTTTCATCCGGCAACATCGCTTAATGAAATTGCCAAGGAATATGTCAAGTATAATTTAACATAACCTTAAACGAAACTGCGGTGAGTTCAAGTAATATGTAAAGTATTAGTTTGCTCTTTATCAAATTACACGTTACAAAGAAAGAAGGAACGATTCATTCTGAACTGGTCCCTGAATAAAAATATGACGCAAGCCTGTCACAAACTTGCTTCTCATTGGACCTCACCTGCAGCCTACAAGCGACGCGCGCAGTCCAGGTAATATGAGATCGGTCTATTATGGACATTTTATAATTTCAAGATCTTCAAGTCAAGTGACCTTTTGAATTTCAATATTTGGTATGCAGTAAGGAAAAATATTGAAATAAATTCCAAGTCAACTTGAAACAAGTCAATAATCCTAACGTCACGCAATATTCAGCCCGTTAGATACCAACATTTAACCTAAAACATTTGTGTTTTTGGGATTTTGTTGGGAGTTTGTTCTATTTAATTATGTGAAATTCGATTTTTGTGAAGCTGTGGAAAAGAAATGAATTAATTTTTCTATATCGATTCAAAATAAAATTCAGGAATGGGTAGTTCAAATCAAATCACATTTCGCCGCTTAGTGCAAATTACCCAATTTCCACAATTTGCTATGCAGTACCCAGGTATAGGGCCTTAAAGCAGTTAAATTCCATGTATCCCCACATACTCCCACTCCCTTCATCTTCTTATATAGGTAGGTAGGTACCTATACCTATAGGCCCCCCTGTCTTTTAAAGTTTTATAATTTTAAAGCTGATGCTGATGTACCTTCCTACAAATTAAAATTTGTCTCAAAAGCACAATTGCCTATTAAAAAATGTACTTTCTACAATACAATACAGTACAAGTATGATATGAAATTTATAAGGAAGGATTAGGGAAGAGCTTCCGATAGATAAGAAAAATCTGCTTTTAAGATGACGAAATTGGAGCTGAAAAAAATCAAGTTGGAAATCCAGGAGAAGAGAATTTTGATCCTGTTGAAGGAAACTGTTCTCTACAACAGGGTCGATTGTGAAAAACAGTGTGGTGGAAAATTATTGTCCCTAAATTAATAATAAATACATCTGCATATTTTGGTTATGTTTATATTTACTTATTTCTTATTTGAAGTATTAGTATTATCAGATTATTAATTAATTTATTCAGGACTTACAGGCTCTTTTCTATGGCAAATGAATACATTTTTAGAACCTTGAATTTTTTTCATGTATTTTCACATCGTCATCTATCATTTCGGAATCACATCCATCACAACTGATGTCACATTTTCCATCATCATCATCATTATTGCCGTCATCCAAATCTGATAGATCGCCAAAATCTTCGTTTTCATCAATTTCTGCTTCACTTTCATCCTCATCAGGAAAACCTATATGTGTGATAGGCATTGAAAAAAAAATTATAACTTGTATGTGAGATTTCAAACATTTGTACCTACATAAGCATTCATTTTGCCTTCTGATAGGTATTCAGTTGTTTTGATAGTAACTCTACTCGATTAAGTTAGCAGACGGCAGAAAATTGCAATTTAACAACCATATGTGTAGCTTATGTAACTTATTGCGGATTCTGCCATATTGAAAATATGCATCTTCTCATAACTACATTTCACTTCACCAAATGGCAGACGGGTTAAAAACGTTCATCATATAAGCAATTTTTGTCGCAATTTTGTTCATTGTTTATTAGGACTTGTACCAGTCTGCAATTTCTGCCAGTCAAAACTTAAGCAACTTATTTAATATAAACTAGTGGCAGACGGGAAATAATTGATCTCAAATTTCAAAATTTTTGACATTTTGAAAAATTAAAAATAAATATCTGTACCACTTTAATTTTTCTGCCGGTGCAAAGGTACATTATTTATCTAAAATCCATTGTAACGAAACATGTTTTAGGCGGGAGAAAATTATTTCAACATTTCAGCATTTTGATACAACTTCAAAAATTGTTAAATATTATTATACCAACCGAGATTTTCTGCCATTTACTCATTGATGTATTACATCGTAAATGTAACATAAATTTAATTTGGCAGACGGGAGGTCGTTGATCCACATGTCCGATTTTGGCGACATTTTAAAATTAGTAATATGACACTTTATACTAACCTAGGGTTTCCGCCACTTAGCTTCCTTCTACTCATTTTTGTTCAAATTACCTTCACAATGTGTGGCAGACGGGATAATATTGATCCAAATCTCCACTTTTCATTACATTTTCAAATTAGCATATCATTGTATGCAACACGCGGGGCTCTTTGATATTTCAGCCATTCCACTTCTTATTGCATAAAAAATAACCACCCTTAATGGCAGACGGGAGAAAATCGTTTTAAAAAAATGGTCCTTATGCACCGGTCTATAATAAAGCATACTGTGGACATAACATTTTGTCAACCTTAGTTTGAGCCTTAACGTCAGCTCTTTACTACATAGGACTTTGTTCATTTTTATTAAGTTGGTACGAGCTTTTTCAATTCTGGTTTTTATTTCTGCGGTATAAGCATTGTTTTCTGTAATAATTATTCCTAAGTAAATGTATCTTTTCACTTTTGCAATCTGTTGACCTTCAAGCATTATAATTTCATTTGTGTTGCTCTTACACATTTTCATAAATTTGGTTTTCTTGATATTGAGGGAGAGTCCATAATAATAATAATAATAATAATAATAATAATAAAATGTCTTTATTTATGCAGGTAATACCTAATTATAAAACAAAAAAATCTTTGCTTTATTAAGATGTAATCGATTTGATTTCTAACGATATTATTATTTTTGTCTGCTGGTGATTTCCATTTATACAGGCGTCACTTGGGCAGCTTGAAAAATGTATTTGCCACCACAAGGTTATTCTCTTGACAGAACCCAATGAGACGGTCGCCCCTCTCATTGCTCAGAGGTATTCAAATAGCCTCGGCTGCGCTTCGCTTCGCCTCGGCTATTTGGATACACCTCGCACCTGAAAGTACGCTTTCGCAGCTTGGAATGTAAATAACTATTGAAGGAGATCATATAAGTTTTCTATTTCCTCTTCATTTTTGTCAGCGGTAGGTGCATACAGTCTATTTTTTCCCAAGATAGATTTTGCCATTGAAAATTTTGAAACATAAACAATAATGCTTGGCCCTGATTGGTTGCAAAATGAGGTGTCCCTGCAGGTTGACATCAGTTTTACAATGCAGGTCGTGCAAATGGCATTTTGCGACCAATAAGCGGCATTAGCGGCATTGTTTATGTTTCAAAGTTGACAATGTCAAAATCTATCTTGGGAAAAAATAAACTGTAGGTCTATATTAGATTTAGTTTGCCATGAGTTGTCATTGGTTGTAGCAACAGGACTCTTTCAGACATTGGTACGAAGCCTGCCACTGATTTCATTAGGCTTGTTTTAAGAATTATAGCTACTCCATAGCGGTGTTGGTTGTCATTGCTGTCACTGCCAGCGTAGAAAACTCGTCCATTCGCTGTATCAAGTTCAGCCGAGTCGACCCATCTTGTGTCGCTTATTTCAAGTATATCGATCTCCAATCGCAGCATCTCTTGCTTTATGTTTCTTAACTTACCAGATTCGTACATACTTCTTCGTTCCATGTTAGATTTTGAAATGTCATTTGTGTATTTTCAAAAAACAGGAATTTCGGTGGTTAACGACCTGGAAGGTCCTGTCGTTTACGTTGTCTCTTCCATGATTAGTAGGTTGTTGCGTGTCATTTCTTTGTGCCATGACGATTTCCAGGGAGAACTAATGAGGTGGTTTCCCCTTGCCTTCCCCATCGCAGTTCCATAACTGTTCAAACTGTTGCAGTCACACTTAGGGGTTGTAACCCATCAATCCTGAAATGGATGTATACTATGATAGTGAGACCTATCATCACCTATGGACTGGTAGCCCAGTATAGCCGAACTCAGCAAGTAACAAGTATGAAAACCCTAGGAAAAGTGCAAAGACTCGCGTGAGAATATGCCCAACCGTGGCACTAGAAGTCATTCTAGACCTCACACCACTCCACATAATAGTGAAGCAGGTTGCCAGTGGATCATGTTTAAGATTGGAGAAGATGGGTTTACAAAAGGAAACGCACCCTGGCAGAACTTTTCCTCTCCAAACTGTACACACCTTATGGGTCTACCAAAAGACGTGATTGTTGATAAATTCAGTTTCGAGAAAAACTTTTCCATCGAACTAAGTAGAAAAATCAGATGGAACATGGAATCTATCCAATCCCTTTAAAACAAACACCATCAAATGGTACACAGACGGTTCTAAAACTGCTGAGGGAACTGGAGCCGGAGTATTCGGGCCACGGATCAGATACTCGGAGCCAATGGAGAAATCACTAAGCTAATTGTTCAAGCGGAACTTCATGCGATCGGAAGATGCGTGCAGTTCAACCTGAACAGAAGTTATCGGAAATGAGAGATTTTAATAATGTCTGACCTTAGACCTGTCTGACAGCCAAGCAGCTATCAAAGGATTGAAATCCCCGGTTATCAATTCTTCTAAGACAGTATGGGAATGTCTACAGAAACTAAATGAGCTGGGAAAACAAAATAAAGTAACCTTTTTCTGGGTGCTCGGACACATAGGTGTCGAGGGCAATGAATGCGCAGACAGACTCGCTAGAACGGGAGCATCTACTCCTTTCACTGGGCCAGAACTATTTTACAGCGTCGGAAATGTGCACCTCAAAGAAATCCTCAAAAAAGAAGAGAACCAGCTAAGGAACAAAAAATGACTAGAACAGCCAGGACTATGACAGGCCAAAGATCTATTGGGCAACTTCAACCAAAAAAGATCAGAACTGCTGGTCAACCTTAGCAAGAAAAGTCTCAAGACTCTAACCGGGTTTCTCTCGGGACATTGCAGACTTAAGAAACACCTACAAAAGTTGAGGTTAGAAGAAGGTGGCACCTGCAGATTCTGTGAAGACGGAGAAGAGACACCTCGCCATCTTCTACTGAACTGCGATACCGTTAGTCGCTCAAGGATGAAGAACCTGAAAAGTGCCCTTATACATTTGGAAGACATTCCAGCTCTGGAACCGCAAGATATCCTAAAATTCCTAAAGGACCTAGGACTGGAGGTGCTGCTTTAAGCAGGAAACCCGAACTTAGCAACTCACACCTCCATCACACACATACACATACACACATAGCCCATTTGCTCAGAAATTGTTGATCCAGATTATGGCAATCTAATTAAGATTTTCATTGAAATTAGTTGCTGATCAGGAACAGCCCTAAAAACTACTATACGTTGAAATATAATTCTGTAATTTTTCTATATTTTAAAAACAACGTCCGTGTGATTTATGTTAACCCCTTCTGCCGGTTCTCGCTACTTTGTTGTGTTCTCTAGATCGAAAAATGTTAAAAACCAATTTAGTGGAAACGTTTTCCCAGCCAAAGCAATAACCGAATGCCTTCCGCATATAAATAACTCCGTTGCACCTCACCGATAGAATTTTATATCAATAAGTAAATGGGAAGACTTAGCGTGGTGCGTCCAGTAATATTTCAGAAGATATCCGGCTACTGGAATATTGCAACGACCTAAATCATGTTCGCTCGCCGGGGCCTCCATAGTATTGTTACAGATCTCGTAAATTATAAAAGCGCGCCCCCGGTCCCCGTATATATGCAGAAGTTGATTTTGGTAAAGGCGATTTATGGGCGCCACCATAGTTTTTGGTTTTGCTTTTTTGGCTCTCTGGTATAGGAGTAAGAGCCGAAGTGAATCGTTCTCGAAAGCCGTTTATTTTTCAACTTTGATCGGAGGAGTGTAAATAGAAGGGGCGGTTGCAAGAGAATAATTATTATTTATAGTTGCATGGAAAAGGCGACTCTATTTGGAATTAATGGTCTTTGTTATGAAGTTATTTTTGCGGAAGCAAGGCTTGGCACAATGCACACAGTCCACACAGCAATAGTTGAAGAATCAAAAGCAAAAGGAAAACTGATAATTTGGAAAGAATGCCTCAAACTTCTTAATGCTGACAGACACTTAATCACATTGGCAACTGAGCAAGGCCACAATCAACCAGAAATAACTGAACAGAACATCACCTTAACAAAATTCAAATGCTGAAAATTCTCAAAATGTGACGCCCTCTAGAAAAAAACTGATGCTGCTCGAAGTTCAGTGGGTCTAGTGTAGGAACCAAGTTCTGAGGTTTCGCAACCAAAATTTTTCCTTCTTTAGCAAGTATTTTTTTAAGTTAACTAAACTGGTGTTTGTTGCACCAGCAGATACTCAATTACATGGATGATGGATCGTTATTCAAATTAAGATTTGTAAATTAAATAATAATTATCAAAAATGTCCTCTATGTTACCATTCTGGTCTACTTTATGTCCCGCTACAAAGAGACTAAACTGAAAGTTACACACGAAACACTTTGAAAAATTACATAAACAAGTACAAAAATATAAGTGAATAAAGTGTCACTGATAAAGTAATATTTTACCGAGTCCCTGACATTTAGTCAGTTCATGCACTCGAGGCATTAATTACTAAAAACCCTCAGCTATATACCATTTTTGTTAATTCGAAAAGTGTCTTTTTGGCAGCGTAAACTGATACTTTGGCGCTGTCATAGCGGAAATATTAATTGAATTTTTTTTTAATTAGTCATTCTGGAATTTCGCGTATATATTTTCGAGCCAAATAAGTTTTTAACAAGCAAATGTATGTCGTACCGAATAAAATTTCCATGCCGCCCTGTTATCGCTAAAATAAACTAGCAACATCCTCTCCATAATCCGTTTGTACGTGGAGTCATTTAAATAAAATTCTAGGTCATTTAAATAAAAAACTAGGAAAAAAAAATCCATTTTCCGCGAGGATATTCAAAAGGCATTAGAATGCATAGGCAATTTCCGGAGTAAAAAAATGTAATATTTCCAGTTAGAACTATAGTAAATTACTTAATTGAAAAAACAATTACTATTCTCTATATTGGAAAAAAGGTATTCATTGTTCTTTGTTCTAAGCTCATAGGTATCAGTAAAGTTCCAATCTCTGCTAACCCTTTGTTTCGTACCTACCTAACAATATAGACCAAAGAGAGATTTGTGTGGCAAATTAAACTACGTGGAACGAATATCTAATAACCTGGATTAGATTGTAGGCTTGGCTCGATCCAGAATAACATTTTTAGAAAAATCCAATGCTATTTTTTCCCTTATTTTTAATCCGTTGAACTAATTCGAAACCCCCTTGTTTGTTCTGAGATTAAGTGAGTGTGCGACTTAATATTTTAATTGGGCTTTTCGTCTTATTGACCCCCGACGGATTGCGGGATTTCCATTTCAGAGGATGGCAGACGGTTTAGAGAGCTTTCAGCTAATTTAATTGTCCGAATGGCTTTCCATTAAAGTCCAATCATAAACAAATATTGGAGTTTGAAGTGTTTTTTTTTTTTAAGTTTGAGTTTTGTTGACTCATGAAACAAGCTCAATGTGCATTAAAGGTGTTTATTAGTAATTACTCCGGCCGTTGATTTAGGCAAATTGAAAACAACACACGGTTCCAGAGTCGCCTCAGTTTATTCGAATAATAGTTTTGACTTTGCGGTCGATCGTGTGTGGGCAAAACAATGGCTCTCTGGCAAAACAAATTTATTTCTCTATCCGATTATTCGGATTGGGCATTATTTTAACACGTTTTGTATTGTCGACGGAACATGGGCATTACGAGGTTTTTGTTTATTGCTGCTGGGGAATGGCTGAAACCCATTCAAATTTGGTTGAATACTTTTTGTTCTTTTTATGCTTTGACGATCAACGATACGGAATTTTTGATTTTGAATTGGTCCTTTTTCCATAATCAAAATAGCTTTTCTGAAAAAGCGCCTGGAAAAGCCTTGGATCTCATGAGATAATCTAAGAACTCCAGGCATATATTTGAATCTCTATGGAGATAATTTGGATTTCCATGGATCTACATGTATCTACCTCATCCGGACCTCCATATACATTGTTTTGTTTCAAATCTCAATGTATCTCCAATGGATTTCCGTGTATTTCCACCGGATATCTATGTATTTCCACGGTTATACAATTCACTGTACATTATTCCCATATGACACGAGAGACTTAATAAGTGATAAGCCTTTTGGGATTATCGCGCTTGGTGGCAATATTGTTCATTTGGCATTAATAATAATAAAAATTAATAAAGTATTGAAGTTTAGTTCGTTGTATAACCTTCTGAATACCACTCGATGTTTCAGGATTACTTAATACTTTTACCTGACACTCAATGCGTTACCAGCAACACCACTCCTCCTTCGGAGTCGTGGTGTTGCTGCGTAACGCGTTTCGTGACAGGTGAACGTATTATCCGGTAATCCTGAAACCTCTTGTGGTATTACATTCGAATATACACCGCACTTTTGTTTTTTTCCCCTTGTTCCAGGCTTGTCCGACTTATTGTCCCCATGCAGCACTGAAGCCTGAGAAAGCCACTCCAGTATTTTTGCGCCTTGCACGAGGTTGTACAGGTCTTTTACTGGGTGATGTTTCATTATTGTTTCCGGATTTACGTTTGGTTGCCCGAAAATACTGTGTCTTCTGCGATCCAGTGCCTCGCACTTCACCAAGATGTGTCTGGCTGTCTCGGGTTCCTTATTGCAGAGTCTGCAATTAAGGTCTCCTTCGAACAGGTTCATCCTGTTCAGGTGGAGCTCTAGTGTGTGGCCAGTCAAGAGTCCCGTTATGGTTCTCATTCGGCTCCTGCAGAATTGTATTATTAAAAATTATTAAGTATTGATAATAAATTGAGCAACGTCAAATTGTCAAGAAACACTTATTAGACAATGATTTTAACCTCAAGTTTCCCCTTTGGTTTCCTAGATGTCGGTTTGATTTTTGGCTAAAAAATTTGAAGCTATAAACTTAAAATCCAAAAATCCCTAACTTTCTCTAGAACCAAAATTCCTGCGCCAAAAAACCAAAAGAGAAAAACCGATTTGTGACAGAGCCACATTTCCGTTGAGAAGAAGCAGCAGCTTTTTGCTTTTCTCGGGGCTTTTTGGCCAATTTTTGAAAGGTTTAGCCCCAAATAATTCGTCAAAAGGTGGCTATTAGCTCTTTTATAGCACCGAAGCACTAGTTTGCTGATTTATTGTCGAATTACTGGAGAAAAACCTAGACTGTGGTTCCACGTTTTTGAGTTTGTACAAAAAAAAGGCCAATTTCCCATTGGTAAGTTCCTTATTATCTTACTTTCGCATACCTACTAAATTGAGACTTTATTGCTAAAAATCTATATATATAAAACACAGTTGTGTTTTGTGGAAGCACTTATAACTCGAGAACGGCTGGACCGATCTCCTTGAAATTTAAACCACGTAGTCTCTATCTCAAGGGAAGTGACATAGGCTACTTTTTATCCGGGAAAAAAATATTTTTAATTTATTAATAATTATAAACAAACTCATTCACATACATGACCCAACTTTTTTTGTTGAGAACATGAAACAACGTTGCCACATTTATTTGAGCTTGTGCATTCAACCGACGCGACGTAACTGTATTATTTTTTAGAACACTAGAACGACTGGACCGATCTCCTTGGAATTTATACCACTTAGTCACTATATAAAGGGAGTAAGTATAGGCTACATTTTTTCTCGGAAAACAAAATTAATTTTTAATTAATTATAAACAAACTTATTCACATACATGACCCAACTTTTTTTGACAATATGAAACAGCGTTGCCACATTTATTTAAGTTTGCGCATTTACCCGACGTAACTGTATTATTTTTTTATTAAAAAAATTAAAAATTCAAATTTTCGCATTCAACTGACGTAACTGTATTATCTATCTATCTGTCGGGTTGGTTGCAGAACCTATAACTCGAGAACTGCTAGGCCGATTTTTATGATTTTTGTTATATTGGATTTGTCTGGCCCGAATTACATAACAACTATTGGAACATTGGAACATATAAAAAAAAGAAAAAGAAAAACATATTTATGAAGAAAATTCACTAAATATGCATACGGCGCTATGTCTTATAACCGATACCAAGTTTGCCGCGTCAGATTGCGCGGTTTGTTCCATTTTGATTTTTGAACATTTATTGAACCACATAATTTATTGTTAGTAATCATTTTATCTTATTAAAAAACTGAATTTAATTAAGCTAATGCGTTAACTTAACATTTATTGATTCTGAGGCGTTACGAAGTTCGCCGGGTCCGCTAGTATTTAAATAAATACGTATACACCTTATTCTTTAATACCCTGATGCAGTATTCATTGTTTTAGGCCTTTTTTTATGTTTTCTCCTTTGTCTCTGTATCTACACCCTAACAAGCAAGTAACTTCCAACCCTATCTTGACGCTAAGCATTCACAGAGCCCAGAGGCCTTGAATTTACTTGGAGATTGGTTATTTTTCCGACAAGTAGTCCTGGACCTGGTGGATCATCCCTACAACTTTGAGGATATTGTTATATCCTCTCATCCTTCTGAGAGCCTACTAGACTCACCCAGTATGTATTAACAAGGTTTGAGTATTATTGTGCTGTCTTTGGGAACCATCCAAGCCTCTAAATAAATCATCTGACAGTGGTTTTCCATCTCATTGAGAGCTGGAGCCTCATTTAATTACCAACGGCTTCAGGGTATTTCTGGATTATGAAACTAGCGGATCTTAAGTCCTACTTTGCTAAAATATTATTATTATTATTATTTTAAACCCTTCAGGCTTATAGTTTTAATTAGATTCTCACCTTTGAGTATATGTGAATCACTTAGACAATAAATTACACTCAAATTATCACACATTTAATTCTTTCCACTCCTCTACTGGTATAAATAGATCTATTTACAAAGGTATTTCAGGGATTTTGAGGTGAATTGTTAGAAATTTAATGTTCGACTGGTACATTATTCGAGAAATAATGAAATGTCAAAGTCAGTTAAATACGAAATAATTCCCTAGGGCGTTATGACTATTTTTTTGCAGGAACTTGATTTATTTTAGATTAATTTATTCAAAATTCCTTCAAAATTTTCTTACATAAAAAATAATTAAGTCGCACATTAAACGTTGAAGGCACCACGGGTATTAAGGATATTAACGCTTTCGGTCAACGTATACACCATTGACCTCAAGCGGTAATATCCTTATAATACCCTTGATACCTTAATAACTAAAAGGAGCATATAACCATAGTGTACTACCGCCCTATTTGAATTAATTATTTGTTTCGACGATTGTATATTTTTTTATCCCATTTTGACGTTTAAAAATGACATTATTCAACGCATAACAATAAAGGTAAGTAGACGTTTATCACCTCAGTGATTTAAAAACATTTTAACTCACTCTCGGCATTTTAAATCACTCTGCCCAGCTAAAAATCTGAAACCTCAGTGATTTGAAATATTTTTAACTCACTCTCGGCATTTTTCCCTGACTTTATTTTTCAAATTTCCACAAAATGGGATAAAATTTTGCATACATCACGTGAGTTAACATGTTTATTCACTCGAAGAAAATTAACCCACTCGCTAGGGCTCGTGGATTAAACTTTCTTCTCATGAATAAACATTCATTTAACTCACTTGGCGTATAAATAACTATTAAACTAGGTACCGTCTATTTTTAGTAGCATATCAGTTATTATTTTTTTGTTTACCAGCTGATTTTTGCCGGTGACCATATACCCTGTCAATTTTCAGTTTGGTTTTGAATGTAATACCTTTTTGAGGGTAAATTGATTACATTTATATTTATTGATCCAAAAAGAGGCGATTCATCGTACCCTTTTAGGCAATTTTAGTTTGACAGCTGAGTTTTCCTACCTTTCCTAGTACTACGTTCGAAAACTATGAACGAAGTTAAAGAGCAACGAAGTACCAAGTCGAGTAGATCTAGGTAGTACAAAAAAAAACGCCTACTCCCTTCTCGAGGTCGCCGATAAAATATAACATTTAGCCGGCAGTAGATACCGCCATATGGCTGAATAATTATATAACATTTAAAATATAAAAATTATTTATATTACAAAAAGCAGGTAACATTTGCAATGTTACACTGTATTCCAGTGGTCTTAGAGTAAAATTGAACTGCTTATAGAAACTTCAAATAAATCTTTCAATAAAAAAAACACTGTGGAGCAAAAATCAACAACAATCAAAAAATATAATTTTTGTTCGGTAAAATTTGAATTACTTGAAAATAATCAAACTTTCGAATAATGTTTCGAACTTTTATTAGAACTTTCCGAAATCCGAAGGCCAAGAGCTCTTTGTGTTCGACAAAAGTTTGTTTACTAATAGCATAATATATTGCAGGAATATAAGATTCATTATTTCAAAAAAAAAAAAAATAATATAAGGAATTTTACAAAAGAAATTTTCTCATTTATTACTAATGAAAGCCGAAAATATTTCCTGGTTTTCTGCCAAGACACATATCGAGAAAATCGTCGCTATTATACCCCAATAAATTTGTAGGTCACCCGAAGTCTTTTTACTGCTATTAAAGTTCGATTTTTCAAGGAAAATATAAGCCTCTGGTAAACTTTAACGAATTTATCCCGAGTTCAGTTTGTAGGAAATAATAATAATTGGAAATACGCCTTGAATGTATTCCTACAAATATAGAATAAAAGTTTCTTTAGAAAAATCTCAAAATAACAAAATTCGGTAAATAAAATAGAAAAATCTACAATAGATTTTCCTTGAGAGCATTTTCCTCGTGCTAACAACCAAATTTACTAGTCACTTTTCCTGGTGTGCAACAACTTGTTTCGACGTCGTTCGCGACTAAACTTATATCCGCGAGAGAAACACAATTTTCAACTGGAAAATACCTGAAAAATAAAATGGAAAATTCTCGGGCCAATTTTAAAATACGTGTCACAGGTGACACCCCTTATAAACAATGTTGACAAAACTTGGTCCTTATTAAAATCCCAGAAAAGTTAAAAGCGCTTTAATATTCGGCCAGAGGGTGCGCCAAGAAAAAAAGAATATATTCCAGCCAATTTTGCATAATACTGTGTACTTATATGAAAGAAAATTTCAATCTGCAGGTGAATGGAAGAATAAATTTTAAGAAGTTTATTAGACATTTGAGAAAAGTTGAGTCTTGGAACGCGTTTTTGCTTTTATGACTGTTTGAGGAAAAGTTTTAAGAAGTTTTATGAAAAAAAAAAAAAATAAGTAGAGAAGAAAATGCATTAAACTTTTTTGTCTGCAGACATTATTGGAAATAAGAATTATTATTTTTGAAGGTTTTCGGAAAAATGTTAGAGGTAGGTAGGTTTATTTAGGTTTCACGGAAATTACCTCATGCTTACGACTAATCAGCATCAGTTCGGAGGCTTCTAGGTCAGTAAATGTTTGTGCACAACTCCACTAAATTGACTGAGAAACTATATAATTGCAGATCCTAGCAGCATATTAATTATGAATTCAACTGGCAAATGAAATACAATAATTGAAGTTTGTAGTTTGTGACGACATCGTAAAAGATTCTTGCGTACGCCAATGAATTCTGTCCGTCTACGCATACCGAACAAAGGTCTTCGTGATCCCCGCGGCGAGATTAATTGCCGGTGAACAATAATTGCGATTGCCCCGCTAATGGATTCCGAGCTGACGAAATAAACGACGGAGCCGGACCTGGAAAAGTGATGCGCTCATTGCGTGGGACGTCACGATCGTTTAGAGGCCTCTTCGAAGATGCATTTAGCGGCCCATCCATATGGGTGCACCCGAAGAAGTTCGTTTAGGGTAAAGGACCTCGTAAAATACGTTTTTCGACAGTTTGAAAATGCAAATTTTGATTTTTTTAAACGGTTCTAGTAGGTAACTATGTTTCAGGCTCTTCAGTTAATAGAGTATATTATGTTACAAGTGTGAAATAGACAAAAATAGATACAAGTTGAAAGATTCGCTATGATTTGAAGGGGTCTTGTATTGCAATGTTTAATCAAATCAGGTAGGTCTAGCATTCTTATGAAATTGTCATCGTGTTTTTATTCTTGTATAGGTATTGTACAGGGTCTTTCCTTATATTTTGACCCCTACCTACATCTTTAGCTATACGAGGTGGAAAAAAACTTTAAATATGAAAGTTGTAGGGTTTTATGTCTATTATCTTTTGCGAATGTCAAAACGGGCAAATGACATGTGCGAACTGTCAAAATGACAAAAACTTGCATTTTTAAAATGGAACACCTTGTATACCATATATGTTGATATGTGGTTCAGTTGTTTTTGCACTATCTAATTTTAAAATTGCATTGAGCAAGCTTCATCATTGATATAAGAAACCAATACAGATTAAATTAATGCATTTTTGAACTTGAATAGCGTAAAAACAGCTGAACCAAATTCAACATATTATGGTATAGGTATTTGAAATCAGAAGAAAAAAATCTATCATTCTAGCCAAAAATATACAGGGTGTTCCATTTGAAAGATGCAAGTGTTTATCATTGTGACAGTTGGCACCTGTCATTTACCCATTTTGACATTCGCGAAAGATAATAGACATAAAACCCTTCAACTTTCATCTTTAACCCAGCATTACACGCGCCAAAAAACTTACGTCATTACACGCGTTCGGTCAAATCGACCGACTGCCCAAAAGTTGCAGCATGACCTACGCAGGTTTACTAATCAATAGAGACATGAAACTTTCAAATATTACCTGCGTAAGTCATGCCTTAGCGTTCAGGATACGTTTGGGACCATCTCCGCGAAAAAAGTCTACAAGCACTATAATTCCTAGAATTCATAATTGCAGTACAGTTACCGTATTATCGATAGCCAAAAGTACTCCCAATATCAGGAAATGCCAATTTTGCACAGAAATATTTTAGATACTCAGGTTCACGCGCCTAGTCAAAAGCACCGACTATGAAAACAACGAACTATACTTCAACCAAAAACCAAAATATTTTTGGGCCAATGGGTAGTGGAAAACCTGCATCAGGCATCCCTGGATGGACAAAACTCTCACCCTTGTACCAGTGGCGTTATTACTGATTTTATCAATGGTCGGTCCTTTTGACCGGCACACATGTACTCCCGGGTTAAAGTTTGTTTCCACCTCGTATAGCTAAAGCTGTAGGTAGGGTAAGGAAACACCCTGTACACTATACTTAATGAGATGTTTCATCCGCGAAGCAAATACAAGGTCGAAGGGTACTTGAAAGAAAGGAAAACTTCCAAAGATTCGAATTTACTGAATTAACTCTTTCTCATCAGCCATCATCAGGCCTATGCTTAACTATGGAACTATTTTCTGGGGGTCATAAAGCCCAACAGACCACTATTAGCCGAAAACTAGACCAAGTTCAACGCTTGACATGACTCAACCTAACTGTTGGAATGAAAACCACACCAACTAGAGCTTTGGAAGTAATTCTATGTTTAATGCACTTCATCCCGATCAAAGAAAACATTGTGTAGGTACTTACCTTATGATTTAGATTTTAGAAAACTTTAAAAAATCATTACTTTTTTTCTATTATAGATAGAAAGCTGAAATTTTCAGCGATTCTTATCTTAGTGGAGGACTATACAATCCCTGAGAATTTCAGGTCATTTGGATTTATAGTTTCAGAAATAAAATTGCGATATGCAAATTTGGGTAAAGTTATCAATTTTCAATTTTTCTGAGTGCCTTTTTCATAGATTTCGGCTTCAAATCTCAGAATAATTTAGTGTATGGAGTTTGGGGGATCCCGAATGCTTTCCCAAATGATCATTTAGACACAAAATCGATATTTCATCATTTGAGTAGGTTCCTACTAAGATAGCGCCCTTATGATTTAGATTTTAGAACATTTTAAAAAAATCATAACTTTTTTCTATCATAGATAAAAAGTTGGAATTTCCAGCGATTCTTATCTCAGTAGAGGACTATAATCCCTGAAAATTTGTGCTCATTTGGACTTCAAATCTCAGAATAATTTTAGTGTATGGAGTTTGGGAGACCCCGAATGATCATTTAGACACAAAATCTCAACATAAAAAAAATCGAAATTTCATCATTATAATATAGGGAAATTAATAAAATAATGGATGTGGGGCATCAAAATTCATGACGTTAGCATGTGGCAATGTTGCCGCATCAACTTCGTTTTATTTTGACATACCATGTCTAGTGAAGTTTATCATTTTCTAGGTTATTTTTTTATTAATAAATTGATAAGAATCAGCAATACCAAGAAAAAACGAAATTCCATTAATACAATTTTATAGCAAGTTGTAGCAGTTATCGAAGGGAACTCCAACACTATGCACTATACACTACAATAAATTCAGAACAGGAGTCTGAGCACCTTACCAATAACAATATAAAAAAAAGCTTTGTTTTGGTTTGAAGAAAGGACGGTTCAAAACAATCGCACAGTTTATCAATCAACAAAATGACAATGACCCAGCTATCAAAAATTCCAATAAGAAACTGTGCGATTATTATAGACTGTTCTAGAACTGTCGATTTTTCAAATCAAAACAGAGTTAAGATCCACTCCAATTCCGACAGAATATTTCAAAAATCTACGAAATATTCATGACTTGAATTAGAGTACCTACACAAAATGCATGCCTATATGAACTTTGAAGGTGATTCTTTCATTAGTGTATTTTTCATTCTAAGGAAGTTCAGTTGCTGCTGGAACAAAATTGCTAATAAACCATGGGTTGGAGTTTCCCACATTCAGCTGATGATATTTAGTTACCATTAGTAGTACCTACCTGTACCTATTTGCTAGAAACAGTATATATTCCACATACATCTATATTGTAGATGCGACATGATAAAATGTTGCCAATAAAGTGAAAAATACAAAATTTCAATTAGTCAAAATGTATTTTAGAAAACCTAACAAAAAAACAGTCAAAGGTCTATTCGCTATTTTATAAAAACAGCATGCGGCGTCAAAAAAAAAACTAAAAAAAATCCTAGTGTTCCATTGGTTCGGGATGGGCTGCGTTGTATTCTAAACTCTTCTGGATGGGTAATGGTATTTCGGGTACTACTGGCAAGTCAGCACTTTGAGGTTGGAATCCATTTTCGTCAGCAACATAGGTCAAATCGTGTTTGTTTCCTTCTTTGTCGGTGTAGGAAATTGAGCCATGTATGGTTTGAACTACTTCTTCTCCGACTTGCTTGATAGTACCGGTCTGTTCGACTTTGGTTCCGTCGGCAGTTTCGTAGTTGGACTGGAAGCTACCGTCAGGTAAAATGTCGGAAGTTTGGGCTAAAATGGCAACTGGTTCGTCGACTGGAGCACAGAGACTGATAGCCAAAAGGCCGGAGAAGATTATTACTTTAGCGAACATTTTGAATTGTGTGATTTGGTAACACTGATACTGATAGGAAGGTTGTGATAAGTTTTTATACAGATTTTTTTGGAGGTTCCCCACTCTTGAGTATTAATTCTTTTCTTATTAGATGTCCAATTAGCACATATATTAATTTGATCTTTCAGATTCTAGGAGGTCCTTGAATTTTATTGTTTGGCATACGAATGGTATTATTATATCATAGTAATTAAATGGTTTTCTTGATTTTAAATATCTGCAATATTTTTGCTAAAAATTGTAAGAATTTTTGTGAGCTGTTACTTAAACATTCTTTGAAGCCTTCAACTATCCACAGCGACTTCTGACATTTAGGATTTATTGACTTAGGGTCTTTTCATCCAATAAAACAAATTATAAGTGAATGAGTGAAGCCGAAGCTCAGAAATAGAGTTATGACTTTTTTCCAGTTCAACATCAAAAATATAATTCGATTATTATTCAAAGGTGAGAATAATTATTGAAAATAAAAAACCAAATACCCACGACCCAACCCAACCAAGAACTAATAATTACGTAAAATGCGTATAAATATCAAAAGTTTAATTACAATTTTGTTTTAGATAGGTAATAATAATTGTCAACTTTCAGCCGAGAAGCTTCTTGAGATTTTTGAAAAAAACAATTATTACGAAACCATTAAGTAGGTACCTATTTAAAAACTTATAAAATTGCATTAACAGATTATTTAATAACATATAATATATGATGATGACCAAAATTGAGATCCAAAAATAGACACCAGAAGTGAACAAACAACCAAAATAGGTAATTTAAATTCCTATCAAGTTTTCGACAAAATATTACTGGGTGATTAGAATGCGAAAAAAAAAAGGATGGCAAGTTTTATTATAAAAACCACGTTTACCTTTTGGTTTCAATCAATCGATTACTAGAAAACAAATTCAAAATATTTGTATTTTTTGCACTTTTTACTACATTTGCTTCAATTGATTGCGCCTCAGTACCACCAATTGCTTCAAGTACCAGCGTACCTGTAGCAATATTGAGCAATACTTACTGTTAATTTAACTGCTGAAGGAAACTATAATTGGAGGTTAGTACTTTATAAGTTATAAGATGTGTTTTTTAAATGTTTATTTTTTTCAGTTTCGAAGCAGCAGATGGTACCAAAGCGGAACAAGTAGCCTCAGATAAGACCGTTGATGAAGAAAAAGTAGAAGATATCCAAGGATCTTACAGCTATGTCGATCCAGATGGTAACACTCACTTTGTAGAATATATTGCTAACGAACATAGATTTTTCCTTAAAGGGGACGATATTCATCCAGAAATTGCCAGCCATTAAAAGTTTTGTCGACGCCGTAGTGTCCTGCAAGTGGAGAATCATGGAACTCATGGAGTATAGACCCTACTCGACCTTGAGGAACAACTAATTGAGCTTCGTCAGAATCGGAGTCACTGACGTACCTAACGGTGTAAAATCCCCTGAACCATAAGGTAGCCTCGATTGATCCATCTGGCAAAGTCGACAGTATCAGAATCAGCATTCTCGAAACAGTCGATAATACTCCTAGTGTATGGATCATCTAACTGCTGGGTTCTGGTCTCTGCAGCCGATTTATTAGGTAGCAAAATAGTAACTGTGTCGACAGCTATAATTAGTGACTGGTCATTATTATTTGAGTCGATGGGTGGTCTTGATAATGTATCTGCGACGAAATTCGTACGGCCTGATATGTAGTCAATCTTGAGGTCGAAATCTTGCAGTTGAAGTGCCCACCGGGCCAATCTACCAGTTGGTGATTTTAATGCCATAAGTCATCGGAGAAGTTGATGATCAGTTTTGACATAAACTTCTATGTATCCGCGAAAGTTGTTTACTCCGTAGACAAGTGCAAGGGCTTCCCGATCAGTACAGAAATAGTTCTTCTCGGCCACAGAGAGTAAACGACTGGCGTACTCTACCGGTCTTTCGTCGAGTCCCTCCCCCTGGAGCAAACATGCACCAATAGCATAGGCAGTGGCATCAGTCTTAATAATGTATGGCTTAGAAGGATTGGCTTGACGCAGAATAGGTGCAGTAGTCAGGAGAACTTTGAGCTTCTCGAACGATTCTTGTTGTGCCGAATCCCACGGCCACGAAACATTCTTTCTTGTCAAGTTACTTAGCGGTCTGGAGACATTGGCAAAGTTTGGAATAAATCTATGGAACCATGAACAAGTCTGAAGAAAACTGAGAACTTGTTTCACGTTCTTGGGTGCGGCAAGATGGGTGATAGCGGCAACCTTTTCCGGATCGGCTTTGATACCATCTCGTCCAATAAGATGACCAACGTATTTAACTTCTGAAGTACAGAAAGTGCATTTCTTCTTGTTCACATTCACCTTGTGAATGCGTAGACGATTGAAAACATCACTTAAGTCCTTGATGTGTTGTTCAAAGGACGTGGATAAAATTATGAGTCATCAAGGTATCCTAACATCTGGATATGCGGCAAACCTGAACAAAAACGGTTAATTAGCTTTTGAAACATTGCTGGAGCTATGGATATACCAAAAGGCATAGTCTTATATCGATAAAGTCCAAATGGCGTGACAAAGGCGGTGTTCTCACGATCTTCTTCTCTGACAGGTACCTGATGATAACCACTTTTCAGGTCTTAGATGGTTATGTAGTTAGCTTTTCCAGTTGAATGGATGAGCTCATCTATACGAGGCAACGGGTAACGAACATTTTTGGTCACAGCATTCAGTCGGCGATAATCAATACAAAGACGTGAAGTTCCGTCTTTCTTCGGTACAAGGACGACTGGAAATGCGTATGGCGATTCGCGATCTTCAATGATATCGCTGGCAAAAAGTTTGTCAAGCTCCTGACGCAAAACTTCCTTCGCAGGATATAAGCGATATGGTGGTGCAGCTATGGGAATATCATCAGTGAGAATGATGATATGCTCAGCGTATGGGCTAATTCCTGTATTTTCATCGAACAAGTCCTTGTTATGTTCCAACAGCGATGTCAATGTCCCTTCTTCAATATTGGAAAGACTCGGTAACAACAAATCATTGCCGTCAACAATAGACAAAACTGTGTTGGAATCAATAACTTCATCCTGTAATGGCAAGGAATTGCTTGGATCATCATTGAAATAGTATATCTTCTTAGGTATATTGAGCACACTATATCGAATTGTGATGTGAAATCAACACCAAGTAAAGTCTTACTATCTTTGTAGTCTGGAACAGCAATCATTTGCAGTTTTCGTTGTCTATTCATAACTTCGATGGAACACTGGTACATCTTTGCTTCAACTTCTCGGGGTATACCATCAGCAAATACCAGTTTTATTGGAGCAGTTTTGAATGGATGCCGAATAGCATCTAAGTGGCTTAACATCTTTGAACCTGCAATACTGCATTTTGCTCCGGAATCCACAAAAGTAAAACCTGATTTACTTTGAATGATGACAGGTATCATGGGTCTTAAAGACGGACCTTCAAACGTTGACAATAAAATGGTAGGTTTACCGAGATCAGCAGCGAGCATTTCGACAGATGAAATGGTTGTTGGTGCATCAGTTTACATTGAGGGCAATTGGAATGAATATATCCTGGATTACCGCAACCATAGCATGTTACATTTGTGGAGGATGGGTTCCTGGATCGGACTGTTGTGGACGAGGCTTTCTCAGCAGATTTGGCTTTAAATTTTCTGCAAACAGCTTGAACATGTCTATATACTTTGCAAAATGCACACTGGTCCTTGGACATTTCTGCAACGGACGTGGAAGTCACTTTCACGTTGGTTTCAGCAAGGCTGGATTCGATTGCTCTGCATTTGTCCATCATCTCTGAAAAGTTCTGGAAACTATGTCTAGAAAGTTTTTTCCTGATTCTATGGTGAAGGAGTCCATAAACCATTTCTAACTTGTGCTCCTCTGGCAAGGGCGTGATTGTTGTCAACTTTGAAAGCAGTGCACGGGCTTGATTCACGAAAAGATCCGTTGGTTCCATACTGCCTCGTTCTCGAGAAAACAGCTCTCCATAAATCTGATGTGCTGGTTTGTTAAAGCCAAAAGCATGACGTAGCACATCTAAAACTTCAGACCATGAGATGTTTTGCTTTTTGGTGCCTTGCAGCAGCGCCATCTAGTAGCATGGGTAAACCTTTTACAGCGTTCTCGTCACTGATGTTCAGACAGTCTTTGTAAATAGTGATGACATCAATAAAAGCTTCAGTATCTCCGTCTGGCTTTCCGAAAAACCTTGAGCCGCATTTGGAAAAATTGGCAGCTGTACTTTGGTTCGAAGTAGATTGTGGCGTATTCTGAAACATATCTCTCATACCAGCGAGTAATGTTTGTAATTGTTCATTGGTCAGAACAACAGGGTCATCCATTTCGTCTTGATTTCTTTGGGACGATCGAAGATTATAAGGCATCAACAGGAAAATCCAGCTTGGAGTATGCTAAGCGATGGAAATGTAGTGTTGAGAAACAGCAAACTCGGGTAAATCATCCTGACAAACAGGCGACTGTAATGTGGGTACAAAATGCAGGACAAACATGGACACACAGGAAACTGTGATGTCGGCACAAAAATGGAAGACAAACTTGGACACACAGGAAACTATAATAGGTTTGTTCGGATTTAGTTCAGAATCAGTTCTGAACTAAGTCGGAACAAACCTATTGTCGGTTTGTGTGGAATATTCCAGAAATTATGGGAACAATATTTGAATGTGGCAAAACTTACACAATTCAGTCAATAAATGCACATTTACACCGATAATGTCTCGCGTTTTATAGTTCATTGATCTACAGTCACAAAATTAGTCCAGAAAGTCATTGAGGTGGTGGTTCACTACAAAACCCCAGGCCTCACGTTGGGCGCCAAACATGTAGCGGGTATCGAAGGGAACTCCAACACTATGCACTACGCATTGTTTTTTATTGTTTTTTTTATTTAACAATTTCACTGGAAAAAATACAACAAAAATACAACAAAAATACAACGAAAAATACAACAACTACAATCCCTGAAAATTTCAGTTCATTTGGATCTATAGTTTCAGAAATGAAATTACGTTAAGCAAATTGGGGTAAATTTAATAATTTTCAATTTTTCTGAGTATCTTTTTTTATTGATTTCGGCTCTAAATCAGTGTTTGGAGTTTACCAGTTAAATTTCGAACATTGCACCAAGTTTTACAAACACAAAATTTCAGTTCAATCGGGGTTTTCTTATAATCGCTCTATGTCAGTTTATTAAGGACCACTAAATTTTTTCTTGAAATTCAACTTGAAATTCTATAAAAGATGTCTCTTGTTTGTGATTGATCGGCCCGCCATGATAAATTCGAAACAATAAACCTCATTAACATGTTTTGTTTCGTCCTTTCAAAAACAGCTATTTATTTTTGTAGCGTACAAAAAATATATATTCCATATGCCTTACAAGGTTTGAAGGTTCATCAAGCACCATTCAGATGAGTTTTAATTAACCTATCACTCGTATGAAAAGCAATATCGGAGATTAAACTTCTGCCTGAGCGTCATTAATACAATGACTTTCGAGAGGGGATTTACATAAAATGACCATTTAGCTCGGATATTAAATATGGCAAAACGGTTTTGTAAAATTTCGCCTCTGAATACCTGTCAGTAACAAACCGATGCATTTTGGAATCGGCTACTCTCGCTTGGGCCTTTCAATTTTGAACAGCTAATTGAGACATAATTGACGGCTTAATAAACGCGTTTAGAGGGTAAAATTTAAATTAGTTTAGCTAAATATTTTCGGTATAGAACTGGCCAATTTTTAATTAATAATATCGAATATCATTTCATCAAATAATAAATGTTGAACATAAGTCAAACATTGACAATAACAACTTGTCCCAATCGATTAACTAAAATCGCTCATCTAAAATAAAAACATAATTCAGTAGATCCTATCTATCCATCTTCTAAGCAAATAGAACTTGGTCCCCGAAAACTTTTGATAGCGTTTCAAACATTATTCGTACAAGTTCGATTAGTTTCCCAAAGTAGATATTGCGATTCCTACAAGATGGGCCATTCGAAACTTCCTTTCCTAACATGTATTTTTATTTTTGTTCGTCGTTGTTGAAGAGTTTTCCTTATGGAACATTAAGAAAACTAAATTGACAACTATAAATTTCGAAACTTTTCCGTTCCACTGGCCAATAATAATTCTCAAGAGACCTATGATGACCGAATAATTAAGACCGTAACTCTTCGAAGTCAAAGAAAATTGTACCAATAAAACACCCAACGAGCACGAAAGCATAACGACTGAGTTCTTCCGTTTTATTATTGGACTAGGTCAGTGAGCACGATTTATCGACCGTCTCGGGAAAAGAATATATAGGCTCTAGATAAGAACTGGTTAGTGTAGCTTCAGGTCGTTTTTGCTAAATATATAAATTTCACCTTTGACACCCACATGCACCATTAAGGCCTTATATAACGTCCCGTATAAATCTGCCTTGGGCTGGTAGTGTTCCATGCCCAGAAAAAAAAAGAGGTAAAAAAGTAAGCAGCTGCAGAAATCACCCCTCGCCATCACACGCACCCACGCGGGCATTATAGACCAGTCAGGCACACTCTTGCAAGGTCAATTCAAATATTTAGGTCAACTTGCACCAACGGTTTGGAAAAACGTTTTATAATGTTGGCAGTTGGCAATTGTGAGCTTAATGGCAGATAAAAATTAAATGTGTAGTGTAGCCCACTATGGCGGTGTCATTGAAATACAAACAGCGCCATCTTATGATAGATTGCCCTCATTGCTCATGCGTCTAAAAGCCTTTTGAGTAATACACTAAATATGAGAAATGTGAAAATTAATTTTTAATTGAGACTGGATTTCATTCACACGGCGATAGGCTTACGTTTAGTAGGAAACTAAAATTCAGGAGCTTGGAGTAGACAAAATTTGAAATAAAAAGAAAAGAAACAAAAAGAAAAACTTTTGAATTTTCCAGTCTCTCGAAAACTTCTTTACTTCTCCATCCCAGGCTCTCCAATTTTCTATATTTTTTTATTCCTGGTTTATGAATCATGCTGATTTATTTGATTCTAGTTTCTTGATCTTTTTATTTTAGGCTCTTGAATAGTTTTTATTCAGACTTTCCTCTTTACGTAACATAATTTTGAAATACCCTATATTGTTTAGGTGATCGAAGAAAGCGCCTAGTTTACTATTGTCAAAAATTATTTTGAAACTAATGTCAATGTTAAATGGATGTGTGGCTAGAATTTGAATAATTTTGATTGCCGAAATTTTGATATTAAAAAGTATTAAATTAAAGTGTACTATATTAATTGGTCCCGAAGGCTTATGTAAATCCAGCGCTTCTATCACCGTCGACCATCGTTTGTGCAGAGATCACCATACCCCATACTATCCAGTGTCACATTGGCGCCCAACGTGGGGCCTCTCGAAAAGACTGTGACCCAGACAAGCAATCGACACTTTGTTTCGTTCAATCGGTTCGATTTAATCATTTTAAAGTGTTTATTCATGATTATGTAAGTTTTGCCTGTGAGCCAATCCAGTTTTGCATGTGATCCGATATCATGAATTGAAATCATACGTGTCCTGCCTCATACGAGCTCTGCCACACCCGAGTTCGACTGTATGATTTTACGTAGTGGAAAAATTGTACCAAATAATTCAGAATAAGACAAAATGACTGACAACGTTGTTGTTGAAATTCTTCAACAAATTATTATGACGCCAGAGATGCTGCAATCTTTACTAACTGGAACACAGAATGTTCATGTAAGTCAGCCTACTCAACTACCAAGTGTAAGTGTGCAGGCCAGCATGCAAATCCCGTCTTGATGGAAGCCCGGGAAGAGATGTTGAAGCATTGCATGATGATATTGTGGTCTATAAGGATTGCCTTAATATTCTGGATCAGCATGCTCCGAAAGGCCTGTCAATGTTGTTGGAAGATTCTGCAGCTACACGGTGTCAGGGCAATAAATCCTCCGTCAATACCTTCCATAAGGCTATAAATTCTTCACGATATGCTTATAGATATCTAAAACCTCCACATCAGATAAACAGAGAACTTTTTTCACACGAACAAGGGGAAGAGAGAACAGATATTGTTGTGATCAAAGCTCGTGCCTTGATGTCCCATTTAGGAGGTGATTCTACAATCTCCGAACATGTTCAATCAAATATGGTTTACGGTTTATTGAACGTACGTATAAAGGTAAAAATGCAACGTGGAAGTGTCAAGATATTTAAAGAACTTATCGAAGCAAATCATCATTGAACAAACTTTTTTTGATAGTAAAGTGGATAAGATCGTCCGTAAACAAAAGTGCAATTTTTCTAAGAATTTTTGGCACACTCAAGAAAATTGTCGTAAACTAGCTCTTATACGTTCTGAACAAAGCAAAGCCAGCAGCAATGAGTCAAGCATTCCAAATGATACGAGTCCACCAATGAATAATCGTCAACCTACTTCAACACCAAATAGTAGGCCGAATACCCTGTCATGCTACGGTTGTCGAACACCATGTTATGTTAAAAGTAACTGCCCCAAGTGCTCCAAACATCCAGTTACTTGCACGGATCCTACCAAAACCGCAATGTATTTACTTGGTATAATCTACTCCAATAAGCTCGGATGATTCTAGTCGCCTACTCGCCTGTGTTACTATTCAAGATCATAATGGTCTCACATACTTTTATTTCGGTGCTCAGTCAAGCATCGCCGGCTCCCGATTGAGTGAGTGAGATTTTATTCGACAAGCATATTCCGTATAAACAAAGAGAGTTGAACATGACTTTAGCAGATGGTAAAACTACTCAAGTGGATGCTTATGTATTTTGTGTCAGAATCGCATTGGAAGCCAGAGTTCATCACAAACCAACTCCAATCGGTTCAAAATCGTTTGAACACCTTTGTATTGATACATACGTAGTTTCGATTCAGAAATTCCTAACAATTATTGACAGCTCTTCGAAGTTTGCACAAGCTATCCCAATCATTAGCAAAACTTCAGTTGAGATTACATCACAACTAATAAGATATTCCAGTGACCATGGATTTCCAGAAAGAACTACTTCTGATAACGGAACTGAATTCAAAAATGCAATCGTAAAAGATTTATGCACTTTACATAAAATCGAATTTCATTATACGACTACTCGAAATCCCAATTCGAATAGTCCCATTGAGAGATTACATTCTATCTTGATAGAAAATTTAACAAGCTCATTTTCATTCCTGAACATATCAGCAGTAGGACCCTTCTAGGCGCTGATTTTCTAAAATCTGCCAATATTGTGCTGGCTATACCAAATGACTCATGGTTTTATGGCGATACTCCTGATCAAAAATTTAAGTTTGCTCGTGACCCATCAATCAAAAACTCTGAATGCACAACAATTGACACTACCCATATGGCCTTGCCTGAACAGCTGTCACTACGTGCAGATGAAAGGAAGAACTTGTACCTAGAATATAAGAGTACTTTGAACCAACTACTCTATACTAATGCAGATTTGTTCCAACCAAGTTCTGAACCAACACCGTTTGCTGAACATTCTATTGATTTAACCGACGATATTCCAATGGCTGTTCCACCATACCGTATGTTAGAAACCAAAAAGCTAGAATTAAAAAAACAAATTGATGAGTTGTTCGCAAAGGAAATTATTGAAGAGTGTGAATCTCCTTATGCTGCGCCTGTGGTGCTGGTTCCGAAGAAGGATGGAGGAATAAGGCTGACGGTAGACTACCGCAAGCTAAATGCCAAGACACGCCCATATCGTTACCCATTGCTTAGAATCGATGATACCCTCCATGCAGCAGAGAGAACTCAGTACACAGCAACCTTAGATTTGAGATCCGTTTATGCCAAGATAACTGTTAAGCCTAGCGATAGAGACAAAACCACTTTCATCTGTCCTTTTGGGACGTTTCGTCACACACGAATGCCGTTCGGCTCACGAAATGCACCCTCGACGTTCCAAAGGCCGATTGACAGATTCCGTTCTGGCCTTCAGGATCTGAACATAGATACTTGCATATCTTGATGATCTGATCATTTTGGAAATCAAAACTCAAGAGCCTGGAATAATCAAAATTTGATATAAAAAAACAAGAGACAAAGAGAAAAACTTTTGAATTTTCCAGTCTCTTGGATGCTTTTTCATTTCTTCATTCCAGGCTCTCCAATTTTCTATATTTTTTTATTCTAGGCTCTTGAATTGTTTTCATTCAGACTCTCCTTTTCATTTATTTCAAACTGAGTTGTACCTGGTAGGCATTGGAGGCCAAGAAAGTCCAAATCCACTCCATGGTTCTCCAGAAACCAGGAGACGTGTTCTGAAGCCACTCCAGAACGCCCCATAGAGGCCAGGGGAGACGAAGAATATTCTTCCATGCTCTAAAAGCAAGAAGAAATTATTCAAAGCGACCTTGTCCCTGTTATTCGTATATCACTTCAAACTTTTTATCAATCTATGGTAGCGTGGAGAGTAACTACGACGTTGTTGCTAGTTTTGAAATTTCTTCAAAGTTATGGAACTGTGTTTTAAGTTAACTGTCTCGCTACTCACCAAAACTTCTTCACAATAATTTTTGCTTCCTACTCTGTCTTAAAATGACCCAATTACACTATGCGTTTGGTATTTACGTCTAATCAATCCTGTCGATCGGAATCGTTCATTGCATCTAGATGTAAAGGAGGCAAATCTGAACAGTTCGTTAATTGCGCTCTGACAAGTCGGAAGTAAATCTGCTTGCTCGGAGTATTTGACCGACGAGAGAGATTAATCTGCAATTGTGAGGTTATGTGTTAGAAAAACATGGCACGATTTCTTCTTCATGAAATACCAGCTTCTTCTTATTCTTATCGCTGTCATCATCAAAAATCATTCGATCATAATCATACTGTATAAATTATCATTGGTGCAAACAGTCTAAGCCGTAAGAACCAAGAAGCGCCGTACCACAAAGTACCAGAGTCATGGACAAGGAAGGTGAGGACGCGCAGGCCTCGGGCTATCATGGGTCATGGGCCGTTGCCGCCGCCGCTGTCTCTCGCACATCCGCGGTTCTCACGCCGCCGATGGACGTCAGGTGCTGCCTACGTACCACACCGATAGGTGCTTGGATGGATTTACATCGCCGGCGACAAATCATTTTGAAAATTGTTTCTCAGCAAACTGTCTTAGTTAAAGATTTTCATTCCAAAAACTACAGTAAACAGAGGTTTGTAATCTTTAAAATCTTGAGAAAAATTATTATAAGAGAGTTCAATTAATTGCCTGTCAATTAGGACAAAATATATGGTGCTTAAAGAAGTCGACACCATATTATACACACAATATAAATGTTTTACCAAACGGGCCGTAAAACGACATTCTTCTTTACCCATAGAAATATCTTTTAGCAGCGTGTTTATGTCGAGAACCTCTTACAAATTGTATTGCATGCAAATTTAAAACATCTTGAATGGAATTTGGGATCGTGTGTTATTAATTTGTGGCTCTTTGACGGGTATGTATCGCTTTTAAAGGCAACTGTATATGTTTACACCATTATTTTTAAATCAACTTTCAAAATATCCTGCTAAACTTTCAGTCTAAACTATTCCGTGATGAAACGAAATTGTAATTTTAATTTTACTAAATATAGGAGCAGAGGCTTGAGGTCTAAAACCCTAAAATATGCAATAAATTATTAAATAGAGGCACGGGAACCACTAAAATATAATTAGATAAATTTTAGTACTCGTTTTCTGGAAGTTTTCGAGTGTCGAATTACCTCTTGTTGAGTTTATAAGTTATGCCCTGAGGAGTGATATTTTTTGATTACCCTAGTTATACGACTTCAGTTTTAGCGTTTCTCAGTAAAAGTAAAGTCAGCATTCAGCTTTAAAAAAAGCCATTTCCAATAACACATTGGACAATTTTCATTCGGGAACCGTACTTCCCAGCTAAATCATCCAGCGCACGGTGTGTTTGCACAAACAGTCATGTTTTCCGCTTTTCTTTTATCCAGTGTCCGATATCAATAAATTTTAATTTGCACATTCCGGCGGTTTTCCGAACGGCTCCTATATGAATAAATTTGTATCGTATAAAATGAAAAATTGTTCCGTTCGGGCAGCTTTTACGGTCGCGCTTTAGGTAAAAGGAGCGGCTCCTATATATACGCTTGATTTACTTTTTTTGGAAAAAAAAGAAGTATTTTATTTTTCAGGAGAGAGAGATAAAGGTTTGGTTGTTTTTGTATAATTCTAATGGAAATAAATGAAAGCAAGAACAACTATTTCCATTGTAGCATATATGAATATCAAGAAAAATGAATTAAAACTAAAAAAAAAAGACTAAAGACCAAAAAAAAAATCACCACTAACATTCAATCAAGAAAACGAACTGAGGATTGAGGAATCACAGACAAAGGCTCATTAACATACAAGGATCATCCCAAGCAGAGCAGGTCATTAGAAGAAATTAGAAGCAACCAAACGTCTCGAACATGATAGTTCTTCAACCAAATCATCATCATTATCATCATCATCATCGCCGTCTCCTAGGTTTATTGTTGAACCTAAGCCTTCTCAGGACGTTTCCAGGTCTTCCTGTTCACAATCAATTGATTCTTTTCAAATTGTCAAACGGGCCACTTTTGTTGTTCTTCGTATCTTTTTACTTCTCACCAAGTCTCTAAGAGTGAACCTAAGCATTGGTCTTTCAATTTGTCTTCAAGACAGGAAACTTCACATTCAGGTATGTGTATTTCCATGACACATTTACATCTTCAATTGATAGGATGGATATCATATTTTCTTCGAGCTGAATAAAGACACCAGCTGCGACAACCCAGCCTTTAGAAATCCGAGGCACACCAAATGGGACCTCTTTCAGGAGGAGCTCACAGGTGGGCTCTCGGATATGCCGGCAAGGTATAACCTCCCAGCCGACATTGAGATTGGGATAAACAAACTGTCCAGCGCAACTCTCCGGGCATACGAGGGTAGCTTTCCACTAAGACGGAAACCCCAAAATCCAAAAATGTCTGGTGGAATCACACTACCGAATCCCATCGGAACATCACGCGCCGGCTCTTGAGAAGGGCTGAACGCTCCAAACTTGTCGCCGACTGGGAAGCGTTTTATGCAGCCCAAAGGCAGTACAAAAAGGCGCTCAGGGATTCCAAAAGACAGACCTGGAGGAATACTGCGGGGATGTTGAAAAAATATCCGCAGCAGCTCGCCTCTGCAAAGCTCTGTCAAAGGAACCCGGTAGTAGAATACGGTCACTATCTCTTCCAGGCGGTGGCTTCACGACCAACGAACAGGAAACCCTGGAGGTCATCCTCCACACGCACTTCCCGGGCTCCTGTTCAAACAACGCTGTCTTGGTTGGCGTTCGGGCCCCGATTAGCGCTGGGCACGACACCGCCTAAAAAGTAGTAAGTTATGAGAGGGTGATATGGGCGATTAAGTCCTTTCCCCACTTTAAATCTCCTGGTAAGGATGGAATTCACCGTTGCCAGCTGCAAAACGCGTCGGATATCATCACTTACCACCTGGTAAAGATCTTCAGATCTTGCCTCGCTCATGGATACATTCCAGAGCAGTGGAGAGAGGTGAAAGTCGTCTTCATTCCGAAAACCGGACGGAGCGACTACTCCGACCCAAAATCGTATCGACCCATTAGCCTCACTAGTTTCCTGCTCAAGACTCTGGAGAGGCTACTGGACCGGTATATGAAGGAAGGCATACTGGTTTCCAGACCTTTACACACCCAACAATACGCCTATCAGACTGGCAAATCCACAGAACTGACCTTGCACCACCTGGTCAGGAAGGTGGAAGGAAATCTGGTGAGTGTGGAAGGGCCAGTCTGGCGACATTCCTTGACTTTGAAGGGGCATTTGATAATACCCCTTTCAACATCATCTGCGGAGCGCTCGAAGAGCGTGGCTTAGAGCCATGTCTGGCCAGATGGATAGAGGCCATGCTCTCGCAAAATCGAGTGTCCGCAGAGCCTAATAATGCGGTGGTTAGAGCGGTGGCCGCCAGAGGCTGTCCGCAGGGCGGACTTCTATCCCCGATTCTGTGGTGCCTGGTGGTTGACGACCTGATTACTAATCTAAACAAGGCAGACTTGTATACTCAGGCCTATGCCGACGACCTGGTTATCCTTTGTCCGGATAAGGACGCCGTCTCACTGCAGGGCCCTATGGCAAGGGCTCTGCGCATAGTGGACCGGTGGTGCCTTGCGGAAGGACTCAGGATAAACCCTAATAAGGCGGAGCTCCTACTCTTCTCCAGGAGACGCAACTTCGGCACACCGCCCAACATTTCTCTGGGAGGTGTGGCTCTTAAATACTCCAGGGTGGTTAAGTATCTAGGCGTGATGCTAGATTCTAAACTGTCCTGGTATGAACACGCAGAGAACAGAATGAAAAAGGCTACCTGTGGCCTTTGGGCATGTAGACGGGCCTTTGGTTGCACCTGGGGTCTCTCACCGAAGATCCTTTACTGGATTCATAACTCTATAGTTAAACCTCTTCTCACGAACGGGGCTATCCTCTGGTGACCTTGCACGGAGAAAGCCAAAATACGGGCGCAACTGGACAAAGTCCAGCGCCTTTTCTGCCTCAACATAACGGGGTCCATGCGTACGGCCCCAACAAGAGCCCTGGAGACCCTCCTAGATCTCCCGCTTCTGGACCTCGTGATTCAGTTCGAGGCTATGAGGACAGCACGCCCTTGACGAAATGCGCACCGGCGAAACTGGACACGCGAGAATTTGGTCTCAGGCCGCAGAGAAATGTCCTGTTCTTCTGATGGGCAGCGATATCATGCGACCGGAGCTTGTTCTTAGCAAAGGCTTGGAAGCCGGGTCCGCCTCGTCTGGGTGCCCGGTCACTCGAGCGTCGCGGGCAACGACGAAGCTGATTTACTTGCCAGACAGGGATCGTCGATGCCACCTGTGGGCCCTGAGCCCATGCTGGGCATAGCTATGTATGTGAGGCTGTCACGTCCCTCAAGGGTCTCCTCGCGGAGCGATTCCTTGGGAGGCATCTGGCATGAGGCAGGCTAAGGCTCATATTGATGGGCCCTCTGCCTGTCTCATCAAACAACTACTGCGCCTGAACAGACGCGAGATACGGCTAGTGACTGATCTCCTAACTGGACACTGGCACCTAAGACACCATCTCCACAGAATGGGCATTACGGACGACCCGGAATGCCGCTGGTACGTGAAGGAGGAGGAGACGGCAGACCACGTCATCGGTGAGTGCCCTGCATTCACGCGCGCGAGGTTCAAGCACCTGGACAAGTTGTATTGCTTGCCCGATGACGTCAAAAGGATGAAGCCACGAAGCCTGATTGGCTTTTCTAAGGACATAGGCTTCTGGTAGTGGGCCACGACGGGTCCACCACAGGAGACCTATGTGCACTACGGTCGCGGCCGCCCACTCTTTCATTCATTCATCATATTTTGCCTTATTGATAATCATGTTCAACTCTTTCTCTGGATCTCGAAGAATTTCTTCGACTTTATATCAGGCATATTGTCAACTACTTAAGTGAATACCACTCTGTACATCAATTTTACTAACGCGTGTCGACAAGTCGGAATTAATTTGGTATAAATACCGCGCCGAAATCCATTAACGGCAGATTGAGGCTAGTGCAAAGTAGCTCAATTGGGTAAAGCCCCTCTAGCTAAATCTCCTCCCAGTGCAAACTACCTTTAATGGGAAACGCCGTTCTGGGAGTATTGAACGCAGCAGACTATATCCTATTCACAATCCGATGTCCACAGGTACAGGTAAATTTATCACCTTTCCCTATAAAATAGCATTTTACCTGTACCTGTGGTCATCGGATTGTGAACGGATAATAGGTCCAGTGCAAACTACCTTTATTGGGAAATGCCCTTCTGGACCTGTCTCAAAGCCAGCCCCTTCTGAAAGCATTGATAGCAGCATACTAGGTCCAGTGCAAATTACCTTTATTGGGAAACGCCCTTCTGGACCTGTCTCAAACCCAGCGTCAGTCAAGCCAAGTGTGCAGAGTGTACATAATACAAAGCGGCGTATAAGTAGTACGCACCTTCGTAGAATGAGAAACGTCATGATACTATTTCTAGGGTAATATTATTATTATTCAATACATATCTTATTGTACCTTTACCAAGTGAGTTTCTCTCTACCTGAAACTCCACCTACGCCCCCAGGTGAAGCTCTTGTTGTGACGTCCCAGGACGAAAGGTATAGGGGTTGTGACAATATGAAAACCTCACAACTTACCTTGGTATAAAAGTTTCTGGGATGCAATAAAAACCAAGTATTCGCAACTCTGGAGTTACTTCCTGCAAAATTGTATGAGGCAATCTCAGATTTGATAAAAGTACTCCTTAAGTCCCTACTCTGCTAGATATGTGTCCCAAGGACAAAAAGATCCCATAATCCTGAAAAAGGCACTTTCTCAAATAAGGTGAAAATAGATAACTACATGCTCATTAGTTAACATGAGTACTTAGAAAGCTTTTGACGTAATAGACCTAAAAACAAGTCTCCAAAATATGAAAATATTGAGCCTAGATGACTCATCTTTGCAGGTATTTGAAGAATATTAGTCCACGCCGATTAACTGGTCAGCTCTAAGAATTCTGGAGGAGACAAACGATCGACATGCTTAGGAGATCCATGATCTAACCATTATAGAACTTGAAGAAGATCTCAAGAAAATCAGGAAGGTATTTTCCTTGAAGAAAAAAGGAAAAAAGAAAACTACTGTTTAAGTTGAGAAAAGATATCAAGACCTGTATCCATAGATTCAAGGACATTTCTCATAGAGTCGGACATATTATCTCAAACATCAATAAGAACACTTCTCTGAAGCTCATCCAGGTTCTCGCACCGATCTCAACTAACATAGGAGTAGGCAGAGCAAAATCATTGGCTAATTTAGTGAAAAATTAGCTTGCAAGGAGGACTCCGGATACAAAATTGACAACTTCGGATACAAATCCAGAAATAACCGAGGAGAGAGGCTTTAGGTATGGGAACTCAGAGCAACATAATCGGTATGCCAGTTTCTTGAACCAACAGAAAATTGACTCGGTTACCACCAAAATCAATAAGTCTTGTAGTCTTGTTATTATCGACTGTTCTAAGCATTTATTCATCCACACCAACACGTCGCTCACCTTCACTATTGGGTTGTTGATGGTGGGGAATATTTAATTTACCCACAAAGTTCCATTTTGAAAGTCACACAATTAATTGTATGATGGATTATCTGCAAGAAAACTGACATAACTTATTTTTTAAAAAACTGAGCTGTTTTACTTCTAATTCAAGATACATCAATCCAAGCTCAAACCATCAACGAGAATCGTCGTTATATTTTCTGGCTTAATATAAACTTCTGTTGACTATAATGTGTTGTAAGCACTTCATAGTTCATCGCCATGCTATTTATAGCCACCAAAAGCTCTAATTAAAGAAAACAGACTACGAAAGAGCGCGTCAAAACAACACCCAGAACAAAACACTTAAAACCCATTAAGATTTTTTTTTTATTCGTGTATAAGTGTAGCCTGTACCACGAGGTATTAAAATGTTATCTCAATTTTAAGTCTTGCTTTACGATCGCTGCTTTGAGAATAGAGGGCTAAGTTACGGTCAAGTATGTAAATAGTACTGATAAAATACGCAGCCAAAGTGGAGCTCTTTGACATGCATTTTATGGCCTTTAAGTCTGGACGATAATGGTTGACAGGCGCGCAATACTTTGTTGTTTAAGGCCAATGAAAAATACCTTCAATATTTAGGAAATAAAAATATATAATATGTTGTGTTTACACAGCAAATATGCGTGAATGAGCCTTTTTGAAATGTTTAATACTTACGTAGATCTTTTTCATGTACCCAAATGAAGCGTAAATTTCAATTAACCACAGTATAAGTATCTCGGCACGCTGAAAGCGACATGTTTGCTTTTTAAAGTATAATTCATAAAATATTTCTTTGGTTTTAAAAGGGTCTGGTCCTCATTCATTAAGGGATCTTTTATGTTGTTGAAAATACGCTTAATATTCAACAGGAAGAAAACATCTCATGTCATCATTTTAATTTTTCTGTAACCCAACTCCTACACTTAATTTCTCTTCATGGCATAAGTTCAAAAAAAAAAATACAGAGAAAACTGAACTAGTGTTTTTAGGAAACGCGAAAATTTCCAGAGGCCACAGCACAAAACTTTCCATTAACTCAAAGTTTGTTTCTTTCCTTATTGTTGGCTGAACATTACAGGTTTTAAAGAGTAATTACACTGAAACTTTGTAACTATTTCATCATTAATTTAATTGAGTTTCTTGCCATGAAGTTATTAGCAATTGCAAAGCTTTCTCATTCCCGTAGTCGCTTTTTAGCCTTCCGGGGGTTTACTTTACGAGCCGTTATTAATTTTTCTTCATCAAGAAAATTAGCTTCAAACTAATGGGCCGATGCGGCTTTTACCATTTTCGCCAGCGTGTTTATAGAGCTAACCGTATTGTTTCCTTATTCAGTTGCCCGGCCGGCCGATGTTTTACTCGTATTAAAAACATTTTCAAATTACGGATTTTACGGTGCTTTGTTCATCTGCCCACTAATGGAAAACATTAAAATTTTGTTCAGAATGTGCGTTTTTAGGCAAATTGTTGGGTTTTCAATAAACATGCATTATCTGAATACTCATATTTCAACGTTTACAATAGCATGAAATAATCTAGTTTCCTGTAGATTTATGAGGATTCGTTTCCGTAGAATTTTACATAACATTTGGCGCAATAATATGCTTTAATAATACAATTGTTATTGCTAAATGAATAATTTCGTGTTTGTGTCTATTATATCACTCCTACTGACTGCGCCAAATGATACGCCTAAACTCGTACTTTTAATTTAACTGATGTGATAATACTCCAAAGTGCATGTACTTAAACAAAACAACAAAATAATTATCGAATAGTTAATTGCATTGGAAAGCAATAACAAACTGATAAATTGAATTGTTTTCTAGTCAATTATTTTCAATAGTCGTTATTTAGCATCGATTTGTATTGTGCTTTGACGCGTGGCGTTTGTTGGGGACGCGAAATTCGGCTGATAAATTTGCTTTTTGTTACCAAATATCGGAGGAATATATATTTATATAATGCAACGTATAGTGAACTTTCTATAGGATTACATCCTGACCTAGAACTGCGATGGGCATTATCAAATTTGATCAGGAAATTATTTGCTGACGAATCCAAACTGATATTAGTGATCATTCTGGATATCATAGGGCTACTATCTCAGTTTCAGAGAATCAAACGTGTGGTAATTGTATTTTGTAAGATGTTTTTATTTGAAATATGGATGATCTTGAGTAGGTGAGCAAGAGTAGGGACTAGATGGGTTTAGAACTTTCTTCACATCAACAAATCCAGTTCTTTATTCTCTGTCTCCAAGGTTTCTTGTTGATCAAGTCAATATGGTTGAGAAAAACATTTAGTTCTTGTTCTCTCAATCTACACTACCAAAGTATTCCAGAGGAAATACATTAGTTTGTTCATCAAATTTCGCATCGAACTGAAGATAAGTGGTGGTCAGGCAATGTCCAAACAGGGCAGCAGCAATGTCTCGGGAAAAGAACTAAGGAACGTCCAATGTGTGTGACTTTGAACAGGTCATCAAGTCCAGAAAAGAGCAAAAAACGATTTCTGGGAAGAATCATATGACCAAGTCAATAGAAGTTTGGGGAAATTCGCGAGTAAACAAAGCGTGGAAACTTCTGAAGAGCATGAGAATGAAGAATACTGATTCAGCGGGTATAAACCTCATAGACCTTAGAGAATAGCAAACAACTACACAGATCTACTAACAGAAGTTAGACCACAATTTCAAACTGATGGAGTTGACAACGACGAGATAAATGCCTAGACCAATGTTATATAAAATGCATTAAATCATATGAAAAACGGGAAGGCTCCTAGGCCTGACAACCTAAATATCGAACTGTTAGAAGTCGCCCTCCAGTAAAACTAATAGACATCTTTTCGAAGATCTGTAACATTTGAAATGTCACAAAAATATATTTATTGTTCTTAATTATTTTTATATATTATGGACTCATGTAAAAGTACTATTTCGTACACCTCGATCTATGATTCTTCTGACTAGTTTTCCTAACCTAATATCGAGAATTCTGTTGTTCCGAGTCACCTGTAGCGCTGTCATTTTTATGATTTTGATAAGCTTGACAGATTAAGAAAGAAAAGACAGAACCAATTTGGGTACCTACTTTTGACTTGCCCTTTTCTCTTTTGTTTTGGGACAGGTCGTCCAGATTTTTAGAATTTTAAAAATCTCAAAACTTTATCTTTGTTTTTGGCCATCGAATCCATATCCTTGAAAATTAACTACTCTACCAGAAAGTTTCCTGGAAAATCAACCGATTTTTGATTTTTGTGAAGTTTTTGGAAAGTGAGGTTACTATCGGCCGTTCAGGTATGTAAATTCCTTTTTCTCTCTGATGAATGAGTCCTTATATCCCCTCAATTAATTCAGGCATCTTCGGCAGGACGAAAAATCCGTGACTGCACTTCTCCAAGTGAGACCACGCTGTGCTGAAACTTAGAGTAAATCTAGACCCCCTTTACAAGGAAAGTCTGTGTCCTGTAAGAAGTTAATCCCCAACCATTATTTGGTTGTCTCGAGCCAGTTTGGTACCTCCAGATCTCAAATTTGTGAAAACTTCCGAGGCTTTACAAGGATTCCGTCCAGGGTTGTATAACTAATTACCTATGAGTGTCTTAAACGTACCATCTTAATTACCGTAACTTATTTTTACCTTTTCTTTATCGCCCCCTATCGTTTAGCTTTATTAGCTAATTAATATCTTTGTAAATTCAATTACCGACTTAAATTGTTTACCGGATAGTGGCGCTTAGCTAGAATAGCAAACTACTGTTTAAATAGAATTATTAAGTTAATTAATTAATTATTAGCATAGTCAGATATTGTCTTTTATTATTGTTTTCTCTATCATTATTTATTATCCAATAAGTATGCATTATGATAATTATTATAAATTTATTTCCGTAATATCGAGTACTGATCGATATAATATATTGTGGATTCATTAACCTTTAAAAGGTTCATTTAACTTTTAATTTCAAATCAATAATATGAAGGTTTACAAGGTAAACCAATATAAAATCTTTAGGTAGTCAAATTTAAGTTTTATGTTTACCTATTTTGAACTTTAAAGGTAAGAAGATAGAGCTCTTCCGGCAACCGTGACCCCTTGATTTCATTTAGCAGGTTTTTGATATTTATAACTGCCTAGGGATTATTTATTACCTTTCTGCATTGATTAATTTGTTTTTTATTGATTTGAATGACTTTGAGTCAAAAAATAAAGGTTAATTTTATTTTGACTTCAACATTTATACTTAGGTTATTCTCATCGCAAGTATCTATTTAATTGTTTTTAAATTTCAATCTTCTTATATACCTATTTAAATTAAGTTTTGCTTCCGTAAGCTGCTTGATTTTTTTTTTTAATAAAATTGGATACTGAACAAAATTCAGCTTTGAACAATTTATTTGTTTCAATGTTAATCAACAACAAGTTCGCCATCCAGTCAACAAATTGTTAATGAACAAAAAGCCATCTGGTCAATAAATTATTGTTTTAAGAATTACAAAGCTTGTGTTTTTATTGAAGGAGTTAAATGTCAGATAGGTATTGGTTTTGTTTTACTTTTTCAGATTTTTGTATTTATCTTTTTAAATAATAGCTAATTATTTGAATAGTGTCTAGTTTGGCTATTCTTTTATAATCAAAATAATTTTCTACAAACTAGTGGCGCCCTCTCTTTACTGTACCAACACCAAGGACCACCCCAAGCTAAAGAACCACTGAGCATAGTCGAGCACAATTATGAGCATTCTTTTGTTTCGATAAAAGAGCGTTACATAAATTGGAGACAACTAATGGTTGGGAATCAACTTCTTACAGGACACAGACTTTTCTTGTAAAGGGGGCCCAGATTTACTCTGAGTTTCAGAACAGCGTGGTCTCAGATTTGTCAATTTCCACTTGGAGAAGTGCAGTCACGGATTTTTCGTCCTGCCGAAGGTGCCTGAATGAATTGAGGGGATTTAAGGACTCATTCATCAGAGAGAAATAGTTATTTATGTATCAAGGAAACTATGGGGTATTAATACCCCAGGGCATACTTTTCACTATCCTTTTTGCTGACGACCAGCTTCAGATAAATTTGACTCAGGTTACATGCTGCCAGAACTCCGACAAGTTCATAAAACTTGGGACTAAGTATAAATATGGAGAAAACGGAGTCTATGACAGTTGCGGACGACTTGGCAAATGACTTAGATCTAGGACATTGTGTGATGAAAAACTGCACTTTGTTCAAATATCTTGGTGTTATCCTTTCTTCCAATGGTGAAAACGCCTTAGACATATCGAATAAAGTCGGTCAAAGGCGAAGAGTTATTTCCCAACTCAATTCGTTATTATGGAGCAACAAAATAACAAAAAGAAACAAGAAAATAATATACTATACCGTTATTGATACTATAACTACGTGTATGGCTTAGAAACCTGGGAACTAACAGAAAGGGACAGTAAAAAGCTCTTAGCTGTGGAAATGGATTACTGGAGAAGATGCAGCAGAACATTCAGACTAAATCATATAAGAAATGAAGAAATAAGACGATCGATGGAAGTAGATGGAACTATTATAGACACGTTTGAATCCGAAAGACTCACATGGTAGGTATGCCATTTCGAAAGAATGGACACGAACCGGTGGCCAAAGAAAGTTTGGGTTTGGATCCCACCAGAGCGCAGAAAGCGCGGTAGACTACTTACTAAGAAGCTGGAGAAATGACGTCATGGAGGCCATAGAAAAAAAAGGCCTTCAAGAAGGAGACTGGTGGAACCGAGACCTATGGAAAGTGAGAAGCCAGAAACCACTTGCTGATATATATACCTACCTATATCAAGTCCAGAAACATCAATTACTTTTTACTTTAATCCCAAATTTTCCTGTCGTGAAACCCATTCGCTGTTTTTTACAAATCCCTAACTTTGACGAAGTCTTATATATTCATTTAATTTTTTGTACGAGTGTTTGCTTTGCTTTGTTCAGCTCTATAGCAGCTCCTCCAGTCTTTGTTGTTAGGTTAAGGAGAAGATCTAAATTCTCTCCCTGTTCGTTGTACCATGTAAATTTATCAGTTTAAATATCAAACACCTGCGAGTATTTAGCTTAAATCGCATTACGAATCTTCACCCTCTATTCACGGGTCTTTAATACCTTTAATACAAACATTTTGGACAAAAATAACATGACAGGCTAAGGAGTTTTATGATCCATTAGTTGTTGTTGAAATTTTGGTTATAGAGAATAAACCTCAGCTCTGACATAATAACAAGTTTAGGAAGTAAACAAAAGCACAACACACCCCTAAAAAAAATATAAAAAAAGAACTAAAACTACCCTCACATTTTATATCGATATTGGTCGTTTCGTCTATATTGTCTTGCCATATATCAAGTATCGTCTTATACTTTCATGTGTGTTTTTTTTCCCTTATCTCGTCCGGCG
Source organism: Ceutorhynchus assimilis (assembly GCA_917834065.1). Taxonomy (NCBI): domain Eukaryota; kingdom Metazoa; phylum Arthropoda; class Insecta; order Coleoptera; family Curculionidae; genus Ceutorhynchus; species Ceutorhynchus assimilis. Next base: position 13,291,837 of record OU892281.1, read on the forward strand.
AAACCCAATTTTCCGAAGTGACTGTAGCAAAAAGGCCCCGGAAAGATTTGCAAGCGACATTTAATAGTTTATTTATTTCGATTACTCTGATAAACGTACCGATTTCGCTTCTATAGAGGGTTTTTCCGGCTGGGCCCCCCGAAAACATGAAAACAAATTCAATTCTCTTGAAAAATGTATATACGCGGCGCTTGTTTTGCTCTATATTATACTGATACGAGTCCCAGATTTAATCCTGATAAAAACGAAGGAAAGTGGGTAAGAAGCTCCCCAACAACAAACAGTGACGTGCATAAACCTTTGAGTTTTCATAGGAAAAATGAATATGCTTTATTATGCATGGGAAAAGCTGCTTTCAGTTAAGCCAATGCGTCGTATATGGCATGCCTGTCCGCCATAACTTAAAAATATTTATAATGACGATAATAGTTGTCCCACTCGCCTATCAATTTGGATATTTTTTTAATTGTAGGAAGTCGGGATGTTTGTATTGTCTGATTTTAAATAGGCTTTGGATTGGATCTCTCTAGCTCAAAAAGTCATCAACTCAATATCAAAGTTCATAAATTCAACTTAACCCTTCCATTTTCATAAATGAAAAACTATATACCATTATTTTAATAAATTCGCCCCTTTAGGCTTTATACCTATTATGATTCCAGATAAAGCCCAGGTGGAAATTAGTTCTCGCCTCAATTCGTATAATAAACAATTTCATTGAGTAAAATTCGCCCTGTAGCAAGCCGAAGCCGGTCGATGGCCTTTAAAATGATATCGAAAAACATATGCCATAAGCGCCTGTATAAAAATTCAAATTATTTGTAAGATAATGCCCGAGTTGCATTCTGATTTAGTCGAAGTAATCGTCCCTAATTACATAATGACACGCTGGTAAAAAAAACGGGGCTGAGAAGAGATAGAAGACCGCAGGCCACCAGCCGGCATATGGTTGGCAAATGGGCGGTTTGCGGGACAGAAAGTGCATGCTTTGCGGAGAGAATGACGCTTCTGTATCTCAAAGGATTCGGGAAATTAGTACGGCGACCCTGTTATTAAATGGCCTGGAATGGCTTCTCTGAGCTTACATTTAATTTGTAAATGACAATTTCAATTCCAATTTTATTCCGGCACCTGTAACTTTCGAAAAAAAATTCTGTCACTCACAATATGAATGTGCGAGGCTCTATTCTGCTGTCAATCAACCAAGCGAACAGAAAAAAAACTCGCGTTGCAATTTTGCGCTTGTTAGTTTCAATTCTGAGCCTTTAGTAATTCAACAATGAATATGTTTTAAAGTTTGACATGCCGAAACTTCTCTGCGCCACTGAAACGCATTACGGCAAAAATTTATTAATTAACCGTGTCCTTTGAAGTAATAACACGGTAGATTTACTTCTAAGAAAAGACACGGCGAAATGAAAATGAAATATGTTCGCAATATTTTCCTTGAAATTAGTGTGTTATGACAAATGTCGACAATTTACCGCGAGGGAGGTGCTTTATGAATCATTTTTGAATAATTTATTCTAAAATTAACTTGTGGAAAATGATCAATTCAAGCAATTTTCTAATGATGTTGTAGTATAACATACCCGGGTTCGTTCAGTAAGATTGAACGGTGAGAATTTTTATTACCTTTTAAACAACAGATCTTCTGAAAAACGAAATAAAAAAAAAACAATAGGACATGCGCCCGACATAGCAAATATTTGGGAAATTTAAGGGAACGTCTACTTTATTATTAAAGTAAATCGTACCGTTCTCATCCTGGAACTAACGAGGGGAAAGAGCACGGCAGAGAAACCCTCGATCTAACATTCCTCAAAAATCTAAACATACTCTGTAATTTTAATAATAATTATGAATTATTAATTCAATAATTTAAGTCAATAAAAGTTTAAATTAGGTACCGCCCCCGTTCTTGTGCTAAAATTTCAATTACACACATTAAATTCAATCAACACTACCTACATTCAATACTAAAGAGTTTTTTTTGTTAGTTAGCCAGTTTCCCAGCAGGTACTGAGGTCCCATACGGGAAGCTACTCAGCTATAGTTGTTTTTGTGCCAATATCTCTAGATTGATTATTTCAATTTGCTAGGATATTCCCTCGTCAGTGTAGGAAAATGTTAGTAAATTTAACAGGGCCCTAATGTACGCTCTAAATTCAAAAATCAAAATCCCAGCACACAATTTTTCTAGGTTTTAATTCACTTTATCTGTATTGTTTACAGCATGAAACGATTTTTGTTAAATACACGAACAATGCACATGTTATAAAAAATGTTACAAACAAACAAAGAAAAAAACATAAAAATGAAAAAAATTATACTTGTATAAATATTGAACACAAAATAACAATTATTCAACTGACCTGTGCTCGCTCCTTGACACACACACTAATATCAAATTGGATTGAACAGTCAGTTCAATGCAAAATAAAAATAAAAATTGAATAATTAATAATTACAGACACGCGTCTAAGGGACCAGCCCAGCTTGTTCTCTAGTCTAGTTGCGTATTCTCTACCCACCCTTCGCTTCGGTACTTTCCTGTTGCGGCGCGTCTCGAAAAACTTCACGGCGCATACAAGGTTGCAACATTAACTTTTATTCAGAAAACGTTTTTTTTTTTAAGTTAAGATTCAAAGAAATAATATTTTAAAGAGGTGGTTTTCCTCAATGTGCAACGTTGTTTCTCGGATACTTTCCTCGAGACGTCCTCGACAGCATCCATACCATTACCAATATCTCCCCTCTTTTAGAGGAGGAGGTATAAAAGTCAACCGCCACCCATCCACAAACATCGAGCTTGAGGAAGCGGCTAATAAGGTAAATCTCATTCAGTGTAACCTGCACCACAGTAAGGCGGCTTCGACAACCTTATGCCGCCACCTAGAAGTGGCGTAGGACACAATAGCACTTATCCAAGAAACTTAGATAAGATAAAGTAAAATCATAGGTTTAAGCACACTAAGGCCCGGTTGTACAAATAAGGGTTCAACACAGGTTCTGTTGAATTGCAATTCACTGTTGAACATGGTTCAGAGTTTCGAGTGTTGTACCACTGCAGGTTAACCTGAACTATCAGTTGCAATGCCCACAATAAAAAGAAGGAAGAATAGGCACAACAACATCCCATAACCTATCAAAGTTAATAAACCTATAATTTTTTGTGTGTTTACCTGATTTCTATTTATTTTATTTTATTTTCATATTTTTGTTACACAGCAGGACAGATCACAGATGCAAAATTTCATCTTTAATAAATCTCACAGCTTGTTTCTCCAACCTGAATCTGTCCTTGAATTATTCTTTATCATTCCAAATGTTCCAATGATCCGGGGGGGCTTTATTTGAAATTGATGCAACTTTACGTACATGCAAATGACGTCATTTGCGTGTATGCAAAGTTGCATCAATTTCAATTAAAGTCCCCCTGTTCGATTTCTGAATACCTGTGGGGCTCGGAGGTGTGCAACATTATTAAATAATTTTTCCTACAACTGCCTCTGAAAATGCAGTTTTTCGCACGCTAGGCAATCTATGAAAATAAAGTCCGTCTTTGGAAGACTTCAGGCGCAGACCAAATGCCAAAAGGCAACCTAAGAAATCTATTACACCCAAAAGGCGTACCAAATGTTGGAGGCTGAACATGCGGAATTGCGTCATTTTTCAAGGTTATGGTGGCTTGTGGAAAACTCCCCGAAGCCATCAAAACTAGATTTATAAGCTTTAATGACACTCTCTAAAGATTTTGAAAAATACATTTGCTCCCTTGCTAATCGAAACTAAAGGTTTTGATAAACTTAGAGATAAATAACCTGGTAACCCAAAGGCAGTTGGTTCTCAGCATCAGCAACAATGAAATCAACTAGCGACTCAACGCCATTGACTCTGCACAACAAACTGACCTCTCCAACGGGTTTGATTTTAAAGCTTTCGCTACCATATAAAATTGAAGTAACTTTTGTGGACTTCAAGTCATTAACAAATTTTAACTTTTCCAAAATATGAAGTGGTAAAACACTCACCTTTGCTTCAGTATCAAGTTTAAAATTTACTTGCCCTTGACCCATGTTAACTTTTTGCTTCCAAACTTTCTCTTGTGAATTAGAATTTTGTACTTTTTTTTTCGATGAATTAAATATTTTAACGGAGTTCACATAAAATTGCCCATCACTACTTTCTGATTCATCACTACTCTCATTAGATTCATTCTTCTCTACATCATGCACTTTTTTCTTCAAGCTTTTTCCAGAATTCCTATTTTCTTTTACTTTCATGAGCGACTTATGTCCATTTGTACACACAGCTGCAAAATGATTCCTGTTCTGGCATTTTGCACAAGAGTAGGTAGTATATAGGTTTTCTGGCTCAAAAAGATACGATACAAAAATACAACCATCCCCCTACCACACAACTTACTTAAGATACTACCATCCCCCTACCGAAACCTGTGTCCCCCTACTGGGTCACTTAAGGTACTACACACAACCATCCCCCTACCCCAGCCCAGTATCCCCCTTTCGCGCTCTCAAAAAAATACATCAACTTTCCCTCCACCGCAATTTTCCTGTAATAATTCCCCTAGTTTCGATCTCAAGCAATCCCTCTTCCAAGTCAGGTGAAAACCAGCAAAACCAGCACGAACCAGTGAAAAACATCACAAAACCAGCTAAACCAGCATAAAACCAGCAAAATCCAGAACAAAACCAGAAAAATTCAGCACACAAAACCAGCAAAATTCAGCAGAAAACCAGCATAAAATATAAGGGGATGATCGTGTGTAGTATCTTGAGACTTGAGAGGGAGGGGGATAGAGGCCGCGATAGGGTGTAATAGGTTTCGGTAGGGGCATGGTAGTATCTTGAGTAAGTTGTGTGGTAGGGGGATGGATGTATCTTTGTATCGTATATTTTTGAGCCTGAAAACCTATAGGTATACTAACTACTCACAAGTATTTCCCTAGGCTGAACATTTACCATTTTTCAAGTGTTTATAACCACAAAACTTGCACAAGATTGAAGACTGTGGTACTCCAGTTGATCTAGAATCTAGACGATGACGACGCATATAGAATGCACTCTATCTCTTCTAACTGACGCTTCGCTTTGTAGCCCTTTAACTTGGGTTTTGTTAATCTCAGAGGCACGACACACATCTATAGCGTTAATCAAGTTAAGCTTACTTTCTCTCAAAAGCCTTTTCTGAGTATTTTTGTCAGCAACGCCTATCACAATTTTATCTCTAACCATGCCATCTTGGTCCTTGTAGCTTGTAATTTTTACAGCTTTTCTCAGCTCTGTCAGAAAACTGTCAAATAATTGTAACCTTTTCCAATTGTTCCAAAAGTTCTGGTTTTTCTAAATATCTGGAACATCCAATATTTTTCATCAAAACAATCATATTCGATACACATGACGAAAAATGCAAAAAACTTTCAATTTAGTCTTCTCTAGGTCTAGGACATTTTTTTACTTTATCCATCTGATTCATAATGATCCAGTCTTCTCTTCCAAAATACATTTTCAACGTTTCAAATAGGGCTGTTACAATACATGGACTGCAAAATAAGTCTCTCACTACCTCTCTTGCTCTCTTAGATTCTGCAAATAATGTACCTTGACTTCCAGGATCTTCACTTCTCATCATATTTTTTTGATCTCCATGTTCATTTCGCTCCTTTCTGTTACTTTCCATAAATTTTGGTTGATTTTTCTTAGCGTTGTGTTATTTGGTATTTTTTATAAATAAATTTTCTGACTTTTTAAGCTCGTCAACTACTTTCGGATTTCTCAAAAATAAAACACTTTGGTTCTCAGGTTCATCGCCCACTTTGGATTTTTCCACCCATTTATTTATTCTTATGTACTCATAACCGTCATCGTATTTATTTGTTGAACATATTTCCGAAACGCAGCCAGAAATTTCGCTATTTGATTCAGGCATTTTCTTCTTCATCAAGCAATTCCATTTGAAGTTTAAGCATTCTCAATTCAATTTCCCTTTTTTAATGTCGAATTTCGTCTATTTTAGAAGTACTAGCACCACCCCAGTAGCACACAATGTTGGTCCCATGTTGCGGATACATTGGACCAATATTGTATGTTGGCCCAATATTGGAATTTTTTAGCCAACATTGGACATTTATTAGCAATACAACTTCTTTCATCGTTATAATAATATATTTATCCAAGAATGGGCCAATATTCACAAACAATATTTTTATCGGCAGCATATAGCCAAGATTGGTTACATATTGGCAATACATATTTTTCTTATATAACAGTGACATATTTATCCATCATTGAACCGATAAGCACAAAAAAATTGTTTTTTTTTTGCATTATTGAGCCAATATTGGCAATACAACTTTTTCTAATATTACCATAGTATTGTATCCATTAATGGACCAATATGCACAGATAATGTTTTTATTTGCATTATTAAGCCAATATTGGATATAATATGGCAAAACAAATTTTTCTAATATAACAGTGATATATTTATCCATATTGGCTAAATATTGTATATGGGTCCAATATTAGCAATTTGTAGCCAATATTGGTAATATATTGGAGATTAATCTTTTTCCTACATTATTATTATATAATATGTGAATCCAAGATTGATCCAATATTGGATCCAATCCATGTTTGGCAATATCTTTTATTCATGTATATTTAATATTTATCCAATATTGGTGATATATAGGAGATGTACCTTTTCCATATCAATCAGGACTACCGAGAGAGGGCACCACGCGCTACTGATGGCCTTGCTCTTTCCTAATGTTTGAGTTTCCTTCAAACTTGTTTCTTTAAGTTGGTGTGCTTCTCGAAGCTGGAAATCGGTCTAGTCTGCAGGTGTTGGAGCTTTGGTTAAATACATGTGTTTTTTCAAAAAAATATTGTAAATATTTCCAGGAAATATTGTAAATATTTCTAGAAGAAATATTTCATATTTATTAATTGGTAATATTGGAGAAATATCTATATTCACTATCGGATTCATATAAAAAGTATACATTGTGCCAATCTGAAAAACAAATATTGGGTATATTTCTAAAAGCAATATTACATGTTTATTAATAATCAATATTGGGACAATATCTTTCTCCAATATCGGATTTATATTTACAATATATATTGGGCAACAAAAAAATCTGCCGTTTCGATTCTTGGGCCAATATGTAAATATAATATTTTAACAATATTGTTGTGCTACTGGGGCAGTACCCAATAATGGCAGATTTTGACATTTTTTGTCTTTTTTTGCAAATCATCTCCATTTTAGATAGTAGAAGCTTTAGCACTAACCTTTTTATTCAAATCAACATTGTCGAGATCAAAGCCAAATCTTTTCAAAACTCGAAGGACCAATTTTGTTACAACTTCAATTTATAAGAGCTTTAGCTGCTAACAAATAAAAATTGCACTTCTTAAAAAATGAATATTCGGGACAACTTTTTTTAACACATCTAGGTATGTATCTATTCTGACTAATGGGACACTTTCACGTGCCGGGAATATGGCAAATTAAATTAAAAAATTCGATTTTTAAATAATTAATTTTTTTTTTCGAAAATAAGCTTTTTTTTCGGAAAAAAAGTATACAGATAGTATTAGAATGACTAAAAGAATAATTTAAATATGTTTTTGTTAAAAATGTGAAAGTGGCCCATTGTCAAAACTATTGTGACCAGTTTTGTCAGGCTCGGCGGCCCTGTGCCTACGTTGAATCTCTAGGCTGGATGACGAGCTAAGGATGACCTCTGGAGGCTCACAATGGTCCTAATGTGGCCTAGGTGCTGTGGCATACCACCCTCCCAAACTTACAGATATAGATAACGTTATTTCAATAATAGAATGGAAAGATAATTCAGCTACCTTTAGAGTAAAACAATTAGAAAACTAGAGTTGATTTTGGCTCGGTCTCAGGAGCCTCACAACTTTGGGCATTCACAAAGAGCAATGTCGGCAAATTTTCCGAGAATGAGAAGCTCAAAGAAATTAGCGAAGATTGTATTATACATTCAACTTTGAATGTACCATCAAAGTTGACCATTCTGAAATGTAGTTTCGTAGGTACTTGTTTTTTTTATGCTTCACATCCATTTTTGAATAAACCTGATATTGATCTCTGATCATACCTATACATAAAGCTAAATATAAATCAGTGTGATGCACAAAAAGTAATTTTTAAGGCCTCTGAAATATAAACATAACGCGATATTGCGTGCTTTAATGCTGTTTTTATCACGCGCCCGGATACATAGAAAGCATTTTAAAAAATCCACTTTAAAGAATCAGAAAAGCGAAACAAAAAAAACTGAAAGCCGTTAAACTAGGGGGTGTACAGCGCAAACATGCGAGCAAGTTGGCAAAGTGAACGTGACATTTTTTTTATTAATGAAGCAAAAAAATATAATGAAAATCAATATTTTGTATTTACCTCATTTCATTTCAGGGAAAAAAGCTGCTCTATAAACAACCGAAAAATCTGTTCAAGAATACATTTTGGACGTTGGCCAAGTGCACTATCCCCAGATTAAAACTTCTTAACAGGCGCATTATAAAACAGTCAATTATCAAAAAATTGTTTATTTTTCTGTTGATATTAAAATCGTGTTCGTTTATGTTTATCGGGCCGCTAGCTATTTAGAAACCTAATTGATTATTGGATAACATCTTTAAAAGTTTTTGGGTTTGATTTATTGAAAATGTATGCTCATGCCTCATGGAAAAAGGTTCAAATGAAAAATGGCTTACAGCAACTTATTAAGATAAAGTTGTGCATCTGCTTACTAATAAATCCTAATGCATTCATCATTCCAAAGCTTTCAAAGCTAACATTCTCCATGTTATTTTTCTCGTTGTCTACTTTAGGTAATCTCATCTAAAAGCCACATGCAGCTTTTGTGTGAGAAAGCAAGTGCACAACTTTTCGAGGATTAAAAGATTATGGGGGCGAAAGTCAAAAGAGACCCAAGCCACACAGATGTATTATCCATGTATCTATGTGAAAGCGTTGGAAAAACACTTTTAAAAAACCATTAATTTCCTGGCCTGTCTGCTAGGGTTTAATTTAAATTTTTTACCTCCCTGAATTCTATATCAACAATTGTCATTACAATATAAGTAATCCGAGTTTTGCATTTTTCACATGGCTAATACTTCTTCAATAACCAAATACAACCTAACACGGAATAATAAATAATCCAAATTTAATTGTACCAGTTAACCTGATGGAATACTTTATGCAAATTGTTTCAATCCCACTTTAAACTTAACATTTCTCTCTATTTTATAAGTACCTATCTACATATTTCTAGCTACATTTAATGACTTTTTGATGAGCACTAGTGCGGTCATTTAATTGAATGCTTAGCATTATTATTGAATTTGAAACATAAAGTTTAATGATGAATATATTAAATTCAACATTATATTGCTTCAAAAGTATTTTGGTAGAAGAATTACAGTTTTATAGTTTTAGTTGTCCGGAAGCGGAGAAAACTTTAGCAATTTCTCACTACCTTTGAATTGCATACCTAAAAAGTGGCCCTTTAACAGATAGCCTAAACAAAAAGTTAAACTGTATTTACCAGGGAAAACAGGTTAGAGATGCTAAATTACCGTGTTTTTGTTAAGTTTACAAAAGCTGAAATATGTTGTCTAGGCTTCCAACTAACGACTAATATTAAAATTCGTTTAGTATATCAAGATTCAAGATTCAAGATTCATTTATTTTCCAAAATCATAATACAATTAATGTATACAGAGCAAATTATTCTAAATTAATGGAAAAAACATATGTACATGTGCCTAGGCCATAGGCCTGTTTGCACACAGAAACTAAACGGTTACTAATAGCGATTCGTAATTTATAATATAAAGAATAGATATAGTTATAGTAATACAAAAAAAAATTAGAAATTAGTCTTAAAAGACCTATAGTGAATAACAAAAATGTCAGCATGAAAGGCACCTGCGCGCCTACACTTCAGATCTGTTGTCTTTTCTGAATCGAAAATATAATTAGCATAGCTGTTATTATGCCTTGTGTAATCCAGGGTTTTAGTTTAGTTTGTTTGTTGGTGTTTTTTTTTTTAATTGTAGAGCCTTGAATTATTCTACGTAGAGTATCTATAAACAGACTTGTGGAAGCTTCACTATCATGCATCATGGTTACCTCGTCCCAATTTTCACGAGAAAGTTTATTTTGTAATAATGTATAGTCCATTTTTTCTATAAATTTTGTTTCCTTTATTATTTTAGGGGTGTTTGTTTGAATTAAAAGTGCAACTGTGTAATGATCTGATAAGTTGTTTTTTACAATAAATGGCGTAAGATCAAGATTATTACTATTAGTGGTACCCCCAACAAAAATGTGGTCAATGCATGATTTTGAGTCATCTGCTACCCGTGTGTAATCATTTATATAAGAAATATATAGCCATATTTATAGAGACAGTTCAAGTAGTCGTTTGTGTATTTATTTGTTTGCGAAAGAATATCAATATTGATGTCGCCTATAAATAGTTTTAGCTCCTCGCTCTTTGCTTTTTGGGTGTTTTTGGAATATCCATCCAAGCTTGATATAAAATCATCCTCATTGGTGGAGGGGAGCCTGTATATTGAATCGATTTTAATTGTTGTATCGTTTAATTTAAATTTGATTGATAAGTAATTGAAAAGGTTCACAGTGGTTATTTTTGAGGTAAATTTTATACATTTGTTTATATATATTATTAATCCGTCATTTTGATTCATTTTAGATTCATTGTACAGGCATTCATAACCAGGTATGGCAACTGAGGACAAATCTTCAAAGTTCCTTGTTTCTTGTTTCAGATAATACTACTAGATGTGCTCTTATTCTTGAGCGATTTAAAATTACTATTAGTTCATCCAAATGCTTTCTTAGGCTAGATATGTTGAGATGTAATATCAATAAATTGCTTAAATAAAAGTCACTTACATAGTTGTCGAGTTCTTTGAAGTCTATAATGTTCACTTCTTTTTTCTGCTTGTCATTCAATATTTCAAGAAAATCTCTTTGATCCATGATTCGCACAAAAACTATCCACTTTATACCTACTTATCTTACCTATTACCAAAGAATTTTTTTTATTTTTTATTTTATTTTTTTTTTATTACCAAAATTTATTGTCTAGGATTCTTATGTTTTGTTTTTTTTTTTATCCTCATTTTTATCTCCACGATCCCTCAGAGAGTTTATTCTTGCTCTGGAGATTCTTGGAGTTCCTAATGTGTTTGTGGAGTGCTTGTTTGGCTTTGGTATTTTCGGTTCCTCTCTATATTGTGTTTGCTCCTTACTAGAGTCGTTCAGGTCTGGTTGTGGATTTGGTGTTGGCGGTGCACTGTGATTAGGAAAAAGCTCTTCCTTTGTAATTTCTGGGAATGCGAAGTTTCATTCTTCGTCTTCCCGTAGATCTTCTACTGTATAAGTTGTTCCATTAACTATGAAGGTATTTTTAACTATCTTTGCACTATATTGCTTTGATTTAGCTGATTTATAATGGTTATACAAAATGTTTTGTTCCTGGCTTTGTTTTTGCGACAGATCGTTAGCAATACTGTAGGCAGTTCCCCTTAGTTTTTTTACGTTTTTAAATACATCCTGCTTTGTTTTTTCTCTGGTGAACTTAACTAGTACAGCTCTAACTTTATTTTCTGATCTTTCACCAATTCTATAGAAATTATCTAGGTCGAAATTTTCTATTTTGACTGAAAGTTTTTCGAGAAAAAATGATTTGAGATCTTCTTCTAAGGTTGAGCTCTCTGGGAGGCCAAAAAGTACAATGTTTTTTTTACGCATGATATCGTGCAGATTGATTTTTTCTGATATAATTTGATTAGCGCTTTCTAAGGTTTTCACAGTATCCTTAATTTTTGAGATCTCCTCTTTGTATGTTTGAAAATCTTTTTTAATTTGCTTTATATCTTGACTTATACCATTATTTGATTCTTGAACAGATTTTAAAAGTGCATATATTTCATCATTGCTTATCGCCATTGCCGGCCGCTTAATCAGATGTTGGTATCGTAGGCTTTTAACGAGCCAAGGAATGTCTCGTTTTTATACTGATAAGACTTTGTTTATTTATATTTGAGGTTCACTAAAGTGGCGATTTCTATTGATTTATCAAATATTTCCACTTAAAACATCACTTTTCACTGATACTATTTTTCACTACTCATAAAGCAATATGTTTTACGCATTTTGGTATAACTTTAATTATAAACTTTCAACTATTTCCGGCTAAACGACATTAAATTTCGCTGCCATATAAATATACGACCTCGCAATATCACTATCATCCATCTACTACAAAGCAAATGAGATTTGATGACGCGTGAAAGGTAAACTTTTATTGTGAATTGATCGTTGAATCATATAGACACACAAAAAACAAAGTAATTTCAGCACTCATGGTCTGCAAAAACATGGCAGGTAAAACATGGGGTTGTAACCCATCAATCTTAAGATGGATGTGTACCATGATAGTGAGACCTATCATCACCTACGTAGTGGTAGCCTGGTATAGCCGAACCCAGCTAGTAACAGCTAGGAAAAGTGCAGACTCGCGTGTCTGTATAACAAGAGCAATGAGATCCCGCCCAACCGCGACGTTAGAAGTGATTCTAGACCTCACACCTTTTCCTAATATTGAAGTGAGTTGCCAGTGGATCATGGAGAAGATAGGTTTGCAAAGGAAAACGCACCTTGGTAGAACTTTTCTTCTCCCAAACTGTGCACACCTCATCGATCTACCAAAAGACGTGATTGATGATAAATTCAGTTTCGAGAAAAACTTTTCCATCTAACTAAGTACAAAAAACAGATGGAACATGGAATCTATCCAATCCCTTAAAACAGATACCATCAAATGGTACACAGACGGTTCCAAAACTGCTGAGGGAACTGGAGCCGGAGTATTCAGGCCACGGACCAGATACTTGGAGCCAATGGGGAAATCACCCAGCATATTTCAAGCGGAACTTCATGCGATCGGAAGATGCGTGCAGTTCAACCTGAACAGAAGTTATCGGAAACGAGAGATTATAATAATGTCTGACAGCCAAGCAGCTATCAAAGCATCGTGATCACCAGTCGTCAATTCTAAGACAGTATGGGAATGTCTACAGAAACTCAATGAACTGGGAAAACAAAATAAAGTAACCCGCCTCTAGGTGCCCGGACACATAGGTGTCGAGAGCAACGAATGCGCAGACAGACTCGCAAGAACGAGAACGTCTTCTCCCTTCACTGGACGAGAACCATTTTGCGACGTCGGAAATGCGCACCTCAAAGAAATCCTCAAGAAAGAAGATAATCGGCTAAGGAATAAACAATGACTAGAACAATATAGAGTACGGTTCACGGAGAAGAGACACCTCACCATCTTCTACTGAACTGCGATGCCGTTAGTCTCTCAAGGATGAAGTGCCCTAATACAGTTGGAAGATATTCCAGCCCTGGAACCGCAAGACATCCTAAAATTCCTAAAGGACCTAGGACTGGAACTTTGAGCAGGAAACCCGAAGTAAGCAGCGAAGGAGGGGTACAATAGATCAACCTTGGTCGCGGTACAACTGACACCTCCAACACACACATAGGTAAATTTTTTCTGTAAAGATAAATGGGGAAAATACTACTTCTGGACCCATCAAAAATGTAGTGAATATGAGAAACCAATTATTGAATACAAATTTGAATTATTTTATTCTGTTATTCCTATGCCGGGTTTATTCACCTTTCGATAAACTATCAGGTCATGCAATCTGACAGATAAAAACGCAATCCATAAATTGGTCTTGTAGAGAGTAAACAGCAAGTTTATCAAAAGATCAATAATTAAGAGTTAGTGTTATAGATCTCTCAAGTTAGGGACATCTTGCGACACTGTCTGAACTGCTAGAAAATTCGCGAATAGACTTTTACCGCGTAATAGTCTGGCGACTGCGAGACGAACGGAAGCGAATTATCTAGACAATTCTAGAAGCAACGACGCGCTATAAAACGAAGTCGGTCGTCAAGTATGTCGAGAATAAGTTGTATGCCAGTATTAGTTATCGAATAATTATTCGATAATAAGACACTGAGTTGTGATTCAAATACCTATTCTTTCTAATACTTTCTGTATTGAATGACGAGTAAAAATGGTCAATCAAAATACAATGAATGTTGCAAATTTCCAAATGATCAAACTCCATTCTCCAGAGATCTCGTGACAAAAACAAATAACTTCTATTCCAGCAGAGAAAGAACGAGGCACTCAGAGAATAGGTGTTACTAGGCACAGCGCTATGCATGCGTCCCAAAGGGGATAATCATTTATGGAATACGTCCCCGGGTCCCTGGGCTCTCATCAACGGTCGATAACTTTAACCAACTTTCAGCCTCTCCTGAATATCCCCGATGTTTTAAAGTGATTGAACGTCAAGCAGATTAGCCTGACGAGGAGAGAAGAATGGAATTACATTTGAGTTGCAGTGTGACCTTGGGGAATTAAACTTCGAGTGCTTTGCATTGTCTTGCTAATGAAGTTTTTATTTTTCTAAAAATATCTGGTGCAATTCCTTTTATACCTATAAATAGGTGATACCTACGTGTGAAGGGTGTAAACCGATATCCTGGCAGCTTAGAAGCCGTAAAACAATTAACAAAGTAAGCAAGTGTCGTAAACGAGCAGTTTACTAAAATGTTTCGGGAGTTTTCGCTTTAAAGCTGAGGAAAAAAATATATGGGTTTGTGTAGGTATTTTAGGATTTACGAGGGAAAATTGTTCATAAAGCAATTAAAAGAAGGTCGAGTTACTCTAATAGTTTAGCTTAAGTATATTGAGGTGCAGCTCGACATAAAAAAAAATTCTAGATGGTGTAGCTCCTCAGTTTTCATGAGCAACCATACTTGGCTCTATTTAATTCATTTTTACTTTTTTCATTAGCTTATCTTTTTCTTTTATAGTAATTTTCTTATGTACAAAATCCTCTTTCATTCGGCTTTATGTTGTACAACTTTGAACTTCTCAGCACCATCCTGCATTCCATTTCTAGTTGTTCGTCTAGATGGCATTTGGTAGAAAGCTTCCTGCATCGAGATTGATCAAGTAATGACGTTTGAATTTGCTAACAAAAATCCAACAGTTTGCATGGAAGAATTACTGCTTGGTTGCCCATTATCAAGGCATAATATCCTTACCTACCACAGTTAGTATAGTAGACTGGTAAATATATGTTATATCAGTTTAAGTTGAGCGACACATTACAAATTTATACAATACACAAGAGGTAGAATCTTACCCCCATTTCTGCGTGTACATTAGGAAAATTTGCTGCCCCTTGAAACAAGGTCAACATGTAATCATTTGTTTGGCTAACTAGTTTCTGAAGCTATTATAGTTAGGGTCGTATAATATCTGGCGAAACATATTTAGCGCGAAAACAGGTAGGAACTGGCTGAACTGTTTTTGAGTTTTCCTTGGGACAATTGAATGAACCATAAAATATGTCCTGAGCAGTTGTAATTGTGCTCCCTGGCAATTATTTACGTGCAACTTTCACGAAATGGATACACTGAAAAGTTTTCTTTAAAGCGAAGGCTCTAATAATGGTATTTCAAATGATTTACCTGGATAGCCTTGACATTCACATTTTTTGCGGATGGACACTAAGGAAACTTGTACTGGATTGTCCTGAAGCTCTAGGATGTATGTACATAGAGAGCGGACCATCAAAAACAAACCTGTCAATCAGCTATTCAGGCTATAGGGATAACGTTATGGCCATGTAGATTATTTATTCCTTCAGGACGTCACAACGAACAAAACTAGTCTATTTTCAGATTATTTAAAGGAGATAATAATTAAGTCATATGACCTTTTGTATAAAGTAAAAGCAAAAATCATTACATTGAAAATGATACAATGGGCTGCCGTGAAAATGAGAAAAGTTAAGCAACTAATTAATTAAAGCGAAAATAAATATACACAATAAGAGATTCATTGACAAAGGCAAAACTTGAGCGGGTGTCTGAAGCTGCTGTTTAAATGCAATTACTTTAAACATTTCAGGCTTTGAATTAGAAACTTCCACTTAAAAACTATCTTGAGTAAAATTTGGGACTCTGTCTATATAAATCTCTCAATAACTACATGGAATTTACGTTCCTTCTTTACTACACCTATAAATAAATCTCCGAAATCAATTATTCCATCTACGCTGCTGCGGGAAGCATATCGCATTTCTGTCACACATAAAAGGGTTGGCGTTCACAAAGGTTTAAACCGCAGCCAAATTCGGCGTAAGTAATGATTACAAACTTTAAAGGGGTGCAAAATAGGCCCACAACGTATATATGCATCTGAAAGAATAGAGGCATCGCTTTGTTTTTCAGGCTTTTACCACTGAAAATTGACAATTGTGTTACAGGAAATGCATTTTACATTTAATGACTTAATGCCATCGATTTCAGTGTGAAAAGGCAACAAAAGGCATTGTTCTACGTAAACGAAATAGGGCAGTTTTTTTTTTTCGTTTGTGTCTACGTCTCTGTATTTTTACTCTCCACCCCAAAAACTCGATTCAGTAACCGCACATCGTGGTTTCAATATAAGGGGGGCCATCATAGGGTCAAAATTTTCTAATCCACTTCCTGTCATACCCTCTGAAATATGTTTCAAAGTAAAGTGCGCAATAAGTTAAGTAATTCAGGCTGTGTTGAAATCGGTTATTTTATGCACCCCTTCAGCTTTCATATTGTCGAGGAGACCTTAAAAAACGGACGATAAGCCGCTGTGTGACAGACGTGATTCTCACTAATAGTTTTATAAATGGACAGGAGGACGTCTTTTGATATTAAATTTAATGACAGTGTATCAACTTGGACAGCGTAGTTGAATGCACAGCTTTCCGAATTATTATGTTGGGAGACTTTCTTTGTACCGTCAAAGCTCAGTTTCGACTGTTGGTCTTATGGAAACTCTTGGGTAATAGTTGTTTGAAATCTAAAAATCACAGAATTAGGCACTAGCTCAAGATTGTTTGAGAGGGGTAGGTTGCCTGATAACTTTTATGACATCATCTGGGGTGCCTCAAAATAATGCAAATATCCATAAGGCACTCCAGATGACGTCATCAAGTTACCCATTACCAGACAACCTATTAAGTTTAGGGAACCTTGGCACTAGCTGACGTCATATACCTAACCTCACTTTCGATGGGGGACAAACAAAGTAACAAAGTGTTCAAGGACTTTTTAAAGTACACTGAAAACTGTGGCAGTGATGATAAAAACGTAACTGCGCCGGACAGGTAGCAGGTTCACCATGGGTTCATTTGAGAAACATCGTTTGCTTGTCACATTGAGGTAAGTTTGTTTCAATGACATGTTTGCCTCCCTATCGAAAGTGGCGTTATGTGATTTGTGAAGTAATAGCTAGAGCCTTCTCAACATAGTCCTTCAAACGCTTAGTTTGTCTTTCAACCAGAAGTGAGGTTATATGTGTAACGTCAGCTAGTGCCCAAATCGGTCTTCAGAATATTCATTCTAGAATCCTAAACAATGAGGCTCCAAAGCTTTTAGAATTTTCAAGTTCTTCAATCTTTAGTGTTGCATCTCAAAAATCTCAAGTCTCAAGCCCCAAAACATTATATCGTTTTCAGTTAAAATCCCTAGAATCTCTGCAGTCTTTATATTTTGTTTGTAAGAAACCTTATCTGGTTCATATGCATGTTTCTAAACAAATTCTCCATGACCATAAATGTAGAGATGAACATTACATGAACTTTTTGACTAAAAATCTTTGCTGGACTAAGATATGTTTGATGGCATATGTCTTCAAATGTCAGAGTCCAGAACCTTTAATCTCTATAGGCAATAAATTAGCAGCCTTATAGTCTTTATTCTAAAATCTTGAATAATAGGACTATAGTCTTCAAAGGTCCAAATTTTACTCTTTAGATGTTATGCTTTAGAATATCGGGACTATTTTAGTCCCAAATCATCGAGAACTTTCGAATTCTTCAAGATCACCGAAGTCTTTCTAGCCTTTGAAGGCTCTAAATCAAGAGACTGACAGTTTTTGGGTTTTCCGAAGAATCGGTATTTTGAAACTTTTAGATTTTCAGGACTTGAAAAATTGGTCCTTCGGAATGTTTAAATCTTGATTCGTCAGACTTAGGACTCTCTGAACTTCGAAGACATTAGAATTTGCAGTCTTAGTATTCTCCGTTCTATCTCTAGAATCTCAGGTCTTGATTCACAAGTCTTGAGATACTTCAAGGGTCATTTTGCTGAGGGTGGTCTAACCATTTTAGTATAACATACCCGGGTTTGTTCGGTAAGATTGAACAATGAGAACTTTTATTACCTTTAAACAACAAATCTTCTGAAAAACGAAATGAAGAAAAAAAATAGGACCTACGTTGTGGAAACTTACTCAATTTTACTTACTGGACATGCGCCCGACATAGCAAATATTAGGGAAATTTAACGGAATTTTGTGATATGTAAAAGAAACGATAAATTTGTGAAACGTCTACTTTATTAATAAAGTAAATCGTACCGTTCTCGACCTGGGATTCTAGAGGGGAAAGAGAACGGCAGAGAAGCCCTCGATCTAACATTCCTTAAAAATCGAAACTTACTGTGTCAATTTAATAATAATTGTGAATCATTAATTCAATAATTTAAGTCAATAAAATTTTAAATTAGGTATCATCCTTGTTCTTGTGCTAAAACACACACTAGATTCAATCAACACTACCTATAATCAATACTGAAGAGTTTTTGGTTAGTTAGCCAGTTTCCCAGCGGATACTGAGGTCCCATACGGGAAGCTACTCAGCTATAGTTGTTTTTGAGCCAATATCTCTAGATTGATTATTTCAATTTGTTAGGATATTCTCTCGTCAGGGTAGGAAAATGTTAGTAAATTCAACAAGGCCCTAACACACGCTCTAAATCCACTAAATCAAAATCTCAGCACAAAAAAACAGCACATAATTTCTTAGGTTTTAATTTACTTCTTTATCTGTGTTGTTCACAGTATGAAACGATTTTTGTTAAATACATGAAGTTGAACTCTCAAAAACAAAATAACATTTAATCCATTAACCTGTGAACGCTCCTTACACACACACTAATAACAAATTGGATTGAACAATCAATTTTAATGCAAAATAGAAATGGAAATTGATTAATGAATAATTACAGACACGCGTCTAAAGGAAAAAGGAACAGCCCCAGCTTGTTCTCAAGTCTCTCTAATGCCTTATCGCCTCTTCTCTTGTATCCTCTTCGGTTTTCGGTACCTTCGTTTTCTGTGGCGCGCTCGTTCAATCCTAAACTTAAGGGCGCATACATGGTTGCAACATTTACTTTTATTCAGTAAACTTTGTTTTTAAAAGTTAGGATTCAAAGAAATTAATAATATTTTAAATAGGTGGTTTTCCTCACCATTGAAAAAAAAACCTAAACCTTCAATTTGGAATCGTGAAGCGAAATAATTCAGAAAAATTGAACAATACAGTTAAAGGCTCAAGGGTAGCACAACATGATACATCATCTCCAAAAAATTCTTTGAACGAGAGAGTTTTCGAGGAAAGTAGGTAGGTAGGTCATATATTTTCGAGAAAAGAACTTCGGTTCGGAAAAAAATCTCATAGAAGGAAGAATTCTGAGAAAAAACTCATAAATGGAAAATCTTCTTGAAGAGAACGTTGTAGCTGAAAACTTTTTCGTTAAAAACAACAATATACCTACTGCATCAGTGAATCATTTCGCCAATCAAATAATAAAATATTTATATAAGTACCTACTTAAAGAGACTATAGAATAATCAAAAGTTGCCTTCACGAGAATAATTTTATCTCAAAGATTAACTCTCTGTTATATCAATCAAAAAAGGGCAAACGAAAGAGCTTTTTTAATAAAATATTTTCTACTTTAGAAGGGCCCACGCGCGGACAAGAAGCGTCTTTCGCAAAAGCGAAATTGCAAACCATAATTTCAACTACCTTTGAGAATAAGTAATACTCAAATTCAATTTCATTGTTACGAGGAAGTGGAAACAGTAATAATATAGTGGAAGGGTCCGGGCGCCGGATTTTCAACTTCGCAATTCGGCCCCAGACATTAGTTTCATTTATTATTCAAAGGTAAAAGAGCGGAAATTCAATGTTTATTTAAATAATGTTTTTAGTGTAGTGTTTCTTGAGGTTTTTGTCATTGTCTGCAAAAATAAAATCCAATTCGCCAAGTTAATTTACACCGTCAACAGATTAAAGTCTTAAACAAGAAACTGTCTATTAAATCAGCCTGGGAAGAATTGGCTTTTGAGAATAACTGAAACTCCATCGTGTTTGTCTTACCAGCAAAAAAATGCCGAAAATCTTCCGGAATCGACAAACGCAACAAAAGCCAAGTTGAAATATTAACGTCTTTAGCAGGCATCGGGTATTTTATAAACACAGCACACGGGTGGAGTTGGTAAAATATTATAGCGATCGAGTGTATGCGAGCAGAAAGAGGCAAAACCGAAACCATTCAAGTTTAAAGATAAGACTGGCAAACGTAATTTATTTGCGATGGTCGTCAATTGTATCTTAAATAGTCTTTTTCGCGTTTAGGCCGCCATGCTTGATGTACCCGCATTATTGTTCGGCGAGTACCTTAAATATCGTCACATCAGTGCGTGCATTTATCTCTCGCGAAGAATGGACGCACCAATGTTGAAAGAAAAGAGATTTTGCCGACGACGGAACTTACTTAACATAATTAAGTAGGTCTTTGAGGCATTCTTTTCGGCTTGTTTTATGTTTTCAACGTTTAAGAATCGATGGTATAATACCAGTCTAGTTAAGATAGACTCACTGAATTTAATCATGTTTTGAAATATTTTGTTGGCAAATGAAAATTTTATTAATTAATAACTACTAATAGCTTACAGGCTGAAAGAAGAAGAACAGCACATTGTCACCTTGCTTCCAAGGCAAATTCCATAATTTGTTAGTTTATGATTCACTTTTTACCAATATTGAAGACAGACTCACCAACCGCAGAGTTGTTTTTTTTTTCCCCCACACCCTGGATCAATCGTATAGCTGACAAGGTACACGATTCTATTCTGAACAATTGCTGGACATTCAGCAAGGACATGGATACAGGTTTTTTCATCCTCCAGACCAAATCTGCACTCGGGATCTTCTACAATCCCCATCAGGCTCAGAACTCTGCTGAGGTGATAGTGTCCCGTGAGGAGCCCTGCCAGTAACCTGATGTCCTTCTTCTTCTTCAGTTCTAGAGCAGCAGCCTTGGAATTATTGGGTTGCTCCCATGAGGAGTTGGGCATGCCTCAATTCCCTGCAGCCAGAGCTTGCGGGACATCTCCTCCTTCAGGAGAGTATGCGCTGTCGAGTATGGTAGGCCTATCACTGGCTCTGGACCCATTGCTAAATGTGCTGAACCCTGCCTGGACAGACGGTCGGCCTCCTCGTTTCCCGGAACCTCAGGGCCTCCCGGTACCCAGATGAGGTTCACCTCGTTTTGTCTAGCCACGGCATTCAGTACAGTTCTGCACTCCGTCACCAGGGCTGAGTCCACTCTAGTGAAAGACAGGGCCAGCAGTGCCGCTCTGCTGTCCGAGTAGACATAAATATCTCTGTTTGCGAAGTCGTGTTGGAGGTTTTTATAACCACATCTTAGAATGGCATAGATCTCTGCCTGAAAAATGGATGCATACGAGCCCAGGAAGTAGGGTAGGACAACCTGGCTTCCGTGGTCGCTCCGTACACACTCGCCTAAATTGTTAGAGTATCATGCTCCTGGAGTGTGATGCTCTTGAACTGTTCGACATAAGCAGCACTGGAACGCTCTGGTCTTAGGGCGAATTCTCATGAGCGTAAGTTGACATTTCTGGCATAATCACGTGATAATATGGTGTAATTTGATTGGTAAAATCTCCAACATGTCAAATATTTTTCCAATAAAACCCAACCATTTTATCACGTGATTACGCCAGAAATGTCAACTTACGCTCATGAGAATTCACCCTTAATCTCCACCATTTCGGACTTCAGGAGCATGGAACACCGAAATAAAGGTTGGTGCACGAGGGGGCAGGGGATAACAGAAATGAGTAGTTCAAGTGTACGACACTCTAAGCACTTGAACGCGCAAAGTAATTGTGGAGCACTCCTGAGCTGCTTAGGAGTAACTCAAATGGGTCACTGGAAAGCACGTATTATCAAACGCGCCTCCAATGTCTAAGAAGACTCCCATGGTGGTTTGTCCTCGGTCTAACGCCCCCTCCACTCTGTCCACTAGATGGTGCAGTGCTGTTTCCGTGGACTTACCAGCCTGGTAGGCATATTGATACTGGTGCAGGGGCCCCAATGCCTTTTTTCTGATGTGCCGGTCTACTACTCGTTCCATCGCCTTCAACATGAAGCTGGTGAGGCTGATTGGGCGAAATGATTTCGCCTGTAGGTAATCCGACTTTCCTGGTTTAGGTATAAAAACTTCTCTGACCACCCTCCACGCCATTGGTATGTATCCTAGGGCTAGGCAGTGTCTGAATATAGCCAGGATCAGGAGATGAAGGTTTTTTGGTGCTCTCTGTTAGAATGCCGGAAAAACCCCATTCTCGCCTGGCGATTTGAATACTGAGAAGGTGTCTATAGTACACTACCAAAAGATGAAATAAATTATGACGTACTTTGCAGAGCCTGGATGCCGGGAACATGTCTTCTATGCCCCCACAGTAGACTCTCCATGTGCCTTTTTGTGAGTTTCTTAAAGATTTTTTGTAGTTCCTTTGGTCAGATATGTAATCTGCCCAGCGGACAATACCTTGAGTCCCTTCTGCTCTATTTGGGAGCTTGCGAACCTTTTTACGGTGGTTTTCAATGTTTGAGTTCCACCAAGGCGTTCTGCTTGTCTTTTTTGGTGGTGGGCAACTGGCCTCAAACGCATCAATGATGGCCTCGTTGAGGCAGCTGACAGCCGTCTCAATCTCCCTCTCATCAAAGCGACGAGATTGCATCTGCGCCAGTTTGCCAGATAGTCTCTCCTTATAGCAGTTCCAATCGGTCTGCCTGGGGTTTCTGCGTCTCGTTTCAGGAATTTTTGACGTGCCCTCGAATCTGAACAGATTGTTTCTGAAGACTTCAAAAGACCCTCCATTCGGTGATTTTTGGGCGAAGTAGTTTGCTACACAAAGTAAGGTCTATGACTGACTCACGCCCTGTCGTGAAGAACGTGAACACCGAACCTTTTTTTTACAATGTCCGGGTTGCTCTAGTAGAGGTACTCGAGGAGAGCCCTTCCTCTAAGGTTGATGTTCTCACTTCCCCAAACCGTGTTATGGGAATTTGAGTCGCATCCGATGATCAATGGGAATTTCAATGCTCTGCACTCCTCCACGAGCGTGACGATTTCCCTTGGGAGTCTGGTCACGTCCTGTGGAAAGTAAGCAGAGCATATGAATAAATTTGTTTTTTGACCCTCGGCATCTATGGAGATTTTTATCGCAACCAGATTCTTGGTGAAAGTTCCTGGCATCGGTATGACTGCCACGTTTTTCGTGAAGACGCAGGCCCTGGGTCTTTCGGTGGATGTGCAGTAATAGGCTGTTCCTCCGCCTCCTACCAGGCCCATGACCGCACACCCAGGGTTATTGGATCAGTGCTACACATGCGTTAGCCAAGGCTATTTTCCTGCAGAGAAGTACCGAGTAGGCCCTCCCATGCTGTAAATTGACCTGATGAAGTTTACAGTCATTCTTTGTTCTCCTCCTCCTGCCCCCGATGTAGGTCCATCTGCTCTCAACCGCAGGGTTATGATTGGCTTTCAACAAAGTCGGATGAATTCAGCATCATCGTTATGATCAATTTCGAAAGTAGGACCCAAGAATTTGTTCTCATATTTATTATACCCAAATCATCACGACTTTAACGGGTAATTCGATACCACCAAATCGATTCTAGGTGTACCGTAAAATTGAGAGTCAAATCCAGTTTTATTTGCGGATCCAACTTCAGACGCACTTGTTTTTGCACCTTGTCAGTGCAGTGAAGTTCCACAATGAAAACTGAGTGAAAACTCAAAATTGAACCGAACGTAACGACAGTCAAAGGTTGTTACGATAAATTTATCATTTACGTAACATGTTCCATCTCTTCTTATTTTCATTATGAAGTTGTATTTTTTCCATTTCAGAACCAGCAAAATAATAATTCCTCATAATCTAAAATATCCACAAAGTTCAAAATAGTACCAGTACTGCCATCTAGTACCTGATGGATTTATTTTTCAAAGTATGATTTTAATTATTTCGCATTTGACAGTCATTTGTATTTTCATTGAAAGAAATTATATTTATCTCACTTTTAGCAAATGGATATATTTTTGTCTTTCTCTAACTACTGACTCTGAAATAATCAATTTTTGGCTTAATGACCTAATTAATAAACAGTTTTTTATTTTTGACATAACCTCAATTTAAATTATTATAATTTGTAAACAATTAAAATAATTCTAGTGGATTTTTATCTATTCTCTTTTATTCCACGTGGGTTTTCATTGTGTTTTCATTGTTAAGTGAATATGATCTTTTGGGTGTACTCGTCTGATTGGTTGAACTGGTTAAAATGCAGTTAAGTATAAAAAACACAAGATCGTTTTCCTGTGGGGTTTGGCTTCTAAAACTTTCTCTTTCCTCGACAGAAGTCTGGCGAGCAAGTCCTTTTTATTTTTAGTAATTTTTGCTCTTAATTTTTGGATTCTACCTTGTAGATTTTTCAATATATTCATATTATCATATAATTATTAAGTTTTTACCTGATAAATCTTATCTTGAAATATAAATATTATATTTTAATTTTTTTAAATTCAATTGTTGGTTTCCATTTTGTGTGAGTGCAGATTGGTAGTGCCACGTTTATCTAAGGTAAGTCAATTCAGATTTTTGGACTTTAAATAGGTACTGCTGCTCTGGTTTTCAGAATCAATTGTTAGTATGGGAATATTGGACCATTTGCTCTAAATAGAGTCAGTGAAAACCAAATTTCTGTGTCCATCCTTATCAACTCGTTATTGAATCCAGGCACAGGCCTGAATAGCCATTTTCTGTTTGACTCCATCAATTATTATCTCGACTAAACGGTGTAAGTTTAAAAAAGTAAAAAAGTTTTAATTAAAACATCTCAAGAATTTTGGCATATTCTGGATTTGATTGATTTCACCGTCAGGTTTATCTTGTAGTATCTATAGTAGCTACCTTAATTTGAAAGGAAATTTTTTCTTACCTGATTCTGTTGGAAGGGAGTGTCTGTACAACAATCGTTCTATATTAGATTTCAATTTCAATTTTCTTGGCAAGACACTCGCTTTTTGACAGAATTCAGGGATTTGATATTCCAAATATTGGTGAACCTGATACTGCCCTTTGGAGACTGGATCAGCTGGTGTAACGTTACCCCAGCAATCTATCCTGTTCTTGGATACAGGAAACAAAACGAAGAGCTCCAGTTCACGAAAGTGAAACCCCAACACCCATTGAAGAGCTCCGGATTGGAAAGATACATGGTATCAGATTCACCGGAAAAACCAAGCTGTCAACACTAAAATTTTACAGAGAGTAACATTGACTGTTACTGTTACTACTTATCTTTGATTACTACACAACATTGTAAACGAAATAAAACTATTGTTTGTTGGATTTTGAGTGGTTTCATTTGCGCATAAATGGACTACACGTTATAATAATTTTTTGAATTCCACGATCCTAGGTTATCTTGTCTTAAAGTTCAAGTAATTCAAATTAATTTGTAACAAGGTATGGCAAATAAAATGCGTCGCATCGTGTGGTTTTGGCTTAACAAGAGCATCCGTTCTAGATTTTCACGTTTTTGAGTCAAGTTTAATCAATTCAGAATTTGAATTAGATGAAACTAAGCTCTAAGAACTAAACTAGAGGAAGTTAAATCTAAATTTTGATCATTATTATTATTAAATTTATCAAGTGCACGTCGATTAACATAAAGTTGATTGCGGAGAAAATAAATTTACATATCCCACGGGTCGGTAATTCCGCACTACTTCGTAAATAACGTGTTTTGATGACTAAGTAGCTGTCCGGAATATGCATTAAGGTTTTAAGTAGTTCAAGTATTATGTTGGCAAGCTTAAAAGCTGCTAGATGGATTTTAACTGGACGCTTTCTGATTGGTTTCAAAGTTTGGTCAAGCTCCACCTTTGTTTGACGTCAAGCATAGGTTCCTAAATTTCTAATACTCAATTTTCCAAAGTAAGAACGTTAATTTGCGATTTTCCCTTTACAGCAAACTTCCCGAGGAGTGAGGATGGTAAAGGCTCAAAAAATATTTTATTAAAAAAGATCCGCCCGAGCTTTCGTAGTAATAATAGAATCTTTAAAAACTCCAGGTTCTCTTTTGCTCTTTTTTTCTACATTTTTAATATCAACTTCTTTAATTTTCTGCCCAGGGTTCGCCTTTGATGTTATATTAATCTGACAAACACGATGAAAAATATGAGAAAAAATTGAAGATGATTATTAACTAACTCAACTCGAGGTGTTTATTTAATGGATCAATTAGATTTCTATTAGCATTTGACTATAATATATATTCCCTCTAGTAGTTGGCATAAGATTACACTCGAACGAATAAAGAGCCTTTGAAAGGAAATGGCGTGGAAATGCAGATAGGAGGCGCTATGGTGTTTTGATTTCCCCCGGAGATATAGTCATTATAATCTCATCAGAGATAATCTAAGGTTTTTTGCTAGGTGCCAGGGAAAAGGAATGAAATTTCAACTTTGCCAGTAATTGTCTATTCTCCTAGGATCTTGGTTCAAAAAAGTCCTCTCAAAAATCAGCCAAAGCTAAAAGGAATAAACTCATGACCGCCATAAATAAGCACTTTCTGTCGTCATTGTCAAGGTCTATTTTTAAGAAGTGTAATGGTTAATATAGTTTTAAGATGTAGGATGAAAATAAGGAATATACTCGATTGAAGTCAAATTTAAAAGCTCAAATATGCCATCAATCTTAGGTCACACTGTATAAACTATAGACCCACATTCGTTTAAATTATTCCATAAGACCAAGTCCAATTTGGACTGAATTAATAAAGATCAAATTATTATTCTGAAAAAGAAGGCTTTTGGGTTTCTGCCTAATGCCGCGATAAAAACGCCCCAGAGCCCAGAGCAAATAATATAAAATATTATTTGGGTCACCGAAAATCCAAGTTTGCTCAAGGAGTGCAGGAATATTTGGTTTTACCGGAATTATATTTAATTTTCCATATATAAATTGGCGAATAAGTACCATTTTGAATTTGGATGAAATTTGATTAGAAACCTCTATTTTTATATCATATACAGGGTGTTCCACCAGGCTACTAGACACTTGGGCTTCAATGGGAAGGAGTTGTGCATCTTCAGCAGCTCGGCTATACTCGGCTTCGCCAGCACCGCCTCGATTCACTGTGACCAAGTACAAACTAATTGATCTTATTACTCTAAAAGTGTTTCGTAGGTTGGTCCGGTTTATATAGATCGATTTGGTTCTCGGTTGAGGAAAACTACCTATTTAAAATATTATTTCTTAAAATCTTAACTTTTGAAAAAAACGTTTACTGAATGAAAGTAAATGTTGCAACCATGTATGCGCCCTCAAGAAAACGAAGGTACCGAAACTGAAGAGGATACAAGAGAATACGCAACTAGACTACAGAACGAGCTAGACTGGTCCCTTAGAAAACGTGTCGCGTGTCTGTAATTATTCATTATTCAATTTTTATTTTTATTTTGCAGTAAAATTGATTGTTCAATCCAATTTGTTATTAGTGTGTGTGTAAGAAGCCTTCACAGGTTAGTTGGTTAATTATTATTTTGTTTTTTTGTTTGTTGATAACATTTTTTTTTATAACATGTGCATTGTTCATGTATTTAACAAAAATCATTTCATGCTGTAAACAACACCGATAAAGAAGTAAATTAAAACCTAAGAAATTATGTGCTGTCTTTTTGTGCTGGGATTTTCATTTTTGGATTTAGAGCGTGCATTAGGGCCTTGTTGAATTTACTAACATTTTCCTACCCTGACGAGAGAATATCCTTACAAATTGAAATAATCAATCTAGAGATATTGGCTCAAAAACAACTATAGCTGAGTAGCTTCCCGTATGGGACCTCAGTATCTGCTGGGAAACTGGCTAATATAGTGTTGATTAAATGTTGTGTGTGTAATTAAAATTTTAGCACAAAGACCAAGGACGGTACCTAATTTAAACTTTTATTGACTAAAATTATTGAATTAATGACTCAGAATTATTATTAAAATGACACAGTATGTTTCGATTTTCAAGGAATGTTAGATCGAGGGTTTCTCTGCCGTGCTCTTTCCCCTAGTTAGTTCCAGGATGAGAACAGTACGATTTACTTTAATAATAAAGTAGACGTTTCAAAAATTTTTCGTTTCTTTTACCTATCATCATTTCCCTTAAATTTCCCAAATATTTGCTATGTCGGCGCATGTCCAGTAAATAAAATTGAGTAAGTTTCCACAACGTAGGTCCTATTTTGTTTCTGGGTATTATACTACACGGTGAAACACCCTGTATATATAATTAAGACAACACAAAAGAAATAATAATAAAGATATTTTACGTCTGTAATCTCTTTGCCCAAGCCAAGAGCGAAATCGTGGCGTGCAGGCGCGTTATTTATAATCAAAATATCTCGCCGAAGAGCTCATTTATTGAATTGAAAAAGAGAAAAAGTCGCGACGAATAATAATAAAGCGACCTTAAAGATAAAAAGAGTGGCAATTTATGAAGTCAGACACCTTCAAATGAATATTTATTGAAGACATTTATCATCTGACAGAAATTAACTTTTTTTCTCGCTCATAAATTTCAGCTGAAATGAGAGCACATTTGTGTGGTTGGTATATTACGGATAATAATTTTGAATAATCCAATAGCGAATTGAAGAAAACTCATTTTTCATTTAAGTTGTTGATAGCTAACACAGCATTCCAAAACGATATCATAATAGTTATTTATGATATAAGTGTTAAAAGTACATTTTTAAGGCACGCATGTGAAAGTTTGCAGAATGAGCGAAGCGAATTCTGCAATTCACATAAGTGCCTTAAAAATACTTTTAACACAAATATCATACAATATTTTTTCTACAAACGGCAATAACAAGCAATAACCAGTGACAAATTGGATTTTTAAATGAATAATAAATTGGAAGCATCTTTCCTACGTAAAATTATTGAATTTGATATTTGTCAAAAAATTCAAACAACCAGCACCTTGTTTTACAGGTAATGAAATGTCTCGTCAGTTTCTTGAAAGTCTGTCGTATGGTCTATCGTGGTCAGTAAGCTTTTTGCTAAAAATGCAACAAAATACACAAGAAAAAGAGGGTTGCATCAATCCCTTGAAAAATATAGAGGAGGCGGCCGATGGAGCTTCCTCAGTTGTTCAAATTTTACCATTAATATTAATGTAAATAATTAAAAATACAAACTTTTTTTGACGTTTGCTTTCAAATTTTGATGTTTCATTTTTAACACTAGTGCCTTAAAGACTTTTAACACTAGTGCAATAAAGTAACATTTTTAATGCTTCGAGGGGGTGTTAAAAATTGCATTTTTAACACGTTTGTAGAAAAAATTCCTTATCTGGAACAATACTACCCTTGACTCTCTGCTCCATTTCTTGTCGCCTTATTGTATTTTTAAATTAATAAAAACCTTCGCATTTGTATTTATTTATTTTTCGCTTTACGGAAATATTAAATTTTAATTTAAAACGTGGAAAATAAGAAGCTTCGAGGTATTTTTAACCAGCCTCAAGTGAGATAAAATTGAAATTGTATACTGAAAATATTTAATCTCCCTCCAACGTACGTGCAGCTCTAAAACCGTACGATTCATTTACGAAACTCGCTCCCCCGGATTAGAGGTCGAAAAGGGGTTGAAACAACCTAAGCTGATTATATTAAATCTTCCCCCTGCACCGTTAATTCCCAGCTTCTGTGACCGTCGCGGAAACATAGTGCCAACGGTGGTCCGGTCAGGCCATGATCTATGACCGTCATAAAGCGACGAGCCATAATCAGTAGATGTGGCCTCCACTGCCACTTTACAAGACTAATTGGTTACAGTTACCGGTAAAGACTGGATGTCAGGGAACAACAGCTATGTGCTTATTATATTTGTGGTTAGACTTTACCAGGAATCTGGATGAAATATTGACCACTATTATATGTTGAGGAAGTTAAGTTTATTCAGCATTTTGTTGAGAATTATGTTTAGAAGGAAGTCTATTGGATTAAGGAGAAGAATTAAGTTTAAAAGTTGATAAAATGATTTTCCAGTGTTTGTTTTCTTGTTAAAGGAGAGTCTCGCGACGGTACCAAACGCTCTAAGGAAGACCCATCCAGAACCTTTCTCGAGCTGACCCCATTTCCGTTCTTTTTTAATTATGGAGCCTTGATATAATGAGATCCACGCTGTATTACTAGCATTACTGGAATTATTTTGGAGACCTAGATTGAAAAATCTTAATTTTGGAAGATGATTAAGTCACCCTATTCTAAACCTGATTCTTCGTTTTGAATATGGATGGTTCATGAGCTGATGTAGCTGTAACATGCTTTATTATTGTGCTCATATTTTCCTTGCATCTTTTGTATACCTACATTTTTACTAAACTTGCGCCTAATTATTGAATGTCTTGTATTGTACAGGATTGTCCTTGCATGGATAAAGTGGCTCATTTTGCATATACAGGACAAAGCCCCAAATACGTAGAAGGCAAAATCGGGAAAATATCTCGAAGTGGAATTATTTGAATAGTCATGTGAATCGAATGAACTAGATCAATATTGGAGTGAGGATCAAGATTGCAAGAGACGATGAGTAAAATATTTTTTCAGTCCTATTCCAAAACTATATGGAAATCATCCGTTTACGTTCTGAGATTGTAATTTTTGAAACTTCTTCTAGAATAATTGTTCAACCTATATATTTCCAATAATCATGTCAAACTTGGAAAGTGCACCGCACATCACTCCCTCTAATAGAAAACACAACGACCAATAATCGAGTTAGTTTGCCCCCGAAAATCAACCGCCATGCTGCATTATTTGGGTTTGATGGATGCGAATTGTACGTAATTAAATTATCTGCTGTGATATGATTAATATGGCGATGCTGGCTTGCTTAGTCAGAATATTTTCGCTGCCTCCTTTTTTCTAACCCCGAGGGAATGCCACTTAAATGTTCATCAAAATAAAATTTCGAAAATTTTATTTCCTGAGAATTAATGCTTTCCCATAGAAAAAAAAATGCAATAAATGCGACACATATTCAGAAATAGAATTTCTCATCGTCGAGAAGCGAAAAATATGTTTATTAAAAATGTGTAAGATGAATACAGGAAGACGATTGCCTGACAAATAAATCACAAAGTTATTAGATGCACGTGGCATTTCATATATCTTACGAAAGTTAATGGCCCTAAAGCGTTCGGGTTTCGCCATCAAACGTTTAAAGTTTCATTAAATTTAAAAAAAAAAAGTTATGGGTGACGTTTATAACGCCTTTTTTAGGCCTGCTTGGACAGTGGGGAGCCTTAATAGGTGACATTTTGAATGATAAAATTAATTGTTGGCACATAATCAAACATTTTTTCCTTAATTGGTGATGATTTATGTGAAATTTAACAGAAAATATTATGTTTAGTGAATCCTATAATTTCTTTTAAGGAAAGATGTTTGACACAGTGGCGGCGCTTGGATGCACTGGGTCCCTAAGCAAATATCACAATTAGGCCATTGTAATGAGATTTTTTGTGCTCGATAATTTGTCGTTCAATAAACCTTTGAACCGAAATAAAATAAAATAAAATGATGAATTCAAAGCAGCAAAAGTATCTAACAAATATTATTTATTTGGTAGAAACATATCAAATCAAAACTTAATTTCTCTATTAAAACAAAAATCTAAGCAAAAAAACCAAGGATTTATAAAAACGCCCTTCAATCCTTTAAATTACCTTCACTTACTACTCAAAAGTTTCCCCTGTGGGTTTTAATAATGGCAAATTGTTCAACTAAAAGTGTCAATAAGAAGCTGCGGAAGAAGAAATTTTGATTATTATTAACTCAAGAGCTGCTAAGGAATACTCGAAATTTTGATTATTATCAGCTCTTGAGCCTTAGCCAAGTAACATTTTTCCGTCTTCCAACGTTATCTGCATCTACTTCAACGTCAGAACAGGTTCATTTAATAGTCGTATTATGACTTCACAGCTTCAGACGCAGTACAACGTCGGCACAACGATGCTTCGACTACGCAAGCCGCCTATGAAAATTGAAGTAGCTTACGAGTAATTTGCCAATGTTGGCGTGACTTCCTTCCTTGACTAAAATATTGAAAGTTATCTTTGGACGTCACCAACCTATTATGGCTAGATGAGCTATGGTATAGTAGGCAACGTTGGTGGGACGTTGTCATTCGACTAAATTTAAACAGGCAACACTAAGTTTTCCGCCAACGTTAGTTCGACGTCGGTAAATTTACCAAAATTGATTAAACTCTAACAATGTACACAAAATCACATCAACTAACTTTTTTAAGGGTTATTTCAATTTTCGTAAATTTTAGTTTCGAATTACTTGTGAATTAGGTGGCCATACGTGATTGAAAATAATGGAAAGAACGCGAAAACCATTTACACGACATTTTATAGAAAAAAGAGAATTTAAGGTAATAGCAAGATTGATCGGGTAAATAGGATCAGTGTTTTTCCGAAAAGACCTACTGTGTGTCTGATATTTAACACAATTAAAACCTGAGTTCCAACGCGAGATTTACTGAAAACTCCTTTCCATTGGTCGTAATCGACAATAACTATTAGTATTGATCAATAGAAACTTTATTTACATATCCATAAATTAACTTAGGCTTTACCCATTGCCCGTAGAAGGTAGACTCGATGTTGCGTTTATTTTTATGAACATATTTCGTATAAAATAGTCTACATATTGTGACTAAAGGTCGCCGCAGGTGAAAACTAGGGATTATTTATCTGACCAAAGATTGGGCATAGTCAGTTTTCGTGCAATTTTCGTCGCTTTCGACATCAGCTGTTTCGGGTGTTTCGGCCATTATTGGGTTCGACCGACGATGATCGCCCTTGTTGCTATTTTAGATTAATTTTAATTTTACAGTGAACATCGACAAGATTAGTCCTTCATAAGTGTGTTTTTCACAATTGTTCATCAAATAGGAGCTTCACAAGTATCTTTGAACCCATAATAAACAAAAAATTTAAACTGGAAAATTAAACAAAAATTGATATTTTTCTAAATTTTACTAATTTTTGAAGAACGGGTTGTGTTTTTAGTCCTACTTTAGTTAGTTTTATCAATAAAGTCACCTGCGTTTATGAATTTTGACCAGAGGAACTTATGAAATACACTAAAAAGTTACAAGAACCTATATATTACAACGAAATAAAATAGTTGACGTCATTTTGTATTGTTATGTTTCCAAAATAATTTATCCACAATTGGTAGAAAATAGGGTTAAATCTTTGAACCAATTCTTATACAGTTTAGGTGTAAATAATTAGATCTTCCCGGATTTTCAAGTCGGATATGGTATAGCATTTCCAACGTCAAATTACGTAGTGTTTAGGTCCGCTTAAGGACTCAAAGTCGGATTCCGACGTCGAATCGACCGAAATTTCATTCCCCATTTCAGTCGAATTCTGGTCGTCAGGAAGTCCTACGGACGTCGCATGCCGACGTCAGGTAGAACATCTTTAACGTAATATTGTCAAATGACGTCGGATTGTTACTTGGGTTGTTCAAATTTTGATTATCCGTGGCTCTTGATCCATTTGATGATTTCCCTTAAGCCAATTATAAGCTGCGGAAGAAGCAATTTTGATTAATATCAACTTAAGAGCTGCTGATGATCATTCGAAATTTTAATTATTATCGGCTTTTGAGCTTTAAATGCCCATAGAGAAATTCTCTTGCCAATCCAGAGTCGATAAAATTTCAATTTTTGACTATTACCGGCTTTTGATTGGCTCTAGAAAGGTTTTCCTAAGAATCAAGAGCCGGTAATAGTTCAAATTTTGATTATCTATGACTCCTTTATCCATTGGATAATTTTTTTGGACCATCTAAATACCGAATATCCATATTGGATGCTGTGCTATGTCTGATAGACAAAATAGTGAGATCGTGCAGTCTATGCTGACTTATGGAATTTCTCAAGTAATTTTTCAATATTTTAAATTACTAAATGACCTTTCAGTTTTCAACGGTGGCCACTAGAAGGAATGTACCAGTTAAGTATATCGATATTGGTGTTCAGGCTCGTTGAGTTTTAATGTAGAGGCCCTAATAATAAGTGAGGTCTGATGCTTATAAATAATTTTAAGGCCCTAGAAATACACGGAAAATAAACACCTTTATAACGATGTTGCCTCAAACTTATCATGGTGTCAATTCGAACGCTATGCCAGTACCTAACAAACAAACAAACACATTAGAAATCTGTTGGAATAGCAACATCCAGCAATAAACTAATAGCTGCCTGATCAACAAAAACAAACTTCGGAAAATTCGCAGATATAAGTATGGACTTGAAAAGGAAAACTCTGGAGTCTGGAATAAAAGGTAGCACCCTAGAATTTCAATAAAACCTCACCTCAAGGGATGTTTTCTCAAGGATTATTATACTGCAAATGATTACCAATGAAGAGAGTGTAACGTCCTTCTATCAAAATAAAATCATAATCATGCCCACCAAAAAAAATTTAAATACCGACGTTGTACATACCAAGGGTGTCATAATAGACCTTGTAATGCCCTCGGTATATGAAAAAATACTTGTTTTGGACTCAAAACAGTAAAATTTATTCAGATGCCCACAGTTTCTGCATTAATAAATGAATATCTTCTCGATCTTATGATGGCCGCGTCTAAAAGTAATTACCAACGAAGTTAATTATAATTAGGTATGCCGAAACGCCACTAGCAAAATGTCCTGGATAGAATAATTTTAATTGTCAAGCGGCAGCACATGCTTTACTGCCCACATGTTTTTTGTCTAATCTATTCTTTGCCTTGGGTTAAGGTTTAATTTCCCATTTAAGTCTTAATTATTATGATAATTTGGGGCATTTGAAAAATGAGCGGGAATAATAAATGCGTCTTGAGAAAATGGCAGACATTATTTTTTGTCGTGTTAATTAATTATTAGAAAACTTTATTATTCTGCTTGCTAATTCTCCCGAATCCGCCAGATTAATGAAGACAAACCCAACATTTAAGTACCCTTTATCCTTTTAATTATTATGATAATGAGTACTTGTATTAAGACATGCGAGTACCGCGCTGGCCACGAAATACGATCCCTATTGTTCGTTCCCTAATTGTTTCTTTGGAACATTCTTTCTTTGAATGGACAATGGCGTCCTGTCAAACGTATACGAGTACCAGAACAAAACCGAAAAAAAAAAGAAACAAAATCGTGATTTAACGTTAGCGTGTTAGGGGGAACGTTTAATTAATTTTGACGTGCCTCGGGTAAAAAAAAAAATACAAACCGCGACTAATGAGTATACATTATGGTTTTCTAATTAATATGAAGAACAAGACTGACTCGGGAGACCTAGGTATGTAAAATTAACACTCATCCTATAGGATATAATTATTATAGGAAAAATTGCGTGATAGAATTTCTGCTTTCAGGCATGGCGCAAAGCACAATAATTATTCGATGTATTAAAGTAGAAATTTGTAATATTGTTATATGGTATTAGCCTTGATTTGCTTTGAAGGGTTTATCTTGGGAATATGCAAAAATTATGGTGTTAGCTGAAATAAGGGAAAAGGACATAAGGATGGGAAAAATGTCGGTTAAATGGGGGTTTTCAATACAATAATAGGACCAGTCTTACATCGTTGAATGGATTCTGTAAAACGACAAATTTTTCATTTATTTTACAGTAAACTTCAATGCAGCTTTTTCTTCACATACCTGAATTCTGGGGCAATATTTTTTTTATTAGTGATTAATTTATTGCTTGCTTGCAAGAGTTGAAGCCAGGGGCGGATACAGGTCTTTTGAAAAGGGGGGGGGGGCAGTTATTTAAAGTTAAAGTAAGCCAGATTGGGTTAGTTTGGGTTAGTTTTGGCAGCGCATTGTGCAAGATACGGTTTTTCGAAGGAATGGCCCATACAAAATATGGGAATGGGGGAACTATTAAGGAGAATAAGGTGATTTTAGATAGATAGATACAGGGTATTTTTTTATATATTGACACCCCACCTACAGCCTTTACCTGGTGTAAATACAAAAGTTGTACAGTTTTGGCTGAATTTTTAGAAACTATAGTCAGAAACAAAATTTGAATGTCAGAAATGTGAAATTTTGCATGCTTCCAGCTTTTTTCAAAAGGGATGCCCTATATTTCATTCTATATTCTTGAAGAGAACAATGCCCCGATTCCAAAAATATATAATTTGTCTATATTTGATTGAACAATCTCTCATTAAAAAAATTGAATGACTAATCATAATTAATGGTGTGCTTGCAAATAAAATAGTATACAAACCTCAAAGGAAAGTTTTCATTTCTGTCTCGAGATTGATAGTCAAGCTCGACGCTCCGCGTCTCGATTGACTATATAAATCTCTCGACAGTAATGAAACACTTCCCTATTCGGTATGTAATATACTATTACCAAACTAGTAACATAATGTGACAAGTTATTCAAGTACAAACGAGTGGATTGTTGCGGAACTTATGGGTGGACCTCTGCGGGACGAGCGCAGCGAGTTCCGCAGCCATCTATTCATCAATATGTTATTTAATTACGATACTATTCTGACTCAGTTAAATGTGAGTTATTCTCATTAGTTTAAAAACTACACGTTTCAAGTGGATGTCTTACTTGAACAGTTCAACAGTATATTCGCGAATGGCAACAAGTAAAAAGAAGAAATAATAGGCGCTTTTTGGTAGGAAGGAACGAAGATTGTCGTCAGATTCAAGCAGTCCCTAAGTTTGTGGCTCTTCATGTAACAAGGCTTGCTCCTGGCACGAAGCCCGATCATCTGAAGAATCTCTTAGAACCGAATTTTACAGTGGTGTCATGTGTAGAGCACCCATCAAAATATCCTGACTTCTACGCGTCCATGAAAGTTACTATAAAACAGGATGATTTTAGGAATGCCTGGAAACGTGAGGTGTGGCTTGTTGGTGCTATCGTCTCAAAGTTTTTCAGGAAAAGGAGGATTTTACCACAGGAGGTGGATCCTCAGGAATAAGAATTTCAAGAAAAAAATTAGAAGAGCACAAATCTCTAAATGTGTACTATCAAAATGCTCGTGGTCTTCGAACGAAGATTAGCCAGTTTTATGAGGCAGTCTTGTGTGAGAATTATGATATGGTTGTGATTACGGAAATTTGGCTGACAGACAATTTTCATGATCAAGAGTTGTTTGATTCACGTTACAATGTATATCGGGACGACAGAATCAATGGGATGACTAGACGAGGAGGTGTTCTGGTGGCAGTCAAGAAGAAATTTGTCACAGAAAAAACAAATTTAAACATAGATTGCGATATTGAATGCTATATGATCAAAATGAGGGTTAGGAAAAAAATATTTTATTTATGTGGTGTATATATTCCTCCAAACAGAAGTATAGATAAATATGAGCAATTTATGAATGTCTTTGATTCGATTTTAAATAATAATAATGATGTTTTAATTTTAGGAGATTTTAATATTCCATTTTATCAATGTGACTTGCAAAACTGTGATAAAAATTATCTAGTCAATAACTTTATGAAATTTTATAATCTTGAACAAAGTAATAGTATTTTAAACCACCTGCATAGAAGATTGGACCTGGTATTGTGTAATTATATATTAGAGGTAAGGAGGACAAGGAGGTGTGAATGTCTTTTAGTTCCAGAGGATTCCTACCATCCGTCGCTGAATGTTTTGGTTCCTTTGGACATTACTGATTCTGTAAATGAAGCAGTTTTTAAACCATCATACATGTATGACTATATTCGAAAGGTAATTTCTTACTTTTATATAATCTTCTAAAAAATATTGATTGGTCATTTTTGAAACAATTTAACGATGTTAACCAATGCTTACAAATGTTTTATGATAAAGTTTATATGTGCATTGATCAAGGATAAATTCTAAAAAAAGTTGTAATGGTATTCCAACCGAAGTAAGTTACGAGGGCAAAGCATATAGTGATCCTCAAACGGTGGCAGACGCCTTTGCGCAGTACTTTGGCTCAGTATTTCAACATTCTTCAAGCCCTAATTACTCGGGTGGAGATTTTTGTTTTTCACTTGTAAATAAAGATAAAATTATGACTAGTATTGGGAAACTTAAACCAAAGAAAGCTACTGGTAATCATTGCATACCAGCTTATATATACAACGGTTGTGCGGATATTATGTCTGTGCCCCTGGAAATTATTTTTAACATGGCTATTAAATCTAATCAGTTTCCTGACCAATTAAAGTGTGCTAGTATCACTCCAATTTATAAAGGGAAGGGGGATGAAAATTCTGTTGAAAATTATAGACCCATAAGTGTATTAAATTCTATTGCAAAAATATTTGAAAACATACTTTACAATGATATACTTGATACATTTGAAAATTATTTTGCTAAGGAGCAGCATGGCTTTTTGCCTGATAGGTCCACAGTAACCAACCTCACTGTTTTAACAGATACAGCTGCTCAAGCAATTCTTAATAGAAACCAATTGGATGTGATAATGACGGACTGCGCGAAGGCGTTTGATAAGGTGGATCATGGACTTCTGGTCAACAAATTGAATGCATTTGGTTTCTCTGAGAGTGCCTGTAAACTTATGTTCTCTTACCTATTATATAGAAACCAACAAGTGAAAGTTGGAAAAAATCTCTCAAGGAGTTTTATGGCTTCATCAGGCGTTCCTCAGGGAAGTAACCTGGGACCTCTTTTGTTTGCCATCTTTATAAACGATTTGCCAGATTGTATTAATTTTTCTGATAGTCTGTTGTTTGCAGATTACTTCAAAATGTTTAAAATAATTAAGAGTACTGAAGACTGTGTGGCTTTACAAGAAGACCTAAATTTTGTCTCAAAGTGGTTTAGCAAAAACAAGATGTTCCTAAATGTAAGTAAATGTCACGTTATAACTTTTACCAGAAGGATTAATCATATAAATTTTAATTATAACATAGGTAAATAATTTAAGTCTTGACAGAAAGTTTGAATGTAAAGACCTTGGAGTATATCTGCAATTAACGCTTAAGTTTAACACTCACTATCAGATTATTGTAAGGCATTCAAGGTTCTGGGCTTTATTATTAAAAACTCTAAGGGCGGGTATTATAAAACTGCTTTGACAGTTAACTTGAAGTTAACTTTTTGAATTACATGTAATTCCAGGAGTTAACTTTAAGTTAACTCTCAAAGTAGTTTTATAATACCCGCCCTAAGTGTTTCCAATTAAAAACTGTCATAAGACTATACAATGCGCTGGTCAGACCGAATTTAGTGTATGCTTGTGTAATAAGGGCACCGCAGGCAGAAGTTAACTGTGATATGATTAAAAAAGTCCAGAAAAGATTTTTAAGATATTTATTTATTAGGACACATAGTGTATATCCTTATATGATCTCTTAGTTCAATGCTAAGTATTTAATATTAAAAAAATGAGTACCAGGAGAAGTATGCAGTGTGTTATCTTTGTATGTCATATTTTAAATAGTGTCAAGTACAGGCACAGTTATTTAATTAATAGAATTGCATTCCATGTTTCTAAAATTGTGCTTAAAAATATTGAACAGAAGATATTTCAGGATAATGTATTAAGCTGTTCACCGCTAAACAATATGCTTCGCGAATGTAGGTAACAGATTGGTGAGGGAATCTGATATTGACTTATTTAATACAAATACCTCTGCCATAAGATCTTTTTTTTAATACCAAAGTTTTACTAGTTTTTTTTTTATTTAAATCTCTGTGATTGTTATTTTATATTTTTTATCCCATTTTGACGTTTAAAAATGACATTATTGAACGCATAATGACAAAGGTAAGTAGACGTTTATCACCTGAGTGACTTAAAATATTTTTAACTCACTCTCGGTCTTTTAAGTCACTCTGCCAGTATAAAAATCTGCTACAAATACAAACAAACAACTAGTTATACCTTAGCAACCACCAATTTCAATAATTAGCGCTTTCATAACTACTAAATGAATTCTTTTTATAATTTGATTCCTTACTTTTTAAATGTACATCAAAATGGGATAAAATTTTGTATAAATCACGCGAGTTAAAATGTTTATTCATTCGAAGAAAATTAACCCACTCGCTAGGGCTCGTGGGTTAAACTTTCTTCTTATGAATAAACATTCATTTAACTCACTTGGTGTATAAATAACTATTATATTTTATATTTTATGTGTAACTTAGTATAAGTCTAACTTTTTGTGTTTCTTTTTAATTAAGCCATATTGGATGTTAGGGTATCAGTAAGCACTCTTGTATTGTAAGTACCTGTTAAAGGTGTATGTGGGAGTATAAATAAATAAATAAATAAATAAATAAATAAATAAATAAATAGATAAATAAATAAATAAATAAATAAATAAATAAATAAATATTGGTGAGCAGATGGCTGCGGAACTCGCTGCGTTCGTCCCGCAGATGCCTACCCATAAGTTCCGCAACAATCCACTTATTTGTACTTGAACAATAACTTATTATATAAAGTCAGAATTTGTAAGATTATCCACTTTTTGTCAATTGGCCTTTTAACAGGAATTAGAAATGTTACTTTACCAAACTAGTGATATATTGTGACAAGTTATTCAAGTACAAACGAGTGGATTGTTGCGGAACTTATGGGTGGACCAAGCCATCTATTCACCAATATGTTGTTCAAGTACAATACTAACCTGATTCACTCAGTTGAGAATTTTTCTCATTAGTTCAAAAACTACACGTTTCAGGTGAGTGTCTTATTTGAACAGTTCAACAGTATATTGGTGAGTAGATGGCTGCGGAACTCGCTGCGCTCGTCCCGCAGAGGTCCACCCATAAGTTCCGCAATAATTCTTTTATTTGTACAGGGTGTTTTTTTATATATTGACACTCCACCTACAGCCTTACCTTCACAGGTAGAAGAAAGGTGTAAATACAAAAGTTGTACAGTTTTGGCTGAATTTTCAAAAACCATGGTCAGGAACAAATTTTGAATGTCAGAAATGTGAAATTTTGTATGCTTCCAGCTTTTTTCAAATGGGATGCCCTATATTTCATTCTATATTCTTGAAGAGCACAATGCCCCGATCTATATTTGATTGAGCAATCTCTCATATATTTGGCTCCAAAAATTGTAAAAATACTATCCTTCTACTGATTTTGTGAACCATTCTATCTGTTGTGAAAGCTGCAGGTGAAATTTGAGGTACTTGGTTTCTCTGATAGTATTTTCAAAATTTTTAGAACCAAACATGTTGGAGACGTCTTCACCAAAAATAAATAAACTATATAGTTTTGGGATCGGCAAATTGTGTTCTTTAAGAATATAGAATCAAATATAGCGCATTTTATTTGAAAAAACTGAAAGCATGCAATATTTCACATTTCTGACATTCAATTTTTGTTTTTGACCATGGATTTTGAAAATTTAATCAATACTGTACAACTTTTGTATTTGCACCTTTCATCTACCGATAAAGGTAAAGACTGTAGGTGGGATGTCAATATATAAAAAAACACCCTGTACACAGTCTTATTGATTTTGTATGAATATTTATTCATTAGAACAAAAAAAAACAATAGGTACATCAACTCAACCGCTAATGATATACCTACTGTTCGAGGTTAAAGTTTTTGGGACAAAGACAAAAGTGTGATTTTTTTAAGGTTTCCAGTTTTCTAAACATTCTTATAACTTAAAATATGGTTTTGTTCTCTTTTTTTTTTAAATTTTAATATTTTATCTTGAAAAAGGGGGGGGGCAGTTGCCCCCCCTTGCCCCCCATTGTATCCGCCTATGGTTGAAGCAGTTAGGTACAATTTAACGATTTTGGCTAAATACAGTAAACATTTTCTGATGTTAACAATAATTCCTATGTATTGAAAAGCTCTTGTATGTTTAATTGACCGATTAACTGAAAATATAAGTTAATTGACCGTGATCAATGACTAGCACCAGCGCAGCATCGCCATAAAACATCACCATAATCAGCTACCAGAGTTCTGTGAACGGCCGCCCCGTTGTTGCATCATGGCATCCGTGTTACTTACGAGACTAATTGCGACCAGTTGTTGTGGACGACATAATTGAATCGAACTTTGTTCGATTCCAAAGTACAAGATAACTGTTAATTGCTCTGCCGACTATAAATTTCGCTAAATTATCGAGTTAGTTAACGTGTATATGGACGATATATTGAAGTCGATGCTAGTTGCCGATTATCGGGCTACACAGCAGCGCGTTACACGAAACTTAATGTGCCCGATAAATTACATCCTCCTACTGTTTAGCTGCTACGAGATTTTTTTTATACCTCTTCAGTCGATTTAATTGCAGATTGCCGATGCAATCGATGATGACCTGATTACTAGATTTATGCATTTTGATGCTAAGGGGATTCTTGCACTCCAAAGTTAATCGATTCTATAAGGCATCTTGAGATCGATTCAGAAACTCTCAAACTCTGAATGCTAATGTCGGAAATAATGGAATAAATAATGTTTGGTTGAGAAAAATACATCGCTTCAACATTATGAGTTTCTTGTTTTACAAAGTCCAATCCACCCCTTTTAAAACAAAATGTAAATTCTCCGAGTCTCTCCGTGTAACTCAATTAAATTAAGTCCAACTAAGAAAAGGATTATTGTATTTAGCCTAGGGCGGGTCACTAATGTCTTCTGAATTCTAATCAGCTCAGGCTGTGTCTTTCTCACAATTTTCTTCTGCTTCGGGCGGATATTTTTGAAGGGATGTATAATCAGTCGTGGTAATGGTTACGGCCTTAACTCGAAAAAAACATTTCTGAGGTTTCAGCAATATATAAGATTGTTTCAACTTAAAACAGTTTGATGACCCTGGTCATTAAATGACAGAGTGGACACGATGACCTGAGGGCTATTAAAGAATATTACATTAAATAATTGTATACTCACCTTTATGCGCTTGATTTAACGGGATTTTATTTAAAGCAGCCACACGGCCGCGACACCGTATTATTTCCATAAATACATATTAGGCCAGAGGATAAAAATATGCTAAGTAAAATGAAGTAACCAAGAATTGCTTTAATCCTATAACGTATGGTTGAAATGAAAATTTTATAATGGTTTTATGGCGGTTGAGTTAAGGGTTTTTGGTTTCTACTTTTGCATAATGAATCAAGATATTTTCACATAGGTACATTGTGTGGTTCTATTTCCAAGTCCATCTGCCTTTTAACCATAGGCTGAAAAAAAATTAAACGATATTCTTCAAGCGGAAACATGCCTAATCTAAAACTTTTTCCACCTTGTCATTTTACTGCCGAGAACCCGCGATTTCCTGGTCACGGTACAATACAAATTTAGAAACCATTTTTTCGACTGTGAATCTATTTCGAATTGCTCATTGACAGATACGAAATGTTTTATTGCGCTATTCATGGATGATTTCGATAATTGGTGAAGAATGAAGTAGCAAAAATTCATTCATTTACCAGAAACTTCCTCCGCGAGGGAAACTTTATTTAACAGAATGACGAACGTTATTTTGAATATTTCAACTTGCGGTTAACTTTAGCAACTTGCTGAAAACCTTCCAACTCAGCCCTTTCTAAACACTCACATTCAATTGACACGGCAACACTTATATGCGTGAACTCATTAATATGCGTCAGACGCTTTTCCGCAATACCCTTATTTATTAACATTTCCCGGTTAAGCCAACATGACAGCGATTTTATGGATAAAGTAAATAAGAATCTCCGGATGGTGAAAAATGAAGGGTTTTTGCATAGTTACTGGGAGATGAAGTGGAGGAAGCATCTGACAGAATATGTTTTGATGAATTTTATATTTAAGTTTTTTGCTAAACAAATTCTGAATTTCGTTATATATGATTGTTCATTCCGGTTATTAATTTCCAGGCGCGTACATTAAAATTCGGCTTTCGAGCTTCTGGTATTACAAATTAATGCCTAAATATCACCTTATTATGCAAATAACACGAATTATTCAAATCAAGCTGGGCACTGGGAAACATTTTGTTATACATCTAACCTAATAAATATCGAATTCCAAACGAAATACCGAGCGTCTATCCTTATTAGGGGTATACGTTAATACGCTAGATTCCTAACGCAGATAGGACAAAAAGCCAGAAGAGAAATAAATCGTTGTGATAAAAAAAAAAAATTCAACGAAGGAATTGAATAACGAGCGACCACCTGGAAAAAGTTAAAAA
Source organism: Ceutorhynchus assimilis (assembly GCA_917834065.1). Taxonomy (NCBI): domain Eukaryota; kingdom Metazoa; phylum Arthropoda; class Insecta; order Coleoptera; family Curculionidae; genus Ceutorhynchus; species Ceutorhynchus assimilis. The sequence continues at coordinate 13,336,459 of OU892281.1, forward strand.
TGTATTTTTTCAAACTAAGGGCAGTAACTTCAGTAATAATTTATTACGTTATGGGTCCATTACATCACTTGTGAATATTAGATGTTAATGAATTGTTGCTGTTAACCGCAGATGAGATCTTCAAAGTCCAAAGATGACTCAATGTATCCTTCAGCAACTGCTTCTCTTTTATCCCACATGTCCTCTAATTCAGCTTGTTATTCCATACCAAACGGTCTGTAACAGTTCCACCAGTGATAATTCCACACTTTCACAAAATAAATAAATAAATAAATCGTTTATTTAGCATAAGCTACATATAAAATACAAAGAATAGAATAACAAAATCTTCACAAAATTAACATCCAATTCAGAAATTCAAAACAACATATGACCTAACTAACATTTTAAATATATTGATATTATCACAAGTTTTGATATTATTGGGTAATTGCATCGAGCTTTAAACTTCTAGAGGGATCAACAAGCATATTTTTTTTGTTCCATAATGAGGTAGCGGGGTCAGAGGGGTGATTCATCCGATAAACAAAACGAAAAAAGGCCCTGTTGCCGAATTTTTTCCTGTTCGAATAATAATCTCGATAATAATGAATATCGTCATCTATCGAAAAGTATCTATTTGAAATTTGTCTGCTTATAATAATATTAAAAATATACTTGCGACTTTTTAAGTCTATACTTAAAATAATTCTAAAACAACAATACCTTTTATCACGACTCAATTTGGTTTTAAATGGAACTACGTACCTACTTCTAAAGAAAGATTTTACAGTCTGGCAATAACGTAGTAATTGTTTTGTGTTCTCATGGTGTTCTCGTTCTCAACTTTCTTGTGACAAATCAGCTGACTGCGTTCGAGAACCTGGTGTGTCGTATAAAAATCACACAGCTGCCGTTCGGAAAGGCGAAGTGTGGATTAAAATCATATGGTTTTCGGCGTTCGGAAGGGTGTTTGACACGTATTGATGTGCGCACCGAATACTCTAGAGTGAAATTTAAGCTCACATTTTGAAAATGCACTCCCTGAAATAATTTTCACACCAACAACCAGGCAGCTCTCTGATACCCAAAACATAAACAGACTGGTTTATAAACATTCTATTTTCATAAGTGCGAGAAAGAGGGCCTGGTCTCATTCTGGAACCAAACAAATTCTATAGCAAATTATTATCGTTATTAGTCTAGAGAGAGAGAATGTTCAATGGTCGAAGGGTAATTGATTTAATTCATGCGCCAGTATTGCATCTTCGCGTCAAAAGAAAATCACCAAAATTCCTAGGCAGGCAATGCATACAAAAGTGTGGAAGAAAACTGTAAATGAGGTAGTGCAATGATATTATCCTTGTGTCAATCGACAAGCTATTTCCCACTCTTGAAAAAAAAACCACCCTTTCTGGAAAATTTTCTTATAACATAGGTAGTCAGTATGAGCTTGGAAATTTGAATTTGAATCCAAAATTACCCCCAAGTACTTGATTTGGTTTTCATGTGCCCTGCCAAAGCTCCATCATTTATGCTGATGTTTATGTTATTTACATCGCTATACCTTATTCTTGATCTTTTGCCAAACACACAAAACTTAGATTTCTCTATGTTGATGCAAATATTGTTATCACAGAGCCACCCTTATAATCTATTCAATTCCACATTCATAATCTCTTGTAATTGGTTCACATCTCTGCCAACGACGCGACGTACCTACAGAATGGAACAAGGGGTCGTGTGATACCTCTTTTAAAACAGCGTTGCATTCTCTTTCATTTTGTCATTTAAAAGAAAATTCAACGCTCTTCCAGAACAGGTATCACTCGATACCCTGTTCCATTTGGAATGATAAGGGTTGGTCCCACCTCCCCTAGAGGGTTAAATTAGTGCTGAAAATGTTTCAAACACTCACACAATCAAATTACGTGTACGAGCGATTTGAAAAAAAAAAATAAAATTGACATCAGATATTCAGCCTGTACCATTTTGAATGGTAAACCCTGTATAGTAAAAACAGCAATGGACCCAGAACAGTTTCCTGAGGTACACCATAATTTACATTCATTCTATCAGACACACTATTCTTAAATTTACCACATACCCAACTGAGAACAGTACTCTCAACTCCCATATTTTCCAACTTTTTTAACAATATACAGTGAAGCTTCACTAATGCGGATCAATAAAAATCAAGGCAATCCGAATTAATGAAACATCCGGATTATTGGAACCTTTTGAAAAGTCACAAAAATACGTCTGTACTTTATTAACTCAAAATAGGTGCTTATTATATAGTACAGTTAATTTTTGCAAAATATCGTGTTTCTTTCGCTAGAGTTAACGTTTTGTGTGCTCTATTTGACGCCATGATGCTTCCTATCGAGCAAACCCTTGTCACAGAAACAAACGCATCGTTTTCGGTGAAATAAGGGGATTCACCGACATAGACTTTGGTAACACTACCTGTAACGATTGGCGAACTGCGCAAAAAATTATGATTCGGATTATAGAATCAAAGGTAATCCGGATTATAGAATACATAATGTCAAAATCAAATATTTTAATTTTGTCCGGATTACTGGGAAATCCGGATTAATGGAGTTCAGATTAGACAGCTTTACTGTATCTCTATTAACAGTTTTAAACGCTCTCTTAAAATCTAGAAAAACAGCTAACACAATTTTCTCACAGTCAATTGCCTCGAGGAAATTATCACAGATGCTCACAATAGCAGTATCTCTGATTTGAGACCAATATCTGGTTTCTATCACAGTGTTGTTGGAGCTGCTCCTCCACTACCATTTCTATAGAAGTTTTTCATATACAGGTACAGTGTTTATAGGTCTAAACTCTTCATGCTGTTTTGTATTGTTTACCTTGGAGACTAGGATGACCATTGACTCCTTTCATCACTCAGGAAATACACCACACTTGATCGAGAGGCATTAATCATGTTAAGAATTCGTTCACCAATGATATAGCAAGCATCGCTGAGCACTTGTTTGGAAATGCCACTCTCACCACCTCCAACTGTTTTCATGCCTCTCAGGATTTCTTTCAATTTGCTCATGGATATATTCTTTGAAATTGAGTAAAGGCACCATGCGTAATGTTATTTTGATGTGTGATAGCTGAATTGGCACCCCTGGTTTTTGGCAGATTGTCAATTAGTTCAGAAATACTACGGATGAAAAATTTATTGAATTCAGTGGCAACTTCTTTAGGAGAATGGTGGTTCTTTCCAGGAAGCAATGTTTTAAGGTTCTTCCACAATTCTCTTGGATTAGGTAAGTGTTTATTTCCGTCCATGACCAACATGATAGTATTTCTTCTTTGCAATCCTAATCTGGCTTACAACAGACAATTCTTTTTCATCTCATACTCATTCCAAACAATATTATCCCTTACAGAATAACAGCTCTCCTATATAATGCATTCCTTTCCTTCATCATTTTCCTTACTCCATGTGTAATCCAGTGCTTATATTAATGTACTTCTGCTTGATACCTGACTAGTATGTTTGTCATATTTTGTACAAATGAATCTGCTGATACATTAGCATCGGTTACATTGTTGTTTCATGCCGTATTTTAGAGGGCATCTTGGAAATTTTCCACGTTATAATTTCGTAGTTTTTTTCTCCAAATGATAACATCAGGGTCTTCGGAGCCAGTTTCAAAAATTACAGTCAGGATGTAATGATCGCTAATTTTCGGTGTTTGGTGCACTTGATGCGTGATGCGTTTGTCACAATTTAATCGATTAAAGTTGCACTGGTTCCTGTAATTCGAGTTGGAGAGCTAACAATTTGATCAAATCTGAGCCTAGTTTAAGAGATAAAAACCATACATAGTTCTGGACACACTGCACTGTTATGATTTTATATTTAATGACTCCCCCAGTTCTTCGGTTAGTTGTTACACATTGTTCCATATTATAACCATCAATCTTCAGTTCTACTGAATCAACATTTTCAGTCAAATGGGTTTCTGATAAGAGCAGTGATCTTGGTTTCCATGCAAACTGTAATCAGAACAGTGATATTGTCTTTATTGTTGAGATAGCCCTGGCAATCGAAATACATACAACACTGGAGTTTAGGACAAGATTTGTATCTAACTGCTACTTAACAAATTTGTTTCTTTTCAGTCGCTCCATTCTTTGGTAGGTTTCACACTTATTCACATCCCAGACAACATGGACAGTAATCATGTTTAGACCATAGGTATTTTCTGTTTGACAATTCACAATTGGAGCATTTAACAACATCACTGGAACAATCTTTATAATTATGTTCATCACTGCATTAAGGCCTTACTTTATTTTCTTTGCAGTCCTTCACTTGATGACGATAACGACTAATGACATATCATAATCATAATGTACCCAGCACCGATTCCACCCAATATTCATTCTCTGTTTTTCTATTAGTATATTGTAAGTTGTAAGTATTGCTGTCAACCCCAATATTGAATTTACTATTATGAACTTTTGATCTTTACCTTATTTTCAACTTTATATTCGGGTCTAGGTCGTTTTGGTTCACCACTTTCGATACAATTTCCTCTTCACTGTTGTTAAATTCACACTCCTTTATTCCCATAACTTCAATAAGTTTTTCCAATAATTTCGGCCAATCAACATCATAGTTATTACCAAGTTTACTCTGGATTTCTGACTGTACACTTGCAATTGATTTTTCGTTCTTACAACTTAGGATGGGGTCCTCATCTCTCGTGAGCTTGCCCATTGTAACACAGCTCCAATATCACTTGGAATCATTTTGGTACGTAAATCATCTTTTATTTGTTCCACGTCCTTTTGAGAAGAACCCTGTTTTTGTTTAACTATCAATATTGCGTAGTCTTGTTTTTGTTTGGTTTTAGCTGGAAAGGTTAAGTTAAGTGCTGATGATGCAGGCAAAACAGCTTGAGGGGCTGTCGATCATAACCCCCTTCAGATCGGATATATTTTTTTTTAGGTTAACATTCTCTGCTACCAATAAATCGATTCTTTTTCCTGCAATTCCTTTGTGATATTGACCAAATATTTCAATGTTTCATGAATTTCAATGACAACATTTTGATCCAAATAACCATCTTCTGTTCGGCTCCTTTTTCTCGATTTTTCATACTGTTTATTTGCCTCCACGAGTGTCTCAAAAAATTGAATACTTTCACATTGCCTTTTTGAAAAATATATAGCTACAATTGGATAGCTACATATCTCTCTAGCAATCAGCTTAAGAGTATTTTTGTGTAACAATATGCACCTTCATATTGAGTTCATTTTGGAAATAGATAAAAATGTTAGTGGACTACCATTAGTAATTACCCAAAGTTTAGGTTAGTGTTAATTTGGGTGAGTTGTTGTTCAGTTTCGTCTACGCGCCCTCTATATAGTTGTAGGTTAAATTGGGTATTTAGGATGTGAAATCCTATTTGGCAATGGAAATTGATTCGTTTTTTGTTTTCTTTATTTTTGTTTTCTTTTATTGTAATTGAATTACGCCTGCTATATGCCTCATAATTGATACGGCTTTGCTAAATTTGGCTTTTGAAAATTCGCGCGTTAAACACTGGAAAAGGATACCGGCAAGTTCTTACACTACCGACGAGTAAAATCAGTCGCCAAAAACACTCCGCTCAAAACGGTTTCGTTTGCACTCCTTCGCATTGGACTTGAACTTCCTGAAAGAGCTGGCCAACTGAGTGGAGTTTGGAACTAAAGCCAGGTAAGGTGGAAAATATCCTTTTCAGTTTCGATATCTTTCAATTTCAATTTAACATCTTTCATCGATTACCATTCTATCAGCAACCTGTGGATTTTCCAGTTTTAATTTCGCACAGTTGCGTTAGGTTAGTTGGGTTGTTGCTAGTGGTAGTGGCTTGAAATTTGCGATTATTAGGACTTATTTTGAGACACTTTTAAGACATTAGAGCATTACACAAGACATCTTTGGATGATCTCCAATGACAGTACCTAACATTTCTAGCTATGGATTTGAAGTGGCTTAAAAACAGCCATTCAATTGAAAACTGGACAAAAATCAAGCCTCATTTGGCAACGGATCATATATGGAACATTTTCAAGTAGACTTTTTCATGTGAAAACCACGCATATCAATCTTTTCGCATTTCCCATGATAGTAACTGTTGCAGACCGTAGGTACATTGTATAACACATTCAAAATCATCGAACACTATTTTGCACTTGAAACAAAAATTTTCAAGATTGCCCAATCCACCACAACCTTCAATGTCAGACATCGCAACAGAAAAAAAAAGTTACAACAATAAGCTTGTATTTCATGATAAGTATATCATAGACCACAGGTAAGTTGTAACTCTTGAAGAAGCACATAGAGGATCACGCAAAGGGCATTCAACATCTTGCAACTTCAGAAGCCCATTATGAGACTGCATAGAACTAACAACTGAATTGCTACCAGAATCCACAGATTCTTGTATCAAAACTTCTGGAAAAATTATTGATCTGCCAGCAAATCAAGTTGAATAAGCAGATAACGGCTTCTCATTTCAAGGAAATGGGATTTAGATAAAAGCCTAGAGCCCTTATTAAATACAATACTTTAAGACAAATGACGCCAATCAGTGAAGATAACTTCCGCTTATCATGATGCATACTATTATCGTTCCCTCCATTTTTCCGTTTCAACTGCCATAATTCCTTCTCAAAAATTAATTCCCTACTCTTAATTGCTACCTAATGAGTTTAAACGTTTCCGAATTAATCCATGACATCGGGCCCTTTTTTTTCGGAATACCCTCAAAAAGGGTCCGAAAATCTTCCGTGAAACAACCGTGTTATTCATTTTATAACGACAACGTGTGAGGAACACAAACATCTGCTAAAAAATTCAAGGGTTGGTCCCACCCAGGGGGCGCAACATTTTTTTTTCTACCTGTCATATCTTCATAATAAAAGGTCACGGCAACAATGACTCCCTTGCCAGAGGTTCCACCTTTATAATTAAGTGTGAATTTTGAATAGGATAAAAAAAGCGTATCTTTTACATGCCGCCCCTCAAATTATGAGACTTTATTAAATCCCTTTCGGGAAAGAAAAAAAGGAGAATCATAACAGTTGGTATATATGGAAGTGATATGTTCATTAACCCCCAATGAATGTGAAATAAGTTTTTATGTTCTTGTAATTCTAATGTCATTATTCACCGGAGAACAATTATCCACTCTTAATATGACCTCAAATAGTAGTTTGTTGCGGAAAGAAAAAACGTATTCAAATGGGAAAAAAAGAAAATAATGCCTCTTTTAAAGTTTCCTTAGTTGGCCTTATTACTTAATTTTCTTCTAACGTGTAAGTATTTTAATTAAGAAAAAGTACGCGCTTAATGAAGGAAACGCTAAAGTATTCGTTTAGACAGAGCTGATTAAGTTGTTAAAAGTTATGTGATTAAATTTAAATTAAAATAATTATAGTTGGTTAAAGGGAATTGATTAGTTTGCAACTGAAATAAATTTCGCTCACGTCTCTGGACAATAAACTTTATGGTGAATATAGAAGTAATTGTTTATAAATTGATATAGTAATCTTGTTCTCGCCGTGGTCCTATAGGGAGGGAAAATCTCCCAAACCAATTCCTGTGTTAGTATGGCAGTCACATTTCGTATTAAGTGTCTTACATTAGTCGACGTGTCGCTAGTAGTAATACATTGAAATTATCAAGTGTTCGACATTCAATAGGCGCATCCGGGATTTTGTTCACCCCCCAAAATGGAAGATAGTAATCGGTTGTAGCGGAGGGGAAGAGCATTATAGGAAAAGAGATTATTGGTGTTGACAATTCTCCTGCCTTTATCGCCTCCAATAGTGATTTACATAATGGAGATTGTCAGGTGAATGCTTTCCAGGACGAAAATAGATTATCAATTTGTTTAAATCTGTGTAGGTATTGTCGTCATCTTCATTAAACTGTGTTTGTAATTGATGAACGCAATTCTTGCAGTTTGTATTTCAAATTTCTGTTAACATCCTCTACGTGTCTTCCATTTTATCAAAATCATGTTCCTTGATTAAAATAGAGGGCGGGGGTTTAATATTATTAAATTTTGAAGTAGTTAGCACATAACGGAAACGCATACCGGAACCTTGCTGGAACGGTGGGCGGCAAATGGGCGGACCCTCTTCACCACAGCCGTTTATTTACATTGTTATGTTAACGCTTTTATTCAATGGCTACCCATTTTGTTTGGGCCTGGGTCTTCTTGGAAGAATAACTGTCAAAATCAAAAGATGTAATCATCATCATTGTCTATGTCTATGCTGAACAAATCAGCTAATGAAGTTTTTAGGTATAAATTTTCTTGTTTGTCCCACGCGTGTATTGTGTCTAAATTGGGCGTTATTTCCTTCCTCCTCCTCCTCCATTGTTGTAACAAAAGCCAATTATTTAGGCCTGCCCATTTATCTATAATTGTTAAGCTCGAATAACTCCTTATTCTTAATGTGGCGGTTAACTGATATTAATAGGCATCGCGGCCATTAAGCAACTTAAAATAGACTAATTTATTTTTCAAATAAATAATAATAAACCATCTACCTATGACGGATTTTTAGGCCTTTCAAAAGACAAAGGCAAATTAAAGATATTTAGTGCCTTTTCTTGATTATGTCTTGAGGGTAAATACCTACTAAATTAGGACAGTAAATTTTACTTATTGTATTAGCAGAACAAATTACTTCCTTTACAAAAAATGTACTGTTTCAACTGACGATGACCAAGCAAAAAATCTCTGCTAATGTACCAGTCATGTTAAATCGCTTTATCAGATGCAAAGTAATCAGCCAGACAAGCCATGAGCAAAGGGAAAAAACTGCAAGTAACTTCTTAAATGCATTAGAAACGACTAGAGTCGGACTCCCTTCCTGTTATTTACCGGATACTGTCGAACTTGTGGCACGAAATAAGTACGAGGGGAGATTTTACCACTGTAACGAAAAATAATAAATTACGGGGTGAGGTTAGTTTAATGCCCCAGCGATTTGATGCTGGATGGGCTCAATTACGTTAAGACGTCATCAATTTTTTCGCAAATCAGTCGGAAAAATATTTGGACTTTTATCGATGGCAGGGCTGAGAGTGGATCAAGGGTGGAAGAGAGCTACTCAGTTTGATGTTATGCCATTTGGATTTCTGACGGTCGTAAATTTTCAGCTCTGTCAAATACTTTCATAGACGATGAATAATCAAAAATGTAATCAAGAATTTTCCCCAAGGATTGTCGCTATGTACTTACTTGATTGAATAAGTCTTTGGGATCTAAGCAATAGACAAGAGGAAATGAACACTTTACAAACAAGCATATTCTGATTATATCCAGAAATAAGGAAGGGCACTAAACTTTAGATTGGAAAAATGATCCTGGTCCTTGTCTAACCATTCGAATACGAGGCATTAAGCCCAGGGCTCCCAGCAAATACGCTATCGTCATAATGACGTGACTAATTGGATTTTATTTACGTCATTGGGACGAAAAAAATGAAGTCATTATGACGAAAAAATGACGTTCTGTGACATGATATAGTAGCAACTTATGACGAATATATGATGTAATCTCTGAATGTAAAATCACGAAACGAATAATTCTCCATCTTATTTTAAAAACGTCGATAATAAACTATAGAACTAAACAGGGTGATTTATGTAGCCTGTACATTAGCTTGCAGGTGGATTATATGCTATTTCTACTAATCCACCTGCGAACTAAAATTTAAATGGCGGCCACCAAACGTGTTTTCTCGGTGACAGCCAATTTTTATTCACTACAGAACAGTTTCCACACACTTTGCACCCCAGAAAATGCAATTTTTGACACCACCACAAAGCCACAATTAGTCTTCACAATACACTCAAATATAAATAGGTACAGAGGTATGAGGTATAGCTAGGTTCAGTTTGAGACCTTTTTAATGACTAAAGATTTCCAACAACTAGCCCTGAGGAGATATACATCACTGAAAACTTGAAAAAATCTTCGTCAGAAATGTCTGACGACTGTTTATTTAAGACCTGAGCTTTTGAAAATTTTGAAGTCGAGGCCAAAATGATGACTTGACAAATCTTTAGACTCTTGATTTGACTGGGAGAAATCTTTGTCAGAAATGTCTGAAGACTATTTATTAAGGACCTGAGCTTCTGAAAATTTTAAAATCGAGGCCAAAATGGAGACTTGACAGATGTCTAGGCTCTTGATTTGAAGAAGAAGACTCTCAACTAGCCAAAGATCTCACCTACTTCAAAGGGATACATTTGCTCTAAAGACTGAAGATTTTCAACAACTAGCCCTGAGGACTTCGGAGATACGCCACTGAAAACTTTAAGAAATCTTTTTCAAAAATGTCTGAAGACTCTGTCTATTTAAGACCTGAATTTCTGAAAATTTTAAAATCGAGACCAAAATGGATACTTGACAGCTATTTAGGCTCTTGATTTGAAAAAGAAGACTCTCAACTAGCAAATGTCTGAAGACTTCAAAGAAATACATTTGATCTAAAAGCTAAACATTTTCAACAACTAGCCCTGAGCACTTCGGAGATACACCACTGAAAACTTGAAGAAATATTTATCAGAAATGTCTGAAGACTCTGTTTATTTAAGATCTGATCTTCTGAAAATTTTGAAGTCGAGGCCAAAATGAAGACTTGACAGATATTTAGGCTCTAGATTTGAAGAAGAAGACTGAGAAACTATCCATAATCGCAATAACATAACATAACCCAAAGTTATAGATGCCAAGGCTTCGGCCACGGCGCTAATAACTGTAAACAATCAATGAAATGTCTGGAATGTGCAGGATCTCACTCAGCAATAAATTACCTTAGGAAGCGTGGAGTTAACGGAGACCATAATCAAAATGCAATGTGCCAATTGCGATGTTGAACATGCGGCAAACTTCAGAGGCAGTCCTAAACTTCAGGAACACATTGCCAGTACAAAGCCAAAGCGGTTCCAAGCAAACAAAATCAAGCAAGGCGTATCGTACAGCCAAGCCACCAACAACCAGACAAATAACCAGGACAAACCTGCGACCCGCACGAGACAGGAATTCCCACCACTACTTAACCAGACCGACAAATCAGACGATTTTGGAGACTTAACATTAACGAAAGAGATCGATGAACTAAATGCCAAGTTCAACATCAAGGAGCTAATAAATCAAGACAATAATTTGAACAACAAATTGTCCCAAGCAAAGAACCAGCAAGAAATCCTTCAATTCTTTGTAAGCTATGGAAAATGAAATACTAAACATATTACTTATCAATATAAACGGACTGACGGGATGGATAAACGACATAAGAGACGTGGCCCAAAGGAGAAAACCACAAGGCATCGCAATTAGAAACGAGACTCAAAAATAGAACACCACAACACAGGACTATGATGTTTATTAAAATAACACAACGTACCAAAACGTAGCGTCAGGAGGTATAATAGCCCTATACCTCCAAAGTAACATAAAATGCGGGAAAATACCATCGGACACGACGAACATTGAGTCGATCGCAGTGACTTTCCAGGGTATCAAGGTAGTGGCCTACAACAGAAATAGACCGTCAGATATCGACATATTTAGCCCCATTTTCGCATACAAGTGGGTTGAAAAGTACATCGATTTTGAGTAGGTTGAAGGTATTTTTACGAGTGGCTCCTGTGGATAACATATGGAAAATTCGATTTCTACTTATGTTACCCTTAAATGTACTTTTCCATTAGCGACACTCGTTTTCAATCGCATCCTTGACGTAACACACCTACAGAATATAGCTCCGGACCAACCCACCAGTCCACAAGCAAACTCCACTCGACGTAACCACCAGAACCCTGTTAGAAGCAACATCCGATCACTTTCCAGTCTGATTCGAAGTCGACCAACAAATAAAAACAACACCCCCCAAAACCATTCGTAAACTACAAGGATGCTGACTGGACAGCATACAAAAACACAATTAACCAAGTGGACCAAGAAATCCGAAGCCTCGTAAATATCATCACGATGGCCAAGGAACAACACATACCAAAGATAACCATTAATAACAAACAAAAGTTCCCGAAACACATTCAAAGCGAAATACAGAAACAGAACAAGCTAAGGGCGAGAGTCCAGAGAACCCATACCTGGAACAATGCACCCTGGTTAAATCACTAATGTCGTCACATATAAACGAGGAGTGGAATAAGATAATGCAAGCATCCCACGATGAAGGCAACATATGGAAACATATTAAAGGCTACAGGAACAGAAATAGCCCACAAAATATTCCCCTACTACGGGTAACCGACGCAACAGGACAAATGAACACGATCACAGACACACGAGGAAAAACCGAGGCGTTTGCCAGTCAACTAATCAAAACAAGTAAACTCACAGAATAACTATCAGATGACGCCACCAGACGGCAGGTCTTCCACACCTTCTGGAATGTTGTGGACAGAGCCCCGGATAATGCAGATGACATACTGACCAGCCCTAGAGAGATTTCCAGACTTATCTCTAAATCAAAACCCTATAAGGCCGCAGGAAACGACGGCATTGTTGCAAAAGATTGCAAGTTCCTACCAAGGAAAGCCTTTGTACAGCTAACATAAATCTACAATGCATGTATAAAACTCCAGTACTTCACCAATGATTGGAAGGACGTCAAAACCATCATGTTCACCAAGCGAGGCAAGGACCAAAACAAACCAGAAAACTACAGACCCATTTCGCTACTGAACTTCCTTGGGAAAGTACTGGAGCGGATTCTGAAGAAAAGGATAACCAAGCACCTGGAAAACAACCAAATTATCATCGACGAGTAATTCGGATTCAAACAGAACAGGACGACTGAATTACAGCTCGCAGGACTAAAGACCACGCCATGGATGCCAATAACAAAAAACAAACCACAACCCTAGCCACACTAGACATGAGGAAGGCATATGACACTGTCTGGAGAAAGGCCCTCATCTACAAAACGATTAATCTAAGATTCAACCCAGTGATAACTCGAATCACGGAAAGCTACCTTAGAAGCAGGAGATTCAGCATAAACATCAGAAACGCGAAATCTGACACAAAATTAATCACATAGTGGGCCTTCCCCAAGGCAGTGTCATACCCCCACCCTCTTCAATATTATATAAACGACATACCGAAGAGACCGAATACCAACCGCCCTGTATGCTGAAGACATAGCTGTGTACGCCAACTCGAAACAAACCCGAATCCCGATTCTGAAAGTAGAACAGCATGTTAGGGCAATAGAAGCCTACTGCACTTAGTGAAAACTTGAACTAAATCATGCAAAGACCAACCTTATACACTTCAACGACAAAAGACGACCAGACCAGAACTACACCACAATCAACAGCAACCAGATCAACCCGAACAACGACCTAACATACTTGGGAGTTGAACTGGACAGAGGACTCCTCTTCAACGACTACTACAAGTGGGTGCGCTCGAGCGCAAGACTGGCAGGTAGTGCCATTTACCCCTTCATCTCGACAGTATCCAGACTGACTGCCGAAACAAAAATGAAGCTATACCAGGCATATGTTGAACCAATAATAAGCTATGCCTACCCGGTATGGAGCTCGGCATCCTGATCGGCGAAACCTCCGCTGTGAGGTACCGAGACAAAAATGCTCAGGACGGCACTGAGCATAATATGGGACCAGTACGTACCCAATGACAGGGTATACAGAAAGGCCAAAATCCGACCTCTCAAAGACGACCTCCTCAACCAGGACAAGGCAATTTTTCACACAGACGACCAGAAGACTCCACATTACCAGGAACATCCTAACATACACCAGAGACACCATGCCATACCGACAAACTCCATGAAGAGATGCTACAGAACTAAGACCGAATAATACGTGTTTCAGTGTTGATTTCCTTTGTTATTTTGTTTTTGCGTCTGATAGATTTTTCACGAGGAAAACAACGAGTTAAGCTGCTTGATGAAAATCCTTTTCTCCAGATACGCTGGCAATAATATTTTCTTCCCTCGATTTCAGCAAAATAATACGCCTCCAAAACCAAATCTAATTTATTTATTTTTGAGGGGGATTAATGCTTTATATTATAGCAAAAACCGAAAAAAAAAAGTAATCAAAAGCGGCGCGACAGAAAACGAAGCACAGATAAATTTTGTCGCGGAACGCCCGAGAGAAACGACATAAATAAATATTATTTCCTAATCCAAACAAAATCTATCACCACAGAAAAAAAAAAAACGTTTTCTGTGGCCAAATACGCCGTCAACCACTCCCTAACGTAACAATAATTCACGGAAACAAGTAAAAAAATAATTACTTCCGTTATTTATTGGTTATTGTGATAAGGTTTCAATATTTTGGGACAGGCTTTGGATTACTGGATCGCTTTATATATATTTTTTTTATCGCGACACAAAAGATAGAGGAAAATATAGGGGTTGGGATTGAGGAGGGTTGCTTGTTGTTCGTGGGTCGATATTTATTGGTTTTTTATTAATTTTGATAACTAGAGGGTAACGTAGGTATAATAAATTTGATTCACCCAAAAAAAAAAATAACATTAACATCTATAGCAGCGATTTTTTGGTATCTGATAAATTGTAGCATTTTCAAAATTTACTTTAAACTAGAAATTTACCTTCTTTTGTTGTTGAGTATTTTGTGTTTGTCTTATTCAGAGCTTTAACCCTTCTGAAAACAGTCTGATTATCATTGAGAATCAAAAACGGTAGCTGGGTGCACATGCTGGCTAAATATCTCAAGAATTTACTTCGACAGGCTACCCGTAATCATTAGAGACACATAAACAAGGTGGTCAAAGATACCAGCCGACCGATCCCACCCATTTAAAAATTAGATAATGCCCAATTATTCGTTTGATGGGTATCCGAACAAATAGTTTTGGTTGCCTTAACATTGTCTTTGCCGGTCGAAAATTCTTGACATTTTTGATAATGGTCTGAAATAACTTTCTTTGGTCAAAGCGAAACCGCATATTAATCTCAATGATAACATATGTCTACAAAATTTTATTTGTTGCGATTCTTTAAATGGGTCTATTGTCCTACGACCTACATAAAGTTCAACCAGACTTCACTGTGAAAGGCTTCTTGGCACAACTGCGAGTCATAAAGATAAATTGCAGTTAAGGTAAAGTTCTAGTTTAAATTCTAAATGAAAAGTGTTCCAAAGCAGATGATGACAATCTATGTTTAATGTAAATATTTTACATCAATCAAACAGAATTATTGTATGAATTTTGGAGCTGGGAATACATGATTTATATATCTAAGTTTAAAAATAATAATTGAATATACAGATATTCTTCATATTTGCAACATAAATTTAATAGCTTCTAGCTGAGAACGTGTTCAACAATGTACCTCGTAAATAAACACAATCAATTGCAGAAACCTTTTTGAGAAAATTCTCTTTTCTAAGCCTTTATCGCAAGGAAAAATCCTTTTTCGTGTTAGGGTTTGCTTCTTTTAAATAAAGATGTTGCCTTGATCAATACAGAGAGGGACTCTTTTATTTATTTATTAACGGGCAAGAGTTCATTCAATAATATAAAGTACATTCACTAATTGATCGAATGTCGAAGTAGAGAAAAAAATATGGAAGTTTTCTTATGCTTTTTAGACTGGGATGACACGACCTATTACTTTGTATCTCAATTTGTTGAATATCATTTGGAAAAAACTACTTTAATATTAAACTTTATCTCAATAAGAATTTCTCAAGCATATTTTCAACTTGTTCCGTTCCTGTCCCCATTGTTATATTGTTTCGCCAAGTTGCCAGCAACAGAAAGGAAAATGCTCAGTGAAATCCTTTACAAAATGGCAATACCTTCAAATAATGAGAAGTTCTCTAAAACATCTGTGTCTATTCGAAAAAGCGTCAGAGGAAAGATTGATTCTGGGAGCAAAAGGGATTGAAAGTTCATGACAATCCGTAATTTTGCCTATAAGCTTTTGCCTAAAGCTAAGTAATTGAAGGATTTATTTTAGTATTGCATTAATTTAATTTCCATTTCAAGTTTTTTTCTTGTGCTACAACAGATGTGTCGCCTTTTATGAGGGTCAAAAAATATTGTTATTCTCATACAGTAATAAATGGGTCGTTTAGGCTTACTTCATTGTGCAAGAACCAGTTACGGTATATAAAAGAGCATTATGCAAATATGCGGGTCGCATATTATGGGATAATTTTTGTCACACTTATAAATGCACAGCCGAATTTATGTTAGTTTTTAATCTGCTGTTTTTTAGAACTCTACCTAATTTCCACCAAAAAGCAAAGCCATTCCGTAAATAAACACGAACGAACATGTGCCAACGTGGGAAAACTTTAATGAAAAGTTTTCTTGCTGCCAGGTAGGTATTTCTTTTGTAATTAAACTTTTGGTATTAAGTTGATTGAAAACGTAAGCAAAGTTTCAGGAAAATGTACTTCTGTTGAAATAAATTTTTACAGATCTATTTAGTAAAAACCTCCTTCTTGCATAAACAAACATACAAAAATTATAGGCTTTGACGCCACAAAAGGGCATATTTGCGAGCCACCCAAAAGAATAATAAAGGCACAATAATCAAAATACACAAAGCGAAACATTTTCTAACAAAGAAAGTCAAATTGGGGTGGGTGTCGATGCAGATGGCCTTTATTTTAAAATAACACACGCTAGTGGAAAGTACAAAAGATCTGCCATTGGGTGTCCTTTATAACCAAATGTCTAATAAATTTGTCTCTTTGGTGGTTGAATAACACTTTGGTTGATTGAAAATATACAAGTGTTAAATAAGACTTGATACAGAATTGAGTTTCTGCAAAACTATAATCAGAAATCAAATTAAGCTCCAATTTACCGTGAAATTTATTTCGTATCTCTATATTTTGTTGAGGAAATTATTTTCCAGCTCGATCTTGTAACTTCTTCTCTGACATTGCTTAATTTAGCTACTTTCCCGGAAGTTGGCTTAGTTTCTGGATGAAAAATAACGTTATGGCATTTAGTTTATGAGGCAGATAAGAATATAATCTTCAAAGGCACGTCGGGTAGACAAGATTTTTATTATAATAAGCAAGTTTATCAACTTTTAATAAAAAATTAAGGTTATTTTGTTCGGCTGTAATCAACAAAAAAATATTTTTCAGAATAGCAAAAGAAAATAAAAACCTTTCCCTTTATAAATATAAAAAGGTCATTTTGGATTGTTTGGAAAACTAAGCAAAAAATAACAACCAATCGAATTTGAGTGGAAATTGTTTTCTGCTGTTCAAGTCAAAAAGAATTTGAGTATACGGAATCACTGATTGATTTTTCGTGTATATGATAGACCTTCAGGTACCGGAGCAGGGGTATACTTCGCCAACTGTAGTGATTACTATGCACCGGGAAGACATGCCCCTATTTTTCGAGCAGAGGTATACACTATACTCCAATGCGCAGTGGAGAACAATAGGAGAGCCACAGCCAACAGGCAGGTCCTTATAATGTCTTAGAGTCAAGCGGCACTGAAGGCTTTTTCGAGCCAGGCAGTGTCATCAAGACTAGTATGGGAATGCCAGGAAGAACTCAGAGCCCTGGCGGATCAGAATAAGGTGAAAGTTATCTGGTTGCCTGGACACAAAGGAATCAAAGGTAATGAGAAAGCTGATGAACTCGCAAAGAGAGGGTCAGAGACAAAACTTATCGGGCCAGAACCGGGGATCAGTTAAGTTAGCCCCCCCCCCCCCATAGAAAATTTCTGGATGAAAATTATCCTATAATTATGCTCTCATTTTGCTCCACTAATTTCGATTTTTGCTCCATTACAGTGGAGAGACTATGTGGCCTATTAGGTGGGGGGGGGGGGGCTGAATTAACGCTAGTCCCCCCCAGTGAAAATTCAGAAATTTGATCATGCTCATTTTGTTCTCCGAGTTTTGCTCCATTTTGCTCCATTATCGGCGAGTTTTGTCATTTTGTTCTCCGAGTTTTGCTCCATTTTGCTCTGCTCCATGATCGGCGACTTTTGCTCCATTACCAGGAATGACCTACAGAGCTCCCAAGAATCCCTCCCAGCTCCCCCCCCCCAGTGAAAATTTTGAAATTTGATCATGCTCATTTTGTTCTCCGAGTTTTTCTCCATAATCGGCGAGTTTTGCTCCATTACCAGGAGAGACCTACAGAGCTCCCAAAAATTTCTCCTAGCCCCCCCCCCCCCCCCCCCCCGGTGAAATTTTTTAAAGGACCTCGCACACCTTATATGGGATTTTTGCGATCGGTCGATTTTCTTCAAATTTTGATATGTTGTAGAGGATTTAATTCCTAATAACCTTTAAATGGGACGAAATCTTGTAGGTATTGAGGTCTTTGAGATATGAGCGTTGAAAGATGAACTTTTTTGCGACTTTTTGTGTGGAGAGTATACGAAATACTGGTGCTACTGGTGTTTATCAGTCAAAATATTGACAGGTTCACATATTTTACGTCAGTAAAATGTCATGATTATGTCTACATAGGCTAAAGCCGGGACCGCACTGGGGTTAATGTTGGCGCCAGTGCGGTCCCGGCCTTAGCCCATCTTGATATTTGTTAGTGACGTAAAATATGTGAACCTGTCAATATTCTGACTGATAAACACCAGTATTTCGTATACTATCCACACAAAAAATCGCAAAAAAGTTCATCTTTCAACGCTCATATCTCAAAGACCGTAATACCTACAATATTTCCGTCTCATTTAAAGGTTGTTAAGAATTAAATCCTTTACAACATATCAAAATTTGAGGAAAATCGACCGATCGCAAAAATCCCATATAAGGTGTGCGAGGTCCTTGAACATGTTCATTTTGTTCTCCGAGTTTTGCTCCGTTTTGCTCCATTATCGGCGAGTTTTGCTCCATTACCAGGAATGACCTACAGAGCTCCAAAGAATCTCTTCTTGCCCCCCCAGTGAAAATTTTGTGTTATAAGTTCGAACAAACCTATATTGTGATGTGATTTGTGATTCCCATATTTTTGTCGTTAGTGCGTATTTGAATCCTGAGTTTCGAGTTTCAGATTTTATGCATAGAACATAAAAAACTTGCACTCCTCTTTTATCTCTATCAAATTTAAAAACTTGATTTTGAAGCTATAATTTTCTCATACCTAAATCTACAAAATGCGCTGCTACCTACCTTACGATTCCTAGCAAGACTTCTTGTAGCGATTTTCTTCCGAATGGGCACTCGGTCTTTTTTTTTTGGAGCGGAGCACGTGAAAACAAAAGGATCAAAATTAAATTTTTACTAAAGCTGGAGTCGGATTGCTTACTCCGTGCACTCCGAGTGACTCCGTTCACACTATAGCTGTTCAGGTATTGCTTTTTGACGTATTTGATAACGGCTGGAATGTGAGCGGAGTCACCCGAAGTGTCCGGAATGAGCAAGCCGTACCCAGATTAATTGGCCTTCTTGCGAGGTCTGTTTGTTCATTTACACCAAAGCTACACAAAAAAGTCAATCCGTCTCTGTCAGAAAAATATATAGGGATGGACAAACTCCTTTGGTGTAGAAAGTGTCGCTTGGTGCCATGTTGGTGCAAATAAACAAACAAAGCTATCAGGTTTGTTCGGACTTGGATCAGAATCAGTTCTGAATTGATTGCTTGCGCATTTGTTTATATATATTTGATATAAACAAATGCGCAAGCGCAGCTCAATTTAGAGCTGATTCTGAACTATAACAAACCTAATACTTATCAGTGTCTACATCGGCTCAATCGGATCAGCATTTCCGAAAAGGCCTAAAGTTATGCAAATAATATTATGAGTATAGTCCGCCGCAAAAATCTTGAGACCGAAGGAGTGCGACCGCGAACACATACAACTCCCACGCATTATTTGTTATCCTTGTCTAGTCAACAGGCTATTAATTATGTGTCGATCGTTTTGATGGGTTTGCTAGGTTCATAAAATCTGTCGCTATGAGTTCTGTCGCATTGGCTTCCCCTCCCCCTTTAGACGTCGTCCGTCATGATCCGTGCTGTGGACTTCAACAAAGGCGAAATTTTCGTTCTCATGGAAACTCTGCTTCCCTATTTCAAGAATAAGGACCCTAGAGGTCATTCCAGGGAATGGAGCAAAACTTGCCGATCATGGAGCAAAATGGAGCAAAACTCGGAGAACAAAAGGCGCATATAAAAACTCCAAAATTTTCACCCGTGCTGCTAGGAGAGATTCCTGGGAACTGCGTAGTTTATTCCAGAGCCGCTTTCGGGTGCAGTGTGTGAATAAGCACCTGGAGCATTTCACGCCCATTATACTCAATGCGCTTTGCACTCGAATGCTTGAAAATCAGTTACAGGTGCATCAGAGGAAAGTGAGAGCAGCTTGAAAGCGCGAAACTCTGTTCGCCCGAATGTGTAAATTTGTAGCCGGAGTACTTCGGACTAATTCGAGAGCGCTGAGCGCTCAGAGCGTGGCACCCGGAAGCAGCTCGTCATGGAGCAAAACAAGCTGATCATGGTGCAAAATGGAGCAAAACTCGGTATGAGTAATTTCAAGTTTCAAAATTTTCACTGGGGGGCAAGAAGAGATTCTTTGGAGCTCTGTAGGTCATTCCTGGTAATGGAGCAAAACTCGCCGATAATGGAGCAAAACGGAGCAAAACCCGGAGAACAAAATGAACATGTTCAAATTTAAAAAATTTCACTGGGGGGCCTAGGAGAGATTTTTGGGAGCTCTGTAGGTCTCTCCTGGTACACTGAAAAAAAAATCGGTAATAATATTGACGAATGGCGGTTGTTATTTTTTTTTTCATTAATTAAATGAAATATTTGATCAATCCAATTAATCAGTGTTCATAGCCTAATGACTTCGTTCCTTAATGTAACGAATTTATGTTCATTATTATCATAAAACCCGTGAATTTTTATTTTTCATTGTTCGAACGAACACTTTCATCAGTATAAGGAACTTTCTTTGAAGATCAGTGATTCTATTCCTTGATTTTATGAATAATCATTCATAAACCACATTCATTGTATTAATGATTATTTCTTATCCCAAAAAGTTTATTCATCATGCTTATGAAACTTTCTTCATTGTGTCAATGAAGTTATGACCAAGAGTTCATTAATTAATGAATATGTTTCATCAGCTTGACGAATGTGTTAGTGATTTAATGAACGTTTATAACTAACGAACTTTACTCATCAATTTAATGAATTCAATAGTTTTAATATAGACCTATTCGTCATGCTAACGTATAGAATTCATTAAACACACCCAAACTCCATATTATCGACAGTATATCGTATATTATCCGGAAATTATATTTTGCGTTGGTGTTAAATTGAACTCTTTTTGGAAGAAATTCGGAATTCAGGTATTCATTGAATGGAATAACTTCTTCATTTATAGTGTACGAAAAATATTGCAGAACGTGGGACACTACCCGGAAGCCATCTGTCAGCGCCGGCAACCATTGACGCTGAAATCCAACAATCACGATATCACCGCTGAGATCAAACTTCGCGTCTACAATACAGTTGTAATACCAACACTTACATAAATAACTGCGAAACATGGACCACCTACAGAAAACACATAAAAAACCTAGAAAAATACCACCAGCGATGCCTAAGAAGGATCCTACGGATTAAATGGCCAGATCGACGAACGAACATTAGTGTTTTAGAGGAGGCCAACCCAACTAACTTGGAAGCCCTTATCATCAAGCACTAACTTCGCTTGATAGGTCACCTCGTTCGCATGCCCGAAACACGTCTTCCCCAACATATTCTCAGTCAGCTGAAAGATGGAAAACGGAATCAAGGAGGTCAACAAAAACGCTACAAAGATGTTCTAAAGGAAATTTTGGCAAAGTGCCACATCGATATCAGCAACAGTCCAAGACAAATAATAGGCCCTCGCGGAGTCGAGTAGTCCACGATGGACCACAAACTGTTGAAGAACAGCGACGCAGACACGATACCGAAAAGAGGAAACGCAGGAAAGAGCGAGAGATCAGAGAACCCATAATATGAATATTCTTGTTCATGCGACTGAGCCTAGGATAATGCATTCATACGTTAAGCCAATGAAACCGCATAAGTACATTAAATTGAAAATTCGATTCATTAAACCAATGTTATTTGTACATTATATTGAAGAAGTTATTTCACTCAGGCAACGAATTCTATACGTCAAAATGATAGAATCCTTACTCTGCGACAATGAATTCAACCGTTAAATCAATGAACCTTTTTTTCATCTATTTAACGAACAGGTTTTCATAATATTAACAAATTCGTTCAACGGCTCAATATTAATGACGAGATTCACTGGCTCAATGCACTTTTTCGTTATATTTGTGTATCTTTTTTTTTTCAGTGTAATGGAGCAAAACTCGCCGATTATGGAGCAAAACGGAGCAAAATTCGGAGAACAAAATGAACATGTTCAAATTTAAAAAATTTCACCGGGGGGGAACTAGGAGAGATTTTTGGGAGCTCTGTAGGTCTCTCCTGGTAATAGAGCAAAACTCGCCGTTTATGGAGCAAAATGGAGCAAAACTCGGAGAACAAAATGAGCATGATCAAATTTCAAAATTTTCACTGATGGGGGCTGGGAGAGATTCTTGGGAGCTCTGTAGGTCTCTCCTGGTAATGGAGCAAAACTCGCCGATAATGGAGCAAAATGGAGCAAAACTCGGAGATCAAAATGAGCATGATCAAATTTCTGAATTTTCACTGGGGGGGGCTAGCGTCAATTCAGCCCCCCCCCCCCCCACCCAATAGGCCACATAGTCTCTCCACCGTAATGGAGCAAAAATCGAAACTAATGGAGCAAAATGGAGCAAAATGGAGCAAAATGGAGCAAAATGAGAGCAAAATTATGGGATAATTTTCATCGAGAAATTTTCTATGGGGGGGGGGGGGGGGCTAACTTAACTGACCCCAGAACCGGCTCTAGTGATGCCAAAAAGTATGACCAGAAGCCACATCAAAAACTGGATTCGTAAAGAATATCCGCGACACTAGACAACTTCCAGGCAGAATCATGTTAGGAAATTCATCAACCATCCATGCAGCAAAAGGGCCGCAGAACTGCAGAACTGCTACAAATGGGCAGGAGCCGACTAAGAACCATAACGGGACTCTGTACAACCTTGTACAAGGCACAAAAATACTGAATTAGTTGGAATAAACCACACAGGCTAAGTAAAATAAGCCTTTTCAGGCTTCAATGCTGCATGGAGACAATAAGTCGGACAGGCCTGGAACAAAGGATAAAAACACTAAAACCCGTATTGACACACAATCAATGAGAACAGAAGAAAATAATTACACTTTTACAAAAAAAAGTTCCAGCAACAAGAACAATAATGGGCTTTTTAAAATGATCTACGAACTTAAATACGCGCCAGACAACGTTGCCAGAATGTTTTCAGGTTACGTACTAGAATTTTATGAAAAATGTACTAAATTTCGTGAAAATGTACTAGATTTTTTTTGTATTTTGAGGTTTGGGTTCAAAAAATAATACAAATGGAAATATAAGTCCTTCTCGGAAACGCTAATCCGATTAACTCGATTATCAGCAGTCTTTCATCTCTTTTTAATGAATATGATTGAAAAATGACACAAAACATCAACTGGTTTATCGGAAGAGTGTTTCCGATAAGACCTATAGTATATTTTGGAATAATATACACACATTTTTATAAACACGGTTTTGGGAGCGTTGCTATAGCAGATGTTTTTGTTCTTTGTTCAAAAAAAAAAAAGAAAAGAGAGGCAAATATAGCCGAAGCCCGTAATTGTAAACGCGCTCTCGAAACATGGGGTGCGAGACGGTATCGATACCGACGATACCAAAATCATAAAATCTGAAAATTTATGTGTCGAAATTTTTTACAAAAAGGTACCAGATTTCAAGTCAAACGTACTAACGTACCAGATTCTTTGAAAAGGTACTAGATCTAGTACAATTGTACTAGACTGGCAACGCTGGCGCCAGACGTTGACGTATAACCAGTATAAGCATCTCCAACCAATCAAATTTAGGAAGAATCCATCGACAGCACTTACAGCTGTTCCGGTAGCCGCTGGCTCAAAGTTTTGATTGCGTTGTTGCCAATTGTGACTAAATGTAGTGCGTCATGAGACAATTCTGTTCCTTGCAAACATCTCCAATTTAAATTAAATCCGCTCAATGTATCTTGAAAATTGAATAAATGCAAATGACCATTTGCTCTCGCCCCCCTTTACGAGTCGATATAAAATATTAAAATGCACCATTTTCTAGAACATAAATAAAAACAAAAGTAAAAATTAATGTTGCGGAAGAAAATTATTTTCCGGTCTGGAAAAGCACGATTATTTTTCCATGGCGCAGGAGAGAACTCAAAATGAATTTTCATATCAGAAATTTTCATTTGAATTTTTTTCGCTTCTATACCGTCAAACGACAAAGTGAAATTCTCGACATATTTACCAAATAACTGGTCGTTGCACATACACATAAAATGTCTGGGTAATTTAGTAATTTATTGCGAGCATTATATTGCTTAAATTACTCATACACGTCCTGCTAGCTTTGTTGACATATTCTTGTCTAGAAATTCCCGCGTATTAAGAATTTATTGCCCTGGAAAGACGTCTAAACTGCACCATTATCCCAAAATTACAGTGAGAAAAGCGGAAAGCAATGACAACGATACGAGGGTAATTTTATTCGAGGTTAAATGAAAAGTTGATAAAGTACAGTTGCCAGAACAGGGCATGTTCATTATTATTTTAAACAAATTTCTAGGGCATTTTATCCGGCTAATATGCATTAACGAACCGGCGGACTTTCATCATATTCAGCAAATATTACAAAACGCAATATAGAAGAGAAAATTGTAGCCTGCAGTTGTTTAATTTGCCTGCAAATTTCAATATGCCATTTTAGTCTGGGCTTTGTCGATATATAGCGGGGTCTGTTTATTGCATTATTAAAACTTTATATTATTGACAATAGATAAAATGCAATTTTAATTTGACATATTATCAACAAATTGATTATTCAAAAACAAATTATTTATACACATAGAAAAGAGAACAACAAGATAAGGAGTTGCATGAGTTAGAAGTCAATGGAAAGAATAATACCAGGAAATTCTAAATGAACAAGATATTTATGAAAGATATACAAATTTCTGATAATTAACACTAACTAGCCGTGGATCTCAAAATTTCGGCATGACCAAGCAATATCGCAAATAAGGTAAACTTACAAGCCCAGTACGGACTGCATAGTCTAGACCGCAATGTAAATTGTTTGCCACAGAATTAGTCCAACACAAACTCGAGTTAATATTCTGTAAGGCAGAGTTGATTTTGAGCAACTAATAAATAAAATATTTATATTATGTGCAATTCTATGAAAAGTGATTTATCATGCTAATTCAAGTTCCACTGTTGTACTAAACTCCTAGAGAAGGTGAACCCCCGAAGGTTATTAGCAATAGAGGGTTCGCTTTTGCGGAATATTAACAAAGTGCACCTTGCAAGAAATTTAACTAAACAAGTAAACTGAACTTTGGACAACAATTACGAACAGCAGCCCGCCGGTACACAGAGAAGAGCATCTTTCGCCCCGTTAAGTTGCTTTGTTCGCGATATTACGCTTAAATAGGGAGATGTTTTGTCGATGCAAGAATCAACTTTAGCATTAACTTGTACTGAAGTTTTCGAAGTTGTCGAGATGAAATATGATATGCTTTTCATTATATTATCAACATAAATAGTAAGCATTTTCCCTTGACCTAGGTAGTTTGGGTAAAAACACATAGGTACTCGCCTCAATGCTAAACATCTTTGGTTTTCTTTGATGAGTCTAAAAGAAGACGAAACTAGCCTTCGTTGAACTCTTCGGATGGACAAAGAAGTCTTCGTTTATTACAAAGTAAATTTTCTAATAAAAATCTTACTCCACTGTGTTTTAGTAGGTTTGAAAAGAATAATTCAACAGCCCCTTCTCTCAGCATCGCAATAATATTATTATGAAGATATAGGGTAATCAACGACAGATCCCCTATTTTCTCGATAAGATTTTAAAACAATAACTCAATGACTCAGTTTCGTCAGGTGAGCTTTTAAAGTGATTTTAGAGCGTCGCCCGAATATCGCCCCAAAATTTAATGATCGGAACGACGCAACAATAACGTTTTGGTTTCTAAGGCAAGCGTGAAAATTTAGACAAAGGAGCCTCTCTGGGGGTTTAGGTAATTCGGAATTTGAAATTTAGGTACGTAGATGTCTTAGCTTATAGGGTCGTGTAAGTGAATTACCGTTTATGGATCAATTGTTTTAGGATATTATAGGTATAAGGGTTGTGAATTTCAGCGATTTTTCTTTTGAGAATATTTAATTAAACAATTTACTTGAGAAAGAAATTTCATTATTAGTAGTCTATTGGCTGTTTTACTGAAATCTAATATTCCTAAATTATTATTGAGTGGAAGGGTGCATTATTACATTATCAACTTACCACCACAGGCACTACAGGCAGACGCCTGATGGCTTCCACTATTAAATTTATTAATAAATTCCGTGTTCATAGAACGGTATTTCGCAGATATTAATCTGAAAATTTCAATAAAATTCAGAGGGCGTAGGTATATTGGAGGAAGGGGGTGCCGCACTCTATATACATTGGGGTGAAAAATATTCGGAAAATGTAATTTAAGGCATACCTTCTTATATCATTAGCGAAATAATTGGTTTAGCGCAAATCTACTAGGAATACTTTGAAAAGTGAATTTTTAGGTGTGACCTTAAAGTAGGCCGAGTTCAAGAAAAAAGTAATCTGTAGGAATTTTACATAAAATCTGGGAATTTATATTCGCAGCATCAAAATTGTGATTTCCTCGGCTTGGTACCTGAACTTCCGAGAGAAAGATTGAGTTTTAGACAAACACTAACAACTAATTCCAACACGAATTAGATATAATAAAATATTTTTCGTATGTCGTGAGCACAACAAAGGAAAGTCCTCATCGGTCCATCCAAGTGTTATTTACCTACATATTCGTGACCAAAACGCATAATTTCGGGTACACGATGCGTTTTTAAAGATCCTATTTGCATGTCTATCTGCGGGCGCATCGCAATCCAGCTTCCAAAGAAAAGAAATTTTCTTATGCACACGCAGAAGATAACATCGAGGGACACGAGATGTAAAAATGATGAATGAGGCATATTATACATATTCATAGAATAATTGTGTTTCCTTTTTAAATATTCATTCTCCGTGTTGGTGAGTTTAGTTTTAAAGCCTCGAGGTATGAGTCAGTCGCCATCTAGAAAAAATTAGTAATATCCACAGAAACTTGAGAGAAGAATAAAAGATTCCTATGAGATTTGTTGCCCCGTAAAACAGAAGGCAGTCCACAGAGATGTGCATTGGTGAAGTAAATTTTTATTTAAAAATGTCTTGGAACAGCAGGTTCTACGGGACTGTTCATGACGTAGCTTAACTGTTGAAACGTATTTTTACCAGACAACCTCTTTCAGTTTGTAATCTTGATTTTGCTACTTGCCAAATTTAATACTGTTTTCAGCTGATAATTCCTAACTATGTATTATTATTATTATTATTGTTATTTTGTAAGATTATTGAGCGGCAATATTTACAATGTTACATCAGCTTAAGGCTATCTTTGAGGTTTAGTAATAAGATGTAAATAATTTTAAGTTACCTAGTTAATTTTGTATACAGGCCCTTAGGTTTGGTATGTTGCTAAATCCATGCTCCGTAGACCGTTAACTTCTCTTTCTGAAGGCGATCGAACGGTACAGTTGTACTGGGGTGCGATTTTCGAAACCATTTCGTACACGAAATTTGAGATGATTTCGAATGCTCCCCATTTAATTTACATTGCTGTCAGTCAAATTTCGTGTACGAAATGTACTCGAATGAATTCGAAAATACGACCTCTGGGATCGTATTTTCGAATTCACTCTGCTGAAATACCACTTCAGGTGCAGAGCAATGGGCAGACCAGAAGACGATCTCTGCAGATTCTGCTCAGAAGCAATAGAGACCGCAGAACACCTGCTCTGCGAATGTCTAGCCCGATTCTGCAAGTGGCTCAAATTCCTCGAGGGGGCAACACTGTCACCAGAAGAAGTGGACCAACTGACACCCTTCCTTTGGCAGAAGTGTACGTTTCCTGGAGCCAATTTAAGATGTAGAGTCACGTACAAAATATCTGCAAAGGTAGCAGTGCCGAAGCGACTCCCCCCACAATCTACAATCTACATCTACAAGCTTCAGAGTTTCATTACACATGCCGAAAATTCCATTTACGGCCATTACGAGCTTGTTCGTATACCATTTGGTCTCAAAAATGCCCCATCAACATTTCAGTGAGTTATAGAAAACATTCTTTTTGGTATCTGGAATGAACGCTGCTTGCCATAACTCTTTTCTTCCATTGTTCTGCACTTTAATGAGGATTTTTATCTGGGACAAAAAAACCTTTCTATGCTATAAATTTATAGTGACAAGAATTCGTAAGCCTTTCCAAAAATCCTTCCATACATACTATTATTTTCACCCAAGTTTGTAAAACTGCTGACTGAGCAATACTGTTATATTTACAACACTGTTACCAGCGACGAGGACATCCTTAAGGTCTTGAAAAAACTCTCTAAAGACATTGATAAAGGAGATGTCCGCAAAAAAAAACCCGGCTATATAATACATTGAATTGCCAGGACAACAAAAAAATTTAATGGTTTACTTACAATGACCATTTTTTAGTTAAATTCATTGCCTTCAGTCTGGCGGACACCATAAATTTTATTAATTGATCCTATTTAAAAGTAAATTGAACCTGATGATGGCACAGTTTATGACTAGCATAGTCGTGAGAAGAAAAACTGTTTGCTTTGGCCTCGAAATATGCATAGAATAGATAAACAATTCCCAAAATCGTGGCTTAATTCCAGTGAAATCCCTACATAAAGCCGATAACAGATATACGATGAGTATGTAGTATGGCTGGCAGAATCCAGGTATTTCGGGATTTGGATTATGTCTGACATGATCAGCCTGACGATTAGATTGTTGTAATCTCCGTCATACACAAGAGAAACATAACATATTGTTCGGCTTGGGGGGTACACAACAATCCGGCTCTCGCAATTACGGTCAATGGTTGTAGTGAAATTTGGCTTTAAAGATTTTACCATAAATTTACGAGTGTCGCTACTGATCGTTTGCCATTAACGAGAACCCATCACAAGGCGAGACATTCATAAAAATAACTTATGGCTCGAGTGATAAGATGTTTTTTAATTAAATTTTTGGTAGTGGCTTACCAGCGAGAGAATCTCTATCTGCTTGGTAATTAAGGTCTTCTTAATTAAATCTCTTTTCTTAGATAACCTCTTAACTTTGGCCTCATTAAAAGGTGCATTTTACGCTGACGCAAATTAACGTTGATGTTTCTATTTGCCAATTTAATATTCTAATTCCTTTGAAAAGTAAATTTTCTCATTTGTAAAAAAAGTAGGTAGTGTGTTTGTCGATTTTTCTCCATCCCTGTTCTCGATCAGCAGCCGCACACAAAGAGAATAAAACCGTCCAAAAAGCAATTCAGCACCTACTCTCGTGCCTCATATCCAAAGCATTTCTCCTTATCTGCAAGATAAATGCGATCATAAGAGCGCTACTTCGTCGGACCACTGAATGTTTGCAGCCCGTTTTCCACCTATTTTTGATCGCGGTCAATTGATCCTTTTTGGAAACTCTTTTATTTATCTGCCGGAATGGCTTCTTTGTTTAAATGCTCTCAGCGGCGGAGTAACAAGATACTTGTCAGCAAATAAAGCAATTAGTGAATTTTGTGGTTTAATATTCAAAAAAATGTTATGTTATCAAATTTTTGGGTAAAACATTATAATGGTCGAGATTCAATAAAGAACAAGTTTCAAAGTGCATGCAAAGATTGATTGGCCCTTATTTTTCCTCCGCCTTTAAAAACCTCATAAATACCACAAAATATTGAAAAGAGATTCCCCACAAAAGCTCTGCCGAGCTGCCTTGAATAAAATGACAATATTTTAACAAATGCGTCATGTGCGTCAAGAAATGCGTGATCTTGGTTATTTTATTTTCACCCAGTGCGAAAATTTAATTAAATGTGTCCCTCTTAAAAGGAGGGCTGAAGAAATTTTTGCATTTTATTGATAGGGGGATGAAGTCCATTTATTAATTTTATACAAAGAAGTTCTCGAGGGCTTTCAATGATTTGTGTGTGAAGTGTATTACTGGAATTGAATAAAAATAAACTGAAACTAAAATAAGGTCAATTTACTCAATCAGCACAGCACGCACGAAAGCATCAATACCTTTATAAGCTCCCAATGAAAACCACTGCTGTATTTCTGCCCACCCTCACACATTCCGCAAAAATAAAAATGCAATT
Source organism: Ceutorhynchus assimilis (assembly GCA_917834065.1). Classification (NCBI taxonomy): domain Eukaryota; kingdom Metazoa; phylum Arthropoda; class Insecta; order Coleoptera; family Curculionidae; genus Ceutorhynchus; species Ceutorhynchus assimilis. The sequence continues at coordinate 13,366,934 of OU892281.1, forward strand.
TTCTCTCGGCGACATTAAAACGAAACTTTTATATTTCCAGCCCGCTTTTATTATTAAAGAAAAACGTCGAGGCATGACGATTTCAATTCCTTTTTCGGGGTGCCCCTGCCGTAGAAATTGGGACCATTCAATATATCTGATTACGTTAAAAGCACACACAGCCAATCCGAGCGTAATGTTCTGCCATAGAAATGTGTGTGCAACATTGATCATGCATGGAATAGTGAAATATTGCTGGAGGGAAGGTTTTTCTTATTTTATTAACCGCAAAATTGAGTTAACCCACCACTATAGAACAGAAGGCAAGTTTGACTAACCACCGGAACGGAAAATAATTTGGTTATTTTTGAGCCCACCAAATTATCGATGGGAAAGTACAATAATTTCAAATTATTAGCAATGACATTTGAGTTGGATGGTTGATTGTCCACAATTCCGATTGGGTTATAGTTATTTACATTACAAGTGCTCCAATGAGTATGATTACAACCACAAGTGGAGAATCCTACCAGTATTATCCTCCTAAACCAAAATCTAAAAATTCAAACAGTCAAAATTATGTGAAGTGGATGATTGATGGTTCAGAAGTCTCACAGTACTTCTACTAACCCAATCTAATATTTTTTTAAAAATTCAAAATTTATTTTAGAAGAAATTGCTGTTTATCAATATTTATTTACTTAGTAAAAATTTCTGTTTCGTGACAAAGTTCTTTTAAACGCTTCACATCTTTAGCTAGCGTTTCTAGTATTGCATTAAATATTATTTTTCAAATTGCAACACATAATTTCTTCCCACTGATTACCTATACAAAATTGATAACTTTGACATTAATCGTTTTCCATTAGTCCATACGCCCAGTCTCCTTATCTTGTTAAGTACCAAAAGCCACTTCATGGGGGCATTTTAAGCTCCAAGCACCAGACATTTCTGATGGGGCCGCATTATTATGCGCACTACACACACACGGAAGATTTTTTTTCCAGTTCCAGATTTAATGCTCCGAATGCATTACTTTATCGGACGCTCTTCCACTTTGTCCTATCTTTATGAAAGCGATAGCTTTTTGTCACGTGAATCGTAAAACCGTAAGTAGTCGATTTGTTTTTAAACTGTGCATGTTGGGTTCGATATCGAAAATATTTACGATGATGGTCGTAAATGAAAAAAATCCAATCCCGAAAATATATTTAAATCTTCACTTCCTTCAGGCGATTCTCGCATGTGTTATCACCCCTCATTTAAAAATCGTTTTGACTTGAAAAAAAAAAAAGCTATTGACTAAATTACATTCACATCTGCGTTAAGACGATTCTGATGGTTTGAATACGGTGATTATACCTGGAGGCGCAAAACCTAAAAAAATAAACCATCTGTAAGGTGTTATGTCTCTGACTGGAATGGTTATAGTAGGAAGTTTAGTATCAAAATATCCTTGGGAACTTCCTGAAACGACCTGTGACATTTATTGTCGGGAAGTATTAAATTGTTCTAGACTACTGGGTCTCAGTTATAATGTTTTCACGATCACTAGAAGAATGTAGGAAGCTCAATATTCACATCCATCTTTGGCTTTTGCAAAAGTTTTGGTGAAGAATCAATAACAAGATCCAATGATAGATGAAGAATTATTGTCCCTTCTGTCTGGAAATTGTTTCGTTATAATAGGATATGAACTGGGACAAAATTGGCTTCGGTTATTTGCAAACTGTTTTCACTCTCTTATAGTCGAGGCAATTTGCCAGAGTGCAGCCCATCCCGAAAATGGGCAAGAGAACTCTTCCTATCGATATTATCGTCCCATCTCACTTATAGCCGTACTTTCGAAATCAGTAGAAAGAGCAGTCAACCTGAAACTAGTTAAATGCCTCGAAGCCCATATTTGACAAACAGTACGGGTTTCCTTCTAAAAGATCATTAGGTGAATTGCTGGCGTACGTCAGTGTCAGTCATATTTGGAAATCGATTCCTGAAAAACATGGCAAATTCAGAATTGTAGCCAAGGTCTTTGATTAGGTGTTGTACAAAGTTCTTTCCAGCAAACTTCCATCGTATGGTCTTCCGAATGAATTTTGCCATTGGCTGGAAAGCTTTTTGGAAGGCAGGTCACTGCATGTTGTGATCGATGGTGTGTCTTTTGATACACTACCTATAAATGTAGACGTTCCCTGAGGCTCAATTCTGTCCTCAACATTGTTTCTCACTCAAGAAACCCCATATAAAGCTTTGCGAACGATAGTAGCTTGATGGCATCTTTCTCTTCTGACAAACGCTTACTACAGCCACTTCCACACACCTCGGACAGATTCGCTCTATCAAAAGTGATTTTGATGCCACTACCAACTGGGGCCTTAACAGTATTCTCAAATAAGAAATCTTCCACCGATGAAAACCCTGTTTTAAGGATATCGGAAGCTGACTTGTCGTTATCCTATCACTATTACCATGGGAGATATTCTGACAATCTGGCCAGTATCATTTCAGCTAGAAGGAGTCATTTAAAAATCACAAGAATCTCACAGGCATTTCATCCGTATGTAATAAAGTTGGCTTGGCTACCCCAAGGACACCTAAATATATAGGGCTTCTTTTTGATGACGTACTGTCCACCTCTGGAACTCCTTGCCTCCTACTCCATTTACGAACGAACGTCTTTTGTGAACGGACCAATATAAAAATAAAATTGTAACATAACCCTCCAAGCTGGCCATACTGTTTATAGTTTTTAACTGTTAACTGTCATATGGATAATTAATGAATAACTTGACGTATGTTAAAGTTATGTTTTAACTTTTGTACCGCTTAAATAAAGGTATTTAGTGAAGTGTTTGCGCATTTGCATTTTGTAACTTTCCCGAGTAAATTACACACTCCCTCGATCCAAAGCAGATACAGGTTGAACCACCGACAGCCCGCCACAAATTGGCGCCCAACGTGGGGCCTTCGAGGATTGTGAAATGTGATTTCGGTGAGAGTTACAATGAAAGTATGTTTCTAGACATTGAATCGACACTGCTTCCGTTTGGTTTTGTGTTAATGTACTTTCCGTTGAACACTGTCATTTCAGTCTTATTTCGGAAATATTGCCGCCATAGTATACCTATCTTTTTTTTTGCAATAATTAATAATTACGTTTCATTGTTGAAAAATGTCCATACTCACCACTGAGGTTAAGCCGTTGTTGCCTCTTATTTTGTAAAACGCAATCCATAACAAAACCGCAATATCCATTCTATTTTAAAGTGGATGCCTTTAAGATCTGGTAAAGGATTTCAGGCACAATCAAGCACGATGCCACAAACTAAAGAAACTGCTCCAGTACAACAGCTTGTCATGACGCTAGATATTCTTCAAAGATTATTAGCTGGTATACAAAATATGAATATTGGTACAAAGGCCAACAAAATGTCAGTATCACCGCTAACTTTTCTGCATGAAAATCTCGGTTTAGTGGAAATATCGAGGAAGATGTCGATGCGTTTATCGATGCCATAACTGTTTACGAAGATTGCCTTAATATATCAGACCAGCATGCTCTCAGAGGACTTTCAATGCTACTGCATGATGCTGCTGCTACCTGGTGGCAAGGAATAAAGTCCACGATAAACAGTTTTGATGAAGCTATTTTGATATTTAGGCATGTTTTTGGTTATTCGAAACCACCTCAACAAATTTACAGAGAGCTGTTTTCAAAAGTGCAAGATGATAATAAAACGGACATATTTGTTAGTGAAACTCGCGCTCTATTATCCCATCTGAAAGGGGATTCAGCTGTTTCCGAACATGTACAACTCGATATGCCTTGCGTGAAAGTGTAAAAACTTTCAAAGAGCTTGTCGAAGCAGCTCGTATGAACAGACTATCTCGGACAATCCAGTTGTTCCTCTTAAACAATTAAGTGACAATCGAAATGACTCTACACGTAAACTAAAGACTCCTTCAACTCAGTGCGCGTAATGGAAGAACTATGGACATTCTAAAGACGTCTGTAGAAAACTAGCTCGTGTTCGTGCCGGGTTACCTACTTAAAGTTCGAATAAAAGATCGGGTTATTTCGTTACCGGTACCGGTACTACAAACTTTTCTGAACCACATTCTGTAATGTGTTATGGTTGCAAAAAACCTGGTTACGTAACAAGCAATTGCCCAAATTGCTCTCCTCGTGTTTCACTACCATCAGGGAATTCAACTATGTTTTCCGAATTTCTTAGTTCATACTCTACTCACTCTGATTCTTCCATTCACCCACTTACCTTTGTAAGGTCATCAAGGACTTACGTATTTCGACTCCGATGCTCAATCAAGTATCGCTGGTGCCTACTTAAGAGAGATACTGCTAACAGAAAAAGTCCCTTATCATCAGAAAAATTTAAATATGACCTTAGCAGATGGTAGAACTTTTACAGTAAAAACCTTTTATTTTGATGTGAAAGTTGTCTTGTAAAATAGAAGTCATCATATTACCATAATTTCTGTCCAAGGAAAGCAGAACACTTCTAGGTGCAGATTTTGCTAAATCAGCAAATATTATTCTGGATATTTCCAATAATTCATGATTCTATAGCGATGAACCTGAAATAAGCTACAAGTTTGAGTCGGACCCAATCAAACCTGTTTATCTTCAAGAAACCGCAACCAATTCTGTCGACATTCAGGGACGTCTCGAAGACTTTTTATTGGGGGGGTGGCGTAGGTAAAATCTCCCAACTGGTCTTACTCAAAAATCCCAACTAGCAGGCGCGTAGCCAGAAAATTCAGCTATTGAAATTGAGAAACATTGCATGACCATGGGGGTGTCAGAAAAAAAACAGTGAAAATTTTGTAGAATTTCAAGGTCAAATGCTTTATATGAAAAGAATAAAATTTTGAGGGTCAAAAAGTAGGTATATGCTAAATCATAGGTTTCGTAAGTTAAATTTCTAGAGCTTTTAGTGATGTCCCAATATGTCTTTTGTGACTTCACATTTTAGGCAGGAAAATTCGTTGTAAGTGAGTCAATTTAGGGGACGCACGGACCCCTCGCCCCCCTTTGGGAACGCTACTGTACAATCAACATGTTTACTAAAAAAAATAAAAGTCAAAATTATGTATTTTTTTGAGATTGTTAGTATTTGAATTATAATTTTTAATTTCTAATAATTTCTAGAAGTGGTTTCTAATTATACTTTCTTCAACCCCCAAAACTCCTCTCCTGGCTACGCCCCTGCCAAGTAGCGTTTTTTTTCAAGCTGTTTTTCATATTTTTAACATTTTCTGGAATATTTTTCCATTTTCCCCATGAATCTTTATGTTTTCAAGTGTACCGATTCTCCCAACTTGTAACCGATATCCCAACTATCCCAACTGGTTGAACTGGTTGGGGGTGACGTCCTCCCCCCCCATTCCCCTTGCGTCCCTGTCGACATTAGTTGTTCAGTCAATATTAGAGAGGATGAAGGTTTAAACCTTCTGCCAAGCGAAAATCATACATTCAACAAGATGCTTGAGGCAAACCAAGATCTTTTCAATGTCAGTGTAGAACCGACTATTTTTCCAGAACATGTTATTACCTTGACAGATGACATCCCACTTGCCGTTCCTCCTTATCACCTGTCTGAGACTAAAAGGATCCCGTTAAAGCAAGAAATTGACAACCTACTTACGGAAGGGATAATTGAAGAATGTGAATCTCCTTACGCTGCTCCTGTAGTTCTGGTTCCCAAGAAAAATGGTGGGACCAGGCTGACCGTTGATTACCGTTGGCTTAATGCTAAGATCTTGAGTCTGGTTATCATCAGGTGTCAGTTTTACCCTGTGATCGAGACTGCATTTATCTGTCCGTTTGGAACGTTCCGCTACACAAGAATGCCTTTTGGATTGCGTAATGCGTCATCTACCTTCCAGAGGCTAATTGACATATTTTGCTTAGGACTTCAAAATGTTAATCTGTTAGCATATCTTGATGATATAGTAATCTTGTTTGATTCCTCTGAATCCCATATTGATCATCTATAAGTGTTTGAGCGTTTGAGGTTATTTAAATCTAGCCTAAACCGCAAGAAATGCAGAATTTTCTTGTTCTTCGGTACAGTATTTAGGCCATGTGATAATACCGCAAGGTATTGCACCAAATCCTGAGAAGATTACTGCTATTTTGAAAATTCCAGTGCCACGAAACGTTAAAAAACTTCTGTCATTTTTACAAACCTGCTCAAGGTATATATAGACGATTTATTGAAAATTTTGCAAATATCTCTAAGCCGTTAACAATGCTAATAAAGAAGGAAGCTTCTTGGACCTGGAGCCATAGTCAAAGTCAAGCAATTGAAAATCTGAGGTAATTGCTTATTTCCTGTCTAATACTTCGCCAAGCTGATGATCTGAGTCAGCGCTATATTCTGAAGACTGACGCGTCTTCCTTATGCTCTTGGAGCTTGTCTGCTTCAGGGGAAGGATACAGACGAAAGACCCATTGAATATGCAAGTCGCAAAACTATACGACCACAGAGAAAGAGGCTTTAGACTTCAATATTTTGATCTTCAGATTAACTATACATCAGGCCGAACTAATGTCATTACGGATATGCCATCACGACCACCAGACCAAGAAATGAAAGCAATCTTGATGACCGTGGATTTTCCACGAGAAAATAGTGCTGAAATTCACCGTGAATAGTTGAATGACCCAGATATTAACAAGATAATACAGACTTTTGAAAATATGGACAAAGATAACCTCGACTTTGAGAAATGGACCGAACGAGGGTACATCATGCATAACGGTGTACTGTTTAGGTACGTATCTGAGTTGGACGAAGAAGAAGCACAACCACAACAAGTTGTGCCCAAATCACAGATTCCCGAAATATTATTCAAATACCATGACTTACCGTTTAGTGGTCATTATGGAATAGAGCGTAGTCACCAAAGAATAGCAAGTCGCTATTTCTAGTCATCAGGTATGCGCAGAAATATAGCCGACATGTCAACAAGTGTGTTGAATGTCAAAGATACAAAATTTCAAATCTAAAGCCAGAAGGACAACTTCATACTTCTGTTCAAAGATTGCGTTGCTAGGAAGATGAAATAATTTTGCGCTATGGTGTACCCCAAAGAGTTATAGGTGACAACGTGCAGTTCATTAGCTCAGTAATGCAGCAAGTTGCACATTGCCTAGGATTTAAGCAGACACTAACTCCAGCCTATCATCCTGAAGCAAACCCGGTAGAGAGAAAAAAATAGAGACTTGAACAGCCAACTGTCTATCCTGGTGCAAGTTGACATACACAATGGAAAGATAAGCTACCAGCCATTAGGTTTTCAATGATTACCAGCCGATCACAAGCCACAGGTTTCAGTGCCGCCTATATCTTACTTCCGGGAGAGAATTTAGGACTCTAGATGATGTGAATCGAGACCTTCGTGCCATTCTAGAAAACGATAACTTTGTGCCAAATAACTGCGTGCTTGCAATGCCTCAGTAACACACTTCGGGAAGCCCGTGACCCACACGAGATCCAGCAAGATCGAGCAAAATACTATGCAGATAAAAGCCTTCGTGACCCTCCCAAATACACTTGTGGAAATAAAGTACTGGTCAACTCATATGCCCCAAGTAAGGCCAAAGACTCCTACACTTCAAAATTTGCACCAAAGCGAGATGGTCACTATGCAGTATCCAAAATCGTATCACCTTCCTCTTATGAAATCTCTTCACCACAGGCTCCGCACACTATTTTAGGACTGTACAATGGCTTTGACGCCGCTTGAGTCTTGTCAGAATGATGACCCAAATCCAGTGAGACCTCTTCGGAAGCGTGGAAGATCCCGAGGTACAGCTTTAGTTGCTGACAATGCAGGTGAAGTTTCGAATAAGAAGTTATCATCCACTACTATAGAACATGTAACTCGTAAGTACCAAGTAGTAACTCCTTAGTACCAAGATACTTTGCTTATTTCAGAATACTGATTGTAAACCCAAAATGCTTCGGTTACCAATAATGATTTTACTCATACGGGACATATCGTATGAGTAAAGGGGGAGAAATTGTAACATAACCCTCCAAGCTCGTTACCCTGTCTGCAGTTTTTAACTGTTAACTGTCATATGGACAATTAATGAATGACTTGACGTATGCTGAAGTTTTGTTGTAACTTTCCTGTGCTTTCGTACCGTTTAAATGAAGTTATTTAATGAGTCACCGGTGTAGTGTAAATTACACAGTCCCTCGATTCGGAGCAGATACAGGTTGAACCACCGACTGCCCGCCATAAAATGAAGAAAAAACAATAGCTACCTATATCATTTAGAAGTTGCGACGTAACATCTTAAAATGACCATGAAGTAAGAGCGATGGTCAATTTGCAAGTGGAAAAATGAGACTTGTATTGATATTTTTTTTTCTGTTTGATCTATTATAGGTACTATCATGCAATAAGGCGAAACCATTCCAAGATTATAGGTATCTACTATAATTAGTAGTTGAAGGGACGCATCAAAACTATTAATAAAGTAAGGTAATATCAACATTACATACCTAATCCTGAAAAGTTGTACATTACTCTTACAAAGACTGATATTTTATACTTATGATGTACACTTTTGTTTCAAAAAAATCATTACTGAGTCTTCTTAAATCTAGTTATATTTCACTTAATTCAGTTTTGAAAAAAAACATCTCCCACTTTACATTGAAAAGAAGTTTATGTTGAACATGTGAGAATGTCCCGACGGTAGTTCACACGTCATTAAAATGTGGGCAATCCGGAGTTTTTGTGTCTGGTGTTGATAGCTTTACTGCACCGTCTATATGAAACACTTGTGTTAATGGAATTAACATGTAATAGAATTTTTATTACAAGTGCATGCAACCTACTTATAATAAATTTTTGTTGCAAGTGGATTGGATGCAGCAATTTTTAAAAATAGAAACTGTTAATAAACATGATAAAAGAAAGTCATCTTTTTCCTTTTTGTCATTTACTTCGTAGTCAAGTTTTTCTGCCGTCCATAGCAAAAACAGAAATTCTCAACCGCAATTCGAGATAAGATAGAGAAGCGAGCTTGTTCTCTCTTCGGACCAGATTACACTGTCTGCCCTCCGGGAATCCATATTGAATTAAATTTACATAACACTGTGTTTTTTCCGTTTATTAGTACATTTATCTTCGTTTTTACATGGGTTTCTTTTTGTCGATGGCCCGATAGCACAGGACGCAGAAGATTTATGCGATTCGGGGGCATACAGATACATGAACGTAGTTTACACTGCGCAATCCAGTGCAAGGAACTTTATGTAACATTGATTTAGTGACTAGATTTTCAATTTATTTATCTGCAACTGTCATGTAATGACTATGATGTGACATTGTTTCTAAATCATGATTTATTATCCTCCAGGCCAATGATCCTAAACTTAAAATCCTCCAGTCAATCAAATTTCACGGTGTAAGCTTTCAAAATGGGAATAAGGACCAGCGGCGCTTATTATAAGAAAAGCCTTTTTTAGTTTTCTCGTACTTACTCGAAGTTTAAGGGGGAGCCCTCTGATAAGGAACAAGGGTGCATTAAGTAAGAAACCTCGTTTAATGTTATTTTCCATGTGGCCGAATTCGCCGCTCCGGGGTAAATTCGGATTTACTATAGACGCCCCCTCGTGTCAAGTAAAAAGTCTTTCATGGGGAGGATTAGTGTTAAGAGGGGGGCGGCAATTGCACTCTCTCGCTTGCTTTCTTTGAATTTGTTATTTTTAAATTCCAAGTCATAAAGATCTTAATTTTTTGGCAAGCGGCATTAAACAATCTTAAATTTGTCATCGGATCAAAGAAATAAAGCGCCAGTTTATGGGCGGTGGCTTATAATAAAACGTGCCGCACACAGAAGTGAAACAATTCCATTATGATTTAGTGTAAGTCACGGTAAATAAAGTTTCGCTATAAATTAACCGTAAAATAAACAACGAAAGAGTTTTGCTTTTTAATGTGTAGCAGGAGTTGATGAAATGCGAGATGAGTCAATCCGAAAAAAACAACTAAAAGCTCTGGCTCGAATATTTCTAGTACAATAAATTTTCGCGATTTTGAAAGGCCGAGTATATTAAAAATGTTTGTGTTGGAACTTTATTTACATTATGACAAATCTTCAGAAAATGTGGAAATTGGAAAAACGCAAAAGGTAAAGACAAATATCAGTAAAACTGATAGATGCTGCATGATGATTCAGACAATATAAAAGCAAAAACAATGTTTGTAACTAACTTGCAAACTCTAAACAAAGTCATTAAAAATTAAATAAAATTCAATGACTAAGATAAAAACTAATTTAACAAGATAACATTAATGATATCAAAAAAACTGTTTTGTCACCATCTTTTATGACGCATTTAATGTGCTTTTAACATCAACTATGTGCACCAGAGCATGTGAATTAATCAAGCACAATGAGCTTAGTCATCTATTTTACACCAAAATTACCTCATATTAAAATTGAATGTTATAATAATATGTACTTCAAATAATCCAAGTTTACATTATTTAGATTCGGACTCTATTAAGTTCCAAACCAGTAACATTACGGACCATTTTACATTAAATATGCCGGATATTTTGGATAATTGATGGCTAATGCCAATCAATTTTGCTTTGATTAAGTCTGTTGTGTGCAATTATGGCAAACCGCTTAATTTATTTGGATTCATATTAAATGATATACAAATATTTGTCAAATGTCGGACAAGCTTATTAGAGCCATGGCAGATCAATATCACGAGTTTATACTTTGACGTTCAGGTATAATATTGAAGTTTTCGAAATTTAATTTTCAAAGTTGTATTAAATTTTTTTGAGGCTAGAATTGACTGTGCGGAAATTGAATAACAGCAAAATGTAAGCAGTTTGGTAAAAGTTTAATAAACCACGGTGATAGCCAGAGAGAGTTTTATAACAAACCCATTTGAAATAAGTTCTAGCTTTATATTTAGCATTTGTTTGTGTATGTAAATTAGACCGCCAACAATTTTGATTACTGTTGAAGAAAATATTATTAACCAAGGAAATGACATAAAAAGACTTTATCGGATCGTAAATTTAAAGTGTACTTTAATAGGGTCTTTAAAAAATCTCGTTTAATAAAAATAGACGTCTTCAAGGGGAGAGAATTTCTTTGGAATAGTCACTAGGGAGCACTATTTTGAATTCTTCACCTGTTCCAGAATAAACTATTTTATTTTTAGTTATGAGTATTGTGTGTTTTTTGTATAGCTTCTTGCCACTACTATTTTTTATTTTTAAAATATATTAATATTGAGTTAATCAGTAGGTTCTACTGATTCACTAGTGACTGGTGGAGTAGATCGACTAAAGAAAATTGCCGAGAGCAGAAGAGAGCGTGGTAACACCATCCATACATAAATTGAAGCTGGTCTACAAGATGGGAGTTTAACGAGTCTGCAATTTCACAAGGTTTGTGTAAGCAAATATACACCCAAGCAACATATCCAACGTGCAGTAAAGAAAAAAGGTGAACAGTTTGAAGCAACTAGCGGCACTGAACCCAAGTGTATCAGAGGATATTATGAGCGCTTCCATTTTCTTGTGCACTGTTTCTTTTGTGGGCAGGATTGTCTGCCACCGAACCCTAAACACCCAGAACGGTGAAAGATTTTCAGAGAGTGTAAAACATAGGATTAAAAAAAATGGTGACTTACCTACTCACAAAAAAAAAAACATCATTCAAGTTTGTCAAAATCGCGGTGACGAATGGGGAGATGAAGTTCGCGTACGTTTTGTGAGAGCAACGAGTGACCTGTATGCAGCTGGTTAACTATACCATCTCTCATGCTATACAAAATTGATGGCCGCTCGAAATGTTAAGAGCGCACAGAACAAAGGGTTCGTTGATATTTCAAGTGAAGAGGATGAAGGTTTTACTGTTGTTTTCTCCACTATCAACAGTAATCGTAGTCATATGTGGAATTCTGTAGGACTGTATGCTACCTACATAAGCAATGGTGGTATAAGAGATCGTAAAACTTTAATTTCAGATTTTTTAGACTATTTTGGTAATAATCTTGTGGTTCTCAGGTCTTCATGAATAGCTAGTATCATTTGCTTCCATAAAGAAGCAGCAAACATTCTTAGTTTCGAAAATTCTGAGGATGATGACTTCAATATGTTCAAAATTGCTTCTACAATTAAATCTGAGACTAAGGCAGTAAGGATTACACTACACACATTTGCACCCAGGAAGCGATGAAAGCGAAAAGTGAAATATTGATGAGCCTCGATGCACCTTATGCCAAAAGATGATCTGGCTCCATGTCTTATTGGAAACATTATTGTAACTGGAATTGTGTCAAAAACGTATACCCCTCTACAAGTGTCTCTTGTTGTAACACTTCATCACCCTTATTCATCAAGACAAATTATTGTTTTGCTGTATGGCTTTGGAATTTGTTGTAGCTATGACGAAGTAATGAGGTACAAATCCTCAGTAACAACTACAGTTTGCCGTAATATCCAATCAGCAAACTTCGAACAATAGGGAGTAAATAGTTTGAAGCCCGATTGTCTGATTCAAACAATTTTGATATACAGATCTCCTCAGCAAATGCAGTGAAATCAACACATTTCGTCGCTATGATAGTATCACAACAGTCTAAGGATAGTGATAATGTGGAATATACTGTTGTCATTGAACGGTTGAAAAAGGTCGAAACTATTGGTATCAAAATACCCGACGTACAAATCCAGCATAACCATGATACTAATAAACCACCCATGCCGGAGGCTGCAGCTGAAAGGTTTGTTCAGCCAACAAGTGTCACTTGAAACAGCTAGAGCTGGTGATATCAATTTTTTTAAACAAATGTCAGAAGATCCTAGCAACACCCCGGAATATAGTGGCTAAGTGGCTTCATGACGAAGTGTGCTCGAGAATCACATACGGATATCTCTTCAAGAACTAACACAGTTTACTCACCACTCCTAGATATGAAGCCAGCCGATCATGAAATCATAATCACCGCTATATATGAAGCTCAAAGGTTGACACAATCTATGGGGCAGGAATTCACAGTGCTTACCCGCAAAACACGATTGAAAAGTAAATAATAAAATTTGAGGAAGTGAGACAGTGAATGGATAACTAAAACAAAAAAAAATAGAAAGATAGGGTTGGTCGGCTAAAATCTAGAAACGGGACTTCGTGTGAAGGGTTGCCGACTAGCTTCCAATGCGGAGAGGGGTGTGGATCAAAAAAATAATTAAATATAGAGCGCCACCTGCTTTTCCCTGCAGTAAACTAAGTCAACCGATATAACGAAAGCAGGAAACTTCTACGGATCTATAGCAACACAACCTGAAATATAAAAAAAAAACAAGAAGGAAGGGCAGAAGTGAAACGCTTTGCTACAATCAGTTACGGGTTTTTAATTAGGACCCGAACAGGTTTGACTCTGGAGTAGGTTCGGAGTGGGTTTTCCGAACGCCCTGGAACACTGAAAATTAACAACACCGGAACCAAAACAAGAACAAAATAAATCGACTAGGAGTACCTAACCTTCTAAAAATAGTATTTACAATAATTACACTCTACTTGAGTCCCTAAATAAAGTAAAGAGTATTGTTTAACACTTATAACAGCAAATACCTGAAATTTAAATTAATAGACAAGCTTACTAAATGCAGTACCTTCGTAAATGACCATATAACCCCAGTGTACAAGTATTTTCCTGTATTCAATGCAGCATGTATTTATGGGATATTAGAGAGATATAGATCAATAATTAAAGTTGAAGTAACAATACATAACCTGAAAAGCAAATTTCATATAATATAGGTAATATAGATAATTAATTGAAATTGAAATAACAACACATAACCTGAAGGGCTTTAATATTGTAGTAGGAAACTGCGTCGCTGTGGTGATTTATTCCAACAAGGGGTTGGTAAGATTTGATACGTTCCAGATATTGAGACAATACTTGATATCTTCCAGTGCTTCCGATGGCTTGGGACTGGGTCAGGGTCGCGTCAAAAAGCAACTGGCCCTGGGCACTGAAGTTCAGTAACTAGAAGTCACTAAAGTTTCCAATTGTCTAGCGGAGGTTGAAGACAGGAGGTACGACTTGAAATATACAGTAAGCTTAACGTTTAACTCTTTACTCAAAGTTAAGGACTAAAGCGTGACGACTAAATACCTGAATGAAACAAATGGACGTTATGAGACTGGGCGTGGAGCGATAGGTAGGTATGTCCAATATTCGGAATTTAACCATATAATTGACAGAAAACTATGCTTTTACATAGGCAATAGAGAAACACAGAGAAGATGAATAAGAAAAACCACTTACCAAAATACTTTGGCCTTTAGGAACAAACAATTAATCACGTTGCTCTTTTTCGGCTTACAAAGAAATCCGCGCAAGGCGCTTTGGTGCTATGATAACGGATTAGCCACCTTAGATCTATGAGCAAAAACTGGACAACTCAGAAATCGGTAAAATGTGCCTGAGGAATTTTCCCGAACACTTAATCGTGGAAAGTCCTCGACCTGAATGACCTCTGCTTGTCCCTTCAATGTCCTTTTAAAAGGTTGTGTCAAAACTCCAAGGTGAAGGGTTCTGGGGAATTTTGATGGTAGTTGGGCATGGGACTATTTTAAATTAAGTTGGTACCGGTCATTGACCTTATTCGGAGCGCTGTCAATCAAGTCAATCTAATCGAGTCAGACAATCAGCTGTTCTAATTTAAATATTGTGATTTTGTTTATCAATAAATCAATTGACTATTTATTTTAACGCTACTGAAAGGAAATCAATTACATTATTCAACTAACTCAATGATTCAACTTCTAACTCAATGATTCTGGGAAAAATGAAAAGTTTGATGAAAAGTGTGGCCACAACTATTGGATAGAAAACAGTGGCTTGACGAAGGTATGCTATTCAGTGAGGCGAATAGGCTTATTTCCTTTTTTTTGGCCCAGGAAAAATCATCCCGTAACAAGATCAACAACTTTATCACTTAGCTGTGGAAGTATGATGGGTTCATCTAGAAAAATTCAGAAACTTCCATATATGATTAGGAGGAATGCACACCCTTATGTTATTTGTTGGTTGCGTTAGGACATTAATGTCACGTTCTGGTCTAGAAGATGTGCTGCAAGGTGCGTTTGCTGGTGTTGAAGCTATGTCAGCTGGAAAAAAGTTTCCACACAATATTCGAGCATTATGCATGACTGTGGAAGAACTACTTTCACCTTTGTTCTCTAATGAAGACATAAGTTACTTTGATCCTTTATTGATTTACCTGGAAAATATAGCAAGTAAGAGAAGGACAGCGCATTAGATAAACTGTCTTATAAAGCCACTTTATCATGTTAATGTTCCTACGAGCCGAACGTAGCTGGCCTTTGCATTTGTGGTCACTTGAAGCAATGATACCTTATGTTTTTGCTTTAGGGCATTGGAACTACGATCGTTATGCAACATATTATCTGTGAAGCATGGAACAACTGGATCCCTTTCTTCGTGGAAAGTTTCTGAGCGGTGTGCATGTAGCCCGTCATAATTCCGGAATATGGAATGGCATATGGACCGACATGCTAATTCAAACAACATTTATGTATGTATATATTATTTATGTACAAGATATGATAGCTGGTGAAGAATCAAAGAAGGTGCGCATACGATTCACAAAGAGGAAAGTGCAACAAGAATTAAATCTGATGAGGAGGATAGGCAGAAAATAAGGAAAAAAGTTGAAGCATTTATAAACCCTTTGATCATTGAAAACCACCCTGGTGGTGGCCGTATTTGAAACATGAAAGTAAATGTGGATGATGCCGTATGCCTCGGAAAAAAGCAACGACAAAAATTTGAGGAATCACTGCCTAAAGGATTTTATGTTCTTTGGAAAAAGGAAGTTGTCACTTTGTCAAATGAAAAAAAACGTTGGTTCAACAAACGAACATCTATAACACAGAGGCTATCTATTATACGCACGTGCCTAATGATAAGTAATGTGGAAATATGTAGCCTGCCAACTTTGTTTGGTTATGAATTGTCACCAGTCCCGTCAGCACTACTTGATGAATTTGGGGACATGTAATCCGTCTTCCAAAGAATCACAGTTAATGAATCAATTGAGAGTACAGGTCTCCTCTCTAGGGGGAAATTTGTGGATGCCTTGATTATAGATGCCAGTGCTCTTTTGTGGCATGTTCATTGGCCAAAAGTTTGCAAAATACAAACTTATATTGACAATGTGTTTGCAGTGATCATGAAGCACGTTGAAGAACAGGACACATTTCTTATATTTGATTGGTATTTCGAGTACAGTTAAAAAAAAGAGTTTACAGTATTTCGATCAAATTAAGAGCAGACACACCTCTTCCAAGTCGCAACAGTATATTCACCATTCATGCGATAAAATACAACAACCATAATTTGTAATCAACTACTACAACATAGTGAGTTTCTTCCACACAAGTCACAAGCTGGTCATTACTGGTACTGATAAAATCCCAATTGAATTACAAACTTCAAGCGATGTAATTCCTCGCTCGGATTTGAGAACTCACCATGAAGAAGCAGACGTTATAATTGTACAGCAGGCTATTCGTGTGTCAAGGTGTGCAACGAACAATATCAAGGTTCTATCTGATGACACCGACATTTTTGTTCTGCTTGTACACTTTCACAGAAAGCTAAATCTTAAATGCGCTATGTGGATGTTGGCAAAGCCAAATTCTCAGATATATAGCGCAACATCAGTTTATAATCTGAGAACCCAAGAAAACTCATTGTTAGCAGTGCTTTGGAAGGTATGAATAAAAACGAAGTACTTGCAGTACTACAAGTATTAGTATATTCTACCTAGTATTTACTTCAAAACGAGGTAGATTCTACATTTCGAAACTACCGGAAATTAGTAAATGCTTCTTTGTAAAGTAAATACTTGTAGTAGAAGCACGTACTTCACTTTTATTCATACCAACTATTGTCTCACTGGCTGTGATAGCACTTCACAATTTTTTTTGAATTGGAAAGTCTAAAGCTGTACAAGTTCTGAGATCTGGTATTGAAATTAATCATTAAGTTTGTGTAGAATCTTCAATGCAATAATGTATAGCAGAGTGTACAAGCTTTATTGCAGATTGCTACGGCTACAAGAAGGAAGTTCACAACATGTCAGATGTTCGATGCAAAGTGTGGTTATCTAAAAAAAATCCTCCTAAAATTAAGAAACCCCCTCCGACAACAGAGGCATTTGAACTACATATAAAACGATGCCATTTGCAAATTTGCATTTGGATTGCAACAGCATCTCCGTTTTCTCCACCTTTGAATCCAACTGACAATGGATGGAAAAAGAAGAATCAGAATTCATATCTCTGGAGAACAGCATCGCTGTGGAATAAACTCCCTGCGACGGTTTTCCCTGCAGGTTACAACCTGAACCGTTTCAAGACCAATATACACCGACATTTCCGCGCGCTTGCCGCTTCTCGAGTGTGATAGGACATTTCCTTGCGAGTGCGCATATCCGTAAAAAAAAAAAAAGAATGAAGCAACACACTCTTTGGTACCCATATAACTTCTATGGGTACCAAAGAGTGTGTTGCTTCATTCATTGTCCATCCATTGTCAGCACTTTAAAGCAGGCCGAAAGTGACAGTTCTCCTGTCACTTTCGGCCTGAAGAACTCACTTACAGCCTGCTAAATTGTTTTTTCACACCTAAACACAAATCCAGGTGCAATGTTTGTATTTAGAAGTAGATGTCACATGTGTTTGTAATGTTGAAATTCCATAAGATGTCAATGTCGGTGTCAGAGTGTCAATCGCAATTCTATTTTTGTCATACCCTTACCTTATTTTTTTTTCAATAATTGATGGTTCAAAATGAAATAAAATCTGTTTTTTTTTATATATGTTGGCAACACAAGCCTTTTCTACATAAAAAATTTGAAAGCATTGACAATTTTACATTGTATTGCCAACACAATGTCATTTTGACTTTTATCTTTAAAAAAAAAACAGACTTTAGTATACATATTTCGGTAGAAAGTTTTCACTTATATTGTCTCGAGAATTGGTTGACCTCGGCGCTTCGCACCTCGGTCAACCATAATATCTCTCGGCAATAATGAAACACTTTCCACCTCCGCATGTAATATACCTATTATTGCTTGATAGCACTGACAGTGAAATGTCTACTTCGGACTTTAAATATTCTGTTACCTTTCTGTAAATTTTCTGTTATTAAACTTAAATAAACCTAGATTATTTCTATCCATCTATTGCTTTTTTCACCTATACATATCACAACAATAGCTATCTTATAGTGTTCAGTGTTTGAAAAGTATAGTTATATTACATCACATAAGAAGGTACCTATTAAAATTTTCTTGAACTACAAATATTTCATTTTGGTTAACCGACTCCCTTTCATTCGTAATAAAATGGGTGAGTTCTGTTTTTTGGGACCCGTAAACTTTGACCTTCAATATTTTGAGTTGCCCAAAAGTGCCACTCTGCTGGCACTCCTCATATTATGGTTCAGTACATCAAATAGTATTAAAATCAATCATAAAATATTAGTTGTACCTTAACTCAAGGTCCATTTTCTCATTTGGCGACCGGACTGTTTCATTTTTCTAAGAAGTAGTGGAACAATTTTATATTTGCATGTTAAAATTTTCTTTCCAAATTGCAAAAAATTCATCATGCAACACGTGCAACAATGTAAATTTTCCTTCGCTCAAGTGTTTCCTCAAAAATCTTAATGAAATCCTCTCGTAAAAGCTGGAGCTTTTTTAATATTGTCCTAAGATAAATTAGAAGCGCAGTTTTACTAGCCGCAATTTCGACTTGAGATTTGGAAGCTCCTATCTTTTTCTCTGGCTGGTTTTTATGCAACTCGATAAATTTTATTTTTTAGTTTTTGGTTAAAATGTTGTTTTTTAATTTCAAATAGAGAAAAGTATCAAAGTCAAAAGAATTCTTTCTTTGGTTGGGTAACGCAGACATGTGAAACACCAAAATTCTTTGTTACTTTGATCTGTTGTCATCACGAAATTACTGTTTCAAAATTGCCCTATAAAATAAATTAAAGAAAATCGGTTTTCTGAAGCCAAAACGCAATTTCAAGCTCTACCATTCGAATTTTTCTCTTTTAAAGTGCTTTCCTTTCGTTTCATTAGTTTTTTTTAAAAGTCTTGAGTTAATGGCGGTAAAATTTTTATGGGCAAACTTTATTAAAAAGAAATGACGGCGGATATAAAACTGAGTTTTATGAATATGATGTGTGTTCAGAATCGTATTTGAACTTAAGCAAGAAGTATTTTGTTTGAGCAAAATAAAAGTCAAAGATTCCAGACACAGAGTTTTCGTTTTTAATTAAACGCGAGCTATTTTAAGACCCCAGTCAGTAATTTATCAATAAAAAATGTTCGACTCCAGGAATCGCAAAAGCGAAACAATTAAATAGTTCCAAACGAATCGACGAAAATTCCTTCTTCTTTCTTTCTTTGTCCCGAAATGCTTTATTTGCCTTTTTTTTCCTGGGTGATGGTCCAAATATCCCGAAAGGGACCGAAATACCTGCCATGTTTTTCAATGAGATGATCGCGTTATAAACGACTTCCGAAGAATGGGACAATGTGTGAACAGTTTAGAACGTCTGAGACATAGTTTTTTTCTCGGTTTGCCGAAAGGTTGCGGAGCAAAAAGTTACTTTTAGTCGACTAGTCGCCCTCGATTTCGGCAATTTAATTTTACACATCTATCATTCGTTCGTTTGACGCGGACTTTTTATGTGCGTGGCTTTCTGAATGGAATTGGAACTTGGAATGGCCAAGGACTTTTATTAAAATTTATTGTGATGGGCAACTGTATCTTATATTTTTTGCCAAGATGTTATCACTGCCGTTGTTAGTCCGTAAGCACAAATGTGTGTAGGTTAAGGTAAAGAGTGTTCAAAGGGCGCCACCAGGTTGAGACTTGGAAAAAAGCTATTTCTGTTATGTTCTCAATAATTATAGTTTTCGCGTGCTCAATAAAAAACATTAGTTATTTTATTAAACTTGTTTATTTATTAACAAGTCTACAATAACGCACCGTTCCATTTGACTTCACATCCCCTCTGCCAACTGTCATAACCTAGGATACAAGAAATGGTAAGAAAAAGGATAAATGTTTCCAAATAGGTCTGATCTGGAAGTCTGGTCTGATTAGGATGATTCCTCATAATAAATGATACTTATGGTTTATGTTACATCTCCCCTTTAAGCTCTCCAATACCACAGATTACCTACATACAGATGCGAAAGAGTGGCGAATTTATGGTTCAAGATTAATTTGATAGACATAGGCTGGCCGCACCAATGCCGCATCAATGTATTTTGAACATATTTATTATATAAATGCGGAAGCTCAATAATATAATATTATTTCTTTAATTGGTTCACAAACAGCAAAAAAAATATTTTTTTTTACCCGCAAAAATATGTAAACACACAGGCTGGAACATGCTCACGCACTCGGCCACGTTAATTGTCCTGACGCGGGCGATCTGTATCTATGCGTCAAGGCGCTGGCTCCCCGGCTTCGTCACAGAATATCGTCGATGGCAAGTATACGTACTTACGCATCTGTATTAGGTGAGCTGTGCCAATACTAACTGAAAAAATAAATTCATAAGGCAAACACAAAGTACATCATTGTGTTGAACTAAGAACTATTCCCTAAATCTAACAGGTTTCATTACTGTTCGCCCTGATCGAGTTTTAACATTACTTTCGCTGCTCTTTAGAGGCAATGTGTTATCATTATTAGTTTCACTTCGAGTTTCAGTTGTTGTCGTACTTTTTGGCACTTGTTCATTTGGTTTTGGAACCGCAACACTGTTTTCAGAACGACCAACTATTTGCCTACTTAACACTACATCATTTGGATTTGTTCTTAAAAATGGGGAGTTTCTTCTAATTACTTCTTTTGCATTTTCTTTAACGATATGATCAATGCGTCTCATGCTTTTGTACAACAATACCTAGTACCCACTGATTGTTCTTTTTTAACATGATATTTTGCCCTTTTATAAGCGCTCCTATTTTTGCTCTTAATCTTTTTTGTTTAATTTTATCTTGATCAATAGATGGGCGTTCAGTGAGTATTTTAGTTGAGACTGGTAGGTTTGTACGTAAGAACCTATTAAAAAGTAGCTCGGCTGATAGAGGCTAATAGAGCTTTATATAAGTCATTATCAGAATGTCCACATTTTTTGAGAATATTTTTACAAATTTGCACAGCTTTTTCAGCTAATATATTAGATTTTAGATATCTAGGGCTAGATGATATAAGTTTTATGTCCCAAGATTGATTAGATTAGATTAGATTAATATTAGGGTGTTGTTGCACTGCGACCTAAAGATCTATTGTGCTCCCTGCTGAGGCCGATTTGATGTGGATCCAAATCATAGTACTTCGTCCAGTCCTATGGCCTTGATGAGGGCTAGCAACTGGTACAGTGTCAAGGATGGTATGTCTCCTTCTAAAACTAGCGACGACTTCGCATACGGTTATTAGGTGTTCTGGAGTTTCTTCCTCCTCCCCGCAAAACCTGCATTCACTGGATCTCTCGAGTAGCATTTTCCTGCGGTGTTCTCGAAGGTGGCAGTGCCCAGTCATAAACCCTGTAAGGATTCTTAGTTAAGTTTTAATTAAATTTACTAGAGCTTTAGAGTTTTTGGGATTGAAAGTTTCCAAGGAATATCTTAGAGTGTCTCAGTCCCGGAAGGGCGTCCCAGAGGCGAGCTCTTAGGTCGTCTTCCATTTTCTTAAGCTCCGCTGTATAAGTGTTTTTACCTATAACGCAAAAAGGCTCCGGTCCTACAAACGGGGAACCGGATCCTTTCTTTGCCAAGGTATTGGCTTCTTCGTTACCTTGTAATCCTGCGTGTCCAGGCACCCATAGTAAAGTGACTTTATTTTTTTTTCCTACCTCATTTAGTTTCCCTAGGCAATCCCGTACTATCTAAGAACTGATGACATATGAACTCAGTGCTATTATGGCCGATTGACTGTCGGTGAATATTGCAATATCTTGCTTGAGATAGTTCCTGTTCAGGATCATTTGAGCACATCTGTCAATGGCGTGTATTTCCGCCTGAAAGACACTGGTGTATTTACCCAGTGACTCAAAATATTTGGTGCGAGGCCCAAATACTCCAGCTCCTGTTCCTTTGCCGGTTTTCGAACCGTCTGTGTACCATTTAATGGTGTTTTCTTTGAGAGATTCGGTGATCTTGCCGCTTTCCCAGTCGCTTTTATTATCAATCCTTGTGAGGAAATTTCTCTCAAAGTGATATTCTTTGGTTATATCGTCTTTAGGAAGATCGAATAAGGGAATACACCGTGTCTGGGATGACCATGCTCCTTGAGCTAGTCTAAACATGGTCCTTTCTGCAGATCCCTTCACCGACAAGTACAAAGGTGTGAGGTCAAGTATGACGTTCAACGCTGCTGTTGGACATGTTCTCATGGCTCCTGTAATAAATATACTTGCCAGTCTTCGCAAACTGCTGCCCCATATGTGATTATGGGTTTTACCATCATAATGTACATCCACCGCAGTATTTTTGGAGTACATCCCCAGTTTTTCGTCGCCAAGTTTCTGCACACCATAATGGCTTTAGTAGCTTTGTTAACAATGGCTTCTAGGTGTTTTTTCCATAGAAGTTTAGTATCCAGTGTTACGCCCAGATATTTGACTTCGTTTGCTTGATTTACGACCTCTCCACTTAGGTGAATTTCCCTAGTAAGTTGAATTTTCCTTCTAAGTGTAAATGGTACAATAGTAGTTTTTGCTGAGTTGATGCTCAGCCCCACCCATGTGCACCATTCTTCGGTATACTTAGGCCTTTTTGTATGGGGTCGTATAGTGTGCCTTCAAACTTGCCTTTGGCAATAATGACAATATCATCGTATCGGCGTAACCTATACAAGTTAGACCCTGATTTGTCAGTCTGGACAGGAGTTCATCAACTACCAGGCTCCACAACAGGGGTGAGGGTACTGCCCCTTGAGGTGTACCACGAGTGGTTCTGATGCTTGTGGTTTGTTAACCCACAGTTGTCTCAGCTGTTCTCGTAGTCAGCATTTCACAGACCCACCGGACTATGGTTTTATTCACTTAAGATTGAGCAAAATCTCTAAGTTTTATCCTGTTGAATGGTTGATTATCAGAAATAAAATTAAATGGTATCCCATGAGTTGCAAATATAACTTTAAGTTTACTAATTACTTCATCGGCGATCTTATAATCTATAGGAACAAGTTCAACCCAACAGCTAAAATAATCCATAACTGTTAAATAATCTTTCCCACCATGAGTTAAAATATCTGCACAAACCTTTTCAAAAGGCACATTGGAACGTTCATGTTGAATAAGTGGCTCTTTTGGTCTACTACATTTCAAACAAGTTTTGCATTTTGAGACAAAGTTTTGAATGTCAACAGACATTCCCAGCCAGTAAGAAATTTTCCTGGCCCAAGCTTTAGATTTTTCTACCCCGAAGTGACCTACATGCAATTTATTCAACATTTCTATCCTAAGCTTTCCAGGAACAACCAGCTTATAATTGTGAAAAAGTATACCTTGACTCACATGCAAATTGTCTCTAATATTGAAGTATTTTCTCAATTCAGGCTCATATAACCTAATAGGCCATGATGTTTGGCAAAATTTGCTCAGATATAGGCAAGTCAATTTCAACAGTATGCACAACTTCTTTCATTTCTTCATCATCTTTTATTTGGGTTTTGAGATAGAATCTAGACAAAAGATCAGCAATATACATAAGTTTTCCAGGTAAGTATTGAATTTCAAAATTGTATTCGAGCATTTTCAATTTTAATCTCTGTAGTCTAGCAGACACTTTGCTTATATCTTTTTTGTTGATTGAGACTAACGTTTTCTGGTCAGACTTAACCACTATTTTTTGTCCATATACAAATTGATGGAACCTTTGTAGGCTAAATGAAATGACTAAATATTCCTTCTCAATTTGTGCCCACCTGTTCTCTGTATCTGTTAGACTAAGTGAGCAGAATGCCACTAGTTTTTCTTCTTGCATAAGGCAACCACCAATGCCACTCTGACTAGCATCTGTTTGGATTTCAATGGGTAATTTAAAGTCAAAAATTTTAAGAACCAGAATATCAGAGATTTTGACTTTTATTTCATTAAATTTTTTGAAGTGATCTTTCGTCCATATCCATTCAACATAATTTTTTATGAGAACGCGCAATGGAGATAGTAGGTCTGAAAGTTTTGGTAAATACTTGAATAAATAGTTAAACATACCTAGTATTCTTAATAATTCCTTTTTATTTTTAGGTTCATCCAACATTAAAATTGCTTTTACATAGTCAGTGTCTGGTCTTATACACCTTCTGCTGAGAAAACCTGGCCAATGTAATTGACTCTCTTTACTTTATATTGAACTTTTGATTTATTGAATTTTACACCAAACTTCTCAGCCCTAATCATAACCTCCCTAAGAATTCTATCATGTCTCTCTTCTGTACTTCCTGCTATGATAAAATCGTCGAAATAAATACCGATGAGTAGATCTCCAAATATGTTTTGATTCATTCTCTGAAAAACCTCCAGACTCACTTTCAAACCAAAAGACAACCTATTAAAACAATATTTTGCGAAGGGTGTTATAAAGGTACACAACTTTCTGCTTTGACTGTCAAAAGGAAAATGATAAAACCCATCTAGAACCACCACTACCTTTGTTCGAGCTCTAAATGAATCAACTTGATCAGTGTTATTTCTGAGACTTTTTATTTGCAGTTTACTGGCCTCCGCAGCTCTACAATCGGTTTCTGCTTGTTCCAATGTTAAATGTGTGATTCTCAAAAGCCTTTCTTGTAATGAACTGTACCTGACTCCACTTACAATTCGGTCCCTTATCTGAGAGTCATGTAAATCAGAAAACTTGCAGTTTTTTGCCATCATTTTTATTTCAGTTAGAAAATAGTCAAAATCCTCGTCCTCCTGTTGAATTCTTATGAAGAACTTGTACCTGTCATAGGTCTCATTTTTCATGGGTTTGCATACTGTTCAAATGCCTTTATTACGGTATCAAAATGTTGTCTTTCTGTTCCACTCAGCTTCATAGTTTCAAACACATCTTGGGCCTCCTCTCCAGCAAGGTTGAGAAACATAGCAATTTTTGCTTCGCCATCCTTTTAATCAAAGCCAGATGCTTTTAGATAAATTTTGAGCTGAGACATTTTTCAAAATTCTGAGCCACATAGCTGTCAAAGACTATGCTTTTTGGTAGTTTAAATATGCCGCCGGAAACCATCTTCTGCGGTTGGGCTCTTGAAACTTACTGCTCTACAACTTTCAGCTGCAAATCTACACAGGATGCGGCACCTCAACAGTAATTTTCTGTCCTACTAAGGTTTCCAGGTTCTTATTACTTCTGACACCATATTATCTTCTCAATAATTATAGTTTTCGTGCTCAATAAAGAGCATTAGTTATTTTATTAAACGTGTTTATTTATTAACAAGTCTACAGTGCCGCACCTTTCTAACTGACATCACATCCCCTATGCCAACTGTCATACTCATAACCTAGGATACAAGAAGTGGTAAGAAAAAGGATAAATGTTTCCAAATAGATCTGATCCATTCAACGACATCCAGTGGCATAAATATCAATTATTAGGATGATTCCTTATAATAATTGATACTTATGGTTTATGTTACAATTTCTCTCCTAGGGCCTGATCAGAATCTTATACAAAAAATTAAAAGTTACTTGATTTTCTAAAGCTGGCTTCCCACGACGCGTGGCTTGGCAAGCCTAGCTCGCAACTTGTTGAGCCACCCGCCATGGAAGCACGCATGCTCAACATATTTTGCGCGGCTTGGATTTTCCCGCTTCGCATGTCGGTAAATTTGAAACGATTCAGAAAAACTCGAGCCTATTCAGGCTTGGCTCGCATCCACTTGCCAAGCTACGACAAGCCTAAGCCACAAGCTAGGCCACGTGATGTGAGATGCCGGCTTAACCTGAAGACCTTACTGATTGGATGGTTGCCTTTTTTCTCAGTCGGAACAAAGAAAGAAAGAGCAACAAAGTCCAAAGTCGGTGCCGTGTGGTGAACTGTGAAATCAAACACTTGTAATGAAACTGTGTCAAATCCCACATCAATGAATAATTCACTTTCTTAAACTTATCTCTTGAATCCTCATCTGAACCACTTAAAACTCAATTTTTTTAATTTGAGAAAAAATAAATCTGGAAGATGCATAAAACCAGAGAGCGGAAGTTCGAAAAATAAAAAAAACCCGCTGCAAGTCGACTCTTAAATACCAAAAACCACGAAAGTTTCCGAAGAGATCTCGCCGAGTAATAATAATTCGTTTTTTGCAGCTGGCAAATGAAGCTATATATTTGCTTAAGGAACCGAAACGCGAAACTTTTTCTTATTGTATCCAGGGCCACGGTGCGATAAATTCTAAGTATAATAGCCGGGAAAATACATTATGTAACACGTGCGCCGGCAACGGGAATGTTAGCTCATAAAAGGAATATTGAAAAGCTCGAAATCTTAATAAATTTTCTCGTAATAGCACTAGCTCTTTTTTTTTTAATTCTGCCCGAAAATAAATTAGAGAAAGCGGTTGCGAACCAGTAATTTTCCGACGACGACGGCGCTGATTTTCTATCCATTCATTACAGGCGTAGGTTCTTTAAAGTTGCGAGAGGCAATAATTTCGAGAGGAATTTTTAATCCCGCGTATAAGGGTAAAGAGGCGATAAAGCATGTTCAGACCTTTTTGTCTGCGTTTTTCATTTTGCACCCTTTAAACTTTACAGAGAACATTCCTGGATAGCTGTTTATTATCGACTAGTTTGAGAAATGAAAGATATTTCTAACAGCTTATATTCTTGAAACATTAATCAAAATAATTATATTGATGCTATCGATAAACTAGTTAAATCCGGATTTTGAACTTTCAATAGATTTTGCATGAATCTCATCTATGCTTTCATTTACCTACTAGTCAAGTTTCATTCCCATCTATTATCAGACAGGGAAGTAAATGAAACTACCAAGCATAGAGTCTCGTGTACAGGTTTCTGGAACCTGATGGAATAAAGCATGTCCGATATGAGCGGGTCTGCATCTTTCTTGAAAAGTGCTGACTCAGTTAAAAGATCATTGAAAACTATCTTCATTTGGTGAAAATAACAAAGAAGTTTCCAGAAAACTACAACAATGGCAAATCCTAAAATTCCACTGTCCAAAACCGATTAGTCTCTTACTAGAATTATAATAAATGGTATGATCTGAAATAGATTTAAACTGGGACAAATCTTAAAGGTTTGGTTGTACACGAATGCAAATTAGTCTATCACATGCAACATTAACCTCCCAAATCGTAAAAACAATATTTCCGTTTCCCATTTTGCCTATAATATAAACCAATTCGGGTTCAAAAATAAATTGCTTATCCAGTTTTCCCATCAACTTTTCCCTAAACCTGGAAATTTATTTGATAAAGTGCGTGACTTTTAAATGAAATATTGCCTGGTATGCAAATGTTTTACGAGACCGCAAGGACGTTTTAATAATTTAGATATTCATTTCTTAAGTATGTTGTTTGTTGTAGGAGTTTAATGTTTTCATTTATTGGCTTCTTTGGTTGGATTTGCTTCGGTTAAAGCATAAACCATTTTTTTATGTGACTTTTGACATTTATTAATAAATGGGAAATAAATGAGTATGTTTTTTGTTCCCCTTGTTCCAGGCCTGGTCCAACTTATTGTCCCCATGCAGCACTGAAGACTGAGAAGGCTTATTGTACTTAGACTGTGTGGTTTATTCGAACCACTCAAGTATTTTTGTGCCTTGTACGAGGTTGGACAGGTCTTTCACTGGGCTGTGTTTCATTATTGTTTCCGGGTCTACGTTTGGTTGCCCGAAAATGCCGTGTCTTCTGCGATCCAGTTCCTCGCAGTTCACCAGGATGTGTCTGGCTGTCTTGGGTTCCTTATTGCCAAGTCTGCAATTAACGTCTCCATCGTACAGGTTCATCCTGTTCAGGTGGACCTTTACTGGTGTCTGGCCGATCAAGAGTCGCGTTATGGTTCTCAGTCGGCTCCTGCTCTTTTGTAGCGGCCTTTTTGCTGCCTGGTTGGTCGATGAATTCCCTACCATGATTCTGCCTGGAAGTTGTCCAGTGTCGCCGATGTTCTTTACAAATCCAGTCTTTGATGTGGCTTCTGGTCATACTTTTTGGTATCCCTAGAGCCGGTTCTGGCCCGATAAGTTTGGTCTCTGACCCCCCTTTGCGAGTTCATCAGCTTTTTCATTGCCTTGGATTCCTTTGTGTCTTGACACCCAGAAAAGTTTTATCTTATTCTGGTGCGCCATAGCCCTGAGCCCTTATATTCCTCGCATTACGGTATACTAATCTTGATGACACTGTATGGCTCTGCTGTTGTTCTCCGCTGCGCATTGAAGTATAGCGTATACCTCTGCTTGAAAAACAGAGGCATGTCTTCCCAGTGCATAGTGATCACTATATTTGGCGGAGTATACCCCTGCTCCGGTACCAAACGCGGTCTTCGACCCGTCTGTGTACCAGGTCTGGTCTTGGTTTTTGGTCTCCGGTATGCCATATTCCATTCAGTTCTGCTTGGGAAGCTCCAAATCGAATGGTCTGTTCAGGCAGTATCGTCTAGGCATTTAGTCGGTCCTCTTGTTGAAAATTTCTCTCCCCACGCGTTCTACGATTGCCATGTATCCCGTCCTTTTGTTGGAAGCGGTTTTGTCGGTTGCAGTCTGTACGCTCCCATCTTTCTTTCCCCCTAGATCAGCATATGTAGAGGTGGGAGGTCTAGGAGGGTCTTCATAGCTACTGTTGGTGTTGACCCCGTTATTCCTGAGCAGTCCAGTTTTTGCACTTTGCTAAGTTGGCTTATCGCACTTCCATGCAGTGTCTTGGGCCACCACACCAGGTAGGCGTATGTCAAGATCGGTTTGACCATCATGTTGTATGTCCAATACAGCATGTCCGGTCTTAAGCCCCATCTTTTTCCATACAAGCGTCTGGCTATCATGAGTGAGGTTACCGCTTTTTTGGTGGTGTTTTCAAATATTGATTCCAGGTAAATTTTGAGTCCAGTGTAACCCGCAAGTACTTGACCTCGCTCGAAATCTGTATATTTTCACCCCTTAATCTAAGAAGTTCCAGGTCTTGTATTTTATGCCTTCGGGTAAATGTCACGATAGTGGATTTGTTTAGCCCCTCTCTATTCAAGCATCTTGCATTCGCTCCCTAACTGTGGAGTTGAATTTGCCCCATGAGATAATGACTATGTCGTCAGCATATCCGAGGGCACGGTGTCCCCCGTCAGTGAGCACCTTAAGCAGACCGTTCGCCACTAGATTCCCTGTATACCCTGGCCGCCAGTGTCTCCTCTACCATTCTTTCTCTTAGCTCAACTCCTTTGTGCTTGAGGGATCTGGTTTTTGAATAGAAGGAAGTGTTGTCAAAAGCTCCTTCTATGTTCAAGAAGGAACCTAGCATCAGCCAGTGTAGTCTTCATTATGCTGACCAGCTGGTGAAGCGCTGTTTTTGTTTTTGTTGACATCCCTCTCCGATACGCATATTGGTCTTGGTGACGATGATGATGATGATGTAGTAGTCTGTTTGCCAAAACACCATCCTAGTGTGCCTATCCACAAGTTTTTCCAATGTCTTAAGCTCAAATGACGTAAGACTATTGGGTCTTATAGGGACTTTGCCGTGTCCTGTCCTATTTCCCCAGGTTTTGGTATGAACGATACCCTAATGCGCTTCTAGGACTTTGGTATATAGCCAAAGGCTAGGCTACTTCTTATAATGTTACATGGCATCCTGTTTGCAAGTTCGGTTCCGTCCTGTAACATTATTGAATAGATCCCATCTGTCCCTGTTGACTTATATGAGTCAAAAGTTTTTAAAGCCCATTTGACTTTTTCATAGTTGACTACTTTTTTCGATGTCAGCCAGTCGTTCCTGGATGCTCCTCGAAGTCTTAGCTTATTCCATGTCCACTGAGTCTGATCAACTAACTATGAGCCGGGAAAGTGGGTTCTTAGGAGTTCCCTAGCCGTCTCTTCCCCCGTCAAGGTTGTTCCTGAGTGATTTGATTGTTGTCTTCGGGCCCCTTGATAGAGTTCTTTGTAGTCTAGCGCAATCTTGAGTACTTTCTATTTCCTGACAGTTCTTCCTCCAAGACCTCCTCTAGGATCTCCTCAGCTCTTCTTGAACTTTTCCAACGTGTTTCTGTATGTTTCCCACTGCCCGGTTCTTATGGCCTTATTGAATTCTGTTCTAGTTTTTTTCCTTAACTTTACAAGGCTCTGAATCCACCAGGGCACTTTCCTGGTGGATGCCACTGTTGTAACTGGGCAATTTCCATTGAAGACTGAGATGATTACATCATTGAATTGATCCACAACCATCTCCAAGTTTTCAGTGTCTCTTATTGTCTTCCTTATGTTCGGCAGACTGTACTTCAGGTCAGCTTTGCATGCGTCCCAGTCTGCATTTCGAGGATTCTGGCTGTCGTCAAATCTCTAGAACAAAAAAGAGTTAGGGACAGTTCATTGACGTCCTTTTTAACACGTTGATAGACAGTAGGAAAAAGTAGTCAGTGCCAAAAATGACACTAGTACTTTTTAACAAATTAGGGCTCGGATTGCCTTCTAAAGTAAGCAAGGCAAACAGATCAGAATTTGGAAAAAGGTTGAAATTTTTTATCTACAGGAATTTGAAAATTGACTCCGATAGACGTCCTGCCACATTCGAACGTGGAAAATCGCTGTGACGCCGATAAACGTCTAGCTGAAAATGTTACATAAATCAGGGGCGTAGCCAGAGGGGAGAGAGCGGCTCCCTACAAATTTCCAAAAAGTTGAAATAAATATTTTTATGAGGCTCTTAAATTATAATTTAAATTAAAAAAATATGTCAAAATAAGGAACTCTCTCTCTCCCATTCTGGTTACACCACTGAATAAAGCAACAAATATCTATCAAAAATTGTTTTATTCTCAACTAGGAGGAACACAAAAACAGAAATACAAGAGTTCTGAAATAAGAACCAATAAAATAATTATTTTCTTTGGTTATGCCATTCCTCAAAGCATATTGCACATAGAGGAGATTTTTCTGGGCAACCTTTACACCTGAAGCTTGTTTCTCGCCTGATTTTATTTTTCGAGCACATCCTGCATTTCAAAAAAAAAAAAAAAAAAAGATTTTTTTGTCGATTTTTCAAGTTTTTCTTGGCCATGTCTGTTTCTTACTGTAATAATATGTACCAGGATGATTTCTCGTTGTAAGCATCAAAATATCACGTTTGTCTTTCCATTTAGATAAGTATACGTGTTCTTCTCACGCAGCCAAAAATGTTTACCGCGCTTCAATTTTCTTTTCACTAAGGTCTTTAGGATTGCCCCGGCGGCGGTTAGACCTAAGAGTACCATTAGAATGCGTCTTTAGTTCTAATAATTTTTCGGACAATGTAACACTATTATAATAATTGTCCATAAACAGGTAAGGTTCCATTAGACGAAGAACTAAGTTTTCTGTTGTAGAATTACCACCTTGATTATTTTCAGCATCCTGTCCAATGCACATTTCCAAATTCAACACATACCAATCAGAGGTCGCTAGCTGATAAAACTTTATTCCGTATCGATCTTTTTTCTTCTTTATATAAACTCTAAATCCAAGTCTTCCTCGAAAATGTAGTAACGATTCATCCAAAGATAGTTCTTTAGTAGGTTCGTGAGCAGCTTGGAATTGAGATCTAAACATATCAATCAGTGTCTGTACTTTCTTCTTTCCTTTTAAATTTGGCTCTGAACCACATAAAATCCATGGTATTTGCTCTCATCTCTTTTCCGACATCGCAAAAGGAAATATAGGTTGGTAATAGAGAATGTCTTTGGAAGAAAAAAATCGACGAACGTCAAAAA
This sequence comes from Ceutorhynchus assimilis, assembly GCA_917834065.1. Classification (NCBI taxonomy): domain Eukaryota; kingdom Metazoa; phylum Arthropoda; class Insecta; order Coleoptera; family Curculionidae; genus Ceutorhynchus; species Ceutorhynchus assimilis. The sequence continues at coordinate 13,398,982 of OU892281.1, forward strand.
AGGCCTTGAGCTTGTCAACTGTTATTGGTCATATTATAACGTACTTTTTTGGCAATTGCCTAATTATACTGCGTACGGCTAGTCAGCATCAATTTGGAGGCCATGGGTTCCCTGTATACATCTTATCTCTGGGCGCCACCAAGTTAATTGTGACTTAGCTAGGAAGATTACCTTATGATGTTATAAACAAAACCTGTGCAATTGAAGAGCTTAGCAATAAAACATCTGATTAGGTACAGGAACAATAGTGTATCCGGCTTGCTTTATTATAAATAATTACAATATTAAATAGGGATAGCCAGGACGTTATTAAAAAAAGTGTATAGATTTAGGCTTGTACCCAATTTATAAATATTTGAATTTAAAAAAAAAGAATGTAAATAATATATATAAAAATATGAATTTGATGTGAACATGACTAAAACTGTTCGATATTTACACTTGTGAAAGATGAAAGACTACAGTATCAGCTACACTCTACCAGCAGGCAAATTTAACACCAGAAAGGTAAAAATTGGCAACCTCAAAGTAAAATTCTAGAGTTTTATTTAAGGGGGCACGTACTGAACGTAATTCAGTGTCAAGTGATTTATGTAAGATTTGCCTAAATAGTAAGAAGTGCAACTTACATGTATTCAAGTGTTATCTTCAAGTGTATGTGAAAACTCAGAAGTTCCTAAAGTGGGGTTATCTACATGTTTGGTCTCACTGTAGATCCAGACAGAAGCAGTTAGCAGTTCTAAGTTTGTTCCAGACTATGGTATGGTGAGTGAGTCCTATGTCCCTGAGTCCAACCCACGTTTTATCTGTTTAACGTAGAACTCAACGTGGTTCTATCAGAGTGGTACCAAAAGGTTGCTGAAGAGGAGCTACTAAAGCCCCAACTAAGAGCAATCCAGATCCAGCCTAGGTCCAGTCTAAATACCGCCCAGGATCTGTCTAGATACAGCCTAGAACCCTATAACGATGTTCGTATGAAAAACAGATCGAGCCCCAAACATTAGAAATAATCTTACCTCTAACTGAGGGATACTCTAGGCCAAAAGTGAAGCCTTAAACTTCCAATAGCTGCTCGGAACGATCCTATTGGAGAAATGAAACACGTGTTGTAGGTTAATAATTCCTGAAAATCTCGAAACTTACCGAAGCAAAATCCGAAATGACCAAGGGATAAATCTAGACAATGATCAATAATAAGTTAGTCTAACTCGAATTTCCATGGCACAAAATTCCAAAAAGTCTTGCCAAGACCGACCACACGCCATGAGGTCTCAAAATCAAAAGGGCAGATTCTTCCTCTTAGATTTGGAAAGGGGGCTTCCAACGTCAAACTTCTAATTTTGAAATTGATGAAAATTAAGAAAAGGGCGTGTTAAGTTTCATCCCAAAAATACGAACTTAAGAGTAGGTTGCACATGAAAGACTCACCAGATAACCGGTAACTGCTGAAAATTGCCTATAGAACCTATATCAAAAAGGTAGAACAGGGCCGGTATTCTGGTTCTCAAAAACGCTCACCGAAAAGTAAACAACCATCATAACCTCAGATTATTTATTAATTGGATTTGCTAACTAGAGTCGATGGTACTGTCTCCTTTTTATAAGATTCTAATCAATAATAGCGGGCCCTGCGTTACTGAATCAAACCTTCCAAGATCAATTAACTACAATTGCAAACTTGAACCAAAAAGCTTTCAGTAGAAGGCTGTACTTAAGGTAATAAAATCTGGGCATAGAAAAGATAGTCGTTTATTTATTTATTTATTTATTTATAGTTCTATATGGAATCATATCCACCAGAGCAAAACAAAGTAGCATGCTTGAGGAGAAATTAAAAATGCTACAATATAGCTGCTGTTGAGCAGTTCCTTGTTTTTGGGCGATTTGTATTGGTTAGGGGAACAGCATGATTGTTTGAGCACTGCACTAAATACTCCCACATTTGAGGAGCAAACAATGACTTGAAAACATCAAGAGGAATTTTGATCAATATTTATTTTGACTCCGACACTGTCTTCATCAAAATCGAAAATGGAAATAGGGTTTGTTGTGTCTTTCCATAAATCAGGTTCTTCTGGTATAGTCCCCATCATCATTACGTACTAGGTCAGCTTCATATAACTGGGAGATTTGATCATCATTTTCAAGATTTGATGATTAAAGATTGATGAGGAATTCTTCACTTGGAAATCTCATTAAACCTATCACTGGTTCATCAGTATCACAAGTGTCGCTGGGAAGAAAATCTGGATCACCATCGCTGTCGTGATATGGATCTTCTTCCTCATCATCGCTAGACAATTCTTCATAATATAGTCTCTTTAGCCTTCTTTGTTCCTCATCTGTAATAAACGGTATCTCTAAGTACGCATAATACATAATCCTTCCTAGGTATGCCACCGACCACCATATTGAATTTTTATTCAAGTCTAAAGTCAATTTAAAGTACATAATAAAATATTGAAAATGTACATTGCTCAAATTTTCCACTTCACAAATTTCCCGCCAAAATCTTAACACACCCCGACACTGTGAGTTCGACAGTCAAATTGACCTATCTCGCATAAATAGAAAAAGAGAGTTTAATTGTAATAAATACAAATTAGAAAGTAATAAAATATGACATGCGTGTGCAACTCGTTGCAGTGTAGCCAGATTGTATTCTTGCAGAACAAATGTAGACAATACAAATCGAACATTATAACATTGAAGAAGTGATATAGTGTCAAGTGTTTCACAACGCCTTAAATAAGACAAAAGAAGAGCTTTAAAGTGTATGTTAACATCGTTTGCACTTTTATTTCAATAAATGTTTCATCCGGCAACATCGCATAATGAAATTGCAAAGGAATATGTCAAGTATAATCTAACATAACCCTTAACGATACTGCGGTGAGTTCAAGTAATACGTAAAGTATTAGTTTGCTCTTTTTCGAATTATACGTCACAAAGAAAGAAGGAATGATTACTTCTGAACTCGCCACTGAATAGAAATTAAGAAATATGACGCAAGTCCGTAACAAACTTCACTTTCTCACCTGCTTGCCACAGGCTGCGTGCGCCGATTCAGGTTTTACGAGTCAGGTCACCCGCATAGAGAAATATAAAAGTAGTAAACTACGAGAGAAGTCAAACCCCTGTACTTAACTGGCACAATGTCGACGTTAGCGCCCCTGGTGGTTACGGACAGCAACTAAAATAGTGAACATTGTTTGAATGCAGGTCTCTTCTTTACCGACAGTAGAAAGGCGGCTTTTTTAAATAATCAAATTATTAACTTTGATTTTATTTAGATTTAAAAAATAAAGTACTGTAAACGCTCAAAACAGTTAATAGCAAAGCAATACATTTGTTGAATGTTTGTATTGAGTTGGGACAGCAGTGGGACAGCAGCTCCAATGCCTTTAGTCTAATGATGAGCATTCAGTTTTTGATTGATGGTCTTTGAATTCAAACATTTGTCAATTTTGTATTTTGTATGTGTTAAAAAAAGATAGAAAACTTTCGGGCAATTTGCTGACAAAGACAAATTAGACCGAGTTATCAGAAACGATCGAAGTAATTAATTCAATAATCTGCCATATCATGCGAAATGCGCTACGGGTGTGCGCACAAACACACTTCCAAATTCTCACATTAAACACTCTCGTAGTTTGCTACTGTTATATTTCTCTATGGTCACCCGACTAAAACCCTTTGAAACATATGGAATAATTAAATGAAAAATTAATTACATTAAACTACGCCGCTCACTTATAGCTGATCATAATTTGCTCAGGAAATGGCCCTTGTAAAGTGGTACGAAGTTACTCGACTCTGTACTTAGGTATCATTTCTGAAATAAACACAAAAATTTAGATTTATGTGGTTCAATAATTTCTTGTAATATTACGTCTGTTTGAGCCTTCAATAACTACCAGAAACCCTTTGCTTATCGACATCCATAAACTCATTGATATAAATATTAGATAAATTTAGAAAGAACCTTTTCTATCCATCTAGTACAAGCAATAAAAACCACTTAACTTATCAATAATTATGTCCTTATGGAATCGAAAGGAATTCTATAAATAAGCAAAAATAAATAATAGAAAACGAGGCCTTAAATTTTCTCTTCAAATGCCATGTGGTCTGTAATTATAAAAAGGGTCTCTTTTAATTAGTAGCTATCTATTTGTTTTCTCTATGTATTGATGAAGCAGCCTTAAATTTTTAAATGAACCCAACTAATTATATAGTTGTTCGTGGCGTATAGTTGGAAGCGACCCATTTTCCACAGCCTCGGGTCATATTTTGAATTAATTTATCATGTTGGGAACCAAGGAATATTATTACACTTGTTAAGTATTGCTGCCTGATGCAGATATTTTATGTGATAACGCTAGTTATAGTTTATGTATAGAGAATTATTGGAAACATTACTTGGCAATAATAACTGGTACACTGAATCAAAATCAAATTTCTACTTTTGTTTCAATTTTCAATTCACATACACACATATTATTATTTTCAAATGAAGTGGCTGTAAAATCATTAAATATAATATTCAAGAATTAGACCCCTTCAGTTCCATTAGTCCTATTCGTTCTATACTAAACCAATTCAAAATTTATATTCCCATTACATGGATTTGTAAACCTTCCACCCATGCCACCCATGATTGATTAACTAGCTCCCATTATAAATGTAAGTAGTACAGCAACAGGGGTATGACTACAAAAATCCGACCATAACCTCAATCTTTCATTCTTGACACGTGGTGGATGCGCCGCCGTTGACACGAAGGTGGATGCATCGTCGGCGCCATCTTGTCAAACGTCATGGCGCCATCTAGCGTACATAGTGTGAAGTTCGTAATACAGGATGCTGTAGTTGGGACCCGTAGGGCTCCGCCCCCCAAAAGGGGGCCCACAGGGCTGCGCCCCCCGAAAAGGGGCTCCCCGGATTTTATCATAGGTACCAGAAAAAGGGGTGGGGGGAAACGTTTTCCCGCCATCTTGTCAAACGTCACCTGTCAAACTTCACCTGTCAAACGTCATTTGTCAAACGTCACCTGTCAAACGTCATCTGTCAAACGTCATCTGTCACCTGTGATGACGTCATACCGGGTTATTGCGGTGAATTCTTGCAATTACAGGTTTCTGTAATATGGAGTGTGCGTGGAAGGGATTGTTCCGAGTCCGTCGTTGACACGAAGGTGGATGCGCCGCCATGGCCCCATCTTGTCGACAGATGGCGCCATGGGACCTGCGCCCGCAGGGCTCGCCCCCCAAAAGGGGGCCCGCAGGGCTGCGCCCCCCAAAAAGGGGGCCCCGGATTTTAATATGGGTACCAGAAAAAAGGGGGGGGGGGGGAATGTTTTCCCGCCATCTTGTCAACCGTCACCTGTCAAACGTCATCTGTCAAACGTCACCTGTCAAACGTCATCTGTCAAACGTCATCTGTCAAACGTCATGACGTCATAGCGGGAGTTTTGAGTCGTTCCGGGTTCTGTGATGACGTCATAGCGACCTGGGTCACGTCCGTGGAGTCATTTAGAGTACATAGTGCAAAGTTTGATTCATGGTTCGGGTTCTGTGATGACGTCATAGCGACCTGGGTCACGTCCGTGGAGTCATTTAGAGTACATAGTGCAAAGTTTGATTCAGGGTTCAGGTTCTGTGATGACGTCATAGCGACCTGGGTCACGTTCGTGGCGCCATTTAGAGTACATAGTGCGAAGTTCGTTTCATGGTTCTGTGATGACGTCATAGCGACCTGGGTCACGTGGGTTACGTCAGTGCGGGTCCGTGACGCCATTTAGAGTACATAGTGCAAAGTTCGATTCATGGTTCGGGTTCTGTGATGACGTCATAGCGACCTGGGTCACGTCCGTGGCGCCATTTAGAGTACATGTGTCAAGTTCGATGTGTCTTACAACAGGATGATGTGGTGGTGACGTAACTATGAGGGTCCAGCAGCTAGCTTCATGTTGTACCTGGTAGAGGGTGTTTGAACTTAAGGATGATACACACATACAGGATTGCTTATTGACCTCGTGTGTTACCATTTACGACGCCATAACTAAGTCATCAGCTGTTTAAACAACCTACGTCAAGGCGAGAAATAACATGCTGCTTACGTCACAACTGGTGATTTAACGTTGGGGAGAGAGTGGATTTGTTCCACACAGGCCTTAGGAGGATAGGCTATCCTGTAGTAGTAGTGTGTATTATCCTTGGTTGGAACCAACGTTTGATGGGAAAGGGGCCTCGTTTTTTTATTAAAAACATACATTTTTTAAGACAATGATTTCAAAAAGCGAATATTTTCCATCAATAAACTGCTTAATAATATGATCCAATCATTTTGGTGGAACGTCTTGGGAGAAACACTGCGTTATCGTCAAATTCAACGAGTATTTCAAATCCATAGCTAAAAATATGCCACAATTGTATCGATTACCTAAGTATATAAGATATTTACTTACTAGGTTAAAATAATAATTTCTGTGCAATAGTTTTATGATCTACCTTAATTTGTATAGTTTATTGGTTCCAGTAATGATTTGCAATTATTTTGAGGTCTGTATCATAGAAAATATTGGCCTTGTTGATTGATTTCAAATCCATATCTAAAATATTCCATAATTGTATCGATATCAGTATATAAGATATTCACTTACTTGGTTAAAATGATAATTGTTGTGCAATAATTTTATTGTTGTTGACGAGTCTCAAACAAGACTGAAAGAGCTTAATTATTATAAAATCCGATTCAAACTTCGAATTAACAACATAACATACAAAAAACGCTGTCAAAATATTGGAAATTTCACTCTATATCAGGCTTCAGGTCTTGTAATTTTCTCAGTGTTTTCAATCCTTTGCTAGGAAAAGACAGGTCTTGTTGTTGATTGATATTAGTATATAAGATATTTACTTACTTGGTTAAAATCAAATTAATTGTTGTGCAATAATTTTATATTTTTCACTGGTGACGAGTTTGAGCAAACTGAAAGAAGCTTGTTATTATAAAATCCGATTTAAACTTTGATATCACATACAAAAGCACCGTCAAATGTAAACGCTTATTCGGCAGTTTTTTTATCTGAATTATATCAGGACCGTTCGCAGAAATCGCCCGAGAAAAACAACAACACATTTTAAAGATAATTTTTTAGTTTAAGGCGTAATTATTAAGTTAGATATTTGATATGTCCATTTTTATTTTAAAAAAGGTGACAAATTCAATCGATTTATCAAAATTTAAAAGAATAGATTTAAATTAGCATCGTTGACATTTTATGAGCCAATAACCCTATGCAATACAAAATTTAAGTGGATACATTGTTACCTGTAAAAGATGAGGATTCAATTTTTATTCTTTGTACAAAAAACGCAGCATCCAGTACCAGTACTTTGAACCTGGATTTAGTTTAGTTTCTTGTGCGATAAGTGTCGGTTTCGAAAAACTGTAAGTACTATTTTTAAATATCTAAGTGATGTAGGATAAATCATGCCCTGAGACATATTTTAAATTAACACAAACCTCGATTATTGAATTATTTTTATTTTCCTTAACACATAAACATATTGTTTGTTTTTTAAAAATACAGACAACCCTGAGTACCTATTTCTTAATTTAATTCCAATAGTTTTTTTCGGAGCAACTTGAATTTACTTTTTCACCTACATTTGCACAAAACTCAAATTTAGGTAGGTTCTTTAACCAATTTAAACTGGTTTTATTTTTTCATTTATTTTAAAACAAACCTCCATAAACAGCGAATTTTTAATTTTATGTACAAAATCGTTCACCAGGAAGGAGATAACCTGAAACGTCATGGGATTGTTAAACATCTTCCAAGATCTGTAACCAATGTGGTGGGATTTTTAAAGCAGAGGGGGCTATCCAACACCACCCAAACACCCAGCTCCAAGAGAGCCTCCAAACGAAAGGCTGGAGATCCCACCGCCCCCATGATGAAGCAAGCTAGACTTTTGCTGGTAAGTTGACATTAATCGCATTTTTTAAATCTAATTTAATTATTTTCAGGACCTTCAATATCAGCCACATGCCGGTGGTGTGAGGATTGCGACTTGGAGGCACCGATAAATCAATGGGTTGGTCATCTTCGGTGTCTCTAGCACCGAGCCAACACCTGGTGAAGCAGGAGGAAGACGTTAGTCTTGTCAAAACATCTTTCAAGAACCGAATTGAAACATAGCGGCTTTCATCAAAGCAGGACCCTATCAGCGTGAAGCACGTTTTGAAATTAGCTGTGGCATACCTATCCAGTATTAGGACGGACGGAGGACACAATTACCAGGATAGCAGAAAATGCGTATGCGAAAAAAATAATTTAGAGCAAACAGTTAAATAGCGCAAGGATATGAGAAAACTAACTTCGCACATTCTTGAGCAACCGACCCACCGAATTCAGCAAACATGCGTACACGTACACGAGAAGAAGGGGTTTTAGAACTGGTTTTTCCTTTAACAAATCACGGTAACTATGGAATAACATAATAGAGGACTAAAATATGACACAACCACTTTCAAATTGAAACTGGAAGTAGCCTATAAGGGGTCCAAATAGCCTCAGTAAAGTGCTAGAAAGATACCGGTTGCCACTACCACCCCCTGCTCAGAAATAAATTTGGTCATTTGGGTTTTCAGGCATCCTGAACAAAAAGTTCACAGAATTCCAGGAAAAAGAAAGCGGTGTGTATCATTTCAATTGCAGTGTTATATACTAAACAATGTCTCTTACAGGCTGGACGCTACAACAACTTTAAGCTCTAAATATAAGTATCAATAGGATCATAACCCTCTAAAAGCTTATTCATATCTGCCAGTACCAGGATAACCTGTAACGTCATGGGAGTTGCCGCACATCTGCAATCAATGTGGTGGAATTTTTAATTCATTTCATCCACAAATAACATGGGTTGAGGAAAAAAGTATGCGGAAATTTGGGATCTGTTTCTATTTAAATACTCAATATCTATTGAAAAAAAAAAAAACATATTCAAGGGTGACGATAAAGACGTATTTCATTTTTATGATTATGAATATTGATACAATTTAGATGGTAGTCGCACTCACAGTCCCATTAACCATATTGGCAATGATTGTTGAGAATAAAAATAAGCTTTAGTATAAACTATGTTTTATTCTCCTGAGAATGACAGAGATGAAGCCACCATTGATCTCTGTATACCACCAACTCACAGTCAAATAGCGCCAGCATACACTTAACATAATATCATACAACTTTTATTTATGTTCCAAAATTGTATCAAGATTATTTTCATTTCAATAATTTTTGAAAAGAAACTTCTTAAACGGCGTTCTGCTATTTGGACGACAATGGAGAGTGATTTGAAAAACGCGTCACGGGCAAATTTCGTTACTCGAGAGAGAAGAAAGATGTAACGTAAAGGAACAGAGAAAGACAGCTATTGATTGACACAAACCAAGGATTATAAGCGTCGAGAGGAGTGCCCATTATTGACAAGCGCCGATATTGACACAAACCAAGGATTATAAGCGTAAGGAGGATTGCCTATTATTGACAAGCGGTATTGGAAAAATAAAATCATTTCTGGCGAATTTCGAGGTTTTCCTGATATCTCTGGACAGCACTCGGAATTTTTGAAATATCAATGCAGCATAATAATGAGCACAAAGTTGCACTATACTTTCTTGATTCAACCGACGTCGGGTCTCTTTCCGTAGGATTCCAATACAGGATTCGAATAGGATTCAAAATAGCTAGTATTCGAATGCTACCCAAGTCTCCCAAAGTACCAAGTGTTATCACAGGAGTCTATTCGAAACATGCCGCATTAGTAATAATTATCAAACTTCAAACTTGTATAACAGGAGACTTTCTCATTGAAATGAAGCATTACGTTGATAGACTTGATACTGTTTACAATCCCAATCCCCATTAAGTATACATGCCCCAGATGTAAGGGTGAAACTGATATACCCAATCGACTTTGTTTGCCTTACGAATTTTCACAATTTGTTGAACAAAAAAGGATACCATCCCATTATTTTGCAAAACCCGAACGTAGAACCTAAATTATGAAGTTGTACTAGTAAATTTTCTGTTAAATAAAACTTTTGTTATTATATTTTTCTGCTTTTTATTTATAGCCTCTAGACTAGGTTAGGCTATAATAATTTAAACAAAATTCAACGAGAGCATTGTGCACAACATTAGGATAGGCCATCGAATACTATATTGTTAAGCTTTTTTTTTAAGTCGACACTTTCCGTATGGGGAGCAAAAGAAGGAAGGATACGGTAAAAACAGGTGTGAGATCAGGTGACCATTGACGTACAATCGTAGGGAGTCACACCAACTCATATTGGAGTATCAGCTAGAAGATTCTTATCTTGTCACAAGTCGCTATGGCTCGCTAGCTGTCATTCGATACCTATTTCGATATCGGATGGAGAGTGATTCATATGTATTATTATCGAATTTCGTATCGACATCAAATAGACGGTGGTATGAAAAACGAGAGAAAAATCGACCTTCAAATTTGAATGATAGATGATAGATTATGTTTATCATTTTATAATTTATTTTTCGCTTCAATTCAAACTATTTTTACTTCTAAAGATTCTTTTCGCGTTGAAAATAATTTCAATTTTTAATTATTATGTTGCAACGAAATCTTAAGGCAGCACCGTCAACAGCAAAACCTTCACTTTAGACGCACGACTCGTAGGGTAGGAGAAACTTGATTTACATTTTTCTTCTCGCCTCTCAACTCCACACTCCCGTATTCCTTATGTGAGACTGACCGCGTTCACCACCACTCAACATGTTGAGTGATTAGTCAGCGGCTTTGTTGATAAAGATGAAATATAACGAAGGATAACATACACAAACGACAAACATAAAACATAAACACAACACATGACGCCACAACTTGTCACTTCAAAATAAAAAAGGATAGCCAATCATTCGAACAAAGATCAGCAAATCGAAAAGCCGAAACGGGACCTCTTACTTACGTCAGAGAGTCGATCCGAACTAGCATAAGAATCAGCAATTCGACATCGAATTGGTCTTAAGAATTCCGCAGGATTATAAATGATGGACTGTATACGCATGCAATTTAATTCATTTTACCTACTCATCAATAACTGATAGACTGTGCCTGACTCATCCATATAATATTATAGGTCCTGCAAAATATTAATGAAACCGAACAAACACACTGCATACATAAAACGTCCATTTTATGTCATATTCACGTTCATACGTCCATATGACCTATTCACTGATCTCGAAAATAAATGGATAAACAAAGAACGCTACTAATGCTGCTAATTCACGAGGTCAAAATCTAAACAAAAACAACTGACTGGGACAGCTGTGAGCATGCGCAGTAGATACATGTATTGTGCGTACACAAAATCTGGCCAATGAAAATGAAGGAATTTCGAAACTTAGAACAGTTGTTCGAAAGATAAGACACTGCGCAGGCGTAAGGCTGTTCCGTTGCACAACTGTTCGTAGAATATTGATCCCAAACTTTCGCACAAATTATGCAAATCAAGCCGTATGAATTGTTTATCCATTTATTTTTTAGATCAGTGGACCTATTCAGAACGTACATTAGACGTACATTTTAGTAAAAACATTCATATTACGTACATTTACATCCACCATTTTGGTTTTATGTTAAAGTGTAAAATACAAACAGGTCACTGTTTATTTATTTAATTCCTCGTGTCTAAGTTTAACTTTGTTTGAATCTCTATTAATCCTAGTAATTCAAATCATTGGCTTAGAAAATCGTGTGTTTATTTTAGTGGCAATCAGACGTAATAATTAAAAATTGATAAAAAAATTTCTTGCCTCGACTGGAATTTAAACCCAGGACCCCTGAATTTCCAGTGCAACGCTCTAACCAACTAAGCTACCAGGAGCTGTTTCATTTCTACCTTTTCGAATGTCGATCAAATCTGGAACGCAAAATAAATGGAAAATAGTATAGAAGGACTAACCACACAGCGTTTTTATGGCTAGGGAGTTTAGCGATACCGTGGGAAAAATCTAGATCGACGATGCATTTGATCTGAAATTTCGGGGTTTGACCCGAACCAAACCCAAATTTTTGGGGAGTTTCCCGGAATTCGACCGCAGCTCCTTATCTCATGCTATCATCCTCAAAACACAGTTATCGTCCCGCCATCGAGCGTCATCTTCGTCGTCGTCTCGTCATCGATCGATTGCAAAAATTCTAGCCGGGGACTCGAGTCCTCAGACCATCACACCAAAATCCAGCACTGTAGACAAGGCACTAGATCCTTGAGTAATTATTGATAAAAAATGTTTGTAAGTAAAGTCTATACCAAGTCACTTGGACTAGCATAAAAACTAACTAAATCCCGGCATCCATCAGCTTTTCCTTTGTCAAACATGGACGGCGTAATTTCAAAAAACAGTACTAAAATTAATAATCAATAGACAGTATGTCAATCAATCATGATCGGCAATGGCCAATCAGATCTATTGCGTCCACGTTTACTGGTATCGAACGTGTACATGGAGGATGAAGCCAATCAGATAATATACCTATCCATTCTTACTTGTCTGGCTTCCAACGGGTACGAGGATCAATCAGTATAAATTTTGCTATATTTTTCAATATGTGATGCAGTATATTGACCATACGTTTATTTTAGGCTTGGTCCAAGTAACTTCGTATAGACTATAAAACGTTCTAACTATACAGGTCCAGAGACAATTATAAGTGTGTAGACAGCTATACAGGTCCAGAGACAGGTCCGATTCAGCTTTTCGAGACAGATCTGTCTACACAGACTGCTTTTCGAGGCAGCTTTTCGAGACAGGTCTGTCTACATAGACTGCTTTTCGAGACAGGTCTGACTACACAGACAGCTTTTCGAGACAGATCTGTCTACACAGACTGCTTTTCGAGACAGCTTTTCGAGACAGGTCTGTCTACATAGACTGCTTTTCGAGACAGGTCTGTCTACACAGACAGCTTTTCGAGACAGGTCTGTCTACACAGGCAGCTTTTCGAGACTGGCCTGTCTACACAGATAGCTTTTCGAGACAGGTTAGTAGTAACGGGGGCACCTGAGCCTGAGAAATTTTTCGATACCGTGGAAAAATCTCTAAATCGGCGGCGCCTTTGATCTGAAACAGCTATACAGGTCTAGAGATAGGGTTGTATACACCTATACAGGGCTAGAGACAGGCCTGTATACAGCAATGGTAAGCAAGGGTTAGTTTGGGTTAGTTATAGGTTAGCATAGGACCCCCCACGTCGTTGGGTCAGTTAGGGAAGATTCGTAACTGACCCAACGACGTGGGGGGTCCTATGCTAACCTATAACTAACCCAAACTAACCCTTGCTTACCATTGCTGTATACAGGCCTGTCTCTAGCCCTGTATAGGTGTATACAACCCTATCTCTAGACCTGTATAGCTGTTTCAGATCAAAGGCGCCGCCGATTTAGAGATTTTTCCACGGTATCGAAAAATTTCTCAGGCTCAGGTGCCCCCGTTACTACTAACCTGTCTCGAAAAGCTATCTGTGTAGACAGGCCAGTCTCGAAAAGCTGCCTGTGTAGACAGACCTGTCTCGAAAAGCTGTCTGTGTAGACAGACCTGTCTCGAAAAGCAGTCTATGTAGACAGACCTGTCTCGAAAAGCTGTCTCGAAAAGCAGTCTGTGTAGACAGATCTGTCTCGAAAAGCTGTCTGTGTAGTCAGACCTGTCTCGAAAAGCAGTCTATGTAGACAGACCTGTCTCGAAAAGCTGCCTCGAAAAGCAGTCTGTGTAGACAGATCTGTCTCGAAAAGCTGAATCGGACCTGTCTCTGGACCTGTATAGCTGTCTACACACTTATAATTGTCTCTGGACCTGTATAGTTAGAACGTTTTATAGTCTATACGAAGTTACTTGGACCAAGCCTAAAATAAACGTATGGTCAATATACTGCATCACATATTGAAAAATATAGCAAAATTTATACTGATTGATCCTCGTACCCGTTGGAAGCCAGACAAGTAAGAATGGATAGGTATATTATCTGATTGGCTTCATCCTCCATGTACACGTTCGATACCAGTAAACGTGGACGCAATAGATCTGATTGGCCATTGCCGATCATGATTGATTGACATACTGTCTATTGATTATTAATTTTAGTACTGTTTTTTGAAATTACGCCGTCCATGTTTGACAAAGGAAAAGCTGATGGATGCCGGGATTTAGTTAGTTTTTATGCTAGTCCAAGTGACTTGGTATAGACTTTACTTACAAACATTTTTTATCAATAATTACTCAAGGATCTAGTGCCTTGTCTACAGTGCTGGATTTTGGTGTGATGGTCTGAGGACTCGAGTCCCCGGCTAGAATTTTTGCAATCGATCGATGACGAGACGACGACGAAGATGACGCTCGATGGCGGGACGATAACTGTGTTTTGAGGATGATAGCATGAGATAAGGAGCTGCGGTCGAATTCCGGGAAACTCCCCAAAAATTTGGGTTTGGTTCGGGTCAAACCCCGAAATTTCAGATCAAATGCATCGTCGATCTAGATTTTTCCCACGGTATCGCTAAACTCCCTAGCCATAAAAACGCTGTGTGGTTAGTCCTTCTATACTATTTTCCATTTATTTTTCGTTCCAGATTTGATCGACATTCGAAAAGGTAGAAATGAAACAACTCCTGGTAGCTTAGTTGGTTAGAGCGTTGCACTGGAAATTCAGGGGTCCTGGGTTTAAATTCCAGTCGAGGCAAGAAATTTTTTTATCAATTTTTAATTATTACGTCTGATTGCCACTAAAATAAACACACGATTTTCTAAGCCAATGATTTGAATTACTAGGATTAATAGAGATTCAAACAAAGTTAAACTTAGACACGAGGAATTAAATAAATAAACAGTGACCTGTTTGTATTTTACACTTTAACATAAAACCAAAATGGTGGATGTAAATGTACGTAATATGAATGTTTTTACTAAAATGTACGTCTAATGTACGTTCTGAATAGGTCCACTGATCTAAAAAATAAATGGATAAACAATTCATACGGCCTGATTTGCATAATTTGTGCGAAAGTTTGGGATCAATATTCTACGAACAGTTGTGCAACGGAACAGCCTTACGCCTGCGCAGTGTCTTATCTTTCGAACAACTGTTCTAAGTTTCGAAATTCCTTCATTTTCATTGGCCAGATTTTGTGTACGCACAATACATGTATCTACTGCGCATGCTCACAGCTGTCCCAGTCAGTTGTTTTTGTTTAGATTTTGACCTCGTGAATTAGCAGCATTAGTAGCGTTCTTTGTTTATCCATTTATTTTCGAGATCAGTGAATAGGTCATATGGACGTATGAACGTGAATATGACATAAAATGGACGTTTTATGTATGCAGTGTGTTTGTTCGGTTTCATTAATATTTTGCAGGACCTATAATATTATATGGATGAGTCAGGCACAGTCTATCAGTTATTGATGAGTAGGTAAAATGAATTAAATTGCATGCGTATACAGTCCATCATTTATAATCCTGCGGAATTCTTAAGACCAATTCGATGTCGAATTGCTGATTCTTATGCTAGTTCGGATCGACTCTCTGACGTAAGTAAGAGGTCCCGTTTCGGCTTTTCGATTTGCTGATCTCTGTTCGAATGATTGGCTATCCTTTTTTATTTTGAAGTGACAAGTTGTGGCGTCATGTGTTGTGTTTATGTTTTATGTTTGTCGTTTGTGTATGTTATCCTTCGTTATATTTCATCTTTTTCAACAAAGCCGCTGACTAATCACTCAACATGTTGAGTGCTGGTGAACGCGGTCATTCTCACATAAGGAATACGGGAGTGTGGAGTTGAGAGACGAGAAGAAAAATGTAAATCAAGTTTATCCTACCCTACGAGTCGTGCGTCTAAAGTGAAGGTTTTGCTGTTGACGGTGCTGCCTTAAGATTTCGTTGCAACATAATAATTAAAAATTGAAATTATTTTCAACGCGAAAAGAATCTTTAGAAGTAAAAATAGTTTGAATTGAAGCGAAAAATAAATTATAAAATGATAAACCTAATCTATCATCTATCATTCAAATTTGAAGGTCGATTTTTCTCTCGTTTTTCATACCACCGTCTATTTGATGTCGATACGAAATTCGATAATAATACATATGAATCACTCTCCATCCGATATCGAAATAGGTATCGAATGACAGCTAGCGAGCCATAGCGACTTGTGACAAGATAAGAATCTTCTAGCTGATACTCCAATATGAGTTGGTGTGACTCCCTACGATTGTACGTCAATGGTCACCTGATCTCACACCTGTTTTTACCGTATCCTTCCTTCTTTTGCTCCCCATACGGAAAGTGTCGACTTAAAAAAAAAGCTTAACAATATAGTATTCGATGGCCTATCCTAATGTTGTGCACAATGCTCTCGTTGAATTTTGTTTAAATTATTATAGCCTAACCTAGTCTAGAGGCTATAAATAAAAAGCAGAAAAATATAATAACAAAAGTTTTATTTAACAGAAAATTTACTAGTACAACTTCATAATTTAGGTTCTACGTTCGGGTTTTGCAAAATAATGGGATGGTATCCTTTTTTGTTCAACAAATTGTGAAAATTCGTAAGGCAAACAAAGTCGATTGGGTATATCAGTTTCACCCTTACATCTGGGGCATGTATACTTAATGGGGATTGGGATTGTAAACAGTATCAAGTCTATCAACGTAATGCTTCATTTCAATGAGAAAGTCTCCTGTTATACAAGTTTGAAGTTTGATAATTATTACTAATGCGGCATGTTTCGAATAGACTCCTGTGATAACACTTGGTACTTTGGGAGACTTGGGTAGCATTCGAATACTAGCTATTTTGAATCCTATTCGAATCCTGTATTGGAATCCTACGGAAAGAGACCCGACGTCGGTTGAATCAAGAAAGTATAGTGCAACTTTGTGCTCATTATTATGCTGCATTGATATTTCAAAAATTCCGAGTGCTGTCCAGAGATATCAGGAAAACCTCGAAATTCGCCAGAAATGATTTTATTTTTCCAATACCGCTTGTCAATAATAGGCAATCCTCCTTACGCTTATAATCCTTGGTTTGTGTCAATATCGGCGCTTGTCAATAATGGGCACTCCTCTCGACGCTTATAATCCTTGGTTTGTGTCAATCAATAGCTGTCTTTCTCTGTTCCTTTACGTTACATCTTTCTTCTCTCTCGAGTAACGAAATTTGCCCGTGACGCGTTTTTCAAATCACTCTCCATTGTCGTCCAAATAGCAGAACGCCGTTTAAGAAGTTTCTTTTCAAAAATTATTGAAATGAAAATAATCTTGATACAATTTTGGAACATAAATAAAAGTTGTATGATATTATGTTAAGTGTATGCTGGCGCTATTTGACTGTGAGTTGGTGGTATACAGAGATCAATGGTGGCTTCATCTCTGTCATTCTCAGGAGAATAAAACATAGTTTATACTAAAGCTTATTTTTATTCTCAACAATCATTGCCAATATGGTTAATGGGACTGTGAGTGCGACTACCATCTAAATTGTATCAATATTCATAATCATAAAAATGAAATACGTCTTTATCGTCACCCTTGAATATGTTTTTTTTTTTTTCAATAGATATTGAGTATTTAAATAGAAACAGATCCCAAATTTCCGCATACTTTTTTCCTCAACCCATGTTATTTGTGGATGAAATGAATTAAAAATTCCACCACATTGATTGCAGATGTGCGGCAACTCCCATGACGTTACAGGTTATCCTGGTACTGGCAGATATGAATAAGCTTTTAGAGGGTTATGATCCTATTGATACTTATATTTAGAGCTTAAAGTTGTTGTAGCGTCCAGCCTGTAAGAGACATTGTTTAGTATATAACACTGCAATTGAAATGATACACACCGCTTTCTTTTTCCTGGAATTCTGTGAACTTTTTGTTCAGGATGCCTGAAAACCCAAATGACCAAATTTATTTCTGAGCAGGGGGTGGTAGTGGCAACCGGTATCTTTCTAGCACTTTACTGAGGCTATTTGGGCTCCTTATAGGCTACTTCCAGTTTCAACTTGAAAGTGGTTGTGTCATATTTTAGTCCTCTATTATGTTATTCCATAGTTACCGTGATTTGTTAAAGGAAAAACCAGTTCTAAAACCCCTTCTTCTCGTGTACGTGTACGCATGTTTGCTGAATTCGGTGGGTCGGTTGCTCAAGAATGTGCGAAGTTAGTTTTCTCATATCCTTGCGCTATTCAACTGTTTGCTCTAAATTATTTTTTTCGCATACGCATTTTCTGCTATCCTGGTAATTGTGTCCTCCGTCCGTCCTAATACTGGATAGGTATGCCACAGCTAATTTCAAAACGTGCTTCACGCTGATAGGGTCCTGCTTTGATGAAAGCCGCTATGTTTCAATTCGGTTCTTGAAAGATGTTTTGACAAGACTAACGTCTTCCTCCTGCTTCACCAGGTGTTGGCTCGGTGCTAGAGACACCGAAGATGACCAACCCATTGATTTATCGGTGCCTCCAAGTCGCAATCCTCACACCACCGGCATGTGGCTGATATTGAAGGTCCTGAAAATAATTAAATTAGATTTAAAAAATGCGATTAATGTCAACTTACCAGCAAAAGTCTAGCTTGCTTCATCATGGGGGCGGTGGGATCTCCAGCCTTTCGTTTGGAGGCTCTCTTGGAGCTGGGTGTTTGGGTGGTGTTGGATAGCCCCCTCTGCTTTAAAAATCCCACCACATTGGTTACAGATCTTGGAAGATGTTTAACAATCCCATGACGTTTCAGGTTATCTCCTTCCTGGTGAACGATTTTGTACATAAAATTAAAAATTCGCTGTTTATGGAGGTTTGTTTTAAAATAAATGAAAAAATAAAACCAGTTTAAATTGGTTAAAGAACCTACCTAAATTTGAGTTTTGTGCAAATGTAGGTGTAAAAGTAAATTCAAGTTGCTCCGAAAAAAACTATTGGAATTAAATTAAGAAATAGGTACTCAGGGTTGTCTGTATTTTTAAAAAACAAACAATATGTTTATGTGTTAAGGAAAATAAAAATAATTCAATAATCGAGGTTTGTGTTAATTTAAAATATGTCTCAGGGCATGATTTATCCTACATCACTTAGATATTTAAAAATAGTACTTACAGTTTTTCGAAACCGACACTTATCGCACAAGAAACTAAACTAAATCCAGGTTCAAAGTACTGGTACTGGATGCTGCGTTTTTTGTACAAAGAATAAAAATTGAATCCTCATCTTTTACAGGTAACAATGTATCCACTTAAATTTTGTATTGCATAGGGTTATTGGCTCATAAAATGTCAACGATGCTAATTTAAATCTATTCTTTTAAATTTTGATAAATCGATTGAATTTGTCACCTTTTTTAAAATAAAAATGGACATATCAAATATCTAACTTAATAATTACGCCTTAAACTAAAAAATTATCTTTAAAATGTGTTGTTGTTTTTCTCGGGCGATTTCTGCGAACGGTCCTGATATAATTCAGATAAAAAAACTGCCGAATAAGCGTTTACATTTGACGGTGCTTTTGTATGTGATATCAAAGTTTAAATCGGATTTTATAATAACAAGCTTCTTTCAGTTTGCTCAAACTCGTCACCAGTGAAAAATATAAAATTATTGCACAACAATTAATTTGATTTTAACCAAGTAAGTAAATATCTTATATACTAATATCAATCAACAACAAGACCTGTTTTTTTATAGCAAAGGATTAAAAACACTGAGAAAATTACAAGACCTGAAGCCTGATATAGAGTGAAATTCCCAATATTTTGGCAGCGTTTTTTGTATGTGATTACTTCAAAGTTTAAATCGGATTTTATAATAACTAAGCTCTTTTAGTCTTGTTTGAAACTCGGTGAACTATAAAATTATTGCACAACAATTATCATTTTAACCAAGTAAGTGAATATCTTATAGGTATACTGATATCGATACAATTATGGAATATTTTAGATATGGATTTGAAATCAATCAACAAGGCCAATATTTTCTATGATACAGACCTCAAAATAATTGCAAATCTTTACTGGAACCAGTAAACTATACAAATTAAGGTAGATCAACAGATGTCAAGCGAAGTTCGAATTAAAAGGGGTGCCCACAGTGTTGTATTCTTTCTCGTCACAGTGAGGATTATAAAATTATTGAGCAACAATTATTATTTTAACCTAGTAAGTAAATATCTTATATACTTAGGTAATCGATACAATTGTGGCATATTTTTAGCTATGGATTTGAAATACTCGTTGAATTTGACGATAACGCAGTGTTTCTCCCAAGACGTTCCACCAAAATGATTGGATCATATTATTAAGCAGTTTATTGATGGAAAATATTCGCTTTTTGAAATCGTTGTCTTAAAAAATGTATGTTTTTAATAAAAAAAAAAACGAGGCCCCTTCCCCATCAAATGTTGGTTCCAACCAAGGATAATACACACTACTACTACAGGATAGCCTATCCTCATAAGGCCTGTGTGGAACAAATCCACTCTCTCCCCAACGTTAAATCACCAGTTGTGACGTAAGCAGCATGTTATTTCTCGCCTTGACGTAGGTTGTTTAAACAGCTGATGGCTTAGTTATGGCGTCGTAAATGGTAACACACGAGGTCAATAAGCAATCCTGTAGGTGTGTTTCATCCTTGAGTTCGAACACCCTCTACCAGGTACAACATGAAGCTAGCTGCTGGACCCTCATAGTTACGTCACCACCACAGCATCCTGTTGTAAGACACATCGAACTTGACACATGTACTCTAAATGGCGCCACGGACGTGACCCAGGTCGCTATGACGTCATCACAGAACCCGAACCATGAATCGAACTTTGCACTATGTACTCTAAATGGCGTCACGGACCCGCACTGACGTAACCCACGTGACCCAGGTCGCTATGACGTCATCACAGAACCATGAAACGAACTTCGCACTATGTACTCTAAATGGCGCCACGAACGTGACCCAGGTCGCTATGACGTCATCACAGAACCTGAACCCTGAATCAAACTTTGCACTATGTACTCTAAATGACTCCACGGACGTGACCCAGGTCGCTATGACGTCATCACAGAACCCGAACCATGAATCAAACTTTGCACTATGTACTCTAAATGACTCCACGGACGTGACCCAGGTCGCTATGACGTCATCACAGAACCCGGAACGACTCAAAACTCCCGCTATGACGTCATGACGTTTGACAGATGACGTTTGACAGATGACGTTTGACAGGTGACGTTTGACAGATGACGTTTGACAGGTGACGGTTGACAAGATGGCGGGAAAACATTTCCCCCCCCCCCCTTTTTTCTGGTACCCATATTAAAATCCGGGGCCCCCTTTTTGGGGGGCGCAGCCCTGCGGGCCCCCTTTTGGGGGGCGAGCCCTGCGGGCGCAGGTCCCATGGCGCCATCTGTCGACAAGATGGGGCCATGGCGGCGCATCCACCTTCGTGTCAACGACGGACTCGGAACAATCCCTTCCACGCACACTCCATATTACAGAAACCTGTAATTGCAAGAATTCACCGCAATAACCCGGTATGACGTCATCACAGGTGACAGATGACGTTTGACAGATGACGTTTGACAGGTGACGTTTGACAAATGACGTTTGACAGGTGAAGTTTGACAGGTGACGTTTGACAAGATGGCGGGAAAACGTTTCCCCCCACCCCTTTTTCTGGTACCTATGATAAAATCCGGGGAGCCCCTTTTCGGGGGGCGCAGCCCTGTGGGCCCCCTTTTGGGGGGCGGAGCCCTACGGGTCCCAACTACAGCATCCTGTATTACGAACTTCACACTATGTACGCTAGATGGCGCCATGACGTTTGACAAGATGGCGCCGACGATGCATCCACCTTCGTGTCAACGGCGGCGCATCCACCACGTGTCAAGAATGAAAGATTGAGGTTATGGTCGGATTTTTGTAGTCATACCCCTGTTGCTGTACTACTAATGTATTTTGGCCGAAAATATTATTAATTATTGAAACAAATCCCAGTCCTTCCTTGACTACATATTCACTAAGTAACTTTTCAGCTAATTTATTAAAACTGAATTCGACTTGTTTACCTAACGGCTATAAAAGTTGGTAATTTTGTAGGTAGATGGTCTGGTGAAATTCGCAATTAATGTTGAATTCAAAGTTAATCAAATTAAAGTCGTCGAGCGAACTAGGCTGGAAAGGTATATGGTTAATCCATCCAGGCCAATGTCAGCTGTCACATGAATATGCATAAATGCCAACGTACATTGTATAAGAATTAAGCAAGCTACCTATATAATTTGTTTGGTAACGAATAGTTAGTTTTGCTTTTAGGTAGCATTCACAAGTCAACAACTCAACAGACAAATTAAAATTGTCTACAGTAGAATTTCAACAAGATGATTTTGCTTTGATTTTGCATATTTTATCTTTTGTGTCAATTATTTTCATCCTGCTGATGGCTTTTGGAAAATCCAGAAAAAAAAAGAATTTATTCGCATCAATAACATGGAGCTTTATACACGACCAATGGATTTGTCTATGAAATACGGTCGGGGAGGCCATTAAAGTTTTGCCGCAATTGCGAACAAAACGGCGTCCTTGTTTTAAGCTTTTAATGCCGGTTTCGTTGAAAACCAACGCTCTCGACCATCATGCAAAAGCGTCACCAACTTCCGGAATTTTCTGACCGATTAATAAAACGGGGTCTCTCCTGGTTTTGAGGGGGATTTAGTTGAGGGCCAGTTTGGGCCGGCCCCTGTGCGACTTTTGTCGAATTTAAGCCAAAGTGTTTTTGTCCACTGTACGATGGCGAGAACCGAGTGGCGGTTTCCTGAATGGAATCATAGAACAAACTTTACCAACTGGATTTATATTTTCATTCGAATAATATATTTTATGCATAATTAAAATCTGCGAAAAAGTGCATTAAAAAAATACACGACTAATGGAAGTTTTTAATCTTTCAAAATCTTGTGGTTTGTATAGTACTAATTAGTTGCTGGCAGACAAAAATTCACATTAAAGCTTAAAAGGCCAAACAAAATACTATGTTTCACAAATCTGCTTTTACATTTTTGGTTATACATACATACAAACTTCTTTTGGCATCAAAGAGACAACATAGAGCTGTCAGGCCACAGTAAAGCCTCATGGATTACTCTAAATAATCTCTACAAACATGCATAAAACCCTCAAAACCATGCAACCTATGCTAAATATTTCTTTCTGTTTGAATTATGCGCGTTTTTTGTCACAAAGGGCTAAAGTAAGGCCTCTTTTTTCCCTTGCTTATCAACAATTTAAAAATGAAAAGCCAGAGGAACCATGCTATTTTACTCTCATATTCAGTCTTCTCGGAAATTTCAATGTCAAGATATAGGGAGAAATAATGAACCAATGAAGAAGGAAGATTCAATTCAGAATAAACTGGAAAATTTTAAATGAATAAAGAGATAAACATGAACCAAACTAGAAAATTCAAATCCAAATTAAAACTTTGGATGTTCCACTTGTTTCAATCTTGAGTTAGTTTTTGCCACCCTCTTCTTGCCTTTTCGTTCACATCATACGACGTTTCTTTGTGGTCTTCCCACCTTCTGAGGGGTAAACCACCTTGGAATTATAGTGTACAAGCACATGGGATTCTAGTAGGATTTCGTGGTTCAAAAACTCCTCATTTTTATATCAGAACGACGAGAAGTTCAAAATTAGTAGAACTAAGATTAAACATGAAATGTACTTTTTACTCTATAGTCCAAAATTTAATTCATTTTCAGATCAGAATTTTTCTTATCAACTACGAACCTGAAAAATACTTCGGAGTAGATATCAGATCGATTTCAAACTTTCAGGACTTATTAACTAGGATGTTTTCATTAAACAATGCAAATTTGAAGTCAGTCTTAAGCTAAGAAATGAAATTATGAGGTTTTTTTTAAACTTAATACCAGAAAAAGTTGGAAAATTCACGTTTAATCACATTTGGAAAATCCTGAAAAATACTTGGAAGTTTCAGATCGACTTGAAACTTTCAGGATTTATTAGCCAGGATCTTTTTATCAAACAAGGTGAATTTAACCTCAATTTGATGCTCAGAAATAAAATTCTGAGGTATTTTCCAACCACCAAGTATCTGGTCGACTTGAAACTTTCAGGATTCATTAACCAGGATCTTTTTAACAAATAAGGTGAATTTGAAGTCAAGTTGACGCTCAGAAATAAAATTATGAGGTTTTTTCCAACGTAATACCAGAAAAAGATTGAAAATTCACGTTAAATCACCTTTGAAAACTCCTGAATAGTACTTGGAAGTATCAGATCAACTTGAAACTTTCAGGATTTATTAACCAGGATATTTTTATCAAACAAGGTGAATTTGAAGCTAATTTGAGGCTCAGAAATAAAATTGTGAGGTTTTTTTTTTAACTTAATACCAGAAAAAATTGGAAAATTCAAGTTAAATCATCTTTGAAAAAACCTGAAAAATACTTGGAAGTATCAGATCAACTTGAAACACTCAGGATTTATTAATTAGGATCTTTTTATCAAATAGGGTAAATTTGAAGTCAATTTGAGGATCAGAAATAAAATATGACGTTTTTTCCAACTTAATAGCAGAAAAAGTTGGAAAACTCACGTTAAACCACCTTCGAAAAATCCTGAAAAATACTTGGAAGTATCAGATCGACTTAAAACTTTCAGGATTTATTAACCAGGATGTTTTCATCAAGTACGACAAATCTGAAGTCAATCTGAAGCTCAGAAATAAAATTGTGAGGTTTTTTCCAACTTAATACCAGGCAAAGTTGGAAAATTCACGTTAAATCACCTTTGAAAAATTCTGAAAAATACTTGGAAGTATCAGATCGACTCGAAACTTCTAGGATTTATTAACCATCAGGATCTTTTCATCAAACAAGGTATATTTGAAGTCAATTTGAGGCTCAGAAATAAAATTATGAGGTTTTTTCCATCTTAATACCAGAAAAAGTTGGAAAATTCACGTTGAATCACCTTTGAAAATCCTGAAAAATAGTTTAGAGTATCAGATCGACTTGAAACCTTCAGGATTCATTAACCAGGATCTTTTTATCAAACAAGGTGAATTTGAAGTCAATTTGACGTTCAAAAATAAAATAATGAGGTTTTTTCCAACTTAATACCAGAAAAAGTTGGAAAATTCACGTTACATCACCTTTGAAAAATCCTGAAAAATACTTGGAAGTATCAGATCGACTTGAAACTTTCAGGATTCATTAACCAGGATCTTTTCATCAAACAAGGTAAATTTGAAGTCAATTTAAAGCGCAGAAATAAAATTATGTGGTTTCTTCCAACTTAATACCAGAAAAAGTTGAATAATTCACGATAAATCACCTTTGGAAAATCCTGAAAAATACTTCGAAGTAACAGAACAATTTTAAACTTTCAGGATTTATTAACCAGGATGTTTTCATCAAGTACGACAAATCTGAAGTCAATCTGAAGCTCAGAAATAAAATTGTGAGGTTTTTTCCAACTTAATACCAGAAAAAGTTGGAAAATTCACGTTAAATCACCTCCGAAAAATCCTGAAAAATACTTCAGAGTATCAGATCGATTTGATACTTTCAGGATTCATTAATCAGGATCTTTTTATCAAAGAAGTTAAATTTAAAGTCAATTTGAGGCTCAGAAATGAAATTATGAGGCTTTTCCCATCTCAATACCAGAAAAAGTTGGAAAATTTACGTTGAATCACCTTTGAAAAATCCTGAAAAATACTTCACAGTATCAGATTAACTTGAAACTGTCAGAATCCATCAACTAGGATCTTTTTAATCAAACAACGTAAATTTGTAGTCAATCTGAAGCTCAGAAATAAAATTATGAGGTGTTTTCCAACTTTTAGTAATCGTGGACTTTAACCCAAAATACTTTTTGTCCATCTATTATGTGTCCAGTCTAACTCCACTTTCATTTAACCATTCTGGTATGATTTCTAGGGCTTATCTCCATTTGGTAGCATAAAGGTACTGCAGTGCTAATCTATAAACTGATTGAAAGTATAGGAAACAATTTCATGACTAAAGTTATTTTCTTCAATAAAAATTCCTTAAATTCTATCTCATAACCTGTGGCTTATTGTCTAGAGCTTTCTGATAATGTATCCTTTCAAATTTTGCCTTTACTTGAAAATAAAACTCTATTTTCTTCTAGTACCTTGAGGAAACTCTCTTCCGAACGCTGCTTATATAGTTTCGAAACTTTTATTAAAAAGTGGTCAAAGATAACGATGCATGTAAGGACTTTTTGGTTTTGTACTTTGAAACAGTGGCGGCTAAAATATTTACCGAAAAGGAACGAAATTATTTTTCTTAATTCCAAATTGAAATTGAATATCCAAAAAATGTTTTTAACAGTATCAAAGTATTTTGGACGTAAGAGTCATACTAAAATGGCACTCATAGTTCCGCCTATGAGTTTCGGTAAACTCCACCATATAATACTCACTCCTCGATGATTTAACTGTAAACTTTTCCAACCTCTCTACATGTACATAATTTTTAAGTACTTTCGAAAGCTCCGAGCTTCAGCATCAAGCCATTGTTTTGCGGCAGTCAGGTTTTTTTTTTTACTCGAACGCCGCAAACTTTTCGCGTCTTAAGTTTTATTACGCGGAGGGGTATATGAAGTCGCTTCTTGTGTTTTCCAGCCGGGAATTTTTCTAGTTTCAAATTTATTAACAAGCATCAACTCTTTGAGGAGTTATGTTTTTTCGCTGTGGCGAGCTTATGATACTTTTGAGGTTCCGTTGAGCTTTCGCCTCAGATTTTTGAGGTAACTTTTAAGCCAGGATCATTTTTAGTGTATGTTTATTTGAAACGAAACTGCTGGAACTTCGATACGCATAAAGACATTTTTTGCCTATTTTTGAAGTCAAATATCTTAGAAAGTATAAGAGATATTTGATTGCGGTTTGAAGCATATTAGGGCTCATTGTTTGGTGTTCAAGGTATATGGTATCGTGCTGATGAACAGAAACGTTATCTACAACATACAGGGTGGACAATAAAACAGTGCAAAGTTTAACAAATTTCAGGGCGTCGCCATTTCCTTTCAAACATACTCCTGTTTTTTTTTCTGGGTTTAAGAAGAATTAGTAGTTTAATAGTAAAAAAACAACTTGGAGGGTTTTTGAATACATCTCGTAGTTTTGAAGAAATTTCAGTTTAACTAAAAAACGACTTTCAACCCTGATTCTTTACAGCCTGAATCGCAAGCATTCCATAGAGGTCTGCGGGTGACGTCATCACTATAAGCTGCTGATAGTGACGTCACTCGCAGGCCCAGAATTGGATTGAGGGAGTAAGGGGCTAGTAATACACAATTGACACATCACATAACCCAGCATAATCAGATTCTGCTTGATTATCCTCGCGAAAAATTGCCTATTTTATAACCATTCTGAGAACAAATATGATTATATTATGTTTCCTAGGTGAAAAAGCTATTCTGTTCTCGAGATGCCGAGATATTTGGTGTATCATTAGCACGTACCATGTCATAAGGAGGATTATTTATACAGGGGTGGTAAAAAGTACCGGAGCAGTTGAATCTCTTTCAAACCCGCCTAAAAAACCTGCATTCTCAAATTTCGTTATCTGGAGGTTTCCGGACACACAAAATTGAATGATTCAATGATATTGGCACTGCTGCCAGATCTACCAGCTTTGTCCTATATCATTGTTCAATTTTGTTTATCCAGAAACCTCCAGATAACGAAATCTGGGAAAGCAGCATAAGTGGGTTTGAAGAGATTGAACCGTTCCGGTATTTTTTAGCACCCCTGTATAAGTAGCCCCCTTATGACATGGTACATGCTAATAATTCACCTAATGTCTCAGCGTCTCGAGAACAGAATAGCTTTTCCACCTAGGGAACATAATATAATCATAATTTGCTCTCAGTAGAATGGTTATACAATAAAGCAGAGAAAGATTGGTGCCATATCAATTTATATGATGTTGGATGTCAACTCAATAGGATTCAGGAAATTTTCATTTTATGTCTTCTTCCTTGTAAATGTTGATTATCTAGTCAATATTTTAGTCGATAAGGATCAATATCCTTCCATTTACCAAACACGATTAATTTTGCTCCATAATGAATAATTCACATCAATACAAAATGGCTGTTAAAGGGGGTAGCTGGTAACTGGAAGTCCCAATTTTTTTCTAGGTCCTAGAACAAATGGAATAGAACAGCTTGATTACAGGTTGTAGCATACAAAAAAAAGGAATCTCATTGACTAAAACACAGAAGAGGGCAGATGAAAATTGCATGAAATACAAATGGACCTCTTCTAGATTGCTGCAGTAAAGTTAGTTCTGAAAGAATACTGCTGAGACATCTTCTACTTTATTTACAGACCTGTAAACTTTTTTTCGTTTTGTGCAAACATTCCCCATCTTTGCTACACAACTTCACATTTAACATTATTATTGAGCTACTGAAGGTGTTACGTTCAAATTTTGCCTAATACGTAACTTAGATTTCGAATGAATTCGGTAATTAATTCAGGTATTTGTGAGGGTATTTGTGAAGATTTATACCTGAGGATTAATATTTTTTGGTGATTGATAAGTTTCTCCTTGGATTTTGCTAGATTTCTACCTTTTTGTTTGGACTCGAAACAATATCTAGTTGTTGAACAAGGGTATATTTTTCGAGTTAATCATGAGTAAATTCTTTGTATTCAGATGATAGGGTAGCTTTAGGATAATAAAGCTCTACTAATAGGATCGAAATATATTTTATTTAGCTTACGAAAGTTGTCTAAAAGGCCCTAAATATCGATGAAAAGGTTTGTTTACTTCCAAATAAATATCAATTGGCAACACTTACGAGTCACGTATTTTCCATTATTAAAAATTCTGCAACATCACACATCACTTCCACAGCCTTTAAATCGCTTTTCCACCCTTAATTCCGATTTTATTTAGATTTTCCCGGTTATTTACTTTCGCCGAATAAGTGTGGTTAAGTGACACTTGTTGTTTCGTTTCAGGCAGCGCTGTTGCCAAGGCTTCTTGACCGCTGTGCAGAGTCCCTGTAGTTGTGACCACTGAACGACTGGTCATTTTGATAGTTTTTGTACTAAAAACCGGGTAAATGATGATTAATAAGTAATTAATTAGTGTTAATTGGTGTTGGGGGAGAAAATTGGATAACAACTTTGGGTTTCGTTTGTCATCAATGTGATTTGGGTTGTTCCGTTTCAAGCTGATTGTTCCGTTTTCCTGGTCAAGACCGGAAATCTGGCACCCAGAGGGCATCTTGGAACAAAAATAGAATTCTGGGGAATTTTTCATAGGAGCTCACCTAATAGATTGCTGAAAATAAGGTCGTTCTTTAAAATTCGCACGTTGAGCAAACAACAAGCGGCATATTTTACCAACTGTTCTTTTGCTGCGTTCCTGGGAACATCCACCTTTTGTGGGATTTTGGAGGCGTTGGAAACTCAGGTGGTTGCTGGCCTAATTATTGGTTTTGGGGTGAAACTTGGTTTTGGTCGTAAGTCCCCGTATTTGTAAGCCAACCACTCGGAATTTTCTGGAGACAAAGGTCTACGCCATTTTGTTGAATTGTCGATGCGAGAAGAGAGCACGTTTTGTTCAACTAGGCCAATTTGTAAGCAATTTGACCTACACGAGGGCCATGTCAGTAAAAAAAAACTCATTAGTCGTCTTCAAAGTGGGCATTAATGGGCTAATTAATTAAGGGGAATTGTTTTCAAAAGGAAACTTACGGGTTTCAGGAGATTTTTCTATATTAATTTTATAATGGATGTAATAATATGTATAATAAGTATGAAAGAGTTCTAAGAATTTATACTCTTTCAGGGTTTTAGGTTTTAGGACTTTAGATTTTACCTTACCATTGGGTTCTTCCTTTTCGATGGTTTGCTAGTCTCGAAGTTGAGGTGTCAGAGTACCCAAAATACTGACTTGAAATCGAAACTTACCGTTTTTGAGAAGGAAAGTCAATAGAAGTTTATGGGGTCTATTATCAGGGCTGTGAGGCTGTCATGAGGCAGCAATGGAAATTGATAATTGATGTTTAGACTGCAGGGAGGACCACAAAGGGGTGATGTACCCGTAAATTTATTAACATTTTTTAAATTATTTTCTTATTTATTATTAATAGTATTTCTTGTATTTAACTTGGTAGGTACATTTCCAAGCTTGTTTTACTGCCTTCATTATAACAATGGGTGTACTGCACCAATAATTTTTAATTTAAGGTGACATTTTTGTACAAACCCGCCCCGGTATATACTATTTAATAAAATGGAGGGGGGATATATATATGTTTTTAGAGGATAGGTACATCGGGTAGGTACATTTTTACAGGAATTTTGGAGATCAGGGACTTTCTGGTTTAAGTCCGCGGATTTTATTTTGTAAACCAGTGGCGCCCTATAAAGCTAACTTTCAATATTGAACCTACTTCCACACCACTGAGTAGCCGCGAGGACTTTGTTGCGCTGGCCGCATTCCTTAAGGGTGTCTTACTGTACCTAGGCCTATTAGGATTCATTTATTCAAATTTATTATTCAAACAGTTTAAAGGTTAATTTTTGCGCAACAAAGGAAGTTGTTCATTAATTCAATAAAGTTCTTGATGGACATAGAAGAAGTCCACCTTTAGATGTAGTTTCCAGCGAAGTATAAATTTAACAAACACTATTGATAGTTATTGCTTGTTTGGGAAGTAGATATAACAAAATTTTAAAAAGAACAAAATCATTTTGTAATCAAATCAAGCTTTTTTACCATAAAAATTGATAGCGCTTTAAATCCACCATTACAGAGCGAACAGAATTGAAAATTATCAAAACGCGGACATCAACCAGTGGTTCTCTGTGTGTAGGTAATTTATGCAAAAAAAAAAAATTGTTTATTAACGTTTACATGTTGTAAACTGCATGGCAGATAATCTATTGTTGTGCAATGTGCCATAATCTGGCAAAATATTAAAATGAGAATTTTGTTGTTTTTTTTTTTTTGTAATAATTTATCAGAAATTTATGATAATTTAGGATAACCAAATCTTTTCCGAGCAAGATTATTTTTTGCATTGTAAATCGCATCATTATTCAAAAAATACAATAATTATTGTGGATCGCGGCTCATACAAATAATTTATTAAAATATTTAAACGTAGCTCCTATAATTATGCAAATCCCTGTAACCCGAGATTACTCTGTAAAAATTTCGATTCAAATTTTATTGTCTTTAAGAGTTTTATGACCTTATAAATAAAAGAACGGCCATCATTGGAAAATTATTCAGGTGATCACGATTCCCGCAAGATAACCGGAACTTTGCTTGCGCTTGCAATTTTGACCCCGCGAGCGAAATTTCGGGAACTATCATTTCAACGTCGTGCTGGCAAAAGACATCAGAGACGTTCGATGAATTTTTCTTTTATTTCATTTAGATTTCAATTATGTAACACAACATCTGACAGGAGATGTTTAAACATTGGGAAAGCTATCTCAAAAAGAGATCCTTTACATGTTACTCATTCCAAAACTTTGGTTTCCTGCAGTAGGCGAAGTAGGTCTGTTGGATGTTTGCCCTATGTGTCTGGATCTAGTTCATCTTCTTCAAATATATTTCGTCTTTTGCAAGTTAGTGCATCGCATTCTGGTATAATATGTTCGGTCTCTGTTCCGCATAGTCTGCAGCTCGTGTCTCCGTTCTACAAGCCCATTGTTTGCAGGTGCTTCTTCAGTGGGGCATGCCCAGTAAGAAAGCCGGTTGCTACTCTGAGTTGATTCCTGCTTAGTTGGAGCAGTCCTTTTGCTCTTTTGCTGCTTGTCTCATGTATGAAGATTTTATCATGTGCATGCTCAAATTTTTGCTTCCATGCAGTATTGAGCATGTTTTGCTTTGATCCATTCGTTCAGTTCCTTTCTTATTATGCTTTTGGGTACTCCGAAAGCTGGTTCGGGACCAAGGTAATCTGTGAATGACCCTCTGCGTGTAAGTTTATCAGCCTTTTCGTTGCCCGGGATACCTCTATGTCCTGGCACCCACATCAATGTGACGTTATTTTGGTCCGCCAAGTTGTTGAGTTCTTCTCGGCATTCTATTACCAGTGCAGAGTTTGCCTTATGGTTCTTCAATGCCCCTAGTGCTGCCTGACTATCCTGTCTGTGAGTAAAGTAAGTCTCCTATCTTTGCAGGACCTCATATTGTTGATTCTTGCGAATTGTAGTATTGCATATACCTCTGCCCGGAAAAAATATGTATGTGACCCTAGAGAAAAGAAGGTCTCGCATCTTCCTTCTTTGTTACGTTCAAATTTTAGTACGTAACTGAGATTTCGAAGTACGTAACTGAGATTTCGAATGAATTCGGTAATTAATTCAGGTATTTTTTAGGGTATTTACATTTATACCTGAAGATTAATATTTTTCAGTGATTGATAGGTTTCTCATTGGATTTTACTAGATTTCTACCTTTTTGTTTGGATTTGAAACAATATCTAGTTGTTGAACAAGGGTATATTTTTCGAGGTAATAATGAGTAAATTCTTTGTATTCAGATGACAGGGTAGTTTTAGGATAATAAAGCCCCACTGTTAGGATCGAAATCTATTTTATTTAGCTTTGAAAGTCGTCTAAAAAGCCTTAACTGTTGATGCAAAGGTTTGTTTACTTCCAAATAAATATCAATTTGCAACACTTACGAATCTCGTATTTTCCATTATTAAAAATTCTGCAACATCACCCATCACTTTCACAACCTTTAAATCGCTTTTCCACCCTCATTTCCTCTATTTTCCACATTTTCCGGTTGTTTATTTTCCGCAGAATAAGTGTGGTTAAATGACACTTGTTGTTTCGTTTCAGGCAGCGCTGTTGCCGACGTTTCTTGACCACTGTGAGTAATAGAGTCACTGTAGTTGTGACCCCGTAACGACAGGTCATTTTGATAGTTTTTTACTACAGACTGGGTAGGTGTTGATTAATAAGTAATTAATTAGTGATAATTGGTGTTAGGGAAGAAAATTTGATAACAACTTTGAGTTTTGTCGGTTATCAAAGTGATTTGGGCTCTTCCGTTTCAAGCTGATTGTTCCGTTTTCCTGGTCAAGACCGGATATCTGGCACCAGAGGGCATCTTGGAAAAAAAATGGAATTTTAGAAAATTTTTCATATTGAGCTCACCTAATAAATCGCTGAAAATAAGGTCGTTCCTTTTAAATTCGCACATTGAGCAAACAACAAGTGGCAGATTTTAGATTCCTGCGCCTGTGTCATTCTCAGTCATTGACATGTCCGAGTACCAGGTCTGGCTGGTTGGTTTTCCCATTCCTCCCTTTCACTAATTAGCATAGTCAGTTATCATGTCGAATACTGTTAGAATAATGACATCCCTTATTTGTGTGTGGCCTGAGCTGACTGTTAGTTTGCTCAGGTTGTTTCGTTGTCTGTGGAGGCTCATCCTGGCTTCCGCCTGAATAACAATGTGTAGCGGAGGTAGGTCTAGTAATTCCCAGACAAGCAAGTCTTTGCAACCTGTCAAGTCTCATTCTGGCTCTGTCTTTTTGTGTCTATGTCCACCATATCAAAGACGCATTGGTTATTGCTGGCTTTACAACCGTTGTGTATAGCCAGTGAATCATGTCCGGCCGCAACCCTCAGGTTTTTCCGAAAGTGGCTAGTGTAAATACCAGTTCTGACCTTTTAATGACTTTGTCCAGATGTTTTGAGTCTATGATTGCCCCAAGATATTTAACTTCGTCCGACATCGTATTTGGGTTTCTCTGAAGGTGAAGAGGTCCGAGTCCCTCCATTTTCTTTCTTTTAGTCAAGGGGTTGATTGTCGATTTGGTGGCACTCATTTCCAACCCTAGTCTCAGTTCACCTAGAGACCATTGTTAGAGCCTGCTATCTCTAACTGTATGGTTAAATTTTTCCTGGGATATTATGACCAAGTTACCTGTATATCCCACTACTTGATGGTTGTTGCTCTTCAGTAGCTCTATCAGCTCGTCCATCACCAGATTCCACAGCAGGGTTGCGTTTAGAAATAGCACTCTGGGTGTGAGAGTGACCCTAGAGTAACTCTAAACCGTTCATAAATTAACAGGTGCTTACTCGGAGCGTCACGCTGGAATCCATCAGAAATCGAGAGTTGACGTGCCCAGAGTGCGCCCAAATTACCCCACTCAGGAACTGGGTTGAAAAAAGCCCCGCATGAGTTCTTACTAGGTTTGACGCGATTTTAGAATTATTTTCATTATGATTCTTCTTAGTGAAGTTCGATGGAGTACTCTAAGATGGACTCGAAAAATATGGATATCAACAATGTAGACTTTGTCATTATGTTGAAGAATAACGAGCCCTTTGTTGACGGCGGCTCTGTAATTATCGGCTTTTTTGTTCTCTTGAATAGGTTGGCCCTCTTTCTACATTGATTCAACAGGATCAATTCCTCTCCACTATCTGGAGCACTTTCTTCAGATGTAGGATGTTCCAGCAGGATCTCTTTTGATGAGAAAATAATACATGCACTTCTCACTTTCACTGTCATTTTTAGAATAATTGTAGTGTTGGTTGAACTTGCGTCGTTGACATTGACATTTACCGCAACGCCCCAATACGTTCAGAAATAGGGTACCCAGAGTGCACTCCAAGTGATGACGTCAGTACACTCTGACAAAAAACTACTCTACCTTCACACTCCATTTCCAAACGCACTCCAGGGGTGATAACACTCCGCCTTTCGGACATCCCTTTGCAACTCGAGCCGTTACTGTTTTACCTAGGAGCGTGGAGTGGATGACTCTACCCCGGAGCATGCAGTCTATCCATCTGCAACATGTATCATCAATACCACGTCAACGTAGAGCTCTCATGATTGCCTCAAAGGAAGTGTTGTCAAACGCTCCCTCTATATCAAGGAAGGCTCCCAACATAACTTCCTTATTTTCCAACGTACTTTCTACCCGCTGGGCGAGGTGCTGCTTCAGAGTTGAGGTTCCTGCTTTGTAAGCATATCGGCGCGGATGAATTGGTCTGGTAGCCAATGCACCACTCCCAATGTGGAGCTCAAGCAGTTTTTCTAGAGCTTTCTACGAAAATGACGCGAGGCTTATGGGTTTCAGAGGTTTTGCATTGTCCTGACCTATTTTGCCAGGTTTGGGGATGAAAACAACTCTGATTTCTTTCCAGGCTTTGGGAATATTATCGTATATAGGATAATAGGGCATCTCCTTTCGAATAATTAAACCCAACCGTCTTCCAAAAAAGGTTCATGGGTTTAAGGAAAATTATTGATCACGTTACGTTTAAATAACATTTAGTTGTAAGTTGAAGGAACCATTGAAATATTAATTTGTACAAGAAACCTAAACCCATGGAAGGTGATCGCTGATTATAACAACTACCGGTGAACTGTCGTTGACATTTTCCTTCCATGGGTTTAGGTTCCTTGTACAAATTAATAATTCAATAATTCGTTCAACTGGCAACCGAATGTTATTTAAATGTAACGTGATCAATGATTTTCCTGAAACCCATGAGCCTTTTTTGGAAGACGATTGGGTTTAATTAACCGAAGGGAGATGCCCTATTATCCTAGATACGACAATATGATTTAGCCCCAAGCTTGCTGTAAATATAATCAGGAGTCTGGAGTATAGCGTGCTATTGCCTTTTTGTAATAATACCTGATAAATCCCATCTGGTCCTGGCGATTTATATGGCTCGAATGAGTCAATGGCTCATTTCAGCCTACGCCATGCTCTACTTTTTTTGCAGTCTGCCAATCTTCCCGTTTCCTGTTCGACCTCCTCACAGTGTCTTCTCCGTGATTCCTTCTTGGTTGCTCTCAGGCATTTGTTATATTCCACATGTTACTTCCTCTAATCCAAATAAATACTTCACAAAAATCACCATGTATTTTCAATATTGTTTCTATATCCTCGGTTGTTGAAAGACTTTGTGAACTATTTTCGAGTCTGTGATTGATGGAAAACTGTCATAATCTATAGTTCAACTTTCTCACTCTGACGTCAAAAGATGATTTAATTTACATAATCAATCCCCAGTCCTTCTTGTAATAATTTTACTTATAATTACCAAGAGCCGATGATAGAATTAAAATTCCTCCCTCCTTGAGTTTAAAGTTAGAAAGTAGTAATTTATTTCCTCTCCAAAAAAATAAAACGTCACACGTTACAATTCGAATTGAATTTTTACGGAGAATCTATATTCCCGTTCTCATACTGGAACACAAAAAGGGTCATGGAGCTAATAATATTTCCCATTTAATATATCCTTCGCACGTAGAGATCACATAAATTGAGTAAGGCCGAGTGAATTTTTTTATGCGGTACGCCACTGGCACGTATACCAGAATCGAGCAAATCAATTTGGCTTCTCAATTTTCATTAATATTGTTCTACTTTGCGGCTATACGTCAATATACGTAGGTACCTTTTGCCTCGGAGTGATCTTTGTCATTACGGTTTAAAACACTTTGTATGCACATTTTTTGCCAATTGAATCTGACTTACTTGGATTAAATCGTGAGAATTTGTTTAAATTTCAATTTTGTAATATTTGGCTTATTATGATAAATAATATCAGCATCAAAAGTTTAATTTATTTTCTATTCCATACACAATGCGGGGAAATATATTAAATTTTAATTAGAAACATCATTTTGATTTATGGAATAAATTAGGCAAAATATGCATTATTTGGTCAGTTTTGGTGTGTTCAAATTAAGCTGCGATATCCAATAGTTGATATTTTAGTTAAATTTATTTACTATATCTCTCTGGTCTGTACAAAACTATGTTATCTATTTTGAAATTGGTATTCCCAAATAAATTTGATCAATATTAATAGATTTTGGTATTTCAGTCATTATGGATAGTAAATTTGACTTCACCGAATAATAGAGGGAGCTGGAAATTAAATTTTCAAATTTCCCTTATTAAGTGTAACCGGATTGAAATCATAATGTGAAATGTAGGTAACTTGAGTTAGAGTTCCAAGTATTCATAGCTTTCAATACGATATTCTTCCAAAACCTTATTCAATATTTTAGTTGGATATAGGTAAAAAAAAAACACTCTTCAGACCATCAATGTATATATTTTCTCGACATTTCGATCTCTATGAGATCATCCTCAGGACTCTAAAAGTTTTTTTTTTTTGAATTAATTAACCACGCACCAAGTCCGTCATTTTCAAGCATATTGCCTAGCATAAACCCAGCCACAAATGAAAATGAACATAGTATTTTTGAGACACAAGAGCAAATGTTAAAATCTCCTGATAAGCAAGTGATTCAAGAAACCAAGTTGCTTTCTTCCTGCCCAGACACAAAACAAAACTGTGATAACATGGCACCTCTGAGACACAAGAGCAAGTGTTTCATGGAACTCCTGGAAAGGAAATTATTCAGAAAGATTCATCAGATTCTTGAAAAGCATCAAACCCCAAAACTCCAAACTCAATAATAAAAATATTTTCAAGGCGTTTGAGCACATTAATTGGAGGAACCTCGTCTAAAATACAAGCAAAAATTTTACGTTTTAAGCCAATACAGTACGGTGAAGTCCTTACTACAGAAGAGGTTTTCCGAAAAATGAAAAAAGTTGAGAAAAATAAATTTCAAAAGAATAAGGGAGTTCAAAAGAAAAAATATGTTCCCAAGAAAAAGAAAGCTGCAGTAAGGGAGCTAGATACATCATATCAAGACTCATCTGATGATGGAAAGATCACACAAGCAATGCAAAAATTATGTCAGAATCTGATGATGACGGCTGTATTTTGGTGTCATTGCTGAAAGAGTGTTGCCCAGAAATCAATTATGAGAAACCTGAATAAAATGATTTAAAAGCAGGAGTGTCGATTTTATAGGTGGGCCGAGGAAGGCATGCTACTATAAATATGTGTGTTGTATCCAAGAAATTGATGAAGAAGACATCACAGTTCAGGCCTACAAAAGATATGATGAATTGGCCACTGAGTTCTGTATCAAAGAAAATGATATTAGTGTGATTTCTAGGTTGGCACGCGCCTATAGGTAGAATTATTGGGTTGGGCTACTTACGTCTTCCCAGGAAGAATGCAGGTGCCTGGCTGACTAGACTACGCAATTTTTATAACCAATATCATCCCAATGTATATATTATTTGCCGTTTTATTCCACGTATTATTTAGTTGTGTTAATTGATATTGATTTTCACCATTTAAAAAAATAAAAATTATGTGACGCCTATGTCCTTTATTTGTTTGATGTGTGCCGACTAGATGTTTTTTTAGTGTTTCAGTTTGGATTAAAAATACTATACCAAAGACAGAAATTTCCCCCCCTACCCCCATGTTTCAACTGTAGAGGTGCACATCCGGCCAATTATATGAATTGTTCGAGATGCCCAAACAGAAATGTCCCTTAACCCCATCCAAATCAATACCAGCTCGAAGTTCTCCTCCCCAAAGAGACACGGCAGCTTCAAGACTACGATCCTAACTGAGTTATGCTCACAAAATTAAATTGAACAGCAACAATACATTCATTACCCCGTCAACAACCAAATTTGTTAAATAACTCCATTTTAAGTCTCTTGACTCTTTCAGAGCAAGAGATTTGAGATAAACCAAACAAACTCTTGACACAACTTAACTAGACAATGGGTGATACACACCTAAACCGACGAGACTTAACATAATCTCTGGGAATGCGAACTCTATCTTTCCCACAAGATTCGAATTTGCATCCTTCTTACATGAGGATAATGCTGACATAGCATTAGTCCAGGAGACTATGCTCAGACCACACACAATAATTTACAATGTACAAAACTATACCATATACAGAAATGACCGACCTAACCGTGCTGGTGGTTGCACAGGGTGATCTATTATGAATGTCATCCCCTACTAACTTTTTCATTTGACGTTTTTGACAGAAATGTCAAATACAAAAGTTTCAAGAAATTGTCAGAAGTTTTTAACTAAGGCTGGAGTCTCATGCATCCGTTTTCCGACGTCCGACGTCCGAAAAACCTTCTATTCTGACATAGTCGTATACACATATGTCAGAATAGATGGTTTTTCGGACATCGGAAAACGGATGCATGAGACTCCGGCTTAAGTTAGTTTTAAACATACAGGGTGCGTCAAAAAAGTGTAGCATAGCGAAGTTTAATTTTTTAAATGGAATACCATGTATATTGTGCGCTTATTTATTAGTCCCCTTCAACCTGATTTGAACGATATACGGTTTGATATGTTTATCTCTCGGTTTATCTCGAATAGTTATAGGAAGAAACACGAAAATTCCTTCCTTCCCACAAGTCATGTTTAAGACTCTGGACATTGACAGTGCTATTGACTCATTTACTGAATAAGTAAATGACTGTTTTAATAGCACCAAATTACTATTTTCACTAAACAAAACAATCCCTATCCAAACGGTAAATATAACAAACACATAAACAACCTCATATTGGATGCTTCTGTAATAACTTGGCCAAATCATAAGGACGTATACTAGACAATAAACTTTTTGGACTCCACATATATGCTACAAATTGAACAAATCTAACAGATTATTCAACAAGGACAGTTAATTGAGTCCTAAGAACAAACTTTTTTACTTTTTTTCTTTTCTCAGACTTCACGACAAAACAAGAAGAAACTGCAGACGTTTCAAAAAAAGTAATCCGAAGGATGGTCGGCGCTCCGTGGTATGTTCAAAACGTGGATCTACATACGGATCTGAGCGTCGACACAATCCAGGAGTACTTTGATGAGAACCACGGTTTCTGGACTCAGTAACTAACCATACCAATGACATTATCAAAAACTGATTTGCGATAACTTTAACCCTGATAGGACTCGCTTACGAAATTAATAGTTTTTCCAAATTTGGTTTTGAATTGAAGGTCTAATAACTAATAAATGAAATTAAAAAAATATTTTAGAATACCTACTTCTTATTTTACCAAAAGTCCAATGTCATTTATCATTCACTTATTCCCTATAGAATGCAATAATATGCACAACAAAAGTTATATAGCGTGCCAATCCAACATTATTGCCCTCAGGCTTCATTTATGGTTACATTAGAGTTTTACCTAGACTAATTTAGGGTCTCGGACTGTTGGGTAATAGAACTACGGGCCCCATAAAGTTCCTATAATCATATAGAAACTCTATCAGTAATTGTACATTGCGGGTACGGTACATAAAAGCCATCATGCCAAACTGACGTACTTTTCTGCGGAGTTTTACCTTCAATTAAGGGTGTGTGTATGGTTACGAGAGTCTGGTGGGTTTGTAAAACGAGCATTTTAATATTAGCAAATTGTTTAATCGATAAAACTCTTTTGAGTTTATGTATGGAACAAAATAGCTTTTAAAGTTGAATAATCGCACTTTTACGTTTCAAACAAACAACGTGTAATTAGGATAATTGCACATTTTCATTTCCAACTGCAGTTAGCACCTCAAACTACATAATAATTTGCTCATTATACATTTCCGAGTACTTATACCAAACACCAGTTGAAAATGTATTATTTATTTATTAATTCTATGGATTTTTAATACTTAAGGCATTTTACTAATATATTCTTACAGAGAAACTGGAGTTACCTACTCTAATTATTGTAGTATAACATACCCGGGTTCGATCAGCAAGATTGAAAGTAGTGATGCCGCGAGACGAGATTAGCGGTTGATCTCGTCTCGTCTCGCCTGAGCATCAATCTCGTCTCGTGTCGACCTCGAGATTAACTCGAGACGAGACGAGAGTCGTAGAGAGTCTCATCTCGTCTCGTCTGATCTCGTCTCGCGAAAAAATCGCTTGCATTGTACAACATAACCTATGGATTTTTCTTGCTGGTTTGATTCGTATTTCGTATTAAATAAAATCCAATGTCCAGCTGGTCCAGAGCTAGAAGAAACGCAATAGCTGTATTTCTTTCGAGAGCTTGAAACATTGGCACTCTTACTAGTCTTACTCGACCCTACCCCGCTTTGAAAGGAACCGCTCGTGAGATGGTGTGTGAGAGGAAAGGACCGAAGGGAGAGATTGGGGCTTGAGCACTTCGGGTGCAACAAACACGCGAAACGCCACGGAGCTGTTCCGGGGCCCCTCCTTGCGTGGAAGGAATACAGCTATGGCTAACAGCATGTTTTATTTCAAAGTTCCTACGACAGTACAATTGGCTCTGAAAACAGTACAATTTGCTCTGAAAACAGTACAATCGCATGACCCGTTTCAGCAAGGATAATAAACACTACCTCAGGCAATGAACTAAACAAACACTCTGGAACGGTGGCTGCATAATGTTTCCTACGCAAGGGTTTGTGCCATGAAGGACAACAAACAAGTGGGATTTGCATCTCTCTCTGCACTATGGCAGCTATTGAGACAAGCTGTTTGAAGTGTATGGATCATTGAGGTTAGGAAGATGAAGAAGCTCTTCTTTCTTTTACGTTAATCGCAATGAGTGCGAGCGAGGCAGCAATCCCTCTGTATTGCTGGGTTGCATATATCAAAATTCGGCACACTAGCATAAAGCAGTGCGCCCGTTCCAGAGTGTTTGTTTAGTTCCATGACTACAGGATACAGGATTATTGCTCATCAGTCATCGGCCTCGATTTGTCGCATCAACATCATAATATAGTGTAGCACCGTTGCCAACGTCATCAACGGTGCCGACGACTATTTGCGCCAGCGGTCTTAGTTAAGAATTCAAATTTATGATTGATGACATAATATGTAGAGATGAAGAAAAGATTTTAACGAAAGGTTTGTTTTTGAATGATAATTAATGTACTGAAACCAAGTTCATAAAGCCAAAAGGGAATTTTCTGCGCTGTAACCACAAGTAACCAGGTATGATCATACTATGACGTCATGGTATCTCATTTGACATATTAAACGGTATGAGGTAACCCTAAGTAGAAAAAAAAAATGGTGTGATGTAACTACAAGTAAAAATGTTACATGGTTTCATCGCAGAAAATTCCCTAGAGTAAGCGGAATCATAGCCTGTGGTGCAAACACCCTACGTCAAAGCGAGATTAAAGCGAAGAACGACACGGGTAGTGGGCAGCTTCAGATTTGAACTACACAGACCTTATGGGCAATCCTGTAGTGTTTATTATCCTTGCGGTTTCAGTTCATTTGAAATTTCTCCAGGAACAACACTGCATATACCATATACCTATGATTTATGAAGGCTTTATTCCGTTTCCATCCTTGGTTACGGTTATACGTTCAGTAGATGTCGGTTTCCTGAATAACGGGTATACATATACGGAACACGGTTGCTGAAAATAGTTATGTCAAAATCGGTTTTTCTGTTGATTCACATCTCACATATCTACTGTCAGTGTCAAAGTCCCTTCTTTACAAAAACGTTCCGTATGGCACCGATATTTTCAACAATCACTAGGCTTTTTCGGAAACGCTGATCCGATCACCAGCTGGTTGTTTTTTATCCTTCTTCAATAATCACAATTGAGAAAAGACAAAGCACATCAGCTGGTGATCGGGTTAGGACTGGTTTATCAGTGGACGGTTACCTAGTCTA
The DNA here is from genome assembly GCA_917834065.1 of Ceutorhynchus assimilis. Taxonomy (NCBI): domain Eukaryota; kingdom Metazoa; phylum Arthropoda; class Insecta; order Coleoptera; family Curculionidae; genus Ceutorhynchus; species Ceutorhynchus assimilis. The sequence goes on from OU892281.1 coordinate 13,441,683, forward strand.
GCTGTCAGTTTTTCAACTGAAAAAGGCACTCGTGCTCTTTTTCAACTGAAAATGCATTCGGGAAAATTTGCCAAAAATTTTCGATAATTTCCATTACTTTCGTTATATTATTATCGAATAAAAGATTTCCTGTAGGTAGCTCCTTTGAAACATTATTGAAAAAGAAACTGAAACGATTATTTGAAGGACGAGACGAGATTAGTCGAGAATCTCGTCTCGTCTCGCTTCTTTTAGTCTCGTCTCGTCTCGTCTCGAAGTCGAGACTAAATGGCCTCGAGACGAGACGAGATTAGGGCGAGAAGAGATGAGACGAGAGGAGAGTGTCATTTTAGTCTCGTCTCGCGGCATCACTAATTGAAAGGTGTGAATTTTTATCATTTCTTCTTTTAACAAATCTAATGAAAAGAAATAGGACCTACGTTGTCGAAACTTACTCAATTTAACTTACTTGACATGCGCCCGACATTAGCAAAATTAGGGAAATTTAAGGGAAGTTGTGATATGTGAAATAAATGAAAAATTTGTGAAAGGTCTAATTGATTATTAAAAAAAAATCGTACCATTCTCGACCTGAAACTCACGAGGAGAATGAGCACGGCAGAGAAACCCTCGATCTTCAATCCTTGAAAATCGAAAAATACTGTGACATTTTAATAATAATTGTGATCCAATAATACAACGAGAAATTCAATAATAGTTCAAATTAGGTACCGCCCCTGTTGTCGTGCTAAAATTTTAATTCCACACAATACATTCAATTAACACTACCTATATTCAATACTGAAGAGTTTTTGGTTAATTAGCCAGTCTGCCAGCAGGTACTGAGGTCCCGTACGGGAGGCTACTCAGCTATAGTTGTTATTTTGAGCCAATATCTCTAGATTGATCATTTCAATTTGTTTGCTATGATACTCGCTCGTCAGGGAAGGAAAGTGTTAGTAGATGCAACAAGGCCCTAATGTATGCTCTGAATACCAAAGATAAAAATTCCAACACAAAAAATTTACTTTTTATCTGCGTTGGTCACAGCATGAAACGATTCTTGTTGAATACATGAACAATGCACAAACAAAAAAAAAACATAAAAATGAAAAAAAATAATACTTCTATTATCTGAACTGTCAAAAACAAATAACATTTATTCAACTGACCTGTGAATGCTCTTTATGACACACAAACTAAGCACAAATTGGATTGAACAATCAGTTTAATACAAAATAAAAATTTAATAATGAACAATGGCGGACACTTAGCTTGTTCTCTAGTGTCTCATTTTTTTCTATCTACCCTTCGGTACCTTTCTATGTGGCGCGCCCGTTCCCATAAATTTCACAGCGCATACATGGTTGAAACATTTACCATTTGCTATAGTAAACATTTTTTTTTTACTTCAAGATTTGAAAAAACAAAATTTTAAATAGGTGGTTTTCCTCATTATTTTCTATTTGTTTCGTTTTTTATATCAATTTCCTTGAAAACTTTACCTCTGTCTGCTCTTCTTCGAGGCCTGTTTTTCGATTCCGCCATTAAACCATAATAAAACAAAACATTAATTTATTATCTAGAAATCTGATCTGGAAATATTTTTAGTTCAGTAAACATAAAAATGCTTAGCGTAGCTCAATGAAATCAGAACATCGTAGCTATAAGGGGTTTTTATATCTCTAATAAAACCTAAAATATCCCTAAATAAAAAGACGTTAACAATTTTATATCGGTAGATATTATTTTATTTGCTCCTTATAACTTTGAAATTTCAGATTTTAATAACAGAATTCGGAATAATTAAGCTGTAACTTTTTACAATAGATAAATGAAAATTTAACAATACAACTTCCATTGTCTCTTATTTCCGAACAAAAACGCGAACTAGTCCTGAATCAAATTTTCAAATAAAAGAGCATCACAAAAAAAAAAACAATAGAAATGTACAATTTTGCATTTTCCTTCATAAAGCAAAAAACAATTAAAATTAATTGCCTTCGTAATTAAGCCATCCTCGCTACTAGGGAGTATTTATATCGTCATTATTATTTCTGCTGATATTATATTGTTTCAGTTGTTTAATGAGGATCTATCATTAATGGGCTGTATTGATGACAAAAAAAAAAAGTTGTGCTTGCAATACAGGACGGGATAATTTGATTTAAATGGCGGATGAATGTATAAAATAAAAATCATTATGGGAATTGATTTATGAAGTATATATGTACATAGGATGTCGTAACCAGGAGGAAGTTAGGATTAAATCAGGATCAATATCACATCAGGAACTCAACAGAAAACTAACAGTTGGATTAAAACGGAAAAATGGCATCAGAAATGAGATCAGACAACGCTCAGGATATTATGACAAAGAACTAGTAGGAAACTCAAAAAGTAATAAGATCATTATACTATTCGACAAATTAATATACACCATGCTTCTGTTTTTCAGGCAGGTGCCAAAAAATTCCAAAAAAGAATTTTTTGGAATGGCATTTTTTTGAATTCCTTGGCATTTCTTGGAATTTTTCGAAATTTAAAGCCTTCTCAGGCTCAGTGCTACATGAGGCGGAGATAGATTTTGAAGAATTCCAAACTTTTCACCATTTAGCCAGTTGTAGAACGATAAAATTTAACATTTCAGAATAGACTACCATTGATAATAAAAAAAAAGCATTGCATAAAATTAATCACAAAATACAGTTATGAAATGATTTAATTAAAAAAATTGCGGTCACTAAAGAATGTGTCCAGAGACGGCAAGTTATTTAATAAAAAATTTCAAGGCATCAAAAAAATGCAAATGAAAAATGCCTCCGACATTTTTTTCATATACTGTGTGCCTTTTCGTGTTAAAATAACATTGAAATCATGAAATCATTTTATTAAAAAAAAAAAAAACTCTTGCATTCAAATACGGTGTGGCACGGGTCCATTTTAGTTTCGACGCAAAAGCGAAAATTATTAATTTTTGATTTATTTTGCTTCGGTTCCGTTTTGATGTTTGTCAACCAGAATGAAGTTTTTAATTGAGCGCCGCGCTTTCGAAATTCATTTCGGGTGAATTTCGCGTGTATATACACGCAGTAAAATTGCAAAACCGTTATTAAAATCGCATATAGGAGTAGGCGAGAGGGGCCAGTCGTGTAAAGAGAAATTATTCTTTATAACCCAGTCGGAGTGTTTTCAAAGGGTTTGTCATTTTGTCCTGGGGACTTGTTTTAGTCGAAATGATTAATGTATAAGGTACCTGTCCCAAATAAGGCCACGTTAAGAAGTTTTATTTTTTCCTAACATTATCCTCCAAACCCAACAAAAATCACGAGTTTATGTGTGAAGTGTTTCGCTTCTATTACTTGAATATTAACTCCAATTTATTTATTTTTTTATATAAGTGGTGGTTTTTGCGTAAAACAAAGACGCTTACCATTGGCCTGATTTTGATCACTATGCTCCTAATAAGGCCACCATTAGAAAATGTTTAAAATAATTACAAATATTTATAAAAATATTATTATTTGAGAAATAGTACACAAAATAGAATCTATACGTTTGCGGCATTCCTAAAAAAACAATAATTCCAAGTCCTGGGATGGTGATCCAAATAGGTCTACATACAATTAGGACAAATGAACCGCAGCATCTCTTGCTTGGTTAGACTCCAGGCATTTCAAAAAACATCACTCAGGTAATAATATGACACATTCTTTTAAAAAAACACTGTGATGTGAGGCCAATTGAACATTTTTCGTATGATGGCGGTATTAGCTAGAAATCTAGCAAAGATATTATTCTGTACTTACTCTGTAGCTTTGTCAATATATAAATGTCCGTTAAAAAATTACAATCGCTCCATTCACTTCATAAACACGTATTATAAGCTAATTGAGTTCCAGCCTCAAAGTTTTAACGCGACATATGAAATATGTGGTTGGCCATTTTTCCACATATAACGAGTTGCTAGGAACCCTTGCAATACTTTCTGATTTGCATTATAGACTCTTTTTTGAAAATATTGTAATTTTTGGAAATAGGATTCAATATTAAGCAATAAAGGGTACTGGCCTTATTAGGTACATGACCTTATTTGGGTCAGGTACCTTATATTAGTGTAGAATCCTCTGCCAATTCCTCATACTATAAGAGACAGACTAGTTTTGAACTTATTAGTTCTCGTCAGTCCTACAAAGCACAAACAGAAAATCAGCTGTGTAGGTGAATTACATCCAACAACATTCACATAGTGTCTCTTCTCGGTGTAATAAATATAATCCAGATGGAAGTGAACGTTGGAAGGAATAGGAAATCCTCCTCTCTTCCTTATGACTCAGAACCAATCGTGTTCCTCTATTTATAAACTTTCAAACTTCCTAAACCCAGGGACCAAAGTGTGCTTCCTGGTACGTAACACGTGCGAAAACTGAGGAAATTTGGTGGAGATTCAAAAAAGTATACAAGGTAGGCAGGATGTATTGGAGAAGTTTGAGGAAGTTAGAAGAACCTGATAGGAAGCATCAAGATGCAAAAAATAATTGATGAAGTGTTATTGAAAAATTTATAAAATGGTTTCCCTTAAGAGCCCATCGAGACAGTTTTCAAATCTACCCAAAAAAGTGCGAAGGAAGATTCAAGGAAGCTTGTGGAAATAATCGAGAAAGTTTGAGAAAATCCGAGAAAATATAAAAAATTATTGAAGAAGTTCAAAACGGGTCTCCGTCAATGCGTCGTAAATCAATCTGTCGTACGTCAATTCGTCGTACGCCAATTTGCCGTAAATTCGTATGCGTCAATTCGTCGTATACGTCAATTCGTCGGCAGGTCAATTCGTCGTGTACGTCAATTAGTCGTAAAGGGAATTCGTCGTATACGTTATGTCGTCGTAGGGTTGATTCAACATAAACGTCAACTCGTCGTAAAGTCAATTTGTCGTAAAGTAACGTCGACTAGCTCGTATTGGGGGTAAATTGGGTCAAAGATACATGTCGGTATAAAAGCAACTGAAACTTATGCATCACTGGTGTCTCATGTGGAATCCAACGTGTTAATAGTTTGCAATTTTAATCAGATATTATCAACCTTACCGATAATAACCCGGTCAGTTTGGGTAAGATTAAATTTGCAAACTAACCCAAACCAACCGGGCTATTATCGGTAAGTTTCGTAAGCTCTGATTGAACAGAAAAAGAGCAAAGGACCCCGCAATATTTAAACGGAAATTGGTTACAAGTGATATTTGGTTGAAATTTAAATATGTTATTAAAAATACCGTAAGCAACATTTTTTACCATGGACGCAACCTTGTATACCTATATGGCAGATGAGGCGGTATCAGCTGATACCATATTGGAATCTAGTATTCAAAAGCAGGGTAACTATGGCAGATTTTGATGAAGCAAATATCGATTCCTAATAAGTCGACTAAGAAAAATCGAAAAATGTCAACCATTTTGACATCTGTCAAAACCCTGTCAAACGGCAGCACTCATATTTTTCAGTTTTTGTGTGTTACGATAAATTTATCATTTACGTAACATGTTCCATCTCTTCTTATTTTCATTATAAAGTTGTATTTTTTCCATTTCAGAATTGAAAATAATTTCTAATATTCTAAAAATATCCGCAAAATTCAAATTTAAATTCAAATAATACAAGTGCTGCCATCTATCCATCATGTCTGTAAAATGCAAATATCATACCGGTACTGCCATCTAGTGCCCGATGGCTTATATTTCAAAGTATGATTTTTGGTTAATTCGCATTTGACAGTCATTTGTAATTTCATTGAATGAAATTATATTTATCTCACTTTTAGCAAATGGACATATTTCTGTCCATTTCTAACTTCTGATACTGAAATAATCTTTTTTTGGCTTAATGATCTAATCAATTACCAGTTTTTTATATTTGACATAACCTTAATTTAAATTATTATAATTTGTAAACAATTAAAATAATTCTAGTGGATTTTTATCCATTCTCTTTTTTTTCCATGCGGTCTTTCATTGTGTTTTCATCGTCAACAAGGACCGTTTAATGGCCATTTCCACCAAACTATAACTAAGCTTTGCTTAACTATGAAGCCCTTAAAAGTTAAGGGAAACTCAAATATAATTTCGTTCCACCATAGTTTTTAAGTACAAGCTTAGCTAAGTGTCGTAAAGCTTTGGCAACATTGCATTTCAGGTGAAAGAATTGCGTACTTTTCGTTTTTACACTAGTCGTGTCAATGTTATCTGTTATTCGACGCTTCCCGCTAATTTTTATAAGATTCTAATCATTAATTGATAGTTATTGTCCGAGTTCGGTTTATTTCACAGAGAAGAGGTTTAGATATTGGTAGTTTATCCTGCATTGTGTGTGAACGAGCACGAAAGTACCTAGAGCAGCGTGGAGTCGGGGAATAGAAACAAACAGGGAGAGTTTATCCAACAAAAGCCGGACACTAAACTATACAATAAAGGCAGTGGCGTATTTTAAAATTTGGCGCCCTGGGCCTGAAAGGTTTGCCGCCCTATAATTTAACCAAATAAATCAAATAATGAAAAAACATTTTAACAAAAAAAGAAACACTGGAAGTCAAAGTTTACTGCAGTGCATAGAATCATACGTACCTAATACTATTTCTGAATGAGAAAATGCTTCCTTCAAATTCTTTTCCTTATTAAATAATAATATGTTGAGTTGCCTCAAACTCATTTTGTTGCTTTGTTGTTAAAATAGCATTCTAAGTGTTGGGGACGCGGCTTGTGCCGCTCCTGGCAGCCCTACCGCCCCAGGCCATGCCCTATGGCCTTATGGTAAATACGCCACTGAATAAAGGAAAAAGAGCTGATAATATCGTTAACATCAAAAAATAAGAACATAATCGAAAATAAAAAAAACACGGAGTATCTCTGCCCGAAAAAAAATAGGCTTTTGGAGAAAAAAAAAAAACGCGAACTACACCAGAAATTAGAAAATTGAGAAAAATTTAATTTTATCTCAATTCAATTTCAACGTTTGTTATGTCAACAAAAACATATTATGCAAATGGCTTGCGCTGATCATCGCCACTTTGTTAAGGGAGGAACAAGCCTAGAAATTTCTGGGCTTAGTTAAGCTTATTTCAATGAGACAGGTGAGACTGGTGGAAAAGAAATTATAATGTAAGCGGCACTTAACGTTAAGTAAACTTAAATTTGCGTTGGTGGAAACGGCCATAAGTTTTATAAGTAATACAACAAACTGATCTCAAAAACCGGGTTGTACGTTAAACGTAGATTAAATTGTGTTGGTGCAACACCCCATTAAATAGGTATTTATGTAACAAGTTGTGAAATGAGCATGTTTTTTGCACTAAATGTGAACACATTGTGTGCAAAAAACTAGCCATTTTGCGACGTGTTTCATACAAAATTTGTTCTACTGACGTTTCATAATACGCCTAAAATCTGTTTCATAATGAACTTCATTATGATACAGATTTTCATTATGATACAGATTTTTCAGCCACTGGAACCGAGTATTTTAAACATGAACAATGTTTATATAAAAATAACAGCCTTGCTTTGGAATTTTGGATTATTTCTATTAGTATTTACCAAAAGAAACAAGAGAAAAATTAATAAATCGGGTGCGGAATTTATGCCCAAATGACGTCTATTAGATCTTAATTTTCGAAATTGTCAAGTTGTCAACAATTGTCACCAGTTGAGAAGTTTACTATTCTTATAAAATAAATATATTTTTCGTTTATTAATGCAAGTAGAAAAAATAGTGTATGCAACTCTCATGTAATAGCCATTAATACACTCGCATGTTATATACGAAACTCGCCTGCGGCTCGTTTCGTATCCTACAACATGCTCGTGTATCAATGGCTATCATTACATGATCATTGCATAATATACTATTTTGTGATTCATATTTAAAATTCAAAATATCAACTGATTTTAACACTGACAGGGAACGCACTCTAAATCCCATTTCAACACTCAGTGATGAAATGAGATCTCATTTTAACACTGTATTAGAACACACTGCTTATTTTGGCATTTGTGTTAAAATGAACAACTTTTGAGAACTAGAATCAATGTCAAAAAGATGACATTTCGTAACGAGGCCGAGTTCGTTTTTGTCATCACGTGCGTTTTTATTCTCATCGAGTTTGCCTGATGAATTCCATCACCGATGAGCGCCGATGAGCAGTACGTCATCAAAATTCATCGCAATTTTGTTGATGAAATGAATCAACTAAAAAACACTTCGATGGATTTTGACACTTGAATTGATACTTTTGGCATTGATTTGTGTTGTTTGTTTGATGTGGCAAACTTATTATTTTTTTATTTGTTCAAAAAACCGTAGCCATACAATAATTGCAAGTCTAGTGTTAGTTGAGAATAATTGTGAGCTCTTCATCATCATCAAGTGATGAGTCTAGAAGTTCTTCAGATGAAATAGTTTTACTTGAATTGTAGAAAACATAAAAAAATACAAAATTATATTTCTTCTGTAGTTCTTTGCATAGTGATTTAGATGTTAAGTCTCATTTTAGACTTACTAGAACTGTAGTGGAGGTGAGATATTAGAAATAAAATTATCTCTGAGACAGTTAGCTGAGCTTTAAGACCTCACAAATTAAGTTTGATTTGATATTTCAGATATATTTCTCACTTGTCACAAAGTTAGGTAATTTGGCGCTCTTATGCTCAGAACTCCTAGGTTTGGTATGGTCTCGGTTTTCACACCCTTCAGATCACTTGAACATGCCCTTTTTCCTTTTTTTTTGTTAAGGTCTTCGCAAATCTTCACATAATAAATATAAATGCAAAACAAAACGATGCCAGTCGGCCATCAACAACCGTCAACATAATTTTGAGGTTACATTTTACGTTATAATTCATCAGTTCATCCTAAATGAACCTCGATGAATTCGATGGCTAATCGTACTTTCACCGATAAGTGTAGGATGAGAATAAAAACAGACCGATGAAATCCATCGATGTTTTACTGATGAGAATAAAAACAGCCAATTGACATTTTCGCTTAATCGATGAGCACATCGGTGAGAATAAAAACGCACGTATCTTTTCCGTCGATTTGCTCTCAAATTTTGACAGGCACTGGATATGGCAGTTTCAATTTACGAATCACGTGCCTGTCAAAATTTCGGAGCAAATCGACGAAAAAGATGACAAAAACGAACTCGGCCTGAATTACGAAAAGGTATAAAGAGGATCGAAAAAGTTTTCTACTCTTGTCCATAAGAAAAAAAGTGGGTAGACCTAATAAAAAAATAAAAAAATAAAAGAATGACTAGTAAATATTTACATGAATATTAATTAAATCCTTGGCATGTAATCTTTTCGTTGACGCTATATATAAAAAAGAAACACACCTTCGAAAATTATTTACAACCAATAAAAAATCAATAATATCAAATTAACATAAACACAAACATTACGAAATTAACTTTATTATATTACGATCAATAAACCATCTTCCCAATAAGGCCTGAATGGTTCCTGGTATATGGGCACCGAAAAATTAATATTTTATCGTCCTAGTAGTTTTAATTATTCTTACTCGGTTTGATTGTTATGATATTAAAAATTTATCGCCATTTTATAACGCGACCCGTAATTTATGGTGCAAGTTTTAAGCCAACCGACTCATGCCGTTTTTTCAGCTTTATAAAACGAAAGATATAAACTTTAACCGCTTCTAAAGCTGAAGTCATATCTTTTTATTTATGATTAATATATCTATGCACTCTCTGACAGTGATAAAATTTTACAATCCCAATATCCATTCGCAATGTTTGCCAGTTTTATTACAGAAATCGACCAAAGCTCCATGGTATCGTTAAAGTTGGACTGTTTAAAAAAAAAAAAAAAATTAACCCGTAAAACTGGTATTACCTACGGCTAGCTTCTATGATAGCCGCGGTACTTGCTAAAATATACGATTCGTAAACGGCAATAGATTTAGAGAGAGGAATTTTGTTTGAACATGTCGGTAATCATAAAACTGGATTCAATACAACATTATTCATGAGAAAGAAATTATGTCTTCGGTTTTTGAGAAAATGAATAAAGATGAATTTGAAAACTCACTGGAATAAGACATCTAGAAGTGAATAACCATAAGGATATCACTAACAGATTAAAGGAAGAACTTTTAAAGGCAGGCAAGAAAGAAGAAGAAATGAAAATCAATAAACTGCTTTGGTCTTAGCAAACCGTAACTCTTGCATAAAGGATTTATAATCTTCAAACATTGACGCAGATGAAAACCAGAAGTTTAGAGTTTGAGACACTAACAGCTAGTGAATTATATAAGCAATTTCTAAATAATATTCCCTAATCACGAGAGTGTCCTGAAAAGTTTCGTCAGTTTCTCATATCCATTTCGAATGTTGTCGCGTATTTTCAACAACTCTAAAATCGTCTCATGATGCGGCACTTAAGCATGTGAAACCATCTTTTTGCCGTAACCGAGGACACTTAAACGCCAAAGTTTGAAGAGTGTTCTTGCGAACTTAACGATATCGTTTTTCAGTTGCAATAAAATTACCAGTATAACTGCATTATCTCCGGTCATATTAAAGTTGTTAAACAACTATAATAGTTCCATATCTGCCATTAGCAACTTAGCATTCCAAATATTTGCCTGTTGAATTAAACGCAATTGAATTGTATTGTGCAACTTAGCTGGCTGAGCGGCTTTTAGCCGAATACCATTTTCGGGCTCCGAGCTAGCGCAATAATTCATTTTAATATATACCAAAAACAATCCGAATTAATATCCAATTAACGTAAATGTTTCGTCCATATTTGTTGCATCATCAGTAGAGGTAGTACCAACTCTGATTGGGTGTGAATTAAATATTGACTCATTTGCAAACTCCACAAAGCCGCCCGCAACACAGAGAGAGAATCAGTCCGATGGAAATGTGTACTCAGTGAGTATTTGCCCTGAAAGAGAATTATTAAGTTGCTTGCACTGGAGGGAATAATCGGCGGGGAATGAATTAAAACCGGGGAATTTCTCTGCGAGAGACCAAATATTTGCTAGTGTGGTTGCGATATTAAAGTCTGGAAAGAATTTGCTTGGGTTATGTTCAAAGAAATTTAACTTGTTTGGGAGTATCTGAACAAGAGGGAGCGATTTTTACTCAAATCTTAGCGTTTTCATTCCAGAGGAGTTGTTTTCCACTTGAAATATTTATATTATCGAATGGAACTTCGAAGAAAACGATTTGTTCCATATGAAAATCCCATCCAATCCAGGAGATGTTTGAGATGTCAGTTTTGAAAAAGATGATAGGTAAGCTAAAAATCGTATTATATGCAAGAACTTTGGAGCTCTCCAATGAACAAACTACTAACCAAATCAATGTCATGTGATTTTTTTTCTTTGTAACATTGTTTGCAAAATCAGTTTTCTACTTTGACGGTTTTTCTTGCTGCAGAACTTTACAATAACTTTGTACAATATTAAAATTCCCAACATGATATAATGCGATATATTGCTGTTCAGGTATAGTCAAAATGTCAAAAACATGATTAATGCCCTAATGTGAAATTCAAATTTGCATTTATTACTTTTTTTAATGTGAGTCGTTACTGTCGTTTCAGTTGATGTACGATTTATGTTCCCATATAAATTATGGTCAGTCTTGGATTCTTGATTTTATATTTTGGTTATGGAAAAAAAAGCATATTGTGGACACTGGGTAGTGTCGGGTTCGGTGATCTCTGCACAAACGATGGTTGACGGTGACAGAAGTGCTGGATTTACATAAGCCTTGGGACCAATGGATACACTACAACACTTATTAATATCAAAATTTCGACAAAAACATCAAATTTATTCAACTTCTAACCACACATTGAAAAAAACAACAACTTGACATTGACATTACTTTCAAAATCATTTTTGACAATAGTAAACCAGGCGCGTTCTTTAATCACCCCAACATTATTAGGGTATTTCAAAATCATGTTACTTTACAACATCTCCCCCTGAATCCCACGAAACGCTCCGTGAGTGGAAGTGAATTTATTGACAACAAAGACATTTTGGTTTTGGTGCACGTCTTTTTTGTAGAGCCTCATTGTCATGCTGCAGGATTTCGTCAGGAATTTGTTCAAGTGCAATTTCAAGCTTGTTAAACTTTCTCTCAACGTAAAATGTAATCTCTCAATAGGACTATTCGAATTGGGATTTCGAGGAGTCGTATAATGAAATTCGATTTTATAAAAGTACCGTCACCAAAAGTAACTGGGACAGCATCACATTAGCTCTTGTCCTATTATATGAATTTTATTGTCAAATAGTTGTCAAACTATGAATTAAATTATTTGAAATGAAGGACAGTAGAATTCGTCCAGGAGAATATTATGCATTATTTGTGTCCCAGATACTTTTGGTGACGATGGTACATAAATCTGTTACAATTGCATTTTTAAATTCAGTTCCGTTATCAGGAGTAGTTCTTTGTGGAAATCCATTGTCACTGAAATATCTTATTAGTTGTGACGCAATCTCAACTGAAGTTTTGCTAATGATTGGAATAGCTTGTGCAAACTTCGGAAAGCTGTTAATAATTGTTAGGAATTTTTGATTCGAAACTAAGTATGTATCAATATAAAGGTGTTCAAAGGGTTTTGAACCGATTGGAGTTGGTTTGTGATGAACTCTGCCTTCCAATGCGATTCTGACACAAAACACATAAGCATCCACTTGAGCAGTTTTACCATCTGCTAAAGTCATTTTTAACTGTCTTTGTTTATAAGGAACATGTTCGTCGAATAAAATTTTACTCAATCGGGAGCCGGCGGTGGTTGACTGAGCACCGGAATCAAAGTATGTGAAACCATCTTGAATAGTAACACAGGCGAGTGAGCGACTAGAATTATCTGAGCCCATTCGACCAGATTGTACCAGGTAAGTACTGAGGAATTCTGCAAACATTGTGGTTTTGGTAGGATTCGTTGGAGTAACTGGATATTTGGAGCACTTGGAGCAGTTACTTTTAACATAACCTGGTGTTCCACAACCGTAGCATGACAGGGTATTTGGCCTACTATTTTGTGTTGCAGTAGGTTGACGATTATTCATTGGTGGACTCATATCATTTGGAGTGCTTGACTCACTGCTGCTGGCTTTGCCTTGTTCAGAACGTATACGAGCCAGTTTACGACAATTTTCTTGAGTGTGCCCAAAATTCTTACAAAAATTGCACTTTTGTCTACGGACGGTCTCATTCACCTAACTGATAGACCTTTCATCAAAAAAAGTTTGTTCAATGATGCGGGCAGCTTCGATAAGTTCCCAAAAATGTATTGACACTTTAACGTTGCATTTTTTCCTTTATAGGTACGTTCAATAAACCGTAAACCATATATAATTGAACATGTTCGGAGTTTGTAGAATCACCTCTTAAATGGGACATCAAGGCACGAGCTTTGCTCACAAAAATATCTGTTCTCTCTTCACCTTGTTCATGTAAAAAAAGTTCTCTGTATATCTGATGTGGAGGTTTTAGATATCCATAAGCATGTCGTAAAGAATCTATAGCCTCATCGAAGGTGTTGACGGAGGAGGATTTAATGCCCTGCCACCATGTAGCTGCAGAATCTTCCAACAACATTGAAAGAGCATGCTGATCTAGAATATCGAGGCAATTCTTATAGACCAAAATAGCATCAATGAATGCTTCAACATCTCTTCCCATCAAAACGGGACTTGCATCCAGAAAAATTGGCCTGCACACTTACACTTGGTTGTTGAGTAGGCTGACTTACATGAACATTCTGTATTCCAGTTAGTAAAGATTGCAGCATCTATGGCGTCATAACAATTTGTTGAACAATAGGGGTTTCGTCGTTAGTTATCAGTCATTTTGTCTGATTCTGAATTATTTGGTACAATTTTGCCACTGCGTAAAATCATACATTCGGTGGCAGGACTCGTATGAGGCAGGACACGTATATAATTTTATTTATGTAATGTTGACTTTACTGACTTTTAAAAAGTTCGAAAATGTCACTTTTTTGACTTTTACTTTCGGCCCACGGGTCGAAAGTTTACTAATTTTTAAAATTTATTGTATTTTTTGACTCTTACTTTCGGCCCACGGGTCGAAAGTAAACTTTCGACCCGTGGTCCGAAAGTTAAAGAAATTGTTAATTATTGTATTTTTGAGTTTTAATCCAAATGAAACTTTCAAAATTCGAATGATTGTAAATAAAATAGTATACATACCTCGGTGAAAAGTTTCATTACTGTCTCGAGATTTCAGTTAGACCTCGGCTGCGCCTCGGTCTAACTTAAATCTCTCGACAATAATGAAACACTTTCCATCTCGGTATGTAATATACTATTATTTACAATCATACATGTAATGTTGACTTTACTGACTTTTAAAAAGTTCGAAAATGTCACTTTTTTGACTTTTACTTTCGGCCCACGGGTCGAAAGTAAATGAAATTGTCAATTATTGTATTTGTTAGTATTAATTAAAATAAAAATTTCAAAATTCGAATGATTGTAAATAAAATAGTATACATACCTCGGTGAAAAGTTTCATTACTGTCTCGAGATTTTAGTTAGAACTCGGCTGTGCCTCGGTCTAACCTAAATCTCTCGACAGTAATGAAACACTTTCCACCTCGGTATGTAATATACTATTAATTCATGATATCGGATCACATGCAAAAGTGGATTGGCTCACAGGCAAAACTTACCTAATCATGAAGAAACACTTCAATTTTTTTTTTTTTTTTTAAATTAAATGAATAACCCGAACTCATTGAACGAAATAAAGTGTCGATTGAATGTCTGGGTCACAGTCTTTTCAAGAGGCCCCACGTTGGGCGCCAATGTGACACTGGGTAGTATCGGGTTCCGTGATCTCTGCACAAACGATGGTTGACGGTGACAGAAGCCCTGGATTTACATAAGCCTTGGGACCAATTTATACACTACACTTGAATTTAATACTTTTAATATCAAAATTATTCAACTAACCACACATTAAAAAAAAAAAACAACAACTTGACATTGACAATACTTTCAAAATTATTTTTGACAATAGTAGTCTAGTCGCTTTCTTTAATCACCCCAACATTATAGGGTATTTCAAAATCATGTTACGTTACAATATCACCATGACAAGTAAATTGACGTTTTCATCCACTTTCTACTATAGCAAAAATATTCATCAAGTGCTTCATGAGGTCTAAAAACCTAGCAGTCCCAAGGTGGAAAAAAACTTCGGGAACTATATAATAATTAGGTGCTTTTTAGGTGCTAATTAGGGCCTCTAATTAAAAATTAGGTGCTCCTTTAGTTTTTAAGAAATTAAAAAAAAACTAAGGGACTGCTAGGTTTATAAAAGCTAGCAGTCCCCTACAGTAAAAAATATTTTTTCAAATTTTTTCTTTGTATCAGAATTAGTTGCTTTTTAGGTGCTCCTAAATAGTCCAAGAAAAAATAGAATTGATTAATTATTAACTGAGTTACAGATTTTCTTTTAATTATTAGGGGACTGCTGGCTTTACGTTTACATGTTGGTGTGTCAGAATGGAAAAAAACCTTGGGATCTATATAATAATTAGTTGCTTCTTAGTTGCTTAGTAGGGCCTCTAATTAAAAATTAGGTGCTCCTCTAGTTTTTGAGAAAATCAAAAAAAAACTAAAGGACTGCTAGGTTTATGAAAGCTAGAAGTCCCTTAATAATTAAAAAAAAAAAATCTGTAACTCAGTTAATTATTAATTAATTCTATTTTTTCTTTGACTATTTAGGAGCACCTAAAAAGCACCTAATTCTGATACCAAAGAAATTTTTGGAAAAATATTTTTCACTATAGGGGACTACTAGCTTTCATAAACCTAGCAATCCCTTAGTTTTTTTTTGATTTTCTCAAAAACTAGAGGAGCACCTTATTTTTAATTAGAGGTCCTAATTAGCACCTAAAAAGCACCTAATTATTATATAGATTCCGAAGTTTTTCTGCCATTCTGATACACCAACATGTAAACGTAAAGCCAGCAGTCCCCTAATAATTAAAAAAAAAAAATCTTAACTCAGTTAATAATTAATCAATTCTATTTTATCTTGGACTATTTAGGAGCACCTAAAAAGCACCTAATTCTGATACAAAGAAAAAATTTGAACAAATATTTTTTACTATAGGGGACTGCTAGCTTTTATAAAACTAGCAGCCTCTTAGATTTTTTTGATTTTCTCAAAAACTAAAGGAGCACCTAATTTTCAATTAGAGGCCCTAATTAGCACCTAAAAAGCACCTAATTATTATATAGTTCCCGAAGTTTTTTTCCACCTTGGGACTGCTAGGTTTATAAACCTTGCTTCATGACTTTTTGAACTTTCCTACAGAAGTAAGACATCATCAAAGTCCTGAAAACCAGTAAGGCACCGCTGATACCTACCAACAAGATGTTGAAGGAGATGTCTAGTCTTGACTCTAGAGAGACTTCAATAGCCAAAAGCATCTTCAATTATTAGCTCAAGGAGCTGCAGAATGGATCGACTTGATATATTGAGTAAGTCATAAAGGTCAAGGAGGCCATACAATATACAGTTCGTTTAATTTTAATGATATCAGAAGTAAATTAGTTTTAATTGAAATTACATAATTTAAAAAATCCTGATTAACCTTTTTCTAAAAACTACCATAAAACTTTAGACCACCCGTGAATGGTTCAACCTCTCCGAAACAATAAATCACCGTCTTTAATTGCATTGAAAAGTTTTATTTCGGTATACCTTTTTAAGTTCATTAAAGGTGATGCATATGCGAAATTTGTTCAGCGTGTTCTTTTTGTGTTAATTTTATTTCTACAAGCCAATGGTACTTTTTCAGCTTTTAAATTAATTATATTTATATTCTTTTTTCTTTTTTAACGAGCTTGTAGCTTTTGAAAGTTCATGCATTTTTCATGTGCGCGTTTTTGGTGGTTGCGCTTTTGTTCTATGAGCGTTAATGCCCGTTGGCGATTCTAAAGTTGTTATGTTTGTGTGTGTGTTGGGAGAAAATATACAAATTTTGTTTGTATTTTTTTAAATTATTTTATTTCAGAGATTTATCACTTCACTATGTGAAAAGCACAATGCATTTATTAGCAGATAATGATGTGATGCCCTATAAACGGAATTGATTATGAGCATATTTAATTAAATACTTGATTTTGCCCTTCATATTACCTTTCAATATTAAATTTTTGTATTAATAATCTAGTATTTCACGTTAAAACCTTATTATTTATTCCATATTAATATAGATAATTATTAATCATATTCGTCAATATGTTGCATGTTGATAGAAATTAAAATATAGCATTTGAGTTGTAAAATATTCCATTTTCACGTTGGGTGATTTTGCAGGATAAATTTCCGCTGCTGTTATCTCTTCTGAGACTACATTGAGGATTTCGGGATTATCTATTTTCTGTTCTAGTATTGTCATTTTATGTGAATTTTTAAAAAGTTTTGGATTACCTCTGGTATTCCTACTGTGTCTGCAACTGTTACTTATATTGTATTCATTGTTTCCAAAGTGTTTTTTTTTCTGCACAATTTCGTTACTCAGATGTTCAATAAAGCTACTATCATCTTATACCTATTCGTTTTATTACAAATAGAATTACAAATAGAAAATTACAGTTTATATAAATGCAATTCCAATTCAAAACATACCGAGGGTATACTAGTATATGTTTTTAAAAGTATAGACTTTAAATCTGAAACAATTTCAGTAAATTATGAGTATTGGTATCTTCATGTTCGTGTCCAAGTAAATCATCATACATATTATAACTATGTGTCTATTACAGATCACCTAAGGTTAATATCACACATTTTTTTCAACTCTTTAATGAAAAATGCATCTTTTTCTTGGAATTAAATATTATTATTATTCATGCTGGAGATTTTAATGTAAATTATTATAATCACAAAATTTGAAAAAATATTAAATGTTAATGGATTAAAGCAGCTGATATCTGAAATGACACGTATTATAGAAAATTCAAGTGTTCATTCAAGATCTGAGCTTCTGAAATATTTCGAAGTCGGGACTAAGGTAAAGACTTGACAGATCTATAGGCTCTTGATTTGAATAAGTAGTATTTCAACTAGCCAAAGATCTCACAGAATTCAAAGGGATACATTTGATCTAAATACTAAATATTTTCAACAACTAGCCCTGATGACTTGGGAGATACACCACTGAAAACTTGAAGAAATCTTTGTCAGAAATGTCTGAAAACTCTGTTCACTTAGGTCCAGAGCTGTTTTCTCGCGGTGGAACTGGTTCGATCCGGTTCAATTAGGTTCGAATCTGTACAGTCTTGCGTTGAATCAATGACGTCACATTGAACTTGGTTCAAAAAAGTTCGAACCGGACTCATGGCTTGTTCTCCGTTGACATAAGACTGTGGTTCATACCTTCCATTTTCTCAAGGAACATACACACCTACAGGATTGCTTATCGGCCTCGTTTTTGGTAATCGCCGCCATATTGGTATGTTACCAATTCCGACGTCATCAACTAAGTCGTCAGCTGTTTAAACAGCCTATGTTCAGGTAAGAAATGACATGCTGCCTACGTCACAACTGATAATTTGGCGCTGGGGGGATTTGTCACACACAGGACTTATGAGGAAACGCCATCCTGTAGTAGTAGTGTGTATTATCTTTGCCAATTTCTCGCGATCACAAGTTATGACGTCATCTAGAAATTGGTTTAAACCGTAGTTCGAACCATTCGCCCCGCGAGAAAATGCCTCTGAGCTTTTAAAAAATTTAAAGTCGTTTGCCACAATTAACACCTGACAGATCTTTAGGCTCTTGATTTGGAGAAGAAGACTCTCAACTAGCTAAAGATCTCTCAGACTTCAAAGGGATACATTTGAAACACTGAAAACTTGAAGAAATCTTTGTCAGAAATATCTGAAGACTTTTTATTTGAGACTTGAGCTTCTAAGAATTTTAAAGTCGAGGCCAAAATAGACACTTGACAGATCTTAAAGCTCTTGATTTGGCGAAGAAAACTCTCAACTATCCAACGATCTCACAGACTTTAAAGGGATACATTTGATTTAAGGACTTAAGATTTTCAACAGCTACCCCTGTGGACTTGGGAGATACATCACTGAAAACTTGAAGAAATCTTTATCAGAAATGTCTGAAGACTCTGTTTATTTGAGACCTGAGCTTCTGAAACTTTTGAAGTCGAAGTCAAAATGCAGACTTGTCAGAACTTTAGGCTCTTGATTTGAAGAAGAAGACTCTCAACCAGCCAAAGATCTCACATACTTCAAAGGGATACATTTGATCTAAAGACTAACGATTTTCAACAACAAGCCTTGAGGACTTTGGAGATACATCACTGAAAACTTGAAAAAATCTTCTCCAGAAATGTCTGAAAACTCTGTTTATTTAAGATCTGAGCTTATGAGAACTTTGAAGTCGAGCACAAATTGGAGACTTGACAGATCTTTATGCCCGTGTGTTTTGTCTCCGCCGTAAACAATGCTTAGCTAATTAGTGATTGGTTTTTAATCAACGTTTATATATTTGTGATTTGCACCGTCTAGAACTAAACGGTGTTTAGTTGAGCGGAGAAAGTACTTGGCAACAACGTAATATTTTCCGTTTTGGCAAGGTTTTGGCTAACTTCACAATGCTAAAAGGCACAATCATAACCGCAAATTCATGTTTATAAAGCCTGACAAAGTCAAATTGCCAAACAAATATTGGCTAGCAAAGTTTTTCGAGTCCTTGTTAATTTTTTGTCGTGTTATTTTTTGCTTTGTGCGTCAGGACCTCGTGATCAAACTCTGGTGTTTTTTCAATTTAATGTTCATTTTCTGCATGCATTTCAACAGAAATTATAAAATTTGAAGAACCAAGACAAAATAAATCTAAATTAGGTAGATCAGTTCCAGCAATTACAAAACTGTATTTTTTATCAGCCGAAAACCTCTGAGAAATGTCAGGTTATCCAGTTCTTGAAAATGGTTTTTCTCTGGTAATCCTCTCAGGGAAATCTGACCCCCATAGCTTTGTTCCAACCCAGTAGAGTACCGTCAGGATTCTGCGCAAAACGTGGAATTTGTGCGTTGAATCCGAAATTTGTATACAGAATGGTTCCGAAAACGTTCTTGGGACAGTTTTTTGGCAGGGTGGAAGTTGCAACAGACCTAATAATGTCCAGAATATCAAGTCATTTAAAAACATATCGTCAATGTTATTCAAAACTAAATCAATTTTAAAATATCATTTAGTGACACACTTGAATATTTTTCCTTTCGAATGTGAATTTTGCAAAGTAAAATTTAAATAAAACTGCCTTTTAAAGAGTCACCAACTCATACACTCGGATTTTTGATCCTTTTCAATGTGACAATTGCAAAGCAAAATTTAAATGGAAACTCGACTTGAAGAATTACCAAGTGAAACACTCGGATATTTTTCCTTTTGAATGTGACACTTGCAAAGCAAAATTTAAATGACAAGCGATTAGAGAATCACAAACTAACCCATTCGGATATTTATACTTTTGAATGTGACACTTGCAAAGCAAAATTTAAACGAAAACTTAACTTGAAGAGTCACCAACTGATACACTAGGATTTTTTTTCTTTTGAATGTGAAACTTGCAATGGAACAATAAAAAGAAAAAAGAAAACACGTACGACTGCCTAATCAATGTTTTAATTACCAAAAATTGGACGTTTAGTTCAATCAATATTCAAAGTTCGCTAAACGTTGATTAGTGAACGGTGCAAGTCATTTTTCAAATTACACACACAAACACTTAAACGTTGTTTAGGCAAACGGTGCAATCGGCCATTAGGCTCTTGATTTGAATAAGAAGCCTCTCAACTAGACAAAGATCTCAAAGACAAAAGCTTTTTAACAACTAGCCCTGAGGACTTGGTATACACACCACTGAAAACTTGAAGAAATCTTTGTCAGAAATGTCTGAAGACTCTGTTTACTTAAGACCTAAGCTTCTGAAAAATTTACAGTCGAGGCCAAAATGAAGACTTGACAGATCCTTGGGCTCTTGATTTGAAGACTCTCAACTAGCCAGAGATCTCACACAAAGGGATGCATTTGATCTAAAGACGATTTTCAACAACAAACCCTGTGGACTTGGGAGATACACCACTGAAAACTTGAACTTTGTCAGAAATTTCTGAAGATTCTGTTCTCTCAAGACCTGAGCTTCCGAAAATGTTGAAGTCGAGGCCAAAATGGAGACTTGACAGATCTTTAGGCTCTTGATTTGAAGAAGAAGAGTCTCAACTATCCAAAGATCTCACAGACTTCAAAGAGATACATTTTGATCTAAAGACTAAAGATTTTCAACAACAAGCCTTGAGGACTTTGGTGATACACCACTGAAAACTTGAAGAAATCTTTGTCAGAAATGTCTGAAGACTCTGTTTATTTGAGAGATGAGCTTCTGAAAACTTTGAAGTCGAGCACAAACTGGAGACTTGAGAGATCTTCAGGCTCTTGATTTGAATAAGAAGACTCTCAACTAGCCAAAGATCTCAGATACCTGGAAGGGATACATTTGATCTAAAGACTAAAGATTTTCAACAACTAGCCCTGCGAGGACTTGGGAGATACACCACTGAAAACTTGAAGAAATCTTATCCAGAAATGTCTGAAGACTGTGTTCATTTAGGACCTGAGCTTCTGAAAATTTTGAAGTCGAGGCCAGAATGGATACTCACAGACTTCAAAGAGATACCTTTGATCTAAAGACTAAAGATTTTCAACAACAAGCCTTGAGGACTTCGGAGATACATCACTGGAAACTTGAAGAAATCTTCTCCAGAAATGTCTGAAGAGTTTGAGGCCAAAATGGAGACTTGACAGAACTTTAGGCTCTTGATTTGAAAGGAAAGACTCTCAACTAGCGAAAGATCTTCAACAACAAGCCCTGAGAACTTCGGAGATGCACCACTGAAAACTTGAAGAAATCTCTGTCAGAAATTTCTGAAGACTTTGAGCTTCTAAAAATTTTGAAGTCGGGACCAAAATAAGTACTTGACAGGCTCTTGATTTGAAGACTCTCAATAAACCAAAGATTTCATACATTTCCAAGATGCTGAAAATTTTCAAGCAAAATTCCTGAAAAATAAGGACTTTGAAGCTTCTTAAAACTTTAAAGCATTTTCATCTAGAATTCCCCAAAGCATGCAGCTGAAAGTTTACGATTTTTTTTTTCTTTTATTTAGACAATCCGATATACTTACCATAGTTCCGAAAACTCTTCACCGTACAATAAAATATGAATATCTGAAATAACGAAACTCCGGAAATAAAACAACAAAAATATAATATTGCTAGAAGTTACTGCAATTTATTTATAAAATATTTTACACAAGATATCTACACTGTACAAAAGGGGGGGGGGGTGATTTCATTGTCAGTTCAACAGCACGAAATAATAAATAAGAATTACATTTACAAAAAAAAATATTAGGATAAAAAACTTATATAGCACCAGTCAGAAAAAACTACAATAATTACTAAAATGTACAAAATAAATATACACGATACAATATTAATATTTATAATAAATATACAAAAGGAACGATATAACTTCATATTTCTATTATTATAATGCATTTTTTTTTATTAAATGGTATACGTATATCCTTTAGGATCATGTCAGACATAATTATGCAAATTTATTTATTGATTGTACTTGGTCGCAGTTCTTTTAGAAAAAAAAATCATACACTTGTTATACAAAGTAAATTTTTTATACAAATTATATTTCTATATATTTTCTAAAAGATTTTTATTTTCTATGTCTGACAGAACCTAGCGAATCAAAAATCTATGTATTTTTTTTTTAACAACAATAGCCAATCTACGTGGGAATAGGATTGTTTATAAAGCAATCCTACGGTATTATACAGATGAGATGAATTTACAATCGGTTGATGAAACAGTTTACCATAGAATTGCCCAATTATAGAATCTTTATACAGAAAATTTGGAACTAAAATTAAAAAAAAAAAAAAAACAAAAATTACAGTGCTTAATTAACTACGAAATATCATCACAGACCTGACGCGGCAAATTTGCTGTCCTTGATTTTGATTCTTGGTAAAGCGTATTGAAAAATTTAAAACGAAATAGTTTTTGCCCATTAAATTAGATATTGAAGATTGATTTTCACATAAATCAAACAAATAAAATTGCATTTAAGTAAGTAAGACTTAATTCACGCAAGATTGTAATTGCGCAGCCGCACTTATTAGCAATGCGCAAATATTTCATTGCGCATCAATTTTAAAATAATTTAGTTCTCTACGCTTCACCAACAAAACATCTTACCGCACATTTGCTAACAAACTCTTATTCTCTCTCTGAAATATACACAAGTAAAAAACACCTCTGCTGGCCGAACGGACTAGTATAGACATGACTCGAATTATCTAACAAACAATTAAAATACTTATAGAGGAAAAAATTGTTCACACCACAGCAGCTTGTTTACTGACGAGTTTCCTCAGTTTACCGAGGACCATAACGCGAAAATTAAAACAAGTTTATCACAAAATCAAAGTAGTTCAACGATTGAACCAGACGAGTATCGCCGAAACCATTACGAGCAAAAACACGCAGCTACTTGAATGATTCGCCGAATTGAACCTGCTCAATCCTAGCGATTCTTCGTGCGCAGGACTGCTACTGCTCCGTGACACTTTACTTCTAGTGACTCCTTCTATGTGATTACCGTCAAGTTCGATAACGGGCGTGCCACCTGGCCAACCTTCCGTGCTGTATCTTCTATAGTTGCATTGATTTGTGGTGCTTCGCATGTACGGTTTCGATATGTTGGGGTAGTGGGACTCTTTGTCTGTGCCCTGTAACAATAGGAGAATGCCGGATGAGTATATGTCTGAGATGGGGGAAGAGAACAATGGATATGGATTTTGTATAGACGAGAGGAATTTATCAGAGGGGGTTTCAGGTATAATATTTGCAATGTATTTATAATAGTTATAAGGTGAGAATATTAGAGAAAACGTTTGTAGTTTTTGGCACGTGACTAGTTTTCAAAAAAAACATCAATTTTAGGTTATATTAACCTATTAGCAACACGGTGATTTGTGATAATACTCTTAATTTTAGGTGTCGATGTCTTGGGAAAGCCGCCAACCCCCATTGACTTTTAGTTAATACGACAAATTCAAGTTTAACGTTTCAATACTGTTTCAAGAGCAGAGGTTCTAAATTAGATTAAAACATCACTTGACCTTTCTATTCAGTCAGATATTTTCTAGGATTTTTATTATCACTAATAAGTTTTATTCTCCAACAAATATTAAAAAGCCATTCGCAGAACAATTTCTAAAAGGAAAATGTACATTATATAAAATCTTTTCCTTGCTAGATTTTGTCCTTTGTTACCATTTCTATTAAATAGAAAACTGCAACGGATATAACGAGCTTTCAAAACCATGTACAATAACAAAACAACATTTTTATGCTCTACTAGAATAAAATTCATTCCAATTACTTCAATTTAAAAGGAAAATCCTAATTGACTTTAGCTCTAGGATAAACATTTTACAAGGCATAAAATCCCTTACAGCAGCTAAAATTCGAGAAGGGCTGTTCCGTGCACACAATAGATAAAGACAGGTGATGATGATGCTCCGGTAAAGTTTGGCTTCAGGGGGGTTGTATGTTGTATTATTATGGATGGTTTGAATTCACGATGCATCCCCGCTAGTAATGAATATTTTGTATGCGTGCACGGGATGCGAACTGGAAAATAAAATAAACAACCCCGTCAGGGATCGCGCATTTGTTTCGTGTGTTATTGGAAATATTTTGGTTGGGGAACAATGACGATTTTTTTAATGGGTACGTGTTATTTACCCTTAATAAATCCTGAAAGTTTCAAATTGTTGGGATGGCTCAAAGTATTTTTCAGGAACCTTCAAAGGCGATTTTACAGGAATTTAATGTTTTTCTCAGGAATCAATGAGTTAAAAAAATTCGCAACTTTGGTTGTGTTTCATATCATCTTCCAATTTATTTTGTCTTGACAAAACTCTTATTAATAAATCCTGAAAGTTTCAAATTCTTGGGATGGCTCCAAGTATTTTTCAGGAACCTTCAAAGGCGATTTTGCAGGAATTCTATGATTTTCTCAGGAATTAATGAGTAAAAAGATTCGCAACTTTAGTTGTCAGTTTCATATCAACTTCGAGTTTGTTTCAAGGTTTCCCTATTTGAAACATGTGTCTAGGAATTTCAAAGGGAATAAAATGTTGTAACAAACCCATATTTATTATATCTCCATATTACCTATATAACCTATTACCTATCGCCATATGCAAACTGATAGAATTTTTTGTGAACTGTATTGTGAATCAATCAATCAAAATAATTTAAAAATGTTAGAGTTTTCTGCGAAATAAAGTAGTCATATCAAACGAAACTTGTGTTAACAGTGCTTTGTTATATTGGCGCCCAACGTGGGGCCAGAAAAGTGTCATAAACTGGTGAAGTGACTCTGGAAAGTTCCCACAAACTTTGCAAGTTTTGTTTTGTTTTTGTATATAAGATCTTGCTCGTTAATTTCATGATAGTGCTGTTTTTCCTATTCATTGATATCTGAACTTTAAGACTTGAAGAATAGTGTTGCTTTCTGTATTTGCATAAAAGATAAAATTCCCAGAGATGACATAAAAACGTTCATGGACATACTGGTGCGAAGCCAATCCATTGAAATTATGTTTGAAGAAATCCAAACCACAATTAAGATTAATATGAATTCAAGGCAAAATACACAATGGTCAAGCGACAATAAAAATCGTGTAAGGCCAAAATGTGCTTATTGTCAACCTTTAGGACACCAGGTTGCAGAATGCAGAACCAAACAAAGAGATGAATTTCCTAGGGAGAAAAACGAAGAAAGTGGCCAAGATAAGAGAGAAAAAGTTACTCCTACATGCTATGGTTGTGAAACACCAAGAGTTATTAGGAAAAATTGCCCAAAATGTAAAAAACATAATCAAGGAAGTACTTCAAATAATAAAATCCAGCCAAAACCAGCCACACTATTTGGAATCGACGTCCCAAGTGATTCTTCCAAGCCGTCAAGACCTGTTCTTTCAATAACAATTTTTGGTGAAAGTGGTCTTGCCTATGCAGACACAGCAGCCTCAAGGAACATTGCAAGAAAACGACTTTTCGAGATTTATAAAACCCATGTTGAGAAATCATCAGAAATAAAATATGAAACAGTTACAATTACATTAGCAGATGGAAGTATATACACTCGGAAGGTACCTACTTTTTCTACAGATGTGAACATAGAGGACCATACAGTGTTGACAAACTTCCTAGCTCTGCCTAATGCTGAATACACCCTACTTGGAGCCGACTTCATAAGGAATTCTGAGATTGTGCTGGACCTATCAAACCGATCTTGGCAATTTGGAGCGAACTTCCAAAATAAATATACATTTCCGGAGATTGTTGATGTTGCTTCTAGTGAAACAACTTCACCGGCCATCAATGACTTTAGTTCTCTGGGCACTAATGAAGGAACAATGTTACCGTTGGAGGAGCGGAATCAACTGAAGGATATGTTACGAGCAAATTCACAAGTCTTTAAGTCCATTAGTCAGGCCACGAAATTTGCCACATTGCACATTAGAACCCAGCCTAATGTTATTCCAATTTCTTTACCATCCTATCAACTTAACAAAACCAAACGAGAAATATTGAAAGAAGAAATTGATAATAATCGAAGAATGTGAGAGCCCATGGGCTGTCCCTATTTTCATGGTGCCAAAACCCAATAGTAAAATCAGAGTGTGCATCGACTACCAAAAGCTCAATAGCATTACAATTAGCTACAAGTATCCAATGCCCCGACTAGATGACCTTTTACAAGGAACAAAACAGACAAAATGCATATCCACAATAAACTTACAGTCCGGATTTTGGCAAATATCATCGGGATAAAACGGCATTTGTCACCCTCTTTGGTCTATTCAGGTTTAAAAGGATGCCGTTCGGTCTTAAAAACGCTCCGGCTGTATTCCAGAGGCTAATAGATAAATTCAAGAGTGGTCTTGATGTCATGGTATTTGCATATTTGGATGATCTGCTAGTGTTATCGGAAACATTCCAGGAATCAGAAACTTAAACGACTTGCAAAAAGTATTTGACCGACTTCAAAAATTCAACCTACGAGCTAACAGAGAGAAATGTACCTTTGCCACTACAAAAATTAAATATATTGGTCATGTATTGACTTCTAAAGGTATTGTTGTGTAAGCTTCCCGTGCCCATCAGACGAGTTTGAAAGCACGGAAGGCCTAAGCGTTACGAAGAATTAAGTAGCAATGATCCTACTTCACATGCGAGGACGTTTTATGTGAAGTAGAGGGGGAGTGTACCAAACCCTTATTTATATGTAACAAACCCATATTTATTATATCTCCATATTACCTATATTACCTATTACCTATCGCCACATGCAAACTGGTAGTGAATCAATCAATCAAAATAATTTCAAAATGTTAAAGTTTTCTGCGAAATAAAGTAGTCATATCAAAGGAAACTTGTGTTAACAGTGATTTGTTATAATGTTTCACAATTCGATTTACAAGAGGATCTTGGAAAAAATGGAAAACTATGCGAGTAGTGATGCCGCGAGACGAGACGAGATGACAGTCTCGTCTTGTCTCGAAGGCTCGAGAGAAAATTAGTTTCTCGTTTCGAGGAAAGACTGTCGATACGAAACGAGAGAGCTATTCTCTCGCCTCTCGTCAGGTTTGACGAATATTATCTAGAGCATTCCATTTGAAAAAAGTTGGAAGCATGCAAAATTTCACATTTCTGACATTTTAAATTTTGTTTCTGAACATGGTTTCTAAAAATTCAACCGAAACTGTACAACTTTTGTATAAACTGTACAACTTTTGTATTTACATCTTTCTTCTACCTGTAAAGGTAAAGGCTGTAGGTGGGGTATCAATATATAAAAAAACACCCTGTACAAATAAGTGGATTATTGTGGAATTTACGGGTGGACCTCTGCGGGACGAGCGCAGTGAGTTCCGCAGCCATCTACTCACCAATATACTGTTGAACTGTTCAACTAAGACATTTATCTAAATGTAGTTTTTGAACTCATGAGAAAAACTCACAACTGAGAGAATCAAGTTAGTATTGTAGGTACTTGAACAACATATTGGTGAATAGATGGCTGCGGAACTCGCTACGCTCGTCCCACAGAGGTCCACCCATAAGCTCCACAACAATCCACTCGTTTGTACTTGAATAACTTGTCACGTTATGTTACTAGTTTGGTAAATTAACATTACTAATTCCTGTTAAAAGGCAAAATGACAAAAAGTGGATAATCTTACAAATTCTGACTTTATATAATAGGTTATTATTCAAGTACAAATAAGTGGAATATTGCGGAACTTATGTGTGGACCTCCCAGCCAGCTATTTACCAATATACAAATATACATCAAATAAGACACTCACCTGAAACGTGTAGTTTTTGAACTAATGAGAATAACTGACATTTGAGTAAGTCAGGTTAGTATTGTACTTAAACAACATATTGATGAATAGATGGCTGCGGAACTCGCTGCGTTCGTCCCGCAGAGGTCCACCCATAAGTACTTGAATAACTTGTTACATTATGTTACTAGTCTGGTAAAGTAACATTACTAATTCCTGATGAAAGGCAAATTGACAAAAAGTAAATAATCTTACAAATTTTGACTTTATATAATAAGTTATTGTTCAAGTACAAATAAGTGGATTATTGCGGAACTTATGGCTGGATCTCTGCGGGACGAGCGCAGCGAGTTCCGCAGCTTTCTACTCACCAATATACTGTTGAACTGTTCAAGTAAGACATTTATCTAAATGTAGTTTTTGAACAAATGAGAAAAACTCACATTTGAGTGAGTCAGGTTAATATCGTACTTGAACAACATATTGGTGAATAGATGGCTGCGGAACTCGCTGCGCTCGTCCCGCAGAGGTCCACCCATCAGTTCCGCAACAATCCACTCGTTTGTACTTGAATAACTTGTTACATTATGTTACTAGTTTGGTAAAGTAACATTTATAATTCCTGTTAAAAGGCAAATTGACAAAAAGTGGACAATCTTACAAATTCTGACTTTACATAAGTTATTGTTCAAGTACAGGTTGTTTTCTTATATATTGACACCCCATTTACAGCCTTTACCTTTACAGGTAGATGAAAGGTGTAAATACAAAAGTTGTACAGTATTGGCTAAATTTTTAAAATCCCTGGTCAGAAACAAAAATTGAATGTCGGAAATGTGAAATATTGCATGCTTTCCGCTTTTTTCAAATGGCATGCCCTATATTTGGTTTTATATTCTTGAAGAGCACAATTTCCCGATTCCAAAACTATGTAGTTTGTCTATATTTGGTTGAGCCGTCTCCAACATATTTGGTTCTAAAAATTTTAAAAATACTATCAGAGAAACCAAGTACCTCAAATTTTACTTGCAGCTTTCACCTGTACAGGTAGAATGGTTCACAAAATCAGTAGTAGGATAGTAATTTTTGGAGCCGAATATATGAGAGACTGTCCAATCAAATATAAACAAACTATATATTTTTGGAATCGGGGCATTGTGTTCTTCAAGAATATAGAATGAGATATAGAGCATCCCATTTGAAAAAAGCTGGAAGCATTTGAAATTTCACATTTCTGGCATACAAATTTTATTTCTGATCATGGTTTCTAAAAATTCAGCCAAAATTGTACAACTTTTGTATTTACACCTTTCTTTTACCTGTAAAGGTAAAGGCTGTAGGTGGGGTGTCAATATATAAAAAAACACCGTGTACCTATCTTTATTTTTAACTAAATTCCAATGTGCCTAGGTGTATAATATCATCGTAACATTTTATAGGTAGTGTCGAGATTCAAACATACAAAATATCTAATAAATACATAACACAAATAGCCAGTTAACGGCAATTAAAGTCAAGATAAATTAACGAGTAGGTACCAAGAAATACAGTTTTACACAAAATATATTTATAAATGATAGTGATTTTTCCAAAACTGTATACAAATATCGATATTATTGAAAAATAGCTTTTTAATGTGTACATTTTGGACCCCCTGCAGATATTAACCATGGAATGATATTCTAATGAGAATATAATTTTGTCATTCTTTTTTATCAGGAGTTGAATTACCACCGACAGAGCTGGAAAGAGCCTCTTTAAACGGGGAAAACGATTTCAGGTTCTCAAGAAAATCTTCATTAGAAACCTCAACAAGGTAATGGAGTATCTAGAATAACTATTTTATATATGTATGAATCTGTCTTCCAAGAATCTTCGAATTTTGTGACCATGAACCGTCTACAAAATCTAATTGAATTATAAATTTAAATTCATCATCCACCTACATTAGAATGTACCAAAATGTTCACATAAGAATTAATATCAATAAACCCCGCATAATAAAATGAAATATTATTTAAATATATACGTTTTTGATTCCCGAAGCAGTAACTGGCAAAATATAATGATGACGAGATTTTAACTTATTTCCATGTCCAGCCATGAATACTAATTTGGATTTAATAGAGCTGGTCATTTCTTGATGATCGATTTGCATGCGTCAACCCCAATCGTATTATTTTTGCCCGGAAAAAGTTTCTTCTCCCCCCCAAACCTTATTTCAAAGTTGTCAGGTATAGAAACTTTCCTAGCGGGTAAAATTCGTTTTCTACATCAATAAGCGTCGGCAAGTTTGCTAGCTACGGAATTTTAAAACGGCGGAACAACGTTAAAATCATACTTCGCGAGAATATTAAGTGGCTCGTGGTCTTTTGGTTTATTATTGTACACGAGAATAACTTACCGGTAATAAAGTTAGCTGCGAAGTCCAACAAATCGGTTTAAACGAGCCGCGCATCGTCGCCTCCTGGAAACTGTGAAACTGATTATCCCAATCGTACGACACCAATCTCGATTCCAGTGTCATTCCTGCTAATTCTGGGGGCGCTGCTATTCGAACAGGATTTGAACCGCTGCAAAAAAAAAGAAACAGTTTGTTAATCGATTGAAATAATTAGACTTAATTCCAAATGAAATTATGACTAATTACTACTCCTCTCGTGACACTGAAAGCTCCCCGTAAACCATTTAAATCTAAATTCTCGACTCACGTGTCTGTTTCTCTTGAAATTGGCTAGAAATTTCCTTCAATTGTCTAATAGTTTCCCATTGTCGTTACACAATGAGGAGATAATACAGTTCCAGAACCATCAACATTTCTATTAAGAAGCTGATGCCATTGTTCTTTATTTTTCGAGAATAGATTAGACGGTTTTAGATTAAAGCGATTTAAGTGTTTTTGAATGCCGAAAAAGAAACTTGTTTTTCGGGATTTACGCATAAAGTCACTAATTTTGCAATGTCGAAACTTCAATGTGGAAACTAGTAAGCTAATAGGATCATAATCCGGGGAGATATGACTTCACATTAATGAGAAGGCGAATTACTGGCTGCCTAATACAGTTTAGAGAACTAAGCCTTTTCAGGATTTAGGACGAATATATAGAGCAGTCGATAAGCTATTATGGACTGATATTTAATCCTTTGCTCAAATTTCACTTTTCGATCCAGGAAGTCTTGGTTATTTTGGGGTATTTGATTTAAGATTTTAGTACCTATGTAATGATACTATAATCAACCTTCAAAAGGCGAATTGATAGCTTGAACCTTGATTTTTGTGGTAGAAAATAGATTGATTTATTTTTCAGGAATAATCTAATAAGAATCAAATCTCAACATCAAGTGTACCTTCTCAGCATGAAGAAACTTATTAGAATATTTTCCAGAAGTAAGTAAGTCACAGTAAAATCGTATCATACTATACTATATCTGATACTATGTGGTTGTATGTTTCTAGACACTGCTAGAATATGAAATACGAGTGATTCTACTCTGTATGACAATGAGGAGAAAAGTCAAATTTCCATGCGAAGTATCCACGCTAGTTACAGACCAGTTTCAAAATCATTAATTCTCGTCATTGCAACATAAGCCAGGATACCAAAACAAGATTGGAATAACATCCATAATGCCTCTAGTGAAGTATCCAACTGTCTTCACTGTAGGTATACTTGACGCTTGTACTCTGACTTTTCCTTTTGAAAAATATTCTGATTGGAGATGAGGTTAGTCAAGAACTTCATAAGGTTCCTAGGACTACAAATTTCAATAAATCTATATACTTACGGGTTAAGTTCTTGAATCCCCAAAGAGTGCAGTACAGTCGGCAAACTAGGCAAACTATGGCAAGCAGCTAAAGCCTTCTGCCTAGGATAATACAGTCCCATTACAAGACAAGTTTCCTCGCGACTTGTCAAACCTCCCAACGTAATAGCACTCCTACCGGAACTGTTATAAGTACACTCAGTAATTAAATGATCACCAGGCAAAATCCTCACGGGCACTCCGAGCTTTCTATACTCTTGATAATCCGAATCGACGTTGTCGTCACTAACGACGGGCGCTAGCTCCGTATTGCCGCGAATATGTTTCAAGGCCACTTGTTTACCGATTTTGTGGGTTTTCATCACTACCGCGAACATATTGATGCCGGAATGCGGAAACGCTTGTCCGGTACAGTCGGACACGCAATGTCCCGAAGACACGACACGATTTTGACCAGGCGGAATAATGTGACGCCAATTCGGGTCCATGCCTATTGAAATGACACCGGCGTCGTGACGGCGTAGTTCGGGGGTGTAAAACAAACGCAAACCGGAACCATCGATGGAGCCTACGTTACCGTCCATTGGGACTGTGTAGTGAGTTTCCATAAGGTAATATCTGAAAGAGAATAATTGATAAATAAATTGAATTCTATTTACTAGTGCTAAATAATACTCTAGCCAATAAAGATAACTAATTACCTCCATTAAAATAAAATCATCGAACATAATTTCATATCAAAATGAGGGAAATTCACATCGTATTATATAATATGCATTAGAAACTCTAAATCTACATACTTATTGCTCGAATCCAAAGGATAGCCGGCCTCGGGTGGAAAACTAAATCCTTCAGACCCTTTGGCCCAGCTAGCCACAACTGTATTGCACATGAACGGTTGAGAATGTGACTCGTGACATTGTCGGCCCGGTGTATCGGCCAGCTTCTCGACGTGAGTATTATCCTGGCATTCGTAAAGGACGACGTGTTGAAGCCCGTTTGTGCCTGTTACGCTCTGGAGCGGTTCGTACTGGAACAAAAGAATATGACGGTTAATAAATTTGAATGAATACTGTTTACCCTCTATGTGTTTGTAAAAAAAAAGTTGTTTAGTCATTCCATTCGTGTTTTATGAACCCTAGTTTCTATACTGGACAAGTTGTAGCCGAACAAGAAAATTACATATACCTACAAAAATAAAGAATAGAGATACAAAGGGAATTTGACAAAATAAACCGATATCATCGTTCGACGCGATCTGAGAACCCCCCAAAAAGATAATATGGAAAATGCAAAAGTAATATAACGTTTGTTCCGATTTTTCGGAATTTTTCTTCTTTTGATTGATTACGCAATTTGTGCCATTTTATAAGTCCTTATAGTTGGAAGATTTTCTTCATTAATTAACAAAAGGGAGCCAACTTCCAAGATTCAGCATATTGCGTCGCAATGTTGTTGGTTTCTGTATCTTTCTATACTGCTTTCTGCTGCTCATCTGATAATCACCAGAATTCTGTTCTTTAAACCCAGGTAACACCTCCTCTCTGTGTAGTTTGGGAAAGTACCTAAAGTCTAAATTACCCTTCTTTTTTTTTACTTTCATTTTCGTGTATCAATCTCCTTATAGTCTATGGAAAAAGTTCCTATGCACTGTAACATTGCAAATGTCAATTGCTTTTTTTTATATAAATAATTTTTACATTTTATAATTTCATATAATTATTCAGCCATATGGCGGCATCTATTGCCGGCTGAATTAATTGGTTTATCGGTGACCTCGAGAAGGCCATAGGCGCTTTCTTTTGTACTACCTTGATGTACTCGACCCTAGTACTTCGTTGCTCTTTAACCTCGTTAATAGTTTTCGAACGTAGTACTTTTCACATAGCTGAGGGTTGACACGTTGTTCTTCAAAAATGTCAAGTGAAATCTATTCTGGAAGATAAAATTGAAGAGTTCCTTTTCTAATTTGGCCGTTGCCCTGAAAAGATCCGACTGTGGCCTAAGGGAGCCAGTCATCTTCCGAAGTGAATTATCGATTCCCGTTCTCCTGGAAAAAGTACCTTATCGGCCTTCAGGCATTATCGTAACGAAATAAAGTTGGCTATAGCTATATACCGAGCATATTATGGGCCTCTTGTTAATTGATTAACCAAAGGAGTAACAGCACTTTATCATATATAAATAACATTTTGTATGTCGAGGATGTAGCCAACTTCCAAATTGTGTACAAAAACTTCTGCGGATTTCCCCTTACTTCCTCCTTGGCAATTGTAATGTGAAATTTTATATCAACGGGTAATATTTTTATAATGTTGAACCTCGTGCTGAATAATGCAGTAGAAGTGAATTAATATACCCTTGCGCATCGTATTAAATAAGAAGAGGTCGGGGGGTCAATTCTTGAATATTCTTGCATACGAGAGTTGATTCTATTGTAGTTTGTTATCAAGTTCTTTCATTACACCCTTGTATATGGGCAATTCTGTT
The DNA here is from genome assembly GCA_917834065.1 of Ceutorhynchus assimilis. Lineage (NCBI taxonomy): Eukaryota > Metazoa > Arthropoda > Insecta > Coleoptera > Curculionidae > Ceutorhynchus > Ceutorhynchus assimilis. The sequence goes on from OU892281.1 coordinate 13,476,477, forward strand.
TCTGTAAAAAATAAGACACCTGTGAGTTTGTCAATTTTTTTAGGGGTTTGCTACTTTTGTTCAAGAGAAAGTGAATAAAAAGTTAACGTAAAAGTTTAGATTACATTAGAAAACAATTAAAATAATTCTAGTAGATTTTTATCTATTCTCTTTTATTCCACGTTGTTTTTCATTGTGATTTCATTGTAAAGTGAATATGATCTTTTGGGTGTATTCGGCTGATTGGTTGAACTGGTTGAAATGCAGTATATGCAAGTATAAAAAACACAGGATCGTTTTCCTGTGGGGTTTGGTTTCTAAAACGTTTTTTTTTTTCTCGACAGTAGTCTAGCAGGCGAGTCCTTTTTATTTTTAATAATTTTTGCTCTATATTTTTGGATTCTCCCTCATAAATTTTTCAATATATTTTGCTATCAATGCATATTATCATATCCTTATTAAGTTTTTACCTGATAAATCTTATCTTATCTATTCTTGAAAAATAAATATTATATTTTAATTTTTTATCTAATTGTAGGCTTCCATTTTGTGCGATTGGTAGTGCCACGTTTATCTGAGGTAAGTCAATTCGGATTTTTGGACTAATAAATAAGGTACTGCTGCTCTGGTTTTCAGAATCAATTGTTAGTGTGGGAATATTGGACCATTCGCTCTTAATAGAGTCGGTGAAAACCAAATTTTTGTGTCCATCCCTATCAACTCTTTATTGAATCCAGGCAGAGGCCTGAATAGCCATTTTCTCTTTGACTCCGTCAATTATTATCTCGACTAAAGGGTGTAATTTTTTTTAATAGAAATCCAAACAGGTCAAAAATTCAGTTAAAAAGTTTTAATTAAAACACCTCAAAAATTTTGACACATTCTGGATTTGATTGATTTCATCGTCAGGTTTATCTTGTAGTATCCATGGTAGCTACCTTTATTTGAAAGGAAAATTTTGTCTATTTGGAGGAGAATCCAAAGATTTAATTTCCTATTGTTTTACCTTATTTTGTTCATATTTTTGCTCAATCATAACGAGCATTTTAATTTAATCTTGCTGTTATTATTCTAATGTTACTATTATTTTTTTTTTTAAATATTAAAATATATTTTTTTTTTCTTCAATTTGCAATAGCTGTTCGTACCTGTTGGAAGGGAGTGTCTGTACAACAATAGTTTTTATTAAAATTCAATTTCAATTTCCTTTGCAAGACACTCACTTTTTAACAGAATTCAGGGATTTAATATTCCAAATATTGGTGAACCTGATAGTGCCTTATTCTCTCCTGTGTACCTACTCGACCTAAAGATCACTGTTTGGAGTCTGGTTCAGCTGGAGTGACGTCACCCCAGCAATCTATCCTCTTTCCTGGATACAGGAAACAACACGAAGAGCTCCAGTTCACGAAAGTGAAACCCCAACACACATTGAAGAGTTCTGGATTGGAAAGCTACATGGTACAGATTCACCGGAAAAACCAAGTTGTCAACACTCAAATTTTACAGAAAGTAACATTTACTTTTTACTCTATGTTACTTTATAACATTGTATACAAAATAAAATTATTGTTTATTGGATTTTGAGTGGTTTCATTTGCACATAAAGGGACTACACGTTATTTTAATTTTTTGAATTCCACGACCCTAGGTTATCTTGTCTTAAAGTCCAAATATTCAATTAATTTGTAACAAATTGGCGCCCAACGTGGGGCCAATGCGAACAGGAAATTCTAAGGCTGGTTATAACAACCAGAACAGATGGAATGCCTACACGACCTGGAAGCTCTATCGTTAAGGAATAACAAGATAAAGCTCCTGTGGGTTCCTGGGCATTTGGGGATAGAAGGCAATGGAAATACTGACGAACTGGCCAGAGCGGGCGCAGCTGCACCCTACAAAAGACCAAAACCCTCATTTGGGATATTGAAGCAGGTTATAAAGATGGCAGTTGACCCATTTACACCTTGACTTTTGACGGTTGAAAACCCCTCAAAGATACTAAAAATCTGAAGTAATGTTAGTAACGCGTACTCAGACAAGACGAGTGGTAGAACTACTAACAGGACACTGCCAGCTTGAAGCGCACATGTATAAAATGATAGTCCGCAATGGCCCAATAACATATAGACTGTGTGGTGGACAGGACAAAACCGCCTTACACATAATATACGACTGTGAAGCACTGGCTCGCAGGACAAAACGCAGTGCAAATTGGAACGCGAGCTCGCCTTAAACCAACCAACCACATAAAATATTATTTCATCAAGAAATGTTAGTTGTAATTGCCATATTCATTAAAGTCCCTCCTGTTGTATTTACCGTTTTAAAAATGAGCTCGAGCACGCTCTTGCCAGTCGCGTTAAGAGACATTAGCTAGATTAAACACAAAACTATTTATTTTGCTTAGCTCGCTGGGCTTTATTAAGTTATATTTTTAGTACTCTGTAAACATTTAGTGTCGCAGCATTAATGCGATCGCTGTCGTTTCCTAACAGTGCCCAGTTTATGAATTTATGATTCTGCTTGACGCTAATTTGAAAAGTTATCGCCCCGTATCAAACTTTTAACTGTACGTCCGGCAAATTTTTCATAGCAGCAGCCGGGCACATCAAAAATTCAATGCTGTAAGTGAAAAGTTGTGTCGGAACTTTCGAATTGACTATACGCTGGAAAGAATACGAAACATCAACAACTTTTCGAATCGATATTATGAAGTGTATATGCATGCGCTTTTCGCGACTCTCTATTACTGGGTCATTGCATTGTCGGTAATTGGAAAATATGCTCAATTTTTTTTTTCCGGACAAGGACAAAAAATTTGCTCGATTGTTGTAGCACGAAAACCAATTTTATATTAAATCAAGGTATTGTCCTCTGGCGGTCGTAGAAAACGACGTGCTGAAAGTCCCCCATGAAACTCAGTTTTGAATCCCGCAGGAGTTGGACTCGTGAATCTGAAGCATAAAAGTTTTCCAGAAAAAGGAACGCCGGACTGGATGGGTGTAATTTTATTGTTTTTATGGATTTTATATTTTTAGCAGACATGTCGCGGATTATTGATAGAAGTCTCATCCATTGCATTTATCGATTTATTGACAGAAATATCAAGAGAAATTGACAGGTTTCGTAGTTTCGTAGCATCGACATTGGATGATTAAATTGACCAGCAAAAAGTCAGCAGATAACGGATGAATGAGATTCTAATTTTTTTTTTTCTGAGAAATTAGGTCTGTTCTCACAGAAGTCTCTGACAGTTTGAGAAACAATGACACCTTAACACAGGTAGACATAATCATAAGCTGATGTTTGTTCTGATGACAAGTCAGACCCATGAGCAAAGAGAGATCAGGATGCAGTATAATGTTTGAGGATGCAATTAATATGGTTGAATTATCAGTGGACTGTATGGCGAATATTGCTTCCTTATTACACGAAAAAAATAAGAAATAAAGTGAGGTCATGCAAAAAGGTTGTTTGTCGCTTACCCAATTTGGCTTCTGTGGTCTAGTAACTTTGGGGCGCCCCTTGAAGGCTTAAACACACGATCAATTGTTAAACAGCGAAAAATGGACGAAAAACTCAACGATCGCGAAAATCTTTTGCGAAAAAGGACCCCCGAATGGAGTGGGTTCGCACCAAACCAAATCAATCGTATCGATGGTACTGTCAGTACTGTTCTACCTTTTTCGCTAGGTATTCCTAGGAGGTGCGCAATGCGCTTCTATCCTTTAGCGATATATGGAACGCAAAATGCATGCCTCTATTACACACAGTCGAATTTCACTCACAAGAAAGTTAACGCAAAATCATTGAATCAACAATGTTCAACCAACAAGAACCCGAATTACAAATAAGTGTTCATAGAACACACAACAGCATTTTTGTATGTATTGATCCGGTTTTAGCTACACTCTACACTCCAAAAAAAAAGAGCATTTTAAACGTCAATCCCCGCATGTTTTATTCGGGCATAGTAAAAAACCGCATCACCTGTCCGACTCTTTTTTGTTTTGTTTTGTTGTATCCAGATTGAATCCAGAGAGAACGTTCCGTTCAGTCATTACATCAAAAACCAGGAATTATGTCGGTCTATGAATTGAAGCTCAGCGTTTCGCTTTTATAACTTTTTACCCTGACAGAACTTCGCCCAGGAAAATAATCGTTAATCTTCATTCAGTGTGCTCTCTATGTTTTTTTTTTCACGAATTCAGCGGCTCTTTTATCGCGCCACACTTCAGTGGGGGGTTAGAATTCAAATGAATTTATTTCATTGCTTTTCGAATGCCATAAAGGGACCTCGTATAGAGGGTATATAAAGTTGTATTATAGAGAGAAATCCGGGGAATTTAAAGAGTGAAAATAACATAAAATAAAATATGTGCTGGAGTTGATCATTATGGACTTTTTTTTGGGTCTTCTCCAACGTAGAAGACATGATGGAGGAATCATTTAGTCTCTCCATTGTATTTGGTATCTTAGGACCAAAAACTTCCGAAGCTTATAAAAAAATTGATAGTCCTTTCAGTTATACCAACTTTCTAAAAAAAATCGAAAATGAATATAGAGGACATGATGGAAGAATCATTTAGTCTCTCTATTGTATTTGAAAAATCACAACTCCATTATCGTAGACTTTCTGCTGATAAAGTTCTGGTATCTTAAAGCCAAAAACTTCCGGAACTTATAAAAAAATTGTTTGTCCTTTCAGGTATACCAATTTTCCAGAAAAAAAAACAAAAATAAAAGTATAAAACATGATAGAAGAATCTTCAAGTCTCTCTATTGTATTCGAATAATCACAACTTCATTATCCTTGACTTTTCGCTGATGAAGTTTTGGTATCTTATGGCCAAAACCTTCCGAAGCTAATAAACAAATTGGTAGTCTTTCCAAGTATACCAACTTTCCAGAAAAAAAATCATAAATGATGACAAAGAGAATCATTTATTCTCTTTATTGTATTTGAAAAATCACAACTTCATTATCCTTGACTTTTTGCTGATGAAGTTTCGGTATCTTAGAGCTAAAAACTCCCGGAACTTATAAAAAAAAGTAGTAGTCCTTTCAGGTATACCAACTTTCCAGGAAAAAAATCGAAAATGAAAGTAGAGGAGATGATGGAAGAATCATTTAGTCTCTCCATTGTATTTGAAAAATCACAATTTCTTTTGGTATCTTGGAGCCAAAAACTTCCGAAGCTTATGAAAAAATTGGACGCCTTTCAGGCATACCAACTTTCCAGACAGGGCCGCCGCTAGGGTGACAATTTTCGCCGCCTCACTCTAATCTAAATGATCTAAAGTACAAAATTAAGAGCGTTGGAATGGAGTACAATTTTTACACTTTCAACGTATGAAGCGTGGATCGTGGTAACGACGAAGGAAGGACCACACAGAAGAGAAACGTGCATCTGTAGTGACATCGCAAGAGTATCGGCGCTTGACAATAATAGGCAATCCTCCTTGCCTATAATCCTTGGTTTGTTTCAATCGTTCGTTGGCTATCTTTCTCCGTCTCTCCATACGGTATATCTTCCTTCTCTCTCGGGTAACGAAATTTGCCAAAACGTGACGCGTCTTTCAGTTCACTCTCCATTCCCGTCCAAATATGAGACTTCTTAGGTGGCGAAATTTCACTTCAAAAAATCGAGTTTTCAACTGCTTTGAATTTTGATTTCAAAATTTTCAAGCCGCAAATCACAAAACTTCAAAACAGTTACTCCTTCAGAGCCAGAATGGAAAGAACCGTTCTAGAACAATCCCAGAATTGTACCATCGTCACCAAAAGGAACTGGGACAGCATCATATTAGCTCTTGTACTATTAAATGATTTTTAGTGTCAAATATTTATCAAACTATGAATTAAATCCATTGAAATGAATGATGGTAGAATTAGTCCAGGAGATTAATATGAGTTATTTTTGTCCCAGATACTTTTGGTGACGATAATACTTATAGTTCTAAATAAACCAGAACACTTTCAACACAGTTCGATTCCGATTCTAAAAAAACGAAAACGCGTTTTATAACATGCGCCTGTGCAGAATGATTACAAACTGGTTCTGAGTGGAACCAGCAAAACATGGATAGGAATAGAAATCTCAAAAGTGGGAAATGGGGAAATCCCGAAATCTCAGTACTCAATATAAATAATTGTTCATCCATTTATATTTCGCATTACAAGTGTCACATTCGAAAGGATAAACATCCGAGTGAGTCTTTAGATGTTGCTTCAAATATCCGATCTGTTTAAATTTTGCATTACAAGTGTCACATTCGAAAGGATAAACATTGGAGTGAGTTGGTAAATGTTCCTTTATACTGCCCTTCCATTTAAATATCGCATTACAAGTGTCACATTGGAAAGGTCCATCATCCGAGTGTACCTTTAGATATTGGTTCAAACTTTGTTTAAATTTAAATTTCGCTTCACAAGTGTCACATTGGAAAGGATGATCATCCGAGTGAGTTTGCCTTGACTTTTTGCTGATGAAGTTTTGGTATCTTGCTACTTTTGCTCTTGAACTATTAAATAATTTTTAGTGTCAAATAGTTATCAAACTATGAATTAAATCCATTGAAATGAATGATGGTAGAATTAGTCCAGGAGATTAATATGAGTTATTTTTGTGCCAGATACTTTTGGTGATGATGGTACTCATATAGTTCTAAATAAACCAGAACACTTTCAACACAGTTCGATTCCGATTCTAAAAAAACGAAAACGCGTTTTATAACATGCGCCTGTGCAGAATGATTAAAAACTGGTTCTGAGTGGAACCAGCAAAACATGGATAGGAATAGAAATGTCAAAAGTGGAAAATGGGGAAATCCCAAAATCTCAGTACTCAATATAAATAATTGTTCATCTATTTATATTTCGCATTACAAGTGTCACATTCGAAAGGATAAACATCCGTATGAGTCTTTAGATATTGCTTCAAATATCCGATCTGTTTAAATTTTGCATTACAAGTGTCACATTCGAAAGGATAAACATTGGAGTGAGTTGGTAGATGTTCCTTCATACTGCCCTTCCATTTAAATATCGCATTACAAGAGTCACATTGGAAAGGTCCATCATCCGAGTGTACCTTTAGATATTGGTTCAAACTTTGTTTAAATTTAAATTTCGCTTCACAAGTGTCACATTGGATAAGATGATAATCCGAGTGAGTTTTGCCTTGACTTTTTGCTGATGAAGTTTGGTATCTTAGTGCCAAAAACTTCTGGAGCTAATAAAAAAATTGGTAGACCTTCCAGTTACACCAACGATCCAGAAAATAGATCAAAACGAAAGTAGATGACATAGTGGGAGAATCATTTATTCTCTCTATTGTATTTGAAAAATCACAACTTTATTATCCTTGACTTTTTGCTGATGAAGTTTTGGTATCTTAGAGCCAAAAACTTTCGGAACTCACTCAATCTTTCTATTGTATTTGGATAATCACAAGAAAAGATGACTTCAGAAACTGTGAAATTTCATATTATTAATATTAATAAGTACCTAATAATGTGTTATTAAATAACCACATATTATTATTTTTCGTTGCGACAAAACTAATTCAATTTTCACATAATCACCTACTGCAACTTGTCTACTTCATGTTTATGTTTTAAAATTTAATTTGAGTTTTAATTGGACATGAAGTTACGTCGGCTTAATTAGATGCCCTGAATTTTAATAAATTTGCCTGGCATGTAACGTTTTCCATTAAATTTTGAATTGAGCCGAGTTAAGTTGAAATGCAAATGAAGGCTAACTTCATTCAAAGTGAATATAAAAAAAATATATTGTTATTGTGCCATTATATCGAATTTGTTTGCCTGAAAAACAAATATTTTGTATGTTGGGTTCATCAATTATTCAAAAAGACATTTTCTTTTATTTTGGACCTAACCTAGTTTAGTATATGGAGCGCGCTAAGGCATTATTACCCATCTAAAATATTTATCGTAAATTGCTTTCGAACAATATCCAACATAACAGAAGGCCCTTGTTATAACTTTTGTGGCCGCAAATTCTTTCGAACATGATTATTTTAAAATGTAGAACAATCAGCGCCTCGAGCATGTATAAAACTTTGTTCAAAAACTTGTTCCTGTATATAACATTGCAGTTGAACATTTTGTGAGAAGTTTAAATTGAAAAAAAACCCACCCTCTCTTCGTAAAGAACTTTTGTCTTCGTGATAGCGACATTTTAACTTTAAAAACTGTAGTAAATAAGACGTGAGCGAAAACTTCCAAGTTTTATATGCCTTTTTGTTGAAACGTCATATTTGTGAATATTTAAACGTAATATTTTACTTCTAGTCAATGTAGTTCAGTGGCAGATTTGCTTTTCGTGCGCGTACATTCAATTTTTGAAAAGCCCCTTCGAGAAATAGAAAGCCTCGTACCTTTTTGAAATCCCCAAAGATGGGGATGCAAATTACGTAGTTTCGAAGTCTCCGGGCAAATTTTCCTTTTCCGAATTTAACGCCCGCGCTGACATTTTGCACAAAAGATTTTTGAGCAAGATAACAATCTGAACTGGTTTAAAATATTTTAACCCCCCCGATAACTGGGCCATCTGTTTTCAACCCTCCGAGAAAAAAAATATATTTAAATTTATTTAATTTCACGTGGGCTTTGTTATTTAAATTCCTGAATGATTCTCAAATTGATTTTTCTTTTGACGAAATGACAACCGAGTACATCCCCCTCTGTTTCAATTTTCTCCGCTTATAATCAGCCCGATTTTCTTTATATATATATAAAAAAAAAACAATCTGAATATCAATTTTATTTCAGCTTCTTTACAGGGAGGGTTGTTTTCAAAAAAAATACCAGAGATACAAATTATGTGCGTATTTTAATATTTTCTTATGCCTAACGTGAAGAGATATATTTACATTTATCATGTCTGATTTGGTGTATTTGAGTCACGGATTCTGTTTGAAATTTTTGCTCAAAGGGATTTTTTTGGTAAACAGTGTTGTCTCATCAAAAAATATATATATCTAATGTATAAAATTCTCATGCCACAGTTTTAGTTACCTTCGTCCTCCGAAACGGCTTTGCCGATTTTTATGAAATTTTATATGTATATTCGGTAGGTCTGAGAATAGGTTTTAAGCTATTTTTTATACCCCTAAGTGATAAGGGTGGTCCACCCCAAAATTTTTTAATTTTTTCTTGCTTTTCACCACTATATAACTCAACTTATTTTTGTTTATTCCATTCAACCGACGTAACAGTATTATCCTATAGCATTTTCGGCTTTACTGCTCCCAGAGCGCTCTCTTTTTGGGCGGTGACGTCACAGATCTCTGCGGAAGGGCTCCGAGAGCGATTATGATCCAAGCGAGGCACCCTATTTCAAATCAATAACCAAATGATGTAAAATTTTAATTTTAGGTGATTTCTGATCCAGAGAGTAAACATTAATTTTCTTCAACCAAGGCCAAATTCACCATTGAAAAAAACTGAATTTAATTCATCTACTAGATACGTTAACACAACATTTAATAGGTATTTAATAATTCATAAGGCGGTACGAAGTTCGCCGGTTCAGCTAGTATATATATATATATTTTTTTTTTCAACTTGTAACCAAGTCCAAAATTGAAATTTATCAAAAATGGTCACTTGTCTTTGAATGTTCCAAATGCTAGGGCACCCAGGTTGTGAGAGCAATAATTGCAGTTTAAAGGACTATAAAGATCCTTGACACTTGACAGTCTTGCAAAGTGTAAAGGAGCTCATTATACTAAAATTAGAAAATGACCAGGACTTTTATACTTCAGTTGTTCACATTTCAGTTCTAGAACAGCCAGGAATGGAATTTGTTTAGTTTCTGTCCTGCAATCTCTAGTACTCAAAAATCGGCTCTTTGAAGCCGCTGTAGTTCAAATTTGACTCTAATTAAGGAGTCTAGTAATCACTGCTCCCGTTCCCTCTCAATGGAACGAGGAAGATTCGGAATTACTTCATAGGGAGCACACAACATTTAGATCGATTGAGGTGAAGCTTTGAAGCTACAAGTCCGTCAAAAACTCGTTGTAAATCAGAAAGGTGTTCTTGGTAAATTCTGGATAATACGATTAAATCGTCTATATAAGCTAATATGGTCAAATCTTGGAGTCCGGATTTGAATCGATCAATGAGTCTTTGGATGATGGAGGGTGCATTTTTCATTCCAAATGGCATCCTCCTATAACGAAAAATTTCAAATGGGCAAATAAATGCTGTTTCATCTCAGTCAGATTCGCGGACAGAGACTTGATGGTATCCCGATTTTAAATCAAGAGTGGTTATATATATACTTTGTATGTTTTGCAGTGTGTAATAGATCATCAATCCTAGGAAGTGGGTATTTATCGGAAACTGTTTTCTCATTTAGGAGTTGATAATTGACACAAAGGCGAATACTACCATCAGGTTTAGGTACTAGAACAACTGGAGTAGCATATGGGAATTCGCATTCTTCTATGATTCCATCTTGCAGAAGCTTATCCAGTTCTGCCCTCAATATGTTTTTGTTTTGTTCAGACATCCGATAAGGTGGTACAGAAATTGGAATATCATCAGTCAGTTTTACTGTATGTTCTGCATATGATGTTGGCTCAGTACCGGATGTGAATAATTCAGCAAATTGGTGCAGTAAGAATTTGTTGCTTTTTCGGTTGGCTTAGTTGTACACCTTCATTTTCTCTCAATTGTGATGCATTCAGTTGTACAGAAAACATTGGAGTAGATTCCGCAGTAGTTATTACATAGCTAGTCTCATCTTCAAATAAATACGAAAATTGTGGAGTTTCAGCATAATACAATTGTCCCTGAGGAATGTCTATCACAATATTGACAAGTTCAATGAAGTCTAAACCAAGTGACGTCCTACTATTAATATGTTCTGGAATAGCAACAAGTGATGTTGAAATAATTTTATCATTCAGAATGTTTTCAACACTAAAAACAAGAGAAGTTACAGTCCTCTCTATGCCATCTGTAAGTTTAATCAACAATTGTTGTTGAATATAAGATACAAAACAGTTTGAAATTCTTATTAAATAAAAAATAAAATATACTCACTCGAATCAAATGATGTTTTCTGTTAATACTCGGCGGAATCCTAAACACCCGGCACCAGTACAGCGTGTCGCCGGGAATCGAAGGTGGTTCGACGGCGGGATTTCTCATTTCCCACACCCGCGCAGTTTCTTCGGGACTCGGCGCGTCTTGGTCTGCGCGCTGCACCAAATAGAGCGACTGCGCACCCCTGTTGGCCAACTCGTGCCGGGGCAACGATTTCGGACCGACTGCGCCGCCAGCAGGTTCGTCTTTGTGGAACGCCCAAACGATGCGCATCGTGTCGTTCTGGAAAAAAAAAATATATTCAGAGGATGTAGGTTGTTATAGTGTTGCTATTCATTAAACGAAAAAAAAAGGGGAATATTTAAACGTAATGATAGCTTAAGCGACCGACACCTCACGTATTTTAAATTGGTGTTGCGGCGAAAATGAGATCATCGGATTAATAAAGTGTGTACTTAAAAATGTAGGCTGTTCTCGCATGCTTCGACGAGATATTGCGTATACTAACAATAATATTCCATATTATTTTATAGCAATTGCCTCGATGGCAAGAACTTTTCTTTTATTTATTTACAATTTATAATTTTTATATTGTGCTATATTGTATTGCTGATACATCGATTCTGTTTATTATTGTATATTCAGTAAATATCAATATAGTTGCCCGATATTTGTTTGTTTTCAAAAGTTAATGAATATTTTCAATTTTTAATGAACTCGTTTTTAATCACTTTTTCCTTTGTGTAAGCAAATAATTGGAGTTTGGGTAATATTTGTATTATTAGTTTTCTATTGCATATTTTACACCGAGTCGTCTATGAATTGGAATTTTAGTTTTCAAAATGTTATAAACTACCTATACATTTTCCTATAAACTCTTACGTCGACACCTTTTACATAAGCTGAGATGTAACTAAACTTGCAAGATCCCCAAATTCACATTGTTTGATAAAAAGATCCTGGTTAACGAATCCTGAAAGTTTCAAGTCGATCTGATTCTCCGAAGTATTTTTCAGAATTTTTGAAAGGCGATTTAACGTGAAATTTCAAACTTTTTGTGGGAATTACTTGGAAAAAACCTCATGATTTTATTTATCAGCCTCAAATTGACTTCAAATTCACCTTGTCTGATAAAAAAATCCTGGTTAATGAAGTGAATTTTCCAACTTTTTCTGGTATTTAGTTGGCAACAACTTCATAATTTTATTTCTGATCCTCAAATTGACTTCAAATTTACCTCATTTAATAAGAAGATCCTGGTTAATGAATCCTGGAAGTTTCAAGTCGATCTGATTCTCCGAAGTATTTTTCAGGATTTTTCAAAGGTGATTTAACCTGAATTTTCGAACTTTTTCTGGTATTAAGTTTGAAAAAACCTCATAATTTTATCTCTGAGCTTCCGATTCACTTCAAACTTGGCTTGTTTGATGAAAAAATCCTACTTAATAAATCCTGAAAGTTTGAAATCGATCTGAAACTTTGAAGAAGTATTTTTCAGGATTTTTCAAAGGTGATTTGATGTGGATTTTCCAACTTTTTTTGGTATTAAGTTGGAAAAATCCTCATAATTTTATTTCTGAGCCTCAAATTGACTTCAAATTTACGTTGCTTGATTGAAAGATCCTGATTAACAAATCCTGAAAGTTTTAAGTTGATTTAAAACTCCGAAGTATTTTACAGGATTTTTAAAATGTGATTAATGTGAATTTTCCAACTTTTTCTGGTATTAAGTTGGAGAAAACCTCATAATTTTATTTTTGAGCTTAAGATCGACTTCAAATTCACCAGTTCGATGAAAACATCCTGGTTAATGAATCCTGAAAGTTTCAAGTTGATCTGATACTCGGAAGAATTTTTCGGGATTTTTTAAAAGTGATTTAACGGGAATTTTCCAACTTTTTCTAATATTAAGTTGGAAAAAACCTCATAATTTCATTTCTGAACTTCAGATTGACTTCAAATTTGTCTTCTTTGATAAAAACATCCTAATTAATAAATCCTGAAAGTTTGAAATCGATCTGATGCCCCGAAGTATTTTTCAAGATTTTTCAAAGGTGATTTAACGTAAATTTTGCAACTTTTTCTGGTATTAAGTTGGAAAAAACCTCATAATTTCAGTTCTGAGCCTCAAATTGACTATAAATTTACCTTGCTTGATAAAAAGATCCTGGTTAATGAATCCTGAAAGTCTCAAGTTGATCTGATAGTACGAAGTATTTTTCAGGATTTTTCAAATGTGATTTAACGTGAATTTTCCAATTTTTTTCTGATATTAAGTTCAAAAAAACCTCATAATTTTATTTCTGAGTTTCAGATTCACTTCAAATTTGGCTTGCTTGATGAAAACATCCTGGTTAATAAATCCTGAAAGTTTGAAATCGCTCTGATACTCCAAAGTATTTTTCAGGATTTTTCAAAGGTGATTTAACGTGGATTTTTCAACTTTTTCTGGTATTAAGTTGAAAAAAACGTCATAATTTTATTTCTGAGCTTAAGATTGACTTCAAATTCACTTTGTTGAATAAAAACATCCTGGTTATTCAATTCTGAAAGTTTCAAGTCGATCTGATGCTCTTAAGTATTTTTCAGGATTTTTCAAATGTGATTTAACGTGAATTTTCCAAGTTTTTATGGTATTGAGTTAGAAAAAACCTCATAATTTTATTTCTGAGCTTGACATTGACTTCAAATTTACATTGTTTGATAAAAAGATCCTGGTTAACGAATCCTGAAAATTTCAAGTCGATCTGTTATTCTGAAGTATTTTTCAGAATTTATCAAATGTAATTTAACGTGAATTTTACAACTTTTTCTGGTAGTAAGTTGGAAAAAAACTCATAATTTTATTTCTGAGCCTCAAATTGACTATAAATTTACCTTGCTTGATAAAAAGATACTGGTTAATAAATCCTGGAAGTCTCAAGTTGATCTGATAGTCCGAAGTATTTTTCAGGATTTTTCAAATGTGATTTAACGTGACTTTTCCAATCTTTGATATTAAGTTCAGAAAAACCTCATAATTTTATTTCTGAGTTTCAGATTCACTTCAAATTTGGCTCGCTTGATGAAAACATCCTGGTTAATAAATCCTGAAAGTTTGAAATCGCTCTGATACTCCAAAGTATTTTTCAGGATTTTTTAAAGGTGATTTAACGTGGATTTTTCAACTTTTTCTGGTATTAAGTTGAAAAAAACGTCATAATTTTATTTCTGAGCTTAAGATTGACTTCAAATTCACCTTGTTGGATAAAAACATCTTGATTAATAAATTCTGAAAGTTTCAAGTCGCTCTGATACTCCAAAGTATTTTTTAGGATTTTTCAAATGTGATTTAACGTGAATTTTCCAACTTTTTGTGGTATTGAGTTGGAAAAAACCTCATAATTTTATTTCTGAGCTTCAAATTGACTTCAAATTTACCTTGTTTGATAAAAAGATCCTGGTTAACGAATCCTGAAAGTTTCAAGTCGATCTGATACTCTGAAGTATTTTTCAGAATTTTTCAAAGGTAATTTAACGTGAATTTTTCTGGTATAAAGGAAAAAACCTTATAATTTTATTTCTGAGCCTCGAAATTACCTTGTTCGATAAATAGATTTTGTCAAATTCGTGTCAACTCTGCCAAAAAAAAAATAAAAAATCTGGCTTTCGTGTGGGCATTCTACATTGAACGACATTACATGTCCACAACCTTGGCAGTAAAAACAGATCTAAATAAATTTAAATAAGCCCGTCCATTTGAGTATAACGCATTGTAAAAAGACATTGTTTAAGTCCTTAAAAGCGTCACGAAGATTGATTCAATAAGTGAACAACCGCCTGTCGCAAGTCGCACCATTTAAATTCAATCGTATGTAAATAATTTTAAATCTTAAAGACAATAGTCCAGTATATTTCGTAGCTTTTACATAAATACTGTGTTATTTATACTTTATAAAGCCGAAAGAGAAGAAAAAGAAGCGCCCTGAAACGATCCTGTTTAATTATTCAACAGCGAAATTCTATTTTCTGTTTGCCGTTTGGGAGCTAAAGGCTTTTTGTTTCGGCTGTCTGGAATATATATGCATTTTCCTTGATTTGTTTCTATCTTCTGTGTGCGATATTATACTCGAATATGCATCACTTTGCTTTATGAATATGCTACAGAGAGAACTCTCGAGAGCATATTGAAATTGAAAATACTGCACAAAATTAATAACCTAAAGGAATTTTGAAAATTAATCTTTTTACACAAATAATGTCAGCACACAGTAAAAATATTTATTTATAAGTAGTAAGGAAACCCAAGAAACATGCCATAACCATAACCTCACTTTTTGGCCAAGAGCATTTAGATGTTTTTAAGGGTCAACATTCCAGGAAATATTATCAGCACCTTGATATTGAATAGTCAGTCATTAATCATGTAAAAACCAGCAAATGTTCAATTTATCGGTTTTTCAATATTTGAAATTTGAATGCCATACTTGTCAAAAAATTTTTGGGTTTGGTATAAAATACAACGTAGATACCTACAGCCAAAATTTTACAAAAATGTGAAAAAACTTACCAATAACTGAAACCTTATTGTCAAGTCAGTTCAGTTTTGCATTTCATAAGTTCATGATTTATTAAATATAAATGATTAAAACTAAAATTAATAATATTTATTATACATACGAGCGTTCCATTTTAATATATAAAATTTGTAATTCGTTAAAATGTTATATTGTTGCTTTCGAAAATGAATTAGCAGAAAGGTCGGCTGAACGTTAATAATTTATGAGTTTTAATTATTATTATATTATGAAATGGATGTTGTTCATTATTTTTTTTTTTATATTGGAGAGTTTGGTTAATAATTAGTGTTTTTTTTTTGAGACCTGGTTCTATTACCTCGTTACAATAATTAGAAAATTCTTTGTGTGTAAATGATATACAGTTCGAACTTTACACCAACATTCTTTAATTATTCAGCGGTGACATTTCGTGCTCGGGTTTTGAGAAAGTGGTCTCTCACACCCCAACTTCGACGAATTTAAAATTGCAAATTTTACGTTTAAAAACTTTTTATTTAATCAAATAACTTTGGGGTCCTCTACGCTTTATCAAAGTTTCTAGTTCTTTTTCGAAACTTCCAAAAAGTTTTTTCGATCTCGATTATTAACATTAACTCGTAAAGGAAGGCCTTAAAATCCAAAAATAGTATCCGTATTGCAGATGGAATAAATTAACTTTTGTGACTTTAATTGTGTAGCTTTTATTTTAACCATATTATATGAATCTGGGACATTGCAAATGATGTGCTGGAAAAAATATTCCTTGATTGAATATTTAACGAGCCAACAAAGGATAATGTTGTTGAACTTAAATAAATTATTTTCTATCTACCAGGAATAAAAAATATATAAATTACAGGTTTTTGACTTCGTTGCCTTAAGGGACAGCAAATGATAATGCATTTTTAATGGAGGTTTTTTAGTAGTCATTCGAACTAAATCTATATAGTTACATAATTTTTTTTTAGTGAAAGCTGGAGGAAACAGCAAATTTACATATAAAAATTGTAAACGTCAAATAGACAGAGTCTCTGCCAACAAAAGCTACAAAGATGCTGCGAATAGCCATCTGAGAGTAACAATTATTGACAAGGACGATCCCTATAGCGATAAGAAGAAAAACTGGACAGAACCCTGGCCACCTCCAGTGGAGAGAGTACCTAAGCCACCCATACGTTCACGTCGTGGACATTTACAGGGAAGATCGTCAGGATCACTTGTGATGAAGCTCAAAGAAAAAACATATACCCTATACAGCGGAAGATCAATCGGCATAAGCCTAAAGCTAGTGACGATGGAAAAACTACTGACGAAAGCTACCCTATGAATACCAGGGGAGGAAAAATTCGATCTTGAAAAGAAAGAAATTGTGCTATGTCGCCTGACAGGGCCAGATCCCTCACCTTTCGGTGAAAACATGATGTCTCTTTCACTAAGAGAAGGGGGAACAGCCTGCAAAAGGTCACGTCCTGGTATTTGGTGTTGGGGAAGAGGATGTGAAGACCCTAAAACAAAGATAAGGCTGAGCTACGGGTTCACCTCGCTGATCATGAAACTAAAACCAGAAGGTATTGAGGAGGAGGAGTCCTAGCTTCAGTATATTTCCCAACAGATGCTGAGACGCTATCACCCAACAGGGATCTTGTAGACCTGGTCAAACTGCCAAACCCAGTATCTGGAGCTGGTGATTGGGTGTGACTCCAACTCGCACCATCGGGAAGTCAGGATATAAATCCAAGAGGTAAGTCACTGTATGACACTGCAATAACGGCACAATACCAACTTTCCTCAACTCTCGTAATCAAACAGTAATAGATATAACACTATGCTCAGTATTAATATCAAATTCGATCCATACTTGGCGCGTATCTGATGAAGTTTCTATGTCGGATCACCGATGGATAACTTTCACATTAAACTGCTCGCCTAAAACCACAAGATCTCAAGAAAAACCAATATTTCACAGTACGTGCAAGGTCTGGAAAGGGCTCTACGAGAGGTTGCAGTTAAAATACCCAATGATGACCAAGAATTGGAGCAGTATGCCAATACCATCCAAGGTGCCACCATAACATCCATAGAATATTCCAAAACTCTGGTAACACCTCTGCTTGGTGGTGTCAGGAACTGGAACACGTCAGGGCGACGACAAGAAAAGCTTTCAATAAAGCTAAAAACACTAAACAACCTGAGGATTAGAACCCCTATAGGAATCAGCTCAATCAGTTTAAAAAAGACGTACGACAAAAACAAAGAGATGTCTGGAGGACATACTGCAACGGAATAGAAAACTATGGTGAGGGTGATACTAGGTGAGACAACTGGGATATTTTGTTTAAATTTCCCTCCAAATTCTGTCTGTGCTCAGTGGGTGATTAATATAACCAAGGCACACTTCTCTGTGAAATTTCACGTTTTTTTGTTTAAACTTGAAGGATTTTTAAGATGCAAATTAAATTTAAGGTAAGCCAGTTACTCTCTTATGTTTTTACATAATCTGCAAACAATATATTTTTTAAAAAATTAGTAATATGATGTAATGTTTATACCTTTTGGTGACTAACCTTATTTTCCACATATCCATATTGCCCATTTTTATTATAAATGCGATTTTTAGGGGCTTTCAATTTACGAAACGAAAAAGTATTATGTGAGACAACATACTTCGTACTAAGTGAGACTGTCTCAGTTAGTACTGAGGAAAACCACCTATTTAAAATATTATTTCCTAAAATCTTAACTTTTTAAAAAAACGTTTACTGAATAAAAGTAAATGTTGCAACCATGTATGCGACCTCAAGTTTAGGATTGAACGAGCGCGCCACAGAAAACGAAGGTACCGAAACCGAAGAGGATACAAGAGAATACGCAACTAGAACGAGCTGGACTGGTCCCTTAGAAAACGTGTCGCGTGTCTGTAATTATTCATTATTCAATTTTCATTTTTATTTTGCATCAAAATTGGATTGTTCAATCCAATTTGTTATTAGTGTGTGTGTAAGAAGCGTTCACAGGTTAGTTGATTAATTATTATTTTGTTTGTGAGAGTTCAATTTATTCAAATATAATTTTTACCATTTTTATGTTTTTTTGTTTGTTTATAACATTTTTTTTATAACATTTGCATTGTTCATGTATTTAACAAAAAATCGTTTCATACTGTAAACAACACAGATAAAGAAGTAAATTAGAACCTAAGAAATTATGTGCTGTCTTTTTGTGCTGAGATTTTGATTTTGTGGATTTAGAGCGTGCATTAGGGCCTTGTTGAATTTACTAACATTTTCCTACCCTGGCGAGAGAATATCCTAGCAAATTGAAATAATCAATCTAGAGATATTGGCTCAAAAACAACTGTAGCTGAGTAGCTTCTTGTATGGGACCTCAGTACCTACTGGGAAACTGGCTAACTAACAAAAAAACTCTTCAGTATTGAATATAGGTAGTGTTGATTGAAT
This sequence comes from Ceutorhynchus assimilis, assembly GCA_917834065.1. Classification (NCBI taxonomy): domain Eukaryota; kingdom Metazoa; phylum Arthropoda; class Insecta; order Coleoptera; family Curculionidae; genus Ceutorhynchus; species Ceutorhynchus assimilis. Next base: position 13,495,536 of record OU892281.1, read on the forward strand.
GTAGTGTGTGTAGTTGAAATATTAGCATAAAGACAAAGGATGGTACCTAATTTAAACTTTTATTGGCATAAATTATTGAAATAATGACTCACAATTATTATTAAAATTACCCAGTATGTTTCGATGTTTGAGGAATGTTAGATCGAGGGTTTCTCTGCCGTGCTCTTTCCCCTCGTTAGTTCCAGGATGAGAACGGTACGATTTACTTCAATAATAAAGTAGACGTTTCACAAAGTTTTCGTGTCTTTTACATATCACACCTCTCTTAAATTTCCCTAATATTTGCTATGTCGGGCGCATGTCCATAAAGTAAAATTGAGTAAGTTTCCACAACGTAGGTTCTATTTGTTGTTTAAAGGTAATAAAAATTCTCATCGTTCAATCTTACTGAACGAACCCGGGTATGTTATACTACAGTACTATATCTATACTAAAGTCTGTTTTTTTTTTTAAAGATAATTCCCCAAGTAAAAAATTTAGTAACTATGTTGGCAACACAAGCCTTTTCTACATAAAAAATTTGAAAGCATTGACAATTTTACATTGTATTGCCAACATAATGTCATTTTGACTTTTATCTTTAAGAAAAAACAGATTTTAATACAAATATTGATATGGATATTGTTGAAATTTCATGCTATTTGCACAAACTTCACTTAATTTTAGATGCCGCGGAAGCCTAAACTAAGAAAAATCGGCAATACAAGTGCTGAAACCATGGAGTATGCCGTTAATTTAGTTTGTAATGGAAACTTTTTCTATAAGGGCTGCTGCTGATCAGTGCAATATCAAATTTCAGACGCTAGCGAGGTATGTGAAGAAAAAGCGAGAAAATCCCAACCAAATTATCTGCACAGACAAGTATTCAAGCCTGACCAGGAAAAAATACTCACAGACTATTTAATTACTTGCAATAAGATGGCCTACTGATTAACTGAAGAAGACACAAGTAAGTTAGCCTATGAGCTCGCATTCAAAAATAATTTGAAGGTCCCTTTGTCTTGGGAAAAAAAAAGTGGCTGGTGAAGACTGGCGTTGGGCTTTCGTGGTAAGAAATAAAGAATTATCCATTCGCAAACCAGAGGCATGTAGTCTGTCGCGCCTAACTTCCTTAAATGCACACAATGTTCAGTTATTTTTTTATAATTTGCGAAGAATTTTGGAGAAATACTCTAGTCTGACAGATGGGTCCCGTATGCATCAAAACATTCTGCCGCCCAATCTAGTCATATCCCGGAAATGTGGCTATTTTGAGCGGCATAACGTTACTACATGGGCTAGATCAGGGGTCAGAATGCCGGGACGGCCTGTTGGACTTGTCCGTTAGAAGTGCCGCATGTTTTGATTATTTGTCACTCATTGCTCTATTGAAATTTATGCGAAGACATTTTAATATTTATTCATGATGGAGATGAATGCGATAAAACTACCAACAACGTTTGTTTATTCGAATGTAAGTGAAAACACTTATCGTGCAAAAGGAAAAATAGTACCTATATTAATTGCCGTTTGCACCGACCAATTTATGGAAGGCTTAACGATAAGAAGGTATTCCTTTAAGTGACATTTTCCCATGCAAAAATGTCATTTTAACGTAGACTTATCGTTAAGGCTTCCTTAAAACTTAAAACAGTCGGTGCAAACGGCCATTAATGTAGGTAGGTACCTACTATTTTTCCTTTTCTTATTTTATGTAGGTACGTGTTTTTTTAAATAAGATAAACACCTAGTGCTAAATGTAAATTTATTAACCTCTTATATCCAAAATGGAACATTTCTCAATTACTCCGTTTCAATCAAAAAAATAAGAATTTAATCAATATATTCATGAAAAAAAAATCCATAGGGAACACGAATAAAATCTTAATTTCTGGATTGAATAACACGTACAAAAGACAACTATAGATTTTTCAACATCAAACATTGTTTGTTAAATTTAATACTAATACACTCTGTCCATCAACCTCAAAAAACTGAGATGGTCCTATTCCCAAGAAAGAGGAAACTGGTACTTCGACAGCACCCAGACTCTCAAACACCGAACTTAGTTTTGTTGCCGAGGTCAAATATCTTCGAGTGATACTCGATTGCAAACGAACATGGTACCTACTCTCATATTGCTAAGAGAAGACAGAAAGCATATATCGCCTATGAACAGTGCAGACTATCGGTAGGACCTGGGGGTTCTCCCCCAAGGTAGTTATGTGGATCTATACAACCATCATCAGGCCTATGCCTTCCTATGGGACTATTGTCTTGGGATCGAACAGACCTACTATAAGCCGAAAACTAGACCACATTCAGAGAATGACAAATGACATGCCTCAACATAACTGGTGCGATGAAAACCACACCAACTATACTTGTCAAAGAGGTCGTTCCAACCACAATGATGCGCTTCCGCACTGTTGATATAGAACCAAGTGCAGAAGTCGGTTTGCAGAGACCCCGCATATGGCGTGAGGCAACGAACTCGCTTCCATTGTTGGAGGCCAGAGTGGACACTGCAACACCATGTTTCGTTTCCAAAAAGCACTACGCAATCAACACGAAAGGCGTTGGAAACAACACAGTAGCAGGGGTAAGTAACATCTACACTGATGGTTCCAAAACTCAAACAGGCTCGGGATGCGGAGTATACTCCAAAGCTCCCAAACTGAACCTAGCTTTATTCCTTGGCTCCATGCCTTATATCCTCCAAACAGAAATTACTGGCATAGCCATCGCGGCCGAACAAATAGTCAGCAACAATCACACAAATAGTCAGCAAACACATCACTGACAAGATCGTGCACATCCACACGGACTGCAGACAAGCAGTTCCTCAGTTCCACATCCTTCCTTGTGTGGGGCTTGTAATCAAGAAGACGAGACGATAGAGCACATTCTCTGTGACTGCACTGCTCTTTCGCCAATACGCAGAGCCAGATTAGGCCAATCGTACCCATCACTAGAAGAAATCAGAGGCACCGACCTCGGCCACGTCATCACCTATGTGGAATCGCTAGGCTGGATGACGGGCTAAGGATGACCTCTCCTTTTGTGGAGGCGTACAATGGGCCTAATGTGGCCTAAGTGCTGTGGCATACCATACCACCCTCCCAAACCTACAGATACAGATAGACAGAGTAGAAGTTAATCATTCCAGAGAGTTCTTCTCTAACTGCTGTGGTATGAAAATATCATTGAACTGACTCGAAAGGATAGAATCAAACATCCCGAAGAAGATCGGATTGATCAATTTTATCAACAGCAAAAAAAGTCCTGACACATTTTCTAAATTTCTGTGGTTTCTGAAAAGAAGAGGATGAACTCGCTTAGCAAAGCGACCTACATAACAGAACAAAGCTGAACAAGCTCCAACGACTTTTCTGTATGGCTACAAATCAAGAGGAAGATGAAACAAGGTAATTCAAGAGACAAAGAAGAAGCGATGAATAACAAGCAATGATAGAAACAGCCATTGAAGAAATGAAGACTCACATTGCCAAAATGAAGACCCGGTACCGACAAAATAATGATTGAAATTCAACTGAAAAACAACAAATTATCAGTTGAAGATAGATTGAGAGCCGAAATGCAGAAGCAACGGCTGAAACATGAAAATCATCGCCAACCTTTTCATCAATTTACAACTCATAAATTACTTAAAATAAATTAAAGTTTATCAACATTCCGCTCCATTTTCCATAAATTAAATCTCACTGGCGCTGTACCTAACTGTCCGTGAACTCGATACGAGTATGTTGTGGGAAATTAATTGAGGAAGCCTGGTACACATAATCAAATCAAGTTTTTACTCCATAATAATTAGTATTGATTCTCATAATAAAACAGGAAAACGCAATCATATTCCGGTAAATAGAAAAGCTTGTTTTGGTCGACGATAATTTTAAGTGTCTTGGGAAGATTCTGATTAATTTCATGTGAAATTTAAAGAATTCTCTTAAGCGCGCTCTAATACAATGGAGCCTGATCGACTGCTGCATTCCTGGCCTTCAATAACGTGATTTATGACTCTTCCTGAACATTTAAGTTTTGTGGCCGTTGCGGCGTTAATTGCCGACTTTAAACCTTACTTCTCTTAATTGCTTTTAGACAAATTAGAAAGGAGATTAAAAAAAAGGGGGGGGGGGGTATTAATGAGTTTGTCTTTATGAATTTGAATAAAATCGCAATTGCAATCGGAAGCAAATTAATTTCGTACACAGTAACAGACAATTTGCGCTATTTAGCTGTTGCTTTCCCACGAAATCTAATTTTATTGCAACAGATTCACCGTTAAAACTTCCATGCGTTTTATTCGTTAACTTAATTATCGCTATAAAAGGAGCGGCTGAACAGGTTAATGTAATGTGCGTATTTGGTTACATTAAGCGTGCATATAAAATTGTTATTAGAATGTAACACCGGAATTTTTATACGTGATGTTGGTACCAACTTGGCGATTATACATGCAGTATAGTTTTGGCATGAACTAGTAAATTGAGAGGCAAAAGACTGCTGCAAAAAAACTGATAACACATCTATTTCCTGCACATATGATATCAACTTTATTTCCCCAATTCACGCAATACTAACAACTGCCAACAGGTGTTTTCATATAATTTAAGCCCATTTAGGGCATGTTAGTAAGTCAAATGAAAACGCCCTCAAAATGACTATAATTCCCTTATATAGATATTTATTCGGTTCAGGGTGCAAAATGGGATTTCAAACATCCCAAAAAACCATATGTTTTAAACCGTTAAATACCCCATTAAAATGTCAAGCTTTTCGAAGTCGAACCAAAAAATGTTTCCCTTTAATCCGGCGTTTCCTTTTTCGGGCGTTATCTGCAAGTCATTGGCGAAGAATTCGCTCAGACGTTTTTAGTCGAACTCGTAAACGCTTTTCGAACCTAATTTCAACTGCTCTTTTAAGTGTGGACCCTTTTTTCCATATTTTGCTAATAGCGCCCCCTATTTCTCAAACTTGATCTGACAGCCCTCAACTTGGCACATTTATCTTTCCTCGGTAATCTTGTCAGTCGGTTTTAATGATGAATTATGATGTTGAGTTTTGGGTTATTAAGGGAGATGGGCGGACCATAATTTTTACATTTGAACTGAAAATGTCTTTCTTTTGGATTTTATTCATTGAACTTCAATTCAATGGCGCTCTAAAAATTTCCATTAATACTACGTTATTTATACGAAAACTCAAACTGAATAGGTACTATTGGAATAAAAGAAAAAGGGCCTCTCGGTTTAATTATTCAGCCGGTGACGTTTTGCGCGTTGTACGAGATTTACGAACGTCACGATTTAGAGCTGCAGCAGCTCTCTCTACGGCAAAATATACATTTTCCTGGCTGCCGACTTGTCATATTAAATCTTACTTTGGAACTAGATGCATGCATTCGTATAAATATTTGATTTGTTACGAAATTGAGTTGTTTTAACGGATACAATAGCGATTTTCTAATTTATAAAATTATTGATCTTGAACTTGTCTAATGAAAATATGTGACTGTACCCATAATGTTACTAACGCGTAATTTAGATGTGATATCAGTTATTCTCTGAAAAATTATAATTCGGAGGGTTATGATAATATTCACTCACTGGAAAGGGAGATTTTTTTGAATCTTTAAAACTTCACTTTTCAGACTGCAATATTCGAAGACAGCATTATATGCTTTTCAATTGTAAAGTGGTACATACTCTGGATATTTTATTATCCAGTAACTGACAAGTTTAACGAAATTCCACAGAAACCAATGCAACAAGAACGGAGCGAGGTTCCTAGATTAGAGGAGGTTGAAAAGGCAATCAGACAACTAAAGAACAATAAGTTAGCTGTTACTAACGGCATTCTTTAAAAAACTAACCCAAACATATATCCTGATGAGTGAAATATGGATTACTGAGACCATAACTATGGTACAAAGATGTTCTTAGGGAGAATATGGTAGAAAAGGGACGACGGCAAATGATAGGAGTAGTCCACGACGGACCAACGAAAGAAGTAAGAGCCTATTTCATTCCACATATTTTTAAATCGAATTCAAAGACACTTTCTATGGAAATATAGGCCTTTTGAAACTGGATTGATGTTTAGCTATATTTCCTTCAAGCAAAAAAAAAAACCAAACCTTTTTATAACTGAGAGCGGTCTTTTTCGGTTGCCAAAACCGCCAATCGGTCGATAAGCTTCGGAAAAGCTTTACATAGGTTTCCAATGTTGCAAAAGGGATTCCGGAGCTTAAAACCATATGTATTGGCTGTTAAACCCCCCTCATTAAACTGTCAGAGCTTTACGTATTTCCAATTCTTACTAGAATTTTTTCTAGAACAAAATTGTCTCTTATAACCAGTGATGCACATAATAGCTACCTAGTTCCTGGAAGTTTTTCAGGACTCAATAATCATGACTAATGAATAATATTATCTTTCTATCACTTGATTAAACATAAAGAAAACAATAAAACTTAATTAAGTAGATTCTTTTTAGATAAGGTTCCATTCAATTCCGTTTTAATTATTAAATTTATGACCCTACCTCTATAAATATTCTTATAGATAAAATGGCGAATTTTGATTAGCCTACTGAATGATAAACGGCTAAAAATACCAGTTGCTTACCGTAATAGCAATATCATGATGATCGCAAGTATCCAGACGCCTCCTGAATCTCAATACCGTATGAGTATTGTTTTCGTAGCCGAGCAGCAATTGATAATCTTGACTAGGATCTACTTCTGGCTCTCGATCCATGGCACTTCCCGGCGAATCTTTGACGTGCCGATCCTGAAACAAATTACAAATATATTCGCCAAAGAAAAAAAAAACTAATTAAACGATAAATTGGCAATCAAAAGGTCCTCCCCTGAAAAAAGTTGACATCTAAACCGACCTTTAGTCAGAAAAAAAATTAATTACTTGACCGTGACTGTGCTTTTTTTTTTTCTTAAATTGTTTTTTCAATAGAAGGATATTTCTGGTTAAAGAAAGCCGCCAGTTATTTAATAAATGGGTGAGTCTAATATGTGAGCGCAGGGTGAAGGTAATAATTTTTTTCGGTTAATGGGGGCTATTTCAAGGTGGGTAAGAGTCATTTTGAATCACAGACCCCACACCTTGTGTTTTGTAATGTAATGTAATGTAATCAATAGATCTTGGAAGTTTCAAATTGCTGGAATGGCTCAAAGTATTTTTCAGGAACCTTCAAAGTAGATTTTACAGGAATTTTATGATTTTCTCAGGTATTGATGAGCACTGTGTTGGATAAACTGAGAACCAAAAATTGATAAATTAAACTTTAATTATTTCTATATACAGTGGCGGATACAGTGTGGGGGCAGGGGGGGGGGATACAAAAAACCATATTTTAGGTTTAAAGAAAGTTTAGAAAGCTGGATAACTATAAAAAAATTACATTTTTGTCTTTGTCCCAAGAACTTTAACCTCAAACAGTATATCATTAGTGGTTGAGTTGATGTATTGTTTTTTTTTGTGTTCTAGTAAATTAAATATTCATACAAAATCAATGGGATTATGTACAGGGTGTTTTTTTTATATATTGACACCCCACCTCACAGGTGTAAACACAAAAGTTGTACAGTATTGGCTAAATTTTTAAAATCCATGGTCAAAAACAAAAATTGAATGTCAGAAATGTGAAATATTGCATGCTTTCAGTTTTTTCAAATGGGATGCGCTATATTTGGTTCTATATTCTTGAAGAACACAATTTCCTGATTCCAAAACTATATAGTTTGTCTATATTTGGTTGAGCCGTCGTCAACATATTTGGTTCTGAAAATTTTTAAAATACTATCAGAGAAACCAAGTACCTCAAATTTTACCTGCAGCTTTCACCTGTACAGGTAGAATGGTTTACAAAATTAGTAGTAAATAGAATAGTCTTTTTACAATTTTTGGAGCCAATTATATGAGAGATTGCTCAATTAAATATAGATCGGGGCATTGTGCTCTCCAAGAATATAGAATGAAATATAGGGCATCCCATTTTCAAAAAGCTGGAAGCATACAAAATTTCACATTTCTGACATTCAAATTTTGTTCCTGACCAAGGTTTCTAAAAATTCAGCCAAAACTGTACAACTTTTGTATTTACACCTTTCTTCTACCTGTGAAGGTAAAGGCTGTAGGTGGGGTGTCAATATATAAATAAATACCTTGTACAAATAAGTGAATTATTGCGGAACTTATGGGTGGACCTCGCTGCGCTCGTCTCGCAGCCATCTACTCACCAATATACTGTTGAACTGTTCAAATAAAACACTCACCTGAAACGTGTTGTTTTTGAACTAATGAGAAAAAATTACAACTGAGTGATTCAGGTTAGTATTGTACTTGAACAACATATTGGTGAATAGATGGCTTGGTCCACCCATAAGTTCCGCAACAATCCACTCGTTTGTACTTGAAGAACTTGTCACAATATATTACTAGTTTGGTAAAGTAACATTACTAATTCCTGTTAAAAGGCCAATTGACAAAAAGTGGATAATCTTACAAATTATGCCTTTATATAGTAAGTTATTGTTCAAGTATAAATAAGTGGATTGTTGCGGAACTTATGGGTGTACCTCTGCGGGACGAGCGCAGCGAGTTCCGCAGCCATCTAATCACCAATATACTATTGAACTGTTCAAAGTAAGACATTCACCTGAAATGTGTAATTTTTAAACTAATGAGAATAACGCACATTTGATTGAGTTAGTTTAGTATCGTAATTAAACAACATATTGATGAATAGATGGCTGCGGAACTCGCTGCGCTCGTCCCGCAGAGGTCCACCCATAAGTTCCGCAACAATCCACTCGTTTGTACTTGAATAACTTATCACAATACCGTCAGTGTAATTCGCAAAGTGCGTAACATCTAACACTAGAATATCATATCTACGGTGTGAAAAATGCTAAGTCCGGAAAATCAACCGTTTTGAAACAGAAGCTGGTAGAGAAAATTGCCTATCTCCATGCTTCAAATTTTTGATGGGCAAAATACGTAAGTCCAACCAGTGGCATCGTTTAACACGAGGTTATGTTCGTTCTTCGATTCACTACTAAAAATCCTTGCATTTTTGTGAAAATTTTTGGTGTTTTTTAGAAAATTTTGGGAGGGGTAAGTCTATAATTTATTATTTTGTATGACTTGTAAGCAATATTTCGAAAATACCTGATTTAAACCGATATTTGTTCATATTAGGAGATACGCATTTTGCGGCAAAGCAAATAATTGAATCTAGGAGGAGTTGCGAATATTTCCACAATAAATATTACTTTTCACTGTAATTAGTAAATTATTTTTGTTTTTTTTTTATAATGTATGTATCATTTTTATAATGTAGGAATCGAAGAACACACGGTGTGTGTATCTCTTCTACAGAAATGGCTAGACGAGTAAACAAGATTATGAACCTTTTAAAAGGGCCGCCAAAGTTGGTGACTCAGACAATTTCTTTTTTCGTGAGTAAGAAGGAAGAGGCCAACCTGCTAACATCCTGTGGAGATACAATACAAAATATAAACGATAATAATGAAAATATATCTATTTTTGAATGTGAGAAGAAAGTGACGACCCAACTGACACCTTCTGATGGAGATACAGTAACAGATAATCCTCCTTCTAGGTCTATAAACCTAGCAGTCCCAAGGTGGAAAAAAACTTCGGGAACTATATAATAAGTAGGTGCTTTTTAGGTGCTAATTAGGGCCTCTAATTAAAAATTAGGTGCTCCTTTAGTTTTTGAGAAAATCAAAAAGAAACTAAGGGACTGCTAGATTTATAAAAGCTAGCAGTCCCCTATAGTAAAAAATATTTTTTCACATTATTTCTTTGTATGAGAATTAGGTGCTTTTTAGGTGCTCCTTAATAGTCCAAGAAAAAATAGAGTTGATTAATTATTAACTGAGTTACAGATTTTTTTTTTAATTATTAGGGTTTGCTGGCTTTAGGTTTACATGTTGGTGTGTCAGAATGGAAAAAAAAAACTTCGGGATCTATATAATAATTAGGTGCTTTCTAGGTGCTAATTAGGGCCTCTAATTAAAAATTAGGTGCTCCTCTAGTTTTTGAGAAAATCAAAAACTAAGGGATTGCTAGGTTTATGAAAGCTAGTAGTCCTCTATAGTGAAAAATATTTTTCCAAAATTTTCTTTTGTACATATCAGAATTAGGTGCTTTTTAGGTGCTCCTAAATAGTAGAAGAAAAAATAGAATTGATTAATTATTAACTAGCATTCATAAACCTAGCAGTCCCTTACTTTTTCTCGAGGTTTTTCTTGATTTTCTCAAAAACTAAAGGAGCACCTAATTTTCAATTAGAGGCCCTAATTAGCACCTAAAAATCACCCAATTATTATACCATAGATCCCGAAGTTTTTTTGCCATTCTGACACACCAACAAGTAGACGTAAAGCCAGCAGTCCCCTAATAATTGAAAAAAAAATCTGTAACTCAGTTAATAATTAATCAATTCTATTTTTTCTTCGACTATTTAGGAGCACCTAAAAAGCACCTAATTCTGATACAAAAGAAAATTTTAGAAAAATATTTTTTACTATAGGGGACTACTAGCTTTCATAAACCTAGCAATCCCTTAGTTTTTTTTGATTTCCTCAAAAACTAGAGGAGCACCTAATTTTTAATTAGAGGCCCTAATTAGCACCTAAAAAGCACATAATTAATATATAGATCCCGAAGTTTTTTTTGGAAAAATATTTTTCACTATAGGGGACTACTAGCTTTCATAAACTTAGCAATCCCTTAGTTTTTTTTTTTTGATTTTCTCAAAAACTAGAGGAGCTCCTAATTTTTAATTAGAGGCCCTATATTGCATGCTTTCTGATTTTTCAAAGGGGATGCGCTATATTTGGTTCCATATTCTTGAAGAGCACAATTTCCCCATTCCAAAACTATATAGTTTGTCCATAGGTATTTGGTTAAGCCGTCTCCCACATATTTGGTTCTGAAAATTTTAAAAATACTATCAGAGAAACCAAGTACCTCAAATTTTACCTGCAGCTTTCACCTGTATGAGTAGAATGGTTCACAAAATCAGTAGTAGGATAGTATTTTTACAATTTTTGGGAGCCGAATATATGAGAGACTGTTCAATCAAATATAGACAAACTATATATGTTTGGAATCGGGGCATTGTGCTCTTCAAGAATATAGAATGAAATATAAGGCATCCTATTTGAAAAAAGGTGGAAGCATGCAAAATTTCACATTTCTGACATTCAAATTTTGTTTCTGATTATGGTTTCTAAAAATTCAGCCAAAATTGTACAACTTTTAATTTTACACCTTTCTTTTACCTGTAAAAGTAAAGGCTCAAGTGGGGGTGTCAATATTATGGAAAAACACCCTGTACAAATAAGTGGATTATTGCGGAATTTATGGGTGCGCAATGCGCTGCCGAAACTAACCCAATCTGGCTTACTTTAACTTAAACTGAATGTATGTGTTTATAATAGTTTTTATATGTAAGATAAACAGATGAGGAATTTTGTTCACCTTAGAAAGGGTTTGTAATTCTTTGTCTTTTGATGTTGAATCCAGTTCCTATGGTTAGTTCTACGAGTTCACACGCTCTGCTTTCCACGCTGTGTTCGATAAAATAAATATATTGAGAATCGATAATTAACAAGTTCTTGTATTTCTTAGTCCATTTCCCAATAATGCAATCTACAATCTACAATAATAATGAGTAAAAAAATTTGCAACTCTCGTTGTGAGTTTCACATCAACTCCCAATTAGTAAGCGTAAAATGCACCACTTATAATCTAATTCATTAACACGTCATACCGGCGATATTTTTACATCAATTTAACTTCCAAATAATTTGTCACTAATATGTTATTATCGCACATACTCGCATGCAAAGTCGTAATTAACTTTACGGATGATTAATGCCCTAACTTTCTCTATGAAGTAAAGCACTCTCCAATATATTTTTATGAGGCACTTTTGAAAAATTAATGTGTTGGCCCACATTTTATTAAAGGGACTTAAATGAGAAATGGGGTTTATATATAAATATAAATGAGCTAAGAACTGTCACTAGAAAATTGTTCTATGGAAATAATATTGCAGGAATTGTTTCGTGAATTATTATATGCTATTTTCTTGGATAATGAATCCATATACCTTTGAAGGGCTGCTGCTCTTCCATAGACTGGCAATAGGTAACCAGATGCCTCATTCTATCCTCCAATTTTAGTTTTGTACCGGGGAAGCTCATCAAAATTGCCAATTTAATAATTATCAGTCAGTTATATAATATAACAACAGACAAGCATTATTGAGTATTGGTTTATTTATTATACATAATTTTAATTTTTAGCATCAATATTATCTGACAAGTATCACATTCAAATATCTGAAAGAATTCGATTTTTTTTTGACAAATAAATATATCATACAAATTTATATTTATCTAAAATACATCATTAGACTCAGAATCTCAAAACTGATCGTAGTTGTTCTGAAGATTTTCATGCTGCTGTATGTACACTGCTACTCTATACCAGAGTCACATAAGGATATCTGAGAATATGACGTGATGTCATTATTTTCTTTTAATAGTCAACGGACAAAATAAGAGAGAGCGAAATTCTGTCAAATGCAAATTATTTATTGAGTTACTCCGAGCAGCTCGTACAATTAAAAGAGTTACTCAAACAAAAATTAAGTTACCTTGCTACAGAATATTACGTACCTACCTACTGCTACTCACATAATGAACTTATTATTATTCAAGTGAAAACCACGTGTTCTCTCAAGCCAATTATGGCAAATTCTATCGCCAAAGCCTAGACATCGTTATTTCCACTGGCCTTTTAGAAAAAAAAAGAGCCACTGACAAACTCGTCTAATGATCTTCAAACGTTCCGGTCGTAGAAAACCAATAGGGTCGTATAAAATCGGATGTCAATTAGACAAAAGATGGTGCCAAGGCGATTGTAAATTAAGGTGCGGTCGCGACGTTACCCGGTAGCTATTATAGAAGACCGCACACGGTTACAGAGATAGTAGCCGATACGCATGCGCAATCGATTCGAAGGGTTCCCCTTAATTGGACTGGGAGCTCCCATAAACATTTACAATTGTTTTATGGTGCTCCTCCAATGCGGTAGATAACCGTATATGGCTCACTTTATTTAAGGCCGGTGTGGGGACTTGTATTTGCAATTTATAACTGGCTATATGGCTTAATTACGGCTCAGTACTTTGATGTTAGTGTCGTTTTTTTTTTTGAGGTATGAATGATCGATACGAGTTACTGTATAGCGACGGGAAATTGAGATGATATGTGTGGTATTGTTCTCTCGCGGGCAAAAAAAACGTATCAGAGGATGAAAGAAAATAAATGTTGCATTGTTTAAGTTTTTGTTTATTGCAATTTGTTGGTTGACTTTTATCGTGCAAAAAGTGTTTAAATGATGGCTTTAAACATCATTAGTTGAACCTTGGATATTGTGATTTAAACCACCAAGAAGTTTTTGCTTGTAGTGTGATTATTTTTAAAAGAAAACGTAATTAATTTAAAAATATAGCCTGTAAAATGAGCATTACATTTACCAAATTTAAACGTTAAAGCTTAAATTGTCAAGGGCAATAATATTCTCGAAACAAGTCCATGTACGTTTTTAAAACCTACGCAACCTTCCAAACATGTCTTAATTATACGCGTTCGCCTTTTAGAGGTTTTTTATTCTTTAAGGCATTTTACTTATTCGAGTGAATTTTTGATACAATCTTTAAGGAAAGTTGGCCGTAGTCACAATTACTTCTTTAATGACCATAAGTGGACGTGTCGCCACAAAAATTATCCTGTTCTGCAACCGTTATAAGTTAATTGCTTTAACGTGCCAAGCCTTACGAGCCGGCTTGTTTTTTATTTTATTTTTTCGGTTATACACATGCGGTCTCAAGCCGAGAAAATCTAAAATCGGATCGAATGAGGGAGGTCTCAATGTCAAGATCAACCACTTTGTAACGCTGATGCCGGATTTAAATAATTTGAGCCAAGCATAAACGGCACTTAAAAAAAAAGGACAAACGTCAAAAGATAAATAGGTAATCGTTAATGTTCTCCGTTCTCGAAAGGAAACTCCGAAAAGAAAAGCTATAAAAGTTTTATTTTCGTTTTAACCATTAAGTTTATTGAAGTAACATTATACTCTCTTTAAATTTGTGTGTATGTCCATGTGTTGTCGATACTTTTATCTATTTTTACCTTGTGTTGGAGATTCTCATTGTGCTTTTTCACGTTTGATTTCAAGTTTTAGGTATTTTTATTTGGAAGGTTGTGTCACTGTTGGGCTATAAAATAGCATAGAAAAGGTTTTTTTCTGTCGCATTGAAGTGCAGAACAATGGAAGAAAAGAGTTATGGCAAGCAGCGTTCATTCCTGATACCAAAAATAATGTTTCCTATAACTCACTGAAATGTTGATTTTGCATTTTTGAAGCCAAATGGCATACGAACAAGCTCATAATGGCCGTAAATGCAATTTTCGACATGTGTAATGGAACCCTGAAGCTTGTAGGTGCAGAATGTAGATTGTGGGGGTCACTTTGGCTTTCCAGCCGCTCAGCACTGCTACCTTTGCAGATATGTTGTATGTGACATCTAGAATTGTCTCCAGGAAACGTAGACTTCTGCCGAAGAAAGGATGTCCGTTGGCCCACTTCTCCTGGTGACAGTGTTGTCTCCTTGAGGAATTTGAGCCTCTTGCAGAATTGGGCTGGACATTCGCAGAGTAGGTGTTCTACATACTGTATTGTGTCAGCTTGATAGTATGAAGATGTGTTTTTCTTCGAGGCTTTGGTTGGAACACTCTTGTGCACCTATGTTTACAGCAAGCAATTCGGCTTGAAATATTGTAAGATGTTTGCCCAATGCCTTGGAGAGCTTAAAGTTAGGGCCGGAAATGCCCAGTCCAGCTCCTTCCGTTAGTTTGGATCCATCTGTGTGCTACAGAGATGCATTGTCTGCTTGTGGTAACTTTTTATTCTATTCGCCCGTGGTTGGCATTCATTCATTACCACTGCGAATTGGATCTCTGACCATCAGTGGTCGCTTGGTTGGTTGGCATTCTCCAGTTTCATTATTTCACACTACACAGGATAGTCTATCCTCATAAGGGCTGTGTAGATCAAATTGCAAGCTCCCCACCACGCCAACTACCAGTGATGACGTAGCAGCGTGTCTTGACATAGAGTGTTTGCACCACAGGCTAGGATTCCGCTGGCTTTTGTTTTATGCATACTTAGTTTTTGCACGTTAATTCACCTTCCAAAACAACCCTTTTTTGAATCTTGTTTGCATCTTCCTCTTGGCCTATTATGTTAATCGGAATTAAATAATATGTATGACGTCGGCAACGATGCTACACCATATAACCTTGATTCACATAATCGATGAACAATCTTGTGGTAGTGTGTAATATCCTTGGGACCAACCTACTAGACACATAGGGAGTAATAAGACGAATTAGTACTCGATTTAGACGAATCGGGGCGGTGCTGCCTAAGCCGAGTATAGCTAAGCTGCCGAAGATGCACGAATTTTATTAACATGCAATGAACTATCCTACAGTAAAATAGGTCAACTAGTCCTATTAAAGCCTATGTGTCTAGTAGAATTGTCCCATTTGTAAACTGAGCTCTCTCTATGTTCATAATATTAGTTTTTCAACCAACAATTCAAAAATTTTATCTACAAAGCTTCGTTAGTGTTGTTCGAATTTCCAATGTTTTACGGGTTCCATTTATTTTTATAGCCTCAAAAAGAAAAGAGGCAAAAAAGCTGTTCGGAAACACGGGTTTATACGTGTTCAGGCAGCAGAACTGCAAAGTGGCCCGCCGGACTGGGGTAAATGGCTCGTAGCCTAATGAACTTGTCCTATTTTAGAAAGGACTTCCCTTAAAAAAAAAAACGGGATATACTTAATAACGTTGTTCTGGTCCGCACACTCTGACAATACTGATTTAGCTATAAGATTATTGCTCAATCCTTAGAATCCAATAAAGATGTCTAACTAAAAATAATCGCAGAATAAATCCTTATAGGAGGAAAAACGAACCCCAATAATTCAAGTCTGAATCAAACGGCATTAAAGCTTTTTTCCCAGAAACAACCGGGGACAGGTTTTACCGCACTATGGCTCGTTTAGCACACATTCCCTATGGCTTCAAAACGTAAAAAGAAAATTAATTAGCACTTGGTGCGTCCTCCATATGGCGCTGATGGGTTTGGGTTTTTTCGACTTTCCAGCCAGTTGGCACATTTCATTTGCCTGTATTTAACTTGTCTCTATTTTAGGCTCAGATTTCACAAATTTTACGGTCTACCGTTAGAGGCAAAAACCTTTTAAACCCATTTTAAAATAAACCATAAACCAATTTACGACCAACAAAGTCAAAAATCGGTACGTGTATCAATAATAAGACAAATTCGTTTACCTGACTGAGTTTTGTGAGTTGTCACAATATGGCTGCGGTAATTTCACAGTTTAAATAGGTCTGAGGCTTTTTACGAGTCTGCCTGAAGATTGCTGCGGTGGGTACTTTTCGAAAAGGAATAAAGAGGAAATTGTCTGTTTAGCGTAACGGTTCTCTTGGTGGTTTTCGAAACTTTTAATCGATTTTTATGGATTTCGATTTAGGTGGTTCGAGCACTTCATTTAAAAGTCAGTTCATGGTCGATTGTTACTTAAGAAGCTTTGAATGAATCATTTTGGACAAAATAGCCAAAATATATTGCTTCTATTAAATCTACAAATTATTTTTAGACGTCGAAATCAGATAAGCGCCATGCATTATGAAAAATCGCTCAAATTAAACACGGTTCTTATTAATTTAGAAGTAATTCTTTTAACCGTTTACGTGACTTGGAGAAATAAAAAAGAAAAATAGCCGAAACATGCCTAAACAAGAAAAGTTTGCATGTAACGGCGCAATAAAACGATTTGGCTCCGTTTCCTCTTCTGGCTTTAAAAATATATACTGGCTGCAAAAATATTTTTTTACGTTCTCTCTTTCGTATGCAGGACAGAAGTTTCTGGATCGGATTTTGCTTGGAAGAGGTGTTTCGAACAGTCTTAAAAGTTTCCCATAAAATCCTGGAATAAAATTTACATTTATGTTTCGAACTTTCTCCATAATACCGAGCCGTAATTACCCAAAGACTATCGATATTTCAATTGCAACATCTTGACTTTTTCACTTGTTGAAGTTCTATAGCTGCAATAGCTGAATAAAACATAAACCAATTTTCCCTATTCTTTTACCAGCTGTCTACAATCTCACGATTGTAACAGTCTAGAAAAAATAAATTAAAATTTATTGACTGTGTCCCGCGACATGTTTCACAACAAAAGGAAATTGAAACGGTCTTAATTGCACTCATCGTTTTAGTTTAATTAGAAAACACGGTGTATGGTATCGTCAGGTAGAACGCCCCTACAATAACTGTCAGAGGAAGGGAAATAATAATTTTATTTTTGGGAAAATATTAGGACCCAACCCGCAAACAGGTTGTTTGTTATAGAATATGTTTCAAAAATGTTTCTGAGATATTTTTTAGCTAAAAATCAATCAAAAATATTAAATAGAAATGGAGGTCAAGTGATATATCATAATTTCATTGAATGATTACTTTGAAGTTCATTTGAGTTAGTCATAATCAAAGGGTCTATGAAAAATGAAAATCAACTACCGAACAGAGTAATTAGAATTTTCCTTCTCATTATCCTTATTGTCTTGTTCTTGAACTGGCTATTTCTTCAGGTTCGATTGGATAATATAGAATGATTGAATTAGGCACTAGCTGACGTCACACACATAACCTCACTTTCGATGGGGGGACAAACAAAGCGTTTGAAGGACTATTTATATTAAGGCGATTTCATCCGCTGTTTGGTAGGCAAATGGTTAACCAATTGGTACGTATGAATGACGTAGCTCAACAATCTCATCCGAATTTAGTGGGTAGGGCGTTTGGTACATTTTGACTTTGATTAATTCATTTATATGTGAGACAAAAGGCTACCAAACCCCCACTACCCAGTTACAAACCGCAGTCAACCACGGTATTGCATTTGACAAACCAAAGCGCCTACCAAAGTTGCTGTGACTGCATCATTCTCCCATCCGAAATTGATTGGTATCTGTGACAGATCAAACTGTTAAGGTTGTTTGAAAAAGGTAGGTTGCCTGATAACTTCTATGACGTCATCTGGGGTTATTTAACATAATGCAAATCTCCATAAGGCACATGAAGTAATCTGTTTCCCATTACCCAGGCAACCTCAGGAACCTTGTATTTTCACTCACCTCAATGATTTATACACACAGGCACTAGCTATTACGTCAAAAATCAGATAACATCACTCGAATATCACATGCCATTGAGACAAACCTACCTCAATGAGACATTACCTGTTCAGTCCCAGTTCAGTCCGACACAGTGACGTTTTTATCATCAGTGCCACAGTTTTCAGTGCTGTAAATAGTCCTGAAATGCTTTGCTTGTTTCTCCATCAAAAGTTTGACGTCAGCTAGTGCCTAATAGGCCGAATGCTTTCAGGCTATTCACCTAAGACTAAATACCATTCCAATTTCAATTTCTCATATACCGGATTTAAATAAATATTATACCTGAAACGTATAAACGTTTATTACTCGGTTTATTACATCGGGAAATTAGATTTTCTTCTTGCCGGAGTATAATTTATAGGGAACCGTACCGACCTGGTACATACGTAATAGTTTCTTAGCGTTTTAAATAAACCCCTCGTTCCAATTGATAGTCTCGAGCTTGAAATAGACTTAAATTATGGTAATGTTTATATTTCTGCACGCAGAAATATTAAGCTTGAAGTTTATTTATTGTTTGTTGTAGTTGTCGGAAAAGGGGAAGTAGATGCAAATTTTCGGCTAAGATAAATATTAGTGGGGTTAGTAGAGGTAGCTGCGAAATATAAATATATTTACTGTAGGAAACTTTGCTTGCAACTATTCTTGTTTATCTTTAATTATACGGCGAGGTTTTAATTGAAACTGGTTCTTGGTACTAGGGGTGTATATTTTAATTTGCCTTTTAAGATTACATTTGGGAAGGCCGAAGATATATCAGAAGGTCCACCTAGAAGTTCGAAGAAATGATACTCCAAGAAGGTAATCATTTTCGCGAAGCTCTAAATGTTAGATTTTCAAATGAAAGTTTATAGAATAAGTCAGCAGAAGAACTTGGAGGCCGGGTAAGCTTGGAATCATGAAGGAAAACCCCAGTTACAGATGAATTTTGGATTAGTTTTGACTCAGAATTAAAATGTCCCTGATCTATCTCGATATTTCTATCTATCTATATATCTCTTCAATGAATTGAACACTGGACGCGGATTCCGTGTACTGTCGAATTCTATTGCGACATGTCGCGTTCGGTATTTCGTATTCCGTGTACCGTTTTCTACACGATTTCCCCTTATAGTAAATGTAGAAATCGACACTAGAATTCGACATGTTAAAAGCGACTGAGCACAGAATCCGCGCGTCCTGGTCTCCGATATCTTCCTCCTCCACACGTTGAGGTCCAGGGCTTCTTTTTTCTTTCCATCAGTTCCCGAGCGTCCTGTGTCACTTCATCGTCCCATCTCTTCCGTGGCCTCCCTTTCAGCCTTTTTCCACGCATTCGGTTGTTGAGTGCTCTCTTTGGTTGTCTATCTTCTGATCACATGACCCGCCTATCGTTTAGTAGCGACATCTAGGCGGTTGTCAAATCATTTTTCATATTTCTTTGCCTGAGTAGTCTTCAAAATATCCGTTCCGTGTTCCGAGGCTGGTTGATTGGATTCATGAAAGGGATGATTTTCCGGGCGTGAGATTCAACCTTTCTCCTTCATCCGGGCTTAGGACCGGCAAGAGTAATTGCTGGAGCTACTCAATGCACCCATTTGTCACCCATAGGCGGAGTTATCTATAACAGCGAGACGCCAGTGACTCACTGACTCACTCATCACGGGATCTCCAAAACTATGCATCCGATTGACTCGAAATTTAAAATATACATACATATACTCCTTCCTCGACGTAGATTCCTACTAAAGGTACGGTTTGTTAGGATAGTACGCGACGTACAGCTGACAACGTAAACGTCGTCATTGGTTCAGGTATGACGTTCACCCGTTGTTTGACGCTGACGCTGACGTCAGGTAACGGGTGTACGTCATACCTGAACCAATGACGACGTTTAAGGTACGGTTTGTTAGGAGAGTACGCGTCGCACAACTGACAACGTAAACGTCATCATTGGTTCAGGTATGACGACGTTTACGTTGTCAGTTGTGCATCGCGTACTATCCTAACAAACCGTACCTTTAGAATGAATATTATAGAACTCCTATTAGTAAAGGGGATAGGACAGAGCTGGCGCACTTTCACCCATTTTCCCATGTAAATCTCAATAAGAAAATCTAAGGTCCATTCTGCACTTTTTTGTATCGTTCAATGTCATCCGTCCAGTTCCAGCCGCCGCTAGGCCCCGCCCCCTTTCCAGTGCCCGTGTCCTTCATCGATCGCACTAACTGCTTAGTTATAGCATCTCGTAACTTGTATACAGAGGTATACAGACCTGTTTCTAGACAGGTCTGTATACAGCTATACAGGTCTAGAGACAGGTCTGTATACAGCTATACAGGTCTAAAGGCAGGTGTGTTTACAGCTATACAGGTCTAGAGACAGGCCTGGGTACAGCTATACAGGTCTAGAGACAGGTCTGTATACAGCTAGACAGGTCTAGAGACAGATCTGTATACAGCTAGACAGGTCTGCATACAGTGTAACATTGTCATTTGCTTTTTTTTATATAAATAATGTTTACATTTTATAATTTTATACAGGGTGTCCCACGATGTTTTTCCCAGGTAATAACTTCGGAATGCGTCATCCAATATAATTGAAATTTTGAGGATCTGGATAACTTTTTGTGTCGCTTGTACCATTGTCATCCAATTTCACCACTTATGCTAATTTCGGTCCAGTGACGTCAACTTCCAAATCTTAAATGTAACTCATGATATATTATGGCATTTTTCGTTAGAAAATTAAATTACCAAATCGGCAGTGCCATGTTTGTTAAGGAAAATGATAAAAAATTATACAGTGGAACATACGATGATGCCTTCCGAAGTTATCAATTGGGAAAAACCTCATGGGACACCCTGTATAATTATTTAGCCATATGGCGGCATCTATTGCCGGTTGAATTAATTATTTTATCGGTGATCTCGAGCCATAGGCGCTTTCTTTTGTACTACCTTGATCTACTCGACGAAGTACTTTGTTGCTCTTTAACCTCGTTAATAGTTTTCGAACGTAGTACTTTTCACATAAGGCGATTTCGCCTCAGTTTAGTACCTCAGTTTGGTCTGTCAAACAAGTACCAACCAATTTCGGATGGGAGAATGATGCCGTCACAACAACTTTGGTAGGCGTTTCGGTCTGTCAAATGCTTTACCGCGGTTGACTGCGGTTTATAACTGGGTAGTGGAGGTTTGGTAGCTTTCCGTCTCTTTCTGTCCCATGTCTAAATAAACATGTCAAAGTCAAAATGTACCAAACGCCCTACCCACTGAATTCGGATCAGATTATTGTCATTGTTGAGCTACGTCACTCATACGTATCAATTGGTTAACCATTCGCCTACCAAACAGCAGATGAAAATCTGGGGCGAAATCGCCTATAGCTGAGGGTTGACAGGTTGATAGGTCGTCCTTCAAAAATGTCAAGTGAAATCTATTTATTCTGGAAGAGAAAGAGCCCTTTTTCTAATCTGGCCGTTGCCCTAAGAGCTCGACTGTGGCTTATAGGGAGGCAGTTATCTTCCTAAGTGAATTATCGATTAACGTTCTCGTGGAAAAAGTACCTTATCGGCCTTCAGGCATTATGTTAACGAAATAAAGTTGCGTAAGGCAATAATCCATTAATTGCCGAAAAAATTTAAATAAAAAGTCTTGTGATTACCGTTTTATTTGAGTTTAAACAAGACTTGTGCTAACCTAACCTCACTTTGTCCTCCAGCTGTCAGAATTGTCAATTAATTTTGTTATGAAAATTAAATAAAAAACGGCATAACTCGTGCCTATCATCTATTACTCACGAAGGATGAAGTTTGCTCTACGAGCCGCGGGCGAGTAGTGTAATCATGTGTGTTTCTGAATATTCACATCCCATATTCTATGCAATTTTTTTTTTTTTTTTTAATTCAGTGGCGCTCTTGCCATACTGTACTTATTAAACTCACCCCTAATAATATTTCGCTGAGCAAACCGAGCATATTATGGGTCTCTTGTTAATTCCCTAACAAAAGGGATTACAACAGCTAGACAGATCTAGAGACAGGACTGTATACAGCTACACAGGTCTAGAGACAGGTCGGATACAGCTATTGAACTGACCCGTATTACCGGCGCCCAATTTTGGGCGCTTTGTTCTCCGGGCCACATTTACATGACCTAAAAGTTGGCTCTCGCCTCGTGCATCTTATATCTACAACTAGACAAAGCACGAGGCGGATTTTATTATTAGTTATCTCATCATCAGTATGAGGTACCTTGAATGGAGAACCAAGTCACGAGGTGCTAAGTGGATTCGAACGAAGCAAATAATGCGAACAATGGAAGACACTGGCACTGGAAAGAGGCGGGGCTTAACGGCGGCTGGAACTGGACGGATGACCTTGAACGGTATAAAAGAGTGCAGAATGGACCTTAGATTTTCTTATGAAGATTTACATGAGAAAATGGGTGCAAGTGCGCCAACTCTGTCCTAGCCCCTTTACTCCTATCCACTCAATCTCCCGATCTAAGTCCCATTAGATTTGATTGGGACATGCAAATAACTCCTCGTGTTGAGAGCTCTGATTTTGATGCTAAGTACGAAAAAGCAACCCTAAATGCACGAAGAAGTCACAACAATAATTTTTTTTCGTTGCTTAGAGAATCTCCCTACAAGTTTTGACCTGATTTACTTTCCTGCTAGTTGAAAACACCCAACGAACAAAATTGATGGATAAAACTTCGCTTTTTGTTAAGCAGTCCATTGGAAATAAGAATTTTTAGGTTAAACACCCGGTGCAAAGCGGAAGTGAATTATGCGGGTTTGCTGAAATCATTTTTATGTCAGCCAGGGTCCCATTTTTCTTCGTTCTTTTTCGACTTTTTGTCATTTGAAAAATCGCTCCGGTGGCTGGCTAAATATATATACGCGTTTGTTTTGCATAGAATTGCTTTCAGGAGAAGCTTTTTCGAAAAGTAAAAACCTCATCCATTAAAATAAAATAGAAATCTGATACACTTCATCAAACTAAACACAAACAATCGAAAAACAATCACATTAGACTGATTAAATCGTCCCCCTCGTATCTATCTTTTTTTTTTTGCAGTCCAACGAGCAAAAAAAACCAATTTTTTTGCAATCAAATTAATATCACTCGATACATCAAATTCCCATTTTATTTCAATATTCTCCCCCCAATCAGGCGAAAGAAAAATACGGTAATCATGGCAAATATTTCCCGGGAATCATCTATTAGCCTGGGCCTGGAATATACCCGTTAAATGAAAACGTAAGCTCGGAAATGGTTTTTAGTATCGTGGATCACGCGAAAGGAGATGAAACTTTATGATTGAATGGCCAGTTTCCGTGCAAGAGTTCAAGCTATATAGCGTTTCATTATTTGTTATTTTTGCTAGATGGAAAACAAACAACTGGGAACGGCCAGAAGGTTATGATACAATGTAATAATGATAAAGTGGATTACATTATTGTTATATACTTGTATTTTTTGAAAAGTTTCAACTTCTTGATACAAGTACTGAGAGTCTAATTGGAGCATAAATCCTTTGCGAAAATGCTCTGAAAGCAAAATTCTCGTTCATAACTCTTTCAACCAAACAGGTCTTTCTAATAGGCATCCTAGCGTCCACTTCTTCTTCGTTTTTTCGCTCAATTATTTATTATTTATCCCTAATAAAGATTCCTATGGACAAGGCACGGTGCGTCCGTGTTACGCAGCCGGTTATATCATTTACTCTAGTCATTTATAACCTGCCTCGATACCAAAGAGCGATACCTCAAACAAAGAGGTGCATTTGCAGGCAACTGGGCAAGATTAGCATACGGTTTTAGATGACAGTGAGATGATATAGTGGAGTGGAACTCGTTATGATAATATGTTAAGCCGGACCCTCTGTAAGCACGGTTTTGCCTTATTCCTCTACCCGATATGGCCGTTTTAGCTCTCGCGCGCGGGTCTCGGGAGGCTGAGTTTCTGGGTTATTTATGCGCCATTCAGAGGAGATTTATCTTCTTTTATCTCTCTAGAAAAAAAAAATGTATACGTGCCCACCGTGGTCGTTTTTAGGCAGGTTCACGCACGCAACTATTTAGTTTGCATTATGTACACCCACTCAGAGGTCACTCTGGTCAATGAACTTGGATATTTTAACCTAAGTTTTTGTACTGTCAAGTTTTCATCAATCCTTAAGTGAGATTATACTAGTCACTACTCTACCTATATACATCCTCTCAAGATATTCGTTCAGAAATATATAAATGGGTCAGCATTGTGCATCAATCTAACATTACTAAAATTGCCCAATAAATTATTTATCCTTAATAAAAGAGTGCTCCTGTACGTCAACATCAAAATCATCTGTCATCATTCTGTCAATTATTTATGCGAAAATAGGTATGAAATTATAGGCTGGCGAACAAGGAAGAAGAGTCACGACGTTTACGATTTATTGAAACATGCAAGCCTTGCGAGATAGAAATTTTTCAGCAATAGATTTTCACCGAAAACAATAAACATTAGTGGTTGCTTCAAGTAATTTAACTGTATAAACGGATATATACTTAAGTAGCGTAGGCAGAGCCTATTTGCATACATAAATCTTTCTCGAGGGGGATTTCTCGACGTTTTAGACAAGGCGTAATAACGTAATATTAAAGGTTCGCTTGGTTGCCCTAGTTGATAAAGAGATACCCTTATAGGTAAAGGAAAATCTTGTGTGGGAAATTTTGCATACCTACAACTTAATAAATTTAGTGTGACATTCAAATTAGGTACTTATTTATTCACGCCTAGTTAATTAAAAAATATTTTATAAGACACTTCATAAATAATATACGAAGATCGTCCATCATCATAATCTCCGTTACACCTCGAAAATTTGTTTTTCATATTAAACTTGTCATCTAAATCTTGCCAGGAAGTTGAATAAATTAACTTGGACAAGAGTTACAGATGAAAAAATCATCATCTTAGGTTTCTTCACTTTTTTTTTCCTTTATTCTTCTTCAGTGGATTTCATTATTTTTAACACGGTGGAATGTCACCTGTTTACTGAAAGGCATCAGAGCGTGTATAACAATTCGTGATTAGAGTCATTGGCGTAGCAATACGAAAAAGTCTTATCTCGAACCGTAAAAGTTTAAGACCATCGGGAGGGGAAAACTGTGCTAACAATCTTAAAATTAATCTTTTTAACGCCCCCGAAATCTTTTCCGGGAGATATTTTTACGCCCAAAGAATCCGAAATGGGCTGAGGACTGAAAATATCAATTCTCCTGGATTATACTTTAATGAGCCTCATTTTTTTTTTTTTGAATTGTAGCCTAAGAAAAAATTATGAAAACTCTTAATGATGTTCTAATACTTATAGAGCAGGTGCGGGTATTTATAAATAATTATTTTTCTATCTGAAACTTGGAAATATTGCAGCTGTAAAAATCGTTGAAATAGTTTCGCGCCTGGCTTTCAATTAAGATTTTTAATGAGAAAAACGCAGGTAAATTGTCTTTAAATGAATGTCCGAGAATAGTGCAGATTTCCATGAAAAAAATCCATTTAAAGCTTTTAGGAATTGGATACAGTTATTTTTTAATGAGTCGTATTATTTCCACTTACAGTAATTCTTGCAATATAGAGTCGATGTTGGATCATTTCTGGGTCAATGGGTAATAATGTTTTCTTATTTTTCTTAAGCCAATTATTATCCAGCTTTGGTTGGTTCCCAATTTTGCTAAGCATAGGGTTTTTGCTTTGAACTAAATTGATCACGATAGGGTGCTTCTCACAAGTGGAGGGATTTTATTCTTGTTTATTCCTTTTGTTTCACATTATTATGCACATGATCTTAGTCTTGGTTTAAGGTTTAAGGGATTAGGGGTATTTATCCTCTTCAATGGTTCCCCCTGTCATTGCTTCGTTGTTTTTATTTGTGTCTCCGTTTGTATCATTTTATTTACTTTTCTATATTCGATTTGTCTATCTCCTTCATATTTTATCGATACAATCAAAAAGTATGCGTCATTAGGAGACATTACTCACACCGTCGGCATCACATAACATATCATTAATAAGGCATTAGTTTATTTTTAAAGATAATTTCGATTTTTCAGGAAAATCATTAGTTTGCCTAACACGTAAATTGTTGTATTAGGTCGATATACCTATCTACGCAAAAACCTCTAATAGATTTTCCTCCAGTTTTCCATTTAAACATTAAATGATGCGGCTTTTTGCATATATAAACTAAAAGTACCGAGTAAAATACCTGGCAGAGCAAATGTAGAGCACGGCTATATGCAATTAAATTATGAAGAGCATATACGCCATAAAATATTGAGTTATGTGTGATGGTTTTAAAGCTTTGACGTTGGGTTGCGCTTTTAATATCAAAAGGAGTATTTTGGAGGAACGTTCTATTTTAAATTGACTAATTAGTTCTGGCAGAAGAGTGCAGCAAGTTCAAATTACTTTCACACAAAAAATTCACTCTAGAAAAAAGGAGTATATTAAATTTTGATACAAAGTTATCTTTAAGGTCACTGAATCCATCGGTAATTTTGCCAATCAACTCACAGGTAATTAACAACAATTTTAATTCTATTTAATAGTCCATCAAACACGGGCATTTTATCGTTTTCCAGTGAAACACTTTAATTCCAAATGTTTAATTACGAAAACTTGAAAGTTTTAACATCGTCGAAAAAAGAAAATTACACTATACAGCTTTAAGACTAAAGTCCGACCAGACAGAGCCAGGTATAAAATAAGTAATACCCAGTTTAATTCCGCTCCACCGACGGCTATTCTAATCCCATTTTAATTAAACTTTCAATTGGCTTTAAATTTCAGTTCAAATAAAAGTTATTCGGGAATTTAATTTTTTTTTTTTGTTTTGTTTGTTTTTTATACTTTCAGCTAGCTTCAAAGTTTGAAATCCTTCTTTGACTTTGGTAAGCGGAAGTATTAAATTATTAGAAATGCTGAATTATTATATTATTTGATTTAGATATTTTATAGATCGCAATCCTATTGAGAAAATAATTAAAAACTGGAGATAAAACTATTACCGAAAAGCGTGGCAAATTAATTGGCGCCCAACGTGGGGCTCGAACCCACGATCCTTAGGTTAACAACCTAATGCTCTACCGACTGAGCTAGCCGGGAATAGATCGCAATATTATTGAGATAATAATTAAAAACTAGAGATAAAACCATCAAAAACCATGGTAGTACCTTTTACTAGAAATAAAATCAAGAAAATCCGAATACAAGGAACTACTATTACATCAGTGACAAGTCGGATGTCTCGGCATAAGGCTGTAATGCAAAGTCAGGTAGAGAAAATACATTGAAGAAGTTGTAATCAAAGCTACAAGGCAAAATCTGGGGATGCAAACCAGGGATCTTGAGATAGATGTTCACCGTGATAGTAAGGCCAACCCTATATTGTAACGTGTCAAAATTGACTAACTATTTCATACCTATTTTCGGTTTTTCATTCAAGATTCCTTCAGGTTTGTTTACATTTTCCTCTATAAAAATTCAACAATAATTACAGTAATTGCAGATCCTGTAAATTTTCTAATTTTTAATATTTAAATTCTATTTTCACTTGTGACTTGTTCTTGTTGACGACTTATGATTTTCCTCGATTTTAAACAAATCAATTATTCTTTGGTTATGTTTCCCAAATCGTGATCCGTTTTCAAAGTATGTACCGTATGCTGTTCGGATGTTGAACTCAGTACCAAATTTAGTTCTGCATGCACCCGGTTTCATCATTAGTTCCATAAGCTACCGCATTGCTCTCCTGCTCTCTATTTTATAATGACACTTGACGCTTAAGTCATGTCACTCTTGATTTGTGTCCCCAGCTGATTTATTTTATGTGGTGCTCATTACTTTTCACGTTTGGTGGTTGGAGAAATAAGGTCTTTCTGAAGAAGAGGTTGTTTCTGACTGATCAACGAAGTTCTTTCTGAAGAGTTAAATATTGTCTTCGCCTTTGTGGGATTTTGACCTCAATATTCTTAATAATTGAATTTATGGCACATTGAGTTGCCTTACGTTGCGTTATGTTTTCGTAAAGTGCCATAAATTTCGCCGATTAATTCGGATTTTCACAACCATCCATGTGGTAAGTTTTGCTTTGCACGTTTTTTTTTTTCACAATGGATTCTGAGCTTTTCTATTTAATCATTAGTGAAAAGCTGCCCTAACCACCTCACTCACTCCAGGATTTTGAACCCAGACTTCGATCCAGATTAATCCAGAGTATTTTAGAGGCAAATAAAACCCATTCCAACAGGTGAGACATAACCTAATAACGACAGATTTTCTTTGCAAACTTGAACCCCATTTTCTTTCCTTTCAATGTAATTCTGCTTTTATACACAAATTATTTAAATAGTTTTACCTAGTAACCTAGTTACATTCATTTTCCTGTGGTTCATTTCAAAGTGCCTTCGCTAAGGTTAAGTTACAAATACAGAATGCTATAACTATTTTTCTCTTAGGGTTTTTACTCCGGTTACATTGGGACACAACAATACACGTTCAATTGTAACTGTAAGGCTATCACACCCCAGCCTGAGCCTTCTAGTTGGACGGTTACACAATCCTTCCGGACCGTGAATTTGAACCTTAAGATGGGTTTGACCATCTAACCACAACCAGTACTCAGGACTAACCTGGTCAATTGTATCTACTGCTACCATCTGCAACATATTGGTATCGTACTAGCTGTAGTTATCCTATATTTATTTACATTTTGTCCCTATTTTGTGCGTCGAAGTGATCACCGCGATATGTTTAGGGTGTAATTCCGTACTCGTGACAATGTAAACAAAACAACAATAATTATCATAGGTAATTTAGCTAGGCGTAACCTGGTTTCATGTGGTTGATTATTCATAGTCATAGGTCGACTTAATTGTAAGGTTTGTAACCGGTAACCGTTCCAATAACTAATTATTAATTTTTTTCTTTCTATATTTATCTGTTTCTTTTTTTACATTGTCAAAATTTCATATTTAAATTATTAATGCCTAAGCATAGCATTTGCTTCTACATTATAGACATTACTGTATTTGTTTATTGACCCTTCATATTATTATTCTCATATATTCAATAAACAGACTCTATAGCACTTGATCCATATTGACTTTTATTTGGTTTTACGCACTCAGCCTAGTTTTAGCCTTTCCTAAATATGTTTGTATTTGAATTGTAAGGACCTGGAGCCAGATAAAATCCTAGAGAGTCTGACTCATCTATCCTAAGTCGGTGGCGCCCAAAAATAAACCCACCCCTACTCTCCGAATCGTTTAATTCTGAGTGAGGGCATAATTTGCACGGACTTCGACCTTCAGCCCTACAATCTCAATCATTAATTATTATTTTTTTTTTTCTAAAAATTCATCACTTCATCACAAGCATGGCAAATTAATTGGCGCCCAACGTGGGGCTCGAACCCACGACCCATAGGTTAAGAGCCTGATTCTCTACCGACTGAGCTAGCCGGGCAAAGATCGCAATCCTATTGAGATTATAATTAAAAATTGGGGATAAAACCATCAAAAGCCATTTTCGTACCTTTCACTAGAAATAGAGAACTCCTTAGAATCAAGAACAGCCGAATACAAGGAACTACTATTACATCGGTGACAAGTCGGATGTCTCGGCATTACGCCGGAATGCAAAGTCAGATAGAGAAAATACATTGAAGAAGTTGTAAGCAAAGCTGCAAGGCAAAATCTGGGGATAGAAACCAGGCTTGAGCTTGAGATGGATGTACATCATGATAGTAAGGCCAACCCTACTATATGGATCGATACTCTGGTTCAAGAAAGTTGAGAAACAGAACATGAAAGCAGCTCTCAACAAGCTACAGCGCCTGGTGTGCACATGCATTACGGAAACTTATCCCACAGTGGTATACTGGTGGGTCAAGAGCGGAGTACTTGGGCCTGGTATCAAGCTCTCCGAATCAATGGGAAAACACCTAGACATATTCAGCTATAAGTACATGTGCTGAATTCAATCTTGATAGGAACTACAAAAAGAGAGAGATTGTCATATTATCAGACAGTCACTGATCAGCTCCAGAATGGTTCGGAAATGCCTGGACTAGTTAAACAAACTGGGCAAAAAAAAACAAACTATCTTTCCAATGGACGCGCATGGATCGAAGGCAATGAGTAAGCGGGCCAATTGGCGAAATTAGGAGCTCTCAAGACCAGAGCATTTCTGTGGGATGCACACCTATTCACAAATGGATCAGCCTTTGGGAACAACTTCCAGGGTTAAGGCAATTAAAAATGTTTCTCGCGCCCCCTCACCAAGGATCAAAAAACCTTATATTACTGAGTAAAAACAATCTTCGCATTCACAATGGATTCCTTCCAGGCCATCGCCGGTTAACAAAACCTGTTGCAAATTCTTCAGCTTCAGACTTCATTCTCTCGCTGATTCTATTATTATGGAAAAAAATCGACTCTTGTCACTGCTATCATCGGTTTTATTTACAGTACATTTCTTTCGAGAGTACAACTTGTTGCGAATGTCAAATTACACCGACAAAACCGTTAAAATCAAACATTGATTTAAATAAACCATCGTGATGTGCACAGTTGATACAGCCAGACAAACGGACCAAAACATAAACCAGTAAAACGTACTGGCAAGTATAAATCTTCGGGCGCAAACGATTTACATATACTTTGCATGATCGTTTTAGACATGTCTATTATGCCATTTTGATATATAAAGCGATGGGGGATAGAGAGAGGGAGAGGATGCCGCAAATTTTAGGCACATTTGTAGCTGTCATGATAAATCTACGAGCGTCAGAGCCTGCGAGCGTCGGTCCGCCTAAATAGTTTTCAATGAAATATCGAAGATTAAATCACTGCCAATAAGGGCTTACATTATAAGCTTTTGGCCCTTAGGGTGTGGTCGGCCAGCAGCTGGACTTGATACATTATGATTCAACATCTTTATGTGCCTGTCATCATACAAAATTTAAATTTTTCACTATTACATTGTGCATTGATTTTAGAAGAGTTACAATGAGCCTCTTAATATACATTTTCCACTATATGAATCATCACCAATATCAAAACCCAATAATTAGTTTCTGTCACATAAAAGGTTGCAAAGTTATAGAAATTTCTTCTGTGAAATCGTTTTTTAAAAATTACCCTGCCAACTACCAACCGCACAATAATCATTAGGCATTTTTCATGATGGGAATTCTCAAGAAACAAAATGACCTCATCGTTGGTCTACAGGTAAATTTTAAATGACCAATATAAATGACTTTAATCAATTAGTCATTCAAGGGTTTATTTTAGCTAGAACTGACTTTCAAAGAAACTTTAATAAAAGTTAAGCATCATCTCTCCTCATCTAAAGTATCGTTAAATCCTATCCGAAGCTTTTAACATCTCATCCAACAAATGTGTACTTTAGGACGTTAAATTTTAAATTACGACACTCCAAGGTTAAGGTGGCGTACCTATTCGAGAAAAAAAAGGCTTTTATATATGGCGTGGTTATTTTTAATACAACGTAAACGTGCATTTGAAGAAGGTACCCACGAATATTAAAATTTAAAACACGTTGGAGCTATAAAGGATGTCAATGCCAATGGTTGGCGCCATTAATGATAAATACTTATGATTTTTGGTTGCCTAAAATTCATATTAATGCCGATTATTCTGACAACAAAGTTGTTAATGATTAATAGTGAAAATATCCTCCTTGTCATATTTATTATACGGCCATAATGGCCTGCCTAAATAATTTAAAACCCTTTGTCCCAGGCGCTGTTCTCTTAATGACTTTTCTGCAAACATTTTAAAGCGGTGTTGCAGGAGGAAGAATATAAATCAAACCTTTTATTAATACCTGAAATGAATTATTAGTGACAGTAGCCGGTTTCTTTTTGTGTTGCATTGCTATCACGTTGTTGGTCGAAAATAACAGAGAAATGTTCGATGATGAAAACTGTGAAAGAAACATGCAAGGAAATTATGAAAAACCTAAAGTTTTTAGCAAGAAATTAGCAGAAGGAAAGTTGGAAGTGAAAACATGATATGTAGATGAAGGTGGCTCACTCTTAACCAACCTAAACCTCATACATGTCAAAAACACTCACCTATCGAATGTGAAGGAACCAATGCTTGGAAGCAGGAACTATCCCCAAAGAATGGAAAGGTTCGCATTGGTTGCAATATTTTCCGATGCCTATCTGGTTTGATCGTTCCACAATTCCTTTTCAGTATTGATCAGTGTCTTTTCTCCAGCTTGTCCTTGATTTTCCTGTTGCTTAGTTCACTCCTGATGTATGTTCTGTTTCTGGATTAGGCGGAGGGTATCCATGACGGGTCAAGGCACTTAGGTTCTTTGTGCGATCTCCTCGTTCTGCTTATCTTTCAGGCCATCGACCATCCTAATGCTCTGAAAGAACCGGAAATGTAGTCTGAAGCAGCTTTCCTCAAAAAGGCCTTATCAGGCCTGCGCTCTCTCAGAATGGATCCCATTGAATAGAGATGTTTTCTAAGCTGGCAGAGGCCTATCAGAAATCCTTTTTTTTTTTTAAATGTCCAGGTACGTTCTTGTTGCAACTTCATTAAGATAGCTGAGCGTCTTACTAGTTAGTTGACAGGAGGTAGTCTCATACCGATATGAACATGAGGTATTCAAAGGAGATCTTGGCGTGCCCCTTGACCCACCTGACAGAAATCCTGTTTTTTTAGGGCGGCCAGTCAGTTGTGACATAACTGACTAGTACTGACTTTGCAACAAATTTGAGGCTGTTTAGGGCCAATAACTTGTCTACTATCAGATGTCTTCGATACTTCTGCAGACTCTTCAGCGGCAATAGATATGCCAGCCAGTATGCCATGTTTCAAACATAATCAAACATCAAACTTTGAGGCTAAAAATAACACTACCCAATGGCAAGAGATCCAAGATATAGCTGAAAATTCTATGAGGCTCACCCTGTAAGCACAAAAAAGGTTCAATCGTCAAGCAATTTTGCTTTCGAGTGCAGAAAAAAAAACCCTCATTAACCGAATCCCTTTCGTTAAGTTAGTCAATTCGGGTAACCGTTTTCACAAAAGGCCCCTGCCGTTGTCGTACGCTCAAAAACTTTAAAAAGGTCTTTTGCACAATTTCTGTTTTCCGAAGCGTAGTGCTAGTAGTTGAATATGCGACTCTGGCAAAGATTCCTTTGGGAGACGTTAACTTTGGCTTTTGCATGCATCGCATATAAACTGCGCCAGCCCCGTGTATACGGGGACCGCAGCCGCAAAGCTATTTAAATGTTGATTTTGCGTTCAGGAATCATTAGTTGCCGCTTGTGTTCCGCGACTAATCCGAAACTTTTGTTTTCAATTTTTATTAATTCAAATTCATCGAGAAATTCTTCCTCAAACCCAAACACTATCATTACATAAAATAATGAAATCCCCATCGTACAAAATAATGATGCGTTGTCCATTTATAGCAAGGTCTACAATTACACTTTCAGGTTTTAGTTAATGACATTTTTATGACATACGCGGCAACTCATTTTTTTTTTCGCTCTCTAAACATCTCATTAAAACTCTTTTTATTTTAGGTTTTTGAAGCATTTCACTAATTAGGACTGCAACGGGCGAGAAACGCCAAGCAGATGTTTTATACTAGTTTTTTTTTTGTAAATACGTCGGTAAATTGATAGAAGTGAAGGAAAAAAACGGGACAATACAACAGGACGGTGTTTACTGGCAGAGAACTAATGATGGTGGCTAACTAGGGTTGGAATTTTTTTCCGATTATTTGTTTCCTCTGTTCTTGATTTGTTTGGGACGCCATTTCATGAATCTTTGACCTCTTTGCTTCAAATTTGTCGAAACTTGCTAAACCATCCCATTTTTTTATTGAATATTTCTTTCTAATTGAGTTATCATGGCACGTTTTTTAGTATCCTTCATAACAAGAAGAATCAGGAGGAGATAAGTCAAGACTGTTGGAAGGTCTGTCACGGTCCAAAATTGCACAACTAATTCTTACCTACTTTCAATTTTCTATTCAAAATTCCCTTAAGTTTGTCAACATTTTCTCTCTATAAAATTTCATCAATAATCTCAACGGTTGTAAATCCTTTAAATTTCCTAATTTTCAATGGGCAAATTCTATTTTCATTTGTTACTAGTTCCTGTTAATCCATGATTTAATTCAATTTCAAAATCAAAACAAAGCAATATTTTGATTCCAATTTTAAATTCGATCATCTGTTTCATAACAAAAATAATTCATTTGTCAAAAATATTTCGTGGGGTTGTGTTCCGAAATCATAATGACCCGTTTTCAAGTGTATGTACAGAACTACTCCGTTCGTACTTACTCTGTTCGGTTATTGAGCGCTGTTGATATCGGAGCAAGTTCTAGTGAACCCCGGGTCGATCATTGGTTCGATAGCTTTTTGAGATTTTTTTGCATTATCCTTGCTTTCGGTTTTTTGACTTTTGATTGTCAATAATTTCTGTCAACCGGCGGTCGATTAGTAATGTTTTTAGTATCGTCGATTCTTTTTTTGAGCCCTCTAATTTTGCAAACGGATCACTTACTCTATGTTGTATTCTTCAAGTTATGATTGTTTTATGGGATAAATATTTGTTGTTAATATCATTATTCGTTAGCCGTTGTCATTTTTCTCGGTTTGTATTGTTGTGTGCAATTTTTGGTAAGAATTCTATCGATTAATTTTTGATGTTTGTCGTTATTATGAATCATCTCTGTCTGAATTCCTCCCTTTAGGTTGGCCTATTAATCTTACGTGTAGCACATTTCTTTTCATATCTGGACGTTGGAGAAATAAGGTCTCTTTGAAGATTGTCTTCGCCCTTGTGGGATTTTGACCTTATATTCTCAATTGAAGTTATAACATATTTAGTTGCCTTTTTGCCTTACGTTTTCGTAGTGTTATAATTTTCGCCGATTAATTCGGATTTTTACAACTCCATGTGGTAAGTTGCTCACACGTTTTTTTCCCATAGAAGATTCTGACTTTTTCCATTCAATTATTAGTTGAAAGCTGCCCTAAAGAGTAGAGAATAATCTCACTCACTCCAGGATATTCAATCCAGACCTCGATCCAGATTTCCAGAGATTTTCGAGGCAAACAAACCCTATTTCCAACAGGTAAAAATATAACCTTATTAACTTAAATTTTTGCAAACTCGAGGCACATTTTTCTTAATTACTATCAAAGCTTTATTATGATTTCATCTAATTCAATTAATTAATACATTATTGTTCAATTTTTCTATTAAAATAATTTTCAAGAGCTATAGTTTTTTGCTTCGCTATTGGTTCAATTACAAATACAGTGTGTATAACAATTTTTTCTCTTAGGGTTTTTTTTCTTAAGAGGGTTATTTTACCACCAAGTTTTCCCTCACGGTTACAACAATAGACGTTCAATTGTAACCGAAACTGAACTAAAAGGCTATCAGACACCAGCCTAAGTAATTGGACGGTTACTCAGGTCTTCAATCAACTTAACCACAACCAGTAGCCAGGACTAATTTGGTTAATTGTATGAACTACCCTCACCTGGAACATTTTGGTATCGTACTAGTTTTAGTTAACCTATATATTATTATTGTTTATTTACATTCTGTCCCTATTTGTACACCACAGTGATCACTTTCGGAATTTCAGGGAGTAATTCATTGCTTGCCCCATTGTGGCAAATGAATTATTAAATAGGTAACTTAGCTAGACATAACCTGATGAATTTATGTCAACCTACTGGTAGTGCTGGTTACATAAGTGTAAGATAACCGCTCCAACAACTTATTATTCAGTTTTTTTTTTAATTATTTCTCTTCAATTTATATTTACAACTTTTCTATTTATAACTTTTTTTTTATTATTCATTTGGTTATTGAGTTTCGATAACATTTGCATTTCAATTTAATTGTTCATGACTATAGCAATTATTTCAAAAGTATAGCATTTCTGTATTTGTTAGTTAACGCTTCATGACAAGGTCATTTTATCAATTGCTCATTTACTTGATTATTATTATTATTATTTTTTTATGCCAATGCCCATATCGTTACATTGTGGACGGTAGCATTTGGTAAATAAACTTACTATAGCACTTGATTTGAATTGACTTTTATTTGGTTTTATGCACACAGCCTGGTTTTAGTTAATATATTTTTTTTTTCCTTTATTATTTGAATTGTAAGGACCTGGAGCCAGATACCATCCTGGAGAGTCCGACTCGTCTGTCCAGTGTCGGTGGCGCCCAAAATTAAAAACCCACCCACCCCTACTCTCAGAATTGTTTAGTTCTGAGCTAGGGCATAATTTGCACGCACTTCGACCTTCAGTCCTACAATCTCAAGTTCTCCATTAATTTATTTTTATTTTTATTTTTATTTTTTTTGTTTTTGTTTTATTTTATTTTTTTTATTATTTTCAACTTTTATTTTTTTAATTTTTTTTTTCCTTATTTTTTTTTTTTAATAAACTTTTTAATCAGCGAAAAAGCGTGGCAGGTCATTTATTTGAGCTCGAGACGCAAGAGACTCATTTTGTCTCGAAGCTTCGAGACAAGACGAGAGAGAGCTGATCTCGGCTCGTCTCGTTTTGGGCATTACTACCAAAATCAAAACGTTATTCACGTCATTATTTTGGCATAACACCGGTATTATGTGAACTTGTAACTGGTCATGGTCGAGGAAAACTCATGGAGATTATTTTTGGTTAGTCTGAAGTCTGAACTCCCAGTCTGCACAGTGATTCGATATTAAACAGTAAAGATTTTGTATGATGTAGAAGTTGATCGAGTCACAAAAGAATTTGATTGCTTTTCTTTTACGGCTATTTGCACGGCTATAACTTGAGGGATATTAAATCTGAGTGAAGTTTTGGATGTGATTCTCGTAGAAACAAAAGTCACATTCAAAGCTCCACTTAGATTAAATTTCCCTTGAGTTATATTCGTGCAAATAGCCATTAATGAAAGATCAAGGAAGCTGCAGTTAGAGCCAGTTAATCAGTTTCAACTTAACTCTGTGCTTTAAGTTTTCCCTAAACATCTAAAAATAGAAATTCAATATTTTCTTTTTACCCACAAAACACACTATGTGAAAATCCAACATGTAAAATACAGTAGCGGTGTGCCTGGGTAACAAAGGCAATATCAATCAGCTTGAATTATTTATAAGGGTAGGATAGCGTTTTCAGAATAGTTTCTCACATATTCTATGAGTGGCTCGTCTGGGTTATACGGTCAAATTGAATTTTCACTTGGAACGAAAAACGTTTTTCATATCGATAGTGAATTCTACTAGATGCATTTTATTGAATATTGACAAAAGACAAATACAGACGACAGTGTCCAGTTTACAAAAAGCGCTAATGACGAAACTCCGTATAGCAAAAACCCTATGAGTGATTTACCGATGTAAAAAGGGACTAAAGCATATATTTTATGTCCGGCCTTGTTTACAAGTCCATTATTAAGCGCGCATGCAAAAAAATTCGTGATTTATGTTTCACTCCAAAAACCGTACGCCATAAATCAACATCTCTTAGACCAATTTGCTCAAACAGTAAATGAATCGCTGTTGGTGGAAATGTTTGAAAAGTTGGACTTATTGAATGACAGCCGTGGAAAAAGTGCATTAACTGTAAACGGAGGGAGCAACAGAATTAATGGACTTTTGGTTTGCATTTAATGCGTTTCTTGTTGCTGAAAATTCCTGAATGTGATGAGTCAAAAAAAAATCCTTCGAGGTGCTAAATTCGATAGGGATTCAACCCCCTGGAGATGGGCCACCAGGGGAAAAACGAAAATGAATCACTTTTTCTATGTGTGTGTGTGCCCATACACGCACACCTAATCGGCTTTTATGTGCTCAGTGGCGTGCGATAAACGACACATAAAATTGATTTGTAGGTTTTATGGTACAATGAAATTTCTAGGTTGGTGGTCCGTGAACAGGTTGATTCTTTACGATGTATTTTCTTGAAAACAAAAACACTCCTGTTGGCATTTTAAAATATAAATTATCCAAATAATTAAGGCCAAGCTTATGAGAGCTCGAAATAAAACGTCCAATAAAAATATGGTTTATTATTATACAACTGACCGTGCGGTTCTTTTAATTCATTTTTTAGTTTGTTTTCTAAAAAGAACCGGCGAATGTAGATTCAAAACGGAACAGAAAACATAATTCTTCTCAAATAGGGCAACGTTTTAAAACAACGGGATTTTGTTAGTTATTATGATAGCATACAAATTTAAAGTTATTATCTATTTTTACTAAAACAAATCTCATTAATAATACGCCAGCATCAATATTTTATAATTTATCATCATGTGCAATTACCTGTATCGAAAAATTTTTGCCACCCAACAACAAACGCGTTAAATCATTAATTATTATTGCTGAATTTATTATAATAATCCCGAATGTTTTTAATTAAAAATAATTAATTGCTGGAAATAATAATAATGTCTTGTCCAATGAAGGAGGTTTTAATTTACATATCGGACAGGATTTATGAGAAGGAGATATTGCAGAAATTCCAATGATGATGTCGCTATCACGTTTCGAACATCTTAAATTCCATTAAGAATTCTGCCATTTGGAATTATCGGGATTTGAAATCTAAATTTTAATCACAAGTAACAAAATTGCTGTTATTTTATGCCAGGAAGTATTTTTTTATTTTTCGAAATTCGTTAAATAAATATAGTAATT
The DNA here is from genome assembly GCA_917834065.1 of Ceutorhynchus assimilis. NCBI lineage: Eukaryota > Metazoa > Arthropoda > Insecta > Coleoptera > Curculionidae > Ceutorhynchus > Ceutorhynchus assimilis. Next base: position 13,534,694 of record OU892281.1, read on the forward strand.
TGTTTTGGTTGGACGATTATTCAACCTTGCGAGGGACAATAGATAAGTGTTACACAACACAAGAGAAAGTGAATGTTAATTTGCACTTTAGTAGGTTTTAATGTAAAATTATTATTTCGCTTGTTTGTTGAAGAGGGGGATTCCTGTGAAATCTAAAATATTTTCCTTCAAATCTAATATTTTAAAATTAAAAGTTTCCTTTTAGTTAAGCAAATATTATTTTCCTTTTAGTTAAATAAACATCAGCGATGTCTTCAGGTTGTCTATATAAATTGGAAGGCTTAGAGGAGAACAACATTGAATTAATACAGTAAAAATGATCTAAAAATTTTGTTTAATCGAGGTTGTTACGTACAAATTTTGCTTTAGTATGTAACTGAGATTTCGAATAAATTCGGTAATTAATTCAGGTATTTGTGAGGGTATTTATGAAGCTTTATACCTGAGGTTTAATATTTTCCACTTATTGATAGGTTTCTCACTGGATTTTACTAAATTTCTATATTTTTGCTTGAATGCGAAACAATATGTGGGTGTTGAATAAAGTTATATTTTTCAGGGTAATTCTGAGTTAATTCTTTGTATTCAGATGACAGGGTAGTTTTAGGATAATAAAGCCCTACTATTAGGATCGAAATTTATTTTATTTAGCTTACGAAAGTTGTCCAAAAGGCCCTAAATATCGATAAAAAGGTTTGTTTACTTCCAAATAAATATCAATTGGCAACACTTACGAGTCTCATATTTTCCATTATCAAAAATTCTGCAACACCACAAATCACATTCACACCCTTCAAATCGATGTTTTACCCTTATTTCCACTAATATTTACATTTTCCCGGTTATTTATTTTCCCCGAATAAGTGTGGTTATGGAACACTTGTTGATCTTGTGCAGCAAGCGCTGTTGCCGGGGTTTCTTGACCTTTGTTGCTAGGGTGTGGCTACTACGTTACTTTTACTGAACGAGTGATCATTTTGATAGTTATTAGACTAAAAACTGGGTAGATGATGATTATTAATTAATTAATTAGTGTTAGGGGAGAAAATTAGATAACAACTTTGAGTTTTGTTGGTCATCAATGTGGTTTGGGTTGTTCGTTCCAAGCTGTTTGTTTTGTTTTCCTGGTCAAAACCGGAAATCTGGCACCAGAGGGCAACTTGAAAAAAAAAATATAGAATTCTGGGAAATTTATTATATGAGCCCACCTGGTAAATGGCTAAAATGATCGTTCTCTTTAAAATCGCACGTTGAGCAAGCAAAAAGTGATTGGCAGATTTTACCAGCGGTCCTCTTTGCTGCGTTCCTTGGAACGTCCACCTTTCGTGGGATTTTAGAGGCGTTGGGAACTCAAGTGGTTGCTGGCTCAACTGTTTTTGGGTTGAAAACTTGGATTTGGTCGTAAGTCCCTGTATTTGTGAGCCAACCACTGAGAATTTTCTGGAGACGAAAATCTACGCCATTTTGTTGGTTTGGCGTGTGAGCAAAGAGCACGTTTTGTTCAACTAGAAGCCCGAATTGTAACCAGGGAGTTCAGGACTTTTAGATTTTACTTTACCATTGGGTTCTTCTTTTTCGATGGTTTGCTAGTCTCGAAGTTGGGGTGTCAGAGTACACACAACACTGAACTAGGAATGGCTGCCTAATACTGGAACTGATCCCGCGGAACTGATCTTCACAGTGGGAACTGATCCACTGCAAAATAAACAGGTCCAAGTTCGAGTCCGGATCACTTTTGCGTTGTCTATGTTGTACAAACTCGGACTCGGACTCAGAATCAAACTAATCGGATCACGCCGCGTCGGCCAGTGGAACAGGGAAAAGTGCGGACTCGGACTCAGAAACGGACTACACTACACCGACAAACTCGTTTCGGTCAACGGCTCGGGATTCTCGCGATCACGCCGCCCCGGTGCGGCCGCTGGAACGGAGAGAGTACGAGAGTGAACCGCCGATAGGATATAGATGGTCTAGATGGAACTGAACAGAAAAAAAACTGATCTAGGTGCTTTATGATGCTAGATGTTGTCTAGAGAATTTAGGGAAGGGAACAGGAAACAAGATGGTTGTTTTCGGCAAAATAGGAAAAACCAGTATTTCGGTTCGGTCCTTCGTTCATCGGTTCTCGGTTCGACTCGGCCGGACTCGAACTTGGAACTGATCCATGGAACAGATATCTGTTTGGACCGGATCAGTTCGGAACTGATCCATAAAATTTGTCAGATCAGCCACCCCTACACTGAATTTGGAACCGAAAGGTACTCTATTTAAGAAGGGAAGTCAAAAGAAGTTGATGGGTCTGTTATCCAGGCTGTGAGGCTGTCATGTGTTTTCAATTTAGTTTTCAAACAGTTTAAGGGTTAATTTTTGCGCAACAAGGTTTTTGTTAGGTATGTAGGTGACTGTAATTATTAGACTTTATCGGAAAATTGTAATGAATGCAATATTTGAAATTGGGTTCAGAAATAAAAATCAAGTGCGGCGATCAGCTCAACTGTAGTTGACTGTAGCCAGAGCCTGCCCACAAGCGGGTGTACTATCATCTTTGCTGGATGGGCTGCTCCGCACTCTGAACGAGAAAGGTATGTACACTCAAGGCTACGCGGACGATGTTGTCATCATCGTGGCTGGTAGGATACCCAGCACCATTAAAAGGATCATGCAAAGAGCTCTTAACATGGTCGAAAGATGCAATAATTACTGACTTTAGGTGAATCCGGACAAGACCGAAGTATTACCATTTACAAAGCGAAGAAACTTGGGCCTGGAGATGCTCACGCTCGAGACTTGCTCCATCCGGTTCGGTCAAATATCTAGGAGTCATCATTGACTCCAGGCTGACCTGGAAAGATCTAGTCAAATAGGGTCATTCAGTAAGGCTACTGCTAGCCTTTGAGCCTGTAGAAGATCCATCGAACGTACCCCACATAACTCATGATCATGACATTGCCCGGCATACATTGGAAATTTTAACACATCGGGCATATTAGTGATATAGGCAACTTATCTTAGCAGGACCGATGCCACATTCGTAAGCCATTGAAGGATTGAAATGATTGGGTATGCGGGAGGAGAACGAAACAGCCGTAGATTCGTTGAAAATCTAGCAGGTGGGTTGGTTAGCTCAGTTGCTAGAGCTTCGTATTAGCGATGCGATGGCCGCGGGTTCAAATCTCGCACTAATTCCATCTTCTCCAATTTTCCCTTGACCTTAATTTCCACAAAATTTTCTTTGAAAAAAATGATAATGACAGCAGCTAAGTTTGGTGGAACTCCAACTCTGGCAATAAAGGCCATACTTGGAATAATGCCTCTTCATCTCTCCGTGGAAGCACGGACTCAGGAGGCCACAGTCTGACTCAACGTTTGGGGACCATGGGTTCATAGAGAGTTGATCATAGGACATGCAAGGGCCTAGACTGATAGTATCAGACAGGACCTTCATCTCAACAGAAGGGATGCAATGCCAAAAACGTCAGCCCCCTAGCCTAACCCAGGCTTCTTCAAACCGAAGGGGTTCATCTGATACACAGTGAGATGATAACTCAGTGGGCTCAAAAAGGTCACCCTTGTTTGGGTCCCGGGTCATAGAGGCATCTCATACAAGGTCACGAGGATGCCCTTATTGGGCCAGAGCCTGCACTTTTCTGCTTGGTAAAAACCAAAATCAGTAACTGGTCCAACAGCCAGTCAAGAGGTCTCAGACAGTCAAGGATTAGTGTTGCAGGTATTTCTTGTTCTTGTCTTGCTTTTTCTTGTTCTTGTCTTGTTCTTGCATGCAATATACAATATACAGGTAGCTGTTAACAAAGTAGATATCACAAAGCTATCGAAATTTACAGTAAAAGACCTAAAAGGTATTTGACGGAAAATCTTTCTGAGAACGAGAAAAATAAATTATTGTTATTATTAAATAAATATCGCGATTGTTCCGCCAAAAATCTAAAAATGTACATTTATCTGAGTGATGATAAGCCTATAACTTATCGACCCTATCGACTTTCGCTTCACGAAGGAGAGAAGCTAGGTGACATGGTAAATGAATTGTTGTCTGCTGGTATCATCGGGAATCACAAGCGCCTTATTCCAGTCCCATTATTCTCGTAAAAAGGAAAAACGGAGAAACGCGCATGTGCCTCGATTATCGCGCCATAAATGCTAAAACCCCGAGGGACTGTTTTTCTTTACCACGCGTCAACGATCATCTTGAAACATTGAAAGATGTAAGTATTTTACTACGCTGGATATGGCAAGCGGCCATCATCAAAAAGGAAAAGCTGAGGATTCAGTACAGAAAACAGCATTCGTTACACCGGACGGGCAGTACGAGTATCTTCGGATGCCATTTGGATTAGTCAACGCACCAGCCATGTTCCGAAGGACAATCAAACAGATTTTAGCCTCAATGAGGTACTTAACAGCCCTAGCGTACATGGACGTCACACTGGTTCCATCTCCGAGTTTCGAATCCGGATTCATAGCTTTGGCGGACGTACTTGAAAATACTACAGATTAATGTTGACTAAAATAGTTTTGAGAAATATTCTTAACATGAAGAATAGAATGGGATGTCTGGTCAACATCAACCTTCTGATTTTTATGTAAAAATATTATGTATATGATTTGTTAATACCAAAGTTTCTAATACTAATGTTGTTTGTTTAATTTCAGTTGGACGCAAATTGTCCAGAACGGAAAAACAGTAGCCGCAGCACGAGTCGAGAGATAATAGCGCGAGGGTGATTTGTAGAGGTGACTCGCATATTTGCTCGCATATCGATCTTTTCTATTACATTTATTATTATGTGTTATCTTCGTTGGAATTAGAAATAAAAGTATTGTTGTTCATAGTTAATAGTTTTTGCCTCAACATGCAAATCATAAAAAACCTCAGACAAATCCTGGCATGTATAATCTTTTATTTCATTGCAAGAAATTTCCTGTGTGTGTGTGTTTTTTTTTTACATATTTAGCGGAAAGACCTATTTCCCTAGCAATTAATATCGTTTCCAACATAAAGATAAAGCAAATATATCACCGGATACCAGGCAGCGAAAAAAAAAAAAAGAAATCCAATTCCTTCCCACTCAGGCGCGAACTATGCACATGCTCGGAATTTGCATTTTTTCTCATTCGCCTTGTCCCAACAACAGTTTCGTGCTTTTTTAATGCAGGGTTAATGAACATCAACAAATGTCATTCCATGGTTAAAGACCAGTTCGACCATGTTTAAAGAACCGATTTGAATAAATTCGCAGTTTCCACCTCAATCGGGATGGCTGTCAGCGAGACAGCCAAAAGAGATGGCTTAAGTCCGATACCGCCTGTAATTTATGTTATTTTCTAAGGCGGCTACCAGTTTTCTGCAACTGGTTACAGCTAATACTTGGGATTTAATTAAAGTTTTTAGAAAATTATCAGTTTGGATTAACCGGTTTCAAAAGCTTTAAACGGAGCGGATTAAATGCTTAGTGTATACTTATCAAGATCAATGGTGCAGATTGTGGCAAAAATAGTTGGACCTCACATGAGATCTTACAATAAAACAGCAATTAAAAAGAATAAACAACACACCACCAATTATTCCAGTCAGAGCTTAATTTGAAACAAACACTGGCGAGTTTTCATAAATTTCCCTCTAAAAAAATATATATATTTTTTATTTACACAATGCTTTATTTCCACACAAGTAAAGCGATGGCGAATTGGCCGCTAGGGTTACAACCCCTTTGGCAACTTTATGGATTCGAGATTGGCAAATTTTTTCGCTCTCTGGTAATAGAGTCATAAATTAGGATGAATTTTAAAACAATTCTTGGTATCCCTATCATATTTCTTCTTTACCACTAAAGAAAGATGACACTAAAGCGGTCAGAATATACGACGCATTCTCTCCGGGATAAATTATGATCACTTGAAGCGATCCTATATAATTTTCTTTGATGAGATTTTTAATTAATATCCCTGGTGTTGTTTGTTGCAGCGGTTCTTCTTTGTCTTTTTATGTTGCACTAAAATACTCATAACAATGATGTATTGTTTTTGAAGATACTGTTCTTATTATTATCATACACAGATACTGTCCATCTAGACACAATAAACTCCAATAATCTGTCTTTGCAGCAAGAATAGATTGCCTATTCAGCAGCGGCAATTAAGGGGGTGCTTATCGAAAAAGATAAGGCCGCAAGCTGGTACGGCAGTTTTGACACTAAAGGGTTGACTCTGGGAGATAAACCCTATCCCCCTTATTTTATTTTTTTCGAAAGATTAATTGGGTTTTATTTAAATTTTGGAAATTAAGTGTCTGATAAATCTACTCGGAAGTTGAAGTTTTATTGCCCTTCGAAGATAAGGGCGTTAGATTTCTAATTAAAGGAGCCTTTAAACTGATTTAGGTTAGATAATGCACCTGCTTTTAAGGCAAAAATCTTGGATCGATGAAAATGTTCCTTTAAAAAAAAGAGGTAGGTATGCATTGGTGAACAAATAAATGGGGTTTGACGCACGAGAACCTTTCGGGATCGTTGAAGGGCAAAAAATATTTGAGAAATTTGACGGAAAAGAACTTCGGCCCTTCTCCATAGTTTATTGCTCAATGGGATGGAAAAGGCGAAAATAAATTTGCCTCCGTTTTTTCTTTAATATCGTTTGACCAAAACATATGCTACCCTGGGGAGAACTTTTTTTGAACAGTAAAAAATGTACATTGCCAACATTTATTCGAGGCTTGAATTTTGTCCCAAATAGGTTTTCACAGTTTTGTGTCTGAGAGCAAAATCGCTTCAAATGTGGAAGGTGGTGGAAACGATTTATTCAAAGTAGTTATTGGGGAAATCTGTTGGAATAACTCAGTAATCTAAACTATTTAACTTTTACTGAAAAAGTTTTATTAAGCTGACGATTCAGGACAAAAAATTACTGGAACTGAAAATACTTAGGCATTAGCTGACGTCACACGCATAACCTCATTTCCGATGGAGGGAGGAGGGGCAAACAAAGCGTTTAATAATTATTCACATCGCTGAAAACTGTGGCACTGATGATAAAAAAAACGTCACTGCGCCGAACACACAAAGCGCCGGACTTGTCTGAACAGGTGACAGGTTCATTTATTAAGAAATATCGTTTGTTTGTCCCATTGTGATAGGTTCGTCACATGTTCGTCTCCCTATCTAAAGTGACGTTATGTGATTTGTGACGTAATAGCTAGCGCCTGTGTGTACAAATAGTCCTTCAAACGCTTTGTTTGTCCCCATATCGAAAATGAGGTCAGCTAGTACCTAGTTGACGTTTCAAGAAACTGCTTCACCGTGTAAACTCGCCCTTATTTTATCAAATCGCAAAGGATATGACTCTTAGCCGAGATTTAAGCCCACTTCTCTTCTGTATATACCAACTACCGAGTAGAATCCTTCCCTACCCTGCTATTGCTTCAAACTTGAGATTTTAACTGACTTCAGGCTTGTATTTCTTTTTCCTTTCCTTTCACCGTATTTGAGTATGCTATGCGTAAGGGCGAATTAGAAGAACTGGAAATCTTCAATCGTAATTTCCGCAAGAAATTCAACTGCATACTAGGAGAAATGCTGAAGGACGTTTGCATTTGTACAATACGGACTATGGACTGAGTTTAGATTTTTTTTCCTGGAAATCTGGGATAGTTTGGAGAATGAAGAATTTTTTTATATATCCAGAAGCCTTTTAGCTTTACCATACCAAATTTTGGTTGGAAAAAAACCAGATAGCGGAGTTACGGTTCTTTAATACCAGAGAGATACTAAGTAATATCTTAACAATAGAGACTATGGCCTAATTTTAGATTTTTTTCCTGGAAATCTGGGAAACTTTGGAAAATTAAGATTTTTTTCATATATCCAAAAGTCTTTTAGATTTAACATACCAAAATTTGATTGGAAAAAAATCAAAGATAGCGCAGTTACGATTTTTTAATCCCAGAGAGACACTAAGTCATTTTTTTACAATACAGACTATAGCCTGATTTTAGATTTTTTTCCTGGAAATCTGGGAAACTTTGGAAAATGATATATTTTTTTATATCTTCAGAAGCCTTCCAGCTTTAACATACCAAAATTTGATTGGAAAAAAACCAAAGATAGCGGAGTTCCGATTTTTTAATCCCAGAGAGATACTAAGTGATATCTTTACAATACAGACTATGGCCTGATTTTAGATTTTTTTTCCTGGAAATCTGGGAAACTTTGGAAAATGATTTTTTTTTATATATATCTAGAATTTTTTCAGCTTTAACATACCAAAATTTGATTGGAAAGAAACCAAAGATAGCGGAGTTACGATTTTTTAATCCCAGAAGGACACCAAGTGATATTTTTACAATATGGCCTGATTTTAGATTTTTTTCCTGGAAATCTGGGAAACTTTGGAAAATGGAGAATTTTTTATATATCCAGAAGTTTTTAGCTTTAACATATCAAAATTTGATTGGAAAAAAACCAAAGATAGCGGAGTTACGATTTTTCAATCCCAGAAGGACACTAGGTGATTTCTTTATAATACAGACTATGACCTGATTTTAGATTTTTTCCCTGGAAATCTCGGAAACTTTGAAAAATGAAGAATTCGTTAATATATCCCGAAGTTTTTTATCTTTGATATACCAAAATTTGATTGGAAAAAAACCAAAGATAGCGGAATTACGATTTTTTAATCCCAGAAGGACATTAGTGATTTCTTTATAATACAGACTATGGCCTGATTTTAGATTTTTTTTCCTGGAAATCTGGGAAACTTTGAGAAATAAAGAATTTTTCATATATCCAGAAGTCTTTTAGCTTCAACAAACCAAAATTTGACTAGAAAAAACCAAAGATAGCGGAGTTACGATTTTTTAATCCCAGAAGGACACTAAGTAATATCTTTACAATACAGACTATGGCCTGATTTTAGATTTTTTCCCTGGAAATCTGGGAAACTTTGGAAGATGACGAATTTTTTAATATATCCCAAAGTTTTTAAGCTTTAACATACCAAAATTTGATTGGAAATAAACCAAAGATAGCGGAGTTACGATTTTTTAATCCCAGAATGACACCAAGTAAAATCTTTATAATACAGACTATGTCCTGATTTAAGATTTTTTTCTTGGAAATCTGGGATACTTTGGAAAATAAGCAATTTTTTTTTATATCCAGAAGCCTTTTAGCTTTAACAAACCAAAATTTGGTTGGAAAAAAACCAAAGATAGCGGAGTTACAGTTTTTTAATCCCAGAGAGACACTTAGTGATATTTTTACATAAAGACTATGGCCTGATTTTAGAATTTCTTCCTGGAAATCTGGGAAACTTCGGAAAATGAAGAATTTTTTCATACATCCAAAAGTTTTTTAGCTTTAACATACCAAAATTTGATTGGAAAAAAACCAAAGATAGCGGAGTTACGACTTTTTAATCCCAGAAGGACACTAAGTGATATTTTTACAATATGGCCTGATTTTAGATTTTTTTCCTGGAAATCTGGGAAACTTTAGAGAATGAAGAATCTTTTTATATAACCAGAAGCCTTTTAGCTTCAAGATACCAAAATTTGATTGGGTAAAAACCAATAATAGTGGAGTTACGGTTAGTACATTCTAATCAACAAAGAGTCGGTTTGCTATTCTGCATTTATTTGTACTAAGGCATACGGTTATGTCATTTACAGATCCTAGAAGACAAGCCAAGCTCTTCTAGCTCTACCAACGTTGCTTCTAATTCCTTTCATACCATATCTGAGTGAATATGTAGAATGTAATGCGGCTCTATCAAAAAGACAAAAAGCTCCAGTTTTTATCCGACAACCGCAAAGTACATATTTAAAGAATTAAATGTACCTTAACGTTTTATCTGTTTCGAGAAATTCACCTCGAACGCAAGAATCCGTGTTTGTATACTCAGGATGGTAGCCTTTGTCCGAGAATGTGAGACAGCGTGTACTGGTGGTACCGCAGATGACCAAACCACGGACTATATCAAAAGAAGTAGCGCCGACAAGATTTCGATCTAAATGTTTCACATTAACATACAGCGGCCATAAAATATACTGAACTTGCTTAGGGTACCCAACGCGAGGGTTTTTGAGAGATATTTTTCCATCGCGATAGGGCGAAATTATATGGTTTTCACTACCCGGAGGCTTTATGTGTATGTTACGTAAAATGATTTTTTAACCTTCAATGTGTACTTAATTATACGAACAAACTTGAGGAGTTTGTCAGGTAGGTAATTAACAGATAATAAATCTCATCGTTTGTATTCAACAATAATTCGCTTCATAAAGGCAAAAATCTGGAAAACTAAAACTTTTCCATGGAGCACCGAGATTTGTACGATTTAATAAGCGGAAAGAGCGCGGGAGCCTAAGATAATTTGCTGTGACAGCAAAGAGAAAATTTCATATATGAGAGAGGCGAAATAGAATTTTGTTAGGATTTGTATAACACCAGTACAACGAGAAGCGTCTGGCTTTTTAATAAATAAATAAAGAAGAGTTTTCAGTCAAATGAACTTAAGTTGACAAGTTGAAACTGACAGATTGTGTAAAATTCTATGCAAACCATTTTTGCCTTGAAATCTGCATTGAATTCAAAAGATCTTCCAGATTCAGAGAAAATCATTTAAAACGGTATTCACCCAAACATGAAATCATTATTAAGGTTTTAAGCATAGACAAAGCCTATATCTGGCAATTAAAACAATAAACGAAAAGTTAAACGGAGATCGGCCAGATTAAAACGATAGCGGGAATGAAAGGCAAAAGAGGTCAACTGAACCGAATCGGCTTGAGGTTTTGGGTAGAAATTTTCCGGGGACTGAAATGTGCAAAAGAAAACCGACGGCTTAATTACACGACCGTTTAACGCAGGCTCTTTGAAATTAATTTGCATGGAAGATATATTTTTTTCGTTTCCTTATCCCGACCAAAGTGTCTTGTTTCTCTTTCTGGAACGTAATTACGACAGGTTTTGTATCAATCAGGCCTTAAGAGGAACTATATTTTGGAGGATTAATTCTGGCTTCAAGACAGAGTGGTTCTTTAGAAGGAGGACATTGAAAAATTTAGTAAAGTATTTTAAATTGTATAATTATTTTCTTTATATTTATAAGGAAGTGTGGCCACTTCAGCCAGCACTAGGACTGGAAATGCACGTGTAGCAACATTATGCAGAAGAAAAGTGCAATTTTTCAAACTGTTAGTGCAAAAAACCAGTCTGTACATCTTTATCTTATCCGGAAGTTGAAGCGAGAGGAAACCTACTGGACTTTATCAGTGACATTTTAGAGGACCAGTAGTTTTATGTTGGAATCGGAGGCATTTGAAGTACCTACATGAGAATGACCAAAACCAAACATGATCCTTTCAAGTGCCAGGGATCTATTCTGGGATTTCTCTTGCTGCTATGATCGTCTTAGTCTTATAACAATCTCCTGGTCAAACAAATAGAATGATGATTGATTATTGTTCAATTGCTCTCAACAACCTAAAAATTCTGCTCTTGACTCAAACTTAACGAAGTATCCTCAAATCTAGTTAGAATAATTCATCATCAAAAACCCTCTAATCGTTCATTATAGTTCCGAAACATATTCTCTCACTAATGTAACGGCCCCTAATGAAAAGACACTTTTCGGGAAAAATACTTATCTCCAATTTTATTAGAGACCGTATAAAATTTTACGAGCACGGCCCATTAGTGCCTTTATGTTTGGTGAACATTAAGTTAAGGTAAAACGATCATTTTTCCCCATATAATGAACACCTATCTGAGACATCTTTATCGTACACTTATTTTCAAGAATGTTTCTTACCTGGAAGTATACTTGTCCGTGATCGACCCAGCCGACGACCATATCCGAACCAGCCATTCTACCATCCTTAGAAAATCCAAATCCGACGTATCCTAAAGTTTTCACTTGCAGTTCGAAAGTAATGTCCTGAGGTCCCGGTCCCAAGGACCATAACAACCGATAATCTGGACTGAGATACGTGGAATGAGACCAGCGCGCTGAACTAACGAATTTCGCGTACACTACACTTAACACTATCAAAAGCTTTTGGCAGATTTCCATGGTTGAAGCTTTTATATTAATTTGGCATAATCTGAAACAAAAACAAAAAAACGATTATTGAATTGTGCATTATTCACCCAGTAAGAAAAGCAAAGTTCATTTATTATCGCACGACCTTTTGTTCCCGTTTTCTACGAAAAAGTTCCGGGGAGAAGTTTAAAAGAAAATCTATTAATATAAATCTCCCTCGTCTGAGCATTATGGAGTTATTCTTTGATTTAAAACTATTAACTGCTCTCTAAAATGGCGAAAGAGGGCGCCCCAGCATCCATGCAAAGGAGAACGAAATTAGTTTATGGAAGGTTGCTCGGGGGCAAATGAATGTAAATTAAATGCGCTCTCCTTCAAAAGGCTATTTGCCTGGACGAATTTAATTATACAGGCTATTTATTGGGAAATTTGTAATGACGTTGTTCCAGGAAGGGAAGGTGGGGAAAATGGTTGTAATTGTTCTAAAATGAATTTTGTTTGATTTGAGCTGGGAGACATCACATTTTGTTCTACTATTACCGGGAACATCTGGGTATTTATTTAGATCGACATTCGTTATGGACTTTTCTAGTGTTTTAATTTGAGTTTAATTAAAATTAATAGTTTCTTCATGGTGGCTTTTTTCAAGCTGTCCACCTGTCGGTGGATTTTTTTCGTTTAAAATTTTTCTGACAAGTATTACACTCAAAATTATTAAGTTTTTAACTCTCCTCTCCGTTTCAATGTGTCTTGCCAATGTCATATTCTCGCACAAAAAATCAACGAAATACCTACTCATTTGTTTGTCCACTCGCTCCTTTTCGAATTCGTGCGGAAATATGTGGCCTTCTTGTATTTCAATATGCTAATATATTAGTCAGCAAGTTTCAACACCACCTCTAACACAAGAGTCCATAGTGAGGAAAACTGCAAACAACTTGAATCACCAGCATTTATAGGGAGACGTTGATGAGATCAACAGAAACAACAACAAAGAACAGAGAAGATCTAAAAGAGAGTCCTGGAGGAGATGACCGATGTTCCTCAATTAATGCGCCTCCAGAGAGAATCCTATCAAAATATTGTCACAACCCCTATAAGTTTCGTCCTGGGACGTCACAACAGGAGTGAGACCTGGGGGCGTAGGTGGGGTTCAGGTAGAGAGAAACTCGCTTGGTATAGGTATAATAAGATAATGTATTGAATAATAATAATATTACCCTAGAAATAGTATCACGACACTCTGTACACTTGGCGTGACTGAAGACTGAAGCTGGGTTTGAGACAGGTCCAGAAGGGTGTTTCCCAATGAAGGTATTTTGCACTGGACCTGCTGTCTTCAATGCTCCCAGAAGAAGCAAGGTTTGAGACAGGTCCAGAAGGGCGTTTCCCATTAAAGGTAGTTTACACTGGACCTAGTCTGCTGCGTTCAATAATCCCAGAAAGGCGTTTTCCATTAAAGGTAGTTTGCACTGGGAGGAGACTTAGCTAGAGGGGCTTTTCCCATTTGGGGTACTTTGCACTAGCCTTAGTCTGCCGGTAATGGATTTCGGCGCGGTATTTATACCAAATAAATGCTGACTCATTGACACACTTTAGTAAAATTGATGTACAGAGTGGTATTTACTTAAGTAGTTGACAATATCAATCAAATAATTTGTTTTCTTGAAGCAAATGATTGTCGATAATGATTCAAATTTGGTCGATGTTTATTAAGAGGAAGAAATTAATAGTCTGGGAGACGACCGCATTTTTCCTACCCCGATCGAGTTATGTGTCGACACTATTATCAATATATAGTATTATGTGCATCTATTAACCTGTATTCCTGCCTGAGAGCAAATGCTGCCGAAAATATCTTTTAACAAATTATTAACAAATTGAAAAAAACGTAACACTACCTAAACTAAAGGTCTTGATGTCCCCTATCTAAAAAGTCGATCCTGCCTCCTGAGAACTTGCCGGAAAAGGGTGGCAGGACAGCTTATTGAGGTTATACAACTCACTGTACATTATTCCCATATGACACGACAGGATTAACAAGTGATAATCCTTCCCATATGACACGAGAGGCTTAATAAGTGATAATCCTTTTGCACGGTAACTGGTGTTTTGACATTTTTTGACAAAAAATTTAAATTTTTGATTCGTGAAATTATTAATTAATAAAGAATTGAAGTTTAGTTCGTTGTATAACCTTTTGAATACCACTAGATGTTTCAGGATTACCTAATACTTTTCCCTGACACTCAACGCGTTACCAGCAACACCACTCCTCCTTCGGAGTCGTGGTGTTGCTGCGTAACGCGTTTCGTGACAGGTAAAAGTATTATCCGGTAATCCTGAAACCTCTTGTGGTATTACATTCGACAAGGGCCCGCGGTCTCTGCTTTGACACCTATCAAGCTTTGCACTAAATGATGTGTCAAATTAAAGGTGTCAATAAGTTGATTTAAGGTCTGTTCGCACAGAAATCACAAACCAGTCAGAGCGAATTTCATTGGTTGGAAACAGTCAGGAAACTAGTTTCAACCAATGAAATTCACTCCTTCTGGTTTGGGATTTCTGTGCGAAAAGACCTTAAATCAACTTATTAATACCTTTAATTTGACACATCATTCAGGGTAAAACTTGATAGGTGTCAAAGCTGAGACCGCGGGCCCTTGCCCCAATAAGCTGCCCTGCCACCCTTTTCCGGCAAGTTCTCACGAGGCAGGATCGACTTTTCAGATAGGGGACATCGAGACCTTCAATCTGATACCCTACTTAGGGCATAACTCGATGGGGGTAGAGTTACGTTTTTTTCAATTTGTTAATAATTTGTTAAAAGATATTTCCGGCAGCATTTGCTCTCAGGCAGGAATACAGGTTAATAGATGCACATAATACTATATATTGATAATAGTATCGACACATAACTCGATCGGGGTAGGAAAAATGCGGTCGTCTCCCTAACTATAATGTTTATACACGATACGAAAACTTGCAGGGACGAAAGTATTTTTGAAAAATATTTCGTACGCCCATGGTTTACGAGGCTTCGACCATTATAGACCCAAAATGGGCGGAGTCAATAATTCCATAGACGTACCGTTTTTAAATTATCATTGCTAAAATCTAAATCGACATCAATTAACAGCGTTACCCTTTTAAAGAAATGGTTCTCTCTATTACAGGCTCTTGAATTATCTTTGAACACATTTAGAAGAGATTCAAGAAACGAAAATTTGAGACAAGTGCAGAACAAATGTCTTTTCATCTCTTTCTTATACAAGCTGGTAGAAAAAGAAACGAAAACACTCAGTGCGCATTAACCCTTCCAATAGAATTCGCTATTAGTAGGCTTTGGAAATATCTATTGCCATGTCGGTATTACAGATGTCTTGTTTGGGTGCCGAATTCAAACTTTGAAATTTTCCAAAGCCTACTTTGTCGCTTGTCAAACTGCCGCGTTGTTACATCGACATCAATTAACAGCGTTGCCAACTTAAAGAAATGTTTTTATTACAGGCTCTTGAATTATCTTTGTTTGAACACAGAGGACATTCAAGAGACAATAATTGAGACAAGTGCAGAACAAATGTCTTTTTATCTCTTTCCTATACAAGCTGGTGGAAAAAGACACGAATACACTCAGTGCGCACTAACCCTTCCAATAGAATAAACTATCAGTGGACTTTGGAAATATCTATTGCCTTGTCGGTATTACAGATGTCTTGTTTGGGCGCCGAATTCAAACTTTAAAATTTTCCAAGGCCTACTATGTCGCTTGTCAAACTGCCGTGTTGCTACATCGACATCAATTAACAGCGTTGCCAACTTAAAGAAATGTTTCTTTTTATTACAAGCTCTTGAATTATCTTTGTTTGAACATATTTAGAGAAGATTCAAGGGACAAAAATTGAGACAAGTGCAGAACAAATGTCTTTCTATCTCCTTCTTATACAAGCTGGTAGAAAAAGACACGAATACACTCAGTGCACACTAACCCTTCCAATAGAATTCGCTATTAGTAGGCTTTGGAAATATCTATTGCCATGTCGGTATTACAGATGTCTTGTTTGGGCGCCAAATTCAAACTTTGAAATTTTCCAAAGCCTACTTTGTCGCCTGTCAAATTGCCGTGTTGCTACATTGATATCGATTAACAGCGTTGCCAACTTTGTGTGAAGTATCTATGAGCCTTTTCCTTTAGTATCTCTAAGTCTCATTTTGTAGAAGGCATAGTAATATTTGCACCACATGCAAAATCTACAGCTAAGAGAAGTTTAGAAACAGTCTTGATTTCAAAAAAGATATTGTAGGGTGTCATGTTTTCTAGACTCACATCGGGAAGCTTGAAACGTGTTGAAGTCATGAGCGTATAATTCCCTTAGAGTCCAAAACTGATGGAATCATTCTACTGATACCTCTGTTTGCTGGTCTTAGTGCTCTAGGTACTCTCGCGGGAGGTGCATCTACAATAGCAAAAATTATTATACAAGCCCGAAATGCACGACAAAAAATTACAAAAAAAAAGATCATTCGAGAACTATGGAGGATATTGGGAGAAAAGGTGCGGGATTTTACTTGAGAAAAACTCCACAATAGATTTATTTACGAGTAGGGAAGTTTTTTAGAATGACTACAGATGGAATGTGAATGAATTCCAAAAAATGGAAAGTTAGCTCGAGGCATCTACAGACTAACGCCTGAACTGAAGACAAATTACTGTGAAGTATTTATGAGCTTTTTCCTGGTATAGGCATAGGATTATTTGCACCATATGCAGAATCTACAGTAGGAGAAGTTTAGAAAAAGTCTTCAGAAGAGATGTTGTAAGGTGTAGATAATTTCCTTCCGAGTCCAAAACTGGTAGAATCATTCCACTGATACCTCGGTTTGCTGGTCTTAGTGCCTTGGGCAGTATCGCTGGAGGTGCATCTGCAATATTGTTATAGAAAACACTTGAATCCCCGAAGTTACTAATAATCCATTTTGTAGCTTTGTGTTTCTTTCATCGACAGTTTAGTTTTTCTATAGGACAAATTCTAATTTAAACAAGCTTAAAAGCTTAAAATTAACGTTTGAACTCAATATAGGTGCCACGCCGGTTTTATCCAGTCTACGAGCTGCGGATTAGAATCCTTATGACTTCGTTGGATATCCTTTTTACACACATACTGAGAGAGAATTTAGTGCATAATTCTGTTACATTATGCATAGAGCTTAAGTGCACAAGCCGTAATACTCTTAAATACGTCTGGCGTTATATGCTTTACGGTAATCGATACACTAATATCGATGTTCTAATAGCTTTTTGTATTGTTTCTCGTTAGGCTCATGTAAAATATTTACCATAGAGTCCATTACTCAAACAAACATCGTGCAAACAAAAAATCGAAATAATATTTACCAAGCGTTGTTTTCGAGCATACCTAAGCAAATATACATTGTATCAGCAAGTCGTATTACATGAGTGTAAGGCCCCAACGGCAGCGGATCTGGTCAATAATTTAAAGACATCTGTCCGACATGTAATCCCGTATGCTAAGCAAATAATAGTCATTTCCGAGAAACCGCAAACGCATAAAAATACCTTGCAAAATTATGATTTATGAGAAAATCGAGTACATACAACGGGTTGACCTTTATTAAGAAAATTCGATTTGTAAGCTAAACTATTACTCGCGGTTTTTGTCAATGTCGTTGCATTTACGCGTAAAGTTCATTTAACTGTACCATTACCGAATAAAATATCTTTAAAATCGACACGCAATTAGAGGAAATAAGAAGACTGCTTACACGACACGTATAATTAAGCGCGGGATTGCGTGTCTAAGCTGGCAACGCCATGTAGAATTTCAGTCGTGTTTGCATTTTAAGTATTTTCGAAAGTGCTGAAATGTTATCAAACGAACTAGCTAGGTAAGCTGAAATCAATTGCGAAGCTGTAGAGAATAAATTCGGTGATTTACATACTAGAGGTGATTGGCTGAAATCAGGGCTTAGTGTTTTGAAACTTCAATTTTTCAAACTTGACTTGTGTGACTTGTGTGTCCATATTCCACTTATTAAGTACCTACCTGAATAACCATTTTCAACAATCTGAAATCTGGTAAACTTAAACCACACCTCTCTAATAAAACGATTATAACTTTACATTTAAATTACAAAGTAAACAAAAATAATCATTACCTACACTGTGTCAACATATAATTACTATCTAGACACCTTCGTTTCAAATAGTACCTAGGTACCACTTACCACACCTGCAAATTATGTATATCTCACGAAATCTATTATTATTATCGTACAATTGCAGGCTTACGTAAAAACATTTCATAATTCATTATTAAATATTGTGAATTAGTTAATAATGTAAAAGGGCAATCGCCTTTTATCTCTCTTCTTACTTTCACCGCCATTATTTGAAATAATGCTTCAGGCTAGGAATCTAGTCATAATCTTTAATCTACATTAACAAAATTACAGATATCCATATACAGATACATTTTTAAATAAATCATAGACTAGAAAATATCAATATAAATGTTAAAAACTCAGTCTCCACCCACCCTGATCACTATCAGCTCTATGAAAAAAACGTTAAAAGCTTTTTGTAAGCGCCGCTCTACAAAAGCCAGATTCCATTTCAGATGCCGGTGTCACATGTAAATTATGGATAATTGAAATGCTATATATATATCAGGTATATATTATCCTTAAGAGGTTCAACTAATAGGCATCTGTCTATAGCTGAATGACATGGCGGAATATTGAATTTCCTCTCTCGATATGTAATGCGAGGATCTTGAAATAATTATTGTAGGTATATATGGCTGATCATTAGTGTTGACAGGTTATTTGATGAACTTGATCGATAGACAGGTGGTTTTTTAATTCGAAGTACTTAGGTTGCAACGAATTTTCTCAGAATTGTTAGGGAAATGTAACCAGGAACAACGCTATCGTGAAGATAACCGGAAGTGACATGGGGTAAAAGGAAAACCAGGATTTTAGCCTCATCTTACAGTTTAATCGCGTTGCTGCCAAACGTTTCCGTGTAAATTGAGCGAATTTTGTTCTATTATGTAAACAGGCAGTATGCGATTTAAAGGCGAAATAGGTTTTCTTATTGGCGTTGGAATCGATTTACTTATTGGTGTTTCCATATGATTGAACAATCTCTTTTTTTTCCATTCACATAGTTCAATGTCTTTGTAATTATTGAGTCTTTTGAATTGATTCATCATCATTAGCCATTTTGCGGCCTTCCGATAATCATTCCACTGCCTCCGGTCTTGAGCAATTTGCATTCAGTT
Source organism: Ceutorhynchus assimilis (assembly GCA_917834065.1). Lineage (NCBI taxonomy): Eukaryota > Metazoa > Arthropoda > Insecta > Coleoptera > Curculionidae > Ceutorhynchus > Ceutorhynchus assimilis. The sequence continues at coordinate 13,554,055 of OU892281.1, forward strand.
GGGCTAGATGCGCTTAATGTCCTATCATCTTGTTGGGGAACGTCCATGGTTACCTATCTAGGTCTCCATTCTAGTACTTTCCTAGTCCATCCATCTCTGACTCTGGCAACATGACCAGCTCAGTTCCATTTCAGCATTGTAATTCTTTCAACTCTGTCCTGATGATTTGATTTGGAACTTTGTTTTTGAGGGATATATTCAACATTGATCTCTCCATTGCCCTCTGTGTTACTTGAATTTTGTTTACAACTCTTCTGGTTAGACTGGTTAGAGTCAACGTTTCTGCTCCATATGTTGGAACTGGAAGCCAGTAGATAAACAACACGGGTTCTACCATAAAAATCCGACCATAACCTCAATCTTTCATTCTTGACACGTGGTGGATGCGCCGTCCTTGACGCGAAGGTGGAGGCGCCGCCATGGCCCCATCTTCTCGACAGATGGCGCCATGGGACCTGCTCCCGCGAGTCTCCGCCCCCCAAAAAGGGGGCACGCGGGGCTCCGTCCCCCAAATAAGGGGCCCCGGATTTTAATATGGGTTCCAGAAAAGGGGGAGGGGGGAATGTCAGGTCTGTCTCTGTAGACAGAGCTGTCTCGAAAAGCTGTCTCTATAGACAGAGCTGTCTCGAAAAGCTGTCTCTATATAGACAGAGCTGTCTCGAAACTAGGTCAAACTGGGTCAGTTAGGAAAGATTCGTAACTGACCCAACGGCGTGGGGGGCCCTATGCTAACAGCTTCTTGAGACAGCTCTGTCTATAGAGACAGTTTTTCGAGGCAGCTCTGTCTATAGAGAGACAGCTTTTCGAGACAGCTCTGTCTATAGAGACAGCTTTTCGAGACAGCTCTGTCCATAGAGACAGACCTGACATTCCCCCCTCCCCTTTTTCTGGTACCCATATTAAAATCCGGGGGCCCCTTATTTGGGGGGCGGAGCGCCGCGGGAGCAGGTCCCGTGGCGCCATCTGTCGAGAAGGTGGGGCCATGGCGGCGCATCCACCTTCGCATCAAGGACGGCGCATCCACCGCGTGTCAAAAATGAAAGATTGAGGTTATGGTCGGATTTTTATGCTAGAACCCGTGTTGTTTATCTACTGAAGCACACCTTGATCAAAGACCTTCACTGAGATTTTTCCATACCAGAGTGTAGAACTCTTTGCTGCTATCTTCTGTCTAATATCTTGAATTGACATATACTCTTTCATCATTCAAAAAATAACAAAAGATTTTTTGCCTTTTAGTGACAACTCAACAATAATTTAGTACATAGTTACTTAGAGTACCTAGAACTTTGTATAATTACAGTTTCTTTCTTACGCGCCGCATTACAAAGGCAAAAAAGAAACAAGACAATAACAAAGGTGTATTAACATTTATTGTCCAACGTGACTCGGCCATTCATTTGCATAATATCAATTTATTTGTAAATTCGTAAGGAATCCATGAGGCTTTTGAATTAAATTGTTTGTAATTATTGTTCTATCTGGCGCAACCTCTTACGAAAAAAGGCGAATCAGAATAATGATTATTATAAGAACGAGGCCCTGGATATAACATTAAAGAAGAACGAGCCGCACCGGGTACAAAGCGAAAAAGTCACGGTCAGATCTGCGTTGGAGATTTTTTTTTTTTCGGCTGGATTTTAAAAGAACAATAGCTTTGTAAATTATTAGCACGACATTGATTTTTGTTTAGCGACAATAGATTGCGATATCTATCTATCCATCATGCTACATTTTATTTTACAAAAAAGCCTTCGTGTTCCTTTCAGTTTTTTTTAATTAGCTTCATCCATAACAGCCCTCTGACAAGCAACAACGAAAAATCCATAAAACACCGGTCAGTTGCTACTACTGCCCTATAAATTCAGCTGGAAAATATGAGAGGAGATTTATCGTAGGACCATATGTAACACTCCGTTCTGATAGAAAATGCCCTGGACGTGTAACAAAATGTCTATATTGTACGGGGCTGATGGGTTTTTTTTGACCCATTAGCATAGCGACATGGGTATTCGATTAGTACCATCGTGATTTGTTTTTACGTAGTGGTTTTGAAAAAATCAGGTCGATGGTCGATGTTTCTTTATATTTTCGAAAATGGCGACATGTAGACCTTCGCGGGAAACATTCGATACTAAAAAAAAAACATGTGCAGCGCCGTGTCACACTCTCTATTCTCTTCCATTGCCTAGTGTTCAGTGAATACGTTGATCTCTCTCTTGCTTGTACAATGCTTCCTAAACTATTCTTCCTACGAGCAACTTGAGACTTATGGCCATTTACACCAACTATTTTAGGGAAGCCCTAAGGATAGGTATGCCTTAAACTGATATTTCTCCATGTAAAAATGTCATTTTAGGGAATACTTATTGTTAGGGCTCCCCTAAAATGGTTGGTGGAAACGGCCATTAGTGAAAGAGTGGCGACGCGGATAGCCGGAACTGTGTATTAGCTATATGCAAGCTATAGCTCTCTTTTTCCTTCTCTCTAAGTTATATCTCTCTACTCTGTCTTGCAACAAAAACCTGTGTGAAACTCTTCAGTCTCATCCAAATATCAGACTGCCGCCTAAGAAGTTTTACTTTAAAAGCTATCCTCTCCTCATACAAATTTTACACTTACGAATCGGGATAAAGACGAAGGACCATGCAAAAGAAAGATGTGCATCTGTAGTGACGTCACAAGGGTTTCGGCGCTTGACAATAATAGGTGATCCTCTTTGCTTTTAATCTTTGGTCTGTGTCAATCGTTCGTCAGCTGTCATTGACATTGACTGTCTTTCTCCGTCTTTCTACGCTATATCTTTCTTCCCTCTCGTATAACGAAATTTGCCAAAACGTGACGTACCTTTGATATCACTCTCCATTTTCGTCCAAATATCAGACCGCTGCCCAAGAAGTTTCACTTCAAAAACTTTCCCCCCGCTCATAAAACTTATTGACTAACGAATCGTATGAGTTGGGCTAGAGACGAAGGACTACATAAAAGAGAGACGCGCATCTGTAGTGACGTCACAAGGGTATCGGCACTTGACAATAATAGGAAATCCTCTTTGCTTCTAATCCTTGGTTTGTATCAATCGTTCGTCGGCTGTCATTGTTATTAGCTGTCTTTCTCCGTCTCCCTATCTATATTATATCTTTCTTCACTCTCGTGTAACGAAATTTGCCAAAACGTGACGCACCTTTGATATCACTCTCCATTCTCGTCCAAATATCAGACCACTGCCTGAGAAGTTTCATTTCAAAAAGTCTAGAACGTATTGACTTGTGGTATTCACCACTGGAAACTTATTTCAAATTTAAATCATTCTCGGATGTGATTCCAATTTCATTCTGTTACTATATGGTAGGTTATGGGCCCAGAACTCTTCACCTCAGAATGTGAAAACTTGCTACCAGGTCGATGGAATTTGAAGCTAGTTATTCCTAATTTATCCCCTAATAAATTTCAGGTTCTTCTGTATTTTTGGCATCTATAGAACCTTTCTATCACCATATTTGAATGGGTTACGGTCCCAAGACCAAATTGAACGTAACACAATCTCAGATAAACTCTGCTACTGTCCCATTATAACATACAATCAATTTTCCATTGATTAATTATTCACTCTCAAACTTAATTGAAATATGATCAGGCATAAATATCGAAACTAACCGAATAAAGAGAATTCCCTGGAGCCTCTGTTTGGGTCGCGTTTAAAATCAACCCATTATATTTCTCACCAACAAAGGACTGGACAAAATGGCTCTCCATTGTTGCCGCGTTTTCACGTTACCAAGTGTGAAATGAATCTTTTAAATGTTCTACTATGCGAGTAATTATTCTCTATAAAAATTTCTTAATTTGTTACACTTTAATTTTAATCTCGCGCCGGACAATGGGTGCCTGAAAAGGTCGAGATTTGGTTTTGGGGTGATGGTCAAATAATTGGTATTTGGTTTTGAAATGATGCAATAACAATATATTACACCAAGTTATTATATTTGCTATCGACATAAAATTCAATCTGCTTTGGTGTGTAACAGCTCATATTATACGAGTTGAGTTTAAATCGGGTTTTCTGGTCTAAAGTTCACGTTTGAAATATCGCCAAGCTAATTCCCGACTTGAAACACTGAAGTGCACTTCCGAATATAATGTCAACGTCTCTAACGTATCGTGTTGTCTCAAGCCATTGAGCTAAAATGAGAGTTATTGCTTTTACGCGTTGCCGATACACTTGGAGAAACTTGCCGAAAGTTTCTGCTATTAAATTTGTTCACGCACGAAGAGCATTTTTCTTTTGGGTAAATTTTGTCTCTGCTTCGATATAGGTCTTTTATTTTTCAATTATTATATTATACCTTTTCTTTCAGTTTCCAGATGTTTTTGTTGTTGTTGAAAGTTTCTGTCTATCCTACAAACAAACCTAATCCATTATGTTAAAGTTTACAAGCCCAAATTCAACCACCCAAACCCAATCACCAATGTCAATCCTTAAAATATCCTAAACACTTACCGCAAACTTAGGAGCTCATTATTAATGTGCTTAAACAACCAAACTCAATATAAACTTATGAATAATTTTGAGGCTCGGTAGTGTATGGTACATGGCAAGGCAACAAAGGATTGGAATAATGTCTGAGAAGCTAAATTTGGACCCTTATCATGAGACACATTTAACTATTTAAAACAACTCCTCGAGTCGAGATTAAAGATTGATAAACTAGTTTCGGAACTTCGTTTAACGCTGTGGGGAAACCCGATTTAGGGGGAATTTTACTTTTTAGATTTATTAGTAAAATTTTACCGCAATGATTATTACTTCATCGAACTAGAATATCTATATCTATCTAGGACGCAAAACTTAGACCAAAACCAATATGTCTTGCCAAGCAGATCAAACTTTCTGTTTGCATAGGATATTGACTTAATAAATTTCGCTCTAGGGTTTTGATTTATATTAAGATATATGAGAGATAACGATATCTGCGAACCAGTTTTGCTACTAGCAAACTCTCCGTTTCATTAGAGGCAGGATAGATTAGTTAGTTTTGTTGCATAGCGGATGTTGTAACGGGATTTTTGAGCATCAGCTTTGTTGATTATAGAATTCTCATCGTTAAGCGAATTATTTAATTTAAAATTAGTTTCACGTCCCTTTTTGTCTAAAATCCAATAAAACTTTCAAAGTCAAACGCACGACTGATTTAACCAAATTGTTGAAATTTTCATCATCTCTAGACTACAGAAAATCAAGAGTAAACTCTGGTCGGATAGTTTAAAATTTGATTAGTTCGAATTAGTTGTCTTAAACCCCGTAACACAACAAAGTTTAATTAATTTCTCCTGAAAAGGATTTGCTCAGGGATTTACCCACTTATCCCGCAAAACTGTAAACAATTGTCGAAACTGTTCGTCAGCGAGATTTTCAAACTACAATAGAACTGGCAGAGCCTGGATTATATTTTCGAAAATAAGATATTGCGTGCGAATTCTACCCTAGCTTGCGCCTTATCATTTAGAGTACACACATTCGAAAGCTGAAGTGTAATCGCGAGAAATAAACTTAATTCGTTACAATAGTTTTGGCGAAGAAATTTAGGAGAAAAGTTTGAAGTAGTAGACGTAACAAAGACGATTCGAAGACAATAGTTTTGCGTTTGTACATTGTTTAGATGCTCACCATTAGCTTATAGGAATTTGGAACGGATTGCAATATAGATGTGCAATCTTGTTCTTGGATTTCATTCCAATGTCACCTTATAAATGCTTTCATATTTCAAGTGCGCATCGAGTGTATTCATGTCTTCTTCTACCAGCTTGTATTTGTCTTAATTTTTGTCTATTACCTATCTCTTGAATCTCTTGAATCTTTTCTAAATGACTCTGAATAAAGCCAGTGATAACAACAAAATTCTAAATAATTATACATTTCGTTGTTAATTTCACGAACTGACGTATCTCAAATCAGGGTTTTATTGAGATACGGCACTTTGTGAATTTAACGACGAGTAATTTTTCTTTAGTTTAAGCATTAGTGCTGTAGATGCTTTTAGCTAACTTGACATTTCCTGGAATTTATTCGCATTCCATCTGTACTCATTCTAAAAAACTTCCCTACTCGTAAATAAATACATTATGGAGTTATTCTCAGGTAAAATCCCGCATCTTTTTTCCCAATATCCTCCATGGTTTTCGATTGATTATTACTTTTGTCATGCATTTCTGGCTTCTATAACAATTTTTGCTAAGATCCACCTCCCGCGAGAGTACCTAGAGCACTAAGACCAGCAAACAGAGATATCAGTGGAATGATTCCACCAGTTTTAGACTCGAAGAGAATTATATGAGGTACCCTCATTTTTTCCACAAGCTTATGACTTCAACATATTTCAAGCTTCCTGATGTCAGTCTAGAAAACATGACACTCTACAACATCTCTTCTGAAATCAAGACATTTTCTAAACTTCTCGTAACTGTAGATTCTGCATATGGTGCAAATAATCCAGTGTTTTCTACAGAATGATACTTAGAGATACCAAAGGAAAAGACTCATAGATACTTCACAGTATTTTTTTTTTCAGTTTACGCGGTAGTTCTGTAGATACCTCAAGCTAACTTCCCATTTATTGGAATTCAGTCGCATTCCATCTGTATTCTAAAAAACTACTAATCGTAAATAAATCAACCATGAAATTATTCACAAGTAAGATCCCGCATCTTTTCTCCCAATATCCTCCATAGTCTTCGATTGACCATTATTTTTGTTATGCATTTCGGGCTTCTATAACAATTTTTGCTATTGCAGATGCGCCTCCCGCGAGAGTACCTAGACCACTAAGACCAGCAAACAGAGGTATCAGTAGAATGAGTCCACCAGTTTTAGGCTCGAAGGGAATTAAGCCAGAAAATATGACAACCTACAGAGATGTTCATTTAAAATCAAGACTTTTTCCAAATCTCTTCTAACTGTAGTTTCTGCACAGTGTTGCCAGGTCAAAAAAATTAAATATTGTGTGCCAAAAATCCTGCGAATTCTGTAGAATGGACTCAAAACTGAAACTCTACAGTGTTGGATGTTCACTGTCGCGTTTGCCGTATTCTGTTTCTCGAAAATTGTTAAAAACATTCAAAATCATTAGATCTGGTGAAATTTCACCAGACCTGGCATCACTGATACAAATCATAAGGGAGCTACCTTAGTAGGTACTAAAATGATGAAATTTTAAATTTTTTTATGTTGGGATTTTGTGTCTAAATGATCATTCGGGACCCTCCCAACTCCATACAAATTATTCTGATATTTGAAGCCAAAATCTATGAACAAAGGCACTCAGAAAAATTGAACAATAATAAATTTTCCCCTCATTGCTTTACGCGATTTTATTTCTGAAACAATAAGTCCAAATGAGCTGAAATTTTCAGGGATTGTAGTCCTCTACTGGGATAAGAATTGCTGAAAATTTCAGCTTTCTAATAGAACAAGAAATCACCCTATCAAACTGACTTCAAAAATATTAAATTAATGTCAACGCAAACCAAAATACTCTAGTTCCAAACTTTATTCCTGAGGAAATTTATTATAGAGGAAACATAATTCTAGAATAAATCCAATTGAACCTCGACACAAAAGTCTTTTCTATTAACACTCCCTTAAAACCACAGAAATTCAGCGTGCTAAAAACAACAAATTTTACCCGATTCAGTCTCCCAAGAAAGTTTCCTAAGAGAGGAAGCGGAGGAAGACGAGTAAACCACTTCATAAATCCTTATTAATTTCGTGGTCGTCGAGATAACGATTCTAGAAACAAAGTTGTAACGCTGTCTCTGTTCAAGATCTAGGAAAGCAGAGACAGGCTATAATCAGGGAAGTAAGTATTATTATTTGTGAATCCATTGTTTTGCTTTGCTTGACAAAAATAAATCATGTCCTGGAAAAATCCCTCTTGTTAAAATATCTCTTTCAATAAAAAAAAAAAAGATATTTTTGTCAAACATTATACCCAAAGGTATTGTACCGAAAAAAGCTATTATTGATGGGATACAATAGTGTCTGAACCTTTTATAGAAAAAGTCTCATTTCACGGACATTATTCCCTTTTTGAAAGAGAGATTTGTTCAGGCCCCGATGATTAGTGGGAATCATTCTATCAAAATCTCAGACTAGTTTTTTTCAAATTTATTTCACCTGCAACCCTGAATGGATGGAAAGTGGAACGAACAAAGACAAATCTAACATCACCCTCAAGAACTCATTAAAATCGTTTTGAATAAATGGAGATGAATTAGAATCACCTGATAGAATTAAAAGGCAAGAAGGTGTGAAAATTTAATTAATAAAAGTCTTAGCGGAGGTTTATATACAGAGGTGAGGAATCTAGTTAATCTATTTACCTTTGGAGTAAAGCTCTGATGTTTATTTAATATTAATTATTTGCTTTTTGAGAGGGTGTCAGTAACTTGTGCGGATGAGAATCGACTAATTAACCAATCAACTACCGGTTTTATTTTTTATAGCATAATTTAACCAAGTTAGTTTTTAATTAGACTCATATATCAAAATTTTCCCATTAAACCTAACACGAAAGTCATAAAACAAGATTATTAGAGAAAATAGGGCTTAGAAGAGGATATAAATGGGAATTAGATAGTAGTAAATCTAAATAATGAAGTTTGATGAATATTACCGGATAAATCATGGCAAGAATGGGCGGTTTTAGATATTTTTATAGTTTTTTTTCCCTTTTCAACCAACCACTATACTATAATTAGAAATCATTAAGCAACCAGATTAAACTTGAAGAGCCTCATTATCTTTGATGCATGCTTATCTATAATCAGTACAATTTCATTATTGAATTTTCTTGTAAAACGAACACCAGCATGTAGTACCTACTCCAACATCATGTAAATAACCTGACATTCCAACAAGTACCATTTGACTGCAGCCTTAAATGCAACGTCACTCTCTCAAGCTCGAAATTGCATATCATTTTAATAATCGTGAAAGGGAGACGACTCCTAATTTTTACAAAAGAAATCAGTTTCAGCGCAGAGGTGCTGACATCTCGCCTTTTCGGTTTTGATAATTTGCAATTACGATCCGAGCAAATTGCGAGAAAGAATTAGAAGGAGGCAACAGGTTATTGCGATGCACTCGAAATCTATCAGGTGTTGCACATGACTAATGACCTCACTACAAACTTAATAATTAGACACCAGATACGGGATGTGATGGATACCAACGTCATATAATATACGTTGTTGCACTTATGTTCGTGTTATTAGGTTCGCTGGTAATTAATCTTGTTGTTGATGGTCAAGTTTGCACTACCGGTTTTTCAATTTACTTTCAATAGAATTATAATATACCTAATAAGCTCACTTTTGTATGTATAATAATTTTTGTTTATTATATTTGATGGAAGCTAAAAACCTATTGAAGTCATACAACTAAACTGTAGAATAAGTCTTGTTTCTGTGCTGAGTTTTACTTTACAGTTTTAGGAAATGTGTTCAGTTCACTTTAGAAAAAAATTACTCCGTCGAACGCTCTGACAGAGCAGGCCGCCGTGCTGGTGGTGTGGCGTTATTGGTCAGAGAATCAATCGCATACAAGCGGATGCCACAGTGGCGAACTGCCATTGAGCACGTGAGCATCCAGCTTGCGAATGGCGTTCTGATCCATGGCTGCTACAACGCCCCGCAGACCCGTCTGTCAGTAGTCAACCTAACTCCGTTCTTCCCCAAAAACTCTCGCTCCTTGTTGCTTGGAGACCTAAACGCCAGACACAGACTTTGGCGGAATCATAGAGGAAATACCAACGGTATGATCCTAAATGATTTCGTCAATGACCGACCGGAGTTGATACTCCTCAGTACTGAATCGCCCACCCATTATCCTAGCAATAACATGACACCGACATACATCGACCTTGCCATCAGCAAAGGACTCAGGCAAAGGACGCAGGCAGACACTCAACACCGTAACCCAAATTCCTGGTCAAATGGACACCATTGACGCTCTTGAGCAAGAGGTTTCAACCTTGACCAGGAATGTCCAGCAAACCCAAACTTCCCTTGCAACCAGGGTGACTGTTCATCGAAGCCAAGACGAGCTCTCCCGATAGCTCATTGCACCCATCTCGCTGAAGAATCGCACCCGGCGGAGGTGGCAACGCCTCCGAAGGGACGAGGATCGTCAACGCGTTCAGGAACTCGAGGGTGCCATCAAAGATGGCATCAGCGAGTTCAGGAACCGCAAATGGACAGAAACTCTCTCCAAAACCTTCGTCCTCAAGACAACTCTATGTGGCGCCTTCAGTCAAAAATGAGGCGGCAGCCTGCGTGCACCCCTGCCATTACTAGTAATGCTAGGGATTGCGTCACTGCCCCAGACAAGGCGGAAGCCCTGGCCTCATTCATGGAGAGTATTCATTCCGGTCTCCCACTCAACCCCCTTGAACAGGAAGAAATCGAGCATACAGCGGCAGCCTTTGCCATTCGGAAATACCCCATCCCCCAGCACTTGCTCGCTGAACTCATTGTCACGCCCGGCGAGATGACACGAATTTTCCATCGGCTCCCAAGCGAGAAGGCCCCCGGACCAGATGGCATCCCATATCGAGCCCTTAAAAATCTTCCGCGGAAAGTTATTGTCCAACTGGTACAAATAACTAACGCTATCCTAAAACTACAGCATTTTCCTTTTCAATGGAAAAAGGCTGTAGTGGTTATGATTCCCAAACCCGGAAAAAACTTTACACTCCCATCGTCTTACCGCCCAATCTCCCTTCTAAACTCCTTTGCCAAGCTCGTAAAGAAGTTAATCCTGTCCAGGGTCAACAGGATCGTCGAAAACTTCTCCATTCTCCCAAATAAGCAGTTCGGATTCCGCCCCCGTCACAACACCACACTTCTTGCAGCCAAAATCTGCTGCGACGTCTTCCAAGCGTTTAACAGGCGCATGAACACGACTCTTCTGCTCCTAGATATGGAGCGCGCCTTCGATAGGGTCTGGCATGCAGGCCTTATCTACAAATTACTCGCAATTTTCAATTTCCCACTGCACATCATCTCCCTGATACAGTTTTTCATCAGCGGCCGCACTTTTTGCGTCAAACAAGGAGACGCCCCCCCAAATCCCAAACCAATTCAGACCGGAGTGCCGCAGGGGTCGGCACTCAGTCCGCTGCTGTGCTCTCTGTACACAGCGGACATTCCAAAATTCCAGTATACAAATCTGGCGCTGTATGCAGATGACACCGCTGTTTCGCTCAATCCTTTTCTACACAAGCAACAAAATTTCAGCTAGCTCATCACCTAGCAATCCTTCAACCCTATTACGATAAGTGGAAGCTTGGTGTTAATGGTCAAAAAACAGATCTCATATGCTTCCATAAAATTCATACCAATAGCACCATGCCCAACCCACTTATCGTAAATAACATCCCCGTCACTCTGTTCCCAAAAGCGAAATACCTAGGAATCCTTTTTGATCAGAGAATGAAATTCCATCACCACGTTTCCCATGCTCTGGCTCGCACCTTCAGTGCGCAGCAACAACTCTACCCCCTCATCGGCCCCAACTCCCCCCTATCGGCAGGTAATAATTTGTTAATACATAAACAGGTCATAAGACCTATGCTAACCTATGGGGCCCCTGTCTGGAACATAATCTCCACAACACAGCGAAACCGACTGCAGCGTTTCCAAAACCGAATTCTGAGGGGAGTGCTGTCGGAATCCAGGTACGCCAGGATAAGGGATATGCATGCGGAAGCATCCATACCTTATATCTCTGACTACCTGGATGAAATCAGCGAAAAATTTTACAGATATCAAGTTCAAGGCTCCCCTCTAACACGCAGAATGACTGCAACGAGATATGATCTAGACAACCCCATAGTTCACGGTCCACCATACAAGAATTCACCAATCTATTTTGGACCCCCATGAACACCTCCCTATCCCAACCTACTACTCGCACACCCAAATTGAAAAACCCTCTTTAATGCACAGCTAAAATCTTAACGACAAGATAAAATTAGACAAGAAAGTTTGGCGCAGGCGCCAATAGCCTTAGTCTGAAGCAGAAGACTCTGGCAATCCCATCAAGGCCTAATTTCCACCCTTAGTTCTTTGGAAAATTCCAACTGGCCAGCGAGTTAGTGTGCGACAAACTCCTCTCTCGCTGACTATGAGGAAACCACTCTTGTCTAATTGAACATCAGGCACCCCAATCTGACCAACAAACATAAAGGCACAAATTGCCCAATTTAGCTGAAAAACGCATGTCCCAATCCCGGTAAATTCTTGCACCCAATCCGCATTCTCTGACATCCCTTACAAACCTCCCCACCTGCACCCAAACCATTACCCATCAGGTCTCAGGATTGGTCGGGGTGCAGGGTTGTCGAACCCATTAAATCCGTACCCGCGCTCACGCGCATATACCCTAAGCTCATAATTGCTAGTGAGGACGCGTCCAGTGAACCCGATCGCCCAAGGGCACAACATTTTTGTTTTGTTTTTCTTTTACATAAATAAGTCAATGAAAAGTGGGGTTTTTCAAAGCTATTCCCCACAAAACGAGCGCTGCGCGCTTTGACACTCCAAATCCGAGCATACCACCCTTAACCTCAAGACAGGCCAATGTAATGGCCTAGTGCGCGCCATCCGTGGTAATCACCAGCGACTCCAGGGTCAAACAAACGATGTTAACGGGGGTTGCGCCAATAACATCGGCATGGCTAAAACGCCCACAGCTCGCTAGGCGAGTATGTGCGCACAGCTGGAAAATTAGTCTTAAGAGGTCCTGTCCTAGTTTTAAGTAAATATTGTATATTTGTAGTTTGAGGGAGGGCCTATCCCCCCTGCCTGTAAATGTAACAGTTATGAAATTTTTAATAAAGAGTTGAGTTCACTTTAGAAGAATCAACTTAGTCAGCATTTACAAAGAACTTGTGTTGAAGAAATCTGTAGAGTCTTTTAACTCAGAGACAAGAGGGTTCTTTAAACATTAAACAGCATTTACAGGACTAAAAATTTAAATAGCATCTAGAGGAATAACGCTTGAAATGAGACAAATTTATTGTGAAGTACCTATATGAGCCTTATTCGTTGGTATCTATGTCTCATTTTGTACCAGTTACAGGATTATTTGCACCATATGCAGATTCTACAGTTAGAAGAAAGAGTTTTGAAAAAAGTCTTGATTTCAGAAGAACAAGACACTAGGGTGTCATGTTTTCTCGATTTACATCAGGAAGCTTGAAACGTGTTAAAGTCATAAGCTATGGTGGAAAAAATAAGGGTACCTCGTATAATTCCCTTCGAGTCTAAAACTGGTGGAATCATTCCACTGATACCTGTGTTTGCTGGTCTTAGTGCTTTAGGTACTCTCGCGGGAGGTGCATCTGCAATAGCAAAAATTGTTATAGGCATCTACAGGACTAACGCTTAAATAAAAAAGAAATCACCGTCAAGTATCTATGAGCCTTCTCCTTTGGTATCTCTAAGACTCATTTATGAGAAAGCACAGGACTATTTGCACCATATGCAGAATTAATTTTGTATTCTCTATTATAGATAGAAAGTTCTAATAATTGTCCTCCTATATATAGGATTTCTGTAATATTTCCAAGAAAACTTATTTAGAATCTAAAGAAACCTTGAAACGTGTGGAAGTCATAACACTTACTGTAGAGTTTCAGTTTTGAGTGCCATTCTACAGAATTCACAGGATTGTTGGCACATTATAGCACATATATATACTTGATTTACTGTTGAGCAATGTTTCAGGCAAGTCCATTTTTCAAAATTACGTTTAATTTTATTTATATTTGTTACAAACCTCACTTGTATTTCTTCATAGGTATCCTTGTTTGTTGAAACTTACCTAAAACAAAAAAAAAAAGTCACATTAATATTGTACCGCAACATTCAAGTCTCTTAAACAGAAAATGAACCGTAAAACTACTCGGTTCTCCAAAACAAACACTTAAGCAGAGGCGCTTGAAAGATTATTGCTCCATTAACACATCGCAAAAATGTTCACCAGTCATTAAAGCTTATGCTGTTGATAATAAAACAAACACAAATAAATCTGCGGAAAACGCTTAAAACTTTTATTAACTACTGCTGCTCGAGTTTTGATTGTTCACCGCCCACATTGGATTTCAAAATAAGATTATATAGGAAAAAATATCCTTCATCATCTAGATAATGTTTGTTTATAGACATTGAACATCTACTAAACAGAAGCCAATAAAACTAGAAGAGATGCAGAAAAATAAATGTACGAAAAGCAAAGGAAAATATGGGAGAAGTTAAGAAGAAATAAATAACAAATAATAATTTGAAAAACTATTTAAAGAGATTGACAAAAGTGAACAGCTGAAAACTCTATTAAAAATTACCAGAAAAAATAGTTATAAGATTTTAAACAAGCCACCAAAACTAATATTTATTAAAGCTTAAAGAACAAAAGATTAATTAAATCCTATACAACAAAAGGTTTGCATAAGGCTTGCCCACAAAGCTGCAAACAAACCCAGAAATCGCTTTCAAAAGCCAAGGGAACATATTATAATAAATGTATGATGTAGATATTTTAAGGCTGAACACGCAAAGGGAAATTTTTTTCTCAATTGCCCTTGGAGTCTCCTTTATTAGCCTTTCCCCGAAGCAAAACAGTTTGAGAAAAGTTTTTTTTATCTGCCTATTGACCCTTTTTGTCCCTTTATGTAGCTATATTACCAAAATAAAGATTGGAATTGGTTTCCAGAGTCGGGGGAAATTATTCGAGGAGAATCTTATTTGGTTTGCTTTTCAAATTCAAAAAGATCAAAGCTTGGCCTGAAAAAAACAACTCGTTTAAATTCAATGAAGTGTAAACTTAATACTGAGCCATAAAAAAAAACTCAGGTAAATTATTTATTCCTGAAGCTCTCAAATCGCGTATGGTAGTCCTTTTTTTATTAGTTGCCAGCAGCAAACCTAGTAAACTTTTTATCTGCTTATTGGCCCTTGGCACTTTTATGAAGCAATAACACTAAAATAAAAACTAAATGGTTTAGAAATGGTATTCCGAAGGGCCAGAAAGGGCCTCGTAAAAAATAATGTACTCTCGCAAAAGATGGTGGAAATTTTTGCTTGATGCGCTTAATGGATAGTGACTAATTGGCTGACGGAAAAAATTAGATTTCGGATGAAGAGGACGATAAAAGTTGGCTTATATGAACTATCGAATTTAATTTATGTAGGTAAAATTAGATTTCTCTTCCTTCAATGCCTGAATATAAAAACGAAAAACACACATACTACTGCCATTATTACGTTCCCTGCACTTGATGCCCCGAGATACCAATAAAACTGTTTTTGGTCATGCTCTCAGACCCATATTGCCTTACTGGCTTCAGCTAAATATAGGTTAACAACTTCCTCACGAAATCTCGGTTGGCAAAGTCGTTCATGCAACTATTCTATACTGTCCGAGGTTTAAAGATATTCCGGATAAGAATGGCTTTTAGTTGGAGAGTGAATTTTATCTCTCTACTGGAGATTTTTACATTCGACATCGGTTGTGTGTGTGGTTTTGAAACCTTTTATTTGAATTGTGGAAATTGGGGTTTTTAAGATGACAGAGAGGATTTTAGGTAATAAATGGGATCAGTTATCAGTTAATTGGGACTGAACATTTTAATATAATTTTGTGGTTAAGAAGAAATTAGGACTTTGAATGATTTCCAGCGAGCCTCAAAGAGCAAGTAGGTACAAGGGCGAAACTCATCATCATGAAAATGACATCCTTCTTTGATAAAAGAAATATACAAGGATTTAGGAAAGAAAAGTTTCAGATTCCAACAGTGGCCCAAAAGTGCGAAAGGAAGCCAGGAAATAAAATGTCACAAAGTGTCACGCTTTTTTGTATATGTTCCTCTTCCGTTTTTGAGAAAATGATAATGTCATCAATATACACTAATACTCCCATTTTAAATCCCAAAAGACAATATCCGAGAGTTCTTGAAATACAGACGGAGCATTACATAATCCGAATGGGAGGACGTTGAACTCGTACGAGCCATAGCCTTGTGCCATGAATGCCGTGTATTGTTTTGAGTTTTCCTCTACCCGCACTTGCCAGTATCCTGAAATCATGTCTAGGTACTAAAATATCTCGCTTTGCTATGTCATCGATTTGAGGTAATGGATAATTTGTTTTCTTTGTCACATTATTAAGTTTTTTATAATCTATGCAAAATCTTGTAGATCTGGCTTTCTTGGTTACTAGCACCACTGGGCTTGTCCATGGGAACTAACATGGCCTGATCATATCATGTTCTAACATTTCAGCTGTGATACTTTGTAAAGGCGCCTTTTTATTGTTCTGGTGCCTGTCTCTATTTCAATTCTGTGTTTTGTTGAGTTTGTCTTGCCCATGTACTTTGGAGATTTTGCGAAGACATCATTGAACTCATTTAAAAGTTCTTGAAATACTGAGACAGCTATGGATAAAGATGAGAATATTACTAGAGCAAGACTCTGGTAAGAAGAAAAAGAAGCAGATATCTTAACAAATGAAATTGATACAGAATTAAACATGAACAGAGGAGCTGAGTTTGAAAATAGAAGATAATAAGAACCAGGACGGAGTTCCAAAGATGATGTCGTTCCTCGAGACGTTGTCGATAGCATCCACGTCTAGCAACGATACCATTACCAATATCTCCTCTCTTCTAGAGGAGGACGTATAAGAAATCAACCGCCACCCATCCACCAGCATCGAGCTTGAGGAAGCGGCTAATCAGGTAAATTTTGTTCAGTGTAATCTGCACCATAGTAGGGCGGCTTCAGCAAGCTTATGCCGCCACCTGGATCCAAGAACCATCGATAGGACAAAGTAAAATCATAGGTTTAGGCACACTACCTGGTCGAGTTTTCAGCAACCCCAGCAATAACAAACCTAAGACGGCGATCCATTGTCCTAGGTCATACACAGCCCACCCACTAAAACCGCTATGTACATAGGCGCCGGAACCATGGGGGCAATGGGGACTTTAGCCTCCACAGTGAATTTTCTATGAAGACGGAGCCCTCATAGTGATTTAGATATTGTATGTAGTGGATAGGTAGAAAAATATTGAGTTCCTAACTATTTATTTTTATATCAAATTTGTTCTTTTTATGTTTTCGTTGTTTTTGCTATACCTACATTAACAAACAGTTTGAATATTTTGTTGTGTAGTATTTAAACCTGTATTTTCAATAAGTCGTTGGATTATTATTTCCTTTCCGTTTGTTTTCATGATGGGTATGTTTACTTCACATGAATATATCATGATGTACCAATACACTGGCTTTTTTTACCTAGTTTATCATGGAAAAAATTTCAAAAATTCGCTGAGGGCGAACCGATGGTCCTATAAAACTGAAATCTGGTACGAATCTAGTGGAGTACGAGTTTTATCGAAAAAAATATACGGGAGGCCCCTATCTGGAAAGCAAAGCCCCCTGGGGGCTCCTAAATAGGTATATTTTTTTTGGCCTATTTGGATGAAAGTCAGAATATAGGTAAAAGGGAACCAGAAAAGTTGATATTCCAAGTTTCAGCCCTCTCTGACCTAGCGCAGTGGTTTAGCCCCTATCCCCCCAATTTTGGAAAAGGGCGTGAAATGCTGCATGCACGCCCTGCATTTACTATTCCGAATTTTGAAAAATGAAAAATACCGTCGGATAAAGAAGCCAAAAATACGTCGAAAATGTATTCTGGTGTTTTTCGCTCCGACGCTTCGTAAGCCCGGAAAAAAATAAGAAAGATTTTGATCCTGGAAAATTTTGGGGACCCGACACGGCGCTACTTTTTCGCTTATAACTTCGGTAATTTCGAGAAAGCAATAAATTAGCTACAAAAATGTTTCTTATCGATATTCCAGGTTGTTTCTGTCTCCGAGATATAAGGCGTCAAAGTTCAAATTTCTCTGAAAATATATTGAAAGTTTTGAAGTCGATTTTCTCAAAAACGGAGCCTCGTGGAAGGGTAACTTTAATAAGCTTTTTTATAGCTCTCAATGAGATCTACAAATTTTGTATTTAGGGTTTTTCTTCCAGGCTCTTCGTTTTCCAGCTAGGATGCTTTAAAATTTAAAAAAATAAATAAAAATAAAGGCTGTTTTGATTTTTTTGTCATGACGGTCTAAAGGGGATCCCAAATATAACCCAAATGCGTTCAGTCTATTTTTTTTGTCGTTTTTTGTTTTTTTTTTTTTTTTTTCAAAACATATGTTTTTGCCTTGATATATGTATGTACAATATGATATTATAATAAAAATAACATTCTACTATAAATTCCTATCAAAATATCTTGACTCCACAATCACAATTGTGGAGGATCAGACGTAGGTAACATACACACCGTCTGTGGCTGATTGGCAACTAGCGAATCAGATAATATACGGGAGGCCCCTATCTGGAAAGCAAAGCCCCCTGGGGTCCCTAAATATATTTTTTTCTGGCCCGATTTGGATGAAAGTCAAAATATAGGTGAAAGGGAACCAGAAAAGTTGATATTCCAAGTTTCAGCCCTCTCTGACCTACCGCAGTGGTTTAGCCCCTATCCCCCCAATTTTGGAAAAGGGCGTGCAATGCTGCATACACGCCCTGCATTTACTATTCCGAATTTTGAAAAATGAAAAATACCACCGGATAGAGGAGCCAAAAATACGTCGAAAATGTCTTTTGGTGTTTTTTGCTCCGACGCTTCGTAAGCCCGGTAAAAAATAGGAAAGATTTTGGTCCTGGAAAATTTTGGGGACCCGACACGGCACTAATTTTTCGCTTATAACTTCGGTAATTTCGAACCGATTGTCTCGAATCACGTTTCCTCCGAGAAAGCAATAAATTACATACAAAATTGTTTCTTATTGATATTCCAGGTTGTTTCTGTCTCCGAGATATACATAAGGCGTCAAAGTTCAAATTTCTCTGAAAATGTATTAAAAGTTTTGAAGTCGATTTTCTCAAAAACGGAGCCCCGTGGAGGGGTAACTTTAATAAGCTTTTTTATAGCTCTCAATGAGATCTACAAATTTTGTATTTAGGGTTTTTCTCCCAGGCTCTTCGTTTTCCAACTAGGATGTTTTAAAATTTGAAAAAAAAAGGCTGTTTTGAATTTTTTTGTCATGACGGTATAAATGGGAACCCAAATGTGTTCACTCTATTTTTTTTTCTCGTTTTTTTGATTTTTTTTTTTTTCAGAATATATGTTTTTGCCTTGATATATGTACAATATGATATTATAATAAAAGTAACGTTCTACTATAAATTCCTATCAAAATATCAGGACAAACACAATTGTGGAGGATTAGACGCAGGTAACATACACACCGTCTGTGGCTGATTGGCAACTAGTGAATCAGATAATATACGGGAGGCCCCTATCTGGAAAGCAAAGCCCCCTGGGGTCCCTAAATATATTTTTTTTCTGGCCGATTTGGATGAAAGTCAAAATATAGGTGAAAGGGAACCAGAAAAGTTGATATTCCAAGTTTCAGCCCTCTCCGACCTACCGGAGTGGTTTTAGCCCCTATCCCCCAATTTTGGAAAAGGGCGTGCAATGCTGCATACACGCCCTGCATTTACTATTCCGAATTTTGAAAAATGAAAAATACAACCAGATAAAGGAGCCAAAAATACGTCGAAAATGTCTTCTGCTGTTTTTTGGTCCGACGCTTCGTAAGCCCGGAAAAAAATAAGGAAGATTTTGATCCTGGAAAATTTTGGGGACCCGACACGGCGCTACTTTTTCGCTTATAACTTCGCTTCGGTAATTTCGAACCGATTGTCTCGAATCACGTTTCCTTTGAGAAAGCAATAAATTATCAATAGTAATATAACTAGCAATGGAAATTATTGATAATTTTTGGGAAATTTGCCCGAATGCATTTTTAGTTGAAAAAGAGCACGAGTGCACGTAGTGCACGAGTGCCTTTTTCAGTTAAAAACGCATGAGTGCAAATTTGTCGAAAATTATAAATATATTTCCATTGCACGAGTTGTATTTAATGAGAGAATTTCATAAATCAAAAATTCAAATTTTTTGTCAAAAAATGTCAAAACACCAGTTTTCGCACCAGTTAGTATGCAATTATCTGATAATTTGCACTAGTGCAAATTATCGCGTAATTACAATCTGATTGGTTCAAATCAACAATCAAAACATGTCAATTTATTGTTGGAATAAAAGTTTTGACAGATGTATGAAATTCTCTAAAAAATTGTTTCTTATTGATATTCCAGGTTGTTTCTGTCTCCGAGATAATAAGGCGACAAAGTTCAAATTTCTCTGAAAATGTATTGAAAGTTTTGAAGTTCGAAAGGTACATAAGGGATGAAGTGTTGTCAACTAATCCAGTCCACCCTTATCAACATGCATATACCCCCGGGAAATCACACACAGCCCTCCACCTGGTTGCTGGGCGAGTGGAAAAACGCTGGACAACAGAGAGTCCGCCCTCTCATTGACATTGGAGGGGCCTTTGACAAAACCACCTTTCAAAAAATTAGCTCGCTAACAGAAAGGAATACTCCAGAGCAGAAAATTTCAACAAATGCGAGAAAAACTAAAATTGACAATATGCTAATCCTAGGATAATTCTCCAATGCCCCTGGTAAATTATATGATTTCTATGAACATTTTCGATCTAATGGCGTGTACCATAAAGGCCTTATTGTCTTATGACAGGACGGGTAATGAAATTTGAAGCATCGTAACACAGAGAGTAACCATCACGAATCGTGACTTTCGAGTTATGCCTTCAGTACAATGCCGGCCGTTGTTTTAAGGTGAACGATTTTAAAGGTTTATTGATTTAAGTGGTTAGTTAGATAACAATGATATTAACCAGCTTAGAATTCTTCCTGTAATAAATTCTCAAAAATAACCCCTAAAACCCATCATACAAAGATTAGTATTCTTAAAAGCTAATGACGAGGCTCTGCTTTAAAACAACTTCCTGGGGAGAAGGGCTGAACTTTTTTTGGAAAAGTTGAAATTTACTGGCGGTTTTGTACTGAATTTTTAATTAATTTACTTGAAAACTTTTTTCATGTACAAAGAAGGGACGTTGCCTATTGAATTTAAAGAAGAATGTAAATATTCCAAGGTGACAATAAGAATTAATTTTACATAAAGATGAGATTCACAAAAACCCCCCACTGTAAAATATAGCATCAGTCATCAATTTATTTCACAGACAAAGTCTCAAATCCCATCTATCACGTTCGAATGTCATTCCAAATTGATTTCATCTTTTCAACGGATGTAGAACACGCAAGAAAGACAAAAATGCGTCGACACTCGGCGGCTAGACAAAGCAAGCAACTCATCATACGCGAGTTTAAGTAAAAATGTTCATTAATCATTTTAAAAATGTCTCTGAAGAACAACATGTTAAAAGCTTTCGCATGTTGCGCCGCCTAAATCTGTATTCATGACGTGAGAATAAAACTTAAATATTTGTGAGTGTGATATAAATTCTTCTTATAGCGTCATAAAGGAACTTAACCCTTGAAACAGCTTGTTGACTTTTCACATTTAATACACAATTTAACATGGGAATCTACAACATCAACACGACAGATTTCGTCTTAATTAAAACATTGATTTCTCGTGGAATAGAATAAAAACAGAGATTTATTTCACACTTGAATACAAATTGAACTGTGTCGAAGCCGGGTTTCTCAACGGACCAAATCTTTAATTGTTTTTTCATTAGAACAGAGAAAAAGCTGCTCTTGATGCCAGCCAACGTCGGTCAAGTTTTTTTCCCTCTGTCATCAATCAAAGAGAAAATGTCACCATAAAATCCATTCTAAATTTGAGTTTCGGTTGATTTTTATCATGGTGTTGAACGTTTAACGCCTTCACGTTGAAGATATCATATTTCAATTAAGAAATAAAAAGTGTCGGATAACTTCGGGCATAAAAAAAAATATTGGATTTGTTAATTGGCTAGATAATATCTGATCAAAATTATGCATCTGGCATTCTATTGGAGTTGTCATCAAGTTACCATGATGATAATGGAGATGTCATCAATATTAGGTATGTTTCCTGGAATGTTGAGAACCTGCTTTCAAATTCTTGGAAAAATTGTGTCGTGATTTTTGGTTATTTTTCCTATTGATTGATCTACAACTAGAAGCACGCACAAAATATCTGGAAAAGTAGCAGTCCTTGATCTCAATCAATTCCAGTTCTTCATCAAAAAATGTTTTCACCAAGGTTTTCAAATACGTCACCTTCTTCTTTTATACATTGTAACGTGATGTTTTTTAAAAACGAAAAACATCAAATTTCTCAATAACCTGGGAGTGAATTTTTAATAAAGTAACTTGAAATTGATTATCAAAAAACCCCTTATGTTCCTCATAAAGCTAATTTTTGCGTATAACCTAACCAACCCAAATATCAAGCATTCATTGATTCAAGATTGATTGAGTAACTCTACCATAAAATTAGTTTTTTTTTTTCACTTTCAAATTCCTCCTTGTATATCAAACTTTACCTGATTGATCAAACTGAGCATCATCAGGTTCAAAGCCCATCATACTTATCTTAGTCAAAAAGAACACGTTACGACTAACGGTGGTGGTCACTGAGGAATGACAAATCGCTTTTGTTGCCCACGGAAATCTTGATGGGCAAATGAAATATGAAGATTGAGCATGGTATATAGGAAAACGTGTAAACCCAAACATGGGTAATAAGATTGATTAGGATGAATATTCAAATCAAAAACCTATGTACTATTTGTCTCTGCTTTAATTGCTCAAGCCAACAAAAACTTCAATAAGAATTTTATCTTTTCCGACACAAGTGTTAACATCTTTGCGGCCTCTTGTATGAGATTCAAATAGACATCGGCCCATTACATCTCATGAATGTATAAATCTATCATCGCGATCTCTTACAAGACGTAACACAAGTTCAGCAGAGGAAAATATTTCAACTTTATAGATGGAGAGGTTGTTTTTAGAAAAAACTATACGCCACGGAGCTATGATGGTGAGATTGATCGATTGGAATTATTTCGCTAGCAAGAGGGAATTGGATTGATGGTGATTTTTTGATTTGTTGGATTTGGTTGAAAGAACATGGAGAGAATCGTGCCTAGATAGAGCATTCTATTGAGTGGGTTTCGTGATAATCAATGAGAACAGACATTTTTGATATTAACGATTTGGCAACAAAGACTTCTTTCAAATCAACGGCAGGTGGAACAGTATTATCATAATTAATCTCTTAGTCGTAGATAATTTTGTTATTAATTTGTATTTTGCAACATACTGGGAAAAATAACCACTTTCCGCTACTTATAGAGTGAAAAGTTATCACCAAAAGTAATTTTAATAATACTAAGTAATACATCTCCTACAAAACACCACATGCCTACCATGAAACTAAAAAATAACTACCAATTTCATTGGTTCTTGGCTGAATCTATTTGAAATTTCCATTCCAATTTGCGGAACTTTTGAGAAAAATATACAAAAGTTCAGCCAACAGTGAATTTTCCACTTAATAGCTGAGGTCGAGTTGTTAAAGTCTTGTGTTAGTTGCGAAGTGGCCTTAAAAGCTTTGCAATCTAAGTTTGAACTCTAAGTCAATCTAAATCTAGATCTTAGGCCCTACTCATTGTTGTTATAACATCATCCTTCTTATTTTACTAGAAGTCACGTATGAGAATGGATCTTTCAACACTGTAATAGACACATTGTTTATTTTCAAATGTCGTGAATAAATCTCGCAATATCGCATTTAAAATCAAGTACTTAGTCTTTATACATTACAGCAGAGGTCAAAATTGGGCAAGTTGGATAATGTCATTGAAAGCTTTGTAACCGAGATGACTTTTAAACAGCTCAATTACTTTTATTGTATATTTGATGAACAATGTCCGAAAAACTGGAATATGGTCAGAAACATTTCATAACATGCAATTCCTTGTTCGAAAGATCTTTTGAAAGACATTCTGGAAATCATCAACAGCATGTTTCTAACAAGTGGTCCTTCAGCTTTATTTCAAGAGCCGCTTGAAACTTTTATTTCATTATGCTTCTGGTTTCAAAACTCCATTTGTAGCTCATCTCAATGTATCAAAAAGTTCTTGTTTCCACAGAAATTTTGTTGGTTTTGCAAAAATCAACCAAATACCTACGAAATGTAGCTTAATTTTTGTAATAGTTCTGAAGAGCAGAACATCTTTAAAGCTCCTGAAGTCTTGACACCAATTTTTTGTCTAGTCATCAAAGTAGCCTTAAGTGCATCACTAGTAATTATCTTTTGTCCAAGTTCTTCAATCGATAGTTGAGATGAAAATAATAACTTAGATTCAATAATGAATGAGCATTCATGAGATTCAAAATCTTTGTCTCATGACAAAGATATGTAAACTGACGATTGAAGAAGCACCCTGATGGATCATAAGCAAAGATTTGATTGTCCATAAAAGCTTTTTGTTCCCCAAAATCCATCTTTCGTAACACTATAATTTATAAAAGGGTGTGTAAGTACAAAAATGTACTCACCAAAAAAAAAATATAACACTAAACACCAAAGTTTAACACAGTCGAACAATGTTAAACTTAATCATAATCCTCAAGAATCCAGATATTTTTTTTTTGTTCCAATCACTAACAAATCAACACTGTATAAATCGTGAGTCACAAAATGAACAACTTGTACAATTCCTGAACATCCCGGCTCGGACTGACAAATGCGTTAAAGAGAAACTTTCAATTTATCCTCGATGTAACAACCCGGAATGGCAGGCAGTGCGAGTGGCCTTAGCAAAGCACAAGCTTTCGTATTTTAAATAAATTCGCCGAACGTGCGCGCGTGTGCTTTCGACAGCAAAGCTGCGTACAAACTGAAGTTGTACGTTGAACTGAGAGACTGAATTTTCCCTTCAGTCGAGCTTTACGCGAAAGCTCCGAGAGCCCGAGAGAGAGAGATGCGTTCGCACGCCCCACCACGGAGCTTGAATAATGTCCTTTTTACCTGGAGGATGCCCTGTACAACTGCCAGTGCTTACTCTTATTGGTTTAAATTGGGAGGGAACAATGAGTTCTTTTTATACCGGAAACGCCGAAAGAACTGTCGATCTTTCTTGTACCTACATCTACAGTCACAACATTATTATTTTGGTTTCGGATTCGATCGAGTGACACCCAGGTGTAGACAATGGGCACGAAGTAACTTGACTCTTTTGCTGTTTTGGCAGTTCTTGGGAGTAAAAAGAGTATTTCCGTTCGACTTTCATGACATTTCCTTCAACAAAACTTTGATTTTACAATAAACGGTTCGAATTCTGGTCAAATTGAATTCTAGTACAATATTTTTAATTGATGATCTATTTGAGATATCTGATTCCTTAGCCAGTACTTGCATTTAAATCAGTATTTTCAGGCAGGAACGGTTCGTTTTTTTTCTAAGCTACTATCTCTCAGGAAACCTAATTTTTTTAAATCTTCTTCCCCCAATGACTGGGCCCAACTTACTGTAGGTGTAGGTGATTGCCATCCATCTGGATTTCTGGCTTATCCACTATTATAATGAATCGATGTTAATTTATGAGTTCATTATTTTTCATTGCCATCTAGCTGGTCAGAATAAAAGGTTCAAGAGGCAATGGGTGAGAAAAAACGTGAGTTCATTGGAATCCATAGGCACAAGCAAAGGTAAAAAAGTCTCGAACTGGCAAACGTTTGTTAGTAGTTTGTTTGAAATTAGGACCGGATATGACTGCTTAAAGATGACGGTAAAGTTGTTGTCGGATCCCGTTGTTACTGTTGTATGATACACAAATGTACTTCTAATTTTCTAAATCAGGATATTTATAGTACCTAATTTATTGTAAGTAAAACTCCTATTGAATTCTGGTGAAAATTCAGAGGAAACTAAACACGCCGCCAATGGACAGTGTTGCCGTTTTATGGGTCTATCTCTCTCCTACTTATGGCATGGGCTAAAAGATGATTGATTATAAACATTGGGCGATTTTTAAATGACATGTTTGGTCTCTAGTTTTATTATTAGTCTGAGGGTTGAACCTTAGTTGAACTGATTAATTGATTCTTGATTTGTCTTGTCATGTTAGTTAGAATATTGGAAACGCGTGTAATTCATTCTTTTTTTGCTGTTTACAAACATCGAATATGCAGATACTTGTTTAGGCAGAATCGTTGCAAAATGGGTACTCATTTAGCCACCAGAATAATTTACAAGGAAAGATTTCCCAATAGAATGGCACCCACCTGAGGAAAGAACACTGTGCCCGTTTTACAAAGATTGCGTGATACGGGAAGTGTGAGTGTGCAAATTCTGCGTGTTGATTTTAGTGTTTTGAGAACAAAAATTAATATTTTCATAATAAGGGGTTGGAAAGTAGCTGAATAAGTACGTATTATTTAATTTTTCTCTTGAATGTTTAGTTACGGTTCGTCTAATCTTATTTTGAGATGAAGTGAGAGGAGGTTATCTAAGTAAATCATTTGTTAAAAAGAATGCGCACAGATGTATAATCGAGTAACTCTAGATGGTTTTAGACCTGTTCTGTTATTGTTCCAAGTCTATATGGAACTGATTTCATTGTTCTCGAATCGTTTGAGCACAGCTCTGAACATACAATTTGTTCTAGAACAGTCATATTTTTTCTCAAAATTCTCATTATATAGTAAAGTCTGTTTTTTTTTTTTCAAAGATAATTCCCCAAGTATAAAATTTAGTAACTATATTGGCAACACAAGCCTTTCCTACATACAAAAATTTGAAGCATTGACAATTTTACATTGTCTTGCCAACATAATGTCATTTTGACTTTTATCTTAAAAAAAAAAAAAAACTTTATGTATTTTTTTTTAAGATAAAAGTCAAAATGACATCATGTTGGCAATACAATGTAAAATTGTTAATGCTTTCAAATTTTTTATGTAGAAAAAGCTTCTGTTGTCAACATAGTAAAGTCTGTTGTTTTATAAAGATAAAAGACAAAATTATATTATGTTGGCAATAACAATGTAAAATTGTCAATGCTTTCAAATTATTAATATAGAAAAGGCTTGTGTTGCCAACATAGTTACTAAATTTTTGACTTGGGGAATTATCTTAAAAAAAAAACAACAGAATTTAACTAAATTTTTGACTTTGAGAATTATCTTTTAAAAAAAAACAGTCTTGAAATCCATGATGGAATTGGAGATATTATTATATGAAGTTTTTAGAAGTTTATCTTCAAAGGTTGTTGAAATTGAAAATTGATAAAACTTGCTTCTCATTCCCTAGCTTTTTCTAGGATTGGATAATCATCCAATATTTCAACATTCTTAACGTCAAAAATTCTCATTTTAACGCATTTTCCATACTATTATCAGGTAACAAGAAAATTTGGAAACTTCTGCAGCAATGATATTTTTTAAATCTCTTCAACTATATCAGGTTTCTGATTGTTGACTGTTTCATTACTTTTCCTACTCGGGAACACATTTTTGATGGTTCTCGAATCACTTGGAACAATTCTGAAAACACGACTTATACTTTTTTGAACTTATTTTGGGTTTGAATTTATTGTGTATTGTTCTAAAGTGAACTGCGCCGAACTATCCGCGCAGTGGAAAGTGGATTAAGAACTATTCTATTATGATTCGAAGGCTTATGAATCGTCCGAGAACAGCTCTGAATACAGAATCTCTATATTTTCTGATTAGTTCCAAAGTTATTCCATGTTATTTTGTGGCCGCCTCATTGTGCTGCAGGTTTACTTGGAGGACCCGCAGCTTCTGCATTGCCCTTGTGTTGTTTAGTTGCCTTGAAGAAGACTGGGCTTAGAGATAATATCTGTACAATGTTGTCACGTTGTTAACATTTTTTTAAATTTAAATTCTGCAATAACTCCGGAAATACTAACAATTGACCCATGCCAAATAGGACAGTTTTAGCTTAAAATGGGCCATATCATCCTATATTAAAATATTTGTCATACCTGATACACCCTGTATACAAAAATGTATAGTGGATTATCGGAGGTAATACAAGGAGTGCTTGAAAATTATCCGGTTAATTTTTAAGCACGAATGGTATTTAGGAAAAATATTTCACGAATTTTATAAAAATTGTGGATTAAAATTAAATTTAAATTTGTTAAAGTCTTTAGAATACTTTTCAATGAGCAATTTTGCGATAACATTTCAAAGAACTTTTACTGTAATGCTCTTTATATTCTTCCCCGTTCATTTTTCTCATATTAAAGGCCCAGCTTTTCAGGATAGATGCAAGTTCGGATATTGGAGTATCTTGATCAAAAGGGTACTTTTTTCGCCGCAAAATGACATAAACTGCCTCCAAATACTGTTTTAGATTTCACTGTGTTTTTTTGTTCAACTTTCACTATACTTTCGTCGATTTCCTCATCTTTCACTTCACCAAACCCGATTCATTTTGTTTTTCAATTGCTTTTGCTTTCGACAAATACACCAAATAATTGTGTCTCAATGGTTACTATTGATTCCCGTCTCTAATTTACAATACAAACATTAACTTTTTTTGTGTCGTCAAAATGTTCAATTGACTTGTATGGGTGATAATTCCACCTTGCCTAGACAACGTTGAATTTCTGCTGTAATTTTTCGATTTGTCACTTCTCTCATGGAAAATTTTATACATGAGTGAAATATTCGATGCTATAAAATGTATTTTTATTTATATTTCTTATCAGAAACAAGTGTAACAATACAAAATAATCAACCATTAAATTATTTAAAACAAACAAGTAAACTCAGGCTGGTTCATAAACAATAGAGTAATTGACCATGGATAACCTTAACGATCCTGTGGCCTTCGTTCTTTGTTATTTTATCAACCAGCGGTTGTGAGTAATGAACATTTAACCGATATAAAATATTACATTGCTTTTTGTGTATATATTTTCCTTCAAATTAGGCTACCTGTAAAGGTGAAGGGTCCAAATAAGTAATTGGCAATAAGGCTTAATTTTTAGTAAAGGATTAACTGTATAAGGCCTTTTGGAAATAATTGCTATTGACAGTTGGAGATTAAAACTATTTCACACAAAAGCTAATCATTATCGGTAGAACGGATTTGTTTTGCCACTGTCAAGCATAACTTAACCTTTTCATTATCTCTACTTATCTTACTAATTAACTTTTTTTTTCGGTAGTTTACTGTTTTTGAATACTCCTAATTATACCTCACTGCATGGCTCGTCGAGCACTTAATCTATCGGAAATTATTAAGACATAAAACAAAACGACGACCCATCAGCTAATAAATTCACACACTATTTCAATTACTCAATTTTGAAATTGACTGTCTAAGACCGTATAGAGAGGAATGAATACCAAATAAAAAACCAATATTGGTCCTACTAAGAATTATAAAAAAATATTAATAATTAAGTATACAAAACAAAGACGTGAAAAATTAAAATTCTAAGATAAAACCCACAATTTATAGTACGTCATTATCAGACCATATTAAATTACTCTAGACAAGGTAATTTTTCGCGTCGTTTATGCAAATTGCTCTAGGAAAGAGCAACCAGCAATAAACCGGTAGCTTGCCTTTATTAAGACCGATTACACCGAGTGAGATATAAAATAATTAACGCTGGAGCTTTTTAGGAATTTTTGCTGACAAGGTGAGAAAACGGCCAGATGCAGCAACCATTTTATTTATAAACGACTATTTATCTGTCGTGAAATATACGGGCCTTAAGGGCAGTCCCGAATGTGAAAAACGCTTATTCAATCGCAATATCTTTTAATTGCAAATGTCCAAAGAGCCGCAGAAATAAATGTTTTCCCACATATTCTTGTATGGAATTTAATTGTTTCTCATAGATCAGTGTGGGCAGCTGGCTATGTAACGGTATGGTACCTACCAGTGGAATATTTAAAATAACGTTTGATATAAAACGGAAATATTTCTCAAACTTGATTCATTTTATCGTCCATACTGTCTGAGATGAACCAGTTTTCAGTTCTTTTTCCTGCTCTGCTGGTAATGATAAATTGGTAAATTTTCACACCGGAGTATACCGGTCTGGAGCAACATTGCCGTAAACTTCATTTCTACTTTATGTGCTAAATAAAGCGGAAGTTGGAGAGAAAAGTTAGCTTGAAAAACTTCAGGATATAGAGCGGTTATTTCTAGAATGAAAAATTGTGTGTTTTAAATGTTTTATCAAAAAGTCTCTCAATAGAATTGCAGCAACAAAATTTGAATCATTTAGAAAATGAAAGATCCGATCATATAAAGTTACAATGCAAAGTGCCCTTTTATATGCTCGCATGAAACAATTTGATATAAGAATATAATACATGTTACATTTGGTTAATTTTGTAATGCACCGAAAAAACATTGAATCCATCCGGTGAAATAACATAAAAGGCTTTAGGAAATGCATAATGGTGAAAACACAGACATTTCATGTCAATTTAACGATAAATAAATAAACGCAGGGGGGTGTTATATACATCAATGTTAAATATCATTTTGATAATGTAATTCGGGAAAGGGAAATGTTTTAATTCAAGAGACAATGAGATGGAAAATTGTAATTTTGTTATTGGAATGTAATTTGGGAATAATTAACAGTTAGGTGTATAAGATTTTGGAGGTTAGGTATCTCCTCTTTTTGTCTTTTCGGAAAAAATACGAACATCTATGAACGAATACTTTAGAATATACAGCGGGTTGTATCAGGTTTAAGTACAAATATTTTGACATGTGATAATATGGCCAATTATACAAGCTAAAAAGGGTAAAACCGAAGCTGGATAAATTTATTTCTAACTTCATTAACTTTCTGATACTTGAAAAGAGCAAATTATTGTGATCAAAATCTATTCCAGTGAAAAATTTGATTCCAAAAATCTTATTTCGCATCAAATTTTTAAATAAAAACGTCTTCCACGAAACCATTTTCAGGTCGTTAGTGCCGCATCTATTGTTAGTAAATAAGGAGGGTACGACCACACATTGGTCTATTCTTCCGTGTGCAACTGACCATATCTTGAGTATACCTACATTTTTTCTTTTGACTATTATGGCGTCTATTAAATAATATATTTTTGACAAGGAATTCATTTATTTACTTTTTCCATAGAATTTTGGGTAGGAAAAAGCTATATTTCATATATGTTATGGGCCTAATCTCTTTTAATTCGATGGTAGGCTTAAATCTAGAGTATTGTTATGGAAATTTTAATGTACGGGGGCTGGGAATGTTTTAATAAAAATGTAAAGCTTATGTAGTTTTTTCTTCTTGGACAACTTTAAATTTGACTCAAAAAATACAAAGAAATGAGCAGAAGCAATTGCCTTTATGCAGTTGACAATATTTATTGCGTTGTACCTACTCACTTCACAGAAAAAAACTTTCGCTTGCCTAAAAGCCTAGTGACCCAATTATAGACAAAAAAAAACATTTTATTGTCCGGTGCCATAATTCTGTCACCAGAAGGCTCGAAATAATGACATCTCAACCTCGGTTTCAAGAAAAGCAACCCCCAAATTTAAAACGAGTAAGAGAGGGCTTGCATAGTCGTGACGCGATAGGGTGTCGATTATCTCTAAAGCCAAACAAAAGATTTTTGCGGAACCAACCATTTATTACTTGTGCTTCCAGTTGATCTACTGACTTAGAAAGTGGGTCAACGTTGCAAAGAATCCATTTTATTTTTTTGGGAAGTCGGTGTCATTTGTTATCAAGTCTGAGAGGGGTTTTAAGCAAGCTGAAAATGTCTTTAACGACTAATTTTTCTGAAAAACACTATGTAAAAATATGAACATATAAAATAGAAAGTTTTAAGATAAAACCCACATGATTAACGTCACAACGGTTTGGCTTCCGTTTCAACGTAAACCATGATGTGTGTCTTGAATATTTCATTATCCCGAAAATAATACCACAAGCCTATGTTTTTCAATAACACTAATCGGAATGAGATAGTCAAGCAACATAAAATATCCATAAAGCTTTTTGGGCACTTGGAGATAACATTTTAATATATGCGGTAGTCTTTCGAAGTGAATTACCATTAATATTATTTCAAGTGCTGCTTCCTGGAAAGTGTTAGTTGTGCGGAGACGATGTCATTTGAATAAAACATGATTTTTTTTCTAGCGTTCTTTGTACAATTTCTTTGATCCATCGACGTGTATGTATAAATTACAACTCTAATTGAAGTGTGTCTCCTATATTGAAAACATAACATATTCAAAACAAATCACTACTAAAATCCAAACATAAAATGCTCGTTAAAACGCCTGATACAATGTGGTATGGATACTGAAAATTATGACCCACGGTTCTAATCGTAAACCTGCCGATATTCAAGCACACAAAATAATAATCAAATATCATTAACATTTTAATGGTCTTCTTTACACCACTAAATTATCCTCCCTAATTATAATGGACAGTGCTGCTGGGGCTATTAGTTTTGTAATTATTAAGGTAATTGTTTTGGAATTTATGAGGAATGATACATGATGTACAAAAATAAGAAATTTCTAGTTAATGTTAATTCCAGCGAGTGTGAGAAATGGGAAAGGTTTTTAGAGAATTAGATTTTACGGGTTGTTTAGTATTCCCAATTTATATACAAAAACGTCAAATCGAGAAATCTCCTGGCTCACGCAAACCTGATCTCAAGTCACAGTCCAACTTTTGAATTTTCTTCACAAACTTATCAATTTCTTTCTGAAAAGTTCCAACTTCCTGAGGAACACTTCCCCATGGCATTATTGGGATTTTTAAGTTTATTATCTTGACCTTCCAGCATTTTCTCAAGTCTGAAATTTAGAACTTTCCTAATGTTCGTCCTGGTCATCCATATTATACAAGAATGCATATATGTGAAGAAAAGACCAGCAGGCGAACTCTCTAACTCGATAGAAATAGAAATAGAAAAATAATAGCAAAGAAAAGAAATTTCTTTCTATCGACAAATGCTACTTTCTATGACTTTTTTCTGAAATCTTCGAGTAACTTCGTTTATAGAGAAATGTGTACTAACCAATCTGAAAACATTGTGACAGATTTTAGACTTTTCCGATTTTCAATAATACCGGTGTTTTTGACAGGTTTATTTTTGATTGTCAATGTTATTATTTTCATTTTTTGTTCATTTTGTCTTTGCATATTGAGCTCTTTCGGAGGTGTATACCTATTGTAACCATTACACCAGGCTGGATAAAGGTTCCAATGACCCAAGCAGAAAAGGAAGTGAAAAAAAGCCAAGATTCTCGATGTAATAAATGCTAATTCTGGGGGTGCGAGTCATGATTCTTTTATATGGAGGAATTGTTAATTATGTTGTCTGTATATGTACCATTTAACACTCCCATAGTCCAATTCATAGTTAAATGATTTCCTTATTCCTCCCATTTCACTGCTATTCCCGTAAATATCAGTCGCCAACATGAAACAATTTATCAGTCGCCATATCAAAGAAATTTATGTCACTCTTTAATCACAAATCAAAACAAAAAATCATATTGAAAAAAAACTAGAGAAAGATAAGTTTATGTCATTTGTGATTGTGTAAAATGAAAAGGAAAAATAGCAAGACCGAAAGGGTCTTTCTATTTCTTTTGACACGAGCAGGTAGTTCGGGAAAACGATTCTACCCGAGTGGGGTTAGGGAGTTCCGTTTCGCCGATTTTCTATCGTGGAAAGGAAATTTCTTCTCTATGTTGTTACAGAGTACGGCTGCAGTTGACCACATGCGATACTGGTAGGAATTTTAAGACTGATTCAAAGTGACTATTGAGTAGGGCCGGAATGTATCGTATCTGTATTTCCGAACAGGTCATCTGTCTGGTATACAGACAGTTTCCGAGCTTTGTCTTCTTAACTTTCTTTCTTCGATCTTCTGGTTCTTGTTGAAGTGCTCCAAGCCACTGCTCTTCCCGTTTTTGGGCTTCTTATTGCCTTTTTCCTTGATTGAGTGATTTAAAAGGGCAGCCTTTACAGGCAGCTTGTGGTCCATTGTGATATCCCCCTCTTGGTGCAGCCCTGTCTTATCTTAGGAGCCTGCAACTATTAAGAAAGGTGCTGACCCGCTCAGGCCGGACATGCTTTATTTTATTAAGTTCCAGAGCGTAGCCCTTAGGATGTGAAAGTATTGGTCCCAGTTCGTGTTCCAGGGGTTCCTGAACTTACTGGGCCCAGCCTTGTGATCAAGGTCCAAGCTAAACAGCATGTGTTTGTGATCCAATAGGGACGGTTCGTCAGACACTGTCCACTTGTTTATCGTCGGGGCCATGGATAGTGACCCCAATGTCAAGTCTAACACCTCTTATCTACGCGAAGTGACAAAAGTCGGTGCGCTTGTTACGTTCAAATTTTGCCTTAACGTAACTGATGATGTCGAATGAATTCGGTAATTAATACAGGTATTTGTGAGGGTAATTATAAAGCTGTATACCTGAGGTTTAATATTTCTCAGTGATTGATAGGTTGCTAATTGGATTTGGCTAGATTTTTACCTTTTT
Organism: Ceutorhynchus assimilis; assembly: GCA_917834065.1. NCBI lineage: Eukaryota > Metazoa > Arthropoda > Insecta > Coleoptera > Curculionidae > Ceutorhynchus > Ceutorhynchus assimilis. Next base: position 13,588,622 of record OU892281.1, read on the forward strand.
GTTTGGATGCGAAACAATACCTATGTAGTTGTTGAACAAGGTTATATTTTCCGAGGTAATAATGAGTGAATCCTTTGTATTCAGATGACAGGGTAGTTTTAGGATAATAAAGCTCTACTGTTAGGATAGGAAAAGGTTTGTTTACTTTCAAATAAATATCAATTGTCAACACTTACGAGTCACGTAATTTCCATTATTGAAAAATTCTACATCACAAAATACTTTCACACTCTTTAAATCGATTTTCCACCCCTATTTCCTCTATTTTTCCCATTTTCCAAATGTTTATTTTCCACAGAATAAGTGTGGTTAAGTGACATTTGTTGTTTCGTTTCAGGCAGCACTGTTGCCGACGTTCCTTGACCGCTGGGGGTAATACAGTGACTGTAGTTGTGATCCCTAAAGAGTCACTGGTCATTTTGTTAGTTTTTAGACTGAAGACTGGGTAGATGTTGATTAATAACTTCTATAAGTAATTAATTAGTGTTAATTGGTATTGTGAGAGAAAATTTGATAACAACTTTGAGTTTTGTTGGTCATCAATGTGGTTTGGAGTGTTCCGTTTCAAGCTGTTTGTTCCGTTTTCCTGGTCAAGACCGGAAATCTGGCACCAGAGGGTATCTTGAAAAAAACTGGAATTCTAGAAAAAATTTCATATTGAAGCTCACCTAATAAATCGCTGAAAAGGAATCGTTCTTTTTTAAATTCGCACGTTGAGAAAACAACAAGTTCTTTGGCAGATTTTACCAGCGGTCCTTCCTTGCTACGTTCCTTGGAACATCCACCTTTTTGTGGGATTTTGAAGGCGCTGGGAACTCAAAGTGGTTGCTGGCTTAAATTGGTTTTGGGGTGAAAGCTTTGGATTTGGTCGTAAGTCCCCGTATTTGTAAGCCAACCACACAGAATTTTCTGGAAACGAAGTCTACGCCATTTTGTTGGATTGCCGTGTGAGCATAGAGAGCACGTTTTGTTCAACTTGAAGCCCGAAATTGTAACCAGGGTTTTTTAGGATTCTTAGAATAGATTTTACCTTTACCATCGGGTTTTTCCTCTTTGACGGTTTACTAGTCTCGAAGTTGAGGTGTGAAGAGTACCCGCAACTCTGAATTGAAACCGAAATTCACATTTTTAAGAAGGGAGTCAATAGAAGTTGATGGGGTCTGTTATCCAGTCTGTAAGGCTGTCAGGAGACAGATATAGAAATGGGTGTTTAGACCAGTGATGCCGTTTTTAGTACATTTGTACTAGATTCAGTACACTCCAGTGTAATTTAGTACGTCAGTACACCATCGATAATTTTAGTACAATTTAGAGAAAATTACAAATCACTTATAAAAGCGATTTCCATTTGCAAAATCAGTGCAAAAAAATGTACCTATCTCTATCCTTACGTTTTATATGCTTTTAGCAAAAAGATATAGAACGCGAAAACACTGGTATTGTATGTATTATCGTTTAATCAAATGAAAGATGTCACAACTCAGATATTACAAACAAAAAAATAGATTTTTGTGGATTTTTGCTATGTCACCCGCATAAATGCTTAAAACTGTTAGGTTAGATATTTAGTACATTTTCAAATAATTTAGTACAAATCCTCGCTCAGACTTCAGTACAAAATTGGTTTGTCTCGCGGCAACACTGGTCTAGACTGCAGGGAGGACCAAAAGGGGTGATGTACCCGTAAATTCATTAATGTTTCTTCATTATTATTTCTAATTATTATTAATGGTATTTCTTATATTTACTTGGCATATTTCCAAGGTTGTTTTACTGCTTTAATTATCACAATGGGTGTACTGTACCAATGATTTTTAATGTACTATATTGAAGGTGACATTTTTGTACAAACCCGCCCCGGTATACCATGGTATAAGCTTGCACAGGTTTTAATTAATATTATTAACATCTTGATTAAGCTTTTTATCCCTTAATTGTTCTCTTGCATTCTCATTGGAGTAAGGTACATTTTACTGGTAAAGCTTAAATTTATTGCAGTGTCTTTATTGAGGCCACATTGGTCCTTACTACATTTTGGTAATTCTGACATTTACTTTTAATAATAATATATACGGTGGTATTTTACATATTGCTTTATATTGGCTATTGCAATTCTAAACATTACCCCCCCCCCCCCCCCCCCATTCTATTAAATAGATTTATAATCATTGTTTTTAGATTTGACTCTTATTTTACTCCTACTGACCTCAACCAAACTAAGGTAAAGTTATTTTAAAGGATAGGTACCATCGTCACCAAAAGTAACTGGGACAGCATCACATTAGCTCTTGTCCTATTATATGAATTTTATTGTCAAATATTTGTTAAACTATGAGTTAAATGCATTGAAATGAATGACACTAGAATTAGTCCAGGAGATTATTATACATTATTTGTGTCCCAGATACTTTTGGTGACGATGGTAGGTACATCGGGTAGGTAAATTTTTATAGGAATTTTGGAGATCAGGGACTTTCTGGTTTAAGTCCGCGGATTGTATTTTGTAAACCAGTGGCGCCCTATCAAGTTAACTTTAAATATTAAACCTACTCCCACACCACTGAGTAGCCGCGGGCACTTTGTTGCGCTGGCCGCATTCCTTAAGGGTGTCTTACTGTACCTAGGCCTATTAGGGTTTATTAATTCAAATTCTTTATTCAAACAGTTTAAGGGTTAAATTTTGTGCACAACACGTTGCCAGGGTTCAGGATTTCTAAATCCGTGGTCGTGGTGTGAAGGTACCGGGTGATCTATTATAAATGTCACCCCCAGCTAACTTTCTCATTTGACGTTTTTGACAGAAGTGTCAAATACAAAAGTTTTAAGAATTTGTCAAAAGTTTTCAAATAAGTCAGTTTTAGGCATACAGGGTGCATCAAAAAAGTGCAGCAGTGTGAAGTTACATTTTTTTAAATGGAACACCCTGTATATTGTGCGCTTATTTGTTAGTTCCCTTTAACCTGATCTTAACGATATAGGATTTGATATGTTTATCTCTCGGTTTATCTTCAATAGTTATAGGGAAAAACGCAAAAATCCCTTCCTAGGTCTCTCATGTTATTTTAAAAAAAATAATAATGTTAACTTTAGACATCTGGATTTATCATATTATTTCACCTTGTATATTAATGAATAAAATTTGAACAATAAACTGTTCAAAAAAAAAATAAAAAATCTAAAGCTTAAATGGTATAATTTTTCTTTTTTCAATATGAAACCTTGAAAGGGATTTTCATTTTTTTCCCCTATAACTATTGAATATAGATATATCAAATCATATATCGTTGAAATCAGGTTGAAAGGGACCAAACTAACAAATAAGCGCACAATATACAGGGTGTTCCATTTAAAAAAATATAACTTCACGCTGCTGCACTTTTTTGACACACTCCGTATGCCTGAAATTGACTTAGTTAAAAACTTTCGACAATTTCTTAAAACTTTTGTATTTGACACTTCTGTCAAAAACGTTAAAGGAAAAAGTTATCAGGGGGTGACATTTATAATAGATCACCCTGTACTCCAGAAAACCGAGCCCTCTTTGGTTCGTGTCGGTGCTGCCCCACACCATGTGGTGTGCGTTGGCATCGCATCCGACAATCAACGGAAGGCCCAGTGAGTTACAGTACTCCACCAAATCGATGAATTCCCGTGTTGGGGGAGCATCTCTGTTGAGTCATAGGGCAGATAGGCCGAGCAAACTAGTCAAACTACTATCGATCTGCTCTGTCCCAGTCTGTCCTTAAGGCATAGCTTTACCGCTACTAGGTCTCTAGAGCAGGAGTTAGCTATTAGAGTGGACTCGATCCGTCTGTCGACATAGATGCAAGTCCTTGGGTTCAGTTGGAAGTCCATTCCATAGAAAAGAGATCTTAGCACCCTGCCTAATCCTTTTACATGACCCTTGTATGCCCAAGGTTCTTGTAGGAGGTATAGGCCTTTTTCCTTTCTTCGATATCCTTCTACTTGTTTTTCTTTTTGTTGTCAGTTTTCCTCATCTTATTTCTTGTCTTCGATATTTTTCATGAAGTCTAGTGACTTGACTGTGGACATGTGAAAACCGGTAATAAAATCACTATTATTGTATCACTTTTATTATTATTATATATATGAAACAATATACCATGTTCTGGAAATTTTTAGAAAACTAGTTTGTTCAACAAAACTTTCCTCTATTTTTTTAATTAGAGCCTTGATTTGAACAAGGATTTGAAGAATCAAAAAACTTCGTAACGCCATAACTTAACCCTTCCTATTCTTAGAAAGTTTGTTTATCAAAATATGATGTCATGCTGAAAGTCCCATCATTAACATTCAAAGTCCATTTTGGTCCCGAGCAACGAAACCATATAATTTTTTACTTTAAATGGACCATTGTTATAACATAGAGAGGCATCGAATAAATTAAACACAAAAGATATATTTAAGAATTCCATAGAGACTCTTCAGGTAGAAATTCGATATTGGGCGTTTTGCTTACAGCCATATCAGAAAAGGGTTTATAGAAATTTTTAGGAAAAGTATTATTATTATTATATCCATCCGGCGTTTTGGGGCTTGTCGAACCTCAATCTTCAAGCGGAATTGAAAATGGGTTTTGAAATGTTTTGAAAGGTTTACGTGTCGTGCTATTTTGGCGAAGAATAGACGTTTGATTATTTTCGTATACAAAAGGAATTTTTCTATAGCAATAAATTTACCAATAGACAAAAATATTCATATTATCACCGATTTAATTGAATTTCATTTCAAAAAACAATGCTTGTGTTATTGTCAAGTTTCAACAAACAAAAGCTCAATAAATCCAAAATGGAAACACACACAGAACAATACATTAACCCAATAAAATTGATAATGAATATTAAATAAAATTGTTATTTTTTGAGTAGAATAAAATCATAAATTGAGGGCTCGACGTTTTTTAGGGCCGAAATCGCAAAAAGCAATTTTTACAAAAAAAAAATACATTTATTACATTTCTCTTTCGTCAGTAGGTATATAAAATATGAAAATATTTTATTTTCCTAAAAATTGGAAACGCTAATGGAAAAATTCAATTCGTGTTGAAAACGCAAAAGAGCTGCAATAATTTGCAGAAAAACATCGGAATTAATATATATTTTCAATAAAAATGTGTATACTTTTTTGTTTAATTTTGAAACATATTCGCTCAAATTGAAATATCGTATATGTTTTTTATGTTTACTTCAGCAGGCAGGGTTGAGTTTTTATTTGCTTTGAAATAAAATAGAAATCGATTATTCAATACTCCGTTATGACTATCATCTAGTTACCGAGTCGGTGAACTCTGTTTATCCCTAAATAAATACATTTTAGATATTAGATTGTTTAGTTTTCTTTTACTGGGAATGGGAAACGAAATTTACCTACTCTATCTTTGTTGGCTTTTAACAATAAAATACTGCAAACAAAGAATAATGATTGTATTATAATTCTTTAGGAATTTGATATCTCACTTTAAATTGATCAAAAAGGGTAATTTTTCAATGCTTCTTGTTAAAAGAGATACATAAATAACAAATATCAATATAAATATTTTAATATTACTTCAGTTTCAGTATTTAGTTAGAACGACGTTACGTTGATCATGTTGCAAGTGTGAAACTACCTTAACGTTTTTGAGTTTTTGACGTATAAGAATAGGGTTAGGGTTGTGCCTTGTCTTACTATGTAATGTCTGCCCAGCAAGTCTGTGTCTACGGGGCAACGGTAAGGGGGATGCAGTTGTAAGAAAAAATGGCTGATTCCATTCATAAAATACCCAGCTGCGTGCGGAACTTTTTGGAAGTGTTATCGTATTGCAACTCGTACACGAAAATCAGCAATGAACAAATCTCCGCCACTGGATATTTCAATATAAATCGATATTCCAAGATGGGAGGATAAAATGACGTGAGCCCTGGCCAATAGCGAGACGTAAGGTGACGTTAGTTTATTGACAACCGTATGGTTCCTCATGACAACGGTGATCCTGCCAAAAACTCCACCAATCAGGTTCATCCAGGCCTGATGCTTGCCAAATAGTCAAAAGCTGATGATATCTTTAGAAAATGTTTATTTTTTACAATAGACCAAACTGAAGAAATCAGGATTAAAATAAGGATAGATCTAACAACCACGTTAAAATATTTAGCGTTTTATTATTGTTATCAATATTTTGTTATTAAAAAATGGATTTTCAAATTAACTATACCTCATGCCTAGTATTTTCGCTTTTTTTATAATTAAACGTGACAACATGGCACATTTACGTCCGAATTCCTTCCGTAGACTCAGATCCACTGGGCAAACAATAAGTTGTCTGATAGGCCTAGCGTGGTCGGTTGTTTAGTATTAACAAATAAACTTATTGGTCTTCAGCCGTTGTTTTACTTGATTTTACAAGCCCAAATCATTAATTTCAACAGGTTATGCGCCCAGACAGGCGATTAAGTTTGTAAAATCGTAAAAACGGGATTTTGGTGTTGAAGAAAACCGTCTTTTCAGTATCGTGTTACGGTAGGGAAAAACGGACAGTATTGTAGTTCGCGATATTGTTCGTGTGTATTAAATTCGTGCAGGCAGTTGCGTCGATGAAAACCCAGTTGGAACAGTTCCTCAACAATCAGAAACCTGATTTATATGAGAATTTTGAGACAAAATATGATTCTGAAACCATCTAAAACTCGATTACACACCTATGCGCGTTCTTTTTACAAATTATTTACTCAGATAACCTCCTTTGACTTAATCTCAAAATGAGATGAGACGAACCGTAGAAAGAACACACATATTTGCACTTAACATTCAAGAGAAAAATTAAATAATACTTAGGTACATATTCAGCTACTTGCCAAATCCTTTTTATGAAAATATTAATTTTTGTTTAAATGTTCTCTAAATACTAAAATCAACACGCAGAATTTGCACACTCACACTTCCCGTATCACGCAATTTTTGTAAAACGAGCACAGTGTTCTTTCATCAGGTGGTTGCCTTTATTGGGAAATCTTTCCCTGTGAATTATTCTGGCGGCTAAATGAGTATTTTGCAACGATTCTGCCGAAACAAGTATTCGACGTTTGTAAACAGCAAAAAAGAATGAATTACGCGCGTTTCCAATGCTTTAACTAACATGACAAGACAAATCAAGAATCAAGTAATCAGTAATCAGTTCAACCAAGGTTTGTGCTATGTTGCCAGATGTTCACATACCGAATTACGAGTAAAATTGTCTCGTTTTTTCAATTTTTTAATATTGTTGTTGATTAAAAATGCTGATTACTTAACGCCCAAATGATATGATATGACAAAAGAGAATAACATAAAAATTTCACAATCGTGGTAAGAAGAAAAAAATTGCTGGGAAATAATGGATGAGAGGTTTCTCATATCGCAACCAGAAACTAAGTATTAGCAAACCTGAAGCTTGCAGTCTATCTAGACTTACATCGTTTAACAAGCACAATGTTACAGTATTTTTTAATAACCTGGTGTCCATTTTGAAACGATTTCCACAGTTAGCAGATGGATCACGAGTCTTCAACTTGGACAAAACCGGCCTGCCTATAGTCCAAAAACCCAAAAAGGTCATTGCACACAAGGGAGTAAAACAACTAAGCCAGAGCACTAGTGGCGATTGGGGAGAACTAGTAACTCTCTTGGTGGGGAACATTTATATACCTCTAGTAATCATTTTTCCTAGGAAAAATTTCAAACAGCATATGATTAATGGGGCACCAACTGGAACACTTGGCTTAGCTAATTCATCCGGGTGGATGACAACAGAACTATTTGTTTCTGGAATGGAACATTTCATCAAATACACAAGTAGTACAAAAGATAACCCCATATACAACACAAGCTCTCATATAACCCTTAACTTTTATTTATTTGTATGTATAAATTCTATAACAACTATAGCCAAAGTTATTATTTTGACCTACTAAATCATAATCCGATTACCACACAAAACATAAAAGGAATACATCAAGGGTAATGACATCTAGTTACACGGTTCTACCTATAGTCGACGTAAGCCAATTTAAACTATGCATACATTTAATAAACACCCACCAGCAGCTATGTCGACAATGTTGTCGTTTAATCTCACAATTGTTATTTGAATCATACAAGAGTTCCATTTTTAAAAATGCATACGTGTTTCATTAAAATATCATCAGAAATGCATAAGTTAGATGTAAATTCACGTTGATTTTACATTCAAATGGCCAAAGTTAGCCTTTTGACACTTGCAAATAAGTATCCCGTTACAACATGGAAATCAATACTCGTTGGCTGCAGATTTAATAATGGGTACTGTCACCCAATCAGCAATAATTTATGTAATTATTTATAGTTGTCGCTATCTAATAACCTAGAGTGCTTGACAGGTGTTTTGCTTACTTTTGAATAGCTATAAAAATATATTTATAGGTACTTGGAATATTGTTTTTTTGTGAAAAAAAGATGTTTGTTTTATTAGCTAAGCAATTTTAATTGCAACGTAAATTCCCTACTCGCACATTATGAACAAACAGTAACTTGAGTGAACAATATCCAATTAACTAGGAAAATTTTCTCCAGTAAGACTTGTTCAATTGAAACTTTTGTCACTCACAAAGAAAAAAAATCCTACCAGGAATGTGCGTGAGAGTTGATTAAACCGACCCACATTAAACTTATGACAAATACAAATATAATATGAAATATTTCCCAGCTTAATTGCAAAAGTATGTAAAACGGGCTTATCTCCAACCAGGCAGTTATAGTTAGCTAACGCGTTATTAAGAATGATCGCGCCCAGTGGACCAAAACTAATTACATCTAAAATGTCAACGGTTTTGTGTGTGTGCGCAAATCCCGTGCAAAATACTGAAAAAAACGACTGACGCGTCTTAATTAAAAGGTTAATTTCTTGATTGAAATTCTCTGGAAGGTCAAATTGATTCTGACATATTATTAAATGTATAGGCTCGGCTATTAATAGACTGCGATGGGTTTATTAGATTGGATCAATTTTGCATTGTTTAGTTAAATGCCAATATAATTTTTTTAATTACAATTTTAATTGTTATTTTATAATAATAAGAAACTTTGTGATTATTTCTTGATGAAGGGCATCAGCTTATAGAACAAGTTCTGCAAGTAGAAAACTTTTGAAACACTTCATACATCTGAACAAATTGGCATTAACAGAAGCCTTATAGACTAAGTAGAACCTATGATTCAAGATGCTGGAAGTTTGACATGATGAAACTGGAAATGCAGTGTATATTTCAAATAGAAGTCCAAGTTATACTCCACAAATCACACCAGCAGAAATATTGAATGGAAACAGACCAGACAATAACTGGGTAGATATACATTATGGTATACTGAAGAACAGGAAATAATTATTGCAAGAGCTGTGATTTTCAATGAGAATTAGTTTGAAGAAAACCTCCTATTTAAAATATTATTTCTTCAAATCTTAACTTTTTAAAAAAACGTTTGCTGAATAAAAGTAAATGTTGCAACCTTGTCTGCGCCATCAAATTTAGGGGTAACCGCGTTCGACCACAAGGAACGGTACTGCGAACGGGAGATAGAGGAGACACAAGGAGACTTGAGAACAAGCTGGGACTGTTCCTTTAGATGCGTGTCTGTAATTATTCATTATTCAATTTCCATTTCTATTTTGCATTAAAATTGATTGTTCAATCCAATTTGTTATTAGTGTGTGTGTAAGGAGCGTTCACAGGTTAGTGGATTAAATGTTATTTTGTTTTTGAGAGTTCAATTTATGCAAGTTCCTATTATTTTGTTCATTTTTATGTATTTTTTGTTTGTTTATAACATGTGCATTGTTCATGTATTTAACAAAAATCGTTTCATACTGTAAACAACACAGATAAAGAAGTAAATTTAAACCTAAGAAATTATGTACTGTCTTTTTGTGCTGGGATTTTGATTTGTGGATTTAGAGCGTGCATTAGGGCCTTGTTGAATTTACTAACATTTTCCTACCCTGACGAGAGAATATCCTGACAAATTGAAAAAATCAATCTAGAGATATTGGCTCAAAAACAACTATAGCTGAGTAGCTTCCCGTATGGGACCTCAGTACCTACTGGGAAACTAACAAAAAAACTCTCCAGTATTGAATATAGGTAGTGTTGATTGAATGTAGTATGTGTAATTGAAATTTTAACACAAACACAAAGGATGGTACCTAATTTAAACTTTTATTGACTTAAATTATTGAATTATTGACTCACAATTATTATTAAAATGACACAGTATGTTTCGATTTTTGAGGAATGTTAGATCGACGGTTTCTCTGACGTGCTCTTTCCTCTCGTTAGTTCCAGGATGAGAACGGTACGATTTACTTTCATAATAAGGTAGACGTTTCACAAATTTTTCGTTTCTTTCACATATCACAACTTCCCTTAAATTTCCCTAATATTTGCTGTGTCGGGCGCATGTCCAGTAAGTAAAATTGAGAAAGTTTCCACAACGTAGGTCCTATTTGTTTTTCATTTCGTTTCTCAGAATATTTGTTGTTTAAAAGGTAATAAAAATTCTCATCGTTCAATGTTACTGAACGAACCCGGGTATGTTAGACTACAAGTTTTATTATGAAAATGGAAGAATAAAGACAAGCAATAAAACAAAAGTTAAGGAGAAAGAGGCGGTTGAAGAAGATGAACAAGAGGGCAAAAGAGAAGAAAGGAGTGAAGAAATACAAGAAATGGAAAAAGGAAGATAGTTTGTAGATTGTGATGGTTGGAGTGTTCAGGTTATGGGCCTCTTCGCACTGCGACCTGATTAGATCTATTGTGCTTCCTCTTATGTGTAGTGGGTTCCCTGATTAAGGCTTTTGGCAAAGCCTATAATGTTCCTGGGATTGGCTTCTTCCACATTCACAGCCGTTAACCCGTCATTACACGCGTCAAAAAACTTACATCATTACACGCGTTCGGTCAAATCGACCGACTGCCCAAAATTTTATATGAATTTTTAACTTTTTTCGCGGAGACGATCCCAAACGTATTTTGAACGCTAAGGCATGACACGCAGGTTCACTAATCAATAGAGACATGAAACTCTCAAATATTACCTGCGTAAGTCATGCCTTAGCGTTCAGCATACGTTTAGAAATGGTATCGTTTCCGCGAAAAAAGTGTACAAGCACTATAATTCCTAGAATTCATAATTATTACAAAGGAAAATATTATGCAGTACAGTTACCGTATTATCGACAGCTAAAGGTACTCCCAACATCAGAAAAAGCCAATTTTGAACACAAATATTTTAGATACTCAGGTTCACGCGCCTGAAGCACCGACTATGAAAACAACAGGCTAATTGAGAAGTCACAAACTGACACACTCGGATATTTATTCTTTTGAATGTAACACTTGCAAAGCAAAATTTAAATGAAAACTCGACTTGATGAATCACCAACTGATACACTCGCATATTTTTCCTTTGGAATGTGACACTTGCAAAGCAAAATTTGAACGAGAAGCCGAATTGAAGAATCACAAACTAACACATTTGGATATTTATCCTTTTGAATTTGACACTTGCAAAGCCAAATTTGAACGAAAACTCGACTTGAAGAGTCACCAAGTGAAACAATCGGATATTTTTCTTTTTGAATGTGACAATTGCAAAGCAAAATTTAAACAAAAAGGCGTTTTGAAGAATCACAAACTAACACATTTGGATATTTATCCTTTTGAATGCATTACTTGCAAAAACTTCAACAAAGAGCCAAAATATTTTTTGGGCCAATGAGTAAGAGAAAACCTGCATCAGGCATTCTTGGATGGACAAAACTGCCACCCTTGTACCAGTTGCGTTATTACTGATTTTATCAATGGTCGGTCTTTTTGACCGACACGCGTGTACTCCCGGGTCAAGTAGGCCTGCTCCATATGGATGAGTCTCCTGCGGCACAATGCCTCATAGTTGCAAAGTATGTGTAGTAACCTTTAATGGGCCTGTAAACACCCTGCTTTACTAAGGTCAATAATTTTCTTCGCCTATATTGACTGGGGCAACATGAAATGTTTCGCCTATCTAAGTCCTGGAAGCGTGTTCCAGCGGCAGGCTTGTTGTGTCTTTACCCAATTATGCATTTACCCTATTATATGCATGGCTTTTCATAATGCCAAAGAAACGTTCTGATCCAAGGAGTCGTATTGCAGGTCCTTGTCTTGCAAGTTGGGCCGCTATGTTGTACAATTGGCAACGCTGTGTGACATATCTTTGTTTACTATGAATTTTAGTGCTGATTTTTGGTGATTTCGGTGAAATTAATTTTGATAAGCAACTTTATTGTGGTGCTTGGTGATCAGTTCAGTAATTGAAGGCAACATTGGAATTTGTGTTTTTCCGGCAAACGTATCAAATTTAAATTGTAAATAAACAGTAACAACGGTCAAAACTTGGTACAAGGTTGCCATATCTTTTCCTGAAGTGGTCAGTTTTAAATAATTTTATACAGAAGGGATAAATGGCTGCCCGCTACAAATGCGATAGGGCTTGTGTCTCTAAAGATGATAAATCATCGCTATTTGGTCACCTCTGTGACCCATGCTGTAAAACTGTATGTGCAGAATGTGCTGGGATTGCTTCATCAGATATTCGAGTTCTAGTGTTTAAAAGTAGAGCTTTATTCCATATTTGCCCAAACTGCAACAATACCGTTATTAAAAACATCTTGGATCAAAGCATAAGAGTAGTGTTATCATCCAAGTGAGTAATAGCCATTACCCACGAGTAGAATACTATACTTTTTCTATGATTAATAGATGATAGGCACGAGTTATGCGGTTTTTTATTTTATTTTCCGTAACAAAATTTGTTGACAATTCTGACAGCTGGAAGACAAGGTGAGGTTTAGTTAGCACAAGTCTTGTCCAAATCAGCTGTCAAAATGACCAATTGGAATGTTGAAGTATGTTGTCAACTTCTCGAATTTTCTGATTGGCTCTCAAATAGTGGAGTAATGAGACCAGGCTTTTCTCATTGGTTGAAATCAATTAAGTAATGAAAAAAACTCACTGTCTGAGTAATCATTCACATTGATCAATAGATAATGGATGTATAATATGCATATTATTCAATACTCAGAAAAAAAAAACATTACCGAACTCTCAGCTGCTGAGGATTGTAGGTCAATTTACATCGGAAATCTCAATACAGACTCCACTGAGGATCAGCTGAAACAATAGCTGAAATCGAAAAATATAAACGTTGTATCCTGTAGTAAGTCAACCTCTCTTAGTCATCCTAGTGCAAACTTTAAGGTGACCGTGTCACGAAATCTCGACTCTTTGTTATATGACAGTAAGCTATGGCCGGAGAATGTTACTGTAAAACCTTTCGTTTTTCGAAAGAGCGGCAGACCATATGATAGAAGAAGAGGATTTCCAAATTTTCGTCGGAGGCCGTTCAGCCGTCACCGCCTGCCTAGATTAAATAGATCAGGGAATATCAAAATCTACTACCAACACGTGAGAAGTCTAAGAACTGGCCTGTGTTGTTATGACATTGTGGTTTTCACCGAAAACTGGTTAAATTCAGACTATAATGATACTGAGTTGGGAATGATTACCTATAACATATTCAGGAACGACAGAAATGTGCTGTAACAGGCAAAACTAGAGGAGGAGGTGTTCTCGTAGGCGTCAGAAAAAATATAAAAGCTCATGTTGTTAGTTGGATTGATGAATGTTGATGGGTGAATGTTTCTGTATAGGTAGCTTTAAAAATTTATATTAATGTGCTGTATATTTTCCACCTCAATGTAGAATGGGTAAGTATGAATCTCACTGTGATACTGTTGAAAATATGAGCGAAGAATGTGATAAAATGTATATTTGTGGTGATTACAGTCTACCCAACATCCAGTTTTTGGAGGAAGAGAATGATCTACCTCCATGCAATAGCAATAATGCTGCTAGCGACCTCTTTGTCAGCACAATGTTGTTTGCCAATTGTAATCAATTAAATAATATAAAAAATTGTAATAATGTATTCTTGAATCTAGTATAGTATAACATACTCGGGTTCGTTCAGTAAGATTGAACGATGATAATTTTTAATACCTTAAAACAACAAATTTTCTGAAAAACTAAATGAAAAACAAATAGGACCTTACTATTTTACTTACTGGACATGCGCTCGACATAGCAAATATTTGGGAAATTTAAGGGAGGTTGTGATATGTAAAAGATACGAAAAATTTGTGAAACGTCTACTTTATTATTAAAGTAAATTGTACCGTTCTCATCTTGGAACTAACGAGAGGAAAGAGCACGGTAGAGAAACCCTCGATCTAACATTCCTCAAAAACCGAAACATACTGTGTCATTTTAATAATAATTGTGACTCATTAATTCAATAATTTAAGTCAATAAAAAGTTAAATTAGGTACCGCCCCTGTTCTTGTGCTAAAATTTCAATTACACACACTACATCCAATCAACACTACCTATATTCAATACGGAAGAGTTTTTTTTTTGTTAGTTAGCCAGTTTCCCAGCAGGTACTGAGGTCCCATACGAGAAGCTACTTAGCTATAGTTGTTTTTGAGCCAATATCTCTAGATTGATTATTTCAATTTGTTAGAATATTCTCTCGTCAGGGTAGGAAAATGTTGGTAAATTCAACAAGGCCCTAATACACGCTCTAAATCCACAAAATTAAAATCTCAGCACAAAAAGACAGCACCTAATTTCTTAGGTTTTAATTCAATCTTTATCTGTGTTGTTTACTTCATGAAACGATTTTTGTTAAATACATGAACAATGCACATGTTATAAAAAATGTTATAAACAAACAAAAAATACATAAAAATGAATAAACCTGCATAAATTGAACTCTCAAAAACAAAATAATATTTAATCCACTAACCTGTGAACGCTCCTTACACACACACTAATAACAAATTGGATTGAACAATCAACTTTAATGCAAAATAGAAATTAAAATTGAATAATCAATAATTACAGACACGCGTCACGGTTTCTAAGGGACCAGTCCAGCTCGTTTTGTAGTCTAGTTGCGTATTCTCTTGTATCCTCTTTGGTTTCGGTACCTTCGTTTTCTGTGGCGCGCTCCTTCAACCCTAAACTTGAGGGCGCATACATGGTTGCAACATTTACTTTTATTCGGTAAACGTTTTTCTTAAAAAGTTAAGATTATAAGAAATAATATTTTAAATAGGTGGTTTTCCTCACTAGTGTTCAGTAATAATGATAAAACAGATGTGATTCAATCATCACCCAGCACTTCTGGCTAGTATACTCGAAGTTAATAATTATAAACCACTGCAATTCCAATGGAGGCCAATCACACACTGGAGGAGTGTTCCACTTCGTTCCTCTGTTGCATTTTGTCTTCACAATAAAGCAAGCATTAAAGAGAAGAAGGCGGTTGAAGAAGGTAGTAAAGATGAATAAGAGGATAAAAAAGAAGAAGGCAGTGAACAAATACATAATCAAAGTCAAGAAATGGAACAAGGAAAGATAATTAAACAATTACCAACCAGATATAGTTAATTTGAAAAGCAATCTTCCGCTGGAATATCATGAAGATGTACTAAGACTGATAAAAGGAATAAGAATGTGTCGAAACAATGAAACAATGTCGAGAGAAATCGAATCCCTTGAAACAAATAAAATACCTACTCAAATATGGAATATAAATTAAGTGTTACCTGAAAAAGAAACCATAAAGAAATATAAAGCTTGATTGTTAGTAAGAGATTTTGCTCACCACAGCCTCTTTTCTTGAGTAAGTCCTACTCACACCATTTCTAAAAAAAAATACATTTTCCAATATACTAGGTTCATCAATTTAACCTCCTATAATCACAACAGGGTTTTTTACGACCACCATTAATAGCTATACATTTTAAATTAAATTATCTAGCAGAATTTCTAATTAATATTGCGGCTTTGCCATAGTCGTCCAGAAAATGATAAATTAATAAAAAGGATACATTTATTTAATTTATTCCTCCTCATATGTCAAAAAAAAACTATAAATTTTTTGTTATACGCTAGCCAGTCGCACCTGACCTATCCCAAAGCAAAAGAAACTTTTTTACCTGGGCAAAATTGATTGTCCAAAAAAAGCACAATCCCTTGAACAAATATATTAGCGAAAAATGCTGTCATGTCGCCCAGCGGAGGGTAAAAACGTTTTACTGCACCCTTTTTAAATTAATAAATCGCATGCGGAGAGCATTTCGAGACCGTCGGAAAGTTTGGTGTAACTATGCTCTCTTGGTGCCCCCAGGCAGCAATAACTGTGATCTACGCCAAAATTTTATGTTTTTTCCCAAACTTAGTTACGTGATATATTATTATTGTCACGATAGGATTCAAAGTGACAATTAATTAGCCGACACTCGATAATACTATATCATGCTATTGCTTCAAAACTAAATCACTTATACTAAAACTACTCTAACTCAAAACTTGTCGGTGTAACTCAAAACTAACTACCCACCTATATCCCAAAAACGCGGATATGTACTCTCCTGATGGCGAAAAATAACTTTTAGTGTGGCAATAAATTTCGGAAAAGTATGGAACGGAACATTTAATAAAATATTATCAGCTTCTGGCTAAACTTTCTCAAACTCACGGTAATATTTTCCTTTTTTGAAATAACAGTTTGGGAATTTCTTAACAGCCGACTTTATAGTGTGTCATCAAAAAGGAGAGGAAAGTTATTGAAAGTGTGGAATAATGTGAGGGAGGTCGGATGGAGCGTTAAGATAATGAAAAAAGTTTGTATGATTTAAAGTATGAAATTCAAATTTAAAAATATCTGTAATGTTTGTTTGAGCTGCTAGAACCAATAATAATTATTAAAAAACACCTCTACAAAATAGATTCCGCCATGATAAATTGCTTCAAGTAATCCAGTGACACTAAAAACTAAAAAGACCACACCATATACGAATCACCATTGTTTCCTTTCATCAAAGCGTCGTGTTTCTTCGGATACCTCAGCTTCTATGGGCCAATGGTACCATTGTGAACGTCCGCCATATACCAAACACCTAAAGACATTTATTTGCAACGGTGTCCCGCATACATGCTTATCGGACTTTACGTCACCCAAAGTAACGCTGGGATGGCACTTGTATGGTTGCGTTTTAACTTTTGAATAGTTGGCTTGGAGAGGAAAAAATTAAACCATTAATGTACAAGAGGATCAATAAAGTAGGTAATAAAAGGTTTCCGCCATAAAACCAAGCACAAATTACAATTTGCATTCAGGAAAAAATTATTCTTGCATTTTTACACGCGACCCTCATTCTACAGTATTACCGGTAAAATGTGCTTAATTACATAGTTGTGTTTTACTTTTAATTACCCATGAAATTCTCATGTTTCGCCATATTTTGTCAGATGTATTATGGTAATAAAGATGATACATATCAATTGGAGGATTTTTACTTTATTTGAATTGAAAACTTCCATAATGGCATTGCAATACAATGCATCAGCGATATCATAATAAACGTTAAATAAATCAAAAGTCAATTAAAAACGGTTCCTATAGCACGCATATCCCTCGTTATCTGTATGTCCTATTATAACAACTGTCACACTATGTTCACATCCAACATTTCGATGTCAATAAAATTCCCGACCTCTGATAAAAGTCATAAAGTTGACCGATATCAACATGATGTTTGTGTTTAGTTTTATAGGTCGGGAAATATTATTGATAATAATGGCAGCAGGATTTCGGTGCTGTAAAATATTGGACTTACGTAAATTGAACCATTTATAATGGGTTTTTAGTCGAAGATTTATTATTTTTGGTTTGTGGGTCATATATGCAAACAACGACAAAAAAAAAAACGGTTTAGTTGACCCACTAGCTGATTTTGATATTTATGCGAAAATTTCATTAAAATTCAATTCTTGTTTACCATGTATTTGTTGGGGATAAAATGTACGTACCTACCTAATGCAAATTTATGGAATTCCTATATATTAGAGAATCCGAACAATGGCCCGAATAATTTCTTCTCAAAATCTAGTGGCGCCTAAACATTATTTCGTCCCAACTAGCAATAAGACTTTCTCATTTGAGACTTGCATTTCAACTATAGTCACTCCATAATCACTTTCTTGGTACTAACTTCATTTATATAGAAACATCCGGTTTCAGGTCAAAATTTTTCAGATTTTCGAAGCATGGATGACTCAATCGATGTTGTAGCACTGATTTTTCCTAGGGAAAAATTAGGGAACTGTAATCAAACTAGTTCCTTCCTGACATTAATTAATATGAGTCCCAGTTAAGAGAGATGTAGCATGATAAAAAAAATCAATACATAGCAGCAATTATACAGGGTGGGACACGAAAAACTTCCCACCCAGAGTTTCTCAGGTGTTAGGTGTTTAATCAAAAATCGCTCAGACTCGTCAATTTTTGTTTTTTAGGGGAAACATTTTATTGGTATTTTCACCCCCTACCTGTGAACCTCTTAGTGGGAGTAACAGGTACCTCCAAAATTTCAAATGGAAAGAGGGGTCGAGTGATATGTCATTTGGTAGCTATTTTCATTAAGATTATTTCCCCGAAGTTTTAAGTTACTACTATTTACCCTGACGAAATGGCGGCATGTCAAAGTTAGGATAAATGCTGTTTTTCGATAATCTAAACTGTATAGTTTTTACCTGTCACATCTATGCGTAGGTAACAGGTAAAAACCACACAGCATTTTTCCATTGATTTTTCCTAACTTTGATAAGCCGCCATTTCGACAGGGTAAATAGTAGCAACTTAAAACTTTGGGGATATAATCTTAATGAAAATAGCTATCAAATGATGTATCACTCGACCCCTCTTTCCATTTGAAATTTTGGAGTTACCTGTTACCCACACTTAGGGGTTGACAGGAAGGGGGTGAAAATACCAATAAAATGTGTCCCCCAAAAAACAAAAATTGACGTGCTCGAGCGATTTTTAATCAATCACCTAACACCTGAGAAAACCTGGGTGGGAAGTTTTTCGAGCCCCACCCTGTATGTATCAGGCTTGACTACAAAAATTTTAACATGTGAAAATATGGCCCATTTTGAACAAAAAAAGTTTATACAACATGGGATCCAAACTCAACCGTTTTTAAGAAAAGGGCCTTTAAAGCTTTGACATTTTTTTACAAATATTTGAAAGATAAAGAAAATTGTAATCCTTAAGAGATTTGAAAAAATTTACTTCATGTGATCAGCATTTTTAATCAACAACAATAATAAAAAATTGAAAATACAACGTGACAATTTTACTCGTAATTCGGTATGTGAAAATTTGGCAACATAGGACAAAAAATAATAAGTGGTTAAACTTTGGTTGAACTGATTAATTGATTCTTGATTTGTCTTGTCATGTAAGGTAAATTATTGGAAACGCGCGTAATTCATTCTTATAAACGTCGAGTAAGCGGATACTTGTTTAGGCAGAATTGTTGCAAAATACTCATTTAGCCTCCAGAATAATTTACAGGGAAACATTTCCCAATTGAATGGCACCCATCTGATGAAAGAATACTATGCCCGTTTTAGAAAGACTGCGTGATACGAAAAGTGTGAGTGTGCAAATTCTGCGTGTTGATTTTAGTGTTTTGAGAACCTTTTAACAAAAATTAATATTTTCATAATAAAGATGTGGCAAGTAGTTATGAAAGTGAGTAATATTTAATTTTTCTCTTGAATGTTTAGTGCAAAAATGCGTGTTCTTTTTACGTTTTGTCTCATTTCATTTTGAGATGAAGTGAGAGGAGGTTATCTGAGTAAATCATTTGTCAAAAAGAACGCGCGCAGATGTGCAATCGAGTTCTAGATGGTTTTAGAACTTTTCTGTTATTGTTCCATGTCTATCTGGAACAGATTCCATTGTTCTCGAATCGTTTGAACATACAATTTGTTCTAGAACAGTCATATTTTGTCAGAAACAGTCAGAAAACTAGTTTCAACTAATGAAATTCACTCTGACTGGTTTGTGATTTCTGCAGAACCAGACCTATTAGGCCCAGTTGTACAATCTCGGTTCAAAACTAAGTTCAACTAAACTCGACTGGTACTTGAACTTTCCCATTTAAAATACATTGCTGTCAGCTATTAATCATTTTCTATCAATTTTGACAGCAATGCATCTCAAATGGGAAAGTTCAAGTACCAGTCGAGTTCAGCTGAACTCTGTTTTGAACCAAGATTGTACAACTGGGCCTAAATTCTGTACTGCCTCAGGATTTTATGACATTAATGACAAGTAACTGAATATTCTATCAATTGCTCCATCTTGAGCTGGATTCGGATGCTTACTCTGAGTGACTCCCTTCGCACTCCAGCCATAATAGGTATAATACGGCAAAAAGCAATACCCGAACAGCTGGAGTGTAAACGGAGTCACTCGGAGTGGAGTGCACGGAGTGAGCAAGCCGAACCCAGCTTTTATTATATATTTACTTCGTTCGCGGAAAAGATTCTCAACTTGTTCGGATGTATTTCGCATGCGCAGTTCAAATATTGTTCGTCAAATTTTAACTGACACTTCCCATATGAGGAGCGAGGGGGTGTTTCATATGGCAAAAACAGGTGTTACGTACGTCAGGTAACCATTGGCGTTCTAATGTAGGGAGCCACCAGAGCTGTTGTACTGAGTATTTTCAATACTTGAAGTAAATACTTAAGTACAAAAATATACTTAAGTATTTGACTTAAGTACTAATCCAAACATTGGTACTTGTACTTGTAATTTCAAGTTCTTCAAATTTTACTTGTATTTAATACTTAAAATATCAGTCGAGTATATTTTACTTGAAAGATTTTGAAATTTTGTACTTAAGTGATATTAACTTACTTAAGTACCAGTGAAATTACTTGAAGTGCATATTTTTAATAATTGAAGTATATTTAAATAGGTACTTGAAAATTTACTTGACGACTAAATAAAGTTTTGTCTATTCATCGCGTGACGACATAAACACACGCAAAAATTGCGAAACCTATTTAAACTGACGCAGCAATAGGTGTGAGAACGCAAAAACAATACGATACTGTCGATAATAGCCCTGTTCCAACCGACATGAGAAACGTTCTAGAACAGTAAATTCCAGTCGATCATTTCATTTGTCAAGTAGGATAATCGTTCAACTTTAACTGGAAATTACTGGTTCTGGAACGGTTCTCATGTCGGTTGGAACAGAGCTAATATATGCAGCAAGAATCAGGAAACGCGTCAGCGCCGGCTGTCGGACTCAGTTTGTGTATATGACGTCACAGTGCTAGGAGTGGGAACTTTATACGACGGTATCTTCGCAACCGTTGGTCGTAGCCTAGTGTGGTTTGAAAATTTTTTCTCGGATTTCTTTTTCTAAAACTATTATTTTTAGGTCACACCCCCTTTAAGATTATCGATAGTAATAATTTAATTTCTTAGTTTAGTTCGAACAAAACTTGAAATAAAAAATACTTAAATTATTTTTTGAAGTATTTCTACGTAAATACTTAATCTTGACTCTGACTTTCGTGGAATTTGGTACTTGTACTTGAATTTGGACAATTCAAGTCAATTTACTTGATATTTTAAGTATTTCATTCTGTACTTATACTTGTACTAGTACTTTCGTATTAAAAAAGCAACTTGTACTTAATACTTAAGTACTTTTTCTTGGTACTTACAACAGCTCTGGGAGCCACCAGCTCACATTCAGTCCGAGTATCAGATTGAAATCGACGGACAATACAGGGTTGCGTTTAGAAATAGCATTCAGGGTGTGAGAGTGATCTTAGAGTAACTCTAAACCGTTTTTAATTAACAGGTGCTTACTTGGAGCGTTACGCTGGAATCGTTCAGAAATCGAGAGTTAACGTGCCCAGAGTGCCCCCGAACTACCCCACTTCAGGGACTGGGTTGAAAAATGCCCCGGGTTTTGAAGTGATTTTATAGTTATTAAGGTATCAAGGGTATTATAAGGATATTAACGCTTGAGGTCAATGGTGTATTTACGTTACAGAAAGCGTTAATATCCTTAATACCCGTGGTGCCTTCAACGTTTAATGTCGCGGACCAAATTATTTTTTATATGAGAAAATTTTGAATAAATTAATCTAAAACAAATCAAGTAGGTACCTGCAAAAAAAATAGTCATAGCGCCCTAGGGCGTTATTTTCAAATAACGCCCTAGGGAATTATTTCCTATTTGAAAAAGTAGTTATAACGCACCAGGGCGTTATTTTTCAGAATAACGCCCTAGGGAAATATTTCCTATTTAACTGTCACTAATTATTTCTCGAATGATATAATAGTCGGACATTAAGGTTATTTTCATTATGATTATTCTTGACATTTACCGCAACGCTCCAATACGTTCAAAAATAGCGCACCCAGAGTGCACTCCAAGTCAGAACACGCTGACAAATAACTACTCTACCACACTCCATTTGCAAACGCACTACAGCGGTCGCGGATTACTGAATTCCGGGAATGTGACCGCCATTATTTGAACTCTGCGCATGCGAAATAGTCCAAATTATTTCTGAATCCTTTCCGCAAACCAAGATTTGTTTATTTACTGCTCTACCAACATCTGATGCACGTGGTCCATTTCAATATTAGTTCTCAGAAAATTATTCTATTACGAAAAATCTTAATCTGATACGAAAATTCCACAGAATTTAGTAAAAAAAATCAGACGCTGCTCGGCGATATTATCGCCTATGAACAGTGTAGACGTATTATCGGTAAGACCTGGGGGTTCTCCCCCAAGGTAGTTATGTGGATCTCTACAACTATCATCAGGCGTATACTTACTTATGGGGCTATTGTCTGCGGACATAAGGCCGAACAGACTACTATAAGCCGAAAACTAGACCACGTTCAAAGAATCACATGCCTCAACATAACTGGTGCAATGAAAACCACGCCACTAGGGCTTTGGAAGTAATTCTATGTTTAACGCTCCTGGATACTTATGTCAAGGAGATCGTTTTAACCACAATAATGCGCTATTCCGCACTGTTGGATAAGAACCAAGTGCAGAAGTCAGTTTGCAGAGAGCCCGCATATGGCGTGAGGCGAACTCGCTTCCATTGTTGAAGGCCAGAGTGGACTCTGCAACATCATGTCTTCAAAAAGCATTACGCAATCAACACGAAAGACATTGGAAACAATATAGACCCTGAGATAGGGCCTGTTTAGAGCCTAGTACTCATAACTGCGAAATTCGCATTTTTTTGACATTGCTTCGACAATTTGACGTTTGATACACGCATAAAACGTCAAATTGTCAACGCAATGTCAAAGAAATGCGAATTTCGCAGTTATGAGTACTAGGCTTAGTGGAGTCTTTTTTTTTTTTGTCTGGCAATTTGAGGGCTGCATTTGGCTAGTTAGTTCATGAGAATATGAGTGGTTTTAATGCCTGCCCCCTGTTCGAAATGTCCACAGAAAACTCGATTTCGAACTGTGATTACCGTCTGGCGATTTTCCAGCGTTATTTTCACAACAAAACCTTCTATTCCCTCGATTGCCAGACAAAAAGTAAACGCGGAAGGTTCTTTTCTTCTCTCTTGGAAGTTGACACCCATCCCCACTTTTTCAGCTATTGAAGAGCACCTGGTATTTTTCATGGGTGAATTATTTATCAATGTTCAAAATTCTTCATGTAAATCAATTTTTTTCTTCTCCAAATTTTCGAACGGGTGGCAGGCATCAAAATCATCCATATTCTTATCAGCTAACTAGCCACATTCAGCCTCAAAATGCCAGACAGAAAAAAATGACTCCACTAAACAGTCCCTATCTCACAGTCTAATACAGTGGCAGGGGTAAGTAACATCTACACTGATGGTTCCAAAACTCAAACAGGCTCGGGATGCAGAGTACAGTCCAAAGCTCTCAAACTGAACCTAGCTATAGCCCTTGGGTCCATGCTTAATGTCCTCCAAACGAAAATTACTGGCATAACCAGCGCGGCCGAACAATATCAATGACAAGATCGTGCATATCCATATGGACTGCAGACAAGCAATATAAGCGCTGGATGTCGAGCTAAGAATGACCTCTCTTCTTGTGGAGACGCACAATGTGCCTAATGTGGCCTAAGTGGTGTGGCATAATATATATACCACCCTCCCAAACTTTGTGTACAAAATTCAAAGGGACACCCTATATAGTTATTGGACCTTTTTTATAGTGTAAGAGTATACGTGTATGGACAAATTTTTCCACTAAAAAAAAATCATCAATATGGTCAATAATCCGACATCGAGAGAGCAAAATATGGAAAGCCGCAAAGGGCGAAATTGCGGTTAAGTGGGTAGCAACGAAATTAGGCCATAAAAGCAATACGGACCAAGTGCGGTTGATAAATAAATCATATTGATGTTTTTATTGCTCTGTAGCCCCAAACGCAGATCGGCTTCTATGGAGAACAAGCCGCACCATAAATCCGATAATAATACAACTAGAGTAATTTTCGTAAAACCCGAATAGAAAGTGCCCAACCATAAAAAATATGGCTCATAAGGATTATTGACCCTTACTGACTAACTCTAAAAGTTTATTGGAGCCGATTTTTTTGTTGGCTTGGAACATTCTCTACAATACACCCAGCATTGTGACTCAAATTTTTAATGAGTGATGGTTTATGACAATTTTTCTGGTTATTTTGTTCGCCCACACCTCTTCAGGTTTGTTATAAACGATTTGATTGATAGTGCTTTGTGTTAGCGGCATTGCGTTGAATTGAAATGTTTCAGCAATGAATAAACCAGAACATGTGTGATATTTTTATTGATGATACGTGAGCTTTTTCCTATTGTGGTGGATGGCACAATTCGTTTTTATTGAAAAAATTAACGTTTGCAATCTTAAAACAAATAAAGCTTTTATTTACAACCACATACGTAATGTTGACATTTCTGACTTTTCAAAAGTTTGAAAGTGACACTTTTTTGAATTTTACTTTCCACCCGGGTGGAAAGTGGTCCCGGGTGGAAAGTGCTCACTTTCCACCCGGGTGGAAAGTAAGTTCTCATTTCCTAAAATGTTTAAGACGAGTCCTGCATGTCAAACGTTTTTTTAGATGAGTCAGAACTTGTCAACAAATTTTTAAAAAAATTTTTAGTATTTAGTCAAAATTATGAGGTTTGTAATTGTTGTAAATAAAATAGTATACAAACCTCGGTAGGAAGTTTCATTCCTATCTCGAGATTATAGTTAACTTCGACGCTTCGCGTCTCAGTTAACTAACTGATCTCTCGACAGTAATGAAACACTTTCCACCTCGGTATGTAATATACTATTATTTTTAACCATATATGAAATGTTGTCATTACTGACTTTTCAAAAATTTGAAAATGTCACATTTCTGTCTTTTCATTTTCCTGCTCCATTACCTGTCCCAGGACGGGAAATGAGGACGGGAAATTTTTTCCGTCCTCATTTCCCGTCCACGGACGGAAAATGGAGCAGGGAAATATTTCCCGTCCTCATTTCCCGTCCTCATTTCCCGACCTCATTTATTTGGTTGTCGTGAATTTATTTATTTTTTTTCAAGAAATTATGGTTAAAAATAAAATAGTATACAAACCTCGACGGGAAACTTCATTGCTGTCTCGAGGTTGAGATTATCTCGACGCTACGCGTCTCGATAAACTCTATAACCTCTCGATCAGCAATGAAGCATTTCCCGTCTCGGATTGTAATATACTATTACCACACCGCTCCTCGTAAATTAATTTCCTATATTAGTCAGACATTGGGGGGTGGGCATCTTTCTGACGTGATAATCATCCAAAGTGATCTCCCTGCATTTCGGCTGGCCGGAAATATCGCACAGCCCAAAAATGACCCGAAATGTGTGCAAGACACGAGCCATTGATACATTAGGAAATATGCAGCGAACACGCAAACTGTATATTAGCTTTTATTATGAATTATTATATTAGTTTTAATTAATGGGGGATTTTTTTTACATAGAGGTGGAATGCTAATGAATCAGATTTCGAGTATTGATAAGGCCTTTGTTATTGATTCATCATCATTAGCCCTAACAAGGAAATAAATATGTCATTGAGGAAGTGGGATTTCGAGGCAAAGTCTGTGAAAATATTGACTCAGAGTAGGTATAGTGCAAGTGTTTATCTTTCCTTGATAATGGTGTTTGTTTTATTACAAAAATGTGTCGAGTGACTAAAATGAAACCAGCTGGGGTGTGTGAGGAATGCTTTGAATAATTGACATATAACTCGATAAATTTAATAATTGCTGCCACGAACCGCCATGTCATCTTATTGATTTTTATTAAATAATTTCAGAGGAAAACCCCGTCGTGTAATGTCCACAATGTGAGTCAGCAGAAAAAAAAATATTGACGATGTTATTTTGTTGGCTGCAAACCGCCCCCTTGGCCTTATAATAATGAAAATGTTTAACGAAACTATCCGGTTATAGGATGTCTTTTTCGACATTTTGGACACACTAATTTATTATGCATTCAATCACTAAAAACACGATAACATTGTATTTAAATCATACACAAGCCTTATATTTACCATACGAATAGTCTGTTTTCAAACTATGTATGATGATGTTCAAATTGTCGCCGGTGGTCAAAGGCTACAAAGGAGGATATTTGTGTCCCTTTTGTTGAGCCATCGTAAATCATTTTCGTAAGTAAACATATCCATCTCCTGATATAACAAGGACCATATGTTTATTTGTTCGGGGAGCTTCTAGCAGATGGTATGGCATGGCGACGTGTAATTTTGAATGTGAAATATTTGCAGAAAAACGCAAGGAACAAGTTTTATTAAAATCTGTAAAAATAAAATGTTTGGACTTTTCTAGAGATAACAAGTATTAAAGAAAAAAATAGTTAGTGAATATAGGACAAGTAGGTACTTTTGTAAATTTTTGGCCAAAACCAAAGTTTCCAAACCTATTTTATTGATCAGGCAATATAGAAATGTAAACCAAGTTCCACTTACCCGATGGGCTTTACACCTTTTTTTATGAGCTCAATAAAATTTGAGGAGCTCTACCAGTTAGGTAGGAACCACCATAAAAATATTTTACTGGTAAAGCCAGAAAGTATGCTGATTTATAAGTTCAATAAATATCTATGGATTATTTCGGGAACTGACTGGGTGAGTTCACTTATCACAGCTACATATAAATTATCTTATCTATAAAAACTATACAGTAATATTTGTTTATTAATGACTTACATTTTCGCTGGAAGGCAGAGACATGGAATTTTGATTATAACACTAAAGATTCAAAAACATATAGACAAAACTCAATTTACGTATAGATGCATAATTACTATTTAAAAAAAAAATCGTTTCGTTATTACCTACTTATGCCAGCCAACAGAATGTTTTAATTGTGCAATAAATTGTAAAATCTCATTCCGAACTTTACTTATCCATAAGTTTTCTAGTAATTTTCATTCCTTAGCATGCATAACTGTGCAGAAAAATGTTCAATAGAGAAAACTAATTGCATTTTCTTGAAGTCATTAAATAAAATTCTGTGTTTATTAACAACAAAATGTTTGTCTTCACTGAATAATCATTATTAAAACTTTTGCCTATATATGGCTAGAGCGGCGGCGTATCAAAATTGTTTTCCAAGTAATGAATTACAACCCTCCAATTTGCTTTAAAACCATCTATTTGCCTAAAGGCTTCCATGCACCCAGGAGTTTCTGCTCGTGCGACTTTGTCCCATGAAATTTATTTGACATCGTAGTCTTATTAAAATGTTTTATTGCGCATTTAATTAATCGGTACCCCGTATTATGTATTATATAAAATGAACTATGGAGCGTGGGTCCTTGTTATTCGAACTGACAAAGTAACGAAGTACATAAATTGGACTGCGAGGGGGTGAGTTTTGTGTCATATAAAAGTTCATCGACTTTGGTCCGGGGCTGGTGTCATTAGTAAAATGCGAAACACGCACGGGCTTAATAATTTCCATTTAAAACGATATAAATGATTTTTTGGCATGACGATAACGCAAGAAAAATGCATTTTTAAAAGCTGGATATTTTTAAGGAGGGACAATATGCATACTGAATGAAAAATTACTTCAGGAAACTAAAATGCACGTTAGTATAGTTACTCAAACAAGAAAAGTTAGTATTTCATTGCATAAAGGAAATCGTAATTACTGAATAGTGGGCCTTAATTATGCCATGATCCAGAAACTAAAAAAAAGTTATCAAGCAAATCTAGTTAGGGTAAAGCTGGTCAACTCGGTGCCTCAAAATAAAAGAGGCGAAAGTGAACCTGCCCGATCTGAATTAACATATACACAACTAGAGAATTGGAGAGTCGCTTCAAAGGTTTCTGACTCAGAATTTAAGAGTCCATAATTCACGATTATTCCAAAAAAAAAAAAACAGTATAATGAAAGTCTCCTCGTGAAATCAAAAAGTTTCAAGATTCAGGATCTTAAGGGTATCTGAGTATTCTTAGGAACAACATGCAAAGTATGAAAACACAGAAGTCCGGATTAGAACATTCGAGAAATTTGCACAGATCCTAGAGTTTTGAAGAGTCTTCCCAGATGAATTTTGTCAATGAATGACTCGCGATTCAAAATTAAAAATTCAAAATTCAAAAAGAAGTGTTTTTAGAAAAAAACTGAAAATTTCTGCAAAAGACTAGTAGAGGCGCCTCAGAAACAAACCAGTAGAAATTTTTGATTCGAGATTCTGGAATCAAAACTGCCAGACTCTGCACAAGAGAATTCTTGATTGAGCCAATACCTACTTGATAAAATACACATAATAATGGAAACAAAGATAATTTTATGATTCTTCTTTGTTCTTTCTCTGATCTTTAAAAATACTTTGGACGGTCAGATCGACTTGAAACTTTTAGGACTTGTTAACCGCGGTCTTTTTATCAAACAAGATGAATTTGAAGTCAATTTGAAGCTCAGAAATAAAATTATGAGGTTTTCTCCAACTTAATACCAGAAAAAGATGAAAAATTCACGTCAAATCATGTTTGACAAATCCTGAAAAATACTTCAGAGTATCAAATGGACTTGAAACTTCCAGAATTCGTTAAACAGGATCTTGTGATCAAAAAAGGTAAACTTGGAGTCAATTTGAGGCTCAGAAATTAAATTATAAGGTTTTTTCCAACTTAATACCAGAATAAGTTGGAAAATTTACCTTATATCACAAATCCTGAAAAATACTTCAGAGTATCAGATCGACTTGAAACTTTCAGAATTTATTAATCAGGATCTTTTTATCAAATAAGGTGAATTTGAAGTCAATCTGAAGCTCAGAAATAAAATTATGAGTTTCTTTATAACTTAATACCAGAAAAAGTTGGAAAATTGACGTTAAATCACATTTGAAAATTCCTAAATAAAAATTCTGATCATCAGATCAACTTGAAACTTTCAAGATTCATTAATCAGAATCATTCCATCAAATAAGGTAAACTTGAAGTCAATTTGAGGCTCACAAATAAAATTATAAGGTTTTTCCAACTCAATACCAGAAAAAGTTGGAAAATTCACGTTTGAAAAATCCTGAAAAATACTTCCAGGTATCACTTGAAACTTTCAGGATTCATTTACCAAGATATTTTCATCAAACAAGTCAAATTTGAAGTCAATCTGAAGCTTAAAAATTAAATTACGAGGTTTTTTCCAACTTAATACCAGATAAAGTTGAAATATTCACGTACCTAAATCACCTTCGAAAAATCCTGAAAAAAGCTTCGGAGTATCAGATCGACTTGAAACTTGCAGGATTCATTAACCAGGATCTTTTCATCAAACAAGGTAAATTTGAAGTCAATTTGAGGCTCAGAGATAAAATTATGAGATTTTTCCAACTAAATTCCAGAAAAAGTTGAAAAATTCACGTTGAATCACCTTTGAGAAATCCTGAAAAATACTTCCAAGTATCAGATTGACTTGAAACTTTCAGGATCCATTAACCAAGATATTTTCATCAAACAAGGCAAATTTGAAGTTAATTTGAGGCTCAGAAATAAAATTATGATTTTTTTTCCCAACTTGATACCAGTTTCATGTTATATTATCTTTGGAAAATCCTGGAAAATACTTTGAGGAGTCAGATCGACTAGAGATTCTCAGGATTCATTCACTAAGATCTTTCCAACAAACAGAGCAAATCTGAAATTGATCTGAAGCTCAGAAATAAAATTATGACGTTTTTTCCAACTTGATGCCAAAAAACTTGAAAAATCCTGAAAAATACTTGGGAGTATTGGATCAACTTGAAACTTTTAGGATGTATTAACCAAAATAATTTCATCAAACAAGGCACATTTAAAGGTCATCGTAGACTCAGAATCAAAAAAAAAAGAAGAATCTTTTTGACCGGGAAGTTTGCAAAGCTTTTGACTCAGAATTCGGGATTCAAAAATTCTAGATCCAGAAAATGCTGAGATTAGCAAAGTATTGATTCAGGATTCAGGATTCTCCCTGAAAAATGAGCAGCAACTTTTGACTTCTGAATCATACGCAGAACACGAATTGACAGAAAGAAAATCGGAAAGTATTGAACTTTTTTTAACTGTGAAGATTCTAAGACTCAGAAACTTATACTATTGCACTATACACTATCTCGAGACTCTGTTACAGTCAGAAAGAAAGTTCTAAAAATCCCAAGAATGTTTCCAGAGAAATTCCAAGAAGTTTGCAAAGTGATGACTAGAGAATCAGTATCTTTTTAAATAAAAATCGGAAAATTTACAAAGCAATTACTCAAAATTTATAATTTATAGTATTTAAAATCCCTAAGAATTTTTCTGTCAAGCGAATATATAAAATTATACTTTGTGGATCAGGAGATCCTACTCTTTTTTTTTTTTAAAGATCCAAAGAGGTGGAGATTCGTCTCAGATAAAAACAGAAACTTTCCAAAGCAATGACTCAGAATTCAGGATCTTGGAAGACTTTATGTAAGGAATTAATCAGGAAACTGGATTAATGAATGACTCAGAAAGGAGGATTTGAAGATTTGTAAATCTTGTCATAAAAGAAACAAGATATATAAAATCCAGAAAATTCGCTAAAAATTTAATGTGGGAATTTTAAGAGTCTACTCAGAAATTAACAAGATCTAAAGAAGTGGAGATTCGTCTCAGACAAAAGTAATGACTAGGGGATTTCAAGATTTACTTTGCTCGGGAAATCAAGATCAGATTCAAGAGTTTTCTTGCAAAACAGAAAATGCGCAAAAGAATTATTCGTGGTCTAAAGACCTTGAGTATCTTCGTATAGAAAAGAACTGAGAAATTTGCAAAGTAGGTAGTGATTTAGGATTCAGGATCTTAAAATACAAATTACATTTTCTACCCTAGTTTTTCATGTTTGAATTTTTGAAGATCCTTTTCTGTTTTGCTTCGAGTTAATCTCATACATGAATATCTATAATAATTGCTATAAAAGTTGTAATTGTTGATCTCCTAATATGAAATTGAACCCAATGTATATGCAAAAAAAGAAAAAACTGTGTTTTTGTGTGCAGCATTGAGCCCAATCCAAATTTGGCCCTCATCCAAGTGCGGCTGCTCTACATCCTCCGACTGGGGCACACAATATCCTTCTTTCGCTATTTGGGTGGGCTTTGTGATGCGCTATTAGATTTGTTTTTTTTTTTAATATAAAGCGCATCTCATATCCGGGGCATCGGGTTACGTTTAATTTGCATTCATGCTTCATGAGTTCTAAAACTGTTACATGAAATTTTTTCCTAATTAACTTCCAAAAGTCGCAAAAGTTAAACAAATTATCAGAAGATCTAACTAACCTAGTTCACAAGTAGAGAGAAACTCGCGAGTGATAAAAAGTGGGCCGCGAGAAAGTTTTTCTAATTAAAAAGTTAGTTACACCATTGCCGGCAGCCAGAAACCCCTCTATTTTCCAGAGCGGCCCCTGGAAATTACCGGGCCTGATAGAACTTGTATACTGGCACGTAATTAACGCATCCGAATGCTGACTCGCAACAACTGTACTACAGCAAGTTAATTTACTTTTCGAAAATTTATGTTACTGTTGGAAGATTCGCAATACATAAACAACCACTAGATGTGTTTGTAATTTAATTTTGTAAAATAGTGAATTTATAAAATACAAAAGAAATACTACATGCTGTGTAAGCAGGTAGTCCTTATAGCATCAAAGTATATAACATGAGCTGCTTTTGTATATGTACTTTTTTTTTTATTCATTAGTTTGTGTCTTTAAAGTGTTTGTAACAAAATTCCCTAATCCCCACGCCACTAATCCGCTGGTCCCCTATATGATGTCAACCTGAAATACGGCCTGTCAACTACGAGATGTCAACGGTTATAGTGCAATAACACAAATTTCATTTCGTTTTCTTTGTTAATAAAAGACCAATATACAGTAGTCAGTTTTCTCTATCGGTTATCGTTTAATTCTTCCCGTGTACTCAACTTTCCTAAGAATTATCTTACAAATTGGAGCCCAACGTGGGGCCACAGTGAGTTTCAAGACTGGTAGAGTGATTATTGTGTGCCGATCGCGATTTTCGTGTAGTTGTTCGACGAAACCCATGGTGTTTTTCGCGCTCGCTTGGTACGGCAGTCATCACCGAGAAACAGCAGAATTGTGAAGAACTGTGACGCGTTAGGTACTGCGTGAATTATCACCGGTTTTCTGTACTTTTTGTGTGAATTATCACCGAAACTTTGTCGAAATCGTTACAAATACAAGTTGTTCTGTACATCGTTTGATTTCCTAACATTTTTGCTAGTTTTGTGTTCGAGTAATCAACCAGAACAGCTATGTTACGTCTGGTATTAGCGACAATACTGACTTTAAGCGTTTAAAGCGAACTGGCGTCGCGATTACTTGACTATTGTGCATCAAACACAGGTAGAGCCAAGGGTTATTATGGTAGTTTTATTCCATAAGAAGTGTCAAGGTGGGTGATTTGTTTGGTTTGAAGCCTCCAAACTGTTTAATTCTTCCCGTGTACCCAACTTCCCTAAGAATTATCTTACATGTTTAGTTTATATTTTTCAACAAGTATTTTCTGCTAATTTATATTGTAAGGAAAAAAGATGGCAAGTCGGTAATTCATTTGCCACCAATGATTCTAGTAAATACCTACCTACTAAAATATTTAGTATTTTCTTTAAAAGATCGTCTAGACTGTTTTTTTTTTCTTACGAAACTATACTACAAGAATAAATTTTTCTAATTTTAATGGTTTTGTGCTTGTTTTTGAACAAAAATTTCAGTCTTCAATACGACAATAATCATTGACAAAAGTGATAAACAATTTTTTTCACTGAAATTTTCGGAGAATCCTCTAATGAAGGACTATAAAATAGCTGAGTAACTCCATAACATTTACGGTTTTCAGCATTGTAACACTAGACCAGAAGTTAATCTGCAAATTCCAGATTATCATTGTTCAAACATCGACTTTTGAAAACCATCCATTATTCGAACAGATAGTCCTACTTTTAATTCCATCTATCTGGCATCAAACATACGTAAAGAGATATCTATCCATACCCCAAAACAATATAGAATGTTTGCATTTAGCACACATTCCATTTTGAGCTCGAACACGACGAAACACGTGGAACAATGTGAAGATTCCCGATAAATAATTGCAGCAAACGTGTCTTTGTTTGGCAATGCGAGCTCGAATTGCATTTTCCGATAGTTATGCGGGAAATTTCATCATCGGTTTACCTACCTATGCCTGCCCAGAGAAAACTTACACCACAGAAAGTCAAAAGTGTTTTTAACAAAAGTAAATATGTACCTATCTATGTATATTTTTTTCTTGTATGTCTCACAACCAAAAGATTTCTTTTGTGTAAAAGACATTCCACTTTGGTCGTGAATCAACCGGACGGATTAGCAAACTTGACGCCTTCAGAATAAATCTCAGCTATCCTTTATGAATACTAACGCCACAAAACTTAAGAATATTTTATGGAAATGTTCTCTTTTACTATAAAGTTTTATGTCGCATTCCTTATTTCTTTTGGATAATAAAATTTTCGCCAGTTTTCAATATAATATAGGTACCTACCTACACCAGCAGAAATGCGAATGTAATTTTAGAATTAGATAAATTATAAAAATATTTTACACTCATATTCATCCATCCATCAAGACTTATTTATTCTCCCAAAAAAATGGGTTGACACTTTTGGAGAAGCTAGCGTTACATTTTATGTGTTTTATGTTGTGACACACATGGAAAAACGTTGAGAATCATTAATTTTAAAATGTCGCCTTGCAAAATGATGTCATTCTGAGAACTGACTTAAAATAACATTGAAATATTGTCTTTTCGGACCAATAAAGTAGACAAAATTTATTTGAAGAACATTTTTTTCGAGAGATAATATCTCCATAAAGAAAAACGAAGAAATTTTCTAATTTTTTTGAAGTGAATTCTTCAGATTTTTGATTTTTCTGACGTTCTTTTTTCAAAGCACTTATAAATACCTACGTTTTGCGTGTACAAAAATCAAAATATTAAAGACCATAATAACATTAATTATGGTTGCAGTCATATAAATTACACCAAATTGATGATGGGTTATCATGAAACCCTGAGTGTTGTTATCAAATTAAAATAATTCTTCCGTCACGACATAACTTCACCACTGAAAAGTATTTATTTTATCATTCCCTATTATAAAAGTTTTACAAGTTCCATAAATTTTTTATCACAACATCAACAAAGTACATAAAATAAGCCTCCCTCCCAGTTAACTGCCGGTTAAATAAAATTCTCTCTTGCCAAGAAAGTTTACTTGTCCAATAACTATTATCTTCACCAATTGAATAAGTTTTCCTAATCAAATCAGTTGCCGAGATTCATCTTGGAGCTGGAACTTTGTTGATAAACTCCCGTTAACTAGATTAAAGAAGAAAACCATGACGACAAAATCGCTTGGAACTGGAGCTGGGCGATATTTGCAGTTGAGAATTGGCCCCTGGGCCGCGCCGAAGGAGGATCCCGATAGGCCAGCTCGTTATCTTATACCAATCGAACCGTTTCCCCCAAAGATATAATTGAATTTTTATTCTAAGTTTAATCCTCCAATTTTACTCGGTTCTATAGATAATGGCATTAGTATCAATTCTTAAAAACTTCCTGGCGGTTTTAGGATTTGAGAATCGGAACTCGATTAATTTAAATTTAAAATTAGATTTTAGGGCTTATTTTGTCTTATGGTATCAACTGCTGAACTAAGACTTCAATCCTTCGAAAATACTTGACCGTTGTATGCAAGGGATGAAAGTCTCTCTTACTTCCTCTAGGGAACTCCGCCCAGAACTGAATTCAAATTGGCGTTTCAATCTTTTCACTGTATGGGTCTTTCCTATACAGTTTCTTCTGTGATGTCCGTTCTTACTTTTCCTTTAGTATTAAGAATTATGATAAAGAGTCTCAAAAAGCATAGCAGAACAGACACTCAACCAGCAACATTTCCTTTTTTACAGTTAATCTGAATTTTATCTGAGACATTGAGGTGCCTTTTTTGCTTCAATACACAATGAAGCATCATTGAAGGGGAATATTTAACTTTTCTTTTTCTTTTTTTTTAACCAACTAAAGGGGGTGTGTTACTATAAATTTGTCATTTTCGTAACATGTTCCATTTCTTCTGATTTTCATTATAAAGTTGTATTTTAGTAATTTCGGAATCAGCAAAATAATAATTCATAACTTAAGTAATTTAAAAGTACAGTAGAACCCCGGTTATCCGAGGTAACGTGGGGAGGTACCCACCACGGATAACTGAAATTTCGGATAATCCGAATACATATATGTGTACAAAAATTGAATGCCAGGAATGTGAAATATTGCATGCTTTCAGCTTTTTTCAAATGGGATGCCCTATACAGGGTGTCCCAATAGAAAGTGACCGATTTTAAATGCTTATAACTTCTAAACCAGGTGTGCTAGCTACCTGCGATTTGCACCATTCAACTTCTCTTGGCCTAAAGTTTTTTTCAGTTTCAGTTAGTTGCAATTTTTATACAGGGCGAGCGAGAGGGCGAGTAAAAAAATGCCGTTTTTCAACAGCGAAATTCTCCACTATTTTTATTGAAACACCATGGTATGTTGCAACGCCAAAATTAAGAGTCGTGTAGGAGGTATTGATGTACCAATAAACATCGGGCATGGAACTAGAAGTTGTAGCCCTAAAAAATTGAAATAGAAATCTAGTCCAAAAATAAATGCATTTTTTTAGGTTCAAAAAAGGCCGACGTTTATTAGCAAATGAATACCTAGGTCACGACTCTTAATTATGGTGTTGCAACACACAGGGTGTTCCATTAAAAATAGTGGAGAATTTCGATGTTGAAAAACGGCTTTTTTTTTACTTGCCCTGTATAGTTGTGAAAAAAATATGCAACTAACTGAAAAAAAAAACTTAAGGCCAAGAATAGTCGAATGGCGCAAATCGCAGGTAGCTAGAACACCTGGTTTAAAAGTTAGAAGCAATTAAAATCGGTCACTTTCTATTGGGATACCCTGTATTTGGTTCTATATTGTTGAATAGCACGATTTTCCGATTCGAAAACTATATAGTTTGTCTATATTTGGTTGAGCCGTCTCCAACATATTTGGTTCTAAAAATTTTAAAAATACTATCAGAGAAACCAAGTACCTTAAATTTTACCTATAGCTTTCACCTGTACAGGTAGAATGGTTCACAAAATCAGTAGTAGTATAGTATTTTTACAATTTTTGGAGCCGATTACATGAGAGATTGCTCAATCAAATATAGATCAGGGCATTGTGCTCTTCAAGAATATAGAATGAAATATAGGGCATCTCATTTGTAAAAAGTTGGAAGCATTACAAATAAGTGGATTATTGCGGAACTTATGGGTGGACCTCTGCGGGACGAGCGCAGCGAGTTCCGCAGCCATCTACTCACCAATATACTGTTGAACTGTCCAAATAAGACATTCACCTGGAACGTGTACTTTTTAAACCAATGAGAATAACTCACATTTGAGTGAGTCAGGTTGTGTTCAATCAAGTATGGACAAACTATATATTTTTGAAATCGGGGCATTGTGCTCTTCAAGAATACCTATAGAATGAAGTATAAGGCATCCCATTGGAAAAAAGCTGAAAGCATGCAAAATTTCACATTTCTGACATTCAAATTTTGTTTCTGACCATGGTTTCTAAAAATTCAGCCAAAACTGTACAACTTTTGTATTTACACCTTTCTTCTACTTCTAAAGGTAAAGACTGTAGTTGGGGTGTCAATATATAAAAAAACACCCTGTATATTCTAGAAACTCGGTTAGTACGGAGTATGGACGTGCGTACCTCGGATAATCAGGATTTCTGGGTCTTTAGACTGGCTCGGTTAATACAGTGCTCGGATAATTGCGACTCGGATAATCGGGGTTCTACTGTATCTACAAAATTTAGTTAATTCAACATAATTATTCAAATATCTGTTATTTAAAGAAGGTACCATCATCTAGTAGCTGATAATTTTTTTTTTTTAATATGATTTTTATTTTTTCTCATTGTAAGTCATTCGTCATTCTCATTTAAGGAAATTATATTTATCTCACTTTTAGCAAATATATATATTTCTGTCTTTCTCTAACTTCTGATTCTGAAATAATTATTTTTGGCTTAATCACCGAATTAATTAGTGGTTTTCTGTTTTCAACATAACCTTGATTTGAATTATTGTAATTTGTAAACAATTGAAATAATTCTAGTGTGTGTTTATCTATTCCCTTTTAATCAACATGGTGTTTCATTGATTAAGTGAGCACGGTCTTTTGTGTGTGTTGAGTGTTGTCTTCTGATTGGTCAATCTGGTTAATACGCAGTTAATTATAAAAAACACGAAACTCGTTTTCCTACAGGGTTTCGCTTCTGAAACAGTCTCTTTTTCTGGCAGTGGCTGAGCAGGCAAGTCGATTTTGATTATTGTAATTTCTTCCTCCATATTTCTAGATTTTCCCTTATCTAATATTTTTTCAATTTATTTTACCATCAGTCAAGGTTGGCACGAATTAATGCATATGAATTAAGTGATTTAATTCAAGAAATAATTCCAATGACTTTTTTAAAAAAAGTCACGATTCAATTCAAACTTTTTCCAATGGGAACAAATTGCATTATTATCTTCAAATTGAAAAATCCTATGGCAGTTATCTAGCAATAAACATCTGACAACCTTGCAGAAAGAAGCCCATGTCCAGAAGTTAGGTTAGCGTGTTTGTTATTGTATCTTGAAATTTGAATATTTTTGGCAAGCTCTCAAACTTTCATTATTTCATCAAGTTAACTATTGTGAAAATTAAAAATGACGAAAAAGAGATCTGATTTGGATATATTTTGAAGAGTGCAATAAAGAAAATCCAACCAAAAAAAAAGCACTGTGCAAGGCATGCGGCAAAACTTTGCAAGCTATGGTAAGCCGCATGCAAAAACATAAAAGTAGTTGTAAGAATGTTCCTGAAGTAACAAATACAATTATTTATAATCTCAGTGGATCCTCCGAAGATGAGAAAGTAATGGCGTTAGCTGCAATAAAAAGGAAAATTACAAATTCTTCACAAGATGGATCTATTGGAGAAGGTGAGCTTTTAAAAATAGATATAATTAATTAATTTAATTTAGGAGTGTTGGAAGAAAGTTCCAAATTTCCTATTGATATTTATGTACTAAATCCTAAATCACATTTTTTTTTGCAGAATTGTCGACTTTCAAAATTCGTAAGACAATAGATGAATTTGATAATCAGTGTACCAGATTTATTTTCGCTACAAATTCGGCTCTCAAATTTGTGGAACATCCAGAATTTATAAAGTATTCCGAAATGCTAGATCCTGGATACAAGCCTCCAAATAGAAAAGTTATTGGAGGTACTTTGTT
Source organism: Ceutorhynchus assimilis (assembly GCA_917834065.1). Lineage (NCBI taxonomy): Eukaryota > Metazoa > Arthropoda > Insecta > Coleoptera > Curculionidae > Ceutorhynchus > Ceutorhynchus assimilis. The sequence goes on from OU892281.1 coordinate 13,627,593, forward strand.
GGATCAAGTTTACTAGGAGGAATTAGAAAAGTGTCAAATTTACTTAGAAAATAAAACAGTTTGTTTAAGTATTGACGGATGGTCCAACATAAGAAACGAACCCATAATATGTGCATGTGTTGTGAATGACGATGGTACTCTATTTTTGGTTAACACAACCGATACATCTGGTAGCCCTCATACCAGTGACTATTTGACAAGTTTAACTTTAAAAATTATTCAAGAGACTGAAAAGAAATTTAAATGTTTTGTAAGAAGTGTAGTAACAGATAATGCTGCCAATATGGCAAGAATGAGACTGCAAATACAAGAAATTTTAGACCGCGAAACCGGTAGATACAAGAAAAAACCTGATGATGTGAATGTTATTACATATGGCTGTTCGGCCCATTTATTAAATCTACTTGCCAAAGATTTAAAAATATCGAGGGAGTTATGAATAGCGGATCATAAAGTATTTTCGAAATAACCATATGGCAAAAGCATTATCTTCTGAAGGTGGATCATCACTTCCATTGCCAATTGAGGTACGCTGGAACAGCTCATGTGACTCAATTGAGGCATATTTGAAAAACTGGCATACACTGGTTAAAATTTGCGAGGAACATCGTAACAATATTGATGGTGAAATAAATAAATTAGTTTCTAACATAGCTATTAAACGTAATGCTGAAGATCTGATGGCTAGACTAAAACCTATACGTGCGCACTGGATTTAATGCAAAAAGAGAATTCACAATCGCTAGGTCTGTTGTTATTTGGAGAAATCTAATAAACAATTTAAATGAGGATCTCGACAGCACTGCGAAAAAAAAGGTTATTTCCAGCTATACACAAGCTGTTCATAGGTACCACTTTGTTGCGCACATGCTAAGTCCAACAAATATCAAGGAAAATATAAGTTTAACCGAAGAGGAGAAGCAAATGGCTCTGGAATCTGCAGCTGCAGAGTTTCCAAACCTGTTACCGCTATTGTAACGATTCCATGGAAAATTGCCCCCTTTTAATCAATCAGGTTCTGATACAAGACTGTTATTCAAATATTCAGTGGTGGATGTCAACATTTTCACTAACAGATATAGAGCCTGTAGCGCAAAGTTGCATTAAACAACTTATGACAGCAGTAACTTCATCCGCAGGTGTGGAAAGAATATTCTCATCCTTCGGATTGGTACATTCGGATCTATGCAATCGACTAGGAGTTGACAAAGCCGGAAAACTAGTTTTCTTAATGAAAATTCTTAATAAGTAATAAACCTGCGTGCTGCATATGTACCTATTTATCATTTATCAAATCATTAATTTCAGTTTGTTTTTGTTTTACAGAAATTGTATCTTTTGTTATGTTATGCTTTGAGATTTTTGAAGAAAATAAAAGATTTTTTATTTTTTTGGTTGTGTTTTTTTGTATTTTATTGAGGTAAATAAAATTTGATTTTTTTTTAGTGAATTAATTCAAAAAAGTCCGAATTAATTCAAAAAGTCGGATTTTTTGACTTTTTTATAAAAGTCATGACTCATTCCAACCCTGCCATCAGTGTATACTACCATATAACTGTTGAGTTTTTACCTGATAAATCTTATCTTATCTACTCTCGAAATATAAATATTATATTTTAATTTTTTTTTATCTACTTGTGTGCCTCCATTTTGTGATTGGTGGTCCCACGTTTTTCTGAGGTGTGTCAATTCAGAGTTTTGGGCTAATAAATAGGTACTGCTGCTCTGGTTTTCGGAATCAATTGCTAGTGTGGGATTATTGGACAATTTGCTCTAAATAGAGTCGGTGCAAACAAAATTGGTGTGTCCATCCCTATCAACTCTTTACTGAATCCAGGCAGAGGCCTGTATAGCCATTTTCTGTTTGACTCCTTCAATTATCTTCTCGAGTAAGAAGAGCACTGGAAGGCTGAAATTTTAAAATAGAAATCCGGATAGGTCAAAAATTCATTTAAAAAAGGTTTTAATTTTCAAGAATTTTGACAATTCCGGGATTTAATTGATTTTATCCTCAGCTTTATTCTTTAGGTAGGTACGTTAACTTAAAAGGAAAATTTGTCTATTTGGGGAAAATCTAGGGATTTGTTTTTATTTAATTTTCTGATTCAATTTTTCCTACATTTTTTTAAATTTTGCCTGTTTATTGCGACAGCCGGAAAATCAGCATCCTGACTTTCCAAGTTGCAATAGTTACTCATACTTACCTGATTCTGTTGGAAAGGAGTGTCTGCGCAACAATAAACTAATTTCATTTTAAATGTTCTTTGCAAGATACTCGCTTTTCAACAGAATTCAGGAATTTAATATAGGAAACAACACGAAGAGCTCCAGTTCACGGAATTGAAACCCTAACATCCATTGAAGAGCTTCGGATTGGAAAATGTAGGTACATACAACGAGAACAACCAAACTGCTGCCAAATTTTCAAACGCAACTTGTTACTTGCATTGTTACTCACATTTACAAATATTTAAATTGTGAAAATAAAATTATTGTTTGTTGGAATTTGAGTGTTTTCATTTGCACATAAAAGGGCTACACGTTATCTTTATTTTTGAGTTCCACGACCCTATAGGTTCTCTTTGTCTTAAAGTACAAATAATTAAATTTATTTGTAACAGTTGTTGTGTATTATGCACTGCGTTGATCAGGTGCAAGAAGAACGACTGGTTACCGATTTGTTATGATATATAACTTTCACATTTAGTATAAAAACAGGTGGTTATATAGACATCGCCTGTCGACGTTGAGTTGGTGTTGATATAGTTTGAATAGGTGTGGATACAGTTTGACAAACGACGTGACCGAATTTAAATAAGTTTATTCAAAAAACTTACAACTTATTATTGAAATCTATCAATAAGAGAAATTGTTTGAAAACCCTTAACTGTTCTGTTGCAATTGAAAGAGTTACTCTAGCACAGTTTTCAAAACAAATGTACATCTGCCTTATATTAACCAAAAATTCATTAAGTAAAAGACCACCCCCGATAAATAATTTGATCACATTCGAAGCGGAGCGTCGACTGTAAACAACCGACAAAAATGAAAAACTCATTAATCATCTGACCCATTTTTAATTAGTTTTTACTCGACTCCCTTCGAAAAGATAAAAAGAATATGGTTTGTGCCGTAATTAACATCTTCTTGTTGTTTAATAGTTTGCAGGAAACGATGTCTAAGTAGAGTTTTGTCATCAGGAAAGATAGAGAGAAGCGCTCCCAAATGTTTATTCAAAAACATGTTTGATCAAATTTCAAGGAAGTTCAATGAAAAAGGTCACATACTATTACATGATATGATGACCTATCAATTACTATAAGAAAAACTCCACTAAGTTAAAACAAATAATGTACCATCTTCTACATAGCTGCGAGCCTACAAAAAATAAGATTCACAAAACCATTAGAATCATTAGATGGTCAAAGGCCACATTCTAGATACCCAACCCTTAATTTAGCAATATTAAATAAACTGCATATTCCTGGGGCAAGGCAAAGAAAATGTCAGTAATTTGTTTCAGAATGCAATAATAGGCAACAAAAGTACCGAACAATGCAAAACTTTGTAGCTGTGCCTGAAAGGCTTCCAGAATATTTTCATCCAATGATTTCAGTCTTGCATAAAATCAATAATACAAACCTTCTCACTCTCACATTCTCTTCGGCCATAACTTCCGACCAAAAACAACGCCAGAAGGCCTCAGACATGTTATTCGACTAAAGTGTTTATGGAGCAATTTATTAAACCATCACTTAATGCCAAAACATAAGGCCGTTTTACAATTAGTAATACATTTTTGTATACCTGTAAGGTAAATTGCAAATAATAACATCCGCTACAAGTATAATTTAATTTGCAACTGATAATGGTGAGATATCAATCTAGTTTTTCTAAAGTCGCATCTGGATTTTGCAAACAAGCTGCATAATTTTGTCAACGTCAAACTAATCGCCACCCATCGTATAATTTAATTTTGTTACCGCCGCCAACTGGATATGACGCGCGAGTAAGGGAGACTTTGTTTTAGCACTGGTAGAGGCCTTTTTGTACTGCGGTAGCGTGCCACCAGGGACTTTATTTAAAGTCCCACTGAAAATCTGGGTAACTTTGAGCGGATACTTTCTAGTAATCTGATTAGATCGCCTCTATCCCAGTGCGGGTCCTTGCTACCTGAGCTGTGCGCAGTTAGTTGGAATGCTAGCTCGGGGTTTCCCAAAGGAAATAAAAGGATCAGTTTTTCTTACTAAACTCTAACAATGGTTTATTGAACAAAAGGTAAATCTTGGTAAGAAAATGAAAGAGAAGCAAAGAATATACAGTAGGTTATTAACAATGTTTACTGAAATGAAATGAAAGAAAATACATACGGAGATTTGGGATGATAGGGAGTGAAATCAATGAGCGTCCTGTATAGGGCGTTCCTTGATAATACAAGTTACATGAGAAATCAAAGTTTAAAAGATACAGAGAATAAAGGCTAGGTTATAATTCTTAGTGGGTAAAAGTCACGGGCATCCTCGACAAGGGAATGACAAAACGGCCTTGTTATTCAGGGTAAGATACATGTTGGAAAAGAGATTTCAGTTGTGAAGCTAACGCAATGGTTTGCTTCTTTACACAGCGGAGAAAATAAATAATAGACAGAAAACAATAATCATGATGGATGAATTAAAATACTTGAAATTGAAACATTACCTAAGGTCTCGGGAAGAGAGTCAGCAGAAAGACGTCAATACTAAACACCAGAACTTCGTAACAGAACTGAAATGAATTTACTAGATTCGCCAGCTTATTTATATTGGCAGTTCGATGACGCTTTTAGGATTCTTATCGGTCGGAAAACATGCGGGTTTTTTCATGAAACCATGAGTCGAAAGTCGCATTTTAAGACAAAATCAGGACACTATTTCGGGATCCGATTGATAACCTTTTGATTCTTGACATGGTTTCATCAGAAATTTAGCGGAATAATCTCGTTGGGAAAGAACCTAATTAATTGTATTAAGAAGTAAAATAAAAGAGATTTTTATGGCCGTTTTGTTACAATTTGATGCACATCTTTCATCTAATAAAATTCACATTAAAGATTTGCATTATAATGCCGGCCCACCCCTTCTATGCGATGTTTTCAAATTCGGTATTCTTGGCGGTTTCTTCTTCCGATCTCGCGGATTTTCGCTTAATGACGTTATACATTGATTTTAATAGCCTTTGATGCTAACTAAAAATTATTGGACGATATATTTTAAAATCGTTTGTGGCTATAAGAAATTTTCATAAATGTCACGACAAACTTTTGAAATTCTTAGAGAAAAAACTTTATTATTAAGGTTTAAATTCCATTTTTAGTAAGGTACCGTTTACGTTGCTATTTTGCTTTTAATACATCAAAGCTTGAGGCTCTGTAGATGGCGAATATGTCTGAAGCTACTAACAATAAAGAACTTATTGAAATATTTTTGAAAACATTTTTGGCAGCAGAAAATTTTACCATGCGTTTAATATTATTATTATTATCCGCACTTACTTTAAGTACATAGATCTAGCCAAGCACGGTTTAATGAACTCTTAGAAGAAACGCCCGCGGCGTAAGAAACAAATAAATACACACATAGAACGTAAGATGATCTCGACGTATGTACGTTGTTTATATACAGGGATGGTCAAAGGGCATTCCGTATAGTCATTAGGCTCTGTGTATTGTATCCAGCTGCGTCCTCGGGCACTTTTAAAATTGAGCCGCGGTGTATCCCTAGCTAACATGTAATTTCAGTCGTTTGCGAAATGTTACTCAAGGATTTAATGTGTTTTCTTCTGACCAATGCAATAAAATTAGAAACTTAAAACACATGGAACAACAATTAAAATCTCAATTATATTTTTTTTTGTAAGTAAATGTCAGATATAATTCTGATGTAATGTATGGTAGAGGTGAAAAAGAATTGTATCATTCTTAGCTCCTAAAAAATGAGTTCAAGCATCCATTCCAAGCCCTTGGCACTTGAACAAATCATAACTTAAAGAAAAAAGAAACGTTTACTGAATAAAAATAAATGTTGCAACCATGTCTGCGCCATCAAATTTAGGTTTGAACGGGGCGCGCCACAGTAAATGAAGGTACCGAAATCGAAGAGGATACAAGAGAGGAGGCGATTAGGCATTAGGGAGACTAGAGAACAAGCTGAGGCTGGTCCCGTTAGAAAACGTGTCGCGTGTCTGTAATTATTCATTATTCAATTTTCATTTCTATATTGCATTAAATTTTATTGTTCAATCCAATTTGTTATTAGTGTGTGTGTAAGGAGCGTTCACAGGTTAGTGGAATAAATGTTATTTTGTTTTTAAGAGTTCAATTTATGCAAGTTCCTATTATTTTGTTAATTTTTATGTATTTTTCGTTTGTTTATAACATGTGCATTGTTCATGTATTTAACAAAAATCGTTTCATACTGTAAACAACACAGATAAAGAAGTAAATTAGAACCTAAGAAATTATGTGCTGTCTTTTTGTGCTGAGATTTTGATGATTTAGAGCATGCATTAGAGCCTTGTTGAATTTACTAACATTTTCCTACCCTGACAAGAGAATATCCTAACAAATTGAAATAATCAATCTAGAGATATTGGCTCAAAAACAACTATAGCTGAGTAGCTTCCTGTATGGGACCTCAGTATCCGCTGGGAAACTGGCTAACTAACAAAAAAAATCTCTTCAGTATTGAATATAGGTAGTGTTGATTGAATCTAGTGTGTGTAATTGAAATTTTAGCACAAGAACAAGGATGGTAACTAATTTAAACTTTGATTGACTTAAATTATTGAATTATTGACTCACAATTATTATAAAAATGACACAGTATGTTTCGATTTTTGAGGAATGTTACATCGAGGGTTTCTCTGCCGTTCTCTTTCCCCTCGAGAATTTTATATACTACTACTTATAGCTTCAAAATTCTGTTTGATTCATGTTTAAATGAATCAGGCATTCATTTACTCGAAAAATCATATGGAAACGCATTTTTGATATCCACCTGATAGGTAATCAAGTTTTCTCCATTTACAATAACTCCAAATTTTGTCAAACGAGCAATTGGTGCATTATGTTCCAGTGTAATCAGAACCCTGAAGAAATTCTTCGGCCGTTAAATTAACTTTGGGTAGATTTGAATTCCTATCTTTGACACACTTTAACTTGAAAGTTCATATTGCATCAAACAGCTTTCATTTTTGAATGGTTTTGTCTGGGTGAATCAACTTCTCCTGAATGTCTTCAATCTATTTTCTGATCCCTTTTTGTTTATTTCAGATAATTAGTGCAATGAAGACATATTCTTTAAAAAATTCTGAATGCTTTTTTCCATTGCTTCTCCTTATTGGTTCTTTCTCCTGTATCTTCAACTTTTTCAGATTTTAGCTGAGCTTTTTGAATATTCTGTACATGTTCTATATAGTCTCAAAAAAAAATCTTCTATACTTGATAAATTCGTTATCTCGTCATCACATTCAAACTCAAATCTGTATCTGCTTCCCTTTTCTGAAATTTTGAGAAATTGCCCTTCCGGCTGGCCAATTTTGAGCAAAATCCCATGAAATCTGACATAAATATTGATTTTCTTCTCTCTAGGTCACTATTATCTGTGTCTCATCCATTGATGCATTGGGCAGCAAACATCTAAATATATTCTGCTAGTTTCAGAAACTAAATTCTCTGTAAAAATTCCTTCAAATTTTCACAGTAGTGGAAGAATCTCTCCATACCCTTTTTTCTATTTCAATAATATCCAGCTTCCAAACCATTGCCTTTTTCCGAAGCTGAAACCCGAATGGGTATCGGAACATTCATATTAAAACTAACGTGTATTGAAAAGGAGGCAAAGAAAAATAAAAAAAAGGGAAATAATGCTTGGTAAATCTACGTAATTTCCGGCTGATATCATTTAACTAATGAAATTGAAAATGTTTCGGACCGTTTGCCAAAAATTGGCAAATGAGTTAATGAATCTTTGATTCTACAATAATTAATTATTATTAGGCATATTGATTTTATTTTCAAATAAATACATGTTTTGTTTTCAATAAATTTATACAAAATGGGTTTACTATTGTAACAAAAAGTTTATTAAAATCCAGGATCATTATTTTCCCTTCTTTGCTTCGACGGGCTTTTGTATTTCAAAGTCTGTTACCGAAAATACACATTTCGATTATTAAATACAAATTTCGAAATGTTTCAAATTAAATACGAATTTTTCGGACTCTTAATAAAATTTGAATTTTAATACCTTTTGCGTTGTTGCGTCCATTTGAAATAAATAATATTTGAAAAGGCTCTTCTGACAAGTATTTTAATAATGTTTTTCATCGTTGCATAACAAAATATTTTTGTTAGGAAAATGCATTTTATTAAATTTTATAAAAAATAGTTTTAGCAAAACTTTCAATTTGGTTTATATTATTTTAATGGCATCTCTTCGCATTAGATACTACATTGCACCTTTTGTTCAACGACTCGTTACGTGATGCAAAGTGAGAACCAGACATTACATTATCGGGACAGACGCCAACGCCCATCACCAAGTAGAATGGGAAAGCACTGAGTATCTTTTTGATTATTTGAACTCTAACAACATAGACGTTATCAACAAGGGAACAAACCCACCATAAAGAAAGTCTAGAGGTAGGTACTGCTACAAACTCACTTCCAGGGTCAGTAAACGTAGAAGCCCTGAACCTGGTCACTCCGCCCATCGAAGGGTCTCAAAGCCCTAATGAGAGAAGCAAAAGACTGGCAGGGAAAATCTTCCCAATGAACAGAATAAAATGGGCGACTGATAGCTTCAGACCTCACAAATCTCGATGCAAAGACGGGATCTTTCCTGCAAAAGGGCTACGAGTACTTGAAGGTACACTTACAAAAACTTTTCAAAGCAAGCCTGGTCCTAGGACACATACCGCTATCTTGGAGGGAAGCTAATATTATATTCATTCAGGTGAGGGTGGTAAATATAGACAATCACCCGGTACCGTCTAAAATTTTCAGGCGCTTTCAGAGTTGCAGAAAACTGTGTTTTGGCTGGGAAAGTGTTCCAATATATGAGTATTTGGGTGTTCTTAGATGCTTCAAATGTTAGAAATATGGACATAAAGCTGCAAACTGTCGACAGGAGGCAGTTACCCCCCTGTGTAATCGAAATCACAAAATTGAATACTGTAAATCTGAAATTAAGGAATGTACAAATTGTAAATTCGCACATGATGTTTTGAAGATCAGTGACAAACTACAATCATACTGTGTTCGAAAAAAATTGTTTATCCCATCAGAAAGCTATAGAAAGACTGAAGACCAAAACACTTTAGGTCTGTTTTCACAGAAATCACAAACTAGTCAGAGCGAATTTCATTGGTTGAAAATAGTCAGGAAACTGGTTGTTGGCGATTTGGACCAATTAAAAACGCTCTGACTGGTTTGTGATTTCTGTGGAAACAGACCCTTTATGTATATCAACTAAAACAGGATAAAAGCACAGGTCTGCTCTATGAAAAAATGTATTGCATATCAATAAACAAGGTATCACGTCACATCTGAAGTTGACCCAACTCATAGAAGGAAGGCAGCCTGTAGTTTGCTGTGTGACTGAGAGACATATTACCTTGGATATGGATGATGATAACGAAATTTGCATTGATGAATATACTGCAGTATCATGTCTTTCTAACAGTAGGCATACAGGGGGAACTACTGTATACGTTAAGGCTGGGATCCACTTCAGTGTTTCAAATGATACGATTACGCATACTTATTGGATTTTAATAATGAAATTTCGAGTACAAACAAACACATTTATTGTTGGGTCTATTTATAGGTTACCAAACTCGAATTCCGACATATTCTTGGATTACTTTGAGGAAAAACTGAATAGTGAGTTTTTCTATCAACATGAGATTACAGTGTTTCTGGGCGATTTTAACATGGATTGGTCAAAAAGGGTGCTACAAAAAGGATTAAAAACATAATATACGGATCTGGGTACAGGCAAATTTTAAAAAATCCAACTCGTGTCACAAATACATCATCATCATTAATTGACTATATAATAACAAATAACTAAACTTGAGAAGATGTGCCTAGGAACTTTCCAATAATAAGTGATCATGAAATCATTGGTGTTAGAATATCACTTATTATACAAAATGAAGAACCACAAGTGACTCACAGCCGAAATCTAAATGAACAGGCAATATACTCAATTCAAATGGAATTAATGGGAAAAGCGGCAGATGCTTCCTGGAGACAATTTTTTAAGACGTAGTGCCACGTACAAAATATCTGCAAAGGTTCTGAGCGGCTGGAAAGCCGAAACGACTAGGGCTTCGCAAGACCAAGACCAAGACCGGCCAGTCTTGGTCTTGGTCTCGAAAAATAAATGCGGTCTTGGTATTGGTCTTGGTCTTGATGTTTCAAGACCAAGACAAGACTGGCTCAGTCTTGGTCTTGGTCTTGATAGTCTTGGTCTTGGTCTTGATAGTCTTGAAAAAAAATTTATACCAAATTTTTAAAATACACATAACATCCAACGACAGAGCAGAGATAATGAGTTTAGGACTTCAAAAATAAAAAAAAAACCTCCCTTTCTGAAAAAAGTATGCCGACGTTTCGACCATGCATTTGATCTTCTTCACAGGCTATTTTTACCACCAAGAGCGTTTCATGTCAAAAAAATACTGCATAAAGCATTCCACAACACAGAGGAACAAACAAACATCAATTCTTAAATTATAATTTTTATTAACGGAACAGGAAAGTCGACAAACACATCATGAAATTGCCATTCTGTACCGAGGAAAAAAATAAATTTCTTTTTGAACCATACATTGAACCTACCTTACCTACCTGAGCATTCAGGCCAGAGAAAGGTTTTCGAAAACCTTCATATATTCACTCACATACCTCATTTGAATTTTATTGGCCTATTCACAACAATTAGATTTGGGTTAGTTTGACTGAGATGTGGGGTTTGTGTTAGTTTGGGTTAGTTAGTTAGTTGAGAATTATTTTTGGGAATTCCAATAATTAGGTATTGTATTATGTAGGGATAGGAAAATATCGATGTGTTCTGTGTAAATGAATGTTACCTACACTATGTTGTACGTATGTATTTTCAAAACCTAAAATATTTTCTCGTGAATTTCAAAAAATAATAAATTTGATGAATTGATTTAATTAAAAGACATTAAGATAAGATATAGGAATTTGCATATTTTTATAAATATTGAGTCGATTTTTTTTTCAAGACCAAGACTTGGTCTTGGTTTTGATCTTGGTCTTGGTCTTGGTCTTGGTCTTGGTCTTGGTCTTGGTCTTGAGAAGATTAATCAGGTCTTGGTCTCGGTCTTGGTCTCGGTCTTGGTCTTGGTCTTGCTACCAAGACCAAGACTAGTCTTCTGGTCTCGCGAAGCCCTAGAAACGACTCTTCCACAATCTACAAAATCTACCATCTACTACATTGCACTAATGAAGGGCAAGAATAGCGAAACACGTGTTGAGAATTTAGGTTTCCCACATCTCATTTATTGGGATATTCTCAGGAGGCTCAAAAGTCCTGGTTTTGTACTGAATTCCAGACTTTTTAGTGTTCAGATATTTTCAGACAAGCAAACATTTTAGTGTTTCATTAGCTGATGAACTCTTTTCTTGAATTCCTGATATTTTCACTGAATTTTGATGTTCAATTTTTGCAAGTATTTCGAGTTTGATTATTCTACGGATTTTCTGACGACTCAAAAATCTAATCATTGCTGAGTTCAAGATCCTGATTAGGTGTGGTGTATTCAAAATTGAGCTCAACATTCAGAGTACTGAGTATTCATAATAGAAAGATCATAATCTGAGCAGAATTCTACCAGTGGCCTCCCCTTTTCATTCCAAATCATAAGATAATATAAATCAACCTTTTGATATTCAATCTTCAACAGCCTCAATTCTATTTAACTTTTGAATCAAAGCTCTGTTCTAAGTCCGCCACTGAGTGTATAGTCACAATCCAACTTTGATCGTTTGAAATTGTCGAAATGTCAACGCCGAGATGTTTTAGGCCAGAAATGTTACTTTTTACTTTACCGCCAGACACAATTACCCATTGCAGGGTTTGTGTCTCTCAGTTCTCCGAGTTCTCGAGTATTTTTATTGGTCGTTAGCGGTCATCCACGGTCTAATATAAATATTTTTATGCGATATTAATTGCGCACAATTCTCGTCCGCGAACGCAATTAGACCTTATATTGATTTGAGACATGCACCTTTTATTGCACTTTCGGGTGATGATAATATTTTAAGTTCCCTATAGAAAAAAGTTGTAAAATGTCTTGTGCAATTATTTTCGGGCGTGACTTTATGTTTATGTGGACAGGTGAACAAAAATATGCCTGTCACCTGGATTTTGTACCTGAAAATTAATCCTCGAGGATCAAAACATGGCTTAACTATTCTCATTGTTGCACAAGATTAAAAAACTTGGCCTCTTTTGAGCAAGTGATATTTTGCGAAAAATCTTTTTCTCGAATGACTTACCCAGAAAGATTCAGTAAAAGATAAGACATGAATGAGGCTATAAGGTTTCAGCCCTCCAAATAAAACTATTGTGTGAATTCTTTTTTTTTTCTTCTATGAAGCTGAGAGTTAAAAATATCGATCTATTTACAAAACTTTTCATTTAAATAGATTCTATTGGATAGTAGTAATAAATCCTCTGTCCAAATAGCCATGAAACTGAAGATTTTTAAAGCAAACTGTAAACTCCAATTACGATTCCAAATTGCTGATGCGACGAATTTCAATTGCCCATAGCTCAATAAAATTTATTATCGTCAAATAGTTGCAAATGAATTGACGCAAATTGCAAGGTTCAAAATTGGAAAACTATAAATTAGTTCAAATATCGTTTCAAGGGATCATTTTTATTTTGGAAATTGGCCCACCGTGCACTTCCAGGAAAGTAGTACATGCAATTTTTTTTATTCTCTCATAAGTTTGTAATGAGATTTTATATTATAAAACTTACAAAAATCATAAAAATGACACTTTGAGATTTAGAGGGATGCTAATTTTTTTTGTTGGTCACAAGGGATTTTAGCTCTATACAAAATATATTTTTTCTACTTGCGTGCGCAAAGTAATCACTTTGCACACTCATTTGCGTGCGCAAAGTTGAACTTTGCGCACGGAAACTCTTTGCGCACTCATTTTTGTTACGCATAATTACCATAGTTATACTTGATTTTTCAATGTTTTGATGGTTTTTGAATAAACTAATATTCAAAATGAAGGGTTTTAGTTGAACTTAGCGGTTAGTTAACATTATGTTTTCTATCAAAGGTGTTCAAATTGGACCAGCCTGTACTGCTAGGAATTTGTAGAATTTTTGATATTTGGGAGACTCATGAAAATATTCTAGCTGGTATTCTAGGAATTCCAGAAGATGTTAAAAGATTTTTGAGGATTTAATTTAAAAAGACATTTTGAGGAATTCCAATAGATTTTAAACGATTTTTGCAGATTTTGATTTGATTGATTTTTCTAATATTTTAACAATTCAAAGTCTACTTTTTTAAGATACTAGTAGAAAAAATATTGTTCCTAACACTTGCGCAAAGTGTCTTTCCCGCACTCAAAGCTTATCCGAACTCCGCTTCGCGTCGTTCGTCTAACTGCTTTTTCGTGCGGTAAAGTATCACTTTGCGCACTTGTTAGGAAAATGACTATAAAAATTCGTAAACCAATATTTTAGGTTACAGATTTGGCTGTAAAAAGATGTCATATACGAAATTTTTTTATAGCAAAGCGTCGCTTTTTATTAGCGTTATGAACGCGAGGCTTTTTTAAAATTTCATTTATATTTACATGCCGCATAATGGCAGGGTCCTCATTTTGATTTTTGCAATATTCAACGCGAACCATAAAAACCCTATGACGGAAGCGCCTTTAAATTTTTTAATTAAATTTTGAGTTTTAGGGATTAATAATTATGATGTTTTTAGAGTGTAGGATTTGTGCGAAAACATTTACTTAACCTTCTCCGTCAGTAATTTGCCTTTACTCTATGGATATTGATGAGAGGAGTCTTATTTTATCAACGACCATATTATTTTGTACAGAATTTTTAAGGGTAAGATGATGTTTTGTTTATTTCCTCGATTGCGATTAAAATGAAAATGAGGCAAGACCCTGTTTTCATAGGGACCGGAACAACCTAACCAGACACATAGGCAGTCATAAGACGAATTAACTTGTGGTGAATGGACCTAATCCACAAAATTGTCATTTTTGCGTTGTGAATGTTAGCATGCTTAAAATGTTTAAATTTCATGTTAATGAATAGATCAATATTAGCTGTTATAATAATACACTCATCAAAAAAGTCTAGGAAACAAGAAATATTCGTCTTTTAATTTTTAGACAGAATAACTTTTTTTAAAAACATACCATATGGGTATTTGTTGAACAGATTTTGTAAAATTTATCATATCGGCTTTTCCAGCAGGCTTTAACCAAGTATTGACAGGATTAAAATGTTGTTTAATAAAATAGTAAAACATTGTGAGAGTTGCTGTTAATTGTTGATGTGTGAAGTGCATCCCTTTCAATTAAAAATGAGCGTTAGAAGCAAATTAATACTTTTTACATTTACAGCTGTATGCAACATCCTCTTTTAACTTAAAAGCGCTTTTTAAAACTGGTCACTTTTAAAAATGAGTATTCTAAGTCATGCAAAATTTCAAAGGTACCAGTTTTAAAAAGCGCTTTTAAGTTAAAAGAGGATGTTGCATACAGCTGTTTGTCTTTAAAATTAGATTTTCTACAATTCTTCATATTGTTATTAGTCACAGGTTCAATTTGAAATTTCTGTATGATAAGCTTCTTTTCTCCTTCTTTTCACCCCACAAGTTTTAGAATTTTCTCCGCACGGATATTTTGAAAACACATCAATATGTGAAAGGATGCATTTTTCAAAATTAAGTCTTTGAAATTAGATTTTCTAGAATTTCTCATATTGCTGTTAGTCACAGGACCAATTTGAAATATCAGTATGATTAGCTCCTTTTTTTCTTCTTTTCACCCCAGAAATTTCAAAATTTTCTCCCCATTGGTATTTTGAAAACACATCAAAATATGAGAGGGTGCTTTTTTAGTATTTGAAATTATATTTTCTAGAATTTTTCTTATTGGTACCTGTTTTACGCGAATCGTGTACGAGTCTATGGTATCAGTCAACTGGCCCCATTGAAGCCTATGTGTCTAGTAGCCTGGTTTTGTCTGTATACAGGCCGCCCAATAGCTCAGTTCTAAATCCCGCGAAAATTTGATTCGTTTTCTTTGTATTTTCGTGGAACACAAAAAAAAAAAACAAACACAGTGTAATGAATATTAAACTGACCCACGAAATGAGGCAGTTATATTATAAATCCCTATGTTATTATTATATACATAATTCTCCTTTTCAATGTTAAATATAAGCGTACGTCTCTGTAAAAGCTCACAATAATATAAAGATGTTGAGTAAACGGTACTGCACTGGAAAAGTACCATCATATCAAGGTTTCGACCACATGATTGCACCGTCAGCAATATTTTATTATAAATACGGCTCGCAGAGCTTCTCATTTATTCATTTGTATTGTAGCTTTAGAGTATATCAATTTGAATCAAGATTCTTTTGTAATCGGCTTTTCGCTGCAGCAACTAGAGTCTAGTATTTTTGTTGTAACTTCTTAGTTTTTAATAAAATAAATAGTTTTTAAAAACAAGGGTTACTAAACGAAAAATATAATTGGCGCAGTTCGGAGCGGATGTTCTTCAGAGTGCTATAGAGTCCTGAGGTTGAATTTTCGAAAAAGGTTAATCCAGTTCGTTCCACTTTTTGAAAAAATTAACTGAAGAAAAGAAGCAACAAGATCCAACGTACAAAGTTAAAGTGATACAGTTTCAAGCATCGTGCCTTATAAGTAGGTAATCCCTTTTTCCTAAAAATTGTATTTTGTAATCAGGGCCGTAGCCAGGGGGGGGCACTAGGGGGCAATGCCCTATCTTTCAAATGATCATGCCCTACCTTCAAAACGCAACATGCGTTAAGGTTTCTCTGGGAAATTCAAGAGTAGATAATGAGAAGACCTGAAATTGAGTAAGTGCGAAGATAAGTATTTCCGAAAACTCCTAAATGTATGCAATAATGTTTGACGTTTACACAGAGGAAGTTTTTCGTTTCGAAAGAGTGCAAATGCAAGGATAATACGATTATACACACTACTACACAGGATTGCTTATCGGCCTCATTTGTGGAAGTTGCGGCCATATGGTGTAACACTATTGACGATATTATCAACTATGTTGTCAGTTGTTTGCGCCAGCGGTCGGAGTTTAGAATATAGGTACATTTATGATGAAAAATGTTATCATGGGATCATAACCTATGGTGAAAACACCCTACCACAGAATATACGTCAAGACGAGAAACGACACGCTGCCTACGTAATCACTGGTTCTTTGGCGTGGTGGGGGGCTTGAGATTTGATATACACGGGCCTTATGATGATAAGCTATCCTGTAATAGTAGTAGTAAATATGGCGAAAACCATTGGTGAAATAAGTGCATACAACATCTATTTCGCTCTTTCTTTCACTTGCTAGTAGAAGAGGATACGAATGCACTCAGTACGCACTGAACTTACCAATGGATTTCACTATTAGTGTGTATTATCCATGGTTCGAATAGTCCAAGGCGGCGCGAGAATCAGCGCCATTTTGTTTACTTGCCAGATGTTATTTATTAAAAAAATTGCCTTCAACGCCATTACCACCTATAATTTAAGGGTTGGGGGCACCGGCGTATACAAGGGGGGGGGGGGTAATGGGGGTAATTACCCCCCCCCCCCCCAAGATCGTTGCGGTGGACGTAGAGATGGCCCTGAGAATATTCTCCAAAGAACTTCTATCGAGAACATAGAATTTACCGAGAATATTCTTTGGACTTAAATTCTCGAGAATTTATTATTTTTTTAGGTTCGAGAATGTATGAGGATATACGGTAATTTTCGAGAATCTATGGGAAATTACCCCTAATTTTTAAATTTATCACCTTGCACATACAGATGGCACTAGGTTCGTAGTGAGGTTAGGTTGAAATGAAAAACAGAAAACAGTGAGTCCGGGCGCCGGGGTCCTTTTTTCTTGAAAGGGAAACAGGGGAGCAGCGTTCCCAAGAGAACGAGTGTTCCGTCTTTCTCAATGATATGCAACTGATAATATAAGCTCGAATATAAGTAACAAAGACAAAACACTCGTTCTCCTGGGAACGCTGCTCCCCTGTTTTAAGAATAATGACCGGGTAAATCCGGTAAATACCCCGAGCCCATAGGCGTTTTCGATTGGTAGAATAGATTTAATGCGCACTGGCGCGACTGAGTACTGAGTGTATTTCCAGCTCTTTCTCTCAGCCTGTTAAAGAAACAAATAAAAACACAAATACATTTTCTTTGCACTAGCCACTAGATATTTCTACTAACTGGAAGCGCCATGGCCATAAGTTATTTCATTGTTTCTGCTGCACTGTGCAGAGTGCAGAGTGTGTGCGAAGCAATATTTAATAATTTAACTTACATATTTAGGCCCGGTTTAGGTATTTATCTTCAGATAAACTTGCTTGTAACTATCTACAAGATAAATGTACTGCTCTAAGATTCTATTGGTCGGCGGATAACTGGCGGACCAATGAGATTACAGATTGCGTTTTTATCGGCCAGATTGCAAACCTGACAGTTTATCACAAGATGAATAAACCGGCCCTTAATATTAGTTTTGACTAGTTTTGAGGAAATTCCTTCGAAAATGAAACCTAGAAGTTCGATATGGAAACATTTCAGACAAAATAAGGAAAACAAAATTTCTATGTCAATTTTGTGATTTCAGATACCAAAAAAATGCAAAAAGCCCTAAATGATGTTACGAAGCTATATTCTTCGAAATTCTCCAAAATTTTAACATCTTTCCGATTTCAATTTCGCTCATGCTATAGGGCCGGTTTCTCAATAGCAAGTCACCTCCGGGTTAAGCATAACTCCAAGGTGAAGATTGCAACTGGGCACGTTTGACCAGTGGCCCAAGTCTTGAAAAATATCCCATTCTAAATTTGATTCGAATTTGACTGACAGCAATGTAAATTAAATGGGAAGCGTTCGAAATCATATCAAGGACCCCGCAATATTTAAATGGAAATTGGTTACCCGTGATATTTGGATAAAATTTAAATATGTTATTGGGGATGCCGTAAGCAGCATTTTTTACCTTGGGTACAACCCTGTATATATGACAGGTGAGGCGTGGTTAGCTGTCAAATATTGGAATCCTATATCCAAAAGCAGAGTGACTATGGCAGATTTTAATGAACGAAGTATCGATGTCTACGAAGTCGACCAAGTCAAGACGAAAAATGTCAACCATTTTGACACCTGTCAAAACCCTGCCAAACGGCAACACTCATCTTTTGCCGTTTTCAATATTTTATCATGTCTTTTGACATTTTCAAATTATCTGTGAATTTTTAATTCAAAAATTGAAAAAAAAAAATGACAGAACTGTCAAAACCTGTCATTTGTTTTAGTAGAAAATAATACTCTTATCTCCTTCTTTTTTGTTTCAAGGTAGTTTATTGGTGATAAAACATTAAACAAAGTTCATGCATGCCACCAAGTTGAAAATGTTAATAAACATCATGAAATATTGAAAACTGGGAAAAATGAGTTCTGCCGTTTGGCCGGGTTTTGACAGGTGTCAAAATGGTTGGCATTTTTCGACTTAACTTAGTCGACTTAGTAGAAATAGATTTTTTGTCTATCAAAATCTGCCATAGTTACTCTGCTGTTGGATATAAGATTCGAATTTTTGACAGCTAACCACACCTCACCTGTCTGTCATATATACAGGGTTGTGCCCCTGGTGAAAAATGTTGTTTATGGCATCCCCAATTACATAATTAAATTTCATACAAACATCATGGGTTACCAATTTTTATTGAAATATTGCGGGGTCCTTTATCAAATTTCGTATGCAATATTTTTCAAAAATTTCGCCCCTGGAGTTAAAATCAACCCCGAGGTGACTCGCTATTGAGAAACTGGCCCATAGTAAGATAACAGTACACTATGACGATGACGAAATAGTACATTAAAATACAAGTTTCATAAGACGTCATTTTATCGCACGAGCCCTATAGGGCGAGTGCGATAAAATGTCTTATGAAACGAATATTTTATACTATTTTTTCTATTTTGGTATTGTTTAATTTTAAAAAAAAAACTTTTCTTGGAAATTTTATTCTCATATTTCCTGATTTCATATGTTTAGGTTGGTAACACTACATGCCAAATATAGAAATCTTCCATTATTTTTTTATCGCGAATGACAGTTCGATGGTCATCAGTCAGCCAGTGTTACCAACCTGCGATAAGTGAAAAAGGAGTGTCACAAAGAGCTTCTTTTCGAAACTACTTTTTGTGTCGAAAAGACTTCGATATGACACCAAAATAGAAAAAAACTATTATAGAACAGTCACATTTCGCCACGTTGCCAAGTACTGCTGCGACGTGACTGCGATCTTAAGGCTGACGCTGGATCCCATTCTTGTTTCTCGTTTCTCTACAGCTTGTTTTCTAGTTTGCACAGTGTCCGAACTGCCAGCAGTGCCAGCGTGCCATTTATAGAGAATTCTATTGGAAGGGATAGATAGTGCGCACTGCGCACTGAGTGTATTCGTGTCTTTTTCTACTAGCTTGCATAAGGAAGAGATAAAAATACATTCTTTGAAGTGGTTCTACCTATAGAATTAGGTATAATTTGAAAGTTTTTAGGGAATCCCAGAGTTCGGTTCCGTTATTTGTTGGTAGTACAGAAAAATTGTTTCGAAGGCTCAAAAATAGACGTTTTTGGGCGTGGCACCCGGTAAAAAAAATTCGACTCCGGCGGCGGGCTCGCCTGGGCTGATTACCCCCCCCACCCCCCAGACGCATGGGCTGGATACGCCGGTGGATGGGGAGGGGGCGAGTAATGTATGCCCTATGTCAAATTTGTCATGCCCTATCACAAATTTGACTCTAGCTATATACGGCCCTGAGACAACGGGTAGTTGTTTTCAACGGCGGACAAGACCAAGATTGTCCAAGATTCACCGTAATGTTCATAAAATTCTTTCACAATGTTTGTGTGAACATTTATGAATACTTTGAAAGTTACTGTTGTTGCGGCTAAAAAAACAAAAAAATCGCATTCGACCTTGTTACTTTGTTGTGCTTTACCGACTCAATATCCTCTTTTCGTCCTATTCCTGGCATACACCACAAAATTCTTTGATCGTAAAACCTGAGAGGAAATAGCTGGTTACAGCGACCCTAAACCGTTTCGAAGATGGCACACAGACATTTCGGTGTAAGGTTCATATTACGATGAAAAGTGGTCGTCAAGTCATATTGCATAGAGTAGAAAACTGCTGTGCTGAAAATGCCGAATTTAATTTTCCGCTGTTTCGTTACAGGATTTAAAATAAAGCAAAATGTTGTTATTTTAAAATTATTATTAATAATGTTTGTTCGTTTTATGAAATTTATTAAATCCTATCAGCTTTAATTTACATGCGAGCTGAAACATCATGTCTGGCTTAAATGAATTTCGTTTTGAGGGATTATGTGGAAAATCGAATAATGAAAATGTTTTTTTTTTCTATATGTAAAAAATTGTAATTAAATTTCAGCTTGATGTATTTATGGCTTTTGAAAAGCGCAACCCACCATAATAGGTGGGTATTGTCCAAAAGTGTCAGAAACCGCCCTTAAAAATACCTTTATTGGTTTTGGCTCAAAAGCGGAAATTTCTTCTTAAAACCGACATACTTCATTGATCTTCGAATGATATGTTTGAGCACGTATAATGCCCCCAATGTTAATCTTCCAGGCCCAGCTGCACATACGTGCCTCGGTCCTACTTGAATTTCAAAAAAGGATATATGTGCATTTATTTAGGTTGGATTGCATTCGTGTGTTGGTTTTACTGATTCCATCCCAAAATATATTTGAAGCAAAAGAAAATTTGTAATTTCTATTCAAGGATGGAAACTTTCATACTTATTTTTTTTTGTATAAAAGTAAACAAGCAGGTGTTGTAAAGAGGATTAAGACGCTAGAATGGAAATCAAGCCGCTTCCTTGAGAAAATTTCGTTTCGACTTTCGGAAAATATTATGCACCGCACCTGGAGCAAAAAATTATAATTATTATTATAAGCTATGCAAACGCTTGAAAAATATGCTCAGGAAAAACTGAATAAATTTTAGCGAGAAGCTGGAACATTTGCATTTTTAAGGAAGAGACGTTTCCCCGAAAAAATAAATTAAGCTGCAAGAGGTTGATAAATAAAAGAACATCATCTTAAAATCGACACCATCAAACCGAGGATCAAATATCTTGACATTTTCGGGGAGGCTTAAAACGTCTATTGTACCATTTTTCTCTGGGGGTTATATCGAATTTCGGGTCCGCACACAACACGAGTTTCTTCGCACATATAATACGTATTAAAATATCTTAGGTCCGGCTTCTTTTGTTGTCCAGGAAATACACCGCTTTTGTTAGTAATTGATACGTCCTGGAGGGAGGAATCGGAAGATTTTATGCTGATGCAGGTATATAAACAAAAGTACCAATAATTTTGTAAAAAAAGTGCAAACAAGATATAATGTTTATATTTTGTGTATTTGAAAGAATTATTGATTACTTGATAAATCATCTAGAATTTTACTTTACTATTCCAGGGGCGGATACAGGCTTTTTGAAAGGGGGAGGGGGGGCAGTTAAAGTAAGCCAGATTGGGTTAGTTTGGGTTAGTTTTGGCAACGCATTGTGCAAGATATGGTTTTTCGAAGGAATGGCCCATAAAACATGTCTGTATGTTGGAGACGGCTCAACCAAATATAGACAAACTATATAGTTTTGGAATCGGAAAATTGTGCTCTTCAAGAATATAGAACCAAATATAAAGCATCCCATTTGAAAAATGCTGAAAGCATGCAACATTTCGCCTTTCTGACATTTAATTTTTGTTTCTGACCATGGATTCTAAAAATTTAGCCAATACCTACTGTACAACTTTTGTATTTACACCTTTCATCTTCTTGTAAAGATGAAGGCTATAGGTGGGGTGTCAATATATAAAAAAACACCCTATACTTGAACAATAACTTATTATATAAAGTCAGAATTTGTAAGATTATCCACTTTTTGTCAATTTACCTTTCAACAGGAATTAGTTTTTTTTACTTTACCAAACTAGTAACATAATGTGACAAGTTATTCATGTACAAACGAGTGGATTGTTGCTTCATTTATGGGTAAACCTCTGTAAAAGCTCACAATAATATAAAGATGCTGAGTAAGCGGTACTGCACTGGAAAAGTACCATCATATCAGTGGCGTAGCTATCGATGAGCGGGGGAGCGCCCCCGGAACATAGGGGCCCTGCGCGAAGCGCTAAGACTCAAAATTGAAAAAATTTGCAAAAATTCCTTAATTAAGCTTAGTTCATATACTTGCGAATCGCGAATTGCAAAAAGCGAATTGTTGGAAACAAAATCCAACACCTTTATTTTCATTGAAAGGTGGGAATTTTTAAATATAGTTCCTCAACATACTTGGTATGAGTCGCTGCGATCTTATTTTAGAGGAGGCACCATGGAGGCACTTTTCAAGAATAATTCTGCTACCTTTTTTAATCTGATGACAGTTGTTGTCATTCTGCCATAAGAAATGATAAGCGGTGATTCTTTGTATATGCAGTAAAAAATGTTTTATCTACAAATCAATTAAGTTCATTAATTAAAAAGTCCTGCATTTGAATTTCACTGTCCTGAGTTATAATTTGTTCGGTGAAATAAAGGTAAAAGAAATAAACTACCTATCTAGTGCTTTTTCTCTTTGATGCTTCCAGCCATGTCAGAGGATTTACAGTTTTAGAAGTCGAAGGAAGAATTTAATTTTTGAATAAAGAAAGTGTGGAAATATATAAGTATTGAAATTTACTTAAAAAATCTTTTATTGAATAAAAAAGAGAAGGAAAGATCTGAACACGAATAATGATCCATAGCCAACAGGTTGATTTGGAGAAGTTCAATTTTGTTTTTGACATCGACACAACGTATTTGGCTATAAAAGGTATTTTATTATTTAAATCATGGACAAACCAAAGCAAAGAAATGGAAGAGAATTGAAGCGACAGAAGCAAGAAAATATTGGAAAGCTAGCTAAGACCTTAACTAGCCGATTTTGGCTTTGTTAATGTGAGAAATGGTCCCCAGTACAGTACAGTTCAGATTTTGTAATTCATGTACACGCCAAACTTGCTGGATTCTTATTCTTGAAACAGGGGAACACCGATCCTAGGAGTACGAGTATTCCGTCTTTGCTACTTATACTATCAGTTGCATATCAGTGAAAGAAGGAACACTCGTTCTCCTAAGAATCCTGCTCCCCTGGGCGGCTCCATAACACCAAGTCGGATTTTTTTTTCATATCTTCAACCTGGGACTATATTCTTGTAACCTGGGAACAACAGCGTTTTCAAGGGAGCGATTGCTCTATCTTTGTCAGAACTACGGAAATAACAATATGTGCGACTAAGACAGAGTAATCCTTCTTTTAGGAACGCTGTTCCCCGGTTACGGAAATACCGAGCCTTGGGCATTGGAACATTTTCGCGCTAGCTCTTCGTGAAGTTGTCTTTCTGTCGCCTTTAAGAGAGGTTATACATGTACGTGTAGTTTTAATTCCAATCGCCTATTTTTTTATATTACATTAATAATATCACATCACATTTGTTGGACAAGAATTACTTTGGGGGGGAGGTCCGACGCCCCAACATGACGCTCCAAAAAAATTTTTTTTGTTTATTAGGGGGGGGGGGGGCCTATCAAAAGGTTTGCGCTCGGGCCCATTAGCACTTTGCTACGCCACTGCATCATATCAAGGTTTCGCCCACATGATAGCTGCGCTCGTCCCGCAGTCATCTATTCATTATACGTTGTTCAAGTACAATACTAACCTGACTCAATCAAATGTCAGTTACAGTGGCGTAACTTCAGATTTTGGACCTGGGGGCAGAGTGGTTTGGCGAGGCCCTGTTTGTCTACAGGCCCCCACATTCCGTTATTTTTCATTCGTTCGAATCACTGCGATTCGGAAAGTCGTGCTAAATCGTAGAGCTGTTTTGCCCACACACTATGTGAATCCCATATTTATCTTCAGTCGCTCACGCACGATGGACAGAAGAAAATTATTAGCAGTGGCGGAGGCAAGTTCGGTTTTAAATTTTATGCGCCATAAACAAGGAAACTATCTATACAAATCAATCAAATCTATGATACTCTTTTTATTGAGGGCATTTTGATCCATGTTTAGTAAAAATTTGAACACACAGACAACAGAGTCCTTATTTTTGGAACAGGAGAGCAGCGCTCCCAGGAGAACGAGTGTTCTGTTTTTGTTACTTTATATATTATCACTTGTATATCATTGAAAAAGACGGAACACTCGTTCGCCTGGGAACGCTGCTCCTCTGTATCAAGAATAAGGACCCTGGTGCCAACTCTCCGCTCGCCGCTTATATAAAAAACACGATGATTTTGAAGGAATTTCCCCACACCCTTCAGTTTAGTCCGTCAAAAGACAAACCTAGGGCCAAATTATGGACCGAGCGGTAATGTCATTGGCAAATTTATTCTGTTGGTAAAACTAAAAATTGAATTCAATTTTCATAGTCTAGGAGGCAGTGACGATTTTGGGTACTTATTTTCCCAGTCAGACAATATGGATAGAAGTGTACTAATTCTAAGCAAAATACATATATTTTTAGGGGGGTTTTCCGATGGGTTGAGGTGCAATATGCGTTAAAGCTTACGAATGTGATAAAAATAGGTCTACTAATGAGAAGTATATTGAAGTTACATAAAAAAATAGTCCGGCTAATCTGTGAGTATGGATAATACTTCTGGCAAGTGAAAACTTGAAGATCCGAAAATTTTCAGCCAGACTCACTTTCACTATCTGAGATAAGCCAAATTGCTATTTTCATATTCTTTATGTTCTATTATAGTAAATGTGGAATATTTATGTCTGGGAAAATAAACTTACTTACTTGTATTTTTCATTGATCTTGTGAACCCATCCGAAAATTTTAGCCAGACTCAAAAATTCTTACTTTGTATCACTAGGAAAACAACTAAGGTTCGTTTCACCAGGGTTCATACTTGACCTTGAAACTTGAAAAAAAAGGGTTGTCGTAGATTAATTCATATGACACATTCAATTTGTTTGACAAATTAAAGTGAATGACTTTTGGTTTAAGAACCGACGAACGTTTTCGACGACATTGATTTGTTTCAGTCAATTTTTATTTGTTAAACAAGGAAGGCAAATGCTGGTGGCAAGTACAAACCCTGGCGAAACAAACTTTACCTACCTATTTAATAGACACCAACTGGGAAAATTGGTGCTAAAAAATTTCACTGCATCCTGGACTATTAGTTTTACCAGCCAAAAACATTACCAATCGGTCCATTATTTGGCTCTAAGGCCCGGTTTATTCATCCTCTGATAAACTTGCTGGTAACTATCTGCAAGATAAATTGACTGTTCTTTAATTCTGGTCGGCGGATAACTACCTGACCAATGGGATTACATATTATGTTTATATCCGTCAGATTGCATACCTGACAGTTTATCAGAATCAAAAAATAATTATTTTGCGGAAACCGCCTACATCTTCCACGCTAACAGCTAACATTACCGATCGCGATTTTACTTTTTGCGGAATACCTATACGTTTCCCAAATAAATGTAGGTAGTAAATAGATAAATAGGTCAGCAAAATTTTTAATTCAAAAGAAAAACTCTAAGTCTTCCTCCACAAATACTTTATTCGTTTTAAAATAAACGGCCCAATACCTAAATTAGCTCATAATGTTAACATAGGCTGGCAGATCATGCTAATGCTGAAAAATCTAAATGAGTTTTCTATTAACATGATCTATGATATCCAGGAAGACTTAAGAGTTTTTTTTTTTTTTAATTTAAATTTCAACTCCACTTTGAGATATGGACTACTTCTTCAATTTAAAATTTTTAATGATTTTCGTATTTTCTTGATTATACAATCAGGTTTCGTAAGACATTATTCTAAGAATCGTACGAATATGTTTTTTGACAGTAAAATTACTTTTGCATAGGGCCTCAGATGGGGCCCAAAAGCCTCTGGGCCCGGGGGCCACGGCCCCCTCTGCCCCCTCGGTAGTTACGCCACTGGTCAGTTACCTATTCTCATTAGTTCAAAAGCTACAAGTTTCAGGTGAGTGTCTTATTTGAATAGTTCAACAGTATATTGGTGAGTAGATGGCTGCGGAACTCGCTGCGCTCGTCCCATAGAGGTCCACCCATAAATTCCGCAATAATCCACCTATTAGTACTTGAACAATAAATTATTATATAGAGTCAAAATTTGTAAGATTATGATTATTCACTTTTTGTCAATTTGCCTTTCAACAGAAATTAGTAATGTTACTTTACCAAACTAGTAACCTAATGTGACAAGTTATTCAAATACAAATGAGTGAATTGTTGCGGAACTTATGGGTGGACCCATCTACTCATCAATATGTTGTTTTTTTTTTTTTTTTTACGGATTTGCGCACTCGCAAGGAAATGTCCTATCACGCTCGAGAAGCGGCGAGTGCGCGGAAATGTCGGTGTATGTTGGTCTTGAAACGGTTCAGGTTGTAACCTGCAGGAAAAACCGTCGCAGGGAGTTTATTCCACAGCGATGCTGTTCTCCAGAGATATGAATTCTGATATAATGAGGTTCTTGGTGCCTCTAGTTTGACAGTAAATTCATGGTTACCGTCTGTTTGACGGGTTCGCCTGGTAGGCGCTACTCTCGGTGGAATCATACGTGCCAACTCTTCAGAGTAGAAGAGAGATAAATCGCCCACAGATCTGCGATGTTCGAGACCATCCAAGTTACGAGTAAGTGCGGGGTCATTGATCAGCTTGATAGCTCGTTTTTGCACGGTGTTCAAAAGCATTAAGGTATGTTTGGGTGCTGCACTCCATATATGTGAGCAGTACTCCATAGTTGGTCGAATCTGGGCTTTGTAGAGTGTCAGCAATTGGCTGGGTGTGTACAGATGTCTTGTACGAAATAGCACCCCCAGCTTTTAGGACGCCCTTTTAGCAATATCTGCCACGTGACTGTGCCAAGACATGTTGGTCTCTGCAGTAACCCCCAAGATGTTCAACTGACTCTGTAATGTGACAGCACTTCCAGATAGCATGATGTTTGGCTCACCGGTTCTGGTTTTTTTTGAAAACAGAGCTGCTTGGGTTTTCTGCGCGTTGAACTGTACAAAGTTTTTGAAACCCCAGTCCTCTATTATCTCCAGGTCGTTATTTATCTGCGATATTTGAGTTAGTCTAAGATGATGGAATTCACGTGCGGAAAGACCTGTGGGTGGTATGAGTGAGGAGACTACATTGCCATCGTCTGCAAAGCAATAAAGTGGATTTACTGTTTTATCTATGAGGTCATTTATGTAAATCAGGAAAAGAGTTGGCGAAAGGATTGCTCCCTGTGGCACACCAGCATTTATTTGGTAAGAGTTGGAGTTCTGGCCATCCAGTGCAACATAAATGGATCTGTCCTTTAGGTACTTTCAAACCAAGTGCAAAGTTTCGGCGATAATCCCATTGCTTTGAGCTTGTTGAGCAGATTTTCATGCCAAACTTTGTCGAATGCTTTAGATATATCTAAGGCAATTGTTCTTGTTTCACCCCGCAACTCAATCGCTTTTTGCCATAAGTGAGTGACGTATGTAAGTAAATCGCCAGTTGACCTATATTTTCGAAATCCGTATTGCTTATCGTTGATAATTTTGTACTTTTCCAAGTACTTGGTTAGGTGATTGTTCACAACTCTTTCCATTACTTTTGATATCACCGGAAGTAGAGCAATTGGTCTATAGTTTAACGGATCTGTCTTTTTTCCTTTCTTTGGAATGGGTTGTACTGCGGCAGACTTCCATGATGATGGATATACTCCTTGCCTGTAAGACAAATTGAATAATTTTGCGAAAGTTGGGGTGAGTTCGTTGGCGCAATTTTTGAGTCCTATTGCGGGAATGCCATCCGGACCCATTGCTTTGTTTGTATCCAGCTTTTTTAGGGATTTTCGTATTTCTCTGTGACAAAAGGGTACCTCTGGCATACTATGGGAAACCCTTTCAATGAACGGTGGAGTTTTTCCGTTTGGCACTGTTAGGTTGGAGTTGGAGGAAAACATTTGGGCAAGCATATTGGCTTTTTCCTCTGATGTTGTGGCTAAGTGATTATTTTTATCTGTAAGTGGTGGTATGGATGACTTGGTGAAGTTAGATCCAACAGCTTTTGCAAGAGACCAAAAAGACCTAGAGCTACTTGGACAATTCAGCAACCTGTTTTTTATTCTTTGATTGTATGTTTCTTTAGCGGAGTCAATAGTAATTTTGCAACTATTTCTGCCTTCTATGAATTCTGTGTGGTTTTGAGCGGTTTGTTGTCGTTTCCAAAGGTTATATGCTCTGTGTTTTTTCTGTACAGCCGTTTGACACTGGCTGTTGAACCAAGGTTTTGCATTAGCTCTAAGTTTAGTTGTATGTGGGATATATGCGTCCATTCCAGATAAGATTACTTGTGTTATTTCATTACAGCAAATAGTGGGATCAGCTGTTTTAAAGCAAACCTCTTGCCATGGAAAATCCAGGTAAAACTGTTTTAGGTCATTCCCTTTTGCCGATTTATAGTGCCACATTTTACGAGGAAGTGGTTGTAGGCTTGGTGGGATGAGCATTTCGCACTTTGTTATTATAAGTTTATGATCGGACGAACCAAGTGGGGCATCTACTTGAATTGTGTACGAGTCAGGATTTGTGGTTAGGAACAAGTCTAAAAGCGCTGCAAATTCGCCCCTTTCTGAGATACGGGTAGGTTCATCGAGAAGCTGCGTTAGACCACAACTTATGGCAAAAGCTTCTGCTTCTCTGCCTTCGTTATCTGTTTTGTTGTGGTGTTTCAGCCAGGGTATATTGTGAACGTTGAAATCGCCTAAAAAGACAATTTCCGCCTGTGGATAGTTTGACTGTATACTATCACAGCTTTCGGATAATGTCGCGAAAAAGTTTTGGTAATCGGTGTTACATGGCGGTCGGTAGAGGCAGCAGATAAACTTGGTCGATGACTTTGAGGTGAATTTTAGCCATATGATATCAAGGTTCGTTTAATTACGATACTAAATTGACTCACTCAAATGTGCGTTATTCTCGTCTCATTATTTTAAAAATTACACATTTCAGGTGAATGTCTTACTTGATCAGTTCAATAGTATATTGGTGATTAGATGGCTGCCGAACTCGCTGCGCTCGTCCCGCAGAGGTCCACCCATAAGTTCCGCAACAATCCACTTATCTGTACTTGAGCAATAACTTATTATATAAAATCAGAATTTGTAAGATTATCCGCTTTTTATCAATTGGCCTTTCAACAGGAATTAGTAATGTTACTTTACCAAATAAGTGATATATTGTGACAAGTTATTCAAGTACAAACGAGTGGATTGTTGCGGAACTTATAGGTGGACCCAGCCATATATTCACCAATATGTTGTTCAAGTACAATAATAACCTGATTCACTCAGTTGTGAATTTTTCTCATTAGTTCAAAAACTGCACGTTTCAGGTGAGTGTCTTATTTGAACAGTTCAACAGTATATTGGTGAGTAGATGGCTGCGGAACTCGCTGCGCTCGTCCCGCAGAGGTCCGCCCATAAGTTCCGCAATAATCCACTTATTTGTACAGGGTGTTTTTTTATATATTGACACCCCACCTACAGCCTTTACCTTCACAGGTAGAAGAAAGGTGTGAATACAAAAGTTGTACAGTTTTGGCTGAATTTTAAGAAACCATGGAAAACAAAATTTGAATGTCAGAAATGTGAAATTTTGTATGTTTCCAGATTTTTTTAAATGGGATGCCCTATATTTCATTCTATATTCTTGAAGAGCACAATGCCCCGATCTATATTTGATTGAGCAATCTCTCATACCTATATTTGGTTCCAAAAATTGCTACTGATTTTGTGAACCATTCTACCTGTAAAGGTGCAAGCTGCAGGTAAAATTTGAGGTAGGTACTTGGTTTCTCTGATAGTATTTTTAAAATTTTTAAAACCAAATATGTTGGAGACGGCTCAACCAAATATAGACAAACTATAAAGTTTTGGAATCGGGAAATTGTGTTCTTCAAGAATAAAGAACCAAATATAGTGCATCCCATTTGAAAAAAGCTGAAAGCATGCAATATTTCACATTTCTGACATTCAATTTTTGTTTTTGACCATGGATTTTAAAAATTTAGCCAATACTGTACAACTTTTGTATTTACACCTTTCATCTACCTTTAAAGGTAAAGGCTGTAGGGGAGGTGTCAATATATAAAAAAACACCCTGTACATAATCTTATTGATTTTGTATAAATATGTATTTATTAGAACAAAAAAAAAAAAAAAAAAATACATCAACTCAACCACTAATGATACCTATATTGTTTGAAGTTAAAGTTTTTGGGACAAAGACAAATGTGTGATTTTTTTATAGGTTTCCAGCTTTCTAAACATTCTTAAAACTTAAAATATGGTTCTGTTTTGTTTTTTTTTTTTTCAAATTTTATTATTTAATTTTAAAAAGGGGGGGGGGCAGTTGCCCCTCCCATTGTAACCGCCACTGAACTATTCTGAGATTTGAAGCCGAAATCTTTGAAATAAGGACGCCAGGAAAATTTAAAAATCAAAAAATTAACTCCACAACCATTAGTCTAAAGGCGGGGAAATCAATCGTTAGTTAAGTCCCTGTTAGCCTAAATTTTCCCATAGTTATAGTAATTTCGAAATAAGGCCTCGTATAAAAATGTTGCAGTCCTGTAACCGTAAAAACTAAGCATCAATGCTTTTTCGAGGACATTCTAACTTTTTTTTATTGAAGAGGGTGGAAAGTCGATTAAGTAGAGCACTTCCGTATATGAACGAGAGTTGCTCGGGAGAAAATGTATTAATACATTCATTTATACGACAGAGAGCCTTGCGATAACGAGCCAAAACTTGTGGAATCTTTAAGGTAACGGGGACGGATTCGGATTATTGGTAAAGATTCAAAGGCTGAAATTCAAGCCAGGAAGATTCAAACATACCTACCTAACAACTTTGAGGAAAAAAACCAACCCTTCAGCACAAAATCGAACTAATGTAAAATGAAACCAATCTTGTATACGTAAAACTGCATTTTAAAACTAACAAAGTTACATAGAATTCGGTTCTAGGCCACTAGAAAACTTTCCCAATACAAATATATAATATCAAATTCCTCTTTAGTACAGTCGTACTTTAAATTCATATGGAAATGACGATGGGGAGTGTGACATGCCGTGCCACCGTGATGAAATTAAAATATAGATGTGAGCATCAAGGCTTGAACCTGCATAAATAAAATTTTGGGAATGTTACCCTCCACGTAAATTGTGGCCAATAGACGTTGGACTTTTCCGTTAATTTACATGTTACATGAAATCAACATTTATGAGTTGAATTAAACATATCCAGAGCTCGGTGTTAATTAATAAAGGACGGAACAGGAACATTTTCTGGATTCTAAATATTCTATTCGGAGTTTTATTACACTTCAAGATGTGTGCGAAGGGTCCTCTTCAACATAAATAAAATATTTGAATGTAAAAGTAGGGGCAGGCACTGGGATAAAATGCTAAATTGTGGCGATAAGGACGTTAAGTGGGCCTATTTTTCCTAATTGTCTTACATGTGCGTCTTGGGGGAAATTTGTCAGAAGGGAGCTTTTCGCACATCCCATTCTTTTATAGTCAAAGTAAGTTTAATTTAGAGGGCGTTTTGGGTGATTGAAGACGAAGGGTCGCTTTGTGGATTTACCACCGACAGATAAAATGCAATTCCTTGTACCTAAAAGAATTCTAAGCAAGCATAATTGGCCGGTGTCGGTACGTTTTCAATATAAAACCGTCGGAAATTCCGAACGAAAGATTGAAACGTAAATATTCGTTAAAAAAACCGTTGACAGAATAAAAATTGGCCGGCAAAAGAAACCCGCAGAAAGGATGGGTATTCGGGCTGATGTTCTGCTGGCGGAGACAATGGCCTTTTCCTTCTTCTCATCAAGGATGATGGATTTGTCTCGTCTACTCCTTGAATATTTCGCATATAATTCCTAAAGAGTCATTATTTTGTTTTCAGTGGCGGCAACAAAAAAAAATTGTTAAAGGGAGGTTTTCACTACAGATTAGATAGTTTCATCTTGTCTTCAGG
This sequence comes from Ceutorhynchus assimilis, assembly GCA_917834065.1. Taxonomy (NCBI): domain Eukaryota; kingdom Metazoa; phylum Arthropoda; class Insecta; order Coleoptera; family Curculionidae; genus Ceutorhynchus; species Ceutorhynchus assimilis. The sequence continues at coordinate 13,660,092 of OU892281.1, forward strand.
GATTTATTCACACTATCTCCTCTCCATGATTTGTTGATCTTCTCTATCTCAAATTCTTCAATATCTGGTATTTCTTCGCAATTGTCATTTTCTCAGCCATTGGAACATTTTTCTAAATCAAATATTGTAGCTTCTAAAACCCCTCTATTGCCTTGCTCTTTAGCTCTGAAACACTGCAGGCGCATTTACGAGACCAAATGGCATAGTTACATACTCGTAATGGCCAGCGGGGGTTATGAAAGCTGTCTTTTCGATAGAATTCGAAGCAACTGGCACCTGATGATATCCAGAAGCAAGATCTAAACTAGTAAAGTATCGAGCACCTTTGAGCTCATCCAGTAAATCATCAATGCGCGGCAGAGGATATTCAACTTATTCCAAGAGACACGAAACATTTCATTTATATTCACTTTTAAATAAAATAGCTTAGCTCAAAAAAAAAATCACCTAGTAATACTAATCCAGCCTGGCAAGTAAAACGTAATTTCAGCCTGGCAATTTCCTTTTTCACCCCTTGTAACTTGTTAGATTTGCCTTTCTGAACGTAAACTAGGTCTATCAAATACGCGCTCCACTCTTTTCTGGAAATAAGGAGTTTCATTTGGAATTCTAAAGATGCGACACCGCGTCAGCACATGCAATATAACTTCGTGTGCGGTGGCTCGGTTTTTGATGTTTAGAATGTGACTATTGTCCTCCAGGCACCTGTTTTCGCGTTTCAGAGTCTTTTCATTTTGCAGCAATTTCGAGTTTTATTTCAAACTGATTTTTTCATTGTTACTAAATTTATAATAAAGAAAAATTGTATACATTTATAGTGAAACCCCTAATATTTCATATAAACCCAAATCGGATATTTGCGTGACCTTTTTTATGGATAAGCTCATGTCGAGTAAGAAAAATTAAGTGGGGTCCTGAACGATGACTAATCGCAACTGGAATCGCATAAATCAGTCAGAAATCGTCGCCTGGCAAACTGAAAGGGCTTTCCCTAAGTAAGAAATGTTGTTCTGCGTCAGGTGAGAAGAGAAACAATTATTTTTCTTCGAGTATAGCATATAAACAATTTCTTCCGGCAAGCATTTAGCACGCTTCTGACAATCTTATATTTACGTCACCCAGAGGCAGATAAATACTTTGCACTAACAAATCCATTAAAATTTTCATTATGGAAATTAGTTGTTGAACAAACCCCAAAGGCCTACTTAAAAAACAAAATGAAATTGTTAATTATTCTAACCTATCATTACAGATACTGTTATAGAACAGGCGCTACAGGAAATGATACATCTATTTACAGTCCGCCTTTTAGAGAAATTGTAGGTATTTATCTACATAAATTTTCAGTCATCAAACAAGTATCAAAATATTTTCCAATAAATTCCTCATGTTCAAAAGATACAAAACACCAAAGTAAGATGTTTCCTTTGGCAAAGTGCATAAAGTATGGTAATAGATAGTCGAGTTTATTACTCCATATTAATAATGGTTTCCTCTTTGCCAGCCAAAAAGTGACGCTTCGTTTCCATTAGGGAGCCTGAACGCTTCATTTTATGCGTATTGGTTTTGCTCGTTTTTCGCGCATCTGCTCCTCTAAATTTAACAGTCTTTGTATTTTAATGTAGAGGAAGTTTGATTGCTAGTTAAAAATTTAATGAAGTCGTTTTCGAATTTTCACTTTCACAGATGCTGTCCCGACCCAAATTTGGTATCTTATAAAACTTGAAATTTTTCAATAATAAAATAATTCAGGCATATATAAATATGTAAGAAACGCCGTTCCAGTCATCTTCAACATAACATGAGAGTAACCAGTCAGACTAGCTTCTACTGCTTGCTGATTCTAAAAATTGTAATATTTTTGCAGTTAGTTGGAGCATTATCAATGCCTCACTGAAAAACTAACTTCATTAGGTTCAATATTTATGTTCGATATAATTTGAGGCAACAAAATTAGCATCATCATCACCCTCGTACGAAAAATAACAGTGACGATGTCTTCTTTAATGTGCAAACGCGAAAAGCGAAAAAGAAATCTGCGGTTTATGGCACGTCGTAATCTCCCAGGCAATAGAACGATTTTTGCAAACTAATGCGATTAAATCAGAGGGAGAACGAAAATGTGGTAGAAACAGTGGGAGCCCTTTTCGCCAATGATCCGTATTATTCCCAATTTCGACTTTTTCCGGTAAAGGATAACAGTTGCCAGAAATCTAGGAATTAGGGATATTAACGTCATTATTCTTGGACGTTTTTTTTTCTTTGTTTCCCAAATACAACATTTGGTTTAATATGGAATTCGCAATTTTCCGTTTCGTCGATTTTTGTTTGGACCCAAAATAATTCGGAAACTAATGTAAAGGAAGAATAGAAACCCTTTTTATGTATTATTTGAAACAAAACTGGAGTTTTGGAGACCTTTACATTGGGCCGAACAACAAACATTGCATTAGATTGAAATTTTCTGTATTCATAAACCGAAGAATGAACATTATTACACAGAGAATTTCATGTTAATTATTTAATGTTCTAGCTGTATTATCACCAGAAGATCTTGTTAAAGAAGCAACAGTTTTTCCGGTAACTGGTGGAAATCTTCAATTCATTTGCGTAGACTGCATAGGCCATCCTGTAGTAGTAGTGTGTATCATCCTTGTACAAACCCTTTGTTTGCTTATCAAAGTCACGTGTTTTGGATAGCAAGATGCTGTCAAATTAACCCGGAAGGAGGTATGATGAGTTATAACAATCTTATCAGAAGCATTATCAAACAGTTTTACTAAAGCCGAAAGCAGAAAGCAGGAACGATAATATAAATATCACTAATCTGGGGAATTCTCTCAGGTTTTTCTGTGAAAGGATATTCTTAGTTAGACCTAAATCCAGATAGACAAGGAGCAACCAAACAAAAATAATGTAAAAAAGTATATTATATTTATAATAAATTTCTGGTAAAGTTATTCTCGTCAAATAAAAATTACTCGGAATGATATTTTTCTTATTTTCAAAAATCCAAAGCACCTGGTTATACTTCAATGTAAAAATGGAATAGCTTACTCCAAAGAAGGGGGATTTCATGTTGATAGAAAATCACCCTTGTCTGAAGGTGTATGTGGATGGATATAAGACCGTTTATATTTTCAAGAAATAAATTTAGCCCAAGTATATTTGCAACGTAAAGAAAATCTTCAAAATGATGGAATTGGGGAATATGAAAAAGTATAGATTGTAGTTGAATATGTTAAGTTGAGGGTTATCAGATGAGTTGTTTAGAAACCATTTATTTAGTAGGAGAGTGAATAACATCAAATTTTGATTAGTCAAAAAGTTATACGACTCTATAGCTTCTTGGGTAAATAGTTTTTCTTGCAGAGGAATACATTTTTCGATGACTGAACCTCGAAACACTTAATAAATTTATAGGGTAGCGGCGACGTTCTGCCTGACATATTCCATCATAAAACCAGCCAAAATTTCTTAGATCCCCCTGCAAAAAAAAGTCGTTGATTTATCGTCAAAAAAGCTCCGCCCGGATTCACCGGCGTCCGGAATCCGGAAAGAACGAGATTTGATGCTGCTGGTGCCGAAGAAAAGTCAGTTTTATAGAAGGCGGATTAGTCACAGAAGGTCTCTCCATGTATAAGGGCATTGGCCCAAACCGCCACGTCTTGCAGACAACCACCGTACTGTTTCCGCGTGTTATTTTTATGGAGTCTAGCCGAGGCTTCGTTGTTTTTCGAATAATAAATTTATTGCGGATTCCTCTTTGTTATTTTGATTGAAAAATTTAGTAAAATGTTGAAATTGACATTTTCGAGCGAAGACACGCAGATAAATTTAAAAATTTTCGATGTAAAGTGAATCGTTTTTCTAGAATTGTCAACGAATTTTTACCTCATTTTAAAAATTTGGTTCTCTAATTTATAGGATCTCAACCTATGAGTATTCCTTCAATCTCCTACTTCCCACTTTTGAAATAGTCTTGTTTTGTTGTTAAAATAAATTTATCTGTTTCTTCTTTACCATCAGTCCACTGACGTCACTAAGTCATCATGACAGAAGATGCTTTATGAAGAACAGTATGGGAGCTGATTCATCAACTTTGAAGGACTAAGGGCTAATAAATTAGGGCTCAACCGGGATTTGAACCCGGGACCTCTCGCACCCAAAGCGAGAATCATACCCCTAGACCATTGAGCCGCCATACTTGATTAGATAAACAAATTGATTATTTACTTTCACAATAATGTAATTAAGGTCGAGGTCGCCGACCGCTTGCAACCAAAATATTTATACCATATTTTTTTATGTGTGTCAGTGAAAGTATGCAAAATTCTCGGTTGTTTAAACAAATATTGCGGCTCAATGGTCTAGGGGTATGATTCTCGCTTTGGGTGCGAGAGGTCCCGGGTTCAAATCCCGGTTGAGCCCACATTTTTTAGCCCTTAGCCCTAAATCTTCATGAATTAGCTCCCAGGATATAGTCTTGTTTTTTTTTTGTTCTCATGAGCTCATTTTTTCTTATAAGGAACTAATTACGTCAGTATAGACTGGTGGAAAGTTAGTATAAGAGACATGTAGACTCAACACACACAACAGCGAAACAATAATTATTATCCAAAAGTAAAGGTAAATAGATACCTATATACAGGGTGGTCCTCCGGGAATGACATCGATTGCTTATGGGAAAACTGTGAAAGGTAAAAATTTGAAAATTTGGCAACATAGCAATGTCGATGGGGGACATCTAGGTAAAATATTTTCAAGATGGCGGCATTTCCGGTCATACCGGAAGTTGATACCAACTCGGTTATTTTAAATAGAACACCCCGTATATAAATGTATTTTTGAATTCTACATAAAATTCTGAGCAGATTTCATGTAATATACCCTATACCTAAGTTCAACTGTTTTGGAAATATTGACAGTTGAAAATTGACTTTTTGCAACTTTGACAGGCTGTAAAACCTGAACAATTAATTTTAGAGGAAACCCGATTTGACATTCCTATCTTAGATTTTTATAAACTATCATTTGACATCAACTTTGAATTAAATCCATGATTAAAAATTTCAGTTAAATTTAATCTCCGTTTAAGTTCAAAGTTGGTGTCAAATGATAGTTTATCAAAATCTAAGATAGGAATGTGAAATCGGTTTTCCTCTAAAATTAACCAATTAGGTTTTACAGCTTGTCAAAGTTGCAAAAAGTCAATTTTCAACTGTCAATATTTCCAAAACAGTTGAACTTAGGTATAGGGTATATTACATGAAATCTGCTCAGAATTTTATGTAGAATCCAAAAATACATTAATATATGGGGTGTTCTATTTAAAATAACCGAGTTGGTATCAACTTCCGGTATGACCGGAAATGCCGCCATCTTGAAAATATTTTACCTGGATGTCCCCCATCGACATTGCTATGTTGCCAAATTTTCAAATTTTTACCTTTCACAGTTTTCCCATAAGCAATCGATGTCATTCCCGGAGGACCACCCGGTATAGGAATTCTTCTATAGGTCTTATATTGACTCCGATTTTGAGAAAAAAAAATGGATAAATTATTGTGAGAGACGGTATTATTCACCTGTCAAAAGATGAATATGGAACCCTATATCGAAAATCTTGAAAGAAAAAATAAAAACTCAATTTCAGCTCCTTAGTTTTCATAGAATCTGGCTCCAAATCTCAGAATAATTTAGTGTATGGAGTTTGGGGGACGATTAAGACACAAAACCCTGATAACACAGGATTTTCCTGGGATATCCTACCAATGTACTATGAAAGTATGAATGTCCCGTACCTTGATAATACATTCCCAGAATGTTTCAGATAGAATATTACTGGAATATTTAGATGTAATATTCAAGGAACATCCCTCAAATATTCCTGTTTCTTTGTTTTGTGATTTCTTATTTATAATTCTCAGCTTAGCAGCATGTAAAGAGAAAAAACTTTAAAAAAAATCCCATTGCCAGATTCAGACCAACAAGACCAACGACCCAACTGCGCTTCGTCAGTTCGTCTATCAACCAGCAGTGTTGATTATGACGATACCCATTTTCGACGTTGTCAGATTTCTTTGGATGATTTTATTCCATATAAATATGATGAAATATACCTAGTAGTTTCATAAGTTTTCGAATTTTATATGTAATAATCGTTACACAAAAATAATATACGTGACAACTGGCAACGTCGAACAAAAGCCGCACGTCACAAGCCACGGCACCTCACTTCATATTCATCACAGACAACCTAACCTCACTCCGAAAAAACAAGTCAGCAAATTTTATTGTTTGTTATTAATTTAGTTTTGTTTTAATCACAAAATAATCGTTTTATCGGTGGTCGGTTTTGAACAATAAAACGTTCGGTGCTTGGTTTGCTCGTGTTTTTATATGGTTTTTCGTAGATTTTTCCACGAATTTCCCACATAATTTTTCACTGGCTCTTCCAATTTTCGAGGTTTCGTTACCTTTTGCATTTTTGTGTTAGGTAAGTACTACATGTAGCCTGTTCAGTAATTTATTTAAGATGTTTTTAGAGTGCTTACAGTGCTGAAGATGGATCCTACAGGAAAAAAGTATTGTTGAGCAACTACATAATTATTGTCAAAGGAACAAACAATCAAGTCATTCAGAACCTGATCTACAAGATGAGCATCAGAACCCGAGGCAGCATCCTTTCTCTAGTTCTACGCTTGCTTCTATGACTGAGAGGACATTTTACTTGGCTACTTAAGATTCTATGAAGATTTTAATCAGATACCTTCTACCGTTCTACCTGAACAAAGTATCAGCACGCATTATTACTCTTCAGAAAATGGAACTTTCTAGGAAACTGTTGATGCAAGTGTTGGATGTCAATTTACAATTTATAATTTGAATAATATCTATAATTAATAAACCTAAACAAAATTGTGTCCCACTAGTTTATTTGTGGGATGTTCTGTGCATGTTCCTCCTATATCCCACAAAAATCCCGAATATACTATGTGGGATGATTGAAGATATTCCAGGAATGATTCAATAGAACATTCCTAGAACATCCATTTTGATGACAAAAGCGTCTCCTGGAATGTTCTAGGAATGTTTCAGGATCTAAACAGAATCTTCCAGGAATATTCTGATTGTCCCAACTAAATATTCTTTGAACATTCCTGGGATGTCTTTGTGTTATTAGGGAATCTCAACAGAAAAAAATTTGAAATTTCATCGTTTTAGTAGGTACTGAGGTAGCTACCCTATGATTTAGATTTTGGAAAACTTTAAAAAATTATAAATTTTTTCTATTATAGATAGAAAGCTGCAATTTTCAGCAATTCTTATCCCAGTAGAGGACTACAATCCCTGAAAATTTCAGCTTATTTGGACTTATAGTTTCAGAAATAAAATCGCGTTAAGCAATTTGGGGTGATTTATCAATTTTTCATAGAATTCGGCTCCAAATCTCAGAATAATTCAGTGTATAGAGTTTGGAGGGTCCCAACGGACTATTAAGACACAAAATTTCAAAAAAAAAAAAATTGAAATTTCGTCGTTTTAGTACAAAGATAGCTATCCTATGATTTAGATTTTGGAAAACTTTGAAAGGTCATAACTTTTTTTCTATTAGAGATTGAAAGTTGAAATTTTCAGCGATTCCTATTCTAGTAGAGAACTACAATCCCTGAGAATTTCAGTCCATTTGGAGGTATAGTTTCAGAAATAAAATCGCGTTGAGCAATTTGGGGTGATTTATCAATTTTTCAATTTTTCTGAGTGCCTTTTTTCATAGAATCCGGCTCCAAATCCCAGAATAATTTAGTGTATGGAGTTTGGGGGGTCCCAAAGGACTATTAAAACAAAATCTCAACAAAAAGAAAATGAAATTTCATCGTTTTAGTACCTACTGAGGTAACCTTATGATTTAGATTTTGGAAAACTTTGAAAGGTCATAATTTCTTTTTCTATTATAGATAGAGAGCTGAAATTTTCAGCGATTCTTATCCCAGTAGAGGACTACAATCCCTGAAAATTTCAGCTCATTTGGACTTATAGTTTCAGAAATAAAATCGCGTTAAGCAATTTGGGGCGATTTATTAATTTTTCAATTTTTCTGAGTGCCTTTTTTCATAGAATCCGGCTCCAAATCTCAGAATAATTTAGTGTATGGAGTTTGGGGGGTCCCAAAGGACCATTAAGACACAAAATCTCACCAACAAAAAAAATTAAATTTCATCGTTTTGGTACTGAGGAAAGTACCTTATGATTTAGATTTTGGAAAAATTTGAAAGGTCATAACTTTTTTTCTATTATAGATACAAAGCTGAAATTTTCAGGGATTCTTATCCCAGTAGAGGACTACAATCCCTCAAAATTTCAGCTCATTTGGACTTATAATTTCAGAAATGAAGTCGCGTTAAGCAATTTAGGGTGATTTATCAATTTTTCAATTTTGCGGACTGCCTTTTTTCATAGAATCCGGCTTTAAATCTCAGAATAATTTAGTATATGGAGTCTGGGGGGACCCAAAAGACCATTTAGACACAAAATCTCAACAAAAAAAAAATGAAATTTCACTGTTTTACTAGTGAACTTATTAAAATAATGGTTGCAGGTCATCAATGACATCGAAATTATGGCCAGTTGCAGTTGCAGGATAATGTTGCCAATAGTTGCTTTCTGCAAATCTTTGGTTATTGATTTTAACTTTTTGAGGTTTGTTGTCAGTTTCTAACGAGTCGGGGATTGATAGTTGGGATATAATTTATTTGGAATTTCATTTTTTGGTATTATAATTATTATTATCAATTTATTAATAAAAATGTAACCTGGGAAAATGACAAACTTTATGGTTGCGACATGCCAACGTCAAAAATTTTGATTCCCCACATACACTGTTTTATTAATTTCCCTATAGCTAGCTACCTTAGTATTTAGATTTTGGAAAACTTTGAAAGGTCATAACTTTTTTTCTATCATAGATAGAAAGCTGAAATTTGCAGCGATTCTTATCCCAGTAGAGGACTACAATCCCTGGAAACTTCAGCTCATTTGGACTTATAGTTTCAGACATATAATCGTGTTGAGCAACTTGGGGCGATTTATCGGTTTTAAAGTATATTACTTGAAATTTCTAAATGCGCAACTATTTTTGAAAAAGTTGAGATTCTCTCATATAAAATTTTTCATCTTTTCTCAAATTTTCACCTCAAGATCCAATAGTGAAGTCCTATATTGTTTTTCCCTATTTTTATCCCTATTTCCCCAACTTTGATGTTCAGATCCTTTCGACGATTCAACTATTTCTAATGCTACGCATCGATTTTGCAAAAATTTTAAAAAGTCATCGAGAGTTGGCAATAGTGGCACATTGGATGCCCCTTGCCCCATACCCTTTTCCAATTCATAAGACTTGTGTGTTTGATACCTAATCCAGTTTTTGAGAAAATAAGAAAACCAATAAAACATCCCATTCCTTAATAGACAATTATAGAGCCTTTAATGAATTAATTTGTTGTCATGTGTGTCAAAAAAGCTCTTAACTGCTTCCCATTACCCTTTGTCAAAGCTGGGCATAAAACCGTTAATCCGTAATCCGTTAATTAACGAAGTTAAAAACATTGTTTAAATTTAACTTTTAAGTTAACCTAAAAAATATTAACGGTTTTCTTAACTTCCGTTACATTGGACTTCCGTTAACTTCAGTCCGTTACGTTCGTAAATGACGTCATTTTGTTTGCTTGTATTGCGCATCAAGGTCAATCGGGACAGTTCGCACAGGCGTAGAAAGATTTCAGTTCGCTACACTACGCTGTTTGAAACTGTTCTGGAATGACTCCAGAACCGATTTCGTACAGTGAGATCGATGCGCACGCCCTTAGTGTTATTAGGTAGGCTGTAAGCTGAGGCGTTACGTTGGGCTGTGGCGTTATCTGCATGGTTCTATTAGCTCCTTTTTCTTGCAGAGGTGAAGGGTAAATCAATCAGCTACCTAAATTGGAAATAGTGCCACTTTTTAGATCTATGGTCGAACCAAATCCAAGCGGCAGTAATGGCATAACTGGTCATTGATCATTTTCATTACAACCTTTCAAATGTCCTCCATGCATGCGCACTGGTCCAGGTAGGGCGTTTCAACCAATAGGAAGGCCGGTGTTTGTTGTTAATGTCATTTACTGCCGTTTGGATTTGGAAATGGTATTGATACTTTTTGTTTTATTCACATTCACCTGTGTAGGAATGTAGGTATGGTATTTCTAATACCCATTTGGAATAGCACCATCCTTGTTCATCAATCTTGAATCAGATGAAACAAAAAATTACCAACCAATCACAAATCACTAAAACGACTGGTGCTTCCAAATAGGTATTAAAAGTACTATGCTCTAGCTCAGCCTATTCTATTTCAATTATCTATTTCTTATAATTAGCTTCAAACATCAGTATGATAATCATCATTAGCATGAACTTTTCGATGATTAACTCTTAACGGATAACTTAACCTTTGCCCTTTGTAATTCTAGGTGCATCTAACATACCTACCCTTCAAAGTGCGAATTGATTGCTGCCAATTTAGTTTCATACCTATTTTTTAACAAATCTAAAGCCTCAGTATAATTATTGTTAGTTAATGGCAAATTGTTAATCAAGTTTGATGCTTCTCCCGATAGGGTACCCTTTAAATATAGAAATTTTTGTACATTTGTACATTTGTACTAAGCCTAGACTTCGAAGTCCGCTGAGTCTGATCAACTATCTTTGAGCCGGGAAAATGGGTACTTAGGAGTTCCCTAGCCGTCTCTTCCTTCGTGTTTGTGTATTCACCAAGGTTGTACTTGAGTGATTTGATTGTTGTCTTCGGGCCCTTTGACAGAGTTCTTTGTAGTCTAGCACAATCTTGAGTACTTTCTATATCCTCACAGTACTTCCTCCAAGACCTCCTCTGGGATTTCCCCAGCTCTTTCTTGAACATTTTCAACGTGGTCCTGTATGTTTCCCACTGCCCGGTTCTCATGGCTTCATTGAATTTTGTTCTAGTTTTGTTCCTTCACTTTGCAAGGCTCTTGTTACACCAGGGCACTTTCCTGGTGGATGTCCCTGTTGTAAGTGGGCAGTTTTCATTAAAGGCTGAGATGATTGCATCATTGAATTGATCCACGACCGTCTCCAAGTCTTCAGTGTCTCTTATTGTCTTCCTGATGTTCGGTAGACTGTACTCCAGGTCAGCTTTGTATGCATCCCATTCTGTATTTCGAGGGTTTCGATAATTTCCTGAAATTGTTTACCCAGAAATTTCAAATTTTATGTATCTGTAATCCGAGCAACTTACCTCATCAGGTACATGCCAATTTGTGAAGTTATTACTCATGTGATTTGAGGCTAGTGTCACATTGATTACCTCCTTCCTAGTTGAAACAAAGGTAGGTTTATTTCCTACATTTACTAATAATATTGTTTGCTATAATATACTGTAGTGAAGACTCACCTCTATCGTTGATGTTTGTACTTCCCCAGATTGTGTGGTGAGCATTTGCATCACACCCGATGAATAGCTGTGTCCCATTCGTCCTACAGTGTCTCACCAGATCCTCCACACTTCTGGTTGGTGTTGATTCAGGGTCATCATAGGGTAAGTAGGTCGATCCGATAATAATATCCCTCGGCCCGTTGCCCCCGATGAGCCTGATTCTAGCTGCCGTCAAATCCCTAGAATAAAAAATAGTTAGGGGCAGTACATTGACGTTCTTTTTAATATATATACAGGTACGAGGAGTGACAGTGGATGTGCTGTAGATCAGCTCTCCATTGACACTGTTAATGAAGCAGTTCTGGGCTTCTTAGCTTCGGTGTCTTTTTTTCGGCGTCTGAGACTCTGAACGAGGTCTTTTAGTGCTCTCGGTCTTTCTCGACATCGCCTTGTTCTTTGTTTGAGGTTTCGCTGCAGTCCATGTCCCCGCAGGTATCTTCCTCGCCTTCGTAAGCCTTTTTCTCTCGGCCTCAGAGATTTTTCCTCTCTTGAGTCCGATATTCTTGATCTTCTCAACTAGCGAATCAGTTTTATCCTCTGAACATTGTTGGAACGGAGTTTTTGGTTTCTTCTCCGTGCATTAGGCTATCAGAGTCTGCTACTGGAGCTTCTCTGATAGTTTTTCTAGAAGGGTACAAGTCAGAACCTGACTCCTTCCTTTCTTGGGTTTGTTTTTGTCGAAAAACATAAAAATATATATATATGAAGCTAAATCCTCCTTTGATTGAAGTTATTACCATTGCAGAAAAAAATCGCCGACTCCAGTATTCAATTTAAATTTTTGATTTCTTTGAACCTCATCAACATTATTTATTTACCAACACAGTCAATAATCTCCCACGATCCTAATCACGACACAAGTTTTGAAAAATCCTTTTAACTCTATCCCATTAATCATTCTAAATTAACAAACAATAGGTCCACGTTTGGGTACTCCTAACAAACCGCACAAAAAAAATATAATAATTCGAATTGGGACATTCGATCTTCTCATAACCAATGAATCATTTATCATGAAATTAGAAAATATGTTTTCAAATTTACCTAAAAAGAAAATCTTAAGTTTGTGTTATATTTACAATACTTTTCTTCTCTTCAAGTTAAATTATTTACTTTTACCGGTGGCAATAACTGGTTGAAGATAAAATTTTTAGTCGACGAGCGGGCGAATAGAATTTTTATTGACTATTGAGCGGTATTTCCATTGCAAAGCGAACAGTTCCGCACAAGTTTTATTGTTTGAGGAAGAAGGACTTTTTATCGTCTTGACGAGTGCAGAAATTGAATCGAAAATGATTTTTCCGAGAATTTTATAGTCTTTTTGTAACTATTATACTTTCACTAAAATGTCAATATTGGCCCGTCACAAAGAAAAACTCTCAGTCACTAAACGGTCGCAGATAATATAGTGGACTAAATATCGTGCAGCACTTTCGCAGTAATAGAGTTAGTTTTATTCTTAATTAAATTACCTTTAGGTTAATTTTGAATTGAGCTCAAATTAATCTTCAAGTAATCTATAATGTCAGCTCGGTTGCCTCCATACATTTTAAGTTTAATTTATCAGTTCATAAAAATCAGGACTATTTTCCACCACACAAAATCCAAAATCAACTGGGATGCGAAAACTAAATGGGTATATAATGGCTGTTCAATGTCCCACCCTTCCTGTAGAAACGTGTGGTAAATTTTTTTTCGGGGGTAAAAGAGAGAAACTGTGGTCCCTCGACAGTAACCCAAAAAAAAAAAACGTTTGAAAAATGCGCTTGGCAAGTTTGTTTAGCAACGGCAGGAATACGTGTAGAGAATGTCGACTTGGATTTTCCATGACGCCGGTTTTCTTTTTAAAAAACAATTTTGTATTCCTACCATATTTGAATTAAAAAAAAAAACAACTTTAAATATTTAATTATTAAAATAAGCATCCTGGATGGTCTTTATCTCGACATGTCAATGGCGAAAATCTTAAAATATATTCGCATTTTTAACGGGACTGGTCGCAATTTATTGAATATAATTACTATCTTGCGCGAATCCCAGTCCCCCCTCAGGGGAGGTTTCTTCAATCTCAGGCGTACTCGTAAATGAAATTTGCATTTTGGCTCGAGTACTGCCTCAAAAATTCTCCGATATTAATTTCTGATTAAATCGCCGCCCAAAGCAAATAATTAACGCACGAAAACACCTGCATCATTGATGTCCAGTGGTTAAAAGTTTCACTGTATTATTTTGATGACACGAAATTGTTTTGATATTTAGTTAATAGTCGTTTAAGTGAAGGGTGCAGTAAAAATTCAAACTTTGGGGCTGCAGTGGAATTCGATAAGAACACTTATGTAAAGAGGATATAACACATACGAGCAGTTAATTAAATACTGAGGTCAAAAAATAAATTATACAAAGTGACATTCACAATCATGAATCATTGGACTCTTGAGTTCTGACTGTGTCTTTGAGTCTTCAGAATTGTACAATTGTTGTCGTTGAAACCGAGACAAAGGACCCAGTTCCTTCTTTGCGCTAGTTCATCATGAGAATATCGCCTTGGAAAACAAATCAGCTGTTCATTTATGGTATGAACTCAGCACTAGAAAGCAGATATGCTAACATCAAGAGTCGTTGGAGACTCTAGTAATAGACTCTTCAGCATTAAATCTCCAGTCATGGGCCAGCAATATTTATTCAGTGTTGAGTCTTGAGTTTAGAATTTCTAAAGTGTTAAGTAGGTATTGTTGTATCCTTAAATGATGATTCTTGAAGATTTTTAAATTTTATGTTTTCAATATTGAGCCAAACAGTGTCAGTCTTCAGCATTAAATGATGTCGAGTCTTCAAAATCTTCAGAGTTGATTTTTAAGTCTCCTCTATGAGTCGCGAGTCTTCAGTCTATTGAAATTTAGGTCATGATTGTTCAGTCTCCGGTCGTCAGTCTTCAGAATCTTGTAAAATGACTTTCAGAGCCTTCAATAATCAGTTTTTAGATGATTAGATGTAATTCTTCAGTCTTCTAGGATCTTGGGACTGTTTTAACATTTGATTGATACTTACGTCACGATCAGTCCATTTTCAGTCGTCAGGATCTTGAGTCTTGTGTTTGTGAGGGTTTACTGGATTAAGTCTTGATTCATGAATTTTCAGTCTTCAATATACTTACTGAAAGAGTCATAGTCTCTAGATCTTGAGGTGAAAATTTGAGAGATGATGATAAATTTTATACGAGAGACTCTCAACTAATGCTGAAATAGTTTAAAAATTTTAAGTAATACACTTTACAACCGATAAATCACCCCAAATTGCTTAACACGACTTTTATTTCTGAAACTATAAGCCCAAATGAGCTGAAATTTCCAGGGATTGTAGGTATAGTCCTCTAGTTCAGCTTTTTATCTATAATAGAAAAAAAATTATGACCTTTCAAAGTTTTCCAAAATCTACATCATAAGGTAGCTACCTCATTAAAACAATGAAATTCCATTTTTTTGTTGTTGAGATTTTCTGTCTTAATGGTCCTTTGTTTGGTACCCCCCAGACTCCATACACTAAATTATTCTGAGATTTAGAGCCGGATTCTATGAAAAAAGACACTTGATTGACTGTAGTCCTCTATACTGGGATAAGAATCGCTGAAAATTTCAGCTTTCTATATCTATAATAGAAAAAAAAGTTATGACCTTTCAAAGCTTTCCAAATTCTTAATCATAAGGTCGCTCCCTCAGTACTAAAACGATGAAATTTCAAATTTTTTTGTTATGGAGATTTTGTGTCTTAATAGTCCTTTGAGAACCCTAAACTCCATAGAATGAATTATTCTGAGATTTGGAGCGGATTCTATGAAAAAATGCACTCAGAAAAATTGAAAAATTGATAAATCCCCCAAATTGCTTAACGTGATTTTATTTCTGAAACTATATAAGTCTAAATAAGTTGATATTTTCAGGAATTGTAGACTGGGATAAGAATCGCTGAAAATTTCAGCTTTGTATCTATAATAGAAAAAAAGTTATGACTTTTCAAATTTTTCCATAATCTAAATCATACCTCAGTACTAAAACGATGAAATTTCAATTTTTTTTTGTTGAGATTTTGTATCTTAATGGTCCTTAGAGACCCTCCAAACTCCAAAATTGCTTAACGCAAATAAGCTGAAATTTTCAGGGATTGTAGTCCTCTATTGGGATAAAAATCGCAGAAAAACTTCAGATTTCTATCTATAATAGAAAAAAGTTATGACATTTCAAATTTTTCCGAGATCTAATTCATACCATGAATTGTTGAAATTTTAATTTTTTTTTTTTTGTTAAGATTTTTTGTCTTAATGGTCCTTTGGGACCCCCCAAAACTCCATGCACTAAATTATTCTGAGATTTGAAGCAGAATCCTATGAAAAAAGGCACTCAGAAAAATTGAAAAATTGATAAATCACCCCAAATTGCTTAACGCGATTTTATTTCTGAAACTATAAGTCCAAATGACCTGTAATTGAGTTTTTATTTTATTTTTTCTCAAGATTTTCGATAGGGTTTCACATTCATCTTTTGACAGGTGATTAATACCGTCTCTCTCAATAATGTGTCATTTTTTTTTCTTCCAAAATCGGAGTCAATATCTAACTTATAGAAGAATTCCTGTATACCTACGCACCCTTACTTTTGGATAATTATTGTTTCGCTGTTGTGTTGAGTCTACATGTTTCTTATACGAACTCTCTACCAGTCTATTGACGTAATTAATTCCTTATTAGAAAAGATTGAGCTCATGAGGATAAAAAAAAAAAACAAGACTATATCGTGGGAGGTGGGAGCTTATTCATGAACATTTAGGGCTAAGGGCTAAAAAATATGGGCTCAACCGGGATTTGAACCCGGGACCTCTCGCACCCAAAGCGAGAATCATACCCCTAGACCATTGAGCCGCCATATTTGTTTAAACAACCGAGAATATTGCATACTTTCACTGACACACATAAAAAAAAAATGGTATAAATATTATGGTTGCATGCGGTCGGCGACCTCGATCTTAATTACATTATTGTGAAAATAAAAATTAATTTGTTTATTTAATCAAGTATGGCGGCTCAATGGTCTAGGGGTATGATTCTCGCTTTGGGTGCGAGAGGTCCCGGGTTCAAATCCCGGTTGAGCCCTAATTTTTTAGCCCTAATTTCTTCCAAGTTGATTAATCAGCTCCCATACTGTTCTTCATACAGCATCTTCTGCCATGATGACTTAGTGACGTCAGTGGACTGATGGTAAAGAAGAAACAGATAAATTCATTTCAACAATGAAACAAGACTATTTCAAAAGTGGGAAGTAGGAGTTTAAAGGAAAACTTATACGCTGGGATCCTATAAATCCTATAAGAGAGACAAATTTTTAAAATGAGGTAAAAATTCGCTACAAATTCTAGAAAAACGATTCTTATCTTATAATATTTTTAAATTTATCTGCGTATTTTCGCTTGAAAATGTCAATTTCAACATTTAACTAAATTTTTCAATCAAAATAACAAAGAGGAATCCTCAATAAATTTATTATTCGAAAAACAACGAACCCAGTACGGTGGGCATTAAAACATTCTGCCACCCAATCTAGCCATAGCCCGGAAACCTGACCAATCAAATTCGATGTGGCTATTTTGAGCGACATAATGTTACTACATGGGCTAGATCAGGGGTCAGAATGTCGGGACGGCCTGTTGCACTTGTCCGTTAAAAGTTCCGCATGTTTTGTTTATTTCCCGCTCATTGCTCTATTAAAATTTACGCGAAGACATTTTGATATTTATTCATGATGGGAGATCGATGCGATAAAACTACCCAGAACGTTTGTTTATTCTAATGTTAGTGAAAACACTTATCGTGCAAACTTGTTATCCGAAAACGACATACAAATTTGTATTAAAGATTTACCCCCTCAAAAAATAAAAAAGGAAAATCAAAAAATTCGGACTGCAGAGCGAATATAAAAATTCGTATTAAAATAACAACGAAAAACACGAATAGAAGGGACAAATTTGTAAAGGTCAGTAATATTGACTATATACAGGGTGTCCCATAAGTAGGGGAGACTGTTGTACCTAGGAACGATTATTGAACATTTTAGTTTAACTGATGATTGAGAAAATATATAAATGGCATTTCATGCGGAATTTATGAGATATCTATTCAGAAGTATAAGATATAAAGGAAATTTCACAAATATTAATGCTAAGGTGTTTTCCAAAATAATTTCTATTAGCTAGAAATTGTTCCAAGGTACAAGGTGGTCTTGTACCTTGGAACCATACCTAATGTACCTTGAAACACAGATAATACCCAACATGAAAAATGAACTAAATAGACATTCGCAGTGTATTCATAGCTATCACCTCCAACTTTATTCTCTTCAGTGCGCGGCATAGTGAAAAAAAATCTGAAAGAAAAATATATAATGAATGTCATTATGTGAATGAATGTTCCAAGGTACAAGATGTGCCGCTGTTTCAAGGTATAAGAGGGTGAAACATAAGCAAAGATGGCTGTTTTCGCGGCAAAGCTACGTTTATAAAGAACAAAAACATTGTATTTTTACTCACCATTGAACACTATTACACGCAAAAATTATTTATTCTTCCAAAGCTACCACTTCTCAAAATATTTTCACACGAAAATGATGCTAATTTTTTACTTTTTATGGCGAAAAAAATAATTTTGATTGCACAATTTCAAAATACGTCTGTGACGTTTGAAACATGGATGCACTACTGTGAAGGTCAAGCCCGAGGGGATTATACATAGTTTTGCGCTGATAGGTGGCGACATCTGTCATAAATAGGAATCGTGTCAAGGTACACTATGCTCTAGGTACAACAGTCTCCTCTAATGGTGAATATTTTGACAGCCGATTTTATATAAATAAAAAAATATTGTTATGTCAAAGTTTCCTAGACCAAAAGTCAACAGCCATACAAAGATACAGGGTGATAAAGTTGATTTAGTTATTTTTTTTTTAAATTTGGGTCATAAATTTCGCAATTACATGTCTCATTCTACACCCTACAGCTGATCATCACCTGGTGTAGCTTGGTGCTACTTTGCTTTTGATGCAAATAAACAAACAAAGCTATTGAATCGACTGTCAATAAAATATTTACCATTACTCTTCGGACACCCTGTACATACATCATTATACTTACATGGTGATAAAAATGCGAATTATGATGAGATAAAAAACTGTTTATTTCATCATAATTCGCATTTGTGATTTATGAAATTTTAATTACATACATACGTATGTACAGGGTGTCCCAGCTTAAACGAAGCAGACGCATTTCCGGCTAAGATATAATAAATCTAAATCTAAATTTATTAACCCCTTGTATCCCAAAATAGATATATTTCTTAATGCTTCCGTTTCAATCAAAAAACTAACAATTTAATCAATTCATTCATGAAAAAAATCCATAGGGAACACTGATAAAATCTAAATTTCTGAATTGTACACGTACAAAACACAGTTATAGATTTTTTACCATCAAACATTGTTTGGTAAATTTAATACTAATGCTCTATCGCTTGTAACATTCTGACCCTGAATCCAGCCCATGCAATAACATTCTGACCCTTTAAATAGCTCCGTCATCATCCCGACATTCTGACCCTTGATGCAGCGCACGAGTAATTCCACTCAAAATAGCCACATCGAATTTGATTGGTCAGGTTTCTGGACTATGGCTAGATTGGGTGGCAGAATGTTTGGATGCGTACGGTGGTTGTCTGCAGGACGTGGCGGTTTGGGCCAATGCCCTTTTACATGGAGAGACCTTCTGTGACTAATCTGCCTTCTATAAAACTGACTTTTCTTCGGCACCAGCAGCAACAAATCTCGTTCTTTCCGGATTCCGGACGCCGGTGAATCCGGGCGGAGCTTTTTTGACGATAAATCAACGACTTTTTTTGCAGGGGGATCTAAGAAATTTTGGCTGGTTTTATGATGGAATATGTCAGACAGAACGTCGGCACTACCCTATAAATTTATTAAGTGTTTCGAGGTTCAGTAATCGAAAAATGTATTCCCCTGTGTTCAGTGAATACATGCAAGAAAAACTAATTACCCAAGAAGCTATAGAGTCGTATAACTTTTTGACTAATCAAAATTTGATGTTATTCACTCTCCTACTAAATAAATGGTTCCTAAACAACTCATTTGATAACCCTCAACTCAACATATTCAACTACAATCTATACCTACCTTTTCATATTCCCCAATTCCGTCACTTTGAAGATTTTCCTTACGTTGCAAATGAGCTTGGGCTAAATTTATTTCTTGAAAATATAAATGGTCTTATATCCATCCACATAAACCTTCAGACAAGGGTGATTTTCTATCAACATAAAATCCCCCTTCTTCGGAATAAGCTATTCCATTTTTACATGGAAGTATAACCAGGTGCTTTGGATTTTTGAAAATAAGAAAAATATCATTTCGAGTAGTTTTCATTTGATGAGAATAGCTTTACCAGAAATTTATTATAAATATAATATACTTTTGTACATTTTTGTTTGGTTGTTCCTTGTCTATCTGGATTTAGGTCTAACTATAGGAACATATCCTCACATAGAAAACTGATGCTCCTGAAAGTTCTTCAGATTACTGATATTGTTGGAAACAACATCCAATAATATCTCTATATCTTTTCTTTATTGAAGCATCCTAAGTTGGTAACGCTGCAGAATTTCCATCTTTGTTTTGTATGTGTGTGTCAACGTCAAAATGTGTCAACTCATCGAGCGACCAATGAGCAAGCAGTTCGATTGCTCTCCTAGCACAAGAAGAGACACACGTGTGCTTTGTATTAAAAATATAAAAAGTTTAAAATTGTGAGCAAATACGTAATTAAAAAACTAGCTCTACCCTATTGGCATCTGAGTAAAAGTAAGCCCTGGCCTCTTTAGCCATCTTACACAAATCGAAAAAGTGTGAATATTAAATGTGTAAATATAGTGTACCAAACAAAGTAGTGTGTTTAGTAGTATTATTCCAAATCATAATCCACCTTCATACAGTCCACTTCTCAGTCTTTCTTATGTAGTTCCACACAGATATTTATATTATCGTTCCTGCTTTCTGCTTTCAGCTTTAGTAAAACTGATGTTTAATAATGCTTCTAATAAGATTGTTATAATTCATTTTACCTTTTTCTGGCAATATTTTTGATTTAGTTTGATTGCCAGGATGGGCCAAAAGCCCCACATAAAAAAAGGAAAAAGTTAGGTTAGGTTAGATTAGACCAATTAACTATATACTACACGTAACTGGAACGGACCTAACAGCTGCTAGGTTTCAATGTCCATTTTTGAGGCAAATTTTATGGTAGTGAAAACAACAATAATAGGGGTTGTTTGCACACGTTCATATTTACGAGCAATGGTGGGGTCCACCTGAACAGGATGAACCTGTACGACGAAGACCTTAATTGCAGACTGCAATTAGGAACCTGAGACAGCCATACACGTCCTGGTGACCTGCGAGGCACTGGATCTCAGAAAACACAGCATTTTCGGGCAACCAAACCTAGACCCGGAAAAAATAATGAAACACCACCCAGTTAAAGACCTCGTACAAGGCAGAAAAATACTGGAGTAGTTGGAATAAACCACACAGGCTAAGTACAATAAGTCTTCTCAGGCTTCAGTGCTGCATGAAGACAATAAGTCGGACAGGCCTGGAACAAGGGAAAAAAAAATAAAAATAAAAAACCCCATGAATGTAATCATTGTGAAATTTTCATTAAAAAAGCAACGTTTAAACTTTAATCTAAAAGTGACCAAAATTCGGAAAATCTTTGTGACCGATTACAAGGTAGGATTTTTAAAACAAAAATTTGAAATTCTAAATGTAACGTAGATATATCTCTGTCCGTTCAAAAAAGGAAATTTTCCTTTCCCAGCATTTCTACTTAAAAAGCCAGCAACCAAAATGGACAAAAAAAACAGCCAGACCACAAAACCCACCCATAATACCGAATAACCAATAAATTTTATATAATGGGGACCGACTTTTTAAAATTTACGATAACAAAGCTTTCATTAAAACAAAAAAAAAAAGTATATAACGAGATACGCACTTTTAATGGCCAAAAACGTTCATTGAATATTGAGCGGGTCGCTCTCCGGACAGATTCGTTGAATTATGAATCTTCTGTTTTCGGAACAGATTGATGGCTTATTTAAACCTAATTGGCGGGGTGCAGCTAGTGGTTTTTGACTTTATTAAATATGCACTATGCACCAATCACGGAAAACTGATCAATTTTTTATTCGACTCTGTGAATTGTTGATTACTCTCCGGAATGGAGAGTATTAGAAGGAAATTATACTTTAGCGACTTTATGATTAATGCAAACTGGTAAAATGTAACAAGATAACAAAATTTAATGGTTTGGAAACGTATTAATGTGTGTGTGATCGACCATAAATTGCACAGATTATTCAGTTAAGCCGTTTTCCATATATTCAACTTTGTTGTTCATATTTTGGTTTGTTATATGCTAACAAAAAAACATATTGCTATTTTAATTTTTTTGGCCCAGGCAATTTTTATTAAACGTTTTAAACGCAAACTTTCCATGCTTATCAAAAAATAACACGTTAATTAATGCAAATTTTCTTCGTGAAACTTGCAAATTTATGCAAGGCGAATTGTTTATTTAGCTTTTTAATAACACCTATTATTAAGCATTAAATGATAACAGTGGAGTTTTAATGCTGGTAATTAAGATCTTAATTTGCGGATTGATGATGTATTTATTTTTTACCATTATCTATAGATTTCCTTACAGCAGGATTAATCCAGACTCTACTGACTCCGCACCTAATACCCCTTTCTAGGGTGTTACCCGCAAAACCGATTGAAAAGTAAATAATAAACTTTGAGGAAGTGAAATAGTGAATGGATAACTAAAACAAAAAGAAAATAGAAAGACAGGGTTGGTTGGTGGCTGAAATCTAGAAACGTGATTTCGTGTAAAGGGTTGCCGACTAGCTTCCAATGCGGAGAGGGGTGTGGATCAATTAACTAGATAAATATAGAGCGCCACCTGCTTTTCCCTGCAGTACACGAAGTCAACCGATATAACGATAGCAGGAAACTTCTACGGACCTAAAGCAACACAACCTGAAATATAAAACTAAACAAGAAGAAAGGACAGAAGTAAAACGCTTTGCTACAATCAGGCACGGGTTTTTAATTAGAACCAGAACAGAACAGGTTTGACTCCAGATCAGGTTCGGAGTGGGTTTTCCGAACGCTCTGGAACACTGACAATTATTAACACTAGAACCAGAACAAGAACAAAATAAATCGACTAGGGACTAGGAGTACCTAACCTTATATGCACTAAATATAGTAATAGTATTTACAATAAATTAACTCAACTGGAGTCCCTTAAAGCAACGAGAATTGTATAACAGTAATAATAACTGAAATATAAATAATTAATAGACAAGCTTACTAAATGCAGTACCTTCGTAAATGGCCATTTAACCCCAGTGTACAAGTATTTTCCTGTATTCAGTGCAGCATGTATTTATGGGATGTTAGAGAAATATAGAACATTAATTAAAGCTGAAGAAACAATACATAGCCTGAGGGGCAAATTTAATATTATGGGATAATATAGGTAGTATAGAGAAATAATTAAAATTGAAGTACCTAACAATACATAACCTGAATGGCAAGTTTCATATGATAAAGGTAATATAGGTAGATAATTAATTAAAACTGAAATAAAAACACATAATTTGAAGGGTAATTTAATATTGTAGTAGAACTGCGTTGTTGTGGTGATTTACTCCAACAACGGGTTGGTAAAGTTTGATATTGAGACAATACAACACACTTATCAAACCTGAGTAGTCCCTAATCTCTAGAGGTGAACCTGAAGGATTGGATCAATATCTCCCAATATTTCCGATGGCCTGGAACTGGATCAGGATCGCGACAAGAAACAACTGGCCCTGGGTACTGAAGTTCAGTAACTAGGAGTCACTAAGGCTTCCAATTGTCTAGAGGAGGCTGAAGATTGGAGGTACTACTTGAAATATACAGTAAGCTTAACGTATAACTATTTACTGAAAGTTAGGGACTAAATAAAGCGTGACGACTAAAAGGTGATGATTAAAGGTGATGATAAAGCGAAACGTCTAAAGGCCTGAAACAAATGGACATTATGAGACTGGGCATGGAGCGACAGGTAGGTATGTCCATTATTCGGAATTTAACCATATAATTAACATAAAATTATGCTTTTACATTGGCAAAAGAGAAACACAGAGAAAACGAATAAGAAAACAACTTACCAAAATACTTTGGCCTTTAGGAACAAACAATTGGTCACGTTGGTCTTTTTCGACTCACAAAGAAATCCGCACAAGGCGCTTTGGTGCTAAAATAACGGATTAGCCACCCTAGATTTATGAGCCAAAACTGGACAACTCAGAAAATCGGCAAAATGTGCCTGAGGAATTTTCCCGATCACTTAATCGTGGAAAGTCCTCGACCTGAATGACCTCTGCTTGTCCCTGTAATGCCCTTCAAAAAAGGTTCTGTCGAAACTCCAAGGTGGAAGGTTCTGGGGAATTTTGATGGTAGTTGGGGCATAGGACTTATTCAAATTAAGTTAGTATCGGTCATTGACCTTATTTGGAGCGCTGTCAATCTAATCAATCTAATCGGATCAGACAATCAGCTGTTCTAATATAAATATTGTGATTTTCTTTGTTAATAAATTAATTGTCTATTTATTTTAACCCTACTAACAGGAAATCAATTCCATTAATAAACCTCTAACTTAATGATTCTGGGAAGAATGAAAAGTTTGATGAAAAGTGTGGCCACAACTATTGGATAGAAAACAGTGGCTTGAGGAAGGTATGCTATTCTGTGAGGCGAATACGCTTATTTCCTTTTATTTTGGCCCAGGAAAAAACATTCCGTAACAAGGGCCAAATCAATTAAACATTGAACATGTTGCGAAGAATTGTATTTGAAGGTTAAAGACTAGGTACTTCTTTAGAAGAGTTTTGAATCGGAAGGTAAAGCGACGATGTTATAATGACGTAGTTTTGTAACTTACTTCATTGAGATTTGGAATAGTAGTTCCATTTACGTAACACTATTTACACAATTTATGTAGTTTCAATCGAATGTCAAATCATCCCCGAAATCAATGGACCATAAAATTATTTCAATGTGTCTATCCATATTTTTCTTTTCCAGGACAAAATTGACGTGCAATTTGAAATTGAAGTCCTCAACAAATATTGTTTCAAAGATTGGCATTTTCGTAAATAAATATCCTCCATATATGAACGTGAAGGACCTGAAGCCTAAAATAACAAACCCGAAAGGTTCAGGTGAGATAACAAGAATTATAATGCCTTGCACAAGGATGAATGTGACCGTATAGGTGTTGGCACACATATTTTTCCCTTTATAGAATTACTATATTAGTAAAATATTATGTACAGTTTAGTCTTTTTAAGTTACGATGATGGTTCATATATATATATATATATATATATATATATATATATATATATATATATATATATATATATATACCCGAGCAAAACATTAATTTATCAGATTTGAAGTGATTTCAAAATATGCAAAGTCGTGTATGTTGTAATACGGCATTTGTCACGAACTTTAGGAAATCGGAACATGTTATTGCTCGAATCAAGATTGCATTTAATTATATGTAAATGTCGCTAGTCTCTCAATCTAAAACCGTAACAAGTTGCAAGCTCCCTGAGGCAAAATATCTGTCCCCGTTCTGTTATCTGTCTGTCTCATATCCTCTGGATGATATCGATACACGAAAGCGTCAGAGACCAAACAAACCGCCATAGGATACGATCTTGAACACGTACGGTGTTTAAAACGGATACTCGAGAAGGTTGCACAACAACACAAGGGAAGAAGAGACACAACTACTTGTCTGATGGTGCAGCAAAAGGGAATTTTTAAGGTTCGAAAAATGTGACGTTGTTTTAGGATTGTGATTCTGCGAGATTTCTTTCGGGGCTTGATGGAATTCAAATATTGAGAGATTTTTTCAAAGGGGAATTGTGTTTTATGTTGGGTTTTTGAAATGTACATACATATTATGTAAACTGGAAAAAAATATGCACGGATTTTGACGTACGTGAGGTGATTTTTGAAATAATTTTGTCCCTTATGAAATTTATAGGTATCTTGACTACGGAGATTTTCATGGATTTTTTCAATAGAATATAATTCATAACAAAGGAGAGATTATAGTAGTGCTCCTTTTGATATATTTTGACTTTTGTGAGCGCGTCGGAGTTAAGCTGAAATTTTCACAGAATGAAGATTTTATTATGTTAATTCAAAATCCCAAGGTAATACAAAATCAGAACGGGCAAAAGGGCACTTTAATTGAAAATTGAGATTATTGCATGAACGTATAGAATATTAATTTATGACTGTTTTCATACATTTCATAATGGTAGATTAATCAAAAAAGCGGGTCAAAATTAGTGGAAAACAACCCTGATACCAATTCCAAATGGCCATTTTAAGCAGACACAAAAATAAAAAGAATATCCTATTTTTGACTCTGGAAAATTTTCAAAATCCTGACATGGTCATGAATAATCGCTCATGTCTTTGGTAAATTTTGAGCAAATCGAAATAACTTATACATCATTGAAAAAAGAGCCCTAAATTCTCTATAAATCTGTGTAAAATTGAGTTCGATAGCTCGGATAGTTTTTGAGCAATTGAGCCTCAAAGTTGACTTTTAGTCCAAATTTTGTCAAAAACTTCAAACTCAATTTGCTCAAAAACTAGAAATCTGGAAATATTGTAAATTACAGGCCATTTAGAACTTGATAAAAGCTACAAATTTGTTTGAATATTTTGAAATCAGAATTCAAAGAGGGTATCTTTATGAAAAAATAGATTTTTTTATTTTTTAATTTTGCTCAATTTTGACTTTATGAATCGATAGAGCGGGTCAAAATTAGTGGAAAACAACCCTGATATCAAATCCAAATCCAAAAAAGAAAATCCTATTTTTGACTCTGGAAAATTTTCAAAATCCTGACATGGTCAAGAACAATTGCCCATATTTTTGGTGAATTTTGAGCAAATTAAAATAAATTATATAGCATTGGAAAAAGCTTTAAATTCTCTATAAATCTGTGCACAATTGAGCTCGATAGCTCGGATAGTTTTTGAGCAATTGAGCCTCAAAGTTTGACTTTTAGTCCAAATTTTGTCAAAAACTTCAAACTCAATTTGCTCAAAAACTAGAAATCTGGAAATATTGTAAATTACAGGCCATTTAGAACTTGATAAAAGCTACAAATTCTGGAAATTTAAATGCAATCTGCTAGGTTACCGAGCAATTGAGGTTTGAATATTTTGAAATCAGAATTCAAAGATTTTTTTATTTTTTAGTTTTGCTCAATTTTGACTTTATGAATCGATAGAGCGGGTCAAAATTAGTGGAAAACAACCCTGATATCAATTCCAAATGGCCATTTTAAGCAGACACACAAATAAAAAAAAAAAAACGTATTTTTGGCTCTGGAAAATTTTTCAAAATCCTGACATGATCATGAACAATTGCCCATAACTTTAGTGAATTTTGGAAAATTGAAATAAATTATACATCATTTGAAAAAGCCTCAAATTCTCTATAAATCTGTGCAAAATTGAGCTCGATAGCTCGGATAGTTTTTGAGCAATTGAGCCTCAAATTTAACTTTTAGTCCAAATTTTGTCAAAAACTTCAAACTCAATTTGCTAAAAAACTAGAAATCTGGAAATATTGTAAATTACGGGACATTTATAACTTGATAAAAGCTACAAATTCTGGAAATTTCAATGCAATTCGCTCAACGGTTACCGAGCAATTGAGGTTTGAATATTTTGAAATCAGAATTCAAAAGGGGTACCCTTATGAAAAATTCAATTTTTTTATTTTTTTGTTTTGCTCAATTTTGACTATATGAATCGATAGAGCAGGTCAAGATTAGTGGAAACAACCCTGATATCAATTCCAAATGGCCATTTTGAGCAGACATAAAAATAAAAATAAAATCCTATTTTTGGCTCTGGAAAATTTTCAAAATCATAACATGGTCATAAACAATTGTGAATTTTGAGCAAGTTGAAATAAATTATACAGCATTGGAAAAAGCCTCAAATTCTCTATAAATCTGTGCAAAATTGAGCTCGATAACTCGGATAGTTTTTGAGCAATTGACCCTCAAAGTTGACTTTTAGTCCAAATTTTGTCAAAAACTTCAAACTCAATTTGCTCAATAACTAGAAATCTGGAAATATTGTAAATTACAGGCCATTTAGAACTTGATAAAAGCTACAAATTCTGGAAATTTTAATGCAATTAGCTCAACGGTCACCGAGCAATTGAGGTTTGAATATTTTGAAATCAGAATTCAAAGGGGGTACTCCTATGAAAAATTCGATTTGTTTATTTTTCAGAATTGCCCAATTTTGACGTCATGAATCGATAGAGCGTTTCAAAACTATTGGAAAATAACCCTGATATCAATTCCAAATGGCCATTTTAAGCAGACACAAAAATAAAAAGAAAATCCTATTTTTGGCTCTGGAAAATTTTCAAAATCCTGACATGGTCATGAATAATTGCCCATATCTTTGGTAAATTTTGAGCAAATTGAAACAAATTATACATCATTGGAAAAAGCCTTAAATTCTCTATAAATCTGTGCAAAATTGAGCTCGATAGCTCAGATAGTTTTTGAGCAATTGAGCCTCAAAGTTGACTTTTAGTCCAAATTTTGTCAAAAACTTCAAACTCGATTTGCTAAAAAACTAGAAATCTGGAAATATTGTAAATTACAGGCCATTTATAACTTGATAAAAGCTACAAATTCCGGAAATTTAAATGCAATTCGCTCAACGGTTACCGAGCAATAATTGAGGTTTGAATATTTTGGAATCAGAATTCAAAACTACCCTTATGAAAAATTCGATTTTTTATTTTTTTGTTTTGCTCAATTTTGACTTCATGAATCGATAGAGCGGGTCAAAATTAGTGGAAAACACCATGATATCAATTCCAAATGGCCATTTCAAGCAGACACAAAAATAAAAAGGAAATCCTATTTTTGGCTCTGGAAAATTTTCAAAATCATGACATGGTCATGAACAATTGCCCATATTTTTAGTGAATTTTGAGCAACTTGAAATAAATTATACATCATTGGAAAAAGCCTTAAATTCTCTATAAATCTGTGTAAAATTGAGCTCGATAGCTTGAATAGTTTTTGAGCAATTGAGCCTCAAAGTTGAGTTTTAGTCCAAATTTTGTCAAAAACTTCAAACTCAATTTGCTCAGAAACTAGAAATCTGGAAATATTGTAAATCACAAGCCACTTAGAGCTTAATAAGAGCTATAAATGCTGAAAGTTTTAATGCAATTTGCTCAACGGTTACTGAGCAATTGAGGTTTGAATATTTTGAAATCAGAATTCAAAAGTATATAATACGTCAAAGGGTTTATTGTATTGTACAATTGGCGTGAGGGAAAGGGGCTACGGAGAAAAGTGAGATGGAAGAATATTGGTGCAGCGGGAGAGCGGGCTGTCGCGGTCGAAGAAAATTTCTTTCTTTATATTTAATTCTATATTCCCCCTAAAATTTGAGACAAAAATAATTATTCTTGCACATATATATTTTAGATACATGAAGCAAACTTTTTGGAAGAATAATTTTTTTTGATTTGAGCCTTCATTTCGGAGATAATGCGAGGTGAATGCAAAAATTAATATATTTCAATCAGATTTTGCTCAGGTTCGAAGGGAGATATTTCAATTTTTAGATTTATTTTACAGAGGGGGTCGGCTTATTTCAAGCAATAATAAAAAATATAATTTGTACAAAAATATAGATAAATTTTATATGAGAACAGTCATAAATTACTATTCTTTATGTGAATCTGTGTCAATAATTAACACACATTACGGCGATAGATCAGATTGCTGACTATTGTAAACTGAAACTATTGTATCTCATTTTAAATAATATGATTACACGCAATAAGTTATCAAAAAAAAAAGCCTTCTACACCTACACAAAAAAAAAGCAGAAGAGTTGGAAGTCACAGATGTGAATGTTCAACATTTACCTTTTTCCAAAGCAGCTGAAGTACAATACAAAAAAGAAAAAACTTCAACAGCTTAAAACGCATCTGCGATTCGAAGCTAGATATTAATATCAACTTTCGGCAATCGTGTATGTAAGTAAAGAAAAAACTGCAAATAAATCAACAAGTTTCACTGATGGCACTTTAAATAAACGTATAATTTTCGTCGTACAATTTTATCGTACGAACGAATCTACGTATAACGGTTCGCATAATGATAATTCATACTGGAAGACAAATTGAAAATGACTTATCGGACGGGGATTTTATATATGCAAACCCATCTTGATCGCGAAAACCGTTAAACAATCTTTGCTTAAAAATTGCCTCGGCATCAAGACAGAATACGTGGTTATATTAAGATTTATTGGTGAAGATGCTGAATGAAGATTCGGAAAACAAATGGTTCAAGAAGTTTGTTGTTTCGCGACGATTTGCAATATTTTCACCGATATTGTATAGCTTCTGTTGAAAATGAAATTATGGCACGTACAATTTTGATTGTGTGTTTGAAAATGATTTCTCTTCTTTGTCTTGATCTTAGTATCATTTATATTACTAAACTCCAAGCACATACGCCACATAACATTTTACCTCTTGTATTATTTACACCATCAACCTTAAAAAAAAAAATAAAGAATATAAATGACTATACCACCAAACTCGTAAGGGAAATGGTGCAATTCTGCTTAAGTCACTCACTGGCAGACGTTCATATTTTCCCCAAATGCGAAATGATATTTCACGAAACTAAAAATGGAAGTTCTTTTGCACTCTTCGCTCGTGATATATTTTATATATACGCGCCCAAGTTTTTAGTCGATGATAATGTATTAGTGGGAGAAAGTGATTTTATAAAAAGGAATTTCAGTTTGGTTTTTTCTTGCCTTCGCAATCTCATAACTTTGCCAGCTCAGTCGGGATTGAGAGTGAAATTTTACTATGCTCAAAAAGCATTTGGCTATCAGACTGACGTTGGTTTTCAAGACTTCAGAAAATTTCAATTTTTAGAAGTGATCTTTATTGATTATTCTGATATTTCTGCATGTTGCTCAGAAATTATACAAATTGCGTTTGCTCACATTGATCAGAGACATTGTTTCGCCAAATTCATCGTAGACAGTTTCGATTTCAAGCATCATGCATGTCTGGTAAATTTTTTTTTACAAAATACTACGTTGAATCTTTACAAAATTAGATGGTGTGTGGCGGGCAGTCGGTGGTTCAACCTCTATCTTTGGATCTACGGACTGTGTAATTTACTCGGGAAAATTAAAAAATGTTAGCCTTGTTAACGGTTTAGAGATATTTGCAATGAATCATCTCATGAGCAGGTTCGTAAAAATGACAGAAGTTCCTTAACGTTTTGTGGCACTGGGATTTTCAAAATAGCAGTAATCTTCTCAAAATTTGGTGCAATATCTTGCGGTGTTATCACATGGCCTAACTACTGTACCGAAGAACAGGAAAATTTGCATTTCTTGCGGTTTAGGCGAAGTTTGAATAATCTCAAGCGCTTGTAGATGATCAATATGGGATTCAAAGGAATTAGAAAAGATTATTATATCATCAAGATATGCTAACAGATTAATATTTTGAAGGCCTGAGCGAAATCTGTCAGTAAATGGCGCATTACGCAGTCCAAAAGGTATTCTTGTATAGCGGAACGTTCCAAACGGGCAGATAAATGCAGTTTTGTCTCGATCACAGGATCTAAGTGACACCTGACGATAACCAGAGAGCAAAGTATGAACTAAGAAATTCGGCAAACATAGTTGAATTAATTGTCTGATGGTAGCGAAACACGACGTGAGCAATTTGGGCAATTGCTTTTTACGTAACCAGGTTTTTTGCAACCATAACACACATTGACCTCTAACCTAGGATAGACAACAAACAAGTCATTCATAAAATTACTCCGCCAACAAGCAGGAGCAAGATCTTGGAAAAAATTATTTTAACACATAACCAAACTGAGACAGTGTCGATTCAATGTCTAAAAACACACTTTCATTGTAAGTTTTACCGAAATCACAATAATCGAAGGCCCCACGTTGGGCGCCAATTTGTGGCGGGCAGTCGGTGGTTCAACGTCTATCTGCTTTGGATCGAGGAACTGTGTAATTTACTCGAGAAATTTACAAAATGTAAGCCTTGTTAACGGTTTAGAGATATTTGCAATATTTTCAATGAATCGTCTATACCATGAGCAGGTTCGTAAAAATGACAAAAGTTCCTTAACGTTTCGTGGCACTGGGATTTTCAGAATAGCAGTAATCTTCTCAAGATTTGGTGTAATACCTTGCGGTGTTATCACATGGCCTAACTACTGCACCGAAGAACAGGAAAATTTGCATTTCTTGCGGTTTAGGCGAAGTTTAAATACTCTCAAGCGTTCAAACACTTAGTTGTAGATGATCAATATGGGATTCAAAGGAATCAGAAAAGATTATTATATCATCAAGATATGCAAACTGATTAATATTTTGAAGGCCTGAGCAAAATCTGTCAATTGGTCTTTTGGAAGGTAAATGGCGCATTACGCAGTCCAAAAGGCATTATTGTGTAGCGGAACTTTCCAAGCGGGCAGATAAATGCAGTCTTGTCTCGATCACAGGATCTAACTGACACCTGACGATAACCAGACTTAAGATCTAGTGTTGTCAGTTGTCCTTTGTCATGTAAAGTGTCTTTCTTGCTGCATGGAGAATGTCGTCAATCCGCGGCAATGGATACCTATCAGTTTGGTCCCGGCAACTTTCTTGGGAATCAGAACTACAGGAGCAGCCTAAGAAGGTTCACATTCTTTAATTATCCCCTCCGTAAGTAGGTTGTCAATTTCTTGCTTTAACTGGATCCTTCTAGTCCCAGACAGGCAATAAGGAGGAACGGCAATTGGGATGTCATCTGTCAAGGTAATAACATGTTCTGCAAAGAGAGTCGGTTCTACACTGATATTGGAAAGATCTTGGTTTGCCTTAAGCATCTTGTTGAATGTATGATTTTCGCTTGGCGAAAGGTTTGAACCTTCATCCTCTCTAATAGTGACTGAACAACTAATATCGACAGAATTGGTTGCGGTTTCTTGAAGGTAGACAGGTTTAATTGGTTCCGAATCAAACTTGTAGCTTATTTCAGGTTCATCGCTTTAGAACCATGAATCATTGGGAACATCCAGAATAATATTTACTGATTTAAAAAAATCTGCCTCACGTTGGGCGCCAATTTGTGGCGGGCAGTCGATGGTTCAACCTCTATCTGCTTTGAATCGAGGGACTGTGTAATTTACTCGGGAGAGTTTCAAAATGCAAAAGCACGAACACTACACCAGAGACTCATTAAATAACTTTATTTAAACGGTACGATAACACAATTTCAACAAACGTCAAGTCATTAATTAATTGTCCATATGACAGTTAATAGTTGAAAACCACAAACAGGGTGGCCAGCTTGGAGGGTTATGTTATTAAAGACGACCTTCATTTCACTATAGTCGTGTATATAGCCTCCCTAACCAACTATCAGACTTCTTTAGAACATTCTCCGACTTCCGTTGAACTTCCTCAAACTTCCTCGAACCACCTTATTATCCTCCAAACTCCCTTGGATTCCCTACGCTTTTTCTCAATACTTTCTCAAACTTACCTTCTACATAAAATTTCTCTTACGTACTGTTACCGTTTCCCTGACGAAACCACCTCCCAAATTTTACATAACAACTTCTATTATTTGATCTACATTTTCCATTCATCTGTGACTCCTCTTGAACATCCTCCGACTTCTTCAATAATACTTAAATTATGAAACTCTAGTATAGTTATCACAAAAAGAATTAACAGAGATTGCCAAGAAATCCTGACTCACCTAGTTTAGATTTGAACTTCGTTATTCCAGATAAGTGTATAATAAGTTTGACTGTTAGTAACTTCCGATAGAATAGAGGTTATAATACTTACGACATTATTATTTTATCCATAACAATCAAAAATGTATCATCCGGCAAAATATTTATGTATGCTCTCCGAGAGAGCGTGAATACAAATTGCCTGATTATCACAATTTGCCTAATTTTGTCCCTCTATAAGCGCGAGGGAAAATATCGAGGATTTTTTTTTTTGCTGAAAGTTGAAACTCGGTTATGAACTGGCAAATATATTTTTTACCGGGATACTTTCTGTTCCATTAAATACGTTGGATTTAAACGCGGTGCTGATTAAATTTTTAACCCGCTTTGCTGAAAAATGCAAACAAACGCGCGTATGTTTGGAAAAAAAAATATCGAAAACTGCAATTTACAATTTTTATTTTTCCTATAATGCAAATTACTATTTTTCATGTAACGTAAAATCCCGGTAATAAACGGTGTTTGCATTATGGGAAAAGCCTAGTTTTCAACCAACCCTGAGGCTAAAGCTCATTTTAGTATGGTATTAGTATGTGTAGATTCAAGAGCTAATTATCTCTGTGAAATAGAAGTACAAAGTGCAAATCAAGATTAATGAACTTTACACTGAGAAGAGAAAAAAAAATTAAATGTATCCAGAGTGAAGCTTGAGATCAATAAGACTATTGTACCATTTCTTATATCTCAAAAAGCTGTCGAAACATATGGCTTAGTTAGTTAGACAGGGCCCTCTGTCAGCTACAAGAAGGGACAATCTATTTTTTTTTTTTCGAAATCTTCATATAAAACTGAATTTTGGAAT
This sequence comes from Ceutorhynchus assimilis, assembly GCA_917834065.1. Taxonomy (NCBI): domain Eukaryota; kingdom Metazoa; phylum Arthropoda; class Insecta; order Coleoptera; family Curculionidae; genus Ceutorhynchus; species Ceutorhynchus assimilis. The sequence continues at coordinate 13,694,517 of OU892281.1, forward strand.
ATGTAGATACTCATGGTAAGCTCAAAATGGAATATCCAAATCCAAAAGGTAAAAAAGGCAATTCGTAAAAGTGATTTTCTCTGTTCAAATTGCATAAAACATATTAACTGGCCAAAAAAAAAGTATCACTCTTTTGATCGTTCTAATAGTGTCCAGACATCTGGCACAATTTCAAAAACGATTTGAGCTCGTCCCTCTCTGAATATGTCCGACACTAAAGTCATTAAGTCCAGCCAGGGGCTTTCAAAAACGAATAATTTTTAAATACTTGACGCGTCGATCTCTCGCCCAATTTGCGTATATGCGAGTGACATATTATCAATCTACTATTTCGACGAAAGCAGCATTTTTCAGCATCAAACCAAATAAGCCATTTATATCCGAACGGCTGAATTAATTCAAACAATTTCAGCATTTGCGGGAAACTCCGTACCTCAAAAGAGGCTTTTGTGCGTACTTTTTATACGAATGTCGTCGGGGTGAAAAACATTTGCTTTTGTGAATAGCGTAGATGGAATACGTAAACAGAGGACTCCGGGTTTTTCTCCGCTTTTACAAAACCTTAGAACTGGAAACTGCTTTTTTTTATTCATTCAAATCATCAAGTATTTAGTATTTAGTCGAGACTCTACGACGTTATAATTTAACGCGCATAGTTAAGCAAATTCCTTGCATAATTCACCCCAAAAAACAATGATTCGGCTTGTAGTTACAAACGATGCCACGGTCCAAATGCGTTTTACTACGACTTGTAAGTTTGCGCTGAACAATACAACAATAGCCGCATTGTGCCCGCTTAGTAGTTATAGGCCAGAGCGGGCAAGGTAAAGGATTTAACCCGGAGAAAACCGGTAGTCGAACATCCATAAATAATTCTCAATCTTGGATTTGAAATTTGAGCCAAATAGAAATCTGATGCATATTTTCAATCATCACGATTTTCGTCCAAGCCACTGACTTAAACTTTCCAACCCCAGGACGTTCTATTTCTTCTTATTATATATTCATAGAAAGGAAATTACAAGAAACTGTCAAATCAATAAATGAAAAATTGATGGACAAGACATCAAAGATTAGTTCAAATAAACCAAATATAATGACTGAGGATTCAGACTCACTTACCTGGACCCCTGGACATGGCAAGCCATTAAAAGCTGAAATTCCAAAATCTATTTCCCAATCCAAATTGAAAGAAATACATCTGCACCTTGACTCAAGCTTTTCCATGAAAACAACAAAAATTGGCTTCTAACAAAATTTATTTTAAATCAAAGAAACTACAAATTCTCAATCTAATTTCTTGCAAAATAATAATTGAATAATAATAAATGAAGGATCGTATTATTTTCTTGCCCTATATTTCTGGAATGCCCTAGCTTGACAGCCTATTGAAACATTGAACTCCAACTTCCCAATCGTTTTTATTCATGCATAGAATTGAAAATTAGAACAATTGAATTATTTGTCAACCCTTATTCGATGAACTATGAACTAACACGTACCTGGAATGGCCCGCCGATCTATAAAATTGAGGCAAAATGAGATGAAGAATGTGGAGGATACCTATCTCTATATTTATCTTATAGGCGAATTATGAAAATCTTTCCCTGTCTAAAAAATATTATATTTGAGGTTAGGAATATACGAAACCTAACAGCAATGAACTAGAGAGAGAAAGGTATCCCCTCTTTGGACGCACTAAAGAGATGACAAGTGCCATACCCGACAACGGTCGGTGCCATTCCAGGTACGTGTGGTTTATAGGTCATTGCCCTTATCAGGACGGACCTAGCACTAGCAGTCTAGCTTTTCAATGGGTTCAAAGTTCAGGCTATAAATAGAAGTTTCTAACACTGAAGGATTGGATAATAACTTCAAGCTAACAAAAATAAGAACTTATAGCTAATCAGAACATTCACCAATTGGGTGGTTATCTAAAACTAAAAATAAAGTCCTAATCTAATTACATGAAATATTTTGTTTGATAACATGCGTTTGCCCTATTCATGTATGGGTAGTGGACACACCTTAACACTGACCGTCGAATAATGCCACTTGTTGTTTTAATGGAAACCACGCGTACAAAGTTATCATTTCCAGGATGAAGGTTTACGATTCTTCCCAAACGAGATTTAGCAGGTGGAAATTGTCATCACGCACTAGCATCATTGTACCGATGGAAATATTGTTAGTGTCCGTTTTCTACGTTACCCTTTCTTGTAATTGCCTAATGAACTCTTTGTTCCAAAAATGTTGTCTTAATTGTTCCAATTGTTCGAAATGGGGAAGACGATTTGTAGGAGTTTCTTGTAGTATATCCGAATGAGGAATTGTTTGAATAAATCGATCAATTAAAAAATGTACCGGGGTAAGTGCTTCGTGGCCGTTAGGGTCTGTCATGGTCTTGAATTTAATATACCTTCAATCTGAGCAACAACAGTATAGGGGTTTTGGAAAGTGAGTAATCTGTTGACCAAAACCCGGTTTAGATGGTGTTTTGCGGATTTGATACCTGCTTTCCAGATACCTCCATGATGAGGCGAGTATGCAGGGATGAAATGCCACTCTACATCGAAATTAGAACCGCATTTCTCTTGTAAAGAGTTTGAGAAAAATAGCAAATTCCCGGAGTTGATTGTGAGCCCCAACAAAGTTAGTACCATAATCACTATACACTTTAGATGGCCTGCCCCTTCGAGCTATGAACCTTTGGAATGTTTCCAAAAAGGCTGATGTACTCAAGTCAGAAACCACTTCCAGGTAAACTGCTTTTGTTGGAAGACAAACGGAGAGTGCAAGATAACATTGTGAAACCTTACAGCCCCTTCCTTTTCGGTCCTTGAACTGAAAAGGATATTAGCGTAGTCAATGCCTATATTGGAAAAATGCTGACTTGGAGAAACGGTAAGTTACCCATTAAGGTTGTGACCGTCTTAGGATTGAAGCGACAACAAACCACACATTGAACAGCTCGACTTGTGCCAGCAATAGGCCAATAATTTTGTCTGATATGCAGCAGTGATTGCGGTTCCACTGTGAAGTAGCATCTTGTGCTCATGTCTAAATAGAAGAATAGTGAAATGGTATTTAGAACAAAATATAGCAGGGTGATTTATACTAAATGGGTATGAGGAGTGTTTCAATCTGCCTCCCAATCTTATGACTCCATTTTATGAGTCGACTTTTGTTATTAACTGAACTTTTTTTAATCAGTTCAAGTCTTTCAGCGAAAAAGGAATCCCTTTGAGCGATTTTAACTAACAGTTTGCGGGCCTTTTAGAGGTGTTTTAGAGGGTAGCAATTGTATAAAAACAAAGTTGTTTGAGTCAACGGACCTGATGTAAATACCAGCACCATATGCAAAATTTGACGCATCAGAGAAACCATGCAACTGAATAGATTGGGGATTCACACAAACAACCTTCCTAAATATTTGCAATGTATTCAGCTCATGCAAATGTGATATTAAATACGTCCATTTTTGGCCCAAACTTCCCAAAACCGGCCCATCCCATGACAGGTGGTGGAACCATAGATTCTAAAGTAATATTTTAGCTTTTATAACAGCTGGGCTTATAAGTTCAAGAGGATCAAAAATTTTGGCTACGTCAGATAGGATTGCTCGTTTGGTAATTTGCCTTGCAAAGGAATGTAGACTGATATTGAATTGAAAGGTATCTGACGCACATGACTACGGCATGCCCAAGATCTTGCTTGTCTCTGAAGAGCCAAAGAACTACTCCTGAACTGACTCCTACGTACTGATTCTATCCAAAAGACTTTTTTTGTTAGACTTCCATTTTCTCAAATTGAAGCACCCTGACTTTAGGATTGCTAAAACGTCATTACACAACTGCACTGCCTCTTTGAAGGAGTCAGCTCCTGAAAGGAGATCGTCCACATAGAAATCTGTGGGTGGGATTTTTCCTTTTCAATAGTTAACTGCTTGAGACAGCGTGTTGCTAAAAATGGGGCACTCGTTGTGGTGTATGTAACGATGTTCAAAGAAAATCTCTGCAACTCATCTTTTGGATCAGCTCGCCAAAGAATCAGTTGTAACGGACGAAATTCTTCTTTGACATTTATTTGTCGATACATTTTGCAAACATCAGCTGAAAGTACAAATTGATGTTGTCGAAATCTCATGGCAATTGAAATTAAATCATCTTGAACCACTGTACCAACCATCTGAATTCCATTGTATGAGAGGCCTGAAGTAGATGCAGCCGAGCTGTTGAATAAAACTCTCAACTTTGTTGTAGAGTTGTCCTCGCGCAAAATACCGTGATGTGGAGAAAAGTAAGTGATCTGGTTACGTGCAGAAACAAAGGGTGTCATGTAGTTAAGATCTTGATATTCAGTCATGAAATCAATATACATTTTCTTCAATTTATCAGTCCTTGACAGCTTACGCTCTAACGAAAGAAATCGACTATATGCTTGATTATAAGAATCACCCAGGGCCTCTAACGGTTGTTTCAATGGGACTGAAACTAAAAAGCGTCCATCTGGATCACGCTGAACAGTTTCAGAAAAGTAAATTTCAGCTTGAATCTCCTCATCAGAAAAAATCACCTTGCACGAGATTTCCTCTATTTCCCAAAACTTGGCCAATTCTGCTTGGATATCTGAAGTCTTTGAAAAATTGCAAATTGTTCTATTTGAACCTGAAATATTCAATGGTCTAGACACAAACCAGCCCAACTTGCTATTCTGGACAACAGGTGTGTCATCAGGGCCTAGTGAAATTCTTTCATTACGAATCATATTCCAAAAAACCAATAAGTAAATCAATGGGTCCAGGTTCATAAAATTTGGGATACTGCAAGAGTGCAATGGGTTGGTATGTTTACAACAGTGGGATCAAAATTAGAATTTGGCAATTCACTTGTAATTTGAGGTATGACCAAACAATTGAATTTCGTCTGAAAACTAGAATGACACGACCCTATTTTTATATGGCATGATTACCTTATCACTGAAAGTGCCTGAGAAGCAGGAGCTGGTTGAGAATTGATTGAAAGGAAATTCTTAGTTTCTGATATGATTTTGAAATATTTCACTTCAAACTTCTCCAACTCATTATGAGTAAATCTGTCAGGATCCAAACTTTGCAATTCAAATTGTATGTTAGTGAATTCTGATGATAAGTAAATGAACATCTATTTCGTTTAACCTTACTTCTATTTCGAGAACATACCTACACGTATCATATCTATGTAATAAAACCAGATACCTACTTAATTCATACATTTTTTTAATTGAGATAAATTTTAAATACAAAATTACTTAAATTAATATATAAAGCTCTTTTTGTCAGTGTTGATATAGTAGATTTTGGTTCCCAGTTGATAGTTGATTTGATTGATTAATGGCCGGTTTATACAACATTTGCATATTCATAATCATAATCATAGTCTTAGTCATAAGAGTTGAAATAATATTTTCTTATGGAACCGTTCATACAGAAATCATAAGCATAAGCATAAGCATAACTCAAAGTTGGCAACTTTTAACTTTTATGATTATGACTAAGACAAGATCCAAACTGCGCAAGCGCCATTATCAGCTGTTACAGAAAAAAACAATTCAAATCTGCTATTTTAGTTCTGTGTGTATTTAAATTGATCTTGAGTCATTCTAGAGTATTCAAAAAATTGGTCTTTATCAAGCTTCCACATGTCTGAATAATGTGGCAAAATGCCCTTCCTTCTGCCTTTTTTTATTGATGGGCCTCACACTCTCACTTTCCACCTTCTTTGTCTATGGTTTGCGTTTGTTGAAGTTGTTTATTAAATGCCACAGCCATGAGTGAAGCAAAACTCAAAAATAAATAGGACAGACCTATCACTTGTATGGTTTTCTTTCGCAGAATTTTAATTTTCACACTTTTTGAAATTTTGAGAAAGTATTAAAAGTAAATACACGAGCTCGATTCACAAAAAGTAAACAAACTCTCCCTACAAAAAGTCGGGTTAGAGTTGATTTTATTCTAAGATTTTATTTTATGCTTATGATATTGTATAAACGCCTTCTAAAATTGTGATTATGATTAAGACTAAGACTAAGACTAAGACTATAATTATGATTATGACTCTGCAAATGTTGTATAAACCAGCCATAAATCTTAAAAATAAATAGAAAAATTTGTCCAACATACTAAGCAGAATTGGCTTCAACTAACGACATAATAATTGTACGTAAGTACAAATTATTTTTCCGCAAAACGTGTGATTTATTCAAAAACCGAAGGCCAGTGCGGTGACTATATAGGGTTGCCAGATACCTGAGTTTTGAAAATAGGAGACCCTGTATAAAATTAGGTATATGAGATTGGATAATAATATATGAGAATGTTTTATGTACTGCAAAATGCTCAAATCCGAAAAAGCTCCCATCTTGACAAATCGCTATGATTTTTAGCAGATCCGTCCCTTCCCTGACACAAAATCGTTTTGTTATTATTTTAATTTGGTTCGATGTCACAAAAAAGTTCAAAATATTCGGATAAAAAGTGGCGGGAAATTTTTCAGCCAATAGGAGCTCCGTCGTACCATCGGACGGTCGGATAATGGACGCATGACACTACAGCCTATAACGTGTACGGCAGTGATAATAGTGATATTATAGATGGTTCCTTTTTTTTGAATAAAATATATGAGAAATAGTCTCATATTAAACATGCTAATATGAGATATGAGAAACAGTTAAAATATATGAGTCTCATATTAAAAATAGGAGGTTTGGCAACCCTAGCGGTGACGATATTTATTAACAAACCTTTAAACCTCAATATCTCGGTAGGTAGCGTTTATGATTTTCAGTTTTGGACAAAATATCGGCCAAATTTAAACTCGGAAATTCTATGGTCTACAAAAACCAATTTTGCACAGCTTATATAGAGAATTTAATACTCTTTCCAATGGGTCATGTTTTTGTAATAAATTATTATTCATGAGCATTTCAAGATTTCAAAAAATGTTATTACTTAAATTGTATCTATAATCGGCAATATGTTGTCAAATATGTTATACAAACCACATCAAAATGGAAAAATAACACAAAGGAACGCACACACAAGAAAAACCTTTTCTCCTTCAACTTCGTCTATACCCTTTCTCCAAGAATAAATCGGCTTTCAGGCCTCTATGAAAAGCATCACTCCTGAAAGTTTACCATGTTTCGTACAGTACAGCAACAGTCGGAAAACGATTTCCTTTGGTTTATTTGAATCATTGAACGACGCTTTTATTGTTGTTTGTCGTATATATAAGGCACTTTTTCTCTTGTAAACAGTTTTCGTGCTTTTTGCCCATACAGAAATTTCGTCCACTCAAAGTTCGTTCCCTTGGAAAACGACCCTTTTCGGATCCTCGGGAAAAGCAAATGTTTTTAAGCGGCGGCCCGTTTTCTGTGTGTTTAAAAGCGGACGCCGCAAGGTTTAAACGTCGCGCAAAAAGTCAGTTAGAAAGGTTCGTGAAATGGTATTTTCACTAAAGCAGGATAATTAAAACAAATTACTATGTATACGCCCGAAAGCTACAAATGCCTCAAAAGCAACATCTGCCAATTATTGCAACTCAAATCGACCATATAAAATAAAGTTCGGATGAGCACCGAACCACCAAAAACCAATATAATCGGCAATTCGAAACCAAAAACATCTCGAGAAGCGATCGCAGCCAGTTTACATAAATTAATTAGCCTCGAGATAGAGGAAATTAACCCCATGCAAAACATACAAAGCCCGTTAGAACCGCAAGCGGCTAAGCCGATGTTTGTTTTCTGCTTTCTTCATGCGCGGATTTTACAACCTTGTTTTGTAGTCCAGATAAACAAGAATTTCATTATTTTATACATAATATAATTCTGGTATGTTTCCTTATTGTTACGAACTCCTCACTTTATGGATAAAACAAAGTTTTAATTTTTTTGTCGACTGGTACTTCCATTCACACCTTTAAGTTCAAGGGAACCAAATAGTTATCAAATCCGCAAAATGAGTATTTTTCAGTCAATTTTGTAATAAATTCGTCGTTGATCAGCCGAAACAGCTCTAGGACATGGCCCATTAGATTCACAGAATGTTGGTCACTATAAAATGTTCAGCATCTGCTTTTTCAATGGCAATTGGAGAGAAGGACCTAGGACTAATTATTCTATTGACTTTTAGCACAGGAGTTTTAGAACTTCTTTTGCAATTCCATCAGGACCACTTGTTTTTTCACCGGTGGTCCTCTCAATTTCAAGATATAACAACCATAAAGCAAACAACAGGGTAAAATTAATGCCAAAAAATAATGAAAATCTGAAGTTTTAGTTCCTAAAAAAGAAACACTTCTTTACTGGACTATATATTGTAGCTTCGCAAAGCTATAAAATTAAAATTGCCTCTGGATTACTAAATTCTTCGCTGAAAATCAATTTAGAGTGTAATTGTTATCTCAGGCATTGTAATGGATTTGTGACGTCTATGGTTAGGATTATGGTTTTGCCGGAATCTTTTGTTCTAACAAGTTTCATGATCATTACGCTGTTGATGAATTTAAGAGGATTTGCTAGTTGCCGGAGATGAGGGAGACGGAACAAAACGAACAGATTGCAACGGGAATGAGCTTCAAGATAAAACAAAGCAATTTTCGTTGTGCCGTTGCTGAGGCCGGCCGCAGAGAGAATAGACCGCACGCAGTTAATTTTAATTTAATTTTCGCCAATTTACAAAATTCTTGTACTTTTCGGATGAAAAATTAACTTTAGCTGACCAGGTTTCAATTTCCAGGAGCTTAAAGTGCGGACAGGGATAGATTTTAACCCGTTTTCTAAAATGGAGATAAAGGATTTCGTAGAGTTTGGTCGAGTACCCACTCGACCCACATTAAAGAGTGGTATAATTTTAAATTGTCAAGCCTCACCTTTTGTTGATTATTCGAAAATTGCCTCCACACATATCAGGATTAAAGTTAAATTTATTTGGAGAATTTATTTTCCACCTCAACAAAAGTTGTATTTTTTCATTGTAGAACGACAAAGAACTTTTTATTTTATTTTATTTTTTTGCAGGATTATATCGGATTGGAAAAATGGCATTTGAATTAAAAAAAGCATAACCCCCCTAATGGAAAAATAAATCCCAAAACAACCACTCACTCGCTCTTTCAACTTTTAAAATTAAATTATTTACCGGTGAGTATTTTTTGCTTTTGTGTGGACATTTTCCAATAAAATATCCAATGTAGGTATACAGCATTTTTCATTAGACTACTATGGATATTCAAATTACAGTTCTATTGACAATGGGATATTAAGCCAGGCCATTCTCGGAACAATAATACAACCTATTCGCTTAATATATTTTATCCGTGAAAGCCATAATTATAATATAGCGGTATAATTATGGCAAGGAAGCCCCATTCTCTTGTCAAAACGTTTAATCCTGTTCGGTACGCGTTTTAGAGCCCCAGCATCAGAGACGGATGACTGGATGCAGTTGCTTCTGAATTTTAAATTCTTAGCTTTGTATAAATCGATTGTGTGCTCTTAGAAATAGTCGGGAATCAACAAGAAAAGTTAATAGGCATTGTATTGCAATTTTCAGGACTTATCTTTATTTTTAGAAGCTTCAGTTTTTCTCTTATATTTCAATGTTTTTCATAATTCATACTTACACCTATGTAGATGTTACATCTGTATGTGTATAAGAAATGAAATTGAATTAAATAAAACAGAATTTAATAAAATTAATTAAAATCAAATAAATTCATGCATGAACACACACATACAGGGTGATTGATGGTCGATGGTAGATTAGACTCTCATGAAAAACGGAATGTTGGATGTTTTCGAAAATTTGCATGCCTGAGAAATTGCTCCTGATCTATCATTCTAAAATTATTTCAACGATGCGACGTTGCTGCTTATACCAAAAAATAATATAAGGTTTTATATTTTAAATGGGACACCTTGTATATTATTGCATTTTTCGCTCCGCTATTGCTTACTGATTATTTTTGTATAATACTGTCCTATACCTATCTCTAGTGATTTTCGACTGATTAATTTCTTTACTTTTTCTTCAGAGCATAGCTCTAATTAAATTTATATTACTACGTCACTGAGATTCGTAGGAAGTTCAAATTTTGAACATAACTTAGGGAGGTCCTGCATATTACTTTTGAGCAAAAAAATGTGTTCTACATGATACAGGGTTGGTCAAAATTAGTAATTGTGCTGCCAGGTACAAAAAGGATGAAAAGTGCACTTTTTTGAATAGACCACCCTGTATATTATGAGATTTTATAAAAGAAAATAAAAATCCCTCACAAAGCAAGTTTCTGTGCATTGACGTCTTATGAAACTTGTATTTTAATGTACTACTATGTAACAAGTGTGTAAAGTGAACCTTTTTGCACGAATGTGAATTTTGACGCACGAGCCGGAGGCCAGTGCGACAATCACATGAATGAAAAAAGGTGCTTTACGCACGTATTGCATACAAAATTTTTTCTACTACCAATCAAATATGTGTAAGAAAATTGATTTAGACAAATACTTTTCGCACTAGTGCGTGAAGTGTTTTCACTTTACGCACTAGTGCGTGAAGTAATTTACCAGAAAAATATTACATTGACAGTGTTGACATCTGTCATTGACATTACTTTACGCACTAGTGTGTGAAGTGAATTACTTTACGCACTAGTACGTGAAGTGTAATTTCACGTCTTCTGAATAGTGCGTAAAGTGAGTACTTTACGCACGGTAGTAGAAATAGTTATTTATGCAACAAGTGTGTAAAGTGAACCTTTTTTTACGAATGTGAATTTTGACGCACGAGCCGAAGGCGAGTGCGATAATCACATGAGTGAAAAAAGGTGTTTTACGCACGTATTGCATACAAATTTTTTTCTACTACCAATCAAATATGTGTAAAAAAATAAATTTAGACAAATTCTTCACGCACTAGTGCGTAAAGTATTCTCACTTTACGCACTAGTGCGTGAAGTAATTTACCAGAAAAATAGTAATTTGACAGTGTTGACATCTGTCATTGACATTACTTTACGCACTAGTGTGTGAAGTGAATTACTTTACCCACTAGTGTGTGAAGAGACATTTTACGTCTTCTGAATAGTGCGTAAAGTGAGTACTTTACGCACGGTAGTAGAAAAATATATTTTCGACGTTTCTTTTTAAAATGATATTTATTTATTAGCTTTTTAATATTTTCTGGTAGGTAATTTATTAAAGAATTTTGGTGCCAGGTAATTGAAAAAATTTTATAACTTTTTTTTTGAAACATTTATTCAATTCGGATTTACAGGAAATCTCATTTTTGGACATTTTTTGAGTTTCGAGTTTCCAGATCGAAAAATCCAACTTTTATCTTTTTTCAAGCTAGATTTTTTGCCACTGAAAAGGCAACTTCTATGGTTATACGAGTTACCAGAATTGAAATATTTTGAGCAAATTTAACCTTTGAAAGCATATAAACGCTTTAAAAAAATCTTCTTGTACATTGGCAACCCAAAAAGATTCTCCTTATGCTCTTCATAGAGGCTCTTCCTGCCCTTTGACTATAACAAAAAACAACCTTTAAACAATGTGCAAAGTGCAAATAATGTATTTTGATAAATAATTTCTATTAGGTATGTAGAAGAACACCTGGTAGAAATTTTTTTCATGGGCCTCCAAGCAAGAAGAAACTAAACACCGGTTCGGTGATATGGCCAACGGTCAGCTGACCGACGTGACCTGCGATTTGACCCTCTGCGTACGTGATCTATCCTTCTCAAGGAGAGATTAAGACACTTGAGAAGCTCGGGTAGCTATAGGGACTGGTTGGAAAATATTCAGAATTTTTCAGTTTGAAAATTTAATTGAATTGTTCATCTTCTGAACAAGAATAAGTACAACAATTAAAAACAAGAGAAAACCAAAGGTTTATTATAAATGGCTCATTGATTGATTACAATCGCTTCTACTTTATATTGGTTCTTCTGCTGTATCTTCAACTTCTTCAGATTCTACCTAATTTTCTTCATTGTTCTATACTTCTTCTTTTTCTATGTTTCAAAGTTGAGAATGTCAAAATCTATCTTGGGAAAATACCTATAAGACTTAGTTACTTTACTCTTTATCGTTTTAAGATCCAATTCAAAAATTAGTAAAATGTCAGAGCCAGAAAGACAGTCGAGGATTTGTAGCGTCCATTTTATTGTTATACCTACCTGTAGCTCAACAGCATAAGGAGAGCTGTTTATGGAGGTTTGGCGCATAACATGCCCTTTCAAAATGGATAAGTCCCCTCCAACTTTTCATTCTACTTGCAATACATGTTCAGCTTTCACTAGAGCCACACCTTTTTTGTATGCAGCTTCGCAAATTTTATATTTTGGAAATCAAAATGTGTTTATTTTCAGCTCCATTTTTCGAAATTCTAGTGATTATTCCACTCATGTGTTAGAAATCCCATAAGACAAGTGACGATTTTCAGAATTACAGCGAAAATTCTCTTTTCCATTTGTTCAACTAGAGAGAATTACAGCGATAATTCTCCCATGTTATTGTATACATGGGTTGTCATGCTAATTTTTGATACAAACAAACGGTTCCTGATAGCAACCATTTATTTGTATGGATTGTTAAGATGTTCAAATCGTTTAATACATATTTATTTCCATATTTTTTGCATTATCATACGTGAAATAATCCTCTAAATACCACTTGAGCTTTAAAATGAACCAGATAATTTTTCACTCATGCGTGTTTTCTCTGCAAATTTCACTCGTCCTACGGACTCGTGAAATTATAGAAAACACGCAATCGTGGAAAATTATCGGTAATTTTGAAGCTCTCGTGGTATTATCCCCGAAAATTTGACAAACTATTAATACAAAAACTTTTGACATCTCTCACTAGGGGTCGCGGATTTAAATTTGTGACCGGTCCCTATACCTACGTTATGATTTAGGTTTTGGAAAACTTTGAAAGGTCATAACTTTTTTTCTATTATAGATAGAAAGCTGAATTTTTCAGCGATTTTCATCCCAGTAGAGGACTAGAAACTTTGAAAATTTCAGCTCAATTAGAATTATAGTTCCAGAAATAAAATCGTTTTAAGCAATTTGGAGTGATTTATCAATTTTTCAATTTTTCTGAGTGCCTTTTTTCATAGAATCCGGCTCCAAATCTCAAAATAATTTAATGTAAGGAGTTTGGGGGGGTTCCAAAAGACCATAAAGACACAAAATCTCACCAAAAAAAAAATTGAAAATGTCATCGTTTTAGTAGGTACTGGGGGGTAGCTATGATTTAGATTTTGGAAAACTTTGAAAGGTAACTTTTTTTTCTATTTTAGATGGAAAGCTGAGATTTTCAGCAATTCTTATCCGAATAGAGGATTGCAATCCCAGAAAATTTAAGCTCATTTGGATTTCTAGTGCCAGAAATAAAATCCAAATCCAGCCTATTTTTTCCCTGCTGAATTTATTGGAAGTTGTCTCCATCTGACGTCACGAGCTTTTCTTCAGGACACCAGAATCTATAACAATTTTTTTTTTGGATCTGTGGCATCCGTTTATCCCAGCAAACACTTTCCCGCTTACATTTTTCTACTTGCGACTCCATTATGAGGGGAGAATTTAAGACACAGCTTCACTGTTCACTCAAAAGTTGGTATCCGACGTTAATACGACCTCATATCGCAGTCAGAAGCTCATGGTTGCAAGGGCCAACGTTGTTCAGACATTGTTTTAGGCATCAGGTGAACATTGAATAATATTTTTCGAGTATCCGTACCAATATTAACGTCTGAGTGAAGTTCCTTACGGAGTTGAAGGGTGCGGGGAGCAAGTACTGCCAAAATTAAAAAAATTATAAGTGATTCATCTACACCGCCATTTCTCACTTTTTTTTCTACAATGTCCTATAAGTTATACGATGGGAAACATAAGATGTAGATTTCTGACGTATGTAGCTATAACCAAAACCTTGACGTGTCAAATAATTGGTGTATGAATTGACGTTAGCTAAACGTCCAAATCTCATTCGCACAACAGCTGTCAATGGAAAACTTGCACTTGCAATTTCTTCCAAAATAAGCTGCTTGTAAGTTGATTAAAAATAAAATCCCTCGTATATAGTGGCGAAAAAACAAAACCGTCCATCGCGGACCCGAGGATAGGAGCTTTTCGCCAATATAACCGTTGTTCCGTAGTCATGTTCCGTGCAAGTTTTCTCTCTGCAAAGTCGCCGAAAGGCACTGGAACAGGAATTACGTACAATAATTTGCTCGAGAGCGAAGAGGAGAGAGCCCCAACTGAATTGTTATGAGTTTGATGTAATAATACGGCTTAGGCGTGCGAAAGAATTAGCGAGCCGGAATTCATATCACTTTTGCCCGGCGTTAAAAGAACATAATGCACAACACAAAGTTGAAATTTTGATAGATTTTGCCTGGCGGAATTAATTTACGTCTCAAGAATAATATCATTCGCCCAAAGGAAAATGAATTATTGAAATTCATAGATTTAGCCTTTAATATGGCAGCAACTGAAAATGTTTGGTTTTTGTAACTTGAACCAAAATTTTCCATTATTCAAAAAAGCGTTGTGCACCTTAAAGCCTGGCAGGCTGTTATACGAAACGCTTTTTTACGTTACTGCAATGGAAAAATTGATGTTTGCCGGTACCCTGTTAATGGATTTGTTTCCATTACGCTGACCCACTTGGAGGTAGACTAAACAATAATTTTTTTGGGGGGAAGTGAATGAAAATGATCCAGGGTAGAAATGGGTTCAAGCTTTTATTGAAATCCATCCAGTAAAACTTAATTTGCCGTTTAAACTTTGACAAACAACTTTGCTGTACAAAATGAATTCATTAAAATTATGTTGGGTTTACTAAAAATATTTCTGTCACTGAGACGCGACTAATTTGCAGTGCGTACAAAAAGCTTGTAATATAAAGTGTCTGCTGGTTAAAAGCGTTTTGCTTTCGCGAATAAACGACTGAAAAACTAAAAAGTGGGCGCCTGTGCCAGATAAAAGGAATAGAAAATGTGTTTTCTCGTGCACAAGCTTTATAATTTATAATCGTCATTTTAGCCAGGTTTTTTTTGTCTCATAGAAAAATGACTTTTTTCATGACTTCACATAACTTTTCATTAAGATTTTTGTTTATTATCGTAACAATAATCCACCAATAATAATTGAAAATTGATGTGCGTTGGAGTGTGGTATAATTTTAGCAAAGGCGCCACCTAGTTTTGTGCGGTAACGCAACCAACAATACAATTTATTAATTATATTCAATTCAGGTATGACATGCGCGCAACCAAGAGGCAGTGAGCTCGCTCTATTTCTCAGAACGTTCTTCTGCTACCGACCGCCATACTGAATAGACTAAATTGCAAGTACTTAATTGTGATGTAACAAACTTTGATATTTTATCATTTTATAATAAACCTAAGTGTATTAATGTGATTGTATAATGAACACTATCCTGGACCCGACCCCAAAATAACTTAGCTGAAGTAAAAAACCTCACAGTGGCCACGAGGTTGTGCGAAAATTAAAAATTGGAAAGACGTTTAAAAATGGCGTCGACATCGATACAAAGATTCACGGAATTTTCCCAAGATTATGACGACTGGCAAATATATGCTGAAAGGCTAGAACAGCATTTTACGGCAAATAGAATTAAGGAAAACGAATATTTCCTGAAGGTAGCTATACTAATCAGTTCGTAATCTCCAAATACCTACAAATTACTGAGGGACCTCACACATTCACAATTGCCTAAAGAAAAAACGTTCAATCAGCTGACCACGTTACTGAAAAATCAATTTGGTAACCAAAGCAATGTGTGGAGAGAAAGGAAGAAATTTTACGACGTTCGACAAGTTCTAGAAGAGTCAGTGGCAGAATGGTATGCCAAGCTAAAAAGTGCTGCCGTAAATTGTGGATTTGGAGACAGATTGGCAGATATTCTTCGAGATCGCTTTATCACGGGAATGTGCCCGAATGAAGTACTGGACCGGCTGTGCGAAGAATCCCACGATGAAAGCTTGGAAAACCTAATCAAATTGGCCTCAAGAGTGGAAAACATTGCGAAGGAAACACATGAAAACATAAATTACATGCACGTCAAATTTGCCGCCAAAAAGCAATAGGAATTTTCCCATGCAGCAGCGCCACCAGCCGAGTTGGAGAGGAACCAAGTAAACGCCCAACAAGCGTCATCAACAGGAGGGGAGAAACGACAGAAACGTCAACGTCAACCACAGCAACAAATATGGAGGAAATAATCCGGTCAGTAACGTGTACCTTACCCTATACAAAATTACAAGTTCTTGCCCTACCTACTGGCGACACCACTTAACAAAAAAAACGCGCCGGGAGCTCTACCTCATGGGTGGTGTGGAAACGATCTCAAATTAGAAAATGCTTAGTTTTATGCTCTAAAATCCCTGTAAAATTTTAAAATTTCACTTAGATAATACCTATGTAGCGATATTATAGCAGTAGAACTATGAAAATCACTACAATTAAAGCCACATTTTACATGTTGGAAACTACACCTAACTTTAAACATTATTTGCGGAAATTCAGAGAGGATTAACTAAAATGCTTATAGGAAAGTTTTTATGTAGAATTTAATGGCGAACATTTTTGGTTCTATGTATTTTTTACGTTCGAACAACAGTTTACGAGGAAATTGAGAAAAACCGGCAAAATATACCATCCGGGGTGGTTTTTTTGTCAAGGTGGAAAGTGAATTAAGCTAGAGAGGGATGATGTTATAGTACCAGTTGAAAGTAGTGCATGGGCTACTCCATTAGTACCTATTTTAAAAGAAGGGAGTAAAATCAGGTTATGTGGCGACTATAAGACCACTGTTAATCGTAGCATTAAAGACTTTAAATATCCTTTATCTCGTATAGAGGAAATTTTTTCAAAATTAAATAAAGGAGTTTTGTTTAGTAAAATTTATTAAGTTAAAGCATATAATCAATTTGAAGTTGATGAAAAGACTAGTGAAATTCTCACGTGGAATATTACCAAGGGGTTATATAGAGTTTTACGCTTACCTTTTGGCCTAAAAACAGCTAGTAGTATTTTTCAAAAATCTATAGAAAGCTTATTCCAGAGTATGTCAGGGGTAGTGAATTTTCTGGATGACATTTTGGTAACTGGGAAAAATGATGAGGAGCATTTGTCAAATTTAGAAAAAGTGTTTGCTAAATTGCAGGACGCAGGTTTGATAGTCCAAAAGGAAAAATGCGAATTTTTTAAACCAGAAATAGAATATTTAAGGCATAAAACTTCGAAACAAGGCATCAGAAAATCTGATGATAAAGTTAAGGCCATGACGGAAGCTTCCGGACCAACTAATATAACAGAAGTTAGAATCTTTCTGGGGTTAGTAAATTATTATCATAAATTCATTCCTAACACTTCTGAAGTGTTGAGCCCCATTTATGCACTGTTAAAAAATGAGAATAATTTTGAATGGAATAGGAATTGCTCTGACTCAACTAGATACAGCACAGTACAAAAAGAAGCTGCATTCGTTATTCAGTGGGCAAATTTTACCAATATTTAATAGGACACTTTTTCACGTTGAGGACAGACCACAAACCATTGGTAGCTCTATTTGGGGAGAATAGAGGACTCCCACAGATGGCTGCAAACCGACTTCAGAGATGGGCGTTGTTTTGATCAGAATTTGACTATAAAATAGAATATATCATAGGAAAAGACAACCCTGTAGCAGATTTCATGTCAAGAATGCCTAGAAAGGTGAGGACCATCTCCGAAGAGGATTATACATAAATTTTGCGAAGACAGTAAGTGAATGGCCTATAGACAATGAAGAGGTAAGGAAACAGTCACGCACGGATCCTGAGGTAAGTATGGTACTTGAGTATGTGAAAATGGACAAATGGCCACACAAGTTAGAAGAAAAATTGAATTGAGACCATACTACAATATTCGTGAGCATTTGACAGCGGATAAAGACATATTGATGTGGGAACATCGAATAGTAGTTCCTGGAGTTTTGAGAGGAACTTTGCTAAAGGAATTGCATGCAGGCCATTTTGGTATAAACCAGAACAAAGACATTGGCCAGATCAGTGCTTTACTGGCTAAATATTGACAAGGACATCGAGAACATGGTCAAAAACTGCCTGCCGTGTCTCAAGAATAAACAATATCCACCCAAAAACGAAGCAATAGCGTGGCCAAAATCTAAATGTGTTTTTGAAAGAGTACATTGCGATTTTCTTTATGTAAAAAACAATACTTTATTAATCTTGTGTCCTTTTCAAAATGGCTGGAAGTGATGCCAGTAAAGGATTCACAGAAATTGAGACTGAAGAAAAGCTAAGAGAGATATTTGCTAGAATGGGTCTGCCAAGAACCTTGGTTAGTGATAATGGACCTCCCTTTAGCTCTACAAATTTCAAAAAGTTTCTTGATCTAAACGGAATAAAACAATTAACTAGTCCTCCTTACCATCCACAAATCAATGGAGCCGCAGAAAATGCGGTGAAAACCTTCAAAAACAAAATATTGACAGCCCTTACTGATCCACAAAATAGGAGCACTTCATTACAAACTTTAATTTCCAGATATTTACTAACATACAGAAACACAAGACATCCAGTGACAGGCAAGCCACCAGCGGGAATAGTCTACGATCGACCCTTAAGAACAAGGTTGACTCTCTTAAAGGAAGAAAAAGTAGAAAGAAGTTAAGAAACAAACAAAGTACGCACACAATTTAAAACGGGGGAGGAAGTGATGATAAGAAGCTACAAACTAGGAAAGAAGTCATGGGAGAAGGCCTGGGTGGAAAAACAGCATATAGCTGTCATTATCCATCAGGAACAACTTGGAAGACACATGCAAATCAAATGATGCATGTGGGAACTCCAGACAAGCCAATCATTATTTTAATAGTTCACTAACATATCAGTCTGTTACCAACCCAATTTTCTGCCCTTCAATTGCTTTTGTAGGTCAGTCAGTGGAGCCCGAGCAGGCCGGAGCAGCTGGAAACAATGTGAATGGCGAGAAAACCTCAAAAGAGACGACATTAGAACATCAAGACCGACCAGTTCCATCGCCTACAGCTTGTACGGTACACAAAATTCCGGACGAAACCTTAGATAGAGTAAAGAATAGTAAAGATTTTAATTCTTATATTTT
The DNA here is from genome assembly GCA_917834065.1 of Ceutorhynchus assimilis. Classification (NCBI taxonomy): domain Eukaryota; kingdom Metazoa; phylum Arthropoda; class Insecta; order Coleoptera; family Curculionidae; genus Ceutorhynchus; species Ceutorhynchus assimilis. The sequence continues at coordinate 13,713,728 of OU892281.1, forward strand.
TTCGAATATATTAAATAATGTTAACGAGGATATCCAAAATCAAATAGATAGCGAGCAGCAAACAGCTGAGAAGATTTCTGAGGGTAGGAAGGATGTAAATTACGATTTTTCAATTAAGCAAATTTATGAGAGGGATCTAAACAAAGCGGTTGGTAGTAATCAAAATTCAAGTAATGTAACTAGACCAAAAAGGCCTAAAAGAATGCCATTGAGATTAACAGATTAGGTCACATTGGACGAAATTGACTAGGGAAATTCTGAGGAAGTTAGGGAAAGTAATTCTTTATTTTAATTTAATAACTAAAATGTACGAAACATAACTCGAATCATGTATGTAATGAAGGAAATAGTTGGGCTTATTTTCATGTCGATCGTTATGATAGATCTGAATGTGTATCTTATGTTGTCTAATAGTTATAAAGGCACTCATACCTACCCAACCTTGCAGAAAATTGTCAAATTGTACTATTCCAAAAACAAGGACATATTACTTTAAGTAATTACGAAAAATCTAAGCGAGGGGGAGTGCCGTAACGCAACCAACAATACAATTTATTAATTAGGTATATTCAATTCAGGTATGACATGCGCGCAGCCAAGAGGCAGTGAGCTCGCTTTATTTCCCAGAACGTTTTTCTGCTACCGACCGCCATACTGAATAGACTAAATTGCAAGTAGGTACTTAATTGTGATGTAACAAACTTTGATGTTTTATCGTTTTATAATAAACCTTAATGTGATTGTTTAATGTACGCCATCCTGGACCCGAACCCAAAATAACTTAGCTGAATTATTAAACTTCACATTTTGTAAGTGGAATTTTTTTAAAACATTTTTTTCCTTGTTGAAATTAATCTAATAGATTATTGATTGCTAGAGTTCAAATTCCTAGGACACAATAGTAGACAATACTCGAGATACAAATTGACATCCAAATTTCCTAAACTAAACCAATTTATCACAAAACGCGCACCATTCTTGTAATGCGCTTCCAGAAAACGAAATCCTCTAGCTTAGACCTGGAACTGGGACAAAACGAAAAGAAAAAAATAAATAATCGATAGTTGTTAACTTCGGAGGAAAGGATTTAAGATGGAAAATTTATTGTACAGAGGGGTTCAATTTAAGTCAGAAACTTTAATATATTACAAGCTTAACAAGTTCCTCAATTTAATTCTAAATATATCAACTATGTTACGTTAAGCAGAGCCCTAGATGATTTTAGTTTCTGGATTCTTTTGTGAATAATGGTAAAGGCAAAATATTGAGTCGTTTGAAACCGCACCTCACCGCCTGATTAACACTTTTGGCTTTGAAAGAAACACCCATCATATCAGCGGGAAAGCGTCGCGACATAAAACGGAATTGCCTTTAAAGAAAGTCCTTTTGTTTCAAGCATTTTCGTCTGAACGACTCCCGATGACGTTTTATCCACGAACATTTTCTTGATAATGGGAGAAATTCTCGAAATCACTCAGCAAAAAATTATCAGCCAAATTAAGTATAACATTGAACATCATTTAGTATGGAATTTAACTTGCCTTTCTAAATACAGTCACACTTGAGTTTTATGTCTGAACTTTAAGCTTAAGTAGCTCTTATTCGTATTTGTCCAATGACATAAGGGATTCTTTACCACTGCCATGTTCCACCGATGTACCTCAGGATTAAACGTCAATTGTAACAAACCATACTGCTTAGTATTGATTAGTTCGTTTTTCTCTTATTTCCTTTCTCCTTGGATAGCTCCAGGAGAGGTTGGCTCTAAGTAAATATGTCGGGAGAAAATGGAAAAAATAATCTGATTACTTTTATAGTTTTCCGGTTGCTACCGAAATAGAATTCTAAAATCAAATTTAGCATTCGGCAACACCGGGGACACTAGAAAGCTTTCTATAAATTTATACCATTCCAGAAGGAAAATTGTGTTTTTGAATGGCATAGTTGAGTTTAGCGAAGAAATTTCAATTTTCGACTGGACAAGGACTGATCTAATTAGATACCTATTATTTATATTTTGAAAATTGCTGCTAGCTATCAAGATGAATGTCAACAAAATAAGTGCTTCCATTTATTATAATCCCGTTACCTGCTACCTTAGTTTGAAGAATATAATGAAGATAACTAATTAAATTTCTCTTATTAAAAATTATCTTATTGATTTATGATTTAACGAGGGCCCGCACTTGTCACTAGCATACGGTTATTATTTTTTTTTACTGAGATTAGAATTAAAATCACATTAAAATTTAAAATTAACTTCTTTTGTTAACCGAAAATAGTATTTCTAACTGCTCATTTGAATTGGAAACCGCTTTATTTCACGCTAGATACTCTTAAATAAATCATTTATTTACTACAATAAGAAAAAAAAAGACCCAACAGGAAATCTAATTATTTCTCCTAAGCTGTCTCAAGACCTCCATTATCCGGAAACCTCTCCCATACACTCATTAAGCGGATTCCACCTTGTAGTTCACATCGTTATCATTTTCTTTTTGTCTTTTGGTGAAAATTCTTAAGGGAGTCCTAAGTAGTCGTATAAGCTCAGTGTGGATTATTTCAATTTTGTTTAGGTGTTGAATTTTAGAGACAAAAATATTTCCAGGATAATTGATATTCCTTTTAAGAATGGATAATCATTGGAAATAAATCAATTTGTTTTATAAAACTCAAAAATCTTATAAGATTTTGGCCTAATATCTGCACATACAGGATAAAAAGTCAGTGTATTTTATTAATAGCAAGTACCATCAAAAGCTGGAAGTGTCTACCAATTAGAAAGTGTGACTATTTTTTGAGGGACGAATGATCTCTGATATAATGTTCTATAATTTTATTCTTGAGAAAAAAGTACAAGTCTTCCTTTTTGCTTGAGAAAAGCCACAAAAGAAATGAGTGGTCTCCCAGTTGGTCGATGCATTTGAACAGTGGCGTATCTACCGGTGTGCCATGCGTGCGAAGCACACAGGCCCGGCCCCGAAAGGGGCCCGTGACCTCCACAGCGAAACTGCAAAAAAAAAATGTTTGAAGATGATAGACCTAAAATTATTAATGTTTTTATTTTTTTGATTTTGATGGTATAATAATGATTAATATATGGGCAATAGTCTATCTACGCGCACTAAAAATACCGGCAGCGGTACCTTTTAATATCATTTATACAGGGCGCTTCACGAAAATCGAAACGGAGGCGTTTTAGGATATTTTAAGGTTGACTTAAAAACAACGCCCTGACACGTGATTTTTGTATTCAAGGGGGAAACTTTTTGACTCGGTATTTCACTAGGCTGCACCTCCTGGGTGGGGTGACTTTCACCCCTTTTTTTTAGATAGGGAAGATAGGTCGAGTGGTACCTTATTGTTTTAAAGGTATTTTGATTCTGTACTTTTTCTGAAAATCGAATGATTAGTTCTCAAGATATTCATAATGTCAAAGTTGCCATGGGCTAGAAAGGAAACAATCTTCTAACCCTCTTATTTTCAAATTAACACTTTCCTGACTTTCCTCTCAGACACGTCAATTTTCTTTCTTTGTGTGCTTCCGAAAAAATTAAAATTGACGTGTCCAAAAGGAAAGTCAGGAAAGAGTATTTGAGAATTAGGTACAGGGCCAGAAGATTGCTTCTTATTTAGCCCATGGAAACTTTGACAGTGAATATCTTGAGAACTAATCATTAAATTTTCAAAGAAAGTCCACAGTTGTGACGAAACTCAAAATACCTTTAAATCAAGGTATCACTCGACCGATTTTCCCTATCTAAAAAAGGGGGGTGAAAGTCACCTCACCCAGGGGGTGCACCCTAGTAAAACACCGAGTCAAAAAGTTTCCCCCTTGAATACAAAATTGACGTGTCCAAGCGTTTTTTAAAATTGACCTTGAAATACCCCAAAACGCGCCTCTGTTTCGACGTTCATGAAACACCCTGTATAAAGCCTATCTTGAACAGGTCAATCGATTCGGGATTCTGACAGACTGTTCAAATAAAAATACCTAAAAAAAATTTTTGGAGTGTTTTTTGGACGACTTTTGGGTTAAAATTTGGGTTAGTTTGGGTCACCCCAAAAAAAAAAAATCGCCTCCGGCGGGGGACCTATAATGGGCCTGCAGACATTCTGGCACCAGGCCCGGAGCTGGGTTGATACGCCACTGCATTTGAATTAATTGACGTATTGGGAGACACGATGAATGAATTTTCAATAATGGACTGTCAAGCGATCCAGAGTCTAGAGGTAAGAGACCTTTTCATCCTTCCGTATTTAGTCCAGGTAATCGAATCAGGAAAAGGTGTTTCAAATTTGCCGCGCGCTATGGTGGTCGCCTTTACCCGAAATTTGACAATTGATTTAAATTTCATGGTTTTTTTCCTAGTTAATCGTTTTTATTAGCTATTTCCTCTGAATATCAATGGTGCTGACCTGATGCGCCCTACCCCACACTTCTTCAAACTACCCGCGTCGTAGCGCATAGTCAAGGTTGTTTGAGAGAGGTAGGTTGCCTGATAACTTTTATGACGTCATCTGGGTTTCCTCAACATAATGCATATTTCCATAAGGCACCCCAGATGACGTCATCAAGTTACCCATTACCAGACAACCTTATACCTACTTATGTTAATATACCTTCAGTATTCATTGTGTCGGCTCGGCGTCCTGTTACAATCCTGCTCGAATTTTTTCTAGAGCGTATTCCGTGTTTACATGTTAGTATCGTGGTCTTGAGTGAAAAATGTCTGAACGCGCGTGTTTTTTGTGTCATAAGACTTTGAAGGACGGTTCTGCAACGAGTGTTGTGGCATCAGTTGGCATCATTTGTTTTGGTTAATAGAATAAGAAAGGATGGTGAGGGCAAGGCTAATATTTTCAAGGGAAAGATTTCCCTAGAAAGAAGTTCATGAAAAATGTCGCAAATATTATGCGACTGATTGAAGCATAGAAGCCGATTTGAAGAGGGTCCAACTAGAAGGAGGTAGCGCCGCAACCGTAAAAGTATTTAATTTTAATACCCACTGCTTTCTGTGTGGAAAAGAAGTGCCCGAAGGTTATGCCAGGCAACAGTCGAAAGCAAAAAAAAACATCATAGAGATTCAGCTAATGTTGTGACGTCTTTGAAAATGAAGGATACAATTTTGGATTGTTTGAGCGGCTATGACACTGAGTTTGCTAACAACATACGCAGACGGATTCTGCCTATGTGTGCCTTATCTGCAGCTAACGCCAAATATCATAAATCGTGCTGTAACGCTCTTTTGTCGGAACAAAAGAATGATCATAATTGTGCTCGACTATGCTCAGTGGTTCTTTAGCTTGGGGTGGTCCTTGGTGTTGGCTAGTTTGTATAAAATTATTTTGATTATCAATGAATAGCCAAACTAAACACTATACGAATAATTAGCTATTATTTAAAAAGATAAACACAAAAATCTGAAAAAGTAAAACAAATCCAATCTACAACCTATCTGACAGTTAACCCCTTCGATAAAATAGTATATTAAAGTATAAGTCGATATTGAGGTCTTTAAAACACGTGCGATTTGAAATAGAGCAAGTGTTTTAAAGACCAGTTATCCACGAATACTTCACACTATTTTTTTTTATTGGTATACTTACGTTCAAATCATAAATTACTAATAATTGTAGAATGCTAAATTCGTGCTTGTTATATTTTATTTGACGTTATCTACAAGTAGGTACCTACTCCTGACAAATCGATAATTAAAAAGTTGACATTTAGACTTTACCTTTCTTGGGTTGTTGATGTTGTCATGGGTGACTTTAAAACACGCGCGTTTTTGAATGTTGGATTTAAACACGCTGAGGAGTACTCCAAATAAGTAAAATAGGTTATCAATAAAAAAAAACACAAATTTTGGAATTCTATAAAGAATAATTTATTGTCAGGATGGCGAACTTGTTCATTAACATTGAAACAAATAAATTGCATAAGGGTAATTATTGTCAGTATACAACTTTATTAAAAAAAAATTAAGCAGCTTACTTTAAATAGGTATATGAAAAGATTGAAATTTAAAAACAATTAAATAGATACCTACGATGAGAATTACCTAAGTGTTGAAGTCAAAATAAAAATAACATCTAAATTTTGACTGTAAGTCAATCAAATCAATAAAAAAATCATCAATGCGGAAAGGTAATTAATAATTCCTAGGCAAATTTAAATATCAAAAACCTGCTAGGTGAAATCAAGGGGTCAGGGTTTCCGGAAGAGCTCAACCTTCTTACCTTTAAAATACATAAAACTTAAATTTGACCTTGTAAAACTACCACATTATTGATTTGAAATTAAAAGTTAAATAAACCTTTTGAAGGTTAATGAATCCACAATATATTATATCGATCAGTACTCGATATTACGAAAATAAATTTATAATAATTATAATAATGCATACTTATTGGATAATAAATGATAAAGAAAACGAAATTAAAAGATAATATTTGACTCTGATAATATTTAATTAATTAATAATAATTATATTTAAACAGTAGTTAGCTATTCTAGCTAAACACTACTATACGGTAAACAATTTAAGTTGGTAATTGAATCTACATAGATATTAATTAGCTAATAGAGCTAAACGATAGGGGGCGATAAAGAGAAGGTAAAAATAAGTTACGGTAGTTAAGATGGCACGTTTAAGTCACTCATAGGTAAGTAATTATGCAAGCCTGGACGGAATCCTTGTAAAGCCTCGGAAGTTTTCACAAATTTGAGCTCTGAAGGTACCAAACTAGCCCGAAACAACCAAATAATGGATGGGGATCAACTTTTTACAGGACACAAACTTTCCTCGAGAAGGGGACCCCAGATTTGCTCTGAGTTTTAGGACAGCGTGGTCTCAAATTTGTCAATTTTCATTTGAAAAAGTGCAGTCACGGATTTTTCGTCCTGCCGAAGGTGCCTGAACGAATTGAGGGGATATAAGGACTCATTCATCAGAGAGAGATAAAGGAATTTACATACCTGAACGGCCGATAGTAACCTACCTTTCAAAAATCTTCACATTTTTTTCCAGGGCACTTCCAGGGCACTTTCAGGTAGACACGAGCGAGCACTCTCCTGTCTCGAATAATAAATACATTTTTGTGACATTTCGAATGTTACAGTGCCTAAAGAAGGTATATCTACCACTTGAATACCATAAATCCATCGCAACCGGCTGGCAGACCTCGTAGGGTTGTTGATCATGTAATGACATCAATTTACACATTTCTTGAAAACAATGATGAAGAGTGTCAATTTTCCATGGAAGAGCTCATCAGCAAAGTTTAAATCGATACCATACCACATCCCAAGACCATAAGAGTTCGACTGATGGAAAAATACGGAAATGACATATTTGTATCATCAAGTACCCCCTACTGCTTTAAAAACACCGGTCACAAGATCCTTACAGATACATGGTACCGGCAAAAGAGAGGATCTGGAGAAGAAGAAAGCCTTTGGATTGTGGAAGCAGCAGCTGATATAATCGCAGAAGTAATACGTGGCCAAGTTCACAATACCACTCGGTATCCTTCCTCACCTGATATTTTGGAAGGAGCAAAAGACCTAATTCCAGAGACTCTCATAGTGTTTACTGAGGCTGTTATTCTACACAAAAAACGGAGTGGTTTTGATAAGTGGTCCAGGAGAGCGACAGCGATTGCACATTATCTTAATGGCTGCAGTTAGGCCACATTCGTGTTTGTCTTCGCTACAGGTCGGTTTGACTGTATTTATATACAAGATATACGCTGATTTTGATCGATGTGCTGTAAACATTGGGCTTCTGTGCATCGTACAATGAAGCAGAGAAATTCGAAATGGCGCTAAACAAGCAAACCCTTTCCCAAATAGTATTCGACAATACAGACTTTAACGTTCAAACGTTAGATGGACGAAACACGTTTCATTCAATGGGAGGGATCGTATGTGTGACGCCTAAATCAGTAGTGGCTCGTAGTTAGGAGATAGATCGCATTACACGAATTCCTGAAGCAGAAGGAGTTGCAAGGGTATGCGCAGTCAGCTTACAACATTTTGAACGTTTAACGATGTAGGATTATCAGCAGTCACTATTAAGAAACTCACTGAAATGTATCGCCATGTCACATACTCCAAGACAATTATTCCTACAACGCCTCATTTGTTTTGGCTCTTCTGTACATGTGAGGAGCTCCCTGGGGTTCGAGGATGGAATTGATTTATGCAAGAGGTTATAAAATCGCTCCATACGAAACAACACGCGTTTCCTGTCTAACATTTATCAATGCCGCTCCCAGCGATTATGACACCATATTGTCAACTCATAAACGTACACAAGCCCACGCATTACATAAATTAAGTAAATTTCCAAAGGAGGTCACCCCGGACTATTAAAAACAGACCGATTTTGCTTATGCCATCAGCAATAATTTCAATATAAATTCACGCACTGCGGCAATGCAAAGCAAGGTTGGTCTGGACTGCTTTATGCCTGATAAGGTACGAGCCTAAAGACCTGCCTTCTTAGCTGGGTACGACTAGGTATAGTCGAGACTGTGGAACTTTGTGGATGAAGGTCTCGTCTATAGCAGCCGTGTCACAGCGTCCCCAAGTTTAGACCTACGAGAACTATGCCCTTAGGGGGCCCGTTCTTTTAGTGCATCTTGGGTTACATTAAACATTAAACATTCTTACATTTCGAGTTGACAATCGAAAACATGGTCCACCAGGGACGAACATCTGCGGTGTTAGGATTTTGGTAAATCTCCTTGAACTATAAGGTGTAATTAAGGTTTAGTAATAAAACAAATTAAATATTCGTGGTGGTATTCCTTCCCCCCATATCCTCTCTTTTCAGATAAACCCTTAGTGGACGCAGCCAAGCGAAGTAAAAGTGGTGGCACCGCTGACCACAACCAACCTAAGCGTGACAATATATACTGCATTGTTGAATGCAGTTGAGAAGACCAGGGCATTTGTACAGCAAACCGCTGCAGCACAGCACCATATATTTCGTACATATCACCTAGTGCAAGTATATCTGGGAAATCCACGTGAACCCACCCAATAGCGATGGAAGAAAGCAAAGAATGGACTACTCCCAATTTTGACGAATCTTCCACCAGCACCGCCAGAACTACTGGCCAGAATATCGTGTGGGTGCAAAAAAAATTGCAAAGGGAATTGTGGCTGCAGACGTGTAGGGCTTTTCTGTACCAGCATTTGCAGATTCTGTGAAGGAAGATGCAGCAATGCAGATCGTGTTAATTTGCTGGCAGAGGCAGAGCAGAAGGGGCTAGAGACTGACGACGTCGAGATCAGTAAATATGATCTTATGTGATTAGTTCTTCTTAGTGTTCCTTCTTTTTGTAACCATTTCAACTTTTTATCATCTTTGTTCTAGACAATGATGAACTGTTCGCTTTCCCAACCACGAAACTTCCGATTCCAGTCACAAATGGTCACCAGAACCAGGACCATCCACCCAAGCCCAGCAGCTCCAAAAGAGGCCTAGTAAACGCGGATATTCTTCTACACAGTCTCTCAGTATGCATTCCTCCCCTATTTTTCACTTGATTTACATTAGTTTTCAACAGTATTCCCTCTTCTTCGCAATTAATTTCACCTCAACATCATTTCTGTTACTGATGATGATCAAACGCTCACCATTACATCCACGAATGAATACTCACCAGAATCAGGACCCTCGACTCAGGCCCACCAGTTCGAAAATACAGCAACATCCTCACACTCTGTCAAACATAGATGTTCTGCTAAATAGTCCCACGGTATGCGTTCCTACGATCATCTAGTAAATGATTCAAATACAATACAATCTGTTTTTTTATGTATTAAGTGTTGTTGATTTTCTCAATAATTTCCTTCTTCACCTACCAAAACTACCGGCGGTTGTAGCAGTATTGGTTTCTTATTTTTAATATTTATTCAGCGCGCCTAAAAACATGAAGTAGGTACTGCCCCAAACAATATTTAATAAAATATGGTTTATAATAAATAAATAAGAAAAAAAACATGAAATTTTAATATATTGCCAAATTTCGACTAGAGGCGACCACGATAGCGCGCGGCAAAGTTGAAATTCGGATTCATACGATTTTTTCTCGCCTAAACTACCAATGGACTATTAGTACAGTTAATGCCGCACCTGGTAATGGTGTTCTGTGCTTGCCTAACTCTGCACTACATATCGAAGGCATGTAGAAAAGTGAGAGTAGTTTGCATTCCCAAAGCAGGAAGGCTGGACTATACCATCTCTAAAGCTTACCGTCCCATCAACTTCACATCCTTCCTATACTGAAAACATTAGAGAGGCTTAGGAAGAAATTATATACTGATCAACAGTCCACTACACCCCAACCAACATGCCTAATGCATACACCTTGGACAGATTGAAGTATTAGTCGAAGTTCCATTGATTTTGGTTTTAATTGAACTTTGCGTCTTGAGATAGGTAAGATTTGTGATGCAGCAAGAAGATATTTTGGGTTTAAAGGGGAAATATCAAGCTGATGAAGGTTTACCGGAGCTCATGCTTTTAGTCGAGCATGGTGCCCTTTTTTCACATACCCGAATTTCAAATCTGAGTGAAAATCTTGATAATCTTTGGTCGTGGCAAACATTGCATCAAGTTGTTTCTAGATGTACCTTCTCCATGAGTCATTAAATCATGACAAACCTGTACCCAGTTAATAAACCCCTATTAACAATAAAATTGCTGTTTGAGAAATCACAATTTAGTACCGATTCTCATCATCCAAATGAAATTATTTACTCATAAATAAAAGATCTTCATTAATTAATGTTTTTTTTTTACAACACCATACCTGTTGCAATCTACATAATAGAACCCACATACGTGTAAGTTCTCATCGTTACCATTTGTTTTCTATCTTGAATTGGGGGGACATTTCCGGCCCCCTCTGCCAGCATGTAAAGTCTTAAAGGGAGGAGCTAACACGATTACTTTGTACGTTTAAATATAGCCGGGCCATCAGGTTCATCCAACGGAACAAATGGTAAAGTAAAGGGGCTTGGCTAAACATGTTCTAAAAAATGTTGCGCCTTCACTAATTAAGACGGAATATGTTAATTAGATGTTTAATTTATGCTTTTTGATATTTTGTGTTGAATTTTCATGAAGCTAGCCAAAGATCCTGATTATCTCAATGACCCAGAAAATTTAGAAGTTTCAATTTTCTCCCAAGCCAAAAAGCTCAAGTTATGAATATTGTTTATAAATATGTTTCAAAGTCGAAGTTATATGGTAATAAAACAGTCAAAATTCCTCTCGTCTCGACAAATCTTCTTCAATACATAAATTTTTATTGGTTTTTAAACTTTCTCCCAACAAGAAAAAAAAGCGATAGAGCTCTGAAATATCGACTTCGATTTGAAGTGAAAAGTCGGGAAATTTTTTACATGGAGTAAAATTTATGTAGTAATTTCTTTCGCACCCTGGCGGCCCTAAAGACTCTGGTTTCCCAATACGGCCATCGAGCGTATTGCCTTAAAAATGAGCCGCAAAAACATACGGTAATGGCCTTAGAGTTCGTATATAGCAGGGAAAAACTCGTATTAAGTTAATTGTTTTTGGGTAACGGTCTGCAAGGCTTAACTGCCGCACCTATCGCAAGTTTTGGTGCTTAAATGGATTTTTATAAGTTAGGAAATAAAAAAGTTCTTTCTAAGTTTTAAAGGGTTTAGGAGTAAATTTTTGGATCGTAAAAGTTTCCTCGTCCGACCCGGTTGTAAAATGTTAAAAGAATAAAGTCACATACGAGCGATAAAATATAATTGGTTTTATAAAATTAATGTAGACGCGGAAGTTGTAAATAGTTTGAGCCATTGAGGTGTGAGAGACAGATCAGCATTGAAAAATGCAAAATAATCTCAGAGATACACTGTTAGAGGCGAATAGGTATGTTAATTTTGTGAAGATGAATGTTTGGTTGGGGTTGAGAGTCGATTCACAATTTCTGAGTCAAACAAACATTTTTGTGAATGGTGATTCGATAATTTCAATAGATCAGCAATTGATATGCTTATATTGTACAGATTCTAGAGCTTTACAGTGATCCTAGTCTAGAAAATGTCTCAGATCTTCTTGAAAAGTCTTCTGAAATGCACAAAAATTCACAATAATGCAATAAATGCAGAGATCTACTCAAAATTTCTTTTTGTTTTCCCATATTTTATTCAATAATTGTTTAGAAGCAAATTTCTCTCTCTCTCTCTGCTAATTCAGTTTGAATAAATCTAAAAAGCAAACCCGTGTGTACTTTATATTAATGCTGTTATTATGGAAACAGAGGAAACGGCTCTATAAAAATGCAAAATTAATACAACGTACATAATAAAATCAAATAATTTATGTTATGTTTTAAATATTTGTTAGGGAAATAATGGTAAAGTTCATGCCTTATAATTATGGGGTATGCGGGAGTTTTAACTATACCCATAAATTATTATTATAGTGTAATAAGTATTGAATATTTTAAATATAAAATCCATTCAAATAAAATCCCATCACCCTCACTCATAAAGCACTTAAAGCATAAGTTTTTCCTTCCTTGGACCGAATTTTATATAGACTTTGAAGTTTAAAATCCCAATGTAAGTTGCGGAGCGTTGAGGAAAAGCGGATGTAAAAATACAATTTTATCTGCATCTTGAAACATTTCGCTTTAAACTTTTATGTTTACCTTCAAAGTTTCGAGGTTTGCTTGAAATTTAAGTACAGTATTTCTTTTTTCCTTTATATTGGAAGCTCTTTCAAGGAGGAGGATTACTTCCCTATTACTGGCTAAATAACGACCCTCAGGCTATTTTTAGCCTCCGAACGGGAAAAAATTGTTTACATTAGACCTAAGGCACGGGAATCAGTCAATTTGGGCATGCTAATTCACTTACCAAGTTAATCAATCACTGACAAACTTTGTAGATATATTTGTAAGGTATTATTTTAAAAGGAGCCTCAATTATATGTAATCAAACAAAAACTCATTGCTCCATCAATCCTCCCTGTTATCATGACAAGTAAAAAAACGCCTACATACATATCCACTATAAACTTTTGAGTATTTTATAAATCAACTTTAGACCTAACAGCGAGATAAAAACGTTCAATTTGTTAGAGGTGACAGTGATTGATCAAAATAAGAGTGAATTAACAGATGTTCTGCGTACCTACTCCCACAACGCAAACTTTTCGGTTACACGCTGTGTTATACTGATAAATTTTTTCGTGTTGAAAAAGAAATATGAGGGAAGATTTGTTCCATTTATTTGATAGAAACACTGAGAAATAAACGACTATCTTTTCTATGCCCAGATTTTATTGCCTTGAGTACAGCCTTCTACTAAAAGTTTTTTGGTTCAAGTTTGCAATTGTAGTTAATTGATCTAGGAAGGTTTGCTACAGTAACGCAGGGCCCGCTGTTATTGATTAGAATCTTATAAAAATAAGAGAGTACCATCGACTCTAGTTGGCAAATCCAATTAATAAATAGTCTGAGGTTATGATAGTTGTTGTTTACTTTTTGATTTTTCAGTTCCATCGTTCCATCATACATCCGTCATTGAACAGCTGTCGTTATCTAGGGGTTTTCTTTAAGACCTGTTCTACCTTTTCGATATAGGTTCTATGGCAATTTTCAGCAGTCACCGGTTATCTGAAGTCATTTATACACAACCGCCCTTTCAGTTCGTATTTTTTGGATGAAATTTGACACGCCCTTTTCTTAATTTTCATCAATGTCAAAATTAGAAGTTTGACGTTGGAAGCCCCTTTTCCAAATCTAAAAGGAAAAATCTGCCCTTTTTGATTTGAGACCTCATGGTGTGTGGTCGGTCTTGGCCTGATTGTTTTTAGGCAAAACTTTTTGGAATTTTGTGCCAGGGAAACTCAAGTTAGACTAATTTCTTGTTGATCATTGTCTAGAGTTGTCCCTTGGTCATTTCGGATTTTGTTTCGGTTAAGTTTTGAGATTTTCTTCAGGAATTATTAACCTACAACACGTGTTTCATTTCTTCAATAGGATCGTTCCGAGCAGCTTTTGGAAGTTTAAGGCTTCACTTTTGACCTAGAGTATCTCTCAGTTAGAGGGAAGATTATTTCTAATGTTTGGGGCTCGATCTGTTTTTTTTATACGAACATCGTTATAGGGTTCTAGGCTGTATCTAGATAGATCCTGGGCGGTATTTAGACTGGACCTAGGCTGGACCCAGATTGCTCTTAGTTGGGGCTTTAGTAGCTTCTCTTCACCAACCCTTTTGGTACCTCTCTGATAGAACCACGTTGAGTTCTACGTTAGACAGATAAAACGTGGGTAGGACTTCCATAGGACTCACTCACCATACCATAGTCTGGAACAAACTTGGAAATGCTAACTGCTTCTGTCTGGATCTACAATGAGACCAAACATACAGATAACCCCACTTTAGGAACTTCCGAGTTTGAAGATAACACTTGTATACATGTAAGTTGCACTTTTTACTATTTAGGCGAATCTTACGTAAATCACTTGACACTGAATTACGTTCAGTACATGCCCCTTAAATAAAATTCTAGAATTTTACCCTGAGGTTGCTCAAACAATAACTTTCACCTTTCTGGTGTTTAATTTGCCTGCTAGTAGAGTGTAACCGATACTGAAGTTTTTCATCTTTCACAAATGTAAATATCAAACAATGTTTATTTAAAATTCATATTTATCTATACATTATTTACATTAATTTTTTTTATATTCAAATATTAACAGGGTACAAGCCTAAATTTATATATTTTTTAACAACGTCCTGGCTACAGGGCCGTATCTAGGGGCGGGTTTTGGGGGTTCAAACCCCCCCCCCCCCCCCAAATAATAAATTTCAAAAAAATTTACTTAAAAACAAACAATACTTATTAAATACTCATTTTTTTTTTTTATTTTTATTAGGTACTAGTGTAACAATTTTTTTTTGCCACTTTGTCTAACCCCCCCCCCCAAAATTTTGATCTAGATACGGCCCTGCCTGGCTATCCTTATTTAGTACTGTAATTATTTCTAATAAAGAAAGCCAGATACCTTATAGTACCTAAGGTGCGTTGGGGCAAGAGCGTTTTTGGGGCAAGAGCAACCGCCGGTTTCTAAAGCCTCCTGAACATAAACTCTGGAAATTTATATAAATTACCTATATCCCGCAACTAAGAATTTGCTCACTGGGCAAGTTCGATTTTAGTCCGTGGAGTAAGTGCGTTCGTAGGCGCACTTGCCCCTTAACATTTTTTTATAATTATCATTATTTTTTTCCAGAAATTATGACATCATGGTGCGCAATTACAAGAGAAAATTTCAGCGGGGAAGCACGTACTCAAAAGGGACCCTTCAGCAAGCAATAAATGAAATAAAGGCATCTGTTCTTACCTACAGGATGACCAGCAGAATATATCACATACCAGAAACTACATCAAAAGACCACGTTAAAGGAGAAAGAGGCGCAAAACGTTTGAGCTATGGTCGACGCACTGATCTAACTCCAGATATAGAGGCACGTCTAGCAACAATCCTCTGCTCTATGGAAAAGTGGGGATTTGGCCTTTCTAGAAAGGAGGTTTTAGACCTTGTAGAGTACGTTAAAGTGAATAATATAACAACGCAATTTAAAAATGATCGACCTGGTCCAAATTGGTTCATTAACTTCAAAAAGCGAAATAGACTTTCAGTCAAAAAACCTCAAAGTGTTGAGATGGCCAGAAAGAAAAGCGTAGATCCTTTTATGATTCAAAAATACTTTGACTTATTAGAATCTACCCTAAACGAGTTAGAGCTCACTGATGATCCAGCTCAAACATGGAACCTTGATGAATCAAGCTTTTGCACTGATCCTTCTAAAACGAAGGTGGTTGGAAAAATTGGTGTTCCTGCTACAAGAACAACCAGTGGACCAGGCCGCGAGAATACTACCGTTTTGCTCGCTTGTAGTGCTGCTGGAGCTAAATCACCTTAAAGGAAAAAGTATTTGGAGCGAGTTGGTGGGAACTGAAGGGCAAAGATATCCAGGAACATCCTATGCAGCCACAAAGAAAGGTTGGATGGAACTCGAAATATTTGAGAATTACATCCGGAACACATTCATCAAAACTATTGGAGAAAAAAGGCTACAACTATTAATTTACGACGGCCATTCAACTCATATAACTATCAAAATAATTGAAATGGCTTTGGCTGCACAAATAGTTATATTGAAACTTCCTCCACACTCCTCACATTTGCTCCAGCCGCTTGACTTAGCAGTTTTTCGCTCCTTCAAGATTACTTGGGATGCAAAATTGCTAGCTTGGCAGAGAAAAAGGCAGTTCTCAGAGTTAATAGGTCAAGTATGGGCCGATGCCAATGTTGAAATAATAAAAAATGGTTTTGAAAAAGGAGGGATTTATCCATTCAACAATAATGTCATACTTGGTGAGAAATATGACCCAGAAGATTTAAAAAGATGGAGAGCTTCCCGAGTATCACCCCCCGAAGTGACAATTGGCTCTTATGTTATTGATGATGTTATACTAACAATAACCAAAAGGAAATTACAGCTAATAAAGAAATTCCATCAACCAGTCATGAAGTCAATAGAAATAAGGAAGTTATCACTAATGAAGAAATCCCATCAACAAGTACCGAATCTGAAACTGCCAATACATTTGAAAGAATTTTGTTAAGTAACATGAAAATATTAACAAGAAACCTAAACAAGCCAAAAAAGAAAAGAAAAGTTTGCAGCGGCGCTGAAGTTGTAACCACCCAAGAGGTATTGCAACGACTTAAAGATAAAAAAGAGTTGCTTACAAAGCCTAAAACTAAAAAAAAATAAACCTTTTGTGTCAACTTCTGATGAAAATGATGATTTACCTCTAAGCAAATGTATTCAAAGAAGTTCGTCTGGACTAAACGAATTAAAAAAAATAGGCAAAGTTTTAAAAAAATCTACCAATTTAAGTGACACATCATCCGATGGGGATTTGAGCACAAGTGACATACCAAATTTAAGTGAAGATGAATCTGATATGGAGAAGTTTGAAGATTTTTTGAAGAATCAAGAAGATTTACAGACTTTGTCAAGAAATTTCTCAAATCTGAAAGTTAATGATTGGGTGCTCGTAAAGTTTGCAGGTAAAAAAATGATTAAACATTATATAGCCCAAGTCATCATGATTTATAATAACGACGAAGTAAATGTCAAATATGCCAGAAAAAGTAGTTTTCTGAAGAAAATAGCTATTTATACAATAAGTTACGAAATGAGCGTCTTTTAGGCACGCGACGTGAAAATTGTCCAACGAGGCAAAGCCGAGTTGGACAACACGTCGAGTGACTAAAAGACATCGTTTCGTAACGTATTGTATACAAGATTTTTTCTACTGGCATTTTAAAATAAAAAAACACAATTTTATTTCATGTGAATGAGTCGATTACACCCAAAATCTTTGTTAACTGCTTTTACTTGACACCTGACACTTTTCATGCGATTTTTTTTTCAAAATTCGACATCAATAATTAAAATCCTAGAAAGTAGGCAATAACACAAAGTTCTGTTTTGAGTAACCCAAACGTTCAATTCAGTAATTATATTTTCAATATTCATAATAAATACAAAACAAAATTCAAATATGTGTTTAGTGTGTTTTTTATTTCTGAATAATGAATGACACTTTTAGGCACTGAGTGCTTAAAAGAATGTCGTTTCAAAACTGAAATGACAATCGAAAAGTTGCTATTATGAAACGTCAGTAGAAAATAGCTATTTATACAATAAGTTACGAAATGAGCGTCTTTTAGGCACGCGACGTGAAAATTGTCCAACGAGGCAAAGCCGAGTTGGACAACACGTCGAGTGACTAAAAGACATCGTTTCGTAACGTATTGTATACAAGATTTTTTCTACTGGCATTTTATAATAAAAAAACACAATTTTATTTCATGTGAATAAGTCGATTACACCCAAAATCTTTGTTACCTGCTTTTACTTGACACCTGACACTTTTCATGCGATTTTCTTTTCAAAATTCGACATCAATAATTAAAATCCTAGAAAGTAGGTAATAACACAAAGTTCTGTTTTGAGTAACCCAAACGTTCAATTCAGTAATTCCATTTTCAATATTCATAATAAATACAAAACAAAATTCAAATATGTGTTTAGTGTGTTTTTTATTTCTGAATAATGAATGACACTTTTAGGCACTAGTGCTTAAAAATTACTTTTACGCACTCATAAGTCACTTTTACGCATTCAAAAGTCACTTTTACGCACTGAGTGCCTAAAAGTAACTTTCACGCACTCAGTGCTTAAAAGAATGTCGTTTCAAAACTGAAATGACAATCGAAAAGTTGCTATTATGAAACGTCAGTAGAAAAAAATAATTTTTGTATTTCCCGATATTGGAGACGTTGCAGATGTTTCCAAAGATGACATTATTTCCATATTGCCTACCCCTAAAATTGGTCGAAGAGGTGAAATAAGCTGTCATTTACCACATATTATTATAATATCCAGTAAGCAGTTGTATTTTTTACATTTAATAAGAAGTACTTAGAATAGTTATTGTTCGTCGATTTTTATCTGACACTTTCCGTATGAGGTGCGAGGGGGTGAAGCACAATGGCAAAAGCAGGTTTGACGTCAGGTGACCATTGGCGTTCTAATGTACGGTGCCACCAGCTCACATTCCTTTCGAGTATCAGATTAAAATCGGACTTTATGTTTATGTTTTCTTATGTAGGTATATGCTTAGCACAGTTAGTCTAGGAAAATTGTCGAAAAATACATGCATTGCAAAAAAAAAAATTCCTACCCAAATGAACTTTCCAGGGATGATAGGGGCGGGTGGGTGATCAATGATCATAAAAGATATCACACATTCACCCCTCTGGCGTTTTGCTCTATAGGAGTTGAAAATGCGCCATTGGCGATTACTTAGTACCTATTGATATTACAAAAAAATGTTTCAAATAAAAGATGTGCAACATTATTTGATCTACAATGTTTATCTGAAGAGTTTTTTGATTGAGGGCAGTCTATGGTCATAAGGGCCGTTTAAAATTTATAATGAAAATAATTTTTTTTAACCAACGTGAAAAAAATGTATACAACACATACAACGTTTTTGCTTAATGAAGTTTTTACTCACCCCTATGCCGTTTTTCAATAGGGGTAGTTCAAAGTTTTTTTATTTTTTCACCAAAAAATTTTCTTGATAAAAGTTTTATAAGATTACATTTCCTACAATTTTTCCTCATCAACTTTTTTCGTAACTCACCCCGATTCAGCGGGGGAAGACTTTCCTTAGATTAATTTTTTTTATTTTTACTATAAATTTCAAACGGCCCTTATGACCACAGACGGCCTCTAATCAAAAAAGTCTTTAGATAAACATTTTTGATCAAATAATGTTGCACATTTTTTATTTGAAACATTTTTTTGTAAAATCAATAGGTACCAAGTAATCGCCAATGGCGCACTTTCAACCCCCATAGCGCAAAACGCCAGAGGGCTGAATGTGTGATATCTTCTGTTTTATGATCACCCACCCACCCTCTATCATCCCTGAAAAATTTATTTGGGTAGGAGTTTTTTTTTTTTGAAAATTGACAATTTTTCTAGACTAAGAATGTTTTTGAGGAACTAGAGTCATTAAAAAAAAAAAAAAAAAAAAACATTTTTGTGTTCATTTGATAAAAATCAATACGCGTTTTGATATACTTATAACGCACTTGCCCCATAATGATAGGGCAAGAGCGCTTTTGGGTATTCAAAATTAAAAATATTTTTTAAAAACAAAACTCTCTCTGTTTCAAGCATCATTTGAAACAACCCAAGGAACACACATAAAAATTGGAAACACCTTTTATAATAATTGAAAAAAAAATACCTTTCAAAGTGGTACTAATGAAAAAAGTGGTCGTACTTGCCCCAACGCACCTTAATTATTAGTTGTTTTATTGCTAAGCTCTCCAATTGCACAGGTTTTGTTTATGACATCATTAAGTAATCTTCCTAGTTAAGTCACAATTAACTTGGTGGTGCCCAAAGATAAGATGAATACAGGGAACCCATAAACCCATGGCCTCCGAATTGATGCTGACTAGCCGTACGCAGTATAATTAGGCAATTGCCAAAAAAGTACGTTATAAATTATGTTTTCCTGAGTTACCAGTTTCCATCAAAAGAAGAAGATCTACAAGAAGCATTGCCAAAACTTCAGAAGAACTAGCCACTTGTACATTATAAAAATAATTATTATAACTTCAAAATACAGACAAAAACTCGTTCGTGCATATGGCCATGTTAATGCCATATGCGTTTGAATGAAAAACTCAAAAGAGCAGATTTTTAATTACCCCTTAAAACAGACATAAGTATAGGTAGATAAAAAGTGCCCTTATGTTATTTTTGAATTATGGACAATTTAATTGCCGGATTTGTCCATTTTAAGTCGCATATCTTGATGCCTTTTATGTTCCATTAAGATCTTGATTAGGTAAAAGCTTCCCGTAAGAATCGCCTTAATTGAAATTTAATTTCGCGCAAATAATTTAATCTTTGACGCTCAAAGCAAACTGATTGATCATGTTAACGTGTTCCGACAGGCACTAACCCTATATAACATGATTATTTATTTAATTACCGAATTTGTAACTTAATTGCAATATGCGTTGCTTAGTAATAGCCTGATTAATTTGTAGGTAGTAAACAAACACTAATATTATTATTGCTTACATGCAATAAGGTACCTACTCGAAATATTCCTGATAGGGGGGCTTTCTAGGGAAATGAGTGGGTCGGGTGTCAAATTTACCTACCTACAAGACACACTAAATAAAAAACCATTTGGTTTTTATGGCCACAAATAAATAGTCTTATTAACACTTCAATATTTGAATCAAAAACGATAAAATTCAACAAATACCATTCAACTTTTTCCCATAGGCATAAATTTGAAGAGATAAGGTCTATTTTATACGATTTTCTTGATAAAGGCCAAGGAAATATTGCTTTTTGACTTTGAGTTTATTTGAGAAAGCCCAAATAAAATATTTATAACAAGTAAAGTTCTTTCTAGTGTTTGTTGTTCTTGTCCGAAAACCAACATAGAAGGCCCGATTAAAAGGGAATTCGCTTTTATTTTAAGAAGAAGAACATTGTCGAGAGCCACTCGAATTTAAGGTAGCAATTAATTTTAAAAGAATTTTGAACGTCAATTAAATTTTCTCGTCTTGAGAGAAAGTTCTTAAAAATTTCAACATTGACAGTGTTACTCGAGTTTGTTTTAACTTTAGAGCTTTTCGGTTGAAAGATGAGAAAATGCTTACATTTTAAATGCCCCCATAAAATGCCTGACCTTTTTTGAACAAGAAAACCCTTCCAGTTTTTCTTTCTCTGTCATTGGCGTCCCTTAAAAAAAATATTCCAAGAATGGAGGGACAAAGTTATTTCTTTCTTAGACCATGTTAGTGTATCATTTTCTCAATTGCCAAATTAATAAAAATGTCATTTGCCTCAAATATATTTTTCTCGTTTGCTATAGACATCTGAAATTAATTAACTCATCAAGCCTCTGTGGAGGCATATCGGTCCAAAGCCACAAACTGCCATCTTGGAAAAATTAGTTAGACACTTTTCCGCCACGCGAAAACCCCATAGCTTTACTTTAATAATTTTTCTTCGTTTCCCTGAAAAATATACTATGTCACTGTCGTAAACAGACTGAAGTGAAATAAACTGGTTGGAAATTAATGTTGGAGGTTGGGTTTCTTTTTAGAAATCGACTTAAAAATTAATTTGCATAAAATACCCCTCGGCCCGGGGCCCGATACAATTAATCTTAATATACCAAACGGTTGCATGACTTAAAAATTAAAAGTTTCTCTCCCTCAAGAAATGCACGTTTTTCCCTTCCCTTGTTACGTAACCCCGCATAATAATTGGTTTGTCACATTTTCGTATCCTCCAGCATTTTTGCTAATGCAGGTGGTCCTGCAAAGAGTCACGATTGTACGATTTTAATTATCTTTCAAGATAGGGACTTTTGGGTTATTAATTTTATTCGCGCGATGTTATCGAGAAGTGGGAATTTATCAGCAGGATTTTTTTTCCCAATATCATTCAATATTCGGTACTGAGGTAGCTCTTATGATTTAGATTTTGGAAAATTTTGAAAGGTCATACATTTTTTTCTATTAAGGATAAACAGCTGAAATTTTCAGCGATTTTTATCCCAGTAGAGGACTACAATCCCTGAAAATTTCAGCTCATTTGGACTTATAATTCCAGGAATAAAATCGTGTTAAGCAACTTGAGGTACCTAATTTATCAATTTTTCAATTTTTCTGAGTGCATTTTTTCATAGATTCCGGCTTCAAATCTCAGAATAATTTAGTGTATGCAGTTGGGGGATCCCAAAGAACTAATAAACAGAAAATCTCAACAGAAAAAAATTTGATATTTCATCGTTTTAGTACTGAGGTAGCAACCTTCCCAAATAACAATCCGACGTCATTTGACGTAATATTAGATACGTTAAAAACATTCTAACTGACGTCGGCATGCGACGTCCGTAGGACTTTCTTTCGACCAAAATTCGACTAAAATGGGGAATGAAATTTCGGTCGATTCGACAACCGAATCGGACTTTGAGTCCTTAAGCGGACCTAAACACTACGTAATTTGACGTTGGGAATGCTATACCATTTCCGACTTGTTTTGGCTTTGTTTTTTAGCTACAAGTAAACAGTAATATACTAGGGATAAGTGATTTACATTACGTATTCTCGGGAGAGACGGGGAAAGATGGCTATTGATTGACTCAAACCAAGGATCATAGGCGTAAAGAGGATTGCCTATTATTGACAAGCGCCGGTACCCTTGTGACGTCACTACAGATGCGCGTCACCCTTTTGTCATACTATTAGTTGTATTCCTTTCAAGAGTTTGGAACACTTGAGCTACTCACTCCGGTGTTAGTCGACCCAGGTTTGAAAGGAACAGATGCACTGGCTTTCGTGTTTTTAAATGGTTTAGTTGGGGCTTGAGCACTTCAGGTGAAACACTTTCCGAAAGGAATAAACGCGTAACGCTTCGAAGCTGTTCCGGACCTCCTCCTAAGGAGGAATACGACTATTAGGTATCATTGAGTTTTGTGATTATTTTCGTTATTTATATATTTGTGTGCTGTGATTTTCATTGATTATACATATCTTCGAACCGTCAGATCAAAATAATATATTATATACCTAGGTAGAAAAGTTGGTTATTATATACCGAGCGCCGAGGTTTATAATGCGCAAGGTATATAATGACTTTCTTCACCGAGGAATATACCTATAGAATTTTTTTTACTACTGGTAGTAGAAATTAAAAACATGTTTGAAATTTGTGCTTAAATTACTTTTTCTGAATGTCTTGTTAAAAGTGCTGCCCTCTATCAACAGGTTATGGCAATGTCCTATACAGGAACCTGTTTTTTTTTTTTAATTGACAGGTTGAAATTAAAACTAAACCAATAGAAACCTGGAACGTCATAACAATATCCTTGCTTCATGACGTCATTTTCATTATTGACCTAGGTTTTTTTTTCATTAATTCCATTATTAACCTAGGGAGAGAAATTCAATTTTTTCCTAGAAAAATAGATTGAATAATGACTATATCTCAAGTAAGTAGTGAAAAAAATTATATTAGACGCGGACAACTATTATCATTGTGTTTTGTGATTATTTTCATTATTTAAACATTTTTGTGTCCTGTGCTTTTTGAAGTGAAACTTCTTAAGTGGCGGTGTGATATTTGGACGAAAATGGAGAGTGATTTGAGAGACGCGTCAAGTTCTGGTAAATTTCGTTAGACGAGAGAGAAGGAAAATATAACGTAGAGGGACGGAGTAAGACAGCCAATGAAAATGACAGCCAACGAACAATTGAAACAAACCAAGGAATATAAACTATTATTGTCAAGCGACGATACCCTTTTGATGTCACTTGTTACGATAAATTTATCATTTACGTAACATGTTCCATCTCTTCTTATTTTCATTATAGGGTTGTATTTTTTCCATTTCAGAATTCAAAATAATTTCTTATATTCTAAAAATATCCACAAAATTCAAATTTAAATTCAAATACAAGTGCTGCCATCTATCTATCATGTCCGTAAAGTGCGGATATCTTACCGGTACAGCCATCTAGTGCCCGATGGTTTATATTTCAAAGTATGATTTTTGGTTAATTCGCATTTGACAGTCATTTGTATTTTCATTGAAAGAAATTATATTTATCTCACTTTTAGCAAATGGATATATTTCTGTCCTTTTCTACATTCTGATTCTGAAATAATAATTTTTTGGCTTAATGATCTAACTAATTAACAGTTTTTTATTTTTGACATAACCTTAATTTAAATTAATATAATTTGTAAACAATTAAAATAATTCTAGTGGATTTTTATCCATTCTCTTTTATTCCATGCGGTCTTTCATTGGGTTTTCATTTTGAAGTTAATATGGTCTTTTGGGTGTACTCGTCTGATTGGTTGAAGCTGGTTGGAATGCAGTAAGTATAAAAAACACGGGATCGTTTTCCTGCTGGCTATGTTTTCTAAAACGCTCTCTTTCCTTGAAAAATAGTCTGGCAGGCAAGTCCACTTTATTTTTAAAATAATGTTGTGCTTTGAATTTCTGGATCCTCCCTTATAAATATTTCAATATTCAAATTATTATATCTTTATTAAGTTTTTACCTGTTAAATCTTATCTTATCTGTTTCTGGAATATAAATATTATATTTTAAGTTCTTTTTATCTAATTGTTGGCTTCCATTTTGTGTGAATTGCTTATTGGTTGGTGCCACGTTTTGTTATAAGAGGTAAGTCAAAAGATTTTTGGATTTTAAATAGGTACTGCTGCCCTGGTTTTCAGAATCAATTTTTAGTGTGGGAATATTGGACCATTTGCTCTAAACAGAGTCGGTGAGAACCAAATTTGGACTATCCCCATTAACTCCTTATTGAATCCAGGCAGAGGCCTGAACAACCATTTTCTGTTTGACTCCCTAAATTATTATCTCAACTAAAGGGTGTAATTTTTTAATAGGAATCCAGAAAGGTCAAAAATTCAGTAAAAAAGTTTTAATTAAAACATCTCAAGAATTTTGACACATTCTGGATTTGATTAATTTCAACCCTAGGTTTATCTAGTATCTGTGGTAGCTACCTTAGTTCGAGAGGAAAATTTTGTCTATTTAGGGGAGAATCCAGAGATTTCATATCTTATTTTTTTTACCAACTTAATTTTGGCTTATATTTTTGCCTGCCAGAACTCTTATCAAGAAAGCAGCATTTTGCTCAATTATAACGAGCATTATAATCATTTTAATTAAATCTTGTTATTATTTTATTTTACTGTTATCATTATCTTATCTTATTCTTAATTATTCAATATTTTTTTATATATATAAAAATATTAATTTTTTCTACTTGCAATAGTTTTTATACCTGATTCTGTTGAAAGGAGTGTCTGTGCAACAATCATTTTATACTAAATTTCAATTTCAATTTCCTATGCAAGACACTCACTTTTTGACAGGATTCAGGAATTAAATGTTCCAAATATGTGATGTCAGATTCACCAGAACAACCAAGCTGTCAACTGTACATTTTACAGAAAATAACATTTTACATAACATTGTACACAAAATACAATTATTGTTTGTTGGATGTTGAATGGTTTCATTTGCACACAAAGGGGCTACACGTTATCTTAATTTTTCTTTGAATTTACGACCCTAGGTTATCTTTTCTTAAAGTATACAAATTTCTAGTTTATTTGTAACACACTACTACAACTACCTACCCTAAAAAATTTCAAAATGGAATTTTTTTAGAATTATTGGTACAAGCACTGTATCTGTGTCGAGCACCCTAACTGTTCCGTATGTAAGATTCCAAAAAATGCCAAGGAATTCCGAAAAATTCCATTTTGGAATTTGTTGGCATTTTTTTGTTAATTTCTCTTATTTCTTTTATTCATTGTTTTTTTTTATCTTTTTTTTTTGATGTGAAACTTTTTAACGGCAGTCTGATACCTATTTGGACGAGAATGGAGAGTGATTTCACGCGTAACGTTTTGGCAAATTTCGTTACACGACAGAGAAGAAAGATATAACCTAGAAAGACGAAAACGGAAAAACGATTGACACAAACCAAGGATTAGGTATAAGCAAAGAGGATTGCCTATTATTGTCAAGCGTCGATACCCTTGTGTCGTCACTACAAATGCGCATTTGTGTCCTTCGTCCTTACCCCGACTCATACGTGAGCTTGAAAGGTGTATGACGGGAGCCGATAATTAATTTTCACTTCTACCACGTGTACGACGCTGCACATGATATTTTTTTTCTTTCATAAGTAAACAAGATTCAAATTGTCTAGACTGAGCAAATAAGCTTAACGCAGATATTCATTAAATTAAATTACGCAGCCTCAAAATACAATCCAAAAAAAAAAGGGAGGCGACATTCTGATGAAAAATTCACCCTATAACATGTCGGAACGCCCCCAGACTTAATTTTTTGTTCTCCCAAAGTATCGGCCTAAAAATCAGAAATAATTACAAAGAGAATTGGGATAATTAAAAAAAAAATAAAAATTGTTACCACCGAAAAAATGAAGCTGAATTTAAAAAAGGACCCTTCGCAAAATAAAATATCCTAATGCTCGAAAAGATATTAAACTTTTTGATTTGGGCGATTTTTTGCCGGGCGCCGACATAAAAGAAGAAAGTATTAAACTTTTGCCGGAGAAAAAACTGATATCGCATAATGTCTTTGAGAGTTACCACTAGAAAAAATTATTATATGAAATATTATAAAATGCCAGGCAAAAGTGTCTAGACTTACAAACAACTCAAAAAGTATCTATACCTATATTGATACGAAATATGGAGTTGATAAATGAAATTGAAATATAGATAGGTTTTATATTATTAAACTTTTGACATATTTTGTTGAAATCTACTCTCTTGTCCCTTGTTAAAAATACATATAAGTTTTTTCTGCTGCTAAGTTCGGATTTCCTTCCTAGGTCCTTTAGGAATTCTAGGATATCTAGCGGTTCCAGGGCTGGAATGTCTTCCAACTGTATGAAAGAACTTCCCAGATTCTTCATCCTTGAGCGACTAACGGCATCGCAGTTTTGTAGAAGATGGTGGGGTATCTCTTCTTCGTCTTCACAGAATCTGCAGGTGCCACCTTCTTCCAACCCTAATTTCTGTAAGTGTTTCTCAAGTCTGCAATTCCGAGAGAAACCCGGTTAGTCTTGAGACCATTCTTGCTAAGGTTGACCAGCAGTTCTGATCTTTTCTGGTTGGAGTTGCCCAATAGATCTTTGGCCTGTCGTGGTCCTGGCTGTTCTTGCCATTGTTGTTCCTCAGGCGGTTCTCTTCCTTTTTGAGGATTTTCTGGAGGTTCCTGCCCGAAGGGAGTAGACGCCAGTGGTGGATCCAGGGGGGATTTCAACTGATTGGGTGATTCTGACTGCCTTTTGGTTGTAATTTGATGGCGGCTATTGATTTTGGTGATTGATGCAGTATACAATTTTAAATTTTGATATTTGAGTATAATTGAGTTTCTTTTTTTAGAATAAGTCTGTGATACTATATTCCTCAATGACATTCTCTCGCAATAAGTAAATATTTTATACCTAGGCACAGGATCATTTTTTATATTTTCCCACCCTCCTTAACTTTTTTGTGCCACTGTGTAAAGAGAAAAATGTAAATAGAAAAGGTGTATAACTTGAAAAATAGTTCTCAGAAAACATAGTATGTTTATACAGGGTATTGAAAAAGTTTCAAAAACAAAAAAATATATAATAATATATTTTTTAAATGGGATACCCTCTATATTATTGGATATTCGGATTCTACGTAAAATTTTGAGCAGATTTCATGTGATATACACTATACCTAAGTTCAACTGTTTTGGAAATATTGACAGTTGAAATTTGACTTTTTTTGCAACTTTGATAGGCTGTAAAACCTAAACGGTTAATTTTACAGCAAAACTGATTTTACATTCTCATTTTAAGTGTTTCATAAGCTATCCTTTGGCACTAATTTTCACTTTAACCGGAGATTACATTAATTTAATTGAAATTTTCAATCATGGATTAAATTCAAACTTCAAAGTTGGTGTCAAATGATAGTCTATGTAAATCTAAGATGTGAATGTAAAATCGGTTTTGCTGTAAAATTAACCCTTTAGGTTTTACAGCCTGACAAAGTTGCAAAAAAATCAAATTTCAACTGTCAATATTTCCAAAACAGTTGAACTTAGGTATAATGTATTGAGGAAAACCACCTATTTAAAATATTATTTCTTTAAATCTTAACTTTTCAAAAAAACGTTTACTGAATAAAAATAAATGTTGCAACCATATAATACGACGTCAAGTAGGGACGAACCTAGAGGCACCTCAAAAAAAGCGTACGAAGGGGAGATAGAGAATACGCAACTAGACTAGAGAACAAGCTGGGACTGGTACCTTGGAAGCGTGTCGTGTGTCGTAATTATTCATTATTCAATTTTTATTTTTATTTTGCATTAAATTGATTGTTCAATCCAATTTGTTATTAGTGTGTGTATCAAGGAGAGATCACAGGTCAGTTGAATAATTGTTATTTTGTTTTTGAGAGTTCAATTATTTATACAAGTGTCATGTTTTCCATTTCTATGTTTTTTTGTTTGTTTATAACATTTTTTTTATATAACTTGTGCATTGTTCATGTATTTAACAAGAATCGTTTCATGCTGCAAACAACACAGATAAAAAAGTAAATTAAAACCTAATAAATTATGTGCTGTCTTTTTGTGCTGAGGCTTTGATTTTGTGTATTCCGAACGTACATTAGGGTCTTGTTGAATTTAGTAACATTTTCCTACCCTGACGAGAGAATATCCTAGCAAATTGAAATAATCAATCTAGAGATATTGACTCAAAAACAACTATAGCTGAGTAGCTTCCCGTATGGGACCTCAGTACCTGCTGGGAAACTGGTTAACTAACAAAACAAAAAAAACTCTTCAGTATTGAATATAGGTAGTGTTGATTGAATGTAGTGTGTGTAATTGAAATTTTAGCACAAGAACAGGGGCGGTCCCTAATTTAAATTTTTATTGACTTAAATTATTGAATTAATGACTCACAATTATTATTAAAATGACACAGTATGTTTGGATTTTTGAGGAATGTAGATCGAGGGTTTCTCTGCCGTGCTCTTTCCCCTCGTTAGTTCCAGGATGAGAACGGTACGATTTACTTCAATGATAGCAGTTTCTCAAATTTCTCGTTTTTTTACATGTCACAACTTCCCTTAAATTTCCCTAATAATATTTGCTATGTCGGGCGCATGTCCAGTAAGTAAAATTGGGCAAGTTTTCACAAAGTAGGTCCTATTTGTTTTTCATTTTGTTTTTCAGAAGATTTGTTGTTTAAAAGGTAATCAAAATTCTCATCGTTCAGTCTTACTGAACGAGCCCGGGTATGTTATACTACAGTATATCACATGAAATCTGCTCAAAGTTTGACGTAGAATCCAAATATTCAATACGTAATATACAGGCGGGTGTCTCATAAAATAAATATATTTTCTTGTTTTTTAAACTTTCTGCAATACCCTGTATGAACAAATGTTTTCTGGAAACAATTTTTCAACCTATACACTTTTCCTATTTATTTATTTTTTATACACAGTGGCACAAAAAAGTTGAGGGAGTGGGAAAATATAAAAAATTACCCTGTACAACCAAATATTGACATCAAATATCGTTAAAGGGTCCAAAAAAGGGGCGTGGCTCCCTAAAATATTTCGCCTTCGGCGATTAGCCTCCGGCGGCTACTAAATGACCACGTTCTCAGGTTGATAAATTGATGACCCAAGAGCTCAATGCTTTGATAGCTGCTTGGCTGTCAGACATTATTACAATCTCTCGTTTTTGATAACTTCTGGTCAAGTTGAACTGCACGCATCTTCCGATCGCATGAAGTTTCGCTTGAAATATGCTTGGTGATTTTCCCATTGGCTCCGAGTATCTGGTTTGTGGCCCGAATACTCCGGCTCCACTTCCCTCAGCAGTTTTGGAACCGTCTGTGTATCATTTGGTGGTGTTTGCTATAAGGGATTTAATAGATTTTATGTTCCATCTGTTTTTTGTACTTAGATGGAGAAGTTGTTCTCGAAACTGAATTTATCAACAATAACGTTTTTTGGTAGATGAGGTGTGCACAGTTTGGGAGAAGAAAAGTTCTGCCAAAATGCGTTTCCCCTTGTAAACCTATCATCGCCAATCTGAGAAATGATCCACTGGCAACCCGCTTCACTATTATGTGGGTCTAGGCTGACTTCCAGTGTCGCGATTGGCATGATCTTAGGAAACAATCAACCACTAGATTCCAAAGGTGAGAGTATCCCTCCTTGTGGACATCCTCGAGTGAAGTTAACTGTATAAAGACCTTACAAACGCTAATAGCATTTTTATTTTTGTACTTACTCTCTTCATTAGAGTCGGAAAAACGGAAACATTAAAATTTTTGATGAGTCATTTAGTTGAGATTCGCGATCTAAAAAAAAAAATAAACTTGGACGCTGTCCGAAAAGTAGTAGCGAATAACTTAAGCCATCATTCATATACCTGTCTAGATATATCTGTCTCAAAAATGATACTGTGCTAAATGCACTGAGACGTGGATGAAGATGTTTTTAAAGTGGACAAACGGAATATAAAATTCAATTAATTAATTGCATCAAAAGCACAAAATCAATATTACATTATTATTACTTACATTCAAATTAATCCATGTAAGTCTCCCCCATAAGTTTAACTAAATCACCAGGGGGTTAATACACCAATTAACCTTCTTAGGGCGGAGAACCTTTTCATGTTGCATATTGTCTTTTGTGTTAGCCCCATCAAAGAAATCAGGCCGCCTAGTGTCGATAGACACTCTGACTCGGTAATTGAGCAGTAATGAAATTGTTCAGTGAATGTTGCGAATGACAACGAGGAAATTGGTTT
This sequence comes from Ceutorhynchus assimilis, assembly GCA_917834065.1. Classification (NCBI taxonomy): domain Eukaryota; kingdom Metazoa; phylum Arthropoda; class Insecta; order Coleoptera; family Curculionidae; genus Ceutorhynchus; species Ceutorhynchus assimilis. Next base: position 13,744,831 of record OU892281.1, read on the forward strand.
TTTGATGTCGCCTCGTACGCAGAGACAGCGACTACAAAGAGAATGCATAATCTAATCTTTTAATATGTTTTTATATGTTATGTGTTTATAGTTTGTACTACGATATGAATTGAAATATTATAAAATTAAAGCTGTGATTCGAATCAGTTTACAACATCAATGGCAATAGAATCTTTTTCAGATTCTAAAAATATAGAAGTTTTTCTGTTGAAGCCATTCTACTAGAAGCTAGCGAACTGTTAACGATAACCCAATCTGAATGAATTCTTGGGTGTTCGGTTCGTGAACAGTTCGCTAGCTTCTAGTAGAATTAAGCCAACAGAAAAACTTGAATATTTTCAGAATCTGAAAAAAATTCTATTGCCACTGATGTTGTGAACTGATTCGAATCACAGCTTTAATTTTATAATTTTTCAATTCATTCTCAAGTAAAATAGAATTGGAAATGGTGCTGATCATCTGCACTCAGGACATTCCAAAGATACAGAACACAAAGATATTATAGTTCTCGCACATCAAAGAAGTAGAGAATGAGTCAGAAAGAAACTCCAGAAAAACTGTTGATGCATTAAATGGAAGATTAAAATCAAGTCAACGAAGACTCTTTGTCAGAGGACAAGGACGATTGCATTGATCGACAAGTTCATGTTAACTCTACGAGTACGAACGCAATAAAAGTGTATCATTCCCTTACTAGGGACGGAAGTTGAAAAAAGAAAATAACCAAAAAAGAAGAACTCTCCCGTATCGTTGAGACGAGAGACTAATTTTCTCTCAAACATTCGAGACAAGACAAGAGAGAGCGTATTCTCGTCTAGTTTCGTCTTGCGAAATCACTAATTGTAAGGTGTTGCTACCAGTGCAATTTGCATAAAAAGCATAATAATTTTTTTGTAAATAATAAGGCTGTCCTACATTAGCAACACCTTATACATAAAAAAAAAAAAAACATTAAACTAACTACAACATCTGCTGGTTTTGCATAAATCCTTCAGAAAAAATCACTTATCTTTCAGAAACGTTATTTTGCCTTTAATAAGCTACTTTACTCTTTGCATTAAAGCTAATGGTAATGGTGGCTTATAAATATATGTAATTAAATCGAGAACAGAAAAAAAAGACACACATCAAATTGGATCGTTTTCATCAACTGAAATTCTCCAGACTGTAAGTAATCCTCATGCATTAAGTTACCATGGACAGTTTTACGGTTTTCTTTTCGGAAAAAAAAAGGAAACTTTGCTCATCGGGTTGGAAAAGTTTTCATTAGGCGAGAATGTGTGTAACGTTATTTGCCGTTGTGGCTCGTTTAAACTTTGACCTAGATTTTCAATGTCAGTACCTACCTGAAGTTGGAAATTAGTTGGCGAATTGAATGGCGACCTCATTTTTGCTTACACCGAAACCAAAATATTTAATGACGGTCTAATTAAAAAGTTTTTCTAAACGATGCTCAACTGTTGAATATTTTGCTATGGTTAGAAAGCCTTGTATTAGTCAACTTATTATTATGTATCTTTCAAATGTCCAAATGCCATTAAATTTTATCTAAAAGCTACCTAAAAATGATATTGTCTTGTCCCCCCAAAAAAAAAAACGACTTATATCTTTAATCCGCATAGCTTCCCATCAGACTACACCATTTAGGTACCTTCAAAAACAAACCAGCTTTTATTAAATTCAATATTATTCTATATAATAATCTTATCGTTTCTGACCCGAACCGAAAACATATTAAGACTTTTTACAGCTAAGTGACTTTCAAAATTGATCTGCCAGATTATGCAGGCGACACGTTTACAACGCGAGATCGGATTAAAAGAAAACTGATGCACCAGAGGCTTTCTTTTTGACAAGGGTCAACTGCCTCCCGTTGAGATAAGTAAGAATAAAAATGTTATAAAATGTTTTTTAATGAGTTTTTAGGATGAAGGTGTCATCGAATTTTGCATTTATAAGCGAACCAGATGCGAAAAGCTTGAACGGTTCATTTGGCACAGTGGCTGTAGATAGCATGCTTCAACAAATTGTTCCTATAGGATTTCAATGGCTCACATGAGAAACTTCTTTCGAAAACTTCATAACCATTCAATCTATTTGTATCTTTTGCGACGAACAAAATGGCTTTATTAGCGAAAAAAGCCTGCCGCTGGCCGTCTTTGTTAAATTGAAATTGATAAAGTAGTTTTTGTCTTGTCCTAAATTTTGATTAATGATGCGGCACGAATAACCATTAGTTAATTTTGTGAGTAATATTTTATGTCTCGAGTGAATCAAACAAACTAGTTTAGACTTTATGTAAAAATTATTCATTATAAATAATTCCCAAAACTAGCAAATTATTTTTTTGATTAGCATCTTCGCTAACTAACAAATTACCATCAATCAACCTACGTTAAAAAAAAAAAAGAAATTATTCCTATAACAAATCCGGTAAGTTATGAATCGACAATCATTTTGTAATGTTTTTGTGTTCGGTAAAACGCAGCCAAAAAGACGCGGACGAATAAGCCAGGGGCCTCTTTGTTGGCTATGAAAGTGATAAAGTAGTTTTTGTCTCATCTCAAATGTTGATTAATGACGTGGCTTGTAGTCGATTAGCTTAACGACCTGCATTTGTAAGTTAACTTAGAATTAAACGCGTTATATCGTCATCATATTTACCAACGATTTCAGAAAGAATAAAAGGATTTTGGTATAATATCTGTCAAGTTTTGTACAATTTTTGAAATGAAATATCTATTAAACCAATAAATTGTTCAAACAGTTTATAAGGTATTCGCATCAAATCGATTCAATTCCAGGACCAAAACGTGAGAAAGTTAACTCTCTGGGGTTGCCAGGAACCAAAAAGTACAGGAACTGGTGCAAAACGGTTCTACTGCATCTCTGGTTGGATCAGAACCCGCGACCAGAACCATAGAAGTTCTTGTGAAAGAATAAACTCGAGGAACAAATCTACAAGAGGATTGATCAGATGACCTTCCAGATAGCTCATAACATCTTGAAGCTGAATTCTTGGAGCTCCAGGATTGTTCTGGAACTCTCAACCCTTAAAAAGTAAATCCAAAAAATCGGAGCTTTTGCATGGGGAAAGGCTTATCCGCATATATTTGCACTTTAAGACAAGAGAACCTATAGATTCGTGGAATCGTGGAATTCAAAAATAAGGATAACGTGTGGCGCCTTTGTGTGCCAATGAAACCACTCAAATTCCAACAAACAATAATTTTATTTGATATTTCTTCACAATGTAACAATGTTACTTTTCTTTAAAATTTGACAGTTAACAGTTTGGTTGTTTTGGTGAATCTGATACAATATGTACCTTTACAATCCGGAGCTCTTCAATGGATGTTGGGGTTTCACTTTCGTGAACTGGAGCTCTTCGTGTTGTTTCCTGTATTTAGGAAAGAGGATAGATTGCTGGTGTGACGTCACTCCAGCTGATCTAGACTCCAAATAGTGATCTTTTATGTCGAGTAGGTACCCAGAAAAAAATAAGGCAGTATCAGGTTCACCGAGATTTGGAATATTAAATCCCTGAATTCTGTCAAAAAACGAGTGTCTTGCAAAGAAGATTTAAATTGAAATTAGTTTATTATAAAACTATTGTTGTGCAGACACTCCTTTCCAACAGAATCAGGTAAGTATGAGCAACTATTGCAAATTGGAAATAGTATATTATATGCGGAGGTGGAAAGTGTTTCATTATTGTCGAGAGATACTATGGTTAACCGAGGTGCGAAGTGCCGAGGTCAACCAATTCTCGAGACAATAATGTGAAAACTTTCCACCGAATTATGTATACTATTTTATTTTAACCATTAATTATTCAAAAAAATAAGGTAAAAATATGATAATTGACATCTTATGAAATTTCAACAATATAAACACATGTGACATCTAGTACTAAATTGCACCTGGATTTGTGTTCAGGTGTGAAAGAACAATTTATCAGGGCGGAAAGTTAGTTCTCCAGGCCGAATTTGACAGAAGAAGTCACTTTCGGCCTGCTTTAAAGTGAACAAATGTAAAGTGACATTTTCGAACCTCCAAATCAGTAAGGAATGTGAAAATTACACATATGGTTCAAAATAAAGTATTTTATTTTAAACCATATATGTAATTTCCACATTTCTTACTGGTTTGAAGGTTCGAAAATGTCACTTTACTTTTGCTTACTTTAAATCAGGCCGAAAGTGACAATTCTTTCACACCAAAACACAAATCCAGCTGCAAAGTTTGTATGTAGAAGTAGATTTCACATGTGTTTATATTGTTGAAATTTCATAAGATGATGGTGGGTGTCAGAGTGTCAGTCGAAATTCCATTTTTTTCAAATTTTTTCCTTTTCATATGTCATATTTTTTTTCAATAATTGAAGGTTCAAAATGAAATAGTATACATATTTCGGTGGAAAGTTTTCACATATTGTCTCGAGAATTGGTTAACCTCGGCGCTTCGCACCTCGGTCAACCATAGTACCTCTCGACAATAATGAAACACTTTCCACCTCCACATTTTTCTATGAGTATTGATAAATGTGGATGATTACTCATACAGTTATTTTTTTTTTTATTACTTAATTGTTTTCACCAATGAAACTATCCTGGTCCCATTACTCCACTATTTAAGAGCCAATCAGAAAATTCGACAGTTTGACAACATACTTCAATTTTCCAATCGGTTATTTTGACAGCTGATTTGGATAAGACTTGTGCTAATCTAACCTCACTTTGTCCACCAGCTGTCAGAATTGTCAATTGATTTTGTTACCAAAATTAAATAAAAAACCATATGACTCGTGCCTATTATTTATTAATCATAGAAAAAGTATAGTATTCTACTCGTGGGTAATGGCAATTACTCACTCGGATGATTACACTACTCGCCTGCGACTCGTAGTGCAAACTTCATCCTTCGTGAGTAATAGCCATCATTACCCGCTCGTTGAATAATATACTAATAATATAAAAAAACAATTAATTAATTTGAAAAAAAAAAAAATTAAATAATAAAGTCGTAATAATTAAGTAAGTATACAGCAAGATTAAAGATAGATGTTCGTTATAATTCAGCCGAATGCTGCTTTTCTAGCAGTCGCACTAAACAGGCAAAATTTAAATAAAAATAATGTAAGAAAAATTGAACAAGATAAACAAAATAACTTTCTAGATTTTTCCAAATCTTCCTTTTCAAGTTAAGGTACCTACTATAGGTATCACAAGATAAAACTGAGGGTGAAATTAATTAAATCCAGAAATGTCAAAATTCTTGAGATGTTTTAATTAAAACTTTTTTAAATTAATTTTTGACCTATCTGGATTTCTATTTTAAAAATTACACCTTTTTTTCAGCACACTCTTTCTCGAGAAGAAAATGAAAGAGTCGAACAATAAATGGCTATATAGGCCTCTGCCTGGATTCAGTAAAATGTTGATAGGGCTGGACACACAAATTTGGTTTACACCGACTCTACTTAGAGCAAATGGTCCAATAATCCCACACTAACAATTGATTCTGAAAACCAGAGCAGCAGTACCTATTTATTAGCCAAAACTCTGAATTGACTCACCTCAGAAAAACGTGGGACCACCAGAATGGAAGCACACAATTAGATAAAAAAATTAAAATATAATATTTATATTTCAAAGGTAGATAAGATAAGATTTATCAGGTAAAAACTCAACAGTGACTTGATAGTGAAATAAATTGAAAAATATTAAGGGAAAATCTAGATATCTGAAGAAAAAAATTACAAAAAATGAAATCGACTCGCCTGTTTAGTAGTTCTGCCAGGAAAGAGACCGTTTCAGAACCTAAACCCTGCACGAAACCAATCTTGTGTTTTTTTTTTATACTTAACTGCGTAGTAGTCATCGACCAATCAGAAGACAACACTCAACACACACAAAAGATCGTGCTTACTTCATCAATGAAAAACCACGTTGATTAAAATGGAATAGATAAAAACACACTAGAATTATTTTAATTGTTTACAAATTACAATAACTTAAATTAAGGTTATGTTGAAAACACAAAAACACTAATTAATTAGGTCATTAGGCCGAAAATAATTATTTCAGAATCGGAAATTAGAGAAAGACAGAAATATACGTATTTGCCAAAGAGAGAAATAATAAAAATCATATTTTAAAAAATATATTTATCAGGTACTAGATGACGGTACCTTCTTTCAATAACGGATATTTGCATTTTTATGCTCATTATGAATAGATGACAGTATGCAGGTGCCTAAATATAATATAATATAATATACTGATACTATATTGATTGATACGATATTGAATTAATTACATTTTGTAGATACTTTTTAATTACTGTAGGCTTTGTCTCCAGGATATCAATAGATATGGTGTAGACCAGCAACACGTGAAAAGGTAGTTGACAGTAGTTGTCTCAGAGACAGATAATTTTATAAGTTTGTCAATTTTCATTCAATTTTTCACAATTAAAAAGTATATATTATTGATTACAGAGTGAACTTTCATTTAAAATTTTTGATAAACTCGCTAAGGCCTCCCACAAACTTCAGAAGTGGGATAATGGATGGATAATTGTGGCAATTAGTGAGACAACGAAGCCTATTTATGCCGGTGCAAAATTATGGTTTGCATCTTTATGGCTATCGCCTAAATTTATGAAACAAAATGAACGACGAGTACGACGACTGCAGAAACGTGCGGAACGAAGAATTTGAAGCTTTTGTTGCAATCAATATGGATCAACCTCCACCTAATTTGAATGCTCAACATCCAAATCGGATCCAGGTAGAGTCACAGCAGGATCCAGGACAGTTAATTAACGTTGTTAACATGCTTGTTCAGCAAAATGCACAAATGCTGCAGATGTTACAATTGCAAGAGCAGGCTCAGGCACAGCAGAATGTTGCAGCAGCAGCTCAAGTAGCAAATAATTTAGTGAACAACAATCCTCAAAATGGAATATCGAACTTCAATATTATGCCCGACTTATCTAAAACCATTGATAAGTTTAATGGAGAACAGGACTCAAACCAAGCAAAAATTTGGCTCCAACAACTTTCATTTAAAATTTTTGATAAACTCGCTAAGGCCTCCTACATTAATTACTTAAGTTATGAATTATTATTTTGCTGATTCTGAAATGGCAAAAATACAACTTGATAATGAAAATTAGAAAAAATAAAACATATTACGAAAATAATAAATTTATCGTTACAAACCATGTGACCAATAACTTTTGAAGCTCTTATAGGTGTTTAATAAAGCCCCGCTCAGAAACTTATGGGACATATAACTGCCCATGTGACACGAAGTAGTGCCCGCACTGAAAGTAAGGTGTAAACTAGCCATTGAAATATTCATGAAAATATGATTTTTGTGTAATTTGGGGAAGCTGGAATACATCGATGACTCACTTTGACAAAACGATACAAGTTTCCAAAAAAAATCAAGTACTCTGAACAAATAGACCTGAGCATGAAATATCGACTCACATAAAAAGCCATCGTCATAGAAATGAGAATATCCTGCTACATCTTTATTATTTCTTGCAATAGACATTTCCAATTAATTTACAATTTTTGCGGTGCCCCCTGATGGCTCGACCAAACAAAAAGCCAAACCAAACGGAGAAAGGCCATTCTCGAGGAAATCAATTACGAATGTTTTCCCGTCCCGACAAAGAAACTGAAAATTATATCACAGTCAGCCTTTTCAATAATTTTTCTTCGGTCTTGACACGAAAATATACTCGCTATGTCACTGTCATATGCAGCGCGCGCGCCGTAAAAAGAAACCCAAACTGCGAAAAGTAAAGTATTATTTTTCCCTTTTCCGGATCTTATTGTTGGACGGTTTGTGTGGAGTAGCTGAAAACAATGGGTGATGGATTTTTCCAACATTACGTTTGTTAAAAGATACAGTAATATTGTCGTCCATCAACGAACAAAATAATAAATCATCGACACGTGAAACATCTCAATCCTTACAAGTTTAATAGAAAAATAATACAAGGGCTATCCGAAAATAATTATAAGGTTTTCAAAACTCTTATAAATCACTTGGCGAATAAAGTAGTGACGGATCGGCTGGGAAGGGCCCCCTTTCATAAATTATTTTCTAGACTATAAAACGTCAAAGGCGAAATATTATATTATATTTAGGCACCTGCACCACTATCGATCATTTTTGTCAAATTATTTTTTTTTTGTAGGTATTATTAAGAAATCATCCTCTTACGTGCCAGGTATAAACAGTGTAATAATTATCATAAAGCACAGCCCCTTAAAATTTAAATATTTATTTTTAATCAAGGGAAATATTAATTTTTTGATTATCAAATTGAGGCATGTAACCCTTGGAAGAATTTCTCTGAAAAGTAATTTTATTTCTCGAGTTTATAAACAGACGAGTTCGACCTTTTGAGTAAACTTTGTAATATTGAATTACTAAATTATTCTTATCTCGTGAAATATTAGTTTTAAAAGTAATTAGGTACCGATGATTGATCGACGAAGTTTGAATTCATTTTTCTGAGCCCCATTATGCCTGAACGCTTTTTTGATTAGGGAAATTTGAACTTGTCATGAGTTTTTTTATTTATTTATGTGTAGGCTGAATAAAATATTCTAATTCCTTTGTCTGTCACACGCACAAGAAAATAACCCTCGCCAAAGGGAAAATAAACCTTAAGAAAAAAGTCCTTACTTATATTATCGTTTGCCTCGACGAGAGTGAAAAATAATATTTATTCTCTTTTACATAACAAACAATCCAAATAAAAGTCAACACGAAAGAAGTTTTCCGAAAGTGGTTTGCCGGCCCTTTGTCGAAGTCTTACAAACAGAAAAAAATCTCGAACCAACAATTTTAAGCTTAGAAAGAAAAAATATTTATGTAAATTATTCTTCTAGACGACCCAAAAGAATTTGAAAACATTATTGAAAATATCCGTTTACAAACATCTTGGTTGATATTGTAATAAGCCCCCCACTCGTACTTTTTGATTGCCCCCTGTAACTACACTTAAAGAAGCCAAAAAATTGGACTATTTTCAAGATGATCTGAATCACGAAAATTCGAGCGTGTTAGAGAAGGACGCACATGACTTCAAAAGGACGGTGCGCACCGCGTAAAGCTTAGTCCTCATAATCGCGAATTGCGAACTTTTTTTCTGCGGAATTGTTCCTATTGGTCCAAATTATTTGAAATTATAATGGCGGGAAAATCATTTAACTTCTTGCGGCATCGCAAAAAAGTAAAATTAATTCAACTTTTTGACGAATAATCTGGGAAGAAGTGAGGTTATGCCAGTTTATTCGCCAAAAACTTAAATTATTTTTACTTTTTTGCGATGCCGCAAGAAGTTTAAAACATTCGCGAGATTTTCCCGCCATTATAATTTCAAATAATTTGGACCAATAGGAACAATTCCGCAGGAAAAAAGTTCGCAATTCGCGGTTATGAGGACTTAGCGTAAGGATCAGTTCTGATTGACGTACGACAAGTGCAGTATGTGAAGTCAGGAACTAAATAACCACGTTCGAAAATAATCGTGCCGTATAAGCTTTATTTGGAGTAGTTCGGAGTGTAAAGTAGTGTTAAATTTCGTTTGATTTTTATGTTATTGTGTTTAATAAAATTTGTTAAAGTTCGAAAAAGTAGTCTCACTTATCTGCGAACCCGTATAAGTAACAATATAAACGATATTTTCCCTGATGATGGTTAGCCTCATCGCGTACTCTCTCTATTTTCTTCTCCAGTTTTCTATATTTCGTTTCGACTATCCCTATTACGGCTTTAATATCTGTTCCTATATTGTCTCTGACCAATCCTATACTCTGTTTTTTAATCCCAGGGCAGGGTAATATAAATTTGTCAGAATGCATTAAGTAGTTCATTCATCACTGGGGTGCCTACATAAAAAGAAAAATTAGGGAAATATTGATACGAATGCAAGCAGATTATTGTAGTATAACATACCCGGGTTCGTTCAGTAAGATTGAACGATGAGAATTTCTATTACCTTTAAACAACAAATCTTCTGAAAAACTGAATGAAAAACAAATAGGACCTACGTTGTGGAAACTTACTCGATTTTACTTACTGGACATGCGCCCGACATAGCAAAGATTTAGGAAATTTAAGGGAGGTTACGATATGTAAAAGAAACGAATAATTTGTGAAACATCTACTTTATTATTAAAGTAAATCGTACCGTTCTCATCCTGAAATTAACGAGGGGAAAGAGCACGGTAGAGAAACCCTCGATCTAGCATTCCTCAAAAATCGAAACATACTGTGTCATTTTAATAATAATTGTGAGTTATTAATTCAATAATTTAAGTCAATGAAAGTTTAAATGAGGAACCGCCCCTGTTCTTGTGCTAAAATTTCAATTACACACACTACATTCAATCAACACTACATATATTCAATACTGAAGAGTTTTTGGTTCGTTAGCCAGTTTCCCAGCAGATACTGAGGTCCCATACGGGAAGCTACTCAGCTATGGTTGTTTTTGAGCCAATATCTCTAGATTGATTATGTCAATTTGTTAAGATTTTCTCTCTTTCTGAGGTTTTAATTTACTTCTTTATCGGTGTTGTTTACAGCATGAAAAGATTTTTGTTAAATACATGAACAATGCACATGTTATCAAAAAAATAAACAAACAAAAAAACATAAAAAAGGAAAAAATGATACTTGTATAAATTGAACTCTCACAAACAAAATAATAATTATCTAACTGACCTGGTGATCGCACCTTGACACACACACTAATAACAAATTGGATTGAACAATCGGTTTATTGCCTAATAAAAATAAAAATTGAATAAAAAATAATTACAGACACGCGATACGCGTCTAACGGACCAGCCCCAGCTTGTTCTCTAGTCTCTCTAATGCCTAATCGCCTCTTCTCTAGCTCCCGTTCGGTTTGGTACCCTTTCAGTACGCTTCGCGGCGCATACAAGGTTGCAACATGTATTTTTATTCAGTAAACGTTTTTTTAAAAAGTTAACATTTGAAGAAATAATATTTTAAATAGGTGGTTTTCCTCATTATATTAGTGTTGAAATCATTTACCGGCGCCGGCGCTTATGGGTAGTATAATTGACAAAAATACGTCTCATGAAAACCGAAAACCCAAGTATTCTTTAAACTGGTATTTCTCTTTGGAATACTGTCATTTTGAGGAACACTTAGCATTAAAGCTTCCCTAAAATAGTTGATGGAAATGGCCATAAGGGATTGATTTTTCGTACCCAGTCATTGAAAAATAAACTCATGAAGATTGACTTTTCCTTACATCGTTCCTATGTCGCCTTGGACTTTTTTGTCGAATATTCTGGAAAAATCCGGCAATCCTTTCAATAACTTGCCCTCTTTGTGCTGTTTCTTCCTGTTTGAATCTTCTTCCAAAATTAATCTTACGTCACAATGAAGAAAAATTTTTAACATTATATTGTTCAAATTTCAGTTTATAAACTTTTTGTCCCTTTTCAGTCTCTGAAACTACTTCCCTCTTTGCCTGAATCTTATGTTAATTTGTACTTCCATATTATATAAACTTAACTTAAATCTACTTCAACATAATACCCATTAAATTTCTGCTTGTTTTAGTAGACCCTTTCCATTACAACACTTTAATCCGAAAAGGGGTGTATAATCAGAAGACTAATGATTTTAAGCACCTTGTTTCAATTTTAGAGCCCAAAGGGCGTGGAACTTTATTTTATTTTTTTAATTGCCTCTCGTAACTCGGTTAACTTATTTAAAATTAACCATCAGTATGGGCACTATAAATGTCTAAATAATTAAAGATTAAATGTCTTTAATCCGACATGATGCAATAAGATTGTAATACAAATGCACCTGCTGAGTAAAAGCAAATGTTGACCAGCCAAAAATATTCGACCGAAGGGATACCTACATGCATTTACAGAAGCATTATTGAATCAATTTGGTCCAAGATGCGCTCGTTTATTTTCAATATTAATATTAAAACGTGTTCCTTTTGCGGATCGACCCGAATATACCATAAGATATGAAAAATTGAATTCAGTTTCGCATTATTCAAAGGGACCGCCACATACAGAGAGGCGGTGTGTTCGTTTTTTTTTTTCGTGTCATGTATAATCTTCAACCAGGAACGGTTTTGATATAGGTACATATGTTTGAGATATTTAACAAGAAATACATTATTTATGGGTTTGTTCCACGAGATTCGTGGGGGCTTATTAAAAAAAATAACAAGACGATTAAATTATAATAAAAAATATGACTCGAATAAATTTGTGGAGGAATAATAAAAGTTAAGTCAAAGTTACTTGGAAAAAACTAATTTAATTTTTCTATCAAAAGCCAATCAACGAAATTGACGTAATTTCCAACCCCGGGAAGTTTGTTAGAGTTTTTTTTGAGATCAAGAAAGAACAACAAAATAAAAACTGGCCTGATAGCAGTTATAATTTTCGACCTCACAACTTTTTGGTGGTTGTTCAGACAAATAACATTTAACTTTTGAATGTTTTCTCTAACTCTCTTGTCTGGATCTATATTATATTGTTTCGGAATTGATTGTTTATTGCAAAACTGCAAATCGACCCCCCACATAATGATGAAAATGATGATCTTTCTATGCAATGAACAAAGGTAATAAAAAATTGTAGGGGAATTCCGAAGTGTTTTGGGAAATTTCAAGGCATTTCGAATAATTTCGAGGAGTTTCGAAGAATTTCGGGGAATTTTGGGGTATTTCGGGTGTTACCCAACAAACCACGATTGAAAGTTAAATAATAAACTTTGAGGAAGTGGTACAGTTAATGGGTTACTAAAACAAAAAAAAAATAGAAAGATAGGGTTGGTCGGTGGCTGTAATCTAGAAACGGGACTTCGTGTGAAGGGTTGCCGACTAGCTTCCACTGCGGAGAGGGGTGTGGATCAATTAACTAAATAAATATAGAGCGCCACCTGCTTTTCCCTGCAGTACACGAAGTCAACCGATATAACGAAAGCAGGAAACTTCTACGGACCTATAGCAACACAACCTGAAATATAAACCTAAACAAGAAGAAAGGACAGAAGTAAAACGCTTTGCTACAATCAGGTACGGGTTTTCAATTAGAACCAGAACAGAATAGGTTTGACTCCAGATCAGGTTCGGAGTGGGTTTTCCGAACGCTCTGGAACACTGACAATTATTAACACTAGAACCAGAATAAGAACAAAATAAATCGACTAGGGACTAGGAGTACCTAACCTTATATGTTCTAAAAATAGTAATAGTATTTACAATAAATTAACTCAACTTGAGTCCCTTAAAGCAAAGAGTATTTTATAACAGCAATAATAGGTACCTGAAATATAAATAATTATTAATAGACAAGCTTACTAAATGCAGTACCTTCTTAAATGGCCATTTAACCCCAGTGTACAAGTATTTTCTTGTATTCAGTGCAGCATGTATTTAGGGGATATTAGAGAAATATAGATTATTAATTAAAGTTGAAGAAACAATACATAGCCTGAGGGGCAAATTTAATATTATGGGATAAAATAGGTAGTATAGATAAATAATTAAAATTGAAGTACCTAACAATACATAACCTGGATGGCAAGTTTCCTATGCTAAAGGTAATATAGATAATTAATTAAAATTGAAATAAAAACACATAATCTGAAGGGTAATTTAATATTGTAGTAGAACTGCGTCGTTGTGGTGATTTACTCCAACAAGGGGTTGGTAAGGTTTGATAGGCTCCAGATATTAAGACAATACAACACACTTATCAAACCTGAGTAGTCCCTAAACTCTTGAGAGGAACCTGAAGGATTGGATTGATATCTTCCAGTGTTTCCGGTGGCCTGGAACTGGATCAGGGCCGCAACAAGAAGCAATTGGCCCTGGGCACTGAAGTTCAGTAATTAGGAGTCACTATAGCTTCCAATTGTCTAGAAGAGGCTGAAGATAGGAGGTACGACTTGAAATATACAGTAAGCTTAACGGTTAACTCTCTACTCAAGTTAAGGACTAAAGCGTGACGAATAAAAGGTGACGTCTAAAGGTAAAGGCCTAAAACAAATGGACTTTATGAGACTGGTCGTGGAGCGATAGGTAGGTATGTACAATATTCGGAATTTAACCATATAATTAACAAAAAAAACTATGCTTTTACATAGGAAATAGAGACACATAGAGAAGACAAATAAGAAAAACCACTTACCAAAATACTTTGGCCTTCAGGAACAAACAATTGATCACGTTGCTATTTTTCGGCTCACAAAGAAATCCGCACAAGGCGATTTGGTGCTAAAATACCAGATTAGCCACCCTATAGATTTATGAGCGAAAACTGGACAACTCAGAAAATCGGCAAAATGTGCCTGAGGAATTTTCCCGAACACTTAATCGTGAGAAGTCCTCGACCTGAATGACCTCTGCTTGTCCCTTCAATATCCTTTAAAAAAAAGGTTCTGTCAAAACTCCAAGGTGGAAGATTCTGGGGAATTTTGATGGTAGTTGGGGCATGAGTCTTATTTAAATTAAGTTAGTACCGGTCATTGACCTTATTTGGAGCGCTGTCAATCTAGTCAATCTAATCGGATCAGACAATCAGCTGTTCCAATATAAATATTGTGATTTTATTTATTAATAAATTAATTGACTATTTATTTTAACTCTACTAAAAGGAAATCAATTCCATTACTCAACCTCTAATTCAATGATTCTGGGAAGAATGAAAAGTTTGATGAAAAGTGTGGCCACAACCATTGGAAAGAAAACAGTGGCTCGACGAAGGTATGCTATTTATTCAGTGAGGCGAATACGCTTATTTCCTTTTATTTTGGCCCAGGAAAAATCATCCCGTAACACGGGGGTATATCGCAAATTTCGAGGGGATTTTGAGGATATTAATTTCAAGGCATTTTGAACAATATCAGATGTAAATTGCATATTATTTCACAAAATTCTTTTAAAATGTTCACAATTTGACAACTCGCTAATGGGCTAATGCAACGTGCAAAAAATTACGAAGACAAATTTAGAACAGTCAACAGTGAGTTTGTCTGAAATGGTCGTAATGCAAAATGCAATTTTGTGGTTATATTATTGCCCTATGCGTATTGTTGAACCTTGAGCTAGTACCAACATACCGCTTTTCCGGGCTAAATTTGCCCGTGACGCGTTGTCCAAATCACTCTTCATTGTCGTCAAAATATCGTCTAAGAAGTTTCACTTCAAAAATTAATATTTTGTCAACATTGTACAAAGTTTAGTTTTGATTTATCACTTTGGAATTTTAAATGCCAAGTACTTCAAAGGTAAAACGCGACAATACTTAGGAAAACATCTACTGGAACAAGAACTTAAACAATGCAACTTCGAAGATCATTCAATCGAGCTAAAAATACTGGAGAATGGGAAAATTATAGAGCGGCCTTAACGAACTATAATAAATCCATTAGGAAAGAAAAATCAAATTCGAGGAAGGAATCTGTAAAAGTCTGTCAGATGCACCAAACAGTGCCAGAATCCACAAGATTCTGTACAGAGAACCGGTGCGGGATCTGGGATCGATTAAACAAACTTAATATCCTTCTACCTTTATTAATAAAGACATTCAGATCATCAGATTGGTGTCACATACCAACTAGCTGGTCAAAGACAAGGGTATAGTATAGTATTTCCAAAGTCAATTGAAAAATAGTATATTGTTGTATTAGGAGTAGAAGCTTTACTTTTTTGTGCTGAAGCAGTAGGTTTGCGAGCACAAAAAAGTGCTTATACTCCGTATGCAACACGCTATTTTTTCTCCAAACTAATGGGGTAAGCTCGGGGGCAGGTGGATGGTTGAGCGGCAGTAAAAGTACGAGCGGCACTAAAAGTACTTTTGCTGCCAAGCAGCATAGAAATGAAACTTCTAACACCTCGACAGGTGTTAACCCGCTGGATTTGCCTGGCAGCATAAAACTCAAAGTATAACGCACACCTAACATGGGTTTTTTGGGCTCTATGGATTTTGCTGATTTTTTGATATGTTGTAGAGGATTTAATTCTGAACAACTCTTAAATGGGACGAAATCTTGTAGGTATTACGGTCTTTAAGATGTGAGCGTTGAAAAATTAACTTTTTTTGCAACTTTTTGTGTGGAGAGTATACGAAAAACTGGTGTTTATCAGTCAAAATTTTGACAGGTCGACATATTTCACGTCACTAACAAATGTCAACATAGACTAAGGCCGGGACCGCACTGGCGCCATCATTGACCCCAGTGCGGTCCCGGTCTTAACCTAAGTTGACATTAATTTTTAAGTGACGTAAAATATGTGAACCTGTCAATATTTTGACTGATTAACACCAGTAGCACCAGTATCTCGTATACTCTCCACACAAAAAGTCGCAAAAAAATTCATCTTTCAACGCTCATATCTCAAAGATCGTAATACCTACAATATTTCGTCCCATTTAAAGGTTGTTCAGAATTAAATCCTCTACAGCATATCAAAAAATGGGCAAAATCCATAGAGCCCGAAAATCCCATGTTAGGTGTGCGTTATCCTTCTGACATCTTGACAGGAGTTAACAAATTCTGTGTGTTCAAAGTGACGTTTTTTTGACGTTTGGAGAAAAGGGTAATAAATAAACTGCAGCTGGTGGCTGACTAGTGGCAGTGCATTTCTAATGAAAATATTCAGTCACCATCAGTTGTGATTTACCTTTTATCTTGTTTCAACTGACTCTGGAAAGACTATACCTATATCCACTCAATACAGGTAGAACCGACCATCAACCTAATTCGTTCAGACCAATAAGTCTTACATCATTCCTTCTGAAAGGTCTGGAGAAAGTGCTGGACGCACACATCAAAGAAAGGCCATTAGGGCACAACCCATTGAGTTTTCATCAGTACCTACGACTACCAAAGTGGCAAATCGACGGAACTTGGTTTTCAGAGATTGGTCACAAAAATCAGCCAGCAGCAACAATTCTGGTATTAGAGAGATCTTTTTACACGCTTTACCTGATAACCAAATTAATTAGTACCTACTCCAAGTTGCGATTTTAAATTCCTAATAAATATTCGAAGCAAACCTCTTTTTCTGTGGTATAAATACCAGCTTATCTCTAGTGAACATACACGTACAAGAGTTTTGTATTGACACTCCCTCGCTTCGTGTCTTATCTCGAAACATATTCTGTGTCAATAGTACAAAAGGCTCGATATCAAGACGAGAAGGGGGTCGGGACTAGGATGCCTCTAACCTCCCTTTTGCACAGGTGTAGTAGATTGTTTTCGAGGGATGTGCCTTTGACACAAACCACCCCTGAGTTTTACTATAATTAAATTTATTTGCCGGAAAACGTATCGATAAATCACACACACCGAGGCAAAACTATATAAGAAAGTTCGACTAACACGAGAGGCGGTATTGAACCTCAAAGCCACAAATTAATGATAGCAGATACTGAATTGATGTTTTGGTTTCAGATTTATTTTAACTGTTTTGTTTAAGGAATTTCATTTAAATATTCTATACTTTTTAGAATTATTATGAATGAAAAGTGGAAGAAGAAGCATTTTGATCGCAAAGATATTACCTTATCATTCATTAGGCTATGAAAGTTCAAAATTTACTATTCGTTACTATTACTGTCAATGTGTTTTCTGGGAAAAATCGTATAAAGGTGAAATTTACATGGCCTGATATCACTCCATTAATCCAATGAGTTGTGTTTAAATCAACACAATTCCCTAATTGCGTAAAACAATTAGCACGAAATTTCACATCGTATGAGCAAATAAGGAAAAAAAAAATATCCGAGCCTTGCAGGATTCGGGATTAAATGGCACCGTGCTCGAAAACTAAAAGCTGATCCAGCATCACACAGAGTTCTCTGGAGTGCGACAGGGCCTGGAGATAGGGATCAACGTAACTTTTTTAATTAATCGAAGAGGCTGTTTACATACGCGTTAAAGTGTCCAGAAAAAGGGAAAAGTGAGAAAAGATAAACACGCTGAACGTGACAAAAAGTAATTACATGCATAAAGTTGGAGAGAGGAAACGAATGAAGAAAAAACCAAATTGGGTTTCGGAGAGAGGCTTTCCGTTCCGGTATACAATAAAGGGCCACTTATTAGAAAATCGAATTGTTTTTTCGGGTTTTATTTGACCCTGCAAAAATAAAATTCAGGTAAATTTTCTGAAATCATCCGAAGCAATCCAGTGAATTTTCAGGCATGAGTAACAAAAAGGTGTCGACCCGATTATTGAAAGTTTTATCTAGCGTTTATAATCCTGACCGAAAATAATTTTTGGACTTTAATCCTTAGCAGATGGTCTTGAAAAAAAAAATCGATTAAAACTAATTTTATAATATCAATGATTTAATTGAGTCTCAGTTTCACGGATAAATTCAATTTTAACGTCTTCATCCGCTGACCCAGAGCCCTACCTGGGTTTTTATGACACACCTGTATAATGTTACCAAGGCATTTTAATGCTGCATGAATAATGTAAAATAATTCTCGATGCTGTTGATTGAATTGTTTTTGTCGCCTTCTGAAAGGTTCCGTTGATTAATTGGAGAGGAATTGGGATTTTTTAAGTCATATCTGATTCATGACAGTGGAAATAATCGAGTTTTGATTTTTGCTCAAACTTCAACCGGGTTATTTGTTTATAACTGGCAATTCTACATCTTCGTAAGAAGAAAAAATAAGTAAATTATCTTCACTTATCTGCTTAGTCTACGGCGGCTCTCTGCTTCAGAATGTATTCGATATTCTGCAGAGGTTGCCTTTAACTTGATCTGGAATGTGCTAAATAAGTGGACTGTAGGTTTAGGCATGAGAAAAAAAGGCTGGTCTGATCTTAACAACAAATTTAATTCAAATAAAGCCCACTCAGGATATGAAAATTGAAGAACGGCTGGGGGTTGCTGAATTATTACGCGCAGTAACTGAAAACGGGCGTATATGCATTTTCGAGTCTCTCTTCGTACTGCCTTCGTCTTCGTCCCGGTTCCTCTTTTTTTCGAAACTTCGTCGAGGGTGGCGTTGCTACCAGTCTGTCAGGAACTTATGCAGTTTCGACGTTGCCACTGTGTCGACCAAATGAAAGAAAAAAAATTTCCTTGAGTGAAGTCAAAACATGCCCCGGAGAAAGCAGAATAAACCTTGAATGAATAACCATAAAGAAATCAAATTAAAAATCTTGCAAATCTTAACCTAGCTAGACCTAACTCCTTGAGTTTATTATTTGCACCATTGAAGTTGCTGCCGTTGTCGGAGTATACGTTAGATGGCCGTCCTCTACGCGCTATAAACCTATTAAACGCTTCAAGAAATGCAGCAGTGCTCATGTCAGTCACCATCTCTAGGTGAACAGCCTTTACCGATAAACATATAAAAAGACGCATGTAGCACTTGAATGTTCGACCTCCACGACCTTGTAAAGAAAGGTACCCGCATAATCTACCCCTACGTCAGAAAATACGAAAGTGGGATATACTCTTGGTTTCGGTAAATCACCCATTATAGAATGAACAAATTTGGGTTTGCATTTGAAACAAACAATGCATTCGCGAATGACACGTTTGGCAAGGTTTTTTGCAGAAAGGGCTTCACAATGTTCATATCTAAAAAGTAACAGAGATAAATGATGTTTAGTCGAAAGCAATGCTGCATGTTTCTTATTAAAGGTGAAAGGTGAGTGCCTGAGTCTGCCCCCAACTCTAATGATGTCCTTGAAAAATGGATCGAGGCTCAGAATGGTACTTTTCTTACTAACACACTCAGAACTAGCGAGATTTTTGTAATCTTCTGGAAATGACTCATGTTACGATGAAGACACCAACTGATTACTTGCATTCCTTAGTTCTTCTATAGAAAGAATATCATCATAACATCTATCTTCCTGTCGACAACGACAATTCTTAATGAATGGTTTTTCTCAATTTTGGAAAGGATGAAAATCTTTTAAAGGGAAATATCTCAGTTTTAACTATTTCACTTGAGACAAAAGAATGAATATTTTTTCGAACCTCTGGTAATTCTTCGATTTTTATACGTGTTGAAAATGCGATGTCTACTGGCCGATTTGATTGTGATTAACTCAACCCATCGGGTCCAGAGAACCAAAACCTGGATTGAATAAAATTTACAGGTGACGTGCCTCTTGAGAGCAAGTCCGCTGGATTTTGCTCAGTTGGAACGTATCAACTCTGGTGACGAGACCTTTTGATAATGGGTAACACGATTCCCCGCAAAGACCTGAAAATTTTGTAGAGAAGATCGAATCCAACATATTGCCACTGTCGAGTCTCTCCAGAAAATACATCATCAAAGATGATATGACTTTGCTGTAGAGTTGTGATAGAAAGTGAGCTGCACAAATCTCAAGTTTGAGAATGGTAATAGATTTCAGCGGGGCTACACGGGTTTTAGAAGTGAGCAACTGAATTGTATATTTTAAAACATATCTATGGTTCTAATGTAGATGCATGCACCATAGGCTCTCTGCGACGCATCGGAAAACCCGTGCAATTCCACTCGAACGATATTTTTGCACGTTACTTTTCGAGGAATTTGCAACCTGTCAAGTTCTGGAAGTTCTGATCTGAATGACTTCCACTTAGTTGCAATCTCTTTAGGAACCTCTACGTCCCAAGGAAGATTCAGAGCCCAAAGCTTCCGGAGAAACATTTTTGCTCTGACAACGACAGGACTGATTAGTCCAAGAGCATCATACATTTTTGCTTTTTCCGAAAGAATTAGTCTCTTGGTAATAACCCTTGTATTTGGAGGATCGCCAATAAAAAATGAAAAGGTGTCATGCTCACTGGACTATAGCATGCCTGACGTTTTACTGGTACTAGTGGAACCCACTGTTGGAACCAAAATAGAAGTTATCAGTTGAAGAGCATTCAGATTTAATAGCCTCCAAAACTTCAGACGAATTAGATTTCCACTTTCTCAGTTCCATGCCCGCACTAGCCAAGATTGAACTAAATTTTTTTGCAAGAGTGACTGCCTCCTCTAAAGACGATGCACCTGTGAGGTCATCTACATATAAATCCCTCTTTATTACTTCTGAAGCTTGAGGATTGAGATGCTGATGATCAAAGGAAAATTGCAGTAAACATCTCGTAGCCAGAAATGATGCACTGGCTGTGCCATAAACTACAGTGTCTAGTGAAAGGATTCGCAATTCTTGCTCAGGACTAGAACGCCAAAGAACAAGCTGCAAAGGTTTGAATTCATCAGCAACAAGGATTTGCCTATACATTTTACAAATGTCGGCGGAAACAACATACGAGTGCTGCCTGAACCGAAGAAGGCTTGAAAATAGGCTTTCCTGTACAGTCGGGCCGACCATCTGCAATGAATTGTATGATTTGCCGGTTGACGATGGAAATGAACTATTAAAAACTACCCTGAGCTTTGTGGTCACGCTTTCCTCATGAATCACACCGTGATGTGGTGAGAAGTATGTTACTTGATGAGTGTACGGAGACATATGTTGCAAGCTCACATATTCCCGCATAAATGAAGTGTACATCTCTTTGAATGCTGGTTTGGAAGAAAGTTTTTTCTCCAGAGAGAAAAACTGGTTTGTTGCCCCTTGTTTGGAATCACCTAATCTAGAAGGAGAGTCCTTTAAAGGTATGGACACAATAAATCTACCCTCTTTGTTACGACAGAATGTTTTTTGAAAATGTTCCTCGGCTTCCTGTTCTTCAGTGGATAAACGATTACCTGAAGAAACCTCCTCAATTTCCCAAAACCTTGTTAACTGCGACTGAATTTCTGAATTTTTGGAGAAATGACATACTGTAGAGCCGGAGGCATTCTGGGCAAAACCTCCGGATATAAGCCAACCAAGTTTGCTGTTCTGCAATATTGGTTCGCCTTCACCAAGCGGCCTCGTACCCTTGGAGATAAGCGTCCAGAACAAGCTTGCACCAATCAAAAAGTCAATATTGCTGGATTTGGAAAATGTAGGATAGGCAAGTTGAATGTCTGAAGATATATTTAAAAACTTAGGATTCATAGATACTGAAGGAAGCTTTTCTGCAACTTTTGGTAAGATTAGGCAATAAAGATTATCGTTGAAGTTACTATTTCTGGACCTAATGTGAATGTCACAAGATTTTCTTACACGAGCCTGGGTCTCCTCAATACCACTAACTGAAACAACACAGAGTGTTGGGGTAATCCCAGCAGCTTTTTTAAAAATTCCTGAGATATGAAATTGGACATTGATCCGCTGTCTAACAATGCCCTGCAAACATGAAAATGACCTTCCACATCCTCAACTTCAACCAAGGCTGTTGCAAGCAAAACCTGAACCGGACTAGACTGATTGCACATTGTAGTCTGATGTGAAGTAGAAGCATACTCTTAATCTGAGGAGTTTTCACATTGAGTTGAAATTGCCGCGCTTGTGAGTTTTTCTGGATGCAGAATAGAGTTGTGCTTTTCTTTGCAATGTTTACATTCCCCATACTTACACTTACTCGCATCTTGACCTTTGTGGAGACAATTCAAATAAAGCTTAAGAAGATTAACCTGTTCCTTCTTACTATTTAAGGGTAAAGACTTAAATTCTTGACAATTGTATATAACATGAGGTTTTTTACAGAAGTAGCAAGAAAATTTATTAGTAACTGTTGCCGACAAACATTTTTCTTTGCCTTTATTGATGGGAATGAAAACCTTTTGTTTGACTTTATGCATATTAATTTTTTCAAAATAATCTACCCCAGAGTTCAACAAAAATTTAAGTTCTTCAATGGTGGGAAGAAGTTCTTGGGTTTGATAGTGTTCCCATTCTTTAATAGTTTCTGGGTCAAATTTACTTGCAACTAGATATATAATCAATGGGTCCCATGATTCTGTGTTTACACCCATCGACTTTAATGAATTTAAATTTTTTGACAAAATATCATTGAAATTACGTAAAGTGTTCGCGCATAGCCTAATGTCCAAACTAGTTTTATTCTTATACTTGATTTTAAATTTTGGCGCCATACAATTTCAAGTTTTATATGGCACGAGAAGATTCGATGCGCTTCCCAGAAATCAGCGCACCAACCTGATTAAGACAGAGATCCGAACTTGTTAGTTGAGTTTTCAGTTCCGTTAGAAAATCAACCTCATAGTTTTAGAAGATATTTTAAACCTATTTTATGTGATTGTACGTCGAAGAAACGGAAAAGAAAACATCGTTGGAAGAACACAAGTAAGTGCCTCCATTTTGTTTTTGTATGGCTCGGGTTCAAATATCATAGTTTTTATATTTCGACAAAAATTTAGATGAATCAACGCCGTTTGGATGAATTAGATGAATCAACCAACGTTTACAGTCCTGCGGCTCTTATTATCGAAGATAAATCGAAATTCAACATTAAACGAACAATATTTTGGTCCTTCGAGACGGATGGCTGCTATCTCCGATGAAGATGGACGCAAATAATGTAACTTTTGCACTGGATCTAATTGGTTAGTGATATGTATTAGGGAAATGAATAGTTCTTTGAACTCCGGTGCATCTTTCGTATGCTCCTGAAAACTCGATAGTTGGTAATTTGACATTATTTATTGATTTAGACGATGATGCCGCATTCTGATTTGACCTCGACTGCGGATTATTAGTGAACGAATATATACGTAATCCTTTGCTTCAGCAACCATAGCATAATATTTTGATTCAAAGGAATGATCTAAATCTTCTTGATATTTATCGAAATCTATACCCTCCAGCTCAAATTAAACCTCGTTAAAATTTGATAATAGATTTCTCTCGATAACTTTCAACCTTTTATCAGGTTCAATGAGTTTAAAGCTTTCTGGGGTTGAATTTTTTAAAGAATATAGAAATAACCTAAAATGAATTAGTTTATCTTTTAACATGTCTTTTTTCCGCTCTAGCTCTGCGGAAATATCTATTGTTTGATTGGTGACAGGATTAGGCTGCTTTTGCTTAGGCATTTTTTATTGATGAAATACGAATTTAGCAAAATTAATGAAAGATAATAAGTGAGAAAATTGTTGTACCATGCACAAAATTGCTGCTTTATTATACACAACTACTGATATATACCCATTTAATAAACTGAAACCTTTAATTAAATGAACGTAAATACTTACAAACAAATTAACAAAATGATACCTCAAATAATACAAATGATCAACCTTGTGGTACAAAATCTTATTTTCGCATAGATTTATAGTTGATGAAATGAAATATCCTGAAACACAAAATAATACAACAAAATACACCTACCTAGAAATGAGCAAAATTATACATAAAATATGTTAGTATTGATTATAAATTGTAAATCAATAACCTTTTCATGCATAATAATATAAAAGTTAGGTAGGTACCTAGTTAAGTAGTTATCAAGGTACCTAGTTATAGATAATTAACTCTGTATATTAACCATTAACCCACAAATAAATCAAGTAATAAGGTAATGCATTTAGAACCTAGTAAAAGTAGCACCAGTAAATGTACCTATAGGTAAACTTAATAAATATACTCATAAACCAGCTTAAATCTAGAAAAAATGCTTAGGTATAGATGAAAATTGAAAATGCTGTTTTTAATTTTACCGACCGAACCGAACGCGTTTGCTCAACCTGACCAGGGGTCGTATTTTCGAATGTTTTCGTATACGAAATTTCATACGATTTCGAATGCTCTCCATTCAATTTACATTGCTGTCAGTCAGATTTCGTGTATGAATTGTACTCGAATGGTTTCGAAAATCGCACCCCTGATCCCCAAATAACGTAGGATCTGAATTGAATTGAAACTGGAACAATCCATATTTTCCTTGAGTGAAGTCGAAACAATATGTATATGTACATTTCCAATTTATTCAAAAATGTTGTAATGTTGCATACCAAAAACCATTAAAACCACTTCCGCTTAATTAAAACATTTTCTGTTTTTATTTATATTTGTTTTGTTTTTCCTAATTTTTCTTTTGCGCTTCACGCTCACCTTATCGCCCGGTTTTATTTTCGAATGGAAATGATCCCGGACCCGCAGGGTCGGAACGAAATTAAAACAAACAAAAAATTAGATAGCGAATAATTTTACAAGTGCAAATTTCATTTCTATATTGTAGAAGTTAAATTACATAATTGTTAATTACTTATAAAACAACAGTTAATTAATAACTTAAAAATAATATTACCTATATAAGATAATTATTGTTTTAAAAAATAGTCCTGTTATTGGAATTACAATTAGCACAAGAGCGATAAACAATAAAAGGTCCTATATTAATTGAGCCGCTTGCAGGAGTATTAAATTTATTTAAATTTGAATTCAATTTAAGGGGTTTTATACTTGGTTTAATACCTGTTAATTTTACATTTGGTTCTAATACAAAATATTTTTTGGATTTAAATAAATCTACAATAGATTTTTTATCATAATCTAAGGAATAATCAATTTTGTTCAATTGTGGTGGATTTTCATGTGGTGGAAGATAGTAATGCAAATCTCCAATGACCAAAGTATAACAGGTAATCGTTATCTACAATAACAGATTTCAATAATTGATTCAATAAAGATAATAATGACTTACCAAAATGATTATTTTCATATCGATTCGATCCACTAGCACATCACCAAACAAAATGTCCCACTTTATGCCCATTTCAAGCCTTTTATGCAAAAAACCCAAATCCCTCAAAAATCTCACGCCAACATCTGGCTTATTGTCATCGATCATTAGGCAAATATTTGAAAATTATTCATAATAAAGTTTATGGTAAACTGGTTTTGGCATAGGTAATCTAATTAGTGAATAATGTTTTGCGAAAAGATATAAATTGATGGAAAACATATTTTTCTCAATGGATATAGATAAAATATTTGATAATAATTTCAAACCAATGAAAAGTTGATTGATGAGCAAATCTACCAACAGGGCAAAGCTGGACAAGCTTCAACACGTAATTTGGTTCCCATGATAATGAGGGTTAGGAAAAAATATTGTCAACTACTTAAGTAAATACCACTCTGTACATCAATTTTACTAAAGTCGACGAGTCAGCATTAATTTGGTATAAATAGCGCGCCGAAATCCATTACCGGCAGACTAAGGCTAGTGCAAAGTACCTGAAATGGGAAAAGCCCCTCTAGCTAAGTCTCCTCCCAGTGCAAACTACCTTTAATGGAAAACGCCCTTCTGGCCTGCCTCAAACCTATATTCTTCTGGGAGCATTGAACGCAGCAGACTAGGTCCAGTGCAAACTACCTTTATTGGGAAATGCCCTTCTGGACCTGTCTCAAACCCAGCTTCAGTCACGCCAAGTGCACAGAGTGTACATAAAACAGAGTGGCCTATAAGTAGTACGTCTCTCCGTAGAAGAGACGTCATGATACTATTTCTCGGGCGATATTATTATTATTCATTACATTATATTATTGTACCTATACCAAGCGAGTTTCTCTCTACCTAAACGCCACCTACGCCCCCAGGTCACGCCCCTGTTGTGACATCCCAGGACGAAACGTATCGGAGATGTGACATATTTGGTGGATAAGTAATGATAAACTGATCGTCGCCAATTTCTGTGATCACAAGGAGCTCAGATCGGTGGCAGCTCATTGGACAATGGAGGGTTAAATTTTCGACAGTGGCTTCATGGAAAAGTTTTGATGCGCATGATGGTCCCGGGAGGGTATCCCCCAGAAATCTTGGTAAGTAACATAGTTTGTTCTCATATGGGCTGCATAAATGTAACCCTGTGCCCGTAATTTGCCTAGTATTGTTCTAGTCATGTATAGTGTGTCATGTTCGATGATGCAAGTTTGACTATGCCAGGAAAATGGGTAGGTTCCTAACTCAAATATTTTCCATTGATTATTCCTTCTGTTTGTAGGTATTCTTATGTGGACCACAAGTTCGTTGCCTGTGAAGCTACAATCACAAATTGGAAGCTCATAGTATTTGGTAATGTCATCTGCCCGGATTTCTTATTCATGGAGGTCTTTGTTAAGTTCCTCGTTCAAGATATCCAGGTCCTTTCTCAAGACGGATGATGTTATAACTGCTATGGGCACGCGATGGTGTTTACATGACTGGAAAATATCTTGGTTCTTCATTGTTCTAGTAAGTGTAACAATTTTACCATATATGTCTACGTTTTCTCGTAATATTGCCATAATGAGCATGTGCTCAGTTGCCAGATTTTGTTTTAATTGGCTATTCATTTCCATTTGGTAATCTCTCATCTCTTTTATTCTAAATTCTGTTTCTTTCAGAGCATTTTCTACATCCTCTTGCTCCTGCTTCATGAATGTTGATTGTTTCTTCAGTCCTTTGATGGTAGATTAGAGTCCTTTGGTAAGTGATCCCATTCGTGTCCGTATGGCGTCTGTATCCATGACCATGGAATACCATTTTTTGTTGGTTTTTCCACTTTCGACGGACGTACCGTACTACAAATCAGAGGGAAAAGGCACTCTTAATACGATCTATAGCAGTGGAAAATATACAGAAAAGACAAGGGAAAGATAAAGGGCGTTTTGATGAAGGTAGAGAGAATTGGACTTTGAAGCTGCAGACAAAGTTAAGGTGTTTATTCCAATCAGAAAGGTTGGAAGAAGTGAAAAGTTACTTTTAAGATGATTTGGACCATATAAGATACTTAGAAAACTTGGAGAAGTAAATTACGAAGTATATAGAAAACATTGGTAGTCGAAAGAAGAATAAAGATACGGTCCACGTCAGTAAGATGCTGCCCTACAATGACCCGTGGACAGAAGGTGCACCTATCGAAAAGTATAGTGAAGATGAAGAAGACGAAGAAGAGGAAGTAAGAGATGAAGAAGACGAAGAGAAAAAGTAAAAGAATAGGAAGAAAATTAGCAGTAGACGAAAGTGACCACATGTACATTATAAAATAGAGTTTAGGACTAATAGAAACAAGCTTAGTATTAAATTAATTTAAACAGGATTTATCAAATTCTCTTCCTTACATATTTTTGGTGATACTGACTCATAGCGCCACAAGCCAGGAGGTAGAAGTATCCGCCGGCGCAATCTGGAAACTTCTATCAGATACAATTTCATGCGAAGGGTCAATTCCATTAACATACAGAGTAGCTATCCTGGCATGAAGAGCCTTTAGAACCAACAATACTGGGAGGCAAGAAGTGTCAAGAATCAGAGAAAGACAAGGAATTAGGTAGTCTAAGCACTGGAATATAACTAATCTAAAATCAAGGACGAAGAGCAAACGGGCAATTTTATTTCATTTTCAGTAATTTAATTTTTAACGCACATCATTGTTGTTTCTTACGCACAAAATCGCATTAACCGACCAGAGGACAAACGAGGCCAAGAAACCAATGACGTCACTACAACCTGGATCAGGGATTGCTTCGGATTGAGCAGGGGCATCTCTGATCCAAAGATCTACGAGTATCTACCATTGGAAGCAAGGAACCAGACACTATGAAAAAATTGGCCATTCAAAAACTGGACCCCAAGGAAGCACAAACGTTATGGTACCTACCTGGACTATTTACTGTCTTTACTGAGAAGACGCATCTAGTTAGATGGCAAAACCCAACCCGTGACGGGATCTCCTGGCGCACCACAGTTTTATCCATTTATCTAAACTTTAGTAATTGCATCGCCCCTATTCCTCTTATTATTGTATTGTATTTTATTATTGTATTGTATTTTATCATTGTATTGTATTGTATTGTATCTTATTCTCTGTATTGTATTTTATTGTATTGTAATTCTATTAGGTATCTTGGCATTTTTTATTTTTATTTTGTCTCTTCTACAAGCATTGGAGGCCAATGCTTTCCAGAGGGGGGGCATATGTCAACTACTTAAGTAAATACCGCGCCGAAATCCATTACCGGCAGACTAAGGTTAGTGCAAAGTACCTCAAATGGGAAAAGCCCTTCTGGTCCAGTGTAAAACTACGTTGAATGGGAAACGCCCTTCTGGACCTGTCTCAAACCTAACTTCTTCTGGGAGCATTGAACACAGCAGACTAGGTCCAGTGCAAACTACCTTTATTGGGAAACGCCCTTCTGGACCTGTCTCAAATCATTCAATCTAAATGATTAATAAAGAATGTGCTAGTGACAATTTATGAGCAAAATAGAGAAAACCCTGATTTGGTCAGGCTCTTATACCAAAGACTGATGATCTACTTGCCAAAGAGATGCAAACTTTTAGATCTTCATTATATTTATTTTTTCTTTCATAAAGGTCGGAGTTGAATGGAAGTGAATGTACGTTCGTTTGATAGTATTCCTATCATACTTTCAACAAAATAATGAAGTTCAGAATATCAGTGTTTATAATTACTATAGAAATTTCCAGTTGAGATGAAAAGTTGAAACAAATCCAATGTTACTACAAATCTTATAAGCTATTCAATAATTGTCCTGGTATTTTATGGTTGAATCAAAATTTATAGGGCAAACGAGACACTAATTCTTGAAGTAAATAGTCATACTGCTTGAACATTTTCTTCGCTGATGGCCCCCATAAAAACCTCTATTAGTTATTTATAGCTTCTTAAAGTTATCTGCGACCACTTGAGTCATTTTCAGTTGTAAAAGCCCAAGTTATTTATTACCAATAAGCCTGGCTTTGCTCATATGGTGGTTCGGTACCAACTACTACATGCTTTATTAATAATGGGTGGTCTTTAATGGAAAGTTCATATGGCTTTTAATTGCATATAGGTACGTTTTATTGACAATCGTAAAACATTAATCTTGTAGCGCCATCAATGTCACGTCAAAACGGCACCGAGGCCACAATAGATATTTTTTTGTTCTGTAATTAGCAAAGATAATGCAAAGAAATAACTAAAAGTTGTCTTAAAGATTTTCGTTTAATTATCGGAAAGAGGGAGAGGCGGCAAAATGATGAAGTTCCCGTGTCAAACATAAACAAAGCAAAGCAATGCCGCTCTTCCTTATAGAGTTTCGCGAAATTTTCCGTTTATGGAAATATGCTTTGGAAGCTTAAAACGCGAATGTGTCTTTTGTTTAATGGCGAAAATTATAAGATGAAATTGTTCTTTGAAGGAAATAACTCAAAAGTCAATATTAGCTTTGATACTTGTCTCAGCTGCAAAAAAATATTCCATTGAAAATTTATCAAGACCGAAAAAACAAACGATTAATTAGTTATGACACCAAGATGCCGCCATTGAATTTGAATTTCAAATTTAATTTGGTTGTTGTGTAACACAGCCGTAATTTAATAGCCAGGTGTGATAGGAAACGTTCATCGTGAATTATTTTAAACCTGATCTATCAAGTCAAAGATACAAAATAATTTTGTCCCTTCATGAATTTTTAGGAGTGTCACGCATATTTCTAGACCTAAATTCCACATAAAAGCATTCATTTTTCAGTATTATAATTTCTTGATCACTAGAGTGAAATATTTAATTAACTGGCAATAAAGCCATAAGAAACAAATCCGCACCTTTTACACATTGACCTTTTGCCCCGCGACTAAATAGTAGGTATTTTACAATGTCTCCGATTATGGTAGGTATTTCCTTACGTGTTGTTTTTATAAGTTCAAATTTAATTAACATGCCCGAATCAGTGATTTCTAGTCATTAAAATAGTAAACCACCTATTTAAAATATTATTTCTTAAAATCTTAACTTTTAAAAAAAAACGTTTACAGAATAAAAGTAAATGTTGCAACCATGTATGCGCCCTCAAGTTAAGGATTGAACGAGCGCGCCACAGAAAACAAAGGTACCGAAACCGAAGAGGATATAAGAGAATACGCAACTAGACTACAGAACGAGCTGGACTGGTCCCTTAGGAAACGTGTCGCGTGTCTGTCATTATTCATTATTCAATTTTCATTTTAATTTTGCATTAAAATTGATTATTCAATCCAATTTGTTATTAGTGTGTGTGTGTTAGGAGCGTTCACAGGTTAGTGTATTAAATGTTATTTTGTTTGTATATAACATTTTGTATAACATGTGCATTGTTCATGTATTTAACAAAAATCGTTTCATACTGTAAACAACGCAGATAAAGAAGTAAATTAAAGCTAAGAAATTATGTGCTGTCTTTTTGTGCTGGGATTTTGATTTTGTGTATTCAGAACGTGTATTAGGGCCTTGTTGAATTTACTAACATTTTCCTACCCTGACGAGAGAATATCCTAACAAATTGAAATAATCAATCTAGAGATATTGGCTCAAAAACAACTATAGCTGAGTAGCTTCCCGTATGGGACCTCAGTACCTGCTGCGAAACTGGCTAACTAACCAAAAAACTCTTCAGTATTAAATATAGGTAGTGTTGATTGAATGTAGTGTGTGTAATTAAAATTTTACAACAAGAACAGGGGCGGTACCTTGTTTCAATTTTTCATTGAATTAATGACTCACAATTATTATAAAAATGACACAGTATGTTTCGATTTTTGAGGAATGTTAGATCGAGGGTTTCTCTGCCGTGCTTTTTCCCCTCGTTAGTTCCAGGATGAGAACGGTACGATTCACTTTAATAATAAAGTAGACGTTTCACAAATTTTCCGTTTCTTTTACATATCACAACTTCCCTTAAATTTCCCAAATATTTGCTATGTCGGGCGCATGTCCAGTAAGTAAAATTGAGTAAGTTTCCCCAACGTAGGTCCTATTTGTTTTTCATTTCATTTTCTAAAATATTTATTGTTTAAAAGGTAATAAAAATTCTCATCGTTCAATCTTACCGAACAAATCCGGGTATGTTATACTACAATGCAGAAGATTTTATGACAGCGCCTTAACTATCAATATAAAGTAGGTCGAATACACATGTATACCCCCTATAAGTGTCGCGTAACAGGATGCCTTATCACTACTGTAGTGATAAGGCCAATGATCACGTACGACAGTTTAGTTTGGTGGAACACGCTTAGCAAATACACCTACAGAGGAAAGCTGGACAAGCTCCAATGACTTGCCTGCATGGCTAGAGTTGGAGGCTTAATAGAATCACCCCAACGCTGGTGATAGAGGCCATACTTTTTGTTTTGGTAGAGTCATTCGAAACGCTGGCTGTGACAATAGACCCAAAAATATGATGAAAGTCCAAAGAATTCAATTCCCAATAAAACATGTTTCTACACCCTATGTATTCTGCACATTTCCCTGCTTTGACTGTTTCACCCCTGCAACTAAAAAATGCATATCCGCCTAAGTACTTCCATCATTATCTATGAAAATGTTTGCAGTATTGATCCACGCACTTGCAACACACCGAAACGTAGCGAAAAATAAGGAATAAAAAGTGCTTGAAAAACTGTCGCTTCCTTTTTTGAATTTTTGTAAAATATAACTGTGTAATTTTGTGTGTCGCAAATTGTCGTAAATATACATACAGTGCGTTTTGCGGGCACAGTTGACCTCGGCGACCTCTTCTTGGCACGTTGGCGAGGATACAATATGAAATATGCGCCTTGTCCCATGCGAAATAATAAATCGCTTAAATTGCGATTTGTCCATGGAAGTGCAAGATCCTATCGTCGGAGGCCTTAACAAGGCGTAGGTTTACGTGTCGTCGTATGAAAGCTTTTGGTGAGGAGCTTTTTAAGGGAATTTTTTTTTTTGTGGGGGATTAAGCTTTTGATGAGAGAAAGCTTTTATTTAAATCTCGTTTTAGGTTGAATTATTACAGGCCTCATAAATGAACTCAAACTTCCAACGCTTTGTTGATGGAAATCAGCTTGGCAGAGTGTTTTCTGTGGTGAAAGAGGAACTTTTTTCTGACCAGCTGTTCAAGGCCGATATTTGAAAATTGGAGATTGATTAGCACAAGAATATAGAAGCATATCATAATCATGATCATCATCCATTAGGGCAGAACAGTTTCAAAGGAAATAAATAATATAGTTTGATACTCAGGCCAACATTATGAAACATCCTTCAGAATGAGCATCTAGAAAAACCCTTGGGTAAATTGAAGTGTCTAAGAGAGAACTTTGACCATCAATAATTGACTGAACATCAATTTCTATTTAGTGCTAAGATGCACTATCTTTTATTGTAACAGAGTTATTTAAAGACATTAACTGTTAGTCTCTAAGAAACATCAAGCAAACTTTTTCCCTAGGCTAATTTCTGCAATTCCATATTTTATAGTTAGCTCCTCTAAACGAGGTTAGAAGGTTAAAGCCGCAATTTATTTGGCTTGCTTAAGTGTAACCTAAAAACCCGCTTAATGGGATTCCCTACTAACCCAAGTGATTAATTGAGGTGTTGTTTCATAGAAAAATATTCTTTTTGTTAGGGAAACAAGGAAAAACTTGGAAACGGTTTGTGATGAAGATTAAGAGGACCAAATTATTATAAAATGTTTAACTGATCAATGTCAATATGAATCTGAGGTATCCAATATCCAATCCTACTACAAAACATATACCAGGGTGATAATTTTTGACACAAACTCCCTCATTTTAGGACCCCCCAAGACTGAAATGTATATGTTCTATACGCCCGAACGCCTCTTCCAATCTAGCCTGGGGTCCGAACTATAAAATAAAACTTGTAAACTTTTTATGAAGTAAGTCGATAACGCAGGTGTGACAAGACAACTTATTATATAAGGCCACTTTTTAGATGAATCAACAGTAGAATAAAGGGCTGAGAGGAAAAAATGACACACCTGTATTTAAGGTATGTTTATGTTATCGTCCCACCTTAATAACGATTATTCGAGTAGACGTGCTTTTTTAGGAATTTTTTGAGTTGAATGTGAAGTAGCTATTAATTATCGAACACCGAATCAAAAAGGTAAAATTTTTTATTTGATGCTGCAATAATATTTGAGAAGGACTTGAGAATTAATTTATAGAATATTCGGTAGCCATTATTGGTAGGTTTGAAGCAAATTTATATTTCACATTCACAAACGGTAATTAGTTTGTCCAAAAATACGTGGTGAAAAGTGAGGAACAGACATTACATTATCGGGGAGTGAGTATCTCCTTGAATATTTGAATTCTAACTAAAGGGTAACAAACCCACTTTCATCAACGTCGTCAGGCAAGGGGTCTTAAACGTCACTCTAGCTGACACATTCACATCCAACACAATAACCAACTGGTTTGTGTCAAATGAACCCTCCCTGTCGGACCATCAAGCAATAAGTTTCGATCTAGAGACAGTAATAAACCACTCAGTGCAGACGAGAATCCCAAAACTCACCAACTGGGTATCCTATGTGGAAGGTCTCTGCCTGAGTCTAGATGAACTCTATTGTGACATAAACATCATCTGACAATTTAATAAACGCAATAAAAGATTTCCATGAGAACAGCTGTCCCGTCAATCAGAAGGCAGTCCACAAAGATGTGCCTTGGTGGAACGGGCAGCTGAGACGTCTGAAACAAGATGCCAGAAAACTGTTCAACAAGGCAAAAACTAACGGTAACTGGGCAGATTATAAAACAGCCCTAGACAAGTATAACCCCAAATTGAGAAAATCAAAAAGGAAATTATGGAGACAATTCTGCGAGGGGATAGACGAATTATCCCCAGCTCAACGTCTCCAAAAAATCCTTTCTAAAAACCACTCAAACGGAATTGGTCTACTGAAAAAGCCAAACGAAGAATACTGTACCGACCATTTAGAAAGTCTAGAGGTACTGCTACAAACTCACTTTCCAGGGTCAGTTTTCGTAGAAGCCCTAAATCAGGTCACTCCGCCTATCAAAGGGTCTCAAATTACCACAAGCAGACAATGCATCTCTATGGTACACAGATGGATCCAAACTAACGGAGGGAGCTGGACTGGGTGTTTCCGGCCCTGAAAACACTAGCAACCAGGTAACGCTGATGTGGCTGCCTGGTCATCGAGGCATAGAAGGAAACGAAGAAGCAGATGGCCTCGCAAAAGAACATACCATGGACCAGAGCCCTATTGTGGCTCAATGAAAAGCCACATCATGGAAGAACTCAACAAATGGGAGAAAGACCAACTATCATCATGTTGGAGGCACACTCCGGGACTACAGACAGTCAAAAAGGTTTATCACCTTTTCAGCAAAAAAAGCTGAACGGCTCCTAAGCATGAGCAGCCCAGAAATCAGAATCAATTTAGTTCCAATCCGACTGCTGTTGGAAACGGATGCGTGATCGCGCCTTACATGCTGCTAGGAGTACGAAACAGTGTTAGTAAAAGTGATAGTGGGTAACATTCGTGAAAAAACTTTAGATTTTGGGGCTTGCCCCAAAATCACCAAGATGGTGAATCACAACGTGCAAGATGAGGACATTAAAATAGGAAAATTAAGAAAAAAGTTAACAGTTGCGAATGAAGTGAATAATAAGCAGAATGAAGAAATCAAAATGCTTAAGAAAGAACTAGAGGCTTTAAAAACTGCTTTTTTGAAGCTCAAACGAAAACAGGATGAAGAAATTAACTTAAACAAAGAGGCAATGGATACCAAAGTCAAAAGAGCGCATGGAGAAGACAAATGGCCTGTAGCGGGAACCTCTACGAAGCGGGCTATCCGCTCAGATGAGAACACCATTTCACCTGGAGGCACCAGGTCACCTGGGGGAGATCTCGAGGATGCTTCCCATGACGAAGCTTCCCAAGTTATGGAATTTGAGGAACCAATAACCTACGCTGCAAAAATCAAACAGAGTTGTCCTGTGGTGGTTATTGGGAGCAGAGACTGCATCCAAATTAGAGAAGAAGTAAAAAATAACAACATAACATTCGAGAAAGCCAAAAAAATAGGTGAAGACATAAAAATCTTTGTAAATACAGCTGATGAGCATAGGAGGCTCACAGCACAGCCTTCCTAAACCGCAATAAAAAGCACTTTTACACTTACAAACTCGAGGATGAAAAGAAACTGCATGTAGTGCTGAGGGGGCTAGATACCAAAACACCAATTAACTACATTAAAGAGGAGCTAGAACATAAGGGTTGTGAGGACCTTGAAGTAACCCTTATGAAATTTAACAAAGGTGACAAGAAGGAGCCTCTCCCACTTTTCCTAGTTAAAACGACCTCAAAGAAAGTTTGGGAAACTACAAGATTGGTGGATATGGTAGTTGAAGCGGAACCAAAGAGAAAATCAACTGCTCCGTCTCAATGTTTTCGCTGCCAGAGGTTCGGACATACTCAGTTCAGTTGCACAATGCCAGAAAGGTGTGTGAAATGTGGGAAAAATCACTCTAGGTCTTAATAAAGAGGATCGAAATGCTTCATGTGTTAATTGCGGACAATCTGGGCATCCTGCGAGTTACAGGGCTTGCCCCAAATACATTCAATGGTTCCAAAAACCAAAACAAAGTGCATTAAAGACTGCTGTTAGTGCCAGTGCCAGTGACAATGTAAATAATGTAAAAAGTGTTTCGAACAAAAACAGTGAGAAGTCTGAACTTCTTAAAATGATGATGCCGGCTATCCTGCAGGCCGTGGATACTTACCTGAGTAAGAAACATTAATGTTCCACATCACATCGTGGAACATTAATGGACTGAGAAAACGTAAGTCAGAAATTGAATTATTCTTGGCAGAACATCAGCCGCAGTTATTGGCCCTGCAGGAAACTAAAATAACTGCTGGCATAAAAATGTCCTTTCAAGACCCGGGTAGAACGGGGTATTTAGCGTTTGAAATATTTTTTTGAGAAAATTTACCTACAGATCCTCAAACTTTTTCTTGGAAACTTTATTTGAAGTTATTTCTAATGATTATTACAAAGATATTTCATAATTTCCTTTTCTGTATTTTGCTATTTATTTTTATGACAAAATCTGCACAATTCTCCGTTGTGCCCCACCTATGGGATACATTGGGGTACATGTGAGGCAGAATAGAATAGTCGTTTAAAACTTAGTCAAAACTCTTTATTGATCACTAACTCTAACTCCTAACTGTTGCATTGACTCCGAAGACCATTGTTGTTCCGTTCTTCTTACGTATATTCGAACCATCTAAAAAAAAATAAATAAAAATACTCGGGATGATAATGGTTAAATGTTGTTTAATACGAAGTAAGTTCTATAGCTACCATCTACAATGTATTTAAAACAGTTTACATCATTTTAAACAACATCTACAATGAAGTTTCGTGGGACGAGACGTGGTTTACCCCGTTCTGCCTCTCCCCATTCTGCCCCGTCGTCATTATGACTACATAAACAATTGAAGGGTTTTAACTAATAATTTCATTTTATGGGGACAAGGTACCCTAAGAGAAGGGCTTTCTTCCTATACTACACCAAATGACCGGCTATTAAAATTAAACACTCATCGTTGTTCGCAAATTCGTCAATTCTTACAGTGGATCTTCTTATAGTGATGCATTTGACGCAACAGCTCTCGAAGGACTACCAACAAGGTCAAATTTGTTGTCAACGTATTCCTAGGGTATAGTGCTGTGAATATATATCGATATGGCAGCGTTGCACTAACCCGCGAAAATTTGAAACGTGGTACCCTGGTACCCCGTTCTATACCCGGTTCCCCTACATATCTTATAGACAAGACGGGCCTAACCCAAGAACAGGTGATGTGGCATTTTAGTTAGAAAAGAAGTAACTCATCACCTAGTTGGTAGTATAGATTCAATAATTGAAAATTTAACATCACAAGTAACAATAATAAAAACATTAAAATGCTAGTTACCACAGCTTATAGATCGCCTAGGAACCACATACTTGATGAAATTGATGTACATAATTTATTAGGTGACAATAAACCCAAAATAATTATAGGGGATTTAAACTGTAAATCTTCTATTTGGAACAGTACATATCAATGTGCTAATGGGACGAGACTGGCTACATACACAGAAAACCGTGGGGCAATAGTAGTAGGCCCAGTCTCTCTCACATACCTACCAAATTTAAGACTCCAACCTCAAGTGTTTGATGTAGCAATTATGAAAAATATTGTACACGATTTTGAAATTACAACAATTAATGAAGGAACCTTAGATCATAATCCAATTCTACTAGCTCATGGGAGTGGCTGAAATAACACCTTTACAGTGAAAAAGACCAGAACAAATTGGACTGCATACAAAAATAGTTAAAAAAATACACTTCCACTGCCGAAAATACTCTCAAATGATGACATAGAAGATGCAGCAGACTCATTCCAACGAGTAATGTTAAACGCCTATGATAACAATTCCAGAAGCTACACTCTTAAACAAAAGTCAATTAACAATTTCCCAAGAGATTTGCAAGTACAAATCAGAGAAAATAGAAGACTTAGAAGAATCTACTCCAACAGAAAAGATCCTGATTCGAAAAGAAACCTTAATGAACATTCCCAAGAACTGAGCTGCCTTAAAAAACCATAGAGATCAGAAATGCAATCTAAAGCTTACGAGCTTTGAAACTTCTAATAACACGGCATAAAAAATGCAGAAGGCTTTGAGAAGGCCAAAGAATATAATTCCATCAATTAATGGACTGAATGGAGTAGCTTATTCAGACATGGAAAAAGCTGAAGCTTTCGCCGATACTCTGGAACCAGTTTTCACAGAAAATGAGGTTGTTGAGGATCCTGTTCAAGCTGAAGGTACAGCTAGAGCCATTCAGGAATTAGTTGGAATCCAAAGCCCCAAAATATCTACCAGATTTGTGACACCAAATGAAATAAAAAAACTTAATTAAAAGTCTTAAAATTAATAAAGCTCCCGGATTAGACGGTATAAAGAACAAACTGGTCAAGGAATTACCAGGAAGAGCTTATTCAGCTATAGCAAACTTAGCTAATGCAATATTAAGGAATAACTACTTTCCTGATAACTGGAAAAAATCTTGTGTAATCTTGATTAGAAAACCAAACAAAATTGCGACATCACCTGATACTGATATAGGCGGATTAGTCTTTTACCAATTATAAGTAAAATAATAGAGAGGGCTATTAAAAAAAGAATAGTTGATGAAATAGATGATTTGGGACTTATCCCCAGTTTCCAATTTGGATTCAAAGCTTTTCACTCAGCTGAGCAACAGGGATTCAATTACAAAATGGCCACTGGGGCCATCATTCTAGATATCGAGAGAGCATTTGACAAATTATGGCATCATAGACTGATAGAGAAAATGATGAAATGGAACGTTTCAATCAAGACTTGTCAACTCATTCTGAGCTACCTATCGAACCGGGAATTTCAAGTAAGAATAGGATCTCAACTATCTACCACAAGAAGAATCAGAGCGGGAGTCCCCCAGGGTTCGGTATCGGGACCTATTCTTAATAGTTTATATATTAGTGACCTACCTACAACACCTGCAAATATGACTGCTCTTTTTGCAGCCATTCTTCCAAGAAGTTTCAATAAAACTCTGATTAGTAGAAATCTACAAAATCACATGGCTCTTATTGAAGAATGGTGTATAAGAAACAAAATCAAAATTAATACTAATAAAACGCAAGCGATTCTTGGTGCAACTACAGTACAACAGTGCAACTACCTGGAGGAAAAAACGTTTGGAGGAACCACACCCAGGTCACTGCTTCCTGATGGAACCGCCTCCAGAAAGAACCGTCTCTGGAAACACCCCCAGGACAATTGAAGACAAGTACCTGAAACAAAAAGAAAAGAGACAATAATAATAAAGAGGAACTCCCCAGAGCCAGGGAGTAATATGCTTTCACACCACTACAGAGACACCAATTAAACAGGCTGGAGAGCCCGTAATTGGAAGAAGCAAGAGTAAGATGGACACCTTGCTTTCGGTGAGTTTTCCTGGGTTTTCCCCTTTTTTGCACAAACCAAAGAGGGAGAGAACTGGGTGTGCATGAGGCACATTTCCTTACCAAAAAAAAATCATCAGAATGGCCACAGGACACTGCCTGGTAAAATACCACTTAAGGTTAATGGGCAAAGCAGAAGACGATCTCTGCAGATTCTGCTCAGATGCAACAGAGACCACAGAGCACCTGCTCTGCGAATGTCCATAGCCAAATTCTGTAAGAGGCTCAAATTTTTCGCGGGGGCAACAGCTTTCTTCGGCAGAAGTCTAAGCTTCCTTGAGACAAGTTATTTAAGATGCAGAGTCACGTATAAAATATCTGCAAAGGTAGCAGTGCTGAGCGGCTGGAAGGCCGAAACGACTATCCCCACAATCTACAATCTATAATATTGTCCAAAATACTCTATTTGTAGGTACCTACATAGATTTATCACCCAATTAGAGATAGGCAAAAGTGGGCTTATAAAAATTACCAATATACTGTTATTAACATTCAATAAGAATAAGAAGACAAGATTAACGAAAAATCCCTCAGTGTAAAATTCAGATTAGACAAAAGAGATTTCAGAATAATTAGAATTTCAAAAAACCCGACAAACATCATAAATCAAACAAAATTGAACCAATGCTAAAATATTGAAGAGCACAGGAAGAAATAGCAAAATTGTAGGCTCAAACGGAACAGAAGACATAAGTCAAAGTCCCTTTCTGATTCTGTGAACAACAAAACGAAAATAATACTAAAATTAAACCAATCATCGAATTTCAATCAGAAATATGTTTGAAATAGGATAACTCTCTTCAAAATTCAGGAATGTAATTATGAATTTGCGAAAGCGGATGCTTCAACTACTGCACTTCCAATTTCATAAAAATTGAACCAAAAACAACAAAACTGGGTACAATTTAAAATCGTAGTAGGTAAATAGAAAGAAAAAAATCGTGATTTATTTTGTAGCCGATTCTAGAAACATCGTCCCGGCAATATAAGTGAGCTT
Organism: Ceutorhynchus assimilis; assembly: GCA_917834065.1. Classification (NCBI taxonomy): domain Eukaryota; kingdom Metazoa; phylum Arthropoda; class Insecta; order Coleoptera; family Curculionidae; genus Ceutorhynchus; species Ceutorhynchus assimilis. Next base: position 13,785,605 of record OU892281.1, read on the forward strand.
TTTATCTAAAACCCACCATACCTGGTACAATCTGCCCACTCACACATCTTGAGAACAACGCCAATTCTTGCAATGTATTTTCACATGTACTCATGTTCGGGGAACGTAAATCACGATATAGACGTGGCAAGATCATCATCTACAGAAATTACCCTTAAGTGGTAATTTTCGTTCGGCTATTTATCGAGTTTTCTATATAATTTGTGCTACGTAGCGAAGCATTTTATCCTTGTTAGATTATCTAAAATAAGATACACGTTTTGCAATGCAATGCTGGACTTGACACGTTCCCAAAACAGCTATATTTAAATGAGTGTCCTGATAAAGTAGTCCCTCGTCTTTACCTTCGACCCGAAGGGACTTTGCGAAGGGTTAATCTTAAATCCGTATCAAGATATCAAATACAGAGAGCTAGGGCCACGACTCACAATTTACTTGGCTATACGTCATTGAAACGAGAAATGTCTCAGACTTTTTTTTTATTTATTGATTCAAAAATAATTTAAAATTCTACATTAAAGTGGAAATTTAATTAATAGAAATGGAAGTCAATATTTTGACAACGAGCTGGCAAGCAATCATTTGTTTGTGTTTCAAATATTTAAATATTGCCAATTGGCCAGCTTGTTTAAATTATTTTTATTATACGTACCCCATCGGGATGAAAAAAAAAATAATATAACTTTTCGACAAGGGCAATAATAATATAAATGCTCCCCCCCGTATTCCACCCTATTTGTTTAGTTAATTACGTTATTCGCGAAATGGGAATTTCCGAACAAAATATATATTATGAAGTGCCCCTCTAAAATAAATAAAATGTAAAATATGGAGAGCTGCTGGATAATGTTGATGTTTGCGCAACGACGACAAAAACATGTAAAATTTAGGGAATTATCTACAACGGAATAATATAGCGGAGGTTTTTGAGGCTAATTTGTTTTTGATGGTTGGAGTACTAATTGATTAAATTTATATAATATTGAATTTCTTGTTTTAGTTATGTAATAAAGAATATCGGAGTTTATTTAATCATTAATGTATGTTTTTGAATTGCACCTAGAAATACATCAATTGGATATTTAAGAAAATTCCCAACCAATTATTCTTTTTTGAAACATTAGGGATTCAATCAAAGTTAGTTCGTTTTATTTGAAATTTCATCATTCTAGTATCAAGGTAGCTTTTCTATACATGGAATTAGAGATGTGGATGTACAGAGACTGCTGCTCATAGCCAAATCATCAAATAGCTCTAATCAAGGCCCTGGAAATCGACTCAAACAACTACCTGGCGAGTCTCCCCTTACTTTCTACAACAGAATCCAAGTACTGAAGGATACAAAAATGCATCCTTTGATCCAAAAGTTACCACACCTTAAAACAGTATATCAAAATGAAGCACAGTCCTCCCTTGTGGAATCTATGGCCCTAAACACTCTTCTTACAGGCCTAGAACCTCGCCTTAGCCAGATTATCAGAGCTGGAAACCCACACTCTCTTTTAGATGCTCAATGTAGGATCAGGAGAGAAATCCAACTTTCCTATTTTGAGAATCAGAAGACTCCAAAACCTCCTGTTCAAAAAGTTTTGATCAACAAACCACAATCATCCATAAAATGCTTTTCTTGCGGAAAAATTGGCCACACAGCCAATCAATGTAGACAACAAGCTTCCATTCGTTCAAACTTCACTCAATGGCCAAATCAAAATTTCCAAAAAACGACAACAACCAACTACTCAGGCACCGCAAATCAACAACCAATGTTCTGCAAAATAGAACCCAAAATGCATCCACTTCGAAATAATTCGTACCAAGACACGCTTCAACTACCCCTCAAAGAAACCCCAATTTTTACCCTATAATAACCAGCAAAAAACTTATCTTTCAAATAATTCCTCTAATGAAATATATGCTAACGAATTTGAGTACGCTGAAAGCCCTCATTATGAACAAGATGCTAGTTATGAAGAAAACGAATATGCTAAACAGTTCACTACTGATCCGAATGCTGAAAATTATCAGGATTTTCTGGTACCTTTCACCAATCATCATCCGCCAGAGAATCCCCCTCAAGATTACACTTCGAATATCGAGACTCAAATACAACTTCTGAATCTAGACAACATGAATCCAAACATCAATTTTCCGGAACAAGCATTTCTTTAAACCCACTTTTTACTGTTAATTCGAAAAATCTGTACTACATTTATGATGCTCCCAATAAATTCAGATTACTTATTGATACCGGTGCAGGCATTTCAATTTTTAAAGAAAATACTGTCCATAAACTCCCCTATCGTTCCGAAGAAAACGTAACCATTCAAGGTATCACCGATCAAAAACTCCAGATCCGTGAATCAACACTTGTACCGTTCACCCTCCAAGATCCTCACAAAGTGTATATTTACAACTTGAATATTGATTTCGATGGAATTTTAGCGCTGGATCTCCTAAAACATTATCAATGTGTGATAGATTTAAAAGCCTTGTAACTAATTTCAAAACTATCCCTCTTCAAAAAGTTACCGAAGATGACTACCCTAATAATGCAAAACCAAACAACACTCAAACAATTCTTAACAAAATATCTATAGAAGCTAGAAGTGGAACGATCTTTAAACTCAAGTGTAATCTATCCAACACAGATGCTTTACTCTTTTCTCAAGGGAAAGAAAAAGTCAAATTACCCAATGCTTCAGTAAAAGTCAATGAACAAGGTCAATTTTCAACCTCAATTGTAAATATCAACGCTATAGAAAAAACCATGGAGTTTTCGAACTTGTCTATCAAACCATTTATCCCAGAAAGTGAAACTCAAAAAACCATTCTAAGTTTTAAAAACTCTAACCTCGAATGTGACGATACTTTTGATAGGCATATGTCCATACAAAATGAACTTCGTACAGAACATTTAAACGACGAAGAAAAAGAACTAATTACCAACTTATGCCTGAACTTTTCCGACATTCTCTACCTGGAAGTTGACTCGCTCACATTTACTAGTGAGATTAAACACCCTATTGACACCAATAATGCAAAGCCTGTGTATACCAAATCTTACAGGTACCCCAAAATGTTAGACCAAGGCATAATTCGCCATTCTGTATCTCCATGTTCATATTCTTCCGTCTGGGTCTTTCCTAAGAAACTTGATGCTTTTGGCAAACCCAAATGGCGTGTCGTAATCGACTACCGTAAAGTCAACGAACTTACTGTAGACGACAAATACCCGCTTCCTAATATTTCCGATCTTCTGGATCAATTGGGAAAATGACAATATTTTACTACCCTCGACCTAGCCTCAGGTTTTCACCAAATAGAAGTAGACCCCATAGAAAATGGCCATTACGAATTCGTACGTATGCCATTTGGATTGAAAAATGCCCCATCCACATTCCAAAGAGTCATGGACAATATTCTTCTCGGTATTCAAAATGAAAGATGCTTAGTCTACACGGACGATATTATCGTTTACTCTCCTACCATCCACGAACATACATATTTCAAGGCTAACCGAAGTATTTAAACGCCTCCATAAAGCTAACTTAGAAATCCAGCCGGACAAATGTGAGTTTCTTCGAAAAGAAGTAGCTTACCTGAGACACCTTATCAATGAAGACGGTGTAAAACCGAACCCTGCAAAAATTAGTTGTATTCAGAACTTCCCCACACCCAAAAATCCAAAAGACAATAAATCCTTTCTGGGATTAGCATGATATTATCGTCGATTTATCCCCAATTTTGCTAAAACATCAAAGGCCTTGATAAAACTCCTCCAGAAAGATGTTCCATTTTACTTTAACCCAGAATGCATATCCGCATTCAACGAATTGAAAAACGCACTAGTTTCTGACCCGATTCTGATCTATTCCAATTTCGAAGAGACATTTCCATTAACCACCGACGCAAACGCTTTTGCCATCGTGCAGTTTTCTCAAAAGGTCCTATAGGAAAAGATCTCCCTATAGCTTATGCTTCTCGAACGCTGTGCAATGTCAAAACTACTCTACCATAGAGAGAGAATTACTAGGCCATTATATGGCCAGTTAAACATTTTAGACCTTATCTCTTTGGTCGAAAATTTGTCCTTATCACAGACCATCGCCCTTTAACTTGGCTTTTCTCAATTAAAGACCCTGGAAGTCGTTTAGCTCGCTGGCACTTGAAACTCGAAGAATACGACTATCGAATCGAGTATAAACCTGGGAAAATCAATAAAATGCCCTATCTCGAATAAAAGTAAACTACTTTAAATATTGTTTAGATTTAAACTCCAAAATTCACATAAATACTCGCTTCTAACAAAGAAGAACCTGATGTTGACGATATAAGAATCCGCCCCTCTACAAGTCAACAACAACAAGAAATTCCAATGGAAATTGAAAATAATAATGAAACAACCCTAATTGAGGAAGAATACATTTCCTTCGTAAATCTCTACAAAACCAGATCAATTATTGACTACTCAAAGATAGAGATTTCCAACCTACAACTTCTGGAAAAGTCTCACAAAAATATTGTAACATTCTTTTGGCAAACCAAACTAACATACTTACATTACAAAATTATAGATGATCTATTCGAGGAAAATTTCGATTTTCAACCTAATCAGGTTAACATTTGATCCAGCAAATCTGTGAAGGAACGCAAATACTTCATAATTCCCATTCTTTGCAAAAATGAGAAAATAGTCCCTACTCTCTTTTACTCGCTTTTCAAGTGTCAAAACGAATTTGACTCTGAAAAAACCTTTTGCATGGAAAACAATCTGGAATTATCCACTCTTGAAATATTTTGCTTTATATTTGCCGAAAAAGACATTAAGCTTAAGATATGCCAAAATATCGTCAAAGCCCCAGATCAAGACCAAATCCCAATTATCCTGGACCAATGTCATATACTGGAACTGGAAAAACAAATTTACTGGAAAGGTTTAACCAAAGATGTTGAGAAATTCATCAGAGCCTGTGAAATCTGCCAAAAAGTCAAAATCTGTAGGAAAAATCTTAGTTGTCCTCTTGTTTACACTGTTACACTGAAACTCCCAAAACTCCATTTGAAAGGATAAACATTGACTTTTTTGAATTTCCAGTTCGTAACTACACCCTAAAAGTTAGGGATGAACTTACCAAATTCACTCAAATCTACCCAATCTCAGACAAAAAGGCGTCTACAATTGTTAACACCCTACTAGTACCTATTCTTCCAACATTAGGGTACACCTTTAAGAATTCACTGTGATTTTGGAGGTGAATTGAACAACGCCTTATTCAAAGACCTCTGTCAACTCTACGACATAAACTTGACATTTTCAGGCGTAAGCCACCCACAATCCAACGGATCGCTGGAAAGATTCCATGCAACTTTAATGGAGATGATCCGCGTTCAGGTCGCAGTTCACTTAGACAAACATAGAGATGTCAGACAAGGAAATAGATTAAATCATTATAGATCTGAATGGAAATATAGACGAAGAAGAGGAGACGTTCTGATTTGAGAGTTTTAGTGAACCCGGAATCCGTGACAGTTTCAATAAAGAACACTGACACTGATTATACTTGAACTGATAACTTTCTCAAGTACTTGAAATGAATTGTTCATCAAATCTATCAGCGACAAACAACAAAATTAATTTATTCATAAAAATCCATATTCAAAAATAAATAAACTGATTACTTATTCCTAACGAACAGAGAGGGAGAGGTCTAGCGCTACGAAATTTTAATTAATTTTTTTTTCTTCGTCGTTGGTCCAAGTCTCTAGGCAATTATTATGGAAAAAATAATTAATGGAGGAGCAACTCGACGGCTTAGGGTCGCATTAATTAAACAAAAAAATCAATCAGGCGGACATGATCTGCAAATTCTCATAATTATTATTGAGCAGCACGTTATAATGCGTTATGGTCTAACAAGATTCTCGACCGAGTTTTTTCGGCGACTCACATTTTTGCCGATATCGACTTTTCGAAAGTGGGATTTTTCCAAGAACCTTGTTAGGAGCCGTGTCCTATTTAACTCCACATTTCCTCGTTGTTAATTGAAGCGAAGATAAAAATTCTCTTTAATTACGACTTTGTCGGTCCGTACTAGTGGCATCTACAAGTGCACAATATTTAATTAATAGCGGGCAAAGCTTGACATCCGAGGAAATTAAAAATTTATTTTCATAAAAAAGAACTAGATTGCATGTTTCTTTGTAGGTTTGCGGTTTCTACTAAAGCGACCATACACTCCAGAGATATAAACTTCATTTTTATAAGCGTTATTTGGTTGACACCAAAAGTTAGAAATAATTTAACCTCAAATATAAATAAAATCTTACAATAATTGAAAAATTCTAGTTCGGTGGTAGCCAAATTTGCAATTAAGATTATGTAAAATTTGGTTGGGTATGGTGAGCTTTAGCTATATCCTAGCGGGACGATATATTTCAGTTCGTTCTACATGACAGGAATTAAATTCGTAATTAAATTCAAAGTTGCACGCAACAAACTAGTCTTCCTTAACACCGTAATCACTCATTAGGAAAATGTTATAATTTTTAATTAATAATTTATGATATATGGTATGTGCACCGTAAGATTTTTTAAAAAGGAACTTGGATTGCTTCACAATAAAGCAAGTATTATGTATACATACACAAATAAAACGACTTCGGTTAATCCTTTGCAGGATTTTGTCTTTGGAAGGAGGTAAATTTGCAGGAAGTGTTTCTTGCGGCCCCACCGCGACCGCTGACAGAGACAACGCGCCGCAGGCGCGAACTTTTTTGGTGCCACGCCCTTTTAAAGGTTCCGTAAACGAACCACCGTAAAAAGGTGCGCAAGCTTCTAAACAGTGCCAAGAGGACCCAAGATATAGTCCACTGGGAAGAATACAGATCCACCCAAAGGAACTACAAAAAAGCCCTGAGGATCTCACAGAGGGACAAGTGGAGGGTTTACTGTGATGGAATTAACAGTGTGGCCCAAGCATCCAGACTCTGCAAAGTCCTAAAAAAAGACCCATGCACGAATAGGGGCGTTAGCTGTGCCAAGAGGGGGATACACCACCTCCGCGAAGGAGACGTTGGACCTCCTCCTAGCGACACACTTCCCTGGATCACGCATGGATCCTCAAAGGACCAGAAACGCTGTGCGCGTGGTGGGCCCTAAGCCTGATTATAAGCTGGCGTCCAAGGTCATCACATATGAAAGAGTGAAATGGGCTATAGATACCTTCTCACCATTCAAATCGCCAGGTGAAGATGGGGTGTTTCCGGGGCTCCTACAAAGGGCCCCTGAAAGCCTATATCCTCTAATCTTGGCTTTTTTCAGACACTGCCTAGCTCTGGGCTACATTCCCAGGGCCTGGAGAGTAATCAGAGTAGTGTTCATCCCCAAACCGGGAAAGTCAAACTACCTACAGGCGAAATTGTTTCGCCCAATCAGCCTCACCAGCTTCATGCTGAAGGCGATGGAACGAGTGGTAGACCGGCACATCAGAGAAGAGGCACTGGTGCAATTTCCCTTGCACCATAATCAGTATGCCTACCAAGCGGGCAAGTCTACGGAGACGGCGCTGCACCACCTAGTTGACAGAGTGGAGGGAGCGCTGGACCGAGGACAGTGCACCCTGGGAGTCTTCTTGGATATAGATGGCGCATTTGACAATACGACCTTCGAAACGATATGCCTAGCTGTGGGCAGGCGTGGCACTCACCACTCCATAGTGGAATGGATTACGGCCATGCTGTCAAGACGCACAGTTAGAGCAACAATCAACAACGAACCCGCAAAAGCCAAGGTACCCAGGGGCTGCCCTAAGGGAGGGGTGCTGTCACACCACTCCTTTGAACGAAGCGGGATATCACACTCAGGCCTATGCCGACGACCTGGTCATTCTTCTGATGGGCCAGACCACGGAACGGCTGGGCAGACCGATGACCCAGGCCCACGTTCCACCAAGGTAGGAACGATGGTGTCGTTCCGAGGGCCTGAACGTGAACCCGGACAAAGCCGAGATGGTAATTTTCACAAGGAAAAGGAGGCCGGACAAATACCCGAGGTCAAACTTTTCGGTCGTAGGCTTAGACACTCTGGGTCAGTGAAATACTTGGGGATTACCATAGACTCGAAGCTGACCTGGAGGGAGCACCCAAGCAGTAAAGTCAAGAAAGCCAACAACGATACCCGAGGTCAACCTTTTCGGTCGTAGGCTTAGACACTCTGAGTCAGTGAAATACTTGGGGATTACCATAGACTCAAAGCTGACCTGGAGGGAGCACCTAAGCAGTAAAGTCAAGAAAGCCAACAACGCTCACAATGTAAAAGAGCCTTTGGCAACGCGTGGGGCCTGGAACCCAAAATCTTGCACGGGAATCATACGACCCAGCCGTATGAATAAAAATAGAGCATTTGCTTCTAAGCAAAAGGTAAAAGTATAAGCAAAAGCTTCAAGTAAAAGGTAGAAGTGGAAGCATTTACTCCATATCATATGAATAATGAAGACCTTTCACTTGCGAGCATATGCTTCAAAGAAATGAAGTAAAAGATATTACCTGTTGTACCTGTTGCTTGAATCTGGCTCGAATGCCAAATTAAACCACCAGAACGATAATATCAATGGACTTTGACATTCCATAGGAAGTGGTAGTAAAAAAACGCCAATCATGGAATAACGCAAAGCCACCGCAAGCGGACAACGCATCATTATGGCACCGTTGATTGGTGGTCACAGTCACACAGAGATGGTTCGAAGGTAACGGAAGGAGTCTGTCTTGGAATAACTGAACCAAAGTTTAAAGTTTAAACTCTCATTAGCAATGGGCAAAACGTCCACAAAGTTTCAAACTGAGGTTCTGGCCATAAGCATCTGTGCCAAAGATTGTCTTAAAAGAGTCCTTTTAAGAGAGCACATTTACCTACTGTCCGACAGTCAAGCCGCTCTAAAGGTTCTAGAACCCAATCAAGTGCAATTTTCAGCTAGTTTGGGAGGGTAAAAATATCCTTAAACAACTGGCTGATGGGAATAAAGTGGAGAGGGCAACGAGGAGGCGGGCTGTCTCACGAAGCAAGGCGCTTTAACACCTTTTCAAGGCCCAGTAGCCTTCTGTGTACTAATGAGAAGCCACGTCTCCAAAGAAATCAACAGATGAAGAAGGTTCATATATCTGAGATCTGAACAGATTCTTGACAATAAACAGAAAAGACATTGGAAGAGTCGTTGGTCGACTGCTCACTGGGCATTTTCTGGTGAAATCACCTAAAAACAATTGGCAAATCAGTTTACGATTACTGCAGATCTTGCGAACAAGCATTAAAGACTACAGAACACTTAGTGTGTGAATGCCCTGGTCACTTCTGCAAAAGGCTGAAATACCTTGCTCATACCCCAAGAGGTGAGTACTTTACCAGCCAGGAAGCTGGCTTCCTTTGGTTTTGCTTGAACTTTTATTCATACTGGATGAAGCATTTGCTTCAGATTTTGCGAGAAAAAGCAAATGCTCTTTTTTATTCATAGGGTAGATTATCACTTACGGTGCAATTATCTGGTGGCCCGGCAGAAAGACGGCTAAGGCCAGGGCTCTGCTAGACAGTGTCCAGAGACTTGCCTGCATTGGGATAACTGGTGCTATGAGAACGGCCTCAACCAAAGCTATTGGAAGGCTGGTCGGGCTACCACCTCTTCACCTACGGGCATCTACAGGAAAACCACGGGTGCTAGGTTATCCTATGCCCTTGGCTCCTACGCATCCGTCTTTCAGGCAGAGATCTATGCCATCCTAAAATGTGGTCACGGAAACCTTCAACATACCTTTACAAATAAGGATATTTATGACTACTCGGAAAGCAGAGCGGCACTGCAGGCACTGCCATCCGAAAGAGTAGATGACCCTGATTGCAGATTCTGTCTGGAGTATGAAGAAACCTCCATCCATGTCCTCAGCAAATGTCCATCTATTGCCAGGATCAGAACGGTGTACGTCGGCAGACACGTTATTGACCCCGAAGACATAATAAGAAAGATTAAGCCCCGAAAGCTCTGTGTATTTGCCAGAGCCGCGGGGCTAGTTTAAACAAAAGTGGGCGCACAACGGGCTCGGACAGGCGGCCTACGTGCAATGAATGTACATTCGCCTATGGAAAGGAAGAAGAAAAAAAAATGGTTCCTTTACGTTATTTTTGGGACTTCTTATTTTAATTTTGAAGAATTATATGTATGCCCCCTTGCCCCCCCCCCCCCCCACTGAATTAAGGAATCTCAGCCCTAGGGGTTCTCTCCCAAGGTACTTATGTCGATCTATAGCCATCACTAGGCCTATGCATGCGGCTATTGTCTGAGGTCATAAATTCGAACAGACTATACTATTAGCCGAAAACTATTGTTCGTCGACTTTTAAATGACACTTTCCGTATGAGGAACGAGGGGGTGTTTCATATGGCAAACACAGGTGTGACGTCAGGTAACCATTGGCGTTTTAATGTAGGGATCCACCAGCACACATTCCGTCCGAGTATCAGATTAAAATCGACGGACATAGGCAACTCCCAAACTTACAAAATGTTTTGCATACTATTTACAAAGTTCCAAATCATTATTTTAATAATGATACTCTCAAAATGAACATTTTAATACCTAATTAATATGCAAACGCTCTTCCATTTAAAGTCCTAATAATAGGAGCCGCTTCATTGTTTTTGGCATCGCGCTTTGTTTCTTATTTTCTATAATATAATTAATTAGATATCCCGAACAATAGATGCATCTTGCATGACAAGTACCTTCATTAATCAGGATGCGTTATTTCGACCTTTCGACCTCTTTTAATGCTGATGAATACAATGGATGGCAACACGAAAAAAAAATGCTAATGAACGTTCTTGACAATCGACAAACTTATTTATTTCTTGTCGATTTTCAGCTGGAAAAAATCGCTTTTAAATGGGCTCATTGTTGAGATTACCACCTACGACAACTGAGAGTAATGAGGATATTATCATTCAAGAAAAATTTGTACTGTTAAAAATCTAGACATCATAACTTAACAGAAACCCTAGTTTAGCGAAAGCGCTGTATGTTAAATAAATTTTCGATTGTGTTAAACTGAACAAATATTATTTTCATGCTGACTAGCTGCTCAATGGCCGTTTTCGAATTGGTTGTCTATTATCGCTAACCAGAAATGATGATATTATCGTGTGCCTCTACATTGGTATCAATCCTGTAATCCTGTTACGGATTATTGATATTTTGTTTGTTTGCTTGAATTGTAGTGAGGCATTTATGCTGTGAAATACTCACTCTTTGGATGTAATTAAGTTTCCAACTGGTCAAGACATTAGGTAGTTTTCGGTAAATGCAAATAAGACCGAAGTAGTATCATTTACAAAGACAAGAAACGTGGGCCGGACATTTTTAAAGAAAGCAAGGAAAGAGTTTCTTTGCAGGACAAGTATCCTATAATTGGAAAAGATGCCCTGTGTCTAATCTTGAAAAGCAGCTATAAACAATATATAGGATTTATTTTAAAATTAATAAAATAGACCAGTTTGGACCTGCATTAACGCAATCATTTTTATACAAACAACTGAAAGCTGTGCATACTGCAACGAGCCTAACGACAGCATCTACAACTGTCAGAAGTTTCAAGCATTAACTCCATCTGTAAGATTTGAAATCAGCAAGGAGAAGAAGATCTGTATAAACTGCCTGAGACACCCAGCGCACATAAGATGTAATTCAACCGTCGTATGTCACACCTAGTCTAGGATATTGAATGACACCATCAATATACATTCTTCAATTCAGCAGGTTTCGTCTCTTTGTGAGAGGCAGGTATTAGACATAGACTTAAATGGGACCAGTTGACCCATTTCCCTGCAGGATCGCCACGCTGGATCATTGATTGTCTCCGCAGGTTCATTGATTGTTCCGCAGGTTCCTTCATATTATTGAAATTCGTGCATTTTCGGCGTCTCGGCTATACTCGGCTTCGACAGCACCATTGGCGTAGTCAAGATTTGGTCTTGGGGGGGGGAGGGGCAAATTTGCAGGAAGTGATCCTTACAGCAGCGGCCGCAAGCACTGCAGGAAGAAAAGCGCCAGAGCCGCGAAATTTTTGGGTCTTTTCACAGTATTTTTGGGACTTCTAATGATGGGAGCAAGCGGAAATGCGGCTATTTCAACAAATTTTGATGAGAATTTATAGCAGAACTTACTTATATTTTAATGTATGTATTTGAGAATTTTCCATTTTGAATTAATAATAAAATTTAAAGGCCTTTCAGGTAAGGGGGCAAATGCCGATTTGATTCGCCTCAACCGGCTACAAGCCAATTCGACTTTTCACTCCCTATGTGTCTAGTAGGTTTGTTCGGTCTGTATATACATTTTCCATGATAAACTAGGTTAAAAAGACCAGTGTCATTATATATTAAAAAAAACGTATATATCTACAAGTGTCTCTTGGTGTAACATTCTTCATTTTTTGTAGGGCCTTGGAACTTATTGTAGCTGTAGCTATGACGAAGTAATAAGGTACAAATCCTCAGTAGCAACTACAGTTTGCCGTAACATGCAATCAGCAAACTTTGAACTACGGGCAGCAAATAGCTTGAAGCCCGATTGTCTGATTCAAACGGTAGCAGACAAGACAATTTTGATATACAGATCTCCTCAGAAAATTGATTGAAATCAACACACTCCCTCGCTATGATGCCTCGCTTTCATTCAAAACAAATTGAAAAAAACCCAACTTATGGCACGAAACAAACTTATAAGTAAGCTAATGGCATGGCCAAAAAATGAACTACCTATATACAGGTTCGACAGGTCAACAACAGGCCAATTTTCATGCAATAGAATGAAATGTCTAAAAAAACTCTAAGGTTGAATAGAGAACGAAAGATAACGATTTCCCCTGTTCCACCTCTAGCGCTCTTTGGCCACCTTGTTGTTGTATCCCTCGCTTCGCGACGGGAGGCAAACCACATCTCACTCTAAAATCTAATCGTTTTTTCCCTTGTATAATGAATAACTATTATTAATGGGATGTTCTATCTTTCGGTGTTAAAGTTGCTCAATATATTGGGATATAGAATATCATCCATAACTCTTTGGAATGTAGCCGGCGCGTTCTTCAAACCAAAGGGCATACGCAAGAACTCATAATGCCCGTTTTCTGTGCTGAATGCGGTTTTTTCGATGTCGTTTTCATGCATCTGGATCTGGTGGAAGTCGCTAGCTAAATCTAAGGTGGTGAAATACTGGCAGCATCTCAGCTTCTTCAAGAGATCCGTTATGTTGGGTAATGGGTATCTGTCATCTAAGCGATTTGTATTAAGGCTCCTAAAATTTACTATACTATGCTAAACAAAAAAATATTCGAACTGTTTGTCAAAGTAGGTATAGCAAAAACAACAAAAATATAAAACACACAAGTTTGATATTAGTTATTTATACACCAAGTGAGTTAAATGAATGACGAACGAGCCCTAGCGAGTGGGTTAATTTTCTTCGAATGAATAAACATTTTAGCTCACGTGATGTATACAAAATTTTATCCCATTTTGTGGAAATTTGAACAATAAAGTACCTACAAGGAAAAATGCTGAGAGTTGAAAATATTTTAAATCACTGAGGTTCCAGACTTTTAGTTGGGCAGAGTGACTTAAAATGCCGAGAGTGAGTTAAAAATATTTTATATCACGGAGGTGATAAACGTCTACTTACCTTTATTGTTATCAACGCATAATGTCATTTTTAAACGTCAAAATGGGATAAAAAAATAAATAGTTAGGAATGTTAGGATCAGTAACTCAATATTTTTGTACCTACTCACTACACCCACTACATACAATGCTAAAGTCACTACAACAAATTCACTACGAGGGCTCAAGCCCCCATTGCCCCCATTGCCCCCATGGTTCCGGCGCCTATCGTATTTTGAGATGTAATATTCTTATAAACTTGAATGAGATTGACAATACATTTGATTTCAATATCCAAAAGTTGTGAGACTTATCCAGTCCCAACCATTAAACGTAAACCTTCTCTCCTCTTCCTCTAAGTGTTTTTCTTTCTGCAACTCTATATCATTCACTACTCAAAAAATCTAAGAATATTATGGCTCTGATGTAAATTATTCTCTATACTATTATGTCAACTACTTAAGTAAATACCACTCTGTACATCAATTTTACTAAAGTGTGTCGACGAGGCAGCATTAATTTGGTATAAATACCGAAATCCATTACCGGCAGACTAAGGCTAGTGCAAAGTACCTCAAATGGGAAAAGCCCCTCTAGCTAAGTCTCCTTCCAGTGCAAACTACCTTTAATGGGAAACGCCCTTCTGAACCTGTCTCAAACCTAGCTTCTTCTGGGAGCATTGAACGCAGCAGACTAGGTCCAGTGCAAATTACCTTTATTGGAAAACGCCCTTCTGGACCTATTTCAAATCCAGCTTCAGTCTTCAGTCATGCCAAGTGTACAGAGGGTACATAATACAGAGTGGCCTATAAGTAATACGTCCCTCCGTAGAACAGATGTCATGATACTGTTTCTAGGGTAATATTATTATTATTCAATACATTATCTTATTATACCTATACCAAGCGAGTTTCTCTCCCCCAGATCACGCTCCTGTTGTGACGTCCCAGGACGAAACTTATAGGGGTTGTGACAATATGGCTCAAAAATTGAATATAATATTTTTTAAATTAATGTAGGGGTGAATTTGATTGCAAATGGGATTGATTCAGTGGGCTCAACAAGGTCACCCTAGTTTGGGTTAGTTGCGGGCTCCTAAGGTTATCATCCTGTTTGGGTATTTTATACTGATTGGTCTGATTAATTAAACCTCTATCGTGTCACAATGTTATGACTAATAACTGTGAAAAAACTTAACTCATAAGTATCTCTGATCAATTCTAACTGTGTTCAAACTGCCCAGCTATCAAAACATGTCTGTCATAATGTAAAATTTATCGCAATTGATGTAACTAGTTTGGCTTCTAATTCTATTTTGAGTCACCAGGACTCCGACAAGTAACTTCCTGATTGGTTTTCGAGCCGCCTTAATGAGTGCATTTAATTTTAATACCGTTATATTTTCAATATTCATAATTGCGCAGCCAGCGTTTGATTTAGATTCACAAAATAAACATTCCAATTAAGATGGGAAGTTTATTCTTGGGTGATAATTTATGTTTTCGGCGTTTAATTTCGATAAGACAAAGAAAACGAAAAATTTGCAAGGTTGTTTTTTCTTTTTTTAGCAAATGCGTTAATTATAAAGACAAAGAATTAACAAGAGAGAATTAACCCCCCTGATATCAATGACTCAAAAAAAGTGGAAACAAAGCATGTTTGCTATATAATGAAGATTGTATCTTTGCTCTCCAATTAAAGACAAAAAACACTGAGCAAAAATAATTAAAAATCTTGTCTTGGTAGATAGAAATTATTCCTGTTTATTTATTGAATACTATACTTTTTTTATCCAAAACTGACATTAATACAAACTGATTAATCAAGCCGTATGGGTTTCTTTAAAGCCCTACCGAATAATTTCTTCTACAAATAAAAACCACCGTTCACCATTGAAACTGCACACACGGCTTCCATGAAAACACCTTTTTTCCGAACGAACGCATAACGAGATTAAATGCATCGATACCGATTCTTTTTCTGCATTTAGGGGTGGTCCCGAGAGGTCTATCCTATCCTTTCTCTTTTAAAATCCCTAAAGTCACCGAACCATATCCTATTGACTACAACGAAAATAAAATGGTAAAAAAGAACCGACGTGGCGGGTTTGTTTCTTGCGATCCTTGTTTGGATTTGGTCTAAAAGAAAATATGTATTTTTGTTGTATTCATTGTTGAATGCAAATAGGCGTGAAATAGGGTTGTATTTTGACAGAACCCCAGGCTCAAGTAATAGCAAAGTCTAATAGGTACTTTTTTGCAGCAACTAAATCTTTGATTTGAAGAATATTTAATATATAGAAACTCTATCTCTTCTAGGACTTCTCGCATACTTTTCCTTCTTTTTTCCAGCTACTGTGACATACGGAACGTCAATATAAAAAGAACCGATGGGATAATTCATGAGGTGAAAACTTCCTGAAGACCTTCACACAAAGAAATTTAGATAGGAGAAGGGCAAGAAATTATAATAATTGTCAAAAAAAGGTTTGGCAAAGACTACCCCACATTTATCAGTGTGAGTGTGAGTAGTGAAAAGTTCTTCAGTTTTTCTCTTCTCGAGCTTCCTTTTGCAGCTTTATATTTTTACAAATAAATTTAGTTATTTGTACTTTAAGACAAGAAAACCTATAGGGTCGTGGAATTCAAAAATAAAGATAACGTGTAGTCCCTTTATTGTCCGTCGATTTTAATCTGATACTCGGACGGAATGTGAGCTGGTGGCTTTCTACATTAGAACGCCAATGGTTACCTGACGTCACACCTGTTTTTGCCATATAAAACACCCCTTGCTCCTCATACGGAAAGTGTCAGTTAAAAATAGACGAACAATATGTGCAAATGAAACCATTCAAATTCCAACAAATAATAATTTTATTTAATATTTTTTTCACAATGTAAGTAACAATGTTATTTTCTTTAAAATTTGACAGTTAACAGTTTGGTTGTTCTGGTGAATTTGACACAATACGTACCTTTCCAATCTGGAACTCTTCAATGGATGTTGGGGTTTCACTTTCGTGAACTACAGCTCTTCGTGTTGTTTCCTGTATCCAAGAAAGAGGATAGATTGCTGGTGTGACGTCAGTCCAAATAGTGATCTTTTATGTCGAGTAGGTACCCAGAAAAGAATAAAGCATTATCAGGTTCACCAAGATTTGGAATATTAAGTCCCTAAATTCTGTCAAAAAGCGAGTGTCTTGCAAAGAAGATTTAAATTGAAATTAGTTTATTATAAAACTATTGTTGTCCCTTTCAACAGAATCAGGTAAGTATGAGCAACTATTGCAAATGGGAAAAATATTTTAATATAAAAACAAAAACAACAAATAATTCAAAAAAATAAATAATAAAATAATAAAGTCGTGATAATTAGGTAAGTATAGAGCAAGATTAAAGACAGATGCTCTTTATAATTGAGTAGAATGCTGCTTTTCTAGCAGTCGCACTAAACAGGCAAAATTTAAATAAAAAGAATGTAACAAAAATTGAACAAGATAAACAAAATAATTTTCTAGATTTTCCCCAAATAGATAAATCTTCCTTTTTAAGTTAAGGTACCTACTATAGGTACCACAATATAAAACTGAGAGTGAAATTAATTATACCCAGGAATTGTCAAAATTCTTGAAATGTAATAATTAAAACTTTTTAAATGAATTTTTGACCTTTCCGAATTTCTATTTTGAAAATTACACCTTTTTTTTGGCACTCTCCTTCACGAGAAAAAAATGAGAGAGTCAAACAATAAATGGCTATACAGGCCTCTGCCTGGATTCGGTAAAATGTTGATAAGGATGGACACACAAATTTGGTTTGCACCGACTCTATTTAGAGCGAATGGTCCAATGATCCCACACTAACAATTGTTTCTGAAAACCAGAGCAGCAGTACCTATTTATTAGCCAAAACTCTGAATTGACTCACTTCAGAAAAAACGTGGGACCACCAATCACAAAATGGAAGCACACAATTAGATAAAAAAATTTAAATATAATATTTATATTTCAAAGGTAGATAAGATAAGATTTGTCAGGTAAAAACTCAACAGTGATATGATAGTATACACTGATGGTGAAATAAATTGAAAAATATTAAGGGAAAATCTAGAAATCTGAAGAAAAGGTTCCGCCAGAAAAGAGACCGTTTTAGAATCTAAACCCTGCAGGAAACCAATCAACTGCGTAGTAACCATCGACCAATCAGAAGACAACACTCAACACAAAAGACCGTATTCACTTCATCAATGAAATACCACGCTGATTCAAATGGAATAGATAAAAACACAGTAAAATTATTTTAATTGTTTACAAATTACAATAATTTAAACTAAGGTTATGTTGAAAACACAAAACCACTAATTAATTAGGTCGTTTTTTTGCTCATTATGGATAAATGAAAGTACTGATATATTGGATTAATTAAATTTTGTAGATACTTTTAAGTTACTTAAGTTATGAATTATTATTTTGCTGATTCTGAAATTGCAAAAATACAACTTTATAATGAAAATTAGAAGAAATGGAACAATATCTGAAAAACTATTTCTGCGAAGTGCTTTACATCGGGTCTTCAAAAAAAAAAAACAATCAAAGATTGCTTTGATTATGAAAACGTACCTACATCGCATTATTGCTTCTTTATTGGTCAGGATTTCTGACATGACAGTTTGACATTGAAGTTCAATGACAAAATTAAAGAAAAATATTGCTAAGACATACGTTTAAAAAACCATAGCAATCTTTGATTGTTTTTTTTTTTGAAGACCCGATATAAACGTAATGGTATGACTCTCGATATCGATCAATTCAAAACTTTATCTGAAAACTAAAATAAAAATTATTATCTTGAAATTTATTAGCGATTCACGTCCAGCTGGTATACAAGCCGATTCGGTTACAAAGTGGACGCGTGATCGGAATTTAAGATCCCAATGCTGTGTGCTTTCTGGATTAAAGCAATAATTTGTGTCTTTTATTTAAACTTTATTGTACGGCTTAGCATTATTTGATAAGCTGCATTTTGCATTTTTGTGTTTTAGTTTGTAAAATTCGAAAGCCGCAAACGGCGGTCGAGTAGAATTTAATATACGCTTAATAGAAACAAATCATTAAATAAACATTAGACCCGTTAGTTTGTTAGTCTTGGCCAAAATTTAGACCGTATATATGTACATATAGGTGGTAATAATGTCTGGTCACGGTAACTTTGGGACGATTTATCCCACGTGAAATTTCGAGGGCAGTAAGTCCTTTTGCTAATTTTGTTTTGCTAAACTGTTGATGTAGGCTAAATCCTTCGTATAATTAAATTCAAGACTTTAGGGTTGGTAAAGGATCATTTAACCTAAAAAGGTCATGTGCGATGTAAATTACATTTAAGATTCATAGGGCCTCTGTCCTAAAGTATATATATTTTATAACAATAGGGTCGTTTCATGATTTTCTTTATTTTTTTATTAAATTAAGCACATCAAAAACTATTTTTAGTTTTTTTCCCGCATTTTTTAGAATGATATTAAAGGAGATATTTCAATTTGAAATTTTACTATTTTCCGTTATTTTTTAAAATGGTTTGACGTCACAAGGCGCGCTTGCGCCCTGTATTTCTAAATTTAAGTTTGCATCACTGACAGAATTTGCTAGTTGTCTAGTTGGCTATCCTGCGACTGGCATTATGTCCGTCTTCTTTTAGAGGTTATGTCAGTTATTTTGTTATTTATTTTGATTCGCCTGCCTAGACTGGTTGATTTATAAAATAAAAAATAAATACTTATTTCACCCGTTTATTTGTTTGGTTTATGTGAGAAGATGGATAGTGGATTTATTAAAGCCTTCAGCGAAAATTTACCTAAACTAAATTATGTGATGCTGCAAGAGTTTTTTGCCAAAAATACGGATTATTTAAGTGCAGAAATAAGAGGAGTCAAAACAGAAAGGTGGGTAATGAAATATTGGCATAATTATTGTAGTGGTTTAGCTTTGGCTCATTATTATATTACATTTTTAGTAGCAGGGTAACAGTTTTATAGTTTCATATATTTTTAGGTCAGCGAGAGACAGTTATTGTGGGTGACGATGCTTTTGGGTGTGTGCAGTTGAAAAGAGACAGCAGAATATCCTCTGTTAGCATTGCCAGATGGAATAAACAAAGAATTTGCGATTGAAGTTGAATGTCCTAGCAAGGAGGAGACTGTGAAAAACTACAGTAAGAAAAATGAAAATATAATGACGAAATACATGTGCCAACTTCAGTTACAATTGTTATTGTGTAACAGACAAACAGGACTGTTTTGTGTGGCAAGTTCCAAATTTGGAGAGGATAATGAAATGGCAATGTTTGAATTATACTTAAACATTATAGGTTTCTCAAAGTAAATATTGAATCAGCTGAAGAATTTTGGAAGAAAAATGTATTTTCAGTCATTTTGAATAAAAATATATGATTGATTTGAGAGTCTGGTAGTTTTCTTCTTTACATTATTTATGTATTAAAAGTACCCTTTCAATCCCCAAGGTTAAATTTCACTTCATTTCTCAAATGATTAACTTTTTACTTTATTTCCCATGGAGTAAATGGAACAGGGAATAAAAGGGTACTCCGAGCCGAGGGAATAAAAAACACTTTAGTCCTGAGATGTATACACTATTTTATGTACTTTAGAGGGATCAAAAGTACCCTTTTAATTTTTAATCCCTAAAGTGCATAAAATAGTGTATACACTATACACCTCAGGACTAAAGTGTTTTTTAATCCCTCAACAAATTATAGCCCTCCATTTGGGATTAAAAGTACCACTTTGGTCCCTAGGTATATAATGTACTTTTGGCTGTAAAAAAAACAATAGGTTTTTTTTTATACAATATATTCCAAAAAACATTTTTTTCTAGCTTTGACATAAAATTTATTTGATTAATGGTCCCTGCAAATTCACTATTCCACAAGCAATAATTATTAAATAATCAGTTTTTGCTACAAGCTGATGGTCAATGCAGGAATGTCCTTCGAGTATTGTAAATTCTCACAATCTTTGTATCACTCTTTCAATATGGATTCGTAAGCTGGCAATTCTTTTATTCAGCTTCTTAACAAACTCCGATTCTGCCTAAATTGATATGTGAAACCACATTTTTCTTCATACGTAATTTGCATACGTAATTTGCAGCTATAAACATAAATGTTCATATTTTTGAAATAATGACAGAAAATAGGTGTTTATAAAATTTTGGCAACTATATAAGTTTACTTACATTGAAATGATCTTCGCAGCAATAAATTCCGACAGAAATACTAGACCATATAGTAACTCTTTCCACAGCTAAACACCAACTTCTTCTTATTTGTTCATTTTTGGGGTTTGGGATTTTCTTCGAATTTAGATTACTGTTTTTACAAGAAGGCACAAAACATTTACGAAAATCCATAGCCAAAAAGTGAACAGTAGGTAGGCCTTAGTTGGGTACACTGAAATTGAAATGCATGCGCTATTTGAGACCCTAACATCAAATAATGAGAAACAATGACTTACCTTGAATTTACTACAAGTTTCTTCTAAATATTTTTCTTGAAACCTCGAAAAAACCGTTGAAAAACTCAAAAAATAATGAAAATATAACAACGGTGAACGACAATCCAAAATAATAACAAAACAACATAACCTCACAAAATTGCATATGTGGATGGATTTGTTTACAACTGCTTTGCGCATGCCCGCCTAATGACGTCATGGGAGAAAGTGACCAACAATTCGACAAGGACAAAAAATGTTTAAATTTTAAATTAATTTAAATAAACCAGGAAACAATTTTCAATGCAACCAATATGACATGGCTAAGTTTTAGGCCTCACTATATAGAAAAATTTAATAATGGTCAGTATAATTTTAATGATAGGAGGTAACGACCCTTTTTGGAGATTTTTTGGAGACACTCCAGACTTATGGACAAAAACTCAAAATCTTGGATGATTAGTCAGTTAATCTGTCGACAAGAAAAATCATTACTTACATTGTAAAACCATTACACTAAAATAGTGTAAAACAATTCATTAATCGAATGAAATTAGTCAAATTCGCATTTAGGTACAACTTTACATAGCCGAGAAAATAAGGTCATTAGTGCGCGAATCTAGCAAAATGCACCGGCTCGAAATCGATAATTAGAAGGGAATTATCATATCCTATTATGGGAAAGCGAATGAAGCGACATCAGCTCAGCAGCCCCGAATTCCAATTAGTTGACAAATTGCTTCGTTTTTGGAAAAGCAGAGGAGTTTGTGCTCAATTTGCTCTCTAAAGAAATTTTCAGTTTAGAGGCTCGAAACTGAGTAATTTAATAAAATACAGAAGTAACAATTCAGTTTAAATGATGGATTTTAATCAGGAACGTTTCAAATGAAATTCGCAAGATTCTATTTATTTAATAAAAATAATTGTATTATTCTTATCAATTTTACGTTCCTTGTCCAAACGTCCAAAGCGGCACGTTGTCAGAAGGTGTTTGTGTATATACCTCTTACACTTCGCTAGTTCTTTTCTGGAAGGAAAAGGGAACGAACAGACACCTTTTGTTATGGACGAGGGGTCCTTCTCAAGGTATTAGGTCTTTGTCGTGAGGCACAAGCCGCTGGCACATGATTTATTCCCTTTCCGTACCGATTATTTTCGTTCTGGATACTAATTTTGTATTATGTTCGTTCACGGAGGAGAGCTTGGAGATAATGCCGTTCGGGAATAATTAATTTAAATGGTTTGGTGTATATAGGAAATAATAATTTTGCCACAAGGGTGGTTTACCTTCCGAATTTTTGTATAAAAAGTTTCTGTATTATTTGATAAATATTTTTTGAATCAATTTTTTCTGGCTTCTTCTGCACTTTGTTTGGTGGACGTTGGAATTTCTGGTGTCCGAATTCAACCTGAATGAAGTTGATAATCAATGACCAAAGTAAGAAAAAAAGAGCTTATTCACAGATTTCATGGCAAATATTTAGAATGAACACGAAACGAGAACTGACAGTAGATCACCCAAAACCCTAGAAATAATGTTCCACATCTAAGAAGGAAAAAAAGCAGGCAGTACCTATATAATATATGGACAGACAGATAGATAGGTCTGAAAAAAAGTATAAACAAAAATAGTTCACAATAATCTCATTTTGTTTGTATTCCATCAGGCTTATTAGAACAAAACATAAATTTTCTCTCGACGAAAAATTCACCCCCAGAGGCAGCGACGTCATACTTCGAATTACCGAAATCTATAAAAATCCAATACAAAAACAAGCTGCGCACGTAACGTTAATAACATTATGTCGGATCCCTCATTTTTGCCTGGAGGCTACAAATTTTCATTGGAGAGGCCTACACTCTTTTATATAAGCCCTCATTGCATTGTTTTATATATTATGAAAGTTTTGACAAAACGAAACAGTATACATCAAACAACTTTATCATGGTTAGAAAATATTCCAATTTTGAAGCCACAACGTCAACGAGTATCTCCAATTTGTACTAATGCTGATAAACTGTTAGTGATAGTGAGAAACACGATATAAATAAAAGTCAAATAACTTCAGTGTTTTCAATATGCAATTTCCTTATTTCAAGAGCTGGATACCCCTACAAATTCAAAACAGTCATAATGTCCTGCTTTGAATTCAAATTGATCTTCTGAAAACAATTTTAGGTCTTCAGTTTTCTGTACGAACCTGCGATTGACAGCACAAAAGGAATAAAAATCATATGGGACGATAGTTCTGTGATAACTTTCTTACATTTCCTGCTTTGCTTAGCATGATAACTTCCGCATGTTCCCAGCACTGCGACATAAAGTCCAATGGCCAGCCGAACTTCAATATCATAATTGTAGTTAAGTTGGTGTTCATTCACCAATAAGAAGGGCGTTGGCATGATTGACCTCTCTCTTTTGTTGCTTCTGCATTTCCCACGTAAATTGGTCGTTGAGGTTCATTTCGTCTAATTACCCAATCCATTCCTGACTTCAGCGAATCGAGTATTGATAAAGTTTGTGAGGCTTTCGCGGCCCAGGTTTATTGATCAGGGGTTTTCATTCGGGCTTAGTGGCCGTCATAAGTTGGAATTTCTTCCTGACGTTTCGCTAGCACGCGTGGCTAGCATCTTCAGAGGTGCTTCCATGTCCGATTCTGGTAGCAGACTTCGCGTTCCCGATCGTAAGTTGTATTTATTTATGTGTGAGTGGCTGTGGTGGGGGAGGGGCGGGGCTTCGCGACACGTGGCTAATATCAACTTTCTTTGGACTCAATGGGATCTTTCTTGCGTTTTTGAGGATCGGGTTTCAGATTTGGTTGAGTTTTAGTGTTTCTTCTTTCCTGTTGAAGTTCTCCGAATGTTTGTGGATTTCTATAGCTTCACGTACAAGACGATTGTGGTATCCGGAAGTCGGTGCAAGAAGCTTGACCTCACCAAAGAGTATTTTATGATTCCCCTCACTAACCGCATTTTCTGCAACTGCCGATTTTTTCGATTGCCCTAGTCTGCAGTTTCTTATATGCTCGTTCATCCTGGTCCCCATGGATCTTTTTGTCGTTCCTATGTATACCTTACCACATATGCATGGTATACGATAGACTCCAGCACTGGACAGTGGGTTTGTCTTATCCTTGGCTGATCTGATTGATTGCTGTATTTTCCGTGTTGGATTGAAGATTGTTTTTATGTTGTGTTTCTTCAAGACTTTCCCTATCCTGTCTTTCACCCGAGAAATGGAAGGCAGCATGCATTAGCCACCGCTGGTTTTTCATCTACGTTTGGTCGTGTGGCGGTTTTGGGTCGTTAGGGTGTTAAGAACTGAAGACTCCAACCGAAACATCAAGGAACTCCTTGATCCATCTACCTACCAATAGCTAAAGAAGGATCCCACACAAGCCACACTCCGTAATACCAACAAACTGATTAGGTCAACTACCCTAACAGACACGGTTAAGAAAGGCATCATAAAAACAGTAGCATTTCCACCACGACTCTACGGCCTACCCAAAATTCACAAACCGGAAGTCCCACTAAGACCTATAGTGAGTGCACCTGCCACCACCAACGTACAACCTAGCGAAACATCTTGCATCGCTTCTTCAACCGCATGTAGGTAAAACTAGCTCTTACGTCAAGGACTCTTATTATTCTTCAACCCAACGACATCCTGGTAAGCTTTGATATCGTGTCCCTATTCACAAAAGTGCTATTGACAGAATCTCTTGACTTGATATCAAGGACCTTCCCCAATGACATAGTTAAGCTTTTCCGGATATGTCTCACTGGTAGTTACTTCCTGTGGAACGGCGATTCCTACGAGCAAACAGACGGTGTAGCTTTGGGAAGTCCGCTCAGCCCGGTCATAGCCAACTTCTTTATGGAGGAATTCGAGAGGAAAGCTATAGAATCTTTTGACCACAAACCAACGGTATGGCTTCGATACGTAGATAATACTTTTGTGGTTTGGAGTCATGGGGCAGAGAAGCTCAACCAATTCCTAGGCCACCTGAACGAGCAACATCCTAGCATAGAATTTACCATGGAAAAGGAGAAAAACCAGAATATCGCCTTCTTAGATGTGCTCATAAAGAAATCTGGAGAAAAACTAAGCCAAACGGTGTACAATGCATCTGAAATCGACAGGGCCATGCGACCCAAAACCGCCACATGACAAAACGTTGATGAACAACCAGTGGTGGCTAATGCATATCTGCCTTTCATTTCTCGGGTGACAGACAGGATAGGGAAAGTCTTGAAGAAACACAACATAAAAACAATCTTCAATCCAACAAGGAAAATACAGCAATCAATCAGATCAGCCAAGGATAAGACAAACCCACTGTCCAGCGCTGGAGTCTATCGTATACCATGCACATGTGGTAAGGTATACATAGGAACGACAAAAAGATTCATGGGAACCAGGATGAACGAGTACAGAAGAAACTGCAGACTAGGACAATCGGAAAAATCGGCAGTTGCGGAACATGCGCTTAGTGAAGGGAATTATGAAATACTCTTTGGTGAGGTCAAGCTTCTTGCACCGACTTCCGGATACCACAATCGTCTTATACGTGAAGCTATGGAAATCCACAAACATACAGAGAACTTCAACAGGAAAGAAGAAACACTAAAACTTAACCAAATCTGGAACCCGATCCTCAAAAACGCAAGAAAGATCCCATTGAGTACAGAGAAAGTTCATACTAACCAAGTGCTGCGAAGCCCCGCCTTCCCCCACCACAGCCACTCACACATAAATACAACTTACGGTCGGGAACGCGTCAGTCTGCTACCAGAATCGGACATAGAAGTACCTCTGAAGATGCTAGCCACGCGTGCTAGCGAAACGTCAGGAAGAAATTCCAACTTACGACGGCCATTAAGCCCAAATGAAAACCCCTTATCAACGAATCGAGTATTCTTTGCAAATTTTATAAGAGAGCCAAGAATAATGGAATTACGATTTTTTTTAGTTCTAATACACACACTCAATCACCGGCGTATTACAAGGGGGGGGGGGGGGGTTAATGGGGATGGACGAAAAATATGTATCCTACACTTTACAAATAAATCTATTTTTTATTACGCATGCATCATAATCAACGATTATCGCACGCTGCAGCGTGCATAAAATGATGTTTATGGTGCGTCTACCTTTTCAAAGGTTTGCTATAGAAACGTTCGATCTACCTTCATTACCTAGATATTTACATGCATACCTGCCATTTAAATAACTACTTAACAAAATAAATGAACACTTTTAAAACATTTTTGAGATTATGATGCATTCCTAATAAAAAATAGCCTACGATATGCGTGTATAAGAGGGCATTTAAAGCCCTTGCGACTTACAAAACACTCCGCTGCGCGTGTTTTGAAATATGTCGCGCGTGCTTTAAATGCCCTCTTATACACTTATATCATAATATACTATTTTATATTTTTATTTTTCAACAACTGGCCCTTAATTGTTTTCTAGTTTGCACAGTGACCGCACTGCCCGCATGCTATTTATAGTGGATTCTATTGAAAAAGATAGTGCACACTCTGAGTGTATTCATGTCTTTCTCTACTAGCTTGCATAAGAAAGAGATAAAAATATATTTTTTACATTGTTTCTACCAATAGAATTCGCTATAATTGAAAAAATTTTAGGGAATCTCAGAGTTCGGTTTCGTTATTTGTTGGTAGTGCAGAATATATTTTCCTATACGAGCGTGCGGAGAAGTTACTTTTTTACACGATTTTTCGTTTTGAAAGTTGTACTTTTCCGCACGATTTTACTTTTTCGCACGATTTTTTTTACTTTTCCGCACGATTTTTACTTTTCCCCGTGATTTTTACGATTCATACTTTAGGCAAAATATTTTAATCCAAGATATAGGTACTATTTTTTACTTCAAATAAAACTAATATCTGTAGGTATTATTTTTCATTCAGAAAAACTGAAGTTGTACTTTTCCAGACGATTTTACTGTTTTGTACGATTGACTTTTCCGCACGATTTTACTTTTCCGCACGATTTCACTTTTTCGCACGATTTTTTCACTTTCCTTGGAATCAAATCAATATCTATAGGTCTTATTTTTCATTCAGAAAACCTAGTTGTACTTTTCCGCACGATTTTTACTTATACGCTTAGATATAGGGTACTATATTTTACTTCAAATCAAATTAATATTTATAGGTATTATTTTTCATTCAGAAAAACTAAAGTTGTACTTTTCCAGACGATTTTACTGTTTTGTACGATTTTACTTTTCACTTTTCCGCACGATTTTTTCACTTTCCTTAAAATCAAATCAATATCTATAGGTCTTATTTTTCATTCAGAAAACCTAGTTGTACTTTTCGCACGATTTTACTTTTTCTCACGATTTCACTGTTTTGTGCGATTTAACTTTTCTGCACGATTTTACTTTTCCGCACGATTTTACTTTTCCGCACGATTTTTTTTACTTTTCCGCACGATTTTACTTTTCCGCACGATTTTTTTACTTTTCCGCACGATTTTTTTACTTTTCCGCACGATTTCTACTTTTCCGTACGATTTTTACTTATACGCTTAATTCAAGATATAGGGTACTATTTTTTACTCCAAATCAAATTAATATCTATAGGTATTATTTTTCATTCAGAAAACCTAGATCTTACACATATCTTTTGATCAATTTTTGATAAATAATATGAACAAAAACACTCGTAGGAAAAACATTGTACCTAACTCTTGCGGAAAATGTCTTTTCCGCACGATTTTTTTATACACAAAAAAATAATGGAACCGGATTTATTTATCATGATCCTTGGCCTATATCTAAATTGGCCATAAAAATTTTTAGGATCCCTCACCCTCGCGGGGCTATGCCACCTAAAATAGGGGGCCCTGCGGGGCTGTGCCCCCAAATGAGGGGCTCCCGCGGGGCTTCGCCTCCCAAATAAAGGGCTTCGCCCTCCAAAAGGGGCCCAGGGCTCCACCCCCCCCCCCCAAAAGGGCCACCCAGGGCTCCGCCCTAAAAAGGGGCCACTGCGGGACTGTGCCCCTCAAAAAATGGGGCCCCCGCGGGACTGTGCCCCCAAATAGGGGGCCCCCGAACTTTAATATGGGTACACTTTTCAGTAAAAGTAAAAATCGTGCGGAAAAGTAAAAAATAGTGCGGAAAAGTAAAATCGTGCGGAAAAGTAACTTTTCCGCACGCTCGTAGGAAAATAACTATTACCTAAAAAGTACGGAAAATGAATTTTTCCGCACGAGTGTGTCGTTGTCGTTCACCGAAAGACGCGTAGCGGAATTTGGTGAAGCAGCTGAATGCGGAAAACAGATTTTCCGCAGTCTACAGTAAAATAAATAAGTATACCTACATAATTTGTAGTGATTTATTGATTTTCTTTTGATAGCCGTGCGGAAAAGGTTTTTTCGCACCGATATCCATGCGGAAAAAATTTCCCCGCACCGCGCGAGAAAATCGATTTTCTGCATTATTAAACAGTGCGGAAAATCGGATTTGCAAATGCAATTTTCCTCACTCTCGTAGAAAAAAATGTTTTGAAGGTTCAAAATAATCGTTTTTGGGCGTGGTTCTCGGCGAAAAAATTTCTGGCTGGCTTGGGCTGATTACCCCCCAGACGCATGGGCTGGATACGCCGCCGGTGCACTCAATGTTACTTTTGTCACGATGCCACTATTTACTTTTTATATTTTTATTCTGGAACGTTGGTATCCTTATCCTTGGAATATTTTATTTTTATCATCAGGAAGCCTTTATCTCTAACACGTTTAAATTTTATAAAGGTAGATCTAAAAATAATGGAATTAAGATTTTTGAAATTCTAATACACACACTTAATGATAGGTACTTTTGTCATGATGCCACTATTTACTTTTTGTATTATCTCCATTCCCATTCCTAATGTTCGAGTTTCAGGCTGGAGATTAGCTGTTGATATCTCCAATGATGATGGCGGGAATTCTTCTCTTCCAAAGTTACTGCGTTAGGAGGTAAGTGGGCCAAAAATTCCTCTATATTTCCTCTGTCTTAAAGCCTCAACTTCAGCGCCTACAGCCCCTATCTCATATTCCTCATTGATGTTCAGGGAGAAATGTTCTAGTCCTTTTTTGACCCGTATTGCTTCTTCTTTTTCAGCTCCTGACCTGCTACTCTGTCACTGTTTCCATGTCTTCTTGGACCTAGCTCCGGGGAGCTTTCTCATCCATTTACACTCTGGAGAAAAAACTTTGGAGAGGTGGGAGGATTCCACCTTCTTTCTTTCATGATGAAGTATTCAAATTCTCCTGCGATAGGCTAACTTTCCTTAAAACAATTCGTTACCCAATCACAATCAACTCCGATAACAAAAATAACAATAACCCGGAACTTATTCACTAGTTCCTCTTTTTTCAATCACAAGGTGTGCATGTTATTCAGAACCGCAGCACGTTCCTCCTTGCTATTTGAATATTTTCCATATTATAAACAAATGGTGAAATGGGCCGTAATCAATGGTTGTTTGCAGGTAAAACCACATGTTTACACCTCATGGACGGCACGATTCGCGAATAACCTCTCTCTCTCTCTCTCTGATGCGATCTTGAAGAAAGTTTTTAAAATGATCACCTTCAAAGATACGAGCCGGCTTCATACCATAGTAATAATGGTGTACACTTTCGGTTTCAGAATTAATGGAGTTTAGAAGATCTGATAATGGTTATTATAACGTTGTAATTTGAGTGAAAAGTGAGAATTTGTTTTCTCTTGTCTAGTCTATAGGTACCAAGTTATTTCTGGTACATTTAAGCAACGTTCCTAATAAATTGACACCTTCTCCCTGTCGTTATTATAATCTTCCGCTTCGGTTAATACTTTGATAACATTCAGTTAAACTTGCCCGGAAAAATTCCGTTCAGCAGCCACAAAGACTCTCTACGAACGTAAAAGGCATTATAACAATGTTGTTTCCCTATTTTGAACTTAATAACCCCATTTTGTATTATGAGCTTTCATTCAGCTACAATTTACAGCATAGTTGGGGGAAAACGCTTTAAGAAAAATTGGGGAATTTTAATTTTTGATAATAAAATCTCGTTTATTATATCGCTTTAATGGGTGTAAGCTTAAAAGCTTTTCTTTGGGTATCTTTTGAATATCCTACCTTCTTAAGGGTTGACCCTTTTTTTCGTGCTGTTATCGACAATAGAAATCGAGAAGTTAAAAGGGGGCCATTAGAGAAAGGACCCTTGAATAATCTGCTTTTCTTTTAAAAGATAATGGTCATTGACGTTCGGAATTATCATTATTGTAATGGAGGGGTTTATCAATAATTTAGGGGTAGGATTTTTTAGGTCAATATTTATACTGACGTTAAAGCCCTACGGTTTTCGAAATTTTAGAAACTGTAAAAGAACTGGAGATAAAACGATTATTGATTTTTACTGTAGTTTGTTAAAAAAAAAAACAGCATTTTGTTCTTATAAGGGGCGTATCTATACGGAAAGAAATATTTATAGAGTTTTTCAGCCTTTTCGATTATCCTTATTTTTCTATTCCAGGCTCTCGAATTTCATTTATGTACGTATTCCAGAATCTAGTGTGTTTCAGCTTAAGAGGAACCAAAATTCAAGAGCCTGGAATAGACAGAAGCTGGAATAGAAAAAAGGATGAATGAAAAGGAAAAATTGTAGGACCTGTGTCTTCTGCGGGGACCTCGCGGGGACAGGGTTCTTTGAACATACTAGCAAATTTCTCTCAAATGATATCTATGGCAGATTTTGAATGTGATTCAGGATCCAGCTCAACTTAGCTTGATTCAAACATTTCTCTACCAATTCAAGTGTTAAAATATAGTCACTTCCCTGTACAATCTATCAAGTTGTTCACTGTCTAGTTATAGAGTTGTACCCATTCTGGGCAAAAAAAAAAATGAAAAATATCACTACTTATACGTATAAAACTACATTCCTTTTAAGCGCTCTTATTTGCAATTTATGCGATTTTTGCACCTTCGCAGTCTTCGCATCGGATGCCAGAAGAATAAGAGACAACAACTGTCTGAGCATCCAAGCTATGTCATATTTTTTCTCTGGTACGGTTTCAATCGTACAAGTTTTTGTCTTTTAATAATTATCGCACACTGAGCCAATCAACTTTGATTTTTATCCTACCGCTCGATATCAAATTACCCGTACACCATATGAAAAAAATTGAATCGAAACAAGGAGCAACAATCGAAACGTGAAAAATGAAATCAATTAAAACGTTCAATTTGCCTTGACACGCAACGTAAATCATTTCTTGTCTGGTAGCCCGATAGAATCGATCCTCCTGTATTATCCAATATAATTGTCAGCCCGAAGATCGTATTGTAAATGCTGAGTGATAGGTCATCTGCAGGATATTAATTATTACTAGAGATGTCTGGGGCTGGTCCATTGATTTACATTTAAGTTATTTTAATTTTGATCGAGATATTGACTTATTTGCATAAATTGATTCGATGGGTGGTGGTTTTTTTATACGAGGTCGTTTGAGATAATTTTAGTTGGAAGTTAGTTCCAAATTGAACATTGCAACTTTTGTAGCGGGTATCAAAGGGAAGCGCCAACCTTTTCCGGATCGGCTT
Organism: Ceutorhynchus assimilis; assembly: GCA_917834065.1. Taxonomy (NCBI): domain Eukaryota; kingdom Metazoa; phylum Arthropoda; class Insecta; order Coleoptera; family Curculionidae; genus Ceutorhynchus; species Ceutorhynchus assimilis. The sequence continues at coordinate 13,817,424 of OU892281.1, forward strand.
TGATACCATCTCGTTCAATAAGAATATCAACATATTCAGCTTCTGAAGAATAGAAAGTGCATTTCTTCTTGTTCACCTTCAACTTGCAAATGCGTAGACGGTTGAAAACATCACTCAAGTCTTTGATGTGTTGTTTAAAAGTCGTATCCTAACATCTGGATATGCGGCAAACCTGAACAAAAACGGTTTATTAGCTTTTGAAACGTTGCTGGAGCTGTGGATAGACCAAAAGGCATTGTCTTATATCGATAAAGTCCGAATGGCGTGACAAAGGCGGTTTTATCACGATATTCTTCTCTGACAGGTACTTGATGATAACCACTCTTCAGGTCTAAGGTGGTTATATAGTTAGCTTTTTCAGTTGAATGGATAAGGTCATCTATACGAGGCAACCAGTGTTGGACTGGGCAACCGGGCAAAATCCCGTTGGGCCAAGTGACGTCTTCGACAGGTGGGCCATTCGAATATTTATAAAAATAAATTAAAATATCCCACGCCATTGATCATTAAATCATACGTTATTTCGCGTAATCCACCGTCCTTATAAAAAATCAACTAACATATCAATTCAACTCCCTTCTTCCCTGAAAAAGTTCAAGCCGAAGTCTCGTAGAAATCGCCCGCCGCATATCAGTGAATTTGAATAGATGTGGAATAGAAAGAAAAATATTGATTAGCAAAAATGCTTAAACTCTTCGTTTTTCGCAAGTAACACCTTGTTTTTCCAAAAATCAGCACAATCAGCAACGCTAGAATAATGACTGAAATAGCTTTTCTGCAGCATCAAGCAGTAGTCCAGCAATCTGGCCTGCCTTCAATATTAGAAAATCAAAAAAAGGTTCAGGAAGACTCAATGCCCGGGTTGCCCGGACAGTGACGCACCCAGGGGGGGGCTATCGGGCCCCCCCCCCCCCCAGGCCATCCCTTTGAAACTGTATTTTGACGTTTAAAAAAAGTAGCAACATCAAGGCGTGGCACCCTGACACCTCAAGATTTTCAGTCACAAGCCACAACCTATGTAGGGCCCCCCCTCAAACATATTTTCTGAGTGCGCCACTGTGCCCGGACCATCTTCGACTTTGTAGAGAATATGCTGTAGAACAATCCGAAGTACATTTAGCCTCTATATAGTCCCAGTTCTGAGATAATATGGTATACCATTTGAAACAAAACAGAGTAAATATCTGATGCCACTTTATTTTTATTTTTTGATGCCACTTTATTTTAATTTTTTAAATCGCTCGTACACGCAATTGGATTGTGCGAGTGTTTGAAACATAGGACCAACCTTTACCATTCCAAATGGAACAGGGGGTCGAGTGATACCTGTTTTAAAAGGGCGTTAAATTTTCTTCCAATTGACATCAAATGAAAGAGAATTGAACGCTCCCCTAAAAGATGTATCACTCGATCCCTTGTTCCTTTTGAAATAGTGAGGGTTGTTCCCACCCCGCATAGAGGGTTAAAGTTAAAAGTGCTAAAAATGGTTGCAGAAAACTTCATGTACCCTTTGAAAAACACATTACGTGTCCGAGCGATTTTTTCAAAAATAAACGTGGCATCAGATATCTAGCCTGTTTTGTTTTAAATGGTACACCCTATATATCCGTTGTTTTTTTTATGTTACCTACTCTTAATTTTTATGGTAATTTATAGGTATACAACTACAAACTACATATTACATCGGCAAACAGCAACAAAATATAAGCAGGTAGGAGGAGTAAACCTCGAGCACCTTGGTAATACCTACTTTTTTATGCCTATAATACAACCAGGTACCACATTAAACAAATGATTATCAAAATTGTTTTTATTGAAGGGGGTTTGGGTTGGGTGGGCCACTTCACCATTTGCCCGGTGGGCCAAATGGCCCCCAGTCCGACACTGGAGGCAACGGCTAACGAACATTCTTGGTGACAGCATTCAGGCGATAATCAACACAAAGACGTGAAGTTCCGTCTTTCTTCGGTACAAGGACGACTGGAAATGCGTATGGCGATTCGCTCTCTTCAATGATATCGCTGGCAAGAAGTTTGCCAAGCTCCTGACGCAAAACTTCTTTCTTCGCAGGAGCTATGGGAATATCATCAGTGAGGATGATGGTATGCTCAGCATATGGGGTAACTCCTGTATTTTCATCGAACAAATCCTTGTTATGTTCCAACAGCGATTTCAATGTCCCTTCTTCAATATTGGAAAGAGTCAGCAACGACAAATTATTCCCGTCAACAACAGACAAAACTGCGTTGGAATCAATAACTTCATCCTGTAGTGGCAAGGAATTGCTTGTATCATCATTGAAATAGTATATCTTCTTAGGTATATTCAGCACTATCTCGAATTGTTATATGAAATCAACACCAAGTAAAGTCTTACTATCTTTGTAGTCTGGAACAGCAATCATTTACAGTTTTTGTTGTTTATTCATAACTTCGATGGAACACTGGTACATCTTTGCTTCAACTTCTCGGGGTATACCATCAGCAAATACCAGTTTTATTGGAGCAGTTTTGAATGGATACCGGATAGCATCTAAGTGGCTTAACAACATTGAGCCTGCAATACTGCATCTTGCTCCAGAATCCACTCAAGCAAAACCTGATTTACTTTGAATGATGACAGATATCATGGGTCTTAGAGGCGGACCATCAAACGTTGATAACAAACTGGAAGGTTCACCGAGATCAGTAGCGAGCATTTCGACAGATGGAATGGTTGTTGGTGCAGGTTTACATTGAGGACAATTTGCACCAATATATCCTGAATTACCGCAACCATAGCATGTTACATTTGTGGAGGACGGGTTTCTGGATCGGACTGTTAGGGCAGAAGTAGTGGACGAGGCTTTCTCAGCAGACATGGCTTTAAATTTTCTGCAAACAGCTTGAACATGTTCATATGCTTTGCAAAATGCACACCGGTCCTTGGGCTTTTTTGCAACGGACGTGGAGGTCACTTTTACGTTGGATTCAGCAAGGCTGGATTCGATTGCTCTGCATTTGTCGATCATTTCTGAAAAGTTCTGGAAACTATGTCGAGGAAGTTTTTCCCTGATTCTATGGTGAAGGCGTCGATAAACCATTTCTAACCTATGCTCCTCTGGCAAGGGCGTGATTGTTGTCAACTTTGAAAGCAGTGTACGGGCTTGATTCACGAAAGGATCCGTTGGTTCCGTACTGCCTTGTTCTCAAGAAAACAGCTCTCTATAATTCTGATGTGCTGGTTTGTTAAAGCCAAAAGCATGACGTAGCGCATCTAAAACTTCAGACCATAAGGTGTTTGGCTTTCTGGTGTCTTGCCACCATACTGCAGCAGCACCATCTAGTAGCATGGGTAAACCTTTTACAGCTTTATCGTCACTGATGTTCAGACAGTCTTTGTAAATAGTGATGGCATCAATTAAAGCTTCAGCATCTTCGTCTGGCTTTCCGGAAAACCTTGAGCCGCATTAAGAAAAATTGGCAGCTGTACTTTGGTTCGAAGTAGATTGTGGCGTATTCTGGAACATATCTCTCATACCAGCGAGTAATATTTGGAATTGTTCATTCGTCAGAATAACAGGGTCACCCATTTTGTCTTTATTCCTTTGGGAAGATCGAAGATTATAAGGCATCAACAGGAAAATCCAGCTTGGAGTAAGCTAAGCGAAGGAAATGTAGTGTTGAGAAACAACAAACTCGGGTAAATCCTGACAAACAGGCGATTGTAATGTAGGAACCCTTCAAACAAACTTGGACGGACACACAGGAAACTATAATGTCAGTTTGTTTGGAATATTCCAGAAATTGTGGGAACAAAATCTGAAACTTACACAATGCAGTCAATTAATGCACATTTACACCGATAATGTCTCCCGTTTTATAGTTCATTGATCTACAGTCACAAAATTAGTCCAGAAAGTCATTGGGGTGGTGGTTCACTGCAAAACCCCATGCCCCACGTTGGGCGCCAAATATGTAGCGGGTATATCGAAGGGAACTCCAACACTATGCAGTACAAGACAAAGTCGGCAAAATAATAGCAAAATTACTGATAATGAACTTGATCGGAGAAACTGACTGACTGATTGATGACACTTATCAGATATGATAGTGGCTATGGCTACGGCAACGGTATGTCTAAGGAATCGCAAGTGTAGACGTTACACTTTATATTATCAGTAGCTCAATAATCTTTTGGTGAAGAAAATTGGTTATCTTCTCTGGAAGTAGATTGTAGATTTGTTTAAATGGAGATGGCGAAGAGGCGTCCTCTACCACTACAACTTTGTCAGATGTATTGTGGCATCACCTATTAGAGTGCCTGTAAACCCACAGGCCAGTCGCTGGGCTCCGCCACCAACGTCCAGGGACTTTATTCTCGAAACCGAAGAACAACGAAGAGCGATTGCTCTGTCATTGTCAGTGTTATGGAAATGTGGATACGGACGACGAAAACAGAACCTTCGCTGCTCCCCTGTTTCGAGAATAAAGTCCCAGGTCTCACAGCTCCTCGGGGAAGTAACTAAGCATCATCGTTGGATTCATTGGAGACTTGACTTATTCCTATTATAGATGTCTCTTAGAAAAGCAACATTTTGTACCTCCAAAAGACAGTATATACTTAAATGTTATTGCTTAAGGATTCAAGTAGAACAGCATGAAGAGACTTGGAAGGACAAATCCAATAAACGACTCTACTACTTTTCTCATCTCATCGGTAAACATTTTAAAGTAGCCAGATCTCCCAAGATCGAATAATACTGTGAAAAATTGCCCATTGGTTACAGATTTTAAAAACCACTTAAGCTTTGAGCGGCTTAAGTCTACCTGCGCCGTGGTATTAATATTTTTATTGTTTTTTTTTTATTGCCGTCGTGGCAAGATAAGAAATCTGCATATTTATTAACATGAGAAAAAAGTATACGTGCGTGTGCGTCTTATAAGGCTTAAGCAATATTAATAAATCTTTCCTTGGTGAACAGTAATTCAATTTTAAGTTCAAATGATATTGTTTCTGGTAGAACTTCTTCATTTTCAGTATTCCATTATCAATTTTCCAAAGCTTGATGAACTATGAACCACCCTGTTCTGTATTTCAACTAAATTTCCCATTGTTTTGCCCACATATCACAACGAATTTTCCAATATTTCCTCAATATATCATATCATTATGTTAACATTTTTGTTTGAAACTACCCATGTTGGCAGAAGTATTATATATAGAGCAATTGCCGATATCTCTATAAAATTCCCGCGCGATTATATTTCCATTATTCTTGGGTTTATAGAATTGATAGATATATATGGGTGAGGGTACCCTCTAATGGGCTGATGGGACTTGAATTATTAATGCCCGAAATTTGCGGTCGTTTTATGTTTCTGTTTCCCCCCCGAAAACCCACCCCGCAAACTAGGTCAATTAATTTCCAAATCGAACATGAAACTGTTTATATTTTGGGAAAATTTTATTAAAGTTTCCACTATGTAATAGGTATATTGAAATTGTGTTTAGCCACATTTTAGGTCGACGGACGATTGTTTCTATTTGTTAACGAATATGGAAATTTTCCTATAATGCTATTTGTATTTGGTTATTAATTAGTTTATTCTCTTGCTAAAAAGGCACTACTTGGTGGAATGATGTAATTTTTAGATTACTATTTCATCCATCATAAACGCTTTCGTCATCTTGTCGGGTTTCGGTAAAAATTTTCTCATTGGTCTTTATTTTTTATTTAAATAGTGTCACAACCCCTATACGTTTCGTCCTGGAACGTCACAACAGGAGCATGACCTGGGGGCGTAGGTGGGGTTCAGGTAGAGGGAAACTCGCTTGGTATAGGTATAATAGGATAATGTATTGAATAATAATAATATTACCCTAGAAATAGTAGGTATCATGACGTCTTTTCTACGAAGGGACGTACTACTTATGTTTTATGTACCCTCTGTACACTTGGCGTGACTGAAGACTGAAGCTAGGTTTGAGACAGGTCCAGGAGGGCTTTTCCCAATAAAGGTAGTTTGCACTGGACCTAGTCTGCTGCGTTCAATGCTCCCAGAAGAAGCTAGGTTTGAGACAGTTCCAGAAGGGCGTTTCCCATTAAAGGTAGTATGCACTGGGAGGAGACTTAGCTAGAGAGGCTTTTCCTATTTGAGGTACTTTGCACTAGCCTTAGTCTGCCGGTAATGAATTTCGGCACGGTATTTATGCCAAATAAATGCTGACTCGTCAACAAACTTTAGTAAAATTCATGTAGAGAGTGGTATTTACTTAATTAGTTGACAATAGTATTGAAACAAACTGTGATTTGTAATTCAAGAAATATCTTCGGGAATAGCTTAAGTCCGCTTCACTTCTGTGATAGGAAATTATTGCGGACACCCTGGACGCTTCCGGACCAATGAATAATAAACCTAATAATTTGGAAGTCCAATTAGCTATCAAAACCGACTCTATTCCGAATACCAATGAATATATAATGTGTAATTTCAGGAAGTCGCGCACGTAAAATCCTACGCCTAGACCGAATTTGTCCATCAGGATTTCCATGCACTTGTATTGTTCGTTCGGAATCAGTTGAAAGTCATATTTCTTAAAGTAACTAATTGAATCAAGCCACGCGGACATGGAAATTATTAAATTCAATTATCCCTAAAGTTGCTGAACGCCCGGAAGCTGACCGGATACTCTTTATTTCCCTAGGAATTCTAGGCAAAATTCCCGGGATAGTGGTACAAAACTGTTTTGGAATGCTGAATTAATAATAACCGGAGAGAATAAATGATCATAGTCCGGGCATTACGATACAAGAATTAATGGACGAGTTGACAAGGGGCGGTTTTAGCTTTGGAATTATTTCATTTGTTTGTAAATGCTTCTTGAAAATAATTAATCAAAACTAAAATTATTATATTATCGGTATCGTGATCTAACAGTCGGATCACGTGTCCGCGTCCGTAAAGTGATTCGAGCGGCATTCTTCTTCGGACGAGAAAAGATATGTAATTATTCTTCCATGAGCCGATCCTTATTTATCTCTTCTGATGGCCGAAGATGGGACATCGCTTAAATATGCACCTACTCTCCTTCGAATGGTAATATGCATGTCGACAACCGTCCGACGGTTTTATCGGTGCTACCGGTTTGGATATTTTTCTATGTCTGACAATGGTCAGGACTTAAACTTAGCAGAAAATTATATACATTTTTGCTTATGTTGAATAATAGGTCTCTAATTTTCTGAGTCTAGATACGACTTATATTCTATTCCTGGTCGTTGGGTACTTATAAGATCATGGTTTCATCTAGGACTGATTTTTCCTTGAGATTTCCCATATCCTAAATTCACCAGGGTAATCAGTTTTCTGAGTTTCAATCTATAATGATTTCAAGCTCTTTCAATATTTCTTGAACCCTTCTTCTCTCAGATGTCATTATTCGTGTTCCTTTGTCAAGATTCTATTCATTTCTAGCAACAATGTTCAGGTTTATATATCTCTCTAATAGAGGGCGACACCGTTCATTTATACTTCTCTCTAATAGATGGCAGGACTGGTCTTTTAGTTAGGCTTTTCATCAATAACCTAATCCTACTTATGTTCTGATGAGATTGCTCTACTGCTACTCAGCTACTAACTGGAAAATCTGGTATTGACAAAACCTCTCGTTCTAGAAGTTCTTCAATTGGGATTTATTCAATTTTCAATAATTCGTCTCGGAACTCACTCAGAAGTAATTACTGGATCATTGACTCTAAGGCAGAAATCTCACTCAGTATGTGTGGATTGTGAAAATCATAGCTCCGTTATATTGGGCTATATTTCCATAAAATTTTAGTATGCTAAAGCTGAAAGCTTCTTGAATAAATGAAAAAATATCTGGTTCCTCCAGGTTTCCCAGATTTCCAGAAAAAAAATGAAAAATTAGAGCATTGACTCTAAGCAGCAATAAAAATCAATGTGTTCTATCAGATTCTAAAATCATAGCTCCGTTATCCTGGGCTATTTTTCCATAAATGTTTGGGATGTTAAAGCTGAAAGCTTCCTATATAAATGAAAAAATATCTGGTTCCTCCAGGTTTCCCAGATTTCCAGAAAAAAAATCAAAAACTAAAGCATTGAGTCTAAGGCAGAAATATCACTCAGTGTGTTTATCGGATTGTAAAAATCATAGCTCCGTTAACCTGGGCTATTTTTCCATAAATTTTTAGTATGTTGAAGCTGGAAACTCCTTTAATGAATAAAAAAATATTTAGTTTTTCCAGGCTTCCCAGATGTCCAGAAAAAAAAATCAAAAATTAGAGCATTGACTCTAAGCAGAATAACACTCAGTGTGTTTTATCGGATTGTAAAATCATAGCTCCGTTATCCTGAGTTTTTTTCCATGAAATTTTAGTATGTTGAAGCTGAAAGCTTCCTGAATAAATGAAAAAATATCTGGTTGCTCCAGGTTTCCCAGATTTCCGGAAAAAAAAACAAAAATTAGACCATTGACTCTAAGACAGAAATATGACTCAGTGTGTTTATCGGATTGTAAAAACCATAGCTCCGTTATGTTAGGCTATTTTTCCACAAAATTTTAGTATGTTGAAGCTGAAAGCTTTCTTAATAAATAGAAAAATTACCGGTTCTTCCAGGTTTCCCAGATTTCCAGACAAAAAATCAAAAATTAGACCAATGACTCTAAGGCAGAATATCACTAAATGTGTATATCGAATTGTAGAAATCATAGCTTCGTTATCCTGAGCTATTTTTCCATAAAATTTTAGTATGTTGAAGCTGCAAGCCTCCTAAATAAATGAAAAAATATCTGGTTCCTCCAGGTTTCCCAGATTTCCAGAAAAAAAAAAAAATAGAGCATTGACTCTAAGACAGAAATAACGCACTCAGTGTGTTTTATCGGATTGAAAAATCATAGCTACGTTATCCTGGGCTATTTATCCATTAAATTGTAGTATGTTGAAGCTGGAAGCTTCTTCAATGAATAAAACAATATTTGGTTTCTCCAGGTTTCCCAGATTTCCAGAAAAAAAATCAAAAATTAGAGCAGAATAACACTCAGCCTGTTTTATCGGATTGTACAATCATAGCTCCGTTATCCTGGGCTATTTTTCCATGAAGTTTTAGTATGTTGAAGCTGAAAGCTTCCTGAATAAATAAAAAAATATCTGGTTCCTCCAGGTTTCCCAGATTTCCAGAAAAAAAATCAAAAATTAGACCATTGACTCTAAGGCAGAAATATCACTCAGTGTGTTTATCGGATTGTAAAAATCATAGCTCCGTTATCCTGGGCTTTTTTTCCATAAAATTTTAGGATGTTAAAGCTGAAAGCTTCCTAAATAAACAAAAAAATATCTGTTTCCTCCAGGTTCCCCAGATTTCCAGGAAAAAATTCAAAAATTAAATCATTGACTCTAAGGCAGAAATATCAATCAGTGTGTTTATCGGATTTTAAAATCATAGTTCCGTTATCCTGGGCTATTTATCCATAAAATTTTAGTATGTTGAAGCTGGAAGCTTCTTCAATGAATAAAAAAAAAAATTAGTCCCTCCAGGTTTCCCAGATTTCCAGAAAAAAAATCAAAAATTAGAGCAGATAATAATACTCAGTGTGTTTTATCGGATTGTAAAATCATAGCTCCGTTATACTGGGCTATTTTTCCATGAAATTTAAGTATGTTGAAGCTGAAAGCTTCCTGAATAAAATAAAAAATATTTGGTTCCTCCAGGTTTCCCAGATTTCCAGAAAAAAAATTCAAAAAATTAGACCATTGACTCTAAGGCAGAAATATCACTCAGTGTGTTTATCGGATTTTAAAAATCATAGCTCCGTTATCCTGGGCTTTTTTTCTATAAAATTTTAGGATGTTGAAGCTGAAAGCTTCCTAAATAAACAAAAGAATATCTGTTTCCTCCAGGTTCCCCAGCTTTTCAAGAAAAAATTCAAAAATTAAATCATTGACTCTAAGGCAGAAATATCAATCAGTGTGTTTATCGGATTGTAAAAATCATAGTCCGTTATGCTGGGCTTTTTTTCCATAAAATTTTAGGATTTTGAAGCTGAAGGCTTCGTCAATAAATATAAAAATATCTGGTTCCTTGAGGCTTCCCAGATTACCAGGAAAAATATCAGAAATTAGACCATTGACTCTAAGGCAGAAATATCACTAAATGTGTTTATCGGATTGTAAAAATCCTAGCTCCGTTATGTTGGGTTATTTTTCAATAAAACTTAAATATGTTGAAGCTGGAAGCTTTCTCAATAAATAAAAAATATCTGGTTCCTCCAGGTTTTCCAGATTTCCAGAAAAAAAAATCAAAAATACGACCATTGACTCTAAGGCAGAAATATTACTCAGTGTGTTTATCGGATTGTCAGAATCATAGCTCCGTTATCCTGGGCTATTTTTCCATGAAATTTTAGTATGTTGAAGCTGGAAGCTTCCTGAATAAATAAAAAAATATCTGGTTCCTCCAGGTTTCCCAGATTTCCAGAAAAAAAATCAAAAATTAGAGCATTGACTCTAAGGCAGAAATAACACTCAGTGTGTTATATCGGATTGTAAAATCATATAGCTCCGTTATCCTGGGCTATTTTTCCATGAAATTTTGGTATGTTGAAGCTGCTAGATTCCTGAATAAATGAAAAAATATCTGGTTCCTCCAGATTTAGAGAAAAAAATCAAAAATAAGAGCATTGACTGTAAGGCAGAAATATCACTCAGTGTGATTATCGGATTGTGAAAATCATAGCTCCGTTATCCTGTCTATTTTCCCATAAAATTTACGGATGTTGAAGCTGAAAGCTTCATGAATAAATAAAAAAATATCTGGTTCCTTCAGGCTTCTCAGATTACCAGAAAAAAAATCAGAAATTAGACCATTGACTCTAAGGCAGAAATATCATTGAATGTGTTTATCGGATTGTAAAAATCAGAGCTCCGTTATGTTGGGCTATTTTTCCACAAAATTTTAGCATATTGAAGCTGAAAGCTTTTTTTATAAATGAAAAAATATTTGGTTTCTCCAGGTTTCCCAGATTTCCAGAAAAAAAATCAAAAATTAGAGCATTGACTCTAAGCAGAAATATCACTTGTGTATTTATCGGATTGTAAAAATCATAGCTCCGTTATTTTGGGATATTTTTCCATAAAATTTTAGTATGTTGAAGCTGGAAGCTTCTTTAATAAATTGGAAAAGTATTTGGTTCCTCCAGGAATCCCAGATTTCCAGAAAAAAAATCAAAAATTAGACCATTGATTCTAAGGCAGAAATATCACTAAATGTGTATATCGGATTGTAAAAATCACAGTTATGTTATCTTGGCTAATTTTTTCATAAAATTTCAGTATATAAACGAAAAAATAACTGGTTCATCCAGGTTTCTCAGATTTCCAGAGAAAAAAAAATCAAAAATTAGAGCATTGACTCTAAGGCAGAAATATCACTCAGTGTGTTTATCGGATTGTAAAAATCATAGCTGCGGTATTTTGGGATATTTTTTCCATAAAATTTCAGTATTTTGAAGCTGAAAGCTTTTTTAATAAATAAAAAAATATTTGGTTCCTCCAAGTTTCCCAGATTACCAGAAAAAAAATTAGACAATTCTGGATAAGTTGGAAATTTTCCTTTTTATGCCCTAGCTTGTATAAATTTTCTAGAATACAGTCCACCCTTTGATCCGGCCCTGCTTTATGTGTTCAGGCAGGAATCCCGCCAAGAAGTCCAAAGACCGACTAATTGCGCTTAATCAAGTTTAATTTGATTTTTTTATACAGACTAATTAATGGGGAAAAGAGCGGCGAACGCATTTTTAGGATGTGTAAACAAAGAATCTACCTTTACAGTGAATTTAAATAGATGCCGGTATATATTTTATTGGTGATAATTGGGTTTAGATAGTGGAGTTGGATGGCTTTTAAATGATCAAGTGGAAGTGATTTAATTTATTATATTCGATTTTGTCTTGGCATTTTAGATCTTGTGCTGCTTCTTTTTTTTTGCTTGTTAACGTGTGAATAATTGAATTGAGGCTTCGCTTTTTTGACTCGATTCTTTGTCTTTTCCAGATTTTTAACTTTTGGTTTTCTTTCTAACTTCTAGAAATGGAAAAATAAAGAAAATCCAATAAGTAGCCTCTGATGGAACAATGAAAAACTTTCCGTTCAAAAATTCTTTGTTTCAATTTTTGTCCATTCCAGGCTCTCGAATCTTTGGGATCTTCTAAGTTATTTTAAGTTAATGTAAGTAATTCTCGTTGGTTTCAAAATCGTTTAGTGAGGTGCCCTTCTACTGCATACATAGTTTATCAATCAGCGTTTCATCTTCAAGGACTTCAATTTCATCAGTGACTTTTATAGTTTCTTGTTTTTGTGGTGCTTCTGAAGACTTAGAAACATCTTTAATAATATTCGAAAATAGATTTCAAAACAAATCAAACATGAGGTTTTTGATAAGTACTGAGTCTTCACCTCTTATATTTAGTGTCTTTTCGGTTCACCCATTCTTAGAAGTGTGTCTTTTTGATCTATCTCTATATGAGAACTGACCCTTTTTCTGGGTCTTTTATTTTCATTGTAATGTTATTGCTTATTTCCAAACTTACATAATTGATTAGGGCACTTATTATTTATATAAATACCGAAGATAAAAACCTATTTCCACTGCAAGACTGTAGAACTAATATTCTTGATTCTATGGTGAAGGATTTATAATCTAACTCATCTTATTCTAAAAAATTCACGTTCACCAAAATGTCAAGAGAGTTTCGGATTTCCCATTAAAACTAATAATTAAACATCAGAATATAATAGGCACAAAAACAATACAACTTAATAATTTCAATACTGCAAAAACAATCATTTCCGTGGAAGCATAATAATAATATGTTATTATTTTATTGTATGATTTAGGCATTATTCTAAGTAAATTGGGAATTCACGCTAAAAAACAATTAGGAACTTTTTAAATTTGTGTTTTTTTTAGTAAAGTTGGTGTATTATTGATTGAATACCAATGACACCTTTACTAAGTTTGTAATTTTCTTGAACATTTTTCGGGATTTCTCGACCTTCGCAGTTTGATAAAATATAACTCGTGGATAGATTTAACTAGCTTTAGCTGGCAAGAAACGGAACCAATAAATACCATAATTTTCAGAGAAACACAATTAAAAACAGCAATAAAATTAATCAAGAAAATAATTTTTTATGTAGCGAACCCCGATAGTGATTTTATTACCATTTTACGACGCTTATACATAGAATCGTAGCATTATTGTTATTATTGGAAATGCAAACTCCGTTACAAATTATTACGTAATCAATAAATAAAAAACAAAGAGCAGTTAATAATATTGTCCAAGATCAGTGTTTTTCAGGGAAATTCTCGAGAATTTATAAAGATTTTATCTATAAATAACCATGGTATAGTGATTTACCGATTAATTTGCCTTGTTTAAGATGTTTGTATTGTATTGCAAAATAATTATTTGAAATCCGAAGATCCTTGTTTTTCTATCTCCCTGAGTGTTTTTCAAAATAAATGAACAAGGAAAGTTGAAAATTCAAATTACCTATAACTTTGAAAAGTCACATATTCAGGAACTGTCTACGATGGTTTATTTGTTCTTTTCCTTCTGCTCACAAGTAGAAGCATGGCTTTTTGTTTTTCCATTGCTGATTGTTCTTATGGAACCTCTTCAAGAATTGTTTAAAAGTATTTCAATGAAAAATCAAAATTCCATATTCTTTTTCATAAAGCTATGTCGCTTGATAAATCTGGTAATAAATTTGAGTGTTAGGTAGGTAGGTTTTTGAACAATCTCTGCAATATATTCTATATATCGGCAAAGACAATATCGGAAAATCACCGACGCCAGAGGGAATTTGTCACACCCCATCTAGAAAATTTTGTCGATGTGATCATGAATCGTGGAGGCATACGAATCCAGCAGAATTGGTTGCCCATGGTGGAACAGTCACCCTGTCACGACTTAGATCCAAGGTTCGGCGCACGGAAAGAGCGCAAGGTCAAAAGAGCACAGGGTCAAACAAAAGAGCGCAGGCTCAAAAGAGCGCACGGACAAAAAAGCGCAGGGTCAAAAGAGCGCACAGACAAAAGAGCGCAGGGTCGAAAGAGCGCATTGGTTATTTGAAGAAGGTATTTAGGCATTTGACTAACATGTATATCAGAGACTAGGGTTGCCAACCGTCCTTTATTTTAAAGGACAGTCTATTATTTTCTTTGAATATAAAATTACAGGAAGGAGCATAACTTCGAATTTGCGCGACCAAAATATGTGGAGGTTGCATATGGCCGATTAGTAAAATCTGTTTTTTTTTTTAAGATAAAAGTCAAAATGACATTATGTTGGCAATACAATGTAAAATTGTCAATGCTTCGAATTTTTTATGCAGAAAAGGCTTGTGTTGCCAACATAGTTACTAAATTTTTGACTTGGGGAATTATCTTTAAAAAAAAAAACAGACTTTATTTCCGTTTTGGCAGTGGGTCATTTACAGGTTTACCTTTGACATTTTTGAAATCACCAAAAATAGTTGTGTTATAGACTCATAACCTCGTCCATAACACCACTAGTTGTGTTATGAATTCATAACCTAGTCTATAACACCACTAGTTGTGTTATGAGTCTCATGACGTAACTCAAATACTAGAAAAATGGTTATGTAAAAACGTAATAACCAAACGCTTGTAGATAAATAACTATTAAATATGATTGTCAATATTATGAATCACTCTTTTCGCACTAATCCCAATGCTTATTATCATTTAAAACCGCTAAAATCCATTAAACATCCACTTGAATGAGGACACAGCGAACCACCAAAACAAATGATGAGTCCATACTTGGAGGCTCAATATGGCCGTTTCCGTCTCTGTGTTGTCTGTAGTGACAGATAGAAAACGCTCCTTCCTGTAGTTTTATATTCAAAGATTATTTTAGACTAATGCAGCGAGTTTATAAATTGAGCTTAAACCATAAACCATCATTGATAACAGTTTATTTTCAAACTGAGACTTCAATGTAATATAAAATGTAAAGTTGGCAACATTGGAAAAATTTTGGTTAATCCCCGAGCTCCGATTTTGGACACGTTTTATCCTGTATACCAATGGGTCTATTCGTGCAAAAATATTAATTTTTGACCGGGAATTTTACTCACTTTTTACTGATTTTTGACAGAGATTTTTTTCCGATAAGAGAATTTTACTCATATTTTACCGGGAATTTTTTTACTGTAGTCTTACTCATTATTGACTGCGAATTTCACTTAATTTTTACTCATTTTTGACAGAGATTATTTTTCCCCGAAGAATTTTACTTATTTTGAATTTTAACCGAGTATTTTACTCATTTTACCGAAGTACTCGACTCATTCTTGACTGAAAATTTCACTCACTTTTTACTCGTTTTAATCATTTTTCACAGGAAAATTTTACTCTATTTTGACCGGGAATTTTACTCCTATTATACCGAAGAATTTTACTCATATTTTACCGAAGAATTTTACTTATTTTTGACTTCAAATTTTACTCATTTTTAACAACGAATTTTATTTATTTTTGATCGGGAATTTTATTAATTTTTTATCGGAAATTTTACTCACGTTTCACTGATTTTTGACAGATTTTTTCGATGAGAGAACTTTACTAATTTTTTACCGGGAATTTTTTTACTGTAGACCTACTCATTATTAATTGCGAATTTCACTTAATTTTTACTAATTTTTGACAGAGATTATTTTTCTCCGAAGAATTTTACTTATTTTGAATTTTGACCGGGAGTTTTACTCATTTTGCCGAAGTACTTGACTCATTTTTGACCGGAAATTTTTCTCACTTTTTACTCGTTTTAATCATTTTCCACAGGAGAATTTTACTGAATTTTGACCGGGAATTTTACTCATATTTTATCGAACAATTTTACTCATTTTTAACCTCGAATTTTACTCGTTTTTGACAACAAATTTTATTTATTTTTGATCGTGAATTTTATTAATTTTTGATCGGGAATTTTACTCACTTTTTACTGATTTTTCACAGAGATTTTTTTTCGATAAGAGAATTTTACTCATTTTTCACCGGGAATTTTTTTACTATAACTTACTGATTATTGATTGCGAATTTCACTTAATTTTTACTCATTTTTGACAGAGATTATTTTTCTCCGAAGAATTTTACTTATTTTGAATTTTGACCGGAATTGTACTCATTTTACCGAAGTACTTGACTCATTTTTGACCGAAAATTTCACTCACTTTATATTCGTTTTAATCATTTTCCACAGGAGAATTTAACTGAATTTTTACCGGGAATTTTACTCATATTTTATCGAAGAATTCTACTCATTTTTGACCTCGAATTTTACTCATTTTTGACCAAGAATTTTATTAATTATTGATCGCAAATTTTTTATTTTTTAAATTTTTGACCGGGAATTTTACACACTGTTTACTGATTTTTGACAGAGATTTTTTTTTTCGATATGAGAATTTTACTCATTTTTCACCGGGAATTTTTTCACTGTAGACTTACTCATTATTGATTGCTAATTTCACTTACTTTTTACTCATTTTTGACAGAGATTATTTTCCTCCGAAGAATTTTACTTATTTTGAATTTTGACCGGGAATTTCACTCATTTTACCGAATTACTTGACTCATTTTTGACCGAAAATTTTTCTCACATTTTACTCGTTTTAATCATTTTTCACAGGAGAATTTTACTGAATTTTGACCGGGAATTTTACTCATATTTTACCGAAGAATTTTACTCATTTTTGACCACGAATTTTATTAATTTTTTATCGCGAATTTTAATAATTTTTGACCGGGAATTTTACTCACTTTTTACTGATTTTTGACAGAGATTTTTTTTCGATAAGAGAATTTTACTCATTTTTCACCGGGAATTTTTTTACTGTAGACTGCTTACTCATTATTGATTGGGAATTTCACTTAATTTTTACTCATTTTTGACAGAGATTTTTTTCTCCGAAGAATTTTACTTATTTTGAATTTTGATTGGGAATTTTACTCATTTTACCAAAGTACTTGACTCATTTTTCTCACTTTTTAATCATTTTTCACAGGAGAATTTTACTGAATTTTGACCGGGAATATTACTCATATTTTACCGAAGAATTTTACTCATTTTTGACCTCGAATAGTACTCATTTTTGACCACGAATTGTATTAATTTTTGATCGTGAATTTTATTAATTTTTGATCGGGCATTTTACTCACTGATTTTTGACAGAGATTTTTTTTCGATAAGAGAATTTTACTCATTTTTTACCGGGAATTTTTTTACTGTAGACTTACTCATTATTGATTGCGAATTTCACTTAATTTTTAATCATTTTTAACAGAAATTTTTTTCTCCGAAGAATTTTACTTATTTTGAATTTTGACCGGGAATTTCATTCATTTTATCGAAGTACTTGACTCATTTTTGACCAGAAATTTTACTCACTTTTTACTCGTTTTAATCATTTTTCACAGGAGAATTTTACTGAAATTTGACCGGGAATTTTACTCATATTTTATCGAAGAATTGTACTCATTTTTGACCTCGAATTTTACTAATTTTTGACCAAGAATTCTATTAATTCTTGATCGCGAGTTTTTTAAATTTTTCACCGGGAATTTTACTCACTTTTTACTGATATTTGACAGAGATTTTTTTTCGATAGAGAATTTTACTCATTTTTTACCGGGAATTTTTTTATTGTAGGCTTACTCATTATTGATTGCGAATTTCATTTAATTTTTACTCATTTTTGACAGAGATTATTTTTCCCAGAAGAATTTTACTTATATGGAATTTTGACCGGGAATTTTACTCATTTTACCGAAGTACTTGACTCATTTTTGACCGAAAATTTTGCTCATTTTTTATTCAGTTTACCTAATCATTTTTCACAGGAGAATTTTACTGAGTTTTGACCGGGAATTTTACTCACTTTTCACTGATTTTTGACAGAGATTTTTTTTCAATGAGAGAATTTCACTCATTTTTCATTGGGAATTTTTTCACTGTAGATCTACTCATCATTAATTGCGAATTTCTCTTAATTTTCACTCATTTTTGACAGAGATTATTTTTCTCCGAAGAATTTTACTTATTTTGAATTTTGACCGGGAATTTTACTCATTTTACCGAAGTACTTGACTAATTTTCTCATTTTTTAATTATTTTAATAATAATAATAATAATAATAAATGCCTTTTATTCAATGAAAACAATTCTTACAAGAAAATCACGTATGGACGGCGAGATCTAGCATGGCTATTCTATCTAACCGTCTTATTAACAAAATTAAAATTAAATACCCCAGTAATAATAAAAATAAAAATAAAAATAAAAATAAAAATAAAAACGAAAATGAAAATAAAAACGAAAATGAAAATGAAAATGAAAATAATAAAAAATATACTTATACAGTGTAAGCACAGACACGTACACACATACTCCCTTCGAACGCATACAAGTTCATTTGCGTTTTTGCAAAATATGTTCTTTCACTTTTTTCTTTAGAATGGGAACAGAGATCGGGGACTTGACGCCATCAGGCAAGTCATTGTACACCTTTACTGCATTGTAACTGAAAGAACCCTGGAATTTAGTAGTTCTGTGCCTTGGCACGCAGAGATCATGAGAATTACGCATTTGCCTTCCGTGAATAGCAGCACTGAGAACCAGCTTATCAGCCAAATACTTGGGTGAGCCATCATGAACAATCTTATGAACAAGTGTAGATAAATGAACCAAGTATCTTTCATGGAGCTTCAGCCATCCAGAAATTTCAAACAGAGGCGTGACATGGTCATACTTCCTTGCACCGTAACAAAATTTCAAACAAGAGTTTTGAAGCCTTTGCAGACTATTTCTTTCCCTTTGAAGAGCAGCTGGCCAGTACAAAACATCAGAAAACGAAAGACGTGACAATACTAAAGAATCACACAACTTTAATTTAACCCTCGCAGTAAGGATATCTTTATGCATATATAACACTTTGAGTTTGTAGTAAGCCCCCTGTAACAAGTTGGATATATGTGCCTCAAATCTAAGTTGACTATCCAAGAGAATGCCCAAATTTCTTTCACAACCAGAGGACTCCAACGCCTCCCCACTGAGCCTAATCACAAAGTTATCCAATTGGGCATGCCCAAAGATCATCAACCTAGTTTTTGATCCATTCAGCACAAGTTTGTGAGAACTTGACAGTTCAGAAATAACTGCCAAATCAGCATTAATATCCATAGCTGCCTGCAGAGTGTCCGAATGATGGAAAGAGTGATAAATTTGCTTGTCGTCCGCATATTGGTGTGAACGGCAAGATCTCAAATGCTCCTGGAAGTCACAGGTATACAAAGAGAACAATAGTGGTCCCAAAATAGAACCTTGCGGAACTCCCCTGGCGACGCTTCTGTAACCAGAAACCTCAGCGCCAATGCGAACCCTCTGGCTCCTTCCTGTTAAATAGTCCTCCACTAAACATAGAGCAGACCCACCCAATCCAAAATATTTTAACTTAGTGCAAAGAATTGAATGATCCAGGGTATCAAATGCCTTACTATAATCCAAGAGAACAAGGGCAGACACTTTCTTTTGGTCTAAGGCTCTAAATATGTCATCACATACATGTAAGAGAGCTGTTGAGGTGCTATGCTTGGCACGGAATCCTGATTGAGTCATAGGCAATAATGAAATAGAACCAATATATAAGTTGAGCTGCTTGAGCATCACTCGTTCAAGGATTTTTGAAATAGTAGGAAGTATACTGACTGGTCTATAATGCGACATCTCTGTAGGCATGCTATTTTTCGGTATAGGAATGATATCAGCTCTTTTCCATATTGTCGGAAATATGCTGGATTTAAGTGATTGGTTTATTATAATTGTTATAAACGGTGTGAGGTAGGGGGTAATCAAAGAAAGCATCCTGAGGTCAATACCGTCACAACCCATAGCGGAACTTTTTTTCCAGAAATAATCTCTTCCATACATTCATCAGACACCTCGATAAACTTAAAAATTTTGACAACATTAGGATGTCTCTTATCTTTGTACTCATTATTTATAAAATTATTAGAATCACCAGAAATGGTAGGGACATTGTCAATAAAAAAGTTATTGACTAGTGAACACTTGTCACCACTCAGCTTGGAGTCTGTGTCGGCCCGATCATAAATGTTTAGTCTCTTCAGGGTTTTCCAAAAGCCACTAGGATCCATTCTAAACTTGTAATCAAGATATGCCTTTTTTTCATTACGTATCGCTGTTGTTACAAAATTTCTCAGTTGTTTATATTCAACTAATGCAGCCTCAGTTTTAAGCCTTTTATATTTAGTCAAAGATTTCTTACGCAAGCTCATCATCAATTTAACATTGTCAGTCAGCCATGGTGCTGGAGCCTTTGTGAATCTTGACGTCCTCCAAGGAGCATGTAAGTCAAACACTCCTGTAACCTCCCTATTGAAGAAATGAACAAGATCGTTAACATCGCCCATAGACAAGAATATATTCCAATCAATGTTGAATAAATCATTAACAAAATCGGCGAAAACAAATTTGGAATAGTCCCTATACGAGCGATATGAAATAGGAATTCGAGTCTTTCTTAGCTTTAACTGCGCGCAAACCAGACAATGATCTGAGACATCTTGCATATCAAGCACCTGGACATCCCCACATAACCGAGAATCCGACGTTATCAGTAAATCAATAAGCGTTTCAGAATTTGGAGTAATCCGACTAGGCTGTTTGACTAATTGAGTTAAGTTATATTTACGAAATAATCCATTTAGAAGTTTGGTCCCAGGATTACTTGCCAACAACATATTAACATTGAAATCCCCTCCGAATAATATATAATCAGCAGTAGGCAGAACATCAGCCAAAACATCCTCCAAGTCCTCCAGACAACCGTTCAAAGTCAAATCAGGAGGTCGATAGAGAGACCCAAAGCAAATTGACTTTCCGTTCACTCTAACTCTAATCCAGAGCTGTTCAATTGAACCAATCCGATGTGCCACCTCCAGAACCTGAAATTTCAAAGAGCATCTGACATACATTGCGACACCACCACCTCTCCCATCCCTATCTTTCCTAATCAAGTTATAGTTTGCTATTTTTAATCCTCTACTAAGTATACCGTCATGTAGCCAAGTCTCTGACAGACCAATGACGTCAAATCCCTCCTCCGTAACAAATTCGCAAAATGCATCAAACTGAGTACAAATCGAGCGTATATTGAAATGAGCGAATTTAAAGCTAGCCTCCATACTTGCCATATACCTCTCTAGTGAGCATGCACATATGTGTTCCACCCCATAAAATTTTTGAAGTTATGATAAATGTGTGATGAATTGAAAAAAAAAAAATAATAATAAAAAGAGATAAATTGAAAATAGTAATTATTATAAGCCTACGTATAAATCTAGCCTAAATAAAAATTCCGGTTGTAGGTAAAATAAAAGTCCTAAAAGCATTAGAACCATAAAATGAAAATTGCATTTTTCTATTTATAATAATAACAAAACCAACTATTCGGGCAAAAAAGAAATAAAAAGAATCGATGACGATTACAAACGATGAAGGTAAAAACTATCATTGTACAGCAGCATTCCAACAGAAATAGAGAATTATTGTTGCACACCATCATTTTAACGTTATTTATAGACACTGCTTTTTCTTCGCTTTAGCATCCCAGTAATAAATTTTCCCCGAGGATGACCAGACATTATTCTTACCATACTTTTCCTTGGCTTCGCATAGTAACTTAAATCGTTTTTGAGTCAAATCTTCAAAAATTGACACAGGCGTGTCTTTCAGAAGTTTTTTTTCCATAAGTATTTCATTCCGCTTGACATTACTAATAAAAGCTGCTATTATTGTGCCTGGGGAATTCCCCTCATCACTCTTTGACAAACGAAATATGTAATCCAGATCGTCCTTGGTGCAGTTGATATTAAGGTTCTCACTAAAGAAACGCGGGACCTTTTCATAAAGATTTTCTTCATCGGTCTCTTCTAAACCACAAATTCGCAGAGTATTTCTCTTGCCTTGCTGTTCCAAAACGTCCATCCTGATATTCAAGCTATCAATTTCCTTTTTGTTGGTTATAACGGACTCATTAATTTTTGTTAGTGAATCACAGACCTTCGCAAGCTTGGAATTAATGCTGTCCAGTTTAGCATCAAACTTAGCCTCAAGCTTCTGCACAAAATTAGTACAGTAATCATTTTCACAGGAGAATTTTACTGAATTTTGACCGGGAATTTTACTCATATTTTACCGAAGAATTTTACTCATTTTTGACCTCGAATTTAACTCATTTTTGACCACGAATTTTATTAATTTTTGATCGCGAAGTTTAATAATTTTTGACCGGGAATTTTACTCGCTTTTTACTGATTTTTGACATAGATTCTTTTCGATAAGAGAATTTGTTCAATTACATAAAATGAAATATGTGGAATTCCAAATAATAAAATGGTAAAATTCTATCGAAATTACATGAAATTCTACTAAAATTAGATGAAATTCTAGCAAAAAAAAAATGTAATTCCGAAGAAATTACTTTTTATTTACATGGTGTGATACGTTTCAACATACGAGGTAAGTGAATTGAATCATATTTTTGTGAATTAGAGTGTAAGATTCAACAAAAAGTCGCTTTTCGATAGCAAACAAGTAGGTAGTTAAGCTCAGCGAGCTTCCGATTAACGTACCACAAACTACCTATTGTATACAGTGTGTCCGAAATTCGAGTCTCTACATGGGGATTTCGCTTATTATGAGAGATACAGGGTGGCTCAAATTAGGAAAGTTTTAGGGAATTTATTGCTCATTTATATCCTGTTGTTAAATTTGCTTCAAAGTTTTCTGTTTCCTAGAAATCCGAGAAAAACTGAAAATAGCCAATTTTGTTTTTTGTCAATAATTCATAAACCGTTTCCATGGTTTTTTGGGAATGTTTATGATTTTCGGAAATTTTCATGATTTTTGTGAATTTTTATGATTTTTGAAATTTTCATAATTTATTGCGATTTTTGTAATTTTCATAATTTTGGCGGTTTTTATACATTTTTTTGATTTTTGTAATTTTCCTGATTTTCTTATTTTTTATAGTTTTTTCGAAATTTTGTAATTTTCTTAAATTTTTATGATTTTTGTAAATTTTCGCAAAAAATTCTAGGGGTACGATATAGAATTCCAAATAAATTATGTTGAATGCTGAAGAAATTATATGGAATTTACATGTAATTCCAAAAAATTACATGAATTTGCAACTGACAGCTACATCACACACATACACATACACAAAGTTCCTAAAGTTAATAGAGAGTTATTGGAACTATTGAATATTGCCTGGAAGTATTAAGGATTTACGTTATTTTATTAGTGCAATAGCACTATTTCTTCAAGAAAATAACAGTTATTGGAAGACTGTAGTAGGTGTCAAGTATTACCTTATTTTGTATTCATAATTTTGACAGCTGATAGCTATGTTTATAAATTTCAACCTCAAAAAGTGCAAATTTTTGTTTATGAATTTCTGCTGATACCCATTTTCTGATGATATCCACAGTAAAATGAAAAACTATTGTAAAAAACAAATTCTCCAAGTAAAATTCCATCATCGTCGAAAAGCGAAACGTCAAAGTCGTCCAAAATGTCAAAAATATTGAAATAAGGGAAGTTTACTACCTCGCACTATCCATACACAAATAAAGACAAGCAGTAACCTTACCAAGGGAATCCTTATTTTCAGATCCAAATGCGCATGCGTAGATGTCAAAATAAGGCTAATTTAAATACTGCTTGTCCTTATTGCACGTCCAATAACTCTCTAATAGGTTGTCTGTTAATGATAAACAGATGACGTCCTAAGGAGGACCTAATGGAGATTTGCATAGTGTTTAGGCACCCCAGATGAGGTCATTAAAGTTACCAGGCAAACCTACCTCTTTCAAACAACCTTGCCTCTAGACTACAACGCCGATAATTTGAAGCTTATTGGACATTTAATCCTCAAAATAATAACATTTGACAGAAATAATTTTTTAACAAACTCATTGAACGTCGATCTATCAAATTTGACTTTAAAATTTGCCCAAAATTGCCCAGTTCAAGAAGGACGAATTTTTATCAATGAAAATGATACAAATTTGAAGCCCAATAAACATTAAATCTTCTTTAATAATCAAAATAATAACATTTCTAATGCACTTTCTATCAAAATTAAGAAACGCGATTTTTTCTCAATAACTAAATCTTTTCAAATACTCATCATTCAAATATATCCTAACACACTTGTGTCATAATAATTACATTGCAGGCTTATCTTTGTATCAAAAAATAATTCCAAACAGTGAGAAACCAGACCACTCTGCTAGATCCCCACCCAGAAACACCGCGGGTCCTCTCTTCCTCCTTTACCTGATTTTCGTAACAAAATAAATATAAACTACTTGCCATTGATTGTTTCATTCATAATCTTTATCGGTCAAGTGGCTAATAATGCAAGCTATTGACAAACTAGATTTTCCCATCAGTCGATTTTTTCCTGCATCAAGTTAGACCGGTGCCATAATATAAAAGGTCAACTTAAAATAAAGTCGCACGAATGAATGTCAATTTTGAAGTGAACTTCCAAAATAAGTTAACAATTCCAAGAACTTTAAGTTTAAAGTATTGGATTAATAATGGAAAAAAATTGTGGTGACAAAGTTTCCCGAGTGGAAATTAGTGGTGAGACGACAACCAGTGAGAGCAGCAATACTAGTGTAGAGGGTGATACAGTTTTGTGTTGTAAGAGCAAACGTGGACCTATTGATGGAAAAAAGTAAGGATTTTGCACTTAAAACCTGTTGAATATGAAAAAGTTAACTTTTTTGTGTGTATTAATAAAATGTTGAAAGCTATAAGTCACTAAAATTTGAAATTTTCTGGCAGTTTAGACTTTTGTTTGCTTTTGTATCAAATATTGTACATACATTATCATAATTCCTCTTTGGTTTAACAAGCAGCTAGTTATCTCCAAAACAAGTTTTTGCGAATCAAGTGTACATAAAATGCATCGAAGTTGGTTGGTTTCAAGGTTTCAAGGATTGTTAACATCCACAGATTAAAAAATAAAATATATAGGTACTTTATACGTTTTTTTTTTCAACGGAAAAAATAACCAGATATATTTCTAATTTACCATTTGGGTTTCACACAAAATAATTCAGATAATTATTATTGAAATAATTGTTTTCGTGTTTTTAATGAGTCTTGTTGGAAAGGTTCTTTTTTTTTAATTAGTTTTGTTAATGATCCAAAAATACAAAAGTAAAAAATTCACATCCTTTTTTCCTATAGTTTTAAAAACAAATTGCGTTCAGACGAGACGACCTTCTGTTGGTTCAGGTTCATGTTCGATTTCCTCATTGACCAAATTGCGTCAACAGAAGATATTTCATTGATTAGGTATTTCTTCTTCAAATATCTAATTTAAAAATTATTAGAAGGATGTGAAAGAACATTAAAAATAACATAATCTCTTGTCCAAGCAAATATTGAAATTTTAATTACATTATCAAAGACAAAATAAATTAATTCTTATAGTTTTTGAATATTTCTGGTTGGTTTTCTGTAATAAACATAAAACAGGTGTGTGACGTACTTTTGTAAAAATCTTATTAAAAACCATATGAAACAAGGTTTCATCTTAATCGTAATAAAATTGTTTTTGTTCATGAAAATCTAAATGAATCAACTCAATTTTATTGTTAAAGGAATTTGTTATAAATCAATGGAAAAGTTTTCAAAACAACAACACAACAATGTTATATAAAATCTTGCCAAGGTATTTCAGACTTGTTTTATATTTATCTCAGGAACTAATAATATTATGATTGTTAGTTATGTGAGTTATTCTTAGATATGTGGAACTTCTCTTCCAAAATTATACAATACGTCGGCTTGATGCCTTGAACACGTCAACATGTCTAAAAAACTTATTAGGGACGTTTTTAAGATGCCTCAAAAAACATCCCACGGAGCTCGTTTCTCGTTTCTCATTCAATTTAGAAGTTACTGGAAACCATTTGGTTTTGTGTGTAAGCTTTTCCACACGCGTTTTCTGGTGTTGTTTAATTTCTTCAATGAAAAAAAACCTTTGTTGATATAGATATCACTTGATTCTAACCGAATCTGTTATGAATGATTGAGATCTTCAAAGAGAATGATTAAAGGCCGGCATACACACACGTTATTTCGCGCGGTTTATCGTGTCATCTGCAAAAACCTGTGAAAAATCATGTGCGTGAGTGAGGAGGCTGCGCGCGATGATAGAATGGGAAGGGATTTCACACGTGCTTTCATCTGGAATGTGGCGTCAGTACTCAAGTACATGATAGTGCAGTTCACACCCGTGTCCACGTCACAAAACTGAAAATATGTACTTTCTGCCCTGACCTTTCAGAAAAATTGACAATTTTTGAAAAAAAAAAAAAAATCAGGGTTTACGGTTCATGTTCATTTTTTGAAAACCTAAATTTCGCATTTTTTTCATTTTAATATTTTTGGATTCAATTTTTTTTAGCACGAATAGCTTCTTTCTTTTGGAGAGAAAATACAGACTAACCCAAACTAACCTGTCCATCTAGTGAGATCTATCTAGTCCTCATAAGTTGCCATGTATTTTATTAGAAAAAAAAAAAAAACAAGCTAGTTTAGTTTAGAGCATATAGAGTCCCTTGAGCGCGCTTTGTTTTTTAAATAAAATGCTAATTTACAAAGACACACATAGCACTAGCACTAGACGGTCGGTTATTTTGGGTAAGTCTGCATTTTCTATCTAGAAGGCCTCAAGGCTTGTTCTAAATTGAACATAAAGAGAATCTGTGATAAAGAAGTTAGGTATATTATCAATTCACCAATCTTGAATCTAGTGGAGATATTCCGTGCGCCAATCGCCGACCTTAAAAAAATAGAGTAAAGGTCTGCAACTCGCGGATTTATATAAAATATGTAGTTTCACTACTCGCGGATCTTGTTTTGTTTGTTGTTTGTAAAATTGGATCCAGTTCCTGATCCCTTTAATTTTCATAGATGAAAAAATCTCCTAGTGGAAAGAAAATATAAATGAGTAACAATTTATGAAGAAAACACGAATATCATAACTAGCATAACAATACAAGCAAAGAAGTTTGTTGCAGAAATAACCCACAACAGGTTTAATTTTTATTATTTCTAATTTAATATATCTAGTTTGTATTATTTACCATAAAAATAATATTCTAAAAATAGATGCTATTGCAGGACTATTTATCCTGTAAAACCGGCAACAACAACCCTTTGAACCAATAAAATTGCAGGTTTCTTCATTACTTTATAAGGCAGTGGACCTTTCTCGCTGCTGTGATTGGTCAGCCGCCACATTGTTTTCTAGATATTTGCGACCTGCTCCCCTGGCAGAGTCTAGTCAACGCACATTCTTCAGTACTATTAGAATAAGCGAAGAGTTCGGACCTTCGCCCCCTCTGAATCCTCTCCAGAGGCAAAAACCCCTGTTAGTACGCGCGATTTATAGTAAAATACTACTCTCAGTGTCTCAAGTCCTGACATGGTCTATGTTATTGATTACAATTCATGGAATTAACCCCTAATTGTTGCAAGTCACCTCGGACGAGCAAAATTCTCTCCCACGCGATTGTCTTTTGGCGCTCTCTCTCACTCTCGACGGGCTCCAACGCACCTGTATATCGTTGTCTTTTCTTTTCATCTCAGTGAAAAATTCCCTAGCTGCCAGTGTGAACAGTGGTGATAAATGGATAAATAATCGCCTTGTGGATTTATCTGCATGAACTGGATTAAGCAAGTAAGACCGTTACAATTTCTCTAACAGTCGAACAATAAGTCAATAAATACTGATTAGTGATTCGCTCGAAATGCACTATAAATTGAAGTGTTTTCTAACGTTTAATGCAGAAATTTGGTTTTCACACTCATGAAATTAACATTTGTACATTTGTATGTAGAAACTGAGCATATATAAAGACTTTTCTTGCACATATTGTTTACAAACTTCCGCAGAAAAGTCCTCAAATTGTTAACTCTCAATAAATAAAAGAACTTTCAACGATCAATAAACATTTTGTGATTGCAGTGAACTGATTGAAGTTGACGAATTATTTATGTTTTGCTCTCGTGCATTTAATTAGTAAATTTGTGTTCTTGTTCACTGAACATTTAACCATAAATGATGTTATTATCATTATCAGATTTCCCTACCCTCCTACCCTTTATAAATCAAGACTTTAGATAAATATAAAATTTGTAGTTCGACTGGACGCCCAATTAGGAATTTTTAGATAGGATTTGATTGATAACCATACGGAATTACTTTCATTTATTAATTAAATTGATAACTATTTTATTTCAGGATTTTGATTGTATAAATGAGAATCAAGCCACCCCTAACCCAATTCAAGGCTTAAATGATCCAACACCTAATGGTGAATTTTTACAGTCAGTCAAAGTAAAAACCTTTGGCATCCCTAGTGCGGTTTGACTAAAGCCCAAAAAGGGCAATAGCTAGTTGCGTCACAAAAAACATAAATGTTTTTCGGAGTGGCACCCCAAAAAAAAAATTGTTTTTGAAGGCTTAAAATAAACTTTTTTGGGCGTGGCACCCAGGCAAATTTTTCGCGGCCTCCGGCGGGCCTTTCGTCTTCAATATTTTCCCCAATAAGCAAATAGTACAAAAGCATATAAACATTCATTTGTTACCCCCCCCCCCTCCTCCAAAAGAATTATGCGCCCACTCATATGTTCGCCCCTCTCGCCCGCAAGGCTGGCTACGCCACTCTAGAGCAATGAAGGTTCTGAAAAGCCATTAGTTAATAATGTCAATCTCACGGAAGGAAATGGGATTCTTTACAGAAATTTGAAAAAGTGAGCACAGTCTGTAATATAATGTGTTTCTGTCAGACGAAAATTATTTTAAAGAAATTGGGGAGACCAAAAAAAACAAAGAGGGCAAAGGACAAATTCACCTAGGAAAATCTCGATGGGTTTGCTCAAACTATTTCACTCGTTTTTCAAAAACACCTGCGCCAGAGCGCCAGAAGTAGGATTGGAAGAAGTAGCCAGACTCGGACAGCCAAAAATAAAAAACTTTTTCAGTAGAGCTGAAAACCCCACATTAAGGGTTAACTGAGAGGAAAACATACCTTCATCTAAAGAATCTAATGAACAAGAAACTTCTTCACAAACCCAACATGAAAAATCAAATAAAAAAATTGTTATTTTAAAATCTATTAGATTGAGAAACTTCTGTAATAAACCCTCGGAGAACCCCGATGAACACCCGGATATTTGTGAGTTATCTGAAACTTCGACAGAAATTGAACCAGAAACTCGACCAGAAACAAATAATTGTGATCCAGGAAATACATCTGATGAAACTTATTTCAATACAACTAACACTAATACATCATCAATAGAAAACAAGTCTTATTCAAGTCCGAATCAAACATCCATAGGTGTAAAACCTCCAAAAATCATGATATACAGAAAAAAATTGAGGACTCTAATCAATATGAATATGCGAGTCAAAATGCGAATATAAGCAGAGTTGGGCCGCCAAATGAAAATATCCTCCATAGTTTAATATAGGTACCTACATATACCTACCACTAGATACCCACTACTAAAATGCCAGCAACACACAACTTGAATTTTATTATTTTTGGAATTTTTTGGAATTTATTGGCATTTTTTGGCATTTTTTGCAATTTTTTGGCATTTTTTGAAATTCCCGGAATTAGTTGGCATTTTTTGGAATTAGTTGGCATTTTTGGTGTTCAACGTAAAAACCATGTAGTGGATAGTTGATTTTAAACCCTGTTTCTGCAGCGG
The DNA here is from genome assembly GCA_917834065.1 of Ceutorhynchus assimilis. Lineage (NCBI taxonomy): Eukaryota > Metazoa > Arthropoda > Insecta > Coleoptera > Curculionidae > Ceutorhynchus > Ceutorhynchus assimilis. Next base: position 13,847,349 of record OU892281.1, read on the forward strand.
CGGTTGTAGTCAAAATAATTATGGCTGCTAGGAAAAACAATACATATGATTTCGCTGATGTTGATGCTACGTTCGGTAATCGGTCTGATCTCCGTACCTCTGAGTAGTTTTGGATGGTTGGTAAATGGTGTATGTCTTCTGTCGGTAATGGAATTAACTTGTGGATCGATCTTTTTTGTGGTGAGCCACCGTGTTGGTCTGATTCTTCCATTTGTAACTAACTTTGCTGCAGTCTGGTGTGGTATTGCACCATGCGCCCCAAATGTTTTTCTTTAACATTTGCACGTGTCTCCATCGTTGAGATAGGTTAGAATGTTCTGTCGATTCCAAGTTTGGTGGTGCTAGAAGTTCTCTTCCCATGAAAAAGTGTCCTGGGGTCAAGATGTTGAAATCATCTGTGTCTTCTGTTAGTGGGTAGAGTGGTCTTGAGTTCAACCCTTTTTCGATTTGATACACCAACGTTGTTAATTCCATATAGGTCAAAGTGCAGTCTCCAATTACTCTCTTGAGATGGTGCTTCATAGATTTTACACCTGCCTCCCATATTTTTCTTGTCTGCTGGTGGTATGAAGTGCCATTGTGTTCCTAAGTTGACGATTGTGTTTTGCACAGATTGTGATTGTATCAATTTTGTGAGTTCATCTTCGAATAGTCGTGCTGCTCCAACAAATGTAGTTCCGTTATCACTGTACAATGTCCCCTTCCGGCTGTGAAACGTCGAAGTGCTGCCAAGAATGCCTCTGTTGTCATGTCACTGACTACTTCTAGGTGAATGGCTTTGGTTGCTAGGCATACGAATACTGCGATGTACTCTTTGTACGACCTTATCCTTTTGTTGCTTTGACTTGAATCGGTCCGGCGTAATCCACTCCTGCGTTTGTAAATGGTGGTGCTGGTGTTACTCTCGAATGCGGAAGTTGTCCCATGAGTTGCTGTGCGGTCTCGGCTTTGTGACGGATGCATACAATGCACTTATTTATAACTGCTTTGACGGCCCGCTTACCGTTAATGATTCAGAATCTGCTTCGTATGTACGACAATGTCGCTTGGTTGCCTTTATGTAGCGTGGTCTTGTGTAGGTACGTTTCTCACCACCAACGTAGATATGTGAGAATGGTATGGAAGAATCATCGGGTGTCGTTGTTCCTAGGGAAGAGGTGAGTGTTCGAGTCTTTCTCCGACTCGGATTATGCTCTGTCGAGAAATGGGTTGAGGGTCTGTAGCTTGCTTTTCTTGTCGACTGCGTTCTGCTGTTGTAGACTTGTATTCTTCGGAAAACTCTTGTTGTTGGACTATTTTTATGATTCTTTCGAAAGTGTGTTGAACTTCTTGAACAGATGGAGTAGGAATTTCCCTTTTTTGAAGAATCGGCGGCAGTAGGATGATACCCTGAGCATCCTTGTCAAGTTTGAGAAGCATTTCCATATATCGCTCCTCATCGTAACTTCAATGTTGTGACATGTGGCTTTTACTTCTTCTTGAATGTCGGGATTGTCTGTTGTGGGGATTTCACGGAGAAACGTCAGCCAATGAGGACCTTTCCACCACAGATCAGCTGATTGTAGTTTGTCTGGGTCCAATCCACTGCATATGATGTCTGCTGGATTTTCTTCAGACTTGACGTGGTTCCAGGATGCTTAAGGGGCGTTTCTGTGTATTTCGCAAACTCTATTTGCCACGAAGGTTTTCCATCTCGTAGAGTCACCCTTTATCCAGGCAAAAGTGATCATGGAATCGGTCCAAGCGAAGGTCTGGGTTTCACCCATTTGCAGTGCTGGCTTAATTTTTTGAATTAATTTTGATAATAGGACTGCTGCACATGGTTCCAAGCGAGGTAGGGTTGTTCTGTTTTTTTTCTAGAGCGACTTTTGATTTTGTTTGCAGCAGCGTTATAATTCGCTTATCTTCTTCTCCTATCCGACTAGATTACTGCACCATAGGCCTTTTCTGATGCATCGCAAAAGCCGTGGAGTTCAATTTTTGTTTTTCTCAGATGTATCCACCTCGGAATCTTGATTTTTTCTACTTTTTTTATTTTGCTCTGAAACTGTATCCATCTTGAAGATATTTCTTGATCTACAGGCTTATGCCAGCTCAGGTTTCTTAGCCATAAGTCTTGAATGATGAGTTTAGCGTGTATTACAATTAGAGACAACCATCGTAAGGGGTCGAATAACAGTACTCGGAACTGTTCTGGAATTGATTGGAGTGATGCCGGTGAGTTACTAGACCATTTTCTCAGGTTGAATCTAGCAAGGCTGAGCATTTTTAGTAGTTGGTTTTATAGTTCTAGGGCTGATTCTGTATCTGCTGCTCCCGATAATATGTCATCGACGTAGAAGTCTCCTAATGCTGCTTGGCGTGCTGCCGTAAATTTGTTGGATTCTTCGATTCCAAGCTTCTGTAGTGTATTGATGGCTAGATATGATGCCGAGGCTGTACCGTAGCTTACAGTGGTCAGTTCGTATTCATACATTGGTTACTGTGGATGCTCCCTCCATAATTTTCTCTGGAATTGTTGATCGTCTGGATGAATTCGGATCTGCCTGTACATTTTCTCTCTGTCTACGCAGAACACAATCTCACGCAGCAGTATGTCGGCGATGTTTTGTTGCAGTCTTGGGCCGACGTGCATGATGTCATTGAGGCTGATGTTAGTCGAGCTTTTGCAAGATGCGTCGGAAACGACTCTTAGTCGCGTTGTTGTGCTGGCTTCTATGATGACAGGTGATTTTCCTCATATGATCCAACTCTATGTATTCCTTCATGCAGAAGATTGTTTTTGTAAACTGGGATCTTGATGTAACTTTCTCTCAATGTTCTTGAATCTTGCTGCGACTCTTGGTTTAGAGTGACCTAATACATCAAAGTTGTGGTTTCCTCTCTTCGCATGCTTGCTCTTCTTCTGTTAGGTGCTGCGCTTGGCTTGTTTCTTCAAATTCCCAGAACTTGGTTTGCTGTCTTCATTCTTCCAACTATCTATGCTGTTTATGTGTAGGTGTCGTTTTGGCATGGATTGAGTAAGTTTTGGAAGGACAATCATATTGACATCCATGGAGAATGTGCTCATAAATCGTGGTTTGATCTGTGCGTCAATAGACCATTTACAGACTTTTGGTTCTCCGTCACCAATACCTGAGATTTGTGCTCTGATGCTATGACGTGGTAATCCCAGCCGATTTGCAGCTTCTTCAGCAATAATGGATATCTGTGACCCTTGATCAATAAGAATCCTCAAGATCTGAGGGGAACTTGATGTGCTCACTTCTACTAGAGCAATAATAAGGAAATATTAGCAAGAAAATGTTTCTCTTTCAATTCAAATTCCTGAATTTTTATAATTTTTCCTATTCCAGGCTCTTTGTTTTTCCTTATTTCTTTATTATAAATTCCTAACTTTTTTTTTGGCTCTTGAATTTTTTCATTTCAGGTTCTTGAATTCTCATTACTCCCGTATTTTAGAGTTTCTGGTCTCTGTGGTTTCTGGCTCTTGGATTTGTCACTCGTGGCTTTTCTAATGTTTTTCTTCCCCAAAGTACCTAATAGAAGATTTATTGGGAGCTTTATCATACTAAAATTTCCAATCAATCGCTGAACAGTCTGGATCTAGAACTCAAAATTTACATATTCACTAAAACAAAAAGTATTCTTATAATAATCCTTATTAGAAATTCAAATATTTTTCCGTATCCTGCAATAAAAATATTCTATAAACAAACATTTCTGCGGTCTCAACCTTCCGTTTTTTTCACATATTAATTAGTGAATCCTTATTGTATTTTTCTGTTTAGTCACGATAGTTTCAATATGTTTGTAATCGATATTTTTTTCTAATTACTTTAGTAGTCTAAAATTGTTTTTTTTTTCTAGAAAAAAGAAAACGAAATTCACCATAAAACAAAAAGTCTCCCTAGCCATGCTAGCTCTGGCAGACTTTATATGTTTCTGTTCAGTATCAATAATTTCTCCATTTTTTCCCGCTGAAAGTGCCAAAAAAGGCGTTTCCGTATCAGTTTCGGGATTAATATTTGGAGTTCATGCTATTGTAGTCGTTTTAACATCGCCAATATTCGGTAAAGTGGTAAGTTTTCATAATTACCAGAAAAAATTATCTACATATATTTTTCTTGTAGCTGCCTAAATTTGGAGCCAAGTATATTTTTATATCTGGACTTTTAGTATCAGGAATATCTAGTTTAGCTTTTGGGTAAGAAATCTATATTGTAAATATATTATTTGTTATTGTCGATTTTAGTCTTATATACAGGATAGATGACTACACTTATTTTGTAACAGCGTCATTTGTAATACGAGCAATTTCGGCTCTAGGAGCCAGTGCTTATTCTACAGCTGGATATGTACTTATTATAAATATTTTTCCTGACAATGCTGGTGCAGTAAGAGTAAGTACATTTTTAAATAATCTTTGCTCACTTTATTAAATTTAATATTCTTAAAGGGTCTTCTAGAAACCTTTGTAGGCCTAGGAATCAGTGCCGGACCAGGAATCGGCGGCTTGCTTTACACGGTAATAACTATTCACCTATAAACAACTTTTTTATTGTATGCAACATTTTTTCTAGGAAGATTGGAGGGTTCGGTCTTCCATTTTACGTTGTTGGAATTATTACCATTGTAATCGCTTTTTTGAATTTGTTTTTGCTGGCGCGACCTGAAAGTAAGTAGTACCACCAAATAGGTATGTATATTATGTTGATACTTGAGGGTATCTTTTGCCAACGTTCATCAATCCTTTTAGAATGTATTACTGAAGATATATCATTATAAAGTAGATAAGTACCTACTGAGAAATAACAATTCAGTAGGTACCTACCTACTTGTAGACTGAAGATTGTGTGGGGAATCGTTTAGGCTTTTCAGTCGCTCAGCACTGCTACCTTTGCAGATATTTTGTATGTGACTCTACATCTTAAGTTGTCTCCAGGAAGCGTAGACTTTTGCCGGAGGAAGTTATTTTTCTGGGTGTCAGTTGGCCCACTTCTTCTGGTGACAGTGTGCAAAGCCTGGACATGCGCAGAGCAGGTGCTCTGCGGTCTCTATTGCGTCTGAGCAGAATCTGCAGAGATCGTTTTCTGCTCTGTCCATTAACCCTAAGTGGTATTTCACCAGGCCGTGTCTTGTGAGCAGTCCTACGACCATTCTGATGTCTGGTCTGCTCATGTTTAGGAGCTGTTGAGCTCTTTTTGCTGAAAAGGTGAACCTTTTTGACTGTCTTAGTCCCGGAGTGTGCCTCCAGTATGATGACAGTTGGTCTTTCTCCCATTTGTTGAGTTCTTCCATGATGTGGCAGCCACATCAGCGTTACCTGGTTGTGTAACACTAGTGTTTTTAGGGTCTGTTTACACTCCCAGACTAGTTTTGAAGTGCATTTAAAAGCCCTCAAGGCTTTTAAGGCAGCTTCCCTATCTGATAGTATGAAGATGTGTTTTCCTTTAAGGCTCTGGTTGAGACACGCTTGTGCACATAATGTTTACAGCAAGCAGAGCGGCTTGAAATATTGTAAGATATTTGCCCAATGTCTTGGAGAGCCTTAGGTTAGGGCCGGAAATGCCTAGTCCAGCTCCTTCTGTTAGTTTGAATCCATCTGTGTACCACAGAGATGCATTGTCTGATTGGTGCTCGTTTATTACCACTGCGAATGAGATCTCTAAGTCCAATCTGACCATCATGTGATCACTTGGTTTGCTGGCATTCTCCAGTTTTATTATTTCAAAGATGCGCAGATGTCCCCTCAGATCACCAGGCTTGAACTTGTCTGTTTGGAATAGCCTGTGAGCGCTGATTATTGCCTCCTTTTTCACACATAGGTGAAGTGGAGACATGTTAAGCAGCGTCTCTAAGACTGCGGTGGGGCAGGTCGACATTGATCCCGTTATTCCTAGGCTTACCAGCCTTTGTACCTTGTTTAGCTTGATCTGAGCGGTGACTTGCTGAGTAAGTAACCCTTAGTAGCAATACTCAGATACAAATTACTATAAACTAAAAAATGGTTTTCTTTTTCTACTGTGGTAAAGAAATCTTTGTTCCCGACTTTTTTAGTGCTGCTAATATAAAATTACCCAAAAACAAATTTCCTTTCAGAAAACCAACTAGAAAAAAGTGAATCTTTAATAAACCTACTAAGACTTCCTCCAGTATTGGTAACATGCACCCTTTTAATAGTCACTTCCATGACTATCTCCTATTTGGATCCAACTTTGGAGCCCCACTTGAGAAAGGTAAACAATCCGCAATACTTATTATCAGTAATTTAAAAAAATTCCAGTTCGAATTGAGTGCCAGCCAAGTAGGCCTCATGTTCCTGCTTTTATCTGGAACCTACGGATTATCCAGCCCCATGTGGGGCTGGCTCAGCGACAAAATGAAAGATTACACTTGGATTATGACTACTGGCTTATTTTGTAGTTCGGTGGTTTTGTTGTTTTTGGGACCGTCGCCAGTGCTTACTTTTGTTGAAGAGTAAGATATGATTCTATTGAGTCTGTAAAGGCTGATTAATTATTTTTTAGCTCAATTTGTCTTAATGCAGTTGCCCTATCAGCCCTTGGCGTATCCACTGGAATGGCTTTGATACCTACTTATCAATATATTTCTGATAGTGCAATGTAAGTATCAAATTTAACATAATTTTTTTTTCTGAAATTATTATTTTAGCGAAAATGGTTTTCAAGAAAGTTTAGGCACCCATAGTGTAATAGCTGGCCTTTGGTCATCAGTTTACTCACTAGGCGAAGTTATAGGACCAGTCTTGGGTGGCACCTTGATGCAAAACTTTGAATTTCCAGTGACATCTAGCACAATGGCTCTCATTAACTTTGTAGGGGCCATTTTGGCATTGATATACTTTAAATTGAAGCACATGAAAGAGAAAGCTTTAGCAGAAAAGCACGGTATTGATAATGTTGTTTTTGGTGAAATTAATGGGATTTGTACTTTAGGAAAAGGGGAAGACAATATATGACTGTGAGTTCTCAACTTGAATTCAAACCAGATAATTTGAAAAAACTATTATTTTTCAATTAAAATATGTGCCAAGTAACTAATGTTTCTAGAAAATAAGGAAGAATAATTAAGTCAAAAATAAATAGTTATGTGATAACAATTTGACACCTCCTAATTGATTTTTTTTTTACATAATTGGAGAAAATTCACCCATTGATATGATTGAGAAAAACAAGGAACTTAAAGTCACAGTCTCATGAACTATTCAATTATCAATATAAGTTGTAAATGTAACTATTTGTATGATACTAATTGAATAATTGGTGAGACTATGACTACAAATTTTCTAGTTTTCTTAATCATATTATTGTAAATAGGCCAGTGGAGTGTGATCTTTGACAAAAAACAATAAACAAAATAAATAAAAAATTATGTCGTGATATACCGGGTGGTCCTCCGGGAATGACATCGATTGCTTATGGGAAAACTGTGAAAGGTAAAAATTTGAAAATTTGGCAACATAGCAATGTCGATGGGGGACATCTAGGTAAAATATTTTCAAGATGGCGGCATTTCCGGTCATACCGGAAGTTGATACCAACTCGGTTATTTTAAATAGAACACCCCATATATTAATGTATTTTTGGATTCTACATAAAATTCTGAGCAGATTTCATGTAATATACCCTATACCTAAGTTCAACTGTTTTGGAAATATTGACAGTTGAAAATTGACTTTTTGCAACTTTGACAAGCTGTAAAACCTAATTGGTTAATTTTAGAGGAAAACCGATTTCACATTCCTATCTTAGATTTTGATAAACTATCATTTGACACCAACTTTGAACTTAAACGGAGATTAAATTTAACTGAAATTTTTAATCATGGATTTAATTCAAAGTTGATGTCAAATGATAGTTTATAAAAATCTAAGATAGGAATGTGAAATCGGTTTTCCTCTAAAATTACCCAATTAGGTTTTACAGCTTGTCAAAGTTGCAAAAAGTCAATTTTCAACTGTCAATATTTCCAAAACAGTTGAACTTAGGTATAGGGTATATTACATGAAATCTGCTCAGAATTTTATGTAGAATCCAAAAATACATTAATATATGGGGTGTTCTATTTAAAATAACCGAGTTGGTATCAACTTCCGGTATGACCGGAAATGCCGCCATCTTGAAAATATTTTACCTAGATGTCCCCCATCGACATTGCTATGTTGCCAAATTTTCAAATTTTTACCTTTCACAGTTTTCCCATAAGCAATCGATGTCATTCCCGAAGGACCACCCTGTATATAACTAATTGTGTAAACCATAATTCCTCAAATATCAATAATCACAAATAGCTCCTTTCTTTTATCAGGTTCATTAACAATATGCATAGCAGAATAAGTGATAGCTTTTACTTCAGTACCTTGTGGATGCTTGCCTATTTGAAACTCTTCCCCATAGCATTTACACTTAATTCTAAACTCTTCTCCAGTTTCAAACTGGGTTATAACAAGCTTACTACAAATCAGAAAAGGATCGCAACTGAATAAAAATAAGAGTTCGTCCAAGAAGTGGAACAAGAGGCCTTCCAGGTCGTCGCCTGTGGCTTCAATTTCTTCGCACTGTTTTATTTCTATTGATTCTAGTTCGGTCATGTAGCCGAACATCGATATGCCGCATTGTTCAAAGGCTTCTTTAAGGGTATCGCCCCAACTGTGAAGCCTGAAAAAACCCAATGTAGGGATTGAATTTGGACCATAATAGAAAGAAAACTTACTGTACATCAGCTGTATGGTCCAAATCTAGAAGAAGAATCAATTTTTTTAGAGATAATAAGTGAGATTTCAGGGCTACTTACATTCGTATTTTTTGGGTGCCAGCTCAAGTTCCTCGGCTGTAAAGGACATTTTTTGTATAAATTGAGAATATATACTAGTTACACCATAAATTGCAATGTTTTTACATGAAAATAAAGAGAAAATAAATGTAAAGGAGTCAAAAATAAAAATTTTAGGTTAAAGTTAGAATAGTGAGGTTAGAATTTACAGCTCGTTTTTCAAATCTCTCTTTAAACATAAATGGAATGTCTTTCTCCATTCAATAGGTTTATAATGACGAGAAAACCATAATTACTTGTATATTAACCAATAAGGATGAGAAAAACATGAAAAATATACCAAATTTTAGAGTGAGTTCTTGTTCGGAGTTACATAGCTCCGGAACTATTCGTTCGGAGTAACTCCCAGAAAAGAACGCTTTCGAGCCGCTTTCCAGTATGAGAGTGTGACGCCCGGAGCTACTCGGGGCGTTGAGGTCCCGAGCTGTACGTAGGCGTCAACCTATCAGCTGTCACATCCGTGGGTGGCTATTTATCTATTTATTTCTTGTTATATCTCAAGATTGAACATTTTAAAATATATAGTTTTGATTCTCTTTTATTTTTGATAAATAAAAAAACAAACTGCACAAACAAACAGATAATTATTTTTAAAATTTGACATATTTGACACTAAGACAGGCGTCTCACGCCATGATACTGGAACGGTACAAATTTAGTGCGTGGCGCCCCCGAGGTGCTCTAGAGCGCGCCAATGTGCATACAAGAGCCGCTTTCCAGTATGGGAGTTTGACGCCCAGAGCTACTCGGGGCGTTGAGCCCCCGAGCTGTACGTACGCGTCAACTTGTCAGCTGTCACATCCGTGGGTGGCTATTTATTTATTTATTTCTTGTTATATCTCAAGATTGAACTTTTTAAAAAATATAGTTTTGATTATCTTTCATTTATGATAAATAAAAAAACAAACTGCACAAACAAACAGATAATTATTTTTAAAATTTGACATATTTGACACTAAGACGGGCGTCTCACGTCATGATACTGGAACGGTACAAATCTAGTGCGTGGCGCCCCCGAGGTGCTCTGGAGCGCGCCAATGTGCATACTGGAAAGCGGCTCTTGAATCCAATCCAAGTGCCTTCATGTTTGGACTTGAGTCACAAGCCTTAAGTAGTGAGTATTAGAGGCTACACGATAGAAACTACGAGAGTCAAAATGAGTCTACTATGAAAAACACGCCGCTTAAAAAGTCGCTCGGAGCAAGGACCCGGACCGGAACGATATTGAACCGAAAACCGGAACAAAACCGTTTTTTTTTTGCGGACCGGAACCAACCCATATTTCATAGAAATGTTTAGGCAGGCAGAACCGGAACCGATATGAATTAATCCGTTCTTACCGATATTTTTCAGTTCCAAGATATCATAAATTAGGCTGTTTGCTGTTTGGTCGTATCGTCGAATGGTAATAAAAGGCCCTTTCCAGCTGCGTGCTTCTAGCACGGTGCAGCACAGTGTTCTGTGTTTAAAACGCAAAAGTTAGCAGCTCTCGAAGCGAGGTCTATAAACCTAGCAGTCCCAAGATGGAAAAAAACTTCGGGAACTATATAATAATTAGGTGCCTTTTAGGTGCTAATTAGGGCCTCTAATTAAAAATTAAATGCTCCTCTAGTTTTTGAGAAAATCAAAAAAAACTAAGGGATTACTATGTTTATGAAAGCTAATATAGTCCCCTATAGTGAAAAACATTTTTCCAAAAATTTTTTTGTATCAGAATTAGGTGCTTTTTAGATGCTCCTAAATAGTCGAAGAAAAGATAGAATTGATTAATTATTAACTGAGTTAAAGATTTTTTTAAAATTATTAGGGGACTGCTGGCTTTACGTTTACATGTTGGTGTTTTAGAATGGTAAAAAAACTTCGGGATCTATATAATAATTAGGTGCTTTTTAGGTGCTCCTAGTGGAAGAAAAAAAAGAATTAATTATTAACTGAGTTGCAGATTTTTTTTTTAATTATTAGGGGCTGCTGGCGGCTTCACGTTTATATATTGGTATGTCAGAATGGAAAAAAACTTCTGGATCTATATAATAATTAGGTGCTTTTTAGGTGCTAATTAGGGCCTCTAATTAAAAATTAGGTGCTCCTCTAGTTTTTGAGAAAATCAAAAAAAACTAAGAGATTGCTAGGTTTATGAAAGCTAATAGTCCCCTAAAGTGAAATAGCTATTTACCTAACAAGTGCAGAAAATGAATTTTTTCGCACGGCTGTCAGTGCGAAATAATTTACGCCTGTAGGAAAAATATTGTACCTAACACTTGCGGAAAATATTTTTCTGCACTTGTGAGGTAAATAGTTATTTCACTTTAGGGGACTGCTAGTTTCTATTAACCTAGCAGTCCCTTTGTTTTTTTTTTGATTATCTCAAAAACTAAAGGAGCACCTAATTTTTAATTATTAGCCGTAATTAACACCTTAAAAGCACCTAATTATTATTATTATTATATAGACCCCGAAATTTTTTTTCTATTCTGACACATCACCAAGTAAAAGTGAAGCCAACAATTTCCTAATAATGAAAAAAATCTGTAATTCAGTTAATAATTAACTGATTCAAGTTTTTCTTCGACTATTTAGGAGCACTTAAATAGCACCTGATTCTGATACAAGAAAAAAAAAACTATAGGGGACTGCTAGCATTCATAAACCTAGCAGTCCCTTAGTCCCTTAGTTTTTCTTGATTTTCTCAAAAACTAAAGGAGCACCTAATTTTCAATTAGAGGCCCTAATTAGCACCTAAAAAGCACCTAACTAATATATAGATCCCGAAGTTTTTTTCCATTCTGACACACCAACAAGTAAACGTAAAGCTAGCAGTCTCCTAATAATTTAAAAAAAAAATCTATAACTCACTTAATAATTAATCAATTCTATTTTTTCTTCGACTATTTAAGAGCACCTAAAAAGCACCTAATTCTAATACAAAAGAAAATTTTGGAAAAATATTTTTTACTATAGGGGACTACTAACTTTCATAAACCTAGCAATCCCCTAGTTTTTTTTTTTATTTTCTCAAAAACTAGAGGAGCATTTAATTTTTAATTAGAGGCCCTAATTAGCACCTAAAAAGCACCTAATTATTATATAGATCCCGAAGTTTTTTTGCCATTCTGACACACCAACAAGTGAACGTAAAGCCAGCAGTCCCCTTATAATTAAAAAAAAATCTGTAACTCAGTTAATAATTAATCAATTCTTTTTTTTCTTCGACTATTTAGGAGCACCTAAAAAGCACTTAATTCTGATACAAAAGAAAATTTTGGAAAAATATTTTTTACTATAGGGGACTATTAGCTTTCTTAAACCTAGCAATCCCTAAGTTTTTTTTGATTTTCTCAAAAACTAGAGGAGCACCTAATATTTAATTGAAGGCCTTAATTAGCACCTAAAAAGCACCCGAAGTTTTTTTTGCCATTCTGACACACCAACAAGTAGATGTAAAGCCAGCAGTCCCCTAATAATAAAAAAAAAAATCTGTAACTCAGTTAATAATTAATCAATTCTATTTTTTCTTCGACTATTTAGGAGCACCTAAAAAGCACCTAATTCTGATACAAAAGAAAAATATTTTTCACTATAGGGGACTACTAGCTTTTATAAACCTAGCAAACCCTTAGTTTTTTTTGATTTTCTCAAAAACTAAAGGAGCACTAATTTTCAATTAGAGGCCCTAATTAGCACCTAAAAAGCACCTAATTATTATATACCGTGCGTTCGTTATTAGGGTCCGAGTTCTCCGAGCTTGACTTTACCGTTCGTTTATTTAAAAAGTGTACTCGGTGCAGCCTCGTTCGCGTTCGTTTATTAAAATTTCTGGCAGTTTTATACAGCGTTCAACTGCTCTGTTCGCTCACTGGTCACGTGATTACGGCTCCGCTCAGCACGCTCTGCTCTTTGAGCAAAATACCGAACGCAAGGATAGTTCCCAAAGTTCTTTTCCACCTTGGGACTGCTAGGTGCTAGGTTTATAGACCTCTCGAACCGCAGTACGGCTGGAACACGAACATGCGCTTGAAGCATTTGCGCGCGCAAAAGCTCGATTGCGTGCTCAAAAGCGTCAGCTGGAAAGCGGCTATATTTATAACTCTAAGCAGAGCTGCTTTCGGGTGTCACCCTTTGAGCGCTCCCGAGTTACTCCGAATTACTCCGGCTACAGTTTGACCCGTTCGGTTTCAATCGTTCGAGTGCAAAACGCATGGAGTATGACAGGTGCGCAGTGTTCTAGGAGCTTCGCACTCTGCACCCGAAAGCGGCCCAGAGCGTTGGAAAGCGCGCATTTTTAAACTCGACTAGGCTACACCAAATATATTAGAAACTATTGCTCATCGGCCTCGATTTTGGGAATCAAGTTCATGGTGTTGCACCGTTGTAACGTCATCAACGGTGTCGTTAGCGATTTGCGCCAGCGGTCGTAGTTAGGAATATACATTTATGTGATGAAAAGTAGTATTAATTCTGGATTCGCCTGATTATGTCCGTCGCATACAATGAACTATAAACTACACGTACCTGGAATGGCCCGGCCTATCTCTAAAATGCGGCAAATTGAGATGGAGAATGTAAACGCTTTCTAAATAAATAATTAATCAGTTAAAAAAAGACTTGCCTCAGACCTTAATATACAGGGTGTTTGGTACATATATTCACTCTGACTGGTTTGTGATTCCTGCAGAAACAGACCACAGACCTAATAAAAAAATTAAGGCGGCGTTCCGTATCTTAACCAGAGTTACCGACTGGTATGGAGCGGTTTGTTTATGGTGACAGTCTGGTTCCTGATTATGCGGTTTATGTGTGAAACCGCGTTTCATAACCTAACCAGATTTCAGGAGTGGTTAGGTTACGGAACGTTTACCGCAAAAACAAAGAATCTTGGTTAACTTACGGAACGCCGCCTAAATAATTCCCCCCCACCCCCGTCGTTGTCACGCTTTCCGGAGGCTGTGGCTTTTCCCCCTCGTAAATAGGAAATAGGCAACCCTTAAGTGTGTGGGCTACGAATTTTAAAAACGACGGTTTTGTGTGGTGTGTAGTACGTAGCAACGTAGTTTTACACTATTAAAATTTAAAAAAAAAATTGAAAACTTTCCAACATGACTGATGTTCGCCAAACTAAACCAAAGTCTCTGCGCAACTGCGATCCGTCGTTTTTGCTCGACCAAATTTGCTCGTCGAACAAAACCGTCAAACAAAAACGCAGTCTGTGGAGGCCTTAACACTTATATGCCGCTCAAGCTGAAAGTCAGAAGTGACACTTATACCTTGTCAAAATGATCAAAAACATTACTGTTATATATGACGTTTGAAAATAAAATAATATTAATATACCTTGAACTATTCAAGAAAACCCTAGAGCATAACAATACTACCAAACGATCTGTTATGTAGGAGGCTGTGTGAGGGCGAATCCTCACGGGCGTAATTGACGTAAGCGTAACTACTCACGTGATTCAATTTGTGCGATTTAATTGGCGGCAGTGTAGCCATCTTGAATTTTTGACATTACGCTGCCGCTACGGCAAAAAGTTGGGTTTTGTTGAACTTTTCGGCGTAATCGTGGCGGAATTGTGACGTTTGTTTTTGTAACCAAGTTATCACTAGCATTCTGCAAGAATCTTTTGATTTTCCGAAAATATATTTATACCCAAAATCTTCGTCGCATTAGTTGCAGTTTTTTTTCATATTTTTGCATTTTCACGTATATTTTCTAGAGTTCTTTGAGGCGCCTTAGCAAGTTGCTTTTAAAACTCAAAGGACAGCTTTTATGTTTAACAACTAATGCTTCTATGATAGGGATAGGTACCTAATAAACTTATACTCCTCATCATTCTTTAGGTATTTTATTTTGTCACTGTATTACTGTCCTAAGAACAATCACAGAAAACCAAAGGAAAAACTTCAACAATAAATTGGTAAATTTGAATTACAAACCTGGCAAAAAATAAACAAGACATTATTAGGAGCAGGTTAGAAAATTATTTGTGTTTTGGTTTTGATGCACTATTTACATGCGGCCCATGCGGGATGTTACGCCAAAATTGGCGTAGAATTGACGTTCATGCCGATTGCGCTAATTACGCCCGTGGGGATTCGCCCTCAGGGTGAATTCTCATGAGCGTAAGCTGACATTTCTGGCGTAATCACGTGATAATATGGTGTAATTTGATTGGTAAAATATCCAACATGGCGAATATTATAAAACCCAAGCATTTTAGCACGTGATTACGCTAGAAATGTCAACTTACGCTCATAAGAATTCGCCCTAAATGTATATTCGTATTTTAATTACGACTGCTGGTTCAAACCGCTAACGACATCGTTGATGACGTCGCAACGGGCAACACCATATTATGAACCTAATTCCAAAGATCGAGGCCGATGAGCAATCCTATGTAGTGTGTAATATCCTTGGTGTAGCCTAGCCGAGTTCTGAAATGTGCACTTTCTAACGCTGTGTTCTTTAGAGTGTTAAAATGACGATACGACCAAACGGCTTAATTTTTAAAATGTTGAAACCGAAAAATACCGGCAAGAACCGATTAATTTATATCTGGTTCTGCCTGCCCTACAACATTTCTATAAAATATGGGTTTCGTTCCGGTTCCGGTCCGCAAAAAAAAAAAAATGGTTTCGTTCCGGTTTTCCGTTCAATATCGTTCCGGTCCGGATCCCTGCTCCCTGCTCTGTAGTGACGTCACACCCACACCTAACAATCAAATCGAAATATTTAGATCATCCTTCCATTCCTTCCACACTGTTTTTGAATTCGATGTCGATATATTGAGCAGTCCTTTATATCGATGTGACTTTTATTACAAAATATCGATGTGTGAAACATCCCTACCTTTAAGACCGGTGTCATTTTTTCATTGGTTATAATTTGACAAATCTACAGCTGATTTGTTTGTTGTTGTCAAGTGAGATGAGATGATTGCGCTGGCTTAAAATCGTGTTTTTCAAATTAAAATTGCCATTTTTACTAAGTTTAATGTTAGAAACCAATTAGTAACAATCCCACGATGTTGCTTTATAGGTAAGCCCTCAATAAACCACCCATAACCATTTTTCAGTACTAACTTTTCTCATAAAATACTTGTTTTCAGGAAAAAATTAGAAGCAATACTTAGTTTATTACTAGTTGGCCTGCTAGGGTTAAAACACACTACAGCCAAGCATAAAACCAAATCAGTGACAACACTATTAGATGCGAAATGGAAACAAACACCTTTAGTACTAGAAGTTAGTGAATTCCTAGCCGATGAAAATGTTGAATTTTATTGGAATTACCTCGATTCAATTTCTGCAATGAATCCACCACTAAATCAAATAGGTAAACACTGAATCAACATCTAATTCAATTCAATAATTATTTGCATTTCTATTTTAGATAATGACAAACGAAGATATGAAACTCTCCTGGAACATGCAGCTGAGCTTTTAAGTCCATCACAATTATCAGTATTAAAACTAAGCTTATCTCTACACATTTATTCTCCCAAAGTGCAAATGTTCAAGCAAATAGCCACTGAAAAGCACTTGCCAGCATGCCAATGTGTAGCTGACGTTTTTGGCCAGTTAAGCTGTGATTTAGATGAAATAAGTAATTTAATTGAAAAGCCACCAAAAGGCTACAAAAACCCAGAACTATTCAATTTGGATAATCATTATCCTGGCTCAGCTAATCGTAGCTTAGTTGTTGTACTTTATGGCGAACTTGGTACTCTGTGCTTTTCAAATTTCCATCAGTTGCTCAAAGAAAAAGCTGTTGGTGGCAATATTGATTATGTTGTCAGGCATTTTCCACAGGTTTAGCTTTATGATTTTTCTTTGAGACTTTTTTTTCAATAGAGATTTTTTTTAGGGCGATACTGAGCAAAAATTAAGATTGTCTGGTTACGGTGTAGAGCTACAGATGAAATCAACCGAGTACAAATCCCAGGATGACAGTGAACTAACAGGGGATCAAGATTCAGGAGAATCTTCGCAAAGTGAAGAAGAAGAGGAAATTCAAGGATTTGATTTCACCAAATTAAAGTAATTTTGAAGAATGGGTTTTATAAATTTTACTTGTACTTGTATTGTGAGATTTGAAGCCAAAATCTTTGAAAAAAGAATGTCAAATGAATTGAAATTTTCAGGGATTGTAGTCCTCTACTGGGATAAGAATCACTGAAAATTTCAGATTTCTATCTCTAGTACTAAAATCGAGGGGTAGGTCACTCAGTAGAATTTGTACACCTAATTACAAATACATTCAATTACATGTATTTTTTTGTAATTGAATGAATTGAATTGTAATGGAGTGTAATTATTTGTAATTGAGCGTAATTATTTGTAATTGAGTGTAATTATTTGTAATTAAGTGTAATTAAATGTAATTGAACGTAATTGAGGTAATTAAATGTATTTTTTCAATTACATTTCAACATTTGTACACCTAATTGGGGAGTGACCTACCCCTCGACTAAAATGATGAAATTTCAATTTTTTTTCTATTGAGATTTTGTGTTTTAATAATCATTTGGGACCCCCCAAACCCCATATACTAAATTATTCTGAGATTTGGAGCCGGGTTCTATGAAAAAAGGCACTCAGAAAAATCGAAAAATTGGCAAATCACCCCAAATTGCTTAATACGATTTTATTCCTGGAACTATAAGTCCAAATGAGCTGAAATTTTCAGGGATTGTAGTCCTCTGCTGGGAAAAGAATCGCTATAAATTTCAGCTCTAATAGAAAAAAAGTTATGATCCTTTGAAGTTTACAAAAATGTAAATCATAAAGTACTAAAATGAAACACAAAACAATTTGAAATTTCAAATTTTTTTATGTTGAGATTTTGTGTCCTAACGATCATTCGGGATCCCCCAAACTCCATACAATAAATTATTTTGAGATTTGGAGCTGGATTCTATGGTAAAAGTCACTCAGAAAAATGGAATTATTGATAAATTTACTTACCCCAAATTGCTTAACACAATTTTATTTCTGGAACTATAAGTCCGAATGAGATGAAATTCTCAGGGATTGTAGCTCTCTACTGGTATAAGAATCGCTGAAAATTACAGCTTTTAATTTTTATATCTAAATGATCACTCGAGATCCCCCAAACACCATACACTAAATTATTCTGAGATTTGGAGCCGGATTCTATGAAAAAAGGACTAAGAAAAATTGATCAATTAAATTCACCCCAAATTGCTTAACGCGATTTTATTTCTGAAACTATAAGTCCAAATGAGCTGAAATTTTCAGGATTTGTAGTCCCTTACTTTGATAAGAATCGCTGGAAATTTCAGCTTTCTATCTATAATAGAATTTGAGAAATGATTCTTCAAATTCCCTTCTCCCTTCCTTAGTACTAAAACTTTCTATCTATAATAAAATTTGAGAAATGATTTTTCCGATACCCTTCTCCGTTAGTACTAAAATGATGAATTTTTTTTTTTTTTCAGGAATCTATTTCCAGACCTCAAGAAAAACTTGGACAAGTTCAAGCAACACTTAGAGGATTCTTCCAACGAATTGGCCGCTCTGAAAGTATGGCAATTCCAGGAACTCAGCTTACAAGCTGCCGAAAGGATTATGAATGCGCCTAAAGATGAGGCTTTGAAAGTTTTTACTAATATTGCTCAAAATTTTCCTATGCAAGTAAGAACTATTAAGACACTTTTATTTATCACTGATACGTAAGCAATCTTTTCCAAAGGAATGAAATTTAAAAACCCAAAATAATACAATTATATTTCCGCAGGCTAAAGCTTTAGTCAAAACCGTTGTCAGTCCAGAATTGAAAAAAGAAATGAAAATCAACTCTGACATTTTCCAATCAACATTAAACTTACAATCATCAGACACTGCCTTATTCATCAACGGAATGTTCTATGATCTCGATATTGTCGATATTTATGCAATTTTAGACGTTTTAAGGCAGGAACTGAAAACTATGGAAGGTACAAACATAATCAATGTTATTTTCAATTAACAAAACCTATTTTTATAAATAGGTTTGCACGATTTGGGTTTGAGCGACAAAAAGCTTAGATCGCTCTTGCATTTGGACTTCAGCGAAAGCGGAAGCACTTCAGATTTCGCTCTGGATATAAGAGACTCCGCTATAAGTTGGCTCAATGATATCGAAACAGACTCAAAGTTCAGATATTGGTCTAACAGCCTAATGGATCTTTTACGGCCAACTTTTCCTGGAATGCTCAGGCAAATTAGGAAAAATTTATACAATTTGGTGCTCATCATTGACCCTACTGATCCAACAATTCGTCCACTCCTTAAAATCGTTGAATCCTTTGTGGTACACGCTACCCCTATTAGAACAGGCCTAGTTTTCAAAGTAGAATCTTCTAAATCAGTAACAGGCTTAGAAAATGCAGGTGTTGCTATGTTGTGCGCCTACAACTATGTACAACAATTGAAAGATGGGCCTACAGCTTTTGCGTTTTTAAGAACTGTTATGGGAAGTAGTGACGGAGAAAAAGTTACTGTAGATGATGTGGCAAGAGAACTACGTTCTCAGTTCAATGAAGATCCACAAGATATTTTAGGTGATGATTCTGATTACGATTTCGGGCGGCAATTGTCGCAAGATTTTATTGAAAGAATCGGTTCCACCACATTTCCTCAGGCACTAATGAATGGAATTCCATTGCCTCAAGATAAAATTAATATTGAGGATTTCGAGGAAGTTGTGCTACAAGAAGTCATGTCACAAACTGCTCAATTTCAAAAGGCAGTTTACAGGGGCAAACTTACAGACAGTCAAAATGTAATCGATTATATTATGGATCAGCCAAATGTAATGCCTCGTTTAAATGACAGAATTTTAAATAAGGAAAAATCGTTTTATTTGGAAATGTCTGGTAAAACAGCCAGCAGTAACAATATGCAAACTGTATTGCAACAAAGTGTACAGGATCACGTTAAATATTTCACTGTGCCTAAAAAAGGGACCCAATATCATTCCATAACTTATTGGATTGTTGCTGATTTGGAGTGTCCTAAAGGCAGGAAATTGCTTTTGGATGCTTTGGAACACTTGAAATCTGAAAGTGATGTTCGGGTTAGTTTTTTGCCCAACGTTGATGAGGAAAAGAAAAATGTTTTTAACAAACTTGTATTGGCCTCTTTGGAAGTTTTACCTGCGGATAAAGCCCTTGCATTGGTGCTGTCACTGTTGAGAAATCAGGAAAGCTACAAGAAATTGGAGGCAGGAGATAAGTTGGATATTCCGGTAAGATTGGTTTTGGAGTGTTTGAGATTGTAATGCATGATAAATTTTTAGTCTGAGGTGTGGGCTAAACTTGATTCCCAAGTGAAACACTTGAAAATGTTTCGCCTTTATAATGAAAATGTTCTAAAGCTTCAAGAAGGCGAGAGAGTGGTCATTGCTAATGGTAGAGTCCTTGGCCCGTTGGGTAAAAAAGAAACATTTTCGCAAGAGGATTTTGCACTTTTAGAACGTTACAGTAGCGCTACCTATCTTGATAAAATTAATAAAGTGTTTGAACAATCAGATGATGATGATGATAATGGTAAAGAGGTTGCTTTTTTAATCAGTTCATGTATATTGTTATGTTTAATTTTAGTCATTACCGGCGATACAATAATGAAACTGGAACCTCTATTAGTATCAAAAGCCTCAATCAAATCTCGTTTCGATATATCTTACAGCTCAGATGAATACTCTGTTGTAAAAATACCTGCAAAATATCCGGATAGGGTGGCCTTTGATTTGGTAGCCATTGTAGATCCTGTTTCGAGAGGAGCTCAAAAAATTGGGCCTATTTTGCAAATTTTACAAGAGGTGCTCAATTGTAATATTAAATTGTTTTTGAATAGTGTGGAGAAAAATAGTGATATGCCAGTGAAAAGGTAATAAGTTTTTTTTTTTTGTGGAAAATGTTGATCTTCATATAAAAATTACAGTTTCTATCGTTTTGTCTTGGATCCTGAAATCCAATTCACAGAAGAGGGTAAACAATTGCCAGGTCCCATTGCAAGATTCAACAATATGCCATCCTCGCCTCTGCTCACTCAAAACTATCATGTGCCTGAAAATTGGCTTGTCGAAGTTGTACGTTCTGTATATGATTTGGACAATATTCGCTTGGAAAACGTGGAAAGCAATGTCCACAGTGAATACGAGCTAGAATACTTACTCCTGGAAGGGCATTGTTTTGAGCAAAACACTGGCAGCCCTCCAAGAGGGCTGCAAATTACTTTGGGCACTGAAAACCAACCTGTCATCCTTGACACTATAGTGATGGCTAATTTGGGGTATTTTCAATTGAAAGCCAACCCTGGAGCTTGGCTGTTGAGGCTCAGGCAGGGTAGAAGCGCCGATATTTATGATATTGTTAGGTGAGGACTTGATAATTTGAAGCAATTTTTCCAAATTTTTTATCTTTAGCCATGAAAACACAGACACACCGCAAAATTCAACTGATATTAAAGTGCTGATTAGCCAGTTAAGGTCACATATTGTTAAATTGAAAGTGCAAAAGAAGCCTGACAAGTACAACTTGGATTTGTTGTCAGAGGATGATGGTAATGGTGGAATATGGAATTCTATTACAAGGTAAGTTGGAAAATTGAGTTACAAGTGACATAGAAAGATTATGATTTCAAACTTATTCAACTCGTATAATCTGGGGTATTGTCACGGTCACGACTCTGGGTTGCGTGACAAAAATCTTGGGTTCGTTTTTTCCAAAATCAAAGTCCAATTAATACAGCAGTAATTTATGCCACGTTACTATACATACACTCTGACACTAATTAACTCAAACAACTTTTTACAACTCTCAACAATATTCACTATCTAAATCGTATCGTCTAACAGCCAAACTTAAACTTAAACTACTAACTAATACCGGCCTTTATATATCCGTAAATCTATTCATGTTAAATCCAAAATACACGCGATAATCCCATGCTCGAGAAAAAGCTTTTTCTGGAATTTTGGCATATCCTGGATACTGTGGCAAAAGCGTATCATAAATTGTAACAGTATAATGACTTACTTATATTATTGCACTGTAAGAAAATTACTTATATTGCAGTGTTAATACTACTTCACAGGAGTGCAGTAATGATGTCTACATTCCACTTGTTAATAATAATAATCATTTGATATTTTAATATGTAATTTACTGGACTGGACTGGTCTTGATCCGGAAAATAGCTCCCCAACAATCAATATGTCTTTACCACACTACTCTGAAAACTTCTTTACCGTACTGGAATAATAAAATTTACCTATTGACATTCTTTTAGTTCTTTTGGTGGCAAAGAAGAAGAAACTGAAGAAAAACTAAACATTTTCTCAGTAGCCTCAGGCCATTTATACGAAAGATTCCTGAAAATAATGATGCTTTCGGTGCTGAAACAAACAAAAACTCCTGTCAAATTTTGGTTTTTGAAAAATTACCTTTCGCCCCAAATCAAAGATTTCCTACCGTACATGGCCAAACAGTACGGTTTCGAATACGAGCTGGTACAGTACAAGTGGCCCAGATGGTTGACCCCTCAAACAGAAAAACAAAGAATCATATGGGGCTATAAGATTTTGTTTTTGGATGTACTTTTCCCATTGGACGTTAAGAAAATCATTTTTGTTGATGCTGATCAGGTATTTATTTATTTTTAAAATATTTCAATAATTGTGTTAAAATTTTGAATTTAGGTTGTCAGAACTGATATGAAAGAATTGCGTGATTTTGATCTTGGTGGGGCGCCTTACGGTTATACACCATTCTGTGATTCTCGCACAGAAATGGACGGATTTAGATTCTGGAAGCAAGGATATTGGAGAAATCACTTACAAGGCACTAAACTTATATAATATCACCAAATTTCTACTTATTAGTTATTATTTGTAGGAAGAAGATATCATATTTCAGCTCTTTATGTAGTGGATCTGAAAAAATTCAGGAGAATTGCAGCTGGTGATAGACTCAGAGGCCAATATCAGGCTCTTAGTCAAGATCCTAATAGTTTATCAAATTTGGACCAAGATTTACCCAATAACAT
This sequence comes from Ceutorhynchus assimilis, assembly GCA_917834065.1. Taxonomy (NCBI): domain Eukaryota; kingdom Metazoa; phylum Arthropoda; class Insecta; order Coleoptera; family Curculionidae; genus Ceutorhynchus; species Ceutorhynchus assimilis. The sequence goes on from OU892281.1 coordinate 13,870,251, forward strand.
GATCCATCAGGTTGCTATAAAATCCTTGCCGCAGGATTGGTTGTGGTGCGAAACTTGGTGCGATGATTCTTCAAAAACTAGAGCTAAAACCATTGATTTGGTAATTTTTAGTATACAATTTAATTGATTTTGTTTAATTTTTTTGGGGTTTTAGTGTAATAATCCGTTAACCAAAGAAGCCAAATTGTCGGCTGCCATAAGAATATTGCCAGAATGGAAAGGGTATGATGATGAAATAAGAGAGTTGCAAAAGAAAATCGATTCGGGTTTGTTGGATGACGATCCTGCTGCTGAGAGTACTATCATTGAAAAAGGTGAATTAAACATTTAATTTTGATTAATAAATAATAAATATATTTTTCTACAAACTTAATTACAGATACGACTGATATACATTCGGAACTATAAGTATAAGGATAAATAATTTAAATTAATAATGTAAATTGGTGATTATGTACAGTAAGTAATTTTTGTTTTCAGTAAAAATAGGTGAATGTCGTGATGCTAGGTTGTAATATTTACATCTTTTTTAAGTGATATTTTTTGAAAAATAAAGATCCTAGGTAATATTTTCAGTGCATATTTTTCTTGGAATGTATCCATAAAGGAATGTGGTTGAAATTTCTAATACTTATTCCTTACTACTAAATACTAAAAGTGAAATACAATTATTCAGCAAATTGATGGCAAGTTTACAAGCTACCAATCTAATAAAGCTTCATTTAATACTGGGATACAATTATAAACATTCATACACTTGCGTCATTGTTCGGCAAATTTTACACTTTACGTAGCAACAATTGTAAAATTTGCACTGGCACCTTTCGATTTTTTCCTCGACGACCGTGCGGTAGCCTCGGCCGCAGCATAGGACTCTACAACTGTCCAGACTGGCTGAGGAAACATTACAATGTCTGAAAAATAAAACAGAGAATATTGAGGTAAGAAATTTTGCATGTTTTGATAGAATCTAACTTGAAATCTAGAAAATACGGCTTTATTCGAAAAGATTATCGCGTTTATTTTGGATTTCACACGAATAGATTGCGGATATATGAAAGCCGGTATTAGTAGTTTTAAGTTTAAGATTGACTGGTGATACGATTTAGATAGTGAATTTTGTAAAGAGTTAAGTTGTTTGAGTTAATTATTAGTAAAGTAATTAGTGTCAGAGTGTGTAGTAACGCGTAATAGATTATTGTTGTGTTAATTTTGCTTTGATTTTGAAATAAACGAACCCAATATTTCTGTCACGCACTCCAGAGCTGTGACAATATCATATCGAGATAACCCTAAGTAGAAGTTTGTTCCATAAAACCTTAATAATTTAACACTGAAGTCAATAAAATATCAATTCCAAGAATCTATTTTACTCATGTATCTTCAAGAAATTGAGTTGTAAGTAACTATGACTCAAATTCTCATAAAATATGTTTTAGAGCTATTTTTCCGAAATTTAGAAAGTTTCCTTTACAACTTGACAATATTATTAATCTTGAAGGAATCTTTGTAGAATAATGATTCCCAAAAAAAAATCATCAACCATCTTCTTGACCCGGATTGAGAAGATGAACCGTTAAATTTCATACAAATTAGGTCTTAAGAAAGCCCACACCTCACCTAGAGATTTTTTTAATAATGATGATTTTCAAAAGAAGGTAGAAAAAGTGGTTGGTTTTACCAAAGATTTATTATCGCTAATTATAGATAATAAGCCTCCTGGCCGCTCTATATAAAAAACTAGTCGGTGTTTACTGCGGTATTTGTTTGTGTGGAACGTACCCGAATTAAAATTCCTTTGTGGCCGATCCTGTTCTACCGAGAAATTATTAAATTACCAACAAAGAAACAATACCGCCATGAAAATAAATCTGTACATTCTTACCTTCCGACCGTTCCAAAACTACCCAGCTTTTCATCTCTGGTACAATAATCGGGCGATTTGGACATGTAAACCAACTGATCGGAATTTATCGGTTTTTTATTGCCAACCCTCGCTTCTAATCGATCGACTACAGTTTTCGAAACTTCTTTGGCTGTTGTATATTTTTGGAGCAGCTGCTGACCAATTTCTACTATCAATGGCAACGCTCTCCAACAAGTTTTGATGTTGCACGAACCTGATACTCCATGACATTTGCATTGAGTACGTAAACTTGAGGTGATTACCTATAATAGAATTTGAATGGTGGTTGAATACTCATATTATCTTATGAAGTGACTATTACCTTTCTTCCAACTTTATTATTATGCAAATTAATAAAAGCAGCTTCATCTTTAAGGATTTTACTTTCTTCTTTAGCCACATCTTTGGACCTTTTCGTTTTGTCCTTTTTGACCAAAGCGTGTTTTTCGACGTTGTCGATAAAACGTTTGGCAAATTGCGAGGCCCATCTAAAATTAAATTTGTTAAAAAAAATTGTATCGTTGTAGTGTTGCTATATTACCTCACATTGTCGCCACAGCCGCCCCATTGGAAGTTGTCCGAATTCGGACTGTTTGGTCGTCCAGCGCAAGTGCATTGGTGTAGATTTCCGTTGGAACATGCACGTGCCAGAGTGTAGGTAAGTGCTGCTGAGCTTATAGCGTAGACGTAGGCTTGTTCGCGTGTTGCTATAAAATGGAAATATGTATTAAGTTGATGTCTCAGCCGAGATCATACCAAAAACTCAGACGAAGGTGGCATGATGTCATTATTGAGTTAGAGTGAAGTTGGACTGAATACATTGACAGTTAAGACAATACCAGATGGACAAAATGTGGAAAATTCACGTTAAAGAAATTGGAAAATTCACGTTAAATCAAATTTGAAAAAGCCTGAAAAATACTTCCGAGTATCAGATCGACTTGAAACTTTCAGGATTCATCAACCAGGATCTTTCTATTAAACAAGATGAATTTGAAGTCAATTTGAGGCTCAGAAATAAAATTATGAGGGTTTTTTCAACTTAATACCAGAAAAAGCTGGAAAATTTATGTTAAATCACATTTGAAAAATCCTGAAAAATACTTCGGAGTATCTGATCAATTTCAAACTTTCAGGATTTATTAATTAGGATGTTTTCATCAAACAAGGCAAATTTGAAGTCAATCTGAAGCTCGGAAATAAAACTATGAGGTTTTTTCCAACTTAATACCAGGAAAAGTTGGAAAATTCACGTTAAATCAAATTTGAAAAAGCCTGAAAAATACTTCGGAGTATCAGATCAATTTCAAACTTTCAGGATTTATTAACCAGGATGTTTTCATCAAACAAGGCAAATTTGAAGTCAATCTGAAGCTCAGAAATAAAATTATGAGGTTTTTTCCAACTTGATACCAAAAAAAGTTCGAAAGTTCACGTTAAATCAACTTTGAAAAATCCTGAAAAATACTTCTGAGTATCAGATCGACTTGAAACTTTCAGGATTCATTAACCAGGATCTTTTTATCAAACAAGGTAAATTTGAAGTCAATTTGAGGCTCAGAAATAAGATTATGCGGTTTTTCCCAACTGAATACCAGAAAAAGTTGGAAAATTCACGTTAAAACACATTCGAAAAATCCTGAAAAATACTTCGGAGTATCTGATCAATTTCAAACTTTCAGGATTTATTAATTAGGATGTTTTCATCAAACAAGGCAAATTTGAAGTCAATCTGAAGCTCGGAAATAAAACTATGAGGATTTTTCCAACTTAATACCAGGAAAAGTTGGAAAATTCACGTTAAATCAACTTTGAAAAAGCCTGAAAAATACTTCGGAGTATCAGATCAATTTCAAACTTTCAGGATTTATTAACCAGGATGTTTTCATCAAACAAGGCAAACTTGAAGTCAATCTAAAGCTCAGAAATAAAATTATGAGGTTTTTTCCAACTTGATACCAAAAAAAGTTCGAAAGTTCACGTTAAATCAACTTTGAAAAATCCTGAAAAATACTTCTGAGTATCAGATCGACTTGAAACTTTCAGAATTCATTAACCAGGATCTTTTTATCAAACAAGGTAAATTTGAAGTCAATTTGAGGCTCAGAAATAAGATTATGCGGTTTTTCCCAACTGAATACCAGAAAAAGTTGGAAAATTCACGTTAAAACACATTCGAAAAATCCTGAAAAATACTTCGGAGTATCTGATCAATTTCAAACTTTCAGGATTTATTAATTAGGATGTTTTCATCAAACAAGGCAAATTTGAAGTCAATCTGAAGCTCGGAAATAAAACTATGAGGATTTTTCCAACATAATACCAGGAAAAGTTGGGAAATTCACGTTAAATCAACTTTGAAAAAGCCTGAAAAATACTTCGGAGTATCAGATCAATTTCAAACTTTCAGGATTTAGTAACCAGGATGTTTTCATCAAACAAGGCAAACTTGAAGTCAATCTAAAGCTCAGAAATAAAATTATGAGGTTTTTTCCAACTTGATACCAAAAAAAGTTCGAAAGTTCACGTTAAATCAACTTTGAAAAATCCTGAAAAATACTTCTGAGTATCAGATCGACTTGAAACTTTCAGGATTCATTAACCAGGATCTTTTTATCAAACAAGGTAAATTTGAAGTCAATTTGAGGCTCAGAAATAAGATTATGCGGTTTTTCCCAACTGAATACCAGAAAAAGTTGGAAAATTCACGTTAAAACACATTCGAAAAATCCTGAAAAATACTTCGGAGTATCTGATCAATTTCAAACTTTCAGGATTTATTAATTAGGATGTTTTCATCAAACAAGGCAAATTTGAAGTCAATCTGAAGCTCGGAAATAAAACTATGAGGATTTTTCCAACATAATACCAGGAAAAGTTGGGAAATTCACGTTAAATCAACTTTGAAAAAGCCTGAAAAATACTTCGGAGTATCAGATCAATTTCAAACTTTCAGGATTTATTAACCAGGATGTTTTCATCAAACAAGGCAAACTTGAAGTCAATCTAAAGCTCAGAAATAAAATTATGAGGTTTTTTCCAACTTGATACCATAAAAAGTTCGAAAGTTCACGTTAAATCAACTTTGAAAAATCCTGAAAAATACTTCCGAGTATCAGATCGACTTGAAACTTTCAGGATTTATTAACCAGGATCTTTTTATCAAACAACTTGAATTTGAAGTCGATCTGAAGCTCAGAAATAAAATTATGAGGTTTTTTTCCAACTTAATACTGAAAAAAATTGGAAAATTCACGTTAAATTACCTTTGAAAAATCATGAAAAATACTTCGGAGTATTAGATCGATTTCAAACTTTTAGGATTTATTAACCAGGATCTTTTTATCAAACAAGGTGAATTTAAAGTCAATCTGAAGCTCAGAAATCAAATTATGAGTTTTTTTCCAACTTGATACCAGAAAAAGTCATCAACTTTGAAAAATCCTAAAAAATACTTCAGAGTATCAGTATCAGATCGACTTAAAACTTTCAGGATTGATTAACCAGGATTTTTTTTATCAAGCAAACTAAATTTGAAGTCAATTTGAACCTCAGAAATAAAATTATGAGTTTTTTTCTAACTTAATTTCAGGAAAAGTTGGTAAATTCACTTTAAATCAACTTTGAAAAATCCTAAAAAATACGTCAGAGTATCAGATCGACTTGAAACTTTCAGGATTCATTAACCAGGATCTTTTTATGAAGCAAACTAAACTTGAAGTCAATTTGAAGCTCAGAAATAAAATTATGAGGTTTTTTCTAACTTAATACCAGAAAAACTTGGAAAATTCTCGGTAAATCACCTTTAAAAAATCCTGAAAAATAGGGAGAGTGTTGTACCTTGACACATTTTTCCATTTTTTTTTTTTTTCGAAATTTTTTAGAATACATTGATATACTCATGACCAGCTGTTAGTTGGCTATTCAGGACTAATTTTTCAAAAATTTTATGCAATGTTATCACATTGATATCTCAAAGATAATTGATGTTTGGAAATTGTCCCAAGGTGCAACCTTGGGTCAGTACTAATTGTACCTTGGGAAAACACTAATTGTACGCTGGAATGACAAAATAATAAATCTCCAAAAGGTGTTTCACATATTTATTGTTACCTACATATTATAAGACCTGAAGTCTACTGAATAGCAGAGTTGTTCCATTCAGCGATCTGATCCTTCAACCACTGGTTGGTTTGTGTAGTTTTCTGGAAATGTCTGATTCATCGATTTCGTAAGTGTCTCTATTGTTGACAAATTTATTACTGTTCATTATCTTTTCAAGATAAACCCCTTCGAAACATCCTTTTCCCATTTTTTTCTTTATTTCTACAATGTAATGACGCACGATTTTTCGCTTTAAATTCTACTAGTACAAAGTCTCCTTCCAATATCTTGACCTTTTCTATATCCGTTTCCTGTTCTATTTCCGTATTTTCTTCTTCGACTAGTTTTTCAAAATTATCATCTTCATCACTGCTAGAATTCTGCAGAGGTATTTTGGTATTGTCAACGTCGAAGCTATCTTCGAAAACCTTTTTGGTCACTTTTCGAACTTTGTTTTTGGACTTTTTGGCCTGTTTTTTTAAATATTCAATTTCCATTTAATTTTTTTCCGTCAATAGCCTGGATTTTCCCTTCTTTTTTCCTCCTTTGGTCTTTTTAGGTCCAGCCTTTGGATATGGCCTTATCATTTCAGGGCTCACTAAATTTACCTGTCTTAGACATATTTTGAGATTGATGTAATGGTCCAGGTTCGTCAAAATTTTCAGTCTGTGCCATAACGTTATTTTCAATGTCAGTCTCTGGTATAGGTATATGGAAATATTCGTCTTCACCGAATATTTTCGTATTGAGAGGATAAATACCTACTACAGAAAACCCCTTTGTGATGTTCTGTTGAGTGAACGCCTTCGGATATGCTTTTCCAACAATTTCCGCTATGTGGTACAGGGTTATTGGTTTTCCTGGATTTTGGAGCATCTATTCACTGACAGCTTGATTAGAATAAGTCTTATAGGGCCCAAGCACAGTTCAATCCAAAGGTTGAAGCTTGTGCGAAGTATGTGGCGGAAATGTAAGTTACACAACACAACAATACCAAAAGAAGTTGGAAAATTCACGTTAAATCGCCTTTCAAAAAATCCTGAAAAATACTTCAGAGTATCAAATCGACTCGAAACTTCCAGGATTCATTAACCAGATTGTTTTTATCAAACAAGGTGGATTTGAGTTCAATCTCAAGCTCAGAAATAAAATTATGAGGTTTTTTCCAACTTGATACCAGAAAAAATTGGAAAATTTATGTTAAATCATATTTGAAAAATCCTGAAAAATGTTTCGGAGTATCAGATCGATTTCAAACTTTCAGGATTTATCAATCAGTATGTTTTTGTTAAGCAAGGTAAATTTGAAGTCAATTTGAGGCTTAGAAATAAAATTATGAGGTTTTTTCCACCTTAAAACCCGAAAAAGTTGGGAAATTTACGTTAAATCACCTTTGAAAAATCCTGAAAAATACTTCAGAGTATCAGATCGACTTGAAACTTTCAGGATTCATTAACCAGGATTTTTTCATCAAACAAGGTAAATTTGAAGTTATTCTGAAGCACATAAAAAAAATTATGAGGTTTCTTCCAACCAAATACCAGAAAAAGTTGGAAAATTTACGTTACATCACCTTTGAAAAATCCTGAAAAATACTTCGGAGTATCAGATCGACTTGAAACTTTCAGGATTTATTAACCAGGATTTTTTCATCAAACAAGATAAATTTGAAGTCAATTTGAGGCTCAGAAATAAAATTATGAGGTTTTTTCCAACTTGATACCAGAAAAAGTTGGAAAATTTACGTTAAATCACATTTGAAAAATCCTGAAAAATACTTCGGAGTATCAGATCGATTTCAAACTTCCAGAATTTATCAATCAGGATGTTTTTGTTAAACAAGGTAAATTTGAAGTCAATTTGACGTTTAGAAATAAAATTATGAGGTTTTTTCCAGCTTAATACCAGAAAAAGTTGGAAATTTTACGTTAAATCACATTTGAAAAATCCTGAAAAATATTTCGGAGTATCAGATCGATTTAAAACTTTCAGGATTTATCAATCAGGCTGTTTTTGTTAAGCAAGGTAAATTTGAAGTCAATTTGAGGCTTAGAAATAAAATTATGAGGCTTTTTCCACCTTAAAACCCGAAAAAGTTGGGAAATTTAGGTTAAATCACCTTTGAAAAATCCTGAAAAATACTTCAGAGTATCAGATTGACTTGAAACTTTCAGGATTCATTAACCAGGATTTTTTCATCAAACAAGGTAAATTTGAAGTCATTCTGAAGCACAGAAAAAAAATTATGAGGTTTTTTCCAACCAAATACCAGAAAAAGTTGGAAAATTTACGTTACATCACCTTTGAAAAATCCTGAAAAATACTTCAGAGTATCAGATCGACTTGAAACTTCCAGGATTTATTAACCAGGATTTTTTCATCAAACAAGGTAAATTTTAAGTCAATTTGAGGCTTAGAAATTAAATTATGAGGTTTTTTTCCAACTTATTACCAGAAAAAGTTGGAAAATTTACGTTAATCACTTTTGAAAAATCCTGAAAAATACTTCGGAGTATCAGATCGACTTGAAACTTTCAGGATTCATTAACCAGGATCTTTTCATCAAACAAGGTATATTTGAAGTCAATTTGAGGCTCAGAAATAAAATTATGAGGTTTTTTCCAACTTGATACCAGAAAAAGTTGGAAAATTTACGTTAAATCACATTTGAAAAATCCTGAAAAATACTTCGGAGTATCAGATCGATTTCAAACTTTCAGAATTTATCAATCAGGATGTTTTTGTTAAACAAGGTAAATTTGAAGTCAATTTGACGCTCAGAAATAAAATTATGAGGTTTTTTCCAACTTGATACCAGAAAAAGTTGGAAAATTTACGTTAAATCACTTTTGAAAAATCCTGAAAAATACTTCAGAGTATCAGATCGACTTGAAACTTTCAGGATTCATTAACCAGGATTTTTTCATCAAACAAGGTAAATTTGAAGTCATTCTGAAGCACAGAAAAAAAATTATGAGGTTTTTTCCAACCAAATACCAGAAAAAGTTGGAAAATTTACGTTACATCACCTTTGAAAAATCCTGAAAAATACTTCAGAGTATCAGATCGACTTGAAACTTCCAGGATTTATTAACCAGGATTTTTTCATCAAAATTTTAAGTTAATTTGAGGCTTAGAAATTAAATTATGAGGTTTTTTCCAACTTGATACCAGAAAAAGTTGGAAAATTTACGTTAAATCACTTTTGAAAAATCCTGAAAAATACTTCAGAGTATCAGATCGACTTGAAACTTTCAGGATTCATTAACCAGGATTTTTTCATCGAACAAGGTAAATTTGAAGTCAATCTGAAGCACAGAAAAACAAATGAGGCTTTTTCCAACTTAATACCAGATGAAGTTGGAAAATTCAGGTTAAATCGCCTTTCAAAAAATCCTGAAAAATACTTCAGAGTATCAGAACGACTTGAAACTTTCAGGATTCATTAACCAGGATCTTTTCATCAAACAAGGTATATTTGAAGTCAATTTGAGGCTCAGAAATAAAATTATGCGGTTTTTTCCAACTTGATACTAGTTTCATGTTATATCATCTTTGAAAAATCAATCAGATTGACATCAGATTCTCAGGATTCATTAACTAGAATCTTTTCATCGAACAGAGCAAATCTGACATCGATCTGAAGCTCAGAAATAAAATTATGAGGTTTTTTCAACTTGATACCAAAAAACTTGTAAAATTCGTTCTGAATCATCTTTGAAGAATCCTGAAAAATACTGAAAGTATTGGATCGACTTGAAACTTTTAGGAATTTACTCATGAAATGTACTTTCTACCCATTAATTTTCAGTGGAATTCCAGTAGGATTTCGTTAAAAGTGGGATTCTGGTGTACCTATTTTTCAAGGTAGTTTACCGTTTACCCATCCAGTCGCCTCGAATATGGAAAAACCAAATTTTTTTTTAGATTTACAGTATTAGATAATGGACAATTTTCAATGCAATGAAAAATCGATTTTCTCTAATATTTTATCAATCAGTTAAAGTGGATTTAATTTATTTAAAACTGGAAACTTTCTAGCAAAATTAGTTACAGTTCACTGCAGATTACCTTTACCTAATTGAATTGAATGATAACTTCCAAAAACTTTCTATGAGAGAAGCTTTTGAAATTGGCAGCGTAATGAATGATGGAAATAATTAAAACTTGAAAGTTTTCGGCAGGCTCTTTTATCGAAAAGATTTCCGTAAAGTAAAATCAATGTTGTGATCTCTATCAAAAGAAAAAGCTTTTATAAGATCTCTTCAATTCACTCAGCCGAGATTGTTTCTCGCTAAAGAAAAAAAAGGAATTCTTTTCAATACACCGATAAAAACTTCCCTGGGTCATCTCGAATTCCAAACACGCCGTCCGGGTAACCGAAGTAAATAAAAAGGGATCCCTCTTTCGCCATTTGCGCCTAATGAAAGTGCATTTTCCTAAACGTGACCAATTTAGTTTTGGAGGGGACAAAGTTTGATTTACTCTGACCTAGATTCCAGGCTCTTACCTCTAGTCAAATCGGGCGTTAAATAGGGTGCCGTAATTATCGAAGAACAATTCCATCTTCTGTCGCTGAAAACTTTTCTGCACGTTTCCGATGCCAAACTGGCCGCGTTTTGGATGTGCGGCATCGTTTCCATTGCGTTGCGACATAGTTTTGCTTGGATTTTGACTAGACCATACCTGAAATGATTTAATTGATAACTGGTTATGTTTTGGAAAGAATTTGAAGATCATTTTACCTTCTTCTAGCTAATGTACAAGGAGATCGTACCCCTGACCGAATCCCGCGTCCGTGATTGTTGTTGACAGAGCTCAAGTTCCAGTTCAGATGCGAGTGTTGTAGAGATCTGAAAATTATATAAGAACTATAAATCACGGCAATAAAGCATAATCCTTACTAATAAGTTAAGGGCCGCAGCAATTAATAACCAGCTTAATAACAGAAAACAACACCTCTGGCTCTGTGTGGTGGATATGTTATCTTAATTTGCTAGAATACCAGAGGTGGGTAATAATTCACCAACTACGCTGACGTTTTAACCTCTATAAATTACCAAGTCGTTTTCTCTTTACGTTTTTTTTTTTTTTTTTGACATTGCATGATCCGAAATTGTTTTAGAGGCGCGCACGCAAAAACAACATTAGATTTATTCGGAACAACGGCAATTAGTTACCTTCAAAAAGATACGTCAACAAATCTGGATGGTTAATTGGAGTACTTATATAAAAATCCAAAACGTCGCCTTTCTACATGTGATTTATTGCGGTTTATCAATCTGTAATTATCTTTAGAAGATTTTTATCGGAGATTCTTCCTACGCGTGAGAGACCAGGCCCATGTTTGCACGCTTAAGACAATAGATCCACGCACACAGGAAACGTATCATTTTTAGATTATTTGAGTAGATTTATAATTACGGTTGTAAACCTAAATCAACATTTGTTTTTGATAATTATTATTCTAGGCGTATTAAAGGTTAATGCATTTAGTGCGTAAGGTGCGCCGCCCAAATACACCCATATGATTCATTAGTTATATGCCTTAAGAACCCTTTCTTCAGCTAAACAAAAATCGAAACTTTTGGAAATGAAAATTGTAGCTCATGTTATAAAATGAAATAAACCGGAAGCCCAAGAGACAAGATGTGAAGTATTTTCAACTTAACTGAATCGTTTTTAGAAGAAATTGAGCTTTCAATATAAAAAAATTGACATTTCACTTATCGACTTTGAGAAATGAGAAATTTGAGCAATTCTCATAAAGTGGAATAAACCGGAGAACGATATTTAATCTAGAAGCCTAGTTATGGGTTCTTTCTCAACTTAGCTCATTTTTTTCAAAAATAGAGCTTTGACTCTGTACCAGAAATACATTTCACTGAGTTCTGAACTTTTTTGCAAGTCACCGTCCAAAAGAGATCAACTTCGTCCGCGTGTTAGTGAGAACCCAAGAGACAACTACATCCCTCCGTCCGTCCAATAAAAAAGTTCGTCCACACTTTAGAGCTGCCAATCACGTCAGTCATGTCAGCTGAAGAAATACTCAACGAACTAGCCAATGAGCAGCACAATCTGGGAACATACATTGACATACATACATTGACAATCGCACTGCTACACTAGAAAAAGTATGGAAAAAAATTCAAATTAGAGATGAAGAAATTATGAAATGTGGAATTCCAGAACCAGAGCCGCAACTAGGGGGTGGCGAACTAGGCGCCCGCCTAGGGCGCCGTAGTATCGAGGCGCCCAAGGCGCCTAGTTTAATCCATCCAGGGATTGTAGTCCTTTAAGTGGGATAGAATTCAGTGAAAGTTCCAGCTTTCTATCTATAATAGAAAAAAAGTTATGACCTTCCAAAGTTTTCCAAAATCTAAATCATAAGCTAGGTACCTTCTTACTAAAACGATGACATTTCAAATTTTTTTTTTGTCGAGATTTTGTATCCTAATGGTCAATCAACATCCCCTAAAGTCAATACACCAAATTATTCTCAGATTTGAAGCCGAAATCTATGAAAAAAGGCACTCAGAAAAATTGAAAAATTGGTAAATCACCTTAAATTGCTTCACGATTTTATCTCAGGAACTATAAGTGCAAATGACCTGAAATTTTCAGGGATTGTAGTCCCTTAATTGGGATAAAATTCAGTGAAAGTTTCAGCTTTCTATCTATAAAAGAAAAAAAGTTATGACAAAATTTTTCCAAAATCTAAATCATAGGGTAAGTACCTTCTTACTAAAACGATGAAATTTCAAAAAAAAATTTGTCGAGATTTTGTATCCTCAGAACACGCGCTCACTTCAGCAACAACTACTTTCAACAGCTAGAAGATAAATATCAAGAAGCAAAGAACAGGTTGAAAAACTGTGCAAAAGCTACAACCACTCAACCACCTGCTGGTCAGACTTCAACAAACACCCTTTAAGATCAACGTTTAAAAAAGCAGAACTTTAAACTTCAACAGCTAGAGGGAGATTTGAACCAAATCGAATTCGAGCTAATTGAAGAAAAATCGAAGTCTTGCTATCAGCTACAGCTGGAAAAAACCAAAAAACAATGGGGCGCCATCCAAGACATACATGAAGAAATAATGATATCTGAAGATATCTTTCAGAATGAATAACTTCCCTGAAAATCCATACAATGAAATGCAGCACGAAAATATCACTGAAAAACTAAGAATCAGAATATAAGAAGACAAGACGCACTTACTCCAGTCCCTCAAGTGATGGTAAATCAACATCTAGCAATTCCCAAGATTCCGATTCCAACTTTCCATGGAGAATACGAGGATTGGTTCACATTTTACGAACTTTTAACAAGAGTAATCCATGAGAGTTACGTGGTGACTAAAGCCGAAAAAATGCAGTATCAGTTGTAGTATAACATACCCGGATTCGTTCAGTAAGATTGAACGATGAGATTTTCTATTACCTAACAAATCTTCTGAAAAACGAAATGAAAAACCAATAGGACCTACGTTGTGGAAATTTACTCAATTTTACTTACTGGACATGCGTCCGACAGCAAATATTTGGAAAATTTAAGGGAAGCTGTGATATGTAAAAAAAAACGAAAAATTTGTGAAACGTCTACTTTATTATTAATGTAAATCGTACCGTTCTCATCCTGGAACTAACGAGGGGAAAGAGCACGGCAGAGAAACCCTCGATCTAACATTCCTCAAAAATCGCAACATACTGTGTCGTTTTTATAATAACTGTGAGTCATTATTCAATAATTTAATTCAATAAAAGTTTTAATTAGGTACCGTCCTTGGTCTTTGTGCTAAAATTTTAATTACACACACAACATTCGATCAACACTGCCTATGTTCAATACTGAAGAGTTTTTGGTTAGTTAGCCAGTTTCCCAGCAAGTACTGAGGTCCCATACGGGAAGCTACTCAGCTATAGTTGTTTTTGAGCCAATATCTCTAGATTGATTATTTCAATTTGCTAGGATATTCTCTCGTCAGGGTAGGAAAATGTTAGTAAATTCAACAAGGCCCTAATGCACGCTCTAAATCCAAAAATAAAAATCCTGGCTCACAAAACAGCACATCATTTTTTCTGGGTTTTAATTTACTTTTATCTGTGTTGTTTACAGCATGAAACGATTTTTGTTAAATACATGAACAATGCTTATGTTATAAAAAAAATCTTATACCAAAAAAAAAACATAAAAATAGAAAAAATGATACTTGTATAAATAATTGAACTCTCAAAAATAAAATAACAATTATTCAACTGACCTGTAATCGCTCCTTGACACACACTAATAACAAATTTGATTGAACAATCAGTTTAATGCAAAATAAAAATAAAAATTGAGTAATGAATATTTATAGACACGCGTCTAAAGGGACCAGCCCAGCTTGTTCTCTAGTCTCCTGCCTAATCGCTTCCTCTCTACCTCCCATTCGGTTCGGTACTCTCGTTCTCCCCTAAACCTAAAATTCGTGGCGTGGCATACATAGTTGCAAAAGTTAAGATTTAAAGAAATAATATTTTAAATAGGTGGATTTCCTCACAGTAGAAGTTAATTACGATTCAGTATGGGAATTATTACAGAAACGACTGATCTTCAAGCTTTTGGATAAAATATTACATTCCGCATCTTGTTTGAGAGTAGTATTTGATGCATCCTGCAAAAGCTCCACCGACACTAGCCTCAACGATATAATGCATGCTTGCCCGAAATTGCAACAGAATTCGCTGGAGAAAACATAAATTTGTATTCTGCGCTGATATTGAGAAAATGTACAGACAAATATTAGTGCATCCAGAAGATCAACAATTCCAAAGAATTTTATGGAGAGAAGATCCCACAAAACCAATGTTCGAATATGAGCTTACTACGGTTACATACGGTACAGCCTCAGCTCCATACCTAGCGATCAAGACCCTACAAAAACTCGCAACTGAAGAAGCAGAAAACTTTGCAGCCACAAGCCATGCGGCACTGCGATATTTTATCTGGATTAAATGATATATGCAAGCAGCCCTTGGGCTCCAGAAACGGTTGTTGCAAATGCTTAGTTCTGCTGGCTTCAATTTAAAAAAAAGGTCGTGTAATCATCCTACATTGCTTACGTCAATTCCTCAGCAATTTAAAGAACAAAAAATTCAAGAATTGTCACAAGACATGAAGAATTCTTTGGGAGTATTATGGTCTCCATCCGATTCATTCAAATTCTAAGTACAAATCTCTGAATTAAACAAGCACACGAAACGGCAAATCTTATCAGAAATATCGAAATTATTTGATCCGTTGGGATTGATTGATTGATTGACTATGTCCATTCTTCAAGGCATATGCTGAGCACTGCAGCCTTAAAGACTTATTGTGTATCCTTGCCGTACTCCTCCTCATTCACTCTGCAAGTTGGACGGTCGACCAACGCTAGCGGTGCCGCAGATACCTCGTTTTTACCGCTCTACTGCGACCCAATAAGCCGGGTATCCATTGGGATGGCTAGCTCCAGTAATAATTGAAGCAAAACCTCATCATCCAAGATATATGGCTGCAAAATATAGGTCGGGATCAACCTGTTGACGATGTCACATTTGCAAGATGGCATAAGTTCCAAAGAAATGTCAAGGATTTGAGAGTAGAGCTCCATGGATTCTGTGATGCATCTGAAAAAGCATACGGTGCAGTCATTTAAAGCCGAACAACTACTGAGGAAGCCCACATTGTCACGCTCCTGCAAGCTAAGTCCAAAGTCGTCTCAGCAAGAAAAACGTCACCTCTCTAAGCTCATAGAAAAAACCAACTCCGCTTTGTAGTTTGAAAATACTCAATCACCTTAAATCACAGGAATATCCAGCAGATATCGTATCACGAGGATTGGGCAAACTACAATCAGCTGAACTATGGTGGAAAGGCCCGCAATGATTAAACCGATCTAGCAGTCTACCAGTTACTGAACAAATTCCAGAAGAAATTAAAACTAAATGTACCACAAAATCGAAGTCATCATAACAAATAATACATGGGAACGATTTTCAGACCTGACAAGGATGCTACGAGTACTATCCTACTGCCACCGCTTCGCAAAAAGAAAACAAAATCCAATCTTATTTGATGAGATAGAAGAAATACACGCAACCTTCACGAGAATCATAAAATTAGTGCAGATGCAAGAGTTTCCTCTGGAATACAAGGCATTAAAACGAAATGGCAGAATAGAAAAATAGAGTATTGGAGGAAGGTTGGAAAATGCATCGTTAATTTATGGTCAGAAACATCCGATGAACATACCCTATCATAGTTATGTCACCAAACTAATAATCGCAAAGGCCCACAAGAAGACTCTTCATGGAGGCAATCAAGCCACTTTGTCATACGTTAGAAACCAATTCTGGATCATTAATGGAAAGCTAGCAATGAAAGAGATGTTGAAAAACCGCATCATGTGCATCCGACACAAAGCAAGAACAGCAGAGCAACTTATGGGACAATTACCGCAAGCTAGACACAAATCCTACAAAAGCATTATAGCAGGTTTCGTCTGCCTATCAAAGCAATTTACCTCGAAGTTGTCAGTGACATGACATCTAAAGCATTTCTAGCAGCATTCCGAAAATTTGTCGCTAAGAGAGGCCAATGCGCAATTGTTTACAGCGATAATGGAACGACATTTGTAGGAGCATCAAAACAATTTGGAAACGAAGTGAACGTAATAATCGACACACCAACACTACAAAACGCTATAATAAATATAGGTACCCAGTGGTACTCTATCCCCCCAACCGCACCTCATTTTGGAGGTATATGGAAAGCAGGGGTGAAGTACCATATGAAGCGAATCATTGGAGGGTGCACCCTAACATATGAGGAACTCACAACTTTGACATGCCAAATCGAAGCTTGTTTGAACTCGAGGCCACTTTGTCCGTTGATAGAAGATACAGACGACATCAGTGTGTTAACGCCTGGCCACTTCCTAAAAGGGAGAGAGTTGTTAGCACCACCAGAGCTGGAGCATACAGAGATCAGCAGCTTATCGTAAAGATGGCGACTCATCCAAAAAATTAAGAAAAACCTCTGGCATGCTTGGTGTACAGAATACCTTGCAAGACTACAGCAGAGATGTAAATTGGAAAGCCAGAGCGAAAACTTACGAGTAGGCACTATGGTCCTACTAAAAAAAGAAAACGTGAATCCGAATCAATGGCCGCTGGCACGAATCGCTGAAATCCACCCAGGAAAGGAAGGTGAAGTTCGAGAAGTTACAATAAAGAAAGCAGGAGGCACCATGACTAATTCCACTTTCGACAGAAAAAGACGAGAGCCGCACAGCTTCAAAACTTACAAACTACTCAGCAACAAGTGACCTAACGCCAATAACTAGAAACATTAGAACACAGACATCACCCAAATCGCAGTTAATACATTTCTTACTAGCCTTCCTTATGCTTATTTCCACTAGCAGAAAGCAGATTCAGAATTAACTACCCTCAACATGGAATATACGTAGAGCATTTTCACCGGGGGGGCTAGGAGTGATTTTTGGAAGCTCTGTAGGTATCTCCTGGTAATGGAGCAAAACTCGCCGATTATGGAGCAAAACGGAACAAAGCTCAGAGAACAAAATGAGCATGTTCAAATTTCAAAATTTTTACCAGGGGGGCTAGGAGAGATGTTTGGGAGTTCTGTAAGACTTTCCTGGTAATAGAGCAAAACTCGCCGATAATGGAGCAAAACGGAGGAAAACTCGGAGAACAAAATGAACATGTTCAAATTAAAAAAAAATTCACCGTGGGGGGGCTAGGAGAGATTTTTGGGAGCTTTGTAGGTCTCTCCTGGTAATGGAGCAAAACTCGCCGATTATGGAGCAAAACGGAGTAAAACTTGGAGAACAAAATGAGCATGTTAAAATTTCACAATTTTTACATGGTGGGGGGGGGGGGGGGGGCGAGGAGACATTTTTGGGAGTTCTGTAAGACTCTCCTCGTAATAGAGCAAAACTCTCCAATAATGGAGCAAAACGGAGCAAAACTCGGAGAACAAAATGAGCATGTTCATGGGGGGGGGGGGGCTGGGAGAGATTCTTGGGAGCTCTGTAAAGTCTCTCCTGGTAATGGAGCAAAACTGGCCGATTATGGAGCAAAATGGAGCAAAATTCGGAGAACGAAATGAGCATGATCAAATTTCAGAATTTTCACTGGAGGTGGAGGGGGGCTGGGAGAGATTCTTGGGAGCTCTGTAAGTCTCTCCTGTTAATGGAGCAAAACTCGCCGATAATGGAGCAAAATGGAGTAAAACTCGAAGAACAAAAAGACCATGTATCAAACTCAATAAATCAGATTGAACCAGTGTACGGTGTCTCTCAATACTCATTACTGTGCCCAAGCCTCCTTGGCCGTAGCAGAAAGTGAGGCTGCTCTCTAACAGTAAATTTCCCACAAAGTCCTTACCATCCCGCTGCTTAACTCAAGCCGTAGTTAAGCAAGTGTAATCTTCAGGCACACAGCCTGAACAGAGCTATGAACTCTTTTGCAACTCAAGTCATTATTTTTTTAACAATAATTCGACGTTCCACTAATCGACTTCCGACTTTGAGAAATGAGACATTAGAGCTCTTTTCATAACTCAGCTATTTAAAAAAAATAAAAAAAATTGATCTTTGACTAAGTACCAAAAGTACGACATTTTACTGAGGTACTCCAAACTTTCAGATAATAGAAATTGAAGCTCATCATGCATGAATCCAATGGAAAGGCGAACTTCAACGCAGAAACTGAATTAAGCACTCTTTCTCAACTCTATTCAATTTTTCTCCAAAGAAATTGTGCTTTGACTTGTGAATTCTACATTTTGCTGATCGACTTCATACTCTGGGAAATGAGGAATTTGAGTGGAATAAACCGGAGAACGATATTAAGGAAGCCGAATTACAAATTCTTTCTCAACTGAGCTTTGACTAGGTACCACAAATATACGATATTTTACTGAGCTACTTCAAACTTTTTCAGAAATTGAAAGTTGAAGCTTTCGCCATAAAATCCTTAATGGGAAAGCAAATTTCAAAGTTAAGAACTCTTTTTCAACTCTAAAAAAATGAGCGTTGACTAAGTACCAAAAGTTCAGTGAGCTACTTCAAACATTTGTAAGTGAAATGAAAAAATGTTAAATAAGTTGGAAAGCGATATTTAGCCTTGAATCTCAGTTATGAGCTCTTTTTCAACATTCAACACAACTAAGTTTTTTTTTTCCAAGAGAAATAGAGCTTTGACCAATAAATAATTCAATGGCGTATAAACCTTTAAGCACCCAGAACCAACTTTTCCGTACATAGTTTCAAGTCGGCCATAAAACCGCCTTTTATACATCAACTGTGAAAATCGTTATTTCGGTACTTCGAGTTTTTTAGTAGTTAAAAGTTAACGAACAATCATTTTATGGTCAATATATAGTAATAGCAATTAAGGGTACCATCTATGCGATATTTTTTTATTACCCATGGCGTGTTTTTTTTTCTCAAGGAAAATGTTATCCATCAGCGGATGTGATGGTACTATTTTTTGATTGAAACTTTTTCTACGGTACTAAAGTCGAACATTTGTCCTTCGCTTTAATGGAAAAGCAGAAAAACAATCAATTTTTTAATTGGAAATAAACTTTTATACTGTACGTTTGTCCATGAAATTTTAATTTTTATTATTTTTTAACACCCTTGCAAGATTGGAAAAAATAAGAACAAAAAATTAATCCTACTATAAAAGATCACCATAAACAAGTATAACGATGGCTAAGTCCACAAGTTATTCTTTTGGTACTAGGCTGGCTCTGACCACAATTCCATTATTTCCTTTAAGTAACCATGTCTAATCGCCCCCTTTATAAATTCGAATTCTTTTGAACAATAGGGTATATTTTATATTTTTTTATTTTAGAGGGCGTACCATGATGGCACTTTGTGCACATTAATGTTTTTGGGTTACTATCTATACGTAGGATGATACGATATGCGTGAAGGAAATTTATCAGATTTTAATCGAAAAAAGAAAACAATCCCACATGAAAGAAGGATCGCGTGAATTTTGCCTGCTCAATTAACACTGCTAGCGATAATCAGTGGGAAAAGGGAGTTTTGTGATAGACTCTACTTTTTGGATTGACTTTATCTGTGAATCATGAATGTTATATCATGGGTCAAGAACAATTTTTTTTTTAGAATAGTACCAAAATATGATTGTGCTAGACTGCGAAGAACTCTGTCAAGGGGTCCGAAGACAACAATCAAATCACTCAAGAACAACCTTGGTGAATATACAAAGACAAGGGAAGAGACGGCTAGGGAACTCCTAAGAGCCCACATTCCCGGCTCAAAGATATTTGATCAGACTCAGTGGACATGGAATGAGCCTATAGACTTCGAAGATCATCCAGGAACGACTGGCTGACCTCGAAGAAAGTAGTCAACTATGAAAAAGTCAAATGGGCTATGAACACCTTTGACCCATATAAGTCAACAGGGACAGATCTGATCTATACCATAATGTTACAGAACGGAACTGAACTTACAAACAGGATACTATGTAATATTCTAAGGGCGTATTAGGGTATTGTTCATACCAAAACTTGGGAAAATAGGACAGGATACGGCGAAGTCCCTAAGACCCATTAGTCTTATATCATTTGAGCATAAGACACTGAAAAAAACTTGTGAATAGGCACATTAGGGACGGTGTTTTGGCAAACAGACACCCAGACCAATATGCGTTTCGAACAAGGATGTCAACAGAAACAGCGCTTCACCAGCTGGTCAGCATAGTAGAGACCACACTGGCAAGCAAAGAGGTGATGCTAGGTTCCTTCTTGGATATAGAGGGAGCTTCCGACAACATTTCCTTCGATTCAATAACCAGATCTCTCAAGCACAAAGAAGTTGAGGACACCTGCTGTATGTGGATCCACTCCATGCTAAGAGAAAGAATGGTAGAAACTACCATCGCAGAGGAGACACTGGCGGCCAGAGTGTACAGGGGATGCCCGCAAGGCGAGGTATTAGCCCCACTCCTGTGGAATCTAGTGGCGTATGGCCTGTTTAAGATGCTCACTGACGGAGGACATCGTTTCCTCGGATATGCTGACGACATAGTTATCATCTCACGTGGTAAATTCAAGTTAGGGTGCGAATGCAAGACACTTCAGATCGAACAACCAGGGTGGTGGATAGAGCATGGCTAAACATTAGTCCCAACAAATCCGCCATCCCCATTACCCGAAGGTATCAAATACAAAATCTGGCAACTCTTAGATTAAGGGTTGAAAATATACAGATTGCGAGCGAGGTCAAGTACTTGGGGGTAACACTGAACTCAAAACTTACCTGGAATCAACATCTGGAAAACACCACCAAAAAAGCGGTAACATCACTCATAATAGCCAGACGCTTCCATGGAAAATAATGGGGCTCAAGACCAGACACGCTGTATTGGACATATAATATGATGGTCAAACCTATCTTGACATACGCCTGGTGTGATGGCTCAAGACACTGCAGGGAAGTGTCATACGCCAACTTAGCAAAGTGCAAAGACTGGCCTGCTCAGGAATCACTGGGTTAAAACGATCCACACCAACTGCACCCATGGAGACCCTCCTAGACCTTCCACCTCTACACATAGTGATACAGGGAGAGGCAAGGATGGGAGCGTACAGACTGCAGCCGACAACCGCCTCCAACTAAAGGACGGAACACAATGCACAGATCATTCGAGGTGAGCTTCCCAAGCAGAACTGAATGGGAACATGGCATACCGGAGATCAAAAAACAAGACCAGAAAGGTTAGGTACTGTATTGTAAACAAACCACAAATTTTGCTTATCATGAGTTTTCACAATTTTATTGAAATTTATAGTTATATAACAAGAATCTTGTGCTATTTCGAGTGCAAAATATCTTAGCTTAATTCAAAGGACAATATGATTAAGTGTGTCGAAAGCTTTGCTATAATCCAATAGTACGAGAGCAGTATTTTTACCTCGATCACAAGCTTCAAAAATATCATCAGTAACTTTGAGCAAAGCAGTTGTAGTACTGTGCAAAGGTCGAAATCCAGATTGAGTGAATGGTATAATGCTGTTTTCAGTGAAAAAATTTTGGAGTTGTTCATGTACTATTTTTTCAAGTAGGTACTTTGGAAATAGCAGGTAAAATACTCATAGGCCGAAATTGGCTGACGTGATTGGGCTTAGAAACTTTAGGTACTGGTATCACATTTGCTCGTTTCCAAACCGACGGAAAGGCGGAGCTTGCAATATGGTACAGAAATTTTATGATATCCTCGACAGTGCAATAAACCTTTTTGTTCCTCTGAGAAAAGTTGCTAGTAGGAAATTTCCAAAATATTTTACACAAGAACTCATTATTTCAACTATTGAGAAAACAATTGCCCACAAAAACTTTCGCTCCTTACCATTTCAACAAAACTATCAATCATTTTCTAAATTACGCACTCTATGCAAGTCCCTATCTCAGCAATGCTACAAAAATTATGTCCAAGATGTTCAACTCTCTCAACAATGATCCAAAACAGTTTTGGAAATACATAAACTCTAAACGCAACTTTCATAGCCTACCCTCCAACATCTCCCTTAACATGTGAAATGAGTGTGGATGCAGCCAACCTTTTTGAAAACTACAACAATCTATTGATCTAGCCACACTTGATGAGGATAAGTTATCCTGTAGTATTAGTACATATGGGTGACAACGGGTTTTTAGTTTTTATAGATTTTCCTACATTTTTTTTTTTTTTTCACTCATTCTGTTTTTGCTTCCCTGTCCATACACTTTCCTACCTCCTTTCCTAGCTGTTTACCATCAGAAACTTTGCTCTAGGAACAATCAAGAACCAATCATAATCCAAATTACCCGCTCTAGTGGTAATCAAGAGTCGGTAATAATTCAAATTATGATCTTTACTGTATCTTGATTAACTGGGAAAATGTTTGGACTATTCTCTAGCTTCCGATTCGCTGGAAACTTACTCTAGATTAGCAATCAAGAGCCAGTCATAGTCTATATTTTGATTATTATCAGCTCTTGGCTCTCACAGTAGCATTTTTCCTGTGAATCCAGAGCCAGTAATATTCAAAATTTGAACTATTACCGGCACTCGATTCGCTGGAAAATTTCCAAAGTTGGAACTATTGCCAGTTCTCCATTCATTGGAAAATTGCTAGGAGCAATCAAGAACCAATAATAATCCAAATTACCGGCTCTCGATTCATTATATTAGCGTGTATTGTGTAGCGTATTGTTCTAGCGTGTCAGTATACTCTCAAAATCAACCAAAATTTACTAAAGAAACCTACCTAAATAATATCAATATACCATCTTATGCTATTTCAATATCTGACATATATTCTGCGCTATCCAACTTAAATACTTTCAAGGGTCCTGGTCCGGAAAAAATTCACCCCATTCTTCTTAAAAAAATTATTCTTGTCAGACCTCTGCAAATTATATTTAACAAGTCTCTAAGCTCTGGTCACTTTCCAGACGTTAACATCAGTACTCTCACCTTTGATCTCAAATAATCAGTTTGGATTTTGTGCTGGCCGAAATACGGAAGTAAATCTGTTGTCACAGGCCGTTGATAAAGTGCCTCACAATATCTTAATCCGCAAACTTAAATCAATGGGAATTTCAGGTTGCATGCTTGACTGAATTGAGAGTGACATGACTGGACGTGTACCCAGATTGTGAAAATAAACAATTTTCTGTCTCATACAATAACGGTTTCCTCAGAAGTCGCCCAAGGTTCCCATTTAGCACCACTGCTTTTTAATTGCTTAATAAATGATGCCGGATTACGCTTTAAGCACAGTGATCATAAGCTCTTTGATGATGATATGAAATTTTCAAAAGTGATCTCCGATACAAGAGACTGCTTCTTGCTACAGCATGATCCTAATGAGTTTGTACAGTTGTGCAAGACAAATGGAATGGAGCTAAATGTATCAAAATATAAGCTAATGATCTTTTCTCGCAAACGCTCTAAAACAACCTTTAATTACACCATTGACGGAAATTTACCTTTGATGGTTGAAACAATAACTGATCTCGGCATAGTTCTTGACCTAGAACTATCCTACACTGACCATATTGCTTTTATAGTTAATAACTCGCTTAGAATGTTAGGATTCCTAAAACGAAATACTCAAGATTTAAACTCAATCCATGCTCTCAAAATTCTTTATTGAAGTCTAGTCAGGTCACACTTATGTATATGCATCATCTATTTGGAATTCTCACTACGAAGTACATACCACAAGAATAGAGGGTATACAGAGAAGATTCCTTCGCTATACATTGATTATACATTTTTCTATAATGAGTTAAGCTACGAAGCTCTATACTAGAGATTAAATTTGCAAACTTTATCCACCAGAAGAAGTCTCAGGGACCTATATTTGTTTTTTAAATTAAGTAACTCTATAGTGGATTGTGCCCACCTAACAAGCATGGTCAACCTTCATGTTCCTCATTTCAACACAAGAAATCTTCAAACTTTTCATATTCCAGGAAATGCCAGGAAGAACTCAGGGTCCTGGCGGACCAGAATAAGGTGAAACTTATCTGGGTGCTGGGTGCCAGGACACAGAGGAATCGAAGGCAATGAAACAGCTAATGAACTCGCAAAGAGAGGGTCAGAGACAAAACTTATCGGGCTAGAACCGGCTCTAGGGATACCAAATGAATGACCAGAAGCCACAACAGAGACTGGATTCGTAAAAAACATCGACGACACTGGACAACTTCCAGGCAGAATCATGGTAGGGAATTCATCGTCCAACCATGCAGCAAAAGAGCCGCAGAACTGCTACAAATGAGCAGGAGCCGATTGACTGGCCAGTAAAGGTCCACTTGAACAAGATGAACCTGTACGACAGAAAACTTAATTGTAGACTCTGCAATAAGGCACCCGAGACAGCAAGACACATCCTGGTAAACTGCGAGGCACTGAATCGCAGAAGACACAGAATTTTCGGGCAACCAAATGCAGAACCGGAAACAATAATGAAACACCGCCCAGTAAAAGACCTGTACAACCTCGTACAAGGCACAAAAATACTGGAGTGGTTGGAATAAACCACACAGGCTGAGTACAATAAGCCTTCTCAGGCTTCAGTGCTGCATGGGGACAATAAGTCGGACAGGCCTGGAACAACAGAAAAAAAAGTACTGAAATGTTCACAGCATCTTCAAGCTGAAACACACCGATTTTAGTAAAATCTCTCAAGTTGAGAAAATTACCCAATAGACCAACTTACTTGAGACGAATTATCTAAACAGTTCTAGAGCAACGACGAGCTATAAAACGGAGTCGGCCACAGAGAGTAAGACGGTGCATCGTGATTTAGTTTTGCAAATAAGCAGATTGAAATTACATATATCATAAATCACAAAATAAATGAAGCAGTCACGTAAGTATTTGATTACCCCAACATCTCAGTTACAAATCAAAATCAGTGTCGTAGACGCGAAAACTCTCAACCGTATATAATCAGTCAGGTAAATCAAAAGGGGCGCCCCGCATAATTACAGGGGCGGATCGGATATTATTAGGTGCCGACTGGGCGCCTTGCAGCACCATTTTTTTTCGATTATTTATGGACCCTATTTTTGTCTGTGAGAGAAAATAAAAGTCACATATTTTATTGTGTATATTAATTAAAATTCCTTATTCCATTATCTATTTAGTTAATTCCATATAAAAGAAGCGTTAAAAGCTTTATACGTCCATTAAAGACTCCATATGTGATAACATCTCATAAAAATTTTGACAATACTAGAAAAAGCCTTTAATGGACACAATAAAATTTGTATAGAGCCCTAGAGCAATTTGCTTTCTCCTACACAACATCAGAAGTTCAAAGTAGTAAAGTTGCAATAAATTATAGAAAAGGTATGAACAGCTCATTAGAGCTTCTGCAATTAAGCATCTATTTCGAATGAATGCGGTCATAAATCATAAATCTAATATTTCCTTCCTATGACTATCAATTGGTTATTAATTAAGCTTGATTGATGTAATGAACGAATATTTATGATGACTTTTGACCCATTTTTAAGTTCTCTCTACAGTTTGTGGCTTATTTAACGACTTAAGTCAAGGGTAAATATAATCAGTACAATGAAAAATTATTACTTTTCGTGGTTTTTTTATAGCACCTATACGGAGAATTTTGATTAAAACTATACATTGCACAATGTGCAATAAAAAAATCGGAACATAACACAAGCAGAATTATTATTGAATTTCAAGTTTTATAAATTTTTATGTAATGTTTTTGAACCATGCAAATTTCTTTTCAGATTTTTATCTGACTAATAAGGCAGAAGAAAAGTTGAAATTTTCTATTTTAACTTTTAGATTTTGAAACATTTTTAGTGATAATTATAAAATGTGAACTTACAGCCATTTGATACTTTCTCCAATTCCCACCAACCAACCGGCAAAAATAAAAAAACAACCGATGGAAATCCATAGTTTTCCGATGGCCATTATTTTCTCAACATTTTTTTAACTCTCAACAAAAAAATCATTTTTTCTCTTCGGCCCCTCTATAGCAGTCCGAGACGTAATTTCAGCTGTAAACTGGAAAATGAAATTTCAGCGTTCTACCATCTATAGCTGTTTGAAATTCAAAGCATGCCGTACACGTGATTGGAGACCAATCAGAAAGCCGCGGAACGTTATATTCGGGAGAGTTTCTTTGTACCGTCGAAGCTCGATTTCGACTGTCGGTTCGCATGCAGGATGGAATTCTAGAGGGTCTGAATTTCAGGCGATCGCCTGAAACCTGAAAGCTCTTGGCTACTACAATATAGGCGGTTCAAATCTAAAAATCACAGAACTACAAAAGGACGCAGAATTTTGTAGAATTTGAAATAGAGAAAAAGTCGATGAAGTATGCAGCACGTGTCCTTACATGAGTTTATGTTTCATTCATGTCGAGACCTTCTACTATAGAGTAACATGACGCAAATGTCGCAGATATTTTAAGCTATATAATTAGTCGAACAGGTTATGGGCCCAGAACACACAACAACCTGGAGTTAAGTATGAATTTGGTATTGACCGTGAGGCATGATTTAATATTTTAATATTTTAATACTATTGAAATATAGAAAATCTTTATCGAATCATCATATACAGTTACTATAATTTGTATTTAATTATTTTACATTTTTGGTGACTTGAAAATTTTTAGAGCGTAAGTAGGTTCTTTGTGCATTGAAGTCTTCAAAGAGTTTCAATTTTTAGACCCTGAAAGCATATACAGGGTGACAATTTGGGAAGTAGCAATCGGGAATATGTCTTAGGGCCGGTTTATTCACCTTCTGATAAACTGTCAGGCATGCAATCTGACGGATAAAAACGCAATCTGTAATCCCATTGGTCGACGAGTGTTATCCGCCTACCAATTATAGTTATACCAGTAAGTTTATCTGAAGATGAATAAACCAGGCCTTAGACAAAAAATACTATCAGGAAGATCACAAATACTTACCGGGGGAACCAAAATGAGGCACTTTCTGATTCACCTAGCCTCTCCTGGGGGGAACTAGCCTAACTTATTTTTTTCAAATACGAACCTACCTTGTGTTGCACATCGTTGGATAGCTCGTTGCTATCCTTTTACAGTCTTATAGCAAAATCTTAAATCGTACCTATACGATCAGTTTTTGATATATCGGTGTTTTAATAGTAGGTACATTAAAAAACAAGTTTCATAAGACGTCATTTAATCGCACGAGCCCTATATTAGAAAACGAGCCGGAGGCGAGTTTTCTAAAGAGCGAGTATGATAAAATGTCTTATGAAACGAATATTTTATACTATTTTTTCTATTTTGGTATTGTTTAATTAAAAAAAAAAAAACTTTTCTTGGAAGTTTTATTCTCATTTTCATTCTCACTACATGCCAAATATAGAAATCTTCTATTATTTTTTATCGCGAATGACAGTTCGATGGCCATCAGTCAGCCAGTGTTACGAACCTTCGATAAGTAAAAAAGGAGTGTCACAAAGAGTTTCTTTTCGAAACTACTTTTAGTGTCGAAAAGACTTCGATATGACACCAAAATAGAAAAAATAAGTATATTTTTAAAACTACTTATAATTTTGACTACCTATCTCTTAGACAAAAGAATTCTGTCATAAAAGTGTCAAATACACATCGGAGAAACCAAATGTGTTTATTGCTTAACCCCTACCCCTCCTGTCTTGGAGACTTGCCCCCTAATGATTTTTCTAAGAAACTACCTCCTTTGAAAGGTTTTTTATTCCCCTGTAGAGGCGTGACCATTTCATTTGAGCTACAATATAGAACATGATCACTTGACCCTTCATCTGGAAAACACAGAAACAATTTTGCCTGGCAAAGTTGAAGAGCATTCAGCTATTCTATTAAAACCCCATTAGGCTGAATTCACTTGAAACCACGTTGTACAACTGACACCCAACAGCAAATCATAATTCAACTATTTCTCGCCGGTATTCGGTAGTGCCCCACTGCTACACTTACCTTTAATAGTATAATCGTGTAACAAATTTGATCCTAACAAAGAAATAATCAAACCATGATTTGTTGCCCTGGATATCAGTGAAACGCAACTTCAAATTATTGTTAAGAGGAAGAGTTGTTAAAAACATCTACAGTCAAATGCTCAAAATCTAATACCAAACATGCTCAACTAAGTAGCTTACCAAAATTCTGATTTGAAGGGCAGTTGAGGTTCTTAGCTTAGGTAATTATTTTTTTAATAGCTTATTCCTCCACAATAGTCTACTGCCGAATGACGAATATAAAAATAGATAAGAAAAGAAAGGTACGATAGTTTGTTTACATTACCCTGATGGATGGTCCCTTTGTTTCTACTTCAGTGATGATTCATCAATTAGGTATAATATACACAACAAAAAAAGTTTTGCACCATCTCATTTCATATATTCAGCGATATCAAAATGAAAAAATTTTCAATAAAAATAGCTATTTATACAATAAGTTGCGAAATGAGTGTCTTTTAGGCACGCGACGTGAAAATTGTCCAACGAGGCAAAGCCGAGTTGGACAACACGTCGAGTGACTAAAAGATTTCGTTTCGTAACGTATTGTATACAAGATTTTTTCTACTGACGTTTCATAATAAAAAAACACAATTTTATTTCAATGTTTGTCGCCTGCTTTTGCTTGACACCTTTCATGTTGGTGACTAATATTCATAATAAATACAAAACAAAATTCAAATTTGCATTTAGTGTGTTTTTTATTTCTGAACAATGAATAACACTTTTAGGCACTAGTGCTTAAAAGTTACTTTTACGCACTTGAAAGTCGCTTTTACGCATTTGAAAGTCACTTTTACGCACTGGAAAGTCACTTTTACGCACTGAGTGCCTAAAAGTCACTTTTACGCACTGAGTGCTCAAAAGAATGTCATTTCAAAACTAAAATGACAATCGAAAAGTTGCTATTATGAAACGTCAGTAGAAAAAATAGTAAACAGTTCCAGAGTCCTAAAGCTTTTTTCAAAAAAAACAGTGAAATGTTTCAAGTGTAACAAACAGGGTCTCACTGCCAACACCTGCAGAGTCAGAGGACCACAGAAAGAAATGACTCCATTAAGTCTGGAAAAAAGATGCACGTTTTGTCGAAAATTTGGTCATACTGAAGATAAGTGTTTCGCAAAAAAAAAGGCAATGAAACCCAGTCAAAACATATTATGACTACAAGATCTAGATCAGCCAAATTCTAATTCTAAGTTTCACAAATACGTTACTGTAAATAACAAACCCCCTTTAGCATATGTAGGCTTGGGCAGTTCTTGTGGTATCATATGTTTAGAAGAAGCTCAGCGATTAAATTTAGATATCGATAACATAAATGTAACTAGATTATATGGATACGGCAATGGACGCATCAATACAATTGGGACGATCGTTATTAGCATGAAAATAGATGAAGTAGAAGCAACTATTACTGCCCATGTGGTTCCAAATTCGGCACAAGAGATTCCGATTCTACTTGGAAGAAACTTTACCGAACAAAAAGATATTCTTATGATTAAAGATGACGTTTCTTTGAAGATATTTAGAAATTTGTCTCCTCATTTGCCAGAGTTAGAGCCCGATCTGACTGATCGTAAAGTTGTACTCCGTATATCATCGGCAGCCACCTTAATGCCAAATACTCTATAGTGATGACTATGAGAGCCACGTCTTCATTGAGTCTAGCTTAAGACTACCAGAAGGGCAAGAGCATTGTATTCCTAGTACAATCATAACACTTCATCAACGTACGCCCAAAAAGAAAGGTACGATATTTGCAAGAGTACCGTTTAGAGCTGTAGAGGAATCACGCGAAGAAGATATGAAAATCAGAGAAAGTGATTTACCGCCATTGCCTTTAGAAGAAATTGTGATTGGACCAATAGGAGAAAATGAGAAAGAGAAATTACTAGAACTTCTTGAAGAATTTAGAGCTTGTTTTTCCCTAGCAATAAATGAACTAGGATGTGCGAAGTCTGCAACAATGAAAATAAACCTACATGACTACAAACCCTTTTCCTATAGACCTTACAGAATGGCAAGAACCGAGCCTAACACGGTCAAAGAAATTATTGAAGAACTTCTGGTCAATAGTATCATAAGGGAATCCGATTCCGAATATTCATCTCCGGTGGTTTTGGTGGAAAAGAAAAATGGCGAGCAAAGATTATGCTTAGACTACCGCAAACTAAATTCACTCACTGTAAAGGATAGCTATCCTCTACCACGAATAGATGAACAGATCGATAAGCTACGAGGCGCCAATTATTTCATCAGTTTAGATTTAAAGTCCGGTTATCATCAAATCCCAATAGAAGAGTCGTCTAAACATAACCCAGGTTTCGTAACGCCGGAAGGTCACTATGAGTACAATAGGGTACCTTTTGGACTATCAAATGCTCCCAGGGTATTTCAAAGACTAATGATTAAAATTATCAAACCAATCAGAGAAAAATTGGCGTTATATTTAGATGATGTCCTTTTGTTTGGAAAAACAGTTGATGATACACTGAAGGCGTTACGCGAAGCGCTAATTATATTTAGAGAAGAAGGATTGACTCTCAATTTATCAAAATGTTCTTTTCTAAAAACTTCCGTAACTTGGATTTGAAATCGAGTGAGGAACAGTGAGACCAGGCAGTGATAAAATTAAAGCTGTCCAGAGTTTTGCAACACCTAGATCAGTCCATAATATTCGCCAGTTCTTGAGACTTACAGGCTATTTTAGACACTTTGTCAAAGACTATGCCATTCTACCCAAACCTTTACTAAATCTTACAAAGAAAAGTGTACAATGGAAATGGGGTGATAAAGAGAGCAACGCTTTTGAGCAACTTCGAAGAAAGTTGATAACGAGACCTATCCTAAAATTGTTTGATCCAAACGCGGTTACTGAACACTGAACTACATACCGACGCGATGCTAGTCAGTTAGGATTGGCAGGAATCTTATTGCAAAAACATGAGGATCGGTTGCATCCAGTTGGATTTTACAGCAGACAGACGCAGAAGTGACGCAAAAATATCACCCTTTTGAAAAAGTTCAGAAGTTATTTATTAGGAATTTCGTTCACTGTGATAACTGACTGCAACTCACTAAAAGCGACAAGCAAAAAAGAAAAACTTAATTCCACGAATTGCCAGATGGTGGTTAGAGCTCCAAGAGTTTAGTTTTGACGTTCAATACAGGCCTGGAAATAGGATGAATCATGTAGATGCGTTAAGCCGCATTTCCAGAAGATCTTACGGAGTGCGAAGTTGCGCTTCATATAAAAGAGGCCGATCGGGTACTTTCAGGGCAACTAACTGACGATAAAATCAAAGAGATACATAAAGTTTCATCAAAACAACCGACTACCGATTAGGAGAAAAGTATTTACAAAAACTATTGCCTGCGAGACGGACGAATATACAGAATCACAGCATGTGGTATTTCATGGGTAGTACCACAAGGCATGCGTCATGCGTCAGAGAGTTGTTAAGACTGCGCATGATGATTTTGGTCACTTTGGTACGGAGTTATTGGTTCCCTCGAATGCGTAATTATATGGACAAATACATTTCTTCTTGTATTTCATGTCTGTTTAACAAACGAAACTCGGGAAAACACGAAGGATTTCAACATCCGATTCCAAAAGGAATTCAACCTCTGGGTACATTTCACGTTGACCACTGAGGTATTTTTCCTAAAACCAAGAAACTGAACAGTTATCTAATAGTTGGTATTGATGCATTCACGAAGTTTACCTTTCTACGTGCTGTCAAATGAACAAAATCCAAATATGTAATAGAATATTTCCGGGATATTTTTGCGACTTATGGAACACCAAAGAATTTAATGTCGGATCAAGGAAGTTGTTTCACATCAAAACACTTCAAATCATTCTCAACCTCAACATATTTCGTTTTTATCCGTCAGATTGCATTATCTGACAGCTTGCCTGACAGTTTATTAGAAAGTGAATAAGCCGGCTCTTACATGTATTACCTAAGAGGCTGTTGAAGAGCCATGAATAGACAAAAAATTGAGAATTGAAAGGCAGGCATTAAGGGAAAATGTAGTAGATAAGAAGACTTATGGCTAGTTGCACCAAGATTCCATTAATCTAAGCTTAATAAAACTGGGATTCAAAAATAAACCTCGATCATTCGACCTGACGTTGCATGGCACACAACTAAGCTCGGTTTGATTAAACTAGTAATTTATAGGATTTTTTACGTTTAGGTTGGCAAACATGTTGAAAATTTGTCAAATGTGAAAGCAAAAATAGAAAATATAACCTAGAAAGCGAATTATTTTTTGTAAGTTTTTCCGAATCGAAGCAGTGTCTGAACCCTTTGTATTTTGTAGTTTTTTTCTGCTAATTCGCTTCATTTGAAAAAATAGATCCACTAATAGCACAAGTGAAACAGAGATGAGCCAATTTTACCAACAACGATAAAGCTCTCCTACTATACTAATTAATATTATGGCAAAATACAAGATCATTATTAAAAAAAAAAAAAAAAAACTGATTCTCTCTATAGTTTTCTCTATTTTCGTAGCTAGCAAAGTTTCAAACATTCTACAGCTCTTGGACAAGAAGGCCCTGCACTGTTATACTTCTGTATTATTTCCTTCCAAGTGTCTTGTTTTTCATTGCCGTCTATTCTATTTTGCACAGATATTTCGATCGAGATTGATTATTGAATTTAAAAATCAAATATCTACCTACATAATAATAAATAATGAAATTCTCACAACATGAACATATGCCGTAAACAACGACAGACGGCATGTCATTTCACTTTGCGAATTTCCTTTCTACGCATTCAATTAGTAAAACTTCCCTTTAAACCATCAAACATGACCGTTTAAGTTGAACCAAGTTCAAATCAAATTAAACTTTGTTCAAGAAACGGTGCAATGGATTTCTTTGATTTAAACCAAGATTAATGTTAAACCAAGATCAGAAATTGTTGGTGCAACTACCCATTAATACCTACAAGGTGTCAATTCGAAAACTTCCCACCCCTATTATCTCGGAGTAGAAAAATTTTCGAAAAAATCCCTGAAACACGTCAAATATAATTTGAGGGGGGATGAGTTTTTATGCAAAATTCACCTCCCCCCTTTCAACCCCCCAGCCCCCAGAGCTACCCCCTAGAAAATTTTAAATTAAAAAGGGGGTTAAGTGATACATTATTTTACAGGGTTTTCAATTCCATACATTTTGGTACCAAATTTTAATCCCTAAGTTCAACTGTTTTGGAAATATTGACAGTTGAACATTGACCTTTTTGCTACTTTGACAGGCTGTAAAACCTAAACGGTTTACTTTAGAGGAAAACCGATCGTACATTCTTATCTTAGATTTTCATAAACTATCATTTGACACCATTTTTGAATTTAACCGGAGATTAAATTTTCAACCGGAATTTTTAATCGTGGATTAAATTCGAAGTTGCTGTCAAATGATAGTTTATAAAAATCTAAGACAAGAATGTAAAATCGGGTTTTCCTCTAAAATAAACCGTTTAGCTTGTCAAAGTTGCAAAAAAGTCAATTTTCAACTGTCAATGTTTCCAAAACAGTTGAGCTTAGGAATTGAATTTTCATACTTAAATGTATGGAATTAAAAACCCTCCAAAATGATGTATCACTTGACCCCCCTTCCCATTTAAAATTTTCTAGGGGTTGGCTCTGGGGGCTGCGGTGTTGAAAGAGGAAAGGTGAATTTTGCATAAAAACTCATCCCCTTCAAATTAAAGTTGACATGTTTCAAGGATTTTTTCGAAAATGTTTCTGCTCCGAGATAATAGGGGTGGGAAGTTTTCAAATTGACACTCTGTATATGTTGTTTCTATTCCAGGCTCTTGAATTTTCTTTATGTAGAGATATTTAGAAATAAACAATTCAAGAGCCAACAATCGTAAAATTTGAGATTCAACGATGTACCTACAACACAAGGTATGTTCTTATTTGAAAAAGATAAGTTAGGGTAGCTACCCTCTAATAGGGGAGGCGGGGTGACTCAAAAAGTGCTTCACTTTGGTTCCCCCTCCTATTTTTTGTCTAAGATATTCCCGCTCGCTACTTTCCAAATTGTCACCCTGTATGTCCGACGTGGCCTGAATGGAAACATCACTGTTCGGCAGTTATATGCCCGACGCGGCGCGGCATGCAATGTGTTGATCGAACTCTTCAAGATCTTCAAAAGCTTTAAGTCAAAAGCCTTAGATTCTTTGAAGTCTTAGGTCTTGAATCTAGAATCTTGCTACAGAGTAGATGAGTACCTACTCGGAATCAAATTAGAATAATTCGAATATTCAAGGGCTTATTTAGAATCCGGGATTATTGAAATTTTTGGGCTTTTTTACAATTTCCACAGGCTTCAGTTTTGGGTCTTGAATCGTCTTTAGAGTGTACGTTATAGAATCTTGAAAAATTAGACTTTAGAGTCTTGGAAAGCTTTGGTTGGTTTTCCATGTTGTGTCACGAGGCTCTTTCTCTTAAAGTCTAAATTCTAATATTCTAAAATCGTGAACAATTAAAGCTTATAGAATCTTCTAATTCCTTAGATACTCTTAAGTGCTTATTCTCAAAAATCTTCATTCTTGAGCCTCGAGTGAAATTGAGGTTTTTTAAAAATCTTAGAGTCTTTTCTTGAACGGTTTTAAGTCAAGATACAGGCTTTGCAGGCTTTGTATCTATAACAGAATTATTATTTTTCAAAGTTTTTAAAAATCAAAAGATCCCTTCACTTAATCGTTGAAAAACTCACTTACTTTCAGATTAGAAATAGTTTTCAAATGACTCATTAATGACTAAATTGCTGCGGAATGAATGAAATTCGCTGATTTTGAAGTCAATTTTTCACTTGGAATAAAATAGTTTTATGATGAATATATTGTTGCAGAGCTCGGTTTGCTCGTCCCGCAGAGGTTCAGAAGTGAGTGAATTTCATTCATTACTCTGATTTACTCATTAATGTTCAATGAACTGAATGAGTGAAGACTTATTAGTTCAAAAATTCACTCACTTTCAGATGAGAGTCGTACTTGATTGTGTCATTAATGAGTAAATTGCTGCGGAACTCGCTGCTAGTCCCGCAGAGATTCAGACGAAAAAAGCACGTCAGGAATATTGGAAAATAGAAAATTCACACAATTTTATCGCAAGAAGAGTCCAATATATACAGAATATACAAAATTATATAATCAGATGACAATTATTCAAAAACTTCACATGGGATTTAATTCATACTAATGGGGAAAGTTAAAGGGGTTGTAAGGAACAGGGTGACACCAGTGGCGTACATTCGATCGACCAACGAATGTAGATTTATATGAAAATACACAAAATTATATAATCAGATGACAATTATTCAAAAACTGTACATGGGATTAGATTCATACTAACAGGGAAGTTTAAGGGGGTTGCCAGAAACAGGGTGTTTTTTCAATTCAATTTCAATTTAGCTTTAACAGTTTTACTTTTTATTTTCCAAATAAGGACACTGAAACAGTTTTTGCCTCACAGCTCCGTTAATTAGATTTTCTACTAATTAAAATTAAAATTTGATTTTATTCAGATTGCTCAACCTCTCAAAAGCCTTGAGTGTTCTTTGACAGAATATATTGGGTACCTACCTACCTATATATTCTGTGGTTCTGTCTTTAGAGCCTGTTTAGAGTTTCGAGTGATGATTCTCAAAAAACTTTTAAGTCTTTGAGTTTTTCATAGAGTTTCAAGAGCTTCAAATCAGGATGCCTTAGAAACTGGAATCTTCGGCGATTCTATTGAATATTCAGAGGCTTTTAAAGCTTTGGGAATAATTGTGAAACTGTAAAAGAGCGAACAGATTTGCACCACTGTTTGTCAAATGTGTTTATTATTTTATCCATTTATCCATTTATTTAACGCATAATAACAAAGGTAAGTAGACGTTTATCACCTGAGTGATTTATAGTTATTTATGTATGGGCAATTGGTGTCCCTCGTGCCGAAGGCCCTCGGGACACAAACTTTGCCCTGGGGTATTTAACACCCTCATAATTCCCGTGGTACATACCTAGATAATTTTATTTTCTACTGAATTTACTGTATTTTGTCCATTTTTATAAAGAAATAAACCATAAATCAAAATTTCTATTTTTTGTCAAAGTTTCACCTATTCAAGGTAAAAGCGGGAGTTATGGAAATCCCTAACTCCCTTAGGAGTTATGAAATCCTTAACTCCCTTGGGAGTTAAGACCCTGTTTATGATTATCGTAACCAAGGTATTATATGGTTATAATAGTTCAGTAGGAAATAAAAATATTTTTAACTTACTCTCGGTTTTTTAAGTCACTCTCAGTACTCTGCTACAAATACAAACAAACAACTAGCTATACCCTAGAAACTACCAGTTTCCATAGGCATTAGGTGGCATTAGACATTAGCGCTCGCTGAATGAATTCTTTTTATAGTTTGATTCCTATTAAGTACTTACTTTTTTAAATGTCCATCAAAATGGGATAAAATTTTGTATAGGTACATCACGTGAGTTAAAATGTTTATTTATTCGAAGAAAATCAACCCACTTGCTAGGGCTCGTGGGTTAAACTTTCTTCTCAAGAATAAACATTAATTTAACTCACTTGGTGTATAAATAACTACCTATTATCAGACATTATCAGGAAATGTTACAATCTAATAATATGCTATATGTTGATTAGGTAGGTACTTTCGCTTTTTAGTCCTAAAAATATTTTTCGTTCACACTCGCTATTCATCAAATATCTTATTTGGTTAAAGATTTCATGATAGTGTTTCCTTTCGTTGATAATCTCATATAGATTTTACGATTTGAATCTTAAGTTAATTCATTCATCAAACATTAATTTGTAGTTCAAGCAAATACAATTCATATCAAAGAAACAAAGGTAGGTGCATAACGTGACAAACTATTACGTACTCAATCACGTGTCCTTAAATGGCAGATATCAAATATGTAATACTTTTTATGCACTTTCGATAATATACATGAAAAATCTCTCAAAGAATATTGACTTCCCAATCGTTTGGTAATACAATCTTAACAAATACCTGCACGTACGTCTCGAGCAAATAAATCTCTCGCTATATTTGTAAAATTTGTCAACGCATAATTACTATTTGATTGTTTGCTTTTCATCTCAAACAGCGACTTTTCTGACTGAAAAAATTCCTGTTTACAATTGATGAGTCTGAGAATCTGCAGGTCATGGGCTGATGATGACGGATTTTGTAGCTGCAAAGAGAATTTTAAAAATCTATTTCTCATTATTTTATATTATTGTGCATCTCTGCAAATAATGCATGTACCTTATGATTGATCGTTTTCTGCATAAATAAATAAATCATCTTTTATTATTTATTGGCTGTAGGTACCTAATGTAACCTACTTGTACACAAAACAAAGGATAGTAACTTTGTTGTATTTGAAGGTTGATGTAAAGTTTGTTAATTTAAGTAGACTCAATTTGCTCTAAAATCCTTCAAAGTAATATACCTAATCATTATTGATAGAATAACGAAATTAAAATAAAAGGTTTTGTCAGTAATGTTTCTTATAGAAGTAAGGAAAGTCAACTTTGTTGTTCAGATTTTTTGAAAATATGTATCGGTAAATGTAGAGAGAATATTTTTTTAAAAATCCGTAGTGAAGTGCAAAAAAAACAGGAACAGTGAATCATATAATACCGGTTCTGATTATGTCCATCACAAATAGATACACTTTGTGAATTATTATAAGCTTACTTCAAACTTTCCTAATTTGTGATTCATAGAAATATTAGACATTTTTGGTCGTTTATCAATTGGATATCTAAACAAGGAAACTAGGTAAGCGTACCAAGTACCTACCTATCAAGATAATCCTTGGAAAATAATCAGGACAAAAATTATGTTTTATACAAAAATATAGGTAGGTATTTGGATCTCATGACCAAAGTAGGAAATTACCTACCTACTACAATGAGCGAATGCATATCAGCAGCGTTTTTGATAATTCATTATTTGCAGGAGTACTCCGCTATAGTAGCAAAATACCTGATTTGTGATAAATAAAATGTATAAAGTGTTTGTTATCCTTCACGTGTGTATATTTTGTCTAACAAAAGAGCGCAGATTATATTGTTTACGTATGTACTTAAAGATTACTAAGGTCATATTCCTCTAAGAGAAATATAAGTAATTTTAGGATTGCAAGTAAAACTTATGTTTAATAAAACTAATATTGACTACTGTGCATATATTATCTTCATATTGCAACACACGTGAAGTGTGATATTTATTAATAATTTATATAGATAGTTGAAATTGCAACAGTGGAAGCACATTTTTTTTCTGGTACGCCCCTGTAAATAAACTCAAACATTTACTCAAAATCCATGGAAATTGTTTTAATTCCATTATCATTGAACGATAGACTGCTGATGCTGATAAAACCTATTAGTTTATCTTATAGTGTGATTGTACGGGAATAAATCATCCTATAAGATCACTTTTTTCTTTCCCATAGCCCCAGGAAACGTGCAGTGTACAAATTCTATAATCAGTGACACGTTGTAGTGATTGCTTTATTGATGAGCAAAAATGTAAGTCTTACATCTGTTGATATTTTATGTAACTAAATTTCATATTTGCCCAGTTCAAAGAACAATGGCAACGAATGAAGCTTTACCATTTAAATCAGATGCTGTATCAGAAGATATTCAAGCATCTATCCAAAGCAGCATTGCATTTTCATCTGATTCAACTGATAATAGTGGACCTCAAACGTATAAAAAATACCATCGGAGTAAATCACTACCACACATAGCAGATGAATATACTGCTGGAGAAATTAGAAGGATAAAAGAACGACTACTGAGAACCAATTCGCACGTTCAACCCTCTGCGATAAAAAGTTTCACTAGAATCCAGAAAATGACTTTGGCTATGCTGGCTTTAGTGGATTTTTTTTGTTTTTGTTCAATGTCCATAATGGCCCCGTTTTTCCCGAAAGAGGCAGCGGAAAAGGGGCTTTCCAATACACTGTCCGGATTCGTTTTCAGTTTTTACGCTCTAGTCATGTTTGTATCGTCACCGATATTTGGAAAAATTGTAAGCAACTTAAATGAATTAGACTCTAATCAATATACAAATAATAATATGTATGTTTTAGCTTCCAAGATTTGGTGCGAAATTAGTATTTTTATTTGGAATGTTTATGGCCGGAGCTTGTAATTTATTGTTTGGGTAAGTGAGAACACTTTGTTTCTCAGAAGAATGTAATTAAATGTTCCTTTTTAGGTTGCTAGAATATGTAACAGATTTTACATTATTCACAACACTATGTCTAGTGATAAGGGGATTCGAGGCACTAGGATCCAGTGCATTTTCAACGGCCAGCTACGTTTTTGTAGTCAATACGTTTCCTAATAATATAGGATCAGTTATTGTGAGTAGATACCCATATTTTGAAATGTAAAAATCTAAAATATTTTTTTTTTTAGGGAATTCTAGAAACATTTGTAGGTTTAGGTATGAGTACGGGACCAGTATTAGGTGGATTTTTGTATTCGGTATGTATCTTGGACCCAAACAGTCAAAGAAAATTAATTTGAAAAAAAAATCTTTCGTCATGTTTCATTTTTCTAGACAGCTAGGTGGCTTCGATCTACCATTCTTCGTTTTGGGAGTTGCCATGATCGCTATTGTACCATTAAACATGTGGCTTTTACCCAAAGTTGAAGGTAATTTTAGATAGGTAATTCAATCATTTTTAATTGAATCATGATTTGTTTTCAAACAGATTTTGATAATGTTTCCAATAAGAAAACGACGGTGTTCAAGCTGATAAGGGTACCGGCTGTTTTTATAACAGGAATGGTAGTGGTAATTGTTTCCAGTACATGGGCTTTTTTGGATCCAACTCTAGAACCACATTTGAGACAGGTAAGAGATATAGAATGCCATTTTCCTCAATATTTTGTATAGTCATAAATTATTTTGAAGGAATATAGCCCACTATATAAAGCAAGATTTGTTCGATTCTTTTCTAATTAGAACAAATGCCTTCATCTAAGTCAAAAGTATCATCAACTACCTAGATTTTTGATATTATAGTTTCATTAGCAACTATTTCAAGAACCGTATTAACTTCTTCTGCTGCATTGTCAAATTTCAGCATTGCAAAAAATTCTGATGAAACAGGAATATGTTGTTCTCGCTATAAGACTCACCATATAGCAGTAAGCTAGATCTACTCTCCATCTTTATATGTATATATGTCGTTTTAGAACGTCTTTCTTCGTTGTCCGTCACCTAATTTCCATCCTCTTTTATCGTCGCAATCCTCTGATATATTTATATTTCACTCATGGACTTTTGTATGGTCTTCTGCCATTCCAGTTTTGGTCTTCCTCGTTTTCTTCTACCTGTTGATGACCATTGCAGCATTTTTCTGGGACACCTGGTATTTGGCATTCATTCTACATGTCCGTACAAGGTAAGTTGTTTCATTTCAATGTCCTGAACTATCGTGCCTTCTATTCCCATTTTTTGTTTTATATTGTCGTTCCTTATGCGCGTAACCTCTTCACGAGATTCGCATGGATCTTCTAATAGCATCCATTTCAACTGCTTCCACTTTTTTCTTTTGTCTGCCTGTAATTCTCCAAGTCTCGGTCCCATAGAGACGGCTGCTTTTTATCATTGTCTCGTATATATTGAATTTTCTCTTCTTTGTTATTTCCTTGCTCCCTAAGATTCTATTTAGGCATCCTATTACTGTTTTAGCTTTCTATTTCTTTCACGTCTGTTCTAGTGTTGTCGAATGTGATTTCCAGATTCTCATATTCTTTACCTTGTAGAATTTCCTGACTATCGTCCACTTCCAAGTTTCCGTTCTAATGGGTGCCTACACATAGATATTTTGTTTTATTTATATTAACTCTCAGGCCCCATTTTTGGTAAATCTTCCATCAGCTTTCTAATCATATATTGCATGTCCTCTTTGTCAATGGCCACTGAGCACTATGACCTGATCATCTGCAAACTGAAGAGTAAACAGCCACTTATCATTTATCTCTATACCCATTCCATGGATCTTCCAATTTTTCAGTGCTACTGCTACGTATATTTTGAAAAGCGTAGGTAGGAGAGATACAACATCCTTGACGTAGTCCTTAATTCACTATAAATGTGTCTGTGAGTTTTTTACCTCTTAATTCCTAATTTTGCATTTTTATATAGTTCTTTAAGTGTCTGTTATATAGGTGTGATTGATTGATACTGGGACTGTATCGTATGCTTTTTGTAGGTCCACAAATGTGAGGTGGGCTTCTAAATGTCTAGCAGATCTGTTTTCTATGACTTGTTTTAGGCAAAATACGTTGTCTGTACCTAATCTTCTTGCTCTTAAGCCGCACTGCTCTTCTTTCTATTTATAATTTTCTTCAATGAGATCACGCAGGATTCTACCGTATAGTCTGCTTAATGTGCTTGTGACTGATATGCTTCGATAGTTATTGCAGTCCAGCTTATTTCCTTTTTTGTGAATGGATGATATGAAAGAAGTTTTCCAGATATCTTTGATGTTACATGTGAGACCTTTAAAGAGCTTCTCAGTTCCCCATTTCGAGCTATGTATATCCCTTCTGGGCCGGTAGCTTTACCTGACTTGAGATTCTCAGCAGTCTTTTTTACTGTTTCTTCAAAAATCTCAACTACTTTTCCATGTACTTCAAAATGTCTTGAAGAATCTAATATATATTCCAGTCTACTTTCTTGTCATAGACCCTTATAGTGTTCTATCCATTGCTCTGGTTTAATAATCTAATTTGATACAAATCTCCATAGGTACCTCTAAGCATTTCCCTATTCCTCCTATGTATTAGGTGTTAATTTTTTCAGATTTCTCATCCCATGCACGTTCTTAGTTGTCTTTTTGTGTCTTTATAAACTTTATAAAGGTCTTGTCCATTTTTTGTTGTTAGCCATTTCCGATATTTTTGCTTCTTCTCTCCATCTCACCATACCCTATTTATTTTGAAGTTTATCTTTATTCAAATACCTACCAGTATCACATTATTGAACAACGAAAATCAAACCAACAATAAAGAGTTTTATTATGCAGCATCCAGATAAATGAATCAAACAAAATCCAATCATCAAAACACTAGGTACAATAAAATTTCTAATACTTTACAAACAAATTCTAGTTTGATCTGACACCAGAAAAAATCGGTCTAATATTCCTACTGTTCTCCGGCCTCTACGGAATTTCCAGTCCAGCATGGGGTTGGTTAGCTGACAAAGTCAATAATCATTGGTCGATGATGGTCGCCGGTCTTTTTCTGTCCACCATCGGTTTGCTATTGCTGGGTCCTTGTCCCTTTATACCCGGCATCCAAAGCTCTCTATGGCTCAATCTTGTCGCTCTGTCGATACTGGGAATCTCAGTGGCTCTAGCTCTAATGCCAACATTCCAAGGTGTTTTGAATAGTGCCATGTAAGTACCAAATTCAATAGAAGGCAAAATATATTTCGATTTTCTACAGACATGGTGGATGTAGCGATTCAATGGCAACTTATAGCGTGGTAGCTGGTATATGGTCTAGCATGTATTCACTAGGAGAAGTGGTCGGGCCTGCTCTAGGAGGATTTCTTTTGCAGTATTACGGATTTCCTTTGTCTTCTACTGTTATGGCAGCTGGCACCTTTTTTATGGTAAATATTTTGTATTCATCATTAAACACTGAAATTCGATTTTTTTTAGGGTATTATCACGTTCTTTTTTTTCCTTTTCAAATCCACATGGCACGATAGTGAATTTGGAACAGACAGTGGCATAAGTGAATCATGGAGAAATATTGAAAGCGATGACGACAGTTCGGAATCTACGCCATTGCTCTTATCACAGGTTGGATCTAATCATAGGGCTTATACTGAGGATAAAGTTCAGTATTACGAACAAAGTAGGAAGCAAGAAAATGAGGTAATACAACTATTAATAAATAGAAAAACATTAAAATAATTTTTGTTTGTTTAAGTTTGGGGAATTCAATTATGGACAAATTACTGATATAAGAGGAACTGTAAGCATTACGGCTAAGGGAGCATGTGAAGTGTAATAGTGTTTTCTTTTAGTAGGTAATATATATTTTTTTACAATACTATGGTTCCTTTCTTCCTGCAAAATATGATGAGTTTAGTTTTTTCGGTTACATATAATAGATTAATTTACCACAGAAAGCATGAGTATTTCTGTGAGCTACCTATATGTAGCGATTTGATCCAACTTTACTCGAATAAGTAAATATGATAGGCATTAATGGTCATTTTATACTTCAAATTATGATTTACCAGCTCTCGATTTGTTGGATGATTTGCCTGAACGCAATAAAGAGCCAGTTATATAGTTAAAATTTTGATTAAACTCAGCTCTTGATCATATCTAGAAAGGTCCAGCACGTTACGAGCCTCTAATGAGCAAAACTTGATTTGTTTTGAACTTTTGATTGACCTTGGGAAAATTATTCATCCAATCAAGGGCTGAATATACTTCAAATTATGATTTACCAGCTCTTGATTTGTTGGATTATTATCCTGAACGCAATCATAGTCAAAATTTTGATTAAACTTGGCTCTTGATCATATCTAGAAAGGTCCAGCAAGTTAATAAGCAAAACTTGATCTGTTTTGAAATCTTAGTATTCTATAATACAAACCATCATCTCAACTAATCAATAATAATCAATGCTTTAGAATAAAATAAATATATATTCGGTATAAATTTAAAAAAAAAAAGTAAACTTTACAGCACAAAAATCACTTAAAAATATTTCCCACGTAATCCAATTCAATTACTCGTACCTTAGCAGTTGGCATCAAAATGGACAATTCTGCTTCCACCTCAACCATGGTTAGCAATATGCTTAATTCAAATATCGGATCCCTCTGAATAGGACCACTGTAGCAACGGAGTAAAGGTATTACATTTCTTTGCTCCACCCTATCATACATGTACAATAAATATCTCTTGGAAAATCCCAAAGTAAATTTCTTTATGTTTTTACCCAAATTTTGGGCTGCCATAAGTATACGAGCATTCAGTAAGCCCATGTAAAATCTATCGACACTAGGCATTATAGTTAGTTCTTCAATGTTTGGACAAAATAT
Source organism: Ceutorhynchus assimilis (assembly GCA_917834065.1). Lineage (NCBI taxonomy): Eukaryota > Metazoa > Arthropoda > Insecta > Coleoptera > Curculionidae > Ceutorhynchus > Ceutorhynchus assimilis. Next base: position 13,915,020 of record OU892281.1, read on the forward strand.
CACACTATTTTCAAAACCATCACTGATTTTAAAATCGAGTAGCTCCAAACAGGTCAAGTTCTTCATTAGACCAATAGCTCGGAAAAAATTATGTGGGTTCCAACGTGAGCAACATTCAAGGCGCAACTTTTTAAGAACGGGAGATGCCTGAAGTATAGAAGGTATGTAAGATTCTGTCATATCGCCAACATTTCCTAATGCTAGAACTTCAAGCTCATTTCTTTTAAATTTAATAAATTTAGTACTCTCCCGAAACATATCCTCTACATTCAATATATATAAAACTCTGAGATCTCCTACATCAAATAGAAAGACTCTGACTTGGACAGTTTCTGTTGTGAGGCTTAATCGAAGTTCGCGTAAATGAGGCATTCCAGCAAGAAAATCTATATTGAATGGATGTAAAACCGCACCAGGAATCATTTCTATTTTGATGCTCTCCAACTGTCTAGCGGCATGAAGAAAGGCCTCACGCATCATTGTAGAACACTGTCTAATTTCCAAGGTTTTTAGTTTTGTTGCTCTTGTTAGATTCACACGATCCTGAAACATCTATGTTTAGAGACAAAAAACAAAAACCACATTGACTCTTACCTTTCTTACGCAATAGTCTTTTTCCATTTTCAAATGCAACGTCTTATGTGCCTCTAAATTATAAAGCAAGCCACTTATGTCTATCTTGACATTACAATTATTACTAAATTGCACAGTTTTCCAACATATTGGATTTTGTGTTACTTCGTGCCATAATTTACAAACTAGTGAACACCTTAATAAATCGGGTGTATCCAAGTGCTCGAATATGAATGGTAGGGTATTGGAGACGAGCCACTTATCTTCACCTAATCTGCAGCCAATTGTCGCATCAGCCATGATGATGATATCTGAAAAAGAACAGTATAAGTATACCTATATTGCTTCTATTTAATTTTAAGATTAAACTTGGTAAGTATAGAAGTCTTGTCTGATAGGGCAGATATTGGTGGTGGACTTATTGGAATGTTCAGGGTTGTTCTATATATTTTGACAGCATGTATATGTATCGCTTATGAAGCAAGAGAAAAAAATAAATAAATACAAAGTAAGTAAATGGAGATTTACCAGAACACAACTTGTATTTCTTTGAATGGAACACCTGTATGTTTTTCAATAATCGAATCGACATTGTTTTCCTGATTTCACATTGTGGATGGATACAGGGTGGAACAAATGGGGGAAAAGTTGCGCATTCAAATACCCACAAATAATATGTCATCAACTTCTTTGAACTCGGAATAGCAACGGATATACAAGGCAAAAAATAATCAAGATAGACAGGATTATATAAAAATGTCCTGAATATCCGTTGGTATTCCGAGTTCAAAGAAGTTGATGACAGATTATTTGTAGGCACTTGAATCCCAAACTTTTTCCCCATTTAGCCCATCCTGTATCTTCAATGGTTTTCAAAATTCCCATGTACTTCAAGTTATTCGTCTGGACCAATGACATATTAACACAGATATGCTGATAGACATTACAGTAAACAAAATTTTGTGTCGCCAACATCTATCGGCTTTTTACCAGTTAAAGATAATTCCCCAAGTCAAAAATTTAGTAACTATGTTGGCAACACAATCCTTTTCTACATAAAAAATTTGAAAGCTTGGCAATTTTACATTGTATTGCCAACATAATGTCATTTTGACTTTTCTTTAAAAAAAAAAACACACTTTAGGAGAGCAATCCACCACCGGTGTATCCCCTCCAATTTGGTTGCCAAATTGTTACGGATTGATATTTCAACTAGTTGCAACTAATGAACTATAAACTACACGTACCTGGAATGGCCCGCCGATCTATAAATTTGCGGCAGATTGAGATGGAGAATGTGGGGTACACACATCTCTATTTATCTTATTGGCGAATCATGGAAATCTTTCCTTGACTAAAAAATATTTTATTCGAGGTTAGGAATATGCCAAACCTAACAGCAATGAACTGGAGAGAGAAAGGGATACCCCACTATGTAGCTTTTTTGGACGCACTAAGCGAGATGACAAATGCCATACAAATTCCATATCCGACAACGGTCGGTGCCATTCCAGATACGTGTAGTTTATAGTTCATTGGTTGCAACTAATGAAATTCACTCTGACTGGTTTGTGATTCCTGCAGAAACAGACCTATCAACATTTTGACCTTTCAGTCCTTTCAGAAACGATTTTGATTCGTTTAGGGCCGAATTTATTGTCGTTTATTTGCTACTATTTGACAAGTTAGTCATTTCAATTCTAAACGTTCAAGGCTTTCTTAACTTAAGGTCTAAGGAAACCTCAAGGAGGCACTATAAGTTCGGCCCTTGAGTATGGTACCTACATCACATAACTCGGTTAAACGTTGGCAAATCGATTTTACATTTTTCTAAAACCTCTAGTCAGAAATATGAGACCGTTTCCATTCATTTCAAGAAAAAAGCTTTGTTGCCACCATATTTCAAAAACCAAGTCAAATAGAGGTTTGACATTGGGGTTTTAGTAATGCTGGAACGCTGAATTAATAACAATAAAATAAAGAGGGACTTGGAACTTTCATTCAAGAAAAGTTACATACGGTATCTCAGAAACGGTAAACTTGGCAACATTGCAAATACCACCCAGTGAATCAGGCATTCCCAAAAATCCCTTAGGTAGGGAACAATCAAGGATGATACACACTACTACTACAGGATGGCCTATCCTCATAAGACCTGTGTGTAACAAATCCCCCCACGCCAAAATACCAGTTGTGACCTAGGCAGCATGTTATTTCTCGCCTTGACGTAAGCTGTTTAAACAGCTGACGACTTAGTTATGACGTTTAAAAACCCATAGCAATCTTTGATTGGTTTTTTTTTCAAGACCCGATATCACACCAATATAGCAGCGATTAACAAAAACAAGGCCGATAAGCACTCCTTAGAGTATGTATTCTCCTTGGGGAACAATGAAGTACATTTTATTGACCCTGTAAAAATAACTTTGAAAAATTAGCTAAAATATTAAGATTTTCATAACTTAAAACGTTTTAATAAATTAGCAGGTCTGAATTTTTATTAACTAAGTAGGTACAATCACCAATAAGTAGCTGACCACTCGATTACTTATCCACAAAATTACTTATAGACTGGTAAAATTCTCACAAATGGGAGTAATTACTCACAAATTGTCAACCCTGGTTAGTAATTAAAAATCGAAGATTTTTCTTGAAAAAAGTGGGTGGCTCCTTGGTAAAGTTTGTTGTTTGAGGTTAGGGCCCAATCAAATTTAGGAAACAGATCTAGGAGCCCCCAGGGGGATCTGGAACGGTCCAAAACAATCACACAGTTTAATATTGAAATTTGTGATAGCGAGCCGTTGTCATTTTTATTGGTTGATAAACTATGCGATTGTTTTGAACCGTTCTAAAACCGTCCCTTTTTTAAACCCGAACAGGGCTGTTCTCTTCATCACAAACCAATCAGAGCTAATTTCATTGGTTGATAATGGTCAGAAATATGTTTTTCGGCGATTTGCACCAATCAAAAACGCTCCGAAACTGTGTTGGAAGCATTTTTCAGTGTTTGTTGAATTTAAAAACAGTAAACATACTTACCATAACATAAATACAGCTAACGAAAATTATTATTATTGAAACTCAGAACTGGAAAAGAGGAAAATACTGGAAAACAGGGAAAACTAGTCATGGTACTACGTGGGTGGATTTTTGTGGGTGGATTGCATTGTAGTGAGTGTACTCAATAGTTAAAAATAATTACGATGTTGCCAGTTGCCACAGCCAAAAGATTTATTTGAGAACTCATTAGCTCTGTTCCCACCGACATGAAAACCGTTCCAGAACCAGTAATTTTCAGTTGCCCACCTATTTTCCAATAAGTTGAACGTTTATCCTACTCGATAAATGAATTGATCGGTTGAAAATTACCGTTCTAGAACGGTTCTCATGTCCGTTGGAACAGAGCTACTGTAATTTGATCCTACTACAAGCTGATTATTTGTTGTCTTTCTCTAACACATACGACTGAAAAAATATAAAAAGCAGCAGGTACTGATCCGATTACTCTACATCACTTTTAAGATTAGTCTAATGACGTATCGAATATCTCAGTGCATACGGAGCACGAATTACAAAATTGTATTTAGTGCAATAATTGGTGTTCGAGTCATAAGGGAACAAAAAAAAAACCGAACGGAGTAATGATAATAAATTTGTATTCGGATTCGTTTGAGTGTTTTGCAACCGTGATTTTCGGAGGTGCGAGAGTTTCTTATGAGAACTTATTTAATTTCCTATTCAAATTTAATAACTTGCACTACCCCCTATGCCTGCTCTGTTTTTTAGTGCAAACAAACAAATATATCAAAAACCGTATGTTTATAATAGAAAATTATTAACATAAAACAAATTTGAACATTTATGAATTTAGATCAATTGAAATTGGTTAACTCGTGGTAAACTCATTCAAAACGTAATTACTTAGAGCCAGTGCAGCTGGAATCGAACTCATTAAAGTCAGTGTCAGGTTCTACATCTGCGAGTGATTCCGAGCCAGGGACCCAGACCGAAATGAAATATCGGTTCCGTTCCGGTTCCGGTACACAGCTTCAAGACAAATATCGATTCCGTTACGGTACCGATTCTAAGAGAAATATTTCGATTCGGTTTTGACCAATAATTTCGGTCTTAACGGTTCATACCGGTATAGTTTTTCACAATATTTTTCATTGGATTTCTCTGCCTATCTGCAACAACCTCAATAAAAATAATAATTATTAGTGATAATAAATAGACCTATCTATTTTTACCTGTATGCGCGCGCAACACGAGGCAATGCCTTTCTATTGGTTAACTAGTACAGGTGAGAGGTGTTCGTTTTGCACGCTGGGCATCTCCTTGTCCTTGTTCATTGGCCGTGGTCTGACAAGGATAAAATTATGCTTGATATTCAACTTGACGTAGCTTGACAAGTGATCGATTTTCAATTCTTTGTGTTTTTGATTGACAAATACTTTGCACATCACGCGGTTTTTCTCCCTCCTTTTTTATCCCGTGCAAATAATAAGAACGGATTGCTATACGTAATAAGTTTAACATAATTTGGTACGTTTTGCCTCGTCTTGCGCAATAAGCGTTCTGCGTCTTTTTCTATCTAATAAAGTTTTCGTATTATTACCTCTTCGTCTGGTAAAATAGATAGGTCTATTGTTGTGCTCTCGATGAGTTAATTACAGTTTGTATTTTTTAGCTTTATTTATTATTTGAAATATTATATATTATTATTATTAAAATCCCAAGCACTACACACTACTCCCAGGCCAAGGTACCAGTGATGACGTTGACAGTGTGTCTTGACTTATAGCGAATTCTATTAGTGCGCTTCGCACTTAGTGTAATCGTGTCATTTCTCTATCAGCTTGTATAAGAAACAGACAAAAAAAAACATCAAACAACTCCTTAGAGTGCGTATTCCCCTTGGCTCTGAACCGCTTTCGGGTGCAGAGTGCGAAGCTCCTAGAACACTTCGCACCTGTCATACTCCATGCGTTTTGCACTCGAACGCTTAAAGCCGAACGGGTCAAACTGTAGCCGGAGTACTTCGGAGTAACTCGAGAGCGCTCAAAGGGTGACACCCGAAAGCAGCTCTGTTTAGGGCCGATACTTTTGCTCTCGATTAACGAATTAATCCAATATTCATTGAAGTTTAACCCAACTTAACCGATAAGTCGTCAAAGTTTTGCATAGGCCAAGGTCTATAAGTATGATTAGAGCACATTCAAACTCCTGATTATTTTTAACGGCTGTCAAATGAGAGCAAAAGTACCGACACTTATTGCCGTTTCCACCAACTATTTTAGAGAAGCTCGGACAAGTATTCCCTAAACTGACATTTCTCCATGGAAAACTGTTAGTTTAGGGAATATTCATCAATGAGGCTTCCCTAAAATAATTGGTGGAAACGGCCATTAGAGTGTTTAATTTATTACTATCCGACGATACGACCAAACAGCTAAGAGCCTAATTTATGAAATCTTGGAACCAAAAAATACCGGTAAACCGATTAATTTATATCGGTTCCGGTTCTGCCTGCCTTACAACATATCTATGAAATATGGGTGTTTTGTTCCAGTTCCGGTCCGCAAAAAAAAAAAAAAAAGCGGTTCTGTTCCGGTTTTCGGTTCAATATCATTTCGGTCCGGGTCCCTGCTCCGAGCGACTCTTTAAGCGACGTGTTTTTTATAAGTTCGTATTCCTTTCAAGAGTTTTATAATAAAGCATTCGAGCTACTCACTCCGGTGTTAGTCGCCCCCGATTTGAAAGGAACAGATGCGTGAACAAACACTTTTCGAAAGGAATAGCGCTTAACGCCCCGGAGCTGTTCCGGAGCTTCTCCTAGGTGTGCTTCCAGCTTATCCCCTAATAGTTGGGGAGCTGGCGTCAAAAACATGCAAGAGTTTTCGCAAGGCGGATATTTTCAAAATAGGTCGTACTTTAGTGCTAGAATGCTAGTGTACAGTCAGCACTCACAGTTCCGGGACAGCTGGCTCTGGGACGCGGGCAAAGTTGTAATTTTAAGAAGCATCTAAACTGTTTTCTCAAAGTTCAAAATTTATAGAAATTTTGCACATTATCTGTTTGAAGGTCACAGATAACGTATGTAAATCGTCAGACGTCTAGTTCGTTGCAAAAAGGGTGTCAGACGTCCTCAAAGTTCTTATTTTATGGCATTTTCTTCAAATATATTTGTCAAATACCTGCAAAAATATATTTTGACAGGACACCGAAGAAAATGCCATAAAATAAGAACTTTGAGGACGTCTGACCCCCTTATTGCAACGAACTAGACGTCTGACGATTTACATACGTTATCTGTGACCTTCAAACAGATAATGTGCAAAATTTCTATAAATTTTGAACTTTGAGAAAACAGTTTAGATGCTTCTTAAAATTACAACTTTGCCCGCGTCCCAGAGCCAGCTGTCCCGGAACTGTGAGTGCTGACTGTACACTAGCATTCTAGCACTAAAGTACGACCTATTTTGAAAATATCCGCCTTGCGAAAACTCTTGCATGTTTTTGGTGCCACCTCCTGGACTATAAAGCCTTAATTCACTACCTAAGGCTTGTGAATCAAGTCCAAACATGAAACACTTGGATTCAAGAAAACGTTCTTTTGTGGAAGTTATTCCGAACGAATAGTTCCAGAGCTATGTAACTCCGAACACGAACTCACTTAAATTTGAAATCTATATTTTTCATTTTTTTCTCTTCCTTATTGGTTGATATACAAGTAATTATGGTATTTCTCGTCATTATAAACCTATTGAATAGAGAAAAACGTTCCATTTATGTTCAAAGCGAGATTTGAAAAACGAGCAGTAAATTCTAACCCCACTATTCACTTTAACCTAAAATTTTTATTTTTGACTCCATCGTTACTTTCTCTTTTTTTTTTTTCTTTTTACTTTTTCTACAAAAGTAACTAAATGATTGATCCTTGCTATCCTTTTTGTTTGTTTACTTTCTCTGTCTGATTGATGAAAGTAAATATGTAGATATTCTATTATTTCTATTCTGCCCAATACAAGCTAAAATTGATGGCTTTTCTTTCCAAAAACATTCGTAATAGGCGGCAAATTCAAATTTTAAATCTAATTTATTCAGTAACTTTTGTTTTTAATGTTCAATTGACCTTTTGTTTGGACGCCATATTGCGGTGCGCGAACATAGCTGCCAACAGTAGAAAAAAAAGTTACTAGCGTTCTGTCAACTTGAAAATCCAAAGTTAGTGAATAAATTACATTTAAAATTTAAATTTGCCGCCTATTACGAATATTTTTGGAAAGAAAAGCCATCAATTTTAGCTTGTTTTGGGCAGAATAGAAATAATAAAATATCTAGTTGACAGCCCGCTAGTAGTTTTTGGTTTTCTTGTTTTGGCAACTATGTTCGCGCACCGCAATATGGCGTCCAAACAAAAGGTCAATTTTTCATGTAAAAACATTGCAAATGGACTGCTCCATAGAAAAGTGATTTATATTCTTGATATAGAACGCTCACTTCTGTTGTAAGGTCTGTTCCCACAGGAGTCTTTGACAGTTTGCAAACTGTCAGTAAGCATCGCCCATACATGTTTTCAATGCTGTCGTCACGAGATAAATCTGTAACTCAGCTGAGCGATTGTTTCTGACAGGTTGCAAACTGTCAGAGACTCCTGTGGGAACAGACCTATAGTCGCCCAGTGACATTTCCGACGGTGCTGCCATAGCGGTGTAGTCATTGAACTAATATTTGGCGGGCCGCTTGAATCTCGGTTTCAAATGACTCGTTTGACATTTCAATTATTTCAAAATAAAAGTGCTCCAAAACTTCATAAACTAAAATTTTATACATTTTATTTTCATATATTTGTGAGAATCATTTAATGAATAAAATAGTCTATAATCTAGATGATTTGGGCGTATCTGACTCATAAGCTAACTGAAAAACTTTCCAATTTGCTTTTTGAAAATGTCCATTTTTCCATTTGAATAGCTGTCATATTTGATCAAATAATTCATAATTCCCTCGAGCATGTATTATGGAGCATCATACAGTGGTACTAGGTTGTTTATCTCCAACAAAACCAAAATTTCTGTTTCTGTGTTGTTTTTGATGTAGATTTCCCTGGTTTTTGGCTGCAATTCGCTTTTGACCGATTTATTTTTTGTCGCCTTGTCACACATTGTGGCAACAACTCTTAAACCGGCTGTTTGTGATGCACTTATTACTTCTTTCACAGTCTTAGAATTCAAAACAATCAATGACGATGCACTCAACAAATTAATTAAGATCACATTATGCATTATGATGTCAAATGGACCTGCGTTTTTATGACTGGTTTTTATATCCATCATTCTATGTCGGTCATTGTCATTTCCTATCCAGTAAACAAAGATAGCTAACTCATCGGTGAAGTCACAGATTAGAATAAAAACGAGGCGGACGTTGAGAAACGGCGATATGGGCGCACAGCGGTGTAGTCATGAACTAAAATAAAAAGTGGAGGGGATGAATCCAGTGAATGTTCTATTTAAGAATTTATAAATCACTTTTCTATGGACTGCTCCGACATCGGATTTAAAAACGGTGAGAAAGGAAAGGAAGGATGATCTATTTCGATTTGATTGTTAAATGTGGGTGGGACGTCACTACAGACCAGGGACCCGGACCGGAACGATATTGTACCGAAAACCGGAACGAAACCGTTTTTTTTTTGCGAACCGGAACCGGAACGAAACCTATATTTTATAAGGTCTGTTCCAACACAGCACAGCAGGGACCCGATTCTCATCTCAGGGAGTAGAGCTCCTCGAGAGAACAAATTTTTTCGTTTTTATCGTTCTCGTTTACTTTTCGATTATGTTGACAAAGACAAAAGATTCGTTCTATCGGGGAGCTCTACTCCCTGAGACGAGAATCGGCCTCCAGGAAACCGTACAATGTACCGTCACGATTTTGCGCAAAGCGTAAAATTTGTGCGTAGAAACCAAAATTCGAGTGACCTCTTGGAACAGACCTATAGAAATGTTGTACGGCAGGCAGAACTGGAACCGATATAAATTAATCGGTTTTTGCCGGTATTTTCCGGTTCCAAGATTTTAAAAATTTAGCTGTTTGCTGTTTGGTCGTATCGTAATAAATTTAACACTCTTAAAAACAAAGCGATAGAAAGCGCGCATTTCTGGCTATACCAAGGATATTACACACTACATAGGATTGCTCATCGGCCTCGATCTTAGGATTTAGGTTTATATGGTGTTGCACCGTTGCCGACGTCCTCAACGGTCTCGTTAGCGGTTTGCACCAGCAGTCGTAGTTACGAATATACATTTATGATGAACAATATAATTTAATTTTGATTAACATAATAGGCAAGAGGAAGATGCAGTATACGTCAAAAAAACGAATTCCTAAATGTTTAAATCACCTTTTCTACATTTAATGCCTAGTACTCATAACCGCGAATTGGGTTTTTTTTTCTATTGGTCGAATGCCTATGTCAAATTTAAATATATTCGACCAATAGAAAAAAATCCGCGAAAAAAAATCCGCAATTCGCGGTTATGAGACTAGGCTTAAAATCGACGAAAAAATTAACTCAAGCAAGCAATCCATCGAAGTCTGCCGATGACGTCACCACTATCGGCTGCTGATAGTGGTGACATCAGTCGCAGTCCTGCTCTCGACTCCAGAAATGGCGAACGTACGCCTTACATTAAGATGAGCAATTCTGTTGGTTTACGATTCTTGGGTTGGGATTAGGGTATTTGAATTGAATTTTAACGAGATACCTTGATTTTTAAGAAATAGGCCTTTTCGTAAAACTTCATTTACCTACCCTAGCAAAAGCTTCTCTCAGATAAATATTGGTATAAACCTAGACAGCAGACAAAGTCTTGAAGACGTCTTTTTTAGGTCTCTATCACGTCTGAAAGTCTAAGATGAAAAAAAGACGTCTAGAAGACGTTGTTTTGAGGATCTCCATAAGATGTCGTAAATTCACATCTTAAGGAATGTAATGACCCAGGAAAAATAGACCCGTAATTTACAATTTCTTAACAGTCAAATTATCTGTAATCAAATACCTAATCAAAAATTGAATTTCGAGTATTTCAAATCAGTATCAACAAATTGAAAATGAAACAAATTAGCATTGACCAAAATTAATTAAAATATTTAAAATACGTTCAAATTTTATTAATTAGTCACTAAGCGTGTGTCATCACATAAATCAAATCCATAAAAATATTAAAATCAAGGAAAAAGTGATCAAATTTGTGATTTACGGCCGACACGAGTTATCGGCATTCTTTGATTTATTGATTTATATGTCTTCATATTCCTAACCAAATCTGTTGACCCCGATAATCCAGGAAATTGCGACATAATTATTCGGTTTTGAACAAATAAAAACAGCGGTTTTAGAAGTTTACAGTCAGTCCAGTTGAGTCTTCAGTTCAGTCTTGAGTTTAAGTCTACAGTACCTAATGAGTCCGTGCGGATAAAATTCGCGAAGAGTTTCTTTTATTTTGTTGCCTCGGGAAAACGCGTTAAATCGAACTTTGGCTGTAAGTAATGGAAAATTGTGAAAGAAAGAACATTTAAATTCGTTCAACCTTTTGTGCGAGCTCTAAATCAGCAATCAATTATCGAAAATTAGACTCAATAGTTAGTAGTATTCAGAAGTGGCGAATTATTTCAAGTATAAAAAAAAGTCGGGCCTCGGAAAAAGTAAAAATTACAGTAAATAACTCGAATTAAGAAAGAAGTAAACCTTTCAGTTTTTATGTGCGTACCTACTCTAGCTATTTTGAAATGAATGATAATTAGAATAATTAAGTGACTTTAAGGGCGATAATTTTAAATGTAAGTACTCCAGTGAAAAGTTTTATTTTGACTTTATCAATGTTGAAATGACTATGAAGTGAATTGACTATGAAACTTTATTGCATAAATATTTTTAACTTGAGTAAATTGACTTTGAATATTCTTGTGCTTAGTTTTTGTATATAAAGCGCGAAGTCCCCCCATCAGTATTTATAATAATGAAGGAATAAATAATTAATAAAAACACAATAAAATTTAAACTACATAATATTTATTATATTTACTAAAATTTTACAACGCTGCTGTAACAAAAATGTACAAAAACAACAATTAAATGACTTAATTTATGTATATGTATTTTTTTTACATTACATTATTTTTATAACATAGTTTCATCATGGCTCACAATAAAAGTGTGTTTTTTTTTCAACATAAGAATTAGTTCATTTTGTGTTTTATATTTAAATACATTATGGAATCGTCCATTTTGCAATCGTACTTTGTTACGGATTTTACTCAAATACACTAAAATAAATCCAGCCTCTGAGAGGGCTATTTTCTGCAATTTTTGCCCTCTCCTAAACTCGGTTTTCGTCTCTCTAATAATGATACTTTTATTTTATATAATAAACTTTGTATTCTATATACTACTTCAATCAGACACACATCTATCTAGACTACTAAAGTATAAAATTAAAAAAGTTTCTGCCGCATTATTATGTGTATAATTATGTTTTGTGCTTTTAAATAGTGTATCAGCAAATTATAAATCCAGTGCAAATTTCAAAAGGTAGGTATGTCTTATTCAAGCCAGGAACCAGCCTGTCACAGAATAAGACATCTTTCAATTACCAGTTTATAGTAAAAAAAAAAATGTGCAATTTTTAGTGTATTTAAGTAAAACCCTAATAATTGCATCGCATATTAAAAACGGTCATCACAAATACTGCTCTATAATTTCGCCAATTGTTGTTTAAAAATTTTTAAACGTGCCTGGCGAAAACGTACAATTTTTATCTACAAAACGGCCCCAAATACAATTTTTGTTTGTTTTGATTTCTGTACTAAAAATCAACTTTTAAATCCAAATATACATTGTGTGCTCATAATAATAATGGTAGAATGTTTTAGTAAAATGAAAAATTAGCCAACAAGGGGCTAGAATTGCAGTAAAAAGCCCCAAAAATTATCTTTTTGTTTTTCCACACACACACACACTGTAAGTTGGATATACCTCAAATATAAAACTTTTGCAAATTTTATACTTAAAAAAAAAACTATTTGATGTTTAATATATTTGAGACATAAAAAAAATCCTAAATACAAAATTACCTAATTAAAACAAAAACACAATAATAATTTATAAATATTGTCATACCTAAACTTCCTACGTGTTTATAATTTTCTCCTAATCTGGTTTCAATAAAAGTGTGTCATGGTATACAAAAATTACTCTCACAAGCCTCACCACAAGGAACGACGCAAACCCATTATATTTTCCCATATAATAAATTTATAATAAATATAATAAAATTACAAATTTTACCCTGATCAAAATTATTATTAGTTTAATTCGCGTCTTTGGCGATGGGGAGGCTTGCGATTGGTAGGTATTTGATGGAATTTTTTTTCTTTTGGGTCAATAATGGAAAACTTTTACAAGCAATTTAGTACAATTAGAGAATGGATAATTTTAAGAAGTCGGAGTGATTTTTTTGGTTTGGAATGGGAATAACTAACCCAAGTTTCAGGATGTTTTTTGAGAATTGTTGATTATTTAGTTGGACATGAATTGCATGGGTTAATTGAAAAGGTATAGTGTTTTGTTGATTGTGTGATCTTTGAACAAGGCATATTGTATTGGGACACAATAAGCTGATAAATTTACAAGAAAATCGCAATATCCGCTAGTAAAAGTTTTCCAATTTTCATTTTACAACGATTCAAATTGATATGAAGAAAAATTTTGTGCCAATAATAACCGTTGATCTTTACTAAAAATATTTTTTGGCCGCTCAACACTGTTTCTAATAACACACGGATTTGGCAGTCGTTAATAAAATCTTTTTCTCAAACCTAAAAAAAAAAAAAAAACAATTAATAGTGTCACGTTTCACCATTATCAATTAATTACTACGTTTTTGCGTCGATCAGTCCAGATAATTTCTATTTATATATGACCCAACAACTAGAAAATCTCACATTTTAACAACATATTATTTTTTTTTTCACTCGGGAAAAACATAAACTTATATACTGGCAACTATACTTAGGAGACTGCTTAGGCATATTTGTTTTCAGCGAAAGTATATTCGAACAGAATTATGTAAGTTTTTTGTTTAGAGAGAAGAGACAAATGTTGGTTTGGGCAATTTAGCTAGTCAGCAAAATTGTAGGTACTTTACCGATGTCATATTGAACAAAAATCGGAATCAGCCCGTTTGCAAGAAATTTGTAAAATGATTCCACTGAATCAAGTTTGATCAATAATTGATTCTTGAAATTTAGTTGTAACTGGTAAAAGTAGCACTAAGTTTTCGGTAACAGAAATATGGGCTTCTGGTAATTTATGTAGAGGGTCATAATTTTTGAAATACTTGTTTCAATTAACCCAAATTAATTAAATTATTTCTAAGTACATCGCATCATCATCATCATCATAAGCTAGTGGCGTCCACTCCTGAACATAGGCCTCCCCTTCCAATTTCTATCTCTGGCTGTCTTGTGTAATGTGTTGCCATCCTCTCCCTGCCTTCCGGTGAATGTCATCCATTCACCTCTTTTGGGGTTTCCCTTTGCCGCGTTTGTGTGTTCTTGGTATCTATTGCATGACTATTTTTGTCCATTTGTTGTTCGGTTGCCTCGTCACCTGGCCTGCCCGTCTCCTTCCAAATACTGCCCAGGTTATGCTCACTCTTCTGGTAATTTCAGCCTTTGGGTTCTCTTTCCCAAGCTTGATCTGGTGCCCAGATAGACGTATTCGTCCACTCTTTCTATTTCTTGGACTTGGATGGTAAGTAGGTTTGCCCCACTTAAATTCATGAATTTGGTTTCTGCCGTGTTCATCTTTAGTCCCACCTCCTGCGATGCTTGCTTCAGTTGCTGTATAATTTCTTTTAGTTCATCGAGTGTTTTGCTGATTAGGACGATGTCGTCGGCGAATTAGGGGTATGGAATCCAAGGCCTTGTAGTCTACAAAAGCCATATGTAGTGGGACATTGTATCCAGTGATGATCTATAGATGTGTGAATTGTTTGAAGGTGATCTCTGTGGTGCTATATCCCTTCCAAAAACCTGCCTGTTCCTCTAGCTGATAGGAGTCCATTTTTGATGTTAGCCTGTTTGTTTTGATTTTTGTAAGAAGTTTATACGGATGTGGAAGCAAGCTGATAGATTTCTATTGGGTTTTTATCATCTTTTGTGTCGAGTATGACGACCTGTGCGTTGTTCCACGTTTCAACGCATTTGTTTAAGAGAGACTGTATTGCTTTTAGCGAGATTTCTGTTGTGATTCTGTCCTCCCCAGGAGCTCTTCCAGATTTAAGCTGTGAGAGTGCAAGTGATATCTCCGAGATAGTGATTTCTGGTATGTCTTCAGAACCTGCATTCTTTATGTTCATGTTTTGTTCGTCATCTTGGTTGCGGTGTGATACTAAGTAGAGTTCTTTGTAGGACTCTTGGATGATTGTTATAATCTTTGTTCTTTCGTGTTGTATGTTTCCATCCTTATCTTTCATTTGGCGGATTCCTATTTCGCCTTTTCGTTGTGATTGCTTAAGGATCTTCATGTTTTTGTTGTTTTCTATGATTTATTTTTTCGTGTTGTATCTCTTCTTAGGTTGTGTCTAATTTTCTTTGAGATGTTTTGGCTTATTTCAGTGTATTCAGGTGAATTTCTCCGCTATCATTCTGCGAGTGTCCGGCTTGAGCTCTGAATTTTGAAAAGTTGTTCGAAAGTTTAGTTTTTTGATGACTGTATGTAAGTCATTTTTAATATTTTCTGCCAAGCAGTCGTTTGTGGTATTTCTGAGTTCTGTCGATAGTTTTTTTTCCAGCTCCCTCTTGTATGTCTCCTCGTTTTGTTTCAGTTCAACTAGGGTAGAGTAGAAGTTATTCTTTATGAGTTTACTTCTTTTGGCTTTAAAATTTAATTTTACTGTTGCCCTAACTAGTCGATGATCGCTATTCGTGTCGAATTTATTAGGTAACCGACGTCTGGTTACTATGCATTTCTTGTATATAGTCGATTTCGTTTTTGTTTGCTGAATTCGGGCTTCGCTACATCCATCTTCTACTAACGGGGTTCTTGAACAAGAAGCTCATACAGAATAAATTTTCGCTTTGTAGAAACCTGATTAATGTTTCTCCTGCGAGTTGCGTCCACCCATTCCGAATTTTCCAACTTGTGGAATTTGTAAATCTTTTAGGTCGCCTATCTTGGCATTAAAGTTACCAATGATGAGAGTGTATATTGTGCCTTTCCTAACTTAATTACTGTTCTTAGGTCTTCGAAGAGTTGCTCGATCTCTTCATCTGGTGATGTACTTGTTGGTGCGTATACGTGCACTACCTGAAGCTTGTATCTTGATGAAAGTTTTAAGGTGATGTAATTCTGATATTGCTTTCATTCTAAGTACATAATAAACTTTATTTAAGACTGTTCTTTCTGAAATAAATAACCACAAAGATCCTAAATCTCCAGTTGCACCATCTTAGGATGTGGCATTAGCAACAAAAGAAAATGCAATCTCTTGCTGAATTTCTAATTCCAATTTCCGTGCAATGCAACGTCGGTATTACCCCAGAAATAATTTATTCATAATTTATTGGTTTCTGATTTGGGAATTATTCAAACATTGACATGTTAATTCTCCAGTAGTTTTCAAGACATATAGGGATTTGTAGTTGTAATTTCAAAAATCAAAACTCGAATATCTTGAGCATCTTTTGATGGCAAACAACATAGTTTTGTAAGCTATATATCCATTGTCTATTCTCCCTAAATACACATTTTCAATTATTGCATTAATTATATTGTGGCAGACAGAAAAATTTTAAATCCCTCAAGACAGAAACGCGTGCGCATATCCACAGAAAACAAGAAAAATCATTAAACAACAAAAAATTTCCATTAGTGTCTCCATTAAAATTGATGGCAAGTAATAAATTTCAAAATGGACGGACATAAAACTATTACAGAAATTAATTTCATTTGCCTGGACTATTAAATAAATAACGATTTTTCGGGACGTGCACAAGCCTCCATCGCATAATAACTGTTATTATTGAAAGAGGGAGATTTTCCAAACAAATATTTTACAAAAAGGCTAGTACGTTTCACAAAATATAATTTAATTTAATTCTCTTCGGGGGGGTATTTTCTGCTTTTGTATAAAATAGATATAACGAGTTTTATTTTTTAGGACTGGCCCAATACAGTCGTTTCACATTTTTCACAATTTGATTATACACATTATCAAAATAAAGCTGTAAAAAATTAATAATAATATATTCTTTTGTAACATTTTTTTTTTTAACAATCCATTACATAATAAATACCAACTATATACTTCGCAATAGCCTTGTCAGAACAGAGTCAGAAATTACCAACTTTGACAACAATTTAATTTATTTTATTTAAATTTAAATTAAAAAATATTTTTCTATGGGAGGAACATGATTTTAAGCGTCAATAATTGAATTTATTTATTTTGTTTTTGGATTTTTATGACTCAACTTTTTGGTAATTATTATTTTGAAAGTTTTATGTTAGAGATGTATACTTCTTAAAATTATTTAATTTTATGTCTAGAGCTACAATGTTTCAACTTTTCTCAATTTTTCATGCAAAACAAATTCTACAGATTGATTAGGGTTGGGAGTTTATCAAACTAAGTTTTCAAGTCGATATATTGAAAAAGACAAACAAGATTCAATTCACAATTACCAATGATCTTACAAATCATTTAAAATAACTTGAATTGTCTGGTTTTGTGCTTCTGTTTTTATTTATTTTGTGTAAACATTTGTTTTAAGTAGCGTTCTATTTAGATGTATGTATGTATGTATGTATGTATGTATGACGTCTTCTATACATGCATTTTGCAAATTCATCTCCAATTTAGCCCAGACTTGATGCATATTCCTGCCAGCATTTCTCTCAATTCTTTCAGATTAGATATTTAAACCGGGTTGACACGGTCCAAGTGAACTTGATGACAACTTGTCTGCTCTCACAAGAGAAAGCATCGCCCATACATTCTTTCAATGATGTCGTTCCAACATAAATCGGCAATTCAACTGAGCGATTGTTTCTGACAGTTTGCAAACTGTCAGAGACTCTTGTTAGAACAGACCTTCAGTTGGCAGCCATGTCATTGGTCAGGCCAGGTTGATATGGTCCAAGTGCAATTGGATGAGAACTTGGACTAAGTAAATTGACAGCCAGCCTACTTACTTGGATGTTCGGACTTATCCATCGATAAAGTACAAGGCACTTAAAGAAGAAGAACCTGGCTTAATCAGTTGATAAGATCCAAGTGAGGCGCGCGCAGCATCGAATGTACCTACTTGATCCAAGTATACTTAAGCAGCGTTTTCCTAGCAACGCACATTTTACGCGGAGTAGAACGTGATACGGCTGACGCAACGTAACATCCAATGCGTTGCGTAAAAGTGTTTTCCTAAGATTGTCAGTTGCGTCCCGGTCGTCGTGATGAGTATATTGTTGCGGAAACTCTGAAACTGTCAACATAGATGGCGCGGTGTGGCCTGGAAGCTGGCAACCTGCAATACATAGCGCGCCGTCGTATGCCGGTGGCGAGTGTTTTGACGTATGAGGTAACTATGTTGTGAGGATTCTATGGAGACAGTTGTTGTTTATTGTTGTTCTGTTTGTTTGTTTTCGATTAGAGAAAGAATTATATAAGAATACGATTCAATTTTATTTATTCTCGTTACATTTTATAAGAACACGGTTCAATTTTATTTATTCTCGTTACATATCAGAAGTGGGATAACCCATAAGCTTTAGTGACTGTAAATTGCGGAAAACACGGATACAAGGCTTTCAAACAATGTATCTATCGCAAAAAGATGAAAGCTCAAACAAAAATCCTAGAAAACGGCGAAAACCGGACTACAATAACGAAGTATTGGAAGACGAGTGCGCTGAAGATGTTGTGAATTTGGAATTGAACGAAGGAAGTGACCCAGCTACATGCCCCAGGTGAGTCTGAGCATGAATTACGTGAAATATTATTGCTTAGGCGTGAAAGTCGTAGCTTGGTGCTCGAGGCTGAAATTCAGCAGGAGGTCCAACGTAGAGCAGAGGCTCAAATGGCAGCCTTCCAGGAAACCATGGCGGAGGCGATTGCAACAGCGATCACAAACCTGCAATCACAAGCTGCGTTAGCGTTAGTGCAGTCTCCGAGAAGTCACATCCAGGCGGAGGCACGAGAGGTAGTATTTCCATCAATATCGAGTAATCCGGAGAGACATAGTGACAGCACAAGCGCACATACACCAAGACAGGGGCGATTGGAACCATCGAAGACAAGAGGAGTGTTGTCCTATTTTGATCCTGATGCACGGAGTTCAACTGAGGCCTGTGATAATGTGGAGGAGTGGCTGGCCCTCGTGGAGCAGCTAGCTCGTGCTCATGGCTGGAACGACGATGGGAAAATTTTACAGATTCATACATGTGTGCGTGGTGAGGCTAGGCGATAGTTCAACAACCAGTTAGGCCCATTGGAACGGGAGGGAGTGCAAGAGCGTTTTTGGCAGGAGTGGAAGCAACGATTGCAGGAGGCATTTCCCCGTGTATACTGTTATAGGTAACAACTGGAGACCATTTCAAGGAGGTCAAAACAGGTCAAAACAACTTGACGAGACTTATACCTGCTACTACCGTAGTGTTCTACTAATGTGTGAAAGGTTTAGCGCCTCGTCTAGAGACACCATTGCTGTACTTATAGGTGGACTGCCACGTCACCAGATGATCAATGCGGAAGTGCTTGAGTGCATCACACCCTTGGAGCTATATAATCGCTTCCTCTGTAAGCTAGATACTCGTACAGAGTTAAGGCAAGGACTTGACAGGCGCGAGCGTCGCGAGGAGTCAGGACACCGGGCCAAACGTATTTTAGATTCACGTGCCCATATCAAGGCATCCCGAAACAATCATAGCTTTAGCAGTCAGGCACGAACGACTGAAGTTCAACAGGGAGCAAGACCAAGCAGACCCGCGATCACGGAGGTTCGTTGTTCCAACTGCCAAGTAAAGGGACATCTAAGACGCGACTGTCCACAGCAGCGGACCGACGACCGTTGCAGATATTGCGGAGCGGAAGGCCATTACATGCGGGACCGTCCTAAGAAGCGAGCGGCAGGAACGTAGCGGCGGCAGAAGCAGGACCGAGGCCAATCAGAAAGCTGGTACGGTGAGCTTAATACATAAAACAGTTCCTTCCTAGAGAAAATGGGCTGTGACTTCAGATGGTGCCTCGCTGGCCGTGTACATTGGCACAGGTAGCGAATACAATGTGCTCTCGAGTGCCTGTGCACGACGGCTGTTTTTACTTACTGAAGCCACCAATATAGTCTTACACGGGTTTGAAGGTGGCAGTACAAGGGCATTGGAGAAAGTATCCTTGTCCATTTCAGTTGACTAGTGGAGGCGGTAATAAATGATATACACATACCTAATATTGATTTAATTTTGGGGAACCGACTCTAAATGGAGGTCCTTTAATCTTGGAAGTCCGCGGCGACAACGTGGAGTAGATAGACTTGGTCCGGCAGCTAGGTAACATGGAGGTAACAGCAAAAGCAAATGTAAAACTAGTACGTGGAGTCGTACTGGAGCCAAGGAGCATTACTATTGCCGAGATGTACGTAGAAGGACGTGAGCAGGGCAAGGTGTTTTAGATTCTTGCCAGAATTTTTGGAACAGAACGAAATCCTATTGCTGGTGCAGCGATTACCTTTAAATCCACAAACGAATCTGCCAAGGTCCTTGTCACGAATTTAGGAGAGGAGAACATGGTATGGCCGGAGGAAAGAATCATCGCCAGGGCGCAATTGGTAGGCCAAACACCGGAGCAGGGAATCGCGGAGGGCATGGTAAGTTTTATATCTAATATTAGAGAGCAAATGTCTGTATGAGATCTGGGAGTGCTTGATGAAAGTGAACGTGATTTATTACTCAATGTACTTAATGTATATTCAGATTGTTTTGCCGTCGGTGAAAATATTGTAGTACCACCAATCGGCGTCCTTACCGGTTGGCCAGATCGGAGCGTGTGAAAGTGCAGGAGAAAATAAACGGATTACTGACTAATGGCATCATAAAGGAAAGTGAGCCAGAGTACGCCAGTCCACTGGTCATAGTCCCAAAGAAGAATGGCGACATTAGGCTGTGTATCGACTACCAGGCGTTGAACAAAATTACTGTTAAAGACAGATACTCTATGCCACTCGTGGAGGACCAACTGGACAATCTGGCTGAGAAATGCTATTATACAACACTGGACCTCGTGGCAGGATTTCATCAGGTACTTATTAATCCTGCATTGACGCATAAAACAGCGTTTGTTACCCCAGACGGGCACAAACAAGTCCATCAAGTGCGGCAGTTCCTGGGATTGACGAGCTTCTTCAGGAAGTTCATTAGAGATTTTGCGGTCAAGGCAAGACCTTTGAGCCAATTGACAAAGAAAGATGCGCCATGGCTAGGGAGCGAGAACCAACAAGAGGCTTTTGAGGACATAAAAAGGGCACTAGTGGAAAAACCTGTTCTGGCATTATACAACCCCGGTGCTGAAACAAAAGTCTATACAGACGCCAGTAAAATAGGGCTCGGAGGGATGTTATTGCAAAAGCAAAGTGGTGGCCAGGCAGTGATGTATTACAGTCGCGTGACATCGCCAGCAGAGCAGATGTACCATAGGTATGACTTAGAGACCCTGGCAGCATGTAAAACGTCGAAAGCGTTTTCGAGTGTATCTAGTAGGCATACCGTTCAAGCTAGTTACAGATTGCGCTACTCTTCGGGCAACTTTTGAGAAAAAGGACATGATACCACGGGTAGCTCGGTGGTGGTTGAGTATCCAGGAAATTGAGTACAGACCGGGCAACATGTGGACGCGTTGAGCAGGAATCCAGTACAAGTCAGCGTCATAATTGGAGAAACTGACTGGTTTCTGACTGTTCAGCTGCAGGACAAGGGAATCTGTCAGATTCATGCTAGTCTGGAGTCAGAGGACTGATGAGCAGCTCAAGGCGGTCTTCAAAGTGAAAGTTTACCGTAAATCCCTTGAAGGGGAAAGATTGTACGTGCCTACGGCGGCAGTGTTCAACCTATTGAGAAAATATCATGACGATGTGGGTCACCCAGGGTTTGAGAGGTGTCTTCAAGGCTGACTTGTGAAAAGAACCTATTGGTTCCCACGCATGAGGCGGTTCATACGAGAATATGTGAACCATTGCATGGAATGCGCTTTTAGTAAAGGAGTTTACGGGAACGCAGAAGGAGGCCTATACCCGATTGAAAAGATTGCAAAACCTTATGACACGGTACATACCGATCATTTGGGGCCATTTGTACGAAGTGTCAAAGGAAATGCATATCTACTTATAGTGATAGATGCATTCACTAAGTTTGTAGTTACTGCTTTATGACTGTGGAGATCTGCTGCCGATACCTTGTAATCGGTGATTAATATAATATGTTTATATTATAATAAAAAAAGGATTCGGAGCTCGACAGGGTTATGGGACGGGGGTGTGGCAGTAGAGGTTGTACCGACACGGGCGACACGTATTGAAGACGCGGTGCGATATTATTATTATTGATTAAGAAATTGTTAGTTTTGGATATTTATATTAATAATTATTAATAAACTGTTTTTGTGTTAAAGTGTTGTATTATTACCACGAGTAGAGGTTGGCACAATGACCTTATCAAACTGGCTTTAAGATTTATTCAACTCGACTTGGATTAATAGTTAATACGATCATTCAAGTGAGGCGCGCGCAGCCTCTAAGGGTACTTGATGATGATAAATAGACATTGCCCGTATATTGTAAAACTATATTAACCGAACATCCTTGAAATTTCTACCATAAAATCTCTCCAAATAGAATTATTGAGTCATGAAAAACCAAAAACATCATTTCAAAAAACAAAATCAGTCATGAAGCTTCATTTTTTTTTTACAAAAATTATCTATTTTTTAAACACTAACAAATCGAGCTTCATTTCTGACTGAACATTTTTATTTGCGAATCAAATTAAAATCTACAACAATCATATAATATATAGGTAGGTTTGTTCCGAGCAACAAATTGGGCGCTCGAATCAATCCCCTTTTAATAATTGACTGATAACATTGGCGCAATTTTTTTGACTCTTATTCCACAATAATCGCAGTCCTAAACAAACTATGTGCATAAAGATATAATTTCATCATTTTTTTTTTTTTTTCTAATAAAAAAATTTTGCCAGACATCCGACGCGGTGGTCTGTCTATGCGCGTGGCTAAAAGAAAACGGATTTTTTGAAAACATTTTTGTGTTTCAAGCTCTCTGTGCTACAAAAATAAAGACTTTATTCAATTATCGATATAATTTTTTTTCATTTAAAACGGTTTTATTTTCACTAATAGTTACGAGATATTTTTTATTTACAGTATACCATTATTTAATCTTTTTATACTAACGCGTCCGTATTTATAAAATTCATTTTTATACACAGTTACATTATAACTACGACCAAAAAAAAATTTTTTTTTTTTAAATTATTATAAAATTTTTGTGCGTTTTATAAAATAAGGTTTTTCTTTTTCAATAAATAAAAATGCATCGAAGACCTTATATTTTGTTTGTAGATTATATTTATAAAATTTTATATTCTTTTAATATCTAATAATATATTGCTTAGTTGTCACATCTTTTTTTTTTTAACAGTCTATTAATTTTCTTTTACATGCAAAATAATTCAAAGCAAAATTGTTTGTATTGAAAAATTCGAGCAGAATTTAAGGCAGGCGCACATTAATCTGACGCTACGTCATCCGATATGATGCGTTTTATCAGTTTTTGTATTGAAATAGGCACTAGATGAACTGTATTTGGAATTTCTGGTATGATGTAAACATGCCGGAAATATAAGTAAGTTTTTAAGCAGCAGAGCAGATTATTTTTAAAAAAATCGTATATTTTTCATTCACTCAAAAACGTTTATTGGAGCTAGAGAAAAAATGTTTATTTCAAATTTTTGCATATTTTATACTTATATAGAGAGATAAAGCAAGATAAAAATTAAGCTAAGAATTAATAAAAATTGACAATTTATTTAAAGCATTCAAATCCAATTGCATATTCAACAGCTTATAACGATATATTCAGCCGAGATTCAACAAACTTTTTGTCAAATTATCTTCAATTTTAACCGCAGGTATCGATGCAAATTTATTACCAAAAAACATGTAAAACGGTTGTTTTTTTTTTGGTCGACAATTAAACCATGTGATTATTAAAAAAAAAAGTCAATGCGTGAGAATAAAATTTACGTAGTTGAGTTAGTTATTGAACACATTAATCTTGATAAAAATTTAGTGAGCTATTTCATTATTTATTTTGTTTTAAAATTATTATTTATTTATTTTTTTAGGGGAGTAGTTCATTTAATCGTCATTTTTGTTTTCGGATATTTCAATAACGTTAATTGGCTTTTGGACGTTTTTGAAATATGCGTTGGGCAGTTATTTTAGAATTCCTGAAGTTTGTTTTTGTGTAACGACTTTATAATAATAATTTGTGAAAGTATGATACACACTTTTTTGTTGCAACTTTTAAAATTATGAAGCTGATTTTTATTAATATAATATACATGTGGTTTTAAATAATTTTAAATTAAAAAAATATTTATGTTGGACGTGAGTCAAATTTGCTGCGTTTAATATTAAAATTTAATTGCATATTTGTGGCAGTTATAAGTTATAAATATCGACACAATGAATTAAAACTTAGGGAATTCCTAAATAAACCTCCTCTCCCTTGAGCAAAGTCCACGCCAGGCACAGACAGACACGCGGACGCCGACTCGAACACATAAAATATTCCAGTTCTATTTGCCAGCGGCGTTTCGGTCCGTCTCTGGCTCGTCATCCTTCTCCTACTCAGTACAAAGATCCGTCCCTATCAGCAACACTCCGGCACTGTCCGAACACTGTTCAATGTACCGGTTAAACAATTAAATAGGTCATTAGGTCGCGCGCCTGCGCGCAGCGTCAATATTAACAAAAAAGTCCACCACATCCACCGAGACACTGGACTGATGGTAGTCCGTGTACCGGACGTTGTCGTTACGTTAACTTTGGTGGTACCGTCGTCCGTGCGCCCCCGCGTTCCGTTCGGGGGCGGCCTGCCGCCGGGGCAACGCTCGCAGACGTATTCGTCGTCGAAGGGCCCCCGGCCAGGCGCTCCGCAATGAGTATAACAGCAGTCTTCGTCTCCCGTTGTCGAATTGAACCTCTGCTCCAACCGAGGAATGTTGGGATCTAGGAAGAAGACAAACAATATTTATCAAATTTATATCTTTCTACTATATTTATATCGAGTCTTGTTGCAAATATTCGTGGTTCAATGTCGGCGACGTTCAGGTGAAAATAATTTCTCTCTATACCTAACACCAAGAGTGAAATATGACTTTAATAGTTCCTTCGTTCCCTGACTTTTGGCCAGTAGGCAAGGAAGTGTTTATGCAATATTCAGGAAATAGTCCTGTTTCATGCATTCAGGCTTGTAATTTTTTTTTCGAAATGTGGCTATCAAATTTCCTTAAATTTGCATGTGCACGTGTCGCACTCGGTGGTGCCCTTGTCAGCCATACATAATTGAGTCACATCTATAAACAATGCATACCATCGGCTGATTACAGAATTTTTATCTGCCGCGACATTTCGTCCAACCTAATTAATATCATCAAGTTTAAATACAATTGCTCCAAACATGTCTCATTCGTGATTGATCAACAAAGATTAGGGTTGGAAATGCCTCCTAAATGGATTAAATCGAGACCTGAAAACAATTTGGAAAATATTAGTTTTGAACTTGGTGCTGGATAGTTGACTGCTGTAATTGGTACGGTTTGACGGCGGCTAGAATCAGGCTCATCGGGGGCAATGGGCCGAGGGATATTATTATCGGATCGACTCACTTACCCTACGATGACCCTGAATCAACACCAACCAGAAGTGTGGAGGACCTGGTGAGACACTGTATGACGAATGGGACTCAGCTACTCATCGGGTGTAATGCGAATGCTCACCACACAGTCTGGGGGTCTTTACTACAGTTATGGCAAGCAATTTAGATACCTATAGTAAATATAGGATATAAACCTACTTTTGTTAATTCAACTAGGAAGGAGGTAATCGATGTGACACTAGACTCAAATCATATGAGTAATTACGTCACAAACTGGCATGTATCCGATGAGGCAAGTTGCTCGGATCACAGATACATCAAATTTGAAATTGCATTGAAAACAACTTCAGTAAATTATCAATACCCTCGAAATACAAACTGGGACACATTCAAAGCTGACCTGGACTTCAGTCTGCCGAACATCAGGAAGACAATAGGAGACACTGAAGACTTGGAGATGGCTGTGGATCAATTCAGTGATGCAATCATCTCAGCCTTCAATGATGCAATCATATCAACCTTCAATGAAAATTGCCCACTTACAACAGGAACATTCACCAGGAAAGTGCCCTGGTAAAGCGAGATCCTTGCAAAGTTAAGGAAAAAAACTAGAACAGAATTCAACAAAGCCATGAGAACCGGGCAGTGGGAAACATACAGAACCACGTTGAAGAAGTTCAAGAAAGAGCTGAGGGGATCTCAGAGGAGGTCTTGGAGAAAGTACTGTGAGGATATAGAAAATACTCAAGATTGTGCTTGACTACACTCTGTCAAAGGGCCCGAAGACAACAATCAAATCACTTAAGAACAACCTTTGTGAATATTCAATGACGGGGGAAGAGACAGCTAGGGGACTCCTGAGAACCCACTTACCACTTGGCAAACAGACCACTACACCCAGACCAATATGCGTATCGGATAGGGATGTCAACAGAACTAGCGCTTCACCATCAGCTGGTTAGCATAGTGAAAACCACACTGGCAAACAAAGAGATGATGCTGGGTTCGTTCTTGGATATAGAGGGAGCTTTTGACAACACTTCCTTCGATTAAATAACCAGATCTCTCAAGCACAGAGTTGAGGACACCTACTGTGTGTGGATTAACTTTATGCTAAGAGAGAGAGAGAATGGTAGAAGCCACCATCGCAGAAGAGACATTGGCAGCCAGGGTGTACAGAGGATGCCCACAGGGCGGGGTATTATCCCCACTCCTGTTGAATCTAGTGGCCGACGGCCTGCTTAAGGTGCTCACTGCCATAGGACACCGTACGCACGGGGAACATTCAACTCTAGAGTTAGGGAGCGAATGCACGACGCTTTAGAGCGAACAACAAGAAGGGCTTAACACTAGTCCCAACACATCCACCATCGTAGCATTTACATGAAGGCATAAAATACAAGACCTGGGACCTCTTAAATTAAGGAGTGAAAATATACAGATTTCGAGCGAGGTCAAGTACTTGGGAGTAACACTGGACTAAAAACTTACCTGGAATCAACATCTAGAAAACACCACCAAAAAAAAGCGGTAACCACTCATGATAGCCAGATGTTTGCACGAAAAAAAAAACTGGTACGGCTTCACTTCTACATAGTATATTAGGTTACTTAGCACCTCAACCTAGCCCGGTTCAAAAAACAGGAAAAATAACTTATGCTTTCCAGGAACCAAGGCTGCTCAAAAATTCGATGCTAGAATTTATTTGACAAGAGAGGTTTACAAGGAAGTTAATGTTCACTTATTAGAGGATCCATTGATAGCTATCTATACCTACTTGGGCAATAAATATAACAAGAATGTATTACAGGCTACTTAGAAAGAAGATTCGTTGTATCAGCTTATATGTATCAAGCAGAAGTCTTCGCTCTACATGAGTCCATCCAACAAAGCATTACGCCGGAGTATACAAACCAAAATGTAGCTATTCTCATGGATAGCCAAACGGAGGCTACAAGAACTGAGGCTCTCTCCATGATGTTTTTTTGCGAGTAGTCCACGACAACATACATTTTTCCAAGGCACATAAGATACAACCACTCAGAACACATGTTTGAGACGAGACAGTATGGGACTTGCTTCAGAATACATATGAAAACAAACGACTGATAGAGCAAGTTATTAGACCTCCCAAACCTCTCACAGGAAACGTAAATAGTTTGTGGTAAACAGTGTCAATGGGAGAGCTTCTTCCTCGGTTTATAGCAGTAAGAGAAATACTTACTGAATTATTGGTAGTTCTATCGGTAAATTTTCTGATTTAGAAGACTTCCTAAAATAATATGACTTGGAGGAGATTTATTCTCAGTGATGGGAAACGTAAACAGGTTTTGCCTGATCCTGAATCGAGGCAACGCTTGAAACACACGATCAATAGAAATATCTTGCAATCTGGAGGAACCCTCAGTGGCAGACATCAAGCTTTTTTCAGAAATATGAACTCCAAGCCGTATTTGTCAACACAAAGATATTCGTTCCATAAGGATGATCTTATATCGACTACATCCCAGAACAAACAATATGCATCTAGTCAAAACCTTGTTAATTCCAAAGTTACGTCGTTTGAATTGGAGCCAGACTTGCGATTTCCATCCTCTATGGGCAACGAAATGAGAGAAAAGTGATCCAAAAAGAAATATCAAGCTCCACCTCTTCCGAATAACAAAAAAATGGTCAAACCATCTTCTAGTCATATTAACCCCGCTGAAGCCAATGAAAATACTCCGGATATCGTCGAACAAAAAATACTTGCCAACCCCAATTCAAGCATTTATGTAAGACCAAACCGGTTGTCTTTACCAGAATTTAATTTATTGAGTTCAGTTGAGTTTGAAAAGGAGCTACTGAGCAACCTAAAGATAGTAGGCTGGGAACTGAAAGAAACAAAGAAAACTTTGAGGTTTTTAATGAAGTTACTGCTTCATCTGTAACGGAAGACAAGGGACAGGATATTGATAAAAGATTTATTCGTGGTGAACCATCAGGAAAATAATCTTCTACTCCTGAATTATCCCATGTTCTGAGAGTTACAGAAAATCAAAAGCCTAGAGCTTTTTATTTTGGAATGGAAAAAGAAGATTCTGATCTATCTATGTCACATTGATGAAGATGATGAGCATTCTACAATTGCACTTCAATTATGTCCAGTTTTACCCAGAAAACCTCCTCAAATTCCCCATTGTTCACCAACAGCGGCCTGGAGATTACTAGATTCGCGGTCGCAGGACTTCGGCATTTCTGGAGATACGCGACCACTACTTTTATCATCCAGGACCCCCCAACAAGATTTATGTGATGATTCTAGTTTGAAAGACGTCAAAAGAGAACTTCCCAAATCATTACCCAGGCATCGCCCGCATGTATTCAGTTTATCATTACCAAGGGACTTGCAACCTGCATCATTTACTACCTTTGGGTCTCACAAAGCTAACGTTAACAGTTTGAGACGGCTTAAAGGGGGTTTTAATACCTTATCAACTCGAAAGGAACCAGAGCATAGAACATCTACTAGAGATCAAGATGATGCTAACTGGTTCTTTAGTCATTCAGCCCCAAATTCAATTAACGATAATTCTCCTGATTTCACGGATATGTCATTTTCTAATATTTCCGCAACCCTAAGATACCATATTTACCATAAAATATTGCATGCACCGTATTTACCATGAAATAGTGCATGCACATTCACCATCAATCGCATCTAAAAAATATAATTTATCAGTCTTTTCGAAACCTTGTGAAGAGCTTAAAATGCCTGAATCACTACGGGATGCAAAGAATGTATTAGCCGTTATTTGGTCCAAAGGGGAACCTTCCAAAAAACATAGAAAGTTCACTTTCCAAAAGTACTGTTAGACAAATAGAAAGAAGGAGACTGGCAGATAAGCTGTCCAAAGAATCAGAGTCTTCTGGAACCATGTACGTTCCAGGAGAATCTGATTCTCTGGATGGTATTTTCTGCTTGATCCTGATGGTTTAGGATAGAAGAGCAGAAGGGACTTAGTACCAGGCAGGACTTAAAGTCACGGCACTTGCACTAGGGCGTAAGACAGGTAACTTACAACCAGACTAAAGCACTTGTTGTAAGTTGGAAAGAAGACCCCAGTCAGACAAAGCACTTGCTGTAAGGGTTAAAAAACCTGTAGCCAGACAAAGCACCTGCTATAGGTTGAAAGAAGGGCCGAATGTAACCAGACAGAGCACCTGCTACAATAAGGCTAAAGCAAAAGTAATTGTTAGAGTGCAGTCTCGCGACTCTACTAGCGTTGCTAGGCCAATGGTGACTTGGACACAATTTAAGTAAGAGAAATAAGAAGAAGTTTGAATTAAGCAGCACTTGAAGCACTGGACTAGTATGGCATCACTTCCCGGATGACGATGGAGTTCCTCACTGACCTGAAGCAGCTTACTAAGGAAAACAAGGTTCGACTCCTATGGGTTCCTGCCACTCAGGGATAGAGGGCAACGAAAAAACAGATGGGCTGGCGAGATCTGGAGCATGTAGTAAAGTGATCACTGGATAAGTGGTCGAAAAGGCGACAACATTTGGTCCGTTGTAATACAAAACCTGGATAAATCACGCAAGGGTTATAATAAGAGCTCTTCAACTAAACTAACAACTGACGTGCTTCGATTTACGTGCACACAGATGAGAAAAGTGATGGGGCTATTGAAAGGACACTGTCACTTGAGGAAGCATCAGCACAGTATGGGAACATTGGACCCACTAAATGCAGACTATATGGAGAGGAAAACGAAACAGCTGCCCACATTATATATGATTGTGTGGCCCTATCACACAAAATATACAGACTCTTCGGAGCAATACAGACCGGGGATAGACAACCGCCTGAATATCTTGTCCAAGAGCTATTTAGCCTGATAAAAGAAACCGGAGACATGGAAAAATTGATCACACAAGAACGAGGGAATTCAAAGTGCTAAAATCAAATTCCACGATTTGTTGAATGATCTTAAGATAGCTGAGTAGATCAAGATGATGTAGCTTTTACTAGCTATTCAAATGATTAGAAGTGATACCAGAGAAGGATGCCTTACATGGACAAATCTTCAACAGTGTTTTGCATAGATCGTAATGACACTAGGCGGATCAATATTGGTAGACAATACTTAAAATAGCCCAGTTCAACGTAGTCATAAACAGAAGCAAAATATTTATAGACAACGTAGACACAAACAAAATCACTTTTAGAAAATTGCTCTCCGCTATGTCAATTATTATAATTCGCCGATGACGCATCGTATGTTATTTTTGAGGCAGTCTTGCCTTTAATAGAGCCCTAAAAATAGAATCCTTGAGCATTAGGTATCCTGGAGTGAGGCTTAAACTAAATTGTACGCAGTCAAAAATTGTCTCATTTCAATTCAAATTCTCTATGAGTGAGTTTGAGATAAAACATTTTAAAATCATCAAATTTTAATTCTGTAAACCATCTATTATTCAAAAGGTTTTTCATTATTTGGTCTCTTTTCGGATTTAATTCTTCCGGAATCCCCAAACCACACGTAAAATGGCCAAGCATTGAAATTAAAATTAACGCCTTCTCATTTATGAAACTCCCACTTGTAGTACAGTTACTGAAGATTAAAAATTTACAATTTACTTTAAAATGAATTATTCCAGAATTCAAATATAATTTCCATGATATTATGTGTCGAGCTCTAGTTAATTTCTCCACTGGATTATCGTGATTGCAACATTTTAACTGAAGTATAATCCGGCAAATTCATAGTATAGTGTTCTCAGTAAACGATCGAACAAACACCAAGGGGCACTATGCCTCATTTCCGTCTGCCATTAATTTTCGATTCAAACGATCCAGACCGGGAAATAGAGACTCGATAAAGGATCTTGTACGAGGGTGCAGAAAATATGACACGTTTTGCATTTCGATTGAAGTGCTAATTGGACGACTAATTAAAACAATGATCAGTGAAATAGACCCAAATCTTCTCAAGAGGGGACGTGAAAAAAGAGCACTTTTGTTTCGCTTTTAACCCGCCGTTCGTTTTAAATTAGCGCGGAGACCCAGAAAGTTTAATTTATTCTTTGAATTTTTAATGGAGGTTCGTATTTTAATTAAAGTGCATTTTTCTTTTTTTTTTGGAAAAATGCTCGAGTTTAAAGGAACTTTTGGACATCAATGAGACAAATGTTATATTTTTATTTGCTTTCACTGACAGACCAAAGCAGACAGGAAAAGCTTCACTTTGTTCAGCTGGCTTGTCTGTATAAGTTTCTCATGGAATATAGCCTCTTTCGACTAGCAATAGCAAGGTGTCTGGTTAAAATTAAAAAAAAAAAATTCTTATTATTCTATTGTCCCACGAAAAATGTAGCTCATCGCATCGAGTGTCTAATTTAGATGTTATTTCTTTGAAAAAAATGCTATAGCATAATAAAATTTAACGTCGTACGATTGACACTTTATTAAAAAGTTACCCTAAAGCAGCTTTTAATTAAAAATCCTGAGATAATCTCAAAAGCCGCCTTCCCTTTGAAATTGTTGCACTTCCCTATTAAACTTATCTGCACACCTCGACAACTTCGATGAATTTTTAACGGCGTCGTAATTTAAAAGTCTCTCATAAAAACCGATTGCTTTATCAGATTTCCACTCT
The DNA here is from genome assembly GCA_917834065.1 of Ceutorhynchus assimilis. Classification (NCBI taxonomy): domain Eukaryota; kingdom Metazoa; phylum Arthropoda; class Insecta; order Coleoptera; family Curculionidae; genus Ceutorhynchus; species Ceutorhynchus assimilis. The sequence continues at coordinate 13,947,258 of OU892281.1, forward strand.
GGCCATTGAGATTTCGATTCTCTCAGGATTTTTATAGTTCTTGACGTTTTATTAATTTCGAGATTGTGCGGTTTTATGAAAAGCAATAAAATTGATTGGTTATAATCGGTTCGGGATGCGTTTATTGAATTCGAACGCCGTATTAATAATGCGGATTCAAAAGGCTCACCCCTCGCATAATGCGAAATGGGCGATACAAACCCAAAATACTAAATTATTAGTTGAACGATTACGGACCATATTGTTCGGAAGCAATTGAGCTACGGGTCTTAAACCACCGCTCCTGTTTGATTTATAAATGAAGACTTACACTTAACCTAATAGCAGCCTAAGGGGGCATTAGTCTATTAAGAGATGTTATGGTAAATTTTACAATACCTATTTTGTGTTGTGTGTCTCTATTCCCATCCTTCTTTCACCATTCACTGAATTATATTTTTCATATTATAAGCCTTTAAAATTATGAGTTGGAAACTGTAAAAGAGTAGAAAACTGATTCTTACCGAGGCAAAGGAAATTAGGTTCTCCTGCGTACTGGGGCGTGGGATGTGCAGCCTCGCTTGGCGTTAAAGTCTGGTCCGGCAACAGATATGGACACTGTTGCTCCACGTCCTGGCACAGATTCAGGCAGGGAGGTACGCGTCCACCGCCCGATCCGTAGAAAGGCACCAGTGCGCCGCAGACCCAGCGCCGGTACGCTACCTAGAACCAAAAAAAAAAAATAGTACCTAATTTGCATTTTCTTTGGAGGTAAAGTGTAAAACTGCTATTCTTTTGAGGACATTGTACCAGAGATACCAAGTACTAAACTAAGTAGAGGCTGCCCCAAGCAGCATTTAATTGAAGGGAACTGTAAAGTTGTGGTTACTAGTGACGTCGACGTTAGTGCTACGATCCCATTATGTGCCAACGACCAAAAATTACTACCCCAACTATGTGGTGGGTCCGTAGCGATGTAATCACCGCTAGTTTATAAGATTTGTTCCTGCTTACTTCACTTGGGCCTATTGTAACATTTGAAATGTCACAAAAATATGTTTATTGTTCTTAATTATTTTTATATATTTTGGACTCATTTAAAAGTACTATTTCGTACACCTAGCGACATCTATGATTCTGCTGACTAGTTTTCCTAACCTAATATCGAGAATTCTGTTATTTCCGAGAAACCTGTAGCGCTGTCATTTTTATAATTTCGACAGGCTTGACAGACGAAGAAAGAAAAGACAGAACCAATTTGGGTACTTTTGACTTGCCTTTTTCTCTTTTGTCTTGGGACCGAAACGGTCGTCCAGATTTTCAGAATCTTAAAATCTTGTCATTGTTTTTGGCCATCGAGCCCATAGTTTTGTAAGTTAACTAGTCAGAAGAGTGCTTGATTTTGTCTACTAGAAAGTTTCCTGGAAAATCAACTGATTGTTGATTTTTGTGAAGATTTTGGAAAGTGAGGTTACTATCAGCCGTTCAGGTATGTAAATCCCTTTTTCTCTCTGATCAATGAGTTCTTATATTTCCTCAATTCATTCAGGAACCTTGGGCAGGACGAAAAATCCGCGCCTGCACTTCTTCAAGTGAAAATTGACGAATTTGAGACCACGCTGTCCTGGAAACTCAGAACAAATCGGGGCCCCCTTTTTAAGGAAAGTTTGTGTCCTGTTAGAAGTTGATCCTCGACCATTATTTGGTTGTCTCTAGCCAGTTTGGTACCTCCAGATCTCAAATTTGTGAAAACTTCCGAGGCTTTACAAGGATTCCGTCCAGGCTTGTATAATTATTTACCTATGGACGTCTTCAACATGCCATCCTAATTACCATAACTTTTCTTTACCTTTTCTTTATCGCCCCCTATCGATTAGCTTTATTAGCTAATTAATATCTTTGTGAATCTTAATTACCGGAACTTATTTTTTACCTATTTTTTATCGCCCCCTATCGTTTAGCTTCATTAGCTTATTCATATGTACGTGAATTCAATTACCGACTTAATTTATTTACCGTATATTAGTGTGTAGCTAGAATAGCTAACTACTGTTTTAAATACAAATATAGAGTTAATTAATTAATTATTATCAGAGTCAGCTATGGACTTTTATTATCGTTTTCTCAATAATTATTTATTATCCCAATAAGTATGCATTATTGTGATTATTGTAAATTTATTTCCGTAATATCGAGTACTGATCGATATAATATATTGTGGATTCATTAACCTTTAAAAGGTTAATTTAACTTTTAATTTCAAATCAATAACGAGGTAGTTTTACAAGGTTAACTAATGTAATTTTAGTTTTATGTTTGCCTATTTTGAACTTTAAAGGTAAGAAGGTAGAGCTCTTCCCGAAACCGTGACCCCTTGATTCCACTTAACAGGTTTTTGGTATTTATAACTGCCTAGGAATTATTTATTACCTTTCTGCATTGATTAATTTGTTTTTCATTGGTTTAATTGACTTTGAGTCACAAAATTAAAGGTTGATTGTATTTTGACTTCAACATTTATACTTAGGTGATTCTCATCGTAGGTATTTATTTAATTGTTTTTAAATTTCAATCTTTTTATATACCTATTTAAATTAAGTTTTGCTTCCGTAAGCTGCTTAATTTTTCTAATTAAAATTGGATAGGTACTGAACAATAATCGCCTTTAAATAATTTATCTGTTTCAAGGTAATGAACAACAAGTTCGCCATCCGGTCAACAAATTGTTAAGGAACAACAAGTTTGCCATTTGGTTAATAAATTAATGTTTTTAGAATTCGAAAACTTGTGTTTTTATTTTTGAATTTATCTTTTTAAATAATAGCTAATAGTGTCTAGTTTGGCTATTCTTTTATAATCAAAATAATTTCATACAAACTAGACGCCCTCTCTTTACTGTACCAATACCAAGGACCACCCCAAGCTAAAGAACCACTGAGCATAGTTGAGCACAATTATGAGCATTCTTTTGTTTCGACGAAAGAGCGCTTACACTATTCGCCTTTACCTAGATTAAAGTCAACGTTAAGTGATTCTTATCTTCAGATACCAATTAATAATTAGTTACAAATTCACCTTGACGCGATCAATAAGAAATTAACTCCGAAAATCTCCTGAGCACCTCCTTAGGGCCTTGCTAAATGGGGTTAAAATGTCGCCAGGTATTATTTAATCATTGTAAGGCATCCGGTAAAATGTTGACCTGTCTGAGCTTTCAAGAAAATATAAACTATTATTTTAAATTGTATAATGCTGATGTAAACCTGAGTAAATAATTAACAAGTCTAAATTGGCATAAAAGAAGAGAAAGAAGAAGAATTCAATAATTACCCGTGTTGAGACTCTGTAACCTCAAAAAACAAGTTTCTGTGTTTTTGCAAGTCGAGCTCACGTCATCTTGGCGTCCTCTTTGCTTTGTACTTAATGAACTGTTACAAGAAAAGCCCCGGGATAGACTTTAAGTCTTCCATTCTCGTGTATAATTCCCGACTATTCATAACTCTTAAGAAATTCTAATTTAACTTTAACCTACATTTGGTCGAGTAGTAGCGACTTTTCTCTTAGACATGCTTGAAAATAGACGTTCATCTGACGAGGCAGAATTTAGCAGCTTAACGCTTAACTACCTCTGTTGTATCTCATTAAAACGATTGATTGTCGATCGATGTTCTACCTCAAATATTCGACTAACTATAATACAAGTTATAACTTGGTAAATGTTGCACGGCAACAGTTAGTTTCCGGGGTTTCAACTTTGACATTTCGGTGTTTGGCAAACCTTAAAGATCGTAAAGTGTGGCATTTTGGGGTTTTATCGCTTTAAGTCGTGAAGGATGAAATGGCATAAGGATTTTGATAATGGCTTGCACTATACAGTGTAACTCAAATAATTTAATTAATAGCTGAATCATTTTAACTATAGAACATATTTCTTCTTCAAATGCTGTCTGGTAAACGACGAACTGCTTGTATTAGCCACAAAAATAACCAAAAATACACGCAAATTAATCAAACCATTAGGTCCACCAAATATAGTTTGACGTATTAATTACGGGGCAGTTATTAGCGGTAAAATGGTTAATATCAACAGTTGGTTAAGCTCAACTTTGACCTTTCGGACTTGCGACTGCATAAAACTTAACAACGTCCTATCATAAAATATTACGACGTGTGCCCGCGCTCCTTTAAAAGTTTTCAAAGCTGGTGAAAAGGCATTTTGATTTGAGATGTTACCCTGTTTACTACCTACTTGGACTTCTTTTCATTTTATGGGGTTTAATTGTTTCTACTCTAGCATAAACAATTTATTGAGTATTGTTTCCAAAAGGTTTTTTTAGGTTTAAACTGGCAAAAGACAAGAAACTTTAAACTCTCCAAGATGTATGCGACTAAGTTCGTCCCAGTTTTGTACCTCTTCAAAATTAGTTTTCCTCGAGTTACGGGTTCGAATATGAACTTTGCAATAACAGGCACCTATTTTAGTGCCATGAATAGTTTGAAAGTTTGGCGTTTATTTGATTTATTAAAAGACAAAATTTCTTTGTAACATATTTTCTATAGCATATCAAAAGCATTTCTGTATTTAAACATCAAAGAGAGACATTTTCTGGTCTGATATGGGATAAGAGTTTTTTTTTGGGGGGGAAATTTATTTAAATCGGAAGTAATGCGTGTGATTTAAAGAGGAAATCCGGTTGATTTATGACTATCAGGAGAGGAAGGGCGATTTTTCTTTTTGGCAAAGAGATAAAGTTTGTGTTTAGGGTGTTGATGGAAATAGGTCATTGGGTTAAGGGGCACTTTAGCATATGTCAGGGATTTTGATTCGGGCACATTAGTGTGAATTCAGTCACAAACCAAATGTAAATCTATGTTGGTTTATCTGGTTTTTGAGGATGAATAATAGTTATATTTGATACCAGTGTAGTATAAGCGTAATTAATGCCACTATTGGTGAAAATGAATTAAGTATCGGATTTAAAAAAGAACTCAATTTGTTCGTCCGTAGATATAGGAGAGACTAAAGTGTAAAGTTACCTGTCCCTTGTTCTTTCAAATTTAATTTTATGTAACCCTTTTTAATGTTGACAGTCTGGTGACTAGCATTTAAAATACAGGGTTCATAATATTAGCAATTATTAAATTATTACACTAGAGGGCACGATTTTCATTTAAATTTGACGTACTGGTTAGTACCAACGTTTCCCGTTGAGAGGAAGCGCTGTCCACTTTGTCCATTTCAATTATTTTTTTTGAATTGTTTCGTCGAGCTGCAAAGTCGATCGGCTGAAAATCGCGATTTTCTCGAGACAACCGTGCCTTAGAAAAATGAAGTACCTTATCGACCTTCAGGCATTATTTTATCTTAACGAAAAAAAGTTGTGTAAAAAAATTGAATCAAAACTCTTGTGATTACCATTTTATTTAAGTTAGAATTTCAACTCCCCTCGTGGTAAGTTTTTTTTTTAAAGTAATAGCTTTTCAAGGAATGCCATATTACTTAGGGTCTTTCGAAGAGCCGTTTCTCTCAACAAATCCATTCCTAAAAGGCCACATTTTCAATAAGTACACCATTTCCCTGGAGTGTGGCATAGGGCTTCTGAAGAGATTCCTAGAAGAATCAAGACCCTCACGAGTCAATATGTGTGCCCCACATTCGACGACAATTCTAGTCCCTTATCTACCTGGATTCTAGGCTAGAATCTGCAAGTTCCATGTTCAAATGACCGAGGATGGATAGCTTCCGTGATCTACCTAAAGTTTCACTAATAACTTTTAATACCTCAAATAACAAAATTAAGATACTTTTTTATATGATTTTCATACACATTTAAAAATCTCTTATTCTTGACAGGCGATGGTGAAAAATTTACTTTCGATTTATCGAATTTATTATGGATTTTTCTTTGCATAACTTTTAATATTGCCTAATTTTTTATCATTTTTATCAATAATAATCGATAAGTAATCTAAACAAAAGTCAAGGTTGGACAACATGTTCTAAATTTAAAATTGTTGAGTAAGAGCCTACTGTCGAAAATTGATCAATTTTTAACCCGAGCTACTTAAACTTATATATTGGAGGATTTCCCTTATGTCTCCAGACCATTTAACTAAACCAACTTGATTTTTTACAGGTACAAATTGTTTTTTTTTAAATTTATTTTTTTGCAGGAGTTGACCATATTTATCAATACAATTTTCCAATCAGTCACTTTTTTTAATTAGTTTTCTGGAAACCTGAATCTTTCATATTTGCATTTCCTGATAATGATATGGCTAGCAACTGTTAATGAATTTTTATGGCAAGTATATTGAGGTGCATTGTTATTGTACTATTATTCTATTTTTTTTGAGCTTGACGAATCTGATTGAAAGTTAACCTCTTTTATTTGATTTGATCTAAGGTGTTTTACCAACAATAATTGATTTTATATTTTGAAATAATTTAATGCTGGATTTTTGACTGACTGTGAAAATATATACTATTTTAATTTGAAATTTACTTAATTGTCTTATTGGTTTACCTATATGTCAAGATTTGAGTTATGTGCCTTATTTATTTCCTTTTCAGAATTACCAATTATCGTTTGCTGATTATTTTTTATGCCTGTTTCTGAATTTTCACCCTTCTATATTTTAAGCAAACCGAGCATATTATGGGCCTCTTGTTAATTCATTAACAAAAAGAGTTACAACATAGGTAAGTGAAGTTTACATTAAGTGAGGCAAACAAGATGGCGCTGAGTGTATTTATAGACATCGATGGGGACTCTTCATCTCTTTACGAAGACGGTCCCGGGAGGCTTCAGTCAGACTGAGCGATGAGGGACAATGAGTTCATAGAGGGCTGAGCATGGGACATGCAATGATACTATCAGGCAGAACCCCCTTCTGACCAGAAGGGATGCAATGTCAAAAACTTCAGCCCCCCCCCTAAAAAATACAAGGTTGTCATCCTGGCAAGGGACGACTGGCTCTCTAATAGAAGAAGATGCAGGGGATATGAGTAGAGACTTGTAGCGAGAATCAGTCTTGCAACTTGGGTCGATACCCAACGATAAACTAGACTGAGATCTACGTCATACGAGGAGTGCTCAGGAGAATTTCCGGAGAGTTTGCTTGGGCAAGAATTTTTATGTGTTGCGATGGACAGGCAGCACTCTGAGCCCTTTGCTCAGAAAAGGTCAACTCAAGGCTCACGCATGACTGTATGACAATGGGATCCTTGAGCAAGAGTTCAAAATAAGAACAGGCAACACGGAACAAATAATTAAAAGGAAGCGAGTCAAACTAACCACAGACCACAATGAAGAAGAAATTTATGAAAAACTAATACAACTGAGGACAGATACAGAAAACGATGAAGAAATAACGATGCACCAGATAGAAACCATGAATGTGGAGAGGTATCAGAAGATGGCTGAAGCAATATTTTTTGGCGCAAAAACTAAAATAAAAATATATACCAAAACAAATACACAAATAATAAAAGAAAATAGAGGAAAAAGAAGTTATGCAATGACAGTGGACAGTAAAAGTAACTGATTTGAAGATACTTTGAGAGATGTTAAAGAAGCTCCCAAGGGAAAAGGATAAGGCAAGTGCATACAGGGCATAAGAAGCACAAAAGAAGGAAAACTTCTAATAACGATGGATAAGGATCAAACTGCAGCCGAAAACCTACAAAAGCTACTAAAAACAAAAGACAATGGCATAGAAAGAAAGTACAAAATCTCAGAAGATAGAAGACAAACAGAAACAGTTCTAATTAGGGAAATAGATGCTCTGGTAGAGAAAGAGGAATTAATGGACCCACTGAAAGAAATCATCGAAGACATGGAAAACAAAATGGTGAAACTAAGCGACCTAAGACCAACGGCGGACAACACACAATCGGTATTCTTGAACATAAACAGAAAAGATGCAGAAAAATTATTAGAAGCAAAGGAGATCAGGGGTCGTATTTTCGAATTCATTCGAGTACATTTCGTACACGAAGTCTGACTGACAGCAATGTAAATTAAATGGGGAGCATTCGAAATCGAAATTTCGTATGCGAGAATATTGGAAAATTCGACCTCTGAATCGGACTAACAAGATGCAAGGTGGAAAAAAAGATCAAGATGCAGCGATGCAACAAATGTTGGCTGTACGACCATACACAACAGGACTGCAAAGGACCAGATCGTTCAAAACTTTGCTACAATTGTGGCAAAGAGGGACACCTTCAGGAAGAGTGCAAAGAAGAAATCGATTGCCCCATATGTGAGAGAGCAGGACATAGAGCAGGCACCGGTCTATGTAGGATGTTCAGAGTACAACTCGCATCGGCGAGAAAAGAGAGGGAAAAGCAGGACCGAGCTAACTTAAAACAATGGACATAAGAACGATAGAGGTTCTACAACTGAACCTTAACAGATGTACAGCAGCACAAGACCTCCTCATAAATACTGCAAAAACCTAAAGGATAAACGTTCTTATAGGACAGGAACCAAACCTGAAATCGGATGCCTAAGACTACTGTGATATAGTGATGCTTTTATAAATAATAACAATCTAACTGTGATAAAAAACCTTAGCGGGAAAGGATTTGTGCTTGTACAGTTGGACCTGTGTGCTTTTGTCTCGTGTTACTTCTCACCAAATGGCAAAATTGAGGAATTTAGAACATTGCTAGCAGATATGGCAACACAACTGAGAAGACTAAAAAAGAAAGTGATAATAGGGGAAGATAGTAACGCAAAGACACCCATCATAGGCTCTAAGATTATAAACCAAAGAGGAAGAGTTTTCGAAAAATGGATAATGACTAACAACCTGATCGTCATAAATCAGGAAAATCCACCAACTTTCAACGGTAGGATGCTCCAGAATCGACTTTAGGGATAGCAGAGAAGACATGTCAGGAAAAATACATTCCTGGAGAGTTGACATAGATTCTGAAAACTTAAGCGATCACAACACGATACGGTAATGCATCGAAAAGAATGACAGTGACAGTAAATCGATTCCAGACTATTCCAGAGCAAACGGGATAGCGCGCTCAACTCCAAAAGGAATAGGGAAGTTTGCTAAGGAATGTGAGGGAATGTTTGCAAATGCCTTAGGAAATGACTGCGATATCACAGCGGAAATAATAATAGATAACATTTTTAAAAAAATCGACAACTGCTTTTCTAAGAAATGCGGAAATAATGGTAAACGGACTCCAGCATACTGGTGGAATACTGAGATCGCTGACGAAAGATCCTCGTGCATCAAACTGAGAAGAGAACCCACTCGAATTCGAGCCAGCGGAAATGCCCCACCAGAACGAGTAGAAGAGCTGGAAACACAATATAAAGCGAAGAAAAAAGAACTAAAAAGACTTCAAGAGCAAAACAGAGAAATTGAAAAAGCTGTGCAGGGAATTGGATGAGGACATCCGGGGGAAGGCATATCAAATCGTGACGAAGAAGCTTAGGTTCAGAAATAGAACAACACAGACGAAAAAACAGTAAAGGAACAAGTGGACAAACTCTTCAACCGAAAAATGGCGATAGGAATTACATCTGCCTATAGAACGGTGGCAACCACGGCCGTGGAGGTAATAGCAGGACAGCCCCCCATAGACCTATTAGTTAATGAAAAGGAACAAATGACGCAGAACACAAGACTGCAGCAAGGGCAGAGCTGATGAGAAGGTGGCAGGAGCTATGGGCACGATATGACGGATGGGCAAAGTTTTTTGTGAGAGATGTAGAAGAGTGGACAACGAAGAAATTTGGAGAGGTGGACTACCACATTACAAAGGCGATGACGGGCTATGGCATTTTTGAAAGCTACTTAAAAAAGTTAAAGCAGCAGCAGTGATGAATGCTGGTATTGTGGAGAGAGGAACACTCCGGAACATACTCTGTTTTACTGCCCCAGATTCGGAGCACACCGTTTCACAGCGGCCGTAAGATGTGGAGAAAATTTAACTAGAGAAAATATAGCAGAGATAATGATGAGAAACGTGACATACTGGAAAGACGCCACAGAAATGTTGAAAGCGATCATGAAGGAAAAGGGTGAAGAAGAAAGACGGAGACAAGCTCCCTAAGAATATATACACAGACATACGTAATAGAGACAAAAAAAGGGGCATGACAGGCAACCAGCTGGCTCCTGAAGGTAGCAAGTCTGCTTTTATTGGACCAGAGCCTGCACTTGAGGTTGCTCCCTACCAAATGACAACCAAGATCAGAAACTGGTCCAACGAGCAGTTCCAAGACGAATGGCTGGATCAAAAAGGTCTCAGACAGTCAAGTATCTTTATACTGCAAAGAGGCCAAAAGCCTCCTAAAACTAAATAGGAGCCATTAGGTAGATACTACATTCATCAGTAGCGATGAGTCGTATAGAAACAAATTTATACCTTTGATATAGTAAGGTAAAAATTACCTAGTTATTTACATTACTAGTGGAATGATGTATATGCCGAAAGAATAAAACGTTGTAACGTTTTTAATTACTTTGAATTAAAAAGATGTTATTTCTTACGGTAGCTGTTCATCGGAAAGCATTTCTGGTCGTCTTTAAGGAGAGTTTACTGAGGGCCCACGAAGTTTTTATTTATAAGGTCTCAATTATGTTTACTAATAGTTCAATGAAAAATTACAAAATCTAGTATGTCAATTTAATGAGAATCATAAATGTAAGAATAATTTGATTCCAACCCAGTACTTAACTAAATATTATTGTGTAAAATAATAATAATGATCGATCATTTTATTTAAATTGGGACCCTTTCTACTAGTCTATCTGCCCTTAAAACTCCTATGCTCAACCGGACAGCAAACTGAACATAGAAATGAGTCATTCCATTTATTAGGAAATACTCAATAAAACTATGAAATTACCTCGTTGGGTCTATCTGCTCTGAAAATTCACATGCTCAGCCGAACAGGGAACTGAACCTAGAAATGAGACATTCCAACTAGGTAATGCTCAATAAAAAATATAAAACGCTTCGTTGAGTCTTCTGCTCTGAAAATTCACATGCTCAGCCGAACAGCGAACTGAATATGGAAATGAGACATTCCAATTGGGTAATGCTCAATATCATATTTAATATAAAAGGTAAAATTTCAACGTAAAGAAACCTGTGGTTACTATTTCCAAGTCGAGGTGGCAGCAGGGACGATAGGCACTATCCATCAAGGACCATGAAAGTGACCTCAGAAGTAAGGGAATAGGAAATTTAGGAAAGCATGCCTCTTTAGTGACTGGGCTGAATTCTAGGCCTGGATGTAGGACCCTATCAGAAAACTAAATTACTGATGGTCTCTTTTTGAAGTGAATACTTCTTTGGCCGCATGAGAGTGATTTTTCAAGGTCGCGTCACGACACAATTTATAAAATTTTCGTCTCGCAAGTGAGATGAAGCATATGAGGGAAAGAGAGTAAGTATTCACTTCTATCACGTGTACTGTGCTGCACGCGACTTTTTTTTTATTAAAAGAAAGGTGAAATAGACAAAAACTTGTCTTGAATTTATAATAAGACACAAAAGTATATGACTCACCCTGAACAAGGGGCTCCTTGTATACCATAATATGGCACACAATACAGGCACTGGCATCACCAGAGGTGGTTGCAGATAAAGATAGGCTGGAGAAATAATTATAAACTCAAGAGATGTTCAAGATATAATAGGATTTGTCACATACCTGGCATGTTCCAATAAAATCACAAAAAAATTGCCTATCTATTTAATTAGCCATAAATGGCACTCCGAACCACAGAGAGAAATTTGAACGATTTACCCCTCCAAGAGACTTTTAAGAAAACCTAGCACGTTCGCCACAAAACAAAAGGGCACGCTGACGTCACTAACGCCGAGTCGCTTAACCAAGCTACTAAGAAAGAGTGCCCCGTTGTCAAGCAAGGTCGAGTGCAATGCAAATAATTGCAGGATGAAGCTAGCTGAAAAGATGGCGCTAGCGACTGGGACGATTGGTACCTATTATTCGGAAGGATATAGAGCTGGGCAAAAATCATTGAATAGAGATGGTATGGTGCCACCTGAATGGAAGTAGTACTTACATAAAAATCAGGTTGACTCCTAATTGCAATCTAAATACCGGTAATTACAATCAAAAACACCTAAAATATAATAAATTCACATGCTTAAAATAATAATAAAATGATAAAGTAGCTTAATTGCTACAACGTCCATTTCCATCTTTGATTTTTCATAATATAGGTAATAAACAAATACCTAGTTTCTCAGAACATCCATTGCCTGAGAGAAAAAAAAAAGAACACAATCAACTTCCCAATTCTAATGATGAATGGAAATATTTAACAATAAATCAATCAATAAAAAACCGTATCGGAAAGCCGAAGGGTACATCAATCACACGTTTCATTTAGCATAAAACAAAATGCGAGAATATTGGAAAAAATACCCGAATTAATCAATTGGAGAAATAACAAAATCAATTCTAATTGACGTAGAAATGTGCTCCAGGAATTTTATTTTTTTGGAGAGCTCCGAACATCTTATGTGTACTGTCAGCACGAACAAACGATCTATATTTCGCGCTCTGAAATTTTCTTTCAAATTATGTTGTGACGAAACAGTAAGCAGATTAAGGTAACTCTGAAATTTTGATGAGGATAAAATTGCTGCAAATAAATAGGGGATAAATAGGACATTATGTAATAGTAAAGACTCTTATATCGTGTAAGAGGCACAATGAAAATCGGTGACATATCAGCGGTATATTAAGTTTTCTTCATGGTTCCAAAAAAGTGTTCATCACATACACAACAATTATGATTTTGCTTTCTGAAATCAGCATAAATTCCCAAAAGTAAACTTAAACTTTCCTGTATCCCGTCATGTTAGTGAAAACTTGATTCCATATTACGAAATGACGGTGTGTATAGAAAATACCCAACGGAAGATAAACAGGAGGAGGAATTGTTCAGGTACAAAAGCCTTTTAATTGTTCGGTTACACAGGCTCTAGTTACTCTGCAGCTTTCAGGCTAACAAATGCTTGTTTTCCCGTCCGGAAGCTTTCCTTGATAGAAGACGTATTACGTTCCAGACTTGTTTGAATCCCAGGAAATTTATAGTGCCCCGAGGATAAATTAGGATTTTTTTTCTTTAGAAATAATACGTGTACACTACACTTCAATGGAGCTAAATTTGATGTTTAATTATTCAAACAGTTAACACCAATACTGTTATTGATAGTAGTTCGCGTTTAATTTGCTTTAATAATAAATATCTGCTCTGATTTCAATTGGATTTATGATGAAATTGGTTTAGAATAATAGGCGGAAAATGGCCATTTCCAAGTACAAAAAAAATCAAATGAATGAACTACCTACTGGATTTGACAGAAAAATAAAATTCAATCAGGGCCGACACTATTTTTTTTTTTCGCATTTGAGTCCCGATTCACGGGAAATTATGAATAAATATTGCCCCGGCCTTAATTAAAACAGCAAACCCCAATGAATGTTTTGTTCCATTTGTAACATGACAAATTACTCTGGTCAATTGATGCGGTATTATTGGACGATAGTGACAACGCTTGTAATAAGTCACTTGAGTAGTTTATTTTTCAGATCTATTAGGTATCTGGAAAATGATTTAACATCTCTAACTCCTTGGTTACTACACAGAAAATTTTCAGCTCAATATGGAAAGTCAGTTAAGAAAATTATTATTATGAAGAGACTCCCTTAAGGAGTCGCTGGTAAGGGAGCCTAGTAATCACTGCTTCCGTTCCCTCTCAATGGAACGAGGATGGTAGATGAAGCTAAGGATGACTCCATGTGGATGGGAGCCACAATAAAACTCCCCCCAAGACAAGGTGGAGCAGCATGGGCCGAGGACTGCATGTCAAAGGAAAGCTTGGCCAACACTATGCGAAATCTGGGAGCCCGGCCGATAGACGAGACGATAGAGCACATTCTCTGTGACTTCACTGCTCTTTCGCCAATACGCAGAGCCAGATTAGGCCAATTGTACCCATCGCTAGACGAGATCAGAGGCACCGCCTTCGATGAGGTCATCGCCTACGTGGAATCGCTAGGCTGGGTGACGAGCTAAGGATGACCTCTCCGCTTTTGGAGACGCACAATGGGCCTAATGTGTCCTAAGTGCTATGGCATACCTTACCACCCTCCCAAACTCACAGATACAGATATTATGAGAGAAAAATTCTCTCTGTTCTACCGTTGAACAGAGACCAGCTAGTGCGTCTGGGAAAATCGCACCGCTCTATTTCTTTAAATTTTACAAATACGCGTCCAAAGAGCGCCGGAAAGAACTTCGCCTAAAGCTAAGCAACCCTCTACAAAGAGGACGATGACGGAAGAGGACGACAATTTGTCCGTTGCTTCTTTTGCAACCGAGGGTTCCACGGTTTTTTCTCTAAAGGAGAAGACTAAGGACCTGAAGGCTAAGTTACGGATTTTCAGTTTCAGGGTCAGAAAACCTTGAACGAACTATTTTCAAAGCTGAGCATAACGAAATATAGTATTCGTTATGTCAGAAACTCGACAATTATCTACTGTGAGCTTATCCAGGACTGGCAGACTTTGCTTCGCGCTTCGCAACTTCGAGGCGGATGACATGGAGCATCACACTTACGCCGAAAAAACAACAAAAGGGCATGCTTTTGTTCTCCGGGGACTTGAGGGCGATGTCACCACCCAGGAACTGATTGAGGACCTAAAACACCAACATCAGATAGAGGCAAAGAACGTATTCAGGATGAAAACCAAGTTCGAGGCCATGTACTTGGTCATCCTGGATGCGAAGTACACTCTGAAGATCCTCAATCAGCAAGTAAAGGTGATATCAAATGTCCGAGTCTACTGGGAGAACAGAAAATCCGAAAAGCCAGTAATGCAATGCCGGAGGTGCCAAGGTCTGGGACACGCTGCTACGTATTGCAAAAGGGCCGTAAAATGCAGCAAATGTGCAGAATCGCACGAAATTACGGCCTGCCAAAGCGATTTCATCAAATGTGCCAATTGCGGGGGCGAACACCGCAGCATCAATGAAAACTGCCCTGTTTAAGTACATAAAATCAGGCAGTTAGAACCCCGCAAGAGGTACGTCCCAGCACCACCACCAAAAACTCCGGCAGGGCAAAACAGAGCGAATGTTGCTGCCGATCTCCCACAAACTTCTGCAACGAGCCTGGTACCTCGGCTGATGCCCGAGAGGTACGACGTCGACTTTCCTGCGCGCCGAAACAGACCTACCCCTAGGTCTCAGACCCTACCAGTTACCACTAAGAACAATCTACCAGGAGCGGTAAGCGACAACTAGGCTGACTTTCTGAAACTGGCCACTACGATGAGTGAGCTTAACTCACTCATCAATATCTCAGAATTACTGAAGGCATTAAATTCTTACATCACGCTCCTTAAGCAATGCAATGGTGACAAGGCCCAAATCCTACAAGTCACCATGCAATTCTTCTCAAACGAAATTCACAGCTTCGACTTTTGAATGTTCCTAATACTAAGTTGGAACTGTAATGGAGTCAAATCCAAATTGGGTGACTTATATCAGACTATAAACCATTACAGTCCCAAAATAGTCTTTTTGAACGAGACTAAACTGCGGCCAAACGACAAACTCAAACATAAACATTACAGCACTGAAGGAGCCGCTAGGGTCTAAAATAGGGGAGGGGGTGTTGCCTGCATGATCCACAAATCAGTTCGATACAGGCATATCAACATAGTGGCAACTAACATTGAACATGTTACCATTGAGTTGGACAACAACCTCTGGATTTCTGGAGGTTGCGCCCCCTCTAACAGGTTGAGATCAGCCAACGACGTAGGGGTCTTCTTCCCCAGGAACAGTAGAGGGTTGCTGGTAGGAGACCTCAACGCCAAACATACAAGTTGGCTGAACAACAGCAACAATTGGGCAGGCAATACTCTTTTCAATAACTTCATGAATAACAGGAATGTGCAACTTCACCACCCCAACAACCCTACCCACTTCCCTGGCTCTGGCCTAACCCCATCCGTAATCGACGTTGCACTTTCCAAGGGGCTCACAAATATCGAGGTAAAAACAAAGGACCTACTCGGCTCAGACCACCTACCGATCTTCCTGTACTGGAAAAACCCACCAATACTAGAACAATCTAAGGTATATTCGTACAGGAATTTGAATTGGCCAAGGTACAAACAAAAACTAAACGACATAACAGTCATCCCTGATTCTATTTCTAGCATGCCAGAACTTGAGAGGCAAGTAGACATCCTTTCTAAAAACATTCTATCCGTTAGAGACCAACTGGCCCCTAAAATCACCCCCAGGCACAGGACTGACGAACTACCAGAATTCATTGTAGCACTCATCAAAGCACGCAACATGGTGAAAAGAGCATGTCAGAGGCGCCCCAACCCCCAGACCGAGAGATTCTAAGGCGAGATAGAGAGGGACATACGAAATCACAGGAATAAATCCTGGATGAAGTATGTCTCTACTCTGGAAGCCAAAGATGTGGAAGCTGGCGAAGAACCTCAGGCGACCAGGATCGCAGCAGGCAGACCTGGTAGTCGGAGGCGCCAGCTACTACAGGGAGATATAAATATAATATAAATATTTGCTGACCATTTCGCTGCGGTCTATGAGGAGTCTCCCAAATCTAAACGTAGAACAACGTAACATATCGAGGGTGACGGACGCTTTTGCCATGCAAAAATATCCTATCCCACCCAGAGTGCTACAACGGATGCTAACAACCCCAGCCGAACTGCGTAGCTTAATTAAAAAGCTACCCAACAGAAAGGCCCCCGGACCCGACACAATTAATAACTCACTTATTAAAAACTTGCCGAGGAAAGCAATAATACATTTGCTTCAAATTTGCAACGGGATCATGGTGCTGCAATATTTTCTGACAACATGGAAACACCCAAATATTATTGTTTTCTTCAAACCCGGCAAAGACATTACAAAACCGCAATCATACAGAGTTATATCCCTACTCAACTCACTGGGCAAAGTTGCAGAACGTTTGGTTCTCAGCAGACTCGCAGGCGCCATCAACACCCTACAGTGCCTACCCCCCAGAACAATTCGGCTTCCGGCAATAACATAGTACGACGCTAGCAGTAGCGAAGGTGGCTCAGGATGCCATTGCATCATTCAACAACCGAGAGAGCACCTTCCTACTGCTTCTCGACATAGAGAAAGCCTTCGACAAGGTATGGCACAAGGGCCTTATCTATAAGATGTTGGCAACACACAACCTTCCCCTCCACTATGTATCCCTTATAACGTCCTACCTAAGTAATAGATCCTTCGCCATTAGAATAAACAGCTACCTCTCCCAAACCAAACCCATTAAAGCTGGAGTCCCCCACGGCACCGTTCTCTCCCCAACACTTTTCAACCTATACATAGCGGACCTCCCCAAAAATCCCAACACAAACATAATGATGTACGCCGACGATACAGCAGTGTACACCAGCGCCTTTTTCGCAGAGGATGCGAGAAGGGCGTTGGAAAACCACATGGAACAAATCACGCCGTATCTGGAGAGATGGAAAATCACCCTTAACGCCACAAAAACGGAGCTGCTCACCCTAACAAGGAAACGAACGAACATCATTATGAATCCTCCCCTGTCAATTGGCGGCACGGCAATCGCCTCAAAAGCATCGGCCAAATACCTGGGGATAGTCCTGGACAAAACGCTCCGGGGCTACCCACAGGTAGCTCATTCACTCAAAAAAGCCTACGCCGCCGAAAGACTCCTTACCTCTATAATGAAACCAAACTCCGTCCTCAGTCCCAAAAACCGTGTTGTCATCTACAAATCGATCATCAGACCAACCCTGCTGTACGGGGCACCCGCCTGGAATTACATCTGCAACACCCAAAAACAGGGTGCTCAAAACCGCCCTTTCATTGCCCTGGGATACAAGGACAGTGGAAGAACACAGACTGGCGGAATTGGACACCGTCCTGGAATATTTCAACGAAGTCTCGTTGAAATTTTTCCGGCAAACAGCGCAAGGACCTGACTTAACCAAAAATCTTGCCTCCCTCAAATTCAACCCTGAAAATACCGATACACATCGGCCCATACACCACCGACTACCAATATACTACGACCGGCCTTGATCAGGAGATCAGAGACCGCAGGAATTTAGCGCCTCACGCTAAATTTAACGGAAGGTAGCGCTCAAACTCTACCCAACATCCGACCACTCGTACACTTGGTATAAAAATCAAGTGCCCGCAAGTGTTCATCAAGTGAGAATAAGACGCGGCTCGACCGGGGCCAAGAAACCTTGAATCACTCTCTGCTGTCCTACGACTTATATACCAAAGAAACGTGAAAAAGGGTTTTAAATGATTTTTCCCTTTATCAATGACAGGGCAAATACGGAATGACTGACTAAAAAATAAAATTACAGGAACACGATCAAAAGTCGAACCTAGAATTGAGCTATAAGGGGAATTAATGCCTCAGTAAAGTTTCAGAAAGCCTGGTTGTCGCTACTACCCCAAATTGTACCGTACCTGGTAGAGGGCCAAAATATCGGCCAATTCTATAAGGCAGTTAGGTTAAGGTAGCTTAAGTTGAAATGTAAATATTGAAAATAAAGAATTAATGTAATGTAAGAGAAAAATTCTGAAAAGGTAAAATGAAAAAGGTGTTTTGTCAATGCATCAGTTTATGGTGCGGATACCAAAGAAAGCGAACATTGGTTCAAAAGCAGTAATTTTTTTATGTAGAGTGCTCAGTTTCAAACCGAATTTTATGCGGAAAGAAAAGCTATATAACGGTCTAATAACGAGGTAAATAAAATTTACGCTGCCGCATAGAAGACAATAAATAAATACTGAATAATTTATTAGGTTCTAAAGTACTAAGCAGTAGTTTTATAGGATTTGTATATGTAGTATATCGGAGATAAATAAAAGAAGCTATAAAAAAAAAGATTAGGATGGAACAGTAATAAAACTGAGTGAAGACCACAATAGAGATTGTTTTCTCTTAAGGCTTAACACTGAAATCCAATTTAGATGCACTTCTATTCAAATATTCAAATTGTATATTAAATCCATCCAATTCTGATCTCATCCGACCTACTGTATAAAATTATTCCGCCGCTATGCAATAATTCACTAGTAAAACAGAGCATCTGCCTAACGAAGCAGTCGTTAATTACAAATGAGAGTGGCTGGGCATGAAGCTTTCATATCTATGTTCATGGAGAAGCCATTGTCAGTTGCAGGCTTATTTTCGAAATGTAGCGATTTTTTTTAGAATAAATATTGAAACAGGAAATTCTCGAATGGCAGCATTAAGTAAACCTAACAAAGAATAATAAAGAGCTGGAAGTATTTTATTTAACGTTGATCTGTTGGGTATATGTAAAGTGCAAATGTATTACTGTACAGTACTCTCTCACTCTCAATAATAATTCCTATTTGATTGAGCATTGAACTGAGCAAGAGTCATTTTATTTTGTACTCAAAACATGAAACTTTCTGAACCTAACCACGCCTTATGTAAATTTCTTTGTGAATAGTTCTTTCTCGAGAAAATTGAAAAAGGTTTGGCTTTTACATTTTACAAATTCAAATTTTATCAAAGAGTCTCAAACCCAATAAAGTCCGTAACGTAAGTTCTAACATGAAAGGTAACATGCCTTAATCGAATAAAGAATTTTTATTCTAGAATTTGAGGCGGCTATAAATATTTCACTTCGTAATCTGGCTCTTGACTGGCAGCTGGGCAATCTCTGATACGAATATTTATAGTAAGCTCATTTAGGTCTCATTTTAAAACTAATTGGCAAATAAAACCAGAAATTTATCCGAGGGGAATTTTCAAAACAATCCCCCGTTGGCGTGCTTGTTCGTGACTGATGAGGTAATTGCTTGGTTAACATTTTCCCTGGTCCACAGCGACCGATCGGATGTTTAATTTGTGTTTGTAAATTGACGCATATACATACTAATGTATTTTTTCTATTTCTAAAATATCTACCTGTTTTTGTTATAATTTTAAAGGATATTATTCTCAAATTGAACCAAAGCGAGAATGTGTCCCTAAACACTAAGCTCGCTCGCAAACTGCATAATGCTAAAAGCCGTGTATCGCCCCCGATCATTATGAACTCTGATATGCTGCCAAAAGCTGTATATCGCTTTTGAACAGCTCCGGCAATGCAGTTCACCATCCAATTATGGGTGTAGCAACAATAATTGTTCAGGCAGACGTGAATTTGCACCCTCTATGAATTTATTTTGTTTCTATGTTTACTTGGTAAAATTGTCCCATAAAAAATTCCTTTTGTACACTTCATTATCTTTTAAAATGAGCCAGATACGAAAAGCTGGAGGAGCTTTTATAACGTAATCACGCGAGCTAAATGTAGAGACCTGTTGAATGGCTTAACTACCTTCTACCTTAAATCTACCCACGCGTTGCATAACAAAAGCCTTTAGATAATCTGGTAATAATTTACAATTTAGTGTCAATAATAAACATTTTGTGGTTTTAAAAAACATAGACACATCTAAGTACAAACAAGTCTCGGTTACTGTTTACCATCCTTTAGCGAAAACTCCAAGCCACAGACTAGAAAACTTTCATGCCATGACACCACGGATAAGTTTGCTGAAACCTGAAACTCACTTCCAATAAATCGAAAGGCTGGGAAAATGGGAAAATGTCTTTCCCGTGGGACTGATAAACGTCTTGTGAATGAAAGTGATCCTAAGTCTTCAGGAAAAATATCAGTTCCTAACATGTAGAAACATCAAACTCAATATTATTTATCGAATCTAGACGGCTGGGGCCAAGTGCAAAGATATAACTCCTGAATTCGACATGGAAAATCTTCGTATTAATGTTGTTCCCATTATATTGTTCAAATAGTCTACAAAGCACGGATTTGATAATAACCGAGTCACAAAATTAGATTTATTTTTTGTGTTTTGAAAGTTGTAGCCTTCTTTTTCTAGATCCAAGCGAGAAGTTTTATGTAACACAACGTGTAAATGTCGAATATTTCGAAGCATTCAATACAAAAAAAAAAAAACGACCAACAAACCTTCTAAATTTCGGCGATCCCGAGTCTTTAAATTGCTTCTCCGGATTTCCAAAATTGATTTTATTCGAAACCTAAATCGCTGAAAACCATAATATTACACGGAGATGATGCCAAAACGAATATCGTTTAATGATTTTAATAGGTTTAAGCGCTTTTGTGCGGCTCTGATGAGTTGCCGTTTGGTCAGATAAAAGCGGGAATTATATTGTGCAATCGAATTAGTTGATCATAATAAGTGAAGTTGTGTATAATTGAAGAACTATTATTATTTATTATACAACCTCAACACAAAAATTACAAAGTATGTGTGTCGCTTCTTCTAAAATACAACCTGAATTTTTCAAATATTAAAGTTTCAAGAAAACATGTCACACTTTTTCAGTGCACAAGCAGCATCTTAATCAGTCTAGTAACACCACAAGGAGAGAGGAAGACAATCCCGGTCCCATTGGCCGGCTGAGGCAAAAGCACGATTGATTTATGTTGTCGGTTTTGTTCGGTCGAGTTTTAGAACCCCAACCCGAAAGAACAGGGGCTTATGAACGGGGATTATTTTGAAGAGGAAATAAGTTTACTTATTGATTCGTTTCGAGGTGGCGGATAATATTTTTCGTAATCTTGTAAATAATCCCGAGACTTGGCTAATGTGATTAGAGACGAGGCTGTTACATAAAACCAAATATTTATTCTGCACCCTGACATTACGTAAGCTTTAAGCTATAAGCAGTTTATGCCTCCAAACATACTTGAATGTTCTCATTAAAATTTTGATGTAGTCGCATTGATCTATTCATAAAATTTAATAAAATTGTGGTGCGAAAATAATCGTGGACCGGTTGAAATCAGGATCGATCTGATTACCAATTACAGGATCCATTTAACTTTATAATAACGCCAACGACGGGCGAATGGTCGATGAAAATTGACAGTCTATTAAGAACGAGAAATGGGAAAAAATGGGATACGATGGATTCTCATTTTCTCTTCCATGCATAATAGAATTTTTTTGACGTCAGTCATGATAAGGCCTCTACGATAGTCCAAGATATTATGTCGTATACAAAATTTCAAGATAGCGGCACTTAAATGAAGACTCTTTCTTCTTCTCAAGCCTATGGTGTAATTGGCTCTCAATGCTATTCTCATTTTTGGAGATTTTTCTTTCTAATTTGTTCCTCGGGGCTTTTCAAGGTCTTCTGACTCTGAAATTATAACCCAATCTCTTCTGAGGCTTCTGGTAATGATTCTTACAACCACTATTTCTTGGCAAGCATCTGGTGTCTGTGTTTTGAAGCTCTCTTCTCTTCTAGTATTGGTTGATTGTAGATTGTGGGGGAAGTCGTTGCAGCTTTCCAGCTGCTCAGCCCACTTCTTCTGGTGACAGTGTTGCCCCTCGAGGAATTTGAGACTCTTGCAAAATTGGGCTGGAAAGTCGCAGAGCAGGTGCTCTGCGGTCTTTATTGCGTTTGAGCAGGATCTGCAGAGATCGTTTTCTGTTCTGCCCATCAACCTTCAGTGGTATTTCACCAGGCAGTGTCCTGTGAGCAGTCCTACGACCATTCTGATTTCTGGTCTGCTCATGTTTAGGAGCTATTCAGCTCTTTTTGCTGGAAGACTAATAAACCTTTTTGACTATTTGTTGAGTTCTTCCATGATGTGGCTTTTCATTAAGTCACAATATAGCTCTGGTCCATGGTATGGTGTTGAGGCCCCTTCTTTTGCGAGGCCATCTGCTTCTTCGTTTCCTTCTATGCCTCGATGACCAGGCAGCTACATTACGTTGTATGTCACTTGTGCTTTCAGGGTCTGTTTACACTCCCACACCAGTTTTGAGCTGCATTTGAAAGCCCTTAAGACTTTTAGGGCAGCTTGGCTATCTGATAGTATGGAGATGAGTTTTCCTTTGAGGTTTTGGTTGAAACACTCTTATGCACATATGTTTACGGAAAGCAGTTCGGCGCTTGAAATATTGTAAGATGTTTGCCCAATGCCTAAAGTTAGGGCTGGAAATGCCCAGTCCAGCTCCTGCCGTTAGTTTGGATCCATCTGTGCATCACAGAGATGCATTGTCTGCTTGTGATTATTCTTTATTCTCCCATGATTGGCGTTCGTTTAGTACCACTGCGAATGGGATCTCTAAGTCCAATCTGACCATCATATGGTTGCTTGGTTTGCTGGCATTCTCCAGTTTATTATTTCAAAGATGCGCGGATGCCCCCTCAGATCACCAGGCTTGAACTGGTATGTTTGGAATAGCCTGTGAGCGCTGATTATTGCCTCCTTTATCACACATAGGTGAAGTGGAGGCATTTTATGCAGCGTCTCTAGGGCTGCGGTGGGGTAGGTCGACATTGCTCCCGTTATTCCTAAGCATATCAGCCTTTGTAGGTACCTTGCTCAGCTTGATCTGAGCGGTGACTTGCTGGGTTTTGGGCCACCATACCAATGAGGCGTATCTGACCATGAGCTTTATTATAGTTTGGTAAATCCAGAATACCATCTTTTGCTTTAGCCCCCATGTTTTACCAACCAGTTTGCGGCATGATCAGATGGCTGATATAGCTCTAGAACATGTTTTCTCTAACTGTTTGTTCCAAGTGAGTGTTTGGAGCAGGGTGACCTCCAAGTATTTCACTTCGTTGGAAAATGTTAGTTGAGTACTGTTAAGGGTGGGGGCTTTCAAATTTAGCTTCCTTCTCCTTGTACACGGGACAAGAATTGTTTTGCTTGGGTTGAGGGATAATCCCTTGCCTTCGTTCCAGTTTTCAACTATGTTTAGAGTACTTTGCATTCGGCTTGTTATTACGCCTTTATGTTTGCCCTTGATTATAATAGCCAGGTCTTCTGTATAGCCTATGACCTAGTATCCAGCACTACTCAGTCTGGTAAGGATTTTGTTCACCACTAGTGTCCATAGTAGTAGAGAAAGAACACCCCCTTGAGGACACCTTCTGACCGTGGTCAATTGGGTCCATTCTTGTAATTCTCTAGCGATTGATTGATGTGAGATATTGTCAAAGGCACCTTCTATGTCAATGAATGATGTGAGAGCGATCTTTTTGCACTCGATTATCCTTTCAATGTCTTTAACCAGGCAGTGTAAAGCACTTGTGGATTTGCCTGGCGGACAGGCAAATTGCTTTGGGTAGAGCGGTCTTCTCAATAGAGTTTCGCTTCTGATATACTGGTCAATTGCTTCCTCCATTGTTTTGAGGAGAAAGGAGATTAGGCTAACGGGATGGTAAGATTTTGCTTCGTCCTCAGGTCGACGAACAGTTTTTGATATGAATATAACATTAGCTTTCCTCCAAGATAGCGGCATGTGTCCTAGGATCAGGCTTGCGTTGAAAAGTTTTGGTAACCGTAGGTACCTTTAAGTACTCGTAGATTTTTGCAGAAAAGATCCCATCTTTGCCTGGAGATTTTTAAGGTCTGAAGCTATCAGTCGCCCATTTTATTCTGTTCATTGTGGAGATTTTCCCTGCCAGTCATTCCTCCCGTTAGGGCTATGAGACCTCTCGATGGCGGAGTGACCTGTTTCAGGGCTTCTACGATTACTGGCCCTGGAAAGTAAGTTTATAGCAGTACCTCTAGACTCTATATGGTCGGTACAGTATTTTCCGGTTGGCTTTTTAAGCAGACCAATTCCGTTTGAGTGGTTTTTTGAAAGGACTTTATGGAGACGTTGAGCTGGGGCTAATTCGTCTATCCGCTGTTACGAATAATTTATCATTTACGTAACATGTTCCATCTCTTCTTATTTTCATTATAAAGTTGTATTTTTTTCCATTTTAGAATCAGCAAAATAATAATTCCTAATAAAAATATCCACAAAGTTCAAAATAATTCAAGTGCTGCCATCTATCCATCATGTGCGTAAAATGCAAATATCTAGAATTCATTTACCGGTGCTGCCATCTAGTACCGGATGAGTTTTTTTTTTTAAATTGTGATAGTTTTCCTTGGCTATTTTTATTTGACATTCATTTGTATTTTCATTCAAAGAAATTATATTTATCTCACTTTTAGCAAATGGATATATTTCTGTCTTCTTCTCTCAGAATCAGAAGTTAGATTCTGAAATAATTATTTTTTGGCTTAATGGCCTAATTAATTAACGGTTTTTTTATTTTTGACATAACCTTAATTTAAATTATTATAATTTGTCAACAATTAAAATAATTCTAATGGATTTTTATCTATTCTCTTTTATTCCACGCGGTTTTTCATTGTGTTTTCATTGTAAAGTGAATATAATCTTTTGGGTGTACTCGTCTGATTGGTTGAACTGGTTAAAATGCAGTTAAGTATAAAAAACACAGGATCGTTTTCCTGTGGGCTTTGGTTTCTAAAACGTTCCCTTTTCCTCGACAGAAGTCTGGCAGGCAAGTCCTTTTTATTTTTAGTAATTTTTGCTCCTAATTTTTGGATTCTCCCTTCATTTTCAATATATTTTGCTATCAATTCATATTATCATATCATTGTTAAGTTTTTACCTGATAAATCTTATCTTATCTATTCTTGAAATATAATTATTATATTTTAGTTTTTTTTATCCAATTGTTGGCTTCTATTTTATGTGAGTGCTGATTGGTAGTACCACGTTTATCTGAGGTAAGTCAATTCAGATTTTTTGGACTTTAAATAGGTACTGCTGCTCTGGTTTTCAGAATAAATTGTTAGTGTGGAAATATTGGACCATTTGCTCTAAATAGAGTCGGTGAAAACCAAATTTGTGTGTCCATCCCTATCAACTCTTTATTGAATCCAGGCAGAGGCCTGAATAGCCATTTTCTGTTCGACTCCGTCAATTATTATCTCGACTAAAGAGAGTGATATTTTTTAATAGAAATCCAGACAGGTCAAAAATTCAGTTAAAACGTTTTAATTATTACATCTCAAGAATTTTGACATATCCTGGATTTGATTGATTTTACCGTCAGGTTTATCCAGTAGTATCTATTGTGGCTACCTTAACACGTTAGGCGCCAGACAAAATGTTGAAAAAGAGCCCCCGAGGCCAGGTAGTAATTTTGTCTTTTATTGGCTTATTAGTTTACCAATTGCATGGAAACATCTGTAATTTTGATTTTGACAGTTATTTCGGCAATTTCATTTTTTTTTTCTGGAGTGTCACAAGTAGATTAGTGTACCCACTATTGTTATTGTTTTTCTTATTTAATTTACTATTTCCTGCTTCTTCTGTTGTTTACAAGAATCTATCAGTTAGTTTGCTCTATATTTTAACAAAATTGTAGGTACACGTTGCAATAAAAATTTTAAAAAAATGCGAATATTTTTTCGAATCAAAAAAATCGCATATTGTTCGTCGATTTTCAACTGACACTTTCCGTATGAGGAGCGAGGGGGTATTTCATATGGCAAAAAGAGGTGTGACGTCAGGTAACCATTGGCGTTCTAATGTAGGGAGCCACCAGCTCACATTCCGTTCGAGTATCAGATTAAAATCGACAGACAATAGGTGAGCATGCCGCACAGGCCAGAGAGGTCCGCCTACCACGCTCAAACAGGCATCGGAAGGGAACGCTGGCTTCTGCGACAAATAATTTGGAATAAATACGCAGCAGTCCCTAGGACCTTCTAGGACCTCCATGGCGTTTGGCGGTCCCTAGGGACCGCCATGGCGCTTAACGTGTTTTTAAAAGGAAAATTTTGTCTATTTGGGGGAGAATCCAAAGATTCAATTTCTTATTGTTTTACCTTATTTTGTTCATATTTTTGCCTGCCAGAGCTACTGTCAGGAAAGCAGCATTTTGCTCAATCATAACGAGGATTTTAATTTAATCTTGTTATTATTTTAATTTTATTATTATCTTACCATTATTCTCAATTATTTAATAGTAGTTTTTTTATATTAAAATATTATTTTTTTTTTTTTCAACTTGCAATAGCTGTTCATACCTGATTCTGTTGGAAGGAAGTGTCTGTACAACAATCGTTTTATATTAAGTTTCAATTTCAATTTTCTTTGCAAGACACTCACTTTTTGACAGAATTCAGGGATTTAATATTCCAAATATTGGTGAACTTGATACTGCCTTATTCTTTTCTGAGTACCTACTCGACATAAAGATCACTGTTTGGAGTCTGGATCAGCTGGAGTGACGTCACCACAGAAATCTATTCTCTTCCTGGATACAGGAAACAACACGAAGAGCTCCAGTGCACAAAAGTGAAATCCCAACACCCATTGAAGAGCTCCGGATTGGAAAGGTACATGGTATCAGATTCACCGGAAAAACCAAGCTGTCAACACTAAAATTTTACAGAAAGTAACATTTACTGTTACTCTATATTACAGAACA
Source organism: Ceutorhynchus assimilis (assembly GCA_917834065.1). NCBI lineage: Eukaryota > Metazoa > Arthropoda > Insecta > Coleoptera > Curculionidae > Ceutorhynchus > Ceutorhynchus assimilis. The sequence continues at coordinate 13,974,664 of OU892281.1, forward strand.
TTGTAAACGAAAGAAAATTATTGTTTGTTGGATTTTGAGTGGTTTCATTTGCACATGAAGGGACTACACGTTATCTTAATTTTTTGAATTCCACGACCCTTGTCTTAAAGTAACAAATTCAATTAATTTGTAACACCCCTCGCAGAATTGTCTCCATGATTTCCTTTTTGATTTTCTCAATTCGCGATTGTACTTGTCTAGGACTGTTCTGTAATCTGCTCTAATATTGGTACTTGAAGCTATTTTTTCTCAAGAGAAAGCTCATATGTTTTTCGCAACTTCTGATATTGCTGTTACAACCTCTCCCAGAGTTATGACAGCTGTATCCAAAATCCTCCGAAAAAAAGTTTCAAGAAATATCACAATAAGTTTCACTATGTAGAAAAGCTTGAGAAACCAGAAGCTTGAAGAAATAAGAGTTATAAGTTGTGGTGATTCTTCCTGGAAGCTCTTTTTTCTTTCTTCTTTAAACTTACAGAGGTGGCCTTTTCTGATGATTCTGGTCAAATAAACCCAAAAATATTCACATTTCAAATAGTCTTTGGCCGTATAAATTATTAACAATCACAATCCTACTTTCTAAGACACTTAAATTTTAAAAACAATAGTTCTTGATCTCAGAAAATGATTCCTTACAAAGTGATCTTGGCTAAGAGCTTCCAAATTACCTCAATTATTGCGACACTACATAATGAATCAGATTACGACGATGGATTAAATAATTTATCACTCGGACTGCATCTTAACCGCGTCACGACAGCTCAAAGGGCATCGCAAAATGGCCCTTTCCTTAGAGCACGAGCCCAATTTACTGTCAGTTAAGTTAACCAAGGCGATTGCTGATGATGTCTATGAATTCAGAGAACTTTAACTACAACTTTTCTCTATATCATCATGACTTATATTATCATACCAGTATTGTCTCCTAAATCCTTGGTCGATATTGATTTCAGCTTTAAGGACTGTTTCATTAATCGTCTTTCCTTTGTTGAAGAGGCGTTATTTGCTTTTTGTCTCTTTTGTCGTCAAACTCGGATTTTCAACAGTCAAAGGTTTCTACAATGGTTGAAATGAAGCTGGGATATTAAATTTACTAATTTTTGCTTCTTCGTAATAAAACAGTGACAAAATATATTTTCTTACGACTTCCTTAGCTCATAAATAACCCACCCCTATTCTAAATTATCTTTGCAAAAATTTACGAGTTTCATTTAGGTACTTTTCGCCTCGGAAATATTATTTACATTTAATACGCGCTCGGAGGAATCTGGGTCAAATTTGTCATCGGGCTTTTTTCCTTTTCGAAATAAGTGTTTGCAGTGCTAATTAGTTAAAAGAGGCCTTATAAATCGATTTCCGCAGTCGAATAAATTGAATGGTAAAGTTTGCAAAAGCAAAATGCACCGACCTTTCGTCAAAAGAGAAAATCTAAAAGCAAAATGCAAGTGTTGCCGGAAACCGGAAGGCGAATTCGCAGAAGGTTGTATTCCCACATTTTCTTTCTCTTTTGACTACATGCCGATCCTGTAAATGCACTTTGCAAATCAGATTACATCTTGAAATCTGCTACTATAGTGTTGTTTAGATGTACCCTTTTTGAGCAAAAAAAAAATTTGAAGACACTTATTTTAATATAAAATGTGAAGGTATCTTAGACGAACTTATAATAAGTTAATAAATAGTATGAAAAATACCGAAGGTTTTATAGGTGTTAAGATGGTGTAAGGTAGGCCAAATGGGAATGAAACAATGTACTACTGTAACAAAACGGCCCCAAAAATCCTTTTTTTTGCTTCGTAATACAATTAATTGGTTTCTTTTTCCCAGCGAGATTATGTTGCTAAATTTCTGACGAATCCGTGTCAAGAGGCAAGGGTTATCAGTCGGATCCCGAAACAGTGTCCTGATTGTGTCTTAAAATACGACTCTCGACTCCTGGTTCCATGAACAAACCGCAAGTTTTGCGACCGATAAGAATCCCAAAAGCGTCATCATGCTGCCAATATAAATAAGCCTGTGTCTCTCCTAGATTCATTCAGTTCTGTTTGAAATTCTGGTGTTTAGTGTTGACGTCTTTCTACTGACTCTCTTTCCGAGAACTTAGGTAATGTTTCAATTTCAAGTATTTTAATTTATTCATCATGATTGTTGTTTTATGTCTATTATTTATTTTCTCCCCTGTGTAAAGAACAAAACCATTGGGTTAGCTTCACAACTCAAATCTCTTTTCCAACATGTATCTTACCCTGAATAACATGGCCGTTTTGTCATTTCCTTATCGAGGACGCCCGTGACTTTTACCCACTAAAAATTAAAACCATCAAGGAACGCCCTATACAGGACGCTCATTAATTTCACTCCCTATCATTCCAAAGCTCTGTATGTAATTTCTTCCATTTCATTTCAGTATAACTTGTTAATAACTTACTGTATATTTTTTGCTTTTCTTTCATCTCCTTACCAAGATTTACCATTTGTTCAATAAACCATTGTTAGAGTTTGGTAAGAAAAACTGATTTTTTTATTTCCTTTGGGAAACCCCGAACGAGCATTCCAACTAACTGCGTACAGCTCAGGTAGCAAGAACCCGCACAGGGGCCTTATTCTGTAAGAACAAACCGTTCGATTCGGTAGAATTTCTTCGATTGTGACGTCATTTTTGGTTTGGTTTTCACAGTATCAAACCGAAAATGACGTCACAATCGAAGAAATTCTACCGAATCGAACGGTTCGTTTCTTACAGAATAAGGCCCCTGGAAGAGGCAATCTAATCAGATTACTAAAAAGTATCCGTTCAAAGTTACCTAGATTTTCAGTGGGACTTTAAACAGTCCCTGGTGACACGCTACCGCAGAACAAAAAGACCTTTACCAGTGCTAAAACAAAGTCTCCCTTACCCAACCGTCGCAACCAGGTGGCGGTGGTAACACTACTAAGTACCGGTACCCGGTACCTACTTACAGATCCAAATACGTTTGAAACAGCCTGTTACTGAGTTAATATTTTGTGATAGACAAATTTTCGTAATTAGAATATCTGAATGACATAAATAATTATAGATACATATTTAGTTAGAATTTCATAATATGAATGAATAAAGTGATATTCTCTAAAGACACTCATCAATCATCATCTACGAACTGAACATAAAATCGCCGGTCAATGTTGGAGCATATTAAAAAAACAAAATTTCTCTTTAAAAATATCGCATACAACTTCTCATATTCTCGCATTTCTAAGTTATTGAAGTAGGTCTTGCATGGCTAGCCATTTTCAGTCTGAATAGGGAAATATTTTACTACAATCGCAAATAAAACCGTAGACATCTCTGGGGTAATATAACAACACCGTTCTCCTCCCTCAAGACTAAATCTATTATTAAGAAACAAGGGAACCATTGTCTTAAATTGTTTTACCGCTCTTATAGGTCTAGCTATAGGGCTCTTTCGACTTTTGCTTTTTGTCGGCATCATATGGCGAGCTATTATCAAATTTCCAGTTAAAAAAAAATGAAACAACATTTCCTACAAAAAGCCCTCTAAACGGGGAAAAATGTTTCATATTTTAGGGGATAAGGCCGTGTCAGAGGGGACTGAATCTGAGCTTGATGAATGGCCGAAGCTTTTGCCCGGTTTTATATTCCTTTCAGAGAAGATTTCAGTACTAATTTTCTTTAAAATGTTCTACACCAATGTTAGTCGTTTAACAGACTTTAGTTGTCAGCAATTATTATTGTTGTGTGAACCGAATTCTTGCTCTGTTTTAAGTCGCTCCAGTGCTATTTGTCTTAAGATCCGGACAATTCTGTACGGATTTTATGACATCTACTAAGAGAGTGAATACCAATTTTAATACAACTAGCCCATAAAACTTTAAAGAAGCTCCCAAGTTTGCGACAAGTGTTTGAAAACTTTCAAGATCTTTTGCACTTCTGTGTCGCTGAATCTTTTATGTCCCCCTATAAAGTTTAAACATAAAAACCGACTTAAGAGATTCACCCTCTCCGTTATTACGCTAGCATTGCCAGCTATTTTGTGTATTTGCGACCTTTCATGCAGAACTTTGAAGATTTAGGATGAGCTCGATTTTTGGAAATTGTTTGTCAAAGTTTAGTTAATCCGTGAGACAAAATTGATTTCACCAAAGTAATTTAAATTGTGCCGACATATCAATTTGCTTGCCTCAAACCTGAACTAAACTCAAATGATTATAGAGGAGTAAAGGGGTAGAATTCATACATGTCAGAAGAAATTATTGCATTGAATTGAATTGGGTTGGTTGCCCCCTCAATTTTCGTGCTTGATAAAAATAAAAGGTTGAAGGGCCTTTAGATGAGTAAAAACATTAAAGTGTCCTGTCTCGTCCTCGCTGGTAATTTGAAACGTTTTAAACGAGCCGCGACGGTCAAAGGACGTTTTAGCGGTACAAAAAAAAAGAGTTAATTAATTTCCTAATCTTTTCATTCTGGTGGGTAAAATTGGCAACGCTGGCTTCGTTGCACCTATACATCGGTGCCCTTAAGACCTTTTTCTAGGGCAAATTGCACGTAAAAGTGGCTTTAAATTTTAAGCTCGCGGGTAAGTCGGCAGGAAAATAAAAATTACCGGCCGTAAAGGCTTAATGGTGCTTTGCGAATTAAGGGGGCTGGGTGTATATTGGCTTAAAGTAGTGTAGTTTTTTTTTTTTAAATATGTAGCGTAGCTTATTGAATTTAGTTGGTACATTTTGTTCAAACCCTCAGGAATCGATGATAAAACCTATAGTAATTTAGCGCCTACGCAGATTCGCACCCAAACTTAGAACTTGTTACTTCATATTGGCATCATTTGATGCAGAACCGACGTTGTATCTCTACTACCTCTTCAGATTACATCAGACATCAGTTATTGAGGTTGAATTTATTCCCACTTCGAATTTAACCCCGTTTATTCAATTAAAACAATTTTACTAATTATGTATGACGCCACATAATCTGCAATAATGAACAAAGAAGTGACGAAATCATTATACATGAGAGGGGGAGAGCTTAAACTACGCACCCAATTGAGCTTTAATATAGAGTCCTGTTGATTCGGATACTTAAAATTTCACGCATCTCCGCGACAATAGGCAACATAGTTGCGATTCTCGGTGACACTTTGATAGAGTTCCGTGAAATTCTGATGCATATTAAAAGCGAATTATATCTCTTGTAACTGTTTCAGACAGCTATAACTTTTTAATATGAATATCTATGTGAACTGTAAGATTGCGCATTTTACTTTGAAGTTTGTTTTAAATTTCTATTCAACTAACGGCCATTTGCACGCACCACTATAATAAACGTGTAAAACCTTTCTCTTGACTGTCATTATTTGATTGCATGATTGATTGCAATGGATTGCAATTATTTTTTATTGATTTAAATACATTTATATCACGGGCTTCAAGCAATCCCAATCACCATTTCGTTTTGCTTTTTGGGCACTATTTTTCAAATTTGATACTTCCTTGATTAATCAAACAATTGATGCAGCCCCTCCTGCTAAAGAGCTCAAAGCTGATAAATCTGCGAAAATAGGAAGAAGTCCGCCATTTCTTGGTATCGGAATTATTCTTCAAAAAAAAATTATATCTTGGCCTTACTTGAAGTATTGCGTAAATATCCGAATTATTCAATATGATATGATATGATATTTCGATAATTTAAGCTGATTTGAAGCAAAGTACATAGACTAGTCATCAAAAACACGTCGCCCGCTTCGTGTGATTCGAGAGAATAGGCCTGCGGTTTTTTTTCACTTTCCGCAACCGGTTTCAATCAAGACGGTTTCCGTTTGTAGTCCTTCGCATTGTACTTGAACTTCCTGAAAGAGTTGGCCAGCTGAGTGGAGTTTGGAAGTAAAGCCAGGTAAAATGAAAAAATATCCTTTTCAGTTTCGATATCTTTCGATTTCAATTTAAAATATTTCATCGATTATCATTCTATCAGCAACCTGTGGATTTTCCAGTTTTAATTTCGCACATACGACTAGTGCGGTAAGAGGTCATTATTTTTGATATAACTATACAATCGAGTACACAATAGTTATTTATAATTAACAAACGACAATAGGCACTTATTGTGCAGGTCATAGATAAAATGTTGTATATCGCACGTACGGTAAGGCTGAATACAACACTCGTGTGGTTACCACGAGTCGGTCTACGACCTGGCAATATTCCCCATTCGTTACTGTTAAGCTCATACCGTGGTAATATGAATAACTATTATTAATATTTTGGGAAGTAGCTAGAATAAATATGAATATCAATCGATTACATTTTCAAATACTGGAGTTCTCAAAAATTCAATAGTCATTTGCGCCCCCATGTAAGTTTTGGAATTCTGTAAATCTTCGTGGCATGCTGCGAATCAGATTATCGATATCTCCCATATTAATCTTACCTCATGAAGTCGACGTTGTACATCCAGTAGATGATGTGGCAGCTGCTTCAGCCTTCTACCTATCATATCCCCGACAGGTTCAATAGGCGATAAGTCTGGTGACATTGCGGGCCATGGAAGAAGGGTTACATTAGCTTGTTGGAGGAAGTTTCTAGTAACTGCAGCGGTATTGTCTTGTTGAAAAATTGGATCTTGCACAGGCAGATATCGATCATCTGATTCATAGCAATGTCACGAACGAAGTTACAGAATGTCAAAACTTGTGGAGAAGCAACTCACTATTGAATTGTTAAGAATTCCTTTCAACAAATTTGTTTGGAAATGTCATCAATTGTTATTCATATTCATCGCAACTAAACTGCTGGACAAATGAAGCGGAACAAGCTAATTTTTAGTTGAATTTGGATTCCAATATTACGCGAACTAAAGTAGATATCAATGAGTGGTTTACATAATTTAAAAGTTAATTTTCGCAAACCGCTCATTGATATATTTTTCAGTTCGCGTAATTTTGGAATTTGAAGTTTACCTAAAAATTCGCTTGTTCCGCTTCATTTGTCCAGCAGTTTAGTTCCCAAAATATTAATAAAATATATTTACATTTTCTGGGTGTTGCAATTTCTATGTCACACAGTATATTTCAATTTTTTATTTCACAAAATGTAAGTATTAAATCATACTTTCTTCCTGCACAGAATCCGAAAAAATCAAATTCATCCAATCCGAGATTCGTATTAGGATACAATAGGTTTGCGCCCCCAAAAACCAACCCTGCTCAGAAAAGAAATAAATTTCGAATTCTCGAAAACCCACCCTTTGCCAGAGGTTCAATGTGCTCACGCCTGATTTGCGTGGGCTTGGTATATAATTTCCTTTTACGATATTGTAAAGTTTACCTCGAAATTGCACACTAGAATGGCTCGAATCTATGGTGCGATACAAAATTTTAGTATAACATTTTATACTAGTTTGTAAATACATAATTATTTAAACAATTAATTAACGTGCTTGTGGCTCGGCTATAAAAAAAAATAGCAACTCGGTATATTGAGCCAGGCAACTTTTTTTTTAAGCTCCTATCCGGGAGCTCCACTTAAAAGTTGAATGAAAAGGGAGATAAAGAGAATGGCCGCATAAAAAGGAAAAGGAGAATGGTAGAAGTGAGTGAAGTGCTCCCTATACCCTTGACGTAACCGGCATGCACTGTTGTAAGACAAAAATCATATATTTTTGTCTAAATAACGATTTTATTATTATTTGTTTGGGTGCAATCTGCTCTCGAAAACTGCAAAGCGTTCACACTCTATCCAAAAAAAAAAGCACACACACAATGCTGGCAGCATTTTCCGTACGTAAATTGATTGACACGGCCAAACAAAAAACCCTTTTTGTGCGTTTTGATGATTTTCAACAGCGGGAGGAAATTGCAACAAAAAAATCAGCTCAAGCGCCGCCTGCAGTGTTTTTGTCCTTTTCATGAAAAATATTTATCGTGTTGCATTGTTTTATTTATTTAATCGAAAAAGGGCATATTTGATCCTGCACTAAAAATATGAAATACAGGTAAGTTCTTTTAACGTCTGAGGAATTATTGAGGATATCCACAATTAAGATTAAGGAATAAGGGCCGGATTACCAGCTGTCAATAAACTTATATTTTAGTTACCTTTGAATCTAGAAGTCAACATAGGACTTTACGGAAACGCTGACCCGATTAACCCGATCACCAGCTGCTGTTATTTATCTTCTTTCATTCGTCTTCATTAAAGAAAGGTGAAAAACAAAAACCCTGTTATCGGGTTAATCAGACTAGTGTATTGTAGTTAATTTCGAATCTAGGAGTCACAGTAGGCCTGTACGGAAACGCTGATCCGATTAACCGGATCCCCAGCTGATGTTATTTGTCTTTTTTCAATCGTTTTCATTGAAGAAAGATGAGAAACAGCCTGTGATCGGGTTAATCGCATCAGTATTTCCGTAAACGCCTTGTGAGTGTCCCAATATGAAGCTTGAAAGATGAGAAGAAGAAAAAAACCAGAGTCGAGATAAACTCAACTGAACAGTAAAGGCAAATTTGAATTGTGAAGCCCACAGAGAAAAACTTTCGTAGTGTAAGGGCAACAAATAAGCATTCAACGACTGCGAATTTTTATTTCAAGAGTATTTTAGCTTAAAGTGTGGTTTACTGAAGCACCTAGTCAATTTTAAATATTATTAATTAAAACTCAATATTCTATTGGCATTGAATTGAGCTTTACTTTGTTTAAGAAAGTTGTCTAAGACTGAAGGAAACTTTCACAGCTTAAAAAACTTTTTAGGAAGCGCTTTTGAAATTCTGCGTGATAGTGTCACAACCGCCTGTTTTATAGGAGTAGCATATGGGCTGATGGAGAGAAACTTGCTCAAGTAGTATATAAAAAGTAGATAGATATATATTTGCCCAATATGCACGACATTCATTTAAATTTGACGTACCAGTTAGTACCAACGTTTTCCGTTGAGAGAAGGCGCTGCCTGCTCACCTTGTCCATTTCAATTCTCTTTCTTTTTGAATTGTGTCGTCGAGCTGCAAAGTCGTTCGGCTGAAAATCGCCATCTTCTCGAGACAAACGTGCCGTAGAAAAATAAAGTACCTTATCGGCCTTCAGGCATTATCTTATCTTAACGAAATGAAGTTGCGTAAGGCAATAACCCGTTGATTCCAGAAAAATTATAAAAATTGAATCAAAAGTCTTGTGATTACCATTTTATTTAAGTTCGAATTTCAACTCTCCTGGTGGTAAGTTTTTTTAATTTTTTTTTAGGTAATAGCTTTTTAAGGAATGCCCTATTAATTAGGGTCTTTCGGAGAGCCGTTTCTCCCAACAAATCCATTCCTAAAAGGTCACATTTCCGTGGAGTATGGCATAGAGCTTTTGAAGGGATTCCTACAAGAATCAAGACCCTCACGAGTCGATACGTGTGCCCCACATTTGACGACAATTCTAGTCCCTTATCTACCTGGATTCTAGGCTAGAATCTTCAATTTCCATGTGCAGTTTCCTTCGTCAAATGACCGAGGATGGATGGCTTCCGTGCTCTACCTTATGTTGGAATAGAGGCTTGTATAAAGTTTCACTAATACCTTTTCTTTTATAAAATTAGTTTTATAGTCAATTAACAAAATTAAGATACTTTTTTATATGATTTTCATATACATTTAAAATTTCTTATGCTTGACACCGAGGCGATGGTGGAAAATTAACTTTCGATTTATCGAATTTATTATGGATTGGTCTTCGCATAACTTTTAATATTGCCTTATATTTTTTCATTCATTCACAGTAATCTGAACGAAAGTCAAGGTTGGACAACATGTTCTAAATTTAAAATTGTTGAGTAAGAGCCTACTTATCGTTGTCCAGCGCCAGTACCTCTAGTCGGGAAAGCTCCTCTAGAAAAGGCATGAGGGTCCAGCGCTTAAGCCTCCCCATAAACAATATAACGTCGCCATCAGTGTAAGGGACGTCTGGCTATAGCCTGACCCCGGTTTTCTCAAGCCGAAGGGAGTCTCTGATGAGAGAAAGACTAGTATATAATATGGAGAGAGACCTTGTACCGTGTAAAGTTACTTGTTCCTTTTTCTTTCAAATTTAATTTTATATAACCCTTTTAATGTTGACAGTCTGGTGACTAGCATCTAAAATACAGGGTTCCCGCTACTTATAATATTAGCAATTTGACATACCGGTTAGTACCAACGTTTTCCGTTGAGAGGAAGCGCTGCCTGCTCACTTTGTCCATTCCAATTCTCTTTCTTCTTGAACTGTCTCGTCGAGCTGCAAAGTCGATCAGCTAAAAATCGCCATCTTCTCGAGATAACCGTGCCGTAGAAAAATGAAGTACCTTATCGGCCTTCAGGCATTATCTTATCTTAATGAAATGAAGTTGCGTAAGAAAATAATCCGTTGATTCAAAAAAAAAATGTAAAATTTGAATCAAAAGTCTTTTGATTACAATTGTATTTGAGTTTGAATTTCAACTCTCCTCGTGGTGAGTTTTTTTAATTTTTTTTTAATTATTGCTTTTTAATAAATGCATTATTACTTAGGGTCTTTCGAAGAGCCGTTTCTCCCAACAAATACATTCCTAAAAGGCCAAATTTTCAATAAGAACACCATTTCCGTGGAGTGTGGCATAGAGCTTTTGAAGGGATTCCTATGTGAACCGATACCTCACGAGTCGATCCGTGTGCCCCACATTTGAAGACAATTCTAGTCCCTTATCTACCTGAATTCTAGGCTAGAATCTGCCACTTCCATGTGCAGTTTCCTTCGTCAAATGACCGAAGATGGATGGCTTCCGTGCTCTACCTTATGTTGGAATGGGGGCTTGTATAAAGTTTCACTAATAACTTTTGATACCTTTTCTTTTATAAAATCAGTTTTATAGTCAATTAACAAAATTGAGATACTTTTTTCTATGATTTTCATACACATTTAAAATCTTTTATTCTTGACATCGAGGCGATGGTGGAAAATTAACTTTCGATCTATCGAATATATTATGGATTTGTCTTCGCATAACTTTTAATATTGCCTTATATTTTATCATTTTCATCAATAGGTCTGTTTCTGCAGGAATCACAAACCAGTCAGAGCGAATTTCATTGGTTGAAAACAGTCAGAAAACCAGTTTCAACCAATGAAATTCATTCTGACTGGTTTGTGATTTCTGCAGAAACAGACCTAATAATAATCGGTAAGTAATCTAACAAAAGTCAAGGTTGGACAACATGTTCTAAATTTAAAATTGTTGATTAAGAGCCTACCGTCGGAAATTGATCAATTTTTAACCCGGGCTCCTATAACTTATATATTGGAGGATTTCCCTTATGTCTCCAGACCACTGAAACTGTTATATTACCCAACTTTCGAATTTTTACAGGTACAAAATGATTTTTTTGAATTTATTTTTTTTGCAGAAGCTGACCATATTTATCAATACAATTTTTCAATCATTCAATTTCTTTTTTAGATTAGTTTTCTGGGAACCTAAATCTTTGCATTTCCTGATAATGATATGGCCAGTGACTGTTAATGAATTTATATGGCAAGTACATTGAGGTGCATTGTTATTATACTATTATTTTATTTTTTTGAGCTTGACGCATGTGATCGAAAGTTAACCTCTTTTATCTGGTGTGATCTAAGGTGCTTTACCAACAATAATTGATTTTATATTTTGAAATAATTCAATGCTTTATTTTTGACTGACTATATATACTATATTAATTTGAAATTTACTTGATTGTTTTATTGGTTTAGCTATGTGTCAAGATTTGAGTTATGTGCCTTATTTATTTATTTTTCAGAATTACCAATTACCGTTTGCTGATTATTTTCTAGGTGTGTTTCTGAATTTTCACCCTTCCATATTTTAAGCAATTTTTGTTTTTAATTTTTTTTAAATTCAGTGGTGCCCTTGCCATTATGTACTTATTAAACTATCAACCCACCCCTAATAAATATTCGCTGAGCAAACCGAGCATATTATGGGCCTCTTGTTAATTCAACAAAAGGGGTTAAAACCTATGACAAGAATCAGTCTTGCACTGGGTTGTTACCCAACGGTATATCAGACTGAGATCTATGTCATACAGATGTGTGCTCAGAAGAATCTCCAGAGAGGTTACTCGGGCAAACATATATATGGACCGACAGTCAGGCAGCGCTCCGAGCCCTTTCCTCAAGTAAGGTCAACTCAAGGCTCTCTCTTGACTGTATGACAACCCTTGAACTATTCAGTGGGCTCAAAAAGGTCACCTCTGGTTTGGATCCCGGGTCGCAGAGCATTAAAGGCAACGCTAAGGTCCTTATACCACACGTCAACGATGCTTGGGGGATTGTCAGTTTATTGGCTACACAACTGTAGCTAGTGACCTTTATGCCTTGTCCAGAGGAGCTTTCGCAACTAGAACTGCTGGCGTTGGACAACGATAAGGCTAAAGTGAGTGGCATTCCCAACTGGAAGTGCAGGAACTAGGACGACTTGAACCAGTGCCGGTTCCTCCAATTGGAAAAGCTCCTCTGGTCTCAAGTCTCCTAAGTGCCTGTATATGCAGTTGTGAAAGCCACCACTCTGGGTATCTTCAGCCACATAGAGATGGTTGATGGAGAGAAACTCGCTCAAGTAGTGTAAAAAGTAGATAGATATATATTTGCCCTTACATGTATCGTTACCCTATAGGATGCATGACTTTTCTACCGCTTAGATCCTTATAGGGGGCCACACGTCAACGCTGCTTGAGGGACCGTCGGTTAGTGAATAGTGACCCTATGCCTTGTCCAGAGGAGAGATTCCCTAAGCAACGTTAATATGTTTGGCTTATAAGGACCCTAGCGTTAGAAGGGTCATCCATCCCATAGAAACATATTAGGGGCAAATATATTCATATATCTATTTACTTTTCATACTACTTGAGCAAGTTTCTCTCCATCAACACCCAAAGCTACAACCTCAATGTCACCCCTGTAAAACAAGGCATCAGGCTGTGACATTTTAGTGTAACCTTCAGGTTTTCTTCTTAAGGCACTAACTACAGATAAATCATACTATATAAACGATAAAAATGATTTTAAAGCGATGGAAATGAAAAAGATCGGATGCTATATTATTTGCCGATTTTATTATACGCCGACAAGTAGTATTATATAAAAATTTTATAGCGGAATGGTAAAGATTATCGATTATATAATATAAAGCGGCTCCTGCGAGAAATCTTGCTCAATCGACAATAATAGTTTTTAAAGGAAGGCGAAATCAAGTGCGGAAATTGACACGTGTTATGACATAAGTGGCTACATGTTTTACACCCAGTAAGTAATCTAGACGAAACATTATTAGTCGATTGGTCAATTGAGAATCTGCAAATTTCAAATTCCAACAATTCCCACTTCAATCTAATTATTGCGGTTTCATTCGAATAATTTTCGTGTTAGTCCAGGCATAATAGAAAATGTAAATGCGGTCAGCCCTGACCGCAAAAATATGATTAGCCCTAATTCTGTTTGAGTGGTGATTAAAGCCTTAAATGTGAATAAATTACGCAAGCTTTATACAATATTACCTTATGATAAGATGATGTTTTTGCAAAGAAATTGGCACCATTCCAAAAGCTATTAAACATTACGATAAACTTAAAATTATAATGTGGCTTACCGTTGAGGTATTGGAAGATTATGATGTTATGGAAAAATGCCAGAAAAGATTCTGTAGCTTAAAAGATATTGCGAAATGGGCTGGTTAAACACAGGACATCAAAGCAGCTGCATAGCCCGTAATATTTTATTATTCAAACAGTTTGGCTGGGAAAAGGATTTTGTCTGCGGCTCGGCGTTTACGGTTATAGAACCATTTAAATCGACTTTATGGAGAAGAAGTTTGGCTTTTAGTTTCATTTTTCATCTACAAGTGTCGTGTAATGTTAACGACGTTGTAACATGGCATATGTTATAAAGCAGTTTCATTTTTATTCATGAGTTCAGTTAAGGAGTCATTGCCAATAATATAAAATTGTTTGAAGCACCATTTACCTCAAATAAATTTAAAGAATGTTCCTACTCGATAATCAGTGACACAACACAGATTCTTTGAAGTTAAAAAATGTAATTTAAAACTTTCGGCTACATGTAATGGGAAAAGTTGTGGTAAAATGTTTAGTGCGTTTTTAATTCGATGTCGCCGCGTTTAATTTGTTTTTTGTTTGTACGTCGTTTGGCATCGGTATTTATGTGGTGGTTTAGTCATTCTCCGCACATTAGCTACTCATTTAATGACCGAACTCGTTCAATAGAGCTTCCGTTGTTTAATAATGTTTTGTGAAATTAGGGGATGTATTTTACTTATCTTGGAATTCAGCAAAAGCGGTGTCATTGCACAGACAATTGAAATCATTGTTGGGGTATAAATTGCAAACTTATCGTGGAGAAAACAGAGACCTTCTTTTTTTGAGTCCAGTCGTTTTGGTAGTGAACGTGAACTCAACTTTTGGTATCACTAATGTCAGTGATTGCATTAAGAAATGTATGTGAAGACTACGTAGATATTCCATTTTGCTCTTCGTGTCCTTCATCAATCTGTAAATTCCAGGAGGATAACCAAATTGGTCTATATTGATTAAATGAAATTACTTATTACTATTTTCTCATTTCTACCACCTCGAAGTGAATAAGTGTAGAACATTAGATGTCGCCATAAAATAAATTAACGGTAGACGAATCACAGACAAAATATCCGTCTGCGCTGCCGCTTGGAAACCGGCGGCGACCGCAAAACGTGCCTCGAGAAGGAACGGCAACGTAGCACAGCGTCCCTATTCGGGTCACGGGTAGATCGATCAGGCGTCATGAGGGCGCACGGGGCGGCAGCAGTAGAGGGACGCTCTCACCCTGGCTCTGTCTCGCTCTGCACGGGACCCCCCCTGTTCCTCCTGTAACCTTGTGTGCGTGTCGTTGGGATAGTGTAGGAGGTTTTATTTTTGGGGATAGACTAATAATTTTCTTCAAAAAAAAAATATATATAAATTGTCCTCATTGCTGAACCGTTCCTAGTTCAGCTTCTTTCTCAAGAAACTGGTTACACAACAACATGTTTTCTTTAGAATGCTGAAAACAGCTGAGACCCGCCAATCGATCATGGCTTTCTTTGAATTGAGCTTGGATTTTGAAGTTGCGACAAACAATTCCAGAAAATATCCACCAGAATGAAAATTACACTGTCGTTACTACTTCTTCTTTTTCAGTTTTAATTTTTGATACTTTACCTGGAATATAGAGTTTCAGGATCTTTTCAGTTGCGGTCTTCCCAATAAATATTATTGTTAAACTTACTTAATTTAAAATTCAATTAATAATAAGAATCACTAATAATTACGTTCCTTGAATTGCAACGTTACAAAAATTCAGGCACTGGATTCTCCTCCTGCAAAACATATCGAATCAAATCAAAAATATAATTGGAAAGTATGACGGATGACAAGTAACAACTTGTTTATTCCAGGTTATCCTCGTGTTCAATAAAAAAATATACTTCGACTTAAACATTCATCTAAAACCGAAACCGCACTCACGAATTTTCCCATTACTTCCCGTATGTCGTGTTCCCAATTCCCAGGGGACGTTGACGCTATGAATAGCCTGGATTTTATTAGGTCTTAGCCAGACCGCCGAAACACTGATATGACGTGACGGCTCGGACTCGCTAGATATTTAATAAATGTTTCTGCTAGGATTCCTATAGGAGTTTTGGAGTTTGTGCACCGACAGATACAACATTCCATGGATTATCTTAGAATAGGGAAGGAGAATGTTTGAAACACACTATGACGTTAACGATTTCCTCTACCGTTGACTATCTCATCCACTATCTACTGAAAACTTCCTCGTGGGTAATTGGTTAGGTCCATGAAAGACGTTTCAATTTTCTTTTCGGTGACTGACAAAAAATCCAATATTCACATTCACTGAAGATATAACATCTGATCATTTCATATTCTGATTAGTTGAGGAGGTTTTTCATATTGGTGGAAGTCAACTATGTGTTTAGTAGCCAGGTCCTGTCTGTATAATACTGAAAAGTTCATTGGTCCTCAGACGCCCATGTTTCTGCTTTTTCAGAAAAAAATATTTAAAAAAAAAAACTTTCTTCAAATTCTCTAGAAATTATTAATTCGATTTCGAAATATAAACTTTCAAACAAATCACATAACTTCCCGAAACATATCCTATTCCAAAAACTTTTCTTCCTCTCGGAATTTATTTTTCTTTCCCCCCGAATCGTGCATTTATTGATTGAAGACTGCACCGTATATCTATTGTTTGGGTTCCCCCCTGATTTTTCAATATAAACTTTTCCGGATATTATATTGAATTTGAAATAAGAACGCCGGCTGATCCACTTTCGACATGTTGTTTGTTTAAGCAGAAGAAATTATTGTAAAATCTGACATTATTAAAAACCCATATTTTTTCGTCGAGGGTTTTAATATGGTATCTTGTGCTCGTTGTCTCTCCAGGATCAAATTCAATTTTGTGCTGGAAAGTCTTTGACCCTCCCGAGCTAGCAAGATGGACAGCTTTGGCAATTCCTTTTTTACTCGGGGTGCACATCTTTGAAAGATTGTTGAAGTTATTTGTTACGATAAATTTATCATTTACGTAACATGTTCCATCTCTTCTCATTTTTATTATAAAGTTGTATTTTTCAGAATCAGAAAAATAATAATTCCTAATTTAAGTAATTTGAAAGTTTCAAAAGAAAATTTAATTTTTTCAAGATAATACCAGTACTGCCATCTATCCATCATGAGCAAAAATGCAAATATCTATTATTAATTCACCAGTACTGCCATCTAGTACCGGATGATTTTTTTTTTTATCTATCCATTTGCTAAAAGTGAGATAAATATAATTTCTTTAAATGAAAATACAAATGACTGTCAAATGAGAAATAATAAAAATAGCTAAGGAATACTATCATAATTTAATAGTTAAGAGCATTAGGCTCTTAACCTAAGGGTCGTGGGTTCGTGCCCCACGTTGGGCGCCAATTTGTTACAAACAATACTCGGTTATTTGCACTTTAATACAAGAGAACCTAGCGTCGTAGAATTCAAAAAACAATACAAATTGGAGAAACACTCTAATGAAAAAAAAAAAAAAAAAAACAATTAAATAATTGAAAAATAATCATAAAAATAGATAATAACAGCAGAATTAAAATGCTCATTACAAATTGAGCGGAGTACTGCTTTTCTCTGGCAGTGCTCTAGCAGGCAAGTCATTTTTATTTTTAATAATTTTTCCTTCACATTTTTAGATTCTCCCTTATAATTTTGCAATTTATTTTGTTATCAGTGCATACTACCATGTCATTGTTGAGTTTTTACCTGATAAATCTTATCTTATCTATTTTTGAAATATAAATAATATATATTTTTTTTAATCTAATTGTGGGCCTCCATTTTGTGTGATTGGTAGTTCCACGTTTTTCTGAGGTAATTTAATTCAGATTTTTGGGCTAATAAAGAGGTACTGCTGCTCTGCTTTTCAGAATCAATTGTTAATATGGGAATATTGGACCATTTGTTCTAAGTAGAGTCGGTGAAAACCAAATTTGTGTGTCCATCCCTATCAACTCTTTATTGAATCCAGGCAGAGGTCTGTATAGCCATTTTCTGATCGATTCCTTCAATTATTATCTTCTCGAAGAGAAGAGTGTTGAAAGGGGTTGTAATTTTCTGGAATGGAAATCCAGACAGGTCAAAAAAAACTCATTTAAAAAGTTTTAGTTAAAACATCTCAAGAATTTTGACATATTCTGGATTTGATTGATTTCACCCTCAGGTTTGTCTTGTAGTACCTATGGTGGCTACCTTAACTTAAAAGGAAAATTTTGTCAATTTGGGGGAGAGTGTAGAGATTTAATTTTTTTTATCTGATTTTGTTTTCATCCTTGCCTGTTATTGCTACTGCCAGAAAAGCAGCACTCTGCTCAACTTGTAACGAGCATTTTAATTTTGCTGTTATTATCTATTTTTATGATTATTTTTCAATTATTTAATTGTATTTTTTTTTTTTTATAAGAGTGTTTCTCCAATTTTCAATAGTCGCTCATACTTACCTGATTCTTTAGGAAAGAAGTGTCTGCACAACAATAGTTTTATATTAAATTTCAATTTAAATTTCCTTTGCAAGACACTCACTTTTTGACAGAATTCAGGGTTTTAATATTCCAAATATTGGTGAACCTGATACTGCTTTATTCTTTTCTGAGTACCTACTCTACATAAAGATCACTGTTTGGAGTCTGGATCAGCTGAAGTGACGTCACCCCAGCAACCTATCCTCTTCCTGGATACAGGAAACAACACGAAGAGCTCCAGTTCACGAAAGTGAAACCCCAACACCCATTGAAGAGCTCCGGCTTGGAAAGGTACTTGGTATCAGATTCACCAGGAAAAACCAAGCTGTTACCACTGAAATTTTACAGAGAACATTGTAAACAAAATAAAATAATTGTTTGTTAGATTTTGAGTGGTTTCATTTGCACATAAAGTGCTACACGTTATTTTAATTTTTTGAATTCCACCACCCTAGGTTCTCTTGTCTTAAAGTGCAAATAACCGAGTATTATTTGTAACATATTGGAATGGCAACCAATCAATTAGGAATGGATGAAGAATCGATAGAAAATAAATTTCTCAAATAATGATGTTCACCGTGTAGATATAAGGAATTTAAATGTTAATATTTAATTAGGTATGTTTCAGTGCTATTGTTAGTTAACAACTGCTAGAAACACTATTAAGGCACTTTGAACTCAATGTCTGGAATATAATAGAAATGATTTATCAACTCATTTAAACCTGTTATTATCACCAGCCAGGGAATCCAGTTATACATATTGCATCTTTCTGTTTCAAAAGTAAACATTTCGATATTCCTCTCCCGCTATTTCTAAGAAATGTAATTATTTGTTTAATCAAAGATGTCGCAATTTCCTTGATTATTGGAGTCAACAGATGTCAGAAGAATGTGAAGCTGCATTTATTCACCTTCTGATTAGGTCTGTCACTTATGTAATCTGGCGGGTAAAAACGCAATCTATAATCTCATTGGTCGCCCAGTTATCCGCTGACCAATAGAATTATAGAACGATAAATTTATCTTGCAGATAGTTACCAGCAAGTTTTTCTGAAGATGAATAAAATGGCAGCGAAAAAATAAGACAATAATACTCACTCAATTTATAATTAGTTCCTAGTAACTCGTCATAATAATAATATATCGTCGATCTAATTCATCACATTGAAAATTTAAATGCGGACCGTTTAATAATGATAAATCAAATAGATTTAGCTAGGTACATTGGTAATTAGTTTCAATATTTTGTTATTTACCAAATGCAAAAGCAATTAGCGGTTAAAGGTAAAAATATTTCTCGACATAGGTATATACGAATTTATGGAAATTTATATTTTGAATGAACTTTGTGGAAAAGATATTTATGTCTGAATAAATATGTTTTATGTAATCTCAAGATTTCCGGTCCATGATCAATCAAAATTCCAGAGGGCATGACCGGTCATTTGCATTTCTCCGCTCTGCCCTTATGCAAAATTGGTCCTACATTAATCACCTGTGGATGACATGAACATGACAACGTATTAATATCCAAGATTGCCCAATAGAAGTGTAACAAAATCAATAACAAATTTATATTCTCGGTTCAAATGCATTATTCGTGGGAAAAGTTTTATTTTTATAGATACCTAAAATGTGACCCTATAATGAAATTTACAAACACATGGAGTTCTGCGAAAGGCCTAATCTGTTCGAGGGTAAAAAGCACTTGAAAGCCAGAAAAAAGTATCGAATTTTATAGCTTCAAGATTATTATTCCTGTAACCCAAAATTGACAAATATATAGGCAAAATTTATGTTTTCCGAGATCTTTAAACTAATCTCTCGACTGAACCAGATCACATATGGTTGTAATAATTTATTCTAAGTCATGGATAATCTCTGATCCACGTTTTATAATGAACCCAGATCTCAGGTAACCGATAGCATTGAAAAGAATGATATATTATATTCGAAGCATATGTGTGTGTAGCGAAACAATAATAACATGAGCTGGATTTTTGAGATGCAATAACCAATTGTATAATAATAATGTAATTATCAAGGGTTGTTACTATAGTCAAATGCTTAGTTATAATTAGGATATAGGTAGATTAAGATAGGAGTGATTACTCAATTATTTTATTATTATATGGTGGTTGCTTTCGTTTATTCAAGCAGATGTAGAGGCCACATAACTTCAGTTATCGCCAATTCGCCACTAGATTTTACCACGAGTAATCGCCGGAAAATTAAGTCGCATAGTCTCAACAAGTTCCCGATCCGTTCCTCATCCGCTAGTTCATCTGCCGCCCGGTGTTTTAGTGAAAGCTCAACAAAGAGGTTATAGTTATTTTTCATCTTTAAATAATTAACTTTTCTTTTCATTCTCAAATAAATTACTTATTTTAAAATTCCCATTAAAACACTGGTGGTGGTGTAGAAAGATCTTACGTGCCGGTTCGTACGGTTAGAGAAGGTGTTTCCAGCTTCAGCAGAAAAGTGATAAGTGGTACTAATTTTGAGTCTCTAATAACACCTTTCAATAACCACTCCAAGAAGAGAAGAAAGAAGACTTCGTTCAGATTGCCTCCGGTTCAGAAAACTGTTATTTACTGCTTCAGCTCAAATTTACTTTTCAGCATAATTTACCACGAAACTTTAAGATGTGAGAGGATTATTCACGCTACCAAAATATCAATACATAACATCTCAATCTGTTCCTTGAACAAATTTCCGCAATAATAGCAACCTTCCATAAGTTTTAGCTTAAAGTCGATTGAATTTTATTTTGTGCATGGGATTAAATTAGATCCACAAACAGAGAGGTGGTCACTGATAATTATCCGCTTCGTTAAAACTTTTATGTTTTGCAAAACAATTCAAAGCGCTTGATGAAACTTAATAAAAGCAGCTTATTGAAACATTTTTCGCCAGCGGACGCTCTTAATAGTGTTGATATTGCAATCAGCACGGAACTTTTTGAGGTAATTTGCACGATTTAAAATTTCTGTAATCACTATAAAAATTTGCATTATAAGCTCAATCCATTGTGAATATTTATCCGCGGCCATTAGATATAAAAGCGACAAAGACTGGCTATATGTAAATCAGACTCTTGTTGATGTTTAAACAGGATTACAGAGATTGGGGGAGATTTTTAAATTTAGCCGGAATCGATATGCATTTATATAAGGTCTATTGCGTTCTCCAAAAAATAATTTCAGCAATTTGGAATAATCAAACGTAGAAATACAAAGCTATTTAGTGCAAGAGTTTTCAATTACTTTCCTTAAAAACTAGTTATTGATGAATTTATAGGACATTAGACACAACTGGTCAAATTTCAAGAGAATGGAGGAAGAAGTAAAAGAGTTCTGTATGGATTTTCTCAGGAATTGTGAAATTAAAAATACAGTCTTGCACTGAGTCGACACCAAAAGGTATACCAGCCCAAGTGAACACACATCACGCGGTTGTTCACGTCGGCACACTTGGGGGCCGTATTAATCTAAGAACCTTGGATATATAAGGGGCAGATCAAAGTTTCACCAAGTAAAGGGGCAAAATTAATCTGGGACAGTCGGTATGAAGAGCCTAGAGCATGCATTCTCCTGAGAGAGAACATTAATCACTTATGTCTTTCAGAATTTACGTCACGGGACCTGGTCACTATTCGGATTCGGGTAAAACTTATCACCGACCAACCACACTGTTACGTAGTACTGGCAACAGGTTACTTCGCTGGAGATGGGCAAGCATCACCAGAAGAAGTACAGAGACTAGTTGAGTACTGCAACAGGAGCAAACTACCGCTCCTAATTGGCTGTGACGCCAACGCCCTCGAAATCATCTGGGGAAGAACCGAAACAAATCTAAGAGGTGAGCAACTGTTAGAAATTATCTTCCAAACAAACCTAAATATACTAAATATAGGAAATGCACCAACATTTGTTACTAGGGTCAGACAGGAAGTGTTAGACATAACACTTTGTAGTCCAAATATTGACTAAATGATCAGGAATTGGAGAGTCTCCGATGAACCCTCTCTCTGTGATCACAGAATCATATTTGACGTGATAGGAGTGCAGGAACGAACTACCTCCTATAGAAACCCCAGAAATACGAACTGGGAAAAATACACAACCACACTGCAATGCAACCTCGAACAAAATCATTTTAGCTGCAAAAATAGACGTGATCTAGAAGAAACCCTTCAGATCCTTAACGGAGCAGTCATGGAGTTATACGAATCCAGCTGTTCTGTGAAAGAACAAGTTCAAAATACTGTTCGCCCATCAAATTCATCAGATACAGCTCAGCGACCGGATAGATACCCAGTCAATGGAGAAGAGCTAAAGTAACTTTCATCCCAAAGGCAGGGAAAAGAGACGCCACTCTTCCGAAGTCGTTCAGACCTATATGCCTCACGTCGTTCTTGCTTAAAACAGCTAAGAAAGTTGTAAATAACTGCATCAGAACAGGTATTTTAGAAAAGACGCCACAACATCCTGGGCAGCATGCTTACAAAGCGGGCAGATCAACAGAAACAGTTTCACTTGAACTCACTGACAGCATCCAACGCACCTTCCATAATAAAAAATCACATTCACCTGGATGTGTGAAACGCTTGCCTTCAGAACTGCAGAAACTGACGTGGGTGAACAAACCATACAGGTCACCACCACTAGAGGATGTCCTCAAGGAGGGGTAATCTCACCTTTGATGTGGAATCTAGTGGACCGGACCAGAGGCAAATACCAAGGAATGGTGGATTTGGAAATACCAAGGAATACTCTGCGACCCTATAGAAAAAGCACTTCGAACCACGAAGGAATAGTGTCTGGAGCTGAATCTAAACTCAGCAAAAACCACACTGGTAACATTTATAAAAAGAACGAAACTCCCAAATCTGAGAAACATTCGCCTCGATGGAAGCAGACTTGATTGGAAAAAAGAAGTTAAATTCCTAGGAATAACCCTAGATTCTAAACTTCTCTGGAACCGACATGTAGAGAACACAAAAAACAAAGCAATCGTGTCACTCATGGTCTGCAAAAACATTGCGAGTAAAACATGGGGGTGTAACCCATCAATCTTAAGATGGATGTATACCCTGATAGTGAGACCTATCATCACCTACGGAGCGGTAGCTTGGTATAGCCGAACCCAGCTAGTAATAGCTAGGAAAACCCTAGGAAAAGCGCAAAGACTCGCGTATCTCTGTATAACAGGAGCAAAGAGATCATGCCCAACCGCGGCACTAGAAGTCATTCTAGACCTCACACCACTCCACATAATAGTGAAACGAGTTGCCAGTGAATCATGTCTCAGACAGGAGAAGATAGGTCTACAAAGAGAAACGCATCTTGGCAGAACTTTTCCTCTCCCAAACTGTGCACACCTCATCGATCGACCAAAAGACATGATTGTTGATAAATTCAGCTTCGAGAGAAACTTCTCCATCGAACTAAGTACCGATAACAGATGGAGCATGAAATCTATCCAATACCATCAAATGGTACATAGACGGTTCCAAAATTGCTGAGGGAACTAAAGCCGGAGTACTCGGGCCACGGAACAGATACTCGGAGCCAATGGAGAAATCGAGAGATTGTAATAATGGATAAGGCAAGATGGCGGACGAATCAGATGATAGTCAATTTTCGGAGAGTTTAGAAGGAAAAAAAAATCTGTGTAAATTGTGCAAAAGAGTTATTAAAGTGTGCATAAACTGTGAAGAGTGTGATACGGTTTACCATAGTTATTATATTGTGAGAATAAAAGGTGTCCGAGTGACGGGAAAAAATACAATATTGTGCCCATAATGTGAGGTTATGAAAACGGCTGATCTTGCCACGGAAGAAAAATGTATACTTCTTCAGGACTCAAACTCATTCCTCTCCAGTTTGGTAATAGATTTACTGGATAGTAATGACCTTTTGAGGGACAAAATCCTGCTTTTGGAAGAAAAAATTGAAAATGTTGGAAAAAGTAAGGTTAGGTCACGCCGGCAATCCCGTCAAATCGATAATCATTCTTTTATGAAAGGTAATTTAGCGCCAACGAAAAATTCACCAGCCTGCTCAAATACAACCAATTTTAGTTCAATGGTTGATACTCTTGACTTTAGACAACAAAATGAAACTTTGCAATCAAAGCAATCAAATGTACAAGGACGAGCAAATCATGAAGCAATTACTCTGCAGGAAGGCCAATCCCTTGTTTCGGCCTCACAAGTAGGAAGGGCTATTGATGGCGCGATGTCGTCAGTACTTTCAAATCCGGGACTGTCACCTATCCCAAGACATTCTTCAACCTCAAATCTAGGGTCTCATTCAAACATGGCTACTTCTCGGGAATATAAAGACAATCGGTAGAAGCCACGACTATTTGTTGGCACAGGCACAGGGACAGACACGATAAAAGCTGTCCCTTTTTCAGGAAAAAAATGGCTATATGTCGCTAGAATCAGATTCTGAGCTCTTTAAACATGTCCATGAGAAACTTTGTTCAGGAGTAGATGAGGTCAGTGTGAAACAAGTGGCATTAAGACAGGGTATGAAATCCTTCAAAATAGGTGTGGATGAAAAGTATTTTGCTACAGCTAATAATTGCGAATTCTGGCCATCAGGCGTGGCCATTAGAGAATTTGATTTTAGGCTTCCTCGGCTCCATAGATACCAGGGCAACAACCAAAGGCCAAATTTTCCAAGAGGGCAACCACCTCTACAACCAAATTGAAATTCTATTACCAGAATTTCAGAGGGATTAAAACTAAGCTTGACGAGCTAATGCAGAATGTCAACCTAAAGGAGTTTGATGTAGATAATCTTAATCACTGAAACATTCCTTGACTCAAATATTGGTACAAGTGACTTGGATTTACCTACTTATTTAATATATAGGTGTGACCGTTCAGAGAAGACAAGTGCACACAAATCGCATGGTGGAGTGCTTATTGCCATCAGAAAGGAGTTCTCATGTAGGGTGATTTCAACTCCAATAAATAACGTAGAACATATTTTTATTGTTATTTACTGGTAACTAGTAGGAAATGCATACATTCCTCTGGAAGTCTATGATAATTACTGTGATTCAGTTGCAATCGTACTAAGTCAATTTTTGGGATCTGGAGATGTTAGTGTTGTGTGGGGATTTCAATCGCCCCAAAGTTAGGTGGACTAATGATCCATATGGTCCCAGTTTTCAGGGAAAAAATAGTGAGGAGACTCGAGTGTTATCAGACTGTATGGCTTCTTTCAATTTATATCAGTTAAATAACATTCCCAATGCTTATGGTAATTTTTTGAATCTGGTGTTCTGTTACAAAGATGGTCAAGTAAGTTCAAATCCAATATTACAGATTGATGTACCACATCCCGCACTCGAGTTTGAGTTAGATGTGAATGTGAGTAATAATGACAATGTTTCTAATGCATATAATTTCAGTTATTATAATTATAGATTTGCAAATTATGTAGAAATTAATGAAGGCTTATCTTTGATTGATTGGGATTGGATATTGCCATTAGGCAGCATTAATGAGTGTGTTGATGCTTTTTATAATGTTTTATATTATTTTATTGAGTTGTATACTCCAATATGTCAGCATTAAAAACCCAAATTTCCATAATGGATGGATAATTCACTGAAGGTACTAATATTAGAAAAAAAATCATCTCATAAAAAATTTAAATCCTCAGGCTCAGTTGAAGACTATGGTAGGTTCTCAGAGCTAAGGACAGAATGTCGTGTATACTCAAAAATTTGTCATGAAAACTTTATTAATAATATCGAAAATGATGTCCAAGACCGAAAAGGATTCTGGAGATTATTAATTCAAAAAAAGAAAATCGCAATTTGCCTAAAAACATGGCATTTAACGATATGGAGTCAGATGACCCACATGAAGTAGGTATGTGAGTTTTTTAAAAACCATTTTTCTTCTGTTTATGTTAACCGTGAGCTTTCAATATCAACATTCTGTGGATATGGGAACCTGTCAGATATTGGTCATTGATGTTTTAATAAAATTACAAGCTTAAAGTACTCATTGAGTTGTGGCCCAGATGGCATATCTATTTTGTTTTTAAAACAGTGTAAATTTGTTATTTCTGACGTGTTATATAGAATTTTTAACAGATCAATATCGTGTGGTTTTTTTCCGGATCTCTGGAAGAGGAGCTATGTTACTCCGATCTGTAAAGATAAAGAAAGGAGTGTTGTTAAAATTATAGAGCGATCTCAAGGACCTCCATAGGTCCGAAGGTTTTCGGGGCTATAGTAGCAGATAAAATGTATCCCTTATTTCAAAATATAATTATACCGGATCGAGATCGAGTGTTATGTCAAGTGTCATCTCAGTTACTTCTGAGTTGCGTTTAAAAATAGCACTCTGGGTGTGAGAGTGACCCTAGAGTAACTCTAAACCGTTTATAAATTAACAGGTGCTTACTCGGAGCGTTACGCTGGAATCGTTCAGAAATCGAGTGTTGACGTGCCCAGAGTGCGCCCAAATTACCCCAGTCAGGGACTGGGTTGAAAAACGCCCCGCAGTTTTTAACGGGTTTGACGTTGACATTTACTGCAACGCCCCAATTACGTTCAGAAGTAGCCCACCCAGAGTGCACTCCAAGTGATGACGACAGCACACTCTGACAAACAACTACTCTACCTTCACACTCCATTTCTAAACGCACTCCTGGTGTATCCCAAGGGGGTCATCTATCACCTCTGTTTTTTGACTGCTTTGTTAATGACGCGAAAGAGATGTTTTTGTTCTCCCTTTTTTTGTTTCTGGCAGATGATTTAAAAGTATTTAGAATAGTCAAAAGTCTGGGGGATGCTCAGCTTTTGCAGGACGATCTGGATAGGTTCGTTGATTGGTGTTCTCTTAATAATTTGACATTAAATAAAGAAAAATGTAAAGTGATCTGTTTCTTTAGAACAGAAAAACCAATTAATTCCTTATTCTATTAAGGGCGATACTTTGGAGAGAGCTAGTTTAATAAGGGACTTGGGGGTGTGGTTTGTTGTGGAATTAGCCTTTATCGACTACATTGACTTGATTGCAAGCAGAGCAAGAAGAATGTTGGATTTTGTACAAAGGACTTACAAAGTTTTTAATAATATACTTACTTTACAGAACGCTCAATCCTAGAATATGCAAGTATGGTATGGTCACCTTATTATGATGTTCATAAAAAAAAAGTTAGAACGGGTACAACATAAATTCTTAAGGTTTATCGGTTACAAGCTTGGAATACCTGCAAACCGTATGGAATTAAATGAGCTGGGACAATTGTTGAACATAGAAATTTTAGAAAAAAGACGACATGACACCGATCTCATTAATCTTTATAAAATTATCAACAGCTGCTTTAATTCACCTGAACTTCTAGCCTTGATTGGAATTCAGGTGCCTGATCAGGGACTCAGGTCTAATATTTTTTTTACAGTTCCATATCATCGAACTAATTATGGGTTTAATTCCCCCATAACTAGGGCTTGTAGGAATTTTAATAACCTGGAAACTGATATTGATATTTTTAACGTAGGTTTAACATCATTGGGACAGTCTGCACTTGGAGTTGCTTCGTAAAAACCAAGATCAGAAAATGGTCCAACAACCAGTTCCAAGACAAATGGCTGAATCAAAAAGGCCTCAGACAGTCAAGGATCTGTATACAAGGTTCTTCAAACTGCAAAATGGTTCCTGAAACTAAACAGGAGTCAGCTTAAAGCCATCACAGGCGTCCTGACGGAGTCAGATAAAAATCGGACTCAGTAATGAGACGGAATGTAGGTTCTGCAGCGTAGATGAAACTTTTAAGCAAATAGTTCAAGTGTACTTGGATCAAGTATCCTTATCCAAATCCAGTTAGATAAGCTCTTACATTAGGCTGCTTGCCAACTTACTCAGTCCAAGTTCTAATACAAGTGCACTTGAACAGTGTCTGGAAGTGCTCAACCTTCATTGAGATGAGAATGGAAAATTGAATTATCGTATTGGATCGTCGATGGACCCATCTCAGAGCGAAATAGAAGCTTGAAGGTAGATCTTCTGAAACGTATTACCAGCATCCATTGTTCGGATTTAATTAAACCAAATATATTTGATGCTATACCAGACATGTTTTTGAGATAAACAAGTGATGTATTCTAGTAAAAGAGTTTTTTCTGGGCTATAATGACGTGGTCGATGGTCGAGTAATATTTCTACCTAACGTTTCGTCTACTGCTGCAGTAGACATCTTCAGAGGCGGTGTGGTGAGACGATATAAATAACGCAGGTCCAACAACGACGAACCCAGTCATCGGAGGAACACGGAAGAGAACACTTCGTCCTCTACCATCTACCACACCGCCTCTGAAGATGTCTACCGCAGCAGTAGACGAAACGTTAGGTAGAAATATTACTCCACCAGTATTGTTGATTTAAAATCTAAAGCCATAAAGAGTTTATTTCAAACTGAGAAATAAAACTTTTACGACTGATTTAAGTGCCGATTTAAATTTCCAGTCAGCTTATTTTTTCTCTCCCCGATATAAATTGCCCCTTCCTTTGTGTTGGCAGAACCTTTTTTAATGTTCTCATAACTCTGACATTTAATAAAAATCTATTCCTTTATCCCAACCTAAATTGAGACAAATCTCTGCAAAACGCCTTGGAAATAAAACTGTTTTCTGCAAGGAGGAGAAAATGCAAAATCGATTCTCACTTCGCCGTTTCGTGATTTGAAACCTCTTTCGCCATTTCGCAGGTGTTACAGACATTTATAACTCACGTGCACGGGCACGTGCTAAGAATCTTTAAGAGAACAATAACTCCTTCAAGTGCTAGGTGGTTTGATTTTTATTATTATAGAGATGTCATTGGTATGATCAAACTCAGCTACATATATCACTTATATTTGCAGCTTTTAAGTTTCAATTTTCTTATTACAAAAAAAAGAAGACATTTCACTGCCATTAAATAAGGTCCCCGAAATGTTCCTTTCCGAAAAGAAATTGCAGCTTTAGCAACATGATCTTGTCGGATATCTTCAAGTTGTCGAGCTGACAATTCTAAGTGGATTAAGCTCCGAATGTTGTAAGTAGGGGAACAATGCCTGGACGGGATAGAGCGAGAGAGGCAGACGAGAATTGCGTATTTCAGGCAAATTAAGTTAGACTCGGTTATTTGACGGTGCGGAACAAGGAGGAGCGGATCACACTAATTATGATTTAAAAAAATGTTTCAGAAACGTGTTGCAGTGCAAAACAAAACTTTGTTCATTAATTTGTATGCCTCATGAATTCAAAAAAAAATGCCACAGCATTAGAAATTAGAAATCTTAAGGGTCAAAAGCATGAAGTTTCCAAACAATACCCACTTTTCCCCCTTTAGTTAACCTCTCTTTGGAATACCATGAGCGATTTCTTAGTTTCAAAAACAATTTAAAAACTTCTTAATACAGCTTATAGACGCTCCGAAAATAAAAAAAACTTTGGCCAACAATGGCGCTGCACCGTAAAGTTTAATTAAAATACACCGTTACCTTTCTGAATTGGAATATTTTGAAGTTTTAATTAAGCCAAGAGAGAAAAAAATCCCCCTTGAAGTTTCGAAATAATAAGCCAAGCTAAAATCCATCCCACTTAAAGCCATAAAGGACAATTGTCGCTATTAGCCTGGATACGCCATTAAGCGCTCTCGGACAAAAAGAGGCATTTCTAAGGCCGTTATTTGAGACCAGGAAATTAATAACGGATCTACGGGGGCGCACTGAAAATAACCAATTTAGATCGGAAGGGATCGTCCGGGCCATTTGTTAGCGGGACTTAGTTGAACGGCCGTTTATTAAATCTCTGTCACACAATAGGGGGTTTTTGCAAATTTTATTCTGGTCATTAATTATAATGTATAGTTGTAGTGAAAAACTTCTAATCCTGCAAATCTTGCCTTATTCACAATCAGCGTTATTTAAGAAGTGATGAAGGACAAGAGTTTTCGAACATGTTTCAAATTTCTAACTTATCAGCTTAAAATCTTAAATATCCAGCAAAAAAGAAACAGTCTAATCAAACTAAAACAATATCGAAATGTAAATTCCTTTCAGGAAATAGGAAAACGTTTATCTAATATTTTAGTGTCTCCCACAAAATGGAAATTTCATGTTAAACAGGTTTTGATCGATTGTCGATCGATCTGGGCCACAGTATTTTACCTGCATCTGAGCTAGAAATATTGAGTGGAGTCCTTAGAAACCTGCCGGAATTATGATTGATCGGAAATTTAGCTGACTTGAATTAATTTCTCAATTAAATTATATTTTTTTCTGACCACCCAAACGTTCAGGCACCATATATCAGGTCTAAATTTTTTGTCTTACGAGACTACGCCTTTTCTCTTTTAAAAGCGAAAAAAAAAAACGACGAAGGAAGGAAGTAAACGGTATAATGGGAAGATAAATGTTTTTCTACGTAATTAATTTCTGTTTCTTTCAGGGTTTTTCTATGATTGATTGGTCCGATGGCTGCTGGCTTTTTTTGGAGATGACGGAGGTACAAAAATTTAATCAATAAGTCAAAGAGGGGTGTCTTTTTTATTTTGATTAATGAATTATTTGGAAACAAATTCAAAAACTAAAAGAGCCATTATACAATGCCTAGAATCCATTAGGTAATTTAAAATAGGAGCTGGAAATGGTTTTGCCAGTTGTTTTGAGTATACAATTGTAAAAGAGCATTTTAGCTAAATTAGAATTTCTGTGTCGTATTTTTACCAGTATGAAGAATCGGGCATATTTTGGCATGTTTAAGGGAAAACGGCACATCTCCCAATAATATTGTGAAATCCTCCGAATTATTGCCAACTGACTGATTTACATTCCCAGTCATTGTACCGTTATAATTCAACGTCAGCTCGTGTGTATAAATAATATGTGAAAATCGATTCGGAATGTCAGTCTTGGTAATATTTACATTTCGGTGTTTATTTTTATGGAGAATGGTGAATTATATGGCCACTTCTGACGACGTATTATTAAAATAAGGAGTTTTACAGGCTTTCAGCAGTATAGAATGTAGTCTTTAAGACAGCTTCGTCATAGAAACATATAAGTAATTTCGTGTTTTATTTAAAATAACTCTTTTCAAAAACACAAGTTGCATTAAAGTAAATATATTTGGCGCAGTCGGTAGGATCCTTTCCTGCAGTGCAAAGCAATGCTTTTTCGTGTCGAATTTCGGAAAATTAAGTTCTAGTTCGTGACTCGGATCGGATATAGTGCTTCCTTTTGGAATATCAGTGTCAGCTACTAGTAAAACAAACATTCCACTATTTTTATGTTTTGGAATATCTGAACCAATTGAATTCATTTTATACCCTTTTCATGATTATTTCTATGGAATTTTAGGAATAAAAGATCTTTGTAAATTAAACTTGAATATCGACATTAATAATCAACCATTGTATTGAATTAGCCTCTAATCGGTGGAAATTCATAATCTTAGAAAAGATTTTTAAGTACATTTATTTACTTATACCTATATTTCCACTAATTAAAATAATTAGTGGGAGTACCTATATAAGTAAATAAATATACTCAAAAATCAGTATTTGGAAATTCCATTCCTATATAGACAAAACTTTGACGAATATGCAATTGAATTTCCACCAAAAACTATTCAAAAGTCCACATTTAAAACAAATCTACCTAACAATACCACATGGATAATGCCATATTTCCGTGATGATGACATTGAAATTCAATCAACATTAGTGACTATAATTAGCAACACTTATACAATAGACGTGTTTAACAACACCGAAAGATCGATAATTTTAGAAGGAAGTAGAAATGAAAACTTTCTAGAGGTAAGTTCGAGCTCAACAACTTTGAAATATTCAATTTTAACCTCGATTTTGACATAAATAAAGATAAAATAATTGAAAGAGTAGGTACTTTAGAAAAAATTGATTTGAAATCTTTTAATAAGATACGATCATTTATCGTTTAAATCAAGAAGAACGTGAACAACTTTTCAAATTGCTCACAAAATTTGCTTTATGCTTTACATAAACCTGGAGATCAATAAACATTCTGAAATCAAGTCAAGCATGTAATAAATATAGCGGATAAAATCCCCACACAAACAAAAAGCTATAGATACCCTTACATTTACAAAGATGAAGTAAATAGGCTAATAGACCAAATGCTTCACAAGATAGAATCATCCAACCATCCTGTTCTGCTTGGAGTTCCCCTATATGGATTGTTCCTAAGAAAACAGATGCATCAGAACAAAAGAAATGGAGACTAGTAATTGATTACAGCAAGTTGAATTAAAAAACCATGTGATAAATATCCAATACCAAATGACGCAGATATATTAGATAAACTAGGACGTTGTCAATATTTTACGACCTTGGATTTAGCCAGTGGGTTTAACCAGATTGAAATGGACCCAAAAACTATCCCTAAAACAGCATTTAATGTAGACCATGGCCATTACCAATACACACGTATGCCCTTCGGATTAAAAAATGTTCCTGTCACATTTCAACGAGCAATGGATAATGTTTTACGAGGATTACTAGGAAAAGTATGTCTAGTATATATGAATGATATCATTATCTATTCAACCAGCCTACAAGAACACATAACCTCTTTAAAACTAGTATTAGAACGATTAATGTCTTTCAATATGAAAATACAGTTAGACAAATCAAAATTTTTACAGAAAAGTGTCGAATTTTTAGGACACATCATAACTCCAGAAGATGTCAAACCAAACCCTCGAAAAATAGAGACAGTCAAAAATTTTAGAATACCCAAAGCTCCGAAAGAAATAAAATCATTTCTTGGCCTCGTAGCGTAGGTTATTATAGGAAATTTATAAAGAATTTTGTAAAAATCTCAAAACCTTTAACAAATTGTTCAAAGAAAAATGTCAAAGTGATTCATGACAAAGCATTCATCACAACTTTCAACCTTTGTGAAGACCTTTTAACCAATGACCCAATACTTCAATTTCCCGATTTTGGAAAACCATTTGTATTAACAACCGATGCTTCAGCGTACGCAATTGGTGCAGTACTTTCGCAAGGACCAATTGGATCGGATTTACCCATACTCTAAACCCAGCCGAGTGTAATTACTCAACAATCGAGAAGGAATTATTAGCAATAATATGGGCTACGAAATACTTCCGACCATATTTATTTGGCCGAAAGTTTACAATTGTGCCTGACCATAAACCATTACAAAGGTTCTTTTCTATCGAAGACCCTGGTTCAAAATTAGTAAGATGGAGATTAAAACGTCAAGAATTTGAATATACTATTCAATATAAGAAAGGAACTTGAAATGTTAATGTAGACACATTATCACGCCCTCCTAAAGAAAATTTTCCAACAGAAATAGAAAAATGACTACCAACACACATGTCCGCACAATGTGAAAAAGATGAGAACTCAGAAGACCAATATTTATGCCATGAGAAAATCAAACATTTCTTTGAATCACAAGAAAATCTATTTGAAAGACCAAGAGTAAACAAAGAACACCTCAACCATCAACAAGTAAACAAAGAACGCCTGATGAAAGAATGCTTAAGAAAATAACGCCTAATGAAATAACGCCAAATGAAAAAACACCAAATAAAAGAGCAATACCAGAAACAGTACACAATTCCGAGACGGATACCGCAAACACCTCAGAAACGGAAACAGTTCATTCTTCTGAAGAAAACCCTATTCTAGGTGCACCCTACGTTAATAAGGCAGTAAATACATTTAAAAATCAAGTCATATTTAAAGACAAACCTTATGTAGATACAACAAAGTTATTCGAAACCAAGAAGACAATCCTAATTTTTATAAATAAAAAACCAATAAGAGGAGAAATACAAATACTTTTAAGAGATTATTTACCACCAGATACCTATTGTTTACATTTTTCAAATATAGAATTAGAACTTGTGATGATAAGAATTTTCCAGAAAACATTCAAAAACAATTTATACAAACTAGTCATCTCAAACACTTTACTAGAAGATGTATCACACCAAGATAATCAGAAAGAGATAATAGATAGATACCATACAACAAAAACTCCACATAAAGGAATGACCGAAAATATCAAGAATATCAAACAAAGATATTATTGGCCAAGTCTAGAAAGAGCCTTAATTAATTTTGTAAATACATGTGAAATATGTCCGAAATCAAAATACGACAGACAGACTTCCTTACAAAGTAAATTATAAACCAACACCAACGGGATCCAAACCCCTTGAGCATATTTATATAGATATATACTCATGGTCAGGTCAGAAATATCGAACGAAAATAGACAATTTTTCTAAATTTGCCGCAGCATACCCGGTAAATGAAAAATCGATAGAAATTTGTCAAACCAAGTAAAATTACCACTGATAACGCACAAACTTTCGCGAGTAATCTAAAACAAGACCTCTTTAAAACCTATAGGATTGAATTGCATTTTACTACAGCGTACAATCCAAATTCAAACTCGCCGATCGAAAGATTTTATTCGACGATAAAAGAAAGCATTATAGCTTTACGAATTGACCATCGTACCAAAACAAATCAAGAATTAATTAATACAGCAATTTTAAACTATAACAACAATATTCATTCAGCACATGACTACACCCCTTTTCAGATACTGAAAGGAAACGTCAATTATCAATTAAACTTTGAAAAAGGCCTAAATAAGCTACAAACTGATTACGTTTATAAGCTTGCTCAAACATTCAAGGAACTTAATGAAAAAATAAACTCAAAATTAAATGCTAAAAAGGCAAATGTGTTGAGTAAATTGAATCAAAAACTTGAAAATGACCCAGAAATATCCGAAGCTACACCACAACTTATCAGTACACCGCGAAAATTAGCTTTAAAAATACAACCTAAGTATAAGAAAGCTATATTCAAAAATAAAAGACATCCCAAGGATATCAAAAAAAGATCGTTATTTTCAGGAATTAAATATGAAGATTATCTTCGCATTCTTCACAGTACTACCGCTACTCATCAATGCTCAATATAAGATCGAAGAAATAACAAATCCTTTTCTACCAAGGAAATAAACCAAGTATCATCATGTTTATTATTATGTAAATTTAACTAATATGGAAGATTGCATAGAGTCAACAAAATTAACTATTTTACAAGTTAATCAAACTTTAGGCAATTCAAGTAATATATCACCTTATTTACCTATACACGAACTTTTAATTGTGTGAACAAATAATTTTATGCACTTCAGGGAAAGTACCCTTTTAATCCCTGTTTAATCCCCGGGATTAAATTTCACTTTATTTCCCGAGGATTAAATTTTTACTTTATTTTTCGGGGATTAAATAAAACAGGTAATAAAAGGGTACTTTTATTCCCCGGGAAATAAAGTAAAGTGCATAAAATAGTGTATACACCTCAGGACTAAAGTGTTTTTCAATCTCTCGACAAATTATAGTATAATAAATTTTTTTTTACTATTAACCTGAGAAGTAGTCATTATTCCATCAATTTTTCTGGGAAAAAATTGAATTTCTCTCCCTATGATAATAATGAAAATAATGAAAAAATACCTAGGTCAATAATGAAAATGACGTCATGACGCAAGGATATTGTCATAACGTAACAGGTTTCTATTGGTTTAATTTCAGTGTCAAACTGTCAAATTTAAAAATAGCAGGTTCCTGTATGTACATTATAGGAAATTACCGTAAGCTGTCGATAGAGGGCAGCACTTCCGACAAGAGAAAATAATTTGAGCACAGGTTTCTAACCTATTTTTTTATTTCCTACGATAGCAGTGGTAAAAAAAATTCTATATATCCCTCGGTAGAGAAAGTCATTATATACCTTACGCATTATAAACCCCGGGGTTTCGCGCCTCGGTTTATAAAAGCGCTCTGTATATAATGACCAACTTCTCTACCTAGGTATATAATGTACTATTTGTCTCGGGATTAAAAATACCACTTTAATTCCTAGGTGTATAATTTACTATAATTGATCAAGCAAAATAAAGAGGACTCTTTAGAGAAGACACAAAAATATCTATACGGTACGTTAGATGCTGATGACGGAGAACGTTATGATAATTACATCAAAACCCTCCAAGAAAATCAAAACACATAACAACAAAGCCCAGACAATTGTTAAAAAATTGACCGAAGATATAGATACACAATTAAATAAAATAAAAAGTAACCAAGAAACTTTCTTAGCCCGAATTAATGACCAAAACGATAACGTAATCTGAGACAACAACGACGTACTTCATTCTTTTACTTGATGTTTTAGAAAATATTCTACGTATCATTCATGGGACACGCACTAATGTACAAACGGCAATTAATTTCGCAGAAATAAACATAATGCATCACAGTATATTTAAGTATCAAGAGCTACGAGTCATAATCTCGAAATTTGATCCCAGCTCTCGAATCCCTTTTGATAACATTATAAAATACTATGAAGTTGCACACGCAGACGTCACCATTAAGAATGACCTAATCATATTCTACGTTGCAATTCCTTCGATATCAGATAAACCTTACATTCTTTATCGCATATATCCAATTCCACTATACAACCAGATAGCGATATTAAGAAACCCTTATTTGATGAGATCTAATGACAACTTTTATAATATAAAAGAAAACTGTCTTAAAATCGAAGACATATCATTGCCACATTAAATTACTCAATCAAAATGAGCCCTGCGTTTATCAAACAATGAATTTAACCAATCATTGCCCAATGACTCCTATCGAATATAAGGAAACTTCTGTCACACAATTAGATGACAATTCCCTTATAATTATCCCAACATCAAAAGAAAGCATTTATTTCCAATGTCCAATGTCCCAGCCAACATAGCGTTGAAGTTATGAGTTACATTTTATTGATTTTACCCTCAATTTGTAAAGTCAAAATTCAAAGAAATAGTTATGATTCCCAAAAACCAGACATAATCAATTTGAGACTAAAACTACCATCAATCAATATTGACGAAAAGTTGATACAAAATATCGAAGCTTTACAATTAACAGAAATAAATCTTGAAACTATAAGAGAAGATTTAGAAAATGCTAAAAAACTAACTATCCACCCTCTTAAGGAATTCAATATTGGTAGTTCAAGTTTATCCATAATTTTTATTATTATATTAATCATTGTAATCATAGTTATAATATTCTTTGTATGTGGTCATTATAATTATTGTAAGAAAAATCAAACTGATGTAAAAGTGAGCATAGAATTGAAACCTTTCGAAAATCATTCCCAATTTTCTCAAACTTAGTGGGGGACGAATTATATGGCCACTTCTGACGACATATTATTAAAATAAGGAGTGTTAGCAAGCTTTCGCTTATTCAGCATTTATTATTATATAAATACAGGCTTGCAGCAGTATAGAATTTATGTCTTTAAGTTAGCTTTGTCATAGAAACATAATATATGTAATTTCGTGTTTCAATTAAAATAAAACTTTATAAAAACACAAGTTGCATTGGAGTAAATATAATTGGTGCATAAATTATATGGTTAGATATGTATTGTTTACTCTTTTAAGACCTAATTAAAGAAACTAGATACTCTTTTTTATACTGTGAACTCTTTGCTTAGGAAATTAGTTCCACATACAGGGTGTAAAAAAATAGTGTACTGGACTTCGAGGTGTGATACTACATATGAAAAAAGGAAAAAAAGTTTCTAAGAACATATTCCCTAAGATGCTCCCTGAATAAGTTACAGCCCTTCAAACGGTTGATGAAAATAATAGATTTTATTTATTTTCAAGAACAGTGGCAAACTATTTTCCTTGAAATTTGGTATTCTTGCATACATTTGAATGCCAAAGCGAATGGTGATAATAAAAAAAAGTCATTACAGTTCTGAAAGGGTTGTTTCTATAGGGGTAGACGATAGTTACTCACAAAACAAAAGAGCATCTTAGGGCATATAGTCATAGGAACTTTTTTTCTTATTTTCATATGTAGTATTACCACTCGAAGTCCGAACCACTATTTTTTTATTATTACTATTATATATCACTTCGTTGTTGTAAAAGACAAGATGTTGGATATAAAATGTTACTGGCGCAGTTGGTAGGATACAGGGAAGGATACTATCTTTACGGTAGAAAATTTACAATCTAACAATAAGCTATTGGTTATGTAAATGGGGAAAATTCTGATTCAAAATTACTGCGATAGAGAATAAAATTATCAGAATTTATGACATAGAATATAAAGAGGGAATACTTAACATGAATTCAAACGCATTGTCGAGACCTGTGTTACAAATTCGTGCCATACATAATTCAGAACACAATGCAAACTTGACAACGGATTCAGGAGAAAAGTTTTATAGAAGAAATTGGGAGAAATGCTAAAAGATACACCCTTTCGAATCACCACAAATATTTACGTTGCACCTGGACACTGTTTACGGTAATCTACTTCAATGCCAACAATTTCTTTTTCGCAATTATCTAGAAAATTTCTACTCGTATGCGATTTGGAATCTGTTTATTGGAGATTATACCTCAATTAATAATGTGACAAAAACTTATTTGAAACAATATTGGTAGACGTCTGAATGCCGTGAATTCTGTGGTAGAGATTGTTTTTCTCGAAAGACCCAAATTCTTCAGTATTTTTACCCATTTTCCAGTCGAAAATCGAGCGCAACACGCGGACAGCGCAAAATCGGGCCAAGAAAAACTCTTCGTAGATGGTGCCCCCTGCAAATTCGCCAACCTAACAGCGCGAAGGTGCACTGGAAGAATTTCAATAAATAAAGATGTTTATATTAGTTTGTTCAATTGATTGGTATACATTTAGTTATTGTTTAATTTGTATGGCGATAGAGGTTTGGTTTGATAAAATGAGCCAGCTAGTTTTATTTTGTTTTGAAGTTCTTCAGGCATTGTTTGGATTTTTATGACTTATTTACTGATAGGTGGATTGAAGTTTTGAATTAAAGCGGTTGGAGGTTAGTTATGATGGAGTAAAGTTATTAGGATGGAAGGTTCTTCTTGACGATGTTGTGTTTTAGGTCACGTGGTTTGCTTGACGCGCGCCAAATGGAAAGGTTGTGTCACTGGTTTTTGGGGTAGAGTGTGGTGATAGTAGGATGGAACCTACGTGATGGTTCTTACCTTGCAATGTTCACAGTTGAAAGCGATAGAATAGTTTTGGGCGCAATCGTAGCGCAGCAGGAGGTCGGCGTGGCTGCAAGTAGCTTGAGAGGCCAGGTCGTCGGTTTCGAGGAGTTCCTGCAAGAGAAGGCGACAGGTACGGGTATCGTGAAAGGCAGCCTCTGGTAGGGCCTCAGCGACCTGGTGCTCGCAGCAGTGACGCAGCCGAAGGTTAGCCAACGCGGTACGGCGCCGCCCGGGCGACAGGTCGCGGCTGCACACTTCGTCTTTGTGCGATTCTTGCAGAAAATGAAGGCACTGTTTTGGGGCGATGTTGGGGGCACAGGGTGGGGCGCAGGCCGCGCATGGGGCACCCAAGACCACAGCGGCCACGACAGCGGCCATCAGGAGCAGCAGGCCCGGCTGGGCCCGCCAGGGCATTCTGCGGGGCGATGGGGCGTCACGAGGCGCGGGGGCATCGCTGCGGGCGGCCGGAGGGCCCCCCCTCGCGGCCCCAGGGCCCTCTAGGCGCTCGCGCGGGCCCCCAAAGGCCCTCGCTCATGGTGCAGCATGCTCTTTAGGGCTCGCGACGGCGGACTCGCGCATCACTCGGCACTTTTGCACTGCCGCCGCACGAGGAGTTGCTGTGGGCTTTTTCGCACGGCCGCCATCTTGACTGAGCACGTCTGCGGCGCCCGCCCGGGCCTCTCCAGGCGCCGGTCGATCGTCGCGCGCTTATGCGACATCAACGCCCTCTCCCTTAATCCAGACGCGACCTCGTAATTTCCAGGAATTTTCCCCGACCTGCAAGCAATCGATCTTATCCGTTAGTTGCGCTTCCGGAAACTGGGAAGCGTTCTCTTACAGACGTAGACATGTTCCCAAGAATAGGAATGGGCGAAAAGAGACAATTTTGAAATAAAAGCTACGTTCCACAAAAATAATGTTAATACTTAGGTATGTAGTAATAATGCTGTGTATAACAAAAGGCCAATGGAAGAATCTAACTGTTGAGAATATAGGTCAAATTGATTAGCTTAGCCATTACGTAATGCATTTCCCATAGAGAAAGCTGTACCAGTACTCTAGAGAAGGAAACTTGTTTGTATATTTGATATACATTTTGACCAAGTTCAATAGGAGTTAATTTTTTTGCTGATTTACTATATTTTTCAGCTAATTTGAATTTTTCATTTGCTTTTGCATCATGAATAAAAGCAGCATTCTTACATTCTGCAGTAAAATTATTTTGGTGAGTTGGGATCAAAGATCTCAATGGTCTGCCATATAAGTTGGAGATTTTCCAAAAACATTCCGTGTATTTCTCCATTCTAGTAAACCTTTGTAGTAACTACTTTTTTTTGTTGAAATTACCCTTAGTTGTAAATTTTATTATGAGGGATTTCATGACTTTAACAGCAGCTTCGGCATGCCCATTACTTGCCGGATCATGTGTATTGAAGGCGCAAAAGCTTCATTCCACTTTTTTTGAAATGTTTCTTGAAGCATATTGACTACCATTATCTGATCAAAACCTAACAGGTACGCCAGTATCGGCAAAAATTTTGAACAGATCATTTATCATCTGTGAACTGCTTGGATCTTTGTTATTGTACTGAGTAACTATTGGTCATCTCGAAAGTCTATCGACATAAACCATAAATTGTCTTGTTTCTGTACTGAATAAATCCGATGAAACGTCTTCTTCAAATAGCCGGCTTGGAAGGTTTTCAATCATGTAGGTCTCCATTTGGTAAGGATGCTCCGTTTTTCTGACAAGCTTCCACGCAATTCTAAATATCGCTCTTCATTGCAGGCCAGTAATCTGTGTGACGGTCTCTACTTAAAGTTTTTTCGATTCCTTGATGTGATGCATGCAATTTTCCAGTTATTGATTTTCGACATGACTCTGGAATTAAGATTCGAGTTCAACGATTCCAGTAAGGAATTAAAATTAGTTGAAGGTTGTTTTTTGATGTTGGGAAACGATTTTTGAATTCTAATTTTCAATAATTGACATTCCTCATCGTCATTTGTTGCTTTTTGTATTTCCAAAATCATTGGTTCTTATAGATGAGAACCTCTAATTTAATCTGCAGTATTATCCGCTATAGAAATTTGCTTTTGACTTTATATTATTTGAGGCTTCTTTTGCCAGTAAGTCTTCTATAGGTATTTGGAGTGCAAACAGGTGAACGAGAAAGTGCATATGGAATGAAATAACACTTGCCTTTTTTCCATTCGGCGATAAAACTATATCCAGCTAGTTTCCCTTTCAACCTTTGTCGTGGGTTTTCGATCTTGTCTAAAGTATAGTTGTTCAATATTGGTTCCAACGGTTTATGATCAAAAGTAAAGTTGAGTAATCCTTACAGATACAGTTTACATTTTTCAACCGCCCAAGTAACTCCCAACATTTCAATTTCTATCATTGCATAACGTGTTCCGATTTCTGACAAAAACCGAAAGCCACACTGTATATGAGTTTCCATTGATTTTCATCTTTCTGAAGAAGCGTAAGTCCGTGAAGCATCAGTATATAAAGCGACTGGTTTCGTTTGATCAAAATGTGCTAAAATAGGAAGACCATAAAAATGTATTTTTGGTTTTTAGGAGTTTTCTCAATGGTCCAGCTGACATGAGAAATTACCAAGCTTGTTTACAAGTCCCATAAATGACCTTAGTTCGGTGTTATTTTTTGGTGTTGGAAATTTCTCTATAACTTCCAGCTTTTTCTTATCTGCTTTAATACCACATCTACCAACATATGATAGTTCAAGTTGGGCAAAAACAAAATTTTCTGGATTAAGGATTTTATCTTTAACTCTGCAACGTTCCAGTAGGCACATAACTCTGTGATAGTGTTCTTGAAAACTTTCATCATGTAAAAGCATATCGTCGACTACTTTTCCTATGTTTCCATTATCCAGCAGTGCCTCTTTACCTCGGCGACAAAATTCGTCTCCGGAACTTATCAAACCCATAGGTGTACGTAAAAATTCAAATCTTCCTCAAGGCGTTTAAAATGTTGTTGTCTTGACTTTTCAAAGAAGAAAAGTACTTAGATTTTCCATCTATATTTGACACTGCTTCCCACGGTGACTGTGTAGGTCGTTTAACAAAATGGTTCAAGTTTGTGTAATCTATACAGTAGTGGATACAGTGGGGGCAGGGGGGCAGGGGGGCAACTGCTATACTATCAGAGAAACCAAGTACCCCAAATTTTACCTGCAGCTTTCACCTGTACAGGTAGAATGGTTCACAAAATCAGTAGTAGAATAGGATTTTTACAATTTTTAGAGCTAAATATGAAAGATTGCTTAATCAAATATAGATAGGGGCATTGTGCTTTGCAAGAATATAGAATGAAATATAGGGCATCCCATTTGAAAAAAGCTGGAAGCATGCAAAATTTCACATTTCTGACATTCAAATTTTGGTTCTGACCATGGTTCCTAAAAATTCAGCCAAAACTGTACAACTTTTGTATTTACACCTTTCTTCTACCTGGGAAGGTAAAGGCTGTAGGTGGGGTGTCAATATATAAAAAAAACACCCTATACAAATAAGTGGATTATTGCGGAACTTATGGGTGGACCTCTGCGGGACGAGCGCAGCGAGTTCCGCAGCCATCTACTCACCAATATACTGTGGAACTGTTTAAATAAGACACTCACCTGAAACGTGTAGTTTTTGAACTAATGAGAAAAATTCTCAACTGAGTGAACCATGTTAGTATTGTACTTGTACATACAACATATTGGTAAATAGATGGCTGGGTCCACTCATAAGTTCCGCAACAAGCAACAATCCACTCGTTTGTACTTGAATAACTTGTCACTATATTTTACTGGTTTAGTAAAGTACCATTACTAATTCCTGTTCAAAGGAAAATTGACAAAAAGTGGATAATCTTACAAATTCTGACTTTATATAATAAGTTATTGTTCAAATACAAATAAGTGGATTGTTGCGGAACATAGGTGGACCTCTGCGGGACGAGCGAGGCGAGTTCCGCAGCCATTTAATCACCAATATACTATTGAATTGTTCAAGTAAGACTTTCACCTGAAATGTGTAATTTTTAAACTAATGAGAATAGCGCACATTTGAGTGAGTCAGTTTAGTATCGTAATTAAACAACATATTGATGAATAGATGGCTGCGGAACTCGCTACGCTCGTCCCGCAGAGGTCCACCCATAAGTTCCGCAATAATCCCTTCGTTTGTACTTAAATAACTTATCACAATACATATAATACTAGTTTGGTAAAGTAACATTACTAATTCCTGTTAAAAGGCCAATTGACAAAAAGTGGATAATCTTACAAATTCTGACTTTATATATATTTTTATTTATATATATTGTTCAAGTACAAATAAGTGGATTGTTGCGGAACTTATGGGTGGACCTCTGCGGGACGAGCGCAGCGAGTTCCGCAGCTATCTAATCACCAATATACTGTTGAACTGTTCAAGTAAGACACTCACCTGAAACTTGTAGTTTTTCAATTAATGAGAATAACTGACATTTGAGTGAGTCAGGTTAGTATCGTACTTGAAAAACGTATTAATGAATAGAAGACTGCGGAACTCGCTGCGCTCGTCCCGCAGAGGTCCACCCATAAATTCCGCAACAATCCACCCGTTTGTACTTGAATAACTTGTCACATTATGTTACTAGTTTGGTAAAGTAACATTACTAATTCCTGTTGAAAGACAAATTGACTTCCGTTTCCAAATTTCGAGACTTCTTGGACTTCTTAGAGGGTTACATTGTGCAGGTATAGGGAATAGTTCTACAGGGTGTCCCAAAAAGATACCGACAAACTTTGAGGGGTAGTAGGGGACATCAAACCAAGCATTTTTGTTTATATAAACATATGTCCGCAACTGAGCCATTTGGGCTGTAGAGCAAAAAAATTGTTTTCATTCTTCGCAATAATCAAATCACTATTTACTTTTTAATTTTGTTTT
Source organism: Ceutorhynchus assimilis (assembly GCA_917834065.1). Lineage (NCBI taxonomy): Eukaryota > Metazoa > Arthropoda > Insecta > Coleoptera > Curculionidae > Ceutorhynchus > Ceutorhynchus assimilis. The sequence continues at coordinate 14,018,901 of OU892281.1, forward strand.
ATTAACAAATCAATTATGGTTTACAATAATTATTCAAAATGTTGACCATTTACTTCAATGCAAAGATTGCACCGTCGGGTCATTAACTTGCCAACCCTTTGGAATATTCCGGGAATAGCTTCTACATGGGTACAACTCTGCAGTATCCTTGCTAACAGATCTTCCCTCATTACGAACAGGTGTTTCGTATACTAAACTTTTCAGTCAATGACCCGACGGTGCAATCTTGGCATTGAAGTAAATGGTCAACATTTTGAACAATTATTGTTAACCATAATTGATTTGTTAATAAAGCAAATTTAATAAGTAAACAGTGATTTGATTATTGCGAAGAATGAAAACAGTTTTTTTACTCTACAGCCCAAATGGCTCATTTGCGGACATATGTTTATATAAACAAAAATGCTTGTTTTGATGTCCCCTACTACCTCCTAAAGTTTTTCGGTATCTTTTTGGGCCACCCTGTATATAGCGACTGCGCTATGTTTAGACATAAAAGTAGAAGTTTTCTTTATGACGTTTATGTGACGTTTATTTTAAAACTGAATTTGACCAATTTGACAAATAATCTCAACTTCTAATATTAGGTAACTGGTAACTATCAACATAATATACAGCGAACCATAGACGATTTCGCCACGTTTCGGTTGGTAGGTAAATTGGTTAACCGCTAGGTAGGCTCTTCGTCACAACAGTGACGTCGCATACCACTTTCAGCCGAAATCGGTCGGTTTGTCAAATGTCACGTTTATGACGTGATGGTGATGGTATGCCTGAGAAAATAAAAATAAACAAAATACTGAATACTTTTTATTGTTGGAAATTAAAATTGGGAATAGTGGAAATTATTGTATTTATTTGTTGTGTACTATTTCAAATATAAACAAAAAAGTGAGGTTAAATAACTGCAAATTAGAGAAAGATAGCAAGCTACCAATTCAAATAACCGTGCTCCAAGCTCGGTACCCAATTTGACATACCAAAATGGATACCAAAGTTATCGTGACGTCATTGTTTTTCGTGTCGAAATTGCTTGGTACATTTTTGACCAACCAAAGTGGGTTACCAAAACGTGGCGAAATGGTCTCATATCAGAGTCAGTCATAAGTTAAACGCCGCGTCGATGACTAGTTAAGCTTGAATGTGGATCCGAAAACTAGCTCATTCAAACATCAAATTATACTATAAAATAATGATTTATTTTTCAAAATTTCCTTGTATAAAATATCTTAAAACTAAAAATTATGTGGCAATCATTAATCAATAATTGAACTGAGTACCCTAATTTTAAACTGTCAATTTTTTTATTAACAAATAATTTTTGGTTTTTGACCTTGGCTTATTAAGTTAACAAAATAATAAATACAATTTAGAGAAATTGAAACAAATTTTTTAGCTGCTTTACTGCCATATAAAAATATTTCTTAGAAAAATATATTCAAATAGAAAGTTCTATATTCGGTTATCTTCACAATTGACATCCATGCACACTAAAATTAAACAAATAATAAGGCTTCTAAAATATAATTAATAACCTACAATAAAAATAAATGCATATTAAAGGGATTTCAAAATATATATTGTATATACAGTAAGTAAATCATTTCGGAAACAATTTTTTTTGAAAACCGATATATATATCACAATAAAATCAAAATTAACTAGAAAGAGAACATACTATAAATATTTTTGATTTCCGAAAAACAGAACGAAAAAGTTAATTTGTTAAAAAGTCTCTCAGTCAAAGTTTTTTTTCGTTTATAAAACGAAATAAAGACTTTGTAAGCTCTACTACACGTTAATTATCCATCTAGTGAATAATGTCACTAATATTATCGACGTCCACAAATTTTTGGTTTTTGCACTGTCGCTCTTTAAATGGTTGGGCTCCAAAGGATTGTCTGTATAATTTGAATCATGATGAGCGCCTAAAGAAGTGGAAATAATTAAAAAATGCAAATTTTACTATCTAGAAAACTAAGTATGTAAAAATTGACACAAAAACAATACAAAATGTCAGTCATCCAACATTAAACAAAACATGATATGAATTTTTGTTTTCAAATAAAATAAATAATATATAACTTAAATTATAAAAATGAAAAAGACGGCACATACTTATACAAAAAAAAAATGGTTCCATGGACGTCACAACCAACCCTTATATCATTCTCACTGCCTGCTGGGGGCCCTCCGGTAGTTTTCTGGAAGAATGTAGCGACGCCGGTTATACATTGCCCGAAGGATACGATTAACTGATAATAAATACACCGGGTTAAGCTAGTTACACTGCCCCAGAAGCTTGAGATTTGTGTTTAATGTCTTTAGTTAGTTTATTATTGCTGGGTATAGTCAATCATATCCAGCAATAACAACAACTATACAGACTTAAAAATAATAATATACAAAAACTAAAGAAATAATCTACCTACAACACAAAACTACTATGTACAGTGACGTGCGAGGCTCAGCAGGCATTTTTTTTGTCTATAAACTATAGCCGTGCAACCATTCAATTTAGCTCCTACACAAAGGAATCGGGTTAAGGTAGAGTTAGTTTGGGTTAGCGTGAAAAAATCAATTCAGTGAGTTACACACAAAACTATTTACAACAACACAGTTAAAGTAGTCATACATACTTGATGAAGAGAGTGATACGTCATTGTTAATCAATTAATAATTATAACATTATGGGTATAATGAAAATAATTTTGTTATTATCAAGATCATGAAGGGCGTTATTTCCTACCTGCATCCATGTCAAATCCGTTTTGATCGTCCAATGGTATCGTACCACCCTCTTCACCTTGTAACCATCCTCTGGACTCACTGGTTCCGACGGTTCCAGCTGGCGCATCCTGACAACCGAACCACCAATAAGCTGTGGATCTTGGAAAAGCTGGCGTTGTCTGATCGACAGCGAACGCTCTATCATTAAACCTAGAAAAAAATCATCGAATTAAGTTTCAAATTTTTAAGATAAATTCTTACCTATAATAAGCTCCATTTTTGTAGAAATACGTATAGCCGTTTGTCCACTGGAAAGCAGCGTCCATGTTATCAGGAATACCTTCCCAGTTTGATATAAGTTTAGGATAAGTGCTTTTCACTGGAGGCCTTTGAGATGGATCGAACCTCCAAAATTTACTGCCTTTGAAAAAGTAAATTTTACCATTTCCACTCCACACCATTGCTGCGTCTAAATCATTGGGAATGTTGGTGAAGCCTTCGGAAATGTCTTTGGGGTAGTCTCCGTCCATTTTACGTCCTTTATACCTAAAATTTGGATGAGTCAGAAAAATATAAACACCAAGGCTAAAATCAAACCTCCAATATTTTGATCCCTTGAAGAAATAAGTCTTGCCATTCTTGTAAGTAAAAGCTGCATCGATGTTTCCAGTCAAACCGGCCCAACCATCGGAAATCGATTTTGGGTATCCTGGTGCAATGCTCTCCTCAGTCAGTCTCCAGTATTTGTCGCCTTTGAAAATGTATGTGTAACCTTCTGCCGAGTTGAAAATCGTGTCAAATTTAGGATCTTTGCACAGAGAAGTATCTTGGGTACCGCCTGAAATGTTTAAAATTGGATTATTTCTATGATTTGAATAGTGTTAATTTTAATTACCTTCATTTGGTCCAGGTGATTTTTTGGGCACATCCTGGCTCTCGTCGACGCCAGCGTCATTATTGTAAGACGGCGTGGGCTTTTTCGTTTTCTTGCCGTAGAGGGCTTGAATTCCGTCGACGTCGTCCTGATCCAGGGTGAAGGTAGGATCGTAGCCTCTGTAGAACGGCGCCATGAGGGCCGATCTGACATCGGAATGACTCAGACCCAAGGAATGGCCGAACTCGTGCGCGGCTACTTGGAAAAGGTTCGTGCCTCTGTAGCTGTTGATCGACCAGCTTTCTGTGGCATCGAAATGGGCGTCACCGCCGAAGACCTAGAGATTTAGCTTTATGAAATATATATTTTTATGGAGAGAGAACTGCTGCGAATCATATACAAGAGGGTTGTGTCGTTTCTAAATCCTCCTAGATTATGCAATACGATTTTTGGGTAGTGAGACGATGATGAGAATCAAGTTCTTGTCGTACAGAGGCTACGAGTTACAGACCAGTTTCAGAGATAGTAAGGGGTGCCATCTCTGATAAAATATTCGATTAGTTTCGTTACATTTTCATCAAAATACATTTTATATGATAATATTTTAATTAGTTGAGGACAAAAACACGTTGTCATGATTTTAGACGACGTATGGATGACTAGTTGGCATCTTCTTCAGAGCTACAATGGAAAGTTGGATCCCTCTGCTATGGGTATGTAGATCATGGGGGGAGTCGTTTCGGCTTTCCAGCCGCTCAGCACTGCTACCTTTGAAGATATTTTATACGCGACTCTATATCTTAAATTGCCTCCAGGAAGCGTAGACTTCTGCCGAAGGAAGCTATTTTTCTGGGTGTCAGTTGGTCCACTTCTTCTGGTGACAGTGTTGCCCCCTCGAGGAATTTGAGTCCCTTGCAGAATTGGGCTGGACATTCGCAGAGCAGTAGCTCTGCGGTCTCTATTGCGTCTGAGCAGAATCAGCAGAGATCGTCTTCTGCTCTGCCCATTAACCTTAAGTGGTATTTCACCAGGCAGTTTTCTGTGAGTAGTCCTACGATCATTCTGATGTCTGGCCTGCTCATGTTTAGGAGCTGTTTAGCTCTTTTTGCTGAAATGGTGGTAAACCTTTTTGACTGTCTTAGTCTCGGAGTATGCCTCCAATATGATGACTGTTGGTCTCTCTCCCATTTGTTGAGTTCTTCCATGAAGTGGCTTTTCATTAAGTCACAATAGGGCTCTGGTCCATGGTATGGTGTTGAGGCCCCTTATTTTGCGAGGCCATCTGCTTCTTCGTTTTCTTCTATGCCTCGATGACCAGGCAGCCACATCACCGTTACCTGGTTGTGTGTCGCTTGTGCTTTTAGGGTCTGCTTACACTCTCACGCTAGTTTTGAACTGCATTTGAAAGCCCTTAAGGCTTTTAAGGCAGCTTGGCTATCTGATAGTATGAAGATGTGTTTTCCTTTGAGGTTTTAGTTAGGACACTCTTAAGCACATATGTTAACGACAAGCAGTTAGGCTTGAAATATTGTAAGATGTTTGCCCAATCCCTTGATTAGCTTGAAGTTAGGGCCGGAAATGCCCAGTCCAGCTCCTTCCGTTAGTTTGGATCCATCTGTTTACCACAGAGTTGCATTGTCTGCTTGTGATAATTCTTTATTCTCCCATGACTGGCGCTGGTTTAGTACCACTGCGAATGGGATCTCTAGTCCAATCTGACCATCATGTGGTCACTTGGTTTGCTGGCATTCTCCAGTTTTAATATTTCAAAGATGCGCAGATGTCCCTCAGATCACCAGGCTTGAACTTGTCTGTTTGGAATAGCCTATAAGCGCTGATTATTGCCTCCTTTTTCACACATAGGTGAAGTGGAGACATGTTAAACAGCGTCTCTAGGGCTGCGGTGGGGCAGGTCGACATTGCTCCTGTTATTCCTAGGCATATCCAGTCTTTGGACCTTGTTTAGTTTGATCTGAGGGGTGACTTGCTGAGTTTTGGGCCACCATACCAATGAGGCGTATATAACCATGGGCTTTATTATAGTTTGGTGAATCCAGAATACCATCTTTGGCTTTAGCCCCCATGTTTTACCAACCAGTTTGCGGCATGACCAGATGGCTGATATAGCTCTAGAGCATGTTTTCTCTAATTGTTTGTTCCAAGTGACTGTTTGGTCCAGAGTGACCCCCAAGTATTTCACTTCGTTGGAAAAAGTATTGTACCGTTAAGGGTGGAAACTTTTAAATTTAGCTTGCTTCTTCTTGCAAACGGTACAAGAATTATTTTCCTTGGATTTGGGGATAATCCCTCGCCTTCGCTTCAATTTTTAACGATGTTTAGAGCACTTTGCATTCGGTTGTTATTACGCCTTCATGTTTCAGGTCATCTGCATAGCCTAGGTATGTACAGGGTGGTCTAATTTGGACACTTTAAATAGGAAAAGTCATAAACATATGTATAAAGCACATAAAATGAAACCACCAACATTAAGCATTAGAAACATTACAGTCCACAAAGGTGTAATAATGTTATTAACATGAAATGTTTCCTCGATAAAGCACCTGTAAGCACACAACAAAAGCAAAAAAACATTGAGCATTTTTAATTGGACCTAACTTGAATGACTTCCATTTTTGTCTCGGTTAGAATTTACAACAAATTAACGTATAAGTTACGTCCAATCAAAAAAAAAAAAAACACACAAGACACACACTTACTTTTCCTGGATGAACTGAGGGATACTGTGGATAATATGTGGGCGTGTTTGGATTGTGCCATTGCCTAAAGGTGAACCATGGATTGTATTGACGCGACGTCACCCAACTTCCACCCAAACCATTATTACCAGCGAAATAATATTGTCTGTAGTTTTGTGACTGTCGATGCTGATGGAAACTGTACGGTGATGTTAAGTAGTTTTGCTCTGGTGGCTGTGTAATGTATGGGTTTATGTGGTGTGATTTTTTTGTGGGTTAGTTACCATGCGTGTATATATGGAAGCATTAAGCAAGTACATTTTGATCTATGAAGCAAATTATGTTAACATTGCATTCAATGGGTTTTAGCTAGAGGTTCATTTGGGAAAAGTTAAGCAAATTTGGTTCTTGGCCTGCTCTTGTTGCTTCTAAGTATCTGATTACACATTGCTCTTAGTAAACGTTACAGTTTCTGTTTTAAGTAGTTCCGAACAAATACCCGCTCTACAATAACTAATTAAATACTGCATTTCAGCCAATTTACTTATAACAATCTCTTCAATTTTCAAACGAAATTCTTACCGGGAAATAAGCGTGCGCTAAAGTACCACCAGGCCCATCGAATGGATCGCCGTCTCCATGTTCGCCACTTTCGAACCGAATTTCAATGTGAACTTGGCCAGATTTGGCAGTGAACGTTAAATCGGTATAGTCTGCCCACACGTTGAAGGCACGTTGAACTTCTGCGTCGACATCTTTGCGCTTGAGTTTCGGTGGGTACTTTGAAACTTTGTAGCTGAGGTTTTTCACTTTCCATCTACTACCTGTAATTGGGAATTTATTTAAATGGAAAAATATCAGCTGTTTGAACAAATTTCCTCCCAATGATGATTTGTTTAACTCAAATTAGTGATTAGTTAGCATGACCAGAAAGCCTTCGTTACTACTCAAAGAAAAACATATTCTCGGCTCAGTCTGGTATAATAATAATTATTATTCCTAAGCAGTTTTCAGGACGATAACATCATCTACATCGTTCAGTGACCAACAATAAAACAGGCCTCTTTTAAATAAAATCTTCCTCAAGATAACGTGACAAGTTTTGTGAATTATGATCTTAGAGAGTAAAAGTTTAGACTAGATTTCCAGTCAAGGTTAGAGCTTTAAGAAGATACAATATAATTTTAAATTATATTACGAACACTTAAATTGTATAATAATTAGCATTATAATTTCTAGAAACAATGATCGCATGACATAGTTAACGATTAACGGTATTACTGATGTATGAATTTGTTTATTTTTATAAGTCGTTTCTTACCTTGTAAAGCGTATCTTTTCGCCCTATTGTCACCGGTTCCTACTTTGTCTTTCACACCGCACCTTGGCAATGTCATTGTTTCTAAAGTCTTATCATCTAGCTCCCCTAAAAAACAATTTTTGGGTTAATAAACTGTAATTATCTTATTAATTATTATTCAAATTTTTCACCATCATCACACATTTATTAAAAGATATTGCAATTTTGCAATAATATATGTAATTAACTGTTTCGATGCTGGTAGTAGCCTTAACCTAGTAATGTATAAATCATGTATTTTTTTGACCTAACAATGACAAAAGTATTGAAGTCAATAATTAAGTAAAGTATAGGCACATCAAACTTAATTTGTTTCCTTACCTGTAACATCTAATCCTGCGAAACTTTGGAAATCTTCTACGGCTTTCCTAAAACTACTTTCGTCTAAAAGTTGACTAGAATTGGCTTTCACTGGTCCTAAGTATCCGTATTGGGAGAGGTACAGCTGCAAAGAAAAATCAAATCTTATAATGGCACGAGTTAAACAGCATTGTCATCGACCCAAATTAATAAGTCTAAGCATAATATAGTAATTTGTCAATTTAATTTTTCTCAAAATATTTACAGGAAGGTTCAAAACATTGGGATACAAAGAAAGTATTGTATTGATATGAAGTTTGCAATGAAGAAAAGACAGCATTGGGATGATTGGACTGGATACATTGCAAGATAATAAAGCGGAAAAAGGACTGAGATGATGCTGGAGTGGAGATCCAGAACTTACCATAAAAGATGAGTTGAGTGACCACAGATAGTCAAATGACATTAGAAAAATATAGGAATTATGTGAAAACATTATAAAACAAATCAAAGACTGGAAAGTTAACAGAATAGAAAATATTTTTAAAAAAAATAGAATAGAAAATTATCGCCGGATATCGTGTATTGAGCTTGATGCTCCAGACATTCAAACCCAAATTTATTCACTTCTCTTTTTCAAAATATGATGTTTATATTGATCTCTTACACTAGTTAGTTAATAATGTATTTGTTTAAACAATACCAGAATGCTTTATAATCAATTTTGTCCAAAATTTCTTTTAATATTGAAATTTCTACCTCGACTTCCCTATTCGCAAATATTTATTTTCCACATTCAGCAAACATTAATATTTTTATTAGCATAATAGTACTACTTATCAACCTTGAAGACAAACATATTTTTTCTATAAAAATCTCAAACTCTCGGCCAATAAATAATAAACCCAACCTGACTCAACCAACAGGTTACGGGTAGATCCCCAAGCTATTACTCATACATTTCGTAGAATAATCAGCCGAATAAGGGAAAAGTCACCAAGTGGGCGTCCTTTTACGATATTCAATCTCGTTCATTCATTGATTGAATCACTTGGTTACCAGTACCAGAAGAAAGGCACGGCCTTAATAATAAATCTTGCCGTGGGTCAAGAATTAGAAATGTTCTTGGTAGCTGTTAAAGATTCATCTAAATGATAGTGATTCATTGTGCCAAAATAATCACTCTTACTTGTTTGCAGAATAATAAAACATCAAACCTTATAACAACCAAGGTCAATGTTACTATATTCATGTGTGTACTTTGGTACATCACAAAATAATTGATGGTTATCTTCAAGTTAAATGTACCTATGTGAATTTTTATAAATTTAAGAGGATATACCATTTTACACACAAAAGATGTGACATTAATAATCTTGTGATTCAATTAATCGATGTGAATTAAAATAATTACAGATTAGGAACTGACGTCCTTCAGCCAGGCAACCACAAACTAATATTAATGTCAATCCGCTCATTAAATCTGAATAATAATTGGAAGAGCTTTTTATTATTAATGTTTATTTTCCGCTATTTGAAAAATCGTGCACGATGTTTGTTTCTAATAACGTTGTTTCGGCGGAAAATGGGCGTTTGAAGTAATATGGTATTTTATACACGTGTGTGTAACGGATAATTTGATTCCGAGGCGAATAAATGCGATCTTGTATTCATGTTTATGTTTTTCCTCATGGATGATAATGCTTGTGGAATTTTAATACAATTTTTTTGCTTGGAACTTTATCGATGATTTATTATTGATATTTTAACGAATTAACATCAATGCGTAAAAGGTGCACTACCGGTGCGTGAATATTGAAGAATTCATGAGAATTTTGGAGATTTCTCGGTTGATTGGTTTTGTATATGAAGCCCTGCAGTCTGACTAAGGCAATTATTGCATAGAAGTTAAGCAGTAGGTTAGGAGAATTACCAACACTTTGTCACCTATAACTACCGGAAATAATTATTTACACATTCACTACAAGATGATTCATATAAATTCTACACAAAACATATTGCCAAAAGTCAATAATCAATAATTAAAATACAATAACCATTATTTATTTAAAGACCATTATAATGTCTAGCTAGTGGAAATGGTACTTTGGCACTAAAAACATGAATCATATATTATTATCCTACCATTCGGAAATAATTAATATTCAAACCGCAACCGTATGTAATATGCGTATATTAAGGTACATCTAAATAAATATAAGTTTTGGAACAAAGAAAAATTAAAACGACAAAGATCGCTTACAAATTATCAATAATAATCGATTTTGATTTTAGGATTTAGGCTATAGACACACAGTCAAGGTTAGTTTAATAGGAACATCTCTTATCAGCCTCAACAAACTTAAACTAATTATTATTAACAAAAATTGTAAACAATCACGTCAGTTCTGATGTTTGTTTACTCGACTATCATTGCAGCAATCACTATCAATGTAGGTGTAACTTACTTGTTATAGGATTGACTTTGGGTTAATATTTGAAATAAGATAACGGAGATAATGATATTGTTGAGATTTGGTTACTTCTTCTTCGTTTTCAGCTACCTTGTTTGCCCTTCTGTCGCCAGATTTGGGTTGGTTTAGGTACATGCATTACCTCTCTGGGGAGCCATGCTAGTTTGCGAAAATATAGCCACCAAGCAGTAGCTCCAAACTGCAGTCGCCTCCATCAAGCCTTGGGAGGGAGCTTCTTTAAATATGGTAGAGGGAATCTGACATTCCTCACTATGACGTCCTGGTTGCTCAATTCCCAAGCAGCATCGATTACTCCACGGAAAAATCCTCAATCTCTTCCAAGGCCAAAATGAGGGCCTAAACGTTAAAAATTGGCGAATCATCTGACCTAACGCCAAGGGCCACCTGGTCACATTAACTCTTCCTGTGGACAGTGCATCCGCAGAAAAACTCAAATCCGCAGGCTACGTGGTAAATTCGGTCATAGGATTATAAAACCGCAAAACAGCCGGAGCATAACAGCTGTGGAGCAACCAAGCTCCGCAAAGAAAAGCAGCGCCGAACCAAAGGCAGACACGTCTAAAGACCCGATGAGTCATAAAGACAAAAGTGTCCGGGGTCCGAAAACTGAATGCAACTCTAATGGTTTTCCCCAAGCAACCAAAGAGAAGCAACTCACCAAGCATCAAATAAATCTTCAACACTCAAAAGCTGCCACTAGTGAGCTTAGAAGAAGAATCTTTGGACAGAAAATCAACATAGGGCTACTTCGAGAGTCCTAGGTCAATGGAGGCTCTATAAAAGGCCTATATATTATATCATGTAAGTTAATCTACAATATTAACCACGAAAGACAAAAATATAAAATTCTTACCTGTTCCAGAGTTCATCACTCAAGACTTGGCAGCTGCTTTAGTAGAAGTGCCAACGGAGGGGGGCTCAAGGGCCGCATTCTTGGTAAAGAAAATATTGCTCATACAGTCCGTTTTTGAAAAATAAATATACTGGTTGTTTCAACAGACACACCCCAGAATTCCACACCATAATCTCGGCCTACTTTCCAGGTGATGACAAGTCAGCACTGCCAGAGATTGTCCAACGACTCATCACGTGGTGCAGAGCGAGAAACAGACACTACATTATCGGGGCAGACGCCAACGCCCATCACCAGGTAGGATGGGGAAGCACCGATACAAACTTAAGGGGTGAGTACCTTTTTGAATATGTGAATTCTAACAACATATACATTATCAACAAAGGTAACAAACCCACTTTCATTAACGCCGTCAGACAAAAGGTCTTATTTGAAAAATAGTTACTACCATTGTACAATTTGACAGAACTTAATATTGACAGTTAACTTCAAGAGCCGGGAATAAGCAAAAAAGTCTTTATTGTTTGTGGAATCGACAGTTTGTCATCGGACCTACTTTTCTAATCATTGAGAGTAACAAGAGACTTTCTAGAAAGATATGCCATTAAGTTGGCGACAAATGCACAATTATTTGACAAATACTTCGTTGTACAATTTGACAGAAGTAATAATTGGCAGTTAATTCCAAGAACCGGGAATAGGCGAGGATTGATTGAAAGAGGTTTTTCTTATTAGTTGAATTAACAGTCCGACCTCGGCCCTCCTTTTCCAATCAATGATAATGCTAAGAAACTTTCTGGAAAAATATGCAATCAAGTTGGTCATGGATTGACATATGCACAGTTATTATTTGACAAATACTCCGTTGTACAATTAAACAGAGGTGACCATTGACAATCAACTTCAAGAGCCAGGAATAAACAAAAATTGATTGGAAAGAAATCTTTATTAGATATTCGTGGAATTCACAGTCCATCATCGGCCCTCCTTTTCTAATCAATGAAAATAACAATGAGACTTCCTGGAAAAATACGCCATCAAGTTGGCCATGGATTGACACATGGAAAATTATTTAAAAAAAAAGTTAACTGCAAGAGCCGGGAATGATGACAGTTAGAAGCTCTTACAGTTCGTTTGAAGTCAGTTTTGACCTCATAACTTCAACATCAAGTTCAATAGTATTTTGAGTTGACGTTCAAAAGTTGGCACTCCTGTGAGTTTTGGATATTTTTTTCCTCATTCGCTCTAGCATACTGAAATTTCATAAAGAAAAAGCCAAGGATTACTAAAATTTGATTTTTTAAACGTACGAGTACAATAACTGATATTTCTATTATGTGACCTTTATTCACATTCTCAATTTTTTTTCCCAAAAGTTGGCACTCCTGGGAGTTCCGAATATTTTTTTCTTTATTCAGCAAATTTTCAGCTCTAATATACTAAAATTCCATAGAAAAAGAGCCAAGGATTACGAAATTGTGATTTTTAAAACGTACAAGTACTGTAACTAATATTTCTACTACGTGACCTTTATTCACATTCTCGATTTTTTTTCTCAAAAGTAGGCACTCCTGGAGAGTTCCGAATATTTTTTTCTCTAATCAACAAGCTTTTAGCTCTAATATACTGAAATTTCATAAAGAAAAAGCCAAGGATTACTAAAATTTGATTTTTTAAACGTACGAGTACAATAACTGATATTTCTACTATGTGACCTTTATTCACATTCTCGATTTTTTTTCCCAAAAGTTGGCACTCCTGGGAGTTCCGAATATTTTTTTCTTTTATCTCTAACATACTAAAATTTCATAGAGAAAGAGCCAAGGATTACGAAATTTTGATTTTTAAAATGTACGAGTACAGTAACTGATATTTCTACTATGTGACCTTTATTCGCATTCTGGATTTTTTTCCCAAAAGTTGCCACTCCTGGGAGTTCCGGATATTTTTTTCTTTATTCAGCAAGCTTTTAGCTCTAACATACTAAAATTTCATAGAGAAAGAGCCAAGGATTACTAAATTGTGATTTTTAAAACGTACCAGTACAGTTACTGATATTTTTACTATGTGACCTTTATTCGCATTCTCGATTTTTTTTCCCAAAAGTTGGAACTCCTGGGAGTTCCGGATATTTTTTTCTTTATTCAACAAGCTTTCAGCTCTAACATACTAAAATTTCATAGAGAAAGAGCCAAGGATTACGAAATTGTGATTTTTAAAACGTACGAGTACAGTAACTGATATTTCTACTATGTGACCTTTATTCGCATTCTCGATTTTTTTTCCCAAAAATTGGCACTCCTGGGAGTTCCGGATATTTTTTTCTTTATTCAGCAAGCTTTTAGCTCCAACTTACTAAAATTTCATAGAGAAAGAGCCAAGGATTACGAAATTGTAATTTTTAAAACGTATGGAGAACAGTAATTGGTTTTTCTACTATGTGACTTTTATTCGTATTCTCGATTTTTTTCCCCAAAAGTTGGCACTCCTGGGAGTTCCGGATATTTTTTTCTTTATTTAATAAACCTTTAGCTCTAACATACTAAAATTTCATAGAGAAAGAGCCAAGGATTACGAAATTGTGATTTTTAAAACGTACGAGTACAAACAGTAACTGATATTTCCACTATGTGATCTTTATTCGCATTCTCGATTTTTTTTCCCAAAAATTGGCACTCCTGGGAGTTCCGGATATTTTTTTCTTTATTCAGCAAGCTTTTAGCTCTAACTTACTAAAATTTCCTAGAGAAAGAGCCAAGGATTACGAAATTGTAATTTTTAAAACGTATGGAGAACAGTAATTGGTTTTTCTACTATGTGACCTTTATTCGCATTCTCGATTTTTTCCCCAAAAGTTGGCACTCCTGGGAGTTCCGGATATTTTTTTTTTTATTTAATAAACCTTTAGCTCTAACATACTAAAATTTCATAGAGAAAGAGCCAAGGATTACGAAATTGTGATTTTTAAAACGTACGAGTACAAACAGTAACTGATATTTCCACTATGTGATCTTTATTCGCATTCTCGATTTTTTTTCCCAAAAATTGGCACTCCTGGGAGTTCCGGATATTTTTTTCTTTATTCAGCAAGCTTTTAGCTCTAACTTACTAAAATTTCCTAGAGAAAGAGCCAAGGATTACGAAATTGTAATTTTTAAAACGTATGGAGAACAGTAATTGGTTTTTCTACTATGTGACCTTTATTCGCATTCTCGATTTTTTCCCCAAAAGTTGGCACTCCTGGGAGTTCCGGATATTTTTTTTTTTATTTAATAAACCTTTAGCTCTAACATACTAAAATTTCATAGAGAAAGAGCCAAGGATTACGAAATTGTGATTTTTAAAACGTACGAGTACAGTAACTGATATTTCCACTATGTGATCTTTATTCGCATTCTCGATTTTTTTTCCCAAAAATTGGCACTCCTGGGAGTTCCAGATATTTTTTTCTTTATTCAATAAGCTTTTAGCTTTAACATATTAAAATTTCATAGAGAAAGAGCCAAGGATTACGAAATTGTGATTTTTAAAACGGATGAGAACAGTAACTGGTATTTCCACTATGTAATCTTTATTCGCATTCTCGATTTTTTTTTCCAAAAGTTGGCACTCCTGGGATTGCCGGATATTTTTTTTTATTCAGCAAGCTTTTAGCTCTAACATACTAATGTTTCATAGAGAAAGAGCCAAGAATTACGAAATTGTGATTTTTGAATTGTATAAATACAGTAACTGATATTACTCTGTCCAGCCCAATTCTGCAAGAGGCCAGAAGAAGTGGGCCAACTGACACCCAGGAAAATAGCTTCCTTCGGCAGAAGTCTACGCTTCCTGGAGACAACTTAAGATGTAGAGTCACGTACAAAATATCTGCAAAGGTAGCAATGCTGAGTGGCTGAAAAGCCGAAACGATTCCCCTACAATCTACAATCTACACATCTGCATTATATAAAATTCGTTATCATACTCTCAATTCCACAACCTTATATTTACATAAAGCAATTTGTGGCGGTATATATTTTACAGTGCAAAATAGCTCCTTAGACCACCAAATTATTGCTGGGTTACATACCGTCCCTAACAGCTCATTGTATTCCTCCTCATAAGATCCGCGTGGCTAAATTCAGAAAAAAAATCAAATTAAAGTAACAATCAACAAATAGATAAATAAAGTTCAATTAATTGAACAATAAGGAAGTGCATCTTCAATTATTGATTTTATTATTCCCGAAGGACTAGGAAAATTTGAACAACTAATTCTCATGAAAAGTTTTTAACCTTGCATTTTGTGTCTGGAAATTAAATCCTGAAAACATCTGGTTTTATTTCCTATACAAACACAATGCATCTTCTAAAATTGCATGATTCATTTGCCTTTGTAGACAAATGTCTCGTTTGTCGTTTAACTTTATAGTGTGTTTTATTTCAATCAGCATTAATAGTGTAATTGCGACGTTAATAGGCTCGCTTTTGATCTTTATTTTTAATTGTTCCACTGGTTTAATGTTACCCAGATGCAGAAATGTTTGGTCTTTGAGAAGACTATACAAAATACAAGCCCTTTATTGTGTGCTGCAACGATAAATTAGCACTTGTTAAATTTAAGTGTTTATATTTTACAAAAACGATAAGTTTAAGGTCAATTTTTATTTTTAACTGCAGTTTCGTGACTGAATTTTTTTTATATTCAGGAGCCTTTTTTATTAGCTGAGTAATTAGTCGATATTTATTCATGTCTGTTACCTGAAAATATTTTCCTAAAAGTAATTTTAGCTATAATTATGAAAAATTTATGTGACGAATCTCTCTGACCTCAACAACATTAATTTATAATTCATAGAAATGAATGTGTAAATGTCAATTAACTTTAACTGTTGGCGTAGGCTCATCTATTACATAGTTACAAAAATTAAATGGTTGAAAAGATAAAGAAATGACTACCAAAATATGAGCGGAAACTTCTTTGAAAAATTCCAGTAGAAATCTCTAGAAGCAGTAGAGGGTTCTAGACTTGAAGTTGAAAGTGATAAAATTCGTGTTTCTTCTTGAGCAGTGATTTTGCATGCAGATATGAATGAAAACGTCTTACAACCATTTTCTGAAATAATTTGGTTAACGAGAAGTTTGGATTTGAACTATAGGATTTCTAAATTTTCAGTCTAACGCTCTACCAATTGAGGTACCAAGGCCTTTCAGCAGGAATCCAGAAAATAACTTTAGAGGAAAATACAATAACTTCTGTTCGAAGGAAACTGTTGTGGCTTTCAATTTGAAGATTTTCTGTCGACTTAAGCTCAATCTGAGGCCTTCAAAAGTTGTCTCTTGGTTAAAAATATTGGATTTCTTTTTAAGCAATGTGTAATTATTCTCTCATTGTGTAGAATGCTTTAATGATGATAATGATAAGTGGATGATCAAAATGAAATATGCACAGCAAGATAAACAAAATTGCTTTAGAAAGGAGTTGTGAGACCACCGGAATAAACCTAAACTCTTCATGCCAACACAAGACAGAAAATATCAGGATATTCTTCATATAGAAAATTGTTAAAATGTATCAAAAAAGAATTTCTATTTTATCACGCTTTATATTATTCCACTTTAGGTGGCTAGTTTAGTTTATTGACTGGTCACCTGTAATATATGTAATTTATAACATTCTGCTGGTTAATAAATGACAGTTTGTCAATCTTTATCGAACCACATTGTTTTATTGCTTCCCTCTGTGTTTCCAACAGGTTATGCTGTCCAGAAATTTATAATAAAACAAATAAAGTGGGGAAAACCATACTAATTCTTCGTTTTTCAGTATACAGTGTTGAATTCGTGAATTCTGTAGTGAAAATTGAAAATGTCTGTGAACTACATGTCCAGTGGACCAAAGCTCTTGGGCAGGGAAAATTATGACGGATGGGCGTTTGGCGACTGGAAGGACTCTCCAAGTGCAATGAAGGTACGGAATAAGATTTAGATAAAGATGCCAATGTTGGTGTTGACATTGGACGCTTCATTATTTGTACAAGTGAGAAATGCCAAAACTACCAAATAATTATGGGAGTGTCTGAAAAACATGTTTGATGACTCAGGCTTCACACGAAAAATATATTTGTTGAGTACGTTAATATCATTGCGCCTTGAAAACTGTGATTCGATGGAGTCCTATGTAAGTTCAGTGATAGAAACCTCACAAAAATTACGACGTACAGGATTTTCCATTGATGACACATCGATTGGATCTCTTTTGTTGGCGGGATTGCCTGACAGGTTTGCCCCAATGATCATGGCAATCGAACACTCAGGATTGGAGATAAGTGCAGACGCTGTGAAAACAAAATTGCTAGACATACAGGAAGATAGTAGCATAGGTGCAAAAACAGGAGGTGCTTTTGCAGCAAATGGCAAGTTCAGAAACAATAGCAGAAATGGTAGCAGTCATCCTAGAACATTTGATAAGAAAAACATCAGGTGTTTCAAATGTAAAAGAATGGGACACTTTATGAATAAATGTCCAATTAATGAGAATAAATTGAGTGAAAATGAAGGAGATGGCCACAGAAAAAGTAGTGCATTTAGCGCAGTTTTTATAAATGGCCACTACAACAATACAGATTAGTACGTGGAATCAGAAGCCAGTTTACATATAACGTCAAGGAATGCCTGGTTAGAAAATACAGGCTCCGTGGGACTACAGGAAATCATGATTGCAGACAAATCAAAGGTACCAGTAAAAGATGTGAATGAGGAAACAATTGTTTGGATGTTAACAAACAATTGTAGATGACAAAAAACATGACATAGTGATAAAAAATGTACATTATGTTCCAGATATAGCAACAAACCTTCTATCTGTCAGTCAGCTCATTAAAAATGGTAACAATGTGTTTTTTACAACAATCTTGATGAACTCGTGGTAGTAGCCGAGTTAAACGATAATGTATATAAGCTAGTATTTGACAAAGGTTTACAGGACTCTTTCGTTGCTTTAACAGTGTCAAATGAAGTATGACATAGACGATTAACACATATCAACTACAATGACCTGAAAAATGGCTCAGTTGAAGGTTTAAAAGTAGCAGGAAAAATGGACAATGGCATTTTCTGCCAAGTTTGTTGTGAAGGCAAGCAAGCAAGATTGCCTTTCAAGTCTAAAGGCAATAGAGCTTCAGCATGCTTAGAAATTGTTCATGCAGACCTTTGTGGACCCATGGAACACAGATCCATAGGAGGTTCGAAATATTTCTTGTTATTTGTAGATGACTAGAGTAAAAATCAAACGAGAAGAAGCCATTGACATCAGCGCTGACAAAGAAGGCAGATTTCCTTTTCTCTGAGTCCCTCCTATTTAAAGTGAGACAAACGATAACGCGTGTGGCTTCTTCTCGTTTGATTTCTACTCTACAGTAGAATGAGCTTTGTATATTTTTTGAGCAAAAAAGATGAAGCCCTAAATAACTTCAAGGAACTCAAGAAGTTCGTAGAGAATCAGTTGGATAAGATTAAAGTTTTACGGATGGATAATGGTGTAGTATTTTGTGGTGTTCAATTTGAGCAGTTTCTCAAAAATTATGGCATCGAGCATCAAAAAACCCACCCCTACACGCCTGAACAGAACGGTATGTGTAAACGCATGAATAGAACAATTGTTGAAAAAGCTAGATGTATGTTATTTGATGCTGGTTTGAACAAAACATTTTGGGCCGAAGCAGTTAGTAACGCAGTGTATTCGAGAAATCGCAGTATTGCGAGTGGACAGCTGATATTTTAACTAAAGGTTTGCAAAATGTTAAACAACAAGTTTGTGAAAAAGTTAGGTTCAGCAATTGCATACATTACAAAACCCCCACTTATCAAAAATAATTTATTTTTGATAAGTGGGGGTTTTGAAATGTATCAAAAAAGAGTTGTGCAGAAAACATTAACAACAACATAAGTCTTCGAAAATATCAATTCATCAAAATACCATAATTAGTTGAAG
Source organism: Ceutorhynchus assimilis (assembly GCA_917834065.1). Classification (NCBI taxonomy): domain Eukaryota; kingdom Metazoa; phylum Arthropoda; class Insecta; order Coleoptera; family Curculionidae; genus Ceutorhynchus; species Ceutorhynchus assimilis. The sequence goes on from OU892281.1 coordinate 14,038,184, forward strand.
ATGCAAAATCTCCCCCAAAATCCCAACAAAACCAAACTCATCTGTCTAAATGAAAAATGTTAAGTACCTACCAAAACTTTCAGTCTGTTGATCTGTTTAGCGATAATTATTAGTGATATGTTTTTTGCTATAATCCCTCTATATTTCCTCGTACTTCCTCAAATTTCTTCTACTTTGTACACCTACTTCCCCCCTTAAATATTCTGATGTATCTTCAAAAAAATTAAAATCGAATTGCTCTTTACATACAGCTTCTAGCTTTAGGAATTATCTATGTAATAACGATTCGTTGTGAAATGTAAAAGTCCTAGACTGATATTTATAGCATCCCAGAAATAATCTTCATTAAAAATTCTCAATTTGTAACCTTTTCAATAATCCAGTTCTTTCTGCAATAACATAAACACTGTCTTCCAAGCCTTTTACAAAGGTCAGTTAAATATAGCGACCATATAAAATGAAAATCAGAAAGAAATATACGAGTAATTTTTCCTGTAAGAATAAATGAAACTTACCCACAAAACAATGTATTTTCCCCTGGAATAAATTAAGTCGAAAATTTGCAAGAGATTCGGTTTCCAAACCTCAAATTGATAGTATGTGGAGTCAAATATTTATGAAATATATAGAGATCTTTGTACTTATAATTTTAACATTTTCTGGATCAATGTTGTATATCCTAGTAATATTCCAATTAATAATTATTTATTTATTTATTTATTTATTTACTCAACACTACAGAATAACAATAAGTTTTCTAAATGGTACATACATGAAAATATGGTTAAAAAAAAAGATAGGACAAAATCACAGTGAACAACAGTTCGACTAGTAGTACACATAAGAAAATATAAATTAAAATCTGAATTTTAGACACAAGGTTTAATCGACAATGAGGAACAATTTAAAAGATCACACTCTCTGTTATTTCTGTTGTAATTGCAAATTGTTCTGTCCACAAAAGCTGTGAATCCATAATTCGTTCTGTGCGGGTGCTCATAAAAAAGTTGATCTTGTCTGGTTCGTCTAATGGGGACCAAAAATAATATTGATTCCAATAATGTGCAGGATTTTGTAAAGAATAATGTGTAATCGAGTAGGGCGTGTTTCCGTCTCTGTTCAAGGCTCATAATCCCACACAGCAACAGTCTGGTTTCATAAGGTATTCCAGATGAAGGAAAGCGGTGTTTATATAATAGGTATTTTAGAAACCTGTTTTGGACGTTCTCTAGTCTATCAATATGGATGGTATAATGTGGGGACCAGATGACGGAGCAGTATTCAAGAGTGCTGCGTACAAGGGCGTTGTAAAGACATGTAAGTGCCTTTGTGTCGTTGATGTGTTTGGTATTTCGCTTAATGAAGCCAAGCAATCTGCAGCTTTTGACAACAATATTATCGATGTGCATTTTGAATTTCAGTTTTTGATCGAACGTTACGTTACTCCAAGGTCGTTGATGAATTCCACATTATCAATTTGTTGACCATCAATCCTATATGTTGACATGTGAGAAGATGTACTCTTGTGGAATGTTATTGATTTGCATTTGGATATGTTGATTTTCAGTAGGTTTGAAGAACACCAAGAAGCAAATCTGTCGAGATCTGGTTGCAGTGGATTGGAAACTGCATTCCTAACATTATAACTTTTCAGGTCTTCAGCATACAGGAGAAAGTGCGAGGAATGGAAGCAGGAGGAAATATCGTTGATAAACAACAGGAAAAGAACAGGTCCCATGTGTGATCCTTGGGAACACTCGAGGTGGCCTTGACGTTTTTTGAGGAGTAGCCACACACTTCAACCCTCTGGGTTCGATCTCCAAGATATGATCCATGCTAAATAGTTTCCAGAAATACCAATTTCTGATAGTTTTTTTTTTATAAGAAGGAGGTGGCACACGCTATCAAAAGTCTTGGCTAGATCTGTATAAATGGAGTCGACCTTGTGTCCAGACTCAACGGAAGTTATTAAGAAGTTCTGCTAGACTGCTAGGTTGGATGCAGTTGAACGCTTGCTAAAGAATCCGTGTTGTTCTGGTATAAGGTAAAGTCTATAGGTTCCGAATATTTCCTCGGTTAAGATTGATCCGAACACTTTTGGGATGGTAGAAAGTATCGATATTCCACGGTAGTTCTCAACATCGCACCTATCTCCAGACTTGAAAATGGGAAGAAGGAGGGAAAACTTCCACTTTTCAGGAAAAAAGCCACAATCCAAAGATCGTTGAAAAATAATGCAAAGTGGAAAGGCTAAGGCAGACGAGCAACCTTTCAAAAATATAGCTGGTATTCCGTCGGGACCTGCTTTTTTGGATATGTCCAGCAGTTTTAACTTGTCTGTAATTTCCTGTGTCTGGAAGTTATGAGATGATAAGGTAGTAGCAAACTGGACAGGTCCAATGGATGTCATATCTAAGTCATTGTGGCTGGAGTAAGATGCTTGAAAGTGCGTGGCGAATGCGTCAGCAATGGAATCAGAGCCGTCCAATGTGCAATCTTTGTACTTCATCAAATTATTGATAAATGACCAAAAATGTTTGACATTTTGAGGGATCAGCTGCTCAGTGTTGGTAACATATAACAAGCACCACATGTCAATGCGGACTTTAGTTTCACGACAATAGACCTATCTATTTTTACCTGGTATGCGAGCGCAACACGAGGCAATGCCTTTTTATTGGCTAACTAGTACAGGTGTGAGGTGTTCGTTTTGCACGCCCGGCATATCCTTGTCCTTGTTCATTGCCCGTGGTCTGACAAGAATAAAATTACGGTTGATATTCAACTTGACATAGCTTGACAAGTATCATTCAAATTTTTTTTTGATAAGTACGTTGCACAACGTGCGGTCTTTCTCTTTCCCCTTTTAGCCCGTGCAAATAAGAAAGACGCATTGCTATACGTAAGTCTAACATAATTTGGTACATTTTGCCTCGTCTTGCGTAATGAGCGTTTTGTGTCTTTTTGTATCTAATGAAATTTTCGTATTATTACCTCTTTGTCTGGTAAAATAGATATTTTATATAGTGTAGGCTTCATAGTCACCTTTCAGTCCTGATTTCTTGTATTTCTTATATAATCTCTTTTGCGAGATGCATTTACGAAGTCCTTTGTCATACCATTTAGGATATTTATCGCTCTTTATTGCTTTCTTTGGGACTGAAAGGTTAATACCCTGAAAAAGGGTTTCATAGAAGAGAGTGATCATTGTATCAACGTCGGGTATTGAGGACAAAAAAGACCAGTTTGCCTGCTCATAAAAGTGGTTAAGTTCCGAGTAATTTGTACGATGAAAATCAAATACTTTGACAATTAACGTCTTTATCTGTCCCAGGGAGAAACAAGTTTCGATGACCGGGTGGTAAGCGTCCATTGCCACCAGAGGGTCAGCACTGGGTGTGATGCAGAGATCAATGAAGTCGTCGACGAAAACTAGATCCAGAGTTCTGCCCAGATGATTTTGAACGATGTTCATCTGTTGCAGTTCAGGAAAGTACATGGTATCCATGAGCACTTCGGCAGAAGCTGATGGTAGTTCTTTAGGCACTATTGTGTCGTCTTCAAATACCCACTTAATTGATGACAGATTAAAATCACCAAATATAAGAAATCTGTATTTAGAATAAGTGTTCTTAAGAGTTTCACAGGTGTTACTAGACACAGCCAATAATAATTTTACTTCCGTCGTGATCCAGCTGAACCCAAACATCCTCGCAAAGGTTCGTTTGAGATGTAGAGATACCTGAGGAGTGAAGGTGCCCAAGTTTAGCAATTAGTACTCCGCCCCCACGTTGACTGCCCAGCTCATTATAGTTCCTATCTCTTCGAAAAACTGTGTACTGGGAGTTGAGTAATTCAGCGTTGTAGAAAGTATCATTCAGCCAGGTTTCGGTTAATGCTATTATTTCGAAGTTACATGCGGACGATGATATCATAATTTCGTCAGATTTAGTCCTTAGATCACGAAAATTCTGATAAAAAGTGGTTACGAGGTTACGATTTTCGATGGGCTTACAAAATCCATGCAGGTTTAAATTTGAGGCCTGGCTTGTGTCGTTTTTGGAATAAGCAGGAATGTGTATTGACGGGTCAAAGCATTGTGAGTACATGCCCCCAACTCCAGCAGTTTTTTTTTAGTTACACAGGATGTGCAAATTTTTGTTATCCATAGGTGTTGAGCCAGGTTAATTTTATCCTTATAGTCTATAATCCCATCATTACTGACCAAAAGCAGAGGCAGAAACAGAACATTGGCGCCACTGTCATCAATTATGTTAGAAATAACCTGATTGTGGTCGTGAATAATTTGATTTAAGACTGGTCTGTTGGTATTTAAGGGTGGACCAATAAGTATTAGGTTTGTTTTGTAACCAACTTCCAGTAAGGCCTGAACAGTCGCCTTCTGGATTGAATGCCCTTTAATGGCGTTTTCGGAGCCCCAAAACAATATGACATGGTCGTTGAAAGTAAGGCTTTTAGAAAGTTGGAGGCAAAGAGAGATGGCATCTTCAAATTTAAGGCGGTCAGACCACTGGCAGTTAACGTCGAACGAACCGTTTTATCATTCCTGATAGTCCGCGAACGTTTCTGTCTCCAATGATTAAAAACTGATGCGTTTTGTCAACAGCCTTCGGTGTTTCTGCTTTATCGATTGAACAAATGCCACTGTGTATGTGGTCTTTAATGATAACTTAAGTTCCTCAAGCTCAGAGAGATACGTGGCTCTTTCCAGTTCCAGAGTTCTGATTGAACTAATCATACTTTGGTTTAACGCAGTTAACTCGTCCATTTTCAGAGTCCATTGGGAGAGCTCGTTTTTAGCTTCCAGCAAGTTTTCTTGGAGCAGGGAGTTGTTTTTGTCAAGTTCGAAATTGTGTTACTGAATGATAATCGCGAGTTTTACTCTTCAAATCATCTTGTAAAAATGCAATTCTTATCAGTTGGCCATGTTTAGTTGATCAATTAAATCCTGTTCTTCTTCTTCGTAAGTCTTCATTTTTCATCAGTATCAAAAAAGTAACAAAAACTGGTAAAAATTTATAAAATCCAAGTTCCAAATTCCAAAGTTTTGCAATGTCTAATTATTAATATCCCAATTATTTTTTTTTTAAATTACTTTTCCCAATAAAACATTACATTCAATGACATTGCAACAATAATGTAGCGGATGTTTTAAATAATAGAACCCAATAGTGCATAATTGAGGGCTTCTGGTTTAATAACGTAAATTTCCAATAACTTTGCGTTTCATTGTTCAATAAATCAAATTGTTATTGAATAAGACTCACGAATAATGCATTAGTTTTTCTTAGGAAAGATGCGCAATTTATACATAATTCGATTTGCAGAAATCAGTTAACAAAAATGTATAGGAAACGGTGCTCCGATGGTACACATCAGGTTCACTGCATTGCATGACAATAACTATAGCCAAGGTCCATAGCCCGTAACAACACCCGGAAACTGAAAAATGAATAAAACTCACCTTGATGTACCAAATCGACAGAGGAAGAGCTCAAATACTGTTATACGCATTATGTGATTTTCGGTTGTGGAATTTTAATTCAGGCTTCTATTACAGTGGGATCGATTAAATTCGATTGGAACATGGCCAAAATAATATAGAATTGTAATTAATCAGAAATATCGAATGTATTTTCAGGTAAAAAAAAGTTGAACAACATTGGAATTAGATCCAGGGCTTTTGGAATGAAGATTGAAATGTTTTCTTGTTGAAATTTGCAATATCACAATCTGTATAATAACATGCTAAATCATTTTCCAAAACAATAAATTTTACGTTTTTGAAAATTAATCTAATCACTATCATTATTAGTATGCTTAACCAAACGAAACGTATCATTAAGTTCCTCAAACAATCGTGCAGTATTAAAATTTCAAGTTTACATATTTTATATTATTATATATTACGATTTCAAGGTTCGCGAATGAAATCATCGAGCGAAGAAGCTTATTATTGAAGATTCATTAGAAAAAATGTCTATTTTTCTTGTGTCATTGCTTCTTTTTTTGTTCGGCAGCCCATTTTTTCTAATTTAACATTAAAAATTAATTGCGTATTCTTAATGCTGACCAAGGCCGGTCCAATGGACAAAGGAACAACACTTTGCGAATATTAATCGAGATTTTATAAAATATTTTCTGTCATTGACTTTACTGTCAACGTCCCATCAACATTCAACATGGTGGGGTTTCAAAAAATATTGAAAACACGTGAAAATGTTTATCGCTACATAAATACAAAAAAATTAGGCATAAACGAACAATAAAAACAGCTTATCGCTTATTACAAAAGGCATTTATTAGTTTTAATGTTACTCATTAAACCAACAACGAGGTAAAGTGGAGTTTCCATGAACAGACGATGATTTTTCCGATATTTTTTTTCTAAATGACGCAAATATTGATTTTTATTATCCCAAAACTAATAGTTTCCTGCTTAAATTTGATGACTGAACCGATTTGTCATATGATTTAATGAATGCTTCATGGGACATCAAATTTCTTGTTTCATAACAATTATTTTTCAATTGCGTTATAGAATAGGTTAGATATGGTTTTGGTTTTGTTCTTGAACTTAACCGAATCTAGGTTATATTGAATAATCAATAAATAGGGGTTTGGGTTAAATAGTATTTTAGGATTTGTTGCAACTGACCGCAGGCGTGTGGTTTGTGTACATGGCTGATATAAAATATTTTAGTAATTAGGGAAAGAAAATGGAAAATAAGCACTAAAATATGACCATAGTTTTATCGACAACGTCGTCACAACTTCAATAAGAATAGGAAATCTAGACAGAGTTTGAGTTGTTAGTTGGTTAAAGGTCGTTGTCGCAACTGCAACTTTTTTGAAAGGGACTCTGAAAGTTTCAGGGAATGTTATCCTAGTGAAGGACTACAATTCCTGAAAATTTCAACTCATTTGGACTTATAGTTCCAGAGATAAAATCGTGTTAAGTAGTGTGGGGTGTGGATTTTTCGATTTTTCAATTTTTCATTTTTCCTGACGTCCTTTTTTCAAATATTTCGGCTGCAAACCTCACAATAATTTAGTACCTACTTATATGGAGTCTGGAGGGTCCCAAATAATCGATTATTCTTACACAAAATCTCAACATAATTTTTGTTTCTTTACATTTCATCATCTTAGTAATGTCCGTCGATTTTAATCTGATACTCCAAAGGAATAGGCCAGTCAATATCAACACCAAAAAAGGTAAACATCGCAAACGCGCATGTATCTACGATTTTTTTATATATTGTTAGGATCCCTGAGAGTAGTTTATACCCAAGTTTGCAACCCTGAAAACGCTGTGCTACTCCCGTGGTGCGCAAATAGGATTTACATGGACATCTATCATAGAAAATTGAAAACAACGTATTTGATGACTATTATTATATAAGTAGGTACATAAAATATGTTTTTCTCAATTTTCCATGATGGATATCCATTTTTTTAATCCTATATATTCATATTTAAAATTAGCAAGAGGTGAGCCTCAAAATGGCGGCGTTTTCATTATGAACATATAGGATTTTAAAGAACCAATCAGAAATAAGACGGCAATTGTCGCCAGTGCCTGGTTTCGGTAATTCCATCTGTTAGCAAAATTTGACAGATGTCACATGGTTTGACACGTGCAAAAAGATAAGTGATCCGTCAACATTTGCTCGCAGATGCAATTGAGGTGTCTCGCAGAAATAGAAAAAGGTAGGTTAATTGCAATAAATACGAGTTAGAAAATAATAAAAGATGACATGCGCGCGCAACTCGTGGCTGCAGTGTAGCCAGATTGTATTATTGCAGAACAAATGTAGACAATACAAATCGAACATTATAACATCAAAGAAGTGAAATAGTATCAAGTGTTTCACAACGTCTCAAATCAGACAAAAGAAGAGCTTTAAAGTGTATGTTAACATCGTTTATTCTTTTATTTTGATAAATGTTTCATCTGGCAACATCGCACAATGAAATTGCAAAGGAATATGTCAAGTATAATCTAACATAACCTTAAACGACACTGCGGTAAGTTCAAGTAATACGTAAAGTATTAGTTTGCTCATTGTCGAATTACACGTTACAAAGAAAGACGGAACGATTAATTCTGAACTCGTCCCTGAATATGAATATGACGCAAGCCCGTAATAAACTCGATTCTCATTGGACGCTCACCTGCAACCCACGAGTTGCGCGCGCACACCAGGAGTGCGTTCAAAAACGGCAATGCTAATGCCAAAACCTACTATTCCCCTTCTACCGGCGATGCCAAATCTGGTGTGAATTTGCTGGAACGCCAAATACCGTTTCTCAATATGCAATCCAAACCACGTGACATTCAATATGGCGTGGCGACCATACATGGACCAAAAAACACAAAAAATATATAGTCTCTGCCCGACTTAATAGTTAACGTACTTAGTTAACAAATATTTTATTGAATAATCAAAATCGAAGCTGCAAACAAACAAAATAATTGAAATATGCATGAAAACCCATATTCAAAACTAACTTGCTGGCTGCCACGCCATATTGAATTTGGTCTCATCCAATCAAAATTCGTATAACCATTTCTAGACTCAGTTGAAAGAGCCTCCAATGAAAGCTAAAAATTTATGAGTGTGATAGCGAATAAACTTCGTACGAGATATCGGCTTCACCAGGGTCCCTATTCTTGAAGCAGGGGAGCAGCGTTCCCAGGAGAACGAGTGTTCCGTCTTTCTCAGTGATATGCAAATGATAATATAAGTAACAAAGACGGATCACTCGTTCTCCGGGGAACGCTGCTCCCCTGTTTCAAGAATTAAGACCCTGGCGATTGTTTTATATGTCGCTTAAGCCTACTGGAAGACAAAGTGGTGGTTGTAAAACAAAAAGGGATTATCACCCTTATTGAAGCAAGTGAAAAACGTGGTCTTCGAGAAAACAGAGATTATCTCTCGAGGAGGAATGAAGTTTCCGTACATGATACATGCAGAAAGAGGTGAATATAGTCATGCAACTAAAAAAAAAAGAAAGGTTGTTTTTTTTTAAAGGGGGTGTGCGCCAAAAATTAAAGTTTTAGTATAAAAAAATCTAAGAATAACTGTTCAAACCTCGTTATTCTACGATAAACCATCGCTGAGATATACCGCTTTAAAGTGTGTGTGACGTCACGAGAGCTTCGTCCAGCCGCGCTCCGCATTGTTAATTTGATTGTTCCCGGCACGCGTGAGTGGTTTTTGTTAAGATTTTTGCAGATGACACAGGAAAAACATATGTAAATTCAATTTACTTCACTTTCTCGTGCGTCGCTTGAGCTTTCGTGACGTCATAGGGTGAGATGCGGTACCTTCATAGAGCCATATCTTCGATATTATTTGTCATAGAGGGGTGCGGTTTTCACTGTTATTCTTAGATTTTTTTTCTCTTATTTTTGAGATGAAGTTGTTTTTTTGGCGCACACCCCCTTTAAATCTTGGAAAAAAAACATGGAAAAAACTTGTCACCGTTTACATAAATGGATGTTTTGTTTTGTAACCTACTAGAGGAGATGATTGTTATTTGTAAACCAAGGCCGCGAAATGCCTTTTTAGCGTACGTAGAGGAAAGAAATCGCCGAGGCCGCTTGCCGCCGAGGCAAGATAATCTCGAGGACGCTAAAAAGTTTCACTGTCATGGTACACACATTATTTTTTGTGCAACAATAACACTTGCACAAAAAACAGTATTTTTCACGTTTTTAAGGATTTACATAAACTATTTTTTTTTCAATTCTAGGTATATAGCTGAAAACAATGTTGCTGCGTCTGTTCGTCGGGGAGGGAATCCAGTAGTTCCACCCGAAAGGCCGTCACCTAGGTCATTATCACGTCACCAACAACAGCATTACGTCACACATACAAATCTGGGGAAGGTCTGTTTCTTATATGGAGAAGAGATCACAGAAGAATTTCTCAAGCGCCAGCTAAAACTACCAGCAAGTCGTAAGAACCTAGTTCATTAAGTTGAAAAACCGTCAATGAAGGCAACATTTATTGAAGCAGTTGCACGTCGAGGTGATGTGTGGGGTCAGCAGATTATAGATCGCCTTATTCGTGAGGGGACTGACCTAGTAGCTGCTGATGCTAGGTACCAACACCGTTGCCACCAGAATTTGTACTCATTACCGAGATCTTTGGATAAAAGGCCATTGAGACGCTCAGAAGCAAGCTATGAAAGTTTTTTCGTGTAATGCCAATTCTCGCTTCAGGAGCTAATGGAGCAGATTACAGGTGACTACGTTCCAGACGTAAGAAGAGTCAAAGCTCACCTCATTAAACATTTTGACAAAATTTCAGTAACAGAAGTGATGACAGTGGTGTGCTTTAAAAAGACGTCGAACAAGCGATTCTATAGCAAAACTGGTACGAGGAAAAAAAAACAACATGAGGGAGGAGAGGTTGCGAGTAGTGGAAAACTGCGGCACCACTCTGTTTGGAAGATATTCGAGCAGGAGTTTCTGACACCTCTCAGTACCCTCCATCTGATTCTTTCTTGCAAGATATCGAATCACCAATTCTTGAAACGGTACAAAGGTTTTTTGAAACCATAATACTAAAACACAAACGCTCCAACCTGGGGGTATCGAGAAAAAAATGCCTGACCTTGTGTCATGCACTTATGTCGGCAGTTAGGCCAAAATCTTCCATTTCTTCAATCATGACAAGCGTTGGCACATATCTTTACCGAAAAGTTGGCTCAAAACACTTGGTGAACCTCTGTGCAGCTCTGGGTTTTTCATGAAGCCACAGTGAGGCAATGCGTCTTGAAAGTTCAACAATTGCGCGAGCAGAAGCATCACCAGAAATTGAAACAGGTGCGTTTATGCAGATAGTCTCCGACATCGCAGACGTTAATGTTAACACCTTAGACGGAGAAAATATGTTCCATGAAATGGGAGGAATCGTATGCATTACTCCACTCTCTGCTGTACTACCGAATGAAGCAATTCCTCGTCTGAAGAATTATGTGCGTGCTGACACGGTCAGTTCTTTTGGAACCATTCCACTGAAATCCTACACAGTTCGAAAAAATTGTGGCCAATCTGCAATACCAATTACTGATTTACCAGGTGCTGTCCAGCTGGCCAGTGATATACTGCCCTCAGCGGCAGATCTCTTGTGGTTGTATGGGAAATGGTTAACCTCTCCAAATGTACCTGGTTGGAACGGTTTTATGGAGCTGCAGACATCTGATATGGATTTCCAGGTCACAAAAGTTATGTATCTACCGTTCATTCGAGCTCCACCAATAGATTACGACACTATTTTGACAGCGCTTATAGAGGCCAGCAAGAGAACAGCAGTTCATTCTCAACACACTTGCTTCGTAACCTTTGATCAATCACTCTTCTGGAAAGCTCGAGATATTGTTGCTAGTGGCCAGCAACCTGAATTGCAGAATGTAGTGGTGAGACTTGGTGGGTCCTTTCTTGGGTGTATTGGTGGAGTCGTGGCTGGTAGTGGTCTGAAGGATTTGTTTTCAACAATTTACGCTGCAAATAGCGTTGATAAATGCTCCATGGCCATGTGGGCACACATAGTGACCAATCTAGTATTAGCTGAAATGGTATTGAGTGAGATAGACTTCACCAGTGGTGAACGTACTGAATTGGATAGAATGTTGTGTGGAAACGAGATCCTTCTGACTAGCGAGAATAAGGTTTTTCAACAAATGAGTGCCAAGTACAAAACTGCATTGGAAAAAATTGAACACAATGGTCTCACGTCCAAGCTCAGATACTCCACTTCTTTCATTCAGCAGGACATTTCTTTTATGCTAAAAGTGCCTGACCCTACCTTCAAGATTCGAAAAAATAGTTCATGGCTCAAAGAGACCTGTATTCAAATTATATTTGTGAAAAAAAAAAACACCAAAACATCTACCTTCAAGACATGCTTGACCTGGAAAAGCATATGAAGACAGACAAGTATCACATGTTCACAGGGCAGCCTTCACAATACGTCGCTCCGATAAGTTTTGAAGTGGTGCAACGTCCTAAAAAAACACACACTGGATAGACCTCGCGGGAATTTTTCTTGATCCAAACGCTAACCAGGATCAAGTAGAAAATGCTGGCGAGAGGATCTTGATGAACTTATATGGAGGAGATGAGGGGACGCTGAACTCCCTGCGATACTCAGTATTTGTAAAATCGGTAGCAACGGCCAAAGTCTCCCACCACAGAGGCTGCAAAATATCAAAATATCATTCTTGGAGGACGTACCACCACCAGGTGCAAAAATGGTTGGGGGTAGACAAAAACCCGTGTGACTGGGGATGGGTCACCACCGGACAAGGTTTCATGCCTGTCACAATGTACGCAGAGGCCGCTTCTCAGTCCCTTCTTAGAATGGTGATTTGCAAATGCAAGAGAGGTTGCTTAGGATCATGCAGTTGCAGAAAGGCAGGGCTTAAGTGTTCCATTCTATGCTCCTCTTGCCGAAGGCGAAGTTGTAATAACACTAATAACGTCACCTCCATCGTCCTGGACGGAGAAGATGAGGAAGTACACGATCCAACAACATATAATGATGACCCGTCTCCATCTTCACAGCCTTTCTCTCCCACTGATCCTGACTGGATGGGACCCGGCCCTTCCAAAATTCTAGTGTTTGTGCTCGACTGTCTGAATAGTATTTAATAGTTCATATGTATGTTTATGTTGTTTATTTCACGTGTACGTTCATTTGACCTATATATTCCATATGAAGTGTTAAATTCTCATGCTTGTAGGGTTTTTTGAAGAAATACATATCAGCAATATTCAGTATACATTGTTTTCATTATTTCATTGTTCTCAATATTTTTTATTTTATTTTTTTCGTTTTTGAGGAAACTGTGGTAGGTAAGTGTAATAACAAAAAAAATACATAGGTATATATGTAGTATAGAGATACCCAAAAAACGCTTCCTTAAGGTAGTTTCCTGAAAAACTAAAAAAGTGCCAGAGTTTCGGGAGTAGCACAAGGTTCTAAGGGTTGAAAACTTGAGAATAAGTTACTCACAAGAGTCCTAACAATATATAAAAAAAATCATACATACATAACATACATGCGCGTTTGCGATGTTTGATGGCCTAGAATGTGAGCCTGGTGGAACCCTACATTAGAAGGCCAATGGTCACCTGACGTCACACCTGTTTTTGCCATATACTTCATCCCCTCGTTCCTCATACGGAAAGTGTCAGATTAAAAACGACGGACAATACTAGGTACCTTATGATTTAGATTTTTGTAAACTTCAAAAAAAAAAAAACATTTTTTTTCTATAAGAGATAGAAAGCTGAAATTTTCAGCAATTCTTATCCCAGTAGAGGACTACAAACCCTGAAAATTTCAGCTTATTTGGACTTATAGTTCTAGAAAAAAAATCGTATTAAGCAATTTGGGGTGATTTATCAATTTTCCAATTTTTCTGAGTGCCTTTTTTCATAGAATCCGGCTCCAAATCTCAGAATAATTTAATGTATGGAGTTAAGGGGCTCCCAATGATTATTTAGACATAAAAGTCTCAACCTAAAAAAATTTCAAATTTGACCATTTTAGTACTAGGTACCTACTTCATGATTTAGATTTTTGTAAACTTCAAAATACCATAACTTTTATTCTATCTATCTTTTAGAGATAGAAAGCTGAAATTTTCAGCGATTCTTATTCCATAGTAGAGGATCCCTGAAAATTTCAGCTCATTTGGATCGCTGGATTTATAGTTCCAGAAATAAAATCACGTTAAGCAAGGTGGGGTGGGGTGAATTCTTCAATTTTTCAGTTTCCTGGCGTCCTTTTTTCAAAGATTTCAGATTTCAATTTCAAATCTCGGAATAATTTAGTGTATGGAGTTTGGGAGGTCCTAAATGATCATTCTAATACAAAATCTTGACATAAAAAAATTTGAAATTTCGTCATTTTAGTACCAAGGTAGCTGACTTATGATTTAGATTTTTGAAAACTATAAAAGATCATAACTTTTTTCCTATTATAAATAGAAAGCTGAAATTTTCGGCGATTCTTAACCCAGTAAAAGACTAGAATCCCTGAATTTTAACTTATTTGGACTTATAGTTCCAGAGATAACATCGCGTTAAGCAATGAGGTGTCAATTTTTCCGTTCACATTTCTCAAACAGCGATTCATAGCATGAAGTTCGGGCGGTTTCAAATGATTTATTCAAAGTCAAAATCTCAACCTGAAAAAAATCAACATTTTTGTACTACTTTGAACATAAATCTCTAGAAACTATAATCAGAAATCCCCAATTTATTGTATCATAAATAGGAATATGAAATTATAATGTTATGAAAGAAGATATTTTACTCATTAAATAAAACCAAAAACTATTTACATTTTGCTGTATTTTTAAGCAAATTTCCTATATCTATTACACCTATATAATTACAGCCAATTTAACCATGAAACTAATTACTAGTGGACAGTCGAGACAATTATACAAAAAAATTACTGCAACTTCGATATCATATTTTCAAAAATCGTCATCAAGGTTCTTACATGAAAAATCTTCCAATGTCGAACAAAATTACAACAAAATGAGAAATTTGCTTTGCGGCTTTGTGGTTTTATGAATTTCGTTGCCTAGATATCTATAAGTAATGTAATAAATTGAACTGGATCGGCTTTTTATTTAAAAAATTGTAACGTAACTGATTTATTATTGCAAATTTGATTTTACGACACTTTTTCATTAGTACACAATAATGATAATAATTAGTGAGGAAACTAGTTTTAAATTGATTAGGACGACGTTGGTATAGTATAATCTTATTTTTATATTTTAATAATTTTGTTACTTATTTGTCATACTTTTGTTAATGAACGTTATCTTTAACAAGTGGTGAATCATCGGAGGTGATTAACTTACTATTTACTTAATAGATAGTTTTTATACACGCAAGAGAATTGAATCACTCTGTATTAAGTAAGTATATAGAATCTAAAATTATAGGTTTGCTTAAATAATATGGATCAAATTGAAAACAATTTCAATGCATAGTGATGCATTACCGTAGTATAATGGTTAAGTATTATGTAGCTTACCTCGATTTACCCAGTAATAGTTATATTGATGCTAATTTTGTGGAATAATTATTGTTTCCATTAAGTACTTGTACATTGATGTACAGGTCTGATCATACAATGAAAATTTTTAGAGAAAAAATTGTTTTCCAGGTATTGGTGAATCACTTAAAATTGTAACTCTTTGAAGTCAGAAAGTCCAACCTCACACCACATCAAAAAAAAAAGATTTTCGACAGATGTCCCAGACTAAACAAGATCTCAATGATTGAAAGTTTTTTTATCAAGACTTAAATTTCTTAATTAAATGAAACATGTTAATTTTATTTCTATGGTCAATATGGTTCCAACCCATGAGATCATCACTTATATGTAAACGTGTTTTTAATATATTGGTTAATATTGGAAATTGTAAAATTTCCTAATTATTGCAGTTCCACTTGTACCTATTTATTAAATGTATCAGCTGATTAATTTCTATACATAACATTCTTCCATTACATTAGTATAATTATTTCTTCAAACAAACAAAAAAAATTGTTTCACTATATACGAAAAGATACTAGGTATTTTAGGAATATGGTAGGTACAATATGTAACATTATATCATTGGGTAAGTTTTTTTTTTGTTTGTTAAAGATCCAAAATAACATACCATAGCACTGTTGCCTCCAGTAGCCTGAACAACCATGAGGAAATTCCATAAAACAGCGAATCCTGCAACAGTCGCGCACCCGAACCGTACCGTCGTCATTTTCAACCCAAACTAATCTCGATTATCTTCCCAATTTAATTACTTTATCTGTCTTATCTTTCTCGCGATGTTGCGTTGGTACCGCCGAAAAGTCGCGTCATTTACGATTTTTCGCGCACGCTTTTGCTGATTCCTTCCGGTCCAGAACTGATGATGGTACTAACCTACAACTGTTTCCTGCCTTTGGTACCGACAGACTGCAGGAGGGAAAAATTTGTGTTTTTTTTGTTGAAAGTGTAGGAGGATCGACCGTGACAATAGCGCGAATCGTTGGCGACTGAAACGCTTTTCGTTTGGCGGACGCGTTTATATTGGAGCAGGAGCCGCGCTTCCTGACCTGTCGCAAGGATCAAAAGAGCTGGATGGACGATGAATAACTGAAATTGGAATTTCTTCAGGAAAAATGCCACACCGTTCTCGGGAATTAGTCATGAAATGTAAAATATACATTTTGGAATCAAAGTACAGAGGATTTTTGAATCACTTTAGAAATTCTGTTATTATAGGTTTTAACAATTTTTCAATGTTTTTTTACATTTTCTAACTTTGTTTTTATTAGCAGTTATTTCTTCTCATCTTGTTTGTTCATTATTTCACCTAAATTTTTAATCTCTGTACTTAAAAATCGCTTGTGTTTTCATTTGAGCTTTCTTTAGAGACTTTGTTGTTAATTATTATAGTTTCTTTTTTTTTATTTTTCTTGGTTTGGGGAGAAGTTTCTGTCTTCTTCAGTACATGAATAGTTCTGACTAATTTCTTTTATTATTTCTCAGACAGAATACTGTTTTTTAGTAGGTATATTTGCCATTATTGCAAATGTCTTTCTGGACATGTCTAATACTCTACCTTATTCTATAATTCCGAAACAAATCATATACAAAATCAAAAGTCTATTGACTTAAGTTCAATGTCACTTGAAGTCTCGATTCTCGAAGAACAATCGCTGATCATAATCAACGACAAAATCGCTTTTTAAAAAATGCAAGAATTCCTTTTATTATTATGTCCAAATGGAACCCACGCGTCTCGAAAATTTTCTTCTCCCTCTTGTGCATAGCAAATTAGATCAGATCCTTTTTTTTTCTGATTGTTCACGGGTGTTGAATTTTAAACCATGTAATACTGCGAATTTCGAATCTGAAAAATTTGGTAATTCATGGGCGTACGTTGACGAAAGATATTTTGTTTTTTCAGGTTTTTCAATTTACATTTTTACGACTTTAGCAGGAAATGTGGAATTTGTGTTTTTTTTTTTTGTTAAAAAAATAAAGAGGAACAGAGATAATCAATGAAACAAATAAAATAAAAATATATTTAGTATTTTTTCTCGGGTAATATTGAATCAAATTTATCGGCTATATAGCTGCAGCTTTCTCTTCGAAGATCGAAAGATGTAGGTAAAATATATATCTTCTGCAAATTGAACAATAATAATAATAATAATAATAATAATAGGTAACAATAATATCAAATCAAATCAAATCAAAATATGCTTTTTTGTCATAAAAACAATTGTAGACAAAGCCATTCCTAATAATAATAAATAAAAAATAGAGAACTATGACAACAATATAAAAAAAAGCACTTACAACAAAGAAATCGAAACTTATATCTAACTTAAATACAAAAATATCTTAAAACCAAAAACAAAATTTAAATTATTATTTAAGAAATCAAAAGTCAAGCCTCGAAACCTAATCTAAAAATCCCATGAATAGTCGCTGGGGCATTAGGAAAGTCAAACCTTTCAGCATAAAATTCGCCTAGGCTGTAGTGGGCTTTGGTCATTGAAGTCCTTCTTAAATTATTCCTAAAAATCCTAAGAGTGAGATTTCCTTACACTGTGCGGTCAATGGTTGAACATTTTGGCCCCCTCAAAAATTATAGCCTTCCTAATAAGAGCCGATGAGGGTATAGGAAGTCGTAAGTGCATATGCTGACGGGTCACATATCCAGAACATTGATTTGCAAATTTTTCCCTATTCGCAAAAATCAGACAGGCAGTCTCCAAGACATACAAAGAAGTGAGCGTCATAATTCCATTTTCAACAAAAAAGGGTCTGCAAGATATTCTTGGTGATACCCTGTAAATATATCTCATGGCACGCTTCTGAATTACAAACAAAGAGTTACACAGTTGTTTACTTGCGGCACCCCAGACAGCTATACCGTAGCGAAGTCTAGATTCAATAAGTACAAAATAAACTGACCTCCCAACCTCGGCACCCAGTTCCCGAGTAAACACTGTAGACAGCTTCACAGCAAAGCAGCCTGAAAATATTTTCTTTGTTAAAGAAAGAATATGATGCTCAAATCTCAGTTCACGATCAATTGTAAGCCCAAGAAACGCAGACTCCGACACACTTGGAACAGGAACACTTCCAACAACCAAGCCGTCCAAAGCACATCCAAAAGCAACCACCTTAGTCTTGTCAAGGTTGAAAGACAATATATTGGCATCACACCAAGTCCTAACTTGTTTCAAATCTGACACACACACTGGCACTCAATGAAACAACATCTGGGCAGTGCCACACAATCGTCGTGTCGTCCGCGAAAATAGTAAATTTGCCCATAATTTTCAGACCAGCCAAGTCATTTATATACAAAAGAAAGAGGAGGGGTCCAAGCACCGAACCCTGAGGTACCCCCCAGTTAATGGTATGGCATTTATACATGTTGCGTTCGTCCACTCAAGTAAGACTGAAACCAATAATGAGCCACCCCTCTGATGCCATACTGGCTGAGTTTACGCAGCAGAATATCATGGCTATCACAGTAAAACGCTTTCGACAGGTCGCAGAAAACTGCCGCAGTCACTCCACCATCATTAATGTGACTGAAAAGCATACTGAGCAAATGAAACATAGCGTCAGTCGTACTCCTGCCCTCTCGAAATCCAAACTGAACAACACTCAGAATATTGTTCCTGCTTAAGAACGATGACAATCTTGACTTTACCATTTTTTCGATTATTTTTAATAACGTTGACAAAAGCGCAATAGGGCGAAAGTTAGATAGATTATCAAGATCTCCGCCTTTGTGCAGCGGAATTACTTTAGCAGTTTTTAAGACTGCCGAAAAAACACCATTCAGCCAAGATGAGTTTATAGCTTCCACGAGCACTGTCAAAACAGAATCAGGCATGTTTACAAAGACCTTAGCAGATAGACTATCAATTCCACATGAGTCCTTATTCTTAACGGGTAGAAGTGTCGTCTTAAGTTCCACCAAATCAGCAGGCAAAAAGTAAAAGGAATTTCCGACGGAGATATCTGACAGATAGGAAAGAGGATCTACAGACGGTAATATTTCACTGGAGAGTCTCTCAGCAATGGTACAGTAGAACTTATTTAAGCAATCAGGCGACATATCAGGTTCATCCACTACCTTATGTTTATTACTGCGGCGAATATCATTGATGATATTCCAGGTTACCTTCTGTTCATTCTCTCATTTTTTCAAACGGTCACGATAATACGTTTCCTTTGCTAAAGAAATCAATCTACGATACATGGAGCGATAACTCAAAAAATATGGGTGGAAAACTGGACAGTACGTAAAACTTCTGATGGTATATGTAGAGATCTAAGATTCTTTGGAGAAACCTTGAGGCCTTTGGTAAACCAGGGCTCAGGGCTTCTTGTGGGGTTCATTTTTAATTTTTCTTATGGAAAACGCACTATTGAAAAGCTTTTGAACAGTTGCATGAAACTCTTGAATTGGGTCATGGGAGCCCAGTACATGATTCCACGAGGTCGATGCACACAACTGGCGAATTCGAGTATAATTTTGCCTTTAGAAAATTCTTCCTACTTTACAAGCAGTCCCGGAACATAGGGCACCACAAACGACTCGAAAAACTACTGCCTCATGATCCGACAAGGCTGCATTCAACACAGAACATTCCGATATATTATGCTCCTCATAATTAGAGCAAACGTAATCAACTGTACTTGACGAAAACTTTGCATAACGCGTAGAGGAGGCTACATATATGCATCTGTAGATTACTGGACGCCAAAAGATTCTTCAGATTGATAGTATCAATCGAGCTTTCTTGATTAAAATTAATATTAAAGTCACCACATTGCCATAATAATAATAATACCACACTGCACATCACTGCAACTAACACATTTGCACTATCCATACTTACCTATTCCTTTGGTGTCGTAGCATAACAAACTGAACTTGAACCCTGAACGGAAAGGTACGGACGCTAATGACGCGCACCATAAAATATCATCCAAGATCCAGCACACACCGTGTATACTTACCTAGGACGATGGGATGAAGGGGCTCGACTTAGTGAGTCTGAGCCAAGAACAAATAAAGAAACTGCATTTGTACTTTACAAGAACAGATGAACAACTACATATAAAACATCAGTCGATGCAGACCGAAAACTGTCGCCACTAAATCTAAGATAACCCCGTTACCTACCTTTCACAACAAATGACGTCACTCAGAGAGCGCGGGAATGGGCTGCGAAAGAGTTGCATGGACGATTTTATGGTGAACTCCATCAGGAACATTATATAGACACTCAACCATCCGTTCAATGGCTAGTTAAAGGAACCATTTATCCGGAAAGTGTCTTTAGATCGTGTGGTAATGACAGCTAACTACAGACGGTACATTCTTCGAGAAAATATCAACGACAAATGTAGAAAATGTCATACAGAACGGGAAACAATCGGACACATACTATCGGCATGTCCAAAATTAGCGAAGACAAGATATATCGAACGACACAATAAAAATAGCGACAATCATATATATATAGAATTCCTAAAAATGCTAAATTTAAATATACCTGATGAAGCGCCATACTATGCATACAAACCGCACCCTGTTGTTGAGACCGAAATGCATAAAGTCTACTGGGACAAATCGATATTGACAAACCGCCAGGTGATCCACAACAGACCTGATATTGTGATTATCAACAAAACAAACCAAAGAGTTCTACTTGTAGATATAGCAATACCCAATAATCAAAACATTAGAACCAAAGAAATCGAGAAGACAAGAAAATATGAACAGCTGACGATAGAAATGCTAAGAGTATGGTAGTTGAAAAAATTGGAAATAATCCCTATAATAGTATCCTCTATGGGGTTGGTACCAAAGAGCCTGCAGATCAATCTAGAAAAGCTGAACCTAAATGACAAAATATCAGCGGACATGCAAAAAACAGTTGTCATAGATGCCGTAAGTATAGTGAGATCTTTTCTTCGTTGATAGACAAATCTACTATGTCTTGACGCAAGATATAATAATAATAATAATAATAATAATAGAAATGTCTGGCCTCACTGAAAGCTTCTCATTACTCAGCAATCAGTGAGCTGCTGTAATGCGAAGACAGTACTGCCAGCGACGTCCAGCTGTCCGCTGTCCACCCCTCTTCCATTCCCATCTTCTCTCAATCAACCCTCACCCGCTTTCTATCAAAATTCCCTCTTCTTCAAATATCGCCACCCTACTTGTAAACATCAAATATCACACACCACCAACACACAACACACCAACAGCCGACAACAAATTGGACGTTGTTACTCAACGTCCCGTCATACAGGCTACGCAATGTAGGCGTATGTGCTGGACAAAAGAAGTAAATATTGAACTTATCCGCGCATATACTTACTTGCGACATATAACGGGCGCGACATGACAGGCTATAGAGATCGACTGCAGGAAATTTGGCAAACTAAATATCCCGAACAGCAACTTCAAGCCCAGAGATTATCAGATCAAGCTAGATCCGTGCTGCGACGAAAGGCAATATCCGATGCAGAACTTGAAACGCTTAAGGCGGTAATGGCAGCACTACTTAACGAACAGATAACGAGGCTACAGGTGAGCTAGCTCAGGAGAGAACACAAGGAGATGATGACAGAGAATGGAAAGACAAGCTCCTTAGTGCTCTCAAAGGATCACTAACAAAATATCAAGGCATGGAACCATCAATGCGACCCACACTGTCTAAATTGGAATACTCACCTGAATCTAAAAGAGTTATCGCTGGAGTCAACAACGTTCTCAGAGAGATTATTCAGGAATGCGATACTCTGGAGAAACCCCACGAACTGGTCTAGTGCGCTGCGGATGCTGTACTGACGTTGACAGTAACACCTTAAAGAAAAGAAAGACAAGTTAAAACAAATACTAATCGCTCACCACCATGGAAAGAAAGAATCAAGAAAAAAATAAATTACATCAGAAAAACAATCGGAAAACTGCAAGCCTACCTCACCAACTCCAAGGAACACAAAAGGAAATTAAAAAAGGAAATCAAGACCATCGCGAAAGAAGCAAAAATCAAAAGGAACTCCGCGAACTACCAAAAACAATACTTACCTAAATAAACAAAAGCAAAAAAAGGTAGCTGTGCTAGGAGCAAGAATATCGATACAAGAAACGCAATCACAGGTACAGAGAAAACAAATTATTCCAGGAAGATCCAGGGAAGTTTTACAGATCACTGACCCAGCCCAAAGAAAATTAGAACTCTCCACCCCCAGACCCACAAACCATGCTAAAATTCTGGGAGAACATATATGGTCCATACCTGAATAGCACCAACAGGATGTGTATTGGATTCAGGAAGAAACTGATGAAAACGGACGAAAACCAGCTATGGAAAACTTTAGAATTGAGGTTACCGATATCAAGAAAACCGTTAAAAACTGTGCGAATTGGAAATGCCCTTGACCAGAAAAAATACAAAACTATTGGTGGAAATACTTTACCACAGTACACGAAACGATAGCATCCCAATTTTAGGCCATAATCGAGAATCCAACCCTCATGCCGCAATTTCTCAAGGAGGGCATCACAACCATGCTACCGAAAGGTGAAGATTTGCAAAACGCTAAAAAGTACCACCCAATAACTTGCTTGCCCACATTGTATAAGATCCTATAACATCAGTGATCGCACAAAAAATTGAGAAGCATATAACTGAGAACCAGATTGTTGCAGGACAACTGGGATGTGAAAAGAAATCTCAGGGCACCAAAGAGCTGCTTATAATCGACTCAATTATAACCAACCAAGCAAGAACGAAGCAAAGAAACCTCTCGGTAGCTTGGGTTGATTACAAAAAAGCCTTTGACTCCGTGCCGCATAGCTGGTTAATAAAAGTGCTCGAAATCTACAAAATAGACCCATCGGTTGTCAATCTACTGAAACACTTAATGCAAAAGTGGAGAACGAGGCTTGGAGTCCGGGCACAGAAACAACAGTATCTCACACAATATTTGCAAGTCAAAAGAGGAATGTTTCAAGGTGACAGTCTGAGCCCCTTGTGGTTTTGTCTCGCTCTCAACCCACTGAGTTCACTACTTAAACGAAACCCATATGGCTATAAAATAGATGGACCGCGAAGTTAAAAACTGACCCATGGATTCTATATGGACGATTTTAAGTGTTACGCAGCTAACGGTGAGCAGCTTCATAATCAACTTGAAATTGTGTCAAATTTCAGCAAGACCATAAAGATGGAATTTGGTCTGGACAAATGTGCTGTCTTACATGTCAAAAAAGGCAAACCGAAAGCGGGAGATGCTCTTAAGCTCATGGACGGTACCGAGATTAGGCACCTGGCAACAGATGAAACTTACAAGAAACTGTCTTACAAGTATCAGCGTTTCCAGCAACTCGACCTGGAAAGAAAACTGGCCGGTTACAACTCGAATCCATCCCTCTAAAGGTGAATAAAAAAAAATAATAATAATAATAATAATAATAAAGGACTTTTATTGAGAAAAACAGAAAATATTACATGACAAAAATATACAATGATACCCCACAAATCACAATACAGGCGAGATTCAGATCAAGATCTACGATTATTGTCTATTCTTTTCAATCAAGAGTGAGGAAATCTAAATACATCATTTATTAAAACCATACTGAGCAATGCAGAAAAATCAGATTCAGATAATACAATAGTAAAGCCTGAATTGTTATAATATATTTAAATATTCGATTGTATCAAGTTAAGAATTTGCAAATACAACTTGGCACTCCCATGACTTGTATGGTTTGGTCAAAAATCTTCCACAATACAAATAATTCATGATGACTCAGACTTGATTGCTTCCTAAAACTCACAAAGCCGCACGTTCCTGTCAGATTTTTCCAGCATAAAACATAATGCACCATTAATCTATATATTAACTACTTTGCATACTATGCGAATTTTAATAAGCTCCATTCAAAGAATACAAAGACAGAATTGTGTGTGTGCATCCACATTTGAATAATACTTTTCTTTATTCTTCATGCCGATATACCACAGAAAGATTTAATCGGATTTATTGGGAAAAAAAATGCGCATCATTTAAAATTCACGACAGGCAATTATTGACAATTTTGTTTCCTAGTTGTCCCAATAAGCAAGAAAAATGTGGTTTGTTTTAAATGGTAAACAATTGTGATTTGAGATTTACCTTCAATAAGATTTTTGAATCTTTAAAGTTCTATAACCTTACAACATATCAAAGTCAATATATTCAAATTTTAATCTGCCCTAACATGGCCGCACCCCAACTGATGTCCCAGAGGTTGGATAACTTTGTTCTTAGAAGAAAGAATACCCATAAGTCATGAATTTAAAGTAGATATGCCTTTTGTGCTCTAAAACGAACAAGAAATCATTTTGTTGAAACTCATAAGCGTCTCTCGATAATGCAACCAAGATATCATTTTGAAAAAAAAATAGTTGGTAGTCTAGATACAATATTGTTATTGTCGACACTTTGAAATTCTTGTCCATTGATCTTATGCATTGCACTTCTTCGAACTCTTTAACGTTTTGTTTTGTATACGAAACACGTATTTTTGTTCTTAAATTTTGTCCGGGCAAATGGCCATAATATTATTTTGTAATAGTAAGTACCTACACCAAGAAATGTGCATTTTTGCTACAGAATGACACGAATTTTAACGAAAAATGTTTCGTTGTTGTTTCTATTACAATATTTTGACTTATTTGCTTAATTATACAACTAGTTTTCAGTAGTTTACATTAATTTATCTCTTTGTGGTGCGGTAAATTTATTATATATAATTTTTTTTTTGGGTATAGACAATGATTCACCAAAGTTCAACAACATGCGCAACCCTAAAGCAGGATGATGAGTCAGTTCATGGAATCTTTGATGAAGACAGTGTTAAGAATGATACACATTTTTCTCAGGGCGACTCATTACTCTAAACAGATTTGAAATAAAAATGGAATTTAACGAAAAGTTTCAAGTCGAAATATTATTATGTTATAGCCATATCTCTAGCAAAACATTGAGTACGAAAAATACCAGACCAGAACAACGTTAGACAAATTTTGGGAAAGTTAAGTGAAAAGTTTCATTTAAGGCTTAAGCTGATTTGTATCTGTGGAAAATTGTAATCTGATTTCAACGAACTTGGTTGGTTGGTTGGTTTCTAAACGTTGTGGCCTTCCGTGCACTGCAGTCTGTTGGCTTATTGTGCACCACAATTTCTTTCCTGTCCTGCAAGTCTTGCTCCCTTTATCAGGCCTTACCTAATAGCCCTTGGACATGATTTTTTGGTCGGTAGTCTATCCTCGGTCCGAAAAGTCTGCGTTTTGTGATAGAGCCACACATTCATATATGATGTGGAAAGCTATTTCGTCTTTTTCTCCATGTAGTCTGCATTCGGTGGGTCCATTGAATATCCCCATCCTGTGCTGATGCTTCATCAAGTACCCTATTACTTGTCTCATCTTTGTACGTGTAAGTCGTAGCACTTCAGTAGCTAATTTTGTTGGAGGGTTTACAGTGATTGTGTCCAAGTGTTTCCAACGGTCCAAATCTTGTCTTTTCCACTATTAATCCAGTATTGACTTTACCACTTGGATTGATATTCCAAAACTGGGCCTGGGGCCTATACATTTCTTAATCTTGCCCTTCCAGGATTTTCTGGAGTCTGGTTTGTTTCTCAGAGATTACGATTGAAATCCATTTTTACTGAAGCCTAAAATTTTCCTGAAGATGGAGGAATTCTTGTTTTTTTTTTTCGGCTTTCCTCTTAATTTTCTGTCTTGTCTCAGATTCCTCTTCATATTTTTCTGATGATCTTTGATCTTCCTGTTTCAGTAACAGTGCTGCAAGCTGACCTTATTGTTCTTCTTATTTTCTAGCGCATATGGAGAAAGACCCAGATCAGATCAAAGTATCCCTATGGAGCTTAACGCCACAGTTTATATCAGTCAGAAATTCATGAAATTCATGAAATTCATGAAATTCAAGCATGCGCACTCTACACTAGTTCAGAGCCAAGCCGACCTGATCCAAAACGCTCTAGTGGAGGCGATATTTGCTACTCCCTCAAATAGCAGCAACCCACCGCAGTTCAACAAAACATCGTTCAGCGCAGGAATCTTATGGATGACCTGCGCTAACGAGCAGACAGCAGACTGGCGCTCAGGAGAAGCATCGAGCCCCTTGGCTAACTCTGGGAGGGTGCAGAACTCAGGGTGATTAAGCCTGAGGATCTCCCAGCAAGACCAAGGCTCCTCGTTTTTGTGCTAGACCCAGTAGCGACCTCAGTGGAAGTCATCAAGACCCATCTTGGGATACAAAACCCAGGCCTGAAGATGCGAAAATGGCTCCTGCTGAGCCGGAAAATAGAGAAGGAAGGGCAGCTCCTGGCCTTCTCTATGAATGAAAACTCGTCCAAGACTCTGGAGAGAACCCAGTTTAAAGGATACTATAAACTGGGACGCGTGACCTTTAGGGCCATCGGAAAGAGGAAGGATGGCGATCAAGGTCATTCAGATTAACCTCCAGCACAGTAAGGCAGACTCGGCGGTCCTTTCTGCTGCTATGTGGAAAGTAAATATTGTCCTGATTCAGGAACCGTGGATCAGACGCGGTGAAATTAAAGGACTGAGCTGTGCTAATGGAGAGTTGATTTACAGCAGATCCACTGTCACTCCTCGGACCTGTATGTACATTTAAAAAAAACGTCAATGTACTGCCCTTAACTCTTTTCTGTTCTAGGAACTTGACGGCAGCCAGAATCAGGCTTATCGGGGGAATGATCGGCCTACTTACCAGAAGTGTGGAGGACCTGGATGAGACACTGTAGGACGAATGGGATACAGCTGCTCATCGGATGTGATGCAAATGGTCACCACACACTCTGGGGCAGTACTAACATCAACGATAGAGGTGATGAGTCTTTACTACAGTATAATTATATATCATAGCAAACAATTTGGATATAGTGAATGTAGGAAATAAACCTACCTTTGTTAAATCAACTAGGAAGGAGGTTATCGATGTGACACTAGCCGCAAATCATATGAGTAATTGCGTTAATTTCAGGGGAAACAACTTCGGAAACCCCCGAAATACAGACTGAGACGCATACAAAGCTAACCTGGAGTGCAATCATCTCAGACTTCAATGAAAATTGCCCACTTACAACAGGGACATCCACCAAAAGAGTGCCCTGGTGGAACGAGAGCGTTGCAGAGTTAAGGAAAACAACTGGAACATAATTCAAAAAAGCCATGGAAACCAGGCAGTGGGAAACATACAGATCGTTGAAAAAGTTCAAGAAAGAGCTGAGGGGATCCTAGAAGGTCTTGGAGGAAGTACTGTGAGAATAAAGAAAGTACTCAAGATTATGCTATACTACAAAGAACTCTGTCAAGGGGCCCAAAGACAACAATCAAATCACTCAAGAACAACCTTGGTGAATACACAAAGACGGGGGAAGAGACGGCTAGGGAACTCGTAAGAACTCACTTTCCCGGCTCGGCTCAAAGATAATTGATCAAACTCAGTGGACTAGATTTCGAAGAGCATCCAGGAATGACGGGCTGACCTCGAAGAAGGTACCTAGTCAATTATGAAAAAGTCGAATGGGCTATAAACACCTTTGACCTATATAAGTCAACAAAGACAGATGGGATCTATCCTATAATGAACAAAATACAAGAACGGAACTGAACTTGCGAACAGGATACTATGTAACATTCTAAGAAGTAGCCTAGTGTTTGGCTATATAGGTACCAAAGGTCTATAGGCGCATTGGGCATCGTTCATATTTGTTATTTATGCCACTGACTACATGATTGAAAGGTTGGTTGGCAACCAAAATAATAGTCAGGTATAGTTTAAAACGTTCAAAAGTAGAGTGTACATTAACGTGTCCTACCCACGAGTACCCACAAGTAATTATCCTCATACTGTAGTTAATATATCCTAGAAGTTACCCGGCGTGTTTTCTTCAGTTCCTCAGAAATACACTACAATACCAAAACCTGGAAAAATAGGACATGTCACGGCGATGACCCATTAGTGTTACATCATTTGAGCTTATAAGACACTGGAAAAACTTGTGGATAGGCACGTTAGGGACGGTGTTTTGGCAAATAGATCACTACACCCAGACCCAATATGCGTATCGGACAGGGATGTTAACAAAAACAGCGCTTCACCAGCTGACCAGGATAGACTACACTGGCAAACAAAGAGGTGATGCTGGGCTCCTTCTTGGATATAGGGGAGCTTCTGATATTTCCTTCAATTCAATTACCAGACCTCTCAAGCACAAAGGAGTTGAGGACACCTGCTGTGTGTGGATCACCTCCAAGCTAAGAGAAAGAATGGTAGAATTAGAAACCACCATCGCAGAGGAGACACTGGCGGCTAGAGTGTATAGGGAGGGGATGCCCACAGGGTCGGGTATTATTCCCACTCCTGTGGTGGAATCTAGTGGCAGAGGACGGAGTACACCGTGCCTTCGGATATGCTGACGACACTGTGCCATAGTCATCATCTCACTGGGTAAGTTAAACTCTACAGTTAGGGAGCAAATGCAAGACGCCCAAGACCGAACAACAAGATGGGTGGATAGAGAAGACCTAAGCATTAGTCTCAACAAATCCACTATGTGGTATTTACCCGAAGGCATAGAATACAAGACCTGGGACCTCTTAGATTAAGGGGTGAAAATATACGGATTACGAACGAGGTCAAGTACTTGGGGGTAACACTGGACTCAAAATTTACTTGGAATCAACATCTGGAAAACACCACTAAAAAAGCGGTTACATCACTCATGATAGCCAGACGCTTGCATGGAAAATTATGGAGCTTAAGACCAGACTTGCTGTATTGGACATACAACATGATGGCGAACCAGAATAAGGTGAAACTTATCTGGATGCCAGGACACAGAGGAATCGAAGGCAATTAAAAAACTGATGAACTGGCAAAGAGAGGTTCAGAGACAAAACTTATCGGGCCAGAACCGGCTCTAGGGATACCAAAAACTATGACCAGAAGCCACATCAAATACTGGATTCGTGAGGGAATATCGGCGACACTGAATAACTTCTAGGCAGAATCATGGTAGGGAATTAATCAACCAACCATGCAGAAAAAGGGCCAGAAAACTGCTACAAATGAGCAGAAGCCGACTGACAACCATAACGGGACTCTTGACTGGTCACACACCAGTAAAGGTCCATCTGAACAGGATGAACTTGTACGTCGGAGACTCTAATTGCAGACTCTGCAATAGGGAACCCGAGACAGCCAGCCTGTTGAACTGCAAGGCACTGGATCGCAAAAGACACAGCATTTTCGGGCAACCAAATGCAGAACCGGAAATATTAATGAAACACCACCCAGTAAAAGACCTGTACATCCTCGCACAAGGCACAAAAATACTGGAGTGGTTGGAATAAACTATACAGGCTAAGTAAAATAAGCCTTCTCAGGCTTCAGAACGTGAGCATTCTCTCAGATAGTCATGCTGCTCTAAAAACTCTGAACTTAAATCGACACTTCGAAGATAACGATGCCTACACGACCTGGAATAACATGATAAGCTCCTGTGGGTTCTTGGGCATTCGGGGATAGAAGGCAATGAAAAGGCTGATGAACTAGCCAGACCGGGCGCAGCTGCACCCTACATAAAAACAGAGAGACTCCGGTATAAAAAAAACTTGCCAGCAAGCTGCTAAATCTCATCAAAGGGGAACGAACCAACCAACCATCGTACTATTATGTACAAAGTACCTACCTACTATTGAATCTGTTAATGTCAAAAACCATACCATCAATTTGTGTAGATTTGCTTCAGTTTTCTCAATAATTGATTATTATTTTTGCACTCACGCATATTCAAGAAAACCTTCAGATGTTTAATGGCTATAGAAAAATTCACCCGATGGTCAACTTGCTTTGCAGAATATAAAATATCAAATTCTACGTTACCCGAAATGAATAATGTAAATAAATAGACACACGATGTATGGTTCCGTATTTCCTCAAATGTGTGATTGTTATTATGATGAGGTTATCTTACTGAAGATATCTGATATTATTGAGGTCGATTAATTTGCAAATTTCCCTGAAGGCTCCTTCAAAAAAAATAAAAACGAATATTCTTTTATTTAAAAGACGTATATTTATTTACATATAATTTATTGCAAACACTATAAACATCACTATCAATATAGGTTACCAAGCTTTTAACTTTGAGCCTCAACTGCCTATAGTAGAGATGTATGCAAAAGATCCAGTAGGACATAAAACCTAAAAAAATATTGAATCATCAATTAAAGTTCGTCATCAAATCAGATGCTTTCTATGGAAAACATCTTGGCAAAATATACTCACACGTTGCAATAATTAAAATGATCCAATTAAGAACACTATGTTCGAAGTAAATTATAATGAAAACAAGCAGACTGACTAATGTTGAAAAGTGGACGAATTCGTAGGAAAGAATCAGGAGTGGCTTTTCCTAAAAATTAATTAACGTCAATGGGTAATCCAGAATATTAAGATTTATTTTATAAAAAAGTTCCTATCATATTGAACTGTCATTAACATGTGAAAGAAATAAAAAAATTACTTCGAAAAAGAAACTATGGCAATTCAATTCATCAGCATGAACTTCTCATAATAAATTTTGTATGCCACTTACCCATATTATACCGGCTAGTAAGATAGCACTAACAAAAATAAGAAAAATCGAAGCCAAAAGAAAATGTTCATCGGCTTTTTTGAAATTATTACTGATCCTCACTATAAAATAAATGGTTCCAATAACTCCAATTGCCTAGAACATAAAAATTAATTTTCAACATAAGTAACGATTCAAACAGCAATATTTAAATTCAAAACAAATCATCTACTTACCAACGACGAAGAGCCCATTAAAATCGCACTAAATTTATGTTTGAAGCAAAACAAAAACCGTTCAAACATGGCTCAAAATACTTGGTACAAGGTTGATTTGTGCTCAAACTGAACTCACTTAAGTATTTCAAAAATTTCCTGGGTTTATTTATCAAGTTTTTTAATCGATTTGTACACCGAACGAATTTAATTTTAGATTCGGTTTGTTTGAATTACAAATACTGGATGAGTGATGCTACACTAGAAACATAAACGAATTTTTATTAACATTTTAAATTTTGAAATCCTCTAACTCTAACGAAGCCCTTTTGGAAGACTTCATAATCTGAAGCTTCATTTAAGTGATATGTTAACAATTTTTCTAGTGATAACGGATGCCAGACTCCAAAAGTGCAGGCAGCGTTTTGGTCAGGATCAAAATAGTGACATCGTTTAGTGACACGAGTAGATGGCATGTATTCAACCACATCAACGAAATTGCAGTGGGGTAGAAGCAAACGAAGACCTAAAACAATTTTTATAAATCTTATAAATTATTGCAGTAATTATTACCTAAAAAGCCTGAGGATGGTGGATTCTTTCTCAACCTACCAGGTGAATTTCTTTGCAAGAAATCCCAAACATCCCAAATTGTTAAAGGATTCAGCAAATAAACTCTCGGTTTAGCTTCTTGTTTCCTATATTGAACAAAATTATTGAATAAATTATATTCGGGATTTTTAAACCAATCTTGCAGCGATCCAGAATAATTGCTTGGGTCCCAGAGAACTAGAGTAACATTTTTATACAGAGGGGATTGAAGAAAATTGAATTCTGGCTTAGTGACTACTTGAGAGTTGACTACACGCACTGTTGTTTTAGTTCCAACATCTTGAGCGAATTTTTTGGTTGGTGCATGGTTGAAACGTAAAACAACGTCATGGGAATCTAAAATAAATAATCTGTAATAATTGAATTTTAATATGCATTTTTTTACCAATAAACTTTCCCAAATTCGAATTTCTAAGAGCTCCAGCACTAGCAATGACAGCGCAGCTATTGAAAGTTTTATTTTGGAAAAAACTCCTTTTTGGCATTGAATTTTTTAAAGGCTCGCTTGTATTTAAGTCAGCTTTTTTTAGTGTTTGCAATTTAGTTTTCATTAATTCGCACGAAACTTGCTCCTGGGGCTTTTGTCTAAAGTCTTCTCTTGGTCCCACATAGTGGACGTTGTAAGTATTATTCAAATTGCCTTCTTTGAGTATGTTACTTTCGTCAGAAAAAGTATTGCCCAGCTCAACAAGAAGCTTTTTTTTAAATTCTTCAGTTTTGTTGCTACAATCTGTTTCATTCGAGAGGCATTGATATTTTTTAGTGTCCAAATAGAACTGGTGTGGATTGGAACTGGGTATTCTTGGTCTACTATTGTTGATGTAAGTGATGTTATCTTTTAGGGCGTGCTTGGAACGTGATAAAATTGTTTGATTCGTTAGAAATCCTCGGTTGTAAAGGTAAATTTGTTTATCGAATTTCGAGGTGGTTGGAGTATCGGGTTTTTCGGGGTTGGTTTCGTATTGGGTCCATAGCACGTAAATGTAACTGCCCATGCCGAAGATTATTAGGTTTAGGAAAATTGCGTTGGTGATTGGAGAACAACGCATCTTGGAGGTTTTTCTAAGTTGAGGAACAACTGAAAAGAGACATATAACTTCAGATTGATTGATTAATTTATAATTTGAATAAAATTTCGTATAAGAGAATAATCAAGAATTGGTCTTGATGGTAAAATAAGGTCTGTGCTAAGGTAGCTATCTTTTGTCTTGGGATTTTGAGAAATTACTCAAGTATAGATAGCTGAAATTTTCAGCGATTCTTATCCACGTGGAGGACTACAAATCCTGATTCTGATTTTTTTTTGTCACCCTTTCGAGCCCATGCTCTGCACTGAAGCTGAAAAAAAACGTCTACTATAGAAAAAAAAGTAAATGTTGCAACCATGTATGCACCGTCAGAGGGAGCGCCACAGAAAACGAAAGTACCGAAACAGAAGAGAATAGGCGACTAGACTACATTTTTTATAGCATGTGCATTGTTCATGTATTCAAAAATCGTTTCATGTTGTATATAAGTTAAACAACACAGATAAAGAGTAAATTGAAACCTAGAAAAATTATATGCTGAGATTTTGATTTTTGGTATTCAGAGCGTGCATTAGGGCGTTGTTGAATTTACTAACATTATCCTGCCCTGACGAGCGAATATCCTAGCAAACAAATTGAAAAATCAATCTAGAGATATTGGCTCAACAACAACTATAGCTGAGTAGCTTCCCGTATTGGACCTCAGTACCTGCTGGTGAAACTGGCTAACTGACCAAAAAACTCTTCAGTATTGAATATAGGTAGTGTTGATTGAAGGTTGCTTGTGGAATTAAAATTTTAGCACAAAGACAAAGGATGGTACCTAATTTGAACTTTTATTGAATTATTGAATCATTGACTTAAATTATTGATTATGTTTTAATGACTCACAATTATCATTAAAATGACGCAGTAGGTTTTGATTTTTGAGGCGAGTTCCACTCACTTTTGAACCTCTGCGAGGCTAGCGCAGGGAGTAACGCAGCACAGCAATTGATTAATGAATAAATAAATGAGTAATCATTAATTCAAGCAAAAATCTTACCTGAAAATGAGGGAGTTTTTCAACTGATGAGTAAAGATTCTGACTTTAAAATCAGTGAGGTATTGAACTAATGAGTAGATTTCATGAGCTCATTTGGACTTATAGTTCCAGAAATAAAGCCGCGTTAAACAATTCGGGGTTTTATCATGTCTCACAGTGGACTTATAATAGTTACAAATCTACCAACTTTGAGAAATTGTGCACAATCTTGCAACACTGAGTGATGACTGGAAAACTGATGCATGAAATTTAACCTTCACCGCTCAACTTCCCAGCGAATTCGAAACAAATGGAAGCGAATTATTTGGACAATTCTAGAATAGGGAATACTGTACCTACTGATTAGAAAAATATATTTGATGTAAAATATTCAGAATATTCGATACTTGAAGTATATCAATTAAGTACTCTCAGAGAGAAGGTAGTAATAAATTGCCAAATTTAAGTAGGTACCTACCTACCAGTAAGTAAATTTTGCCAGTAGGTACATACAATAGTAGTTTGCATCGTTTGCGTAACTAACATCATTGAAAACTTTCTGATATTACCTACAACTTTCACATTTGACATTTCTGGGTATCTCTTCAAACAGGTGAGATAGGTGTTGGTGCAAAATATAGACAATCACCCGGTACTTACGAAAAAATAATCATTACAAATTTAAAAAAAATAGGTAGGTACCTACTTATTACGTCGAAGGTATATTTGCTGCAAACTACTATTGTATGTACCTACTGGCAAAATTTACTTACTGGTAGATAGGTACCTACTTAAATTTGGCAATTTATTTTAAGTAGGTACTAATGTAGGTAGGTACTTAAAAATTTGCCTGCTGAATATTTGATTCTACACCTTCTCCAATTGTACCTAGTTCAGAAAGCGGAAAATGTAATTGAGAAAGGGAAATTAAATTTCGGAAAATGGAATTTGTAATTCAAAATAGGAACTTATTATTCAGAATATGAAATTTGAAATTCAGAAAAGGAACATAATATTCAGAAATGGGAATTTGTAATTCAGAATTGGTAACATGTAATTCAGAAACATGAAATATCTCATAAGAGTGTTTTTTTTCCAATTTTTAATCTTGTGTCGCTAAACACGGGACTACTATCCCCGTTTATTAATTTATCGTCAGTAGAGTTTTACATAAAAATGTTCATTGCGAATCCAAATAAAAAAATCGTATTCATACAAATTAAGTTGTTATTCAGTAGGTAGGTACCTACCTACCTCTACCTAAGCACATAATAATTAAATTTTCATGAAAAATGGTAAAAATCAACATACTTCTAAGAAAATCACCAAAAAGTAAGTTGATAGCTGATAACTTAATTTCCTGAAATGCAATTCAAAATTTCAGTCACTGAACAACTGGCATATCCTCTAATGCTAGCGCCACGGCTAGGAAGGTGGTTGAGTGTCGGGTCGTTCTCTCACTCCTCACTCTCTGTACCTGTGCTCTGTATCTCTGTACATACCACCTACCTTATCGTAAGGTGCATATCATATACTTTTCTGAATTACAAATTCCATCATCTGAAATTAAATTTTCATCATCTGAAATACAATTTCCATTTTCTAAATTATAATTTACAGTTTTGAATTTCAATTTACTATTCTAAATTACAATCTTGCTTTTCTGAATTTCAACTTCTTAATCTGAATTTCAGTTTCCCTATTCTGAAATTAAAGTTACAATTCTCAAACTCAATTTTTCTTTTCTGAATTATGAGTTCCTATTCTGAAATATATGTTTCCTTTGCTGGAATTGAACTTTTATTTTCTGAATTACAATTGAAAAAGGTGTAGTTAAAGAGAGGTTTTCAAAAGTACTTAAAGTATATAGGTACTCGCAAGTATAAATACCTACTCTAAGTACTTAAAGTATTTATAAGTAGTTAAATGCATGTAAAACGAAAAATGTAGGTACCTACTCTAAATTCTGTAGGT
Organism: Ceutorhynchus assimilis; assembly: GCA_917834065.1. Classification (NCBI taxonomy): domain Eukaryota; kingdom Metazoa; phylum Arthropoda; class Insecta; order Coleoptera; family Curculionidae; genus Ceutorhynchus; species Ceutorhynchus assimilis. The sequence continues at coordinate 14,073,832 of OU892281.1, forward strand.
ATTCTGAAAATATAGTTTAGTTATACTATTTTTTTAAATTTAAGTATATAGGTAGGTACTTAATATTTCAGGTACTATGTACTTAAAACTATAAGTATATTTAAAATACTAAATACTTGATACTTCAAGTACCTACCAGGTGATTGTCTATATTTTGCACCCACACCTCCTATCTCACCTGTTTGAAGAGATACCCAGGAATGTGAAATTTGTAGGTACCTAATATCAGAAACTTTTCAATGAAGTTATTGGCAAGTATACAGGGTGTATCACTATAGTGTGGCGAAGCAGAATTATACTTTTTTGAATGGAACATGGAACATTCCCTATATTATTGACCTATTGGATTAGCCTTTCAAACCTGATTCTAAATATATGTACTAGGTTTCTTAGGTTTATTCCTCACAGTCCAGCCTCTAAATATCACATTTTGAAGTAATAATGTGGATTTTTTACTTGGATGATTACCTTTATATATTTTGCTGGTGGACTCTATACTATACCTACTTCACCTTTTTCAATAAAAATGCAATTATTTCCGGATCATTGGGAGTAAACCTAAAAAACCTAATTCATTTGGAATCAGATTTGAAAGGTTAATTCAATATAGGTCAATAATATACGAGGTGTTCCATTTAAATAGTTCAACTTTGCTATGCCACACTTTTGTGATACACCCTGTATACTTGTAACTACTAACCTCATCGAGAACTTTCTGATAAAGTCTGTCGATTTTAATCTGATACTGATACTCCAAAGGAATGAGAGCAGAAATCACAAACCAGTTAGAGTAAATTTCATTGGTTGAAATTAGTTTTATCTGACTGTTTTCAACCAATGAAATTCGCTCTGACGTGTTTTCTGATTTCTGCAGAAACAGACCTAATGTCACCTGTTTTTGCCATATACTTCACCCCCTCGCTCTTCATACGGAAAGTGTCAGATTAGAAACGATAGATGATAGGCCTGTTTCTGCAGAAATCACAAACCAGTTAGAGTGAATTTAATTGGTTGGAAACAGTCAGAAAACTAGTTTCAACCAATGAAATTCACTTTGACTAGTTTGTGATTTCTGCAAAAACAGACCAACCTACAACTTTCACATTTGACGTTTCTGGGCATCTCTTCAAACAGGTGAGATAGGTGTGGGTGCAAAATATAGCCAATCACCCGGTACATTTGCTGAATAGATAAACTCAGCACATTAATATTGGCGCATTCGCCTTGCTAGCCAGAATAGAGGGGGGCCTAAAAATTTCAGGTTATGTCGTCATTGTCTGTCAAATTTTAAAAATTTAAAAATCAACAAATCGGGGTGAGGTCCAAAACAATTTGAATTTGAAAATAAAATAATTAGCAAAAATGATAATTGTCAAATTAATATTAACATTCTAAAGACTACGTACATACCAAAATCCACCAATGACAAACGTTTTTATATATATTTTTATTTAAATTTGTATCTTCCTAGCTAAAGAACCCTGAAACAAACCCTTTTTAAAAAAAATATATACTTAAGTAGGTCAACCCCTAGGAGTCTAGAGCATGCGTCTGTTTATAAACCCTTTATAAATATAGAAATTTCAATTGCACTTTATTGATTACTCAAATTGCATTAATGGAAACAAATTTCCAAGAGGAATTTGAGCGTAGCTGGTTGACATCTATTTTAGGCTTTCTAGTATTTTGTACTGGAGTTTATCTATTAACATGGAACGAGGTATAGATCTCCAATAAAACAAATTTAGCTAGACTACATTATCATTCTTTATTTAGGGCAGAGCAGTACACCATCACCACTCCCTAGAAGAAACATACAACAATGCTATTTCTCTAAGCCCTTTCGATAAACTACAACCAGATTACGATGGCAGAGTTGTTCATATTACAGCTAATTTAGTTGTAGATGAGCCTTTAACAGAGCCAGAATATGGAATCTCAATTCAAGCAGTTAAACTTAAAAGGAGGGTGCAAATGTATCAATGGGTTGAGGAATATACGTAAGAATTTGCTACTAAAAACATATTATTGGTTCAAATTGATTGAGAATTTTAGGCCTAGAAACGATGATGGTGATGATATAATTCGTCAGCAATCAACTCAAGATTATTATTATGTAACAGAATGGAGGGACAAACTAGTTGATAGTAGTAATTTTTATATAAGAAGTGGACATGAAAATCCAAAGTAAATTATAAATAATTACTTAATAATTTGATTTTAAAACAATTTCTTTATTTAGGAAAATTCCCCTTAAAACTGTTACCTATGTTGCACCCTACGTTAAAGTAGGGCCTTTATCTTTAAGCCATGAACTAAAAGAAAAGTTCACTGAAATGGAAGAAGTAACTAGCGATGAAAGGCCTGATAGAAAAGATATAAAGTTGCATATGGGTATTTATTATCATTGTCGCGTAAGTATTTCAACAATTGAATTGAATTGAATAAAACTAGTTGTTTAAAAAGGATGTGTGGAATCCAGAAGTTGGTGATATCCGTGTCCAATTCTACTATGCTGGTGAAACTGGAGAGCCTGTAACTGTGATTGCTAAGCAAGAAAAAGGCACGCTGGTACCTTACATGACATCAAAGGGCAAGGAAATTGCTCTGCTGAGATATGGCAATTTGGATATAGTGGAAATGTTTAGTGCAGAGCATTGGGAAGCAAAACTAGCCACATGGAAAATGAGGTTTTATGGAGCGTTTTTTGTTTATTTTGCTGTGCTGTGTTGGTCAAGACTTCTAAAGATTTTTTGTAATTTATTGACTATAAATTTTTTTATTTGATATTAATAATCTTTTTCCAGTTAATGGTATTCCATATCTTAGCAACATTATTTCTGGAGAAGCGACTGATTCGAGGAACTTTTTGGTTGCTGGTTCTGTAGCTCTATTTGTTATTGCTCTTGCTTGGATACTTTATAGGCCAGTTATAGGGGCGAGTTTAATTTTTGCGGCAGTCAGTCCGTTTTTGTATTGCGTAATGGGCGTTTATGGAGCTGCAAATCATATCAGATGAAACTGAGTTTGTTACTTTATGTTTGTATACGGGATTGTTTTCTGAAGTGTGATTTTAATTAAAATTTTTCGTATTTGTTTTATTGCTTCTTCTATTACGAATATTTATTTCCTTTTATTCATTCTTTTTTGAATTCAAAACTAGAATTTGAAGACTGCCGCCAACAGTTATCGATATAGGTTACATACATACATCGATACGTCCTCGATAAAGGTACATCAATGTATCGATGAGGATCTTGCAAGATTACCATTATAGGTATGTTTCCACAGAACTCACAAACCAGTCAGAGCGTTGTATGTTTTTGAACCAATGTAATTCGCTCTCACTGGTTTGTGATTTGTGTGGAAATAGATCTGACCTGCTTTCTTTTTACAAGCTTGGGCGCCCCACGTCGCCCTGAACTGATGAACAGCATCAGAAAATAAATATAAAAACCCCATTCCAAGCAAATTCTTTTACCTTTTCAACTTATAAGGGCCGTACTTCAAGTACCTGAAACCCTACTGATCTTTTAAAAAAAAGGACACAATGTTAATACATAAATATATTAAAAATTCTAAAGTGTTAAAATAATTATTAGAGCATCATCATTATTGGGCTCCTGAAGATTTAGTAGAATCAGGCCTTCTAAGTCCCAAATAAGTCTTGGCGAATTCCTCTTGATTTTTGTCAGCGAATTGGTTGAGACCTTGAGTCCAAGTCACTTTTCCAGCTTGATATTCTTTATTGTGAGCGGTCACTTTCTTAACGTTTTCTTGGAAAATTCCAAACCTTTTCGATTCTTCTTCAGGCGTATCATAATTTTTGTTATGCTGGACCTATAAAATACACAAATTTATTTGAATTTATATGCAAGAAAACAGCTAACTACAATAACATTTTAATATTCAAATGATTCCACCTAATTAACATTTAAAAATTTGTTAGCCTTGAAATTCTTACTTTCCAATCAGCCCATAATTGTTGAACATCCACGGGTTCAAGAAGCAAATCGGATGTAGGTGCTGGAGCAGACATAGCTACTGTAGCTACAGTAATCAGCGCAAAAACTGTAACGAACATGGCTGAAAAGAAAAACGAGATTTTATTGAAAATCAGCACTCGTACAGATTAGATAAATGTTCCGGAGTCGACTGATTGTACTTGAAAACGAGCGCTTGGTTTTAAATCATCGAATTCAGGTTTATTTTTAATTATACAGGGTGTCCCAAAAAGATACCGACAAACTGTAAGGGGTAGTAGGGGACATCAAAACAAGCATTTTTGTTTATATAAACATAGGTATGTCTGCAAATGAGCCATTTGAACTGTAGAGCAAAAAAACTGTTTGGTACCTAGTTTTATTCTTCGCAATAATTAAATCACTATTTACTTATTGATTTTGCTTTATTAACAAATAAATTATGGTTTAGAATAATTGTTCAAGTCAACAGTTATGGAATATTCCGGGAATAGCTTCTACATGGGTACAACTCACCGTATCCTTGCTAACAGATCTTCCTCATTACGAACAGGTGTTTCGTAGACTAAACTTTTCAGTCAATGACCCGACGGTGTAATCTTTGCATTGAAGTAAATGGTCAACATTTTGAACAATTTTTGTAAACCATAATTTATTTGATAATAGAGCAAAATTAATAAGTAAACAGTGATTTAATTATTGCGAAGAATAAAATTATCAAACAGTTTTTTTGCTCTACAACCCAAATGGCTCATTTGCGAACATATGTTTATATAAACAAAAATGCTTGTTTTGATGTCCCCTACTACCCCTTAAAGTTTGTCGGTATCTTTTTGGAACACCCTGTATAGTGGTAAATTAACCGCGATTAGAGTTAAAATTTCAGGAATAATCTGTTTTCTGGGAAATATATTACATTTACTTTGTTCAAGTGGTTTGATTTTTCTTTAATTTGCAAATATTTATACAATTAGTAATGTACTTATATAAATATGTGCATGGGTACTTCAAGAAATAATACAAGTCTTGATTGTAGGGTTTTATTACCTTGAAACATATATTATTGAAAGCTTCCTAAAAATGGAAGGGAAATTCTAGGCACTAAAATGGAAAATCCCAAAGATGTAGGTAAAAATTGAAGAGGGTCTAAAGTAAACTTATAGAAGATATAATTGAAACCTGAAAAAAAAGCGACATCCTAAGACATGGAAGATTATCATGTAGAAAATTATAAATGTTCCAAGACTTAGGCCCTAGCTATTCAGGTAATATCTGAAGGATAAAATTTCAATCTGTTAATCCTTTTGCTTGGTTTGTTATCCACCGACCAAAAGGATTTTAAATTGGTAAATTTATCTTGTAGACAGTTTCCAGTAACTTTATCTGAAAATGAATGAACGGGGCCTCATTGGAAATGCATGTAAGTAGTGTAATAAACTGCTTCAATTGCTGTTTCAAAAAAGGTAAGTACTGAAACTGAAATCGAAATGAGTCATGGTGAAATTCCAAGGCTCAAGTGATGATAATAAACAAATTATTTTGTCGATAGGACAACATAAGCATATAGTAAAAATAGAATCTACTTACACAGGGGCGTCAAACAGGAATGAATTTATTAACAAAAGTTGGTCAAACGCTTCTAAATATTATTTTAGCTTATCACTTGATGACTAACTAAGAATACACATAATTAAATTATGACGAATAAACAAGAATCATATGATGTTGTCGACTACGTTCATCGTTTCACGCAACGGTGCTTGGTAGATACGTTTTTGTCTTCGTTTCGATTTACAGTCGAGTGAGAGATGAATATGTTTTTCTCTTCCCGCCAGAATTGATTTTTCCGGACTTTTCTGCTAGGATAGAGATTTTCCTATGAACAAAATCTTGTTTTTGAAGATTTCCTTTCCAGAATTCATTAACAGCAAATTTTATTCTGCTGAAAATGGATCTAACAAACTGTATAAATTATTCAACTGAAATTATTAACTTTAATCTTATACAAAATAAACAACTTATTCTTCAACTTACAATAAATAATAATTTTATTCGTCCACAAAAAACAAAACATCTCTATACAATTCAGAACAAAATATTATTTTAGACTCACAGGATTATTATGAAGTTTCAAATTTCAAATGAAACACCCTGTATAATAATTAGTAATCTTTTGTTCCTGATTCTTGTGCCTACTCTTATTTAGTTTTCCACTATTACGTTTTATTCCAGTAATATTCTCCGTTGATGAGTAATAAGAGGCTTGCTACAAAGCTATTTCTAGTGAGTGGTCAATAAATGAAAAATAACGCTGTACAAAAAAAAAAGAAATATCTTATTCTACAAATTGCAACAAAGAAAAATCTTTAAAAAATATACATAATTAAATAAATATAATTCTCTAATAAGTGACCATCGGTTTTCTCTTAGTGCCACGCCTTGTCGTAGGCAAAATATGAATCCTATCAAATTCGGCTTGCAGCATTTTGGCAAAAGCGAAATCATATTTTTCCTGCCTTTTCCGTTTTCTTTCTTCAGGAGTTGCATTGGAAATCACTTTTCTTTCTTCAGGAGATGCGTTGGAAAGCCATTTTCCAGAGCTTGGGAACATTTCCTGATTCAAATCCTCCAAATCAGACTCCACGTTACTGGATCTAGAAGTACCAGCTTCAGACCATAAGGTATTTTCTGATCTTGAAGTACCAGCTTCAGACCATGAGGTATTTTCTGAACTAGAAGTACCAGCTTCAGACCACGAGGTATTTTCTGAACTAGAAGTACTAGCTCCAGACCATGAGGTATTTTGTGATCTTGAAGTATCAACCTCAGACCATGAGGTATTTTCTGATCTAGAAGTACCAACTTCAGACGATAAGGCATTTTCTGAGCTAGAAGTACCAGCTTCAAACCATGAGGTATTTTCTGATCTAGAAGTACCAGCTGCAGACCATAAAGTATTTTCTTTGGCTTTTTCAGGATTTCTATCTTCTAATTGTATCTTGGAAAATTTGTCGATTAAATAAGCAATTCTAGTAAGTGGCGGTGTATCGAATATAATTGCAAAATAATTCTTGCTTTGTTTGTTATATTGAATTGAATCACTATTATTATTTAGGCTTGTTTTTGAATTATTTCTGTTTATATCAATCCAATAGGTTTTGTATTGCGATCTGCTTTTTTCGATACTATCTTTAATATGTTTACTTTCATTTCTAAAATTTGTTCCAGTGAAACTGTTCCATTTTGAAATAAACTCATCCAACGCCTTTCCAGTCTTCTCTATTTCTTCAGTAGTAAATCCACAACAATATAAAGGACTCCGTGGTCTTCGTTTGATCATACGTTTTAATTTTCTTCGCCAGCGCTTCTCAATTTCAGTATCTGTTCTAAAATAAGGAAATTAAAAATTAATACATGGACTCTTGGTTCACGAACAATTTTAGAGGCATAGCGACAAGCTTGTAAGTCATGAAAAGCGAATAAGCAAGTAAAATCTTACTCACGATTTGGCAAGGATAAACAAGGTTTGAAGATCCTCAAAGCCAAGTTGGAAATATTTACCTCAAACACTCAAAGAATACTAGACATTTGGAAAAAACTACAGACCTTCTTTTCTGGACGAAACATACCAAAAAGAGTTGTAAATATTCACATCCCAAAAAGAAATTCCATATTAGACAAAAAGAAAAGTCAAACTGAATAGCTTGATACATTCAAAAAAAGAAAATTTATCACTCTGTTACTGGAAAATGGACAAAAATTAAGTAGAGAGAATAATGTCAACTGTGGAATTATTGCTGGAAAATATTGGTTAATAAATTCAACTCAACAAAATTAGGCAGTGACTTTCAAAACTTCAGTAGGGACACTTTTTACATCCTCCCCGCCTTGTATTTTTCAGAAGGGGAGTGATAAAGGATTAATGAAACTTTCCTGTTACTTTTGAACAACTTAGAAATTCCCTGCCAAAGAAATTGGTTTGTTGTCAATGGAACTCTATCATGTTTCTCAAGTTTTTGTTTAAAAAACTTTCAGTTTGTTTTTTTTTGAACTAACTTACAAACATAATCTTTGTATAAGTTTAACTAAGAATTCTGTAGCTATCTTTCAGGTGCTTTTAGTTGCAGAAACGATTAGAATAATCCAACCTACACATTTTAATCTTGAAATCCACACCAAAAAATTGGTACATTTTGCTTTAGATAGTTCCAATTCCCTCACAGAGCACAATATCTCACGTCCCTATTATTCAGACCAAATTTATATTGAAATATACAAACAAAAATCATTTAAAGCCAATTTTCTCCTCCTGAAAATAGACATAGAAAATAAAATTCCCATTTAACATTATTGGACAAAGATTATTTAATTAAAATAAACTTTTTTTTTGTACAAAAGAAAACATCTTCTTCTGCAAATTACAACAAATAATACATATAGCTAATTACTAAATATAAACAGGATTATTGTAAAAGTTTTGAATTATTTAGTGAAATACAATTTTTTGTTAATTACACCTCTGGTAATCAATCAAATAATAGTCTAGTGAACAATGGTTAGTCAGACAAACCATCACAACCTTTTCTTAAACATACTATCACTGTTAGTATATAAAAATAAAGAAAAACTAACTAAGTTTGGGCTCTCGCATATGGAAAACGCAACCCAAAAGTTCCTAATAATTACAAAAATAATTAACTGGTATTTATTCATAGAGACGAATATAAATATATATTTTTAAAAATATTGTACTTTCATAGAATCTATTTTAGAGCTAATTTTAATTATGAATTAGTTAAGCAAATTTTTCCTCAACCAAACACATTTTTTTGAATTAAATTAAACTCTACCCAAGCTAAAATGCCACAGTATGTGTAAACTTTCTTATACTACTATACCAAATACTGGAAAAAAGATCATGGCGAAAATTCTTACTTAGCTACACAGTCAACATTTCATCTAAAGTAACTTGTCTTCTTCTAGTGCCACGTCTTGTCGTAGACAAAACATGAATCCTATCAAATTCAGCTTGAAGCTTCTTCGCTAAAGCAAAATCATCAATCTCTTGCCTTTTTCGCTTTTTTTCTTCAGGACTTGCCTTGGATAAACATAATTCTTCAGCTTTGGAATCATTATCCACATTCTTAGATGTACCAGCTTTAGACAAAGGTACTTTCTTTGGTGCTTTTTTAGGGATAATAGGCGCGCTTTCCTCTAATTTAGATTTGCAGAAGCTGTCAATTAAATTAGACAGTACTACATCCTCCTCAGAATCGCTACTGTCAAAATCTCCAGGCGGGGTTTCAAATATGATGGGATTCTTGCTGGGTTTGTTAAATTGAATCAAATTTTTTCCAATAAAGTTATTTATTACAGGACTTTCTGGACTTAGGCCATTAATTTCACCATTTATGGAATCTATAGCGCTATTATTTAGGGTCACATTGGTTGATTTTGGAATATTTCTGTTGATGTCAATAGATTGTTTTAATTTTATTTTCTTGATACTGTCTTCAGTTTGTTTATTTTTTAAATATGAATGCGGAATATTTTTTATAGAGTTTGAAATTTTTTCAGATTCCTCTATTTCACTTGTATCGAATCCTAAAAATGATGAAGGGGTGCTTGCTTTAGATCTTCTAGTAGTCATATGATGACATGTTTGAGACCAAGTATTACTGCGTTTTACTGGCAAATTGTCATTTTTCTTTGCACTGCTTGGCACGACTATTGTCCTTTTCTTTGGTAATTTTGTGTCATCAAAACTATTCGATTTTCGCTTTAGACTTTGATGAGAAGTTGATGGTAGTTCTTTTCCAGTAGGGACTTTTTGCTTGACTTCTTCCACTGATTTCCTAGTTGGGCCTGAAATAAACCATGCAAATGCTGTTTGCCCGTATCCTATTCTGGGCTTTTCACCTGAAGGTGGTCTAAAAGAGAAATTAGAAATTAACATCAGTATTCAATATCCTCTTTCAAAATTAATTTTAAGTAAAATCGTTTCTTATATCAATATATCAATTATTAATCTTTTAAATAAGTTTTAAAAGAAAGCATTTTTAAAATTAAAAGAGTATGTTGAATACGAATGTTAGGTTTTTGTAATCAAATGCCTGAGAATAATCATCTAAATTTACGTAGTTAAACGTCACACCATGTCATAAGAATAGAAGAATAGTGAGAAAAAACCAATTAATAGAGAGATGGAGAACGAAGACTATGGGAAAAAATTGAACTGTATAAGTATTGGTGATAAAATAATCCTAAGAAACAAACAACTAGCAAATGATTTTAGAAAACTAACCCAAACAACAAAAGGACAAATGCGAAAGGTAAACCACCTTGAAAAATATGTACACCAGAATCAGATCAGACTTTTAACGGAATCCCACACAATTCTCCTGGAATTCCACTGAAAATTAATCAAATTTTGGACTAATGAGTAGAAAGTACATTTCATGAGTGAACTGAGTTCTCATTTTTCAACCTCTGCGGGACGAGCGGATCAAATTAATGAGTAAATTTCATGAATAAATTGCTGCGGAACTGAGTCTCAAATTTGCTTTGTTCGATGAAAATATTCTAGTTAATATGTCTTGAAAGTTTCAGGTCGATCCGATACTCCCAAGTTACTATTTTTCAAACGTGATTTAACATGGATTTCCCAACTTCTTCTGGTATAAAGTTGGAAAAAACCTCATAATTTCATTTCTGAGCTTTAAATTGACTTCAAATTTGCCTTGTTTGATGAAAACATCCTAATTAATAAATCCTGGAAGTTTGAAATCGATCTGATACTCCGAAATATTTTTCAGGATTTTTCAAAGGTAATTTAACATGAATTTTCCAACTTTTTCTGGTATCAAGTTGGAAAAAAACCTCATAATTCCATTTCTGAGGTTTAGATTGATTTCAAATTCACCTTGTTTAATAAAAAGATCCTGGTTAATGAATCCTGAAAGTTTCAAGTCAATCTGACACTCAGAAGTATTTTTTCGTGTATTTTTCAGGATTTTTCAAAGGTGATTTAACTTGAATTTTCCAACTTTTTCTGGTATTAAGTTGGAAAAAACCTCATAATTTTATTTCAGAGCTTTAGATTGACTTCAAGTTTGCATTGTTTGATGAAAGCATCCTTGTTAATAAATCCTGAAAGTTTGAAATCGATCTGATACTCTGAAGTATTTTTCAGGTTCATGAGTAATTCATTCATTGATAAGAAAAATTCTGAATTGAAATGCATAATATTAGACTGACACACAAATTGACGTGTCTCGCAAAAATAGAAAAAGAGAACTTAATTGTAATAAATACAAGTTAGAAAGTAATAGAAAATGACATGCGCGCGCAACTCGTGGCTGCAGTGTAGCCAGATTGTATTGTTGCAGATCATATGTAGACAATAAATCGAACATTATAACATTAAAGAAGTGATATATTGTCAAGTGTTTTGCAACGTCTTAAATCAGACAAAAGAAGAGCTTTAAAGTGTATGTTAACATCGATGGCACTTTTATTTTGATAAATGTTTCATCCGGCAACATCGCACAATGAAAATATGTCAAGTATAATTTAACATAACCTTAAACGACACTGGGATAAGTTCAAGTAATACGTGAAGTATTAGTTTGCTCTTTGTCGAATTACAAGTTACAAAGAAAAAAGAAACAATTAATTCTGAACTCGTCCCTGAATACGAATATGACGCAAGCCCGTAACAAACTCGATTTTTATTGGACGCTCTCCTGCAACCCACGAGTTGCGCACGCACACCAGGTATTACGAGACACAACAATTGAATAATCTTAAAATCATCCACAGAAGTCCAATTTTTCAGAGAAGTAATTTGACAAAAAGACAAAAGTTGTTCAAAATTGGTAGAATCTTGAAATGAAGTATCATGTTCAAAGGGATACTTATGGCCTCTAACAAGTTTCTGAAGTTTCATCAAATATAGCAGATTTGTTGACTCAACCTACCTGTGAAAAGCATATGTTGTAGACTGTAACCCAAATGAAGAGGTTTTTCGAAAAAAAACTACACAAACCTTAAAAATTAGGGTGTTGTTATCATTATAGTTTGTATTGGAGATGTCAATTTTGAAAATATAGAAGTGATACAGTTGAAGGTGTTACATTAACATTCCCAGAAGGAATTATAAATAATTCATCAGTAAGTAGTTGACAATATAATCCTAATAAATCATACAAGTTGTCCTATGGACTAGTCATACAGTATACACTATAAAGAGTTTAAGTAGTTAGTATAGCATGGAATTGGATTGAAACCCTCAAGGAAAAAGAAAAAAGGTCGCACCAGGCAAAGATGGAAGTAGTGGAAACAAAGATATGAGGTCTGTGCTCATAGAAATCATCGAGGAAATCATAAACCTATCAGTACAAATTTCATTGGTTGAAAACACTCAGAAAATTGGTTTCTGGTGAATTGCACCAATCAAAAACAACTGACTTGTGATTTCTGTGAGAACAGACCTATGGAAACAGGTCAAACACCAAGACAGATTCAAATGGACGGGCTTTCTGATGGTCTTATGCTACCTTGAAAAAAAAAAAATTACAGATAATTGAAGAAGTAATTATAATCTTAGGGCATAGTGTGCAAAATATTCCTCTACACTTTACCACCAATAAAAAAAATAAAATTTCATCTACTCACCTTACAATTTTTTTTCCAGTCAGAAGGCCTTTAACAGCAGAAACCTTCAAAGGTACTTTACCAGGTTTATGATATTTCTTATTTAAATCAATGGGTTTAAAATAAAACCTGCATTCTTGATCGATAATGTCACTATTGTCTCCACTGCTACTGCACATAACTTTTCTCTCAGCAACAAACAATTTTTTGGGCTGTTTTTGTTCAGGACTGTTTTTAGAATTTTTGATTGATTGATTTTTAATGAATCGATCCAGTGGACCAGCTTTGTTTGCATTGACTGGTCTAAGCCTTCTGGATGTGGATGGAGCGTTAAGTTCTTCTTGTAGTTTTTGAGCCAATAATTCATCTTTCCTCAATTGTTCTTCTTTGGCTTGTTTTTCATGAGCCTCTTCTTCACTAAGGTTTTTAATAAGAGCTGCACTAGCCATTTCTTCTTCAGCCTTACTCTTATTTTGTTCCTCCAAGTGTTTATTTTTCTCTTTTTCATATTCTTTACGGATGTCCCCTGGACGGGCTACAATAATCACAGGCTCTTCTGAAATATAAATTTATGTTTTTAAATTCTAATAAGTGAAGCCTACGTAAAAATACAATGTTACATAAACAAGAAACCTTTTTCAAAATCATTGTCAAAGCCATGGTATTTGTTTCGAAGTGCTTTTGCATACTGGCTTTGTATTGCCTCCCAAAACTCCTTGTTGATAAATTTGTCGGCCTTTTTGGCGGTCCTGACCCACGAACCGACGCGATTTCTGCAAAGGGGGCACCCCAAAGTTACGTTTTCCATCGTATCCTCGAAACACTCTTTACAGAAGACATGATCGCAGGGCAACGTTACAGGCTCAACGAAAATTGTTCTACAAACTGGACAAACCACTTCCGAGGGTTCCAGGTTTCGGTAATGTAGTCTTTCAACTTTTTTTTTGGGTTTTGGATTTTTCCCGACCATTTTTTATAGAGGAAAACTTAATTTTTCCCTGTTTTCAATCTTTTATTTTGAATGAATGAAATGAAATGAATCAATGAATGTCGAATGAATGTCACCTTGACATTTGACAAAATAGTGACAGTCAGAACAGTAGAGCAGAGCAGGAATTGTCACTTTCCACAAAATCAAGAGCCGGAAATGTACAAAAATTGAGGTGAGAAAATTGAGAAAATTAGAGAGATGAAATTTAAGCGGATTGTAAAAATAACAAAAATTGAACCAAACGCACTAGAGCGTGCTCGGATTGCTCAAAGGTTCAACAAAATAGATTAGCTAATGAGCACTCCTTTGTTCACTGCACTTACTCCTAGCAAACATCACCCTGGGCGTCACACCGAGTGCACACCAGCTAATTCATAATATGAATTATTCATGGCTGGTGTGCACTCGGTGTGACGCCCAGGGTGATTTCGAACGCACTCTTGAATTTGGGTAATTGTAGGTAGGTTCCGCTTGCTCACTCCGTGCACTTCAAGTGACTCCATTCGCAATCCAGCCGTTCGGGTCTTTTTGGCGTATTAAGGGTGACTCCGTTAGCGTTCAGGCCCATCCTCAATCAATCTGGTAGCGAAGTGGCACTTCGGCACGCATGCTAGAACAATGTTGTTTAAAAAGAGGGTTTTACATGCTGCAAGAGTACCTGCAAGTCGATGCAAGCTGCAAGAACTCTTGCAAAAGGCATGCGCAGTTGCAACCCAGCTGTTTGCAAGTTGCAAGAATTCTTAAATTGCAACTTATCGGTTCTGTTCGATATTTCTACAAGTGCAAGACTCTGCAAGAGTATTTTTGGGGGAAAATTTGGTAATTTTTGGCATGCCTACTTTCAATAAAAGTTACTACTTTCAAAATTATGTTTATATTTATAGACTAATGACCAATGAACTATAGACAAAAACTGGAATACGCACACATTGCCATATCTGCCAAAAAAATGTAGCCATGAAAGACAGATGCCACCAATGAACTATAACCAAAAACTGGAATGCTAACACATAACGTTTCATAGGAAACAATTTCTTGTAACATAGTGGCGGCACCAATTATAGTTGTATTCCTTTCACACCTAGGAGGAGCTCCGGAACAGCTCCGGGGCTTCACGCGCTTATTCCTTTGCAAAGACTAGCAGCAATAACCTTTTTTCTATTTTTACTATTAATTTTTGAAATACACTACGATTCATTTTTTACATACAACAAAAGTAATAGTAAACAAGTACCAACTACACATGTAAAACCAAACCGCAAGACGGCGCAAGAAATCTTTAACAGAAAGAATCTTGCAGATACTTGCACTTGCACCGCCTAACTGCAAGATTTATTCAGCTTGTAAAACCCCCTTTGGCACGCATGCTAGGACAATGTTGTTTAACGTTGGCATCCTCAATTCAATTCCGCGCTAGCATGCACGCCGACTCCGAAGTGCAAGCTTTTCGATGCGTGCCGACTTGTGTCATACGCAGTACGGTAAAAAATAATTCAAGTTATCCTTGCGTTCGATATTTTGCTCGAAGAGCAGAGCGTGCAGAGCGGAGCTGTAATCACGTGACCAGCGAGCGCACAGAGCAGTTGAACGCTGTATCAGAAGGCTCGAAATTTTAATAATCGAACGTGGATGAGCCTGCACCGAGTACACTTTTCAAATAAACGAACGGTAAATTTATGCTCGGAGAACTCGGATCAAAATACCGAACGCACGGTTCGTGACCGTGGGTATCAATTTCCCAGCACTCGTGCCGAAGTGCCACTTCGCTACCAGATTGATCGAGGATGTAGCTTTCGACTATACGGAGTAAAGTAAATGGAGTTCACTCCAAAAGTTCCACCTCAGAAAGAGAATTTTTTAGAGTTAAGCTTACTTTTCATGCATCCGTTTTTCCGTCAATCCGTTGATCCGAAAGCGTCATTTACGTGTGGATGCGGGAATGGGTAAAATCATCAAGTAAAATAATTGATCTAATTTTAAAATTTATTAAACATGATGGAGAAATTTCCTTGACAAAGTTAAACAACAGAGGCAAAAACATTAAATATTGTGGAGGAATTGAAGTTCATTTATAGTACACGAAGGACAAGGCAAAAGTGAAAAAAAAAAATGGAAACCGGAAAGTTGGAGTGTCACGGTTGACTGACGTTCGTGTATTAATTTTTCACTCTAATCACTCCTAGATCACGCGACAAAAATCTATTCTTACTCTACTCCAACTCCGTGCTGAATAGCTGAACTCAGGTTAAATAGAGAGTTCTCGTGCTGTCCAAATTTCAAAAATCGTAACGTTATTTGACAAGTATGACAGTTTTTACGGTATTAGTGTTAGCAGTTCATTGGCGCAGCCCGCTACCTAACGGAAGTTAGCGGATGCCTTACCGTAATGCTAAGCTATGTCAACATTAGTTTACGCTCCATTTACGTCTGCAAGAACAGCAAGTTCTAATAATTCCTCCATAAAAAACACCAAGGGAAAATCAATGAAACTCAGGAATCTTCAGGATAATTAAAAGTTGGCAAACAAGCAAAAAAAGTTGGGCTAGATCACTCATTAAAGCTGTTAAAATGTAAACAGAATAAGGGATTAGAGGATTTTTGTGTCGTCGTGTCCGAGAACTATACATTTAAAATACCGTATTGTTAGCGGTATCGTATTAGCGTAACGTCTGAAGCACGAGAACTTTCTAATACCGTGATACGTAACACGCTATTTTTGTTAAAAAGAAAATGCGCATGCGCACTTGTCAAATCCTACGTTAGCGTTAACGTTATTTGGTCTAAAACCGAAATTTCGCGACGAATGTAGTTCATCAATAGTTAATTTGTGACATCATGAGTCTGAACGCTGGCTTGAAGTTGCATCCATGTTTCCGGCGAACTACGTTCAATATGACGTCATGAGTATCTCACGAAAGCGTTTGAGTTCATGGAACCATGGAAGTAGTTCGTCGCGAAAATTCGGTTTGTCCTTGACGTTTTATGCGTGTATCAAACGTCAAATTATCGAAGCAATGTCAAAAAAAAGCGAATTTTGCACAAGTGAGAATGAGGCATTTTACGCTCTCTTTACTCTAGAACAGGAATGACAAAAATTTGCTCTGACTCTACTCCAACTTCCGTGTCGGGTGTCTTGTCAATCTCTTTCATAACCTCAATATCATAAAATAAACAAAACAATAACAAACCAATTATAAAAACAAAGTAATGCAATTTTTACTAAACCATTTCAATTATACAACATGCTTTTACCTAATTATATCCCTAATCTATCATATCAACGCTACTCTATCCAATAAATCATCTCAGCAAACTGATCAAGACTGTGCAACTGAAAAAATCAACAAATACTCTAAAGGTAATTGTAATATTTTCCCATTACTGCGTCTTAATGACAAAACATTGCTTTTAGAAGCTAATACCAAATATATTAAGTATTTAAACCTTATACAAGATGCTAGAAGGAATTATAAGCATTGCAACACGAATCGGTGTAATTGTCATGCCCCAGTTATGGCTCATGATTTGAAGATTTTTAAGGAGAAGGGCATATCTGAGAAACAAGTACAAGCTGTTAAATCAAAGTAAGAAAACCCTCAAATTTCATTCAAACAGAGTTTGATAATACTTTTTATCCATTTATAGAGGTACAAAATATCAAATCATCAATCACAAACTATACAGGGACTCTAACTGTATGTTTCCTAGTAGATGTGCAGGAATTGAACATTTTTTACTGGAAATCTTACCTCAGCTACCAGATATGGAATTTGTGGTGAGTAGCTACTTTTATAATGTGCCTTCTTAATTAGGAAAAATGCATTTGCTAGGTTAACACTAGAGATTGGCCTCAAATTCCAAAAAAATACGGAATTTTCGGCCCAGTATTCTCCTTTAGCAAAACAGACGAATACAATGACATAATGTATCCAGCTTGGGCTTTTTGGGAAGGCGGGCCCGCCATCAGTCTGTATCCAAGAGGTATCGGCCGATGGGACACTCACAGACAAAAACTAGGAAAACTGGGAAACTCTACCAAGTGGGAAGATAAAATTCCCAAAGTTTTTTTCAGAGGTTCAAGAACCTGCTCCGAACGTGACCCATTGATTCTTCTGTCAAGAGAGAATCCTGATCTAGTTGATGCACAATACACTAAGAATCAAGCTTGGAAATCTGAAGTGGTAAGTAATTAAAGATGATTGTTTTATATTGGGTCGACTTTTATTTTTATTAATCAAATTGCACAAAAAACTGCTTTCAGCTAATACACTTACATACTTGACAACATTCATATATTTCATACAGAGTTACTTAGAGTAAAATTCAGTTTTCAAGTTGAAAATTTCTGAAGCCAAAATTTTACTCCCAGCACAACTAAAACACAATATCAGTCTAATTTTACCTCTATTATTAGTTGGAATAAGGTTTTAGTAAAAATTTTGTATAAGCCATCTCTAAAGTAAGTATATATACATGACACAATATAACAACATTAGACTAAACTGGAAAAAAATAAATAAAAATATATGCCACAAAAGTGGATATTAAATGTATGAAATAGCCACAAATCACATAATAATTTGTGGCGTACGCACCGAATCCCCAATATTCTTGTGCGGCAACACCTGCCCCCCATTAATATAAGTTTCGTCTTTGACAATAACATCCTCTCCTAAAACTGTAATGCCTTCCATGCGTACCCATTGGCCCACGGTGCATCTCCAGCCAATAATGCAACTTTCCAGCCAAGTGTTTGACCGGATGGTGGCGTCTCTCAGGATTGTGGTGCGTTTGATGCACACGCCATCTTCGATTACTACACCTGGGCCGATGGTGACATTTGGTCCTATTTGGCAACTTTTGCCTATTTTTGCTGTAGGGTCTACTAAGACATTACCTGGAATAGAAACAAACATTCACATATTTCAATTTTATCTTCACTGCTTTTATTAATTTTTTTGTTATTTGATGTTGATGAGGTTTCTTGATTTTAACTAATTGAAAATAATTATTATTTTGGCTGAACACAAAAACAGGCAAGGGAGGAATCTGAAAAGGAAATGGAAATATTTTTGAATTTTGACCTTAAAACCACTTAGCCTGTAATCAAATGTTATCAAAAATTATTCATTACACTACAAATTAATCAGTTTGCTGATAACAGCAGTATTATATTGATAAATTTTAATTGGGTGAACTATTGATGTTGTGCCATTATTTTGCCAATCCAACTATATGAATTTTACAAAAATGATCGCAAATTTTGTTATAATTTTTAGGTTATTTATTATTACTGCTTACTAAATACAACAAAAATAAAAAGATGAGAATCATCAATTATTTATTTATATGTAGTTCAGAGGTAAACAGCAGTAAAATTTAATCGGACTACAAATCTTGCAAATTTAGAATCATTAGGAATTATATTTATGAGGAATTATACTTTCAGAGGTACAGATTTACTAATGGAGAAAACATTAAATTGCAACATTTTCACTCCAAATCTTTCACCAGTTAACAATAGTTTGGGTATTCCAAGATAATCAATTTAAGTCAAATCTTGACAAGAAGCCTTAACTGAGATTAAAAATTCTATTTCAGAATCTGCTAGATTATCAAACTATTTCAGTTCATCCAAATACAAAAAGACTGTTTTTGGATCCTCTTGCAGCTGAATTTGAAGTAGAAAAACAGTTAAATTTTTCTTCCTGGCCCTCCTAGAGTAGAAATTGAAGTCGAAAAGTACAACATTTCAATTCCTGGCTATTTTAGAGTAGTTGAAATAAAGCGGTTTGAGAATAAGCTCATTTTGCACCCTCATAGAGCTAAAATTCAACTGATAAGAATAAAAATTCTATTCCAGGCTCTCAAAGAATGAACTCTAATTTCAGACCATCCACATCCAGAGATTAATTTTTGATCCCCTTGGAGCTGAATTTAAAGTAGAAAAACAGTTATTTTTTTCTTCCTGGCTCTCCTAGAGTAGAAATTGAACTGGAAAAGTATCGAACTTCGATTCCTGACCATTTTAGAGTTACAGTTGAAATGGAGCGGTTTAAGAATGAGCTCACTTTGCATCCTCATAGAGCTAAAATTCAACTGAAAATAATAAAAATTCTATTCCAGGCTCTCCTAGAATATCAAACTCTAATTTCAGACTATGCAAAGACAAAAAGATTCATTTTTGATCCCCTTGCAGCTCAATTTGCAGGAGAGAAACAGTAAAATTGTTGTTCCTGGCTCTCCTAGAGTAGAAATTCTAGAGAAGATTCCTGACCATTTTAGAGTTATAGTTGAAAGGAGCGGTTTGATAACAATATGAAGTAGTAAGAAAGTTTGGAATGGTCCTTTGCCTATCTACTCAATACATATATTTGCAGCCAACATTAGAGTGAGAAAAGGGGGAGACTCATGAGATTTTCTGCCCTTACTAACGCTATCTCACTCAGGGTTAGAGTGAGATATCTAGGAGATCCAATAGATTTTCTCGAGGATTTTCTGCCCTTCCTAGCGCTACCTCATTCTGGAATCAATTGAATGACACAAAGCCCATTCTAAACCTTCTTACTACTTCATTATTCAAGAATGAGCTCATTTTGCACCCTCATAGAGCTAAAATTCAACTGAAAATAATAAAAATTCTATTCCAGGCTCTCCTAGAATATCAAACTCTAATTTCAGACTATCCAAAGACAAAGAGATTCATTTTTGATCCTCTTGAAGATGAATATGAAGTTGAGAAACAGTAAAATTTTTATCCTGGCTCTCTCGTAGTAGAAACTAAACTGGAAAAGTATCAAATGCTGTCTCAGCTCACTTTGTAAATACTTCAGCCTAGAGATTGAAGTTTACCGGTAATTTTCATTTGTTCTTTTTCAGTGGTAATTTACCGGTAATTTTTCGGTTATTTTGGTAATTTTGGTAATTTTAGAAATATTTTATGAAACAAACAATTGAGACCATATACTACATATACGTTCAAGGATTATATACTTACAGGATTTTTTACCTAAACAACTATTTATCATAATAGTGTTTATTGTAAAACCTAACCTCATAGAAATATAGCAATAAACAAATAATAATACCTAATTCCTAGAACGAAAAACGAGTAAAGAGAATCAAACAAAAATAAAACAGAAATAAATTCTCCTAATAAGATGCACAAAAACATTCGTGGAAAAACATTACACCTAACTCTTGCGGAGAATGTCTTTTCCACCCTTGACCACATCCCTTGACAGCTTGCCAACTGCAGCCGCGGGCGGAAAAGCACCACTTTCTGCAATTGTTAGGTCAATAACTATTTGTTTATGTCAACCCTGAAAGCGCGTTATACAGATTCACAACGAGATGGCGAATAATGCATGAGAAGGATTGTCGCCTAATGTGATTTCATTCAGGAAGTCTTTCTGAAAATTACCGGTAAAGAAATTTGTCGGGTTAAATTACCTTACCAAAATTACCGTTACCGCGGTAACGTTACCACACTTCAATCTCTACTTCAGCGAATTGAAATACTTATTATTTCTAAATATCTTTGACAGTAAGTATCTTACCTAAATACCAAAAATATCTCAGTAAAGAATGATAAAACATACAAAATATTATTGACAAAATCTTGAGCCACATGTATAATTTCCTGACAAGGTAGGTAAAGAATTTTCTCACCTATTACGCCTGGTCCCCTGTACAATTTCTCTGGATCTGCACTCCTCAAATGTTTAAGATACAAGCACATTCCAATCAAAAAGTCTTTTGGTTGTCCCACATCCATCCAGAATCCTTCCAGCTCGAAGGCAAACAATTGATTGTCAGTTGCCATATTAGGAAAAACTTCTTTTTCAATTGAAGTTGGTTTAAGTTCTATTCTATCAATAACACTAGGATTTAAAACATACAATCCCGCATTGATTTTATTTGAAATAAATTCCTGAGGTTTTTCTACAAAGCTTTCAATGCACTTTTGCTCATTGTAAACTACCACACCGTATTTTGAAGGTTCTTCAACTTTTGTCACTACAATGGTGCCTTCTTTGCCGTGCGATTTGTGGAATTCAATCAACTTTTTAAAAGGAAAATCACAAATGATGTCAGAGTTTAACACGAAAAACGGTTTGTCGCTTTTTCTCAAATGTTCTCCAGCCAAAGCTATAGGGCCAGCAGTTCCTAGCGGTTCAGTTTCATGCGAAAACACCATTTTCACGCCCAATTTTTTAGCTTCATCGGCTAGTTCCTGTTCCATTTGCTCGGCACGATAGGAAACCGCCAGGATAACTTCAGTGACACCGACTTTAACTAGGGCTTCCACTTGGTGCAACAAAATAGGTTTATTTGCGAATTCCACTAAAGGTTTTGGACGGCTCAAAGTTAAAGGCCTCAGCCTGGTGCCGTAGCCCCCGACCAAAATTAAGGCTCTCATACCACTCTGATCACTCATTTTTGCTGTTTGAATTAATTTAAAGGTTAACACTCGATGTGGCAACAAGCTGACTCAACGCTCAATGAAAACCAATTACGTGTTTAATTGAATAGGAAAATTGATAAGATTTTAATTATTGTTGTTGTTTGTTTTTGTTGAAATGCCAACAAAGCAAAATAAGGTTAGGTTTTTTGTTTTTGTCCGTTTTAATTTTGGCTTTGAGCGGCTTCTCTATCCTTATTTTTCCTATATAATTAAACAAAGCCAGTTACATACTCTGGATCCGTAGTAGATCGTAAATACTTTAGCACCATCTGTGATTCCATAACTTAGTTTTTCCTTCGTCTTTTTGTCAAGAATATATGATTTGGCGGAAAATGTATTATTTGATAAGGAAAAATTTTTCAGAATAGGAAGTTATTCAGATATATAAATTTTAAAATTCAGAATAGGAATACTAATTGTAGTTTACTGAGAAATTGGGTTCCTCAATCAGTTATATTTCTCGTGGAACTCTGAAACGGCATATAATCTTCTCGATGAAAGCGTTTCCACCTTGATGTCTGGAATTGGAATGCATTCTAAATATCTCGTCAATTCAACATGTATCGATTTCCATTATTAATTTTGTTCAATGGTCCTACTATATCCATACTTATGCGTCCCCATGGACTTTTTGGTACAAAGTTGTGTTGCCAAGTCACTGGTGGGGTGGTTGATAATTGGTCTTGTGTAAGCGTAGTGTAAGCTACCTGATTTACATTTCTTCACGATCTCCTTAACGTCTTTACTTATAGATGACAAATAGAAATTGTTTTCTATTATTTCTTTTGGCTTTTTCTGACCAGGTTGTCCTGAATAAATAGCGTTGTAATAAATTCGCAGAATTTCTGGAATTATTTTCTTAGGAGCTATTATTCTGTCAGTTCGCTGCCACTTTTCTCTTTGTTTATAAATAATACCGTCATCAATAAAAAATGGGGAATTTTCACTCTCCAAATTTTCCTTTATTTGATCTATCGACTCATCTTCCTGTTGCAACATCTGTATTCCTTCTTTTGTCCAAATTCCAGATGATACAGGTCTCAGCTCTTGTCCTCTAGTAACGACAGCTGTCACGGGTGGTTCCCTTTCTTCATTTTCATCATTTTCTGCACGTAACCGAGTTAATGCATCCACATTGCTATTTATTAGATTTCCTTTTCTGTACTGAATCGTAAAACTGTATTCCATAAGAAACATAGCCAACTTGGCTAATCTTAAGCTTGCATCTTTAATTGTCAATAAATACCTACTTGAGAGGCCTATGTTTTGTGTGTTTAATTTAGGTCTTTTAAATTTTAAAATTAAGTAGGTAGCACACATATGTTTATATTTAGTTATTATATTATAAGATAATTTACCGACAATAAAGTTTTTTTGAATTGAATTGAATTGAATTGAATACTTCAAAATAGTAGGTGTTATAAGTAGTTTCTTTAAGGTCCCCAAAGCACTCTCTTGTTCTGGTCCCCAATGATATTTATTATTTTTCTTGGTTAAGAATGGCTCAAGCTGTAACAAATTGCCCATCACAATCTTGAATTTCTACCAAAACTGTAGCCAATAAATAGAACTTCATTGTTATCGGTCGCAATTACAGAGAGTGTTTGTTGAGAATAGGCTTGGGGCGAAGTTTGGGGCTGAGATAAATGAAGTTGAGAACGGTTTCTGTCAGTTTGATTTTGGAAACGATTTTCAGAGACTGGAGAGGTTACCGGCTGACTAATCTTCGCAAAAATAGGAGCAAACTTTCTATAGAATCCAGATAGTCCAAGAAAAGCTCTTATCTCTTTGACATTCTTGGGTGCCGGATAATTCTCTATTATTCTGTTTGTATATCCACCTTCGCATATGAGATGCCCTAGATAACCAATTTTTTGTTATGGTATTCAATTCCCGATAATCTATGACAAGCTTATACTGGATGTCCTCTCCAGGGTGTCTCTTCTTTTCTATAAGGATTGCAGGAAAACTCCATGGTGACTCACTTTCCACGATCACTCCGTCATCAAGTAATTTCTGGATTTCTTGCTTCATAACGTCTTGTCGATGGTACGGTACTCTATAAGGTTTTTTTATTATTAGCTGCACCTGCACATCCTCCGTAATAATTCTATGTACGACCTCTGTTGTACAGTACAACTTAGTTTGTCTTCTGGTGCTTTAGACACGTCACTGAACTCAAGAGCAAGCTGCTTAAGTCTTTGTTCTTCACTCGATTTGGGATTGTCTAAATTTAACTTCTCCAAAATTTCTTTTGACTGCTTTTTGGTCAATACTCCTCCTCTGCAGGGTGTCTCCCTTCTTCTTGGCTTGCTCAATTTCCGCTTCCCATGCCAGACCTATGCTCTTGCGATTACAGATCTACTCATTAGAGTTAATTCTTTCTCTGTTATATTCAATAACCTCACTGAGACTACACTGTCCTTCTTACACAAAACACATGCCACTAGCAATCCTGATAAAGCTTCTTCACATTGTTCGATAACTAAGTGCTGAGCCTTAACCCTTGAAGCTTTGCGCAGAGTTGCTTGACACACTACTTGACTCATCGGCGGTAATATTACCTCCTTTCTCAAATTCACCCGAAAACCATCTTGGTTTCTGTATTCCATGTCCTTTACTGGACCTTAATTAGAATTTCTTTCTAAGTCCTTCCTCTCCAAAACTGGCGCTACTAGCAAACCTGTCAAAACTTCATCTCATTGTTTAATGTGTTGAGCCTTAGCCTTCGAAGTTCCGCGTAGGGTTCCATGGCACACTTCATCAATCATCGGCGGCATAATACCAGAGACGCCGGAAAACTTTTATTCATCAAACCTTCACTTAACAATATCTTGTCATTTACTGGACCTCTAATAACTTCATCCTATCGAAGTGGAATGGATCTATGGATTTCACTGGAACCGGCTGGTTTCCTAATTGATGATGTCAGACTTCTGCCTTTTGGTTTGCCAAGTTGTTGGTTAGCTTTAGTTGTCGAGCGAGAACCAGTCGCTACGAAACTTGGATCCTCTGTTACTAGTTCTAACGTAAGATCCTTCTCCATAAAATCTGTAATATTCATCAATGTTTCATTTCCTCACAAAATTTTTTAGCTCGTCAAGCTCCATTTCCAAGCTCCTAACTCTGGTCATCAACTCTTTTTCTACCTTCTGTATCGCATACTCAACATCAATATTTTCATCATACATTTGGATTTCTTTCTCAAAAACGTACATACAATTGTTCTGCCAATCTACTTTAATACCATATTGGCGCTGAAAGTCTATTCCCAATAGTAAATCTGCCTTTAACGAATCTGTATTAACTAACCACAATGAAATTGTGTCTCACAATGATGTCTCCGTCGAACATCACAGGTATATTTGCCATATTTCTTACAGGAATTTTTTTGTCCTGTATATCCACCAAATTTACATAACATTTTTCCTTTTCAAATTCCTTGGCAATCTCGGGCTTAACTAGGGATACTGTAGCTCCAGAATCTATTAGGGCTAGGTACGACTTATCATTAACCCTAATCCTTACTACATTACAAATTTCTGGGGTTTTCACCTTGGAGCATGTATATATCCCTACCCACCTCTCTTCATTTAACCCCAACTTGCCTCGGCCAAGTCTCGGGGTTCATAGGTGGCTGCTTTCGAGTTTAAAGTCTGCCTATTTGCCGATTGCTGGGTAAAAGCGCTGACTTCCGTGCGGCAATTTTTAGCAAAATGCCCTTCCTTGTTACACCTGAAACAAACAAGCGTACTTCTTTTGCCTTGTCTATATACGTCCCTTAGGTTCGGGGTATTTGAGTAGAGTCCAGCTGGTTGTGGTTTTGACGGTTAACTCGGCTTCGATGAATTGTTTGTTACAGTTATGTGACAGTTAACTTAAAGTTAACTCCGTCCTCCTCATGTAATTCCAGAAGTTAACTTTGAGTTAACTGTCAAAGTAGTTTTATAATACCCGCCCTTAATCTGGTTACTGAAATCTTCTGTGTGTCTGTCCAGTCAGCTAAAATACTGGTTTCTTCTAGAACATTCAAAAATTTTTCGGCACTAGTAGTTCCATCATAGGTAGGTATGGAATCTCATCCTACAAAAAGGTTTGGCATGGCGGTGTAGGTTTGCGGTAATGGGCTCGGAGGGTCGGACATCTTTAAAGTTGCTTCGTTGTTCTCAACTTAAATTTAACTAATAAAATTACAGTTTCTCTTAGTTCACAAATTATTTTTAACCCTACCGATGCTTCTAAAATACAATTAAAATAACGTTTCAGTTGCTCTCAATGTACAAATAATACACCCCACACCTGACACCAATCTAGCCAAGTACTCTATTATTTAGGTTAGATGATAAATTGCGAGCGATCGTATTTGATAGTACTTACATTTAAATATCGCCCTTAAAGGCACTTAATTATTCTAATTTCTTTTCATTATTTAGAGCTCGCACATAATGTTGAACGAATTTGAATGTTCTTTCTTTCACAATTTTCCGTTACTTTTTCAAAGATTCGATTAAATGCGTTTTCCCGAGCCAACAAAATAGAAGAAACTTTTCGCGAATTTTATCCGGACTGACTCATGAATCTTACTGTAGACTCAAGACTCCAGACTCTAAGCTGAATAGAACTGAACCCAACTGAACTGATGTGAAGACTTAAGACTGATTCTAAACTTCTAAAACCGCTGTTTTCATATTTTTCGTTCCCCCAAAAATATTTCGGGGCCACTTTATACAACACTGGCCATTGACCGTTCTTCTACCGAATAATTATGTCGCAATTTCCTGGATTATCAAGGTCAACAGATTTCGTATAAGAATGTGAGAATATATAAATCAATAAATCAAAGGATGCCGAAACTCGTGTCGGCCGTAAATCACCAATTTAATTACTTTTGCCTTGATTTTAATATTTTGAAGGATTTTATTTATGTGATGACACACGCTTGGTGACTAACTAATAAAATTTGAACGTATTTTATAGTATATTATATAATAAGTGTGGTAACTAGGTTATTATCGCACGCGAGGTTTGCAATCTCTAAGGGCGGTAATAACCTAATTACCATATGTATTATAAACAGTATTTTATCTACAACCGTGCGGTAATATACCTTAGTTACCGCATGCTTGTAGATAAAATATTTTGATTAATTTGGGTCAATGCTAATTTAAGGATATTGGAACTTTTCTTCTAATATTAAATATTGGAGATTTAATTTACATTAGATTATTTGATTCAATTTTCATTATTTGATTACATTATTTGAATTTACCGTTTTTGTATATTAAGTCCTTGTAAATTATGGATCTATTTTTCACGGGTCATTACACTGTATTTTAGAAAAAAAATAAATAACTTCAGAAAATATAAATTGTAATTCAGATAAATGCAATTTTAAAAATCAGAAGTAGGAAAATAAAATTTAGAATTGGTAACTTTTAATTAAGAATCAATAGCCGTGTTCGATTTTATCATCTTTTTTGTCGATTTGCTCCGAAATTTTGACAGGCACGTGATTTGTAAATTAAAACTGTCTGATCCAGTGACGTGCAGTATAATGAGCAAAAATTTGACACTCTGTACCTACATAGCTTATTACGAGGTGCATATTATACTATTTTGAATTACATAAAACTGTGTTACATATTCCATTATCTGGAATAATTAAATTTAGATTATCTGAAATGCAATTTCCTTTTCCTAAAATATAATTGACAATTTCTGAATGTTAATTTACTATTCTAAATTACAATTTTGCTTTTCTGAATTTCCAACTTCCCAATCTGAATTTCATTTTCCCCATTCTGAAATTAAATTTACTATTCCTAAATTCAATTTCTCTTTTCTGAGGGCCGGTTTCTCAATAGCAAGTCACCCGGTCAAGCATAACTCCAGGGCAAACATTCCAACTGGATGCGGAGGTGACTCGCTATTGAGAAACCGACTCTGAATTACCAGCTCCTATTATTCTGAAATACATGTTCCTTTCTCTGAAATTGAACATTAAAAATTGATTTTTGGTTTTTCACACAGGGTGATATATTAATAATTAGAAGGCACAAGGTCAAACAGCAAAAAGTTATTTTTTTCTTAGGACACTCTCCACGCTCCACCAGCAGAAGAAGTCTCCTTCGAAAAACACTGCAACTACAAATACTTGTTCAACTTCCGAGGAGTTGCGGCAAGTTTTCGCTTCAAACACATTTTGCTTTGCAAATCGTTAGTGTTTCACGTGGGCAATGAATGGCAGGAATTTTTCTATCCGGCCCTAAAGCCTTGGATTCATTATATTCCGGTAGACGCTAAAGCGACCAAAGAACAGTTGCAAGAGCTAATCGAGTTTGCCTTTAATTACGATGACGTTGCTAAAGAGATTGCTGAAAATGGTTACAGTATGATTTGGAATAATTTGAAGATGAAGGATGTTGGTTGTTACTGGAAGAAGTTGCTTAAGAAATATGCTGGGCTGTTGAATTATAAACCGAGCAGAGATAAAACGTTGGTTGAAATTACAAATTAAAAAGTGTTCCTAATAATTTATGCATTCCTCAATTTTCAATTACATAATTCTAAACTTTATTATCCGTCCTTAAGTATTGACAATAACAATAATAACTATTGGAAGGGTTTCGTTTGCTTAACTTTTTTTCTGTTGCTGTTGAAGTTTCTATTTGCTTTTTAGAAAAAAATAAAATAAAAATAAATGTGTATTCTAGATTTAATTAGGTTTAATCCCAAGACAATATATCTAAATTATATGACAATAAATGTTAGTAAATATATTTACATTTTTATTGAATCGGCTTTTACTTGGGGGAAATAATCCATTATCTAATAAAAGATTTTTTAAGTAAATTTAAATACTTATATATTTCCACTATTTTTTTGTTAAACTTTTTACATGTTTCGCTAAACTTTAGCTTCATCAGAAAGATTTAAAAAAAAAAAAAAAAAAAAATAAATGTAGACATAAAAGTGAAATTGACAAATATAAAAAAAGGTAAAAGCTGGTCTAATTTTATGTTAATTTAAATAGGTATTATACAGTAAATAAATTTAAAAGTGGTGAATTGTTTAAATCTAATTGGTCGTTCAATAAACAGTCTAAAGTTTTAAGTTTGTTTATTTCTAAAGATTCTAGAAGATTTAATTTTATCCCTTTGTTTTCATTATGTAATATTTGGAATTCATTATTAAAATTATGATTTGATTCTATCAGGTGATTTGCATAATTTGAATCTGTTTTCTTTTTATTGAAACAATTGAAATGTTCTTTAATTCTAGTACCAAAATTTTTACCTGTTTGTCCTATATATACTTTTGGACAATCTTTACAAGATAATTTATAAACTCCAGATTTATCACAAATTTTAGTTTTAGATTTATTATTTTTTAAGTGAAAGCCTATTGTATTGTTAGTTTTGAAAGCAACATTTATATCGTTTTTGTTAAGAAATTTGCTAATTTTATTACTAGCTTGTCCTTGGAAAGTAATACTTTTGAAATTATAATTATTTTGGAATTTTTTAGGGTATACTAAATTAATGGTATTTTTGTATACATTTTTGTTTAAAATATCATCTATTAATTTGGAAGAATAGCCATTATTGATAGCAATTTGTTTAATTAGGTTTAATTCTTTTTGGAAATTAATATTATTTATAGGAAGTGTTATTAATCGGTGTATCATACTGTTAAAAGCAGCTAATTTGTGTTGGATAGGATGACAAGATGTATTGTGTATAACTGTATCAGTATGAGTAGGTTTATGAAATATGGAAAATTCATGTTTTTCATTTATGTTTTTGATTGTTAGATCTAGGAAATTTATTGAATTCTTTAGTTCTTTTTCTATGGTAAATTTTATGTTAGGGTGGATTTTATTAAAAGTCTATAAAAATATCTAATTGTCTGTCTGTTCCAGTAAAACAAGTTAGAATATAGTCAACAGTAGAGAAATTTTTTAAAAATTGGATGTTTGTTAATTTTTGATTCAATAAAATCCATGAATATTTCATATAAAATAGGACTTAGTGGATTTCCCATTATAAGTCCAACTTTGCAAGTATATATTTTATTATCAAATTCAAAATAATTTTGTCTAAGGCATTCTTTCAAAACGATAATAATTTCTTCTTTTTTAACAATGTTTATATTATTTTTAACTGATGAAGCTAAAGTTTATCGAAACATGTTAAAAGTTTAACAAAAAAATAGTGGAAATATATAAGTACCTATTTAAATTTACTTAAAAAATCTTTTATTAAATATATTTACTTTTGAATTTCAGATTAATAATAATAGGCATTTTCCTGCATTGAGATTCTAATTTTTTCTATTTATTATATAATAAACATTCCTATTGTACACCTTTTGAACAGATTTACATGCATTTTCATGATATTTAAGTGATATTACCTATATTTATTCTATTTTATGTGATATTAATTATTCTTATATTTAATCAATATTTTAGTGTTAGACTGTATTGACAATAAAAAATAAATAATATTTCCTGTAAAGGGCAAAATTAATCAATTTGAATATAGAATAACTAATTATTAATGGAAGTAAAACTGCTCATAAACATATAATAGCTGGTTTGCCATTCAAACTAAACAAATTATTTTGCTTTATCTTAAAACAAACTTTAACTCGAATCAATAAACCAAATATTGATGAAACAGTGTTTTCTTTAATCCATAATTTTATTTTTTCCAGGCTTTACGAAAATGGTTTATCATAGAGAAAAAAGGCCAAGTTTCAACAAACTTGAAAAGATAAACATATTTGCATTATTTTCTAGCTCAATTTTTTTTTATTAATAACTCTCCTTGTAGAAATAATCATGTAAAGCTTTCTAGTACGTACCAATAATAAAATGATAATTTCAACCTGATAAAACTGCTGCCAAAGTTCTATTGGAATTTTCATTTCCTCCTAGCACGATGTTACACCCCTGATAAATTATTATTACCGTCACGATGGTGTAAAAAGATGGTAATAACATGTAATAGAACGAAGGAAGAATTTCTGGTGCTGCTGGTGATAATTTTTGAGTGATGCTAATTTAAACGCCTCTGGAAGCTCGCGTGCAAAATAATTTCAACTATTTCATCGAGCCTATAACTAAATTAATGCTCTGCAGACATTTTGAGAATTCCTAAAATTTCATACTCGGCTGAACGCTTCTCAGAAAAATCTAATAATTAATTAGTGCGGATGTGAAGCAAAATCTTTCAAGAGATGTTTTAAAGTTGGTACCGTTTTATGATGGGCTTTGTAACAAAGGCATGGTTATGAAAATTATAATTTTTCGATGAGTTTTCTCAGGCTACTGCTGCTAGAACAATCTACAAAAACGGATGTTATTTTCTTGAATAATAGTGTGCGGTATAAAGACTGTAATGGTGTTTAGATGAGGGTAATTTCAAGAGAATTGTTTCAAGAAACTCTTCAAATTGGTTTTACTTGTATATATCTTCAGTTCAGCAGTTAACAACTAAATTGTATTTAATGATGCTGTGGGATCTTTTCAATTAGAATATTTACAATTTAAAATAATGCCTCACAACATTAATAAGGTTGTAGTTTGGTTCATGCAGAAATAAATTTTTCAAAAGTTACAAATATATATTGTTATTCTAGCGAGAATGTATATTGAATCACAAATTTAATATTGTCAACAAAACGCTGTACATTTTGAGAGAAACAATTTCTAAGTCTATTAACCTAGACCAACCTAGACTCAGGTACAATAAGTTTACTTTTAATTTCAAATTTTGGGTCGTCAAGCCAGTTTAATATTTATTCATTCAAATAATTTCTGACCTGAAAACCTACACTTCAATGCAATTATTGTTAACTATCATCTTCTTCGTGATAGGCGCTGAAATCTAAATCAAAATCGAGACCCAAATCAAATATGATGTCTTCGTCTGTGTCTTCTGAATGTTGGCGTCGAAAACTGATTTTGTCTTCAGACTCATCATCTTTATATGTATACTAAAAAAATAATTCCTCATCAAAATTTAATTGAGAATAATACAAATTATTGCTTACAATTTTATCCAAAATTTCATTTAATAGATCTTTCACAATCTTTATTTCATCTGGTAATAATTCCTCACTACTAGACTTCGAAGTTATTCCATCAAACACCCTATCTTCCAATTTGACGTGTTTCTCTTCTTTGACTTGTGTTTTACTTTCTACCGGTATTGGTTTCTGGACTTTTTCAACATACTTATTAACGTCTTTAAAAATATTTTCCGTGTTGGCAGCAAACCAATTCGAAACGTATGTATGTATATCGTGGCTCGGTCTTTCCCTGAGCAACTGCCTGAGAACTATCTGAATAACTCCTCTGATTTCGGGATGTTTGAAAAGGTAATTTTGATTTTCGCGCATTATTTCCACTCGGTGATTATTCAATCGTTGTTGCTGCTTTTTCGTTAGGCAGGCGTAATCGTAATTGGTCATGCCTCTCGGGACGTCGCCTGGATGAAATTGGTAGTCGTCAATGTACACAGTGCTTTTATCCGCCATTTGTATGTTGGGAAATGTAGTTTTTTTTTTGGATTTTTGTGATGAATGACAACCAGAGCTGTCACGAATTGGTGTATTACCAGTTTTTGTTACCTACTTGATTGTTTTCAAAAGGTTCCAAAGGCAAAATATCGACATATTATATGCACAAAATGGAAAGCCCAAAACATCAGCAGTAGACGCTGACTAAACAATATACTTGCCCTCTGTGCCTTTCACCTTTATATAAGTAATTTTTCGACAATGTTAATTTAGTCAGTTGTATTTTATTGTAACGATTAAAAGTTAAGTCTTGAATTTCTAATTTTTAAGTCGGAAATAAAATTTTTAAAAAACGTTAACCAGGCCTACGACGTGTTAGCTGGCGCAGTCGGTAGGATAATTTTTGAGACTGATATCGAATCGCCGATAAATCAGACTAACCAAAAATTTGTGTGAATCTACGTGTGTTGTGTGTCTGAGTGAACTTCCGGAAATCAAAAACTTCAGTTCGTTGGAAACCTGACTAACAAAGCGATCGGAGGTTGGACAAAAATTGACAATTCTAGCAAGGATTAAGTTTTTGGGAAGACAAAATCGCCGCCCAGGAATTTTAACTTTATATTAGGCTGATCATCATTTGCATATAAGTAAAGTGCAAATCTAATATCCGATGATAATATTATTGACGATATAATCGAAAGGTTAAGACAACTTCAATTACCTCCTTCAACTGACTCTGCTTCTAGCGGAGAAGTAATTAGATTAATGAACCAGTCTATTTCTGCACCTAATCTTAATTGAAATGAAACAAACCAAATGAACCTAACGATTTTCAAAACATTTACTTATCAAATTCTATTATTGGAAAATTATCGAGAAACGCTAAATTACTACTACTCATGTTCAAACCTGGGAAGAAATGAAAATTATACTGAGTAGATATTTCGCTGGTCAACGCGATGAAGCCTGTCTGAACAGAGATTTAGTCCTGCTCAGACAACAGAGTAACGAAAAGCCTAGTGAGTTATATCAAATGATAGAATCATGCAAATCTTTTATGTTCATATTTGAATATTCATGAAAATAACGATGCCGCAAAAGCACTGAGGAATCTTTATCATTATTATTACTCAAAACATTTTTTTCAGGTCTAAAAAACCTTTGAGAACTACCATACGTTGTATGCGTCCAAAAGATCTTCCTTAAGCCCTACAGCTAGTTACTTCTGAATACAATACGCAATATTTCCAAAATATTAAAAAAAATTAAAACCAAAAATATCAACAATCTTTTAATAAACCCAAATACGCAAAAACAATTAATTCAGATAATCCAATGAATACGCAATTTTCATCAAACGAATTCATGAGACCTTCATTTCCATCACAGCCTGTATTTGTTAGGCCAGATTATAATAAGACACCTCAAAGATTTCTCACAAACTCTCAAGTTTTCGGTTCCAAATATGAACCTACCACTAACGTCTTCAAACCCAACTCAAATCGGGAACTATCAAGACCTACACCAATGTCAACAACCTCGCATAGTCTGAACCAACAAATAAAAATTTCCATAATTCAGCACCCAGAAACCCTTTTCAGCCACAAAATAATCAACTTTGTAGTTGAAGAGTTATACAACACGATAATGATCAAGATCAATCACACATCATTCATAATATAATATCGCCTATGCTGAACCTAACTACGAATACCTACGTAGAGCAATGTCAAGATTTTCAGTATTACGACCCTACCCAATAATACGAGTATGTTGATGCCTCATCACTATCAACTCCCACATAAGGAAATCCTATTGTACCAACTGAGGTAAATTTTCCCGAACCTGCCGATACCAACACCAATACTTAGAACCCGAAATAATTTTATGTAATAATAATAATAATAGGTACCTACTAGTGAATTATCATACATTATATTTCCAGAACACAACCTGAAATTCCTAATTGACAGTGGTTCTACGAAATCATTCATTGATCCCCAATTAGCAAGTAAATTTTATCCCTCACAGATAAAATATGAATCTTTCATAGTCTCAACCGTCTTTCAACAATTGGCACATCGATATACCTAGTGTTGAAGTACCCGCATCAAAACTATTTAATCTTGGAAAAAATGAATGCCTGAAATTCTATTTATTTAAATTCCATAATACATTTGACGGACTTGAGACTTCTCAGTTTAGACAATCAAGAATTACAAGCTAACATCGATTTATAATAATGGATTTCTCATAACACAAAGATTAAATTGGGGTTTCTCAAAACTCGTAAGGAAATAAATAATATAACTGTTTCAGCACGTTCTGAACAAGTTGTTAGAATTAAAACAAACATTCGACATGGTGAAATAATAATTCCCTATCACTGTTGCCAAGAATGGTAATGCTTAACCACTACCTATATTAAATAATACTTGTAATCCGATAACTCTAGATGTTTCCGAGCCTTTTCGGGTTGAGCAATTTGATCGTAAAGAAATTGAAACAGTAAACTTAAATAACTTTGTGGATTTTGCAGGAAATCCCGAATTCGACCCGTCCTATATTCGTACAAGTCAACTAAATGAAGAAGAAAAGTGTCAAATACTAAATATTTGCAGTGAGTACTCCGATATATTCTATTATGAAAACATACGTTCAACCTTCATTAATAAAATTGAACATTCCATAAAAACCACTGACGAACAGCCTGTCTATACTAAATCATATCTTATCTACCGGAAATCAAATGAAAAAACTATAGACGACAAATATCCCTTAAAGAACAGACCTACCAGATAAATAAGGCAAATGCCAATATTTTACCACCCTTGATTTGGCTAGTGGGTTCCATCAAATAGAAATGGATGAATGTGATATTCCTAAAACAGCTTTCAATACCGAGAATGAGCACTAAGAGTTTACTCGCATGCTATTCGGGTTGAAACACGCTCCGGCTACGTTCCAAAGAGTCATGGACGGCATCTTGCGTGGAATACAAAATGGAAAATGTCTGGTTTATCTGATGACATTATATATTATTGTATACTACACATCACTGCAGCTACATCTAGAACGCCTGAGGACAGTTACATCTAGAACGCCTGAGGACAGTTTTCCAAAGAATCGGAGACTCCAATTTCAAAATTCTTGAGAAACGAAGTCGCCTCTTTAGGTCACGTAGTGACTTCCGAAGGTGTTAAACCTAATCCCGAAAAAATCATAGCCATCAAAAACTATCCAATACCTTCGACAATTATGCCAATAAAGGGCTTCCTAGGGCTACTAGGTTGTTATAGAAGTTTCATTAACAACTTCGCAAAAATCATCAAACCCCTAACAAAATGTCTGAAAAAGGGAGTAAAAATAATTCATAACAGCGAATTTATTGATTGTTCCGAAACGGGTAAAAACCTGTTGGTGAACGAGCCAATCCTCCAATAAAGTCCAACAAATACCATTTTAAAGTCACGTGATTTTTCTCTATCGTTGTTGAATACATCTTAAACAGCGGTGATAGTAAAATTGAAAAAAAAATTGGTGTCTAATTATTGTTCATAATATTCTTACCTGAAATATAATCCGTCACTGTCATCAATTAGTTTGTCAAAGTTATTTTCCAAAATGATACAACGAACAAACACAACTAATTTTGACTATATTAACCATTTTCCAACTCGAAAAGAAGCAAATAGAAAACGGGTACCCAATTCAAGTTCAGAATGTATTACAACGGATAGCAGATGCGACAAAAGTGAGTCTCGCAACGACTGCAAGTATTAAAAGCCCCATCTGATTGGTCAATACTACTTCAGAAATGCATTTGTAAATGCTAGTGGGAACATATCTTAAAATTCAATAGTAATTAACCACCAGTAGCTTTTTGTAGGTGATATCAACGACATAATCAATGGACATACGTTTTTTGCCACCAATATCACGTGACTTTAAAATTGTATTTGTCGGACTTTACCCCGATTTTGACAAAACCTTCAACCACCCTTCAACTTGACATGTGATGCCAGTGACGTAGCCTATAAACCTTATTCTATGGACGTAGCTTTGGGTGCCGTCCTATCCCAAGGGCCAATAGGTCAAGACCTTCCAGTTGCATACGCATCATGAACATTAAACGACTCAGAACGAAATTATTCTACCATAGAGAAAAAATGCCTTTGCGGTATCCCCTCCAAAGTTATAATCGACAACGGAACACAGTCATCACCGAGCTATTGCATATCCATAAAATAAAAATCAATTTTTGTTCCCCAAATCATCCACAGTCCAACGGTGTAATAGAGAGAGTTCATTCCACCTTATCGGAGCATGTCACTCATGTCAGATTATTGAATAATCATCAGGGATCAACGACCCATTTAATATAAATTTAGACCAACTACTCTTATCAGATTACATTGCGGGACACAAAGACAAGACTAAACTTTTGTATTTCAAAATCAATGAACAACTCATTAACACTAAAGAGAAAGTAATTGGAAAAATTAACGAAACCCGTGACAAGCCTTAATAATTTGCCCCAGATCAAAAAATCTTACATCTTAGCATAATAGAAAACGAAGACCTTTTTTCTGAAATTAATAAACTACAAAATCAATTAGGATTAAGTAAATTTCCTTTTAACGTCACGTTAGAAAAGATTCTAGTTTTCGAAAAACTCATTGGAATTAAGGCTTTTACAATAAATAATTAAATAATTTATTTATTACAAACAGCAATCATGAAGCCTCAATCTTTTGACTTCTTTCATTTTTATTCTGTACCAATTAATGAATCAATTCGCAGAGTCGGCTCAAGGTACTTTTGCCAAATAATAAATATTTATTGAAAAATACTTTGCATTTTGCGTACTATCCACAAACATGCCTGTAGGTCCTCCCTGAGTCCTTCGTTTGCCCTAAAACGGACCTGCAAGAAGTCAGAAAAACCAGCCCATACGAGATACAACTTCTGAACTCTGACACACACACACCTCAGTTTGCAAGCAAACCGAAGTTAGTGTTCCAGAATCGATAATTAATCGTCTAGACACGACCAATCAGTGGATACTTATATTTCCAATTAAGGAAACTATCAAAATTCAGTGTTTTGGCCAAGAAGAAGTCCAAAACGTCATAGGGACATACACTTGCCAAATTTCTTTGGGATGCAGAGTCAGCACAAACTCAAAACTGGTTATCAATGAACGAAAGCTAATCATTCCAAATCGGCAACCTATGCTGTTCCCCGATTTTGCAGAAACCTCAACAACACTTTACCACTTTTGAATTTAAGTCGTCACGTTCATAATTTGAAGCTGGACGACCTCCATCAGTTAAGATATGAAATCTCCGAAATTCAGCCTCATCTTAACTTCAACCAAATTACTAGAAGTCCAAGTATCTGGACCCTGCTTCGGTATGAAGACATTGCTATTTGCTGCCTTGTTGCCATCTACAAATATGTGATGCCCATCGTCCAAAACAGAAGAAAGAAGAACGATGCCCCCGCAATTGAAATCCAACAAGCGTAGAGTTGGAAGTTAGGGAGGGAGGAGTTGTCAGTAATCTGCGGTGACTAAACAATATAATTTTATTGCTTAGTGTGTTTTTCACTTTTATATAAGTAATTTCTCGACAATGTTAAGTGACTATGAAGCTTGAAGAAGAATATTGGAAAATTAGAAAATCTTCTAAAACGAAGTGACGAAGGAAATATTGCATTGATATAAACCATACAGGTATATGCACGAAAGAAGTATACACCGTGATTGTCGTAGCCTGGTGCATTAGAATTCAATTGGATTGCAGGTTGATTTATAGACATAGCATCTAATCCACTTGCAAGCTAATGTACGGGCTACGTAAATCACCCTGTATAGACAACATAAACAGCATCGATGAAAAATCAACGAACAACTTGAGACAAAGAAGAAGTGATGAAAAATGAATATAGGGAAAGAAAATGTTTAAAAAACGTTTTAATACCCTTTTTTTAAACAAACATAGACATTAAAAAAACGTTTATTAAACGTTCGCTTCGTGACGTGTTGCCTCTGGGATTGAATATTCCTTCTTAGACTTGGAGTAAATAGAATGCAAGAAGGTAACTTAAAATAATTACCATAAGTACCATATAATGATGATAATAATAGATTGAATTTCCTTAAGACTAGGGTTATACATATTTATATCTAAAAAGTACAAAGAAAAGTAATGATATAAATCTACACTCTAATGGGGTTATTTTCCAGTTTTTCGTAAACAACCATAATTTGATGATAAGACTAATATCATTGAAAATATTAGTCTAGTATCAATATGGATAGTCCCATTATGCAAATAGTTAATGGCTGCGTCTATTGGGTATCTGTTACTATGAGACAACAGAATAGTTTATAATATTTGGTAAGGTAAGTACAAACTAATATTAATGTACTTTAAAAACGTCTTACAAGAGTATTTCCAAAAATTTTTTTTTCAGAACTTTGTTCGTAGGTATCGACATTGTGAACATATTTCGGACGTTTTTAAGAAGGTTTCTTGAACAACCGTTTATATAAAATGTTTTATTTCAGTACTCGTACGTTTCAGCGTTAGACGAATTTTTAAAAAAATGTCCATTATCAGGGAAGCACACAAATGAACAAATCTTGCCAGCAAAAAAATTATCAGTGAATAAAACACTGATCATCAAAAAACTGTAAGTCTATCATATCCAAACTAAAATCAATACCAATTTAATCCTTTAATAGTATGTCTATATAAAATTACCATAAAAACAAAAAGTTCGTTGCTCAGTCACCACTTCATAACGGATTATATACAAAAAAAAAAATAACATGAATATTTTTTGAAAACAAAATTAAAAATAATGCCGTTAAATAAATATTGAAGTATTGTTTCTCGATTCAATTAACACAATATTGTATGTGTTTTGTTGTGGACTCATCCTGTGTTTGATTAGTTCAAAAATGTATTATTTACACATTTTTTAGAAATATTTTGTTTGAAAATTAAATGTGAAGTCTTGAATCAAACTTCTTGTGTTGTCTAATCATCTTCAAATTCTTCCGTTTTGTCAGAATGTTGACAAGATTGAAAATAATCTTCCACCATACAAAGATTCAATTCAATAAATTTTATTTCAAAAAGCATCACTTGAACTTGACACCTTCGTGACCGACGTTGTTTGGTGTCTTATCGGCCGAAGAAGAAGTGGTGGAAGATATAAAGTGAAGACCCGGAGGAATGCCTGCTGAAGAAGTGTTTTCCGCTTTCTGCATGCCTGAGCGTCTTGTGCATCGTGGTCAAAGTCAAAACTTGATATTTTCTTATTTGCTCTTGGCGGTTTCGCGGCTATAAATTTTTCGGCGGTCTCTGAGGTTTGTGGTAAGTACAACAATAGTTTTCGATTAATTAGGAGATAATATAATAAACTAGATTCTTATTTTAAAGTTTTAAAAATGTATCATTATGTTCACAAAATTTTGCTAAATATCAAGTCATAGGTATATTGATCTAATTTCAATTTATTGTTGAATGACCAAATAATCTGAATTATTTTCACAAAGTTTACAACACATCATCACAAAAAAAATTAAAATGTTCTTTGAGAACTTTTTCGACTCATTTACATACAAAATAAGCTTCTGTTACCAAAAACGAACCAAAGTGAAATTTGCAAACAATAAGATATTCACCGTTACCAGTGTAGGAATTTGATATAGTCTTTTGTACATAAACTAGTCCACATCCGCAAATTTTTGTATTTCATTGATCGATAAATCAATATTCTGGATTTTATTTAATATTCGAATAGTATCATTGATTTAATTTTCAATGCTGGTTTCGGTCAGTAGGTTATCAAAAGAAATTAAGATTCGTTTTTATATCTACGCAAAGAATTTTAATTAAATGCATTTAATGTAATTTATTGGAGCAAGCTCATTAAAGCACCATCAAAAGTCCCTCTTGACTGTCAATGCTCATTTCTCAATCTAAATATTCAAAAAAATTGGAACTTCCTAAAACAACTTTCGAGAATCCGAAACCGTTTAATAAAGTTATAGTTCGAATTTGGACAATTTTTCCAGCGACAATCAAGGAATCAAAATTATGACTATATCAGTGACTTTTGATTTTTTGGATGATTTAAAAAAAAAAAATGTTGATCATTACCGACAGCCTCTTAAAGCAATCAAGAGTCTAGTATAATCCAAATTTTTATCATACTGGCTTTTGATTGGCTTGATAATTTTTCTGAGGACATATTCAATATCACAAAATAGTCCAAATTCTGGCTATCACTGGATTTGATTTTTTGGAGAAAAAAATTTTGATTATTACTTGAATGCCTCTTAAAGCAATCAAGAGCCAGTGATAGTCCAAACTTTGATCATTACTGACTCTTGATTGGCTGGACTGTTTTTCCGACGATAATAAAGGGCTTGAAATAGTCCAAATTATGACTATCATTGGACGAATTTTCTTGAGAGAAAAATGTTGATCATTACCGGCGATTGAATGGATCTTAAAAAGGCATCAAGAACCAGTACCTAATAGTCCAAATTTTAATCATTACTGGCTCTTGATTGGCTGGATAATATTTCCAATGACAATCAAAAGCTGGAAATAGTCCAAATTCTGACTATTACTGCCTTTTGATTTTTCGTACGATTTTTCTGAAGAATAAATGGTAATTATTACCGGCGGTTGAATGCCTCGCAAAGCAATCAAGATTCAAAAATATTCAAAATTTTGATCATTACTGGCTTTTAAAAAAAATGCTGATCATGATTTAGATTCTAGAAAAGTTTAAAAAATCATAACTTTTTTTCTATTAGAGATAGAAAGCTGATATTTTCAGCGATTCTTATTCCAGTAGAGAACTACAATCCTTGAAAATTTCAGCTCATTTGGACTTATAGTTTCAGAAAAAAGTAGCATTAGGCAATTTGGGGTGAATTTATCAAATTTTTCAATTTTCTGAGTGCCTTTTTCATAGAATTCGACTCCAAATCTCAGAATAATTTAGTGTATGGAGTTTGGGGGGTCCCAAAGGACCATTAGGACACAAAATCTTTAAAAAAAAAATTGGAATTTCATCATCGTTTTAGTACTGAGTACCTTATGGTTTCATGATTTTAGTACTGAGATAGCTACTTTATGATTTAGATTTTGGAAACCATTGGAAAATCATAACTTTTTTTCTATTATAAATAGAAAGCTGAAATTTTCAGCGATTCTTATTCCAGTAGAGTATAATACAGTCCCTGAAAACTTCAGCTTATTTGGACTTATAGTTCCAGAAATAAGATCGCTGTAAGCAATTTGGAGTGAATTTATCAATTTTTCAATTTTCTGAGTTCCGTTTTTTTTATAGAATCCGACTCCAAATCTCAAAATAATTTCGTGTATGGAGTTTGGGGGGTCCCGAATGATCATTTGGACACAAAATCTCAACATAAAAAAAATTTGAAATTTCATCATTTTAGTTCTGAGATGGCTGCTTTATATTTTCGATTTTGGAAAACTTTAAAAGGTCATAACTTTTATTCTATTTTCAACGATTTTTATCCCAGTAGAGGACTACAATCCCTGAGATTTTCAGCTCATTTGTACTTATAGTTGCAGAAATAAAATCGCGTTAAGCAATTTGGGGTGGATTTATCAATTTTCCAATTTTCTGAGTGACTTTTTTGAAATTTCGTCATTTTAGTACTAAGGTAGTACTTTAAAAAATCATAACTTTTTTCCTATTAGAGATAGAAAGCTGAAATTTCCAGCGATTCTTATCCTAGTGGAGGACTACAATCTCTGAAAATTTTAGCTCATTTGGACTTATACAGTCTTTTATAACCTATCAAGTTTGAGGGCTCCGTCGAGTTAGCCCCGCCTATCAATTTTAAAAAAAAATGTGTGTGCTAATTAACTGTGCTCCCAGTGTGCTTTATTGTGCTGCTAATATTAGGAACTGTGCTGAGTTGCACTTAATGCTATTTTCAAAAATTTGAGGGGGGGCTAACTTGACGCTTAGCCCCCCCCCGTTTTTTCGATTATTCTATCGCGCAAAAGCAAAAATTAATACAACTTTCAGTGTGCTGAACTGTGCTGCTAATACTTTTCAGTTTTTCGTTTAACCCTCGTTTCTCTCAAAAAACCCTATGGCGGGGCCAACTTGACGCTTATGGCTATAAGGGGGGGCTCCCCTGTTTCTTCGATAATCAGATAAAAGCAAATGAAAATACAAAGCATATTCCAAAAATCCTTACTATTCGTTTGGCAGATATTTCATAAAATATTTATTTTCATGACCAACAATATGTCATGGATGGAATAATTTCGTACGTGGGATCAGGGGGGCTGAGCGGAAAGTTCGGCCCGCTATAGCATTTTTTGCGAAAAACAAGGGTTAACCGAAAAACTAAGTTAAAAACATAAACAGCACAGTTCAGCACACTAAAAGGTGCATTCATTTCTACTCTCGTCTGATAAAATAATCCAAAAAATGAGGGGGCTGAGCGTCAACTTGGCCCTGCCATATCATTTTTTAAGAAAAATGAGGGTCAAACATAAAACTGAGTTGAAAATATGAACAGCACAGTTCAGGAAACTGAAAGTTGCATTGATTTTTGCTCTTGTTCAATAAAATATTCGAAAAAACGGGGGGGCTGAGTGTCAAGTTGGCCCCGCCATAGGGTTTTTTGAAAGAAACGAGGGTTTAACGAAAAACTGAACCAAAAATATTAGCAGCACAGTTTAGCACACTGAAAGTTGCATTGATTTTTGCTTTTGTTCAATAAAATAATCAAAAAGACGGGGGGGGGCTGAGCGTCATGTTGGCCCCGCCATAGCATTTTTTGAGAAAACGAGGGTTAGAACGAAAATCTAAAGTGAAAATATTAACAGCACAGTTCAACATCTGGAAGTTGCATTGATTTTTGCTTTTGCTCGATAAAATAATCGAAAAAACGGTGGGGGGGCTAACCGTCAAGTTGGCCCCCTTTCAAATTTTTGTGAATAGCATTGAGTGCAACTCAGCACAGTTCCTAATATTAGTAGCACAGTAGAGCACACTGGGTTAATTAGCACGAAAAAAAAATAGAAAAATTTAATAGGCGGGGCTAACTTGACGGAACTAAGTTTGAGATTTATTTTTAAAAAATAATAAATAAACGCATAAACTACAAAATGTGGAAATTTTGTTTGTGAAAAATCATGCCGTGGAGGTGCTGCCCTCCCATGCGGATCGTCTCCTCCAAACAACCTCTTAAGTCGATAAACACGCGGTTGCAGAGTTCTTGTGGAATTGTTCGAATTAGGCCGCGAATTCTCTGCTTCAACTGATCCAAATTTGCAGGAATTTGACTTTTAATTTAAGGAAACCCCACAAAAAAAATCCATGCGAGTTAAATCGGGACTTCTGGCGGGGCAATTGACGTTACCATTTTTCGATATAAGCCTTCAAAGAAGAAGGGACCAATAATTCCATATGCGGACATTGCTGCTCACACTGTAACTTTAGGACTATGCAGGGGCTGCTGATATTTTTCACATGGGTTGTTATCTTCCCATTATCGACAATTCTGTTTATTTACAGGTTCAAATGGAAATGAGCCTCGTCACTGAATAAATTGTTATCGAAATTGTTGAAATTCTGAACATGTTCTGGGCAAAT
This sequence comes from Ceutorhynchus assimilis, assembly GCA_917834065.1. Classification (NCBI taxonomy): domain Eukaryota; kingdom Metazoa; phylum Arthropoda; class Insecta; order Coleoptera; family Curculionidae; genus Ceutorhynchus; species Ceutorhynchus assimilis. Next base: position 14,118,131 of record OU892281.1, read on the forward strand.
TCGACACGAATTGGAAAACCCCCCACTTTTAATGTTTGGACAATTTAAATTTTGTAAGGATGAAGCTTAAGGGCCTTGTTTAAGATCGTGTGGACTGTCGATTTTGATCAATTTAATGTGGCTGCTTGTTTTCTTATCAAAATAATCTGCAATATCATTAATAAATATTATGAACAGCAAGGGGCCTAAGTGGGATCCCTGAGGAACCCCAGAGGGATTAGGAATATTTTAAGAAGTGTAATTATTCACCTTGACTACTTGGTATCTATCCGTGAGGTAGCTGGCCAACCATTTCGACAAGGTCCCCTGAATACCAGCTCCCCCAAACTTATCAATCAACACCCCATTATTGACCTTATCACACGCCTTGGAAAAGTCTGTGTATACAGCATGAACCTCTCCACTCCCATCCAAGACGCCCGACAGATAGTCAACAAAGGTTACTAAATTCAACTCAGTAGATCTCCCACTGACAAAGCCAAACTGCTCATCGATAATAATTGACGAACCCAATATAGATTTTAAAAAGTTTTGGGATAGAGCTAAGGTTACATATTGGTCTATAATTGCGAATATCTGCTCTATTTCCTGACTTGAAAATAGGTTTAAAGGTAGCTCACTTTCTAGAAATCCGGAAATATGCCCGAAGAAAGCGATTTTTTGAAAATAATGTGAAGTGGACGGGAAAGAATAAAACTGCAAGACTTCAACATTATAGGAGGAATTCCGTCAGGCCTAGGGCCTTTGTTTATATCCCAGTCATTTCCTCAAAAATGGCTGATATCGGAATTTCACAGTCAGTTACATAAATGTGATTAAATGAGTGGATATCCGAACGGATAACATTTTTCTCAGTATATACTGACTGAAAGTACTCAGCAAAAAGATCAGGACCAAGCTGACACTGATTATTATCAAAAAACATTGAAGATGGTAACTTGGTTCCACTTTTTCTCTTATTCTGAACAAACTTCCAAAACTGTTTAACATTTACCTGGTTAGTTAAATTATATTCAGTTCCCTCCACAAATTCCCGATAACATAATCGAGATTCCTACACTGAGATCTAAGACCACTATAGAATACCTACATAAATATAATCAGTTCTTGATCCTGAACTTTTAAATGTTTTGTGAGCCCGATTTTTTTGTATCGTCAGCTGCTTCAACTCTGGTGAAAACCAAATCGGAAACTTTTGTTTGTGTGACAACATCACCAAGTTGACTCCTCTCTCTCTCATCAAGGACTGGAACTGAGCAGTATTCTTCGGTTGGCCATTCACAATAAAGCATGTTAAAATCACTACACAGCCACATGGGTGCTTCATGATTTTCCATAACCATATTCACCGCTGCACAAAAGCACTGATATGTGTTGATTGGAGACCGGGGTGGCAAAAGGGCAGCATCCAGAATAAATGAGTGAGAGCCTGAACCCACTCTAACAAATAATAATTGTTCAACATCATTGAGTGACTGTATCAAGGAACTAATTAGATTATTGGACATAGCTATCAGAACTCCTTATCCTCTCAAGGCGCTGCTTTGTGTTACGGCTTCTGTCGTATCGATAAATGTTGTATTTGGGGTGAATTTATCAATTTTTCAATTTTCTGAGTGCCTTTTCTTATAGAATCCGACTCCAAATCTCAGAATAGTTTAGTGTATGGAGTTTGGGGGGTCCCGAATGATCATTTGGACACAAAATCTCAACATAAAAAAATTTGACATTTTATCATTTTAGAACTGAGGTAGCTAGGTACCTTATGATTTAGATTCTAGAAAACTTCAAAAAATCATAACTTATACATAAAGAATGTTGAAATTTCCAGCGATTTTTATCCTAGTAGAGGACTACAATCCGTGAGAATTTCAGCTCATTTGTACTTATAGTTAAGCAATTTGAGGTGATTTTATCAATTTTTCAATTTTCTGAGTGCCTTTTTTCATAGAATTCGGCTCCAAATCTCAGAATAATTTAGTGTATGAAGTTCGGGGGTTGAATAATCATTTGGACAAAAATCTCGCCAGTAAAAAGTCCAAATTTTTCTGACGACAATCTAGATTGTAAAATAATCGAAATTATGGAAATTGATTCAATTATAAATATAATTACGTTGTACTTCACGTATCATGCATCGATGCCTAATACCATTTTTTAGATTAATTGCATTCTAATGTAATTCATTACGCCGATTATAAAATAAATAGTAAATTAATTTCACCGTTATCCTAAATAAATCTATATGGTTCATGGTAAAAAAGTAAATTCATAAATTAAATTCTTCATTTATCTCATTTATTTTCTTAAGCTCATATTACCCATTTCCGCACAAGATTATTAGCTTTGTAGGTAGGATGCAAATTTAATTAACGATGTTAAATCTCAGTAAAACTAATAAACTATAAACTTATATCAATTACATATATGATTTTCTTCGATGGCTTTTATCACTCAATATAAATTATCATTAAGTAATCACTAATCACATAGTACCTACCTATAGTATACATTTTTAGGCAATTTTCAGTTTGCATTTTTTTCGTTTCGTTCTTACATCGAAATTAAAACTCAAACATGGATCAATCTCAATCTAAACCATCAAGTTCTGCGAAGTACCATCACATAACAGTATTTTATCTACTGGTTTTACCTCTTCAAGCAAAAGAGTATGGTTTTTTTTTCTATGAATCAACCGTAACTGAAACAATTCGAAATTAATACAAAATAGAAAAAAGTCGGTACCTAACTGGAAATTAAATGAGTTTTTTTGTTTATATGTGTAAAGTTCCATTAAAAATCTGATTGGAAGTTGAGGAACATTATTATTATAAACGGACAAAGAAAATTTTAAAATAAACCATCCTCGAAATGTTTTATTTAGTTATGCAAAAGTGTTTCAAGTTCAGTATGTTTCACGGTCAGGGTGAACGTTTTATTGTTTTAATCGGTCCAGTTTGTGAATGAAAGCGTTGCCCAATGTCAAAACACGAAATAAAAACAATGTACGTTTTCAATGAACAGATTTATGAATGGAAACCAGTAAATTCTGATAAAAATCATCTATATATGTTCCCACCAGAATCTCCGTTAGACAAATTAATATCTAAAACTAACGGCAAGCGAAGAAGACAATGTAAGAAATAATAGACAAGAAAAAATTTACATAAATTAAATATAATAACTATAATTTTGAATTTATTCAAATTATAGCCATATGTTCTTGTAACTAACTGTTGTATTTTGAGACGAAGCAATTTAAAATAATTAATTAATTAAATCAGTATAATTTGGTTGGTGAAATACTTATACATAGATATCCACAATGGTGCTATGGCAATTATCGTTTCCTAATAATCACTATCGTATTTATACCCCTCATTTCTGTAAGAAGTAAAGTCTAGAATTTATTTGGCTGGTATCGTAACAGCATGCTATTACCATAAGTAATTTTTCCTGATTTTATAGGGTCATAATTTTAAGAGATTATGGTTTTAAGTGAACATTGAATAACACTTTAAGATACTTTTGAATAATATTTCTAGCTCTTACCAATGGTCAAAAAAAACTCATGATTGTTTTCGAGAGGTTTATTTCATGAAAAAAAAAAAAGATTGGAAAGAAAGTTTCAGTTTTGGCGGCACAGGAGGTTCTTGATTGAGGATCTCAAAAGTTTGCTCATTGTTTCATCAATTCTCAATAGATCAACTTATATTTTAGTTTTTCTGAAAAAGAATTAGATTCTCTATAAAACTTCGGAAAGTAAAATTAAATTATCTTATGGGTTTTGAGAAATTGAGCTGCATTTTGAACTTATACCGTAATTTTGTCCAAAACTTCAATGTTAAATAGCTCAAGAACCACCACAAGTCCTGACAATATTTCCTGAGCAATACGTTGTTTTAAAGTTCTATTAATCTGATATAAAAAAACATTTTTGTAAATTATATTGTATGTTCTCCTGTATTTAATAATTGTTAACCAGTTTCATCTCGATGTGAACAGTAGTGATCGCGAAGAGTTTTTTTGCAGAAGATGCAAAACCAAACATAAGAAAAAAAATTGTCCAGCTTATAAGCAAAAATGTGAATATTGTAAGAAAACAGGACATTTTGTTAGCAACTGTTGGTTAAAAAACAAAAAAAGTCAACACATTAGATGAAGACGATTCAGAAGATGAAATAAATGCAGTGCTTTTTGTTCATTCGCTCAATACCAAAAAAGATAGCGACTGGTATGAAACCATAACAGTGAAAAATTAATCACTTTTGGTGAAGCTAGATACTGGAGCCCAATGTAATGTTCTACCAAAGCGGCTTTTTGATAAACTAAAATTGCAATTAAAACCTTCAAAAACCAAAACTTTGGTTAGCTATACAAATGACAAAATAGCTGTAATAGGGGAAGCACAAGTGAAATGTCATATTGATAAAACCTTAGTAGAGATAATATTTAAGATAGGTAGTCAATGAAAAGGTGCAGCCCATTCTAGGAAGAAAATCCTGTACATTCCTGCGAAACAGCAAAGTCCAATTTTAGCATTTTTCAAGGATTGGGTTGTTTAAAAAATTTGAATACAATATTGATTTCATAGAAAATCCAAAGTTTGAAATATGGGATGAAGTTAAAAAAGAATTGGAATATATGGTTAAGTTAGGTGTCATTAAGCCCGTCATAGAACCTACTCCTGCAGTCAGTCCGTTAGTAACTGTTAGGCAAAAAGGTAAATTAAGAATATGCATAGATCCTACAGATGTTATCAAAAACATTTTAAGAAGAGATTATCCACTGATAACCATGGAAGAAATTTCAGCACAAATACGTGGAGCCAAATATTTTACACATTTAGATTGCAAACGAGGGTTTTGACAAATAAAAGTTGCAGAGCAGTCTCAAAAAAATCTCACGTTTTCAACACCATGGGGGCGTTATAGTTGCACTCGTCTACCATTTGGAATCTGTTCAGCACCAGAGATATTTCAAGAAATAATGAGTTCCTTGTTAAAAAACATTCCAAACACTTACTGCTCAATGGACGATATTCTTATTTATTCCGAAGGAAGGTGTAGAAAAAAATTACTAAAAAAGTACCTAATGGAAACATTGGAAAATTCTGGATTGAAACTCAATAAGGAAAAATGCATTTTCAATGTTAAAAGAGCATATTTTATCTTTATCGGAAAATGGTATTGAAATTGATGATACCAAGGTGGAAGCTATCAAAAACTTAAAGACACCAACAAATATAACAGAACTGCAAAGGTTGCTAGGCATGATAACATATTTGAATAAATGCATACCAAATATGTCTGAGCTTACAGATCCTTTGTGAAAGCTTCTGAAAAGGGATGTTGAATTTATTTGGGACATAAAACATTACGAAGCTTTTAACAAAATAAAGGTACAGTTGACTAGTGCACCTCTGTTTTGAAATTTTATGATGTAAACAAGGATGTTACATTAGCACTACGTAACTTTTAGAGACGAACTTACAGTTTACAACGAACTCATATTCAAGGGCGAAAAAATAATCGTTCGAAGATCTCAGGTAGGTACCTAAAATTTTGAGAAATATTCATGAAGGCCATTTTGGTATCCAAAGTTGTCTTAAACGAGCAAGAGAACTACTTTACTGGAGAGCAATATCACAAGATATTCTTAGTTATGTTCAAAAATGCAGAGTTTGTGAAAAATATCAAAGAGCTAATCAAAAGGAAACAATTTTACTGAAGCCACTACCAGAATTAGCATGGCAAATAGTGGACGTGAAAAAACTCAGAAATCAGATATCCTTGGAAGTAATCGGCTATCTCAAAGAATGGTTTGCAGTTCATGGAATTCCTGAAAAACTAGAAACTGATAATGGACCGCAATATATGTACTTCTAGAGAATTTAAAGATTTTTCCAAAAAATGGTGTTTTAAGCATGCAACCAGTAGTCCATATCATCCAAGAAGCAATGATTTATCGGAAAGTGTTCAAATTATGAAAAAACTGTTAAAAAAATGTACAGGCGACAAATCAGATATACAGATTGCTTTACTCAACTACAGAAATACACCAAGAAACCGGTCACTAGGTTCACCTAATCAAAGACTTTTTAGCAGAATTATCAGGACATTACTTCCAGCAAACAGTGAAAAGTTAAAACCAAATATTGTAAAAGATGTCACAAATGAATTGAAAAGATTGAGAGGAAAAGAAAAAGAATATGCAGACAGACACGCCATTCAACTCCAGAACTATAAAATAGGACAGTCTGTTCCCAACAGACAAATGGGACGGTGCAACCATAACAAAAGTTGATGATCAAGAAAAAAGAAGAAATAGTAGTCAAGTTCATAAAACAAAAGCCGATTTCAACATAAAAGAATAACGAAATAGTTGTGAAGCCTACCAGTCCAGAAAATCAGGAGCATAATGAACCACTAGTCTAAGAAATACAATACAAAATACATCAAAGTCGTTATGCAAGATGCAAAATCTATTCAACAGAGAAAAATCCCAGAGCCAAGTGCGTTTTCAATCACATCTTTACCAAGTTAAAATGTCTTTATGAGAAGTACCTAACAGAAAACGTTATAAGTCGCCTATAAAACTAACATTTTTCACTCTTCTTTCGATTCATAATACCCATAATACTAATATCTGAAACTTTTTTCAAATTGTAGCAAAGAATATTATAGACTAACCGTCTCGGAGTCTATTATATTCTTTGATTGTAGCCAGTGATTCTTGTTTGTCTCATAGTAACTGTTTCTCAATGTTCGCTTCACGAATCTTATTAACACCCGATTAACACCGATCGCATCGCCATAAAATAAGAACCTACGCATTCAACGGTACCTAAAAATCCTCAGCGTTTATCAAAAAAAAAAGCTACGTCTGCTTAAAGAAGCTGCTAGAGAGGAGGTCGTTGGTACTTCTTCTTATGTGCACATAACGGTCGAAGTGTATATATATATTTATTCACAAACCTGCTTGACTTTTAATTATCGAACAGCACACATGATGGTTTGTTTGCTTTCATGTCCTTCCGCGAGAGGTTTTTAGGATAATTGACAAGAACACGAACAGGAAATTGGAAAAATCCCCTAGAAAAAAAAAGGAATTGCAAAAACTCTCCAAATCCTCTAATATTTATAAACATTAATTTCATAACAAACGAGAATCTATTATTTAATCAATGACCACGTATTCATTAATGGATTAATTGATTTTCATTGATTACAGCAAACATGAAGACAGGTGTAGCGTTTATTGGTACCATCCTGTTATGGGTTTCTCTAGTTAGTGCTTTCGGTGGCAGCGAGGACAGATTTATCAAAAAATATGCCATGATGAAGGTAAGAACGATTTTTTCCTAGAAATTTCACTAATTCCCTAAATAATTATAGATCTATGAAAGTTGTTTCGGAAGCGAAGTAGTGAGGCAAATTCGGAAAGAAATGAAGGCTGCTTGTACTAAATGTGCGTCTTATGAAGAGCCACCTTCAACACCAGCACCTGCAAGCTCCTCAGAAGAACCACAAGCAGATGCTCAAGCGCCTAGTGCCAACTCAGTGTATGCTGCTGCTGGAACTGCTCCTAATTTTGATGCTGACAAACTTCATCAAGCTATAATGGCTTATAGACCAGTAAGAATTTTTATTCAATGCTTTAATTGATTTTCATTTTAATTTTTAAACAGAATATGGCTCAGTCAGCGTTTAGACCTCAATCACTTTATCCTTCACAAGCTGCACCTGTGCCCAACAACTTTTACAGTCCAATGGCTTTTAGTAATCCAAATATGCAAGGAATTCAAGGGATGCAAGGAGGAATGCCTTTCTTCTATCCCGGTTACCAGCAAATTTCGTTTTCACCTTACGGAGGTTTTCCTATTGTTGGTCAACAATATTATGGAGGCAGCAATAGGATGTCGGTAAGAATAATGTTTCACAAATAAATTGATTTTATAAATTTATTTTCGTTTGAAGAGAGATATGGATATAAGAGGACAAATTGAAGCAATAACATCAAAAATGAGTGGCAAAGTAAGAAATGTAACCTGCGTAATGCAAGAGCTTGGCTACTTGGATGAAAATCTCGAACCAAACTATGCTAAGATTAATGAAAGAATTGGAAATTTGCCTGTCAACGATGAACTTAGACGAGACATGCAAGACGGTGTAACGTTCTGCCAACAATTTTCGGTAACAATCACTTAAATTATCATTGAACAATTAATGAATTTTTTTTGTTTGTTCCAGCAATGTGTTCCAGAAGTGAAAAAAGACAAATCGCCATTGTCTCGCGAACTAATCCGTCCGATGTTCTTTTTCAAATGCTACAAACACAAAAAATTGGAGGCTTGTATAATGAAAGACGTAAGAGAAAAATATGCTGGAGTGGCTGATGATGATTTCGAAAGTGGAGATGTCGAGTTGAGGAGGACTGGAAGGGAAGGAAAACTTATGAACAGTGACAAAGAAAAGGAAGTTGATGATTTGGCTGCTTCTATGTACGAATTTTTGTATGCCAGCGACAGTGGATTTGATATTGATGGTATTTTATAAAACTAGGCTTTTTTCAAGATCTTTATTACCTCAGGCTTTGCCATAAACTAGACTTTTGTGTAATGGTTGCTCAATACTTTATTCAAGGCACATTTTAAAAATGTATTCTCCTTCATCACACTTCGCACCTATTTATTTCATTTTGGTTTTAGAATAGTTTAAGGTATTGACTTTTGGATTTTTGCAATGGAATAGTCCAGATTTTATTATATAAAAACTAATATAGGGCGTGATTGTATTGCGAAAATTCGACCCAATGATGAAGAAATAAATATTATTTTTTATTGATTTTGTTTTCGTTTGATTGAAAATCCGTCCTTAGAATCATTGGAACCTTTAGTCTTCAGCTTCAGTATTGCATCTTTAAAATCTCATGTCTCAAATTGGCCGAATCACCCACCAAATATTTAGTCTGCACTTCAGCCGCAAAACACTTTGAAGTTTTCAAACCTATGCAAGGGCTTTACGTCAAAATCCTTCTGAGGTCCCTAAAGACTTCAGTATTGAGTCTTTAATCAGTAGAACCTTCTTCTTCAAATTCTAAGTAAAATGTCTTCAGAGTCCTCCAGAATCTCTTAAGTCTTTATTTTACATTACATCATGAATATTGAGACTTTGCTGTCTTTAACATCTCAAGATTGGGAGTTTTTGATAAGATATCTTCAAATGTCTATAGAATATTCAGATTTTTTGAGGTCTATACCCACATCAGCGAAAAACTTTATTCAGTCATGAGCTTTGACTGCTTTGAGCCTCTTCAGATTCTTCAGGATTTTGGGAGTTTTTAGAGTTTTCAAAGGCTTGTAATCAAGAATCAAGAAGTTTTCAGGTTTTGGAGAGACTAGGGTCTCTTGATCTTATCAAGGTTCCAAAGACCCCAAAGATATCGAGAGTTCTCAAAGATGTTATAATCTTGGATTTTAAAATATCAAGTGTCTATTTCGCAAAGTCTGAAGAAACTACATTTTCAAATATTGGAAAATTAGCTCAAAGTCTTTTTAGAAATCATCAAAGTCTTAGATTTTCAAGCTCTAGATTCTAGAACTCCTGGGGTCTCAATAAAATTCTGTTAAGCAATTTGGGGTGATTTATCAATTTTTCAATTCTTCTGAGTGCCTTTTTTCATAGATTGCGACTCCAAATCTCAGAATAATTAAGTGTATGGAGTTTGGGGGATCCCAAAAGACCAGTAGGACACAGAATCTTAAAAAAAAAAAAATTGGAATTTCATCGTTTTAGTACTGAGTACCTTATGATTTAGATTTTGGAAAACTTTGGAAGGTCATTTTTTTTTTCTATTATACATAGATAGAAAGCTGAAATTTTCAGCGATTCCTATCCCATAAAGGACTACAATTCCTGAAAATTTCAGCTCATTTGGACCTATAACTCTAGAAATAAAATCGTGTTAAGCAATTTGGGGTGATTGATCAATTTTTCAATTTTTCTGAGTGCCATTTTTCATAGATTCCGGCTCCAAATCTCAGAATAATTTAGTGTATTGAGTTTTGGAGATCCCAAAGGACCATTAAGACACAAAATCTCAACAACAACAAAAAAATTGAGTTCTCATCGTTTTAGTACTGAGGTAAGTAGTTCCTTATGATTTAGATTTTGTAAAACTTTGAAAGGTCGTCACTTATTTTCTATTATAGATAGAAAGCTGAGATTTTCAGGGATTCTTATTCCAGTAGAGGACTACAATCCTTGAAAATTGCAGCTCATTTGGACCTATAGTTCTAGAAATAAAATAGTGTTAAATAATTTGGGGTGATTTATCAATTTTTCTGAGTGCCATTTTTCATAGAATCCGACTCTGATCCTCAGAATAATTTAGTGTATAGAGTTTGGGGGATCACAAAGGACCATTAAGACAAAAAATCTCAACAAAAAAAAATTGAGATTTCATTTTTAGTACTGAGGTAGCTAAGCATCTTATGATTTAGATTTTGGAAAACATTAAAAGGTTATCACTTTTTTTCTATTATATATAGGTAGATAGAAAGCTGAAATTTCCAGCGATTCTTTTTCCAGTAAAGGACTACAATTTCTGAAAATTTCAGCTTATTTGGACTTATACTTCCAGAAATAAAATCCTGTTAAGCAATTTGGACTGGTTTATCAATTTTTAAATTTTTCTGAGTGCCTTTTTTCATAGATGCCACGATGCCAGCTCCAAATCTCAGAATAATTTAGCGTATGGAGTTCGGGAGGTCCCAAAGGATCATTAGGACACAAAATCTCAACAAAAAAAATAATGGAATTTCATCGTTCTAGTATCTACTGAGGAAGCTACCTTATGATTTAGATTTTGGAAAACTTTGAAAGGTCATAACTTATTTTCTATTATAGATAGAAAGCTGAAATTTTCAGCGATTCTTATCCCAGTAAAGGATTACAATCCCTGAAAATTTCAGCTAATTTGAACTTAGTTTCAGAAATAAAATCGCGTTAAGCAATTTGGGGTGATTTATCAATTTTGTAATTTTTCTGAGTGCCTTTTTCATAGAATCTGGCTCCAAATCCTAGAATAATTTAGTGTCTAGAAACTTATTTATAGGTTAAGTCTAATGTCTTAAATCAAATCATTATATTTGAATAAGTTTATAAAGTCTCTAATAATTTTGGAATCTTCACAGTTTTCTTATTTAGTTCAAAACTTTAACTGATAGAACAAGAAAGTGCCGATGGATGGCAGCAGTTTATCGTTAAACTATGACCAAAGAATACAATCAGAAAATGAAGCAATTCAGAGAATTTTTTCAAGTTTTCTATTCCAGTAGTACCTAGCCTCTCCAATTTTATTTCGAGGTTTTTTCTCATGTAGATGGAAAGAATGCCTTTGCCATCGTGTCAAGAATAAAATTACCTACACTACATTTTTAAAGACAGAATAATCAAGCAATCCAAACCACGTGATATCCAAGATAGCGTGGCGACCACACATGGGCCAAAAAATACAAAAAAATATCTATTTAGTTTCTGCCAGACTTAAGAGTTTACGTACCTCAAATGCATTGAAATGAATGATGCTAGAATTAGTCCAGGAGATTAATATGAATTATTTTTGTCCCAGATACTTTTGGTGACGATGGTCAACAAATATTTTATTAAATACCTAATGAAAATCAAAGTTGCAAGCAAAACTCAAAGCAAAATATTTAAAATACGCATAAAAACACATAGGTATTCAAAACAAATTTGCTTGGTCACCATGCCATATCGAATTTTTGTTTTGACAAATGGATTTGAATGCGTAAATACATCAACTAATAATGTTATAATTTCCCCAAGTTGAGATAATTGTGCACAATCTTGCAACACAGTCTGATGACTGGAAAACTCGGAATTCCACTGCGAATTCGATTGCGAATCTATAGACAAATCTAGAAGCAACGACGCGCTATAAAACAACATCGGTCACGGAAGGAAAAAGTTAGGGATAAATTAGACGCCAGTGAGTTAAGAATCACTCAATAATCGAATAATTATTATTGAAATGCGATTCGATAGTAAGACACAGTTGGTTTAGCTCAGTGGTTCCCAACCTTTTTTTAGTCACGACTAGGGCTCGGAATTTTTAAAATTCGAGTATTCGAATAGTCGTTTGGTATTTTATTCGAATAGTTGAATAATTCGAATAGTCGAATATTCGAATACCTATTCGAATAGTCGAATAGTCGAATAATCGAATAGTCGAATAGTCGAATATTCGACTATTCGAATAGTCGAATATTCGAATAGTCGAATAGTCGAATATTCGAATAGTCGAAAAGTCGAATATTCGAATAGTCGAATGGTCGAATATTCGAATATGTAGTCAAAAAGTCGAATATTGGAATAGTCTAATATTCCAATAGTCAAATATTGATAGAGGACATAATGGGAATGGGATAAGAGAAGAAAATGGGACTTTAAAAATGACGTTTTTCGACTAACAATCATTCTTGATAAAAGTTTCTACTTCCCGCAAAAGAACGTTCTACGACGAAGCGAATTTTTGATTTTTTATGCAGAGTATCGCAGAGTCAGAAAAACTTAAATAATTTAGATGTTTTCTAAATGGCAAATTTACAAAGGGGTAAAATTTACATTACGAACAAAAATGCATTGTATTTATTGAAAGCTGATTTTCAACGAAAACACTTCGTATATTGTATCATTCAAATTCCAATATTGAAACGAAACAATTGAAATTTTAAATTGAATATATATTCAAATCAAAAAGTGAGTAATTGCATTGTTAAAAAGTCCAATATTCGAATATTCGAATAGCCGAATAGTCGAATAATCGAATATTCGAATAATCGAATATTCGAATATTCGAATAGTCGAATATTCGAATAGTCGAATAGTCGAATATTCGAATAGTCGAATAGTCGAATATTCGAATAGTCGAACATTCGAATAGTCGAATAGTCGAATTTGTTAAGTAACAAAAAAGTCGAATTTAGAATAGTCGAATAGTCGAATATTCGAATTATTCGAATACAATTCCGAGCCCTAGTCACGACCCCTTTACAGATTTGCTCATAAGGTCGCGACCCCCCTACCCATTAACAAGATAATAGATGTAAAACAAAATTTCATTTATTCGAGAAATCTTTACCAAAAATATTAATATTTCGTAACTAAATACAAAAAGTCAATTTCTATTTTTTTAATGTGATGACTGAGCTTGCATCTCCGTTTTGAAATTCTTGGTTGAGTTTTTGTTAAAGCCAATCTTATGTCGTCTTGAACGCTCAGTCCAGTCTACCTATTTTTGGCGTTTGTTTTAATTTGCAAAAGAGTTGAAAAACCATTTTCACGAAGGTATAGGTAGAGGCAAATGGTACTATTATCCGAAAGGAAAGCACAAGCAGGGCGACATAAGGAAATGAGCTATGCATGGCACATCAAAATTAATTCAAATTTTTTTCCTGAAATAGGGCAGGTGCTGTGGAATCATTCCTCAGCTCTAAAAATTTATTCTGCACTTTATCAGGAACGTCGGCAACATCTAACGAGGCTTGAAACGGGTTCCTTACTTACTGCAGCGTTTTGCTCAGATAACTCGGGAATAACGCCCATTTCATTCTCAAGGGATTGAAGGTGATAATCAATTTTCTCTTTAAGATTCTCCACAATTTCTGTTTCTGATGCTTCAGCCATTATACATAGCTACCTATGTTCAAAAACATGCGACTCACAACACAACACTCACAAACTGTGCTGTGCGCTTCGTCCGTAAGACCAATGCAATCCTACGCGGCTTTTGAGGCGGAGGCTAAGGTCGTGTTTATGTTGGAGCTGTGATACACAATAAAAGCAACGATACTAATGTATAGTATCATGAATATCGTTGCTGTTATCGTTTATCACAGCTCCAACATAAACACGGCCTCAGGCGTGTTGCCAAATGTAGAAAAATATATGTATATTGGCATTACGACCCCTCCAAAGACCCTATGCGACCCCCTTAGGGGTCGCGACCCACCGGTTGGGAACCGCTGGAGCTTATCTACGAACCCACTTACGTGAAAATATCTTCGCACATTTTATTTAATTCATAATGATACCCTGGCTCCTTCAGAGTTTCAAAATCTAGTTCCAGAACATAAAGATTTCATTATCATTTTAATTGATAATACTTTATTTCGCAAACTATTCACACCCTAGCAAATTACCGATATTTGAAAGTAAATTATTACTGGGTGGAGTACCATAACCCAATGTCGGCCAATAACAATTATTGACCGCAGTAGCTTCTTAATAATCTCAATGACCGCGTATTAGGCATGCAGAATTAGAATCAATGCATTTTTTCTTAAGGTATCTCTTCCTTATTAATCAGCATAAAATTTGCAATTAAAACTTAAGCAAAACATGCGGAAGAATTCAAGAAAGATGCCGTTGATATGCAAAAGAAGACCAGCGGGTGAAAGTTAATCGATATGAATTTTCCAACAAAAAAAAAAATCAATCTTGATGTTCGTGAACCGATTATACGAAGATCTTGAATTTAAAAATCGGTTTTATGGGATGATATAACCATAGTGCAAAACCATTAAATAGAAATTGGCTTATGGAAACATCATCGTAGGAACTTTACATGTTAGATGATAGTTACAAAGTCTATAGTTACAATTTTTATTCATATGATTTTAATTTAAGTTAGCTTTCTCTTCCCTGGATGACAAATTTATTGAAGAATAATTATTGATGGGTTTGAAGGTTTTCAAAAATGTGAATTGATTATTGGCAAGAACTACTTATTCACAGAGCATTTCCAATTATTAGAAAAGTGCTTATTTGGAAGGTGATGTGACTTGGGATGTTTTCCTTAAAAAACAGATTTTCCCACTTGTTAATGAGATATCTTATTCAATAATTGGATCAGAACCATGAATGCTGAAATGTGCATAATTATCGAACCCGAAAATTTAATTTTTTTCCTTATTTGCTCGTCGTTTGTTGTTGTTAATTCTAAAACGTTGTAATCAATTTATCAATTTCGATTAATTTATTTGTTGTATACACTTGTCTCAATGATTTGCTTTTATCGAATTATCGGGTTTCAATAATTATTGCAAACACTCTGATGGACAAATCGTTGCATAAATTTGCATTTTTATGATGTTTTTAATGTGATGGCTCTGGTTCAAATGAAAGTGGATTTTGTTCAATGCTAAAATCTAATTGATCAATGAATGACTTCAATAAAGAAAATTATATAGAATTATAGAAATAGGTACGTTCTTGAAGTTTAAGTTAATATTTGATTGGAATTTAAAATAGAACTGGAAAAGTTTTTCCTGGACTTCACTGAACATGATACTATAATAAAGTTGACTTTTTGTCAAGTCTGAGTCTGAAACTAACTCAGTACAAACTGGCTCTAAGAAAAACGTAATTTCCGGTTTCAGTAGGTAAAGTTTGTGTGGCATTGTTTGTGTGGCATAAGCTTGTCAGTGTGGCATAAGTTTGTGTGGCATTAATATCGAAAACACAAAACGATAAATCCACCACCTTCACTTTTAGACAAACTTGTGCAATATCGAATTATTCCCATATTTTGAAGGAATATTTCGCCATAATTGGATTTTGCAAATCGCATTTGAATAAAATCAATATGGATTATGCACATCTTAAAAGGATTTTATTATTCAGGACTTTGCAAAAGATTGAAAATTTCTCTGAACTATAATAATTATAATTTGATGATATTTTAATAACAAAATGCAGATATTTTTAAAACAAATTACCCATTTATGGTTCAATGATTAAAAAAAAAAGACACCATACAAAGGTAAATTAAACGAAAACAAAATGATATAAATTGTTTTGCTAATTACTAGAATCTAGAAATTATGCTAATCTTCGGGCAGGTCGCAGCTCTCACCTAATATGAATATTTATATAATTTTTTATGCTATAATTATAATATGTTTTCGACATTTTTATTTAAAATGTGAACTTTAACGTTGGCATCGTGCCCGATTTTTTGACTTGGGGACCATTATGCAGCTCTCATTTACATTTTTCCAATATTAAAATTTACTATGATTTTAAATTTTTAGAAAATATGAATGTCATCGATCTAGTAGGGGTACCATATGGCTATTATAAAGATCATTGATGCCGATTGTTATTTGTCAAACACATTTTGGACATCTGATCATTAACAAGATGTACAATTTCAGGTTTTTGGTAAGACATTTTTTCTTTTAATTAGCGCAATAAACAATTACTTATCTAAATTTTTTATTTTTCCTAGGTTTTGTTTGGTCTGCTGGCTCTAAGCCATGCCAAGCCAGAAGGTTACTCCTACCCAAGACCACAAATATTACCTCAACCTGCAATCTTGCCACAACAAAATCAACCCCTTCAACGACTCACCTTGCACCAAGGCCAGCAAAGCTCATCTTTCCAACAAAGCTTACCAATCGTCCAAGAATCTCAACCACTTCAACTTAGCTTGAACCAAGGCCATCATCAACACAGCGAACAAGGATATTCTTACCAGCAACCACAACCCCAACTGCACGTACAACCACAACCTCAGTTTAACGTACAACAACCCCAGCCACAATTTCATGTGCAGGTTCAACAACCTCAACCACACTTCACCGTGCAACAACAGCAACCACAATTTAATGTGCAACAACAACAGCCACAGTTTAACGAGCAAGTTCAACAACCTCAGCCACAGTTTACCGTGCAACAACAACAGCCACAGTTTACCGAGCAAGTTCAACAACCTCAGCCACAGTTTACCGTGCAACAACAACAACCACAATTCAATGTGCAGCTTCAACAACCACAACCTCAATTGAATGTGCAAATTCCCGTGCCACAAGCAAACCTCAACAATTTCCAGGCGTCGCTACAAGAAAGCCTGCCACAAATCCCAATCCAGCCCCAAGTACAATTCACTCAAGTCGAACAAAACAGTGGTTCGTTCCACCAAAATTCCTTGCCTGAAAATAATTTACTTGTAAACTCTCAACAAGATTTATCAGGAGGTTTTGGCCAAAACAATTTCGCCGAGCAACAGGCAAGTTTGGTTACCAAGCACATTTCAATTCACGTGGCACCAGAAGATCCAGAAGAAGTTCCCCAAGTCCATGCCCAACCGTTGCCAGCGAGGAAAAACTACAAAATCATCTTCATCAAAGCGCCAACTGTAGGCTTGAGCCGGTCTCAAATCGTTGCCCAACAACAGCAAGTTCACGAAAAAACTTTGGTTTACGTTTTGGTTAACAAGCCTCACGAATCTGAGTTGGTACTACCAACACCTGAACCAGCTCCAGTGTCCAAACCTGAAGTGTACTTTATCAAGTACAAATCTAGGAACGGTAACGGGCCTTCATTGGTCGAAGGTGGAGATTCTTCTGCATCGGGACCAACCGGTGCTGGTTTGCCAATTGTTGAAGATATTGCCAGAGGACAAGGACTGGTGAATAGCGGCGAGAGTTCCAGCTCGTTGTTTTCTGGTGGGTTATCTAGAGGACCAAGCGCTCAATATGGAGTACCCGGTTATCAAAAAAGAAGTACCCAAAAGTGAACTTGATAGGTGTTTTATTGTGTAAATATTCTTGCTATATATATTATAAGATTTTGTGATAATTGTACTTATCAGAAATAAATATTTTTTTTTGTTAATTTGTTTTTTTATCTATCAAGATTTAAGTGGGTTATGTTTAAATCAAATTGACTTAATTTAATCCTCGTAATCTAGCTTTCAATTTTCGAGCGTATTAATAGGCGATTATGTAAAATGATCATTAACAGTCGAAGTAAATTGCTACTCGAAGTCCCTGAAGCGTGTATATTCTCACACGCATTTAATATGAGCTTCTTCAATGTATATAGACGTAAAGAATAAATAATAACAAATTAATACATAAAGTTTTGAACAAAAAAAAAAAAATTGCAAACATTTTCTCGAAAGGTCAAACAATTTATTGCAAATGAAGATGTTCATAGTATCCTCAACAACCATCAACCATTTTCTATTTAATGTCAAAAATTTAGCAACTAATTAAGTTTAATAATTATTACATTTTACAACCTAAAAATAATATTTTATAGTCTCTGTGTTTTAAAATTGCTTCTGCAAAGAAATATGCTCTCTTTTACAAGTTTTGTATGATGTGCCTCAGGCTTTCTTTATTTATGGGGGACTGTGCAATAATCTGCGTAGAAAATGAATAAATAAATTAAAAAAAGGTGTTCTATTCTTTATTTTCTTCCATAACTAACAATAATAAATGGACAAAAGGGCACTAAACTAGACTAGAAGTTGTCCTGGAAGTTGAAACTCCACCTGAAACAACGCTAAAGGCTTATTTTTGAGAAAATTTTAACTTCGAAGGCTCATAACGGCATGAAAAGCATAATTCTGAAAATTCTAGATGAAGCCATTCTGTGGGCAATTTAATCCTTTATCGAATGAAATATAATTCATTGAAATCGATCCAGGCGTTCCAGAGTTATGGCGCATTTAATAAGACCATATCGGGCTGAAAAAGCCTCATCCCTATAAATTTTCTTTTTTATTTTTTTCCGGGCTTGAGAGACGTCCTATGAGAAAATGCCAAATAGCTTTTCTGCTTGTTTTGACCTCCTCTATATAGTGGATTTTTTTTTCTTCAAAATTCGGAAAATTTTTATTTTGCATTTTATTGGGTATAGAAAAGGGCATGGAAACTCCTGGAAAAACGGAAAATTAAGGGGGCAAAAATTGGGTTGCGACATTTCTCTGGACCTCCTTCATGACTCAGTGAAAAAAAAAAATCCGGGAAACTTTGACTTTGATTTTTTGGCCGAAAAAAAAAGCAAGGCCCAATGATTTTAAAACTTCAAAGTGAAATATTTCGGAAATGGTGAGATGGAGAGGTAAGACTCGTTAAGCTTTTTTGTAGATCTCAACGAGTTCTACAATCTGCCCGTGAAGAGTTTTTCTCTACGACTTATCGTTACGAAGTTATAGCCGGTTGAAGTTTTGATTTTGGTCATTTTTAGAGCTTCCTGTGTTAAAGGTATAGTAGGAGGGCCAGAAACCAAAGTCACTGCTACACCATGAGTCAGTACGAGGACGGTACATATGGTACCATCGTAAAGATATTGGCATTATCGAAAATCCACAAGTTAAACTTCAACGTCTACTCATCAACGCAACGAACAACTACCTACTAATAACAAGTTCACGCCAGATCAATCACCAACTGTCATAAGCAAAACAGCAAAACCAAAGGAGCTCAACCTTCAGGAAACTTGGAGAATGGACACTTTGGATTCCTGCAACCAACCGAAACGCCCAAGGAAACAGAAATAAGGAAACAACCACCAGTCGTTCCCAAACATCGAGAAACGAAAAAAAAAAAAAAAAACGAGAAAGGCATTCAGAATTCCATTGAAGAACCAAGTCAACAACCGAGCGAAACCAGGAAACCAGAAAGGATTAATTGGGCAGTCGATGAGTAGAGAGAAATAATGTGGTGCCATCTCCACAGAGTAAAAAGAACTGGAACAGTCAATCTCAAGGAAACATTCAGACTCTGGAAAACTCGTAACCAATACTCAAAACACAACCCCACTGCAAACACCATGGCCACACAGAGAAGATTCATCCAGCAACAGAACAAAATCAGCGCACCAGACTCAGAAAACATCCTGAAAGAAGTAAAGCCGAGATCCAGAGCCAAACAATAGCAACTAACATTCAAGAAATAGAACAGAAGACAAAGCATATAAAGATGAAGAACAGAGGAAAGCACCAGTCATAGAGATACAAAGCCAGGGAATAGAAACCGGAAACAGACCCAACAGCAGAGAACCAGGCAACCAGAATCCAGAATCACAGAGCAATAACAGAAGATCATAACGCAGCATGCAGTGGGCCTATAGGGAGAAAATACTGACCACCCTAAAAAAAGTAAGGATAGACGAAAACACACAAAGAAATTCCATAAACCAATTAAAGAGATAGCCCCCAACACCCAGATGAATACAGAAATGTAACGGCAATCAACAACCTTGCGTAGCCACAGCAGCAATAATACAGAACATCCTGATGCCAGGAACAAAAAGGAATCGACCTAAAGCAAGAGAAGAAGAACTACCATGGAAGCGAAGAATCCAGTGCCGAATAGCAACGTTGAGAAAAGATTTATCACAACTGAAAGAGACCCAAAGCCCTGCGTTCAGCAAAACAATGAAAGAGAAAAAAAGAAAACTATTCGCAAAGTACCACATCACCAAGGAGACCCAACTCAAGGCAACGCAAGGAAAACTGAAACAACAAATAGCAGCTAGAGCCTACAAAATAAAACGATACACCGAGAGAAGCAGCCAGTACTATCAGAATAAACAGTTCACGGAAAACGCACACAGACTCTACAATGAGATACTAGGGAAGAAAAACGCAATCAGAGGGACGCCCAACGAGACAGAGATACAACAGTACTGGAGAAGCATATGGGAAAGAGACATCAGACACAATAGTACTGCCACCTGAATTCAGAAAGAATACGAAAAAACCTCTAAAATAAAACGCATGAAATGGCCATGGAAACAGCACAAGTACAGGATACACTCGCAGAAACGAGAAGCAAAAGATAAACCACCTCCTATACGTTGATGATCTGAAGCTGATAGCTAAAAGCGAACACGAAATAACGCAACAACTAGAAAAAGTACACGAATTCAGCAGAGACATACAGATGTAATTAGGACTAGATAAATGCGCAAAGGACATATTTACTAAAGGAAAGTTACAAACGAAGAAAAATATAGTACTAGACGAGAACACCAGCATCAAGGCATTAGAGCAACACAAACTGTACAAGTACCTGGGAATTGACGAGAACGACAGAATACAGCACAAGAAGATGAAAGTGAAACTGGAAAAGAAATACTACAGAAGTTAATGTCAAAAACAAGAGCCATTACAATCCTAGCAGTCCCTGTAATACAATACAGTTTCGGCATCATCAAGTGGATGCTAGCAGAACTCAGAAAAATGGACAGACAAATCCGGAAGCTACTCAACATCCACGGCGGATTCCACCACAAAGCCAACGCAGACCGGGCATACTTGCCACACCATCGCGATAAGAAAACTGAACGCCTACCTTGACCTGAAAAAGAAAGACAAGTACATCTACATGGTAAACCGATGAAGAGGGCGAAACAAGGAAAAAGACAACAGCGGAGATGAAAAAGCGGAAAGCGTCAGCCCGAACCAACCTGAAACAAAAAGAGTCAAACAGATTAAGGAAGGATTGAAACAACAGAAGAGAAGAGAACAGACAACAAGGTGGAGGGAAAAGGCCCTACATGGACAAATCGCAAAGGAGTCGGAAGGCGGAAGGAAAAGGAAACCATCAACACAGCTGCATCATGGAAGTGGCTCACCCATGCAAATCTGAAATTAGAGTCCGAAGCACTGGTAACTGCATACTGCATGTCAGGAGCAACCTATAGCCACCAACTATATGAAGGCAAACATAGACCCAAAATGTAGACTATGCCACGCCCATTCCGAAACCATCCACCATATAGTGTCAGGATGCCCTATCCTAGCAAAGAAAGCTTACCTGAACTGCCACAACACAGTCGCCGCCCACCTGCACTGAAACATCTGCAAAGAGTATGGAGTAAAAGTACATGAGAGATGGTACAAACACAGCACGGACATCGACATTCCTGAGATCACAATAATATGGAACACACAAGTGGAAACAGACAGAACCATGCTAGCAAACAAGCAGGTTATCATGACACATGCGTGCTAATAGACGTAGCAATTCTTTCGGACCACAACATCACCCAGAAAGAAGCAGAGAAACACTTGAAATATAAAGATCTACAAATTGAAATACAACGCCTGTGGAACATGAAAACATTAGTAGTCCCTGTAGTAATCGGTGCCACAGGATTGATATCGCACACCTATGAAGCGATAAAACAACTCCCCATAACCCAAAACCTGATGACGCTTCAGAAAGCGGTTGTGCTGAGCACCGCTCATATGGTACGGAAAGTACTATAGGAAACCAGCAGCAAGCACAAGACCAGCTCCGAAGAAAGAATAACCTTAGGCACACGGTGTGTACCCGGTTATTCCCTCAAAAAGACGAACCATAGCCCCAAAGAAAAAGCTATGAGATACCGAAAAATACTAATAATAATAAGACGTTTCTTAACTCAAAAAGCAGTGGCGTATTTACGGGGGGGCTCAGGGGGCCCGGACCCCCCCAGAAATGTATTTTTAATTTTTAGTAACTGAATAAGCACATTAACAAACCACACACCACTCGGTCACCGTTCGAAAACCTAGAGGATTTGCACACCAAAGTTTGTCGGACCCTCATTGAAATAATTTAATAATTTTCACACCAATAACCAGGTTCTCGAACGCAACCCTAATGTGTCAGGGTGATTTCGAACGCACACCAAGATAAAACAGAGACAGAAATGTCTGATGGAAGAAAAAAATAGGAGTTAGACAGAGACAGAGGGGGATCAATCGGATCAATATATTCGATCCGTCACATTGATGTCGTCACTTCTGTAGGAAATTTTCGTTTCACTACCCCCGCTCAAGAAAGATAATTAATTTTTTCTACTCGCATGCGCAAAGTAGTAACTTTGCACACTCATTTGCGTGCGCAAAATTGAACTTTGCGCACAGAACCTCTTTGCGCACTGAGCACTCATTTTTGCTACGCATAATTAACGTATTTATTCTAGATTCTCAATGTTCTGATGGTTTCCATGGATTAATTAATATTAAAAAAAAGGGGCTGAATTTAGCGCTTAGTGGATATCCCATAATAGGTCTGTTTAGGTCTATAAACCTAGCAGTCGCAAGGTGGAAAAAAACTTCGGGAACTATATAATAATTGGGTCCTTTTTAGGTGCTAATTAGGGCCAGTGTTGCCAGGTTGCTTTCATAAAAAGTAACTGGTTCGTCTTTAAAATGGTAATAGATTTTAAAAAATGGTAATAGATTTTTACAGCTGGCATTCTTCTATAAAAAATAAAACGTGATTCGTAAAAAAAAAATATTAAAGATATATTTGGATAATGGATAATGATTTGGACAGGCCCTACGATTCTCATCTTAAAACTATAAAAATGTACTTAGAACTTCTTTTAGGACATAAAAAGTCGATATATTTGATGATACGAGCAGAAACTGCATAACAAAACATACAGGGTGTCCCAGGGAAAACAGTCCACCCCGATTTATTGGATTTTGGATCAGAATCTGGAAAAACGCTCGGACAAGTCGATTTTTGATTTGAGGGGGAACTATTTTTCAGTTTTTTTCATCCCCGTAGCTTCAACCCCCTAGCTAGGGACTAAAACAATAGTCTATTTCCAAGATTTTGACAAGCTGTCATTTCGTTACGGATGAAAATAATGAGATGAAATTCTAGGGCCATAAAGAACTCGATGAGACCTTTAAAAAGAGGTATGACACGACCCCTATTCCCTATTCAAATTTGGGGGGTTGTTCTACGGGAATGAAAAAAACTGAAAAATATTTCCCCCTCAAATCAAAAATCGACGTGTCTGAGCGTTTTCCCAGATTCCCATCCCAAATTTGATAAATCGGGGTGGACTATTTTCCCTGGGACACCCTGTATAATAAAAAGGTAATAGAATTTTTGAAAAGGTAAAAAGGTAATAAACTCCTGTAAAAAGTAACAGATCTGTTACAATTGTAATAGACTGGCAACACTGATTAGGGCCTCTAATTAAAAATTAGGTGCTCCATTAGTTTTTGAGAAAATCAAAAAAAAACTAAGGGACTGCTAGGTTTATGAAAGCTAGTAGTCCTCTACAGGGTGTTCCGAAATTAATGCACCAAATTTTTATGGCATATTCTACGTCGAAAATAAGCCCTAGTTACCTATATAAACATATGTCCGGAAACGCTTCCTTTCCGAGATACAGGGTGTTGAAATTCTAAAAAAAAAAAACTATTTTTTTTTAATCATAATTCATACCACTTTGAAATTTTGTACACTGCTTTCAAGCAGCAAAAGACATTTTCTGATGTGAAATATTAAAAAAAAAACCAGTGACGTCACAAAACTAATTCGAAACTTTAGGTGTTTAATGTTTAACATTTTTATCATAATTTCACCATGAATCAAAATGGTTTTTTAGTGCAGTGACGCACCATTTTCTTCTTAAAAAATATTTCTTACAAATCTGGTAGGACGCCACTGATAATTTAAAAAATAGTTATTTATGCAACAAGTGTGTAAAGTAAACCTTTTTTCGTGCGACAATCACATGAGTGAAAAAAGGTGCTTTACGCACGTATTGCATACAAAATTTTTTCTACTACCAATCAAATATGTGTGAAAAATTAAATTTAGACAAATACTTTACGCACTAGTGCGTGAAGTATTTTCACTTTACGCACTAGTGTGTGAAGTAATTTACCAGAAAAATACTAAATTGACAGTGTCAACGTCTGTCATTGACATTACTTTACGCACTAGTTTGTGAAGTGAATTACTTTACGCACTAGTGCGTGAAGTGAAATTTTACGTCTTCTGAATAGTGTGTAAAGTGAGTACTTTACGCACGGTAGTAGAAAAAAATATTTTCACATCAAAAAATGTCTTTTGCTGCTTGAAAGCAGTGTACAAAATTTCAATGAAATATCCAGAGTGGTTTGAAACTTATGATAAAAACATTTTTTTCTTAGAATTTCAACATCCGGTATCTCGGAAAGCAAGCATTTCCAGGCATATGTTTATATAGGTAACTGGGGTTTATTTTCGACGTGGAATATGCCATAACAATTTGGTGCATTAATTTCGGAACACCCTGTATAGTGAAAAATATTTTTCCAAAATTTTCTTTTGTATCAGAATTAGGTGCTTTTTAGGTGCTCCTAAATAGTAGAAGAAAAAATAGAATTGATTGATTATTAATTGAGTTACAGATTTTTTTTTAAAATTATTAGTGGACTGCTAGAATTAATTCATAAACCTACCAGTCCCTTACTTTTTCTCGAGGTTTTTCTCAATTTTCTCAAAAACTAAAGGAGCACCTAATTTTCAATTAGAGGCCCTAATTAGCACCTAAAAATCACCTAAATATTATATAGATCCCGAAGTTTTTTTGCCATTCTAACACACCAACAAGTAGACGTAAAGCCAGCAGTCCACTAATAATTTTAAAAAAAAATCTGTAACTCAGTTAATAATTAATCAATTCTATTTTTTCTTCGACTATTTAGGAGCACCTAAAAAGCACCTAATTCTGATACAAAAAAAAATTTTAGAAAAATATTTTTTACTGTAGGGGACTACTAGTTTCCATAAACCTAGCAATCCCTTAGGTTTTTTTGATTTCCTCAATATCTAGAGGAGCACCTAATTTTTAATTAGAGGCCCTAATTAGCACCTAAAAAGCACCTAATTATTATATAGATCCCGAAGTTTTTTGGAAAAATATTTTTTCTACTACCGTGCGTAAAGTACTCACTTTACGCACTATTCAGAAGATGTATAATTTCACTTCACGCACTAGTGCGTAAAGTAATTCACTTCACACACTAGTGCGTAAAGTAATGTCAATGACAGATGTCAACATTGTCAATTTGGCATTTTTCTGGTAGATTACTTCACGCACTAGTGCGTGAAGTGAAAATTCTTCACGCACTAGTGCGTAAAGTATTTGTCCAAATTTATTTTTTTACACATATTTGATTGGTAGTAGAAAAAATTTTGTATGCAATACGTGCGTAAAGCACCTTTTTTCACGAATGTGAATTTTGACGCACGAGCCGAAGGCGAGTGCGACAATCACATGAGTTCACTTTACACACTTGTTGCATAAATGAGAGGTGGTAGACGCTTTTTACTCATTGGGCGTCGACCGGTGAGATACCACCATGCTAGAATTGAGTAGCGCAAAGTGGTATCACCACGTTCCGCTACTGCGCTGGCAGTCCGGTTCCAACAATGAGTAACAGATAGCATGATGGCGCCTCAAGGATCAAAATATTCCGGAGGTAAAATACCCGACCACTCGGATCTCCGGGCGTCGGGTGATCCTGGGGGTCCTTCATGCAAAGATATTAAGAGAAGATCAAAAACTCAACTCAGAATTGATTTTAGCAATATAAGAGGAATAAGTACAAATATGAATTCAGTTCACCAACATCTTGAAGAACAAAGACCTGACATCCTTGTTCTCACTGAAACTAAAATCAGTTCTGCAACACCTATTGTGAACTATCTTTATCCCGGCTATGACCTACACCACCGATTTCGACATAATTTTGGGATCTGTGTGTACATTAAAAATGACCTTTCATGTCATCGAGTGGAGAAGCTAGAACTAGCGAACCTTGATATCATATGGCTAAAATTCACCTCAAAGTCATCGACCAAGTTTATCTGCTGCCTCTACCGACCGCCAAGTAACACCGATTACCAAAACTTTTTCGCGACATTATCCGAAAGCTGTGATAGTATACAGTCAAACTATCCACAGGCGGAAATTGTCTTTTTAGGCGATTTCAACGTCCACAATATACCCTGGCTGAAACACCACAACAAAACAGATAACGAAGGCAGAGAAGCAGAAGCTTTCGCCATAAGTTGTGGTCTAACGCAGCTTGTCGATGAACCTACCCGTATCTCAGAAAGGGGCGAATTTGCAGCGCTTTTAGACTTGTTCCTAACCACCAATCCTGACTCGTACACAATTCAAGTAGATGCTCCACTTGGTTCGTCCGATCATAAACTTATAATAACAAAGTGCGAAATGCTCATCCCACCAAGCCTACAACCACTTCCTCGTTAAATGTGGCACTATAAATCGGCAAAATGGAATGACCTAAAACAGTATTACCTGGATTTTCCATGGCAAGAGGTTTGCTTTAAAACAGCTGATCCCACTATTTGCTGTAATGAAATAACACAAGTAATCTTATCTGGAATGGACGCATATATCCCACATACAACTAAACGTAGAGCTAATGCAAAACCTTGGTTCAACAGCCAGTGTCAAACGGCTGTACAGAAAAAACACAGAGCATATAACTTTTGGAAACGACAACAAACCGCTTAAAACCACACAGAATTTATAGAAGCCAGAAATAGTTGCAAAATTACTATTGACTCCGCTAAAGAAACATACAATCAAAGAATAAAAAACAGGTTGCTGAATTGTCCAAGTAGTTCTAGGTCTTTTTGGTCTCTTGCAAAAGCTGTTGGATCTAACTTCACCAAGTCATCCATACCACCACTTACAGATAAAAATAATCACTTAGCCACAACATCAGAGGAAAAAGCCAATATGCTTGCCCAAATGTTTTCCTCCAACTCCAACCTAACAGTGCCAAACGGAAAAACTCCACCGTTCATTGAAAGGGTTTCCCATAGTATGCCAGAGGTACCCTTTTGTCACAGAGAAATACGAAAATCCCTTAAAAAGCTGGATACAAACAAAGCAATGGGTCCGGATGGCATTCCCGCAATAGTACTCAAAAATTGCGCCAACGAACTCACCCCAACTTTCGCAAAATTATTCAATTTGTCTTACAGGCAAGGAGTATATCCATCATCATGGAAGTCTGCCGCAGTACAACCCATTCCAAAGAAAGGAAAAAAGACAGATCCGTTAAACTATAGACCAATTGCTCTACTTCCGGTGATATCAAAAGTAATGGAAAGAGTTGTGAACAATCACCTAACCAAGTACTTGGAAAAGTACAAAATTATCAACGATAAGCAATACGGATTTCGAAAATATAGGTCAACTGTCGATTTACTTACATACGTCACTCACTTATGGCAAAAAGCGATTGAGTTGCGGGGTGAAACAAGAACAATTGCCTTAGATATATCTAAAGCATTCGACAAAGTTTGGCATGAAAATCTGCTCAACAAGCTCAAAGCAATGGGATTATCGCCGAAACTTTGCACTTGGTTTGAAAGGTACCTAAAGGACAGATCCATTTATGTTTCACTGGATGGCCAGAACTCCAACTCTTACCAAATAAATGCTGGTGTGCCACAGGGAGCAATCCTTTCGCCAACTCTTTTTCTGATTTACAATGACCTCATAGATAAAACAGTAAATCCACTTTATTGCTTTGCAGACGATGGCAATGTAGTCTCCTCACTCATACCACCCACAGGTCTTTCCGCACGTGAATTCCATCATCTTAGACTAACTCAAATATCGCAGATAAATAACGACCTGGAGATAATAGAGGACTGGGGTAACAAAAACCTTGTACAGTTCAACGCGCAGAAAACCCAAGCAGCTCTGTTTTCAAAAAAGACCAGCACCGGTGAGCCAAACATCATGCTATCTGGAAGTGCTGTCACATTACAGAGTCAGTTGAACATCTTGGGGGTTACTGCAGAGACCAACATGTCTTGGCACAGTCACGTGGCAGATATTGCTAAAAGGGCCTCCCAAAAGCTGGGGGTGCTATTTCGTACAAGACATCTGTACACACCAAGCCAATTGCTGACACTCTACAAAGCCCAGATTCGACCAACTATGGAGTACTGCTCACATATATGGAGTGCAGCACCCAAACATACCTTAATGCTTTTGAATACCGTGCAAAAACGAGCTATCAAGCTGATCAATGACCCCGCACTTACTCGTAACTTGGATGGTCTCGAACATCGCAGATCTGTGGGCGATTTATCTCTCTTCTACAGGTACTATCACGGAAAATGCTCTGAAGAGTTGGCACGTATGATTCCACCGAGAGTAGCACCTACCAGGCGAACCCGTCAAACAGACGGTAACCATGAATTTACTGTCAAACTAGAGGCACCAAGAACCTCATTATATCAGAATTCATATCTCTGGAGAACAGCATCGCTGTGGAATAAACTCCCTGCGACGGTTTTCCCTGCAGGTTACAACCTGAACCGTTTCAAGACCAACATACACCGACATTTCCGCGCACTTGCCGCTTCTCGAGCGTGATAGGACATTTCCTTGCGAGTGCGCATATCCGTAAAAAAAAAAACTATTTCACTATAGGGGACTACTAGCTTTCATAAACCTAGCAATCCCTTGGTTTTTTTTAATTTTTTCAAAAACTAGAGGAGCACCTAATTTTTAATTAGAGGTCCTAATTAGCACCTAAAAAGCACCTAATTATTATAAAGATCCGGAAGTTTTTTTCGAAAAATATTTTTCACTATAGGGGACTACTAGCTTTCATAAACTTAGCAATCCCTTAGTTT
Organism: Ceutorhynchus assimilis; assembly: GCA_917834065.1. NCBI lineage: Eukaryota > Metazoa > Arthropoda > Insecta > Coleoptera > Curculionidae > Ceutorhynchus > Ceutorhynchus assimilis. The sequence goes on from OU892281.1 coordinate 14,147,433, forward strand.
TTTTTTGATTTTCTCAAAAACTAGAGGAGCACCTAATTTTTAATTAGAGGCCCTAATTAGCACCTAAAAAGCACCCAATTATTATATAGTTCCCGAAGTTTTTTTCCACCTTGGGACTGCTAGGTTTATAGACCTGGTCTGTTTCTGCAGAAATCACAAACCAGTCAGCGTGAATTTCATTGGTTGAAACTAGTTTTCTGACTGTTTTCAACCAATGAAATTTGTTCTGACTGGTTTGTGATTTCTGCAGAAACAGACCTATTGCTTCAAGTTTCTAGTATGGTTTACCTTGGAACCTCCACTAAAAATCATCAAAAACTAAATTTCTCATTTTAGGGATAGGAAAAGTATGTTACGATAATAGACAAAATTGAAATAAAGTCTGTTTTTTTTTAAAGATAAAAGTCAAAATGACATTCTGTTCGCAATACAATGTAAAATTGTCAATGCTTTCCTTTGAATATAAAACTACAGGAAGGAGCGTTGTCTATCTGTCACTACAAACAAAAAAGGGACGGAAGCGGCCATATTGAGCCTCCAAGTTTGACTCATCATTTGTTTTGGTGGTTCGCTGTGTCCTCATTCAAGTGGATGTTTAATGGATTTTAGCGGTTTTAAGTGATAATAAGCACTGGGATTAGTGCGAAAAGAGTGAGTCATAATACTGACAATCATATTTAAATAAATATACGCCACTGCCAAACCGGAAACACTAGTCGGCCATATGCAACCTCCACATATTCTGGTCCCGCAGATTCCAGGTTATGCTCCTTCCTGTTGTTTTATATTCAAAGATGCTTTCAAATTTTTTATGTAGATAAGGCTAGTGTTGCCAACATATTTACCTACTAAATTTTTGACTTGGGGAATTAGCTTTAAAAAAAAACATACTTTACTAGTTCTTTTTGGTTAAAGCCATGTCAAATTTTTTTAAAATATTTGTATATTTTTTGAAAAATGCTGTGAAGACATTGTAAATTTGGGTTCGAATTTGTATGCGACTGTGTAAAACAAAAGCAGTGCTCTATACTAAATTCACAACTTTTAAGACACTTGGGCCCCCCCCCCCCAGATGAAAATCGTAAATACGCCAATGTCAAAAAGTAAATACAAACAACACTGTATTATCATATATTACACAATTAGATGAGTTAACAGCCTATATTTCAGCCTATTATGCGAGGTCACGGATGATCTCACAAATGCTGTGTAGGCCTATAAACCTATAAACCTGAAGTTAATGCTGTTTTTTGTATGTTGTCCAGAATGGGCAAAAGTCCGATGGGAACTTTTGGTTTTTACTTCCCTGAGCATTTCGCCACTTGGTCGAGTTCTTATTGATAACATTGTTGGTGAGCTTCCAAACTTGCCAATTTGCTGTTGGGATCTCCAATGTTTTGTGTGGCTCTTTAAATATTGTTTCTTGTGGCTCTTCAAATATTTGATCTTTGGGGAGATCACTATAAGCTGTTGAAGCCATAATGCTCTTAAAAATATGATTAAGACCATAAGGTTTTTTGAAATGAGGATAGAAATTGTTAATTTTTCCATTCCGCTTGCTTGATTTTTTTTCCATATAAACAATTTCGCGTTGAATTCTCCCGTTATTTAATACATACTTAAATTAATAATGAAGCCCAAACAAACAAAAAAACCTACTCTCTCGCAAGCATGAAATATTAATTGGAACATGAAAATGAAGAATTTGCCGTATAATAGATGCTCCAGGGATTCTTTCAGATATATTAACAGCTATTGCGATTTAGCATAAAAGTCTAATAAACCTGAGCAATTTGCATTATAAGGAAATTATTATGTGAAAATTTGTGTCAGGTTGAGGATATTACCAACAAAAACAAAAATGTTAGATAATAATTTGATTATGAAAGAATTAAAATTTGTCAAAATCGGTTGTTTTGTTCAAAATATTTCCACCTTGACGATGTTTTGTGAAAGATTCTCACTTACCTAACAAACCAAAATAATGACAGCGAAAAGTAAATTTGTTTTACATGAATAATGGCTTCAAGGGATAATTAGTAATAAAAAGTATTACTAATTAAAATTTTGGTTGAGGCAAAAGCCAATATTGTTAAATAATTATTTTGTTGATGAGCAGAAGAAAAAACTTTCTTTGGTACTTACACTTATCGTAATTTAATAGCCCATTAATGAAATTTAAGTAATTTTTATTTTATTAAGGCTCTCAATCTGAAAGAAAGCCATTCACACCTACAATAATTGAAAACCGGATTAAAATGGTCAGGTACTTTCAAATTAGCACTGAATCATCTTCTAAATATGCAATATAATAAAAATCACAATTATTTAACACAAAAAAAAAGAGAAAGCTTTCTAATAAGAAAAATTAATTGGGCAGAGCAAGCACAATAATTTATTTGTATTACTTAGTTTTTTTCTGTACCTAATTTACTTTTTAAGAAGCAGTTGAGCAATACAAATATATAATTGAGAAAACCTCATTCGAATTAAGAACTCTTACACAACTAATAAAATCCTTGGATCTTGGAGCTTCATTAATCAAAATATAATAGGTAATTAGACTTTAAATGCAAACCAGAATAATAGTTCACAAAACCAGGATAAAAATCTATAAAAGAGGCCGATTGTTTCAAATCACTTTCACTGAAAGGTAAAAGGAGAATCATTGTCTGGCCATCAGGAAAGGACGATGACTAAATTTATTACATCTGTTAGCCTTCGATAAAATAGTTTTTGTTAGAATAAAAGTGCCCATCAACCATATAGGTACCTTTCATTTATTTTGAGAGGCTTATTACAATCTAAACATGAACAGATTTTGTATTCAAATTTAAAAACTCTTAAATCTGTTTGGATTATGAATATCCCCAATTAGTTCTAAAAGTGCCAAATATTGCATTTAATTTTTTTCATATAATGTCCATCTCTTATCTGCTTTGATTTAATTTAAGATATTATCACCTCTTGTTGCATAAAGAATAATCTTCTTTTTTTTTCAAGTCGTTGATAAGTATTTATTAAGATTTTTGGGGAAATGCAACAGACCGCGGAAAGGTCGACTTTCTTTTTGTTTCAGGTCTCGCCAAAGAATACTATTAATTAACATTGTCTGTGAATGTGTCACCTTTTTGTCTTGCGGAACTTGGCATAATCTAAATGTGTTGGAATTCAGTGGCATAATTATTGGGTGAAGGATTTCGATGATTATTTAAAAATTTAGAATCGTAGAAAAGTTAGCACTAAATCAAAAATATGCACAAAAATACCATAATTTATTGTTGTTTTTAATGTTGCGAATGTTGATTTTAAAGGTCGCAATTAACACCATTGTTAGTTTTATGTGCAATATTGGCTAAAACATTCACTTAATATTTTTGACATAGAGTGTGTGAGGATTGGGCAACTCAAGATCCGAACAGTTGGATTAAAGTTTTCAAATATAATATCTAAACTTCACAAGACATGATTGTCCTTTGAGATTTATTCTTTTCTGAGCTAATTTGAAGTGATAATTTAAAATCAATCACTACATCATCTACAATAATATGGTATGTATTATCAAATTTGAAAATCGACGTTCCGTCTTTGGCCCACTTTGTCAGAAAAAAATAAGATTCAATTTTTGGATTTTCATTAAAAGATGCCGGTGTAAACCCAGTCATTTCGATTGAGTTGATTCAGAGCGCCATTTATGACCAATCAAGTCAACTATAGAAATTGCATGTGCTAGCTTTGGGTGCGTTTACATCAGAATAAAGGAGGGCTGAAGCAAAAGTTTGGGAATTTTTGGTTTATTGAAAATGTTCAATTTCAACGGCTGAATTGCTTAGAAAATAATCTAGCTATCAAGCTCAATTTAACACGGATTTATAGAGAATTTCATGCTCTTTTCAACGGTGTATAATTTATTTTGATTTGCTCGAATATTAATAAAAATATTAGCCATTATTCTTAAACTTTTCAGAATTTTTAAAAAATTAAGATTTCTTTTTTTTTCTATTTAAAATGGTCATTTGAAGATGATACATTGTTTTTTGACTAGTTTAGAACCGCTCTTTCGATTGGGAAAGTCAAAGTTTAAAAAATATAAAAAATAAAAATTTTGATTTTTTTTCGAAGAGTTTCCCCTTTGGATTCTTATTTCGAAATACAGTAGAACCCCGATTATTCGGAAATTATGGGTGGACCTCTGCGGGACGAGCGCAGCGAGTTCCGCAGCCATCTTCTCACCAATATACTGTTGAACTGTTCAAATAAGACACTCACCTGAAATGTGTAATTTTTAAACTAATGAGAATAACTCACATTTGAGTAAGTCAGTTTAGTATCGTAATTACACAACATATTGATGAATAGATGGCTGCGGAACTGGCTGCGCTCGTCTCGCAGAGGTCCACCCATAAGTTCCGCAATAATCCATTTGTACTTGAATAACTTGTCACATTATATTAAGAGTTTGGTAAAGTAACATTACTAATTCCTGTTAATAGGCAAATTGATAAAAAGTGGATAACCTTGCTGACTTTATATAATAAGTTATTGGTCAAGTACATATAAGTGGGTTATTGCGGAACTAATAAGTGGAACTCTGCGGGACGAGCGCAGCGAGTTCCGCAGCCATCTACTCACCAATATACTGTTGAATTGTTCAAATAAGACACTCACCTGAAACGTGTACTTTTTAAACTAATGAAAATAACTCACATTTGAGTGAGTCAGGTTAGTATCATAATTAAACATATCGATGAATAGATGACGCACACGGTCCACCCATAAGTGCCGCAACAATGCACTCGTTTGTACTTGAATAATTTGTCACATTATATTACTAGTTTGGTAAAGTAACATTACTAATTCCTGTGAAAAGGCAAATTGACAAAAACAGGATAATCTCACAGGGTGTTTTTTTTGTATATATTGACACCCCACCTACAGCCTTCACCTTTACAAGTAGATGAAAGGTGTAAATACAAAAGTTGTACAGTATCGGCTAAATTTTTTATACCTCAAATTTTACCCATAGCTTCTGTGCCCATAGCTTTCACCTGTACAGGTAGAATGGTTTACAAAATCAGAAGTAGGATATAATTTTTACCTACGAGCGTGCGGTAAAGTGCACTTTACCGCACGTATTTGCAAATGGAAAGTAGCACTTTACCGCACACTATGCGGTAAAGTTAACTTTACAGCATAGTGTGCGGTAAAGTTAACTTTACAGCATAGTATGCGATAAAGTGGACTACAAAGTGTGCGGTAAAGTGCACTTTACCGCACGTATTTGCAAATGGAAAGTAGCACTTTACCGCACACTATGCGGTAAAGTTAACTTTACAGCATAGTGTGCGGTAAAGTAGAATTTGATATTTATAATCAAAAATCCTTTTTTTTTCCAGAAAATGGATTTTTGATAATTTCTAAATCTAATCTTATTTCATTAATTAATCTGATTCAATAATTAATTTCATCAATGCCCTTTTTTGGAGATGTAGATGCTCATAGGTAAAATTTTGTACCTAACACATGCGGAAAGTGCCTTTACCGCCCTTAACGGCTCGACCGAACTCCGCTTCGCGTCGTTCGGTCAACTGCCGTTGCGTGCGGTAAAGTATCACTTTCCGCATTTGTTAGGTAAATAACTATTACAATTTTTGGAGCTGAATATATCGTCGTTAATTTCACAAAGTGACTCAAAAAAACTCTGATTTGAGATACGATTTGGAATCGGGGCATTGTGCTCTTCAAAAATATAGAATGAAATATAGGGCATTCCATTTGAAAAAAGCTGAAAGCATGCAAAATTTCACATTTCCGACTTTCAAATTTTGTTTCTGATCATGGTTTCTAAAAATTCAGCCAAAACTTTTGTATTTACACCTTTCTTCTACCTGTAAAGGTAAAGGCTGTAGGTAGGGTGTCAATATATAAAAAAACACCCTGTATATTTCAGAAACTTGGTTAATACGGAGTATGAATGTACGTACCTCCGATAATCAGGATTTTTGGGTCTTTAGACTGGCTCGGTTAATCCATAGCTCGGATAATTGCGACTAGGAAAATCATCAGGGTTCTACTCTGTATTTAAGCTTCAATATCTTAAAATCCGTGGAAGATATTGAATCAAAATTTTCAGGAATTGTCGTTCCTATTAAGCTCTAGAAAACCTCTATTTAAAAATATTTTCAGGTTTATGGTTTTTGAGAAAATTGAGTTTGAAATTTTTGACTAAATTTCTACTAAAATTCAACCTTGAGGCTCAATTGCTCAAGAAGTATTTGAGCTATTAAACTCAATTTAGCACAGATTTATAGAGAATTTGATGTTATTTCTGACAATGTATAATTTATTTTGATTAATGCAAATTTTATTGGGAATATTGACAATTTTTCTCAACCTTGTCGTAATTCAAAAAAAAATCAGAACCAAAATATTAAATTTTCTTTTTGATTTTTTTTTTCTCTGTAAAGTGCTCATGTGGAAAAGATGTTAGGGTTTTTTTCGACTAACTCAGACCCGCTCTATCGGTTGGAAAAGTCAAAATTCGATGAAAAATAAAAATTTTGATTTTTTTCATAGAGTACCTACCCCCTCTGGATTCTTATTTCAAAATCTTAAAGCTTCAATGTCTTGAAATCCCTGAAAGATATTGAATTAAAATTTTCAGGAATTGAAGCTCCTATCAAGCTCTTTAAAATCTGTATTTTCTAGGTTTATAGTTTTTGAGAAAATTGACTTTGAAGTTTTTGACTAAATGTCGACTAAAATTCAACTTTGAGGCTCAATTGCTCGAAAAGTATTCGAGATATTAAATTCAATTCAGCACAGATTTATAGAGAATTTATTGCTCTTTCTGACAATGTATAATTGATTTTGATTTGTTCAAATTTTAATGGAATTATTGGCAATATTTCTTAACCTTGATTGGTTTTAATTGAAGCCTAACTACGTCAAAATCAGTTGACAATTGACAGAGTTATGAGCCAAAATATGAAGCGATGTCAAAAAACCAAGTATGCCTTGTAATTTTTTTTGCGGGAATTTTAAATCCTTGCAGCTGCCAAACTATTGAAGTCGCGTCAAAACTTCACCATAGAATTCAATTGGCTTCAATTGAAGTCTAACTACGCAGAATTAATTGACAATTGACAGAGTTATGAACCGAAATGTAAAACTAATTCACAAGTACACTAGGTTTCGAGAATGCAGCAACCCTGACGCACAAACGTCAAATAATTTGACATCCAAAGTAGGCCTTGTAAAATTATTTTTGACAGTTGATACAAAATGGCGTCTTTTTGTTTCGAGGACTTCGAGCCCGAAGGGCCGGAGTATTTATAATTACGAGCCCGTAGGGCGAGAGTGTTTTTGATTGCGAGCCCGAAGGGCCGGAGTTTTTATAGTTTCACGCCCTATGGGTTCGAAATCTAAAAAACTCCCGCCCTACGAGCGGTTGACAATTGACAGGGTTATGAGCCAAAATATGAAGTGATGTCAAAAAACCGAATAGGCCTTGTAATTTTTTTGTGCGGTAACTTTAGAGCCTTATAACTGTCAAACTATCGAAGCTGCAACGAAACTTCAAATTAGTGATTTGTAGAGGATTCAATTGGTTTCATGATTCAAAAACAAATCAAAATTAAATTTTCTTTTTGATTTTTTTTTCTATTTAAAGTGGTCAAGTGGAAAAGATGTTAGGATTTTTTTTCGACTAATTCAGAGCCGCTCTATCGATTGGGAAAGTTAAAATTCGGAAAATATGAAAACTTTTGAATTTTTTTCAAAGAGTATACCTACCCTCTGGATTCTTATTTCAAAATTTCAATAACTTGAAAAATATTGAATCAAAATTTTCAGGAATTGTAGCTCCTATTAAGCTCTATTAAATTTTTATTGTAAACTATTTCCACGTTTATAGTGTTTGAGAAAATTGAGTTAGAAGTTTTTGACTAAATGTCGACTAAAATTCAAATTTGAGGCTCAATTGCTCAAAAAGTAATTGAGTTATCAAACTCAATTTTACACAAATTTATAGTGAATTTAATTCTCTTTCTGAAAGTATATAATTTATTTTGATCAACGACAAAAATAATCGGAAAATGCATAATAGAATCATCAAATGTCCACGAATTTTATTGAAAATTTGTTACAGTATACGCTATTTTTAGTATAATAATACCCTGAAGCTTTTTAGAATGGAAGACACGAAAGGGCATCATGATGATGACACGTATATAATGAATAGTTATCATCAATTCATATTTTACCTTGTGTAATAATATGAATAAACAAAAAAAAAACATTCACTTAATAAAACTCGCCCAAAAAGAACTACATTACAACGTGTAATAATAATTTCGTATATGTACCCATCATCATCATCATCCGCGGTGCGCCATTCTAAAAAGTGTCAAGAGGGGGTCCCAGTAGTCGAATTTAAACTATAAAAAGTTGAGATATAGTTTAAATCAGTGTCTCACACCTGACCGATATACAACACAATATTTGGATAAAATGAAGCCTTTTCTGGTAAGTTTATTATAGTGAAAGTTTCAACCCTATAGAATGGTTAGAGGTTGGAAAAGTGAAGTGATTTTAAACAGTGAATTTTTGAAAATTGAATTGTGCAGATTGTTTCGTGTTTTTTTTTTATGTAGCCAATTATTTGTGACTGTGTTTGACTGCAAAATCAGTTTTCTCAAAAATATTTTTTACTTGAAAATCATACATTGCAATAGAGCTTTATTTCCACTTTAATCAACTAATATTTTTACATTGACATTTTCTTATTATTTTATTTCTTTTTTATTTTCATATACCTACTGATCCAAAAAATGCAAGGTAATTTCATAAACCTACTCTTGTTATATTTTAACTTTCATTGTATACTGTGCTGAGATTATAGGTTTTACACTTTGCAGTCATCAGCAGATATTTCCTGAAATAATTGTGCCTGGGAATTTTAATTTCACGATTTGTGCTTCTATTTTTTTCTATTAAATGTCATTTAAATTTCAAATGCATGTATCAAGTGATGATGAGAGATAAGAGACAAAAAAAAACTCATTCTCTTTCGTCAAACGTTAACATTTAAATTTATGAATTGTATCATTGTATCTTTAGCTTTTATTCTCCAATAATTATTTTATCATTTTCCAGTTCGCATTCTTCGTTGCTTTTGCCTCAGCCCGTCCTGAACCACCAGTGGGCTACAACTACCCATCACCTTCGTCCGGAGGTCACAGTATCGGTGGAGGCCTCGGAGGAGGTCATGGTATCGGCGGAGGCCTTGGAGGAGGTCACAGTGGCGGCGGAGGTTTTGGTGGAGGACTAGGAGGAGGACTCGGCGGAGGATTAGGAGGAGGACTCGGCGGAGGACTTGGCGGAGGTTACTCCGTAGGAGGAGGTAGTGGAGGAGGTTTCGGCGGAGGTCACTCTTTAGGAGGAGGATTCGATGGCTCCTCAGGCGGTTCAGGATTCGGCGGCGGAGCCGGTTTCGGTGGTGGAGCAGGTGCTGGTTACAGTGCAGGACCCACAGTACACAAACACGTCTACGTTCACGTCGCTCCTGAAGAACCCCAAGAACAACAAGCGCCCAGAGTACATTCTCTAGCCGCCCCACAAAAACACTACAAAATCATTTTCATCAAGGCACCAAGCGCGCCCAATCAACAAGCTCCAATCATTCCAGCCCAACCTCAAAACGAAGAGAAGACTTTGGTTTACGTTTTGGTTAAGAAACCAGAAGAACAACAAGATATCGTTATCCCAAGCCCTGCACCAACGCAACCCAGCAAACCAGAAGTTTACTTCATCCGTTACAAGACCCAAAAGGAACAAGGAGGTGCTGGAGGTTACGCTGGTGCCGGTGCTGGAGTTTCTGGTGCTGGAGGTGATTTATCTGGTGTCGATCTGTCCGGTCATGGTGCTGGCGATCTTGGCGGTGCCCAAGGAGGTTCATTCTCAAGCGGAGGTTCTTTGGAAGGTACTGTTGTAGGCGGTTCAGGTGGTTCTTCCTCCAAATACGGCCCACCCGGTTACCACAAATAAATCATTTAAATTCAACACCATTCCACTTACGGGTATTTTTTAAATACACATTATATAATTTATTTTTTCAAATAGGCTGACAATAATTGTTTATAATGAGATGTATCTGATCCTGTGATGGGAGTATTTGTGATGTTTTGAGGACACTTAATCCTTTGATTTTCTGTATATAGTCAACTTATTTTATATTTTCGCTTTTATAATGCTCATTAGATTTTAAGAAACGGTGACAAATTATTTTTGAATAAAGTTTATTTTTTTATGTTTACTTTTTGTTGTTTTGATTAAAATTCAAAGAATGCTGGTGTTGCATCAAAAAAAGGTAAAAGTTTTCAAGGATTCTTAATATTGGTATCACGCCCACCATCTAACGATGAACGCCGATTAATTTTGCTTTTGGCCTAATTACAAAACTGGTCAATTTAAATTCTAATTTGTTTTCAATATTTTCGGCTTTCAAAATAGAAAATTATTTAAATTGACTCATTACGCAATAGCGTTATTTCATATTTGATGAAATATTAAAGGTTTGAGTTGGCCAACCCAAATAGTTACTCTCAGACAATTTGTTGATGAGAAGGTGATGGACACTATCGGAGGTCTTGGACATCAATCTTTTGTTCCTTTTCAATGCTGATACCACCAAAATCTAGTCCCTGATAGCACAAATGGTACGATGGACGTTTTTTTGATGTCCGTTCAATGTCGAAACTTCCTATAGGTATGGTACTAATAACTAATAAGTATGTTTACATAAAAAAAGTCATATAAGAGACGTTATTGGTAATTGTTGGACGTTCTTGGATATTTTAAAGCACGTCCAGTGGACCTTCTGAGAGACGCTATTTAAACGTTTCTAAAATGTTGGTATTTAGACGTTTATATCAAGTTTGAAGTTGTAGCATTTGCATTAGAATAAAGCATCCACTGGACGTTCTCAGCTTCTGCAACTAACGTTTCATATATACGTTCTGACGTCCAATCGGATCAAGATCCAGGAATAATCAAAAATTGAAATTGAACAAATTCTGACGCCATTTTGTAGCTCCCTATTGTCATAAAACAATTTATAATCAAAAATAAAATGGCGGATTTATGGTAGCAAGAATCTAAAAGAGTTACTACATTGAAGAATTGATTGAGTGATTATTCCCGGCATTTAATTCGAATCAAAAGTCATATAAATGTTTCTATTGGTCATGGTCAGTTTTTGAGCGGCCATTTTGTGGTCTCCCAGCTACTTCCAAATCAGGAGTCATGAAATATTTTTCACCTAGGTATCATTAGACAAAAATGTCAAAAATCCTGGATGAATAAAATAGACCGATTTTGTATGAAACCGCATTTTCCAGAAAATTCGCAAATATATCAAGATTTCCAAATAATATGAAAATGTTTTTGTCGTTTAAATCCATGTAAATTATACATCGAAGACATTTCTTGCAAAACAATGTTTCTAAAAACAATATAAGTATTCTTTATTGTTAACTTTCTGAATGGTCAATTGTTGTTACAGTTAGGCGAAATTTCGTTTTAAATGCATCACGGTGCAAAGACGATGACGCAATGAAAATGTCCCAGAGTGAAAGTAAAATGTTGAACATGATGAGGTTCTTGCTAAAAATGATCCAATTTTCACGCTCGGTACGTGAGGATCTCAATCTTTGATATAAGTTTTATTGCAAAAGCTGTGACCTCACCGAATTCATTACCAATCAATGTTTATTCAGTAAAAATAACTAAAAATTACAAAACGCTACTAATTCGTGCTTTGGTACTTTCTTTCTCCTTCAAGTTTAGAACCAGATTGCTTAAATTGGATTTTTATCGTTGCACCATCGGCAAAGCGCCCGTCTTTATATAATGCGAATTATAACCGATAGATGTTTGTATCTTTTTATCTGCAATTGCAACATTTTGGCACCTTAAAATGTAGGCCGATGATTTATTGGTTTATCAATGATCTCTTCTTCTAATGCCTGATGAAAACTACCAGCATGATTTGATTTTATCAGAATAGTAAATCAATCTGAAACCTCATTATATTTTAAATCACTCGTAGAATGAGATGATTGAGATTACCCTTTTTTTAGAAGAGTTAGAAAACATTTGTATCTTCATACAAATCTTTGGAGAAAAAAATCTCTATGAGCATTGCCTAATAAAATATCATCTCAAAACGATGGACAAAGCAAAAAAGTCTTTAATTTGACTTCTTTTCCATTTGGCTTCATAAAACAAAATAGATTCTCTAAGATATCGCTACACTCTATCAGGCTGGCTCTGGCACCGGTTTATCACAAAAATGTTGTAGTTCCTTAGTCTATGGTTAATTTTAGGAACATGAAATTTGATAAGATTAATAAATTCACATATTCTGTATATTTAGTTTCATCGACTACATGGAAAATAAAAAGTAAGGATTGAACTGCCCTTTTCCTACTCAGATACCTACTAAATCTTGAAGGTTTCCAACATAATTCCATATGACACTAGCAGAGGAAATATACGATATACATGATATTGTTTGAATTACAAATATCTCAAAAATTTCTTTTGGACTTTTTCTATCAAGTCTTTATTGCAGTCAGCTGCAGGTGACCAGATACTACATGCATACTCCAAGTGGGGCCTGACGAAGGCATAATAGAGCTTTATTATTATTATAGCGTATTAATTTTATGAAAATGTTTGGCATTTCTAGTTATGAAGCCCAAGACACTAAATGCCCTATTAACAACTTTCTGATAGTGCAAATTAAATTTCATGTTGGATTGGAAAGTCACTTCCAGGTCCTCACAGCGGTCCCTTCTTGCGAGCATATCAGCATCCAAATTATAACTGTATTCTAGATATTGGCGACGCCTTGTGTACGTCATACAGAAGCATTTACTGACATTCAAAAACATTTTGTTGTCGGCAAACCAGGCACTGACAATGGATAAATCGTTCTGAAGAAATTAACAATCTGCCTGCGGAGAGACCACTCTGAAGATCTTGAAATCATCAATAAACAGTCAGAATTTCCAATACAGTCAGGTAGGTCATTTATGAATATTGTAAAGAGTAGGGGAGATGAATTGCTGCCCAGAGCTAAACTATTGCTCAGATAGTTCCATGCCAGTGCAAACAGTAGGGCCTGTATGACAAATAAGACTTGATGAGTTTGAAAGATTTTTCAGTCAATCCTGTAAGAATCAATTTTTGGATTAGTTTGGGTTTGGCTCCCGAACAGTACCTAGGGCTTGTATGACAAATAAGACTTGATAAGTGTAAAAGATCTTTCAGTCAATCCTGTAGGAATCAATTTTTGGGGAAGTAGGTGGTGATCAACTTTATAGAACGCCTTCTCTGCATCAGTGTAGATTACATCCAACTGCAAACCACTATCAATCGCAGCAAAGGCTGCATTTGCATACTCACATAGATTGGATACTATCGATTTGCCAGAGATGAAGCCACGCTTTTACCTAACAATATGTTTCTCAAACAATTTAGAGAATTGATTACACAATGGGGTTAAGAATACTAATAGGCCTATAGTTTCCAACATCTGTTGTGCTTTCCTTTTCATGAATTAGAATAACAGATTTCTTGAATACTTCCGGAAAGACACCAGTGTTTATGGCACAGTTGAAAATATGAGTGAGGTGCCAATGCATCAGCACACCCCTTGAAGATGTATGCAGGTATTTTGTCAGTGCCCACTGACTTCTTGGGTTTTAGTTTGTTTATACTGTTCAAGACATCCTCAGACATCTCCTCAGGAGAATAGAAGTTGCACCAATTGATATTGACTGAGCTACCCTCATTTGCATCTGCAGGCTCGAAAACATTGTCAAAGTAGTAGGTATGCAAATGCATTGGCAATCTCAAAACTACCAATATAAGGCTCGTTATTATATTTCACCTCATTAGGCACTCCCGTTTCCTTGCTTTTCGAGTTGATGTATCCCCAAAAGCTGCTGGGATCTATATCTGCATTTTGCTCAATGAAAGTTTGATATGCCAACAATTCCTGCCTAGTCTGAGACTTAACGACACTTCTGAGCTCCTTGTACTCAGTGGAGTGAGCCCTATTTTCATGCGATTTATTTATTAGTCTAATTTTTTTAACAAGATCAGGAGAGAACCAGTGCGGAAATTTTGGCCTATCACTACTAGCTTTTGTTGCCGTCTTTCTTTGTATAAAGTGACTTACATTATTGCATTAATCTAAATTATTCAGATGCATGAATTGAGACAGCAGGACACCACTTATCACACACCTTCGACTTCTAGTCGAATGTTCTGGAGAACAATAAGCTGACAATCCTGTCAATTCCTACCGGCCTTTTTTTTCTTGTTTTTGCAAATTGGCTGTTCTAGTTCTACTTCTCCCTTGTCTACAATTTTTGGATATCGAGAATTGACTGTTTTCGAACTATGTACTTAATAAATAAGTTATCTGCCCTGCCGATGCCGGATTTAACTTGAATTAAATTTGAAAGCAAAAGTTGGTAGGTATACTTCTGGGCAATTTTCTTCAAGAGCTATTTGATCCTGGACCGATTCTATTTGCTATAGGTACCTTTACACCAATGAAGCAAATAATAGCAGTACCCGTGTATAATATGAAGGTAGGTAGTTACATTAAAAAAAAAATAATGAAAATGGCTTGCACAAGTAATTTTGACAATTTTTGCCGCCAGAATAATGATCATTTTCAAAATTAGGATTATTCGAGAATTTTCATCACATTGTAGGTACCACCTTGGATCCTTAAAAAAAAATCCCCTTTTCTACAGTAGAAAAACAATGGGAAAAATGTTAATTTCAGCAAATAAGCAAATGATACGATTTTTATTTCGATTATGATAATCCATGAATCATCACTGAAAAATATCTAGAACAAAAAATGTTATGAAGTTGGTAATAAAAAAAAGGGTCCCGGATAATGTAAATAAACTCCGACAAATACATTAAATTTTGCCCAGTTGAGAAAAATTTGCCACAGTAGGTGCAGAGTAGATAGCTGGCAGTGCCAAAGTTTGGCAGTATCTATAATATCTTTATAGACAAATCGGCACTAATCGGTAATCGACTATTTATTTACAGTCGTGGAAGAATAACATATTTAAAAAATAATTAAGCATTTCGTTCGTTTCAGTGTGTTATAATTATTCTTAACTGAAATTTTCCAAGAATTGATTAGTGTACAAATTAATAAATTTCGAAATACCAACAACTAAGTATTTATTGCCTTTTGATCAATTATTCTCGAATGATAAACCCTTAATTTTTCTGATAGAAACGCAAAATGGAGAAGGAATATATATACAACATTAAAAGGCTAATTGATGAATTTGATTATAATAAATAAGTAGTGTGAGGCGTGATACTGGAACACCGAGACGTTGTTGGTAAGCTACCTACTTATTCGGGTAAGTATTTCATGTTCTATATATTGCAATTTCCATGTTAGCATATTTTTCGAAAGCACTTATTGAAATGTAGAAATTCATTATCAAACAAGAATAAAAATGTTAGAAAGACGCCCTAGAATTTTTATTCTATTTTTAATAATGAATTCAAAATACTCGG
The DNA here is from genome assembly GCA_917834065.1 of Ceutorhynchus assimilis. NCBI lineage: Eukaryota > Metazoa > Arthropoda > Insecta > Coleoptera > Curculionidae > Ceutorhynchus > Ceutorhynchus assimilis. The sequence continues at coordinate 14,163,063 of OU892281.1, forward strand.
GATAGAGAAGCTTTTCCTACATTAAAATGGACAAAGGTCCTTATTCATATACAGGGTGTCCCAAAAAGATACCGACAAACTTTAAAGGGTAGTAAGGGACATCAAAACAAGCATTTTTGTTTATATAAACATATGTCCGCAAATGAGTCATTTGGGCTGTAGAGTAAAAAAACTGTTCGGTACTTTTATTCTTCGCAATAATTTAATCACTGTTTACTTATTGATTTTGCTTTATTAACAAATAAATTAGGGTTTACAATAATTGTTGAAAATGTTGACCATTTACTTCAATGTAAAGATTGCACCGTCGGTCGGTCGGGTCATTAATAGACAACTAAGTTAATTACGGCAACTAATCACAAATAATAAATTTCACGACGATCCCAAGGTAGGAATTTTCGAAATGTTTTTGATAAAGAAATGTTTTCGCGTCTTAAAAATAAACAAAATTGCAACCACAAATGTTTAGCAAATATACTGGTGGCCAACTAAATAAAAAACCGAGTAAAATTTTTTTTAAATTAGTTGGGTATGATTTAAATAGTTTTTTTGCTCTACAGCCCAAACGGCTCATTTGCGGATACATGTTTATATAAACAAAAATGCTTGTTTTGATGTCCCTTATTACCCCTCAAAGTTTGTCGGTATCTTTTTGGGACACCCTGTATATGTTTCTAGAGGATCAGTGCAAATATGTTTTTTGTGTGTGTCTAGTTTAAGGTTGGGATGTTTCCAGGTGTGCTTTTTCTATTCTAATAAATCCAATTTGTCATTATTCTTTTCGGGTAGGTCATTTTATAAGCTGGAAAGTCTTCGCAGTTTTCTGGACCATCTGCCCTCAATCTAGCAACATGTCTGGCAGATTTCGTCAGCAGATTTTTGCTCTGGATACACTTCAAATGACCATCTTCAATGACTAAGAACTCTTGGTTGGTAGTTAAGGCAGAGAATTCAGATTAACGTATGCTGGCTGGTGTATCTAAAAAGGTAATTTGTTGGTTCAATACTAAAATTTAACTACTAAAAAGTTTATATGTATATTCAAGTTTTTAACAAGGTTTTTTATGAGCTATGCAGAGCTGTCACAAATACTGGTAAATAGTATTTCTAATACCAAGTATCAATTACAGGAAATTCATGTTGCAAGTACAAATACTAAATACTTTCAATTTAAAAAGTACTTCAAGTTTCAAGTACTTTAATTTAGTACTTGATTTTTTCAAGTAAAATAATTCAAATACTCTGTAAGTATTTCAAGTACTTAATTAAATATTTGAAATACCTATGTGTATTTGAAATATTAAGAAGTACTTCAAGTACCCACTAAAAAGGAATTCAAATTATTCAATGATTTTTTTAAAAATTGTATTGAAAGCTGAAAATATACAGGGTGTTCCTAAACATCATGTACAAACCGAAGGGAATGATTCTTTGGTTTATTTTATGACTAAAATTTCAGCATAAATCCACAAACGCTCCGTTACCGCTCTACAGGGTGTTCAAATTTTAATGTATTCATATTGAAAATGAACAAGAATATGGCGGCGAAGGCGTGGCTTTATTCTAGATTCCTATTGAAAATGAGCAAAAATTTGGCGGCGCCGGCGGGACCTCTATTGTCGTGACTGTAGGTAGAAAAGGTTTATTGAGTCACTGTAGTTTCATCTAGTAAATTACAGAGATTTGTCTTTTAATTTTTTTCTCAATAAGGGTCGGTGGTACGAAAAAACTACAAGAGCACAAAAAGTTTCTAAATAAGGTAAGAAAATTATTTTGCTTTTTAGAATCTACCAGCGGCGCACCGCAAAAAAAATTGGGGGCAGAAAAGGGGGCATGACCCCTAAAAAAACATCACTCTGTAAATTCTGGCAAACGTTTGACACGTGCAATCATTTAGCTCTTATTGCGTAACCTATATTCCAAATTTGAGCTAAATCCCTCAAAAATTGCAGGAGCTATAAACTAAAAAAAAGCTAAAAAAATATTAAAATTTCAACACCCTGTAGATCGGTAACCAAGCGTTTGCAAACCTATGTTTGTTAGAAATTTTAGTCTTAAAATAAGCCAAAGAATCAACCCCTTCCATTTGTACATGATATTTAGGAACACCCTGTATATTGTTATACCTCTAAAAAAGTACTACAGAGATTCTAGATTCCAAGATTCCAGTTGCAGATTGTAGTTACTTTCAATTTAACGATTTGAAATTTATCTAGAAAAGATTGATTAAGTGCATTGGGATTGTTATGCCTTCGACGTGTGTTCACTATTTCTGCAAAACTAAAAAGTCTTTCTACAGGGATGACAGAAGACACGTATTCGTATTGTACCTATGGAAAACTTCTTTTATGACAGGAAACCTATCCAAGGATTTTATATCTATACTGGTATCCTCTGCATATTGAAAAATTTCCAGTTCGAATTTTCTTTTATTGTTATTTCAAAGAATCTCCAGGGAGTGGAAACCATCCAGTTCAAAAAAATCGTCAGTCATATCTACTGTAGGACATGTTAATTTCACATTTGGTGAAGTATTTGAATTACTTTCTAAGGTATTTCAAATGCTTTTCATTTTCTGGGGTATTTGAAATATTTTAAGTATTTTGAGTACAAATGTCCAGTATTTGAATTACTTTTTTTGTAAATCCAAGTACCAAATACAAATACTTTATTTAAAGTAATTGCAGAATCAAGTACAAATATTCAAAAACAAAAGTATTTGAATTAAAGTACTTCAAATACTAAAAAGTAATTGAAATACATTCTCCAAGTAATTTACTGAAGTATTGACAGCTCTGGAGCTATGATCCTAACTGCCTTTCAGGCACGCCACACAGGTCCTAGAAAAAATATATGCTTTTATCAACCTTCCAGAGGAGTTACATTCTGCTTTTTCTTTTTCAGGTGTGACAGGTACAGGAACTAGAACTTTGGTAAGCTACTTCTGAATCTGAATTGTTGGCATCAAACTTAAACTTAAAAACTACCAACCAATGCCGGCCCTTATATATCCGCAAATCCATTCATGTACAATCTAGAATACACGCGATAACTCTCCTTCTCGAAAACAGCGCAAAAATCCCGAATCTAGAATAATTGGATTCTTGACACACTGACGGACGTTATAGTATCTATAATTGAATCATATTATTCAGATTAACTAAGTAGGTCCTCTAAGATCGTCTCATTTTTAATAACAATCAAATCATCATTATCGTTTTTTCGAGCCAAAATTTTTTCATTCCATATTTGAAGCCATGATTTTTGAGTTGTAACTCTGCCCTTTTGAATAGCTGGTAAGTTTGTTGAGTTAGTTCTTCGTCCAAAAAGATATAACCAGTTGACTCACCTAGACCCACAGCTCTACTTATGCTATGCGACTCTTCTTCACACGTGCATCAATGATTAGTTTCCGAGTTTTCCACATTAAGTACAACCTTTATACTGTTGCCCTTTGTAGGCATGTATTTGATGCTGCTGACGACGGCCTCTGGCACGTTGGCGTCGATATAGGCAAAAACCTTTTTTAATTTTATTCCTCCTTTTGCAATTAACCGGTTACACAAATATTGGATTTTATTTTGTTTTGATCCAGAATGTTATGGTTATCCTTGATACTCCTTGGAGATTTCAGTAATCATGTTTAACATTACCTTAGACCTTGCTTTTTCCTCCTCATATTTTTCGTCTGGCATTGGACTTTGGAACATTTGGCTGTAAATGTTTCCAATAACTTTCTCTTTTTACTATTTGAAATTGCGTTTCACCGATATCCAGGACAACAATTCATGGTTTGATTATTTCTTTTTGGTATTTGGTGTCCCCTGGGGAGGCCGTCCACCTTAATAGGTTAGGATCCCATTTGTTACACGATTATACTATTTAAGGTAAGTGTAGCAGTGGGGCACTACCGAATGCCGGCGAGAAATGGTTGAATTATGATTTGCTGCTGGGTATCAGCTGCACAATGTGGTTTCAAGTGAATTCAGCCCAATATGAGACGTTAATAAAATAGCTGAATGCTCAACAACTTTGCCAGGCAAAATTGTTTTCGTTTTTTGCGGATGAAGAGTTAAGTGATCATGTTCTATATTGTAGCAGAAATGTTCTTGTTTGAAGAAGATTATCCCAGAAGAGGAAGAGTGCAAGTACCTATGCTTTTTTTTATTGTATCTAGTTAAGCACATAAATTCTTACTTACAATCCCGCTATGAAACTTGATTCACACTGTATGTTTCAAAAATATACTTATTTTTAGTTTAAACTTAGGCTTGAATAGGTAGGTACTTAACAAAGAAAATTAAAATCAATATAAACCCCTTAATGCAAACAGGTAAATATCACGAAAGCTGCATTTATAATGCATCAGCCAATTAATAGAGCTTTTTTTGAATGACTGACACATGATATTTTCGTTTATTTTTATGTCAGTCAATATGAAAAGGTTAAGCTCGTCATAAAAAAAACACTAGCGATTGGATACTTACTTTAATAATTGATTACCTACTAAAACATGAAAAAAGGGCAATCAGGCTGCCTGATTTGATAATAAATTTATAAAAGTGTGACTCAGAATTCGGTCGTAATACAGTCAAGAAATAGTCTGCCATCTCGTGCACATTTTCAAAAGCTTTGGTAGTACCACAGTCGCCGGATTTGAAGACTCACAATGGCAAACAGATGTCGCTACAATCTAAAAAGCTCATATGTGTTAGAGATTTCTTGGATTGGTGCCTACTAAGTAAATTTAATATTTTCTAAAAAAAGATAGGGCTAATAGAGTCTACCATTATTCCACCCCTAAGTTCTCAACTACCTACCTATAAAATTCTGCAAATTTTTTTAACAAAACTTCAGCTACTCAGTTTCCTAAAGTAGAAATTGCTCTTAGCAAAGTTTCTCTTAGTATCTCAGAATTTTAATTCTTGAGACATTTACTTATTAATTCCTTAATGCTTATTGATGCAGCTGAAAAATATCCACTAAGTAACCCTTTTACCATCCACCACTAAAAAGTCGGTACCTGCTCTTGGGAAAAAAAACCTTCTCAAAGAATATCCTCTTTGCATAATTACATTTTTCGAACCGTAGCAGCAGGTCAATAATAATTTGAAAGTTGACAAAAGGGCCTTTACCCAAAATACTTTTGCAAAAAAAAATAATATGCCACATTTCATAAATTTTACCTGAGAAAAGGGTTTCAAGGATTAGTCTAGGCGAAGGGCAATGATATTTCCGTTTAAATTTCTATATAAGCTTTCTTTGGGATTTTTTGCAGCCTTTAGAAATAACAGAACAAAATTGGAAAACGAGAAGAAAAAAAACTCCAAAGCAAAATAAGAGTTTGATTTTAAAGTCACTCGAACTATAACAATTGCTTTGCATATTTTATGATTATTGGCCATGCTTCTGCCATTTACTTTTTATGGTTTGCCATTTAGTCAACCGAAATTGGTACGTTTTTATTGCCCTTTAACCCGTACCTGGTAGCACATTTCGGTAAGTTCTAGAAAGGTAAAGGGCCCATACCAGAACCGGACCAGCTTTTGAGAATACAACCAAACTACTTTACTCGGTCAAAATTCGAGTTTCCAAAAAGTCCATCTCTGTCCAAAGGCCTTTTGGCAACGGTTAAGTCCATAAATTATAATTTATTAGCAATTCTAGTGCAATTTTTGGCTTTTGGGTTGCAATTTGTTGTAATAAATTAACTACGCCTGGTGATTTTCAAATAGAAGAGTTCCTTGGAATTTTTTCATGTAGATTTTTTTTTTAAATCCAGGAAGTGTGATATTCGATACTTTAACAAAAATCCTAATTTATTAGCTCTATTCGTTTTAATTTTGCGCTCAAACATTCTAAAAAACTATGCACCCGTGTTAGGAGCCGATAAATCAACCTTGGAGGGTAGACACATGTATTGACCTGTTTTAAAATAATATGCTAGAGAAGGATTTTTTGAGAGCAAAAGATATTATTTTCAGGGACACAATCAAGAGTCGGTAATAATCAAAAGATGGACTATTTTCCGTTCTTATTTCCTCTAGAAGAAATATCCATCCAATCAAAAGCCGATAACAATCCAAATTTGAATTATTCTGGCTCTTGGTTTCCTTTAGAAAAATTTTCTATCAAATCAAGAGCCGATAATAATCAAATCAAATAAGCTTTATTGTCTGAAAAGTGCAAATACTGGAAAAATGAACACAAGAAAACATTTAAAAACACAACTATTGACATGATAAACAGAGTAGATAAAATGATGATAAACAAAGTCAAAATTGATCAGCAAAGTACTCTACTAAGGTATAATATGCCTTGTCAATCAGCAAAGCTTTTACAGCATGCTTAAATTTCTTGATAGGCTGTATGATTTACAGTAATTGGTTATACATTTTTCTGGCATTATAAATGATGGAGTTTTTTTTATCAAAGTGGAGTGTGGTATAGGCAATGGCAACATTCCAACTTGTCTGGTGTTGTAAGGACCACCGCCCACTGTCCAGGTATGATGCCCTTTGTGCACTAAAGAAACTGTTTCCAGTATATAGAGACCTGTTAGAGTAAGAATTTTATGCCTGATAAACAAAGGCCTGCAAGAATCTCTAATACCAGCTTTGCAGATATACCTTATGGCACGCTTCTGCAACACAAAAACGGAGTTCAGTGAATATTGGCTAGAGTTTCCCCAGAAAGGAATACCATATCTGATGCGGGATTCCACCAAAGAAAAGTAAACTGTACGAGACATACTTATATCAAATTCACGTGACACAACTCTCACAACAAAACAGCCAGTTGCCAACTTTGAGCAAAGATCCAAGATGTGGGCCTTGAAACATAACTTGCTATCTATACATAAACCCAAAAATTTAACATCTGTGCAATTTGAAATTTTATTTGTGTCAAGGGCTATGTCAGGCAAAGAACCATTGAATTGTAAAATATTTGTCTTGGAAATATTAAGAGGATCAAAACTATGCCACAATATAGTGGTGTCATCTGCAAATAACGTGAATGTACCCTTAATCCTGGAGTGTGGCAATGTCATTAACGTAAAGTAAGAACAGAATAGGTCCTAGTATGGAGCCCTGTGGCACTCCGGAGGGAACAGTCAGTTCGCTAGATTCGGAACCTCGCACATCCACCCTCTGTGTTCTTCCGCTCAAGTAAGACTTGAACCAGGCAAGAGCAGTACCCCGAAAACCATACACCTCAAGCTTTTGAAGCAGTATTCTGTGATTAACGCAGTCAAACGCTTTTGAAAGATCACAGAACACTGCTGCAGCCTGTTCTCTCTCATTTAGTCTCAGATATAGGTTATGTAGGAAAGAAAATACCGCGTCGTTCGTGGTTTTCCCTGCTCGAAATCCGTACTGAGACACACTCAAAATTCCATGCCCATCAATGAATGAGTAACCACTTCACCAACTTTTCGACTATTTTTGAAAGTGTGGTTAATAATGAGATGGGTCTAAAATTAGCGGGAGACTCAGTGTCACCATTTTTGAAAATTGGGATAACTATCGACTTTTTCAATGAGTTTGGGAAAATTCCCCTTAAGAAAGAGATGTTAATGGCATCAGCCAGAGCACTGATTGTACAATCAGGAAGGTGCTGAAAAATCTTGAGAGAAATTCCGTCCCCCTCGACTGCAGTTTTATTTTTTATATCACTGAAGATGGTCCGAAGTTCGCCCGAATCAGTTGGCCAAAGGTAGAACGAGTCGGTTATATAGGTACCTATCCTTCAAATAATCCAACGGATTGGTAATTGGGGAAATATTTGTAGCCAGGTCTCCAGCTATAGTGCAAAAATAATTATTGAAAACATTTGGTTCCACCGAAGTTTGGATTCCACTTTTGACATTTTTGTTTCTGAGATCATTAACGATTTTCCAACTCTCTTTTTGCTTATTACTTGCTCTGGTTAAACGATCCTTGCAATAAGAGTTTTTTGCAAGCCGCAAGGTTTTTCTATAAATATTTCGGTATTTGTTAGAATATGCTAAAAAAAAGGCATTATGTGAATAATTTTTCCGCACAGTATGCAAAAATCTTAGATTTTTTGCTGAAACTTTGATACCGCGTGAGATCCATGGCTTTTTGCACTTTTTTCTTATTATTCTCAAAGGAAAACTATCATTAAAAACTACCACTATCAGTTCATGAAACTTCTCCAGGGGATCCCCCTCACTCAAGATATCTGGCCAATTGACATCTAAGCAAGCATTTTGAAACCTTCTGAAACTACTCCTACAAAAAATTCTCCCTCGTTTCCCCGGTAGTACAGATTTATTTACATTGCAGGGTATAGTACACAAAACAGCCTCATGGTCAGAAATACCTGTATTTACTACTTCGCAGAAGACTTCCTCATACCCGCTTGAACAGACAAAATCCAAAATAGAGGACGAAAATTTGGATATTCTAGTAGGACTATTTACATGCATTTTCAAATTAACAGACTTCAGCAAATTACGAAGTTCAAGGGTGTATTGATTGTCTTCGTTGTCATAGTCTATATTAAAGTCGCCTGTTAAAATTACATTATATCTAGGACAAAACTCTGACACGAGTACTTCCAGTCTTTCCACAAATAGACGCTCGCCGCACAGAGGCGATCTGTACAAACATAAAACAAAAAGAAAATTCAAATTTTTTCTCCACCATCATGTTGTCATACTTATTCACACTAGCAAAATAATATTTCTTCTACTACCGTGCGTAAAGTACTCACTTTACGCACTATTCAGAAGATGTAAAATTCCACTTCACGCACTGGTGCGTAAAGCAACTCACTTCACACACTAGTGCGTAAAGTAATGTCAATGACAGATGTTGACAACTGTTAATTTAGTATTTTTCTGGTAAATAACTCCACACACTAGTGCGTAAAGTAAAAATACTTAAAGTATTTGTCTAAAAACTATTTTTTGAACATATTTGATTAGTAGGTAGTAGAAAAAATTTTGTATGCAATACGTGCGTAAAGCTTCTTTTTTTTTTTACACACTTGTTGCATAAATAACTATTTTAAACAGCTCGTGATTTACTAATATCATTGTACCTCCATGTTGGAGGGTGTCCCTACAATAGCATGACAACAGTTCATAATTTTCAACAAATATTGGTTCATTGGGCTTAAGTCAATGCTCTGTTAGGCAAATTATATTGGGAAAACTACAGCTATCAAGAAACACAGAAAGTTCATCTATTTTATTACGGATGGATTGAACATTCAAAAGAAGTAGGGAAATATTACCATCATTTAACCTAAAAAATCATTATCACTTGAATTATGTGCTGGATTGATTTCTTACAATTCCATGGTATTACCAGTCACGCTCTCATTTGAGGAAGTTGAGCCATCTGTTGGTATCAAACCAACATCACTATCACAGACACATGGGTTACCCTGCGTTACTATCGATTTGTTGTCATCTTCATGGGCTAGTGGTGTTGAAATTGAGATGGGTTTAGACACCAAGCCACTACATTTTACATATAAGCTCAAAAGCTTACAAAAGGAATTCTTGCCAAGCTTATAGTGGTTATTTTTTCTAAAATTTTCTATAATTCTGAGAGAGTAATAGTTGTGAGCTCTAGAAGAACCCAAACAATTGTGTAATTCTCGGTTTAAGACTCTGCTCTGGATTGAATCAGTATCATATCTGAGACAAAAAATGAGGTTAGTGGTTTTTCCCAAAATTCCGAGCTATCTGAGAAGAGGTAATGCTATCCGCTGACTAATATTTAAAGCAATAACAGCATGATCATTCTGATTTTATGATGTTGTCTCTTGAATAACCTTATAGCAAATCTCCCTGAGGGGTGCATTTGAACAAACAATACCTCTGATGTCATAGAGCCTTGCATCTAGAAGCATATTCAAGAGGCCTGAGCAACCTCTTGCCGCTTGATCCCCCATAACAAGAACCCTCCGTTTTCCATTTGTGTTATTGGCCGCACGACACTCAGGTGGTAGAGCAGTGACGGAATTTAGTCCAGAATTTTCAACTGAGCTGTTAATCAGGGCTCCTGGAGGGATAGGTACGTGGAGAAGCCACAGCCGACTCTGAGACAACGGAAAATTTCAAAGAGTTCCTAAGCTCATATAACTCTTTGCTTGCCCTCTTGAAATCTTCGACACAACCTCGTTTTCTTTTGATAAGGTTTCTATACTTGTCATATAAGGTTGCCCTTAAGACACATAAGTTCACTTATTTCTTCCATAAATCTTTTAGCCTTATCTTGCTGGCCCTGCGCCTCAGCCAGCAACTGGCTGTTCCTCTCCATCAGCTTCAAAATCTCCCTATTTAAACTTTTTTTTTCTTCTTCAAGACTCCTTATCTTTTCCTCAGCATGCCTGTTGGCAGCGAGAGCTGAGTCCTGAAAATCAACAGAACTCCTCTGAAGTCGATTAATGAGCTTCTCCTTCTCTTTATTGCTAGTCTCCAAATATTTTATCCTGGTCATCATTTCTTCCCTCAAGTCCTCTAACTCCTGCCCTAAATTATCAATTTGAGTATCTTTGTTGTTTGATTCTACTCTAACCCTGTCATATGCCTCCAAAAGTACTTTGAAATCTGGCAGATCTTTCAAGGTTAATCTACAGTTCCCACACATGAATATGAGATTTCTTTGGCTGAGAGCAATTGCGTGAGCCTCTGTTGTGCTGATTTTTGCACATTTTTTGCATAATGGAACTTTACATGTATCACAATAAGCTCCAAATACTTCGTCCTCATTTGGCCTGGATTTAAGTACGCAGGATCTGTTGCATTCAGAACAATTGAGGGGATTCATGATAATTTATTTTTAAGCCAATTCCTATTTTTAAGCATCAAGAATAGAAATAACAACTAATCTACACAGGTGAAAAATTTCTTCATAAAAAATCAAAAATTGGTCTAATAGGTACTGGCTCTTGATTGTTTTTAGTTTGAAAACTAAATTTGGGCTTTGAAGCATCATTTGGCTCATGATTGCCTGAAAGTTTTCCAAGAGTCAGTAAAAATCAAAATTTGAACTATTTCTGGTTCTCATTTTCCTCTGGAAGAAATATCCAACCAATCAAAAGCCGATAACAATCCAAATTTGAATAATTCTAACTCTTGGTTTTCTCTAGAAAAAATTTCTATCAAATCAAGAGCCGATAATAATCAAAAATTGATCTATTACTGGCTCTTGATTGCCTTTAGTTTGAAAATTATTGGATTCGCGCTTTGAAGCATCATTTGGCTCATAATTGCCTTGAGTGAAAGTTTTCCAAGAGCCTGCAAAAATCAAAATTTGAACTATTTCCGGTAAGAAAAAATATTCATCCAATCAAAAGCTGATAATAACTCAAATTTGAATTATTCTGGCTCTTGGTTTCCTCTAGAAAAATTTTCTATCAAATTAAGAGTCGATAATAATCAAAAATTGGTCTATTACTGGCTTTTATTGCCTTTAGTTTAAAAACTATTAGATTTGAGCTTTGAAGCATCATTTGGCTCATGATTGCCTTTAGTGAAAGTTTCCTAAGAGCCTGATGTAAAAATCAAAATTTGAACTATTCTGGGATTGTGGTTCTTGGATTTCTCTAAGAAAAATTATCAATCGAATGCTGAACTGTTAATAATCAAAACTTGGACTCTTGAACTATGAAGCACTTATAGACTATTTATCTATAGAGAACTAAGATTGGCAAAAGATAATTGAAGTATTCCCTATATCCACGGGTTTTGATTGCATCCAGAAAACTTAGGCATCTAAGGAATTAAAAGCATGTAGGAATGGTAATCAAAATTCATAAAATTGACTAAATTTAGACTTTTGATTACCTACTCTCGATTATTGACTGTGGAGGCTTTTTTTCAGCGGATCAATCAAATTCCTGTTCATTAAAACTCCTTCCTGGTGCATTTTTGAGCATTTATTTAAGGATTTTGCTAAAACAAACAAATTAAGCATAAATTTCGCCTTGACCTATAGGGGAAACTTCTAAAAATAAATTATAGAATCTCATCTTTATAAATGAGAGGAAAAACATTTTTCTGTTTTAGAAAAAGGAATCATATTCAATGGCCACCTAAATGTTATGATTTGGCCCCATTGGACTTTTTCATACGATATCAATTTACTAAATCTGTTATTATATTGTCGAATAAAGCTCAATTATTTTGTAAATAGGTTTTCCCAACATTACGTCAATGAAAATATTATAAAATTATTGAATTTTTCAAATAACAACAAATGTATTCGACTAAAGGTGGGTTTAGCCAACTAATAATGCATAATGCACAATTTTAATTCATAATCGATAATTTATAAAAGTTCACATTTAAATACACCCGTTTATACAATGCATAGTGGATAGTGGATAATTTAGTGCATAATGCGTAATTCATAAAGTTGACCAACTTTTAACTTTTACGAATTATCGATTATGCATTGTGCAAAAAACGCTAGAGCGCAAGCGTATATTTCCAAGTTTGTTTTTGTTTTGGTTTTGCTTCATAACCTCGAAATCTGGTTGTGTGTTTTCCTGTTGTTTTCAATGTTTTTTGATCCGGAATCGAGTTTTTCCGATTTTAATTATACAAATGAGATTTTTCCTGATAATATAAAGCCTAATTTATTATTTATTTCATTATTTATTATATCATGAAAAATAACAAATGTCAAACTCAAAGCTGTCTTGTTAATTCTTAATGCACAAAAATTATGCGTTGTATAAACACCACCTTTCTCTTATGCATTACGCGTTATGAATTACGCATTATCAATTATGAATTAAAATTGTGCATTATCCATTAAGAGTTGGCTAAACCCACCTTAAGTTGGTTTATTATTGATTTTCGTTTAAGAGTTTTGCAATGTATATTTTTTACGACGTGTTTATTTCTGTATGTTATTTTTTTATATGAGGCACATTACATAAAATATCGGTTGGGCAACCCATCTGTTTATCCGTTTTTTAATGTTACATAAAGATAATGAAATTTAATGACTTTCAAAATGGGTCACAGAGTAATAATGTTTGAAATAAAAATTAGTATTGGAAAAATTAGATGTTTTGCAAGATTCTTATGTCTATAGGCTATATTCAAATATAAATTATCACCAATATCAATGACAGGAACCGGAACCTATAAACGGCCAAACAAACACGAAAACCGCATAAGTAACACGTTTGCCTAATTTGTTTTATATTGTCCATCTTTAAGTAGTTCTCGATAAAGTTCTCTCGTGAACTGTTTAATGTTGACCAGAAGTCACCATAAAACATGGGGGTGATTTGTCTTTACATGTTTTTGATTTTAGCAGCTTTGGTTTCTTAGAATTTTGGAGGCCTCAATAACAAATTTAAAAATCATATATCTCAATAAAATTTAACAATATGTGGGCACTTATATAGATGACCAACACGATATTAAATTGGCACTGATTTTACGGACAGTACAATAATACCGAGAACCCTACCCTGTTGTTTTTATCATAAAGATATAAAGGCCCACCCCTATCTTATTTCATTTTTATTGATTGTATTATTTATATTTAGTTGCCATTTGGTATATTTTCGCCATTTTTCCCACTGAATATTTTCGCTGCGGGGGACGATGATGGGTTTCTATTTTGCTTCATGTATACGAAGAGGGCCGATTGTTTTGACAGGAATTTTACCGTGGGGTGAGGAGTATGATTATCGATATTGAAATCTTAATTATATTTTGTTTGGTAAGTAGGTTCTCGCTTTTAGCCCAAATTCAGAAAAATAGTCCCTTGTCCTTGGATAGGTACGACAAAAAAATGCTAAATGGCCAGCAATTAAGCTGTTTTCTGGGTACCACTTTTGAAATGGAGGTATCGAGTTTCACTTCTTGCATAAAAAAAAATCGTGTCGGTAAAGGCAAGGCATCACATCCTCTTCCTTGGGACAACATGTGGACATAGTGCTATAGGCCTAAGGGTAGTTTTGCCGACAAGAAATAAGTACGTTCGAGAATTTTTTTTCTGAGAAGTATTTTTCGATAATACGTTTACGATTTTAGGTCTCAAAACTCTTCTCATAAATCTATAATGAGGAAAATATAAAAGAATTTTACCAGAAGGAAAATATAAATTAGACCTATACTGAGGAAGGACTTGTAGAAAAAAGACTTTTTGCATTGTTCACTCCTCATGCAGCAATACCTACATTGGGAGAAATTTGGTGCAAAATTCATCCACTGCTTTATCGTCTTTTTTCCTAATGCATAAATCTAATGCGGATACTTATTTTTAATTAATAAAGCTATCGCCAGTAGATGTTCAACATTGCTGAAATCAAATGATAAGACGATGCAAATAAAGCTTCAAAAGTTTCAAATCCAATGTTTTCTCTATCATCATAGAACGTAGCATTTTCAATATTACTTTATCAGTTCACACTTGTGTTTGGTGTGTTTCTATCAACGATTTTTCTGATTGGCAAACACACGCCAAATTATTTCCGATGTTTAGTGCATTAACACTCATTAAGTTTAGATAGAGACGATAATGGATATATCAGATTTGAGGTGACAAGAAAATGCCATAGACAATTTTGAAGAAACTGCACCAATAATTTTAAAAATCAGAAGGGCCTTATTAGAAAAATGACTGTAATTATTAATAGTCTCTCGAGTAAACATTGAAGTGCGTGCAGACACATTTTTCAAATCGGAAATAGCGACTTAAACGGCAACTTATTGGTTTTTTTTGTTATTTTTAGCCGGAACTTTTAAAAGTGTGCCTGTCAAAGCTGATTGAAATCGGACAGATGTATTATTTTAAGGGCACATATGACCTTTTAACGATACGCTCCCGTTTATGTAGCAGATTTTTTTGTTTGTTTTCTAGAGCTACGCACTCCCAAAGACAAATTGGCTGATACCGAAAAAGTGTCTATGGATTGAGATATCCGTGTGGTGACAATTTAAATTTGAGAGCTATTTTTCAAAATAATACACTAGTTTTGAACAGCTTTTTTAGTTATTGCATCTTCTTCAGCTTAATCTACACAAATTCAAAAACCTTCCCCTAATCAAGCTTTTGTTGCAGAAAAAAAAATTACCATAGATAACAGATTAAAATTATTATGGATTTTGGATAACAACTGGGTTACCAAAAGCCAGATGCTCTATAATAACAAAGCCAATTTCTCATTGAGTATTCCGCACTCAACTATTGAAAGGTTTATTTTCCAAAAATACGGTTAACCCGTAAAAACTTTTAAAGGTTTTAATTTGCACGGTATTAACAGGGTTTGAACAGATGTAGGGCAAAAGTCAACCGCACAACAAAGCCCTATAAGTGATTTATATCACGATTACGTATTGAAAAACTGACCCACGGTCAACGCAAAGAATGGAATTGTGTCGGGGCAAATGTTTAATATGCGCCCTTTCCATTGTCCACTTAATGGGTACGTTTTGTCCAAAGTTAAACTTTTTGACCCCTGAATAATTGTACCGTGAATAAACATATCGGCAATTTTTCAATACTTTTACGGAAGTGTTCAGGAGAAGGGTGAAAAATTGCCCTTTTGCTCTAGGATTTATGGGGTTTTCTATTTTAATGATAATTACGAATAACGAACTTTTCACACGAGATTTTTGCAGCTTTTCAAACAACCATTGCAGTTGGATGGAATAAAATTATAAAATTTAACACTTTGGATGTTAGTCTGTGATGATCAGTGCTGTTGAAGGGTGAGTTTAGATTTAAGACTTCTTTATAACTTTGTGATGATGAAATACCACAACCTATGTAAAAAATCGTAACTTCGCTATCTCTGGTTCTTTTCCAATCAACTTTTGGTATATGTTAAAGCTGAAAGGCATTTAGATATATAAAAAATTCCTCATTCTTAAAAGTTTCACAGATTTCTAGGAAAAAAATCTAAAATTAGGCCATAGTCTGTATTGTGAAAATATCACTTAACTTAGTGTCTCTTTGGAATTAAAAAAATCGTAATTCCCCTATCTTTGGTATTTTCTCAATCAAATTTTAGTAGGTATGTTAAAGCTGAAAGGCTTCGGAATATTTTAAAAAATTCTTCATTTTCCAGAGTTTCCTAGATTTCCTGGAAAAAAATAAAAAATCAGGCCATAATCTGTATTGTAAAAATATCACTTAGTGTCTCTCTGCGATTAAAAAATCGTAACTCCGCTATCTTTGGTTTTTTATCAATCAAATTTTAGTATGTTAAAGCTAAAAGGCTTCTGGATATTTAGAAAAATTCTTGATTTTCCAAAGTTTCCCAGATTTCAAAGAAAACAATCAAAAATCAGGCTATAGTCTGTATTCTAAAAATATCACTTAGTGTCTCTCTGGGATTTTAAAAGAATCGTAACTCCGCTATCTTTGGTTTTTTTCCAATCAAATTCTGGTATGTTAAAGCTAAAAAGTTTCTGGATATACAAAAAAAATCATCATTTTCCAAAGTATCCCGAATTTCTAGAAAAAAAAAATTAAAAATTCAGGTCATAGACTGTAAGGCAAAAATATCACTGTCTTTTGGATTGAAAAAATTGTAACTCCGCTATCTTTGGTTCTTTTCCAATCAAATTTTGGTGTGTTAAAGCTGAAAGCGTCTAGATACATAAAAAAAATCTTCATTCTTCAAAGTATTTTAGATTTCCAGGAAAAAAATCTTAAGACATAGTCTGTATCATAAAAATATCACTAACTGCCTCTTTGAGAATAAAAAATCGTAACTACACTATCTTTGGTTTTTTTACAATCAAATTTTGGTATGTTGAAGCTAAAAGGCGCCTGGATATAAGTATGAAAAAAATCGTCATTCTCCAAAGTATCTTAGATTTCCAGGAAAAAAATCTCAGTACATAGTTTGTATTGTAAAAATATAACTTGTAGTAGGGGAGGTTGGGGCAAAGTGGCCCCTGGAGGCAAAGTGGATTACCTTAAATTGTCCTATATACTGATGACATAATATGCGCGCTTCTAGGCTCAGTGATTCCTCTCTTCTCTCTTGATACACAAGTAGCTAGCTGCCTTCCAGCTGCGATCAGGTACGCACGCGTTTTTTTACGGCAAGTGACAAGTTTTAACCACGCGCTTCTAATATTCAAAGGTAAGCAAACTCTAAGTATACCCACTTATAAGAATAGTTTTTCCAGTAGATATTAACCTTTTTTGAATAACATTTTATGTGTTACTAGCTGACCCGGCGAACTTCGTACCGCCTCTAAATTATTAAATACCTATTAAATGTTGTGTTAACGTATCTAGTAGCTAAATTAAATTAATTTTTTTTCGATGGTGAATTTGGCCTTGGTTGAAGAAAATTAATGTTTACTCTCTGGATCAGAAATCACCTAAAATTAAAATTCATCCCTTTTTAGGCACCTTGTGGGCATTATTCTTGTAAAGTGTATTACCAAATAAATAAACTCAGGCACAGGAATGTTCAAAGAATGTAAAGAAAACAAAAAAAAATCATCTGAATCGTCAATAACCTCTGATTCAAAAATTCATATTATTCCACACAATTAACACAGGATCAAATGTAAACAAAATAATGTCGGCCTGCACTGCCATATTGAATCACGTGATTTGGATTGCCTAATAAAATAACATAAACATAACCTATCATAATATTCACAAATTTGTACCCACCCTTTTCGAGATCGAAAACTAAATGGAGGTTTCTATCATGTATCATAGATGGCGTCATATACGGAATGGTATTACAGTGCAAATGGTATTACAACAGTGACTAAATAAGCCTTATCTACAGTGACGACAATAGAGCTCCCGCCATCATTTTGTGCCCTACCTGTTGCTACTTTTAAATATGAATATATATGATTTAAATGGACATCCATTATAAAAAAAAAGAAATACAAAGTATTTGATGTACCTCATAATAGTCATCAAATACGAGACATCAATTGTCTCTTGTCTCCACTCTGAATAGTATGTAATGAAAGAAAAGGACCGCGCAATCTGACGATAGAAGATATATATAATAATAGCGCTTTCGACTTTTGTCTCAAAACTTCTACCGATTGATCAAAAAGCGATCCGAAACGGATTCACGTGTTCGTCTTCAGCAATAAACGCTCTCAAATCTCACACGGAGCGCTATTCCTTGCTCCGTCAAATTCGATGGATCAATGATTGATCAAAACAAAACAATTAAAGTACGTTCGGCTATTGATTTCAAATAGGGTGCCCTCGCTTGGATCATAATCGCTCTCGGAGCACTTCCGCAGAGATCTATGACGTCACCGCCGAAATAGAGAGTGCTCTGGGAGCAGTAAAGCCGAAAATGCTATAAGATCATACTGTTACATCGGTTGAATGGCATTGAATGCGCAAGCAACAATAAGTTGGGTTATGTAGTGGTGAGAAGCAAAAAAAAAATTAAAATTCTTTAGGGTGGACCACTCTTATCACTTAGGGGTATAAAAAATAGCTTAAAACCTATTCTCAGACCTACCGAATATACATATAAAATGTCATAAAAATCGGTGAAGGCGTTTCGGAGGACGAATGTCGCTAAAACTGTTACATGAGAATTTTGTATATTAGATTAACATGTCTGGACAAGCAATGAAATGAAAAACAAATGTGATTGTTTATTTATTCGAATTATCTTTCGATGTATGATGGGGCAAAGTGGTTTTTCTTGTGTGAGGCAAAGTGGTCAGCATAGCCACTTTACCCCATAGTCTGAAATATATTGTTTCTAATTTCAAAGTTTCAAATATTGAACTTGTGTCACAAATAAATATAAAAGCTGCTGTTTTTTTCAATTTTTTCAGTGGTGCGAAACTGTAAACGTAAAAGCCAGCAGCACTCTTGGTCGGAGGAAAGTATGGCTGCTGCCATCCAAGACGTTAGAAACAGTATACTGACAACAAAAAGGGCAGCAATACAGTACCAAGTGCCCTTAACAACGCTTCGGAGACGAATAAAATCTAACAAGGAACCCAAAGCAGCATCGAAAAAGTTGTTGGGACGATTTAGACTTGTTTTTTTCCGCAGAACAAGAGAAGGAACTGGCTGATTTCATCTTAGAGATGGAAAGTAGGCTTTTTGGCCTTGGCACAAGGGAATTGGGCACCTTGCCTTCCAATTTGCGGAAAAAAAATAATATTGCACACACCTTCAATGAAGTTGAAGGTCTGGTAGGGCGTGATTGGATCTACGGCTTTCTAAACAGGAATAAAAATATTTCTTTGAGACTAACAGAATACACATCAGCAGCAAGAGCTTCCTCTTTTAATAAATTCAACGTTAACTCATTTTTCACTCTTTTGGAAAAAATGCTGGAAAAATACAAATTTTTACCCAGTAGAATTTTCAATTGCGACGAGACAGGTATTTCCACGGTACCGAATAGGCCTTCAAGAATATTCTCTATGAAAGGCAAAAAGCAAGTTTGCAGTCTTTCTTCCGCTAAAAGAGGCACTTTAACAACAGCCGAATTTTGTTTTAATGCAGCTGGATTTTACCGAGAGTGAGAAAATGCCTAGCACTTGAACAAGGACTTCCTCCGGAATCAATAGTCGAATATCATCCGTCTGGATGGATGCAAAGTGAAATATTTTCAGAAACCTGGTTCGAACACTTCTTAAAATATTCCAAGCCTACTGAGACTGATCCAGTGTTATTGGTTTTCGATGGACATGCTACACTTACAAAAAATTGTTTTGTATTGTAATTGTTGGTCGAAAAAGCAAGGATAAATCATGTGCAGTAATACCGCCACACACATCTCATCGTTTACAGCCCCTAGATGTAGCCTTCATGTTTCTTCTTAATTCATACTACCAACAACAGACAAAAAAATGGCTGATTAATAACCCTGGAAAGGTAATAACCTTGTATCAAGTTGGAGATTTTTTTTGAAACGCCTTCAAATGCGCAGCAACTACACAAAATGCGATTAACGGATTCAAAGCTACTGGAATTTGCCCTTTTAACCCGGATGTGCTTTCAGAAGATTTATTTAAACCGGCACAGGTTACAAATAGGGAACTAGATGAGGAACGGCCAATAACTCCTCAACCTCAGCAACAACCCGATAATCTTGAAATTAATTACTCTCCACAACCAGGTCTCTCCAACGCTAGAGCTCCGTCTCCTATGATTCACAGAGTGCAAGCTAAAAACCCACAGTCCCCATCAACTATTTTACAAAAAGCCAGTATTGAAAACTTATATTATTCACCAAAAGACATATAAGCCCTACTAAAAGCAGGCGAAGCAAGAGCTCCGAAACGAAAAATAAGGAGAGGAAAGACGATGATGCTCACATCAACCCCCAATTATGAAGAACTCAAAACTGCAGCGTATAAAACTCAAATACTCAAAGACAAAGAAAAAAAAAGTTAAAAGAGACTTAATGTCAGAGAAAAAAACATTGATGGGGAAAAAAATAATCATGGAAGAAATAACATCATCGGATAGTTCAGCTGAAGTGGAGCTAGAAGATTTTTCAAATGATTCGGATACTAGCGATCTAGAATTTTATCCTAAGCCAAAGGAATTTAATGTTGAAGAAGTTGAGACTGAAAACCTTAATACTGATGATTCTATACTAACAGAATTAACAAGTGACAAGTTGACAAAAAAACGGTATGTTGCTCAAATAACAAACATTGAAAAGACCCCAGAAACTAAAATTATTGTCTCATTTCTGCGACAATATCGGCAATCGAATGACATTAATGTTTTTCCTGATGTTAAGGACCTCAGTAAAATTCTAAAAGAAGAGATTTTGGGAAAATTAGAGTCCAGAATTTAGGATATGGCAAAATAAAGGTCGTTTAATGCAGACTGAATAGTTTCAAGAAATATTTATTTAGCGCCTGTAGAATTCAAGATGGGCAGTAAAACAGGTTTGATTCTAATTAATTGAAGCATATTTCTGGAATTTGTAAGTTAAAGGTTGTTACTTTGCCCCAACCTCCCCTACCTCTTTGAGATTGAAAAATCGTAACTCCGCTATCTTTGGCTTTTTTCCAATCAAATTTTGGTATATTAAAGCTGAAAGGCTTCTGAATATATAAAAAAAATCATCATTTTCCAAAGTTTCTCAGATTTTCTAGAAAAAAATCAAAAATCAGGCCATAATCTGTATTGTAAAAATATCACTTAGTGTCTCTTTGAGAATAAAAAATTGTAACTCCACTATTTTTGGCTTTTTTCCAATCAAATTTTGGTATGTTAAGGCTGAAAAGCTTCTGGATACTGGATATATAAAAAAATTCATTATTTTCCAAAGTTTCTCAGATTTCCTAGCAAAAAATCAAAAATCAGGCCACAATCTGTATTGTGAAAATATCACTTAGTGTCTCTCTGGGATTAAAAAATTCGTAACCCCATTATCTTTCGTTGTTTTATAACCAAATTTTAGTATGTTAAAGCTAAAAGGCTTTTGGATATATAAAAAAAGTCTTCATTTTCCAAATAAGATGTCCAGGAAAAAAATCTAAAATCAGGCCATAGTCTGTATTGTAAAAATATCACTTAATAGAGAGTTATTGGAACTAATAAATACTGCCTCGCAGTATTAAGGATCTACGTTATTTTATTAGTGCATCAGCACTATTTTTCCAAGAAAAAAACAGTTATTGGAAGACTGTAGTAGGTGCTAGAGTATTACCTTATTTTGAATTCATAATTTTGACAGCTGATAGCTATGTTTATAAATTTCAACCTCAAAAAGTGTTTATTTTTGTTTGTGATTTTCTGCTGATACCCATTTTTCGATGCTACCCACAGTAAAAGGGAAAACTACTGTAAAAAATAATAATCAACCATCCAAGGACCTTTTTTTGCAGTTATACATGTAAACCCCATACTTTGTGAGTGGCTTGCTTACATCAAGTCCTACAACTTTTCCTCTACGACTTTTCTCGGAAATGGCACGTATGCGCGTAGGCGACTCGCAAACATGTCGTTCTGACGTAGCTATGTTTCCTGATACATGTAGGTAAATCTAATTTTACGAATACTGTTTGATTTTTATGTCTAAATCAAGGAAATCAACTTGGCCGACAAAAATAATGGCAAATTGGGGGAGTCCGATACCCCCCAAAATGTCGATCTGACGTGGTTATGTTTCTTGATACATGAAAATCTAATTTCACGAATAATGTTTGATTTTTATTTCTTAATCACGGAAATCAACTTGGCCGACAAAAATAATGGCAAATTGGGGGAGTCCGATACCCCTAAAATGTTTGCGAGTCGCCTGCGCGCATACGTGCCATTTCCGAGAAAAGTCGTAGAGGAAAAGTTGTAGGACTTGATGTAAGCAAGCCACTCACAAAGTATGGGGTTTACATGTATAACTGAAAAAAAAGTTCCTTGGATGGTTGACTATAAATTTTCTAAGTAAAATTACATCATCGTCGAAAAGCGAAACGTCAAAGTCGTCCAAAATGTCAGAAATTTAAAATAAGGGAAGTTTACTGCCTTGCACTAACCATACACAAATAAAGACAAGCAGTAACTTTATCAAGGGAATCCTTATTTTCGGACCCAATTGCGCATGCGTAGATGTCAAAATAAGGCTAATTTAAATACTGCTTGTCCTTATTGCACGTCCAATAATTCTTAACTTGACTTGGGTAAACAGATGGTCACTTTAAAAATCAGCTGATTAATACTTATTATTGATTTAGAAATGAGTGTAGGACACTTCTTAGGACACATTTAATTGTATTATAATTAGGATTGGAATGTGAAATAAAAGAACCCTCATATTAGTGTTTATTTTGGAGAACTTTCATTTTATTGAATTTTTTAACCCAATTTTCAGAGTGTCAACATCAGGGCTTCTTATTCCTAGTAAGGTTTGGCTAGGAGAGTACTTTTGCTAGGTTTCCTGTTTTGTATTTAGAGCGGATACTTTCTTTCTGGAGGGCTAAAACAGGTCGCGTCCTATATTATTTATAACCCACGACCACTCTACTGAAGAGTTAGCTGGCTGCCCTATAAGAAAGTACTCCAGTATAGAAAGCATTTCGTTGGCCACCTTCTGTTATAGTAGTTCTGGTCCTGGACTGACAGTGTCTCTCTGGAATTAAAAAAATCGTAGTACCACTATCTTTGTTTTTTTCCAATCAAATTTTGATATATTGAAGCTAAAAGGCGTCTGGATATATAAAAAAATTCCTCATTCTACTCATTCTTCATCAAGTGTCACAGATTTCTTGGAAAAAAATCTAAAATCAAGCCATAGCCTGTATTGTAAAGATATCACTTAGTGTCTCTCTAGAATTAAAAAAAATCGTAACTCCACTATCTTTACTTTTTTGCCAATCAAATTTTAGTATGTTAAAGCTAAAAGGCTTCTGGATATTCAAAAATATTTCATTTTTCAAAGTTTCTCAGATTTCCTGGACAGTAATGCACCCAGGGAGGAGCCCCAGGTCGCCCCTCCAGAACTGTATTTTTACGTATAAAAAAATGTGGAAAATTCAGGGCGTGGCACTTTGACTCCTCAATATTTTTTTTTTTTTTTGATTTTCAGTCACAAGTCACAAACTATGTCGGGCCCCCCTTAAACATATTTTCTGGGTGCCTCACTGTCTAAAAGAATCACAGTATTCGACATTTCGATAAAACTCTACTGAAAAAATAAAGTCTAGACATGAAGCAGAAAAAAAAGTTCAGAATAGGGTAGGTAATTAATTCAAAAATCAAACAAAAGGTGCAACAAATTAGGAAAAATATAGCTAGAAAAAGAAGTGCAAAAAGAAAGTGGAAAAATAGACAATCAAGACAAAGAAGGAGAGTCACTGGAGAAGATTCCTTGATTTATTTAGAAAACATACTTGGATGTTGAAACAGCTTTCCAAAATGTTTGCCAAACCTATTAGAAAAATTCAATTATTCAAACTAATGAAATATCAAACAGAAACAACAAGGATAGACGAAAGAAAAAATGGAGAAATAACACAGACCTGTAAAAAGAATCATTACGACAGCTTGGATGGAAAAGGTCATAATAAACAATGGACAAGTAAAATTTGTATAAGACGAAGAAGAAAAAACTATAGTAGAACGAAGATAGGTGGATCTCCAGCTTTTCTTCAGGAATTCGTCTCCTAAACAAATAAGAAGATGTATAAAAACAAATAATCCTACAAAATACATTGTGCAGTCAAAAAAGGTCCTTTTGCCGACTTGAAGCCGTAAAATAATAAACAGTTTTTTTGAAACGTATAATTAAACCCAGCGAAGGGACAATTTTTATGACTGTTTATGATCTGTAAAATGTAAAAAAAAATGTTGCGCAAGGAATAACGGAACCCCTCTGGAGCTCTTTACCTAGACAGGGTAGTAAAACCTTTTTTTGTTGCACGCTTTTTCTATACTTACACTGAGAAAATGGGACATTATTTTGATGTTTTATAGCTTGAAAAAATTATATAATGATGACAACATTGCAAAAAATTTTTGGTGAAATTTTCCACAACGCCTTAGAAAAACAATATTTTTAACGGCCGATGACACACTTTTACTATCAACAATGTTGTTTATCCAAGAGAAGGCACCTAAAAAAATCGGTGTTTATAAAAACGTGTAGCCATTAACCTATTTCCTATGATTTTATTGCACCGTTAAAAGCGTTTTAAAAAATCGTTAAAACTGCCAGAAGCATCGCCGCGTTGCACAATATGCGCTTTCCGAAAATAGCCAAACTGCATGATGGACCAGATGTAACATTCAAAACAGATTTTTATTATATCATAATTTGCGTTTCTAATAATTATGAATTGAAATATTAGAGTTTTGAATTAATTGAAAGTTCATAGAAGTAGGTATTCCAAAAGACTTGTTGACCAGTAGATTCAAATGTGCTTGTTGCAGTTTCACGAAAAAGTCCTAAGGTGCCAAGTAAGGAAAAGAGCCGTCCAAAGTCTATATCGTCGAGCATTTAGATTGACATACATCTTTCATAATTGGAGAAGAGGAAAATAACTGATCAATCTGAGCAAAACCAGTGCTCATTAGGTATCATAAGCGTCAAAGGGAATGGATTTCACTAAATTTTAATGAGACAGTTAGATAGTTATGGCAATGAACTAACTCATTGAAATGAGTAACTTTTAACAAATTTGTTCAAGGATTCCTTCAAAATTTGCTTCATTTTTGAAATCGATTAATATTTATACAAATTTCTAACAAAAATCGATCTGTTTTCAATACGCTCCTTCCTAGAATCGACTTTCTATTTCCTTTAAAAAAAAAACCGTGCCACATTTTGCGCAATGTCCCTTTCTGCAAAAGTCAATAAACGCACTTTATCACTTTGGACTCTTTTAAAAGCTAAAAAGCGAACAAAACGACATTTTCTGACTGTAAATTATGGTCGACTACCGTCGGCCTTTTTCTGCCAACAAAAGTCATTATGGACTTTTACGGTTTGCATTGTCGCACATTTTTTTAAAAGAAAAAGTGACCAACTGACCAGCTGATCTTGGTCCTTTTTTTAGGTTCGGTCGAATGAAACCTAGAAAATAGATTATAGCTGTTGATGGATTCTAAGAAAATTTATTCCTAGATTATCAGCATCATTATAGGCTCGTGTCATTGCTATAAGCAGCCGTTTCTTTTTTCTGTCAAAATGCAAACGAGTAGGTACCGAATTTAATCTAATGTATTATTGTACCTGAATCCAATTTGATTCAGATATTGGCCCTTACGCATCTGTCGGACACTATACGAGATTGCCACCCCCGCATGAATCACTAGTAGGATCAGTAGCGGAACAAAAACATGTAACTGAAAAGGAATTTTGGTAATTTTTGGTTTTTGTTGTAATTTTGTATTGTTTTTTTACACCTTGCCTGTCCATAGATGTCCTCATCCAGTTTTCTCAATAATCCTTAGGATGTGTTCCAACACCTTCAGGTTGGTCCATTTAAAGCTTTTGTTATAATTCTCCATATAAAAATGATATTACAATATCAAAGTGGAGAATCTCAAGCTTGAATCATAAGGAACTGTAGGAGAGAAGGTTTCACTTGAGAACTACAAACTAATAGATACATTCTGAAATTAGTCCAAGAAACCATCAAGAAGTATGAGGAACTATGAAGAAGTACAAAGGGAAAATGGAAAAAGTAAACAATTATCTTCAAACAAATCCCGAAACAACCCCAAAAGCCATATCAGAGGTGTTTTCAGAATTAATTACCATCACCATGGAGGAGTTAAGCTTAAAGTTTTCAACAATAAAAATTACAAGATAAAGTTTTCAAAATGCGTTTTGTATCGACAGTTACCAGATTTCAAACCAAAATAGTGTATTTACAACAAAGAATAAGTACGTAAGCAATTTAAGGTGAATTTTTTGATTATCCAATTTTTCTGACGTCAATTTCTCAAAGATTTCGGATGCTAATCGCAGAATAATTTAGTGTATGGAGTTTGGGAGATCCCAAATGATCATCATGAAATTTTCAGCAATTCTTATTCTAGTAGAGAACTACAATCCCTGAAAATTTCAGCTCATTTGTACTTATAGTTCCAGAAATAAAATCGCGTTGAGGTGGATTTGCAAATTTTTTAATTTTCTTGAGTGCCTGTTTTCATAGATTTTGGCTTCATATCTCAAAATAATTTGGTGTATGGAGTTTGGATTAAGACACAAAATCTCAACGAAAAAAAAGGAAATTTCATCGTTTTTGTACTGAGGTAGCTACCTCATGATTTAGATTTTGGAAAACTTTGAAAGATCGTAACTTTTTTGCCATTATAGATAGTGTAGTATAACATACCCGGGTTCGCTCAGTAAGATTGAACGATGAAAATTTTTATTACCTTTTAAACAACAAATTTTCTGAAAAATGAAATGAAAAACAAATAGGACGTTGTGCAAACTTACTCAATTTTTACTTACTGGACATGCGCCCGACATAGCAAATATTTGGGAAATTTAAGGAAAGTTGTGACATGTAAAAGAAACGAAAAATTTGTGAAATGTCTACGTTATTATTAAAGTAAATCGTACCGTTCTCGACCTAGAATTCTTGAGGGGAAAGAGAACGGCAGAGAAACCCTCGATCTAACATTCCTCAAAAATAGAAACATACTGTGTCATTTTAAATAATAATTGTGAGTCAATAATTCAATAATTTAAGTCAATAAAAGCTTAAATTAGGTACCATTCTTGTTCTTGTGCTAATATTTCAATTACACACACTAGATTCAATCAACACTACCTATATTCAATACTAAAGAGTTTTTTTGTTAGCCAGTTTCCCAGCGGATACTGAGGTCCCATACGGGAAGCTACTCAGCTATAGTTGTTTTTAAGCCAATATCTCTAGATTGATTATTTCAATTTGCTAGGATATTCTCACGTCAAGGTAGGAAAATGTTAGTTAATTCAACAAGGCTCTAATGCACGTTCTGAATCCACAAAATCAAAATCTCAGCACAAAAAGACAGCACATAATTTCTTAGGTTTTAATTTACTTCTTTATCTGTGTTGTTTACAGTATGAAACGATTTTTGTTAAATACATGAACAATGCACATGTTATAAAAAAAATTATAAACAAACAAAAAAATATAAAATAAAAATGGAAAAAATGATATTTGTATAAATTGAACTTTCACAAACAAAATAATAATTAATCAACTAAGCTGTGAACGCTTCTTACACACACACGAATAAAAAATTGGATTGAATAATCAATTTTAATGCAAAATAAAAATGAAAATTGAATAATGAATAATTACAGACACGCGAAACGTTTTCTAAGGGACCAGTCCAGCTCGTTCTGTAGTCTCTCTAATGCCTAATCGCCTCTTCTCTAGCTCTCGTTCGGTTTGGTACCCTTCAGTACGCTTCATGGCGCATACAAGGTTGCAACATTTATTTTTATTCAGTAAACGTTTTTTAAAAAAAGTAATTTTTGAAGAAATATTATTTTGAATAGGTGGTTTTCCTCAATAGAAAGCTGAAATTTTCAGCGACTCTTATTCTAGTAGAGAACTACAATCCCTGAAAATTTCAGCTCATTTGTACTTATAGTTCCAGAAATAAAATCACGTAAAACAATTTGCTTTCTGACTGCCTTCTTCCATAGATTTCGGCTTCATATCTCGAAATAATGGATGTATGGAATTTGAGAAATCCCAAGGGACCATTAAGACACAAAATCTCAATAAAGAAATAAAGGAAATTTCATCATTTTAGTACTGAGGCAGCTACCTTATGATTTAGATTTTGGGAAACTTTGAAAGATAGTAACTTTTTTTCTATTATGGATAGAAAGCTGAAATTTTCAGCGATTCTTATTCCAGTAGAGGACTACAATCCCTGAAGCTCATTTGTACTTATATTTCCAGAAATAAAATCGCATTAAGCAATTTGGAGTGAATTTATTCATTTTTCTGAGTGCCTTTTTTCATAGATATCAGCTCCAAATCTCTGACTAATTTAGAGTATGGAGTTTGGGAGATCCCCAAGGACCATTAAGACAAAATCTCAACAAAAAAAAATGAAATTTCATCGTTTTAGTACTGAGGTAGCTACCATATGACTTAGATTTTGGAAAACTTTGAAAGGTCATAACCTTTTTTTCTATCATAGATAGAAAGCTAAAATGTTCAGCGATTCTTATTCCAGTAGAGGAACCATCCCTGAAAATTTCAGCTTCTCGTACTTATAGTTCCAGAAATAAAATCGTGTTAAGCAATTTGAGGTGATTTATCAATTTGTCTGAGTGCTTTTTTTCATAGATTCCGACTCCAAATCTCTGACTTATTTAGTGTATGGAGTTTGGGGGATCCCCAAGAACCATAAGACACAAAATCTCAACAAAAACAAAATTGAAATTTCATCGTTTAATTTTAGTACTGAGGTTACCTTATGACTTAGATTCTGGAAAACTTTGGAAGGTCATAATTTTTTTTTCTATCATAGATAGAAAGCTGAAATTTCTAGTGATTCTCATTCTAGTAAAGGACTACAATCTCTGAAAATCAACTCATTTGTACTCATAGTTTTAGAAATAAAATGGCGTTAAGCAATTTGGGGTGAATTCATCAACTTTTCAATTTTCTGAATGCCTTTTTTCATAGAACCCGGCTCCAAATCTCTGAATAATTTAGTGCCTGGATTTTGAGGTGTCCTGAATGATCATTTAGACAGAAAGTCAACATAAAAAAAAATGAAATTTCATCATTTTAGTACTAAGGTGTTACCTTACCTTATGATTTAGACTTTTGAAAACTTTTAAACAACATAACTTTTCTTCTATTATAGATGGAAAGCCTGAAATGTTCAGCGATTTTTCTCCTCGTGGAGCTCTACAATCCCTTCTGACTTGGAAATGAGTGAGATATTGAACAAATGAGTAAATTTTAAGAGTAAATTGCGAGTTCGTATATTCATTCACTAGAAAAGACTCTTCTTCCAGGAAGTAGCTCCAAATAGTATCTACCTTTTCTTCACTTTGAAACACAAAACAGTACACTTGTGAGTCTTGTGAATCCATAGTGATGTCAGATAGAGGGGATTTGAAAAACTGGCTGAGAAATTTTCTTATTCTCGTATACCTGCATGCTTCAATGACACACTAAATCAACTCCATCTACTTCTACTGTGAATCTTTCCTCATCTTTTAAGCTTCTCTTCTGATACATCTTCTTCGATGCTTTTCACTGAATCAAATTTCATCTACTGAATTATTTTTCTGATTAAAACGTGTAAAATGTGAATTCTGAGTTAAATTAGCGAATTGGAGTAATTGAACATTCTTACTGTATAGAAGATGATTTTAAAATCTATGGATGAAAAATGTACAATTAATTTTGTTGCACTATTGTTGATTAACCAACTTGAAGAATGATTCTGCTGGAAATGGATATTTTGTCTACATACTCATCATAACTAACACCATTTTCTCAGCATTTCTGTAGAACAAAATCTTCATTAGTGAAATTTTTGAATGGTAATATTTTGAAATCTAGTATCTAAAATTCTGGGGGTCAGTTAAGTTAGCCCCCCCATAGAAAATTTCTGGATGAAAATTATCCCATAATTTTGCTCTCATTTTGCTCCATTTTGCTCCACTAATTTCGATTTTTGCTCCATTACACTGGAGAGACTATGTGGCCTATTAGGTGGGGGGGCTGAATTAAGGCTAGCCCCCCCCCCACCAGTGAAAATTCAGAAATTTGATCATGCTCATTTTGTTCTCCGAGTTTTGCTCCATTTTGCTCCACTAGCGGCAAGTTTTGCTCCATTACCAGGAGAGACCTACAGAGCTCCCAAGAATCTCTCCCAGCCCCCCTCCCAGTAAAAATTCTGAAATTTGATCATGCTTATTTTGTTCTCCGAGTTTTGCTCCATTTTGCTCCATGATCGGCGAGTTTTGCTCCATTACCTGGAATGACCTCTAGGGTCCTTGTTCTTGAAACAGGGGAGCAGCGTTTCCATGAGAACGAGTGTTCTCATGGCCCACAGCACGGATCATGACGGACGACGTCTGAAGGGGGAGAGGAAGCCAATGCGACAGGACTCATAGCGACAGATTTTATGAACCTATCAAACCTATCAAAAAGATTGAGATATACTTAATAGCCTCTTGACAAGACAAGGACAACAAATAATACGGCCATTATACTCAATGCGCTTTGCACTCAAATGCTTGAAAATCAGTTACAGGTGCATTAGGAAAAAGAGGCGAGGAAAATGAGAGTAGCTTCAGAGCGCCTGAGTGCTCAAAGCGTGTCACCCGAAAGCAGCTCAGGTAATGAAACCGATCATGGAGCAACACGTAGCGAAACTTGGAGAGCAGAATGAATATGATCAAACAAAATTTTCACTGGTATGGGAGGGCTAGGAGAGAGTCTTAGGAGCTCGTAGGTCATTCCAGGTAATGGAGCAAAACTCGCCGATCATGGAGCAAAATGGAGCAAAACCCGGAGAACAAAATGCGCATATAAAATCTGTTTTTTTTTTAAAGATAATTCCCCAAGTCAAAAATTTAGTAACTATGTTGGCAACACAAGCCTTTTCTACATAATAAATTTGAAAGCATTGACAATTTTACATTGTATTGCCAACATAATGTCATTTTGACTTTTATCTTAAAAAAAACACACTTTAGAAACTTCAAAATTTCCACACGTGTTGCAAGGAGAGATTCCTGGGAGCTGTGTAGTTCATTCCAGAGCCGCTTTCGGGTGCAGTGTGCGAAGCACCTGGAGCATTTCACGCTCAATGCGCTTTGCACTCGAACGCTTGAAAATCAGTTACAGGTGCATCAGGGGAAACAGGCGAAGAAAGTGAGAGCGCCAAACTCTCTTCGCTCGAATGTGTAAAATTGTAGCCGGAGTACTTCGGACTAACTCGAAAGCGCTGAGCGCTCAAAGCGAGGCATCCGAAAACGGCTCGTCATGGAGCAAAACGAGCTAATCATGGTGCAAAATGGAGCAGAACTAGGAATGAGTAATTTCAAGTTTCAAAATTTCACTGGGGGGCAAGGAGAGATTCTTTGGAGCTCTGTAGGTCATTCCTGGTAATGGAGCAAAACTCGCCGATAGTGGAGCAAAATTCGGAGAACAAAATGAGCATGATCAAATTTCAGAATTTTCACTGGGGTGGGGGGGCTGGGAGAGATTCTTGGGAGCTCTGTAGGTCTCTCCTGGTAATGGAGCAAAACTCGCCGCTAGTGGAGCAAAATGGAGCCAAACTCGGAGAACAAAATGAGCATGATCAAATTTCTGAATTTTTACTGGGGGGGGCTAGCGTTAATTCAGCCTCCCCCACCTAATAGGCCACATAGTCTCTCCACTGTAATGTAGCAAAAATCGAAATTAGTGGAGCAAAATGAGAGCAGATTATGGGATAATTTTCATCCAGAAATTTTCTATGGGGGGGGGGGGGCTAACTTAACTGACCCCAATTCTGGTCATACATTTTGTCGTACTACTCATAATATGATTCTAATATCCTTTTCTGCTTCTCCATTCTTGCTCTGGCAAGTAATTTTCATGTACTGAATTCACGTAAAACAGATTTTCATATACAGTTCTTCGAAAAATCTATTCTCTACGTCACTGTTTTTAATGGCAATCGGGGGAGACGTTAAAAACGATCCATTTTGGGGATGCTGATGGTGTACGACGGGACGCGACAAACCCCCACCGACCCTTTATATAGCAGCAGCCATTTTAGATTTTATTGCCGTTCGATACTAAAACACATATCGACGACTGTCACTGCGAAAAAAAAAAGAGAAGGGTGGCGCGGCGAGATTCGCCCTACACCCCTCGAAGTTATATGGGCTTTTAATGTTTTTTGGCCCGGGGGTTTTTCTTCTTCTTCTTCTTTTGGCATCGAACAAAGGGAAAAACTTTTTTCTAGTTATTAAAAATGTTATTTATGATCGTGTGGTTCATTGTTTCCATTTCCCGATCTTTACGACTGGGATATTATAGATGTCTGGGAGCAAAATCCCATAATAATTAGCCCATGTCCTTGTTGCTACTAATTGAAGTTTAAAGTGTGAACTAGTCTCGTTAAGAAACTGATATCGGAAGTTTAGCCGCATTCTTTTGCACCACGAGAACAACGTCCGGAATTTCTTTGGGCATTCCGTTGATGATCGTATAGGCCGTTACGGCTTCGTGGGACAGGAAGAGTGCAGAGGTTAAATTAGTCTAGCCCGAGAATGATTAAGTGTTTGCGCGGAATTTAAACGATGCCAAAAAATGCCTGACCAACATGAAAAATGGACATTTATCATTTTTAGGGAACAGTCATTTATAGTCGGATATATTAGAGACATGCGATTTACATAGTTTTGTTCCCAGGAAGATGTGAAAGTCAAATTGTGCTAAGTTTTCATTCTAACTTGCACTTTTTCCAAGGATATAGGTATTTTGGAATTTTACTCTATCAAAATGAATAACCCAAAATTGTTTTGTTTTTCCCCGAGTCAATTTTTTTTTGAAAAATAATACAATTAAAAATTCATTTCGATCAACAAAAAAAAAACACAACCAAATTTAATTTTAATGAATCAATACTATTGTGTTGATAAGAAGGCACAAAAAAATAAATTAATTAAATAAATTAAGGAGGTTTTTATTTCAGAGGCATGTGTACAAATTAAGTTTCCACTTGGGTCAACTTTGTTTTTAAAAACTATTTATTTTCAAAACTAAGTATTACAAATGAAAACTTTAAAACTCATTTTAAGTGAAATAAATTACTGCGAGGAAATCTGGAAAGTAAATGAATGCAAAACAGTAGCTGCGTGCGTATTTTATAATAAAATAAATGCTAGATAGATATTATTGTTTTTTGTTTTGAGAGAACAAAAAGGGTCTTTATTGGGTTTCAATATAATTCCTCCCTCCTTAGGTGGTTGCAATTGGGGTTGATGTACCAAGTTAGGCAACTCAATTTAAACCTGAGTTTTCACATTTTTCCTAAATTTATGTTTAAAATAAAAAATGGTTATAATAATTATAAAAATTAGTTAAAATTATAATTAAGTAGATATATGGTTATTTACAAAGGTTAACTCTTTTAAGGGTCGAACTTTAAGTTGTGATGCTTCTTGTAGAGCTTCTTGAAGGACTTCATGCTTCATGGTCTACTGTTTTTTCTTTGACCGTCGTGATGTTTTCAGGCAAAATAGAAATGTCTATTTTCGGTATCTTGAGTTCCAAATTGAAGTTTTCTTTAATGTCTTCGGAAAATGTGTGATTATTGAGAGTCACTGAACATTTTTTTCTGGAGATTAGAGTAGGACTAGCATTATTATCTCGATGTACTTCTTTTGATTGCACTCCATAACAGCTGTCAAAGTTCTTTGGGAATTAACATTAACTGATTGTTAGGTAGTTCTTGAACTGTCAGTTCTTCATACTCGATTTTCAAGAAAGGGCATGTTTGTTGTTCACTATATTAAAGATGCTGTGAACACAGGGCTCATTTTGGGTTAATGTCTCAAAATTGCATAAGTAAACGCCTTCGCCATTAGGGCACTCATTTAAAGCATTTTAAAATATGTGTCTGTTGTAAGTAGCAAATAGGGATGTTTAATATTCATGGTATAATTCTGGATAGGAATAGGATAGAGTTTATACATCAAAAAAGGTTTTGGATTTATTTTTGGTGTATATAGATTGTAAATATAATCAATTCCTTTTGAATGCTTACTGTTGTCGACATTGTTTCGTAATACTTTATTACATTGTCAAATGGGATTTGCTGATTCTTGGATATATTTTTAAGAATCTAGTTCATTGTACTGCAATATAGTATAATGCATGATTGTGCAAAGTTGATACCGAGTTGTATGTGATTTATCAAATCTCGTATCTTGCTGCTCTGCATATTAATGTTATCAAGTATTAGGTTCAAAGTTATAATCGTCTGTAGATTCTGATTATTCGCAGAAATATTTTTGATTCTCTGAGAAATAATCACTAGATTGTTCTTTATGTTTAAAAATTGGTCATGAAAGGTCTTTGTTACTGGTTTAAGAATTTGTGCTTGATCTTTCAAATTTTCATTGTCATGTATGTTGATTTTCATTCAACGTTTGAATATATGAGTCATAAGTAGCACCGTCTTCGGCGTCAAGTGTTCCGTACAGCCATTTTTGTGCTGTTCCTACGAAATGTATAGTCTAGACCAAGCAGTTTGGTTTAAAAGGCTGTTTAAATTCTTAAGCGTTATTTCAAGATTTCTAATACTTTTTTTTATAATAGTTGAATTAATATGGTAGTACCTATGCAGTATTATGATCGTTTATTATGTAGGTCGTTCCTATAGATATTGGTAATATAGGGTTTTATACTGGTATTAATATGTAAGAATTGGTTGTGGCTCCTATGATGAATGTTGCCAGGAACATTTCGGTTGGTCTGAAACAAGTGGTTTTGGTTGTTTATGTTGTCCTTTTACGTTTTGTTTACTAAATACTAAATCGTAATTGAGTATTGACGTCGACGTCATATCGAGGGCTTGTTTTATTTCTATCGAATTTTTTTAATAAAAATGGGGTGTTCTAGTTGGGGTTCCGTTCATGAATAACGTTTTTTAAAGTTTCTAAACAGTCAGCGAAATTATTGATATAATCCGTCGTTATTTTGTTTTGTGAATGTTCGATGGGAACCGCATAATTTAAAATCTCCTTTGATTATTTGGAATGGGGTGTATCCTGTGACACTGTGTATGCTATTATTATAATTTAAAATAGCAACAATCATGAGATCGTTTATGCTTTTGCGTGGATTTTGCAATCTCAGGCTGGTTATACTTTCTCGTAAAGAGAGTGTAGCCTTTCAATTGGACTGTTAGAGTTCGGATTTCGAGGTGTCGTGTAATGAAATTCAATCTTACGTAAGGTACATAGATCGGTCATCATTGCATTTTTGAATTCGGCTCCATTGTCTCTTGATCCGATAGAGGTAGGCTTGAAAATTATTTTATAGAGTTGCCTTTCGCACTTCGTTTTGTTGCATATCTCACATGCTTTCATATATACTTGAACGTCTTTCTTTAGGTTGGGCTAGTAGTATCGTTTTTCTGTCATTCCGCGATGGGAAGTTTTAGTTTCATGAAACATTTGAATCTTCTATTTCTGTTATTCAGGGTCTGCAATGTCCTCTACGAAAGAGTTGGGAATTAAGCGTTTGAAAGAATTAGAATTAAACGATGTTTGTAAAACTCGTAAGACTATGGGCTCTAGAATTTTATTGTGGAAGTACATACAAGGCGGCATATATTCTTTTATCAGTGTAATGATTTGAGTCTGAAGGGTCATTTGGTAAAAAGAATGTTAATTTCTTTTTGTTTGGGAATGGTGTGATTATTTCTTTTCGAATGGTATTGTTTTCCGAATACCTGAAAATTACTTGATTAGGAAAGAGGTTGATGTGTTTTTTGATATATAGGGGGCTCCTAAAATAGGATTCTCTAGTGACGTATGAATGGTTTATGCATCTTCTGGAGAATTTCCCTGAGGTCGTCTTGGTGAAATAGGATTTTCAAGCGACGTAGGAATTTTTTGTAGAAGATTTTCTTGAGCTTGTCTTGGTGGTAAGGTGATTTGGGACAGAATTTCAGAGGTGGTTGTTGTGGTATCACTATATCACGAGGTGAATTACAAGGTGATTTAGCTGATAAAGTAGATTCTGAACGTGACTTGTTTTCGTGTTCATCATCTATTCTCTTTTTTCTTTGCCTTTATTGATTTTGGTTTTTTGGACATAAAAAGATTAGTACCTTCGAAAAATTTTCGTAAATTACGTCGTTATTTAGAGGTGTATCTTCTAAGATTGCTCCTAGGGTTTTGTGGTATTTTTCGTCAGAGTCTGATTCAGTATGTGAACTTCACGTATGAGAGAGAGCATTGACCTGTAAAGGGGGTCTAGATAATGCATTTGCATTCATATTTAAGGTTCCTTTTTTATAATTGATTGTATAATCGAATTCGTCTAGTTTGAGTCTCCATCTGACTAATTTAGAGCCAGGATCTATCACGGAAAATAAACCATTCGAGTGGTTTATGGTCTGATATACTTCATTGCCCATACTATGGCTAATAATTCTTTCTCTATCGTTGAATAATTGCATTCAGCAGGGTTTAGTGTGCGACTTGCATAGGCAATAGGAAGGTCTGAACCCATTGGTTGGCGTCTGTAGTTAATAGGAAAGGTTTGGTAAAATCTGGGAGTTGTAAAATAGGATCATTCATGAGTAGATTTTTTGCAAGTTTTAAAACTATGAATAAATTCAGTCGTGATTTATTTTCTTATCCTTTTCTAAACATAACGTCATAGGTTTAGTAAATTTGGCAAAGTTTTTTATTAATTTACGATAGTATCCAATCAATCCTAAGAATGATTTGATCTCTTTAGTGGTTTTGGGAATTGAGAATTTCTTGATAGCGTCAATTTTTTTCGGGTTTGGATCAATTCCTTCGGGGACCTAAAAATTTGACTGTTTTCTTCAGAAATTCTGACTTGTCTAGTTGAATTTTCAGATCGAACTGCTCTAATCTTTGGAATGTTCTTTTTAGATTTTTGATGTGTTCTTGGAGAGAAGTGGAGTAAACAATGATGCCATCAATATAGACTAAATATATTTTGTTCTGTAGTCCGGATAAAACATTGTCCATCACTCTTTGAAAAGTGACTGGGGCGTTTTTTAAGTCAAAAGGCACGCGTGTATATTCATAATGCTCGTTTTCAACGTGAAAAGCAGTTTTAGGAATGGAACTTGGGTGCATTTCCACTTGGTGGAAACCAGAAGCTAGATCTGAGGTTGTAAAATAATTGCTTCTGCCAAGCTGAAGCTTGTCCAGAATGTCAGATATATTTGGCAATAGATATCTGTCATCAATGGTTTTTTCATTTAGTTTGCGATAGTCAATCACCATTCGTCATTTCTGTTTGCCTGAAGCGTATAATTTCTTGGGGACTATCCACACAGGGGATGACCAAGGGCTTGAAAACGGTCTAATAATATTTTCATTTATCATTTTTTAACTTTATTCATTAACCTCTTGTTTATGAACGTGGGGGTAACGATAAGTTTTTACATGAACAGGGATCTCGTCTGTTATCATTTCGTGTTTTACCTGATTGGTAAATGACAGTTTTCCGTCTGGTTAATGAAATTACGTGGGAAAATACATAACTAATTGCTGTAAAGCATTGAGTTCTTCTTTATTTAAGTGATCAGTTCGTAGAAGATTTAAGGGATTATTTACGTAATGATTGGAATATTGAGGTAGCATTTGCTCCATGTTAAAAATTTCAAAATTATCTTCTTCGTAAATATCACAATTATATTCGAGTTGATCGATATGATAATTCAAGGTAAGGGATTCGTTTGTACGGTTATGTACTTCTAATGGAATCGTGCCATTTTTGACTTTAACAATTGTTGGTAAGATAACGTGAGTTTCAGAATTTATGAATGGAGTTAGAATTTCTGTTTCTTCTGTTATATTATTATTAAAATAACAGATTTGCATTGTTCTGGCAGGGATTTCTAAAAGTTGATTATCGAAATCGGCTCTGAATTGGAATGGAATTGTAACTTCATTATTTGAAAGAC
This sequence comes from Ceutorhynchus assimilis, assembly GCA_917834065.1. Classification (NCBI taxonomy): domain Eukaryota; kingdom Metazoa; phylum Arthropoda; class Insecta; order Coleoptera; family Curculionidae; genus Ceutorhynchus; species Ceutorhynchus assimilis. Next base: position 14,201,165 of record OU892281.1, read on the forward strand.
ACATGTTGGAAAAATCGATATTTAGATAATTTTCTTGTTTTGGTTCCGATGATTCCATCAAAATAATCGTGGAAATTGTACATTATTAATTCGACATTTTTATTGATATTGAATTCTTGATGGGCACAATTACTTTTCCTTGCGTTTTTCTAGTTCCCATAAAAGTAGTAAGTTTATTATGTGAGTTCATTATGTTATTTGAATAATATATTTCAGCAATGGAAGGTCTTATAAAAGAGGCATGACTTCCAGTATCAATTAGGAGGTTACAAGGTGGATTTTGTATTTGGATGAAAGGTAATTGATTGATTTGGTAACTGTTTAAAGTTAAGGCTCATAGTCTTGTTCTGAGGCTGTTTGTTGTTCTTATTGCTCGTAATCAGGGTAATAGTCATAATTGGATTGTTCGTCTTGATTAACAGAATAATTAGTATAATCGTTTTCTTCATTTCCAAAATATTATTCAGGATTCAGGAAACAAAAGGGTCTTTCTTGGCTTACAATATAATTTGCATTCTTTCTTATGCTACCATAAACAAAAATTATATATTTTTATGCTACTGGATCGAATAATTTGGATTTGAACTAAAATATCGGAACATTTCTTTCTCTAAAAGTTCTCCCTTGCTTTTTGTTTTCGTCGAAAAATGACGAACGTCCAGCTGAAAATAAGGGGATGACCAATAGCAAAAAGCGAGGGTGTTATAGGCAAGGGGTTGAAAAGAGGGATCCGAAAATATAAAAATGAGACAAGGGAATGACTTATCGAACAAAAAAGGGGAAAAATGGATTCCGTTTTTGTCCGGTTTTTAGAAAGAATATCGATTTAGGCGAGAAAATAATATTTTTCGCAACCCTTCATAACCATATGCTACATTACCTATTATACACGAGTAGGTAGAAAAGGTGCACAAAAATTTTCAAAAAATCGGACCGAAAAATAACATATTTGAACAAAAGCGAGGGAAGGGCCTCAAAAAATAATCCTTTTACCAGATTTTCGGAAAAAGCACGCTGACGATTGACCCTTTCGAGGACAAAAGAGGTAAAAGTAACCCTATACCGGGGGCAGCTGATAAAACCTATTTTGCAAAACAAAATTGCATGGCGGCATATGTATTTAGATGAGTTAACTAAAAATGGGGGCGAATTCTATATATTTTGTATTCAGAATGAAGTTGCGTCTATTGTTGGTAAAACGCCATGTGCTACCAAATTTACAAAAATTTCGGCCAATATATCGTAAAATAAAATTAAAAAGTAGGTATACAATAATTTCGATTTTCTCCAATTATTGAAACGAGCTGTTTCCGAAAAAAGAGTTCTTCAAAATTCAAATTTCGTTATTGTAGATATTTTTCATTTGCAGCAATATGGTAATTCCAAGTATATATGAGTAAAGCTGACCAGCATGAAAATACAATACAATACCATTGTCCATTATTGTCCACTACTCGGGGGTGGAGTAGAAATGTCATTGTATTTGCTCTCAAAATTCCATAATTGCAATAATTCTCGGACATGTGCCCCAACTGTTACATTTTCGAAAGGCTATTCTCGAGAGTTTCCGCCTTATAGTTTTTGTTGGGTTCCCATAGCATATGGGATTTTGTGTAATAACATAATAAAGGGATTGTATAAGGTACTCGGAATATCGAGGACACTTTTCAAAGTGGTACTTCCTCTTTAATTCAATAAGAAAAGGATTTAGTGCCTTGGAATATTACATGGGAAGTTAATGCGATATCGTTAAAAGATGCCCACATAATGTGGTTTCTTGTTTCGAAAATTGACAAAACAAGATTAATAATTATCACGCACACGTGTAGGTAGGTATTAATAAGTTTTTTCTTCTATTTTTATATAACAGATTTGCGTAAAAATAGATAAAAATATGGTAACAATTGACGTCATCAGCATCGATTTAAAAAACTAGCCTAATTTTATTATTTTTTGATGGTAATTTTTGACAATAAATTGATATTTGCCAATTTTTAATTAAATAAAATCGAAAATCAGTAAACAAATTACAGGTCACGAATATCGCAGCAAATAACAAACGGTTTTGGTATTGCGGGTTAATAAATAAATAAAACCGCACAATTCTTTATATTGTGGGGTACCCGAACTATACAAAAATGTAAACAAGAGGGATAAAAATAAGGTTAAAAACTTCGAAAAACGGCGTTTCTCACCAAAATTAACTTGAATATACAAACAATAAACGCACTAAACAAATAACTTATCTAAAAATAACAAAATTTTGTTTTTTCTTCTAGTGCACTTTGAAATTCGTCGGGTAAATAGCAAAAGATAGGAACTATCGGGAGGGCGGATGTCGATAATGGAACTATCTAAACAAGAAAAAATCTCCTGATAATACTGATACATTTTTCTTGTGGGATTTAAAAAAAATATCACCACTGATGGGGCTTTATCTTATTTTTATTATGGTATTTTTGTTTTCTAGCTTTATCATTTTGTTTACCAGCAAACAGAGGTATGTATTGAACATTTTGGTTCTTTTTGAAAGTGAAACAACAACAATAATTATTTTCTTGTTTTGTTCACAATGACACAAAATCCGTTATGTGAATAAAGATAACATTATAAGGGATTATATAGTCCTTTTTTTCGCTCTAACTTTCTGGATAAACCAAAAATTTGAAGATACCCCGAGAAAAATTGATTTTGTATATAAAACGCGTAGATTGTGGCTTGCCAGCAGTTTTAAAAGTGCCATGAATATGCCATAATTTCAATTATCTATTAATAGTTGTTGTATGTCTCATTACCCTATTCACTGTGTTTATATATCATGTTATTGTCAGAATATTCTGTATTGAATTTGAGCTTATTTAATTCTGAAGGTCTTTTACTACAATTTAATAAGCTAAATTAATCAATAGACAAATTACTCAAGCCAGATCGATTAGAAATTGACACACACACATTCAAGCAATGCTAGCCAATTATGGATCCAATGAAAACGAACGTTTGAGAACTTTTAGAAGCTATGAAAATTTCAGAAGACAAAGACTATTTAAACCCTCTAGTAAACTATGTGAGTTGTTAGAAGCAGTAGCCATACTCGAAAAGTTATATGTAAAAACACACAGTGAAATTTTTGCGCGTCATACTATATCCACTAGAAAACAGCAATCTATAGACCAGTACTTACTAATTTTGATACAATTAGGTTAAGACTGTAATTTTAAAGCAGTCACTGCTGAACAGTAAAATGACTACATATAAGAGATTCATTTATTTGCAGTCTCGCCACATCTCACATTAGGCAAAGACTTTTAGAAAATAGGACTCTGAACCTAGAAGAAGCACATAAATCAGCTAGATCTTTAGAAAAGGCTCAACAATAGTCAGAATTTGATACCTCAAATTCATACGTAAATTCGATTGTATTAAATCAATAATCGACTTATATGTTCAACAATCAAAGAACGAAAGGATACAACACTTGCCATAATCATTTCAAAATGTTATTTTTGTAGAAGAAACATACAATGTAGAGATAGATGTCCAGCAAGAGATGCAATCTGTCATTCCTGTGGAAAGATTGGTCATTTCACACAAGTATGTAGATCAAAAGACCAGTTTTTCTCAAGGAACATATTGTTAGACATAGCAAATTCAAATTATGCTCATCTACGCCTATCAAATGGAAGAGAAATAACTGTATCAACTTGTCATTTAGCACCAAGGGGAGATACTGCCAGTACAAGATTTAAATGAATTAACTATTCCTAAAGAAAACCTTACATCAGTCAGTTCAGAACGTTTATTATCTTCGTTCCCTATAAATGATTCTAACCCTATAAATTCTGAACAATCTCACAATGAAAATCCTCCAGCTTTATCTACAGTGAAACCTACTGATGAATCCGGTGGTGTTATGGTAAAGAGAAATCATAGGCCACCTTTATATCTTCAAGATTATATCAGAAACTGAGCGAGGAAGAATGTTGTATATCTATCTCATTACTTTATTTACTATGTGTTTCCTATTTATTTACCTGTTATGTTGTATGTCGTGTTGTCAGTTATATCGTCAGAATAATCTGTACCAATCTGTACTGAATTTTAGCTTATTATTAGCCTTAATTCTGAAGGTCTTCTCACTATTTTTGTATGTAGGTACCTACAAGGTGCCTTCCCAAAATGAAATCAATTATAAAAAACGTACATATTTCAAACTCTATTCGCAGAAATGCCCAAAATTAAAAAGCGACTCATCAATTACAGATTACACAATTCCACCTGACACTTTTTCGCACTCAGGATACCATTCATCAACTAATAGGCAGGTTCAACAAATAAAAAAACACATTCACACCGCCTAATCTTTTTTTAAAGCTTCCACCCTCCTGAACAAACTCTCGATTCAAAAGCGCGCATTGAAAAACTTTGGGGTGTTATTTTTAGGGTGGCTATCCCTCGGTAAAAAATGACTTTGACTACCCCTAATAAGTAGCTGTGCTAAACGCTGACAAGCCGCAAAAAAAAGCAGGTCAAATTGGTTCCCTACTTTTTAGTTTTCTGTCTTTCAGGTGGCTTATATGGGATTATAGTAAGGTGCGTTGGCATACCTTATACGTTTGAGAAAATATGTTACTTTTTTATTAGTAGGTATTCACCTATGAGAGATTCAGACACTGCATTTTTTTTAAAATACGGTAATGAAAAAAACTTCCATGGGTCAGATCATAATATAATCACAAAAAATTGTTCTCTGATATAAGGAAGTACAATAGTTATTGATACATTGCAAATCGTCTTCAATTCTGACCTCAATAACCTAAAAGAACACACAAACCGAACTTGACCTTTTATTATCAGTTTGGTTACAGACAAACAAAATAGTGTAAAATAATAACCGAATAGATTTCGGTTAATCGTTTCGTCCCCATTTGATTTTTTAACGCATTTGGCCTCTAAGTAAAAATATCCACTCATTGTTTGAGTTTCCCATTATTATCGTCTATTTTTGTATCCAGAGACAAAATATAATTTGACCCATAGAAATCTCCTATTCAGATAACGACTTTAAAAAAGCTATGACGTTCTTTATCTGTCAAGATTGTTATGTTAATCAAATTTTGTCTATTGACTCTAAAAATTTCCCATTTTATGACAAAAATTAGAGGATATTTTGTTTTTTGTCCTTTAAGAATTTGGTTACACCACTGATTTTTTTTTTTCCCCAAACATAAAAAGAATCTCATTAGTTCTTTTTAAAGCCAGATGCTAATTTGATAGGACATCGTACACAAATGATATTTGTAAATTATGTAAATAAGTTTTTTTTTTATCTCAAAAAATTAACGCCACGTGTAGCCGCTATGCAAATAAAATAATTAGGAATGTTAAAAGCCTTGATGAACTACATAAGATGTCGTGATTTATATCTACATAATAATAATTAGGAAAATAAATAAGATTTATTTATTAGGAAATTTTTTTGTGATAAGTGATGTAAAAAATAAGTATTTTATAATTTTTTCGACCTCATTTTTGATCTGCAATAAATAAAAAAATTGATATGAATCGCGTGGCGATCATAAAAAACTATCTTTAGGGATTTTAAGGCCTCGCTGTTTTATATTCTGTAAGCATTAACAAGTTCACAATAATAATGGCTTAATAAGTTAGTGATGTTTGCAGATAATATTCCTATTTTCTTTGAAATGAGAATGGTCCTGGATTTTTCCTGGGTTTTGAAAGGAATGAGTTAGTGACGCTTGCAAAGAAAAATCCTATTCTCCATGAATGAAAATGTGCCTGGATTTTTCCAGAGGCGTATGGATTACGAATAATTATTTCAAAATGAATGTAAAGAAAAGTCCTATTCTCTATGAAATTAGTATTATAGTCCTCCACGAGGATTTTTTCCCCCTTGTTCCAGGCCTGTCCTACTTATTGGCTCCAGGTAAGTTTTGAGTCCAGTGTTACCCCCAAGTAGGTACTTGACTTCGTTCGAAATCTGCATATTTTCACCCCTTAATCTAAGAGGTTCCAGGTCTTGTATGAATCATCGTCTTTCGCAACAAACTTTCTAGTGGCAGCAATGATGTGGTGAAACCCTGTTCAATTATCCGAGATCGGTAGTGGATAAAGGTGATACATAGTGTAAGGTTCTGGTTCAACCAGAGGGATCTTAAGAACAAATATAACCTTGGATACTGAATGATACGCCTCCAAATCTATAATGTCCATGTATTTTGCAAGGCTAGAAGAATAGGCCGGTAAGGGTAAGTTATTCTTCTGAAGGGACTGAGAAACTTGTTTTAGATAATCAATAAAATCAAGTGGGGTAATTATAGAGCTGTGGAGAATCTTCAATCGTGCAAATGTTACGGCATTAAGAGAATTTTCAATAAAAGCATAACTTTCCATGAATAGTTCACACAGGTTTAGAGTGTCTACTTTCGCATTGTAAAATGCAAGTTTGTCTGAGATGTTCATCATGGTTTCTTGGATTTTTGGGCATTTTTATTGAAGTTTTCTTCTTCAATTTGAAGCTTTTGGATGGTACTATTAAAGCTCTTTATCACGGACGTTGTGACAGAAATCTGATTTTTGAGAAGAATTTCTAAATGCCTTTCGTTCCTAGAGAGTTTTTCTATACAATTGTTAAAATATTCTTCATCCGTTGCGTCTAGATTTCCAGTGATGGATTTCCAGACGGTTCCGGCGCCATTGAGAATGCCACGTTTACTCCTCTTTATGTCTGGCATAATTTCCTTGTATTTAAGATTGACAGAATCGGAAGTTTATCCAAGAAGGCCAACGTGAGTTTGTACTTTTAAAGGCCGCTATACGATTTGAATCTTGTTTGATGTTAGCAAATCTGTCTAGAAGACTATTGAGAATGTTGTCGTTTTTCGTAATGGCATTTCTGATTGGGAGAAGTTCCTCATAGACTAGCAACGTCTATTAAGTTAGATACATTAATGGAGGAAAATTCCTAAAGTATTATTTATGGGAGTTATGGGGAACTGGGACAGGACGGCTGTAAGCAGCCCGTAAAATCTGCAACAAGTGTTTTTATTCAGAATACGGTTTTAGCTTGTCAAAATTTATTTTGGAAATTTAATTTGTTTGGGAATTGAGAAGTTTTGCTGAATTTTGGGAAATTTCGATTATTTCGAATGGGCCATTAACAAGGTTTTCGGCTTTAGTTTTTATTTGAAAATCTTTAACATATACTTTGTTTCCTACGTTATATTCGTAAGGATTTTTAGAGATTCTTTGATCAAATCTAACTTTAGATTTCTCCTTTTGAGTTTGGGTCTGATTTTGAGCTAATTTGTAGTAATATTCCATGTGGTTGTTTAGGTTTTTCACATATTTTGTTATAAGTTCTTTTTGGTCGCACAGCGTTTCGGGCGGTCTAGACGAAGTATGCCTGAAAATAAGCTCAAATGGGGTGAAACCGTGGGTTTTGCTTTCCATGTTGTTGTAACATATTACGGCGTAAGGTAGGACATTAAAGGGATCTTCGTCCGAACTATCTGCATGGTTTAGTCTGATCATTTCTGCAAGTGTGGTATGGAATCATTCTATTTGATTGGTGATGTCCCACACTAGAAAATGTCAATTTTATTTCAAACAACCGGCTAAGGTCTTTTATTAAGGCGTTTACAAATTCACGTCCTTGGTTACAATAGATCCTCAAGGGGGTTCCATAGTGTTGGAAAAATAGTAAGATTGTATTAACTACAGTTTTTGCTGATTTGTCACTAATTGGATAAGCTTGAGTGCATTTTGTTAATTCGTCTCTTATTGTAAGTACATAGTTTTTCGATGGGTATTCGAAAATGTCTATGTTTATTCTTTCGAAGGGAGTTTTAGGTGTTTCGGCTATTACCAGAGGTCTGTTAAGGTTTCTTCGGCATATTTTGACTTTTTGGCATGCTTCACAGCGTTTTATGAAGTTCTCTACGTCATTGACTAGATTAGGCCATGTGTATTTTGATCTTATGCGTCTGACTGTTTCATTAACGCCTCTATGCAAGTTTGTTATTCCGCGGTGATATTGGTCTAAGATTTGAGGTATTTCATCCTCATTTGGAGTTATTACTGTACCTTGACATATTTTGAATTTTATCTCTTTGTCTGAAAATATAAGACATGAGAGTACTTCAAGAATGGGAAGTTCCAAGTTATTTTTGATGCAATATGTTTTGGATACATCGAGTTCGTTCTGGTCTTTGAACAAAACGTAGAATAGTCCTGGAACAACTCTTTCTGGATCAAATGGAAGGGGCACAATAACATATCTTCTATTCTTAACAGTTTTGTTAGCAGCGATGTTAATTTGCCTCAGTTTAAAATCTAGATGTTCTTCAAAATATTCATTTAATATCGTATGATGCAAGTCGCTTAGTTTATTCTGTCGAAGAAATGTTATTATGTCCTTATGTGATTTATCCAGAAGTTTCAACTTTGAGAATTCTATCTTTGAATAGTCTATGAGCGACCTAGATTTGTATAAATCTACAAATCTATTATATTCTTTAGTTATTTTTCGTTATCATTCTCATCTGGATCGTCTGATTCTGTTTCTTCCTCAGTTTGTTCTTCGTCAAAGGCAAGAATTCTGGAATTGAACTTGATGCATTCATGGTTTAATCTAATTCTGGATAGGGCATCGGCATTTTTATTGATTTTCCCTGGTTTGTGTTCTATTTTGTAATTATATTCTTCGAGTTTCAGTCGCCATCTTGCTAATCTACTTCTTGGGTCTTTAATAGAAAACAGCCAAGTTAGAGGTCTATGGGCAGTCATAAGGGTTAACTTCCTTCCAAACAGGTAGGGTCGGAAATGTTTGATAGCCCAGATGGTGGAATATTTTGTCTCCGCATTACAAAGGGTTCTGGACGCGAACGCTATTGGGAGGTCTTTTCCGATAGGTCCCTGTGACAGGACAGCGCCTATAGCAAACGCACTTCCGTCTGTTGTGAAAAGTCTGAGTATATTAAAATAGGGTATCAGATTGAGAAATTTTTGACCTCGCTAAATGAAGTTTTGCATTCGGAATCAAAATTGAATTCTACGTCCTTTTGTAAGAGTTTTGTGAGAGGTTTGGATATTTTTGCGAAATTTGGAACTTGGTAATATCCAGCAAGTCCAAGGAATGATTTTCTGTTCTTTTGGTTTTTTGGTTCCGGAAAATGACGGATGCAATATACTTCAGAGAGATTTCGTTTCACACCATCCGTGGTAACGAGATGGCCAAGGTAAGCGACTTCTTTGCGCAAAAATTCGCATTTGTCTGGTTGGATTTTGAGATTTGCTTTTCGAAGATGTTTGAATTGAACACTTCTTTGAGTCTATCTATGTGTTCATGGATGGTAGGTTAATAAATGATGATGACGTCCATGTAGACTAGACCTCTTTCATTTTGAATGCCTAAGAGAATATTGTCCATGACGCGCTGAAATGTGGACGGGGCATTCTTCAACCCAAATGGCATACGAATGAATTCATAAAGGCCATTTTCCACTGAAAAGGCGCCCTTTGCAATATCAGTTGGGTCGATTTCGATTTGGTGGAAACCAGATGCAAAACCTAGGGTCGAGATATTCTGGCATTTTCCCAGTTGATCTAAAAAATCTGAGATGTTAGGGATCGGATATTTATTGTCGACCGTTAACTCGTTCAATTTCCTGTAATCTATTATACTACGCGCCATTTCTGTTTTTCAGAGGCGTCCAGTTTTTTGGGTATTAACCAAACTGGAGAGAACCATGATGAAGTAGAGTGACGTATGATTCCTTGGTCGAGCATCTTTTCTAGTTGTGTTTTTACTTTTTCTTTGTGCACTTGAGGGTACCTGGCCTAGAATTATTTGTTTCTAAGGTATGCTTTACATAGTTAGTACAGGTTAGTGCGTCGCCTTCTAAATAGAAGATATCTGCGTATTCTAGACAAAGTTCTGTTCTCTCCTGTTTTGCTTCAAAATTTAGATGTTCGGTTCTTAATTCGTTCTTAATTATTTGTACTCTATCTATGGGTCCTGCTTTATGGTTTTCTTCTGGAAAATTGAAATTCAGAATCGTTTCTGACTTTTCCATGGGGTTATAGTTGTAGGTTGCAATTCCCCTTTGTTATTTACATGGACTTATGCGTGTGGAATTTTATTATTTTCTTTTACTTTTGCTGAAAGGATGGCATCTGTGTTTGTTAGGTTGCATCTGAGCTTAAATATTTTTTCCGTGCGCCCTTCGATTGATATTTTATTTTGCGCATCGTTTTTATTTTCTGGGACTTTAACAGGATCGGTTTCTACTTTGTTCAAAGGTATGTGTTTGAAGTTCGTTAAAAGTTTTTTTGATTTAAGATCTATTACACATTCATAATGTTCTAGGTCCATGCCTAGGATACCATCGAACTCTATGTCGAGGTGGTAAATGAAAACTTTAAGAGGGTCGCCTGCTTTGAAGGGTACAAGGGTAGATTCCGTTATATGCAGCTTTTGATTCGTTATCCCTTGGATGGTAACGTTTTCAGGGGATCCAGTTCGAAAATTTTGGGCTGTATTTCTCTTGAAAACGGAAATACCTGCACCGGTATCGATAAGGAGCTTGAATTTGTTTGAGGCGTCTAATTTACGGTTAGCAATAGGCTTAAAGAAAGTTTTGTTCCGGAAAGTTTAGATTGGGATCCATATTGTCGAGGTTCAAGGTAAAAATTTACAGGGTGTCCCATTTCAGTACACCAATGAAATCTAAGTAAAAACTGCATCAGATACAATGTTCACCTTTTTGATATTGTCAACTACTTAAGTAAATACCACTCTGTACGTCAATTTTACTAAAGCGTGTCGAGGAGTCAGCATTTATTCGGTATAAATACAGCGCCGAAATCCATTACCGGCAGACTAAGTCTAGTGCAAAGTACCTCAAATGGGAAAAGCCCCTCTAGCTAAGTCTCCTCCCAGTGCAAACTACCTTTAATGGGAAACGCCCTTCTGGACCTGTCTCGAACCTAGCTTCTTCTGGGAGCAGACTAGGTCCAGTGCAAACTACCTTTATTGGGAAACGCCCTTCTGGACCTGTCTCAAACCCAGCTTCAGTCTTCAGTCACGCCAAGTGTACAGAGGGTACATAATACACAGTGGCCTATAAGTAGTACGTCCCTCCGTAGAAGAGACGTCATGATACTATTTCTAAGGTAATATTATTAATATTCAATACATTATCTTATTATACCTATACCAAGCGAGTTTCTCTCTACCTGAACCCCACCTACGCCTCCAGGTCACGCTCCTGTTGTGACGTATAGGGGTGAAACGTATAGGGGTTGTGACAATATCTTTTTTCGTACGCTAGATAATGACTACCCTGGAAAAGTGAAAATTTAAAGTTTCACCCTGTATCTCCAAAACAGAATAAGATAGAGACCTGCGGTTTGCGGCATACGATCCGTCAGGAAAAATTAGCGCAGGATAAGATTCACTAAAAATTCCAGCTCCCTATCTACAATAGAATTTGATATATATCTTGAATTTTCAAAAATCCAAATAAAAAGGTACCATTAATAATGATAAATATGGATATTATAGGTTATCACACTGCGTTATAGATTATGTTTATTAAGAGCTTTCCGCACTGAAATTTCCGATATTCGCAAAAAGATATTAAACTATAATCGTTATTTTTAAGGCTGGGAGCAATAAAAACGACGGAGGAACTGAAATGATGAAAACTGTTTAATGGATTATAAAAATTGGAAAGGCAGAGGCTAAAAATGCCGGCGCCGACGAGGCTGGTCTTTTTATGGCAAAATAAATAAAAAGGAGAAAAGCCAGCGTGTGTGTGTGTGTATAATATCGGAAATATAGCTTTTTCGTATAAATAGCCTCAGAAAATCATAAAGTTGTTTTTTACTTGGGAGAGAGGAAGCGGATTCTGGACTCTGTTATGAAATAGCATCAACGAAAACAACGTTCTGGAAATTTTACGAATAGTTTGTTTGCGGGTAAGGTTTAACCTCATTTTCTCACCATCAACAAAAGTTAATGGGAAATGTTTTTTTCATAACTCTTGTGACACTTGATCAAAATTATTATTGCACGCATTTACCATCAGGAAGAAATCAATAATATCGGTAATTGGTGAAAGTCGAGAAATAACGCAACTTAACAGAGAGTAGGTATGTTTTTTTTAAATTCTTCATTTATGCAAATGCAAATAGGCAATGAAATATTTTTTATTTCATAGGCACGATGAGAAATTGTTTACCTATTATTGGCATTGGGAAATTGAGATAAGGTTAACACAAAAAGATGTAAATTGATTTTAGACTATGAACCCCATTTGATTTGTTTTAATAATTACTTTATTATGGTAAATAATAGTTCTTTAGTCAGTGCGTCAATATAGACGTAAAACGACTTGATTAATCTGATCCATATAAAGTATACCACTTCTTCTGGAGAGTCATCAAATGATAAGATAGGTACTTTTATTGTTTTTTTCTTCAATTTCCCAAGTTTTTTAAATTTTCGACCGAATCCAATGAAAAAAATAAGAATTTCTGTGTGTTTATACCTACAACAAATTTCTATTAATAATTATCGAATGTAATACCACAAGAGGTTTCAGGATTACCGGATAATACTTTTACCTGTCACGAAACGCGTTACGCAGCAACACCACGACTCCGAAGGAGGAGTGGTGTTGCTGGTAACGCGTTGAGTGTCAGGTAAAAGTATTAGGTAATCCTGAAACATCGAGTGGTATTCAAAAGGTTATACAACAAACTAAACTTCAAAACTTTAAAATTGAAAAAAAAAAATCTATAATAGAATTTGCCATAAATGCCACCAAGCGCGATAATCCCAAAAGGCTTATCACTTATTAAGCCTCTTGTGTCATATGGGAATAATGTACAGTGAGTTGTATAACCATCATAATGTAGGGATTAATTGGAAGTTTATTAAAGAAATCTAAAATAAGTTGACATTCGTTGTCACAATTAGTTAACATAAGTTGTCACCTATACTGGTATACTATCTAATTGGAGTATGTATACAGTATTGCTATCACTACAGTACTACACTACTCCCCCCTTCAACACCTTAAGACACACAAAAAAAAAAAAACAGTAAAGAGCGTTTTACCACCACAAAAACTAGTCAAAATAAGCTGGCTTGAGTCTCTCAATGGAAACAGTATTAGCTTTTCCATTGATATCAGTGGTGAAATATGTTATCACTGCTTGTAGTGACTTTTTGACACCATCATTTCGAACGAAAACATGCGTGGAAAATGAAAGGTCTTTAGAAACAAATATTCCTTTTCGGTAATTCTTTCTTGCAGGAAGAAACTTTAATTGCCTCATGAAACACTTGAACGGTTCAGCGAACATGAGCGGCTCATAATTCTTCGTTTCCTCAAAAAAATCTCCAGGAAATTTCAGAGTTGTCCCATAGACGAGTTCAGAAACTGTGCAGCCTAAGTCTTCTTTAAGAAATGTACGGATAGCAAGTAAAACAGAAGGAAGAATATCAACCCATTGACATTTCAGTTAAATTTTAATTTGTTTATTTAAACGTTCCACAATGCCATTTGACGAAGGATGATGCTGTCGTTCGAATTTTACATGAGCCAAGTGTTTTTAAAAAGTCCTTCCACAAAGCTGACTCAAACTGAGATCCACGATCAGTTGTTATAGTAGAAGGTACACCAAATCTTGAGATCCATTCAGCAATGAATGTTTGAGCTATAGAAGAGGCAGTGATATCGGAAAAGCTTCGTTGGCCAACGAGAGAAACGGTCAATACATGTGAGAATATAGGAGTATCCTTTTGAATAAGGTAACGGACCGATGATATCCAAATGTACATTTTCGAATCTCTTGGAAGGAGGACAGAAAGTTCCAATCTCTGGTTTTGTGTGTCTTATAACTTTATTCTTCTGACAACTTTGACAGTTGCGTACCCAAAGTTGGATATCTTTATTCATATTGGGCCAAATAAAGCGTGAACATATGAGGCGTTGAGTTGCTCTGATTCCTGGATGTAACTGCGTATGAAGTACCGTAAAAATGTTTTTTCGAAAAACTTTCGGAACGAATGGTCTTGGTGCGCCCAAGCTCATCTCACATACAAGAGACTTGTTATAAAATGGAAGAAAAACCAATTCAAAGACTAATGATGTGTCGTCAGAAGACATAAGTTTTGGTAGTTCTGTATCTACTGTTTGTGCTTCTCTAAAACTGTCAAAATCTATATCATCAAGTAATGAAAAATCTATCGAGTTAATTTCCATCCTCGATTAAGACGTTTGCTACTACATCGTCCCTTCCCGCTATATGTCGAATATCTGAAGTGAAAGACGCTATGAAGTCTAAATGAGGAATTTCTCTTGGATTGTAACTATCTGAAGATGATGAAATGGCATAAATAATGGGTTTGTGTTCAGTTAGAATATGGAACTCACGCCCTTCAACAAAATATCGAAAATGGCGTATTGCTAAATAAATAGCCAACAATTCTCTACCGAACGTACTATACCTGTGTTCTGTGGGAGAGAGTTTTTTTGAAAAAAAAAAACGAGATAGGACACTAATCATCACCAACCTTTTGTTGCAAGACAGCACCAACACAGTTGTCGGAAGCATCAACAACGATATGTTTGGGAAAATGTAACATGCATTGACTTGACAGAGCAAACTTGATATTCTCAAATGAATTAACTAAATGTTCTGACCACTCAATTATTCTATTCTCATCTGCTTTAGACTTAGATGTCGCCAATAGCGAATTCAATGGTTGCAAAATTTTTGCACAATTTGGAATAAAACGATTGTAAAAACTCATTAACCCAAGAAATTTCCGCAAGTGCGAATAGTCGTCGGGCGAACGAAAGTTCTGATAGCTTCAATTTTTTTTCTAGAGGATGAATTCCTTTTGTGGTTATTTTGTGACCCAAGAATTCAATCTCTGAGACAGCAAATTGACACTTTTCAATATTAATGGATATACCATATTTGTTAAGTTGTTCCAGAAACAAACGGACATATTCTTTGTGCTGCTCAATTGTTTCACTGGCAATTAAACAGTCATCCAAATATGTGAAGCAAAAACAAAATGGAAAGCTACGAGTTAATTCATTCATGAACCGTTGAAATATTTGAGCAGAATTTCTTAGCCCAAATGGCATAGTATAATATATTCTAACAATCCAAATGGAGTACAAATAGCTGTCTTTGGAATATCTGCTGGGTTAGTTGCAATTTCATATGCTCGTACCAAATCTATTTTTGAAAAAAAAAATCTTCTCTTGAAGCTGGAAACTGAAAGCATGAATATGAGGAATGCCGTATCTATCAGGCTTTGAAATGTTATTCAGTGCCCTATAATCTCGGCAGTGTCTCCAACTTCCGTTTGATTTAGGAACCATATGTAATGAAGAAGACCAGTTACTTGATGATGATCTGTTAATTCCTAAATCAAGAAGTCGACTGATTTTTTTTAACAATTTCAAGTTTCTCTGGTGATAATCTGCGAGGTTTTGAAAATACAGGAGGACCAGTTGTTTCAATAAAATGTTCAGTTTTATGTTTAAATTTTGAGGGTGTTTTGTCTTGCCTCAAAAGCTCTGGGTATTCGAATAAAATGTGTCGGCAGTCAGTGGGAATTTCAGTCAAGACAATTGAACATTTCACTGACTTCATGTCTGATTGAGTACCTTTCGCAATTATTGACCTAGATGAACTAAGTATATTAGAATTATGCATACCAATTAATAAATCGAAATGTGTCAAAAAGTCTGCTGCAAGGATCGGATATTTGACATTCGCTATGATGAACTTCCATTCAAAAATGTATTCTGTATCAAATTTAAGTTGCAAAAGTTTATCACCGTAAATTGAAATTTTAGATCCATTTGCAGCAGAAATAAACGAAAACAAATTTTCATTTATGAAATCATGCGTTTTTGGTGGTGAAACACTTCACTTCCAATATCAACCAAAAACGAAATATTGTTGATGGAGTCTTTGACGAAAATTAGGCAACCACAATACAAGGTTCTTTCGCAGCATAACAAGTCGCCCCTATTGCTTGCTGCTTCCCTGGTTTTCCTGCCATCTGCATGGCTGAACGCACTTCTTTGCCTTCTTCCCATAATTACTATGATACCAACAGAAAGAGTTCTTTGTCGGACTTGTTGAATTGCCTGATCTTTTGGATTGTCTTTTAGATGATTCAACAAGTTTCTTCAACTCAGCTACTTCGTTTGACAGTTTGTCAAATTTTTCATTGAATCCCGATGATTTTTAATTCCATTTGGAGATATTGATGATTGCTGATCAAAAGATTCATAAATATTGTCAGCCATTTTTGCAAGTTCTCTGATGTCTGAACTGTCCTTTAGAGGAAGTAACCCTATCTTGATATTTGGCGGAAGATGATGGAGAAACATTTTCTTTAGGAAGGTTTGATCTAGGGCAGGAAATTTGTCTGTAAGTGATTGTATCTGACTGAGCATCCTTGAAGATCGTTCTCCTTCAAAATTCGAATGCACAAGAAGTCGCATCCGCTCCAAGTCAGCTAGAATCGTTCTCTTAATGATTTCATTCTTAAAATCTTCATATGAGTTTGAGAAGGTATTATCTATCAAAATATCTCTCAGATAGCTAACAGTTTCAGGCGGCAAAGCAGAAATAATGTGATTATATTTGATCTTCGAGTAGGTGATACCATAGTTTGAGAAAACTGCTTCAACTTGAAGAAACCATAACACCGAATCATGGCTCTAAAACTGAGGAAGTGTTATGTTGATCGCCGGAACTTTAACAGGACTGGTAAATGGTCTCGGCACTTCTCGATCTTCGACTGTATCCCTGCGTCCGCTTCCGTCCTCTAACTCAGGGCAACAAGAAATCTAAAATTAGTTGACATTCGTTGTGACAATTAGTTAACATAAGTTTTCACTTATACTGGGTATACTATCTAATTGGAGTATGTACAGTACCTATAGCTATCACTACAATAACCATCTGATCTGATGATTCAAATTTATTAGATATTTTTGTTACTAAGGTACTTAACAAAAATTACGCTGGTTCGTCACCCAAACAGATTTTTCATCTCGAATCACGTTTTGACCAATTTACTTTTCTTCTTTCTAGCAGCCTTTCACTATTTACTCGATCCATATTCGTATAAGTAAATTTGAAAAATACCAATTTAGTGTTTTCTATGATAATGAAAAAATTAAGTTGTAAACAAATAGAATCATCTACGTGAGTGCGGACATGTCATGTGTTGCTTCACTCGCGGGCATTTTTTTATGTTATTTCGTAATTTGGAAATTTGTGGAATCACGATAATGTATTTCACATGACTATAGATTACTAAGTAACATCAAAAAATCGCTAGTGACTCGTTTTAACCTCGATAATAAATGAGTTTCTCCTCTTTTTTAATCATCATTTGTTTATTCAACTTTACTTAGGCCAGAGTCGAACTAGAAATGCATGCTTTATTATTGAAATTTCTGATGTAATTTTCGTGGCAGTTGTATCAGTGGCAAATAGAACAAAATCTGGAAACGTTTATCATTGATAAATAATAGGTCTGTTCGTGCAGAAATCACAAACCAGTCAGAGCGCATTTCATTGGTTGAAAACTAGTTTCAAGCAATGAAATTCACTCCGACTGGGTTTGTGATTACTGTACGAACAGACATAATATTATCGGGTTAATAGCAGGAAATTTTCACAAACTAACAAAAACAAAAAAAAAAATCAGTATTTGTCGGAACTTTTCATCAGAGGCCTGCCAGACCACCCGATCTATCATCTTTCGATTTTTTTCTTCGGAGATGAAAATTTGTTTGCTACAAAAGCGATTCAATCAAAGATATTTTCCAAATAATTATATATTATAGATGCATTTTAGAGGAATGGTGCATTGCATTTACCTACCTAGCGGTTGTCAGAACCGTGCTCTTACCACTAATTCCAAAAAATTCAAAAAACTGCATTTTTTGGTATTTTTTGAAATTTTTCTGGAATTTTTTGGAATTATTAAGTTTCCAGCTGTAGCACTACTCGGAGCTTAATCAGACGACTTCCCCACTATTGAAAAAAAAAGTCTCAAACAACATGCCATTTTCTTGAGGCAGAGATGAGAACAAGATCCTTATTAGCGAAAATTGTCCTCCTCTAGAAATATATTTTGTATGCAGCTCTAAAATTACAAAAGTTTGTTAAAGAGCCAATATTTTTAGATGTATTCAATTTTAGCCCCTCTTATTATTATAGCAGAAACAAAGTGTAATGAGTGAAACCTCGTTATCTCACCGGTGCGTTAATATTTCTAGGTCAATTGCTAAAAAACAAATCCATTAGTACTAATAGCAGCAAACATAACCGAATCAAATACATATTTCACAAAATCCATTTGGGAAATGCCATAGCCAATAGATATTTTATGTGAAGCTCGGGACATAAAAGAAGGACATAGAACACGAGCTATAGACCCCTTTTATCTATACACTGGACCCACCCGACAAGAACAAACAACCGCTGACAGATTTTAAGTTAGCACAAGGCAGGCCATTTCCAATAAAAGCGATGGCCACCGATGACGGACATTATCGTGACGTCAATTTTTTTTTTGTGGGAAAGGGGTGCAGCAACTTTTGCAAGGGGCGAATTTTGTACAAAAACAACCCAATTCTCGAAATCCTTTTTGCATTTTATTTGCATACGCCACACAAAAAAGACGATCCTCGTAAATTACCCTTGTCAGTATTATGGGGCCCTCTTAACAAAGCCCCGGGTTGTACAAATGAAAAGAGAGAGTTAAAAAGTCATAAAAAGATGGTTGAAAATGCAAATTTGTCGTTTTGACTTTCTAGGAAAGTAATTTAACCATGTCAAGGAGTTTTGCTAATCAGGCCCATAGAATCAGGTAAAAATTATTGTTACTTTCTTAAAAGGGTTTTACTCACAAGGCCTTTGTATGCAAATTTTAACCAACAGGGTTTTTCCTAAATGAGGTATTTTCAAAGAAACCAAGTATCCACCAGCATAATATCCTCAAAATGAAACAGAAAAAATACAATAATTAAATTAAAACTAAAAACAAATATTGTTGAACTACATACACGACACGTAATGTTTTCGAACTTTTGTTACGCAAAAGCAGAGAAAATAATTGTAAAAAAAATTGTGGGTTTAAAATTTTAATAGTTTGTTTTTTGTCTGAAATGATTAAAATTCTAGGTCTTGTTTGCTCAATGATTGTAAAATATTTTCGTTCAAGACAATGACAGCCATGATAATTTTAGAAAAAAAAAAAACTAAACGATAATTTAATCCATCTAAATTGTTTTTGATAGTGTCATATTTGCTTTAGAGCTTTATCGTCGTAAGTTTTTATATAGTTGGAATATGCAATGTTTAATAGAGAGCAAATGAAAAAATAATTATTTTGTAATAAGTTTTGGAATGGGAATTTTTTAGCCAATTTTCTTAAGGTATTTTGTTTTCGGAAAAAGGCCATCTCTATCTATCTCTCCATTCAGCCTTCTTCAGTCCATCTTTAGACGTAGGCCTCCCCACAGCCTTCTCCATTCCTCTCTGTCTGTTGCCATGTTCATCTACCTGGTTCCAGCGTGCTTCTTCAGGACATCAGCATACCTCATCTGGGGTCTTCCTCTACTTCCTTTATTCTCCCAAGGTATTCTCCAGCTTAAGATACATTTATTCATTCGCTCGTCTTTTTGTCTGATATTGTGACCTGCGAATTTCCATTTTAATTTTGCTACCTCTTTTCTAACGTCTTTTGCTCTCGTTTTATTTCTTATCCACGCTCGTTCCTTTTTTTATTTATCAGTTTCACATGTAAAATTTGTCTTTCCATTGATTTTTGTGCTTTTGTTATTTTATCCATGTTTGAGATCCATAGGTGAGGATAGGAAGTATACATTGAATATACATTTTTGTTTTGAGATATTGTGGATATTTTCTATTTTTCAAGATGTAGCTTAATTTGCCGAATGCTGCCCAAGCCAATCTATCTCGTCTCTTGATTTCTGCTATTTGGTTTTCTTTGTTGAGTTTAATAATCTGTCCTAGATATATATATTCGTCGACTTGTTCTATTTTTTCTTGTCCTATTCTGATTGTGATGTCATCGTCTGTGTTCGTTATTGTTTTAGTTGTAGCGTAGTTCATATTGAGACCTATGTTTTTAGCTGCTGTGTCAAGTTCTTCCAGCATTTCCGTCAGTTCTTCTTTCTTATCAGTTATTACGGCGTTATCATCAAAAACCATGTTTGAAATTTAAGTTTTTGACCTATACAATAATTTCAACGTTCTTAACTGGAAAATTATTATCAAATATCACCCAATATTATTTATTACTATTTTATGTATTTGCTGGACAAGAGAAAACTAATTTAAATATACGACTTTTTATTGTACTTATTTTGCAATAAAAACCCTTTATACTAAGAACTTCAAGGATTAACTTTTAACACTTTACGACTTTCTAACCCATTTTTTTCCAGTTAGAAGGCATTTTGAACAGGCTTATGCTAATTTTTATGAAAGGTGTCTGAAATATCTCTACTGACTCATTAAATATTAGAATTTAGTGTGCAACGTGACTTGAACGATAATAATTTTCAAGTATCCCAGTAAACAAAATCGTTCATAAAATAACTTTCCAATGTCAATATTTTTCCTGATTCGATTTATCAAATCCCACAATAATGTTTTTTCGTTGATGATAATAAATTTATGTTGGTTTCCTGTTTGCGAACATCACAATAATTTATAAACAATAATATATAATTTTTTTACATAAAAAAAAGCCCTTAAGAAATTTGGGGTGAATTTTTTCATATATTTTGGCTTCAAATTGTCAGGAAAGGTGTGAGATGAAATATGTCCTAATGTAATTTTCAAATAATGATATAGACAATTGAGGCCAATGAAGAGCCGGGAATAATTAAAAATGACTTTTTATGCAGAACATTCTCCGTGATTATTGTGAAACTTCTGCTCCTGATTATGAATGCGAGACGCGCATATCATCGCCTTATGTACAGGGTGTTTTTTTTATATATTGACACCCCACCTACCACCCTTTACCTTTATAGGTGGAAGAAAGGTGTAAATACAAAAGTTGTACAGTTTTGGCTGAATTTTTAGAAACCATGGTCAGAAACAAAATTTGAATGTCAGAAATGTGAAATTTTGCATGCTTCCAGTTTTTTTCAAATGAGATGCCCTATATTTTATTCTATATTCTTGAAGAGCACAATGCCCCAATGCCAAAAATATATAGTTTGCTTATATTTGCTCATATATTCAGCTCCAAAAATTGTAAAAATACTATCCTACTACTGATTTTGTGAAGTTGTGAACCATTCTACCTGTACAGGTGAAAGTTACAGGTAAAATTTGAAATAGTGGGTTTCTCTGGTGGTGTTTTTAAAATTTTTAGAATCAAATATGTTGGAGACGGCTCAACCAAATACAGACAAACTATATATTTTTGGAATCTAGAAATTGTGCTCTTCAAGAATATAGAACCAAATATAGCGCATCCCATTTGAAAAAAAGCTGAAAGCATACAATATTTCACATTTCTGACATTCAATTTTTGTTTCTGACCATGGATTCTAAAAATTTAGCCAATACTGTACAATTTTTGTATTTACAACTTTCATATACTTCTAAAGGCGAAAGTTGTAGCTGTTGTGTCAATACATAAAAAAAACACCCTGTACTTGAACAATAACTTATTATATAAAGTCAGAATTTGTGAGATTATCCACTTTTTGTCGATTTGCCTATCAACAGGAATTAGTAATGTTACTTTACCAAACTGGTAATATAATGTGACAAGTTATTCAAGTACAAACGAGTGGATTGTTGCGGAACTTATGGGTGAACCTCTGCGGGACGAGCGCAGCGAGTTCCGCAGCCATCTATTCAATAATATGTTGTTTAATTACGATACTAACCTGACTCACTCAAATGTGAGTTATTCTCATTAGTTTAAAAAGTACACGTTTCAGGTGAATGTCTTATTTGAACAGTTCAACAGTATATTGGTGAGTAGATGGCTGCGGAACTCGCTGCGCTCGTCCCGCAGAGGTCCACCCATAAGTTCCGCAGCAATTCACTCGTTTATACTTGAATAATTTGCCACAATAGGTATATCACTAGTTTGGTAAAGTAACATTACTAATTCCTGTTAATAGGCAAATTGACAGAAAGTGAATAATCATAATCTTACCAATTTTGCCTTTATATAATAAGTTATTGTTCAAGTACAAATAATTGGATTATCGCAGAACTTATTGGTGGACCTCTGCGGGACGAGCGCAGCGAGTTCCGCAGCCATCTATTCATCAATATGTTGTTTTATTACGATACTAACCTGACTCACTCAAATTTGAGTTATCCTCATTAGTTTAAAAAGTACACGTTTCAGGTGAATGTCTTATTTGAACAGTTCAACAGTATATTGGCGAGTAGATGGCTGCGGAACTCGCTGCGCTCGTCCCGCAGAGGTCCACCCATAAGTTCTGCAATAATCCGCTTATTTGTACTTGAACAGTAACTTATTATATAAAGTCAAAATTTGTAAGATTAGGTATAATTATTCACTTTTTATCGATTTGCGTATTAACAGGAATTAGTAATGTTACTTTACCAAACTAGTGATATATTGTGACAAGTTATTCAAGTACAAACGAGTGAATTGTTGCGGAACTTATGGGTGGACCTCTGCAGTCATCTATTCATCAATATGTTGTGTAATTATGATACTAACCTGACTCACTCAAATTTGAGTTATTCTCATTAGTTTAAAAAGTTCACGTTTCAGGTGAGTGTCTTATTTGAACAGTTCAACAGTATATTGGTGAGTAGATGGCTGCGGAACTCGCTGCGCTCGTCCCGCAGAGGTCCACCCATAAGTTCCGCAGCAATTCACTCGTTTATACTTGAATAATTTGTCACAATAGGTATATCACTAGTTTGGTAAAGTAACATTACTAATTCCTGTTAATAGGCAAATTGACAGAAAGTGAATAATCATAATCTTACCAATTTTGCCTTTATATAATAAGTTATTGTTCAAGTACAAATAATTGGATTATCGCAGAACTTATGGGTGGACGTCTGCGGGACGAGCGCAGCGAGTTCCGCAGCCATCTATTCATCAATATGTTGTTTTATTACGATACTAACCTGACTCACTCAAATTTGAGTTATCCTCATTAGTTTAAAAAGTACACGTTTCAGGTTAATGTCTTATTTGAACAGTTCAACAGTATATTGGCGAGTAGATGGCTGCGGAACTCGCTGCGCTCGTCCCGCAGAGGTCCACCCATAAGTTCTGCAATAATCCGCTTATTTGTACTTGAACAGTAACTTATTATATAAAGTCAAAATTTGTAAGATTAGGTATAATTATTCACTTTTTATCGATTTGCGTATTAACAGGAATTAGTAATGTTACTTTACCAAACTAGTGATATATTGTGACAAGTTATTCAAGTACAAACGAGTGAATTGTTGCGGAACTTATGGGTGGACCTTTGCAGCCATCTATTCATCAATATGTTGTGTAATTATGATACTAACCTGACTCACTCAAATTTGAGTTATTCTCATTAGTTTAAAAAGTTCACGTTTCAGGTGAGTGTCTTATTTGAACAGTTCAACAGAATATTGGTGAGTAGATGGCTGCGGAACTCGCTGCGCTCGTCCCGCAGAGGTCCACCCATAAGTTCCGCAGCAATTCACTCGTTTATACTTGAATAATTTGTCACAATAGGTATATCACTAGTTTGGTAAAGTAACATTACTAATTCCTGTTAATAGGCAAATTGACAGAAAGTGAATAATCATAATCTTACCAATTTTGCCTTTATATAATAAGTTATTGTTCAAGTACAAATAATTGGATTATCGCAGAACTTATGGGTGGACGTCTGCGGGACGAGCGCAGCGAGTTCCGCAGCCATCTATTCATCAATATGTTGTTTTATTACGATACTAACCTGACTCACTCAAATTTGAGTTATCCTCATTAGTTTAAAAAGTACACGTTTCAGGTTAATGTCTTATTTGAACAGTTCAACAGTATATTGGCGAGTAGATGGCTGCGGAACTCGCTGCGCCCGTCCCGCAGAGGTCCACCCATAAGTTCTGCAATAATCCGCTTATTTGTACTTGAACAGTAACTTATTATATAAAGTCAAAATTTGTAAGATTAGGTATAATTATTCACTTTTTATCGATTTGCGTATTAACAGGAATTAGTAATGTTACTTTACCAAACTAGTGATATATTGTGACAAGTTATTCAAGTACAAACGAGTGAATTGTTGCGGAACTTATGGGTGGACCTTTGCAGCCATCTATTCATCAATATGTTGTGTAATTATGATACTAACCTGACTCACTCAAATTTGAGTTATTCTCATTAGTTTAAAAAGTTCACGTTTCAGGTGAGTGTCTTATTTGAACAGTTCAACAGAATATTGGTGAGTAGATGGCTGCGGAACTCGCTGCGCTCGTCCCGCAGAGGTCCACCCATAAGTTCCGCAGCAATTCACTCGTTTATACTTGAATAATTTGTCACAATAGGTATATCACTAGTTTGGTAAAGTAACATTACTAATTCCTGTTAATAGGCAAATTGACAGAAAGTGAATAATCATAATCTTACCAATTTTGCCTTTATATAATAAGTTATTGTTCAAGTACAAATAATTGGATTATCGCAGAACTTATGGGTGGACGTCTGCGGGACGAGCGCAGCGAGTTCCGCAGCCATCTATTCATCAATATGTTGTTTTATTACGATACTAACCTGACTCACTCAAATTTGAGTTATCCTCATTAGTTTAAAAAGTACACGTTTCAGGTTAATGTCTTATTTGAACAGTTCAACAGTATATTGGCGAGTAGATGGCTGCGGAACTCGCTGCGCCCGTCCCGCAGAGGTCCACCCATAAGTTCTGCAATAATCCGCTTATTTGTACTTGAACAGTAACTTATTATATAAAGTCAAAATTTGTAAGATTAGGTATAATTATTCACTTTTTATCGATTTGCGTATTAACAGGAATTAGTAATGTTACTTTACCAAACTAGTGATATATTGTGACAAGTTATTCAAGTACAAACGAGTGAATTGTTGCGGAACTTATGGGTGGACCTTTGCAGCCATCTATTCATCAATATGTTGTGTAATTATGATACTAACCTGACTCACTCAAATTTGAGTTATTCTCATTAGTTTAAAAAGTTCACGTTTCAGGTGAGTGTCTTATTTGAACAGTTCAACAGAATATTGGTGAGTAGATGGCTGCGGAACTCGCTGCGCTCGTCCCGCAGAGGTCCACCCATAAGTTCCGCAGCAATTCACTCGTTTATACTTGAATAATTTGTCACAATAGGTGCCGGTACTTTAGCTCTCATTTGACAGCCGTTAAAAATAATCAGGGCTTAGAATGTGCTCTAACCACATCATACTTTTTAGACCTTGGCCCATGCAAAATTTTGACAACGTATCAAATTCGTTAATCGAGGGCAAAAGTATCGGCCCTAGGTATATCACTAGTTTGGTAAAGTAACATTACTAATTCCTGTTAATAGGCAAATTGACAGAAAGTGAATAATCATAATCTTACCAATTTTGCCTTTATATAATAAGTTATTGTTCAAGTACAAATAATTGGATTATCGCAGAACTTATGGGTGGACGTCTGCGGGACGAGCGCAGCGAGTTCCGCAGCCATCTATTCATCAATATGTTGTTTTATTACGATACTAACCTGACTCACTCAAATTTGAGTTATTCTCATTAGTTTAAAAAGTACACGTTTCAGGTGAATGTCTTATTTGAACAGTTCAACAGTATATTGGCGAGTAGATGGCTGCGGAACTCGCTGCGCCCGTCCCGCAGAGGTCCACCCATAAGTTTCGCAATAATCTACTTATTTGTAAAGAGTGTTTTTTTATATATTGGCACCTCACCTACAGCCTTTACCTTTACAGGTAGAAGAAAGGTGTAAATACAAAAGTTGTACAGTTTTGGCTGAATTTTTAAAAACCGTGGTCAGAAACAAAATTTGAATGTCAGAAATGTAAAATTTTGCATGCTTCCAGCTTTTTTCAAATGAGATGCCCTATATTTTATTCTATATTCTAGAAGCACAATGCCCCGATCTATATTTGATTGAGCAATCTTTCATATATTCGGCTTCAAAAATTGTAAAAATACTATCCTACTACTGATTTTGTGAACCGTTCTACCTGTATAGATGAAAGCTGCAGATAAAATATGAGGTATGTACTTGGTTTCTCTGAGTGTATTTTTAAAATTTTTAGAACCAAATATGTTGGAGCCGCTCAACCAAATATAGACAAACGATATAATTTTGGAATCGGAAAATTGTGCTCTTCAAGAATATAGAACCAAATATTGCGCATCCCTTTTAAAAAAAGCTGAAAGCATGCAAAATTTCACATTTCTGACATTCAATTTTTGTTTCTGACCATGGATTTCAAAAAGCCAATGCAGTACAACTTTTGTATTTACACCTTTCATCTACCTGTAAAGGTAAAGGCTGAAGGTGGGGTGTCAATATATGAAAAAACACCCTGTACAAATGTCGTCTTCTTCTTCCCCTTTTGATATAGCCGAGACATTTTTATCTTAATATTTCTCACGGTTTGATTGAAAATCAATGTGTTTTCTTTATGTTTGATAGTCTAGTTTAGAAGTTTTCTCATATTTTCCAGATTTTCTAACATTATTTCAATTCTTGTCGGTCAATATACTTTTGGCCGCAGTGATTCGCATTAAATAACCAAAAATGCAAAAAACTGTTTAAAAATACATATAATATTCATTTATCATATTGGTGACATAAATTATGCTGGAAAAATATTATAGTCTATAAACCACAAAGGGCAATGAATATTTAAAAAAATGTCTGGCAATAACTATATTTTAAATTTTGCTTTATTGAATCATACTTTAGAAAATGTATTCAATGCAAAGATTATTGCTTGAAATACACTCATCAAAAAAGTCTAGTTAACAAGAAATATTCGTCTTTTAATTTTTAGACAGAATAATTTTTTTTTAAAAGATACCATATGGGTATTTGTTGAACAAATCTTGTAAAATTTATCATATCGGCTTTTCCAGCAGGCTTTAACAAAATTTGAAAATCTTTCAAAAGTATATTTTGTTCAATTTATAAATATATTCAGTTGCATCTTGTTCCCTAGACTATTTTGATGTGTGTACATTTTCAAATAAGGCACAATTGGATGCGATAAACAACTCAAATCTCAATGGAACAAACGTTGGCAAAAATTCAGGTATAGGTGTTTGAATTTACCTAGAACTTATTAACTTTGAAAATTTGAATAATCAATCCAACAAAATGGGTCTAGACCATTGTCATTTGGAAGGGTTTTAATAATTTTTACCTAGAAGTACCAAAAATCTATTATAATTTAAGTTATTGGATATGAAAACCCGACGAAGTTAAAATCTAGTGAAAAGAAAGTTTGCAAATTTTTTAAATAACTAAATGAAGAACAAAACAAAGCTCTTAGTAAAACCGTTTTTAATGGTTTTCGTAAAATTCCATTGTTTACTTAAAATCAATTTTCCCAAACTGATAACCATCGACGATAATGGCGTTTTACCAATTAACTAATAACATACCAGAGAAATTAAGGCGAAAAAATAATTTGAAAAAAAAATACATGCAAACTTCTTATCTCCCAAATTGTTTACCCAATATTGTATTAAATCAGACTGATAGATAGCACTCATGGAAAAACTATTTTTCTATCAAACTAGTTATTGTTGGAATCTTCCAATCTCGCAAAATCAAAAACACATTACCCATCCAAAAAAGTGCATCGCAATTGAAGCACTTAATCTTATCATGGACACATTTTCCAAAAAAAAAAATGTATTCCGTCTGTATCGATTAGGAATTTTCGATTAGTAATTTGTTATGTAAGGAAAATTTTGTTTACGATTGATTTAAAAATACAAAAAAGTTAATAAAGAAAGCAATCAAGAAAAAAAAAGCTTCCTTCAAGATAAAGGGATGTTGCACCAAAATAATCCATTGATTCTATTGACCCACGTATTTTTTATGATTTTATTTAAGTTCACTTGAGCTCATTATCCGCATTATATGAAAATATTTACAACATTTTTAATCAGAACCTGACGACTGGTACCTACTTTGTATAGTAGAAGCAGCATTTTTTTTCTTTGTGTTTTCAGTTTAGAATTCTCTCTTTTCTTTTCCTTGCACAGATGCAACTTTCTATATGGAATTTCTAAAATGTGCACTTTTATTGAAGAACATCTTTGATCTTCGTAGAACCAAAAGTCAGTCTTAGAGCTGAAACTCCTAAGTTTCCTAGAGTGGCCTAGAGATTCATGGGAATCCTATTCCAGGCTCTTGAGCTAGTTTTCCAACCATTCAAAAATTAAAGCGGTTTGAGAAGCTCATTTTTGACCATTGTAAAGTCAACTGGAGTATCCATGTGATGTGAACAACAAATGAACTGAAGTTGCGCAAGAGCGCCTTGAAAAAAAAAAACATCTTTGATCCTCGTAGAGCAAAAATTATAAGCTAAAACCTTAGAGCCGACTATCCTAAGTTTGCTGAAACTTAAAAATGTGGTAGCCTAGAGATTCATGAGATTCATAGAATGAATTCTATTCCAGGCTCTT
The DNA here is from genome assembly GCA_917834065.1 of Ceutorhynchus assimilis. Classification (NCBI taxonomy): domain Eukaryota; kingdom Metazoa; phylum Arthropoda; class Insecta; order Coleoptera; family Curculionidae; genus Ceutorhynchus; species Ceutorhynchus assimilis. Next base: position 14,229,954 of record OU892281.1, read on the forward strand.
GAGCTAGTTTTCCAACTATTCAAAAGTTGATGTGGTTTGAAAAGCTCATTTTTGTTTTTTCAATTGGAAGAGTCTCAAAATTCAATTCCTAGTTTTGTTATAATAGGCCCGGTTGTACAACAGACGTTGAACCGAAGTTCACGCTGACTAAAGGTGTAAATACAAAAGTTGTAGCATTTTATCTGAACCGCCAGAATTTTTAATTAGATTGTACAAATGAGCAACGCAAAGTAAAAAAATAAGTCGATGTTCACTTTTTTCAAATGGAATGCCCTTTATTTTCTTTCAAATTCTTATTGTTCTCGTTTTACTGATTCAGAATATATAATATCTTATTGATTCTTTCAATGGTTTTGGAAATATCTGGAGTTTAGTTATTCAAAGACTTATTCACCTATCAGAATATTTTGTAACAGGTAACAGGTTAATCAAGTAAAATATATCCAAAAAACTATTGTCTTTGAATAACTAAACTCCAGATATTTCCAAAACTATTGAAAGAAACATTAACATATTATATAATCTGAATCAGAACAACGAGAACTTCAAGAATTTGAAAGAAAATAAAGGGTATTCCATTTAAAAAAAGTGAATATCGACCTATTTTTTCACTTTGCGTTGCTCATTTGTTTAATCTAATCAAAAATTCTGGCAATTCAGATAAAATGTTACAATTTTTGTATTTACACCTTTTACCTATCGCCTGTAATTACGGCTGCAGGTGGGTGTCAAAATATAGTGACTCACCCTGTACATGGCCGGTTCAAACTGTGAACTTAAGTTGATTTTGAACGTCCGAATTTTGGCGTTCAAGAGGAATTCAACTCTTTTTTTGGGTTTTTCTAACCTCACTCTCCCTGTCTATTTTTTGATGGATGAGGGCATTGCAACTTACAACTGATAGTTCAGGTAAACCTGCAGTGGTACAACACTCGAGACTCTGAACCAGGTTCAACAGTGAACTGCAGTTCAACAGAACTTGTGTTGAACCATTATTTGTACAACCGACCACCGGGCCTTATAGAGTCGAAATTGTGCAAAATAACTATGAAAATCTGATTCTGACTTCAGTTAAGGATGAGCTGAAGTAGAGCTAAAATAAAACTAAATAAGTATGTAAACTCTAGTTTCTGAAAATTGAGATGTGAAGGTTTAAAAGAAAGTCATTTTTGAGCAGCCTGAAACCAATATTTGACTAAATGCTATTCCTGGCTCTTTAAATAGAACCGAAATTGAGCTTGAGGATAAAATCCATCCTATTTCCAGCATTTCTAGAATTGAAATAGAACTAAAGAAGAAAACTGTGATTTCTGACCCATTGTAGAATAAAGTTCAATTAGAACAGCCTAAAAATGCTGCTCTAGGGCAAAAATTTAATTGGAAAAGCTTGAAAAAAGCTGTTCTAGGGTAAAGATTTAATTGGAAAAGCTTGAAAATGTTATAGCCGGCTCACAGATATAATTTGAACTAAACATGTATGAAAATCCTATTTCCGGCTTTTCTTGAATCAACGTTGAACTAAAAAAGTATTTAAAAATCTGATTAGAATGAAATTTGCACTAGAGAAACGTGAGAATCTATATGACTGAAATGCGGTCCATTTGGGATTGAGCCAAAACAGCTTTTATGAACTTTTCAAAGTCAAAAAATCTTTAAAATCAGCTCTCCAAGAGCTCAAGTTTGAACTAGATTTCATTAGAGCTGAAATAAAACCAGACTCTAAAAGTCTCACCATCATAGATTTAAAATTGAGCTGCAAAAATTTAGGAACCTCGTTAACTGGAGCAGCTAAAATAGTAAATTTCCAATTTCTCTTTTTTGGACTCCTTTAGGAAAGTGAAAATCAGTTCGTAACTTTTAAATGAAATTTCAAAGTTCTTCCTGAATATAGAAAAGTAAATATTTTGTTGTGAAAATACTTTTTCGGAAAACCTCCTAAACTCCAATCTAAGCATAAAAAAAAAGGAAATAAAATCCAATAACATTGAAAATGGCTTCTATTTGATAAGTTTCCCTAATTTTTTGTAATCTTCCCTATAATTTCATTGATGATTATGCACCCTTAAATAGTGAAAATATTTTTCATCGATATTTTCCGATTAAAGCATTTCGGCAAAACAAAAATCTAAAATTGTAACAATAACCATTTACATAATTATCCGTTTTGGCTTTTCTAAAGTCATTGTAGTATAATTTCCGCGGAATGAAAATTTTCTTTATTAATTTTCAATAGAATTTTCATATGGTAAATCAATTTGAGCCAATTTATTTTCAAAGTACAAAATCCAATAATTGCTTTTAAAACTCGAAGAAAATTTCATTATCCTCAACAACAATACATTGATTAAAAAATTCTTAGAAAAATCATCTTAATCGAAATCCCATTTTTTCCGGTAATACCGAACCTTTACCCATTTACAACCACTGTCCGATGAAGGGCTCAAAAACTCACCCTTTAGAGGGGATAAAAAAGGCGGAGCCAATTCGACTCAAAGGCTAGAGCTAGTGAGCGGTGGGAGTAGAACAACTCTAAAGCTTTTTGAGTAACGTCAGGTTTTAGTACAGTCAGTCGAATCTAGACTTCGATGAGTGATAGTCGAGCTTGCGCTTAGAATACTTTACAACTGTTGCGTGTGTTTTTTGTTATTGTGACGAGTTTTCATTCATAAGAAACTTTTGAATTATTCGAGTGAGTTCTCATGCTATGAGAGGAGAAGTTAGCGAAATGTCAGCGGCCACTGGAATAAGACCTTCGATGAGTTACAGTTCACCTGTGAAAGTTTTCGAGCAAAGACAAGAAACGAATTCTCCTTGGACTGAGTTTGATAGTAATCATATGCCTCATCTTTTTGCTGCAAGAGTGGTAAGTTGAATTATTATACATAATTTTGTCTATTAATCAATTCAATGCGTAGGTACTTAAATGCAATTTTGTACGCTATGCAAATGTTTGGGTTAAAGAGCATTCTATTTTTTGCTAATCTGATAGTACCTATATAGAAATTTGTTTTGTGTTTTTTTGCGTCAGCAGAATTCAAGGTATTTCTCATATTATGATTATGACTCTTTCGTTTTACCAAAAAATATTTCATTTTTCAATGATTCACGATTTCTCTCAATGCGGAAACAAAACTAATTTACTCTGTGGGTGAGCGGTATTAATTACAACTAATGATTCATCGACCTGAAAAATTGTGTTTCGAATAAAATAGCTAATAAAAGCTGATAAAGCATTTCCTTTCTACATTTTCATTATCGCATAAAATGCATTTTTTATTAATATCAAATTACGCAGTTTCATCAAAATTGATTTGGAAACAATAATTATTATTCTATAGTTTTATGGAGTTTTCAACCCAAAAAACAACAACGATATTAAGTGTACGTTCACCAGGCCGGATAAAAAGTCAAAAACACTAGATAGGTAATAATTTTATTTATTTCTGAAAAGGTCTTTTGCATTTTAATCATTAAATTTTCATATTTTGTCCATTATAAAATCAATAGGTACTATCAACTTTCTCTATGAATAAACTAAGATTTCATAAACAATAATTGCATAATACGGGAATTACTAGATATGCCTATTGCTTAATATTTGGCTCAAGTTTATGTTTTTAGCGGAGTAGAAAATTTTTCCGAAGCACCTTGATCCCAAAACTTGTTTTTTTCTATTTCTTAATGAGTCACAAAATGGTTGAGAAACAACCCAATGCCTCATTATTGAAAACTAAACCAATCTCGAAAAACAAAATTTAATATAGAGCACTATATTTATAGATAAATCTTATATTGCGCTTCCTTATCCCAATATATCTTTTTTCCTAAAACCAAGATAACATAAATAAACATCCTACAATCTAAATTTAGCCATTTTTTACGATCCAAAAAGACTAATATTTATCTTAATTTTTGTTGCAGAAAAACGAACCGATGGACGATACCAGAAACGATTCCGGAGTCACTTCAGGAAGTGATTGTCCGTCAACTTCACCTGCCAGCGACAGAAGCGACAGCCATCCCAACACCGCATCCCCAACAAACATCTACCCCTTACATCATTGGTATCCAAAAACTTCACCAGAAACTCACGCCTCTGATGACAGAAGTTCAGTATCGCCCAAACCAGAACTTCCAGCCGACGAAAACTCGACCGAATTCGACGAAGACGGCATCAGAGTCCCAAAAGTAAACTCGCACGGTAAAGTAAAAGTTCACAAATGCAAACAATGTGAGTTTTACGCTTACACCAAACTGGAATTCTGGGAACACTCCAGAGTTCACATCAAAGGCGACAAAATCCTAAAATGTCCCAAATGTCCTTTTGTAACCGAATACAAACACCATCTCGAATACCATTTGTTGAACCACGCCGGAGCCAAACCGTTCAAATGCCAACACTGCGACTATTCCTGTGTCAACAAATCAATGCTAAACTCTCATTTGAAATCACATTCGAAAGTTTACCAATACAGGTGCTCAAATTGCCACTATGAAACCAAATATTGCCATTCTTTGAAACTCCATTTAAGAAAGTACGGACACAAACCCGCCATGGTTTTGAACCCTGACGGTTCTCCAAACCCCTTGCCTATTATCGACGTTTACGGCACAAGGCGTGGGCCTAAAGTCAAGAAATCTTCAGCCAACGAATCAAGAACTAATTTTCCTGAACCTTCGAATCCATCGCCGCCACCACAAATGCCATTGCTGATGAATCCAGCACTTCTTGGACAAAATCCAATGATGCCATTCCCCTTGCCATTATTCCCAGCAGGTTTACCCAATCCGGAAATAATGATGAACTTCCAAAACTTATTCAGGGAACGTTTGGAGGAACTTGCCAAACAAAATCCTGCTCTTGTACCACAACAGCAACAAGATGAACCTGAGCATCAGCCTCAACAAAATGGTGCATTAGATTTAACCAACAAGTCTAATCATTCTTCAGAAAATGGTGATTCTGAAGATGATGAAGCAATGACGATTGCCTTTGATAATGTTGAAGTTGTTGCTAATGACACAGAAAACACAACTTTGACTCCGGACAATGTTGATGAAAAAGCTAAAAACAACAACACCTACGAGTTTGCTTGTCAATATTGCGGTATTTGTTTTGGAGATGAAGTCATGTTTAGAATCCACATGGGTTATCATGGGTATAGTAATCCTTTTACGTGCAACATGTGCGGAGAAGAATGTCAGAATAAAGTGAAGTTTTTCTTGCATATTGCAAGAGCAGCGCATTAAGCGCAGTAATTTTCGAATTGTGTATATATGTACTTTGACTGATTTGTATATAGTAGTAGTTGTCTTCAAGTCCCCTAGTCACTTAAATGTGCAATTAATTTACTTAATTAAAAATTTGTAATTATTATGGTGTTCTACCTCAAAATATACCAAAATTTTTTTGCCATTGTTTAGTACAAGAAAGTTTGATCTCTTTTTGTGTGTGTTTTCTAGACTAACAAAATTCCGTAAAAAAAATTAAATTGTGATTTTTTTTTCTATTCTTAGTATTTTGTGTGCCAGTTTGATTATAATAATAATTTAATTTAATATTATGACCAAGACTGATAATGTTGATATAGGCGTTTTTAGAGCACGATAATCAAAAAAAAAAAACTGTAAATAGCTATAGTGTTAAGTAATTTGCAATTAATGACTTTTTTATACGAGCCAATGATTATATTATTTAGGAAATTAATATGTAATTATTATATTTATATAATTAATTATCTATTAAGAATCACGTATTTATTTGAATGAAAATAAAGTTTGCCATAATAACAATATTTTGGGTTTTATTTTTTGATGGAGTTGGAAAAAGTGTAGCTTTTTTCAAGTTCATTTTGAGAATGTCCGAGACATGATTTGCTGGAGCTTTAACCTGTGAAACCAAGTGGTGTCTTTCTGCTTGAAAATGATTAGTCAATTCAGCTTGTGTTGTCAGAACTCCTGGTTTTGGACTCAGGACCTTTGCCTTTGGTATACCTAATTTATTTTTTTTTAATTAAAAAAGCTCAGAATAATAGCAAATCAGAATAGATAATCCTTGCTTGGTTTTCAACTTTTTATGATTTTATTTTTCTCTCTGTGTACGAACCTTCATAGACTACCTTAATGATGGCGGTTTGGATTTTTAAAAACCCATAACTTTTTTTCTATCATAGTTAGAAAGCTGACATTTTCAGCGATTCTTGTCCCAGTGGAGGACTACGATCCCTGAAAATTTCCGGATTCATATCTCAGAATAATTTAGTGTATGGAGTTTAGAGGGTCCCTCAACTGATCATTTAAACGTAAAATCTTAACGTAAAGAAATTTGAAATTTCATCATTATTTTTCGCACTTATGATTTGGATTTTTTTTAAATTTGAACGCCCATAACTTTTTTTGTAATATAGATAGAAAGCTGAAATTTTCAGCGATTCTTATCCCAGTGGAGGAGTACAATCCCGGAAAATTTTAGCACATTTGGACTTATAGTTCCAGAAATAAATTCGCGTTAAGCAATTTGGGATAGATTTATGAATTTTTCAATTTTCTGATTGCCTTTTTAATAGATTTTAGCTTCAAATCTCAGAATAATTTGATATATGGAATTGAAGGGGTCCCAACTGATCATTTAGACACAAAATCTCGATACAAAAAAAATTTGAAATTTCATTATTTTAGTACTAGCTACTTTATGTTTTGGATTTTTAAAAAATTTGAAGGCCTATAACTTTTTTTCTATTATAGTTAGAAAGCTGAAATTTCCAACGATTCTTATCCCAATGGAGGACTACAATCCCTGAAAATTTCAGCTCATTTGGATTTATAATTCCAGAAATAAAATCGCGATAAGCAATTTGGGGTATATTTATAGATTTTTGATTTTTCAATTTTGAGTGCCTTTTTATAGATTTCGGCTTAAAATTTCAGAATAATTTAGTGTTTGGAGTTAAGGGGGTTCCAACTTCCAACTGATCATTTAAATACAAAATCTCAAAATAAAAAAAATTTAAATTTCATCGTTTTAGTATCTACTTAGGTCGCCTTATGATTTGGATTTTTAAAAACTTTGAACACCCATAACTTTTTTCTATTATAGATAGAAAACTGAAATTTTCAGCGATATTTATTCCAGTGGAGGACTATAATCCCTGAAATTTCTAGATTCATATCTCAGAATAATTTAGTGTATGGAGTTTAGAGGGTACCAACTGATCATATAAACGCAAAATCTTAACGTAAAGAAATTTGAAATTTCTTTTTTTTAATTATAGTTTCTATTATAGTTAGAAAGCTGAAATTTTCAACGATTCTTATCCTAGTGGAGGACTACAATCCCTGAAAATTTCAGCTCATTTGGATTTATAATTCCAGAAATAAAATGGCGTTAAGCAATTTGGGGTATATTTATGGATTTTTCAATTTTCTATGTGCCTTTTTCCATAAATTGCAATTTCAGAATAATTTCGTGTATGAAGTTTAGGGAGTCCCAACTGATCATATAAACTCAAAAACTTAACATAAGGAAATTTGAAATTTCATCATTTTAGTATTAAGGTGGCTACCTTATGATTTGGATTTTTAAAAACTTTGAGGATCCATACCTTTTTTCTATCATAGATAGAATGCTGAAATTTTCAGCGATTCTTATCCCTGAAAATTTCAGCTCATTTGGATTTATGATTCCAGAAATAAAATGGCGTTAAGCAATTTGGGGTATATTTATAGATTTTTCAATTTTTAAAGCGACTTTTTTCATAGATTCAAATTTCAGAATAAGTTAGTGTATGAAGTTTAGGGAATCCCAACTGATCATATAAACGCAAAATCCTAACATAAAGTTTTTCATAGATAGAAAGCTGAAATTTTCAGTGTTTCTTATCCCAGTGAAGGACAACAATCCCTGAAAATTTCAGTTCATTTGGACTTATAGTTCCAGAAATAAAATCGTATTAAGCAATTTGAGGTAAATTTATAAATTTTCTAAATGCCTTTTTTCATAGATTATTTCGGGTTCCAATCTCAGAATAATCTAGTATATGGAGTTTAGGAGGTCCCAATTGTGTTGGCAGGGAATCTTTGTGGAGTCAAGTGAAAGTTTAATAAACGCAAAAATAGTTTTAATAAAATATAACGTGTTGACAGAAAATATGAAAGCTGAAAACTATCTTATTACATGAACTTCATTACTGGTATTTTAAATATATTTCAACAACCCCTCTATTTAAGTTAATAACCTAAACCTTGATTCTTCGCACACAAATCAGTTTTCTTTTTATCAACAGCTGTAGTCAGAGAATTTGCTATTTGCTTTTCTGTAGAGACATATCATTTGTAATAATTTTTCATCTATGGTTCTTGCATGGTAGGCCCCATTTTTTGCTCTTGTGCTGCCATGCTCATAGCCACATACTCACTTTCTGTTGTCGAAAGAGCAACTGTGACTGTGACTGTGACTTGTCCCATGAAATGTAGCTGTTCTATTTTTAAGGAAAAAATTTCCAGTCACTGATCTACGATCATCTATGTTGCTGGCCCAACCAGCATCTGCATAGCCAACAATTTCACTTTTCTTCTTGTTAGTGCCATCAAATTCTATTATGTAATTCATGGTACCCTCTAAATATCTAAGGATACGTTTTGTTGCAGTCCAGTGAATATGTCCTGGATTTTGTGTAAATCGACTGACATTATTTACAGCGTATAGTAGGATATATCAGGCCTTGATGCTTGTGCTGCGAATAGTAGACTTCCTACGAATTCTAGGTATGGTACATTATTGCACATTTGCTGAATTTCAGCTCCAGTTCTTGTGACATACTTTTGGATAATTTTTCACTAAGCATAACTGGAGTATCTACTGGATTAAACTCTTACATGTTGTATTTCTTCAGTATATTTTCTATGTATAACTTTTGATTTAACGATATTATTTTACTTATTTATTTATTTATTTATTTATTTATTTATCATTCACAACTAAATTTCAATATAATACATTAAATTTAACTTAATTAAACTTAAACCTAACTAAATATAAATCAATAAACAGAATGACAAATCAATAAAACAAATGTAATGCAGTGGACTGTCATCTCAAATCTCAAGTAATGCTCTCAGAAAGCACAGTCCTCAGGCCGCGAAGCGTAATGCTAAAAAAAAATCTATGTTAAATTCATTGCCCAATATGGAAGGATTGCATAAAAGTGCACTTTGCTCTTGTATTTCTGGATTGTACAAAAAAGTCTATTTTGGATAAAACATATTTAATTTTCTAGACATAAAATATAAAAATGTATTTTGCACCATTTCAATGCTTTTAACATGAGTCTCATTGCCAAACAGGCGAAGCATATTCCAGAATGGATCTAACTAGTGCTTGAAGCAATAGTTTTGACGTATATATATTTGAAAAGCTATTTCCCATTCTGCAAGTTAGACCCAAGGTCCTGTAGGCAATATTTATTACCTATATGATCATAATGTAAGTGAAAACTCAATTTTGTATAAAGGACCATACCCAACCTTCTCAACGATGCCCAACATTTGTCCTCATCTATATGATATGAAAACTCTATTTTATTTTTGCTACGCGAAAATGACATCACATTACACTTGGTGACACTAAGATCCAGCTTATTAGCGTTGCGTTTGGCACCACCCAGCAAAGGCATCCAGGTCCGTCTTAAGTTTCTCACAATCCGTAATCCGTCACAGAATGAATTATACTAGATATAAATGTTACAATCATCGGCGAACAGTAAAAAGGGGCACTTAAGGTACACTTCCAAGTCATTTATTAACAAATTGAAAATAAACGGACCTAAATGGCTTTCCTGGGGAACACCGATGTAACCATAAACTCGTCTGACACTACACCAGTTAAACGCACAGACTGAGTTCTATCGGTTAAGCCAGAGCAACATGACACCATGAAATCCCAGTGCCCTGAGCATATCACACAACAACGTTATATTTACCGTGTCGAATGCCTTGGAGAAGTCAGTATATATCGCATCCACCTGAGAGTGATTCTCCAACGCATTCAGCACAAACTGTGTAAAAACTATGATAGTAGTCCTTTTGCTTCTGCTGGGACAAAACCCATGCTGTTGCTCAACAAGAATCGAAAATACATCCCTCTTCACCCGCTGGACAATTAGACCCTCAAACAACTTGGGTATTGAATTCAAGATCGATATAGGTCTATGTTTCAGCATCAGATCTATTACCACTTTTATGATTTAGAGTTATAAAGCTATGCTTCCACCGTTCTGGAAATACTCCCAATCTGAGAGACTCACCGAAAAGCATATGTAGGTAATATGTATGGGTTTTGCCAGTAAGCATCTACAAACTTCCAAGAGGATGGATGATATACCATCAGGTCCTGGCCCCTTTTATCGAAATTACAAAGCGCAGCATAGATTGATTGTAGATCTATGGAGCATGAGCCTACATTGACAGACTTCTGACATGTGAAATTAGTGTAAGTGCAGAGGCTGTTCGATTTGAATTATTGCTTTTCAAGTCTCCCAGATATTGTTTCTATCACGTAATCACGTGTAATCTGCATGCCTAGTATAAATCTGGCTTCTCCAATATCCTTCATTTGGAACTGTGAAATTAACTGATGTTTTAGACTGTTTTTAGCAGTTTAGTCATTGGACAATAAAATCCTATCATCTATATAGATAGCTACAATAGACCAGTGCAAATGATTTTTTTGGAAAAAAAAAATAACAGCATGAATACTGTTAAGAAAAAAAACATAGCGGAAACAACGGGAAAAGTAAATAAACTCAATCCGAGCTACGAGGGTGACATCGGATGCACTTTTAAGGGTGGAAAATGGTTTTTCAAGATTACCAGCGGAACTAAACCTCCTATCAGAAAAAGTTAAATGTAAATGTTGTAGGTAATAAAAGGATCTACAACTTTTGTATGAACCTTTTTTTCACATAACCTGAAATTTTCAGAGAAAAATTGAAAAAACCGGTTTTTTCGTTTTTAATTATTTCCTACAATTCTTTTTTTCTTGGCAGAATTTGGTGAAAATGTACCTTTTCATATCTCAAACACGCTGTAATTATTTCAATTCAAAATATTTACTTTTACATTTCATTTTGAATTTAAACCTAAAAAAGAGGCCTCATTTTCACCCGAAAATGCCGAAGTCCTGGAAAAAGTTTTTGGAAAAACACACAGTGGTCTTTTTGTTCGCTGAAACCTCTACTTTAAGATGGGGCGTGTGCTTTTTTCCACCAAAAGTTTATGCTGATTTCCACCAAAAATTTTCTGTTGCTTCAGCTGATTTCTGTCACGTGACTCCTTGATGTCATTGGTGGAAGCACCACATACCAACCACAATTATTTACATAAAAGAACGCTTTGGTGGGCCAAAAATCTGTGCTTCTAATTCAGAAAAATTCAAATGGACAATGCGAGCAAAGCTGCGATTGGGCCAAGAACAATAATTCCAAAGCGAAATAGAAGACTCCTCAGAAGATCTCAATTTCCTTTGCAGTCAGTTTTCTTACTGAATATGACAAATCATTGCGTGGATAAAAGTTAATTCATCATTCATCAGCTTCCTGGTTCTCCATTTGTTATCTTATAGCTTCTAACCAATTTCAAGGTTATGTAGTCTACCAACGCAAAACCACCAGAGTAATCACAGAAAATTTCTGTTGGAGCTTGGTTGCATCAGGTTTCCACCAGATGAAATCCACCATAAATTCATCAGTAAGATAAGAACGCGGTGTGGTGGGCCATCATATTTCCATTATTAATAAAAGAACGCTTTGGTGGCATCATGTTTTCACCTGGTGAATGTCTGATGAAAAAAAGAACGAACCCATGGTGTAGAAAAAATTAGACATTACTAATGGAAGAAGTACCATCGTCACCAAAAGTATCTGAGACACAAATAATGCATAATAATCTCCTGGACTACTGTCATTCATTTCAATGCATTTAATTCATAGTCTGACAAATATTTTACAATAAAATTTATATAATAGGACCAGAGCTAATGTGATGCTGTCCCAGTTACTTTTGGTGACGATGGTACTTACGTTTATGACATATGACATACAATCAATTGTCCATAAGTCTCTGCTTCTTTGATGGCATGTTCTTTATTATCAGACTCGATCAAAATTTCCGATTCTGGTGGATCTTCGAAATCTTCAAAACCGCCATCGTCTTCATATCCAATATTTTGCCTCGTGTTGCCGCATGTTTGGAGCCTAAAAAGTTAAGTTTTCACTAAATTTCGTGAACAAAAAAAAATAATTGTGGGAGATAGAAATCAAAAACGAAAAAACCAGTTTTCTCGATATTGCTCTAAAAATTTTAGGTTATGTGAAGAAATGGTTTGTACAAAACTTGTAGAACTTTTTATTACCTACAACTTTTATATTTCACTTTTTCCGATTGGAGATGTAGATCCGTTGGAAATCTTGAAAAACTATTTTCCACCCCTGCTGTTCACCCCATGTCACCCTCGTAACTCAAATTCAGTTTAATTTTTATTTTTTTTTACTACTTACCTGAGAAGTAATCATTATTTAATCTATTTTTCTGGGAAAAAATTGAATTTCTCTCCCTAGGTTAATAATGAAAATAATGAAAAAAAAGCCTAGGTCAATAATGAAAATGACGTCATGACGCAAGGTTATTGTCATAACGTAACAGATTTCTATTGGTTTAATTTAAATTTCAAACTGTCAATGTAAAAAAAAAACAGGTTCTTGTATTTACATCATAGGATATTACCATAAAGCTGTTGATAGAGGCCAGCACCTCCAACAAGAAAAAATAATTTGAGCACAGATTTCAAACCTATTTTTTATTTTCTACTAGTAGTAGTAAAAAAAAATCTATATATTCCTCGGTAGAGAAAGTCATTACATACCGAGCGCTTTTATAAACCGAGGCGCGAAGCGCCGAGGTTTATAATGCGTAAGGCCAAGAAGACCAACTTCTCTACCCAGGTATATAATCTACTATTATTTACAACCACATACGTAATGTTGACATTTCTGACTTTCCAAAAGTTTGAAAGTGACACTTTTTTGAATTTTTCTTTAATCGGGTCTTCAAAAAAAAAACAATCAAAGATTGCTTTGGTTACGAAAACGTATGTCGCATTATTGTTTCTTTATTGGTCAGGATTTTTGACATGACATTTTGACATGAAAGTTCATTGACAAAATTGAAGATAAATATTGCTAAGACATACGTTTACAAAACCATAGCAATCTTTGATTGTTTTTTTTTTGAAGACCCGATAGCTAAACTTTGTTCAACGAGGGTTTATAGTTTTGGAGTGCGTTCGAAATCACCCAGGGCGTCACACCGTGTGCACACCAGCCATGAATAATTCATAACTCCTGACATAATTAGCCTTAATTTTTTAACAAATAGAATTTGACTAAAACAAATCAATGACGTCAAAAACGTTCGTCGGTTCTTAAACTAGAGGTCATTCATTTTGATTTGTCAAAAAAATTGAATGCGTCAATGAGTTATACTATAGGCGATTTCGCCTCAGTTTGGTAACCCAGTTTGGTCCGTCAAATAGGTACCAATCAGTTTCGGATGGGAGAATGATGCCGTCACAACAACTTTGGTAAAGTCTGTGTTTTTTTAAAGATAAAAGTCAAAATGACATTATGTTGGCAATACAATGTAAAGTTGTCAATGCTTTCAAGTTTTTTACCTAGAAAAGGCTTGTGTTGCCAACATAGTTACTAAATTTTTGACTTGGGGAATTATCTTTAAATAAAAAATAAACTTGACGCGCTTTGGTCTGTCAAATGCTATACCACGGTTGACTGCGGTTTGTAACTGGGTAGTGGAGGTTTGATAGCTTTCCGTCTCTTTCTGTCTCATATCTAAATAAATATGTCAAAGTAAAAATGTGCATGTGGGGCACCCACCGAATTCGGATGAGATTGTTGAGCCACGTCACTCACGTACCAATTGGTTAACCAAACAGCAGATGAAAATCTGGGGCGAAATCGCCTTATAACAACACTTTTTTTATTTTTTACAGTTATGACGTCTTCGATCTCAAAAGTATAAACCCTCGTGAAACGAACTTTACTTTATGATTTGGATTTTTAAAAACTTTGAAGACCTATAAGTTTTTTTCTATTATAGATAGAAAGCTGACACTCCACGATTCTTATTCCAGTGGAGGACAACAATCCCTGAAAATTTCAGCTAATTTGGATTTATAGTACAGCTGAGTAACTTGGGGTAGGTTTATCAATTTTTCAACTTTCTGCGTGCCTTTTTTCATAGATTTCGGCTTCAAATCTCAGAATAATTTAGTGTATAGAGTTCAGGGGGCCCGAATTGATTATATAAACGCAACATCTTAACATAAAAAAATTTGAAATTTTAGACTATGTATGGTAGCTACTTTATGATTTGGATGTTTAAAAATTTCACAGGCCCATAACTTTTTTTCTGTTATAGATAGAAAGCTGAAATTTTAAGCGATTCTTATCCCAATGGAGGACTACAATCCCTGAAAATTTCAACTCATTTCGACTTATAGTTCCAAAAATAAAATCGCGTTAAGCAATTTGGAGTAAATTTATCAATTTTTCAATTTTCTGAGTGCGTTTCTTCATAGATTTCGGCTTCAAATCTCAGAATAATTTAGTGTATGAAGTTTCGGGGGTCCCAACTGATCATATATGTACATGTACTAAGGTAGCTACTTTATGATTCGATTTTCAAAAACTTTGAAGACTTATAGCTTTTTTTCTTTTTTGATTCAAATTTCAATTTTTGATATACGCTGGAGGTGACTTCTATGCTTCGTTTTCTTGGCGTAGCCCTTGTATTTTTTATTAAAGATTCTAGTATTTGTTGTTGAAGACCCTGGATTTGCTGCAGGATCTGCTATCTGCTCCTGCCAATCACTGGCCTGTGGTTGGTTTATGATGATCTTTTAGTAATCACATTAGATCACTGACTTCACAATTTCACTTTGAAAACCATGAGAGTGCTTGGTAACACAAAAAAGGGTAAGCGAATTTTCTCAGCAACTCTCCTGAAAAGGATTGTTGCTTCGATATCAGCAATGGTAATCTGAAAATAAATAAACCGGGCCTAAAAAAAAGAAACCTAAAATCAACTGTTATTCATTGAGTCACTTTTTACTGAATTTGACCTTCACCTTGACTTGCGTAATGTTTTGCTTCAAGATTTTTGAAAGTTTTCAAAAATGTGTAAATTTGCAGAAACAGATGGCACCTTATAAATATTCATTTGGACAATTTAAATTTTAAAATTCATCTCAAAAAGCTTATTATAATTAGCAAAAATGTGCGTACAAATTGAAGAAATTTGGTCATCAACATAATATTTGCGGAACAACATAATATTTGCAAAACATCATAATATTTGCAAAAAAGATATTTCGAAGAAGAACACCTAATAGAGCAAATAGAAACAGAAAAAAAATAGTTTTAAGTATCGCTTAAATAATAAAGCCTTTTAATAACAATAGTGAAACCAATAAAAAGCTGTAAACAAAAAGATAATAGAAAAATTAAGGCTTAAAAAATCAAAATTGTAAAGTTCTATAAAATGAAACTTGAAAATACTGCACCTTGATTTTTTTAAACTTATAAGTTATTTGTTGCTAATCCAAAAATATTTTTTTTTATCTTTTTAATGCCCCCCTTGTGTAACAATTATTTAATACTGTCGAAAAATTTATGCAATTTTTAATCAGCAATAATTACGAATCGGCTCACTTTGATATAAATAATTGAAAATTTTCAAGGTTCAAATACTTGGTAATGTAAATTTTTGATAATTTTCTTCAATAATTTAAGCCAAAGAAGAAATGTTTCCATTAAATAAGTATCGCCAGTGTGGAAAAGTAAATTTTTCGGCATCAAAGTGTCATTATTGGTATATCTAAGATTTTTGATTTCTTAGTTAGCCATAGTAAGACAGTGAGTTGTGATTGTGAAAAACAATCGTTATTTTCTCTGAAAATTCTTATCATATATTATTACATCCCGACAAAAAAAATCGCAGGCCATATGCACAAACTTATCTAAAGCGGCTGTGCTTTGCACAAAGTCACTTTTAAACTTAAAACTATAACGAATTTCCAGTAAATATTTTGTCTATAAACAATGTTATCGGGGACGGATTTTTTCGTTCTTGAAAAATATGTTTTTTAGTCTGAAACGCAATTTAACGCGTTGCACAATATAAGAAATAGTGCAATTTTTAGTCTAATAGGGAGATAATTTTCAAAACAACAAGAGAAATGTATATGCAGGGAAATTTTCCAGACATAGTTAATCTATCAATCCAAAGTACCTAGTTGCTGTATAGATTATTCATTACATACATTAGGACCAGTTTCTTCATTATCATTTTTATATATTTCTTGGCTAAATTTCACATTTTACAAGTTTAACCAAGTAATAAAAATAATCTAGCTTTAGCTTTAACTGAGTATGAAGAAACCTACACTTAAATGGCTCTATACCACTCAGTATTCAAAATAAGACATTGGATTGGTTGAATTTTGAAAAAAAGTTTTGGGTTAATAAAGAGAAAACATTGCAACATTTTGAATAGTCCCATATATTTTACATCAATCAAAATCTGCATAGTTGTCTGATTGATAAAAGCTTGAATTAACACCACAAGGCAAGAAAACAGCCAATAGAAACCGATGGATATAGTGGGACACTGACGTCACTATGCATCCCTTATTGGATGAAAGGGCATTTGAGTAGCTAAAGGATTTACCATTTAACAAAATAAATAAATTTAGAAATACTTGATAGTTATGAAGAGTGCGATTATCGTTAAAATTGTAGTTATTAAGATTATTATCAGTAGTTCAATTGTTGTCTATAGTGTTAATGTTTTAGTGTTATTTATAGATGATATTTTAGCAAAAACACTCAAAATACGTTTTTTTTAATAGCTTGTTGACACTGGCTGGGAACTATAAATTTTGTAATCGGAACAAGGTTTGTGATATTGAATAAAATATTTCAAGTACTTACAAAAATCTGCTTTTTTAGGGTACTAAAACTGAATCAAAATATATAGGTAGTTGTTTTCCCATAAATTTGCATCAAATTTATTTCAAAATATATGCCTAATTTTCCGCGGAACTGTTTGTCCTTGCAATAATCTTATCATAAAAACAATTTGAGAATATTTTGAGGAACTACTTACTTGTGGAAACGCGAGAAGAGTTTCAAGAATAGATCAATGAACCCATTAAGATGTCATACAGAAAGTGATAATCCTCATATAGGACTGCCAAAACAAGTATTCGATTTGCAACCCAAGGAGTAGGATAGGAGAAGATCAGTAAAACCAAGGAAAAACTAGAAAAAGGGCATCAACGGAGAACTACTGAAGAAATAAACCACGAGTAAATGCGGAGGAGATTGGGGAATTTAGGAAAAGAATCCTGGTGTGAAGCTAAAGCATTTGAATTTTAATCAGATAGGTACCAACAGGGATTTGTTAAGAACCTATACAAAAAAAAACATCGACTTTGGAAAAATAAAACTGTTTGGTTATTACTGAGTTACCCATTACCAGGCAACCTATCAACTTTAGGAACCTTGACCATGTGCCAAATATTTAACTTATTGTAAAGAAAATTATGCCTGTAATAATTGTAGTCAGAAAGGTCATTTTCCTGAGGAGTGTACCAAAACAAATTCGTTTGAAAAGTCAGCTAATAGAGCAAGTAGTCGGAAAAATAAGAGTTCAAATCGTCGTGCATTTATTATTGTTAGTCTGTCGTCTGAAAATGTGAAACACATAAACTCTGAACAAAATTGTAATGATTTGTGGTATCAAGATTGTACTGCCACACATGATGACTTCTCGGATGGACTAATTAACAAACTTTGTTGAACTTGAAGTACCTACTATGATAATTATTGAAGATTCTACTCAACTGAAAAGAATAGGAATTGGTGAAGTAGAACTCGAAACTTTTAATGGAACTGATTGGTATCAAGTAATATTGAAGAATATCTTGTATGTTCCAAGATGACTTTAATCTTTTTTCTCAATTTTTAGTAGATAAAGGTTATGATGTGCAATGCACACATGCGGAAAAATCTATTTTTAAAAATCCAGATAATGATGATATTGTAGCAATTGGTGAAAGGAACGGAAATTTGTATAGAATGATCTTTCGACGTGAAAATTCTGAAAAATGTCTATTGACTGTTTCTATTAACATTTAGCATGAAAGACTAGCTCATCAAAATATCAAGTATGTCAGGGATATCTTGAAAAGAAATGAAATGAAGTATGTTGATGACTGAAATAATTATATATGTCCAGGAAGTGTTTATGGAAAGCAACATAGAAGTCACTTAAAAAACCCCAAAATTGCGGAGAAACCTTTACATTTAGTACATGTCGACTTATGTGAAATGAATGTCAGATCTTTAGGAGTAGCCAAATATTTCCTTTTATTTAAGGGCGACTTCTCACATTTTCGAACAGTATATTTTCTCAAAACTAAAGATGAAGCTGTTTCTAAATTGAATATCTACATGAAGATGACCGAAAATCAATTTGAAAGAAAAATAAAGTGTTTGAGGTCAGACAATGGAACATAGGATAAAGAATTCTCATACAAAAAGGTTATTTGGATCAGAACAAAAAAATTATAGAGGTGCATGAAAAGAAATTATCAGAAATTGTCGATTACCAACTTATCTAAATGACGAATGCACTGAGAGTTATTTTGATTCTGATGATGTGGATATGAAGATGTATCACAAACCTTATATCCACTTGAAGGCTAGAAGACCAAGATTGGAAAGTTCATGTCCAAGAAGAAATCTAGACGCATGTAAAACTTGGTATTTTGATTTACCACCAGAAGTATGTGTAGTAATTGAGTCAAAGTGGGTTTTTACTCAAAAAATACTGAACGTTCTAGTATTGTTGAATATTAGAAAAAAGTAATTACCGAATTACCATACCAAATCTGATGTTATAGGTTTTTGAGGATGTTTTTAAAACGCTTTTCCAAATATTGCGATTATTTTTTGAAAATACTTATACCTTTAGAAAACCCAGATTGTTCCGCTACTGAAATTAATTTAATACGGAGACATGTGCGGCCTTACGGGACCAATAATCCCGTGGTTTCTGAATGGGAATTCCTTATTTATTTCTTCGGAGAAGGGAAGCGACTAGCGCTAAATTTTTAGGGGATTTTAAATGGAATAATTGCTCGCATGTGTGATAAGATTGGATTTTTCGATTTGGGTGGCAACTATGAGCTCTCTGGTCGATAATTATGTAGTTGTAAAGATTTAAATTGAAAAAAAAAATATAAAAAAAGTTAGAGAAATAGAAAAAAGAATGAAATTAATTACCAATTAATAGACCGATTGCTGCGGAAAATCAGGTATGAAATATCGACCATAAGACTTGAAAGTTCATTCGAAATTCTTA
This sequence comes from Ceutorhynchus assimilis, assembly GCA_917834065.1. Taxonomy (NCBI): domain Eukaryota; kingdom Metazoa; phylum Arthropoda; class Insecta; order Coleoptera; family Curculionidae; genus Ceutorhynchus; species Ceutorhynchus assimilis. Next base: position 14,249,451 of record OU892281.1, read on the forward strand.
TTTTGAACCAGGGGGGTTGTCAGAAAGCAAAATATCTATATTTCTGTTATTTTCACCCTCACAAAATACTTGTCGCCGACGAAAAAAGTCTTTCTGGCAGCCGTTAAAAATAATCAATACGCTCCCCGGCTCCGATATATGAATTCGATACATCTCGTTTGCGCCCTTCGAGGGACGAGGGTGAGTTTTTCTTCGTCTTGCGACCGGTCAAGACGTTTTCAACGGCTTTTTTCAGATCAAAAACGACAGCTGGCAAAGAAATAATTAAAGTATCAAGTCAAACAACCTCAGTGAATTTAGAACATAGTAATTGGTATAAAAAGTAAACCACCAATCATAACGTTCTACCTGCTCGATCTCATCGAACACCCAATAAAAACCCCATTCGTGGGACCCTCTGGGTTAAAAAAAAAAAGCACAAAAGCTTCCAAGCAAGGGCTTTTTTATGTTTTTTAAGCCACACCCAACGCTCGTTTTATAAAATGGTGGCACGACGATTTATAGCTGGCAAAGGGGAGTTTATTTTTAGCAGAAGGGTTTAAGTCGGGCTCATATTAATGGGTTTTAAGTTTTAATTTACAGCGTGGGTGTTGGAAAATGTGTATATTTTTGGGGAATATAAAAATACTTAGGTTTAGGTGAGCGTGTTAAACGATTCACTCGTCGTTTATGGGCTTTTTGTTTCCAACGCGTTTAGGGTACATTTGGAACTTGAAGGTTTTATATATATATATTTTTTTTTGATTAATTGATGGGGAGTGTTATACAGATTCAAAGGGACAACATCTACAACTTCTATTGAGCTAATTTCTCCTGGTATGGCTTTAAGATCAAATTTTGGCTTTCATGGATGATAGCTTCATTTCTTCAGCTGCATTTTTGAGCTGACTGGTAATAACTTTCGAAGTTCATTCGTATTATGCCGCTGAAGAAATGAAGCTGCAGTTCAACGAAGCAAAGTATGAGGTGCCGACTCCAGAGTAGACTTGATGGAAACTGTGGATGAAGCTGACTGCACCCTTTTTTGCCAGTTGTTAGAGAAAGGGTATCCAAGTTCCCAGTTCCCTGAGTCTGGAACCAATTATTTATTTATTTATTGGCGGATCAATCCCATTTGAAATTAACAAAGTGTACAAGTGAAACAACAAGTAAATTCAACCATATAAAAATAAAAGCAAAATGCCAATCAAAATAGATAAAGTAGAAACAAAGAATGCAATAAGTGCCAAACCATGATACTTAATTGAATTAAATTAAATCAAATTAAGTTAAATCAAACTAAATACAAAATCACAAAATAAAATAACAATTATTACTTGGGACCGCAGTGACAGTTCTCGCAAATGGTTCATAGAGCCCAAAAAAATCAATGTCTCCCAGCTCATTACACATTCTGAGGGTACGAGGAATGAAACAGTGATACGCATAGTTGGTTCTGAGTGAAATTGAAGATGAAATAGTTTGAGGTGTGCGGGTGTTACGTGATGGGACATGTAGAGCTATTTTAGAAGTCAAAGTAGGGACAGTCAATTGTGGAATTTAGGATTTTATGTATCGGTTTCAGGTCTTTCTGCTTCCTTCTTGAGCTAAAGGTTGATAAATTGAGTGCATCACAAAGTGGTGCATAATAAAATTCCTCATTGTTAGAAAATTTGTAATTGAAATATCTGCAAAATTTACGCTGCACACCTTCAGGCATAGTTTGGACTCCAAGCAGATGCAGCATACTCATGTGTACGAACATATGAGAAGTAAGTATAACGTTTAGATGGAGTTGATATTTGCAAATTCCCTTGTGCTACGTTTCACAAACCCAAGGATCCGGAGTGTTTTACTAACTATGGCATCGATGTGTGAAGAGAAATCAAGATTGGAACTCAGCAAAACACCCAGATCCCTGATCTGTTTCACACAGTCCAATGGCGTACCATTGATGTGATATATGCAGTCAATAAAGGTTCTAGACCTGTGAAATTTCATAACTTTACACTTCGTAACATCAAGATCCATGCCATCAGTTTGACACCACTGAACTAATCTGTCAATATCCTATTGCAGTGCATGGCAGTCATCAGGAGTAACGATTTTCAAAAATAATTTCAAGTCATCGGCAAAAAGAAGAAATGAAAAGTGTAGGAAACGAGAATAGATGTCATTAATGAACAGGTTATGATGAGCGGTGGGCCTAAATGCGAGCCTTGAGGAACACCTGACATCAAGATTTGGGAATAGGTATAAAGTTGTTAATAGGTCTGTTTCTGCTGAAATCACAAACCAGTCAGAGCGAATTTCATTGGTTGAAAACAGTCAGAAATAGTCAGCAAACTGATTTCGACCAATGAAATTCACTCTGACTGGTTTGTGATCTCTGCAGAAACAGACCTAATATTGAACTATCTGTGTCCTTCCTGTAAGGTAAGATAGCTTCCCACCCATTGAAGCAGAGAGCCAGAAATGCCAAGTCTCCCTAGTTTTTTGATGAGGACTGAATGATTGACTCTGTCAAACGCCTTGGAGAAGTCAGTGTATAGTACAGTGTGTCCGAAATTCGAGTCTCTACATGGGGATTTCGCTTATTATGAGAGATACAGGGTGGCTCAAATTAAGAAAGTTTTAGGGAATTTATTGCTCATTTATATCCTGTTGTTAAATTTGCTTGAAAATTTTATGTTTCCTAGAAATCCGGGAAAAACTGAAAATAGCCAATTTTCTTTTTTGTCAATAATTCATAAACCGTTAACTTTAGACTTTTCTAACTTTAACATTATCAAGAAACTTTTTTGAGACGGATATTTTCGTGATTTGGAAACATTCCGATCGTAGTTTGTTTTCGAGTTATTTACCAAAACTTTCTTATTTCTTATGGCGGCCATCTTCGATTTCAACAAAATAATATTCTGCGAAAAAAATCCTTTAAAATGATGTACCTATTACAAACCATGAAAACGTTTTGCAAGTCCTTCAAAATTACAGTTGGAACCGATATTTTGCTAAATTTGGCAACAATGCTCATAGTTATAAGAATAAAATCAAATAAGTATGATTTAATATCTAGAATCGGTATTTTTGAAGTCTTCTGGCAATTTTACTGGACAAAGAAAAAATAAGTAGGTAAGGTATTCCACATGTTTTTTTTTTTTTTTGTAATGTAAACAACATGAATTACATTACAGCTTTTCCTCCTTTCTTCTTTCGGTTTTACGCCTCGGGAAAAATTATACCAATTTGGATATTCCAGATACAATTCTTGTATTTGCGTGAAGGACGAATTTGCACTGTCAGATTTTTAGTCTTTGAGAGTCTATTCGACCTTACTATTAGACTTTGTTACTATTATTTTAATAAAATATTCTTTAAATCGAGTTTTATTTTATCAAGACAATAATATTACGATGGGTCGCTTTTTTGGCTTCTTTATCTGTGAACTGGACTGATACGAAATTCCTCGATTTAAAGAATATTTTATTAAAATAACAATACAAGGAAGATAGACTCTCAAAGACTGAAAATCTGAGAGTGCAAATTCGTCCTTCACGCAAAAACAAGCATTGTACCTATCTGGAATATCCAAATTGGTTTAATTTTTCCCGAGGCGTAAAGCCGAAAGAAGAAAGGAGGAAAAGCTGTAATTCATGTTGTTTACATTAAAAAAAAAAACATGTGGAATACCTTACCTACTTATTTTTTCTCTATCCAGTAAAATTGCCAGAAGACTTCAAAAATACCGATTCTAGGTATTAAATCATACTTATTTGGTTTTATTCTTATAACTATGAGCATTGTTGCCAAATTTAGCAAAATATCGGTTCCAACTGTAATTTTGAAGGACTTGCAAAACGTTTCCATAGCTTGTAATACATCATTTTAAAGGATTTTTTTCGCAAAATATTGTTTCATTTAAATCGAAGATGGCCGCCATAAGAAATAAGAAAGTTTTGGTTAATAACTCGAAAACAAACGACGATCGGAATGTTTTCAAATCACGAAAATATCCGTCTCAAAAAAGTGTCTCAATAATGTTAAAGTTAGAAAAGTCTAAAGTAAATGGTTTATGAATTATTGACAAAAAAACAAAATTGGCTATTTTCAGTTTTTCTCGGATTTCTAGGAAACAGAAAACTTTGAAGCAAATTTAACAACAGGATATAAATGAGCAATAAATTCCCTAAAACTTTCCTAATTTGAGCCACCCTGTGTATCTCTCATAATAAGCGAAATACCCATGTAGAGACTCGAATTTCGGACACACTGTATAGTATGTTCCTCCTCACCCCCCTCCAAGGCGCCTGTCAGAAAGTCAAAGTATGTGAGAAGATTAATTTCCGTTGATGACCAAATTACCTCTTCTTGAAGCCAGACTGCTCGGATATAATTTCGCTGCTTAAAGATGATGATAAAAATTTGGTGACAATATTCTCAAAGATTTTAAGAATTGCACTGATATGCAACTTGGGCGATAATTAGTCACATCTGAGGAGTCACCAGATTTAAGAATCGGCACCACATAACTGGCTATCCAATACTCAGAGAAGAAGCCGTTCCTCAGGGACTTGTTGTAAATTATATGCAGGGGTCTGGACGAAACAAAACAGCAGTTTTTCAAAAAGAGCGGATGGATATGGTCAGGCCCTGGTCCCTTGTTTGGGTCGATGTTATTAAGCTCCATGTCTGAGATAGGAATAGTGAAATCAAATAAATTGTGAGGAGATAGAGAAAGTTGATCTCCAATACTTGATCAGTATAGACTGAACCAAAGTATTCGGCAAAGAGTTCGGCAGCTTGGGGACCCATAGCTGCCGACTCACCATTATGTCTAAAACTTGAAGGAAGCTGTTAATCATCTCATTCACAGACTTGTTTAATAGCAGCTCATCCCAGGAAATGGCCTATATGTAGATGAAGTCATAATAGTATCCATCTCCCTGTGGATTTGAATTGCAGTGATAATGTTGCAGTGTGGCTTTGAAACAACAGGGATGGATGGTTATCATCCAACGAAAGCACTTTCATCTGACTGAGTTATAGGTATCCTTGAGTGGCAGAATATCAAGTCAGGGGTGACATTATTGATATTATAAATGTTATTAAGCTAGAATAGATTGTGAAAAGCACATACCTCTGACATATGTTGTATTTTATTGATTTCAGTAGGAGCAAGGTAACCCTCCATATTATGGTGAGCCACTGAACAGATGTCCTCTAAAGTCCAGCTGATGATAGAACATTCAGTATGGTTGAATTGTTCAGAGATATCTTCCAAGTTGTTACTAAATCTCTCGTACATCTCAATTGAGGAGCTTGGTGGAAGGTATACGCAGCCCAGGAACATTTTATTTTATACCACTGCCACTGCCTATAACGACAAAAACTTGCTCGATGTCACCTGTTGTACCAATGAGATGGGATGGTATTGACTGATGAATAGCGATCAAGACATTACCAAGGCGCTCAGCGGTGCTGGTAGCTCTTGAATGATCACACACAGTGAAACACATTAGGTCTGTTTCTGCAGAAATCATAAACCAGTCAGAGCGAATTTCATTGGCTGAAAACAGTCAGCAACAGTCAGAAAACTAGTTTCAACCAATGAAGTTTACTCTGACTGGTTTGTGATTTCTGAGAAACAGACCTATTGTAAGAATCAATACCAAGCTCGGCAGTGTAAAAGTTTTCACTTTAATCAGTTTCAGTGAAAGCCACTATGTGACAGTTATATTCATAGCAATACTACAACGAAGTTTGTCCAGCTTTGTTCTGAGACCGTGAATATTCTGGTAGGTAGTATATGCTATAACTTACTGGTTTTCTTCGACGTTCTACGTCTTGATCTTTCGGGGGGTTTTTTGACATAATTCGAAGAATGCCCTTGACGAGTTTAACTTGTATGTTCTGCTCACCCTGATCTTGGCGGCATTCTCCTAAAAATGTGCGTTCAATAAGTTGACAACACTTCAGAAGAATGCATTCAGACATGGACTTTCAATATTTTTGTTGAAAACAATAAAAAGAACAAGCCAGTGTAGTTTGGGAATGACGTCGATCGAGCTGGAGGCAGAAATTCAGTTTGTCTAAGAAAGCTGAGTATTTTTTGCTAATTTCTTCTTAAAATTTCCATTATTTATTTCTCATTCTTTTTCTTTCAATTTTTGTCTATTCCAGGCTCTTGAATTGGTGTTTTCTTCTAAATGAAAACACTTACAAAATTCAGTCTGGGATAAAAACACGAAGGATTTGATGAGTATTGGATAGTATAGTGTTTGGTGTTTCCTTTCCTCCTACAATTGCCAAATATTGAATAAGTAGGTACCTACTTTAAATTTTCTAGACAAAGCTGCTTCAAAATGCAATGAACTAACTTTCTCTTCAAGATCCTGATTTGTAATATTAAAAAAAAAAAAGGTGTTTGCACTTGTTCTGAGAACACAACGCGATAAAAAATCCCAGTTGAGGTGAGATTTTTAAAACAGGGAAGGCGATAAAGACACGTGTCGTTTTTTTTATTTGCCCTAAAGGTGAGTCGCAAAGTTAATTGGGGTTTTTTCATGGGCCTTGAAAATATATAAGGATGCTAAAAACGCTCTTTATTTGACAATGATTTAAGTGTATTTTTCTTTATGCTTCCTTAATCGATAGTGGTTTTAATATTTCACACGATATTTTTTAATCATCTCGTGGTTATTCTTGTCTCTTCTGATAAAGAATGAGAAAGTTTGTGGGAATTGTTCAATAATATTCCAGTTTATCTTAACGGCGGTTAATGGTCATCATTTAACAAATACAAAAAGGTCTCCATATACCATCTGACAGCTTATTTTACTCCCTCGTCCTCAAAAATTGTAAAATTACCAATTCCCCCTTTTTGCACCCTCTTTTCTAATTAATTTCTTTCCCACAATCGCAGATGGACAAAATGTACGGACGTCCCACGCACGCATTATTTCCAACAAAAGCCTTTCCCTATAGGTCCGAGCACAGTCCGAAATCATAAACTCGGACAATTAAAGCCATTAAATTGTCCAGTAAGCTGGAGATTACTCTGCGTTTCTTCGAATGCAAACGCTCCATTTTCGATTGTTTGCGGACGATAATAAATTGCGAATGTTGGGAAATAAATGCTTGTCCCGCACCCTCTGATTTTTTTGGTCCTCTGATGAGCGATTTCTTTGGGATTTTTCTCTTTTTGGTTAGTTTCTGTCTGTTTTGAAAATAGGCCTATACAGAGAATAGAATATAATACTAGACTAATAATATATAAATATTATTAAAGACATTTAAAACTAATTAAGTCAATTTATTATAAAATTTATAAACTAATTAATTAAAGTTTAATACCTACTTAATCAAAAGCCAAATTTCATATAGATTTGTCCTTCCAAATAAAACAGTCAAAATATGTGACTCAATCACTCATAAAAATTATGCCAATTAACATATTTTTGGAAAATTTTTGCTGTTTGCTCGAACAAAAAAATCCAATTTTAATCACAACTTCCTCGTTTCACTGATTCATTCTTAATTGTGAACGCAATTATAAATAACTAACCCATCTGTTAAGATGGGCCCTTAATGCGTTTTTAAGCGGCGCTTATTACAAAAAATAATCGGTTTGACATTTTCGAAACGGTCATTTAAATATTAAGGGCATGACTTTCAGTAATAAGTTTAGAAAGCTTTTTTTTAAGCACCCCTCAGTACAAATTTATCGCTTCATTTTTAATCTACCCTAAAAAATTGAGCCACCCTTCAGTAAAGAAGCCGTCCTCTCGACCTGACATTGATCCTATTGGTTGAAGCTCATAAAAAACAGCACGCGTATAACATCGCCTATATGCTACACCCTTGTTAAAAAGAGGAAGTAACCCTTTAGAGGGGTGTTTTATATTACAGGTATATTTTTCACTTTTATCGCCACCATATTTTGATTGTTTTTAGTTATTTTCGTCTGTCAGTAATTTTAAAATCACTTTATTTTTTTTTCAAATCCATTTACTGTTTGGCCAATTTAAAAAACTGGAATAACATATTCAGTGTGAGGTCAAACATCGGTGTCTGATGAGCTATAAGTTCCATCAGGCCAAGCCGCTGAGGAAGTTTGGCGTGTACATGAGTTACAAAATTTTAGAGTCGATGTACTAGAGACTATTGCCCATCAACATTGGCCAGCGAACAGTCAATTCGAGCAATTTTATCGGTAATTGTCTGCTGCAAACCTTCAAAGTCCAATTCCTGACTCTAATAGAGTCAGTCTAAATTTGATTTTTCAACTTTTTGGACTTGTTAAGCCATAGCAATTTACAAAACAAGTATACTTTTTTTTTCCACAGCTATGTAGGAAACTATCAGTTTCTGCACTTGTTAGGCAAAGAACAGCGTTTCATTTGGTTGAGGATTTTTGGAAGGCAATTCTTCTTTGTGTATATCCCACGCATATTTCGGAATCGTGGGTAAAATAAATGATTACTGGACCAAAACTACTGACCAATGTCCAGTACGCCACCCCCTCTTCGGCACCCTTTATAAATTCTTTAGTTGGCCCCCGATTTATTTACCCTGTTGTTGTCGACCATATTTCTTTATTTCCTCAAAATAATTGACCATTGCGCCATCCAGGGCTGGACTATTTTAATCGAAATGAATCATTTTTTCCAAAATTACAGGGTTCGACTCAAAACTGGTGTAAGTTTTTCACTTGCAATGCATTAATTTAGAACAACAGATGTCTGTCGGCATTTTTTTTTTTGCAGAAAATCTATAATTAGCTATTAGACAATAGAAACCTGACAGGGGCACGAGCCCTAGGTATATTTATTTAAAATTAGGAACACCCCTAATATCGGATAATGGGCCTCTTGTTTCGGTCTTTTTTATGGGTCAAAATTAAATTGATGATTTTTAAGAAACTTATAATAGATACGGCTCTGATAAAAACAACTGTCGAATAAATCCCTACAACCAATACAATTTCATTTTCTGATTAATAATCCTTCACATAGTCACCCATATTGTCTATATATCGAAAAATAGGCAACGTAATCATTCCTTTGTGTTTATGCCCTTTGGTCATTATTCTTTTTCTCCCTATGCCCTTGGCACTGACCAACGGTCAGTGTGTGCGTGATTCATACTTGGAGACTTCCTCAAGGGCAATTCGATTTCTGGACAAAAATTAGGAATTTAGGAAAACCTCCCACGTATCTTTTATGAATGAAAACACGCGAGATAACTGTCGCCAAGTATCTCGGATATATTTTTTAAAAAAACAGCCGTGGCCTTGGTAAGAGGCTTTTTAATTATTTGGAAAAAACAACAAAACCCTACAAATATAGATTTTTTTGATACACGTGCCGTCTATAAAATCATATTTTTAACGCGTGGGAGATAGTGCGTTAATAATGTGTTTATTTGCTTGTGAGATAAATTCTGCGCGTGTTTAATAGGCTCTTACATAATTAGGTTTGTTTTTTTTTTGAGTTTGTCCACCGAATTTTTGAAAAAGGCGGCAAGAGGGGTATTTTGAATTGAACGTTATACAAGTTGAAAGAGTTTGGATTGGCCAGTAAAGTTTACACGTTTTCCAAAAAACATCACTTCATTCACAAACTGTTCCGTTTGGTTTTTAATAATCAAAATCCTCGATTGAGTTACAGCAGTTTACTCAAGCCTTAAAAATATTAATTATCTTTTATTTACACATTATTAAAGGTCCAAATGTTTCCCAGAAAATAATATGTAGGTATTGCAAAAAAATATACTCAAGTCAAAAACAAAGCTAATAAAAAATTTGTTTAAATAAAGGCAGGAAATTTAACACTTATCATAATCCTATTCCTAAAATTTTGACATCTTATCGGTTTTTTAGGCTTTTCAACAACAGTTAAAGTTTAATCTTATTGGGCGAATTGCGAAATCTTTCTTTTTTCACTTTAGTAGAATGAGGAAACAAGAATACATCTTATCTACCCAGAAATGAGTACAATGACAAAAAAAAAAAGATATTTTTAATTATTATTATGAGGACTAATCAGATGACGGTATAGTAAAAAAGTTTATCTATACACACGTGTCGCAAAAACGAATAGAAAACAGAATAAAGACTTGAATATGTAATAATTTACGCGAGATGTTAATCTTTTCTAAAAATATTTGGTTTTTTGGACTTTATTCTATTTTAGTTCTTCCTCCAACAAAGATGTTACCTATATTGCGGATTATGTATATCTTCAATTATTACAATCTCTAAAACAGAAGTTTCATCTCATTTCATAATTACATATTTTCAACTTTTTTTTCCAACAGTTAGAATCGTCAGAGAAAAAGCTTCATGAGAATCTAATGTGCAAAAATTGGGGAAGGTTATTTCAAAATTACTTTGTTAACCCTTAACTGGCGTTGTGACGTCCCTGGGACCCAAGCCAATATATTTGGGCATGTACCTCCACCATCATTGAAAATTTCGAGCTATGCGTCTCAGTACCTTTTAGTTAGCATGTCCTCGATCTAGGCTGCTTAGTGTTGGTGCGTTGTGATTCCCCATTTTTACGTGACAGCGTGATCGTGGTCCCTAGGACCACTCGACGGTAAGTACGTAACAAATTGTTTTCTCGTCTTTTTATTTTTAAGCTCGTATTTTTTTTCTAAAACTGAAAATGGATACGTCTCCTGTCCCAGAACGTGTCAGATATGCTGATCCTGATTTTAAGGACAAAGTTTTGCGTATGTTTGACTCTTTGGACAGTGTGTAGAATGTGCCACAGGTGAAGAACAATAAGAGGTCATACAGGCTTGCACGTTTTCTTTACAGAGGTTAAATTTCAAGTTTATGTATTTTTATATGTTTATTAATGTTTCAAGAGTTAATACTTTTTTTATTTCAACTTATTTTTTCTTTGAGAATGATTTACGCGCTTTAATTCCATGCATTGTTATTTTTTGTGTATATTTACTAGCAAATAAAGTTAATTTTTTATAAGACACGTGAATTTTTATTCCGCGAATATAATAATAAAATATTATCAATAATATGTCAAATAATGTAACAAAACTATAAAAAAAATTTTTTTGTTGACAACAATATTTTTTTCGGTCCATTAGTTATGTGGTCCCAGGGACGTCAGGACGGTATGTACGCATACAAATTTCACCACGCCAGTTAAGGGTTAACAAATTTCAATTATGCTTGGAATATTTTCTATATTCCATACTTTTAGCCATCCTGTTTTCGACTGTACCAGAACAGAAATGCGACTAGAGTTGATTTTAGAACATTCTCGAACTAAAGTTTAGTTATGTCTGCTCCTCATGATGAACAAAATGCAGCCAAAGAAGCTCTAAAAACCTTAGAATCCGCAAAATTAAAACGTTTACTCTGATGATGTAGTAATCTTATTCATGGGGAAAAATTTACAAACTACTTCTGCGAAACTGCAAAGAGCGCCTAAAATCGTGGAAGACTGGGTCAAAGGGGCAAACCTGAGAAAACAGCTATAATCCCCTTCACGAAAAAAAGAAAACTGGACAATCTAGTCCCCCCAACTTTCCTCGGAAAGCAAATACAATTCGTCCGGGAAGTCAATTACCTAGGAATTATCCTGAATGCAAAACTAACCTGAAACACGCATATTGGATAAGCCACCAACAAAGGGAAAATGGCACTAATGGCCACCATAAGGTCAGTGGGAAAAGCATGAGGATTTCTACCCCACATAGTATATTGGATCTCTACAGTAGTGGTAAGACCCAGAATAACCTACGGATCAATAGTCTGGTGGCCAAAAGTCGAACAGAGCAAAGCAATTATGGACCTATCCAAACTTCAAATACTAAACCTCCTGCCACTTGATATCATTATCAAAGCTGAGGAAAGAATGGGGGCTTACAGACTTAATTGTAACCAGAACTGGAATCCTAGAAGATCATCCGGGCATACCAGGATATCAAACATTGACCCCAAGAATAAATACTCACAAACCGTTTCAAATTAACTGGGAAAACAAAACAGAAAACTCACTAGTCGAGTATGGAAAGTTAGTATGGTACACTGATGGTTCCAAAACCGATAATGGAACCGGTGCCGGAGTGTATGGCCTATCCCCAAGATCAAAATGGTATTCTCCACTGGGGAAGCACACCACCGTATACCAAGCCGAAATACATGCAATGCAGATATGCCTGCGGGAAAATCTGAGAAAGGGATATGTGCATAGGGATATCACGATCTTCTCAGACAGCCAAGCACCGATTAAAGATCTAGCATGACAACAGATAAACTGTAAATTAGTGTGGGACTGCCTGCAACTCCTTTTAACCCTAGCCAGCCATAACAACGTATAACTCTTGCGTGGGTGCCGGAGCACACAGGCGTAGCGGGCAATGAAAACGCGGACTCCTTAGCCAGACAAGGATCAAAAAGGCAGTTTATGGGCCCTGAACCCGTATTCGGAATATCAAAAACCTCGATACGTGGCTACTTGGAAAGGTAGATCCGAGAGGAATACAAAAACCACTGGTATCAAATACCTAGGCAACACTACAGCAAGGCAATGGTGAACTATCCTACGACAAGATTAGCCTCTGAGATCCTAAAGCTCACGAGGAACCAGATCAGAATTGTGACGGGACTCTTAACCGGTCACTGAACACTGAGGAAACACCTACACAAGATGGGAATCTACCAAGATGAACCCATTTGTGCAACGAGCACGAAGAATCAGCCTCTCACATCTTACTCGCTTACTGAAGAACCCGACTCCTCTTGGAGGAGGAATCTGTCCAGGAGGAGAGTCCTCTGAAGTCGCCAATAGGCAATAAAGAGGCTACTGCACTAGGCGAAGGTGTCAAACCTATTTTCTTAGACTCTGGATTATAGATATAGCTGTAATTTTCAGCGATTCTTATCCAGTGGAGAACAACAATCCCTGAAAATTTCAACTTATTCGGGCTTATAGTTTCTGAGATAAAATCGCGTTAAGCAATGTGTAGTGAATTTTTGAATTTTTCAATATTTCTGACGTCCTTTTTTCAAAGAAATCAGCTTAAATCTCACAATACCTACCAAATAATCTAAATATCAAAAAAAAAAATAGACATATTTTTATCAAAGTACCTACCTACCTACTAAATTTCAAATCTTGCTTCACAAATCAAAAACATTCTTAACAATACAAAAAGGTAAAATACCCATCCAGCTTTACAAAGTAGGTGTATTAAAGACCAAAAAACGACCCTCTTTCTTTTTTAAGAAATCTAGAAAATAAATAAAATTTCGAGTTTACACAAAAAGACGTCCGGCCAGCTCGTGGCTGCCAATAAATAAAATATCAGCGACAATCGTTTTTCGGACCGGTCTGTCCTGATTTTTGTCCATCACGTGTGTGCAGCTTGCACCAGGTGCAACAGGACCCACCCTATATACACGCGCGATTTTTTTTGACCCTGGGTTCCTTAATTTTTAGGGTTTTTCGATCAAAAATAACGATTTATGAGGTTTTTGATACAAAATAACCGAACTATGTCAAAGGAATTTCAAATCTATACACAATATTTTTTTATATACGTACCTATTTTATCTGCGATAACCTTTATCCTGAGCTGAGAAAGCTTTTAAATAAATACGAAACGTCAAGTTAGATACCTACTGAGTATTATGTTTTGTTCATAAATATTTAATAGAAGTGAGGCGATTTCACCATTTCCAAAAGCTAAAAGCAAGTGAAAAAAATCTAAAGAAATCTTTAAAAAATATCCATTATTGAAGAAACACAAATGCTAAAACCAAAAGAATAGAAGTCCCTGAAACCGATCCATTAAAAAAGGCTCAAAAATGTCTAAAGTCTTAAAAGCATGATGGATAGATTTTTTCTCGAAATACCTAAATATCTACAAATTGCGCGGTTTTTGCATGGGTTCTTTTATAAGATTTCATGCAAGTCACTGTTTGAATACTTTGGCCTGGCCTGTACCCAACAACTTCAGAAAAAAATGATTTTAAGATTTGTGGAGGCAAGCCAAAGAAGTGATTGATGAGAACAATATAAGACTTTTTGCACGCAAAAAATTATATAAAAATATATAAAAATAACACATGTTCTTCGAGGATCTTTTTGCCTGTCAAGATTTCAATCTCCCACTGACCCTTGTATTTAACAGTAGCCCACATCTTTTTTAACAAGGGGTCCAAAAATAACACAATTATACGCTTGTTTTTTTCCTATCGGATTTCGGCACGAGCGAAACTGAGACCCAATCTGTCCGTCAATCAGTCAGTTTTTTATTTGCGAAATTATCCACATCACCTGGCTTATTGAGATGTCAGTTTTCTTGGTATATACGTGCCTCACAAACAAAATAATAAGCTTTGCAGAGAGGGCCGAGGGCCTCATAAGATCGAAATTATATGGTCATCTGTGAAGATAATAATGTCTAATAATAGTAGGGTTTTGACTTTATACTGTATAATTTTGGCACTTTTTTGGTAGGTAGCTGTTGATGTTTCATTTCCTTCAAATTTTACTGTCTTCTTGGATTGAAGGATATATATAAAATGAAATGGTTGACCCAATCGTCAAAGACGTTTTCATTTAGGTAAGTAATCATAAATCTTCTTGAGGACTAAGGATATTCAAGGCAACAATATCAGGAAGAATTTGAAACTTCTTCAAAATCAAAATTCAAGATAAGTGAATAACACAACCTTTTCTGTTCTCAAACTCACATTTCCAATGTAGGCATACTTTTTTGAAATGTTTGAGTCCTGATTTCTGAGGATTACACATGGGTATCTGAGTTATCATCAATTTGGAGGCTCCTGGTCTTTGTTCATAGCTTTACAATCGGGTCGCCACTAAAGTTGACTGAGACTCAACTTAGAAATTCAAAATAAGCAAATTATGTAATTGGAGAGCCATAAAACAAAATTGGTATCTAATTTATTGATTCTTCAATTGATTATTTCTAATCAACTCATATTTCAATGAATTCAACCGACAAATGGAGTCAGTACATTAGAGAACAGAGTACAGAGAAGACACCAACCTCACCAACGACCACCTGCTAGAATTTCTAGAACCAACTTCTTATTTCTATTTCCAAAACAGGAAGTATTTCACTCCTTACTCCATTATTTGCTGGATTATCTGCTCTGGGATCTCTCGGTGGGGGAGCTGCTGATATAGCTAAAGCAGTAAAGGACGCTAAAGCTGCTAATGGAAAACGTCACAACTAAAAATTGGAGACATTAGGTCTGTTCCAACAGGAGTCTCTGACAGTTTGCAACCTGTCAGAAACAATCGCTCAGCTGAGTTGCAGATTTATCTTGTAACGACAGCATTGAAAACATGTATGGGTGATGCTAACTGATAGTTTGCAAACTGTCAGAGACTCCTGTGGGAACAGACCTTATAGCGTTGGGTAAAAAGGGAAGTGGTCTATTTTCAAAACCAAGAAAACTGCTTAACATGTTACCACAGAATAAGAACCAAACATTGTTCCAAAAGACAAAAGTACACCATTTTTACTATGTATCAGGATTAAACTGTTTTTGCCAAAATCCATCTTTGAGATCTGAAACTGCAAAATACTTAGAATATTTTAGCTTAGAACAAACATCATTTAATGTAAGAATACTCTTTACTTCAACTATGGCATTGTTTAGATTTGAAACGTCTAGGTGGGATTCAGGCGCCACCTGTACCAAATTCCACCATCATACACTTGTTTCTCTAGAAAAAAATACCAACCCTCCACATAAAAAAAGCACCATCATCATTACACGCGCTCAAAAAAAAAACCTAAATAAAAAAAACCCATACATAAAAACTGAAATAACCAAAAACGTACCTAAATCTGATACCTTAGCAGGGGATATCTTCCCTTCCGGGCTGACGATGCATTTTATTCATTCATTTCGTCAGACCCTTCGAGGGTAAAAAAAAACACCCCTCAAAGAGCGATACTCGCGTGCTATATTGATATAGGATTTTTACGAGGATGGTCTACAGAGTAGAAAAAAATATATACTTAATGAAAAATCTAGAAAAAGTAAATTGTTTGAGCGTTCTACTGCAAATTTTTTTTTCTCCAAGTTCAAGATTTCTATCAAAAAAGCCATTGAACTCACGCATTAAAAATCAAAAAATAACGGCTATTCCGCGTCCCTTCTTCTTCCTCTTCCTATAAATTCCATCATAATAGCACGCGCGCGAATCCGGAGGGTTGTTTTTTACCCCCTGTAGTCTCGAAACTGGAAGAAAATGAATAAATGCATCGTCAGCCGGAAACTGAGGGAGGGAATCAAGGGACAAAGTATCGAATTCAGAGCCACGTTGGTTTTCAACGTTAAATATTTTGGGTCGATGGGATGGGCTCTTTTTTATCTCGCTTTTTTTTTTCGTTGGCGTGTGCACACCCCATTTTTTAGGAGGGATGTTTTTTTTTTTCTGTGAGGGGAAACAAGTGTATGATGAGGAGTTCAAGTGAAGAGTAGTAGAGTTGTGATAGAAATCATATTGAATATATATAGAATGAAATAGTTTCCTTCTCATTTCAGACCAATTTAGAAAAACAAGATGGCATGGTTCTTTTACTGATAAAGAATTTAAGCCATTATATTATATAAAATGCTTTTTGAAATGTTACAAACCAAATCGATTTCTTTACAATCAGCAATGTCAATGTGTTGAAAATCGAAAAAAATTTCACGCAAGTCATGTTTCGAGGACTAGGGCCTCTAAAAATATCGTTTAAAAGATCTTTTTGTGAAGGAGGAAACCAAAATATTAACCATTTTTTTGCAATTTTTAAAAGGGTCCTCGTGACAGTTTTTTTTTCTCCAAAAATGACTGATGATAGGGATGGCTTTTGTTGAGCTAGTTTGTATTTACGCCCGCATATCAAACGGCCCAGATGTCGGGCTCTAATGGTTTGTTGGTTTTTAATGAAGAATGTAGAATTAAATACGGAAATTTGGAGCCGGGTTTTTGTTGAATAAAGCAAAATGTTTGGAACTTCATTCAACTAACATACACATCTCATTGATCTTGGAAAGACCATACAATTTCACATAATGAAAAGACGTTCCAGAGGACCAAAATAATGGACTGATCAGAATGAGAAAAATAACTCGTCTCGTATCGGTATCGATGGGAAAGACATCAAAACACCAAATTTGAACGACGACATTTGACTCCTTAATCCATTTGGCAAGTCACTAATATCAAAAATTACTAATATATGTACTAGGAAAGGAGGACTAATAAATAGCCTTGGAAAACACCACTGAAAACATCACAGGAATTTGACTTCATGGATCCTATCCTGACATAGAAGAAATGGTATCCTGTCAAGAGCCTTCCAAAATCCAGGTAAAATACATCAACAAACTGGCCAGTCATCTGCCCTTTTCCATTCATGAACCAGTATTTTTGTGCCTTGTACGAGGTTGTACAGGTCTTTTACTGGGTGGTGTTTCATTATTGTTTCCGGGTCTACGTTTGGTTACCCGAAAATTCTGTGCCTTCTGCAATCCAGTGCCTCGCAGTTCACCAGGATGGCTATCTCGGGTTCCCTATTGCAGAGTCTGTGATTAAGGTCGTCGTACAGGTTCATCCCGTTCAGGTGGACCTTTACTGGTGTGTGGCCAGTCAAGAGTCCTGTTATGTTTCTCAGTCGGCTCCTGCTCATTTGTAGCAGTTCTGCGGCCCTTTAGCTGCAAGATTGGTCGATGAATTCCCTACCATCATGTTGACACAGTTACTGAGCCCCCTCACCAACGACAAGGTCTTACAGCTCCTCGGGGAGGATTCGATTCATGAACCTTGGTAAGCAGGTTGGTAAGATTTTCTCCAAGCATTTGTAAAGGGTGCTTTTTAAGCTAATGAGCCTATAGTTTTTAGGCAGGTGTTTGTTGCCTTTCTTGTTAATAGGCACTACAATCAGTGGCGTAGCTAGGCGGCCTCGCGCCCTAAAGAGCCTCGCAAAAAATAGGTTACCGAACCTAGTTTTACAAAGTATAAAGATTCTTCCAAGTTCCAAGGTTTTAGATCAAGTGCCTTGGAATCTTGCATTGGTCTCCAAAGCTGTGGTATTTAGAGTCTTTATCCTCGAGACATTTTGAAACCCTAAAGTTCTTCAGAATCCATAGTCTGCAATGGCTCTAGAATAATTGATCAAGACGCTAATATCTTTTGCATCTTCTGATCTTAGCTCAGTAAAGTCCTTCTTCCAAAATATTTAATAAAGGAGTCTTCAGAAACTTCAAAATCACCAGAGTTTTCAGTCATGAGCCTCGAGATTCTTCAAAATTTCTAAAGTGATCGAAGTATAAGGACTCTTCCAAGCCAAGCTCCAAGGCTTTAGATCAAATGCCTTAGAATCCGGCATTGGTCTCCAAAGCTATGGTCTTTAGAGTCTTTATCCCCAAGACATTTCGAAACCTTCAGGATCTTCAGAATCTTTAGTCTGCAATGGCCCTAGAATAATTGATCAAGACGCCGACATCTTTTGTATCTTCTGATCTCAGCTTAGTAAAGTCCTTATTACAAAATATTTGAAAAAATGAGTCTTCGGAGACTTCAAAATCCCCAGAGTTTTTAGTCATAAGCCTCAAGACTGTTCAAGATCTCTAAGTTGTTCAA
This sequence comes from Ceutorhynchus assimilis, assembly GCA_917834065.1. NCBI lineage: Eukaryota > Metazoa > Arthropoda > Insecta > Coleoptera > Curculionidae > Ceutorhynchus > Ceutorhynchus assimilis. Next base: position 14,268,080 of record OU892281.1, read on the forward strand.
AGTATTAGGATTCTTCTAAGTTTCAAGGATTTAGATCAAGTGCCTTAGAATCTTGCATTGGTCTCCAAAGCTGGTCTTTAGAGTCTTTATCCTCAAGACCTTTCGAAACCTTCAGAATCTTTAATCTGCAATGGCTCTAGATTTCTAGAATAATACCGTTGATATACCCGAAAAAAGAGGCGCGACACTCAAAAAATTCCCGAAACACTGAAAAAACAGCTCCCCTTACCTCAAGGTATTCAGTGATCTTGAAATAAATTATCTTATATGAAGAGTTAATCTACTGCACGAAGAAAAATTACTTTGTGTTGAGAATTTCGTGGTTCTTGATATTTTTTAAAATTACTCTTGAATGACATTTCTTTCAGGCGAAATTATATTCTCTTATACCAAGAATAATCTTTTATTGCATAATTGTTAAGCTCCTTGTTATTTGGGCCAAGAATCTTGTTTTTTGATGGAATATTCCAAAATCTTATTCAAAATTCAAGTTTCTGCCGATGCCCTCCAACCCAGTTGTGTAGTGCCTAGCAGTATAGTGTAACGTGCTGCCCACGACCTACTCGGACGTGTGACTACTTTTCAATTTGAACAGTTATATCCAGTTTCCTATGGTGTTGCCCAGGATATCAGTGCGTCAACGTCAGGGGACCAAAATTATCTTGCAATCCTGTTTGGAAAATACTTGTGATGGCCCCAATACAAGAATTTTTGGAGGCAAACAATTTGTCCCACTACTCCCACTTGTTGGAAAAGTTTGAAGGTATATAGTATAATGTAAATTTTACAAGTAGTAGGTATACCTAATAATTATGTTTCCAATTTAGCAGTTTTATTTATTTAAATTGTAATAATATAATGATTTTTTAGTCAGTGGGCCAATATTTTGTAAAAATTGTTTGAATTCTTAGGTTAATAAATATTTACAAAAATAAACAAAATCTGATTTTTCTTTATGACCAATAATAATCCTATCATCAAATACCTATGGATTTTAGGCAAAAAATTCTCATCTTCACTCAAGCGCTGATGACCTCTAGTGAAAAAATTGAGATCTTCAGCTAAGTACTTTGATCTTCAATGGAATCGAATAAATTTCTTGGAACAAGAAAATTGGAAAATTAAGTACCTTGGGACAAGGAAATTGTGTTCAATACATTGGGATAGTGTTCTTGAGCCAAGAACTTATTTCTTTCCAGTAAAGTATTCGAACAATCCTATGACAAGAAAACATTTAACTTTTTTGAAGAGAATATTCACTTGGCCATATCCAAAGTCGCAATTTCATTGAATTAAGTGCGTATTACTTTGAATTGAGGAATCCTTTTTTTCAGTGTACCCGTCCCTGTCATTCTATCCAGCTTATTGTCACAAGAAATATTATGGTTACCCTACATAAAAGGGTCCTCGCAATTTAGATGTCGCCGACGTCCACGTTTGTTCTGGCTACGCCACTGACTACAATTCCATTCTTCCATTCCCTTGGTAGCTTGATCTGCCTAAGAAGATCATAACTGAGAGAGAATGTGACAGAACTACAGCACACATGTCTAGAATAATGGCAGGGATTTCATCCGCTCCTGGACTAGAATCTGGCTTCAGTTAATCAATTTCTCAGGTGTAAAAGAAACAATTTCAAGTGAATTAGCACAGAATGTATCAGAATCCGAGTTGGACTTATGGCTTAAATCTTCTCTTGTTTAAACACTCTTAAGCTGTTTGGCCAACAAATTGGCAACTTCTTTCTCACCATCAACGGTGCAGTTAGTGGTTACATCCCTGGATCAAAGTCTTGAACCAAGAGATCTGTTTATGTAAAAATAAAAGTGCTTATCAGAAGAGACTAGTAATTCTTGTTCATACGTGTTGCTTTTAAATTTCTTGCGCTACAAATTTGCCGTTTTTTCAATATGTCTAAAAATTTCTTGAATAAGCCAATGCTTCTGAGAATTGACAATGTTCATTTTGAATGGAATGAAAAAGCTGATTATGGATGACAGAATGCCCATGTGATACTGAAGAATTAACCTAATAATTATTTATACTCAATGTTCTGTATTTCTTAATCCTTGAAATAAATCTGCTCTCAGAAATCTTCAAAAATTCACCAACCAAAAAACCATTTAATATGAAGAGGTCTTAATGTCGGACAAGTAGGTAAAATACGGTTTTTTTGCCGCTAAAACGCCGGATAAGTCACATGCGGTCTTTTCATCGTCCATGGAGGGCGAATAATGGCACAAACCCCTAAGTAGCAGTATGCCTGAAGAGAGAAGTACCATCACCTGTCTTTTCACTGACCACTGGTCCCCTTGCCTTTATATATTTATCTAAAGTGGACAAAACGTTATTCGTGTTAAAAAGATTTGACCGTTTTTCTTTCGATTTTCGACGGATTAATGATGCTGAATTTTTGTTGATTTATTTGTCGAGATATACGGATTTTGTGAATCGGTTTTACGCTAATCATGATGTTAAACGGACAATCATTGTATCAGGCGTCCACTGATTTCTAGTTTTTTAAGAAACTTGTACAGGTACATTATCTTTGCTAGTTTGCTAAATTTGGAAACTGTTCCTAGCAATTGAGTACCTACCTTATGAAAATAGCTTGAAAATGAAAATTGGATCCACACCAAAGTATGTAGTGTGTTTGAAGTCAGCATAGTCAAAATGTTTACTTTTTAGGCTTTGAGACTACCTACGCAAAAGTTCATAAAATGTCACCCTCAAAAAAATCAGTACGTACCCCTCCAAATAGCACACGCCACTAAATGCCATGTGCGCGCATTTTTATTATTCGTTTTTGTACTTTTTCATCGTGGAAAAATAGGGGTTCGTTTTTGAGGGTCGATGTTTTTTTTGAATGGGGACTTCATTTATATGCAGCTATGCAAAACGATTTTTGGGAAAATGGTGGCACACGACACAGATGATCTCGTGCCGATATAAGTGATGAGATTGTATTTTTTTTCACACAGAGGGGGTTTTTATACTTGATAATAATGACGTGTGGCAGATTCTTATTTTTGGGTTTTTTTGGGAGGGTTTAGCACACGTCTACGTCTGCACCTTGTGGGAAAATTACTTTTTGATAGATAATCATATAAAGTGCGTTTTTTTTAAAGATAAAAGTCAAACTGACATTAGGTTGGCAATACAATGTAAAATTGTCGATGCTATCAAATTTTTCATGTAGTAAAGGCTTGTGTTGCCAACATAGTTACTAAATTTTTGACTTGGGGAATTACCTTAAAAAAAAAACAGATTTTAGAAAATATACTTAAGCCCGGATTACATCTGTGTATTTTTCCGTGTATTTCTTCATGTAAAGTTTGTTTTTTATTTAAAGATAATTCCCCAAGTCAAAAATTTAGTAACTATGTTGGCAACACAAGCCTTTTCTACATAAAAAATTTGAAAGCATTGACAATTTTACATTGTATTGCCAACATAATGTCATTTTGACTTTTATCTTTAAAAAAAAAAACAGACTTTAGTTCAGGGTGCCAAAATTATTTTGTTTTCCATAATGCTGATTTATGTGTTGCCTTTGAAGTCCTTCGATTGTTATCCTGAATTTACATGAAGAAATTCACGGAAAAAGACACAGATGTAATACGGGCTTTGGATGTTTTTTCAATAACAGAAACTTCAAATGTATTTTGCTCCATATCCGCTAGGCTTTCCGCAGACGTTCTTCTCAACGCATAAAATGAAAACCATGTAATTCTTATAGCAAATTCCATTTGTCGAACCAGTGCAAAAAAAATGTATCCTTATCCTTACATGTTAGATGGTTTTAGAAAAAGATGCGGATACACTCAGTGAGCACCACTGATCTCAAAAATAAAGGGATAAACAAAGAACGCTTCTAATGCTGCTAATTTACCAGGTCAAAATCTAAACAAAAACAACTGACTGGGACAGCTGAGAGCGTGCGCAGTAGATACATGTATTGTGCGTGCACAAAATCTGGCCAATGAAAATGAAGGAATTTCAAAATTTAGAACAGTTGTTCGAAAGATAAGACACTGCGCAGGCGTTAGGCTGTTCCGTTGCACAACTGTTCGTAGAATATTGACCCCAAATTTTCGCACAAATTTTGCCCATCAAGCCGTATGAATTGTTTATCCATTTATTTTTTAGATCAGTGGTGAGCACTGACTGACAAATGGAAATCGCCATTAGTTTTAAACGAGACTTTGTTGACTGTGAAGTAATTTTTTAAGCTTTCTGTATTCTAGACTCATATGGCCATTGGTTAAAGCCAGGTTGTCATGGTCCAAGTATTTGGATCGTAACAACTGCTTAAGCCAGGTTCATACCTTCCAAAGTGCTTGGTCCAAGTGCACTTGGATGAAAACTTGGACCAAGTAGCACCCAAGGGTACTTGATCCAAGTAAGCTTAGACCTTGTCAACCTGAATTTGAATTAATTATTATAAGCAATACATTTCTTATTGAGATGGCGTTTTAGTAATACTTTGGAGAAAACAAGAGGAGTTGAGGTTCTTTCGTTATTATGAAAGTTTGTACCCAATCTATTAACTATTTATTGCCTGGATTATTTTAAATATAATCCTAAAAATTAAGTCTAGCAGTATTTTGGTCCCCCAGACAAACACCCAATAAAAATATTTTTACATAATCAAATTTCTTTTAAAACTGTGCACTACAAATTTATTCTGAATCTAAATCATCACAGCGCCACCTAAAAAAAAAACAACATCCAACCTGCTCACGCACTTGTAACTTCCCTACTAAAAAAAAACTACCCTAATGCACTTGTTCCCACCTAAAAAAAAATCCACCGAACAAAAAACGGATTTGTGTTATCTCGAAAAAAAACCGCCACTGACTTCCATAAATTTAAAAAGATCCCCATCGAACGCAATATTTCCGGCTAAAAGCTGCATCCGTACCCTCAATACCAACAGACAGAGGGGTAAAAAAGCACCCCTCGACGTTCGATCGCGTGCTATATTCGTTTTTCCCCTCTTATAGTTTTTTTTTTAAGCGTATTTTTACGTCCCTAAATGCCACGCTTTGGGCACGTCCTATCGACGAAAATAACTCGCCCTCTCTCCACCGTGTGTTTTAGATTTCGAAAAAGAAAGATGGAGGTTTCTATAATGGTTTTTTTTGGTTGTTTCCTATTAAATTGACACGTGGTTTTCTGGTTTGTTAATTAGTGGCGGTAATTTGACAGATTTTATGAGTTTTTGAAATAATTGATTTGGGTCCTTATTTCTTTTTTTTTTCCTCTCTTAGCGGTCTAGGTTGAAAAGGAACACGACCATTCATTAGGTTGAGACATATTATTTGGAGCTTTTTTAAATTGGCAGAGATAACTCATTAAAATATTTCATTATCTTGTGTGTCCGGTTGTTCTATCAGACTATCAACACTTTTTCTTATATTTTTGAAAATTAAAAATTTTATTTTTCTAAATTTTTTTCTCAATGGTTCAATCAATTGAGCTTGCGTACAGAAAGTTATACTTTTTTTAAAAGAAAGTTGCATTTTACGTAACTGTATGAAGTTTTCATTTTGTATCATCTCTGAAATCTTCAGGAAAGTTTGCAGCTGGCTGGTGGCAATTAAATCATTTTACTATTCTAATTTTTTTTGCGAATTCCTGGAAATTCACAGACATACAAAAAGGACCAATAGAATGCAAACTGAAAATATAAATGAATGTGTAAAAGTAAAAGTACAAGCACAGAAATATAGTCATTGTACTTAAAGATGAAAAGACGACACAAATAATATTTTTGTCATTTTGTGCATAAAGCCCTTTTTTCTATATTCAAAAAATAAGGAATTATTCAAGTAAAAATTCCTATACCTAAACCAGAGGTAGGTAACTGAAGCTTTTTACTGAAAAAAAGTTCTGCCAAAAATGTGCATCGCCTACTTCAGTGGTCAAACCTTTTTTCATTCATGGTCCGTAAGTACCTCCGTATAAGGGATTAGTAGAATGGTGAATAGCAAGTTTTTTAACTGTACTTCTACCTAAATCCCCAAAGAATTATGTGTGGCGTATAGATTATTTGGTTCTATTGTCTGGACCTTTTTTGACTATGTGGGTTTTTTCTTGGAACTTTTAGATGTGGTTTTTTCAAATATTTTGTTGATGGTTGCCGACATCCAATAACCGGAAATACGATATTATATGTCTGCTATTAACTTTACGAATGTAGCTATAAAAGCAAGTTTTTTTGCATAAAATTAAGTTTACAATACACAAACAAAACTATAGACAAAAAAAGCCGAAAATAAACAAAAAAACATTCTAAATTACACGTTTAAAAGTCATAAAATTTCAACCCTTTTGTGTCCCTTTTTTGCCTGTTGCGCAAGGGTAATTTAATTTTTTTTTGTATAAAACCTTTTATCTTTTATGGGTATATGGTTTGTGGTACCTAACGGTTTTCGTTTTGATGTTTATATTTTGCAAAAACCAACCTAATTCCTTAATCACTTTACCAAGAAGTCCCCGTAACATAATCTCCGTAAAAATGTCTCCATTCTATATTGAGCCCTGTTTTTGGGTAAACCGCACAGGCCAAATCCAAAAAAAAAAGGAAGTACCTCATCCCAAGATTAAAACTTGAGATGACAATGGATTTTGGTTCCAATACAGCACGTCAATTATTCTTGAACAATGAAAATATCATCATTGATTAAATTGATAAAGCACGTGATTTGAGGAATCAAAACATGTCATCTAAAAATCCTAATGCAAATTAATTATTCATTTATTCCTTAAAAAGGCCCATCAACACAAAACATTCTTGTTCCGTCATATCAGCCTGTCACTTCGAATAAGTATATTTTTTTCTATTTTCTATTGTCTGGTGAGCTTAAATTTTTTCGTGGTCCTTCCGTTTAAATCACAAAATAAATGCAGCGTTAGCAAAAAGGGAACTGAGCCATTTTGGGTAAATTTCGAGTCTTAGATATGTATCTTAAACTTTCAAAAGAAATGTCCGCCCTCGATATGTTGAAGGGACTTGAATAGGACTTAACGGTGTTTGGTAGGTACCTAGTAAAAAATAAATTAAGCTTTGAAATTGCTATAATTGATTTGAAATTTTATTTCTTACGCACCAGACTGTTTTAAAGGGCGGCATTTCTTTTATTTGATCCTTTATTAATTGCCTGAATTTTTTTTTACCAACGGTCAAAACGGTACTACCTGTTTTTTTCTGATAGGTATAAGTACCGTAAAGGAACTGTTAACCATTTTAGGATTGCTCTTAAGCCCTTCAAAAAAAGTAACTGTTACTTTTTTGACGTCAGAAAAATATCAATTGATAAAAAACCCCTCTACATTCAGATAAAAAAAAAATTCCCTAATACTCATGAGGAGATAACGCACTTAAAAAAAGACGCGTGTGGTTGAGTACCAAATTCAGTCGGAAATACATAATATTTGGATTTTTCCCTTAATGAATAATATGTAATTAATAAGAGTGCACTCATTTGGAATTAATAATCTGAAGTAGGCATGTTTTGTTCAAATTCTAGCACTAGGAGAGTCATTTAGGTATAAAATGCTATGACCTATAGGCCAGATAAAACTTAGTTAAACTTTAATTCTAGAATAGTCAGAAAACACATTTTTCTTCTCTAGCTCAATTTTAGGTCTATAAAGAGCATGGTGTTAACGAATCGGCCTTCAATGGCTCGAGAGTGTCGTCTTATCTTCTCTTCTTGTGTTGTGGACTGTATTTTCCTTGATTGATGAATCTTTTTGGTAACATGTGTTTTTTTCCGCAATGAAAAATTGAAGATTCTAATATTTAGTTTATTATAGTCAAAACGAAATGAAGACCACTTTCAAAAACACCTTTATTTTTATTGAATTTTGAATGACCCTGGTAAAATGTTTATTTCCATTCACAATATAAATTTTTTGTGCACACTTTATTTTTTTATCTATATTGTGAATCGAAATCACTGGCGTAGCTAGGGGGGGCAAGGGGGCATTTGCCCCCCCCCTCCAAGACCCTTAAATTTTATGAATATTTCTTCAAAATTAAGATAAACAGTCCCAAAAATAGCGTAAAGAAACCTGAAAAAGGGGCGTGGCACTCAAAAATTTCGGGCCTGCGGCGCTTTGCCTCCGGCAGCGGTCGCGGTAGGGCCGCAAGAGACGCTTCCTGCAAATTTGCCCCCCCCCAAGACAAAATCCTGGCTACGCCACTGATCGAAATAATCACTTTACCAGGGTTATTCAAAATTTAATAAAAACCAAGATACTTTTTAAGAGTAGTCCTTATTTTGTTTTGAGTATAGTTTATATTTCCAGATTATTTCGTTGCTTGGTTAAACCAATTACAATCTGTGAAAATTAGGTGCTAACTTTTCTTTTTTTGTTTCTCAATGCACACAAGACGCAAGGGTTTTTATAGACTAAATTTATTCTCAGCCCTTATCTGTAGAAGAGTTTTTGCTGCGGTTTTTGTTTATCCGGGCATCGCCGACAAAGAAATAATTTTTTGTAGGAATCTCGAATATCAGTTCAATTTTGAGAACAGAGAACAGAATTTTTTGGCTTCTCCAGTTGAATTTTTGTTCAAAAAATGATCGAAACTTAAGTTTTTGAACCGCTTCAGAAACATCTTTAGTTTTATTTCAGCTCTAGAAGAGGCAGGAGCATGCAGTTATGCATCTCTAAAATCTGTTTTTTTTTGTTTAAGATAAAAGTCAAAATGACATTATGTTGGCAACACAATGTAAAATTGTCAATGCTTTCAAAATTTTATGTGGAAAAGGCTTGTGTTGCCAACATAGTTACTAAATTTTTGACTTGGGGAATTATCTTTAAATAAAAAACCGACTTTACAAAATTTTACTTCAAATTCTGGCTCTAGGAAAGCAGATATGTTTTTGAAGCTTCTCCGATTGAATTTTAGCTTCAACATGTTGAAAAAAGAGTTATTCAAACTGCTTTTGGCTCAACTTTACCTTGATAAGAGTGATCCAAAATATGAGTTTTATAGGTAGTTCACTAATAAACTTTTATTCATTGTACCTGTAGACCTGCAAGATTGACATTGATTGATTTTTTAAATTTGTCATAAAAAAAAAGTAGATTACTTAGGCGGGGCGCTCACTGAAATAACGTGGCTTATGAAGTGGCGTGTGATCTAGCAAGCATTACATTACGTGCCACTAAATGCATGTTATACTTGCCTTGTCACTTCAGTGGGCTCTTGCTTATTTGTTTATGGTCGCTTGATTTGATGTAGCATGCTAGATGCGTAGGTACTACTTCTTAGATCACACGCCACATTATAAGCAACGCTATTTCGGTGGGCGCCCTGCCTTGGGTTTCAGGTTCATTCAATCATTCTCAAATTTGAAGATCTCAATCATTCATAACAGATTCGGTTATTAGAATCAAGTGATATATCAACCTCAATACCATACTTCTATTCGCTATAAAAACAGGGTTGGGGGTTGGGAATAAATATATTCCCGTTCGCACAGTTTTATTTAAAAATTATGCAAAAAGTATAATTTGAAGAAAAAAAAAAACGTATATTGGCCCATGAGGGGATCGAACCCGCGACCTTCGCGTTATTAGCACGACGCTCTAACCAACTGAGCTAATGGGCCAGATACTAAAATGTATCTATCAGTCGTTTAGATAAAACCACAGTTTGTAAAACCTAAAAAAAAATATATAATATTCAATATAATCCCCTATTTCTTAAATATAATTATAACTGATAATATTTAGCTGTTTTATTTTCAACTAATGAAATCCAGAATTACTTATTTTGGTCAATTATCGCGAAAGGTCCCGAAGTAGGCGACATCTATGATCAACTTTGGTACTCAAAACTCATTGCACAACAAAGCAAGTTTGCATTTGGCTCTCGGTATTGTTTCTGGACGTTTTTAATTTTCGACAAAATTGGGATACCCATTACCAGGCAACCTATGAACTTAAGGATCCTTGGATACAGAGGGCTAGGGTAGTATTAATTGCCAAAGATGAAAGCAATTGCGTTTAGGAAATAGCACTCTGGGTGTGAGAGTGACCCTAGAGTAACTCTAAATTATGAATTAACAAGTGCTTACTCGGAGCGTTACGCTGGAATCTTTCAGAAATCGAGTGTTGACGTGCCCAGAGTGCGCCCAAATTACCCCACTCAGGGACTGGGTTGACAAACGCCCCCCGATTTGTAACGGGTTTGACGTTGACAAGAAAGTTCTCGTGATTCAGACGCTACGCTAATACGGTACCGCTAACAATACGGTATTTTGAATGGTATTTTATAGTTCTCGGACATGAAGACACAAAAATCCTCTAATCTCTTATTCTATTTACATTTTGACAGCTGAATTGAGTGATCTAACCCAACTTTTTTTACTAGATTGCCAACTTTTATTTATCCTGAAGATTCTTGGGTTTCATTAATTTTCCCTTGGTGTTTTTTATGGAGGAATTCTTAGAAGTTGCTCTTCTTGCAGACGTAAATGAAGCGTAAACTAATTTTGACATAGCATAGCGTTACGGTAAGGCATACGCTAACTCCCGTTACGTAGCGGGCTCCGCTAACGCTAATACCGTAAGAACTGTCATACTTGTCAAATAACGTTACGGTATTTGAAATTTGGACCGCACGAGAACTCTCTAATAATAGAAAGTTCTTCGTGGCTGCGTTCAAAAACGGCTAAAGCCGAGCCAAAATTGGCATATTGCGTTCAAGTTCGGCTCCAGCGTGCCAAAAACGGTTGGCTTTACACGTTCCAAATCGGCCGCGGTAAAGTAACTTTTGGAGGCTCTTTCAACTGAGTCTAGAAATGGTTATACGAATTTTGATTGGATGAGACCAAATTATGGCGTGGCGGCCAGCAAGTTAGTTTTGAATATGGGTTTTCATGCATATTTCAATTATTTTGTTTGTTTGCAGCTTCGATTTTGATTATTCAATAAAATATTTAACAACTAAGTACGTAAACTATTAAGTCGGGCAGAAACTAGATATTTTTTGTGTTTTTTGGTCCATGTATGGTCGCCACGCCATATTGAATGTCACGTGGTTTGGATTGCATATTGAAAAACGGTATTTGGAGTTCCAGCAAATTCACACCAGATTTGGCATCGCCGGTAGAAGGGGAATAGTAGGTTTTGGCATTAGCATTGCGGCATTGCCGTCTTTGAACGCATTCCGTGCCTCACACGTTACGCTAATACGGTACCGCTAACAATTACTGTATTCCTTTTATACATCGAGTTACACCGAACGAGCTCCTCGGAGTCACTCCAAAACACATAATTCAGATTTTATCATTATTTTTTAATAATTACCATTACCGTCATTACCTAAAAGGGCTTCTTGCACCCCCCCGCGAAATTGGTGTATCAGGGGTGCCGAGTTCAGAAATAACGCACAGGGTGCGAGTGCGATTTTATGAGTGTGCCTGAATTGACCTTTTCAATTTAAAAGTCTCTCTCTCTGGCATCAAACTGTCAGACGCCAAAAAAGTATGAATACAATGGTTGACAGCCGTTGACAGTGGTTTGTAGACAAGACTTTTGAAAGAAACTAATATTTCCTCGGGTTTTTCAAGGTTCTTTCCTAACAATGGTGATTGTGTGTAGTGTGCCTATCCATAAAAATAATTCCTATTTATTACTATTCACCGGCGGACGTGTTTTTCCATAAGTTTCCATCAAATCCTACATTTGTCAAAACTTGGATACACAAAATCAGAATGCAGAAAGGATACTCGCAAAAGAAAGGGAAATCCACGGCCCATCAAGTATACAAAGTAATCCACGTTGAAGTTTAGTTTGCAGAAGCTGTTTGCTTCCAAGATAATCCACCACCGTCTCCATAGCGAAGTTCTGCGAATGAAGCAGTGACTTTTCCCACATTTTCTTCCCAATTTCAAACCCTGCGTTTTTATTATCAAATTTTACCGATGGATCCATCATTCTATGTCGGTCATTGTCATTTTCCATTCACTTAACAAAGATAGCTAACTCATTGGTGAAGTCACCGATTCGAATAAAAATGAGGGGATTGCTAAATACCCAATAACCCAATACACATTGACATTGACAAGCAAGCAAATTTTGGCGGGAAAATGAATGTTTTCATACTTATCGTCCATCTCTTTTAATTGAAAACGTCAAATTGACAATTGGCCATTGGGCCCATAGCACTGTCTAGCATTTTTGAACAGCTAGGGCGTCGCACCGGTGTCACACTCACACTGGGTGTGTCATTCCTGAACTCGCCCCTGCACTATGAGCGACCCGAGTGCTTAACTGCACTTTTAAAACAGACGCTCAAGCTTTTGACATTGAGCAGCTCCGGGTAGCTCAACGGGTAAAAGGAATACAGTAAATACGGTATTTCACAGTATTTTAGAGTTCTCGGACACGAAGACACATAAATCCTCTATTTGAGTGATTTAACCCAACTTTTTTTTTTTGCTTGTTTTCTACTTTTATTTTATATCCTGAAGATTCCTGAGTTTGATTAATGTTCCCAGGTGTTTTTTATGGAGGAATTATTAGAAGTTGCTGTTTTTGCAGACCTAAATGTAGCGTAAACTAGTTTTGACATAGCATAGCGTTACGGTAAGTCATACGCTAATTCCGTAAGAACTGTCATGCTTGAACTCTCTAATATCAACGCCTCAATACGTTCAGAAATAGCGCACCCAGAGTGCACTCCAAGTGATGACGTCAGAACACTCTAACAAACAACTAAAATCTGTTTTTTTTTTAAGATAAAAGTCAAAATGACATTATGTTGGCAATACAATGTAAAATTGTCAACGCCTTCAAATTTTTTGTGTAGAAAAGACTTGTATTGCCAACAGAGTTACTAAATTTTTGACTTGGGGAATTATATCTTTAAAAAAAAAACAGACTTTACTCTACCTTCACACCCATTTCTAAACGCACTCCGCACTCGCGAGCTGCAACATGTAATATGAGACGTCTTTTTCTGACGGAATGTTTTGAAACGTTTTAAAACGTTACATTTTTGTGTTGCAACGGTGACACGTCATATACGGAGGCGGTTCAACCAGTTTCGAACCGCTCTTTCAGCCTGTTTCAAAATAAACGTTAAACAGCTGATCTCAAAATACCACAAAACAATAATTTTGGGGATGTCGCGGGCTCCGTTTAAAACGGGGCATTTTTGATCACCACCGATCCGATATGATGACGTAGCAATCGAACCAGTTTTGAAACGTTTCAAAACACGGTTCAACAGAAAAAGACGTCTCGGGATTCTCAGCCTAACCAAAACGCCAAAACCTAAAAATCGGCACAAAATTCAATATGGCGTGGCGGCTAAGCAAGTTTATTTTGAATATGTGTTTTTGATGCGTATTTTAGTTATTTAGCTTCGAGTTTTGCTTGCAAGTTTGATTTTGTATGTTAAATAAAATATTTGTTGCCTAGGTACCTACGGAACCTATTAAGTCAGGCAGAAACTAGATATTTCTTTGTGTTTAGTTTTGTGTTGTAAAAATGCCGATTAAGTGTGGTTGTGGGATATGGAAGTCTCCGAGAAAGGGAAAGGGACAATATATCTCAAACCTCTAGGGTCCCTAGCGTACCCAGTTCAGTATGTTTTCCGCATTTAAAAGAACTATCAGGAAAAAGATGTATAGTATGGATAGCGTCGTTAGCGGCAATCAAACGAAACGATCTTTTACAATCTAAAGTGGCAAATCAAAAAGTTTGTAGTAAGCATTTTATCACAAAAATAAACGAGTGCTATTTTGAATCATGTCTTCAACCATCATATCATACATGGTTTTATAATAGGAAAACCAATACGTAGGTTAGAGGATGTGGATAATCCTGACTGAGCACCAAGTTCTTCCAAAATTAGGCTCTGGCATATTGATACTGTCTTGTCATATTGCACTTAACAGATTTACCCCGCATAAATACCCCTTGAACCACATAAAACTGCGAAACTCCGAAAAAACAGCAGAGACAGCACACGACTAAAAAATTAAGTTTGGCCCATGTGTGGCCGCCACGCCATCTTGTATGCCCGTGGTTTGGTTTGGAGGATTGCCTAATTCTTTGGTTATGTTTAATGTTTTGGATTTGTGATTTGTTTACTGTGAAAATGATTCAAAAAATTCAAGTTTGAATAAATTATCAATAAATAATTATTATGAGAAAAGTTAGAGAAACCAAATACTACCGTCCCATATTACTATCGTTGTTTTCCTTCGTCCTAGGATGTATGCTCACCATAAACCTAACACCCATCGACAAAACTTGCATTATAGACAACACAGATCACGAATACAACGTAATGCAAAATTCCAAATTGCGAAACCCGGAATTGATTATTTTAATATTTTCCGCGCCTAAAAATTTGGAAAAACGCCAAGTTCTAAGAGAAACTTGGCTGGACATGGGCCGAGAGATTTCAGCAACTGCCAGCTACCGCTACAAGCATTATTTTATAATTGGAAGCTTAGGCCTTAGCGAGAACGAAGTTTTACATTTAAGCGACGAACAATCTGAATTTGGAGACATACTAGTATTGCCCGTATATGACAGCTACAACAACTTAACAGAAAAGGTACTTCAAGCCTATGTATGGCTCGACGAACAATATGAATACGGTTTGGGCTATAAATACGCCCTCAAGTGCGATGACGACAGCTTCGTTAACCTACCAGCCCTGCTTATAGAAATACCAAAAATGGAAAACACCCTGGGCAACTCAAATTTGCAATTCCCTTTAAATCTTCCACCAGAAAAACTGAATCATTTTATTACTACAGATGTGCAAACTAATCAGGAATTTGGGAAAAATTTGCAAGTTGTAAATATGAGTTTTTATTGGGGCTATTTTCATGGCAATGCTAAAATTAAAACAGCAGGCAAATGGAAGGAAGATGATTGGATTAGTTGCGATAGATACTTGCCTTATGCTTTAGGGGGAGGATATATTTTGTCAAAAAATTTAGTCAGCTTTATATCAAATAATAATGAATATTTAAGGTAAGAATTTTTTGTGCTTAAAAATTTCACTATTTTTAA
This sequence comes from Ceutorhynchus assimilis, assembly GCA_917834065.1. Taxonomy (NCBI): domain Eukaryota; kingdom Metazoa; phylum Arthropoda; class Insecta; order Coleoptera; family Curculionidae; genus Ceutorhynchus; species Ceutorhynchus assimilis. The sequence goes on from OU892281.1 coordinate 14,283,143, forward strand.
TTTTATTTCAGAACATTTAAATCTGAAGACATCAGTGTAGGTCTCTGGCTATCTCCAGTAACAAACACTATCAGAATTCACGACATCAGATTTGATACCGAATGGGTCACAAGAGGTTGTAAGAATTACTATTTGATAAGTCACAATATTTCTCCTGAAGGTATGAGGACGATGCATGAAAATTTGAAGAGCAACAAACAATTGTGTACCAAAGAGGAGGACAAGAGGAAGTATTATTTGTATAATTGGTCTGTGCCACCAAGCCAATGTTGTATTACTGTAAAATAGGGTGACTGATTATTTTAAATGAAATTGATAATCTTTGTTTTACTTGGTACAAAAATTTAAAAAGTTTCGGATTGTTCATTTATGGTGGACTTTTTGATGACATTTATTGTTTGATGAGCTAACAAGTGCTGAGATGTTGAAAATGGTACTTTCAGCAAGCAAAAACGTGTTATATTCAAGAGTGAGGAAAATATTGGTATCTAATATAAAGCACTCTAGTAAATTTGGACTAGTTTCATTTTGCCCCAATTTCAACATCCCAGAACCAAATATGTCGTAACAGACTTCACGTGGGCCTCCGCCACGGTATATACTATTATCGCTTTAATAAAGGCCGGTATTAGTTAGTAGTTTTTAAGTTTAAGTTTGACTGTGATATGATTTGGATAGTGATTATTGTTGAGAATTGTAAAGAGTTCAGTTGTCTAAGTTAATAAGTGAAGTAATTAGGAGTGTATAGTAACATGGAGTTTGATTTTGGAATAAACGAACCCAAGATTTCTGTCACGCAACTCAGAGCCGTGAAAGTATCCACACTACTAAAAAAAAATCCATATTTCATTTTATAAAAACAAAAATTTCAGTTACTAATGAGCAATAATTGAATTTTTTATTAAAATTATCATTTGAAAAATCATACAATATTAACTCTATTCTCAATAAATCTTTGAGACATCATTTTGTATTCCAGTAAAAATGAAACTAGTGCATTTTAAATGCCTCTAATTGAAAATAAAATAAATAAGGTAATAAACGACTATAATACAAATATAATAATCATAAACTAAATCTAAAGGTTATTCTATTATAATGCCAAGGCACTTTTTCTCTCAGGACAATAATATGTTAATTGACAGCCTTCCAAACAAAAAATTCTAAACCTAAGTGAGACCATAAAATAGGGTCTACTACAAACTAAATTAAACTAAAAATATACAAATGAACTAAAGTCAGTCAACAAGAAACACATTTAAATAAGCATTGTATCATCTTTGGCATCCCATTGGGGTTTCTTAGATTTAACAACCCTCATATTCCTTGGAGGTGTATTTTCACACTGAACCTTAATTTTCTTGTCTTTAAAAAGTGGAATTTTGCTGTTTACTGTGTATTCTCCTTTGCGGGGCTTGTCACTGACTTTCAATTTCTGAGCCACTTTGGAGTTTCCATTGGAATTCCTCTCAGCCAATGGTGTTCGACTTTGGTCCTTCAGTTTAACTACTCTGGGAAAGACCACCAAATCTTCATCTTCAAAAATTAGGTTGGTGAGTTTTTTATTTAGCTCCTCAACATTGGCTGTGACGTTGATTGAATGTGGAGTGATAGGTTCAGATTTAGATTTTTTAGGGGTCACATTGGCAATTATCGCAGAATTTGTGGCTTCTTTTTGTAGTAAATCAATATTCTCTTGTGGTTCAGGTTCAGCAACTGGAATGTTTTCTTGTACGCATTTTTCGATGTTGATGATATCTGCAATTGGGGTTTGGTTTTCTTTTACTTCTTCATTTGCAACAAAATTTATGATATTTTCAACTGGGATTTGGTCTTCTTTAACTTCTTCGTTGATGATATCTTCAACTGGGATTTGGTCTTCTTTAACTTCTTCATTTGCAACAAAATTGGTGATATCTTCAATTGGGTTTTGGTCTTCTTTTACTTCTTCACTTGCAACAATAGGGGCTTCTTGCATTGCAGCTTCAACAATTTGGCGCTCATTTGATGTAATTGTTTCTGGATTATAATTTTCCTCTACATCTACTCCATTGGCATTCTCTACATGACTAGTTTCAACCAATAATTCTTCCTCATTTGCACTAACTGATTCATCAGTAGTACGGGTGTCATCTTCACATGTTTCTACATCTTCACCTGGATATTTTGCCCTAATCACAGTATCGAAATCGGTTTCAGTAAAATCAACGTTAGTTTCCAACAATACAAAAGATTTCCTTTTATAGGTATCTTTTTTAATCTTTGGCGTTACAGGATTACTTTCCAACAATTTAGGAGACACAGTTTGAAGAGGGCTTTTAAGCAAAGCACAGCCCTTCACTCTTTCCAAATTCTTATCTTTAATATTCAGTGGTGGTTTGTTATCTACTATAATGGGTGTTCTTTGGAGTTCCAGGGTTGGAGAACGAGGGTCGATGCCCAAAATAAGGTGATGTTTCAGGGGAGTTTCAACGGATGGCTCATCACTCTCTATAGCCAGATTAGAGAGCTTGTCTGCTGCCGCAGATAGGATCTATAAAAAGTAGGCTTGTTTTGATTTTATACCAATTTAGGCCTGGTTTATTCATCTTCAAATAAACTGCAAGATAAATTTACTGTTCTATAATAATTCTATTGGTTGGTAGATAACTGAGTGACCAATGGGACTACAGATTGCGTTTTTGTCTGCATATCTGACAGTGTGAATAAACCGGCCCTTAGTACTTAGGGTTTTAGTACTTACCTCCAACGGAGTCCTAGCAAAGTGCTTGCTGGGTGATCTGGGATCTGAGGCATGTTTTTCCAAAGTTTTGCGAGAAACTTTTGGTGTTAGGATCGGGGTGGTGTGAGGAATGATGCCTTTTTCATCATGAATCTCAACCGTCGAATTTTTGGTTGGGTTATGGACAAACTTACTACCGATACTACCCATTTTCAACCGTTTAGCGTATTTTAGTGAATTTATTCCAGCTTTTATACTAAAAGGAACTTTGACTGATTTCAACTTTTAACTGACACAGCTGCTTCAATTTTCAAAACAAAAAATGGAATAATGGATTGAAAGAAAACCGTTGAGAAGTTTGCAATGTTGCCAAATCGAATTTATCTTCTCTTCTTTTTTTTCAAATTTATTGGCAAATAAGAGCAGAGAGAGCCGCTTTCCAATAGTTGTATTCCTTTCATACCTAGGAGGAGCTCCGGGGCTTTAGGCGCTTATTCCTTTCGAAAAGTTTTTGTTGCACCACGCATCTGTTCCCTGCAAATCGGGGGCTACTAAACACCGGAGCGAGTAGCTCGAGTGTTTCAAACTCTTGAAAGGAATACAACTAGTATGGGTGTGTGACGCCCGGAGCTACTCGGTACGTTGAGCTCCCGAGCTGTCGTACGCGTCAACTGTCACATCCATGGGTGGCTATTTAATTTTCTTGTTATCTCGGGATTGAACAGGCAACATGTATTTGGCCGACCAAATGTTAATTTTTCAATATTCGCCATACTCAATCGTTTGGTGGTCGTTTGGTGGTCTTTGGTATCCCACTTTTAATATTTGGTGGTAATTACTTAGGCAGTAATTCACAATTAAAAATTTCATAAGACGTTGGCCGACATAACCTGATTCTAATTTATTTTTTGGCCCATTTATAGTCAAATCGAACGGAAATCGTTTGGTGGTCACGAATTTACCGAATTTAGCGTTTGTTAGTCAATAATACCGGAGTAATTAATCAATTAAGATTGTTTTCTGATATATTTTAATTAATCGTCGCGCATGCGCATATATTATCTGTTTTTCATTGAGCCGCCTCGATCGCGGCGTTGCCGTTGCGATCCGGAACTGGCGGTGGGAAAAATAAGATTGCAGTTGGATCAAATGCTATCTCTAGTAATCCACTTGCAACCTAAAAAACTTCTTATTAATGCACGGGCTAAGTAAATCACGATGTATACCTATTTTCAGTATTCGAGTAAGTATAGATACCTACCTAATTATTCGTTGATTGTAATGAAATAATTGATTTGATTGAAAATTATAGAATAGGTAGGCAACGCCGCGATCGAGGCGGCGCAATGAAAAACAGATAATATATGCGCATGCGCGACGATTAATTAAAATATATCAGAAAACAATCTTAATTGATTAATTACTCCGGTATTATTGACTAACAAACGCTAAATTCGCTATGTCAAGTATAATCTGACAAAACCTTAAACGACACTGCGGTGAGTTCAAGTAATATGTAAAGTATTAGTTTGCTCTTTGTCGAATTACACGTTACAAAAAAAGAAGGAACGATTCACTCTGAACTGGCCCCTAAATAAGAATATGACGCAAACCTGTACCAAACTTGCTTCTCATTGGACGCTCACCTGCAGCCTACAAGCGACGCGCGCAGTCCAGGTAATAGGAGATCGGCCTATTATCTTTAAAAAAAAACAGACTTTACCTACCACTCGAATTTGAGCGGTATGTTACGGTTTGTTAAACCGGAGCCACGTGAAAAGGGTTAATGAACTGTTAAACCGGAGCCACGTGAAAAGGGTTAATGAAATACGATAAAGCTACGTTTACATTCAATTCCAATTTGAATTGGAAGTGAAATTTTGTAGCTTGACTAATGACAAACTGTACTGTCGTCTATTTTGCAAATTATTTACAATGTCACGCCCACTTCCAATAGACCCATAGAGAAATATAATAAACAAAGGTTTTTTTTCATTTTTCATTGTCTATGAATAGACCTATCTATTTTTACCTGGTATGCGCGCGCAACACGAGGCAATGCCTTTTTATTGGCTAATTAGTATAGGTGTAAGGTTTTCGTTTTGCACGCCCGGCATATTCTTGTCCTTGTTCATTGCCCGTGATCTGACAAGAATAAAATTACGGTTGATATTCAACTTGACATAGCTTGACAAGTGTCATTCAAAATTTTTTTTGACAAATACGTTGCACAACGCGCGGTCTTTCTCTTTCCTTCTTTAGCCCGTGCAAATAAGAAGGACGCATTGCCATACGTAAGTCTAACATAATTTGGTACGTTTTGCCTCGTCTTGCGCAATGAGCGTTTTGTATCTTTTTTTATCTAATGAAATTTTCGTATCAGTACCTCTTTGTCTGGTAAAATAGATAGGTCTATTCAAATTGGTGCAAGCAGCTTGACATGGACAAGAAAAAAATCGAAATTACAAATTTGAAGGATAAGTTCAATGTTTTGTTATGGTCAAATACAAAGCATAATTTTTCCCGCTCAAATTCCAATGTAATCGGCCAGTCGTTCAACTGTCAAGTAATTCCAATTGCAATTGACCTTTTGTTTCGACGCCATATTGCGGTGCGCGAACATAGTTGCCAAAACAAGAAAACCAAAAATTATACTAGCGGGCTGTCAACTAGATATTTTATTATTTCTATTCTGTCCAATACAAGCTAAAATTGATGGCGTTTCTTTCCAAAAACATTCGTAATAGGCGGCAAATTTAAATTTTAAATGTAATTTATTCACTAACTTTGGATTTTAAAGTTGACAGAACGCTGGTTATTTTTTTTTCTACTGTTGGCAACTATGTTCGCGCACCGTAATATGGCGTCCAAACAAAAGGTCAATTGACCTTTTGTTTCGACTCCATATTGCGGTGCGCGAACATAGTTGCCAAAACAAGAAAACCAAAAATTACTAGCGGGCTGTCAACTAGATATTTTATTATTTCTATTCTGCCCAATAAAAGCTACAATTGATGGCTTTTCTTTCCAAAAACATTCGTAATAGGCGGCAAATTTAAATTTTAAATGTAATTTATTCACTAACTTTGGATTTTAAAGTTGACAGAACGCTGGTTATTTTTTTTTCTACTGTTGGCAACTATGTTCGCGCACCGCAATATGGCGTCCAAACAAAAGGTCAAATGACCTAAGTGTTTGGACGCCATATTGCGGTGCGCGAACATAGTTGCCAAAAGTAGAAGAAAAAAAATTACTAGCGTACTGTCAACATTAAAAACAAAAGTTACTGAATAAATTATATTTAAAATTTGAATTTGCCGCCTATTGCGAATGTTTTTGAAAAGAAAAGCCATCAATTTTAGCTTGTATTGGGCAGAATAGAAATAATAGAATATCTACCCATTTATTTTCATCAATCAGAGAGAGAAAGTAAGCAAACAAAAAGGATAGCGAGGATCAATCATTTAGTTACTTTTGTTTTTAATGTTGACAGCCCGCTAGTAATTTTTGTTTTCTTCTTTTGGCAACTATGTTCGCGCACCGCAATATGGCGTCCAAACAAAAGGTCAATTGACCTTTTGTTTGGACGCCATATTGCGGTGCGCAAACATAGTTGCCAACAGTAGAAAAAAAAAATTACTAGCGTTCTGTCAACTTCAAAATCCACAGTTACTGAATAAATTACATTTAGAATTAAAATTTGCCGCCTATTACGAATGTTTTTGGAAAGAAAAGCCATCAATTTTAGCTTGTATTGGGCAGAATAGAAATAATAGAATATCTACCTATTTCCTTTCATCAATCAGAGAGAGAAACAAACAAAAAGGATAGCGAGGATCAATCATTTAGTTACTTTTGTTTTTAATGTTGACAGCCGGCTAGTAATTTTTGTTTTCTTCTTTTGGCAACTATGTTCGCGCACCGTAATATGGCGTCCAAACAAAAGGTCAATTTGAATTGGAATTGAATGTAAACGACGTAAACGTAGCTTAAGGCAAACCAATCCTTCTGTCAGATACAAAATTCAAAATGGCGTGGCGACCAAGCGAGTTTATTTTGAACATGTGTTTTTGATGCGTACTTTAGTTATTTTGCTTCGAGTTTTGCTTGCAAGTTTGATTTTGATTATTTAATAAAATATTTGTTGACTAGGTAGGTACCTAAGTAACCTATTAAGTCGGGCAGAAACTGGAATATTTTTTTTTGTGTTTAGTTGCAGTGTTGTAAAATGCCAAGTAAGTGTGGTTGTGGGATGTGGAAGCCACCGAGAAAGGGACACATTGGTGTCTCAAACAGGGTCCCAAGCGTGCCCAGTTCAGCAAGGATGATACACACTACTACTAGAACAGGATAGCTTATCCTCATAAGGCCTGTGTGTAACAAATCCCCCTCTACCCCCCTTAACCTAACAACCAGTTGTGACGTAAGTAGCATGGCGTTTCTCGCCTTGACGTAGGCTGTTTAAACAGCTGAAAACTTAGTTATGACGTCGACAATGGTTGAAAACCAATATGGCGGCGATTACCAAAAACGAGACCAATAAGCACTTCTTAGAGTGTGTATTCTCCTTGCAGTTCAATATGTTTTTCGCATTTAAATGACTATCAGAAAAAAGACGAATAGCATGGTTAGCGCCGTTAGCGGAAATCAAAAGGAACGATCTTTCACAATCTAAAGTGGCAAATCAAAGAGTTAGGAGCAAGTACTTTTCCACAAAAATAAAAGAGTGCTATTTTGCTTCATGTCTTCAACCATCATGGTTTTATAATAGGAAAACCAATAACCAATAAGTGAATTAAAGGTCTAAAGGATATGGATAATCCTGACTGGGCACCGCAAGTTCTTGCAAATAAAGGCTCTGTATAATGATAATGACTTGTCGTATTGCACAGATTTACGATTTACCCCTCACAAATACCCAAAAGCACATAAAACTGTGAAATTCCGAAAAAACGGCAGACAGTACACGACTAAAAATTGAAGTTTGGCCCATGTGTGGCCGCCACGCCATCTTGAATGTCAGTTGGTGTGGATTGCCTAACCCCAAATTTCTCCTGTGTCAAAATTAGAAACAAACAAGATAAACAGAAAATGTAAACAAATTAATTTTTTAATAAACTTAACTAGCAAAAGAAGGGTGTTCCAAATGAAATATTGCCGTTTCAAATAAAAACAATGTAGTTCAATTCCCATCCTATAACATGGATCCGTTGAAATTATGCAGGGCTTGCTTATCGGAGCACCCTACGATTTCGATCTTCAACAAACTTTCCAACCAAAACAATACTTTTGCCGATATATTAATGGAATTTGTATCTGTTAAGGTACACTTTTTTATAATAATCGCATGTATTAAATCTTAAATCAATAATTTGTAGATTTTAGCAAACGATGGACTTCCAGAAAACATTTGCACGCAATGTGAAACTCAAATATTTTCGCTAATAAAATTCAAACAAACTTGCCTGGAATCTGTTGATAAATTGCAAAAATTGGTCCCAGTTATACATGAAAATGGTTCGTCACTGATACAATCTGACGATGATGATAATATTGATTATGATAGTAATTCTGATGATGAAACTGTAAGCAATTGACTAATAATAATTCTTGAATTATATTGTTATAAATCATTTCAGTACACTGTTAAACCTATAAGAAGTTTAAAAAAAGCTCTGAAGTTCACTTGCAATGTCTGCAGTAAATCTTATAAATTCCAAAAAAATCTGGATAGGCACAAATGTATAGATTCAATTATTGAACAAGAATCTACTACAAACAAGGAAAGAAATGAAACAGATGTAAGTAAGGGTTTAACAACAATGAAATCAGTATAGAATGATTACAAATGGTAGAAGATGAAATTTCAACTAAAAGCTTTGCCAGTACAATTTTAGCTTTGCATGAGCTTTTTGAGGTTTCTCAACTACTCCTACTCAGTTTTAAGTCTAAAATAGTCAGAAATCAAACTTTTATGCTTATTTAATTGAATTTCTAGTTTCTACTCTAGAAGACCTGAATTTTCAGGCTTTTTTTGGTCAAAATTCAGTCTAAGGGGATCTAGGACTGGGATTTTGGGGTGAATTTATCAATTTTTCATATTGTTTAAATAAAATGTGATATTATGTTATTAGTAGTGAGTATTAGTTCCAAATATAGGCTGATGTGATAAAATTGTGAAATTTGAAACACCAAATATACCTACTTTACTTTACTATTTGACCAGACCACTTATGTATCCTCTAAGTCTAATTTATCATTATTACCCATCATACATTTAAAAAAATATATATATTTGTTGGGCTTCTGTTTGATTTTTCTTCATTCTGCCAACTCTTTATTTCTCTGGTTTTCGAGTTAAGGGTATACCTACATAGATGTTGAGGTAATATTATGTACATAAAATATGCACTATTTTCTCTTATTTTATTATGTTATTGCTTGTAACTTAATTTTTGTAGTTTTTAAGGAAAATCCTATGTGAGTAGCGTACTTAAACACGCAGTTAATGACAACCATTGTGCACATAACTCTAATTTACTATTGTAATTTGAATATGGGAAGAATAAACATTATTATTTCAGTACACTGTAAACACTAAAAGAAGTTTGAAAAAAGCCAGATTATTAAAGCCCCTCAAGTTCACTTGCAACATCTGCAGTAATTCTTATAAATTCCAAAAAAATCTGGACAGGCACAAATGTATAGATTCAAAGGAATTCATAAGTATTAAACAAGAATCTGCTACAAACAAGAGAATAAATGACACAGATGTAAGTGAGAGTATAACAACAATAGAAATATAATAGCAATATTAGCAATGTTTAGATTCTAGATATAATGTTGTTTTAGGCTATTGATGGTGACCTACCAAATAAGGACGAAAATATCTTAGAGAGCCTGACTGTCAAAACTGATGATTATGTAGATCAGGTAATAGCATCACGTCCCGTATTTTATTATGTGTACTATGTACTTACCTAAAACCACTAATAATGTATTGTGTTAATTTATAAAGGTACCTAATAGAGAGTTATTGGACGTGCGATAAGGACAAGCAGTATTTAAATTAGCCTTATTTTGACATTTACGCATGCGCATTTGGGTCTGAAAATAAGGATTCCCTTAATAAGGTTACTGCTTGTCTTTATTTGTGTATGGTTAGTGCGAGGCAGTAAATTTCCCTTATTTTAAATTTCTGACATTTTGGACGACTTTGACGTTTCGCTTTTCAACGGTGACGTAATTTTACTTGAAAAACTTATTTTTTACAGTAGTTTTCCATTTTACTGTGGGTAGCATCGAAAAATGGGTATCGGCAGAAAATCACAAACAAAAATAAACACTTTTTGAGGTTGAAATTTATAAACATAGCTATCAGCTGTCAAAATTATGAATACAAAATAAGGTAATACTCTAGCACCTACTTCAGTCTTCCAATAACTGTTTTTTTCTTGGAAAAATAGTGCTGATGCACTAATAAAATAACGTAGATCCTTAATACTGTGAGGCAGTATTTATTAGTTCCAATAACTCTCTAATGTCTGCCCAGCGAGTCTGTGTCTACGGGGCAACGGTAAGGGGAATGCAGTTGTAAAAAAAATGGCTGATTTCATTCATAAAATACCCAGCTGTGTGCGGAATTTTTTGGACGTGTTATTGTATTGCAACTAGTACACGAAAATCAGCAATGACCAAATCTCCGCCACTGGATATGTCAATATAAATTGATATTCCAAGATGGGAGGATAAAATGACGTCAGGCCTGGCCAATAGCGAGACATAGGGTGACGTTGGCTCATTGACAACCGTATGGTTCCTCATGACAACAGCGATCCTGCCAAAAACTCCACCAATCAGGTTCATTCAGGACGGATGCTTGCCAAATTGTCAAAAGCTGATGGTATCTTTAGAAAATGTTCATTTTTTACAATAGACCAAACTGAAGAAATCAGGATTAAAATAAGGATAGGTCTAACAACCACGTTAAAATATTTAGCGTTTTATTATTGTTATCAATATTTTGTTATCAAAAAATGGATTTTCAAATTAACTATACCTCATGCCTAGTATTTTCGCTTTTTATAATTAAACGTGGCAACATGGCACATTTACGTCCGAATTCCTTCCGTATACTCAGATCCGCTGGGCAAACAATATCTATTTCAGGCAGAGTTGAAAACTGTACTGTTTGATACTATAATTTTTTCTTCTCAATTTTGTCCATTTCAGGCTCATTTTCTCAGTTTATTGTTCTTTTATTCAGGACGATGCCAAAGACCACTCAGAAGATTCAGACTTTGCAGCAGAATACACCTGCGACACGTGCAACCAAAGCTTCAAATACAAAAGCCTATTGATCAAGCACCAACAAAAACACACAAAAGATCGTCCGTTTCTGTGCAACATTTGCGGCAAAGGCTACGCCGACAAGTACGGCTTGAAGAGTCATTTATCCACTCATTCGGATGATAGGCCTTACGTGTGCAACTTTGACTGTTGCGGCGCCCAATTCAGAACTCAAGGGGCTATTCGGGTGCACGTGAGAACACACACGGGGGAGAGGCCTTATCAGTGCAGCCATTGTCCGAAACGTTTTGCGCAAGCGGCTAATTTGCAACAGCACGAACGCACTCATACTGGAGAAAAACCTTACGAGTGTAAAGTTTGCAATCACAGGTTTAACCATAGCGGCAAACTTAAAATACACATGAGATCTCATAGCGGTGAAAAGCCTTATGGTTGTCCGTATTGCGAAAAATGTTTTGCCATGAAGGAGACTTTGAGGAAACATATTTGGACACATACTGGTCAAAAACCAGCCAATTATAAGGTGATTTTTAATGTTTTTGATAATACAAATCTGTAACTGATAGTTTTTAGCCTAGACCTCGTGCAGATACAAGTCACATAGTACCGTCGCACAAATGCGACCTTTGCAATAAAATGTTCAAATTTGCGGCAAACCTTAAAGCGCACCTGCGCAGGCACAACAAAGAAAAGCCTTATTTGTGTAGCATTTGTGGTAAATCGTTTGCAGAGAAACACGGATTGACTGTACATTTAAATACTCACACTGGCGAAAAACCTTTCGTTTGCATGATTTGTTCGGCTCGATTTACAGCACCTACGGCCTTAAGGGTGCATTTGAGGAGACACACTGGTGAAAAACCGTACAAGTGTGACGTTTGCAGTAAGAGCTTTTTTCAGCCTAGCAATTTGATTAGCCATAAACGATCTCATACTGGAGAGAAGCCTTATGAATGCAATTTGTGTAATAAAAGGTAAGATTTTTGTTGTGATAATAATATAGTTGAATAAGATTAATAATACTGGGTGTCCCACTAAGGTCGGCCAGGTACGATATTATGGAGACCATAGACCTCACGTAACTTGAAAACGAATGCAGATATTGAATTGCGGTTTGCGCCAAAATGTAGATATTTTTTTGCTCTTTAAGCACAGCAATACAAAAATAATATTATGCCATTTAGATTTTTCATGAAAATTAGGAAAAACTGGATCTTGAATAAACAACGCCCTCTAGCAGACGCGGTGGGAACTATCGACCTCGAACGAAGTGGTGTTCCTAATAACAATGAAATTCTCTTCCAAATAAACCCAAATTGAATGAGTTTGAATGAGGGGTATGGAAGATACAGCAATTTGTAAAAAAAAATTTTTCACCAGCTTCCCCCACCCTTATTACTCAAGATACGAAAAAAAGCCTAATAACCAAACTGGCGCAAAAATTAATGAACTTTTGATTTCTGTTGTTAAAACAGTATCTTAATATAGCGATTTCTTGAGAAAAGTTGAATTTTTAGCTATATCATCATAATTGCGCCCCCTAGCGGTCATCCTAGAAACTTGAAAATAATTTCCATCAATTTCTCTTGGCCGATTTAGTGAAGAAAAAAAAAATCCCGAAGCCGTAAGGTCTATGGTTTCCATAATATCGTACCTGGCCGACCTTAGTGGGACACCTGGTATATTACTACTAGTGTTTAAACTAGATTTTTGTACAAGAACTTTTTTATTCGATTTTAGGTTTTCTGCTAGTAATAAATTAAAAATCCACAAACGCATGCACAGCGGTGAAAAGCCATACAATTGTCCGCATTGTGACGAATGTTTTGCACGTAGAGACGTGCTAACATGCCATTTAAGACGACATACTGGTGAAAAACCATATACCTGCAAGATATGCCTGCAATCTTACTCACACAGTGGTACTTTGTATACGCACACAAAGACGCAGCACAAAATGAAGGGCCACGACTTGTCTGCTTTAGAATATTAATAATTAGAGAATATTCGTGTTAGTTTATTGATGTGTGATTTTTTCAATTGGATGTGAAAATGTCTGTGACTTGTAGCTTGTTTCTGGAACTGTGAAAGTATTGCTTTCTCAGATGAATTGAAGGGTTTTAAAATAATTAACTAAACAACAACTTCGGCAGGAGGATTTGAAAAATAATAATTAATTAGATTTGAATATCCCAAGTGTTATCAGATAAATTTCTTTAAGAGCAAAAGAAAATGTAACACCTAAAATATGTCAATGAATTGTAAACATTTATCTGCTGTAGTGGCACAAAAAAGTTAATGGGGGTGGGAAAATATGAAAAATGACCCTGTACCTACTATCAAAGGTAGTTGTAAAGTCAAAACTTGAGTAGTTGTATAGTTTCCTTTCCAAGCAGACCATGATTTCTTTACACTGAAAAGAACTGAATCAGGCAATGTGGAGAGTGTTTGCTGAATTAATTTTTCTTTATGATAAAAAGTGCAATTGACTTCAGAGCTAGTTAAACAAGTCAATATTGAGATGCTCACTAGAACTAAAATATCATAATTAAAATCCTGTTCAAAAAAACAGTACATAGTTCTGTTTCGAGTAACCCAAACATTGAATTTTTTAGTTTAAATAATTGGATTTTCATTATTTATAATAAATAGATAAAATTCAAATGTGTGTGTGTTTTTTCGATTTCTGAAACAATCTAAACACTAGTGCTTAAAAGTGTCACTTTCACACACTGATTGCCTAGAAGATTGTACAATTTAAACACTAGTGCTTAAAAGTGTCACTTTTACATACCGATTGCTATTATGAAACGTTAGTAGAAAAAATCAATTTAATAGAATCACTTGCTAGTCTATTCAATATAGGGTGTTGATTGTAATAAGTATTTGTTTTGCAAAGCAATCCCAATTTCATAACTTTCTTAATAGAGATTTATTATTTATCTGTATGGTACATCAAATTAAGTATACATTGTTCAAAAAACTTAAAATAAAATCCCTATTGTAATGTATACATATTATTGTTTAATACCTCACACAATAAAGAAATATTCCACTTTAATAATATTATAATTATTGCGTGCTTGTATATTTTTTTTAATACAAAATTAAACTACCTTCTAAAAACACCCATATTAATATAAAAAAAACTCTAATCACTACCACTTGCACTACCGCCTTCTTCGTCCTCATCAGAATCCTTAAGTGCAGCTCTTGTTTTCTCACTTTTCTTACCCTTTCTTGTGTCGAGATCAGAATCATCTTCGTCAGAAGAATAAATAGAGGCTAAAAATAAAAATAAATTTATTCTACTGTTATAATATGGAAATCACAATTCTGTCAACCTTTTTGTGCAGCAGCTGCAGCTTGGGTTTTATATTTGTTTTTAATAGCACTAATAGAAATAGCCCCTTCGTCATCACTGCCCTCTTCTTCCCTAAAACTAGAAGAAGCTCCTCTGGCCGCAGAATCACTCTTTTTTCTAGTAGTTTTTGGCCTAACTGCTGTATGACGCAACTTTTCTTCCTCTTTCTATAACCAAAAAATTATCAATCAATTGAATAATACAATAAAATATTTTGCCTTAAGTCTTTCAGCTCTGTCATTATCAGGATCCACACCAACTTGTGACAATATTTTTATTCCAGAGGTTTTGGTTGATCTATCGGCAAGGGATAGAGTCATCTTTCTATGAGTAAAACTGTCAGTTGAATGTGGCCTAAAACTGAGTTTAGTCCTAAATACTGCTTGACCTTGTAAACCAGTACCTTGACGGATGAATAAATGATTATGGTCACCCTAAAAAAAAATTTTTAAAACACATTTTTTTTTAATATACAAAAATTATTACTTGTAATGGTTGCCTATAAACATCAAATATTTCAGACCCCAAATGTAAACTGTAAGAACCATCTGACCAACGTACAATTCTAGCATTAGATTCTTTTTTAACATTTCCTTCATCGTCAAGATATTGCCTCCACCTTATAGTGTTTTCCACTTTCAATTTCAACCTTGCTCTGCCTTCTTCATCCAAAGTTTCCTCTTCGTCAATTTCGTCTTCATACGTATTCGGATCAAAAGGTCTCGTTTCCACTGACAAAAAATTGGGAAGCTTCACGAAGTTCAAATCCCTACCCAAGTCGCAAGTTATTTTAGGCACCTCAACGTCGATTCTCGTTTCAGGAATCGGTTCTGGTTCGTTTTCTTTTTCCTCTATATCTCCAACCCGTTGAACTTCTTCACCACCGGATGCTCTGTCCGCACTCCTGCTTCTCGATCTACTTCTTGGAGATCGACTTTTTGATCTACTTCTGCTGCGACTTCTTCGGGTGTCTTTGTCTGAGTCGGGTTTTTCTTTATCGTTGTCGCTGTCATCGCTTATGTCGTCAGCGTCACCAAAAATTGCTGCAGCACTTACACCTAGGAAATTAAACAATCAGGAAAAGGAACTACAACCCCTGAAAAATTTTAGCTCATTTGGACTTATAGTTTTTGATAAAATCGCGTTAAGAGCCTCTGGATTTAAATTTCTAAAAAAAAAGTAGAGCAAAAAAGACATTACTTAGGTGAGTCTTTCACAGAAAATGTAATAAGTAAATAAACTTTATTCTAGGAAGGACAAATAACATCATAATTTAATTAAAAAAAGAAAAACTATCATAAAACAGTCTACAGTGAAACTTCCCTAACTCGAATCTTCAAGGTACTCCTAGTCGAGTTCGAGTTACGGAAATTCGATTTATGGAAAAATACACAAAATTGAGGATATTTGAATATATATTATGTATGTATGACAAAAAAGTAGTTACATGTACATTATATAAACCAAGATAAGAAGTTTATCTGTCGCCGCGGGTTACTAAGAATCGGTAATTTCCCCAAGTGCACTAAATGCAGTGAGTGCTTCCCCAAAAAATTTAAGTTATGCTTAGTTGTCGGCACGGTTGCCACTAAATTTTAGTTCGAGTTTTAGAAATACTAGAATTATAGAGATCAGAAATTCAACTTATAAGGAAAAAAATACATAGTGAGGTTGTGAAAAACTATTTGTTTGTGAAGAAAATTCGATTTAAAGAATATTTCGAGTTTAGGAAGTTCGAGTTAGAGAAGTTTAACTGTATTTGAGAGGATAATACATAATTGTTACCTTGATCTGCTCCTCCTCCATCATCCTCACTATCTGAATCAATTAATGCTCTAATTTTCTTCTTAGTTGTTCCCTCAGAGTTGCCTTTCTCATCACTATTGGCCTTAGGTGAGTGCTGCTCATCTATTTTTAAATTAGGACTGTGAGATCTTGATCTAGACCCACTTTTGGATCTCGATCTAGACCTACTTTTGGATCTCGATCTGGATCTAGAAACACTCTTGGATTTCGATCTTGACTTGCTCTTGGCCTTTGATCTACTTTTAGATCTTGATGTCTCTGCACTTTTGGATCTCGATCTAGATTTGCTCTTGGATCTTGCTTCACTCTTTGATCTTGATCTAGATCTTGCTGGACTCTTTGATCCGCTCTTGGATCTAGATCTTGCTGGACTCTTTGATCCGCTCTTGGATCGAGATCTTGCTGGACTCTTTGATCCACTTTTGGATCGAGATCTTGCTGGACTCTCAGATCCACTCTTGGATCTTGATCCAGATCTGGATCTGCTTCTAGATTTTGATTTAGCCAAACTGGCTGATCTTGATCTAGACCTAGACGCAGCAGGACTGTTAGACTTTGACCGTGGCGATCCGCTCCTCGATTTGGATTGACTTCTAGATCTAGATTTGGACCTTGATCTAGACCTACTCCTAGATCTTGATCTTGATGTTGATCTAGCAGCGCTATTAGATCTGGATCTAGACTGGCTTTTTGATCTAGATCTGGACCTGCTCTTTGATCTGGACCTGTTCTTTGATCTAGATCTGGACCTGCTCTTGGATTTGGACTGGGATCTTGACCGAGACCTGCTAGCTGATTTAGACGCTGATCTGGATCTGCTTTTGGATTTTGACCTGTAAAATCACACATAAAACTGTTGGATAAACTGATATTCATATCAGTGAACCAAAAATTAATAATTTAATCTTTGATTATTAGCCTATACTTTGCTAATTTATATCGCAGCTATGATGTCTGTTGCTGCATAAATCACAAACCAGTCAGAGTGAATTTCATTGGTTAAAAACAGTCAGAAAACTAGTTTCAAACTCTGATGGGTTTGTGATTTCTGCAGAAACATACCTGGATGACTGAAAGTGTTTATATTAGTTTTTATCTACAAGCGTTTGGTTATAACGGTATTACACTATTTTTCTAGTATTTGAGTTGTGTCATAAGACTCATAACACAACTAGTGGTGTTATAGACTAGGTTATGAATTCATAACACAACTAGTGATGTTATGGACGAGGTTATGAATCTATAACACAACTATTTTTGGTGATTTGACAAGTGCCAAAGGTGAACCTGTAAAGGTAAAATGAAGGTGGACAACTAGTCAACTACTACTAAACGAGAATAATTGAAAAAACATTCTTATTTTTGCTTTGTAGATAAAACGTTGTACATCATACGTGCGTTTAAACATGACTACAAAACTGTGTGATTAGAACAACTCGGTCTACGACATCTTTCACACTCGTTATTGTAATCATGTTCATAAACGCACTTGTAATGTAATAGTATACATTACAAGTGTAGAAAGTGACAAATTTCACACAAGTGATTTTTTCGCGCGAGGCGGTAGCTAAGTGCGAAAATCACACGAGTGTATGAAAGAAGCTTTCTTACAAGTGATGTACACCATTTTTCCTATGACCAGAATCCGATTTACTCCAATTTTCTCTTAATTGATTTCTTTTCATTTTCAACACACGTGCTGAAAGTACTTTCAATCCACGTATAGAAAGTGAATTGTGATGTCAATCACAAATATTGTCAACAGTATTTCCACACGTGTACTAAAAGTACTTTTAGAAAGCGTATTGAAAGTACTTTCAGCACGTGTGTGATATTTCCCGCTTTCCAAAGAACCAGCTAGTGCGGATTTTGTCATTTTCGTATGTGGTTGTAGGAAAATAACTATTATCTACACGCGTTTGGTTATGACGATTTTACATAACCATTTTTCTAGTATTTGAGTTATGTCATGAGACTTATAACAAAACAGTAGTGTTATGGACTAGGTTATGAATTCATAACACAACTATTTCTAGTGATTTGACAAATGTCAAAGTTAAACCTGTAAATTTAAAATGTAGGTAGACAACGACTAATAAACAAAAATGATTGAAAAAAACATTCTTATTTTTCGCTTTGTAGATAAAACGTTGTACCATCGTCACCAGAAGTAACTGGGACAGCATCACATTAGCTCTTGTCCTATTATATGAATTTTATTGTCAAATATTTGTCAAACTATGAATATAATGCATCGAAATGAATGACAGTAGAATTAGTCCAGGAGATTATTAGGCATTATTTGTGTCCCAGATACTTTTGGTGACGATGGTACATCACACGTGTGTTTAAACATGACTACAAAACTCGTGTGATTAGAACGGCTTGGTCTACGATCTCGTTGTTCTAATCTCAAATCAAATCAAATCAAATCAAATCAAAAAATGCTTTATTGTATAAAGAGTTTAAATACCCTCATGTACAAAGCTGAAAATAAAAACATATAAAACAGTATAAACTCAGTGGTCATAGAAAAACAAATAGAAAAAAAAAACATCAAAAACAGCTAAAATTCCTTAAAATATAAATACAATTTAAAAAGCTTAAAATAGAAAAAAAACAAACATTACTTCACAAACATAAATCATCCGCATAAAACTCATCAAGGCAATAATAAGCTTTTTTCAATAACATCCTCTTTACTAATTGGCCAAACTTTTTGTCACTTTCTAGATTCTTGATTTCCAGCGGCAAGCGATTGTACATTTTTCTACCCTCATATATAATTGAATGTTTAGTAAGGGTACTTTTAGGAATGCAGAGACTCAGATTTTCACTGCTATATCTTGTCGCGTAAGCACTTGCTGAGGCGACATCAGATCCCCTGCATTTTTTACGAACCAACTCTACTGTACTAAGGATAAAAATACAAGCCAATGTTAGAATCCCCTCCCCAATAAACAGCGGTCTACAGTGATCTCTGTGACCAGCACCACTCAAATATCTCACAGCCCGCTTCTGCAAGACAAAAACAGACTGAATAAGATGCCGGCTGGCAAAGCCCCAAAACTGTATGCCATATCTCAAATGAGACTCTATCAGTGAGAAATATACATCTCTTGCTGTTTTGGCTCCAAGTTCACCATGTACAATTCTAACAGCATAACAAGCAGAGGCCAACCTTTTCCTTAACATTATAATATGCATATCAAACTTTAACTTGCAATCAATAAAAACTCCCAAAAACTTTGCACAGTCTGTACTTTCCACAGCTCCACCATTCAGTGAGATACTTGGAGCGTTTCCCCTTAATGATCTAAGATTGGTTTTGCTTATGTTAAAAGTCAAGGCTGTTTTCACACTCGTTATTGTAATCATGTTCATAAACGCACTTGTAATGTAAATAACTATTATACAGGGTGGGCCAGCGAAAACGAAACAAGGTCGTTCATTGAAAAAAATCGCTCAGACCCGTCGATTTTTATTCGGAATTGCACATATTTTCAATGTTGTCACTTCAACCCTGTCGTGGGGGTTAGCTTGAACCCTTAAATCTTAAATGGCAGTAGGGATCAAGCGATACCTCATTTCAAAGGTGATCAAATTCTCCTTTCAATGGTGCCTAGTGTTGAAAAAAAACTAGATTTTAACCTTGTGATTTCAAGTTGGATAGCACAAGACTTTTAAAAAAAAACACCTAAAATCACTTCTTAAGTAAAAATTGTTATAACTACAAAATTGATAGTGCTCAAAATGACTAAAACAGTACTAGTTCCGTCTATTTTTGAATACGTTTTTTCGAAAACCACTGCATCAAATTCAAAAAAATAGGTACTGTTGAAAAGAGAATTCTATGACCTTTGATTGAAATGAGGTATCGCTTGACCCCTACTGCCATTTAAGATTTAAGGGTTGGAGGTTACCCCCGCGAGAGGGTTGAAATGACAACATTGAAAATATGTGCAAAAGATTTCCCCCTCCAAATAAAAATCGATGGGTCCGAGCGATTTTTTTCAATGAATGATGAATACAAGATATCGACCTTGTTTCGTTTTTGCTGGTCCACCCTGTATGTGGAATAAACATATGATGAATTGTTTACTTGAGAAAGGGTTTAACAAGTTCTTTTATTTCTTAGTCCATTTCCCAATAGAAGCTGACCCAAAACCGAAAAAGCTAGAAGTATATGGAGGGGATATATGTGTCTGTACTCTGTACAAGGGAGAAGAGAAAAATATTCTAGCAATTATGTTGCCTGGTTCACTTAAGGCTGGATTTTCAAGTGCGCTAATAATTAGAATTATTTAATCATCTATAATTTCATTTTAACTCACCTGGATCTTCTGGAATCTGGTGTATTTGATCCAGATCTATCCCCTGCCGATTCCGGCCTTGTGGGACTTCCACTTCTGTTTGATTCACTATCAGAGCCGCTGTCCGACATGCCTTATGGTTTATTTTCACTTTTCAAATAAGAAATTCCTTTTAAAAGATCTTATAATTAAATTAAGAAAGAAGAACCAAAAAACAAACAAATGGAGGCAAACATGCAAAAACCTAACCTATAAAAACAGAAATAGTGTCATGTGTCAGTCATAGGCCATAGGGGTTTTCATTTATCCGTGCGTTCGGTATTTTGCTCAAAGAGCAGAGCGTGCAGAGCGGAGCCATAATCACTTGACCAGCGAGCGAACAGAGTAGTTGAACGCTGTATCACAGTGCCCAAAACTTTAATAAACGAACGCTAATGAGCCTGCACCGAGTACACTTTTCAAATAAACGAACGGTAAATTAAACTCGGAGAACTCAGATCAAAATAACGAACGTACGGTTTACCTGCTCTTTAGGTTGATATAAAAATATTGATTTGGAGCTCTAACAGCCAAAATTTGGCTTTTGAATGTTTCTAAAAGATAGAGCAAAGTTATTTTCTATATATAAAATGCTTTTTCTCTAACATTGAGCAAAAAAATACATTTTATTCAAACTTTTTCTGAAAGTGATTAAAAACCAACAATAATCAGAGAGGGATAGCAATAGAATAGGATATATAGGAGCGCAACTTTATATCACCTTATGAGTTTTCATCCCTTAGTTGCGCAGTGAATTATTAACGAGGCATTTCGAAAGGGTCGCTTTTTTATCACCTCAATGGGGTGAAGAAGTGAGTTTTTTTCGGAATTATGGCGAGATTTATCGCGACAATCAAAGCGATTATTACGCGAGTTGTTTTCGCCGCGCACGGAGTCATAGGAATATGGCAAGTGACTATTTTCAAAAAGAATTCGTTTTACTGGTACCTCAGTTCGCCGATTCTTTTATTATTTTTCGAAGGAATTTTCACTTTGGCGATTAAACAGAACCAGGAGTGGAAATGGTAAAAAAAAACTACTTTCTTATTTGACCTGCAAATTGACCAGATCTAAAGCTATCAGATTTTTTTTTTCAATTTGCAAATTGCATATATTTTTAGCAGAAAAAAAAATATTAAAAATAAAACGATAAATCGCGTAGGTATATATTTTTCCGTCGACGGCGATTGACATGAAAAATAACGATGCGGCTGTGACGTGCAAAATTTGAACTCGCACTTTTCCAGCCAATTTCCTACCCATTTCCCAAACGTTTTGTTGTAGGTTTTTATCGTATACTTAGTGTTAACCTAGATTTGAAACTAGGAAGACATTAATAAACCATTTTGATCTAGATTTCTTTCCAGGAACTTTTTGTTTTTATAGTCAGTCTTTTTTTTGACTTATCGTTAAGGCTTTTTGTACGACTTTTGCGATTAAATAAAGTTAAGTCGATCAAATATTTCACAGTTCTATTTACTGGTTTCAGACACTTGATTTGATGAAGCTTGAAGACTCCAAAAAATTTGAAGACTTCAACAAGGATTTGAAAACTGAAGTCTCCAATATTCTTGAATGTCTCTTGAGCTTCAAATATCTTAAATACTCGGAGTATCAAGCTTCTAAAAACTGATCTGAAGTCTTTAAAGATTCTGATTTTTCAAGAATCCTGAATATAGGTTTTGCTGATCGTATACCTGAGCTGAGCATGTAGCATCTAATAACTCTAAAAACTTTAAAAATCCAGACCCTTAAAAGATTCTTATAAGCTCCTTATCTAAAGCATATTTAGAAATTCTCAACTATTTATCTTTAAAATGTTGAAGGATATGAGGTCAATGGATATATAAATAATCGAAGATCATCACTTCAGAATGAAAACTAGGGATTCTCAAGACATGATATACTAAAGACTTCAAAGATTCTGAAAGCTTTGATGACGCGCATTTTTATAAGGTATTCAAAACGAAGACTGTTACAATTTAATACCTATTCCAGCGTTTGAAGATTATCAAAAAGATAGCCAAAAAAATTTAGAGGCTTTGGGCTTCGAAAGATTTTGCGCTTCAAAAACTAAAAAGAAAAATCCAAGGAAAAAGTTATTACATCGTCCCTATTCTGTAATCCATGTTGTCCATCACTCATTGGAAAGTTTCTGGGGCGTTCTTCAATCCAAAGGGCATTCTGTTAAATTCGTAAACACTGGAGACCCAAGGACCTTGATGCTTCTATCGCTCTACGACGTTGATTGTAGAGCGTTTAAAAACTTTCAGGAGATGAGTCACGGCCAAATAATCTTTGACTTATAATGAGTATGATCAATTTGTGATTTCTCTATCGGCGTATTTTTCTAAAACAAACCACCATTAATCAAATGAATGCTAATCAGTAGGTATTGATGAGTTAAAATTTGTCAACTGCACTAGTCAAATGATTATTTTGAAGCCCACTCATGAGCATTGAGTAACTGCTGTAGAATAACTCATTTCAGCATAAATTCAAACTTGAACTGGAGCTTATTTAGTTCAGTTGCTGAGTTAGATTTTTTATTACCAACTTATTAACAATTTTATTTCTTTTTCCAGGTTTTGTCCATCAGTGTTTCTATACTTAGCAAGCATAGTACCAGCAATATGGCTCTTGGAATTGGATAAAGTCGATAAACGTATGAAATTTAAAGAAGAATTGGAATTGCCCATGAATTTTACTGCCGATGCCCAATTGAAAGATTTACATAATCTTATTGGGGTAGGTTTCATTATCTATGGAATAGTTTGCTAAAAATTTTAGCACACACCAAGGCAAAATAAACTCATTAAATATTTCATCACTTTAGTGTCTCAATTTTTCCTGATTTTTGTCTCAAAATCTTATTTTCAGGTGGGCATTAGGTTGCCTGAAATTTCGCTGAGTACCGAAACGTGGATAACGTTGATCGAGCAATTTTTAATGCTCATCCTCATTATTGGAAGGTGGATGCTGCCAAAAGGCGACCTGACAAGAGACCAATTGAGTCAGCTATTGTTGGTCTATATTGGTATGTATCCAGAAGACACTTATCCAGAAATAAATCGGGCTGTTTTAGTTTTTAGTCGATACAATTTTAAAGGAGAAAAATTTCTGGATTCCTTGACAGTGACTTTTTTTTTAGCTCAAGTGTTTACACTAAAAACCAAAAGACGTCCTTTTGGGTTATAATAATTTTAACAGGAAGCGATACATCAAAATATATCAATGTGTAATTTATATTTGCGCAACTAAATTTAGAATATTTTTCTGATGGATTATTTAGCGAAATTCCAACTTTGATCCATTAAAACACGTCCTGTTTGCGATCTTTTAATTGATGTATATTTTTAGGAACCGCTGCCGATATTATCGAATTTTTCGATTCGTTTAAAGACGACAAAATCGCCGCTGAACCCATACTTGTACTGTTGACTTTAGCAATTTGGTATGAGAAAATAAAAATAAATATATTGATGTTAATATTGATATATTGTTCCAGGTCATGGAGTTTAATGCAATTCACTGTAGTACTCACAGCGACCAAATCACGTAAATCAAGATTGACCTCGACAAGATCTTCAATTAACGAGTACGTATTGGGTGTTTAGAAAACGCACCTTTTTTGAAAACATACGTTCGATGACGTCAAAAAATTACCGAGATCTATTTGCGTATTACGCGGATGTTATTCATCTTACTAACATGCAACGCAAAACTTTTCATTCATAATCTGATGGAAAATAATCAGTAAATTTTTTCATACAGTAGGTAGTTTAAACATTCTCATTCAAGTTTCTAGGGAAATGGTATTTAGGAAGACGAGACGAAACGAGAGAACGCCTTCTCTTGTCGAGAATTTCTCGAGCTATATGAATTTATTGTTACATTGCTTCTCTTATTGCGATGTATGATGCGTCAATCCAAAAATAAGTTAACATTTTTTAAACTTTTTGACTTTTTGCATATCGTTGGCAAATTTCTCTAATTGGTTTATTTATTAACCAACATCCATCAGGAAGTTGGCGTTGAAAAGGCTCAAATTATTCATACAGGAAAATCACTGGGTTTGCTTTAAACACGATTAAACATGCATTGGAAGTGGAAAAAACTGTACAATATTTTCAAGTATACTTTGGCCATAAAATTATTGCGTCGTAATTTTTAACCCAACAGCCGGACCTTTATTGCAACCATATTTTTGGCAACGCTACAGCAGCAGCGGTCAATTCCAATAAAACATTATTTAAATATAAAAACCAATGACAGACTACGATAAATCATTAACACGATTTTATTTCTGGAACTATAAGTCCAAATGAGCTAAAATTTTTAGGGATTGTAGTCCTCTAGTGGGATAAGAATCGCTGAACATTTCACCTCTCTATCTATAATAGAAAAAAATAATGATATCGTCCATGTACACTAAGCAATTTTCTCCTTGGAGGCCTTTCCAAACGTTATCCATTATTCTCTGGAACGTAGCTGGAGCGTTTTTTAGTCCAAACGGCAACCGGATATACTCGTAATGGCCATTTTCGACATTGAAAACAGTTTTACGTATATCTTCCTTAGCCATTTCAATTTGATGAAAACCACTTGCCAGAACCGAGGCCGTGAAGTACCTGGCATCTACCAAGTATTTCCAAGAAGTGTGATATGTTTGGAATTGGGTATTTATCTTGTGTTTCAGCTGGATTTAGTCTTAATCCTTCTGGTGTAACATTATGTCCAAGAGAGGCAACTTCCTTTTTTAGGAACTCGCATTTGTCCATTTGTTCTGCTTCTGGAAAATTTCCCCCTTCAGTGTATTGGTGTTGCTCGTATGCTTGCTGCTGGTAGTCATTTTGTTGTTGTTCTACATCGTAGTACTCATTGTCCATTTCTGGATTGGTGTATCCATAGTGATAGTTATCCTGGGTGTCTTATTCGTGTTACTGGGTATTAAATAATTCTTGCACGATGAATTTTGGAGTAGATTGTTATGGAGGTTTTACGGTGGCTCTTGGTTGCGGAAGCGTGCAGTTTTGAGTACCTTGCCAGTCGTTAAATTGGGGTCGAGGAGTCTGGGATGGTGCAGGCTGTACAATAGGCTGTCTAGTCTGTTTGAATGGGGATCTGAATTGGTGTGTTTGCTGCTGTGATGTTCTCTGGAATGGAGAAGAGGGCCACAACTGCTGTTGGATAGGATTTTGAGGTCTGATGCGAGAAAGTCTGGCTGGGTTCCATCACGATCTGCTTCTGATTATGTTGGTTTGTTTCTGAATTTTTTTTTATCACTTTTTTTTTACCACTAGGTTGCAGAATGGAGAAGCCTTTTTGGAGGTATCTGATGTTGTTTTCCTCCTGGATAAATCGCATTGCTGCGGGCTGCGGCTAAATCGCTGGGCCGCATAGCTCTAGTAGTTGATCCTAATGGTTCTCTTATAGTACTGCCATGAATGTGGAAAACGCCTGTTGATGGAAGAAAAGTTTCTTACTTGTTTTGACATCTGGATTATTATGGTGGAGTTCTATATAATTCGAAATAGTATTTAGAAGTCTCATAACTTTTTCGTAGAATTGTTGAGGAGATTCATTTGGCATCTGACGTAAGTTAACTAGATCACTTGGTAAGGGAATTCTTTAATTTACTTCTGAGATTTGGAGCCGGAATCCATGAAAAAAGGCACAAAATTGAAAAATTGATAAATTACCCCAAATTGCTTTAACAAGAAATCAAAACAGTCTTGTATTTTTCTAAGAGAACAAATGGAACAAAACGGAAATTTTAAATATTTACCCTTCAAGAAAGCCAAAATTATAAATTTGTTGGAAACAATACTCGACAATAATGGATTTTGAAATAAATATAAAGCAGCTGTTCAATTATAAGATAATTAGCCGTGAAAATGTTGGGTGTAATAATTTTTCCAGTAAATTTTTGATTGGCAACTAAATGTTATATAAATAAACTATTAATAAACTGAGTGTTTTATGTACATTCCTTAAAAGTTACGCAAACAGAATAAACGTGTCGGTTTCGTTGAAAAACTAGAATTGTTTTGAGAAAAATTTGCCAGCAGTTAGAGAATCATACGTCTAAAAATACAAAACATGATTCTTTGTTTAGTTCACTATTTTTACTTGAAAAAAAAAAAAACACCTCATCCTCATCCCATTGAATAAGTTTTAACAACACTTGCGCCAAAAATCTCAACCAAAACGACATTGATTGATGATGCTTTCTCTCCAATTTATGTTGTACCTACTCATTAATATTGGCAAAAATTGTTTCAGATCCCAAAGTTGTTGTACGATAGATGTATGGGGCATAGCCCTAAACATAATCCTACAAGATGCGCCCTTTTTAGTTTTCCGCCTGCTGCTCATCACTCACTTCAAAATCATCTCTTACATGAACGTGTTTTTTACTTGCAAAAACACTTTGGTCATTTTGTTGCAAATTTATCGGCTCTACGTTGTTCATAGTGAACATTCTAGAAAAAAGGATAATGTAGAATTGACTAGTATTGCTATTATATCTAAAGGAGATATGCATGGCAGGAAGACTCAAAGTAAGAAGGTGAAAAAGATGAGGGATGAGTCCAGCGAAAGTGAGGAGGATACAAGACATAAAAAGTAAGACAATAATATTCATTAGCAATGAAAATAACTTTTCTTTTTGCAGAAAAATCAAAACTAGAAAAGACACTGGTTATTCGACAGGCAGCTCTCACACGAGCAATAAACGCCTCAAAAAATCCCAATCCAAAAGTAAATTGCCTACCAGTACCAAACACACCAAATTGAAGCGCACCGACAAACAAACCAAAGGCCGAAAGAAACTGGAAGAAACCCTGTCGGAGGAGAGCCAAAGTGAGGAGTACAGGCCGACAATCAAAGAAAAATCAAGAAAAATTAAATCCGAAACGGAGTCATCCAGTGAAGCTTCAACAGAATGACGCCACCAGTTGGCCATTATGGCTATATTTTGTTTGTACTTGTTTATTTTTATTTGTTGCTTGTTTTTTATTTATTGTGGCGTCGCTTCGGATGGACTTATTATAGCTAAAGTTAATAAAACGAACAAAACTGTTGTTTAGCAATACGAAAATTTTCAAATTTTGATATTTCAATTTGATCTATGAATCTTTTAATAATCGTGATAAGTGATAAGTAGTGCAAAAACAAATATATTCATTGTGCTTTTTGTTTGAGTTTTATTAAAAGTAACAACTATTCAAAATTAAAGCTAAACCCAGTTGCAGCTCATCAATCAAGAGTCGCAACATTATGGTACTTAAATAATATTATAAAAAATAAAACTTTACAAATTACAAACAACCCTTAACTGTAGAAGTTACCAAGGCTTTCAGTGACTTTTGGTTTTTTAACAAATCTTCCAGTTCTTGGTCGCCAGATTTTTTAATGAAATCCTCTATCAATACGAGCGATTCCGATACCAAATCCTTCAATGTTTCCACTGGATATTTTACTTCGACCTTTCCCTTGGAACATCTCGGTCTTCGTTGTCTGACGAATAATCTTGGCTTCGGTTTGCGTTTAACAATTTTAGGTACCTACAAAAAAAAATGCCACGAATTTATTAATGCTTATGAACAGTAGATTCTTTACGTATTCGGGAACTTGGATGGCCTCAATTTGGAGGGTTGCTGGATTGTAGAAAGGCATCTCGCAAGAATTTACAGGCCATTTTTTGTAAAGCTTGTTGCCAGTGATGCTTTTCGATTGTGAAGGTTTGCTTCTGAAAGCGATCTGCAATAATAATAAGTAAATTCTGGATAATTTTTAAACAAATATCCTATTTCTATAATTATGGATTTCGTCTTAAGGCTCACGGATTAAGATTCGAGTCAAGACTCTAATGATACAAGACAGAAGTCTAAAGATTTTGAAAATTGCTGATATTTCTTGGGCTCTTGATTTAAAACTTTTCTAATGAGAGGAGGTTTATAAACTAAGACTTAGCACTTTCTTAAGATCTTCAAGGGTCTCAAAATCTCAAAGCTCCTGACTCGAAACTTCAAAGATGTTGAAAAGGTAACACTTTTTAAGATTTTGAAATAAAGACTCTGTCTTCAAAGATTTTAAAAATCTGAAGGTCTTGATTCAAAGCCTTTGAAAACTAAAGATTCCAAAGGACTCAAAGACTTCGCAATGCCTTCTGTATCTTTAAGTTTGGGAGGGTGGTATGGTATGCCACAGCACTTGGGCAACATTGGGCCCATTGTGCACCTCTGCAAGAAGAGAAGTCATCCTTAGCTCATCAGCAAAACTTAGTTTGGTGTTCAAGAGTCTGGGTGCTGTCGGAAGTACCAGTTTTCTCTTTCTTGTGAATAGGACCATTTAAGTCTTTTTGGGGTTGATGGACAGAGTGTATTCCGTGCACCATCTTTCTATAACTCGAAGAGCATATTGCATGCGTTCGCAAAGCGAGTTCTCGAATTTACCTCTATGCAAGATAACTACGTCATCTGCGTAAGCTATTGTGTAGTGGTTGTCATTGCTTAGGCGGACAATGGAGGCTGTCCAGAACCATGTTCCACTGAAGAGGTGATAGCATGCCACCCTGCGGGCAGCCTCTTGTGACCATTCCTTTGATGCTGACGTCCTGCACACTTATCTGTACAATTCTTTTGGTAAGCATATTGAATATCTATCTTGTAACAGTTTCCGGAGTATTCCTTACTGTTAGCGAGTGGCTAATTTTTTGAAAGGTGGTTTTATCAAAGGCCCCCTCAATGTCGATGAAAACCCCGAGGGCGGACTCTCTGTTGTCCAGCACCCTTTCTACTCTCCCAATAACCAGGTGGAGGGCTGTGTCCGTTGATCTCCGAGGGCTGTATGCATGTTGATTAGAGTGGAGTGGATTGGTTGACAACACTTTATTCCTTATGTACCTTTCGCATAGCTTCTCTATTGTTTTTAGAGATGAGAGGCTAATTGGGCGATACGCCTTGGCAGTGGTGTAATCCATCCCCCCTGGTTTGGGTAGGAACACCACTTCAACGACTCTCCAAGCCTTGGGTATGTATCTCAGCGCTAAGGACGCCCTGAACATCGCTACCAGGTGCGGCAAGAGTGACTTCAGACCCCACTGAAGTAGGGCTGGATAGATGCCATCAGGTCCTGGTGCTTTGAAGGCGGAGAAGCCTGAAATTGACCAACCTATTTTTTCCTCGTATATTATCTGATTCGCTAGTTGCCAATCAGCCGCCGAGTCCAATTATGTTACCTGCGTCTGATCCTGTGGTTGTGGAGTCAGGAAAGTGGGTTACTAGTAGTAGCTCTGTGCTTTTTTGAAGGTTGGCATTGAGTGAAGGTGCAATCCAACTTGCACAGGATATCAATTTCCCAAAATGAGTATTTATTAAGAGCTTTCTGAAGTCTCGCCGCTTCCGTATAGTTTTCTATTTCGTTGCAGTATGTCCTCCAAGCAGCTCTTTGTTTTTGTCGTACAACTTCTCTGGTTGAGTTGGTACCTATAAATGCCGCATGCATGCCGCAATGCCTTATTTTTTGAGATCT
Organism: Ceutorhynchus assimilis; assembly: GCA_917834065.1. Taxonomy (NCBI): domain Eukaryota; kingdom Metazoa; phylum Arthropoda; class Insecta; order Coleoptera; family Curculionidae; genus Ceutorhynchus; species Ceutorhynchus assimilis. The sequence goes on from OU892281.1 coordinate 14,313,234, forward strand.
TAGAATGAACTTATGAAGATTCTAGTGGCCGGAAAATTTCAAGATTCTGTTTCAATACTCTCGAAGAAATTAAAAAGTTGGGAAGATCTGATGCAAGAGTCAAGATTCCAAAAGTTTCCAAAGATTCCAAATTGAAGACATTGATGATTGCCGAAGGCTCTACAGATTCATTTTTCACGATTTTAGGATGTTTAAACTTTGAAGACGTGAAAAAGCTCCAAGACTCTTGATTTAAAGCTTTAAAAGGCTCCAAAAACTCCAATGATCTTAGAGATCTCGAAGGTTCTTGAGACTAAAATAATATCTGAAGCACAACACTGGAGAATATAGGACAAATACTTAGAAGGCTGTAAAATCTAATTATTCAAGATTTTAGGAAGAAGACTATAAATAAATAAATAGGTATATACTTTATTGATTTAAGATATTTTAAGATTCGTAAGGTCATCCAAAAATCTAGATTTCAAGGCTCAGGAAGTTCAAGCTTTTGAAGATTCTAAACAACGAAGATCTTAAAGGGGCTCTTGACTTATTTAGAGCAGTTTTCTTCTTTTCAGAAGCTCAAAATTCTGCTGATTAAAGACTTGAGATTGACGTATCTGGAAGTTACCTAAAAATTTAAGACCTCACAAAGATATTGAAAACCATCAGTGTCTTGATGTGTCTTGAAATCAAAGATTTCCTTCCTTTAGAAGCCTGAATTATGGAATTTCAAGAAAGTGCCTGATGTCTGCTCGAAGTGCACATTCAGCACCAATAAGGTAAAATCGAACTTCTCATGACAGTCAATTGCAATTTCTCTAATGGCCGTTTCCACCAACTATTTTAGGGGAACCTTAACGATAAGTATTCCCTAAACTGACATTTCTCCATGTAAAAATATCATTTCAGGGAATACTTATCGATAAGGCTCCCCTAAAATAGTTGGTGGAAACGGCCATAAAAAACATTGGTGGGGTTTGGTTCATCTTCAGCGAGCAGAAAAATGACAGCTCCACGTGATCAGTTTTGAAACTTCAAATCGAAGATCACATGAGCTTCTGCCAACAGTGTCATTTTTCAGCTCGCCGACGTTTAATCGAACACGGTTTTATTTGATCTTCGTGACTCTGATTGGTGGAATAGGCGCAAAAAAAAGGATATCTAGAATCTGTTTTTTTTTTAAAGATAAAAGTCAAAATGACATTATGTTGGCAATACAATGTAAAATTGTCAATTCTTTCAAATTTTTATATAGAAAAGGCTTGCGTTGCCAACATAGTTACTAAATTTTTGACTTGGGGAATTATCTTTAAAAAAAAACAGACTTTATCTTTTATTTTTACATGACGAATGAAGAAGAAGAATTCCATCAGTGATTGCCATTTAACTGTTTGAAGGCGATTTTAATTGGTACACAACACACCTAGAGCAACCAAAATTATAATTCTATCTTTTCTTTTTTTTACTTGCCGGTAGAAAAAGATGCCAATACATCGAGTTACTGAAAATCTAACTGTTTTACTCCGGATTGTTCTAGAACAGTAATTGCACGAACCCGAAAAAAATCTAAGCCGAATTTTCGCGACGAACTACTTCCATGATTTCATGAACACCATAACACAAACGCATTCACGAGAAACTCATGACGTCATATTTAACGTAGTTCGCCGGAAGCATGGACGCAGCTTCTAGCCAACGTGCAAACTCATGGAGTCACAAGACGAACTATGGTTCTATATTGAACTATTTTTTTTTTAATTCGTCGCGAAAATTCGGTTCCATCCAGATGAAGAGGATCAAATTATTTTCAGAATGAGTAGGAAACCATAAACTTGGGAATGAAGTATTCTTACCGAGTTCGGTTGGTCAATCTGATCCAAAACATGAAAATCCTCCTCCAAAATATGTTCATTTTTCAAGTACCCTCTCTTACTTCTAATCTTCCTTACAGGGTTCCGCCTTCTAGCTGGTTCTTCGTCAGGTTGTTTATAAGCAATATCGATGAAAACAACAGCGTCATCGTCACTATCGTCTTCGTCACTGATTACCGTTGTTTCGTCCATTTTTGACTGTTTTGCCAAGTTTGTAACGTGCACATAGTCCGGTTGATCTATTGGCAAAGTTTCTTCGATAGCTGACTCGATCGCCAAATTTTGATACTCGGGAAGGTTGTGAGAATCCCGAAACGTCTCGTTTTCCATAGTTGGGACACTCTCGGTTACAGTCAATGACGGTCCATTTTGACTGGACAAAGATTCGCGCAGTTTAGGCATTTTGAATAGATAAATACTGATATAAACCAAAGTTGACGTTGAAGTTGGGAAATAAGTGGCGTATTGAAGTACTGGTACTCATTGACGTTTTCCGGAAATAGCCCGAAAATAAAATGGCGTTTCTGGTTGGTGGAATTAATGCAAAAAAAAATGTATTTTTATCTGTTTCTTTAACAGGCTGAGAGAAAGAGATGGAAATACTCAGTGTGCTGAACCGATTCGGAACCAAAAAAACCAAAACACGCCGCAAATCACAAAATTCTAAAACAAGTTCCTCCTTCAGAGCAAGTACTGAGAGAACCGTTCTAGAACAATCCCAGAATTGTTCTTAAATAATTCTAGATAAACCAAAACACTGTCAAAACCAATGAACTATAACCAAAAACTGGAATGCGCACACATAGTGATGAACGTGAAGCCTAGTGCCGCTGCTGCGGAGGGGATACCTGTTTTTGTCGTACTCATTATGTTGAATGGCGAAAATTGCTTCCAACACGTATTTCAATAATTGATGAAACCTGTGAAGGTAAATATGACAAAACTTTCCGAAACGTCATATGTCAGCGAGCAACAGAAAAAAAACAACATTCCCCTTTGTGGCATCTGTCTTTCATGGCTTTATTTTTTTGGCAGATATGGCAATGTGTGCGCATTCCAGTTTTTGGCTATAGTTCATTGGTCAAAACAGTTCGATTACGCCGATTCTGAAAAAACGAAAACGCGTTTTATAATATGCGCATGTGCGGAATGAGGGCGAGTTCTCATGAGCGTAAGTTGACATTTCTGACGTAATAATATGGTGTAATTTAATCATTGAATTTAATTGGTAAAATCACCAGCATGGCGAATATTTTACCAATAAAATCCAACCATTTCATCACGTGATTACGCCAGAAATGTCAACTTACGCTCATAAGAACTCGCCCTGATTTCGAAGAAAAAATCTTTTGTTCAATATAATAGGTATTTTCTTTTAAACATCGTGATTTTTCTCTTGATTATTCGATCCTGGGGGGTAATTACCCCCATTACCCCCCCTCCCTGTCAAATGTCACTTGTCAGTTGTCCGTTTCGTGTCGAAAGCTTTCTTGTTTGTTGGATCCAATGAACTATAGCTAAAAACTGGAATGCGCACACATTGCCATATCTGCCAAAAAAATGAAGCCATGAAAGACAGATGCCACAAGGGGGAATGTTGTTTTTTTCTGATGCTCGCTGACATATGACGTTTTCGAAAGTTTTGTCATATTTCCCTTCACAGGTTTCATCAATTGGAATACGTGTTGGAAGCAATTTTTGCCATTTAACATAATGAATGCGACAAAAACAGGTATCCCCTCCGCAGCAGCCGCACTAGGCTTCAAGTTCGTCCTTATGTGTTAGCATTCCAGTTTTTGGTTATAGTTCATTGGTTGGATCTAACTGAACCGTCAATATTTTTAGTTCACTTTTAGTGATCTAGATCATTTTTTTGTTGGTGGGGGTGTACTGATCCAACTACAATCGAACACCGTCTGGTTCACTTAAATTGAACGATCGATCTAATTTTGTCTGGTCAATCGAATGCAGCTCTATCCCGGAACTGATTTTGATTGTCCGAACCAATAAACTAGAGCTAAAAATTGGAATGCGCACGCAGTGCGATATCTGCCAAAAAAATGAAGCCATGAAAGACAGATGCCACAACGGGGAATGTTGTTTTTTTCTGTTGCTCGCTGACATATGACGTTTTCGAAAGTTTTGTCATATTTCCCTTCACAGGGGGCGGATTACGAACTCTCGATTCGAACCGAAACCGCCATGGATTTCGAACGCACTCCATGTGAATGCATAGGAATGCGTTCGAAATCTACGGCGGTTTCGGTTCGAATCGAGTGTTCGTAATCCGCCCCCAGGTTTCATCAATTGGAATACGTGAGTGCGACAAAAACAGGTATCCCCTCCGCAGCAGCCGCACTAGGCTTCACGTTCGTCCTTATGTGTTAGCATTCCAGTTTTTGGTTATAGTTCATTGGTCCGAACAAACCTTAGGGCGCGTTCTTTTATTCAGCAATGGATGCATCTGCTGCCAGCATTATGAGGCAGATATTCCGATTTTCTATGAGCTAGACAAAGATAAGCAGATTACCGATGGATCCACCGCTGAATAAAAGAAAGCGCCCTTATTAACAAAACTTGTCAATCTGACAAGTGGAGGGCTCCCGATATCTGAATTGGGATCGTTCCGTAATAATTTTTTTTTTTTTTTTTTTTTTTTTTTTTTTTTTTTTATGCTTTCTAGTCAGAAACCACCACTGTGGTTTGTCGACAAAGCCTCGAACATCACATTCAAACCAAATCAAACAAACAAACAAACAAACATCCATGCACCTAGCCGGGATTCGAACCCGAGACCCACTGCATGCAAAGCGAAGACACAACCGCTGAGCTGCTTGGGTCTGCGTCCAAAGCAGTGTTGCCAGAGTTTTTCGACGACATTCCTTCAACTGATTGGCTAAAACCCTTCATATCCTTCAAAACTGTAGAACAGTGGCATGTGGCCGGTACAACGAAATAATTTACCAGAAAAAAACACTAACATGCAAGGATAATACACACTTCTAAGGATTGCTTATCGGCCTCGTTTTTGGTAATCGCCGCCATATTGGTTTGTAACCATTTTCGACGTCATAACTAAGTCGTCAGTTGTTTGCACTAGCGGTCGAAGTTTAGAAGAAGATGAAAACGAAATTTAAAAAAGAATTGTTTTAGAATAATTAATATAGTGAAACCAAGTATTCATAAGGCAAAAGCCAGCGGAATTATAACCTGTAGTGCAAACAGCCTACGTCAAGGCGAGAAAGGACATGCTGCCTAAGTAACAACCGGTGATTTGGCGTGGTGGGAGGCTTTAGACTTGTTCCACACAGGCCTCATGAGGATAGGCTATGCTGGTAGTGTGTATTATCCTTGACTAACATGAACGAAATTTCTTTTATTGAATTTTGAACCTAAAGCCTGGGCTACAGCACACTAACTGACGCAGTGGCGTGGCGAAAATTGGCGTTTCGTATTTTTTCCTATGCAACTAATTAATTCGTTTTAATAAAAATTAAATTTGTTGGTGAAATGATTGGAATATTTGCTAAATATACAATTTGCCACAAAATCCTTCAAATTCGGATAAAAACCTTCAATCCTTCAGTAGTCAAAATTTTAGACCAAAACTCTTCATATTGAAGGAAATCCTTCAATTCTGGCAACACTGCTCCAAAGTCTAAACGCCAACATAACTTTCTTCTTTTTTTGTAATAAACCGTTATTTATTAAAGGACCCCGCAATATTTAAATGGAAATTGGTTACCCGTGATATTTGGATGAAATTTAAATATGTTATTGGGGATGCCGTAAGCAACATTTTTTACCATGGGCACAACCCTGTATATATGACAGGTGAGGCGTGGTTAGCTGTCAAATATTGGAATCTTATATCCAAAAGCAGAGTAATTATGGCAGATTTTGGTGAACAAAAAATCTATTTCTACTAAGTCGACCAAGTTAGGTCGAAAAATGTCAACCATTTTGACACCTGTCAAAACCCTGACAAACAGCAGCACTCATCTTTTCCAGTTTTCAATATTTTATGTTGTCATCTGACATTTTTAACTTGAATCACTTGAATGTAAAAATTGAAAAAAAAAAAAAAAATGACAGAACTGTCAAAACCTGTCATTTGTTTTAGTAGAAAAAAATACTCTAATCTGGTTCTTCTCGTTTTAAGGTAGTTTATTGGTGATAAAACATTGAACAAACTTCATGCACGTCACATTTTGATAGCTGTCAGAATCTATCAATAGCTTTGATTCAAAAAAAAAAACAAATCTAGTTCTCTTCCAATTCAAGTTGGGCTTATTTATGATAACGCATGAAAAAACACTATACGCAGGTTTCAGATTTTGACAGAGATGTCGATTTTCATTTTAAAGTAGGTAAGGTCCGTTTCACCAGGGTTCATACTTGACCTTGAAACTTGAAAAAAAAGGGTTGTCGTAGATTAATTCATATGACACATTCAATTTTTTGACAAATAAAAATGAATGACTTTTGGTTTAAGAACCGACGTACCTTTTTGACGTCATTGATTTGTTTCAGTCAATTTTTATTTGTTAAACAAGGAAGGCAAAAAATAAGGTCAATAATGGAAATGACGTCATGACGCAAGGATATTGACATGTTTCTATTGGTTCAATTCCAATTTCATACGTCAATTTGAAAAAAAAATACAGGTTTCTGTAGGTACATAGGAAGTTATATAAGCTGTTGATAGAGGGCAGCACTTTCAAGGGGGCGTTCACAAAAAATAATTAGAACACAGATTTTAAACAAATTTTTTATTTTCTACTAGCAGTAGTAAAAAAAATTCTATATATTCCTCGGTAGAGAAAGTTATTATATACCTCAAGCATTATAAAGCTCGGCGCTGCGCGCCTCGGTTTATAAAAGCTTTCGGTATATAATGACCAACTTCTCTACCTAGGTATATAATATACTATTATATACCGGCGAATTTTTTTTGAGTACTTTAATGAAATCATTATAATACTCCAGTACTATAATGAAATAATTAAAGTACTCAAACATTTTGACACTTACAAATGAAATCTACAATGATATCATTTTGACAGTTCTGTCAATTTTTTTTTCAATTTTTGAATTCAGAATTTACATACAAGTTAAAAATGTCAAATGACATCATAAAATATTGAAAACTGGAACAGATGAATGCTGCCGTTTGGCAGGGTTTTGACAGGTGTCAAAATGGTTGACATTTTTTCGACTCAACTTGGTCGAATTAGTAGAAATAGATTTTTTGTTCATCAAAATCTGCCATAGCTGCTCTGCTTTTGGATATAAGATTCCAATATTTGACAGCTAACCACGCCTCACCTGTCATATATACAGGGTTGTGCCCATGGTAAAAAATGTTGCTTACGGCATCCCCAATAACATATTTAAATTTCATCCAAATATCACGGGTAACCAATTTCCATTTAAATATTGCGGGGTCCTTTGTATGAATTTGTATCAAATTGACAAATTGTATCACACATGGTCGTTCGACACGAATACCCGAGAGTCCATTCTATCCTCACTTTGAACTTAATGCCTGATGGCGATTTCCATTTGTCAATCAGTGCGCACTGAGTGTATCCGCATCTTTTTCTAAAAGTAAAGTAGCATGTAAGGATAAGGATAAATTTTTTTTGCACTGGTTCGACAAATGGAAATCGCTATAATTCTCACTTCCGCGAAATTCGCTTTTTTTTGACATCGCTTCGAAAACTTGACATTTGATACACGCATTAAACGTCAAATTGTCGAAGCAATGTCAAAAAAAGGGCGAATTTCGCAGAAAAAGAGCGAATTAAGCTTTAAGCCTAATTGTGAGAATTAAGCTTTAAGCCTAATTCTCACTTGCGCGACATTCGCTCTTTTTTGACATTGCTTCCACAATTTGACGTTTGATTCACGCATAAAAACGTCAAATTGTCGAAGCAATGTCGAAAAAAGAGCAATCGCCCAAGTGAGAATGAGGCGTAAGGCATAATACTCATAACCGCGAAATTCGCTCTTTTTTGACATTGCTTCGACAATTTGACGTTTAATACACGCATTAAACGTCAAATTGTCGAAGCAATGTCAAAAAAAGAGCGAATTTCGCGCAAAAAGAGCGAATTTCGCGCAAGTGAGAATGAGGCATTATTCTATGCTGACCTTGGTGGTATAATTTTTTTTTTCAAATATACAAAAAGAATTAGGCCCTAACGTTGATCCGATTAACCCGATCACAGGCTGTGTGTTTTTACCGAATTTTCGCGACGAATGTGGTTCATCCAAGGACGAACCGTGACAACAACCTTAAGGGCCGGTTTCTCAATAGCGAGTCACCTCCGGATTGGCTTTAACTTCAGGTTAAACGTGTCCAGTTTCAATGTTTACCCTGGAGTTATGCTTAATCCGGAGGTGACTTGCTATTGAGAAACTGGCCCTAATAGTCTTTAATCAGCAAAATCTTGATCTTTTCATCCAGAACTATCAGAATCTCTAAAGCCTTTAGGGCCGGTTTTTCAATAGCAAGTCACCTCCGGGTTAAGCATAACTTCAGGGTGAAGATTGCAACTGGATACGTTTGCCCTGGAGTTTAAACCAATCCGGAGATGATTGAGAAACTGACCCTCGGGGTCGGTTTCTCAATATCAAGTCACCCCCGGGTTAAGCATAACTTCAGGATGAACATTGCAACTGGACACGTTGACCTTGAAGGTAAAACCAACCGGAGGTGACTCTCTATTGAGAAACCGGCCCTCATTGTTCAGAATTCTAACGGCCGTTTCCACCAACTATTTTAGGGAAGCCTTACGGATAAGTATTCCCTAAACTGACAGGGAATCACGTGATAATATGGTGTAATAGGGAATACTTATCGTTAAGGCTTCCCTAAAATAGTTGGTGAAAACGGCATAAGTCATGCATCTTAGGATTAAGACACGTCTAATAATCTGTATTTGGACACTTAGAAACTTTGAATCAGAAGTTTTTTTTTTTTGAAATCTTCGAATTTTTTGGCGTTTCTTTGGAGTATAAGTATCCAGGATCTGAAATCGAGAGAATATTTAGTCTTAATGTCACGAGTCACTTTAAGATCTTCGTTTTTAAAAATCTTCAAAAGTTTGAAATCCCTGAGCTCTGAAATCTTTGAAGTCCTTAGATTTTTGGATGACTTTACATATCTTGAACTTAGCATATTAAGTTTTAAATCTTAAATCAACAGAGTATTTATAGTCTAAATTCTAAAATGTTGAATAATGAGGCTCGAGAGCTTTCAAAGTTTCTACTTTCCAGTGTTTTGCTTCAAAATCTTTAGAGTATACTATTTTAGTCTCGAGCATTTTCGAGATCTTTAAGGAGTCTTAAATCTTGCATCATAAGAATTTCCAAACCTTTCAATTTCTTCGTAGTTTGATTAAAATATCAGGACAACAAATCGAGAGCCGAATCTTGATGACTGCATCCAAAATCTTTATCTTAATAAGTTTAGTCCTTAGTCTCAAGTCAGTGTAGAGTCTTTATTCTAAGATCTAAAAAAATAAGTCATTGCGAAGTCTCTATAAGATCTTTGGAATTTTAAAATAAGTAAAATGATCTGAAAACAAAAAAACTCTGATGAAAAATGAAAAACGATTTACGTCTAACAAACAAATAAAAATTTAAATAGAAGCTCATCAATAGACCGATTTTCTCTCGAAAACTCACTTCAAGACGAGACGATACGAGAGAATGCTTTCGAGCAATATAAATATATTGTTACATTGCTTTTAAATGTTTCCTTTATTGTGATGTATGGAAGCATTTATTTTTTATAAATAATTTGGCTCAAGATTGAAAATTTTAAATATACACAGTTTTTCTTGATTCGGAGATGAATTAACTTACTACAAACGTCAAAACTCACGAGAAACGAGAGAAAAGGAGACGAGATGCGAAAGGAGCTCTCTCGTTTCGTAACGAGGGTTTCTCGTCGAGACAAGAGACTCCATTTCTCTCGAACCTTCGAGACAAGACGATAGAGCATATTCTCGTCTCGCGGCATCACCTACTTATCAGTTTGCCGTTTCGAAAGTTTTTTTGAAAGTTTTCAACTTTTTGGTCCGTGACCGTAAAAGAGCTTTGACTTCTGATTTTTTTTTTGACTGCATCAAAAAAATTTTTCCATTCCAAGGATTTCCAAAAAGAAATAAGCCCTCAAATAACTTCAACTTTAAAAAGTCTCTCTCGAAGCGATAGTAGCGAATTATCTGGACAATTCTAAATGCCAGTGTATGTCTTAAGTATCAGTTAAATTACCGGAATCGATAGTAGGACAGTGAGTTGCGATTTTGTGACGGAATATACAAGCTAATATAAATTAATAGGAACATAAAGGCAGACTGTAGAGGTATGTGAAGTTGGAAGTCCATTCTCCCAAAAATAATTTTCGATACACTGGGTACCTATACACTTTGAATGTAGTTTAATTAATGTAGAAACGTTTTTCCTTGGATTTTATGAATTGACAACAATGAAGCCATTTAGATATCTAAGGCAAAAAGTTAGTTATAATTCCATTGAAAAGTTTGAATGGAAAAACTAAAATTATTTGGTCGGTTGCCCAATTCGCTTTTCGTTAAATTGTGAGCGACAACAGCGCCAGGTGAAAGTTTATGGCAAACTTACAAAAGATTGAAATTGCCAAGTTAAGCCGAACACCAACTTGAATGCTGATCATGCAACCGGTGTGAACATTATGGTAACTATCCAAAAACTTAATAGCAACATCATGATATGAAATTATTGCACTGATGCAGTGTTTTTTTCATATAGACTCATGTTATTAGGTTGGTGTTTTTGTGCATTTTGATTTATTGAGTTGTTTTTTTTTTCAATGAAAACCCAAGGTTGAAAATTCCAATAATGAATACCATCTGGGCTAACCTATCTATCAAACGATAAAAGTATAATTGACTTTGATTCAGAAAAAAACAAGCTTGTGTTTTCACATTTATTTTTACTTAACAAACCTCAACATGGAAATTTTTTGACTCGTACTTTTTTGCCGAAAGAGAATTAAAATTCCAAATATTTCGCGAACATGTTTGTATTATTGTTCAAGTTCGTTCATCTAAAATTAACCATCTGAAATATTTTCATTGATAACATAAAATTCTGCTGGAGCCTTGAGGGTTCTTTGAACATACGATTTATTTGCGAAAACAAGACAAAGTAGTGATGAGTTTTTAAGTCAAATCAAAGCTAACATTTAACACATGTTGCTTTATGGTTAAACTTAAACTTGAAATTAATATGTGTAGATATTTATGAAACTTGAAGGATGGGCAAATTTTGACCCTCATATACTTCAAGATTTTGGCTCAAATGTTTTGGAAAGTTTTTTATGCTAGAAAAATGCGTCTGGATCGAAAATTCCTGTACTAATTTTAGCACTTTGATTGGATTATGGCCCGACTATAGAAATTTGCCAAAAAACTTCCAGCGGAATGCCAAACATGAAGATTATTTCGTGTTTTACATTATACGCTAATTTACTTTTTTTAATTAACGAAAACTTTTTAGTTTTGATGTCTATTTAATTAATAGCTATAATTTTCAATTTCAAATCAAATATATATATTGATTCAAAATAGAAAATGCGCATCAGTACCTATAAAAATTGGCATAAAAGTTTTTCCAAAAATATAATAGAAGTATTTAATTTACGTCACGCATGAAAAAATAACAGTTTCGCTGATTTAAGAGGGCGTGTTTGTGGACCCAAATTAATATCCAGTGTCCTGGACATTTTAATTTATGTCTTGATTTTGATATTGTGGCGCCAGTCAAGGTCTGGATTCATAAAAGAAAAAAAACTTGTTTTTTTTTGCCAGTTTTGTTTCACTTTTCAGGAATTTTTATGAATATTGCTCATGGTAAATTGCATTTCCTTTATTAGTCTTAGATGTAAAAAGCTATTAGACTTAATTAATTTAATTGAAATAAAGTCCCAGGTTAGTTAGAAATAAGGAACGTCATCACATGAATTATTAATTATTATTACTGGCTTTATTTGATTTCTAAAACATGCCTGTGGACCATATAAATATTTTGGCAAGCCAAAATAGCGTATGCAATTAGACATATTGTGGAAATTTATAATTAATTACCGGAAATCTATTAATAAAACAGATAAGCTTTTCATTCACAAAATATTTCCTATGAATTTCAGTAATAATCCCATACCTATATGTAAATCAGTAATTTTGCACCAGTTTAGACCAATAGAAAATATTTGAACATTTTTAAATTGCAATTTTACCTATTCAAAATTTCTGTTTTCATCAACATACCGAGTACTTAATTGGTTTTACTAAATGAATGGTCAAATTATTCTGGAAAGTCAAAGGCGAAATAGAAAAGCTTCGAGAAAAAATCTAGTAGAAATACAGAAAACTAGAAAAGAAGGTAGGTACCGACTGAAGGAAGAAGAAGTTCGAATCAATCAACTTCCAGCCAGATTCTAGACAAAATCCTCAATGATTTGCAGGTGGAGAAATGAATCAGTCGTTATCAACTATTAGGTACAACAAAATTTCGAAGCATTGGGAGACCATCTGCGAGATATACATTGAGCTACAAGTTCAGGGTTGTTCTAAAACAATTAAAAATCCCTATGAAAAAATCGAGCTCAAGTATGATGAAGATGTTCTGGAAACACTGGAATCCAAAATCCGAGGCCAGGATATTCCGACTCAAGCACCAAAACTATGCAATATCAGTCTTCCACAGATAAAGTTACCGTTTTTCGATGGTCAGTACAAAGAATGGTTAACTTTCCGCGTTCCTACTCCTTATGTCCGCAGGACAGCGTTTTACTAACAGACTCTGGCCGCCATTTTGCCAACGTTTCCAAGCATGAATTTTCTGTTTCTCTAGGAATCTGAGCCAACTTTAGTCACAAAGACCCGACAAATCCACGAAGTGCCACAACCAAAACCGATTATTTTAAGCCTTCAAAAAAACACTGCCACTAGACGGTAATAGGAATCTTTATCTTGGAGACACATGTGTCTGACACAAAAAATACAAGAACTGTTCCTCAACAAATCCATACAAGACTCGTAGCAATGGTTTGCCATAACCTATTCCTAAGACGGCACTGATCAAAAATTCAATTATGCTTGAAAGCATCAAAATATATAACCACATTCCTCTGGAATATCGATTGATGCTGGATGATGTAATGTTCAAAAAAAGTGTTAAAAAATTTCTCATGCCGAGGCCATAATACAATCTGCAAGAATTTTATACTGATGACTTTGACTTTTTTTAAACAAGTATGTTTTTGTCTTCAGTCTTTATATTTTCGTGTCCCATTTTGTGGTAAAGTGTTTTCTTGCCCTGGTCTCCACACTCCACAATAAATTAATTTTACAACTTCTGTATGAGTTTTGCTTTGTATACCTTATTACTCCATTTTGAAGAATAGGTATTATGTATATGTATATGTATATAAGGATGTGAGTTGCAAAAATCTCCCATCTTGTAATCTTGTAGGTATATACAGGGTGTTTGGAGGAGGGTTAGCCAAACTTGGTGGGTGTATAGTTAGGCCCATTTCGAACATATTTTATTGATACACTAGTGTCCTTAAGCTCCCTGTTTTTTTTTATATCATTGCTTTTGTATTATTCCCAAGAATTTTCAAAAATCGAGTTAAACGGTCCATTTTTGAAAATTCTTAAGAACAATACGAAAGCAATGATAAAAAAAAGGGGAACTTAAGGTCACAAGTGTATTAATAAAAAATCTTCGAAATGGGCCTGTTGCGGAAATAACCCACAACAACAATACCTATCCTCGATCTCTATTATTTACCATAAAAATAATATTCTAAAAATAGATGCTATTGCGGGACTATTTATCCTGTAAAACCGGCAACAACAACCCTTTGAACCAATAAAATTACAGGTTTCTTCATTACCTTATAAGGCAGTGGACCTTTCTCGCTGCTGTGATTGGTCAGCCGCCACATTGTTTTCTAGATTTTTGCGACCTGCTTCCCTGGCAGAGTCTAGACAACGCACATTCTTCAGTACTATTAGAACAAGCGAAGAGTTCGCACCCTCGCGCTCTCTGAATGCTCTCCAGGAGCAAAACCCCCAAAAACCCCCATTATAGTACGCGCGATTTATAGTAAAATACTACTCTCTGTGTCTCAAGGCTTGACATGGTCTATGTTATTGATGTAATTAACTCCTAATTGTTGCAAGTCACCTTGGACGAGCAAAATTCTCTCCTACGCGATTGTATATCGTTGTGTTTTCTTTTCATCTCAGTGGAAAATTCCCTAGCTGCCAGTGTGAATAGTGGTGATAAATGGAGTCAGTACAATTTTGATATTTTCTGAGCTACCTACCCCTAGTGCACCTAATATGATTATCAGACATGCACCAACTTTTGGCCTTGTTAGTATTTTGGTTGCGCTATTACTAAAAAAAAATTCCAAATGTTGCGCAGTTAAATAATGACACTGTATATGTAAATGGTAAATGTATATTTTTTTAAATTTATTGTGTCTTCGATTGTTTTTATTGGTATTATTATTATTGATTGTTTAATTATTTTATATACAGGGTGTTAATAAATAGTGGGATCAAACTTCTAGGATAAATAGTACCTACTCATTAAAATAAGAAGAAATAAGAAGAATAGCTCAAAAATCCCTTTTCCAATTTTCTTTTTCAAATTTGGCAGGCGATACCAAAAGGCATCTTTTGAGTTTTGACTGTAATATGACAATCTGCGAAAATATAAAAGTTTTAAAAAATATAGTGACATGTCAATTTTTTCTACTTTTACCAATGTAGTTGTCCTCTGGAGCGCCAATGGAATAATTACGGTAAATCTAATTGAATCAAGAGATACCTTTTGTTATTATTACAAACAAATTTGCCAAGTTTAAAGAAATTCGGGAAACGGACAAAACGGACAAAAACGATTTTTTTCAAACTTTGACACCCTATATCTCGAAAACTAAGCATTTGCGCAGCTATGTTTCTATCAACTTTTTTCTTATTTTAATGAGTACTATTTATCCTAGAAGTTTGATCCCACTATTTATTAACACCCTGTATACAGTGGTGAGCATAAAAAATGGGACACCCAATTTTTCCTATTGTGAAACGGGTTCACCAGCTACACCGTCGGTAATGACAGAGATTCTAATATTTGACGAAAAATCCGTTGACTGATTTATCCAAAATAGCGAAAAATGACCAGACCTGTCAGTCGGGTGTTCAACTTTTGCTCTGACTGGTTTGTGATATCTGCAGAAACATTACCAATAGGTAATGAGAATAATAATAAGCCAACAACGAAAAGTGACACTCAAACCACAAACAAAAAACAAAAAATTAGTACATAAATAAGAAAAAAATAGAAAACAAAAAAACATTTTAAAAGAAACGGATAAAGACATTGCTAACTAAGGGCATCCATAAGAGAATATAAAAAAGATAAAATACTACAAACAATCCAGAAAAAAAAAGAAGTATGAAAATTATTGGAAAGGAAAGCTTGCGAAAAGGGAAACACACTTAAAAAGTTATACAAAAAATCTATTCAAGATGAAACTCTCTTCCTTTATTTAAAATCGACATATTATATTTACTTTTATTATAATATCCGATCCTACTACAAGAAAAAAACATTTGCACCACCCTGTAATGTTACTACAGAATACTCATGGACAAAAAATAGAAATATTGTTATCTTCTTCAACTATGGAATGTGTCCAGTACATTTACTAAAAAAGGTTTAGGAATCTGAACTTGTTTGTTCACTATTTTTTTTATTGATATTTTTTTGAATTTAGATATCGCTGAATATATAAAATGAGATGGTGCAAAACTTTTTTTGTTGTGTATACCTATATCGTCCAAATTCAAGTATTCGTCCGACTATAAAATTTGGCAAACGGTATCCGCAAAAATAGTAAATATTTGCCTGATGAATGTGGCCACTGTAGCAAATCTAAACGGACGTGACGTCGCCGGCGTCCTACGTCGCGACGCCTCATAATCATCGTTTTTATATTATTTTTAAAACATTCCAAAACCGCCTGCGGGACTTATATTAAAAGGCGGACGTCCCTCAAAAACTTTTACAACATTCGAAACGCGCGACAGAGAAAGTTCCGAAAATTTAAATTTTCAGTTTGTGATTTTTTTTTTTGTGTTCGATTATTTGTTGTGAAGATACTTATATTATCAAGTAATTTTGGATAAGATGTCGGCCTGTGTTAATGAAAGAGTTTTTGAGGCAAGTAATTTTTAAATTTAATATGGTTTTTTCAAAAACTTCTAATTTTTAGTTAGTACCTATCATGAAAAATTTCAAATTATGAGTTTTTCTAGACAATAGAGCTTTATTTGAATTTCATAAAGTACTCAAACAATGGATTTAAGAATCAATCCTCATGTGAGCTAATTCAGATATAATCGAAACTAGTTAGATTCTATTTGCACTAGTTTATTGGATCTGCTTTAGGAAAAGTAAAAATTTTAAAATACTGAATTTTTTAATTTTTTATTTCAACCATTTGTATCGGAATCTCTCGGTACCTTCCTCTATAAGATAAAATTTTCAAAGATTTTAAATCAAAAATTATATCAATATGCTAGTTTTGGAGAAAATCAGTTTTTAAATTTTAGACAAAAATACTCAACTTTTGGAACCAACTCAATAACTTGTTATCAATATCAAATAGGTAGGTAGTAATTTTGTTGAGCCTATACCTATAGATAAATTTGAAGGAATTTTCCTATTACCAGCTTTACTTATTTTGACACATTACATTCCATCTCAGTATAATAAAAACCTTTAATTTTTGCATTTTTCGGAGAAAATTTTAAAATAACTTAATCCAAATCAAGCACATTATATGGTCGCATAAATATAAATTATATACGACATAATCGAATAATAAAATGTTTGCTTAAAAGGTCTTAGCTTATGACCAAAATTAACTGTTGCCAAAATGGACATTTGCGTCGGGAGCTCAAACAGGATTTGGCAATCAAATCAATTTTATTTTATATAAATACTAATAACGCATGCAAATACAGCTAAGGAATAATCAAGAAAGTTGATACATTATAGGAAATATTCCAGAAATAGGAGTCTCTCATCCAGTATTTCAAGCAATACAAGAATATATATAGAGGAATAAAAGTTAGAGACACTTGAAAATCTCAACTGGAAAGGCATATTTTTCACTTTTCTCCAAACTTTACCATAAAAGCCAATTTTACTTAATTTCAAAAAAGGTAGAAAATGATCTAGTTTGTGTTGAGAAAAGAGACTCAATTTTTCCTTGAGTTTCGAATGCGAAAAAAAAAATCCTAATTCTGGCCCCAGAGATTTATTTAAATTTAGAAAATCTAAATTTATACTTTAGGAATTTGGCCAAAGACAAGGTGGTTTGTGTCACCTGTTTGGCATAGGGCCAAAAAATGATAAAAAAGAGGTTCTTCCTGGTTAGGGATTTAAGAGGATTAACAACTCAAGTGTATAAATATAAATTTTCCAAGAATCGCTATTGTCTTTGCTTCTATGTATAGGTAGCCATTTTCAACGTCTATGGAAATTGAATAATCATGATCCTGTCCAATTTTCCTTCATATCAACAGTCCATTGAGAGTTGGTCTCATATTGCAAATATTGGACTTGCTGATGACCAGTTTTACCAATACTGTTTTGGGATATATTCTGATGGGAAAAGTTCGGTCTTCTTCTTCTAATCCGCAAATTTCAACTCTGTATTGTCACATCGAAAATTGTAGCTCGTTAGATGATCAGATTGCCCGGTTCTGGGAGATCGATGATGTCCCAATAATAGTCACTTGTCTTTCTCCTTATAAAAAACAATGCGAGAAGTTATTTCTAGATACCTATCAACGTGATAAGTCTGGACGATTCATCGTCAAACTACCCTTTAAAGATAGCGATCCTTCATTTCCTGGAGACTCTAGAGTTAAATCGATTTTATTCTCTCAAGCGTTCTTTAATCAAGCATCCGCAAATATATGATTAAAATACCGCGACTTTATTCAAGAATATTTGGATCCCGACCACATGGACCTGTTTTCGATTCTGTTCTCAACTCATTCTATCTACCACATCACTGTGTTATGCGTCCTGATAGCTTCACCACCTACCTAATCAATCAATCGCAGCTCTATGTTGGCCCTAAACTTCAAAATGATATAGTTACTATATTCTTCTCAATTTTCGACTTCATAACTTTGTTCTAACCGCTGATATCTCAAAGGCGTTCCGACAAACTTGTTGTCCATCCTGACCATCAAGATTATCAAAGGATTCTATGGAGATTTTCCACTTCTGAATCGGTCAAAGAATTTTGAATCAAACGATTAGTGTATGGTCTATATGTTCTTCATATTTGGCCATTCGAACTTTACTTCAATTGGCTGAAGAAGAAGATGACTTTTACCTGTTAACTGCTGAAGCACTTCGTATATACGTCAATGACATCGTGAAGGGAACATCTAGTCATGAGTCTACCCTCCAACTTTTAGCAACAGTTAGTCAATTTACTTCGAAGAGGAGAATACCGTTTCAGATGGCTTCCGATTTTGTGTCCAGTTTCCGGATACACCCTGTACAAAACGAAATCTCTTATCCAATCTTGCTCGAATATTTGACCCCTTTGGACTGCCTTCACCAGTTACATTTCTTATCAAACATTTTGATTCAACAAATTTGGAAATTAAAATTAAATTGGAATAGCGTTCCGCCTACTGATATTGTTCAACTTTGAGCTAAATTTAAAAATCTCCTATCAAAATCTCCTATCCTCTATCAGTTCCTTCAGTCTACCTCGTCTTCTGGTAACTGGAGCTAAAAAATCGTATCGAAACCCATTGTTTTGGTGATGCTAGTGAGAAAGGTTAATGCAGTGTTCTCTACTTTCGTTGTAGTAGTTGTTTTCTGAGTTCTGGAGATTTTATGTGCTCGAGTAGTCTGTTTTGTCTCTAATTAGTCTTATGAAAAGAAACTCCACATCAATATTTTTTGTTACACTGATTTTATGATTACTCATCTCAACTGGATCACTTCTCCCCCTCATCGCTAGCGCATTATTGTCAGCAATCGAGTCGCTTTTATCCCAAGACCAAGTGTCTCCATCATCTTGGTTTTATAGTCCTTTTAAACACAATCCTTCCGATGTTATAGATCTCGTGAAATATTACCCTCCGACCTAATCAACTGTAATTTATGGTGGGCGGCTCCAATCCTAATTACCCCGAATTTCCAAGCTTGGAACCAATCGAGTTTCCTGAAACTTCTGACGTTTACTTTGGAAGAAAAACCGACAGTCCAAGTGACGACAGTGACAAAATAAAGTGAATCTATTCGTGAAAATAAATCTATTCCCAAAGTTCAACGGTTCTATTCAAATTATCCCCTTTTATCAATCAACAAGGAATATTACGAGTGGGAGGTAGACTCCAACAAGCTTTTTTTTCGTACCTACGTTAGTAAATTTCCTGCTCTACTTCCCGGCTGTTGTACTTTAACTGATCTCATCATTCAATCAACTCATATCCAATATTCGTTGAAAATATGAAAAAATTTGCTTCAACTTGAGTTTTTATTTTTTTTTTTCTGATGATTTTCGATAGGGTTCCATATTTATTTTTTGACAGGTGATTAATACTCTCTCTATCAACCAGATATTTTTAAAACATCAATACTATGTAGATGACACTGAAAGAGTCGTAATTTTGTCATTAGGAGTCAAAGAAAACAGGAAATTAATGACGATGATTAATGGCCTCCTCTATGATAAATCCTATCAGGTTTTATAAATGTGTTTTCTAAAGGCCAGAAGCTCTAAACACAAATCTGGCTTATTACAAAAACCTTCTTATCGTCAATTAAACTAAAACTCTATTCTGGAAACATCCATCACTATTGTACCTCCTCAACAACTAACTATAAACTCAATGTTAAAACTGATTCAGCCGGTGCCGGGGCCGTCATCACATAAACCGCTTTCCTCTTGGATCCGATCCAAAATTCGGAAAATTCCAAAAGGCATCGAACACTTTCAATGTTGAATTGCAACACGTCCGGGTCATTGTCAAATATTCACCTTGTTTTATATTAAATGCGCATTGAAATAATCGTGCCAGTTTTTCGCTTTAACTGACCTAACTTAACTTCCGTGTTATTATATAATATTAATTATATTAAAATTTGTTCCATTATAGGATTCTCCATTGAAATCAAAAGTAGCCTTGTTCAATAAAGTTGCCGATAGTCACACTCAAAAGCAAGCGGTGAATCCGTTTTCCAACGACAAATGCGTTTCCAGCCTTCCAAGACCGAAATATTCCAAAGAAGATTACGGCAGGCCTGTAAAAGGATCTCTATCCGAACAAAGATCGTTCAAAGCTACTATTCAAGTTTGCAAGGAAATGCTCCAATTATGCGAAGTAATCACTCAATGCGGCGAGCCACTGTTCAAAGCTAGCGAGAAACAAGATGATCCTAGAGTGGTGATCAGTTTTGGGAATCTTTTTTCTGTGAGTAACTTGATAATAATAAAAAAATTAAATAATAAACCCACATTTTACAGATTTATGCAGGAATTTCTGATAAAGTAGTAGGAATGCTTATAAGAGCAAGGAAACATCAATTGCTGGAATTTGAAGGCGAATGTTTGTTCCAGGTTAGTACAAAACTTGTGATTTTATATAGTGAAAGCTGAAACTTATTATTTTTAGAGGCGTGATGATCATGTACCAATTATCCTAGTAAAATCTTATAAGCAAATTTACAAAATCCTTATGGACAAAATAGAAGTGGCTGCCAAACAGTTACGAGACAGCATAGCGCAATACGGCGAATTGGACACTAACAGTAGCAACTACATGTAATATTTAAATTAATTTATTACAATAACTGAGGACCACGCACTTTGATATTATTTAAACTGAACACATTGGATCGAGTATTGAGAAAATGGTGCACTTCAAGATCAATTCAATAATTATTCCATTATTGCACAGAGTAACTTTTAGTTTGTTGCACTTTGTAGGTAACTAATTATTGTAGGAATTGAGATGCATTATGCCCTATAAAGACAAATGAGTGATATAGGCTTAATAATAAAATTCAGAAAAATAGTATTATTTATTTATTTAGAGATTAATTGTTTAGGTGCAAATATTTTTTTTTTATATACATTTTATTTATTTGATTCTCGAGTCTTTTCAGAATGAGGCAATATGTTTTTCTTCATTTTTGTTTTATTTTTAAAATAAAAGTTATGTGAGTATAATGAGTTGTTTTATCGTAATTATTTGAATTTATTGCCTTTTTGGAATGAAAAGCTTAAGGGAATTAGGTACCTAACTGCCCTTAAAATGCATACAATTTCTCGAACTATCGTTTGGAAAAAGTTAAGTAGGTACCTACACCTTCCATAGCAAAATTTGAGACTTTCTCTAGATCGATTAGACTTGCAAAAATTCCAGGATTTATTATAGAAATATTAGGAGAAATGATAATGCGGCGAGCCACTGTTCAAGAGCATTCAAATTCACCCCATCTATGACGAAAGTTACCAATAAGGTTAGGTACCCCCTTTGGATTCTTATTTCAAAATCTTTAAGCTTTAATATCTTGAAATCCGTGAGAGATATTGAAGCAAAATTTTCGGGAAGTGTAGCTCTTATTTGGCTTTAGGAAAGAAGGGCCCGGTATTCAACCTTATTAATTTAATTGTAATTTAATAATACCTGCATCCACGTTTTCTCGTGTGGCAGTTTTAGGTCGCATGGCCATGTCGATTTCAGATGCATTGTAACGTAACCATTTGATAGAAAGGCCGACTTGAGGTGATCCAGTTCTTGCTCGAAATGTGGTTCGCAGATGTTACGAGCACGTTCTGTTAATGTTGTTATAATTCCACGTTTTTGCCTTGGATGGTGGTTTGAGAGTGCATGCAGGTACCTGTCTGTGTATGTAGGTTTTCAATACACTGTGTGGCTTAGTTTTCCTCCAGATTTCTTTATGAGCACATCTAAGAAGACGATTTCTTGGTTTTTCTCCTTTTCCATGGTAAATTCTATGTTCGGATATTGCTCGTTCAGGTGGCCTAGGAACTGGTTACCTAAGCTTCTCTTCCCCATGACTCCAAACCACAAAAGTATCGTTTACGTATCGAAGCCATACCTGTGGTCAAAATATTCGATAGCTTTCCTCTCGAAATCCTCCATAGCTTTCCTCTCGAAATGTTCCATAAAGAAGTTGGCTATGACCAGGCTGAGCAGACTTCCCATAGCTACACCGTCCGTTTGCTCGTAGAAACCGCCGTTTCACAGGAAGTGACTACCAGTGAGAAATGTCCCGAAAAGCTCAACTATGTCATTGGGGAAGGTATACTTGATATCAAGTCAAGAAATTCTATCAATGGCACTTTTGTGAATAGGGACACGACATTAAAGCTGACCAGGATATCCTTAGGATGAAGAATAATATCCCTAATTTTCTGGACAAAGTGAGAGGAATCATTGATGTAAGAGCTAGTTTCACCTACGTGCGGTTGAAGAAGCGATGCAAGATGTTTCGCTAGGTCCAGAGGCGTATTTACAAAAGTTCTCAGCTCCAAAAACAAATTTTCAAATTCCCATAATTAAATACCACATTAAAACTATTCTTCAATAAAACTCAAATATATTTTAAAGCTTACAACTTTTTTGTATTTATTTTTATTATTAAATATTTAAATTATATAAATGGAACTCAATCACAAGAAAAAAAGACACACTCAATTCTCTATACACGCTTAAAAATTAACCGAAAATGGCATTAAAAAAATATAATTTCCAAAATTAATTAACTATTTTATTTTTTTTTGGATAAGTTTAAATGCAATTTTACAATAATAATAATTATTTTCAACTCTCATACAATATACTGATATATACAAATTATCAATTAATTTATTACTGTAATTAATTAATCCCCGTAGCTCTACAAAATATTATTTTCGTTATTCAAATACAAATTGTTTAAAATGTATTAGTTTAGTTTTCCTTTTAATACAATACACCGTAGCACCATTTTATTTAAAAAATAGAAAATTAAATATTACAACGCAGGCATAGTGCCATGAAAGTACAAGAAAGTTTTAATACATTTTAAAACAATATTAATTTAGTTTGTAGACATACATAGTTGCAAAAATACAACAATGAGCGAATAATTATGTATAAATGTTAGCTTAGTTTTCATTTATTGATGAAAATTAGGTTCAATAATTTACTGGATGAATGTCTTGTGCAATTTAAATAGAACATAAAACACTTAAACGGAAATAAAAGACATACCCACAAGTTAAGACGAGACTAAAAATGCCTTACAAATTGGTACCTAGTTATATTTTTTAGTGCTTATTATTTACCTTTCTACCAGGTTTTTTTGAGTGTTTAGTAAATGTCTCTATAAGCTCGATAGTATTTTATAGCTTTAGTCAATATGGACCCTTGGTATAAAAAAAAAAAGTTTGGGCTTTCTACCAAGGGTATTATGAATATGTAGTCATCGTCTTAAATATATATTTTTTTTTCGGAAGGTGCAAGTCAAATTATGGTGCATCATTTCCCTTAAAGAATAATGCACTTTTTACGTTTAACTGGTTCTGGTGGTTCCAGCGCTGCCAGGATGGCTTCATCAAATACGTTTTTGAGTCCTTTTTGGGTGAGAGCCGAACACTCCACATATTTGACCGCTTTCAATTCCTTGGCTAGTTTTTCGCCTTGTTCGATCGATATCGGTTTCTGTTTGTTTTTTGCTAATTTTTCTATGGTGGCACCGTCGTCGCGTAGATCTACTTGGGTACCCACAAGTAGGAAGGGCGTTTTTTGACAATGGTGGGTTATTTCTGGTACCCACTAAAATATGTCTTTGACATTATAATGTAATATAACTAGAAATTTGTTTACCTTTTCTTTTACATTTTCAAATGAAGACGGACTGACTACCGAGAAACATACTAGGAAAACGTCTGTTTGTGGATAACTTAACGGACGTAGCCTGTCATAATCTTCCTGACCTATTTTAATTGAAATTATCCAAAATTAAACAAATATAGAATTTTATAATATGAATTACGATTACAATTTGATAACAAGGAAAGCTCAATTTGGAATCCTGTTAGTAAAGAGCTTTGTTATTTATTACCTCATTAGTAATAAAAAGTATATTTTATCCCTTTAATATACATAACTTAATAATCATAACTATAGATATCCTTTATGAATCTTTAATACAAATCAGGACTACAATAAGTCTCTTTATTAATTAATTAAAAACAATGGAACATAATTCAAATAGACGGTCATAATTGCTATTTTGTTCTTATCATTTATCAACGATAAAATTTTATGACTGACCACAAAAAAATGCAATTATTACTACTAACAGTTCCTGCAATTTTTCAGTGATTACAATACCACAAACATAACGGATATCTTGTGTTATATGTATGACAAATAAATTTCCTTTTTATTAGTCACTGTACTAATCTGCTAAACAATTAACGAAACATTTTTCCTGGAAAATAATCATGGCTTACCTGCTGTGTCAAACAAACCCAAAGTGTAGGGTTCGCCTCCGATCATAACAGTTACTGCGTAATTGTCAAAGACTGTTGGTACATATTCCGATGGAAATTTATTTGTTGTATAACTGAAAGAGACAAATATCCAATGAAAAAATTTGCAGGTAGTTATAGTAAGGGATGTAATATTTGTAATACATTTTTACAATATAAGTAAGAAGTTTTGGTTTTAATTGAGAGAGATTTTGAAAACCCATGGCAAAGTACAATGTATCTGTTTGAACACAAAAAAGCACAGTGAAAAATGCAATAATTTTTCAAAATTTGAATAAGAATTTATTATTTAATGGATAGGTAAAATACAGATCATTTCACGAAGGTTCATACTTTTGACATCGAACACGCCATAACTTGAAAAAAAAAAGGGTTGTCGTAGATTAATTCATATGACACATTCAATTTTTTTGACAAAATAAAATGAATGACTTCTGGTTTAAGAACCCACGAACGTTTTTGATGTTAAAAAAGGAAGGCAAAAAGTATGGACTCTCGTGAAACAAAGTTTACTTATTAGTCTCAATTGAACTATCTAACCAACAATTTCCGGTTAAATTTGTACACAGATTTTTGGGGATTCTAGAGAATTTCAAAACATTTTTAGGGAGTCAGAAAAATTGTCAGGGATTTCTGGCCACAAATTTGGGACGCATGCAATTCAAATAAGTCAGTACTGCATCTATGGTTTATTAGAGACTGCAAAGCATACTCTAATATTACTATTATTATGAATTATGATGCAACTAATAAAATAAAAAATGGTGTAAAATGAAAATGCAAAAACAAGATTCTCTAAGTTTTTAATCCTTTTTTAGAAGTTTTTGGAAGGGATATTGTGGCCATGTTCGTTTTTGTTATCTTTTTCTTCGATTTCCTCCGAAATTTTGACAGACACGTAAGTGGATCAGACAGTCAGATTATTATTATGGGTATCTGCAGTAGACGGAATAAATAAGATGAAACTGCTGAATCTATTGGAGTTGTTTAAAGATTAGAGATTTGTGGGAAGTCATGCATTGCTCTTGCCAAAAGAGCCTCTGCGGTCTTAATAGTCCTCCTGAAACGTAGTTGCCTTATACAGTATAGTGCACAAGGAATGTTGTGCTTTGGTTCTTCATTTCTTGGTCTAAACGGTTTTTGAACTGGTTCTTTGTTGTTGACGTGACAGTGTTGTTACCAAGACTGTTCCAGAGATAAACCACCCTGTTTGTTAGAAAGTTTCCTCTCATTAGCTTGTTACATTCCTCCTTGGAAAGCTTTAGATTGTGTCCTCTGAGATTGGTGTTTTGGTTGAGGTGGTAGATCTCTCTTGAGTCGCATGCATAGTGCCCATTCATTATTTTTAAAGTTTCAATGAGATCTTCTATCTTTTAGGGTGGTTAGGTCTAGCTGGGTTAATCGTTCCTCATAGGGCAGTTCATGAAGGTCTGGAGGCAGCTTAGTTATTCTTCGTTGTACTCTCTCAATTTGCTCTATGTCTTAAGCATAGTAAGGATACCAAATAGTTTGTGCATATTTCACTCTTGGCCTGAAATATGATTTATGTAGTTTTAGTATCATATCTTTGGAGAGGTCTTTAAACGATATTTGTATGAGGTAAATCATTGAATAGGCTTTTTTGGTCATTTGCGTGACGTGAGTTTCCCATTCCAAGTCCTGGGTTACAGTGATTCCTAGATCTCTTTGTTGTATGACAGGTGTTATTTGAAACTGTTCAAAAAAGTAATTCAATTTAGGGTTGTTCTGGCCAATATGTAGGACTGTGCATATGGAATCATTCAAGGGCATTTTCCATAGCTGTGTTCATTCTTTGATATTCTTTAGGTCTCTCTGAATAGCAGCATGTTGTGAAAGTGGATTTCCATAAATGTTTCCATCATCGGCAAAAGATGCATTTCTTGTTTCCAGCCTAGATATAGATCACTTAAATAGGCAATAAAGAGTAGAGGACCGAGAACTGATCCCTGTGGTACTTCATTATGCAATCTGTGCTCTTTTGGAAGTGATGAACCCACATGCACCTGAAAAGTTCTTCCTATGAGGAATCCTTCGATCAACTGGAGTAAATTGCCCCTAACTCCAACATGTTCGACTTTATGGATTAGGAACTGTGTTGGTATTTTGTTAAATGCTTTTTGGAAGTCAAGATAAATCACATTGATTAGTTCGTGATTGTCATCTGACAGTGTTCAGTGGTTGAGTCTTGTTAGGAGATTTGTAATCGTCGCTTTCCCGGGAAAAAAGCCGTACTGCTGATCTGGTATGACTCGTGTGTCCATGAAAAATTGGGTGAGCTTTTTTGCGATTATTTTCTCTATACATTTGCACAGTGTACTCGTTAAACTAATAGATCGATAGTTTTCTGCATGCTGTTTATTTCCTTTTTTATAAATAGGCGTCACCACTGCTTTTTTCCATGCTGCAGGGAATTCCCGTGTTCTTGCTATGTTATTAAGCATGTCAGCTAGTGGCCCTTTTAGCACCTGGGTTACAGTTCTTGAGGAAGACAGGAGGGATTTCGTCAAGCCCTGGATTTGATGATAGTTTAAGTGATTTTACTGCAGTTTCAAATTTTTTCAGAGTGAACACAATATTTTTTAATTCGATTTTAGCATATGCATATGGTAGTGAGGGTAAAACCGTATTCGAGTTGAGCACTGTGAAAACTTTTTCAAACTCTTCTGCAAAACACTTTGCAATATCTTGATTTGATGTTTGTGGTTCTTGTGTTGTTTTATCAAATAGTTTGAAGGACTACTCTAGTAGAATAAGTGGTCACTGTTGTAACTCAACCAATAAAGTCTTAAAAGATCCTGCTAGTTTGGATTAATATGCCCCTAACTCCCAGAGTACTTAAGTGAGTATGCAACATCAAGCTAATACAGATATCACTGCCATCTTTTGACGGTGCTCTAGAATACCGACTCAGATTGGGCGGTAGAGGAATCAAGGGTTGAAAAAATCAAAAACCTTAATAAAAGTCAATTAACATTTTGGATATGGTATCACTCTGATCTTTCAACAGGGACTTAAATACGGGAGAGGGAGATAAATTATTCTAGAAAAATTCCTTGAATTGGTGTTGCAATCAGAGGGACGAAGGGTGGTAAATATCAAAAAACTCAATAAAAATTAAGTTTTTATCTTTTTTCTTAACTTCTTTTATAATTTTGAATAGGCAATTAGGTTCTAAGAGATCGAGGGTTTTCTCAAAATTTTGGATGTGGATGACAATAAATGTTATAATGACCATGTAAACTTTAAATTTCAGAAGTTACTTTTGTGTTTTGTTGAGGTGCCATCCCAATTTGTGATTCAACAAAAACAAAAAAAAAATTAATTAAATCACAATATCCAATATTATTACTTCTTGTTAAATGGACCAATTAAAATGGAGAAAACATATTTATGCTATTTTTTGCATGCATACATTTTAACGGTTCATTGTGATAATTATTTATCAACAAAACTACACAAAAACAATAATCTATCAACTTTTAATTGAATAAATAACGTACATGCGTACTTTCCCAAGGATTTAATTTATTAAATTCAATGCAAAATAACTTTTACCGGTACAGAACAGACATAACTGTAGATGTTTTCTTTCTTTGAAATGGTTAAAACTAGGTTCCTAAGTACTTGTTTTTTAATCAATTTTAGGAGACTCTTTTTGACATTTTTTTTTTAATGGCCAATGGCCGTTTCCACCAACTACTTTAGGGAAGCTCTAATGATAAGTATTCCCTAAAATGACAGTTTTCCATGGAGAAATGTCAGTTTAAGGAATACTTATTCTTAAGGCTCCCCTAAATTAGTTGGTGGAAACGGCCATAATACCTATGTAATTTTTTCAGGGTTGGCAATAGTATATTGTTTTATTAGGAGTAAAAATGATTGTTTTTGCGGCGAGACTACCTAAATGTTTGAAAAATATAGATTAAAAACACAAAATATCCAATTTTATGATACAATTATTATCCGGATTTTTGCATGGCAGTAAGCACTCTTTTAATGTAACTACAAAAATTCTTGTGTTTTAATTGAGTATAAATAAATAAATAAATAAATAAATAAATAAATAAAACCTGGATTTTTTAAAAACTGAATGACTGCTTCGAGTTATTCTTCTTGCAATATTTCTGTGATTTTTTCTTAGAGCAGGTAATTTCCTAGGTGGGAGGAGTAGGAACATGAAGTTGGAATTTGAAGCCGTTTTTTTCCAGGTATTTTGAGATGCAAAATAATGGCAGTATAGCTAATTTAATGCTTTACCTGTCATTTGGTGTAAAAACACCTGCTAAAAACAGGCTTCACTTATGTTTCCTAAGAATGGCGAGTTCCTACTCCTGATGTCTGTAGGACAGTGCTTTACCTGCTCTAAAGATTTTTTAATAACCTTCAATTGTGTTGATTGCAAAATGACTATTTTGTCAACAATTATTTGTTATGATTATAAAAGTACAACTCAATTTGAATCATAATTTGTATGTACTTGATTTTGCATTAGATAAATAAAGTTTTAGGCCTTCAATAAGGACTATTATCAAACTATTATCGAATTAATCTTGTTTATTGTAAAATAAAGTTCTAATTTATTTGAGTATTATGAAAACGATAATCCTAGAATTAGTGCATCTTGCATCACGTTCAGAGAGGTACTTATGTTATGGAGCCTCAGAACTATTGAAAAATGTATATTTACAAAATCTTTATCAACTTACCTAATGAGCAAACAAGTTTTACCCACTGCCCCATCACCAACCACTACACATTTGATGGTCTGCATCTTTTTAAGCCTCAATAACCCTAAAAAGAAACAAATCCTATTTCTTATCCACACTTAATACAATAAAATTCAAGCTCGATACGATAGAAATAGAAAATTACAACTGCATTATCTATTTTGGGGTCTTAACTATCTATCGAAGGTATTTTCATCAGATTGCTGCCATTTTTAATTCACCTAGCGTAATTTCAAATGCGAGCCGGACCTACTTTACAATCGTATCGGAGAGATTGAAATGGTTTTACGCTGCGTAACAGTTAATTCTGAATGCTAATTAATAACATTTACCTGTGCTGGATAATAAAAATGCTAGAAATTCCGAAGTTTTTGGGTTGGGTTCCCTGTATTTTCACTTAAAATTGTCACCAATCATCTACCACTACCAACAAAACTTCAAAGAAACTTCACATTTTCACATCATTGTGAACTAGCGCCATCTAGCGTTGATTTCCATTACTTCGAATTAAAGGACCTAGCAAAAGGAGCAACCTTTTTTTTTGATATTTTTCCGAACCGACTCCGAACCAGCTACATAAAATCTGTTTTTTTTTAAAGATAAAAGTCAAAATGACATTATTTTGGCAATACAATGTAAAATTGTCAATGCATTCAAATTTTTTATGTAGCAAAGGTTTGTGTTGCCAACATAGTTACTAAATTTTTGACTTGGGGAATTATCTTTAAAAAAAAAACAAACTTTAGGTACTATTTATTGTAATAATTTAACACTACTTTTTAAACATTTCTTGATCTGCTTAATTTATAAACTGATTGTATTTTCTACTAAAAAGATTCGGAATGTGAAATGGAAATTTTCAGGCTCATTTTTTAAAATTCTTATCAAATCCATAGAACGGATAGAACAGTTCCGTATCGATTCGGAAACGATTCTAGAGGTTTGTATTTTGTGTTGGTCAAAGCAGCACTTCCTGCTTTGGGGCGTTCGTTTGTGTTAATAACAATGAACTGACGAACGCTAGTTAAATTGTTTACGTCACAAACTTGGAATATTTTGCGCTCGTGGGGGATTCTCATCCTCTAGTCGCAACCTATCGTCCCGACTATCCCATTAGTTCTTTTCACTTGGCTCCGGTTTAACTAACCAGGTTACAAAACGGTTAGAGAAATGACATACCGTTTTCTAACCCGGTTACAAAGTGATGTTATGGATACCTACCACTCGAATTTGAGCGGTATGTTATCGTTTGTTAAACCGGAGCCACGTGAAAAGGGTTACTGCCTTTCTACGGGTGAGTCGGGACGATAGGTTGCGACTAGAGGATGAGAATCCGCCCCAGTTCAAGTTAGTGTGACACAAACAAACAAACCTTAAATAGATGATCTGCAAATAAAGACAACAAAAATAAGAGCTGCTTTCTTTTCACGGTCTTGGGCGACCCAGGTCGCCCTGGATCACAATTTTAAAATGTAAACAATCGTTCTTTTTATGGTGGGTTTATAAAAAAAAATTAACACTTAAACTAAGAATTAACATTTACTGATAGTTAAAGTTATGATATGTAATATAGCGGTTCATAAAAAAAAAATTAGGACTTCTCTATGGACTCAACTAGAATTAAGAATACATAGGCGCACCTTGAAATTCTTAAGTTGTGAGTTAATTTTCTTAAATTAGTTTAGTGTTAATTTTTATTTATTAACCCACCAATAATCGCGACGTCAAGCCCCGGGGTTGTTTATACTCAGCGATACTCATATGGCGTTTCCGATTGGTAGATTTAGTGCGGAACTCCTCTATTTTTTTTGATTTCTGTCTTTTGATTTTCTTCTACAGGTTGATTGAAAGGATGCAAATACACTCAGTGTGCATTGAAACCAAGGATGATACACACCTACAAGGATTGCTTATGGGCCTTGTTTTTGGTAATCTCCGCCATATTGGTATGTTACCATTTCTGACGTCATATAACTAAGTCGTCAACTGTATAAACAGCCTACGTCAAGGCGAGAAATAGCATGCTGCCTACGTCACAACTGGTAATTTGGGGCGGGGGGTTAAGGAGAGGGGGAGATTTATTAAAATTAATCAATTTTCAAATCAGCCTATTTTACTATTAAAGTGAATAAATTTCTTGATTAGGTGGGTTCGGCTTGCTCATTCCGTGCACTCTGAGTGACTCCATTCGCACTCCAGCCGTTCGGATATTGCTTTTTCGCGTATTAGGGGTGACTCCATTAGCATTCGACTATACGGAGTGGAGTAAATGGAGAACACTCCAAAAATTCCACCTTGGAAAGAGAATTTTTTAGAGTAAGCATGCGTAGAAGTGAAATGTGGAAACCTCAGGGGTGCGTTCGAAATCACCCTGGGCGTCACACCGAGTGCACACCAGGGCCGAGTTCAGAAATAACGCACAAGGAGCGAGTGCGATTGGGCCCATAGCACCGTTTAGCATTTTTGAACAGCTAGGGCGTCGCACCGGTGTCACACTCACACTGGGAGTGTCATTCCTGAACTCGCCCCAGCTATGAATTTTTCATGGCTGGTGTGCACTCGGTATGACGCTCAGGGTGATTTCGAACGCACTCCAGAGGTGGAAACTGTTATGTCAAACTTGTTGGTTGTGGTGGGCCTCTTTCGATTTTTTTTTTAAATTGATTTTTATTAAATAAATGCACAGTGACCTCAGTAAAATTATCAAATTTCTACTACTATTTAACTAAAATTATCAAATTTCTACTACTATTTAACTACCCTATCTTCATCAAATTATCATCAAAATAAATTTCCTTGACAAAGTTAAACAGAGGCAAAGACTAAAGTGAAAAAAAAAATTAAAACTGGAACTGTTGTAGGTCATTCGTGTATTAATTTTTCACACTAATCATTCCTAGATCACATGACAACAAACTCCACTTCAACTCCGTGCTGAATAGCCGAACCCAGCTATTAGTAGTATATTATTAGAGTGGTTCGAACAGTAACAATCGGAGCAGTGCAAACAGAACAGAGTTAGTGCAGATGAAACAGGAATTAAGCCTAGAATTACAGAAGCTCTGCAACACCAAGATACAAATGCAGGACCTGGAAGTCTGATTTTTCGTATTACAGAAGCAGAATGCATTTGCAGGTCGCCTGCAAATTTGCGCATGGTTGCAAGTCCTTGCAATCACTTTGACAACTTTGACATTTAGAACTGGTAAATCAGTAGCGCCCAAACACTTTTTTCCGATAAATATGACGAAATTGCAAATTTTTCCTGTAAGTTGCTCGTTTCTGCAAATAGAGCACATATGCAAGTCGGCCATATTTGCAGATCTGCAAATTTGCAGATGCAAATATACTGTAATTTGGCCCTAAGCAATTGGAACACCTAGAGTAACTCGAACTTTGAATATTATGCCATGCCGGCTGTAGCCATCCGATAATATTTTTTTGGCAAAGCGTATTGAATGCAAAACTCAGTGCCGTGAAATATAAAAATTCTGCCCGAACTGTTCCAATTATCAGAAATTTGGCATCGTTGTACTTGGTCAATGAAATTCTGATAACTGACATCTGGCCATTGTTTTTGTATTGTGGTCTGTGTGTATTGTGCGGCTTCTTGTCCTTGCTCATTCATGTTGCTCCTTGTTTGCTTTCCTACCTTTTAAATTTTAATTGTGGAAAATTGCAAACTCTTGCTTTTTATTTTGTAATTATCATTGTACCTTCAAAAATTGTATATTTCAAAGGAAAATGTCCAAAGAAACTCATATAGATCGCGATTTAGATTTGTCTAATGCAAATCGAGGCGTTTGGCTGGTGAAAGTTCCTAAATATGTGGCGAGTCGTTGGGAAAAAGCTCCCAGCGATATGGAAGTAGGAAAACTGAAAATAACCAAGTAAACTACCCTTTTGTACCTTGAAAAAATGTATATCTGTAATTTATTAAATTTAAGACAACAAGGGCAAAAACCTCAAGTTGCCTTGTCCCTTTCCACTCCAATATTGGCCCTGAACGAGCCTGGCGAGGGCAGCATCCCTAAAGATCATAGATTAGATGTTTCTACAGTTACTCAGCAAACTTTGGGAGTTTTTTCTCATGTGATACGTAAGTATCTTTATGAACAGAGCTGAGGTACTGAGAAAAATATTCTCGAAGTAAAATATCCAGTACTTACTTAAGTACTATCATAGAGAGAGTACTTACAAAAAAATAATCAATACAGTTTCAAAAAATTACTTGTAGGTATACTACATAGTACTTAAATTTGGCAATTTATTTCAAGTTCCTACCTACTTAAAAAGTACTTGAAGTATTTAAACTATTTCAAGTACTCACTTATTATTCAGTATTTTATTTAAGATAGGTATATAAAGTATTTATTTGGTTTTTTTAATATTTTCTAAGGAATAATTCTTGTAATAGAAAAAATCTAAAAGAACTGATAATGTATTGCTATACAGGTTGAAGTGCACTTTTATAAGTACTCAAATGCATATGAAACATACCCTAAATACTATATAATGAAAATAATTATGTTAATCTTACTTAATACTTTAAGAAAGGTTCTCAAAGTTAATAGGTGGTCTGGTAATGGGTAACTTGATGACGCATCTGAACCTTGTACTTTAAGTACATTTGCTGAGTGCTTAGCTCAGCTCTGTTTATGAATACATTATTCACCAAATAAAGCAGTTCATTTGTTGCCTCTAACCAATACCAAAGACACCAATGAGCTGATCAATTTTCAGCTGAAAAAACTGATTCAGTAGTTCCTGAAACTGAAAAACTATACATGGAAGGCAAAATTGTGCAAAAATTAGAGTGCAGGCCTTA
The DNA here is from genome assembly GCA_917834065.1 of Ceutorhynchus assimilis. Classification (NCBI taxonomy): domain Eukaryota; kingdom Metazoa; phylum Arthropoda; class Insecta; order Coleoptera; family Curculionidae; genus Ceutorhynchus; species Ceutorhynchus assimilis. Next base: position 14,347,347 of record OU892281.1, read on the forward strand.
CGCAGATACTTGTTACATGAAACTTAAATTAGAATCAATTAAAAAGGCCTCAATGCCTACTAGAAAAGTTAAACAATTGGACAGAGTTGTGCAAAGCTATAAGCCAGTGTCAGACCACAAAAACAATGTAAGCTCAACAAGCATTATTAAAATAAAACTTTTTATTCAACTAATAATTGTTTCAGATTGAGTACATGGAACGTAAAAAAGCAGAAGGCAAAAAGGCCCGCGACGACAAAGACTCTGTCTTGGAAATGTTGTTTTCCGCATTCGAAAAGCATCAATATTATAATATTAAAGATTTAGTGAAAATCACAAAACAGCCAATTACGTACTTGAAGGAAATCCTAAAAGAAGTGTGCAATTATAACTTGAAGAACCCTCACAAGAATATGTGGGAATTGAAGCCTGAATACAGGCATTATAAGCAACCTGAAGCTGAAGCAAAGAAAGAAGAATCTGATGATGATTAACTTAAGTGTCAATATTTTCAGTTATTTTGTTTTTTAAATTTAATATATTATATCAAGCAGGAAAAATACAAAAAAAAATACCTATATTTTAATTACTTAATATCAAATTTATTGTTTCTGAGCATTTCTAAGTGTTTTCATAATCCCACTCAAAATATCTATAGCCTCTAAATGCAATGGATTGTTCTTATCCAACTGATTTTGCAAATTACTAATAGCCAAAGTAAACATTTCAAATTCGGGCGTGCTTTCTTGAAGCCACACTCTGGGTAATACTTGACTGATCAGCCTCACTTTCAATCCTGCATCAGTTAGAGCACAAAACTTTAAAGCACTCAACAAATATCTATTCAACAGACATGTTAGTGCTAATTGTTTAAGTTTAGCTTCATTAATAATCCCTTGCCAACTTGTGATGTTTTTCAACAACTTCAAACCGCTGGCAAATTGTCTTTGAAAATATTGATTTTTACTATCAGCTATTTTTGGAGTTACTGGAATGAAAACGTCATTGTCCAAAGCCAATTTCATTTTGTATAAAATAGAGTTAAATAAATTATTTAGGCTTTTGCTTTCAGGCCCTAAACTGGGATATTTCCGTATAAATCTTCCTACACAGCCAATGAGCCTTAAAGTTTGAGAACTGGACAAAGGATCCCAACAATTATCAACTAACTTGGTTAATTTTGGAACTAAAACTTTTTCTACTACTGTTGGTAAAAGAGTAATATCAGGATCCTTGGCTAAGCTGTTTTCAGTTTCATCATCGTGCAATCCGTACAAGGCCAAAGTCCTATACCAATCCATTTTTTCTATTTCATTAGTTTCATTCAAAGGATTCCAAAAAATTAATTTTAATCTTATCAAAGGACTTACAACTTTTGGTAGGCAGAGTGAAGCATAAGCCTCATTATAAGCTAAAGGATCCTTACTTCTCCAATGTTCAAATCTTATAAGAATGCTTACTATTGAAGAATAATCTTCAACAACATCCTCAAAAATTTCTTGCAACTCTTGCTCAATGTCTTGCTTCTCTTTATCAAAAAATAACAAGTCTTGCTGGGACATTTCTTCATCGCTTGACATGCCTTCTACATGTTTAGCTATTGCAGGAGTACTAGATGCTTCCCTAGCTCTCCTACGCCTGGATCTTCTGCCTTCTCTTTCTGCAGCTCTACGAATTTTTTCTTCATCTTTTATTATTCCTTTGTTGGTAGCTTCATCAGCTTGATCTCTAACATCTTGCCTTCGGCGCTCAATAAGAAACTTTGACATGGCTGCCATAACATCTAAAGCTCTTTGTTCCAAGGTGGTTATTCTACTGATTTTTTCATCTAAACATTCCACTAAATCAGTAATGTAGCCTCTTAGTTCTTGGTAAAATCTAAATTTGGTTGCTGCTTCTGGTGCTCTGATTTTCAATTCTTCAAGTTCTTCTGTTGATTGTTCAATGTCTTCATGGAGTTTTTTCAATTTTAATAAATTATCATCTCTGGAGTTACATACATCTCTATAATGTTCTCTCAATTTGTCTGCTATCATTTCTGGTGTTCTAGGAATATCAGGGTCTATGAGGGGAGGTTGAGCTTTAACTTTATTTTGAGCTTCTTTTTCTGCTTGGTATTCTGCTAACATCATATCTTGAGCTGCTGTCATTGCTGCCCCAGTCACTCCTTTACGAATTTGCTGATCTTCCCACTCGTCCAATTCATGGTCAGATTCTTGAGCTTGCATAAATTGTTCCCTGCGCCTGTCTTGCTCTTTTTTAGCTAAATTTATGTTCATATCGATTCTCTCTTCGTCACTTTCTTCATTATCATCATCTCTCACTAGACGACCTGTGTCCTCTGGCTCTTCATCTTCAACAGGAATAAAGTCCCCCATTTCTCTAGCCCTTTGACGTTTTTTTCTGGCTGCATGTATCATTGCCGCATCTGGAATGGCACCTGATTCTAGAACCTTCTTGACGTTTTCTGGTTTGGAAAATCTGTGTCTGGTTGGTGCAGATTCTTCTTCTTCGTCGGAAGATAGATCATCTTTGCCTGAAATTACAAATTAAACCAAAATGTGAGTATATATTTTTGGTAAAGGTGATAAAATTACCTGCACAAAGAGCTTCTCTGCCAGTTAGAATGGGTGGAGGAGGCGTGGGTGGTTTCTTGTAATTTTGATTCACAACCAAAACTAAATCGTCTGTAACCACTTCGGTTTTTTCTTCCTTGATTTTCGGTTCCTCTTTTTCGTATTTGTCTTTGCCCTTCTTCTTTTTTTCCTTCTCAAACATTCGCATTACTTTTTTGTGGTGAGATGATTTTTTTACCTGAAATTTTTGAAAGAAATTCAAGAGGAACTATTTGATGGATAATATTTAAATTGCTTTTATGGAGACATGAGTTTATATTACCTGAAAGACTTCGCCCTCTTCCTCAGTCTCAAAACTAAGCAAAGTCTGTTTTGGTTTCTTTTCTTTGTCCTTTTTCTTGGGTTTTTTGTCGTGCTGGCGAATTTCTTCGACTTCCATGGGCTCTCCATCTTCTTCGTCGTCGTTTTCAGTGAATACTCGCCGCTGTACGATGTTTTTTTTCGGTTTTCGGAAAAGGGACATTGTTTTGTTTTCTCATTCGTTTTTGCAATCAAAAATCAAAATTTATTTTGAGGTTAACCGGTAAAAGTTGCTCTTCTTTTTGCGAGAAATGGCTGTTGTAACCAATGATTGTTACTCATATCATTTGTATATATGATACACACTGATCTAAGGGCGGGTATTATAAAACTACTTTGAGAGTTAACTTAAAGTTAACTTCTGGAATTACATGTAATTTAAAAAGTTAACTTCAAGTTAACTGTCAAAGCAGTTTTATAATACCCGCCCTAAATCACACTACTACTACAGAATGGCATCATGACCTATCCTCATAAAGCGCTTACGAGAAGCCAAGGATGATACACACCTACTAGGATTGCTTATCGGCCTCGTTTTTGGTAATCACCGTCATAATGATGTGTTACCATTTCCGACGTCATAACTAAGTCGTCAGTCGTCAGCTATTTAAACAGCCTACGTCAAGATGAGAAATAACATGCTGCTACGTCACAACTGGTGATTTGGCATGGTTGGGAGGGTGGAGAGGGATTTGTTACACACAGGCCCTATGAGGATAGGCCATCCTGTAGCGTCCATCCTCTTCTGGTTTATCGTTCTTGACCATTGTCGACGTCATTAACTAAGTCGTCAACTGCTTGCACCAGCGGTCGTAGCTTAGAATTTTTAATGATGAAAAATATTATTTAATTTTGATTAATACAATAGGCAAACAGGAAGATGCAAACAATACCTATCTGAAAAAGAGTTGTTTTCGAATGTTAATTAATGTAGTAAAACCAAGTATGCATAAAGCAAAAGCCTGCGGAATCATAAGTTGTATTCCTTTCAAGAGTTTAGAACACTAGGGCTACTCGCTCCGGTGTTAGTCGACCCCGATTTGAAAGAAACAGATGCGCTGGCTTTCGTGCATTAAATACAGGTTGGACCATATAAGTCCGTTTACATTTCAATCGAAGCCGTTGAAAATTTCCGCTCCAGTTGCAGTAGTGTCAAAATAGTCAAGGATCGCATATGGATGATGTAATTTTTTAGAAATAGAATCCCTATCTGTGTACTTTCGTAAGAAATAAACATTTTTTTCTCCCATTTATCTAGTCATTGTTTGGAAAGTGAAAAAACTTTTGGTTCACCCTGTATTGAATGGTTTGAGTTCGGGCTTGATTATAGGTGCAACAAACACTTTTCGAAAGGGAGTATTAAGTTGTATTCGTTTCACACCTAGGCTAGGAGGAACTCCGAGCTCCGGTCCCTATTGTCGAAACAGGGGTCGTCGCCCATATTCATATTTCCATAAACAAAAGCAATCTTTTTGATGAGGACGCTGTTCCTCGGTTTTGAGAAAGTTCATTGGTTCTAGCCGATTTAAAAACATGCATTAATTTTTCGCGCTTATTAGCGCGAGCCGGCGCTGGTTACCGGTAAGCGGAAACCTGCTTGCACTGTGTTTGTACCAATGAACTATAACCAAAAACTGGAATGCGAACACATATTGACGAACGTGAAGCCTAGTGCCGCTGCTGCGGAGGGGATACCTGTTTTTGTCGCACTCATTACGTTAAATGGTGGAAATTGCTTCCAATACGTATTCCAATTGATGAAACCTGTGTGAAGGTAAATATGACAAAACTTTCCAAAACGTCATATGTCAGCGAGCAACAGATAAAAACAACATTTCCCTTTGTGGCATCTGTCTTTCATGGCTACATTTTTTTGGCAGATATGGCAATGTGTGCGCATGCCAGTTTTTGACTATTAGGCAATTCAAACACGTGACATTCAAGATGGCGTGGCGGCCACACATGGGCCAAAAAACACAAAAAAATAGCTAGTTTCTGCCCGAATTAATAGTTTAGGTACCTAGTCAACAAATATTTTATTAAATAATGAAAATCAAAGTTGTAAGCAAAACTGTATGCAAAATAATTTAAAATACGCATAAAAACATATTCAAAACAAACTTGTTTGGCCGCCACGTCACATTGAATTTTCCTTTTTGACAGATGGATTGAATTGCCTAAAGCCTAGTCTCCATGGACGCGAAATCGCGAATTTTTTTTTGCGGATATTTTCCGATTGGTTGGAATTTGACATTTAACATTTGATTTTTTTATGGCGGGAAAAATTCGCGAATTTTTTAACTTCTTGCGGCGTCGCAAAAAAGTTAACTATTTTTTAACTTTCCGCGAAATTTCGCCAAAAAAAAAAAGAGGTTATGTGGTGTTACTTTCAGTTTAGTTTTGTTTATGTTTTTGTCGGTATGTGCTCTGTTCTGTGCTCTGTCCTCTGTGAGTCGTTGATGTGTTTTGTACTTGTAGATACCTAATAAAGAATGGATACTGCCAAAGAATTGAATATTGTAGACCCGAAAACAGACATAAATTACAGCTTGCTGGTGGATGAGGAAGATTATAATAGGGCCTTAAATGTAATTAAGACAACACCAAGACACATATCTTTTTTTGTTTTTTAGTAATCACTTTCATGGTTTTCAAAGATTAGTGTTTGAAATTCAAAGCATTTAAATCGAATTCAAATTGATTACAAACAAACAACACATAGGTAACCTTAACCTGTTAAATAAAACGCGAATTTCGCGCTTATGGAGACATGGGAATAATTTGCTCGGAAATAGCCACCAAAAAATGACACTTAAAAAATTCGCTTTCTGCGATTTCGCGTCTATGGAGACTAGGCTTAATAGTTCATTCAAAGGTTTGTACCAATGAACTATAACCAAAAACTGGAATGCGTACACATATTGACGAACATGAAGCCTAGTGCCGCTGCTGCGGAGGGGAAGCCTGTTTCTGTTGCACTCAATATGTTAAATGGCGGAAATTGCTTCCAACACGTATTCCAATTGATGAAACCTGTGAAGGAAAATATGACAAATCTTTCGAAAACGTCATATGTCAGCGAGCAACAGAAAGAAACAACATTCCCCATTATGGCATCTGTCTTTCATGGCTACATTTTTTTGGCAGATATGGCAATGTGTGCGCATTCCAGTTTTTGGCTATAGTTCATTGGTTTGTACACTATAGGGGTACAGGGCGTTACGCGCTTATTCCTTTTGAAAAGTGTTTGTTGCACCTGAAGTGCTCAAGTCCGAACTCAAACCATTTATTTCATGTTAAGCCATCGCCTCTGTTCCTTTCAAATCGGGGTCAACTAGCACCTGATCGAGTAGCTCCAGTGTTCTAAACTCTTTATGGCCGTTTCCACCAACTATTTTAGGGAAGCCCTAACGATAAGGGAGGATTTTCATGCATCCGTTTTTCCGACGAAATATGTCCGTTTCACATTCTATTCAGACATAATCGTATATAAATATGTCAAAATAGAAGACTTTTCGGACATATTTCGACGGAAAACGGATGCATGAAAATCCTCTCTAAGTATTCCCTAAATTGACATTTCCCCATGGAAAACTGTCAGTTTAGGGAATACTTATCGTTAGGGCTACCCTAAGTTGATGGAAACGGCCATTAGTGTTCTAAACAGGCCTTATGAGATTAGGCTTGTAGTACTAGTGTGTATTACTGTGGTATTATCCTCGATCTATTCCCTGTTAGCATAACATAACATTTTTGTTAAGTTTAACGTAAACTTTCAATCATAGGACCCTATGTTTGATTATCCTCGCGAAAAATTGCCTAATATTTTTATTAGTTACAGAGTCCCAGCCCAGGACACCTACCTCTTTTAAAACAACTGTGATCCAAACGAAGGATAGCCTATCCCCATAGGGCCTGCGTAGGTCAAATCTAAAGCTCCCCACTATGCCAAAGCACCAGTGATGACGTAGAAGCGTGTCGGTTCTCGCCTTGATATAGGCTGTTTGCACTACGGATGGCGTATCGGCACCGCTTTCGGTAATCGCCGCCATAAAGCCTTGTACTCATAACTGCGAAATTCGCATTTTTTTGACATTGCTTCGACAATTTGACGTTTGATACACGCATGAAACGTCAAATTGTCAACGCAATGTCAAAAAAATTCGAATTTCGCAGTTATGAGTACTAGGCTTATGCCTAGTACCCATAGCCGCGAAATGCGGATTTTTATTTTGCGGATGTTTTTCTATTGGTCGAATATATTTAAAACTGTCAAATTTAAATAAAATTGACCAATAGAAGCTTGGAATTTAAATTTATGAAGAAAATTATTATTTAATTTTAATTACCATAAGGACATGTTGTCTACGTCACGTGGTGGGGGGCTTCAGATTTGTTCCACACAGGCCTTATGAGGATAGGCTATCCTGTAATGTATGTGGTCGTAATGAGTCTTATCCTTGGGCTGGCCCAAGGATTGTCATCTTTGACAAAAAATCCGTTGTATGTTCACAAAAGACTGTTCATTTTCCAACTCCCTGTTACTACTCCTTTACCTTTACCTGCTCTAAGGATTTACTCAAAATAGCGAAAAATGACAAGACCTGTCAGTCGGGTGTCCCACTTTTAATGCTCACGACTGTACATATTCTAAGCTACGACCGCTGGCGCAAACAGCTGACGACGTAGTTGACGACGTCGTCAATGGTGCCTCAACATAAAGCGAGTTCGGAAATGACATAGCAGATGCGACAGATTTTTTTACACGAGATTTCAAATTGATTTTACATAAGGTAAACACGTGACAACTGTCAAAATTTTCAACGATATGCTTTCGGAGCTATTTTCCGAACGCGGCCATAATGCAAATTTCCATAAAGGCACCGGGTTGGTCTTAACTCCAGGGTAAACGTGTCCAGTCTCTTATGTTTACCCTGGAGTTATGCTTAACCCGGAGGTGACGGTTCTAGAACTTCTAGAACGGTTCAGGACATTCGCACAACAAAATGACAACGGTGCAGCTATCACAAATTTCGATAATAAACTGTGCGATTGTTTTGAACCGTTCTAGAACCGTCCTTTTTGGCTTTTTTCGAAACAAAACAAAGCTATATGTTTTAAACTCGGCTAAAAGTTGAGGTTTGCGGCTGAAATGGCAGACACTAGTTGTATTCCTTTCAAGAGTTTGAAACACTCGAGCTACTCGCTCCGGTGTTCAGGAGCCCCCAATTTGCAGGGAACAGATGCGTGGTGCAACAAACACTTTTCGAAAGGAATAGGGGCGTGAAGCCCCGGAGCTGTTCCGGAGCACCTCCTAGGTGTGAAAGGAATACAACTAATTTCAGCTCAATAAACAGTCCTTTAAGGTAAAGTCGTTGCCGTAAATATAGCTGGTGGGCTCGTTTTACAATAGGAAAAATCGGGTGTCCCACTTTCAATGCTCACGACTGTATATGGCAAAAAAAGGTGTGACGTCAGGTGACCATTGGCATTCTAATGTAAGCTGTCCCCAGGCTCACATTCCTTCAGAGTATCAGAATAAAATAGACGGTCTTTACCTCTTTCAAAACATTCTTGATCCAAACAATTTAAGCATAAAATCTTGAATGAGGGACTATTTTATTAGGTATATATATTTTTTAGGTATTCCCGGCTTGATATCGCGAGGGCGTATCGATGTGTATATCGATCGATAAGCCCTTTTCTATAAATCAAACTAACCTAACCTACAAAAAGACGTCGAGGCAAAAAGTTCAAAAACAAAAATCAAAAAGGTAAAATTTTTAAAATTAAATATCAAATAATTAGGTATAATAAAGTACTCAATAATAATTATTAATAATTGGTATTTTCCCAATAATTAACAAAAATTGTTCCAGTTCGTCATGAGGGTCACACCAAAACAACAATTCAATAAAGTCCTCAACTTTCTTCACAGGGGTTTCGTCTACACTTGCGTCGGAGTAACAATTTGGAGCACTTCGGTCCTAGGATACAGATTCTTCAAATATATGACTGTCACGAGGCCCCAGTATATAGAACAAAGAAAATTAGCCGAGAGAAGTTTACTAGCTGAAGGATCTTCCGAGAATTTAAAAGACATTGCTGCAGACATCATTCAATAACATGAATTATAATAATTTTTAGTAGTTCTTATAGATTGAAGGATTGTTATTGATAATATATTTGTCTCTAATTGATAGCTATTAATAAACCATAATTAGGTATAGATTTTTTTTTTCTTAATTTAAAATTTAAGCAGTATTTTACTTAGTATTAAATATTGTTACACCAACATCATTTGTGCTATCTAAGTATACCTTCAATTTAATTTCAAATAGATAAGAAATTTTCAATTTATAAACTCCCGCTTTAAATTGAACTTATCAAGTCCCCTCGTACTTAGCAGCAGGATTTAGGCAACCACGAACAATCCTGCTGTTTTTAAACAATAATTTTAACTGTAACCCTGTAAGCAGGAATCAAAGATGGCGTTGAAGGTTAATGGTGGGCCTTCTTCCTGAATTTAAAGGTTTTTTTTTTTGGTTTTTATGAAAATTCAATGCAGCAAGATGAGTTCGAGAAGGTGAGTGAATTTTTTAAATAATTACAACAGTTTTTCAAAAAAAAAATATTTAATTGAGCTAGAAAAAAATGTAGTGTTCAATTATTTTGTACAGGGCCGAATGTACAAAGATTTTTCAAGGCCCACCACCAGTGCAATATTATAAATTGCAATGTTTTTTGATTATCGATTTGCCACAGGTGGTTTTGGCCCACTATCAGCGGGATTGATGCCGAGAGGGTGTTGATGGAGAGGGGCGTCGATTGCAGCTTTTTGGCTCGTCCCAGTTCATCTGTTCCCGGAGATTTTACTCTATCTGTTAGGTAAGAATGACTAATTTATTACACAGCTATTTTGCACGACCTATACAATAAACTTTGCATTTTACCTTCCATCATGTTTTTTTATGTTATTGTATTTTATAATAATGTAAAAGTTACATTATGTAGGTACTATGTTGCTTCTATCACTCTCCACTCCTCACTTTACAAAGTACAGCTTCATCAAGTACCTACAGAATCTAATTTCAATGTTTATTTGTGATCTATGTAGTTGTATTTAAATCCTTTTCCTCCTGTTTTTTTTGCATAGGAATTTACTTAAAATAAGGTACATTGGTACATTCTTGTTATTTTTTGCTATTTTGGAAAAATTAGTTAGGCTGTTCATTTGTACTTGCTCTACCTGCTCGAAAATTAGAAAGATCTGAGATCTGCTAGGAGGTGCTATTTATGAGATTATAATATATGGGACAAGTCAACACCCTAAGTAATCAGTCTTTTCTGTACAACAGATTTGTTGTCAAATATGAGAATCCCAAAAATCGGGTGTCTCATTTTTGATGCTTATAATTGTACCTATACTTTTTCTACAGTGTAGTCTCACATGTACAGGGTGTCTCAAATTCGAGGGCCAACATGGGGATATCGGTAATAGATGAAAGTTGCACAATTTTATGCTTAACAAAATACCGTTTTGAAAATTTGAAAATTCCCAATAGCTCCGGAAATATTCGGAATAAACCGAAATTTTACAAAAGCCATTTTATTTTCTTCTGAACTTATTTGAAGAGATATCCCAAAATAAATATTACTTCATCGTTGCCACTTTTTCTCCTCTACAAGATGCTACTATCAAATTTAAAATCTGACGTTTCGTCTTTGGACCATCATCATCAGCTTCATTTTTTTAAATACGGACCCTAATTTTTCATTTTCAATAATAGTTGTATTCCTTTCACACCTAGGAGGAGCTCCAGAACAGCTCCGGGGCTTCACGCGCTTCAAAAAGTTTTTGCTGCACCATGCATCTGTTCCCTGCAAATCGGGGGCTACTAAACACCGGAGCGAGTAGCTTGAGGGTTTCAAACTCTTGAAAGGAATACAACTTTTATAAGCTTATGATGTCCCAAAACCAATGACGTATTGCATTTGTTCGAACAATTTATATTATTTGCACTTTCCATAAGAACTTAATGTGTTAGAGAGAGACAGAGAAGAGAATTTTGGTAGGAAATTACTAAAAAGTAAAAAAATAGTTATTTATTATACAAGGGAAAAAAGTACTAGATTTGTGGTTTGTCAACACAGCGAGGGCTAAAATCTTACTTTTTTCCCATGTATAATACACTATTTTTTTCTGTGACGGGAAAATCTCAACATTTTCCATCTATACATTATTCCCTTTGAGAAAAAAATTTGACTGGTAGCTGTTGCTTTTTTCCCTCGGGAAAAAAAATTGACTGGTAGGTACCTGTTACTTTTTTCCCGTGGGAAAAAAAAATCAGTTTTTTCCCCATGGGAGAAAAAGTGGCATTTTTGCCCCAAAAAGTCTACTTTTTTCCTGTCACAGAAAAAAAAATTTTTTTTTGAATAATTGCAGTACCTATGTCATATGTTTTGGGATATCAAAAGCTCTTAAAATCTGAAATAAAAAATTCAGGGTCATATTTAAAAAAATAAAGTTGATGATGGTGGCCCAAAGACGAAACGTCAAGTGGCATCTTGTAGAGGAGAAAAAGTGGTAACGATAAAGTGAGATACCTCTTCAAATAAGCTTAAAAAAAAATAAAAACGATTTTGTAAAATTTCGGTTTGTTCCGAATATTTTCGGAACTATTCGGAATTTCTCAAATTTTAAAACGGCATTTTCTCTCGTATCTCTAACGGTTACAGACTTACAGATATCCCCATGTTGGCCCTCGAATTTGGAACACCCTGTACAGGGTGAATTTTAGGTATGGAATGTCTATTCAACAAACAAACTTAACTTCTTTTTGTATTTTTCATTGCTATTTTTCATTTTCTTCAACTATGATTATATTTTTCTCCCATTTAAATCTTTTTTTAAACTATTTCTCAAGTTTTTCGATACATTTTTTGTTTATTCCAGGCTCTTGAGTTTTCTCTATGTTTGAAAATTGAAGAGCTTGGAATAAAAATATAGGTGAAAAACTGTCAGAATGTTTAGAAGCATTTTGGAAAGCTTTAGAACAATCCAGAAATTTCAGAACCAATTTAAAAAAACTCCAAAAACTCTCAAAAACCAATTTATATTCCCCAGAAGCACTTTTTAGTGGTTCGAACCATTTTGAAATTTGAAACGCCTCAGAATATGTAGCTTTCAATTTAGAAGGTACTATGGAGTCCATTTAGAAGGCTACAGAACTTCAATAAGCCTTTTGGAAAGTTCAAAACACTGAAAATTTAATTCAGAATTTTCAAAAGCATTCTGTAGCGCTTCAGAAAGTTTTGGAAACCACAGAACGTTCCAAAACATTCATAAACCGATCTAGAACTTCCTGAACCATTTTGGAACAATTTAGAAGTTTGAAACCCATTTTAGGAAGCTCCAAAACAAATACTCTAGAATTTCCAGAAACATTTTGAAAAACGCCAGAATCTTAGAATTCAGTTACCAAACGCCTTTGAGAAGGCTTTTACAAGCAAATTTAAATTGCTATAGAACTTTGGACTTTTACTAAACATCTAAAACAGTTCAAATCCAAATCAGATTAGAAACTTTCAGATCTATTTAAGAACGTTTAGGATTCAATTTAGAGCGTACTGGAAACGTTTTAGAACTCTTTCGAACCAATTCAGAACACTTTGGGGCTTCAATAATAGAGCTCCAAAATACTTTCACAACTCTGGAGTGCGTGACAGAAATCTTGGATCCGTGGTCCGTTTATTCAAAAATCAAAGTCCAATTAACACAAGAATAATTTATTCCACGTTACTAAACACTCTGACACTTATTACTTCACTATACAGGGTGAGTTACTAAGTGCGCGGTCGTCCATATCTCCTATACACGGAGATCGAAGAAAAAACTTAATACAAAACTTGTAGATAAACATGAGTACCTACTACATTCCTAAATTATTTTCCAGTATACAGGGTGGGCCCAATAAGTAGTGGTAGTGGTTATGTTTTTTTGATTGACTCTCCCTGTATATTACGACATTTCTGGATTCTGCGGAAAATTCTAGACATATTTCATGTACAATGTCATATACCTATCTTCAACTGTTTCGAAAATATTGACCATGGAAAATTGATTTTTTTGCATCTTTGACAGACTGTAAAACCTAAACGATTAATTTTAGAGGAAAACCGATTCCACATTCCTGTCTTAGATTTTCATAAGCTATCATTTGACACCAACTTTGAATTTAACCGAAGATTAATAATTTAAGCGGAATTTTGAATCATAGATTAAATTCAAGGTTCTTGTCAAATAATTAGGAAAAACTAAGGCTATGGTCCGAATATAACCAAACGATAACCAAAGTAACCGAATCGGTTGACAGATGGTTACTGAAAATTCCGCAGCCTTATTCTGTAACTTGCGACCGCAGATAATTGCGCAATAGTCGCTGTCAAACACGAGTTTTCTATCATTTTTCTATTCAAAAAAAGCAACTTGCGACCGGTTGCTAGTTGCTATGTAATTGCTGTTTTTAGAGAATAGGCCTGCCGGTTACTTGCGGAATGCGAATATGAAATAAAAAAATAATTGACAGAAATTATGGATAAAACCAACAGAACCGACATCCGATGGCCAGTAATTATTTTGACATTTGGTTAACCAGATTTCAGGAAACCGAGGTCCAAAAGTAACCACTTTTCCAGGAACCAGAGTAATTTGATTACTTTCGGACCGCGAAACCACAAGCCTGGTTATATTCGGACCACAGCCTAAGATAGGAATGTATGATCGGTTTTGCTGTAAAATTGACCTTTTGTTTGGACGCCATATTGCGGTGCGCGAACATAGTTGCCAAAAGAAGAAAACAAAAATTACTAGCGGGCTGTCAACATTAAAAACAAAAGTAACTAAATGATTGATCCTCGCTATCCTTTTTGTTTGTTTACTTTCTCTTTCTGATTCTATAAACAATAAAGCCTAGGACTCATAACCGCGAAATTCGATCTTTTTTGACATTGCTTCGACAATTTGACGTTTTATGCATAAGGGCGAATTCTCATGAGCGTATGTTGACATTTCTGGCGTAATCACATGATAATATGGTGTAATTTGATTGGTAAAATATCCAGCATGGCGAATATTTTACCAATAAAACCCAAACATTTTATCACGTGATTACGCCAAGTATGTCAACCTACGCTCATGAGAACTCGCCCTAAATCTGTGGCATGAATTAAACGTTAAATTGTCGAAGCAATGTCAAAAAAGAGCGAATTTCGCGGTTATGAGTACTAGGTTTAATAAAGGAAACTAAAATTTGGTAAAGGGTAGATATTTTATTATTTCTATTCTGCCCAATGCAAGTTAAAATTGATGGCTGTTCTTTTTAAAAACGATCGTAATAGGCGGCAAATTTAAATTTTAAATGTAATTTATTCAGTAAGTTTTGTTTTTAATGTTGACAGTACGCTAGTGATTTTTTTTCTACTTTTGGCAACTTTTGGCAAATGTTCGCGCACCGCAATACAATGCCGCAATATGGCGTCCAAACAAAAGGTCAATTAACCGTTCAGGTTTTACAATCTGTCAAAGATACAAAAAAGTCAATTTTCAAATGTCAATATTTCCGAAACAGAAGATAAGTATGTGACATTGTACATGAAATGTGTCTAAAATTTTCCGCTGAATCCAGAAATGTCATAATATACAGGAAGAGTCATTAAAAAAAACATAACTTAGTGTTACCACTATCTATTGGGCCACCTTGTATACCTACTGGAAAATAATTCAGGAATGTAGTACCCCTGTTTCTCTACAAGTTTTGTATTTAGTTTTTTTCTTCGATTTCCGTTAACATAGGAGATATGTACCACCGCGCGCTTAGTAACTCACCCTGTATATCCGTAATCTATTCTTGTAAAATCCAGAATAAACGCGATTATCTCTTTGCCCGAATGAGGCAGTATTTTCTAAATTTCAAGTTAGATTCCTCGTTAGATTTTATACACCATGGCAAAAGCGCACGCTACAAAATCTGCTAGACCAATAAGGAAGTTGGTGAAAAACTTTCACTTGGTTTAATAATAGTTATTTATATTACTGGTATGGTATGAGCTTCATTACAGTAACGAGTGGGGAATATTGCCACGACGAGGTAACCACACAAGTGTTATTGTAATAAGCCTTACCGTACGTGTGATATACAACATTTTAGCTACGACCTGCGCAATAGTGACTATTGTCGTTTGTCTATTAAAAATAGGTCTGTTTCTGCAGATACAGACTCAATAACTATTGTGTACTCGATTGTGTGGTTACATTAAAAATAATGACCTCTTACCGCACTAGAGCGATAATGAACCCGTTATGATTCATTACCGAACTAGTACGGTTATAGGGCTCATTACATAACACAAATGAGCAAAAATTAGTGACATAATAGTCACTTATTGTGCAGGTCGTAGATAATAGTTATTTATGTATGAAGAGAATTATGAGGGTGTTAATACCCCAGGCCAAAGTTTGTGTCCCGAGGGCCTTTGGCCCGATGGACACCAATTAATTGCTCGTGGGTATTAATACCTGATATGTAATGCCCGTGGTATATAGATAATTTTATTTCCTGTATTTTGTCCATTTTCATGAAGGAATAAATCATAAACCAAAATTTCTATTCTTTCTCAAAGTTTTACCTATTCAAGGTAAAAGCGAAAGATATGGAAATCCTTAACTCCCGCGCGGGAGTTATGGAATCCTCAATTCCCGCGCGGGAGTTAAGACCCTGTTTATGATTATCGTAACCAAAGGTATTATATGGTTATAAGTTCGGTAGGATATAAAATGACTTATAATTCAGTAGGTATAATTTATGTTTTTTTTTTCTAGGCGTAATGGAGAAGTTACTCACATCAAAATCCAAAATTCGGGCGACTTCTACGATTTGTACGGCGGAGAAAAATTCGCTACCCTTTCCGAGCTGGTGCAGTACTACATGGAAAAACAAGGGCAACTAAAGGAAAAAAATGGCGATGTCATTGAGCTTAAGTATCCAGTGAACTGTGACGGCCCCACTACAGAAAGGTGAGTGATAATCATTTTACATCAACATCAAAGAACAATCTAGTATCTACTAAGAAATATTTACAGCATGGGCAAAAATATTCTTGAGAATTTCCCATAAAAATAAATTAGTATTCCAGCAAAATCTTAACAAATTGCATACAGTTTTGTAATGTTCAATATCTTCAATTTAAAACTGTCAGTTTATTTGAATCGAGTAATTAATCTGTCAGCTGTTTAAGTTTTATCGTGTCGGTGAAAAATAAATTATTCAATTTTCATAATTGGACATTAAAATTTCTAATTCACAACTATTAGATGGCATAGAACATATCCGCGTGGATTAATGAATAGATAAAATTAAGATTTATACTAAAAAAATTAACATTTTAAGCTTCTATATTTGAGTTTGAAAAATTCCAATGGGAAAATACAATATCTTACCAAAACCATTAGCTTAAATAATCAAATAAAGTACATAAACGTATTTAGCATACACACACATTCCATAAATACGTATTTCTTACTACCTACTTAGCAAATAAAACAGTTTAACAACTCCACATTGCTAATTTGTTTATCACCCATCGACTTTATGAGGTGAATATAAATAAATTCTTTGTCCTTAAAAAGTTTACATGTCTGGCGTGACTCAAGTCACGAATTCAATTCCTTATTGGGCACAAAAATAATGTCATTCTTCCTGTCTTAGAGGTTTTATTATATTTATGACTAAAAATCCAAGAAGCTGTTTTAATTATCTTTTTTATTCATTCAATCAACCCATGCGCCACTTGTTCAAATAATATTCGATTAATAAACGATAAATGCATGTCCGGCGAGTCCTTGAATTAACAAAACTTGTCAAGCGGATGGCAAAAATGCAATCGTGGATGAATTATGTTTTTATTGTTACATAATGAATTATCTTCATTCGTATGATTGTATCTGTTCTGTGAAATTATTCTCATTAGTTTTAATGATGGTCAGTTAATCAATCGATGTCAGCCATGGTAGGTCTCTATTTCTTTTACAAGTTTGTTATTTAGGACAATTTGAAACTTTTAACTACATACATACAACACAAAAGTTGTCAATTAGATTAACATTAATTATCATTCGTTGATTTGCATGAGAAGATGCCCCAGCCAATCAACAACCTTTTAATCACATGTCGCGAAAATTTTTCCACTTTATTTATTGACTTGAGTTTAAAATGGACTGCTAATCGCCGATACCAAGCATTCTTTTGGAACTTAATGGAATTTAAATTTCTTGTTGCGATAAAAAACGTCATTTTTATTAGCCTCGATTGGACTTGGATACGATCTTCGGATGGGTAACATTTTTGAGGTCTAAGCTGGTTTCAAGATGTATAATGATTATTTGGTTGCAAACCATTAATGGAAGCATATCTTTCTATTCTAAGTAACTTTTAATAATCCATCAACTAAAAATTACTTCCGTCTGCATCTTTTTTTTTATAACATCCGACACTTCCGTTCCGACAAATTAATGACAAATCGGAACGAGCCCCTTTAAAATTGTGATCGCGCCATCCATTCTTGATCAACTTTTAAAAGGATGTGAGTAATGAGCCTCATATCACGTGCCTTTATTGTCTTATTGTGTCTTTATTTTTTTTAATACTAAATGGTGTGTAAATGGCATTTATAAGAGACTCAAGATTTTATACCTAATCTGATTCGTTTAAACGCTTTTCAAAAAAGGCACTCAGAAGATTCTGCTCCCGCCCAATAGAAAAAAAGTTATGACCTTTCATAGTTTTCCAAAATCTAAATAATAAGCTACCTTCTTACTAAAACGATGAAATTTCAAAATTTTTTTTGTTGAGATTTTGTGTCCTAATGATCCCTCGTGATCCCCTGAACTTCATTAACTGAATTATTCCGAGATTTGGAGCCGAATTCTATGAAAAAAGGCACTCAGAAGATTTTGCTCCCGCCAAATACCCGCGGATTTCCTTAACACGATTTTTTTTCGGAATCTATAGGTCCAATTGAGCTAAAATTTCCAGGGATTGTAGCCCGCCAGTGGGATAAGAATCGCTGAAAATTTCAACTTTCTATCTTCAATAGAAAAAAAGTTATGACCTTTCAAAGTTTTCCAAAATCTAAATCATAAGGTACCTTCTTACTAAAACGATGAAATTTCAAAATTTTTTTTGTTGAGATTTTGTGTCCTAATGATCCCTCGTGATCCCCTGAACTTCATTAACTGAATTATTCCGAGATTTGGAGCCGAATTCTATGAAAAAAGGCACTCAGAAGATTTTGCTCCCGCCAAATACCCGCGGATTTCCTTAACGCGATTTTTTTTCGGAATCTATAGGTCCAATTGAGCTGAAATTTTCAGGGATTGTAGCCCGCCAGTGGGATAAGAATCGCTGAAAATTTCAACTTTCTATCTTTAATACACACCGGGTTTTGCGTGGTTTTTGCCATATGCTTCTTCCCCTTGCTCCTCATACGGAAAATGTCGGATTAAGAACGACGGACAATATGATCTTCGTGATTTTTGGAATAAATTATAATTATGTCATCAAGATAAACCAAGGTGAAATTATGTAGAAAACCTGTCAGAACTTGCTGCGACATAAGCTTTTGGAAACTGCTAGGGGCATTTTTAAATCCAAATGGCATTACTGTAAATTGATACCTAATGCCCTCCATCTGATGTTGAAAATATTGTTAAACCTCAGTGTTAAACGTTTAGACCTTCTTGATAAGCTCGCCTGCCAATATCCACTTTTTAGATCCAATATGATGTAAAAACCGACGCAGATCCCAATTTCTCTAGTGTTTCATGAATTTTAGGTAATCTTACAGGTTCTTCTTTTGTTACCTCATTCAATCTGCGATAATCAACACAGAGTCTTGGCTTTTTTCCGATTTGTTCGATTATTATGGGAGATGAGGAATGGGGTGAAACAGAAGGTTCAGTAACACCAGTAGCCAACATTTCACTGACTTGTTCATTAAAAATAAGTTTTTTATGTTCAGTTGAGGAATATGGTTTCGTTTTGACCACTCTATTTGACTTTAGTCTTATGTCATGTTCAATATTTCGTGTTATTGGTCGTTTCAATAGTTTCAATGATTCATCAAAAAGATAAGAAAATTCTGTTAGCAGTTTCTGATAATTATTTTGAAGCTTTGTATCTAAATGAGTTAAATCAAATTCGGGAACGCTTTGTATAAATGATTTTGAAAAGATGAAGAAAGGTAAATAGTACCTAAGTCTGATACTTGTACCAATATGTATACAAATCGAATAATATCCAAAACAGCTTGTTGTTCTAAAAACCAAGGTAAACTTAATATGAAGTCTTCTGGTAAATTAGGTACCACAAGAAAATTCGACTCCAATATCATGTCCAGAAGCAAATATTTAATCTTGAAAGAACCATGAATGTCAATTTCGACAGGACCACATCCAAAATGAATTGTTCTTATTGTTACTGCTAGAAGGAATTTAGCGGAAACTAAATTACTTAAAATGCTGGCTCCTAGGCTCCTGTGTCGACAACGGCATTAATCTGAAAAGTATTTATTGATATAGGAATTTTTGGAGAATCTATTGGTTTCCCTACTGAATAATTTTTTAGGGTTGGTCTACCGCAGGTTTGCGACTTCCCCTGTTGGCGTTTCCCTGTCGATAGTAAGTTGAGTTTATTATGAAAATGCCAATCACCACAAAATTTACAAACACTAGGTGGTCCTTTCGATCCAGCATTTCTGTCATTTGTAGAATTAATTTCAGTAATTTTTCTATTTGCATTGAACGTATCTTGCATCTGCTCTTTCTGCAAATCATTCTCTATGGCTGTAACTATGTGTGAGAGCTGTTGTATATTATTGAAATACAAACCTTGAATTCTAGAATGAATATTTGGCAGGAATTGTTCTACCAGTAAGTTGATCAATTGTTCTTCAGGCGAATCTGGAAAAAGACTGTAAAAGAGACCCTGTTTCCTGGCAATGAAAACAGAACACATTTCAGATTCTTCTTGATTTTTGCCATAATATTGTGAAGTTAATTTTGTTACAGTGGCAGTACTATTAAATTTTTGTATAAATAAAGTCTTAAACATTTCCCAAGTGAGTGTAAGTTGGCGATAAGGCTGAAACCATTGTGCAGCTTGGCATTTGATTGTGCCTGCTGCAAAATCAACTTTGTCAGAACTCCGAGTTTGCTCTTTATTGAAGATTGATTCCATTTTTAGGATGTAAGCTAATGGTTCTTCAGTATCATTCTCATAAAATGAAGGATTGGGTTTATCTTTAATGTTAATAGCAGAAGCAATTATTGTCTGTACCGCAGACAAAAAGGCATTTTTCATTTCTGTAAAATGAGTTTCCTCTCTTCCTATAACGGAGTTGACTGTATTTTGACCGCATTTGCAAAACAATCAGTATTTGTATCGTTTGATTAGTCAAAAAATGGGTTAAGTGACCGGTGTTGTGATGAAAACTTATAGTCTAGGAGGCAGTGACGATTTTGGGCACTTATTTTCCCAGTCAGACAACATGGATACTCATATATTTTTAGTGGGGGTTTTCCGATGGGTTGAGGCGCAAAATACGTTAGAGCTTACGGAACATAAGGAAAAATTCACTCTTCTAAGAAAAGCCCTCAAACTCAAATATACAAAATAAGGCATGTAAAAAACAAAATTTCAGCAAAACTCAAGTTTTCTTTTAAGATGGAATCAAAACAACTGAATGCAATAATAATCTGAACTCAAATTCTGCATCTTCAAATGTAAACAGTCGATAAATGACTCGTTTCATGTGTATGTAGGTGGTTCTTTGTCGTAATGCCACATTTCTCTGAAGATTAAAGTCAGAATACGTGGGCCCCATTTCACGCTAACTATAGTTGATTTTCGCCTAAATATGGGTGACTAAGAAACAGAATTCTCATATAACTGCATTTGGTGGGCAGGATCAATACTAGATGACCCCTATGTTGGGGTATATTTATTTAGGAAACGATGTATTTATTGGCACTCCCAACAAGTCATAAAGTAGGATTACTCATATTTTTTTTTTTACACAAACAAGCTAAACCTTGAAGCTATTTACTCACTAAATCTCGACCATCAGTTCACGCATTACAGGATAAAGCTTTTAGAAGATTACTTCATGTTGATGTGTTAGTCATATTAATACCATACGAATAGTTTTTTGATTGGACAAAAATTCATTGTGATTTGCTAGAACAATACCCTATTCAGCTGAACAAAAAAAGCTTAAAACAATAGCATAAGCTGGAACATTGGAGTGTAGAAAATGTTAATAAAACGTGATAATTTAGGTAATAGGTAACTTTGTGAATTTACGCATAACAACTAAACAGGAACTTTAGCCCCAAAGAAGCGTCAACACAAATTACCATCAAGCAAGGTTCTTAGCAAAAATTAATAGGAAATAACATAAATTTGACGCACTGAATATTAAAATGGATTTGTTTTTCTCATTGAAATATGACAAGAATGTTAATAAAAATCATGCTTATAGGGATGTTTTACTATTGTATGGTAATTTGCGGACACTGTAAGGTGAATGTAGATCACACGTTCGTGCAAGGGCGCGGAAATCAGGAAGTAGAAATGTTTAATTACAACAAAATACTAGAAAAAGTACCTACACATTTGGATTATAATATTCACACAGAGACATTTCAAGAGAAACTGTGTCTTACAGCTATAGTGTTATGTCTCAAAACAAATAAAAAAACCTAAGTCATAACTTCCTGTGGCTAACAAATACACGCAAAACCCCTGAATTCCTGACCTTATCCTTGAAATAACGCGCAAATTGTAAAATCAGAGCGTGTCCATCTTCGTTTATTATTATAAAAAAAAATCATCAACGTGGTACCGGCCTCCCCACTATCCGCGAAGATTAAAAACAAACATTAATTGAAAGGACCCGACGAAGTGCAACCGGGATAGTCGATTTTTAGCGGCAAAACGGATCGGTCGCGATTTAAAAAAAAAGTCTACATTATTTTCTGCTTTCGTAGCGGATAGTAATTGTACGAGTTTTCTGGGCTATAGAAGTACCGAATAGTGCCCTGGGCGACTTAGTTTAGTACTCTCACACGATGAGATTTACTAGGAATTCGACGCACGGTGCAGATAGTACTTCGATTATTGCCACAGTACCTACCGCTGTTATCATTTCTACTGCTTTGAATGAGTTTAGGAAAGCGTTTGTTTATTTTAGTTATAAGTAAGTACCAACCATTTACTCACCCAATATTTATTTGAAACATTTTCGTTCATGTTATAGGCATTATCAAATTAAAATTTCACTGTTGTATCTTTTATTACCAATTTGGGACCCAAAAGTAGATCAGATTCAAATATCTAATATCAAAAAAATACCAAATTTCGATGAAATATTCTATTGATACCCAAAAAATCGCAATATTTTTGCATAAAGTCTTTTTTTTTTGAATTACCCTGTATATCTCTACTCATATTAAAGTAGAATTTATATTTGATCAATAACATAATATCACCTCTTTCAACAATTAAGGCAAAACCTGAGTAAAACTTAATACCTCTCTAATTAAAATTTTAGCCCTTGGTCATGAGGCAAAAACTTCCCATATTTTTAACATTTTTCTGTGAATATTACCCTTATTATCAATTCCTCTACAATCTACACACACTTTTGTCGATTCTCTATGAGCTCTACATTGAAATTAACATCTCTACAATAATCTAGATTAGTATTCTATAAAATCTACACTACATTATTCTAGATATTCTGTAGATGCAATATTAAGAATAACCGTTACTAAATTTTGATACAAATTTGATTTGAATCCTTGAACTCCTCATCCCAATAAGAAAATCAAAAAAAAAAAAACTTAGCATCTCTTTGTATTTTTATTTATTATTTTTTTTTGTTTTCCCATTTCAATCCTTTTTTTTTTCAATATTTTTATACTTTTCTCAACTCCTTACTCTAGGTCTTTGGTTTTTTTTTTTGCATTTCTTATTCATTATTCTAATTCTTCGTTTATTACAGGCTCTTGATTTTTCTTTATGCTTTTGTTCAGCACTCATTCGAAAACTTGTATAAGTAATTTCAACAATATGGATAACAATCACTAAAACAAGACCCAGTTATGGAATGAGAGTCTAAAAAAAGGGGAAAATTGGAATCTAGCAATCTTATCCCTCGATTAAATTTTCCTCATTTATTTCAGGGTTTAAAAAACAACCTGCACAAGTAAGTGTGGGTTCAAATGCGAAAAAAGTATTGATAAGTAGTTGTCAGGGTCTAATGGTGATAATTTAAGGTCGCCAAGACAAGTCTTACAATCCTTAAAATGTAAAATTCAGTCTCACGCGGTACTACGAAACTGTTACACACTTATACAATGGTTTTATGTATCTTATGGCTTATCCAACAGTAAGTAAATTCATGAGAATTTTTATAAAAGATGAGATCACCCCCCTGTACATTCTCACATTATTAACAATCAAATTAGAGCATATTGTGTGGGATTAAAATAATTATCGGGCAAAACAATAACAGAGGTTGCATTAATATAAATAAGTAATTTGAATTAGAAGATGGGTATGGAACGTGGGAGATCAAAATCATAATAATATACATAATATTTTTGTGCTCATAAATATTGTAACGATCATGGGCGAGATTTTATTAAAATTTAACAAATTTCCTTGATCCTGTAATATCAAGGAATTTAAAACCCATTTGGGAAATCCTCATATACCTATTTTTAAGTAATTCAGATTTATTGTTCAATTATTATTGTCTTGACCTCTAAAACTCCTTTTGTGATTTATTAACGGCGCAGTTATTACATGGACACACTTGTAGAATAAGAAAAATAGGTATCTGATTTTTTATCGGATTATTATTCTCTAGCTATATGTCATCGCTTTAATAACTAATTATATTGGGTTGTTTGTTTTTTACAAATGGTTCTGGTTTCAATACTAACTGGAATTGTACACCCATCAAACATCAAATAAGTACCTACCTATGTAAGATTTTCTATATTTTTGGATTTCTGATTCAAGTTTGTAGAAAGTGAACACTTATAGTACTTCGAGTAAATTTAAATTTTGTCTAGTGAAATAGATTCACAACAAAAAGCTTTTGAAACTGACTGTAACTTACAAACTACACGCTAGAAGTTTCTCTGGAATTTTCGTTAATTCTTGTTGCTTTTAACCTTCCATTAGCAATGGCGGTCGTGACTATTTCAAGTGAGGAGGCTAAAAGATTTTCAGTAATTTTGGGTAGATCTTACGAGTTTTTCTGGGATTTTGACCAACTTGTATACAAATTTTCATCAATTAACCGCTCGAAGTTTAGTTAACTCCATAAGATGTGTACATAATTGAATCTATTGATTTTGTAAGATTTTGAGGATTTTTAAAAAACTTCACGTAATCTTAAAAGATTTTAGATTTATGAGATTTTAGGTGTTTTGATCATTTTAGTGAATTTAGAAACGGTTTTTGTGGCGTTTTTACCAACTAATTTAGGGGAGCCTTAACGATAAATGTTCCATTGGAATTCTGCGAAAATTTTTGTTAATTCCATAGAAATTCCTCGGAATTTCACTAGAAGATTTTATGGAAATCCTCGAAATTCCATTCAAATGACAAATTTGAATAGAAAAACAGAAAGTTCTGGAAATTTTATCATAAGATTTCATAATACTTTTCCGAATTCCACGATAAAATTCAATGGAATTCTTGTACATAAATTCCTCGGAATTATAGTAGAAGATTTCATGAAATTTCGACAGGACAGAATTTCAGGTTATTTCGCAAATATTTTAATTTCATTCCAAACTGTTACTTATCTTATTTCATAAGTGTATCAGTATAAACTGAAAAACTTTATGAATTTTGAGCCAATTGCGAGGGATTTTTGGGTTTACGGAATGATTTCTGAAAGATTCCGAAGGGATTTCGGAGTGATTTCGTGGATTTCGGACAAATTTGTGACACGATTTTGGGGAGTGATTAACCTCTCGAAGATTTGATCAAAGTTCTTTGGAATTCCATTAAAATTTTGAGTTATTCCATAGGAATTCCGCGAAAATTTTAAGTAATTCCATAGAAATACCTTAACATTTCATAAGAAGATTTTATGGAATTCTTGGACAAATTTTTTTCGGAATTACAGTATAGGATTTCATGAAATTCCTCGAAATTCAATTTCAAAATTCCATATTTTTTTTTTTTATCTTTACTAAAATATCCTGGAATTCCACAAAATTTTCATAAAATTTTTCGGAATTTCATTGACATTTCATGTAATTTCTTAAAAATTCCTCGGAATTCACTAAAATTTTATAAGAATATCCACGTTCATAGCCGAAAATTTCTCGAAAGTCCAATGACTTCAAGGAATTTTTCAAAATTTAATTTATTTTCATAAGGATTTTTCGGAATTTTACTGAAATTCTCTTTTAATAGCCAGGAATTTCTGGGAATATTAATGAAATTTCAAGTAATTTCTCAAAAATTCACCAAAATATATTGAAATTTCATGTTATTACTTGGGAATTTTTCGGAATATCACCGAAATTCTATGTTTTTAGCTGGAAATTCCTCGGCATTACTAAAATTCAGTAAAAACTGAAATTTCCTATTGGGAATTTCGGTGTAATTTCATGTAATTGTTTAAAATTCCTCCATGTAATTCATTTAGGATTTCGTGTAATTCGATCGGTATTTCACTGAAATTTCAAGTAATTCGAGAGAAATTAAAATTTAATGTGAATTTTATGGAAACTCCGCAAAAATTTAACATCTAATTCCTTTTTCAGAATAACATAATTATTCTACCGAAATTCCATTAAATAGGGAACTTGCACATCAAATTAAATATGGAATAAATAACAAAACACAATAACAATCATCCTAATAAATGATGCAATTAGGAAAAAAAATTAATATCTTATCTCTGGTGTCCAAAATCTTCAATTGAAAATACCAAATAATTCGAAATTCATGACGCGATCAAAAACGTATTTCTATGGGTCGTGACGTCACAAGGCAGTAATAATCGGGTCGCACCGCTGCCGCGTCATGTGCTGCTGGTATCGCCAATGTCAAATCTATCAAAAACTGCATACATAACAACATAACCATAATCTTAATCTACCTGCTTGAAGTTCGAAGTGTTCGACACTGTGATCGGAATTTTGTTGCCGAGTGACGTCACACTGATCGGTCGTTTCAAATGGCGATGTTTCGAGCGTAACTTCAAATATTTATAAAAAATTAACGGCTGATTTTTAATGCCTGATATTTGGCATGACTATGTCTTTAGTGAAGTAGAACACATTTTTGAATTTAAAAAAAAATTTGCAAGTTCCCTATTATGGAATTCTGAAACTTTAACAGATTTTTGGGGATTCCAAAGGATATTTGGGAATTTTGAAGGAAATATTTTTCAGAAATGTCAATGATTGCGTTTGAAATTACCTATAAATCTAGATTTGATAAAAACATATGGCAACGCTGCTCATGATACAACAAACGTCAAAAAATTGAAATTTCAAAGTAGACCTTGGTTTTTTTGACAATCGATACAAAATGACGTCTTTTTGTTTCAAAGATTACGGCCCGAAGGGCCGGAGTATTAAAATCAGTTAACAATGAACGGGTTCGTTCGGATAAAACTTTTGTCGCATGACACTTTGGCAATATCGACAGATGTCACCTGTCAAATTTGACACATGTTCGACTTTTTCCCCGCTCTACTATAAAAGCTACGAAAATCAAACCCCGGTACAAGGCAGTTTCACGACGCCAACTATCGATTTGTGTCAAAAAAAATTGACAGCTGTCAACGTCAAAAAAGTTTTTTATTTTTTATTTTGCGAATTTCGGGAAAAAAAAGTGGTGGAAAACAATCCCCGGACCCCAAAAACCTTAAATAAAAATCCAAAAAAAAAACAACGAAAATGACATTCCAAAACCTACTTGATAAAACTAAAGTTTTTCTCACTTACACCGTTAAAACACTGGAAATTTTTGGTGGAAAATGAAGAAAACTCAAAGCCTCGTACTTTAAATCAGTTTTCCCGACTGAAAAAGCCCCGGTAAAGTGAAAATTCGAAGAAAAACTGAATAAAAATGTAAATACGTTAATTGAAAATGGCCTACTGTCAAAAATGCTTCCTTGATTGAAATTAGCCACAAGCGGTGTTGCCACATCAAAAGCACAATAAATGGGATTTTGCTAATTATGGCATTTAAAACTAGAAATTTTTACTAAAAAATAAAGAAAACACAAAACCTCGTATGTTAAATCGCTTTTTTCCATTAAAAACCCCCGGAAAAGTCGAAAATTCGAGAAAAAACTGACAAAAAATCACAAAACGTCACTTCAAAATGGCCAACTAAAAAGCAACGACGTTGCCACATCTCATCTCCGAAAACAAAAATAACATTTTAAAAGGTTTTTTTTTTTTGAAATTCAATTTAATAATTAATTAATAATGATTATAATAATTAAAATTCCTCAAATAAATCATAGGAAACTTGTTTTTAATTTAATTTCAATGAAAATGACATTACAAGGTTTCTTTATTGATTATAGTGAGTAAGACAAAGACAACGATAAAGTAGTATATGTTTGCAAAAACCACCGTTTTCTGAAAAAAGTAAAAATCGTAAGAAAACCCCATAGAAAATCAACATTCCAAAGTCAATTTGATAAAACTAAAGTTATTCCCGACTCTTTGATCGGACGCTAAAAATCGCATTTTAAATACTCCCGGTTTTTAATTGGCTCTAAATTATCCGCTGACTAATAGAATTATAGACTGAGCCCCGTGATTAAAATAACTGTAGTCCGTCGGGCTCGCATATAACTCTAGCCCTTCGGGCTCGTATTACTCCGGCCCTTCGGGCCGGTATTACTGAGTATCCCAGATTGACAGATTTTTGTCGTGGAGGCGCGGGATTGATTGAAATAATGTTGTCAGATTTTTCTAAATTACATTGAAATATGGAAAATTGGAATTCTTTTGTGTAATTTGTGCATTATTATTTTAATTAGAAATCAGGAATAAAAAATTGAGATTGAATTTTCAATTTTTTGGGGGAGGATTAGCCTCCCCTGTCTGACGAGCCGCCACTGTCCATTAGTCGCGCGTGTATCTGAGAGATACATGCCTATTATTTTTGCAAATAAATCAAAAAGGAAAAACCCTATAATATCATGGCTTGTAGTAGTCCTTAGGTACCCTATACTAATCACTTTCCCAAAATTATATCGTCGTATACCTCTATTTGGAAATTTGGAATTTCCAAAAAACTAGGGGTACGCTCGGCTTTGTGCTTGAATGATACAACGCGACTTTTCTTATTACGTACCAGCGGTGCTCCTCAATTGTAACTGTTTCCTTGGTATTTTTTTCATATAAATATTATGGTACAAGAGGCCATCTTAGGTGAAGATGGAACTCGATGAAACAAAATTCCTCCCAAGCTGACTCGGAAGAGACCACATAGTATGGTAAAGCTGCCGGGCGTTGTTGGCGACTGCGAAAACAGAATCCAACTTCTGGAATCTCTTTTTCAGTAAAAAGTGATTGTTGAGTACACGAATAAATACATAGAAATTGTAAAACCGAAATTAATCAGATGGTTCAATTTTTCTGTCAATGATTTAGTCCATGTATCTCTGTGATACAGCGCGACTAATGATGCTATAAAAACTCGCGCGCCTAATGGAGGGTTAAAGAAAACTCTTTAATCCAAAAGTCTAAAAATAAAAACCGGTATCGGCTTATAATAGACAATAAATTAAGTTTCTAACATCGCAATTTGCTAAGCGAATTTTCTAGTTAGTGCTTATTGGGTTTTCATTGCAGCGAGAACGTTTACTAATTTTTTTCCAGTACAAATTAAATATTGTAAGTATAATCATTTTATACTTGATTGACAAAAACCTATAATCGAGTAATTAATTTTCCCAAGATTGGTAAACCGCTAAAATCCTTGTTGACGGAAAAATTAATCAGAAGTCAATTAAGTTTTCAGTGTCAAACATCTAATAGATAATCTAAATTTACGCCACTCGGGATGTGGTTTAAATTGATTGCTAGATTAAATATAACTAACAGTTGTTGATCGAACATCCTTGGCATGGAAAAATGAGTATCGTTTTATTTAAATTAAAATAATTGCGACCTGTTTAACCCAATTATTATAAAGTAGCAAATTCTGAATATTATTGCGACGTTTTCTTGGTAAAACATTCCGCACATTCCTAAACAACCGCAAAATGGTCTTAAGTTACCAGAGTGATATTATATTCTGTGTAAAAATATACTCTTGTGTGCCAATTATCTTTGAAATCCATATTTTATGGGAGTCAGGTTTTTTCTGAAAACACTGTCACCTTTAATGCAAGTTTAGAATTTTTTTTTTTAATTGCTTAGGTTTTAGCTAAAACATGCTAAAATTTCATAAAAGTTAGCCTTAAAATAACTTAGCTGTGAATTTTTAAGCGTGATTGCTACAGAGCATTGAAAAACTTCCCACTGGATTAAGCCTTAAGTTTTGTTGAAAAAAGTGTCACTTTCAGTTTCATTGCAAGATTAGATTTTTTTTTTTCAATTGCTGAAGTATTAGGTAGAAGAACTTGCTGAAATTTTACAGGATTTGGACTTAAAATAACTTAGCAGTGAATTTTCAAGTGCAATAGTTACAGAACATGCAAAAACTTCCAAATGGATCAACGCTGATGTTTTGAGTTTTTTTTGAAAAAACTGTTGCTAAAAATTATGAATACATTATTGATTTCATAGAAAATCCAAAGATTGAAATAAGGCATGCAAGAAAAATACCCTTTGCTATACGAGATGAAGTGAAAAAATAATTGGAAAATATGATTGAGTTAGGTGTCATTAAGCCCGTCACAAAACCTATTCCTGCAGTCAGTCCGTTCGTAACTGTTAGGCAAAAAGGTAAATTAAGAATCTGCATAGATCGTACAGATGTTAAAAAAAAACATTTGAAGAAGCCATTATCCGCTGAAAACCATGGAAGAAATTTCAGCGCAAATACGTGGAGCAAAATATTTCACACTTTTAGATTGCAAACGAGGGTTTTCGCAAATAAAAGTTGCAGAGCAGTCTTAAAAATATCTCACGTTTTCAACACCATGGGGGCGTTATAGTTGCACTCGTCTACCATTTGGAATCTGTTCAGCACCAGAGGTATTTCAAGAAATAATGAGTTCCTTGTTAAAAAACATTCCAAACACTCATTGCTCAATGGACGATATTTTTATTTATTCCGACTCCCAGGAAGGTGTTGAAAAAATTACTAAAAAATTAATGGAAACATTGGAAAATTTTGGATTGCAACCTAATAAGGAAACATGCATTTTCAATGTTGTGTTGAAAACGTGAGATATTTTTGAGACTGCTCTGCAACTTTTTTTTGCCAAAACCCACGTTTGCAATCTAAAAGTGTAAAATATTTTGCTCCACGTATTTGTGCTGAAATTTCTTCCATGGTTTTCAGTGGCTAATGTTTTCTTAAAATGTTTTTGTTAACATCTCTAGATCTATGCAGATTCTTAATTTACCTTTTTGCCTAACAGTTTCTAACGGTCTGACTGCAGGAGTAGGTTCTGTGACGGGCTTAATGACACCTTACTTAACCATGTTTTCCAGTTCTTTTTCACTTTCACTTTCACTCTCGTATTTTTCTTGCAGGCCTTGTTTCAAACTTTGGATTTTCTATGAAATCAATATTGTATTCATAATTTTTCAAACAACCCAATCCTGTGTGTCTTGCAGGAATGTACACGTACAATTAAACCTAGTTCGTGACAGGATTTTCTTCCTAGAATGGGCGGCACCTCTTCATTGACTACCTTAAATATCATCTCTACTTTATTTATCGATATAACATTTCACTTGTGCTTCACCTATTACAGCTATTTTGTCATGTAGTTGGACAAATTCCCAGGTTTTCGCATGAATTTTAATTTTCATAAGAAATTCGTCAAAATTTTCGATTCAATTTGGAGAAATTGATATCTTTCAATAAAAAAACATTTAGTTTAGGGATAAAATATTCTTCAAATTTACCCTTTATTACGCTAATATTCTTCTTCTCATCATAAGATAATCCAAAATTATTGAATATTTCTACAGCATCTGGGCTAATGGTAGCCATAAATAATGTAGCTGCTTGAACTTCTTTGGGTTTCTTCGATAATTGTGTAGCTATAGCGTACCATTCGAACTGTTTTATCCAATTTTTCCATTCTCTTGCGATATTTTCGGATTTTAAAACAAGGTGCTTTGGAGGAGGTACACCAATAACTCCAGATTCGTTATTTGTTGGTTCTGACATATTTATTTATGCTGGATTCGTTATTTCTGACACCATGTAACGATAAGTTATACTTTTATAAGATAATTTTCATTGTGCAGGGTGATTATTATATAAATGTCACCCCCTGCTAATTTTTTCATTTGACGTTTTTGACAGAAGTGTTAGATACAAAAGTTTTAAGAAAAGAAATTGTCAATTTTTTTTAACTATAAATCAGTGTTAGGCATACAGGGTGCGTCAAAAAAGTGCAGCAGTGTAAAGCTACATTTTTTCAAATGGAACACCCTGTATATTGTGCGCTTATTTGTTAGTCCCCTTTAACCTGATTTCAACAATATACGGTTTGATATGTTCGTCTTTCGGTTTATCTCCAATAGTTAATGGGAAAAACGCGAAAATCCCTTCCTAGATCTCTCATGTTATTTTTTTTTTTAAAATAATAATAACTTAGACATCTGGATTTATTACAATATTTCACCTTGTATATTAATGAATAAAATTTGAACAATAAAAATTCTCTAAAGCCCTAATGGTATAGTTTTTCTTTTTTCAATATGAAACCTTGAAACGGGTTTTCATGTTTTTTCCTATAACTATTGAAGATAGACATGTCAAACCGTATATCGTTGAAAGCAGGTTAAAAGGGACTAACAAATAAGCGCACAATATACAGGGTGTTTCATTTAAAAAAACATTACTTCACACTGCTGCACTTTGTTGACGCATCCTGTATGCCTAAAACTGACTTAGTTGGAAACTTTTGACAATTTCTTAAAACTTTTGTATTTGACACTTGTGTCAAAAAATAATTATTGAATACAGGGAACATAAATATACTTAACCACCCTCGAATATTGCAAAAACTCCCAACTGGATCAATACTGGTGTTATGAAGTTACTGGACTATTGAGCGCATTGTAAGTCAGCATGCAATGTTGCGAGATTGTGCAATATTCTTTCAACTCTAAAGATTTATGTCTTGATTATTTTATGAGAAATCCTGGATCGATTATTTGTAAACAAAATCAAAAATTCGAATCAAACGATCTGGAACAATTTATCAATTAAAATCGAAGAAAATTGAATTTTGAGTTTCAATTTTGATTGTTCCTGGCTCTTGATTGGATAAGTTCTATTTCCCCAAAACTATACTCACTGAAATCCAACCAACAGCCGGAAAATAATCCCAAGTTGATTTTTGAACTAAAAGATTAAAATTTTAATTATTTCCGTTTATTAATGTTTTTGTGAACATTGATTACTAACCATCCTAGAGCTATAAGGTCTTGAAAAAATAAGTCTTAACTCTCTTGGAGGTAAAATTTAACTTTTAAAATCCTTTTGCCACCTATCTCTAGAGCTGAAATTATACTAGAAATTTCTAATCATTCTAGCCTGCTGCATGTTACATAATAAAATTTAAAAAGGACACATGACAATAAAACCCAATGCTTCGATAATCTCGTAAGAAGAAAACCTGATTTAACTAATTCCATATTCTATACCTTCTTCTATTTTATGATGGTGTCAAGGATTATCTGCTTATATATGGCTTCAAGATTATAATCTTAGATACCTATAAATTCCCCCAAAAAAATTCCCACAGAGTACAATATTGTAAAAACCTAATATACATACGCGCTAAATAATTGCAGTATTATCTACAATTTTTAAAAAAAAATCCCTGGCATTTCACTATTTATAATTCCATGTAAAAAATGCACAACACAATAATTATCTTCTAAAAATAAAAACAATTTTTCCGGGATCCACACTGTATTAGATTGCACCTTGAAAAACTAGGTATTATACTCGCTAACTCTGGTTAATTGTAAGTATCAATTATGTCACCTTTAAAGGAGACCGTTTCGAACAAACTTGTTTTTATTTCAGTGCATTAAATATAGACGACTAATAAATGTGGTTTTGTTGCAGATGGTTCCATGGGCATTTGTCGGGTAGAGACGCGGAAAAATTGATTTTGGATAGAGGCAAGAATGGTAGTTTTCTTGTGAGGGAAAGTCAATCGAAACCCGGCGATTTTGTTTTGTCGGTTCGAACTGATGATAAAGTTACTCACGTTATGATTAGGTGTACACAGGTAAGTCAAAGATTTGTTGAACTATAGGTATAATGATTTCGTTTCACTTTCTTTTAAAGTCATGCTCAATTTAACGTTTGCTCAACCATAAAATAAGCATTATTGTTCAATTAGCTATTTAATTTATTAGAAAAGGAAATCTATTTTAATTCCCGAATAACCATATAAATCATGAATTATTAATGTCCGGAACCGCAATTATGGCACTCATATATTTTATTCTTTGTCCAATAGGATAATAAATATGACGTAGGCGGCGGCGAACAGTTTAACACTTTGGCTGAATTGATTGAGCATTACAAGAAAAATCCAATGGTCGAAACTTCTGGCACGGTTGTACATTTGAAACAACCGTTCAACGCTACCAGAATTAATGCTTCTGGTATACATTCTCGAGTTAAACAATTACAGGTAAGATCTTCTAATATTTTTTGTAAAAACTTTTATTGTTGTTATTTTACCAAGTGTCATCTTAACCTTGGTATTACATCAAATAGGTAATAGCCTAAGACCTATAAGAGCTCTTTCAGTTCAAATTGTGATTATTATCGGCTCTTGATTGGTTCTTATAGAGGCAATCAAGATCCGGTTATGAAAACAATTCTAATTAAAGTGTTTTGCAAACTTGAAAAATGGAAACTTTGGTGTCAATCTTATATAAGTGGCATTCCAAGTTCTGCAAATAGCCAATCTATAGTTTTTGATATGCCGATTCACTTCTCTAGAGGAACCAAGAGCTCTTTTAGTTCAAATTGTGATTATTATCGGCTCTTGATTGGTTCTTACAGAGGCAATCAAGAGCCGGTAATGAAAACACTTCCAATTCTTCTTAAAGTGTTTTCCAAACTTGAAAAATTTCAACTCTGTTAATAATTTTATGTCAATCTTTTCTAGTTGTAGAGGTCCCAAATGATCATTTATTTTCAATAATCGAATTTAGTTTTTCAATAAATATATTCATATTGACTTATATTGATTGAATTTTTTCGATTTCAGTCTGAACATGGACCAAACAGTTTTGGCAAGGCAGGTTTCTGGGAAGAATTCGAATCGTTGCAGCAGCAAGAATTCAAACATCTTTATTCGAGAAAAGAGGGCAGCAAGCCAGAGAATAGGAATAAGAATAGATATAAAAATATATTACCATTCGACGATACAAGAGTAAAATTGAAAAACGTCGACGCCTCCGTATTAGGGGCAGATTACATAAACGCAAACTACGTCAAATGGAAAACGGACGATTCAGTGGGAGGAGAAATGGGTAGCGATCCGAGCGGTAAAGTCTATATTGCCACTCAGGGTTGTCTCCCGTCTACTGTAGCCGATTTCTGGCAGATGGTCTGGCAGGAAAATTGCAGGGTAATCGTGATGACCACCAAGGAAACTGAACGATTGAAAAATAAATGTGCAAGGTAATAATAATTGTTTGAATATAAGTTTTTTTTTTATCAAATCAAAATATTGTCTATATAGGTATTGGCCTGATCAAAATTCTTCAAAAGATTATGGCGATATAGTAGTTAAAAATTTATTGGAATCTTCCACGCCACACTATACGCTTCGAGAGTTTTTAGTCTGCATGCAAGGCACTAGTATAGAAAGGAAAGTTTACCATTATCACTTTACTGCCTGGCCGGATCACGGAGTACCATCAGATCCTGGCTGCGTCCTAAACTTTTTGGAAGAAGTCAACAAACGACAAGGAGAGTTAACTAAAGAATTACCTGATAATCAACCTCCTGGTGCCATTTTGGTACATTGTTCAGCAGGTATAAATTGCCAATATTTTTTATTTTTTTTATGTATAATTAATTCATCTGATTGTTGTAGGTATTGGTAGGACAGGTACATTCATAGTGATCGATATGATAGTGGACCAATTGAAAAAGTACGGCCTGGATTGTGAAATCGACATACAACGCACAATACAAATGGTTAGATCTCAACGTTCCGGAATGGTCCAAACTGAGGCCCAGTATAAGTTTGTCTATTTAGCTGTGGAACACTATATTGAAACCACATTGGAACGATTAAAGGCCGAAA
Source organism: Ceutorhynchus assimilis (assembly GCA_917834065.1). Lineage (NCBI taxonomy): Eukaryota > Metazoa > Arthropoda > Insecta > Coleoptera > Curculionidae > Ceutorhynchus > Ceutorhynchus assimilis. The sequence goes on from OU892281.1 coordinate 14,382,860, forward strand.
AAGTAAGTACATTGGAGAAAGTATAGTACCTACTCTCACTTCTCAGAGAAGATAAATTCAATTATTTCAAATTGTGAATTCAATTTTAGAATATAGGGAAAATAAAATTCGGATTGTGAAGTTGAAATTCAGAAAAGCAAAATTTTTTAATGTTTGATACATTTTTTTTTCTTCTAGAAATCAATACAATCTGGCAGAGAGTACACCAACATTCGGTACAGCAGCGATATGGGCAATCTAGGCAGCACATTATCCAGTAGTTTGAACAGTATGGGATCTTTGAGCCGGCCTGCCAGTACCACGCATTTTCCTCAGTCGCCCAGTCCTGTCGTGCTGCGTCCGGAAGCTAAAAAACCCCAAAGAGTCGTCTCGGACATACCGTTGCCCAGGTAAGAGTTTTTTGATGGGGCAATATTTAATTTTCTGCTTCTAGTGGCTCATTTTGTTCCAACAAACAATCATTATTGTATGTTATTAATAAAATTATTAATTATTTGCTATCTAGTTTACAAAGTTGTAAAATTACACTTGACACTTAACAACACAGAAATCACACACTCACAATTTTCGTATTTCTTTATTAGTTCAGCACGAGCTCATCAAGTACCTACCTGTTTCAGGCTCATATTAGATGTTCAGTGTCGTGTGTAACATAGAATAGAAACCTATGTAGAAAACGCATTTTGACGACTGAGCTTATGTGTGGTGTCTCGCCTCTCGCACGATTTTTCGTAAGTTGACATCAATGAAATTTTTTAATCATTCAATAAATTAATCATATTTTTGTGGTTTCATGGATAACCCGCACATTTCTCATAGTAATTAACTAATCAATTGTGTGTAATATTAAGTTTTTTTTTTGTGTGGTTTCTGGCTAAGTTGTCAACTTACTTACTATTTTTTACTTTTTGTAACCAACTTTATTTTATAATTGATTTGGGTATGTGTGTGTGTTGGAGGTGTTAGTTGCACCGAGACCGAGGTTGATCTATTGTACCCCTCATTCTGCTGCTAAGTTTGGGTTTCTTGCTCAAATCAGCCCTTTTAGTCCTAGGTTCTTTAGGAATTTCAGGATATCTAGCGGTTCCAGGGTTGGAATGTCTTCCAACCAACCAGAGAAGAGTTACTTTATTTTGTTTTCCCAGCTCATTTAGTTTCTGTAGACATTCCCATACTACCTCAGAATTGATGACTGGGGATCTCAATGCTTTGATAGCTACTTGGCTGTTAGACATTACAATCTCTCGTTTCCGATAACTTCTGTTCAGGTTGAACTGCACGCATCTTCCGATCGCATGAGGTTCCGCTTGAAATATGCTTGGTGATTTTCCCATTAGCTCCGAGTATCTGCTCCGTGGCCCGAATACTCTGGCTCCAGTTCCCTCAGCAGTTTTAGAACCGTCTGTGTACCATTTGATGGTGGTTGCTTTAAGAAATTGGATAGATTCCATGTTCCATCTGTTTTTGTTTTTTTTACTTAGTTCGATGGAAAAGTTTTTCTCGAAACTGAATTTATCAACAATCACATCTTTTGGTAGATCCATGAGGTGTGCACAATTTGGGAGATGAAAAGTTCTGCCAAGGTACGTGGCCCTTTGTAGACCTATCTTCTCCAGTCTGAGACATGATCCACTGGCAACTTGCTTCACTATTATGTGGAGTGGTGTGAGGTATAGAATGACTTCTAGTGCCGCGGTTGGGCATGATCTCATTGTTACTGTTATACGGAGACACGCGAGTCCGTGCACTTTTCCTAGCTGTTAGTAGCTGGGTTCGGCTATATCAGGCTACCGCTCCGTAGGTGATGATAGGTCTCACTATGAACGATGTGAGGCATATAAGTCTGAACGACTTTGGAAGAGTGGCGTCCTTTTTTCCTGCATTTGAGATGAAAGTTACTCTAGCTAGCTCTTCTTCATTGACTGGATATGTATCCGGTTGCTAAGCTGTATCTGATGAGTCAGATTAGATATGGCATGATTTCATTTTACCCTTTTTGCAGCAGGGCTGGAAAGATGCTGTCAACTCCAGGCGACTTTATTCAAATTAAATAAAAAATTATAAAGTATAGGCATCGTCCACGTATAGGCAATTATTGTCGATAATTCTACAATTATTATTATTAAAAATTCCTATTGTTTTCCAGACCTCCAGATGAAATGGTAAAACCGATGCTCTACGAAAACATTCCAGGAAATTCTGGCATACATTCGTGTACGGCTCCGCCGCCTCCACCAAGAAAAACATGACGTCAAAGTTTCTTCTAGTTCACACTTTGTACCTCTTTTCGTGGCGTTTATAAACAATATATTTCGGCACCCCAGACTGTTGTGCTGTTCAAGCTGCATTGTGATAGATTATAGACAGCCTAGTTATATTAACTTGTTCTAAAATGGTGCTGCAAGTTTAGATGTAAAAAAAGTTCTAATGGTGTTGTGTATTGCCATTTAAATATTTCGCTTGAAGAGTGTAAATGTAATAGCTTGAAAATTGAGACTGATTTAAAAAAACCGCATAATATATTGAATTAGTATGTTTAAGCTTGTGTCATTATTTCATTTCTAGCTAGTCCCACACTTCTGCTTCATTATTAATTATTGACAATAATTATTTTGTTGCGTAATGCTGCATTGTCAAACGAAAAACAAAAATCCGAATTTTAAATTTGTGAGCCAAAATTAATAAAATTAAAGATTTTTATCATTGTTGGTGTGTTAGAAAAATTTAATATTTATGAAGTCAACAACAGCACCTAATGTTTCTCTAGAAATATTAAAAATATGAAAGTTTGAAACAATAATAATATATTTATTAAAAAAAGACAACTAATATTTTAGGTACTAATGTATTTTGGACGAGTTATTGTTGAAATGTATAAAACAAGTGATAATTTTTCGTGATTTTAATTTTCTAGTATTTTCATTCAAATTCTTTGTTTTTTTACATTATTTAGGTACTTTCTACAATCATTTGTATTATTGAATCTCGATTCTTCAATTTAGGATGGAATAAAAACTCTGGATTTCTCGCAATGTCAACGTTTTGTGTTTAATTAAACACTTCTTCAGGACTACAAAAAACAAAGCAAAAAACAAATAACATATTGTGAACTTATCACACTGACAACAAATTAGAAGTTCGTTTCTACTAGAGTTTTTATTCCGTCCTAAACAGAAGAATCGAGATTCAATAACAATTTTTGAGGACACGAATTACTATCTAAGAAATTGTTTGTATTATTATGGAATGATAAAATTGCAGTTACATTTTATAGGAATTAAGCCTCTATGTTGAATAAAAGATATAAAATAAAATATTGAGTTTTATTTCGCCCAAGTATTATTTAATAGCTTCTTTCGATTAGAATTTTCAAAAATTTTGAAAAATATCTTCAATTCTCAACTTGGGGTGAATTTTTCGTCTTTAGTGAATCACGTTCAAAGTACCTACCCAGTGAAAGGAAAGTTTCTGGAAATTTTCTGGGAATGGGAATATTTGAATGTTTCAATCATAGGTTCTTATCTTTGATTCAATAAAATCAGGCAGTGGCGCGATGTGCATAAGCGATACTTAGAAGCCCGGGCATGAAGGGGGCTGGAAAGGCCCCCTTCAAGTACAAATATATATGTTTTTTTTTGTAATGCTTTAAAATAAAATTGAAAAATACCTATAATGACCGATATCGATCGATTGAATGAGGAAAATTCAAGAGCTTGGAATAGAAAAAAATATTCAAGAATTTGAATGAAATAAGGGTAAATAGGTATTTCCTCTTTAATTTCAAATTTTTTTTTCTTTCAACTTTTAGGAGTATTAGGCTCTTGAATTTTTATCTGCTTCAACAAAAGCATACCTACCTACAGAAAATTTAACCTGGAATAAAAGTAAGCAGATTAAAAACTAAACAATTAATTTTGAAGACTATAGTATGTTGTTGTTCATTATTTTATTAAAAAACTCAACAAAACACAAAAATAACCAAAAACTCCTATCATTTTTTACCCTCCACCATGATAATATGATAGCCAAACTTTGTCTTCACAGGTGGATCAGTATAAATTGGACTGTTAACTGTAGATATGGGTAAAGCGAAGGCAGCATCCTGGAAAGGCCCCACCATAGAACCGCGCGTCATCCATCCCAAATCACCTCCGGATCTCGCCTTGTCTTCGCTGTAAGTGGCAGCAACTTCTGGAAACTTTTGTCCGGCTTTCAGCTTTTCCAACGCTTCCAGGCATTTGCTTTGTTTTTCGCACAAGATGTGTCTCACTTTTACCGCTGTGCCACCTTTTTTCTCTTTACCTAAATTGGGAAATAAAGAATAAGGGAGTGTTGTTGGAATTTTGTTGTTTGAGGGTTTTGTCTTTGTTGTATATCTAATGAGATATACAAGGTAATGACCTTATTTACTGTGTTTCCTATTTATTTACTTATGTTGTATGTCATGTTGTCAGTTATTGTCATATACCGGGTGGGGCACGAAAAACTTTCCACCCAGGTTTTCTCAGGTGTTAGGCGTTTAATCAAAAATCGCTCAGACTCATCAATTTTTGTTTTTTGGGGGACACACAGGTACCCCAAAAATTTCAAAAGGAAAGAGCGGTCGAGTGATATGTCATTTGATAGCTATTTTCATTGAGATTATATCCCCGGAGTTTTAAGTTGCTACTATTAACCCTGCCGAGATGGCGGCATGTCAAAGTTAGGGTAAATGCTTTTTTTCGATAATCTAAGCTGTACTTGTACTTTACCTGTCACACCTATGCGTAGGTAACAGGTTAAAACCACACAGCATTTTTCCATTGATTTTTCCTAACTTTCACAAGCCGCCATTTAGACAAAGTAAATAGTAGGAACTTGAAACTTCAGGGATATAATATTAATGAAACTAGCTATCAAATGATGTATCACTCGACCCCCCTTTTCATTTGGAATTTTGTGGGTACCTAACACCCCCACTTAGGGGTTCACAGGTAGGGGGTGAAAATACCAATAAAATGTGTCCCCCAAAAAACAAAAATTGATGTGTCTGAGCGATTTTTGATTAAACACCTAACACCTGAGAAAACCTGGGTGGAAAGTTTTTCGTGCCCCACCCGGTATAATATCACAAGAGAAAATTTGTCGGCAAAATTTTCGAAAGGTATGAAAGTTTGTTGCTTGGCAATTTCGTGAATGACATTTTTGACAAAATCACGAGCCGTCAGGCGAGTGATTTTAGGTCTGTTTCTGCAGAAATCACAAACCAGTCAGAGTGAATTTCACTGGTTGAAACTAGTTTTCTGACTGTTTCTGACTGTTTTCAACCAATGAAATTCGCTCTGACTGGTTTGTGATTTCTGCAGAAACAGACCTTTTATCAAAAATGTCATGAGCAAAATTGCGGAAAAGCAACAAACTTGAATAAAACCTTGAGAACAATTTTGCTTATACAATTTTTTCTCGAGTGGTATTTGTCATGACTATTTTACGTAAGATTTTGAAAATAAATAGAATGCAATAGTTATTTATGATATAAGTGCTAAAAGTGACATTTTATTTTGTGAAAAGGGAAGTTTGGGACACGACGCCGAAGGCGGAGTGTTCCATCCCTTTGAACAAAATAAAATCACTTTTAGCACGAATATCATACACTATTTTTTCTACAAACACTCTTTGAAAGTCCAATTAACGCATCCTTGCAATCCTCAATTTCAAATCTTTCATCTAATTTATTTATGAAATAGGTTGCTGGCAAGAAAAAAAACGAATTTGTTTATTTTTATTTGTCATCTCTGTTTGTCATTGTTGATTAGTAACGTCAAATAATCACGAATTTTTGCTTAAGGTTTTTGCACAATTTTTGGTTTTTGCGTGGTTTCATCCAGTTTCATTGTGGTTTATTTTCTGGGCGATGGAAAGTGATCAAGACAATGAATTTCTCCCGGCGGAAATTGAAGAAGCTGCCAATAAAGCTACTTTTGAATTATTGCCTAGCAAGTCAAAGCAACAGTACGAGTTTTCATACGATCGTTTCTTGAAATGGTGTGATGAAAAAAAGTGGCAAGGAGGCCAGTGAAAAAGTGCTCCTTGCATACTTTGAAGAAAAATCAAAAATATGGAAATCTTCTACGCTTTGGTCAAATTACTCAATGATAAAGGCGATGATGAACATAAATAATCAGGGCATAAGCAGATTTTACAAGCTTGTAGCTTTTTTAAAGCGAAAGGGTGAAGGATATCGACCGAAAAAGTCAAAAGTATTGCGGAGTGAACAAATCGATAAATTTCTCGCAGAAGCCCCGGATGAAATACATCTTATGCGAAAAGTTGCCGCAATTTTCGGTGTATTTGGAGCTTGCCGTCGAGAAGAACTTTGCAATTTGACATTAAATAACATTGAAGATTTGGGAACTTCATTAGTTGTGCATATACCAGACACTAAAACTAATGTGCAACGAAATTACGTTATTAGTGGTACATTGTATATAAACTACTATAAGAAGTACCTATCCCTTCGACCAGCGGATATCAATCACTCAAGATTTTTTATAAAATACAGCAATAATAAATGTGCCAAGACTCCAGTTGGAATCAACACATTTGGTAAGATCCCTGCCGAAATCGCTAAATTTCTGAATTTGCCTGATCCCCATCTTTATACTGGACATTGTTTCCGACGTTCCTCAGCGAGTTTGTTGGCGGACTCTGGTGCTAATCTTACTATAATCAAGAGACACGGTGGATGGAACTCTAACAGTAGCGGAGGGGTATATAGAAGACTCGCTACAAAATAAAAAGAACATTGCGGATCAAATTCTGCCCAAAACTTCGGAGAATTACATTGCTCTTTGCCCTCCTGGTACAAGTTTTACCAAAATAAATTCAGTAACTGCTACCAACGAGTTTGGCCATGGAGTTTCTTATTCTAATTGCAGTTTCGCTAATTGTACGTTTAATTAAATAAATATTTTATTTTGATTTAAAATTTCCTATGTTTTTATATTTTCTGATCAGCGCTAAAAGTGATTACTTTTAGCACTAGTGCTAAAAGTAATCACTTTTAACACCAGTTTCATAAAATGGCATTTTAGACACTGACAGCATCCGTTAAAAATGACACTTTTAGTGACGTTTGTAGAAAAAAATATTTACTGCCGGTGTAATACACTCTAGTGAAATAGTCAGGGATAATACCACGAAAGCTTCAAAATTATCTGGTTCATTTTAAAGTTCAAGTGGTATTTACAGGATTATTTCATGTATGAGAGTGCAAAAAATATGGAAATAAATATGTATTAAACGATTTGGACATCTTAACAATCGATACAAATAAAGGGTTGCTATCAGGAACCATTTGTTTGTATCAAAAATTAGCAAGACAACCATGTATACAATAACATGGGAGAATTATCGAATGTAATACCACAAGAGGTTTCAGGATTACCGGATAATACTTTTAACTGTCACGAAACGCCTCCTCCTTCGGAGTCGTGGTGTTGCTGCGTAACGCGTTGAGTGTCAGGTAAAAGTATTAGATAATCCTGAAACATCGAGTGGTATTCAAAAGATTATACAACGAACTAAACTTTGATACTTTATTAATTTTTATTATTATTAATGACAAATGAACAATATTGCCACCAAGCGCGAAAATCCCAAAAGGCTTATCACTTATTAAGCCTCTCGTGTCATATGGGAATAATGTACAGTGAGTTTTATAATCGCTGTAATTCTCACTAGTTAAACAAATGGAAAAGAGAATTTTCGCTGTAATTCTGAAAATCGTCACTTGTCTTATGGGATTTCTATTACATGAGTGTAATAATCAGAATAATCTGTACTGAATTTTAGCTTATTAATGGCCGTTTGCACAGACCCTTTTTAAGGAAGCCTTGGAGATAACTATTCCTTAAAATTACATTTTGACATAGAGAAATACTTTAGGCAGTACCTATAATTCAGAAGGTCTTTTTTTACTACAGTCTTTACCTTTATCGCCGGAATCTTCAGCTTTGCCAGATTTACCTCCAGATTTTGCACCACCGGCCTTCTTAGGAGGCATATTTATTTACTAATATTGCGAAGAGACTTGAATAATACTAATACAATTTTTGTATGCTTTAATTAATTTTAATTCTATTTAAAATAAATAATTTAAAAGTGTATTTACTTTTTGGATTGAAAAACTGAAAAAGTTAGGTTATGTTTTTTGATAACATGAGTATACGAAAACGCTACAGTGGCCCTAATCTACTCTAGAGTAGAATAGGGCTTGATTTTGATTTTTTTTATTTGAGGGCTTTAATAGGCGTATTTTAGCGACCAGTAAACATCATACTACACATACTACGATTCATGACGTCATAGTTACCCGAATAACAGCTGGAGTGTATTTGGCAAAGGGTCTAAAAGAGGACGCCATGATCGTTGTTTATTTGGGTTTGTTAAATTTTACAAAATTTTGCGTTTTCATGTTTCAATAGTATTTATCCAGTGAAGATTCTCGAATATTTTCGATAGATTGTGGTATTTTTGAATTTTATGGGGACGTCATGCCAAAAAAATAAATAAAATTACACTTTTGTGCACAAGTGAAGATTTTTTTTTTTGCAAAAAAACCTCTAATAAAATCACAGAAAACCATGGAAAAATGGGGATAAACTATCCTCTATTTATAATGGAAAGAACTGTGTCGGTAATCGTAGTCAGCTGTTTTGCCCAATATGCTCATTTTCGTGTATTAGAAAAAGATGCACTGACATACTACAACAAGTAACTATCCCTTGTAGGATGGTTACATGTTTACAGCCGAGTTTTATGTTGTGTTTTATGTTGTGACGTCATAGTATGTCAGCCATGATCGCTAAAATGTGGTATCCCAAGTAAATACAACATACTACTGGGTTAAAACTCTCGCTAAAATACGCCTAAAGCTTGTTCCTGAATCTTTTAAAAGGAAATAGTTATTTATTATACAAGGGAAAAAAGTACTAGTGGTATTAGTGGTTTGTCTCTCGACGCGAAGCAGAGGGAGACAACAGACAACACAGCGAGCGCTAAAATCTTACTTTTTTCCCGTGTATAATACACTATTTTTTCTGTGACGGGAAAATCTCACCATTTTCCATCTATAGATTATTCCTTTTGAGAAAAAAATTTGACTGGTATCTGTTACTTTTTTCCCGTGGGAAAAAAAAATTACTTTTTTCCCGTGGGAAAAAAAGTGACATTTTTGCCCCTGTCAACAGGTACAAAACGTCTACTTTTTTCCCGTCACAGAAAAAAAGTACTTTTTTAAATTCCAAGCTCCCTTCCACCGCCCATGACCGTTCAGCACAATTTGTCAACGCCGCTAAATAAAAGTCAACAAATGTATTGAACAGCTGATTTCAACTTTGTTGTTTGAGTTGGAAAATTATTGTGTTATTAGTCAAAAGTGGTAATATAATGCTGAAATATAATTAAACAAATAACGATTCAACGTCCCACTTAAACCATGACGAAAGACGACAAATTATTTTTCCACAAAACCGTAATGCATTTGGCCAGGTCATTGGGAAACATCAAAAACACACCATGGGAAAAGGTAAGTACAAACTACCAAGTATAATTAAAAACCTAATTGGTCAATTACTTCAAGGTACAAATCCTATACGGTATGTGCCCCATGGAATCGTCCAATGGCGGAATTTCGATCAATTGCCGTCAGCAGGACGCTGTTATCGCTCTGGGCATTTACTTTCTGGAATCCAAATTGCAACACAAGGAAAAAATTGTTAGATACTTGTTACGTTTGGCTACACTATTGGAAAAAGCTACATGGCCTGATGAACTAAGATATCATCCAACAGATAGGCTTCCTATGGCTGAGAAATTTAGCTTTTGCTTGCACACTCTCCTCTGTGATGTTGCAGCAAGATGCGAAGACTACAGAAAAGAAATTATCGACACTCAAGTCGAGTGCATGGCTAATTTAACCAACAACATTATAAAGTTGCAAGATCCCAACAATTGCAACAGCAATTCGAAATTGTTTCTATGCAAAACCACTTTGCCAGTACTTATTGGGCTTTCCAGAGCTATGGGAAAGTTTTCTTTTAACGATCCGCCCTTGATTTGCAGAATTTTTCCTAAACCTGAACCACCTTTAGGACGCAATTCTGTACCTAAAACTGCTACTTACACTAAAAGTTTTAGTAATTTCAGAAGTATCATTCCAAGAAGTTTGTCTGGCAATTTGGCAGCTACTTTTGATATTTTAGCTATAACTCAAGGATATGACGCTACTGATATTGCTTACACTTCAAATTCGCTTAAGAGAGGCTCTATTAACAAAAATTCTACCAGTTACGATCCTACTACGTATTTTTTCGCTAAGTTTGGGTCTTGCTTCAATCAATTTCCTCAATTGCGAATTAGTGATCCGAATGATAAAAAAGCCATTATTATTTTCCCCCAGCATCATTTGGTCACTATATTAGCTTTGAGCAAGAAACTGCTCACCAAGGAAATGTTGACTATTATCGATGAACAATCTTTGGAGATTTCAACGACAGGAAAAATTCAAATATTCCCTTACAAAACATTTTCAGAAACCATTAATTTGGTAATGGTTACGTTGATGCGGGAATTGTTGCAGCCCCAATATAATTTACCTGTACCTTTTACTAAAGATGTGCAAGAATTTGTCAAAGGTGAGAAATTGTTTTTATTTAATACACTTTATTTTCTTAAGCAAGTCTATTACAATATCATACATTCTTAACCTGATAATTAGAACCATCAAAAAGTTTATATTGAATTTTTAAAATATGTATGTATGTAGTTTGGTAAACTTTTTAAATAATTCTGTTCGCCTGGTTTGGTAATTGTGTACCTATAGAAGTTTATTACTGCAAAATGAACAAACTTGTTCATAAGTAGAGCTGTGATATTATATTTTATTATTATTATTATTATTATTATTATGTTCTTGGCAATGGAAAGCGGCCTAAGACCGATGAGTCCATCGCTTTTGATTTTTCACTTGTAGTTTTTTGTTTTTGGTACTTCTTTAAAAATAATGCACTAATGTGTTGTTTATGGTACAAAGATTTTGGTCTAGTCTATTTTTGAAAATGTTTTTGTTTGGTGCACTTATCGTTTCTGGGCTTAGGGAATTCCATTTATAGACTACGCGATTGGTTAAAAAGTTTTTCCTTCCCAGAAGAACAGTTCTCTCTTTTTTTAGTTTTTAGTGCTGTCCTCTGAGGTTTGAGTTTGGATTGATTTGGAGCATATCTTCCAGTTTTAGGTCTGTAGAGTAGTAGCCATTTAGAATCTTATGTGTTCCAATTAGATCTCCTCTTTCTCTTTTTTCTCTGAATGTTGTCAACTGAAATTTTTGTAGTCTTATTTTGTATGGCAGATTTCTAGGTTCAAATAGAATTTTGGTTTTTCTCTACACACTTTCTAAGAGATCTATGTCTTTGATGTGGTAAGGGAACCAAACTGTGTGGCCATATTCTAGTTTTGGTCTGATGTAAGTGATGTACAGTTTTTTTTATCATTTTTACAGTTTGATTTTCAAAAGCTTGCCTCATAAGGTATATTAGTTGATTGGCCTTCTTTACTGTGTGGGATATATGGGTTTCCCATGTCAGATCATCGGTGACATAGACTCCTAGGTCTTTCTGTTCTGAGACTTTTCTGAGTTCGACGCTATTTATTTTGTTGTTAAATCTAGGGTTATTTCGTCCTATGTGTAAAACTGTACACTTTTTTTCATTTAGTTTCAGCCGAGGTTTCAGCTGCCATGTGGTTGTCCATTTTTCTACAGTGCTCATGTCTTCCTTTAGTTGATGCAGTTGTGTTAAGGATTTCCATTTAGTTTTTTGTCATCTGCAAAGGATTTGACTTTGGTTTGAATAGTTTTTGACAGATCAGAAATGTACACTGTAAAAAAAAGAGACGCAAGTACAGATCCTTGTGGTACTCTGCTGACGACTGGGTACCAATAAGAGCTGGTTCCATTTGCTCGAACATAGAAAATTCTTTGCTTAAGAAAAGAGCTGCTCCATTGTAGGTACTTGCCTCTTATTTCATAATGGCTCAGTTTGTTAAACACAGAGCCTCTCGTGTGGTACTGTATTGAAGGCTTTCTGAAAGTCGAGATATATGACGTCGATTGGCTTGCCTTCGTCTAGGTTTGTAGACCAGTCGTCCAGGCAGCTGAGAAGATTTGTTGTAGTAGACCTTTATGGCATAAAGCCAAGCTGTGTAGGAGGTATAATGTCATTTTCTAAGAGAAAGGATGTTGTTTCTTTTACAAGAATTTTTTTCAAATACTTTGGACAGTGTGCATGTCAGGCTGATGGGTCTATAATTGGTCTTTGTCACCACTTTTGTAGATTGGTATCACTATAGCTTTTTTCCAGTTCTCTGGTATGGTACCATTGTCTATTGAATCTTGGTATATTTGGGTTAATAAGGATACTAGAGACATAGCACATTTCTTTAGAAATATAGATGGTATCCCATCTGGGCCTGGACTCGAATAGGTTTTTAGGCTACTTAGAGCTGTGGTGACTTTTTCTGTTGTTATGTTAATGACAGTGAGTTGATAATTGTTCATTGTTTCTATGGGCAGAGTTGGCATGTTTGTAAGATTTTCTCTGGTGTAGACAGAATGAAATTCGTTTGCAAAAGTGTTTCCGGTGGTCTTTGAGTCTTTTATAAGATCATTATTTATTGGATCTCATAAGATTAAATCATGAACCTGGCTGCTTAGATTGCACTTGATATAAGAATAGAAGTGTTTGTCATTTTTTTCCAGAAGATTTTCTTCATAGCTTTTCCTTGCTTCAGAGATCAATTTTTTAAATTTGTTATTTTGTATTCTGTATCTCCCGTAGCCTTCGTCGGTTTTATTTTTAACATACTTGTCCCATAGTTTTCGCTTTCTGTCAATTTCTTTAAAGATTTTCTGATTGAGCCATGGTTTTCGATGATCAGTTCGGCATGTTTCTTCTGGAAAGAAATGTTCTATTGTTGAGGTGATAGTGTTTTCGAAGAGTTGGTATTCTTTGATTGATAGTAGTTCTATATATTCGTTTATGGTGTCATAGTTTTCAATCTTAAAGTTGCGTTTTTTTATTTTCCTCGTTTGATTTATTTTAAGCGTTATTTGGGCGCTGGCTGCTATCAATGTGATCACTTTTACCTAATGGTGACCTAGGTTCTATTTGTGTTATCATTTTTTTGTCACTTGTAAAAATAGATCCAGTAAAGAGCTTTGATTGTTTCTATGTCTTGTCTTGAAAGTGACTATTTGTCGACATCTCCATTCCTTATATTTTGTTAGAAACTCGTTTGCTTTTTGGCATGGCTTTGTGAGTTTAAGAGTTTTCCAGCATATTGTCACAAATTCTCTGGTGACGGGGGGTGTAGGGTGGATAAATGGAGAGAAACTCGCTCAGGTTATTATAAAACTGTGTAAGTATATTTGCTATGAGTCATTACATGAATGTCGGTTTATTGCTAATGTTACATTTACTGTATTCCTTTTATACATCGAGTTACACCGAACGAGCTCCTCGGAGTTACTCCAAAACACACAATTCAGATTTTATCATTATTTTTTAAAATTAACATTACTTACCGTCATTACCTGAAAGGGCTTCTTCCACCTCCCGCAAATATGGTGCATCAGGGGGAAGGGGGATGCGCTATGAGCGACTCGACTGCTTAACACACTTTTAAAAGGAACGTTCAAGCTTTTGACATTGAGCAGCTCTGAGTAACTCAACGGGTAAAAGGAATACAGTAATTGAATGCTGATCGTTGTTTAACTGATCCTCATCTAGAGGAGCTTTCCCAGGGTGGCGGTACTTGCACTGGAGAGACTTGACTCCAGAGGGGCGTTCCCAGGGTGGCGGTACTAACAGTGGTTCAAGTCTGTCTGTTGCTCGGCTTGGCCCGCTATTTATTTGATTTTATTGCTGAAGTGCAATAAACATCTGACCGAATCGGCAGTTAAATTAAGGTTGAATACCAGGCCGTCCTTTCCTAAATAGCTAGTTGACAATATTTTTCAAGGGGTTAACCGCCTCTCCCCCAAATATCTGCAAACAATTCCTTAAAGTGGAATTTTTTATGCAAAATTCCTCAAACTTGTCGCAAACTCCTCCAAACTCTCCACAAATTCTCCCAAATAACCCAAAAATTCCTCTAAATTCCCAGTAAATTGCTGCAAACTGCTCGCAAATTCCCTGCAAAGGCCTGTTACTAAATTCCCAAAATTGTTCAGGATAAGAAATGTACCTATTTTCCTATTTTTATTACGCTCAGTGGTAAAACCAATAAATTCTCCCAATTTCTCATACATTTCTCCAATTTCTCATAAATTCCTTCAAATTCCCCACAAATTCCTCTTAATTCCCCACAGTTTTGGCTAAGAATTAGTGGACTCAATTTGCACTAAGTGTATTTGCATCCTTTTAATCGACCTGTAGAAGAAAAAGATGGAAATAAAAAGAGAGCGTAAAAGCAAATTTTTATTGAACAAGGTCTATGGAGTAAACCACCCTTCCGAATTTGTTCAAACAATTCCTCAAACTTTCCGCAAATTCCTCCAAAGTCCTCCTCCAAATTCCCTGCAAATGCCTGTTACAAATTCTCTGGAAATTCCCAAAATTGTTCGTCATAAGAAATTTCTATTTTTATTACGCTCAGTGTTGAAACCAATAAATTCTCCCAATTTCCTATATATTCTTCCAATCTCCCATAAATTCCTTCAAATTCCCCACAAATTCTTCTAAATCCCCCAAAGTTTTGATAAAGAATTCCTAGGTGGTTTGCCCCTTGATATTTTTATACAATCTACAATTTACTCTTGGATTTGACCTTAATATCCTGAGCCCTGGGTTACTTTGCAAATATTTTGTTCTTCAGATTTTTAGATTTTAGAAACCTGAATCCTTTAGGAGTTTTTTGACTAATATTTATTTAATGAAGAGTTCCTGATTGTTTTTTTATTCAGAAAAATTTTGGAATTTCTGATTTCTCAATTCAAAATCACAAATTTTTGTTTTTTTTTTTGCATAGAAAATTCATAGGATCTTCAAGTTCAAAATCCTGAATTAGGTATTACTTCACAAATTCACTAGTTTTTTTTTTCTGAAAATATGGTTTCCCTTGCAAAACTGTAATTGAGACCTTACAATTCTGAAGGATAAGTGAGGCAATTTCCTAAATCTTCTCCAAGAAGCTTCTCAAGACCTTCCGATTCCTCCAGATTTTTGAATCTTTTAGATCCTGAATCCTCTTTTTGCACATTTTCTGTTTTTTACGAATACTCTTGGATCTGACCTTAAAATTCTAAGCCCTGGGTTACTTTGCAAATATTGGTTTCCCAGATTTTTTATACTCAAGAAACTTGAAATCCTGAATTCTGAGACATCACTAATCTCCAAAGAAGAGTTCCTGATTGTTTTTCTATTCAAGAAAGTTGTGGGATTTCTGATTTTTCAATTCAACATTTTTGTTCTATAATTGTTGCTAATGTTTAAAATTTGCTTTAGGTTTATATCTTAATGGCCAAACCGAACTACAGAGTCGCAATCATGATGCCAGCGAAAAAGAAGACAGAGAAAGCAATTTTGCTTTGGTCAATAAATTCAAAGTCAATGTTATGGCAAATGCCGCATGTGTAGACTTACTGGTTTGGGCTATTGGAGATGAGACTGGTAAGTGTTTTTCAAAAAAATCTTACTGATTTCAAGTGATATTTTTTATTTACGAATAACTTTTAAAGGAGGCCATTTCCTCAGAAAGTAAATAAGCATAGGCTCTGTTCATTTAGGATTATAGACTTGAAAGTTCAAAGTGGACTGTTTCATAAAAATAATGTTCATAATTTTTACTAAGAAGGTACATTTTCTTACATGTAATTACTGTTTTGTATGGTGTTTGTAAGAAGAACCAATAAATAAATAAATAAATAAATTTTCTACGTAAGATTAGCGATATTTCATTCAGTTATCTGAGATTGGATTAAAGGATGATGTACGTTTGTTGAGAAATTATTGCAAATAATAGCGAAAGATCAATCAAAATTAGAATTTAAGAATATTTTTGCGATATCATAATGAATTCCAAATAAATGGTCGACACCTACCTTGATGGATGATGTTCTGCACGTGTAGAAGGCCCTGCAGAATCCAGTTGGTTGGTTACATTAAGGCAGTAAAGAAGTACCGTGAAGTCACGATCGAAAGTTGAGGAATTTTGCGATAAAAGATGAATTTTTGGTATTTTCCTTTTTGCCAATATCGATTCGTTGTTGTTATTCGGGTTTCTAATGGTATCTATTGTGCATCGATTTTAATCCGACACTTTCCGTATGGAGGAGCGAGGGGGTGAAATATATGGTAAAAACAGGTGTGACGTCGGGTGACCATTGGCGCTCTAACGTAGGGAATCACCGGCTCACATTTTTTTGGAGTATCAGATTAAAATCGACGGACTTTATATGTCCTCTTTGGTACGCGTATGCGCTCATCTCGGTGTCAAATTTTGAATTTTGTATGACAGGACAAAATTATTAAATGAAATTATTTTTAATTCTTCCACTTGCACGTACAGATCAGATTCAGTCCATACTTCACACATTAATGAGACTCTTTCCAAGGCACCAAAACTGTTGAGGTTTCCTCAAGAAACATTCACTTTCACAAACATGAAATCCAGTTCAACTTTTTAAAATTATGTAACCCTAAAAATTTACTTTAATTTGCATTTGTATCTATCCTTATATACAATAACATTAAGTCTTTCTATGCACTCTCCTACCTCTATCTTCTTTATTATTTCTGTTTTTATTTCTTGCAGTTGACTTGGAATATAACTTTACAACTTTGGTGCAGTTTTTAACAACTGTGCTAGGTGATAAGAATGTTTTTTTGTCTTGCTTTTTTGTGATGTTTTAATAGGGGAAAAGTTTTGAGAATTTTTAATTTACACAATTATTATCTTGAAACTTCTCTTGGTGTTTTTTTAGTTCAAAAATATAAATTTTTTGTAGTCTACACTTTGACTAATTATGTAATTTTTTTGTTTGTCCCAAGAATTTAATAAATATATGTTACCCATGATTTTTAGTAAGTAATTAACTTTTTACTGTTTCAATGGTTTGATCGACTAACAAGGATTTCTGCAAATTTTCTTCAATATTGTTTTTTTTATATAACAACCATGTTTAATTCAATTTGTTATATTTAGGTGCAGACAGCCTTTGTGGAAGACTTTCGGAAAAAATCAACTCCAACCACGGCTACAGATTGGTTTTAGCTCACATGCCCCTACTTATGGTTTGCTTGGAAGGCTTGGGCAAATTAGCTCAAAAATTCCCAAACATTTCCTCAACTTCTATATATTGCCTAAGGGATTTCCTAATAGCTCCATCGCCCATATTATCAAAATTGCATCGACAAGCTAATGAAAAAGGCAAAGAAAACTTGAAAATAATCGGTAAGAATCTTATTACGATAATTCTCAATTCATTATTGTTTTTCAGCTACTGGAAATCAATTAAAAGCCGAAACCACCAAACAACAAACATCACCAGTTCAAGGGGCCTTTGAAAAACTAAGGGACGCCGCAATAGAAAATTTATGTTACGCCCTCGAAGCGGCCCACGCCACAGACCCAGATTGCGTCCGGGCTTTGGTTGCTTCAGTTTCAAACCGACTATTTACGGCCGAAAAAAGTGACAGCGAATCCACCCTGATATCGACCAATATCGTCATCATGCTCGGTCACGTGGCCGTTTCAATGAAGGGCACACCCAAAACTACAGATACGATATTGCAATTTTTTCAGCAGAGATTTTGCAGGGTGCCTTCAGCTTTGGATACTTTAATTGTTGATCAGTTGGGATGTATGATTATAGCGCAATGTGAACCGCACGTCTATGAGGTCGTTATGAAAATGTTCACTATGATTACGGTTGAGAGTGGCAGCTCTACTTATGGAAATGCTAGTGACAAGGCTCAATATAGGTAGGAGAGGAATATTTAAATTCAATAATGACTCAAAGAACTGGTCTACACTCAAATATTTTTTTGAGGGCTCACAGACAATATCTGAGAAACAGCTTCAGGTTCAATAATTATTGGTCTACAGATTCCTTCTCAACTTTGTCAAGACTCCAACGCTCTCTATTTCCAGTATTTTTATAAATAAATTCCATAAAATTAAAGTTCGCTACAAATTCCATTTGAACATCAACTAGTATTAGTATTCATAATAAAAGATTTTCAACAACAAAGTTGTGGAACAATAAGATCCGATATACCAAAACTCATCCCCATTTTCCATCATTGAGAAGATTGGTTGAGATTTTGTGAACCCTAAATTGTCTTTTGCAGTCTATCATGATATGATAATGTTTTACAGGCACGTTTCAAGATCTGTAATCAATGCCTTGGCAAATATTGCTGACAATATTCAAGGAGAACAACAAATGAATGAGCTGCTGGGCCGTTTATTGGAACTTTTTGTTCAGTTGGGTTTGGAAGGCAAAAGGGCCAGTGATAAGTCACCAGGTAAGCAGAATTTTTTGTTGTAATCTAAATTCTTGATAAAGAATAGCGTTTTTGTGTAGTTCTAGAGGCGGCCCCTTTTAAGATTAAAGAATCCATGATGGGTATGATACTGTTTATTTTTTTAAGAAGCATCTAATATTTTTCGCACATTGTGTGTCCATGCTTTTTTCAATTCTGTCATTTCAATCTCTGTCTAAATAAGTAGATTTATACTAATGATGATTGCTTGTTGTAATACCTACTTCTATTTCAAACTATGTTTTTTGTATCTTCCAAGTAACATTTGTAAAGTTTGTCAAGATTGTTTTTAGATAAAGTTAATTCTAGCTAAAACTATTAATATTATTGCGTTTAAGCTAAAGATAGTTTTATAACTTTATAATTTATGAAATTCATCACTCTACCAGACTGATGATGTTGTGTTATCTTGTAATAATGGATAATATCTACGTAATAATAATGCCCTGATGCCCCGGTATCCAGAGTAAGGTTACCCTGTTGGTGCCTAGCAATGACTCGATTCAGTTCCTCGTCAGTTTTGAAGTAATCCAGTAGGAGTTCAGGGCTTTTAGTACCGCCTGGCTATCTGATACAATATATACAAAAAGCTGATAATTGCCAAACCTTTGGGCGAAAAGGTTGTATTGCCATGTTCCAGAAGCCGCGTGAAATAGGGATACATTATCTGGAGGTTCCACTAACAATAGAGCGACAAATTTATTGCAATGATAATATGCCAGATTTTCCTGTCTCATTTTTTAAACTGTTTATGATTCATTTTTTGTTGTGCATGAAAATATAATAATTTCTCCTTAGGGGCATTAAAAGCATCAAGCTCTGCCGGTAATCTGGGGGTACTTATCCCAGTAATCGCAGTGCTCCTCAGACGACTACCTCCAATCAGAAATCCCAAACCAAGAATACACAAACTTTTCCGAGACTTCTGGCTGTACTGCGTCATAATGGGTTTCACTGCATCGGAATCAGGCAAGCCACTTGACTAAAAAGTACCACCGTATTAATAAAAAAAAAACATCTCTAGGTCTCTGGCCTCAAGAGTGGTACGAGGGTGTTAAAGAAATCGCCGTAAAATCACCAGCTTTAGTTTCGCCGACTTCAAGTCGCTCTGAAATGAGAGAGCTTCAATACACTAGCGCCGTTAGAAACGACAGCGTTTCTATTACCGAACTGCAAGAGCTTAAAAACCAAATTCTAGATTTGCTTAGGCACCCAGCAGACGTCACTGCTATCGTCAACAACAAGTTGAGTTTTGCTCAGTGTACTTTTTTGTTGAGTGTGTATTGGGTCGAGACTCTAAGGTAAGACCTAAACTTAAATATTCATCAAACTAAATACGCATATAAAATTAGGGTTCAGCATTCTGGTGAGCCAAGTCTAGTACCGATGATATCCGATTATCTAAGCGATTCGGCACTTCAAAAAGACAAAAGTGGTATGTGGAATTGCGTTGCTTCAGTAAGCGATAGAGTTTTTGAAAAATTTCTGGAAGTAATGAAAAACAAGCCCAGAGATGAGGCGCGCGAAGCCGACTTGGAACAGCACGCTCAATTCCTACTTGTAAATTTCAATCACACTCATAAGCAAATCAGGAGGGTTTCCGATAAGTTCTTGGCTAGTTTGGTTGATAAATTTCCGCATTTGTTATGGAGCAGACGGGTATTGTGGACTATGCTGGATATTTTACAAGTTCTCTCGTATTCGCTGGAAATTGATCCGAATCAAGAAACACCTACTTTGAGAATACCTACGACTCCGTATTCTATACAATTAATGGACACTTTAGAAGCTAGAGAGTCTATAATCAAGGATTTTGCTGCCAATTCTGAAAGGATTATTAAAGAAGCTATGAGATGGGCTCCGCAATGGACTAGGTCTCATATACAAGAGTATATTAATCAAATACCAACATCAGGTAATTTGTCTTTTTATATGTATAGTAACTAATTGATTGACTTACAATTCCAGGTATGTGGCACCATACTGGTTTATCGATGGCGCTGGAATCTATCTTACAATTTGGCCCATTGAATTTATACAGCGCCCCTCTGAGTATATCTACTTTGGAGAAGCGTCCTAAATGTGTTAAAAATGACTCTAGTAAAATTATATCCACCTCTGCCATGAGATCAAAATATATTGGCGAGGTAGAAACTTTCCACTTTTTTAGCTAACATTATAGCGAAAATTCTTTTAGGTAATTGGTATGCTGACAATATATGGAGAAGACCAAATAGAAGAACTAATAACAGCAATATTAAAAAGAGTTCGAAGCGCTTGTAGCCAGCAATCGGACTCTTTGCACAGAGACGCTTTATGGCAAGCTACAGCTCTTTTAATTCACACATCAGAATTCAATAGAACCTTACTTCATGCAATTGCCTCTTCACAAGTTGAAGTTTTTAGTGTGGAAGCCATGAGAACGGCAGTGGAATGTTGGCAATGGCTTATAACGTCCAAACCAGAGCTGGAAATGAGATTTCTTCAGGAAATGGTTGCGGCTTGGAAATGTACCATTCAGAAAAAACTTGGGTTGTTTTCTACTACGCGACCACAAACCAGTCCTTTGGCTGTTTACGAAGGTGAACTTTAACTATGGAAATATGAATTGTTTTTAATACAAAAAATTATAGGTTGTGATCTAGATCCAGATACTCCTTTTGTAAAGCCTCACGTGATATGGGTGCAATTTATTTGCGAATTAGTTGAAACGATTAAGTATAGCAGCTATGAAAAAATGGAAATGATTGCTAGTTTGATTCATCACTCTTTGCCCATGTCTGTCGGTACTGATCCTCCTGCTATTACAAGACATACATCTGCTGTTGGAGTTAGATTTAAGTAAGCTACACAAAAAGTAATCTGCAAATAATGTTTTTCTTGTAAATTTAGACTCATGACTTGTGGTTTGTCACTGTTGCAAGGCGATATTTTGCCTAAAAGTTTAGCCAAGAATGTTTTGAGAGAAAGAATTTATTGTTCGTGTTTGGATTATTTTTGCAAGCCCATCAAATGCCCCACTCAAAATTCGAACGACTTGAGAGACGATATTACTACACTAGTTCGATTTTGGCAAACTTTACATTCCGATAAGAAGTACTTAAAAGTTAGTGATGTAGGAGGTAAGAATTGTATTTGATATTTTCAATCAAATCTAATTATGAAAATATTGCATATTGGTCTATTAAAATTAATGTATAAGTTACTGTAAAAAGAGAATTCTTAGATTTAGGTCCTACAACTCCGATCTCTGGCGTGCAAAACAACGAAATGGCAAAACCGAGCGATTTTGCCAGGCCAACTTCAGGCTGGATTAACACAATGCCCCTTTCCACAAGTACGGCAACTTTGAGCAAGAGATCAGCCAAATCGGCAAGAAAAGTACCAATGGCCGACAATTTTGTGAAATGCTACTTGAAAAAACGTAATTTGATTTTGGAACTGTTGGCAGTAGAAATTGAGTTTTTGGTAGTTTGGCACAACCCCACTTCTAGGTATAGGACTTTATTTTTTCTGTCAAATTAAATTAAAACTCAATTATTTCAGGCCTGAATTGATAATTCCAGGCGAGGAAAACATCGCCTCCTGGCGAGCTAAAACGATAACCGACAAACAGTGGCACGATTATACGCGTCTGGCCTGGGAAATATCGCCCGTCTTAGCTGTTTATTTACCTACTAGATTCAAGACCAACGAAGCCATAATCAGCGAAATCAAGAGTCAGGTTCAAATGAATCCCACTTCAGTCACTCACGTGCCAGAGGCTCTGCAATACTTGGCCACCACCGAGGCTATTTTGGCCGACAGTCCTAAGTTGGTGCACATGCTGACTTGGGCTAGAGTATCACCAATACAGGCAAGAACTTGTTTAGTTATTTATGAAAATGATTGTACCTCTAGCTAAGTTGAAAATAAATCGCCCATGGAATCATAGAAATAACCATAATTAAAATTACAGGCACTGGCATACTTCAGTAGACAATTTCCGTCTCATCCAATCTCCGCCCAATATGCGGTCAGGGTTTTAAGCTCTTACCAAGCTGACGCAGTGCTGTTTTACATTCCGCAACTTGTCCAAAGTTTAAGGCATGATAAGGTAATAGTTTTATTAATTTTCAGCGAGGGGTTAACCACCCTCCACCGAATTTATGCAAACAATTCCTCAAACTACTCGCAAATTCTCCACAAATTCCTCCAAATTTCCTGGAAATTCCTTCAAACTGCTCGCAAATTCCCTGCAAATGCCCGTTACAATTTCCGTGAAAATCATCAAAATTGTTCGTGATTAGAAATGTATTTTTCCATTTTTAGTACGCTCAATGTTGAAACTATAGTATAACAACCCCGGGTTCGTTTAGTAAGATTAAACGGTGTGAATTTTTATTACCTTTTAAAACCAATAGGACCTACGTTGTGGAATCCTACTCAATTTTACTTACTGGCTGTGCGCCCGACATAGCGAATATTTAGGAAATTTAAGGGAAGCTGTGATATGTAAAAGAAACGAAAACTTTGTGAAACGTCTACTTTATTATTAAAGTAAATCGTACCGTTTTCAGTATGGAATTCTCGAGGGCAAAGAAAACGGCAGAGAAACCCTCGATCGAACATTCCTCAAAAATCAAAACATACTCTGTCATTTCTATGATAATTGTGAGTCATTAATTCAATAATTTAATTCAATCAAAGTTTAAATTAGGTACCGCTTCTGTTCTTGTGCTAAAATTTTAATTCCACACACTACATTGAATCAACACTACCTATATTCAATACTGAAGAGTTTTTGTTAGCCAGTCTCACCAGCCCGTACGGGAGGCTACTCAGCTATAGTTGTTATTTTGAGCCAATAGCTCTAGATTGATTTTTCAATTTGTTTGCTAGGATATTCGCTCGTCAGGGTAGGAAAATGTTAGTAAATTCAACAAGGCCCTAATGCACGCTCGGAATCCAAAAATTAAAATACCCCAGCACAAAAGACAGCACATAATTTTTCTGGTTTTAATTTAATTTTTTTGTCTGTCCTCCAATATCATTTTTTGAAGCGTAATGTTCTCCAAAATGACATTGAACCAATGACCATTGAACCATATTTTACCTCACATCTTGGTTGATTTCAATCCGATCCTAACGTAATTAGACTTGAAATAAAGTCAATTAAATCCTCTAGAAATCATTATAATTTCAATGCAGCTTGAATAGTTTTTAGCTGTTGAAGCTTCAAAGCTTTTTTCGAGGTTTTTTTACTTTAATTTCCACCAAGGTGAACAAGGTCTATGGAATAAACCACCCTAGAATATTCGTGATTTTTTTTTTTAAAAACATCTATCCACTCTGACTGATTGACAATTCTTCCACTTCCAACCAAAGTAATCCATTTACAGGGCGTACAAGTGAAGAAGTAGCTGCGTTTTAATTTCTACGCTTCTAATTTGCTCGTCTTTTCCAGGAAATATTTTTGTGTCTCTAGCTAATTTCCATTTATTTCTTGCTTCTGTGTATGTTAAAGCTACAATATCATCCACTTTTGGAGGTGTACACTTAACATGCCATTTTTGTCTTTTTGTCAAAGTCGCTAAATATTGTTTTGTTCATTTTTTCCTAAAATTGTCTGCCATAATTTGTGCAATTTTCCATTGTTTTCTTCCAAAGATATTTTCTGGTTTAGAAATATTTGGCATGTTGTCTGTACTAGCTGTTCCAATTAAAAAATGCATAGAGTTAAAGCACTCAAGTTTTATTCTTCATGAGATGAAACATATCTTATTAGTCGAGAATTTACTATACTTTCTGCTTCCAAACAAAATGTGCTAAGGAGTTTGTCAGATGGTCTTTTTTTATTTAATATAGAATATAGGACTTGTTTTACCAACCTCACCATTCTTTCCCAAACTCCTCCCATACTAGGAGCGCCTGGTGGATTAAAATGCCATCTTATATTTAAAAATGTCATTTCTCTTTTTATTTTGTTTTCGTCGATTTCATCCAAATATTTTTTCATTTCTCTTTCAGCCCCAATAAAATTTGTCCCATTGTCTGACTAAATCTCTAGTGGTTTTCCTCGTCTTGCAATGAATCTTCTTAATGCCAACAGTATAGAATCTGTGCTTAATGAAGCTGCTATTTTGATATAAACAGCTCTTGAATTCAAGCATGTGAATATCGCTCCATATTTGTTCTCTGTGCTTCCTTTTACTGTCACTTGTAATGGTCCAAAATAATCTCCACAATAACTAAATGGCCTGCAATCATTTTTTAACTGGCATTCTGGTAATGGTGGCATTTCTGGATGTAAAACTTTAAGTTTCTTCACCTTACAGAATTGACATTTACAGATAACATTTTTAACACTTTGTCTACCACGTATTATCCAGAATTTTTGTCTTAAATTGTTGAGAACTGTTTTTTGGCCAATGTGCCTAACAGTTTCAGGGTAGTTACTATATAAGCAACTCAACATATCTTGTATCTTTAGGTGGTAATATTATGGGAAATTTGGAATCAAATTCTATATCCGCATACTTGATTCTACTGTCGATTTTTAAAATTTGGGCATCATCTGAAAATGGGGAGAATTTATATAGTTTAGAATTTTTCTTTGATTGATTTCCAGATTTTATTATTTTAATATCATCTTCAAAACACTGGCTTTGATTTTTTTTTTATCCATAACTTTCTGCGTGTTCAATTTCATCAACTTCAAGTTCGCCTTTTCGTCTACCTTCTTCTTTATTTTTTATGTTGTGTATAAATCTTAAAATACATGCAGATGCTCTTAGGAGCCTATACCATTTTGAATATCTTTCAGTATCTGGTTAGTGATGGTAAATTTCCAGGAATTTATTTTTTGGGAATATTCTTTGGAAATATTCCCAAGAATGTTTCCAAAATGGGAATTTTCAGGGAATTTTCTGCTTTAAGTGAAAACCCCTATTTATATGAGTAGAGTTGTAGATCAATGTGTGAAATGTGTAATAAAACATTTATTTGTTGATAAGTCAAGAACTTTATTTATTCCAAAACTGAGGAAAATTAAACAAATTCACATTACCCCAATTTAGGTCTCTTCTCGGTTCCTTTTATCAATGGTGAAGTTACCTAATGCAATTTTAAACTTAAATAACGCAGAAATAGCTGAACCAAATATCAACATATTTGGTATACCTATATGGAATTAAAGGAAAAAATAAATCAAATAAGCCAAAAATATACAGGGTGTTCCATTTGAAAAAATGCGAGTGTTTGTCATTATGGCAGTTGGTACTTGTCATTTGCCCGTAGTGATGCCGCGAGACGAGACTAAAATGACACTCTCGTCTCGTCTCGCCCTAATCTCGTCTCGTCTCGAGGCCATTTAGTCTCGACTTCGAGACGAGTCGAGACGAGACTAAAAGAAGCGAGACGAGACGAGATTCTCGACTAATCTCGTCTCGTCCTTCAAATAATCGTTTTAGTTTCTTTTTCAATAATGTTTCAAAGGAGCTACCTACAGGAAATCTTTTATTCGATAGTAATATAACGAAAGCAATGGAAATTATCGAAAATTTTTGTCAAATTTTCCCGAGTGCATTTTCAGTTGAAAAATTATAGATTTATTTCCATTGCTCGAGTTGTATTTTATGGGAGAATTCCATGAATCAAAAATTTGAATTTTTAGTATATACCCTCGTAAGTATAAAAATGTCACTGGTCACAAAAAATGTCAAATGCCACCCATTAGTGTGCAATTATGTTTTGACAGATGAATGAAATTCTCTTCAAGATTGACGAATTCATTAACTACTTACTCAAGGTTATGAAAAGTAAAACACACCATATTTTTGTATTTATTCCTGTTACATGAATTTTATTGAAAAAATGAAAAATTTCTAACAAAATAAAATATATTTAGTACCTACCCTACCTATCTAATATTTCTGACTTTCTAGTAAACTTAACGAGTAGGTAGGTAACTTATTTATGATTAAAATAATCATCAGTATTAGTCTAGGAGGCAGTGAATATTTTCGGTACTTATTTTCCCAGTCAGCAAACACCGATAGAATTTATCCGGTTGGTTATTCTAAGAAAAATTCATATATGTAGGGGGGGGGGGGGGTTCGATGGGTTAAGGAGGAAAATGCGTTAGAAAATACCGAAGAAAAGACAAATTTACTGCACTCGTATTTCCAGTGATAAAAATAGTTCTAATAGTAAAAGATAGAGCCAAAATAAAAAAAAAAGAAATAGTCTGGCTGATCAGTGAGTATGGGTAATATGTCTGGCAGGTGAAAAACTGAAAAACCGCAAATTTTTAGCCAGACAAACTTTCCTTCACTTGGGACATGCCAAAGCCTTCATAAATGATAGGTATATGGTATATGCAGTGTTGTTCCTGGAGAAATTTCAAATGAACTGAAACCGCAAGGATAAAAAACACTACAGGATTGCCCATAAGGTCTGTGTAGTTCAAATCTCAAGCTCTCCACTACGCAAAAGTACCACTGATGACGTAGTCAGCGTGTCGTTCTTCGCTTTAATGTCGCTTTGTCGAAGGGTGTTTGCACCAAAGGCTATGATTCTGCTGACTCGAGGGAATTTTCCGCGCTGTAACCATGTAACATTTCTACTTGTAGTTACATCATACCATTTTTTTTTCTACTTAGGGTTACCTCATACCTCACCGTTTAATATGTCAAATGAGATACCATGACGTCATAGTATGATCATACCTGGTTACTTGTCGTTACAGCGCGGAAAATTCCCTTTTGGCTTTATGAACTTAGTTTCAGGTTCAGAACTCTTCTATCTGCTACAGCTGTTACAAACTCCCTAAAAAACCCCAAAATTGTTTATGATAAAAAATGTATTTTTCTATTTTTATCACGCTCATCAGTGTTAAAACCAATAAATTCCCCCAATTTCTCATAAATTCCTCCAATTTCCCACAAATTTCGCAAAAATTCCCCATAGTTTTGGCAAAGAATTCCTAGGTGGTTTGCCCATTGTTTTCCGGGCTTTGACTTTGAATTGTTTTCAGATGGGTTATGTAACTGAGTTCATCAAGTGGATAGCTAAAAAATCTCAAATAGTAGCCCATCAGCTTATTTGGAATATGAAAACGAATATGTATACTGACGAGGATATGCAAATTAAAGATCGTAAGGCTTATTAGAATATTTTTGTATAATAGTCTCATATTTGTATTTGTTTTTTAGCCATTTTATTTGAACTACTAGAATCTTTAACAAATAATATTGTGGGTGAGCTTTCGGGACCGGCGAAAATGTTCTACGAAAGGGAGTTTGACTTTTTCGACAAAATTACAAATATTTCCGGAGAAATTAGACCTTATCCTAAGGGACCCGAAAGACGTCGTGCCTGTTTAGAAGCATTAAGTAAAATTAAGGTAAGAACAAGCAACTTTTTAGATTTTTGCTGTATGCACGTTTTTTGTGCCATCTTTATAATTGTAGCATATTATAAGTAAGTATTGACAAATAATAATTGTTGGTTTTAAAATTGCACTTTCTGAACAAAAAAAAAATCATTGTTAAAATTGTCTAGGTTCAACCCGGTTGCTACCTGCCAAGTAATCCCGAAGCCATGGTACTGGATATCGACTACAAAAGCGGCATACCGATGCAAAGTGCCGCCAAAGCCCCGTACCTTGCCAGATTCAAAGTGGCCAGGTGCGGCATTCAAGAGCTGGAAAATATCGCCATGGCAGTTTCTATAAACGAGGTACTATCGACGTAAAATCTAATTTGTATTTGATTTAATTTTTTTAGACATACGAGCGCTCGTTGGATGCGGAAATTTGGCAAGCGGCGATATTTAAAGTGGGCGACGATGTCAGGCAGGACATGTTGGCTTTGCAAGTGATTGGAATTTTCAAAAATGTTTTTCAGACTGTCGGGTTGGATTTGTACTTGTTTCCTTATAGGGTTGTTGCCACTGCACCAGGGGTAAGATTTTTCAGTTGAGGAACATTCTTCATTTGTCACACCACATCCCTCCATAATATTTTATTTTATTCTGAAGCTGACGAGCCTTTTCCTTTTACCAGTAGAGAAAAGATTTGAATGCAACCTTTTATTATAAAGTTTCAAATTAATAATTTCAGTGTGGTGTGATTGAGTGTGTCCCCAATGCAAAATCTCGTGACCAACTAGGACGACAAACCGACATAGGAATGTACGAGTATTTTTTGAAAAAGTACGGCGACGACAGCACAAAAGAGTTCCAAATCGCCCGTAGAAATTTCATTATATCGATGGCCGCTTACAGCGTCATCGGGTTCTTGTTGCAAATCAAAGACAGACACAACGGCAACATTATGTTGGACACTGAAGGCCACATTATTCATATTGGTATTAAAACCAACAGTGTTAAACGATTAATTATTTAATTATTGTAGATTTCGGTTTTATGTTTGAATCCTCACCTGGAGGCAATTTAGGTTTCGAGCCTGATATAAAACTAACCGATGAAATGGTAATGATAATGGGTGGAAAAATGGAAGCGGCACCATTTAAATGGTTCTCAGACTTGTGCGTTCACGCCTATTTGGCTGTCAGGTAAATAATTACTTTTGAATTGTTTTGTGACGCAAATACATTATTGTGAAAAATTATTGACAGGCCTCATCAAGAAGCCATAATCTCGCTAGTGTCTCTTATGCTGGACACAGGATTGCCATGTTTCAGAGGGCAAACCATCAAACTTTTACGGGGTAGATTTAATCCGGGCGCAAACGACAAAGAGGCTGCAAATTATATGCTACAAATAATCAGGAATAGCTTTTTGAACTTTAGAACGCGTACTTACGATATGATTCAATATTATCAGAATCAAATTCCCTATTAATAATTTGATAGTTTCATATTTACTTAAGTCTATGACAAATTATTGTGGTTTGGTTAATTTTTACTAACCAAATGGATATTTTTAGAAGAAATTGCATTTATTTTTTAATTTATTTACTAACCCTCTGGTTGGTATAATTCTAGTCAAAAATTTATTGTCAATAGGATTTAGGTATGTGATATTTATTTATGGTTTCAGATAATAATAATAATAATAATATGTTACATATAAATTAAAAATATTGGTTTTTATTCAGAAATTATTTAAAGGCCTCGACAATGTCCGTAGTAACTTTTCGGTTCAAAATTTCGATCCAGTAACCATCCGGATCTGTAATAAAAGCAATCCCTTTCATTTGCCCATCATCTGGTTTCTTGATGAAGTTGACTCCGTGTTTTTCAAAGTGTTCGCATGCTTTGTAGACGTCGGGAACTTCTAGACCAATATGACCTGGAATAATTGGGGTTTTTAATTTTGCCTGTATTTGACAAAAGCCGTGTGACTCACCAAAGCCCTTGGGTTCCTGATTGCCGTTGTGATACTTGAAGGACGGGTTGTTTTCTGTACCCCAGTTACTAGAAAATGGAGGAAAAAAAAAAAAAACATTAAAAAATCGTTGTTCATTTATGGCACGAGAAGATTTGACCGCAAAATCCAACTTTGGAAATCATTATTCTATGTCCTGCACTTTTCATTGTAAGATGAAATATTTAAGATAAAATATATTCATTTTAAAGTAAAATTATCAGAAATGGGTATGAAATTTGATGATTATCTTCTGGATCTCTAGGATTTGCATTAGACTCAAAATATACATTGTCCATTCTAGGAAATTTTAAAATAAAAATTGCAAAATACCCAAAAAAGTTCACCATTGTTTGGATGATTCTTGGAATAGCAACAGATATACAGGGCAAAAAAGAAAAGAGTGAGTTTTATAAATTCCTTCATATCTTGTTTATTATAACAGATACCTAAGACAGAAACAATCACGAAACATCTAGGGTAGGGTAGGTATAGGACTGGGACTGGATGAAACGTACAATACAAGAATTTTATAAAACGCACTTTTTTCTTTTTTGCCTTGTATACATATGTCTGTTGCTATTTCGAGTTCAAAGAAATTGAATAGGTACAGATTATTTGTAGGCACTTGATTGCGCAACTTTTTCCTCATTTGGTCCATCCTGTATCTTCAATGGTTTCCAAAATCCCCATATGTATCGGGTGGCTGAAAGGATGCTTATTCAAGGGATGCTTTATCATCCTTCAAAAGGAAAATTCCTTGCAAGGCGTCAAACTTAGGAATATCATCCCTCGTATAAAAAAAAATATTGAAAATTTCATATTTTCTTATTTTTTCTTCAGACACCTAGATGGTGTTTCACGTTCAAATTTATAGGGATGCTTGTTCAAGGGATGCTTTATCATCCCTCAAAAGGAAAATTCCTTGCCGGCCGTCAAACTTAGGAATATCATCCCTCGTATAAAAAAAAATATTGAAAATTTCATATTTTCTTATTTTTTCTTCAGACACCTAGATGGTGTTTCACGTTCAAATTTATAGGGATGCTTGTTCAAGGGATGCTTTATCATCCCTCAAAAGAAAAATTCCTTGCCAGCCGTCAAACTTAGGAAAATCATCCCTTGTATGAAAAAATATTGAAAATTTCATATTTTCTTATTTTTTCTTCAGACACCTATAGTCCAACAAATACCTTTTTAAAGTCACGTGATTTTTCTCTATCCTTGTTGAATACATCTCAAACAGCGGTGATAGTAAAATTGACAAAAAAATTGCTGTCTAATTATTGTTCATAATATTCTTACCTGAAATAGAATGCGTCACTGCCATCAATTACTTTGTCAAAGTTATTTTCGAAAGTAATACAACGAACAAACACAGCTAATAATTTTGACTATATTAACCTTTTTCCAACTCGAAAAGAAGCAAATAGAAAACGGGTACTCAGTTTAAGTTCAGAATGTATTACAACAGACAGCAGATGCAACAAAAGTGAGTCTCGCAACAATTGCAAGTATTAAAATTGCCCTCTGATTGGTCAATACTACTTCAGAAACGCGTTTGTAAAATGCTAGTGGGAACATATATTAAAATTCAATAGTAATTAACCACCAGTAGCTTTTTGTAGGTGATATCAACGACATAATCAATGGACATATGGTTTTTGCCACCAGTATCACGTGACTTTAAAATGGTATTTGTCGGACTATAGATGGTGTTTCACGTTCAACTTTCAAAAGGTGCTTGTTCAAGGGATGCTTTATCATCCCTCAAAAGGAAAATGCCTTGCCAGCCGTCAAACTTACGAAAATCATCCCTTGTATGAAAAAATATTGAAAATTTCATGTTTTCTTATTTTTTCTTCAGACACCTAGATGATATTTCACGTTCAAATTTGTAGGGATGCTTGTTCAAGGGATGCTTTATCATCTCTCAAAAGGAAAATTCCTTGCCAACCGTCAAACTTAGGAAAATCATCCCTTGTATGAAAAAATATTGAAAATTTCATATTTTCCCTTTTTTTCTTCAGACACCTAGATGGTGTTTCACGTTCAAATTTGAAAAGATGCTTGTTCAAGGGATGCTTCATCATCGTTCAAAAGGAAAATTCCTTGCAAGGCGTCAAACTTAGGAATATCATCCCTCGTATAAAAAAAAATATTGAAAATTTCATATTTTCTTATTTTTTCTTCAGACACCCTAGATGGTGTTTCACGTTCAAATTTATAGGGATGCTTGTTCAAGGGATGCTTTATCATCCCTCAAAAGGAAAATTCCTTGCCGGCGGTCAAACTTAGGAAAATCATCCCTTGTATGAAAAAATATTGAAAATTTCATATTTTCCCTTTTTTTCTTCAGACACCTAGATGGTGTTTCACGTTCAAATTTGAAAAGATGCTTGTTCAAGGGATGCTTCATCATCGTTCAAAAGGAAAATTCCTTGCAAGGCGTCAAACTTAGGAATATCATCCCTCGTATAAAAAAAAAATATTGAAAATTTCATATTTTCTTATTTTTTCTTCAGACACCTAGATGGTGTTTCACGTTCAAATTTATAGGGATGCTTGTTCAAGGGATGCTTTATCATCCCTCAAAAGGAAAATTCCTTGCCGGCCGTCAAACTTAGGAAAATCATCCCTTGTATGAAAAAATATTGAAAATTTCATATTTTCTTATTTTTTCTTCAGACACCTAGATGGTGTTTCACGTTCAAATTTGAAAAGATGCTTGTTCAAGGGATGCTTTATCATCCCTCAAAAGGAAAATTCCTTGCCAGCCGTCAAACTTACGAAAATCATCCCTTGTATGAAAAAATATTGAAAATTTCATGTTTTCTTATTTTTTCTTCAGACACCTAGATGATGTTTTATGTTCAAATTTGGAAGGATGCTTGTTCAAGGAATGCTTTATCATCCCTCAAAAGGAAAATTCCTTGCTAGCCGTCAAACTTAGGAAAATCATCCCTCGTATAAAAAAAAATATTGAAAATTTCATATTTTCTTATTTTTTCTTCAGACACCTAGATGGTGTTTCACGTTCAAATTTGTAGGAATGCTTGTTCAAGGGATGCTTTATCATCCCTCAAAAGGAAAATTCCTTGCTAGCTGTCAAACTTACGAAAATCACCCCTCGTTTAAAAAAAAATTGAAAATTTCATATTTTCTTATTTTTTCTTCAGACGCCTAGATCATATTAAGTAATTTGGGGTGATTTATCCGAGGGGTCAACTACTATGCATACAATGATTTCCATATTTGGCAATCACTGATCAATGAATCTCATGTATTTCCATCCCAAGAATTGCGACTGATTGCCAATGATTTTTAGATATTTTTGTATGATTACCAGGTGATTTCCATTTTTTCTGGGGATTTCTATATCATTCCCAATTAATTACCGAAGTTCCTCGATGATTCCCTACAATCATCCGATTTCCAGCTGATTTTATCACGAAAACAATGTCTAATTGTTAAGCTTCGCATTGATATGACCAAAATAAACAGTCTTTTCTCTTGTAAAAACACGTTTCCACTGAAAAATTGGCAACTTCTGTATTTGCAACTATTTCTAAAAGTTAGCAACTTTTATTTTCATGGTTGCCCACACCCACACAGATTTCGTTGTAGGTATAAATAGTTGTTGATACTAGCGTGTCTACACTGTATAATATGGATTTAAAATAATGGATATTTTTTTGATTTCACTAGGATCTCCATCTGAATCAGGGTTACGATTTCACTCGACAAACTTATTTCTGTCTGATTCTGATTCAGATACTTTCCCTTTTCAAGTTCTTATTGCCTTGGATTCCCGACTTTTTCTTTTGTATTTTTCTCAGGGACATTCCCATAGCTCTTGATACTCGATCGACAAACGTCTCTACTTCTCTGAAGAACCAAATTAAAGTTGAGCCCTGAATAATCTCTTAATTGTAGCGAATCGCAATAACTGCTAAACCCTGATGTGTGAAGACAAACCAGTCTGAGCGAATTTCATTGGTTGGAAATAGTCAAAACACTAGTTGTTGGCGATTTGCACCAATCAAAAACGCTCTGACTGGTTTGTGATTTGTGAGAACAGACCTAATCCCGTTCTTCTTCTTCAAGTTCTAAAATCTTCATAGTCTCGGGTTCAGTTATTAGCTCAGTTATTGGAAAACTCGTTGGGATATTAAATCCATTTCAAATTGTCTAGCACTCAGTTTAAAATGACGTATGATATGCGATTTGTGGGTTAGAATAAGATGATATTCCCAGCGATTACCACATGATTATGAGCGATTGCCAATGGATTCTTATGTGATTCCCATGGAGTCCTAGGAGATTCCTAGCAATTCCCAGGGACTCCCAAGTGATTGATTACTATGTGATTCCCAAAAAAATGTACAATGATTTCCACTAGTTGTTTACCCCTCGGATTTTTCATAAAATCTGGCCCCAAATCTTATTTTATGGAGTTTGGGGGGGTTCTGAAGCCACAATCTTTTTTTAGGGAGCCAGCGCAAATTATGTTAAAAATCTAGCTGAAAATTTTCAAGTATGATTTTCCATATGATTACCCCCCCCCCCCCCCCCCCTGCCGGCCCATCATGGATAGGACTGATAAGTTGAGGAAACAAAAGTGCTAAATTCTTACTGGGTCAATTCTAAAGTAGCCCTCCTGCCCATAGTCCATTCATTTCTAGCAGCAGACCCCAAATCACCTGGAACACTATCTTCGTAACCCATAAAGTACAACGAAAATTTCATAGAAGGAAAATCCAATTTGGTCAGCAGCTTCATGCCCAAAACTTGCGAGTAAAAGGGTAGCGTTACTTTGGGGTCTTTGATCCTGTACATGGTTTGATTCAGGATGAAATCCTTGAAATAGAATAAGTTGATGGGGAAATAGATTTGAGGGACCAGAATTTACCTTCGCTTCCAGCGGATTTTGCCCGCATAATTTCAGAGCTTCTTCATTGGATAGTGGGGCTTTTTCTGCATCACCCATCGTGATTTTTATTTTATTTTTTGAGATAAAATGTGGATGAAACGCTTCGATGATAAGTTCTTATTTGAGGTTATGTTAAAGTCATTTCCAGTCATTCAGGCCTATGATTTATCATTTTCTGTTATTTCAACAGCAACGTTAAGTTGCCTGTCACTGTTTATTCTATACATCAAAATAGAGAGAAGTATAGATGTTGAGCTATAACATAGCTGTTAAAATAACAGGAATGGATACATCATAGAATCATAGGCCTGATTGTGTGGATTTTAATTTTTAAAAAAATTTTAATTCAAAAAAATCAATTTATTTCTCATTCACACAATAATAAAAATACAATAATTATAATTTCTAATGATCTATAATGATAAGTTCATCAATTCCCCAATCTTCATAGGAATGATCCGGTAAATATCTTCGAATAATAATGGGAATTTTGCGTTGTTTTAATTCCTTCATGGCGATTTGAAGGGGATCAGTTTCTCCGTCAAGTTCTACCATGACAGGGGCGCACATGGCTATTTGTAGGGCTCTGGTACCCAATACTCTTGCTCGTTCGTACTTGGTCATGTATTTGGTTGTTATACGTTTGTTTTTCGGTACTCCACCTCCTGCTTGGCCTAAAATTATCGTATATTATCTGTTTGGACAATTTGGGGCTTTTTTCTCTTACCTGGTTGGAGAATATCGATATTGTCCCCTTCTTCTTCGGGTTGTTCCAGTTCCTCGATATTGTCGTCTTCCACATCGTCGTCAAAATCGTCTCCTACGTCGTTATCGTCGAATTCTTCATCGGCCATATTTTGTTTATTAGTTTGTAGCTTGCAATATCTTGAAACTGAACAGCAAACGTGCTTTTGGCTTTTGAAATTAATTCCCAAAAAATAAACAACAAATCGACAAAAATATTATTATGACGTATCACTGACACTACTGACTACTGACTGATTGACACTTTAACATGAAGTTAGGCACCAATATTAATCTGGAAACATGGAACGTACAAAATTGATGGAATTTGAAAATGTCAGAATTAATTTTTAAAGTTTTCAATTCCTTCATGTAATTATGGGTAAAATGCCATTAAAGGGAAGTTAATTGTGTTCCGTTCAACTGGGAAATGAAAAATGAATTATAAAAATTGCACTGAGTGTACTTTAGAGCAACAAACGGAAATCGCTATGAATCGATTCAAATGAGCCAAAACTAAACACAACCTAACCTCACTTATTTTTAAAAACATAAACAAGATTACAAGATTTTAATTTTAAAATAAAAGTTCTTAAATTATTTGAATGCCTAATTAAAGCCTATCAATGGATAAAGTTTTAAACACAAACATTAAAAATGTAAGTAGCTCCCTGTGTCCTTGCTTAATAACATTACTCGAGAACAACATTTCAGGTATTCAGATTGCTTTCAGAGAACGCAATTACGCCCCCAATTTTAACTGAAGCTGCCCTAAATCGTGCAAAACAACTCGCAAAATATAACGCTTTTATAGCCTTAACGGAATCTTTGGCAAAAAACCAATCAAAACAATCACAGGAACGTTACAATACAAAAAAACCTGCATCGGAAATTGATGGTCTACCAATTACAATTAAAGACAATTTTTGTACCAAAGAAGTAGCCACAACATGTGCCTCAAAAATGCTGGAAAACTTTAACCCAACCTACAATGCAACAGTTGTCGAAAGGCTTGAAAATGCAGGTGCAATACTTTTGGGAAAATCAAACTTGGATCAATTCGCTATGGGATCTGGCACTGTAGACTCGATTTATGGACCTTCGAAAAACATTTGGAACTATCAGGATGATGAAAACTTTCATATAGCCGGTGGTAGTAGTGGCGGTAGTGCAATAGCTGTAGCAACTGGAATTTGTTACGGGTAAGACTGTTTTAATTACTGAAAAAGGTGTTTATGGTATGTAAAGCGCCCTAGGTTCAGATACAGGTGGTTCAACCAGGAATCCTGCTTCATATTGTGGTGTAGTAGGTCTCAAACCAACTTATGGCTTAGTGTCACGTTGGGGTTTAATTCCTTTGGTTAATTCTATGGATGTGCCAGGCATATTGACGCGGACTGTAGACGATTGTGTTAGTATGTTGAATGTTGTGGCAGGATTTGATAGTAAGGATTCAACGACGCTTGAAAAGCCTTATAGGAAAATTAGGTAGGAATTTGAGGTGGTTGTTTGATTGGTTTATTAATGTGGTAGTTGTTTTAGGCTTCCAAATGCAAATAAAATGTCTGTGAAGGCCTTGAAAGTTGGTATACCGAAAGAGTATTTCAATGAACATTTGACTTCTGAGGTTTATGATGTTTGGAATGAAGTTGCTAATTTGTTGGAGAATGATGGAGCAATTGTTAAACAGGTGGGATTGTTTATATGCTTCTAGAATATTATTTGATGTTCAATTCGAAAGATACAAAAAAATTATGGAAATCTCATTCATCCTTTTCAAGATCTACAGGGTATTCATTCCAGATGATACCTAATTAAGAGCTGGTTATAATCATAATTTGGGCTATTACCGGCTCTTGATTACCTCTATAAAAATTGCCAAGTTAATCAAGACCTGATAAAAATAAGAATTCAGACTTTATTAGGTTCTTGCCTGCATAAAAATCATTGAAGCTAATGTCAGGCATTAATCAAGATTTGAACTATTACTGCGTCTTGAATTGCTGGAAAATTTTTCTTGAGGGAATTGCGAGCTGGTAGTGGTAATAATTAAATTTAATGATTTTGTCTCTGCTCCTGTAGAATATTTTTTGTCAATCAAGAGCCAATATTAAATAAACTATGATCAAGAATATGACTATTATTGGCTCTTGATCCATTAATCCAAATTTGCACTATTACCGGCTCTTACAAGGTTGGCATAGACAAAAACCCATTTCAAAAACACACCGAGTTTGTAGAGAATTTAATTGGCTTCGATTAGAGCCTAATTACACTGAAATCGGATGAAAATTAACGGAGTTTGGAAGCGAAAACTGTCCCAGTGTCATTTTTGAAAAAAATTTCAATGTTCCATAAATTGAATTGTCTATGGTTCAATCTAAATTGAAATCTTAATTGATAGGTTTGTAAAGAATTTGATTGGCTCGAATTAGAGCCTAACAACGTTGAAATCAGATGAAAATTAAAGGAGCTGTGAGCTAAAAACTGTATTAGTGTCATTTTTGGAAAATTTTCAATGTTCGATAAATTCAATTTTGAAGTTTATCAGGTGCAAAACTGTGGAAACAAATAGACAATTTTGTGTAGCTGAGTCAACACAAAAACCCTACGAAAACACAAAAACTATCCCAATAATCCGCTAAAGCCCAAAAACCCAACAGACATTTTCAAAAACCTGGGCTCTTGTGTAGCAAATCAAAACCCAGTAATGATCAAAATTTGACATATTAGCTCTCGACACCTTAAAAAATACAAAGTTTTCAGACCTAGAACTCCAAAAACTATCTCCCTATTCGAATTATGAACGGGCCAAAAGAAAATCTGAGAAAACTAGTTTTCAATGTTAAAATGTTCACTTTCTTCTAGTTGAATAATCACAATATTTTGTCTTAGGAAATTGTACAACTTAATTAAAAAATAACTATCTTTAGGTGTCTCTTCCAAACACCGAACACAGTATAGTATGCTATTCAATTCTCAATCAATGCGAAGTCGCTAGCAACATGGCCAGGTATGATGGCATCGAGTTTGGATACAGAGCTGATGAAAATGAGTCTACAGAGAAATTATACGCCACCAGCCGGAGTATGGGCTTCAATGAAGTTGTTAGAAACCGAATTTTGACTGGAAACTATTTTTTATTAATTAGAAATTACGAAAAATATTTCAATAAAGCTCTAAAAATAAGGAGATTGATAGCTGATGATTTTCATAAGGTATGGGAAGATGTGCAGGTTTTATTGACGCCCACTACATTGACGACTGCACCAGTTTATAAGGATTTTGTACAGAAAACTAATAGGGACCAGTGTGCCTTGCAGGATTATTGTACGCAGCCTGCCAATATGGCTGGTAAGAATTTTCAGGTTTATAGGATGTAGTTACTTATTTAAATTTTCAGGTATACCAGCAGTTTCCATTCCAATTAAATTATCACAAAATGGTTTGCCAATAAGTATTCAACTTATGGGAAGGAATTTGAGTGAACCAATGCTATTAGCTGTAGCAAAATATATTGAAAATATTGTACAATTTCCTCATTTTGTTAATAGAAAATAAACAAGCTGTTGTAAATGTGTATTTTTATTATTAAAAGAGCATCGTTTAAAATACAAAAAAAAAAATGGACTTATAGACAAAAAAATTATAAAACAATCACCTCCTACAAAAAAAAATATAATAATAAAATAATCGGAAGAGAATACTGAAAGACTAAATTGAATTAAATGATTTAAGGTAAATCTCTAAATCTACTTATAATAATTAATCCTAGACTCGGTACAATTTTTTTTTTACGTAATTTGAGGAAATGTTTATACCTAATGGCCGAAAAAATAACTTAATGGGTACTTAGTCGAAAAATGGGCAGTAAACCGTGCAAGAGACACGAAAAATGCCAATAAGTAACTCAGCATTTTTAAACCTCATACAGTTTCATCGCTTCCAATTTGGCTTTGTGCTCGGGACTATCTTCAGAAGCAATAATAAGGGTGTGCCAATAACCCATGCTGACGCTCGTCACTTTAATACCTTGCATCCTGGTCACCTCTTTGGGCGTCGTACTGCTTTTTGTCATATCGCCCAGACCCAATTCACCGTAAGTGGGCGAAGCACCCCAAGCGATACAAGTTTCATCAGCTGAAATCACTATTGAAGTGTGACTTGTGCCTACATGACTTATATTCCAGCCTGCTAAGTCTTGAACTGGTTTCGGATACATGTTGGCCTATAATTATGATTATATAAAAATGTTTTCAATTATTGAATTATTTATTACCTCTCCAGTACGTTTGGTTTGGCCAAATAAAAACAAACCGTTATGTTCTGTCACAGCGAGAGTGTAGGTGGAGCCACAGTGCACTGAGCGTACCCCACGTGATTGACTGTCGAAATATTTAATCAATCTTGGTACCTAGAAAAAAAAAGATTGAAAACATTTTAAAACTGGAAAAAAGGATAGATTTTCACTTGGATTGGTATGTGAGGAAGTTTCTTGAAGAAAATCTGAGGCCATTATAGGTATTGAAGATAAGCTTGTTGCAAAGAATAATCTTTGAAAACATTTGAGGAAAACATAGACGCTGTTATCTGGGGAGGCTTAAACTTCCTTGAGATTGTCTGGAAAAGTCTTACACTGAGAGAAAACAGTGTTAACGCTGTGGATTTTATTGATGCCTACAAGGAATGGAATTGTAGACAGCTAGTCACGGAAGACATAAGGTTTCGGGGCGCTCAATCATCTTTGTTGGACTTACTGCTGGTAACTGACAAAATAATTATCTCAAATATTGAACAGTACCCACCTCTGGGGCTCCAAACATACCTTACAGCAAACGGCACTACCGTTAAAGCTGTCACTGAGCAGAAAGATCTGGGTGTCATTATTTCAAATCACTTAAAATGGGAAGCCCATATTTCTTCAGTTGTCAAGAGGACAAACTCTTTTGTATACCCCATACAGAAAGCATTTAGTGACAGATCCACCCCCATGATTAGCAAAATATATAAAACATATATAAGACCTAAATTGGAGTTCGCATGTTTTAGGAGAAATATTTATTTTTAGAATATAATTATCTAATTAAAATCTTTCTAAAAAAAATTGA
The DNA here is from genome assembly GCA_917834065.1 of Ceutorhynchus assimilis. Classification (NCBI taxonomy): domain Eukaryota; kingdom Metazoa; phylum Arthropoda; class Insecta; order Coleoptera; family Curculionidae; genus Ceutorhynchus; species Ceutorhynchus assimilis. The sequence continues at coordinate 14,423,599 of OU892281.1, forward strand.
AAAGAAATCATTGAAGCTTGGAGTTCTAATTTTGACTAAAATACAAGTTATCAGAGGTTGGCTAACTAATAATGAACTCTATTGGAAGGGTTAGTGCGCACTGAGTGTATTCGTGTCTTTTTTTACCAGCTTGTATAAGAAAGAGATATAAATAAACTACTCACCATCTCATCTTTTTGTTCAGCATGTCCCAATCTCCCGAACCCACCAAAGCCCCACGAGAACGCCCTCTTGCGACTATCGATAGCAACGGTGTGATTCGGACCGCAGGCGAAATCCACAATTTCCGTAACGTCTACCGGCGACACGTGACCATCTTTGCCTTTCTCGATGTAGAGTACGACCCGTTTGGGGCTCGTCTGGTAATTGTAGCAGAGCTTCGTCGAAGTCTTGAAGTATTTACCGTCAGTGTTGTGGCCCAGCTGGCCGTATTCTGGCAGACCGAAAGTGTGAAGACCGCCTTTGATGTCCAGGATTACGGAAAATTCGGCACCGCATCCGACCTAAAAAAATTAATTCTAATTGTATAGTGTTGCCATCTGCATATGATTTGTCTAATATTCAAATCAACTGCCTAAAAAAACTACATATTGAAAAAGACTATTAAAATTGCAAATAAGATGCAATAGGAATATTTTATCCAAGAAATCATAATTATTTTGGTTTGATCTAGTAGCCCTTTGGTTTATAGTGAAATGTTTAAAATTAAAACTAAAGGCATATTAAATTATCATAGTCCTACAAACCCTCAACTAATAATTACTTTGAGAACAGGAGGCCCTCTATAGTTAATCCTGGTAGGTGTCAAAATTTGTGGCTGTAAATTGCCAACGCCGCATTGACCGGACCTGTTGTCGCCGCAAGCGTAGACGGTTCCGGTGTCGGTGAGGAATAAAGTGTGGTGACGGCCACAAGCGGCACTGATAACGTTCATTTTTTCCAAAGCCGGTACCACTGTCGGCTTGGAAACGCTGGTAGTGTTATCCAGACCTAATTGGCCTTGAGAATTACGGCCGAAGGTGTACGTGACGCCTTCGCCGTCTACTAGGACACTATGAGCTGCCGTACATCCGCTGACTGCTAGGCGAACCTACAAAAAATGTTTATAAAAAATATATCACACCTAATTTTCTAGAAAAAAAAAATTGTCGGCTTAGCTTGGTATCTACTCATTCAAAATTCTATTAAATGGTATCAAATTATGAAAAATATATTCTTTTCATACTTTTGGAAAGGTTTTATATTTTTATATTCTTCTGATCTATATTGGCAATGCATTGAGGAAAGCTTTAGGAACAGTATAAATGAAGAATCTATGGGAAAATTTTGATCAAACCTAGGAGTTGACAAACAAACTATTATTATTATACATTACCTTCCATTCGCCAAACTTGTGAGGTATCCAAAGGTTAGGAACCATTTTGACGCCCTTAAACTCTCGTTTGCCGCAAACTTCCCAGTTCAGGCCGCCGAAAAACACCAATTGACCGACTGGTTTGAGGAGGGTGTTCAGTAGTTCTTGAGGTAGCGGGCTCAGGTCGTCCAGGACATCGCCGTGACCTAATTTTTCAATTATAGAACATGACTTAATTTTACACCTTATGAATACTGAATAAATATTATGAGTCAAACAACAATTAGTCAATGCTTTTGAAACCAATATCTGCAGATAAGTTATGTGAACTGTCTCGAAAAATTAAAAATAAACATAGACAAGATACCAACTAGTATTGTTAAAGTAGCAATTCCAATTATAAGAAAAACACTGTCTTATATTATAAATAATTCTCTCAGGTATTGTTTTGCTTGCGGATGACACAATGCTGTACATTGTTGGCAGAGATGTGAACCAATTGCAACCAACAAATTGTGAGTGTCGAATTATATGGGTGGCTCTGTGACAACAATCTTGCATCAACATAGAAAAATCTTAGTTTTGTGTGTTTGGTAAAAGATCAAGAATAAGGGATATTGATGTAAATAATATACATATCAGCATGAATAATGGTGCTCTGGTACACGAAAACCAAATCAAGTACTTGGGGGTAATTTTGGATGTAAACTTAAACTTCCCGGCTCATGCTGACTGAGTCACGGAAAATTGTTTGAACGGAAAATTCTTCGAAAGGAAAATTATTCAAACGGAAAGTAATTCGAAAAGAAAATTTTTCGAAAGGAAAATTGTTCAAAGGGAGAATTGTTTAAAAGGAAAATTGTTCGAATGGAAAATTATTACAACGGAATGAACAATTTTCTAGAAAGGTCGGTTTGTGTTTCGAGGGTGGGAAATAGTTTGTCAATTAGCACAAGGATGCTGTTGTATAAATACCCTACCTCATTTACAGTTTTGTTCCACTCACTTTTGTATGCATTGCCTGCTTTAAAGGTGGAGCAGATCAAAAAAAATACAGAACAGGGCTCTGAGGGTGGTTCTGAAATGCAATCGATATACTATCAGGGTTAGGCATGATGTTTGGAATGTGTTGTCTGTTAGACAGAAGATTATTTTTAATGTGTATGTATTTCAAATTTTTTGTTCTTGTGATTTTGTATCCTAATGGTCAATTAACATCCCCCAAGCTCCATACACTAAATTATTCTCAGATTTCAAGCCAAAATCTATGAAAAAAGGCACTTAGAAAAATTGAAAAATATATATATTTTTTTTCCTTTATTTAGCACTTGGCTTGATAAATCACCCCAAATTGCTTAGCACGATTTTATCTCAGGAACTATAAGTGCAAATGAGCTCAAATTTTCAGGGATTGTAGTCCCTTTATTGAGATAAGATTCAGTGAAAATTTCAGCTTTCTATCCATAATAGAAAAAAAATTATGACCTTTCAAAGTTTACCAAAATCTAAATCATAACGTAGCTAAAGTTTGTTTCACCAGGGTTTGTACTTGCCACCAGCATTTGTCTTCCTTGTTTAACAAATGAAAATTGACTGAAACAAATCAATAACGTCAAAAACATTCGTCGGTTCTTAAACCAGACGTCATTCATTTTAATTTGTCAAAAAAATTGAATGTGTCACATAAATTCATCTAGGACAACCCTTTTTTGTCAAGTTTCAAGGTCAAGTATGAACCTTGGTGAAACAAACTTTACCTTCTTACTAAAACGATGAAATTTCAAATTTTTTCCCCAAACTCCAAACACTAAATTATTCTCAGATTTGAAGCCAAAATCTATGAAAAAAGGCACTCAGAAAAATTGAAAAATTGATAATCACCCCAAATTACTTAACACGATTTTATCTCAGGAACTATAAGTGCAAATGATCTGAAATTTTCAGGGATTGTAGTCCCTTTATTGAGATCAGATTCAGTGAAAATTTCAGCTTTCTATCTATAATAGAAAAAGTTATGACCTTTCAAAACGATGAAATTTCATTTTTTTTTTGTTGAGATTTTATATCCTAATGGTCAATAATTAACATCCCCCAAACTCCATACACTAAATTATTCTCAGATTTGAAGCCAAAATCCATGAAAAAAGGCACTCAGAAAAATAGAAAAATTGATAAATCACCCCAAATTGCTTAACAATATTTTATCTCAGGAACTATAAGTGCAAATCAGCTGAAATTTTCAGGGATTGTAGTCCCTTTATCGAGATAAGATTCAGTGAAAGTTTCAGCTTTCTATCTATAATAGAAAAAAGGTATGACCTTTCAAAGTTTTCCAAAATCTAAATCATAAGGTACCTTCTTACTAAAACGATGAAATTTCAATTTTTTTCTTGTTGAGATTTTGTATCCTAATGGTCAATTAACATCCCCCAAACTCCATACACTAAATTATTCTCAGATTTGAAGCCCAAATCTATGAAAAAAGGCACTCAGAAAAATTGATAAATCACCCCAAACTGCTTAACACGATTTTATCTCATGAACTATGGAATCAATCATGCATAGTGACCCAAAGAGTTTTTGGTCCTTTTTAAGAGCTAAAAGCAGGAATAATGGTACACCAACGGAAGTGTCTTACAATAATAAATCCTTCAGTGGCACACAAGAGATTGCAGACGCCTTTGCTCAATTCTTCTCCTCTGTGTATGAGAAACCATCTGCAGCTGATAAAAATAAAGATATTAATTTCGGTAATTTCCACTTCTCCAAAACAACTGAGGAGGACATTAAGCTAAGCATAAAAAAGCTTAAGGCAAAAAAGTCGGTCGGAACACACAATGTGCCTTCTTCCATTTTTAAGGGCTATGCTGACGCACTCCTGAAACCTCTTAGTCATTTATTTAACCTCTCTATACAGACAAATACTTTTCCGACAATACTAAAGGAATCTTTGATTACCCCTATACATAAATCTGGTTCCCACAGAAAAGTCGAGAACTACAGGCCTATCAGTATATTGAACACTGTAGCGAAAATCTTTGAAACAATCCTCTGTAATGATATAATGTCAAATTTCAGCAAATGCTTTTCTAATTGTCAACATGGCTTTCTGCCGGATAGGTCCACAGTATCAAATCTGTGTACCCTCACTACACGGGCAATGGAAGCAATAAACAAAAAAAATCAGTTAGACGTAATAATGACAGACTGTGCTAAGGCATTTGATAAGCTCGACCACAATGCAATGCTGTCTCAGTTGGGTGACTTTGGGTTCTCGGTTGCTGCTTGTCTTTTAATGCAGTCTTATCTGAAAGATTGGAAACAATGTGTTAAAATGGGTGACTGCTGCTCAGAGCCTTACTCAGCGACATCAGGGGTGCCACAGGGAAGCAATCTGGGTCCCTTGCTCTTTGTCATATTTATTAATGACTTGCCCAACTGCATAAAGTTCTCTGAAAGCTTGGTATATGCTGATGACTTTAAGGTTTTCAAACTAATTACCAAAGCAGAAGATTGCACAAGATTGCAGGAGGACCTGGACTCTGTTGCTCGCTGGTTTCTAGATCACAGGATGCATCTCAACATTAACAAGTGTCAAACAATCACGTATACTCGCAACATCAATTACATCACAAATACCTATACAATAAACGATAGATCTTTGCAGAGAAAAGACAAGTGTAAGGATCTCGGAGTTAACTTCCAAATGAACATGAAATTCAATGATCATTATTATTATGTTGTCAATAAGGCATATCGAGCATTGGGCTTTATTATAAGAAACACAAAGCACTTCAAAAATATCGAAACAATAGTAATATTATACAATACTCTGGTTAGGTCTCACCTTGAGTACGCCTCTGTTGTTTGGTCTCCTGAGGCAGAGGCCAACATAGATCTTTTGGAGAAGGTCCAGAAGCGGTTTCTGAGATACCTCTACTATAAAACTAATAACATTTACCCATACCTCGTTTCTTACAGGAGTATGCTGACTACTTATAATATTCAGTCTCTAGAAGTAAGGCGAAAAATTGCTTCAGGACTGTTTATACATTACATAATAAACAACATAAAATTTAAGTCTTGCCTTTTTATCAATAATATAAGCTTCCATGTTCCTAAAATAAATTTAAGAAAAAAAAACGCTGATCTGTTTTACTGTGATACATTCAACTGGTCAGTACTGACGTCAATGCAGTATCAGTGTAATGTATTAATTGATAAGTTTGATATTGACATGCACAATGTGGATGTCCAAAAGCTAAAATCTTGTTTTAATTTATATTGATGATTTGTAGTAGTGTATTTTTCGTAATTTTAGTTTTAGTTTTAGGTAGATTTTAGGGATTCTGTTAGTTATAGTAACCCTTACTTGTCATTATCAACTTGCTTGATGTTTGTAAGATGTACCATAAATAAATAAATAAATAAACTATAAGTGCGCATGAGCTGGGATTGTAGTTCTTTGAAAAGGATGAAATTCAGTGAAAGTTTCAGCTTTCTATCTATAATAGAAAAAAAGTTATGACCTTTCAAAGTTTACCAAAATCTAAATTATAAGGTAGCTACCTTCTTACTGAAACGATGAAATTTCAAATTTTTTCTTGTTGATATTTTGTATCCTAATGGCCAATTAACATCCCACAAACTCCATACACTAAATTATTCTCAAATTTGAAGCCGAAATCTATGAAAAAAGGCACTCAGAAAAATTGAAAAATTGATAAATCACCCCAAATTGCTTAACACAATTTTATCTCAGGAACTATAAGTGCAAATGAGCTGAAATTTTCAAGGATTGTAGTCCCTTTATTGAGATAAGATTCAGTGAAAATTTCAGCTTTCTATCTATAATAGAAAAAAAGTTATGGCCTGCCAAAGTTTTCCAAAATCTAAATCATAAGGTAGCTTAGCTACCTTCTTACTAAAACGATGAAATTTCAGTCTTTTTTAATGGGAAAACACCGCATATTATTGTCTAACTGGATTAGCCTTTCAAACCTGATTCCAAATATACTAGGTTTTTTAGGTTTATTCCTTATAGTCCAGGAGAAAATAGGACAAAAATGGGTGGAATAATGGACCTTTCTCATTTTACCTGTGCTGCGCGCGCATCTTGTGGGTGACAGATAATTAAATCGTCAATTTACTGAACACGGTCTGACCCTGACGTATTTAAGCTAACCTCAATAATCAATCAATATTGCTGAAAATTAATACAAAAACTGTTTATGATACAATAGTTCAAATGAGTTGAATGAGTTCTTGTCAGAATTAGGTGAAAAAGGAGTGAAACCTTTCTTTTCACAAGTTCCCAGGCAATCAAATTGTAAGAAAACAATAGTTACGTGCTCTCAACCCGAATGAAGACGATTTAAGTTGGGACAGAGATTTGAAGGTTCATAAAATAACGATTTTTATATCAAATACAATAATAATGTACAATCAAAGGTTTGCTGCAAACATTTTTGCTGCGGTGGGTTTTCTTTCTAATTAATGTTAATACGTATTTTGTCATATTTACGTATAAAAATAAACAAAAACAGAAACATAACCGAAATTGCACAATTTGACAAGCGGAACCAATTAAAGTCATTCCACACAGGTATCTCGTGTCATTATATGTGTCTTTTTCTTTATTGCAGAAATCTTAATAAACTATCCTTGTTTTTCATTGCATGAGAAAGGTCCATTGCATATTTTATTAAAAAAAGTATAGAAACCACCAGCAAAATATAAAGGAAATAATTCATATAAAAAATCCATTTTAAGGATTGTATGTGGTCGATTTTTTGGGCAGATGATAGGTTTGAAGAAAAAAAATGTCTTGTAAATCCCAAAAATTCTTTGGAAAAATTTGAAGAATTTTTGAGATTTATAGGACATTGTTTTTCTTTAAACCTAAATCCATTTTATTTCTTCAAAATGGGATAGGTATTCAGAGGCTGGACTATGAGGAATAAACCTAAAGAACCTAGTATATTTGGAATCAGGTTTGAAAGGCTAATCCAATGGGACAATAATATATTTCTTCCATTTAAAAAAGTTTAACTTTGCTTCGCCACACTTTTGTGATACACCCTGTATACTTGTGACTAACATCATTGAAAACTTTCTGCAGAAATCAGAGTAAATTTCATTGGTTGAAACTAGTTTTCTGACTGTTTTCAACCAATGAAATTCACTCTGACTGGTTTGGGATTTCTGCAGAAACAGACTTTATATCTACACATTTGACATTTTTGGGTATCTCTCCAACAAGCGAGATAGGTGTGGGTGCAAAATATAGACAATCACCTGGTACAGAGGTATTTCGAAATTTACTCAGTACTATAAAATGTACCTTGTATTTTTTAAATTCTCAAGCGGATCAAGTAAAAAGGTACCTACATTAATAAAAAAGTATTTTCGCTTGAGTACAGAGTAACTCAAAATGTATTTAGACTTTAGAGTACAAGTGAAAAGTACTTGTACCTGATTAAGTATTGCACAGCTCTAGTCTTTTGATTTGGATTTCCAAAAATCTTGAAAAATCATGACTCCAAATCTCTTATAGATAGAAAGCTGAAATTTTCAGTGAATCTTATCCTCGCAAAGGACTACAATTCCTGAAAATTTCAACTGATTTAGACGAATTCCAGAAAAAAAAATCCCGTTAGCCAGATTTGCTTTGGGTCTCTCCTAAAACCACCGACTTCAGCAATCTAAAACTAAATTCACAATCTTGTATAATATAAGGTTGGCATCAATTATTGGCAACGAATACTCAGGGTTAATAAGACAAAAAAATGATTCTGATTAGACGGGTGTTTGTTTAATTTATATAAAGCATCTTTCGTCATTGAACTTTTTTTGCTGATGATAGCAATTAAAATGCAACCATTGGTTTCTGCCTCACCTGCAATTAAAACTTCATCAGGCTGAGTGGTTTCACCTTCGCCACCATCGCTAATATCAGATTCGTCGGTTTCCTCTTTCCTTTTCTTGGCTGCGGCTTTTTTCGTTGGCACCCTCTTCCTTTTGCTAGACATTTTTCTAACTCCTTTGTCTTTCAGCTAAAACTATTGCTTAATTGTTTATCGAATTGCCAATAAATAATTTATATACAGGTGGTCTTTTGGTACTTACCTCACACACAAGCACAAGCCGGGCCGGGGTATTTAAAAAATCGAAAACAAAATGGCTAAAAATTTTGTGTGGTTGGGTGTCGGGGGCTGCCGTCGTATACCTGCCCTTCGGAACCGTAAATTTATATTTCTCCCACTTCCAACTTTTCTCTTTTTATAACGGCGGTTTTCCTTCCTTTCTGACTGTACTATTTTTATTGCCAACATAAATGTTATTAATTTGAAATTCTTCTCCTATCATCCTAACGTTCTTCTTTTTGAAACGTACGTCTTTGATTAATTTTGTATACCTTATTTATAATTATTAATTATTAGATAAAATTATATAATTAATTGAAAATATTTAATTTTTTAAACTTAGTTTTATCACGTCTTATCTTTTCAGTATGTTTTTCTTGGTTTGTTTAACTTTATTTTAACAAAATTGCAGATATCTAAGATAATATATCCTATTCTATAGCTATCTCACTCGGTCAAGACTCAAAGCTGACCTTAATATTTTTAAATAAAAAAAAAACATTATATAAAACTGGGAATATGTAACCAATAAAGAATAATAAAAATAATAACTATTTGTTCAAATTTAATGTCTATAGGATTTTGAAACGGCTTAAAAAAATATTTCCTATTTTCATTCACTCTGGAACAGGCTTTCCGAAATCACCTATATTTTATGTCACTTGTCAATTTTTTCCGATTTCAACAAATAAATTGCAATGGCCCTTTTATTGCAGACATTTTGTTAATTTTTTTTTTCTAAATTTTCCCTACTTTCGCTTTCCAGTCAGTGGTTTCCAGTTTATCTATTCGCGTGTTAGTATTCTGGATAAGAGGAGACTTAGAATCCAGAATGGGAAGGTCGCGTTCCAGAAGCAGGACCCCTAAAAAACACCACAGAAGTAAACATCATAAGAGAAGCAAATCGAAAGATAGGTCTGATTTGAGTCTGAGCACTCATAAACGGCACAGGGATAGAGAGAGGCACGATAGGAGCTCAGAAAGGCAAGATAGGAAGGAAAAATTCGTTAGGAACATTAGGTAATTATCCATATTATCATAATATGCAAAAATAGTCTTCAGAGCTACTGTTTTGATGTCTGATGTCTTTCATGTTATAATAATTTATAGTTACTTTTTTTTATAACGACTTTGTTGATAACAATAACATACATTTGTTTACATAATTCCCTAATCAGTGTGAAATCACTGGCCTTATTAGTAGGTACTGAATGTTTTTTCCAATTAAATAAAAGAATATTGTCTGGTATTATGGAATCTATTCTCTATCATCCAATGGTTCAATCTAAATAGTAGATGTTTTTGTAAAGTTTAAGTTGTCATGTAATGTAGATTTTCAAGTTCTCAATTTTTACTCTCCACGCATGTAATAGTTAAAGCGAGGGGCTTTTCACCCAAGGAAATTGGTCTACAAACTCCTGGAAATACTTGGAAATAGTTAGAAATATTTGGAAATACCTAGAAATACTTTTGAAATACCCAGAAATACTGAGAAATACTTGGTAATACTTTGGGGAATGCCTAGAAATACTTTGAAATACTTGGTAATATGTGCCGAATGATGTGAGAAAACAGTATGTTTATGAGCTTCCTGAGCGCTGCTTTTTCTCATAAATTACTTTTTTTGAATTTTTACAGTCCAAGTTAGTTTTATTTAATTGTGAGAACCTTGGTGAGAACTTATTGAAAGTGTGTACAGGGTGTCCAAATTCAAGCAGTATCATCGGGATATTGGAAACGGTAAGAGATACAGGGTTGTAGTTTTTATGCTTAACAAAATACCGTTTTGAAAATTAAAAAATTCTGAAAAGTTCCGGAAATATTGGGAATAATCCGAAATTTTAAAGCGTTTTTATTTTTTCCTGAGCTTATTTGAAGAGATATCCCAAAATAAATGTCACCTATCTTTGGCACTTTTTCTCCTCCACAAGATGCCACCATCAAATTTAAAATCCCGACGTTTTGTCTTTGAGCCACCATCATCAACTTTTTTTTTTTAAATATGACCCTGAATTTTTTATTTCAGATTTTAAGAGCTTCTGATGTCCCAAAACATATGACATACCGCATTTATTCCAAAATAGTATATTACATACCGAGGTGGAAAGTGTTTCATTACTGTCAAGAGTTTTTTGTAAGACCGAGGCGCAGCCGAGGTCTAACTAAAATCCTGAAACAGTAATGAAACTTTTCACCGAGGTATGTATAGTATATAATTTACAATCATTCGAATTTTTAAATTTTTATTTGAATTAAAACTAAAAAAAATACAATATTTAACAATGGGCCACTTTCACATTTTTCAAAAACTTATTTAAATTATTCTTTTAGTCATTCTAATACTATCTGTATATTTTTTTTTTCCGAAAAAACGCTTATTTTTGAAAAAAATTTATTTAAAAATCGAATTTTTAAATTGGCGCGAAAACGTGAACTTGTTTTGTGACGTCACAAACCAGAAAATCAACAAAAATGCGAGGATGCCAAATTTCTCATTAGTAAATCATTACACATTTCACAAGCTAGAAACTATTTTCGTCCTTTACTACATTTAGAGATGTAAGTTTTCATGAAATTTTCAAATTTGAAACTTTTCGTGAAACTTTTCATGAAAAGTTGAAACTTTTCAATTTTTTTTTGAAAAGTTGAGTACAGGAAGAATAGGGCCTCTAAAATTATTTTTTCGAAATGATAGGTATTCAATAAATTGAATTGATGAATAATATAATTTTTATCAATTATTCCTTTCCATTAAATCACAATATTGTGGTTGAGGATTGAGGAAATAAAAAAAATTGCGTAATAGTGAAAAAATCTGTTTTTCTATGACCATCAAAAAATAAACAACTTTTGTCATATTTTACATTAGCCGAAAACGTCATTTTCGTCACTAGTGATGAAATATCCCATAACGTTAACTTTCCTCACTAGTGATGCAAGTGAATGATTAAAATTTTACATGTTAAATACATTTTTTCAAATCCAATTATATTTCAATTCTGTGGAGCACAATCAAAAAACATAGTTCATAACAAAATTATGTAAATTTTTGTGATATATGTGCATAACGTCTCTAAATAGTCGTGTATGCGCTAGCTCACTATTAGTGTATGGTTAGATTAACAATGGGTTTTTTGTGACTAGAGTACCATTCCTTTGGGTATGGAGAATTGAATATTTTCAGTAATAAATAAATAGACCATCACTCAAATGACTGTGTTTCATTTATGTATATTACAATTTTGCTTTATATAATGTAATAAAAGCAAAATATAAGTATAAAATTAATTAAAAACGAGCACTTTTCATAGATGGCGCCAGCTATCAAACCAAGTAGGAACCCTTGTAAAAAACAACATAAGTTTAACAGCAAAAATCAAAACATGGTCTTAGAAAAAGTATAGTGTTTTACTTGTCAAAAATCATTTTTTACAACTTGAAAACAACTGTTTTCTCGTTGCAAAAAATGCTGTTTTCGTCACTCGTTAATTATTTTTTTGCCCACGACCATGACATGCGTTTTCGTTTTAACAAACCTGGGACAAAGTCACAATGCATGATTCATGATCTTTAAACTTTTCACGAAATTTTGAAAAGTTTTGAACTGTCTTGAAACTTTTCAATGAAATGAAATTTTATTGAAACTTTTCAGGTGAAACTTTTCACACTCACATCTCTAACTACATTATAAAAAAATAAAGGATAGGTATAATCCTTATTAACTCATTTAAATTTCGCATATCTACATGTGGCAACAAAAATTTCAAAATCGGCTTTAGCCAATCAGAGAGCGTTTTCAATCTCGTGATTTTTCGAATTTTTAGTTTTTATTTATTAATTTATTTAATAATCTGACTAAAATCTTGCAAAATATTGTTCATTCTCGGTTGCATTGATGTATCTGCGTCAAAAAATATCATAATTTGCCATATTTTCGGCACATGAAAGTGGCCCATTTCATTTACTTTCGGCCCACGGGAGGAAAGTAAACTTTCGACCCGTGAGCCGAAAGTAAAAGTCAAAAAATACAATAAATTTTAAAAATTTCATTTACTTTCGGCCCACGGGTTGAAGTCAGTAAAGTCATGTATGATTGTAAATAAATACATGTATGATTGTAAATAAAATATTTCTTTTGTTACTTCCTAGTAATTTCCTACCAAAATTCTCTTCTCTGTCTCTCTCTAACACATTTAGTTCTTATGGAAAGTGCTTATAATAAAAAATAAAGTTGATGATGGTGGCCCAAAGACGAAATGTCAGATTTTGAATTTGATGGTGACATCTTGTAGAGGAGAAAAAGTGGTAATGATGAAGTGACATTTATTATTTATTTTGGTATAACTCTTCAAATTAGCTCTGAAAAAAATGAAAACGCTTCTGTAAAATTTCGGATTATTCCCAATATTTACGGAACTATTTGGAATTTTTAAATTTTCAAAACGGTATTTTGCTCGGTATTTTGTGAAGCATAAAATTGACAAACATTGCCCTAATTTAACCGACTCTGTATCTCTTACCGTTTCCAATATCATAATTTATTTATTTAGTTACGGGAAAACCCCATTAACTGTTAAAATACAATTTAAGAAAAAATATAAAGAATAAAGCATAAGTTAGGTACTATATTATAACTATAACTACATAAATAATAAATATTATTTAACTACAAAAATTAATACTACACAATAATATAAAACATATTAAGTACAGCCAAAAATTATCTTTTAAGTAAGTAGGTATTAGTAAAAGTATGTAGGTATTAAGAAAAATATCTTGATCTTGATAATGAGTAGTTAACATATGGAAACATATAAAATAGAATTAGGCACAACAAATAATTCACAAACCAGAATTGACCCTGTTATACAAAAAATATCACATATTCTTCAGGTACGTTTTTAATTGACCTAGGGTCATATCAAATATATTAATATTTAAGTTATTAATTAATGACATATATCTGTCAATAGGATTATTTTCACCATATGTTGTTCGGTGAAAAGGTATGAGAAATGTTGGGTGTTGCCTCAGCCCCCTTGTGGGTACATTAAAACTAACTGAAGAAAGGAGACTTGGACAGTCAATTAACCCATGTACTAATTTGTATATAAATGCTACACCAAAACTATCTCTACGAAGGCCCAGAGGACTCAATGACAATTGTTGTTCTAGTGCTCTATAGTCGTGGTCAGCCATAGCAAAGCCATTTTTAAACGCACACACTCTAAGAAATTTATGTTGCACCCTCTCCAAAGAATCCATATGAATCTGGAAATATGGTGACCACACCACAGAGCAATATTCCAATGTTGACCTTACCAAGGAGCAGTAGACAACCCTGGTAGCCCCCACAGAGAAGCATTGACAGTTTCTCACGACGAAACCCAACATCTTCGAAGCCCTTACTGCAACCGAATTTATGTGATCAATAAAAGATAATCTCGTCTAAAATAACACCCAAATCTTTCACTTTAGACACACACTTCAGAGACTGATTGTTAATAAAGTAACTAGTTTGAATTTTATTTACTTTCCTTGAAAAACTAATATAGCAACAATTATCCACATTCAGAGATAACTTATTTTCTACACACCACAAGCGATTCAGATCCTCCTGCAGAAGCAACTGGTCCACAATGCTCTCCACCGTTCTCCAAAATTTCAAATCATCTGCAAATTTTGCACACTCACTGTTTATAAAACAATCAGTTATATCATTAACAAAAATATTAAAGAGAAGAGGAGAACAGTGGCCGCCCTGCGGGACACCCGATGTAACAGAGATTGACTCAGAAAAATAAAAACCTACTTTAGCATGTTGGATACGTTCAGTCAGTGAGCTCTGTATCCACATAACAAAATGAGAATGAAAACCAATCTTGGTTAACTTCTGCAAGAGTATCCGGTGATCCACCCTATCGAAGGCCTTAGCAAAGTCTGTATATATAGAGTCTACTTGTTTCTGCCCCTCCATATGATGCAAAATGCTTGTCTGGTAATCTACCAAGTTTGTCAATGTGGATTTATTTTGACAAAAGCCATACTGCTCCACAGAAATTAAACCTTTACACATCCAGCTCAGTTGCTTGCCAACAAGACAGTCAAAGAGCTTTGGTATTGCGGATGGAATACAAACACTACGATAATTTTCAATATTTCCTCTTTGACCACTTTTAAAAATAGGAACCACATAGCTCTTTTTCCATTCATTTGGGAACACAGCACTAATCAAGGATCTATTAAAAAGGATATACAATGGTAAAACTATAGTGCAAACACACTCTTTCAAGAGGAAATCAGGCACTCTGTCCGGCCCTGATGTAAGTTTATTGGGGAGACTGCATATCTGATTGAAAATATCAGACTTACTTATTTCTGAGCACTTAATATTGCTACTTATGTTATTATCCAATGTTAAATCAGGTAGTACTGGAGAGTTCTGGTTAGCTACATATACAGTCTGAAAAAATTTCCCAAATAAATTGGCTACATCCTGCCCATTTGAAGCCCTCTCCCCCCCATAAAAGAGTGAGCCTGGAAGACAATACGCTTATCATTGATAAATTTCCAAAATGATTTTGGATCAACTTTCAGTCTCTCATCAAAACCCCGCATGTAATTAGAGAAACAAATATTAGAGAGCCTCTTACACTTGACACGCAAATCTGAAAACTTTGCATAATTATCATCTGAGCGGTTACTAATGTAAAAAGAGTGTGCACGTCTTTTCTGGCAAGTCAATTTTCTAAGATCAGAAGAAAACCATTTGGGAAATGTAGAAGTTTTAAATTTTTTTACTGGGACAAAATATGCAATACCAGTGGCCAAAATCTCATAAAAAATATTTATTATGGCATTTACATCATTGCTTATATTTGAATATTCTTGCCAATTAATAGAAGCTAAATAATTATTAAGTTCCCTATAGTTTGCATTTCTAAAGTCGTAATAAAATTCTTCATAAGTTAAATTGGTACTTTCTTTTGTATTGGACACCGATAATACACACTCATACCCAATATGATGATGACTGTCATTTAAAAGCAGCTCAGAGGCATGTGTGACAACAACCTCTTTACTATTAGAAAAGATTAAATCTAAAAATACATTTCTATCATTTGGAATGCCATTCATTTGGAAAAGTCTAAGATAACCAAACACCTGAGCCACTTGAACGGCTGGGTCGCCCTGAGGGCATTGCACAATTGCTCCAAATTCATCATTAGTCCACGCAGCATTAGGTAAGTTATAATCGCCCAAGATATAGATATTTCCTGCAGAATGCCGCTGCCAAACATTCTCCACCGCTTCACAATGCCAGCCATAATGATACTGCTTGAATTTGGAACACCCTGTATATATTGTGAGTGTCATTTCTATCTTATTTATGTTTGGCATAAAAATTTCCTTGTTGTGTAGAATACTGTTTCCCAGTATATTAAAAATAGTTTGAAATTAAAAAAAAAAATTCCTTGTCGAATTGCCATCCATTTATGTGGTCTCTCCAAAGTGACGTCAACAGGTGTGCATGCGCAAAGCAGTTGTTGACAAATCTATAGGAGAGTTTTGCTAATCCTCCGCGAGCTAATAAGAGATGACACTGTTGAAAAAATACCATGTGATCTTTCATTTGAAATTATTAAACTGGTCCGAGAACAGATTTCTCTTGTAAAAACCGAAGTAGAAACTAGACTTATTTGTAACATATCGGGTCTTCAAAAAAAAAAAACAATCAAAGATTGCTATGGTTTTTTGAACGTAGGTCTTAGCAATATTTTTCTTTAATTTTGACAATGTCACTCAATGAAATTTAATGTCAAAATGTCATGTCAAAAATCCTGACCAATAAACAAACAATAATACGACGTACGTTTTCGTAACCAAAGCAATCTTTGATTGGTTTTTTTTTGAAGACCCGATATTATGCAGTCAAAAAAATTGTTGTGTTGTTTGTAAAAAGTGTCCCTAAAATTTGATACCCTATATGTGTTTATTGACCTCATGCAGAATTTTTCTTTTTGTCCACAAATACCAAAAATGTTCTTTGCTACTCCCCAGCTTTAGAAAAGGTTTAGGTCTAAAAGCATGCGTAAAACGTCACTTTCCTGCATGTATTTTAATTCGGAAACTATCTTTTTCCCGCACGCCGTACAGGATTTTTTTTCCGCACGGCGTGCGATAGAAAAATACTTGGAAATACCTGAAAATACTTGGAAATACTTATAAATACTAATAAATACTCAGAAGTACGTGGAAATACTAGGGAATATTTGGAAATACTTAGAAAAACTCAAAAATACATAGAAATACCGTGAATATTAAGAAAAATGGAAATCGCTGTACAAATTTTGGTAGGTGAAAAGCCCCTCGAGTTAATGAAATATACTCCCGAATATTATACTCAATTAAGCAGTTCTTGGTTATTTATGTCCATTGGCTGAAACAATAATCTCAAGAAATATACTTGAATCTTAAATATCCAAACTTATCTTAACTTTATTAACAAATGCATCAAAATATATTAAGCTCGATATTAAGCTTTTGAATGCCCCTAATGCTGGAAGAGCAAGGTCAGCAGAACGTTCATATAAATAAATGCTAATTTTGGTGCCTAAATAGGGATGGTAGAATTTTTTTTCCTAAGCTTGTTAAGAGTGAACAGCCTCCGAGGGATTAGTCACAACATTAAGATATCCACATATATCCCTTACATATCCCAAATTACCGGGGATCCCCCTACAGATTTCCCTTAATTTCCCAATATTTTGCTAGATCTACCTAATTTTTCAGGGATTTCATAGAATACTCAAGTGCACAGCCAGAACACAACTCCTGAAGTCTTCTTCTTATCAAAATATGCCTTCTTTTGATCTATTACTCTCCTGGTAGTATCAGAGATCCATTTATTAGGTACAATATGGGGCACAATATTTTTATTTCAGTGGAAAAAAATCAATAGTCTTTCTCAGATCTCTCATAGATCTCTTTAGATTTTCCTTTATCTCTCCCAGGGGCTTTATTCTGTAAGGAACGAAGCGTTCGATTCGGTAGAATTTCTTCGATTGTGACGTCATTTTTGGTTTGGTTTTCACGCTACCAAACCGAAAATGACGTCACAATCGATAAAATTCTACCGAATCGAACGGTTCGTTACTTACAGAATAAGGCCCGAGGGTTAGCATACACAAAAAAAACCCACCATCAATATTGACAAACACCCAGTGGGTTTTTGGTGTTAAAAACTGCCTTCTGCCTTGATTTGAAAAAAAAATGATAAAAAAAACTCAGTGGCCACATTATTGACAAATATGAATCGAACGAAAATCTAGGATTATTTCAAGCAGTAAATTATGTAAAGAATTTATCATTACCGATTATCAAAATAAGTAATTTTCCTATTCCAGGCTCTTGAATTTGTTTTAAATGTTCATAATTTAGTAGTCTGAAATAACCAACATTTGGAGTCAAAAATCAAAATAGCAGAGAGAAAAAAAGTACTCCAATGCTCAAAAACAAAATATATGTTTGTCATCTGAGCTATATTTTAGCTCTAAATTTGACAAAATCAAAATAGTTGTGAATAAGATTAGCCCTCGGATTAGTTTTTTCTTGAAATTTTCATTTCTAGATAATTCGGCATGTATGGGAAAAGACAACGATAAATTTACGTCCTGTTTAACAACAAATATCTACGGTGTAAGGCAAAAGTTAATTACTAAGTTCAGTGTTAAAAGAAAGAGCGGAAAAACTGGAAAAAGTACTCTTGGATTGGTCTTAATACTATCATAAAAAACTAGTGATTATGTGTGAATTGTCATAGTCATCTGTACTGAAATGGTCTATTGGATTATTTTCCTTCTGAATATCAGCTTCAACAGTTGATTTGGTTAATTATTTCTTGTAAAGTTGAATCAGAAATTCGTAGCTGAACCATTTTTTGATTTTTTTTCCAGAAAACGTTCAGATTCAACATCATCCTCAGGTTGCAGCATTATTTCCCTAGAGAAAAATGACAAACACAACAGTAAAAAGCACAAGTCTAGAAAAATGGACGAGGTTGAAAGGCTGGCGGAGTTGGAAAGACAGAGATGTCAAAAGGAAGCCGAACAAAAAATCGTCGAAGAGGAGGCAGCTAAAAGAATAGAAGACTTGGTGAAGAAGAGGGTGGAAGAAGAATTGGAAAAAAGGCGGGAGGAAATTGAAAGGGAAGTGGCCAAACGGGTGGAAGAAGCTAAACAGATAATGGAGAGGCAGATGATGGAAGATTTGGAAAGGAGAAGACAAAAACAGAGGGAGGAAGAAAGGAAAAGAGAGGTAAAAATAAAATTATGGCCTTTTTTAATAGTTTTTTTTTCTTCAAATTTATGTATTTGAAAATATTTTTTTTTCAATACTAAAAAAAAAAATAGCCCATTCGTTCCTTCCAATACACTGACTTCTCTCTTTATTTATTTAGGCTTCATTACAATTGATTTAGTGACAAGAAAGTGAATTAACTGATGGGCCATATTGAATTTATTCCATTTTTTTTTTGTGTTTTTATTTTTAATAATAATCTTAGGCAGAGCTATAAAGACTGGGCTTTAAAAAAAATCACTTCATCAGTCAAATATAGCTATGTAGATCACAAAAAACCATCTACGTAAACTTTCCCTCAAGTTATGTTAAATTATATATGCCGTTAGCTGCATAATAAGCTAAAGGGCGGCCTACCATGCAAAGCAAGCAAACTTGGAGCGGCGTACGGTGGATGGCTCATCGTAGCAGGTATCAAATTATTTTTATACTCATTTTTTTTTTATAAGTGTACCCTGCCTTAACTGGGGAAGTGCCATTGTGGCGTCTTCTCAGCAACATTCCTCTATTAGACTGGTTCCAACCTTGACTGTGGGTGAAAGATATGTTTAATTGAACTAAAAAGGAATATTTGAAGTTTGGATTTTTGTTATTATTTTTTTTTTTTTACTTAATATTGATTATTTTAGAAAAATGTTAAGCTGAATATTTTGTTGTAATAAAAATGTTTTTGCATTTTTCTAGAATGAAAGGAAGGGCAATTGAAATTTATTGCTCCGAGGCCAAATTAGGCAATATTGGAGATTTGTATACTTGAAGTTGCCCCTCCAACATTTCAAACTTCAATAATTCTTCAAAGTTGCTTTTTAATAATTGCAAATTAAATCGTTTAAAATGCAACTTGTGATGTGAGTGTCATTTTTATAATAATTAATCAAGTGTGTAGTGTAAAAGAGGTGGGACCAGTAACAGAATGGCCCTTTATTTTATTAAGTTTATCCTGTTTTATAGGAGGAAGAGAGATATAAGCATGAGGAGGTGCAAAGGATATTGGAGGAAAATCAACGAAAAATTGAAGAAGCCCAAAGGAAATTGGTAAGAGATAAAAATTTCGAAGCTTTGAATTTGCACCCATTTAAATTTTCTCAAGGCCGAAGATAGATTAGCCATGGTGGAAGAACAAAGAAAAATAGATGAGGAACGTCGCCGATTGGAAAAAGAACAGGAGAAACGTGCAAAAGAGGAACAGAAGAAGATATTAGGCAAAAATAATTCCAGGCCAAAACTGTCGTTTTCGTTAAAACCAGTTTTGTAGTGTAAGTTCTATTGTTATGATATAATAATTAAATCCATATGATGGGGATTGAAAAAAAAAGGACAATTAATTTGATATTTCAATCAACCTTTACTTAGGTAATTAATGTATATTTAATTCATTGCATAATGTATATAAGTATTGATTAAATTTTAATAAATTGCTTCCTGCTAATATTTTCCTAAATAGTGAGGGGCCGGATATTAAACTTTGGGTCAAAATAAACAAAAAGAAAAACATTATGTCCTAATTTATTTACAATTTTTTCACACTGTACAAATCTAAAGTTTCCAAATCATCTGGTAATCATCAATCACACGATTAGCGTCTGTGTGCTTGTGGAACATGAAAAATCCTTGAATTTGTGCAGGGCTTACGTTTTTGCCTTCAGAAATTACTTTTTCAGCAAAAGCCTTGGACTGGGAGACAACATCATCGCCCGGATAAAAACGCAAAAACATTTGCTCGATTTGGGATATAGAACACCAGCCAATGTACTCTTTCAAGTCCACTCTGCCTGGTCTTATTAAAGCTGGATCCAACCTAGATCAATCAACATTAAATAATTTGAATTAATTTTGCGGAAATAGCAAATTACCTGCTAATATAATTTGTAGTCATAAAAACTATCCTAGCTTCAGTACTAGCAACGCCATCTAAACAATTCAATAAACCACTGAAAGTGACACGGTTAAGACCCTGATAGGCAGCAGTTTGTTGCTCAGTGTCTTCTCTTGAGGCAAAAGCAGCATCGATATCTTCAAGAAGAACCATGCTCTGCTGTGGAGCTACGCTCAGCAAATGATTGAGCCTGTCATCTGTTAAACCTCTTTCTGATAAGTTTAGGACGCATATTGAGAATCCTAGCTCACCGGCTAAGGCTGTAATGTAGGAGGATTTGCCACAACCAGGCGGTCCATAGAGTAAGTAGCCTAGATTTACAGGAAGGATTAGTATTTTGAAATTTTAGTGTGGGTGATTTGTACCTCTTCTATATGGAATTCCTCTGTCAGAATACCAAGAAGGATTATTGATAAATTCTTGGGTATCTTTTAATATTTTTTCACTAATTCCTGTGTCTAAAATAACAGATGAAATTGGCCTCTTTCTTCTAGGATGACCGAATTGTCTCCATTCACTACCCATAGCAGTGTACATGATTGTTTTTCCTTCGTGTTGCTTCAGTGCCATATGTCTAGCTAACCAAAATTAAGTTGTGGCATTTAAGCTGATTTTTAATTATACCTCACCTTCTTCTAATATATTAAAATATATGGCTTTATTGCGACCAAATGCAGTTAATTGTACTGTTTCCCATGGGACACCCATATGTAGATCTAAGGTGTGTTGTTCGCGACTTCTTTCAACCCTTATCCATGTTCTACCATATCTAATTAAGGTGTCAGTAACAAATCAGGTCCACTGCTTTATACTTACTTGAAAAAATGCGTTCCTATGCTAGGTATAAAATCGTATTTGGTTTTTATATGACCACTGTCTTTTTGCTCAAAACTAGTTTCGACACTCAAGTGCTGGGTTTGCTTGGCCCCCTTGTGGGTCATCCATTGCAACAGCCACTGGTACGACTTGTCTCGGCAAGGTACCTCTAAAGTGATCATGTAGTGCCTCCTAAACAGTATCAGAGACGTTTGGTAACCCTTTCGTAATATTGCAGCACCGGCGCCTACTCCAAAAAGACCGAAACCGGCCCCGAAATAGGGGTTATCTGTTAGGGACGAAAAGTATTCCATTAGAGGCATTTTGAACTTTTTTTTATTATATTATATTTATTATTATAAATAAATTTAATAAAAATTTCGGAAATAGAAAATATTTACATAAGTAAAAAGTTTGGTTATGTTTTCAAGTTCAAGTTGTTTTGTTTTACTTACAGCAGATGGCGCTAGCTTAAATTAGCGTTTTCTACTCTAGAGTGGAATAGTGGCTGTGTGTAGCGTTTTCGTATAGCCATGAAAAAACATGCACTAACTTTTGAACGCAAAAATGATGAAAATTTGGGACCCTCTGAAATAAAAATAGCGGCAATTCAAGAGCATTAATTAGAAAAAGCAAAATTCAAGATCCCAGAACTGAAATAAATATGGAAATTCATAACCCATGGTTGTCCTGGGTTGGTAGCACTGACATTTAAATTCGTGGCAACGTTGCAAAATTCTACCACACACGACACACGTGATTTTGTTGACATCACCACAGTCAACAAAACAATTCTTTTTAATTATTTCCCTCCCAGGAGAAAAATCTGGCAAAAGTATGTGGGTTGAAAGATAAAATGATGTGCAACAGCCACAATTAACATATAATGGTAATCGTTATCTGTCGATAACACTAAATACACATTTTAATGATTATGTTTAGCAAGGATATCAGTAGAGTATTTTTTATTTTATTTTTCAACTATGTTTGCCTCAACAACCATGAAGAATGGGGATTCGAAGGTAAAATTTCATATATTATGTGCTTAATCAGTTTACCATGGATGACACACATGTATTTGCTTAATTTATGCAACTTCTTGTGAGCTTATCGAGACCCAATAACAAGAATGTTCTATACAATATAATATTTCTCTGTGTAAGAAGCATGAGGGCTGGGACTGTAAAGGATAGAAAACCTTATCCCTATCACTATGACACTTGTGTTCTTCTCTCTTTTCGAAATCAATAGAGAGAGGATAAATGTGCTAATAGGGATGGAGAAAATATCTCTAATCGTTACAGAATCCCAGCCCAGAACATTAAGGTTTCAATTTAGAACATACTGGAAACGTTTTAGAATTCTTTTGAACCAAGTTAGAACACTTTGGAGCTTCAATAAGGCTCCAAAATACTTAAATCCTGCTAGAACAATTAAGATATTAGTGAAAAACTTTCAGAACATTTTAGAAACCTATAGAACAATCTAGAAATTCCAGAACCAATTTAAAAAAACTCCAAAATTTCCAAAAACCAATTTATATTCCTCAGAAGCACTTTGGAGAGGTTCAGAATAATGTAGAAACCTCATAAACATTTTAGAACGCCTCAGAACATGTAGCATTCAATTTAGAAGTTACTGGAAACCATTTAGAATGCTACAAAACACTTAAGAACAAAAAAAAAAAAATCAGTGAATCTAAGGGCCAAGAAAAAATAAAAAAACATGTGTAAGGATTAGAAACATCTGATCAAAAAAGTATCATTATAGGACAGCGGCAAAGCGCGCAAAAGCCTTCGTTTTAAGGAGCAAGCCGGTATTGGGGTTTAATTTATTGAGACTAGTATCAGATTATTTGGCATATTTTTCTGCAAATATAAAATCTAAATGAATGAGTTTTTGTATTGGTCGAAAGCTAAGTTAGGAGCCAAAAACTAAAAATATACGGAAACTAAAATTTCCAACTTTAACTTTGTATAACTTCTAAACCGCCTAAGGTAATAAAATGATTTTTCTTCTAGATTCTAGACAAACATATTCTCTTTAAATGGTACCTATATATATTATTGGAAAAATATCAAAGTAGAGCTCAAAAAATTAGTTATTTTGTAGGCACAACACGGATGAGTATAATATATGTTTGCTTTAATCTGCGATAACTCCTTTATATATTGGAGTATTAAAATATTTTTTTGCTCAAAAACTGGCAAATTTAATTGGCTTCCTTTCGTCTCAGTTATATACCGACCTATTTTCAATAATAAACCAACTAGAGCGGTTGAAACACGACAAAACGCGGTCTGCAGAAGTTGTGTGGTAACAACTGGACCAAAATTTATACATGTATTGCGCATTAAATAAGTAATTCCTGTAACTCCAATGTAATGCCAGTAAGTACTGCATAATGCCATGTGATTTTATGTAATGTCATTATGATTATGTATACTTAGGCTACGTGAAATAGTTTTACGTAACTAACTGGAGCAGAAAAACAAACTATTTGCTGAAAGCAAACATCACAAATACAAGGTGTTTTTGAAAATGTTGCATTTTGGGACACCCCCTTGTATCTCGGTTCTCTCATAATTGACCGAAAAGATAACAATGCTTTCTGATAGATCTTTTAACGTAGATTCCAGTGGAGGTGTCAGTTTTTTTTCTAGAAGTTTCAAATTATGAACCAAACATATAAGTTTTTACAAATAATACACCCTATATATCATCAACTCATTGAATAGCTCTGCTTTTGCTGATTTCAATGATACAAGTTCTTGTAAAAGAAACTATCACTTCTATAGAAAAACTGATTTCGCCACTGGAATATACATACATGAAAAGATTTATGAGAACCCGTTGTCACCTTTTGGACTAGTTCTGAGAGAACCAAGATACAAGGGGTGTCCCAAAATGCAACATTTTCAAAAACACTTTGTCCTTGAAAAGAACAAGGGCGATGACAATTTTGTTGATGGCATCTTTGTTTGACAAGTAAAAAGTAGCCTATGTTCGAGAAAACTGCATCCTTCTAACTCCAATAGCAACCGAGATATCCCTTTATGTACATACAACCATAATGGAAAACCCATACATATTTATTATTAATCTATGGGTAGATATTTTTCTAAGGCCTGGGCTAAGTATTCATTTTCAGATAAACTTGCTGGCAACTATCTGCAAGATAAATTTACCGTTCTATAATTCTAGTGGTCAGCGAATAACTGGTCGAACAATGGCATTACAGACTGCATTTTAATCCTTTATTTACGACTAATGTATAATGTGCGTATTATATTTGTGATTTTGGCAGTATAATGACATATGTTATTCCTCCAGGGATTAATGACGAGTAGCGGGATTAATGGTCATTATTCCACAAAAGTGTCAGTGTCAAACGTGTAGTGCTTGTGGATTTGTATTGAAAATTATGAGACGGATAAAATTTGTTCATTGAAAAACTCAAATAAATTAATTTGTCGTAAATAAAGTAGAGTATACTACTCGCAATAATGGCTATTATTCCCTCGGAATGTTACTCCCTCGCCGCTAACGCGGCTCAGTTCGTAATAATCCTCGGGAATAATAGCTATCATTATTGACTCGTGGTATAATCTTTTATTAGATTGCATACCTGATAGGTAAATAAACTGGTCCTAAATCTGAATATAATGCTAATAGTTTATCCCTCGGTTTATCCTGTAATTTATTTTACAAAAACCATTTTAACTTCTCAATTCTTATTGTTAAATATTGTTTACATTTTGGTAGAGTTCTACAATTGCTAGTTTATTCCTTTATCCTGTCTCAGTAATTGAAATGGTTCTGATCCAATGATTTTCATTGATCCATAAAAAATGTAGGCCTTGTCTAGAGATTGTATGTCATTGTCGTGAGGCCATATGAAACTTCTATATCATGATTTTCGATTGTTTCTAGCTTAAAAACAGTTGAATTTAGATGTAGCACATTATACATGAAATGTATTTAGAATTTCGCATAGAATCTAAAAATGATAATAAGATAAAGGGTGGCCCGTTTGAAACAAATACCTACATATTTTACTGTATTTTTTTTTTTTGAATCACTGTATATGTGAAATTATTTTCATTTTATGGATGCCTCAGAAAATACCCAAAATTATTTTAAATATTGTGGTTGTTAACTTGGTTGGTAATATGAATATAATCTCCCATACCAGTGAATTTTTGGAAAATTTGTGGGGTTAATAAAATAACAGATACTCGATTAATACCTCATTAAGTTCATAAAATTATAGTATACAGGGTGTTTCCGAAAGGGTGTTACAAACTTCAAGGGCAGATAGTATTCATGAAAATAATTTAAAAAGTTCCTATGGATATAGGTCCGGAAACGCTTTGTTTACGAGAAACAGGGTGTTAAGTTTTTCAAAAAATAAAATAATAAAATTTTATTAATAGCCCAAAAGAGCTTTAGCCGATTTCAATGGAATTTTCACGGTTTATTTCAACCATTATCAGAGAACTACTGGACCAATAAGATTTAATCCAGAATTTCCAGGGGCGTACCCAGCGACCAAGTCGGCTGTTTTGTGCAGAAAACAATATCATTCTGTACAGAATTCTGTACTTATTGTACGATTTTTATCGATTATTCAGATAGACACTAAAAATACATTTTTGTCTCTTGAATTTTTCAATTATCTCGCTTCGTTTCCGTGAAAAAATAAGAATACCATACCTCAGCACGTCTCTGAACTCCATAAGGAAAGATTAATTCATAGGAAAGATTAATTCATAGGAATTAAGGTACATCACCATGCTGAAACTTAAGCGGAGTTTAAATTTAACTAGAATTTTTAATCATGGATTTGATTCAAAGTTGGTGTCAAATGATAGTTTATAAAAATCTAAGATAGGAATGTAAAATCGGTTTTCCTCTAAAATTAACCGTTCAGGTTTTACAGCCTGTCAAAGTTGCAAAAAGTCAATTTTTAATGGTCTATATTTCCAAAATAGTTGAATTTAGGTACAGGATATATCACATGAAATCTGCTCAGAATTTTACGTAGAATCCAAATATGCAATCACATACAGGGTGTGCCATTAAAAATAGCGATGTTACCACTGGTTTAGAGTAGACGCGGCAACACCGCCTAAACAAAAATATTTTTAGAGTGTAGATTATGGTCGTTCATCCCGGTTGCCAAATTTTCAAAATGATCCGCTTTTTAGTTTTCCATTAACGTCTAATACACCATCCACCATGGGACACCCTGTATATACCATATTAAAGAAAATATGTTTGTGTAGAATCTAGAGGAATAGTTATTTATGCAACAAGTGTGTAAAGTGAACCTTTTTTCACGAATGTGACAATCACATGGGTGAAAAAGGTGCTTTACGCACGTATTGCATACAACATTGTTTCTACTACCACTCAAATATGTGTAAAAAATTAAATTTAAACAAATACCTCACGCACTAGTGCATAAACAATTTACCAGAAAAATGCCAAATTGACAGTTTCGACATCTGTCATTCACATTACTTTACGCACTAGTGTGTGAAGTGAATCGCTTCACGCACTAGTGTGTGAAGTGAAGTGAAATTTTACGTCTTCAGAATAGTGCGTAAAGTGAGTACTTTACACACGGTAGTAGGAAAAAATAATTTTATTACCTTAAGCGGTTTAAAAGTTATACAAGGTTGAAGTTGTTAATTTTAGTTTTCGTATATTTTTAGTTTTTTGCTCCTAACTTAGCTCTCGACCAATGAAAAATGTTGTCCATTTCGATTCTCTATCAAGAAAAATATGCTGAATCATGTGGTACGTACTAGCCTTAATAAATTATACCTCAATACCGGGTTTATGAAAGCAAACGCTTCTCCGCCGACCACTTATTATTCCTTAAAATCAATCTTAGTCTATTTTCTGATTCTTTCCAGAATGAAGCGACTGGATTTACAAGACAAGGCTCCCTAAGAAGAGTGATACCACCCCTTGAAGCAGACAGAGAAAATTTATTTGGCAGACAAAACGAAGACCTCAATAAAATTTTCAAACTTTACAGACAAGAGTACATAGTGTTAGCAGAATAGTAAGAGTTTTCTCAGTGAAAATTTAAAATAAATTGTGCATATTTTAGCAAAATGATCCAGACTGAAGATATCCAAGGTGTATACGTGATTCCGTCCAGAGAGAATGCTTTACGTAAGCAAACATTTTAATTAGTTTTTATAGTGCTTAATTGAATCTTGTTTCAGTTTGGTTTGGCATTATTTTTGCCAGAAGTGGCCCTTACAAAGACGGCATATTTAGATTTACAATAATTTTAGACGAAGGTTTTCCAGATTGTGGACACCCTGTAAGCAACCATTCGATTGTATTAATAAATATGCTTATAGTTATTTTCAGAAAGTAATATTTCAAACAAATATTCTACACCCTGTGATAAATCCTGAAACGAATGAAGTAAATTTGTTGGGCGGATTTCCAGCTTGGAACAAAAATGAACAACATCTTTGGCAAGTTTTAAAGTACATTCAATGGATTTTTGCCAATATTGAAGCTAGCGTTAGTCACGGTATTAATAAGGAAGCATGTGGTTTGTGAGTAATTGAATCAATTTGCCTTTTTAAAAATAATAGATTTTGCTTTAGGTTAACAAATAACAAAGAAGCATTTGCTTCAAAAGCACATGAACTGGTCGAGTTGAGTAAAAAGCACTTGTACGACACACCACCTACTGAAGACAGGCATTATATTTTATTTGAACCATTTAATCAGGAATTGCACAAAAAAGAAAACATGTTTTCTTTTTTAAAGGACAAAGAACAAAGTGGGAAGAGCGGGTATTCTTGGGTTTTACCTAGAAGCTTTAAGCCTTTAGAACGACCTGTTACCCCACCACAAGAAAATACTCAATAATAATTTTCATTTATAATTTATTAATATATCGAACAAATTAGTTTTTAGAATTTATTTGCACTTGAGAGAAGTTTATTAAAAAATAGTTCCTATACTTATAAATTGGATTGTTTTTGAAGGTGGCTATTAACAGTGCAATAACAATAAAAAGCCTTTAATGAATTTCTTGTTTCAACTTATAAAACCAATCATTTTCCAAATTGTACATTTTCCCATTAAAACTAAATTGTGTCGGAGGATTCTCTTCACCATTATCGAATTTAAATTTACTACTAAATTCGATAGCCAATTTTGAACGTACTAAGCCAACAGATCCGACTTTTTTCGGTGCAGGATGATAAACTCTGCCAGTTTCAGGTAGCATGATGACTTTTTCAGGCTCGAATTTTAATTTCAGTAAACCCCCTGCGTGATTATGGGCTAAATAAAACTCTTTATCTTCTTCTAAGACATGTGTAAAAACTATCGGATAATCGTCACATCTTACGAAATTCCTTTCTCTGCCACATATGGATAAATAAGGAAATTCTAAATATCTGTCGGTGTTGTTTAGTCGCAGCTTGTTGAAAAAGAACCTCAGGAACTTGGTTTCTTTGAAGCAGGAGGTGAAGTTTTTCATTCTGGAGTCGTCTAGAAATAACTAATAAGTAGATTGGTTACTAGAAGAAATAATTTGGATAGGTCTTAAGCAGAGCCGCTGTAAGTACATTACGAAAGTACCTAAAGTACAAGCGTTGATTGAGGGTACAAGTATGAAGTAGTAGTATATTCTTCAATGAGCATATAACTTATCAACTTTATGTTTACTGGAAAGCCTGAGAATAACGCTAATGCCATCAGGAAATTACCAGCAGAACCTGCCCAACCTATTCAAAGCACGAGCAATATTGGTCCACTTGCTATTTCTATTTCTACTCAACAAAACTTTTCGGCAGCGGCAATACCTGCATCTTTCATCACCGGCACTAGGAAACCGGAGAGTATATTAACCATTTCTGCTGCAGAGCTAGTGCCCAAAACAGCAGTTTTTGTCCGAAAAGTCTCGACCACCATTGGCGAGGCTAATTTCACAAAATACTTAACAGATACCTTTGGATCTGACCACCAATTCAAGGTACAAGAATTTTCATCTAGATCTGGCGAATACCAGAGTTTTAGGGTTGAAGCGGATAAAAGATTAGAAGACAAACGGCTCAATGCCAGCAATTGGCCCATGAATATAGAGATTGGCAAATTTCATTCCTTTCGTCACAGACCTCCAGCCACTCATCAGACTAGATTTTTCAGAGGTACGCAGCCTGGGCGGGGTCAAAGGCACTCCCACAACCACAACCCTCAATAGAAACCCACAACCTAAGACCATCCCATCTACTCTTAATTTTTACTACCAAAATATGGGTGGCCTAAGAACAAAAACACAAGAACTCTTTAGAAATGCTGTTAGCTGTAATTTTGACTTCATATTCCTCACTTAAACCTGGCTAAATTCCTCTTTCAACAATTCTGAATTATTGCCTCCCCTCTATACAATATTCCGAGCCGATCGGGATTATGCAGCAACTAACATGAATCGAGGAGGGGGAGTTTTGATAGTGCTAGACAGCAACTTTCAGTCTTCGCCTATACCGACAGCAAACTTTATTGAATTTGAACAAATATGGATCCACTGTATCTGTCACGGCTGTGAGATGGTGATCGGATCAGCATACATCCCTCCAAGTTCCCCTGAGATGACTTATAGGTTATTTGTAACAGTATGTAAATCATTGAAAAACAAATATGCAAATGCCAGTTTTATCATATTCGGCGACTTCAATCTTCCGAATGTCAACTGGATCACAGAGGATGATTTTCTGGTACCTGAATCTACACACTCCTTGGCCGAGCAAACTCTGATAGATAGTATGTTCTTCATGGAACTTCAGCAACTTAACAATGTGAAGAACAGCTACAATAGATCCCTGGATCTCATTTTCGCAATTGAACTTTCTCTACCTGTGATCAAAACCAGTGACTTTCCACTGTGTAGGGTGGTTGATATACATCCACCTCTGGAGCTTAGTTTCTCATATAAAAGTATACAAATGCTAAAAGCCGAGGATCCTGCTACTATCTACCTTTTTAAAAAAGCAAACTATACGGAACTGAACAATTATTACTTCAACAGTATTGACTGGAATCTGTGCTTACATAATGGCGACTCTAATGAAGCGGTTGCTAGTTTGTACGAAGTTATACAGCAAGGAATTAATCAGTTTGTTCCCAAAAAAACCATCAAGGTAGACAAATATCCCAATTGGTTCAACTCTGAGCTAAAAAAGTTAATTGCACATAAAAATTGACTCTACAAGAAGTACAGAAGATGAAGACGGCAAACGGACTATGAAGCTTACTCTGAAGCCCGGAAAGACGTGAAGTACCATAGTGATATGTGCTACCTGTTACATGTTACCAAAGCTCAGCATTTGATTCCGTCAAATGTGAAACAATTCTGGTCATTTATAAGATCTTTAAAGAGAGATGCAGGCTTGTCGAATCAAATTCATTTTAA
This sequence comes from Ceutorhynchus assimilis, assembly GCA_917834065.1. Lineage (NCBI taxonomy): Eukaryota > Metazoa > Arthropoda > Insecta > Coleoptera > Curculionidae > Ceutorhynchus > Ceutorhynchus assimilis. The sequence goes on from OU892281.1 coordinate 14,454,606, forward strand.
CAATATCCGTTATTCGAACCCTCAACAGATTGCTGAACTCTTTGCTACACACCTCAAGAATTGTTACTCTGACCACAAGGATGTTGAGATCAAGGAAGACCACTGCTTAGTCCCTTTTGGACCTTACCTCTCCGATCATTTTTTCACGGCCGAGGAAATACAGAGAAAAATTCTGGATCTTGATACCTCAAAGAGTCCTGGACCAGATGGTCTCTCCCCAGTGTTTCTTAAAGGCTGTTGCACATCTCTGATAGAACCTCTGAAGCATATTTTCCAACTTTCTTTTGATATTGGCATTTTTCCCAGAAGTTGGAAAGTCTCAACACTTTTCCCTATCCATAAATCAGGAAATAACACTGATGTGAATAATTATAGAGGCATATCTCTACTATCGCACATTCCCAAAATTATGGAATCCATTCTAACAGACAATGCGTGTACTCATGCTTTAGTAACTACATTGCTAACGAACAGCACGGCTTCTGCAAGGGAAAATCCACTGCTACAAATCTTGCTGTCTATCAACAGTTCCTAACGAAAGCTTTGGAATCAGGAAAACAGGTGGACGTGATCTTCATGGACATTTCAAAGGCCTTTGATAGTGTGTGCCATAAGTTGTTGTTAAAAAAACTCTCAGATATGGGCTTCGGTGCACGTTTCTTAAAATTCATAGAATCGTACTTAACGGAAAGATATCAGAGAGTCGGTGTGTGCGGTGCAGTATCCCACAAGTTCATAGTTCCATCCGGGGTCCCTCAGGGATCACACATCGGACCGATTCTCTTCATAAATGATATCATCCAATGCTTCCAATCATCCCTCTGCTTACTATACGCTGACGACTTAAAGTTTTTCGCAGTTTTGGATGAGCACTCTACCTCTCTGCAGTCGGATTTGGACAGGTTGGTCGCTTGGTGCAAATCAAATCTACTCAAACTCAATGTTACTAAGTGCAAACACATGATTTTTCACAAGACCATAAATCCCATACTGCCCACATACACCATCAACAACGCCAATTTGGAAACAGTCGACACCTTCAGAGACCTAGGAGTCACCTTTGAAAAAGACCTGTCTTTTAACAAACATATCGACAACATAGTCATAAAAAGTTCTAGACTCGGTTCTAGACTTCTAGGTTTCATTAAACGAAACACCAGAGACATGTATGATACGAAGTCCATTATCTGTCTATATTACAGTCTCATTCGATCCACTCTTGAATACTGCAGCCCAAGTCACGTATGCCACATTAGGAGGATAGGAGTGCAAAATAAATTTGTCAAATACCTGCTCTACAAACTGAGATTTCCTTACCAGAACCTTGAGTATGAGACTCGTCTACAGCTCTCCGGCATACCCAGCCTTGAGAATCGACGCAAAAAGGCCAAGCTCATTTTTCTCTACAAAATTCTGCAGAACATTGTCAACTCGCCTGAACTTCTGACAGAAATTGGATTTCTGGTTCCTGGAAGAAGAACCCGACAGGGGCAGCTCTTTTTCCAACCTGTCCATAGAACTAACTATGGTTTAAATTGCATCATGACGCCTCTAGTCACTAATTACAATCAGGACTTTTCCCATATAGATCTTTTTAATACCACTCTGAATGTAATAAAAACAGAAATGTGTACATAATTCGACTATATTCTTTATATCTAACTATATATCCTTTAATAATTGTGTAAATTTGTATACACTTATTATTTTTTAGGTTTATTTCTTCAGTGTACCATTTAGAAATTTGTTCTGTAGAGTGCACTTAAACATAAATAAAATAAATAAATAATGATAGAGCCGAAGGCGAGTGTTGGAATCATTCAAGTGAAAAGTAGTCATTATTTGCGAGTAGAAAATTATACTTTTTCTTCGAACATTAAATAATACATTCATTCTTGCCTGATATTAAACTGATTAATGACACGAATTCCACACGTCCCGTGGATTCCAAACGCGAATCCATGGCCTATTGACCAATCAAATTTTCCGTATCTTCGGAATACACGGGACGTCTACTGTCAGATAATAAAACTCTTGTTTTTTTAAAAAAAATAGGACTTTTAATAACTGTTATTTCTTACAAAATTTCAAAAAGTTCGAAGAGAAATATATTTAATAGATTTACTTGAAGAACAAGTACAATTTATTAAAAATTATACTTTGATTATCAAGTAAACTGAAAATTTACTGACATCATACTAATTCAAGATTCGAAAATGTTTGTCATATTTTGATATTTGGTAAGATAGTTGTGGACCGTAAAAAAAAATTTGCAATAATTATTATTTAAAAAAAATCAAGGAACCTATTATAAGTAGTTACTCAAAATACTTCAAGCCAAATACTTGACATGATCAAGTAAAAATCCAAGTATTTTAGAATAGATATTGGAAGTATCTATAAGTACAAGTACCTACATAACAAAAAAAGTAAATACTAAGACTCGTACTGTACCATAGTACTGTACTAAGAGTACCTAAATGTACGTGAAGTAGAATTTCAAGTAATTTACTTCAAATATTGACAGCTTTGGTCTCAAGCAACTTGAGAAAAATCCGCGTGTGGCTATATTCAGCTGGTGTAGGCACCATGGTGGAATGGTAGAAGTAGCAGTGTGGTTAAATTAAACAGGGTTTGGCAAGCTGTGGTTTGGCATTGACATTAGTGAATCGTAATCACCGCATCCGTGGAGGTGCACCATTTTGGTGAATGTAGCCACACGCGGAATATGGGGATAGGATGGTTAATTAGGTATCCATCATTCACTACTTCTCAACCAAGGACGCAAATATCTAAATTAATTATTATAATAAATGTATTGATAAGTATGTTAAGAATGTATAATATATGTATTTATACAAGGTGATTTATGTAGCCCGTGTATTAGCTGGCAGGTGGATTAGATGCTATTTCTACTAATCCACCTGCAAACTGGACAATTTTTAATGCACGGGCTACGTAAATCACGGTGTATATTTATTTTTAAATTTGATATAGTCCTTACCATTCCTTGATGGTCAATGAAATAGAAATACTCTCGTATTTTCGGTTCAGGTTCCTGCCCTTGTATATAGGACACATTTCTTAAATGTTTTAATAATTTGAGGGGTTTGTTAATAGAAATAGGGTTTAAAAACCTCATCATTTTAAATTAAAAGAAACATCAATGAGTAGCAAAATGGACTTTGATCGATTTTGATTATCATATTATTATTTAATTAATAAATGCTAATTGAATTATTTATACCCCTTTCCAAATAATTATCTTTTAACAAAAAATTATATAAAAATATATAAATAAAATTAAAAAATCAATATATTTTGTGTACAAATGAAAAATCAAATAAGCAAAAATCAGTGAACGTTTCCCTAACCTCAAAATTTGAAATTTCTCTGACGTGACATCCATCATTTTGAAATCCAACGCCAAGGTCATAATCATCTATTTAACATAAATAATAACAAATTAAATAAATAATTAATTATATATTATTTAAACAACAGTACGTTGTCATAATACAAAATACATTAAACATGAAAGGTGGCATTTGCCTTGCTTATTTAATTGTTCCAAATTGAAATTTTGCCTGGGATTACCTACTTGTTTTTTTCAAAAAAAAAAGTTATAATATGTGATATAAATCATGGAAACTCACACTGCTGGCTGGATAGGTTTAATTGTGATACTTTTTATAAGTACTTTTGGTGTTTTTTGGCTGTTAACCTGTTTTACTAGTTTAGTCATCTTCTTTTGTGGGTAAGTTAACTTTAAATCTACATTTTATACTCGATAAAACATAAATAATTATCTATTTTAGTGCCTTTTCTCTTCTCTACCTAAAACTAGGCGACATAGAAAAATTCTACACCAAATGTGGCGGTAACCCACTAACAGCTAACCCACAAAACGAGGGCGGATTAAGGTCTATTAAAAAACTACTAATAAGCCCAAAGAAAGTACAAAAATCCGATAATAGGGTAACAGGGAGTGAGTTAATCGATAGTTCCTTGCAAGAGATTTTAGGCTACATTATTAGAGATTACGTACAGCCTTGGTACAGTTTGATATCCACAGATTCGGAGTTTCCTCAAACGAGCATAAGAAGGACAGCTCAAACATTTGCTATTAATATTTCTAATAGGTAACACTCTATTATTGTTATTATATTGTTTATAAGAATGATAAGTAATTGAAATGATGGATTTAGATTGGTTCAAGTCAGAACAGTATCTAGCTTTTTTCCTCCTTCATTTATTCTTTGTGCCTCTTTGTTTCTATTATTTGATATTTAACTCAATTTCTTTCTGTAGTTTGTCCTGGCATGCAACATGGTAGATATTTGTGTGTTTTTTTTTTTATGTATTAAAACCTATTGTTTTCAAACATATGAGATAACTTACAAAGGTATCAAGAAGCGCTTAAGAACATTTGGAAGATTGCTGATGTCTTCTAAGAACATCCCAGCGTTTGAAAATCATTAGGAACCCAATTAAAAACTGTGAAAAACATTTTGAAAGGCTTCAGAATGCGCTAGTGCCAAGTTAGAACATTTTCAAGCATAAAAAGAAGCTCTAGAGCAATTAAGAACTTTGATAGGCTTCAGAAGAGTTTCAATTCAATTTTCAGTCCTCCTACATTTGTTTGAGACGAATTGGAATTTTTAAGAACATTGTAAAACGTTACAGAACACTTTAGAACAAATTAAATTTGAGAGATATTCTAGAACAGAACAGAACACTTCTGAAATTTCTACATTTTGGAAATCTTTTGGAACACTCTAGAACACTTTACAAATCATATGGAACTTTTGGAAACAATCTAGAACTGGAAACTTTTAGAATATCTTGACAATCGTTACATGACACTTTAGAACTAACTTAAAGCTTCCATGAATATATTAGAACGCTCTAAAACACTTGTTCTTATTTAGAATTTCAATTAGAACTACCAAAAAGCGCTTGAGAATATTTAGGAGATTTCTGTTAATTTCTAGAACATTCTGGCGCTTCAAAGACATTAAGCAACCAATTGAAAGGAAGCATTTTGAGAAGCTTTAGAATTCGCTTGTGCCAATTCGGAACATTTTTGAGCTTTTTGAAACGTTCTAGAGCACTTTAGAATGAAACTAGATCTTTTTTCAACTTTAGAAGACTGTCAATTCAATTTTCAATCCTCTTTCTTGCATTTGTTTGAGATAAAATGGAATCTTTGAGAACATTATAAAATGCTATGGAGTACTTAAGAATCAAATTAGAATTTCAGAAATATTCTAGAATGAACCAGAACACTACCAAGCTTGCAGGAACCTTCAAGAAAGCTTGAGATTTTTTTAAGTTTAGGTCTAGTTAGAATTTCAATTAGAAGTATCAAAGAGCCCTTAAAAATATTTAGGAAATTTCTGATAACCTCTAAAACATCCCGGCCCTTAAAGAGAGTTATGAGTTTCAGAACTTTATTTTAATTTTCTCTCTTTGAAAGAAATATATTTGCTGACCCTGAATCATTTTAGAATAATGTCTCACTTCTGATTGCAGATGATAATCTGTTTTCATGAAAGATTGAAAACTGTAACTCCAATATAATTACTGCCTCAACTACCTCAGTTTTCCATTTCTCGAACAGCTTAGCCTTGACTCATATATGAATTATCATATCAGATGAGTTTTCAAAAATCTCCATTACAAATTTACTTCATCAGGCTATGACTTTGACTACATTAATTTGATTTCCCTTCTAACCTCATTTACTGTGGAAACGATGAATTTATAATCATGAATGTTGGTTTTAATAAAAAACAGTTTCATTTTTTCTTAAGAGGAAAAAGCCTCGACTCATATAATATGATTCATCAGGTCAGATGAATTCTCAAAAATCTCCATTATAAATTCACTTCAGCAGGATATGACTGTGACTTCATTAACTTGATTTCCCTTTCAACCCCATTCACTATGAAAATGATGAATTGATATCATGAATGTCTGTTACAGTAAAAAACAGACTTTAATTTTCTCTTCACTGTAGAAACGACGAATTTATATCCTAAATATATGTTCCAACCAACAGAAGAGCTTCATTTTCTCTTAGAAAAAATAACCTTGACCCATATATGATTCATTAGGTCAGTAGAATCTTCAAAAATCTCCATTCTAAATTTACTTCAACAGAGTATGATTGCGACTTTATTAATTTGATTTCCCTTCTAATCTCATTCATTGTGAAAAGGATTAATTCATATCATGAATGTCTGTTTCAGCAAAAAAATAGAGTTTCATTTTCTTCTAGAATGCTTAACCTTGACTCATATATGATTCATACCAATGTTCCTTTTTTCTAGATGTTCTATTATCAATAAGTTTTTTCTTTTGAGAAACATATGACCACTTTGTATAATTAATTCCATATTGTTTTTTTTTCTGTGTAGAATAAAAGAAGTAGATTGGATTCCATACTTAACCCAAAGATTGGTCGACGATGCTGCCACCCATTTGAGATTGTACAAGCAAGCCAGGGCGAAATTCAAGCTCCAAGAGAAACTCAAAGATACAAAAAATTCTCCCCTGAAAGATTCGAAATCGTCGCCAAGGAAAAACATTCATAAAAGAAACAAGAGTGAAACTGACGTGACGTGGTATGTTGGTAAAAGTACTGAATTCAAAAGGGACGTAGAAAAGTCTGTTGGGAATTCGAAATTTTATACGCCCGAAACGAAAAATTACAGCCTTGAGGATTATTTTTTCGATTTGGAATGTCAAATGGAGAAAAATGAAGTTTGTAGAGATTCTGTTTGTACGGATATGGCTAATGAAAAAGGTAGTTTTTTAAAAAGTGATTTCGTGGTGTTTTAAAACTTTTTTGTAGAATTTTTAACTGAGATTATGGAAGTCTTACTCTATGTTTTGCTGCCAGATGAAGACTTCCAATGTAAACCTTTGAGATTTTTATTGAGAGATATTTTTTCCAGTGGAGTCGTTTTACCGTTATTTGATTTGGTTACAGATCCTGATTATATTAATCAAGTGATTTTTTGGATTGTAAGCTAAATATTTGCAAACTGTTCAATAATTATTTAATAATTAATTTTTAGTGTTTGAGAGACAATCAAATATCTAGTGAATTGTTTTTAACGACATTGAGGCTAACTGAAAGTCAAGAAGAATTGAAAAGTATTAAGGATTTGGTTGGGAGTGAAATTCATAACTTGGTAATTTTGTGAATATTTGGATAGCTCTACAACAACTTTTCACATTCTATATACCTAATATAATATTTAATTTTACATTAACAGTTCTCTTAAGTTGTCACACAGATAGTGTAAAACTAAGAAACATATATTAGCTCCTGAAGATTTCAAGTTTCAGTGGAACTTATGGAAGTTTGACAAAGAGTAGTTGGATCCTTATGAATTTTATCTCTCACAATATTCTATTGTTACTCTTGTAGAGCTATCCAGCTACCTACTATTTCTATATTATTTTAATTGGTCTTAGATATTTATTGCAATTTTTACTTTTTCAGCGTTCCAGAGATGCTGGTGGTGAAGATCTTTCTGTAAGACAACAATTAAGCAGTTTATCTTATGTCACTAAGCTAATAGATGCTCGTTTAGCAAAAATGGAAAACTCAGATTGTATAGACTCAGAAAATTCCCTAGAATACATTCCAATAGAAAAAAAAATAGATTTAAGTTTACAACAAATACTCAAAGACAACTTAGGATTGTCGTATTTTATGGATTTTATAGGTACCCAAGGCAAGCAATTGGATTTATTTTTTTATTTGAATATTGAAGGCTGGAAAGATTCTGTTGGTAAAGAATTAGCTGAGCTTAAACTGTCAAAAGTGTCTTCTGAAAACGCCTTGGCCATGTACGATATGATCAGATCGACGGCTCTGAGCATATACGATCAATATTTAGGCGGTAAAAAAGAAGAAAGGGTTCAAATCAATGAAGATCTAGTACAAAGCGTACATTTTAAAATAAGAAACCTCAACGAAAAACCCAACGAATTTTGGTTCGACAAAGTCAAGGAGACATTATTTGAAAAAATGGAAATTGAATGTTTGGCGCAATTTAAAAAAAGCAAAACTTATGTGAAACTTTTACATGAACTTGATTTGATGCCGCAAAGTATTACTGAAGAAGACAGTGTTAGTTTAGAAAGTTTGGAAAAAGAAAGCAATAATTTCCTTAAAGTAGAGCAATCACCGAAAACAGTAAAACACGCAAGATCTTTCAGTGACGTTACAATGTTTAAAACCGAGAATGGAAATGGAGCTACTAATTTTAATCCTTATTTAAAAGAAGCGGACCTTGTAGACAGTGCCAAAACGGAAGACTTAAAAACGGGCGAATTTGATTTGACCGCGAATATTATCGAGGCAGGAATTGTTTGTGAAAAAGGTAAAACTTTTGGGATTTATGCCATCAGAGTCAGCAGGCAATATTTGTCGGGATATTTGGAAGAATGGCATATTTATAGGCGGTACAGTGATTTTTATGATCTTCATACGAAAGTGAAAGATAAGGTAGGATTTTTGACAAAGAAAAATTTAATAATACCTATTTGGGTTACAATAATTGTAAAATCTGGAATTTTCAAACTAATTGACTTGGAATTTCATTATAATAATATTTTCCTAAAAATTGTTTTCAAGAATTAAGCCATGATGCAATTTCCCTTGATCAACAGTTTTGCAGCCGAGTAGCTTCAAAACTGAATTTATCGAACATTGTAAATTTTCCAAAAATGACACCGAGACAGTTTTTGCCTCACAGCTCCGTCAATTTACATACGATTTCATTGTAATTAAGCTCTAATTAAAGCCAATTAAATTCTCTACAAATGTATATGTTTTTTTTTGTATGCCAACCCTGATTTGAATATTGCATTTATTTTCAGAATGGTCAAGTGTAAAATTTGCCATTTTAAACTTCCCAAACTGCAAATTTCAATGCACTGACGATTGGGTTTCACAATGCAATCAAGAAATAGTTAATTACAATAAATTATTCTCAAAACCTATTTCTTTTTAGTTTCCGGATTTATCCAAAGTAGCATTCCCAGGTAAAAAAACATTCCACAACATGGACCGGGCAGTATTAGAAAGACGCATGAAAATGCTCGGCTACTATATGGGCGAGCTATGCCAGGCTCACGTGATAACCGCCCATTACGGCCTCAGAGATCTCTTGATGACGTTTCTGGAACAAGGCGACTACGACAGGGAGACTGGCGGTCCTATTTCTGCAACTGTATGTGCGTTTTAATGTTTCAAAAAAGAAATTTTTAACTTGGTTTTCAGATTAATACCTTAGTTAATCCGATTAAATCCGGCATGAAGACTATTAAAAATATGCCCGAACAACTTATAAATACTGTAGATGAAGTGGTCGGCGGTTTGTCTAAAGTTTTTCATAGTAAAAGTGGTAAATTGCCTGAGACGAGTAAAGTTGGAGCGTCAATAGAAGAGGTAAGATTATTCATAAATCGTAAAATAAAAAATAACATGTTTATTCCTAGAACGATGACAATATTCCTCTCAGAATAATGTTGCTACTAATGGACGAAGTGTTTGACTTAAAATCCAGAAATCAATGGCTGAGAAGGCGAATAGTGACTCTATTGAGACAAATTGTCAGGACAATGTTTGGCGATATTGTAAATAGAAGAATATTAGATTACGTGTCCTACATTACTAGTCCTAAAAATGTTGCACATTACTTATATGTTTTCAAGTAAGGATTGTTGCATCCTAAATACAAAAATTAATTGAGATTTTTTTTAGACAGTCCTTTTGGCCTAATGGTGTAAAAAGCGATAGAAAATCAGACCGCAGCTCTGAAACGAAAAATCGTACACGTGTAGCGGCCAAAGCCGCTCTACTTTCTTGTTTGTCCGACGAACTGAAACACATTATCGGATCTGAAACGACTAGAAGAGGCTTGCTGACGATTTTCGATTTATTTCAAAGGCCGATTTTGAATCGGAGGCTGTTGTACGTGTTGCTTGAAGGTGTTTTGTGTACTTTATTTCCTGAAAAAGATTTACTTACACTATTTCATAAGTTACATTCTAAGTCAACGAGGTTAAGCGTCTCGAATAGGTGATATTATTGTTGATGATTATTTAGTGCCATTGATTTTTTTTTTTACGGTTCCTAAAATAATGAATGGTTTTACAAAATCAGTTTTAATTCTGAATTTACTGTGCTGTGAAATATCAGACCAAGTAGCTTTTTATCTCGAAACAAATATTGTTGAATGGATATATACATTGGAAAATTACTAGATATTATTTTTTTGAATATTGCACAAAGTCTTCTTGAAGTCTCATAAAATGGCCAGATAATGTATTCTACATTACATTAATAATTGTGTTCTATTAGTAAATAGTTCACCCTCTGGAGAAAAAATGGATATTAGACTAGAGTTATCTTGTTGCATAGATAAGTCCATTTTATTTTTATTTAAAAAAAAAAGGTATTTTTTTATTTATTTATTTTTACCCGCCCTGATACAACCAATTTATTTACAGATTATTTATTTTTAGTCAATATTATAAAATTTAATATATTTTTCAAATAAAAATTATTTAAAGTCAAAGAGTTGCAATTTTTTTGTGTGTGTATTAGTTGAAAATTACTATAGTTTGTGTTAATTTTATATTTATCAGAAGCCGTGTTCGTTTTTGTCATCTTTTTCGTCGATTTGCTCCGCAGTGCATCAGGCACGTGATTTGTAAATTGAAACTGTCTGATCCAGTCACGCACGTGTCAAAATTTCGGAGCAAATCGATGAAAAAGATGACAAAAACGAACAGAGCCAGAATATGTTATTTACTTTTAAAGTTGACAAAAACTTTGTGAGTTTTAATGAAATTGTTGCTATCTCTGTCCAACTAACCTACGGAGTGACAAACAACAAAACCTTCAAAAAGGATCGTTTGGTCATTTATCGGCCCGCTTTACACTGTAGAGTGATGTTTTGTAAGAATTTGAAATAAATAAATTCTCTACCAGTCTTGAAACTCACTGTGGCCCCACGGTGGGCGCCAATTTGTAAGATAATTCTTAGGGAAGTTCATGGGCGCCGCCAGCCAGCGGAACAGGGGGGGGCAAGCCACGGGGAGTCCTGTCCCAGTACATGCGCCACCTTTGTAAATTTTCGCAAATGTGTCTCTAGAAGATCGATTTTCAGAAAAAAATTCGAAAGGATACAACTTGTATAAACTTCATCCAAAAGTCATGCGGGGCATGACTTTGAAAGAATTTTTAGAGGTAGCAGCCGCCATTCAAGACTTCTACGGAGATATTTTGGACAAATTTCTGTCAGAGGCACAAACCTGGTATGAGATGTGGAAGTTGTCTGACCTTGCTCCTCAAGAAATTGAAACATTTTCGTTAGGCAATATGCCCTCTGTAACGGAAGCAATCAAAATTGGATTAACCTTTCAAGCCACAACCTGTACCGTTGAGAGGTCCTTCAGCACATTGAGGAGAGTCAAGACATAGCTAAGATCGACTATGAGGCATGATAGACTTTGTATGATGAGTATTCATCGTAAAAGAGTCCGGGAAAATAAAGCATTTATCGATGCAGTTATTAAAAAATTCGGTTTCCGCCCCAAAAGGATTCAATTATGTTCAAACAATAAGAAACTTTATAGTGATAGTTAATTTATAGTGAGGCCAGTCCACTCAAAACGCTTTAAAGTCAGTCAGTATTATTGCCGCTCATACCAGACGTAACACAGCTGTTCTCTGTTCTGGTTGATAACACGAACACAAAACCAGCAAAAACGTTAGGAAATCAAACGATGTACAAAACAACTTGTATTCGTAACGATTTCGACAAAGTTTCGGTGATAAAAAGTACAGAAAACCGGTGGTAACTCACGCAGTACCTAACGCGTCACAGTTGTTCACAATTCGGCTGTTTCTCGGTGATGACTTCCGTACCAAACGAGCGCGAAAAACACCATGGGTTTCGTCGAACAACTACAGGAAAATCGCGATCGGCACACAATAATAACTCTATCAGTCTTGAAACTCGCCGTGGCCCCACGTTGGGCGCCAATTTGTAAGATAATTCTTAGAGAAGTTGAGTACACGGGAAGAATTAAACGAGAACCGATAGAGAAAACTGATTACTGTATATTGGTCGTGTATTAACAGAGATAATGTATTAACAAAGAAAACGAAATAAAATTTGCGTTATTGCACGTGATTGTACTATGAGCGTTGACATCTCATACTTGACAGGTCGTGTAGCAGGTTGACATCTTACAGGGGACCAGCCGATCAGTGGGGCGTGGGGATTAGGGAATTTTGTTACAATGGTATAAATTAGTGTTCAGTGAAGCCTGGCCGCCATTTTGACATTGTCATACTCTGTAGGTTTGTTGCACAGAGTTTAGTTTATCAATCCGTATACTATGAGAGCCCGTGACACAAAAGCCTCAGTCATCTGTTAGAAGGCCGTTTTTTCGTGTGAATAAATGATATGGACCTACTGAGGCTTGAACAAGAGCGGTTGGCGGGCCTTCCCCCTCCCTTCGCCATGTCTGCCACGTTTTAGGTAAGGTTCGCAAGGGAAGGTCTTACCCCACAAGTTAGAAGGACGAAAAAAAGTGGAAATTATACATTTTCACTTCCTCGTCCTTTCTGCTATGGGTTGTCAGCCGGTTGGCGCTCTATTGTTGATTTAAACATATGTTATTTTTTCTAATTTTGACATTTAAACTGACACTTTTCAAAACTCGTTGACGTTATCAAATGCCTTACTTTTCATCATTAGTTGCAAAAAATACAGGAACAAAATCTGTGATACTTTTGGGGCTGGAACTACTTGAAGTACTTTGTTGTTATTATATTCTTTCGTACATATTATGAAGATTTAATGGTATTCAAATTAGTTACATAAAATGACAATACGAGTGACAATGTATGGAAAAAAAAACTAACTAGTTATAAATATTAATACTTAACACAATTTGAACAATTATTGATGATATTGACAACATAGTTTTCTGGGTAAATGAATGAATTGAATGTTTTTTCGATTTTTATTTTATTCATGTAAAAACCTCCACTATGTCTTTAAATTATAGCGAGGGAAAAAGCAACTTCAATTTCGCAAAAACATGTTTAAATAAACAGTAGAGCGCCAACCGGCTGCCAACCCAGCGCAGAAAGGACGAGGAAGTGAAAATGTATAATTTCCACTTTTGTTCGTCCTTCTGATTTGTGGGGTAGAACCTTCCCTTGTGAACCTTACTTATAACGTGGTGGACATGGTGAAGGTAGGGGGAAGGCCTGCCAACCGCTCCTGTTCAAGCCTCAGTAGGTTCATATTATTTATTCGCACTAAAAAACGGCCTTCTAACAGATGACTGAGGCTTTTGTGTCACGGGCTCTTAGACTAGTAAGTCAATAACGAGTTTTTAAAAAACAATTTATTCACTAATTTACAATACTATGACAGTACTCTCGCGATACCCGAAAGGTAAAAAATAAGAAATATAATTACAATGCAACTGATTGACTATTCTAGGTGAGCAGCGATATTTAAAGTCTGTTTTTTTTTTTTTAAAGATAATTCCCCAAGTCAAAAATTTAGTAACTATGTTGGCAAATTAAGCAGATTATGTGTAAAGTCACCAAATAGGGCTGACATTTACTTACTGAAAAAAGTGATGGGAGAAAAAAAAATTCAAATTAATGAATGACATGTGAATGACTTTATAACAAATTTGACAGATAAGTGACAAATTCAAATTCTTTAGAAACTCACAAAATGCCTCGATAAACAAAAAAAAAAAAATAGAACAAAAATAAAGTAGAAAATTATCGTGCATCTAAAATTATGATACCAGAAGAAGAAAAGTCTCCATCCCAACTAGAACCGACAATTAACGACCCAGAAAAACCAAGATACGAAAGAATCGAAAAGCAACCTTCATTTTGGAATTTCTTCTACGGACTCCCATTAATAATTCCGATCTTTATTCCATTTTACAGAGTGAAAAAATAAGGGTCAATTCTTCATAAACAATATTATATTTTTAATAACTTTACATAAAATATTTAAATGATAAAAAGTAACATGGAAAAAAAAAATTATTAAATAAGTGAACAAAAAAAAAAAAAAAAACACAATTTTATATAGTACAGTAGTTATATAAGTACCCTAGAGCTCATTTTGTAGCATCTTTTACTAAAATCGTTCTAAAATGCAGTACTTAACAGTGTTTTTCAACTAACTAATGAAAGGTTAGTGGCATTTCTATTATAGTTTTCACATTTTCCTATTGAAAAGTGATTTATTTCGAGTCAATCAAATCAAATTTTGTTGAAAACAAGTAACACAGTCCATATCAGGTGTTGGTGTAATGAAGATTAGCTTCAACTCAGGGTGGGCCAATTTGCAAACCTTTTGAGCTTCATAATTTTTTTGTTTATGAAAAGAATTGATTCAGAATGTGGTTCGCACCAATCAAGATTCCATAAAATTTGAGCCTCAGAGTAAGGAAGGTTCATTTTTTTTTTTATCTCACTCAGAAATATTAAAAGTGTCCAAATTAGACCACTCTGTACACCGCTTTACTTGTCAAATATAGAAACTTTTCGCAGACAAACTGTACCCCTAAAAGTTACCTATGTATAAGTAGGTAAAAAGTAAGATAAAATTTAAAACCTATACCGAAAAAGGCACAATACATAATTTTAATTTGCTGGAAGAATTTACACTCGTAGACACTTTATGAGTGACTTAAAAATTCATTTTTTGTATGGCTCAGGCCCATGAAATAAGCAAAAAGATAATTTTGTCCACAAGTGTATTTCTAAAAAAAAAAACTGTAAAGTGATTCAGACCTTAAAACTAAATCATCCAAAAAATCTTAAACCACTTTACTATATCACACTTTATTAATTTTCTGCCATATTTTCAACTGTGATTTCAACTATTAGTCTTAAAAAAAAATTAAATGAGCAAATATGCGCTTACACCTAAAACACTTTATAAACAATGTGTTATTTGTCTTTAATTAAAACTAACTTTCTAGCTTCATCGGGCAACTTTTCCGGTTCCGACAGGATTTCGGTTTTGGTGCACAGGTACCGTAAAGAGTTTAAGACAACTGAAAAAGAATTTTGTAATTTATTTCAATTTATACTATACAGGGTCAGATAAACTGACACATTTTGTAGATAAATATATCGAAAACGAGAAACGATAACGAGATGCGGTTTGTTCTGGGAGAATAAGGATTTTTTAAAGTTTTTTTTCACACTATTGCCGATTTCAAAAAATCGCTTGTAGTAACTAGTAACATAAATAAGTATTACCTGGTCTGAGATCTACAAGAGTACAATGTTGTTCCACCCATAACAACGTCGAACTATAAAGATCGTCCAGGCTGGACGAAGAAACGAAATTATTGAACGAATTCAATAGAGGCCTACATATAAGGCTAAACTAAAAATAAAAAATCAATAATTGATAGTAATCTTCAAGATTAGTCCTTAATACTTACAATCCAAAATTTCCAATTCTCCATCGTACGCCTGCTAACGTACTTGTCGAACATTTCCTGCATTCGGCTGTCGCGCCTGCGCGATACTGGAGCCCCAGTAGCCGGCAGCATCGATTGACAGTTGCTGCAAAAGAAAGCGCTGAAACAAAACGTTTTGCCGTGAAGCCAGTCAAATCGACATACCTTATTGAAGTGTTTAGCGTTTCGATTTGTTGCCTTAAAGATTCCATTTCGTCCTTGAGCTGATTCCGTTCGGAACGTAGCTGTCTGATGTATTCGGCGCCTTTTTGTAACATTGCAGCTTTACTCAACTAGAAGGGAAAAATTTAATTAATGAATAGTCAAATTTATTATAATTTGTACTCATTAAGATTTCAAAAGTACCCAAAATGTATACAAGCATGTTGTGAGAAATGGTATAATATTTCAGGACGCGCTTGAGAAAAATCGTACTCCTGGAAAACAAGTTAAAGGGAAAAAATTTGAAACTTTTCGCATGTGAAGAGGAAGGTTAGAGGCTGATTTTCCCAAAATTTCAAATTTTTCTACTGGAAAATAACAACACGAGGAATCTTGGAAATCAACCTACAATACCTGAATTAATTGAAAATACAGTCTCTCACACATTTCAAAGTTTTCCTGGAGAACTATTGAAGGGAAAAAATTGAAACTTTTTGCATGCGAAGAGGAAGGTTAGAGGTTCATTTTCCCAAAATTTCAAATTTTTCCACTGAAAAATAATAACATGAATCTTGGTAATCAACCTACAATAACTGATTTATTCAAAATACAGTCTCTCACACATTTCAAAGTTTTCCTGGAAAACTAATAGAGGGAAAAATTTGAAACTTTTTGCATATGAAGAAGAAGGTTAGAGGTTCATTTTCCTAAAATTTCAAATTTTTCCACTGGAAAATAACAACATGAAGAATCTTGGAAATCAACCTACAACAACTGAATTAATTGAAAATACAGTCTCTCACACATTTTAAAGTTTTCCTGGAAAACTAGAAGAGGGAAAAATTTGAAACTTTTGCATATAAAGAGGAAGGTTAGAGGTTCATTTTCTCAAAATTTCAAATTTTTCCACTGGAAAATAACAACATGAAGAATCTTGGGAGTCAACCTATAATAACTGAAATACCTAATTGAAAATATAGACTCACACATTTCAAAATTTTCCAGGAAAACTAATGAAAACAAAAATTTGAAACTTTTTGCATATAAAGAGGAAGGTTAGAAGTTCATTTTCCCAAAAGTTCAAATTTTTCAACAACATGAAGAATCTTGGAAATCAACCTACAATAACTGAATTAAGTGTAAATACATTCTCATACATTTCAAAGTTTTCCTGGAAAACTAGTAAAGGGGAAAATTTGAAACTTTTTGCATGCGAAGAGGAAGGTTAGAGGTTCATTTTCCCAAAATTTCAAATTTTTCCAGTGGAAAATAACAACACAAGGAATGAAAATGAGCCTCTACATTTTCCCCAAACTTCTTTCTCATAGTGTATAATTTATCCTGATTTGTTCAAATTTTAATGGAAATATCAACAATTACCCTTTTTGATTATGAAGTGTCTTTCAGTTGTGAAAAACTAAATAAATAAAATTTGAAAATTCCTAATCAGTTACCTTAGCATTCGGGTTCTGATTCAGTTGCGGTATAAGCGAATGGATCATATCGAACCCGTTCTTGATATTGCACCTCCTTTTCTGTTCGGCGTGTATGTGACCCACCCGCCTATCTTTACTGGAACCCTCCCGTCCCGGCGATCCGATCGATCCCTGCGACGAGGTGGGCGAGTGAAGATTCGGCACCGGCGAGTCCAACGGACTGCTATAAGGGCTAAGGTAGGGCTAGAATTGTGTTTTTATTATTAAACATTATTATTATTATGGGTTTGCGTACAGGATCGCCATTGGTGAGAGTTAAAAGAGTAGGCGAAGCTAAAATGGGACTTGCTTCTTCTTTTATGCGTCTGTGTTGAGATAGATCTGGGGACGAGCCCAGGTTTTGGCTTTGGTTGTAGGCTTGGACGGCTTCGCTAAGTGGCGAACCTAAAAAAAAATCAAAATTAAAATACTAGTAATAATAAAACTGAAAATAAATTACTTGTAGTTAATAGCTGGGTTAAAAGTACAGGTTCGCTGGCGGCCGATAGCAAAGGGGGCCTTTTCATGGGTTCTCTAGTGTTTGATCTTGACCGGCCTCTGCCCCTAGGGGCACCTCGAACTCTTGGCCTTTCCGTTCTGCTGTCATCTTTTTGCTATTTTAACAAACTCGAAATTATTAGAAAATGGCTTTGTAAAAATACAATTATTACAAGTGCATGAAAGATAAATAGCTACCTACTTTTAGAAACTACACACAAGCAAAATAGAATTATTGGACATTTTCAAAAATATTCTTCTATGATTATTGAACTTCTGCATTACTTAGCTTGTTTTTGGCTTGCACTTAAACTTCAAATAGAAGATACTTCAGAAGTTTCACCATCTTTTGGTATTAGGAAAGAGAAGGCCAACATGAAATAATAAGAACCTTTTTTTTCTGGAATTTGAGACAACATTTCATTTCATGAGTAAGAATATTGGAGAGGAGTTCTTCTTCTAAAAAAATCTAGACTGCAATGGCTCTAATTTTCTAGCAAACTTCCCAGCATGATTTAAGATGCTTTTTCTGGGGGGTTGGACTAGGGTTAGTTTGCTGTACAATGTGGTTGTTCCAGCTCATTTGTATTCACAGTGTAGAGTTTTCAAAGTCCCAAATTTCAACATTTTTGATGGAAAAGAGGGTCCTTTAATTTGAATTTCTAAAAGCTTTGAGACTGAAATAATGGAAAAAAGAAAGAGGAAATTTAATAAAAATTGAGAAAAAAATGCGTTCATGTCTTCTATCATAGACTCTCCGACTTTCTTCAGCTTTTTTTCAACATAAGCTATTGAGTTTTTCTTGTTGCAACTAGAAACTTTTGAAATTTTGATATGATGAGCTCCTAGTTTTCCTCTTTTTGTCCTAAAAGTTTAACAATGAAAAGGGGTTAGCAAAGCAAAAGACACAAGGAGGCATTGGCCTTGCCGTTAATAAATAAATAAATAAATAAATATTTTCCCTATTCCAGACTCCTGAATTTATTTATCGAGAAATTTAGGACAAATCTATAATCTTAGAACCTGGAATAATTGAGACCGAAAAAATGAGAAACCGAGAGAGGAAATTTAATAAAAGAATTCCCAGAAAATTTTCATTTTGATCCCAGTTAAAGTCAAAATCTCAACATGGGAAAATTTGATATTTCACCATGTTTGAATGAAGGGTTGAAACTGAAACTTGGAAGCCAAATTTAAAGTCAGGTTACATCAACTTCCTCGTAGGTGGAACTTGAAATGAAGCAAAATTTCATGGAATATTTCCTGAACTCGTTTAAACTATCTCTTAATATTTCTGAAACAAATTATCTGGCCTTTTTCCTTCGTTGTAACACAGATAAAGATAGAAGTCACTTTTTGATTTTGTGTAGCACTTCAATTGGCCTCAAGTGCCCTGCAACACTACTCTTAAAAATAAGACTACTGAAATGAAGTCTTATCGATTGAATATTTTGAAAATGTCCAATCCGCCCACCATCGAAACAAATCTTAATCTAAAGGACAATACACAACTTAAAACCAAAATCCAAACTTACTACAGTAGAAAAGTTAGAGTGATAAGGAGAAGTTTGTGGTGCTACGTGCATCGAGAGATGCGTCATTTGCGTCTGTACCTGTGGCATATTTTGTTGCTGTGATGTAAATTTCGTACTGGGCCGACTCGGAGCCGCAAACTTATAACCCGATTGTTGCTGAACAAACGTATCCACAGCTTGATTTTTTGAAACTAGAAAATTTCTTTGTAAAACAAATTCGGGTATTTTAATAAATTCTTACCCTGTATAATAGCCAGTTCGTTAACAGATGGCTGGTTATAAACGTAACTAGTTGAAGGCATACTTTGGCTCAATTTTCCTCTAGTAGGCTTGGCCTTTGCTATAATAGGGTAACTACTGTTTTGTACGTAAGACTCTGTGGATTGTAGCATCACGTCACTGAAAGCGACGTTTTGGTTTTGTATTGATTTGACTTCAATGTTTTGCAGCTGTGGCTGATATTGAACGGAATTCGGCACTGAGTCGATAGCATCAGGGTAATCTCTATACACCCAAGTAACGGATTGCGGTTGCTCTTCAGGTACAGTTGGTAGCTTGTTGTTTAAATATAATTCTAGATTTAAATTAGAATTAATCAATAACCAGGAGTTTCAATTATTAATAATACCTTGTAACGGATCAAAAGTATCCATATAATCGTCCAAGTTAGGCTGTAGAGGTCCCAAACTGGGCTGTATGAAGTCGGCAAAACCGGATTTAGCTGTAAAACAATAATTATTATACATTAGTGATTGATTATATATACAGTTACTAAACGCGCGGTGGTCCAGATCTTCTATACTAACGGAGATTGAGGAAAAAATTAAATACAAAACTTTTAGATAAACATGAGTACTACATTCCTAAATTATTTTCGAGTATACAGGGTGGCCCAATAAATAGTGCTGACACAAAGTTATGTTTTTTTTAATGACTCCCCCTGTATATTATGACATTCCTGGATTCTGGAAATATTGACAGTTGAAAATTGACTTTTTTGCATCTTTGACAGACTGTAAAACCTGATATCATCATTTGACGCCAACTTTGAATTTAATCCATGATTAAAAATTCTGCTTAAATTATTAATCTCCGGTTAAATTCGAAATTGGTGTGAAATAGCCTATGAAAATCTAGGATAAGAATGTAAAATCGGTTTTACTGTGGAATCAACCGATGAGGCTTTACAGTCTGTCAAAGATACAAAAAAGTCAATTTTAAACTGTCAATTTTTCCGAAACAGTTGAAGATAGGTATATGACATTGCACTAAAATATGTCTAGAACTTTCCACAGAATCCAGAAATGTCATAATATACAAGGGGAGTCACTTAAAAACATAACTTTGTATCACCACTACTTATTGGGCCACCCTGTATACTGGAAAATAATTTAGGAATGTAGTACTCATGTTTATCTACAAGTTTTGTATTTAATTTTTTTTTCGATCTCCATTAGTATAGGAAATATGGACCACCGCGCGCTTAGTAACTCACCCTGTATAATATAAATTATTACCAAGTTCTCTAGTATCAGGAAAAGCAAACGGTTGATTGGTTATAGTTGAAAACAACGTGTCGCTCATCAGTCCCATATAGTCCTCGTCTATCATCATGTTCATATTGTCCATGCTGTTGGAATCGCCCAATATTGCGTCGACATCGTTGAGCTATAATTGAAATGTTAGTGTATAAACTGATTAAATTTTTCAGCCCTCACCATGTCCATATCTTCTTTGGGCACGTGCCCGCAAAGGTGGTTTCGGTAAAACATGCGCCATTTCTTGTATTCGGCTGTAACAGCAGCTAGTTTTCTTTTCCAGTATTTTCCTTCGAGAACTATAGCCTAAAACAAGAAAATATAATTAACATTGAGTAATGTATAAGTTGGGAGTGCTTGCGGCACGGAGGCCATGGATGCAACCTTGGATACTCTTCTCGAGTCGTCGTCGACAGCATCCACCATCAACTGGAGAAGTCAGGATATAAATCCAAGAGGTAAGTCTCTGTATTACTTTATAATAACGGTACAATACCAACTTTCTTAAACTCTCCATAGTTAAACTGTAATAGATATAACACTATGCTCAGCATGATGTGCTTCAATCCTTGCTGCTGAATAATGTTTCAAATTCGTGATTAGTTCGCATTTTTTTAACAGTATATAATTGAAACTAAATTTGAAATCGGTGCGTAAAATTCCGAAGTATCTGTGTGTGTTTTTACATTCTTGAAAAGTCTAAAACGGTCAAATATCAAGGAAATCTATTTTTCTATGAGTATTGAATAATATGCGTAATATACATCCATTTTCTATTGATCAATGTGAATGATTACTCATACAGTGAGTTTTTTTTCATTACTCAATTGTTTTCAACCAATGAAAATATCCTGGTCTCATTACTCCACTATCTGAGAGCCAATCAGAAAATTCGACAAGTTGACAACATACTTCAACCTTCCAATTGATCATTTTGACAGCCAATTTAGGCAAGACTTGTGCTAACCTAACCTCACTTTGTCCTCCAGCTGTCAGAATTGTCAATTAATTTTGTTATGAAAATTAAATAAAAAACCGCATAACTCGTTCCCATTATCTATTAATCATAGAAAAAGTATAGTATTCTGCTCGTGGGTAATGGCTATTACTCACTCGGATGATTACACTACTCGCCTGCGGCTCGTAGTGCAAACTTCATCCTTCGTGAGTAATAGCCATCATTACCCGCTCGTTGAATAATATACTAATTTCTCCCATAAAAGAGCAATGTGATGATAAGTGAAAAAAATTGTTAGGAATTCCCAAATATTCTGTTGTTGATAAACATTGGGCTACTGTTATTGACTGGGCATTTGGCAGGTAGATAAAAAGCCAGATCCGAACTGAATATTTTATTCAATTCAATTTTATTTTATTTTATTATCCCTCATTTTGTTTATCCAACGTAATTCAAATGTTGCTCTAAGGCCTTCAGTAACTGGGTTTGTGTCAGATGTCTCAGCGTTTTTCATATTTTTCATCATATCTTTTTAACTAAACATAAGATCTATTGCTCCTCAGAATGTGAGGCTGAAGACTGCGAGAATGAAAACAGAATTAGTGACTATAATAAAGAATTAGAGAAGTTAAAGGTTGATCTAATTCAGAAGAACTCATATATTCGAAAACAAAGAAAATTTTCATTAGATTTAGAGGATAGTGCATGTGAAATTGAAGGTGAATACGAAAGACAGATTAGAGAATATCAGCAAAATGTTTCTCAATTAAAGCAAAAGTTAACTAGACTGAAGGATGAGAATAAGATACTACAGGAAGCCTTGGAGAAATGTTCTAAAGATCTAGAGGAGGCAAGCAACAGAATAAAAGAGCTGGATGAAACAAAACATTGCATGATAACAACAATGCAAACACTGGAGGCAGAAAATAAAGTACTCTCGTCCGAAATCCTCGATCTGAAAACTATTCTCAAAGATTCCCATACTTTGAAACCGATAGCTGATAAATACACTTAATCTGAAACCTTAAATGTGCACCAATGATGATTTCTGTATGATTCATTAAAAAATCAAATGACTGACACTGCTTCTCTACGAATAGTGTGTAAGCCTGGAGCCTCTTTTAAAGAAATAGCCTCAAGTTTGGAGTGTCACATAAACGATCTCTCAGAAAATGACTTTGTCATTATGATTGTTAATCCATATAATCTCCCAGACTCCTTGCATGATGTTACATACTTGACAAATAAATAATTATCAATAGTAATATAACTAGTGCAATGGAAATTATTGATAATTTTTGGGAAATTTGCCCGAATGCATTTTTAGTTCAAAAAGAGCACGAGTGCATGTAGTGCACGAGTGCCTTTAGTGCACGTAGTGCACGAGTGCCTTTTTCAGTTAAAAACGCATGAGTGCAAATTTGTCGAAAGTTATAAATATATTTCCACTGCACGAGTTGTATTTAATGAGAGAATTTCATTAATCAAAAATTTAAATTTTTTGTCAAAAAATGTCAAAACACCAGTTTTCGCACCAGGGGGGGTTTATTTGAAATGTGCAATTCAAATTCGTCCGACTAAGTCGCATTTTTTAGCATTGAAATACCGGCAAAAATTGCGACTTAGTCAGACGTATTTGAATTGCACATTTCAAATAAACCCCCCCAGTTACTATGCAATTATCTGATAATTTGCACTAGTGCAAATTATCACGTAATTCCAATCTGATTGGTTCAATCAATTCAAACAATCAAAACATGTCAATTTATTGTTGCAATACCAGTTTTGACAGATGTATGAAATTCTCGAATGTAATACCACAAGAGGTTTCAGGATTACCGGATAATACTTTTACCTGTCACGAAACGCGTTACGCAGCAACACTGTTGCTGGTAACGCGTTGAGTATCAGGTAAAAGCATTAATTGATCCTGAAACAGCAAGTTGTATTCAGAAGGTTATACAACGAACTAAACTTCAATACTTTAAAATTTAAAAAAAGTGTCTATAATAGAATTTGCTATATAATCCCAACAGGCTTATCACTTTTCAAGCCTCTCGTGTCATATGGGAATAATGTACAGTAAGTTGTATAATCATGTTAATTGAATTTAATGTACTTCTCCTAATGGATATTAAATTTCAAAATTGGTTAAATCCAGAGTTGACGGGCTAATCAGAAGAAATAATAATATAATTCGATATGTTACCAACTTGAAGAGATTGAACATTAATTTTGATATTGTTGATTAAAGCAAGTGTTTTAAATTTAGTGATTTTGTACTTAAACAATAAATATTACTTAAAAAATAGAGGTTTATCTAAATTGGCAAAAATTCTGAAAAATGCGTTATCTGGTTTTGAATCTAATGCTAGATCTCATTGCAATTGGATACATGTCCAACAGAACTGAAATTCAGAACTATCAGAAAATTCGCAACCAGAGAATAATTTGACAAACAAGCAAGGTGCGATGAGTTTGCTTCTTCAAAGCAACATACAGTTAAGTTAAAAAATACAAATTTGTTCTTCTTACTATTACTTAACATTCAGTCAATTAGAAATAAGTAAGATGAATTTTCTATATTTGTTTTAGACCAGAGATCCTATTAATTACTGAACATTGGCTAAAACCAAAAGAGCCAATTTATGTTTCTGGTTACGTAACGGTTTATATTTTTTCCTGTGAAAATTATATTCATGGTGGTACTGCGATTCTAGTCAAGCAAAATGTATGTGATAATTATAATATTAATCCAATAACAAAATATAACTCGCTATTGGTAGAGAAAGAATTTGAGTTCTCTAATAGTTTATGTAAGTAATTTTAATATGTATGTGTTGTGTATTTATAGACCTCCAGGCTGTGATCTGACAATTTTTTTCCAACGACTTGACAGTCTTTTGTGCATTTTTCCCGGTCATTCTAGACTGACTTTGGGGGTGACCTTAATATTGACTACAATGATAAATCTTCCTTACATACTCAAACATTACAATATATTTCGGTCTTTTAGCTTGCCAATGCATGTAACCAGTTCAACGCGCATCACCCAGAGTTGCTCTTCAGTTTTGGATTATTTATGTACAAACTTTGATTTGGATGCTGTAACTGTTTTGTCTGTGGGGCTATCTGACCATGAAGCTGTTTTAGTGGGGTTTCCACTTAGACTTGACCAGATGAGGGAGAAACAGAAAATCGGTAGAATATTTAGAACACAAAATTTCAGGAACTTTGGGAAACAATGCGCAGCCAAACAGTGGGAGCACATTGCATGGTCTCCTGATCCACTAAGTGCATTTCACCATGAGTTAACTAACCTATTTGACAAAATATTTCCTATTGAAAAGCTAAAATCTAAAAGAGATAAACCATGGATAACATCTGGCATAAGAGTCTCCTCTAGAAATTTGCGTTGTCTCCACTATATTCGTAAATTTAACATCACCAACAATTTTTTTGTAGCCTATTTTAATTCATATAGACAGATTTACAGAAAAACCATCAAGCATGCCAAGGATCTATATTATAAACATCGCTTTTCAAAAGCTGGAAATAGAACAAGAGCAAGTTGGGTTATCATCAATGATTTAAGAGGCAGGCACGCAAGGTCTATAAATCTAGCAGTCCCAAGGTGGTTTTTGAGAAAATCAAAAAAAACTAAGGGATTGCTAGGTTTATGAAAGCTAGTAGTTCCCTATAGTAAAAAATATTTTTCCAAAATTTTCTTTTGTATCAGAATTAGGTGCTTTTTAGGTGCTCCTAAATAGTCGAAGAAAAAATAGAATTGATTAACTATTAACTGAGTTACAGATTTTTTTTTAATTATAAGGGGACTGCTGGCTTTACGTTTACTTGTTGGTGTATCAGAATTCGGGATCTATATAATAATTAGGTGCTTTTTAGGTGCTAATTAGGGCCTCTAATTAAAAATTAGGTGCTCCCCTAGTTTCTGAGAAAATCAAAAAAAAACTAAGGGACTGCTAGGTTTATAAAAGCTAGCAGTCCCCTATGGTAAAAAATATTTTTTCAAATTTTTTCTTTGTATCAGAATTAGGTGCTTTTTAGGTGCTCCTAAATAGTCGAAGAAAAAATACACACATCAAAATAGTCTAGGGAACAAGATAATTTCTATACTTATCAGAAATTTTTGCTGATTTTATTTTTAAAATATTTAAACTAAATAAGTTTGCAAAAAAAAGCCGACATGGTAAGTTTGACAAGATTTGTTCAATAAATAATACTCACTTTATCTTTTTTAAAAAGTTGTTCTTTCCTAAAATTGAAAGACAGATATTTCTTGTTCCCTAGACTATTTTGATGAGTGTAGAATTGATTAATTATTAACTGAGTTACAGATTTTTTTTTAATTATTAGGGGACTGCTGGCTTTACGTTTACATGTGGTGTGTCAGAATGGAAAAAAATCTTCGGGATCTATATAATAATTAGGTGCTTTTTAGGTGCTAATTAGGGCCTCTAAAAATTAGGTACTCCTCTGATTTTTGAGAAAATAAAAAAAAACTAAGGGATTGCTAGGTTTATGAAAGCTAGTAGTCCCCTATAGTTTTTTTTGGATTTTCTCAAAAACTAGAGGAGCACCTAATTTTTAATTAGAGGCCCTAATTAGCACCTAAAAAGCACCTAATTATTATATAGATCCCGAAGTTTTTTTGCCATTCTGACACACCAACAAGTAAACGTAAAGCCAGCAGTCCCCTTATAATTAAAAAAAAAATCTGTAACTCAGTTAATAATTAATCAATTCTATTTTTTCTTCGACTATTTAGCAGTCCCTTAGTTTTTTTTTTTTCAGAAACTAAAGGAGCACCTAATTTTTAATTAGAGGCCGTAATTAGCACCTAAAAAACACCTAATTATTATATATAAAAAATAGTTCCTGAATCCACCACCTAATCAATGGTTCAGAACATATCTTTTGGAGAGGGTCCAGGTGGTAAGAGTTGGCAGTGATGAGTCAGCACCCCTGGTATGTCAGTATGGTGTGCCGCAGGGATCCGTATTGGGACCTTTTTTTTTAATATTAGTGACCTTGCGATGATTAATATTCGGGGGAAATTTACTCTCTTCGCTGATGACACTACTCTTCTATGGCATGCGAAAACATGTGATAATCTTAAGGAAATGATAAACTCGGAACTGCCAATAATTAAGAGTTGGTATGATGTTAATTCTCTAAGTTTAAACATCTTGAAACCTTTATAGGTATCAACTCAACCAATATAAAAAAAGTCGTACGACAAAAACAAAGAGATGCCTGGAGGACATACTGCAACGAAATAGAAAACTATATGGAAGCGGCGAGACTTCAGAAAGCTCTTAATAAGTGAAAAAATACTATTTGGTTGAAAACAAGCCAATCAAAATCGCTAAACTATAGGAAATGTAATGCGACTTTCGCCTTTATCTTAGCCTCTTAATAAATATTGACTGATTACACTGATTTTGCAATTTTTGCAAACCGAATGAAGTGAACCCGCACATGTCTCCATATAAACAACGTTGACAAATATTCAAATTGATAAGTGGCATTATTACTGATGAGATTAGGCTGGCAGATGTAAAATGTGATAACAAACATAGTAAAATGCTAATAAACTCAAATTAATTGCTAATATGAAACGATAATAATGATGTAAAGGAAAATTATTATTATGTATTAGTATTTTCCTATTGATAAGAAATTTATTTTAGAATTTCAAATTTATTGTTTATAGCATATTGATTAGTGATTGCATTATAAAATCTTAAGATTTTTGATCAATATAGCTGGATATCTCAGATGATTCTATAGATCATTTTGTCACTCCAATTTTATGGCAACAATAATAATTGTGGTTCAGTTGATTCAAACCCAATTTCCACCACCAAAAACATCTAATAGAAATCACAAATATTCCATTATTTATTGGACAAATAAACAAGCAACCGACAGATTGTAATACATAGTTTGCCATTTCTGGCAAATCTATTTTCGCCTTGTACGGGGATTTTCGAAAAAAAGCAACAATTTGTACCCGCCAAACCGAAATTCCGTTGTAATAATAATATTACGCAAATTGAACAAACATGGATTTAGATAAAAGTACAATATGGAATGACGGTGCTTTTAATCAATTTCCAAACAACAACTGAGTGCTGTGTGGGATTTATTCTAGGAAAATTCAGAATAACCAATTAGGAAAATAAGCTTGTGGAACAGTTAAATTAAAATATTACCCGATTTTGCCCCTAAATGAGAGTAGAAAGTAGGAAATTTCCTTCTTCAGAGAGGAAACATCTACTTGCTTTCCCTCTAGCTTCAGTCTACTGAATATTGTACTGGTAGGATATTAAAATGATTTTAACTAAGAGGGTAGTAGAAAAATTTAAATATTCTATAGGTTCAAAGAGACACTTTCCTCCTTTAAAAATTCCTTACCTCAGGTTTGTTATGCGTATCTACATCAAGTGGGGAAGCAAACTGACAAATAAGGGTGTTTTCCTTTTTGATAACTGAAAAATAATAAGTTAGATTATATTAATATTTTTGTTTGTCTGAGACTTTACATTGAAGATGCCAGCACCTCCATATCACATTGTTTAGCCGGATTTTGTCCTTCCACCTCAATCTGATACCACGGAATCTGTTCCATTTGGGTGAAGTTAATTTTTGCCTGAAACAAATTAATAATAATTACAGAAATGTCTCAGTTTTATAATTTGCTGACTTTGCAAAAAGTAATATTTTCCAAACGAAAAAGGCTCTGGGTAATGGAGAATTTTCTTGAAATAAGCAACAAATTTTTCATCAGATTAAAATGAATACTTGATAACTTGTGTGTCAACCGATTAGTACTATCATCATTTCCCTAATAAAAAGGTTGAATTCTGCGACCTCTTGTCTACAATAGAATTACTTTGTATATTATCAGACGGCAAATATGGAGTGCCCCCCAATACGAGAAGTTTAAATTAGATACAAATTTAAATGTAAATAAGCTAATGTTAATCGTTATTTACCAGTTTAGAAAAGATGATGAAATTACGCCTGATTAATATACGAATTTAGATAGTGTATTAATATCAAAATGCTAATATTCCTGTAAAAAAAGACCAGTTCAAATATTGTAATTGCGTAAGAAATTTGCTTCGACCAAAAACAAGTGTTTTCTCTTATCAAATTATTATGTTGTTGGAGAAAAATTTTTCACCTCAATTCAGCTGAATGTGAATAATCATTTTTCAAAGCCAATTATCATTAAAATACTCAGGCAATTTCTGTTTAATTTTAACACATTGCTCGTTTGTAAACACATTCATCTACTGATTAATGTTTAATTAGCATTGAAGTACTTATGTATGAATTTTTCATTGAATTGATTTGAACAATCAATCGAATGGCTTCCTGCATTTTTTTTTATTGCCCAAGGCGATTGTCGTATTGACGTCACAAGGTTTCTTTTAGTGTTGGCTTTTTAATCTAAATATGTGTATGTTGTAACACCGACAGAGGTTTTATGTTTGTATTAATGTACCTACAATTCAAAGATTTTTTTTTAAAAAAGGTTAAATTTTTAATTCACCCAAAGAAGGGTTGACGCAACAGTTTGGAAATTTGTGATTAATAATTGAAAATGTTCAACTTTGCGGCTCAATAGCTCAAAAAGTATTCGAGCTATCAAACTCAATTTAGCACGGATTTATAGAGAACCTAATGCTCTTTCTAATAGTGTCTAATTTATTTTGATTTCTTCAAATTTTAATGGAAATATGGGCACTTGTTCTTAACCAAAAAAAATTCAGAACCATTTTTTTTTTTTTTTTTGAATTGGTCATTTGGAAATGATGTTAGGGGATTTTTTTGACTGATTGACCCGCTCTATCGATTGGGAAAGGGAAAGGACTTTTGATTTGGGTTTTTTAAAACTTTGGAAAATCACAACCCCAATTCTATTATAGATAGGAAGCTGACATTTCCAGGGAATCTTGTCCGGGGATCTTGCCCGAATAGAGGACAACAATACCTGAAAATTTCAGCTTTCAGGATTTAAAAATTATCTAAAAATACTGTAACGGTCAAAGAATACACCCACCAGTTAACGCCAATAATAGAAAAACCATCCCCTTGTCAAACATCTTGTCATTTCAAACATTTCAAACCCAGAATTTTGCCCTTGTAGTTTAAAAAATGATGGCTCAAATCGGTATAAACGGTTTCGGCCGTATCGGAAGACTGGTAGTACGAATAGCCATTGAAAAAGGCCTCAAAGTATCGGCAATAAACGACCCATTCCTCGATCCAGGTTACATGGTCTACCTATTCAAATACGACTCCACCCATGGAAAGTTTCAAGGTTGCGTTAGCACCGACGGAAAGGCAATTTTCATCAACGGAAACAAAGTGGAAGTGTTCAATGAAAAAGACCCCAAACAAATTCCTTGGGGCCGCGTCGGAGCTGACTACGTTGTAGAATGTACAGGCATGTTTACGACTGTTGAAAAGGCAACTCAACACATCACAGGGGGTGCTAAAAAGGTAATTATATCAGCACCGTCGAAGGACGCTCCTACTTTTGTAGTCGGGGTCAATTTGGACAAGTACGATCCGGCTTCTCAGCACATTTTATCTAACGCTTCATGTACCACCAACTGTCTAGCTCCCTTGGCCAAAGTTATACACGACAATTTCGAAATCGTAGAAGCCCTGATGACTACTGTGCACGCTACTACAGCCACACAAAAAACAGTGGATGGACCTTCAGGGAAAATGTGGCGAGATGGACGTGGCGCTGGCCAGAACATCATTCCTGCTTCAACAGGAGCTGCAAAAGCTGTAACGCTAGTTATTCCAGAGTTGCAAGGCAAACTGACCGGCATGGCTTTTCGAGTTCCAGTTCCGAACGTATCTGTTGTGGATTTGACTTGCCGATTAGGCAAACCGGCGAAAATGGATGACATCAAGAGGACAGTTAAGGCGGCGGCACAGGGAGAGTTGAAAGGCATCATGGGATATACTGAGGAAATGCTCGTTTCCAGCGACATTAATGGTGATTGTAGAAGTTGTATTTTTGATTCTGTGGCTGGAATTTCTTTGAATGATAACTTTGTTAAATTGATTGCGTGGTACGATAACGAATATGGATATTCTCACAGAGTTGTGGATCTCATCAACTATATCCATACAAAATAGGTTTTTTTGAGACTCTAATAACTACATTTTATGTACCTTTTTTGAAAAATTACTTCGTATTAGAACATTGTATACAATCTTTGTTAATAAATACTTAATGCACATCTGTTTTTATCATTGTTTGTTGTATTCTGAACTTTGCCAATTGGATATTTGCATGAATCATTTAATAAACAATGTCGCCAAGACCCTCAACACTGCTTTAATAAATTGCACTTTGTAATTAAAAATAGCCATTTTTATCAGTATTCAGTTATTTTTAGCCATATTGCATTTGTTTAACAATAAAAATGGAATTGTTTTTACATCATTAAGTAAAGAGATTTTTAGTGGTTTTGCCTTGTAGTCTAAGATCCGAATAGGAAAGGATTTGCACCCATCTGTTTACTGGATAAAAATTATTTTATATCAAAGTTAGTATGTTAAAAAAAATATCAGGTGTGGGTTGGCTAAAAAATTCCTGGCCAGACTATTATTAATAAATAATTCAAAAATTATAATTGTTAAAGGCATTGCACTCATTTGTTTAACGAACAAATTCCATACTAAAGGGCCTAATAGTTATTTATGTATCAAGGGTACTAAGTAGATGATTATGCCCTGAGGGCGACAGTCTTACAAAGCCGAGGGCCTCTGGCCCGAGGGTTCGTAAGTCGCCCGAGGGTATATATATCTATTAGTACCCGTGGTGCATACAAACTTTTATGTCATACCAGTTGGTTGTGAATAATAAATACCTGGGAAAAAAAGTGTCACATCGCAAATTGTCATCAGTGTGCAAACATCATCATTATTTGACGAAAATAATATGTTTATAAGCGTAAATTTATATTTTGTTAATAAAGAATAAGTTAATTGAAAACTGTTTTTTGCGTCTTTATGCCCGCGCGGGCCTTATGCCCGCACGGGCATAAAGTAATGAATTATGCAGATGGTATCTAAGGTATAAAAACACAATAATGTATTGGTATGACATAAAGAATATAAAAACGTTGGATTGCCTATTTTTTTCCTGGCATAACTATTGGGTTGGCAGGTTTGAACAGGTGAGTCGATACTAGTAATTCACACCCATCTGTTTAATGAATAAATCTTACATCAAAAAAAAAGTAATTTTATTGCGAACATGATGATATAGGGTTGTCGGCGAAAAATCTGGCCTGAATGACGGTTGGCGAGCTTTGAAAAGCGAAATTTTGCGACAGAGTGGTGTATGATTTATACATTAAACAGATGGGTGTAAATTACTAGTATCGACTCACCTGTTCAAACCTGTCAACCCAATAGTTATGCCAGAAAAAAAATAGACACCCCAACGTTTCTATATTCTTTAGGCCCTATACTTTCATCCATATTATTTAAAAACCTCGACTTGTTTATTGGAAAAAAATGCAATTTACCTATTTTTAGTCTGAATTTGATTTTAAAAATAATGCTTGCATACTCAATGGATTTTTGATACAAGGAAGAGTTTGTCATTCATATGGGACTTTGCACGGAATTGAGGACAGGTAAAGGAGGAAGAAAAACGAGAACTTTTACTAGCCCATTTGGACTTATAGTTCCAGAAATAAAATCGCGTTAAGCAATGTGGGGTGAATTCTTTAATGTTTCCATTTCCTGTCGTCCTTTTTTCTAAGATTTGGGCTTCAAATTTCAGAATAATTTGGTGTATGGAGTTTGGGAGGACCCAAATGACAAGTTAAACTCAGAATCTCAACATAAAAAAAATTTGAAATTTCATCATTTTAGTAAGTACTAAGGTTATCATAAGCTTTATGATTTACCTAGATTTTTGAAAACTTTGAAAGTTCCAAGGTTTTTAGGTACATATTTTATGAATGTCTGAAGTTTAATATTTCAATTAAATTTAAATCAAAACAAAATCAAAAAAAAGGTTTATTATACCGGGTGGTCCTCCGGGAATGACATCGATTGCTTATGGGAAAACTGTGAAAGGTAAAAATTTGAAAATTTGGCAACATAGCAATGTCGATGGGGGACATCCAGGTAAAATATTTTCAAGATGGCGGCATTTCCGGTCATACCGGAAGTTGATACCAACTCGGTTATTTTAAATAGAACACCCCATATATTAATGTATTTTTGGATTCTACATAAAATTCTGAGCAGATTTCATGTAATATACCCTATACCTAAGTTCAACTGTTTTGGAAATATTGACAGTTGAAAATTGACTTTTTGCAACTTTGACAAGCTGTAAAACCTAATTGGTTAATTTTAGAGGAAAACCGATTTCACATTCCTATCTTAGATTTTGATAAACTATCATTTGACACCAACTTTGAACTTAAACGGAGATTAAATTTAACTGAAATTTTTAATCATGGATTTAATTCAAAGTTGATGTCAAATGATAGTTTATAAAAATCTAAGATAGGAATGTCAAATCGGGTTTCCTCTAAAATTAATTGTTCAGGTTTTACAGCCTGTCAAAGTTGCAAAAAGTCAATTTTCAACTGTCAATATTTCCAAAACAGTTGAACTTAGGTATAGGGTATATTACATGAAATCTGCTCAGAATTTTATGTAGAATTCAAAAATACATTTATATACGGGGTGTTCTATTTAAAATAACCGAGTTGGTATCAACTTCCGGTATGACCGGAAATGCCGCCATCTTGAAAATATTTTACCTAGATGTCCCCCATCGACATTGCTATGTTGCCAAATTTTCAAATTTTTACCTTTCACAGTTTTCCCATAAGCAATCGATGTCATTCCCGAAGGACCACCCTGTATACAGAGTTCATCATTCATACTTATGGCTGGAAAAATAAATATAGATATATATAGAGTTTTTAATACCTATTTTAAAGTACCAGTCGTTCTAGTGACTTAACGTATATCACATCTTGAACACACAAATAAAATTAGGTGAGGAATATCCTATTTTTACATGAAATTGACGTATTAGCAATCGACGTTCGTTTTTGTTGGTAATTTTTTATTTCCTCTGATTCGTGATTGATAAATAAGGATGGATAATTAGTACCTAAATTATGAATGAAATTGGTACCTAAATCAATATATTACATTCCAACTAAAGTATCAAATGTACTGAATATTTTCAAGAAATATTTTACTTTAAATATATATCAGTACTTAGGTGTAGATGTAGGTACTACCTATTCAACTGTGACCAGGAGCAACAAATGATAATAAGTCCGTTTTTTTTTTAAAGATAATTCCCCAAGTCAAAAATTTAATAACTATGTTGGCAACACAAGCCTTTTCTACATAAAAAATTTGAAAGCATTGACAATTTTACATTGTATTGCCAACATAATGTCATTTTGACTTTTATCTTTAAAAAAAAACACACATTAATATTATCCTTAGAGGAGAAAAAGCAAAAATGCAACAAATCGTTTTTATCTTGCTTTTTTTAAACCTGAAAAATAGTATATTATGCAAAGAGTTGCATACACTATTTTTTCTACTTCCATTAATAAACAAATACATATGTATTTATTTTAAGAATGACGTAGATGTCTGAGTAGAAGTCATTTGGGCATAAATTCCGCACCCGATTTACTAATTTTGTTGTTGTTTCTTTTGGTAAATACCGAGGTAAATACTAAAAGAAGCAATCCAGAACAAGTCTGTTATTTTTATATAAACATTGTTCATGTTCAAAATAACTCGATTCCAGTGGCTGAAAAATCTGTATCACTCGCTGTATCATAATGAGTTGATTCCGCGTGTTGCTAAATTCATGATTAAAATTCACTAATGCTAATGCCAAACCATAGCTTGTCAAACCCTGTTTAATTTAATAACACTGGTTATTCTATCGGGTCTTCAAAAAAAAAACCAATCAAAGATTGCTATGGTTTTTTAAACGTACGTCTTAGCAATATTTTTCTTTAATTTTGACAATGTCAGTCAACGAAATTTATTGTCAAAATATCATGTCAAAAATCCTGACCAATAAAGAAACAATAATGCGACGTACGTTTTCGTAACCAAAGCAATCTTTGATTGTTTTTTTTTTGAAGACCTGGGGGCGGATTACGAACTCTCGATTCGAACCGAAACCGCCATGGATTTCGAACGCATTCTGATGCATTTGCATGGAGTGCGTTCAAAATCCATGGCGGTTTCGGTTCGAATCGAGAGTTCGTAATCCGCCCCCTGATATCATTCCACCATGGTGCCTACACCAGCTGAATTTAGCCACACGCGGTTTATGAAACAGGGATCGGCTCCCCATTGAATTTACATTGCTATCAATCAAATTTCGTATACGAAATGTACTCGAATAAATTCGAAAATACGACCCCAGATTTTAATGTTTAATAAGTGTATTATGAAACGTCAGTAGAAAAACAAATAAAAGTTAAATAACATTTGAATTTTTTATAAGTAAAATATACCCACACAATTTGGCACCTTTCTCCTGAACCCTGTATACAAAAATGAATTATTTTGCAAAATTTTAACATAATATTTGATAAACTTTATAATACCTACTATAAGCCTTTAAGAAGTTATTATTTCTAGCAGTTTCATTGTTCAAGTACTGACTTATGTACACATAACATTAAAAAAATCAACATCCTAGTCTGGCTAATTAGTAACCCAAATACAAGCCAAAATTTTGTATTTGGTAAAATTCTGCCTTTGCTAAAATGAGAGCAACATACCATGTCCATACCACTACACAAAATACTTTGAGACAATTTTTAATGGTAAATAAATAATGCACAAAGAAAACGTACTTGTTTCTGAGTATCCTGACTTTATTATTTAAAGTTTAAGGCCTTAATTACTTACCTATAGGCCAGCGACATACAATGAAACAACTTGGAAAGGCTCTGATCTATGAACAGTTGCTGTTGAGTCTTCTTGCTATTCGAAGACTGAGTGCTTTGAAAAAACGGATTAACAGTCACCAGAGCCTTGTTATCGATAACCTCGGGTATAGGGACAGCGACGTTGTCCTCGTCGTCCTGTTCTTCAGCCTCAAACTGGGACACCATAAACTGTCCAGAATGGATGCACTCTTTGCCAGGCTTGTCCAGCTGCTTGTGCTGTACGAGATAGGCCATGGTGGTTTGTTTGTGGACAGACCTAAGTTTTTTTCGAAAACATTTCACTTTATTTTTCTGTTCACTTGGCTACTGAACTAATAAACCGTTGTGTTGTGGAAATCTGTCGCTGTTATCACTATTGAGAAGATCAAGGACTGATAAAAAGGTCACACATATTATAACATTATTTTTCAATATATTTATATAAAACTTCTCTTCCATTGGAAAATAATAGATGTGAGTGGTGGGTGAAGTTTGCCCCTGACAGCACAGCTGATAATACATCGGTGTAAAGTTAGCTGCAAATAGTTAACTGTCAATGTGCCGACCATGGGCGGGGGTTAATAATAAATTCAAAAAAATGTTAGAATTTTCGTAATTTCTAACCAATCGGAAACGCCATTATGGCAAAAATCAGCGCAATTATAATTTGTGGTGCAAACACCCTATGTCAGGCGCGAAACAACACGTCGTTGCGTCATCACTGGTACTTTGGCCTTAATACGGCCACCCGACCGCATATAAGCACTTCGTACATGAATATGGCAAATAGCCTGTATCTACGCTTCCGATTCGTTAATGCCAAATAGCAGTAAGTTTTGCCATTGCGGGGTCATAGTCATGTACGTTTTGCAAATGAATTAAAAATGCATGTGTAGGTATGCCAGATAACAGTACATATTGGAAGAGTCGAGTCATCGCCGTGTACATTATGCCAGTAAATTAAGATTGCATGAAAATTTTTTTTCTAGGATTTATTGCTATAATGGATTAAAAATACTTATCGTTTTAGGCTTCCCTCTAAAATGGTTTGTGAAAACCAAGCAAAATACAGACTCTAAGGAGTGCCTATCGGCCTCGTTTTGGTAATCGCCGCCATATTGGTGTGCCACCATTGCCGACGTCATAACTAAGCCCGGTATTACAGAAGCTCTGCAACATCAAGATATAAATGCAGGACCTGCAAGTCTGACTTTTCGTATTACAGAAGCAGAATGCATTTGCAAGTCACCTGCAAATTTGCGCATGGTGAAACGGTCCCGCAAGTCCTTGCAATCACTTTGACAACTTTGACATTTAAAACTGGTAAATCAGTAGCGCACGAACACTTTTTTCCGATAAATATGACGAAATTGCAGATTTTTTCTGTAATTTGCTCGTTTCTGCAAATAGAGCACATATGCAAGTCGGCCATATTTGCAGAACTGCAAATTTGCAGATGCAAATATATTGTAATTTGGCCCTAAATCGTCAGCTGTTTAAACAGCCTACGTCAAGGCGAGAAATAACATGCTGCCTACGTCACAACTGGTATTTTGGCTATGGGAGTGATGATGGGAAGGGGAGAGGGGGAATTGTTGCACACAGGCCTTATGAGGATAGGCAATCCTGTAGTAGTAGTGTGTATCATCCGTGGTTCATTTGTACTTGCTCTACCTGCTCAAAAAATCAGAAAGATCTGCTAGGAGCTGCTATTTATGAGCTTCTATTTGGGACAAGTGAACGCCGAATTACTGCTGAGATCTGCTTGAAGCAAGAAAAGCAGTACAAATGAACACCCTATATGACTGTTTATAATTTTCAACATGAAAATGTGTTGTGACATGACATTCAGCATTCAGAAGGTGACGTTCTATCTTGAAAAGTTGAATCGTTCAAGGGTCCTTATTCTTGAAACAGGGGAGCAGCGTTTTTAGGCTAACGAGTGTTCCGTCTTTGTTACTATGGGTAACACAAGCCTTTTCTACATAAAAAATTTGAAAGCATTGATAATTTTACATGGTATTGCCAACATAATGTCATTTTGACTTTTATCTTTAAAAAAAAAACAGATTTTATATTAGTTGTATTTCTTTCACACCTGGGAGGAGCTCCGGAACAGCTCCGGGGCGTTACGCGCTTATTCCTTTCGAAAAGTGTTTGTTGCACCTGAGTGCTCAAGCCCGACCAATGAACTATAACCAAAAACTGGAATGCTAACACATAAGGACGAACGTGAAGCCTAGTGCAGCTGCTGCGGAGGGGATACCTGTTTTTGTCGCACTCATTATGTTAAATGGCGAAAATTGCTTCCAACACGTATTCCAATCGATGAAACCTGTGAAGGGAAATATGACAAAACTTTGAAAACGTCATATGACAGCGAGCAACAGAAAAAAACAACATTCCCCCTTGTGGCATCTGTCTTTCATGGCTTCATTTTTTTGGCAGATATGGCAATGTGTGCGCATTCCAGTTTTTAGCTATAGTTCATTGAGCCCGACTCAAGATCTAACCTCAAACCATGCATGAAAGCCAGCGCATCTGTTTCTTTCAAATCGGTCGAGTAACACCGGAGCGAGTAGCTTTGGTGTTTTAAACTCTTGAAAGGAATACAACTATTATCATTTGCATCATTGAGAAAGACAAAACACTCGTTCTCCTGGGAAAGTTGCTTCCCTGTTTCAAGAATAAAGACTCTGCAGAATCAAGAGTTTATCCAACTATTCTGCTGGTATTTGTAAACTGTTCTCAGCCCGTTTTGGTTCTGGTGAACGCAGCCAAGGTAGTTCGAACAGTTGAACAGATCAAAAAGAGCCAGTGCATATGGAACAGTCAGAGTAGAATTACTAAAAACCCAAAATTAATTTTCGAATCAGTCCATTAATTTTACACTCGGTTACTAACGCGCCACATTTTAAAAAGCACGAAATACAGAAGCACCCTCTACAACTCAAGTTTGAAATACTTCCAAATTAACAACATGAACGCCATCTATGATTTTATAGCGTGCTAACTAAATATGCCTAAACCTAAAATCCAACATAGCAATAAATAAAAGAGAAATCTGTAATCATACGACGTAGAAATTGCGTAACTTGTGACGTCATGGAATCCATATTAGACGTCATTCAATTCCAATGTCCATGTGTCAGCCTTCAAAAGGATAATAATTAATTATCTCAATTTTGAGTTCAATTGTGCTCTCTATCGTTTTCACTCGACGCGTCCAGACGTTTTTCCTGGAAAGGCTTGCCCGTTCCAAGCGCAGGGGGCCCACTTTCTAAAATTCCTAGTTAAGTGTCATCACAATCCTACAAAATGAAAATTTGGACCAGTGAACATACATTCAAGTGAGTTTTTTTGACTTGGGGGGTTGTGCTTTTTAAAAACTTGTACTTTGCAGTCATCCCTGGGAGACGGTGGCTACAGCAGCTTGGAGAAAGTACCCTAATCCACACAACCCTGCCGTTATTGGTACCGATGTGGTAGAACGAAAAGTGGTCGATGGAGTACTTCATACCCAAAGACTAGTTAGTTCTATATGGTATTTTCCCAAATGGGCTCAAGCAGTAAGTACCAACAAACATTTCAATAATAATTATTTGAAGCAATATTTAAAAATTGCATAAGCTCGCGAATACATTGATATTTTAATTAAACAATTTGCTGTACATTTTTATGTCTGTTCTCAAGCCAAAACCAAATATTCCATAAACTTAATTGCATCATAAAACGAGTCATAATTTTTGGCAATTGTAACTAATTTTTTTATTCAATATTCTGTTTTAAGAATTTATGGTTATGTCCATTTATTTCTTAAAATAAAGGAAAGGAAAGTTTCATTTTAATTTCAAGAAAAATTCCTCGAAAAATTCCATACACACACACAAGAAGGAAATCCTCTAGAATTAATTTATAGTCCAAAGGTCGAATCCCATTGTGTATTGAAATGTTATGGTGGTTAGACAAGAATCTTTATGTTTCTGGTCTTTGGAACAGTTTCTAAGTTGGGTAATTATTATTATTAATCAATCAATTTTATTTTAATATAATATAATATGAAAGTTCTAAGTAGTCCTCAATAGATGACGTCAAGATTAATTTGCAATTATTTATTCAAATCCTTATCTTTTTTGGTCATGAACTAGACTTTTAAATTGTGCTTTGTGTGCAATGCAAACATTGAACTTTTAAGAGACTAAGTTTGAACTTTGATTTTTGCATCTTAGAAAAATGTTCACATTATTCAATTTCTCTGTATAGTTTGATGTGCTATTATGATTAAAAGTTGAAGGGTTTCAGGCGTAGGAGCAAAACAAAAAAACTTCGTAATTTATTTTACGTTTGTTCACTAAAAATACTTTCTGGTTTTAAAAATAGATTCCACTTCTTGATGTAACAATTAACCTTGATTTTAGAAAAAAGGTGAAATCTATTTAAAGGACAAAGTTGTAAAAACTTCATTCACCACTTTTTTTAATGAAAATAGGCATACAATAGTTTTAGAACAAAGAACAACAACCCCTCTTCTCTGCTTTTTCAATTTCTTCACTTAACAGCTTTTTGGTACTCTTAATATTTTCTCGAGATACTTATACATAAAATCTATAGATTCAAGCAACCATACGAACAATTTGAGTATACTTAGAAAAATAAAGCAAGTTCTTAGAGGTAGCGTTTTTGTTTACAATTAAATTTGTTACTATCGTTGTTTTCTTTGGTCACATATAGACTACTTCTTCATTAAAAAATTGATGTTATCGGCCAATATTCTATATTTTTGCTCAACCAATCGTGACCTTCCCACCAACAATTTTTTATCAACTGTTGGGTACTACAACCTCTTGATGAAAATATCTGCTGCATTCTGCATTCGAAATACCTGCCACATGATTCTACTTTCTCAAATCAGTATACTTCCAGATTTCCTCAACTCTATTGTTTACAAAAGTGTTCGAATATGATCTTGTCTTAATCCAAGTAAGAGCAACCTTAGACTCACTCCAAAAATAAGCGTCAAAGCTTTGTAAACACTGTATTTTTTGAACTGATCTATACCTATAGTCTACAAGCTATCAAAGCTGACAATAACTCGAGATGGGGTGAAGTAATTTTTTGTATGGGCATGATTCTTGACTTTGAAAGTAACAAAATGATGTAAGTCTCTTCATTTATTTCAACTTTTAGGATAATACAAGCTGCATAAGCTGTTTTACTAGCATCACAGAAAATATGTAAGGACATCGGTAAGGACACATGATCACAACTTTTTATCTTTGGTAAGAGTGTTACTAGACTAGTGAAACCTATTGGATCAAATACACGTTGCGCAGCAGACAAAATGCCTCTTTTTGTCAATGGAATATTTGGTATTTGTTCTAGAAATGAGGCAACACAACAGAGTACACCTTCAGGAGCTTCATGATCTTTTATTTAGAAATGTTTGGCACTTCAACTTTTCATATAAAACTATAACAACTATTGTTGCATCCGTCAGAGTTCTGGTGTGGTCTTTCAACACAAAAAAGTCTCCTTTTTCTTATTTTTATTAAATGAACTCTATAAAGTTGTAAAACTTGTTGGGACTTCAAAGATGCATAATTTATTGTTCAATTACAAAGTTGTTTGTAAGACTGTCATTAATAATTATGCAGAAATACTATTATCAAAACTACTTATTTACCATAAATGAGTAATTTAGAGAGATTTGATGAGAAAATGTTTAATGTCTGATGGTTATTTATTTTAAAAATCCTATATTATATTTA
The DNA here is from genome assembly GCA_917834065.1 of Ceutorhynchus assimilis. Lineage (NCBI taxonomy): Eukaryota > Metazoa > Arthropoda > Insecta > Coleoptera > Curculionidae > Ceutorhynchus > Ceutorhynchus assimilis. The sequence goes on from OU892281.1 coordinate 14,496,107, forward strand.
TCAAAAGGCTAGCTGGTGTTATCATTTTTGGCAAATGTTTTGTCGTGACTTGAAAGCATAAGCATATTGTTTGCAATTACATAGTTTAATCTTTTCTAGAATTTTAACTTTAATTTGAGTTAAAAACAAAATGGTAAATTATTTAAATTGGCATTTTATAATAATACTTTACATCTAAAATGCATTGAAACAAAAATTTAAACTTCCAAACATTTCTATAGCGTAATATTGGTCGCATGCTCCACACAATATTGCCAAATTCCTTTGATCACGCCAATAGTTGCTGACCAATAATAAAGTCATTAATTTGGCTTGTTCAAAATGCACGTGTGGGCGCATTTTTTTTGTTTGTTATTATATGTTATTAAGCCAGTACGTTATTACATATTTGAATTAACCACTTCCTGGAAATCTGCTATTATAGGGCTTAATAATTAAGTTTACCAATTGATGAAAAGTATTAATGTTCTTTCTTGTCTATTGGGAGGTCTTTGTGGAAATCTGAGTTCGAATCCAGAGTATTTACTCGACTCTCCAAATTTGAATAAATTCTTGCTCTCAAGTATGACACATCTTCTTATTATTCTTGCTCAAAAACTCATTATGACTATTGCTAAAATTTGACAAACCTGAAGCCAAATCTATATCTGGAGATATCGCTGTATTGTTCTTATGATGGACAGCAGATCTTAATACAAAGAGCTGTGTGATTATTCTAGTAGGATCAGCTAATTCTCAAAGCATTATTAAACTAAAATTATAATTGGCAGCAAAAAAACAGCTTAAATGTTGTGATAAATAAATACACACAAAATCATCATCAATTTATGGAAGTTTTGAGTGTTCCAGTTTTTTGCCCCTCAATGTAGATTTAAATTTATCTATCGAATAATTCGAATGCGACTTGAGTCTGAAAATGCTAACAATTCTGGGCTCTATGCCAGAACATGCGTGCACGTTTAAAACCTCTAAAATAATTAACCTCTTGTTCTTTACAGCTCATTGGCTCAGCAAAAGTATGTTACGCAGCTGAACACTCAGAAGTAAACCCTTCGGCCAGGCACATGATTTTAAAAACGATTAATCTGACGTTCTGTCGACACATTGCAGTAAATGAAACTTTAAAGTACACGCCCCATCCATCGGATCCTAGCAAGACGCTTTTGACGCAAGAAGCTGTGGTAACTGTACAAGGTAAGAAATAAAATCCTAACTAAAACAAAAACAGGTATAAAAATATTTCCGTTTTTAGGTGTTCCTCTCACAAATTACATGGAAGATATTCTAACCAATAAGATCTCGAACAATGCAGGTAAAGGTAGACAAGCTATGGAATACGTAATAACCAAAATTAACGACGAAGTCAAAGATCTCAGCAGAAGTACAGACGAAATTTTACTCAACACCAAAAAATCCTTCGACGATCTAACAACTAGCGCGAAAAAGTCAATGGACGACATTTCCCAGAAAGCCAAAAAGAGCCTGGATGACATACAGCATATAAAAATCAACGGGAATTTTTCTGAATGTTAACTTTTAAATTTGCCCTAGGACAATTTATTTATTTTTATTTAATTTTTTGAACAAAAAAAAAGTATTATTAATCCAGCTGAAATTGATTATTGTGTTCAAATCCAGTGGGAAGTGGGCGATGGGCACCTCTATTGATGTTTTTTTTTAGCATTTAACTGTTTTTTCAAAGAATGAGGTGCGAAAGAGAAATGCCTTACACTTGTGTTAAATGAGTTGGTTATATTATGTATTTACATTCCTACCTAGGGATTGTTTAGAATTTTCTTGTCAACAAAAATTTAAACAAACTCACATGTATTACCTAATTGAATAAAATTAATTTTTGTCTGTTTAATTTTTTTTTTAAACAGATAATTCTGCTAATAGTTGATCTTCAAATTACTACCAAATAAATTAGTATTTCTTGTTGAATTTGCTTTTTTTATTGGTAAATCATTGATCCAGTTGCAACTCAAATTCTCTTTTTATTTTTCACATGGAGTTGTGTTGACAAAAATAATTCAAACGAATTGGCGAAAAATCTGGAAACCTTGCTTCCTGGGAAACATCACCAAAGTCTTGAAGTTGTGTTTGACAACCAAATCTTGGTAGATTAATTGAAAACTGACACTAAATTCGATAAATTGGGAGCCTCACTTGACTTGCAAATAACTTTGAGGGTGCTTTAAGCGGGTAAAGCCAATAATTGTGATTCATCGAAAAAAGGGTTTTTGTGAAAATATGGACTTTTCCACCCTAGTCTCGGGCACAAATGGTACTGGAAGTTATAGGCAGTACACCGTTGAGGGTACCTAAAAAGACTTGCAAATAAATTTGACCGGTTGAAGGGGGTGAAACTAATAATTACGATTCATCGAAAATAGGGTTTTCCGAGACGAGACTGGCTTTTGGTCTTGTCTCGTGAAGTCTCGACGAGACGAGACCAGACTCGGCGAGAGTCCCGCGTAGTCTCGGAGTCTCGAGATTACAATTAAAATTTTTAAGCAGTGTTGAATCACTCGAATCACCACAAAATGGTGAAAATTCATGAAAAATCGGAAAAGTTAAGGGAAAAAAATTGGTTTTGGGACTTTTTGGGATTTCCTCTACAAAATGGCCATCATGAAATTTCGACTTTAATTTTTGGCCCTATACCTTTAACAGGAAACTGGGTTTGCCTTGCTTTTTTTTTTCGGCCAAGAAATAGTTAAAATTTACCGGATTTTCTTTCACTACGTCATAGAGGATCGAGGTCCAGGGAAATGTCGGAACCAATGACATCTCGGAGCCCATTTTTCTCCCCTTAATTTCCCGTTTTTCCAGGAGTTTCCGGTCCTTTTCTATACCCCATAAAATGGAAAATCAAAATTTTCCGAATTTTGTGAAAACAAAAATTCCAGTAGGTATACAGGGTGACTGATGGTCGATGGTAATGTTAGACACTTTATATGGAAAACGGAATGTTGGATGTTTTTGAAAATTTGCATGCCCCAGTTATTCTCCTTCAACGATGCGACGTTATGCCGCTTATATCAAAAAGTAATAAACGTTTGATATTTTAAATGGGACACCTTGTATACTAGAGAGTTCTCGTGCTGTCCAAATCCGTAACGTTATATGACAAGTATGACAGTTCTTACCGTATTAGCGTTAGCGGAGCCCGCTACCTAACGGGACTTAGCGGATGCCTTACCGTAACGCTATGCTATGTCAAAATTAGTTTACGTTGCATTTTTTTTATTTATGTCTGAAAAAAAAGCAACTTCTAATAATTCCTCCATAAAAAACACCAATTAATGAAATTCAGGAATCATTAGGATAGATTAAAGTTAAAAAACAAGCAAAAAAAAGTTGGGTTAGCTGTCAAAATGTAAACAACAGAATAAGGGATTAGAGGATTTCTGTGTCTTCGTGTCCGAGAACTATAAAATACCATGTAGAATACCGTATTGTTAGCGGTACCGTATTAGCGTAGCGTCTGAGGCATGAGAACTTTCTATTATTGCATTTTTCGCTCCGCTATTTGTACTTTCTGATTATTTTTGTATAATATTATCCTAAATGTCCTATACAATATAATTATATTGCCTGTACCAGTTATTTGGCCAAGAAGTGTACACAAGCGTCTGCGGATCACACGGAGGCAACGCCACGAATATGGTCGAAAGTGTACGAACGAAACTTTTAAAATTTGGCGCGACGAGACAAACGGCGGCTCCTTAGCATTTTTGTTTACCGTCTCTTTATTTATTTGGCACAAAATTATTAATTATAATTCCATAGTTTTTCTTATTATCAATGACATGAAAGGGAGTTTTCGAGAAAGTCTCACCCAAAAAAACACATGGAAAACACAATTCACAACAAAAATACATCTACAAAAATAATGAAGTCCATAAGATGCCCATTAAACTGTGATTTTATTACCGACAGCAAAGACATTATTGTTTTACATATTACAAAAATTTTCACGGTAACAACTTAGACCCCAAGCCAAGAATTTAACATTTAATAATAAGGAAGACTTTTTTGAGTGGAAAAGAAAATTAGAGCAAGATACTATCACAGCACAGTTTATAAAATATGGAACTGTTGAAAGGAAAAATGGTACAATAATTATTTATTTTATTTTTCACCGAGATGGAAATTTACATAAACGCATTAAATTCACATTACGTATAGGTATTACGCTTACATAAACAGGCTTTATCGAATATCGATTTATTATTTAATAGCCTTGCTCGCAAGCTCGCTCGGTCATAAAATTATTCGTACAATAAATCCTTTCTTTATTGTACTGTACTTGTTATTTAATGTTATTTATATAAATAGCTATTATTCAACAATCTAGATTGAACACTGTGCCTTTCAAAATCTTACAGAAACAGCTTGGTTGTGATACAGCCTACAAATCAACTGTGAAGGGCGAAGGGCGATGTTTCATTGGATTGTTCCGCCTGACTTATCAATTATTTTTTTGTACCCGGGTCCCAGCTTGATACCCCATCCCGAAAAAATTAATTCTCATTAGTTTTTCTAAAATTTTCAGTTAAATATTATCGATATTTTATGAAATGGAAATTGCAAACCTAGAATATAACAATAATATTCATCAGGATTCAGGACAAGGAGGCGGAGGCGTCAAAAAACAAACAGCAAAAACGTTATGGGCGCTGTATTCGTGGCGTTGCCCCCGTGTGATCCGCAGACGCTTGTGGGACAGGGTTCAGGGTTATTGGTTATAAATATCACCCCCCTCTATCTTTTTTATTTGACATTTTAGAAAAAAGTGTCTCAAATAAAAGTTTTATGATTCAAATTAAATTTTTTGAAACACTCACTTTCGCATATACAGGGTGTTTCAGAAAAGCTGGTCGTGCTCCAAATTTCCTATTTCAAATAGAATACCCTGTATATTATTGGATATTCGGATTCTACATAAAATTCTGAGCAGATTTCATGTGATATAACCCTATACCTAAGTTCAACTGTTTTGGAAATATTGACAGTTGAAAATTGACTTTTTTACAACTTTGACAGGCTTTAAATCCTAACAGGTTAATTTTATAGCAAAACCGATCTTACATTTTTATCTTAGATTTTTATAAACTATCAGTTGACACCAATATTTGACATCAACTTTGAAATTAATCCCTGATTGAAAATTCCAATAAAATTTAATCTTCGGTTAAATTCAAAGTAAATGTCAAATGATAACTTGTGAAAATCTTAGAAAAAAACGTAAGATCGGTTTTGCTCAAAAGTTAACCGTTTAGGTTTTACAGCCTGTCAAATTTGCAAAAAAGTCAATTTTCAACTGTCAATATTGAATAATAATATACAGGGTATTCAATTTAAAATAAGAAAGTTGGAGCACGACCAGCTTTTTTGAAACACCCTGTATATGCAAAAGTGAGTTTTGCAAAACAATTAATTTCAATCATACATTTTTCATTTGGGACACTTTTTTCCAAAATGTCAAATAAAAAAGATAGAGGGGGGTGACATTTATAACCAATAACCCTGTAATCTGTAATTGCCCTGTACCTAGGTACCTAACTCCCAACCTAACTCCTATCTCCAGTGATTTTCGACTTATCAATCAAAACATAGCTCTGGTTAAATTTGTATTACTACGTCACTGAGATTCGTAGAAAGTTCAAACTTTGGAGATAACTTTGGCGTTTCCGCACTAGATCTACCAGTGCGGAACTAGTGCAATTTTTTCTATTTCTGTCTTTTTCCTCTACAGGTCGATTAAAAGGATGCAAATACACTCAGTGCGCCTTGAATCTACCAATTGGAAACGCCATTAGGGAGGTCCTGCATATTACTTTTGAGCAAGAAAATTTGTTCTACATTATACAGGGCTGGTCAAAATTAGTAATTATTGTGCTGCCAGCAGGGATGTGCGTCTTCCCGTAGACTTTCATTGTCTACTTTACGTGTAGACAATGTAGACAACGTGTCAACAATGTAAAATAATATAAATGACGTTTAATTCTTTATTTACATGAAGCTAGAGGTCACACAAAAATGGCTCTTGAAAACCATGTATAAAAAACAGTACATGTATCCAAGTGACGACTTGTATCGCGAAACTGGTTTGTTAGACCCAAGACAGTTATATTTTCAACAACGTTAAACCACGAGGCGTTAGCCGAGTGGTTTAGTTACACAAGTTTCATTAATAAAGTTCATATCGAACGTGTATCATTCAAAATTTAATCTACAATGGTCCAAATAGATTTGATTTGCCTTGAAATAGCAAAAACTTTTCAAATTAAAATTTGAAATTTAGCAGGTGCCCGTACTAGTCGAGAACCTGCTTGTTGGTTTTTAGAATTTTGACTTTGGCAGCTTCAATATTGGAGTCCATTTTTGTGCCATAAATTCAATTTTATAGTGGAAAATAATATTATTATTGGTGATTCTGAGTTCGAAAGTGTCTCTTCGAATATAGAGACAGCATTATTGAAAAGGTTCTTCTGGCAACTAACTTTCTTTTTGTATATTTTTCATTTCAAAATTTGGGTGTTATTATGAATTCTTAAACGCACTAGTGCTATTATGAAGGACCTAATGACATTCAAATGACAATGCTAAATGTGTCATAATGACACCGACGTAGATTAAGGTATTTAAAAGTGCGCTTCAAGAATGGATATTCAATCAACCCCGTAAATTTTATCATCAGTTTTTTACAAGAAAATACATTTACATTTAAAATCCTATCTTGTCATTCTTAGATGAGGTTAGGTAACAGTTATTACATAATATAAAAAATTCTTCCCTTTCTGTTTAGGATTCTTTTGTAGTTTTTTTTTTTGGGTTGCTTTTGCACTAAAACTGTAGAAGTTCACAAAGTTTAATTAAGGTGAATCATTCTGTATTAAGTTCCTTATTATAATCGTTGTACCTACTTATTTATTTTGTCGCTTTCATTTGTGACTCTTTTGAGGGTGCATTGGCAGATGCACACCCACGCACAAGTTTTCTTTTGTGGGTTTTCAGGTTTGTTTGTGCATGTTCTGAAGAGTATGAGTGAATCAATTTCACCTGTACCTCTGGTCTACAGATTGTGAATAGGAATAGATAATACCAATACCTATAGTATTTTTACTTTTTAGTACCTATTTAGAATAGCGACGTACGTTAAGTCACTAGAAAGACTGGTAATTCCAAAAAGGTATTAAAAATTCTATATTCCTATTTAAAATTACATTTAAAAACAAATCTGGCCTGAAATATCTGGGTACTCGAAGTGCAACTAAACTGATCTGAACCAAAACGTTTTGAAATCGCCTCTACTGGCTTACGTCATTTATTGACACAAAGCCATATGACTTTGACAATTAGCTTTCACTTTACTATTTTTCAATTTTAACAAAGTGAGAACTGAGAAGTGACTAGAGCGAGGTCAATCCAGTAAAAAACCTTTTGGAATGTTTAAACAATTTGTCACGAAAGTATTTCATAGAAAAACAACAAAAATTTCCTTCCGCATTTCGATATCTGCTACTTGAAAATCTTGTGAAAATTCATTATGCTTTGCAAACCAAGAACCAACCAGATTGTTTAATTTTAAAGTGCATTTAAGTAATTACATAAATCGAGACTCTTTAAAACATAAATTCCTTTGTCAGAAAATGGGATTATTATTCGCCAAGCTGTGGAACTTATTTGGAAACGAAGGTAATTGAATTTAAATTATTGTCATAAGGATATTTTATTGCGTATATTATAAATTATAGAACATAAAATAGTCATTGTGGGACTAGACAATGCTGGGAAAACTACAATATTGTATCAATTTTTGATGAACGAAGTGGTTCATACCAGTCCAACAATCGGTTCCAATGTTGAGGAAGTTGTTTGGAGAAATATACATTTTATTATGTGGGATTTGGGAGGGCAACAGTCTTTGAGAGCAGCTTGGAGTACTTACTACAGTAATACAGAGGTAAGTAATAAGCAAGGATAGCATTATTTTGTTTTCATTATTTTATCTCCCCATTGACCTTATCAGCAACATAACGTTGTAGTTATATATCAAGGTATTGTTTTTTTACTAATAGCTTGATAATTTTTATTACTTAAAACACTTTAGTTAATTGAAGCTTTCCCTGTGTCCAATATTATGTATTACCTATTAAAATTTTACAATCAATTTGGTAGGTAGTTTAAGAGATACCTACCTAGTTGATGGAAATCCATTACACATTTTGTGAAGAAACCAAAAAGCTTCTAGATTTCACAATTTCATTGTAGCAATCTAGAAACCTTTTTTTTTTCTTCAATAATAAGTGCATATTTTGGATATTTAAATGCAAGAAGCTTGGATCTCTGTTTCAATCTCTGTTTATACAAGTGTTATATCTGAAATAAACAAAATCCAACAAGTGTTAACATCCTAATCAGCCAATAGTTTTGTTATGGTTTTGTTAACATAAAACAGTATATTTCCCAAGCATAATACATATTAGGTACTTCAGTTTATTACAGAGAAATTATATTTATAAATAAATAAAATATACTTAATATTAATAACTTAAATATCATACATTCTTAACCTTTTTTAATTTTCATGTATTTTAAATATTTTATTTTTGCTCAGTCAATTCCACAATTTCTATACCTATGCTTTTGTTTTATTTTTTAATAACGTTTTTCTATGGTTCCACAGTTCCTGTTGCTGATTATTTGGTTTCAATTTTTCCTTAAAAATAATTTATTTATTAAATTCACTATATGTAAGTTGTATAACTTTTCAGGAGTCAAATTCAAGTTATGTCTATCATGCACAAAAATGCAACATCAAAGAATTCTTCCTTATTTTTCAAACATTAGTTTTTTTTCTTCTATTAATTGATGAATTTTCAATTAGGAACATGTTGTTGGCTGACTGTACAGGGTGGCCCATTTTCGATGTTTTAATGGGCTATATCGAAAACCAGCAGAGATATCAAAAATCTGAGAGCACATTCTCGAGCTCTTTTTTTGAGAAAATAACAATGACGAAGACATATCACGCCTAACTTGATGCGTTTAGGAAATACAGGGCACTTTTCAAATTTTGTCCAATTTTAAAAGACTTTCTAATTTCCTTATTATTCAAGATATCCAAAAACGACAAATACTTTCTAGAGGCAGTTTTTTAAGCTGATAACTGATAACAAAAAAGAAATTTGATGTCTGCTGAAACAATGGTAAACAATTATTTTCCTGCTGAATTGTTTGACTCAGTCAATTCCAAAGCAGGTTCAGCCATTAAACTGATAAGATTAATACATTTTCCAACCTTTATTTTGTAAACTTCAAAATTATTGTTTCAAGCCTAATAAATTAAAATTTTAAGTGCACTAATTTAGTAACCAGCAATTTTTTCACGACAACTAAATCTAAAAAGCTTATAGACTCCAGTGCGCATTCATAAAACTTAGAAATAATGTCCCAACAAAACATCTTTTTAAATTTGTTCAACACCTTGTTGACCAATAACAAATGTAAACCTGTATTTAATTATATGATGAATTAATTTCGAGAATAACATTCAACTTGTAGGTGGAACGTTTTTACCTTGAATGATAATAATCTAACAATAACAAATTTATTGATGTTATAGACTTTGTAAAGGAAGTAGCCAAAAGTCAATTGAAATACTAAAAATAAGTCGCCCATTGAATGACCTCACTGAATACTTTCAATTTCACCAGACTGCTGACTTGTAATGTAATTAGATTAGAAATTTCTTGTTCCGGTTGTTTTCTGGGTCAAATTTTAAGACAGATATTTTTTACTTGTGAATATAAGTAATAATAATTAAATTTGGAAATTGAGTAGATGACAATAACTCTATAAAATCTAAATTATTATTTGATTCTAGTTTGTGATAGTAGTAGTGGATTCGACAGACAGAGAACGTCTTACAATTATCAGAGAGGAACTGTGTAAAATGTTAGCGCACGAAGAACTATCAAAAGCCGGAGTGCTGATCTATGCCAACAAACAGGACGTTAAAGGCTCTATGTCTGCCTCAGAAATATCCAAAGTGCTAGATTTGACGTCGATAAAACAGCAACAGTGGCATATACAGTCTTGTTGTGCTCTTACAGGAGAAGGGTAAGAATTTGCCCGTGTGAAATTTGAAATTATTAAGTTTATTTTTCAGATTGTATCAAGGTTTAGAATGGATAACGAATAGGTTGAAGAAAAAATGACATTTCTAATGCTAGTCTTATAGAAAACTTACGACCTCAGCCTAATGTAAAAAAATACTTTTAAAACAAGCGTTTTCATTTTGAAAACGGGTGTTAGTGACTATTTTATATTATTATGTAACTATTATTGAAATATTTTTAACATTTACGTAGGTAATTTTCTCATATTGAGAAGGCCAGAGTTTTAAATCTTCCAAGACCAATGTTTTTTCTCATATTGTTATTTTATGCTTCTAATTTTTGCATTTTATAATTATTCATATGTAAGAGAAATATCAAATTTTGCAGTATAATTTCATATTTTATTTTTGACTTTTATGTAACAATTTATGGTCCACATTTTGATGAAAATGTTCCTACAAAGCTGGTCAATGCCAAAATTCAATATAATATGTTTGTGATATACAAAAATTTGAGCAAACTTTCAAGGCTCAAATTTGAAAAGTTTTGTACATACTTAGTTGATCCATTATAGGTTGTATTTTTTATTGTTATTTGCTATTAAAGAGGACATTTTTGTAGCTGTTAATCTGGGCAGAAAGGCCTTGTTTTAGGGATAAGTTCAATACATTAAATCAGAATAGGTACCTATTCAGCTGTTGGATTTGGGCCAAGGATCAGTTACAAAGAATTTCTCACTTAAGCTGATAAGGGCAAAAATTAATTATTCATTATTTTGCTTCATTAATTAAATTCTTTTATAAATAAAGCATTTCTAAAATTTAAAAAAAATGTGTAATTTTTTGTTGGAAAGATATTTTTCTTTTAAATGATTTCTGCTAAACAAAACTTGATTTCAATAATATATATTATAATTGTAATATATTTCTAGCAAAGTTAATGCTCTTTTAATTCCACAGGTTGTTGTGTTTCAATAACTATTATGTGGACATTCCGTCTCATAATTCTGAGACATAAATTTTGATTCTAAGCTTTTATTTCAATATCAATTTAGCAAGATTGTAAAGGGTGTAATTCACAAAGTCAATGAGTACATTTTACTCGAGGTATTCATCAAATTGTTATTATGATTATTCTGGATAGTAATTTAGGTGGATTATTTATTATTTATTTTTATTTATTTTTTATTTTATTTATTTATTCAATATACGGGTTCCCCCCTCTATTACAAAATATTACTACTACAATAATTATTATATTTATTAACAGAATTTCAAAAAATTTAGAACTAACAAGAATAAAACTAACAAGATCAACAAAATCTTACAAAACTCACTAGTTATAGGCTAATTGCATGCAAAAGATTAAAACATAGTATCAGTGGTGTGATTTATACAAGTTAACACTAACACTAAGAGACAGGTACAATGTAGGTTCCCTTACAAAAAGGCACCAAAACGTCACTCCTTTGGAGAATTACAAGACGGGATTGAACTGACGGCGAAACTGTGGAAATGAAATTCCAGTTACCTCAAAATTGTGAGTATTTACTAGTCTAGAGAATCTAGATACAGGGCTGTTATATGTATAATTGCTAGAATTATATGGAATGTGAAACAAATTAGTACTACGAGTGTTCCGTGAAGGAACCCTGAAGCATATCTGTTCGAGTAGCTCCGGACAGTCTATATCACTAGACACTAACTTGAAAATGGTACAAAGGTCACAAGAAATTCGATCAGACTTGAGACTTAATAGAATGAACAGATTCAAGCCTGTCTATTATTTATTTGATAAATAGGGGTCCAGACTGGAGAGGCATGATTTAGTATACTTTTCACCAAAGAAATATATAAATAACGTACAGTTGGAATAGGAAAATCAGAACAGTTATGCAAAGCAAACCCCAACCAAGTGAATGCCCTGGATGATAGCGTATTTATGTGAGGAATCGGAGACATTTGGCTGTCGAAAATAACTCCCAAATCAGGTATTTTGTCTACTCTATTAAGAGATGAATTATCTATATTATAATTTGAAAGTATTGAACTTTTACTTCTAGTGAATGTTATACAGTGACATATTTATCAATGTTTAGCGACATGTCATTACTGTCGGACCACCCGTTCAGCATATTCAAGTCGTGCTGGAGATTAAAACAGTCACCTACATTATTTATCTCTGAGTATATTTTGAGATCATCAGCAAAAAATAAAGGGTTACAGAAAGTAAAGTATTTATTTAATTAAGACCATTATGAATAGTACAAAAAGTAATGGGCCCAAATGAGACCCTTGAGGCACACCTGACGTAGCTGAAATTTCTTGTGAATAGAAATTATGAATTTTTACTAGTTGCACTTGTCCTGACAAATAACTTTTTAAGCCATTCTAATAAGTATGTGGGAAACTCCATTGCCTTTAGCTTTGCCAGTAAAATTAAGTGGTTAACACGGCCTTACTATAATCTGTATATTATATTGGGTCTATTTGTGACAAGTTACCCAATGATGAAAGACTGTCTTGGTCGTAGACCAAAAGGTTACTCACAGTAGATCTTTGGGGACGGGGTACAAATCCATGCTGAGATGGATCAATAATACTCCTACAATGCCACTGTAGATAGGGTATATTAGGAGCTTTCCAAAAAGTTTGGGAACCGACGACAAAATACTTATTGGCCGATAATTCTTAATATCATGTCTGTCCCCAGTCTTAAATATTGGCAAAACGTAACTAGACAACCAAACTACTGGAAACTTGTGTTTTGATAATGACCTTTTGAACAGAAAATGCAGAGGCTTAATTAGCAAGAGAATAAACACATTTTCTTAAGAAAAAAGGTGGTAGCTTGTCCGGACCTGAGCTGACTTTGTTAGGCAATGATTGTAAATTAAATTTTATTTGCCCGATATTCACAACTTCAGTTATATTAGTATCATTAATATTAAAATCAGTGTTAGAGTTATCACTATAACAGTTTGAAAAATGAGTAGCCAAAAGATTTGAAATATCAGAACCATTTGGAAACTGTCACATTGTTGAGATTCGTGGTAGAGGGGATGCCGTTTTTTGACCTTAATGAATTAAACCATTTCCAAAAACCTTTAAGGTCAGTATTTATATTGTTTTCAGTATTAGTTCTCAGGATTATGGTAGCAGACTGATGGTCATTTATCTATTTTCAATTTATCTTTTTTTATGAAGAGGTTTCCATTGACTAGGGCCAGTTTTCTTGGATTGGTTCTCTCATTTTCTGCATGTCTAAACGTAAATTTATAATTATTATTTTGTACAGTTATTATTTGATGGATTAAGGGAAGGGCAGGGGTCTCCCTTGTCACTCTGGTACAGTTTCCTGGAACCTGGAGCATATCTGGCCTGAGCGGGTCTGCACCCTTCTTAACAGTTGCGGGCTCCTTAGGTAAGACAGGGCTGCATCAAGAGTAACGCTTCTACGTGATGCCTGTAAAGGCTCATCCCCTTTCAAATCAATCAATGGATTAAGGAAAATAAAAATAAAGCAAATTGTATATAATAAACGTGTTTTATAATTCATTTCCAATATAACTTATTGACACACTGTAAAGATCAAAATTTGTATAAGGTGTTGCCTTAAAGCCGACATTATTATAATCTCAAAATAACTTTTTCCAAGTCCTCAATATTATTCATAGAAAACATATGCACAGCACTAAAAAGCTCCTTTCTATCCAAACATCTTTTGATAAAATCGATCGCGAAATCAACCCCATAATTGGCAATAACTTCATCATTATCCCGATTCTCTTGAACAAAATCCAAGACATTTTTAGTTATTTTAAATTCGCAATATTTTTGCATTGCAACTAATGTCTGGTAGGATTTTATTACAAAAATTCCAGGTATTATTGGGATATTAATGTTGTGCTTCCTGCAAGCCAAGCCAAAATTTTCTAACGCTTCAAAGTCGAATGTGGCTTGAGTTACTATAAACTCGGCCCCGTTTGATACTTTGCACTGTAAAACATTTAAATCCTCCTCTAAGTTGTGATTATTTGGATGAACATCAGGATATCCTGCAACTCCTACACAAAAATCATCTCCAAATTTTTTTTTAATAAACATTACCAAATCAGAAGCATAAGGAAAATCACATTTAGTATCATCTGGTTCTAGAATATGACGTCTATCTCCTTGTAAGGCCAAAATATTCTTGACACCAACCTCCTTGAGATGCTCCAAAATCTTCATCATCCGCTCTTTTTTTAAATTTCTGCCAGTCAAATGCAACAACACTGAATAGTTTTGATCACAAAATTGCTTTGCTAAAATCACAGCAGGAATTTGCTCAACTGGAAGGTCTAGATGTAGGTTTCCAAGCCACGTTATGGACACAAACGTTGGACGAATCCTTTGTAGAATATCACATTGGAATGAGTGATTTGGAGACAGTTCTACTGATATTTTTTGATTTGATTGTAGAATTGTTTTGAGAAAGTCGTTTTTTCCGCATTTATTTGGTAGAATTTCTACAGTTTTGTTTGGATTATCGAGTAATAATTCACGCATTTTAGTTCAATGTATAGTTAAACGAAGCGCGATATTATGAATGGGCTCAAAGGAGAGATTTCACTGTTGACCTTGTTATCAATTTTGATTGTTGTTGCCATTGGATTATAATATAGCCTTGTATGCAGTGAAAAATTTGTCGAATCTATGAATCATTTGTAGAAAATATTGAAAAAAAGTTTTGGTGGTCCAGATTTTGATTTCTACGCAGTTGTTGATATTTTGGTAAATTCTCCAGAAAAAACATCAAGAGCCGGTGATAGTCCAAATTTTAATCATTGGGTGTATTTTCTCTTTATCGACTGGATAACTTTTCTGACAATGAAAAGATCAAAATAATCCAAAAAAATTATTACCGGCTCCTGATTCGTGGGATAATCTTTCTGACAACGATCAAGAAACCAAATGTATAGTCCAAATTTTTGTTGAACAGTTTGAAGGTAATCGAGAACCAAAATGAGTCCCAATTTTGATTTTTGTCGGCTTTTGATTTGTTGGACAAGTTTTCTGAAAGTAACAGAAAATAGTCCAGATGTTTATTTCTACAGATTGTTGATATTTTGGATAATTTCCCAGAAAAGCACCAAAAGAGCCGGGGTGATAGTCCAAATTTATTTGATCATTACCGTCTCTCTATGAGCTGAATAAGTTTCTGAAGACAATCAAGCATGAAGAGCCAGTAATAGATTAAAAATCTGATCAATCAATCAATCAAATATCTGAAATAAAAGAATTTCGAGCCTATACAGAATGTCGTTCGAAATTACAGTATAATTGGGAATCACCAAATGTTCCTCCGACCTTAGCCAATGCTCTGACAAAAGCAAAACATTAGGATAGCACATATCATCCAAAAACACACTTAGCTCATCTACCTTGTTTCTTACCGACTGTACATTAGGAAGAACTAGGGATAGGCCAGTGAAATTACTGGATTCCAAAAATTTTGATCCTCCAACCCAGGGGCAGCCTTAGAACCAATGCCAACTGTTTTTACCAAAACGGAATCGCTCTCTACGCGACCATTCACACAAATTTCCTCAGTGGTACCACCACTGGGATTGTTCATAATACCATGACTGTCAGTTGAGATCATGTTCCTATGGGATACAGACACATTAACTATATGCAACGAGTTAGTGACATAATTATGACCAACAATTTGCCAAACGTAGAGCTATTGTGTCTGTGACCACCGCCCACCCTAAAGTTATCTATTACTCTAATTGAAACGTTATTTCTACTGGTGAAGGTACCAATAACTAATAAGAGCGTATATCCTTGCATACACGGGACTATTAAAAACATAATCATTATGCGTTAACACGTAAGAATACTACAACTGAATCGTTATGGGAATAATCCTGTGTTAGACTAAATATGTCTTTAGCAATTTCCCTCAGTGGATCATTTGGTTTAATGAAACTAAAAACCCGGAAGGACAAACCATCAAGTAGGTTTCTCAAAACTGGACCACAATTTCTTCCACTTTCGTCACCTATAGAATTAAAACTTTACGGCACAAGTCTTTTTTAGGGAAGACAGTCTTAACCCCTGAAATCACTCCCTCATTAGAGTCATCGTTGAGAGTTACTTGTTGGATATCTTCTGCAATTCTCGTTTGTTCGATTGAAAGTCTGTGGTTCTCCGATTCCAATGTGCGAATGGAAGATACCATTTCACGGCACAGTGTTTCAAGTTCCATAAGTTCAACCTTCAGATTTTTATTTCTAGACTCTTCCGCCTTATTCACAGTTACTTGCTTATCGATTTCTTCCTTTAAGAGCCTTTACAATATCCTCTTGTTTTTCTAATTTCGTCGCATACAAATTTTTTGCATAAATGGATGCTTGATTTTCAGCACTGTTCTTCATCAGCTCATATTTTGTTTTCTTAAGATCATTTAACAAAATATCTTTATCATGTGTCAAATCTCCAATCTTATTGTACCTATAAATTATATTTTTGAAATTCTAGATCCTTATTAGATTGAACTTCAAGGGTATCCACCTTGCTCCTTAATTCTGTGATCATCTCCAGCACGGTGTTGCCAGAGTGTGCAAAATTCCCACAACCTAGAGAAAATGTTAATGTATTCATCCTCAGACGATTATCCAATAACGCTTATATCTTTTCTATCAATAATCATCAAGTATATCAATTTCTTACGTAGTCACGGTACATCATACACTCAATAATATTGCATCCCTTTCCGTTAAGTAAGCGCCCTGTCGCTGAGTTTTTCCCTCCCCAAAGTTGCACTCTTCTCCGCGACGGGCGCTGGGATACAACACCGCAGGATCCTGAAAACTAGGAAAATCAACTTCAGTTATTTATAAACCCCTTATCCGTGTGCGTCGTTCCTCTCCCTGAAAATCATCAGATAACATTGAAACAATAGAACACGACGATGCCGGACACTATTTTACATTGTTTCTCGTCGAAATATCGGTCGGTTTGTGTCATGTTTTAGAGCTTTACATCGATTTCGGGTCCGTTCAACTAACCTACAAAATCATTCCGTGATGGATAGAGCCAAGGTATAGCATTGATGATGGGTGTTTTTTTTTTTTAATTTCTCTTCACGTACACTTTTTTTTTCTTATGTGTTTTACTTAATCTGTGTACAAATTTTTATTGTATATACTTAACTTTATAATATAAAAATGCATCTTGTCTAATTTTAAATATACATATTTACATATTTTATAATAAGGCATGTCTAATAAATGTTTAACACTAGTTTGTCTTTGATTCGTGTGTAACCCCTATATTTCTGTTTGTAGAATTATACCTTACAGCATGTGTATTAATAGAATGTGTGTATAATTATAATAATCTAGTTAAACATATAAATAAACACTATAAACACATTCAATACACACAATTAATACACTTTACCTACACCCATAGTTGCATAATGCAACTGGTATAATGGCAATATTACAGCTGATGTCTACAATTATACGTAACGATTTTTTTCTACTTTATGCACAATTTTTTTCAAATTAATGGGTCTTTGTTGGCATAAAGTTCAGGCAAAAACATTCGAAAATAGACGAAAGTGTTGTAGATATAATGTCGAAAAAAACCTTGATAAAATAGTAGAAAAAATGATCAAAATACATAGTGAAAAATTGAAATAACTGGAAAAGAGTATAGGTAGGTACGTATAGGTAACTACCTAAATCTCAACAAAATTGTAGACAAAGAAAAATTATAAGAATAGTGGATAAAAATAAAGAAATTTATAAAATGACAGACAAGAATAATAAATATAATCATTATTAGTAAACCAAAACAAATATCGTGAAAAAACTACCTACTAAACAATGATAAAAACCTAGAAAAGCCATAATGAATTCTGTAATACCAAAATTGTCATCAGACAAACAAAAATAACAAAAAATAAAAAAATTTCAAGCACATTCAAAAGATATGGAATTTAACGAAAAATAAAGACAAAATCGACTTAATTAGATTTTAAACCCTGATTTAACTTCACTTTTTATTTTACAAGGTAAATTGATTGATGATGAATCTGACAACAATGAAAATGTTTCATACTCACTCTCAAATTATTTTAACATTTTCCTCAGTTATCAAAAAAGCAATCCATTATTATGCTTCTCTGTTATTTGTCACTTTGCCAGTTTGCGTTGTTTATTATATCTCTCCGGAAAAACTAAAAATAAAATTAAGAGACCTTGTTTTAAGTTTAGTTTTACGATGATTTTCTGTCTTTTAATCACGTACCCACTGTCCAAACATTTCTGCCAAGAAAATAAAAATAAATATTTATACCTTTGTATTGTATTTTATTGCTAGACTAAAACAAATAGTTTGTACCACTGTCAATGTACCTATTTGATTATAATATACCTACCACAATACGATTTGAACAGTGAATTTTTAAATGTTTTCGCTCTGGATTTTGTCTATTATTCTAGGCTCTTGAACTTCAGCACCTGAAATGAAATAAAATAATGATGTTAATTCCATTAATCTGATGTCATTACTTTGGAATTGAACTCGAACTGAAATTTCCAATATACTCTTTTGCTCTGTGAGGGTTAAATTGGAGCTCTATTTCTAGAAGAGCCAGGAATGACATTTTCACAATTTTCCCATTAAATTTTGGCTCCCCTTTTTTAACGGCTCTATTTCAACTCACACTTCTCTAACTCAATTTTTGGTACATATTAGCACGCCGGTAATAGAATTTTGATGTCTTTCCCAGTTCAAATTTCAGTTCTAGCAGACCAAGAAATGAGATTTTCACTTTTTTTTTTTATTGAACTTTAGCTCTACGAAGGTCTTATTTAAACTTTTTGAACCGCTCCTATCTCAACTTTAACTGTTAAATGGTCAAAAACCAGTTTTACACTTGTGTAGTTCAGATTTTGCCAAGAGGAGTCCCAGGAATAGAATTTTGATGCTTTCAAACTTCAGCTCTAGTAGACCGAGGAATGAAATTTTTAAAAGCCGTTTTCCAGTCTTGTGGAACATGATGTTCATTTAAGGCATTTATTGATAATACATATTAGACCTTTAAAGAATTTAGCAGTTCCCGATTTCAGCATTTCGGGGTATATCAATTCTGGGCCGCTAGCCTCACTTGACTTGAGATTCTTTACAGTCTTTTTTACTATTTCTTCAGATTTCTCAACTACTTCTCCATGTACTTCAATATGTCTTGAAGAATATTATATATATTCCTGTCTACTTTCTTGTAATAGACTCTTGTAGTGTTCTATTCATTGCTCTGGTTTAATAATCTGGATATTAGCTCTGTCCTTTCCTGGAATTTTGACATTTGATATAAATCTCCATACCTCTGAGCATTTCCTTCCCCCTATGTAGGGGTTAATTTCTTCACATTTCTTATCCCATGACTCGTTCTTATAGCTAAGGTGATGCACGTTCTTGGTTGTCTTTTTGTGTCTTTATAAACTTCAAAGTCTTGTCCATGTTTTGTTGTTAACCATTTCAGATATTTTTGCTTCTTCTCTTGAACTCATAGCTCTATTTCCTTATTCCACCAGTATTTCTTGTTGGTATTTTTTCATTCGTTCCTATTGCTGCTTGTGTGGCTTCTATTAGACTCCTTATAATGTTCTCATAGAGTTTATTGAAGGTACATTCTTCAGGGTTCAATAGTTTGATGTCGAGTCGCCTCGCCTCTGATATATAAAAACAGTCCTGTCATCTCTAAAACTGTCAAAATTGTATTTTGTTGTATCCACTGTGTCCGTTAGTATGACTTTGGTGTTTGGTTTTTCTGGGTTCTTGTTCATTTTTCTAAATTGCAACTTTCTTTTGGCTCTTACTAAAAAATGATCTGACCCGCAAGTTATTCCTCTTAGGACTCTTACGTCGTTTATCTTTAAGTTTTTTTTCTTGTTTGCTCACTATGTGATGAGGGTATTCTATATCCATGTGTAGTGGTACATACATCTTTGTATTTGAAAAATCCATTGTTTATTCAAGATTGTGGGTCACACAGAGATGAGCCTTTGGTCATTATCATTGATTATTTCTTCTCCAAATGATCCTACAACTGGGCTATTGTTCGTCCTTCCCGTTCTTCCATTGAAATCCCCTATCATTATGATCGACAGTTGTTAATTTTCTTTTTCAGTAGCTGCTCTCATTTCCTTTGACACTCCAGTAGAAAAGCGAATATATTCTTCAACATTTTCGGTGCCACTTGCTTTTCTTTTCAATTCTGCGAGGGTTAATAAATATAAATTATTTCAATCACCTCAACTACTTCCACTCTCAAATGGTCTGATCAAAAATCAATTTTACGCTTCTCAAGTACAATTTTTTTGCACAAGGAGCGCCGGAAATTGAGCTTTATTACCTTTCTTGTTTAAATTTGACTCTGCGAGGGTCAAATATAAGCTCATTGAACCGATATATTATCTCAACTTGAATGACCAAAAATCAGGTTCACCCTTCTCTAGCTCAATTTTTGGAATTAGGAGCGCCGGGAATATAAGTGCTCTAATAGAGCCATGAATGACTTGAATGAGTTTCTTACAATTTTCAAATTGAATTTCAGCCCTGCGAGTGTCAAATGTAAGCTTTTTGAACCGATTTATCTCAACTTCCACTCCTTAATGATCAAAAATCATGTTCGCACTTCTCAATTTTTGGCATTAGGAACGCCGGGAATAGAAATTTGATGCCTTTCTAGTTCAAATTTCAGCCCTATAGTTATAGAGCTAGCTTTGGGAGATCCAAGATAGGAATTTTCAAAATTTTTGACTTAAGTTTCAGACTCGACAAATCTCAACTTTCACTCCTAAATGGCCAGTTTCACACCTTTGTAGGTCAATTTTTGCAACGAGGAGCGTTGAGGATAGAATTTTAATGCCTTCCTAGTCTAAATTTCTGCCAAAAATGAGATTTTCAAAATCTTTCAGAAAGGAATTTCCACTAGAATCAACGACCTTAGAAGGTTTCTTCTGGAAAAATACTCAAAATAACCCAACTAACAGTTTGACGACTAATGACCCGAATCTATTGTAGTAAAAAACCTTCAGAATTAAGGCTTTAATAAGCTAACATTTAGTACAAATTATTCTGACAATAACTGACCACAGAACTTTCTCTTTACCATAACACGACCGGATTCATCTGTAGGTTTCACTGTAGATGAAGCTGGAGGATTTTCATTATGAGATTGTTCAGAATTTTGGGGAAGGGAACGATTAGAATCATTTATAGGAAACGTAGATTATAAACGTTTTGAACTGACTGATGTAAGGCTTCCCTTAGGAATAGTTAACTCATTAAAATCTTGTTATGGCAGTTTTATGGCATTTTGATCTTGTTCTGATTGTGTCACATCATGTTGATCCTGATCTGTCAGAGCAAGCCATAGAAAAGTGATTTATATTGTTGATATAGAACGCTCACTTCTGTTGTAGTCGCCAAGTGACATTTCCAACGGTGCTGCCATAGCGGTGTAGTCATTGAACTAATATTTGGCGGGCCGTTTGAATCTCGGTTTTAAATGACTGGTTTGACGTTCCAATTATTTCTAACCGTGCGTTCGTTATTTTGGTCTGAGTTCTCCGAGCTTGACTTTACCGTTCGTTTATTTAAAAAGTGTACTCGGTGCAGCCTCATTCGCGTTCGTTTATTAAAATTTCCGGTACTTTTATACGGCGTTCAACTGCTCCGTTCGCTCGCTGGTCACGTGATTACGGCTCCGCTCAGCTCGCTCTACACTTTGAGCAAAATATCAAACGCAAGGTAAATAAGGCAGTGCTTCAAAACTTCATAAACTAAAATTTTATCCATTTTATTTTCATATATTTATGTGAGAATCACTCAAAGAATAAAATAGTTTATAATCTATTCATAGATGATCTGGCATATCTGACTCATGAGCTGACTGGAGCACTTTCCAATGTAGATTTCCCTGGTATGTGATTGCAATTCGCTTTTGGCCTATTAATTTTTTGCCGCCTGGTCACACACTGTGGCAATAACTCTTAAACCGGCTGCTTATGATGATGCACTAATCATTTCTTTCACAGTCTTGGAATTCAACACAATCATCGACAATGCACTCAACAAATTAATTCAGATGACAAGATGACATTTGCATTATGATGTTAAATGGATACCTGCGTTTTCATGACTGGTTTTTATATACACGACGATTCTATGTCGGTCATTGTCATTTTCTATTCACTAAACAAAGATAGCTAACTCATCGGTGAAGTCAGAGATTAGAATAAGAACGAGGGGGACGTTAAGAAACGGCGATATGGGCGCACAGCGGTGTAGTCACGAACTAAAACAAAAAGTGGCGGGGATGAATCCAGTGAATGTTCTATTTAAGAATTTATAAATCACTTTTCTATGGAGCTAGCAGTGTTAAGCTGTGGCAGTGTCACATCTCCCCTTGGTGCTAAATGACGAGTTGATAGATACAGTTATTTCTCTTCCATTTGATAGGCGTACATGAGCATAAGCTGAATTTGCTTCCAGAAGATCAACTTCATCTACTAGTGGATCATATTTTTCTATGTTTAACATGTTTCTTGAGAAAAATTGGACCCGGATGATTGAACATGCGTTCATGAGGTGAGAATTAGTTACACTACACAAAAGAGATCTTATCGAATGTAGAGAATCTAATAATACATCTTGCCATTGTTTTACGTCGAGGTTTCTAGATTTAATCCCAAGTTGAATAATCTTCCATATTGTTCCATTAAATCTTTCACATTATCCATTTCCCTCTGGATTGTACCCAGTTGTTCGACTTGTGTAAACACCATGACTTGTTAAAAATGATTTCACATGAACAGATAGAAAAGATTGTCTATCGCTGTGAATATAACCTGGTGTGTCAAACATTGAGAATAGTTGAGTCTAGCAATGTATTACTGTTGCAGATGACATATCTGAACATAGAAATGTAAACGGAAATCTTGAGTATTCATCTACAATGCCTAATAAATATTTGCGATTGTTGGCAATGGTTCCTTAAAGTCAATATTTTAATCTTTCAAATGATGAGAGTTCCTTTGTTTTTATAGAATCTTGGCTTAATCTCTGCACAAACCGGACATGCGGATATAACTCTTTTGATGTCTTCTAGTGAATGAGGTACATTTTTGCATCTAATTCAATGATGAATCTTGTGACAGCAGGATGACACATTGTAGTGATGTTGATGGTTGAATAGCAGCTTATATCCTGGAAAGTGTGTCAGCTACAATGTTTTGATTTCCTGGCCTGTATATGATATCAAATTTGGAGCATGATAATAATTCTCTTTTCCAACGCATTATTTTCTGATTCTTTATTTTTGATAAACTCTTGTCAAACATAAATCCAACGATCAGTGATTATACTAAAATGTCGCCCCATTAAATAATGCCTCCATTTTCCTATTGCTTTTATTATTGCGTATGCTTCTTTCTCTATAATGGAATGATTTTGTTCTATTTTTGTCAAGGTTCTTGAGAAAATGACATACAACATAACAGGTAAATAAATAGGAAACCGAAACACAGTAAATAAGGTACCTAGGTAATGAAATATACAACATCTATACCAAAATTGACGTCATACTGTGCAGATGTTATACATTTTCTTGAACAAAAAAAACCTAATAAAATACCTCAAAAACGCATTCAATTCACAATATCCCTAAGTCGTAACTCAACTCAATTAATTTTTTGAGGAAATTGTACCTATTACGTTTAGGTAAAATTTTAGCTGTGATATTAGTCATAAACTTTTCAAAACATCAATTTCTATGAGAATCCTTTTTAGTCGAGCATTACGACGTCAAGCATTGTCGACTGAAATTGACCTCTGTATATGTGTGAAATATAAACCATTAAAATATTAATATAATTCCTTCTTTTATCGTGTTAATGGCTCGTAATTCATAATGACCTCATAAACCAAACAAGGCTAGTTACAGAAATTTCTATAGGGAAAAAAGAAAACTTTCCGACGTCATACTCGTTAGCTAAGCTTGATTCCAATAATCCAGTTATATGAAGTATGCAGTTGGAGGGAAAAAAGAGGAGAATTTATTAGTTGCGCCTTTTAATTTGCACACGACGGGGTAGTGAACTGTGACACATTAAACGTAAACAGTTTATACGGTAAACTCGGATTTTAATAATTCAATGATTGGATAACCCCCAGTAAGTGTGTTCTTTTACCTTTATTTGTTTGCTTATGAATTTATTCATGTCACAAGAATAAGGTTAGACAAGAATTTATTATTGGCAATGTATAGTATAACATATAAAAAGATAAAAGGACTTGTACAAGTAAAGTAGGAAAGTTAAAAAGGTGGATCACGTCTTGATAAATTGTGACAGAACTGAGTATAAATAGAAAATGTAAATGGAAAGTTCAAAAGTGGATTGAGTTCTGTATGGGAAAAACTCCTAATTTTTATCCTTGAATTTGAATTTGGCGATAAATAGTTTTCCAAACTTCCAAGGAGTTTTTTAAGAAAATCAGTAGACCTTCTCGGCCATTTTTTCATAATTTGATTTGAAATATTGTAATGTTGAAAAAGTTTAAATGTGTCATTACTGCCCTCGTTATAAACCGCAGCATTGTGTCCTTTTTTCTTGAAAAAACTATGTGATAAATGGCTAGAAATAAGAGGAAAACATAATGAAAACGATACATGTCCGGCATCGGCGCGAGTGACAAAACAAATTGCCGCCGTCAACTTTCAGTCAAGTCAGCTAACAAATGCTTTTAGGCCCATTATGGCTTGAAAAGCTGTCTTACACAGGAATTTATTTTGTTAATAGGTAGTTTTTTTTGCGATAATTTAATTAAATACATCTTCGAACTCAACAGCATGTTTATGGCCTGAAAAAGCTGCTGAAAATTATTCATATTGTATCTTTCTTTGAAAAAATCTGCTGTCATTGTAATAGAGGGGCAATATTTTATATGCGCCTTTTTTCGTTGAAGCTGACTAGATAGGAACATTAATAAAAACGAACATGATCCTTTTTTTTTCTGTTTCGATTTTTTTGTTTAAAAACGGGAATATTGCATATTCTGGTGGACTCTGACGTAAGATCGCATCATTATTGGGCACTTATACATCAAATTATCTCTTAACGAGTCAAAAACAATGAATATGTACCTACCTTGACTTGAGAAACTCTTTCTTTGATATTACTTTGGATCCAGATCCAGCTTTTAAGCCACATGCTGTCATGAGCGAGTTCTGATTAGAAATTTTGAAAAAGGATTTCTGACCACCAAGCATAGGATATTGAGAGGTCTCAGTACAGTGTTCAGTGTTAATACTTTAGTAGCAACTTATTTGTATCTAATTAAAAGTTGCCTATATGTCTAAATTTAGATTTCCTCTTGACACTTGAAATGCTAACTTTAATCAAGTATCTAATATCTGAATAATTTTTTAAATGTAGGTAACTTCAAAATTAATTAATCCCTAGCCTAAAATCCTAGACGCAATAAAGGGTGCTAGGCAGGTACAAATTAAGAGGCCGACATTGTCGTCTAATTTCTTCAAACTATAAATTCGTTATGAACCTCTTATCTTCTCGCAGTGAGACAAAGCAAAAAGGTTAAACGCGTTAATTTATATTTGTTGCTCGAGCAGAATAAATCAGAGAGTTTGCGTCTGACACTGAAGAGGTGAGAATGGAATTTAAAAAATACTTGTCCCTCATCCATTTGTTTTTGAATGGTGGAGAATTTTCCATGAGAAAAAAATGAGATAGAGATGAACACTGAATTGATAATAAGCAAAATCCAAATAAAAGAAACTCATTATAAAAAGACACGCAGTCAGTCTGAAAAGTAGGTATTACATTAAAGAACATCGTGTAAATAAATTGGGAATCAATCGGTCAAGCTTGAATAAATGATAAAGTAATTAAGTTGAGGTCAATTATCGATTGAATTTGATTAGATTCATCACAAATTTGATAGATTACTACTGTAGTTTCGCCTAGAGAAAAATTTCCGGAAAAATATTTGCAAAATTTGATTGATAAAGATTGAAAATGGCCCATCTAAATTTAAAATATAATGAGGTTGTTTTGTAAAAATTTCTCTAATATTTAATTATGCTTTAGTACCTACTTCTTTATTTCTGTCTTAATATTTTTTTCCTTTTGACCCTGTAGAGAAAGCAAGTAGCTCTGAAAGCTTGGCAAAAGTGAAATAAAAACCGTTTTTGACTAAATTTCCGTTTGCATGAACAAGCATAAAATGTGGCAAAAATATGTTCAAACCTGAAAAGAAAAATGTCCAATTGAGGACTTTAATGGCATACTCGGTGTGATTGATTCAACCAAGGGGTAAACCACCCAATAAATTCTCCCAATTTTTCATATATTCCTCAAATTTACTATAACTAGGTCATGAGCGCGCTTCGCGCGCTTTTTTTTTAAATCAAGTCCATCAAAATATAAAATGGAAAATATTTATTAGGTGTTGTACAAAAAACAGCATAATTTTTGATTTAAATGTACATTATACATTAAATGTAACAGTGAGATAAGTTGTATAGATGTTATTCTAGTGAAGAAATTTCAAATGCGATGGATGGAGTTGGTGACTAATTATTTTTGTATGGTATATCATAATGATTTTAAATCGATCACATTTCTTGAATGTACGGTGTGCGTATGTCTACTTATCTCATTCTGTTTTATGGAACTCGTAGGTGTAGGTATACATTATTCGAAGTGGTTTATTTAAAACAGAATAATCATAACCATAATCAAGGTGTTATTATAAACCGAGTTAGTAACTATTTATGTGCTGTGGTATAATACGAGATATCGAGTCTTAATTTTTTTTTTACATTTTCATGAAGTTCCTTTTTTTTTATTAGGCCAGTTATTGAAGTCTACTCGATCAACATTTTACTGCAAACAATCGAAAAAAAAAATTTTTTAAAAGATTTTAAATTCAATTGCTCAATTATTCAACTTACATTTTTTGTTTGTACCTACGTGGTAGACATAAATTTTAAATGTGATCAAAGTAGTTGGTGAATTATTACTTTTGCGGTACATCGTAATGACTTTAAATCGATCTTATTTTTTGAATATACGGTGTGCATATGTCCAGTGCCACTTATTCTATTTTATGGAACTCGTAAGAATCCAAAGTTTAAAGAGTGCTAAGTCTTCATGTCGTTCTTCGTTATTTTCAATCATTTATGTTTATCGTGTTCAGGTTTTTGTCTTGTGATCTTCAAATATCTTGTAAATAAGTTGTAAAGATCTTCTGAAATCACCTATGACTGCGAAATTTCAAAATTAAATTATCAAAAAAACAATTCTTTAAAAACATGGTTTTTGACAACACTATTGCCTCTTTGTTTCCCTGAATAAAGTTTGAATGAGTCCCACGAACGAACTCTGAAAAGCGCCACATAAAGTTGTCCGTGACTAATACATCCTTTCTGGAGATCAATTACTATCCTATCAAATGTTTGTCCTTGAGATTTGTTAATCGTAACTCATTGCAAAGGCTAATTTTATTTTAAAATTGTCTTTGTTTGAACGTAAAGGGGTAGACGTTTTCGCAGTAGAGTGTTATTCGATTTATGAACACTATTTCTCCCTGTTTATCTACAGTCAATATCTCACAGCGTAACAGATTATCCCCAAGTTCCAGAACTAAAGGCCTTGTACCATTGCAAAGGCCTGCACTGATGCTTAGATTTCTAATAAGCATACAATAGAATTCGTTTTCAATCGTAAATCATGGAGCGGGAATTCGGCGGATTAAGCGAATTTAAATATTTTGGAAGAATAGCATCATTTAGATCACTATTATCACAGTTCTTGACACTATCTATACTGGTGTAGAGTTTTTCGGTCTTGACGTCCAACAGTTCGACAACTTATTCGTTTATTTCTTCGACATCAACATTTCTTGCAGAAAGTATTGCAGATTTGGTCAAGTCCCTGAATCTTCCTTCTTTTAGTATTGTTCGTCGACTTTTCGTATGAGGAGCGAGGGGGTGAAGCGAAAACCAGGGGTGACCTTAGGTGACCATTGGCGTTCAAATGTAGGGTGCCACCAGCTCACATTCCTTTCGAGTATTAGATTAAAATCGACGGACTTTACTTCTCATAGATGTTTTCAACAATATCCGAATTATCAATACATTTCTCCGACAATTTTAGATTGTCGTTAGAATCATTTAGTGTTCGTTATCGCATAAAAATGGCTCAATTTCAGCAATAAGTGCTTAATATTGGCCTTTAAGGCGGCAACCGTTCGAGATTTGTCAACATAGACTTTGGATTTTAGAATGCCCAGAGAAAAAAATCCAGTGACGTTAGGTCGGCCAATTGTGGATTCTGAAGGACGATCGTTGACATCATAAATTGCACGGAGTGCACGAAACGTTTTCCGAATAGAACATTGGTTTTGATAATGATAATAATTTTTAACAATTCCGACGCGTTGCTCAATCGTGTAGCGCTCCATAATAAAATGCAGAGACTAATTGAATACGGCTGCCAAAGATAGCACCTGTGTGACTATCGAGTTTTTCATGGGCTATTGTCAAACATCGAGCGTTACTATTGGAAAACCCTATACATACCTAGATTCTTCTATTGGACCTAGAAAAAATATTAAACCACTTCCTTGCTTTGAAAAACAACCATCTACAGAGCAATATCTAATAGCACAGCTAATAGGCATATTGTCAGAGAATTGTCACATAAGTAACAAATTCACAGCCCTTCACAAAGATGCAACCGAGGAGAACATTGAAAATGCCGAAGCAAACTTCAACGCTAATGCTTGTGATTATTGTGAGCTTTGAGATCCGCTAAAATTCAACCCTTTCCAGATTTTCCAGAATTTTTCCGACCCAATCCAGAAATTTCCATGCGTTTTCCAGACGTTTCCAGAAATTTCCAGACTTTATCCAGATTTTTCCAGACTTAGCTAGACTTTATGCAGACTTGTCAAAATTTCTCCAGACCTTATCAAGCCTTTTCCAGAGGTTTCCAGACATTTCCAGACTTTCCCAGACTTTATCCAGACTTTTCTAGACTTGGCTGGATTTTTCCAGACTTTATCCAGACTTGTCTAGATTTCTCCAGACCTAATAGAGCCTTTTCCAGACGTTTCCAGAAATTTTCTGGCTTTTCCAGACTGTATCCAAACTTATCCAGACTTTTCCAGATTTAGCTAGACTTTATCCAGACTTGTCTAGATTTCTCCAGACCTTATCCAGCCCTTTTCTGACCTCTCCGGACTTCTCCCAAACACTTTCCCGACTTCAAATACACTTTTCCAGACTTTATCCAGACTTGTCTGAATTTCTCCAGACCTTATCAAGCCTTTTCCAGACGATACCAGAAATTTCCAGGCTTTTCCAGACTTTATCCAGACTTTTCTAGACTTGGCTAGATTTTTCCAGACTTTATCCAGACTTGTCTAGATTTCTCCAGACCTAATAGAGCCTTTTCCAGACGTTTCCAGAAATTTTCTGGCTCTTTTCCAGACTTTAGGTATCCAAACTTGTCTGAATGTCTCTAGACCTTATTAAGCCTTTTCCAGACGTTTCCAGAAATTTCCAGGCTTTTCCAGACTGTATCCAGATTTTTCTAGGCTTAGCTAGATTTTTCCAGACTTTATCCAGACTTGTCTAGATTTCTTCAGACCTAATAGAGCCTTTTCCAGACGTTTCTAGAAATTTTCTGGCTCTTTCCCAGACTTTATCCAAACTTATCCAGACTTAGCAAGACTTTATCCAGACTTTATCCAGACTTATCTAGATTTCTCCAGACCTTATCCAGCCCTTTGACCTCTCCGGACTTCTCCCAAACACTTTCCCGACTTCAAATACACTTTTCCAGAACTTATCCAGACTTGTCTGAATTTCACCAGACCTTATCCAGCCTTTTTCCGACGTTACCAGAAATTTCCAGGCTTTTCCAGACTTTATCCAGACTTGGGTAGATTTTTCCAGACTTTATCCAGACTTGTCTAGATTTCTCCAGTCCTAATAGAGCCTTTTCCAGACGTTTCCAGAAATTTTCTGGCTTTTCCAGACTTTATCCAAACTTATCCAAACTTTTCCAGACTTAGCTAAACTTTTTCCAGCCTTATCCAGACTTTATCCAGACTTGTCTAGATTTCTCCCGACCTTATCCAGCCCTTTCCTGACCTCTCCGGACTTCTTCCAAACACTTACCCGACTTCTATTATGTATAAGTAATTGCCTATCTATGAGTCGGCACTCAATGTATGCAAAAGCGGTAACAACCTTGAACTAACATAAACATATCGATTTTATATTCCGATTGCCTTATTTGCATAATTAAAGCGGTGACAACCTTGAACTAACATCTCGATTTTATAGTCAGATTTCCTTCAAATTCTCAACGATTTCTCCAAATTCCCCACAGTTTTGGCAAAGAATTCCTAGGTGGTTTGCTCCTTGAAGGTGAACAATCAGAAGGAAACTTTTATTTTTTCCTTAATTTCAATCTTTTCTCTGTCCACTTGCAAAATTTCGATCAAAAACCTGAAATAAGGGCATCTCTTACAAATATCTAAAAGTGCGCGTTCACATTGACACCGCTCGAGCGATAAGCGTTGCGCGATGCCGCTGTAGTGATGCCCAAAAATAATTTTACCATTATATTTCAAATAAACAAGTTCACACTGAGGCGGCGTGGTGTTAACATGAGTATTTTTAATGCAGCTTCAATATTTTTGCAGCTACAAAGCTTTAAAGCCTCTTGGCTTTGTTTTCTATGAAGGTGAGCGCGTAAAAGCAAATTTTCATTTTTTCTCTTAAATTTCGATCCTTTCTTCATATACTTGCAAAATTTCAAGCCAATCCTTCAAACCCTTGTCTCAAAAAAAAAAAACGTCTTTATCAATGTCGTTTTTTGGAAGTTTGATTTTTTCCAAAATGACATTGACACACATTTTGTCTCATTACTTTGTTAATTTTAATCCAACGTGACGTAATTAGGCTTGAAATAGAGCCAATTAAATCCTCTACAAACCCTTATTGAATAATTTCAATGCAACTTGAATAGTTTTTAGCTGTTCGCTGTTCAGGCCTTATTTTGAGGTTTATTTACTTTGATTTTTATCAAGTTGAACAAGGTCTATGGAGTAAATCACCTCCCCCCCCCCCCAAATTTGTGCAAACACTTTCTCATAATTAGGCTTTTAAATCAACCGAGTAGACACTATTTAGTACTGACTTGGAAACAGAAGGATTTTCAAAACTGCAACATAAAGAAAAAAATCAGCAAAAATTTCCCATTACTAAATTCGATATTTTAAAAATAACACATTTGCCCCAAAATCTAGTGATTATTCAAGTTGACGATGCTTCCATTACCCGTTGAATTGTTTTCACAAGCTAAAACGAGAGACTATTTTTCTAAGTTTTCCTTCCTCCATTACACAAATCGATCATTTCGATTCGAAAATTTCAAATTCATTAAAACTCCATCAGAGCAAAGCCGAAAATTGATATACAAATGAAAACTTTTTAATTGGTAATTAAGGGTTTCCGTATTGATTTTGGAGAGCTCCTTGTAAAATCCTTGCCGTTGGGTGGAAACTGATAATTAGGATTTTCTCATAATGACTTGAAAATTGCAATAGAACAATAATTGTACCATGTATTCAGCTTCTTTTTCAACAGCCTTCTATAGTTAACTTTTGACTGTTTTTGTGGTAGTTTGATCCATCTCCTGCTTACTAGCTTTTTCTTCCATATCGTCCAGCTTTTCTCTATGTCTCAGTCCAATAGGTTTAAATCAGGGGATCTAGTCGGCCATTCTATCGACTAATACACCGTATTACTCTTCCAAATTCTAGATTGATACCAAATTATGCCTGGACAAACCTGTTAAAAATATAATAAAAACCTAATAAAAATTAAAAACAACTAGACAAACATTACGAAACTCAGATAAAAATAAAATAAAAATTAAAAAACAAGTCCTGAAAGTGTACACACGTTCTCGTATCAAGCAGCAGCTGGTAAAGTTTTCTTCATTACTGAAACAGCTTGCAACATAAATCGTGAGCACAACCAAAAGCGAAAATTAACATATTCTTTTCCCAAGCGCCGTACATTTTTCTATAAATACCCAAGTGACGAAAATAATGCATTTGAAACATTATTATGTGCCGCCTTGTCATTAGAGAAAACTAAATTATGTTTATTTGCGGCTGTGTCTATCAGAATTAATTACCGTTGAAGCTTTTCCGTTAACACGAAACACACCGTTCATGTGTATTTTTAAACTTTGCGTGAATAATTTTTGAAACTATTATAGTTACTTCGAATGCATTGTCTTAAAATTAGAAAAATACTCCTAAATCTAGTTAAATTAGCTAAATCTTTATTCATGATGCTTACCTACTTTATAGAACATCAAATAAATTGCTTCTCTCGCTATAGGTAATTAATTAAAGAGGCCATAAAAGCGTGTATAAGAGATTTGGCGCCCAACTATAAATCATTAAAGTTTCAATTGGTTTAGTATAACCACTATTAATTGAAAATCGCATCTTTATGGTGCCTGCTCAAAATTAGAAAAATACCCCTTATAATAATATAAAAAATTATTTTCATATTTTTATGCGTAGTCCTTATACACTATATCAAAGATACCGCACGCCGGCAAAAAAACTTAAAAAGTGCCGGCAATGCCGCTGGCCTTTATTCCATGCCGACAAAGCAGCTATTCTTGTTGACAGTGTGAGATATCTCTTTAGAAGTGGACAAATGGATAAAATTACGCAGATAATTAAATTAAAATCGATTTCAAATTTGAATTTTTAATGAAGGAATAATATTCCCAATAAAATATTTATATTTTGATTTACTTCAATAGTTCAAAACGGAATTTTAAGGATTACCTACCATATAAATTTTGCCCATGTATCTAATGTATTGACTACACTGTATTCTAGAAGTAAATCAGCTAGAATTTCGGGGCAATGGCGTTCCTTATAAATAGTTATAAGTTTGTGTTTAGTGGGGTAGGTAGTTTTCGTTTCGAAAAGTAATAAGTGAATTTTAATTTTGTATAATATTAATAAAGCACCTGAATAGACCCGCGAACACGGTAGACGATATAGTTATTTTCCTAACAAGTGCGCAAAGTGTTACTTTTCCGCACGCAAACACAGTTATACGAACGACGCGAAGCGGAGTTCGGATAAGTGTTACGTGCGGAAAAGACACTTTGCGCACGTGTTAGGAACTAAATTTTTCCTACGAGCTTCATATCAGGTAGGTAACAACCAAAATTTAGAAAAAAAAAACAATAATTTGTTCAATTATTTTTAATTAACTTGAAGCGAACCTATGCAGTTATCAAAAAATTACATAAGAAGAAAAAAAAAATAACAGAAAATCATCGTCAGAGCCCTTTATCTTAAAACGTTCAAATTTGATGAGAAAGTTTGTAAATTCTTGCATATCAATAGAGAACAAATCTGACAATGCGTCAAAGTTAATTAAATTTGGTGTTTGTATAGATGTTGGCTGATATAGAAACAGAGGAAAAATTTGTCATCATGTGTCAACGTCGACAGGTGCACTTATTGTTGCTTGACAATTATTTTTACTTTTCGGCACTCAGTGCGAATAAGGCCTGTATCCGCACTGAGTGCGGAAAAGTGCAACTTTGAGAACCGAAATGCGTGCGGAAAAGTACTACTTTGCGCACGCTCGTAGGAAATAGTTATTTTCCTAACAAGTGCGCAAAGTGTTACTTTTCCGCACGCAAACACATTTATACGAACGACGCAAAGCGGAGTTCGGATACGTGTTTGCGTGCGGAAAAGACACTTTGCGCACGTGTTAGGAACAATTTTTTTCCTACGAGCTTCATATCAGGTAGGTAACAACAAAAATTAAAAAAAAAAACGATAATTTGTTTAATTATTTTTAATTAACTTGAAGGGAACCTATGCATTTATCAAAAAATTACATAACAAAAAAAAAATATAACAGAAAATCATCGTCAGAGCTCTTCATCTTAAAGCGTTTAATGGCGATTTCCATTTGTCATCAGTGCCGCACTGAGTGCATCCGCAACTTTTTCTAAAAGCATGTAACATGTAAGGATAAGGATACATTTTTTTGCCCTGTTTCGACAAATGGAAAATGCTATAAATTTGATGAGAAAGTTTGTAGATACTTGCATATAAATAGAAAACAAATCTGACAATGTGTTGAAGTTAATTAAATTTGGTGTTTGTAGGTATAGATGTTAGCTGGTACAGGAACAGAGGAAAAATTTGTCATCATGTGTCAGAGTCGACAGGTGTACTTATTGTTGCTTGACAATTATTTTTACTTTTCGGCACTCAGTGCGGATAAGGCCTGTATCCGCACTGAGTGCGGAAAAGTGCAACTTTGAGAACCGAAATGCGTGCGGAAAAGTACTACTTTGCGCACGCTCGTAGGAAAAATCTTTTTCCTGCGAGCGTGCGCAAAGTAGTACTTTTCCGCACGCAGTTCCGGGCTCAAAGTTACACTTTTCCGCACTCAGTGCGGATACAGGCCTTATCCGCACTGAGTGCCGAAAAGTAATTATAATTGTCAAGCAACAATAAGTGCACCTGTCGACTTTGACACATGATGACAAATTTTTCCTCTGTTTCTATTAGTCCAGGAGGTGGCGCCAAAAACATGCAAGAGTTTTCGCAAGGCGGATATTTTCAAAATAGGTCGTACTTTAGTGCTAGAATGCTAGTGTACAGTCAGCACTCACAGTTCCGGGACAGCTGGCTCTGGGACGCGGGCAAAGTTGTAATTTTAAGAAGCATCTAAACTATTTTCTCAAAGCTCAAAATTTATAGAAATTTTGCACATTATCTGTTTGAAGGTCACAGATAATGAATGTAAATCGTCAGACGTCTAGTTCGTTGCAAAAAGGGGGTCAGACGTCCTCAAAGTTTTTATTTTATGGCATTTTCTTCAAATATATTTGTCAAATACCTGCAAAAATATATTTTGACAGGACACCGAAGAAAATGCCATAAAATAAAAACTTTGAGGACGTCTGACCCCCTTTTTGCAACGAACTAGACGTCTGACGATTTACATACGTTATCTGTGACCTTCAAACAGATAATGTGCAAAATTTCTATAAATTTTGAGCTTTGAGAAAACAGTTTAGATGCTTCTTAAAATTACAACTTTGCCTGTGTCCCAGAGCCAGCTGTCCCGGAACTGTGAGTGCTGACTGTACACTAGCATTCTAGCACTAAAGTACGACCTATTTTGAAAATATCCGCCTTGCGAAAACTCTTGCATGTTTTTGACGCCAGCTCCCCAACTATATATCAGCCAACATCTATACAAACACCAAAAATAAATTAACTTTGACACATTGTCAGATTTGTTCTCTATTTATATGCAAAAATCTACAAACTTTCTCTTCAAATTTAAACGCTTTAAGATGAACAGCTCTGACGAGGATTTTCTGTTATTTTTTTTTGTTATGTAATTTTTTGATAAATGGATAGGTTCCCTTCAAGTTAATTAAAAATAATTAAACAAATTATCGTTTTTTTTTTTAAATTTTTGTTATTACCTACCTGATATGAAGCTTGTAGGAAAAAAATTGTTCCTAACACGTGCGCAAAGTGTCTTTTCCGCACGCAAACACGTATCCGAACTCCGCTTTGCGTCGTTCGTATAAATGTGTTTGCGTGCGGAAAAGTAACACTTTGCGCACTTGTTAGGAAAATAACTATATTAACCAATTTGTTTCCATTTGTCATAAAAATAATATTTCGACGCCTATGGACTCCCACGTGACTTCAAAGAGATCGACTGAGCCGCCTTTTTTATGTAGTTTCAATTAATAATGGTTATACTTTACACGGAACCAATTTCGGGAAACTAACAGTTGCTAACAGAGTCTTTTTATGTCGATTAATTAATAATGTTATGTTATTTTCTCATTTATGGATGGTGAGTATTTATTAATAATAGAGCCATTTTAAGCTCTCTTCTTTGTTGAGTGACATAGAGGCAATCTCAATAATAATTATTGCATCAGTAGGTACCTAATCAGTAGGTATATAATTTTTTGCTTGCCAAATATTTCTTGGGGCTGGTTCATTCACCTTCTGATATACTGTTTGTTGTGCAATCTGATGGATAAATATGCAATCTACACTCCCATTGGTCGGCCATAGTTATCTGCCGATTAATATAGAATTAGGTCTGGTTTATTCATGTTCAGATAACCATACTGGTAACTTTCTGCAAGACAAATTCACCGTTCTATGATTCTATTGGTCGGCGGATAACTGGCCGACCAATGGGAGTGCAGATTGCGTTTCTATCCTTCATATTACATACCTGAGATTTTATCAAAAGGTGAATAAATCGGCCCTTAGAATGCTAAATTTATCTTGCACATAATAACCAGCAATCTGGAGATGAATAAAACGGGCCTTAAGAAAGTTTTATTCTGAGGAATTACAATTCCAAACGCGCTGGAATTTTCAGTGTTCGTAATCCTCTACTATAGGTTTTTTATGTTATATTTAGGATGACGTTACCGAACTTATAATTGACCAGAATGTCATGTGTCAATAATTCTGACGACAGCTAAAAATAACGAAATGAAAATGTTTATGCAAGCCATGCAACGTCGCTCGCCGTTGCCAACCAAAAACATCAGAAATTCCCCTACTTTATATGCGTTGAAAAATACTTTTAGTTTTGTTAGGTTGGCAGCAGAAATTCATTAAATGTGACGCCATCCTAAATATAGCGTAAAAATCCTATATCTAGAATAAAATTCACTGAAAATTTTGGCTTCCTACCTATAATACAATTGGGCACCACTGATCTAAAAAATGAATGGATAAACAATTCATACGGCTTGATTGGCAAAATTTGTGCGAAAATTTGGGGTCAATATTCTACGAACAGTTGTGCAACGAAACAGCCTAACGCCTGCGCAGTGTCTTATCATTCGAACAACTGTTCCAAAATTTGAAATTCCTTCATTTTCATTGGCCAGATTTTGTGCACGCACAATACATGTATCTACTGCGCACGCTCACAGCTGTCCCAGTCAGTTGTTTTTGTTTAAATTTTGACCTCGTAAATTAGCAGCATTAGAAGCGTTCTTTGTTTATCCATTTATTTTTGAGATCAGTGTTGGGCACTAGCTGACGTCGCACACATAACCTCATTTTTGATGGGAAAACAAACAAATATGGTTTTAAGGACTATTTATACACACATAACGTCACTTCCGACAGGGAGACAAATAAATGTGAATATGGCTTGTTTTTCTATGCTATGTTTGTCCCCTATCGAAAGTGAGATAATGTGTGTGCCGTCTGTCTTACACGCATTGGCTTATGGCGATACTACGGTATGACGTCACATAGTATTAATCTTTTTACTCTTGTAACTTTGTTAATTTTGAAGATATCCAAATTTTGTTTGCACAGATCAATTCCAGACGTTTTGAAAAATCGATTCAAAAACTAAACAAAAAATCCACGTTCCCTTTTTCCGAAATTTAAATCCAAAAGCACAGTCTGGCAACGCCGTGCTGGTGATGATCGTATATCTGGACTATTAGTGGCTCTCGATTGCCTTGAGAAACATTATCTAGCCAGTATGGGGTTGTATACTATGTAAAAAATTCAGTAAAAAAACTGCTCGACATTATTCTGTAGGCTAAATGGTGATGGTATAGTGGAATACTCAATTATTTTCCAGCATAGTGTCAGAGAAAAACAAACTGTAATTTGAATTTAGCGCTACAGCGGCGACCAATAGTATTCAAGCCGCTGACCATCTGGCAACGCTGCTCAAAATGCCTCAAAATAACAGCTGACTTCAACAGTTCAACGACGTGTGATGTCCAGAGATATGGGAAAGTTGTTGGTTAGAATAGAATAAGGGTCCATCCTGCGCAACTGGCCGAATTTGAAGGACCGCCATTTTTATCACTTGTCAAATTAAGTGTTGGAGAAATAGGTCATGAACAACTCATTACTCCAAAAATAAGCAGAAATAACAAAAAGAAATCTTTTAAAACACCGTTCTGATAAAAATATCTCAGAAAAAGCAGGAAAAATCGCCAAAAACAACAATCTGTAACCGACCAAAAGTAAGGTTATGTTGTGAAAAATTTGTCAGATTGAAGTCACACTCCTTACTGGTTTAAGGTTCGAAAATGTCACTTTACTTTTGTTTACGTTAAAGCAGGCCGAAAGTGACTGTTCTCCTGTCACTTTCGGCCTGGAGAACTCACTTTCGGCCCTGATAAATTGTTCTTTCACACCTAAACACAAATCCAGGTGCAATTTTTGTATTTAGAAGTAGGTAGATGTCACATGTGTTTATATTGGCTGTTTTCGATTCGCTTTGGTCCGTCTTCAAGGCGAACCAAATTAGAACCAACCGTTTTCGATTGCAAACCGGTGACGTGACAGGCATCGCTTGGTCCGTCTAAATTCGAACCAGCTTCGCGAGTTGGTTCGAATTTTGGTTTGAATTTTGGCTTGCTTTCATAACCTTAAAATACAGTGACTCTATTACCTACAGTGGCGACAATTGATGTCTTATTTTTGATTGGTTCTAAAATCCCATATATTTATATTGAAAACGCGGCCATCTTGTTCCCAGCCATTGTTTATTTCAAATATGAATATATGGGATATGGGTGAACATCCATCATAAAACATGGAAAACAACGTATTTAATGGACCTAATAATAATCATCAAATACGTCGATTTCAATTTTTTATGATAGATGTCCATTTAAATTCTATATATTAATATTTAAAAGTAACAAGAGGTTGGGAACAAAATGGCGGCGGGACCTCTATTGTCGCCACTGTATGTTATTTAGCCACTGTACCTTAAAACATGGCGTCTTTCTTGACAGACCAAATTCAAAAGCTGTCAACCAACATCTGTCAAATCCGAACCAACCAAGGCCGAACCGGGCTGCGAATCGAAAACGGCCATTGTTGAAATTTCATAAGATGTCAATGTCGGTGTCAGACTGTCAGTCGAAATTCAATTTTTGTCATATTTTTACCCTATTTTTTTTCAACAATTAATCGTTCAAAATAAAATAGTATACCTACATAATTCGGTGGAAAGTTTTCACATTATTGTCTCGAGAATTGGTTGACCTCGGCGCTTCGCACCTCGGTCAACCCAACCATAGTATCTCTCGACAATAATGGAACACTTTCCACCTCCGCATGTAATATACTATTGCTTAAAATTTTGCTTGCAACTTTGATTTTGACTATTTAATAAAATATTTGTTGACTAGATAGGTACCTAAACTATTAAATCGGGTAGAAATTAGATACTTTTCTGTGTTTTTTGGCCTATGTGTGGCCGCCACGCCATCTTGAGTGTCAGGTGGTTTGGAATGTTTGGATTGCCTAATGGCGTTTCCGATTGGTAAAAAGACACGATAAAAGACAGAAATGAAGAAAACTGCACTACACCATTTCAACCTCAATTTCGGAAAAAGTAACTTTTATTTAGGAAAATGTTAAGTCATTTTCGGAAAAAGTCAAATCAATTTCAGAAAAAGTAAAGTTAATTTCGGAAAAAGTAAATTCAAATTCGGAAAAAGTAAATTCCAATTCGGAAAAAATACCATTAATATCTCTGTAATTGAATGTACTTTTTCCGAATTTGAATTTACTTTTTCCGAATTTGAATTTATTTTTTCCGAAATTAACTTTACTTTTTCTGAAATTGATTTGACTTTTTCCGAAAATGACTTTACATTTTCCTAAATAAAAGTTACTTTTTCCGAAATTGAGGTTGAAATGGTGTAGATCTACTAATCGGAAACGGCATAAGTGAAGAGTGATAAAAATGGCGGTACCCTATGCGTTACCATAAAATCGGATGTGCAGTCGTCTAAACGCATTCTATTTCCCTCACATATCTCTGGTGGTGTCATGTGAATCGTGTGACATATGACATTATCACATACCTCGCCAGATTGTTGTAGACAATACAAATCGAACATTATAACATTAAAGAAGTGATATATTGTTAAGTGTTCTACAACGCTTCAAATCAGACAAAAGAAGAGCTTTAAAGAGTATGTTAACATCGCTTGCACTTTTATTTTGATAAATGTTTCATCCGGCAACATCGCACAATGAAATTGCGAAGGAATATGTCAAGTATATCCTAACATAACCTTAAACGACACTGCAGTAAGTTCAAGTAATACGTGAAGTATTAGTTTGCTCTTCGTCGAATTACACGTTACAATGAAAGAACGAGCGATGAATTCTGAACTCGTCCATGAATACGAAAATGACGCAAGTCCGTAACGAACTAGATTCTCATTGGACGCTCACCTGCGACCCACGAGTTGCGCGCGCACACAGGTATTACGAGACATGTCAATGGCATAGTAATATTGACAGTTGAGTTGAAGAGGGCGCTTCTGTACTTGGCGGCCTTGGCGCTCTTTAAATTTTGGCGCGTGAATAATCGAATGTAGTTTTAACCTCAAAAATCAAGTTTGATGTGTGGTTTCAAGACAAGCTGACGCTAACACTTTTGGAAATATTCTTTAAGGGCCACTGAACGTTTTGGAAGATATTTTTACTTATTCACTATTCATTGTTCATATGTAGTTATCTTTCCTTCTACTCATTAAAACGGTTTAAAACTATTGACATTTATCGCCAAAATTCAAAGCACTCCAAGTTCACTCGCGCCCTCTACAAAATTTTGGGGAACTTAACTGGATATTTGGTGCCATTGTGCGTTCTCAAAACCGTGATGTGTTGCCAGATTGGAAAAACTAACTACGTCACGAACTTTTATTTTCACGTAGGGGCAGGGCTAAGAGGAAAAAAAAAAAACAAATTAGGCAATCCAAACCACGTGACTTTTTTTGACGGATTGTTGGCACACAAAAGATTTTCTTGGTTTAATATTGTCCATGCGTTCGGTATTTTGCTCAAAG
The DNA here is from genome assembly GCA_917834065.1 of Ceutorhynchus assimilis. Taxonomy (NCBI): domain Eukaryota; kingdom Metazoa; phylum Arthropoda; class Insecta; order Coleoptera; family Curculionidae; genus Ceutorhynchus; species Ceutorhynchus assimilis. The sequence continues at coordinate 14,537,312 of OU892281.1, forward strand.
AGCAGAGCGTGTTGAGCAGAGCCGTAATCACGTGACCAGCGAGCGAGCAGAGCAATTGAACGCAGTATCCGAGTGGCCGAAATTTTAATAAACGAACGCAAATGAGCCTGCTCCGAGTACACTTTCTGAATAAACGAACGGTAAATTCAAGCGCGGAGAACTCTGATCAAAATACCGAACGTGAGGTGTGTCATTTTCTGTGTTGACTCCGTATTTTGCTGCTTATTGGACAAAAGAAATTAAGGGTTATTGGCACTTGTGTGCCAACCATTGGTGCCAACAGTCGGCCATATTTGACACATCGTTGGATTGCCTAATTCCAGGCTATTGCGGTTTTCACTAAGCAACTGATTACACTAAATAGTTCTATACGTCGAGTATATCACTACCTACGTAGTAGTTAAAAATCACTCGTATACTACCGCATTCGATAGTATCGTCTATCGTCAAGCCGTGTAAAAGTACGTACTTGACGATAGACGATACTATCGAATCGTGGGTTCGGAATCCGGGCCTTGATCTCTTGATCGTCGTTAGAAAAATCATTCTAGAATCAAGAGCCGGTAAAATTCATTATTTAGAATGCTCTGACTTCTTGATTGTCGTCAAAAAAATTATCCAGCTTATAGAAAGACGGTTATGATCAAAATTCGGACAATCAATGGTTGTTCCTGATGCTTTTCTGGAAAATTATCCAAAATATCAACAGCCGATTGAAATTAAAATAGATTATTTTGTGCTGTTGCTCTCAGAACTTGTCTAATGAAAATTTTGACTCATTTTGGTTCTCGGTTCCCTTCAGAAAAACAATTTAACAAAAATTTAGACTATTTTGGTCTCTTGGTCCAGCCCATAGAAAGATGGTTATATGTACAAAATTGGTGGACATTAGATTCATTAAAACCCAATAGTTCTTTTCACGTGGCTCCGGTTTAACTAACCGGGTTACAAAACGGTTAGAGAAATGACATACCGTTTTCTAACGCGGTTACAAAGTGACGTGATGGATACCTACCACTCGAATTTGAACGGTATGTTGCGGTTTGTTAAACCGGGGCCACGTGAAAAGGGTTATTGGATTTGAGTTTCTGCTCAGATCTACATGTTGGAAAGAATTCGTGGTTTTCCTTTTGATTTTCTTCCAGAGTGAATTTTCTGTATCAAGAGGAATAGAAAACTCAAGAGCCTGGAAGAAACAAAAATTGAAATGAAGAAGGAAATTGAAAAACAAGAATTTACACTACTTTTTTCCATAAGTTTTTGAATTTCCATTATTTTCTTATTCCAAGTTTCTCAATTTTTTTCTTAGTGAATCTTCTTTTTTAATTTTTTTTATCCCATTTTGACGTTTAAAAATGACATTATTGAACGCATAACAATAAAGGTAAGTAGACGTTTATCACCTCAGTGATTTAAAAACATTTTAACTCACTCTCGGCATTTTAAGTCACTCTGCCCAACTAAAATCTGGAACCTCAGTGATTTAATAGTTATTTATACACCAAGTGAGTTAAATGAATGTTTATTCATGAGAAGAAAGTTTAACCCACGAGCCTAGCGAGTGGGTTAATTTTCTTCGAATGAATAAACATTTTAACTCACGTGATGTATACAAAATTTTATCCCATTTTAGATAGATAGACATTCGAAAAATAAGGTAGGTACTTAATAGGAATCAAATTATAAAAAGAATTCATATAGCGAGCGCATATCAAATATTGAAACTGGTAGTTGCTAGGGTATAACTAGTTGTTTGTTTGTATTTGTAGCAGATTTTTATACTGGCAGAGTGACTTAAAGACCGAGAGTGAGTTAAAAATATTTTAAGTCACTCAGGTGATAAACGTCTACTTACCTTTGTTATTATGCGTTCAATAATGTCATTTTTAAACGTCAAAATGGGATAAAATATTTTTAACTCACTCTCGGCATTTTTCCTTTTACTTTCCTTTTATTTTTTAAATTTACACAAAATGGGAAAAAATATTGTATACATTACGTGAGTTATAAATGTTTATTCGTTCGAAGAAAATTAACCCACTCGCTAAACGCTCGTGGGTTAAACTTTCTTCTCATGAATAAACATTCATTTAACTCATTTGGTGTATAAATAACTATTAAATATTCGATTTTCCTTATATCTATTCCTGGCACTCCTTATGTTTTTATTCCAGAATTATAATCTTCTGTAAACCCCATCAAAACCTGGAATAAATAAATGATGGCCTTGAAGTAGGTAGCATTAACCTAAAATTTAAGTTACATACATCTTCTAAATAATATATTTTTTTTCTCATTGTTCCAGACGAAAAAAATCGCGTGAAGGCGGTCCAGGAACAGCGTTAACAACTCAAACTGGCCCACCAGTTTTGGATATCATACCCGCCGCCGGCGGCGGGCAGCTCTTCCAGTTCCAAGGACAAGGAGAAAGAAAAGGAGGAAGAGAAAAAATCCGTTTCGAAGGAACAACGACAACAGGAATACGATGCTGCTGTGAAGGTGAGAATAATCACAATTTTTTTGTAACATCATTTCCTCTATATAGTTCTGACGAAGATGATTAATTCACCGAAACGTCGGCAAAATTTTGAAGAATTATTATTACCAAAATACTCAACACTGAATGGTTGATTCTTTTCTACTTCTTCGATCATCTTCATTTTTCATTTCCTCTAAAATTGTTTTGCTTTAATATTTTTTGTTTCATTATTAATTTCTCCCCTCAAATCTTCTACTATCATCTACTTCTCCCAATTGTGTTGCTTTTATTACGGACAGTCCCATTCCAAAACTCGGGTTTGTGCTCTTATCACTTATTAAGATCGTTTAAGTATCAACAATTTCATCAAAGTAATTTTCACTAGCATCGAAATTGAATAATTTACTACTATTACTATTACTATCCAGTCGATATGGGCTGAGGTGAGACCTATAAGCCCATTCTTTGCACTTGTTGGGAATCGGGAGTTAAACGCCACGAATGTTGACTACCTGGAGTTTTCCGCTCGCTCCAATCTCGTACTTCGATAATTAAAACTTGGTATTGCATAAAAATGTTTCATTTATTGAAATTCTCGTTGAGGGGGGACATACTTAGTTAAGAATGTTGAGAGGCAACCCGACTGTTCAGAGTGGAGCTCGGAATCTGAATACCTTCCCTTAAAGGAAGGCAAGTTTGGATCTCCCTAAAGAAGGGTATTTTATAATTTCCTAAAATTAACTTATCCTAACAAAATATTTTATTCCAGGTGTTAAAATATTACGAAACGTTTGTACAATCATAAACCTAAAATTAGCCTAGGGGTTGTAATTCTCGCTATCTGTATTATAAAAAAGGCCTGGGAAGGTACTATGTCTTTGGCGGCAAGACTACTTCCACTTCCCATGGGCTGTATTTGACTTTATAGTTTTTATATTTACAACAATTGGGATTTCTGCAATAGAAGTACCGACTTTCGAGAATTTGATGTGAACAGGACATTGTTTATATAATAATTCTAGCCGGCATCGTCTTTGAACCCTAACAGCATAAAGTATTGTTATAATAAAACTTGGGACTTAATTACACAGATGGTGGAACTTGAGAAGAGAAAATGTAGTGAACATTAGGATTATTGATAATATAAGTAATAATGAATTCACTGGTTCACAACACACTGTACCTACTTATCAATAAATTGTTGTTCAATGCCAGTATGTCAATGTTCCCACAAACAAAAGGTAGTTCGGTTGTTATTTTAGAAACAATAAACTGAGCATTTTGTAGAAAATTTAATAAAAATGTCAACTAGAAGCAAGCTCTGTACCTACTCATGTTAAGTTTACGCCAGCTGTACTTCGAAATTTGGCCCCAAAATCGCAATAGAGCATTATCAGTTTTGACGTTCTTAGTTTTCAAAAGGCAAATCTAATTAAACTAAAAAGCTGTGTAATTCTTGATGCCTGGGAAAAAACTTTTTGATATAATCATTATCTTCTAGGTAACTACGACATAATTTGTGTCAGAGATCTGTTAAGTCCAATATAAATGACGCATTATTGATTCGCAATACGGCTTTATTAAACTTTTTCCGTATCCACGACATGGACTAATATAAAGTTTCGGAAGCCAGAGAATCATTTATCAGAGGCTCGTAGCGCATTGCAGCCTTATACCGAATTCAATATAAGAATGAGACGAACGGAATTCACAATAAAGCTTGCGGTTTATGATGGACAATCTTATATAAACGTGTACTGCATTATAATTTTTTATTTATAAAAGAAACGTCAATGGTATAATGCCTGTATTAGTTTTTAATCTAAAACACATAAATCACTGTAACCAATTCCGTTTAGCAAACTCCTCAATCAAATGGTAAAGTTTCTGTTTATGTTCGACCGATGCCCCTTTGTACTGCAAAATATTATCGTTACGTAAATTTTCGACATCGGTTGCGAGTTCTTTGACAGCAAAAATTGGTCGCAGCATCACAAAGCATTGACATATTACGAACGTATTATCGGCCGCTTGGTTTAGTTCTTCTAGAAAATTCTCCCAAGAAAATCTACGAATGTTTACGCCTAATTGGATTAAAGCTGTAGTGAATGTTTGGTGGTATAAACGGATCATTTCGTTGTACTTGGTTCGGATTATTTCGTTTTTCACGCTGTTGAAGATGAAGAAAATAAGGTCTTTTCCTGGCGACCCGTAATTGATAAATTGGTAGTCGATCTGGAAAGAAGATGAGTTTTAGCAATGCGAATTTCATCTACAACTGAATTCGTATTAGTCTGAAAATGTGAAATTTCAAAATAGATCGAAAGTATTCCTAAGAAAGGCATTCAAATTTTATTCCTGTCATAGATAAAGTGCTAATTTTGTTTTTAACATACCATACTCACAATTTTATTTCGTATCGGTTTTCCATTTTCTCCCAATTTCATCATTGAATTGTTCACCCACAAATCGTTATGGGTAACGGTGGCGAAAGGTTCTTTTTCCATTCTCCTGGCAGCCTCGCTATGTAAACGATAACATTTTTCACACTTTTTCTTCAGCGCGTCCAGATACGGAACACATTCGGGATTTTCTTTGGCCAAACTTAGGATATCTTCTATCTGGAAACGTATATAAAATATTATCTTTTGACGTTTTTATATGATTTGTTTTCTTTTTTATACAGGGAATTCGATATATGTATTTATAATTGGAAAATTTCCAAAAAACTGGCAATATTCGATGTAGCTTAGAACAAAGATCAGTTCAAGATATACCAAATTTAACTTCAAGTTCGTTTAAGTCTATTTACAGGGTGTTTTATAAAGCAATGTCAGAAATACCTATTCACAGGGTGTTTCATAGAGTAATTTGGGAAATACCTTATTTAAAAAACTCCCTAAAACTCCCTGGAACTCAGAGACGGATACAGGCCTTTTGAAAGGGGGGGGGGGGGGCAGTTTAAGTTAAAGTAAGCCAGATTGGGTTTAGTTTTGGCAGCGCATTGTGCAAGATACGGTTTTCGAAGGAATGGCCCATAAAAATATGGGAATGGGGGAACTATTTAGGAGAATAAAGTGACTTCAAATAGGTAGGTACAGGGTGTTTTTTTATGTATTGACACCCCACCTACAGCCTTTACCTTTACAGGTAAAAGAAAGGTGTAAATACAAAAGTTGTACCATTTTGTCTGAATTTTTAGAAACCATAGTCAGAAACAAAATTTGAATGTCAGAAATGTGAAATTTTGCATGCTTCCAGCTTTTTTTAAATGGGATGCCCTATATTTCATTCTATATTCTTGAAGAGCACAATGCCCCGATTCCAAAAATATATATAATTTGTCTATATTTGATTGAACAGTCTCTCATATATTCGGCTCCAAAAATTGTAAAAATACTATCCTACTACTGATTTTATGAACCATTCTAGCTATACAGGTGAAAGCTGCAGGTAAAATTCGAGGTACTTGGTTTCTCTGATAGCATTTTTAAAATTTTTAGAACCATATATGTTGGAGACGGCTCAACCAAATTTAGTTTTGGAATCGGGAAATTGTGCTCTTCAAGAATATAGAACCAAATATAGAGTATCCCATTTGAAAAAAGCTGAAAGCATGCTAGATTTCACATTTCTGACATTCAATTTTTGTTTCTGACCATGGATTCTAAAAATGTAGCCAATACTGTACAACTTTTGTATTTACACCTTTCATCTACTTGTAAAGGTGAAGGCTGTAGGTGGGTGTCAATATATGTATAAAAAAACACCCTGTACTTGAACAATAACTTATTATATAAAGTCAGAATTTGTAAGATTGTCAACTTTTTGTCAATTTGCCTTTCAACAGGATTTTTTTTTTTACTATACCAAACTAGTAACATAATGTGACAAGTTATTCACGTACAAATGAGTGAATTGTTGCGGAACTTATGGGTGGACCTCTGCGGGACGAGCGCAGCGAGTTCCGCAGCCATCCATTCATCAATATGTCGAAGTTGATTAGATGGCTGCGGAACTCGCTGCGCTCGTCCCGCAAAAGTCCAGCCATAAGTTCCGCAACATTTCACTTATTTGTACTTGAAAAATAACTTATTATATAAAGTCAGAATTTGTAAGATTATCCCTTTTAACAGAAATTAGTAATGTTACTTTACCAAACTAGTAATATATTGTGACAAGAAATTCAAGTACAAACGAGTGGATTGTTGCGGAACTTATGGGTGGAGCCCGCCATCTATTCACCAATATGTTGTTCAAGTACAATACTCACCTGTTGTGAATTTTTATCATTAATTCAAAAACCACACGTTTCAGGTGAGTGTCTTATTTGAACAGTTCAACAGTTCCTGTATTGGTGAGTAGATGGCTGCGGAACTCGCTGCGTTTGTCCGGTGCAGGGCCGGCCCTACCATAAGGCGAACTGAGCGAGCGCTCCAGGCGCCAGACCTCGGGGGGCGCCTTCGAATCATTCCTTGGTAATAAAAAAAAAGGGAAAAGTATATTTTCGCTTTGAATTCTGTCTCTGCTTTTCGATATTTTGCTTCTCTGCTTGTGAGCAAGCTTGTGCTTACTTAGTATGAGAATAACCTGTCCTGACGTTGTTTTGAGACGCACACGGATCGTGGGTGTGGTGGCGCCCTTACCCGATCATTTGATCACGATATTTCGGATAGTGATAACAGTCACCCGAAAGCAGTCCTTCAGGCGTTAGCATTAAATAATTGGCAAGATACGTTTCCTTATATCTGGACAGCTCTCCGTATTTTTGTTACCATTCCTGTTACAGTGCCGAAAGGTGGACAGAGCTTTAGTAAGCTTAAGTTAATTAAAACTTACCCTAGCGGTCAACTCTAGCAGAAGAGAAACCTTCAGATCTAGTCCTGCTGTCCATTGAAAATGTTATAGCTCAGATATTATCATATGAGGAGATCATAAATAAATTTGCTAATGCAAAATTATGCAAACACTCGAAAATTTCGTATTTTGTTTGTTCGATTTTTATATTTATTAGGCCCGGTTTATTTATATTCAGATAAACAACCAATGGAATTAGAGATTGCATTTTTATCGGTCAGATTGCATGCCTGACAGTTTATCAGAAGGTGACTAAACCGGACCTAATGGCCGTTTCCACAAACTATTACGATAAGTATTCCCTAAACTGACATTTCTTCATGGAAATCTGTCAGTCTAGGGAATACTTATCGTTTAAGGCTTCCCGAAAATAACTAGTTGGTGGAAATGGCCATAAGTGATATTACCAAACTGGATTATTGATTGATCCCATCAAAGAATGTGAACTAAATGTTAGTAAATAAGAGAACTTTGTACCAACGAACAGAAATGTTTTGAATTTTCAATTGGTAAGATAAATAGAGGCATTGAGCTTTTCTTTGTTCCAACCCGGCAGGAAACCGTAATAATGGCTGTGTTCAACGGGACAGCGTAAACCCGCTAGCGCTGAAAGCGCCAGGAAGCGCTAACTGTAGCAGTTGAACGACCTATTTATATTTCAAGATTTTCTCTAAACTCTAAACATAACCTAACAAAACGCTAATAAGAATTTAATGTTTAATGACATCCGTATTTCCATAATTTTGAATATTCATGTCGAAAATTCAAAAATAAAGCAGCTCCCACCAACATCAATCAAAAACTAGAAGAAAAAATATGTAATGTTAGGTTAGGGTTTAGGATAGATTAGACATTTCATATTTGCGCTAACAATAGCTAACTAAAAATAGCACTTTTCAAATGAGCTAAGTAAGCTGACAGGCGCTTTTGCGCTAACTAGTCGTTTATCGGTCAATTAGCGGAAAGCGCTTGCAAGCGCTAACACCCGCTAAGTCCCGTTAAACACAGCCATTATCGTCAGGATTCTGCGCAAAACCTAAAATGTTTGCATAGAAACCGAAATTCGTATACAGAGTGGTTCCGAAAACGTTCTGGGACGTTTTTTTGACGGGTTGGAACAAACCTATTAAATTAGATAATGATCAAAATCCATACTCGCGTATGCGAATCACATTCAAACTAGGGGCGCCAAAGTCAGATTTCGCTCCATACTAAAAGTAGCCTCGGGCCGGCACTGGTCCGGTGCTAACCAAAAAAAAAGCGTCCCAGGCGAAAAATATTCTGAACGCCCAATTTTTGTGAGGCATTCACCTGTAACATACCCAAAGGTTATGCGCCTATTCTTTTTTTGGGAGCAACAAAACTATTCGCATCGGGTCGTGAGTTTGACATAATGACTAGAACTTATTCGCTTTTTTTTTTTTGGTAAGGTGGAGAAATTTTGATCACGGACACCTTCTCTTCTGAGAGTTCTAAGGAAGGAAGTATGGCGGACATTACAGGTGATTAGGGTGAAACACTGATTCCCTTGCTGCATTGGGCGAGCCGCCACTGTAGTCATAGAAAACCCTATTATACAGGGTGGTCCATTCAACTTGAGACGAGTCTAATAACTCGAGAACGGCGCGTTTTTGGAAAAAAAAAGTTCCAACAAAAGTTCATAGGAGAAGCATAATGGTAGATGGTAGCCTTAATTTTTGACTTTGACAAGTGTTATTTGAGCTTTGTCGCTGTTTTCGAGATATTAGACTGTCTGAAGCTAAATATACCACCCTGTATAGAGAAATATTTTTAATTTCTATTTTTTTAAAAAATTGTACAAGGAGTCACAAAATACGCTGGATGTCGTTTGGGCGAATATTAAAACGCAGCTCTAGAACGGTGCGAAATAATTTGCAATCTTGAACAGTTCCGGAGTAACTTAAGGGTCACTGGAAAGCTGCTCTATCTGTAATCTGCCGCAAACAATCTACAACACAACGATTCAAGGGGTGTTACCGATACGCATTCATTAAACTAATTAATTATTGTCGAATTTATATTTCATTGAGAAGCGAAAAATATAACCGCACATTGAAAGTGGTTATAATATAGAAAATGTATCCTTGGAAAAAATAGTCTAGACTTGTCTTGGGGGGGGGGGCTGCAGCCGGGCCCCCCCCCCTGGATACGAATATGGTAATGTTACTTTACCAAACTAGTAACATAATGTGACAAGTTATTCAAGTACAAATGAGTGAATTGTTGCGGAACTTATGGGTGGACCTCTGCGGGACGAGCGCAGCGAGTTCCGCAGCCACCTATACATCAATATGTTGTTTAATTACGATACTAAACTGACTCACTCAAATGTGCGTTATTCTCATTAGTTTAAAAATACACGTTTCAGGTGAATGTCTTACTTGAACAGTTCAACAGTATATTGGTAATTAGATGGCTGCGGAACTTAATGCGCTCGTTCCGCAGAGGTCCACCCTTAAGTTCCGCAACAATCCACTTATTTGTACTTGAAAAATAACTTATTATATAAAGTCAGAATTTGTAAGATTATCCATTTTTTGTCAATTGGCCTTTTAACAGGAATTAGTAAAGTTACTTTACCAAACTAGTAATATATTGTGACAAGTTATTCAAGTACAAACGAGTGGATTATTGCGGAATGTATGGGTGAAGCCAGCCATCTATTCACCAATATGTTGTTCAAGTACAATACTAACCTGATTCACTCAGTTGTAAATTTTTCTTATTAGTTCAAAAACTACACGTTTCAGGTGAGTGTCTTATTTGAACAGTTCGACAGTATATTTTGAGTAGATACTAGAGATCTCGCCGCGCTCGTCCCGCAGAGGTCTACCCATAAGTACCGCAATATCAATAATCCACTTATTTGTACAGGGTGTTTTTTTTTTTTAATATATTGACACCCCACCTACAGCCTTTACCTTCACAGGTAGAAGAAAGGTGTAAATACAAAAGTTGTACAGTTTTGGCTGAATTTTTAGAAACCATGGTCAGAAACAAAATTTGAATGTCAGAAATATGAAAATTTGCATACTTCCAGCTTTTTTCAAATGGGATGCCGTATATTTCATTCTATATTCTTGAAGAGCACAATGTCCCGATTCCAAAACTATATAGTTTATCTATATGTGGTTGAGCCGTCTCCAACATATTTGGTTCTGAAAAATTTTAAAAATACTATCAGAGAAACCAAGTACCTCAAATTTTACCTGCAGCTTTCACCTGTACAGGTAGAATGGTTCACAAAATCAGTAGTATAGGATAGTATTGTTACAATTTTTCGAGCCGAATATATGAGAGACTGTTCAATCAAATATAAACAAGTTATATATTTTTGGAATCGGGGCATTGTGCTTTTCAAGAATATAGAATGAAATATAGTGCATCCTATTTGAAAATAGCTGGAAGCGTGCCAAATTTCACATTTCTGACATTCAGATTATGTTTCTGACCATGGTTGCTAAAAATTCAGCCAAAACTGTACAGCTTTTATTTATACCTTTCTTTTACCTGTAAAGGTAAAGGCTGTAGGTGGGATGTCAATATATATATAAAAAAACACCCTGTACCTACCTATTTAAAATTACCTTATTCTCCTAAATGGTTTTCCCATTTCCATATTTTTATGGGCCATTCCTACGAAAAACCGTATCTTGCACAATGCGCTGCCAAAACTAACCCAAACTAACTCAATCTGGCTTACTTAAACTTAAACTGCCCCCTCCCTTCTTTCAAAAGGCCTCTGTATCCGCCCCTGTGTCTAAGTTTTTGAAGACACTCGGTATAGAGAAAATATTAAGGGTTGTTTTAGACCATTCTGTTTGCCTTTCAAAGATTACATTACATAGAATTTTCTTAAAAAAATCATACTTCAATTTACAGGGTGTTGCATAGAGCAATTCCGAAAATACCTTGTTCAAAAAACTTCTTAAAACTCCCTGTAGCTTGCAGAGAGTCTCTAATAATAAATAAAAAAAAAAATGGACATTATTCAAAAAATAAAAGCACTTAAAAATTTATGTTATACATTTTCATAAATATGTTCATTCTTTACGTCTCTCAACTTCCAAGTACACGTTAACCAGAAGGACGAAAATAAAACATGAAAATCCATAAAAAAAAACGAAAATGTAATATCACGATTCCTCGTAAAATTGAAACAATGGGATTCGCTATATTACGATACGGATTGTCGTCGTCTCATTTTTAGAGTCCCTCGAGTATTCTTTTACAAAGGAAAAATGAATAAATTGCATGTTATTAATATTAAAGATATAAACGTTCCATAGAAACTCAATATTTTCAGTTAACTTAATCTAAATATTTTCAAAACGTGATTAATTGCGACAGGTATTTGTTTGGGGCCGGCAGATTTATGCATTCTAATATTAGTTTAACGTGTATGTATTCAACAACCATTCTGATTGTAACGTTTACCACAATTTATTTTCATAATAATTAAATTTGAAAATAATTCACTATCGATGTTATAAACGTTTTTAAAATAGCATAAATATTATGTTCGTGTAAATGGAACTTGAAATATGCATTTAAATTTAATATAGGAAATGTGTCTCTATTACTATCTAATAATTATTATACCTATTTGAAGCTGTTATTTTCATGTAACAAAAACCCGAATTCTAAATGGTATTTTTGTATGAACAGGATCATTAAATACCATTATCTAAATAATAATGGGCTTATATTACCACATCCTCCTATTGAATAATGACGCAAATTACAATTACTTAGATTAATAAAATGTTTTTCGCAAAATTAAACATCCTTACCGATTCTTTTTTCATATCTTCGGATACTGACTGGGAAAAAACGTCCGCAAATTCCAAATAGGGTTCGATTTTTTCCTTGAATAGGGCAGGATTTCTCAGTTTCAATGCCAAGGGCACTGCGTGGAATAATGCTAGATTCTGCAAAAAAAATTAAACATGTAAAAAGAGCCATTCAAAAGCAAGTTCTACGATAAATACTTTCTTACATTTTGGATGAATTACCCTCAATCGAATCTCCTAAACGTAATTCCAGTTGAAAGGCTAATTACATCAAAGTTAAGTTAAATTTATTTGATACCTAAAGGATAGTTCACTTTAAAGTTTTAATGGAAAAACGGTAGAAGTTATTTGAAGGAATTTAGGTGCCTAAATAATTAATAAGAATTTCAAGAAGCTTTCAATTAAAGCATAAAGTATACAAGGAAGATAGATGCTCCTGTGAATTTTGTAGTTCTTCATTGAAGGCCTGCTAGCTGGTGGATTATCACGACAAGCCTAACAAAATATTTCATGAATATGAATTCTACGAACTTCTTCTCTAGTCTGTTGTCGTCATCATTTTTGGATATGCGCTTTTTCCAATTATTGCCAGCAGATTATATATTGAAATTACCAGAGAGTAAAACTATTTTTGAGGGCTTCGAAGCCAAACATAACTACTAGAAATTCAAAGCAAATGGGTCGCAGATGAAAAAAATTGTGTTTGCTTGTGTAGGGGGTTAGTTTGGGCTAGTTTTGGCAGCGCATTGTGCAAGATACGGTTTTTCGAAGGAATGGCCCATAAAAATATGGGAATGGGGGAACTATTTGGAAGAATAAGGTGATTTTAAACAGGTAGGTACAGGGTGTTTTTTTACATATTGACACCCCGCCTTCACCTTTACAGGTAAAAGAAAGGTGTAAATACAAAAGTTGTACAATTTTGGCTGAATTTTTAGAAATCATGGTCAGAAACAAAATTTGAATGTCAAAAATGTGAAATTTTGCATGCTTCCAGCCTTTTTTTGAATGGGATGCACTATATTTCATTCTATATTCTTGATGAGCAGAATGCCCCGATTCCAAAAATATATAGTTTGTCTATATTTGATTCAACAGTCTCTCAAGTCTCTCATATATTCGGCTCCAAAAATTGTAAAAATACCATCCTACTACTGATTTTGTGAATCATTCTACCTATACAGGTGAAAGCTGCAGGTAAAATTTGAGGTACCTACTTGGTCTCTCTGATAGTATTTTTAAAATTTTTAGAACAAAATATGTTGTAGACGGCTCAACCAAATATAGACAAACTATATAGTTTTGGAATCGGGAAATTGTGCTCTTCAAGAATATAGAATCAAATATAGGGCATCTCATTTGAAAAAAATCTGAAAGCATGCAACATTTCACATTTCTAACATTCAATTTTTGTTTCTGTCCATAGATTCTAAAAATTTAGCCAATACTGTACCACTTTTGTATTTACACCTTTCATCTACTTGTAAAGGTGAAGGCTATAGTTGGGGTATCAATATATAAAAAAACACCCTGTACTTGAGCAATAACTTATTATATAAAATCAGAATTTGTAAGATTATCCACTTTTTGTCAATTTGCCTTTGAACAGAAACATAATGTAACAAGTTATTCAAGTACAAACGGGTGGATTGTTGCGGAATTTATGGGTGGACCTCTGCGGGACGAACGCAGCAAGTTCCGCAGTCATCTATTCATTAATATGTTGTTCAAGTACGATACTAACCTGACTCACTCAAATGTCAGTTATTCTCATTAGTTCAAAAACTACACGTTTCAGGTGAGTGTCTTATTTAAATAATTCAACAATAAATTGGTGAGCTGCGCTCGTCCCGCAGTCATCTATTCATTAATACGTTGTTCAAGTACGATACTAACCTGACTCACTTAAATGTTAGTTATTCTCATTAGTTCAAAAATTACAAGTTTCAGGTGAGTGTCTTATTTGAATAGTTCAACAGTATATTGGTGAGTAGATGGCTGCGGAACTCGCTGCGCTCGTCCCACAGAGGTCCACCCATAAGTTCCGCAATAAAACACTTATTTGTACTTGAACAATAACTTATTATATAAAGTCAAAATTTGTAAGCTTATGATCATTCACTTTTTGTCAGTTTGCCTTTCAACAGGAATTTGTAATGTTACTTCGCCAAACTAGTAACATAATGTGACAAGTTATTCAAGTACAAATAAGTGAATTGTTGCGGAACTTATGGGTGGACCTCTGCAGCCATCTATTCATCAATATGTTGTTTAATTACGATACTAAACTGACTCACTCTAATGTGCGTTATTCTCATTAGTTCAAAAATTACACGTTTCAGGTGAATGTCTTACTCAAACAGTTCAACAGTATATTGGTGATTAGATGGCTGCGGAACTCGCTGCGCTCGCAGAGGTCCACCTATGGGTTCCGCAACAATCCACTTATTTGTACTTGAAAAATAACTTATTATCAGTGTTGCCAGATGGAAATTTCTGAAAACAGTATAGGAATGTAGCCAAAAAAACAGGAGATTGCTTTTTTCAACAAGAGATTTTAATCAATCTATTTTTCGAAAGAGAAACACGGTACATGCACTGAGTAGTTACAAAATTAGGGGATTCCCAACTGTTTATCGAGCTGAACGTGTCTGCCATTTCAGCCACAAACGTCAACTCTTGGCGTAAAATGCATTAGCCGAGTTTAAAACAGTATAAGGTCGAAAAAACGAATTCCTAAATGTTGTATTCTTATAAAAATAACCTTTTTTACATTTAAAATCGAAAAAACAAGCACAACTTGAATCGCAAGCATTCCATCGAGGCCTGCGGGTGACGTCACCAGTATAAGCTGCTATGCTGCTAATAGTGGTGACGCAGGCCCCGCCGACTCGGAAATTGACGAACGTACGCCTTATGAGGATGAGCAATCCTGTTAATTTACGATTCTTGGGGGATTCCCTCAAATCGAACCATTTGTCCATGTCTCGACTGTCTAGTGTCATGGCAAACCAAACCGATCCAATCTAGAATAACGAACAAAAAAATGGCGGGCAGCTGGATATACTTCAGGCAGAGCTGGGCAAAGCCCTCAGTGAAAGGGCTTGAAGCACTAAGCCCTAAGCCCTTTCTCAAAGTGCTTTCAATTTCAAGCACGAATTCCTTTTTATTTTCAAAAGTGCTTCACAAGCACAAAGCCCTCAAAGTGCTTTGTGCTTGGCAAGCACAAAGCCCCAAAGTAATTTATAAAGTACTCGAGGCACATCAAAAGTGCTTGGGGTGCCTCAAAAAGGGCTCTGAAGCTCTTTAAATGTGCTTGAAGCTCTTTAAATGTGCTTGAAGCTCTTTAAATGTGCTTGAAGCTCTTTAAATGTGCTTGAAGCTCTTTAAATGTGCTTGAAGCTCTTTAAATGTGCTTGAAGCTCTTCAAATGTGCTTGAAGCTCTTTAAATTTGCTTAAAACTCTTTAAATGTGCTTGAAGCCCTTTGAATATGCCCTGAAATCTTAGTAGGTACTCCTAAGAGAGAGAATCTATATATTTTGTATTTTTTTGCAAATTACAATTACAATAATTGTGAATGGTAAATGGTATTGGTAACCAAAATAATTGTAAGTGGGTAATTTTTTTTACATGGTATCCTATCCTTACACATCACAACAACTCAGGCTAATTTCATGAAATTACTAAAATTGTATTACTTGTCATTTTCTTTAAGGTTAAAAGATGGCGTCAAGCGTCACAAAAAAATCAGCATATCGATACTGGTATCGAAATATGGATTTAAAATATTGATGCCATTTGACGAGTATCGATATTTTTAAAATATCGTACCTACCTATTGAGAATAGAAATATCGATAAGCAAAAATCTAAATTCTAAATAAATATCAATCAGAAAATTCGATGGTATGCGGTAAGCATTCCGACACAGAATAGATATCAGAATTAAGCAACAAAACACATCGATTCAAAATTTTTAGGTGGGGGATAGGTTAAATAATGGTCAATTCAAATTTCTTTTAGAGTGCTTCAAGCCCTTTTAAAGTGCTTCAAGCCCTTTCAAAGCGCTTCAAGCCCTTTTAAAGTGCTTCAAGCCCTTTTAAAGTGCTTCAAGCCCTTTTAGAGTGCTTCAAGTCCTTTCAAAGTGCTTCAAGCCCTTTTAAAGTGCTTCAAGCCCTTTTAAAGTGCTTCAAGCCCTTTGGAAGTGCTTTAAGCTTCCAAAAGTGCTTCAAGCCCTCTAAAAGTGATTGAAGCTCATTGAAAGGGCTTGAATTACTTTTTTTCAATTACAAATTATCAAGCACTTTTCTGAAGTAATTGACTTTGCAAGCCCCAATTACAAATATGTAAAAGGGCTTGAAGCACAGGGCTTTCAAGCCCTCAAAGTGCTTCAAGCACTTTTACAAGCACAAAGCACTCGAGCCCTGCCCAGCTCTAACTTCAGGGTCCTTATTCTTGAAACAGGGGAGCAGCGTTCCCAAGAGAACGAGTGTTCCGTCTTTCTTAATGATATGCAACGGATAATTTAAGTAACAAAGACAAAACACTCATTCTCCTGGGAACGCTGGAATAATGACCCAGCTGTTATTCTTTTCTTTCGTGTACACCGCGCTGCGGGCAGAAACGTGGTGAAATTGAAATCGACAATCCTCGTTCGTCGTCGGAACACAGTGCCATAGAGAACAGTGTCGTAAAAGGTCGTAGTCTAATATTCTATTGAATATTCTAGGGAAAATTACTGAAATCAATAGAAGATTTAATAAAAAAAAGCAGAAAAATACAAAAATAAACATTGAGTCCAAAAACAGTAGATTTCATAGTGAAAACAGTAGAACAGGAAGTTGAGAGTGAAAACAGGAGATCTTCTGTTAAAACAAGAGATCTGGTAATACTGCATTATATAAAGTCAGAATTTATAAGATTGTCCTCTTTTTGTCAATTCACCTTTCAACAGGAATTAATAATGTTACTTTACCAAACTAGTAATATAATGTGGTAAGTTATTCAAGAACAAACGAGTGGCTTCTAAAAATTTAGCCAATACTGTACAACTTTTGTATTTACACCTTTCATCTACTTGTAAAGGTGAAGGCTGTAGGTGGGGTATCAATACATAAAAAAACACCCTGTACTTGAACAATAACTTATTATATAAAATCAGAATTTGTAAGATTATCCACTTTTTGTCAATTTGCCTTTTAACAGGAATTAGTAATGTTACTTTACCAAACTAGTAATATAATGTGACAAGTTATTCAAGTAGAAACGAGTGGATTGTTGCGGTACTTACGGGTGGACCTCTGCGGGACGAACGCAGCAAGTTCCGCAGTCATCTATTCATTAATATGTTGTTCAAGTACGATACTAACCTGACTCACTCAAATGTCAGTTATTCTCATTAGTTCAAAAACTACACGTTTCAGGTGAGTGTCTTATTTGAATAATTCAACAATAAATTGGTGAGTAGATGGCTGCGGAACTCGCTGTGCTCGTCCCACAGAGGTCCACCCATAAGTTCCGCAATAATCCACTTATTTGTACTTGAACAATAACTTATTATATGAAGAAAGAATTTGTAAGATTATCCACTTTTTGTCAATTGGCCTTTCAACAGGAATTAGTAATGTTACTTTACCAAACTAGTAATATAATGTGAATAAATTATTCAAGTACAAACGAGTGGATTGTTGCGGAACTCATGGGTGGACCCAGCCATCGATTCACCAATATGTTGTTCAAGTACAATACTAACCTGATTCACTCAGTTGAGAATTTTTCTCATTAGTTCGAAAACTACACGTTTCAGGCGAGTGTCTTATTTGAGCAGTTCAACAGTATATTGGTGAATAGATGGCTGCGGAACTTGCTGCGCTCATCCCACAGAGATCCACCCATAAGTTCCGCAATAATTCACTATTTGTACAGGGTGTTGTTTTTATATATTGACACCCCACCTGCAGCCTTTACCTTCACAGGTAGAAGAAAGGTGTAAATACAAAAGTTATACAGTTTTGGCTGAATTTTTAGAAACCATGGTCAGGAACAAAATTTGAATGTCAGAAATGTGAAATTTTGCATGCTTCCAGCTTTTTTCAAATGGGATGCCCTATATTTGATTCTATATTCTTGAAGAGCACAATGTCCCGATCTATATTTGATTGAGCAATCTCATATATTTGACTCCAAAATTTCAAAAATACTATCCTACTACTGATTTTGTGAACCATTCTACCTGTACAGGTGAAAGCTGCATGTAAAATTTGAGGTACCTACTTGGTTTCTCTGATAGTATTTTTAAAATTTTGAGAACCAAATATGTTGGAGACGGCTCAACCAAATATAGACAAACTATATAGTTTTGGAATCGGGAAATTGTGTTTTTCAAGAATATAGAACCCAATGTAGCGCATTCCATTTGCAAAAAGCTGAAAGCAGCTCCCTGCCCCCCCACTGTATCCGCCACTGAACATTGCTTTTTGATAGGAAAACGAATGAGTGGATAAGACATCAAGTTTTGTTCAGCGGAAATCGATGAAGACATTAAGCTGATACTCACAAAGTATAGGTTTTTCTCATTCTATCTCACATTCTATTTTATTTTATTTGATATACGGCACATTAATGTTTCAATTATTGGATTATCAAAACTAAGTAAGTTTAGAGGCATGATCTCCATTCTCTATGTTATGACATGTATTTTATTTGAGTCATCATAAGTAGGTATGGACTCTGAAAATTATGAGCAAATCATACTTCAATGTTAGAAGTATAATAATCGGTCTCTCTAACATTTGCCCTACTCTATATTATATCTTATTTAAACTCTCTCTGAATTAGAAAGAAAATTGTCTTCTTATCTCTGTGCTCAAAAGACCGATCCAATTTGCAATTAATGGCAACGGCATCGCAGTGTCCCACCGACCCCAATCGATCGGGATAAAAGCGACCACAATTCCAGATCGAAACGTTGCACCGACCACATGGTATAGGGGTGAAGTGCTCTAATTATTGTAGCCAATTTCACACTGTTTAATTTTGTCATTTGAACAGGGTTTTAATGAAATTTTATAGTGTATTTATCTACTTTGTTGTGCATGTCTTGTTACATTTGGTAATTTGGTCCTCAGAAATTGAAATATCTGCTGGTCAAATAAAATTGCAAATAAAAATGAGGATTATAGGGTTGATATTACAAGTCAAGAGATGAAAATATGTATAAAAATGTCCTTGTGGCATCAGCATGCTGAATTTAACTGATTTTTCCTACCTTTATCACTAAACATGCAGCATCAAAATCAAATCCTGTCATCCTATCGAAAATCTGATAATCTTTTGCTCTCAAATTCTCCATTAGAATCACAGCATTCTCGTCAGCTGTAAGCATTTCCTGGTTCAAACTCAATCTGCCGCCGTAAAAATCGGCCGTGAAATCAATCAGACTTTCCACTCCATGATCCAATTGAAATTTCCTCAAAGTCGGCACGATCGTGCTATAAAAACCGAGTTCTTTCTTGAACGTCAAAGAGGACATGAAAAAATTCTTAATAAAGTCGTTTTTTGGCACTGTCTTCGCAACAGCCCGAACGATTTCAGGTTTTCCATCGGTATCATCTTTTATGGTTACGTCCACGGATAATAAAACCGAGCCGTAATTTTCGCCGGCCGCCGTTACGTTTTTTTCTATATCGTACCGGGTAATGGTTTTTCCCGGTTTCAACACTTTCGGACGAAAAACCGATTCGAGGTTTTTAATAGTTTCGGTCATTGTCGGACTATGAAATGACACTGTAAGAGGAACTTGCCAATCTGGGTTATTTATTTATTTATTTTCCTTGACCTTCGTGCAATCATTAAAGATCCCGTTTAAATTAATTATATTTCATCTGATGGGGTCAAACAATTAACATTTTTTATAAGATTTATGAATGCGTTCCATTATTATATTTTTCTATGAAAAGTTTCGAATCAATTTTCCCAACTTCCTTCACAGAAATTTGTGCACAATTTCATGTTCTGGGAAGAGAGCTTCAAGCTCTTCAACAATGAAGAACCATCGAGGAAAATTTATGTTTCCTTAGTCATCAATTTGAGTTTCTTTCTAAGTAATTCATATTTTGTGGAATTTTGGTTTTGATACATTTTTGGTTTATTTTGTCTGGGCTAAACCAATTTGCTTCAAGGAATTAGCACCTGTTTTGATTTCATGAAGTAAATATTTCATGATTCAATTTTCTAAGTTTTGTGAACTATTGAAAGCCTGAGCCACCTAAATTCTAATTTTAGTGATCTTCATCTCACAAAAAAAGAGATCCTGATGAGCAAATTATAATAAACCAAAAATTTTTTCATAGGTTGCCTTAATGACTTTATTTTTTCAAAAAAAAAATACCCTGTATTTTATAATTACTATTTAAATTGAAAATCAGCTCAAATTCTATCAATATACGTCAAGAAATTTTTTGGAATTTGCTTCTATCGTTTGATGTACAAGGCTTGAGAGTTTTCTAATGGCAAACATACGATTTTAGTCTTCTCACTCGTTTTAAAATGGTCATAACTTTTGAAAGATTCAAGCTAGCGAGTTGCGGTAGCTTCTTACCTAGTAAAACGATGAAATTTCAAATTTTTATTTTGTTGAGATTTGGATACTAATGGTCAATTAGCATCCCCCAAACTCCGTACACTAAATTATTTTCAGATGTGAAGCCCAAATCTATATAATTTCAGGGATTGTAGTCCCGTTATTGAGATAAGATTCAGTGAAAATTTCAGCTTTCTATCTATAATAGAAAAAAAGTTATGCCCTTCTAAAGTCTTTCAAACTGTAAATCATAAGGTAGCTGCCTTCTTACTAAAACGATAAAATTTCATTTTTTTTTGTTGAGATTTTGTGTCCTAATGGTCAATTAACATCCCCCAAACTCTATACCAGTGGCGTATTTACGGGAGGGCTCAGAGGGCCCGGGCATGTTTTTTTTTGATTTTTAGTTAGGTACTGAATAAGCACATTAACAAACCATAAATGACTCGGTCCCCGTTTGAAAACCTAGAGGATTTATACACCGAAGTGTGTCGGACCCTCACTCATTGAAATAATTTTCACACCAGTAACCAGGTTCTCGGTTCTCGAATGCAACCCTGGTTCTTCTTGAAATAGGGAAGCAGTGTTCCCAGGAGAACGAGTATTCCGTTTTTCTTACTTATATTATCATTGCCATATCATTGAGAAAGACAGAACACTCGCTCTCCTGGGAACGCTGCTCCCCTATTTCAAAAATAAGGGCCCTGGTGTGCCAGGGTGATTTTGAACGCACTCCAGAGCCAAAAATGTTTGATGAAAAGAAGGAAATAAGAGTGAGAGAGAGAGAGAGAGAGACACCGGGAGATCAATACTTTCGATCCGTGACATTGATGTCGTCATTTCCGTCGGAATTTTTCGTTTCGATTTTTCATTTCACTACCTCCGCTCAAGGTTATTTGAGAGAGGTAGGTTGCTTGCAAGGATGATACACACCTACAGGATTGCCTCGAGGATTGCTTATCGGCCTCGTTTTTGGTAATCGCCGCCATATTGGTGTGTCACCATTTCCGACGTCATAACTAAGTCGCCAGCTGTTTAAACAGTCACGTCAAGACGAGAAATAACATGCTACCTACGTCACAACTGGTGATTTGGCGTGCGGGGATTTGTTCCATATCCTGTAGTAGTCATGTGTATCATTCTTGGGTTGCCTGGATAACGTCATCTGGGGTGCCTCAACATAATGCAAATCTCCTTAAGGCAGCCCAGATGCGTCATCAAGTTACTCATTACCAGACAATATATCAACTTTAGGGACCTTGACCTCCGCTAAAGAAAGATAATTTATTTTATTTATTTTCATTGTTACGTTGGCCCCCCCAGATGAAAATCGTGAATACGCCACTGCTCTATACACCAAATTATTCTCAGATTTGAAGCCGAAATCTATCAATAATCAATATACGTCAAGAAATTGCTTGGAATTTGCCCATTGTAAAATTTCTAATTTTCAAGTAATTTTTCACTGGAAAAGTTTGAAATTTCATTATGATGAGCTCCTCACTTTTCTCTTTCTCCTGGAGAAATTTCAAAATTTTCCTTCTTCCAGTTTTCTAGAAAAAATTAAAATGTAAGAATCCTTAATTTTGCTTAAAAAAGTCAATTTTTCAGAATTTTTCCAGGAGTGATTTTCCACTAGAAAACTTTGAAAATTTCCTATAATGAGCTCCTAAATTTCCTCTTTTTTCTGGAAAAATTTCACAATTTTCCCTTTGCTAGTTTTCCAGAGAAAATTGAAATGTAAAAGGGGAATTTCCTTAAATTCAGCTTATTTTTAACAATTTTTCCTGGACTGATTTTTCACTGGAAGATTTTGAAATTTTCCTATATTGAGCTCCTGACTTTTTTCTTTTTCTTTTTTTGAATTTTCCTAAATTTTGCATAAAAAAGTCAATGTTCCAGAATTTTTCCTGGTGTGATTTTTCACTGGAAAATTTTGAAATTTTCCTATAATGATCTTTTCACTTTCCTCCTTCTTTTTAGAAAATTTCAGAAAATTCTAGAAAAAAAAAATAACTGGAAAAGTCCAGAAAAATGGGAAAAGTAAGGGAAAAAAAGTTGGTTTCGGGACTTTTTGGGATCCCTTCTACAAAATGGCTATCTTGAAATTCCGAAATTTTGACTTGTTTTTGTGCCTATACTCGCTATACCTATAGCACAGGGAAAATGACGAAAATCGTAACTTCAAGCGGCCATAGCTCCGTAACGCTAAGTCGTAGAGGAAAACTGTTCAAGGGCAGATTGTAGAACTTGAGGAAATCTACAAAAAAGCTCATCGAGTCTGACCTCTACGACCTACCATTTCCGAGATATTCCATTTGGATTTTTTAAAATCCTTGGGTATTTCTTTTTCCGCCAAAAAATCAAAATCAAAATTTCCCGGATTTTCTTTCATTGCGTCATACAGGACGTCCAGAGAAATATCGGAACCCACTTTTCCCCTCTCAATTTTCGGTTTATCCAGGAGGTTCCGGCCCTCTTTTATACCCCACACAATGGAAAATGAAAATTTTCCGAATTTTGGAAAAACAAAAATTTTAGTGTATATAGAGGAGGTCAAAACAAGCAGAAAACTATTTGGCATTTTCCCCTAGGATGTCTCCTAAGTCTGGAAAAAAAAAAAAAAAATCCCTGAGGGGGGCTTTTCCAGCCTGACATGGTCTCATTAAATCGGCCATAACTCTGGAACGATTGGATCGATTTCAATGAATCATATTTCATTCGATACAGGATTAAATTGCCTACAAAATTCCAAATTTCCAGAATCTTTCATTGTCCAAGTAATAGACCTTCAAAGTGGCAAACATAAGATTTTAATCTTCACTCGTTTAAAAATGGTCATAACTTTTGAACGATTCAAGCTAGCGAGTTGCGGTTTATATTAGATTAAAAATCAACTCAAAATATATCAATATGCGTCAAGAAATTGTTTGGAATTTGCTTCTATCGTTTGAAGTACAAGGCTTGAGAGTTTTCTAATGGCAAACATAAGATTTTATTCTTCACTCGTTTTAAAAGGGCCATAACTTTTGAACGATGCAAGCTATGGAGTTGCGGTTTATTTTAAACTGCAGATACTTCTTCAGATTAACTTTTATTTAACAGAGAACGAAGCAAGGATTAAATAATTTCTACATACATTTTGTCATCTATCAAAACTGCAATCTAAACACCAGACCGGTATAGGCACTTTTAGTGAGAAAAAATTACCCTCAATCTACAGGGTGTTTTTATAAACCTATAGAAAAAAGCAAATTTAAAACAATCTGTTGATACTTGGTGAAAGATTTTATACTTTTTTACAGACCTCTTGGATCTTTTCAAAAAAATTTGATGCCAAACTAACAGGCTACCTATTTTGTTTTTTCGAAATACGACGAAAGTCAACTTCTAATTTAGGGAAATCAGTAAAAGGCGGTGGATTTTTTCTGAAACTTCTTCTAGCTTTAGAAGGCGTTGGACCTAAAAAGGTCTAAAAACATTGAAGTTATCAAGAGAGCGAAAATGTATTGGTTCCGAAGATATTGATGAGACCGAGGAGGCAATGAACCATCAGAAAAACAAACATGTTGAAAAGGGGAAAAGGGACTATTTAACCTAATGTCTAAAGAGAGCGGAAATATCAGTGCGATGGATGAATATCCTCGTAGTTCTGTTCTCCAAAAAAGGTGAAAAAAAAATCATCATCAAGAAGAGATCATTATTGAAAACGTCTTTTTGGAAAAAGTCAGCAAAAATCCATCTACCCTTTCTACCCAATACAGAAACTTGGTAAAAGCTTCTAAACAGCGGAAATTGCACTAAGAACAAAACTAGCATAAGTTTTCATAGGCTGTCATAGATCCAAAATAACCTGAGAAGCAGAGTACCTATGTTCATAGTGGTATATGGTTGTCAGCACTAAATCTTTACAAAGAACCATGTCGCTCAAGTATCTAGACTGAAAGAGCGAATAATGCTGAACACATTAAGACTCCAAAAACAGAAATTCTTGGATAGGAACGAGAATCAGGAGGAAGTAGCAGTGAAATACAATTTCACAGGACACCTTGCAAGACAGAAACTACTAAAGGTAGAAGAAGAAGATATTTATATTTCGTTTAAATCCATAAAAAGATACAAAATACAAATTTTCAACAATGCTGACTGCCAACGCTATAGCTACTGTGCTGTGCCCAAACACCACTTACTAAATAGTTGCAAGATTGGATTTTATTGTCGTATTTGATGACGTATTTATCGTCGTAAATATAGAGGCCATCAAGAGAGCCTCACAATGACAAATGGTAACATGCAATAATAGAGGTCCCATCCAAAGCTTGTTTATGGCGTCTGTTGTTCTGGAGATCTGATTTAATCGACATATTTTTATTAGTCGAATTTTACCAGGAACTTTTTTTTAATAATGTTACCAAAAAATTTAATAATAACACGTGTATCCTGCCTATGATTCTATTAAAAATATTCTCATGTATAAAATTTTATTCAAATCCACAATAATTATATACAACTCGTTTCCGTTCCTCATCAAAACCTAATTATATCGTACCGTGAATGTGTTCCATCATCCATCCTTTTCGCAACAATCAAAATATTAAGTTACATCCTTTTGTACTCTGTAGGAACATCATCGTTCTCAAAGGGAACAGTGGGAAATCAGACAGCTCGACAACGATTTACTGCAACAAAGACAATCAGAAAGGGAAAGGGAACGAGAACTGAAAGAGTTGACGGAACAACGACTTTTGCTCCAGGACGAGCAGGATGTCGCTGCCGCCGCTCCTCCCGAGACCGATTTCCAATCTTTGTAAGTATTTTTGCGACCTCCTGTACAATTTTTAAAAGTTTGAGCCAAACAAACAACCTCGAATCGATGCGACCTTTTTGGCGATGTTCCATCGAGAAACTGCATTCTCACAGTGTTGTTTTGATGACCGCGCTGCAAAATTGCCACCCGCGAACTTGGCATACAATTTGTGATTTATTTTTCATCGATAATTATTCTGTTACCCTACATAATTTGAAAAGGTATGACGATTATTGAATTTTTGCTATTAGTTGAGATAGATGGATAAAGTCTTCTTGAATGTGAATGTGCATGAGTTTCATCGCTTTGAAAAAAGATTGAGAAGCTACCATCATTGTTCAAAAGAAATTCTAGCATCAAAAAACAAAACTACACAATTCTCAAATTCGCACTCGTTATCTTCTAACGATTCGCATTTGATCCAATATCCTGTTGGGAATTGGAAAAGACGTAAACCAATTTGCAGTCAAAATTTATGTACTTCCGTTCCGAATGTGAAACGGTAAGTGATGGAGGGCCGAGATAAAAGCTACCGAACAAATTTTATCAGGAAAAAACATGTTTTAGTTCAAACTCTATTGAAATTAAAACTCCACTCTAACATCATAAAAACATAATATTCATAACGTAGTTGGGTTGAAGTTGAAAACTCTTTTTTGAAGTTACTAGCTTTTTTTAATCTTATTTCAAAAACTTTGTTCGGTAATTTATAATATCTTTTTCAACGGAATCAATTTGGCATTAAGGCTATTTGGTATTCAGTGTAGCCTAATTGTCTATAGCGAGGTCAGAGGGAAATGTTCGCCAATTTGTAGTCAAATTTGATCGTTTTTCCGCTTTGAAATTGCACGGGATGCAATGGGAAATTGAACAAACGGAAAAAGTTCAGGGGTGATGGCTGAATGGTAGTTGGTTGTTTGAGTAGTAAGTAATATTTTCACTAATGCATATTCTTTTTTTTTCAGTAGAAAGTCTCCACTTACAAAAGAAAGGTAAGTTTAATATTCTTCGCTAATAGAAAATTATGTTTATATATCCTCAAATCTAAATAAGTAGCTTTAAAATTAACTACCTGCCGAATACGTCTTTTTTTTTTTTAAATTAAAAGCCCTTCGAGCTCTCACTCTTATTTAAAGTTTATCGCCTGAAAACCGCAATATCCATTTGGCTCTTTGATTAAAATTATTACTGCGGGGAAATCGTAGAACAGTCCATTTGGAAAGAGTAATGATAATGAAACAACTGGAAATAATGGATTTTTTGTTCATCACGATAAACAACGGTGTATCAAATCATTAAAAGTTTTGATATCAGGACAGAACTGTTTTTTTTTTCTGGGAAATTAGTTGCTGGTCGATCTGACTTCCTATAAGTAGTTTAAACTTCAAATAATCTACTAATTCTTCCTTATATTTTTGCACTTCAACTTTTGCCTGTTCCAGAAACTTGAATTTCTTTTTTTCTTAATTCAAAACATAGGCCTACATGAAATTCAGTCTGGAAACGGTATATATAGGAAAAAAAAGCCCTGAATAAAATTAAATAAAATAAAAAAATCATAACCAATGAAAAAATTGAACCAGAGGATTAATTCATCTCTCCATAGAGAAAAGGATCCAGAGGCGTCAAATCTGGGTGCTTGAGCGGCCAAGAAATAGAGCTTTTTCTACCCTTTCAATAAAAAGCACCGATAATTTTATGAATGAAAATCTGCTTTTTATGTGAAAAGTGTGAAAGCGCTAGAAGCCAACATTTAACAAGTATTTCTTCCATTGATCTTTATAATAAATTGAGAGATCTCCAATGGATATTTATCTAGGACAGTATTATTACAAAGTAAGTCGGTCGTGAAACTAGACAAGCAATATCTAGGTATAATCAAATTTGCCTTAATCCCTAATTTTGCGCTCAAAGCTCCATGGACTTAATTGAATCGGGTATTGCAAAGGCGCCCTGTAACAACGTCCAGACTGTGTTAAATTAGAATTGTGAATACGCCTTTCGAGGAAAAAATACGCAAAAATAGTCAGCCCTGCCTTTTTGCCAACCGAGGCTTTGACTTTATGAAACTTTTGTTCGTTTCGACAAAGACTAATGGCACAATACGACATGGCGCAATTATTATAGATGGCAGTATTTCTTTGTAATTGAAATGGCTGTGTTTGAGTAAAAAACTCAACATTTTACAAGAAATTAATCAAGCCCGACGGTTTCTACTTCGAAACCTAATTAAACTTTTAATGCACGCTATTACGTTCTGGATTTATCGTAGCACCACGTAGTTGAGTAGCTACGGTTTTATGACACTCTTTTCCTCTTTTCCTTGCTTCGTTTTCCACTAACCAGTCGACTATGTTTAATCATAGAGCGCCTTTAAAAGTCAACATCCATTATCTTTAACTAGACACCGAATGATTTATTGGTATCTTTTTTGGGATGATAAGGGATCAAATTTGAGTTAGATTGGTGTTTTTGAGTTTGGTTTCTTACAAATAATTTCGATTCCTGAAGTCCACTGATTTCTCGAAGCCATATCGGCATTTCGTTTTTTTTTTTTTTTGGTGGGAAAGTCGTCTGATTAAACTCCGAGTAGCCATCGCATTCTGATATAATATCTTGAGCTGTTTCGGACTCTGTTCCGCATATTTTGTAGCTCGTGTCTCCGTTGTACCAAGCCCATTGTTTGCAGATGCTCTTTATTGGGACATGCCCAGTAAGAAAGCTGTTTGGCACTCTGAGTTGATTCCTGCTCAGTTGTAGCAGTCTTTTTGCCCTTTTGTTGCATGTCTCACGTATGAAGATTTTCCCATGTGCATGCTTGGGTATTTGCTTCCAGTATTGTGCATGTTTTGCTTTGATCCATTCCTTCAGCTCCTGTCTTACTGTGCTTTTGGGCACTCCGAGAGCTGGTTCGGGACCAAGGTAATCTGTGGATGACCTCCAGCTTTTTCGTTGCCCGGGATACCTCTATGTCCTGGCACCCACATCAATGTGACGTTATTTTGGTCCACCAAGTTATTGAGTACTTCTCTGCATTCTATTACCAGTGCAGAGTTTGCCTTAGAGTTCTTCAATGCCCCCAGTGCTGCCTGACTGTCTGTGAGTAAAGTGAGTTTCCTGTCTTTGCATGCCCTTAAATCATATTGTTGATTCTTGCGAATTGTAGTATAGCATATACCTCTGTCTGGAAAACAGATGTATGTGACCTTGGAGAAAAGAAGGTCTCGCACCTTCTTGACTGTAGATTCCTGCGCCTGTGCCATTCTCAGTCTTTGACCCGTACCAGTACCAGATCTGGCCTTTGAGATTGGAGAGTGCATGTTGATTTTCCCATTCTTCCCTTTCACTAAGTAGGACTTGGAAGGCTTTTTCGTGCGAGTATTTGGGAAGTGAATAGTCAGTTATCATGTCGAATACTGTCAGATTTATGACTTTCCTTATTTGTGTGTTACCTGATCACAATGTTTAGCGGAGGTAGGTCTAGTAGGACCTCCATAGCTGCTGTTGGTGTGCTTTCCATGTACCCTGTAATGCCTAGGCAGGCAAGGCTTTGCACCCTGCCAAGTCTCATTCTGGCTCTGTCTTATTGTGTCTTTGTCCACCATATCAAAGACGCATAGGTTATTGCTGCCTTCACAACTGTTGTGTATAGCCAGTGCATCATGTCTGGCCGCAGCCCCTAGGTTTTTCCGAAAGTTCTCCTGGCTAGTATAAGTACCAGTTTTGACCTTCTAATTACTTTGTTCAGATGTTTGTTTCAAGTTAATTTTGAGTCTATGATTACACCAAGACATTTAACTTCATCCGACATCGAAACTTGGTAAGAGGACCTGCTACATGCGATCTCTAACTGCATGATTAAATTTTCCCTGGGATATTATGACCAAGTCATCTGCATATCCCACTACTTGATAGTTGTTACTCTTCAGTAGCTTTATCAGCTCGTTCATTACCAGATTCCACAGCAAGGGTGATACCTAATACTCCGCCTTGCGGACATCCCTTTGCAAGCCAAGCCGTAACTGTTTTACCTAGGAGGGTGGAGTAGATGACTACCTCGAAGCATGCAGTCTATCCATCTGCAGCATGTTTCATCAATACCTCGTCGGCGTAGAGCTCTCATGATTGCCTCGAAGGAATTGTTGTCAAACGATCCCTCTATATCAAGGAGGGTTGCCAACATAACTTCCTTATTTTCCATTGTACTTTCTATCCTTTAGACGAAATGATGTAGTGCTGTGTCAGTTGAGGTTCCTGCTTTGTATGCATATTGGTCCGGATGTATTGGTCTGGTAGCCAATGCACCACCCCGCATGTGGAGCTTAAGCAGTTTTTCTAGAGCCTTCAACAAAAATGACATGAGGCTTATGAGTCTCAGAGCTTATGCATTGTCCTGACCTATTTTGCCAGGTTTAGGGATGAAAACAACTCTGATTTCAGTGATTTCTTTTCAGACTTTGGGGATATGATTAAGTCCCAAGCTTGCTCTAAATATAATCAGGAGCCTGGAGTATAGCGTGCTATTGCCTTTTTGTAATAATACTGGATAAATCCCATCTGGTCCTTCTTGGATGCTCTCAGGTATTTGTTATATTCAGTCAGAGCTTTACGGTACTCGCTCCACTCTCCTGTTCGGTTTCCTTTGTTGAAAAGTTTCCTTGTTCTCTCCGTTTGCTTTTCGAGGTCGTTGTTCCACCAGGGCACATTCCTGTTGGAATTACTCGTGATTGCAGGACAGTTGTTCATGTTACCGAATGTAACAGCGGTCTGCAGTTGTTCCGCTGCTAAGTCCAATTCTACGGTGTTTCTTATCGTCGTTTTAACGGCCCGAAAATTGTCCTCCAAGTCTGCCTGATAGGCTTCCCAGTTTATTCTGCGGGGGTTCCGATAAGTTTTGGTTCCAGGACTGTGTCCCGTAATTTCAAAGCTAATGTGTTATGTGATCTGGAAAACTCACCTCATTAGTCACATGCCACTTTTTCACGAAGCCACTAACAAATGTTGTAGATAGCGTGATGTCGAGTACCTCCTTTCTAACGGTTGTTTTAAAGATAGGTTTATTTGCCACATTTAATATGTCTAAACTATTTGTCATAATAAATTGTGGTAATGACTCACCTTTATTGTTGGTGTTTGTGCTGCCCCATATAGTATGATGCCCATTCGCATCACATCCCATTATGAGTTGGGATCCTTTTTGTTTGGGTGGTTGTGGTTATAATAAGGCACGTTACTTATTTACGTATTTATTGGACAGGTTAATGAATTTTAGATTATGCAATTATTTCAGGGTTGACTTGGTAGAAAGTAGAGACGAGTAGGAACGTGTTGCTTCGTTGATGGTTGTGGTAGGAGAGAGGGCCAGCCCTTGATACTCTGTAGTATCCTTGATAATTTGCAAGGCAGTGTTGCCAATATTAATAATCAATTTCTCGGGACACTGCACTTTTGCTCTGCAACTCATTAGTCATTGCCAGGTTCTGTACTTCTCTAGATGGTGGCTCTTGAGGATCATCTCCTGGAAGGTGGGCAGATCCGAGTACTAGCTCCCTCTACCCACCCCAAGCTGACAATCTTATCTTTATGGCAACAAGGTCCCTAAAACACAATTCCGTTACCGGTAACATTTTTATGTTTTTTGTTTTAAACTAGTATACAAGCTCTGGGGGTTTCAGTGGATCTGCGGTATATTAGCTCTCCATTGACTCCCGACAGGGTTTTGATTTTCCCTTTACTTACCCATGGTTCTTGTACAAGTACAATGTCGTGTTACCGCCACCTGGATGTGACGAGCTTTGTTTTAGGACTAATTTCTTTTCCCGAACTGCGATAGCGTGCTACCAGGAAATATGATTAAAGTCCCACTGAAATTCTCGGTAAATCGGAACAGATTAATTTTATGCAACTGATTCGGTTGCCCTTATTAGTCCGGGTTCTTGCTACCCCCCGAGCTGTACGTAGTTGGGTTCTTACTGTTTTGAGAGGAATCGGTTGTCAGAATAAATCAAAGAAACATTCCCTTATGATAAAGATTCATATATATGTAACAACTAAAGACAATGGAAAATCAGTAAAACGATTAAAATAAAAGGAATAGGTACAATAAAAGAATAGGCTTATAATTACTACGTTTTCATGCGGAGTTTTGAAATCGTTTTGAATACGGTTTTGGTATTGAAAACGCCATGAAAACAGGTAGGTACTGAAATCGATTTCAGTCTCAAGGTCGTTTCACCTTTTTTTGGGATCGTATCGAGATTTAAATTCAGAAACATGCAATTCAATTTCAATTCTAATTTTACCTCTGCATGAAAACGGGGAAGAGGATTGGATTCAAAACGATTTCAAAACTCCATGAAAACGTAGTTATTAATTAATATAAGAGTAAGATATTTAGATGACAATACCGTAAAACGGGGTGGCTTGAAACATAAGGGGCCGCTTGAAAAATTACGTTTTTTCATTTAAAATATTGTGCCGCCATCTGGGTGTTGAAGTTGGAACTCCGTAAATCCCAGAGCGCACGTGCAGCATGCTATGAGTGACCGCCCGGCGGTTTTAGTTCATCCTTGGCCGTTCGCGCTGGCGCACCTGAGTGGTTGAGTTTTTGGTGCGAAAACGACTGATTTTTAAGGCTGAATACTTCCAAGTGGTGCAGGTAAGAGGAATATTTCTAGGTGGCGTCAAATTAATTTTGGTATGCCTACTTATTAGGCTTGAAGGGTATAGTAATATATCAATGATAGTTTGCATCGTTTACAAATGGCGGCCTCATTTATTTTTTTTTGTCATTCCAGGGGCGACTTGAAAAATGGTCCGTAATTATGTAAGACGGGCTGGGAGCAGAAAATACCGGGATTATTCCGAAGAACACCTGCTGGAAGCTGTAGAAAGGTGCAGGAGGGGCGAAAACATGAGGGAGGTCGGCGAAGCGTACAATATCCCATACATTACATTGTACCGGAAAATTAGGAACCTCCACACTAAAAAACCAGGGGGACAGACTGCTCTACCAGACGTCGAAGAACAAGCGATTGTTCAGTGTATTGTTACGGCTGCAGACTGGGGATTTCCTATGGATAGCCTGGACATCAAATTGCTAGTTGAAAATTATTTGAACCAGAAGGGTATCGTCCAGCCGCAATTTGTGAACAATAAACCTGGTGAAGGGTGGATGAGTCGATTTCTACAGCGTCATTCTGAACAGGTATCAGCAAGAATGTCGCAAGCAATCAAAGAAAGCAGGGCGAAGGTAAGCCACCTAACTATTAACAAATATTTCGATCACCTCGCTCAATCTTTAAAAGGTATTCCTCCTGAGGCAGTCGTGAATTATGATGAAACAAATTTTACGGACGACCCGGGACGTAAAAAAGTTGTTGTTCGAAGAGCTAGCAAAAGAGCTGAACATATTATGGATACATCGAAAGCTGCCACATCTGTCATGTTCTCATGTTCTGCCTCCGGAAATTTACTACCATTGTACATCGTTTATAAGGCGGATCATCTGTGGAGTACTTGGACCGAAAACGGTCCACCAAGAGCAAGATTCAACCGTAGCAAATCGGGATGGTTTGACGGAAGCATTTTTGAGGATTGGTTTTTTCATGTGATTGTACCATATTTTCAAAATTTGCCAGAGGGTCCAAAGGCACTAATTGGTGACAATTTAGCTAGTCACATCTCGTTTAATGTGATCAACAAATGTCGAGAGCTTAATATAAAATTCATTCTGCTTCCCCCCAACAGTACTCATATGACGCAACCACTTGACGTCAGCGTGTTTAGGCCTGTCAAAGGCGCCTGGAGAAAAACTTTGCAACAGTGGAAAAAGCATAACAAAGGTGTCGTAAGAAAAGATGTATTTCCACGGCTCCTTAATCAGGCCTTGAACAGCATAGAAGGAAGAACAGAAGATAATATAAGAGCCGGTTTTGAAGCAACAGGTATTTTTCCTCTCGACAGGGAAAAAATTTTATGCAAGCTCCCCAAGGAAGTTACCGAAGAAGCAGTAAATAATTTATTGACACAATCACTGACAGATTTGTTTCAAAGATCCCGATTTGGAAATGCAGACACTGCAAGGGGAAGAAAGAAGAAATTGAATATCGAAGCAGGTAAAAGTATTTCCCAAGAGGATCTAGAACAGAATGAACCATCTTGTTCAAACATCAAACTGAACAAGAAAAAAGAAGACAAAAAAATCCCACGCCAACAAAAGAAGAGAAACAATAATAGACAATATGGAAGCTCATCGGATAGTGACCATGATTCCATTCCGTATGCTGATAGTGACAATGAACCTGAGACGTTTTCTGATCTTGAAAATTGTTCCGAAGAAACTGAAGACTTAGTAAATGTTAATAATGGCCCTGCTGCGACTGTTTTTGAACCGGAAGACTTTATCTTAGTGACTTTGAAGACTGAAAGTGGGACCTCCAAAACGTATGTTGCCAAAATTTTGAATTCGAAAGGGAATACTTTCCAATGTAAATTTTTAAGAAAATCTCTTAAGCTGAAAAATGCTTTTGTTTATCCCGATGTAGAGGACATTGGCATTGTTCAAAGGAACGAGATATTAGAAAAACTTCCCCAATTCAAAATTCTTCGAAGAGGGCAAATTTCCTTCGAAAGTTTGGAAGAGCGCCACAAAGGAGTCAATGTAGCATAATTTGTTTCTTTAATTTGGACTTACCTGAGTGCCTTCCATTTGTGAGAATTTACTTTAGTTTTAAGAATTCCTACCTATTTTTTGAAAAAACCTATTTGTTTCACGACGTTCCACTGTCGCTAAAGAGTCTTTCGTTTTTTTTTATGAGAATTTATGTTCATTTTTATGTTTTTTCCATAAATGTTTTGTTATTACTTGACGTTTCACCAAAGAGATAATATTTGTTCCGTTTTGATCTCATGAGATTTGTTTTTTTATTGTATTTTATGAAAATAAACGTTTTTCTTATGCAAAACCGTGTTTTCTTTTGCAAAAAGTGGTTTTTGCAATGCCTATTTTTTATTCTATTTCTCAAGAAGCCCCAATTATGCCCCTACTTGCTGTTTTAACGCCAGAAACCGGAGAATTTCAAGTGTCCCCATCCCGGGGCGACTTGAAAAATGACATTTAAAATTTTTTTACAGAAAAGGGGTGGGGGATATGGGAATAATTTTCATGGCAATCGATAGCCAGGAGCTCAAAGTAATCTAAAAAAATTTTGGTTTGGCTGAAAACGCTTTACTCTGATGTGTGCGATCAGTTGAAGTCCAAAAGTCCTATCAAGTAACCCCGTTCTACGGTACTGAATTTGAATGTAGAATATAAGTGTACAGGTGAGCTATGTTCTATGCAAAGCGATCAATAATGCTAGTTATAATCTACAATTAATGCTAGAGAACATCCTCGACAGGGTAGTACAAATCGGCCTTGTCAGACATCAGGGTTTTAACAGTGAACGATTCAATTGAATGGTTTATACAATAAGGATAGGAAAAGTAGCGAAAATGCAGTCAAAATGGCTGAAAGTCAAAGGATTTATGAGCAAATAAGTTGGCAATTGACAATACGTGGTAATAAGTTAGAAAAATAGTTTGCCGTTTTGACAATAAGTGGAAAAAACATACAGTAAATAAGATAATAAATTGACAATGGGAAATATGTGGAAACTGAAACCTGAAACCTCACCTACTTTGGAATTATAACGAAAGACTTTACACTGTAAGCACCAGAATCTGTGACCAGAACTGAATGAATCCAGGGCGACGTGAGGCGTCTTTTATTTAGCGAAAATGGTGACGCTTTTAGTTTATCAGTTTCAAGACAGGCGACTTTTTCCAAGGAACTAGGGGTCAAGAGTCGTGTTTTTAAGACATATAGTCATTACACTCTTTTGAAAACCAACTGATAACCCTTGGCTCTTGGTACGGTTTCGTCAGAAATTTGTCAATTTAATCTAACTGGTAAAAAAGACAATTAATTGTATTACGAAGCAAAAAATAACTTTTAGGCCGGTTTGTTACAGTCGTACTCTCCCATGGTCCTAGTTAGAGCGGCAGAGGCAGCTTTACTCTGTGTTGCAGGTGCCATATCAGCATGGTCTTGAAGCTACTTTCCCTATAAAAATTATTTTCCGATTAAAGCACGTAAATTGTTTCCAAACTAAAAACTGCTCCTTCTAAAGTGCCTTATAAAAGTGTTTTGAGAAATTGTATTCTAAATCTTAGCGGGAGCCGAGACTTTTTTTTCAGTCTGGAGAGGTCAGATCAAAAACCTCGAAGCGGTTTCGTGTCTGGAAAAGTTTTAGGAACAAATTGGATTGTCCTAAAAATAAGACAGATAAATTTGTTTTTGTGAAATGTAATAATATTTCACTTGAGAGATTATGTTTACATTTATCCATTTTCTCGATTTTAAGATGTAGGTAATAATTTAAATTTCAAAGCACATACAAACTCCGGAAAAATAGCCCAGTTAAAAACCATTGCTATACTCGAATAATGCTCGAGCAACATTCGAGTGGATATTCGCTTTTAGTTTAAGTACCAGAATAGGAAGGTTTAATGGGATTATCTTGAAATGCTTTTCTAACTGAAGTTCTCAAATCGACACATGAATGAACATCGAGTACATTTCATTTAACAAAAAAAAAATGAATTTTATATTGAAAATCAAAATCAAGTGTTTTTCTGGAGAGAATAACTTTCTAGTATAATTTTCTATGCATTTTGAAGTTGTGTTATGTTAAATAGATTGGTTGAATTTCGGAATATTCTCATCCCCCCATGTCGAAAAACTAGAAACCGGGGCGGACGAATACTGAAAGAGATTGGCGGCGCGTGACGTAACAGGCGTCGCGTGACGTCAAGCCGGTAGCGTCGATACAGTGGCCGTCGGCGGCGTCCCTAACAACCGCACTGCAGTTTGCATTTTACACATACAAACGTTCATTTATTTATGGGAGAAATTGGCAAAGTGGTTTATTGTTTGATTGTCGATAAAATCGCCTTCCCGTATTCTAGAAAAACATATTGTAGTTGTGGATTTTCTTTGGTCAACATCACCTGCCCAAGTCTGCTTCAGCATATCTATAGTAACTTTTCTCTTGGACCTGGATTAAAGCAAAATCTATTATGTATATAATTTTTTTTTTGCAATAATAACTATTATTATTGTGTTTATTAGGTTTTCAATATATTACCGTAAGTATTATGTAAATACTAATAATATTTTCCTGTGTAAAATTTACTGAAAGGAAACCAAAAAAGCTATCGGTACGGAGAAGTGAGTGAGCTCTTGATCCGAATCAAGAGCTGGGAATAATCAAAGATCAACTAATCAAATCAATACTGTCATTTCTATGGCATTCTATTGCTATAAAACAATTAATTAGAAGAAAATGGCGGATTTTGGGTAGCAACTTTCTAAAAGAGTTGGTACATTGAAAAATTGATTAAATGAGTGAATATTCCAGGCTCTTGATCCGAATCAAGAGCCGGGAATAATTGTCTGTTGAGCGCTGATGACTCTATTCAGACATGAAGTGATAACGCAAGGGGTAACTGAGTCTTATATTCCTGGAGGTGGATAGTGTAAACTATATTTTTCCGCTGCAGAACTTTTCAATGTTACCAGAAATAATATAGCCATGAAGGCTATCTTCCATAGTTTTACACTTCTACTATTTGAATTGCCTCGCACCTTCTCTTGTTCTGTGTATATCGGAATGAGTTTATGAACTGGACGCTTCATTCAACTTCCATCAGCCTTCTTAATGGTTACTGCTCTTACTGTGTTATCTTCTGATGGGTGTGTTTCGATTATTTTTGCCAAAGGCCATTTACTAGGGTTGATATCCTCATTTTTTATCAAGACTAGCACTCAGGTTTCAAGCGATTTTCTAATGTTTTTCCATTTGTATCGTTGTTGAAGTAATCTGACGACTATTTTTTCCATATATCTATCTTAATTATTTGTACTAATTTCCATCAGTTAGATCCGAATTGATGGCTGTACTAACTGGGTCTGTTGGCTCCACAAGTGCCCTTCTCACCAAAAAGTGCCCTGGCGTCAGAGGCGTTATGTCAGTGGGATCATCGTTTAGTGGACACAGGGGTCGGGAATTAAGGCAAGCTTCTATCTGGTGCATGAGTGTGGATAACTCTTCATAGGTGAGGCAAGTTGCTCCAATCACTCTCCTCAGGTGGTATTTCATTGATTTTACCCCTGCTTCCTAGAGTCCCAAAATGGGGAGCTGCTGGTGGGATGAAATGCCACTTGCCATGTTGTTCGATCTTGACAATAGCTTCTAGTTCATCTTGCCATTCCTTTACCGAAAGACGTTCGGTTTTCTTCATCTTCATTTTGCAGTATTGGATAAAACGCTTGCAAAACGAAATTACCCTTATTAATTTATTCACTGTGGAGAATCTTCTAATTATTTCATCTGTTTGGCATCTGTTGGAAACTATGTGACATGTGTTGATTTCTTCAGGCATTCGTTCGATTGTTGTTTCGCTTTCTGCCTGTTCGGTTTTAATATTTGACTTTAGCCATGGTGGACCTTCCCACCACAACATTTGACTTATTAGTTTAGAGGGTTCCATCCCTCTTGAGACGATATCTGCTGGGTTGTGTTCAGATCTGACATGCCTCCAGCAGTCTTCTGCTATAAGATCATTGATTTGAGCTACTCTGTTAGCTACAAAGGTTTCCCATTTTTTCGTACTGCCTTTTATCCAGACTAAGGCAATCATGGAGTGTGTCCATGCACGAATAATCGTTTTATCAGAAGATAAAATCTCGACTGTTCTACTCAATAGTTTTGCTAGTAGCAGTGCTGAACATAGCTCTATAGTATTGGAAGAGTGGCTCGCATTTTTGCCGAGGCTCTTTTTGATTTGGCAGTTAACAACGTAATTTTAACATCTTCTGTATTAGTTGCCAGTATTTTCATATATACCACTGCGCCATATATGCTTTTTCAGATGCATCAAAGAATCCATGTAGTTTAAAGTGGCTCCCAGAAATTAGGTTAGTCCATCGTGGTATCACGATTTTGTCTACGTTTTTCAATTCTTCTTGAAATGTCTTCCACTTCAACTGAATATTTTCGGGTAGCTCATCATCCCAATCTAACTTTTGTAACCATAGATCTTGTATTAGAAGCTTTGCCTTTATGGTTACCGGGGCAATCCACCCGAGTGGATCGAATAGCCTCGATACTTCGGATAGAATCTTTCTCTTTGTTATCTTTGTGATTACTAATATATCTACCATAAAATGGAACGTATCGTCACGAGGTGCCCAATGAATACCAAGTGACTTTTTTGTCTGATCCTCAGTTATCTACATCATACTCTGATCTCTTATTTTTTCTGGGATCGACTGCAAAACTTCCATGCTATTTGTTGACCATTTTCTAAGGACGAATTCTCTAGCCAGAAACAATTCAGTGAGCTGAGTTTGGAGCTGTATTGCGTCCTTGATGGTCTCGGCTCCTGACAATAGGTTGTCGACATAGAAATCAAGTCTGGTAACCTTGGATGCCTTCGGAAACCTTGGTTCCTCATCTTTTGCTAAACGCTGTATGGTTTTTAGGGCTAAATATGGAGCAGCAGTGGTTCCGTACGTGAGTGTTTTTAATCGGTATTCCTGTATTGGTTCCCTCGTATTATATCTCCATAAAATTGTCTGGAACGCTGGTCTTCTGGATGTACCTTAATCTGACGGTACATTTTTTCTACATCGCTGGAAATTGCTATTCGGTGACATCTCCAGCGTAGTAAGATGTCTGAGAGCTCCTGTTGAAGTCTTGGTCCAGTTGGCATAGTGTTGTTCAGACTTATACCAGTTGATGTTTTAGAAGGAGCGTCAAACACCACCCTTAGTTTTATTTGGTTGTAGTGCTTGATTCGTTTATCACTGGTTGGTGAGGTATTTAATATTTAGCAGCTGCTTTCGACGAAGGTACCAAGTACGTATGGTCTAATTCTTCATATTCTCTCATAAATGCCTTATAGTTTACATTTAGTTTTTTATCTCTAGCTAATCGTTTTTCAAGCTGCAGTAATCTCGCTGCAGCCCGTTGTTTTGATAGTCCTAGGTCTTCAATTTTTTGTGAAAATGTTAGTCGTACAGTATATGTGCCGCCAGGGTTTTTTATAATATTTGCTTCATAATGTTCCTCCCAGTATTGATCATCTTCATTCAAGTGTCTTTGCTATGTTACCTCCTCTATTTCCCAGAACCTAGTGAGTTGCTTATCTTCTTCAATAAGCGTTGTCATGCTATGCACCTGTGTTTTGGACCCTGCGCCATGGTTCCAGAGACGATCCAACCTAATTCTGTATTTTGTGCAAGTAGTCCATTTGTCGTCTTCTTAATACCTTCCAGAATTATGTCTCCATATTCTTTAGCTCCAAGGATAATATCTATCGGTCCTGGCTTAAAAAATGTCGGATCTGCTAGAATAACATTGATTAAATTCTACGTTGAATTGTTCGGCAGACAGTGATCTTATTAACCTTGGTAATACTATACATGGCACTGTATA
Source organism: Ceutorhynchus assimilis (assembly GCA_917834065.1). Classification (NCBI taxonomy): domain Eukaryota; kingdom Metazoa; phylum Arthropoda; class Insecta; order Coleoptera; family Curculionidae; genus Ceutorhynchus; species Ceutorhynchus assimilis. The sequence continues at coordinate 14,577,394 of OU892281.1, forward strand.
GTATAAAATATCTTGCGAAACGAGGCCTAATTGTTGCTTTTATTTGCCACTTTGCTGTGAGAGGCTCATCTCCTCCTACTCCACTTATATCAGCCTGAATGCGTTGTCTCGGAATTGCTAAGATTGTGGCAGCTTCCCCAGTTGTGAAGGTTGACTGAGAACCAGGATCTACTAGTACATGTATGTGTTGATCTGTGCCATATATGTTTGCTACCCGGACCATTGCGGTGGTGGCTAACAATACCATCTCATCTGGTCTTTAGCAATGATTTGCAGAGTTACTATGCCGAGAGTTCTGAGAATCTCTGTTTTGATTTCGCTGATCTTGCCGATATCCAGTTTCTTCGTGCAACAGGGTATGATGGAATTTTCGGCACTTGCGACATCGTTCTGTGGAGAGACAGCGACTTTTGGCATTACATTTTAGACAGTTTGGGCACAACTTTCCTTCTTTAACAGCTCCCAGTCTTGCAGCGACTGGCAGGGCTTGAAATTTTGGGCATAAATGAAGCTTGTGTGGTTGTGCAGTATGAGCATGTCGAGTTATTATCTCTAGGCGTTTTCTTTTTGATTGCGTCATTCGACGTTTCTAGTGAGTGAAACCTTTTCTGGATGAATTTCATCAACTCATCAATAGGCTGTATTTCATGTGGTGCGCTTAATGATTGTTCATACAACCTGTTAGTCTCAGCATCCCATCTTCGAGATTCTGCTTATCATTGGACCCCGGGAGGACGTGTCTATGTTTAGGTTGTTCAGGGCTTCTAGACATTCAAAAATTGTATCGTGCAGCTGTTTAAGTTTGAATGCTGATTCGTGCTGGATACTTGGAATATCTATTATTCTGTCCAACAGATTGTTCGTTAGCAGGCGGTCGTTTGTGTAACGTTTATCAAGGATACTCCAACTTGTTGTATAATTGCTGCTTGTAATTTTCAGATGTTGGATTAACCGTGCTGCTTCTCCTCTGACGTGTGATTTCAGATACTGCATCTTTTCAATGTCGGTTAAAGTATTATTATCGTGAACAACTTTTGAAAATATGTCACGAAATATGGTCCATTCATCATACCGACCATGAAAGAAAGGCAGTTTAATTTGTGGCAGTGCAATGTTGCATGTTTTCGTCAACACTATTGCAGCAATAACGATATTTCTTCTTGACGTTTTTCCATGGCCTTGTACGATTGTTTTAAGGTGTTAAGGGGTGTCTTATCAATAATATAATTAGACAATAATTGAAAATTGAACATAGAAAAAGATCACCTAATCAAATCAATTCTGATGAGTAGGGAGTATGTAGGCTTTCTGGCTCAAAACAGAGACGAGACAAAGAGACACTCCCCCTACCACTCAAGATACAACCATCCCCCTATCGCGCACAAATCCCTCCACCGCAATTTTCCTGTAATTATCCCCCCTAGTGACGATCTCAAGCAATCCCCCTTCCAAGTCAGATGAAAACCAGTACAAAACCAGCTAGACCAACAAAATCCAGAATAAAACCAGCAAAATTCAGCACAAAATCAGCAAAATCCTGCACAAAACCAGCACGAAACCAGTAAAAACCAGCAAAATCCAGCACAAAACCAGCAAAATCCAGAACAAAACCAGCAAAATTTAGCACAAAACCAGAAAAATCAACCCCAAAACCAGCATAAAACATAAAGGGATGGTTGTGTGTAGTATCTTGAAATGTAGGGGGATGGAGGGCGCGATAGGGAAATATATGGCGCGGTAGGGGGATGGTTGTGTATAGTATCTCTAGTGACCGGTAGGGAGATACAGGGTTCGTATTTTGAGAGGTAGGGGGATACAGGGCGCGTTGTACCTTGAGACGTAGGGGGATTCATAGAGGGCGCAGGGGATGGTTGTATCTTCAGTGGTAGGGGGAGTGTCTCTTTGTCTCGTCTCTGTTTTGAGCCAGAAAGCCTACATACTCCCTACTCTGCTGCCATTTTTATTGCTAGAGGGCAATTAATTAGAAAAAAATGGCGCATTTTTGATAGCAACTTTCTAAAAGAGTTGCAACATTTAAAAATTGATTATTCCAGGCTCTTGATCCGAATCAAGAGCCGAGAATAATCAAAAATTGAAATAGATCAGCTAATCAAATCAATTCTGACGCCCTTTTTATGGTTTTCCATTGCTACAAAACAAATTATTGGTACCCATTCATCATTACATAACTAACACAACATCCATGATGAAAAATTCATAACCAGAAACCCCCAAAACTCTTACGGCGCCCTGCTGCATCTACTCATAGAAAAAAAAGGGTGAGAAGACAAACTGGCCTCTAGGAGAAGATCACGTAAGTAGGACCTCAAAAAAACAAAAAAAAAAGCCAGTTGTCGCGTGCTCCTGAAAAATTCCCGTGCACGTTTTGCTTTTGCCAGGCATCATCCAGGAGCAGGAGGCGGCACAGCGGGGGGGCAACCCGACCGTTCCTGTTTCTACGCAGTCGTAAACACCCGTTCCGTTGCTGCAATGACGAAACTCAACTGCCCGTGTGTCGGATCGGCCCCTCGAAAACTGTTAATTTTTCCTTTATTATATTGAAAAATAAATGTCGTGATTTAATGAAACGCGTTTTTCATTCGTTCGAGTAAAAGGTTCGTGAAGGTGCGCTCAAAAAAAAAATTAGTTTTAAAGAAAAACCCCCTACGGTGCTGCATAGGAATACCCTATTTTGGAGGTTATAACGTAAATAGTTGCCAGAATTTAGAGACATATTTTTTTTCGTAATCAATTAACAAGTTCTTCCCGTTTTTAGTATAATAATTTTCAAATATATACTTAGTGATAAAAGTCTATACACATAGCTAGTTTATTGAATAAGAAAAGTTTTTTACGAATCTTTTAGATTTAGAAGAAAACGTAAGCCAACTATTTATTTTTTAGATAAATTAGAAACAAATATTCTAAAACAGCCTAGTGCATGTTTTTCAGAAAAGAATTATTCCTTGTAGGTAATAATATATAGATTTTCTAGCGTTTATATATACACTTCAAATTTAGCCTAGATTAGTGCATGACTTATTTTATGTACAACAGTTTGAATCTAAGACATCTAAAATATGTGGTCATATTAATTATATCGTTGATTCCGCAAATATTACATATACAATATTATTATATTCATATACAAAATCCTGCGTTTTACAATTAATCTCAACTAGGTATATACAGCAGTCACCCTTTTCTTTGAACCGGTGCCAAAATGACATCCTCTCTACTAGAAAGTTAATTTGAGATAAAAATAAACTGACGCGCTTTCTATATTTATAATTTATCATAAGAGCATCTTTTAAAATATAATAATACATCAATATTGGTTTTTGACTATGAGTAATTTTAGATTTACTTATCGGTACACACAGAAAAATAACTTTTATTAGAGATTTTTAGTTTCCTTGAAGAAAATCCATGTAAGCTTGAGGTTTGATTCCCTTCCTCTTTCATAAAGTTTAAAGTTCTTAGCTCTCTAATCTCTACTCAAGTCATTTGGATTCTTGTACTGATTTCTACTTTTCGATTTAATTTCCCAAACTTGATGAAGTAAACATCATTTTCGACATTTACTATGATCACACTATCCAGACATTTTTTGAGCTCAGTTCATAGAAAGTCCTACTTAAGTTGGTGAAGTGTTCAACTATTCTCGAACCTATTACTCAACCGAATGTCCAGGATCCAATTGTTCTTTTTTTGTACAATCCTGGAATTGATAAATACCTTTCTTACAAGGAGGAAGACTCTCTAATGGTTTTGTGAGAAACTTTCTATCATTTCCTGCTTCGCTTGACAGAATGACAAAGTGGTCTAATTTAAAGATGAAGAGGGTAGGAGGAGCCAGTTCAGAACTACCCAACGAACAAAATTTGCATCAGATTTGCTGTAAAAAGACGATATTCAATCGCTTACTTGATGCCAATGATATGAACTAAATTCGAAAACCAGTAGAAAGTATAAAATGAAAATCACCCGTGTAGGCGAATTGCATCTATGAATTCAGTCAGAAAATGGAAAAGTCATAGTTCAACTCAACTTGCTTTACATCGCAGAACTTTTCAAAGTTCGTGGCGCCCAAGGCTTGGAACAATTTTCTTTCCAAACTGAAGCTAAGGTTGAAATAAAAACTTCATAACTTTAAATTTCAGAAAATCCATTTTGAAATAACATCATACTTACAATGAAAAGTAGGTATCGATCCAATCAGATAAAGTTCGAATTTAAAGCCCTGACCTTAGCCCGTGCATGGCACCACACATACAATCCAAAGTTTTACCGAAAAGTCGTCGATAAAAATGATTAGCGAATGTAGGGCGTTTTGCCAAGTGCACTGCGACAACTTATATCCGGATGACCGTGAGGAAAAATTTATGGATTAATGTATTCTTTTGTGAAATTTTTTGAATAAAGGCTTTACCATCATCTATCTGGACATTTTATGTAGGGATAAAGTTAAATGCTTGAAGCATAAATCATTCCGGACAATTACAATTTGCCAGCAATAATGCAAAAACTTTTTTAATCTCGCTTCAACTCGTTGTAGCTTTAGAATAAAAATATGAAATATAAACGCCAGTTGAGAGAGATATAGAAATGTAACGCCTCAAATTACATCCCTTTACTACAAATTAATTGAAAGTTGGGGCACTTAGTAGATAAACTAGGACAGTTCTGCAGCAATTTCGACCATTTTTACACGTAAATCTCGATACTGACATGTGAAAAATTGTCCAAATTGCTGCCGAACTGTTCTAGCACTTCACGTTTTATTATAGATACCTACTAAGAAAAATCTTTTCTGAAAAACACTTACTAGGTAGGTACTTAGTTTCCCATTTTAATTCGTATATTTCTTGTTTTCCAGGATTACGTTTCACCAACAAGGAAAAATTCGGTTACATGCCTTATTAAGATATTTAAGAGTTCATGTAGTGCCTAACGTCACCAATAATTAATTCAATTACTTACCAAAAATAGCTTTAAGAAGCAACCATTGTTATATTTAGACACTAAGTTCGTTAAACCGATTTTAAATAGCCAGCTAGATTAATTCGACAACTAGCCAATAATAATTAACGTTTCTGATTAATGATAATGTCACACGTAACCCTTTGTAATTATTCAAGCAATGACAATAATAATAACGATAATGTTAGTGAGGATTCTCAACCGCCGACCATTTATAGGTAAGTAATAATTTTGAATGTACTCGATACATACTAAAATGATAAAATTTTAATTTTTTTTATGTTGTGATTTTGTGTCTAAATAATCATTCGGGACCCCCCAAGCTCTATACACTAAATTATTCTGAGATTTGTAACCGGAATCTATGAAAAAAGGCGATCCGAATAATTGAAAAATTGATAAATCACCCCGAATTGCTTTTTCTCTGGAATCATAAGTCCAAATGAGCTAAAATTCTCAGGGATGATAGTCCTCTACTGGGATAAGAATCGTTGAAAATTTCAGCTTTTTATCTACAGTGTCCCCCATAATGTTCGCTACATATTTGTAGGACATGGAATTTTTTCTTATGTGCGATCGATTTTGCATGTCCGATAACCTAAAAGTACATTTTGACATTGTTCACGTGATCACTGTTGTGGCGGCAACTTCGAAAATTTAGATATAGAAACGTGAAAAGTGGGGTAAGAGGCAAAATTTCGGAAAAAGTTATTTGATAAAAGTGATTATAACGATGTTTTAGGGATGGAGGAAAAACACCAAAAAACAGGAAATTACTCGTTTTTCGCCATGGATCTCTTATCAACTAATATCATACATTTTTTATTATTGAAATAATCCAAGTACCTCAATATTCAATGTGTATTGGTAAAACAAACTTAAATTCTTAATTCGAATCATTCCTAGATAGTAGGAGAGCCGGCAATATTACCGGGTATGTGATCGTTGCAATGGATAATTTTCTCATAAAACGATAGCTCATAGCATAGGCGTATCCAGGATTTTGGTTTGGGGGGGGCTCTGCGTTAACAAAAAATGTTGACAAAAAAAAAAAAACGCTGCCCACAATAGCTCATTTTCACGTGCCTCTCATTGGCTAAAGCAAGAGTTTACGGATTATACTTACCCTAGCCTTCCTTTTTTTATAAAGTATAGTAAAGGACGAAAATAGGTCATAGGTTGGGACTAGTCTTATGTCTGCCATGTTCTGGAATGGTTTACTAATGAGAAATTCGGCATCCTCGCATGTTTGGGAAAGTGACGTCCAGCCCTGTAGCCAGGTTTTGATTCCAGAGGGGGCAACCAAACATTTAGAGGGGGCAAGCTTATTTTTATTTTCAGGTGATTTTCAGCATTACTTAAAATCACGACAAGGTGCAAAAACTTTATTTTCAAAAATACATAATCACTGATTATAAAATATAAAACCTTAACAAAACACAAAGAAATAATAAAAATACATTAAAGCGCACTTGAAGGGGCGTTAATGACATTGAAATCTGTCAGTTTTATGTGGATTTTTTTAAATTCATCTGCAACGAGAAACACACGAGAAAGAACAACTCACATCAGAATTGGCTCTTTGATGGATTATCTACAATCCAAATATTTTAGTTTTTCGATAATTTGCGTTTTTCTTGAAATGGAAAGTGTATATCCTGGGGCCCAATTCTTGAATAATCTCGCCTGCGAAAATTGAGATGATTTCGAACGTTCCCTATTCAATTTACGTTGCTGTCATTCGAATTCGTACCAACTTTCGTATGCGAGAATATTCAAGAATTGACCCCCTGGGCTAGGACTCTGTAACGAATAGAGATTTTTTCTCTATCTCTACTGTGGTCCCTTCTCTATCGATTTCCAAGAGAGAGAAGAAGATAGCAAGTCCCAGCCCTGTTGTCTATAGTCGTTACTCGTTATGGATTATTTCTAAAATCTCGCCAAATTCCAAAATATCAAAAAACCAAAATATTCGGATTGTAGATAATCGATCAAAGAATGTTTATGCCAATTTTGAACCAATTCTCATGTGAGGTTTTTTCTCTTTTCGCAGACGAATTTTAAAAAATCAACCAATCAGAACACAGAACTGGCAGATTTCAAATATCATTAATTCCACCCACCTTAGGTAAAATATGAACTAAAGTTTTTGTTTTTTTTAAAGATAATTCCCCAAGTCAAAAATTTAGTAACTATGTTGGCAACACAAGCCTTTTCTACATAAAAAAATTGAAAGCTTGACAAGTATTGCCAACAGATTGTCATTTTGACTTTTATCTTTAAAAAAAAACAGGCTTTAAACTGTGGTTTTTATAAACAGGAAACGGTCGCAGCAAATAGGCGTTAACTTCTTCAATATAATTGCAATTTAAAAAGTATTGATAATATTATCCGGAAAAACAGAAATTAGATCACATAAATTGCTTTGTGTTTTTATGTAGTTATTTTTTTTTTTTTTTTTCCTATGTATTATATTTTTTTCTATAATCCACTCTAGAGTGGGCAACTTTTTCTTTCAGAGTGGGCATTGCCCACTCTGGCCCCCCTCTAGCTACGGGCCTGGTGACGTCCCTTTCCTATTCTGCGCTATGACGATAGAGCAATTTTTGATTTGATTTTCGCAGCAGTTTGAAATTTGATTTTCAAATAATTTTATTTTCAAAAATAGGCGTTTTTTCGGGAAAAAAGAATACAGATGTTCTCAGAATGACTAACAAATTAATTTAAAAATGTGAAAGTTGCCTATTTTTGTCAGGAATTCACCTGTAACGTACCCAGCAAATGTTACTCGTCTATTCTTTTTTGCGACAAAAATATTGGTATCGGGCCAATTATTCGCTTTTTTTGATGACGATGAGAATTTTTGTTCATGGAACCCTTTCTCTCCTGAGAGAGGAAGTATTTCGGACATTCAAGATGATTAGGATGAAGCACTGATTCCCTTGCTGCATTAGGCGCCCGCCATAGAAAAATCTTGTTATAGAAAGATATAGATTTTATTTCTATTTTTTTTTACGAAAAATGTGCATGTCATATAAAATACGCTGAAAAAAAAGTAGTCTAGACTTGCCTTGGGGGGGGGGGGGGGCTGCAGCCCGGCAGCCCCCCCCTGGATACGCCTATGGCTCATAGTTACCTTTAAACTAAATGGATAAGTTGTCTTGATTCTCGTGGCCGCAACCCTTTGGTGGCTGGGCGTAAACTACCCCTCTTTTTTCGAAGGAACAATGTTATCGTTGCAATAGCTGGAAATATTAGAGAGTTCTCGTGCCGTCCAAATTTCAAATACCGTAACGCTATTTGACAAGTATGGCAGTTCTTACGGTATTAGCGTTAACGGAGCCCGCTATCTAACGGAACTTGCGGATGCCTTACCGTAATGCTATACTATGTCAAAACTAGTTTACGCTCCATTTAGGTCTGCAAAACAGCAATTTTCTAATAATTCCTCCATAAAAAAGACCAAGGGAAAATTAATCAAGCTCAGAAATCTTCAGGATAAATGAAAGGTAAAAAACAAGCAAAAAAAGTTGGGTTAGATCACTCAACTCAGCTGTCAAAATGTAAACAGAATAACGGATTAGAGGATTTATGTGTCTTCTTGTCCGAGAACTATAAAATACCATGTGAAATACCGTATTGTTAGCGGTACCGTATAAGCGTAGCGTCTGAGGCACGAGAATTTTCTATTCTTTATTATATCTTCTCAAATAATATATAGGGTGGTCTCGATCTTGATGGCCGGAAATGATGGCAACCCTCATTGAAAGTCGAGCGCGCGCGTTATTTTCACGTTATTTTGCTTGCTGAATACAAATTTTTGAAAGTGACAGCTCTCAAAGTCACTTTTAAAGTTGAAAGAGGATTCTGTGAAGAGGATTTTGCATACGGCTATAGGTCTTTAGACAAAAAAAAAACATGAAATTGTGTTAATAAAGTGTTTGCCGCATATGATGAGAACCCCCTACACCGCAAGGTACTTCTTATTTGTTGCGCTTATGGTTTTGTTCTATTTATAAAAGTATCTTTTTATAGAATAACTTAACGGCCATGAGAATTAAGGCAACCCATCCATTTGGTTCAAAGGTTACTAAGAACTATTGTTTTATGTAGAAATTATCCATTGCAACGATCACATACCCGTCAGTATTGCCGGCTCTTGGACTAAGAGAATTAAATAAAAATTATTGATCAGCACATGAAACTTTTCTGTAGCAATACCCTGTGTCTATGGACAGTTAAGTAAGGTGTTTTAGAAGTGTATTGGAATATTTAATAAAAAATCTCAATAACGAATCTTTTTAATTGTTGTATCAACATTAAGTTATTGGAAATCTCAGAAACTGTCAAGATACAGGTTATTGCTACAGAAAATTTCATTTGTCTTTGCCAATACACATTAAATATTGAGGTACTTGGACTATTTCAATAATAAAAATTATACAGGGTGTCACGAAAGGTTCGTTACAAACTTCTATAGGGATGGTAGGTCTCGTAAAAATTAGTTTTTTTTTTGATAAACATATGTCCAGAAATGCTTCGCTTTCCAGATACAGGGTGTTAAACTTTGTAAAAAAAAGCCAATTTTTTTATTAATTCTTAAAAATGCGTTGGACGAATTAAATGAAATTTTCAGCTTGTTGACTCCTTTATGAGGTATCTTTTGGTCTGCTCAGAGTTGACCCAGTAATTCCAGTGACGTGCCACAGGTTCTGTCGGATGGTTTTTTGCACGAAAAACATCGTCCGGTAGATTTATTTTCAATTATAGGATATGTTTTTTGAATAGAACACGATACAACTTTTTTGTCTCTTAATTTTTTTCCGTATGCTACTTTGTTTTCGAGATAAAATTCAAAAACCATTGCAGGCGAACCACGAACGTCACTGACCTCCATAAATAAAAAATAAATTGCCACACAATTATCGGAAATTTTACCAGGCTATTTGTTGCTTAAAAATAAACAAAAAAAAAAAACAAAAAACTTTTTTTCCAAAACGCACGCACTTCTGAGAAATAATATAAAAATTGATTTTTTTACAAAATTTTACACCCTGTATATCTGGAAAACGAAGCATTTCCGGGCACATGTTTATTAAGCAAAAAGCTTTATTTTTACGAGATCTACCATCCCTAGAAGTTTGTAACAAACCTTTCGTAACACCCTGTATAATAATATTTAATAAGAGATCCATGGCTAAAAACAAGTAATTTCCTCCAAATTTCACAGACAGTCCTAAAACATAGTTCTAATCACTTTTTCCAAATAACTTTTTTCGAAATTTTGCGATCTAACCTCACTTTTCGCGTTCCCATATCAAAATTTTCGAATTTGCTGCCACAACAGTGATCACGTGAAAGGATTCAAATACCGGAATTCAAAAAACCAAAAATTATTATTGTCGGGATTTATGATAAATACCTGACTAATACGGATATGTTTATAAACACATTAAAAGATATGAATGCAAATGAAATAACGTTTGTTAGGAAATATAAGCCACCCAGAAAAGAACATTTTAATGTTCTGTTAAAGGTCTCGATTGAGGCTTTCAATTACTTTATTAACCAGAGAAAACTACGCTTCGGATGAGGCTGTTTTCCATGGTATGAATTTGTTAGCGTTTTAAGATGTTTAAAGTGCTGGAAATATGGGCATATGTCAAGAAGTCAATGTAGGCAAGATCATTTATCATGCTCAATATGCGTAAATATGTGAGCCAGGTTCTAAAGATAATAGGATATAGACACTAATCATACTGTTTTCGATCGGAACTGCACTTCCTATCAACGACAACTGGAAAAGACAAAACTTAAAACAAAGTATGAATAGCAACCACGGTATGTTCAGGAAGTTTGATTGTCCATAAATTTACAGAGGGTCTAAGACGAAAAGTGGATGATTTGCAACAGTTGGTGCCCGATAAAAGTCCTCTTATATTATGTGTTAATGAAACTCATATTACAAACGATTTTGAAGATAGCGAGCTACTTAAGTATTAAGGGCTACAGTCATTACATAGCCTATACTGAAAGTTGTCATACAGGAGGAACTATAATCTACATAGTGTAGTCAATCTAGGCAGGTTTATGCAGGTGAGGTAGAAAAAATTAGTAACAAAGTGATCTCTGCGGAAATGAGTAGTCAATAGCGTCCTAATTAATCCCTCAAAAATCGTACTTTGTCGCATTGGTGGAACTTGGAAAAAAATGGCCGCCATCTTGATTTTTTTGGAATTTATTGAATATTTCGTGAAGTATGCATTATATCAAAAAAACTCAAGAGAACTTTTTTGTGGAGAATAGAAAGTTACTTATAATAAAAGAAATTTCAACACTATTAGCTGGAAAACAAAAAAGTTATTGGAATTTAATTTATTTAAAAATCTGGAAATTTTTGAACTTTAGGTGAAATCGTGAAATGTATGCATTTTCCTAATAAAACTCTGGAATGCTTTTTAGTAGAGGATTAAAGATACCTACCTATATTGAGATAAAAAAAAAGTGATTATCGAAAAGTTTGGTGTCAAAGGTCTAAAGCATGGTCTCAAGTTTCCAGTCTACCTCTTCCACTACTGGGAAGGTTTAAGGTTTAGTGAATTTTTATAAATCTCAATGTATGGAATTACATTTATTTGAATTACTTAGTGTCTATCCAGACATCTTAAAGACGTCCCTAAGATATCCACAAACGACTTTCAAGACGTCTGCTTACGTCTTCAAAGCGTCTAAAACACATATTAAATACGTCGTATGTTACAAAACCCAACGTCTTTCAAACATCTTCTTGAGGACTTAAACACGTCTTCAGGACTAATATTTTATTATTATTACTCATTTTATAACTTTCAATTTGAAGAGACAGGACTGAAAATTTAAAAACATATCAAGAGCCTGATTTTCTAAAATACAGGAATAATGAGAATTCAAGAACTTGGAAAAAACATTATTTCAAAAGCCAGAAGAAAATTAGGAATTTAGAATAAAGAAGTAAGGAAAAATCAAGAGCCTGGAATAGAAAAAAATATAAAAATTCAAGAATTTGAATTGAGAGAGGAACATTTTCTTGTTAATATTTCTTTATTATTTATAACTCATTTTATAACTTTCAATTTTTATCTATTCCAGGCGTTAGGCTCTCTGGAATAATTCTGAGGTTTGTTTAAAGTGTTCTAACTTAGCTTGAAGAGTTCTGGAGCATTCTAGTAGTTTTTTCAGTAATTTCTAAATTGAAGGGTCCATGTTAAATTTCAAAATGTTCTGATAGACTTTTAAGTATTTTGGAGCCCTTTCGAAAATCCAAAGTGAAGCTGAATTGGTTTAAAAACATTCTAAAAGGTTTCCAGTTCTAAATTAAATCGTGATTTTTCTGATATCTCTTGGAAATTATGAATTGAATTTTAAGTGTTTTGAATTCTCGAAAAGGCTCATTATTAAAGCTCTAAAGTGTTCTGTAGCAATCTAAACGGTTTCAAGTAACATCTAAAATAAACGAATTCTGTGGGAAATTTTTGTAGACATCTTAAATACGTTCTTACGATGTCCACCAAACGACATTCAAGATGTTTTGCTTACATCTTTAGGGCGTCTTAAATTGAAAACATCTTGAAGACGTCGTAAGGTACAAAACCCAACGCCTTTCAGACGTCTGCCTATGAACACTCCTTTAGAACTAAGGCATTCGAAGGACGTCTTCAACGAAATTTCTAAAAGTCTTTGAATCTCTTTTGAATACACGAACCATTATTCACTTTCAGGCCTGGTTGTACGAAATAGTGTGGCTCAGTTGTTCTTAAGATGTGAATTTAGGACATCTTATTATGGAAGTTTTTAGACGGTTTTTTTTTTTTTTTGGTCTTCAGACGTTCAAATGTAATGCAGAATGCAGACCTAAAAAAGACGTTTTAAAAACTTTGTGTGCTGTCTGAGTCTGGATAGGTTCCTTCCCAAATGTTTTTTTTTGTCATAGGTATGTGTTTTTGCTCCCTCTCAACAAAAATATTTAGATTATTAGATTTATTGATTTTTTCTTCTGTTAAATGTAGTTTTTCATTCTGCACAAAAAAAATACTCATTTCAGTTTTTTTCAAATGTGTTGAAAAATTCCATGTTGCCAAATGAAATAAATGTCAATAAGTTTTTCGTTTTCCAGCTAATGGTCTTGAAATTTATTTCAATATAGGTAACTTTTGATTCTCCACAAAAAAGTTCTCTTGAGTTTTTTTTGATATAATGCATAAGTACTTTACGAAATATTCAATAAATTCCAAAAAAAATCAAGATGGTGGCCATTTTTTTCCAAGTTCCACCAATGCGACAAAGTGCGATTTTTGAGGGATTAATTAGGACCCTATTGACTACTCATTTCCGCAGAGATCACTCTGTCAGTAATTTTTTTTACTTCAACCACCTATTTTGACTAGCCTAACATAAAAAATCACATTTCCTGTACAGTGGCAAAAAATATTGTTAGTCACGGGCATTTTTGTTTTTTTTTGTTTGGATGTGCAGCTGATATCGGAACATATAATTGTTGGAGCTCTGTATAGATCTCCCAATGGTAGTGTGGACTTATTTTTTGAATTTGAATTTGAAATACAATGCAGACCCAAGCAGCTCAGCGGTTGTGTCTGCTCGGGTTCGAATCCCGGCTAGGTGCATGGATGTTTGTTTGTTTGTTTGTTTGATTTGGTTTGTATAGTTCATACCAAATAAACTTATAGTTGGGTTGTCAAGCTCGGCCGGCACAGCGTTGCCGTCTCTTGCATATTTTCCTTTGGTCAAAATATTTTTAGAAACAATAATGGATTATATTATAATATAATGCAAACATCTATCACTTGAATTATAAACATTGTTTCAAAGCTTGGTTTAATAGATATTTAATAACAACTTATTTGTCAATCATCACATAAAATAAAATAGTAACGCTCAGTTCCTATTCTATTTACAGCCACTCTAAATACTATAAATAATTGAATATTACGAATATTTGAACCATCAAGGATATTTTCAATTATTCTGGATCACTGAAATCGCTAGAATCGCTAGAGTCTTCATCAACATTGATAAAAAGTGGAAGAACCTCTTGCCTGTCTATTACTTGTTCCCTGTTATACCACTCGTCAATTATTCCTTCTGTATGTCTAATAGAATTTTTCCACATTTCAGGGGTAATAGTTTCCAGTGCCTCTGGCCACATTTTTAAACAAGCATCCTGAGTATAACCATCTCTGCCAATATGTCGGTTATAATAGTTTTTTGCAATTCCCCAAATAAGTTCAATCGGGTAAAAGTACAGTGGTATGGAGGTAGTCGTAAAACTTTATGTCCATACTGTTCTGACAAGTCATCTACCACATACTTTTTTGTTGGTTTATTCCTGAAAAAGCAATACTTGAAAAGTTGAGCATAAAATGCATACAATTTTGGTATTGTAGGTACTTACCGTGCAACAATGGTAACAAGTTCAGATTTCAATGCGGATACTCAACTTTCTGTTTGGTTAACCAATTTTGAATTTCAGCCTTGGTAGACGAACTATTAGGTGTCTTCGTTAATAACATGCTGTTAAGATGCTTCGGCATCTTGTACACTTCACACTACAAGTTGCTTTTGTAAAACTAGCTCACAATTAATAGTACTCAAACCAACAACTCGTAAACTGCCAAAACGCAATCAAAATTGAAAATGTCAAGAATTTAATTTGGCAACATTACATTTTTTGAAGTTGTGTTACCAACTGAATGACCAGCGGGAAATTCAAATTCCAATTAAGTCAATCCGACGCCGAATATTTTCACGGTTGGCGATAACGATTTTAAAAATGACGTCATCGATGTCACAACTACAAGTTTATTTGGTATGAACTATATGTGATGTTCGAGGCTTTGTCGACAAACCACAATGGTGGTTTCTGACTAGAAAGCAAAAAAAAAAAAAATTTCTTGAGGAATTGTTGGACGATGATGTAATTACAACTCATCAAACTATCATTTTGGGAGATTTCAGTATTCGTTTATAGAGTCAGAACCCAAGTAAAAATAAATTAATTATGACATTGCATCAGATGCAGGATTTACACAAATTATTCAAGAGTGAACTAGAGTGACAGTTATTTCGGCCACCCTAATTGATTTAATTCTAACAAATAATTACTCAACAAACAGCATAAATGACATCGCCAGCAGTATCCCGAGAGTGGCACCGAAATTTCAAGAGTTACCTACGTCAGGTAAATAATAATCTTTCAAGTTTTAACACCATAAGCATTGAGCAACTTAAAGTTACTGTAATGAAACTCAAAAACAAGTCAACAGTTGATGATATTTGCAATTTAAAGTTTTTGAAAAGTACTTTTTGCGTACTTGGATACCCTTTACTTTACCTTATCAATACATCCCTTATAGTAGGAAGGGTACCAAAGGCAATTAAGACCAGTGTTATAGTTCCTATCCCGAAAGTGCCTAAACCAAAAAAACCAGCCCATTAATTTGTTATCAGTAATAGACAAAATTCTGGAAACTGGTTGTGTGTTTTTAATTACAATTCCTGGAGGTAAACAAATTGTTATTTGAGGGTCAATCGGGATTTCGGGAAAAACATTCATGCGAGTCGGCACTGCAGTATGTGTGCTCTAAATAGCGTTTATATATTCATGATGGAGATATTTTATTAAATGTTTTCATCGACCTTCAGCGTGCATTTGAAACCATCGATAGGGAGAAGACTTATACAAAAATTGCAGGCCTATGGAATCACGAACAGTGCACTTGATTGGTTTACTGATTACCGGAGGGACCGTTCCCATGTGACTAGAGTTAATAATGTGTCCTCAAATTCAGTTACTAGTGAGATCGGAGTACCGCAGGGCAGTGTCTTAGGCCCTCCTTTGTTTGTCATATATGTTAATGACCTTGAGAAAGTTTAAAAGAATACATTTCTGAGTTTATTTGCAGACGATACATTACTTTGAATTTGTGTAAACGGGAAGGATTTTAATCAGGTAGTAGATACTATGAACTCAGAACTGGATATCTTGCATAACTGGTTATGTGTAAATAGGCTTAAATTAAATGTAAAATAGACAAAGTACACGGTTTTTGGCTCTAAGCAGAATTGTAAAAAAATTTTAGAAAATAATTAAAGTATTAAGATAGATAATAGTCTTATTGAAAATGCATCTAATATGAAATATTTAGGTATAGTTTTGGATTCTCAGCTTAATTTTTCATCACATGTATATTATATCAGTAGAAAAGTTGGGAAAAAGATAGGATTTTTTAGGAGAATAGCTGAAAATCTTTGTCACTGGAGTCGTCTTCTTCTATGTAATACCGCATTGTTGATTGTAATATTGTTTTTCATTATTGATTTCATGGAATAAGGCCGATATTCAAAGACTCCAGTTGCTACAAAATAAAGCCATTCGGATTATTTTATTCTGTACACGTTATGCTCCCATTAATTTAATGCTAAAGTCACTCGGATGGCTTTCAATACAACAAAGCGTAGAGATATATGGGTACTCCAAGCAGGAGATAAATAGAGCCATAAGACCGAAGCAACAGCGCACAACTAACAAGGAACCGGCACAGGTGGCAGGGAGAGCCTTTCTTCCCTATATCGAAAATGTCACAGATCGCATAAGACGAACGCTAGAAAGACACAACGTTAAGCCTATCTACAAGCCCACAAGAACAATTCAGCAAAGTCTAAGATCGGCCAAGGATCCTAGGGCATCTCTTGAATCGGCTTGCGTCTATAGAATTCCGTGCTCTTGTGGATCTGTCCATGTAGGAACAACCAAACGTTCTATCAACACCAGGGTCAAAGAGCACAAAAGAAACTCTCAGCAAGGACAAATAGATAGATCAGCAATCGCCGAACACGTGCTTACACAACCAACCCATGTCATTAGTTTCGACCAGACTCAAGCATTGAATAGAACCAAACATTTCTACACCAGGCTCCACAGAGAAGCCATAGAGATACAGAAACACCATAACATCTTCAACAGAAAAGAAGAGGGCATGAACCTCAACAAAAGCTGGTTGCCAGTTCTCCGAAAAACAAAGACCCTTCCTTTCCGAGAACGAGACAAGGAAAATACCGTAATCCAAGCCACGCCCACAACCCTGGATATAAATAACGCAGTTCCCTCAACGTCGAATTCAGTCATCGGAGAAACACGGAAGAGAACACTTCGTCCTCTACCACACCGCCTCTGAAGATGTCTACCGCAGCAGTAAACGAAACGTTAGGTAGAAATACTAATGGACCACGGCATTATAGCCCGGACTAGATTTGACCGGCCGTGAAAGCCTTCATTCTTTATTTAAAGCGTAGAGATGTCCAATGTGGTATTTATTTTTAAAATAAAGAATCGATTATTGCCTGAATATTCGCAAGAATACCTAATTCCAAGATCACGTGAACAACTCATGCAGAAGTGTCTTTTCAATGATGGTTTAAGACTTTTCAATGCATTACCCACGGAGATTAAAAACGCAACGTCTGTGAAAAAAATTATACGTCAAATTAAGTACAATTGCTTAATTTGACGTATAATTTTTGAGAACTAGGTAGATTGTGGATTCTGTTGTGTGGAGTTCTGTACCTTTTGTTGTGTTATGCTTAGTTATATTTTTCACCTTACTATTTATTTTTAAAATTCGGAATTACTGTGTAAAGCAACGTAATGCAATATTGTTAATTTTAGGAAGTAGCTTTAGGGCTAAGAATAATAAATATTTCATTTCATCGATCGCACATAAGAAAAAATTCCATATCCTACAAATATGTAGCGATCATTATGGGGGACACTGTACATATAATAGAAAAAAAGTTATCTAAATCATAAGGTAGCTACCTGAGTACTAAAACGATGAAATTTCGAAGTTTTTTTTGTTGAAATTTTGTATCTTAATGGTCCCTTGGGATCCTCCGCAAACTCCATATACTAAATTATTCTGAGATTTGGAGCCTGAATCTATGAAAAAAGACACTCAGAAAATTGAAAAATTGATAAATATACCCCAAATGGCTTAACACGATTTTATTTCTGGAACTATAAGTCCAAATGAGCTGAAATTATCTGGGATTGTAGTCCCTTACTGGGATAAGAATCGCTGAAAATTTCAGCTTTCTATTTCCAATAGTAAAAAGGTAATGATTATTTAAAATTTACAAAAATCTAAATCATAAGGTAGCTCAGTACTGAAATGATAAAATTTCAAATTTTTTTTGTGTTGAGATTTTGTATCTAAATGGTCCTTTAAGATCCCTCATACTCCATACACTAAATTATTCTTAGATTTGAATCCAAAATCTATGGAAAAAAGGGCTCAGAAAAATTGAATTATTGATAAATTTACCCCAAATTGCTTAACGCGATTTTATTTCTGAAACTATAAGTCCAAATGACTTGAAATTTTCAGGGAATGAGACTCGCTGAAAATTTCAGCTTCCTGTCTCTAATAGGAAAAAGGTTATGTTTTTTTAAAGTTTACAAAAATCTAAATTATAAGCTACCTTAGTATGTAGTTTAGTTATTACATATTACATATTTAAATTCTATAGAAAAGAAGAAAAATATTAGTTGTTTAAAACTTCTTAGGATGCAAAATAATACCCTATGTTGTATCTACAGCTTTTAGCCTTTATGTAAAGAGAGATATAGAAAATTAGTCCAAAATTGTAGTTTTTATAGCAGATCCCATGCAAAAGGAATCTACATCTTTTTGATATTGACAGTAACCAAAACGATGTAGTTCAAGTTTGTACAGGGGGGCCCGTTTATTTTGTCCTATCTCGGTATATGGAAATCTAGATATTTTATGACAAAAAGTTAAATACAAAAGTTTGGGTTTAAATCATTAATTTGTTTTTCTATATTTGCGCATATACAGGAGGAGTCAAAAAAGTGTGACACATTAGATTTAATTTTTTTTGATAGAACACCTTGTATATTTTTATATTTTTTGATAGCGCTTTCAAAAACAAATATAAATATATATAGTTTGATAGGGTTGTTATGCACGGTTTCGGATTTATTTACGGTTATTTTCGGGGAATAGCCAATTTTTAGATTATTGTAGAAACGTTAGACGTTAAAAATAAATATTTAAAAGTCGGAATTTGATCAAAGGAAACATACAAATAAACAGATTAATGATTTAAACTTTAAACTTTTGTATAAAACTTTTTTTCATAAAGTATCTACCTAGATTTCCATATACCGAGATAGGACAAAATAAACGGGCCAC
Organism: Ceutorhynchus assimilis; assembly: GCA_917834065.1. NCBI lineage: Eukaryota > Metazoa > Arthropoda > Insecta > Coleoptera > Curculionidae > Ceutorhynchus > Ceutorhynchus assimilis. The sequence continues at coordinate 14,596,644 of OU892281.1, forward strand.
CCTGTACAATAAGGTAATTTCCAATATTTCAAATATTCTCAAAAAAGATAAAACCAATGATATCAGTTGACATTTATTTTAATCTTCTCAAGCGTCTCGAATATAAATGCAACTACGTTCAATTTATTTCCAGCTATTTTATCGATATGTACAAATCACAAAAGAAAGTGTTTTCCGACTGACGCAAAACGGTTCTCGATACATTTTATGTATTGCAATTTGCGAGACGGTTCTTGTTTCAGAAAAGGCAGTTGATGTTTATAAATTACTACAATTTAAGATGAAATTTCGATAGTATAGAATTGAAGGGGTTGAATTTGGGCGTATATTTAATCAACTGACTGTAATATATTTGCCAGCCTTTTCAAATTATATAGATATAAGAGATGAAAAATGCTGAAACAAATATTCAAGAGCACGATAATGAAGTTTCTGCGGACAAAATATCCAATTTCCCGTTGTTTTTAATAACCGGAAATCTCGGTGGCAAGTTGCGACAAAGAAAAGTTGCAAGTTTAATCCGAAATGCAAGCGGTAAAGTAAATTGAAACCTCAAGTACCGCCATTTCGACTTCAAACAGGCTTTTCAATTTCCTATTGTTTTGCAATCTTGCTTTTTGAGTTTTAATTGAAGTTTTGAGTACTCGGTTCTAATAATTTGTAATTAATTTCAAGTTAAACGAACGAAAATTCTTCAAGCTAGAGATAATGATTTTGAATTTCCAGACTCCTGATAGGTAGATGATTTTTCATAGTTTTTAGAAATTTATCTTTGTATTGTAAGATCTGAAATGTTTAGGAAAAAAGCAGCGGAAAAATTGGAAAATTATGAAAAATTCTCCTTTTTCCTTTAGCGGGCTTGTATCTCTATAACTCCAAATGAGCTAAAATCCTTCATTAAAAATTTTAACTTTGGTTATTTGGGACTGTTCAAACTAGAGATCAGAAAACTTCACAAAATTCATCGCAATTTGTTGGTTAATAACAACGCATATCGTATCTATATCTAAAAAGTTCATAGACTTTATGCCAGTTAATAATAAACTTCAATATCTACACACGATATTAGATCCTCGAATAACTTTCCTATAGTTTTATTTGCCCATCGAATACAAACAAAATTAGTTTGTCCCAATACGAAATATGTTCAACAATGTTATTCCAGGCGAATCACGAAGCTTCTCAATTATTTATATTTTCTAGTATCGATTTCCTTGGACGAGCAACAGTTTATTTGGATTGGAAATGCATTGAGGACATCAGTCGTAATTCGACCGCGACGCTTCCAATATCATTTGGACAATCATATAAGTTAGTTTTTTTTCTTTTTCAGGTGCAGGGCACCGATAGCAAGTCTGGATTGTATGGAAGAGTTTAGCGCTGGTAGCGGACTGAGCGGTCTCGCCGATAAAGTGGCAGACGGAAATTTAACCAAAGAACAGCTTTTGCTGGGCAGTTTGGCCAACTCGGCAGTACCGTTACAATTGAACCGTACCACCAACGTCACGCCAGGTTTGAGGTATAGGAATTTAGGTAAAAGCGGATTGAGAGTGTCGAATATAGGTTTAGGTAAGCATTCATAGAAATATTTTAGCTTTAGACCTATAAAAATTTGTTTGTAGGTACTTGGCCAACTTTTAGTCCAAACGTAACGGAGGAACAAGCAGAACAAATAATAGTTTTAGCAGTAGAAAGCGGTATTAACGTTTTTGATTTGTCTGAGGCGCATTCTGGTAAGTAATACCAAAAATAAGTTTTCACTCGTGCTGTTAAAAGTGGCTCTTAGTTTCGTGTTTGAATTAGACTTCTAATGCTTTTAGCATTTGACTAATTAGTTCTATTCTGAACCCTTGAACAAATAGTGAGTGGCCATTTTACTCATATTTAATCACTAAAACCGACTACAAATACATGGATGAAACCTCGAAATACCGATAGCGTTCTATGCTTATTAAACCGCAGAAAATTACTATCCTCGGGTGCATTTAGAGGTATGCGCTAGCTGGCTTTAATATAAGCCATTATCGAGATAACTGGGAATGTGGAATGTGATTTGATAATAAATTGTAGAAGAACTTGAATCTAATTTTTCATGGACTATTCCGTTTCAAGAAAATTTTGTTTTGTCTACTCTATTTTATAGATTGATCAAGGATATGAGTGTATAATCGACTGAAATTATTCTCATTGATAGCAATTATGATACATTTTGATGGTATTTTCTAGCTCAAGATTTTCTTCAGCTTTCTATAGGGTGTACATCTTAGTCGTTTCCTGTCTTTTTTCTTGGTTATTCCGCACCCGATTTATTCCTTTTTTGTTGTTTCTCTTGGTAAATACTAACTTAGAAAACAAAATACACGAGTAGCGTACACTTGGCCAAACATAAAACTGGTACAGGCAATATATATTTTTCAAATTTGCCTAGTGTGAGTCAGGCTTAACAACAAAAAGTCTGTTCTGAAAAACTTAGGTCAGACAGTTTTTGACAACGTCAAACCTGAACAAAAGTAAATAAATGCAACATGTTTTTATGTTATGATTGGTTTAAATATGACACTGACTTGACTCTTTTTGTCATTGTTGAGGTGATGAAAAAGGTCGATTTACACAATATATCACAATAGGAAAATGCGTACCAGTTTTATGTTTGGCCAAGTGTACAGGGTGTCCGAATTTGGATGGTTTTAATAGGAAACATCAATTTCTGAGCGAGATACAAAAAAATGAACCCCCCACTCCGAGGCTCAACTTTCTTGAAATTTTGATTGGTGCAAACCGCATTTTGATATCTTCAACCGTTTAGCCGCTAGAGGGCGATTCTCGATTTTGAGCAATACTGTGAAATCTTCATAACTTTTTTGTTTATGAAAATAACTGATTTCCGTAAAAACTTCCTAGAAGCACTTTTTCAAGCAGAATTCAGTGACGTTTTCAGTTTTTTTCTATTCGGCCTCGATTTCAAGATATTGACCAAAATACGATTTTTTTCAATGGGACACCCTATATATTAATAGTTCATTAGAAAGCTCTGCTTTTGCTGATTTCAATGATACAAATTTCGATAGGTTTATCTCTAACAGTTTTCGAGAAAAAAAATATTTCGGCTTTTGTCATAAGAAACAATGAGTTAGAAAGAGACCTTTCTCAGTTTCCTTACAGATATAAAGTCCTTTTCTTACACATTGCTTCTTATGACAAAAACCGAAATATTTTTTTTTCTCGAAAACTATTAGAGATAAACCTATCGAACTTTTATCATTGAAATCAGAAAAAACCGAGCTTTCTAATGAGCTATTAATATATAGAGTGTCCTAGTGAAAAAAACCAGACTTTGGTCAATATCTCGGAGTTGGGACCAACTAGAAAAAAACTGAGAACGTGACTGAATTCTGCTTTAAAAAGTGCTTCTAGAAAGTTTTTACAGAAATCAATAATTTTCATAAACAAAAAAGTTATGATGGTTTCACATTATTGCTCAAAATCGAGAATCGCCCTCTAGCGGCTAAACGGTTGAAGATATCGAAATGCGGTTTGCACCAATCAAAATTTCAAGAAATTTGAGCCTCGGAGTGGGGGGTTCATTTTTTTGTATCTTGCTCAGAAATTGATGTTTCCTATTAAAACCATCCAAATTCGGACACCCTGTACAATGTTTTATTGAAGAATCGAAACACACGAGCAGCATACAAGAAGTGGAAAAAACTAACAGGTAATTTTTGGGAATGAGTCTTCTTTAGAGCTGGATTTATAGAACGATTATTTCCTGATGTTTTGTGTTGACGTTATAAGAGAGTGAGTTATAAACCACCAGTGGGTTGTGTTTATCATTAAAAAATGCGTCGTGAATCATGGGGAAGGGGCCTTGTGAGCTAATGCCCCCACTAGTACTATCCCATTTCAGAGAGTCCCATAAGTTGAATTCCTTTCAAGAGTTTAGAACACCAAGAGTGCGTTCGAAATCACCCTGGGCGTCACACCGAGTGCACACCAGCCATGAAAAATTCATGGCTGGTGTGCACTTGGTGTGAGAGAGCTACTCGTTCCGTTGAAAGAAATTCAACTTATGGAACCCTCTGAACTGGGCCCTACTAGCAAGGGCACGAGCTCCACAAGGCCCCTTCCCCATAAAACGTCGAACGTCGGCGTCATGATGATTCACGATGCATTTTTTAATGATAGACAGCATCAACTGATGACGTAATAGGTCATAAATCCGTCGGTAGTTCTTATTTGGATCTAAGCAAGAATTGCCGACGGAATTTGTGAACTTCAACGACGTCAGTTCCAAAAAGTTTTTTTTAACGTATTTAAAGCACAAGGATGATACACACTACTACTACAAGATGGCTTATCCTCATAAGGCCTGTGTGTAACAAATCCCCCCTACCCCCCTACCCCCCCCCCAGGCCAAACAACCGGTTGTGACGTAAGCAGCATGGCGTTTCTCGCCTTGACGTCGGCTGACGACTTAGTTATGAAGTCGGCAATGGTTGAAAACAGTTGAAAACCAATATGGCGGCGATTACCAAAAACGAGGCCGATAAGCACTCCTTAGAGTGTGTATTCTCCTTGTTTAAAGCAGGGGAATTTCAGATGTTTTTGGTAAGAGACAAATAGACATTGACAACATTGTCTGTCCTTGTTTGATGACTTCACTCTAAATATAACTTAAAAAACCTATACTACAGGATAGCCTATCTTCATAAGGCCTGTGTGGAACAAATCGCCCCTCTTCCTCGTGCCAAATCACCATTTGTGTGACGTAGGCTGTTTAAACAGCTGACAACTTAGTTATGACGTCGAAATGGTGACACACGAATATGGCGGCGATAACCGAAAACGAGGCCGATAAGCAATCCTTTAGGTGTGTTTCATCCTTGAGTTCCAGCACCCTCTACAGGTACAACATGAAGTTAGCTGCTGGACCCTCGTAGTTACGTCACCACTACAGCCTCCTGTTATACGACACATCGAACTTTACACTATTAACGCTAGATGGTGCCACCGACCTAACCCACGTGACCCAGGTCGTCATCACAGAACCCAAATCATAGATCGAACTTTGCACTATGCACACTGACGTAACCCAGGTCGCTATGACGTCATCACAGCACACAAAACCCGAACCATAATTAAATATACGTAGTGATTTCTAATCGACATCATATAAAATAATCCCTTCCACGCAAACTCCATATTACAGGAACCTGTAATTTGGAACCCATTCTTGTCGATCAATTGCACAAATTCACGCCACTCTCGACAGATGGCGACATGACGTTTGACAGATTGAGCCATGACGCATCCACCTTTGTGTTAAGAATGCAAGAGGCGCATCCACCTTCGTGTCAAGAATGCAAGATTGAGGTTATGGTAAGGGGTTTTCATTCGGGCTTAATGGCCGTCGTAAGTTGGAATTTCTTCGTGATGTTTCGCTAGCACGCGTGGGTGGCATCTTCAGAAGTGCTTCCATGTCCGATTCTGGTAGCAGACTGATGCGTTACCGACCGCAGGTAAGGTGTATTTATGTGTGAGTGGCTGTGGAGGGGGAGGGGCGGGGCTTCGCGGCACGTGGCTAATCTCAACTTTCTCTGTACTCAATGGGATCTTCTTGCGTTTTTGAGGATCCGGATTTGGTTAAGTTTTAGTATTTCTTCTTTCCTTCCAACTTACGATGGACATTGAGCCCGAATGAAAACCCCTTATCAATAAACCTGGGCCGCGAAAGCCTCACAAACTTTATCAGACTCCTCTACGGGGAGGAGATCACTAAACAGTAACATCGACTAGACAAAGTTAGACGATGCAAGGCACACTTATTGGCGAATCTAATGTCACTCGCTGCCGTAACACTAACATCGTACCAGCGTTCTTGCAGATTAAGCCTTCCTTCAAAACACCCCGAACACATCGCATCTACGGCAAAACTGAAAAAGCATTTCTTTGAGAGCGAATCCACAAAACAAGGAAGGATCTGGCTGAAGTAAATAGAGAACTACTTCACCTACATCTGACGCTCAGCAGCAAAATACAGGCAAATGATTGGAACAAAATTGATACTCAAGTATGGATAATGAGCTAAACCGGAGTAAAAAAGCTCAGATTCGAAAATACGAGAAGTTCTGTAAGAAACAAATCCGAAATTTCCCAGCACCTGACATATCTAGACTGGTCATCAATCTCACGGATCGAGTCCTTACCGAAGAGGAAACAGCTGTCTTGGCAAAAAGGCGGTAATTTCGCAATCACTCCACAACACCTGCCGACGAAGGAGATTATAGCCAGCACTGAAGCAGTCATCAGAGCGCTACCTGATGTGGAAGCGGAAGAAATCCATATTGAGACGGCCAACATCCTACGAAAGGCTCGACCACCAACGAGTAACCTCTACTAAGAAGGAACTAATGGCAATTAGGAACCTGAATTCAGCGGAAGATATGACGCAACTGTCCTGTTAAGAACTGAAGACTACAATCGGAAAATTCAGAAACTCCTTGATCCATCTACCTCCCGAAAGCTAAAGAAGGATCTCACACAAGCGACACTCCGGAATACCAATAAACTGATTAGGTCATCTAACCTAACAGACACGGTTAAGAAAGGCATCATAAAAACAGTAGTTCCACCACGACTCTTCGGCCTACCTAAAATTCACAAACCAGAAGTCCCGCTAAGACCTATAGTGAGTGCACCTGAAGCACCAATGTACAACCTAGTGAAACATCTTGCATCGCTTTTTCAACCGCATGTAGGAAACGGACGGTGTAGCTATGGGAAGTCTGCTCAGCCCAGTCCTAGCCAACTTCTTTATGGAGGAATTCGAGAGGAAAGCTATAGAATCTGTTGACCACAAACCAACGGTATGGCTTCGATACGTAGATGATACTTTTGTGGTTTGGAGTCATGGGGAAGCGAAGCTTAACCAGTTCCTAGGCCACCTGAACAAGCAACATCCTAGCATATAATTTACCATGGAAAAGGAGGAAAACCAGGAAATCGCCTTCTTAGATGTGCTCATAAAGAAATCTGGAGGAAAACTAGGCCACACTTTGTACTGAAAACCTACACACACAGACAGGTACCTGCATGCACTCTCAAACCACCATCCAAGGCAAAAACGTGGAATTATAACAACGTTAACAGAACGTGCTCGGAACATCTGCGAGCCACAATATCTCGAGCAAGAACTGGATCTTCTCAAGTCGGCCTTTCTATCAAATGGTTACAATGCACCTGAGAACGACAGAGCCATGCGACCCAAAACTGCTACACGATAAAACGTGGATTAACAACCAGTGGTGGCTAATGCATATCTGCCTTCCATTTCTCGGGTGACAGACAGGATAGGGAAAGACTTGAAGAAACACAACATAAAAACAATCTTCAAGCCAACAAGGAAAATACAACAATCAATCAGATCAGCCAAGAATAAGAGGAACCCACTGTTAAGCGCTGGAGTCTATTGTATACCATGTGGTAAGGTATACATAGGAAGGACAAAAAGATCCATGGGAACGAGCACAAAAGAAACTGCAGACTAGGACAATCGGAAAAATCGGCAGTTGCGGAATATGCGCTTAGTGAAGGGAATCATGAAATACTCTTTGGTTAGGTCGAGCTTCTTGCACCGACTTCCGGACACCACAATCGTCTTGAACGTGAAGCTATAGAAATCCACAAACATACGGAGAACTTCAACAGGAAAGAAGAAACACTAAAACTTAACCAAATCTGGAACCCGATCCTCAAAAACGCAACAAAGATCCCATTGAGTAGAGAGAAAGTTGAGACTAGCCACGTGCCGCGAAGCCCCGCCCCTCCCCCACCACAGCCACTCGCACATAAATACAACTTACGGTCAGGAATGCGTTAGTCTGCTAGCAGAATCGGACATGGAAGGACCTCTGAAGATGCTAGCCACTTACGAAGCCCGAATGAAAACCCCTTATCAAGAAACCTGAGCCGCGAAAGCCTCACAAACTTTATCATTGAGGTTATGGTCGGATTTTCATAGTGAAACTCGCTTTGGTATACTACTGAAAACTAAAGGTGTAATTATTCACTTATTCTTCGTGGCTTTATCAACAATCTGAAAATGCAAAACAAATACAATTTGAATTCAAACCTCTACTAGAGCATTAATAGTTTATGAATTTCAATCAGAAGAAGTAGAAATACGAAGCAATTGGCACTGTAGGAACCTTTGCTGTAGGTAACTGCAGACCAAGCTAAAACAAGAAATTTAAATTAAATGGTAGTTCAACCATTCACTGAACAAGATCACAAAGTTACACTGAAGAAAGGAAAATATTGTTTGAAACGAATAGTATTGAAAAAAGAAAACTATTATGTTGCTTATTTAAGCTCAACTTATTGCCAAAAGAAATATGTATCATCCATGTTGCATTTGTCGAAGTTTAAGCTGAAGAAAAATGTCATGAAAATATGAACATTGAAACTCGATAATAATTTGGAAATCCATATAATTTAGTGTATTTAACAAACGGAATTGATATACAGAATCAAACATGAAGGAAGAAAATGAAAGGTAAAAAAAGAAAAGAAAATGGAAACCCTTTGATGGTATGACGATGATCTAGCCCAGGTGCTTCATTATTTCTTCCATCCACTATAAAAGCAAATGATTCCTGAACTTATAAAAACCCCTTATATAGAATTACTACATATTATTTTATGCATTTCAGCGGATAAGAAAATACATAGATTGATGAAAGAGAAGAGTCTTATAACACCAATACGTCTAGCTCGTAAAAAAGACAATACTTATAAAGTTTGCTCAGACTTCAGAATGCTCAAAAAGTCCATAAAGTGATAGTTTATCTAGATAACATTCATTCTGATTAGTGAAACATATTCGTCTCCTTGATAGGCAGACTACTTTCCCTTGAAAAATGTTAATTATGTCGGTCGCATCTATAATTTCTTGCTCTCGATGCAGCCATAAAATTTATGAATTAAAAAAAAAGTAAAATTCATTTCATAGAGTCACTCTACAGCTTGAAATTACCTGTACTTAACCTTTCGATTCAAAACCAGCTCTGAGAGCCCTTTCTGACTCAAAAGTTTTGTTTACGTTATTGCTTGCTCTCTTTCTCCTAGTTGAATCGCAACCTTTGGATTTTGCAGGGACTCGAGCGGAAGTGGAATTAGGCCGAATTTTAACGCGACGAGGGTGGAAGCGGACAACTTTTATTGTTACGACCAAGATTTATTGGAGCACAAGGTAAGCGGTTTTTTTTTTTAATTAGAATTTTTAATACCTATCGCCCACTGAAAATCATTAATTACGGGTCCTTTGGGATTTACCGCCCATTTCATGTAAGCGTCACATAAATCGAAATCCTTTAAATGCTGGCTGGAAGGGCTTGGGATAATTCGGTTTTAGTCTGACAAAAGGCTTAGCCGTGCCAACGAATAGAGATTAAATTACACTTATCTAAAAGTAGACAAAATTTTAATTAGATTCATTTAATAAAATCGCCAGGTTAAATGTAGATTAATGAACTTGGAATCAAACATTTTAATTATGCTATAAAGTTATATTATGGAACTAGGTCACTGTGCTTGTGATGTTCAATATTCCATACACGCTACATTAGTAATAAATTTCGTTAATCCTCCTGCAATGAAACTTTCCAGGTCTGACGAACGAGGATTATCCAGAAAGCATATCATCGAGAGCGTGAAAGCGAGCTTACACCGACTCCAGCTATCCTATATCGACGTCGTCATTGTCCACAAAGCCGATCCGATGTGTCCTATGGAGGGTAAGTCGGGATTTGCTTCATATATTTTTATTTTCGTTTGAGTCTGTTTTTGTTTGGAAAAATTGAAAGAAAGTCAGTCACTCGTATTTCACGCATGAAAAAAGACAATTTGTATTTTTTGTACAACTGAAAAATAAAGTGGGACTGGGGCAACATCAAAAGAAGTCGTATTTAATCGGGAAATAAATTGTGAGATATATTTGCCAAACGAAAAATATATAATTGGTAAAGCTTGTTGCCTGTTTCAATAACTTTCATCGGAAAAGCAAAGCCGAAGAGAAAACTTTATCTCCTTTGTTAAAAACTCCAAACAAAAGTCCAGCATCAACTTCGGGGTATTGTTGTCAACTGAAGTAATTTGTCTCTGAAGCTAGTGCAGCAAAAATAATGAGTTGCGGATATAAATTCGTCACTATTGCCTTGAAACTTGAAGATAATAGGTATATTATACACGGTTTTTATACATTTCGATGAAAAATAATTGAGAAAGAATCAATGAACAAGCAAATTTGTAAAGATATTTTTTGGCTTAAGACCTCAAATAAAACGAATTCCCCTCACAAAACAAACTGACGGCATTACAAAAAAAAAATCTTAATAAAGGAGCCTTCATGCATTTTAAAACATTTCCGTTTAAATTAATGCAACTTTGATCTTTCCATTGGATTTTATTTCGAAATGTTCAGTACTGAAGAAGAAAAAAATGTTCATTTCGTTGAAATGTTTAATTCCCCTTCGTTACGTCATAATTTTGCATAAATAGCGGAGAAAAGCTTAAAGTTTTTAACAAAGTAATTTGAGTTAAGGCTTACGAATACATTTTAGTTTATAGAAACTCTCATTGACTGAATTACTGTCCTGATTAATAAAAGTTTATTAAAGCATGAATGTAAGCGAGTAAAAAATTCAAAATTCCATTTGAACCTGAGATCTACAGTAGAACCCCGATTATCCGAGTCGCAATTATCCGAGCTCTGGATTAAGCGAGCCAGTCTAAAGACCCAAAAATCCTGATTATCCGAGGTACGCACGTCCATACTCCGTATTAACCGAGTTTCTAGAATATACAGAGTGTTTTTTTATACATTGACACCCCACCTATGGCCTTTACCTTTACAGGTAGAAGAAAGGTGTAAATACAAAAGTTGTACAATTTTAGCTGAATTTTTAGAATCCATAGTCAGAAACAAAATTTGAATGTCGGAAATGTGAAATTTTGCATGCTTCCAGCTTTTTTCAAATGGGATGTCCTATATTTCATTCTATATTATAGTTTTGGAATCGGGAAATTGTGCTCTTCAAGAATATAGAACCAAATATAGGGCATCCCATTTGAAAAAAATCTGAAAGCATGCAACATTTCACATTTCTCACATTCAATTTTTGTTTCTGACCATGGATTCTAAAAATTTAGCCAATACTGTACAACTTTTGTATTTACACCTTTCATCTACTTTTAATGGTGAAGGCTGTAGGTGGGGTGTCAATATATAAAAAAAAACACCCTGTACTTGAACAACGACTTATTATAGAAAGTCAGAATTTATAAAATTATCCACTTTTTGTCAATTTGCCTTTTAACAGGAATTAGTAATGCTACTTTAGCAAACTAGTAATTTAATGTGACAAGTTATTAGTTATTCAAGTACAAACTATGGATTGTTGCGGAACTTATGGGTGGACTCAGTCATTTATTCACCAATATGTTGTGTAATAATTACAATACTGTCGCGAAACGTCTCTGGTTCGCTGTGTAGCTCGACTATTCACCCTGAAAAGCAGAACGGGAAGGAAGGAGTAATCAGGGAAACACCAGAACAGTTTTAAATAGCTAATATATATTGTTACAGGACGGAGATTACGGAAACTTGAATATTTAGTTATTACCACATCATCGTCATCTGGGACCAGATAACGTCCCTTCGGGTGGTGAGGCTAAACAAAGGGCGGACAGTCAAACGTCGGGTATACCCCTGCAAAGCTAAATAACCAAACCAGCCCTACAGGAAAATCTAAAAAGCCTTTTCACTGTAGGTCAAAGCCTGGGTCGCCAGGGAGTACCTGCCCTCATAGAGATACGATAGCGTATTAACTTTATCAGTCCAGATAGTTCCCCAACTTTGAGTCGTCTCTTAACACCTACTGATTGCAGCGAAGCGCTGAGACACGACTAATTTGCCATAGTTTGGCCCGGGCTTTTATATCCAATATTTGCTGACTATGATTAGGATAATTTGTGTTTTCTTGCTTAGTTGCAGTTATTTGTTATAACCCGTGGTTTAGTGTTTTGAATTTGGTTATAGCCCGTGGTCCCATGTAGGGTTGACAATACTAACCTGACTCACTCAAATGTGAGTTATTCTCATTAGTTTAAAAACTACATGTTTCAGGTGAATGTCTTACTTGAACAGTTCAACAGTATATTGGTGAGTAGATGGCTGCGGAACTCGCTGCGCTCGTCCCGCAGAGGTCCACCCATAAGTTCCGCAATAATCCACTTATTTGTACTTGAATAATAACTTATTATATAAAATCAGAATTTGTAAGATTATCCACTTTTTGTCAATTTGACTTTCGACAGGAATTAGTAATGTTACTTTACCAAACTAGTAATAATATAATGTGACAAGTTATTCAAGTACAAACGAGTGGATTGTTGCGGAACTTATGGGTGGACTCAGCCATTTATTCACCAATATGTTGTGTAATTACGATACTAACCTGACTCACTCAAATGTGAGTAATTCTCATTAGTTTAAAAAATATACGTTTCAGGTGAGTATCTTATTTGAACAGTTCAACAGTATATTGGTAAGTAGATTGCTGCGGAACTCGCTGCGTTCGTCCCGCAGAAGTCCACCCATAAGTTCCGCAATAATCCACTTATTTGTACTTGAACAATAACTTATTATATAAAGTGAAAATTTGTAAGATTATGATTATTCACTTTTTGTCAATTTGTCTATTAACAGGAATTAGTAATGTTACTTTACCAAACTAGTAATATAATGTGACAAGTTATTCAAGTACAAACAAGTGGATTGTTGTGGAACTTATGGGTGGACTCAGCCAACCAACATGTTGTTCAAGTACAATACTTACCTGATTCACTCAGAATTTTTCTCATCAGTTCAAAAACTACACGTTTCAGGTGAGTGTCTTCAACGACGTAGCTATAGCTTTTACATGGGCGGGTGTTAGAGCCAGTGTTGCCAGATCTCACGATTAGTCGTAAGATTAAACGATTATCGTCAGAATTTCACGATCACACGAATGAGGAAGCAATTCTCACGAATTCTCTCTGTAGTAGTACAAAACAGTAAATAAATGAAATGTTTAATCGACATAAAAATCCACTATACAATATTTAGTTATGTTACGCCGCTCCTGGTACATGCGCGCCTAAGGACATTATTAAGAGTTGGGTTCGGTATAATTGCTTCTGCAAAAAGAGCAAATTTGACGAACGCCACGTGATCACTTATCTTTTTTCACGTGTCAAATCACGTGACATCTGTCAAAATTTGTTCTTTTTGCTCGCAGATGCAATTGCCGAACCCAGCCTAGGGCTGCTTATTGAGTTGAAAGTGTGGAAGTGTCTGCCATGTCAGTCTCAGACCTCAACTTTTGGCGTAAATTGCAGTATCCGAATTCTTAAACGTTAAAATCACCTTTTCTACGTGACGTCACTCGCAGACCAGCTGCCGAGTCGAGAATTGGCGAACGTACGCCTTATGAGCATTCCTGCGGATAATGAAGTTAGTAAAAACGAGACTCCTTCCAGAAACATCTAAACGCTAAAAAAAAAGAAAATACAAGGATACGAGAGATTTAATAATAAAATGTTTATGAATGTATAATCATGTTTACCTACTTCTCTTCATCTATAAAACAACATTGCTGTGCTTATTTTCTTATAATATTAAAGGAATTTTTAGTCTCACGATTTTTTTTTCTCGATTTTCACGTTTTTTTTTTAAATTTCATCTGGCAATGCTGTTTAGAGCAGTGGCAGCTCGTGGTCTATGCTGGAAGGGGTTTCAATTTAAAACCAGACGATGTATAGGTAACCTGGCATAGCATAGCCGCCAAAGCATATCGTCGAAAAAAGTTTATTTTTCTTGAAAAATATAATTTATCCACTTCAATGGGGGCGGGGGGGGGGGGGGGGGTTGAACCCCCAAACCCCCCCGTTATATACGTTCTTGAGTGTCTTATTTGAACAGTTCAACAGTATATTGATGAGTATATGGCTGCGGAACTCGCTGTGCTCGTCCCGCAGAGGTAATAGGAATTAGTAATGTTACTTTACCAAACTAATAATATAATGTGACAAGTTATTCAAGTACAAACGAGTGGATTGTTGCGGAACTTATATTATAGGTGGACTCAGCCATCTATTCACCAATATGTTGTTCAAGTACAATACCTACCTGATTCATTCATTTGTGAATTTTTCTCATTAGTTCAAAAACTACACGTTTCAGGTGAGTGTCTTATTTGAACAGTTCAACAGTATATTGGTGAGTAGATGGCTGCGGAACTCGCTGCGCTCGTCCCGCAGAGGTCCATCCATAAGTTCCGTAATAATCCACTTATTTGTACAGGGTGTTTTTTTATATATTAACACCCCACATACAGCCTTTACCTTCACAGGTAGGTAGAAGAAAGGTATAAATACAAAAGTTGTACAGTTTTGGTTGAATTTTTAGAAACCATGGTCAGAAACAAAATTTGAATGTCAGAAATGTGAAATTTTGCATGCTTCTAGTTTTTTTCAAATGGAATTCCTTATATATATTTCATTCTATATTCTTGAAGAGCACAATGCCCCGATCTATATTTGATTGAGCAATCTCTCATATATTTGGCTCCAAAAATTGTAAAAATACTATCCTACTACTGATTTTATGAACCATTCTACCTGTACAGTGTACAGGTGAGAGCTGCAGGTAAAATTTGAGGTACTTGGTTTCTCTGATGGTATTTTTAAAATTTTTAGAACCAAATATGTTGGAGACGGCTCAACCAAATACAGACAAACTATATAGTTGGAATCGGGAAATTGTGCTCTTTAAGAATATAGAACCAAATATTGCGCATTCCATTTGAAAAAAGCTGCAAGCATGCAAAATTTTACATTTCTGACATTCAATTTTCGTTTCTGACCATGGATTCTAAAAATTTAGCCAAAACTGTACAACTTTTGTATTTACAGCTTTCCTCCACCTGTAAAGGCTGTCAATATATAAAAAAAAAAACTGTAAATACATACAACTTCAACCTTCTAGGCGGGGTAGGATCAACCCTCACTATTTCAAATGAAATAAGGGGTCGAGTGATACCTCTTTCAAAAGAGTGTTCAATTCTCTTTTATTTGATGTCATTTGAAAGAAAATTGAGCGCTCTTTTAAAACATCAGGTATCACTCGAATCCCTGTTCCATTTGGAATGGTAAGGGTTGGTCTCTCCCCCGCTAGAGGGTTAAGTTAATGCTGAAAATGTTTCAAACACTCACACAATCAAATTACGTATACGAACGATTTAAAAAAATAAATAAAAGTGACATCAGGTATTTAGATTGTTTCGTTTTAAATGGTATACCCTGTTTACATATAAGGTATCTGACCCAAATAAGGTCATGTACCTAATAAGGCCAGTGCCCTTTATTGCTTGATATTGAATCCCATTTTCAAAAATTACAATATTATTGAAAAAGAAATTTATATTGCAAATCAAAAATTATTGCAAGGGTTTCTAGCAACTCGTTATATGTCGAAAAATAGCCAACCACATATTTCATATGTCACGTTATAACTTTGAGGCTGGAACTTAATTAGTTTATACACATGTTTATAAAGTGAATGGAGCGAATGCAATTTTTACACGGACATTTATGTATTGAGAAAGCTACAGAGTAAGTACAGAATAATATCTTTGCTAGATTTCTAGTTACAGATTTTTTTTATCAATTTAACATGTTCCTAATAAGGCCATCATACGAAAAATGTTCAATTGGCTTCACATCATGGTGTTTTTTCCAAAAAATGTGTCATTTTATTACCTAAGTGATGTTTTTTGACATGCCTGTAATCTAACCAAGCAAGAGATACTGTGGTTCATTTGTACTAGTTGTATGTAGACCAATTTGGATCACCATCCTAGGACTTGGAATTATTGGTTTTTTGGGAATGCAGCAAACGTATAAGCTCTATTTTGTGTACTATTTCTCAAATAATATTTTTATAAATAATTGTATTTCTTTTAAACATTTTTTAATGGTGGCCTTATAAGGAGCATAGTGATCCAAATAAGGCCAATGGTAGGCGTCTTTGTTTCACGCAAAAATCACCACTTATATATGAAAATAAATAAATTGAAGTTAATATTCAAGTAATAGAAGCGAAACACATCACATATAAATTCGTGATTTTTGTTGGGTTTAGTGGATAATGTCAGGAAAAAATTAAACTTTTTAACGTGGCCTTATTTGGGACAGGTACATATGTATTCAGATTATCCGAGTTTTCAGTTATCCGGGGTGTGTACCCCTCACGTTACCTCGGATAACCGGGGTTCTGCTGTACTTGCGGTTTGTTCTGTTTGATAAAAAGACCCTACTCAATAGATCCTGAGAGTTTGAAGTCCCTCTGATTGCTTAAAATATTTTTTAGAAGCTTCCAAAAGTGATTCAATAGGAATATATCATGATTTTTTTGCATTCCATTGATTCCATTATTTCCATTTCCGAGCCTGAGATTCATTCGCGGTTTGTTTTGTTTGATAAAAATACCCTACTTAATAAATCCTGAAAGTTTGAAGTCCCTCTGATTGCTTGAAGTACCCACTTTAACAAAGTGCAATTCCAAGATAAATTAAAAAAAATTATACATTTTTGTAAAGTAGAAAAATCAGGCTTTCTGACGATGACAAAATATATAGGGAGCTTCTGTTGTGAATGTATCAGTTTATCTAAGGACACCCTGTACAAAAATTCTTGCTCAATAAATGTCTTAATTTTCAGAAGTCGTCCGTGCAATGAACTACGTCATCAACCAAGGATGGGTGATGTACTGGGGCACTGCCCGCTGGTCGCCAGTCGAAATAATGGAAGCCTACACCAACTGTAGACAATTCAATTGCGTAACTCCAATAGTCGAACAAGCCGAATATCACTTATTTTGTAGAGAGAAAACCGAACTTTACATGCCGGAGTTGTATAATAAAATCGGTGTAGGTAAGTTCGAGAAATTGTCCATATTGAAAACTGACAACAACTATAGATATACATTTCCAGGTTTGATGGCATGGTCTCCAATTTCCATGGGTTTGTCGCAAGGCAAAGACGACAGTAGCATCCAGCTCTTCTCGCGTGCTAGCTTCAGAAATAAATACAGCTCCTTTTCGTGGACCGAAGATGAAACTGTTGCAGCCAATAAAGAAGTAAGTGCTCGTATCTCCACTATTGCAATTGATTCAATTATTTGTAGGGTTACGGTTGGATGAAGGAACGAATTCAGCCCGAAGAAACGCGAAGGCACGCCGAAAGGATCAGAGAACTGAACGGTTTGGCAGAAAGACTGGGATGTTCTCTTACTCAGCTCACGATCGCTTGGAATTTGAAAAACGAATCGGTGCAATGTTTACTTTTAGGTGCTAGTAACGTCGATCAATTGTACGAAAGTATTCAGGCCTTACAGCTGATACCCAAGCTTAATACGAACATGGTTCAAGATATAGAGAAAATCTTAGAAAATAAACCTAGCCGACCTCCTATGGTTTCAACTTTGGCGCTTAGATGACAATCAATGTGCCCTCCTGGCTCAATCAGGTAAAAATTTAGTGAATCCCCCCTGCAGTCTAAACATCCATTTCCATACTGACTCATGACAACCTCAGAGCCCTGATAACAGACCCATCAACCTCTTTTGACTTCCCTTCAGTTCAGTGTTGTGTGTACTCTGACACCCCAACTTTGAGACTAGCAAATCATCGAAAAGGAAAAACCCAATGGTAAAGTAAAATTTAAAAACCCTTGTTACAATTCGGGCTTCTAGTTGAACAAAACGTGCTCTCTTTTCGCATCGACAATTCAACAAAATGGCGTAGACTTCTGTCTCCAGAAAATTCTGAGTGATTGGCTTACAAATACAGGGACTTACGACCAAATCCAAGTTTTCACCCCAAAACCAATTAAGCCAGCTAACACTTGTATTTTTAATGCCTCTAAAATGCCACAAAAGGTGGATGTTCCAAGAAACGTAGGAAAGAGGACCGCTGGTAAAATCAGCCAACTACTTTTTGCTTGCTCAACGTGCGCATTTAAAGAGAACGACCCTATTTTAGCCATTTACCAGGTGGGCTCATATAAGAAATTTACCAGAATTCCATTTTTTTCCAAGATGCTCTCTGGTGCCAGATTTTCGGTCTTGACCAGGAAAACGAAACAAACAGCTTGAAACGAACAACCCAAACCACATTGATGACCAACAAAATTCAAAGTTGTTATCTAATTTTCTCCCCTAACACTAATTAATTAATTAGTAATCATCATCTACCCAGTCTTTAGTCTAAAAACTATCAAAATGACCACTCGTTCAGTGGAAGCCACTCAGTGACTCTATTACCCACAGTGGTCAAGAAACCTCGGCAACAGCGCTGCCTGAAACGGATCAACAAGTTTCCCATAACCACACTTATTCCGCGAAAATAAATAACCAAGAAAATGTAAATATGAGTGCAAATAAGGGTGAAAAAGCGATTTAAAGGGTGTGAAAGTGATTTGTGGTGTTGCAGAATTTTTAATAATGGAAAATACGAGACTCGTAAGTGTTGCCGATTGAACATTTCCATCAACAGTTAGGGCTTTTTAGACAACTTTCGTAAGCTAAATAAAATAGATTTCGATCCTATTAGTAGGGCTTTATTATCCTAAAACTACCCTGTCAGTAACTCAGTATTACCCCGAAAAATATACCTTTATTCAACACCCACATATTGTTTCGCATTCAATCAAAAAGGTAGAAATCTAGTAAAAGCCAATGAGAAACCTATTAATCACCGAAAAATATTAATCCTCAGGTTGAAAGCTTCATAAATACCCTCACAAATACCCGAATTAATTACCGAATTCATTCGAAATCAGTTGCGTACTAAGGCAAAATTTGAACGTAACAATTTCTTAATCTGTGGTGTGAAGGTACTCCAGAAGACTGAGCCCTTTCCGGACTCCGGTGCGTGGTGGTGCTGCTCCACAACACCAGGGTGTGCGTTGGCATCGCATCTGACAATCAACGGAAGGCCCAGTGAGTTACAGTACTCCACCAAATCAATGAACTCCCGTGTTGGGGGATCATCTGTTGAGTCATAGGGCAGATAGGCCGAGCAAACTACTATCGATCTGCTCTGTCCCAGTCTATCCTGGAGGCATAGCTTTACCGTTACTAGGTCTCTAGAGCACAAGTTAGCAATCAGAGTTAACTCGATACATCTGTCGACATAGATGCAAGTCCTTGGGTTCAGTTGGAAGTCCCTTTTTTTATAGAAAGGAGATCTTTCCACTCTACCTAATCCTCGCGACTCTTGTAGGCCCAAGGTTCTTGTAGGAGGTATATGAATCCTCTCACTTCGTTCTGAGTATCCCCACTTTGGCAAAGTTTTCTTCGATTAATCATCTCCTTTGTGGTCTATCTACTTTCTTCTTGAGATCCTATTTAGGTAGGTACTTCAATCACTTGACATCAGAGCTTCTTTTCTCAATGTTTTTTCACTTAATTTATAGTATTTTGGAGTGAATCTCATTGTTATTCAAATTAATGAGTTCTTTTTTGGTATATTTTAGTGGTCAGGGTGGCACAAGTAACGCCGAAAGCCCCAAAGACGACGTAAGCAACGCGGACACCGACACCAAGGACAGCCAGAAGTTGCCGTTTTGCGAGATTCAGTGACAAAAGGTTAGCGAGTTTGTGAAAACTCGTAAAAGCAAAACTCCCGACGAGAAACCCGTGAAGGAAAAAGTGAAATGGTCGTACAGTCCCGAGGAAGGTCCCAAGTGCACCACCGAACCGTTCGTTTCAAAGAAGAAAGATAAAAAAGCTGTGACACCGGTGAATGTATGAAAGTGGAAAGAAAATGGTGATTGTGGTGATTTAAACGATGATATTGGAGAAGTGCTTATTTAAATGGCGAAATTTAAATATTGTTTCAACAAACCAATGATGATTTTTTTTGATAAGTTTAATGTAATTATTCACAAATACGATTTTGTTCAATTGATACATCGGTTTAAGAAGTAGGTATCGATTTCTTCATGTAGGTATCGAATTGAAATTATCAATATTTTCCCTATTATCGTCGTTATATCTACTAATTCAAAAATCACTCTGAGACATCGAAACATGTGCATCAAGATACTTTTTTTGGTGAAAAAGTCAATTTTTGAACTAATCGTACTGAAGCATGAAACATCCCCATTAGATATATAGGGAAATTATGTATTATATTATATACAAATCAAAATCTACTGAGCATTAAAAGTTATCGTTGGTTTCATGACATCAATTAACATGTATTCGATTCTAGAGTATTCGTTCAAATTTGTATTTATTAACGAATCAAAAACAAGCTGTGACTTTATTAGGAATGTAGTTTCTAGAGTTTAAACCACCCATTTCAATTTGTTATTTACTATAGTCAAACCTACGAATACTCTCCCATGAAGTGAGTAAACAATAATGGAAAATTTGGAACTTTTTTGAGTGCGAATTTGTACTTTTTTGTATGTACCTTTCGCTAGAAGGTGAAATTTGGTAGAATGTAAGCTTATTTATATAGGGAAAAAGTTTTAAAATTAGGGCAAAATTTTAATTCAATTCTATAGTTGGTACAATTTTCAATTTTTTGCCCAGAAAGCTTGAAATAAAAGCAATTTAAATAAACATTTTATTTATCAAAAAATAGAAAAACGCACAAATTTCAATTATTATACAGGGTGTCCCATAAGTCACGGTCCAAACTGAACGGGGTGATTCTTTGGTTTATTTTATGAATAAAATTTTTAATAAACTATGTCCGCAACCGCTTTGTTACCGATCTACAGGGTGTTGAAATTTCAATATTTTTTTAGTTTTTTCTATATAGCTCCTGCAATTTTTGAGGGATTAAGCTGAAATTTGGAATATAGGTGACACAAGAGGAGCTAAATGATTTCACATTTCAAACGTTTGCCGGAATTCACAGGGTGATGTTTTTCCAGGGGTCATATGCCCTTTGTAAGCCCTTTTCTGCCCCTGAACTTTTTTGCGGTGCGCCGCTGGTAGATCCTAAAGAAATGAATGACTTTTCTACCCATTTTAGAAACTTTTTGTTCTCTTATAGTTTTTCCGAATTACCGATCCTTAATTAGCTAGATGAAACTACAGTGACTCAATATACCTTTTCTACCTACAGTGGTGACAATAGAAGTCCCGCCGCCATATTCTTGATCATTTTCAGTAGGAATCTAGAAGTAAGCCACGCCCTTGCCGCCATATTCTTGCTCATTTTCAATATGAATACATTAAAATTTCATCACCCTGTAGATCTGTAACGAAGCGTTTGCAGACCTATGTTTATTTGAAATTTTAGTTATAAAATAATCCAAAGAATCACCCCTTTCAGTTTGGACCGTGACTTATTGTACACCCTGTATAATTTAATTAAAATATATAAAAAGCAATACCTACTTACGTTTTTGCCCTAAATTAAACCATAAATTACATAAATAATAATAATTATTATTAGGTACTTCCAATTTTAAGAAAACCGAGTTGCCTCGAAAAGGTTTTGGATGCAATTGTGCAAAATAGTTTTAGATAGAAAACTTAAATAAAACTTTTATTATTATTATTACCTTCTATAGTATTTTAGAAACTCTTGCCAATATTTAGAAGAATATATGGCATTAGGATTTTTGCACAACTTCTAGTGAGATTAGTTACATATATTATTAAAAGAGCAGAAAGATGTGAAAATGAACTAATAGGCAGCCAATTTCTGTCTAAAAACTGCCACAAATACAAAAAAAAAACTCTTCATGCTCTTTACCTTTTAATAATTATTCAATTTGAATTTTGTACTTTCAAGTAGAGGCTTGAAAATTGCTTCCTGAATCTAATAGATTTATATCTAATCGAATAAAATTAGAGCAAAACAACGCCATATTAATTAATATTACTCATTCTATATAAAATTGTTTTAAATTAAAACTTAAAAGCGAAAATTAATATTGTATATAAATAACGAAAACATTTTTACTACGACGTGATGTATATAGAGTCTAAAATCAATCATAAAACAAAATTGTTGATTTTTCCAGTTTTTTTGAACACAATTTTTCAATATTCAATGTCCATTATTGCCATTTCTCATTATGGTGACAAAAATGTTTGTTTTCTCTATTTTTTTCTAACTCATTCAGCACCAAGGCGGACATCGGTATCCGATAGTTCCATCAGGCCACAGCGGTCACCAGGCGGACACCGCTTACCCATTATCATTGGCCAGCGAACTTATATAAATATTAATGACCCACCTACCAGAGCTGTCAATATTTGAAGTAAATTATTTGGAATTCTACTTCTAGTACATAGGTACAAGGTGAGTCACTATATTTTGACACCCACCTGCAGCCGTAATTACAGGTGATAGGTAAAAGGTGTAAATACAAAAGTTATACAGACAGCTGTATGCAACATCCTCTTTTAACTTAAAAGCGCTTTTTGAAACTGGTCTCTTTTAAAAATGTGTATTCTAAGCCATACAAATTTTTAAAGGTACCAGTTTTAAAAAGCGCTTTTAAGTTAAAAGAGGATATTGCATACAGCTGATAGAATTTTATCTGACCGCAATAATTTTTAATTAGATTGAACAAATGAGCAACGCAAAGTAGAAAAATATGTCGATGTACACTTTTTTCAAATGGAATGCACTTTATTTTTGTTTTAGATTATATTTCACTGATTATTCCACTCATGTGTTAGAAATCCCATAAGACAAGTGACGATTTTCAGAATTACAGCGAAAATTCTCTCTTCCATTTGTTTAACTAGAGAGAATTACAGCGAAAATTCTCCCATGTTATTGTATACATGGTTGTCATGCTAATTTTTGATACAAACAAACGGTTCCTGATAGCAACCATTTATTTGTATTGATTGCTAAGATGTTCAAATCGTTTAATACATATTTATTTCCATATTTTTTTGCATTCTCATACGTGAAATAATCCTCTAAATACCACTTGAGCTTTAAAATGAACCAGATAATTTTTCACTCATGCGTTTTTTTTTCTGCAAATTTCACTCGTCCTACGGACTCGTGAAATTATAGAAAACACGCAATCATGAAAAATTATCGGTAATTTTGAAGCTCTCGTGGTATTATCCCCGAAAATACTTTAACTTTTTATTGGTTTTTATTAATTTTCTTGAGTTGACAAAATATGACAACTAGTGCCAACCTCTCTATTTTGTTACTCCTATAACAACCATCATGACCAACTAAACTAAACTAGAAAGGGAATGTCGCCAACTTAAGTTATACAATACCTACTAAAATATACTTCAAGTAATGTCCCTTTACTTGAAGCTCAATGTTTTTACTTGAAATGAATTACTTGATGAAATTCAAGTACTTAAATTTCAAGTTTACTTGATAATCAAAGTATAATTTTTCAAAACTTGTACTTGTACTTCAAGTAAATCTATTGAATATATTTACTTCATACTTGTACTTCAAGTACTTTCGTCGCGTAGTTTTGCCGGCTCTGCTACCTACTCTAGGGGCCAGGGCGGATACACTATTATATACACTTTTTTACCGGGTGTCCGCTGATTATTTTGTGTCCGCTATGGCCTGAGAAGTTATCCAATTTGTGTCCGCTTATTCAATGAAATTGGCTTGGCGCTGAACGTGTTTTAAAGGATTGTAAATGTTTCACAAAAATAAAATATATTTGATCTGAGATCAATTTCTATGCAGAGTGTTCCTAAATATCATGCACAAACGAATGAGGGTGATTCTTTGGTTTATTTTATGACTAAAATTTCTAATAAACATAGGTCCGCAAACGCTTCGTTACCGATCTACAGAATGTTGAATATTTTTTTAGTTTTTTCTTTATAGCTCCTGAAATTTTTGAGGGATTTAGCTCAAATTTGGAATGTAGGTTACGCAATAAGAGCTGAATGATTGCACTAGTCAAACGTTTGCCAGAATCTACAGGGTGATGTTTTTTCAGGGGTCATGCCCCCTTTTCTTCCCCTGAACTTTTTTGCGGTGCGCCACTGGTCGATTCTAAGAAATAAAATAATTTTTCTACCTTATTTATAAACTTTTTGTTCTCTTGAAGTTTTTTCGTATCACCGACCCTTATCGAGAAATAAATTAAAAAGCAAATCTCTGTAGTTAGCTAGATAAAACTAGAGTGACTTCATAAACCTTATTGTCTACCCACAGTGGCGAAAATAGGGGTCCCGCAACCACTCTTACTCATTTTCAATAGAAATCTAGAGGTAAGACAGCCCTCGCCGCCACATTCTTGCTCATTTTCAATATGAATACATTAAAATTTCAACACCCTGTAGATCGGTAACGAAGCGTTTGCGGACCTATGTTTATTAGAAATTTTAGTCATAAAATAAACCAAAGAGTCACCCCCTTCCATTTGTACATTATATTTAGGAACACCCTGTATAACCTACTCAGAACATATAAAATATAAAAATCGAATTGAAACTTTCACATTGTATATATTTAAAAAAAATGTAATTTTAATCAAACAATGTAATTATTGTTTATTTTCTTTTTCGTACTTTAATTCAGAATATATAATGCCTTAATACTGTTAAGTAATACTTCAGTGAAACATTCTCGATCTAAATTTATATTTTGTTCTCATAATTATAATTTAGTTTTTAAATGTTTGGAAACAAATTATATACAATGTTTTATATATTTGTTAGCTCATTTTAGATGGTAGATAATTAAAATATTCGTTATCTATTTCTTGATTCTATTTTCCTAACGAATCTAGTTTTTAAAAAAAATCGTTGTAAAATTCTTGTTTTAAGAACGTATAATTAACAATATAAAGTGAAATAAAATTGGAAAAATAATATATAAAATATATACTTAATTTTCTTTCTGAAAACAAACTAATAATATTTTTTTGGTATATAATCGGGATTATTAAACTTATCTACTCTCAGAATAACATATCACTTCGACTAAAAAATTAATAGCAATAATTAAAATTTGTTAAAAAAATTTCTTGTTGATAATGCTCATTGTTATTACACTTAGGATTATTTATTATGACGAATTGTTATTGCTTTAAATTTTAAGTACCTACCTATTTATATAAGTATATATTATTTTAGGTTATTTCTTCAAAATCATAATACAATTTTTTTATTATTTTTGTTGATACTCACCTACTAACCCAAACCACAGAAACTAACCCTTTGATGGTTTTTCAATTAAACATTATATAGATTAAATTAGCTGCAATATTAGCTAAATTAATCTATAATACTTATTATATAGCTGTAAGATATACAGTTAAATATCCCGATTTATTGTTGTTTTTTTCATAATTTTCCTGATCAACGGAATATATGTAGTGAGGTGATTATCATAATATAAAAAATATTTTCACGGCTCTGGGGTGCGTGACAATAATCTTGGGCTATTCCAAAATCAAAGTCCAATTAACACAACAATAATTAGGTCAAAATTATGAAGGTGAATGCAAAATTATAAAATATCTCATGATTGGATTATTTTCTGACTTTCCACTAAAAACTGCTTCTGACTTTTCTTTAATTCCACTCATTTTGTCTGTAAGTTTAAAGTTTCCAATTCCCAGAAATTGATTTGATTTTACCATCATATTATATAGGCCAAGCAATGAAGGAAGTTTAATAACATATTAAGTTTGCGACCTTGTACTTCCATAGGGTTTTAAGTTAGGGGTGGTTTTTAGGGGTAAATTACGGTTTATGGAGAACGCTGCTCAAAGGGATGGTCCAATAGCAAAAAGTTTCAAATGATTGTTGTAGCTGAAGTTTTTTGCTTTAAAAAACTCACCGGCAGCACCCTTCTATCTTCTATAGTTTTTTTTCTGCAGGGTCTTGAATACTAGCATGTTTTTATTCAAGGTCGCTGAATCAACGTTTCACCTGTTCACGCGCATTTGATGCAACAGCGGCCAAATGCATAATCCGATTTCAATTTTTCAAACACCACATTATTGCTAATGAAATGCACTCTCTTTTGTTCGAATTTTTTGCTTGGAAATTAAGCAAGCACAGACTTGCCTAATGTAAGCGGAAGTTGTAAATTGCATCGAAAACTACCCCATTCTTGCATTCACTGTCATTTCTAAACGGAGCCAAATATTTGGTGACAGTTTTCGACAATCGGCAACCCATTTATTCCTCTCATAATGCTCCAGCGGATTTTTTTTTTCGTTAATTACTCAATGACTTATTGGCCTGAACAGGTCGCGCGGAATTTTTCAAAAAGTCAAAAAAATTAAAATTGTCGCACAGCGCTGAAATGTGGTACGATGGCTTTAGGTATTTATTGTTTTTTTGAATATACTGCAATTTTAACTGCTTCACATGACTGCTGCAACAATTAGAATTGCAGAATATTCATGAGAACAATCAATAAAGCCATCGTACCAAATTTCAGCGCTGTGCGACAATTTTAAATTTTTTTGATTTTTTGAAAAATTCCGCGCGACGTGTTCAGGCCAATAAATCATCTATCTATTCAGCCTTCTTCAGTCCATCTTTAGACGTAGGCCTCCCCCAGTCTTCTCCATTCTTCTCTGTCTGTTGCCATGTTTATCCACCTGGTTCCAGCGTGCTTCTTCAGGTCATCAGCATACCTCATCTGGTGGGGTCTTCCTCTACTTCTTTTATTCTCCCAAGGTCTCCAGCTTAAGATACATTTATTCCATCGGTCGTCTTTTTGTCTGATATTGTGACCTGCGAATTTCCATTTTAATTTTGCTACCAATCATTGAGTAATTAACGAAAAAAAAAATCCGCTGGGGCAATATGAGAGGAATAAATGGGCTGCCGATTGTCGAAAACTGTCACCAAATATTTGGCCCCGTTTAGAAATTACAGTGAATTCAAGAAAGGGGTAGTTTCCGATGCAATTTACAACTTCCTCGCACCTTAGGCAAGTCCATGCTCGCTTAATTTTCAAGCAAAAAATTCGAACAAAAAAGCATTGGAGAGTGTATTTCATAAGCAATAATGTGGTGTTTGAAAAGTTGAAATCGGATTATGCATTTGGCCGCTGCTGCATCAAATGCGTGTAAACAGGTGAAACGTTGATTCAGTGACCTTGAATAAAAACATGCTAGTATTCAAGACGCTGCAGAAAAAAAACTATAGAAGATAAAAGGGTGGTGTCGCTGAGTTTTTTTATAGCAAAAAGCTTCAGCTACAACAATCATTTGAAACTTTTTGCTATTGGACCATCCCTTTGAGCAGCGTTCTCCATAAACCGCAAATTTTCCCCTAAAAACCACCCCTAACTAAAAATCCTATGGAAGTACAAGGTCGCAAACTTAATATGTTATTAGGCACATGAAAATGAACCGATTCCCCCCAAAAAATGTTAACTTCTAATTATGTTGAGGTAAACCCTCTTTTCAGATCCCCGTTTCTTGGACTAATACATAATAATGTTTTATTGGAAAATATCAATACAAAATTTATATTCCTCTGCAGCAAAATTTCCGTTGATCAATAATAATTATTATTCAGTTTTATTTTAATTAATAAAGGTCAAACCGCACACGATGTAAATACCCTAGAATTATATGGAACCTAAACTAAAAACCCACACCAGTTTATTGTTACATAATTTTTAATCAGTTACAATTTTTTCAACTATTCTATATATTGTAAAATTCCAAAAATAATGAATTTTAAAAATCGACGATAACCCGCGAGTGTATTTGAATAAATATTGTAGATATTTTCTTGATAAAAAAAATGCTACTTATTAATATTTAAACCAAAAAATTACCACGAAAATGTGATCTTCAAATAAACTAAAAAAAAAATGGCTTTTTTACTCGATTTCCTAATAGTTTAATAAACTATATTGTTGATAATTTATTATTTATATCGAATAGTACATATAGGTTTTCCTTAAAAATAAATATTTCTCTTACAGGATAATAATTGTTTTATTTGTTGAAAACTATAAAATCAGTAAATTTTATTGCCAGGGTTTTTTTTTTGGTGCGCTACGTCCTCGATTATACCGTGGTTCGAAAAATGGTTCCAAGAACAACCAGAAATTAGATACGATTCTTTTTAATCACAAGAAAACGCTGTTTGTGTAAAACAAAATGCTTATCTGGGGCTCCGTTTTCAGTAGTTTAATGACTTCAAATGAGTGAACTGCATCATTTCAACAATGAATAATTATTTAATCGCTGTGACATTATTTATGTGGCTTATTTATTTATGTGGTGCTTCTTATTGGATTAACAATGGTAAAGGTTTGCAATTTTTTTTTTTCAGTTGATTATCAATTAATTTTAGGCATTCAATCAAATCGGCTCAATCAAGAAAACGTGCCGAGTATTGAATACAAGTACCTGATCAAGAAGTTGCTACCACACCCTAAGCAAAATCAATGGTGGAAACGGGGTACCCACAGGGTCTACGCCCCAATCGACGAGGAACCTGAAATAGTATTTGCATGAAGATAAAAATAATAGTATTTGAAGAGGAGGCTGATATTTATAATTATGTATTTGTTCTCAGTAGATTCAAGTCAAAAGAAATTTGTATATATTTGCCAACGTTTCGGCCTTAATTATGCCATCCTCATCAGGGCACTGAAAAACTGGACTTTCCTCAAGTAATTATTTACGTATTTTTACAACATAGTGAACAATTTAAAAAAGCTTCAAAACGAAAATTTCTATACACTTCTCTTGTTATACCTACTTACTAATTTGCTACCATGAAACAATAGCTTTTCAATGAAAAGAGACCAAAGAAAGTGAAAAGTAAGTAGAGCAACGTATTCCTTATTTATATAGAGCAGCTCCCACGTAAAATCAAGATAGGAATTCACATAACTATTTTACCTCTCTCTAAAATGTCTACAAACGACATTCAAGAAGTCTGCTTACGTCTTCAAGGTGTCTTGAAGACATCCTAAAGACGTGTTATATCACAAATTCCAACGTTTTTCAGGCGTCTGCCTAAAGACATTTTCAGGATTAATATTTCGTTATTATTACTCCTTTTATAACTTTCAATTTTTGTCTATTTGAAGTTCTAAAATATTGTAACTTGGCTTGAATAAGAGTTTTAGATCATTCTAGAAGTTTTTCAGTAGGTATTTCTAAATTGTTCTGATTTTTTTAAAAGTATTTTGGAGCCCTATTTGAAGCTCCAAGGTGTCCTAAATTGGTTCAAAAGGATTCTAAAAGGTTTCCAGTTCTAAATTGAATTGCTCTTGAAAAAATCTAGAGTTTCTACATTGTTCCAAAATACTCCTGAAAAGTCTGACTTCGATTTGACCTTAATTCAGTGCTGTGAAGAACGTGGTCGAAGCAGCAGTGTTCAGTGTTTCTCCACCGCGCAAAATCTGTGTGTACATTTATACAATCTTTCTGGGTAAGTCGATTTATAACAGCTTGTCAAAAAAAAAACATTTTGGATAGAGTCCCAAAATACTCCAGTATACTTATTTTAAGAGACACGTAAATCCTAAACATATTATTACAGAGATGTGATGTAGGTATTTCAAATGTTAGTGTTCAGGTTTCTATTGAACATACTAAAAGTCCTCAAGTGTCCGTGTTGCATTACCATTACATCCCGAAATTAGGTCCGCCATCTTATATTTTGGCATATTTTTTAAGTTCTGTCAAATAACTTGAAATTCGTAACCTACCTACCTACATATTATTCAAGGCAAATAATATATAGATGTTTGTAGAAAAATTAACATTTTATGCAGTAAAACTCTATTTTTTCATGTAACTGCAGAATTCAAAATTGTATATCTTGAAAACGGTTGTGCCTAGAAAGGTGAAATAAGCACCAAAATGTACTTATTTCAATTTTACATAAAAATTACCTCTTGACATTTTTTCGAATCTCTACGAATTTCAAGTTATTTGACAAAATTAAAAAAATATGCCAAAATACAAGATAGCGAACATAATTTCGGGATGTTATGCAACACGGACACTTGGGCACTTTTCAGTAGGTTGATAAGGACCTAAAATACTAACTATTGAGATGGGTCCCAACTTTATAATAATTGGCTTGGCTTGGGGTCAACTCTTAAGTGTACTGGAGTAAAAGGGAATTATTATGGACGATTGGGATGACCCCGGAGGGGGGTCTCCACGTCCCTAGAAAAAAGATTTAAAGATAATACAGAAGAAAATAATGGAATGTCCTCGTCGGCCTTGACTGATTTATCAACAAGAAAATGAAAAAATTCCTAATATATACAGTCCAACAGATAAGGGACCCTTTGTTGTAATAATAAAGGTTTAAACAGATAATTGTCCATTGAATTTGGTGATTTTAAAGCAGCAAATGAATTTATTGGAAATACATTTTTGAAAGATAGCGGTTATTCAATTATTTATGTACCCTATAATTTTGCAACATTGTAAAGGCATTATCAGACAGGTTCACAAGGATATTCCTTTAGTAACCCCCCTTAACATGGTCGGTGCAAACGGCCGCCATTTTATTTTAAATAAAAAATAAAAATTCAGCAGCATTTCAAACATCGCAGAAACCCCGTCAAATATGACGACAGTCGCTACAACTAGCAAGTAGTACGCCTTTAATGGCCGTTCGACCGGCCATTTTAAGGGTGGCTTAACGATAATCGACGCTTAAAGTGACATTTTTACATATACAAATGTCACTTTAAACGTTGATTATCGTTAAACCTCCCTTAAAATGGTCATCATAGACATCTTGAATATGTCTTCCGGACAAGACATTCTAAAGACGTCTTCAACGAGATGTCTCAGAGACGTCTTTAAATCACTTCTCAATACATAAACCATTATTCACTTGGTCTAAATGTACCGAATAGTTGCTTTTAGGATGTGAACTTACATACGACATCTTATCTTATGGACGTTTTCATTTTGTATCCCAAAGAAATTAAATAAATAAATATAAGAAAACAACTTCTCCTAGACGTCTTTTTTTTGTTCTTCAGACATTATGCAGACATGAAAAAAACGTCTTTAAGACTTTGTAAACTATTTAATTATTTTGCACTACTATTGTTTCATATTATTGTAGCAAATTAGTAAATACAACAAAAGAGCTGTATAAATTTAAATATTTTTCATTTTAAAGAATTTTCTTTATGTTCTCATATGGTTTTAAAATTGTATGCACTGCTCCTTACTCTTTTCCCTTGTCCTGAGGATGGCCTAATTTAGGACGAAACGTTATAATTATTTGTTTTAGAAATATATTAGTTAAATTTTCTATTGGATATTTTATTTATCTATCCTTAAAAAAATTGCAAATATTTTTTTTAAACTGCTGTTTGGCTCTGCTCCAAGTAGGGCAATTTGCCAGCACATTAGTGTGTATCCAGAGAGCTGTCTGGCTCTAGAGGCCATGCTCATGACAGTTTATTTCAAATTCTAGTCTTTAAACTTTTCTCTTGTAAAATACCATAAGTCAAAGTGCTGTCAATCAATCTTTGATTCTGAGCCTTAGGTGCTTTCTTCTGATGTCTTCCTGTGAGGAGTGAGTTGAGGTTGTCAGAACATAAAAGGAGGACACAACACAGGTTGGGAGCTTATTATTGTTGTTTCTGAAATGAAATTTGTGAGATATGTTCTCTTAGGAGTTACATTTTTATTCATGTTAATAAATGATTTTGTGTGAATGATGTTCTGTTTCTTGGTTGAGATCATTCCTCAGATATTGGAAGAGCTTAAAAATTGATTTTATTGTAATTGAGAAAAAAACATTAGGGTTTTACTTGTATTAATATTTAAATTTCGCAAAACGGTGATGATTGAAAGAGGTGCCGGATGACGCGCCCGATTACGAACGTCCGATACGAATCGAATCCTCCCATCTTTTTTCCGAATAGAGACTATGAACGTACTCAAAGCGAGACTACTCGGATCGAGAACTATTCCGTAGCTTCCGACAACAGCTGTTGACAGAATCGGTTTTTGTCCTTGTTACAAACACACTTGTTTTAGTTTTGTTCTTGTTTTTCTCGTTATGCCATCGGGGATTGAAGTGGGGTTTGCTTCGTTTTGTTTTTCTTGTGTTTTTATCAATGGTTTTTATCTATGGTTTTTATTGAAATATAGTATTCGTACATACATGCGAGCATCCACCTTGGATAGACGAGTCGGGCGCATGGCAATAAGACATCCGTTCGCCAATATCGAACATCGAGTACTGCGACTGACGTCACGTGACGTCAGTCGCAGTCTTCGATTGTTTCTATCAAAACAATGCATTTTGACCTTAAAAATCGTTGTGTCCAGTGTTATTTGAACAATTATTATAATAATCTACAAAAATAGAACATTCATTTTCAATTCCACCATGGATATTCCTTTCGGAAAAGTCGAGGAATGGTACAAAGCTTGGCAAGATTTAGGGTGGGTATTATAAAGCTGCTCTGACAGTTAACTTAAAGTTAACTTTTTGAATTACATGTAATTCAAGAAGTTAACTTCAAGTTACCTCTCAAAAACGGAAAAAGAAATCCATGAAAACGCTGTAAGTTTCCCATCAATTCGATGCATATGATGAATGATGCATTTACATAGTAAACGCAATAATAAAGGACTGCAGCTGACGTCACCTCCACCGAGAGTTATCACATTCTACCATTGTAATTGGGGACAGCTGATCGAAGCTGATTCGTGTGTTCGTTATCATTGGTTTGTAATCGCTTTTTCGGATACGATGCGTATAAGCTTCAAGTTTGTCTTCGATTGGGAAACTTTTATACAAAGGATGTTCATAATCCGGCCCCGGACCTCATAATGTGCCAGTACATAATATCGAAATCAGCTATTCTGTTGATCGAGCATTCGAAGAGTATGTGATTCAAGATTTCGATCGGTCCGCATTCACAATTTGGGCCAAAGACCTCAAAGATATCCCTCAAATAAATGTTAAACAAAATGGTGCTAGATGGCAAACCTTGAGGAAGACCCCTGGACCAATTAATGTTATTCTGAGTATTTCTAATGAATATGTTTCTGTTATTTAGTATTTTTAAATGTGGCGTTGCAAATTTCTGTGGAGCAATATAATGCGAGTGATGATGTATAGGTTTTTGGTAAAGGTTGTGGATATTCACGGCATCGAATGCTGATTTGATATTCAGGAACAAGGCCATTACGGCATCATTTTGCACAAATGCTAACTTTGGGTGCGGTATTTTGCTCAAAGAGCAGAGCGTGCTGAAGTGGAGCAGTTATCACGTGACCAGCGAACGCACAGAGCAGTTAGACGCTCTATCAGAGTTCTTCAAATTTTAAATAAACCAATAAATAAACAAACGCGAATGAGCCTGCACCGAGCACACTTTTTAAATAAATGAACGGTAAATTCAAGCTCGGAGAACTCAGATTATATCGAACGCACGGTAAGTTAATAGAAAGTTCTCGTGCGTCAGACGCTACGCTAATACGGTAACGCTAACAATACGGTATTTCACATGGTATAAATAGAGAGTTCTCGTGTCGTCCCAATTTCAAATACCGTAACGCTATTTGACAAGTATGACAGTTCTTACGGTATTAGCGTTAGCGGAGAGCGGAGCCCGCTACCTAACGGGACTTAGCGGATGCCTTACCGTAACGCTATCCTATGTAAAAATTAGTTTACGCTCCATTTACGTCTGCAAGAACGGCAGCTTCTAATAATTTCTCCATGAAAAACACCACAGAAAAATTAATCAAATTCAGGAGTCTTCACAATAAATAAAAGTTAGAAAAAAAGCAAAAAAAAGTGGGTTAGATCACTCGACTCAGCTGTCAAATGTGTACAGAATAGGGCAATCCAAACAAAATGGTGGTCAATGCATGGCCAATGCCAAAAAATTGGCGCCATAAATTTAATTCAAGCAATTGTGACATTTTTCATCAAAAAACTGTTTTTTGTGTACTTTGTGGTTCTTTTAGATGATTTTCTAGCGTTCAAGAGGATAATTTTCGTATTCTAAGATGGAAAGTTTTTACTTAGAAAGAAATTATTAGTAGAAAAAAGGCATTGGCCTCCATTTTGAATTCCATTTTGACAAGTCGTTGGATTGCCCTATAAGGAGGTAGAGGATTTTTGCGCCTTCATGTCCGAGAACTATAAAATACCATGTAAAATACCGTATTGTAAGCGTTACCGTATCAGCGTAGCGTCTGAGACACGAGAACTTTCTAATATTTAGGTAACGATAAAAGCTAGGTTGTTGTGTACCTACGCTGGAATTGATCGATTCTATTCTTCATCATTATTTCCATGACTTTAAGGTAACAAGAGGCCCAAGATTATTGATCGGTAGCCTTCTGGAAGTCGGGGTTTTTCACAGGTTTGTTTATGGGCATTATCAGGTATTTCTTTCAAGCGAGGGAGCTCTTTTCCTCCTAGTAGAGTTGTATATATTGAGGAGGATCTTATTTGCATTGAAGAGAAAGTTTCTTATTCTATAGTAGCAAATCTCGTCAATTCCTGTAGCAGAGTCTTTTTTATTCCTTATGGCTGCATTGAGTTCGCTTATGTTAAATTCATGTAGGTATTTTCGATATTTGCTTTGTTTCAAATTCTGGGTCTATGTCTGTAACTGCCATGTTTTTGAGGATTTGAAATCTTAGGGAATTATTGGGGGTTTTGATTTTTTTGTTTGTATATTATCCAGAAAATTGTCTGACCTGGTTCCAGATTTCTTTGGTGTCCGAGCTTTTGTTCAGGGTGGAAGAGTAGTTTATGAACTTTTCTTTTTTCTTCTTTTTGAAAAATCTTCTGCTTTTTGCTATAGTGTGTTTGAGGTTTATATAAGGTCTGTTTCTGCAGAAATCACAAACCAGTCCGAGCGAATTTCATTGGTTGAAAACAGTCAGAAAACTAGTTTCAATCGATGAAATTCACTATTGACTGGTTTGTGATTTCTGCAGAAACAGACCAGGGTCCTTATTCTTGAAACAGGGGAGCAGCGTTCCCAGGAGAACGAGTGTTCCGTCTTTCTCAATGATATGCAAATCTATATATATAAAAATCAAAGTTCACGGGGTATCCGGATATGCGCTCCAAAACCACTTATCCGATTACGATGAAACTTTGGTAGGTTGTTATGGCCATCCCAAGGAAGGTTTGTGGATAGGTTACGCATCTCGGAAAAAGAAATTAATTTTGAATTAATTATTAATTTAATTGTAAACAAACTCATTCATTGTTCACATCACATAACAACATAACCCAACTTTTTTTGACAGCATGAAACAACGTTGCCATATTTCATTTATTTAGGCTTGCATTCAACCGACGTAACTTTATTATTTTTTGAATTCAAGAACGGCTGGACCGATATTGAATTAATACCACGTATCTCCATATAAAGCCTAGTAATCATAACTGCGAAATTCGCATTTTGTTGACATTGCGTTGACAATTTGACGTTTAATGCCTGTATCAAACGTCAACTTGTTGAAGCAATGTCAAAAAAATGCGAATTTCGCAGTTATGAGTACTTAGGCTTAAGGTGAATTAGATTGACCCAGATTAGATCGATTTGGATTCAATTTAAGTGAACTTCTTCTGATCTAGATCATTTTTTTGTTGATGAGGGTGCACTGATCCAGCTTGAATCGAACACAGTGTGGTTCACTTAAATTGAACCAGATCGATCTAATCCGGTCAATCGAATCGGCTATAGAGTAGAGTGATATAGGCTATTTTTTATCACGAAAAAAAAAAGTTCGGTTGCGTAAAACTCTGATACAC
Source organism: Ceutorhynchus assimilis (assembly GCA_917834065.1). NCBI lineage: Eukaryota > Metazoa > Arthropoda > Insecta > Coleoptera > Curculionidae > Ceutorhynchus > Ceutorhynchus assimilis. Next base: position 14,632,489 of record OU892281.1, read on the forward strand.
TGGAACGCCTATAAACAGCTCGGGGCGCTCTAGAGCAGCTCTGGAGTGCTTAAAATGCGTCACTGAACTCACTGGCAAGCGACTATGATATCGGATTTAAAAAAAAAAATTAAATAGAAAATCAACAACAGAATTTGAAAAGAAGTGTAGTATTTCAAAATGTATGTACATGCTGGCAACGCAGCGGGTCATTAGCTAGTGATAATATAAGTAACAAAGACGGAACACTCGCTATCCTGGGAACGCTGCTCCCCTGTTTAAAGAATAAGGACCCAGAGGCCGGATTCTATTCTACGAGTCGAGTCGAAATTCGTATCGAATTGTCAAAATAGCGATTCTATTTTTCGATTTTCCCATACGTATTAAAGCTTATTCTCACTTGCGCGAAATTCGCTCTTTTTTGATATTGCTTAGATAATTTGACGTTTGATAATTGATACACGCATAAAACATCAAAATGTCGAAGCAATGTCAAAAAAGAGAGAATTTCGCGCAAAAAACGCGAATATCGCGCAAGTGAGAATGAGGCATTACACGGTACGTCTGGAGCTGTCGTATTCGATATCGAGACAATTCGACTCGACTCGTAAAATAGAATCCGGGGGCTGTTTTCCATAATTTCCATGGAGGGATGGTTGATGCATTCTTTGTCCCACCAAGGGTTTCCTGTTCTGGGTCTGAGATTTTCTGCTGTTGTAGGAATGTGAATGGCCGCGTTCACCAGGGAATTTATTCTCGAAACCGCGCGAGGAACACGTTCTCATGAGAACGATTGCTCTGTCATTGTGAGTTTTATGGAAATATGGATACGGACGACGAAGACAGAACCTTCGTTCTCATGAGAACGCTGCTCTCACTTCATTTTCGAAACCGAGGAACAGCGTTCTCATGAGAACGATTGCTCTGTCATTGTCAGTGTTAGGGAAATATGAATACGGACGACGGAGGCAGGACCTTCGTTCTCATGAGAACGCTGCTCCCTTGTTTCGAGAATAAAGTTCAAGATACAAACGTTGGTGAACGCTTGTGATTGTTCTGCTGAACGCTATGTTCGATTTAGGGTGGGTATTATAAAACTACTTTGAGAGTTAACTTTAAGTTAACTTCTGGAATTACACGTATTTCAAAAAGTTAACTTCAAGTTAACTGTCAAAGCAGTTTTATAATACTGCTTTGACAGTTAACTCAAGGTTAACTTTTTGAATTACATGTAATTCCAGAAGTTAACTTTAAGTTAACTGTCAAAGTAGTTTTATAATACCCGCCCTTAGGTGTTTATAATTTTCAACACTTTGACTGAGTTTGGCTTTTTACTCTACGGAGCGGAACGTTGTGTATGAGCATGAATATCGTGACTTCATACGCTCAACGTAGAAGGGAACACTCTGAACGCTAAAACGAACAGGATCTTATCGTTTCGAGCGCGCTCAGAGTTTACAGAGTGTAAGCCGAACTCAGCCTTTGTGTGAGGTGAGTTCTAAATGATACAATCACTGAAGAGTTAAATTGTTTAGCTGTTTAGCACAACCAAGAATTTATCCAACGTATTCTGTTGGTATTTTTAAAGTGTTTACAATCCATTTTGGTTCTGGTGAACGCAGCCATTGTTAGCAGCTTCTTGTGTGTTAAAGTTTGTGTTCCGATCTAAATTTTTTGTTTTATTATAGATTCTGCATAATATGGGAGCCATCTTGCTTTCGCGAACTGCCTTTTGGGGTGGTACTCAACTCTCCATGCGTTCGGTATTTTGATCTGAGCTCTCCGCGCTTGAATTTACTGTTCCTTTATTCATAAAGTTTACTCTGTGCAGGCTCTTTCGCGTTCGTTTATTCTAATTTCAGGCACTCTGATTTAGCGTTCAACTGCTCTGTTCGCTCGCTGGTCACGTGATGGCTCCGCTCAGAGCAGCTTTCCAGTGCCTAAATTGTTAGAGTATCATGCTCCTGAAGTGTGACGCTCTTGAACTGTTCAACATAAGCAGCACTGGAACGCTCTCGTCTTAACCCCTACCATTTCGGACTGAGCATGGAAGGCCGAAATAAAGGTTGGTGCACGAGGGGGCAGGAGATAACATAAATTGTTGTATTCCTTACAAGAGTTTGAAACACTCGAGCTACTCGCTCCGGTGTTTAGTCGCCCCCCGATTTGCAGGGAACAGATGCGTGGTGCAACAAATATTTTTCGAAAGGAATAAGCGCGTGAAGCCCCGGAGCTGTTCCGGAGCTCCTCCTAGGTGTGAAAGGAATACAACTAATGAGTAGTTCAAGTGTACGACACTCTAATCACTGGAACGCGCAAAGTAATTGTTGAGTACTCCTGAGCTACTCAGGAGTAACTCAAATGGGTCACTGGAAAGCACCTCAGCTCAGCACGCACTGCTCATTGAACGAATATAGTGCTCCATATCTATTGTTTTAACTTAGAAAAGGATACAAAATCTAAAAGTAATATTTTCGGTGACGCTTGATTTGACAGCAAGTTGACATCGACATTTTTGAAAAGTTGAATAAACGGTTGTATTTATTTATTTGGAATTATTTCATTTAATTAAAAAAACAATTTTTCATAATTATTGTTTGTATGTTTTTTGTTTAAAAGCTAATTCCCGGACTCGAGTGACTATATGGATCCTGTAAATAACACTTTTTAATTTGTTATAGCTATAGAGGTACAGAGAAAAAAGCCTGAAAATTACAAAAAAACAAAAACAAACTTTTTGCTACTGGTACTAGGTACTACCAAATTTGCATATCAAACGAATTCTATATTCAGGACCATCAAATAATCAAATGGATAATCATAAAGATCTAGTGAAATGGTTCCGAGAGATGGGATACAATGGACAAATACCAGATAATCTTTTTGCGTACTTACTTTATATTCCATATCTTATGCTGCTTGTACTAATTTGTGTTTATTTACAGAATTTGCAATAATTCCACAAAATCTATATGGAAACAACTAATGAAAAACGTTCACCCTAAACAAGAAATAGAAACAATTAGAAGAAATATTATATTGAACAGGCTAATAGCCAAATCACTGAATAAACAGGTAAATGCAATTTTTTTTCTGTATCACACTATTATAAATCATCATTAATATTTTTACTAGAATGAATTTGCAAACAAAATTGAACAAGTTGAACAATTCAAGAGAAAAATGTCATCTGAAAAAAAGCTAAAAACCATGGAAGATGTTGTCCAAGAAAAGAAGCACGAAGTAGAACAACTTTCACAAAATTGCAGAATAAAAAGTACGTACTTATACTAATTATACTACAATATTTGTGACATTAATTTTTGTTTATAGATATGTCTTTGGATGTTTTAAAGAAAAAAGTAGAAGAAAACAAGCAAAGAAAATACTTGCTAGATTCCAAAAAGAAATTGCTGGAAGGGCAAAGTTTGCAAGCAAAAGAAACTATTCACGGACTAAAAAACATTACTCCAGTGGATAAAGAAGCAAGTTGCAGTACTGCAGAAATTACTGTAAGAATAAAATCCATGAAATTTGTTTAGAAAGTGTAGTATCTCTGTTTAGTATTTAATAGGTTTGTTTCTGCAGAAATCACAAACCAGTCGGAGTGAATTTTATTGGTTGAAACTAGTTTTCTGACTGTTTTCAACCAATGAAATTCGCTCTGACTGGTTTGTGGTTTCTGCAGAAACAGACCCAATATCTCTGGAAACTATAAATCATTTTTGAATCACTGTATTAAATAAAAAATAAAACGCAACTTTCATAGTCAAAATTAGGCAATGTCAATATCTGAATACCGATTAAAAACTGAACACATCCTAAATATAGGTGAGTTCTTGGACAGATTGGTTCTGGGAAACGCTAAATATATAGAAACTGTTTGAATTCCGAGAATAGGCTTCTTGCATCAAATTTTTTTATTGCTGATTTCAATAGTCCAAGAAAAATAAGTTAACACGTGTTTTTTTTTTTTCTTCTTAGTCAAAAATTGACGGAGATACAACACTATGAAATATGCCTATGACGTCACTTATCATATAAATTAGTGAGGTCGCACATGCTCAGTATATCTATATATACAAAACTTAATATTTGTATAACTTCCGGAATAATCATATTTGGGCGAAATAAAAGAAAAGTAACGATTTTTTTTCAATTTCCTACAGTTTGCAATAAACATTAATCAATTTAATTTTCCATGCAAGTACCCTATTGATTCGATTTATCACAAATGGTAGCTGGCCAAGAATATCAGGGCCATCTATTTCACCCTTTAGCAACCTAAACATTGAGCAAAGAATTATTTTGAATCTTCTTTTCTTCAATGACACTCTTCCAAAGACGCCCAACAAATATTCATTATTACAACCATTTACACTCATATTTCATGTTGTACCTACAGTTATTATAACTGAAATTTTCTGCAATCTAATACCAAATAAAACTTTTTTAGGTCACATTAGAAAAATGTGTAGAAAAACTAAACAAACACATAATAGACACTCAAAAGCTCCATATTAATTCATCAGTCTTTATTCCAAGTGCGCAAAAGAAAAATCCAGCTGCAAGTGAAACCTCAATAGCCACTTACCTATCGATAATTGAAAAGCAAAATTTCGCTCAAATAGAACGCAGTTGCAAAAAACAGGTTGTACAATTAAAACTTCCAGCTTCACATCCAAAAGTGAAACATAGATTATTTGATACTCCAAAAATAATTGTAAATGAAGAGGGTAGTTCTGATTCAGGCATAAAAGCCTTCTCAATTGAAGAACAAGACGAACTCAGTCCGATTACAGTAATTCAGAACCCTAAGAAAAATAAAAGAGAATCTTTGGGACTTTTGCCAGATTCCTGTCTGGAAGATGTGGCAAATAACGAAAACTTTCTGAATGTGAGCGCGTTCAGTTTCAAAGTACCGCAAACGACGAAGAAGGTCAAAAAACCAACCGAAACTATGGAATCTGAATTGCTATATCAGAAAAAAGCAGTTAATTGTGAATTAAAAAAATTATTGCATAGTAATGATAGTGAATTGATATACGAGGTTTTACAGAAATCCATACAAAATGTTGTAGTTCAGTTCACCAAGATTGTGTCTATGAAGCAAGTGGAGGAAGATAGGTGAGTTTATGATTTCTGGAATCAACCAAAATATAATTATGTACCAATAAATTTCAGCCAATGCAAGCTTAATGAAGTTGATTTAGCAAAACTAAGGTTTATCCATGTCCAAACCGAATTCAATATAATTGAGCAGAAAAAGGCCATGCAAGGGTTACTTGAGAAAATTTCTAGAAGGAAACTAGATATTCTGGTAAGCATAATCAAATTGTGTTCAATTTTATTTTGTGACAATTTTGTCTAGTCACTATTAATTATTAAGATACATACAAAATTCTTCAATTAGAAATTATGCATCAGTCATTCATTTCTGCTATGGTAGTTGCAATGAGAGCAAGTTGAAACTTTCAGGATTTATTAATTGAAGGTTTTACATTATCCAAGAGAAGTTGGAAGTTGATATGAATCTCACAACTGAATTTATGAATTTTATCCCTCATTGATGCTTAAAAAAAATCATAAAATTCTTGTAAAATCACCTACGAGGGTATCTGAAAGATACTTTAAGTCATCACAGCTACTAGAAACTTCCAAGATTTATTAATTGGAGTGTTTTTATTATCCAGAAGTTGATATGAAACAAACATAAGTGGAGTTACGAATTTTATCTCTGATTGGTGTTTGAAAAAATTATAAAATGTTTGTAAACTCACCTATTAGGGTTCCTGAAAAATATTTTAAGCCTTCACAGCAACTTCCAATATTTATTAAATGGACTTTTTTCATTACCCGAAATAAGGCACAAGTTGCTATGAAACTCACAACTGAAGTTACAAATTTTATCTTACATTGATATGTTGAAAAAAGATTCTTAAATCACCTATGAGGGTTCTTGAAAAATACTTTGAGCCATCACAGCGCCTTGAAACTTCCAATATTTATTAAATGGAGTTTTTTCATTATTCAAAACAAGGTAGAAGTTGATATGTAACTCACAACTGAAGTTATGAATTTTTCATTGGTGTTTGAGAAAATCATAAAATTCTTGTAAAGTCAACTATAAGGGTGCCTGGATAAATACTATCAATTAATCAATAAGACAAGATGCATTGCTAAAACATTATTTTCTTTTTTCAGAAAAGTATAAATCCAAAAGAAAACTATCTGAAAGAACGTCTGGAACTCAGTATAAGACAAGTGGGACTTCAGACATGCCACTCTGCATTGAAAAGGGAAATTGATTTGATAAATATTGTGGAGAATGACGATAATAACATCAAAATTTTATATGCACGAATTTCGAAAATCAAAACTGAAATTGTAAGAACATTACTTTTTACAATACAACAATCGATGACCTTATTACCACAGAGGATATTTGACGAAAAAATGCTCTATCTATCTGTGGTAACTATTGGTCATTGAGCATAATACAAACAGTATTATGAATATCCAATTCAATTTTGTTAATTTTTTAGGCCAACATCATCCATTTGCTCCAACTCACCATGGATGAACTATACAGATGTCAAAAATCTATAGTAGAAACCAGTGACTTAATTCTAAACCCTCTCTGGCAGTTAAGATCATTCAAATCCGACACTGACTGGTTGAATCCGTTAACAGAACCAATTTGGACTAGCGAAATGAAAGTTTTTGACAAATTTCCTTTGGAGTATCAAAGAAGGTGCGCTTACACCGAACCAAAAATTTTCTACAGAAATTTATGTACTGATAACTATCAAGCATCAAATTTATTGAGTGAGAAGGACTTACAAATGCTATCGATAGTTTTGGATAGTCCTTTCAATCCACCAGAAGCAATTTTATTGAACTTTCTTAGAGCCCAAATAAAATGTAAAGTTTTGATGTCAATTAGACAAAAAGGAGGTGTAGTGCATTATAAGAAAAACTACTCGCTTGAAGATTTGCAGCAGCAAGAAAGTTATCTTCAATATGCTTTAGAACAGTTACGTAAATTAATGTTTTCCACTAGAGCAGAACGTACTCTTTCTATGGGAAGTTTTATAAAACAAGCCATGGACATTTGGTGCGAAATGCCTATGAAAGACTTTATATCTGAGTCAAGAGTGTTTCAAGGTAACAATTTTCAGTTTTATCAAAATAAACTTAAAGCATTGATATAATAGATAATTGTTTTGTAATTATTGTACATAAGTAGAGATACAAAAATTATATTATTACATTGTCTTCTTGGGGTTATGAAATTTTTAGATCTTCTAAAAGCTCTGAAGTTTGGTTGACCTCTTCTTGTTCTTTTAACTTTTCTGATTCTTCTGGTGATTCAATCACAGCTGTATTTTGGCGTTGCTGATGGCGGGGTTGTCTTAATCCTTTTGGTAGTTCCAGTGGACAGTCGTATGAAAATATATTCTCATTTCTCGAAATACTGCTTAAAAGCTTAGTCAGCGAATACACTGACAGACTAACTTCATAAATCCTAAACCTATAAAAAATAAATCAGTTAAATAATCACACTAATGAGTTGCAAAAATTTGTTTTAGGAAACTGTTAATATAAACCTACGAAAATGTATATGTCTAATAATAAAAGTTGTACAGTAAAAAATCTTAAAATTAAATAAAATACTTCTTTGTAGGAATTGTAGTAGGTGCAGGTAGTTTCTCTGTATCGAAAACGTCTTCATGTAATCTTTGCTTTTTAAAGTGGTTGTCTAGTTCGTCGTCTGACTCAGGATTTATTCGATTAACGGTGGATGTCACTTCCGTGCGGGAGATTTTTTCTTGGTTCTCACATGTTTCTTTACATCTGCAAGAACTAGTACAAGATTTCTGGAACTTTCTGCAGCCGCATCTGGAAGATTTGCAGTTCCATCTGCACGTGCAGCCACCATTCGGTGAACGTTTGGACCTTGTTAGAGAGTCTTCTTTAAATGTTGTGCCACTTGCGCCGGTCTTCTTAGGTCGTTCTGAGCCAGCCAGATCGACCAAATGTAGTTTGGCAGTCCTGTTTTGATGTTTTTCAACTTTATGTTGCATCGCAAGGTTAATGGTAAAAATTGAATGGCTTCTTGAGCTTGTGGCATTCATGTTAGTTGATGCAGTGGCTCGCCCGCGAGATCCTTTGATCAGGACATCTAGTATTTCTTGTGCAGACTCAACAGGAATTTCCGTTAAATTCGGAATATGGATGCCTTTTGTCAAATCCTCACGTATTTCCAATATACACTGTTCCTTTGATTTTTCCGACATAAGATCATAAAGAATTTCCCGGTACATTTTCACGAAGGAGACTGTGATAGTGAAGTCAAAAGAAAATTGATCTTTAACAGTGCTGAATATTTCGTTTACAGCTCTAGGGATGACACCCACGTTTTCGCCTTCGCAGTAGGCAGTTCCCATCGAATGAGTTTTACCAGAGCCTGTGAAGGCTTGTTCTTGAAAACGCTCACCGCTTTTGAGTCGCTCAGCACTTTATATGTATATTTACATTAAAAGTGCCGAACGACTAAGAAGCGGTGAGCGTTTTCCGGAATGAGAATACCGGCCCTGTGGCCAAACCTTGTCTACAAACAATGTAAGTGGAACACACACACACACAAATACCTGGTTACCTTTATAAATATCTCTCATTGGTACGAAATTGTAATATTCATAATACTCTTTCAATAGCATTGTGAAACTGGATTCGATTATGAAATCTAAAAGTTCGTATTCGGAACGAAAACTCTTGAGTTTAATATTGAAATTTGTGAGTCATTGCTTATTGCTATTTTGTTGACTGACAAACTGTGCGATTCTTTTGAACTGTTCTAGAACCGTCCTTTTTTCAAACTCGAATAGGCCCAGTAATTAGGTATATTGGAAAGTAGTTTTTTTTTCTTGGACTAGTTAAATTTAGCTATGAATATGTATAGGCAGTAGTTTGTTTAACATTGTAAATATATTTAGATGTAAATTATAAAAAAGTTTATTTAAAAATTATAATATCTTTCAAAAGGGTGTAAATTTGCTGTTCAAAGAACTTATGTATTATTTATTTCTGGTGCAATTATTAATGTCAGTGATTTGCAGAACAAGCTTACCAAATTAGGTTCAAGTTATAGTCCAGGAGGTGGCGCCAAAAACATGCAAGAGTTTTCGCAAGGCGGATATTTTCAAAATAGGTCGTACTTTAGTGCTAGAATGCTAGTGTACAGTCAGCACTCACAGTTCTGGGACAGCTGGCTCTGGGACGCGGGCAAAGTTGTAATTTTAAGAAGCATCTAAACTGTTTTCTCAAAGCTTAAAATTTATAGAAATTTTGCACATTATCTGTTTGAAGGTCACAGATAACGTATGTAAATCGTCAGACGTCTAGTTCGTTGCAAAAAGGAGGTCAGACGTCCTCAAAGTTTTTATTTTATGGCATTTTCTTCAAATATATTTGTCAAATACCTGCAAAAATATATTTTGACAGAACACCGAAGAAAATGCCATAAAATAAAAACTTTGAGGACGTCTGACCCCCTTTTTGTAACGAACTAGACGTCTGACGATTTACATACGTTATCTGTGACCTTCAAACAGATAATGTGCAAAATTTCTATAAATTTTGAGCTTTGAGAAAACAGTTTAGATGCTTCTTAAAATTACAACTTTGCCCGCGTCCCAGAGCCAGCTGTCCCGGAACTGTGAGTGCTGACTGTACACTAGCATTCTAGCACTAAAGTACGACCTATTTTGAAAATATCCGCCTTGCGAAAACTCTTGCATGTTTTCGACGCCAGTTCCCCAACTATTAGGGAATAGAAGAAAAGGTAAATGATTCAACAACATAGAAAGTTAGAAAAAAAAATGGCACATACAGTGCGGTCGTAAAGTAAGGAATAAATTCAATAATTATAATTCTAAGCAATTTTTTTAAAAATCCTCCAACACGTCGATTTTATATTTTATCAAGCATTTTTCATAAAATAAAATTTTTATACAGGGTGGTTGCAGAAAAGCTGGACAGTTGGTGTGAAATGATAGTTCATAAAAATCCAAGACAAGAATGTAAAATCGGTTTTCCTCTAAAATTAACTGTTAAGGTTTTACAGCCTGTCAAAGTTGCAAAAAGTCAATTTTCAACTGTCAATATTTCCGAAACAGTTGAAGATAGGTATAGGATATGTTTCATGAAAAACACAGAATTTTATCAGAAATCCGAAAATGTAGAAAAAATTAGGGGTGTCCATTTAAAAAAATTAAGTTACTACGTGTCCAGCTTTTCTGCGACCACCCTGTATAATTATTTTATTTTAAGAAAAATGCTCAACAAAAAATAAAATTGACGTGTTCGAGGATTTTTAAAAAAATTGCTTGGAAGAATAATTATTTATTTTATTCCCTACTTTACGGCCGCACTGTATATTCAGAAATTTTGCTTTTTATGTTATTAGAATTGTATTTCTGTTGATGTGAATTTGAATAAAAAATATTAAATTATGAACTATTGTTTGTTTTGCACCCCAACAGATTTGTTTGATGAAACAAGAATAATTCAATGTGATGATAAATTCTGTTTCTTTTGCATTGTTTACGCAATAGTATTTGAAATTTAGTAAACTGGACTGCGACTGGATAATCGCGCAAACAAATAGAAATAGAAATGAAAATGATACCATAGGGTTGTCGAAACACACCTGGGTTTTCTTATAAGCTGTGCGTATATACGGGGATTCCCTGGAAAACGGTTCTCCACAACCACCAACGTATCACCATCGACTTAAGGCACTCAAGGTCCATTTTTAACAGCACAAGACATAGACTTTTTGAGCGTAAAACACGGAACTGATAAAAATGCAACGTGCATATCAAGTGCCATTGATCTAGTGTGTAAATCCAAATCTTCAACAGCTATCGGTCGGCGCAGGATCGTAGAAAATACACTCCTGTGTGCTTTACGCGAAATTGACATTCAAGTAATTCTTTAATAAGAATGAGAAGAAACCAAATTTGTAAATAATGTTGCGTTAACATGCATAATGTCCATTACAAAGTTAAAAAAAAAGAACTTATATTTTGTATTCCAGGAGTGTGTATAATATGGACAGTTTTGGACAGAGTTGTTGTAAAGTCTTAGACAGGTTTTGAGTTTTTTTGAAATTCTCAAACTTTTCTTTGCCACATAGAATTCTGAAAAAAAATACACCATGTAAATCCGTGCTTTCGCTACAAAATGGCAATTTTAGAAAAACCTTTGAAAGACCAAAGTCCACTGGAAAAAAATTGAACATATTTTTCTTAGTGGTCAATTTCAATTCCTCAGATTTTTTTATCTGAAAATAATTATTTCGCAACACTGTCTCTGTGCGAAGACGCGACGAACGTGGATGAGGGTCAACTTCAATGTGGGATCAGGGGTAAAATGCGCGAAAAGTCCGCGCTAAAACCCATTTTTTTTTCCTTAATTTTTTTTCTAGATCGAAATTGAAAAATCTGTCTCCGTTAGGTTTTAGCCAGTATCCCAAAGAACAACTATTCCAAATTTGAGAATTCTAGCTCAAGTAATAACGTCACAATGGCGTGGAAAGACATATAAACTTCATAAGCAAATTATATATGTATGTGAATAATTGTTTTGTAATTATTGTGTATTAATACAGATACAAAAATTAAATTACTACACTGTCTTCTCGAGGTTCTGAAATTTTCAGATCTTCTAAAAGCTCTGAAGCTTGGTTGATTTCTTCTCCTTGTTCTTTTACCTTTTCTGATTCGTCTCCTGATTCAATCAAAGTCTGTCCGACACTTTGCGCAGCTGTATTTTGGCGTTGCTGATGGCGGGGTTGTCTTAATCCTTTTGGTAGTTCCAGTGGACAGTCGTAAGGTTTTTCAAAGACATCGTAAGGAATAAAATCGTGAGGTACTGGCCAAACCTTGTCTACAAACAATGTGAGTGAAACACACACACACACAAGTAACTGGTTACCTTTATAAATATCTCTCATTGGTACGAAATTGTAGTATTCATAATACTCTTTCAATGGCATTGTGAAACTGGATTCGATTATGAAATCTAAAAGTTCGTATTCGGGAAGAAAACTTTTGAATTCTTTTGCGGCTCCCGCACTTCGATCTGACAGAGTTGTTGATGGGATTACTTGAAGAAATGCAGAATCCACAGTATCTTGTGTACGTGAGGAGCCCTCACGGGAGCTCAAACTAAGTGCGGACTATAAAATTATGTAATAGAAACATTGTGAGAAATAAATCTGCTCTTACCATTCGACTAGCGGCAGTCACTTCAAGTTTTTTTTCCGTAGCGACATGAGTAGTTGGTTGGCCAAAATCCTCAACGTTGACGCTAATTAACGAATACATTTTTTTAATGCAATTATAAACGTGCCGACCAGATTGTTCAAAGTCTGAGTTTAAATCTAATTTTTCTAACAATTTGGCTGGGATGCCTGTTATTGACATCCAATCTTCAAGGAATCGCTACAAAACCGACCGATAAATAGAATCTAACATTTGAAGCCTAAAAAAAAATACCTGATTTATGTTTGAAGCGTGTAACAATAATTTAATTTGGCCCAAATATTGGAAATAGCTTGAATTTGGATCTATAAGCACTCCGATGTGTTTGTTGAGGCTATCTTCATCACCCTGAAAACAATAATTGTGACAAAAAATGTCAATTAATGTTTTGGTGTCTTACCTCTACCATGTGCACAAAATAGCGTGGATAAAACAACAAAAATCCGGATAGTGTTTCGATACAGTATCCTTCATTGCATTTCGTGATTATAGAATGAAATGAGACTCTGCATTCGTCGTAATTTGGAAAATCGTGGTTCCCAACATATATGATTCGATGCAAAAAGGTAGCCTATGATGTTATTGATATTATATATGATGGCATTGCACATAAAAAAAACTTACCCTTCCATAAAGCTTCAAATTATCCAGCAAAGTTTGATACAAAGAATGTCTCTCTGGTTCTGATGTGTCACCAAAATCATCGATATTTATTCGAGGTTTCTTTTTGGGATAATTAACTTTTGGTGCTTTTTTACTCATATTTTTATCTATTCGATTTAATGAAAGTATGACTAGTCTGACATTTAACAAAGACTAATTGGTTGTCAAGGAAAATATTATGTCAATACCTTGAGAGAGGTAAATCTTGATCTTTTGCAAAGTGCCTCGTTAGAGAAGAAAATGGCAAGAGTGTCTTTCTGTATCAGAGTTGTTATGGAGTCTCAAACACAGATCCGCAATTTATTATTCGATCCAGCTGGCCTTTTTAGATTCTTCAGAGAAACTTTCAAGGCTCTAGTTTAGCTGCAAAAGTGCAGTTGCCAGTTACTTTCCTCTGGTTGGAGAAGTTATTTTTTCTACCAAGAAAATAGTGAACTCAATAGTAAAAAAACCCTATATTTGGGATAATTAGAAGAAAACAAATAAATAATCCTTTATTAAAAAAAGCACTTTATTGAAAATCAAAAATACAATTGCGTCAATGGAAATTAAATGAGCTCTAGCACTAAAATTCGAATTTCAAGAGATCCAAGTTTAAAAAAAACAAATACACATTATTGCAGTTGATAAATTAGGTAAAACTGTACAGTAGTAGTGTCACGACTGTCTTGTAATTATCATTATGAATAAATGAAACATCGATCCTTTTTAGTAGTAAGTAGGTCTATATTCTATATTTTTTTGTCCTTTTGTGTCAAAATGTCTTGTAAGGTTTTCTAGAAGAAAATAAGAAAATAAATACAAGTTTTGGCACAAAAAAAAAAGTGGAATCTACAAATAGACCGTCAGCTAATGATAGATTTTGCTGACCGATTTCCTCTCTTCGGGGATTTCAAATACTGAAAATGATGGCCGGTCAGCTGTTAAGGTATTTCTTATGGCCGCTGCAAAAGGAAAGTAAATTTTTTCATATGCCTAGCAGACGTCTGGTCGCTAAATTTTTATTTTTTGAGCTCAACACTGACATCATTTTCAGTGGTTGAAATCCCCGAAGAGAGAAAATCGGTTAGCAAAATCTGTTATCAGCTGACGGTCTATAATATGTCAAGTTAATGGCTACTTTGATACATTTTGAACTTATACGTGGCAATATTCTTTGTTCTGTTTCTGAGACTTAAATTATTGTTAGTTTTCGCCATTCTATATGTGTAAGGTGAGTTCTAGTTAAAACACAGTCATTGTTGAGTTTGATCCATAATATAATGTCTCTTGTTAAGTGAACAAAATCCAGTCATAATGTCCTCTTCCAATTTGTGTTTATTAATTCTCCCCCATTGCCCGTGTCAAAATGTTACTTACCCCTTTGGCTTATCCAACACACAATAGTAACATTTTTCAGAAAAAACTAAAACACATTGATACTTACTTACCAGGGCGATTCAAGCTTCTGCCTTTTTCTCGGCTCCTCAGCCACAATCACTTTCAACCTTACGCCATTCACCTCAGCGCCATGAAGAACCTACAAGAAATTATGTAAATAATCAACAGTATTGTTACTATATAAAGTCTTACACGGATAGCTTCTTCACAAGATTGACGATCGCTGTATCTGGCATAACCACAATTTCTGTTTGGTAACAAGTAGGCATCAATGAGATTGCCAAAACGGCAAAATACATCTTTGAGTACTGAGTTTGATATAGGAGTGGTACACACAATGAAGCACCTTGAAAATAATAATGATATCAACAAGTTATTTATAAACTAGTATTTAGTATTTACCTTGAAACACATTCATCATCAATGCTAGAAAAAGGTTTTGGATTGGGAAGTTTTGCACTGCAATGAACTGATGAACCTCCAGAGTCTGATATTCCTTTCAGGTTAAGAATTGTAGCTAAAATTTGAAAAAAATATTATAAAAGCTTCTAAGGGAACACCCCAAAAATTCTTACATGGATCTAATCCAGCGGCCTGTATCAAACTCGAAGCTTGAGCGATTGTCTCTGCTAGTTGCATGATGTCCTTCTTTTTCTCTTGGGAATCTTGAGGCATTGGAGAACCATCAAATACGGGCTTGACGATTAAACGGAATCCAGGAGGGTACTCGAAACCGTGCAGCTTGTCTTTTGCATGTGCCGCCCATTGGGGGCTGGCATAGACGATTTCCCCTATGGCCCTTGCCGGTTGCATATGACCGCCTTGATAACGAATTTCACAGTAATCCAAACCTAAACAAATTGGAATTTTAGCATTGTAATGCATATTAATTATGTATAATAAATGTATTTATTGAATATTGAATTGAACTGTACATCTGTAATGAAAACCTGTACAATTCTTACCTGGCACAATATCAAACAATTTCCACAACTGATCCTGATTGATATCAGGACTAGCAATGACTGTGAGCTTGGTAAATCCTTCATTGATACCAGAAGGTCCTGGAGCATCCATCGGAAAACTATTAAAGCTGCTACTCCTGGAAGCAGGGTTTGGTAGTAGAGGCGAAGGTCCGCCAAAGTAGTCTCGCTTTTCACCACCTCTCCTCTGATTCTGTTCTGAGCTTTTCGGCTCGGCAAATACTGGCTTGTACTTCCTGTCGCACTCTTCGAAAGCCTTGGCAGCATCTGAAAATCTAGTTAAAAAAAATAATTAAACAAAACATTATTTAGGAGTAACAAAATTGAATACCTGTTATATTTGACATAGGCAATGCCTTTGCTTTCTCTTGTGTTTTTGTCCTTGACGATGTTGATGTAATCAAGATCTCCAAAATGCTGAAAATGCTCATAGAGGTCGTCTTCTCTCATTGTTTTGGGGCAAACAATAAATAGACGTTGCATTTTTTCTTCTTCATTGCCGTCTCGTTTAGCTCCCTGATCACGACTAATAATTTAAAATATCACAATTTATTGTTAACAAAAATGGTCTTTTAGGGTTTTACCTTGCAGCAATCATAACTTTTATTCTTCTGGTACCAGTTACTAAAGCGCTGCCGTTCATTTTTTCCAGAGCACAAGCTGCTTCTGAAGTTTTTGAGTACTTTATGTAGGTTATACCTAGAAAACACATTATGCTTTATACTGAAAAATTAGTAGTTTTTTAGAAGTGCAATGAAGAATTTTTGATTTATTAGTTGCTTTTTATAAAAATACAATTGTCATTGATTGGTCAATGGAAAAGTCTCAAAATTAGTGGCAATTTTTCCTACCTTTGTACTCTCCAGACGCTTTGTCGTTTACCATCCAGATTTCCTCAATAGAGCCAAACTCCTCGAAATGCTTCCTGTAGTCATTTTCGGTAAGCGTTTTGGGGCCTATAACGAACAGCCTCGACATTGGCGGATCTTCGCTGTTTGAAATTGAATTTCTTTTGTACATGTTTTGATTGTCCATTGTTCAAATGGAAATGGAAAAACTGTGGAAATAAATCAGTATGTGGAATCGGAAGAGATTCTGTTTATTCGGATGCCGATGACTCAAATATCTTGAAAAGATTGACAGTTGACAGTAATGACGATCGAATGATAGGATAATTCGATGTTGCCAGTTGTCTTTTTTAGCTTTGTTCGGGTTGATGTTATCGGCTCTAGGGTGGCCAACTTTGTTTTCAAATTTTTCTGGACGAGGATAATAAAATATCAGGACATACGGTATAGATTATGAACATTTTTATAATTGCAGAAAAAAATACCATTTACAAACTTAAATAAACAATGTGAAAAATTTTGGGTTAATTTTCTTCGCTTTTCCATCCACAGACACATTTCGATCTAACAGATCTCATCAGTGTGGCTAGGAAAGCAAAGAAAGCCAATTCAAGTTTAATTCCTGTAGGCAAAGTAGAAGTAGTACGAAAATATACGAAGTGCCTACGGGCTGAATCCTAGTCTAAGATGGCACCACGACCAAAATTCGCTCTTCGTATTCTTTATTTGCAGTTCTGCCTTGATGTGTTCAATGCACAATCGATTACTCGCATCAGTCCAGAACGTCATCATTGGACCCAAATATAGAAATTACAAATTGACGTGTCTCGTAATACCTGGTGTGCGCGCGCAACTCGTGGGTTGCAGGTGAGCGTCCAATGAAAATCGAGTTTGTTACGGGCTTGCGTCATATTCGTATTCAGGAAAGAGTTCAGAATTAATCGTTCCTTCTTTCTTTGTAACGTGTAATTCGACAAAGAGCAAACTAATACTTTACGTATTACTCGAACCTATCGCAGTATCGTTTAAGGTTATGTTAGATTATTCTTGACATATTCCTTTGCAATTTTATTGTGCGATGTTGCCGGATGAAACATTTATCAAAATAAAAGTGCCATCGATGTTAACATACACTTTAAAGCTTTTTTTGTCTGATTTAAGGCGTTGTAAAACACTTGACAATATATCACTTCTTTAATGTTATGATGTTCGATTTGTAATGTCTACATTTGTTCTGCAACAATACAATCTGGCTACACTGCAGCCACGAGTTGCGCGCGCATGCCATTTTTTATTACTTTCTAACTTGTATTTTTTACAATTAAGGTCTCTTTTTCTATTCCTGCGAGACACGTCAATTGCAAAATGATCCAGAAAATTTTCAACTTAGGCCCAGTTGTAGCATCTCGATTCAAAACAAAGTTCAACTGAACTCAACTGGTACTTGAGCTTTCCCATTTAAAATACATTGCTGTCAGCTATTAATCAAATTCTATCATTTTTGACAGCAATGCATTTCAAATGGGGAAGTTCAAGTACCAGTCGAGTTCAGCTGAACTCTATATTTTGAACCAAGATTGTACAACCAGGGCCTTTAAGTATAAGGGTGGGTATTATTAAACTGCTTTGACAGTTAACTTGAAGTTAGCTTCTAGAATTACATGTAATTCAAAAAGTTAACTTCAAGTTAACAACTGTCAAAGCAGTTTTATAATACCCACCCGTCAGACATAATAAATTCTATTTTCAAGAAATGTACTATGATTCTCGTTATATACCAGAACCAGAACCAGGTATAGGGATGCCACCTTTGAAAATAAGTTGAACCGGAGAAAAAAAACCGTTATTGAAAAAAAAAAAAACTGAAAAAAAAATCCTACGAATCTGATAACAGATGCATTAGGTCTATACACAAGTCCTTCCCAACATCACCGGATGATGCTTCAGGTTGGGAATTAAGACTGTTGGAGAGGGAGATCCAAAGATATTACACACTACACAGGATAGGACAACCATGAGATAGCCTATCCGCATATATATGGCCTCTGTAGATCAAGTCTTAAGCACTCACCACGCCAAAGTACCAGTGATGACGTGGGCAGTGTGTCGTTCCTCGCCTGAACGTATAGGGTGTTTGCACCATAGGCTATGATGCCGCTGACTTTGGCTTTATGCTTATTTGGTTTTAGTACAAACAACATTCTAAAAAAACCCTTTTTAGATCTCGATTGCATTTTCTTCTTTGCCTATTATGTTATTCAAAATTAAATAAGATTTTTCATCATAAATGTATATTTTAAACTACGACCGCTGGCGCAAACAGTTAACGACACCGTGGATGACGTCGGCATGGTGCTACACTATATGACCTTGATTTCAAAAATCGAGGCCGATGAGCAATCCTGTAGTAGCACGTAAATAGTAGTGTTATTAAACTTTGGTAATATCCTTGCCTTGAGAGGGAGAGAGAGCAGGAACAGTATTGCGCTGTTTTTTTTTGTTAAATGCGTTTTTTTTTGTTGACTGGGTTTTACCCGAAAAAAAGGACCTAGTAATTCGGAGCCCGGAGACCATATGTGAAAACCCTTACTCCGGGTGAAACCCGGAGAGGTGGCAACCCTAACCAGGTAGCTGGCCTAATTTGTCAATATTCTTCACTTCATTAAGTTAAAAATTAAGTACAATAGGCGTCCTGCAATAGGCTGTTACAGGACGCTGGACAATGAACCCCAAATGGTGGACGTCCACCGAAATTCAGGACGGTTGGTTGGCAACCCTAATGGCTCTTGTTTTGAATGCTTTGAACAGGGACCTGCCCAGATTGCCAGATTCTCAACCTCAACCTCTAGTCGCAACCTATCGACCCCGACTTCCCATTGCCTTTTTACATGAAGTCGGGGCGTTACGTATCGACTTAACGATTGAGAATCCCACTAGACCGAAAGGAAATAACGGTTCCGTTTCGGTTCCAGTTCACAACGTCATGATAAATATCGGTTCCGTTGTACGGTTCTAAGAGAAATATTTGGATTCGGTTCGGATTAGGTTATGATGGCCCTGATTTTTGCTTTTGCTTCATGCATATTTGGTTAATCAGCAGGCTAACTTGAGTGACATCCCGTGTAATAAAGGAATTCATGGTCGGGATGTCACTAGCGGCCATTTTGGGATACGAGACAGGACCTGATTAACAATAATTTAGATTTTTCTTTCGAATAATATTTATCCTTACTAATTTATTTGACTTTGAAAATCATAACTAAAATTCCATTCTACACCGCACGCCTATGACCTCCGTCAGAAATAAACAAATAAATGAAAATGTCGGCGTCCCTGCCGTTTAATGACAGGATGGTATCCCCTAATGGCGGTGTGCGCAGAAAAGATGCGCGTGAGTGTTAGCCTGCTGATTGTTTTTCAGGTTTTAGTACATTATTTAATTTTTTAAAACAACCCTTGTTTAGATCTCGTTTGCATCTTCCTGTTGCCTTCATGTTAATCAAAATTAAATATTATTTTTCATCATAAATGTAGATATTTTTTACGACCTACGACCGCTGACGCAAACCGCTAACGACATCGTTGATGACGTCGTCAACGGTGCAACACTATATGAAAATCGAGGCCGATGAGCAATCATAGCCACTGAATTTTAAGGTGCTCTAACTATGGTGTTCCAAACAACTGTTGTTTTACTCGAACAATTCGTAGGTATTTTCTGTTTCTGACTACCCCCTCAACCTTTCCATGTTAGTATGAATCTCATGAATTCAATCCTATGTACAGTTTTTGAATAATCATACAGTTTTGTATATTTTCGTATGGTTCTCCCTTAAGCTTACTTTTCATGCATCTGTTTTTCCGGATCAACGGATTGACGGAAAAACGGATGCATGAAAAGTAAGCTTAAGTTTATACAGGCCAATAAATCTAAGATAAATTATGCAGGAACTTGTGATGTCACAACCGCCGAAATCGCAGTCTTCTGTTTGTTCAGTCGTCAGTGAATCGTACCCTATACTTTGAGTGGTTGCAATTCGCTCTAGTGAGATGGTCTTTTTGTTTTGGAAAATTTTACACCAGTGCCGGCTTTACCTGATTTACTGCTGGGTGCAATTTAAATCCCACCGCCTCAAGGTTCTTAGTTTTTAAAGTAACATCGATACATACTTTCTTCAAATCTCTATTTTTTCACAAACATATAGGTAGTAGCAGTACCTATGTGAAATTTGTGTAGAAAAATAATATTAATTTTTTTCAAAACAATTAACACCACGCAACCCATTAGGCCAGGGCAGCTAAATTTTTTCGTAACATAAAATTTAACAGCAAACTATCGATGCAGTATTGTTAAGGATCATTTATAGATGCTAAAAACCCAAAATGCAACAGCTAATTACTTTTAGGGGATTTTATAATAGTTATTTATGATATAAGTGCTAAAAGTGACATTTTATTTTGTGAAAAGGGAAGTTTGGGACACGACGCCGAAGGCGGAGTGTTCCATCCCTTTGAACAAAATAAAATCACTTTTAGCACGAATGTCATACACTATTTTTTCTACAAACGCACTAAAAGTGATTACTTTTAGCACTAGTGCTAAAAGTAATCACTTTTAACACCAGTGTCATAAAATGGCATTTTAGACACTGACAGCATCCGTTAAAAATGACACTTTCAGTGACGTTTGTAGAAAAACAATATTAAGTGCAAAAATAGGGCAAAATAAATATAAAAAAATTATCCTCAATTCGACAGACTGCTTTAGAAACATCCCCATTTTGCTCGACAAGGTTATTATGCCGAAACGACCCATCGGACCGGGCCCAAATTTGGACTCAATAAAGCCTGCCTCATCTACTATGTATGTGTAAAAAATTTATTGTCTAGCATGAAAATTAAAAAAGTTAGGAATTTTTTACGAAAATCTCTTTTTTTGGGGGAAAAAAATCATTTCTCGAAGACTAAAAGACCTATAGGGTTGTATGATGGCTCATTTTAAAGCTTGTTCAATGCTCTAAAACTATTGCCATAGTAGCAAAACCATCCGATCATTAGTTTTCGAAATACAGTGAAATAAACAAAAAAAGCCCTATTTTTGCACTAAATATTGTTTATAAAATCCCCTAAAAGTAATTAGATGTTGCATTTTTTGTTTTAAGCATCTATAAATGATCCTTAACAATACTGCATCGATAGTTTGCTGTTAAATTTTATGTTACGAAAAAATTTATCTGCCCTGGCCTAACAGAGGCCAATATATCGATTATACCTATTTTCTCAAAAATTTTTGAAATGGATTTAAAAAAGTGAATAAGTGATTATTTTGAGTCAAACCGTCTTTTCAACAATACTCAATTTGGTTTCAGATCTTCTATGTCAACTACGATTGCCATAAATAAGCTTATTGAACTGATAAATGCAGGGTTTGCAGGTGGCGATTACATTGGGGCTTTATTTTGTGATCTTAGTAAAGCCTTCGACTGTGTCTCCTCCAGGTTGATTGTGGATAAATTAAGACACTCTAAGTTTAATTTTGATAGTATGAAGCTCATTGCATCTTACCTGACCAACCAGGAATTAAACAGATGGTTGACTTTAGTGGTCGTACATCCGAACTTGTAGATGTGTCATATGGTGTGCCCCAAGGTTCGGTGCTAGGGCCGCTGCTGTTATTGGTGTACATAAACAATCTCGGTAGCTGCGACCCTGGTGCCGACTTGGTCGTATTTGCTGATGACACGACACGACTGTTGTGAGGAAGGGCTAAAGAACTTGAGGAATTGCAAGCGATTATGGGGGGGAGACGCGGTCGAAGATTACTGAATGGTTCACTGCAAATTCATTGAACCTTGAGAGGTGCTCTATTTTACTTTAGGCTCTCTCTCAAATGTTGAGTGTCCGGAAGCAGTTAAATTCCTGGGGGTGCACGTAGACTATAAACTGTTATGAAATGTGTTCATATTGATGAACTATGCAAAAAGATTGCCTCGGGTGTTAATGCACTTAAAAGCTTGGTGAGTGTGGTGTCTGAGAAAGTTATCCTAACAGCATACTACGCATGTATTGAATCTAGGCTTGCCTATGCATTGTTGGCTTGGGGTCATGCTTCCAATCTTGAGAGAGTTTTTGGGCTGCAAAGAAAAGCCATAAGAGCGATTGCTAAGCTCCACTATCGAGCTGACTGTAAACAGAGTTTCATTCGTTTAAATATTTTGACAGTCCCATGCCTCTATATTTTTCAATGTCTATGGTATACTGAAAACAACTTAGACAAGTATGAAACACATAGTAATATTCACGACCATCATACTCGAAATAGAGACAACATATATTTAGAATATCATAGAATTCATAGAGTGAAAACTGCACTTTCCATGCACCAAGGATGTTCAATTTATTGCCACCTTCTATAAGGGTTTTACCTGTAAGGGATTGGTGAAGAAATACCTAATCAAGAAGTGCTTTTTATTCCATTGATGAATTCTGTAGCAATGATTTCTCAGACATTCTTGATTGAACATGATGTGTCATCATAAACATGTAGTCAGTATTGTAAGTGATATTAATTAGATGCCTCAATATTTTGTATTTATATGTTTATTTATATTTTTTCTCCTGTAATTGTTTAAAATTTGTACCTGTTCAGTAAATACTTGTTCTGCATAGGTGAAAAACTTGACGAGTCTAAACATTTTTGTAATGTATTTTGGCATAGATAATTATTGTATTCTTGTATTCTTGATTCTTTGGAAAACCTTCCTATAGAGCCAATCAAGAGCCGGTATAAGTCAAAATTTGAACTGTTATCAACTCTGGATTCGCAAGAGAATTTTGCTGAGGGCATTCAAAGCTCAAGAGCCGATAATAATCAAAATTCCGAATGTTAATAAGTTGATATCGATCAAAATTTCTTCTTCCGCAGCTCCTAATTGGCTCTAGAAAAATTATCCAATGGAAAAAGAGCCACAGATAATCAATGTTTGAACTATTACCGGCTCTTGATTCTTTGGAAAACCTTCCTAGAGCCAATCAAGACCCGGTAATAGTCAAAATTTGAACTTTTATCAACTCTGAAATATCTCAAAGACACAATGAGAAGGCAAATCTAATACCTACTTAATTTGAAACCAAATAATACTGTCACAGCCTCTCTGTGACGGGGGGTGTAGGGTGAATAGATGGAGAGAAACTCGCTCAGTTTTATATAGAAAGGTGTATATTTGCTAAGAAGTCATTACGTCATGAATGCTCCAGGATGCATGCTCTTCCGTGGGAAGGGCCACACGTTTGACGCTACTTAGAAAGGAATGTCGGTTTAATGTTACATAGAATGTTAATCGCCGTTTAACTGATTCTCATCTAAAGGGGCTTTCCCAGGGTGGTGGTACTAACACTGGTTCAAATCTGTCTGTTGCTCGGCTTGGCCCACTATTTATATAAATTTATCGCTGAATTGCAATTAACATTCGATTAATTAATATGGTTGAATACCGGGTCCTCCATTCCTAAAGTAGCTAGTTGACATTACAAACAATTTTATTTCTAGCATTATTAATACAAATTTTTTCAATGGAGATTTTTTACAATCATTTCCTTGACTTTCAATCTGTTAGCTTTTCCAGTGATTGTGGTGGGAAATTCTTTCACAAACACCAACCCTTCGCGCAGCCTAAAATTCAAATTCATCAATAGTTTGTATGTACCTAACAATTATTTAAAAAAAAAACCTTTTATGGTCTTCAACTCTATCTTCCACATATTTAACCAGCTCTTCTTCTTTAACTTTTCCAGCACTACTTTCTTTTAATATTACCACACCCATAAGTCTTTCACCTTCGATTTTGTGCGGTATACCAATAACCATTGCATTAAAAACGGCCGGATGGCTAAACAGAACTTGTTCTATGTGACTTGGATAAATTAACCAGTCATTCCAGCTAGAAATTTTGTCATTTATAATTTGTTTTAAATGCAAACAAACCATTAAATACCCTAGCACTGCTTTAATCCTGTCGACAATAAAAAAACAAAAATCGTTATCAAAATAAACCAAATCTCCAGTTGCAAAAAATCCATCTTTGTCAAAAGACGCCGAAGAATCTTGATTGTGAAAACCGGTAAATAATTTTCGACCCTTTAAATATAATTCTCCTTGTTGATTTGGGCCACAATTTTTGCCAGTATTCAAATCAACTACCTGAAAATAAATTTTCTGCTTTACATAATTAGAGAAATATTCTAATTACTTTATAGTAAAGTCCGTTTACTGGTAAGCCACAACTGTCAGGCTTTTCATGCAATAGTTTTCTGTGGTAGGGAATATTCTCATTGAAAATTGTATTAATGCCACATTCAGTCATTCCATATGTTTGCATTATATGGACACCTGAAGCAATTAAAATGTTTTAAAATTATTAAGCTAGAAGTGGGTCCAAACCTGGCAAAAGTTGCCTCAACTTAATCATATACTCTTTATGAAGTACATATCCTCCAATAGAAATTTTCAGCAAGCTAGAAGTATCCACTTTAGTCGGTTTTGGCGTTTCCGTTAATTCAATGCAATGTAAAGGAGTAAGCATTAGATGGGTGACCTAAAAAAAAATACTATGAATGTTCCAATTAATTAAATCAATGCCTCACTTTGTATTTCTCAACTATAAACCAAAGTTTCTGGATGCACATTTTATCTTGCAACAGTCTGCAGCCTCCATCACTTATAAAACTAATCATTTCCATCGAGGCACTGACCCAGTACCAATTTGAGGTTCTGAGACTTACAGAAGTTGTTCGGTGATTTGTTGGGTCAATGCTAAAATAGTTTTTTATAAAGGACCCAAAGTATACGGAAAATGTGTTTAGGTATGTCAGAATTGGCTGAATTTTCTATATAATGTAGGTCACGCCTTTCTGATTAAAAGTTACCATTGCACCAATCCTGAAAAACATTTTATTTACAATCATACATGTAATGTTGACTTTACTGACTTTTAAAAAGTTCGAAAATGTCACTTTTTTGACTTTTACTTTCGGCCCACGGGTCGAAAGTTTACTTTCGACCCGTGGGCCGAAAGTAAATGAAATTGTTAATTATTGTATTTTTTAGTTTTAATCCAAATGAAAATTTCAAAATTCGAATGATTGTAAATAAAATAGTATACATACCTCGGTGAAAAGTTTCATTACTGTTAAGTTAGACCGAGGCGCAGCCGAGGTCTAACTTAAATCTCTCGACAGTAATGAAACCCTTTCCACCTCGGTATGTAATATACTATTTCTGAGAAAATTAATTTCATAACGGTGATCCACATAATATACAAAATTCAGCCAATTCTGACATAAACACAATTTCCGTATACTTTGGGCAGGGTTTTGGATAGCTTAACGATATAGTTACCCTTCATGTATGAATACAAGAAAATAATAATGATTCAAGCAAATGGGTTTCGGGGTTCCTGTGGAACCACTACTGAAATGAATCATGCAAGTTTCTTGCAGATTTTTAATAAATAGTGGCTGAAATTCTTGATAAAATTGTAAAAATTCTGATTGAAATTGCAAACCAAACTCGATTAAATCAACCTCATAGTTGCACTCTTGGAAAACTTCCTTTATGATTTGCTTTGCATCATCTAAAATATCAAATAAACATCAAATATATACATAGGTATTTCGCATTTATAATTACGTATAACAAATATCAGTTTTGGTTGCACTTGTTTAACCAACTCCAAAATTTCATCAAAGCTCATTGTCGGATCTATGCTAAAAGTAACGCATCCCAAAAACTGGGCGGCAATTATTGGAATGTTCGCTTCAAGATTTTCCCTATTTGAACAAATGGCTATCAAGTCTTTTGGTTTTATTCCGCGTTTTTGTAGAGCCACGGCCGCAGATACGGTTTTCTGGAATAGTTGCTCATAGGTAAGGTAGTTGTCGTCAAAAGTATTTAACTGGAATTTGAGTTTTTTAATTGTTTCTTAAATTTCTAAGTTACTTACCAATGCAATTCTGTCACTATATTTTTTTAAGTACTCGAAAAGCATACAACCAATACCCCCGCAATTTTCATTAAATTGAAAATCAGGAGTTTTAATTATTCCATCTTCAAAAACTAGCATTTTGTCTGAAAATGTTCATCAGAAAACTTTCAATCGCTATAATGAAAGGAATCAATGACTTTGTTTATATTATTGAATTGATTGCCTTATCAATACCTATACTTAGTTAATTTATTTTAATTGGAAAAGTTGCAATTATTATTGAATGAAGAAATGTTCAAGATTGTTTATTATTCACTTTAGTGCTGTTACCTTTTTCCTGTTTTTGTTTATGCATTGTAGAAATAAACGTGTTGTATGTAAATTGTACAATTTTTCAATGTTTTTCCAAAACATCTTATCCCATAAATGTCCTTGGATAGTTGATTTGAAGAAAGTAACCTTTTCTGAATTAATTGTTAGGATTTTGTTTCTTTTCAAAACAAAATTAACAAACTTCCAAATGCTGCTAGTTAAAGTTGTCTGAGGCATAACTTTCAAATCAAACCTATTGTTCAATTTCGTCTACGCGCCCTGTAGGTATATAGTTGTAGGTTAAATTGGGTATTTAGGATGTCAAATCCTATTTGGGAATGGAAATTGATTTGTTTTTGTTTTTTTTTTTTTTCATTATTTTTGTTTTCTTTTATTCTAATTGAATTGCGCGTGCTATTTACCATATGTCTAAGAATTGATACGGCTTTGCTGAATTTGGCTTTTAAGAATGCGCGCGTTAAACACTAAAAAAGGATATCTGCAAAGTCCTTACACTGCCGACGAGTAAAGTCAGTAAAAATAATCCGTCCGTTTCATGTGGTTCGAAAAAATAGACCTGCGGTTTTTTCGTTTTTCCGCGACCGGTTAAATCAAGACGGTTTCGCTTGCACTCCTTCGCATTGGACTTGAACTTCCTGAAAGAGCTGGCCAACTGAGTGGAGTTTGGAAGTAAATCCAGGTAAGGTAAAAAAATAACATTTTCAGTTTCGATATCTTTCAATTTCAATTTAAAATCTTTCATCGATTACCATTCAATCAGCAACCTGTGGATTTTCCAGTTTTAATATCGCACACCTTCAGCTCGTTAAACTGCAATTTGTTGTTGAGAGTGTTTGCAAAATTTTTCAAACATCTCATAGGAATTTATATCCGCTGGAACCTTAACAATATTTGCTTTGGTGTAAATTGGAATGTCTTTTGAGGAAGTCGCTTTTAGACAATCAGCTAAATTGTTAACTAGCTTGTCTTGTATAAATTTTATATCTAAGATTTATTACAATGGCGTCACTTAGTATTCCAGGAACACACATTCAAGGAAATATGGCCATATCTGAAGAAGTAAAATTCAAGATTTTATTGAAATTTTGCCTCCATTGTTTTTAAAAGCCAATACACTAATTGGCTCACTAAGTGTGTATTTGTTATTGCTTATAAAATACATTGAAGCACAATATAGATTTTTATCAACCAGTTTCACTTAAATTACCTAACAGTTATTTGAATTAAATTTTTCTATCTATACTGTTGCGTTGCATGGGATTGGCTGATTCATGGTGTAGGCGTAGCTTTGTGAAGGGTATCGCCGAAACATATAAAAAAGCCGTTTTCAGGCCAAAGGCAGTCAGTTCTTTTCAGGCAGTGATTGAGACTTCATCTCGCCTGTCAGCCCCGTTCTCGACGCCAGAGACAAGAACAGCTTTCTCCTCATTTGTTCGACAGAAGTGCAGTGACATGTACCCAGCACTTAGGAGCGCGTAATAGGCTGGCAACGCTTTGCTGTGGGTCACCTTGCCTTAAGCTGCGGTCGCAGTGCGAGCGGTTTACCTGGAGGATATTGTGTAGCGAGGCGCCAAGCGACCCTCCAAGGAACCCACTAGTGTGTTTCCGAAACATGTGATTGAACCGAATCAGCCAAACTGCAATCCTCCACCACCTTAACCAGCCTAGCGGCCCACCAAGCACACCACCTGGAAATCAGTCGTGTTTGATATTTTCAGCCAGGCGCAAGGCATAATTGGCATGGAAGAACAAATTAATTTCGGCTGTTTATAAACGGGAACCCAGCAGACGAATTAAGGAACATACGTGCTTAATTAAAGAATTTTTCAGGGTAATTTCGCATCTTCTTGTAAACTCGTAGAAATTCACCATCATAGTCTCTGTGAAAGGGATTAATAGAAATAAATTTTTTGTGAAGTATACTTAAAGGACTCCTTTCTTTCATTTGCTCTGCAAGTTATGCACCCACCTCCTCTTATTTTCCAGATTTACATATTTTAGATAAGAACTGTCACAGAGGAGAAGCTATATTTGGCAAATTTTGAAAGAGGCACGTTGAGCACTCGAAACTACAATAATTTTACAGTGGCAACAAGCCTAAATCCGCCCGACGCAGCGGAGCTTGATTTTCTACGCTCACTTTTTGCTGAACTCGAAGACTTTAGAAGGCAAAAAGAAGTCGAAGCTAAGAAAAGCTTATTGCGCGACAATACTAAGCACAAAAATGTTCAAAGTCAATTCATTCAAGATAAAATATTTATGCGAAAAAGTTTTATAGTCAATTCACTTCATAGTCATTTCAACATTGATAATGTCAAAATAAAACTTGTCACTACAGTACTTACATTTGAATTATCGCCCTTAAAATCACTTAATTATTCTAATTATTATTTACTTCAAAAAAGCTGAAACATTTACTTTTTTTTTAAATTCGAGTTATTTACTGTAATTTTTACTTTTTCCGAGGCCCAAGTTTTTATATTCGAGATAACAATGAATAAAGTATTGAGTCTTATTCTCGATAATTGATTGATTTAGAGCTCGCACATAATGTTGAACGAATTTAAATGTTCTTTCTTTCATAATTTTTCGTTACTTTTTCAAAGGTTCGATGTAGAGCGTTTTCCCGAGGCAACAAAATAAAAGTAACTCTTCGCGAATTTTATCCGCACTGACTGTAGACTTAAACTCAAGACTGAACTGAAGACTCAACTAAACAGACTGTAAACTTCTAAAACCGCTGTTTTTATATTTTTTCGTTCCCCCAAAATATTCCGGGTCATGTCAATTCATTGACCGTTCTTTCTCTAAGAAATATATTTATTTGTTTAAAACCGAATAATTATGTCGCAATTTCCTGGATTATCGGGGTCAACAGTTTTGGTATAGGAATGTGAGAACATATAAATCAATAAATCAAAGGATGCCGATAACTCGTGTCGGCCGTAAATCACCAATTTAATTACTTTTTCCTGGATTTTAATATTTTTATGGATTTGATTTATGTGATGACACACGCTTGGTGATTAATTAATTTGGGTCCAATGCTGATATGTCTCATCATTTTCCAGTTTTATTGATAGCGATTTGAAATATTAGAGATTCAATTTCTGATTATTTGATAACATTTAATTTTTACTGTTAAGACATTGTAAATTACGGGTGTATTTTTCCCGGGTCATTACAAATACTATTTTGCCCAAAGCTTTTTCCAGTAAACTTTTGTCATTATGGTTTCAATACATCGCCAAATACATTAAACATTGTTTGGTTCAAGCAAGTTATATCAGGAATTATGTGGGACATTATAATTATTGAGCTGTGTTGACTTATACAATTCGCTTCAGGATCCAGAGGAATTTTTTCAAATATATCTTGAGTTGTGTTAGTGTGTTTCAGCAATTCTAACAATGTCATCCAAATTCTTCTTGCTAAAGTAAAAATAGGAATATGGTAGCAGGGATATAGGATTTTGGCCACTCTTTTTTAGGAAGTTTGTAGCTTTTAAATAATTTAACAAAGCTCATTTTGAATAAGTGAGTGTAATGTGTACTGTCCACAACAGTTGGATCTTCACTGCCAAGTTTCTCACATAGCACGTTGCTGAAAAGATACTGATCTGAGGAGTTTAACTTGCCATATAATCCAGCAATTTTATTTTTACTGGGCCTTTTTCCTATAGACTGACTCTACCAAAAATTAGTTTTATAATTTCCTTTTTTGTTGGGGTGGTGAATATGGTGGATAGTCTTTTAAATGATCGCTGACTGCCAAATCTAGGGAGGAAGAGGTTTTTGATTCCAAATCTTTGTCGATAAGGCAAAGCCATCTAGAAACACTCTTAGATCTTGACTTGCTCTTGGACTTTGGTCTACTTTTAGATCTTGATATTCATCTGCACTTTTGGATCTCGATCCAGATTTTTTCTTGGGTCTTGCTTTACTGTTGGATCTTGCTCTAGATCTTGCTGGACTTTTTGATCCACTCTTGAATCGAGCTGGACTTTCAGATCGTGGATCTCGATCTGGATTTGGCTGGACTCTTGAACCTAGTTCTTGATGGATTTCAAACTGGGTAATCTTGATCTAGAAGCAGCAGGACTGTTAGATTTTGACCGCGTCGATTCTTTCCTCGATTTGGATTGACTTCTGGATCTGGACCTACTCCTGGATCTTGATGTGGATCTAACGCTATTATATCTGGATCTAGACTGTTTTTTTATCTAGATTTTGGACCTGCTCTTGTATTTGGACTGGGATCTTGATCTAGACCTGCTTGCTGATCTAGATCTCCTTTTGGATTTCGACCTGCAAAATCAAATGTGAAACTGAAAAGTCTTTTAAGCGCCCAACACCGAAAAAGTTGAAAAAAAAAAAAAAATGTGGAGGGGACATTTGTTGTTCAGAAATTGATGATTTTGAATGGTTGTTTCGTCTACGGTGTCCAATGAAGAACTGAAAATTATAAAACAACATTGAAAAAATTCAGATTTTTAATACAAAATACAAAATAATTTTTTTTATTGCGTTTTTTAAGATTTTAAAAAAATCGTTAAGGTGTTTTCAAAGTAATGAACCATAAGGAAAACTGTGAAAGTTTGGGAAATCCAAAAATGCACTGGTGTGGTGTAAGCCATCTGGGATATGCAAATGAAGCGAGGGATGAAGTACTTATTGAGAAAGTTTGTGGATTTCCAGGAAAGTATGAAGAAGTTGAGAGAAGTTTAAAGACTTATGGGGCATTGTCATTAACTAGCAAAATATGAAGTTTTCACAGAGGTAGTTCAATTTATGCAAATTCAAGAAAATATTGATGAAGTCAGAAAAAGTCCAAAGAATGTTTTTGGAAAATGTGGAAGAGGAGGTGGTTTCCCCCTAGGAAACATGTTAGAAAAAATTCAAAAAAGTTGAATTTTGTAAAAACTCAACAACTTGGTATAAATATTGATAAACCCAAATAATAATCATACAAACAAGCAACATTTCACTAATTTATTCACAAAGAAGAAACCAGTCCAATTGATGTGTGTACTGGTACTCATAAGCGCAACTAGGCTCCAAATTAGAGGGGTGCTGCAGCACCATTTTGAAATGTGTAAGGATGAATTTTTCTTAATTTTACTTGAAAAAGTCAATTTTTCAGAATTTTTCCTGTAGTAATTTTCCACTGGAATTTTGTTTCTGTCAGTTTTCCAGAAAAAAATTAAAATTAAAAGAATGAATTTTGCTTAAAAGTCAGTTTTCCAGAACTTCTCCTGGAGTGATTTTTCACTGGAAAATTTTGAAATTTTTATATAATGAGCTCCACACTTTCTTCTTTTTCCTGGAAAATTTTCGAAATTTTTCCTTTGCCAGTTTTTCAGAAAAAAATTTAAATGTAAAAGGATAATTTTTTTTTCATTTTACTTGAAAAAGTCAATTTTCCAGAATTTTTTATTGGAAAATTTTAAATTTTCCTATAATGAGTTCCTCAGTTTCCTTTTTCTTTTGGAAAAATTTCACAATTTTTGCTTTGCTAATTTTCCAGAAAAAAATTGAAATGTGAAATTATGAATTTTGCTTAAAAAAGTCAATTTTCTAGAATTTTCCTTGGAGTAATTTTTCACTAGAAAATTTTGAAATTTTCCTATAATGAGCTCCTCATTTTCTTCTTTTTCACAAGTTTTGTTTTATTAGTTTTCCAGAAATAAATTGAAATGTGAGAGGATGAATTTTCCTTAATTTTGCTTAAATAAGTCAATTTTCCAGAATTTTTCCTGAAGTGATCTTTCACTGGAAAATTTTGAAATTTTTTTTTAATGAGATCCTCATTTTCTTCTTTTTTCTGGAAAATTTTCACAATTATCTTTTTGCCAGTTTTCTAGAAAAAAAATAAAATGTAAGAAAATGAATTTTGCTTAAAAAAGTCAATTTTCCCTTAGTTTTTGCATTTTCGAAAAACTCATAATTTTCGTAATTCCCCCGTAACTTTTTCGTAATTTTCCCATAACTTCAAAATCATAATTTTTTCGTAATTCCCGTAATTTTTTGTACCTATTTGTAATTCTCCTATTATTTTAAAAAACTTCGTTATTTTTGAATTCCCCCCAAGTTTTGTAATTTTCATAATTTCAAAAATTCGTGATTTTCGTATTTCCTATAATTTTTGTAATTTCCGTGATTCTCTTTATTTTTATAATTCCAGTAATTTTTCGTAATTCCTGCAATTTTCCGTAATTTGCGTAACTTTTCAAAAATTGCGAAAAAGTGGGTGTCAAAATCGCAGGAAAGTGACGTTGGAATTACGAAAAATAGAAGTAAAAATTACAGAAAAATGAGGTTGGAAATGTTGGAATTGCAAAAAAGTTGAGTAAAAATGGCGGAAAAGCAAGGTTATAATCGAGAAAAAATGAAATTATAAATACGAAAAACAAAAGTAAAGATTATGGAAAAATTAAGTTGAAATTGCGAAAATGTGAGGCGAAAATCGCGGAAAAGTGAGGTTATACTTATTGAAAAATGAGGCAAGAATAACGGAAAAGTGAAGCAAAATTCGCGGAAAAATTTGCTGAAATTGCGAAAAAGTGAGTTTGGACTTTGAAATTGCGGAAAAGTGAAGGTGAAATTGCGAAAAAAAATTGTTAAAAGCAGTTATTTCTCAACTAAATTTCGTTATTTTTATAATTTTTCCTTAGTTTTTGCAATTTTCGCAAAACTCGTAATTTTCGTAATTCCCATAACCTTTTCGTAATTTCCTTAATTTTTCGTAATTTTCCAATATTCATCGTAATTTTTCTGTAATTCCCGTAATTTTTGAATAATTGCTGTTGTTTCTCAGATTTTCGTAATTTTTTAATTTCCGTAACTTCTTAAAATATTCAGTTACTTATTTCATAATTCCCCCTAAGTTTTTGTTATTTTCAAAAATTCGTAATCCCCGTAATTTTCAATTTTTTTTTTTTGTGAATTTTCATTATTTCCGTAATTTCTTAGATAATTCTCCCTATTTCTATAATTCTTCCTTAGTCATTGAAAATCTTGGAAAACTCGTAATTTTCGTAATTCCCGTAACTTTTTCATAAATCCCGTAACTTTCCAAAAATTATCGTAATTTTTCGCAATTCCCGTGATTTTTTCTTATTTCTTTCAATTTTTATATTTCCTGTAGTTCCTCAAATTTTCGTAATTTTGTAATTCCCGTAATTTCTCAAAAAACTCCGTTATCTTTATAATTCCCCCCAAGTTTGTTGTGATTCTCAAAACTTGGTAATTCCCGTAATTTTTTTTTCTTGGAATTTTCGAAAATTTTAAAATTCCCGTCATTTCTCAAAAAAATTCTTCGTTAATTTCATAATACCCCGATTTCCCCCATAGTTTTTGCAATTTTTGGAAAATTCGTGAATCCCGTAACCTTTTGTAATTCTTGTTATTTTCGTAATTTTTTGAAAATTGTCACAATTTTTTTAATTCCCGTGATTTTTTCATATTTTTCATAATATATGAATAATCCCTGTAGTTTTCAGATTTTCATAATTCCGAAATTATTTAATTCTCGTAATTTTCGTATTTTATTTTGGGAATTTTCGAGATTTTGTAATTCCTGTCATTTCTCAGATAATTCTCGTTATTTTCATAATACTCCTTTAGTTTTTACAATTTTCGAAAAACTCGAAATTTTTGTAATTCCCATTATTTTCGTAATTTTTTAATTTCCGTAATTTCTCAAAAAAACTCCGTTACTTTTATAATTCCCCCTAAGTTTTTGAAATTTTCGAAAGTTGGTAATTTCCGTTTTTTTTTTTTGGCGATTTTCGAAATTTTGTCATTTCTCAGATAATTCTTGTTATTTTCTAATTCTCCCTTATTTTTTTCAATTTTTGGAAAACTTGGTAATTTTTGTTATTCCCGCAATTTTTCGCGCTTTTCCCATCGTGATGTTTTCGTAATTTTAGTAATTATTTATTTCACCTTGTATATTAATGAATGAAATTTGAACAATAAATATATAAAACAAAATAAGTAAAATGAAAAAAAATAAATAAATAAATAAATAAATAAATAAATAAATAAATAAATAAATAAATAAATAAATAAATAAATAAATAAATAAATAAATAAATAAATAAATAAATATGTCAAACTTCGAAAATCTCTTCCAGTCCATAGTCTTCCCCGATGGTACCCATTACAGAGGCTGCGTTGCCACGCTGCACAGCTAAGCTGATCCTCTGAGTGATGAAGCTAAGAGACCGCTGACAAGGGATCTTGGAAGCAATCTCTTGGACCAACCTCTTAGCCTCATCGCCCCAATGTCTCTATGGCGATGGGAACAAAAACAAAGCGATCCTCCAGCTCTTTATATTTGATATGTTTTTTAGATTCAGCAAGTAGAGCAGCTGACCCAAGTGCTTTCGATGTTCTGTCTAGATAGGATTTTGCCAAGGTATGGCTACATGTTGCATCCCAAATCAGTTGCTTTCCCTGTTTCCATGGGATCAAAGTCATTCCATCCGCTCTCTTACCGTCATTTCTACAAATGCCGAGCGGCTCTAAAACTGCTGGGTGTTCAGCAGAAATCAAAGCACGCTTAATTATGTCATTGATTTGACTATGCCTGGAAGCACGACCTGCACTCTTTTTGCAGCTAAGCCCATGCGAGCCATATATATCTACTGTTTCGCCGCAAATGCAGGGGTGCTCCACAGCCACAGTAATTATTTGTATTTTCAATTTTTTAATTTTCAACTTTCCTAATTTCCAAAAAAATTCGAAATTTTCTAATTCTCCCTAAGTTATTGTGATTTTCGTAATTTTGAAAACTTGTGATTTCCGTTATTTTGGGAATTACCGTAATTCACGTAATTTTGGAATAACTTTGTAATTCTTTCCCGTAATATTTCGTAATACCCGTAATTTTTGTAATTTTCGTAGTTTTTCGTATTTTCTTTAATTCCCGTAATTTTTATAATATCTCATAATTCCCGTAAATTTTCGTCATTTCCGTTATTTTACTAAGTTCCGTAAATTTTCCCATTATTTTTCGTAATTTCCGTAATTTGTCTTGTTAGTTTTCGTAACTTTCCAAAAATTAGTAATATTTAAATAATTGACGTAATTTTGGAGTAACTTCGTAATCTTTTGAGTAATATTTGGCAATTCCCATAATTTTTGTAATTCCCGCATTTTTTTGTTATTCCGTGATTCTCGTCATGTTCTGTAATTCTCGTAAATGTTTGCAATTCTCATAATTTTTCATATTTTACGTACTTTAACGTAATTCCCGTAATTTTTCGTAACTTTTCAAAAATTATCGTAATTTTGAAATGAGGAAAAATAAGAATAAAATCGCGAAAAGTGATGATGAAATCGTAAAAAAAAGAGTCAAAAATCGCAAAAAAAATATGAGTCAAAAATTTCAAAAAAAGTGAGTTTAAATTCGCCGAAAAGTAAGATGAGATTAGCGGAAAAATGAGGATAAAGTCACGAAAAGTGAGGATAAAATCGCGGAGAATGAAATAGGAATCGCAGAAAAGTGAGGATAACATCGCAAAAAAAAAGTGAGACAAGAATTGCGGAACAATGAGATAATATCTACAGAAAAGTGGGTTTACAATCGCGAAAAAGTGGATTTAGAATCGCAGTAAGTGATGGTAAAATCGCAAAAAAATGAGGTAATATTTGCGGAAAAGTGAATTTAGAATCGCAGAGAAGTGATAGTAAAATCTAAAATTTCTAAATTATGACGTCATCGATGTCGTAAGTAGGTAAGTACAAAAAGTAAGAAGAAAATAAATAATTTGGTTGCACTGATTTTTTATATTAGTTTTAGGTAGTGCCACTGTAGGTAGCGCTATGGTGGGATGCCGAATGGGAGTGCTAATTTTTGCTTTAGGGGTGCTTAGCACCCCCAAGCACCCCCCTAGTTGCGCCTATGCTGGTACTACCAGCAAAAAGGTTGATCTGAGTCAAAATTTGTCTTTAAATGTCACCAATTTAAAAATTTTTCGTTACCAAATTCGTCTAATAATAAAATAATAAAACCGACGGCTAGAATGCCCATATAGTCATGCCATTATTGGAATGACAGTGAAAAACCGTACTTGGCAAACGTTGTACGAGCCCAAATATGGAAAACCGGTAAACATTACCATGTGGAATAACAAGGATTTCGAATCTACCGGTCGGGATTTAACGGTGCCTTCAAGATTTATGAAATCATGGAACGCTGTATTGAGTAAGTGAATCTTCGATTTCTGATAATCTTCAACCTGCCTTGTTTCTTATTCTTATGGGTTTCACTTTGTCTCTGTTTTTCTTTAAAAAATTATTTCAAGATTTCCTTACAATGAGGCTACAACCACGACAAGGAGCAGTCAGAAAGATTTATCATTTAGAAACGAAAAAGCTCGTTCGCTGTCTCGACGAAATAAAATCAAATGAAAAATATATTGCAGTGGGTGCGGAAAAAGTTAAATTTATAAAAAACGGGTAATTAAATATACAGATAATATTCCTTATATACTTCTGACAATAAATATTATTCTCAGATATTTAACTGAAGAAGAAAAAAAAGTTCGGGGTTTAGCGATAAAAGCCCCATCACAATGGCACCAAGGGCAAGGGCGTCATCTAGATAACGTAAAATCATTAGAAAACTTCATGGAAATGACTCAAAAAAATAAAAGAACAGTGATGTACGTAATGGTGTCTGGTAGGACATGTCAAACGCCCCTAAAAGTTGTACTAATCGAACGAGACCTTGAGGATCCTAAGGTACTTCTGGATTATTTGGCTTATCGTTTGGATGTCGGTGAAGGCATCAAATAGTGGGTAGATTTTTTTTTGCAATCAACATTTTTTATTCCAAAAACTTTATTTGTAGTTTGTGCAATAAACAAGGAAAAATAATAAAAAAGCCTTATAAACTAAAGCATGGCGAAGTATACATTGCAGTACCATTTAATGGCAAATTTATTAAGCAAGATTATTCAAAACTTTTTAAGGAACAATATCCGCAGAGACCGTCGTATATAAGCGATTGAGTTTTGTAATCAATGAATATACCTTTTTTTTTATTTTAGATTAGAACCGCCAGATGTCAGTTATGGCTGCAAAAGGAGAAAAAAGAAGGCACCTGTAGACACTGCAAGCTCCCCAGAATTAATCGGTAGTAATTATTCATTAATATAATTTGATATTCAATAATTTTTTTCTAGAAACATTCGTTGGTCCCGAGGATGTTGGAAAAAGTGAAGACCGTGTTGCTGATTTCACTACTTTTTCTGAAATTACCTTGGAAAAAAAGCCACTTCCATCAAGTATGTATAATGTTTTTCAAAGACCACAATTTCCTAGTATTTCTTTTTAGCTACACCATCATGTTGCGCACAGATGATGGCGTTGAACAAGAGAGTGTCCTTTCATGAGTCACATCCTGTAAGTCTATTTTTTATTTGTATTCTATTCATCAAAGTGGTAAGATTAGGAAATTTGAAAATGTTCATTCGATTAATTTTTCTGGCTCCCATTTCTTGCTTTGAAATCGAATTAAGGTTTTTCTTCAAGTGAAGCTGTTTTGTGTAAGAGTTTAGTGCTACAGAAATAGTGTACGATTTTTTATTAAATTGGTAAGTTTATTTTTCTTTAATTTGGTCAGATGCTTTCCTAATGGATTTATTTTTAGAAAATCAGTAAATTGAAAAATTCCCGATGGATGAATATTTTCATCTTACCATATCAGCACACACATTAAGGAATTCTCGATGATTAATTGTTTTATGTCAATAAGAAGCTCCATAATGGCATCATAATTATTTTGATTAGCT
Organism: Ceutorhynchus assimilis; assembly: GCA_917834065.1. Taxonomy (NCBI): domain Eukaryota; kingdom Metazoa; phylum Arthropoda; class Insecta; order Coleoptera; family Curculionidae; genus Ceutorhynchus; species Ceutorhynchus assimilis. The sequence goes on from OU892281.1 coordinate 14,670,793, forward strand.
GTTCTTTTTTTTTAAAATTAATTCCGGCTATTTTTTTTGGGTAACCCAAACTAACCCAAAAGTCGTTTGAAAAACACTCCTTAAATTTTTTTGAGGTATTTTTATTTGAATGTTCTGTCAGAATCCCGAATCGGTTGACCTGTTCAAGATAGGCTTTATACAGGGTGTTTCACGAACGTCGAAATAGAGGCGTTTTGGTGTATTTCAAAGTCGATTTTGAAAAAAGCTCGGCCGCGTCAATTTTCTATTCAAGGGGGAAACTCTTTAACCCCACCGGTGTTTTGCTAGGGTGCACCCCCTGGGTGGGGTGACTTTCACCCCCCTTTTTTAGATAGGGAAGATTGAAGATTGGGTCCAATTCCAAGCACTAAAAAATCTAGACGTCAAAGTTGACACCTGGGGACCCATAGTAATCCAAATGACAATTGAGAAAGTGGGACCCCGAAACCAGCCGTCTATATGAACAAAGTCTTGAGAAGCCTCACGAGGTTCCAGAGTTGAAAGAATTCATGAAATTCTTGGAAAGAAGATTCCAGTTACTAGAAACTATTCCAGGATCAAAACGGAAGCCCAGCTCAGAGAAAAAATACACTAACTCAAGCTGTCTTTTCTGCTAAGACCAACACATGACGTACCAGAAGTTCAAAGGAATTTCAGCACAGGAGAGAAACAGATATGTTCAAGAAAAACGCATCTGCTACAATTGTCTCAGCCATGACATCAATAAGAGATGTTTCAGCCACGCAAAATGTAGCATCTCTGCAGTCGTCAACACCATACACTCCTACCCATGGAAATACAGCAACAAAATTCCAATAGGCAGCCCAACTACGAAGAAAGACCGACAACTTCCCAACCGCGAAATACTCAACGATATCCACCACCAAGAAGAGTAGAACATTATCCACCAAGGGGCGCAATATCTAACCGCGCCAGTAGAAATGAAGAAAACGTCCTACTCGCTACTGCTCTAGTAGCAGTGAGCACATCAAGTTCTCCTCAAGTTTTGAGGATTCTTATTGATCAAGGGTCACAGATATCCATTATAACTGAAAAAGCTGCAAATCGGCTGGGATTGCCACGTCATAGCATAAGAGCACAAATCTCAGGAATTGGTGACGGAGAACCAAAAGTCTCTAAATGGTCTATTAACGCACAGATCAAACCACGATTTATGAGCACATTCTCCATGGATGTCAATATGATTGTCCTTCCAAAACTTACTCAATCCATGCCAAAACGACACCTATACATAAACTGCATAGATAGTTAGAAGAATGAAGTGCTAGCCGATCCAACATTCATGACACCAGGTGCAATAGATGGTATACTAGGCGCAAAGGAATACGCCAATATCATTTTAAACGGCATGCAAAAAAGTACAGAAGGCCTGTTCAAACAAAACACAGAGTTAGGATGAATCGTTTCTGGCCCAATAGCCTCCGGATTTCTCGCCATCCAACTTGTCAGCATGATCACTCACTATGAAGAAGATATAGAGAGCTAACTAAGTTTTGGGAAATTGAAGAAATAACCCAAGCGCAGCACCTAACAGAAGAAGAGCGAGCATGCGAAGAGATTTTCGAGGAAACCACAACTCGAGACTCCGAGGGTAGATGCATTGTTAGAATCCCATTCAAACAGTCAGCAGATGTATTAGGTCACTCTAAACCAAGAGCCGCAGCAAGATTCAAGAACATCGAGAGAAAGTTACATCAAGATCCCAGTTTACAAGAACAATATTCTGCATTTATGAAAGAATACATAGAGTTGGATCATATGAGGAAAGTCGCCCGACATGAAGTGAATCAAGGGAAATATTATATCCCTCATCAAGCAGTCATCAAAGAAGCCAGCACAACAACGCGACTAAGAGTCGTTTTCGATGCATCGTGCAAAAGCTCTACCAACATCAGCCTCAATGACATCATGCACGTCGGCCCAAGACTTCAACAAAACATCGCCGACATAATCCTGCGTTGGAGAAAGCATGAGATTGTGTTCTGCGCAGAGAAAATGTACAGGCAGATCCGAATTCATCCAGACGATCAACAATTCCAGAGAATATTATGGAGGGAGCATCCACAGCCACCAATGTATGAATACGAACTGACCACTGTAACCTACGGTACAGCCTCAGCACCATATCTGGCCATCAAGACACTACAGAAGCTTACAATCGAAGAATCGAACAAATTTCCGGCAGCAAGCCAAGCAGCATTAAGAGACTTCTACGTCGATGACATATTATCGGAGCAGCAGATACAGAATCAGCCCTAGAACTACAAAACCAACTACTAAAAATGCTCAGCCTTGCTGGATTCAACCTGAGAAAATGATCTAGCAACTCACCGGCATTACTCCAATCAATTCCAGAACAGTTCCGAGAACAAAAAATACAAGAACTACCTCAGGAAGACTTCAAGAAATCTCTGGGCGTACTAAGGTCACCAGCAGACGATACCTCCAAATTCCAAGTTAAAGTCTCCGAGATAGGCGAATTAAAAAAACGACAAATTTTGTCAGAAATATCCAAGTTATTCCACCCCTTAGGATAGTTGTCTTCAATCGCAATACAAGCTAAACTCATCATTCAAGACTTAGGACTAAGAAACCTGAGCTGGGATGAGCCTGTAGATCAGGAAATATCTTCAAGACGGATACAGTTTCAGAGCAAAATAAAAAAAGTAGAAAAAATCTAGATTCCAAGGTGGATACATCTGAGAAAAACAAAAATTGAACTCCACGGCTTTTGCGATGCATCAGAAAAGGCCTATGGTGCAGTGATCTACAGTCGGATAGGAGAAGAAGATAAGCGAATTATAGCGCTGCTGCAAGCATAATCAAAAGTCGCTCCAGCAAAAAACAGAACAACCCTACCTTGCTTGGAACTATGTGCAGCAGTCCTACTATCAAAATTGATTCAAAAAACAGACAGTTTCAAATGGGTGACACCCAGACCTTCGCTTGGACCGACACCATGATAAAGGGTGACTCTACGAGATGGAAAACCTTCGTGGCAAATAGAGTTTGCGAAATGCACAGAAACGCCCCTCAAGCATCTTGGAACCACGTCAAGTCCCAAGAAAACCCAGCAGACACCATGTCCAGGGGATTGGACTCGGACAAACTACAATCAGCTAATCTGTGGTGGAAAGGTCTTCATTGGCTGACGTTTCTCCATGCAATCCCCACAACAGACAACATTCCCGACATTCAAGACGAAGTAAAAGCCACATGTCACAAAATTGAAGTTACGATAAGGAGCGATATATGGAAACGCTTCTCAAACTTGAGAAGGATGCTCAGGCAGGGTATTATCCTACTGCCGCCGATTCATCAAAAAAGGGGAAAGTCTTACTCTATCCGTTCAAGAAGTTCAAGATATTTTCGAAAAAATCATAAAAATAGTCCAAAAACAAGTCTTTACAACAGCAGAACGCAGTCGACAAGAAAAGCAAGCTACAGACCGTCAACCCATTTCTCGACAGCAAGGGCATAATCCGAGTCGGAGGAAGACTGGAACACTCTTCCCTACGACCAACGACATCCGATGATTCTTCCATAACATTCTCACATATTTACGTTGGTGGTGAGAAACGCACACAAGACCACGCTACATGGAGGCAACCAGGCGACATTGTTGTACATACTAAGCAGATTCTGGATCATCAACGGTAAGCGGACCGTCAATGCAGTTATAAATTAGTGCATCGTATGCATCCGTCACAAAGCCGAGACCGCACAGCAACTCATGGGACAACTTCCGAAATCGAGAGTAGCACCAGCACCACCATTTACAAACTCAGGAGTGAACTACGCCGGACCGATTCAAGTCAGAGCAACAAAAGGAAGAGGTCACAAATCGTACAAAGGGTACCTACATCGCAGTATTCGGTATGCCTAGCAACCAAAGCCATTCACCTAGAAGTAGTCAGTGACATGACAACAGAGGCATTCTTGGCAGCACTTCGACGTTTCACAGCCAGAAGGCTTTCATTGTGCGAATATGTACAGTGATAACGGAACTACATTTGTTGGAGCAGCACGCCTATTCAAAGATGAAATCACAGAATTGATACAATCACAATCTGTGCAAAACACAATCGTCAACTTAGGAACACAATGGCACTTCATTCCATAAAGCCGGGCTCAAACGACTCGTGTACTTGACGAATAATTGTTACTTGCGTATACTTGCCATGTTGTGTGAGTGGGTTACTTGTACAATTACTTATACAATACAATTGTATCGTATCAAAATCAAGAAACTTCTGGTATTAATTTCAATTTTGGTGTAAGTCCCAAAAAATGCAAGGTAATATTGTACAATTATTTGTCACTCGTTGGTTTTCCATTTCTTGTCGGTAAAAATGTCCCGAGTCAAAGGGATCACGATTATTCGTACACTTGCCAAGTTCATACTTGTCTATACTTGTAGAGGCGCTCAAAACGGAATGCACAAATAATTGGCTTTTACTGCGACTATTTCATTTAGTTTTTGACGAGCATCAAGGTTTAGCCAAATGTTCGCGCTCGCGTACTTGTAAATTGAACACGTCGTGTCAGCGCCCTGCTTGCCATCGCAATTCGCAAAGCTAGTATACTTGCCAAGTACGCAAATAATTGTGTATTCGCCAAGTACACGAGTCGTCTGAGCCCGGCTTTAGCAGCCCCACATTTCGGAGGAATATGGGAGGCAGGTGTAAAATCTATGAAGCACCATCTCAAGAGAGTAATTGGAGACTACACTTTGACTTATGAAGAATTTAAAACGTTGGTGTATCAAATCGAAGCATGTTTGAACTCAAGACCACTCTACCCGCAACAGAAGACACAGATGATTTCAACATCTTGACCACAGGACAATTTCTCATAGGAAGAGAACTTCTAGCACCACCAAGCTTGGAATCGACAGAACATTTCTCAACGATGGAGACACGTGCAAAAGTTGAAGAAAAACATTTGGAGCGCATGATGCACAGAATATCTCACCAGACGGCAGCAAAGATACAAATGGAAGAATCAGACCAACAATCTACGAGTAGGAAAAATGGTCCTAATCAAAGAAGAAAATATAAACCCAAACCAATGGCCTTTGGGGAGAATTATAGAAACTCACTAGGGACAAAATGGAGTAATCCGAGCGGTAACAATAAAGAAAGCAGGTGGCTTACCACAAAAAAGACCGATCCACAAGTTAATCCCATTACCGACAGAAGACATATACCATTTACCAACCACCCAAAACCACTCAGAGGTACGGAGATCAGACCGACTACGGAACGTAGCATCAACATCAGCAAAATCATATGCATTGTTTTTCCTAGCAGCCATAATTATGATGATTACAACCGCCGCTGCAGAAACAGGGCTTAAAATTAGCTATCCACAACACGGTTTTTACGTTGAACACCTTGGATCAGCAAAAATTGATAGAGGGATTTTTAGGATAGAGACAATGTATCCTAAGAACAAAACTGAAATGGAATTAGCAGAGGTATCCACAGTCGTCAGCCATTTCAAAAATATGTGAAACGAATCCAGAAAGCTCACGGATGAAGTCAAATGCACATCCCTCGTACAACATTTGGAAGAAATGGAAAATCACTCCAAATGGATATTTGCGATCATGGCTGACATTCACCACAGAACTAAGAGAGGATTATTTGGAAAATTTTTGACTGCGGTTTTTGGAGTGAATGACGAAGTATATCAAGATATCGAGGCAATAAACAACAATCAGGAAGAACACTAAGCAGACATTGTTTAGTTCCCGGCTCTTGCGTGACGGACCTGGATTAGACTTATAAGAAACCCGAAAACCCCTTTTTTTATACTTGACAGCGAACCATCAAAGAAGAAAATAAAAGTCCACTTAGGAAGTCCTTTTCTCTTATTGTCAGCTGAAGCTGGAACCTAAAAGATATCGAATCACGAAAAAGCACGTGCCTCTTGGGCCATCGAGGTTTAAAAAGCCCGGCCCTAGCAGACCCGGGCCCTGTGTTCAAACTTCAGTTGAATCTTTCGGTTCGAATTTATCTACGTGTGATAGAATTAAGGTTTATTTTCATTTCTAGCCGTAACAGGTTCCTTTGAACTCTCAGGCAACTTCCTGACTTTCTTTGGGTACCTTGATTGACGGAAGTAACTGCCTTTGCCTAGACAGAGCCTAGTCAATTGTTCAGAGCATGGTTCCTTTGGATATAGCCAGAAATGTTTACACCAAACCTTTACAGTGGTTTCATGGAGGCAGGCTTGTATCAGTGTTACATTGCCCAGTTATCTATCTTGAACATTTTTGTCTCAAACTTTAATATTCGAACAGAAGCCAGAATCACGAACAAACTACAATATTTCCAAAAACGACTTAACGAAGGAATATAAACTATTGACAGCATGCAGAGTTAGTACAAGCAAATGCCCTTAACATACACCTATTGAGTGCAAACCAAGTAGCTACCAACTTCATCAGCGAAAACAATGATCACTATGATAAATTGCTGAACATCAACTTCAACAGGGGTATGATATATGACCAAGTTTCACCAACATATACCAACGCCATCATTCAAAAATCCAATCGAAAGCTCCCAAACAATCTAAAGATTCTTTCGGCAGCAATGTCCACAACACGCACCTCAAGGTGTGTGGATATTTTCCAATAGTTGACGTGACGGAATTCACCCTATTGAAGGCAACACCGATTCCACTCAGAACTGAGAATGAAACATACTGGGCGTTGGACCTTCGCGATGATTACACCGCCGTCGACTACAACAGTCAAACATACTTTCAGCTCCATGAAAGCGACCTCCAACAGTGCATGCAGCCCTACCCACACCAGCTCATCTGTTCTCCAGTTTCTGTTAGAAACATTGAATCTAATCCGTCCTGCGTCATCGACGAAATGTATGAACGACCGCAACCCAGACATTGCCACATACAACAACACAGGCTAAAAGGCATCCTCTGGAAACGACTGCACCATCCAGACAAAACAGAACATTCTAACTCCCATAAGAAGCGCAATCGTTCCAGTGGTAGACAGCTATGTAAAAGCTGTACCCATAATCTTCAATGGTACTCTCCACAAACATCCGCCGAGAGAATCCGATAGTTTTGGAGACCTAGTAAGAGAAAAAGAGGACCTCGGTGATCGACTTCATAACAAAGTATGGCGCAGTATTCATTACCACTCCGCAACCACTAGCAGCATCACCACCATAATCATCATTATACTAGTGATTGCAGGATGGCAAACAACAAAACTTATCAACAGAAGACGTCAAAAGCAGACAAGAGACCAACACCAAGACCAAAAAGAAGACATAGAGCTAATGTCTCTGCGTTCTTCCATTCTGGAGAGGCGGCAGAATGTTTAATTAGAACAATTAAACAGTGATTAACCTTCGCCGGCGTAATTTGTCCGACTTCGTATATTTATATTTTATTCAATATCACGGTCAGCTTGCTACATGAGATTTTAGTTAGTCACAATGTTTGGGTAATATAAAAATATCCAAACATCGTAAGTTGCATTCCAGCATGCATTTAAGTAATTACCGTCACAGTGTTTTATATTTTTGCAGTTTTTGTCACGATTAGTTTACCAAACAAAATTCAATATAAAAAGGGATGTAAGATTCGAAATAAATCAGTATTCACCTAGCTTCAAAAGGTGTTTTACTCAAATCGTTTCCTGTGCCATCTCAGAGAGTGAGGCTGCTCTTTGAGAGAAAACGATACAATCGTCCCGCTGCTCAACCAAGAGTAATCTACGGGCACAGCTTGCAAAATGTTCAATTTTCGATTATTCCAGGCTCTTGATTCGGATCAAGAGCCTGGGATAATCACTCAATTAATCAATATTTTTTAATGGAGCATTTCCATTAGAAAAGTACTATTATAAATCCTTCATTTTCTTTTAGATGATTAAGTTTTTCGCTATAATAACATCATTGATTGAAGAAATTTTGAATGAGGAAATTCTCAGTGCGACACAAAATTGAAGCCAATTTCATAACTTCAAAATCTTAGATTCTAGCTGCCTCTCCAAAATCAACACTTTTGTTGTAAGTTTAACATTAGAATTGTAAATACTTATATGCAATATATCGTTCAAAAAGCAAAAGCGAAAAATTTCAATAAACATATATCAATATAGTTTTACTTTAATTAGAAAAACCATAATTACTAATAATTATACCTACAACAAATAATTTCTTTTCATTCTAGGAAAATTCGATTGATGAGTTTCAACAAGTCGATAGTTTTGTAACCACATCAGAAGTTGAAGGGTTTCAACAAGACGATAGTTTTGAAACCACATTAGAAACAGCTGCAAGCGATTCCTCATCAGAAATAACAATTTACAAAATTGAAACATCATCCATGGAAATTTTCATTACCAACGAATTTTTAATGAACAACGAAACGAAGCCCAGAGTTTCTTTGGAAAGTGGTACGGTAGTAGAGTTTTTCCCTTTGCCAGAAAACAAAAGCGAAATAAAATTGTTGAAAACTTTTTCTATGCCAATCCATTTGGAGAGGAAACTATATTTTCGAGAAAACAAAAACGATGAAACATCTATAGAAGATTATCAACAATGGGTAGAAAAATTGTACAATATTGATGTTGATTGCAATGAAACTGAAACAAAATTGGACCTGACTTCCAAAATTAGTCAAACAACTATCCAAGTAATATTTTTATTATCAACAATAAAAGAATAGTTGTAGTCTTATATATATGTATATATACATTTTTTTTTTGTTTCAGGCTCTCAGCATTGTTAACTTACCAAGTCTGGCTCTAGAATCAAGCAAAAAAGCACAACAAATACCAGTTAATATATTGATGACTCAAACTCTTGAAGGTTTTATTAATCGTATATTTTTAGATTTTCAAGAGAAGAATGAAAACCATTTTGTGGAGTATCATAATGTATTTCTTCAAAACCATCATCAGATTATAATAAAGCAAAAAATGTTGTTTGTCCTTTCAGGGTTGAACTAAATAAACTTAATTCGTTGGATGAGTTAATGATGTTTTAGCCCAAGAAATGTATACCTGGGCCGCAAAACATTTTGCGAGGGCAGGCTGATTTTTCCAGGGCTGATTGAGGGCTGTGTCCTGAGTATTGAGTCAAAAAATCACACTCGAAAGCCTTGTGCGTTCGGCCCTATTGGCCTTTTTCTTATTTATGTTTTTTCGACAAAATGACCTTTACAAAACTAGTAGATAATTACATTCTGATCAACTTTGCCTCATGACTTTTTTTGCTAGTTATTCTACTTTAGGCGCTGCGGCCATTTTAGTGCTTCGGAATTCGCAAAAAAACTAAATAGCAAACCTGTAGACTATTATACCTAATGAAATTCTCTATTACTTTGCTTGATGATATTTTATTGTAACTTTATTTCTTTGGCTTGTACGGCCTTTTAGGCATTTGAAATTTTTTATTTGACCTGGTTTTGCAGGTAAAATGTGGTGTTTCGCGAAATTGAAACTTTGCCAATCGAAAGATATTGTTGATATTGGCAAATATCTTGAGATCGGCAAAAGGCACTTTTTGCTCGTAATGCACACTTGATTTTTTTTTACAATCGCATTTGATAAAAAATACTTCAGGTTCAAAATAACCAGTAGTAAAAGCGAGCGCTTTTACTACTTTGCCTCTCTAAAGCGACAAAGTGAAGGACTTTGACGTAGTTTGACGCTCTAAAGCGGCAAAGTGGAGGTCATCAGGAAACGTCTACTTTGCGAGCACAAATCTTATCGACAAAGTCTACTTTCTAGGCCGATTGTAGAAAATAGTATATTAAAGTATAAGTGGATATTAAATGAAATAGGTTATCAATAAAAAAAAAAACATTTTGTCACTTTTCAAACAGGTAACAGGTCCCAGTATTGTCAAAAAAACATCATTTCGATTTAACACTTTCACTCCGGGAAAATGATTTTATTTTTAACCATATATGAAATGTTGTCATTACTGACTTTTCAAAAAGGACCCCGCACATTTCTTATGGAAAAGTGATCTATGTGGAATTTTGCTGAATTTTTGATATTGTGTATAGGGAGTCGTCCTTAACAAAAGTGATCATTGCGCTAATGTTCAATACCCAACAGTTTTCAAGATTTTAATTAAAAACTTTTTTAATAATACTCTTCAGTATGACGTCACTCACAGCAACGAAAATTATTACTATCCTTTCCACTTTTGACTTTGACTTTACTCTTCTCCTTTTAGAATTAGGAAAAAAAAAGATAGCGATAGCGATTAGTGACAAATAGGTAGGTATGCAAACAACACCTAGCTCTTGCCGCAATCGTCAACTTCATGTCATGATGTCTGTCATATAGCGATTTCATTTGTACCTGTTGTTGTTTTTTTTTATTTCCTAAATGTTAAAAGGAGAAGAGTATAAATAAAGGTAGTCAAAGGGATAGTTTTAATTTTCGGTGCTGTGAGCATAATGGTGACGTCATACTGAAGAGTATAAAATTAAAAAAGTTTTTAATTGATATCTTGAAAACTGATGGGTATTGAACATTAGCGCAATGATCACTTTTGTTAAGGACGACTCCCTATACACAATATCAAAAATTCAGCAAAATTCCACATAGATCACTTTTCCATAAGAAATGTGATTGAAAATGTCACATTTCTGTCTTTTCATTTTCCTGCTCCATTACCTGTCCCAGGACGGGAAGTGAGGACGGGAAATTTTTTCCGTCCTCATTTCCCGTTCACGGACGGAAAATGGAGCAGGGAAATATTTCCCGTTCTCATTTTCCTCTTCATTTGCCGACCTCATTTGGTTGCGCCGATTTTTTTTTTTTCAAGAAATTATGGTTAAAAATAATATCGATATATATATAAATCGAGGTTCAGTTTAACTCGACGCTACGCGTCTCGATAAACTATAAAACCTCTCGACCAGTAATGAAGCATTTCCCGTCTCGGATTGTAATATACTATTACCAGATTAGTGATGTTATGTATCATTTCCTGGACTGAAACCGATAACGTAATGGAGTACATTACCAGTAATTTTATTAAAGTTACGATAGTCTGCAGGTTTACTATTTAATCTTTTTGCGAATTCTGGAGCACTAAAATGGCCGCAACGCCTAAACTAAAATAGCTAGCAAAAAAAGGCATGGGGCAAAGTTGATCAGAATGTAATTATCTACAAGTTCTGTTGAGGTCATTTTGTCGAAAAAAAATAAATAAGAAAAAGGCCAATAGGGCCGAACGCACATGGCTATCGAGTGTGATTTTTTGGCTCAATACTCAGGATACAGTCTCCAATCAGCCCTGAAAAAATCAGCCTGCCCTCGCAAAATTTTTTGAAAAACCCATAAATTTCTTGGACTATTTGGTAAGTGATAATTTTTTTATGTGTATGTGGGTGCCACCGGGTTTTCTGTTGGATTTCAAATGTTGCAAAAGTATGTTAAGAGGAGTTTTTGAGGAATATGAAGCCAAATAAAATAATTCACACTCACAATTCCTATAAGAAATGCGAAAAGATCCAGAGAAACTTCAATGGTTCAAAAACATAAATAAAAGAAAACTAAAGAGACCGGAATAATTTGTTTTTATTATTAAAGATTCGATATCTCAATTTTTGTCCATTACAGGCTCGCTTTCTGTAAAATTTAGGAAATTCAAGAGCCTGGAATAGAAAAAAATATTTCCATCAATTTTTCCTATTAAAATTTTTATCTACAAGCGTGATACAAGCTTAGATGATCTCAAGCATTAACTAGTTGAAAAAATTCCCCCCCTGCCAAGGAATCTGAGTCATTTTAGGGCACACTTGCTCGGACTATGGAAACATCCAGTTATTTTTAGAACATCCCAATAGCAAACTACTCTAAATGCAAAGACCATTAGATTTAAGTAAGTTATTTTGTCAAATACCTGTATAATAAAATATTTCTCCAATTTGTAGCATGTTTTTGTTAAACTAATACTCAATTATTGAATCGCATCTAATTGGCTTTTATTCTATTGTTCTAGCAAGTATTGGGATCCATCGAAGATCTAGTTCCAATACCGATACAAGATCCAAACAGGTATTCAATTCTGAAAAACAAAGATGAAGTGTTTAATGGGCCCATAACGTCGCCAAAAGATACGTCATCAAGAATCGATAAGAAATTTTTTAGACACAGAGACAGCATTCATGTGTCTCGATTCTCAAGGGAGATATCACTGATATCAGCATCGGTAATTTGTCAGCAATTGATAGACGAGATGCTCGATGAAGTTTCTAGGAATGTATTTGAAGATGATGCAGAAAGTGAAGACGAATTGATAAACGACATGACCGATGTAGATTCTTCAGATCAAGAGAAAACATGTAAATGCGTAATAGCAGAAGAAACTCCTCCAGATTCAATCACTGAAGGTTTAGTAGATCAGGGAAGTAGATGTTCGTACATAACAGCAGACTCAGTTGATAATACTTTCTCTCGATTTAAAAATTTTTTTGCAAGTGGAAACACATCGGAAGAAGATCTGATCAATGATCTTAATATGCGAAAAGTGTCGTGCATAAGATCGGAAGAAGCAACTTGTCCAGTTGACGAAGCTAATGAACAAATTATTAAGGGACAATGTTCGTGTGTGCAAATAGACGCAACAACAGTTGGGATTCAAAAACACTGGAAAAGTAAAGACGAATTGGACGAAAAATCTGTTCAAGCTGATACAGATGAAGTGGTTTTAAATTATCACGATCCAACGACTAAAGATATTTCTGACATTTATGAAAATTTTGATAGAACTAGTTATTTGTCGACTGACACAGCCATTTCGCAAATGGATATAGAATGTAAAACAAACAAGTGCCACAAAGCAGAATGTATTCTTGGTTGCAGTCTTATTTGTTTGAAAGAGTGTCCAGACGATAATATATGTTTTAAAAATTTGCAAAAATAAAATTTTAAGCAATTCCTGGTCTATTTTCGTTTGCTATTGGTTGGATCTCTTTCCGTTATTGAATCATACATTTTTGTTTCAGAAAGAAAATTTTGATCCTCCCTCTGAAGATCCGGAACCTACGTTGGAAATAAATAGTATACCTACGAGTATTTCTGCAAGTTTTCTCGGAGATGATCTGGATCCATTCGATTATCCTATACAATCTGAAGCAGAAGAGTCAGCAGGAAGGATAGGCAGATCATCAAAAAATGCCGAAAATACATATAGCGATGTTACTGCAAAACAAGTTTCTTTCCTGAGCGTGGTTTCAAATGCTCCAACTATAATTTTAGAAAGAAAATCCTCTTTCACGGATTTAATCGGTTTCGATGAAGAATCGGATAAGGGCGTTCAAAAAAGCTGGGTACAAGATGTGGATATAATGGACAAAAGTTTCCAGACGGCATCTGCAACTTCTACTTCTACATATCAACCATTTATGGTTGAATATGAAAATATTTTTGAAAATCCTATTAATAGTCGACCTTCTGTTGCTATAAGCTTGTATAATCCAGTCCCTGATGCAGAAACAAATATTATGATTCCAGAATAAAACAACTGTTAATATGATTAGCCAAAATAAAATAAAAAATATTAGACGATCTCTGTATATTTTATTTTGCTGTGAATTAGTTCTGTTTCATTGATTAATTTTTGTTCTTTTTTTGTTTCAGGAAGGTCAATATCATGACCCTCCTCCGAGCCCATCTTATAATCAACGCCTCGAACGAATAAACGGCGTGAGATCTGAAGAGTTTTTGGAATTGAAACAACCGGTAGCTGTATATGGATATTCTCAATCAGAAAAAATCTCATCGAGCGATATTGAAAGGCAATTTTCCGTTGACAGTCTCGAGTTGGGCAGAAATTCTTCTTACATGGATTTAACTAAAATCGATGAAGGATTGTGTATCGAGGACAGTTGGGAAGCAAATGTGGACTTAGCGAAGATCTCAGCTTCAGAAATATCATTGGCTTCAATAGGATATCATCCATTTTCTTAGACTATTGCAAACTGTATCAAAATCCGGAAAGTGATCAATTATCCATTGCTTCCATTTAACTTCACTGATAAATAGAAAAATGACAAAAAGTAGAATTTAAATAAAACCATCATCAAATTCTAATAAAATAAAAAAATTTGTTTGTATCTGCGTATTTTTCTTGATTTATATAAAAAGCTCTTCCAGGGTTAAACCAAATAAACTTAATTCGTTATATGAGTAAATTGGTGTTTGGTAAGTGATAATTTTCATGTGTGTGTGCACCATCGGGTTTTCCATTACATAACCTACCCTCAAAATTGATTTCAGAAAATTCCAAAAGTATATTAGTAGGAGTTTTTGAGAAATATAGAGCCAAATAAAATAACTCACACAAACAATTCCTAGGAAATACGAAAAGATCCAGAGGAAGTTTAATGGTTCAAAAACATAAAATAAGGAAAACTCAAGAACCTGGATTAGAAAAAAAAATCATGGCTACTGGTCTACTAATACTTGTTTCAATTTTGGTCTATTCCAGGATCTTGAATGTTTGCCCTCTTTTTCTGAAATCGAGGAAATTCAAGAGCCTGGAATAGAAAAGATATTTCTATCAACTTTTCCTGTTACAATTTTTGTCAGATGATCTCAACTCTTGTTGAGAAAATTCTCAACCCTCTCAAGAAATCTGCATCAAAGAAGCTTATTTCAGGGCACAATTGCTCCATTGAAGAATAGATACTAAGGAAACATCCAGATATTTTCAGAACATCCCAATAGCAAACTACTCTCAATGCAAATACTATTAGATTTAGGTGTAGATTATTGTCTAATACTACAATAAAATGTTTCTAAAATTTGTAGCATGTTTTTGTTAAACTTATACTAAATTATTAAATCGCATCTAATTGGCCTTTATTCTATTGTTCTAGCAAATATTGGAACCAATCGAAGATCCAGTTCCAATACCGATACAAGCTCCAATAAACATGATTGATATAGTTTCTGAAGAAAATGCGAATGTATTTATAGATGCAGAAAGTAAAGACGAAATCATAAACGACATGACCGATGATGAAGATTCCTCAGATCAAGAGGGAACATGTAAATGCGTAATAGCAGAAGAAACTTCTCCAGGTTCAATACAAAACGAGTTCGCTGAAGGTTTAGTAGATCAGGGAAGTAGATGTTCGTACATAACAGCAGACTCAATTGATAATACTTTCTCTCGATCTCAAAAATTTTTTGCAAGTGGAAATACATCGGAGGAAGATCTGAGCAAGGATCGTATTGAGAGAAAAGTGTCGTGCATAACATCGAAAGAAGCAACTTGTCCAGTTGATGAAGCTAGTGAACAAATGATCAAGGGACAATGTTCGTGCTTGAAAATAGGCGCAAAAACAATTGGAATTCAAAAAGACTGGAAAAGTAAAAACGAATTGGACGAAAAATCTGTTCAAGCTGATACAGATGAAGTGGTTTTAAATTATCACAATCCAGTGACTAAAGATATTTCTAGCATTTATGAAAATGTTGATAAAACTAGTTATTTGTCGACTGACACAGCAATTGAACAAATGGATGAGTGTGAAACAGAAAAGTGTCACAAAGCAGAATGTGTTCTTGGTTGCAGTCTTATTTGTTTGAAAGAGTGTCCAGAAGACAATAGATGTTTTAAAGATTTGCAAAAATAAATTTTTAAGAAATTCTTGGACTATTTTTGTTAGCTATTGATTAGTTATTTTTTGTTATTGAATCATATATTTTTGTTTCGGGAAGAAAATTTTCATCCACCCTCTGAAGATCTTGAACCTACGTTGGAAATAAATAGTAATAGGCATCTACCACCTACGAGTATTGTTAAATTCGAAATGTCACAAAAATATACCTATATATTGTTCTCAATTATTTTTATATACAGGGTGTCCTTAGATAAACTGACACATTTTGCAGGTAAATATTTTGAAAACGGGAAAAGATAACGAGATGCGATTTGTTCTGAGAGAATAAGGATTTTTTAAAGTTTTTTTTCACATTATTGCCGAATCCTACAATTTGTTGAAATTTGGTTCTACAGACATGCGATTTTTTGAAATAAAAATAACCGCCTTATTTTTAATGAAACACCGTGTATATTTTGTCATCGTCTAAAATAATAGCCTGATTTTTCTGCTTTACAAAAATGTATAATTTTTTTTCAATTATCTTGAACTTGCATCGTGAAAATTGCACTTTGTCGAAGAAAATACCATCGACTAACCAACAAAAAATTGAGAATTAATTTGTGTTAAATACTTTCATTAACTAATTAGCGCATAGTTAACTAATAATACAAGTATTAAACACAAATAAGTGCATGTAAAACAAAAATAATTAATTATCATTTTTTTTTAGCCAGTCGATGGTACACTCTTCAACAAGGTGCATTTACATCTTTAAATTACATGCATGCTTCCAAAGGTGGTTTGATAGAAATATTTAAAGATTTTTTGCATTTAAATGAGAAAAAATTCATACTAATTCCATTTCTGAGCTTGATATCCATTCGCGGTTTGTTCTGTTTGATAAAAAGACACTACTCAATAAATCCTGAAAGTTTGAAGTCCCTTTGATTGCTTGAAGTATTTTTCAGAAGCTTCTAAAAGTAGTTTGATAGAAATATTTAAAGATTTTTTGCATTTAAATGAGAAAAAATTCATAATTCCATTTCTGAGCTTGATATCCATTCGCGGTTTGTTCTGTTTGATAAAAAGACACTACTTAATAAATTCTGAAAGTTTGAAGTCCCTTTGATTGCTTAACGTATTTTTCAGAAGCTTCCAAAGGTGGTTCCTAGGAATATTTGAAGATTTTTTGCATTTAAATGAGAAAAAATTTATAATTCCATTTCTGAGCTTGATATCCATTAGCGGTTTGTTTTGTTTGATAAAAAGACACTACTCAATAAATCTTGAAAGTTTGAAGTCCCTTTGATTGCGTGAAGTATTTTTTAGAAGCTTCCAAAAGTAGTTTAATAGAAATATTTAAAGCTTTTTTGCATTTAAATGAGAAAAAATTCAGAATTCCATTTCTGAGCTTGATATCCATTCGCGGTTTTTTTCTGTTTGATAAAAAGACACTACTCAATAAATCCTGAAAGTTTGAAGTCCCTTTGAATGCTTGAAGTATTTTTCAGAAGCTTCCAATGGTGGTTTGATAGAAATATTTAAAGATTTTTTTGCATTTAAATGAAAAAAAATAAATAATTCCATTTCTGAGCCTGATATCCATTCGCGGTTTGTTCTGTTTGATAAAAAGACATTACTCAATAAATCCTGAAAGTTTGAAGTCCCTCTAATTATTTGAAGTATTTCTTTTTGGCCAATTGATGGTACCCTTTTTAACAAAGTGCAATTTTTGAGATGTAATTTAAAGATAATTGAAAAAAGTTATACTTATTTGTAAAGAAGAAAAGTCACACTTTTTGACGATGATAAAATATACCGGGTGTTCCATCAAGAATAAGGCAGTATGTGATTATTTCAAAAAATCGAATGTCTGTAAAACCAAATTTCAGGATTCATTAATAACATGAAAAAAAACTTTAAAAAATCATTGTTCTTCCAGCACAAACCGCATCCCGTTATCTTTTCTCGAGATGTTCACCTGTAAAATGTATTAGTATATCTAAGGACACCCTGTATTTTGGACTCAAATAAAAGTAATTCTCACTTTACCTTTATTTTTTGGCTATCGAGTCAATATTCTTATCGAGCCAGGAGATTACTCGCTCGGGTCTACTAGAAAGTTTCCTGGAAAATCAACCGATTGTTGATTTTTGTGACGATTTTTGAAAGTGAGGTTACTATCGGCCGTTCAGGTAGGTAAATTCCTTTTTATCTCTGATGAATGAGTCCTTATATCCCCTCAATTCATTCAGGCACCTCCGGCAGGACGAAAAATCCGTGACTGCACTTGAAGTGACTGCACTACAAGTGGAAATTGACAAATTTGAGACCATGGTGTCCTGAATCTCAGAGCAAATCTGGGCCCCCTTTTCAAGGAAAGTTTGTGTCTTGTAAGAAGTTGATCCCCAACCATTATCTGGTTGTCTCCAGCCAGTTTGGTACCTCTAGAGCTCAAATTTGTGAAAGCTTCCAAGGCTTTACAAGGATTCCGTCCAGGCTTGTATAATTATTCATCTACGCCAATGAGTTAAGAAGCTCTTAACTCACGCATTTTGAGTGAGTTAAGAGCTTCTTAACTCACGCATTTTCATTACCGCACTCTTTCTTAGGTTTTTGAAACTAAAATGACATCAATATTATTTACTATTGATATGAAACCATGCATGGTGTTATCGTGTTTTCATGGTAATTTGGTCAAGTTTATATTGTTATTTGAACAAAAGGTATTGAGGTGATTCAGGTAGCTGTTTTTTAGAATAGTTAATACAATTATTATTGAAATTAAATTTTTTTGTGTTTTTAAAGTTAAGAGCGTATGGCGTAGATAAAATATTGTTCAATACACGTGAGTTAACCCTCATTAGGATACTTGTGTGGTTACACAACTCGTGCTACGCACTCGTTGTGCAACTTCCACACGCGTATTTTAATGATGCTGTTAAGAGGGGCGTTTAAATGAAATGTCATTTACAGACCTTCACAAATTCCTGTTCAATTCCAAATTTAGACCACTTTTCAGTGAAATGAAGTTATGTTCCTAACAATAATAGATTGGAGTAGAAGTCGAAGCATTTTTGGTTGCAAAATACGCATTCTAAATAGTAAAATTATTACCATTTTGTTGACAACAATATGCAAATTTTGGTCACGGATTTAAATGAAAAAGGAATAAACATATAGAGTAGCACACCAACAATAAATGTCCAAAATTTCGGATAGTAAAATGCTGGAAAAAATTAATAGAACAGAATTTTCGAAAATTATAATTTTTGTATCACAAAATTAATCAAAATCTGTCAAACAACGAGGTGATTGCTGTCATTTTCAGCAAAGACAAGGAGCATTTACATTTACTTCCAACTTCAAGTTAAATTTGACGTTTGATATTCTATCATTTATACATTGCAGAACAAAAACGTCAAGTCAAGACGTCAGAATTTAATGAGAATCATGATGAATAACCTAAAAATTTGACATTTCACAAATTTCTGCTTGCCCTCGACAAGCAGCTCGCCCAAATTTGAAGGGCACTTCGAAGTGAACTTCAAATTTATTTCAATGTAAATGAACCTGTGCTGCCTGTGTGGCAAGCGCGTCAATTTCAAGACAAATTGGACTTTGAAGTGAATGTAAATGCACCATTAAACCAAACGTTTGTTCAGTGCTTCTCTAAAAGATGTCGCTGAGTTTGGGAAGCATAATAACTTCTTTCAAACGCCAGTAAAAACTGTTTAACCTAGCTAATAATGTGAAATACTATTATTTCATTTGTATCTGAATAAAATTATTTAGTCCACTGTAAATTACTGTGTAAACGAATTGATATTGAAGATGTCGCAATGTACTTGTAAATTAGTCAATCACTTATAGAGAATTTGAACACCTGTGATTGAAAAATATTTAATGTATGTCGTAAAGCCCAAAAGATGGCGTGCTGGCTCTTATCTGACGCCCCTCTTAACTCACTTGTATCGTAAATATCTATTACCTATGTGTGTTTTAAACGTGCCATCTTAACTACCGTAACTTATTTTTACCTTTTCTTTATCGCCCCCTATCGTTTAGCTTTATCAGCTAATTAATTATCTATGTAAATTTTAAATTGTTTACCGTATAGTAGTGTTTAGCTAGAATTGCTAACTAGTGTTTAATAGTATATTACATACCGAGTAGGGAAGTGTTTCATTACTGTCGAGAGATTTATATAGTCTAGACTATTAATCTCGAGACAGAAATGAAAACTTTTCTCCGAGGTTTGTATACTATTTTATTTGCAAGCACACCATTAATTATGATGTTTCATTCAATTTTTTTAATATTAAAAAAATAAAACAAACATGTCAAAATATGTCATTCACCTGTTTTGACGTTTTTACCTGATATGTTCTCATTGTTGCCAGTAAATAAATTAGAGTGAGGGAAATCGGTGAGGGAAGTTGAATAGGGAAATCGGTGAGTGAAATCGAAGAGGGAAGTGACACAGGTAAAGTGTCACTTTCAAATTTTTAAAAAGTCAGTAATGTCGAGATTACATATATGGTTGCAAATAAATATAATTATTAATTTAATTAATTAATTACTATCAGAGTCAGATATTAGCTTTTATTATCGTTTTCTTTATCATTATTTATTATCCAATAAGTATGCATCAATATAATTATTATAAATTTATTTCCTTAATATCGAGTACCTACTGATCGATATAATATATTGTGGATTCATTAATCTTTAAAAGGTTTATTTAACTTTTAATTTCAAATCAATAATGTGGTAGTTTTGCAAGGTAAACTAATGATGAATCTTTTTTGAACTTTAGAGGTAAGAAGGTTGAGCTCTTCCGGGAACCCTGACCCCTTGATTTCACCTAGCAGGTTTTTGATTTTCAAAACTGCCTAGGGTCCAATTAACACAGATAGACGGAACATCCCATTGATAAAATAGCTTTGTTTTGGTTGACTACATGATTATGGGCCAGGGGGGGTGAACTGTGAAAGCGGCTAGGAGTAGGATATCAAATGCTTCCGCTAACTCCGCCCCCACCTTACTATCGCATATTTGGCAACTCTGAAAATGAAACCAGGACACTCTGCGAAATATTGTAAACAAAGAAGAGGCCAAGGTGGGAACGTAAATTTTATTGATTGTTTGGATGGTAGTTTTTCCGATGACTCCTCCGAGGTAGATTATTCTACGACGGTGGAGAGTAATTTGGTACGTTTCTGAAATTTACAATGTTTCTTCATTTAGTGGCGGATCTAGAGGACCATCCTGGGGGGGGTAGAACTTCTCAACCAGTAACTGGTCGTGGTCTATATTTGAAGGGGTTCACCCTCAAAGTAGGACCAAGTAGGGGAAGCCGCCGAAGGCAGAAAATTATTTCGGGTGCCATGCCCAAAACGCATTTTAAGCCTCCAAAAAATAATTTGTGTGTTTTTTTTAATAAATACATTTTTTTATGCCTCTCTGGGGGGGGGGGGGGGTTATTACCCCCTTTACCACCTCCGTGGATCCGCCACTGTCTCCATTGGAGGGTCCGAATTCAAGGGAATTAGGCGGAACTTGAAGTTGTACGTTGTATGCAATGGTTAGCGATTTTTTAACTAAATTCAAAGTTGAGTTTACCTTGTTTAGCATTGATTTTGATACAAAAAATACAGTTAAGAACCTTATTGATAAATTGCCCTTGTTATTCAGTGACAGAATCGGTCAATATTAATATTCAAAGGTTTTTTTTTAAAGTCCTTTGTAAGTGTTTTGTAAAGCTCGTCTCGTTCCATTGGCTTTTCAGGGGGCAGTGGCAAGAGAGTTAGGAACCATGATTGCTGAGGGTATCATTGAACTCATTGAGAATAGCGAGTGGCTAGTGCTTTGGTTCCAGTTTTAAAGGAGAACGGCACAATAAGACTGTGTGGCGATTACAAAGTCACGATCAATAGATACCTGGAAGATAATAAATATCCATTGCCAAGAATTGAGAAAATTTTGGCAAAATTAAATAAAGGACATTTTTTTTTTTTCAAAAATAGATATTAGATCTGCGTATAATCAGATTGTTGTCGATACTAGAATTCTGTCGATTAACACTCCAGAGGGGTTGTTTGCTTTTAAACGCTTGCCATTTGGTATCAAAACAGCTACACTCTTTCAACTGCTTCACTGTGGCAGTTTGAACTTCTGTTATAATATAAAAGTAAAAATCATAAATACAGGGTGTCCGAAAAATTGCGTAAAAGCTCTACACGTAGTAGGGGACCTTTTGAAAAACCCTAGAAAAATAATTTAGAAAATCCTTCTCCAGCATTATTCTTGGTGATATGAAGAATTAAATGTGAAAATTCACCTTCGAATTCTACAGGTAATGATATAGGTATTTAATTTAATTCTCTGACATATTGTCAACGGGATATTTCCAGTGTTGCAAATTTTGATAAACATTAAAATGCAAATAACTTTCTCAAGAATGCCACTAGATTTTTTAAAATATTTTCCAGGAGTTCCTTGAAGGGTCCTCCACCACGTAGTGAAGAATTTTTACGCTATTTTCGGGACACCCTGTATAACTCGAGACCAGACGAGACCACTCGAGACGAGACGAGACTTTGGTACTCGAGACCGAGACTAAGTCACGGTCTCGTCTCGAAATGTCGAGACGAGACGAGATCAACCTTAAGTCTCGTCTAGTCTCGTCTCGCGGCACCACTAAGTTCAAATGGTCAGAGAGCTGCGAATCTGCGTTCAAGAAAATCAAGAAAATTATAGCTTCCGAAGAAGTCTTAGTTCACTTTGATCCAGAATTGCCCATCATCCTTAGCACCGATGCATCCAACGTGGGTATTTCAGCGGTGCTCTCGCACCTTATTGATGACACAGAGAAAATCATTACCTGCGTCTCCCGCACTTTATCAGACCCTGAAAAACTCTACTGCCCGACCGAAAAAGAGGCCTTGGCAATATATTGGGGTGTAAGGAAGCTATATCAGTACCTACCAGGGCATCACTTCACCCTTAAAACTGATCACCGACCGTTGATAGCACTATTTGGGTAACACAGAGAAATCCCACAGATGTCCGCGAACAGGCTCCAGAGTTAGGCAGCTTTTTTGTCCATGTTCGACTACAAGATCCAATATATCAAAGGGGAACAAAATATTGTTGCAGATTACTTTAGTAAAGCAGCGCCACAGGAGGCAGTTGCTGAAGAAAAATCGAAAGTGTTGTTCGTGAACTTCACGGAGCGTCAAGACGAATGGCCAATAAACAACAGAGAAATTAAAGAAGAAAGTCTCCTGGACGTTAACCTGGAAAACGTGAAAACCTGCATCAAAGATGGTTGGAAAGGTAAAATCAGCGAAAATGTAAGGCCATACTACAACAGGCGTGATGAAATTTCGATGGAGGACGGAATTCTACTCTCTCATCGAGTAATTGTGCCAGGAGCACTGAGAAAGAAAATTTTGTCGGAGATTCACACATCTCACTGGGGAATGTCAAGGATGAAGGCCCTGGCAAGATCATAATATGTGTACTGGCCCAGCATTGCGATGAATCCACCCAAATCTGGCTTGACACCATGGCCATTAGCATCAAAAACATTCGAAAGAATTAACATGAATTTTCTGTTGCAAAAGGCAAGGATTTTCTAATTCTAATAGATGCATTCAGCAAAGGGGTAGAAGATTCCTAATGACCAAACTTCCCTTTTCACAAAATAAAATGTCACTTTTAGCACTTATATCATGAATAACTATTATTGAAGGACTTTACAATAAATTTTTTATTTTATCACAAGTTTTAAAAAATTAAAATCTTCGGTTCAAGGCTCTACTTGTACAGGTTTGGGACAGCAAACACCAGCATGACTAAAAAGAAAAGTACTCGTAAATATTGCATAAGTGTAAAAAAACTTTCTACTTACTTTTCAACAACGCATGCGTGCTTGGTGTAGGTATCAAAATCGACCAAATCTGGATAAACTTGTGGACAATTTTTCAATAACGTACAAATTCCATTTGTCGTGTTGAAACTGTTTGAACATTCAGGTTGAGCGGTAACTAATCCATCCATATCATAACTAACTGAAGAAATTGATTTTTAAATAGTGATAATAGTAAATAATAATTTTAATGTCTTTTACCTCCTTCAACTAACAGTGTTTGTCCAACAACGTTTTGTCTTAACCATGGAAGTAGATTGAAAAGGGGATTTTCACTAGTAGTAGTTGATGTTAGTGGTAATCTAGGGGTACTGTAATAGACACCTGTAATTTCAAAAATGGAGTATTTTGTAAAGAAATTACTCTTCAATTATTTTTAGAATTTCTTGCTTTTGAAATGTTTTTCTTCTTCTGGTAATGAGAGAATACGTAATACGAATAACTAATAGAAATAATAATGGAATAGAATGCCGTGAAAATGTTAGTACGGAATTTAGACTATACTAGAAAAAGTAGCTTAGCTTTTCAACACCTGGTTTTTGAACTTCCTATACGTACCATCTTCACTGTCAACTTCATGCCGTATATCTATAAGGTCGTCAGCGTCGTATGATGCTAGAAAAATATTTAGAAATAGAGAAGCAGTAGAAACAGTAATGGAATCGGAATCGGCTGTACATAAATCCCGACATAACATCAAACTCCCGTATATATTGACCGAAATTTGTTCCCGACAAATTTGATTGACCGTACAAAAGGAAAATTCCACTTCTGGCTATATTTGGATCTTGATTTGATTTGATCTCATTGATTCTGAGGCCTAAACCTAACCCAAATAGCTATAAGAGAGTTCCCTATTCTTCTCATCAAAAGGAAAAAGACGAAAGATACTTCGAGTGCTCAGTGTTTCAAGACGAAATCATTCAGAACTTAAGACACCGAACCGAATTTATAAGTGACAACGCTGTATGGTTTTGGTTGTCGGGATTTCGACAACTGGGAAAAATACTGTCAGGACAAATACGTTTCGAGCCAAATAGGTTTCAGGACAAATAATAGGATTTGGGACAAATATTGTTGCAAAATAAGGTTCGAAACATAGGACTCCGATGACATGTCGGGATTTCTACGGTCAGGACAAATACGGGATTTGACTCGGTCCCGTTGTGTCGGGATTTATATCTACTGTCAAATACGCATCACCAACGTTTATTACGTAGAATTTTGGATTATTAGAGTACCCTCACCACATTTATAGGTGTTCACTATTCTACCAAGGTGATTAGTAAAATTATAAGAATTGTTAGTGACAATAACTATTTTTTACAATTTATTTATTCCTTGCTCTGTGCATTTTGTTGTCCCATTGTATCACGGATTGCTCTGATTTTTCGGAATTTTGCGTCGTTTAAATATGGCAAGTGAAATATGCCTGTAATGTAATAGAGTTTTTCAACATATCTAAAAATCATTCTCATACAAATTGCTTTTGTGATGAATTTACTTGTTGCTTCAATAATAATTTAATATTGTTGAACAATAAAATCTTATACAATTGTTGCTCAAAAAGAAAGTAGGAATTTCAACAATTTGAAAAAAATTCTTACCCGTCAATTTACTAGCAGCAAACTGGTAAGCATGTGGAGGTGGCGCAAACCAAGCTTGCCCTTGAAAGAATTTTAGTTAAAGCAACAGAAAGTTTAATTATTAGTAACAAATTAGTTAATGTAAGGTGGTTTGAATACAAATATACAGTTGCATGCATAGAAATTCAAATAAAATACAACTATTACCAGGTGCTACTGGAGGTATAGGAGCCGGATATCTGGAATGCATCATGGAACTTTGATAATAATTACTGGCGAATCCACCAGCAGATCCTCCTCCTAAAACAATATTTTAAATAAACAGATCCAAAATAAACAACTACAAGTTCAAAAAACAAAAAGATCCAAATATAAATAAAAATTACGCCAGAAATAATTTTGATAATAAAAAGTCAGCGAGACTTACTCAACAACGATCCATATTTCATCGGTCTGCGGAAGGCGGATACGTAACCTCTACGAAAGGAACCTTCAAATTATTTTAAAAAATAGCTGTTTTACTAAATAGAGAAAAGACTAAACTGACCTTTTCTCGAACCTCCAGAAAAACCTTAAAACAAAAAAAAAATTTCAAAAAATTTACATAGGTACTTAATTTTTTCCCCAATGGCGCTCATGCTAGGCACATTTTTTTTTATGCTTGGATCATCATGCTTTGTCTTAATAATACCTACTTAAACCTATCAAATCTTTTAAAAAAAATGTTGCAGTGACATGAAACTTGTAGTAAGTAAATTGGTGAAAATAAAAAGAAAAAATGGGAAATGATCGAAGAAAAAAATACTGCAATAGATGCCTATAAATCAAGCCAAAAGCATATCACAAAGTAAGCAAATGAAACTTACCTAAAGAATAAGACGCAACTCCTCCCGGTGTTCCACTTAAAGGTATTGCTGGTATTCCATATTGACCTAACAAGCAAATAATTCTAATTTTGAATTATCCTTTACTTATATTTACCTGGCTGAGAAACTTTAGAAGCATCTTCGGTACTCACAGCTGAAGAAGCATTCGGTTTGACAACAACCAAAGAACTTACGTCGGTGACAAAAGAGTATTTCAGTGCTAACCTAAAATTAATGAGTTTTACTTCACTTTGTTTTAGGGTCAAGCAAAAAATTGTGACGTCAAATGCGACAAAACGTTCTTATAAACTACATTTATACATTAATTCAATGGATGATAATATTTGGGTCGAGAAATGCGTCGGTAGTCGACATCCAGTAACGGGTTTCTGACGACTGAAAAAGTCAGAATCGGAAATCCAGATCAGAAAAGAACCTTTCCATATATTGCCCTTCGGATTTTCAAAATTAGTTGCGGATTTACCTATTGAACTTTCGAAAACCTCCGCTTCACATAGTGTTGACAATTCTAGTGTTAAATTTAAGACTCCTATAGGCATATTCTGTGTTTGTGTGGCAGTCCTATTTTCTAATGTTAATAAAATAATTTTTTCAATCTTCACCTTTGTTTTGTAAATGTGTTCTGTGTTGGATGCGGCTTTAGCCACCAACTTTATGCTGATAACAGCATGAACACCTATATTTTTATATATAATTATTATACTTAGGCATGTCGTATATGACCATATTTTCCCTATACCATTTGAACTTATGCTGATGGTGGATCTATGATAGATCCGAAACATGTACAACCCCCCTTCCAACTGATTATTTTTGTAAAATAAAGAGTGAAGATTAACTGTGTGTTTTACTCCAGTTCTTTAACTATTCTTTTCACTGTGAGACATGGACTACTATTTCAAAATTTTAAATTTAAGCTACAGCAGCCTTAAAGAGACTATTTTTGTCCGACAGATTGCAGAGCTAACACTATATAAACTAGAGAGGCGTAAGAATTGTATTCCTGGCTTTCCTAGAGCTGAAATGTGAACTTGAACTACAGAAGTAGGTATTGAAATTCTGGATCAATTCTAGATTCTAGTATGATGAGATCCTAAATTTCCCATTTTAAGTCCAATGATTTCAAAATTTTCCGTCCACTTGTTATGTGAGAGGCTGGAGGATGCAGTTTCTTCAATTATATTATTGGAAGTTGATTTTGTATAGATTTTTTCTATGGATTAGTTTTTAAATTTTAGTATGATGAGCTCATAAGTTTTCTCTTTCAAATCCAAAAGTTTCAAAATGTTTCCCTTATTAGGTTTTCCAAAAAACAACAAAATACACACATAGACAAAATTAGGGGAACGGACAAAATTTACACTAAGTTTGACATCAATTTTCTCTTGAACCCTTCTCTCGATTTCGATGAATTTTCCATAGATTGTAGCTTGATTCTTCAGTAATACATCTGGACGTATTACTGTTATTAAATGATTCGTCTTTATATCATATACAGGAATGGAATGAAAGTCAGTAATTTTCAGAGTTTTTTGAGACACCCTGTGGAGTGAATCACTGGAAATTCAGAACAGTTTTCAGCCTGATCTTTCCCGAACATTTTCATTTTTTATTCACTCTGATATTTTCAATATTATTGAAAAAACAGAGTTTCGAAGGAAAGGCGGATATCAATGAACTATAACCAAAAACTGGAATGCGAACACATATTGACGAACGTGAAGCCTAGTGCCGGAGGGGGTACTGTTTTTGTCGCACTCATTATGTTAAATGGCGGAAATTGCTTCCAACACGTATTCCAATTGATGAAACCTGTGAAGGTAAATATGACAAAACTTTCCAAAACGTCATATGTCAGCGAGCAACAGAAAAAAACAACATTCCTCTTTGTGGCATCTGTCTTTCATGGCTACATTTTTTTGGCAGATATGGCAATGTGTGCGCATTCCAGTTTTTGACTATAGTTCATTGGCGGATATTGACCTTAATTTTCTCCACATGGACATACGAATTGGATATGAAAATGTGTCGTTTTCTAACTTCAAGTCGTGTGTGGGTGTGCGAAATTAAAACTGGAAAATCCACAGGTTGCTGATAGAATGGTAATCGATGAAAGATTTTAAATTGAAATTGAAAGATATCGAAACTGGAAAGAATATTTTTTCACCTTAACTTGCTTTACTTCCATACTCCACTCAGCTGGCCAGCTCATTCAAGAAGTTCAGTTCCAATGCGAAAAAGTGCAATGAAACCGTCTTGATTCAACCGGTCGCGGCAAACGAAAAACCGCGGGTCTATTTTCTTGAACTACACGAAGCGGGCGAAGTGTTTTTGGCAACTGATTTTACTTGTCGGCAGTGTAGGTTTAAAAGCCAAATTTAGCAAAGCCGTATCAATTCTTAGGCATAAAGCACGCGCAATTCGATTAGAATGAGAGAAAAAAAAAATAAAGAAAAAAAAAAACGAATCAATTTCCATTCCCAAATAGGATGTGAAATCCTCCAAATACCCAATTTAACCTACAACTATATACAGGGCGCGTAGACGAAACTGAACAGATACTGTGGAAACCGGGGTGGAAACTTATAAAGGAGAAAAACAACAACAACAACAAACAAAAAATTACTTTTCTGAGGCCAGAAAAAAGACAAGATATCCCATTGTTACTGATTCAAGGGTAATTCAATGTTATCCAGATGAAGTACCTTAGAGCTTCTTGTGTAGGTCCCTTTTTATCCTCAGCAATTTCCCTTTGCTCCAAAAGTTGCTTAACAGTCAAATAAGCCCAAAGACGTTCCAAACTTCCTACCGAATTGTAAACTGTAGGTTTCAATTGAATCAAACCATCACTTGACCAACATTCAGCTGGAGGAGGAATAAAACCAGGATCTAAAACAATTAATAGTTAATTTATGTGTTTAGTACAAATACCTGATTAAATTCTTTACCAATTATTCCAGTTACATACAATTCGCTGCCTTTAAAGAAAACAGGGAAATGTGTTTTAGTAACATTCTTAACTTTGTCCACGTATTTGAATGTTACATTTGCCAATAATGGAGACGAGATTTGTTTGTAGAAGTTTTCCAGTTGTAAGTAGGCATCGGCTGCTTCGTAAATATGTCTAGCAAAACCTTGATTTTTCAATGAAATTTTTTGTAGAAAGGCTCTATCTGCTCCGTCGCCGAAGGATAAAGAGAATATTGGGACTTTGTGAGTATTTAGTTCGGTAATCTGTAAATATTAATTTATTTTGTTTGCCTGGAATAAATTAATATAAACTCTTACAGCAGAAGTTATTTGTTCTGGAACGGAATTTCCGACAGTTGGTTCACCGTCAGTTAAAAATACAATCATCGGTTGGACGTTTTTATCATTATTGCTCTTGGCAACGACTCGAAGTGCTATTTTCAGTGCTGATTCAATATCCGTGCCTCCATTAGCTTCCCATTCTTTAATCACCTAAAAGTTAAAAAAGAAGAAACATGAAGAATCTTGTCCATACCAATACAATTTTTCTTCATCGTGTGATAGGATAAAGAAATATGAAAAATGAGCAAACAATTTCTTACCTTCTTAGCTTTATCAATATTTTCTTGGTTGGCAGGTACTGAAGGTGGTAGATGTTGCTCTTTAGGCTTGGTTCTTTCAGTAGTCGGTTCATAAGCGAAATAAGCTTCGTCACCTTTAGTAAAGGTAACTTGACTCAAAGGCACATTCCAAACTTTAACGACAGTGTTGAATTCTACAATGCTGAAAACGTCTTCCGGTTTCAGTTCGGATAAGATGCTGTCCATGGCTTCTTTCAGTTGGGTGATTCTTGTTCCTGTGGGATTTATTGTTTTTGGTGGCTTTTTTATGAATTATTGAAGTCTTACCAAACATGCTGCCGCTGGTGTCCAGGACGAAAACTACTTGTTTTTTCATCGGTCGCAGTTCTTCGGGGGAGAAAAAGTGTACGAAGTAACCACCATCAACCAAAACCTTGAAAAAATTTCGTTAATATTCATGATTTAGAAGAATTTCCTGGAGTTTGAATCGTTTGAGAACAAGAGGATCGAAATTTATTTCTCCTTTGCTTTGGACTTGAAAAAGGAGAAATAAATTTCCAACCACTGGAAAAGTTTCCTGACAAAACCATCAGTGACGTGGGTAATGGAATTTTTATTTCACATGCATTTATTATTACGCAATTTAATATACAGGGTGTTTGGTACATCGGATAGGAAGTTTTTAATGAGTGATAGTTGGGGTCATTTGGGTGCTGTTTGACCACATTTACCCTTATGCCCTGTTACTCTTATCACCCTGTTCATTACAACCCCCTCAACCTCTCCTGTTAGTATGAATTTAATCCCATGTACAATTTTTGAATAATTGTCATCTGATTATATAATTTTGTATATTTTGTAGTTAGTGCCATATTTGTGAACACAGCAATATATGAAACCAAACATGGTTGTATCAATAAGGATTTTTGTGTTTTACGATAGTAGTGCTAAAATCCTCCATCTGTCAAAAACTAATTTTCGGCAGTTGACATACAACACATGTTTAGCTTTTAAATTTCAGTTGTTGTTGTTGTCAAGAGAAAGCCAGAAGTGTACTTTGAGTTTATAATTATTAAAGATTATCACAAATCGCAGTCCAACTTTTGGTCACTATATATTCCTCAAACTCCCATAGGTTATGGGCCCAGCGATAGTTGGACACTGTTGGCTGTTAGTAGAAACTGAAAAGTAAAGTGAATGCTTAGTATTTTTAAGTCGTGGCAGTGAGGTTCACTGCGGCAGACATCCAAGAAGTGAAAGTTATAGCATGGCAGCTCAAACACCGCAGCACGGGACACCCTTCAACGGCACAGGCTTTTCTAACTGGGAATTTAGGGTTAAGTTAGCCCTCGAGCAAGCTGGAGTGCTCTACGTTTTGACAATAGATCCCCTTATTGTTAATCCTTCAGCGCCTGATGTGGCTGCAAACGAGAAGGAACTGAAAACATGGAAGAAAGACGACGTGAGAGCCTAAAATATAATAGTGCAATGCTTAGCAGACAATATGCTGGAATTGATAAAGACAAAACTGACAGCTGAAGAAATCCTAGAAACTTTGAGCAACACATACGCTATGAAAGGCATTTCAACTCAAGTTATGCTACAAAAGAAACTTCGATGGCTAAAGTTTTTGGCAGAAACCCCCTTAAATATTTTTTCAACTACCTTTGAACAAATAGTCTGTGAATTGAGAGGGGCTGGCGAAAAAATTGAGGGCAGTGAAGTAGTCTCACAGCTACTATCAGCAATACCAGAGTCATATCAAGCAGTTGTCACGGCAATAGATGTCATGTTTAGCCAAGACGAATCAAAAGTCACCTTAGATTTTGTAAAAAATAAATTGCTGCTTGAAGAAAACAAGAAAAGAAAATAAAGAAGGTGAATCAAGCACTGACCAGGCAGCATTTGCAGGATTTCGAAAAAATTGGCAGAGAAGAGGGGAACATTCTCGAGAAAATTATTCAGGAAATTCCTCAGGAAATTACGAAAGGAAGCCATTTCCATTCAAATGTCATAACTGTGGAGTCGAGGCCGGGTCATGAAGTATGAATGCCATAAGTTTAGTAAGGCTGGCACTGGAAAAGTGCATGTAGCTGAAGAAAGTATTGATGATAGTGACAGATCAGGTGATGGAATAACATTTCTAACAGAGGGTGCAAGTGAAGATATCTCACAAATAAGCGAAGAATCATGTGCCATCCAGTGCAACAGTAGAGAGATCAAATTCATAATAGATTGTGGTGCAACGAATCATCTGGTAGATGACGGCATTGGACAGTTTTTAGTTAACACGCAGGAAGTCTCATACTCAATAATAGAATCTGAACTTGAAAACTGACAGTGACCAAAATGTTTTAATAAAAAATTTATGGGTATGTAATAATCTGTTTCATAATCTACTATCAGTGCAAAAACTTGAAGAAAATGGTTATCAAGTCCTGTTCACAGATAAGCAAGAACAGATAATTAAAAATGGAAAAATGGTTTTGAAAGGCCATCTATGTGGAAATCTCTATGTAATTGCACTAAAACTGAAACAGCACAAACACATTTAACATCAAATTAAGTGTTGCTTCAGCATAGAGGAATGGAACATTCAAGCAAGTTTCCTACACCTAGTGTTTGTGAAGTGTGTCTTCAAGGCAAACAAGCAAGATGGCCTTTTGAAAAAATACCAAATGAAAGAAAACCAAAACGTATCTTAGAAGTAATGTCAACGGACGTTTGTGGACCAATAAATCCACCAATCCACGATGGAAAGTCGTATTATGTGAGCTTCATTGACCATTTCTCGCATTTTGGAATGATTTACTTGATGTCGGAGAAGAGTGAGGTTATTAACAAGTTTACAGAATATGTGCCCCAAGTTGAAGCAAAATTTGGTAGAGTAAAAATCAAACGAGGAGAAGCCACTGTCGTTAGCGCTGACAAAGAAAGCAGATTTCCTTTTCTCTGGGTCCCTCCCTCCCATTTGAAGTGAGACAAACGATAACGCGCGTGGCTTCTTCTCGGTTGATTTCTACTCTACTCGAATTGCAAGATTGAGATGTGAAAATGGTGGTGAGTACTCGCCCACTGAATTTAAGAAAACATAAGGGGAATAGAAATTCAGTACACTGTTTCTCACAATCCAGAACAGAACGGAGTTGCAGAGCGATACAACAGAACTATCCTTGAAAAGGCAAGGTGTCTTGTTTTTGATGCGAAACTAGAAAGGAACATGTGGGGAGAAGCTGTAAGAACTACGGTGTACCTAACAAATAGAATTCAAACTAGAACATTACCAGAACATCAATGTCCTGCAGAAATCTGGTATGGTGCAAAACCAAAACTGAATAAAATCAAGCTTTTTTGGTGCAACAGCTTATAACCTAATACCAACCTACCTCAACACTTGACTCCCACAGTAAAAAGTTGATAATGGTTGGGTACACCAATAATGGCTACAGGTTGTAGGAACCAGAAACTGAGAAAATAGTGGTGGGAAGAAACGTAGTTTTTGATGAAATAACAAATGAAGACCAAATTTCTATAGAATTAAATAACGAGAAGGAAAAAAACGAAAAAAAAAGAGGTTTCAGAACAAGAAAAAGTTATAGAGCTTGAAAATGGACAAAATGAGACGGAACAAAACATCAGAAAAACCAGCACCAGAATCAGACAACTTCTTAAACACTTAAAAGACCATGACTTAGAGTTTGAAGCAGATTTTATGGCAGCTCTTTCTGCGGATGCAACAATTTCTGTAATGAAACAGTGAAAAATGGTGGCTGGCAAGAAGCTATAAATCAGGAACTGGATTCGCTCAAAGAAAACTGCACATGGGAATTAGTGTCTGCACCTGAAAATCAGGAGATAATTGATTCAAAATGGGTATTCCGCGAAAAGAACCTCAATGGTGAAAGTGTGAAAAAGGCTAGGCTTGTAGCTCGTGGATTCATACAGTACTCACTTGATGAAGATGTGTACGCACCAGTTGCTAGAATGGTGAAGATTCGTGTATTATTATCCCTATTTCTTGAAAATAATTTATTCGTGCAGCAATTATAGATGTAAGTTCTGCATTTTTATATGGAACTCTAGAAAAGCCAGCGTACATGAAACAATCACAGGGACTTGATGAAAATCCTAATCTGGTATGTAAACTTTAAAAATCTTCGTATGGTCTCAAGCAGGCACCTAAATGTTGGAACAGTTTGTTCCATAAAAATTTTGTGAAGGTTTAGAAAGATCTAAAAAGGATCCCTGCTTAGGTATATTTTGAAGTTAAAACTTTTCTTTTGGTGTATGTAGATGATGTGATCATATTCTCAGAAAGTTCGGATTGATTAGCTTACTTAAAGTCAGAACTTTCGAAAATTTTTAAAATGGAAGAATTCAAAAATTCAAAAATAACCTTTTTGGCACTGGAACTACAAAAATTTGAAAATGAGTTGCACATTAGTCAAAAAGGATTGATAAACAAAGTTTTACAAAAATTGAAAATGTTAGACTAGGAATTTTGGTTTGAAATATATATTAAAAGTAACAATCCTAATGTTTTAATTTCTTTCGTGGATTCTGATTTTGCTAATAGTATTGTTGATCGTAAGAGTATAACAGGTTGTGTGATCAAATTGAATAATAATATAGTTTGCTGGAAGACAAAGAAACAAAATATTGTAACTTTATCCAGTGCGGAATCGGAATATGCCGCTTTATCATCTTGTATAACAGATAACATGTTCTTGGGCCACATGCTCACCGAGATTTTAAGTACAAATAATATTTTTCCTATTGCCATCTATGAAGGCAATCAATCGTGCATAAAAATGGCTTCAACTTTGGAATCAAAAAGAACGAAGCACATTTATTGATGTCAAACACCACCTTTGTGACATCCTGTATGATTGCGACAGTTTGTATAGTTATTAATATATCGCTATGCATATGCGTGGTGAATGTGCGGCGACTGAGCATCGGATGACCGAAAATAGAGGAAGTTTTTGCCAAGTTGAATGGAGGAGAGTATTTTTCAAAAATTGACATCAGATCAGCATACAACCAGATAGAAGTGGACAGGATTCTTAATCTGGAATACCCCATTGGGGCTTTTTCGCCACAAGAGATTGCCATTTGGAATTGAAACGGCTACAGCAATTTTTCAAGGTATAATGGACCAACTCATACAGGGTATTGATGGAGTACCTATGTTCATTTTTGGACGACCTAATAATCACTGGAGAAACCACAGAGAAACACCTGAAAAACTTGGAGTTGGTCTTCAAAAGGTTGACAGGGGCAGGTTTCACATTGAGAAAAGAAAAATGTTATTTCTTTCAGATAGAAGTAAATTATTTAGGTCATAAAATTAGCAAAGAAGGCATTAAGAAAACAAGCGACAAAACTAAAGCAATTGTAGAAGCACCAATACCGAAGAATGTGTCCGAGGTATGATCGTTTGCTGGAATGGTCAATTATTATTCTAAATTTATACCAAATTTATCCACCTTGTTACATCCAATTTACAACCTCCTCAAAAATAATACAAAATTTTAATGGTCAACTAGATGTGACACAGCTTTTAGGGAAATGAAGAAGATTTTCTCATATGATAACGTATTAATGCATTTTGACCCAGATTTGCCAATAATTGTTACTTGTGATGCCTCTAATGTGGGCATTTCTGGGGTTTTATCACAGATCAAAGACGACCAAGAAAAAACCGTGACTTGCGTTTCCAGAACTCTATCTTATTGTGAAAAACGAACCATGGCAACAGTGGAGAAAGAAGCACTTGCAATTTATTATACCGTCAAACGCTTATATCAATATTTGTGCGGTGTTAAATTTATTTTAAGAACTGATTGCAAATGCTTGGTAGCTATTTGTGGTGAAAACAAAGAAATACCCCAAATGTCAGCAAATCGCCTTCAACGTTGGGCTGCTTTTCCTTCAATGTTTAACTATCAAATTCAATATATAAAAGGTTCAGAAAACGAACTTGCAGATTATTTCAGCAGAAGCCCCATGGAAGACCCACAGGTTTCTGAAGACAAAGGGTTATTCATAAATTTTACCGAATCTCAAGAAAAATGGCCTATTGACAATGTGGAAGTGAAAAGGGAAACAGGAAAAAGATCCTGATCTTACAAGAATCATAGAAAATGTGAAGAACAATAAATGGTCAAAAAACATATATGACTATTATTTTGTCATATTACAATAGAAAAAACCAGTTATTCATAGAAAACAACATCCTACTATGGGGTCATAGAATAACAATACCAAAAAATTTGAGACCAAAAATATTAGAAATAATTCATTCTGGCCATATGGGTATTTGTAAGATGAAAGCTCTTGCTAGATCCTTAGTTTACTGGCCAAAAATTGATGATAACATTGAAAATTTGGCAAGAGCATGTTTCCCTTGCTTGGTAAATAAACAAAACCCACCTAAAACAGACTTGACTCCATGGGAATTGACCAGCAGACCGTTTCAAAGAATACACATCGATTTTTTGGAGTTTAAAGGAAAGATGTATCTCGTCATCTTGGACTCGTACACTAAATGGGTGGAATGTTTCCAGATGAAACAAATCTCAGCTTACGAAACTGAGGAAAAACTAAGAAAAACTTACGCAAGGTACGCTATGTAAAAAAAAAAATAAGTAGTTTCTATTGGTTTCTCCACTCCCCAAGAATATATATTTTTTTTAATTTAAAATTGAAAAAAAAAAAAACGCGACGAGGATGGGATTCGAACCCACGCGGGCAGAGCCCATTGGATTAGCAGTCCAACGCCTTAACCACTCGGCCACCTCGTCCTTGAAAATAATTTAGTTATATCGAATTTATATTGTGTGCTCATTTTCCAATAGAATTCTTTCGTGACGTCATGCCGATTAATATGGAAAAAGATATTTAGAAAAAATTGGTGAAAAAATTTACATTTTTATTACGACCTCTTTGAACTTTGTTTATTGAGATAAATAAAAAAATCAATATATGTAATTTGCCAATTTAAAAAAAAAAAAATGGCTTTTGTAAAACATCAATGTCATCATAACATTTACCATGTTTATGCTTCCCGGTAAACTGTTTTAACAGAAAACGCTTTACTAACGTGTTTTTTTAACCGATTTGAAAACGGTTTAAATACTGCGTGAACATCTCGAACCGTTTAAAGGGAGTGCCAGCACTGCTTGATGTTATGAAATTTAAAAACTGTTTTGGGGGAAAGCCCTGCTATAGAAGTATAAACACAGGATAAAACGTTTTAAGTTCGAAAACGTTTAGGCAGTTAAAAAGGTTTAACGGAAGAATAAACTTGGTAATTGTTAAACATCTCTCAAGTCGAGGAAGTTGTACACAATCTTGCAGCATTGCCTGATGACTCGAATAAATCGAGAATTCGATTTTTCCGCGAAATCCTGGAATTAGTCTAGCGAATTCAGAAGGAAAACAAATTTTCTGGACAATTCTATAGAGACGATGACGCGCAATAAAACGGAGTCGG
Organism: Ceutorhynchus assimilis; assembly: GCA_917834065.1. Lineage (NCBI taxonomy): Eukaryota > Metazoa > Arthropoda > Insecta > Coleoptera > Curculionidae > Ceutorhynchus > Ceutorhynchus assimilis. The sequence goes on from OU892281.1 coordinate 14,707,899, forward strand.
CCGCCAAGGAAATCAGGATGTTGAAGGTGAACGCGAGTCGATAGTAAAAGAGTGAGTTGTGATTTAGTTTTGTGACCATTTCAGGTTGATTTCTTCTGTTCTATACTTAATTTATCAAAATTATTTCTTACCTCTCCTCCTTGAGGATCCCTCTCAACATCATACTGAACAATAAACTGACCGCTGAGCCCGTCCTGTTCCTTACCGCCCAAACTACCGCCCAAAACTTTTTGCCTGGCCACGTCCGGACTGAAAGTGACAACTGCCGCCGTTTCGTTCACGTTTTGAATTTCAGCTTCAGGATCTATATTCGGGCTGTTCTTAGACACTTCGTTGCCCGATCTTAACGATGGCGTTTTGACGAATTTCAGTGGACGACTTTCCATTATGTTGACCTTTGATTGGAAAAATAATAATTTTAAGCATTTACGCCATTTACTTAAGAAATACCTACTTTGACTTCTAAATTTTTAACAGGTTGTCCAGGATGGATGTTGAGAACAATATCATATTTCTCATCTTTCCTCAGTAAAAGCTCCTCATAGGTAAGATAGAAAATTGCCTTACTTTCAGGTTCGACATTAACTGAAACTGTAAATCTGTTTGAATCTCTGGCGCTGACCGCTACGTGAGCTGCAGAATGCCCACTAAAAACAGCCTAGAAAAAATAATTCAAAATATTTCTGAAAATTTAAGGTACTATAATTAACCTGGTCGTATGTTTGTTTGGCTTCTTCTTTTTCTTGCACGTAGGCCTCATATTTCTTGCCATCAATTTCCATCACGAATCCGGAAATGAACGCTTGGTCTGGCGTCACAATGGAAAAAGTAGCTTCTTGAGCTTTCGAGTCTAGGTTTTTAACTTTGCTAGTGATTACTGTTTTTGCGTAACGATTCGATACGTTGGTGTCTACGCGCATTTCGTAGATTTTTGGTACCGATGGAACCTTAAAAAATGCATTTGTTAGAAGTGTTTTGGTTAAGCTAGTTTATATTTTTACCGAAGGGATGGTATTTTTGTCAGCTTCCGCTTTTGGTGGCTCTGTCGATGATACAACAAGTGATCTTTTATTCTGTATATGAGCAGTATCGGATAGGGCAACACATAGGAGTAGTGCCCCTACAAGGGTAGAGAATTTAAACATTGTTTCCACCTAAAAAAATATTAATTCTTCAATAAATTGGGGGTCGCCTAGTTTGTTTACTGAAGTACATAACTATTGAGGTTTTGACTCAACTTTGGCAATAATTTGAAGGAAAAGATCATTTCATGATGTCTTAATTTACTTGATTTCATAAAAATATCAATACTACAACCTATACTTCATAAGTTGAAGGCATACCAAGAAAGACTAAGAAAATTCAAATAGAAATATCTCACTTAATTTGAAAAAAACAACCATTACAACTTATGTTTGGGGGACTTATTGATAAATCTAAATTTAACATATTTTGGAGATTTTAAAAGTCAAGGCTATCAAGATTACTGACCTATATGTAACCTCTTATTCTTAGTAGCCTCAGATAAACAAAACATTTAGTTTTAATTATTATTTTCTGGTGGCAACAAATAACAATAAAGCTGTTACACCTACATCAATGAAATCTAGAAAATAACCATTGTCATGCAAATTAAATTATTTTTAATGTTTTTGCGTATTCAAATAAAGTATACCTATACTTGATTACATAATCGTGATCTATACTAAATCACAAATTTGACTAAATACGAAGGTATAGCAATAAGCAGATATTATAGAGGTCCTATATAAAGGGTGATAGTTTTGGTCCTCATTACATGAGTCCCAAAACAATCAAATCCCAGACAGTATATATACAACATCTTAAAGACATCTATTTTAGGTTTGCATTATGTTTGAAAGTCTGAAGACCAAAAAAAGACGTTGTTTTGAAGACGTCCATAAGATATCTTTAAGACATATCTCAATTGAAGACGTCTTTAGAATGTCTTAGACCTAAAAACGTCTTAGAGACGGGGTTTTGTAACATACGATGTCTTTGAAATGCCTTAATTGAACACGTAAGCAGACGTCTTGAATGTCGTTTGTGGACTTCAAGTTGTCTGTGTGCTGTCTAAGATTTTTATCTGAAAAATATGTTGAGAACGTCTTAATGGACATTTTTTTCTAGTGCAAATAAATGTTCGGACAACTTCGAATGTCATAAAGACATCGAAAATCGACGTTTTGAAATCGGAAAAAGGTCTTTTAGAAGAACATCCACACTGATATATGGATTCCTATAAACTTGAGAAATCTTAATATGAATTTAAAACTCAAAATTCTGTAGGAACCAAATCAGATTTAATGTCCCATTATTAGTCAATTATGATTTCTAATAGGTTTTTTTATCACACTCATGATAAATCTATGTGATTCATTTTCCATTTAAAGTTAAATTATTGTCTTCTATCAAAGTGAACATCCAAAATATAATGGCATATGAATCATCTTTGAATCATTGCAACACATTGAACAAAGCTTTTCAGCATAGAAAATCAATTATTTATCTAAAAAATATCAGGTCTCTTGTATAGAAAATTAAATCAAGCCTACCCCTTTGATTTTCCTCTATTACTTGCACTGGAGTGTTGTTCTTTTCACAAATATTCAATTAAAACTGACCAAGAATTTCTCCAGACCAAATTATTTATCCACTTAAATTTGTTTGTAATGTTCAGCATAAAAGATAATTGACTTTTAAGTACTTAATACAAGTAACGATAACCTGCACTAAATCTGCGGTATTGGAATTTCCAATCAAAAGCTTATCAATAATTAAGTCTTTCTGGGAAAGTCTGAGTGAAAAATAGTTAATAAAATTAATTAAGTCTAGCTATACTAAGCACTCAATAAAATACTTTCTTCGAAGTTGAAAATATCCGGGTGTTGCGTCAATGCACTATAATGGGATCATGGGATTCACATCAGATTTTCATAATAATAAAAATACCTCCAGTACCTTGTGGATAATAATATCACTTATTATTATGTGCATGGTTTTTTCAGCAAAACGAAATTCGGTACTAGGAGAAATAATGGAATATTAAAGCAGCCAAATTTGCACAATATGAATAATGTTCATATAATGTATTTTTCCAGCATTTAAAATATCTTCGAGACTAAATAGGTTTTTTCCAAACTGTTGTTTTTGCTTAAAACTTTTGAATTTTATCGACAAAATTACTATATTAGTTACAATAAATAACAAATTACATAATAATAACAACATATTTTAAATAAAAACTAATCAAAATATTATTTTAGTAGGTACTTACTTTTCTAAGGAATCTAACTTATCGCTGATACAAAACAACACCCGGCTTTTCAAACAAACAATAACAACATTTGAGCTGTGGTGTGGCTCAAGTTAATGCTAATAGTTGACTGTATTTGCTTTGTTTTATGTTTATACTGAGAAACCGGTCATTTCGTGACCGGTACTACTTGAGTTTTAGTAGGGTGACTTATGTACCAGAAATAAATGATTTTTTTTTATTAGTTCAGATTAAGTTGATCACTTAAGAACTAAAACTACTAGAATGACGAAATGCAATGCTAATTTTCAAGGTAGGTACCTACTTGAATACAAAATTTAACAAATTTTTGAGTTATTGTATGTGTATATTATCAGATAATTAGGTCTTTGCCCATGCACTATTGGAAGTATTTTATTCAAAATAGTTTGTGTAATCATTCAATGGGGAATGGGAATATCCCAGAATAAATTTAATGAAAATCAGCAAATCTCACGGACGTTTTTGGAATATTTTTGTTTGTGTTTACCTAGAAAACACATATTAAACTCAAGGCTATTTTTGTTCTGCAAGTAAAACCTTTTGAAGTTCTTTCATATTTTATTTCAAATATCTCTGATTGTCTCTAAAGATGTCATTTTTATTGCCTACGCGTATGCCTCTACAATTAGAAGAAGATCTTCAAGACCATTTTCAAAACTTCAGGAGAACTAACTAATCACGCATTTATCGACCAATATATAAAGGTGGGAATTAAAAAAGTTCTTCAATTAGATGTTATCAGAAGAAATATGAATATAACTACTAGTTTGAAGAGTAAAATGAAAAACAAAAACTTCCAAAACTAGTACCAGAAGATTTAGAGCAAGCTGGTGAAAAGCAATTCACCACTAATCCATTGTCTTCTCTCAATAATTGGAGACGTTCTACAAAAAACCTTATCAAAAGTTCAGAAGAACTACCTATTCATATTACCCAGACATCACAAAGCATGTAAGATTATACTCTCTTATAATTCTCCTGAGTTATACAATGAAGAGACTGAAGAGAGATCATCAAAAAACATCTTTTTTTTGCGATATTCTGTTCTGGGAAAAAGTTTTTTGATCATGGTAAAGGAAAGTAGACAATTTTGTACTTTTTTAAAATATGGTAGGGTTTGAAGGTGTACTATATTGATCAACAGGGTAGGTACAACAGACGCAATTTCTCTCTAACTTTTTCCGATCTTGAGTATCCAATGACAAGCAAGAGAAATTATGTCTCAAATAATTTTAGCCTTCTAATTGAAGATATGATGATTCAAAAGTTTCTAGACATTTGTTCCAAACTTTATTAGTACAGGTGTATATCAGGACAATAATTCTTAGAAGGATTCTAAAATTTTATTACAGAAAATGTCAGAAAAATCTAAAATTAAAATTTACATTAGGTACAGAGATCGTTTCACGAGGGTTCATACTTTTGACATCGAACACGGCATAACTTTGAGAAAAAAAAAGGGTTGTCGAACATTAGTTAATTCGTATGACATATTCAATTTTTTTGACAAATTAAAATTAATTTCTGGCACATAGATTTCTGGTTTAAGAACCGACGAACGTTCTGACGTCATTGATTTATTGCAGTCAATTTCTATTTGGTAGAAAAAGGAGGCAAAAAATATGAACCCCTGTGAAGCAAAGGCATAATAACATAGAAATTTAAAGAAAAAACAGAATTATTACAATTATTCAATCAAACTTTACCAAAATTAACTAAATCACCTCAATTATACAGGGTGTCCGGAAAATAGCGTAAAAGCTATCCACTACGAGGTGGAGGCCTCTTCAAGGAACCCCAGAAAAGTTGTTAAAAAAATCTGGTGGCATTCTTAAGAAAGTAATTAGCAATTTAATGTTTATTAAAATTGGCAACACTGAAGATATTCCATGGAAAATTTGTCACAGAACCAAATTAAATATACCTACCTATGTACCTACCTAATTACCTGACAAATTCGAAGGTGACTGAAAAATGTTGTCAGATCAAATTTTCCTGTTGTAATTTAGAGATTGTGCAATTTTCATAATGCGTTTTAAAAGTTAATAACAAATTTTCATAAACTATTATGTAATGAATCAACAAAAGATACCTAACACTAACACTTTGTACGAAATATATATGTATTGCAATTTGAAAAAAAAAAAATCAAAAATAAGAAAATCGAATTTCCACATTTACCTCTTCATACTTCCAAAAATGGTCGAGAGGGATTTTTTAAATTATTTTTCCAGGGTTACTCGAAGGATCACCTACTGTAGTGGAGAGCTTTTACGCTATTTTTCGGACACCCTGTATAGTAATTCAGCAGTTAAAAATTCAAAATCAGTGAAATTGCATTGACAGAAATTCCAAATTCATTTATAGAAGCAATTTTGATGATAACCTAGACTCAGACAGCACACAAAGTCTTCAAAGACGTATTTTTTAGGCCTGCATTACGTCGGAATGTCTGAAGACCTAAAAAAGACGTCCAGAAGACGTTGTTATATCCATAAGATATATCCTCGGATATATCGTAAATTCACATCTTAAAGACAACTATTTGGTATAAACCAGAGAGATCTAAAAGTGAATAATATGGTTTATGTATTGGAAAGAGATTCAAAGACGTGTCTTTAAGATATCTTGTTGAAGACGTGTCTTTAAAATGTCTGCCAGTGGTAACCCAACGGTAACCACAAGACACTGGGTAACCTTTAATATATTTGTTTTATAATGTGTGTGGCTTAGCCAAAACCATTGGTCAAGTTTCAGAATATTCAATGTAAAGTCTGTTTTTTTCATAAAAAATTTGAAAGCATTGATAATTTTACATTGTATTGCCAACATAATTTCATAAAAAACAGACTTTACTCAACCCGTAACTATGAGTTTGATAACCAGTGCAGGTGACCATCAATTGTGAAAATAGACCTTAGGGACGTCTTTAGGATGCCTACAAAAATTTCCCACAAAATTCGTTTCTCATTCAATTTAGAAGTTATTATTGGAAACCACTATAGAACTTTGGTAAGCCTTTTGGGAAGTTCAAAGCACTTAAAATTCAATTCAGAATTTCCAAAAGCATTCTGTAGCGCTTCAGAACATTTTTGGAAACTTCAGAACCATTTTAGAATGCTCCAAAACATTCAAAAACAGATTTACAACACAGTTTTTTTTACAATTTCCAAAAGCATTTCAGATCAGTTCAGAAGTTTGAAACCCATTTAAGGACGCTCCAAAACACTGAAACCAATACATGCCGTACGTTCGTTATTTTGGTCCGAGTTCTCCGAGCTTGACTTTACCGTTCGTTTATTTAAAAAGTGTACTCGGTGCAGCCTCATTCGCGTTCGTTTATTAAAATTTCTGGCACTTTAATTCAGCGTTCAACTGCTCTGTTCGCTCACTGGTCACGTGATTACGGCTCCGCTCAGCACGCTCTGCTCTTTGAGCAAAATACCGAACGCAAGGTGAAACATTCTTTATTCACTATTATAGGATTCAGGTTAAATAAAACGCCTTTCAGAAAAGCGAATTTACATTGCTGTAGACTGTAGAACTTTAAAAAAGCATCCAAAACAGTTCAAATCCAAATAAGTTGGTTGGACTATCTGGGTGGTATTCTTTCTTTGGATCAAAGAGAGGGGCCATGCAGCATTGTTTTGGGGTCCTGAGAGAGGCATAAAGATTAAAGGAACCTTCTTTAAGTTCTTTATCCTTTCTGGACGTTTTGAAAAAAAGAAAATCGTAGTAGTGCCGTCTACCGACGGAGGCATCTCTATTTGTCACACGAGATTTGAAACAAAACAAAGTTCCTAAATTATTATAGAAATCTGTAAAATGCTGCATTAAGTTGTTGTGCTATCTATTGTAAAAAAGTAGCAAAATATACAAAAACAGAATCCTGTATTTTTTGTGACATCTACAGAATCATTGCTAAACTACCTTTCAACTGTATTTTTTTATGGAAAAATTTAAGAATCTACTACATGTACCAAATAGCGCAACTAGTTCCAAACGGAATATGTTGTACTTAAAAATAGGCGTTTTGTTTAGGAAACTGTAATCCTGTCTGTCAAAATTTGTGTGACCATGTGCTTTAGTTGTATTCCTTTCACACCTAGGAGGAGCTCCGGAACAGCTCCGGGGCGTTACGCGCTTATTCCTTTCGAAAAGTGTTTGTTGCACCACGCATCTGTTCCTTTTAAATCAGGGGCGACTAACACCGGAGCGAGAAGCTCGAGTGTTCCAAACTCTTGGAAGGAATACAAATTTTGTAATTACGCGATTTGCGGGTATTTTGATTGGCTTGCATGTATTTTTCGAACATAAATAAAAACCGTGTTTTTTTTTCGTGTAATTTGGAAAATTTGACATTCTAATCTCTTTATTTTTGTTCTGTGACTACCCTTATGGCCAAGGATAATACACACTAACAATTGCTTATTGGTCTCGTTTTTGGTAATCGCGGTCATTTTTTAAATTTATGATGAAAAATGTTAATTAATTTTGATTATAGGCAAAGAGGAAGATACAGACATATGAAAAAGAGTTGTTTTAGAATGTTAATTAATGTAGTAAAACCAAGTTTGTATAAAAGCAAAAGCCTGCGGAATCATAACCTGGTGGTGCAAACATCCTTCGTGAAGACGAGAAACGACAAGCTGCCTACGTCATCACTGGTACTTTGGCATGGCAGGAGGGTATATGGCAGGAGGGCTTGAGATTTGAACTATAAAGGTCTTATGAGGATATACTAACCTCCGTGCGTTCGTTATTTTGGTCTGAGTTCTCCGAGCTTGACTTTACCGTTCGTTTATTTAAAAAGTGTACTCGGTGCAGCCTCATTCGCGTTCGTTTATTAAAATTTCCGGTACTTTATTACAGCGTTCAACTGCTCCGTTCGCTCGCTGGTCACGTGATTACGGCTCCGCTCAGCTCGCTCTACACTTTGAGCAAAATACCGAACGCAAGGCCTGTAGTAGTAGTGTGTAGTATCGTGGTTTGCCCAAATTTTTTATTTATGCATTTTTACGTGCGCCACGTGCGGATTCGAAATAATTCGGGAAAATTCTAGAATTCGAATTTTTATGGAAATTGACGGGAACTTCCAGCGAATCCTTTCGTTTGCGGTGTCATGCCTTGGGTCAGGCTATATGGCGTATATTCTCTATCGATTTTAATCTGATACTCCAACGGAATGTGAGCTGGTGGCTCCTTACATTAGAACGCCAATAGTTGTATTCCTTTCAAGAGTTGGAAACACTCGAGCTACTCGCTCCGGTGTTTAGTCGCCCCCCGATTTGCAGGGAACAGATGCGTGGTGCAACAAACATTTAATAAGGAATAAGCGCGTGAAGCCCCGGAGCTGTTCCGGAGCTCCTCCTAGGTGTGAAAAAAATACACTAAATGATTACCTGACTTTAGCCTAGTACTCATAACTGCGAAATTAGCATTTTTTTGACATAACGTTGACATTTTGACGTTTTATGCGTGTATCAAACGTCAAATTGTCGAAGCAATGTCAAAAAATTGCGAATTTCACAGTTATGAGTACTAGGCTTTAGAGCAGGTAAAGGTAAAAAAGTAACCTGGATTTGGAAAATGAAGCCGATTTTTTCCAGGTATTTTGGCATCAAGAAAATGGCGCTTATGGCAATTCAATGCTTTACCGGCTTTACCTGTATCTTGGTGCCAAATACCTGCCAAAAATTTGGCTTCACTTTAGTTTCATAAGCAGAATGGCGCGTTCCTACTCCTTATGTCCGTAGGACAGCGCTTTCCTGCTCTAAGTTACCTGACGTCACACCTGTTTTTGTCATATGAAACAGCCCCTAGCTCCTCATACGGAAAGTGTCAGATTAAAAACGACGGACTTTACATTAATTTAACTCATGACCAAAAAAGACACATTTTTGGCATTTTTCGGACAAGTTTTTAACCTACCTTGCGTTCGGTATTTTGCTCAAAGAGCAGAGCGTGCAGAGCGGAGCCGTAATCACGTGACCGGCGAGCGCACGTAGCAGTTAGGCCGGATTTTCATGCATCCGTTTTCCGACGAAATATGTCCGAAAAATCTTCTATTTTGACATATTTTTATACGATTATGTCAGAATAGAATGTTTTTCGGACATCTTTCGTCGGAAAAACGGATGCATGAAAATTAAGCTTTAGGGAGGATTTTCATGCATCCGTTTTTCCATCGAAATATGTCCGAAAAGTCTTCTATTTTGACATATTTATGTACGATTATGTCAGAATAGAATGTTAAACGGACATATTTCGTCGGAAAAACGGATGCATGAAAATCCTCCCTTAAACGCTGTATCAGAGGTCTCGAAATTTTTATAAACAAACGTGAATGAGCCTGCACCGAGTACACTTTTTAAATAAACGAACGCTAAATTTATGCTCGAAGAATTCAGATCAAAATACCGAACGCACGGCTAAAAAGCTTCAGATGACATTACTTTGGCATTTTCCACCCGTTTTTAACCTAGAATATGCGATGAATGAAATTATTGCACCTGTCTGCTCGTTTACACGACCGACCTTGTTCCGAGCAATCAAAAGTGTTCCGAGTGACCCTATATCAATTTGACATTGAAGTAAACACGCAAACGTCATAAATTATAGTGGCGGGCTTTAATTTTTCCGAAAAAGGATGAAAAAAGCAGTGAAGTTGGGAAAGGAAACCTTTGAAGGTATAAAGTTGCATGCTATTCAGCCCAGATGATCTTTTTGTGCTTGGCTCAATAATTGTAATAAATTGAAGCTCAAACTTTGAGCTCAGCATAAAAAAAATTCACCTTTTGGATATTAGTAACTATTTTTCAAGTCCTAGACATAGCTCTATAGCTATAGTGACTCTATTATCAGAGTGGCAATAATTGCCGTCTCATTTTTGATTGATTCTTTAAAATCCTATATATTTATATGGAAAATGCCGCCATTTTGGGGCAAGAACGTATTTGATGTACACTTGGCCAATCATAAAACTGGTAGGTACGCATTTTCATATTATGTTGTATTGTGTAAATCGATCTTTTTATCACCTCAACAATGACAGAAAGAGTCAAGTCAGTGTCATATTTGAACCAATCATAATATAAAAACATGTTGCATTTACTTTTGTTCAGCTTTGACGTTGACACAAACTGTCTGACCTAAGTTTTTCAGAAGAGACTTTTTGTTGTTAAGCCTGACTCACACTGGGCAAACTTAAAAAATATACAGGATGTCCCAGAAAGATACCGACAAACTTTAAGGGGTAGTATATAAACATATGTCCGCAAATAAGCCATTTAGGCTGTAGAGCAAAAAAACTGTTTGATACTTTTATTCTTCGCAACAATTAAATCACTGTTTACTTATTAATTTTGCTTTATTATCAAATAAATTATGGTTTACAATAATTGTTCAAAGTGTTGACCATTTACTTCAATGCAAAGATTACACCGTCGGGTCATTGACTGAAAAGTTTAGTCCACGAAACACCTATTCGTAATGAGGAAGATCTGATAGCAAGGATACTGGCGAGTTGTACCCATGTAGAAACTATTCCCGGAATATTCCAAAGAGTTCGCGAGTTGAACAATCATTGTAAACCATAATTTATTTGCTATTAAAACGCAATTAATAAGTAAACAGTGGTTTAATTATTGCGAAGAATAAAACTAGATACCAAACAGTTTTTTTGCTCTACAGCCCGAATGGCTCATTTGCGGACATATGTTTATATAAACAAAAATGCTTGTTTTGATGTCCCCTACTACCCCTTAAAGTTTGTCGGTATCTTTTTTGGGACACCCTGTATATTGCCTATACCAGTTTTATGTTTGGCCAATTAGTGTACACCGCCAACTTTTTTAATTTTCAAGATCATATCTGATACTAATTTAGTACAAAAACTTATTAACCAATAGTTTGCCGACAGTAGCGCCATTGTTTCTCTATCACCCTAATTGAGACATTATTTCTAGTGGTGTCTAGTGGTGAAGTAACCAAGATGAGCATACATTATTCTGTACATGGGGCCATTAAAAACACAATCATTATAGGATTTTCACAAACCGGACACCATTTTCGGGACAATTCATAAATGAGGACGATATACTACAAAATGTATTTTTTATTCGAGCCGCATTTAATTAATTGACTATTCATTTCCTGGTGAAAGTGGTTGCGTTGCATGCGCTTCCTTAATTTCCGGACCGGCCCTTCCCCAATTACACGTGTAATCACATCATACAGGAAATCAAATCATCAATGTCCTCGTCATGACTTATCTCCATTGCCTTGCCTAGTTTAGGAAAAAAATCAGACCTTTTGAACTAAAGACACCCATTAATTAATTTATTACTATTCATATTTCGCAGGAATTCTTTATTAATTTTTAAGTGCCGCGTATCCTCAAACGAGATCTTGATAATTTTCCTATAAAGTCCGTGTCACTTAAGATTTCGGCAACTCATCCGATCGGAATCGATCGTGTTGAAGATAAAAAGGCAATAACATGATGAGAGAACAAAAAAAAAAAACCTTCGGCGTGATCAAGGTGTCTTTGACTGTGACCTCTCTCTCTCGCTATTGACCCTTGACTATTTGACATTTTTGATAGATGTAAGAAAACGATCCTTTGGCGGAAGATTTGACCAAAAATCCTCTAGAAAAAATAAAGAGTTCATTTGCCTATAATAATATGTCACAGGAACTGATTTATGTTCCAGTGATTTATACATGGAAACAGGTAGCCACTAGCCAGCGTGAAACTGTTTTATTAATTTATACAAGGACTACGTAAGACAGGCCGTTTAATTTTATGAATATATTACGACTAGGTATGAAATCCGATCCGTATACGTTGGACGCTGTGTTACATTCGGACACACGATACGTTCTCTTCAACTACTCCGCTTGCTCAAGACGGAAGACGACTAATTAAGAGTAATTTAATATGTATTTCGAAATATGTAGGTACGAAAGAATTATCTGGAGAACGAGTTTTCGGGGGCCTGAGACATTTTTTTGTTTGACGTCTTAACAGCGACAAACTTGATTGCTGTTGGATTTTGAGTAAAATTGATGATTGATGGATTTTCCGAGTTGAAGTACAGCTTCCTATTTCAACCAGAATATAAGCTCAAGCACAACAATCCAAAATGTGCTAGTGGATAGAATGATTGTAACAGTTTGCAGCAGTTAATCAAGCGCATGACTTATGAGAGACTTAAATTTTTTGAACAGCTTTGGGAGGGTGCAAAACTGACGGTTATAATCCAGGAGCGAACCCAACAGAACTCATCAAGGATAGGAAAATCGCTCCTCCTGACTGGACAATTTTTTCTATATCAATGAAAACCCTTCGAAAGCCTGGAGAGATTTTATAAACTGAGATGTGTGATCAGGCTGGTCATCAGCCTAGAGCCTAGTACTGATCTTTTCTGCTATTCTATAGAATTTAGAGATTGTTCTGATTCTAGAACCTGCCCTATATTAGATAAAACCTTAACGTACTGCTATAAACTCTTTTTGTTCTAGGGACAGCTAAAATCGATAGTAACCAGGAGTTGATGAGACACTGCAGGCGGAATTTGATCATCGGTTGTGACACGAATATACACTCGTCATGGGAAAAACAATCATCAGTAACAAGAGGTGAGTCTTTCTTCTTTCTGCTTCTTTAGTAGCACCTTACTCCGAGACTCCGAGTGCTCTGCATGTTTCTTCCATTTGTCTGGATCTTTTGCCTTATCATACCAGTTTATCCGTCCATCCATCGTTTGGAAGGTCGTTCTCAGGTTGATCATTGTTGTAGTTCGGATCAACCTCTATGGGATTAACTAGGTACAACAATATTTGTTTTTGAAAAGATTTTATTAAATTCAACATGATTCAATAGTAAAATACAATGACAATGAACACAGAATACATATCCTCACGGATATCAATATGAGAAAAATCAAAACTCGACTTACTGGTTAACGTACTTTCAGGTATCTCCTGGTACTTCTGGTAGGTACTGTTCCTAACAGTTCCACGTTGTCTTGCAAATTTAACTTTTCTATTGAAAAATGTGATGGGATCGGAAAACTTTGATTTGGTTCTTTAACATATCTTCTTTTAATTTGATTAGTATGACATCTTCCTTGTATTGAGATTATTTGGATAAAATACTAGTTTGTTGTATAGTATTTCCAAACTCAATTGGAACAAGGTACCAACTGGTGGCTGACTGGTCACTGAAAATTTCCCTAAGAAATGCACTGCCGCTAGTCAGCCACCTGTTATGATTTATGTTCACCTTGTTCCAATTGACTTTGGAAAAACTAAACATCACATTGCCAATTGGTTCTATGATTTTAACAGGAATCCAACGGAGCTTGTTATTTTTGTAAATTTTGGCATAAATCAAATCTTCTTCCTTAAATTTGTTTGAAATTTCATTGATCTGTTCATATTTGGCCAGTAAACATATCCACGTGCTATGGATTTCATTCCTTTTTGTCCAGAATGACCATCAGTATGTAGTGATTTTAGAAGAGAATTTCGAAATTTCAATGGTATGACTATTCTGTCTCCAAACATTAGACAATCTTTAACAATAGATAATGAGTCTCGTCTATAATAGAAATTAAGTGCATAATTTTCAATCTCTTTTTTGTTTGTTGGCCAATCATTCTGTATGTATTGAATATAACTTTAGAATACATTTTGTCCTGTCCAGTTTTTTCCTCTGATTGGCCTGATACTAAAATATCATCGATATATGCAGTGTTTCCTTTCAGACGTGATAACATGATATCCATATAACTGGTTGAAAAATGCCTGGGGCAACTTTTATACTAAATGGCATTCTATTGTATTGAAACAATCCATGACGAGTGTTTTCTTGATTCTTCGCTGATTTCAATTTGATGGAAACCATCAGAAAAAAGGGCAATGATACTAAAAATTGTAGCGTTTTTGTAAAGTCAAAATTAAACACTTTAATCCGTATGCTGTGATTTGATTTATCTTGGATTCTTCACATATTTTGTTAATACGTGAACATTAACATGATTAATTTTTATTCAACTTCATGCATTGAAGTTTTTATCCCAAACAACTGGGTTTAGTTTGTTAACAGTTTCACTGAAGGTTGAATCTTAGATATCCTTAGGTAAAATGAAATTAACATACCTTTCATGGATTTGTGAGTCTAATTTTCTTAGGAGAAGTCTAACTTTTGCGAGGTCTGAAACATTTTTGGCATCTTCTGTAAAAAGGCTTCGACATCTTTTGACCCATACATCGAAAGTGCTCCCTGTTTCCTGATCATAATGAAATTCTGTGATACTATTACCCAGGGTTTCCATCCGAAACTCTTCATTTGGTTTGGCTGGATTTTGAGTTAAATTTTGGAAATTTGATGAAAACTGACCCAAAAATTGACTTTTGATAAGATTTGCTTAACCCTTGTTAGGTCTTCACCTAAGTTTTATTTGAAATGTTGCTCTTCTTCACCACAATATACCTACTGCAGAAACAATTAAGATATAATTATTGTTATTCCCTACACCTACCTTTGTCAATTCGGTTAAAAAGGAGATCTGCTGATGTAACACTATTCATGAATAATTACGTGACAGATTTGCATGTATCTGCTGAGGCAAGTTGTGCGCATAAGCTAAGCTGAGAACATTCTTCCAAACAGCAAGACAGCAGGAAAGTCAATAAGAGAAAGATCTGCTAGATTTGGTTGTAGAGTATTTTAACGACACAATCTTCTCAGTCTTTCTTGATAACTGTCAACTTGTGACAAGGATATCCATTAGGAATGGATTGAGAACCTTGTGACATGGAAACCGGACAACAGATTTAAACATTAATATTCAATAATAACATTAATTTAGCAAAATAAGGCTCTACGTGCATGCGCTACCTAAAGAATCGTCAATTTTTCACCTTTAGGTTTGGTTCATAGGTGCTAGGAGTGAACGTTAATGGTTCTAAGAAGTCGTAAATATCGGGTACCGACGGGTGACAAGTTGACATCCCGAGGGTCGACGATATTTGCCTTGACGAATTGACCCCCCGACGAGAGGTTCCTCGAAGTCTGTCGTAAAAATAAAGTGAAACTGCTGCCCACCAATATCTCTACCTTTTTTCCTACCTGAACAGCCATATGGTATTCGGTTTTAAAAGTGCATCCTCACGCTGCCGATATTATTTTTACCGCTGCGCGATGGAATACCGAAGTTCTTAAATTACTATACACCGTGTAAACCCAAATTATCTTTAATGAGTCGGATATCACAAAAAAAATTCTAATGGCACGATTTAGATCTAAAATGCTTGATTACGCTTTAATTCAGATGTCATCGCCATCGTTTGACACACGGACACGCACGACAAAAATTAGCGCCACCGACATATTATTTTACACGTAGGAATAATTTCCTCTACACCCCTTATCTTCCCCAAAATCGTGCCGTATTAGACTTTTAGCTAAGTCATTACGGATTATTAAAGAATGTGTTAACATGAAATTGCAGCGTGACTCCAAAATAGGGCCTTTAATGTCGTACTACACGATGACAGATGGAATAAAAATTCTCTATTTCGCGTGCGATGTCAGGAACTAGCCTCTGATGGTTATTGGTTTTTGTAGTTTTTTTTTTCTAGGGCAAAAGAAATGCGTTTCAAGCTAGAAATTGAACGGATATTGGCTTATCATTGGAATGACCAAGCTTTTTATTCGTCAAAATCGGGGTATTAGAATTTTCAAATCGATATAGATTTAGTTGAAGGAAGACTTTCTACTTAAAATTGGTATTCGATATAAATTCGACAAAGAACGGATAGTAAATTACAAAATCAGATAAACCACATCCTTTCCGGTCATATATATTCCCATAATTAAACCAAAAAACCACCCCCTGCTATTCAAATCAAAACAGAAAAAAGGGTTGTTTTTTCTTTTTCCCCGGAATAATGACATGCATGCGAAACGCACATATTTTCACATGAATTTGAAATCTCGGATACCTGTGCACACACACATTCGTTAAGTTCTCATGTACCTCCTACAGGTGAACCGTATAGTGAGCCAAAATAGTTGCATTCCCACGGTACAATTACACGAAAACCCTAGAGGGGTAAAAATACCCCTGATGGCTTCAACTACAAACGGTTTACGTATTTGATTTTTAATGACAAGGGGGGGACGTGACTTATGATTAACTTTTTGAACAGATTGGGTTTTTTTTTTGTTTTTGTTCAACTAGGGAGTGAGATTTTGATTGTTTTAAAAACAATATTCCAAAATGACTCATCATGTCATCTATTCATAACATATGCATACCCTCGAGGAATTTTTTTAAATGCGATCCTCTAATGATAAGTTTCTGATGGTTAGTTATGGACATGGTTCAGTTAAAACTGATCACTTTACATACGAAAGGTGGGTATATATTAAAAGCAACTTAGATTGCGGTTTTTCAAACCAAACTTCGCGCGTGTACGACCAAAAAATTATTAGTTTGGCATACGGCGGATGGCGTGTGCCCCTCGAAAATATCCACCGCAATTAAACAGCATGTTGGTACCTGAAAGTGAAAAGAAATTATTGTATTTTTGGTTGTAGTGATTATATATGATGTTTTTTTTTTTGTGGGACAAAGATCTGCAAGGCATGGTGGTTTCTGGTTTTGATGGTGAAATGACATCAGAAGGCAAGAAAAAATAAGCCAAACATGGTTTTATATGGTGTCTATACATTTCATATGTATGAATGTTGAATAGATACTATAATCTATTTTTTTGAAAGCTGGTATAATCAATCATACTCAACCAATTTTAATCCCTTAAATCCTTTGAAGAGTGAATGAACCACCTGCAATAAACGATGAGGTGACAATTTGATTATACCAGCTTTCAAAAAAATAGACTATAGTAGGTACCTATCAAATATCGATAAAGAAAGGAAATAGAGCAATTTATGTAAAAATAGGAAGCATTGTTTTTTTGAATAGCCTCAGCCTCATTGGAAGATCATTGACTGATATGGACTGGATACCTTCCTCAACAACACACCTTCAAGTTGGAATAACTTTCCAAATTACAACTGATCTATCTCTCTTTCTAAAGAATAGGATCACTTGAGCAACTGGAAACATGTATGGCCGTTTCCACCAACTATTTTAGGGAAGCCTTAAAGTATTCCCTAAACTGACAGTTTTCCATGGACAAATGTCAGTTCAGGGAATACTTATCGTTAGAGCTCCCCTAAAATAGTTGGTGGAAACGGCCATTAAACTCGCCTACTTTTTCAAAAGAAATTCTCGATGAGAGAAGGCATTCTCACGTCTCGTCTCAGAGCGACTTTTCCTCGAAAAAAGTTAATTCGCGAAAAGGAGAGTCCCCAGTGAAAAGGAGTGAATTTTCTTCTGGAATTTCTTCTAGCTTCAGGCATTTAGCATTGGACGTGAAATTGACAAGATACCTTTTCGATTTCTTTTCGCCTTTTCTACTGAATGTGAAAGTCGAAGTCCATATTAGGTATATGTTCCAAGACGAGCATTTTATCTCTAGAACTAGGTATAGTTCCAAATGAACTAAAATTTTTAGGAATTGTATAGTTAGTCTTTCACTGGAATAAGATTCCTTGAAAATTTCAGATTTATATATTTAGGAAACAATAATTATTGGAAATAGAAGTTTTTTAGAAATTTACTTTCAAAGGTACCTACTCTAGTACAAAAATTTTTCCATGTTGATATTTTTAGATTTTTCAGTTATGAAGAAATATTGGAACCTCTAGATGCGCATTCTCTAAGAAAAAACAGGAAACCTGCTCTGATGAATATTGAGGAGAACATTTTTAAGAAAAATAATTTTTTTCTCTCTCGAGATGTCACATTTAAAACAAGGTCATTATGTGACAAAATGAGAGTCTAACTCTAAATTTGAAGAAGAACATCTGAGAGAGATCAACTCATGAGTCAAATAGGTAACTAGGTTTAGAAAAAAATTAAAATGAAAGCCTGATGGAAGAAGAAACTGTAGGAGAGACCAACCAATATGGATGATGAATATGTCATGTTTTTAAGCTTACAGAACAGCTTTAGAATCCACTAAAGAACAATTTAATGATGATTCTGAAAAAGTCTCAATGTACCAATGTTGCTGGAACAAGAAATTTGTAGAGTTCATGAAGAAGCAACAAGGAATGGTCTGTAACATTGAAATTTAATATTTCTTTAGTGTTCAGCTTTAGAAGAAGCTGAAATTGTCAAACTGAAAGGTGATATTTTTTGGATTTCATGTTTGTTAAGAGATGTTAGCAAATAATTTGGATCCAATCTTGCTGGTTGAAGATGGAAATTCTATAAAATTTCATGAGAGGACATTGAAATAAGAATGTGAACGAAAACAGATACCTATAAGATATTTAGTTTAATAAATGAAGTTGAAGCTGAGTCGTTCACTAGTCGCCTCTTGGTCAACTGTGGATAGATCTGTGATGATATTTAGATCAACCAATGTAAGTTGCTAAACTTGGCAACATGGCATGATCAGCTTTAGTTTTTAGGGTAGATGTGTCTTGGAGGTTATGTTAAGTTTGGTAGAGAGTTGTTTTGTTTTCAACACAAGAACATGTTTCTTATTTTCAATAGTGTGTAATCGTTTTCTTAATAAAACCAATTATTTGAATCTACGTGTATTACTATCACTGATCACATGGTTCAGTAGTATGTGGGTTAATAATCATTAATCATTTAATCAATTCCTGATGTAGAAAAACAGTTTTGTCCCAATATCCTAGTATGGAATCTGGATTCTTCATCATAATCTTGTGGAATGGTGAAGGCTTTTAAAGTGGAATACTTAGCTGAGATTACCGGCACCTCTCTCATTTCAAGGTAATGTTGCAGAAAACTTTAGAAAATTTAAACAAAGTTTTGAAATTTACCTGGCTGCCAGTGGAAAAGAAAAAAAGCATGTTGAGCTAAAGGTGGCCCTCTTGTTAAATATCATGGGTGAGGAGGCCTTAGCTTGGAGGTGTTTAATACTCTAGGTCTCGATGAAGACCAAAAGAAATCATATAGCACAGTGTTACGTGCAATAGAAAGGTTCATGACTCCTAACGTTAATGTCGTGCATGAAAGATTTTTGTTTTAAAATAAAAAACAAGAAGAGGGTGAGACATTTGATCATTTTATAACTGATTTAAAGAAGTTGGCACAAACTTGTGATTTTAGGGACTCGATGGACTCATGATTAGAGATCGCATTGTCCTTGGCATTCGAAGTAAAGAACTTCAAGAAAAGCTTTTGCATCTTGATGATGTGGACTTGAAAAAGGCATCTCAAATTTGCAAAGTAAATGAAATTGCAAAAGCTCAGTTGAAACAAGTTCTAGATAGTCGTGAAGTAAAAATTGATGCAGTTCAGAAAAAAGTACAACATAGTAGATTCCCAAATAGAGGAAATGAGGCATCAACATCAGGCTATTTTAATAGAAACAGAGACCTAAAAAAATGAAGAAACAAATCAATTTGATTGTCAAAGATGTGGCAGTCGACATGGTAGAAGAAAATGTCCAGCATTTGGTCGAAGATGCAATAAATGTAAGCTTTATGGACATTTTGAAAAAATGTGTAGAAAGTCTTATGTTCGGGAGTTACAAGTAGGCAGCAGGCATGAACAGAATTCTAGTGAAAATGATGAGTACTTTGTGGCAATGATAAGTATTATTGAGTTGATCAGCATTGAAAATGTAAGTGCAGTATGTAAGAAAAAAGTAAAATCTAAATGGGTTGAGCAAGTAGTACCTAGTAGATGATTTTATAGTAGATTTTAAAGTAGAAACAGGATCAGAGATTAATGTCATTTCAGAGAAAATTTTCAATGATATTAAGAAAAGAGGCGAATTGAAAAAAGTTAATATTGTACTTGAAACATATGGGGGTTTCAAGATGTATCCGTTAGGGTCTGTTAACTTGAAATGTAGGTATGACGATGAAAATTTCAACTTAGATTTTATTGTCAATTGCAGAAAGTTATATGTGTCAATTTTGGGACTAGATTCTTGCTTTGACATGGGTCTTATAAAAAAAAGAAGTTCAAAATATTGAAGTAGGTAACTAGCAATAAGCATCTTTTTTGTTAAGCAAAATAAAGATATTTTCATGGAATTGGTTCGGTTTAACAAAAAATGTAAACTCAAGCTGAAAAACGATTATATTCCAGTTTTTAAGCCACCCAGGAGAGTTCCTTTAGCTATTAAAGACAAATTGAAAAGTAAACTTGACGAATTGAATAATAAAGGAGTTATTGCTAAAATTGAGGGGCCCACTGAATGGCTTAACAACTTGGTGATCATAGAAAAAAATGATGGATCGCTAAGATTGTGTTTAGATCCAAGAGAATTAAATAATGCATTGGAAAAGGAATTCTATGAAATTCCAACTCTAGATGAAATAAGAACAAAATTAAACAATACAAATTACTTTTCTGTGTTCGATTTCAAGGATGGGTTTTATCGGATTCGAGCAGGCTCTGCGCATTTGGTTATCCTTTCCGTTTCTACAGGTTCTTGAGACTTCCTTTTGGTCTTAATGTTGCACCTGAGTTTTTTCAAAAGATTAATACTGAAAACTTTGGTGATATAGAAGGGGTAATTGTATACTTTGATGACTTGTTGATTGCCGCAAAAACATTGGAGGAGCATGATCGAATCTTGGCTAAGGTTGTTGAGAGAGCTCGCTCCTTGAATATAAAGTTTAATAGTAGCAAATTGCAATATCGAGTGCAGTATTTGGGAAACATTTTTGATAAATCGGGTATGACCCGGATAATGATAAAATTCTAGCGATAATGAGCCTTGAGGAGCCAAAAACGCCAAAGCCAAAAGAACTTCAAAGAATTTCTATTAGTGATCTATGCTTATCAAAAATTCCATAACTATATTTATGGGCATCATGTTGTTATTAAGGGCGTTGCCGAAGTGCAATCTCTAAGACTTCAAAGAATGAAGGTAAAACTGTTGTAATTGTTCATTACAAGCCTGGTAAGGAGATGCTCATAGCTGACTTGCTTTCACGTAACTATATCAGAGAGTCTGGTTCTGATCAGAATTTTTTTAACTGATATTGTTCATTCAATAAATTTGTCGAATGAGCGGCAAATAGAGTTTAAGGTAGAAACATCTAAAGACGATGAGCTTAAACTTTTAATGGATATTTGTAATAGGGGTTGGCCCATCTAGCATAACACAAGTTCCTGATCTTATTAAAAAGTATTTTGCATAACGAAATAATATTTACATATTGAACGATTTAATATTCTTAGATGAAAGAGTATTGGTTCCAAAATCACTCAAAAATAAAATGTTATTAAAACTCAGCAAAGAGCTAGGCAAATTTTATATTGGCCTCGAATTATTTCTGACATAGAGGAGCTAGTTACAAATTGTGCTAGATGTGCAAAGTACAAAAATAGCAATCGAAAGAAACCTCTAATTTTACGAAAATTGCCAGAGTTTCTTTTTGAAATTGTTGGCAGTGATATTATGAAGTATGAAGGAAAGTCATATTTGGTAGTAATTGATTATTTCAGTAAATGTTTGGAGGTTGTTAAATTGGCATCTAAAACATCAAGCTCTGCATGTTATAGAGTCTTTTAAGCAAGTATTTTTCTCTCAGGGTATTCCGAGACTTGCTGTTGCAGACAATATGCCCTTTAATTCATTTGAATGTAAAAAGTTTGCACAGGCATGGAATTTTAATATTGCTACTTCCAGTCCTAATTACCCTAGGTCTAACGGACTAGCAGTTAGGGCTGTGCAGACAATTAAAAATATGCTCAAAAAATGTAATGACCTCTATAGTGCACTTTTAGAATATCGAAATACACCTATTAGTGGTTCAGAAAAAAACTCCAGTCCAACTTCTTAATAGCCGTTCTCTTAGGGCTAAGCTACCAGTTATGAAAAACCTATAACAATCTCAAACCATTGACTATGAAAGGGAGAAAGAAAAAATTGAAAATAAAATATAACTATATAAATACTACTATGATAGGCAAACTATGGTTAGGGATCCTTTTGGAGTTGGTGATAGGGTGAATGTGAAAGAGGGTAGGATTTGGCAACCAGGCACAGTTTCTAAAAGATTGTCTGTTCCTAGGTCCTACACAGTTCAGAAGGATAATGGTCAGTCAGGAAGTTCGTAGAAATAGTTTTCATTTGAGGAATAATCGCACATCTGATGAGCTCAATGATGATAATAAATCTCAAATAGGTCAAATATCTCAGGCTCAGAGAAGTTTCATTGAGAGCTCAACAGATACGCATCCTGAGTTCTGAAAAAGACTTGTTAAGTTGCCATCCAAATTTAATGATTATATTAAGGTTTAGAAGTTTTGTTCACTGAGTAAAAGTTTAAAGTTTAAAATATAAACAATATGATTTCCTAACTGAAGGGGGAGATATGATGATATTTAGATCAAGCCATTTTAGGCTAGATGTTTCTGGAGGTTATGTTAAGTTTGATAGAGAGTTGTTTTGTTTTCAGCACAAAAACATGTTCCTTATTTTCAATAGTGTGTAATCGTTTTCTTAATAAAACCAATTATTTGAACTTATGTGTATTACTATCATTTTATACCTAACTCAGATTCGTCAAAAGTTCTGTACAAAACATTTTACCAATCCAAATAAAAATATAATAACCTAGTTAACACCTTGTTTGACCGGAAAATCAGAATCCACCCGCGCGATTGTAATTACAAATCTATGGGAAACACGGTACGTGATTTTGCGTTTTGACCGTCACTCGTCAGAGAAATTTAATGTCGTAACGCACAGAGAATGAGCACCTAGCCGCAAAAATGACACCGGCGCGTTCCTATCGTTAGGTTTTAGTTCAAATAACAACAAATCCTGTTTTTCGTAGGAAATAAGTAGGTCTCGATTCCTAGTCAACAACTCAAATTCGACGAGACAATAGATCGGATAAACTTACCTTTTGGTGTTGAGTTTCTTGTCAGCAGTGACAAACGTTATAATTCAGTTTTCTTGTTAGTTTTTGGCAAGATTCAAATTAGAATTTAGCCATACGGATTAAACTCTATTTGGCAACCGAATAGTTAAACCAAAAAATCATTTGGCGTTTCTCAACAATTTATAATCATTGAATCATGTTTATGATTTCGTAAAGTTGATTTTCCTTTCTAAAAGTCCTCATCTGTAATCTAATGTCATCTTTACGCATCAAACTCACGCTCAAACCAACCATATTGTTTCCGCTCTCATATATCGTTACACGATTTCCCATCATCATCAAATCTCCGTGATTACCGGTCAGCATGAACAAACCGCTGCTCAATTTCATTAAGCACAATCATACTAAAGCAAGTTTATTTGAACAAGGGGGTATAATTTCACGGTTGCAGTAGTCAAAGGGTCGACTCTGACTGTGCGGCTACTACTGAGGCCTTTTACTATTATCGAATTTCCGATGGTGGGCTTTAAAAGAAAATTAAACGTTTTAATCTCCCATAAACACGAGGGATTAATTAATCGAGAATTTGCTTGTGCGTTGGGGCGTTAATCTATTATTTAAAAAATCTACCGAGGTTATTTAATTAAGTAAAAAGTTATTTCTCATGAGTGTCATGCGCGCCACCGTAAGACAACCACCATAAATTACGCAGTTGGAAAAGTTCCACGGCGACTTAATGTAAACTCCAGCTGCGAATACAGCTACTTGTATTTTATCTCGAGTTGTCTCAGCATAACTTTGTTTTTTTCTGAATACCGCGATGCTCGGCTTATTTTACCAAATTAATTACCTGCTTATTTACGTCCATTATTAACGCCACCTCGCTGGTAAAAGCATTTTTCACTTATAGTGATTTAATAAAACGCCGTGTGTGGGGCGCGAATTTGCATTCGGAACTTCAAATTTATTACATTTTGATTGGTCGTTGAATATTTTCATCGCATACGACTTGGGTCAAAGTGAATAGAAAACCTCCTATCGCAGTAATGATTGATTTTGCTATGAGATTGCTCCACGAAATACCTTACCTATTCGTTTTACTTTAATTCGGTTGAATTCTAATGTTTTTCATAGCACACCTATCTGTCACATAATTGTGATGAAGCCATTTTCACCACACGTTCAATTTCCAAGAAAATAGGTTTCACAGCAACTTCCTCAAACTTGTTAGAAATATTCTTCAATAGCTTTACATGTAGAAGTTATCAAGTCATCATCCTTATTGATAGACAAATAAGGGTCTGCATCCAATTTCTTCCATAACTACAAGATAAGACCTATCGCCATATGAAAAAATATCTGCACCCACTCTTTCCCAAGGACGTTCTGGAATCGAATATGACAAAAGCTCCTGTTTTGAATTTTTCAAAGCAAACATTTCCAAATTTTACACTTCTTAATGTAATTTTCAATGTCCTGTGACATAAGTGGCCAATTAAAGATTTGCCTAGCCCGAGCCTTTACCTTTCCAATTCCTAAATGGCCCTCGTGGAGTCTTGTGAGCATCTCTTCTCTAAGATCTTTTGGAACAACTAGCTCAGTGTTAAAAAATAGTTGTTCATCAGATATCGATAAAGCATACTTGAGTTTATGAAAATTACTTGCCAAAGTTGGGATTAGTGTTTTGCTAGTAGGCCACTGAGTTTTGACAAACACACTGTAATTGAGGGTCATTTTTTGTTGAATACATTAACAATTCTTTTTTTCATTAGAGATGGGCAAATAATTTGAGAGTTCCTGAACATTGTATTCTAAATTTATTTGAGTAGAATTCCCAAATTTAGTTAAAAAAGCACGAGATAGTGTATCTGCGATGAGTAAATATTTTCCTGGCTTATATATCACTTTTAGATCGTAATTAAGTAATTTAAGGATCATTCTTTGCAGCCTTGGAGATATACAGACTGTAGGCTTTTTTTTGATTCTAGTGGTTTATGGTCAGTACAAACCTTAGCATTTTTAACACCATACACATAATACTGAAACTTTTGACAGCTGAACAAGATTGCCAAAAGTTCCTTCTCAATCTGAGCATAATTTGCTCCACTTTTTGTTAGACTTCTCGAAGCAAAGGCTACTGGGTGGCCATTTTGCAATAAACAAGAGCCAATGCCATTTTTTGAGGCGTCAGTTTCAATTTCCATTGGCAAGGAAGGGTCAAAGAATGTCAAGACAGGAGTATTCGTCAGTAAATGCTTTAATTGTCTTAAGGACTCATCATGTTCACAGGCCCACTTCCAATCAACATCGTGGCGAGTCAAGGTCCTGAGGGGCGCAGACACTTTCGACAAATTGGGGATAAACTTACCCAAAAATTTAGTCATGCCAAGCAATCTTAATAAGAGATCAGCTTTATTTTGGGGATTCGGCATATTCGAAATGGCATAATTAGGCAATTCAAACCACGTGACTTTCAAGATGGCGTGGCGGCCACACATGGGCCAAAAAACAGAAAAAAATATCTAGAATCTGCTCGATTTATTAGTTTAGGTACCTAGTCAACAAATATTTTATTAAATAGTCCAAATCAAAGTTGCAAGCAAAACTCTAAGCAAAATAATTTGAAATACGCATAAAAACACATTCAAAACAAACTTGCTTGGCCGCCACGCCATATTGAATTTCCCTATCTGACAGATGGATTGAATTGCCTAATATGAGAGTTACTGGCTTTAAGGCTGGGTTCCATTTCCAACCTTGGTTACGGTTACACGTTCCGTAATATCTGGTTCCTGAAAAACCGGTCTATACGGATATCATTCATGTCACAGAGGCAACTGGCGGCGATTCTGCGATTGGAAAAGCCTTCCCGTATGAAACCGAAATCTTCAGCAACCACTGTCAACCGCTGTCAACCGACGTTGTACCGACCGGCTAACCAGGTTAGGCAACGGAACCCACCCTAACACCATTTTTCGAAAAAACCTGTCCCAGAAATTTTACTTCTTTTGATTTAAATTGTATTTTGTCCTGGTTCAACTTAATATTATATTTGACAGCTCGGTCAAGAACGCGCTTCAAATTTCTATCATGATCAGCCTCGGTTTTACCCGAAATAATCAGATCGTCAAAATAAATCTCTACTCCATCAATGTCACCAAAAATTTCAAAATTTTTCTTCTGAAAAACTTCTGGGCCAGAACTCAAACCAAAAGGCAGCCGACAATATTGGTAGCGACCAAATGGTGTGCCAAACGTGCAGTAATCCGAAATTGATCATCAATCTTGACTTGGAAATAACCATCTTTCATATCCAATTCTGTAAAAATGACTTTGTTACTGAGTTTGCTAGCAATTTCGTCGGCTGTAGGAATTAAAAAGTGTTCACGCTGTATATTTTCATTTGAGTATTTCATGTCGAGACACAACCTCAAATCTCCATTTTTCTTTTCCACGATTACTAGGGGATTTAACCATTCTGTGGGTTTCTCAACTTCTCTAATAATGCCCTGATTCTAAAGGTCTTTTAGTTTCAATTTAACTTTATTGTGAAGAGTTTGAGGTATGCGTCTCACTGCCTGAATATGGGGTGGTCTAGCATTTTCTTTGAGAACAATTTTATGCTCAGTTGGGAATTGACCTAATCCCCTAAACACTTTCGGGTACAAAAATTCAACATCTTTCAAAGTATTAAAATTAACAATGAACAGAATCAACTCGTTTAACTAACTGTAACTCCAGGCAACCTGATAAACCCAACAAAGGCATTTGATTTTGACTATTAACTACAACAATCGGTAAATATGTCAACCTGTTATTAATATTGCACAATAGTGAGACTTCTCCAATGGGCTTAATTCTAAAATCAGGGCTGCCATATAAAATTAAAGTTATTCGAGATTCTTTAATGTCCTCCTTAATGCCATGCTTTTTAAAAATATTTTTATGAATCACACTTACTTCAGCCCCTGTGTCCAGTTTAAATTCAATAGCTGTACCTTCCACAACTTTTTCCTTGGTCCACACGATATCAGCTTTCGACGTCAGCCCATCAACACTCCTCACTAATGACCCAATATAAAAATCATCAGTCACTATTACTCTGATCATTATCAACATTTTCATTCTGTCCTGACATATCACCTCATTCACTTTTTTCCGTTGACTTCTATTTTCTTTCGCTTCTTTCCTAGACTCTTTCTTTTTGCACACATTAGCAAAGAGGTTTCTTCCTTGGCATTCATTAAAAAATTCACCATATGCAGGGCATTTGCCTCTAACATGTTTGTAGCCACAAAAACTGCATTTTAATTTCTCCTGCTGACCATAAGACACATCACTTCTGTTTGAACCTTTCCTGTGTCTGATGGCACAGATGCTTCATTTGCTAGAGCCTGAGCTTGGGACTTGCTTGCTTCTACAGTCCTACAATGATCCACTGCTTTTTGCAAGGTTAGTTTCGGCACTCTCATAAGCCTTTCTTGTGTTGATTTATCTGATATTGCTAACACAATTCGGTCTCTCACCATATCATCTGGGTCCTTGTATTCTGTTGACTTAACTGAAATTCTTAATTCCATAACAAAACTATCAAAACTCTGACCTTCTTTTTGAACTATCGAGTTGAAAACATATCTCTCAAAAATCAAATTTTTTAATAGGGCACAATGAGCTTCAAATTTGTCTCTTATAGACGTCAATGGGGCTTTTTCAGTCGCAGTCAGTGTGAAGGAATTGTATATGTCCAATCCTTCCTCACCAATTATACTTAAAAATACAGCAACTTTTTTCACCTCGTCCTTTTCGTGTAGTGTAGTGGTGTGTTCATGTAGACTCAGTGGTTCTGGGGGTTTAAATAACGTTTCCATAATTCTCCGGGTTACACACAATTTCCAGGATTGAATAAATCCTTAATTCAACATAGCTGACACCATGTATAATTTAAACAATAAATGTGTCTTCAAATCTCAAAACAAGTATTTATTCAAATCAGCATCCAAAATCAAAACTGTATTACAAAACCATAACAAAACGACTGCCCAGTGACAGGTGACAGCCCATCGGTGGTGCCCCCGGGCCACCGGCTTGTATTGCATTCCACCGACGTGACTATTTATGATACAGCTTATACAGACCGGACCAGCCAACTAGACACATAGTAAGACGAATTAGCTTGTATCCGGTTTAGACGAATCAATGATCCGCCGTGACGATCCTGTAAATTCGAGTTATGGTTTTACATAAATTCAAAATTTGTTATTTATTGACGCTTTACTAGAAATCCAAAGTACCTAACCATTAAACACTGGTGCAGGCATACAATTAATATAGATTCCTTCACACCCATTTAATGAAGTATACAAATTCCACTAATGAACGATTCGCGTGAAAAACTCATAACTGAAATTATTAATCGAGCCCCGATGTTTACGTGTTAGTCACGTAAAAATGGCCTTTTAAGTAGTAGCCCTTTTGTTTTCGTTTTGTACCTTGTGAATTACACGCGGGTCTTTTTCAATAGCACGTGAGCATCAACCACCATAGTCTAATAATAATTTCTTTTTATTTGGTTGCTTTGGTATAATATACATATAGATATGAGTAGCCGATACCATTGTGTGTAAATTGTGGGGTTTTGGTGACAAATGCAATTTGTTTTCGTTTTTAGAACTGAAATTATACGTACGAGGTGTGGGTGTCGACAAATTGACGGTGAAATAAGGCGACTGATGAATCTTTCAGTTTTGGATCCGGAGAAGGCCCTGCCCTTTAATAATTTACACCTGATAATTTTGAATTTGTTAAAGTACAGGACAGTGAATAATTTGTATTCGTTGATGATAAATAGCAGTTCATGATGCAAATTTTAAAATGAGGATCAACTAGAAAAAAACTGGATAGGCTATTGGAATATGGCCTGGAAAACAGATAATGGCTTTTTCTGCAAATTTTGCCAACTTGCGACAGAATATCAATCTGCCTTGTGAATACGCTGCACAGTTTCGCAAAAACCTGAAATATCACCATCATACAAACCAAGAAGTTTTCTTCATTTGGGATAAGCCTACAAATCTTGGACACCAACTCATCATTTTAACCAAAAGATGTGTCCGACCTTGAACCCCATCGTTATAAAATACCTACTATTCGATTTACACAAGCAAGGTTTTCGACTTCAAAATCCGTCATAACAATGAATTAATATTTGAAAAAAAAAAATTGATTAACGCTCTAAACAATAAAATCCGCAACAAAATTACGTCGACCAACCAAAGCAATATATTAAAATCATATTTTTCAAACGCGTAATGTCTTTTGTATATAAATCAATCAAAGATGATTTACGAGCAGTAAAATAACCTATAAAAGGTATTATTTTTAACTCAATTTTGCGTTTGATTTCATCGTAAATTTTGGTGGTAGTCGTTAAATCTCTTTTTTAAAATGCGAGCTTTATTAGTAGCATTTCGAGGGAACCCCTACCATAAATCAGATTTAAAATATTCGAGATGATCTTTACCTGCCATAAACGATTAAACAAGAAAAAATAAAGTTGGAAATTATGAAGGTTACCGTGGCGCACACATTAATTTACAGCCCCGGTGTAATATTCATTAAGGTCCAAAGGAAAATAAAACTTTTCAGGAATTTTACATGGACGTGTTTTCAAACGAGGACACAAATTATTAACTGTCAAACTAAGTCCATTCTGACAGCTGTCCAAGTAAAAATTAGTTGTCTGTCAATGGGTCGTATGAATAAAAACGAAGTTCTTGCTACTACTACAAGTATTAGTATGTTTTACGTGGTATTTACTTTAAAACGAAGTAGATATGTACTACATTTCGAAACTACCGGAATTTCGTAAATGCTTCTTTGTGAAGTAGATACTACGAAAAATATACTACACTGGTCAGCAAAATTAACGCACCATTTACTTATTTCTATTTTAATGAAATTGGAATTGAAACTATGGATTGGCTAGCAAACAGTTCTGATTTTAACCTAATTGAGGATGTTTGGGACATGATCTATCACCATTTTTAGGAGCTTCCTAACCCTTCTAACACTTTGAATAGGCTTACCGGAGATATTGTCCAAATATGGAATAATTTGGATTAAAACGATATAAGGCCCGTAATTTTGACATGAATAATCGTTGCCGTGCTATTATTTAAAATAGAGGAGGAAATACCGGTTATTAATAGGTAATTAATTTTAACTAAAGTTAAAAAAAAATTATTTTTGATTTTTTTTGTTTTTTTTTCTTATCTTCTTTTGGAATTTTATCTTTTGTCAATACCCTTATTAAATTAGAATGAGAATATATTTAATCTAGAAATAAAGATATTTGATCAATATTATGAAATAAAAAATATTTTTTCTACTTGCGTGCGCAAAGTAATCACTTTGCACACTCATTTGCGTGCGCAAAGTTGAACTTTGCGCACTCATTTTTGTTATGCATAATTACCATAGTTATACTTGATTTTTCAATGTTTTTGATGGTTTTTGAATAAACTAATATTCAAAATGAAGGCTTTTAGTTGAAATTAGCGCTTAGCTAACATGATGTTTCCTATCAAAGGTGTCCAAATTGGACCAGCCTGTACTGATAGGAATTTGTAGAATTTTTGATATTTGAGAGACTCTCATGAAAATATTCTAGCTGGTATTCTAGAAATTCCAGAAGATGTTAAAAGATTTTTGGGGATTTAATTTAAAAGACATTTTGAGGAA
This sequence comes from Ceutorhynchus assimilis, assembly GCA_917834065.1. Classification (NCBI taxonomy): domain Eukaryota; kingdom Metazoa; phylum Arthropoda; class Insecta; order Coleoptera; family Curculionidae; genus Ceutorhynchus; species Ceutorhynchus assimilis. The sequence continues at coordinate 14,738,930 of OU892281.1, forward strand.
TTCCAATAGATTTAAACCGATTTTTGAAGATTTTGATTTGATTGATTTTTCTAATATTTTAACAATTCAAAGTCTACTTTTTTAAGATACTCGTAGAAAAAATATTGTTCCTAACACTTGCGCAAAGTTTCTTTCCCGCACTCAAAGCTTATCCGAACTCCGCTTCGCGTCGTTCGTCTAACTGCTTTTTCGTGCGGGAAAGTATCACTTTGCGCACCTGTTAGGAAAATAACTATTTCAAAAATAGTAGTGGTGCGTTAATTTTGCTGGCCAGTGTAATACTTGTAGTAGTAGCACGTACCATCGTCACCAAAAGTAACTGGGACAGCATCACATTAGCTCTTGTCCTATTATATGAATTTTAATGTCAAATATTTGTCAAACTATGCATTAAATGCATTGAAATGAATGACAATAGAATTAGTCCAGGAGATTATTATGCATTATTTGTGTCCCAGTTACTTTTGGTGACGATGGTACTTCGTTTTTATTCATACCTCCCAATGTATATAAAAAAAAATCTGTCAAGTACCTAGCTACCTTCTTACTAAAAAGATGAAATTTCAATTTTTGTTGTTGTTGAGATTTTGTGTCCTAATGGTCCTTTGGGATCCCATACCTCCATACACTAAATTATTCTGAGATTTGGAGCCAGATTCTATGAAAGAAAGGCATTCAGAATAATTGATAAATCATCCCAAATTGCTTAACACGATTTTATTTCTGGAACTATAAGTCCAAATGAGCTGAACTTTTCAGGGATTGTAGTCCTCTACTGGGATAAGAATCGCTGAAAATTTCAGTCTTCTATCTTTAATAGAAAAAAAGTTATGACCTTTCAAAGTTTTCCAAAATCTAAATCATAAGGTTGTGATTGTAAGAAATTTAATTTAATAAAAACTTTAGAATACACAAAGTGCGTAGTTAGAGCATAAAATTGACTCATTTTACATTTGTTTATTGAACACACCCTGTATATACAGGAGTAGGTCTGATTTGTATTGAGGAAAACCACCTATTTAAAATATTATTTCTTTAAATCTTAACTTTTCAAAAAAACGTTTACTGAATAAAATAAATGTTGCAACTATGTAATACGCCGTCAAGAAGGGACGAACCTAGAGGCACCATAGAAAAAGCGTACGAAGGGGAGATAGGGAATACGCAACTAGACTAGAGAACAAGCTGTGACTGGTCCCTTGGACGCGTGTCGCGTGTCTGTAATTATTCATTATTCAATTTTTATTTTTATTTTGCATTAAATTGATTGTTCAATCCAATTTGTTATTAGTGTGTGTGTCAAGGAGAGATCACAGGTCTGTTGAATATTTGTTATTTTGTTTTTGAGAGTTCAATTATTTATACAAGTATCATTTTTTCTATTTTTATGTTTTTTTTTTTTTTTTTGTTTGTTTATTAACACAGGGGAACTCAGTACCCGCTGGGAAACTGGCTAACTAACAAAAAAACTCTTCCGTATTGAATATAGGTAGTGTTGCTTGAATGTTGTGTGTGGAATTAAAATTTTAGCACAAAGACAAAGGATGGTACCTAATTTAAACTTTTATTGACTTAAATTATTGAATTAATGACTCACAATTATTATAAAAATGACACAGTATATTTCGATTTTTGAGGAATGTTAGATCGAGGGTTTCTCTGCCGTGCTCTTTTCCCTCGTTAGTTCCAGGATGAGAACGGTACGATTTACTTTAATAATAAAGTAGACGTTTCACAAATTTTTCGTTTCTTTTACATATCACAACTTCCCTTGAATTTCCCAAATATTTGCTATGTCGGGCGCATGTCCAGTAAGTAAAATTGAGTAAGTTTCCACAACGTAGGTTCTATTTGTTTTTTATTTCATTTTTCAGAAGATTTGTTGTTTAAAAAGTAATAAAAATTCTCATCGTTCAATCTTACTGAACGAACCCGGGTATGTTATACTACAGTATCAATTTAAAAAAAATAGGCTTGTTGAAGATGTCCCTTTATAGTTTATATAGCACTTATTTAAAACAAGTTTACAAGCCTCGTAAGTTTCTAGATATACCCTGTATCAAAATAAGGAGTGACATTTTTCAGGATGTTTAGAGTGCAAACAAGCTGTAGAACTAGAACAAATATCAAACATCTTTGATACTAACTTCCATACTCTCTGGACATCTAGAATCTGTTTCAAGATCACTTATATAGGTGCGTGGAGTCAAAGAAATACTCTCTGGACATTTGGAATTTGTTATAGGGGCAGAACGGCATACCGGGGCGCATTTTTGTATCGAGCGACCAGCAACCCGCATTCGGGGTACCCGACCTCGGCACGTATCAAACGCACGGTAGTACGAAAATCACTCGGACTACCGTATGCTCGATACTCGCGACTCGCGCCTACAGTCTCGAATATCTTTTTGAGTTTTCCTGGCTCCTCACCATCAAGCTACTTGATAATATGTATTAGTTTAATTTTGGTTCTGGTAGTCAAATCGTAAAGCAATTTTAATTCTAGTAGTTCACTAAGTGGAATGGAAAGTAGCAAAAAACTTAAAGATTAATAAGATTTTGCTATTTGCCTAGTTATTTGATGCTGTCTCTAACAAACTATCCCAAACTAACCCTAAGGCTGTCCTTACCTTAACCTTTTGCTCAGCTCCAATTTGGGTTAGTTTTGGTTAGTTTTGTTACTTAGAGACAGCATCATATAGTTATTTTCCTAACAAGTGCGCAAAGTGTTACTTTTCCGCACGCAAACACAGTTATACGAACGACGCGAAGCGGAGTTCGGATACGTGTTTGCGTGCGGAAAAGACACTTTGCGCACGTGTTAGGAACTAAATTTTTCCTACGAGCTTCATATCAGGTAGGTAATAACAAAATTTTTTTAAAAAAAAACGATAATTTGTTTAATTATTTTTAATTAACTTGAAGGGAACCTATGCATTTATCAAAAAATTACATAACAAAAAAAAATAACAGAAAATCCTCGTCAGAGCTGTTCATCTTAAAGCGTTTAAATTTGATGAGAAAGTTTGTAGATTTTTGCATATGAATAGAGAACAAATCTGATGTGTCAAAGTTAATTTATAATTGGTGTTTGTATAGATGTTGGCTGATATAGAAATAGAGGAAAAATTTGTCATCATGTGTCAAAGTCGACAGGTGCACTTATTGTTGCTTGACAATTATAATTACTTTTCGGCACTCAGTGCGGATAAGGCCTGTATCCGCACTGAGTGCGGAAAAGTGTAACTTTGAGTCCGGAAATGCGTGCGGAAAAGTACTACTTTGCGCACGCTCGTAGGAAAAATAATTATTTACATCTGCCTGAATCTAATCTCCGCATTTGTCAAATAACGATTGCAGGTATACAAATCCCTAAGTAAATAGCAAAAATCTTGTTAATTTTTACCTGCTTTAAAAATTCGATTTTTAAATCGTTCGAACATATTTCAAAAAATAGGCGTTTTTTTTGGAGAAAAAAAGTATACAGATGATAATGTCATTGGAAGAACGGCTAACACAAAAATTCAAAAATGTTTTCGAAAAAACGTGAAAGTGGCCTATTCTTTCTCGCCATGGTATTCTATTCTTGGTAAGGTTATGTAGATAAAACATAATTTTGCTCTTACTTATTCCCTTACCTCGACTTCCTGCTTAGTCTTGAAATTAGTTCGTATTTCGCTGGAATCGACAATGTGGTACATATAATTTTCTGGCCAGTGCATAATAAATGATAAACAATTAAAAAAAAAAAAAACTGAATTGTTGGACGCCGATCCATAATTTCGCAGAAGACTAGTATCAAGCGTACGGTAGCTTGACAATCGATCGGGAAATCAGACGCTCGTTATGAGACAGGCCTCGGTTAATACGACGTTACCCGAATGCGGTATACTGGGCGCTCGATACAAAAATGCTACCGGGGCACAACGGAACAGGCCTCCTAACACCAGCCGCAACCAAAATAGTAAATCGAAATCGCCTTATAACTATACCCTAGATTATACTTTTTTCTACTGACGTTTCATAATAGCAACTTTTCGATTGTCATTTCAGTTTTGAAACGACATTCTTTTAGGCACTAAGTGCGTGAAAGTTACTTTTAGGCACTCAGTGCGTGAAAGTGACTTTTGAATGCGTAAAAGTGACTTATGAGTGCGTAAAAGTAATTTTTAAGCACTAGTGCCTAAAAGTGTCATTCATTATTCAGAAATAAAAAACACACTAAACACATATTTGAATTTTGTTTTGTATTTATTATGAATATTGAAAATGGAATTACTGAATTGAACGTTTGGGTTACTCAAAACAGAACTTTGTGTTATTACCTACTTTCTAGGATCTTAATTATTGATGTCGAATTTTGAAAAGAAAATCGCATGAAAAGTGTCAGGTGTCAAGTAAAAGCAGGTAACAAAGATTTTGGGTGTAATCGACTTATTCACATGAAATAAAATTGTGTTTTTTTATTATAAAATGCCAGTAGAAAAAATCTTGTATACAATACGTTACGAAACGATGTCTTTTAGTCACTCGACGTGTTGTCCAACTCGGCTTTGCCTCGTTGGACAATTTTCACGTCGCGTGCCTAAAAGACGCTCATTTCGTAACTTATTGTATAAATAGCTATATTATGTTTTGATAAATGCCAGTGCTTAAACAACTTTAGTCTAACGGAATTCATACATGTCCATATTTGTGAATAAATTTTATAATTTTTTGCGAAATTTAATGACAAAGTAAGTATTGTACACAAATAATAAATCATTGTTATTATATTTTTCACGTAGTACATGATGTGATTTATTTTTTTGAAAATATTTTTGAACCAAATTCGGGGCAGAACGGATCGGGGCGGAATGGTCTAGGGTACCATTCTGCCACGCATAAAGTTAGAGGGCGGAATAGTCTAGGGCACCATTCTGCCCCGCATAAAATTAGCAAGCAGTCATATGAATTTTTTCAATTATAAGAAGAGATTCACGCATGTGGCCTTTAATAGAATGCAGTCCAGATGAATCAATACCAGAATATAAATTGGCAATAAATGAAAAACCCAAAAATAAAAAAGTTATTCACTCGCAGAAGCATAATAAAAAAAAACAAAACACAAGGATTCCTGTAAACGTCGGAACAAGTTCTTCAATCAGCGAAAGTGAAAGCGATGATGCCCGATGCCTCTACTATGGAGTCTTTTACTCAAAATCTATAGAAGGTTAGATATCATGCTCAATCTGCAAAAAATGGGCTCATAATACTTGCGCGGGTATCGATAGCGACGACGATGAGACTGTGCTTGTCTGCAAAATCTGGCAATAAGTTTAAGATTTCTATTAAATTTTGTATTTAATATTTGAGTGTTTCATTTGTTCCCAAAAATACGGTTACTTCATTATTTCACCATAATGACCATTCCTCCCCAAGATAGGGCCATTCTGCCCCACAGTCGGGGCAGAATGGTCATTTTGACAAATTTTTTTTGAGCTTCAAAAACAATTTTTTTTTCTGATAAAATTCGTCCCAAACTTTTCTTGGATGTTATTTAAACAATAAAGAAGAGTATGTCCTAAGTTGGTTTCGAAATTGCAAAATCCCTTGAAGAAAAGGCCTCTTAAAGCTTAGGTATGCCGTTCTGCCCCGGGTTCCCCTATAATTCTACTCATGAAGCTAATGAAACCTTAATGAAAAGAAGATAGTGGAGTTACATGTCTAAAATGGGACATTAACAGAACTTCCATGCAATTATTTCAAAAAAGCAGTAGATATTTTAAAGTACACCAAGGAATGACATTGTTCAGGATGTTTAGAGTGCAAAAAAGCTGTAAAATCGATGTTAAACATCTTGGACACTAATTTTCATACTCTCTGGACGTCTATAATCTATTCCAAGATCACTTATAGGTGCGCGGAGTCGAAGAAATACTCTCTGGACATCTGGAATCTGTTCTAATGCTACTCAAGTGCTTGAAGCTAATAAAACCTTCATAAAAAGACGAATGTGGAGTTACATGTCAAAGATCAAATTTCTAGGGCATTAACAGTACTTTTATGCAATCATTTCAAAAATCAATAGTATACACTAAGGAATTACATTGTTCAGGATGTTTAGAGTGCAAAGAAGCTGGAGAACGCAGGTTAAACATCTTGGACACTAACTTAAAAGTTCTCACTTTAACATCAATTTTTATACTTGAAACAGCAAGTTTAATGTATAGAAACTATAATAACAACGAAGGTGATAGAACTGCACAAGTTACTCGCCAACAAAACTATGTTGCCTCACCTATTCCTTCCTAAAAGCTCTCTTACAAAGAAATCTATAATATATGAGGGAATAGCTATTTACCTAACAAGTGCGGAAAAATATTTTCCGCAAGTGTTAGGTACAATATTTTTCCTACAGGCGAAAAAATGTAAAATGTTTCTTTTTTTTTTGACATATCAGTGCGGTAAAATTTTTTACCTTCGAGCGTGCGGTAAAGTGCACTTTACGCCACGTTTTTGAAAATGGAAAGTATCACTTTACCGCACACTATGCGGTAAAGTTAACTTTACAGCATAGTGTGCGGTAAAGTTAACTTTACAGCATAGTATGCGGTAAAGTGCACTTTACCGAACACTTTGTAGTCCACTTTACCGCATAGTGTGCGGTAAAGTAGAATTTGATATTTATAATCAAAATTTCTTTCTTTTTCAGAAAATGGATTTTTGATCCTTTCTAAATTTAATCTTATTCCATTAATTAATTTGATTCATTAATTTATTTTATCAATGCTTTTTTTGGAGGTGTAGATGCTCATAGGTAAAATTTTGTACCTAACACATGCGGAAAGTGCCTTTACCGCCCTTAACGGCTTGACCGAACTCCGCTTCGCGTCGTTCGGCCTAGGCCGGAAAAGTGATTCCCGTATTGTTATTCATTGATTTCTTAGCAACTATTGAAACATAATTAAAATACCAGAATATTGAGTTTTGCGACCTGTCAATGGGTCAAAAATGCTGACATTTCTTGTCAATCGCAGAAAAAAACTTTTTCCACACTGATATGTAAAAAAAAAAGTTTTACCGCACCGTGCGGGAAAACTCATTTTCCGCACGCATATCAGTGCGGAAAATTCATTTTCCGCACGCATATCAGTGAGGAAAATCGATTTTTCCGCACGGCTGTAGGAAATAGCTATTTACGTAACAAGTGCGGAAAATGTTACTTTTCCGCACGCAACCACAGTTATACGAACGACGCGAAGCGGAGCTCGGATACGTGTTTGCGTGCGGAAAAGACACTTTGCGCACGTGTTAGGAACAAAATTTTTCCTACGAGCTTCATATCAGGTAGGTAATAACAAAAATTTAAAAAAAAAACGATAATTTGTTTAATTATTTTTAATTAACTTGAACGGAACCTATGCATTTATCAAAAAATTACAAAAAAAACAGAAAATCCTCGTCAGAGCTGTTCATCTTAAAGCGTTTAAATTTGATGAGAAAGTTTGTAGATTTTTGCATATAAATAGAGAACAAATCTGACAATGTGTCAAAGTTAATTTATATTTGGTGTTTGTATAGATCTTGGCTGATATAGAAACAGAGGAAAAATTTGTCATCATGTGTCAAAGTCGACAGGTGCATTTATTGTTGCTTGACAATTATAATTACTTTTCGGCACTCAGTGCGGATAAGGCCTGTATCCGCACTGAGTGCGGAAAAGTGTAACTTTGAGCCCGGAAATGCGTGCGGAAAAGTACTACTTTGCGCACGCTCGTAGGAAAAATATTTTCCGCAAGTGTTAGGTACAATATTTTTCCTACAGGCGAAAAAATTTAAAATTTTTCTTTTTTTTTTGACATATCAGTGCGGTAAAATTTTTTCCGCACTGACAGCCGTGCGGAAAAACTTTTTGTGTTGCAGCAAGAGCCCTATACCTATGTCTTGTTTAGTTTTTGTTAATGATTCAATCAATTTTGTCCTCGTAATGTTAAGTACCTATTTAAAATGTTAATGTTGTCAAATGTACCTACTGTTTTTGAAATTCATTTATACAGCTTAGTTTTAGTCAGTATTATGTTATAGTCTGCTTTGTCTATTTACAGAACCTGTATTCTTGACAATAAAGTATTTTTCTATTCTATTCTATTAACTTCCATACTCTTTGGACATCTAGAATCTGTTCCAAGATCACTGATAGGTGCGATGGAGTCAAAAAAATATTCTCTGGAAATCTGGACACTTAATTTTTTCTAATGCTTCTAGTTAGTGCATTAAGCTAATGAAATCTTCATGAAAAGATGAATGTTAGGTTACATGTCAAAAATCAAGTTTTTAGGGCCATTAACAGGACTTTCATGCAATGATTTCAAAAAGCAGTGGATATTTTGAAGTACACTAAGGATTGACATTGTTCAAGATGTTTAGAGTGCGAAGAAGCTGTAGAACGCATGTTGAATATCTTGGACACTAACTTCCATACTCTCCTGGACATCTAGAATCTGTTCCAAGATCACTTAGGTGCGTGGATTCAGAGAAATACTCTCTGGACATCTGGAATCTGTTTTAATGCTACTAGTTAGTGCATGCAGCTAATGAAATTTTCATGAAAAGACGAATGTAGGAGTTACATGTCAAAAATCAAGTTTCTAGGGCATTAATAGGACTTTTATGCAATTATTTCAAAAATCAACAGTACACTAAGGAATGACATTGTTCAGGATGTTTAGAGTACAAAGAAGCTGTAGAACGCATGTGTTAGACATCTCGGACACTAACTTCCATACTCTTTGGACATCTAGAATCTGTTTCAAGGTGACTTATAAGTGCGTGGAGTTAACGAAATATTCTCTGGAAATCTGGAATTTTTTCTAATGCTTCTAGTTAGTGCATGAAGCCAATGAAATGTTCAAGAAAAGACGAATGTTGGGTAACATGTCAAAAACCAATATTCTAGGACATTAACAGGACTTCCCATGCAATGATTTCAAAAAGCAGTGGATATTTTGAAGTACACTAAGAAATGACATTGTTCAAAATGTTTATAGTGCAAAGAAGCTGTAGAACGCATGTTAAATATATTCCATACCTTTGGACATCTAGAATCTAGCCCATGATCACCTATAGGTGCGTAGAGTCAAAGTAATACTCTCTGGACATCTGGAATCTGTTCTAATGCTACTCACGACTGAGTGCTTGAAGCTAATGAAACCTTCATGAAAGGACGAATGTGGAGTTATATGTCAAAAATAAAGTTTCTAGGGAATTAACAAAATTTTAATGCAATTACTTCAAAAAAGCGGTGGATATTTTGATGAAATTTCCATGTATAGACGAATGCAGGACTTACATGTCAAAAATCAAGTTTCTAGGGCATTAATAGGACTTTTATGCAATTATCTGTTCAGGATGTTTAGAATCCAAAAAAGCTGTAGAATGCATGTTAAACATCTTGGACACTAACTTCCATACTCTCTAGTCTCTGGACATCTAGAATCTGTTCCGAGATCACTTATATGTGTTCTAATGAAGAAGTTAAATCGCCAATAAAATTTTAATTGCAATATGAGGTCGTATACCTAGGAAAAAAGATAGCTGCCTTCTTGCTAAAATAATGAAATTTCAATTTTTTTTTTGTTGAGATTTTGTGTCCTTTGGGATCCCCCAAACTCCATACACTAAATTATTCTGAGATTTGGAACTAGATTCTATGAAAAAATTCATACAGAAAAATTGATAAATCACCCCAAATTGCTTAACACGATTTTATTTCTGAAACTATAAGTCCAAATGAGTTGAAATTTTCAGATATTGTAGTCCGCTACTGGTTTAAGAATCGCTGGGAATTTCATCTTTCTATATTTAATAGAAGAAAAGTTATATGACCTTTCAAAGTTTTCCAAAATCTAAATCGTAAACTCTTACTGAAACGAGGAAATTTCAATTTTTTTTGTTGAGATTTTGTGTCCTAATGGTCCTTTGGGATCCCCCAAACTCCATACACTAAATTATTTTGAGATTTGGAGCTAGATTCTATGAAGAAAGGCACTCAGAAAAATTGATAAATCACCCCAAATTGCTTAACACGATTTTATTTCTGGAACTATAAGTCTAAATGAGCTGAAATTTTCAGGGATTGTAGTCCTCTACTGGAATAAAAATCGCTGAAAATTTCAGCTTTCTATCCTTGACATAAAAAAAAGTTATGACCTTCTTACTAAAACGATGAAATTAAAAAAAAAAAATTGTTGAGATTTTGTGTCCTAATGGTTCTTTGGGATCCCCCATACTCCATACACTAAATTATTCTGAGATTTGGAGCCAGATTTTATGAAAAAAGGCACTCAGAAAAATTGAAAAATTGATAAATCACCCCAAATTGCTTAACATGATTTTATTTCTGGAACTATAAGTCCAAATGAGCTGAAATTTTCAGGGATTGTAGTCCTCTACTGCGATAAGAATCGCTGAAAATTTCAGTCTTCTATCTTTAATAGAAAAAAAGTTATGACCTTTCAAAGTTTTCCAAAATCTAAATCATAAGGTAGCTACTAGGAAAGCATCTGATTTTGTGTTTAAAGGGGGAATCTTGCAGACATTTTACGTCTTCTGTATGAAGTAATCAGATTTTGAGGGTTGTCATAATCAAATTTGATTGTCTGATAACTTTCAAGCATGCGAAAAAATCGATCTCTGTCAAATATTTTATATTAGTATTTTGACAGTAACAGACGATTTATTACTCAACAAACGTCAAAATTTATGTCATTTTCATAGAAAATATCGGGTAATTTTTGATAGCTGTAGTTGAATTTGATAGTTGAGTGTCCAATGAGCTTGTGAAAAAATTGAGAAAGTTGTTATAAAATTTTTGAGCATTTATCGTTCGAGGGTTATTTGGATAGAAATTTTTTTGACAGCAATGTCCGAGACAGTGTCATGTGAAAACAACACTAGGGCTGTTTACAGTATAATTTTGAAATGATTGGGTGATTTGTGTCACATAACAATAAATGAAAAATTTCAACTGGCTGTTCGAATTGTCAAAAATTGTTCCATCAAATCTGTTGAAATAACAAAATCATCTTTCATCTTGGTGACTTGAAAATACTACCTAATAAAACATATCAATGATGATGATGTAGCTTTAATTGTACCTATCTAATTTTGAATAGCACCTTCACAGTCAGATTACTCAAAATCAGCGTTGGTTTTGTTCTGTTGATAAGTTGTAGGTTGCTAAAATCTGTTTTTTTTTTTAAGATAAAAGTCAAACTGACATTATGTTGGCAATCCAATGTAAAATTGTCAATGCTTTCAAATTTTTTATGTAGAAGAGGCTTGCGTTGCCAACATAGTTACTAAATTTTTGACTTGGGGAATTATCTTAAGAAAAAAAAACAGACTTTAGGATGTTAGAACGTACAGTAGGATATTGCTGATCGATGTGTGGATGATGATGATGAGTCTACGATTGAAGTTGGAATCTTCATTCAATTCTATATTTTGAGGTATCCAAAGCTGTAGCTGGATGCTGGCTCAGCAAGGGCTAAAGAAAGGAAACAACTCGACGACTAATTACCTCGTCTTAAACCTAATCAGCAGTCTCTTAACAAGATGTACTTATATGGAAACGCATGACAATCAGAATGTCATTCAGGATCTGTGAGAAACTGATGGCAATAGAAAAAACTAGGCGAGAACACGCACTGGAAGAGTCATTAAAAAGTTAACACGTGTTTACACCAGATATTTCGTAGCCGAAAAATTCATTGGAGCGGATCGCTCGTGCGAAATCAGAGCCGAGCGTTCGCTCCAGGGTCCGGTGGTTCGGTCAGCTAAGCGTAATTCCCTAGCTGGGCCGTGGCGGCGCTGCTGTACTCACCTGTCCGGAAGCGGAAGCGAGCCGGCAGCATGGGAATCTCGGTCGCGCGAAGCGTACCTCCGACTTCTATCAATCACGACGTACACACATAAATACACACACCCTCGGAATTCGATGGATTGTATATTTAAAAAATTTCACCCTTTTCTTGTGAGCCCAAAGGGCTAAAGTTACTCGACTCCTATTATGATTATGGTGTTCATCAGAAACTCATTTTTTCGAGCCAGTATAGCCTTAAAAGTTTGGATAATGAAGTAAACATTAATTGAGTATATTTCTACATATCATCAGGAAAATAACTAATCCTCCTTCACCATGAATGGTCCATGATACAATTTAAAAGGCCATCAGGACAATATGAAAAAAATCGAAGAGAAGAGAAGAAACAAAAATAAATGAAGCTATTAAGGAACAAGGAAGAACAAAAGAAGGAACACAGCGATAAAAGACGGAAAAGAATCTTGAATAAAGTCAAGAAATATCGCAATCCAGAATAATATTTCCAAGAGAGTTTCTAAACAAGATTATAAAACAAGACTATATTGTGTGAAAAAATAAGAAAACAAAAACACACAGACAGAACAACTTGAAGATGGAATCAACAATCAATTAAATAAAGGAGAATGATACATTCTTTGGTTTTGGAATGTAAAGACACTTGTCTGCATCTCAGAAAGGCAAATAAAAAAAATCACATCCCGCACTCCAAAGATTATCAATTTGCATAATACCCTCCCTTTTATTTATAACACATCCCCTTCTTAACGATTTGCGAAATCCGGACGAATTTTCTTTCTCCGAGAGCATTATTTTTTCATTAGGTCGTGTATTCGTGGGAGATAAGAATGCTGGTGCAATCTGGAACTCCACGGCCCATTTACTCTCATCAGCCTGAAAATTTAATGTCTTTTCTGGGCATCACGCAATTTGCCCTCTAATGTGCTTGTGTATTTTTCCTGATTTCGTTTTTGAAATATAATAATTCGAGTATAATACAGGAAAGGGGATTTTTTTATCGTTTTAGTAAGGATTTATTTTACTTGTGAGTTTAAAATGCAAAGTGGTACCTACCTTTAGTTGATAGATATAATTCCATATAGAAAGAGTAAGTTAGAGATAGAGAGTCTAAAAGAAAATGTCAGAGGGAGGCATTTAGAGAGCATTAGATGGTCAGAAAGATAATCATTCAGAGAATAAGATTTAGTCAGAAAGAGTCTATCAGAAAGGGAGTCTCATAGCATCAATGAGAAAGTGAGAGTCAATTATAGACAGTCAGCCAGAGTCAGAGTTAGTAAGAGACAAAATTAGTCAGATAATTAGTAAGAGAGAGTCCTGCAGAAAGGGCCTCAATCAAAAAAAGAGAGTGAGTCAGAAAGGGAAAAAGAGTGGCAGGGAGTTAGACAATCCGTCAGAGTCAGTCGAAGAGAATCATTGAGAAAGAGACTCAGTGCGAGAGATATTCAGTCAGACAGAGTTAGTTACAGAGAGAGTCAGTAGGGTAACCGAGGCCTGTGATGCATCTATGCTCCGGAAATGCCGTGGAAACCGTCTGCCACCGGTGTATTAGTGGAGTGATGCGATCGTCGTTCTCCGAGAGGACTGTGTGAAAGCGAGAAGAATATCACAGCGACGGTGGAAGAAACCAGACTTCGGTGAATAAAGATGCGCGTAGGAGACTTAACAAGCCATCAAGTCCAACAAGAAGAAATGCTGGAGTGAGCTGCTAGACGAAGTCGACTGTCATCTGTGGGGCAGGCCGTACAAGGTGGTCATGACGCGGCTTAAAAACTAGCCAATGCCACTACCAACTTGTCCAAAACTCTTGGAGAAGATTCTCTCGGTACTCTTTCCTGAACAGCCGGAACTTCTACACGTTTCGCAAGAGTGCGAGGTGGAGCCGATTCCGCGAATCACAGTGGAGAAAGTAGAGGAAGCTTGTAGCAGAGTTGGGAACGCGAAGGCTTCTGGCATAAATGGAATACCGAACATCACGCTGAAAGCTGCCATCAACGCAGTTCCTGCACTGTTTTTGGAGGTAGATAATGCATGCATGCCTTGCGGAGGGTACTTTCCCTGCCAAGTGGAAGGAGCAGAGACTAGTGCTACTGCCCAAGGGGAAAAAGCCAAGAGACGAACCTTCATCGTATCGTCCGCTTTGCATGCTAGACACCGCTAGTAAAATTCTCGAGCGTATAGGTCATGGGATGTGAAAGAATTATTGAGAAAGAGAGTCACTGCGAGAGATAATCAGTCAGTGAGAGTTAGTCAGATAGAGGCTAGTCAAAGAGAGTTAGACAAAAAAGACGTCAGTCAGAGAGAGTCATTACGTAGGAAATCAGTCAGTCAATGAAAAAGTGGGAGTCAATGATAGACAGTCAGTCAGAGAGAGTTAGTAAGAAACAAAATTGGTCAGATAATCAGTAAGAGAGATTCATGCAGAAACAGCATCAGCCAAAAAGAGAGAGCGAGTCAGAAAGAGTCAAACAGGGTCAGTGAGAGAGAATCCGTCAGAGTCAGTCAGAAATAATAATTGAGAAAGGGAGTCAGTGCGAGAGACGATCAGTCAGAGAGATTGAGTAAGTGAGAGTTAGAGAGTCAAAGAGAGTTAGACAAAAAGGACGTCAGTCATAGAGAAAGAGAGAGTCAGTCATTACGTATCAATAGGAAACCAGTCAGATAGAATCAATCAGAAGTGAAGAGACAATGATAGACGGTCAGTCAGAGGCAGAGAAAGTTAGTAAAAGACAAAGTTGAACAGATAATCAGTAAGAGTCATGCAGAAACGGCATCAGCCAAAAAGAGAGAGCGAGTCAAAAAGAGTCAAACAGAGTCAGTGAGAGAGAATCCGTCAGAGACAATCAGAAGAAATCATTGAGAAAGAGTCAGTGCGAGAGACAATCAGTCAGAGAGATTGAGTCAGTGAGAGCTAGTTAGAGAGAGAGAGCCAAACAAAGAAAGTTAGACAAAAAGGACGTCAGACAGGAAGAGAGAAAGAGAGAGTCAGTCAGTAGGAAACCAGTCAGATAGAATCAATGAGAAAGTGAGAGTCAATGATAGATAGTCAGTGAGAGATAGTTAGTAAGAGACAAAGTTGGTCAGATAATCAGTAAGAGAGAGTCATGCAGAAAGGGTCAACCAGGGTCAGTGAGAGAGAGTCACTCAAAAAGAATTATTGAGAAAGGGTGTCACTGCGAGAGATAATCTGTCAGTGAGAATTAGTTAGACAGAGATTCGGTGAAAGAGAGTTAGACAAAAAAGACGTTAGTCAGAGAGAGTCATTATGTAGGAAATCAGTCAGAATTTGTCGGAGTCAAATTGAATAATGTAATTAAGCAGCTTGAGCATCAAAAGCTCAAATTTTCCCTAAAATAATGAATACATTCTTGGATGACTAAAAATTAACACTGAAGAATCCAAATAGGTACCTAAAAATACACAAAATTCGATTATAAAAAAAATTAGGATTCGCCCCAATAAAGAAAACCAAACTACCTTTTCCTGATATATTGAACAAAAGGTAAATGGTTCAGCAAAAATTGATAGCATTTTCCTTATTATGATATTTGCATTGGTGCTGTTTTAAAATCAAAACAAGATTTTTTTTGGAAAACTTTTAAGGGTGTTTATATTATGCAGAACAAATAGGATTTACAAAAAAATAAAACAACAATAATAATTAACTTGTCAATTTTTATATTTATATTCACATTTGTTTTCATTCCATTGACTAATAACTGTAACACACTGTACAATTACAAATAAACTAAAAATAATTTGAAAATACAATAAATTCTATTTACACCGTAATAATTTACATGTTTTCATTCGAGTGATATATCGAAAGGAAAAAGAAAAACACCCCTATATCACAATTTAAACTACGTTTATTCAACTACAAATTAAAACGATTTGTAGTTTTATAAACAAAGATTTTTTTATTTTTCAACCTCTTAAATCGGTTTCAACAAATCTTTCTTTTTCTTTAACAAATAACAATAGCGATTTTGTCGAAACAGAATTTGATAACCAAAGAAGGTCTAGAAGAGAAATTTCAACAATACAAATAATTATTGCAAACAATTTTGGCTTAGATTGGTAAAGATACATCGGAATTATATACAACGTGTCCTGAAAAGACTACAAGTCAATTATTAGGACTCCTTGTAGGTATTTGTAGCTCAAATAAAATATTTTGAAATTAGAGCAACTTGGTCGATTTTTAGTTTTTATTTGAGTAATTTTATTTCGTTGTATCTTTTCCTTTTTGTCAGTTTTCTTATAATCTAATCTGCAAAGCATTGTTTATTTAGTTTACATAAAAAATGATTTGAAAATATTTCAGACGTTTAATTTTGTGAATAATACAATTTTGTGTCAGTCATTTTGAATATAAATTTTGCAAGAATTGTGATGGAAATTTCATGGCTAAGAAACAGTTTCAAAGTTTGCTATTTTAACCATCATCAGGCCTATGAAGAACCAAAACATACAATACGAGAATTGTAATTTTATTTTTCCTCTTTGCTCCAGTGAATTCAAGAAAATTTGCAGAAGTCAATAATTGAAATAAGAATCAAATAAAAGAAAATTCAATGTTGGCTTTAGAAAACCTTTGACTATGACACAGTGTTCAACGTATATCAACTATGGTTGGAAACAGCAATAAATTTTCTATAAAACTGTATAAAATCCTGGAAACTTCTATAAATATGAAGATTTGAGGCTTCAAATTTGTTTTCTATGAAAAATGACTTGATTTATAACAATTTGGATCATTGCATTTATACCTAATCTTTTACGTATTTGAGCCATTATCAAAAGACCAAAGACCCCATATTAAATTTTATCTGTTTCAAGTAAAATTTATGTATGTACCTACGTGACTATTGAATAGAAACGCAAATTCCTTATTATACCAAACAATCTCCCAAGAATAAGCTTATCGCATACTACATTCCTATGTAATTAAAAATTTAGTGCAGATTTCGCGGTATCAATAAGAATGAAAATATGACGAAATTTTATGGTTTTCGCCGTTGAATTTATCGCACACAGGATATAATTAATTAATGGAAAGGTATCAGTATTATTGTACAAAAGCGGTAAAATTATGAATTGTATCAGCGGAAAAGGTGATAGTGATATAAAGGACTTAAAAATGATATAAAGTTATCTAAAGTAGAAAATATTAACAATTAGCGAAGAATAGAGAGCATCAAGAAGGCGATTTTTGACAATTTGAAGTTTAAAGCATTATATTTCTGTCAAAAAAGTGCATACTGACCCATCTTTTGTATAAGCCAATTTTTAATCGATTTATTGGTTGCGTTTTCTATCAGTTTAACCCCTAGAGTATTTGCATCCTACTCTATCAGTCCAAAAATGACAAGAATAAATATACACCCATATTTCAATTATTGTTCGTCTTGTCTTGAAGTTTGACAGCTTTGAAAGCAAACATTCCGCTTCTGATGTAATATTTCTCACAAACATTATTATTATGATGGTTTTTCTCACTATTGAACCTTCATGCCCAAAAATAAATAAAACAAAAAGACACAAACAAAAAAACAAAGTTGATATGCTAAAATTTATTTATCACAGAAATATTTCAAACATTATTAATATGTATTTTCCTGTATATTATTCACAAAATCAAATCGTCATTATTTATTTAAAATATAGGCCAATCAAATAAATATAAAAAATGAAAGAGACAACCTACTATATCATTGTATTAACAAAACAAAAATCTCTTTTTATGTGACCTCGCTTTGGTTCGGGTTACACGCACGTACATGAACGAGTACCATTCATTACGAAACAAGAAGAGAAAAAAATACAATTAATAATAATAAATTATCGTGCATATTATGTACATTTCTTAAAAAAGTAGAAATTATTATTATAGGTATGTTTTATCTCGATTTGATTCAAGTAGCCTTAGAAAATTATTTTTTTTTTGAACATTGTTAAAACACACATTGATTCAGTATGATGGGGAATCAATATGAGTCAAATAATAAAATCGTATAAAAATTTTATTTAACATTATTATTGATAAAGGAATAATACATTATTTACATTCACTTTTTTTTTTGTCAGGTAGCGCCTTATTATTTAGTTTGTGTGAAAAATAACTTCATTTTTAATTTGATACATTTTGAGAATCGACCCTTATATATTTGTATCCTTATGCTTAAAGTGAATTAAAAGGTTTGAAACGTAACTTGGGCATTTTAATATAAAAAATGTAAAAATGAAGATATTGTTAACTGCTTTTTACTATTCAATTTTTGATGCACAAATAATTTCATGTCGAAAAACAATTTTACTTGAAGGCGATTTCGATTTCATTGCACTGACAGTTGACGTTTGAAGTATGTATTCGTACGGAAAGTGACTTTCTCGCACGCCGAAAGTATCACTTTCCGCACTTGTTATAGAAAAATAACTTTGAAATGTGTTTTATATACCAAACAGCACTGTTTGTCACGTCAATTAGTTTGCTTTATTTGATTTATATACATTTTTACCATAATGATCGATTTCATAGTGCAGTGTTTTTGATGCATTTTATCCAAAGAGTCTTAGGGCGATTTCGATTTGATTGTACTTAGTGCGCAGTTTTTTGACATTTGACAGAGAGACTTCAAGCGTCATCTGTCGAAGAGAGGGCGCACTAAAGGCGGGTATTATAAAACTATGTTTACAAAATAACTAAAAGTTAACTTCTGAAATGACGTTACTTCTCATAGTAAGTTATCTGTTAAAATAGTTTTATAATACCCGCCCTAAGTGCAATTATACCATACCCAGTCGCTGTGCTATATAGGGTGTCCGGAATAACTTGGAGTATGTGGGGATTTGGACACCATTGAAAATACAGGGGTGCCTACAAATAATCTGTCATCAACGTCTTTGATCTCGGAATAGCAACGGATATACATTGATTGTATGTTCTAATAAACAAGATATAAAGGTTTTTATGAAACGCACTTTTGTCTTTTTTGCCCTGTATATCCGTTGTTATTCCGAGTTCAAAGAAGTTGATGACAGATTATTTGTAGACACTTGATTGCGCAACTTTTTCCCTGTTTGTTTCACCTTGTAGGATCCTCAATGCTTTCCAAAATTTCCATCTGCTCCAAGTTACTCTGGATAACCTGTATATTTATGAACATAATTTTAAATTTTGACGTGGCAGATGGCGGCAAATTCGAAAAAAGAACTGTATTGGAATATCGGAAAATTCGGAAATTGTGATTTTTGTTCAATATTTTTTTACCTGAATGAAAGTTTTTGAACGTGATTTAAATAAATAGCTTCACTGAGTTCCCGCTGAGTGGCTGAACTAAGCCGCTGGCACCGCCTGAATGTACTCATTATGTGATAATTTAGAGAAACATTTCTGAAACACCCTGTAAGTAGCGCATTTGATTTTTTCAATAAATTGTCTACAAAATCATCAAGTTTTAACCCTGTAAGGGTAAAAGTTTCTCAACTTCAAAAACCTCTACTTATTTGGAGAAAATCTGTACAGAAATTGTTTAATTTTTTGAGTTTTTCTAAAGCAAAGATTCGTTTATCAGGATGTTTCATAAAGAAAAGAGCCAGGAAAATAGTAGATTATGCTCTCTAGAGGTTATTGTTTTTGAGCTAGATGATTTTAAGGTTCATAAAAATGTATCTTAAAGTAAAATCTCGAAATTTGAAGCTTTATAAGAGAAACTATGATTATGAATTTGAAAGCAAAAAGCTCTATATTTTGTATAAAGAGCTTTTTTCTAGTTTGAAAAGCCTCTGTAGGTATGAAAAGTACAAATAAAATGTTTTTTAAAGGCAAATATCAAATTTCAAGGTTTTTATAGAGAAACTACACTTAGGAATTATGATCACAACAGACATTCCAAAGCATAGTTTCTTCTACAAAAGTCTTCAAGTTTAAAATGCTCTATTTTTTTCTACAGAGCTCTAATCGTTCTTGAGCTAAAGGTTTTTGAGTATAGAGAAGCATGAAACTGTACAAATCTCAAATTTGGACCCTTTTGTAGAAGAAACTATGTTTTCGATTTTTTGAAAGAAGAGGCACCTTTATGTTCTATTATAGAGGTTTAATCGTTTTTGAGCTAGAGGCCTCCAAATATGTTTTAAATGGATGTAAATCTTAACGAAGTTATTTGTAGAAGAAACTATATATGCCTTTGAATTTGACAGAATTATGTAGCTCCACTGTATTATAGCTTTACAGGGTGTCCAAGATTCGATGGTTTTGGGGGGTTTCAGGTATTTCTAGAGAAAATGAAAAAAATCTGACCCTCACTTGCGAGCCTCCATTTTCAAGAGAAATTAACTGATGAAAACCGCATCTCGATGTGTCGACTCGTTCTTATGCTACGAGGTGTTTTTGAAAAGTTTGGAGGTTGGCAGGAGGGCTATAACTTTTTTATTTATGAGAATTTGGTCAATTTTTCCTCTTGTAGCTTAAAAACGCATCGAGATATCGAGGTGCGGGTGTCACCGGTCAACTTCTCTTGAAAATTGAGGCTCGCAAGTGATACCCGAAACCCGCTAAAACCATCGAATCTTGGACACCCTGTACATGGGGATTTTTGAAATCATTGAAGACACCGGGTGGGGAAAAAAATGCGCTTTCAAGTGCCTGCAAATAATCTGTCATCAACTTTTTTGAACTCGGAATACCAACGGATATACAGAGCAATAAAGAAGGTAATGCGTTATAGCGGTCCAAATTGGACCACTTTTGGAAACACCCTTTATTTTTAGAGATAGAAAAGAGTGGACCTAGGTGTTTGGAGCTGGAATTTAATGAGAAAATCAATGGTGGAAACAAAATTCTGTTATCTCTTATCGTTTGGCCGCTCTTCAATAGAGAGTTATTGGAACTATTAAATACTGCCTCGCAGTATCAAGGATCTACGTTATTTTATTGGTGCATCAGCACTATTATTCCAAGAAAATAACAGTTATTGGAAGACTGTAGTAGGTGTTATCTTATTTTGTATTCATAATTTTGACAGCTGATAGGTGATTATAAATTTCAACCTCAAAAAGTGTATAGTTTTGTTCGTGATTTTCTGCTGATACTCATTTTTTGATGTTACCTACAGTAAAATGAAAAACTATTGTAAAAAACAAATTCTCCAGTAAAATTACGTCATCATCGAAAAGCGAAACGTCAAAGTCGTCAAAAATGTCAGAAATATTGAAATAAGGGAAGTTTAGGTACTGCCTCGCACTAAGCATACACAAATAAAGACAAGCAGTAGCGTTATTAAGAGAATCCCTATTTTCAGACCCAAATGCGCATGCGTAGGTGTCAAAATAGGGCTAATTTAAATACTGCTTGTCCTATTGCACGGCCAATATAACTCTTTAATGACCCATAACTTTCCTATTATTAATTATGGTAAAATGTTTCTCAGGGCACTTTTGTATGTAGAATCTATTGCAATAGACAGTTTTTATACAGGGTGTTAGGTTTTTTCTATATGAAACCTAACTCATTTTTTTACATACGCACCACCCTATAGGTATATTTTGAGGTTTTTAAAAAAACGTTTCCTAACTTTTGATATTTCACTTGTTATATTTATGCTAAATATTATACGGGATGTCCGTTTGTCCATTGGGATCTTGGAAACGGTAAGAAATACAGGGTTGGTTAAACTAAAGCAAAATTGCAATTTTATGGTCAATAAAATGCCGTTTTGAAATTTGATAAATTCCAAATACTTCCGGAGATATTAGGACACCCTGTACAATATTTAACATAAATATAAAAAGTAACATATCAGAATTTAGAAAATTTTATGCTTTTCCGAAAAACCTCAAAATATATAGGGTGGTTCAAATGATAAAATTGAGTTTGATGTCGTATAAAAAAAACAAAACACCCTGTATAAGAATTGTCTATCGTGATGTATTCTACGTGAAAAAGTGTCCCAAGAAACATTTAACCATACTCAGTTATCTTTTATAATAATAAAGTTATGGGGTATTGAAGAAATCGACAAAATTCGAGATAGCAGAATGTTGTTTCCGCCATCGAATTTCTCATTCAATTTGAGCTTCAGACACCTGGGCCCATTTTTTTCTATCTCTAAAAATATTAAAATGTGTTTCCATAAGAAAGTGTGCGATTTCGACCACCCTGTACATTAAATGTCCAGTCCTACACCTCTATTCTGGAAATGTCTTGATTATATCTTTTATAATAAACAGGATAAGAATTATTTTATAAAACATACGTTTTCTTTCACCCTATATATCTGTTGCTAAGTTGATGACAGATTATTTGGAGACACTTGATTGCGCAACTTTTTCCCCATTCGGTCCAACGTGTATCTTCAATGGTTTCCAAAATCTTCATATACTTCAAGTTATTCTGAATACCCTGTATAATAAGTGGCTTATGATACAGGGTGTCACCGTTCATTTGGTCAAAAATGCTAGAGTATATAAATGAACCATAGAGAATTAGTTTGAGATGGGACACTGATGGTCGGAAGTGCATCGATTCCAAAATACAGGGTGTTGAAATTTAAACAACCCCGTTTCATATCATCTAGACTGCTAATGCTAGGCTGTTCAAATTTTCAGGGATTATTGATGTAGGAATGATATTTGTTTTAAATATTTTTTTTTTCTGGATGGTTCCAGGTAGAAAATGGGGGTGCATAATACGAATTTTTGAATATCATTCCCACATCAATAATCCCTGAAAATTTGAACGGCCTAGTATTAGCCCTCCAGATGACATGAAAGGGGAGTTGTTTAAATTTCCTGTATTTTGGAAATAACGCACTTCTCACCATCGGTGTCCTTTCTCAAACCAGTTCTCTATGGTTCCTCTATATATCCTAGCTTTCTCGACCAGTTGAACGGGAACACCCTGTAGAAACTCTAGATTTTTTTTCTTCCTAGGCAAATCTTCTCAATAAACGATTTGAATTGTGGAAAAAAAATGTTCAACAAGACTCTAATTGTTTTTGTCATGCATATTTTTAAGGCGAATCTCAACTTTGAAGCTTTTTGCATAAGAAACCATGATTTAATTTTATCAATAAATGATACAGTAGATGAGCATCTACTATTATTCACTAATTCATTACCTGGAAATCTGAAAAAAAGGTTCGTAATGATGAATTTGATCTGATCCAGAAAAAGGAAAAACTGAAAAGTGGTTATGAATTTGTTAATAGTGATGAGGTGAAAAATGATTGAAAAAGTATAACAAAAGAATGAAGATAATGGGAATATAAATGCAGATTTTGATTTAAAAAAAACATGGAAATTACTTTAGAAAATTAATTGCAAAACAGAACCAGATTTTCATTACACTGAGCAAATTATGTGTTTATTAGTTCACCTAACCTGCGACTTTATTCTCAAAACCTAGGAACACCGTTCTCATGAGAACGATTGCTCTGTCATTGTCAGTGTTATGACAATATGAATACGGATGACGAAGACAGAACCTTCGGTCTCATGAGAACGCTGCTGCCCTGTTTCGAGAATAAAGTCCTTGAGCGCCTATTTTAGTATTAATTTAGTACAGCTATTTATAAGGTATAAGGGTCAAAAACTCTGATAGTTAAGGTAGGTATGGCTAAAAAAATATTATAAAAGAAAATCACAATTTACGATTTTGATAAATAAGTTCATGTTTTGATGTCTTATTACTTGCTCAATATGAGTTATAGTGAAAATGAACTGTGTTTGACTTTGTAGAAAAATTGCACAGAAAATTTTCATTATCAGAGGATATCAATTCCAAGTATCACATTCAAACGGGTAAAAAACTAAGGAATTAAAAAATTAAGGGTATTAATGACTAATAAAAGAGAATTTAAAAAAAATACTTCGAATTGGCCAAAGTCGTTTAAGTTTCCTTAGTTTCTCGCCCTTCTATAGTCTATTTCTCTGAAGCTGATAGCTCAAATCGAGGTTTAGGACCATAAAGTCATTGTAAACCCAATGGTTTTACAATCACTTTATATAGGTAGCCCTATCCCTGGATTTGAGCTATCGACTGCAATGAAATAGACTATAAGCGTTTACCTGACATTGATACCCTAATATTGGTACCTAATCATCTGTTCCCCAGACCAATAACATTTATGTTTTTTAGGTCCAAAGTATATGTGTCCACTGATGACTTTACACCTTTCTCATCTACCTGGCTTGAAATGAAATACCTTGAAATAATAAATTGCAACTTTGAAGTTTATTTCTTGAAATCAAACTGATGACGGCAGACATTATTTGTGCGTTCAATTAATTGAATAGTGTGACAGTATTGCGCAAATAGGAAAATTATTTTTAAAAAAAGCTTTGAGCAATATACAAAAAATCAATCATTAAGCAACAACTACAAATATATTGAAAAATCCAGACTTACATGGTATTTGTTGCCCCCATAGAAGACCTTATAATCCTCTCTTCGATTAGAAAAATTATTATCGGAGAAATACTGGTAGCGGTTTTCGAAATGAACCGATAAAAGAATTAATTAAAATAAAGAAAGAAAAAATAATACAATAAACTATATACAAACGTCCAAAAAAAATTTACATCACATTTTCGCCTCAAATATGCGGCATTTCGAGTTCCTGTGCCGCGAATAGCGGTTCTCACATGTGCGTCAAAGGTGCCAAAGGTCCCGTTGGACCCATGGGATCCGGCGACGCACTGTACTGATGGTGCTGTATGTGCTGAGAACCGTCGGTAGGCAGGTACATGCTGATCATTTGTCTGAGGTCACCTTGTTGCTGCTGAGTCGGTTGTCCGCCGACGTATTCGCGTTTAATGCCGCCGCCTGGAGTAGGCGTATGTAATCCTGAACTAGGCGACACTGGTTCTGATTTTATGCTGGATCCTGAGGGACTATGCGACGAACTGGCTTGCTGGATGCCGTAGGGCGAGCCTTGAGGTAAGGCCGTCGTGCCGTAAGTTCCGTAGCCGCCGTTCATGTACGCTTGGTGTTGCATTTGGCCCATGTCGTATCTGGCATAGTTAGCACCACCGTATTGTTGTTGATATGAGGTGGGATCGTGCATCATGTAACCATTGGGCATGTAACCGTTAGGCATCTGGTACATATCTCTAGCGGTCACTTGTTGAACAGCAGATGCTGTCGTTCTCGTTCCATCGGCAGATGTTGGTAACAAACTCGAACTTCCCAACGGATACTTATCTTTTTTTAATAAAGTTTTTGTTTTCCTTCTGGGACGATATTTGTAGTCTGGGTGTTCTTTCATGTGCACGGCGCGCAGCCTTTTAGCTTCGTCGATGAACGGTCTTTTTTCGGATTCACTTAATAACTTCCACTCGGCTCCGAGCCTTTTCGAAATTTCCGAATTGTGCATTTTCGGATTTTCCTGAGCCATCTTTCTGCGTTGGCCGCGCGACCACACCATAAAGGCGTTCATCGGACGCTTGACGCGTTCCATATTTTGAGCTTTGGTCGTATTATTATTGTTATTAGTTTGATTGTGGCCCGTACCGGATTGCTGATGGTGATTTTGCTGTTGCGGCTGATGCAATTGCGGCTGGTGGTGGATTTGGTGCGGATGTTGGTGGCTCAATTGGTGCATCGAAGGTTGTCCTAAAGCGTTTAACGAACTATAACCTTGGAGACCGTGATGCGGAGGCATCGTGGCGTGTAAACTGCCTCCTTTGAGGTCCGTTTCCATCGTCAACATTTCTCCCGACGACGCGTACAGTTTGACGGAATCACTTAAAAACACTTAACGCACTTAACACACTGTATTCACTACTGACACCTTCCCGATGTCCGGTGCGACACTGTGTTGTGTTTTAGAGAAAACCGGCCCAGTCCATTCTTAGGGGGCCTCCCCACTCTATCCGGTTGATTGACAGGCACGCCTGCCATGTTTACCGTCGCCCAATGGCGCAGCGGAATACGCCTTCGATATTCCCCTCTGCAACTTTACGGCGCAACGTCGCGCTGCGCACGCCGCTCCGTTTACTAATTATTTGGCCGATTACTAATTATACCTAGCGGGTATTTTTACGGCACGTCGTCGTCGTACGGAGCAATATTAATTAATTAATATAAGCGCATCATTTCGTGCTTAAAAATCTCTAATTAATGAGCTGGCTGCGCTCTCCGACGTGGCTGCTTAAAATGTTCTCTCTCTTAGAATTAAAGAAAAAATATCGTCGAGTTTACTTTTTTTTTTTTTGTAAATAAAGATAGGAACGGAATCCGCCTGAGACTCGGTTATTATAAATTGTGATCATTTGGCTGTGAAAATTAGGAAAAAATTAATTTGAAGATATCATACTTAGGAAGAATATTTTTTAATGGTGTCCTAAGTGGGGTTAGTGTTGAGAATATTTCTTAATTTAGCAAGAAACCTTGATGTAGTTTTGTACCAACATATATTTATGATAAGAAGAGTTTAGTTTTTTTATTTGGTGTACATGACCTTATTTTTAAGTTGTCATTGTTGTCAAGAAAATACCGCCAATGTGACACGTTATTTGTCCCACGCTGAGTTCTTGGTTAATAAATGTTAAATTATCAATTCGGAATACATCGTATTAATTATTCCCAAGTCCTCAACATCAAAAATAATCGTAACAGGTTATGGGCCCAGACTCCCAGATACAAGCAACACAAGAGGTATATTGCAGTTGAGTAAAGACTAATTAAAATTAGCAGTAGGTATTTAAACATTTACGTAACAGTAAAAAAAAATATATGTCTCAACAGTATCACAGTTAAACTCACAAAATTTCAATAATTGGAAGTATAGAGTTGGGGCACTATTGGGGGAAAAACAACTAGAAGATACACTAGAAAAGACAATTGATGATTTTTCTGGAGATAGAGAAAAAGCAGATTTCAAATTAAGAGATGCGAAAGCGAAATCCATCATTGTGCAATGTGTAAGTGATAAACACTTAGACATAATCGAGGATTCAAAAACAACCAAGGGCATGATAAAATCTTTAGAGGATGTATTCCAAAGAAGAAGCGTTTTTATCAAACTTACACTGAAGAAAAGATTGCTGACACTTAAACACAAAATAACTGAAAAGCTAGAGGACCACTTTCAGATTTTCGATAATATAATTAGAGAGCTGGAAAGCATTGGGTCAAAAGTAGAAGAAGAAGATAAAGTTTGCCACCTTCTATTAACCCTCAATGAACAATATGACTCGGTTATTACTGCAATAAAAACAATGAACAGTACA
This sequence comes from Ceutorhynchus assimilis, assembly GCA_917834065.1. Lineage (NCBI taxonomy): Eukaryota > Metazoa > Arthropoda > Insecta > Coleoptera > Curculionidae > Ceutorhynchus > Ceutorhynchus assimilis. The sequence goes on from OU892281.1 coordinate 14,766,045, forward strand.
GTCACTATGGACTTTGTGAAATCTCGTTTGCTGGATGAAGAAATGAAGCTGAAAACAAAACGAGGCCAATGTAGTAGCTAGAAGCATCTTTCAAAACACAACCTTATACAATTGTTATAAATGTGGGAAAGTTGGTCAAAAAATTGCAGACTGTCATCAGAATCAATCTAGAGGATTTTTAAAGGTCGAAAAAATACTTATACAGGCTCCTTATCCACATGGTAGAAGTAGAGGACAACCACGAACCAATAATAGCCAAAGTCAAGCAGGATCTCATCTCATGCAAACCAGGCAGATGAAATTGCATTCATTGCATTGAACATGGGAAATATATCACGCAATTTAAATCGTTTTGTTTTAGATTCAGGATGTACCCAACACATGGTAATGGGCGAGCTAGAAGAATAGACATCAAGGAACTGGAACATGAAGTTAAAATAGGGACGGCCAAAGATAAAGAAATATTATATGCAAGAAAGAAAGCTACAATCAAAGGAATTTGTCAAAGAAAGGAAATAACAATAGAAACACTGCTGGTTGAAGGTATGTCACATAATCTTTTATCAGTATAGGTAAATTACTTCAAAAAGATTTTCAAGTTGTTTTTAACAATAAGTCAGGTAAAAACTGTGCCATTCTTTCCAAAAATAATTCTGCATTTTTTTGTAACTCAGAAAATGATTTATTCTTCTTAAATATAGATTTTAAAACTGTTGAATGCAGTAATGTGAAAAATAATTATACAGAGGGTGAATGTGTTTACAAGACAAATGAAGATGTAGATAAAAATATTTGGCACAAAAGATTAGGTCACATTAATAGATATATTTAAAGAAGTTAGGGTTGCCGTTCAGTAATGAAATTTGTAAAAGTTGTATATAGAAGGTAAAAGTTCTAGGAAACTTTATTATATTTGTCTAAAGGAGCTGTCAGAATTGGTGAGTTGATTCATTCAGATATCGTGGGCCCTATAGTAACACCTACTCTAGAAGGATATAAATACTTCCAGGTTTTATTTGATGATTTTTCTAATTTTTTTGGTGGTTAAATTATTGAAAAACAAAAGTGAGAGTGATCAGAATGTTACCGATTTTATTAAACTAATTAAAACTTAACATGAGCTTAAAACAAAACGAATCAGGGTTGATATAATGGTGGAGAATTTATCTCAAATTATTTTATTTATTATATATATATATATATATAGATTTTTGTCAAAGGTCAAAGAAAAACGCGAAACAAAATAATATATATATATATATATATATTATATATATTTATTATATATTTTGTAAAAATAAAGGTATTAAACTTGAGTACACGATGCCATATACTCTACAACAAAATGGAACGTCAGAGAAAATGAATAGAACTCTTTTAGACAAAGTCAGGACAAAATTCACAGAAACAAATCTACCTAAGGAACTTTGGGGTGAAGCAATTCAATGTTCTGCGTATGAACTAAACAGGTCACCTACTGAAGCGAATAATGGTGAACCACCGGCTTTGAGATGGTATAAAAAGAATGACATATGTCAAGGTTGAAAGTATTTGGAAGCCAAGCATGCGCAGTAACTTTACCAAGAAAAAATAAACTGGACAAATGTATGTACACAACCTTGCATAATGATAGGATATAGCAGAGCAGGATATCGATTATGGGGTTATAAAAAGAATATGATTTTTGGTTTAAGAGATGTTAGGTTTAATGAGAAGCAGACAAATTACTATAATATATTGGAAAATGAAAATAATGACAAAAAAGATATAATAGCAGATTGAGAAAGAACTAGGTATAGAAGAAGGAGAAAACAATATTGAGATTGAAGTTTATGAAGATAAAGGCGAATCAAATGATAGTAATGGAGAAGAAATGGATTGTCATTAAAATCTAGAAGAAACTATACCAACAACGGATTAAACATCTGGAGGTGGACAGATTAATAAACGAAAATCTCTAAATGATTATAAGATCTACAATGCATATTGCTTAATATCTACAGATCACAGTGATCCAGTAGAGTACAAAGATGCGATAAAAATAAAAGAATGGAGACAAGCTATCGAAAAAGAATTAAATTCTCATGAAAAACTCAATACTTGGACAGAAGCAGATTTACCAGCAGAAAATACTGCTATTCAGACAAAATTGGTATTTAGGACAAAGAAAGACGGTATTAAAAAAGCCAGAATTGTTGCAAAAGGAATTCAGATAAAGGAGGAGGATCCATTTAATCCAGTATATTCACCAGTTGCCAGAATATCTACAATAAGATCATTAATTCTACCGGGTGCCCACGAGATCACTTTCCGGCTGCCATTTTTTTATTTGTCTATCAACGAAACTTGGTAGGGTTGATATTTTAACCAAACGCCATTTTTTTGCATTTATGACAGGTTTTCCTGACTTCTGCTTTCACCGGAAATGACCAGAACTTTTGATTTTTAAATGGCACACCCTGGTATATTTTTTGTTTTTGGATTCTGCAGATCCTTTTACGTCCTAATGCACCACTTTTGAATCGAGTTTAGTCCAAATTATGTTTTTAAATTAAATTTTAATTTTTTAATTAGAGTGCCATGATCATCCCAAAATGACTCAACATACTTTACTTAATCTCAGAAAAATACAAACTCAATTTTATCTTTGTAAACTTTTTTGATAGAGGGCTGGAAACTTCATTATTTTAGTATTTTTGCCCTGGCTCAAAAACTAGAATAGAAACATAGCACTTTCATAACATCACCAAATACAGTATTTCAAGACGAATCCAACGATATAATACACTACGACATTTTTCTTAACTTTCGTTCAAATATTTTTTGTTTTATTATGTAGGTATATTTTTTTTTTCTATACTTAATGAAAACGAAATTTGGACAAAACTCGATCTAAAAGTGATACATTAGAACGTAAAACAATCTGTAGAATTCAAAATACAAAAAATATACAGGGTGTGCCATTTGAGAATCAAAAGTTTCGATAATTTCCGGTATAACCGGAAGTCAGGAAAACTTGTGGATACACAAAAATGGCGTTTCGTTAGCAAAACAAACCTACCAAGTTTCGTTGATATCGATGAACAAATAAAAAAATGGCATCCGGAAAGTAATCCCGTGGGCACCCGGTATAGCATTGCAAAAGAACTACAACAGCTACTTAGATATTCCTACTGCTTTTTTGAATGGATAATTAAAGAGTGACATATACATTTATGAACCACTAGGATCAAGAGTCAAAACACATGTATTAAAATTAAATACAGCACTGTATATATGGACTCATAGAGGCACCAAAAGTTTGGAAGGATACATTTAACGATTTTGCTGTAAAGAATAAGTTTGAACGTTCAAAATATGATTAGGTACTGTTATATGTAGATGATATGTTAGTAGTTGGAAACAATAAAGGAGTGGAAGAAACAGTCGAACTATTGAAACAATATTTTCAAGCAAAGGATTTGGGACAGATTGAAAATTTTCTAGGAATAAATGTTAGTAGAATAGAGGAAAAGATAGAAATAAATCAAAGAAAATTTATAGAAAAACTGCTAGTCAATTTCAAAATGGAAGAATGTAAAGGGAAAAACACTCCAATGGATGAAGGATTCCAATATAATCCAGATAGCCACATCGAAAAAGTGCCATTTAGACAATTGATTGGAGGATTAATGTATCCATCAACAACAACCAGACCAGATATAACATTTTCGGTTTCCTATTTGAGCAGATTTGGTGTTCTAAGTGCGGTTAATGTTGAGAATATTTCCTAATTTAGCAAGTAACCTTGATGTAGTTTTATACCAACATATATTTATGATAAGAAGAGTTTAGTTTTTTTGTTTGGTGTACATAACTTTATTTTTAAGTTGTCATTGTTGTCAAGAAAATATCGCCAATGTGACACGTTATTTATTCCACGTTAAGTTCTTTGTTCTTCGTTAATAATAAATGTTAAATTATCAATTCAGAATACATTTAACTAACAAGCACTTAGCTAACGATTGATCCAGCCGCAAGTAATTCACCATATTAGTTAGGTTAGGAAAAATCGGGCGCGAAATTTAAAATGGGTTCCTAAACACATTTCAACAAATTTGACAGCAATGTATTTCTTATGGGGGATTCAAAAGAGTGATTTTCAGACGGGAATATCTTGGGTTCTGGGCATTTCTTAGTATTGGAACCTATTGTATGTCAAACTTTGAACATATTTCTCTATAATTCATGCTCTAATTGTTTTTTTAGACCTATGAATTAAAAATACAAATGATTTTAATTAAAATTGTCTGGTGGACGTACGTCGGGTCTAAAACCAGCTGTGAGAAAGTGAGGTTGTGTGTTGTGTTATGATTGTTGGTGAATTGTTTATTTATTTATTTATCACTAGTTCAGTCATTTATTTTTCAATTTTTTTGGATTATTGAAGTACATTTACTAACCAAGTATGTAGGTAAACTTTTATTTTATTATAATTTAGGTACTCATATATACTTATGGATCAAGCAACGACATACGTATTTTATACAAACATCGGCTTCTTAAATTGGTAATATTTTTATTTTAACAATGTTTATTCAACTTTCAAACACTCTCTCAGTTAATTAACATATTAAAAAAACTATTTATACAACTCAATTCCGTTACAAACGTTCTATCACGTCTACAGACGCTTTTAAAATTGAGTCCCCATAAGACATCAATGTATTAATTTTTGATCTAGGAACCCGCGCCAATTTGCGATTCTAACCTAACTAATATGATGAAGTTAACAGTGACAGATAACTTGACGTAAAGGCCGATTTACACCTATCCAGTTCTGGCATTGTGCTCGCTGGTCGCCAGAAATAACAAAAAATTATACGTCATACCTAGGCCGAATTATATGAAATGGTCATTGAATTAAGACATCAAAAAAAACTTTATGACATTCTTCGCTGTCTTAAATCTCCATATATATATATATGTACCATCGTTACCAAAAGTAACTGGGACAGCATGACATTAGCTCTTGTCCTATTATATGAATTTTATTGTCAAATATTTGTCAAACTATGAATTAAATGCATTGAAATGAATGACAGTAGAATTAGTCCAGGAGATTATTATGCATTATTTGTGTCCCAGATACTTTTGGTGACGATGGTACATATACTCACAATTTATCAAAGCTATTTTTGTTAACAAACTGTTTTAATTCAGCATTAGGTAACCCAATTAATTTTAACTAAAATTGGCTTTTATTTAGAAAACTTCAAAAGATTTTTTACACAAATTCTATAATGTTTTATTTAAATAGATACTTACTCACTTCACACGTTCAAGTTAGTCACCAAATTTTCACGCTTCTTCATAATTATAATTATATTGGCCAATCGAGTTGTGGTTGGGACACCCTGTATATGAATGAAAGATGACGTCAAAGGCAGTAGAAAAGACCAATTGATCAAAATATTCGCTGGAGGAAAAACACTGTTTTCCTCCCTTGTTATCTAAATAGGTAACTATTTTCACATACAAAAATTTTGTTGACATGTTATTGCTCCTAGCTCGGGCTGTTTTGAGGAAGAAATATGGAAAAAAAAATATAGAAAATTCAACCAGAAATGCTTCACCAGTTTTTTCAATTTCAAATTTTTCTGCCGTTGAGCCAGTGGCGGCGCTTGAATGCACTGGGCCGCTAAGCAAATATTACAATTAGACCCAACTGGGTTTTATTAATGGCGAATTGTTCAGCTAAAAATGAGTAATCGAAATTTTGATTATAATCGGCTCTTAAGCTTTGAATCCCCGTAGAAGAATTCTCTTGCGAATCCAGAGTTGATGAAAGTTCAAATTTTGGCTATTACCGGCTCTTGAATGGTTCCAGGAAAGTTTTCCAGAGAATCAAGAGCCGGTAATAGTTCAAATTTTGATTATCTGTGGCTATATAATCCATTGGATAATTTTTCTTGAGCCAATTAGAAGCTGCGAAAGAAGAAATTTTGATTAATATTAACTTAGAAGCTGCTAATGATTATTTGAAATTTTGATTATTATCTGCTCTTGAGCTTTGAATATCTCAAGTAATTTTTCCTCCCTTGATATCTAAATAACTCTTTTCACATAATATACAAAACTTTGGTAGGTATGCCTATGGCTCCAAACTCTGGCTGTTTGGGAGAGAAATTCAGTTTTTCCATTTTCAAGTTTCTCTAACGAAGAGCCGCTTTTCTTTTGCTATTCGAAATAGAATGTGAATCTTGGAATTTCTCGCTATTTCTTAGTTCTTTCTTCATGTCTTGTCTCGACTTTTTTTGATAACAACTTTTGGAGCAATTGACAATGAAAAATATGTTAAAAATCCAGAAAAAAACAAAAGTTTCCCAGTTTATTTTTCAGCTTCTGTGGCGTGAAAATTCGAGAAAAGTGGAAAAACTAGAGAAGGTCCTATGCAGTAATTTTTAGAAATTTTTCTATAGAGAATTGGATGAGAAATTGCTTCAAACCATAATTTTTGGTGGAGAATTTTTATTCGAAATCTTGAATTTTCATTATCAAAGTTAGCAACAATATAATGCATTTTGTTTTCAATCAAATTCCAATACTTTTGCTCGGAATTGCAAGGTCACATTGATAATTTTGCGATAAGAATACCATATACATAGTTCATTCATAAACCCAAAAAGTCGAGATAAATATAAATTTTTAATGTCTCGTGCATCCGCTGAATGAATCGACAAAAAATAAAATAAAATATCGCATAATTTTTCACCAAAATGACAGTCTCTGACCGTAGAAGAATAGGTACGGCTTCGACAGGCGCAATATGGATTACGCACCTTCCCAGAAATTGTCATTAGAAGAGAGACCCAACTCTGCGGAAACTAACTATGTACGGCATAAAACCAGGTGCTATTTTTATAGGGTCACCCCAAAAACCTATTATAGCAATGGCAGAGATTTGAAAGGCTACCCCTAGTAGTTTACTGTCAAAATTTATTAGTTTTTTTTTTTACACCATATTTGAAGAAAAAAATATACAGTCAATTTGTAATTTAAACAAATTAAATATTTAAGCCTCTTTATTTCATAAATATTCATAATGAAGTTGGCACTTGTTAAGCCAACTCTTAGTTAAATAGCTTTTCGCCTATTGTGAGGAAAAGCAGGTATTATCCATTATCCGATATGTACCCCTTTGCCTTTTAGGAAAAGGTGATATTTTTGAAGTAGATTTATGATGCTATATTTGAGCTAAGATGTAACTTTTGGATCAAAAGTTTGTTTTAATTACCACAACATATTTCGGAAATAGAGCTATGTAGGTATAACTAATTTTTACCTGCAATAAATTATTGACTGCAAAATTCGAAACCTTAAGTATTAGAAAAATTTGCATATTGATTATCTCTCCCAATGTGGCTAAAGCCTACTTTTGTAGTTTTATTACCAAGAATTTTATGTTAATTTAAGCAAATGGTTCTCCGAGAATAAACCGTACCAATCTACCTGAAACACCACTCTTATTGGTACCTACCTATTTTAATAAACATTTTGGGTTTTATGTTTAAAATTGATTTAAAAGTATGGAAAGATAATATTTAAAATGAAAATAATTTTACATCACATGCATATTGTATAGGACAAAGTTTTTCCATTACAAACTTTTGGGTTTTCTTAATTTTTTGATTCTAGCTTTTTGAACTTTCTTTTAGTTTGAAAAATTAAAAAGAAACCAAAGTGATGATCCAAGAGCCTGGAATAGACATGATTTGAAAAAAAAAAAATAGTCAAAAAATCTTTTGCATACGAATCAAAAATTTGGTTCCTTACCAGTTGGTTCTTTTTTTTCCTTTGGGAAAATTATGAACTGAATCAAGAACCAGTGATCATACAAATTTTTGAGCAAATAAGTTTGTCTACTCAATAAGAATTTTCAAATGAAACATAACAAGCTCCTAATGCTTCTACGCAATTTCTCAAAGTATTTTAAAGATTTTTCATCCAAGTGACTAAAAATTACTAGAATTAAGCTACATACTTTGTAGTTACAATTTTCATTCAGCCACTTGCAATTATCAAAGAAGCTTCAACAAATTAAATCCAGAAACCTGTGAAGACTGAAAGTATGCTTTATTTATAGTGCAAATGAACATTTCTAACACAAATTGAAATATAACAAGTAGAATGCCAAAAATGCTCTTTCCTGAAAAGTTCTATAACATTAAAATATAAAATTTCAAATGTTCAAAATCCTTTGCAGGTTCTCCCAAGAGAGAAATTTTGCAAAAATTGTAAATTTCTTGGGGCAGCCCAATTCTGCAAGAGGCTCTAATTCCTCGAGGGGGCAACACCAGAAGAAGGGGGCCAACTGACACCCAGTTTCTTATGATTTTGCATTACTTCCTCATAATTTCCTCTGATTACCTTATGATTTCCCCTGATTGCTTTGGATTACCTCGGATTTCCTCTTGATTTTGATACCAGATTTCCCTTGCGCTTAACCCCTGAGAGGTAAAGCGTAGGTCAGTTTTTGTACAGTTTAAGTGGAAATTATGAATGATTTTCCATGTTTACTTCTGATTACAAGTAAGATTGCCTAAGAGTTCTCCTGATAACATAGCCTCCAATTATTAAAATTTTTGAAAACTGCGCATGCGTTAGATCTAGAGATTGACTCATTTCCTTCAGACTTCTCATGATTCTCTTAAGGTTTCCCTTGATTTCCTCATGATTTTTTCTTATTTCTTTATAATTTCCCCTGATTGCCTTAGATTTCCTCAACAAAAATTGTCCACCTAGCCAAACAATTGATTAAATTTCACAAATGAAGCATAATAAGTTTCTCTAAGCATTTTTCATAGAAGTTTCTAGAAAAAACAGGATGTTCTTTAGTTTTTTCAAGTTTGTTAGCTACAATTTTCAGCTATTTCTCAATTTCAGGGGAGTCGTATCCAAAATACACTTTTCTAGAAGTTCTTGCAGTTTCTCTAGTTTCATAAATCCCAGACACAAAGCAATTTTCTACCATTAAAAATTACATATTTTCAGGAGTTTATTCAATTTCCCATATTTTTAGGCAACAATTTTCAAAGGCAAAGGCCGATAGTTACACGCAATTTTTCAGTATTATTTAACCAATAAATGACCACGTAGTGAGAAGTTTCGAAAAATTATTGTTGAATGAGACGTAAGAAAGCTACTAATTTCTCAACTAATTGTCATTTTAAAGTTCCTAGGACCTGAAAACTATATCGCTATATCTGATAGCTATAAGGTCAACCGTTTGGTTCACGACTGATTTTCTCGAGAATTACCTTGGTACCTACATAACCTACAAACAAATTTGGGCACTTTTTGACTACATTGGCATCGTCCAATAATACCTATTTAACTATACAATGTCCATGAGTTTTATAGGATTATCTGTCGTATAATGCTCGATGACTATAAAGTTAAGTATATATTCCGTGCGTAATCTTGCATTGAGTGCACACAGGTGGGTCATTATCTTGCTTATTTCAAACTTTAACAACTTGTCGAGTTGTCACCCGGGCGTGCGCCCACCTGATCGACAAGTTTATGCGCGTATAACCAAGAAAATTGGCCAAAATTACGCTCCACATTCCGACTTTACCACATCACTGTTATTTTGTGCCGTGCAATGTAATTTGTAACGCTTTAGATTCTAGTCTTTCTTGCAAATGTAACACCCTGTATATTTTTTACGCTCTATAATCCCCCATGAAGGTTAACAAAGCAATTGATTATTCTTGAGTCTAGAACCTTTTTAGATGGACATTTGATTTATGAGATGTCATTAAACTAGAGTTTTATTTTTATTGCATCGAAAATGGGTTTTGGACTTAAGTCGGGGCCATTTAGTTAAAATCAAAAATAATTCTCTATTCGAGAAAAATCAACTAAATTTGAGCCTCAAAAGACGCCAAACAGTCTGCTGATGTTCAAAAAGGCCCACCATAGAGTCAATATATTATACGAGATGGTCTAATGTATATTCAGTCACAACCGAGCCAGAGTTAAATAAATATGATAATTTATTTGACCCGCACAAACGTATTTCCGACCCGATTACCATAGATTTATCGGAAATAGGTACACATGAAAAAAAAAAAAAAATATACTTAAGTTGTCAAGAAAATCAGGGTCAGATCTAACTTAAGATACACTATAGCTGCTTCTATAGGGTGTAGATAATAATTTTTCACCTACTTGCATCTCAGTCCAAAATGGAAGATATTTAATAAAGCAAAAAAACATTGTTCACTAAAAAGTCTAGGTATACCTGTTGCCTGAGTATAGGAATTTGTGTGATGAATGTGTTTAATTAAATATCAACTTAGAAACAATTCTCATGGATGGAAAAGTCTTGCAATTTTTAGATTCGATTACGACAATGTAGAAGGCATATTGGCAACAATGTTTGGTACTTCAAGGAAACTATTATACCATCCCCTGAGCAATTTAAGACCGTCAGGTACCAAGAACCGAGAAGGGCCCCCGAAAAGGGATTAAATCCGAAACCTACTTTGGCAAAACTAATTTTCTGAGAAAAAGTAATAAGTTCAAAAAAATTCCCTCTGTGAGGGTGCAAGTTTTAATTCTTTTAAATAGCTGGAAAGTTGAGCTTATAGTTTCAAACCATAGGAGTTTTTTTTCGTCTCAATAATCCACAGCGGAAAAAAAAAATAAAAATAAAAAAGTGAATCCTTTTACGAGAAACGGATATAAGATTACACGACCGATGGTCCATCCTCTATGTGACGTTTTTATTGCTATAGGGTCCAGTTTCCCCATCATGCGCCACGCATTTTCGGACCATAAAAGTAAATATATGTGGAAAAATTAGTCACACTAAATTTCTTATCAGTCGAATGGATAAAAATGTGCTTTTTTGGGGGGGTTTCTGAGTCAAAAACTCACAGAATAACAATAATTATTGCTTTTATACATTTTTTTTTAGAGCTATCTGGCCTAAATAATGGGAAAAACTTAAAATTAACTGTTTGGACTTTATCATGTTGCAACTCCTCTATTGAAAGCTAAGAATTACCAGAAGAAGAGCGATTTTTCAGCTCTAGTCTACAATCGCATTTGAAATATATACTCTTTTTCTACAGCGGTAATTTTCAAGTTTCTTTGATTGATTGCATCTAAGAAGTTGAGACGTTACCTGATATCACACTGCAACTTCTAAATTTTCTTTTTGAACATTCCTGGCAACGAGTTTTAATTTCCTGAGGAATTTTCCTGACGAACAGTTCGAACTTCTTGATGAATAGTTGTAACTTTTTCCATTTAATTTTTGAATTTATCATCTTGCCCTTCCAGGATTTTTTCCAATATGGCTTGTTCCACGTACCTGAGATTGCTGCATTCTTGCTGAAATTTTAAATTTTCCTGAAGCCAATCTTTTTCTTCTTGTTTCCGTTTTTATCTCTAATTTTGTTATCGTTGTTGAAGTGCTGCAAGCCGGCCCTGTTTTTTCGTTTTTCTTTTTTCTAGCTTCCTCGTAGTGTTTTTTGTCTTCGATATTTTTCCAATAAAACGAATGGTCAACCACTATGCATACAAATGTACAATGATTTCCATATTTGGCAATCATTGATCAATGAATCTCATGTATTCCCATCCCAAGTATTCCCATCCCAAGAATTGCGACTGATTGCCATTGATTTTCAGATTTTTTTGTATGATTGCCAGGTGATTGCCATTTTTTCTGGTGATTCCTATATCATTCCCAATTGATTTCCTGATTTTCTCGATGATTTTCTACAATCATGTCTTATTGTTGAGCTCCGCATTGATATATGACCAAAATAAACAGTCTTTTCTCTTATAAAAACACGTTTCCACTGAAAAATTGGCAACTTCTGTATTTGCAACTATTTCCAAGAGTTAGCAACTTTTATTTTCATGGATGCCCACACCCACATAGATTTCGTTGTAGGTATAAATAGTTGTTGAGCCCTAGATACCATTGCGTGTCTACACTGCATAATATGGATCTAAAATAATGGATATTTCTTTGATTTCACTAGGATCTTCATCTGAATCAGATACATCTTTAGTAAGGGTGTCACTCAACAAACTTATTTCTGATTCAGATGTGCTATCGTCTCTGCTTCTCGCCCTGCCTAGTATTTATTCTACTTTCCCTTTTCAAGTTCTTATTGCCTTGGATTCCCGGCTTTTTCTTTTGTATCTTTCTCAGGGACTATTCCCATAGCTCTTGACACTCGATCGACAAACGTCCCTGTTTCTCTGAAAAACCAAATTAAAGTTGAGCCCTGAATAATCTCTCAACTGTAGCGAATCGTAATTGCTAAACCCTGATGTGTGAAGAAATTCTGTATCTTCTTCTGTCAAGTCGAATTCTAGAGAGGTTCCAAAATTCTTTTTTTATTTTTATGATCTACAACATTGTCATACTTTAGGTCTGTTCTCACAGAAATCATCAAACAAAGTTTTCATCACAACACCGGTTACTTAACCCATTTTTTGATGAATCAAATGATACAAATACTGATTGTTTTGCAAATGCGGTTAAAATACAGTCAACTCCGTTAGCTATAGGAAGAGAGGAAACTCATCTTACAGAAATGACAAATGCCTTTTTGTCTGCGGTACAGACAATTGCTTCTGCTATTAACATTAAAGATAAACCCAAACCTTCATTTGATGGGAATGATAATGAAGAACCATTAGCTCACATCCTAAAAATAGAATCAATCTTCAATAAAGACCAAACTCAGAGTTCTGACAAAATTGATTTTGCAGCAGGCACACTCAAAGGCCAAGCTGTACAATGGTTTCAGCTTTATCGCCAACTTCCTCTCACTTGGGAAATGTTTAGGACTTTCTTTATGCAAAGATTTAATAGTACTGCCACTGTAACAAAATTAACTTCACAATATTAGGGAAAAAATCTAGAAGAATCTGAAATATGTTGTTTTCATTGCTAGGAAACATCAGGGTCTCTTTTACCGTCTGATTCGCCTGAAAACCAATTGATCAACTTACTGGTAGAACAATTCCTGCCAAATATTCGTTCTAGAATTCGAGGTTTGTATTTCAATAATATACAACAGCTTTCACACACAGTTACAGCCATAGAGAATGATTTGAAGAAAGAGCAGATGCAAGATACGTTCAATGCAAATAGAAAAAGTACTAAAATTAATTCTACGAATGACTGAAATGCTGGATCGAAAGGACCACCTAGTGCTTGTAAATTTTGTGGTGATTGGCATTTCTATAATGAATGTTCACAAAATCCATATTTAGTTAGAAATGAAGGGAGAAATAACAGGTATTTTTAAAGAAATTCATCATTCCAAATTGACAACGCAACTCACTAACGACAAGGAAACGCCAACAGGGGAAGTCGCAATCCTCCGGTAGACCAATCCTAAAAAATTATTCAGCCAGGGAAACCAATGGATTCTCCAAAAATTCCTATATCAATAAATAATTTTCAAATTAATGCCCTTGTCGACACAGGAGCCAGCATTAACTTAGTTTCCTCTAAATTTTTCAGCAGTAACAAAAAGAACAATTTATTTTGGATTTGGTCCTGTCGAAATTGAGATTCATGGTTTTTTCAAGATTAAATATTTGCTTCTGAACATGATATTGGAGTCGAATTTTCTTGTTGTACCTAATTTACCATAGAAGACTGCATATTGGGTTTTCTTTGGTTTTTAGAACAACAAGCTGTTTTGAATATTATTCGATCTTGTATACATATTGGTACAGGTATCAGACGTACTATTTACCTTTCTTCATCTTTTCAAAATCATCTCATATATAGCGTTCCCGAATTTGATTTAAATCATTTAGATAAAAAGCTTCAAAATAATTATCAGAAACTGCTAACAGAATTTTCTTATCTTTTTGATGAATCATTGAAATGACCAATAACACGGAGTATTCAATATGTCATAAGACTAAATTCAAATAGAGTGGTAAAAACAAAACCATATTTCTCAAGTGAACATAAAAAACTTATTTTAAATGAACAAGTCAGTGAAATGTTGGCTACTGGTGTTATTGAACCTTCTGTTTCACCCTATTCCTTATCTCTCGTAATAATCGAACGAATGGGAAAAAAGCTAACATTCTGTGTTGATTACCGCAGATTGAAGGAGATAACAAAATACTAACCTATTGGATTACTTAAAATTCATGAAACATTAAAGGAATTGGAATCTGCGTCACTTTTTACATCATTGGATCTAAAAAGTGGATATTGGCAAGTGGGCTTATCAGAAAGGTCTAAGCATTTTCAATATCAGATGGAGGGCATTATCAGTTTACAGTATAATGCCCTTTGGACTTAAAAATGCTCTTAGCAGTTTCTAAAAGCTTATGTCGCAGAAAGTTCTGACAGATCTACATAAATTCACCTTGGTTTATCTTGATGACATAATTATTTATTCCAAAAATCACGAAGAATATAGAAAGCATTTAAGGTTAGTGCTAGAAAGACTTGTGTATCCACCAACTTCAATGTTTAATAAAAAAATGTAAATTTGCTACAAATCAACTAGACTTTCTAGGACATGTTGTTCGTTGTATCAAGAAGTATCATCTTCCCAGCTGAGCAACATGCGTCTAAAAGACGAAGTTACTCGTTAGAAACTAATTCTAGAACGAGGACCAAGAACTGACATAGAGCAAGAATTTTTCAATGCTTATTTGGTGGATGATAATCTTTTATTTAAACGTGAAAATAAGTTAGTTGTAACTTACAACAGATCGCGTCCTATACTTTTATCACGATTCAACATTTGCAGGTCGCCCTGATTGATACGAAACTTATAATAGAATTTCTACATACTATTGGTGGCCAGAATTAAGAAGGGATGTATCAAAATATGTAAAAAAAAATTTTATATGTCGTAATATCAGAGGTAGAAATACTCAGCACCAATGTCTGGTCATATTCCAAATAATCCCACAGATATATTTAGTATTTATATTATGGGACCTTATGAAGAAACTTTGAATCCCAATTATTTTATTATTGTAGTTGAGGATCTATTTACGCGATGGTTAGAAGCCAAAGCTGTATCTTCAGCGATCGCTGGAGAAATTTTAAAGTTCCTTGATAACGAAGTATGTACTAGGCTAGGCTATCCTTCTAAGATAATTTCAGACAATGGACCGCAATTTCATTCCGGTGTTTGGAAGAAATTTTGTCAATTACATAAAATTGAACATGTGACAACAACAATTTACCATCAACGTGCAAATCCAGTTGAACGTAGAAATCAGGAGCTCAATAAAATCTTAAAAGTATTTTTAATTAATAAACCTCCCGAGCTCTTTTCACCTTGCGAAATCGTACCAATGCCGCCACAGGAAAATCACCAACGATGAGTCTTCTTAAATACACATTAGCCCTTCCTGGAGATCATAATCATCCAAAGTTCAAAGTACCAGTTCTAAATCATGGTGTGCTCAGGGAAGAACGACTCAAAAAAAATTCGTGAATATCAAGATATATATCAGCGAGGTTATGTTGAAAATAAAGAACCAAGTCGAGTTTTCAAATAATGGCGACTTATAGTTATTGCGTGACTACAGAAGGCATCAACCCATGAAACTTTTCATCCTGCTTGAGAAGGACCCTACACCGTGTTAGAAAAGGTTTCTAATACTATTCATAATATAAAAAGAGATCATGATATAGTCAAAATTCATATTGATGACCTTAGACCAATACCAGCAAAAGAAATATTGAGCTTTGAAAAACAAGATCGTGGTATTATATCTGGATCATCTGAAGATTCAGACACAGATGCTGATGATTCAGTATATGATTCATTTCACAACGGTTCAGAACCAATAAAATGAAGACAGAGTTGCGATTCAGTTGTCTACACACCGAATCATGACGTAATTGATGCGCTATCAGATACTGATTTCAGACCATAGGAACCGACCTCTAATGTTGAAATGAGGCCTCGATCTAGAATTACAAGAAGAAGAGTACCTCCCAAACATCTACAAGATTACGACTGCAGTTAGTAATCTTATAATCTACTAGTAAGGTAATTATTAGTAGAAATTAGTATTTACATTAAAAACAGATGGATCATTGTACGGTTTAATTTTTTTTCTCACATCACTCAGTATCAGACAGCTTAGTTAACCAGAACTGATAGATGGATGAACTATTAGGTCGATTTACTCCAAGAGCTAATCTTACCTCATTTACATGCATTCAAAACGACATTCGTCCTTTGTTCGACACCAGCAGATGCTAGTACACTAGGAGAAAAAGCAATCATGCTAAAATCATCAAATAGACTGAGGACTTCATGATTGAATACCAATTCTACCAGCTAGCCGGTTACCCAGTTCAGAAGAACCCTGAGAACAAATTTTCAACAAATGAACTATATGTAGGTACCTATGACAAGACATAAGTGTAAGTGAACAGTGCTCTTTAGAAGAGGAGCAGATTCAAATGAACTTTATTTGTAGTTCGCAATTTTTTAGAATATGTAGGTTTTATGTTATCCCTAGTTAATATTTTGATACGGTTGTGTATTTGTGAAAATACTTTGTCTACCATTGTTGAGAGTTAGGTATTTGTGAGAAAAACCAATAATCTTATTCGTTTTTCAACCTTTCCTTCTTAGTGTTTGAACAAGTAGTACCAACAGCACTTAACTATGGGTAAATTTGGTCTGAGCGGTGGGGGTGTTATAGAACATAAGATAAGAAAAATATAAAAAAAGAGTTGGCAAACCTCGCTAACAAAAATAGTATATTTCATTACCAGTCTAGAAAAAAGGATTTTTCTGTGCGCGCGTGACAAATTCTCGTGTGAGGCGCAGCCGAGCACGGCAAGTCATGCAAGAACGGAAAAATCCATTTCTGGACGTGTAATGAACGATATTTTTTATTATACTTATCTGAAAACGATAATAGTTATTTACATTACAATTGCGTTTATGAGCATGATTACAATAGACCGAGTCGTTCTAATCACACGAGTATTGTACGTGTGATGTACAACGTTTTATCTACAAAGCGAAAAATTAGAATATTTTTCCAATGGCATGTAATATTGACAGTTGAGTTGAAGAGGGCGCTTCTATACTTGGATCTCTTTAAATTTTGGCGCGTAAAAATTCGATTGTAATTCTAACCTCAAAACTGAAGTTTGATGTGTGGTTTCAAGACAAGTTGACGCTGACACTTTTAAAAATATTCTCTAAGGGCCACTGAACGCTTTAGAAGGTATTTTAACGTATCCATTGTCCATTGTTCATATGTAGTCATCTTTCTTTCTACTCAATTTAATCAGTTTAAAACTATTGACATTTACCGCCAAAATTTAAAACACTCCACGTTCACTCGCGCCCTCTAAAAAATTTTGAGGAACTTAACTGGATATTTGCTGCCATTATTTTCGTTCATTAATAGTTGTCTACTTTCATTTTACCTTTACAGGTTTACCTTTGACATTTGTCAAATCACCAAAAATAGTTGTGTTATAGACTCATAACCTCATCCATAACACCACTAGTTGTGTTATGAATTCATAACCTAGTCTATAACATCACTAGTTGTGTTATGAGTCTCATGACGTAACTCAAATACTAGAAAAATGGTTATGTAAAAACGTCATAACCAAACGCTTGTAGATAAAAACAGAAAATTCCCATTTTTTAAAATGACATGAATTTTACAGAAAATGAAATGTCAAAAAAAGGTACAGTAGTGAGCATTGAAGGTAGGACACCCAACTCACAGGTCTTGTCATTTTTTGCTATTTTGGGTGAATCAGTATTTTCTTTATAATGGATTTTTTTTTGTCAAATATGACAATCTCTGTTATTGCCGTAAGTATAGTTGATGAGTTCCTTTTACAATAGGAAAAATCGGGTGTCCCACTTTCAATGCCCACGACTGTACATAGGTAAAATGATGATTGTCACAGAAACTTTTCGTCGTTTTTTATTTTTCGGGGTGCATTTATAATAAGATATCTTTGTTCAATTTCTAATGAATGACAAGGATGCAATATTGACTGGCGTCTAATCTGCTCAGCGCACGGAAACAGAGATCGGGAAAAAAATTCCGTGCGCTGTTCTGGAAATGTCACCTTTACTTTATTGTTGAGACAGGTGGAAAAGAGTTGTTTTCAGGTAAGTATAATAAAAAACTATGTTCCTATGGTTGTTTTTGTGTGTATAAGTATGACGTTCTGCCAAAAAATCTGCCAAGAAAGATCAGAATTTCTCCACAATTGAGTACTGGGTACTGGGTTGCGTTTAGAAATAGCACTGTGGGTGTGAGAGTGACCCGAGAGTAACTCTAAACCGTTCATAAATTAACAGGTGCTTACTCGGAGCGTTACGCTGGAATCGTTCAGAGCTCGAGAGTTGACGTGCCCAGAGTGCGCCCAAATTATCCCACTCAGGGACTGGGTAGAAAAACGCCCCGCGGTTTTTAACGGGTTTGACGTCGACATTCACTGCGTCCGCAACGCCCCAACCTTCAGAAATAGTGTACCCAGAGTGCACTCTAAGTGATGACGTCAGAACACTCTGACAAATAACTACTCTACCTTGACACTCCATTTCTAAACGCACTCCAGCTGTTGCCGAAAGCAAGATTTTGGAATTTTATTTATTTGTTGGTATGTGAGTGAAGATGAAGAGCAACGTTTATTAGTGGCCTCAGCCATAAACACCGAAGAAAGCGTTGAGACAGGCCTATCAGTATTTTTAATACTATCCCTAAGGTCTTTGAGAATTTAGTAACTTAATTCTTAACTCCTATCATCAACCCTTGCCTAATCGAACAGAAAGCAGGTTTCCGGCCAAAGTGCTCGACCAAAATCAACCTCTTGACGTACCAGGATAAAATCTCAGCTATTCTTGAAAGCGGTGGAGTTGTTCACTCCATATATACCGATTTTACTAAAGCTTTCGACCGTGTTAACCACAACGTCCTACTTGCGAGGCTTAGGGGAATTGGAATATTTGGTACTCTGCTTGCGTGGATCAGTCAATACCTTAGGAACAGAACATAGACAGTCAAGTTCATCAACTTCTGCTCACAGCCCATTGACATCCCCTCGGTGTAGGTGTACCACAACCTGGGACCCCTGTTATTCAATATTTTCATCAACGATATTGGTTCTTGTTTCATTAATAGTGAGTTTTTGTGTTTTACCGATGACTTGAAAATATTCGCCTGAGTCTCTTCCCACGAAGACTGTACAAAACTACAATCTGACTTGAATAGACTTTCCAAATGGTGTGTCACAAGTGGCATGAAACTCAATGCCTCTAAATGTAAAGCTATCGTTTTCTCTAAAACTCAAAGCCCCATACAATTTGTTTACCACATAAGCAATGAACCACTTAAACCAGTGTCTCAACAACGTGATCTGGGCGTGATCTGGGTGTCAATATTGATAACACGTTGAACTTCTCCAGGCACATTTCGGATATCGCTACCAGGTTTCTGAAACTGCCGGGCTTTGTTAAGAGGTGTTCAAGGGACAGGCTTTTCTATACTGCACAATGATTAGACCCATCCTAGAGTACTGCTCCTGGGTTTGGTTACCTATATATTGTGTCTACATCAACGCATTGGAGCAGGTGCAGCGTAAATTTGTATGGTACTTGGCCTTCAAGGCAGGTATTCCTCCTTTCGAAAATTATATCTACAACTATCATGACCTCTACGGACACTTCAATCTGCAACCCTTAGTCGCCAGACGAAATCGAAGTAATTTATTAACATTTTTCAAAATATTAAACTCTCACCACGATTCTATCTATCTACTATCCAGAATTGGACTTCATGCCCCAGCAAGAACCACACGCTCTTCCACTACCTTCTCAGAAAAGATTCACCAGACTAACTATGGTTCGAATACTTTTATATCCAGAGCTTCCCAAATCTCTAATGAGTTCACTACCCTGAACTATATTTCAGTACTCGTGGAGTCTGTAAAAGAGAGCTTAACTCCTTAAACAAAGATCCTGTACCTATTACTTGTTAATGTGATATTTAGCAATAGGAAATAATTTTACTGTAAGTAATGATAATACTCCTCCAGGCTGTAGTGGGTACAATGATCACTAATTTAATTTGAAAAATTGAAAAACATCTTATCTTGGCACTTTTCTTTATAATCTAATTATTTAGAATTTCTAGTACTTATTTGCCTCAAAACCTCAATATCTCAATGAAATAAAAAAATTTAAAAACATTTCAGTCACTTTCTAATCAATCTCTGGCAAAGCCTATAGTAAACCGAATCAATTCCAGAATTACTATACGGTATCTGAGGGGGTGTTTGGTTGCGGTTGTCTCCGTCTATAACACGACCGCGGAAATGACGTGTGTCGTCTTGTTCCGGTTACGTTATTCTGGGGCGCTTCTTCCGGTGTGTCCGCGAGTCCTGATAAACGGGCTTCACGTACCGGAAGCTTAAACTGTTGGCCGCCGGAGGTAACCGATGCTACGTTATATACCGAACCCGACTAGATTGGATTTTTTCATTTTTCTCCGACAAAAAATTTTTCACTGTAACATCCTCTCCTAAAGGAGAGAAAATATAATATAAGAGCTAAGTTACTTTAAAAATATTCAATTAAGAATAATAAAATAAGGTCGTGGTATAAAATCGTCCTATAGAAAGAATCAAAGTTAAAGCGCGGGTGTTCCCAAAAGCAAAAAAAAAATATAAGAAAAACGTCAATGGAATACAAAGAGCCTTGAATGACAGCACAAAATGCTGGTCGTGGTGGCTAAAAACGGTGAAATATTACTCCGGGCAAAGGGATCCTGTTTCATGTAGGTACTGCCTCTCGGGGGTACTGCGCCCCATTCATTCTACATCGAGTAAAAACTAGAAGTTTCGAACCCCTGCGGATGTTTTGTGATGCCACGGTTTGGAACCCAATGAAATTCTTTCGCTTCTTGATGGGTGTGACATATGAGAATTTTTGTATTTGAATGGAATGGCTTTTAGGTTGATTGTCTTTAAATAATGGTTATGGTGTAGTAACTGTAGTATCAAGTTGAGATGAAAAAATCGATTTGAAATGTCCTACCAAAGAAGATCATATTGTTGGTATTCTATTTCGGAGATCCTGGTTTCATGATTTATTTTAAGTAGAAGCAATCTTTGCAAGTCAAAGTAATGTTGATTCAACTGTGAGTCTAACAGTTATTATTAGAAGAATCTAAAAACTCACAAGATATTTCGATTTTAACGTCGGAAAAGGCCAAGAAACCATTACAAATTTTACACCAAATGCAACAGATTTTGGTTATTAAAGTATAATCAATTTGATACGCAGTTACTTAGGTATATACAGTTACAATTTTATCTCCTAAATATTAGAGATACTTCAACAAAATTTGACTTTGTTGTGGAGTATATTGATGAGCACAATGAGCAGAATCGATTTCGACAATTAATTCTTTTGAACAAAATATTGATGAAAACTGTCAACATAGACGTAGGTAGAGGATTTAAACCATCTTTGTATTGAGGATGAATGATGAATTTGATGAATGATAAAATTTGAAGTTGTAAAAGCAACTTTAGCAATTTTACCCTATATACTGGTAAAAATTGTAATTTCTTTTTTGGTCACGCATAATTCCGAAATTCCTCTCTGGGTCGTACCGCCAAAATTTTCTGCTAACCATCGATAATCCTCACAAAAAAAAAGCAGATTTCAAAAACTATCAGGTTAATGATTCGTCCAGGTGTGTGCTCCGAAAATGCGAAGGGCAGGCAGAGGATGCACAAAGCATAGCGGGGGTCGTTCTCTCCCGATGATTGACAGTCGGCACTGCTTTGACTGATTTTCGGTTGATGATTAAAATACGAGCCGGAAAAGGGTATAACACTCTCTGGTAAATGTATGGATTGCGAACCCAGGTAAAATATTGTTATGTAGGGGGAGCCCGAATGTCCTCTCTCGAAACTAGTTTTTTTTTTTTTTTTATCAGACGAAAAAATTTAATATGTACGTTCAGTGTCTATGTAGTGGGAATCCTTTGAGTGCTATCAAATCACAAGAGCCGAGGCTTTGTTTGTTTGCTCTCAAAATCGAAAAATTATATGAAGTAAATTCTTATTATTTATCTGTCAATGTTTTCAGAATCTTGTTTTAAAAATCCTAAGTATTGATACCTCAGGTACTTAATTGGTAAATCTTCATCATCAGCTACCAGTCATCAGAGTTTTTGTTGTTTTCAAAAGACTCGAAAATTATTTGGTCATCAGGTTGTTACGAGGTTGTTGAAAATTTTTGTGAATACCGTTAAGAGTCTTCAATCTTCAATGGGTACCTAATTATTTAGTGATAAGTTTACGAGCCTCTCTGTTACTTACCTACTCACATATATTTTTCAAAATCTTGAGTCGTAACTCTTCTGCATTAAATCATTTTGATATGAATTTTCAGTCTTCGGTGTTAATTCTTCAGTCATGAGCCACAAGTGTTTCTGTTGTCAGAATCTTGAATTTTATTAACTACTCAGGTAAGTTTCAGGATCTATAGCTTGATTATTCAGAACTTGCAGCATGGAGTGAATATTTTCAGAATATTCAGGGTTAATTATTCTAGGGTCATGAGTCTTTGTTGTTTTCAAAATCTCGACTCAACAATCGATAATATTGAATTTCAAAATTTAAAGTCTAAAGGTTTGATTATTTAAAGTGGAGTCACGAGTTGTAGATTTTCACAGAGTCATGTGCTGTTTCCAGAATCTGGACTCAAGAATCCTTCAGTTTTTCAGTAGTTTGAGTCTTGAATCTTTAGTGTTCAGCATTCAGTTATAAATCTTTAAAGTTTTAGGTGCGATTTCAAGGTTCTGAAATTTTTGACTTTTCATTGCTTTCAGTATATACATTTGTCAAAACTAGCATTCCAACAATAAACTGACATATTTTGATTGTTGATTTGAACCAATCAGATTAGAATTACGCGATAATTTGCACTAGTGCAAATTATCGGATAATTGCATAGTAACTGGTGCGAGAACTGGTGTTTTGACATTTTTTGACAAAAAATTTAAATTTTTGATTCATGAAATTCTCTCATAAAATACAACTCGTGCAATGGAAATATATCTATAATTTTCGACAAAGGACATCGCACGCATCTTATGGGTTTTCGGGGACCATTCAATTTTTTTAAAAATTTGTTATGTTATAGTACTAGCAAAAATAAGCATTTTTCATCATTGCACCAAATCTCTAACTATACAGGGTGACCTAGTAAAGTGAGTCCAACAATCATAAAACAAGCCTTTCAATTATCGATGTTGGCGCGCCCTGCAAGCTACATATCGAGATTTTTGTTTTCGATTTCGCAAATAATTAGTCCAAATGAGCCTAATATACTATACAGGGTGACTGAGGTTGAGTATTCTCTTAGAAATCCTGCCCTATTCTTAGAAATAGTGTTGACAAAAAGGTCGCGCTGGATTTTATTTGCCGTAACTTTTTAAATTTTTGTCCGATTTGAAAAAATGTGCTCTTAAAATAAAGCCTATATCACAGGGATGTCATGAAATCTGAAAAAACTACAAATGTGATAAAATTGGAGATGGCGGAAAGTAATAAAAGTATAATTTTTTATTTGATTGTGGAATCTTACGAACTCTTGGGTTTGAAATTGAAAACAGGACCCAAAATGGTAATTACTAATGTTGAGAGTAATTAAATGTAGTCAAGGCCGGAACTGGAACCCGCGCTGAGAGGGTAGGAGTCCATATACTATGCCACTGGACCACCTCGGAATTTGAAAAACCCGTGTAAAATAAACAATTTAATACAACTCGTCCGTGCTCACTGAGTAGTAGTCGCTACCTAAAAAAATAAAGGTAGGCTATGAACGGTCACAGATTTTTGAAACAAAAGCAGGTGCCTTGGTACTATTGTCACAAACTGAGTGTTGTCTACCAGTCTACACACGTGTCGTTTTTGGTTCCCCCTGTGCCAGATGGAGGGGATTCAATATTGGGCACATACTGCACATGTAAAGTTGGTGTTAGAACTTTAGGAATGTGTTCCCACATTTCTAGCGTTGTTTGATACTTGGGCTACGGGTTACGCTCGACATGAAAATAATGTGAAATACCCATCAAATACGCTACTCAGGTGTATTCAAGATAGTGCAAATAGGCAGTAGGTAATCACGATTTTTAAAGTGAGAATATTATAGTGTATTTAGGTTGTATTTTTAGTGTTGTTATTGTGTTACCATTTTCCCACTATAAGGGCGAGTGTAATAAAACTATTTTGATAGAATTACCAAAAGTTAACTTCTGAAATGACGTTACATCTCACAGTAATTCCAGAAGTTAACTTTTAGTTATCTATCAAAATAGTTTTATAATACCCGCCCTGAGTATAATAAACTTGTTAATTTTTTGATCCAAGACTTTAAATAAATTACACGGTGTGCCTTGGAAATGTCCAGGCACTTTATTGATTGACCTGGGCGATATTACAGGTATTCTTTCAATCTGAACAAACTGATTGTAATCACATCAGGTTTGTTTAGGAGGCGTCAAAAAAACAGTTAGGGCCAATGAAATCGTGGTAAAACCAGATGACAATTGTTTGAAACAAACCTCAAGTGACTTCAATCAGTTTGTTCAGATCGAAAGAATACCTTGATTAGGTCTGTTTTTGCAGAAATCACAATCAGAGTGAATTTCATTGGTTGAAACCTCGGTTGAAACTAGTTTTCTGATTGTTTCTGACTGTTTCTAACCAATGAAATTTGCTCTGACTGGTTTGTGATTTCTGCAGAAACAAATCTATTATGTCACACCGATTTTCAGAAATTGTGACAACTGATGAATTGTGATTAGGTAATAACTGAACATTACCTTTTTGGACCCTGTTTTCAATTTCAAACTGGGTTTAATTTTCGTAAGAATCTACAATACTTTCATCACGTTCCGCTATTTAGAATTTTATCACATTTGTAATTTTTTTATATTTCATGACATCCCTGTGATATAAGCCTTATTTCAAAACCACTTTTTTTTTAAATTGGACAAAAATTAAAAAAGTTACGGTCAAATAAAATCCAGCGCGACCCTCCTATTAACACTATTTCTAAGAATAGGACAGGACTAAAATAATACGCAAACCTTAGCCACCCTGTATAGTATATCAGACTTATCTTGACTATTTATTTGCGAAATCGAAAACGAAAATCCCGATATGTAACTTGCAGGGCGCACCAACATCGATAATTAAAAGGCTTCTTTTATGATTTTCGGACCCGCTTTACTGGGTCACCCTGTATAGTTAAAGATTTGGTGCAATAATAAAAAATGCTTATTTTTGCTTGTACTACAACATACCAAAGTTTTTAAAAAATCGACTGGTTCCCGAAAACCCATAAGATGTGTGCGATGTCCTTTGCACTCATGCGTTTTTAATTGAAACAGGCACTCGTGCACTACGTGCACGAGTGCTCTTTTTAACTAAAAATGCATTCGGGCAAATTTCCCAAAAATTCTCGATAATTTCCATTGCACTCGTTATATTACTATTGATAATTTTTGGATTATGAAATTCCAGTGATGAGTATTAAAATCTTTAGAACATAAACCAATAGGTTTTCAAAATATACAGTCTCACTTTTGAATTCACAGTATTGAGAATTTAGAATTTGTTTTGACTCAATTATTATTGGTGTTGAGTCTTTAGAATCCTGGGGTCTTGATCCTGAAGTATTTCACTATCATGAGTCACACAAGAATCGCTATTAATGATTCTTCAGGCTTCCAAAGATCCTTATTCCTGAATTTTCAAGATCTTGAGTCGTTGTTGATTGTGAGCCCCCAGTCTTCAGAGTAGGTACATCAGGCTCCAGATAGAAAACTTTGTGAACAAACAACGGATCATTCGGAAACGTATCGCAGAATAGGTTTTTATTTGAGATAATAGTCCAAGAACCAGCGCTGAAAAAATTCCCTGAATTTACTGAAGCCAGTTTTTGGACAGTTGATTACAATAGTTATGTACATAAATATAGCGCGGCCAGTCAAGCGAAACTTGGGACAAGGACGAAGGATCTAGGGTGTCATGTTAAAGTTGTCGGGATAACTTAGGTAATGTAATGAATTTACTAAAGCTGAAAATCGTTATACATATTATATATAACATATGTATAAATAAAAGTAATGTTAGTCAGTCAGTTGAATAGTGGAACCGTGCTGGTCAGTCAGCTCCAATAAAGGTAAAAATCTACAAGAAATAGTAAATTCAAGTGTAAACTTTCGCTTTAGCGTTAGTTTTACCTTTCAATGACCAAATAGCAGCACTTATGTCAGACAGGCTATGGGAGCTAAGGGAGTGGTCACAGGCTTAGTTTAGTCTAATAGTCTTAAATAAAGTGTGCGTTCGTTCACGAAGTAGTTTTGCTCCCAGCCTAAACATGCTGTTAGGTGTGGTTACACGATTTACCACCCAAAAAGTGTTCCAAAGTTTGTGTCTCAATAGTTCATAAAGGGAAATACCTACATATTGAGCTATCAAAATGGAAATCTTCAAGCCACCCATTCCTTCAACCGTGTACGACATCAAACATTGGACTCTGTGGAAACAGAAGTTTATAATTTACTTTAAAGCTGCAGGTAAAGAAAGTGTAACAGAAAATGTAAAGATTGCAATATTGTTGTCAGGGTCAACCTGCCAAATTTCCAAGGATGATGCTATGCCAATAATACCTGAAAGGCATATAGGAGATGATGGTCTCGATATATACAGGGTGTTCCAAAATACGTGGGCAATCTCTCGGATTCAGATAGAACTCAAAAAAATAACTTGACAACTTCCTATAAAAAAAATTCCTACGGCCCCCCCCTACGAAGTTACGTGCCCCTAAATGTCGCCTCTGAAAATCGGTTTTTTGTTGATAACTTTCAAAATACTTCGTGAATTTTTTTCTTTTAATATGATGGATACTAGATGAGACCCCTTGGAATGGACCCTTTCAAACACACATGACGAATCTAGTTTGCCACTAGTTTGCGGACTAGCTTTAACACAATAATGCTAATTTTTTTTACACCCTGTATGATATAGGCATAGCAATAATACTTTTAGATAGTTTTAACCTTGAACTAGAAAAAAGGTACTCTTATTCGATGTCAAAAAAATTAGCTGTTTTCGAGAAAAATCTGTTTTTGTGTATTAATGGTTTTTTATTAAATAATTTTTTATGTCGACTCAACATGAGATCCTTCTAATCTTATGCATTCCATACCTATTTTAATGAAAGATTGTTCGACTCTCGACAATGCTTCAATATAAGCCCTTATTTCGCGACAGTGAAAATTAATCCTTTCTACTAATATTTCCTCAGTGTCATTATTGCGCTAAAGCTAGTCCGTCCCTGGCGAACTAAATTGGTCAAGTGTGTTTGAGAGGGTCCATTTTAGTGGGGTCTAACCTAGTATCCATCATATTAAAAGAAAAAAATTATACTAAGTATTTTGAAAGTTATCAACAAAAAACGGATTTTCAGAGGCGTCCTTTAGGGGCACGTAACTTCGTAGGGGGGGCCGTAGGAATTTTTTTTTTATAGGAAGTTGTCATGTTATTTTTTTGAGCTCTATCTGAATCCGAGAGATTGCCCACATATTCTGGGACTCCTTGTATAATACTTTTGAGACAGATGAAACATCTAGATTAGAGAAGTGTCTTCAAGCCTACGATGCCTGTTTTCTCCTAAAAAAAATCATTCCGATGGAGGCCTTCAAGTTTAATAACCTTACCCAATCAGCCGATCAGAATATTGAGCACTACTTGACTGAACTCAAAAAGCAGGCCAAAGTATGCGATTTTATTTGCAAAAAGCCAAACTGTGATACTAGTTATGAAGATCGCATGAAAAGAGACCGCCTGATCATTGGAATAAGTAACAAACAGATTCAAGCCAGGTTAATGAGAGAGCCAGATGTTGATGTAACCAATAAGATAAATGAGTCTATTAGTTTAAACAAGGAGCACTTGAAAACTTTGAATCCAGAGGAAGAATTCAATTTTGCAAGAAAATCTCGAGAAAAAGTTCAGAAGATTAAATGTGGAAAATGCTCTTATGAACATTGGGTTAATAGATGTCCAACATATAATAAAATGTGTGCTAAGTGCCAAGAAAAGGGACATTTTGCCTAAGTATGTCCGAAGCACACTTTACAAGATAAGGCTATAAGCAAGGAAGCAGTATCTAGGAATGTAAGAGAACTTACAAAACAGGATGATAGTGAATATGAATTCGATACAGAGGATTTATTTATTAATGAATGTACCAGTTCCCAAGGAAAAGATAAAAAGTCAAGGTGTGAAAACCAGAAAATTGGAGGAAAACAGGTAAAATTACTGTACTGTTTTGCCTTTGCATGTTTTTAGTAAGTTAAAATATCCACGAGCACTAAAACCTTGTTGTATAACGTTAATTTCTTATGGAAATTTTAGATTTAAACCATCAGGTCCTTAACCTTTGTGAATACAAAAATGTGAATTATTTTGTTAATTTTACAGTTGTAGATGCTAACACTGAACATTTATATGGTCTGGATGATTGTCTAAGGTTAACCTTGATTGAAAGGGTCAATATGGTTGAGATTCTACCAAAAAGTAAAATGATATTTTTGAAAAGTATAGGCATATTTTTGAGGGTTTAGGTAAGATTCCAGGTCTTTGTAAAATTGAGTTGACTGAAGATGCAAAGCCTGTGGTTCAGTATCAGCGCAAGGTAGCTTTTTCTCTACATGCAAGGTTAAAAACAACTCTTGACAATTTACAAAGTAAGAAAATAATTGATTCGCATAGAGCAATTTTTAATCCCAACTTGTACCGATATTTTGAGTAGGCTTTCATCAAAACAACTGTTTTCAGTTTTTGACATGAAGTATGGGTTTTATCACCTCCAGTTGGATGATAAAAGTTCAGATTTATGCACGTTTAATTCACCCTTTGGTAGGTATCGTTTTAGAAGACTGCCATTTGGCATATCAAATGCACCCGAGAAGTGCTTTGAAATATTTGGAGATATACCAGGAGTCGTAATTTATTTTGATGACCTCATAATCAGTGGTGCTGATGAGGTGAGTCATGATAAGGCTCCATTAGAAACTTTTAAACGAGCTGAGATCAATAATGTACGATTTAATTTTGATAAACTCCAGTATAAATTAGACAAAGTAATATTTATTGGTCATGAAATATCAAAGAAAAGAGTCAGGGCACATTCTGAAAACATTAGAGCAAAAACGATGAATATTCTGTCATATTGTCATGTGTTCTTATGTCAATGTTATTGACATCGGACGTGTCCTTGATGTGCTGGTATTTCAAAAATCCTATTGATGTCAGCGACATCTAGAATCTAAATGTAATTTTTTTTTTCACAAGACATTCTTTTGTGATGAAATTTAAACACATGCCAACAAAAATAAACATTTAACCTTTCTAATTCTAAATGACGCCTCTTAGCACTGATATACAAGAACAACAAAAAGGGGTCGGACAATTATCTCTATCCTATGCCCGCCCCCCTAAGGCCTCGTGAAAAGAGAGGAGCAAATAAATTAGAATAATAATTATTTATAAATTGATTGGGCGCTTCATTCCCGAAGGAGCCAAAGTGGATTGTACGATAGGCATATGCTATTTAATATAATTGAATGAGGCGACAACGCGTAGGGTGGCAGATTCGATAAAGGGATTAGTGTCAAATCAAATCGTATTAAATGGGCTCTCGCAATCCTCTCTCACGAAGTTGCATCGTATTACGGGCATAGGAGTTTCAATTTTGGCTGAACTTCTACACCCCAGGATTTGATTTTTATCAAGTTTGATTAGAAGCATTCGAACTTGAAAGTTTATTACTAATACTACAAAACGAAAAATTTCCTAATCATCGAGTGATATTAATTATTATAACCCGAAAAGGAGCCTGAGCTAACCGCCCAGTCATCGGTAGATAATCATCATCATCATCGTCGGGTCGGCTTGATTAATAAAATGTTCAGTTCGGGGGCCCGCGATGCATCCATCCCCCCAAGGCTGTCATAAATAACCCGAAGCCCGAAGAGCTGGAGAGAAACAGAGATAGACAGACGGGGGCCTTGATATATGTATGTCCGCACGTTATGATCCATGAATACATCAAGCAAACAGACCGTATGGCGTGGCGTGATGCACAGCAAGCCGTTTAATGAAATTTCCTTCCTCCTGAGCAATTATGCTTTTTCAACGGAATTAAATTATTAGATTTATATACGAGGATTAGAATAGTGTGAAATTGTTCTAAATGTCAGTAAAACATCGCACTTATGCTGTTAAAAAATATTTCTGACGCACGATCCCCTAATGACTGAGCACAAATTTCCTCACCTTATCCTGTTATAATATATGAATCACGTTTATTAATGGGATTCATTTTCGAAATAAATTCTATAATACCAACCATTAAGGTATATCTAACCATAAATTGAAACACCCCCATCATATAGCTACCTGAGAACTTTCACTCCAATGCATCCTCTCATACATAATGTGAAACACCAAAAAAGTTATAGTTACTATTTGATTCATTTTCATACACAACTCATCATCATCAATATCCGATCGTTGCGAGGGATGCTAAATAACATTTATAATGAATTGGGCCATGATAAACTCTCGCCATAGCGAGGAAGCCCTATCATATCACCATCACCAGTCAGATGTTCCCTCTCATAATAATTCAACCGCTCGTTGCACGACCGTAAATTGCCTATAATTTATGGAAATTAAATCTAGTTTATCAATTCTCGTTTGTAGGTATAGAGGTATATTCCGGATGTCGAGCAGGGGTTTTTTATTTTGATTTTTTAATTGAGGCTACAGCAAAATGGTATTTGAAACAAGATTTGAAGCACGAAGATGATGAGAATTTTTGTATTGATGGACATTTGTTAACGTTGCTCTTTTGTTGTTGTGGATTGATAAAGGAGTTCCTGAGCCTCTCTTCTTCCCTTGACAGTGAACGTTTTTTTCTGGCTAATGTTAGTGATTGCATCAAGAAATCTATGCGGATGTTCCACTTTGATGTTTGATAGAAATTGGTCGTTTCAGTCCAGAACTGTTGCATAAGTTCATCCCCAGTGAATGGCTATTCTGGCTTAGAAGTTCATCTACTTTGACATAAAAGTGCAAAGGTCGTAAAAAAAATTCTATAAACTCACTGAAAGTTTATTTTTCAATAATAATTGAAATCATTACCCTTCAACTACTTACACTGTCAAACGCTCTGACATTAATACCGGGGATTATGCCCACACGAGTTAGCCCCTAAGTACGGGGTGGGCGAGTTTGTTTTTAATTTAGCCAAAACCGAGATAGGATCGGAAGCGTGCATTTAAAAAAAAATCGACATGTGGACAATGACATGTATTAGCGAGTGAGAAGCCGGTATAGACGCGAGAGGGAGTTTTTGGATCTTGATAAGTCGGAATGGAAATGCGAGGGGAGGGTTTTGCGGATGGTATATGCAACGAGGGTGATCCCCCGCAGATTACATAATGCCGTTTGCAGTACGGATTTACAACCCGATATATCGTCCCTGCTTCTTATGCGGATTTGTCGGCTTTTCACTGTTTGTTTATGATATTATTACTTCATAACCGACAACTGGGGTCTTCTATTTAAATTTATAGGGATCAGAACCCAGGCGATATCAATAAATTGGAATGAGTTTGTTTAATTTTGAGCAGAATACTCCAGATACGAGTGGTTCAGAGAAAGATGGAAAGAGCAATGCTGGGCCTTTCATTGAAAGATCGAGTACCCAATGAGAGATTGCGCCATATCTCTGGAGATGCAATTAAAAAAAAAAGAAATATTGAAGTGGAACTGGACATGTGGCAAGATTGACCGACGCAGGAAGAACATGGAAAATTGTGGAAACCACGCCATAAACGATTGACGATCTGAAAAGGACCAGCAACTGGATGGGTACAGTACAGGATCGGAGACGTTGGAACACTAGACAGTGGACGCAGATGGGCTGATTCATGATGATGATGATGATGATGATGAGTGCAGGAGTCAACGGTGGAAAATTCATTGCTACTTTTGCGCATCACCTTAAAAAAATAGTTATAGAAAACAATGGAAATTCTGAAGACATGTCTCATGCTCTTCTCATGATTCTTATATATAATTATCGGTATCTATCTCTAATTTCTTCTTCTTTTCCACTTCTCCAGCTTATTCTTGGTCTGCCGCTTCTGGCTTCTACTCAATAATTTGCTTGGGTATTCTTGTATCTGCTATTCTTTGTACATGTCCGAATCAAATCAGCTGTTTGTCTTTTATATAATCTACTATTGTGTGTTTGACGTCTATAATCTCTTTAATTCTCAGATTTGCAATCCTTCCATTTTTGACCTGCCTGCCGCTCTCCCCCAAAAGTCCATTTCAGTTCTTTCCAGCATTTTTGCGTTTCTGTTATTTAGTGGCCAGACCTCTGAACTACATATGACTATGATTTCGTTTTGTTAGTTTTGTTGATATTTTGGTCCCACAGTACACCATTTAATTGGGATATTGTCTTGCGTCCCTGTATATTCCGAACTTTGATTGCTTCGTTTAGGGTTCCCCCATGTGAGATTTTCATTCCCAAATATTTGTATTCAGTACATTGTTTTATTTTCTGTCCGTTATTTAATTTCACAGTTCGTTGTTTACCTCCTATAGTCATATATTCTGTTTTAGTTAGATTCATGTCCAAATCCCATTTCGCGTATTCCTCTATCAAATTTCGTGTCATGTACTCGAGGTCATCATAGTCCTGTGCAATTAATACTTAATCATCTGCAAAGCTTACAGTATTTAGATTGTATTCATTGAGCGGTATTCCCATATGCCTGAATTTGTTTTTCCACCCCTTAAGCGCTTGTTCTAAGTATATTTCAAAAAGTGTTGGTGATATGCAGCATCCCTGTTTAAGTCCTTCAGCTGCTATAAAGCCTTTACTGATTATGTTTCCCTGTTTATTCTTGATCTTTGCATCACTATAGTGCGTTTTTACTATCTTTATTAGTTCTAAGTTGATATTGGTCTTTTCCAGTGCTTCCCAAAGATTTCCAAAGAGTCCAAGGTCATCTCATATGAAAGAGTGAACTGGGCTATAGATACCTTTTCACCATTCAAATCGCCAGGTGAAGATGGGGTGTTTCCTGGGCTCCTACAAAGGGCCCCTGAAAGCCTATATTCTCTAATCTTGGCTATTTTTAGACACTGCCTAGCTCTGGGCTACATACCCAAGACCTCGAGAGCAGTCAGAGTAGTGTTCATCCCCAAACCGGGAAAGTTGGATTACCTGCAGGCGAAATCGTTTCGCCCAATCAGCCTTACCAGCTTCATGCAGAAGGCGATGGAACGAGTGATAGACCGGCACATCAGAGAAGAGGCACTGGTGCAATTTCTCTTGCATCATAATCAGTATGCCTACCAAGCGGGCAAGTCTACGGAGACGGCGCTGCACCACCTAGTTGACAGAGTGGAGGGAGCGCTGGACCGAGGACAGTGCACCTCGGGAGTCTTCTTGGATATAGAAGGCGCATTTGACAATACGTCGTTCGAATCGATATGCCTAGCTGTGGGCAGGCGTGGCACTCACCACTCCATAGTGGAATGGATTAGGGCCATGCTGTCAAGACGCACAGTTAGAGCAACAATCAACAACGAACCCGCAGAAGCCGAAGTAGCAAGGGGCTGCCCTCAGGGAGGGGTGCTGTCACCACTCCTTTGGTGTCTGGTGGTGGACGGACTCCTGCGGGAATTGAACGAAGCGGGATATCACACTCAGGCCTATGCCGACGACCTGGTCATTCTTCTGATGGGCCAGACCACGGAACGGCTGGGCAGACCGATGACCCAGGTCCTAGGCCTGGTGGAACGTTGGTGTCGGGCAGAGGGCCTGAACGTGAACCCGGACAAAGCCGAGATGGTAATTTTCACAAGGAAAAGGAGGCCGGGACAAACACCCGAGGTCAACCTTTTCGGTCGTAGGCTTAGACAGACTGGGTCAGTGAAATACTTGGGAATTACTATAGACTCAAAGCTGACCTGGAGGGAGCACCCAAGCAGTGAAGTCAAGAAAGCCAACAACGCTCTTTGGGCATGCAAAAGAGCCTTTGGCAACACGTGGGGCCTGGAACCCAAAATCCTGCATTGGATATACACGGGAATCATACGACCCATTATAACTTACGGTGCCATTATCTGGTGGCCCAGCACAAACACGGCTAAGGCCAGGGCTCTGCTAGACAGTGTCCAGAGATTTGCCTGTATTGGGATAACTGGTGCTATGAGGACGGCCGCAACCAAAGCTATTGAAAGGCTGGTCGGGCTACCACCTCTTCACCTATTTCTGGAAAACGAAGCCCTGAGGTCGGAATACAGGCTGCAGGGACTTGGACACCTCAGGGACAATAAATGTCTCCGGGGACATATAAGCATTTGGCGAGAGGCAACGCAAAGCTGCCCAGCCCTGCTGATGAAACGGGATAAGACTCTACCTACCAACCAGCCATGTGGACCCCTGAAATTCTCCTATCCCAGTAGGGATTATTGGGGGAACACAGCAGACACGCCGAGGCCCGCCAACAAAGTAGTCTGGTTCACAGACAGCTCAAAGATGGGTAGCGGCGCAGGGGTGGGCGTCTACGGGGAAACCACGTGCGCTAGGTTATCCTACGCCCTTGGCTCGTACGCATCCGTCTTTCAGGCAGAGATCTATGCCGTCCTAAAATGTGGTCATGAAAACCTCCAACATGCCTTTACAAATAAGGATATTTATGTCTACTCGGACAGCAGAGCGGCACTGCAGGCACTGTCATCCGAAAGAGTGGACTCAGCGATAGTGGCAGAGTGTAAAACTACGCTGTGCACCATAGCTAGACACAACAGGGTCAACCTCGTATGGGTACCGGGACATTCCAATGTCCGAGGCAACGAAGAGGCTGACTTTCTGGCGAGGAAAGGCTCGGCAGATTCAGTAATGGGCCCCGAACCAGTAATAGGCCTGCCATACTCGACAGCAGTGGCACTTCTAAAGGAAGCAATGCTTCGCGAAGCCGAGGAGCTCTGGAGGAGCTGCAGCGGAATGAGGCAGGCCAAACTGCTAATGGGAACCAGGAAGCCAAGCGAGAGGAAGGTTATCCTGGAGCTTGGGAGGAAGGACATCAAATTGCTGACAAGACTCCTTACCGGACACTGTCAGCTCAACAGACATCTGCACGTGATGGGGAGCGTAGATGACCCTGAGTGCAGATTCTGTCTGGAGGATGAAGAAACCTCCATCCATGTCCTCACCAAATGTCCAGCTATTGCCAGGATCAGAATGGTGTACTTCGGCAGACACGTTATTGACCCCGAAGACATAAGAAAGATTAAGCCCCGAAAGGTCTGTGCATTTGCCAGAGCCGCGGGGCTAGATTAAACAAAAGTGGGCGCACAACGGGCCCGGACAGGCGGCCTACGTGCAATGAATGGACATTCGCCCATGGAAAGGAAGAAAAAAAAAATAAAAAATTGAAACCGTTGAAAACTGGTAACTTATACATTACAAATTAATACTGGAGATAGTTCACAAATCACAGTTCATGACTTAAATCCCCAATACTCAAAATACAAGTGATTCTTATTGTCAAGATTCTGAAATCAGCATGAAAGAGTCACACATTGTAACTGAAATGCTGAAAGTACTGATAAAACGAGACTCGATGCTGAAAATTCTGAAGAATGAAGCCTCAAAATCAAAAAGACTGGGGTGGATCATGATTCAGGAATTGACCCTGAAGCCTCTGAAATTTACGTATCGTGACTCAATGCTGAACATTCTGGAAAATAAAGCCTTAAATTCCTGAAGTTCAATGAAACATTTAGTTCATGATGACTTAAAATCACTGAAAATTAACAACTCAATGCTGAAAAATGTAGTAAAAGCTTGATGATGGGATGGAAAGGTTTTTGATCCCGAGACTAGTTGTTTACTGATACAAAAAAAAATTGTGAGAATAAATACTGTTTCGAACTTTCATGGGATTTTGGGTGATGTTCTGGTAAAGAAGCTAATAATGCAATATCCACCTCTAAATCCATAATATGATGGTTGCTGCATCGTTTTTTTTTGCCATCTTACTAGAACATTTTCTAGATTATGGGATACTTCTCAACAAATCTATGGTTTCTTACTATAGGCTCTGTACAACTTTAACAAATATAATGGCAAATGGCATATGACATTTGAGCTCAGCTGAGGTTGAGATGAGTAAAATTTCTGTGAATTGAAGTATTTGCTTCAGAAACTTTTCCCATATCATTTGAACAAAAATCCAAGATACAAAATGTGTCTTTATGCCGGTTGCGTCATTTGCGTTCCCCTTGATGTGTTTTAGTCCGTATCTTCTTCATCACTTTCCCTAAATTTTTGATTGATTTATTTTTAATGGAAACGCAACATGTCTTGTTCCCACGTGTTTATTATTTTATGCCGGGATGCCAGGGCTATTAATTTTAGTCCGCGATTACTGGTTCGAGGGTAGATCTTATCGTATAATTTTTAAAAACAAAAATACGTAAAACTCATAAATCCAGAATCGTTTCGGTCTTATTAGACTCAATTTGTCATAAAATATAATTCTTACTGACAGAAGTGGTAACTGCCGTTGTGGGTTATCTACGTGATTTAATGACTTACCGGAAGAGTGCGCTAATAATTGTTTCCCCACTATACTCTCGTTGTGGGCTTATCTGATCGTTTTGGATTACTGTGCCATTCCATGCCCGTTTCCCTGCTTCTACTAAAATTTATTTGATTTTCACCCTTAAACAACGGCGCACGAACTAACGACCTCTCAGACCTGCTGGGGTAGGTATATATTTTATTTTGTCACTTCTGGCAGGGCTTTATTTAGAATCTTTTCTTGTAGAAGGATATTAAAATTTTACTACACCTCTGTATTAATTACAAGCACAAACCCCAAAAAAGTAATTCCATTTTGTAGCTGAATTATATGGAAATTAGATCTCAAGTTAATTTCCTAAGATTATTATCGTGGATACTAATGGGCATCGAAAATTAGATCTAATTGTTGCTGGTGACCTGTTATATAGATGCATATGACAATATATCAATAATGTTAATTCATTCAGTTTGCTGTTAAAATAAATTTTAATACGAGAAAAAGTCCATTAAAGTCCGTCCCATCCATAATTGCCATTCGCTTGACCACCTTTGAATAGAGAGGGCCCTTTTCTGAGAGTTTGCGAACCTCTTTTGCTTTTTGCCTCCACCTTCTAGTGATTGATTAATGTTACTTTGATATATGGTTCGTTTATTGAAAATTCTCTCCATTTATTATCTATAACGTGCGATGTCAACACTAGTTTTTTTTTTCTAAATTAACTTTACCTAATTCAAAACTACTTAGTTGAATCCAAAATGAGGCCATATGGCTGAGAGAAGTTGGCAGACTAGAAAAACAAGCGCGTATTTAAAAGATGAAAGCCCGGGACTAATTTGAAAAGAGAGATTTTAGATAACGGGGCAGAGAGAGGGAGCGACTCATGGGAGAGAGAGTGTCACTGATATAGGGCTTTGATACTCGCGGAAATAAGTTAAATGGGCCCTCGTCAAAAGAAACTCGTACATACACACACTTTCAGTGAATAGAAATGCACCTATTGCGGGATTAATGCCTAATTAGAGTACGTATAACGCGTCAGGCTAAGTGCTGCATAATTATATTTTCGTTTTAATTAAAAATAAAAACTTTGTTTGTAAAAGCAGAATCTTTTGTCCCTACTGCATTGTCAGATTTAAAATAAAATGTGTACGACATTGTGAGAGGGAGCTCCGAGCTAATCTTGTACCTACACGCAATATTCCTTGATAGCGTTTTCTCGTTACATACGTATGTCCCTGTTTTGTTATCTTGTAGGTGAGGGATGCAAGATAAGTGCTGGTGGGTACACTCTAGGGGAATGATTGTTTCAAACTTGCAACACTTAGGGCGGGTATTATAAAACTACTTTGACAGTCAACTTCTGGAATTACATGAGACGTAACGTCATTCCAGAAGCTAAATTTTAGTTATTCTGACAAAATAGTTTTATAATACCCGCCAGAAATGGGGGATGTGATAAAAACTTAACGAAGATAAGGTGAAAGAGTTGCTGCTATAGTAGGCTAGTTACAGTATAGTTGGTATTAGTTTCAACACAATTCATATTTTTTCTTCAAATACCAGTGGCGTACACTCGATCGACCTACGAATGGAGAACTATACGAAAATATACAAAACTCTATGATTATTCAAAAACTGTAAATAGGAAACTGTATGATTATTCAAAAACTGTACATAAGATTGAATGATTTTTATCTTTTCTCTTTTATTCCACGTTGTTTATCATTGTGAAGTTACTGTAAAGTGGATATAATCTTTTGGTTGTACTCTTCTGATTGGTTGAACTGGATAAAATGCAACACAGGATTGTTTTCCTGGGGGGTTTGGTTTCTAAAACGTTCTCTTTTCTCGACAGTAGTCTAACAGGCGAGTCATTTTTATCTTTAATAATTTTTGCTTTACATTTTTAGATTCTCACTCATAGATTTTTCAATATATTTTGCTATCAATGCATATTATCATATCATTGTTAAGTTTTTACCTGATAAATCTTATCATATTCTGGATTTGATTGATTTCACCGTCAGGTTTATCTTGTAGTATCTATAGTAGCTACCTTAATTTAAAAGGAAAATTTTGTCTATTTGGGGGAGAATCTAAACATTTAATTTCTTATTGTTTTTATCTTATTTTGTTCATATTTTTGCCTGCTAGTGCTACTGCATTTTGCTCAATCATAACGAGCATTTTAATTTAATCTTGCTGTTATTATTTTAATTTTACTATTATCTTACCATTATTTTCAATTATTCAATTGTATTTTTTTTTTGTATTGAAATATTTTTTTTTTCAATTTGCAATAACTGCTTATACCTGATTCTATTAGAAGGGAGTGTCTGTACAATAATAGTTTTATATTAAATTTCAATCTAAATTTTCTTTGCAAGACACTCACTTTTTGACAGAATTCAGGGATTCAATATTCCCAATATTGGTGAACCTGATACTGCCTTATTCTTTTCTGGGTACCTACTCGCACAGATCACTGTTTGGAGTCTGGATCAGCTGGAGTGACGTCACCCCAGCATTTTATCCTCTTCCTGGGTACAGGAAACAACACGAAGAGCTTCAGTTCACGAAAGTGAAACCCCAACACCCATTGAAGCGCTCCGGATTGGAAAGGTACATTGTATCATAGCGTTTTCCATTTGTCGAACCAGTGCAAAAAAAAATGTATCCTTATCCTTACATGTTACATGCTTTTAGAAAAAGATGCGGATATACTCAGTGCGCACTGATTGACAAATGGAAATCGCCATCAGATTCACCAAAAAAACCAAGTTGTCAACTGTCATGTTTTAAAGAAAGTGGCATTGACACTATATTGTTAAACACAGAACTTGTTAAATATCAAATAAAATTATTGTTTGTTGGATTTTGAGTGGTTTCATTTGCACATAAAGGGACTACACGTTATCATATTTTTTTGAATTCCACGACCCTAGGTCATCTTATCTTAAAGTAACAAATAACTAATTTATTTGTAACATCATACTAACATGGAAAGGTTGAGGGGGTAGTCAGAAACAGGAAAATACCAGTGGCGTACAGTCGATCGACCTACGAATGGAGAACCATATACTCTTAAAAAAGCTAGTGAGCGTAAAAAAAGTACCCTTTGAATCTAAAACTGATTCCACTGATTCGCAGGACTATGTGCGTTGGGTACTCTCGCTGGAGGTGTAGCTGCAATAGCAAAAGCTGTTATAGGAGCACGAAATGCACGACAAAAATTGTGGAACGGCTTCTGGAAGTCGGCAAACATCAGTACTAGAGTCCAATTTGGCCATTATGCGAGTGTGCAGTTTGTATATAGGTGGTACTGATCTGCAGTTTTCAAAGTCTGTTCTGTCATCTATTTTATGTAGTAAGATCATAACTGGTTCCAGTTCACTGGCGACCTTTGAAAACTTCCTAAATACTTTAGCTACGCCTGAGGTAGATGGACCAAGAAAATCCTGGAATGGCGACCAAGAGCAGAGAAGAGAAGCTGAGGGCGACCGCCCACCAGATGGACCGATGACGTGAGAAGGATTAGCACTAACTGTATAACAACCGCGCAGAACAGGCAAACATTGAAATGTCTCGGGGAAACTGGTCCGTTATACTCGGTATACTACTATATAGTAAAGCCTACTCGTTTCTTAGCTCTCCCAAAACCATATTAATTGCTCGTTGAAACACAGCAGGAGCGTTTGAGAGGCCGAATGGTACACGAGTAAGTATATTGATAATGGCCGTCTGGTGTTACAAACGCAGTGTATTTACGACTGTTTTTTTCTACTTCTATTTGATTGTATCCTGACTTTAGGTCTAGTGTAGTAAATATAGTGTTACCATTTAATCTTTCAAACTGATCCTCGATTAAAGGTAAAGGATGATTATCTCGCAAATCGCGTTCAAATTCCGATAGTCTACGCACATGCGCAAACACCTCTTTGTTTCTTTTTCTCCAATCAAATTGGGCTTGAATGTGGTGAAATTGTAGGCTTAATGATACTCCTGCAAAGTAACTCATCTACTCTCTCTCACAAGTTGTCGTTCATGTTATGATAGACGATACGGTTTGTATGTGATTGGAATGTTAGGAGGTAATTCAACCTTCTGGACGATGATTATGAAGTGTGCCGGAAAAAGTGGGTCGAACTGCTCATGAGAAACGCAACCAGCCAATCTAGCCTTTAGTTTCGCTAGCAATTAAGTATTAAACCAGTGATCATGCCTATAGTTGAAACCACGATAGAAAATGAAGTAGACAGTTCGCGTTGACATTTCTAGTAACTTATTGTTTAGGTTGCCAGCATGCGTTATAGCGCTTTTGAATCTAAAACTTATTCCACTGATTCGCAGGACTATGTGCGTTGGGTACTCTCACTAGAGGTGTAGCGACAATAGCAAAAGCTGTTATAGGAGCATGAAATGCACGACAAAAATTGTCGAACGGCTTCTGGAAGTCAGCAAACATCAGTACTAGAGTCCAATTTGGACATTATGCGAGTGTACAGTTTGTATATAGGTGGTACTGATCTGCAGTTGTCAAAGTATGTTCTGTCATCTATTTTATGTAGTAAGATCCTAACTGGTTCCAGTCTACTGGCGACCTTTGAAAACTCCCTAAATACTTTAGCTAAGCCTGAGGTAGATGGACCAAGAAAATTCTGGAATGGCGACCAAGAGCAGAGAAGAGAAGCTGAGGTCGACCGCCCACCAGATGGACCGATGACGTGAAAAGGATTAGCACTAACTTTATAACAACCGCGCAGGACAGGCAAAAATTGAAATGTCTTGGGAAAACTGGTCGGTTATACTCGGTTTACTACTATATACTAAAGCATACCCGTGTCTTAGCTCTCCTAAAACCATAGTAAATGCTCGTTGAAACACAGCAGGAGCGTTTGAGAGGCCGAAAGGTACACGAGTGTATTGATAATGGCCGTCTGGTGTTACAAACGCAGTGTATTTACGACTGTTTTTCTCTACTTCTATTTGATTGTATCCCGACTTTAGTTCTAGTGTAGTAGATAGAGTGTTACCATTAAATCTTTCAAGCTGATCCTCGATTAAAGGCAAAGGATGACTATCTCACAAATCGTCTTCAACTTCCGATGGTCTACGCACATGCGCACACCTCCTTCAAGCTGTCGTTCATGTTGTGATAGACGATACGGTTTGTATGTGATTGGAATGTTAGAAGTTAGTTTAACCTTCTGGACGATGATTATAAAGTGTGTCGGAAAAAGTGGGTCGTACTGCTCATGAGAAACACAACCAGCCAATCTAGCCTTTAGTTTCGCTAGCAATTAAGGATTAAACCAGTGATCATGCCTATAGTTGAAATCACGATACTTCATTGAAAATGAAGTAGACAGTTTGCTTTGATATTTCTAGTAACTTTTTCTTTAGGTTGCCAGCATGTATTAGCGCTTTTGAATCTAATGGCGTTTCCAATTGGTAGATTTAGTGCGTAACTAGTGCATTTTTTAAATTTCTTTCTTTTCTACAGGTCGATTAGAAGGATGCAAATACACTCAGTGCACACTGATTCTACCAATCGGAAACGCTATTAAACTTATTCCACTGATTCGCAGGACTATGTGCATTGGCTACTCTCGCTGGAGGTGTAGCTGCAATAGCAAAAGCTGTTATAGGAACACAAAAATTGTCGAACAGCTTCTGGAAGTCGGCAAACATCAGTACTAGAGTCCAATTTGGCCATTATGCGAGTGTACAGTTTGTATAGGTAGTACCTACTGATCTGCAGTTTTCAAAGTCTGTTTTGTCACTTATTTTATGTAGTTAGATCATAACTGAGTTGTTTCAGTTGTCGGGAATATTTTAGAAAAGCGGTTTAATCGTTCCAAGTAGTGTTAGTTTTATTACCTCTGTAGCTAATTCCTTCATCCCCAAGAGCTTCAAATGCTTGAAATTTCCGATTGAACTCAACTCCTTGTAACTTTTACTCCTTCCAAGATATCAATTAATAAGAAAAAACTTGTCGTCAAATTCAATTACGTTTTATTAATAATGCAAAAAAAAGAAGAAAAAGAAGAAGAGAAAGCCGAAAAATATCGACCACATTTTGCGTTCTCGTACT
This sequence comes from Ceutorhynchus assimilis, assembly GCA_917834065.1. Taxonomy (NCBI): domain Eukaryota; kingdom Metazoa; phylum Arthropoda; class Insecta; order Coleoptera; family Curculionidae; genus Ceutorhynchus; species Ceutorhynchus assimilis. The sequence goes on from OU892281.1 coordinate 14,808,913, forward strand.
TCGCATTTTAATCCAAATAGCAGGAAACTAATGACAAAGTCGCCCTTACAAAGACTTTAATTAAGACGGGCCCAGATAAGGCGACTCGGGTAAAAAATACGAGCGGCAATCGTACATATGCCAGGCTTTTGCCGAAAAGGGGAGCCGGAGCTGTTTTGGGGGAAGGCGCACAACAAAAACCCACACAGAAGAGATTGGAAGACCCTCGAATGCTTGCATCAGTTCAGGAAAATTGCTATCATTACACTTTGCTTTCTCGTAATGAACGTCCTCTCTTATCCAGAATGACTGGATTTATACCGCCCAGTTTTTTTTTTTTTTTTAATTACGCAAATAGTTTGCTAAAAGTGCCCTCGAATCGTATCCCAGTTGTTACGTCGCAGTTTCAGGTAACTCAACGGATATTATTCAAAAATCAATTTGTTTTAACCCAGATGCTTCCTTTGGAAAACGAGGGGTTGTAGATAGGATACTTAGACACCTGTGCCTCAGGTTATTTATCACGCTTTTGTATTTTTCGATACAAGGTTGCACACATATTAATTTTGTTTTCGGGGTTTGGACCATTAGCGCCTAACAAATTAATGACTACCGACAATTTTCTAAAGAAAAATGTAATATAATAAATTAACTTAGAATAGGATGTTGACGAATTAAATCATGATAGCATGACTATTTTTTTTTTGTCTAGAAATGCTTCTGGGTAGGAATCGGCCACGACTATTACTTTTCCTAGGTGGAACTTCATAAAAGTGGTCCCCCGCTATGTGGCAATCAGAAACCCATTAGAGCCTCACTCGCGGATTTTCGACCCTGACCGTTGCAGGAGCGGTCGATGAATAAGGCATATGTATGTGTGGACGAAAGGCATTTCCTTTTCTTGTGCGAAATGGAATTTTAAATCTCGGATAATCTTTTGAATATATAAGAAAGCCTCCAGTCCCCTTAAGGAAAGACTCCGGCATTATTATTTCAACCAGAGAGTGACGGATTTGGGTGGAATTTGATAAGGAAAAATAAGGAATTTTTGGGTTCCGAATGGTTCACTTATAAAAACAAAATTTACAATTTGTAGGAGTAGAGTCCGTTCATTAAGTCTATAGACTTTTTCGAGTGCGTGATCTGAGATTTTGAACGCTGATTGGCCAAAATTAGGTGGACCAGCTTAAGTTAACATATCTGCTGGTTGATCATTTGTTGATAAATATTTCAATACAATTTTCTGCTGATTCACCCAATCTCTTACAAAATAATGTCTAACATCGATATGTTTTGTACGTCTAATTTCCAGTGTCGAAGCCATTCTGATACATGCTTGATATTGTCCTCATATACATATATAGGAACAATATTTTTATTTAAAATCTCTGAACATAATTGTCCTAAAAACAGTCACTTATACATGATGACAATGTGATATATTCTGATTCGGCACTTGGAAACGCAACAATACCTACTTTGTTTTTTAGTTTTCCAATCAATAATATTTTGATTCATTTAAATCACGAATCCAGAAATACTTTTCCTGTCTGTAATTTCATTTGTGAAATCAGCATCTACATATGCACTTAATTGAACATTGAAATCCTTTGATTTTAAAAATTTCAAACCGTAATCTTTAGTTTGCTTCAACTATCTCAAAATATATTTAAGATGATTCCAATGTTCAATACCAAAACAATTCTGAAATTGACTAAAATAGTTTACGGGAAAACTTAAATCCGGACTAGAGCCCAACATTGTATACATCAGTGAGCCTATCAATTCCTTGTAAAGAAAACTCTCATTTGATGTATTGTTAATGTTTTTCAACTATAGTTTAGGCTGCATTGGTAGATCATGAGGTTTACAATTATCCATAACGAATTTACATAACACTTTGTTTATCCAATCAGTCTGTTAAATATAGACCGCATCACCTCGTCTCTCAATTTGTAATCCAAGAAAATTTAGTTTCATCATGTTTCCTAACTCTCTCATTTTAAATCTTTTAGCCAAATTCATTTTTATAGAATCCTGATGACAAAAATACAAACAAGGGTCTTATTTAGATCTTTGAAAACCCAACTTCATTAAATAATGAATTCCCTTACTTTGGTGCCTGGCGTAAATCATAAAGTGCATTTTTCAATTTACACACTAAAATTTTTATTACTAACTTCTAAACCTTATGGAGGTTGCATGAAAACTGGGTCTTTAAAAGTTCCATTCAAAAAGGCTGACTTCACGTCAAGTTGAATTACATACAAATCATATTCAATGAATAAAGACAACAATATTCTTATACTAGACATACGTGATACAGGTGCATATACGTCTTCACTGAATGCACTCTGCTTAAATCCACGAGCCACTAATCGCACTTTCTTTTTCACTTTTTCACAGAAAACCCATTCTGAGTCAATAATTTCGACATTCTCAGGTGGCAATACTAGTTCCTATGTATTGCAGTCATCCAACACTGTAAGTTCTTCGCTAACAGCATTTTTCCATCCTTTGTCTATTCTTACAGCATGTGCATAAGTCTATGGCATTTCATCTAATAAGTTTCCAGTTGATAATGCTGTAAAAAGATTGAACTCGTCATTTTCAAGATCATAGCCTATCTAGTAATCTTCTTGATAGTTGTTTATCCCACATAACAAAATTGCATCCTTAGAATGTATTAAGAATGTTCTTTTTTTAGGAGGAATGTGCCTAGAATGTTCGCCAAAACCATTGCGAATGTCCTGAGAATGTTCTGAGAAAAGATTGTAGAAATACTGTTTGCAATACCCAAGAACTTCCTGGGAAATCCATTAGGATATTCCTAGAATATACCTATGAGATTCTCAGTACGTCCTTAAAAGAATATTCCTGTTTGATTCTAAAAATATGCTCGAAAGGTACCTATATTCTCACATTCAAAGAATGTTTCTATGACATTATAGTTATGTTCTCAAAAGAATATTATACCAATATGCTTTAAATATTCTTAGAATATATCTACATATATCATTCTCAATATGCATCCGAGACATAACATTCTTGTTTGATTCTAAGGATATACTTGGAATGTTTATTTTCGCTTCCAAATAATGCTCGTTTCAGCCCTTTTATATTAAAGGCAGTGAAAGAGTTGTTGGAAAACTTCTCTAGAAAACACGAGTATTTAACCAAAGCTCCGGTTTCGAGCTTGTTATGCTCTCGTCGAAGCACGCCAACTGAGAGAAACAGGTTCCAAGGTGATTCAAATGCGAGGCAAGATTTAGATCTTTAATAGCGCGTCGCTCCCTCTCTTGGAAGTCATACAAAGCAAAAGGAAAAGAATATACCTATAATATTCTTAGTAGGTTGTAAATAGAGCATTATTGTTTAATTGTACAATTAAGATTTTTGAGTAGGTACTTTAGATAATTAGGTGAACAATATGAAAATATTCTTATCATGGTTACCTACCTACATAAACTTCTCAGCACAACTTGGTAGGTATATTCTTAATACTTGATAGAGATATTAGCCAAAAGAACCTTTTTTAGGGTACATTATAATAATGTTCGTATGAGAATATTCAAATAATGTTATATAAAGTAGGTTCTTAGCACAATCTTTCAGGTAGGTGCATAGAAGCAACATTCCTAGTACATTAATAGAACATTCAAAAATGAATATTTCAATCTAAACAATCTTAGAATATTCATTGAACATTCCTAAAAGAACATTCCAAAAAGTACTTTGAAGGAATATTCTGAGAATATGAATGTTCTTTCACTGTTATGTGGGTATTGCGTGAACTTCTTCTTATGTTTGGTATTTCATTTGTTTGTTCCACTTGTCCAACTTTTTCTGTCGTTCTCAAATTTTCTTCTATTTTATTTCCTGTTCAGTTTCCTCTTCTTTATTTTCCTGTTGTTCTGGATTATCATCTATATAAACTTTTGCTTGTTTTAATTCTTTAGTTTCTTCAAAAACAACATTCCTTCCATGAATAACCTTGATTTGATTGGGATTCCATAGTCTATATCCTTTGTTTGCATATCCAATCATAAATAATTTTTCACAATGTGAATCTAACTTTGATTTTCTTAATTCTTTAGGTATAAGATTATATGCTATACCTACAACCAAAAAGATTTAATTTTCTCAAAATCAGGCTTCTCTCTATGCCAAATTTCAGCTGGAGTTCTATTGTCATTCAGTGCTCTAGTCAATGTCCTATTAATTAAATATATTGATGTTAAAACAGCTTCACCCCATAAATAATTTTTAAGCTGTAAATCAAACATTAAACATCGAGCTTTTCCCATTATTGAACGATTAAAGCGCTCAGCATCCCAATTTTGCTCAGGGTTGTAGGCAACATTATACTAAATTAATATTCCTTTTGTTTTGCAAAAATCCTGAAAATCACGAGAAGTATACTCTCCTCCATTGTCACATCTTAATTTACAAATTTTCATATTAAATTTTGCTTCAACCATTGATACATAATTTATAAATTTTCCTAAAGCCTCACTTTTATTTTTGATTAAATAACAAATGCAAAAATGACAATAATGATCAATAAACGAAATGTAATATCGCTTACCATCATAAGTTGCAGGGTTTATTGGACCACATATGTCACTTGAAACAATGTCCAATATTCTTTTTGCCTTTTTGTCTTCGTCAATTTCTTGCAAAAATTTCAATCTGGTTTGTTTACCTTGAAAACATACTTCACATAATTCTGGAGCTGGATATCTTGACGAATGACTCATTTTCCGATGCATTAATATGTCATTGTCTCTAGTGGGTATTGCACTCGGTATTACACTATGTCCTTCAAGATTCCAATAAAAATTGACAACATACAAGTTTCCATATAAAGTTCTTTGAAATAATTCAACACAGTTTTTCAATACGCTTACTTTTCCATCTTTGAATATTACTTCCAGTCCACTCTGTTCCAATTTTTTAACACTCAGCAAATTATATGACCCATTAATTTTTCATTTTTATGGGCTAACCTGGATTGGTTTTCAAAAACAAATCACGTACTACTTTGGCTAGTAATGTCTCCCCCTGTTTTGCAACATTTATCTTCTGACTAGTTCTGACACACTTTCCTTCTATTTAGTATATTTTTGCCAAAATCTTGCCCTACTAAATGATTTGTTGCTCCACTATCAACAACAAATTTCACGATTTCTGTATTAGACATATTTGCATATTGGTTGTTGTGACTATCGTCATCGGTTCCTTGAACCGTACTTAAAAAAGATATAGCATTATCCTCATCTTCAACGTTTTCTGTGTTCTGAGCATTGTGTCTGCCCCTATTAGAAAAATTCGAATTGAAACTGCCTCTATCACTTCTGTTACCTGAGTAGCCACTTCGATATCCAGAATTACTATTTCGGTATCCAGAGTACCCTCCTCGGTTGCTGAAATGACCACCTCGAAAGCCACTTTGGTTTCCTTCATAATAATTTTGGCTTCTTTGTGGACATTCAAACCGTTTATGCCCTTCTTGATTACACAAATGGAATCTAAATGAAAAATTATTGCTACTGTTCTGCATGTTTCGTGACATACCGGCACCAACACCTCTAGAAGAATATCCTTGTCTCCTTTTTCCTTGAAATCCCACAAACGCAAGATTTGGGTCACTTTCTTCTCTTGTTTTGTTCTGACGAGCCTCTTCCATCAATAATTCATTTTTAACAAACTCAAGTGTAACTGCTGACTGATTCTGACAGAACATAATGTCAATAGCTGTAGTCACTGACTGAAAAGATTCAGACATAGCAGATAATAACTGCAAAATCATCTCACTTTCGTCCACAGTACCTCCAGCACCTTTAATTTCACAATTCCATTAAAAATTCATTTAACGTTTTATTCTCCATAAATTGCAAGCCCCTTAATTTTCTTTGCAACACGTGTAGATATTCCTTTTCTTGCATAAGTGTTGCTCAAAATATCCATAACGTCCTTTGCTGTTTGTTTATTTTTTAACATTTCCAAAATGTTGTCAGCTACACGCTGTAGGTATTAATAACTTTAGCTTTTACATCTGATTTCTGGAATTTCTCATACTCAACAGTATTTGTGTGATCTGGGGGTTAAGTACATTAAGTAGGTACACCTTGTTGTCCCAATAATAATTTTATTCTGAATTCCCAGTTCGAAAATGAGCTTCCATCGAATGGTTCCACATAAAACATGTTCTGTTGTTTATCCATTTTAAATTTGAGTTTAATAATTGACTAACCTTCCAGAAAAACTTCCGCCAAAATTCCAGCATTCAATTTTCACAGCAAAACGATTGTAATCAGCTTTTGTCTCATAACCTCAAGTTTAATCAACTCCACGCAGCTTCCTGATTACAATCCAACAACAGATCTAAACTTTTACGTTAACTTTTTATTCACTTTTCCTGAATTAAAGTAGCAAGCCCCCAAAAACTATCTCGTGACATTAACTGAATCCCACATGACATAACAGGTGTATTATTTCTTGCCCATATACAAGGACACGAACTTGATTACAAACTACAATATAAATAGATAAGACTGATTATGAATTTGAAGACGATGTTAGTATAAGAATTGGTGATAAATAGGTTGATGGTAAAATTGAAGATGTAAAATTTCACAATTTTAGTTGAATCTGGATCAGCACATGAGAGAGACTTGAGACTTGGAGGATGATATCTTTTATCAGGAATGCTCAGTTTTCAATTATAATGCGCACCTTCTATTCAGAGTAATAGCAGAACCTGTTCTAGATAATAGTCAATCATTCCAAAAACAAATTCTAGTATAGTACAGTATAGGCTTGGTTGATGATTCTATTAACTTCTGACGTCCCCAATGTAAGACTTTTTTACTGGCACAGTCAATTAGTTCCTCTGTCGTTTCTCTAATTCATCTTATTTCCATTATACCGAGCTGGGCGTTAAACCACAAAATTACACTTTTTTATTTTGTAATTTTGGTATAGTTAATTCGAGTTTTAGTATTACCTTTTGCGGTCGCGCTTAATATAGTTAAAGTCATCGCCTAATCTTCTGTTATTCGAGTTAAATTGGCCGCGAGGATTTTTTGACTTTTGAAACTTTGTGATATCAGTTGAACTATTTGATATAATTAAAATCAAAGGGTGATTGTTCAAAAGGACTTTGATATTAGTAAATGAGTATAATTCATTTAAAATACTTTTCGAATTGGGATTTCAGGGCGATGCTGACAAGCAAAACAATCATCTGAATATCTGAATATGTAAAGTTAGGAAAGGATGATGGTAAGATGTGAGATTCGATTCGCTAACTTGGGTCCTAGACATGATGAAAGGTGAGGCTGCCAAGAAAATGCTATCAGAACATTCCTCGATCTTCTTAACATTTTTTCAAATTATCCCAATTCATTCCAATCAAAATAACTATCAACCATACTAAAAGTCTTTTCCAGTTATCGCATCCAATAGCGCAAATTAAAGTTTAATTAAGTGCACTACCATCACCAATAATAATTCCTTAATAAAAAGCCCGTTTGATGAAGCGAACTGAAGTCTAGGAGGTTCACATTATTATTGGAATTCCTGTTTGTGATTGGTAATTAAACAGCACCCTCGATGGCCTACTACTGTGCGCACCTCTGGGGGTAGCCTGTGTGTGAGTGTAAAGCCGACATCATTCGTACATCATAAATTACGATTCGTTCGACGCAGATCGACACCGAACCCGTCGAAAACGGAGTGATATTTTTTTATTTTTGGGCTTTTATACACTGCTCGAATTAATTAACTGGTATTTAATGTTTCATTAGCTTATAGAGAGATGCAATAGAAACCATCTCAATTCATTACTTGCTTAAATAGTTTCCATTATTGTTTGAATACAGCTGCACAGCATTAAGGTAATTTTGAGCCCCTATTTGTTAAACTTTGTTGGATAGTGTAAAAATATATCGTTATTAAATGCCGGTGTGTGTTGGTGCTAGTGGGTGCTGTTACCTCATTAATATATTGACTGGGAATCGAAAACTCTTTCAACCATTAAGAAAATTATTTCTGCCTTATAATATAAAATAGCATACGTTAAATGTATTTTGGGGGTGAATTTAATTAGCTAATTCGATGACGATACAAAATATATAAGAAAATCCATTTTCCTGTTAAGGAAAAAAAGATTTATAAGGAAGCTTGGTGCATTTTGTTCTTAAGTATTTCTCGTAACAACAGCTGGGCCGTTCCCAAGACGCCGGACAAAAGACTCGGGGCACCAAATCAAATTATTTAATTTAGTGTCGTATTAACCAGAAACGGCAACGGAGATTATTGTTTGTTTAATTTAATATGATGGTCTTGATGGTGGCTGAGAATATTACCGGGTAGCGTTATTAATTACATTTGATTGAGCTCGTTTTGATTGAATCAACAATTTTGTTAATGTTGTGATTAACGTCAAAAGATGTACTTTGGTTCTAGGTTTGCAATTCCACTTCTGGCTAGGAAAACAAAGAAAACCGATTCAAGTTTTCTTTGCTTTCCTAGCCACACTGATGAGATCTGATAGATCGAAACGCGTCTGTGGAGGGAAAAGCGAGGAAAAATAACCCACATTTCCATATTCTGTGTATATGGGAGAGCATGTTTTTCCTATTTGGGCCACACTAACTATAGTCTATTTCATTGCAGTTGATGGTTTAGGGCCAAAGTAATTGTAAACCCTATGGTTTACAATGGTTTCACATTTACTTCATGGCCCTAAACCTCGATTTGAGTCATCAACTGCAATGAAATAGACTATAGCTGATTTTTGGTCAGCTTATTGAAAATCAGTACTTAAACGGCATAATTTGTGGCATAATGTTGTCTAGTGTTGCATTCAATTCATAGATGGCGCCACGAACAAAAGTCTCCCATCGTTCTAATCCTCATTTAATTTGATTTTCCTATAGTCCACTGGCGCCCTTTGAAAACTCCCGAAATACTTTATCTAAGCCTGAGGTAGATGGACCAAGAAAATCCTGGAATGGCGACCAAGAGCAGAGCAGCGAAGCTGAGGTTGACTGCCCACCAGTGGTCGGTTATACTGGTTATACTACTATATACTAGAGCATACTCGTGCTTTAGCTCTCCTAAAACCATATTAACTGCTCGTTGAAACACAGCAGGAGCGTTTGAGAGGCCGAAAGGTATACGATTGTTTTGATAATGGCCGTCTGGTATTACAAACGCAGTGTATCTACGACTGTTTTTTTCTACTTCTGTTTGATGGTATCCTGACTTTAAGTCTAGTGTAGTAAATATAGTATTACCATTAATCTTTCATGCTGATCCTTGATTAAAGGATGACTATCTCGTAGGGATGCGCAAAATTTTGAAAACATCGATGTTGACATCAAATGCTACATCGAATATCCACAATCGATGTTGTAAAAACATCGGCTTGAAAATATCGATGTTTCTAAACATCCATGTTTTTGAAAATATGGTGAGAAAAAATTAAACTGTTAATAAGTAGAATATGATTTTTACTTAACCTACTTATGTATTTTTAATTTAGTATACATACACGCAATAAATATACGATTTTTAATGAAGAAAAAGTACATTTGAAAGCAAACAATAGCAAGAACTAAGCACTAGGAGGGAGTAAATCTAGTTAGATACTCAACCTAAATGATATGAATACGAGTAACAATCATATTAGAATTACAATTATTATCCAAGAACAGCAATTTTTACTAATCTTTTTCCTTTTCCATATAATTCTTGTGTTGTGTCAAAATTTGTCCTTTTATTTGAAAATAGTCTTCCATTTGGAACCGAAGCTGCTACAAAAAAGTATTTTGAAGCTATTTTCGATAGTCGCAGATATACACTCTTTATTTCTTCCCAATGTTTAACAAATAGATTTTCATCAAATTTTGACTGAAAGTACTGGTGTAGTATTTTGAAGAAAACATCGAAAAAACATCGCAAGAAAATATCGATGTTCTCTAATAATATCGAATAAAAAAACATCGATATAAACATCGAACATCGAAATAAGAAAATCGATGTTTTTAAAACATCGATACATCGTGCGCATCCCTACTATCTCGCAAATCGCGTTCAACTTCCGATAGTCTACGTACATGCGCACACCTCCTTGTTTCTTTTTCACCAATAAAATTGTGCTTGCATATGGTGAAATTGTAAGCTCAATGATACCCCTGCCAAGTAACTCATCTACTATCTCTCTCAGAAGTTGTCGTTCATGTTGTGATACGGTTTATATGTGATTGGAATGTTAAAACTTAGTTCAACCTTCTGGACGATGATTATTGCCAGGAAAAAGTGGGTCGTACTGCTCATGAGAAACACAACCAGCCATTAGTTTCGCTAGCAATTAAGGATTAAACCAGTGGATCATGCATGATCTTTATTTTTTTTACCAGCCTTTCAGGCTAGAGAAGAGATATCACTAGGTCTGTTCCAACTCGCCAAAAAACCATCCCAAGAATGATTTCGGAACCACTCTGTACACAAAGTTCCGATTATATATAAGCACAAATTTTATAGAATTTGGTTTTCTGCTGAGTTAGAACAAAGTTACCTACTATAAATCTAGAAAAAAAAATTAAACTTGGTAAAAATAAAGTTGTTATTTGGTATTTAATTTAAAAGATTAAAAGTGGACTGAGCACGTTCGTTTCGTAAATCCCGAACGAAAAATGCCCATCAGCAAGCAAGTCATCGAAAATGGAAGGCCGATCAGGCCGAAGCATTATTAAGAAGTGTTTAATAGGCATTTACGCCCTTTTGTACGATGCGTCTCTATCAATCGTTATTCGCTGACTCATCTTTTTCCACCTCAACTCAGTCATTCTGTGACAACCTGGAATGCGGCCCAATCAACGTCCACTAAAAGAAAGTCCAAAATAAAAAAAATAAACGCATCGGCCGTCAGGTATGAAAAATTGTTATAATTAATTGTGGAAGTGGGGGCTGGCTTGAAATTTGTAACTTAATTTGATACCTACGGACCTTAATTTGAAGGAAAAAAACGCCTCGTTATAACACGTGGCTTTTCGAGCCTAAATCGACAATAATTATCATGCATCACTTTTCTTAATTATCAGGAGGTTTGTTCCAAAAAGAGCAACATAACATGTCCTAAGTCACCCTATAATGCATCAGTGTCAAATTGCTTGCTTTGAGACAAATTGTGAAACCTGTCGAGACTACTGGGCGCCTAAAACAAAAATGTGGTGTTGACAAAGTAACTTAAAACCGCTAGGCTCGCGTACACATTATTATGGGGTGTGAAATGACCCAAAAAGTCGTAGCCAAGTGTCGGTGTAATATTGTGAATTTCGGGGATACTTGAAGAGGGTCCGTTTCCGTAACGAAAGAAAACACAAATATGAAATGTAGCGGTCGGTAAACACGATACTCGACTTTTAACAGTTTGTTTGTTTTATTATTAGTTGATGGTAAACATGTCACGAATTATTAATGTCTAAATTTTGGGTGTTTGTTTCGGTGTTTCTTTGTTTCTAGCTAGGATCATATTTCTACAGTGTGAAATCTTCGACAGGTGATATATTTGTTTATTTGGTTGTCGAGGATTTCGCAAGTAAATGTTACAGCAAATAGAATCACTTTCTGTTAATTTAAATTGAATTATCTGGCATTAGTCCTATAAACTGTGGTTTTATTAATGCACATCACGGCTTTATCGAATCCTTGCGCAGACTCCGCATATGTAGTTTTTCTGTTCCCCCTGCCAAGCCTCATCCGATTTCAAACTTCACGGAAGCTCTTTTTTATGTGAACTAGCCTTTATACAGTGGCTTGATTTTGACATTGACATTTAAGTCATCATCTTTTCTATAGTTCTTTTCACGTGGCTCCAGTTTAAACTAATCGGGTAATACGGTTAGTAGCGGTTTGTCAAATGATGACGTCATTGAAAATGCCACTTGAAAACGAGCGATTAGAAAAATGTTATTTTAAATTACCCTGTAGTTAACTGCTTTTTGAACTTTGATAATTGCTTCCATGTTCGTCCATTGATTAGGTAGGTAGAAACTTTGAAATAATATTAAGAAAACACACAATTTTTCATTTAATTTTACACCTGTCACCAGTGGCGTAGCCAGAAATATATTTCGTGGGGGCCCATCTATACTTTTTTCAAATCCAAGCGGCAGTAACGTCAAGTAACGTGAACAACTGGTCATTTTCAGATCGAGTAGTCTTGGTTCGGTCCTTCCATAGCGGTTTATGGTCATGATCAAACGTCATGAAATGCCATGAGCAGAATTTTTTTTTCCCCAGAAGCCTCAACTGAATCCAATCTTGTCCTCCGCACATGCGCACTGGTCCTTGTAGGCGTATTAACGACTAGGAGGGCTAGATTACCAGCTGGTCTTTGTTTACATTTAACGTCATTTACTGCCACTTGGACCTCAATATGGTATAGGTACCTCTGTTTTTAGTGATTTGTAACGAAAAACTAAAAGATCAAAAATTGCGCAAATTAAGGCAATTTGCAACTCACGACTTCAGTGCCAGTGCGCAATAATGACCTTCGAAGTTGTTGTGCTCGACCTTGACATCGACAAGCGAATCACGAATAGGCCCCTTGCATCAATTTTTTTTATTGCTGATTTCGATAGTCCATGAAAAATAAGTCAACACGTGTTTTTTCTTTTTCTTCTTAGTCAAAAATTGACGGAGATACAACGCTATGAAATATGCCTATGACGTCATCAGGTATAATACTTTATGACGTCGCACATGCTCAGTATATCTATATATACAAAACTTAATATTTGTATAACTTCCGAAATAATCATATTTGGGCGAAATGAAAAAAAAGTAACGATTTTTTTTCGATTTCCTACAGTTTGCAATAAACAATAATCAATTTAATTTTCCATGCTAGTACCCTATAGTAGTCAGTAAACTGTCAAGAAAAGTGACATCTGTCAGAGTTCAATATTTTGCGAATTCGCAAAAGGATAACGCACACCTAACATGGGATTTTTGGGCTCTATGGATTTTGCCCATTTTTTGATATATTGTAGACAATTTAATTCTTAACAACTTTTAAATGGGACGATATTTCGTAGGTATTACGGTCTTTGAGATAATATGAGCGTTGAAAGATGAACTTTTTTGCGACTTTTTGTATGGAGAGTATACGAAAAACTGGTGTTTATCAGTCAAAATATTGACGGGTCAAAATATTTTACGTCACTAAAGCCGGCTACACACGGTCCGGCAGACCTGTCAGTTTGAACTGAACAGTCCGACTAACAGCCGTATTCACCATACCGTAACAGACTGTTAAATTGCTTAACTGGTCAGTTAAATCATATCCGGTATTCACCATTGATAAATACTACCTAACAGCCAGTTGAAATCTCTGATAAGTTAACACTCGAATTTTGGCCTGGTAAACCGTTAACTGTTTGTTAAAATTGAAAAAAATGAGGTTAGGTTTTGCGCTATTGTTTGTTTAGTTCTCATTTTTCATTTTAAGGATTTCCTAGGCGATTACAATTCAAGAATTATTGAAATATATTATAATTTATAATGGAAAGGATCGATCGAGTTGATCTAATTGATTTTATGGAGTCTTCAGAGTCATCAGACAGTGAAGCTGAAGAAAATTTCCGCCGCGAAAGACGTGTCAAGCAAAGAATCAATTTACTAGAAGAATTGGATGATGCAGAATTTAAAATGAGATTCAGAATAAATAAAACTACATTCCAACGTCTTGAACATCTACTACACAATGTTGTGGAACCCATTAACGACAGAAATCAACCAAATTTTAATCTGCCTGAGATTTTATGCAACAGGATCATTCCAAATAAACGTTGGAGATCATTTTAATGTCTCCCAACCAACTGTGTCCAGAATAATTCATCGAATCACAAGACACATTGCTGCTCTAGGGGCACAGTTTATTAAAATGCCAGAAACAGAGGAACAAAAAAGGGAAACAATTCTGAAATTTTTTAATCTGGCAAGGCTACCTGGAATCATAGGTAGGTACCTACCTAACTTACAAATATTCAATTATTGAACATTAGCTTCGATGCTGCAGTAATCAGTAATCACAAACCAGCCAGTACCTGCTTATCTCACTTTTTTTATGCATGTATATGCCAGGCGATAATTGGTGTTTTGTGATTGCATACATCAAAAAACTTTAATGTGCGTTTTGTTTGTTTGATAATTATTTCTTTTTTAGGGGCAGTCGATTGTACCCACATAAAGATTCAGTAACCTGGAGGGCACAACGCTGAAGTATATCGAAACAAAAAAAACTATTTCAGTATCAACACACAGGTGGTAGGGAACGTTGATTTGAAAATAATGGATATAGTTGCTCGTTGGCCGGGTTCAGTTCATGACACTACAATTTTTAATGACTCCAACATCAGAGCTCGCTTTGAAAATAATGAATTTTCCCCCTATTGCCTGGTTGGAGATGGAGGATATCCATGCAAAATGTATTTAATAACACCTATTCTGAATCCTCAAACGTTACCACATCAGAGGTATAATAATGCTCAAATAAAAACAAGAAACCCAGTGGAGAGACTATTTGGGGTTTGGAAAAGACGATTTCCTTGCCTTTCACAAGGAATGAGGCTTAAAATTGAAACTGTCTGTGAGATTATTGTGGCAACTGCTGTATTACACAATATGTGTCTTGAGGAAAAAGATACTATTGAAATATTTGAAGATGATCCTACAGGAATGGAGGAAATTCAAAACTTTCAAGTGATTGGACATCAAAATACCGCTACCAGGGATTCAATAATTTCAACAATGTTCACTTAAAACTTTGATTGCAAGCAAAATGTTTTATTTCAGTATTTAATATACTTTTTGCATTAAAAAAATGGCATTTATGATACAAAAACTTAAGTACTTTTTCACAATTATTTATATCTAAAAAAAAATTAACATTAAAAATCTTTTTAAGATCTATGTAACTCATTTTTTTTCAGTTCAAGATTAATTTTCTCCTTCTCTTTAATCAGTTCCTTTATCTCGTTGTCTAATTTTGCTCCTTTCAAATGTTCCAACTCGGTTTCTGCCATTGTCTTCAAGACATTCAATTTTAAATTATAAACTTCTATTTTTTTTTTGTTAAGCTCAATTATTTTACTTTCTTTATTTTGCTTATTTTGTATGTTTTCTTTTTTGCAAGAGTCTTGGGTACGAGAATCAATTTTTCTTTTTTTAGGCCCAGCCAATAAACTGATACTAGGTTCAGGTTCACTATATTTTTGCTGATGTTCAATAGCAATTTCTCCCAACTCTCCCTCGATTATATTAGAGCTGTTTCTGCAGAAATCACAAACCATTCAGAACGAATTTCATTGGTTGAAAGCAGTCAGAAAACCAGTTTCATCCAATGAAATTCACTCTGACTAGTTTGTGATTTCTGCAGAAACAAACCTATTATTCCATGCCACACTGCTATTCAATGCTTCATCATCTTCAATCTGTGTAAGGTGTTTATCCATTTCTTCAGATTGTTCATCTTGATACACAATATATATATTTTCCTTATTTATGTCTGCACTGGTAGAGGGACTTGTGATGAAATCCAATTTCATTAGTTTTTTTTTCTCAGGTTCTTTTGATGTCGCAGACTTGTTGCTATCATATTCATTGGCGATAGTGAAGTAATTATCTTTCAAGAGCATTAAAATCTTTTCATCCAATATAGTGGTCTTGGGAATGAATGTCCCACCACCGGTTTTTAATAGATCTACCTAAAATTCAAAACAAGAGGTTTATGTTGTTCTAATTCTTTATCGTGAAAGTCAAATACCTTGTCCTCTGATTTGTGTTGTTTTGCAATCTTTTTCATTTGTTCGTAACAGCATTTTAATTGTTGTCCTGTTCTTGACCCAGTTGTTTGGATGGAGTTATATTCCCATGCCAATTTCTCCCAACAATCATTTTTTTGTTTGTTGAACACAGAGTTTGTTTTTTTATTCTCAATCACATTAAGATACTTTTCAACTAAGGAAATCAATGATTCTTTTTCCCTCTGCGTATAGTTCGCAGATCTCTTTTTCTCCATTTTATAGTTTATACTTATACCACAGCATACACTTAATTTGTGATATTTCCTTCTTGAATTTAAAAATAAAATTCAAAAGAAAAATAAACAATACAATTTTGAGGTTAGAGTGACTCTGCTCAAGCAATTATACCAACCTAAATTTCTAGACATTTTGATTTAACAGTAGGTTTGTAATCAAACTGCATATATCTTCGGTGAATACCGACATTTCATAACAGTCTGTTAAGTTTTAACGGTCTGATAGTTAACAGTCAGTCAAATCTCCCAATGGTGAATACGGCTGTGAAGGCCGGTCGCCTGAGCGTGTATATATTCCGGACGATCTGTCAGACTGTTCGGTGGCCGGAGAAAAATCAAAAATATGTTCGTTCATCCGGCCGGCCTCACGTACCCAAAGGCAAGTCTGAACGTGTATATGGCACTGTCCGCCTGTCAGGCCGTTGAGCTATCATTTTACATAGTTTCAGTAGTGAGTAGTGAGCTTACGCCATGTCACGCGGAATAGAAAACAGGTGTTTGGCGGAATTTATCGCTATTTATCATGGCGAGTCGTGCCTGCGGCAAGCCAAATCGAAAAACTTCCACGATCATGGCAAGAAATTGGTAGAAAAATGGAAGGAAATCGATCTTTCTTGTACGGACTCTACTGTTCTCATAAATATGTATACTAGTACCAAACCAAAAAGTGCTTATAACGCGTCGTCGTCAGTAGAGGCCGTGATGATTGAGACTGAAGAATCAGATACGCCTGAACATTTGTAGGGTCATCAGTCCATCCGGCAACCGGCCTTCAGGCGAACTGTTCAGTTGAAATTGACAGGCCTGCCGGACCGTCTGTAGCCGGCTTAACAAATGTCGACATAGGCTAAGGTCGGGACCGCAGTAGCGCCAACATTGACCCCAGTGCGGTTCCGGCCTTAGCCTATGTTGACATTAATTTGTTACTGACGTAAAATATGTGAACCTGTCAATATTTTGACTGATAAACACCAGTAGCACCTGTATTTCGTATACTCTCCACACCAAAAGTCGCGAAAAAGTTCATCTTTCAACGCTTATATCTCAAAGACCGTAATACCTACATGATTTCGTCCTATTTAAAGGTTGTTAAGAAATAAATCCTCTACAACATATCAAAAAATGGGCAAAATCCATAGAGCCCAAAAATCCCATGTTAGGTGTGCGTTATCCTTTGAAATTTAAAATCTAAATCGGGCTGGTTGCTTTCTCATTTTTTGGTTTTTAGATTTGAAATTTCTGGCTACGCCACTGCCTGTCACAATTTACCCGTTCTCCGTTCTCCACAATTTTTTTTTTTTTTTTTTGTTCTAACCGGTAAACGTAACAATATGCGTATTCTTTCTAGTCAATTATCAGTGATCAAAGTGATATTAGTGAAAGTGATTCTTCAAAAACCTATGTTGCTAACTTCCCTCTGAACGCAACTGATACAAAGTGATCATAAAATTTCTTTGATCAGTTGGATCACTTCGTGGTATTTTGACGTTTATTTGAATTTTTCTAGGTTAAGAGAAAACACAAAACAAACCAAAATTACCATATATTGGTAAAAAAATGATATCCTATGTATGAATCAAGTTAGAACTAAATCTTGACAGTTCCGAACTTGTTCTAGCGATAACCCAAAAATACTACCTACCTATATGTTGCAACTAGTAAGGTTGCAACAATAATCGGGTCTATTCTGTAACTCGAATCGAATCGACAATCGAAAACTTGAATCGATAACTGTGGAAAAATGTCCACAGTTATCGATTCAAGTTTTCGATTGTCGATTCGATTTGAGTTACAGAATAGACCCGAATGTCATTCCACGTGGAATTGTAACGATTTGGTTCCAGCCAAGGTTCCAGGGACGAAGTTACAATACGAAAATAAGCTCTTTAGGTACCGAAAAACGTTCTACATCACAAAATGTGGATGTTAAACACATGGAGATTATAGGAAAATATAGGTGATATACAGACATTTAGGATAATGTTCCTTACGAGGTTTACCACAGTGGACAGAGAAATGAAAACACAGGAATTGGATGAGTGACGGAATATAGAATCGCTGACCAACACTTCCAGATTCATCACCAAGACTATCCTGCAAGCTTCAAGTCATAAACAAGTTTCGAATGATTTTACGTAATACCTAACACAAAATACAAATTTGGGAGATTTGCACAGAAGTTCTCCCCAGCATTAAATACATAATGAAGTAGGTACTGTTATGGGTTTAGGGCAAAAAAATTCAAAGTTCCTTTTAAATTTTAAAAAATGCCGACGTTTCGACTTTATTTAATGTCTTTTTCAAGGCTATTTTTAATTATTTTGAAAAAGGGACTCTGGTCAAAGTGAGTAAAAGCACCAAGCACATAATATAAACTTTTTGAGAAATTGAGTTAGACATGAAAAACTTGTTTTATGGCCGTTTCCACCAACTATTTTAGGGGAGCCCTAACGATAAGTATTCCCTAAAATGACATTTTTACATGGAGGAATGTCAGTTTAGAGCATACCTATCGTTAGGGCGGCCCCTAAAATAGTTGGTGGAAATGGCCATTAGGCACCTAATATTACTTATACACGTCACGAAATACAAGTGGCAACTCCGGTCAGTTGCAGGGGAGACTTTTGATCGTGGCACCATCTATGATTTGAATGCAGCACTAAACAACATTATGCTGTTTTAGTATTGATTTTCAATGGAAATCAGTACAGCAACCAAATCAGAGGCCATAATTGCATTTGAATACTCCAATCCATCGTCCCTCGTATCTTATCCCTGATCCCTGTCCTACTATGTTTGACGCATCATACATAGGAACAATTGGCTTCGTATAATCTAGGCTAGCAAACACCGGAGCAGAAGATTGGTAATTCTTGAGAAAAGTTTCCTCAGCCTGTGGTGTCCACTGAATTTGTTGACCTTTCTTCTTACATCTCAGCAAATCTGTGATTGCGCTGCACAAAATATAGAGACATTGTTGAAAAACCTTAGATAATAAGCATCCAAACTCATGACTCTCGAGATTTGAGTAGTATTTCGAGGTCTTGGATACTCTGGATTAGCTGGAACTTCTTTCTAGATCAGTTCGAAGATCATGCTGACCTTTGAATTGGTCTATAAAAGTGTCACTAATCAAAGTTCTTGATTTGCTTCTTTCCAGCGAATATAGTATTTTCAAAAATTTACAATAAGTTCCAAATTCTCTTTAAACAAATATGTATAATATCATGTTTTCAGGCCTAGAAAGGCCTAGAACAGCTTTTGCAGTTTATGGCAATATGGATTTTTCCAGTACACAGATTTACCTTTTGTTTTGAATAATAGTGCACAAGCATTGAACTAAACTAACCAATGAACTATAACCAAAAACTGGAATGCGAACACATAAGGACGAACGTGAGGCCTAGTGCGGCTGCTGCGGAGGGGATACCTGTTTTTGTCGCACTCATTATGTTAAATGGCGAAAATTGCTTCCAACACGTATTCCAATTGATGAAACCTGTGAAGGAAAATATGACAAAACTTTCGAAAACGTCATATGTCAGCGAGCAACAGAAAAAAACAACATTCCCCCTTGTGGCATCTGTCTTTCATGGCTTCATTTTTTGGGCAGATATGGCAATGTGCGCGCATTCCAGTTTTTGGCTATAGTTCATTGAAACTAACACTCTGGAATGGGCGCACTGCTTTATGCTAGTGTCGCGAATTTTGATATATGCAACCCAGCAATACAGAGGGATTGTTGTCTCGCTCGCACTCATTGCGATTAACGTAAAAGAAAGAAGAGCTTCTTTATCTTCCTAACCTCAATGATCCAAACACTTCAAACAGCTGTTCTCAATAGCCGCCATAGTGCAAATCCCTTTTGTTTGTTGTCATTCCTGGCATCAAGACTGGTTTGATGAGAACAACACGGAAATCCAAGATCTTATAGAAAGGAAAAGGAAAGCGCATAATGCAGTGGCGGCTCGTCAGGAGAGGCAGTGCCTCCCCTGTAAAAATGCTACAAAAATACCTACGACGCTCATTTTTTTTTTCGGGCTGCCTCCCTCAAAATAAGTCACGGGCCGCCACTGCCATATACAGTGTGATTTTTTAAGTGTGCAACATATGGGAATTTTTTTTAGTAATAGCACAACCCAAATACAAACAAGGCCAAAAGTTGGTGCATGTCTGATAATCATATTAGGTGCACTTGGAATGGTTGCAAGTCAAACAGCATACAGGGTAGCTCAAACAATATCAAAGCTGTACTGTAAAGTACCCTTATTTTAGAAAATTCAGCAAAATGTTATAGAGAAAAGTTGTTGTGTGGAATTAAAAGTTATGCCCAAATACCAAAACATAGCCTCCTAAGATTTTTTTTATTTTCTTTCGAAAAAAATCTATAATTTCTATATTTTTTTTATTTTTTATTTCCGCCCTTAATACTTTCAAAAATTAATTAAAATCAAATCAATTTTACATAACTTTGTTCAAATTCAAGCATATTTGTAAAATTAACTTAGATTTTTAATTTTTTATGGAATCACAAAATTCATGTTTGTTGCAATGATATTCAACACAACTTTAAAATGTCGTAAATTTTTTTTTAACAAGTTAAAACATTACTGAGGATAATATGCATATTAAAAAAACTCTCCTTGTAGTGCAAAAGTTTTATTTTATTTAAGTAAATATTACTACAATTTTGATATTTTATGAGCTACCCTGTATGCTGTTTGACTTGCAACTATTCTAAGTGCACCTCATATGATTATCAGACATGCACCAACTTTTGGCCTTGTTTGTATTTTGATTTTGCTATTACTGAAAAAAAATCCCATATGTTGCACACTTAAGTAATGACACTGTATACAGAGAAATTATTGTTAGTTTATTTTTTCAATTAATTGCTGTATGGGGATAAACAC
The DNA here is from genome assembly GCA_917834065.1 of Ceutorhynchus assimilis. Classification (NCBI taxonomy): domain Eukaryota; kingdom Metazoa; phylum Arthropoda; class Insecta; order Coleoptera; family Curculionidae; genus Ceutorhynchus; species Ceutorhynchus assimilis. The sequence goes on from OU892281.1 coordinate 14,829,922, forward strand.
TGCCACTCTGTTTATGTTTTTTTTTGAAATACAAAAAAGCTAGGTTAGGTCTTGTGGTCTTGGCGCATGCGAATGTTATCACTAATCAGTTCCTGTTTTTTTAAGTACAAGTGATCAGGATCAGACGTGCAAGTGATCAAACTGAAAGTGATAATTGTTAGAAAAAATACACCTCATATCGCCGAGCTGGTTAGAGAAATGACATACCGTTTCCTAACCCGGTTAAAAAGTGACGTCATTGATTCTACTCGAATTTGAGCGGTTTGTTAAACTGGAGCCACGTGAAAAGGACTATTGGGTTTATTTGTGTTGTAGAGAGAAATTGTAATGGTTTTTGTTATTGCAAATAATAACTTCAGTCTTGGCCGTTATTTGCTATTCTAAACGATGTACTATCGTCATCAAAAGTAACTGGGACAAAAATAGTTCATATTAATCTCCTGGACGATTTCAACTTAACCTAGATAAAACTAAAATTATTCATAGTTTGACAAATACCTGACATCTAAAATCACATAAAACGGTCAGAAAACTAGTTTCAACCAATGAAATTTGCTCTGACTGGTTTGTGATTTCTCTGCGAACAGACCTAATAGTACAAGAGCTAATATGATGCTGTCCCAGTTACTTTTGGTGACGATGGTACAATGAACTATAAACTACACGTACCTGGAATGACACTGACCGTTGTCGGATATGGCATTTGTCATCTCTCTTAGTGCATCCAAAGATAGCTATATAATGGGGGATACCTTTCTCTCTCTAGTTTATTGCTGTTAGGTTTGGTATATTCCTTACCTCAAATATAATATTTTTTAGACAAAAAAAGATTTCCATAATTGGCCCATAAGATAAATAGAGATAGGTATCCCCCACATTCTCCATCTTAATTTGCCTCATTTTATAGATAGGCCGGGCCATGCCACGTCAAGCCAGCGTCAAAATCAATTGACATTTATGTCAAAATTTGACAATGTTAAGGTGAGTTTGCACGGATCTTGCGAGTGATTGAGGATTATTGACGAATATCTACAGCTTGTAGAAAGGCTATTTCAAAACATAACAGAGGCGATTTATTCACAATGAATCACTGATTTCTTTCTCAAAATATTTGATTCCAAAAAGTAAACCTATAAAGCCGTTTAGTTCTTTCCGATGTTCTTCTGCATATCGAAGAAATCGAGATCCGGAAAAAATTAAAATGTTGACTATTACCGGCTCTTGATTGCCTTTAGAAAAAAAAATCAAACTTTGTACCCAAATTAGTATAATCTTACAGAGTTTGGCGCTAACCAAATAAAAAAATTATGTTTTTTTTTTACTTACAGGGACCGTCAGATGCACAGAGAAACGATGCAAAATGATGGTTAAAAATGATGATCACAAATCCCAATCAAGAGACTACTGGAAGGAAATAAAAGCTTAACCCATTTTCAAAAGCTTTCGATATTATCTCAAACCCATCTAACAAAAGTAAGTCTATTATCAAAATTGTCCCTTTAAATTAACAATAAGACACTTTACACACAATCACGCACATAAAAAAATCTTTTTGTCCAAACCAAAATCGTCTATTGCTTGTTTATACACACAAATTCAGTAAGCCACACGTTTTTCAATGAACATAAGAATACTATAGAATCACTACAATATTCTTTATATAGCAATATTGTGATCCCGGAGCGGCGTATTGTGTTAAAAGGTAATATTAGGCTTATTGTCCATAGATTATGTTCACTCTCCTCAATACAAAACAGACATGAATAAAGTTTAGAGTGGAACGTGTTTGGGGGCCTTTATCGTTCCATCCGAACAACAAAAGTTGCGAAATGCTTTTGTTTACCGATGCATTCCTATACATAAAAAGTGTTTATTGTTTCTTCTTAAACAGACACTTGTTGGGGTGTCAAACTGTTAGCTATTGTTGACCCGAAACAAAACAATCGGTCAACAAGTGAATTTTTGCTTTAGAATAAGATTCAATTAATAAAATTCTAGCACTTGAAAAATTGACATTTATTTATTTATAATTTACATAATTATCCTGTCATAAAACTAATAAATCTAGAAAGACTAGAGAGCCCTCAGACTTTATGGTGCCGCATTCTGGGAAACCCCAAGTCATAGTCGGGAGGGTTTTAACACCTTGAATTTGTCACGGTCCGTTAGTTACGACGGATCACACACATATAAATTGTTATTTTGGCCTTTCGGAAACGCATTTTGAGCGCTGTTAATTTTTCTCGATGAAAAATCGTCTTTTGTGAGAAAACTATTAATAACAAACCGCGCGTACACCCCGTACCCGTCCGTCCGAGCGGGGGCTCGGGCGATGAAAAACCATTTTGTAAATTTAATGGGGCCTTTTTTGATTAATTAAAAATCACAAAAAGCGAAAATGTGCCTGTCAGACATCGCGCGAATCGATAAAATTCATTTATTGCTTAGATTGGATTGGTTATATGTGTTGTGGCGTATATTTATACGAAATTGCAATTTTTATATAACAGGCCATAGTACGAAATTCGTAGGTATAGAGTATTCACATACATCCTCAAATAAAATACCCTCTGTGCTCTAAGTATTGAAGAGTTTGTGTGTTCAAAAAATGGTTTAAAAGCCCTCTTGGAACTCTTGGAAGAGTTGATTTGGGTAGGTTCGTTTTTGATGGAGCGAGGACCTGCTTCCTATTTGAATACATACTGACTTTTTCTTAGTGCAGACTCAACAAGTTTCCTGATTAACAAACATCCTTTTGTCCAAAGCCCGAGTAAGTGAAAATGAACTAAATAATATCTCTGTAAGTTTGCCTGAAACTCATCCATTGGTCGATTTCGATTCTGTCGCCCTTTCCAGCTTTACTTCAGAAATATAAACTTTCCAGGAAGGTTTGACGTTTGATCCAGGTACCTTTAAAATCCGTGTGGTGGATGAATATGTAAGATCATCTATGACCATTGAAGATCCTCAACATCAGACATGAGAAGATGCATGTGCGTTACACCTTTATACATTCTGGGAAATTTTCTGAAATGATATACTCTTCCATGGAGGTGAATACCTGGTAAGATTCTACCTTTTTCACGTCAGTCAGCATTGGCATTGTCAAAAGAAACTATTTTAATGAATATTGTCAAAGTAATTCAACCCTCTCAAAAAAAATGTCTTTAGTTTTCATCACAAATCACAATGAAGTCATCACTGATATGTTCAAAGGTCCCACACGCCAACCACGAGGTCCACTATATAAAGGCAAATTTCACGCGGAGCGTGCCAAAGAGCAAAGAACTCACGCCACAATGGGTGTGCCGCAGGAAGAGCCACCCGATCCGCAAAAGTTTTTGAAAAAAGGCCACGGTCAGCCTTGCTACACGAAGTCCATAGAATTGGAAAAACCGGGACGGATTTGTGAGAAACTGCAAGCGAAGCACAAAGCTGATACGCCTTTGGTTCGAGATTTGTACGAAGCTCATAAAATTCATGAAAAACTTGTAGAATCGACCAAGAATTTTGTTAAAGGTAACATACAGAAGGCTAAAGAAATGAAAGCCAAAGATCCGGACCGGAAAATCGTTGTTGATAGAGTCGGTACGAAAATTAATCCGGTAGCGCAAGGCTTGGAGCCGGTTTACATCAAAAAGCCCGTTTACGGTGATTATCCGAAATATCTGAAAAAATTCAAAGAAGAAGCCGAATTGAAACGCCACTTGACTAAAGACGTAATGGGCACAGGAACCAGCCATCAAGCGTTGAGATGCAAATACATTACGGGAATGCAGAAGCGGGAGATGTTAGCCGGACTGAAACACAATTGGGAAGAATCGTTGAAACTTTTACAACAATTGCCTATTTTTACTGATACTCTTCCGAAAAAGGTGAAAAAAACCAAATTGGAGAACTGTCTCAAACAACTGGAGAGGGATATTGTCTTGTTGGAGAGACATTCTTGTATTTTTGTTTATGACGACAGGAAAAAAGCAAAAACACCTTAAGAATGATTTCATTGTATTTTTATTTATTGTAAATATATACCTTTTATTTTATGAGGTGCATATTGATTGAAATTGGTACGACTATCAGAATAACCAACATCATCATTTTACGACTTAAATTTTGAATACCAGTTTCTCTGAGAGCAATGTGGCATGAAAAAGAGAAATAGTCCCATGGAAATAACTTCCACTTATGTCCAATATAGCGAATTTTGAACATTTTACCAATTTCGTAAAAAGTATAAACGCTAGACGAATTTCCTGGCCAGATGTTGTTGGATTTGTTGGAATTGTTTCCCAGTGTGATCCTGCAGGTAACTCTGGACTCAAAACAAGTTGGTTTTCGATTTTCTATCAATTCTACTTTCTTAGCTATCATCAACTTATCCATAGACTGGATTTTCTTTCCTTTCCCATTATCTTTCTGGAGTGCATCAAATAACCAATCAATTTTCTGAAAAGTTTCTTTTCAATAAATTCAATTTTCTCTGGATTCTGTTAATATGGCTGCCCTTTGATGTTCTTTGAATTTCGATACCCAGAAAACTTCCCAATTCATATAAGTTTCATGAAGATTAGAATGTCTTTGGATTTTTTCAATATTTGACTGTGTGTTGCGCTAAAGTCGTAGAAGAGTAAGAACATTTATGTTCCAAGCTTTTAGAGCTTGTTTCACTCCATACAACGACTGCTGCAGCTTGAAACCTCTAATTGATTCATGTCCAAATTCATCAGGCACTTCTTCATTCAAATGATTGGGATTCATCTGATGTGAAATCAAGTTTTCTTCATTTACGACCAAATATGTTTCAATGTAATCAAAACTTTTTCCCTAAATAAATTGTCTTGCCACTAATCTAGCTTTGTATCTTCATCACACTTTTACTTGAAAATCCATTTTGCATGATTAGCTTTTGGATTTGCAGACAATTCTGCTTTGGATCAGGTTTGGTTTTGTCAGATAAATATCTTCCTGGATGTCTATTCCCGAAACTGGGGAACAGCGTTCTCATGAGAACGATTACTCTATCTTTGCTATTGTTATGGAAATATAAATATGGGTGACGAAGACAGAACCTTCTTTATCATGAGAACGCTGCTTCTCTATCTCGAGAATAAGGACCCTGATGTATTCTGATCTCTATTCTGGACCTTGAATCTTCAATCGACTCATTTATGTCTTTAACGTCAATACATTTGCTTTCTTGATACTCATTGAAGGAAACAATTTGACTTCATCAAGCTCAGAAGCTCCTTGTTTGCTTCATCCCTCATTCGGTTTTTAACAAGACTTGACATGGCGGTCGTCGAAAAGAGTTTCTAGTGTTGTTGTGCTTCATTTCTCTGATAAGTTTGTGAAAAATGAGGAAATGAGCTTCAGAATCCTGCTCAGAAGGCTTCTATTCAATCCTCTGTAGTTTATTCTTGTCTACCTATACTAGCAATTCCAACTATAGAATTTTTAATACCTATTTAAAAGTACCAGTTGTTCTGGTGACTGAACGTATGTCGCTTCTTGAACACACAAATAAAATTAGGTTAGGAATTTCCTATTTATTAGACTATCCAAGATGCTGTCAAACTTAAATAAAAATGTCCGCCAAAAGGCTCACAAACATTGACACAAACACTTTGTTTTCTTGTCAAAGTCATGTGTTTTGGATAGGCGACTAACCAAGGTGCTGTCAAACCTAAATTAAAATGTCCGCCAAGAGGCACACAAACTCTTTGCTTGCTTGTCAAAGTCACGTATTTTGGATAGGTTAATACATGAAATTGACTTATTAGCAATCGACGTTCGTTTTTGTTGGTAATTTTCTGTTTCATCTGATTCGTGATTGATAAATAAGGATGGAATTATTCTAAATGGGTATTAAAAATACTATATCTGCATTAATGATCATAAAAACTGAGGAAAACCACCTATTTAAAATATTATTTCTTCAAATCTTAACTTAAAAAAAAAAACGAACGGGAGGTAGAGAAGAGGCGATTAGGCATTAGAGAGACGGGAGAACAAGCTGGACTGGTCCCTTAGACGCGTGTCTATAATTATTCATTATTCAATTTTCATTTTTATTTTGCATTAAATTGATTGTTCAATCCAATTTGTTATTAGTGTGTGTGTCCAGGTGCAATCACAGGTCAGTTGAATAATTGTTATTTTGTTTTTAAGAGTTCCATTATTTATACAAGTATCATTTTTTTCAATTTTATGTTTTTTTGTTTGTTCATAACAATTTTTTATAACAAGTGCATTGTTTATGTATTTAACAAAAATCGTTTCATGCTGATAAACAACGCAGATAAAGTAAATTAAAACCTAAGAAATTATGTGCTGTCTTTTTGTGCTGATTTTGATTTTGTGTATTCGGAACGTGCATAAGAGCCTTATTGAATTTACTAACATTTTCCTACCCTGACGAGAGAATATCCTAACAAATTGAAATAATCAATCTGGAGATATTGGCTCAAAAACAACGATAGCTGTGAGTTACCGTAACCAGGGACCTCAGTACCTGCCGCAGATGGGCTAACTAACAAAAACTCTTCAGTGTTGATTATAGGTAATGTTGATTGAATGTAGTGTGTGTAATTAAAATTTTAGCACAAGAACAGGGGCGGTACCTAGTTTCAACTTTTATTGAATTATTGACTCACAATTATTATTAAACTGACACAGTATGTTTCGATTTTTGAGGAATGTTAGATCGAGGGTTTCTCTCCCCTAGTTAGTTCCAGGATGAGAACGGTACGATTTACTTTAATAATAAAGTAGACGTTTCACAAATTTTTCGTTTCTTTTACATATCACCACTTCCCTTAAATTTCCCAAATATTTGCTATGTCGGGCGCATGTCCATTAAGTAAAATTGAGTAAGTTTCCACAACGTAGGTCCTATTTGTTTTTCATTTTATTTTTCAGAAGATTTGTTGTTTAAAAGGTAATAAAAATTCACACTGTTCAATCTTGCTGAACGAACCCGGGTATGTTATGTTATACTAAAAAACATTTTTGATCTCAAAGAGCCTGCACCCTTGGGCTGCAGCGACCATGTAGTAATAACAGCCAGAGCTCAATTGCAACTCCCAGTTAAACCAACCCACAAGGTCTACAAACGCGATTTCTGGCATGCTGACTACGAATAAATAAATACCTTTCTGCAACATCAACTAACCCAAGAAGAACTATTAAACTACAACAACCTAGAACAGGCCTTCCATACAAGTATAGACCACTTCATCCCCCTGAATTCCAAAAAAACAAATACTCAAAAGCCCTGGTTGAACAAAGAGATGTTCGGGGAAATCTATTCTCTGTACCGTATTCAGAACATCAGAACAAAATACTACATCTCAGAGACACGAAAAAACTATGAGCACATTCTTCTAGCTGGCCACGACAAACATTTTTATGCATGTTTAAATCGTAGCCACAATTTCAAACACGCCAGTTTCAGCCTAATCGCCAAAACACTAATATGTATTATATTTGACACACAAGAGGATGTGGCCAGGTCCTTCGCTGCACAGTTCCAAAGTGTTTATGTGAAACCTCTCAGTACTGACACTATACCTGCTCTGTCACCGAACACCTATTCACAGATAAAAATATCAGAAATAACGTTTACACCTGAAAAAGTGATGGCAGCCATGGGTTCCCTCAAGACCGACACCAGCCCTGGACCGGATCAAATTACTGCAGTATTTTTATCACGGTGTAAAGAGACACTATGTAAGCCATTATCGGAGGTAATGAATGGCATATTTCGCACAGGGCATTTACCTGAGATCTGGAGGAAGGCTAGCGTTGTTCCAATATTTAAGAAAGGCAACAAACAACTACCTGAAAACTACAGGCCAATAGGTTTAACCAGTGTCATCTGCAAATGCATGGAGAAAATACTAGTAGGTGAGCTAACAACCTTCTTCCTGGGACAACCATATCATCCCTAATGAACAGCATGGCTTTCTTCCTCGGAAGTCTACTATAACAAACCTTTTGACCAGACTGCAGAAATGGACTTATGCTGATAATAACCAACAACCCATAGATGTTGTGTACTTGACAAGAATCCTATCAGCCTGCTCATCTACAAATTTCAGCACTACGGTGTTAGAGGACAGCTTCTGCGGTTCATTTGCAGCTTCCTTCGGCCTCGAACATTTCAGGTACGAGTGGGATCGGCAGTGTCGGAGGAGTGGTGTGCCGCAGGGCTCAGTTCTGGGACCCCTGCTGTTCATCGTTTACCTGAGTGATTTGTATGCGGGTTTGTAATCTGTACTGTAATCCCGTGGAGCAATTCAATGACCTCCAGGACGACCTTGGAACCATCAAGGGCTGGACGGACCTCTGGAGAATGCCTCTTAACAACACAAAGTGCACCATTCTTCAAATAGGTCAAAACAACCCAAGACTTACACATGTCCTTGATCAAACAGAGGTCACCAAAGTTAAACGCCAGAAGGATTTCGGTGTCGATATAAAAGATAATTTGAAATGGGAACAGCATATATCCCAGATAGTCAAAAAGGCAAATACCTAAACATCAAGACCGCTTTCCGAGATCATTCCAGCGCGATGATCCTGAAGCTGTAAAAGACATATTATGTAAGACCTAAACTGGAGTAGGTACGGGCAGTGCACCTGGAGCTCCTACTGCATCAAGGACATAGAAATCCTTGAAAGAGTGCAAAGAAGAATGACCAAAATCCCTCCAGAGCTCCGAGACCTCCCATACGAAACCAGGCTCAATAGGCTGTACTTGACTACACTTAAGAGATAGAAGGCTGAGGGGTGACCTTATTGAAACCTTTAAAATCACGAGCGGCCACTACGGGTGTTACCTGGATATGTTTCACCCTAGTCAAGTTGAAAACCTTAGAGGACACAACAAAAAACTCCACATAGAACGTTGTAACCAGTTGCTGCGAAGAAATTTCCTGACCAACAGGATTGTGTATACCTGGAATAAGCTAGCGGAGGACACTGTGAATGCGACCTCATTGACCAGTTTAAGAACAGACTAGATGTTGAAACGAAACAACGGTCAAATCATTTCGTGCATTATATGTGATATCACTGTGATAGAAAAATTGACTGTGACAAATAATATATGTATAAGAAAAACAAAGATTAATATTTAAGAAAACTCTATGCTGTCCACATTCCGATAACTGTTTCTTGATCTTTTAGGTGCTCTAAGTGAATATTAGTATTTTTTAATTTTTTGTACTATTGAGGACTTAATATTTTTGAAGCAATTGCCTCTTCAATTACCAAGTGTCTTTGATAGAGGCACTGAAAAACAAGAAACAATAGTTTACTTTTAATGCGAAGGAGAACGTACGTTTGTTGATTTTGAAAATGTGCAACTATTTTCAAACAGAACTGTAAAGGAAGAAAAATGGAGCATTTCGAAAAGGCTTTATGGGTTTTTAGAGTTTTTATTTCAACTTTCGGAGCAAGTGCTACGTATAAAACAGATGTTTCAGGGAGATTTTGGAAATGGTACAAAATATAGTAGAAAAGATTACTCCGTTAATTTTTCTCTTATTAAAAAATCAATCTTGTATATTGAAAAATTGAACATATTAAGTAGGCCTTTTCGGAAACTGATCCGATTAATCGGATCACCAGCTGATATACTTTATCTTTTTTTAAAAGTGTTCATTAAAGAAGGATAAAACACAAAACAGCTGATGATCGGGTTAATTGGATCAGCGTTTCCGAAAAGGCCTATTGAATGCCTTTAGACTCAGAAAATCTTTCCCCTTCTTGTAAGAGAACATTCAATGTAATGTACTTAAAACAAAATCACTCCTGTTGATATAACCGTTGATTGACATGAAATTTGCTACCGCATTTCGTTTATTCAGGTAGCAACCCAACCGAAAAAACACGGAGAGGCATCCTTTTCGGAATAAGTTCCAAACCTAGAGAGGATTAAAATCCTCCCTCTACCTTTGTACTTTGTACCTGAACAAGGTGTAAAAACAAAATAAACGGAGCGTGGGAGAAATCTCATAAAATTGCTTTTCCCAGTAAAGCTTGTATACAATTACCGAGAAACTGAACTAATACCCTAGCTACCTAAAAAGGATCCTCCTAAATGTGGGGTTATTAGATTTCGTGCACGAAATTTAAGTACCCACCACCGAAAAATGTTCAAAGAGTAATTACCGGTTGGTACACCCATATACTTATGTGTATATGGTGATTATTGTGTTTATCCAAATGTTTCCATATTGTAGAAATTTTCGAAACGGTGTTATTTTGGGTCATTGGATCGAACTTTCTTATACGACCCAAGGGCCGGCATGCAAGGGTTTTTGACTCCTTTGGCATTTTTTACTCAAATATATACAATTTGTATTTGAAAAATACCACATTTACAAAAATGCAAAATACCGTTCCTAATAATTAACCGTAACTTTTTCCCGTCCAACTTCTTCACCAATCGAGCTTTAAATGATTCTGATTCGATTTGAAGAAAAAAAAGTTATTAAAATAATTTCTTCGGCGGTCGATTTTAAACCATTTTGCGGAACTAGATGGACGGTATTTACCGGTGAACAATATCGTAAGCTCCGATGAGATTCAGATTGGACTTGGGATACAAGAAAAAACTTTTTTAATGGTAAATGTACGTGAGAAAATTTCGAGCCTTCTACTATAGGCGTATCATATCGGTTATATAGGTACATTTTCGTACCTGAATAATGATGATGGCTTTAAAACTTGACATCTTATTTAATTTTTAAGAATTTTTCTGTTGTGATGAAGATATCAGGTAGGTACATTTTTTATAGAGATGGCATTATTACCTAGTACTTGAGAGAAAAAAAGAAGAGTTGAAATTATCTTGATGAAAGTCTATACATGTATCGATTATTGTGTTTGGGTCATCCAAACAAATTCCAACAATGCCATCACCTATAAACATTATTTTCCAAAGCATCGCTCTAAAAATCGAAAGTGAAAAGTTAAACACCAGATACGGCGAAAGAGGGTGCATTGTAGTCGCAGCCTTATTGTGTTTTTTTGTCGGGAGGCAAAAATGGCCTGCCTCGACTACTTCCGATATCTGCGACAACTTTATCGCAACAGAATATCTTTTTCATGACCTATGAACCTTTTTTTATATATAAAGCGTTTGTCACACATTATTCATTTTTCACATAAACATAAACAATATAGATTGATTATCATTTGGGTAATTAATCTGTTTAGATATTGACGCGTATAGCTCATGCCCGTCTGCTCTCAAAACATAGTCGAAATTTGCAATGTAAACTGCAATCATATATCATTTGCTGACAGTCAGATCAAGTCTTGGACCATCTCCGTTATCCCGTAAATACCCCAACATCCATCATCTAAGCGCTCCCTCTCTCGCCCTCCGAATCTCTCCCATCCATGAATGGCCAGGTCCTGATGGGGCCTAATTTATTATTATTTTGAATACAAAACGAGGAGGGAGGCAAAACGCCCATTAGGATTAATTAAAGTTAATTTTAGTTCTATGTTTTTCGAAAAATCGCAAGAGAGTATCAAATATTCGTGCAAACACTCGAGCGATGGCGTAAAACTGTGTCAACACGGCAAATTGTGCATGTGACCATTGTAGGAGCAAAACGGGGGCCCCCATTAAAGATGCATGAGTTGGTGCCGAGGCAGCAGGACCGCGCCTCGGGCTTCTGTTTGATTTTAATACATTTTCAATGAAGTCGACTTGTGCGCCCGGCCTCAGCTTTGCCCGAGTGTATATATCTTGAATCTGGTCTGTTTCAAATTATTGTCGGTGTGCCAAGCAATATGCCGTATAATAGGTTTTAAATTTTAAAAATGTTTTTAGAACGAAAACGCGGGCGAACTAACCGAAAATTAATCACCTCTATGGTTTTGTGGAATTTATTTACATTGACGAGCTCCGAAGTCGAATTAAAACTGTTGGAATAAGACTAATCTGACGTCATCATCATAATCATCATCATTGGCGTTACTTAATCCAATTTTTCCTATTTTGTTTCCTCTTTAGAATCCATCCTTTCAACAGTCATCACCAATTCCACTTCAGACAGAATTGAGATACTTTGGCGGTTCACCATCATGAGATCCACTTCTGAATGCGTGAGGCCACTCCTTGCCAATGAATCAGGTAAAATAATAATAAATTCCAAAATGGAAACCCAGCAAACACGAACTGACGGTAAACAATCGGCCGAATGCCTTGAACGATGGGTAAGTGACGGCATCGGCAAAATGCAGTTGGCCCCTTGTGTTTTTGATCATTGAATTCCGGCTGTTGGCATTTGAGCGCTGGCATAGCGTCGGGGCTTTTCTATTAATGATTTCAAATTATACAACTGGTTCTATATCACTGGACCGGCATTTTGCCAATATATGTTTCCCAGCCTCCTTGAAAATTTCGAGCAAGCGCACCACGCACCCGTTCTTCATGTGTGTTCTGTGCATTGTTGAACCTGAACGACATTGACGGCCATTACCTCGTTGGCGACGTATGTTTGTGGCTTCGTTTTTGTATTTTGATTTTGTTCTTGGTCTTGTGCTTTGTGAGTATACTTGTAATTAAAATAACGCATGCATGCACATTAAAAAATGTTGTTATTCTTCTTTTCAGATGGAAATGATGGATTTTTTTTCTATTTTCTAAGTTTATGTATTAGAATTTAAGTTTATTTTGTATTTCTTCCAAAGAATTTATTTATTTATTTCTATACGCTAATGAAATATTGACTTTTTTCCTATAAAATTGTATTGTATTACCTATTTTAAATATTTTTTTATAAAAATCCGTTTTTATTTCCTTGTCATTTTCAAAGATTTAGGAGAAATGTAACTTATATAATATATCAATGATTTTTTCGATAAAACCTAAATTTGTTTGAAATTTTAGTTCTCCAGAAAGGCTCCGATTCCTACTACCAAGAAAAACGAACAGCAGAAAAAAATTATTGTGTCATACCAAGTTGAAGAAGAAGTAAAATTTTATTTTTGAAATTATTTACTAGCATTCTGGCATATAAAATTACAACCATATATAAAGTTATGGTTCTGTGATGAAAATCCATCAAATATACTGTAAAGGACCATTAAATTTGAGGAAGTATACCCAGCGTTGGCCCAATGTAACGATTCAGACGTTGAATCGGCCCAACGCTGGTTCATACTGTCGGCCGGGCGGTCATATACGGTCCGGACTACCTTTTTCATTTAGTTGGCCAGATGCCTGTTATCCGGCAAAGCGGCATTCGTACGATGCTGGGCCGTAGGAAATTTGTTTGTTGGGAACGCGCATCTTTAGTGATGACACAAGGATATCGACGCTTGACAATAATACGCAATCCTCTTTGCTTATAATCCTTGGTTTGCGTCAATCGTTCGTCGGCTGTCATTGTAATTGGCTGTCTTTCTCCGTCTCTCTACTTTATATCTTTCTTCTCTCTCGTGTGACGAAATTTGCCAAAACGTGATGCGTCTTGCAAATCACAACCGCCTGAGAAGTTGAATTTCAAAAATATATAGAGGGTGAATCTGAAAGTGAGGCTTATAATTTTTTGCCAAACAACTTATTTTGACGAGATATAGGTATACCCTGTCAAACAAAAGCCTCACTTCCAGATTCACCCTGTATATAGCTCTATTATTTTTCTCTGACTAATAGACCTATTTATTTTACCAGACAAAGAGGTAATAATACGAAAACTTCATTAGATAAAAAAAAAAACACAGAACGCTCATTGCGCAAGACGAGGCAAAACATATGAAATTATGTTAAGTCTTACGTATAGCAATCCGTCCTTCCTATTTGCATGGTGTAAAAAGAGAAGGAGAAAGACCGCGTGTTGTGCAACGTATTTGTCATTTTTTTCCAAACAACTTTGGGATGTCACTTCTCAAGCAATGCAAGTTGAATATCAACCGTACTTTTATCCTTGTCAGATCACGGGCAATGAACAAGGACAAGGAGATGCCCAGCGTGCAAAACGAACACCTCACACCTGTATTAGTTAGCCAATAAAAAGGCATTGCCTCGTGTTGCGCGCGCATACCAGGTAAAAATAGATAGGTCTATTCTATAGACACTATGCTGGAAAATAATTTAGTATCCCACTATACCATCACCATTTAGCCTATAGAATAATGTCGAGCAGTTTTTTTACTGATTTTCAAACATAGTATACTACCTCATTTTCACATAACTTTTTCACAAAATTTCTAACCACTGATCTCAAAAATAAATGGATAAACAAAGAACGCTTCTAATACTGCGAATTTACGAGGTCAAAATCTAAACAAAAACAACTGACTGGGACAGCTGTGAGCGTGCGCCGTAGATACATGTATTGTGCGTGCACAAAATCTGGCCAATGAAAATGAAGGAATTTCAAAATTTAGATCAGTTGTTCGAAAGATAAGACACTGCGCAGGCGTTAGGCTGTTCCATTGCACAGCTGTTCGTGGAATATTGACCCCAAATTTTCGCAGAAATTTTGCCAATCGAGCCGTATGAATTGTTTATCCATTTATTTTTTAGATCGGTGTTTCTAATAGGCTTCTAACCTAACGTGTCGTTCGCCACCTCACATAAAACATAAAGACATAACCTCAATCTCGGAACAAGGATATTACACCTCTCCTTCGCTAACTACCCCAACATCTACGTCATCATTTGTCAAATTTCAAAATGACCATAAATGAGAGCGAAATTCAAATATTCAAATTTAAATTCCTACAGATCTGCAGTGATGTGCCTGTAGACAATGTCAACGTAAACAATTGATTGTCTACGCGTAGACAATTCGAATTGTTTACGTGAGCATTTGTCTACACTTGTCTACATGCGGCGTAAACAATAACTTATTTTAAAAAAATTCGAAAAAAAATATCAAAAGTTACTATACTATCACTATCACTTCGATATCAGCATTCATTGATTATAAAATATGAGAAAAACCAATAATAAAATAAAAATGATTTAAAAAAAGGAAAATGTGAGGTTAGAATTAAACGTCTTATATTATTTTACATTGTTGACACGTTGTCTACATTATCTCCACAGTGGCGTAACCAAGAGCCCGCAAGGCCCGCAGTTGCGGGGAGGCCCCGTGATCTTGGGGGCCCCGCATGGCCCCAGACCAGGCGAAAGTAGGTACTAAACTGGTCAGGGCCGTAGCGATATGACTACCTCTAGGGGGGCAGACTGAGATCTGGCGCCCCCTAAGCGCCGCAAAGCAAATAGTTATTTATTATACAAGGGAAAAAAGTACTAGATTTTAGCGCGAGGTGTGACAACACAGCAAGCGCTAAAATCTTACTTTTTTTCTGTGTATAATACACTATTTTTTCCTGTTTTTTCCCGTGGGAAAAAAAATCACTTTTTTCCCCGTGACATTTTCTACAGAAAGTCTACTTTTTTCCCGTTACAGAAAAAAAAAATTTTTTTTGCAACTTTCACAGACTTTAAAACCTATACGGTTAATTTTAGACGAGAGCAAAACCGAGCTGACATTCTTATCTTAGATTTTCATAAATTGTCATTCGATACCAACTTTAAATTTAATCCATGATTGAAAATTCCTTACAGCCGGGCAAAGTTGCAAAAAAGTCAGTTTTCAACTATTAATACATATTTCCAAAACAGTTGAACTTAGGTATAGGAATGGGTATAGGGTTTATCACATGAGATCTGTTCAGAATTTTACTACATCAGGCATATACAAAAACAAACAGCTGGTTATTTCTCAGGCGCATCTCTTCTGCGCACGCCGTCATTTGAGGACACAGCCTATCACGGCTACGGCAAAAGCACAAGATTTAACGCGCATCCTTTCTACGCACGCCGCCATTTGAGGATACAAAGCTCGAGTTAGCCAGCTGATTGTTTTTGTATAATATGCTGTGATGCTGTGATTTTACGTAGAATCCGATCCGAATATTCAATAATATACAGGGTATTCCATTTAAAAAAATTTGGACCACGACCAGCTTTTCTGAAACACCCTTTATATGCGAAAGTAAGTTTTAAAAAAAAATGTTTCAACTAGAAAACCAAAACTTCTTTCTAAAATGTCAAAAAGGAAAGATAGAGGGAACATTTATAAACAATGGCACTACGTTACAATGGCACTTACGTCACGGAAAGTTGAGTCGGTGGCTGGGTTCGGTAATTGCATCTACGAGCAAAAAGAGCGAATTTTGACCGACGTCACGTGATCACTTATTCACCACTTATCTTTTTTCACGTGTCAAATCACGTGACTTCTGTAAAATTTTGCTCATTATGCTCGCAGACGCAATTCCTATTGCCGAATCAGCCGGTGATTCACCGAGTTTCCGTTATCCCGGTTTGATGGAACTTTTGACTGAGGCGTGTTCACAATAGAAATATGGAACTCTTGACTGGAGCGGGTTCACAATAACCGGCGGGGCGTGTTCACATTATAATAGTTGTAAAATAGTATTTAATTACCTACTCGGAAACTTGCCTTTTGACTTATTTTTTTTTTCATTTTTTTTTTCACTTTGCCTATTTTGGCGCCTCTGTGCCAGCTGCGCCCTGGGGGGAGGCTCCCCCGTCTCCCCCCTGTTGGCTACGCCCCTGAAACTGGTGATATCAACCATTGAAAAAGTATGTTTGGTCTAACCAATGTAAGAGATCTCAGAGAGAAATGTTCAGTCATAGATGCAAAATTAACTGTCCGTTTTAACTGATACCACTATTGCTATCTCCGAAACAGGAGGTATGGGGTCGGGTAAATTAAATAAAATGGCATAATTTAATATCCATTGGAGGTAAATAACAGGGTTGCCAATTTTTTTATTTATTTCCGAGATATAAAGTAAAATGCCTCTGAGGTAAAATGTAAACACAACTAGAAGCTGTGTGAAGATAAAAGATAACAATGACGCCATTTTGTAGAGAAGAAAGAATCTTGGATTTTTTGCATTGAACACTTTTTTCTAAAGTTGATAGATTTTGAAATATTCATTAAATAAGTTTTAAACGTTTTTTACATTTCCCTTATCTCGAAAACGTACAAAGATTTGGCAACCCTGTGAACTTACCTTCAATGAATAAAAAAAAAAGTTTGCCACTTCTATCTAATTTCACCGACCTCATCCATCTTACCGTTTCAGAGATAGCAATAGTGGTACCTATCACTTAAAACGGACACCCTGTATAAAGAAAAATTTAAAACATATATATACAGGGTGTCCCACGAGGTTTTTCCCAAATGATAACTTCGGAATGCATCATCGTATGTTCCATGTATAATTTTTCACCATTCTCTTCAACAAAGCCTTAACAAATATGGCATTGCCGATTTTGTAATTTAATTTTCTAACGAAAAATGCCATGAGTTACATTAAAAATTCGAAAGTTGACGTCACTTGACGGAAATTGAAGCGAAAATGGTGAAATTGGATGACAATGGTAGAAGCGCCACAAAAAGTTACCCAGATCGGGGCCGGTATTCTCGTTCTCCAAAAACGCTCACCGCTTTTCAGTCGCTCGGCACTTTCAATGTAAATTTGCATTTAAAGTGTCGAGCGACTAGAAAGCGGTGAGCGTTTTTGAGAACCAGAATACCGGCCCAGATCCTCAAAATTTCATTAATATTGGATGACGCGTTCCGAAGTTATTACCTGAGAAAAAAGTCGTGGGACACCCTGTATAAAAGATGGGCTCCGGGAAAATCTATGCGGGGGGGCCCCGGATTTGAAGTTACGCTACTGTATCGACACGTAAAGTAGACAATGAAAGTCTACGTGTAGACACACATTCCTGCAGATCTGTTTGTATTTTACACTTTAAATATAAAACCAAAATGGTGGACGTAACTGTACGTAATATGGATGTTTAAATATGTACCTACATAAGACATACAAAAGTGTACGTCTTATGTACGTTCTGAATAGGTCATAATATGGACGTACGGACGTAAATATGACATAAAATGGACGTATTATGTATGTAGTGTGTTTGCTGGGCTGTTCCAACCGACATGAAAACCGTTCTAGAACCAGTAATTTCCTTTTGCCCACCTATTTTTCAATAAGTTGAATGTTTATCCTACTTGACAAATGAATTGATCGACTGGAAATTACCGTTCTAGAACGGTTCTCATGTCGGTTGAAACAGAGCTTATATCACAAATAAATAATAAAAATAATTTGGAAGCATGGAATGATGTGACAAATTCGTCAACAGAGTAAATACATCTATCTATGAGATAAGATTTTAATAGGCAGATAATTAAATATTTTCAACCCAAGGCAGTAGGGTGATTTTTGCGTTATTGTACAGGGTGCTGCAATTTGGACTGTTTTAACAGGAAAAACATACTTCCAGACCAGATAGAGGAAAATTGACTCAGATGTCATGGAATTGATTTTCGAGAAACGTCGATTGTCAAAAACCGTATCGCGATATCTTCAATGGTACTATTAATACAGGACGATTTTGAATGGTCGATTTATATTATGAAAAATAATTATAAGTTTTTTATTTACCATTTTTTTTTTGTAAAAATATTTTGGCGATACTTTTTTGAGCACAATCCAGTGTTGTACTCTTTTTTTTTCTATTTTGTTCCGATTTCGAGATATCGGTCAAAGTCCGATATTTTCAAATAAAACACCCTATAACAGTTTTCGAGAAAAAAAAATTACATCTGTTTCAGTCATAAGAAACAATGTGTCAGAAAGAGACCTTCTTCATTTTCTTTACACATATAAAATCTTTTTCTAACACATTGGTCCTTAACATTGGTCCTTATGACAAAAACAGATATATTTTTTTTCTCTAAAACTGTTAAGATAAACCTATCGAACCTTATATCATTGGGATCAGCAATCATCAATTTTGTGTTGAATTAGACTGGTCTGTCCGGTTTGATTATCTATCACAAATACGTCTGCTTCTTTCAAGATGAAATCTGTGGCTTCTTGAAGTCTATCTGGATCGAGATGTTTTCATGATTTCGCCAAAGTCTGTATCAAGGTGTGTGTATCCAATTTCGATTTTTCAAAATGTCGCTTATACAGTTCGATATTTGCTTGACTGGTTCGAGAGTTCCAATAATATCTTCTTCTTTCATTTTTACTGTTTCAGAAGAAACATTGGCAATTTTTATAATAATGTCTCCATTTGTTCTTACTAGAGTCTTTCTAAGGAGAAATCTTTCTAGTATATCTTCAATAAAATTATGTGTTAGTCCAACGCACCACCCAGAGTTTGTTTCCAGTTTTCCGCAAATGATCTTCTCAGTACTTCCAGGAATCCTCACTGGAGTTGTGGCCAGGATCTTAACAGTTTGGGGTTCTTCTTATGTAGTTAGGACAAATTATTCATTACCAAATTTAAGGATGCTCATAGAAGGATCGAAAGAGAAACCATGTTGGCCGATCAAATCCATTCCAATAAAATAATCACCATAAATTAAATATAAAAACACAATTTATTTAAAAAAAAATCATGTACAGCGCCGCGGTAGAAGTGAAACTTCTTGAAAACTATCCCCCCTCAAAGACGAAGGGAAACGCGCATCTGAAGGTACCTCTCAAGGATATCGGCGCTTGACAATCTTTGTGCTTATAATCCTTGATTTGTGGCAATCAATGGCTGTTTTTCTCTGTCTCTAATATCATTTTTGATAGATAGATTTATTAAGACAATAAGCACTGCTGCTGTACGTCATCAATTACATGTAAAAAATACAATTAAAAAGCAACATTAAAATGAAATAAATAAAATAAAAAAAGTATAAAAACACAAGTTACAATATAAAAAATATACAAAACACTGTAACAAATTTAAACAAACTAGATAAAGTCCTTAGGTAACATTGTATTCGTCATGTATTCGTTGAAACTATAATTGGCCCTTCCTTCCAAGTAAATTCTGACTGACCGCTCGAACTTTTTCTGTTGTCTGATTTCTTTGACTTGCGGTGGTAGCTTATTATAGAACAGTTTTCCCATGTGTAGGAATGTATTTTTGGTCAGGGTAAGGCGGGATGAAGGAGTCTGGAGGCCATTCATTTGGCGAGTTCTATAGGGATGTATATCTGTGCGTCGTTCTGCGTCATTTCGGTGTTTATGCCAGTATCGAATGTTTTCAAAGATGCAAAGGTCGTAGAAAGTTAGTATTTTCAGCTCTTTGAACAATGGCCTGCAATGGATTCTCTGATTGTATATTCCTTTGAGCAAGCGAACTGCTCTTTTCTGTAATAAGAATATAATTTCTGTATTAACTGATGTAGAGAGACCCCAGTAGAGAATTCCATATCGCATGTGGCTTTCGAAAAGAGAGTAATATATTTGAGTTGCCACAGCCGGTCAAAGATTTTTCCAGGAAGTGTTTATTACAAATAGCCCCGATGATACTTTCTTTGCCACAGCCGCTACATGTACATCCCATAATATTTTAATAATTTTAATATAAGTGCTGACATAATGATAGTTCACGGATATAATCAAAAATAATCACAATACGCAGTGATAATAATAGTATAACAAAAAGGAAACGCGCATCTGTAGTGATGTCACAAGGGTATCGGCGCTTGTCAATAATAGGCAATCCTCTTTGCGCTTATTGGTTTGTTGTCAATCAATAGCTGTCGTTCTCCATCTCTTCACGTTATATTTTTCTTCTCTCTCGAGTAACGAAATTTGCCCGTAACGCGTCTTTCATATCACTCTCCATTGTGGTCCAAATATCAGAATGCCGCCTAAGAAGTTTCACTTCAAAAAAATCTGAAACTATTTGAGTTTTCTCCATTTTGTTCTACTTCCCCTTTCATGTCCTTTTTTATTGCTTCCACTTATAATTTTTCCTTATTCGTTCGTTATGATTCCATAAGTGCACATTCAATGCTTCTGACATAGTGATTCCATTTATCCTGCATCCTACATCAGCTGTCCATTTTCATACGTTAGGGAGACAAATAGCACAGCTTCGAGCTGCAACCCTCTGGACTTATTAATAAAATTCTTTCTAGCCGCAAAAAGTAATTAAAATCAAATCCATATACGCACTTTAATTTTCGACGACCAGCTAATAGAGTAGGTATATGGTATGAAGGGGGCTACACGCGTTTCTGGCAGCCTCTAAGAGCCCTATGCCGCCACAAAACGCCACTACCAAAGAATTTTCACCCCCCAATCTTATGATGGCATCGGGGGAGCAGAGTGAATTTGCGGTCGGACACGTGCGGGGGCGGACACGTGTCTAGTGGGTGGCCAATATTGAAAATTGCATAATTTGGATCATCAAGCAGCCGTACATGTGTGTGCATCAATCGGATGAGTTTATTTGATATACGAAAAAGGCCAGAATCAAAAGTTATTTTATGGCAGCTATTTTGTTGATGATATTTATGAATGTTTTGGATATGGTACCAAGGTTCATCAGTTGACCACCTGTTGTTGTTTCGGTGACCAAAAGACTGCTGAATTTTATATTTCCATTTTTATCCACAAAAATCCAGGCAATAATCAAAAAAGTGCTTTCTCAACTTCTCAACTGTTTTATCAACATAACCTTAACTCTCCTTTTCTTCTCCAAAATACTACTGACGCCACCTTTATAGGCGTTATAAGAAATGCATTACTTATAATATATTCTAGGATCATTTCAACTTATAGTCTAATCACCTTATTATTATAAATAATAACTCACGTCCTTAATCCGTTTGTAGATTTTCCCATCTTATTTTGATGAATCAAATTCCGTATCAAAAATGTAATGCCAACATAAAAATCTTATTATTCAATATTTATACCTGCTGCTCGGAAAATTTAATATTTATTCCCGCAGGGGTACAAACCTAATAAAAATCGTGGCCGGTTTTCGTCTCAAAATTGCGGCACCGCCAAATTTACATGAAAAACAGTGCCGGGCTGTCTAGGCTATAGAGGCTATATATACGGGTCCGGGAGAAATGCGGAATGGCATAGAGTAGTTCTTTAGGTATGCCAGCAATGCGCAGGAAGGAATGTCGGTTTCATTTTTGGCCTCATAAATCAGAGAGGGAATCGCTTTAATAAAACGGCCCTCGTGTGCCGCAGATTTGTTCTGCGGGCGAAGTGAGCGGCCCATTTCCCAAGTTCCGAACATTTTAAAACATCGGAGATTTGTTTTAGTAGGGGTGCATATTACAAACTATATATCTGTCAACATTATAACTACAAACAAGTTAACTTTTACAATTTCTTTTAACTTTTGCAGCAAATCGATCAAATAAAATCCCTTATATTTTTTTTCCGCAACTTATTTGGTTAACAAATCCCCTTACTAAAACTCCTCGAAAAAGATTTGTCCTCTCGAAATACCGCCGATTTCCAACCTCAAATATTTTTATATGTAGCACTTTGTCTAAAGGGACGTGTCGTATTTTTCATTACGTTTTTCGTTATGCTATGGGGGAGGGTAAAAAGTACAAGTCAGAGGATATGACAGAAGAAGCGCTACTTGATTTTTATGTTTGGCCTGTTAAAGTTTATAACCCTCGGCAATATTTCTTCGGGGAGGAAAATATTTTTCCGGGAATAAATACAAAGTAGCTCTTTCGCACGATGTGCTGAATCACACATCTTTAATATTTTATATTTCCTTTCTCGAAGGTTTCTTTGTGGAAAAAAATAATAAAATAGTGCAACATAAATATACGCACCCTTCAAAGTTATTTTCACTACATCATCATCCCTAATTAACCCGACGTTCGGAAACAGAAGGTGTGTATCTTAATTACCAGAAAAAAAAGTTTTTTAGCGCCCATCGGACGGATAGGAGGCGGTCCAGGTAACTTGCAAGAAGATCAATTCTGATTATAAATTGTGAAAATCATCGTCATCAAGTAATACACCCGTGACAGTGTTGATTGCCTCCTTCAAACCGATCAATTTGGTTCGGTGGGTCGAAAAATATCCAATAAAAGGTTCACACGCGCGTTAACCGATATTCGATCGTCGGATCGTGAGCTGAAAAAGAATAAAAAACTGAAAAATTGTGTTGTGTTCATAAACTTGTTGGAATGTAACTCATTTTAATTAGAACACTCTGCATTTTTTTGTGTGTTACGATTTCATTATTATTATCAATCAGCATCCACTGCTGAACATACACATAGGCCTCCCTTAGAGTGTTCCTCGATCTTCTTTGATCCTGTGTTGTGCCCATCCAGTTACTCTCGGTGCTTTCCAGGTCATCACTCCACTTCATTGGAGGAAGGCCTCGGAATCTCAAGACGTCCTGGTGTGGTCTTCACTCCAGAATTTTTTTTTATCCATCGACCGTCGGTCAATCTTGCCGCATGGCCAGCAGTTCCACTTCAATGTTGCTATTTTTTCAATTGCACCTCATAGATTTGGTACTCGATTTTTCAATGAAAAGCCCAGCATTGCCCTCTCCATCTTGCTCTGAGCCAGTCGTATCTTTTCAGAAGATTTTCTTATGTCATATTGTTTCTGCTCCATAAGTAATAATGCTGAGGATTTGGTATACTTTACTACAGGATATGACTGAGCTTTCGAAATGCTGCCCAAGCAAGCCCTGTTCGTCTGGTATTTCGCAAGTTTAGGGGTGGTTTCTACCCTTAAGAGGGTGAATTATTATTATTATTTTTTCCAAGAACGTGACTCTCGCTTCGTGACAGTCTGATACATACAGTTTCGACCTCGGGCATCTGTCTTGTATGGCACTGTGGAGTCGCTCCACATCAATTAATTTTTTTCCTGGCTTCTGGACCGCTGTGGAGTGGTGTGGACCGTTCTGTTTTTTTAAGGTCGTCCCGATTTAATTCTTCTAGCCTCAGCAACGCTGTGAAGTTGATTTGGACTCTCCTGCCTTTTAGCACGATGTAGAGGTTCTACTAATCTCTGTTATGTATTTAGAATAGATTTTAGTTAAGTGTTTCGTTACGCAAGTTCGGATCTTTTTGTTTGACAATGTTTGTTCAACCCGTTGATATTTATGTACTTTTGAAGTAGAAAGTTAGTATAGTGGTTCATGCACTAACAAAAGAAAATTGTTTGTATTATGATCATTATTCTGTTTCCTAGTGACAATATAGTTTGCATAAAAAAGCAGCAGCTAAGTCTGAACAAAGAGTTTGATTGATTCTAATTTAAAACTTTACATTTGGCGATGAGGTATGGGATCATTAATTGGGTCGATTGAGCCCTATCACCCCAGTAGTGCAGGGTCCAGTTTTGAAGGTTACTTGGAAAGAATGAGGCATCTTTTCATTGTCAATGAGGTTCCAGATGGTCGTAAGTTGAGTTATTTTATCACATTATGTTGTGGACAGAGCTATGATATTCTGAAAAATCTGGTTGCTCCCCGCAATCAATCGAATCTTATATATGACGAAGCCGTAGAGGTGCTTAAAAGGCATTTTTCACCCCCCGATTGGTCGTTGCAGAACGTTTTAAATCCTACAAGCTGCAACAATCAGACAATGAGTCGGTGTCTAATTTTACTGCAAGACTTAGAAATGCTTCACAGCACTGTGATTTCAATTCATTTTTGGATGGTGCATTGAGAGATAAATTGATTTGTGGTCTTGTGCAAAAAGATATTCAAAAAAAATTGTTAAGCACAGAAAAATTAACTTTTTCTGAGGCTTGTAGAACTGCTGTGGCCATGGAAGCTATGGTTTCCGAGTTGAAGCAGTTATATATAGCTGAACAGAAGCCAGAACAATATGTTAATGCATTAAAGGAGAAATTCCATCAATGTTATCGATGCGGACGATTCCACAATCCAACGTCTTGTCCAGTGGCCAAGTGGAATTGTCGGAGCTGTGACAAGCAGGGCCACATTGAAGAGTATGCCGCAAGAAGACGAGCGTCAAGACTTCCTTTGAAGATCAGCAACCTACAGTTGATGTTGAACTGGATGATACAGATGTTATTGACTTAGTCGAACACCAGGTAAACTATGCTAATAATACATTAGTTAAAACTGTATATATTGAGGGGATTAAAATTCAAATGGAGGTAGATACTGGGGCAAGCGTTACAGCGTTGTCAGAAATTGAGTACAGGGAAAAGTTTTCACAAATTACTTTAAATGAATGTTCAACTATCATAAGGACTGTTGCTGGAGATGTACTTTTTATAATAGGGTAAAGTGGGGTAGGTTCGGACATGGGGCACCTCCGGACATTTTAAATTTACCGCCTTCCAAAACTAAACGTGTTTCGGCATTTTAACAGTTGGTACCAGTGCCTGCTCCATATCGCCAGACATAATTTCGTGCCGGTATCTTGAGAAATTTGGGAGTGATCACCGGAAATACATAAATAGTGACCCCAACTAAGTATTATGTCCTCTACTCGTAAGATTTTGCAGGATTTGGTGATGTAATTTTTAAGTTTTAAACGGGTATACGTACAAAGTATGATAGTTTCACACAACATAAGCTATATTTCAAGAATCGACAAGACATGATTTTCAGTTTTTTTGTTTTTTTTTACATTTTGTACATGTGTGGCAGATACGGACAGAACAGGGTAGGGCATATTCGGACTATCAACTTCTCAGGCTGGGAATGCTCGCATAGATAAATTTTTAAAATTCAACGTAAATTTCAGTTCTTTCAATCTAAAATAAATTCAAAGTTCATAGGTTTGTAGGTTTGGAGCTCCTTTAAACTATAAGTTTTGATGTTTAGATTGATGCTAAATTATTTAAAATATACCTGTCAAAAAATGAACTATTTATAAAGTATGTGTCCGGAGTTACCCCATACGTGTCCAAAACTGCCCCACCGTGGGGAACCTTCGGACAAATGGCAACTTTTTTTTTTTAAATTTCACGAAAAACGGTGCTAGTTTTTTCTGAAATTGCTATGGTATTGGTTTAAAAACATATGATGCAATGTATTTGCATTTTTAGAACATTTAGTTTAGTTTAGCTAAAATATAAGTTCGGTATCATCTTAACCAAACCCGTCCAAACCTGCCCCACTCTAACCTAATTGGTAAAAATTTTGTTTCTGTCAGGTTGAATGATCATTCAGGGGTAAGTCATAAGTTATAGTTGATGGTTGTAAGATCAACAAAACATTTTATTGGCTTAATGGGAAGGGGCTGGCTAGAAATTTTGTTCCCAAATTGTAGATTTTCTTTGTGTCCAATTATTGACAGTTGTGATAATATAATTAATTATGATCCTTTCATTTCCAGATTAAATAAAAATTACCCTAATGTATTCAGCTTAAATGGAGTTATCAAAGGTATCAAGGCACAGATGGTTCTTAAGGATAATGATACACCGGTATTTCATAAAGCATACTCTGTACCTTATGCACTCAAACCAGTGGGTTATCAGGAGCTAGACGATATGGTGAAAAAAGGGATTTTGACACCTGTGAGGTATGCTGAATGGGCAAGCCCCATAGTAGTTATCCTTCAAAAAGATGGAAAAAAGAGTTTGTGTTGATCTTAAAGTAACGTTAAATAGATATCTTCAGATGGATTACTTTCCCCTACATTTGGTAGAGGATGTTATAAATGCAATGTCTGATGGTGAGCATTTTTGTGTGATTGATTTGAGTAACGTTTATTTACAACTGGGAGTTGAAGAAAAATCGAAAAATTTGTTAGTAATTAATTAATACCAACAGGGGATTGTTTCGCTATAATACTTTACCTTTTGGGGTTAAATGTGCTCCAGCTCAATTTCAAGGTGCTATGGATAAAATTATACAAGGTTTAGTTGAAACAGCATGTTATTTAGATGATGTTATTGTTTCTGGTAAAACCCTGGAGGAGTGTGAGAAGAATGTGGTTTGTTTATTCAAAAGATAGAGTTAAAAGTAAGGGCAAACAAAGATAAATGCAATTTTTTTTATGAGGAAATAGATTTCCTTGGATTAACATTAAGTGGTAAAGGAATTAAACCACTTGCTTCTAAGGTAGATGCAATCCTCAAAGCTCCAATTCCAAAAGATCTCACGCAGTTGCGTTCCTATTTAGGTTTGATTAATTTTTACAGGAAGTTCATTCCTATGATTCCAGTAATTCTACGTCCATTTTTTGATTTAGAAAAAAAAAATACTCCATTTGTATGGTCTCCAAGGTTAGAGAATGCCTTCGATGAAAGTAAGAAAATGTTAGTTGGTAGCAACATATTAACCCACTATAAACCAAAGTTACCTATTGTAATTTCCACTGATGCCTCTCCATATGGAGTAGGAGGAGTGCTAAGTCACATTATTGATAATGAGGAAAAACCAATTCACATTAAGTAGTGCTCAACAGAACTATTCACAAATTGACAAAGAGGCAATAATTTTTTCCGTTCCAAAATTACATAAATTTATTTATGGTCGTAAATTCGTTCTGCATACAGATCATCAGCCACTGAAGGCACTTTTCGGGTCTAAATCTGGGATCCCTATTTTAGCTGCGGCTAGGACGCAACGTTGGGCTCTTCAGTTAGCTGTTTACAATTATGACATTGAATATAAAAACCATCAGAAATAGCTGTAGCAGATGCCCTTTGTACGTTACCCTTAAAAGATGAGATTTCAGATAGAGTATGCTCCCTATCAGATTTTTACCACCTTCTCTTGTCAGCTCTTGAATACACTTTTCAAGATAAACTCCCAAAACGTGTATGTCTGTTTACTAAAACTGGCTAGCCATCCCATAATGTTGAACCCAGTCTAAAACCTTTCTTTCAAAAAAAAAATGGAATAAACTTAGTTGTTTATTGTGGGGCAATGGAATAATTATTCCATTTCAATTGCGCCCCGCTGTTCTAGATTTTCCTATTACATAATCAACATATTGGCATGGTTTGCATGAAAATGTTGGCTAGAGCTGAAGTGTGGTGGCCACTGCTAGATACTGATACAGAGCAGTTTGTGAGACACTGTGAACCTTGTCAAATTTATTCTTGGCTTCCTATCCACTCTTTGGCTCCTTGGCCAAAAACCAATAGAAATTTTGAACGAATTCACATTGAATATTTAAAAAAAAAATACCTACTTTCTGTTGATTTTTGAAACTCATTGTAAATGGTTGGATTCTTACATTATACCTTCTCTATTATACCATTCAAAAATTACGCCATTGTTTTTCGGTACTAGGTTTTCCAGAAGAAATAGTATCTGATAATGGTCCTCCTTTCAACGGTGAGGTATACAAAAGATTTTGTGCTGATAATGGTATTAAATGTACTTTTTCACCCCCTAACCATCCACAATCCAATGGGTCTGCAGAGAAACAGGTTTCTACTATCAAGAGAACTTTGGACAAAGTTCTTTCTGAAAATAATAAATTGCCTTTACAACACTGTTTGGATAATTTTCTGTTTTCTTAAAGAAATACCCCTTGTCACAGAATATATAGGTACCTATATATTCTGTGCCCTTGTATAACAGTAACTGGTCAAAAACCCTCAGAACTGAAGTGCTTAGTCAAACTACATACTACATATTTGGTTTCGGTGAATGGTGGGGTCAAATTTATGCATGTAGATCAGTTAAAACCCTTCTTCCAGACGGAAAGTGATCCTTCTGTTGCCTCGAAATCATGTCATCCTACTATCAACGATAATTCTCAGTCTTTTGATGGGGCTGGCAAAGATGCTTGCTTTGTCGAGACGCCTCCATTAATTGATAATCAAACTTTTGAGACACTGATGGATAGTAATAACTGCAACGTTCCTGATAGCCACTCTTCACCAATTATACGAAATAATTTTAGTCCAGAGTGTTCAAAATCAATAATCGTATCCCTGCAGATGAGACCCTTTGCTCAGTTAATGCTCCTTTAATGAATCCAATTAGACATGATAGTAGTCTGCAATATACGACTAGAACAGGTAGAACTGTCAAACCTCCTTTGAGGTTAAACTTATAGAATTATTATTTCCTTCTGTAGATTTAAATCACTTTTGTACAATGTTTTCTTTATTACTTCTTTTAATAGGTATCCGCTTGTTTGGGGAGAAGTGTTATGTATTTAGAATAGATTTTAGTTTAGTGTTTAGTTAGGCAAGTCCGGATCTGTTTGTTTGACAATGTTTGTTTAACCCGTTGACATTTATGAACTTTTGAAGTAGAAAGTTAGTCTAGTTGTTCATGCATTAACAAAAGAAAATCGTTTGTATTTTGATTATTATTCTATTTCCTAGTGACAATATAGTTTACATAAAAAAAGCAGCAGCAAAGTCTGAACAAAGAGTTTGATTGATTCTAATTTAAAACATTACAGAAGCTTTCCCCGGCTTGTACAGGAGTCGTTTTGGATTGCCTTGGCTAAACTTTTGGGACCGTGCATATGGAAAGTAGGTATATTTTAATGCAACGACTTTCTTTCTCGCCCTAATTAGAAATTTTTTTGGCTCCTGCAGCTCTAGGGAGTGAATTTGGTCTTCTTTGCAGCGGTGGTAAAGTGGACTAGGACTTTTCTAGCTTGTAAGTCAGTTTGAATTAGTTCTCCTGGTTTTTGAAGCGCTGTATGGTGTAAATTCGGACGCTCCTGGCTTGTAGGGTAGAGCCCTGATTGGTCTAACTAACTACTACTCTTGAATTGAGAAACGGATATTGACAAATAGCCGGTAATAAAAGACAGAAATAAATCTATCAGCTCTGCATAAACGCAACCTCGAATCCATCACACGTCAGTCGATTTAATTACAAAATTTCGAAACTCCACGCCCAGTCAAAAAAGCCGAGCAAAAAGAAGAAAATTCAAATTAATTCCGAGATGATGGGGGGGCAAAAGGAATTTTCAATCAAGATCCCGACCTGAAGGAGCTTCAAAAAACAAACTAGAATCGTAATTTCCCCAATTTTGTTTTAAACTTTCCACATTCGCGAGTCGTAAACTGTCGCCGCCAGTTACCGCCCGTTTTTGGCGGCGCTGAGCAGCGTCGGGACGTCGCCGTGGCAACGCGGCGCGGATTTCGCGTCGCCTTGGATACGGCACCGTGGCGGTCGGTGTCGCGTCGCGACGCTGCGAAAACATTCGTATACCCGATTCGACCCAATGTAACTTTTCGATTATCAACAAAAGCTATATCCAAGTATTATTAAATAAATAAAATTGAATTTGCCAAATGTTTCATTTTGGTATAACTTTAAACTTCTAGAGCAAAGTGCAATAGAGAAAGCGCAGATCAACCTGGAAGCATATAAGAATTAGCTAAGTACTTTCTATGTCCACACACAAAATTTTTATGACCTGGCTTACGTCACAATAGCGATTTTTATTCGTTCCGCTTCCTGTTTCTCTGGGCAAAAAGTATTATCGTGGCACTAACATTGACGTCGTAGACCCCCGAACTAAAAGGGGTCGAGTTTTGGGGATGCCTACCCCCCCAGTCTAGCTATATAGCTATAGCAGGGGCTTGCGGATACATTAGATGGACTTCCGGCATCGTGGCGCTGTCGCCGATGGAGCGGAACGGGCTTCAATGCAACTCTCATGCATATACATACGGCTCTCTTCCGGCCGAAGAGGGCGCGCCGGATTCAGCCGAGTGGAAGTTTTGGGGACCCACGACAAAAATGACGACCGAAACGGTCGTTTTTCTTAAATTTATGCCTCACAGTTCCAGCTTATACTATTACAGTATTTTGCATCATCAAAATCAAAGTAATTTTTCAAATTCACAACTGCGAATAAAACTCAACAAGCAATTTTCATATGAACATAAGTAAGCAAGGTATAGAACTGAGTATGATGGAACTATATTATAGACATTTCATTCCGTTTTGATGACTTTCTTGTAGACCCTCAAGACCTAAGTGTTGTTGTAGTGATGTAGAGAACACTATTAGGTGATCTAGATATACAAAGCATTTAATTTTGGAGTCCGCGTAGAATGTTGCTGGTGCGTTTTTTAAACCGAATGGCATGCAAAAAAACTCGTAGTGGTCATTTTCTGTGTTGAAAGCGCAGGAAAATGTAGCAACTGCAGCGCAATTTGGTATCAAATCTAGTTCTAACCAAAAGTGCTATGTGCTATTTACTTTTTTCTAATTTCTTGTTGTATTATGGAATTGGGATTGGGCTTCTTTTGGCAACGGTGCAAAAAAGCAAAACTGAAATCAACATCCCAAATTTTGTAAATTTCTTTCAATAATCAAAATCAATGTGATTTTTTAAATTCACAACTGCGAATAAAACTCAACAATCAATTATAATATGAACATAAGTAAGCAAGGTATAGAACTGAGTATGATGGAACTATATTATAGACATTTCATTCCGTTTTGATGACTTTCTTGTAGACCCTCAAGACCTAAGTGTTGTTGTAGTGATGTAGAGAACACTATTATGTGATCTAGATATACAAAGCATTTAATTTTGGAGTCCGCGTAAAATGTTGCTGGTGCGTTTTTTAAACCGAATGGCATGCAAAAAAAACTCGTAGTGGCCATTTTCTGTGTTGAAAGCGCAGGAAAATGTAGCAACTGCAGCGCAATTTGGTATCAAATCTAGTTCTAACCAAAAGTGCTATGTGCTATTTACTTTTTTCTAATTTCTTGTTGTATTGTGGAATTGGAATTGAGCTTCTTTTGGCAACAGTGCAAAAAAGCAAAACTGAAATCAACATCCCAAATTTTGTAAATTTCTTTGAATCATCAAAATCAAAGTGATTTTTTAAATTCACAACTGCGAATAAAACTCAACAATCAATTATAATATGAACATAAGTAAGCAAGGTATAGAACTGGGTATGATGGAACTATATTATAGACATTTCATTCCGTTTTGATGACTTTCTTGTAGATCCTCAAGACATAAGTGTTGTTGTAGTGATGTAGAGAACACTATTATGTGATCTAGATATACAAAGCATTTAATTTTGGAGACCGCGTAGAATGTTGCTGGTGCGTTTTTTAAACCGAATGGCATACAAAAAACTCATAGTGGCCATTCTCTGTGTTGAAAGCGCAGGGAAAATGTAGCAACTGCAGCGCAATTTGGTATCAAATCTAGTTCTAACCAAAAGTGCTATTTACTTTTTTCTAATTTCTTGTTGTATCGTGGAACTGAAATTGAGCTTCTTTTGGGAACAGTGCAAAAAAGCATCCCGAATTTTGAGCCCGTTTTGGAGAAAATGGCGCGTATTGTTGGATATGTTTTTAGGTTATAAATTTGTTTTGGAAAAAGGGATACATTTATTCAATTGGCAGATTATGTAGTATGAGAGAGGAAGACTGAGAAATATCTAATAAGTTATTGAGGCAAACAAAATTGTTGCATTAAAAAATCAAATCCTCCCTATCTTAGTAAAAATTACCCCTTGCGGTCTGTCCCGCGATTAAAATATCGAAGCATATTGCCGCGCTCATCAACTGTCGTATTATAAAGTATGCGATAGGATGTAAACAGCACAGCAACGCCAGCCCAACGGAGCGTTGTCGGTCTCCCTAGGGATTTTCAACCCCCTCGATGCTCGAAAGTTGAAGGGGGTCGGAATCAGCGGAGCAGCCCTCGGCAGCAGGGATTTGAGGTCACCACTGTCGATCCTCATCATCGAGTCATAGCCTTGATTTTCAATTCAATTTACACTATTAAACGTGCATTTTATTAGAGCACGCCCGAGGGAACCGAACGTGGCGAGAGTTATTCAAATTTTCTTTTTTTTTTAGGGTGAAGCCTGACTTTTTCGGGGCTTAGATTAGAAGAGGGGAGTGGGAGGTAAGTAACTCGGGATATGCATATTTAAAACGCGCAATTTTATCTCGGATTTAATGCATCGAATGACTTTATTACAGTTTTTGAGTATTTTTATCCTTTCCTATTTTATTTGGTGAATTTTCTCTAACATGCTATAATGTCATAAGTACTAGAAATATGTTTGTTATTACTAAATTATAACATTTAAAATCGTTGAATCAATTTAAAATTCCTCACTCAACTCAAAATGTCCACTCTCTCCCTCATTCATATTAATAATAATTAAAAAACAATCGTTCTTAATGAAGGTACACACACAATGTTTACACATTTATGTATGCCAGCATGCAAACGACAGACTGAGACCGACAACCGAGGGCCTCCCAATAATCTAATTTGCGTTGCAAATTACTCAGTAGATTACCCTCGCAAATATTAGTTTTATTTCAATCAATATCAATATTTCTCGCTATTGGTTAAGCAAACTGATGGGGGTGAATTATTCAGTGAATTTTTTAGCACGGTGCGAGGGTGCTCGAAAGAATTTTTAGGTGGAATTTTGAAGTGCGGGCGGCAGGAAAGTTAAAAACAATTTTTATTTTTAAATCGTTTTGAACTTGATTTTTTTTGCATAGACCTAACAGCCTCAACCTTAAATAGGATACAAATCAACTTCGCGTGAGTGAAGTGAGGTTAAATATCTGGGAGTCATCTTGGATCAGAATCTTAGGTACTTGAAACCGACATCTTAAAAGAGTATCCGATCTGGCAATAACCACATACTAGATATGCCGGAGATTATTCAGCCAAATGATCTCTTGGTTAATTACAATGGCTATAAGACTCATGTAAAATAATAAAAATCATATGCCTTTTGAGTCATCGAGGTTCAGAAACAGTATCGAGTCCAGTCTGCAAATTTGAGCGTAAATTTATCGACAAGTGAATTAAGGTTTACTCAACTCACCATTGATCCTGGTTGACCACCTCACAGACATTTTTGGTGACCAACCCTCTGAAAACCACCTTTCCCCTGGACCGAGCTTAGTCAATTGCCCAGAAAGACCCTTAAGCGATTCATAACCTCAATCTCTTGGCTTGAATCGTGAAAACAGAGATTTTTAATTTTGGAGACTTGTCATCTTGAAGGATACTATTGAAAGCTAAGAAAGCAACTCGAGTATAGAAACATGTCAACCTAAGTCTACTTCTTAAGAATTTCGAACTCATGATAGATTATCAGAGGCTCTATTTGAGTGGTTTTTATATCATAAAGTACTTTCGTACAGGGCCGCAACTAGAAACTTCGGCGCCCGAGGCCAATTCAAATTTTGGCGCATATTACTAATTCTACCACTGTATAAAGATACAGGATGATCAATATTTAATCATCTCTATATAGTTTTTAACGTAGAAAATTTTTCACTAGAGCGGATAATAGGAAACAATTTTACCCACTGTAATTTGACTCAACAAAAATAAGCCAATGTATAAAGATACAGAGTGATCAATATTTTATTATTTCCGGCTCTTGTTGCGAATCTTCCACAAGAGCTGGTAATCGAGAACAATTCCACCACTGTGTAAAGATACCAGGTGATCAGGTTTTTATTATCCCCGGTTCTAAATATAGAAAATCTTCCACGAGAGCCGCTAAGAAAACAATTTTACCCACTGTAATTTGATTTAACAAAAATAAGCCACTGTATAAAGATACAGAGTCATAATTATTTTATTATTCCCGACTCTTGTAGGAAATCTTCCACGAAAGCTGGTAATAGAGAACAATTCCACCACTGTGTAAAGATACGGGGTGATCAATTTTTCATTATAGCTGGCTCTAAATAGAGAAAATCTTTCACGAAGGCCGGTAATAGAAAACAATTTTACCCACTGTAATTTGATTCAACAAAAATAAACCACTGTATAAAACTACAGAGTGATCAATATTTTATTATTTCCGGCTCTTGTGGCAAATCTTCCACGAAAGCTGGTAATAGAGAACAATTCCACCGCTGTGTAAAGATACAGGGTGATCAATTTTTCATTATACCTGGCTCTAAATAGAGAAAATCTTGCACGTGAGCCGATAATAGAAAACAATTTTACCCACTGTAATTTGACTCAACAAAAATAAGTCACTCTATAAAGATACAGAGTGTTTATTATTTTATTATTTCCGGCTCTTGTTGGGAATCTTCCACAAAGGCTGGTAATCGAGAACAATTCCACCACTGTGTAAAGATACGGAGTGATCAATTTTCTATTATCCTTGGCTCTAAATATAGAAAATCTTTCACGAGAGCCGCTAATTGAAAACAATTTTACCCACTATAATTTGACTCAACAAAAATAAGCCACTGTATAAAAATACAAAGTGATCAATATTTTATCATTCCCGGCTCTTGTAGACAATCTTGTATGAAATCTGGTAATTGAAAAGAATTTCATCATTGTGTAAAGATAGGGGGTGATCAGGTTTTTATTGTCCCCGGCTCTAAATATAGAAAATCTTTCACGAGAGCCGCTAATAGGAAACAATTTTACCCACTGTAATTTGACTCAATAAAAATAAGCCACTGTATAAAGATATAGAGTGATCAATATTTTATTATTCCCGGCTCTTGTAGGAAATCTTCCACGAAAGCTGATAATAGAGAACAATTCCACCACTGTGTAAAAATCCGTGGTGATCAATTTTTCATTATCGCCGGCTCTAAATATAGAAAATCTTTCACGAAAGCCACTAATAGAAAACAATTTTACCCACTGTTATCTGACTCAACAAAAATAAGCCACTGTATACCTAAAGATACAGAGTGATCAATATTCTATTATTTCCGGCTCTTGTAGGAAATCTGGTACGAAATCTGGTAATCGAAAACAATTCCACCACTATGTGTAAAAATACAGGGTGATCAATTTTTTATTATCCCTGACTGTAAATAGAGAAAATCTTTCACGACAGCCGCTAATAGAAAACAATTTTACCCACTGTAATTTGACTCAACTAAAATAAGCCACTGTATAAAAATACAGAGTGATCAATATTTTATCATTCCCGGCTCTTGTAGGAAATCTTGTGCGAATTCTGGCAATCGAAAACAATTCCAACACTGATGTGTATAAAGATACGGGGTGGGGTGATCAATTTTCTATTATCCCTGACTCTAAATAGAGAAAATCTTCCACGACAGCCGCTAATAGAAAACAATTTTACCCACTGTAATTTGACTCAACAAAAATAAGCCACTGTATAAAGATACAAAGTGATCAATATTTTATTATTCCCGGCTCTTGTAGGAAATGTTCTATGAAAGTTGGTAATAGAGGACAATTCCACCACAGTGTAAAGATACAGAGTGATCAATATTTGATTATCCCCGGCTCTAAATATAGAAAATCATCCACGACAGCCGCTAATAGAAAACAATTTTACCCACTGTAATTTGATTCAACAAAAATAAGCCACTGTATAAAGATACACAGTGATCAATATTTTATCATTCCCGGCTCCTGTAGGAAATCTTCCACGAAAGCTGGTAAAAGAACAATTCCACCACTGTGCAAAGATACGGGGTGATAAATTTTTTATTATCCCTGATTCTAAGGGCCAAATTATGGACCAACTGGTAAGTGTCTGGTTGTTACCTAGCAGGTACTTTCTATGCTCTAGATAATAGAAAGTACCTGCTAGGTAACAACCAGACACTAACCAGTTGGTCCATAATTTGGCCCTAAATAGAGAAAATCTTTCACGAGAGCCGCTAATAGAAAACAATTTTACTCACTGTAATTTGACTCAACAAAAATAAGCCACTGTATAAAGATACAGAGTGATCAATATTTTATTATTCCCGGCTCTTGTAGGAAATGTTCCATGAGAGTTGGTAATAGAGGACAATTCCACCACTGTGTAAAGATACAGAGTGATCAATATTTGATAATCCCTGGCTCTTAATGTAGAAAATCTTTCACGAAAGCCGCTAATAGAAAACAATTTTACCCACTGGAATTTGATTCATTTAGGGCCCGTTTATCAATAGAGGGTTACCCCATGAGTTACGGATAACCTTGGGTCAAAGTTGTGACAAGTTTCTATCCATCCAGGGCCAACTGCTAACCCAAAAGGTATTCGAGGAAAAAGTTACCGCGCTCTCACGGCAAGTTAGCGTATTTCACCCAGGGTTAACCTCAACATTTTCTTTTTGAATTTTTTTAAAAAGTGCTGGTTTTGGCTTAAATTTTGATATTGTGAAGGGATGGAGGACCTAGATTTTAATGATGATGATGGAGATGTTCTAGAATTTCTAGAACATGCATGAGCGACGCCTCTACCACAGGCACATAATGGTTCGGTCAAATTCTTTTGACGATTTTGACGACGTCGACTTCTTCGCACCTTTTCGCTTGCGAAAAGAAACAATTTTATTTGTTCTAGAACAAATCGAACATAGACTTGATTTTCCAACAAACCTATGTTTGTTGAGAATTCGAGTATATTGATTATGTTTAGTTTTACACAGAATACACGAAACCAAACTTTCCGCTAATGGGTATTCCCACCAAAGTAGCATGCGATGTACGACTTACTGCTAGAAAACAAGAAGCATGCTATTAGGGCTATTATTTTCGAACCTTTAGAAATATATGGTTGGTTTCACACCTGAGTGATTGGAACATGTAATAATATTTCAATAGTTTGCGACGTATTTTCAAGATGCACAAACGTTGTTTATAGATTTTTGATCGTAGAGGAGTGTCGATAAATAAGGTAGCACTGTGCAACTTTAGTATGAATGTAAACATGGAAAACGTAAGTTACAACGTGCTTCCTGCTTTCTAGCAGCAAGCCGCACGTCGCCTGCTAGTTTGGTATGAATGTGCGCCCATCTACGGAAACAAAAAAAAAAAACAAAAATAACAAAAATAAGTAAGGTTATGAGCCGAAAATGTCAAAAAAAGCAAAAAAAAAAAACAATAAAAGTGAGCTGGCAACGTTGCATAAGTAATGCCAACCTGCGAAGAACGCGAGAGTTGTTTACCAGCCCTGGGTTAAAAAAGCTTGGATAAACACCTTTCGACTTAACTAGGTAGTTAGCCCAGTTAGAGTTGACCCAGGGTCAGCAAACTCTGCGAGTTATCCCTTGATTGATAAATCGGCCCTTAAGGCTGTATATTGGTACTTTGTTACACCTCCACTCCACCCCCTAGTTGCGGCCCTGCTTATTTGTATGATTATCAGAAGTGGTAAGAACCTGATAACTCCTCACGTTATTTATATAATAGTCGACCCAGTAAATTGAAAAAAAATGATTATCATCAAAACTTATCCTCAAAAAGGTTCTTTTAATTTTTTTTTATAAACTCAGAGACGCATCGAAACGCTTGTTTGGGTTAACCCGAGTGAAATCGAGAGCTCGGGCCCTTATAATTGCGGTTGGTTTGGAATTCTTATTTGTAAAAGACGCGCTGGGGCTTTAAAGATCAAACATAACGACGTAGGTAGATGTAATATTAAAGGATCGCCTTGTAAAGAGGCCTGTTATTACACAAAAGGGCTTTTTGCTTCTTGTTATTCGGAGGTTTTTGTTTTTTGGGATCGTCTACTCGAGATACATCCATCTATTTAGAGGGGCACTTATTGCTTGACAAAATCAATTATTTGTAGTTTCCAAAAAAAAATACGAGCTTTGTTTGTACAAGAATGTATTAAATTAATTCATAGGGTCGAAGGTTTTTAATGGGAAAATACGAGCGAGCATATACGAGAGAATAAATCTAATTCCTGTTTTTGCCGGTGTACGGTAGATGACTGTTAAAAAAAAGGGCCGCCGAAACGAGAGAGGTTATTTAGAATTTTGAAATCGTAATCCTGTGTAACACAAGTAATAGGAAATGGTTAAAGACGTGAAAGAAGCGAATTTCGAAAGGACCTCACGTATGAGGCGATGCCGCTGCACGTATTCCGATACTAGACACCCTCACGCTTTCCTCTGCCCCCTTTTTTTTTGCTAAAAAGGCTCAGGAAGGAAGTTTTCTTTTAAATTAACTGAAATGGGTTTTTCGACGAATTAAATAAAATAGCGTATAAATTCGTTTACGATAATTACCTACACAAGTACGAGCGAATCGGCATCGTGCACAAGACAGAATCCGAAGAAGTCGAAGAATGTGTTTTATTGCCGCCCCCAAAGTCACAAGTCATCAAATGATCATCACGAATTCGGCCCGTCAAACCGCACAATTACGAAGCATCGTACGTCTTGGTTTATAGGTGTTTTGGTATAGGTATATACCAGAGGAATGGATTAGTTATTCGTTCAAGTAGATCGGTAAAATCAGAATTTTAGATTGATTTAAAACAAATAAGGATTATTTTCATCTTATCTGTTGTGTCAACTACTGAATGTTAAGTTAGGCTATCCAGGAATTTATTTAATATTCCCTAAAAAACAAAAATGTTTTTCTACGATCTTTGATCTAGGTCATGGTTATCATCCTCCAACTATCCACACTTAACATCTTTATGACTGTAAATTGTTCATCACTCCTGTGGGATTTTTCTTCCGTTCCAAATCGAAGATTTATAATAAGAACTTATTCACGATGATCGATTCTGAGATCTGTGTTGTTATGTAGCTTACCAGAATGATGTTTGATTTGAAAATCGTACCTACTTTGGCAAATTTTCCATTGAAAGCTGAATCACCAGAAGAAAAGTTGCAAGATTTCAGCCAGTCACGTTTAATTTTTTTTTTCTTCTGCAGTGGAAACATTTGTTTGGTGCACAAATTTCTTTGATTGCTTCTCTATATCTTTCGTATTTCTTCAAATAACTTTCGTTTCTCTTGTTGTATTGACACTTGGTTGAATCCATTATCACTGAAAGGACCCCGCACTTGGTCCATTGAAAATAGGTTTCGGTCAAACTGTCTGAATTTTTTATATGCTGTAGTTGTAAGTCTGTAGATCGAATTTTGTCAAAAAAACTGGGAGGGTCCTCGAGTAGCGCTTCGCGAGACCACAAGACTAGTCTTGGTTTTATCTTGGTCTTGGTAGCAAGACCAAGACCAAGACCGAGACCGAATAAATCTTCTCAAGACCAAGACTCTCTCTCGAGACTCTCGTCTAGGTCTTGGTCTTGGAAAGAAAAGTCGCGACTCAATATTCATGAAAATACGCAAATTTCTATAATCTTCTTTTAATGTCTTAATTGAATCAATCCATCAAATTTATTATTTTTTCAAATTCACGCGAGAGGGTTCTTGAAAACCTTCTGGCCTGAATGCTAAGGTAGGTAAGGTAGGCTTATTTTTATGGTTCAAATAAAAATTTATTTTTTTCCTCGGTACAGAATGGCAATTTTATGGTGTGTTTGTCAACTTTCCTGTTCCGTTAATAAAAATTCTAATAATTTAAGAATTGATAGTAATTTGTTCCTCTTAATGCGGTATTTTTTGACATAAAACGCTCTTGCTGGAAGAAATAGCATGGAAGAAGACCAAATGCCTGGTCGAAACGTCGGCATAATTTTTTCAGAGAGGGAGTTTTATTTTTTATTTCTGAAGTCCTAAATCCATTATCTCTGGTCTGTCGTTATATGGTATGTATATTTTGAAAATTTGGTAGGTATACATTTTTTTCAAGACTATCAAGACCAAGACCAAGACTATCAAGACCAAGACCAAGACTGCGCGAGTCTTGTCTTGGTCTTGAAATATCAAGACCAAGACCACGACCAAGACCGCATTTATTTTTCGAGATCAAGACCAAGACTGGTCAGTCTTGGTCTTGGTCGTGGTCTTGCGAAGCCCTATCCTCGAGCCGTTTAAGGGCTACGACCAGCCATAGGCGTGCGAATAAGAGTCCGATTGCAAACGTCGCCTTGAAAAGTTTATTTTAAAACAAAAAGCATACCCGGGTACGTTCAATAAGATTGAACGATGAGAATTTTTATTACCTTTTAAACAACAAATCTGAAAAAAAACGAAATGAGAAACAAATAGGACCTACGTTGTTTTACTTACTGGACATACGCCCGACATAGCAAATATTTGGGAAATTTAAGGGAAGTTGTGATATGTAAAAGAAACGAAAAATTTGGAACTAACGAGGGGAAAGAGCACGGCAGAGAAACCCTCGATCTAACATTCCTCAAAAATCGAAACATACTGTGTCATTTTAATAATAATTGTGAGTCATTAATTCAATAATTTAAGTCAATTAAAGTTTAAAGTAGGTACCGCCCCTGTTCTTGTGCTAAAATTTCAATTACACACACTACATT
This sequence comes from Ceutorhynchus assimilis, assembly GCA_917834065.1. Taxonomy (NCBI): domain Eukaryota; kingdom Metazoa; phylum Arthropoda; class Insecta; order Coleoptera; family Curculionidae; genus Ceutorhynchus; species Ceutorhynchus assimilis. Next base: position 14,870,884 of record OU892281.1, read on the forward strand.
CAATCAACACTACCTATATTCAATACTGAAGATTTTTTTTTTGTTAGTTAGCCAGTTTCCCAGCAGGTACTGAGGTCCCATACGGGAAGCTACTCAGCTATAGTTGTTTTTGAGATATCTCTAGATTGATTATTTCAATTTGCTAGGATATTCTCTCGTCAGGGTAGGAAAATGTTAGTAAATTCAACAAGGCCTTAATGTACGTTCGGAATACACAAAATCAAAACCTCAGCACAAAAAGACAGCACATAATTTCTTAGGTTTTAATTTTCTTCTTTATCTGTGTTGTTTACAACATGAAACGATTTTTGTTAAATACATGAACAATGCACATGTTATAAAAAATTGTTATAAACAAACAAAAAAACATAAAAATGAAAAAAAAAAAAAATCTTGTATAAATAATTGAACTTTCAAAAACAAAATAACAATTATTCAACTGACCTTATCGCTCCTTGACACACATACTAATAACAAATTGGATTGAACAATCAATTTAATGCAATATAAAAATGAAAATTGAATAATGAATAATTACAGACACGCGTCTGAGGGAACAGCCACAACCCTCTTTACGTATCCAGCCATGAACAAAGTAAACGCGGCAACACTGCTTGGTGGTATGCAGTCTCCATCATAATCGTGTAACAGCTGATGAGTATTATAACCTCTAAAACTGTTGTTTATAGTTTTTTTTAAAATAAAATAAGCTGAAAATATAGTTAAATTATAGATAGGTATTGTTGTTAGTGAATAACTAACTAGTTGGAACCATTTCCAGAGTGTTTTTGTTAATAAGCAGTCACACAATCTCAAGTTTTTCTCTGCTCTAAATAAGTGCCGGTGCCGGTTTGTGTGTTTGTAAACAATAATAGTTTCTGGACCCAAATTTTTTTTTTTTTTTTTTTTTTTTTTTTTTTTTTTTTACGGATATGCGCACTCGCAAGGAAATGTCCTATCACGCTCGAGAAGCGGCAAGTGCGCGGAAATGTCGGTGTATGTTGGTCTTGAAACGGTTCAGGTTGTAACCTGCAGGGAAAACCGTCGCAGGGAGTTTATTCCACAGCGATGCTGTTCTCCAGAGATATGAATTCTGATATAATGAGGTTCTTGGTGCCTCTAGTTTGACAGTAAATTCATGGTTACCGTCTGTTTGACGGGTTCGCCTGGTAGACGCTACTCTCGGTGGAATCATACGTGCCAACTCTTCAGAGCATTTTCCGTGATAGTACCTGTAGAAGAGAGATAAATCGCCCACAGATCTGCGATGTTCGAGACCATCCAAGTTACGAGTAAGTGCGGGGTCATTGATCAGCTTGATAGCTCGTTTTTGCACGGTGTTCAAAAGCATTAAGGTATGTTTAGGTGCTGCACTCCATATATGTGAGCAGTACTCCATAGTTGGTCGAATCTGGGCTTTGTAGAGTGTCAGCAATTGGCTTGGTGTATACAGATGTCTTGTACGAAATAGCACCCCCAGCTTTTGGGACGCCCTTTTAGCAATATCTGCCACGTGACTGTGCCAAGACATGTTGGTCTCTGCAGTAACCCCCAAGATGTTCAACTGACTCTGTAATGTGACAGCACTTCCAGATAGCATGATGTTTGGCTCACCGGTGCTGGTCTTTTTTGAAAACAGAGCTGCTTGGGTTTTCTGCGCGTTGAACAGTACAAGGTTTTTGTTACCCCAGTCCTCTATTATCTCCAGGTCGTTATTTATCTGCGATATTTGAGTTAGTCTAAGATGATGGAATTCACGTGCGGAAAGACCTGTGGGTGGTATGAGTGAGGAGACTACATTGCCATCGTCTGCAAAGCAATAAAGTGGATTTACTGTTTTATCTATGAGGTCATTTATGTAAATCAGAAAAAGAGTTGGCGAAAGGATTGCTCCCTGTGGCACACCAGCATTTATTTGGTAAGAGTTGGAGTTCTGACCATCCAGTGCAACATAAATGGATCTGTCCTTTAGGTAACTTTCAAACCAAGTGCAAAGTTTCGGCGATAATCCCATTGCTTTGAGCTTGTTGAGCAGATTTTCATGCCAAACTTTGTCGAATGCTTTAGATATATCTAAGGCAATTGTTCTTGTTTCACCCCGCAACTCAATCGCTTTTTGCCATAAGTGAGTGACGTATGTAAGTAAATCGCCAGTTGACCTATATTTTCGAAATCCGTATTGCTTATCGTTGATAATTTTGTACTTTTCCAAGTACTTGGTTAGGTGATTGTTCACAACTCTTTCCATTACTTTTGATATCACCGGAAGTAGAGCAATTGGTCTATAGTTTAACGGATCTGTCTTTTTTCCTTTCTTTGGAATGGGTTGTACTGCGGCAGACTTCCATGATGATGGATATACTCCTTGCCTGTAAGACAAATTGAATAATTTTGCGAAAGTTGGGGTGAGTTCGTTGGCGCAATTTTTGAGTACTATTGCGGGAATGCCATCCGGACCCATTGCTTTGTTTGTATCTAGCTTTTTAAGGGATTTTCGTATTTCTCTGTGACAAAAGGGTACCTCTGGCATACTATGGGAAACCCTTTCAATGAACGGTGGAGTTTTTCCGTTTGGCACTGTTAGGTTGGAGTTGGAGGAAAACATTTGGGCCAGCATATTGGCTTTTTCCTCTGATGTTGTGGCTAAGTGATTATTTTTATCTGTAAGTGGTGGTATGGATGACTTGGTGAAGTTAGATCCAACAGCTTTTGCAAGAGACCAAAAGGACCTAGAACTACTTGGACAATTCGTTGTGTTTCGAAGCTTAAAGTGAACAGTTATGTTTTACTGGTACCTACGTACCCTCAAATTTTTGAATTTAATAATTTATTTACGACTAATGTATAATGTGCGTATTATATTTGTGATTTTGGCAGTATAATGACATATGTTATTCCTCCAGGGATTAATGACGAGTAGCGGGATTAATGGTCATTATTCCACAAAAGTGTCAGTGTCAAACGTGTAGTGCTTGTGGATTTGTATTGAAAATTATGAGACGGATGAAATTTGTTCATTGAAAATCTCAAATAAATTAATTTGTCGTAAATAAAGTAGAGTATACTACTCGCAATAATGGCTATTATTCCCTCGGAATAATAGCTATCATTATTGACTCGTGGTATAATCTACTATTATTATGCCGAAAACTTGCTGTGTCCCGGGATGCAATTGATGCAAATCCAATTATGAGAGTAGCCTAAAACAAGGTAAGACAGCTGTTTCTTCGTTTAAATTTCCAAATGATGGTAATTTAAGAGAAAAATGGGTAAAATTAATCCCTAGGGATAACTGGACACCATCAAAATATTCTGCTGTTTGTACTTTACACTTTGCGGAAACAGCTATTATTTGCAAAGATGATTATCTATCACTAAAATAGGTATAATTTGGTATCCAACCACATCTGTTTAAATTTAAATTCATATAGGACCATACCTAGGTGTATGTTTCTGCTTCTTTGTATAATTAGTTAGATGATTACTCGATGATTTAGATTTGTTCTGTTTTATAAAAATGTTGCTAGAACTTGCCCTCGAACTGGGCCTCAATAAAAAGTACTTTTTTACTATAAATAAAACATTTACATTAAAAAAAATTATATATTTTTTTCCATAATCCTTGTTAAACTGCCAAATTAAACTGCAAGGACGCGACGCAACACGCGACGGTCATACCACCAATTTATTGATGATGCAGTGTTGCCACATGTTTGTTCATGGCTGGATACGTAAAGAGGGTTGTGGAACAGCCCAGTTTGTTCTCCAGTCTAGTTGCGTATTCTCTTGTATCCTCTTCGGTTTCGGTACGTTCGTTTTCTGTGGCGCGCCCGTTCAATCCTAAACTTGAGGGCGCATACATGGTTGCAACATTTACTTTTATTCAGTAAACTTTTTTTTTAAAAAGTTAAGATTGGAAGAAATAATATTTCAAATAGGTGGTTTTCCTCAATTGGTACCTATATTTGAATATATCTTATGGAATACGCATCATGCTCATCTTTTATTAAGGAAGGAAATAATGTATAGTTCCAAATAAACCAAAATTTCAATTTTTACTCAAAGTTCCATCTATTCAAGGTGAAAGCGGGAGATATGGAAATCCTTAACTCCCGCACGGAAGTTATGAAATCCTTAACTCCCGCGCGGGAGTTAGGATCCTGTTTATGATTATCATAACCAAGCTATTATATGGTTATAATAGTTCAGTAGGAAATAAAAATATTAATAAAAGTGTCCTGAAGTAATAAAGTGTCAAAAATAATAAAGTGTCTTTAACTGGAAGGAGCACATCACAGGCATAACTTTTTCTTTTGCGACGTTCAATTTGGAAGTCGTAACTTTGTAGTTTCTCTAATCAACAACCTTCTGCTCTAACTGGGAAACTCCCTAAAACTGGCCCGCTGACGGTCAGCCTTTTTTCGAACCCCACGATTCACGAAAGACTGTTGAAGTTCTGGCTGGGTGACAAACTAAAGTGCGCATTTTTCTCAACAAGTTGCGGAAAAGGCATTTGCAAAATCCTTGATGGAGTTGTTTTATAGCGCGTCATTTTCAAATTTCATTCGCGAACTTTCCAGACATCAGACAGCGTTGCAAGATTGAGCACAATAGCCCCAACTTAAGAAATCCATATCAATATACAACTGAAACCAGTAAATAATGTGTAATTGTCACATAAATCGAGAATTTAAAAAACCTATTTCGCTAAATATAGACATATTTCAAAATATAAAATCGTCATCATCCCCCATTAAAATCAGTAATAATTCATGTAGCAAATCCATAGCGACCCCTCTCGTTCCGTTATTATTAAGCCTCAAAAACCACTTGAGAAATAGTTCAATGAGTCATATTCATTTGCGTGTAACTTTTAATAACCGTCATCTAGGGGCTACCCGCCCGAGAAGGGGTTAATTAATCCCTCCGTCGAACTGCTGTTGCTGCTGCTGCTGCCGCTGGAGTTGTCATGGTCACAAAATAATTGTCGCCCCCAGAGTCAACCCTTCGTAAAATATATAGTAGTCGTCAAAATTTAAACCGTGCTGAATCGATTAATATGGATGTGGCGAAATTTAAAAAGGGCCTCCACCCCCAATTTTTTTTTTTGGCCTAAATGGAGGTTATGTTATTTTGAAAGCATTTTTGCCCGCGAGTGATTAATAGCGGAAATATTTTGTTGTAATTGATTGGGGCGATTTGTGCGTCGTCCTAAATAATTGATGGGCTTTTTTAGAAGTCCATTACCGAAACAAAATTTTTGTATATCCTGATGGATATAGGATATTTTCAGGCAAAACTTGATTAGCCACAAATAACAAATTATCAATTTAAAACAGTTTTACCCCTAGAGAAGAAAAAAAAAAAGAAAATGGGGAGTGTGCGAGACGATGAGGAACGGTTGTCGGTAGAGGTCCAACCAACCCCTTGCGACCTAAATGCCGACCAATCACTGCTTAGAACAAAAGAAATACAGTCGGGGCGAAAAGTTTATCCCAACTTTCGCTTGCGCCCCTTGTTTTCAACCGTTGATCAGTTTTTCGAGACGGAGAGGATTTGCAACGACCCAGGAGAGGGTTCAAAATAGGTACATTCCGTTTCAAAGTAAATTTTCTTTACCGATTATGGTACATTTATATGGTTTTACGAGTTTGAATGGGTGATAACGCGTGTTCGGGAAATTTTAATTGAAAAATTCCTCAATGTTCTCTTGAATTTTTTTTTTTTAATCTGACATTGTTGACAGTGTCGACGCACTTTTCTCCGTCTGCTGACATCTCATTTGTGTCTAGCGCCTTTTTAAGGGTTTTGCCATTTTTTCAAGAATATGACTAATTAAAAAAAAAAATGGATTGGGATCGTCAATGAGAAGACACAGACACATCGAAAGAGTGATTTTTCTAAAACATTCTAACATGTTCTATTTGACAATTTGGTAAATATAGGAATTTTGACTACCTACGTCACCGAATTTTATAATTAAAATCAAGTCTAAAAAAATACAGGGTGGTACTTTTAACTTGAAACAGTCTAATATATCGAAAATGGCGCGGTTTTGGAAAATGAAAGTTATATGGCGTCATGGAGGAAAGAAAATAATAGCAATGACTCTATCAAAAACGCCCCCTTTTCTAGATATTACTGTCAACCGGTATACTTATACAGAGTATTGTTACGAATTACGATGCTGTTTCGCCACAGTATCCAGAATACATGCCAAAATTCTTCCTTATTCGGGCATGGGATTATTGCGTTTATTCTGGATTTTACATGAATATATTCACGGATATATAAAGGCCGGGATTAGTTAGTAGTTTTTAAGTTTAGGTTTGACTGTGATATGATTTAAATAGTGATTATTGTTTAAAGTTCTAAAGAGTTAAGTTGTTTGAGTTAATTAGTAATGTAATTAGTGTCAGAGTGTGTAGTAACGTGGAATAAATAATTATTGTTCTGTTAATTGGACTTTGATTTTGGAATAAACGGACCCAAAATTTCTGTCACGCAAGCCAGAGCCGTAACATTGGTGTCAGAAGTGAGATATAATTCGAGGACTGCAAAGTGAAATCCGATTGCAGAATAGTGCGCAGACACTAACTAGTATGAACAATAGTGAACACTGGGGCTGTTAGTCAGTGTAAACAGTGACAATCACCAAAAGAGACTTAGGGCCCAATTACAGTGTATTTGCAGTTCTACAAATATGACTGACCTAGGACTTACGGGACCGTTCCACCATGTGCAAATTTGCAGGCGACTTGCAAATTGATTCTGCTTCTGTAATACGAAAAGACAGACTTGCAGGTTCTGCATTTGTATCTTGGCGTTGCAGAGCTTCTGTAATTCCGGGCTTAACCGATAATGTAAATTACCCCGGAAGTGACTGTATATCCGATTTTGACAGTGATAGTGAATTTTCAAGAAAGGTCTAGTAGATTTTATTTGGAAACCAAGGGAGATATCGAATTTCTGACTTCGCTGACGTATTCGATATATCTTTCGTCATTCATAAAAAAAGTTTCGAGGAATTTCGGGAAAATTCTAAGACATTATTTAGAAACCTGTCACTGCGCACAGTCACGAGCAAATCGGCACCAGGTCAAGGAGAAGCTATGGTTGAGCTTACTTTTGGATCTACCACCTTTAGACACAGAACATTAGTCGCCGATATAAAAGATCATTTTATTTCGAGAATGGATTTGATCGGCCAACATGGTTTCTCTTTCGATCCTTCTATGAACATCCTTAAATTTGGTAATGAAGAATTTTCCTAACTACACATCAAGAAGAATCTCAAGCCGTGAAGATCCTGACCACAACCCCAGTGACAATTCCTGGGAGTACTGAGAAGGTCATTTGCGGAAAATTGGAAACAAACCCTGAGTGCTGCGTCGGACTAACACATAATTTGATTGGAGATAAACCAGAAAAAAATCTTGTTGGAAAGACTCTAGTAAGAACAAATGGAGACATTAAAAGGAGATGTTATTGGAACTCTCGAACCAGTTAACCAAATATCCAACTATGACCTACCAGATAAGCGACATTTTGTGAAACTGACATTAGATACAGACCCATTGATGCTGACTTTGAAGAAATCATGGAAACACCTCGATCCAGATAGACTTCAAGAAGCCACAGATTTCATCTTGAAAGAAGCAGAAGTATTTGTGATGGATAATCAAACCGGAGGGAACAGTTTAATTCAACATAAAATTGATACTGGACTGACACTAACTTAATAAGACAACGACCTCGACGTATGCCAGTAGTTAAACAACAGTAAGTGGAAAACCAACTTGATAAAATGCTTCAAGGGGGAATTATTGAAGATTCGAATAATCCATGGTCTGCGCCAGTAGTATTGGTTACAAAGAAAGATGGAAGTCTTAGGTTTTGTGTGGACTACCGTAAGCTTAACGACGTCACCAAATAGGACAGCTTCCCACTTCCGAGAATAGACGATACATTAACGACTCTATCGGGCTCCAAATGGTTCTCCACCTTGGATCTTAAGAGCGGATACGTGCAAGTCGCAATATACAAAGATGACAAAGAGAGAACTGCTTTCAGTACCGGAAGCGGGTTATACCAGTTTAACGTAATGCCTTTCGGATTGTGTAATGCTCCAGCTACGTTTGAGCGACTAATGCATCTAGTTTTGCGAGGCCTTACATGGAGAACTTGCCTGGTATATTCAGATGATGTCATGATCATAGGAAATTCGTTCCAAGGACATCTCAATAACTTGAAAGAAGTTTTTGACTGCTTCCGGAATGCCAACTTGAAACTCAACCCAAATACTCTACACTCTATAAAGCCCAGATTCGACCAACTATGGAGTACTGCTCACATATATGGAATGCAGCACCCAAACATACCTTAATGCTTTTGAATACCGTGCAAAAACGAGCTATCAAGCTGATCAATGACCCCGCACTTACTCGTAACTTGGATGGTCTCGAACATCGCAGATCTGTGGGCGATTTATCTCTCTTCTACAGGTACTATCACGGAAAATGCTCTGAAGAGTTGGCACGTATGATTCCACCGAGAGTAGCACCTACCAGGCGAACCCGTCGAACAGACGGTAACCATGAATTTACTGTCAAACTAGAGGCACCAAGAACCTCATTATATCAGAATTCATATCTCGGGAGAACAGCATCGCTGTGGAATAAACTCCCTGCAGGTTACAACCTGAACCGTTTCAAGACCAACATACACCGACATTTCCGCGCACTTGCCGCTTCTCGAGCGTGATAGGACATTTCCTTGCGAGTGCACATATCCGTAAAAAAAAAAAATCAAATAAGTGTTTTCTATTTCAAAAGAAAGTAGAATTCTTAGGTCACGTGGTATCTGAAGATGGCATACAAGTTATGAAAGGAAAAATAGATGCTGTCAGAGATTGGCCAAAACCACGTGACAAACATAAACTAAGGAGTTTCCTAGGATTCGCCAATATAGCTGCTCCGCTTCATCGATTAACAGAAAAAAAATCAACATTCAATTGGACCCAAGAATGCGATTCCGCATTTAGAAAATTAAAAGGAGCATTATGAACAAACCCAGTATTCTCCTATCCTAATCAGAAGGGCATGTTGATTTTGGACACAGATGCAAGCAGCACCAGTATTGGAGTGGTACTTTCACAGATTCAAAATTCACAAGAGCATGTCGTAGAGTACTACAGCAGAACCTTATCAAAGCCAGAACGAAATTATTGTGTTACCAGAAGAGAGTTAGTTGCTCGCCATAGTAAAAGCAGTCGACCATTCCCTTAAGTATCTCTACAGACGTAAATTTCTAATTCGAACGGATCACGCAGCTCTAAAATGGCTTTTAGGAATGAAAGCTTCCGAAGGACAACTTGCTAGATGGGTGAATAGAGGAAAGTGTCGAACAAGAGTTGGATTTACAAGGCGTTGTGGCCTCAGTGAAACTCTCTGGCCGTAGAAAATGGTTTACTTGAAAGAGTTTGGGAAAGTGTCGATGGGATATCCACTAAGAGCCAACTGGTTATTCCAAAAAATCGAGTAGGAGATGTATTAAAAGAAATACATGACGGAACTTCAGGAGCATATTTTGGAGTTGACAAGACTTTGGACAAAATAAGGGAAAGTTTTTACTGGGTTTACTATCATGAAGACGTTAAAAACTGGCGCCGAAAATGCGACATCTGTGCTACCAGTAAAGGCCCTAAGCTAAGATATCGGGGGCCCATGAAGCAGTACAACGTCGGTCTCCCATTTGAACGAATAGCGATATAATGTTGCCGGATCATTCCCTGAGTCAGAGCGTGGTAACAAATACTTCTTGGTTATCATGGATTACATCAGTAAATGGCCAGAAGTTTCCGCTATTCCCAATCAAGAAGCCATCACTATTGCCTAGATGCTAGTGGACGAAGTTTTTAGTCGTCATGGTGTGCCACTAGAGTTGCATTCAGATCAGGGACGAATTTTCGAATCTGCTATCTTTAAGAAAATTTGTGAGATATGGGAATTCGTAAGACAAGGACAACACCTTTACATCCACAGTCTAATGGCATGGTAGAACGATTTAATAAGACCATAGAGGAACACCTGACAAAAGTGTTCGCAAAGAACCAGCGAGATTGGGACAAACACTTGCCTCTATTTTTCATGGTTTACAGAGCAGCTGTTCACGAATCCACAGGTGAAAGTCCAGCTAGAATCGTTGTTGGAAGAGAACTCAGGGTTACCTTGCGATCTGATGTTTGGATTACCTACTTATCTTGCAAAATGACTCTTTAGTGCAGCTATCACATGGTCATTAGTCTTTAATTTCAATAAATTATAAGAAATAATCAAACATTAAAAGATATGCACGACGCTTGAAATAACATATGTCTACCCCAATTTCCTCCCAAGGACCACTTCTCTTAATAACAACTTTTCCTCCTGATGTGATCTTTGGAATTTCAGATATGTTTCAGAATTTCTAACTCTATCTTCGATTTCATTTTTCATATGTGGCCAAAATAAAATCCTCCTAGCTCTGTTTTTACTTTATTCAAGTCATAGATGACTATAATGAATTGAGTCTAACATTTTACGCAATATTTTGGGCATTAAAACTGTATTTGTATTGTTTCTGAAAATCAACCCATTAGCAAAATAAAGGTCATTTTTGAGAGAATGAAAAAACTTTAACTCACTAGGATTTTTTTTCCATATTTGGCCATCCACTTCTTATGTAATTACTTAAAATAAAAAGATCATGATCATTTGCTGTTTCGCGTGTGAAAAGTTCAATTTTGAAAAGTAGAGCAGTACAAGAAATGAGTTAGCTAGTGTGTTTTCTGAGAAATATTTATTTTTAAAGTAGTTTCACAGCAAATGTTGCTTGGTTAATGAATTTGTATGGTAAGAATTGGTTAAATCTGCGAACAATAAGTAAACTTTCCTATTCCAGAGAATTTTACCATACCTTTTTGTAATTTAACACCACCGTTAAAAAATGTTCAATGTGTTTTTTCTAATCACATCATAATAAGATAAAATTTACATCTATTCAGAGATAAATAATGGATCAGTTATCGATATAGCCCCCAGTTTTTTGACATTATTTGGTAACGACTTGTATACGTTACACAAAACATAACAATAAATGCTATCAATTAGTCGATATTTCCTATAGTACCCGGATATATAGAAATGACAGTTTTTGTGAGAAAACACTATATGCGGGACCCTAGTTTCCTGATGGAAGAAACACTCCACTCGTGACATCGTTAATCAACAAAAAGCACCAGAGATTTCCTATTATCGTCCTCTCAGGTCCAGTTGTCACACAAAAAGAAACCTCCACACGGTGCGTTCAATTAAAACATAATAAATGGTAAAAAGGAAATAGCGTTTTAACGAAACTCCGAATTATTAGGCCCTCTTTTGTGTTTCGATGTTTGACAAAAGCAAGTTAAAAAGTCGGTGTCACTATGTTTATCTATTTAACATTACAATGCCTTCGAGCAATCTGAGCCCAAAGAGGGGCCAGCTTCGACAAAAGAACTATTTATGATATTGAAATTTCTTTATAACTAATTTAATTGAAGACAAAGACAATGTAGTTTTTTTATTATCAGTGCGGAACAAACTAAAAAGCCTCTTATATAAAGTTTATCAATTTGTCATCCCCCCTCTAAAGTCTCAAGATATATAACTTCTCCAAATATAATAAATCAAAACTTTGCCCCCTCTCCTTCATCTGCCATCAAGTCTTTTGCCAATATGGAAATATATTTTCGTATTATAAGCGTTAAAACTACAGACAGAATATAAAGTATCCAGGCAGGCGAACTTCTACGTTAGTCGAAGTTTCGACTTTGCCAGGGGAGGAGGTAATGGGAGGAAGAAGTTACAACTTGGAAACTATGAAGAACTTTCGTAGAAGTCTGGTATAATGTTAAATTGCTTCGAAAAGGTCGAGAGCGGGAAACTAGAGACGTTTTTGTTTGATTTATTGATCTTTTGATATCAATTTTGGATTTTTTCAATTCACATTGTAACTAATCCCAGATTATTTCGATGTGTCTTGAAGTCATACGATGTCCAATTAAGCTTCTCAAGGAATTGGAGTGTGGTTAAAGGGCTGAAAATAGTGTGTCCGAACTTTGATGTTCTGTGAACTTTATTGTAGATTAATAGGATCCAAGAGGTGAACATAATCTAGCTCTTTTTCTCCAGTTTCTCATGTCTGAGTAAGCTATTGTGCCCAAATCCAAAGAAAAACAAACTACTAAGTCTGATGACGAAAATAATATAATATCCAAACAAATTACCCTAAATAATTCAATTTGGGTTTGAACAGGAATAAAATTGTAGTAAAAGCTGTCCCAAAAAAAAGGAGCCCATTGTGCGCTTTTTAAACTCTGGCGGCAATAGGCGAGCAACTGGTAGCCCATTGAGTATACAACAAAAACGACGACGGTGTAGTAAATCAATACTAATTTCGTTTCGAAATAAACCAAAATCGGGGAATAAGTGCTCGATTTTCAAACTGGGTGCATAATTCGAAGCGTCGCGACGCGTTTTATCGTCGCTTTTCGCCGATATCGTCGATCTTTATGCAAAACAGCTTCCTCCATAATGACTGCCAGGATAGAGTGTCGCAAATTTTTATATTATTTACGCGTTTCCGCGTTTAAATGCTCGTTTTACGACTCATTACGTTCGACGGAATTGATAAGTTGTTGCCGATCGTGATCGTTTTCAAAGAAAAATATAACAGAAATTTTACTTTCACTTGTAATAAAAATGATCCAAGGATTTTTTTTTGAATTATTTATTACAGAATATCTGTTTTGACATCAGACTTCTTCTTAAATGAGCACACATCAAAGCTTTAATTAATTATAGGAAAAAAAGGTAAATAAGTTTCGTCAGTTATTTTAAGCTGATGTTGGCTCATTTATTTTATTTTGCAATACTGGTACATTTGTATCAGAAATCAAGTAACATATAAAGTGATTAATCTTGATTAAGGTAAACGCAACCAAAATCTAAAAGGCCCACTTAATTTTGTTCTATAGATGATGGTCTACAACCATAAATTTGATCGAGAGATATGAATCTGACGATACCTCCGAACATTAAATGTTATACTTACCTACTTTAGAAGACCAATAACTACAACTTACCAGGAAACTGGTTTTTTAAAGCATCTATACTATAAACTTTTTTCAAATTGCAAATCTTACAGTTACAAATAACCTCACAAACAAGACGTAGACGTGGAAAATGGATGGTTGCAAAGGGAGATTTTCAGAAATATCTGTTTTCCGGTGGTTCATTATAGTCCACCAAGATCCAGCAGAAAGTCACAGTTCTTAGAAGAAATCAGATAGCGAGCTGTGATATATTTTGAATTAAAGAGCATCTCATAATCTGCAAATTTGATGATGTTATTATGATAAGTTTCCAGATTCTGATATAACAACGCTTTAAACCTTCTGTAGAGGCAACTTCGAATTTTGATATTTTCCACTTATTCGGAAAGTCACAGTTCTATGAAGAAATCAGATAGCGAATTATGATGTATTTTGAATTGAAGAGCATCTCATAATCTGCGGATTTGATCTGGTATGTAAACATGATGTTTCCAGATTCTGAGATAACAAGGCTTTAAGCCTTCTGTAGAGGCAACATCTAATTTTGATATTTTTCATTTATTCTCTTACTCACAGTTCTAAGAAAAAATCAAATAGCGAGTTGTGATATATTTTGAATTGAAGAGCATCTCATATTCTGCAAATTTGATCGGGTATGTAATTATGATAAGTTTCCAGATTCTGAGATAACAACGCTTTAAAGCTTCTGTAGAGGCAACTTCGCATTTTGATATCTTCCACTTATTCAGAAAGTCACAGTTCTTAGAAGAAATCAGATAGAGAGTTGTAGTCTATTTTAAATTAAAGTGCACCTTATAATCTGCAAATTTGATTCAGTATGTAAATATGATAAGTTTCCAAATTCTGAAATAGCAAGGCTTTATATCTTCTGTAGAGGCAACTTCGCATTTTGATATTTTCCACTTGTTCAGAAAGTCACAGTTCTAAGAAGAAATCAGATAGAGAGTAGTGGTATATTTTAAGTTGAAGAGCATCTCATGATCTGCAAACTTGATTTTGTATGTAATTATGAAAAGTTTCCAGATTCTGAGATAACAATGCTTTAAACCTTAGTCACAGTTCTTAGAAGAAATCAGATAGCTAGTGGTGATTTATTTTGAAATGAAGAGCATCTCATAATGTGTTAATAATTATGATAAGTTTCCAGATTCTGAGATAACAACGCTTTAAACCTTCTGTAGAGGCAACTTCGAATTTTGATATTTTCCACTTATTCAGAAACCAAGTCACAGTTCTTGGAAGAAATTAGATAGCGAATTGTGGTCTATTTTGAATTGAAGTGCACCTTATAATCTGCAAATTTGATTTTGCATGTAATTATGAAAAGTTTCCAGATTCTGAGATAACAAGGCTTTAAACCTTCTGGAGACGAAACTTCGAATTTTAATATTTTCTACTTATTCGGAAAGTCACAGTTCTTAGAAGAAACCAGATAGCGAGTAGAGATATATTTTGATTTGAAGAGCATCTCATGATCTGCAAACTTGATTTTGTATGTAATTATGATAAGTGTTCAAATTCTGAGATAGCAAGGCTTTAAACCTTCTGTAGAGGCAGCTTCGCATTTTGATATTTTTCCCTCATTCAGAAAGTCACAGTTCTTAGAAAAAATCAAATAGAGAGTTGTGGTCTATTTTAAATTAAAGTGCACTCTATAATCTGCAAATTTGATTTAGTATGTAATCATGAAAAGTTTCCAAATTCTGAGATAACAAGGCTTCAAACCTTCTGGAGACGCGACGCAACTTCGAATTTTGATATTTTCCACCTATCCAGAAAGTCACAGTTCTTAGAAGAAATCAGATAGCAAGTTGTGATAGATGTTGATTTGAGAATAAGTTCCCAAATTCTGAGATAACAAGGCTTTAAACCTTCTTTAGACGCTACTTTGAATTTTGATATTTTCCAATTATTCAGGAAGTCACAGTTCTTAGCAGAAATAAGATAGAGTGTTGTGGTCTAATTTGAATTGAAGTGCACTTTATATTCTGCAAATTTGATTTGGTATGTAATCACGAAAAGTTTCCAGATTCTGAGATAACAAGGCTTTAAACCTTCTGGAGACGTAACTTCGAATTTTGATATTTTCCACCTTTTCAGAAAGTCACAGTTCTTAGAAGAAATCAGATAGCGAGTTGTGATATATTTTGATTTGAGAATAAGTTTCCAGATTCTGCGATAACAAAGGCTTTAAACCTTCTATATAAACGCAACTTCGACTTTTCATATTTTCCACGTATTCAGGAAGTCACATTTCTTAGCAGAAATCAGATAGCGAGTTGTAATATATTTTCGATTGAAGAGCATCTCATAATCTGCAAGTTTGATTGTGTTAATATTTATGATTAGTTTCCAGATTCTGAGATAACAAGGCTTTAAACCTTCTGAAGACGCAACTTCGAATTTTGATATTTTTCACCTATTCAGAAAGTCACAGTTCTTTGAAGAAATCAGATCGCGAGTTGTGATATATTTTGAATTGAAGAGCATCCCATAATCTGCAAATTTGATTGTGTTAATAATTATGATAAGTTTCCAGAGTCTGAGATAACATGGCTTTAAACCTTCTGTAGACGCAACTTTGAATTTTCATATCTTCCACTTATTCAGTAAGTCACAGTTCTTAGCAGAAATCAGATAGCGAGTTGTAATATATTTTGAATTGAAGAGCATCTCATAATCTGCAACTTTGATTCTGTCAATAATTATGATAAGTTTCCAGATTCTGAGATAACAAGGTTTAATTAAACCTTCTGAAGACGCAACTTCGAATTTTCATATTTTCCACCTATTCAGAAAGTCATAGTTCTTAGAAGAATTCAGATAACGAGTTGTGATATATTTTGAATTGGAGAGCATCTCATAATCTGCAAATTTGATTTGGTAAGTAATTATGATAATTTTCCAGATTCTGAGATAGCAAGGCGTTAAACCTTCTGTAGACGCAACTTCGAATTTTGCAGGAAGTCACAGTTCTTACTAGAAATTAGATAGCGAGTTGTGATATATTTTAAATTGAAGAGCATCTCATAATCTGCAAGTCTGATTTTGTATAATTATGATAAGTTTCCAGATTCTGAGATAACAAGGCTTCTGTAGAGGAGCCATCATTAAGAACCTTCTTTTCAGCAAATATAACTGACTCGGCCAGACACTGAAACTTCACCAAAGCATCTGTTCAGCAGAAATTACATTTGATGGATCCTAAAGAACTACAAATATTCGACTTTACGTGAGAGAGAGAGAGAGTAATATTATTTCTCAATTTCTCACTTTTTGCAGATCTATTTTTGCCTATTCTTGGCTCTTGAATTTCTCAAAATGTTCATTTGTCTGTCAGGGTTTTTTCAATTTCTTTTGGGTTTCTTGTTTCTATTTCTCAACTTTTCCAGATCAGTTTCTGTCTATTCCGGGTTCTCAACGACTCATTTTTTCTAACATTTCTCCTCTATTTCTCAATTTTTCCAGATCAATTTTTATCTTTTCTTGGCTCTTGAATTTTTCGAAATACAAAAAATTCAAGGGCCTGAGAATAGAAAAAACATGAATTTCCTCTTATCTATCAATTTTTTTTTTTTTTAATTTTTTCTTACATTTCTCCTCTATTTCTCAATTTTTCCGCCTCAATTTCTGTTTATTCCTGGCTCCTGAATTTCTCGAGAAAAAAAATCAAGAGCCTGGGATAGACAAAATATGAATGATTACTTGTCTACCAATTTTGTCTCAATTTTGCTTGAATTTCTTCTGTATGTTTCTCAATTTTTTTGTTTCAATTTTTGTCTTTTCTCAGCTCTTGAATTTACGTTTTCTTCCAAAATTTTCTAAATAGAGAAAATTTAGGAGCCTGGAATAGAAAAAATATGAATGTCATATGATCATTTAGAACATTAACATTTTTGCGTTTTCGTATCGATATGCACCTTTATTGAGGGCGTATCGATGTATGTTACAGTTAATATGCAAACTTGGCTAGTTTGTAAACTAGCTGGATAGTTTACAAACTAACTAACCCACTGGCTATTTTGATAGAAAACAGAATTTTCACTAAAATAGCAGCTAGTTTGCAAACTAACCAAGAGTCTTGGCTAATTTACTTGAAATTATTGAGAAAACCAAAATAGCTGGTTAGTTTATAAACTATCCAATGCATTTTGGCTAATATGAAAATCATATGTTCTAGTAACACAAAATAGCCAAACCTTTGGCTAGTTTACAAACTACCCAATCAGTTTTCTGGCTAATTTACAAACAAACAAAGTAAGGTTAAAGAATTTGATGCTTCTTTAATAGATCTGTATAATAATAAAGCAGATATTTCTCAACTCTACAACGAAGGAAATATGGCAAAATATTAGCTTGTATGGACGATTTGTTTGATATTATTAAAGAAACTCACCAACCAACTGGGCACGGCAAAAGACAAGTAACAACAAAGCTAATAAATCAAAAATATTCAAATATTACCCAAGAAATTGTAACTTTGTTCCTTGATGGATGTGAGAATTGCCAAGTAAAAAAAAAGCAAAAATTTTCATTTTATTCAGCTCTAATTTATCGAATAAGAAATACCATGAACATTAAACTTCATTTGTAAATAAGCCAGAAAATTGGTTGGTTAGTTAGTTTACAAACTAGCCAAAGGTTTGATTGGCTATTTTGTGTTACTAGAAATCATGGTTTTCAAATTAGCCAGGCTGCATTGGATAGTTTATAAACTAACCAGCTAATTTAGTTTTCTCAATAATTTCAAGTAAATTAGCCAAGACTTTTGGTTAGTTTGCAAACTAGCTGCTATTTTAGTAAAAATTGCATTTTCTACCAAAATAGCCAAGGGGTTGGTTAGTTTGTAAACTATCCAGCTAGTTTACAAACTAGCCAAGTTTGCATATTAACCGTAACATATATATACCCGATATGGGCAGGTTTAGGCATGGATCCTGAAGAACTAGAAATATTTCATTTCGTCTGAGGAGAGTATCACCAAAATTAAATGAAGTTTCGTAGGACACTTTGTTAAGACAAAAAGACCACGGTTGAAACTGAGAACTAATGCCATATGCTGTGCGGAGATCAAGAGGCAGACCGAAGATGAGATGGATCGAACTAACCGCAAAATTGTCGTGAAGCTCAAACTCACTGAGTTCACTGCCGAGAAATGGCTGAAGATGGATGATGAAAGGCTGAAAAAAGAAGGAGAAGAGGTTTAGAAGAAGAAGAATTCTTGCTTTAGACAGTTGCTTAAGCGTGTGAAACTGTACGGAAAATTTGAGATTTGTATAACCAACTTGAAGGTTTTTCTAAGGACAAAGACAATGTCATGGTTGCGGAAAGTATATCCAAAACCAAAAGTTCTCATGTCTCATGAAACTGCCTGTAATACACCAACTGGTAAGAATAGTTAGTGTAGAATAAATCTAAGTATCTTGACGCAGTTTAGTTTTATATAGGGAAATTTGAATAGGTATTTTCTTCTTAAAACAACTAATATTTGTTCTCCTGATTACTATAGTTTGATAATTACCAGACGTCCTTATCCCAACATATTTATCAATCAGGGGAATTAGATACAACGACAACAAGATTTCAAACGAGGAGATTGAAATTTGCAAATCTCGTGCAATTCCTTCTGATTTCTGATTCAACTATAGTTTTGCAGGCAGGACAATCATTACAAGACAAGGTGCAGTGGACGTTAACGATGTAAAGAATTTGTCGTACGATATGCAGTTGGACGTCTTTCCTACCAACTTAACACTTTAGTCTGATAAGTGAAATCTTTTTTTACGAATCTGATTTGTGTAAAAAAAAGAGGGCGGAAATGAAATCAGTATATAGACGAATTACTGCGCACATATACATATTTTTTCAATCTGTCCTCGACGCAATTACGTATAAAACACGAAGAGGGGTCCAAATTTCATTTCTTCAGCTTCCGGTCCGTGCAATTAATCCATCTGCCTGATAATAAAAAAAAAAGAGCTCGAATTCGATCGAAGTGACGCAGGGGCGGCGCGGCGCTATCGGCATTGGCGGCAACGGTCTCTGGCTAATGCTGCCTCCACAGCGCCAGTATACAGCAACGGAGCGACAGCAGCAGCCAGCGGAACGAAACAAGCGGCGTTAGGGCCTAATCCCTCTTATCCCGAAAGTAATTTTGAGTCTTTTGAAACCTGCCCCCGGATGAAGTGAAACCCGAGCGTATCTCGCCTCGCACCAGGCAGCCGTCACCCCCAATCCGTCGGGCCGCTGTGAACGGGAAAAGGAATTTTCTTCTCTTGGGTGAAATGAAATGTTAAAATTTTTAGCTAAGACCTTTATCAGCGCCATACTGACAGATTGATAATTATAAACGTATTTTTCTTTCTGTTGAAAATTGTATTAAAACTTTTTAATCAAACGAGAGGTGACGCGGGGGCACTTTGAAAATTGACTTTTTGATGGAAATAGATTTTTACGTTTTTCGCTTATTCGTTCATACAATATCATACACTCACCGACAGAAAATTCGGGACAATCAAAATTTAGATCAAGTTTGATGTAGGATAACTTTTTCTTCCATAGTCCGATTTCAATCTTTTTTTTTTCATAATGTAATTGTTTCGGTTTTAATTAATTTCATTCAATTTTCAAAAATACAGTTTACATGTTGGAATATACCAGGAAAATAAATAAGTATATATATATATATAATAAAAAAGTAGGTATATTTTTTCTCTTAACTTTGTAACACTCTGTAGAGTAATTTTGCGAAGTAAGCTACACTGGATATGCTTTTCTGGAGAGTTTGATCCATTTTCAACACTTTGCTGTTTTATCGGTCTTGGTATCTTTATCGGTTTGGGAGATATGAATTTTTGAAAGAAACATTACACTTTTTGATCAAGTCTAAATTTTAGAAATAAACCTTACACTTTTTGATCAAGTCTATTTTTAATTAAAAGTTAGTATAACGTGTTACCTCCTCTTGCTCTTATAACAGCTACTAAACGTCGATTCATTCCTCTAATCAAGTTTTGGATATCCTGTTGTGGAATAGCAGCCCATTCTTCTTCCAAAGCATTTCGGAGCTGTTGGAGAGTGAACAAACTGTCCTCGGCGTTTCCTAATTCGTCTACCTAACATGTCCCATACATGTTCTATGGGATTAATGTCAGGACTACGAGCGGGCCAGCGCATAACATTTATTCCAACCTCTTCTAAATATTGGGCCACTATTCTGGCAGTATGTGGACGGGCATTGTCATGCATGAAAACGAATTCGTTGCCGATAAATTGTGCAAAAACAACAACATGTTCTCCCAGAATTTCGTCAATGTACCTTGGGGCAGGTCATCTTCGGTCAATAAAAACAAGTTCTGTTCGAGCGTCAAACGAAAAACCGCCCCATACCATTATCGATCCACCAGCAAAGCTAACCCTTTCGCTCAAAATACATTGGGCGAATCTCTCCCATTATCGTCTCCATACTCTTTCTCGTCCATCAGGTGACCTCAGGCAAAATCGAGACTCGTCTGAAAATAGAACTTGCCTCCACTTTTGAAGGTTCCAGTTAATGCAAAATCTAGCGTGGGAAGAGCCGTAGCAAGGTTTCGTAAGAAATTACAGTAGAAGACCTGGATCTGGAAGAAATCGCGCTACTTCCGCCCTTGATGATCACTTCATTAGACTCTCGGCTTCAAGACCTCGGCATACCAGTGCAGTAGTGATAAGAACTGACCTCGGAAGAGTTGCTGTCAATGAAATAACAGTGAGAAGAAGACTTAATTAAAGGCAATTTACGGGCCAGAAGACCGGCAACTGGACCAGAACTCCAAAGACAGCATCGAGTTAATAGACTTCTTTTTTCCCAAGAACACATTAACTGGAACCTTCAAGAATAGAGGCAAGTTCTATTTTCAGACGAGTCTCGATTTTGCCTGAGGTCTCCTGATGGACGAGAAAGAGTATGGAGATGACAAGGAGAGAGATTCGCCCAATGTACTTTTAGCGAAAGGGTTAGCTTTGGTGGTGGATCGATAATGGTATGGGGCGGTTTTTCGTTTGACGCTCGAACAGAACTTCTTTTTATTGACCGAGGAAATTTATTTGCCCCGAGGTACCTTGACGAAATTCTGGGAGAACATGCTGTTGTTTTTGCACAATTTATCGGCAATGAATTCGTTTTGATGCATGACAATGCCCGACCACATACTGCCAGAATAGTGGCCCAATATTTAGAAGAGGTTGGAATGAACGGTATTCTCTGGCCCGCTCGTAGTCCTGACATTAATCCCATAAAACATGTATGGGACATGTTAGGTAGACGAATTAGGAAACGCCGAGGACAGTTGTGCACTCTTCAACAGCTCCGAAATGCTTTGGAAGAAGAATGGGCTGCTATTCCACAATAGGATATCCAAAACCTGATTAGAGGAATGAATCGACGTTACGTAGCTGTTATAAGAGCAAGAGGAGGTAACACGAGGTACGAACTTTTAAAACCCCTACTTTCATGCTTCAATTAAAAATGAACTTGATCAAAAAGTGTAAGGTTTATTTCAAAAATTTAGACTTGATTAAAAAGTGAAATGTTTATTTCAAAAATTCATATCCCCCAAACCGATAAAGATACCAAAACCAATAAAACAGCAAAAGCTTACTTCGCAAAATTACTCTACAGAGTGTTACAAAGTTAAGAGAAAAAACATACTTTTTTATTTTCCTGGTATATTCCAACATGTAAACTGTATTTTTGAAAATTGAATAAAATTAATTAAAACTAAAACAATTATCTACATTATGAAAAAAAAAAGATTGAAATCGGACTTTGGAAGAAAAAGTTATCCTACATCAAATTTGATCTAAATTTTGGTTGTCCCAAATTTTATGTCGGTGAGTGTATAATCAGAAAATCTACAACTTCTTCATGCCTTTTCTGAATGTTGCCATTTATAAGATTGGACATGAGTTATCCTTTCAAGTTCATAATTATTATACATATTTAAATAAGGATTTTCTATAGCACATCGATCAAAATGGAATTTTTAACATTATTCTAATTATTATAAATATTTTTAAACCAACAAACTATTTTTCTGTTCTCACAATTAGATCCTCCCTCTGTTTGCTCAAGCTTATGACCCAACCAAAGAAAATAATATAATGGCAATCCAAACGGCACGAGTTATTCAAATGCACTCACCGACTTTTTAAGTGCCCTGGCATTCGAAAATTTCCCTAACCACATCCAGCAGGGTTCCCGATATATCAATCCTGGCCGAGCGAAAAGTAATCCTTTTGGATAGACGAGGGTCTAAAACTTCTTGCCGTAACTAATGGTACTTTTTTTAGTGAAGGATGGCGCGACAATGATACTGACTCTCTGACTCCTTTCTTCCATTAGGCAAGGTCCTGCTCCCCATATATTTACTGTCATTTAAGATTTTAAGGCGCGCTATCGAAGAGAATTTATATCCAAAAGGGCGAGGTTTTTTTAAGAATATACATCATCGAGTTTGTAGACTTCGTTGCCGATAAATGATTGAATTTAATTTGAAACCGGTTGATATCATTTATCTGTCATTAGACTTTTATATAGATAATACCTACAAATTCCTAAATGTTTTCCCGTACACCTACAAGTTACCAAAAGTTGTATTTAAAGACAAAGGTTTCGGCATTTTCAAAAATCTAATCGCCGTTTTTTAAATACGGAATAGATATAGATTCGACAAAATGAAGTTGAAGCGCAATTCATACCAGGAAATGGCTTGGAGGGTAGCGTGACGGTGCTTTAAAAGTGTAGTATGTTGCTTTCAATATAAGAAAATTTGACGGTACGGTGGCGTGACCGTGCCGGAACGTATAATATGAATCGCGCCTTAATCGGTACCCTTCAATAGAGTTTGCTAATCGATGCTTACCATTACAAGGCTTAAGATCGATTCTACTTAAGTCATTTGTTGAAAATGCCAAGGCAATTAAAGTTGCCATCATCAAAAGTCAAAATTTTTTTCGTGTCGGTAATAATCGGCAAACATTTTTCAGCATTAACGACCATTAGGACAAGAAAGAAAGATATAAACTCATTAGCATCCATCCATTCCGGGGGAGATCAGATACTTCCAGTCCATTTCTCCGGTGTGGTGTGGCTTGATATTCAAGCGGTAACTCGGGAGGAGAGCAGAGAGGGGGGTTATTAATTTATCTTTTACAACTACCGAAATTAATTTTCAGAGTCACATCCATAACGGGGATGACGTGAATGCAGGTCCAATAAATTATGCAGCCACGGACGCTTATTACGCTGGCTGCCGCTATCCGCTATGTACTGACTGGATCAATCATTAACGCGTTTGTATGTCCGTCTCTGTGAGTCTGCCGGGTTATATGATGACGGGAGAGAATCAAGCGGCCATTGCCGCGCTCGGATTTGTGCTGATGAAAACAGATTAGCCTGGGCAGGCAGGCAGGCCATGGACCCGTGATTTATTATCATTTTCTTTTTCTCTAAACAATTTTTTTTTTCATGATGAATTGTACGACAGGTATCAAACCGAAAAATCCTTAAATCCGATACATTGTGTCATCATTTAAGAAAATACACACAACAATGCGAAAGGGAGAGACCTTCGACTCGCTCCGGGCGTATTCCGGCAGGAGTTTGTTTGGCAAGTTGTAGGACGTCGCCAGTCGCTAATTGACAAAGTGCTGTTTATTTTAAGGGTTACACGATGCACTTTCAATCTATTCGAGTGTGTTTGCCCGTGTAAGTGGGGGTGTTCCTCTAACGATTACCTTTGTCGCTTGAAACGTCTTCAACTTGGTAACATAACGATTAATGGGCACTAACTTTTTCATTTTTTGGTTTCTTAGGCTTTTATTGGTAAGGAAGTTTATTGTTTAAAATACAAAGTTTTGAAACCTGGCAAAAATTGAAGGTTCTCCGCTATACTGTACACTTTTATTGCACCATCTCGCACTAGCTCTGGGCAATTGCACTGTAAAATTCACTAATATTCTAGATCCTGGCCAATAACACGAAAATCAGGGCGAAAAAAGCACTATTATAATACTATTACGAAAAAAAATATCTCTCGTCTCGTATAGAGGACCTATCGTCGAGACGAAAAATTCATTTTATCTCGAACCTTCGAGACAAGACGGGCTTGGTGAAATCATGAACCACTCTAAAGATCAGCCACATAAATTGAAAGTACCTACTGCTTCATCGGTTATCAAACATTCATTACTCGTCCATTGAACCACATCGATGGTTGATTCGCGATGAGAGCTTCTTCCAGAAGGAAAAAGGGCACCAGTTTATCCCAGTTTCAGTGGTGCTCATCCACAAACATCGAGAGGTCCAATTGTCGACTATTGCGTCGCTGTACCTACTCATATCCAGTAATTGCATCGGTTGTAGGAAATCTACTACGATTCTCTCATAGGAGGAACCAGACGAGTATACTGTTTCATTTTCTTCCGAGATTATGTCTTGGGTGATTTCTTCGAAGACCATAGGTCGGATCTTTTGCAGGCTTCTCCAACATCCTCACGATATTGTTGGTCCAGTAATACCAATCTTCTGTTGTTATTCGTTTCACCCTTTCAAGCCCATACTATAACACCTCAGTTTTGGACACTTTTTGTTGTCTCATTGTATGGACTCTACTCTGTCCCATTCATACTAAAAGACTAGATGGTTGGAGACAGTGCGGGCGACCTAACGTCCCGTACCCATCCAATCTTCATAACCACGTTGCTTGGCCTACATGAGGCGACTTGGCGTCCTCTATCGCCAAATACCAACGTTCCGAACTTATATCAATCTTCCTCTCAAGCCAACGTCCTATTGACTCCGACATGGCCACTACTCTAACTACAACCGCACAATGAATTCCGCTGACCGCTGGATTGAACATTTCTTGCCATCCAGGTAGTTGTCCATCGTAAACATTTCCAAATTATTTTTTTCTTCCTCGTTGATGCTGACAGGTAGTCATCAGTCATCTCTGACAAACCTGCGATTTCGCCCCAGATTTTCATCTGCTGTTTGGTAGGCGAATGGTTAACCGATTGGTACGTGAGTGACGTAACTCAAGAGTATGTTGTATTTTGACTTTGACATGTTTATTTAGACATGAGACAGAAAGTTACCACACCTCCACTACCCAGTCAAACCGCAGTATTGCATTTGACAGTTCAAAGCGCCTAAGAAAGTTGCCAACTGGGGTTAATGAACAAAAAGTGTTTCACATCATCTGGTCAAGCACTATCTTTCAGTTAACTTTAAGTTTAGTTGACCATAAGAAAATTATGTGGTTAAAATTAAACCAGAAAAAACCTAACCACAATTTTGGTTAACGTCTTGTTTTGTTGATGGGTTGTTTTTCTGTATCGTATAATTTTTTTGTTTGTGTTCAACTTGAATATGAATTTAAAGGTCCCCACAGACGCTCAGTTATTTTGCACAGGCCGATTGTGCAAACCTGGTTTTTGCAGGCATATCGGCACGTCTGTGGATACTTCCGACCAACTGTGCAGGCCGTTGGCCTGGCCTGAGCAAATTGAAGATCTGCTTGAAATTCGACCTGCGCAAACCAACAGTCCTTGCGTATGTGTGTGTATGTTCAGTCCATTTATTCAGTTTATTTAGTCAGTAGTCTAATGATAGCATTCCAAATAAACAAAATGTCGAACACAAGCAAAAAATTCCTATGTGACTTTATAGAAATATACAAAACCTTTCAATGCTTATGGAAAATAAAAAGTAAGAACTATAGTGATAGGAACAAGAAATCGGCTGCCTATGAAGTATTCCTATTTATTGGACAAGCAAGCAGAATACAAGACAGAGCTGTATTCTGAGAAGCCATTTTCACTGTAGAAGAAAAATACGTTTGAACTGCGTTCGTCACCCTGTTTGGAAAGAACTGAGCGTGTGTGCGACAGACACAGGTACCAGGGTGTTTTTTTATTAATTAACACCCCACCTACAGCCTTTACCTTTACAGGTAGAAGAAAGGTGTACAAAAGTTGTATAGCTGTATGCAACATCCTCTTTTAACTTGAAAGCGCTTTTTAAAACTGGTCCCTTTTAAAAATGTGTATTCTGAAGCACACAAATTTTAAGAGGTACCAGTTTTAAAAAGCGCTTTTAAGTTAAAAGGAGATGTTGCATACAGCTGCATCAGTTTTAGCTAAATTTTTAGAAATCATGGTCAGAAACAAAATTTGTATGTCAGAAATGTCACATTTTAAATACTTCCAACTTTTTCCAAATGGGATGCCCTATATCTCATTCTATATTCTTAAAGAGCACAATGCATCCATTCCAAAAATATATAGTGTAGAATAACATACCCGGGTTCGTTCAGTAAGATTAAGCCCGGTATTCATAGACGGGTGCTTGGCTCAAGCTCCGATTTTTGACAGTTGTGAGCATCGTTCCGGGCTGTTTGGAAACGTAAACATGGCGTCAAGTCGTACTTGAGCCAAGACGCAACCTTGAGCATCGACTATGAATACGGGCATAAACTGTGTAAATTTTTATTACCTTTTAAACAAAAAATCTTCTGGAAAATGAAATGAAAAACAAATAGGACCTACGTTGTGGAAACTTACCCAATTTTACTTACTGAACATGCGCCCGACATAGCAAATATTTGGGAAATTTAAGGGAAGTTGTGATATGTAAAAGAAACGAAAAATTTGTGTAACGTCTACTTTATTATTGAAGTAAATCGTACCGTTCTCATCCTGGAACTAACGAGGGGAAAGAGCACGTCAGAGAAACCCTCGATTTAACATTCCTCAAAAATCGAAACATACTGTGTAATTTTAATAATTGTGAGTCAATAAATCCATAATTTAAGTCAATGAAATTTCAAATTAGGAACCGCCCCTGTTCTTGTACTAAAATTTCAATTACACACACTACATTCAATCAACACTACCTATATTTAATACTGAAGAAATTTTGGTTAGTTAGCCAATCTGTGGCAGGTACTGAGGTCCCTGGTTACGGAAACTCACAGCTATAGTTGTTTTTGAGCCAATATCTCTAGATTGATTTTTCTCAATTTGCTAGAATAATCTCTCGTCAGGGTAGGAAAATGTTAGTAAATTCAACAAGGCCCTAATGCACGTTCTGAATACACAAAATCGAAATCTCAGCACAAAAGGCAGCACATAATTTCTTAGGTTTTAATTTAATTCTTTATCGGTGTTGTTTACAGCAAGAAACGATTTTTGCTACATGCATGAACAATGCACATGTTATAAAAAATGTTATAAACAAACAAAAAAACATAAAAATGGTAAAAATGATACTTATAAATTGAACTATCACAAACAAAATAATAATTATCTAACTGACCTGGTGATCGCTCCTTGACACAAACACACACACTAATAACAAATTGGATTGAACAATCAGTTTATTGCAAAATAAAAATAAAAATTGAATAATGAATAATTACAGACACGTGATACGCGTCTAACGGACCAGCCCCAGCTTGTTCTCCAGTCTCTCTAATGCCTTATCCCTCTTCTCTAGCTCCCGTTCGGTTTGGTACCCTTTCGGTACGCTTCACGGCGCATACAAGGTTGCAACATTTATTTTTATTCAGTAAACGTTTTTTTAAAAAGTTAAGATTTGAAGAAATAATATTTTAAATAGGTGGTTTTCCTAAATAGTTTGTTTTTATTTGATTGAACAGTCTCTCAACCCAAAAATTGTAGAAATTCTATCCTACTACTGATTTGATTTTGTGAACCATTCTACCTGTACAGGTGAAAGCTGCAAGTAAAATTTGAGGTACTTGGTTTCTCTGATAGTATTTTTAAAATTTTTAGAATCAAATATGTTGGAGACGGCTCAACCAAATCTAGACATCTATATAGTTTTGGAATCATGAAATTGTGCTCTTCAAGAATATAACACCAAATATAGGGCATGCCATTTGAAAAAAGCTGAAAGCATGCAACATTTCACATTTCTGACATTCAATTTTTGTTTCTGACCATGGATTTTAAAAAATTTAGCCAATATTGTACAACTTTTGTATTTACACCTTTCATCTACCTGTTACTTATTATGTAAAGTCAGAATTTGTATGATTATTTCATTCATTATAGAATAGACCCATCAGACAACGTCATTTTTTGAATGAATTTTATTTAAATAAGTGATTATTTCACAAGACCTTGTTTATCAGCAATTAAATTTTTGTTTATCTTTGTTGACAGAATTTTGATAAATAGAAGTCTTTGAGTCTTTGGATAGGATTGACGCCAACAATTCAATCCTAATTATTCAGGAAATAATCTAGCCGTATACCACTCGACCTATAAATTTAAATGGATTAAACTATCCAAATATTTTTTGCATAATTTTGTTTTTTGGCAAATAGTTTCATGCACAATAACTTTTAAATAAAAGCCCTCGACGAAGCGGTCTCGGGCTTTTATTAAATTATTGTGCATTCAACTATTTTCCAAGCAAAATCATGCTCAAAATATGTTGTATAGTTTAATCGATTAAATTTAAAGCTCTTGTGATATAATATATGATTATCCACTTTTTGTCAATTTGCCTTTTAACAGGAATTAGTAATGTTACCTACTTTAGCAATCTAGTAACATAATGTAACAAGTTATTCAAGTACAAACGAGTGGATTGTTGCAGAACTTATGGGTGAACCTCTGCGGGACGAGCGCAACGAGTTCCGCAGCTATCTAATCACCAATATGTTATTCAAGTACGATACTAACCTGACTCACTCAAATGTCAGTTATTCTCATTAGTTCAAAAACTACACGTTTCAGGTGAGTGTCTTATTTGGATAGTTCAACAGTATATTGGTAAATAGATGGCGGCGCTCGTCCCGCAGAGGTCCAATCATAAGTTCCGCAATAATTCACTTATTTGTACTTGAACAATAACTTATTATATAAAGTCAAAATTTGTAAGATTATACACTTTTTGTCAAAATGCCTTTTATCAGGAATTAATAATGTTACTTTACGAAACTAGTAACATAATGTGACAAGTTATTCAGATCTATTCATCAATATGTTGTTTAAGTACGATACTAACATGACTCACTAAAATGTGAGTTATTCTCATTAGTATAAAAGCTACACGTTTCAGCTGAGTGTCTTATTTGAACAGTTCAACAGTATATTGGTGAGTAGATGGCTGCGGAACTCGCTGCGCTCGTCCCGCAGAGGTCCACCCATGAGTTTAGCAATAATCCACTTATTTGTACTTGAACAATACCTAACTTATTATATAAGGTCAGAATATGTAAGAATATTCACTTTTTGTCAATTTGTCTTTCATCAGGAATTAGTAATGTTACTTTACCAAACTAGTAACATAATATGACAAGTTATTCAAGTACAAACGAGTGGATTGTTGCGGAATTTATGAGTGGACCTCCGCGGGACGAGCGTAGCGAGTTCCGCAGCCATCTATTCACCAATATGTTGTTCAAGTACATACTAACTTGATTCTCTCAGTTGTGAGTTTTTCTCATTAGTTCAAAAACTACATTTAGATGAATCTTTTACTTGAACAGTTCAACAGTATATTGGTGAGTAGATGGCTGCGAGACTCGGTGCGCTCATCCCGCAGAGGTCCACCCATAAGTTCCGCAATAATCCACTTATGTGTACAGGGTGTTTCTTTATATATTAACACCTCACCTATAGCCTTTACCTTTACAGGTAGAAGAAAGGTATAAATACAAAAGTTGTAGAGTTTTGGTTGAATTTTTAGAAACCATGGTCAGAAACAAAATTTAAATGTCAGAAATGTGAAATTTTGCATACTTCCAACTTTTTTCAAATGGGATGCCCTATATTTTCCCCTCGTTTTTATTCTAATAGGTGACTTCACCGATGAGTTCGCTATCTTTGCTTATTGAATGGAAAATGACAATGACCGACATAGAATGGTGGATCCATCGGTAAAATTTAATGGGAATAAAAACGCAGGGATTTTATTCTATATTCTTGAAGAGCATAATGCCCCGATTCCAAAAATATATAGTTTCTTTATATTTGACTGAACAGTCTCTCATATATTCGGCTCCATCTAAAAATTCTGCTGACAACCTAAGAAAAACTAAAACAAAATATTGGTTAATTGACCAGCACATTTTTTTTTGCTGTGAAACGCTATATGCATTAATTATTGGTTATTGTAAACGGATTAGTTAAGTGACCAAGAAGGTCACCAGACATTGTGAAACTGGGCGTTAGTAGGTTTAGTGAATTGTTAAAATATTAACAAAAGCGTCCTGAAGTAATAAAGTGTCTTTTACTGGAAGAGGCACATCACATGACGCTGCGGAAATTAAGAAATCTATTGTGATTTGTTAAAGAAAATAAAATAAAATGGAAATATATATGGATGCAACAGGAATGAGTTCAAATCTGAAAGTTACTGAAGAGAGAAAAGTTGCCGTTCTGCTACATACTATTGTTAGTGACGTAGTGGATATTTTGGAAACTTTGACACTTTCTGAGAAAAAAGATTAGCAGGCGGTATTCGATATCCTACAGAAACATTTTGTTCCAATATCAAACGAAATAGCGAATATACATATTTTCAACACAAGAAATCAACTACAAGTGGATGTTTTCATAACAGAGCTAAAAAAACTAAGCAATAATTGCAATTTTGAAACTCTGGCTGAGAGTCTTATTAGAGACAGAATAGTTTGTGGTATAAGGGACCAGGGAGTACGAAATAGACTGCTACGAGAGCCAAAATTAGACTTACAACATCGTGTACACATATGTAAGGCAGCAGAATTGGTAGAGAGAAGTAAGAAACTACTAGAAGAAGCAAGTAGTGTTCATGCTATAAAGAAAAAAGGTGACAGTCGAGATAGAGAAAGAGGTGGAAGAAAATTGAATAGAGTTTTTGGAAAATGTGATACTGTGCATGAGTTTGGAAGGTGTCCTTCATATAGGAAAATATGAAAATGTGCTTTAGCAATAATCGAGATAACAATTTTCAAAGCTTTCCTAATCGCTTTTCTCATTTTACTTCAACTTGTATGCCATCAGGTGATTGCAATGCTCATTCTGTAAAGCAATTTATTGGATTAGTAAGTGTACACAGAGGAAAACAAGTAGGATCAGTAAAGAAAGGAAGCTGATATCAAGGAGTGCTTATTAATGATCAAGTTGTAAATTGTGAAATTCACACAGTAGCTGAAACATACATTTTGAATAAAACCATAGCTACCAAGCTTGGGGCAGCAATAAAATGTCCATGCATAAGATTAACTAATTATGATGGATCCTCTATCGACAGGGTTTATGGTGAAGTTTCAGTTCTATGTAAAGTAAACAATAGAGAAAGTAATACCGAGACATTCCAAGTAGTTGAACTGGATGCACCCTGTATAATTCGACTAAGTCTTTCAGAAAAATATAGTCCAATAAAGAGAATTAATGTTAATAATTTGGCAATAGATACAATCAATGAGGGCAAAATAAAAGAATTGATCACAAGTAATGAAGAAGTGTTTCGAAAAATAAAAGATATAAGTTATAAAATGAAATTACAATGAGATGTTGAACCAGTGGCGGAGGCACCTCGAAAAAATACCAATTCGAATGCAAGAAAATTCACAAAAAGAGTTGGAAAAAAACGGAAAAAACTGACATTATTAGAAAAGTGATGGAACCAACAGAATGGGTAAGTTCAATGGTCATTGTTAAAAAATATGACACCTCATTACGCATCTGTTTGGACCCTCAAAACCTTAATAAGAGAGCGATACCAATGGCATACATTTGAGAAGCTTGTTTCAAAAATGGAAAAACCTACAATTTTTTTCCATTTTGTATGCGAATAAAGGATTTTATTAGCTACATGACACAACATTTAATGCAGCCAAACTTCGAAGATGGTGTTATAAAAGAATGCCTTTTGGTCTTTGCTCGGCTCCCGAAGTTTTTCAACGTACTTTCTCAGATATTTTGGTGTACATAGATGATATTTTGATCTACGCGGACAATAAAAATGATCAGTACGGTATTTGGAAGGGACAAAAGTGCAAACATCAAATTTGACCAGAGTAAATCTAAGAATGGTGTCAAAGAAGTGAAATATTTGAGACATGTATTGACTGCAGAAGGTCTTAGAGCAGATTATGAAAAAATCGAAGCAATACTGGACTGGAAGTGCCAAAAAATAAAAAAGGGCTACAGACAATCCTAGGTATGATAACTTACGTCAATAAATTTTTACTGAATGTTTCTCAATCAACTAATTCTTTAAGGATTTTGTAAAAAAATGACATAGATTTTGTGTGGGTTTATAATCATAACTGTGATTTTCTCAAGTTAAAGCAAATGTTATTGCAAGCTCCTGTTTTAAAGGATTTTGATTGGGAAAAGCCAGTTGTGCTATCATAGATAGTAGTAGTACGGGGTTTGGGGTAGTAAATTTAAAAAGACTCTTGAGGCTATTCAAAATCGTTATTGGATGAAGAGTATGCGAAGATACGTTAAGAATTACATATAAGCCTGTTTAGGAAAGATACCCGGAAGTTTACACAGTATTGGAAAGAAAAATGAACCATGATAAAAGCAGTTCCAGATACAAAAACTTCTTTCGTCGTACGATTTCTGATGAAATTATAGAAATGTTTGGTGTACCTAGGCGTATCATTTGTGATCGTGGAACTGCATTTACCAGCAAGGAGTTTTCTAGATTATGTGATGACTTGGGAATTAAAACGAGTATTAGGTGCCACTCCACGGGCCAATGGGCAAATAGAAAGAATGCGAACAAAGTTCTTCTTGCGTGGAAGCTGAAGATCGCTAGAATGAAAGTATCAATCTAGTGCAATGGGAAATCAACACCACTGTTCACTCCACAACCGAGAAAAGTCCCTACGAGGTTCTTTCAGTGCGGATAATTGTTCTGGGGTGCGATTGCGGGTTTCTGAAGTACTGCTGGAGGTGGTCTAGTTCACGAGGTATGTGAAAACGAACCTCATGACTTGAAGGAAGTGCGGGATAAATTAGCCGAAAACATAGAGCATTAACAGGAAGTACAAAAGTTATACTATGATGCAAGGCATGCTAAGCCTAAAAAGTTTAAGGTTGGACAGGAAATGAAGTCTACCAAAAACGTTGGTATTTCACTAAAGGAAAGGTCCTTTGATGAATTAGGCTGAAGATAATCAAAAAATGTTCAGCGAAGAATAAGTCTCGCTGGATAATTTCAAATGAGTAGATTTACTAATTTTGTGTTGTTTCAGGTCAAAGATTTCACGAAAGAATCGAATAGAGTCTTGATTGCAAGAGCAAATAGGGTTGGGCGTTATCAGTAAGAAAAGGATGAGTCAGTCCTGATGTTCTGCTGGTGGTGATCAGTCCATTTGGAAATACTGATATTGTTTTTCTTTGTGGCAAATATAATTTATTTAAATGAAATCGAGTCTTATTATAAATAATTGTGCAACCAAAAAAACTAGCTTACACTTGAATAGACAAATTGAGAACGAAGATAACAAAACTCAAGATCTGGGAATAGAAAAAAAATTAAGTCGAAAAACTGTGAAATATGGAGAAAGCTGAAGAGCCTGGGAATTAAAACAAAATCAATTCGAAGTCAATATACAAAATAAATAGGTTTTCATTGTTTACATAACTGAGGATAAATAAATTTTTTGTAACTTTTAGGTAAACCATCAATATACGTAAACAAAGTCAACTACGAAATGTAATTCCTATGTAAATCGTAAATCAGTGTTAAATAAACTGTCAATATAAGTTGAATATATCAATGAAAAAATATAAATTTTTCATTAAATTTTATGGAAAATAGAAATCTATGCCCTGTATAGAATTCTACAGTTTTGTGTCATTGTGTCCATAACAAATCAAATGCTTCAATGTTATGTGATAACTTATAATATTTTTGTAACAAAGATTTTCAAAATTTACATAAACTGGTATTTGCAGGTGTGATATAAATTTTACATCTATAAGTACTTCCGTGTGACTTTATCAATGACTTAATAAAGTTGGAACTGAGTATAAATTAGTTCTGTAATTCTAGTATTTTCGACTTTGAGTTGCTTCTATCACAACAAACTTCTATTGCGATTGACATCCTGCAAGCATAAACTCCCCCAATAACAAGAATTCCTGCATTAATAAAGCATTTTTTTTTACCCCGAAAACGGTTACGCACACAAATCACGTGAATACTTCCGTTCCGGCATTGTCCAGTTCCAAAATTGATCCCTCCAGTGATGCATAGCCGGAAACGATTAGCAGAAAATGGGCCCTGTAGTATCTTCGATCGACCATAAAAATATTAGCGGTCAAGATTCCGGCCTTTAGGGCTGTCGTTACTGTCACTGCATTTGAGGGGGGGATCTCTGGATCTTTACTATACTAGATTGATTCTTTACATTAGTATCCTGAGATTTAAGTATTAGTACGTGTAATAAATTGTGCCATTCTGGACAGGGGAATTATTGGTTTGTTTGTGAATTTTTA
This sequence comes from Ceutorhynchus assimilis, assembly GCA_917834065.1. Taxonomy (NCBI): domain Eukaryota; kingdom Metazoa; phylum Arthropoda; class Insecta; order Coleoptera; family Curculionidae; genus Ceutorhynchus; species Ceutorhynchus assimilis. The sequence goes on from OU892281.1 coordinate 14,905,562, forward strand.
TTTGGGACACACTTTTTTGCCTCATCATCATTCTTGTATTTAAGTCTATAATTATTCTATAGAAATAAAGAGTTTTGAAGACAACCGATCAACCAACAGAAAAGAAAAACAAAAATTTCTTAAAATGAGGACAGAGAAACGACTTAAATTTGAGTCCACTGCTAGGTCTCCATGCAAGTTCACCGATAAACTCATTTGTTCCTGCACTATCAGCTTTACCTTGAATAACTTTGAATTCATTTCAGCAGGTATAAAGTGCGTCCCCATACAATAAAAATTTCACCAGTAATTGGTTTGATATTCGAGTACCACATCATTTGGTTAATGAGGATGAGACAAAGCAAAGTGTGTCTCACACTTCAATAAGTAATGTCCGTTCATCGATTATTGATAGTGCACAAGTAGGTAACCTAGAAAACACCGATGAATGAAATTGTAAAAAAATCCCAATACAAGAAGTAAATAATGCTCCATGTGATTAGAAATGGTACAAAACTCTTGTTGCGTTCAGTTGGAGGACAACAAGAGAACAAAGAGCGTTGCTCGCGCCGGCAGACATCTTTTGTGCTGTCCCGGTATTTGTTATCATCAAAATAATTTTGTTGTCCGTGAAACCGGGAGAGGCAACAGGTTGCCGAGGGCCATTGTTGCCAATACCAACCGCACTTAATGGCATTACCATAATAATATTGTCATTCTTGTATTTACCATAATAGAAAAAGGCTCAAGAGCACGCGGAGCTGCCTTCCCATAAAAGAAGGGTTATTACCTTGGTCGGGTTGATGTATTGATATTGAATTTTTATTTGAGTTTTGTGCAATACAATACGGATTTTGATCGGCAAATAGCACAAGGGCTTATTTTTTTACTCAATTGTATGATAGTTATATCTTCATGAAAGTGATAATTTGTATATAATTCTTGGAGTTAAACAGTGCACAATTGATAAGACAGATTTTTTCTCACGGAATCTTGGAATTTATTTGTATAATGAAAGTTTTACCCCAAAGAAAACCAATTTGATAAAATCGTCAATAACTTGAAAATGTTGAGTTACTTCCTATATAGATTAGTTTCATCCAGGTTTTATTAAAATTTGAGTGGGTATGAGATTACGAAATATCCAATTTCAGTTGATCATCTCTCCCATCAGGCTCTTGAATTTTTGTATTCTTTCGAATTACAAAGGATAAAATTCAAGCCTGTAATACAAAAATATATTGTCCATTTGTCTACCGTTTTCTGCTCAATTATTCTTGGATTGTCTCTGTCCATTTCTTAATTTTTCCAAGTCAATGTTCGTCTTTTCCCGGCGCTTCAGTGTTTTCGAAAATATTTAAGCTAGAAAAATTCAAGAGTGTGGGAATAGTGAAAATATATTTCTACTTGAGACGAGAAGATTGCATAATGGAGAGAAAAAATTTAAGAAAAATTGGTAGACAAGTGCTATTCCAAGCTTTCGAAGGTCTTATACTTACTAGACATTCATACTTCTTCCATAGCACAGATAGAGGAAACTCTTGTGTTACCATGGGCGATTCTCCCAATTCTCAAAACGATAACTCTTGCCCAATTCCGCAAACTAACAATATTTCCCCTCTGCTCCGACCATTATATCAGTCCAGAGACTTCGGCCAATAAACTAGTTACATAAAGGTTACATAAACTAAAACGGTGTTGAAATATTTAAAGATCATCGCTGTCCAGCGACGCAAGCCGACGCTGTTCAGTTCGCGAAACGACCGCACCGAGGCGCTAGTGTAACGACGTCAGCCGGCGTCGAGGCGTAACGTGCAACCGACCGCCTTTTCTCTAGGGTGGAGCCACCGGCATCCCCCCACTTTATCTACGGCGAGATTGGATGCTGTGCTGCGGGAGCCGGATTCTCATTTTAAAATAATAACGAAAACGGACGCTGCTGATCGTCGAAAGAATAACGTTTTAAATTAACAATATTGGATCTAATTTTTTAGGTGTCGATTTTGTCCCATCAGGATATTGAAATGTGTATCATAGTTCATCAAATTAAGTATTAAAAGACTAATAATTTATATTGTATTGCAAATTGAGATACTTATCCAAAAAAATTCACTTTTCACCTTTTCATTTTTTTTGTCAGAACAATTTCAGTGGGTACTCCATTAGCTAAAGTTTGTTTCGCCAGGGTTTGTACTTGCCACCAGCATTTGCCTTCCTTGTTTAACAAATCAAAATTGACTGAAACAAATCAATGACGTCAAAAACGTTCGTCGGTTCTTAAATCATTTTAATTTGTCAAAAAAATTGAATGTGTCATATGAATTAATCTACGACAACCCTTTTTTTTCAAGTTTCAAGGTCAAGTATGAACCCTGGTGAAACGAACCTTACAAACATTTTGATACAAAACTCTCAATTTCAATCAAAAATTAGGCATTGCTGTAGTTATGATAAAGCCCATTTTACAATGGACGTAACGTATCTAACCGTGAAGAAGTAACATAAGTCCTAAGCATGCGCAGATTGGATTTATTTGCATCAAATAATATCTCACTGGAAACGCAACGTAAGAGATGACCAACTCTCATCTTCTCTTACGTTGCGTTTCCGAACCCGGTGACATATTTGACGCAAATAAATCTAATGTGCGCATGCTTAGGACTAATGTTATGTCTTTACGATTACGTTACGTCCATTGTAAAATGGGCTTAAGTGATCTCTACAAATTGTCATCGATTAACAAAGAATTTTATCTACATGCGTTTGGTTATGACTATTTTACATAACCATTTTTCTAGTATTTGAGTTATGTCATGAGTCTCATAAAACAACTAGTTGTGTTATGTACTAGGTTATGAATTCATAACACAACTAGTGGTGTTATGGACTAGGTTATGAATCTATAACACAACTATTTTTGGTGATTTGACAAATGCCAAAGATAAACCTGTAAAGGTAAAGTGAAGGTAGACAACTACTAATAAACGAAAATAATTGAAAAAACATTCTTAATTTTCGCTTTGTAGATAAAACGTTGTACATCACATGTGCGTTCAAACATTACTACAAAACTCGTGTGATTAGAACGATCATAAACGCACTTGTAATGTAAAAAACAATTATTACACATTTTAAGTAAATAAAGACACCACCTGAGTCAGTCAGTCAGTCAGTCACTAAGTCCGTCAGCTCATGTTGTAATTTCATGGTTTAAATATACAGTTCTACAATATAATTTATTGTATTACTTAGTCCGAACCCATATACAGCATAGTGTCAGGTGTGATGACTCAAATAGTGCCCTAGTTTGTACATGAAAAAGTGAAAAAGTGCCCTAGTTTACACAGAAAAAAGAGTGCCCTCGATAACACAGAAAAAAGTGAAGCAGTACCCTAGTTTGCACATGAAAAAGACTGGCCTCGATTGCAAAAGCTCCCTTTTCCCTTTGGTTCCCTAGTGTGTACCCCAAAACGTGTTAAGCGGATACATAGAAAGCTAACCTCCTCGTGAAAATGCTTGTTAGTAAATAAAAATGAGCTTCACTACAAAACCACCAGGCCCCCTCACTGAAAACAATTTTAAGTGTTGGAAACTCTATAAACAACAAAAGTTTGAATTTTTTTTTGAAAGCCTCTGGAAAAAACTTATGAACCAGAAGATATTAAAATTGCTATTTTGCTAAGAGATAATAGAGAGTTACTGGACGTGCAATAAGGACAAGCAGTATTTAAATTAGCCTTATTTTGACATCTGCGCATGCGCATTTGGGTCCGAAAATAAAGATTCTCTTAATAAGGTTACTGCTTGTCTTTATTTATGTATGGTTAGTGCGGCGCAGTAAATTTCCCTTATTTCAAATTTCTGACATTTTGGACGACTTTGACGTTTTGCTTTTCGACGATGACGTAATTTTACATAGAAAATTTATTTTTTACAATAGTTTTCCATTTTACTGTGGGTTACATCAAAAAATAAGTATCAGCAGAAAATCACAAACAAAAATAAACACTTTTTGAGGCTGAAATTTATAAACATAGCTATCATCTGTCAAAATTATGAATACAAAATAAGGTAATACTCTAGCACCTACTACAGTCTTCCAATAACTGTTTTTTTCTTGGAAAAATAGTGCTGATGCACTAATAAAATAACGTAGATCCTTAATACGGCGAGGCAGTATTTATTAGTTCCAATAACTCTATTGGGGATTATGGCCTGGATTTATTTAATACGTTTACAACTGACCAGCAAAGCACTAATAATAATAAACTATTGGAGGCCTACGATGCTCATACTTTCAGCCAAAATGTAGCATCCCCATGGAAGCATTTAGGTTCAATAACTTGCATCAAAAAGAGGATCGAACCATTGAAAGTTTTGTAACTGAGCTGAGAAATCTGGCAAAAAGTTGCGATTTTGTATGCAAAAATCAAAATTATTGCAACGAACCTTACTCAGAACGAATGGTGAGAGACCTATGTGACAAACAATTACAAGTCAGATTGATCCGGGAGCCAGACCTAAATACTGAAAAGATCCTGGACTATTGCAAGTCAGTGGCTCTCACCTAAAAACGATTAACCCTGGGGAAGAAGTTAATTTAATCCAAAAAAATTAAAAAAAAATTAAATGCGCTAAATGTCTCTAATAACATTTTCCAAACCAATATCCAGTATTTCGTAAGACCTGTGCTGCATGCCAGGAAATTGGCCATTTTGCAAAAGCATGCAAAGCTTTGAAAAGTGAAGAAGATCCTCACAATTTTGTTGAAAAAAGTGGTTACACAATGAAGAAACAGGTACGAGAAGTCAAATATGAAGAAGCATCTGACTCTGATGGCGAGGGTATCCAAGATGACGTGTTATTTATAAATGAATGCTGTACTAAAAATGGAAAACGAGCATGGTCTGAGGTATTTTGTGTCGAAGATACAGAGGTAAAATTTAAACTTGACACAGGAGCGGACTGTAGTATTTACCTATTAACACCTATTTAAAAATCTCTTGTCCTGAACCAATGACACAGACAAATGTTACCCTATTGTCTTACGGTAATTTTAGGTTAAAACCTGTAAGTCTTATTACTTCAAAATGTTACTACAAGAATATGTGTCATGATGTTAAGTTTGTAATAGTAGATTCTAATACTCAACCTCTTCTTGGTCTCGAAGATTGTCTCAAGTTTGGCTTTTTTTTCCGAATTAATAGAGTTGGAATTTTACCAAAAACCAGAGAGCAAATTTATAAAGACGGTTTTACACTGACAATTTATTGGTTAATTCATTGATCAAGTCGCTTGTCAAGAAATATTGATAATGTAAAGCGCCAACTTGGCGACAATTTAACTTGCCCAAGTTCTTGCTCAATTTATTTACGGATTAGCGCATGTTCTATTTTTCCATCAACTTTTGTGTCAATTCAAGTTTTCAACCTAGAAATGATACTTTAAAAATATTAAAGCGAGGTGAGGATAATTATTTTCATGTATCATTTGCTTGTTGATGTTCAGAGTTTATTCTTCTATCGTCAGTTTCTTCTAGTTTTATTATTAAACATCCTTCAAATATATTTCTGAGTAAACCATAAATGAAAACTTAATCTTGAAATTCTGGTTAAGTTGGTAGAATTGTTTATTGTCATTTCTGTTGTCAACAAGTTGATCCAGTGTAAAGCGATGTTATGCCATTGTTAAGCCAACATAAATTGGCAAACAAATTTATCAATTTAAATTGTCAGTGTAAAACTAGCATAAGTCATTTCAAAAAGTTTTTGAAGGTACAGGAAAAATTCCTGGTCTCTGCTCTATTAAGCTGACGACATGAAAGATGGATTTTGGCAGTTGCAACTGAATGGTAAAAGTTCAGATCTTTGTGTTTTTAACACGCCTTTTGGAAGGTATCGCTTTAACAGGGTTCCTTTTGGAATTTCAAGTGCTCCAGAAATATTCCAACGTAAAAAATTTGAAATTTTTGGTGATATTCCTGGAGTGGAAATATATTTTGATGACCTCATTATTTCAGGGGTTGATGTGGCAAGTCATGATAAAACTCTTAAAGAGGTTCTTCATAGAGCACTCAAAAACAATGTAACGTCTAATTTAAAAAAAAATCAGTATAAACTGGACAAGGTAAAGTTTTTGGGACAAGAAATTTCAAAGGACAGTGTGAAGCCAGATATTTCAAATTAAAGCCATCGATTCACCTATAAATAAATCGGAAATTTTGAGAATTTGAGGGCTTTTAAAAGAACTTTAAAATCTAAAATATATCATATCTCAAGAAGCGGTTCTCAAAATTTTTGATCCAAATATTCCAATACGTGTCCAATGTGATGCGTCCAGTGAAGCATTTGGTTGTTGTTTACTTCAAAATGATCACCCAATTGTTTACGCTTCAAGATGCCTTACAAAATCCGAAAGAAAATGGGCTCAAATAGAAAAATAACTGGGGTCAATTGTGTTTGCTTGTGAAAAGCTGCATTATTTTATCTATGGATTTAAGGGAGAGCATATTATGAGTAGTTCAACAAAGACACCACCTGATGACGAGTCAGTCAGTCAGTCAGTCAGTTAGTCAGTCAACTCATCTCTGGTCAACTCATGTTGAAATTTCATGGTTTAAATATACAGTTCTACCTAATAATTTATTGTATTACTTAGTCGGAACCCATATACAGTGCCGGCCCGACCCTACTTTCAGGATGGAGCGAGATCCGACATTGGCGCCCCTAATTCAAATGTGAATCTTCTGCATATGGATTTTGACCATTGTAATACCTAGATGTCTCTAACTATCTTATCAATTGAAATTTGAAAACATCCATGTTCATTGGTATAGATAAAACCAACTAAGAAGAAGCCACCGCGTGATCTTTTGTCTCACTTCAAATGGGAGGGCCTCTAAAAAATTTGCCTTCTTCGTCAGTGATGACGTCAGGGGCTCTTCTTAGTTGGTTCTAACTATAACGTCTATACCTACTCTTTTCCTTTTAAGAGTTGATTTAAAGTAGACACACAAATAATATAAATTTCTACGGTAATATCACTTATCAACACTCAGGCCCGATTTATTGATCTTCACATAAACTTGATCTTAACTATTTGCAAGATAGATTTATCGACCTATAATCTATTGGTCGGCAAATAACTAGCCGACTAATGGAATTGCAGATAGAGTTTTTGTCCGTCTGATTGCATTAGGTACCTGACAGTTTGTTAGAAGGTGAATAAACCGGCTCTTATAAATATAAAAATCGAACCAGCAAAATACAAAATTGTAGGTGAATCGCTGTTTGCTCATTTTTGCATTTGCAAATTTGTTTATAATCCCCTCATATAACAATTCTGTGCTATATGAGTTTCAATGGACAGCAGGGCTAGATCAGAAAGTATTTTTTCTGCTAGAATTGACTTAAGGTACGTTTTAGTTATGTTAAGTTTGAGTGGTAAGCTTACTTAAGCTCCTTTCATCCTTTCGCCACAAAAATGGCTACAAAAATACGGAGAGCTCGAGTCGAGAGCTGTCTAGATATTAGGAAACGTATATTGCCAATTATTCAATGCTAAGTTCTGGAGTACTGAGAGCTTCTTCGACCACAGATAATTTTTTTTTTCAGGGCCGGTTCATTCATTCTTTTATAAACTGTCAGGTAATGCAATCTGACGAACAAAAACGCAATCTGCAATCCTGTTGGTCCGCGTTATCCATCGACCAATAGAATTAGATCGGTGAATTTATCTTGTAGACAGTTAACAGCAAATTCTTCTTGGACATCAAAAAGCCGGGCCTTAAAAGTTTTAATCCCGAAATATTGTGATTATGATCATTGATCATGTAGGGGCGACGCCACGCACACGACTTCTGCGCGTCATAAAACAACGTCGCAACAGGTTATTCGAGTGGGATTCACATACTAACTACACGCTTGCTCGCAAGCAGAATCGCAGAGCTGCTTTCCAGTATGCACATTGGCGAGCTTTAGAGCACCCCGGGAACGCCACGCACTAGATTTCACATGTCACACCGTCATGACGTGTGACGTTTGTTCGTACGTATAGCTCAACGCTCCGAGTAGCTCTGAGCGTCCACATTCCCATACTGGAAAGCGGCTCAGATAGCAGAATCTCGAGAAGCGAAGACAGGATTCAAAGCAAAAATATATTTTTCTCTTTTTTTTATCACCAAGAATCGGAGGCGCCCCTCGAGGTCTGGCGCCTGGAGCGCTCGCTCCGTTCGCCTTATGGTAGGGCCGGCCCTGCCCATATACAACAACAGATATTGGAAGTGTAATGAAGATTATTCTGCCGAAGACAAGATTAAGAAATTTGTCAGCAAAATATAATCAACTACAATGTAAAAACAATAAATAACGAATTTCCTAACTATAAAATTAACTTTATTCTATCGCGAATGGTAAACTATCATTTGATCGACTCAAAACTCAATGCTAAAGTAACACTTTATTTGAAGTAGTGAAATCGAACAATTTTTACCCACTCATTTGTCAATTTTATCCACTCATACGTCAATTTTACCCACTTGTTCAACTCTTTTATAATAATTATAGTGTTTTTGACAGAAATCTGATATGTTGCATGATTGACAACACCAGAAATGTGTCAGTTTGTTAGGTACTTTGTCAACTTGTCATAATCTATGTAAAATTTTAGCACATTTTAGCTTATGATTTTAGTAATTGTGATAAATAAAAAGTTGCTCAAGAATAAAATAGAATATTACACACGACGGTAAGAAAGCTTTACCTGTTCGTGGAATTAATCCACTCGCTCCTTCGTCGCTCGTGAATCAACATTTTCCACTCACAGGCAAAGCATCTTTTTACCGTCTTGTATAATAAATAACTATTTTTCGTGATATTTATTCTTCATCAGTACCTATCAGAAACTTTTCTTGATGTCTTGTTCTGAACATAAGGTGACATAAGTACTGAGTGCGTAATAGATGGTTTACTACTCAAATTATCATTCTTTATCTACGATCAAACTTCCAATGGACAATCCAACGACCTGTCAAAACATAAATTCAATATAGCGGCAATGGTCGAACATATGTTATGTGTGTTTTTGTTTTTTGTTTATACACGGTTGTCTGAAGGTAAATGAAATAGACTTTGACGAAATCCTTGGCGACAATTTCATTGTTTGACCATGGCCGCCATATGGATTGGATTGCCCTATTTTGTCTGGTAGAGACGAAGGTTCCTGAAAGTTAATAGGTTGTCTGGTAGTAGGTTACTTAATGACGCATCTGGGGCAACTTATAGAGATTTGCATTAGGTATGTTGTGGCACTCCAGATGACGTCATAAAGTTATCCAGGCAACCTACCTCTCTCAAATTAGCCTATCCAAAACACGTGACTTTGACAAGCAAAATATGGCCGGCAGCACAAACTAGTATTCACATACGTCACATACCTACACTTTTTGTGTGCCTCTTGGCGGACATTTTAATTTAAGTTTGACAACGTCTTGGATAGCCTAATAACCTTGGACTTGGACGTTGAGGTGCTTGGACGAGTAAAAGTGAGGTTGTGGTAACTTCTCAGCCAACAAAAATTTAAGGTGAGGATTCCGACATCTCTGATGTGAAAGTTGTTTCAAATTTGTACTGATAGTTTTGTGCTTAATTAAGTACATTTGATAGTACGGTACTGCTCCCAACTTATTGATCCACTATTTCGTGATATCGAGGAGGTTAGAGCACAGGACACAATAGCACTTATCCAAGAACCTTGGATAAGACAAAGTAAAATCATAGGTTTAAGCACACTTACTGATTGAGTTTTCTGCAACTCCAGCAATAATCAACCTAGGACGGCCATCTATTGTCCCAGGTCATACACAGCCCACCCACTGACACAGCTATGTACGTCAGACATATCTGCCATCAAACTGATGCAAAACAACAGTAGGCAGAAGAAAGCCATCGTCCTGGCTTCAGTATATCTCTCCACAGATGCTGAGACGCTACCACCCAACATGGACCTTGTAGAGCTGATCAGGCACTGTCAGAACCAGATCTGGAGCTGGTGATTGGGTGTGACTTCAATTCGCACCACATCAACTGGGGAAGTCAGGATATAAATCCAAGAGGTAAGTCACTGTATGGCTTTATAATAGGTAATGATCTGTTTATATGTAATAACGGCACAATACCGACTCTCTTAAACTCTCGTAGTCAACTGTAATAGATATAACACTATGCTTAGTATAAATATCAAATTCAATCCATAATTGGCGCGTATCTGATGAAGTTTCTATGTCGGATCACATATAGATAACTTTCACATTAAACTGCTCGCCTAAAACCACAAGACCTCACCGTGACCCTAGAAAAACCAATATTGCATAGTACGTGCAAAATCTGGAAAGGGCTCAACAAGAGATTGATGACCAAGAATTGGAGCGCTATGCCAATACCATCCAAGGTGCTATCATAAAATCCTATAAGATTGAGGATGTTCCAAAACTCTGGTAGCACCTCAGCATGGTGGTGTCAGGAACTGGAACACCTCAGGGCGACGACAAGAAAAGCTTTCAATAATGCTAAAAACATCAAACTACCTGAGGACTGGAACCTTTATAGGTACTCTTGAAGCTGCTAACATACCTTAGGTAACACCAGACACCAGTTTTTATGTCTGTCTAGTCTAGAGAGTCATTTTTTTCAAGTTTCAAATAAACTGAATATAAAATATTGTCTTAATTACTACTAAAAGGACACAACATGGCGCAGTCGAAGTAGTTAGTTAATATTGAGAAAAATGCAATTTAAAACCCCATCCAATCTGTCGCTTCAAAGAAATTTGAGTGAAAATTGGCGTAAGTTTAAACAAAATTTCGAAATCTACCTGAAAGCTTCTGGTAAATCTGGAAAACATGATGAAACAAAAATTGCCATTTTGCTAAATTTGATTGGTGAAGAATGTGTGGAAATGTACAACACGTTCAAGTTATCGCAAACAGAAGCAAAGTCTTTTCAAAGTGTACTGAAAGCTTTTGGAGATCATTGTAGTCACAGAAAAAATATAGTTTTTGAGCGTTTCAAATTTTATAGCAGGAATCAACAAGAAGGTGAAGGATTTGACCAGTTTTTAACGGACGTCAAGAAATTATCACAATCCTGTGAATTTGGTGCTTTAGGTGATGAGATGGTTCGTGATAGAATTGTCTTGGGAATTCATGAAAAGGCCATACAGGAAAGGGTGCTACGTGTGGAAGGCCTTGACTTGTCTAAGGCTGAAAATTTATGCCGAGCTGCTGAAATTTCTAAATCTCAGGCTAGAAATTTGCAAGGAATCTCTGCTGAAGTGGAGTTTGTTAAGAAAAGGTCAGGAAACCATAACAATTATATTAAATTAGCCCCAAATTCTAGTGGTGCAGATAAAAGATTTTTGAAATCTGGGAAAAAATTCAAAAGTAGAAGATGTCAAATTTTGCATGGAGTTCGTGATTCGTGAATGTCCCAGCTTTAGGGGAAAAGTGTAGTAAATGCAAGCAATTAAACCATTTTACAGTTTCATGTCACGTTAAAAATGTAAAAGTGTTACAGGAACAGCAGGAGGAGTCTGATGAGGCTAAAACCAGAGTAATAAAGTATTATCAATTAACTCATGGTTTCATAATGTAAATATTGGTGATCATCATGTGCCTATTAAATTTGCAGATGTAAATATACTGTCACATAAAATGTTGAGTGAAGTTCGCGTTCCAGAGTCTCAGCTACGAGATACAAATATAATTTTAGAGGCATTTGGAGTTCGTGGTGGTCCGTAGTAGTTTTGCTGAAAGTGCAGTGTAAAAATGTTGAATTTATTTCTGATTTTATAATTGTGGATAAAGTTGTTTACTGGGACTTGAATCTTGTACAAAATTAAATCTCGTTGCTTCTACACAAGGAAAATATAGATTATCTAAGTAAGTTTAATACTAAGGATGAATTTGTCAATAATAACTCTGAATTATTTGAAGGTCTTGGTAAGTTTTAAAAAAAAATGTGAAATTCAAGTAAATAATGAGGCTATATCTGTAATTAATCCACCCAGAAGGATACCTTTTGCCATTCGTGACAAAGGAAGCCTTATTAAGTTTAGAACATAGAAAACTTATTTCAAGAGTGGAGAAGCCCTCTGGCTGGGTTAATAATATTGTTATTATCGAGAAAAAAGATGGCTCATTAAGATTATGCTTGGATCTACAAGATTTAAATTTAGAAATTAATAGGCCTGCATATGTACTCATTCCTACTCTTGAAGATATAGTTGAAAAACTCAAAGGAAACATTTTTTTACAGTTCTTGACTTAAAAGAAGGTTTCTGGCATGTAGAGCTTACTGAACAATCTAGCAACCTTTGTACTTTTGCCACACACTTTGGTTGTTATAAATTTAATCGATTGCCTTTCGGGCTCAATATGGCGCCAGAGTATTTTCAAGCCATAAATTAAAAAATTTGTGGAGAACCCAAAAAAGTTCAGTTTAAGCAATCTTCTGTTAATTATTTTGGTCATGTCTTTTCAGCGCAGATGGAATGCTAATTGATGTAAATAGAGTAGTAGCAATAAAAGGCAGGAACAAAATAGGAACTTCATTTCTTTACTGCTGAGGTCGGATAAAATCTATGTTCAAGTCAATCAAAAAATGGATCCAAAAAGTATCAATATGTTGAAAGTAATTAATTAGTCAACCAACTCTTTCGACAATTCTGGATTAATAACCTTGATCTTTGTTTCTTCGTTTCATCTTCTGATGAATTTTGAATAAACTAAAGGATGATATATATATTTTTTTTAAACATCTACTTTGAGTGGTAAAAGAACATGGATCGTCTTCTTATGTTAGTAATGGGTCTATTTTATCATGTTGCAATATAACTAATTGCTGGTCGCAATTATTATAATAGTTTCAAGAGTTCAAAATCGTTCCCTGATCTTCTTAGGCTCAAAAATGATTGCCCTCTACTACACAACATAATAAAAATACCCACGTCCTCCAACCCAAAAACGTATTATATTTTATACGCAACTAACAATCACTTTCCGAAAACCATATACCTAAAACCCCCTCAGTCCCCGTCCCAAATCGAGCAAGCCCAGGTGTGCAAAAATCTCGACACCATTCCAGTCGGCCATCTCTAATCATCCCGAGGGATTTGCGAGTACTCGAATATTAAACGTTGCTCAATACTTTTCGTGGCCGACTGTGCTGTACAGATTCTATTGTTCAATGTCCTGGGACCCTTCGACGTTTTCACGTGCAAGCGTGGAAGAGGGTAAAATGCCGTGGCGGGTTTTGAAATTTATAAAACGTGTTTTTAAGGTGGCTTGTATGAGAGAGATTGAATTTTTTTTTTCTGCTAACTGATTTTTAATTTGATTAAACAAAAGTTCTTTGACCATCATCGTCCAATGTCAACAGAATGTTTCAAAAAATTTAATGTATTCAAATTATCCTATTAGACCGTATCATAAAATGTGATTGGGTCGTATTAACTTAATTGGGTAATTGATTGAATGACCAGTAAGAAAATCATCTTGGCTCGTTTGTGAATTAACATGTGAGAACAATTTCAGGCATTACCTTGTGTGTAATCACTATTTTGATTGAGCATCATGTTCTATTAAATGATGAAATTTTTGATGTTATATGAGCAAATCGGAAGAATCTTCCATTTAACAAAATGGACAAGCTTAAACAACTTTTCATCATTTATTAAAATAGAATTCTAGTGAAGGAAAGAAAACTATATCGTCCGATATCAGCAATGTGATGCTCAAAATGATTATTCCATTATTTGGGAAGAGACAGAGATTAAGTCAAATAATAAGAGCAAAAGTTTTCAAGACAATCTCTGCATGATCCATTCATTGGCTTTTACTTAGCAATGATTTTATAATCTATATTCTGGAACAGATGAGGAATAAGAGTCTTGTAATTTCTTGAAGACAACTCCATGATTTTGTCTCTTGAATTCATAATATTTGGAGTGAAACTATGATTCTTTTCTTCTAGTGCCTGATACTCTTCCAAAATCGAACACAAGCATATTGAATCAACCGATTTATTAATTATTGCACTGAATTATTACCAGTGTTAATTTAGTTCGCAATATCGTATGCCAAATTGATACTCAAACAATGCAGTAAATAATTTATTACCTAATTAGGATCGATATTACCATATTGTTGAATATTATACATGAATTAAACGTAGCGATTCTTATTTTGGAATATTGTGGAAACGATTTAAGTTGTCTTATTCGGATAAGGCGAAAGCCCATATGTAAATGAGTTAATAATTACTTATGTAATTAGTTACCTGTTAATGGCTTTTTATTTTTTCCCGTATTTCAATGCTTCAAATTGACGTTAATTTATCGCTATCGATCATAAAAGCGTATTGTGTAATATTCAAGCTAAATATCGGCAAAACAAGGACCCTGTTATTATTTTTAATTATTAATCTGTTGCATCAATAATTTATGATCACCTAACATAATTGTCTGGCATCATAATGGTCATTGTCGCCCAAATGTTTGATAGCTTTTAATAAACCTTCCTTTTTGTTGTTTACCCAACACCTTACTTGCTATTGTTAAAAATCAACCCTCAGTGGCATTAAGAATAGAACTAGATTCAACCTGTTCCATATAATGTTAATGTATTATATCATTTACTATGGATGCTTATCATATAGGTATATGTAAGAAAAAATCAGGTATATCCTAAAATTCTGAAATTTTGATGCTTATTCGAAAATCCGACAGCTTGTCTGCTAAAAACGAAAGATTTACCATCCCTTATTCCGAAAATTCCATATAGGTATGTAGGAGGGCCGAATTACCTGTTTTCCAAGAACCGAGGTCCCGGAGAAGGGATGGCGAAGAGGGACTGTTTTATTTTTTTTCACCGAAACTCGAAGAATGGACGAATTCCGAAACAATGAATGGGAGCTTAGGAACCCCTCCGCCGGTGACTTCAAAAGCTTCTTCCCAAATAGATGTATTTTACCCGTCCGAAGGGTATTAGTATCCTGGGACGGCGGGGGGTATAATATCGCTGTTTTTAATTCGATTTTTTTTTAAGCATGAAGGGTGGAATTAAACGAGGATTATTATTGGCTGAAATTTTTATATTGGCAATTTAAGACGAAATATCCATAGGCTTTGGCAGCTTTTGACGCTACATACTTTTGACAGACAATGTTTTGGAATTCACTTTTCTAACGCTTCTAAATCATTCAAAACACCGAAAACTTGCTTTTACAAAAAATCCCAACTTTTGGAATAATATCTCTATCCGCTAGAATTTTTACTGCCTCTAACCTCAAATTCTCTACAATAAAACCAAGTTCCAAAAACTACTTTGCTGATTAGTTGTGTAGTAAATTGATGGAGACACTCAAGACTTATTGATTTTAAGTCGTTCGAAACATCGAAAATTTAGTTTTGCCAAAAATCGCAACAATGAAACCTGGAATTTTCTAGTAGCTACCTACTGTGTCTAGTTTCTAAGAAAATTGAGGAAAAACATTGAAAACTGAATGATATATGAATCCACATGAAATTCTACTTTCGTCCACATTCACCTTTCCTGAAAAAAAACTCGAAAGTTCTAATAGCTACTCTACAGTTTCGAGAAAATCTAGGAATAAACAACGCAATTTCCAAAATAATGTCACGATCCTCCTGAAATTTTACTGCCGCAAACTCTCTACAATACATAATACATTCCAAAAATCTCCAGTTTCTGTCAAAAGTTTTAGGGTAAATTGACTTTTACCTTACCTAATAAACTGTTCACAACAAACATTGATCATTTTCAGAAGCTACTCTGATTAGCTCAAATTGCTAACAATTTTATTGTTAAATGTTTTATTTTCCAGACTAACATGCATTTATTAGAGGTGAGTTGCGATTTTAAGAACTGTGACTTTGTCACTGCTACTCGTCTGTCACAGTCACGGCATACTCCGGTCCCACTCAAGTAGCAGTGACATTTTGTCACGGCCACTTCGATCTCTAACCGATACAGTGCGGACTAAACTCAACTTAAAGTGATGCAAATAATGAAATATTATTATAAATCACATTGCGGTGACGCAAAACATAAACTCCCACTGCAGAGGGCAGACTGGAACATTCTTTTCGGCCGTGACTGTGAACTGGGCGAACTGCGATTATGTAATGTACCATTTATATGTATTACCTGCCAGTCAAGTCATTGTTATTTGTTATCGTAACACGACTGGAACAGTCACGTCTTGTCACAATTCCAGTAAAATCGCAGGTTAGCTCACCTCTAGTTAAAACCAACCCGGAGGTGACTCGATATTGGAAAATCGGCCTACAGAGACGAAAAAATGTAGCAACCCTGGCACAGAAGTTGCAGCAACCCTGACGCAAACGTCAAAAAATTTGACATTTCAAAGTCAAAGTAGGCCTTGTAATTTTTGACAATTAATTTTGAGAGCCCCCTTTATTTGATTCGGAGCCTCGTTTTTTCAGCTAAATTTAGTGTTTTTTAAGTGCAAAGTAGCTCTAAAACCCTCTGAGTAGCACAAGGAAAGAGATAAAGTAGGATGTAATTCAAGTGCTCACTTTTTTTAAAAGAGGCAGAAAAACCCTATTTACCCCTAACTTTAGTATTTGAAACTAGAAATTTATGGATGAAGAAAACTGAAAGCCTCGTACTTAAAATCGGTTTTTCCGATCGAAAAAGCACTGGAAAAGCGGAAAATCCAAAGAAAATCCCGTAAAAATTACAATCCAGAGTCTACTTAATAAAACTTGAGTTATTGTCACTTACCCCATTGATAAAACTGGAAATTTTTAGCAAAAAATGAAGGAAATTCAAAGCATCGTCTTCTCAATCGGTTTTTCCAATTGAAAACGGCCTGAAAAAGCGGAAAATTCGAGGAAAAACTGGATAAAAACATTCAAAAATGACCTACTGTCAAAACTGGGAAATGACATTGTGCGACGTTGCGACATTTCAAATAGGAGAAAATTACATTTTAAATAGTTTTTTGTTTAAATAATTAATTAATAATGCTTATAAAATGATAAATTCCGAAAATAATGCATTGGAATCTTATTTTTAATAAATTTCAATAAAAATGATATTCCAAGGCCTGCTTAATAGTAAGAAAGACAAAGAGGGAGATGAAGTAGGAAAAAATTAAATCTAAAAATCGAAGTTTTTGGTGAAAAAATGAAGCAAATTCAACGCCTTTAAAATCATCTTTTTCTAATAGGCCCCTTGCATCAATTTTTTTTATTGCTGATTTCGATAGTCCATGAAAAATAAGTCAACACGTGTTTTTTCTTTTTCTTGTTAGTCAAAAATTGACGGAGATACAACGCTTTGAAATGTCCTTCTGACGTCATAACTTATAATACGTTGTGACGTCGCACATGCTCTATATCTATACCTATATACAAAACTTAATATTTGTATAACTTCCGGAATAATTATATTTGGACAAAATAAAAAAATACGTATCGATTTTTTTTCGATTTCCTACAGTTTGCAATAAGCAATAATCAATTTAATTTTCCATGCAAGTACCCTATTGAAAAATCCCTGGAAAAGTAGAAAATTCAATGGAAAACCAACATTCTAAAGCCTACTTGAAAAATCAAAGTTTTGGTCACTCACTCCATTAGGAAACTGGAAATTTTTGGTGGAAAATAGAGAAAACTCAAAGCCTCGAACTTTAAAACGATATTTCCGATTGAAAACGGTCTGGAAAAGCGGAAAATTTGAGGAAAAACTGGACAAAAATGTAAATTCGTCAATTGAAAATGGCTGACTGTCAAAAATGGCAAATGACATTTATTACAATGACATACAACAATGACATACAACTTGAAGTTGGCTACAAACGATGTTGCCACGTCACAAAACTTCCAAAAAAATAATTTAAAATGGGATTCTACTTGTAATCTAATAATTGAAAACCCGTTAAATAATTAATTAATAACAATTTAAAATTAGAAATTCTTTAAATAAATCCTCAAAAGCTTGCTTTTCAATACTTTTTTTTCACTTAACTTTTGACCGTAAATAAATGGATCTAAAACTGGAAATATCTAGAACAAAATGGAAAAAGCTCGAAGCCTCGTACTTTAAACTAGTTTTTTCGACTGGAAAAACCCTGAAAAAGTGGAAAATTCGAGGAAAACCTGGATAAAAATCTAAACACGACACTTCAAAATGGCCGACTAATAACTTGGTAATGAGTATGACAAAGAGAGAGATAAAGTAGGATACTATTTTAGTCTAAAAATGGAAGTTTATTGTGAAAAATTGAAGCAAATTTAAAGCCCTGCACTCAAAACAGTCTTTCTCCGATTGAAGAAGCCTTGGAAAAGTGGAAAATTCAATGGAAAATCAACATTCTAAAGCCTACTTGATCAAACCAAGGTTCTGGACACTAACCTCGTTGGAAAACTGGAAATTTTTATCAGAAAATGAAGGAAACTCAAAGCCTCGTACTTTAAACAAGTTTTTTTGATTGAAAAATCCTTGAAAAACCGAAAAATTCAAGGAAAAGCTGGATAAAAACACTCGGCTGTCAAAAGTGGCAAATGACATTACATTACAAGGCCTACTTGATCGAAAACAACGTTGCCACAATTACAATCTCAAATAGAATGTTTTTCCTCATTTTCCAACAAATAAAAAAAAATCATTTTTAATGTTAATTTGATTTTGCAAAAAAATTCCGTTCAAAATAAGTCAATCTGCTTGAAATTGTACTAGCGCTTACTTCAACCATCGCTTACAAAAACAATGAAAACTAACTTTCGCAAAAAAAATTGATAGAAATAATATTTCAATACTCTCAAAAACTTTATTAAGTATGTCGTTAACCTCAAATCCTTCACGATAAACCGTGAAAATTCCCGAAAGCTACTCTGATCCTTGATAATTTTCAAACCCAATTCTGTCTAGTTTTTGAGTAAATTGGGGCAGAGACACTAAAAACGTGATTGATTGATTTTGCAAAAATCTTCCTCAATCTGTTTTAAATTCTACTATCGCTCACCTCAAACCGTCTACAATGAAACCAGAAAACTTCCAAAATCCATTCCTTCTCCTCGTCGTCAGGTTCAACTATAAATCCATCTCATCTTCCGCTCCTGCGAATTTGTGATTGACCAATTTTGAACAAAAATTTTCATTCCAAATCTGATGTCTATAGAATTTTCTATCTTCGAGACACCATAATCTGTATACCCTAGAACTGTAACCCATCATGTCATCATCATTCTTTCACCTGATTTCTTAATTTCCATTTGTTCAGCTCTCTTGGTAGACAATTAAAAATTTTAAGTTATTTCAGTCTAAACTTTTCTCCAAATCATAGTTTTGCTGGTACAACTGCATCTTTCACAGTTTTCCTTCACCAAATATACCTCAGTCGTTACTGCTTCCGACTAAAAAATCTCATACATTGTTGAATTTTATCTTATCTTTTCAACAGAGCTCTCTTGATCTTTTCAGCAACATTGTTCTTTTTCTGGCAAGTCGTATAAATCCCATTGGATACCATTTTCCTTGAAAACACCTCGAATTTCTCTCGCGATATGTTCTTTTCTGTTATCACATTGAAAACAATAAAATTATGCTGTGTTCATACCAGAATGGTCTTTCACTTTTAAGAAAACTTCAGCTTTATCTTAACATTGTATAGCAAACATATCTTTTTCCTTCGTAAGATGTTGGATGTATCAAAACTATGTGCCAGTCTTAGAAGCCTCTACATCCATGAGATTTCCACTGTTCCAAAGTTCCGATTTGTTCGAAACAGTTGTAGAATGAGCTCAATCATCACAAAACATGTAAGTTCTCCTCACATCTTCTGAATCTTTTGTGCAACAAACGTGACTTATTTTCTCTTCGTAATGAAAACTTCTACCATTCTGCTCTGCACAATTTTGCATATTTTATTAACCAACACATGCACAAAAGTTAGGTTAAAAACGAACAATTAGATGAGGCAAATCTTCTCTGGCCTCTGGTAACAATCAATTTCATAGAACATTGAATATTGCTAATTACGCTTTGAATTTGAAATATTCTTATTCCGAACCCCAAAATTCCCCCTTGATTCATTTCTTTCGGAAACATATTGGAATTTAATTATGACGCAAATTGAATACAGCTCCCAGGAGCCATAAATATACTTTAGGGGGTATTACGAACTTGTCATTTGCACACTCTTCGGCGGAGCATTACCGAGCCCGTCTAAAAGTTTGCGTGCAAAAGGTAAAAGCAAATTGTGTATCTCGGAACCTAAGCTAACTAACAAGGCTTGACAATTATTCCGGGTAATTAAATGAAGGGAACTTTTGCGCCGTTGCCCATTCTCCTCCAGGCCCGGTAATTAAGAGAGTCGGTCGGCACGTTCTTGGCGGGTACGCGACTCCCGGAGTCCGGAATGTGCCGATTTCATTAGCCTCATTGTCTGCCAGACTACGCTAATGTGCCTAATTACGTGTATCTAGTTTATTCTTTTCTTTGTACCCGGTTTGGAACTAATAGCTTTCGACTTGGAAAAGAATAGAAACAGACTTTTGTGGAATCCTATAAGAAAACAAATCTCACCTTGATCAACATTCTTTGCTAATTGCTCTATATAGGAATGATAGACATAAATCTAAATCAAAACAACGTAGTTGTTGAACAAGAAGCACAAGACACCGTCCAGGTGGTTCGATTCAATTGTAATGCAAATTGAATGTACCCAGGTGCGCTAGGCGGGTGTGGAGTGGGGCTAAAGGTGCCCCGCTATGCGGAGCGAGACGGAATTTAGAGACCCCGGGCGTATAGAGCTCAACCCAGAAGCACGGTGGTGGTCTTCGGCCCCAGAAAGAGAGACAGAGATTTTCTATCGGAATTAATTTACGATCTCCGGTTTAAATCTTGTATAAATAGGGATGGGATGTGAAGCTTTGACGGGCGGGGTGCCAAATTAAAAAAAAAAAACTTGTACGATCCAGTAGTTCATGTATATATGACCAAGGAATCGTTTCTTGGCCAAGAGGAGGAATATATATTTCATTTAATTCTTAGTTATATGAATTGAAGCAGGAAGAATCTGGAAGGAATACGGTTTTGCACAGTATCTTGAAATGAAAAAACATGCAAACACCATATAATTACTGGGGACCTTAATATGAATTTACCATCATTATCACCTGAAGATGAAGAATACAAAAAAAATTCTAAATTTCTATTTCTTTACGTCTTATATTAACACAGTAACTAGGCCTCGAACAAAATCATGCCTTTATCATTATTTTGTAAAGGTCTGTAATCAGGATGTTTTGGAAACGTCAAAATCTTTTGTATTGAAAGTCGATTTAACAGATCATTATCTAATTGTTTTAAGCTTACCAACTAAAGAAATTCAAATAAATAAAAATACTCGACACACAAAAAAAAAATATTAATTATAATGCTCTAAAAACTGAGTCGAACACTGGAACATGGTATATACAGAAAATGATCCTAGGAAAGCAATGGAAACTTTTATTCATGTCCTAACGCACTACATCATCAACAAACACACCCAAGAAATCAAATTAAATAATGAGATTTTCGGAAGAAAAACTTGGATCACAAAAAGAATATGTAGGTACTAAAAAGAAGATTGGAAAAAATAAAATAGAAAATATTAAAATAGAAAACGGAAAAACCTTAAATAACTCAAAGAACATAGCTGACCATTTTAACACATATTTTACAGAACTGGGGCAAAAACTAGCTAATCAAATAAATCTGACAGACGATGACGATACCACACTCTATATATTTGCACCCCACCACACAAAACGAAGAGGGGAATGTCATTACAGAATTAAAAAAAGGAAAAGGCCCCGGCATTGACGGGATTAAATCAGAAACATTACAAGAGTTGAAAAATTAAATATCTTGCATACCTACATTATTAATCTCTGTTTTGTTTCGGGAACTTTTTCAGATATTTTAAAAATAGGACAAATTACACCTATGCATAAAAGTGGTTCATTAGTCTATATACAAACAATTATAGGCCCATATTAATTTTCAACATTGCCAAAGTTTTCGAAAAGATTCTAAGGTGTCGCTTGACATCATTTTTGAATAAATTTTCTATCCTTTCTAACTAGTGACTCTTGGCAAACCCTTAAACCGATTGTTGAAATGGATTTTTTAAGAATTACTAAATGGCTTGCTGCAAATAAACTATCGTTAAATATAGCAAAAACGAAATATTCGAGTTTTGCTTCCTATGTCAGTGGTCTGCTACAGCTTGGTTCTCTTAACATTAACCAAAACATTGCGATACCAGAAGCGAATTCGATAAAATATCTAGGAATCACACTAGATTGGCATCTAAAATGGAATCTACATACCAACGAGGTTATCAAAAAATTACGATTCTTTATCTCGAAATTCAAACACTTGAAAGATTTTTTGGACATCCAACTAACTAACATACGGGCTCTGTGGATGGGGTGGTGTGTGGTGTTAGAGCCTATCACATCAACTCTATGGAAATTGCCCAAAAGTGGATTCTGAAAATAATATACCAAAAAAAAAAACGTTTGTTTCCTTCAGATGAACTCTATCAAATATCGGGTATATTTGATATTAGACAATAATTGTACGTTCAATAGTATATTATTCAACGAGCGGGTAATGATGGCTATTACTCACGAAGGATGAAGTTTGCACTACGAGCCGTAGGCGAGTAGTGTAATCATCCGAATGAGTAATAGCCATTACCCATGAGTAGAATACTATACTTTTTCTATGATTTGATTAATAGATAATAGGCACGAGTTATGCAGTTTTTTATTTAATTTTCGTACCAAAATTAATTGACAATTCTGACAGCTGGAGAACAAAGTGAGGTTGGGTTAACACAAGTCTTGTCCAAATCCAGGTGTCAAAATGTCCGATTGGAAGGTTGAAGTATGTTGTCAACTTGTCGAATTTTCTGATTGGCTCTTAAATAGTGGAGTAATGAGCCTGAAAATCTTAATTAAACAAAAAATCAAGCTAAAGAAAATAAAAGTTCTTATAAAAAAATGGATTCAACAGACAGGACGACAAACATTTCAGGAAATAGGTACTTACTGTTAATATGTAATTTATATATGGATTAAAATTTGAAAAAAACTCCCGATTTTGACTATTCTACCTGGGCCGGGATTCCGAACCCACGATTCAATAGTAGGTATCGTCCATATAAAATAGATAAAGTCTCTTTTTTTTTAAAGATGAATGTCAAAATGACATTGTTTTGGCAATACAATGTAAAATTGTCATGCTTTCAAATTTTTTATGTAGAAAAGGCTTGTGTTTCCAACATAGTTATTAAATTTTTGACTTGGGGAATCATCTTTAAAAAAAACAGACTTTAGACGATACTATCGAATCGTAAGTTCGGGATCTAGGCCCTGATTTTGGCATATTTACCGGACATTGACAATAGCTTCTTTTGGGTATCACTTTTTGAGCGCTACTGAGTTACTCCGAAATATTCCAGCTACAGTTTGAAGTTTGATCCGTTCGGTTTCGTGCAAAACGCATGGATTATGGACAGGTCACTGACAGGTGTGAAGTGTTCTCTGCACCCGAAAGCGGCTAATGTTACCGGACTTGATAAATTTTCCAGATTTGTGTTTTTTTATTCGTAAAAAAGGGATATTGGTTATTGCCTTGGTAAAAATATGGTGGATTGTTATTCAGGTGCTCCTTAGTTGTCGAATTGAATATTGGTTATTGACTGTCATATTAGTTATTGAAATTGACATCAAATTTCTTATTCAGATGTACTATATTTTCCAATAACAGTTTTCAGTGTTTCATATTTTGTAAGCAGCTGGTTCAGGCACCGGCTTAACAGATTGGATAGGTACTGGAAAACTATTGGTTTTTGTGTTAGGTTTATGATTATTTAGAAGTAACTGGTATTTTATTTTCAATTATGGATAATTTTCCGTTGCTAAATGCAGCATAAGAAGAAGAAAATCGAAGGTAAGAAAGCTCTTTATTTCTGGTGAGGCTATGAGCTATAAAAAAATCGTAAATTAAGAAAATCAACAAGCAGAGTGCCTTGGATAACTATGATCGTATTATACTTTTCATTGGAAATTTGAAGCTGTGTGCACGTTGAGGAATGTGGAGGAGAAAGTTGAGTTTTGTATTTCGTTCAAATTTTTTATTTATAAATCAGTGCAGAGCGCTTTCTGCCTAGGCCATCTTCAGTGCTACCTGAAAAGTAATAGACACACAGACACAAACTAGTTAACATACTTTGTCCGATGTACAGGAGTCTACAATTGTAAAAAACTTGATAAAAGACTTGTAGTAAAAGGTCAAAACGAACAACAAAGAGACACGTTACGACATTTTAAAAATCCTCATACTATAATATCACAAGTACAGGGTGGGCCAATTTGGACACTTTTAATAGGAAACGTTAATTTCTGAGCGAGATACAAAAAAATGAACCCCACACTCTGAGGCTCAAATTTTATGAAATTTTGATTAGTGTAAACCGCATTTTGATATCTTCAACCATTTAGCCGCTAGAGGGCGATTCTCGATTTTGAGAAACCTTCATAACTTTTTTATTTATGAAAATAATTCATTTGTGTAAAGACTTTCTAGAAGCACTTTCTAAAGCGGAATTCAGTGACGTTCTCAGCTTTTCTCTATTTGGCTCCGATTCCGAGATATTGACCAAAACCCGATTTTTTTCAATAGGACATCCTATACATAGCCCATTGAAAAGCTCTGCTTTTGCTGATTTCAATGATATAAAATTCGATAGGTTTATCTCCAACGGTTCCCGAGAAAAAAATTATTTCGATTTTTGTCACAGGAACAATGTGTTGTGTGTTGGAAAAGGACTTTATATCTATAAGGAAAACGACAAAGGTCTCTTTCTAACACATTGTTTCTTATGACAAAAACAGAAATAATTTTTTCTCTCGAAAACGGATTTTGGTCAATATCTCGAAGTCGGAGTCAAGTAGAAAGAAACTGGGAACGTCACTGACTTCTGCTTAAAAAAGTGCTTCATCATTTATTTTCATTAACAAAAAAGTTATGAAGGTTTCACAGTATTGCTCGAAATCGAGAATCGCCCTCTAGCGGTTGAAGATATCAAAATGCGGTTTGCACAAATCAGGATTTAATGAAATTTGAACTTCAGAGTGGGGGGTTCATTTTTTTCTATTTTTAAAAATAAATAAGGGTGTTTCCATGAGAAAGTGTCCAATTTGAACCACCCTGTACACCTGACGAAGTAAGTTAAATAATTTCTTGACCCCGCACACTTCTTATGGGATTTTGGGATTCGGTCAATTTTTCTGAAAATTTGATATGATGCTCCTCTCAACTTTCTAATTAAAAGTGTTCATAGCCACAACTTGATCCTATGACTAGTTTTCGAGATACAGGTAGTTTAATGTCTAAGAAATGCACGCATTTTATGTGCATTTACATCTACCTGTCACCTAATAATAAACCAGGATTGACAGGTATCCGCTATCCCCATGCTCAAAATGTGTGCATTTCTTGGACATTAAACCTGTATCTCGAAAATTAATCATAGGATCAAGTTGTGGCTATGAAGACTTTTAATCAAAATGTTGAGAGGAGCATCATATCAAATTTTCAGGAAAATTGACCGAATCCCAAAATCTCATAAGAGGTGTGTGGGGTCTTTTAAACAAATTCAAATCTGTTTTTCAATGATTTTCAAATTTCATATCTCAACTTTAAAATTACAGTAGAGGTTGTTGTCTCACTTTTCAGGTAGCACTGAACATGGCCTAGGCCCAAAGCGCTCTGCATTGATTTGTAAATAAAAATTTGGCACAAAATACAAAACTCAACTTTCTCCTCCACATTATAGGTACTTTTTAGACTATTTGAACACATACAAAACATCTACAGGTTTTAAAAAAATACTGCAAGGTATCTAATCTAATTGAGGAAATTGGGCAATTTCTTCCAGATGCAGGATGCAGAACGTCTGCATTGCATCCCAAATTCTGTAATTATTTTAAGTTTATTGTATTTTTGATGTGCGTTTTTTCTCCATTATAAAAGTGGGTATGAGTATGACAAAGAGTCACAAAGAATGCCAATGAGAATTGACAAATAAATTCAAACAACTGACGAAGAAATAATAAATAATAAATTCTAATCCAAGTCAGCTAAATCAGGCAAGGAACTAAAATAAATAAACTCATAAAACAACAAACAACAAAATGAAAAGTGAGGTTTAAGGTTTTTGACAATTTTACAGTGCTGCCGCCTTAACTTATTCAATTAAAGAACAGTTTTCCAATCTCCAACAATCCCATTTTCAAGGGGTAGGTACACTTGAATAAGAAACCTCTTCAATATTGAAATGTCTCAATATCCAATATTTGCAAATTATCATAAACAACCGGACACGTGAATAAGGCTAAATAGCTGAGTATTTAAGTTTAAGAACCTGAGTAATATAGATAGCTACATCATATAGGTACAAGCAGATTAGTTTCTGCTTCTGTGATTAATGTTTATTTGCTAAATTTAAGTTTTTTCATTGTAAACTTACTATTGTAAACTTAGTAAATAAACTTTATTATCATTATTATTTATTTTAATGGATATAATATATATTGATACGATACTGACTGTTTCCCAATTATTAAAACCATATCAATTATTATTATTAATATACTACCAATACCAGCAGTTCATTTTGTAAGGTCACCACTATAAGCCCAAAATGTTATTTTCTCCGTGGATTGAAAAGCCTGAACTACAAAGACGTAGAAGGAATGAGCCAATGCCGTTATTCCGTATCAAGACTCATGACGTAAGAATTTTGGAGATCAAGACATCATTGAGGCTTGATTTTTGCTCATATGATTTTCAATTTCGCAGTTTTGATGTTTCCTATTTTGGATCTTTTGACCTTTCGATCAACAACATTTTTGATTTAGAAATTTTGACTTATCTTCGTCACTCATGATCATCAAGTCACAATCCTGCTATTCTATTCCACAATTATTCGATTATTATTATTTTTGTAACGGTACCAGTAAAATTTCCGCGTCCGTTAAAACAAAAACAAAAAAAATGTGACGGTCGCCGCGCTCGCGGGACCCAAAGAACGACCATAAGGTACACGCATTGAAAAGACATGTTTATTAGCATTTTAAGTCAACTTAATCTCCGCATGAGAATGCAGACGTGCGATCCGTCTAATAAGCTCAGGAAATGGAGGATCACGGCCGGTTCGCCGAAAAAGAAATAATCGAAGGCTTATTATAACTAGCGCCGCGCAGTCGAAAACATGAACAATATTTCGAGACGACAGGGATTTACTCTTTTATTTTAGATTTTGTCTGAGTATGTGTGGTTTTTTTCGAAAGGATATCTGCAGGACATCACGCGCAGGAAGTTCAACCGTGTCGAGATAAGAAAGAAGGTCTTATTGTCAAGGGCCAACTTGTAGTTAAAGAATATAATGACAAATTCATTTAAACAACAATGGATTAGGTATTCTTAAAGAAAACATACCACATACCTAAAATTTTAATGTTGATGTAGCAAAACTTTACACTATAACTGGATAATAGATAAAGTCGTAGCGATCATTGATTGGACTTTATTGCGTCAGATGTCGAATAAATACCTTGCTCTAATTGGTTGATTTTGCTCAATTCACCAATCAGAGCAATGCATTCATTTGAATTTGACAGATCAACATCTGCTTAATGATCGCTAAGGTAGTGCTGATCAATGTGAATAACTTTTTCGTCATCTTAATCTATTGAGGTTCCATCAAGCAATAACCAGTTAACCAAAGATTCCTTATAGTACCGGCGCTTTCGCCAAAGACTATTCCGGTTACTTGAGTACGCTGTATAGAGTACCTATAGCGCCATCTTAAAGAAGTATTTCAAAAGTACAATGTCGTATCCTGATTTACAGCGACCGACAGTGCGTTGACAGTATATTGTGACGCAGAGGTTAATTTCATCATTGTTGAAAAAAAATCTTTTTAATTTTTTTTAGCTCACATTCTAAAACATATAACTAACGATCCTTCTATTTGCGCTCCAGCACATACGTCACTTATAACAGACACAAACGATGCTGGAAAAGCATCCCCAGCGTTTCATAGAGGATGTGCGCTCGAAAAAGAGAGATAATTATTTCAATTAGAGTCCGAAAGAGTAGAAACGGTTACATGGGGATCATGTTATCGATTCGAATGCCATGGGAAACTGTAATAAAATCTGATTGAGTGTTGGCCCAACAAGGATTAACGCGTGGAGCGGCACGCGGCCCAGGACGCGCGGGGATTCACGCGTGATAATCGCACTAACACGATACATTTTTCCCTCCTGCTTCCCTCAAAGGGATTAAGGTCGGCTTACTGCCCCTGATGATGTCGGGATAGAGCTCTCTCTCTGGGACATATCCGAACCGATAAAGATGGCTAAAACTGACTGATCAATCTTAATAACTGTCGAAATTCAGCGAGGGAATTGGTTTATCATATATGTACTTACGCTTTATTTACTCAATGAAAATTATCAAATAATAATTCTCATCTGGTTTAATTGACGAATATAGTATACAGACTGGACCAACCTACTAGACATTAACAGTCAACTGGTCCCATTGAAGCCTAAGTGTCTAGTAGCCCTGGACCTGTATGTAATGCATTTCTTATAGAGATGGCGTTAATAGTACTTGGGATAACGGTATGTTTTCTTTTCGTTATTGTTAAAGAAAGTTTTTCCTAATACGTCACCTCATAAAGAAACGGATCAATTCCAATGTTGGATCAAGATTAGCTAAGATTTCTCACGCACACACACTTTAAATAAAATTACCATTATCCGCCATCCAAAAGGCACATCGCAGCCCCAAAATCCCGCGGCACAACGTAGTAGAGAGGTATAATTTATAATCGTTGCCCCCGAAGTTTCTTAGATAAACTTCGCACATAACGGAGCGGATGAAATTAATAAGAACCGCGACAAATTCGGCATTAAAACAAACAAGAATGTTCAATTAGAGCGGCGCTGGAGGGGATGCGGGGCGCGCATAAATCACGTTAAAAATTCAAAGTGCATTAGCGCGGGTCTCCGGCATCCGGAACTCGAACCGGAAACGGAAGTCGGAGCGTGCGCGTCCTAATGATGAAACACGGACGGTACAAGCCCCCACCCTTCCATAATAGGTTTCTTTTTTCGGTTCTTTTCTTTTTTTTTTTTCTTTCTATAACTTTTGTTTTCTGCCTTTGATGATGATACTCTAATAGCCGTTCATTATCATGACACTCGTAGGTATTAAGACGGTGTTTTTTTCCTGGATGAAATGCTGTTCATCTAATAAAGGCCCTGAGGGCCGGTTTATCAAATAGGGGGTTACCCCATAAGTTACGGATAACCTTGGGCCAACAACCAGGTTCTCGAACGCAACCCTAATAAACAATAAAGTGCTCTTACAGCTGACGAACAACAACAACCAATGAACTATAACCAAAAACTGGAATGCGCAAACATATTGACGAAAGTGAAGCCTAGTGCCGCTGCTGCGGAGGGAATACCTGTTTTTGTCGCACTCATTATGTTAAATGGCGGAAATTGCTTCCAACACGTATTCCAATTGATGAAACCTGTGAAGGTAAATATGACAAAACTTTCCAAAACGTCATAGGTCAGCGAGCAACAGAAAAAAACAACATTCCCCTTTGTGGCATCTGTCTTTCATGGCTTCATTTTTTTGGCAGATATGGCAATGTGTGCGCATTCCAGTTTTTGGCTTTAGTTAATTTGACCTTTTGTTTGGACGCCATATTGCGGTGCGCGAACATAGTTGCCAAAAGTAGAAAAAAAAATCACTAGCGTACTGTCAACTTTAAAAACAAAAGTTTCTGAATAAATTACATTTAAAATTTAAATTTGCCGCCTATTACGAATGTTTTTGAAAAGAAAAGACATCAATTTTAACTTTTATGGTAATGTTTAATAGTTTAAATAGTTAGGTGGGTTCGGTTTGCTGACTTCGTGCACTCCGAGTGACTCCATTCGCACTCCAGCCGTTCAGGTATTGGTTTTTACCGTATTAGGGGTGACTCCATTAGCCCTATCCACTCCACTCCAACTCCGCGCTGAATAGCCGAACCCAGCTGTTGTTGTAATAGCGGCTCAAAATGAGGATTGAGGTTATAAAAACTAAAAACCGTGATTGACAGTTTGATTATTTTCGATCGCTCGCTTTTCTCGGTTCTTAAATTCCGAGACGACTGAGCTGTATCAGAGCGCTCAAAATTTGAATAAACGATCGCGAATGAGCCTGCACCGAGTACAATTTTTAAATAAACGAACGGTAAATTCAAGCTCGGAGAACTCAGATCAAAATACCGAACCCACGGTTAGAGTGAAATTTAAGCTGACAATTGACCTTTTGTTTGGACGCCATATTGCGGTGCGCGAACATAGTTGCCAAAAGTTTTTAAAAAAATTACTAGCGTACTGTCAACATTAAAAACAAAAAATACTGAATAAATTACACTTAAAATTTAAATTTGCCGCCTATTACGAATGTTTTTGAAAAGAAAAGTCATCAATTTTAATGTCTGCCCAGCGAATCTGTGTCTACGGGGCAACGGTAAGGGGAATGCAGTTGTAAAAAAAAAATGGCTGATTTCATTCATAAAATACCCAGCTGCGTGCGGAACTTTTTGAAAGTGTTATCGTATTGCAACTTGTACACGAAAATCGACAATGACCAAACCTCCGCCACTGGATATTTCAATATAAATCGATATTCCAAGATGGGAGGATAAAATGACGTAAGCCCTGGCCAATAGCGAGATGTTAGGTGACGTTAACTCATTGACAACCGTATGGTTCCCCATGGCAACGGCGATCCTGCCAAAAACTCCACCAATCAGGTCCATCCAGGCCGGATGCTTGCCAAATTGTCAAAAGCTGATGGTATCTTTAGAAAATGTTTATTTTTTACAATAAACCAAATTGAAGAAATCAGGATTAAAACAAGAATAGATCCAACAGCCACGTTAAAATATTTAGCGTTTTATTATTGTTATCAATATTTTCTTATTAAAAAATGGATTTTCAAATGAACTATACTTCATGCCAAGTATTTTCGCTTTTTTATAATTAAACGTGACAACATGGCACATTTACGTCCGAATTCCTTCCGTAGACTCAGATCCGCTGGGCAAACAATAGCTTGTATTGGGCCACTTTGGCAGAATAGAAATAATAAAATATCTACCTATTTACTTCCATTGTCTTTCATCAATCAGAGAGAGATAGTAAACAAACTGAAACAAAAAGGATAGCGAGGATCAATCATTCAGTTACTTTTGTTTTTAATGTTGACAGCCCGCTAGTAATTTTTGTTTTCTTCTTTTGGCAACTATGTTCGCGCACCGCAATATGGCGTCCAAACAAAAGGTCAATTCAAATTAAATGCGTAAACATGTATACAGTATAAACAAAACAAACCACAAACTATAACCTTGTCACTTTGTCACTATTCGAAAACCACAGAATACCCTCGAAAACGCTAGTAATTTTTGTTTTCTTCTTTTGGCTACTATGTTCGCGCACCGCAATATGGCGTCCAAACAACAGGTCAATAGACAACAACTGAACTG
The DNA here is from genome assembly GCA_917834065.1 of Ceutorhynchus assimilis. NCBI lineage: Eukaryota > Metazoa > Arthropoda > Insecta > Coleoptera > Curculionidae > Ceutorhynchus > Ceutorhynchus assimilis. The sequence goes on from OU892281.1 coordinate 14,937,271, forward strand.
GGTGACACTCATGACAGACAGGATGTCGAAAAGTCATACATAAATTTGGGCTACGTTCGCGGAACATTTCGATATTCACATTTATGAATTGTAACATTAACACACCCCCTCAATAGACCTATCTCGCAGGATTAGAAAAAGAGAGCTTAATTATAATAAATACAATTTAGCAATAAAAGATGACATGCGCGCGCCACTCGTAGGCTGCAGTGTAGTCAGATTGTATTGTTGCAGAACAAATGTAGACAATACAAATCGAACATTATAACACTAAGGAAGTGATATAGTGTCAAGTATTTTATAATGCCTTAAATCAGACAAAAGAAGAGCTTTAACATCGAGGGCACTTTTATTTTGATAAATGTTTCATCCGGCAACATCGCTCAATGAAATGGCATATAATATTGACAGTTGAGTTGAAGAGGGCGCTTCTGTACTTGGAGCTATTTAAATTTTGGCGCGTAAATAATTGATTGTAATTTTAACCTCAAAAGTTAAATCTGATGTGTGATTTCAAGACAAGCTGACGCTGACATTTTTAAAAATATTCTCTAAGGGCATCTGAATGCTTTGGAAGATATTTTAACTCATTCATTGTCCATTGTTCATATTGCAGTCATCTTTCCTTCTACTCAATTTGAACGGTTTAAAATGTTTGACATTTCCCGCCAAAATTTGAAGCACTCCAAGTTCACTCGCGCCCTCTATAAAATTTTGGAGAACTTAACTGGATATTTGCTGCCATTGCAAAGGAATATGTCAAGTATAATCTAACATAACCTTAAACGACACTGCGGTGAGTTCAAGTAGGTAATATGTAAAGTATTAGTTTGCTCTTTGTCGAATTACACGTTACAAAGAAAGAAGGGACCATTAATTCTGAAATGGCCCCTGAATAAGAATGTGTGTGTTTGTGACAGGCTTGCTGTCACAAACTTGCTTCTCATTGGACGCTCACCTGCAGCCTACAAGCGACGCGCGCAGTCCAGGTAATAGGAGATCGGTCTATTCTTACAATCTAGAACTACTTATTGAAATCAAAAATCAACACAAAACAACATTTCTGAATACTTAACTTAAAATAAATTACTCATTTAGCAAACACTAATAGTATCTGCAGAATTCACAAACCAGTCAGATTGAATTTCATTGGTTGAAAACAGTCAGAAACAGTCAGAAAACTAGTTTCAACCAATGAAATTCACTCTGACTGGTTTGTGATTACTGCAGAAACAGACCTAATATTTAATTTATTTCTAAATATTTAAACTTTGCACTGCTCAGAGATTTAGTAAATAAATCTGCTACTTGCTCATTCGTTTGCAAATATTTTAGAGATATTTCGTTTTTGAACATACTGTCTCTAACAAAATGATGCTTGACGTCAACGACGTAGCTATAGCTTTTTCATGGGGGGGTTTTAGAGTACTGGCGGCTCGTGGTCTATGCTGGAAAGGGTTTCAATTTTAGAACAAAAGTTGTACCTATAGGTTATCTGGCAAAGCCGCCGGAGGATATCGCCAAAGGCGAAAATTTTTTTCGAGTTCCACGCCCAAAAACGTTTATTTTTATTAAAAAAAAAAAAAAACAATCAGTTCAATGGGGGAAGGGGGGGGGGGGGGGGTTTGAACCCCCAAAACCCCCCCCTTATATACGTCCTTGCTTGACGTCGATGTGTTTACTTCTCTTCGTTTTAAGCGTAGATGTCATTTTTATTGTTGACTGGTTATCCTCATAGATTGTGATTGGACAGATACTACAATTGAACATTTCTTCCAAAAGTTGTTTCACGAATAAAACTTCAGTCAAACAGTTTGACCAAGCAACGTACTCGGCCTCTGAGCTTGAAATTGAGACTGTGTTTTGCTTTTTAGTTTTCCAAAAAGTTATGTTACCGAAAACTTTGAGAGCAAAACCTGAGACACTCTTTCTATCTGTGACATCATTCGCAAAATCAGCATCAACATTAGCTGACAAAATATTTGACACACTTTTGTCATTGCTTTTTGTTTATCTCAAACCAAAGTTTTCTGTACCTTTTAAGTAACGCAAAACACGCTTAAGATAATTCCAGTGAATTTCAGAGTATGAACTTTGAAATTTACTGAAATACGTTATTGCAAAGCATAAATCAGGACGACTACCTAGCATTATATACCTTAAGTATCCTATAAGCTCACGATATGGTAAAAGTTCAGAACATTCACCATTACTATTTTCCAAATTAAGTTTATATTGAGTAGGTATTTCTGAAATTTTACATGTTGTTATTTGAAAAACATTCAAAACTTTTTGAATAAGCTCTTTTTGATCAATAGTTAAACCAAAATCTGTTTTTGTGATATTTAATCCTAAAAATGTCAACTTTTTAGCATCAGTTGAATCACGCATTTCAAAAACATTCATAAGCTCATCTTTAACTTCACAAATTTCTGATGTTAATTTGGAAACTAGAATCAAATCATCTAAAGTCTGTTTTTAAAGATAATTCCCCAAGTCAAAAATTTAGTAACTATGTTGGCAACACAAGCCTTTTCTACATAAAAAATTTGAAAGCATTGACAATTTTACATTGTATTGCCAACCTAATGTCATTTTGACTTTTATCTTAAAAAAAAAAACAGATTTTACGTGTATCAACAAATAGGAATGTTCAGAATAGTACGAGCATGGATCACTTTTTGATCTCACAAAACCCAATTTAAATAAGTAAAATTTCAGTTTTTCATACCAGCATTTTGGAGATTGATGAAGTCCATATACAGTGTGTACCCAAGGAAAACAGTCCACCCCGATTTATTGGATTCGGGATGAGAATCTGGAAAAACGCTCAGACACGTTTTAAGTTTTTTTCATCCCCGTAGCTTCAGCCCCCTAGCTAGGGGGAGAACAACCCCCCAAATTTGAATAGGGGATAGGGGTCATGTCATATCTCCTTTTAAAGGTCTTATCGAGTTCTTTATGGTCCTAGAATTTCGTCTCATTATTTTTATTCGTAACGAAATGACAGCTTGTCAAAATAGGCTATTGTTTTGATGGGAGATAAAGCGATACTTACCTCCCTTGATAAAAATACTTGACATTGAAGTTTTTTATCATTATTATTAGTGAGGTGTACACGAGAATTGTAAATGGTAGGTAATTTTACTTGTATTTTTATTAAGGGAGGTAAGTATCGCTTTTACTCCTACTAAAACAATAGTCTTTTTCCAAGATTTTGACAATCTCTCATTTTGTTACGGATGAAAATAATAAGACGAAATTCTAGGGCCATAAAGAACTCGATGAGACCTTCAAAAAGAGGTATGACACGACCCCTATCCCCTATTCAAATTTTTGGGGGTTGTTCTCCCCCTAGCTAGGGGATTGAAGCTACGGGGATGGAAACAACTAAAAAAATTGTTCCCCCTCAAATCAAACATCGACGTGTCAGAGCGTTTTTTCAGATTCTCATCCCAAATCCAATAAATCGGGGTGGACTGTTTTCCCTGGGAGACCCTGTATAGTGCTTTCACTAATTTACATTCTTTCGAGTCATCATCGGATTCAAGTCCATCTGGTATTTTCATGTACACTGGTTGTTTCAAGTTTCCATTCAAGAACGCGCACTTTACATCAAGCTGATGTATTTCCATATCTTTTTGAACACTCAAAGATAACAAGATACGCAATGTGTGCATTCTTGCAACCGGTGAATATACTTCTTCACTTGAGTCTGTTTGTTGGTATCCGCGAGCCACCAATCTTGCTTTCTCTATTTTCCCACCATTAACATCTTTTTCACGAAAAATCCATCTAGAATCGATCACTTTTTCACTATCTGGAATACTTGATTTAGGCACTAGTTTCCATGTGTTGTTTTTCTTTAATGATGATAACTCTTGATTTACTGCTTCATTCCATCCACTATCTTTTACAGGTTCCTGATAGGTGTTGAGAACTTCAGCTGAGAAATCTCCAATTGATAAAGCTTTCATATTCGTCATAGCGTTTAGGTAAGACTCTGTGCCTTGTTTCTCTTCTTCCATTGTTATTTTCTTGTGCGTTCACATCATTATTTTCCATTTAATCATTTTCACTTTGATTTTCACACTCCAATTCAGATTCATTATCTTCATTTTCATTCTCACATATTCTCATCTTATTCTTCTTCACTCTTGTTTCTCCACCCATCATTCTACTTTCATCAAATATGACATTTCTGGCGGTTACTATTTTGCTGGAATTTGGGTCCCATAAACGATATCCATTATCAGTATGAAAACATCTTACGGCTTCTGGGATACAATTTTCCATGTCTATCCTCTACTGGAATATGTACATGTGCTGTGCAACCAAAAACTCTTATCTTTTGAAGATTTGGTTTTTGTTTGTGCCAAATTTCAGATGAGGTTTTATTCTCTGATTAAACAGATGTTGGGGTTCTATTTATGAGAAATGCTGATGTGGCAGCAGCCTCCAAAAATCTTTGCTCATACTTGCCTCAAAAATCAAGCATCTTGCTTTTTCTAAGAGGGTTCTATTGTAACGGGTATTGTGTATTCTTTCTTTACTTACACCTTTCTGTTTACAATAATTCTTCATTTCGTAAGGAATATACTCCCCGCCATTGTCACATCGTATTTTTTCAGGTAATTTACCAAATTTCTTCTTGACCATTGCTATGTATTCTTTAAATTTCTGGCAAACTTCACTCTTATGGGTCATAAAATAAATCACTGAAATATGTGAGAAGTTGTCTATGAAACTAACAAAATACTTCATACCATCATGCGTTACTGGATTTATAGGCCCACAGACATCACTAGAAATCACTTCCATTATTCTTTTCGCCTTTCTCTTTTCTGGCAATTGTACAAATGGTTTTCTTGTCTGTTTCCCTTGTAAACAGATTTCACAGATTTTCGAACAAGGATACTTAGACGAATGCCCTATTCTTCGGTGTAAAATATCTTTTTCTTGCACTGTGATATTTGCTTGCATTTCTGGTATTTCAAAGTTCATAGTATACAAATTTTCCATGAATTTTCCTGAAGCTACTTCATTTTCACCATTCAAGGCTGATATCTTACTTTTCTCAAAGATTATCTTAAGGCCTTTTCTTTCTATTTTCTTTACAGATAATAGATTATGCGAGAGATTCTTACATACCAACACATTTTGCAACTTAATGTTTAATCCATTCTTAGTTTTCAAGTGCAGTGTTCTTTTTATGTGTGCTTCAACAGAACGCCTTGTTTTGCAACTTTAATGTAATGCTGCACTTTCTTTGTATCTACCAGATACTTTTCCAAATTTTGAGTCACCAAGTGGTTTGTTGCTCCACTATCCACTACAAAATCAATAGTGCCATTTCCAGAGTTACAATTTTCTGAGGTCAAGTATGTAATAAAAGTTACTTCCTGGTCTTCAGAAACATTTGCATTTCTTTATGGGTATTTATTTTAGTCTTCTTGTTTATTCTTGAAACAATCCGATTTCTTATGTCCTCGTAAGCCACATCCATAGCATTTAAATAGAAATTTTCCCATCTCCATGCCTTTCTTTTTCTGTGCTCCGAAAGCCTGTGTGGAATTTTCATCATGACTTTCACATTTCTTTTGTCTAGACTCTTCTACTAGCAACTTGCTCTTGACAAAATCTAGGGTAACTGCTGCCTGATTCTGATAAAAGTAAATGTCATATCCATTGCTGTGGTCACAGTTTGATAATTTTCTGGCATGACTGCCAAAAGTTGGGTTATCACTTCTGTGTCGCTTATGGTTCCACCACAATTCTTTAGTTCCATGACTGTTTTTTCAAATTCTATCAAAAAAGCATTCAAAGATTCAGCTGAGTTGATTTTTTTTTCCTCAACTTGCACTGAAGTTGCACCTGTGTAGCCAATCCACTTTTCTGATAAGTTCCGCTTAAGGTTTCCATAATTTCCTTAGCTGTGGTTTTCAACTTAATCAGCTCCAACACATTATCCGCTAGACATTGAACAATCAAATTTCATGCTTTCAGATCTTTTCTTCTTCCATGCGCTGAGTGCTGTTAGATCTGTTGCTGTTGACGGATCCTCCGTCAAGACTCCCAGAACACCATGGTGTTCAAGTACTAATTTCACTCGAAAATCCCAATTACTGTGTCCAGAACCATCGAAAGGTTTCACGGTAATTGTTCCACTACTTGATGCCATATTTACACTGGTCTCCGACTGCGATTACCTAACCTTTTTGTCACCGACAATAAATTCCACTTCAAAACTTTTTCCATGAACTACTCTATCTCCGCGACTGCCTGGTTACTGGGCCCATAACTTATTAACCAGAGGCTTTTGTTTTAAAGACTTTTATTTGATACGATTATAAAAGGTTTATACTAATAAACTAAAAAGTTCTCTTACAGCTGACGAACAACAACAACCAATGAAAACAACCAAACTTGTTGACACTCATGACAGACAGGATGTCGAAAAGTCATACATAAATTTGGAGTACCTACATTCGCGTAACATTTCGATGTTCACATTTATGAGTTGTAACATTAACATTCAACACCATAACATGAACCAGAGCCCTATTGTGGCTTAATGAAAAGCCACATCATGGAAGAACTTAACAAATGGGAGAAAGACCAACTGTCATCATATTGGAGGCACACTCCGAGACTAAGACAGTCAAAAAGGTTTATCACCTTTTCAGCAAAAAGAGCTAAACAGCTTCTAAACATGAACAGACCAGACATCAGAATGGTCGTACGACTGCTCACAGGACACTGCCTGGTGAAATACCACTTAAAGTTAATGGGCAGAGCAGAAGATTCTCAGACGCAATAGAGACGGCAGAGCACCTGCTCTGCGAATGTCCAGCCCTATTCTGCAAGAGGCTCAAATTCCTCGAAGGAACAACACTGTCACCAGAAGAAGTGGGCCAACTGACACCCAGAAAAATATCTGCAAAGGTAGCAGTGCTGAGCGGCTGGAAAGCCGAAACGACTCCTCCCACAGTCTTCAGTCTACAAGGTAATGAGCAGAAAATGTAAAAAAATAAAATAATAAAAGTGAGCTGGCAACCTTCGAAAAACCCTAGAGTTTACCAGCCCTGGGTTAAAATAGCTTAGATAAACACCTTTCGACTATTACCTAGGTAGTTAGCCCAGAGTTAGAGTTGAGCCAAGGTCAGCAAACTCTGCGAGTTATCCATTGATTGATAAACCGTCCCTAGGAAGTTTAAATTTGAGTTACCTTGTTTCAGGCTACTTGGAGTTTCATATTGCTAGTTTTCTCTAGCAGTCTAATTTCTACCTTCAATATTGTTAAGATTTGTCTCAAAAGTGGCGAAATGCCTTATTTGAATTAATATTCAAGGTTTTTTTAACTTCACTTTTACCATTAGGTATCTTTGGAACATTTTCTCGTCTAGACTAGGCTTTCCTAAAATAGTTGGTGGAAACGGCCATAAGTGTCAGTGTCAGTCGTCGATAACTCAATCCACAGACTCAATCAATCAAACGATAATAATGTTCTGTGATAATAATTATAACGGTTTACCATCAATATTCTTATACTTAATTGAAGCATTAAGGATTCAAAACCGCAACAAGGAATGAAAACGAAGCTTCAGGCGCAAAATAAGTTAATAAGGGGGGCCAGTAAATCGGCTTGAGGGAGTACGTTCCATCGGGATAGGTTCGCCCAAAACGTATGATGCCCGTAATATAGAGAGAGGAGAGCCGGCTTAAGGCTACGTAATCGGCTTCGTTATCGCCGAGGCCTGTCCCTTGATCCCCTGCCTAATCACACCACCGCTATTGCCTCAGCAATACTCTCTATTCTGGCCATATGCGAGTTTAATATGTGGAAAAAACCGATATTGAAGCTTGGAAATATTGTCGGGTTTTTTTTTCAATTAGTTTGGATTTGGTTGATGCACTTGGATTGATATTTGGAAGAAACTATTGATATTCCTCTATTAAACACTGTCTACGTTACTGGTTTAACCCTTGTTTCTCACATTCATCATAACCATTAAATGTGTCAACTTCAACCAAAGTCATCTAGACATTATTTTCCTTACAAAATCATCATGTGTTGACCCCATTTAAAAAAAAAAAATTAAAAAAGAAAAAAATGTAACAAACTAATATAAAAATCATCCCCTCATTATCAAAATTCCAAGTGCTATGAGTAAACGAGAAATAATCCAGATCCATATAGGACAAGCTGGAGTACAAATGGCCAGTGCTTGCTGGGAATTGTATTGTTTAGGTATTGATTATTGAATGAATTCTTGATCAAATCACAATGTTTCATTGGAATTCAATTGATCGAACAGGTAAGTTCTTCGAAAGCTCGTTTTGTTGAAACTAAATTGATTATAGAAGAACACATTGATGACACACGACTGTTCTATGAATTCGATCTACGAATCTCCAAAATAATCAACCATTTCCTGTACTTTTTCTGGGAAGAAAGCGCACATTGTATCGAGGAAAGGGTCGAAATGCCAATAGGCACTCAACATCCTTTATGTGAGATAGACATCTCTACAATTTTTCCAGACATGTCCACTACTTATGAAGTCAGGGAAACTTATCTTGAATAAGTTCAAGTATCTTGCCTGGAACTGACCTTTGAAGTCTCTGAAGAACATCACCAAGAAAGTGATGACATAACTCATTATAACTGGACGCTTTCATGAAAAACAATGATATTTAAGACTTGACAGAAACCAATTCTCACACGCCTCGTTGATAAGGTGTTCAAAGACATATCAGATAAATGTGATTTACCAATTAATCAAAGTGCAAAGAAAAAAGGGGAGCAATGCGGATCACACCCACTACATCCGTAGAGCCCCTCCTGAACTTTCGTACTTTGTGATACAGGAAGAGACTGCAACAAACAACTTCGGACGATGTGAATTCCTAGCAGAAATAAATAGGAAAATGGTAAGCCAGAGACCAAGAGGCAGGATCAGGCCTGATACAATAACAAAGAACTAAATTGAAGGATGAAACTAATGTAGCGATCGAGGGTAACGAAAGAGCCAGACGATTTCGTTGACAGACGAACAGAATCAAAACTCATCAGCCCAGGGATAAGAAAGAGTATGAACCGCATAAGCCACATCAAACTTGGTTCGGAAAAAAAAGCTGTAATTACTGAACAACAACTAGATTTTGTCTATATCAAGTATCAACTTGGAAATTTGTGATTTCGATCAACTTTCGATAAAACGAGCTTCCAAAGAACTTAACATTTTGATGAACTAAATTCTATTAATTTCCCAAGTATGACTAAAATTCTTTAGAACACGGCATCCAGGTCGATGGTCAATTATATCCAGGATACGATACGGCCGATCACAGTTCGGACACCTTTTTCAGTATAACGGGTAGCGGACAAGCGGTTCCCAGAGTGGTAATGATCGATTTGGAACCAACCGTCATCGATGAGATTAGAACAAATTACTACAGGAAACTATTCCATCCAAGCTCTCTGATAACTGGTACAATCTATTAATCTTATTCATGTAGTACTGTTAATAATAATTTTTAGGCAAAGAAGATGCAGCAAATAATTATGCACGAGGCCGTTACACTATAGGCAAAGAAATGTTGGATCTAGCCTTAGACAGAGTCCGTTTAACAGCCGATGATTGCCACTCGCTTCAAGGTTTCATCCTTTTTAGAGCTTTTGGAGGTGGTACCGGTTCAGGCTTCACCACCAGCCTGTTGGAAGGCCTATCAGCCGACTATGGCAAAAAGAGCAAGTTAGATTTTGCGGTGTATCCAGCTCCACGTATATCTCCGGTCATTGTCGAACCATACAATGCTGTGCTTACAACTCACGGCAGCATCGAAGACGAAGATGTTTGTTTCGTGATGGACAATGAAGCTGTTTATGATATTTTAGATAGAAAACTGGACACTCCTCGGCCAACTTACACTAACCCGAATCGTCTTTTAGCCCAAGTGGTTTCGGCTGTAACTGCTTCACTTAGGTTCGAAGGTGCCACCAATGTAAGCCTAGAAGAATTCCAAACAAACTTGGTACCATATCCGAGAATTCATTTCCCATTGGTCACTTACGCCCCGTTTATATCGGCAACCAAGGCTTTGCACGAGCAACTCTCAATAGCTCAATTAACTAATGCCTGTTTCGAACCAGCCAGCCAAATGGTCAAGTGCGATACCAGAAAAGGCAAATACATGTCTTGCTGTTTGCTGTATAGAGGAGACGTTTCGCCAACTGACGTAAATAATGTTATAAACAGTATCAAAGGTAAAAGAAGTATTCAGTTTGTTGATTGGTCACCGACTGGGTTCAAAGTTGGAATCAATTACATGCCACCGACTACAGTACCTGGAGGTGAGCATCGATAAATTTCCAAAGTCGAGGAAAACAATTTTGGAGTGTATTTTTAGGTGACTTGGCGGCAGTAACGAGAGCTGTAACGATGTTGTCGAACACGACCGCGATTAGAGAGCCTTGGGAGCGGCTTTTACACAAGTACACTATGATGTACAAGAAAAGATCGTTCGTACATCACTATGTTGGCGAGGGGATGGAAGAAAACGAGTTTCAAGAGGCAAAGGAGGATTTGGGAGCTTTGATTATGGATTATAAAGAAGTGGATAGTGGATAGTTTTTTTTTTTTTTTTTGGTAACTTCATTAAACATGATGAGAAATTCTGTTGATTTGTTTTTGATTGCTATCGGATGAATTAATAAAAATTCGATTGTCTCTTATTAATTTATATCAGTTTCATCTGATCGAATCTAATTGAAAAAGAAAACATCAAGAGAATATATAAACGAGCCGATGGATCCCTCGACGCAAGCCGATTTCGTTTGCCCCCCTCTTATTATATTATTTTGAGCTTCTATAAAGCCCTCGCTCTATTTTATTCTTGCGGTAACGACGGTAATACGCAATTATCGACTGCGGAATAACCGTAGGTACGTAGTTGATACCGGAATTAATGAGCCAATTAAAACATGATGCGGTTACCGCTAATTAGTTATGTTTGCAAAATAAATCCGCCCTTAGGATTTGGGGAGAGAATCCTTTTATGTGTTCGGAATTCGATACACTGGTTTTTAGAACATATAATGCCAATTTGAGACTATTGAAATGTCAACTAGCTCAAGGATTCAGTAATGATCTACAAAACATTACATTCAAGATTTCAAGGACTCATCAAAATATAAAATAGTATAGTATATTTGTCATCTATGAGTGAGGAGTCATTTCAATATTAAGTACCTATTTACCAGATACTTGAACTTGTGATGGAGTTGCTAGTAAATTATTACGGAAAACAAGAAAAAGCAAAAAGCTAATAAAAGTTAGCAAACAAAATAAAAAAAAAAAACACACGTAAAAGTAAATCAAAATGAAAGGCGCTGGGTGAATGAAAGCGAGAGAAAGAGAGGAAAAACTTGTGTAGGTATTAAGGTGTGAGGGCCCGGTCGAACGAATTCCTGAGAGCTTTCAAAATTTCAACGAAAAAAAGAGCCTTTTTGCTACCTCAAATTTAAATGTAATTGCTCGAAAGAGGATTGAATTTTAGGATTTGAAAAACATGTCGTGGGAATGGACTCCAAACATGCGAAGTGACATCGGTTTAAAAGTGTAATCTGCCCCCAAATACTTACTTTAAAGTGACGGTTTTAATCAACTGCAGGATATTACTCGTGCAGGTCACGTGTCTTTTTTTTTTCTAGGGGGCCACGCGTTTGACGAGACACTCTTGTCGACGTAATTTGGGGGGTGGAACTGGCAAGGGTAACACTTTTATCGATAAGATACTTTAAAACTTTCTACAGAAGAGGTTTATTTAAAAAAACGTTGTGAACCAAGGGACGTTTTCTTGCAGCGCAAATATTACGGAGGTTGTCGATACATCAACTTTCTAGGAAGTAGAGTATAAGGAAAGAGATACAGCTTAAAAATTAACTGTTCCACATCCTGAAAACATAATATATTTCCGGGACCTTTTCAGACAATTCTAACAACATCTCAACCCATTTAGTAGCGCCATCCATCACCCAACATTTATTATACAAATAAAGGTGTGTTCTTTCGAATTCAAGGAAAGCCTTAACCAGTTAATCAGCCAGTCCTCCTCAGTAGGCACCTAAAATTTCTGATAAGATGTGAAGGTTATGAAGAATTAATGAATAAAATTGATGCATTCAAATGCATTTACTCTCATATGTGAAGAAGATGCTGGAACAAGAAGAATGCGGTTTTTTGAAAATACAGAGCTGTATTTGAAAAATAGCTATCGAATCATAATAAGTTTGGTTGAGAACTCCAACGTTCTTGAGAGGAAAGTTGAGGTTGAAGCTACTGATAAATTGAAGTTGAGTTGAAGAAAAGTACCTAGTAAAACTAGTAAGTCGTCCTTCCCAGAATGCAGAAAGTTTCGGTACCAGTTTTGTAGACTCGATGAAGATTAGGATAGGTAACTAAGTATCTCAGATAGGTACTCAACAATCCTAAATAATCGTGTTCGACTTCTAGTCAAAAGCCTTTTTCCTAATAGTGTAGTCAAATTAACAGATTTTGAGGAGTATAAGGTGGAACAAATTAAAGTAAACACAAATGTTCAATGGTGAAAATTTGATGAGACGGGCGTCCTGAATAATATAGGTACTAAAAGTCCCATCCAATCTGATAATGGCAAGTTTTGGAAAATCGCCTCCATTGCGAATTTTTCAAGTTTTTGGTTTTATTTCCAAAACATCCGGGTTTTTTGAAAACTTTCAAGTTAGGTCCATTTGTATTTTTTTTTTTTTTTTTTTTTTGATTTTTTGATATATTTTCCATATTTCAATTCAGGTGACGAAGTTTAAAAAATTTGATTTGCAATAGACCTATCTCGTATGATTAGAAAAAGAGAGCTTAATTGTAATAAATACAAGTTAGAAAGCAATAAAAGATGACATGCGCGCGCATCTCGTAGGCTGCAGTGTAGCCAGATTGTATTGTTGCAGAACAAATGTAGACAATACAAATCGAACATTATAACATTAAAAAAGTGATATAGTGTCAAGTGTTTTACAATGCCTTAAATCAGACAAAAGAAGAGATTTAAAGTGGATGAACATCGTTTGCACTTTTATTTTGATAAATGTTTCATCCGAAAACATCGCTCAATAAAATTGCAAAGGAATATGTCAAGTATAATCTAACATAACCTTAAACGAAACTGCGGTGAGTTCAAGTAATATGTAAAGTATTAGTTTGCTCTTTGTCAAATTACACGTTACAAAGAAAGAAGGAACGATTCATTCTGAACTAGCCCCTGAATAAGAATATGACGCAAGCCTGTCACAAACTTGCTTCTCATTGGACGCTCACCTGCAGCCTACAACCGACGCGCGCAGTCCAGGTAATCGGAGATCGGTCTATTATGTTATCCAAAAAATCCATGCCATATTGTTTAAGACACTGACATGACTATAAATCGGTTAATAAGTAAATTCCTAATAAAACTAAGTGTGTTAATCTTTTTCGTTTGCAAAAATGTCTGTTGAGTTGTTTTATTTTTATTTTCAAAGATCTTTGTTGAGCTGTTTGGCATTCTTGAGAATCAGAATAAGAGTCTCTCTTGAATCTGACGTAGTTCCCCATTCTCAAAGAATGAAAATCTGTTGAATCTGGCTAGTATGTTTTTCATTCGCAAAAATATCTGTTGAGCATTGTTACAGATTTCTGTGGAATGTTTCTCATTCTCAAATGTTTCGGCTGAATGTTTTCTCATTCTCAAGAATCTTTGGTGAATATTGGTGTGGCTTCTCATTCTCAAAGATATCTGTTTTGATCGTCATTCTTTAGAATCTGTTATTAGTTTTCCATTATTTGATTCTGAAAGAATCTCTGTTGAATCTGTCGTAGTTTCCCATTCCCAAAAAAAAATAAAAATCTCTGTTGAATCTGGCTAGTTTGTTTTAAATTTGCAAAATTATCTGTTGAGCTGGTTTCATTTTTTAAGATCTCTGTTGGATGTTTCTCATTCTCAAGAATCTTTGGTAGATTTGATATTCCTGATTTTCAAATATTTCGATTGAATGTTTTCTTATTTTCAAGAATTTATGGTGAATTTATTGCATGTTTTCTCATTTTCAGAGATACCTGTGTTCGTTAAATTGATAGTCATTCTTTAAGAATCTGTCATTAGTTTTTCATTTTTTCATTCTGAAGAATCTCTGTTGAATCTGTCATAGTTTCCCACTCTCAAAGAATTAAAATCCCTGTTGAATCTGAGTTCAAAAATTTCTGGTGTACTAATTGTACGGTTTCTCATCTTCAAAAATGTCTGTTGAGTTAATTGTCATTCTTTAAAATCTGTCTTCTGGTGTAAAGTCTATTTCATTGCAGTTGATAGCTCAAAGCAAGGACGATAAAATCATTATGAACAGTATGGTTTACAATGGTCTCACAATGACTTATTTATGATCGTAAACCTCGATTTGAACTATCAACTGCAATGAAATAGACTATAGCTGATTCCCATTCGCAAAGTTATGGCTCTTTTTCATTTCTCGTTTGCTTGCGCTTACTACTTTAAGGTCCGGTTTATTCAACTTTTGATAAACTGTTAGATGCGGCAATCTGACGGGTAAAAATTGGCCAGTTATCCGCCGACCAATAGAATTATATGAGTCTGCATGAAAAGAAGGTAGGTTCCGCGGTATCACGCTCTCCACAGTAAGAGCACTCATTGTTGAATGTTTTACCTATTTCGAGAGTATAATCTATGTAGCACTCATGACCAGACAGAAACTGGGTTACATATAGTAGTTTATTTCCCCTGTGCTCCCTGTCAATCCATGTTCCTATGTCCGGGATCAACCTGGCTATCCACCTGCCCTTTTTGCTAGCTTCCTACCTATCCTGCCATTCAGTCCTCCTGATGTCTTGTACCACTTTGCGAGCGTTTGTTATCTCCTGCGGCTTCGCCTTTGAGGCCTGTACCGCCTCCTCCACCAGGAGGTCTATAGGAGGCAATTCCGCGATCACTAGCAAAGCGTCTGTTGAAACAGCACGAAAGCTGCTGATGATTCGGATTGCGGCCTGTCTCTGTACCCTCTCATAGATGGCCCAATTGATATCCGTCGACATTACGGATCCTCACACTAGAACAGCGTATAGCAGGACAGATCTCCCCACTGAGCGCAGCAATCTTCTCTTGCTTGCCCTTGGGCCATCAATGTTGGGCATCAGCCTCCCTGGTGCCATCATCGCACTGCTGGTTTGTGTCGCGGTTTTATAGGTGAATCCGGTACTTCCTAGGTATTCTATCTCCGTTCTGGGAACAATCTTCTTATTCAGGATTTGAAAGGTGGTATGAGGTACTGTCGCTTTGAGGAAACAAAGCAATGGCGTATTTTTGTTTCAAGTTGTACGAGCCCGAAGGGCCAGAGTATCAAAATCAGTTGACAATGAACGGACTCGTATAACTCCGGACCTTCGGGCTCGTAATGTAATTAAAATAACACCGGCCTTTCAGGCTCGAAATTTGAAAAAAACATATGGCAATACTGCTTAAGATGCAACAAAATTGACGTTTCAAAGTAGGCCTTGTTTTCTTTAAAACTCGATACTAAATGGCATTTCTTTGTTGCCCTGTGAGCACAAGATTGAAAACACTCTCGCCCTTCGGGCTCATGATTTAAAAAAACGCCATTTCAATTCTCTAGCGTTACAGTGTTGCCAAAAGTTAAAAATTTCAATCAGCGTACAAACGTTTGAAAATTAAGGTCAGTTGGGGTAAGTGCGTATTTGGGGTAACAGCGTCCGGTTCATATAATAAAAGAATCATACAGATTGCTGGCTCCAAAACTGTGTTAATGTGCTGTGTACAAAGTACTTTTAGCGTAAAAAATATCTGGCATTATTGCGCCGCACCATAAGTCAGCTGTCACAGTTCTAACCGTACGGTACTATTTGAAGTTGGAGAGCGAGTAGGTGAGTATTTTATGGAAAATCCCTAGTTTTTAAATTTTATGCCATAATTTTAATTTTATGGTGTAGGTGGGATTAAATATCAATAAAGTAACGGTTGATTGATATTTTTAAGGTCCAAATCTTCCTATATAATAAGTACCTACAGCTGTGGACGCACTTACCCCTAAAAATATGTAGTAGGGCTAAGTGCGTCCTTTTGCATTTACGAATAGTCCGCACTTACCCCATTCTTTTAGAGGGGACATATTTTTAAGTTTCCCTTAGTTGACGACATTTTCGTCGTGTTCGAAACACACATTGTGAAGCTGGTGCCTATTCCGAAATTGATCGGCGAGGAAAAATATTCCAATTATCATTTAGCGGATACACGGTAGAATAAAGTTTTTAAGTTCGTTTATTCTAAGTTTAGAATCACCTTTAAAGTTTAAAGTTATCATTTAATACTGTTACAGCTACCTAATAATGTTTGTTTATTTTTGCTTAAGTGTGTCTTATTTATTTGAAATTATTGAGTTTGTAACTTTGTTCAGAATAAAGATATTTTAGATTCAAAAAAACCATTTTGATCCAAAAAATATGACTAAAACGCTCTTACCCCTAGCTTCACTCTATGTGTGTTAGGTAAAAAAATATATTCAAATTCGCACTTACCCCATGTTCCGGGGTAAGTGCATCCACTGGGCCTAATTTTTAAAAAATCCTAAATTTTAAAAATTAAGCTGTAAATAAACGTGTTTTAGGCTTTAACTCATAGTTATGGCTTGTATAAATAATATGTGAACATATTGCGATCACCAAAAAATATTCAGAAGTGTAGAGGAAGAATATATTTGAAATCGCTAAATTTTGTGTCGCACTTACTCCAACTGACCTTACCCTTAAAATGTGGCAACGTTACTATTGTAGGCCTTAATCTGAATCACAAGGCTGTTGACAAAAAAAGTCATAACAATCGTAGGTGATCCTGGTGGGGGATTCTCATCCTCTAGTCCCGACTATCCCATTGCTTTTCTACGAGTGAGTCGGGACGATAGGTTGCGACTAGAGGATGAGAAAATGAAAATTACCTCGTCAATTGTCAAAAGTCATAATATTGTATGTAGGCTTGTCAGTTGTCAAAAAAAATGAGTAATTATTCCAAGTGTTTGAACCGGGAACAACCGAAAATTTACTCTGATGATAGTTTGGCTCGACCAACTGATCATTTAAATTGTTTCCTACTTCATCTCGCTCTTTGTCTTACTCATTTATAATCGCTTTTGTTCTTTAACTAATTTATCCTACCTTATCTTCTTCTTTGTTTTACTCACTAAAATCTGGAAAAACATGTTTGAGATTGTAATTATGGCAACGTCGCTTTTGATCGAGTAGGTCTTGTAATGTAATGTTATTTAGCATTTTAGACAGTCGGTCATTTTCGAGTG
Organism: Ceutorhynchus assimilis; assembly: GCA_917834065.1. Taxonomy (NCBI): domain Eukaryota; kingdom Metazoa; phylum Arthropoda; class Insecta; order Coleoptera; family Curculionidae; genus Ceutorhynchus; species Ceutorhynchus assimilis. The sequence continues at coordinate 14,954,663 of OU892281.1, forward strand.
TTTTTATCCAGTTTCTCCTAGAATTTTCCACTTTTCCAGGCCGGTTTCGATCGGGAAAACTGTTAATTATATGCGAGCCCGAAGGGCCGGAATTATACACGAGCCCGAAAAGCCGGAGTTATACGTGAGCCCGAAGGGCCAGAATTATACGAGAGCCCGAAGGACCGAAGTTATTTTAATCACGGGGCCCAGTTTATAATTCTATTGGTCAGCGAATAATTTGGAGCCAATCAAAGACTGGGAATATTCAAAATGCGATTTTTAGCGCCCAATCAAAGAGCCGGGAATATTCAAAAACTCCAGTTTTATCAAGTTGACTTTAGAATGTAGGTTTTCTATTGGGTTTTCTTAAGATTTTTACTTTTTTCAGAAAACGGTGGTTTTTGCAAACATATACTACTTTATCGTTGTCTTTGTCTTACTCACTATAATCAACAAGTAAACCTTGTAATGTCATTTTGATTGAAATTAAACTAAAAACAAGTTTCCGATGCTTTCTCTAGGGAATTTTAATTATTATAATCATTATTTATTAATTATTTAACGATTTTTAATTGAATTTTAAATAAAAAACTCATTTAAAATGTTATTTTTGTTTTCCGAGATGTAATGTGGCAATGTTTCTTTTAGTCGGCCATTTTGAAGTAACGTCTTGTGATTTTTTGCCAGTTTCTCCTTGAATTTTCGACTTTCCCGGTGATTTTTAATGGAAAAAAGCGATTTAACATGCGGGGCTTTGAGTTTTCTTCATTTTCTAGCAAAAATTTCCACTTTTAAATGCCATAATTAGCAAAATCCCATTTAAAATGCTTTTGATGTGGCAACACCGCTTGTGGCTAACTTCAATCAAGGAGGCCTTGTAATAAATATCATTTGTCATTTTTGATAGTCGGCCATATTCATTTGACGTGTTCACATTTTTATCCAGTTTTTCCTCGAATTTTCAACTTTTCCGGGCTGTTTTCGATCGGGAAAATCGATTTAAAATACGAGGCTTTGAGTTTCCTTCATTTTTTATCAAAGATTTCGAGTTTTTCAAAGGGGTAAGTAACAAAAATTTAGGTTTCATCAAGTAGGCTTTAGAATGTCATTTTTCAATGGTTTTTCTTTGGATTTTTCGCTTTTTCGGTCTAGAAAACCGATTTAAAGTACGAGGTTTTGAATTTTCTTTATTTTCTGTTGAAAACCTAAACTAAACACAAACTAGGTACGTCAACCAAAAACCACAAAACCAGTATTACATTGGTGACGTCATCTATTTACGAATCAAAAATTATTGTTATATCGAATTTAGACACAGAAATACAAGTTAATTAGAACATCGACATTAGACTAACTAGGCAGTAGGCTAAGATTCTTTGCGAATCTGGAAAAAAATTAAAAAATTGAAAATTGTACCAAATATGCCAAGGACATCATCACAGCAAAGGCAATCGGGCTGCCAACGCCCTAGCTAGGAGGGCCGCCAGGGCTACAGCCTTCTAGACCGGAGGGCCTTCGTGGGGCTACCATGTCGGCAGCCAAAGATATGATAAAAAAAAAACGCTCTCACACACTTTTCAAAAAACGCTGGGACGATACGATTGGCTGCAACTTATCCAAGGAACTGCTAAGCTATTCAGATAAAGCTGCAGCGAACCAAAAGCTGTCGTTGACCAGAAAAAGGCTACGCCCGATAACCGGCATCTTGACTGACCACTGTCAGTTAAACAAATATTTGCTTAGGTTGCATCTCAGTACCAGCTTGTAATCAAGAAGATGAGACGATAGAGCACATTCTCTGTGACTGCACTGCTCTTTCGCCAATACGCAGTGCCAGATTAGGCCAATCGTACCTATCACTAGAAGAGATCAGAGGCGCCGCCTTCGACGACGTCATCGCCTACGTTGAATCGCTAGGCTGGATGACGAGCTAAGGTTGACCTCTCCTCTTATGGAGGTACACAATGGGTCTAATGTGGCCTAGGTGCTGTGGCATACCACCCTTTCAAACTTACAGATACAGATATCTCTTCTAATCCCATTGCTTCTTCTTCTGATACATGTTGCATTTTGGAAAAGATATTTCCTATAGTATTGTCGCCATTCTCCACGGTTTTTCCTTATTCTTATGTCGATATATCTTTGATATTTTTCATAATTACTTCTGAGATGTTTGGCCTCAGTTTTCTGGCATGGCATAATTATTGTCTCAATCAAGGTAGGTAATCGTATAGCAGCATAAACGTTTATTGAATATTATATTATTATACAGAGAGATAGAAAATACGCCAGATCCAGAGGAACACGTGTAAAGCCAACAGGGGGGCCTCCATCGTGGCCTTATCGGTCGTTCGGCTGTCCGTCAACGGGAACGCGAAGACAATGGCGGTGCGCTGGAGTAATGGAGCGGAACCTTTACCGATAGCTGTGCCTGTGCCACAGCCAGAAACACACTTAGTCGCTGTCAACGCAACGACGACACCGGTCCAAGTCGGAACAAAACATTCTCCCCAGTCAACCCCATCATCATCGTCATCTCTATTTTAAGCCCCCCACGTTTTCGACGTTCTAACCAACTTGCATTCGCGACATTGATCTGAAAGGGTTTAGACATTAGACGAAATTAAACTATAACTAACTTTTAGGTATTATAAGAGAAAAATGTTTGCCTCTAGATATGGTGTATGATGAAAGAGGCATCTTCGACTGGGAAGAAAAAATATATATTGTTTTGGAAGAGTTTATTAGTTCTATATAGCGCAATGAGTATCGGCTTTAGTCAATGAGTGGAAGTTTTCAGTCACGTAGATTTTTGAGTCGAGAAACCATAACTTCACTAAACCTATAATATTTTTCTGACTCGACTGTTAAAAAGTGAAAAAATTCTTATCGAGAAATTAAGGCAATGCTTTTGCTCTGAAAGACACAAGTGACGGGGTTGTTCTATAGTTAAACCTCCTCTCATTCCTATTATCCTAATATGATACAAACTCTGGAAAAATGTACTTCATCGAATTTCTATTATCGTGAGACGAATTTGAAATTTTTATTATCGTGAAACGAATTCGAAGAATTTTCCAGAATTTTTTGTTACAGCGGCCTGATCACTTTAAACTATTCTAGATATTTATTTCTCGGGTGAAAAACACGCATATTTTGCATTTGATTATAGAAAAACTCAATTACATAAACAAACACACGTGCCTTGATTGTTTTCGCGTCGTATATTTAGTTCCGGGCCATTAAATCATCGAAATATATCAGTCAAGGCTCCAAAAAGATGATGTGTTGAGAAACTTCGAAGATGCGCTAATACTTTTATGTCGCTTTCTAATGTGCATAATGTATATTTGTTTATCGTTTATTGTCAATAGATTTTACAGAGTGAAACAATGTAGAAGAATTTAGTTTCCTTAAAAACAGTAGTTGCTCATTCAGGATTAGTTGGCTGGCTCTAATTTTATAGAGGAAAAACTGAAGTATACAAATCTGAACAAACACTATGAAAAATCATCCCAAACTATCTAGAAAAGCGCCGAGGAAATGATAAAGTTGTAGAAAATGGTGACAAAGAAAATACCTGATACCAAAAGTAACAAGTAGGTAGCAAACAATGACTTGTTGCACGTAATACTGATGAATATGAGTAATGAAATACAATTTTGGTGCATCAAAACATGTGATCTTATATGCTGTTTCCTAAATACAACAAATTAAATAAAGTTGAAGCCACCCAGTAAAATATTATTTAATTTCAAAAGGTGCAAACACCTTAAGGTCATATTATTTAGCACGAATCAATAGAAATAAACACAATTGCGCGTTTACGATGATGACTGCCAATATTTCCTTAGTAGGATGGGGTTGGTCAGTATATAAGCCTGACATAAAAAAATGTAAATTCAACAGTTTCTAAGTCAAGCTTAATCAATCAACTAAAACAATGTTTGGGGTTTTGGTAAGGACATTACACACTATAAATTATCGATAATAAAAATCAAATTTTTTAGTTCAGTGCAATGCTAGTTTTATCCCCAGCGGTATTAGGGCGACCACAGGAGCCTGCTCCGCAGGCCGCAGGAACATCCCCTCAACAGCACCAGGACGGATCAACCCCAATTCCAATTGTTAGCCAATCTGCGGAGACAAAAGAGGATGGGGGATTTAGCTACAGGTAGGGCGTAAAAGTTTATTAAAATGTGCTTGTTTTTCCTTGGACCGCTTGCGCAACGTAGATTAGTTTAAATGAGCTTTCGTGCGGATTAAGGACACGCACGCTTGACCGTTTAACAAAATTAAATTCCAGCTTCGAAACTGGCAACGGAATTAAAGTCGAGGAAAGTGGAACTTTGAAACAAGGGGCGCCGCAAGCCAGGAGTTTGGACGGCGGTAATGAAACTAGCAGCGATACTGTGGTCGTTTTGCAAGGTAGCTTCAGCTACACCGCTCCTGATGGACAAGTTATCAATCTCAAGTAAGAAACTCACTCACTTAAAGTCAATTTTATAACCAAATAACGTGTTTTAGGTATATTGCTGACGAAAATGGTTTCCAACCTGAAGGTGACCATATTCCCACTCCCCCACCAGGTTATCAGGATGCTTTGAAACAAGCAGCTCAGCAACAGTCCCAGGAGGCTCAACAACAGCCACAAGTGTCTCAGATAGCTCAACAACAACCACAAGTGCCTCAGGTGGCTCAACAACAACCAAAATTAGCTCAGGAAGCTCAACAACAGCCACAAGTGCCTCAAATAGCTCAACAACAGACTCAAGCACCTCAATGAAAAGTATCGGAATTTCGAAGCTACAAAAAATTCAGTATTAATTAAGTGCAACGTGTGTTAAAAAATTGTTTATATGTAATTAGCTTATAGGTTTTCTAAATGAGAATAAAATTATTTCAAAAATCGTTTTGTTGAATGTTGAGTCAACTTCCAGAGAGCAATTTATACAGTATTTGCAAGATTCCTGAGATTGAAAAACCGCCTGTATGTAGAACTGCAAGCCTTTCTGGGATTTTAAATCCAGAGATGTCTACAATCAACATCTACACATTCATAAATTCCGTTGTCACTTGTTCGCTTACAAACTCATGCTCCTACTGCTCATTGTTTATCAGTCTGATCTGTATCTTCTTCATTACCTGCTTATGTGATAGTATTTAACATAAAAATCTTGATTTTAGCACTTTAGGCTTTAAGATAAACTAGGACAATTACCACACATTCTGGAACAAGATCTAAATCAAACACTGCGTATCCAGGATTGACACTTAATAATTTCAAATGATGATCACTGATGAGACAGATCACCATCTTTTCTCCTATGTCAGCATCAAACAAAACAAAATTTTAGTCAAAATGAGCGGCAATAATGATAAAGTACTTACCGACGATATTATTGGCCAATAATTCCTAATATTTGTCAAAACGTTATTGGTGCCCCAAAATCAATCATCGCAGAATGCCCACACGCATTATTATGCATTTCCAAAGTGATCGACAAACCTTCGGGCTTCAGTCTGGTTATTAATGTGTTTGCACTTTGTATACCCGATTGTTAAACCCTCACTTGCATTATTTAAGGGCCCCCGTTCCAGAACCAATTTTGCCAGAATTAGGTTTCCAGCAAACCTAATATTTTATGAGCGAGCTTGTGTGTGTATGCGTATACCGTATACCTATTTTGAATTATCGATCAAAGCTAGCCTGTGAACTAATTATCGAGCACAATTTCACATTCTGTGCAAAGCAAATTCAATTTGTCCGACTATACAAAACAAAAATACTGTTCGGTTGGTTTGGCTCCCTTTAAAATCACACTCTGGGTTCCTACTAAAAGCAATTCAAATTTAATTTTAAGTAATGGTTATTTGTGTCCCCTCTCACCCTCTGCAAAAAAAAAAATTCCTTCTTTTATTTGTCCGTGCACTTAACCCTCGGATAGAATTTAAACTTACATTAAGATATTTTTAATAGCCAAATAAAAGGGGGGCGGCCCGAAAAATTTTATGGAACGAGATTAATCTGGGCCATTTTCGGAACAGTTAATGTTTATCTAAACGTCTGTTTCGGCTACTTTTGCGCCTTTCTCGTTTTATGTTCCCTCTTTTTTTTTTAATAAAAAGGTATATCTCTCGGCCCTTTGGAAAACGTGCCTCTAAGGTGAAATTAAAGTAAAACTCCTGTTTTAAAATTTGCCATTTTGAGCTCTAGATATCTACGTTGGTTTGGTTGGTTGGAGATTCAGAATCACAGACCTAATGTTTTTTGGCTGTTAAACTTATTTTTTACAGGTTACTAAGTTTTCTTTTTAACTTGTTTATCTCTATTTTATTCTATTACTCCGCATTTTCTTCCTTTTTCAACTCCTGCTATAATAGTTAAGAGATGATTTATATTTAAAAACCTTCTCTTGCAATAAGATTTGCAGTGCATTAGATTTCGATAAGGACATTTTTTGAGACTATCAAGGCTTTAAATGATAATTCTTTTGTTATTTTAGATTATCATTGGATATTTTTTCAGTACTCACAGTGCAGCATTCAAAGCCCTAGGCAAATACGAAAAAATTCAAATAACACAAAAACATTATTGGTGGGATGAAGAAATCGAGAAAGACATAGCAGACAAAGTAAAAAGTCAACAATGTTAAAACAAAATAGAGAAGTTAGAGAAGATGTTCATCAATGGAAGACTTTACAAGAAAATATCTGCAATAGGTAATATCAAACTTTCGACCCTTGTGACAAAAAAAGTTACCAAAATCCAAAACTTCAAAATCTCTCAAGAACAAATTGCTGCTGAATAGCAATAGATATATTATTCCAAAGTAAATAAGCCATTTTCCTTTTCCTCGTCGGTGTGCCCCCCATTTACTGTGATAAACAGGCACATTACTTCCAAAGTGTAGCGATTTAGTAAATTTCCATTCGCACCCCTGCATTTTACCATTTTAAAGGTCTCCCACTATTTTAAAATGATAGCTTGGGATTTTGTTCCAAAATGTGACTGAAAATTGACGCTAATAAAAATATAAAAAGGATCCGATGCCTTTTCCTTGACAGGGGAAATTTTCTCAGACGAAAATATTGATTCGGTTTAAATTTTAAGTGTTCGGGAAAATCATGGTTTATCTTCCAGATGTGTTTGTCTTTTATAGAATACATATTTTTATGTTGGCGTTTTAAAACCCCCAATTTTTGATTTCTACCCTTATGTTTTCGCTATTTGGCCGGCAGTGGTAGAATTCCCACGCTGGCTTTTAGGAAGAATATTTTTATTGCCACAGAATTCCTAAAATTTAATCTAATTTGGGAGGCTATGTAATACCATTCAATAATATGTTCACTTACAATTAGCGAAAAATACGTCCACTTTTCTGTCATACCCATTTTAAGATATAATCGCCAAACGATATAAATAAGGATTACGATTAAACATCTTCGTCTTGGCTGCCACCATTAGGAGTTCATTCTAATTTGATTATTAAATATTTCACCTCCGGATTTAATCCTTTTCAATACGACTGCGAGTCAAAACACCATTGTGGCACCTCACCCTTTCTAAAGGACAATCGTCGTGGCTATAGTCCAGCATTATCAGATTTCTGATACTGAATTTCGAATGTTTTCGTTAATTGAAGTAGGTAACTTCACTGTTCACTGACAGGAACTGGAAAAACTCACCACTGTGTATTCCAATCAGAAATCTATGCCATCGACTCCTGTCTGAGAGAAAACCTAAGAGGGGATACACAGGTTTTTTTTTTTTTGGTTATTGTACTAAATCTTCCTGTTTTAGGATTCCATTCCAAAACCCTGGTTCCCTGCAGTAAGCGAAGGAGTCTGGTGGATATTTGCCGTATGTATCTGGATCTAGTTCATCTTCTCCAAATATATTTTGTCTCCTGCGAGTTAGTGCATTGCATTCTGATATGTTTTGGGCTGTTTCAGTCTCTGTTCCGCATAGTCTGTCTCCGTTGTACAAGCTTATTGTTTGCAGGTGTTTCTTCACTGGGACATGCCCAGGAAGAAAGCCGGTTGCTACTCTGAGTTGATTCCTGCTTAGTTGTAGCAGTCTTTTTGCTGCATGTATCACGTATGAAGATTTTCCGATGTGCATGCTTAGGTATTTGCATCCAGTATTGAGCATGTTTTGCTTTGATCCATTCCTTCGACTGCTTTCTTACTGTGCTTTTGGGTACTCCGAGAGCTGGTTCGCGATCAAGGAGCAAGGTATTCTGTGGATGACCCCTTGCGTGCAAGTTTATTAGCCTTTCCGTTGCTCGGGATACCTCAATGTCCTAGCACCCACAACAATATGACATTATTTCGGTCCGCCTTCTCGGCATTCCAGTGCATCAGAGTTTGCCTTAGGGTTCTTCAATGCCCCCAGGGCTGTCTGACTGTCTGTGAGTAAAGTGGGTCTCCTCTCTTTGCAGGCCCTCATATTGTTGATTCTTGGGAATTGTAGTATTGCATATACCTCTGCCTGGAAAACAGATGCATGTGACCCTAGAAAGAAGAAGGTCTCGCATCTTCCTTCTTGACTGTAGATTCCTACCATTCCTCTCTTTCACTAATTATACTTGGAAGGATATATCGGGTGAGTATTTGGAGAGTGCATAGTCAGTTATCATATCGAATACTATCAGATTTATGACTTCCCTTATTTGTGTGGCCTGGATCTGACTGTTAGTTTGCTCAGGTTGTTTCGTAGTCTGTGGAGGCCCATCAGTTCTAGTAGGACTGCTGTTGGTGTGCTTTTCATGCACCCTATAATGCCCAGACAGGCAAGACTTTGCACCTTGCCAAGTTTCATTCTGGCCCTGTCTTGTTGAGTCTTTGTCCACCATATCAAAGACGCATAGGTTATCGCTGGCTTTACAATCGTTGTGTACAGCCATTGCATCATGTCCGGCCGCAGCCGCTATGTTTTTCCGAAAGTTCTTCTGTTTAGTATAAGTGCTATTTCTGACCTTTTACTTACTTTGTCGAGATGTTTGTTCCAAGTTAATTTTGAGTCTATAATTACCCCAAGATGTTCAACTTCGTCCGACATCGTAACTGGGTTTCCTTGAAGATAAAGAGGTCCAAGTTCCTACAATCTCTGTCCACCTAGAGGCTATTGTTAGAGCCTGCTGCATGCGATCTCTAACTGTATGGTTGAATTTTCCCTGGGATATTATAACCAAGTCATCTGCATATCCCACTACTTGATGGTTGTTGCTCTTCAGAAGCTCTTTCAGCTCGTCCATCACCAGATTCCACAGCAGGGGTGATAACACTCCGCCTTGGAGACATCCCTTTCCAACCCGAGCCGTCACTGTTTTACCTAGGAGCATGGATGACCCAAGTATGCAGTCTATCCATCTGCAGCATGTGTTGCTAAACGCTCCCTCTATATGAAGGAATACTCCCAACATAACTTATTTTCCAACGTACTCTCTACCCGCTGGACAAGGTGATATCGTGCTGTTTCAGTTGAGGTTCCCGCTTTGTAAGCATATTAGTTCGGATGTATTGGTCTGGTAGGTAGCCAGTGCACCACCACGAATGTGGAGCTCAAGCAGTTTTACTAGAGCCTTTAACAAAAATGACATGAGGCTTATGGGTCCCAGAGCTCTCGCATTTCTCTGACCTATTTTGCCAGATTTGTGAATGAAAACAACTCTGATTTCTTTCCAGGTTTTGGGTATATGATTTAATCCTAAGCTTTCTCTAAATATAATCAGGAGCCTAGAGTATAGCTTGCTATTGCCTCTTCGTAGTAATACTGGATAAATCCCATCTATGCCATGCCATGTTACTACTTTTTTGGCCATATCTGGTTGTAGCTAGGTCTGCATAGTGACGGTTTTCGGAGTTTTCTTCAAGGATCACACTACCCGGGAAGTTTACTCTGTAAAGCTCTACCAGAGTTTCCTGTCCGGTCTGAGTGTAGTTTCCATTTCCTGTTCTTAAAGAGCCAATCGTTCCTGGAGTGTCCTTGGAAAGGATTTAGTAGAGCCTGGCACATTGAGGAGTCTGTTCGAACGTCTCACAATGTCTTCTCTATGATTTCTTTTTGGATACTCTCAGGCATTTGTTGTATTCAGTCAGAGCTGGTACTCGCTCCACTCTTCTGTTCGTTTTGCTTTTTTGAAAAGTTTCCTTGTTTTGTTCCTTTGTTTTCCGAGGTCGTTATTCCACCTGGGCACATTCCTGTTGGAATAACTCGTAACTGTAGGCGGACGTAACAGCGGTCTGCAGTTATTCTGCTGCTAGATCCAAGAATACACAGGTAAAAACATCCTAATCTGCTCAGATGCTCAACAGTTGCGAAATGAAATCCAAACTTGTTTGGGAATGCTTGGAAAACCTCAAAAACCTAAGTATGGCCAGCAAGGTAATTCCTAAATGGGTGTCAGGGTATAAAGATATTGAAGGAAATGAAAAAGCAGATGCTCTGGCACGAGAAGGTTATACTGGTCCTGATCCGGCAATTCGCATCACAAAATTTTCGGTAAGAACAAAAATATACCAATGAGTGTCAGAATAGTTATTTTTGTATCTAGTGCGCGAAATGCTACTTTGGTACCAAAGTATTTCGCGCCCGAGTTGCAAACAATATTTTTTCTACAACTCCATTTAAATATCGATCATTCGAAGCCAAAATTGCATTTTCAATCAAAGTTAGGTGAATTTTAATTATTTTTGGTTTCCTGACAGGTATGTGTCACCATGACACCAGTGTGCGAACTAGCTATTTCGCGCACGGCGTCATGGGAACGTTAAAAAATCAATACCTGGGGAAAAAAAGTGTCACTTCGCAAACTGTCATGAGTGTGCAAACCTCATCATTTTTTGACAGTTGTAGAAATAGAATTTTAATTCTTCTCAGTTGAATTATAAGCTCTATCTGGGTGCAAAATGAGCTCAATGACGTTCTCAGACTGCTCTATTCCAACTGCAAATCTAGAATTGTCAGGAATCGAAATTTAGAACGTTTCAAGTTCAATTTCTACTCTAGGAGAGCCAGGAAGAAAAATTTTACTGTTTTTCCACTTCAAATTCAGCTCCAAGAGGATCAAAAATTAGTCTTCTTAAGGTCTGAAATTAGAGTTTGATATTCTAAGAGAGCCTGGAATAGAATTTTTTATTTTCTCAGTTGAATTTTAGCTTTATGGGGGTGTAAAATGAGCTCATTGACGTTCTCAAACCGCTTTATTTCAACTGCAATTCTAGAATGGTCAGGAATCCAAATCTAAAACTTTTTCAGTTCAATTTCTACTCTAGGAGTGCCAGGGAGAAAAATTTTACGGTTTTTATACTTCAAATTCAGCTCCAAGCGGATCAAAAATTGGTTCTTGTCTTTGGAAGGTCTGAAATTAGAGTTTCATATTCTAGGAGAGCCTGGCTGACAAAGCGAAACTCAATGGCAAACTCTTCCGAAGCTCAGACACAGTAAGCTAATGGTACAACAACCATCACCTAAACCTTTTGAAGACATTCTACAACTAAACAGGAATCAAATCAGGCTAATAATAACTGGTAGCTTGAGAAAGCACCTTCACGCAATAGGCATCCTACAAGAAGACTCGTGCAGACTTTGTGACGAGAGCCACCTTACCCGGCCTGTGTAAACTTTGCATCCCAACCAACTTTACAAGTAACTAAATTTTTCCTAGCAATTTAACAATAATTTATACCTAAATCTTCAACTCAACTTCAGTTCTAAAAATTTTAACATTTTTGTACTAAAGTATGAGAAGCGCATTATTTTTCAATTTTTCAATGGAATTTGGGTGATCCCAAATGATCATTTACCGTAGCAGAAAATTATCCTCAACTACACCTATTTCAAAACAACTTTTCTAATGACGAGTCGACGTCTTAAGGCTTCTCCAAACCTTTCATCACCTGAATCATTTGAAAACTTAACTGCTGAAGAATAATCACCGATTTTTCTTGCATTTATTGTATGATACCGGACTAATATGGCCAAGGCCCAACAAGTAGGTAGAGATAGTGATAATTACCGGCTAAGACTGTGAAGTATGGCCGAAGGTTCTTGTCGTTTGCGGTGTCCAGCGGTAGATTGCAAATTATTATACCTGGCGTGTTCAATTAGGTGTGAATTATGGTTTCTTTCTTCGGGACGATGAAAAAATATTCGGCTACTGTTGAGTCAAAGCTGTGTGTTGTGGTACTTGTGGGTGGCTAACTACTCTTTAAATTGAAAAATATTGAAATTTTATGTGCAAAAAGATGTTTTGTGGACTCATTCACAAAATACCAGTGCTGACAAAAAAGATTATACAGCAAATAAAGAGTACTTTCTTTCGAATGATTCTCATATATGTTGAATTATATGATGCCTAAAACTAAAATATGGATTGTCGTTAGTCTAGGAACACTTTACCCAGGTGTCTAGAAAGTTGCTCAAAAGTGTACTTGAAGATCATGCTCAGGGCCGGTTTATCAATAGCGAGTCACCCCGGTTCACGGTTAACGTGTCAAATTACAATGTTTACCCTGGAGTTCGCTTAACCCGAAGGTGACCTGCTATTGAAAAACCGGCCTTATGTAGTTAAAATATGAATCTAAAATATTGAACTATCTAAATAGATGAAATTAGGTTAAAAAGTATGAAGCAAACCAATATCAAATAAAACCCAGCTCTAAGCTTAGAAGAATTTCATAAATCTAAAATGAGATCAGCAATTTTCGAATAACGGCTTTTTTAGAATTAAAAGTTCTCAAAGAAATAAATTATATCGTAAAATCTTGGCGTGAAATTTATTACCAAATTACATGTCTCAATCCTTTCGAAGCTAATTGTGCCCCCGTTGGGGTTAAGTGACAACCCCCGTTCGGATTTTTCTTCTAACTTTCGAGCGCAAAATCTCGCATAAAATAAATTTTACTTTAGCCGCAGTTTCTTAACTCAACTCTTTCCCCCTAAAGCATTATTCTCTGTCTCTCGCCCCCCCGCCCGTCATTTATTCTCCCGTCGTTATTTTCGAATGCGGGGTATCATTAGGGAGGCTCCTCGCGCCCGCCCACTTTGTCTTAGCTTTCTCGCTTCCTGTGGGGAACTTCGGGCAATTCATCTCGCGCCTGGATTTTCTTCCTTATCCCTCCAGTTTTCTCCGAGCTACTCTGCCTACAAATGCCTTCCGAACTGGATTTGCTGCCGCCGATATGTTTGTGGCACACGGAGCATATTTATGACGAAAAGTTGCTCGGATTATTGAAACCCAACAGCGCTAGATATATTATATATATATTTTGTTCTCGGCAAACTGTTGCACACTGGAGAGAGATATGTATTTTGTGTGTTATGAATATAATATTTACTATAAATAAGCTAACAGTTAGAGAGGGAGGATGTATACCTATATATATTCACAAGAATAGTTATCTGAGAAATCGGATCTATTAGGCCAATCAAATTAATATATTCTGAGGAATTAATTTCCAGCAAGTTGGAAATCATTTGAGAATCTCTATCTGGTCCTAAAAGCGTGTAATCTGAGTTTGCACTATCCGAGGTGGTAAGCTTAACTTTTGGTAGCCAAGGAACCGCCAAATTGTTGCACTATTTTAAGTTTTTTGCTTGTAGCTGGAAAACGGTGCTTGGTACGGAAAATGTCATTCTATTTGAAAATAAGGACGACTAAATTCTACATATAAAACTTCAAATTCTGTTGGGTGATATAGCCGAAATCGAATGTTAAACGAAAAAAAATTCATATTGCGGTGCCCACTTACATTTTGCGGCTTTCCAAGACCACATATCTTGAAAACAGATACTCTTTTTGAAAAAAACACGTGGAATGAAAGTTGTAGAGAATAAAATTCTACGTAATATAATTGCCCCAGGTTTTTAATTTAGTCAATTTTGAAACACTAAATTTTGCATCAATTTGAAGTCTGTTTTTTCACTTTTAGATTTGTGCTAGTGAAAAGTTGATTATTCTTGAAAGAAAGTGTTATAATGTCGTGTTCTATTGTTTCAGAGATTATAGGGCGTGTTCAACATCTACGAACATGAATGACCCAAAATGTTTAATTTGTGATAAAGCAATAGATGATGATGCCTCAACTTCAGTAAAAGAAAGAGGAATAGAAATATTGATAAAAAGAAGTATAGCAAGGAAGGATGAAAAGCACCTCCAACTTCAAGGTCTTGCTTCAGTTGTGATTTACGAAAGATGCAGGAAAATATATTCAAAGGAGAAAAAATGTGACGAAGAAAACCCCAAGAGGCGTAGAGAGAGGCTCCCGACTCTTGATTTTAAGAAGAGATGTGTCATATGTAGGGAACACGCATCACAGGAATTTGTGGATAAAGAAAGCAAGAAACCTCTAAGCAGGCGAGTTACCGTGCAGTATGTATCAACAATTGAGTTTAAAAATTCCCTCTTGAGTGCAGCTGGATGATGGCAGGATGAAGAGGTAGGTACTTGAAAGAATTCGTCTTGAAAATGATCTGGTTGCGGTAGAGGCCAGGTACCACCGCTCTTGCAGTATCAAGTTCCTGAAAAAACATGCAAAAACTGGATTGTCAGTTGGCCGACCTCAAGATGAAGATGTGTTTCTGGCATTCAACTGTATTTGCCAATACATCGAGGAAAATGAAGAGCAATGCCAATTCACTTTGTCAGAAATTTTGGAAGACTTCGAAGACTTTGTCCCAGCTCATAAATTCCTGATGAAAAAACTGAAAACAAATTATGAAGACGACCTTATTATCACTAGTGTAAGGGGTAAAAATAAGCCAACTGTAATAGGCTTTCGAAATACAAGTTACAAAATTTCAACTCAGTCTTGGTATGACTCCAGGAATGACGACGAAAAAGAAGAGCAACTTCACATAGTGGAAGCCGCCGCTGCCATTATCCGCGAAAATATTAGGTCAATGATTTATCCCCTTGATACCCCAAAGTAGACGAATTTTTGAACGATGTTGAGATTGACATTCCAGAAACCCTTGAGGTACTTGTAGGGTCAATTGTAAACCCCAAAAAAAGGCGCTCGGCCTAAACAAAAAACGAAAACCGGTGCTATTGCTCACGCAATAATTAATGCTGCGAGATCGCGGTTCTTCCTGTCCCCACTGCTCGTAGGACTTGGTGCAACGCTTCATCAGAAGTACAGATCAAGGAGCTCCTGGATGTGTTATCAAGTCTAGGGTTTTTTTGTTCATATACAGCTGTTTCAAGCATCTGTTCTTCAAGACCCACCACAGGTCGTTCTGGGTAATTCTTTTAGCCATTGGGTGCGTGACAATGCTGATGTTAATGTAGACACGATTGACGGCTCCAATACATGGCATTCTATGGGTGGGCTCCAATGTATAACCCCTCACTTCTCAGCCTGGACAGAGGCAAGAATTAAAATATTGAATAAGGTACCGAAAACCAAGGAAACTGGGGAAATCGGAAACATACCCTTGGTCACCTTTCAAAAAGCCAAGCAGAATGGCCTTAAGTCAATTTTTATCTGATGTAAACGTACAAAGCCCGATCGATGCGATAAAACCCTCAGCCAGTGACTTCTTGTGGTTATATGGGAAATGGAGAGAGCACCCAGACGTCTCAGGGTGGAAAGGATTCATGGACAAGATTACCTCTGATCAGCTATTTCAGAAATCTCGTACTTTGTGCCTACCATTCCTGAATGCACCTCCAGAAAACCCTGACACTATATACTTTGTTCTATTTGATTCAGATAAACGAAGAGGTGATAAACAAAAATGCTGCTTCGCAACGTTTGCGCAGCCTCTGTATTACAAAGCCATAGAGATAGTGGCTTCTGAATCTCCATTATCATCAGTAATCGTGAGCCTATGGTGACTTCCACCTCCTGATGTCTTTTATAGGGGCTATTGGATACATAATGGATGGTAGTGGGCTGCAGGATGTTCTTAGCACCATTTACGCAAGACAGTTCACAGAAAAGATGCTTATGGGGCACGCATACTCAAGAGCTGTCAGGGGTCATCTTTTAGTTCACCAGGCATTGGCAAGAACTATATTGCTAACAATGACCATAAATGACGACAATAATCAGGCAATAATAATTATGCTAAATAATATAAGGGCTCCACATTTTTTATAACTTCTGGACCATTCAGGACTCATTAGCATTATACAACAATTCTACAAGAAAATGTCAGAGCTTCAGCAGAATGGACCTACCACAAAGCTGTGGGTGCAGTATTTCCACATGGTGTAATCATCAAGCAGTTCATAGAGGCTTGAGTGAACTTGCAATTGGCAATTACATCTACAGTTGGTGCAACCAATGTTGACCTACTTTCATTCCAGCGGTCACTTTTTATATGCTGAGTCATGCCAATTGTACCTCAAGACATGATGGATTTGAATCAAAAGATCTTGCCTGATGAATATGACAAATTTGTGAACCGAGGCTTTTTCACCATCAGAAGGTCTGGCAAGTTTTGGTCTGGTGTGTTTACTGATCAGACTATTGAGCAGGTCGCCATGAGGTCTCTAAAAGCCCGAGGTGGGCTGTCGCATGGACGAGGCATAACGGACAGTACACAGATGATTTGAGTTGCCACAATGTCTACCATTTATGGAAATTTCTGTACAAGTGGAAGACTTTTGTGGCGTGAAGTATGGCATTTCAGAGCAGCACGTAGACATTAGGTTCTCAAGGGAACAGAGGGACGATGCAGAGACATTGTAATGCTTCTTGACTAGTTTTCATCTCATGATCCCGTTCCACTAGGACAGTTTGTGATGTCCATTAGTACAGATGGGAAAATTGATTGCCATGAAGCGTTTGAGAAAGGGATTCAGAGTATTGCTTAGATTATTGGCAACGACTTCAGTAATGTCAAGTTTCAACGAAAAAACAGAGTTGAAAGTTTCAACTCAAAAGTAAGAATTTACGCCGAAGATATGCCAGTAAACATTTTTTCGTCGCATAACGCTTCTAAAAAAATCAGAGGAGCAGTTGAGGAGCTTCTTTGAGTTTGAGTTGGCTCCTTATCCCCTTTCTATCTTCGATGAAACCGGAATGCGAAAAACAAAAAAATCTGTGTTCTACAATTTATTTTCACCAGTGTCTGATCCACCAAACCTTGCAGATAGTGCCATTGTAATTGATGGTGGTTTCCTTTTATATCGAATGGTTTGGCAATCCAGGGAAACAATTTTCTTGATATATGTGGACTACGTTAAGAAATACTACAATCCTGCCAGTACAATCATCGTTTTTGATGGCTATCCTGATGCAGCATCAGTGAAGAGTATCAAATCAGCTGAGCGGCTTCGCCGTAAAAGCAAGTACTCTCCTGCGAATGTGGTTTTCACTGAAACGATGAACGCAACCATGCCGAAAGAACAATTTCTCTCCAACGACAATAACAAAATACGGCTGATTTCCATGCTGCGTGAGAAATTCGTACAGAATGGGTATAAAGTAAGGCAAAGTGTTGAGGATGCTGATACCCTTATTGTAAATACTGCCATTCAGTTGACAGATAACTTTGCGACGGTCATCATAATCGGTGAGGAAACCGATTTATTGATTCTATTAACCGCCGAAGCACCAAATTCATCCACCATTTACGTCATGAAACTTGGAAAGGAAACTTTCTACTCTCCCAAATACTTCAACTTCTCGTCCGTTGTCAAACAGAATATTCTGTTCCTACATGCAATCAGTGGATGCGATACAAACTCTGCATTCTATCGCCAAGGGAAGTTGAAGTTTGTCAAGCTTCTTGAAAAAAACACGACATTACAAGAAACTGTCAAGGTTTTTCATCATGAAGATGCAGATCCTGAGGTTCTCATTTCAGCAGGTCAATGGTTCTTGGCAGCCCTCTATTCACCTCAGGCAGATACGACCTCCTTGGACCAAATCCGCTACGAGACATTTTCAAGTTCACTAACAAAGCCAACTTTTGAGCTGGCTTCTCTACCTCCAACAAATGCAGCCGCCGCCCAATATATTCAAATCCAGGGCTGGTATGATAGACCAAACGATGTTTTCAGCTGGGGATGGAGGTGTACGGACCTTGGCCTTCTCGCCATAATAAACACTAAGGATCCAGCTTCAATTGAAATTCTCAAAACTGTTTCCTGAAAATGTACAAAGGAGTGTGCAGCTGCCGAAAAGTAGGCATGATAATTTTATTTCCCACAAATCTGATCTGTCGGACTTGATGGTACGGGCAATAGCACCGAAGATAAGGAATTAAAACGAACTCAACCCTACATAAAGAGGGGGTAGTATCTTCCCCCACCCCCTCGAATACGAAAACTCAGTTTTAGACTCAGGACATGCCCCCGAACACACCCCCTCAAAATTTCAGCCATTAAGTATTTTTTTTTAGTAAATGCGATTTATTTGTCTCTATTTACTGTACTATAAATGCATTGAAATGAATGACTGTAGAATTAGTCCAGGAGATTATTATGCATTATTTGTGTCCCAAATACTTTTGGTGACGATGGTACATGTTTACATATTATTACAATTAGTATTTTTCTGCTTAGTCCGCATTTGCTGGCCTGGTTTTGTACTGCCGATGTTGCTAATTCAACAGATTCCATTTCGTAGGAAAATCGTAACTTGGATTATATATTGAATATTCCTAAAAAAAGGACCTTTATGTCTAATTATATTATTGATTAGACAAACAAGGATAGAAACCAGGTTTCTAAAGGCAATCTTGAGAACCAACAATGGCAGCGACAATCTGGCAACGTAGTAATTTGGTTTAGGTATATTATTGCTAGTTGTAGCGAATGACGTCATATTATGGCGGGTTTTCTGTGGCATTTGAAATGCTGCTGAAATTCTAGCACTTCTTTTTTACTTTCTTTTTTAAACGCTGCCTGCTGCCTTGACGGAGAATAAGCAAACCGACCACAGGGCACAGAGAGTCTTGGTTTTAATCTTTTTGTATGGGCTACTTAAGATTAAAAAACTTTTTAACTAGAATAGCAAATTTGCGTCACTATTTTGCCATTTTGATCGTCAATATAGGTACCTATTATCTATTCACAATCCGATGTCCAAAGGTAAAGGTAAAATTTATCACCTTTCAGTGCTATTTGATAGGGAAAGGTGATAAATGTACCTTTACCTCTGGACTACGGATTATGAATAGGATATACCTACTGGCCCAAATTTCAAAAATTAATTCGAAGTTTTTGGGTTGCGGACGCAGTTGGCTGGTTTTAGACTCGTTTTCACAGTCCCGCAGTGAATTAGGAATTAGGGTTTTAATTTAGGTCTCGTGCCATTGTGGCAAAATATATATATCAAACTGCAAACAATTATCAACCCGCGGTTGTTAATTTTACCAAAATATCTCTCTCCTAGCGCAAACCATTGGAGTTCAGTGGGCGAATTAATGGCGACAAATAATTATGAATTCTGAATTCCTATGCGAGGATGAAATATACGAATCGAATTATTATTGTGTATGATGTGCGGTGCGTTTTATGGTTTTGTAATTAGGTTCGTGAAAAGTCGAGTTGAAGTTGTAGGGGTTTTATTGAGAAAGTTTTTTCTAGTTGCAAAAAGAAAATATTTAAAAAACATTTTCGATGGCGGAAGTTTCAGCTTATTAAGGTTTTAACGTTAATTAAAATTTATAAAATAATTCCTCCTTAGGAAAACTGCCATCGTCGTCGTCGGGCCTCTTTTGTACCGTAGGACGTTTGATATTAATTCGTGTTAAAATTAATTTGAAATAAGCTTAAATTTATTTTGGAAAACTCCCGCGCTCCATGGCTGGTGAGCAACGAAGTAAAAGCAGCAGAAAAAAAAAGCAGGCCGAGATGGCGACCGCATAAGTCGGTTGTCGTGTAATTAATGGCCAAAGTTGGCAACTCCCGTTGGCTTGGCGTCCCCAACTTGAGAGCTTTGCAAGTTCTCTCCAACTCCCAGGCCAATACAAGCACTTGAATAATTAGTGGCGACAGCTTTTAACGCAGCCCCCCCAAGTAGTTTACAAAGAAAATAGACCATTTTTCATTATTCTCGTTTTCATTGAATAAATTAATGCAATTTGTAAAAACCACCAAACCGGCTCTGCTGCTCGATGCTCGATGGGAAAAATTTTGTTTTTCATAACTTCTTTATTTTTTATTTATAATTGGAACAAACATCAAGTTGAAAAAGTGCTACAGGAGCTTTATATTATATTTCTACGATATTATCAAATATGGCAACTTGCAGTTGAGAATTGCATGGGCAAAGACAAAAAAGTTAGTAAAATTTCTGAATCCAGATACTTTATACTTCGATGGCTAAGTTAACAGGCTCTTGACAAAATAAAATGAACTTAGATCATTCCATTTGAAAATCAATCTTCTCCTTCCTGAGAGCTAGATGGTAAGTGAGGTTAGAAGTAATAAGTATAGATGAATAGAAAATACATTAAAATATCTCTAACTATTGTAACATTTTGGGAAAAACCACCCAATCAAATGTATTTTAATTGAAAGTGTTTGATTCTCTATAGCCATCATACATATTATCCTTAATGTTGCATTTTCCTGATCCCCTCGAGTATATCCTGTCTATCATTCTTACTTAATATTATGAATCAAAATGAAATGATATCTCTCAAAGAAGAAGAAGAAGAAGACGAAGAGGATTTCCGGGGAGAGGCTGACTTCATTTAGAAAGCGTTAACCGAAAGACGGGATTTGGACATTCGAAATCCGTAACGGTCACAATAGGTCCCATTTTCGGTGGCATCCTAGAAAAGCTCGAAGCCGCGGACAATGGCCGGATTAGGGGTGGGCGTAGATTGGGTAGCCAGAGGATTTCGGAACGTGAGGTGAAATGTATAAGATCCACTTGAAAAGATTTCCCTTTAAATATTTATAATAAATCATTAGCGCGGGGGAGGACGTATCGCGTGTTTTCAAATTAATTTACTCAAGTGTGTATTTATTCGATTATTTATTTCATCATCAACGCCACGACGCGTATATAGCAGGCACCCTCCCCGAAAATCATTCTTCTCGCGTTACTAATCGCGATTTGACATGCCATGTCTATTTTAATGTCGCCCCCTTTTTCTCTCCCTTTACTCGTAATTTCCACTCTTAACGGTGAGCCACCGTTTCATTCCACTCAGGCTCTCTTTTTGATTCGTTTTACATTAGATGTGGTGTGTTCCGGCACCCATATAGCCCATTTAAATTATTCATATTTGGGGGATGAATACGACTACTTAAGTTTGTTTTTATAACATTCGGGATAGTTGACGTGTTACTATATACAAATAAATACTCATGCAGTTTTAAGGATAAATTCGGCTTGAATAGACCAAAAATGACCAGCGATTCAAATAGAAGTCGAAATACCAGAAGAACAGACCAACCTACTAGACACATAGGGAGTAATAAGACGAATTAGCTTGTACCGGGTCTCAGTGAATCGAGGCGGTGACATGGGTATCAGTCAACTGGACCCATTGAAGCCTGGTCCTATCTGTATAATATGATCATTGGAAGTTATTGAAATTTCACAAGAATTGATGGTCGATGTTGATATAGCTATTCATTTTGGGTGATAAACTGTTTCTGATGATTTTCATAAACACCTCGTATATTGAGATATTAATGAGGTGAGATGGTGATTTTTAATGTCCATCTATTCCGAAGAGAAAAATGAGATGCTGTTATACTGTTTCTGTGGTATTTCCAAAATGGTTGAATAGGTAGTTTTTTCAGTGTCGAAAACATAATCTTTTTTTTTTCTTTTCATAATTCCATCTGTCACCTTCTCCTGATGATTTATGGTTTTTTAGATCGTTGTTAACCACTTTTTCGATTTCAAATTTTTATTTTTCTTGGAGAATCATCTAGATCTTTGTCGTAGCTGGTTCAAGGAGATGCTTTTATCGATGTTCAGGATGATAAGTAGAAAATAGCTGTAGAAGAAATGTTTTTAGCTAAGTAGATTCTACCCTGTTAAAAAATTTGAATTTCTGTCATTGATTTTAAGTGTTTCAACTTGCCCAATTCTATCTGTATGCTGTGGCATCGCCGTATGTATTTTTCTGGAGCGAAAACGAGGTGTCGCAGTGGCAAAATTTAATTTAATTTGTCGCCTGGCGGATGCGGCTCGAGGGCCCAATTACCGCAGCTCGCGAACGCTGGCTGGCAACCCATCTAGACACCTTCATAAGCAAATCAAGGGTTGTTTATGTGCTTTTCAGCACTTTTTTTTTCTGCAGCATTTTTATCTTGCTCTCGCTCGCTTCGACCCCGATCCGCGACGCGGAACAAAAGCGCTGCCTTTTCAGTGTCTCTCTTTCTATTTTATTTTTTTTTTCTTTTAAGGACGCAGGATGTACAATTTTAATTACTGCAAAATTAATGCATGCATGCAGACTTATACCCCGAGTCTTCTCTTTTTTTATTTGTTTGCTAAATAGGGGGCACATCTAATCATCCATGTTGGTGGTGCGGTTTATTATTTTACGAGTGCTCTGGCTCGGACTTTTATTTATTTTAATTATTTATGTGTTTGAAAAAAAAGGACGAGGCGTCGCATAATGTGGCAAAAGTTAAAAGTGCATACCGAAAAGATGCAAGAGGGCTCTCAATTATAATTTTTTTACATTTACAGAAACGGTAACGATAATCAGGTCAAGTGGGTTTTTGTTAATTTATTGCAATTGTACCGTTTTAAAACCTCTATTATTTGGTCTTAAATGCGTGTAATCTGAGTTTGCACCATCCCAGGTAGTGAGCTTAACTTTTGGGAGCCAAGAAACCGCCAAATTTTTGCACTATTTTAGGTTTTTTGCTTGTAGCTGGAAAACGGTGCGTCGGCCGGAAAATGTCATTCCATGTTAAAAACGAAAAAAAGTTCGTATTGCGGTGCAAATTTACATTTTGCGGCTTTTCAAGACCACATATCTTGAAAACAGATACTCTTATTCCTATGAAAAAATCCATGGAAAAAAAGTTGTAGAGAATAAAATTTCAGGTTACATATTTAGATACCTTAGTTTTCAAATACATTCATTTAAAATTCGAAATTTGTCATCAATTCGAAATCGTTTTTTTCGCCGTTTTGAGTAATTTTATATCATTTAAGGTAAAAAAAAATATCAACATTTTGTACCAAAAAAGCACTTCTTATTGCTTTGCAATGTTAAAGGAATATGCATAACCTGAGTAGAAATTCGAGTAGTACAAATAAAAATCAATATTAACCTTCGTCTTCCCGGGTGGGGTACAAATGTGTCCCAGAAAACAATGTTTCTAGCATATTTTCCCAAAAAGTGCATATTATTTGTGACTAATTTTATTTTGTGTCAGTAAGGGCTTGGCACATAATTAGTGATCATCAAAAATTTTCTATTTATTTATTTTTTAGAAATAATAATTTTTGTATAGCGTGGGGCACATATACCCAATGACGTACCCCACGTAGGAATCTGTGGCTACTCTATCGAGTAGTCACCTTGCAGGAAATTTGCAGGTTGGAAATAGATTTCCAACCTGCAAAATTTAGAAATCACGATAATAAAGCTTATCAAGAAGTATCTGTGGAGCAGCAAGATAACGAAAGTTTACGGGAAGTAGAAAGCGGAAAAATCTATATATATATAAAACACAGTTGTGTTGGTGTGGAAGCGCTTATAACTCGAGAACGGCTGGACTGATTTTTATGATTTTTGCTTTATTCAATTTGTCTTTGTCCATCCGTGGTCTATCCTAACATAATAAATCGAAAAAATCAAAAAAAAAAAAAAAACAAAAATATTTTTATCTATTTTACTTATTTATGAAAAAAACTCACTAAGCCCGCATACGGCGCCATCTCTTATAACCGATACCAAGTTTATCGTCACATTTTCATTGCAAACCATGTGGATTTTATTGTCACACACTTTGCACAAAAACAATTTGAGGAAAGCACTTTATTTTCAATTGTTCTTCACAGTAAAAATGTCCAAAAATAAATAGAATGACAATGTTTTAATTGTGTATTTTATTTTGTTGTTGGTTCGTTCATTCCGAAAGAGCGCGAACTGGTCTCCCTGTCATTTCTTGACGCTTGACCATTGACGTTCTGTGGCTAAGTTCCGTTTCTCCTCTCAGGCATCCCTTGACAACCGTGTTCCGTGCCGACTGTTCGGAGTGCTCCGTCCGGCTGGTGTCGAGTGGCAGAGAGCCAGGTTATGAGTCCGCCACAACTATTTTGTATACGGCGCCATATATGATACCTAGAACGAAGCTCACCAATGCGCAGTAATTTCATTGCAGATGCAGTAGAACCATGCTCAGGTACTGGAGATATTTAGAACAGAACTATTCCACTATTCTGATCAGATAGAGTGATGCAGAAATAGTAAATCAGATAGAATAGTGCAGATAGAGTAGAACAGATGGAGTAGTGCAGTGCAGATAGAGTGATACAGGGCTGCGCTGTAGATTTTTTTTTGTTTTCTTTACATTCTTTGAACATTCCTGTGCCTGAGTTTATTTATTTGGTGGTACACTTCACAAGAAAAATGCCCACAAGCTGCCTTGAAAGGGATGATGTTAAATTTTAATTTTAGGTGACTTCTGATCTAGAGAGTAAACATTAATATTCTTCAACCAAAGTCAAATTCACCATCGGAAAAAAAACTGAATTTAATTCAGCTAATAGATATGTTAACACAACATTTAATAGGTATTTAATAATTCAGAGGCGCTACGAAGTTCGCCGGGTCAGCTAGTGATTTATAAATCGAAAGATGGCACGCATTAGTCGAAAATACAATTTCCTAACTATTTTTTTTCGCTAACTGTACTCCATAGGTTGATTTTATCTATTATAACTGTTTAGTATAAATAAAATCATGTTTAATTGTCAGAAGTATCATTTTTATCATGGGGTGCGAATGTACCCCACGTGGGAATCTACGTAATTTTTTTTGACGTGGGAAGACGAAGCTTAAGTTTATCAAAGTTCTGTACTACCATTAAATCGTTAATAAGTATTATTATTATTATTATTATTATTATCAATTTCCTAATGACTAAATTAATCATAACTAGTTTAGGTACAATGAAGTAACAAAAACAATTAAAGTTTATTGATGAAAATTTAAATATTAAGATGATATAAATCGATAGGTATGCAGCACAAAATATAGCAGCATTCATGTTCGCATTTTCTTAGATGTTGATGGTCCTTCATCTGAGAAGCTCGGACGGCGCGGTTGTATATCAAGTTCCTCTTCATCGGGATTATCTTCAACGGGACTATCCCCACCAATTTCTGCTTCTACGGCAATATAAGTCACATCCTCATCCTCGAAGAATGCTGAATTCGAGAATGACTGGCCGTTGCAGTTGAGGCATATTCTTGAACATTTTATGCCTACTTTTCGGTAGCTGCACTTCCCTGTACATTTTTGTACATTTGCAGGAAACAGTGTTGAGAATTTCAACTGAAGCTGGATCCGTGTTTATTATGGGGAGAGGCCGAGGTCCGTTCTCCTCCATTCCCAGCTCAGAGGATCCTCTGGTCTATCATACCAGCCCTGAATTTGAAGGTACACTCGCAGAATATGTTGGGCGGCGGCTGCATTTGTTGGAGGTAGAGAAGCCAGCTCGAAAGTTGGCTTTGTTAGTGATCTTGAAAATGTCTCGTAGTGGATTTGGTCCAAGGAGGTCTCATCTGCCTGAGGTGAATAGAGGGCTGCCAAGAACCGTTGACCTGCTGAAATGAGAACCTCAGGATCTGCATCTTCATGATGAAAAACCTTGACAGTCTCTTGTAATGTCGTGTTCTTTTCAAGAAGCTTGACAAACTTCAACTTCTCTTGGTGATAGAATGCAGAGGTTGTATCACATTCACTGATTGCATGTAGGAACAGAATATTCTGTTTGACAACGGACGATAACTTGAAGAACTTGGGAGTGTAGAAGATGTTCTGAAAGGTTCCCTTTCCAGGTTTCATGACGTAAATGGTGGATGAATTTGGTGCTTTGGCGGTTAATATAATCAATAAATCGGTGTCCTCCCAGATTATGATGACCGTCGCAAAGTTATCTGTCAGCTCAATGGCAGTGTTGACAATAAGGCCGTTCGTTGGAGAGAAATTGTTATTTCAACATGGTTGCGTTCATCGTTTCAGTGAACGCCACATTTGCAGAAGAGTACTTGCTTTAACGACGAAGCCGCTCAGCTGATTTGGTACTTTTCACTGATGCCGCATCAAGATAGCCATCAAAAACGATGATTGTACTGGCAGGATTGTATTATTTCTTAACGTAATCCACATATTTCAAAAGAATTGTTGAAATTTTTTCCTTGGATTGCCAAACCACTCGATGTAAAAGGAAACCACCATCAATCACAATGGCACTACTTGCAAAGTTTGGTGGATCGGACAATGGTGAAAATAAATCGTAGAACACAGATTTTTTTGTTTTTCGCATTCCTGTTTCATCAAAGATAGAAAGGGTATAAGGAGCCAACTCAAACTCAAAAAAGCTCTTCAACTGTTCCTCTAATTTTTTTAGAAGTGTTATGCGTCAAAAAAGTATATCTGGGTTTACTGGCATATCTTCGCCGTGAATTCTTACTTTTGAGTTGAAACTTTTAAGAGTAACTACTCTGTTTTTTAGTTGAAACTTGACATGACTGAAGTCGTTGCCAATAATCTTAGCAAAACTCTGAATTCCTTTCCCAAACGCTTCATGGCAATCAATTTTCTCATCGCCAGTTATTCCTGTGCTAATGGACATCACAAAGTGTCCTAGTGGAAAGGAATCATGAGATGAAAACCAGTCAAGAAGGATTGCAATGTCTTCATCGTCCCTCTGTACCCTTGAGAACCTAGCGTCTACGTGCTGCTCTGGAGTGCCATACTTCACGCCACAAAAGTCTTCCACTTGTACAGAAATTTCCATAATAGTAGGCATTGTGGCAACCCAAGTCACCACTGTCCGTTATGCCTCGTCCATGTGACACCCCACCTTGGGCTTTTAGAGACCTCATGACGACCTGCCAATAGTCTGATCAGTAAACACACCAGGCCATAATTTGTCAGACCTTCTGATGGTGAAAAAGCCTGTGTTCACAAATTTGTCATATTCATCCGGCAAGATATTTTGTTTCAAATCCATCATGTCTTGAAGGTACAATTGGCATGACTTAGCATATAAAAAGTGATCGCTGGAATGAAAGTACGGCAACATCCGTTACACCGACTGTAGATGTAATTGCCAATTGCCAGTTCGCTCAGCCCCTATGAATTGCTTAACGATGAACACCATGTGGAAATACTGCACTCACAGCTTTACGGTAGGTCCATTGTTGACATGACAGCAGCGTTGTAAGGAACAATGAAATCGTTATTTTCGGAGAAGTTGCATTTTATATTGATCAAAGGAATATTTTAGCAAATAACCATCCTATTCACTTACACAATGGGGTTCTTATCTACTGGAGAAATAAATTAGCAATTACCAACAAAACTTGCAACATTTTTCAGAATGGGTCAAACATATGTTAAATATTGTTTCCAAAATCATATTTATTTCCAATGATTTTCTAAAAAATGCTTAAGTTCTACACACACAATGAAGATAGAGTGAGAAATTCACAAGAAAA
The DNA here is from genome assembly GCA_917834065.1 of Ceutorhynchus assimilis. NCBI lineage: Eukaryota > Metazoa > Arthropoda > Insecta > Coleoptera > Curculionidae > Ceutorhynchus > Ceutorhynchus assimilis. The sequence goes on from OU892281.1 coordinate 14,982,266, forward strand.
TATAAATAAAGTATACCACCAAATTGAGCAACAAAGAAATCGACTTCAAATGAACACGTGCATTAACGCAGTAACAACTCAATCTCTTCTCAAATTTCTTCCGTTAAAAATAAAAGGCTCCTATGGAAATTTTGAGATCAAAGCCCAAGAAAAGAATGGCTTTAGTTTTCATCCTAAGATGTTATAAGAATCTTTGCTTGGTTGACTCAGATTTTCCCGTTCTCAAGTCTCCTGGTTCAAGAGAATGCATATTATGAATTCAGATTGGAAGAGTAGACAAACTGGAAGAAGAAGAAGTTTCTTGAATAACGTAGGTCTTTTTTGTAGCCTTGACGTCATCTACGAAAGTAGAGCTGTCAGACTTCTTTCATTTTCTGGAAGTGATCCAGCTTTCCGCCAGAGGATCCGTTCTCTATTACACTACTAGGTTTCAGCTCCTGGGGGATCTTCAATGCTCTCTTCAACTCTCTCATATCTTGGACTTATTGTAACATTATTTATACCTATATAATAAGACTATGTGGTGGTTTGTTTGATGCAAATACAATATTATATATATGTATGAATTCTTCCATAAATGATTTGTTAAGCAAGTACCCATAAATAACAATAATTAATTTCATTAAATCAGAGTTAATATCGTACCCTTCAGAGACACGACAGCAATAGATGCGTGCGGAGCGTTTTGATGGAGCCTCCTGACGGCATAAATCTTCGGGAAACAACGATGGGGGCGCGAAGGGCATGAATACCAGCCCGCGGGGCATCGCTAGCTGTCGGTGACATTTCATGAATATGTTGACATGCAGACCACGTCGATAAATGGCGCCCCAAGAGGGAGAGATGGGAAGGAGGAGACGCGTTCTCGCACGTGTCCCAACTAACCGTCAACCTACCCCCCTTTCTGATTTACGAACGGTTTAAATCGTAATTATTTTATCGTTGTGAAAATTTTGCGTGTGCGACTCCAACCTACTACTGTCAAAACCAATTTTCGGTTGATGTATTGCTACAGATTAATCTACACCAGATGGAAAAAGTGTAATTTAACTTTTGTTGGGAGAGAGTTCATTCAATGATTACTGACTTATATTTTTCCCTGGTGCAAGATTACTTCCACATAATTTAAAACACGTTGGAGAATGCATATGCACCAATCTGCCTCTACATAATGTGACATAGTTCAAATACCGCACAAGTTTAACCCATCTATCAATTTTTGAAACCGACAGTAGCAATAAATCGTCTTCGGCTGTATATACCTGTGGAAAACCCGAAAATTCATTTCAGCAATCGCGCAAAATTTAATTTATAACCTGGACCATTCCGCGGTCCGACATTCCAAATTGCAATTTACCGATAATACAGAGCGAGAGTAACACAGAAATCGAAAATCCGTATACAGTGGGCACCGTAATCGCTCATTGCTTTAGGGCCAGATAGCGGCATCAAACAGACATATAACATAGAGACGACCGGGTGGTGCGTAGCGCCATGCAATGTTGTGGAACTCGATTAGCAATGAAGTAATGAAATGTATCGTTGGGGCGGACAATTGGATTAAATCTCGCCACCCGCCCCACGGAGATGCTCAATGTGTTTTTTGATTGGATTTTGAATAATTGTTCAGAAATTTTAACTTGCGGGAACTATCATTATTAGTTCATCAGTGAAAGTCCAAACTTATGCAGAACGATTTGGGCTATTCTATTAGAAGGTAAAGTGAGTTCAGCCTGATGAGTCGATCCCTCGGTCAATCCTGATCGAACTTAAGTTTCCGAGTCAAATTTGGGTGGTATCAGGGTCCCGATAAAATTGTTAGTGTGAATCGATTACTTATAATAAGTTGGGAAAACTTCTCGCCTCCAATAAGGAAACACCTAGACCTTCCTGGATGGTGAATATTTCTGAATTCTGGCCAGAGAATACGAACTTATGTCTAGATGAGGAAAATACATGACATCATCCAAACTTAGCAACGAGAGGGCCATGCAAAGGCAGTAGAAATGGAAAGGAAAATTGAAAAAGCCCGAAAGCCATAAAAATGAAATACCGAATACATTAAATGAGAAGACATTTCAAGCCAACAAAGAAAAAGACAATAAAAAAGATCAACTGAAAAACCAGTTGAAAAATACTCTGAAGCTGCAAAACATGACTGAAATGAAAATGAAGGTCATGAAAATGAGAATATATATAGAAGCTGTTGATAAGAGAGTGTCAAACGAATAGGCAGCGAAAGATTTCGAAGATAGTGAAATCGAAGATAAAGCATCAGGAAACAAACTTCCTGTATTATTCAATAAATATGTTCCGTACTTCCTCGTTTTTGGCTTGAATTTCCTCATAATTCCTCATAGGTACCTTCTCAAACTTTCAGTTTTGAAATTTGTTTTAAAATTTAGATATTTATTCTCTTAAAATTCTTCGTATACTTTCACGTATTTCCACCCAGATGGTTCCGCCTCGTTACACTCTAAAATAACTCCAAAGTAACTTGATAAGAAAAACGCAAACGAAGAAAACCTTGAAGAAAACACTTCACAGCACTTTAAGTTGAGAGTAATCAACGATATAATCTCTACCAATGGAGCTTGATGTCCTGATAGACAATGGATCGGATGCTAAAGAAGAAAATGACAGAGAAAAAAGTATTGAAAATAATGCGAAATCATTTGAAGGAAATATTGAATCTGTTGTCGACATGATGTCGAAAAGGGGAAAAAATATTACAAGAAATGTTTTGAAGATAAAGCGACTATCTACATGCAGCACTTATACCCATAAAGTACATACTCCCATGCAGGCAGAAGAATTAGTAAAAAATTATTTTAGTGTTGAAGATTCTTTTAGAGAAATTTTAAAATTTCCAGAAAAGCATTCCTAAAATTACATCATCCATTTACAAACATAATTTTCCACCAATTTACTCAGTCAAAACAACCATCATATGCCCCAGACGCACACAAGGTCGTCTCCCCCCATCGTTTTACCATCCGTGTATATCCACCAGGGAAATGAAATTAATAAACGGACAATTTGAAAAATCAAGGTTCGGCAAACCCCAAAAACGTAATAATAAATGGACAATATAAAATCAACCAAATTATATTTCCAAATAATTATATATATGGCGAAGGGGGAAAGGGTCGGCCCGTCATCAGCCACCCCTATCGTAGCCCGACAGGGGTGGCTGTGTTAGCTGTTCGTAAGTCGGTTAAGTTGCCTTTAACATATGCTGGTGACTTCTGATGTGCTGTTGGGACTTTGGGGGATTCGATTTTGGAGTGTGTTTCAACTGGAACTGTTTCAATAAGAAGCGTGAATTTGTGATTTCTGCTATACATGTGATGGAAAATGTGCACTAATCGATGCACTCAGATTATCATAGAACTACCACGATCTATTGTCGTTCATCATGGTTTGATAATGTTGAAAGTTTCTTCAATATATCTCAACTTATCGTTTTGACTTAATATTGTCTTCTTCACTTTGCCTCTCCAGCAGCTTCAATCAATTTTTACGCCCCAGTGTCGATTGTAGATTTCATTCCGACCTGCACTACACATATGGGGTTAAACCCAATTTGACGAAAGCAGAGATAAATACTATATAAACTGTCGAGAATGGAATCTCTGGACGAAAGGTACTGCCATTAGGTTTGTTTGTTTGTGTTGTTCGGGGCAGCACTTCCTACTTTGGGGCGTTCGTTTGTGAGCGTTTTATATGATTTATCTGCCATAATCTGAAACATTACAGTTTAGTTCAAGTTAGTGCCACACAAACAAACAAACCTTTTGTTATAGGCCTCCGAAAGCCTAGACCATGTAAAATTGTCTAATCAAGTTAATATATTCTGGGGAATTAATTTCCAGCAAGCTGGCAATCACCTCAAAACCTCTATTTGGTCCTAAAAGCGTGTAATTTGAGTTTGCACCATACCAGGTGGTGAGCTTATTTTTTGGTAGCCAAGAAACCGCCAAATTGTTGCACTATTTTAAGTGTTTTGCTTGTAGCTGGAAAACGGTGCGTCGGCCAGAAAATGTCATTCTATTCAAAAATACAGAGGACTAAGTTCTGCGTCGATTGACATACAAGACTTCAAATTCGAGTAAGTGGTATAGCCGAAATCGAATGTTAAAAACGAAAAAAAAATCGTATTACGGTGCAAGCTTACATTTCGCGGCTTTCCAAGACCACATATCTTGAAAACAGTACTCCTATTGAAAAAGCACGTGGAATGAAAGTTGTAAATAATAAAATTCTACGTAATATAATATAACTGCCTCAGGTTTTTAATTCAGTCAATTTTGAAACCCTTAATTTTTTTCAACAATTTAAAGTCTTTTTTTCACTTTTAGATTGGTGCGAGTAAAAAGTTGATTATAATTGAAAGAAAATGTTATAATGTCGTGTTCTATTATTTTAGAGATTATACGGCGTATTCAACATCTACAAACATGAATGACCCGAATTGTTCAATTTGTGATAAACCATTACATTATGTGGCCGCAACTACAGTAAAAGGAAGAGGAATAGAAACATTGATAAAAATAAGTATAGAAAAAAAGGATGAGAAGCACCTTCAACTTCAAGGTCCTGCTTCAGTTGTGATTCACGAAAGATGCAGGAAAATATATTCAAAGGAGAAAAAATGTGACGAAGAAAACCCCAAGAGGCTTAGAGAGAGGCTCCCGACTTTTGATTTTAAGAAGAGATGTGTCATATGTGGGGAAGACGCATCACAAGAATTTGTGGCTAAAGAAAGCAAGAAGCCTCTGAACAGGCAAGTTACCGTGCAGTATGTGTCAGCAATTGAGTTTAAAAATGTCCTCTTGACTGCAGCTGAATGGTGGAAGGATGAAGAGGTACTTGAAAGAATTCGTCTTGACAATGATCTAGTTGCGGTAGAGGCCAAATACCACCGCTCCTGCAGTATCAAGTTCCTGAAAAAAGATGCAAAAGCTGGATTGTCAGTTGGCCGACCTGAAGATGGAGATTTGTCTCTGGCATTCAACTATATTTGCAAATACATCGAGGAAAATGGAGAGCAACGCCAATTCACATTGTCAGAAATTTTGGAAGACTTCGATGGCTTTGTCCCAACTCATAAATCCCTGATGAAAAAACTGAAAACAAAGTATGAGGACGACCTTATTATCACTAGCGGAAGGGGTAAAAATAAGCCAGCTATATGCTTTCGAAATACAGGTTACAAAATTTTAACTCAGTCTTGGTATGACTCCAGGAATGTCGACGAAATAGAAGAGCGATTTCGCATAGTGAAAGCCGCCGCTGCCATTATCCGCGAGGATATTAGATCAGTGATTTATTCCCTTGATAGTTATCCCAAAGTAAACGAGTTTTTGAAGGACGTTGATGATGACATTCCAGAAACCCTTAAGGTACTTACTTGTAGGGTCAATTGTAAACCCCAAAAAGGGAAAAATACCTTCCGCTCGGCGTAAACAAAAAACGAAAATCTGTACTATTGCTCACGCAATAATTAATGCTGCGAGCCGTGGTCCTTTCTGTCCCCACTGCTCGTAGGACTTGGTGCAACGGTTCATCAGAAGTACGGATCAAGAGAACTCCTAGATGTGTTATCAAGTCTAGGGTTTTTTTGTTCATATTTCGAAGTTCAGCTGTTTCAAGCATCTGTCCTTCAAGACCCACCACAGGTCATTCTGGAAAATTCTTTTAGCTAGTGGGTGCGTGACAATACTGATGTTAACGTAGACACGATTGACGGCTCTAACACATGGCATGCTATAGGTGGGCTCCAATGTATAACCCCTCACTTCACAGCCTGGTCAGAGGCAACAAGTAAGAGATTGAAAAAGGTACCTAAAGCTAAGGAAACTGGTGGAATCGGAAACATACCCTTGGTCACCTTTCAAAAAAACCAAGCAGGATCGCCCTAAGTCAATTTATATCTATGATGTAAACGTACGAAGCCCGATCGATGCGATAAAACCCTCAGCCAGTGCCTTCTTGTGGTTGTATGGGAAATGGAGAAAGCACCCAGACATCCAGGATGGACAAGATTACCTCTGATCAGCCATTTCAGAAATCTCGTACTTTGTGCCTACCATTCCTGAATGCACCTCCAGGAAACCCTGACACTATATTCTGTTCTACTTGATTCAGTTAAACGAAGAGGTGATAAACAAAAATACTGCTTTGTGACGTTTGACCAGAATGATAAGCCAGTATTACAAAGCCAGAGAGATAGCGGCTTCTTGCAATTCTGAATTTCCATTATCATCAGTAATCGTGCGCCTAGGTTGCTTCCACCTCCTGATGTCTTTTATGGGGGCTATTGGAAACATAATGGATGGTTCTTAGCACCATTTACGCAAGACAGTCCACAGAAAAGATGCTGACGGGGCACGCATATTCAATTGTTGTCAGGGGTCATATTTTAGTTCACCAGGCATTGGCCAGAAATATATTGTCAACAATAGGGTACTTGCATGGAAAATTAAATTGATTATTGTTTATTGCAAACTGTAGGAAATCGAAAAAAAATCGTTACTTTTTTTTTAATTTCGATTCGGAATATGATTATTCCGGAAGTTATACAGATATTAAGTTTTGTATATATAGATATACTGAGCATGTGCAACGTCACTAATTTATATGATAAGTGACGTCATAGGCATATTTCATAGCGTTGTATCTCCGTAAATTTTTGACTAAGAAGAAAAAGAAAAAAACACGTGTTGACTTATTTTTCATAGACTATCGAAATCAGCAATAAAAAAATTTGATGCAAGGAGCCTATTACCATAACTGACGGCAATAATCAGGCAATAATAGATACCTACGTTAAATAATATAAGAGCTCCACATTTTTTACAACGTCTGGACCAACCAGCACTCATGAGCATTATCCAACAATTCTACGAGAAAACGTCAGAGTGTCATGCAGTATAAATGACTCAAAATGTTCAACTTCTTAAAGATTATTTACCGTTAATAAAATGTTTTTTTAACTTTTTTATTTGTATTTCTTTCTCTTGAAGCTCTTCTTTATGTAGGTACTTAAATTATGTGTCAATTTATTTAAGCTCTCCAATGTCGGATTCTAATATAACATTTTTTTCTTGTCGATTGTAAATATCATATTATGTTATTTCATCTTGTATCTCAAGTATTCTCGAAATTTTTTATACTTTCCTTAATGTGGAGCGTAGTATTGTGTGAACTGAGACCCTTCAGTTTAATGTCAAATCTAGGAACATCTTTCATTAATGTGATTGATTGCTTTTTGAAAAATAATAAAATATAACTTCAACAAATACATCAAACATCAGTAAAGATCATTGAAACTCAAAACAATTAAGAGAGAAAAGCACAATAATTGCCGCTCTAAGCTTCCGAACGCAACTGGCTCAATAAGTTGCTCTTGCCTGCTCTGCTATGCAAATAAAATTTTCAATAGCACCGATAACGTAACCGTACTATTGTTAAACATGCCATTGATTGTTAAAGTTCACGGACCTGCCTCAATGTAGATGTAGAGGGAAGGCGATCTCTGTGATGCGGTTTCCCGATAAAAGAAAAAAGAAAACGATTCTCGATGACTGGACCATTCATCTATAAGTTCTTAAGTAGCAAAAATTTATATAACAAATTCAAATAATGTAGCTGTTATTTTTGTATTAAAATTCCCTAGTAGTTTTCTTCGTTATTACAGCGACGGCGCTGTTTGAAGCTGAAAGCAAACAGCCAATGCCATGGAAGCCAATGGGTGTAAAAACCCTGAGGCAGAGGGTGCGGAAAACTGTGGCAACGGGCAAAGTACAAATTTTTAATAAATTTGCCAATAATGCCTGATCGAATATATTTTTCTAAGTATACAAAAATAGTTGATTGTTACGGAGCTATAGGAGCTGATTGGGAATTCTTCCTTTCTCAATTTTTCTGGAAGTTGGTAATAATGGTAACAGAGTTTATGTACAACTAATTCTAAGATGAAATATATCTCGGTTGTATAGTTTGTAGATTATCATAATAAAGTATCCCATACTCGTAGGTACTTGACTATTTCTCCTATGCAAAACAGATTGCCCTACATATATTCACCAAAGTCCTCTATTTTTATTTTATTAATATTCATTCGGGTCTCTTGCGTTGGATATTTTCGGCAATGTTATCTCTGCTGGAGGCAAAATCGTCGGTTCGATATTAAACCGTCATATAACAATAGGGGTTCCGGCCAGCTCCGCTAGTGCGCGCCACTGCGCACCTATTGATTTCGCTCTATCCCTGTGAAAAGAGCGCGAAACAGAGGCGTAGAGCACTATTGGGAACTTTCAATCAGGAAACTCTATCTTTACAACCATTTATGTTGTATATTTTCTAGATTCCCTAGTCACTTGTCTTCTCATCATGTTCTATGATCTAAAACTTCCGTTATCTCAAACCATCATCCATAAACTCTTCATCTCCATGTTTGGGAAAAAGGAGAGTTTATTAAACATACTCATAGATCAGATGTCAATGAAGTGTGCCAATATATACTCTCATAAACGTCATGCTCTATCCCTCTAAAACTGATCTTCAAAAGTTCTATTAATTCTTGATCCATGATCCATAAAGCCAGTTTTCTATTTTTGACTAGTTTCTGATTCCACTTCCTCACAAAAGTGAATAGAGTCTTTCAACAAGATGTTAGTAGCTGATTTTCTCAGGACAGTAACATCTTGCTCTATTTCTCTGTAACTGGCTGCAGGCTCTATTTTATTTTCGATCCTCAAAAAGATATTTCTATTGTCAAAATTCTCATTTGTATCCAACTATGCTTCTTTAAAAATCTGATCCATTTAATCCACAAAATATGAGATCTGGATTGTCAAAGTGTGAAAGTTAATATCGGCATTTAGTATAAACGTAATATTTATATCAGTTGACAGTGTTGTAATACGGGAACGGTTCCCGGTTTTATCAGAGTTCTCTCGTCTCTCCGTTTTCGCCACTCACATTCAACCTTCGTCGTCATCCACCTCCGGCATTAGACGACGTTTTCCCTTCCCGAAGGGTCGGTGGGAACAATAGGCCAGCTGGTCGGGACCAGTGCCGTAGAATTGAGGACTAATTTCCTGAAATATGATTGGAATTATCTTAAAAGCGAAGTTTTGATCCAAACAAACTCATTGAAATCACTTAACTGACTGCAGAATGATAAGTGAAAGTGATTTATGTGAAAGCTGCTCCTATTTTTTAAGCACTTAACCTTTCAATATGGGTATGAGCCAAAAAATTCAAAAATGCAGATTGTTAGATTATCTCGTTCAAACTTGAAACTGATAAAATTCCAAGAAATAAATCGCTATGATTTATTTTCTCTGGAAATACATAAAATGCGTAATAGACTTTCTAATGTATCCAGGCGAAAATGTGCCAAGCTATCAAAGCCTATATACATTTTGAGTCGGTTATAGAAGGTTGGTTTTATAATAATTTCTATTTTCATTCATAAAAGCAAATGGAGTAGGTACAAAAAAAATTCTCAACGTTACTACCCTAAAGTAGTGTAAGCAGTGAGTAAAAGCTTCAAAAGCTCTATGAAATGCGACATTTTATGATAAATTGCAGAGAAAAACGTGCACGTACTACAAGAAAAAATAGAAAACTGTAATTGACAATATTGACACATTGTTGAAAATGTCCATGACCATCCTACTCGTGTAGAATTTTTTTTATTCCACACTTATTTGTTATAGAATATACTAATTCCGCACTCGTTAGTAAAATAACACTTTCGTTTACTAAATCGTCCGCCATAAAAGCAAGAATAGGTTTGGGCGACCTCTGTTGACGATAAACCTAATACTTTTCATATTTTTCAAGTGACTAGAAGAGCTCTATCTACAGTTCTTGGCTCTATTGCCGAAGCTTAGTATTGATTCAAAATTGAGTTGATACAGCTCTATAGAGCAGAAAGCGACTATGCCCTCTAGCCCTTCTGGCCTCTATTGCAGGAACTTGGAAACTAATATTGATTCGAAATTGAGCTCTAGCAACTCTATAAAGCAGAGCAGCTGCCCTCTGCGGTAAATCACACCAATCGATTGTGTTTAAATCTATGGCCCAATATCGATTGTAAATTATTGGACTCTATATATCAGCTCTATAAAATAGAGCAGGTGCCCTCTGTGGTAAAATGCTGCAACGACTATTGATTTTGTGAGAGATCTTGCTAGCTCTATCTTCTGGTTGGCCATAAACCAAAAGAGGGCGCTGCATGTTCAGTACAAAAATGATTTTTTTCAACTGTATCAGTAATAAAAAATATCAAAATTTAATATCTTTTCTCATTTAAATTGTATAAAAACCCATAGGCACTTTTTTGCTTAATTCAAATAAAGCCTTGTATACAGGGTATAAGAAATTCGCGAGTGAATATGGCGATCTCGGTAGCCATGAAAGATGCATAGGTAGTCGGTTAAATTGGGGCAATGTTACGAAAGATGCCGGTGTAAACCCAGTCATTTCGATTTAGTTGATAGAGCGCCATTTATGACCAATCAAGTCACAGAACATTCAAGTCAACTATGGAAATTGCATTGGCTCGCTTCGGGTGCGTTTTACATCAGAACATTATAGTAGAAAAAAAGTCAAATTTCGAGAAATAGGTCTAAAAAGTTCACATTTCGACTTTTTTATCGAGATCTCAGTACTTACTCACGAATTTGTCACACCCTGTATATCAATAAATTCTCTATAAAATTCCCAAGTTACAGCGCTGTACAGAGGCTGGTTGAAACAAGTTATACAAATTTGAATTTAGAGAAATGTTGCTTTACAGTTGGTCAACTTTTAAAACCTCTAATTTCTGAAGATACCCTGTATAGAGATAATATTTTGGTATGTTACCTATATTATAGAGAGTTTAATTCTCTGCAGGTGAATTAAACGCTCAAGAAAAATCATCATCCTACTTTCAGGTGGTTATATAGAGTATAGAGCTGGAAATGCTCTGGTATGGGTGTTTCACGAACATCGAAACAGAGGCGTTTTAGGATTTCTTAAGGTAGATTTAAACAAAACTCTCGGACATATCATTTTTGTATTCAAGGGGAAAAACTTTGTAAACCCATCGGTATTTTGCTAGGGTGCAACCTTTGGGTTGGGGTGGTTTTTTAGATAGGGCAGATGGGTCGAGTGATACCTTGTTTTAAAGGTATTTTGATTCTTGTCACAACTGCGTATTTATTTTGAAAACCGAATAATAAGTTCTCAAGATATTCACTGTCAAAGTTACCATGGGCTATATAAATAAGAAATAATCTTCTGACCCTGTTATTCTCAAATTAATACTTTCCTGACTTTTCTCTCGGACACATCAACTTCCATTTTTTCTGAAGCACACAAGAAATACAAATTGACGTGTACGAGAAGAAAGTCAGGAAAGTGTTAATTTGGGAATAAGAGGGACAAGATTGTTTCTTATTTAGCCCATGACAACTTTGACAGTGAATATCTCTGAGAACTAATCATTCGATTTTCAAAAACAATACGCAGTTGTGACGAGAATCAAAACACCTTTAAAAGAAGGTACCACTCGACCCATCCTCGCTATCTAATAAAGAGGGATGAAAGTCATCCACCCAGGGAGTGCACTCTAGCAAAATACCATAGGGACTGTTTAGTGGAGTTTTTTTTTTTGTCTGACAGTTTAGGGGCTGATAGTCGCTAGTTAGCTGATGAGAATATAAGTGATTTAATGCCTGCCCCCAGTGCCCCCTGGTCGAAATGTCCACAGAATTTTCCGCCGGAAAACTGGATTCCGAACTGTGATTACCGTCTATATTACATCAAATTGCTCAATTTTAAAAACCTCTAACTTTTCAAAGTCAATCTTCATGAGTATAGAGATAAAATTTTGAGAATTTATTGTAAAGACTGGTTCAGAGGTCTTCATCAAAACTTGAAACGAATTACGTTCTGGACAAAGACATGACAGTCTTGCAGGAAAACGCAGTGCACTGTATAAAAACAAGGCATGGACTAATTAGAAAAGGGTATATTCAACCTTTCTCAACTGCCTGACTACTGGGCTGGGGGCTAAATCATATTTCACAGATTGAAGACGAATAAATTGAAGTATTGTCCGTCGTTTTTTATCTGACAATTTCCGTATAAGAAGGAGCGAGGGGGTGAAGCTTAAGGCAAAAACAGGTGTGACGTCAGGTGACCATTGGCGTTTTAATGTAGGGAGCCACCAGCTTACATTTTTTGGAGTATCAGATTAAATTTTAAGTTTTCAATGTAGTTGAATATTCATATATTATTATATCACAAGAGCTTTTTTAATCGATTAAACTATCCAAAATATTTTGAGCATGATTTTGCTTGGAAAATAGTTAAATGCACAATAACTTAATAAAAGCCACAGACCGCAAAGCGGTCGAGGGCTTTTATTTAAAAGTTATATTGTGCATGAAACTATTTGCCAAAAAGCAAAATCATGCAAAGAATATTTGGATAGTTTAATCCATTCAAATTTATAAGTCGATTGTTATACGGCTAGATTATTTCCTGAATAATTTGGATTGAAGCCAACAACAAAGAGTTCTATTTATTATAAAATGTCAGAATATTCGTATCAAAAAAAGGTAAACAAACATTTAATGGCGAATAAACAGACTCTTGTGAAATAAACACTTATTTAACCAAAATGTATTCAAAAAATTACGTTGTCTGATTGGTCTAGTTCATAATGGGTAAAATAACCATTTTTATTGAATTCTATTTTCTACTTAACTATTATATATCCATTATACCTAGGAAACAAAATAGGTTAACATACCTATAACAACCTGAGGGCATTATAAGCCCAGCGGGCGTTATGATCTATAACGCCCGCTTATATTACCTCGAGGAGTTTTTGTTGTTGTTGTTTCATTAATTTGCACTAGACAGCCACTAAATGTCCGACCAAAAATAATTTTCGGTCTGGCCAGGATTCGAACCCGGTCGCATGGAGGTAAGTAACACCCATTTGGCTCACGTTCGCAAATTTGAATGTAACACCCGATATCGCAACGGAGAGTTTCTTTATCGGGTGTTTACTTATAGCCGGAGAGCCAGCGCCGAAAAAATTCTCTGAATTTACTAAAGCCAGTTTTTGGTCAGTTGATTACAGTATTTACGTACATAAACATACCTCGGTCAGTCAAGCGAAACTTGGGACAACGACCTAGGGTGTCTGGTTAAAGTTGTCGAGATAGCTAGGTAATGCAACGAATTTACTAAGGCTGAAAATCGCTAAACATATTATATATAACACATAAATAACAGTGATGTTTGTCAGTCAGTTGAATAGCGGAACTGGGCCGGTCATTCAGCCCCATTGAGGTAGTTCAGCCCCAATTTATGTAAAAAAAATAATAGGTCTATTTTTTTGTTAGAGTGACAGCGTGACAGTGACAATTCAAAATTGTAGGTTGAAGTTTAAATTAATAGGTTTGTTCAGCAATAATAATATTTTTTGCAGATTTTTACATTTATTGGGGCTGACTGACCAGAATTGTCCCGCTGACTAACACTACTGTTATTTATATGTTATATATAATATCGGGTCTTCAAAAAAAAAAACCAATCAAAGATTGCTATGGTTTTGTAAACGTATGTCTTAGCAATATTTTTCTTTAATTTTGTCAATGAATTTTAATGTCAAAATGTTATGTCAAAAATCCTGACCAATAAAGAAACAATAATGCGGCATACGTTTTTGTAACCAAAGCAATCTTTGATTGGTTTTTTTTTGAAGACCCGATATGTATAACGATTTTCAGCTTTAGTAAATTCGTTGCATTACCCAAGTTATCTCGACACCTTTAACAAGACACCCTGGGTCCTTGTCCCAAGTTTCGCTTGACTGACCGCGGTATGTTTATGTACGTGAATACTGTAATCAACTGTCCAAAAACTACCTTTAGTAAATTCAGAGAATTTTTTTGGCGCTGGCTCTTAGACTATTACCCTGGACAGATTTGCATTCACATAATGTTTAACAGTAATGCCTTTATCAGATACATAGTATAGATATAATATTATTAGTTTTTTATGTTTCAAACTTTCTGCATTTTATTAATTTGCTCGTTAATTCTTGTTTATAGGCCCTACTTTTTGTATTTCCTTTTGGTATCATGTAAACATGTAGGCCCAAATAAGAGAAAGAAGATTTAAAAAATTCAGTACAATGTAATTCGAAAGTATCTGTTCCTTGTTGACCTGGTATGAATGTCACCAAGCCTCACCGGAGAGATATTCTGAGTTCTAAATAATATTTTGTATCAAAACAGCAAAATGTAAAAATCTTCTTTCTTTCATCTTGAGCATTTCACTGTAAGTAATGTAAGGAGTAACATGTTCTCGTTTATTTATGCTCAATCTGTGGTTCAGTATATACCTATCGTACACAATTGTTCTGAATCTTTTGTAGTCTATATCTACACACAATAGGAAATTGGTCAGCAACAAAAAAATTACAGCTCAAAAACAAAATTCCGGTTTTTTGAGCCCACCCTATATATTAATAAATTCCTTGTTATTTCACAAAAAAAAAATAATAATAATAATAAAAGGTCATATACAGTGTGTTATTTAAAAATGTGAAACGTGGCCTTCTTTTTGAATTTTTCGATGTTCCACAACTATTCAAATAGTGAAAAAGACGTTCTCCTAAATTAAAATTAGTGTCCGAGGTTTTTCGAGAAATCTCTTTTATTGTTTTTATCTGCTAAATTACGAACGCACAGTATAATTTAGAATAATATAACAATAATAATTATATTTTGCACTTATATACTCATGTTTTAAAATGTCAATGCCCTAAAATAATTATTTACAAGATGGTAATAGTTAGTGGTGCCGCGAGACGAGACTAGACGAGACTTAAGGTTGGTCTCGTCTCGTCTCGACATCTCGAGACGAGACCGTGACTTAGTCTCGGTCTCGAGTACCAAAGTCTCGTCTCGTCTCGTCTCGAGTGGTCTCGTCTGGTCTCGAGTTATATAGGGTGTCCGAAAAATAGCGTAAAAGCTCTTCACTACGTGGCGGAGCACCCTTCCAGGAATCCCAGAAAAATAATTTAAAAATTCTAGTGGCATTCTTAAGAAAGTTTTTTGCATTTAAATATTTATTAAAATTGGCAACACTGAAAATATCTCGTTGACAATGTGTCAGAGAAATAAATTATTGTCTGGCTAGCCAAACGGCGAACTGCAATAGAATTTGCTGCTTTGCCAAACTTGACGGAAACATAATAAACAAGTTGGTAACATATTTTTTTTTGCTATATGGGCATGTGTAGTATTTTGAAATAGAAAAAAATCCGGCAACATTGCGAAATGATGGATGTGGAGAGGCGTGAATATTCAGAGGCTGATTCTATTGGTTAGAGCCTGAACGACAGCACGCAGTGGCGTGGTTATTGGCGAAACTAAAGAATTTTTTTTCTAATAATTTTATTGGTTTATTTCCTTGGTGTTTTTGGTGCCATTGAACCCAAAGACATGGCTGTCATCAGGCGGTGTCAGTTGAAGTGTCAGTGAATATTTTTAGGATACGCCCCACTTTTCTTCCCCCTTTCGTCTCTACCAAGTTACCACTTGCCAGACCATAAATACCTATGTAATTACCTGTAGAATTCGAAGGTGAACTTCCACATTTACTTCTTCATATTACATATCAAGAATAATGCTGGAGAAGGATTTTTTAAATTATTTTTCTAAGGTTTCTCAAAGGGTCCCCTACTACGTGGAGAACTTTTACGCTATTTTTCGGACATCCTGTATTTAGGGTTTTTATTTTTAAATTATAACCGAACTCCAAACTGCCACAGTGAAAAAGCAATTATTTATAGAGTGAAAAATAAATCAATTGTTGGTACCTATTAAAATTTACTGATTTCATATTCAAATAACCCAGAATAGTCGAATAATAAAGCTATAAAATAAAAATTTTACTTGTAATGTCGAGACTCGAGACTACACGAGAGTCTCGCCGGGTCTGGTCTCGTCTCGTCGAGACTTCACGAGACGAGACCAAAAGCCAGTCTCGTCTCGAAAAGTCGAGACGAGACGAGACCAGTCTCGAGTCTCGCGGCATCACTAGTAATAGTAAATAGGCTTATCTAATACCGAGGGTAAGTAACACCCAATAAAGCGCACATCCATGCAACCACGGGTGTTACATTTAAAAAACCGAACCATTGTCGAACGGATTGCCGAATGCTAAACAGGGTGTTACTTACCTCCATGCAACCCGGTCTACCATCAACGTTTTCCAATTTCCATGTAGTCGCGCGCGTTAACCCACGCGACCACCGCTGCCTTGCCTTATGAGATGTTTATAGATACCTACATTAATTTATTTCATTTCTAGATACAGATACATGTCAAAATACAGAACAATATTATGTCATACAAGTTTTACTGATGTTTGACTATTTCACTAGAGTGTTTTGTGGTTTTACACTGGCAAAATGTCATAGGAACGGCCGGTTTCCTACTGACAAAACTCCTACCTGTTCCTACCTGGACAAAACCAACATCATGGTTTTTCAGCGACAAAATTTTGTGTGGTTAGAGGACAAAACTATTAGATTATCCAAGATGCTGTCAAACTTAAATTAAAATGTCCGCCAAGAGGCACACAAACCATTTGTTTTTCTGTCAAAGTGACGTGTTTTGGATAGGCTGACTATTCAAGGTGCTGTCAAACTTAAATTAAAATGTCCGCCAAGAGGCACACAAACCCTTTGTTTACCTGTCAAAGTCACGTGTTTTGGATAGGCTAATAGGGCATTCCAACAAAAAAAAAACAAACAGGGCACACAATCCGATTGTGTCACACAAGGGACACATGTGTCACATAATCTTAAAACTATTCTATAAAACCCAAATAAGTTAATTTTTTTTGTGGTTTAACGTAAACTAAAGTATGGCTGACTACTTGATAAAATTGGAACGCGGAACGCGAAAAACCTGATGTAGCTGTGCGTTACAAACAAAAAATTCTAACTACTAGCTATAGGCAAAGCTATAGGGCATTCCAACAAACAAAAAACAGTCAGGGCACACAATTCGATTGTGTCACAATATCGAACACGCGTCATTTTAATATACATTCTTTAATAATAATATAGTTGTTCAGTTGCTTTAAATTTTTGATACCTTTCTGAAATAGGTACATAATCTCGAACAAACTACAGCATATTTTAATTTACTGCCAGTTAAATCTTCACGTTTAATTGCATTTCACCAGCGTTGTCTTCTAATTTGTTTATTTTAACTTTTGTCAGGATGTTTTCGATTCAGTTCCGATGGTATTTTATAAAATTTAACGTTGTCGCGTTCTCTCCTACAACTACATTTCACTAATGCAGGCATTTTACCAATATTTTTACGCACTTTATCATTTGTATGCCCTGGCTAACTTTTGATAGACGCCATTTTTGACAGATCGTTGGAATGCCCTATTGAGTTTGACAAGTGTCACCTAAAGAAAATATTAAATTTTCCAAATGAAAATTTGGCTTCTTTTTCTCGTGAAATAGTCCAGCCGAATACCACTCAAGAAAAAATTATGTAGGCAAAATTATTCTCTTGGTTTTATTCAAGTTTGTTGCTTTTTGGTAATTTCGCTCATGAAATTTCTGTCAAAAATGTCATTCGCGAAATTGCCAAGCAACAAACTTTCATACCAGTCGAAAATTTTGCCAACAAATTTTTTTCTCTTGTGGTATTATGTATGATTAAATTGATGAAAGAACATTGTATTGAGTAGAAAATAAAGCATTGTATGCACCACGGGGATTTTTAGATTATAATGCCCTTTAGGCGAAATATAGCCCTCGGGCTAGATAAATAGCTGTAATACTTGACACTTATAGAGCGTTCTGTTGTCGGTTAGAAGTTCGATTTAGATTTTGAAAAAAAGATTCACAGTCATATTTACAGGATGTAGTAGATAGTGTAGTCAATCTAGGCAGGTTTATGCAGGTGAGGTAGAAAAGATTAGTAACAAAGTGATCTCTGCGAAAATGAGTAGTCAATAGGGTGCTAATTAATCCCTCAAAAATCGCACTTTGTCGCATTGGTGAAACTTGGAAAAAAATGGCCGCCATATTTTTTCGAATTTATTGAATATTTCGTAAAGTATGCATTATATCAAAAAAACTGAAGAGAACTTTTTTGTGGAGATGACGAAACGAAACTGTCAATTTTCTATCAAAGAACTGCAAGAAAAGTTGGTGTCATACTTCCCTGAAAATGTTACACCTTGGTCCGAAAAAAATTCAAACTTAGATTAGTGGGAAAACTTGAAAACACTGTATTAATTACAGAAGTTCCAAGATAGCCAACCGTGGTATATTTAAAAAAACAAGTGTGATGAATTAATTGATGATGATTGGATTGAAAACAATACAAAGACTGAAGAAGAATGACTTATAGTATTAAAAGCGGCAGCACAAATTTTAAGAGAAAATATAGGGACTATGGTTTGCAACGTTTGCTTCGGTTGACGATGTCAGATTGGGGGGACAGAACCCGATTCTCAAATTATTTGAACGTTTTTATCAATGAATTAATAACAAACAGCAAAAATAAGGAAATTAAAATCAACGCATTGAAAAATTTTGTTACATCATCAGTGCGAGTTATTGGGATTTCAAATTAAGATCGTAGCGCCGCGGTGTCGAATAGCTCAACTAGGTACTTTCTAGTACATTGATTAATAACCTCACTTTTGTTTTGAACCTAATTTACATATGATTTACATTAGCTTGAATGTTTGTCTTGTGTTTACGGCTCTTAATGCAGGCCAAAATTCAATATAATCTATTTCGTTTACCTGATCCGAAATGGTCATATCCATACAACAGCCTAAACGGATCTTTTTCTTATATTTTTTTAAACTTTTCACAATAGGACATTGAAAAAAGGGTCAAGGCAGATATGTCCCTTATAATGTCTGTATTTGAATAACTTGTATGTGCAATAAATAAATAAATATTTCATAAATAACTCTTTATTTTTATTTATAAATAGGTAAAAATTGAATTAACAAAGTAACAAAACAACAAAATAACTTGACCACAAACCTGCCTATAATACTGGTAATTATAATTTAATAAAAACTTGACACTTTTTGCTGTTTGCTTGTCCATTTGTATGTCTGTCTCAGAAGAGTTTAATAATGGACCTATCTATTTTTACCTGGTATGCGCGCGCAACACGAGGCAATGCCTTTCTATTGGCTAACCAGTACAGGTGAGAAGTGTTCATTTTGTACGCTGAGTATCTCCTTGTCCTTGTTCATTGCCCGTGGTCTGACAAGAATAAAAGTACCTACGATTAATATTCAACTTGACATTACTTCACAAGTGACATTCGAAAATTGTTTTTGACAAATACGTTGCACAACATGCGGTCTTTCTCCTTCCTTTTTTATCCCGTGTAAATAAGAAGAACGGATTGCTATACGTAAGTCTAACATAACTTGGTACGTTTTGCCTCGTCTTGCGCAATGAACATTCTGTGTCTTTTTTTATCTAATGAAGTTTTCGTATAATTACCTCTTTGTCTGGTAAAATAGATAGGTCTATTGATTACAAGTATCACTACATTCATCACTTGTAGGTATCACTCTCACTAGTATCTTGATTTCTTTTTCTTTTGGCAAGTCTTTCAGCACACATGGAATCTGTTTTTTGACTGGGTTGATGGATCACTGTAGAAGAGAGCAAATTCTGGGATGGTACAGCTGTTTTTTTTTTCAATATCCAACCTCTACCTGTACTCTCACCTGTAAATAATAAAAACAGTCAATATATTTAAACAAAATATTTTAAAAATAGATAATAGGTACCTAATCAATGCCTGAGAGCAGGCCTAAAAGGGAGCTAGGGCACAAAAATATCCATTATGCTTGTTTACCTTAACACAAACTTCTTGCTTGAAATGCAGAGAAATACACTTTCATGAATTTGGTGACTGGTTTGCCAATACGAAGTTTCAAAATCCAGGCTTTTCTTCTCAACACTACTCTTTTCACATCTTCGTTTCCAAATAAACCGGTGGGCCTGTTTCAGGGGGAAATATGTGGAAACTCAACCCTTTGTCAGCATCTTTTTTAGCCCAAGATTTGCACTGAGGAACACAACAGTAGTGATTGGAGGTCATAATTGAATGTATTTGATATAATTTAAACTTAATAATTCACCAACACGCTTTAAAAACTCAAAAACACCTCAAAAATATTAACACAAATACAATGATAAACAATAGAAAAACATATGACAATGTACTACAAACTAGTTCCGTAATTTGCCGCTTATCTTGAAATCCCAATATCATTTATTTCACCGCTTATGCTTAGCTTAGGGATTCAGCTCCAGATACTTGATAGACCTTTTGTCAAAAATTGGTGTAACTGTGGCATATTCTGAATGCTTAGGGTTTGAAAATTCGGCAATAACTAACAACAAAGATGATGTGCCAGAACATAGTTTTATTCAGTTCGTGTTTGGCAATGCGGATTCTAATATCCGAACTATCGACGGACATGGTATAGGTACTTTCCATTCAATGGGAGGAATAATGTGCGTATCGCCGTCTAATATCGCAACTGTTCCGACGTTACAAAGACAAAATACTCGAGAGTTGTCAGCTGTTATAGGCAGTATACCATTACAAGTAAGATTGAATATTTAAATATATCCGAGACGTTATGTTGTTTTTATTTATAGTTTTTTTTAAAAAACACAAAGTCTGGACTGTCTACCATCGCAATGGACTGGGATGAAAATGATACAATCAACAGCTGCAATGTTTTGGCAGCCAACGCAGATTTACTTTGGATTATGGGTAGCGTCTTTCGTTTTCCATAGAATTTATGCAGCATTGCTCTTTGCTGCCGAAAAGTGTAAACAATATGAAAAGCCATGTATTATAACATTTGATCAACCCCTTTTTCAGTAAGCTGTGGACATAGTTACAGCTTCAAACAATAGTATATTGTTGTATTAGGAGTAGAAGCTTTACTTTTTTGTGTTGAAGCAGGTTTGCGAGCCGAACGAAGTGAGGCTTGCAATAATGCTGAAGCACAAAAAAGTGCTTCTACTCCGTATGCAACACGCTATTTTTTCTCCAAACGAATGGGGTAAGCCCGGGGGGTAGCTGAATGGTTGAGCGGCAGTAAAAGTACGAGCGGCACTAAAAGTACTTTTACTGCCGCTGCGGTTGCCTAGCAGCATAGAAATCAAATTTCTACCACCCCGACAGGTGTTAACCCGCTGGATTTGCCTAGCACCAAAGAAATTAGATTTCTAACAACTTGACAGGTGTGACGTTTTTTTGACGTTTGGAGAAAAAAGTAATATTGTAAGCTCAGTATAATAGTTAGACTAGGCGGCTTCCATACTTTAATGTCTTTCATGGGGAGTCTAGGTAACATTATGGCAGGAAGTGGGCTAGAAGAGTACGGTGTACGCTAAAAACACAGTGCCCCATTTATTGAGCGGTCATGCCTACTCAAGGGCCCTGCGTGCACATTTCTTAGTTCATGAAGTATTGAGCGTAATAATATTGAGAGACCTTTCGTTAACTGAAAAAAATATTGAAATTTTAGTCAATCTTTATAAAAATCCAGTGCTGTATGAACTTGAAAACAATATCCTACTGAAGCAGATTGAAGCCCAAATAGAGGAAAAATTAGATACAAAGTTAGCTGGACAGGAAAACTGTGGGTTAATTACTTAAAGTTAGTTAGTCTAATGAAACTCTTTATTATGGCTGAACGATCTGATGTCTGGTCGCTTCACATGTATTGTATCAAACTTATGATCCCTTATATTCTATGCTACAGGCCATCTAAATTATTGCAATTATGAGCAAAATGTGCACATCTATATGTTATTCAAATGCAGAAATTAGAATCTATGGATTCCAGTGAATATAATTATTTTGCTACCAAAGGAATGTTTACAATTCGTAGAACAGACAAATTTTGGTCCGGAACCTGGAGCGATATGATAATCGAGCAATACCTAATGAGAGCCATGAAAACCCAGGGTGGATTGACCCAAGGCCGAGAACTCATAGATTCTTCTTTAGCTAGATGGATTTCTAGCATGTCGTCATGTATTCTTGTTTGTAATGCCTTAGACGTCTTTGCTGGAGTAAGATGATCATCATCTAATCAACATGTTGAGTTGAGTAAGTCTCGTTTCCAACGCGACAAGATCTACTTTGAATAGTTTCATACTTGGTTAGAGGATCATGAACCCTTCAAATGTTATACTGAATTCATATCTCTTTCATCTGGTATTATCGCATCTTATCTGTTAATTGTGATAAAGTTCGTGACATTGGCGAAAACATCTTGAAGAAAAATATTCATAAAAAATTTACGGAAATACAATATAAAAAGTCAGAAAATATTAAAAACTTTGCCCAAATGAGCAACAGTATTAAAATTTGCCACAAGTGCGCATGGGTGCCCGGTGGGGGGGGGGGGGGGCAGGGGGGGCATAACTGACGAAAAGGGAGATCTACTACCTATTACCACAACCCAAGATCCAGCACCCCCAGATTTGTTGAAATTAATTTTTTTGCAATTGCAAAGAAAGCAATTGTTTAAAGAATTGTTCGTACAGAAAAATTGGACTAAAATGTGCTGTAAAATGTGGTCAGTGCTACGGTGTAAGCTGTTATAATGCCATAATACACGACGACGAAGAAGACGATTTATAAAGTAGAATTAAATATATTTGAATCTCTACCTATCTAGGTTCCTGCCCAAATGTTTTTCTTGTCATATGTTTTATTTCTCCCTCTCAAAAAAATAGTTCTACACAAAAAAAAAATATTTCATTTTTTTCCAGATGTTTTGAAAAATTCTATATTACCAAATAAAATAAATGTCAATAACTTTTTCGTTTTCCAGCTTATGGGCTTCAAATTTCTTTCATTTTAAATAACTTTTGAATCTCCACAGACAAGTTCTCATGAGTTTTTTTGATATAATTCATACTTTACGAAATATTCGATAAATTCGAAAAAAATCAAGATTACGGCCATTTTTTCCCAAGTTCCACCACTGGGAAAAAGTGCGATTTTTGAGGTATTAATTTAGACCCCATTGAATACTCATTTCCGCAGAGATCACTTTGTTATTAATTTTTTTTACCCCAACCACCCATTTTGACTAGCCTGAGAGCCAAAGAAAATAGAATATTTTACCGGGGTGGTGTTAACGATCAAATCTCTCCCTTGGATGCGCCACTGCCATCTCCAAATTATAATATTTATAATTCTAATAAAATAAACGAAAAAAAATTGTACCATTTTAGTGCAGTACCTATCTATACCCAAGGTTTCAGTCGAGTTATTTAGTAGGAATGTCTGTGTTTGTGTTGTGTTAAAAAAAAACCCTTGAAGATGAAAACTCTTTTAAAAAAAAAAATACTTCAAACATTAAATTAGTGTTTTTCTAATTAGTATAATTTATTACCAAAATAAAACAGGGTAAGTTTATTATGAGCACATTTTACATTAACTCTAAACTCACATTTTTTTAGAATCCAATCTATCATGACTTTACCGGTTGCCTTGCTCATCGCCAGCTACAAACAAGAAGTCAATCAGCTCGAAATTCGCGATTTACTGGACGAAACCGACACCTCGCAATTGGAAACTTTGGCTTGCAAATGCAAACTGCATCTAAACAGGAAGCAACTGGTACCGCCGACCAAAGATTGCCTGTTTGAAGGAGTTACGCCTACTTCTGATCTAGGTTCTGATATTTCTGAGAGCACCAACTCGAGTGGGTTGGTTTATACGACAAAATCTTATTCACTGTTTTCCAAAAAGGATCAGATAGAACATGTTCAAACTAATGACGATATTGCTGAACATCTGAAAGTGGTTTTGGATCTGATTGAAAATGTAAATGTACGCTTTACAAATAGCTATTTGTTTAAGGAAAATGAAGAGGTATTTTATTAATTTTTTTGGTTGTTTAGGTATTTATTGTTTTTGCTTTAGATTAAAATAAATTATCAAGGGCGTGATATTTTGGAGTTGGGCAAAAATCTACAAGGAGGTTTTCACGTGACGCACCCGGCAACTGGTAACGGTTATTCGCCTTCATTTTATGGTTGTCTTGAAAAAGTTTGCACCATAGACGATTGTGGATTTATCGATGTTTTTCCATTGAGATTGGCAAATTGTTTATCGAAAATATAAGAACAAACTCAATAGTTTATTGGGTATAAGACACTATATCATTGACTAATATTTCATTTTTGAATCAAGCCAAAAAATTGTACACTTAGTTCATGTTTATTTATTTTTATGTAAAATGTTTCAAATTATCAATTGTGACAATGCTTTATGTGATTGGTTTTATCCAAAGAGTGTTTATTATAAGACTAGATATTTTACTATTTATTAGTAACAATAATAATTAATGTGTAATATTGTCCTAAGCTATTTTTTTGATTTTTGTAATATTTTATATTGAATTACAAAAGTTTTTATCGAAGTGTGTTGTTTTTCTTTTAAATTTTCTATAGGTTTTTGAGATAAAATTATTGGTGCATTTCTGATGTAAATGGGGAACATCCTTAAGGGAGCAATGTGCTGTTAAGATATCAATCACATTATACCATCGTATCATCAAACTCTTGCTGAAAATTAATTAAATTTTCGAATATTAATAGAATAGAGACCGAAGACAATATAAAGAGAAGAATGGACCAATTCTAGCGGTCCGGTGTCCGGTCTAGTGAGAACAATAGGTCCTCTCGTAGTATTAGAGGGCGGTCTATATGACGGGCTAATGTAATCCGCAAATTTTCATATTTCGAGAAATGTTATTATTTTTTTTATTGTGAAACTTCGCGACGCGATAAAAAGTCATAGAATAATGCAGCGCTTTGCAGAAAAACGCCCTGGCGCTATTGAAAAATCTCCTCTCCTAGTCAAACAAAAGGGACAAGGGAAAAGAATTATCAGAAGAATTACAATTGAAACAAAAGCCAAGCAAAACGCCGCAAACAATAAGAAATTAAGTAAAGTCGGGTCCTTTAAAAAGTACCGGGAAAAGACAATAGGTTTCGTATATACACCAAAATACAATAGGAAAAAGGAGCCTGGGCAAAAAGTCGTCAAGTTGAGTAGAAATGCGAGTGCGGGGTTTGAACTATGGGAGCGATTTTTTTCAAATTGAAACTATTCTTTTAGGTTTGAGGTTGAATTTATGAGTGAAAATTGGAGATAAAGACTATATTGTTCTCTAATGGATGTATAGAAATGATATGTAGATATCAGTATTATTCCCTGTTGATGAATATATATTATTCTTCCAATTTCCTATATTTTCCACTTTTTTTCTCTTTTCGAGGTACATTTTCAAAAAAAAACTTTTATTACCTTGAGTTAAGTTGAGTTGAACACAGAACAGAATCTGGTATGCTGCTAACAGTTTCTTCAAGAGAAGACCCAACAGACAACGATCCAAGATATCTTATAGATAGAATAGACTTATTTCCATGTAAAGGTAGAAACATCTCTGAAGGTGATAATGCTGTATGTTTAGTTGCAGTTATTTTGGTTCTGTTGGTTCTCTACTAAGCTCTACTTCACGTTGGTGCCCGGAATGCGACTCATTGTAGAGAACCAACGAATACACACGCGGACTAACAACATCGCTGAAGATGTATCAACATTTTCTCAAATGGTTCGATTATTTTGGCTTTTTCAGAAAATCGCTGCATCATAGAAATTAATAATTCGAAGCCGTTTTGGCTTCAACAATCCCAACAACATTCAGTATTTGGCCAACTAAATGGGATTCAATAAAAAACTTTCAATTGTTCAAACATGTGGAAGTCTTTCAATGTCTTATCAAAGCCCTGAGCATCGATCCAACGAATGTTGAAGGATGTGGCACGTGGTGCCCTCTACGTCAACAGTGGCAACTTTTATGTTTTGACAGGTGATAATTCAATATTTTCCGGCCACTAAACCAACGAAATACCAATCCTAAATCACAACCCAATACTAAACCCACACTCATTACTTTTCAGTAGACCCCTTTTGAACTGCATCCAAAACCAGGGCGTCAGCATCAGGGGGATGAGCCTTGGCATGTACTCACTGATCGACCGTTCTGGTCCTTCAACTCATATGAACAGGGAGAGTTGGTTTTGGAAATGATGAAAGAGCCAGACAATTTTGGGGCAAGCTTAGATGTGAAATTCTTAGCACCATCAGAGAGATGGTAATTTCTCTTCCAAACTGATTAGTCCACAACAAAACGTTCATCACGTTGGCGCAGATCGTAGCCGTGCCGTGATTTTTCATAGGCTTGCATCAATTTCTTGTGAATATCGCTGAACAGTTCTATCAAATCGCGGGAGCATGCCAAGGGATCGAAGTTATTTGTCAAAGTCGGGGAAACGTGGGAAACGTGATTGCTGTGAGGAAGATGAAGTTCTCTTCTAAAAAACATCGAAGTTTGGATTAAAACCGGTTACGTCGTATCTAGCAGATCGGATAACGCATCCAGCCTTGGCGAGAAATGTTTCCCAATGTCGATGATCCTGTTTCACATAGCTTGTTAAAATGGTCTTAAGCACTCGATGTACCCGTTCAACAGGGTTGGCTTGAGCATGATAGTTTGCAGTGTATTTTAAGTTAAATCCATAACCAGCGAGAAAAGTTTACTGCGAAACTGAGGACCATTATCGGCTATAATTTTTTGAGGTACCCCGTAAACAAGGATGGACAGCTTGACACTTTCTTCTTCATGCCCAGGTACCACTGATCTTTTATTTGGTAAGACGAAACGTCATCGGGCAACAACTGAGAAGTATCAACAGCATCGATAATTGGGACAAAACGTAATAAAGTGTCGGGAATGACATTGTCCTTACCCTTGCGATGGATGATTTCAAAATCATATTGCTGCAAGCGAACGGCCCATCGAGCAATACGACCTACCGGATCCTTGATGGAATTAAGCCACTTAGGGCTATAGTGGTCAGAGATCACGGTGAATCTAGTAGATACCCTTAATGTAAGGGGCAACTTCTCGATTGCAAATAGAACGGCAAGGCGCTCCTTCTGGATCGTTATGTGTACTTTCTTTCGTTCTTGGTGAGTTATCGACTCTCAGCTAGCATATTACATGCTCAGCTTCGTCATCTATCTGAATTAACACAGCACCAAGCCCAAAGTCAGACGCATCACATTGGACGATGAAGGGTTTATCGAAATCTGGACACGACAGGAGCCTTAACTAAATGTTCTTTGATAGTGCAAAAGGCAATCTCGCAAGAATCATCCCAGATAAATTTGACATTTTTCCTTGTCAAGGCACTAAAGCGAGCTATAAGGGTCCAAAATTTTGGGACGAAGCGCTGATACCAACAGGCAAGGATAGGGTTGTTAAGAATAGCCTCTATCTTATCAGAATCGACCAGAAGGTCCGAAGAATTCACCACGTATCCCAGATATTTCGATTCTGGCTTGCAGAAAACGCCTTTGTCCTTATTTAGGGTTAGTCCGGCGCGAGTCAACCGATTGATGACCTCACTATTATGTTCTTCGTATGTAGATGTACAAATTATCACGTAGACGACGAATGAAGATTCCATCTCGACACCAATAACGCGATCGATCAGCCGCTGCCATACAGCTGGCGCATTAGTTAAGCCAAACGGCATACGCCTAAATTGAAATAAACTGCGTAAAAGCGATCAGAGGTTTTGATTCCTCAGAAATTGGAATTTGCCAGTACGTTGACTCAATGTCCAACGTGCTGAGAAAACGAGCATCCCGCAATTTGTCAAGCGTAGCTGAGACATAAGGTATGGGAATTATGGGATAGGAGTCGGGAACCGTTACACGAATAAGTGTAACATTAAGAGTAACATTTTTTCTTGATCATCACGATCGGAGAAGACCAAGGCGAGTTAGTGCAACCAACTCCTTGACCTATCTTAGAAAATGTGGTTTCGATCAGCTCATCCAGAATACGCTGCTGATCGGTTGTGAGGCTATTCCGACTCTGAATAGCCGACACTTGAGGAGAAGAGTCCTGGTCATTACGACCATTACAAAAATGCCATTCGCCTGCATGGAGGTCTGGCACTATACCCATGCGACACCAAAAATCTATTCCGATAAGAGAATGCGGCAATGTCGGAACGACCAGTGCATCAATGAAAATAAGGCGATCTCGCAATTGAAAGCGAGACCGAACCGAACCGATAACATCACACGTAGGTATCTCCATTAGCAAGAGTGCACTGCAATTGTTGCGGATTGAGTTTGCATAGAGACTTCAGAACTTTCCAACCTCTATCACCAATGATGGTTCTAGAGGCACCACTATCCAATAACCCAAGAAGTGATAGACCGAAAACACGGACTGTCAAGTAGGGACGCTCATCGTTTTTGACATGAGAAAGAACGTAGTCCAACAAAATCTGAGATCGAAGGGTGGCCTCATTAGTTGTTACTTGAAGGCAAGATGCTCGGCCTAAGTTCTCACCTTCTGTTCGTTTTTTGAATACGACATTGACGCTATAGTTGGGCTTATGGTAGGCTAATTCTAGTTCGATTTAATGTCTATAGTTGGTTGGAGGAGGAACAAATCTTTGAATGTGAGACTCTGTCTCTTCTATAGCTCAAGCAAGGCGAGTTATTTCCTGGACAGATACAAAATTTTGGGTGGCCAAACAAGATTGAAGGTAGGGTAGTAAGTTACGACGCACCAACTGGAGTTTAGTTGACTCAGAAGGAATTTGAGGCAATTTGCGGAACAAATTTTCCATGGCGACAACAAAACCTATGACTTTCTCCTGAGTTCTTCGCCGAATCTCATCCAGAATGAAAACTCGTAGTCATATGGCATAAAGGCATCACGGAGATGACCGACCAAGTTATCTAAACTACTACAAACACCAGTTCGATGCCAAAGAAGTTCTGGAGCAGAGCGGAGTAACTATTCTTTGGAAACTCCTCTAGAAAAACGCATCTCTTCGACTCTTTCTAAAAAGTTCAACAAACTTCCCTGACCGTCATATTTTAGGGACAATCTACTAATGTCCTTGAAACTAGGAGTATGTGGCTCATATGACTGAGAAAAGGACGGGCCACGGACCATTGCAGTTCCTCCATTCTCCTGGCAAAACCTGGAACTGGATCAGTTGGTGCAATTGTCTTATGCTGAGTGGAATTCGCACGAGAAGCAAAATTTTCGGGCTCAGCAAATCGTACACGAGAGTCACTGGCTTCAGCAGAAGGCATTTCTTGATATCTTTGTTTGATGCAATCAGAATGTCTTTGATGGGATCACAGATATGTCATCCCTGTCCTGGCGTAACGATGACTGTGCCGCACTGGAAGGTAACCAAGAATGTCTGTTGGAGATCGGAACAACATAAAGTCCAGTAGATGTAAGAACGGATGTCCGCGAGGACACTTAGTGACTGGGTAAATCCGTAAGGGCAGCGTATATCAGAGAATGATGGGTGAGTGCGACGAATGTGTCGGTGGAAGTGATGCACGGAACGAAGCTTGAGATTGAGAATTATGATCGACTTGGAGTGATTGGGATGCAAAATTATTGTTCTTAGCTTGCAAGGCATTCCTGGACAAATCGAAAGGGTCGTTTAAATAGGACTGACCACGTGATCTAGAGTCTAGAAAATTAGAAAAGTCCCAAGATTCTTTCGAAATCCTAGAAATCTACGACCAGAACGAGGTTCGTGAATGGGAGGACCAAAAGCTCTCCAACGTTGCTTGTCTGTCATCAAAGGAAATTAAATCGTTGGATGCCTCAGGTTCAGGAGAGACCAGTTCAGTAGTGTCCGTGTATTTTGAATGTAACTGTTGGGATAGATTATTGAAAGGTTCCCATAAATTATTCTTCAGAGTCTGATCAGCAGTAGTGTCGGGCAGTTTTCGAATTATTCTGAATTCAATGTGTTCGAGAATTGTGCTAATTTTTCTGAAGTCAGAATTCCTGTTGTCATCATCAACATTCAAAATATTATGCTCCACTGAATACAATTTCGCACCACACAAGCATAGTTCGCTAACTGATCCAAAGGGTGAAGAAGAAGGTGGTTAAACAGAACCCTCACGTTCCGACTTCAATAAAGCATTTCGAAGGACTGCTCGTCTCTGAGCGAAAATACCTGTTATAATTGGTAAACCTCGAACTGTCAACTCGTACTTGAGTTCTTCATTACCCAATAAGTTAACATTTATTGTAACAAACTGTAGCACAATAAAAATATCTAAAACTAATTTGTCTGGTGTGACTTGTCCAAATGACAAATCCGACCCAACCAAAAAAAAAAAAAAAAAAAAAGAGAAACATAGCTAAAAAAATATACCTACCAAGACATAAACAGCTAACTGGTAGAACCTATTATCAGTACCTACCCAAAACGAACCTTATAATGAAGCAGCCCCAACCAAAAACCCACCTAACTTAAGTTTTACACAGTTACACTCAAAAGTCAAATCAATTAAGTCTGAGAAAAAAAAAAACACCATCAGAAACTCAATAATAACTCGATTTAGTTTTTCAATTTTCCATTATGGGCTTTCTTCAGATGCCAGTTATTTGCACTTCAGCCAAATTGTGCACACAAAAAGGGGTCTCAAGGAAATGTAAATACATACATTAAAATAGTTTTATTGTAATAGAGGGAAAGTGTGACTCACTGAAATTAAACAAAACTTATTTAAAATTTAGTTCTCTTATTGTTATCCCTCATCGTTCTTAAAAATGGGAGATTCGACAATCCATCCGCACGGTGGTTGGTGCGCCCCCACTCACTTTTTGTAAAGTATTTTTTGTTTCACGATCAAAACCATTGTCTACTGTTTTGCAAGTCTATTGTTGTGTAATGCAAAAGCCTTTTGTGTATGCTCCTGCCATTGTGGCTATCTTTTTTTTTTTGTAATTCGGTCAATAAATATTTTTTGACAAAAAAAAAAGAAAAATAGAGACGCAACATCCTTCTATCGGTAAATTGTTTTTTTTTTTGGTTTCTATATTATGATGAATACGGATTGAAGTTTCATAAAGTTGATTGGCTTTTGTTGGATTTATCCCACTAGTTGTGTAATTTAAGTCAACAGGTTTTTTTCACATTTTAAGGGAATGAGATGTTCATTTTGTTCATTTTGCTCACCAGTCGGAATCTGGTATTAAACGACTTGGCCTCTTCCCTTTTCTGTATTGTTGATCGTCAGAACTATTTCTTACCAAAGATATATATCTGAAGCTCCGGTGAAAAATTGAGCCTGGTTCTCTTGAGAATTACTAGTGCTCTTACTCAAAATCTGCGTTGAATTTCTATGTTGCTTAGTTTTTTCTGTACTGGAATTAGCTTGAATTGCTGACAAATCAGATCATTCCCGCGCAAAGCTGGACTCGCTTCAGATTTCATACTACTTGAAGATATTTTACTTACTGATAGTTTGTTTTTTGAGAAATTCTTTCAAACTCACTTTAATTGAACTCAAATCCTCTGAAGTACTACCGGGGCTCAAACCTAAAGATTCTTTGTTTTTTTGTAGTGTCGAATTAGCCCAATCCTTGCCAATTCTTTTAAGCGTATCTTTCATGCTTCTCAACTCACCTGGAGAACTTGTAGAAGGAAATTTAAAATTTAGGCAAGTAATCTTCTTTACAAACAGAGAATATTGATGGAGGCACACTGATTCCTCAACAATTATTTCATCTGTCTGTAGGCATATAGTGGGTTCTTTCATTGTAGGACCTAAAGGTGCAACAAGTTTTGAATTACTTGGACTAATTCTGGTAGAATCATCTTCAACAATCTATTTAACTCATCCTCGTTGATATTAATATTAGAATTTGTTCGTCTGGATTTTTCGCCTGCAGGCGGAAATTGAAGAATTATCCTTATCCCTGATTGAGCTGAGCAGGACTACATCTTCCTGAGGACTATTCTGAGTTCGACTCAACGGTGGACTTTGAAGCAGTTGGATTTTTTCTTGGCGTAGATTCCCAATTTTGGCTGCCAGATTTGCGATGCTTCGTGTGCAAGAATCGGTAACGTCAGCAAATTGAATGAAGAGGTGCTCTTTGGGTTTACTATTATCGTCTCTTTCTCCAGTTTCGATAATAACATCATTATAAGAAAAAAGTTATCAAAATTAGTCAATCTGCTACTAAAATTCTTACCCTAATTTTTAACATCTGACTGTCCTGCAGATGAATTAGGTGGAGCATGTAAGTACTGGATCATCAGAACTATTCAAATGTCTAGCGATTTCAGATTGAACATTGAAAAAATGTCATGGAGCTGAGCCGTGGGATTATCAAATTCCATTTCTATTATTCTCTGACTAGGAGTTGGCACCTTGCTAGAGGAAACATTCAATTCATCTACACTATTTCTAGATATGCCAGTAGACGTTCGACGTACCTATTGTAGAAATCTTGGGTCTTTTCGTGAATATTTGCCTGGTGTGAGTATTTTAATTTAGAAAGATTTTTAAAAAATCAAGTGAAGCTTCAAAATCTGTCAAAAATCCACCTTGTCTGCTGTGGTTTCTTCCTTGAGGAAAACTCTCATTGTTTGTTGGGGTCAGTGCTAGCAGTCGAGTTGATTTCGGAAAAATCTGGACGTCCTAAATACGAAGTGCAGTTTTTGATGAAAGGTTCTCTTCTTGGAGATGTTCTTTTTTCATTTTTCTCCTTCTAGTATCTTTTTTGTGTTGTCATAACTCCTTTTTGATGTGAACTTAGTTCTTTTTGGACCAAAGTACACAACAATTAAGAACATAGTAAATGACTTTTTTCCATGCATATTCATGAAATTCTCTCACATAATTTCAATTAACCTCATATAGCGGTCAGGTATCTAATGATACAAATTCAAAATTCTTTAAAGCTGAAACGATTAACCCTATATAAACGAAACAAAACCGCCTAGTTATCCAATTAACCATTCCAGCAGGAATTCGAAAGTCAAGGCATTATTTTATTCGAGCACATCGTGCATATTTCGTCCCGGGGTCCTAAACGGCACTTCCCTCGCCGTCGCTGATAACACACAACGAGTTTGAAATGGCATTAAGCTTGCTTCTATAGTTCCATTATATGTATACAATACTGAATACAACACTATTCTATTGTACTCATTGTATGTTGTATTGTAGAATCTTTGTCCCTTTATAATATTCATCTCTCTCCCTGCACAAAAGCATCACATCGCGAGTTATCTCTCGGGCTGCGTCGCTATTGATACTCTTTCAACGATTTCAGGCAGCGGCAGCCAGGAACCAGCGCACACAGCGACGGTAGCTGTGTAACAATGAAACCATTTTATTTGCGAAAAGCTTTTGTCCGATGTTTAAGATTTTGTTGCTTTCGCTCGGAGATATAATTATATTGGGTACAATAGATATTTCTACCTTTATATATACTTTATAGAAATCTGGATTAGCTAGCTCTCTCTACCTTTGTTGTATTATTCTCTGGTTGTAGAACAAGTACCTATAGTTGAATTACAAGTTACATGTGATTAATAAACTAGAAAAATTATTCCATATATTTTTCCAATAAAAAAAAATATCTATTATTTATTCTATAGGTATAGGTATATTATTAATGGGAGGGAAGCGCCGTCGTGTGTCAAAGCCTCGAACTCAAATTAAGGCACAATAGGCCGCCGAGGGGCTTTGTTGTCGGCAGTATTGTCTCTTCGTCAATTAACCTGCATTGAACGACCGTTCTGAAATAGCCCAAGACAATGCAAGGCTAGGCTCTAGAACTAGAGCCTTCACCATGTTATTTAAAACTTACCCATATTGGGAGAAAAAAAAATTGTAAGAATTGGTTGGTCTACCCTTTTTCAAGTCTCTGGTGGAAATGGAAAGGAACCTAAATGAACTCGGACTTCAAATGCACTCAAGCAAGAACAATGATAAGAGAAAGGAATGAGAGGGGGTGACCGACTTTCACAATTCTGCCAGGAGGAAAGCACGATAGTGACAAATACATGGTATCATCGCCGATTCTATACCTGGAAGTCCCCAGCGGACCGTCCACACAATGTAGTGCGAAACCAAATGGATTTCATCCTGATCAACCAAAGATTCAGGATGAACGTCGAAAGAACAAGAACAAAATAGACAGCAACATGTACAAAAATATTCAAAATCTCATAAGATCAAAGATTAGAATAGCAAAGAACGATTAGCTTGAACGTGAATACTCAGAGATAAAGCAGCTGCAAAATCAACACGATGTCTGTAACCTGCACAAAAAACTGTAGGAGACTGCCGGCATATATGAAAAAGTAAGACCAACTATAACAGTAAATAATAACAATCAGATAGTCCTCGACAGCAAAGAGAAGAACAATGTTTGGGGAATGTATATTGAAGAACTTTTTTACGACGACAGACCCGCAGCTTGTATCAATAACTCTCCAACCGGCCCATTGATCACTAGGGACGAGATTGAAAATGCCATACGTAATTCAAAAAATAACAAAGCGGCTGGCCCAGATGAAATTCCTTCAGAAATACTCAAACTTCTAGATGAAAGAGGCATCACAGCACTATATAAATTATTTAACTCTACTTAGGAGACAGGTCACTATCCCAAACAGTGGGAAAATTTAATTTAACACGTTAATCGCCCAAATGGAACCTAAAAAAAAGTTTTGACAGGCCCAGATAAAATTATTTCTTCAATTGATGAATAATACACAATAATCGCATATATTTTTATTTTTTCCCATATGTTATCTAAAAATAACCGAAAATATTACTTTGAAAATGAAACCGGGCTTTTGGGTTTCGGGGCCCCTTCTAGGTGTGAGCCCCGAAACCCAACTAGCGGTGTTCAAAGATAGAAGCCTAAGCTTGTTTACTACGTGCATAAATATTAGATAGTAGAAAATGTGTGTCCTGCTACGAAAAATTAAGTGCTGAACAAGCCAGAAAAGTAGCTCAAAGCAAAAGACCAGAGTCAAGATTTTCTTACATACAGTGTAAATTTTTCTATTGTCTGCCCTGTTTTTTGACTGTGACAAATATATAGAGGAAGCATTTAGTTTATACGTTATTTTGGTTTATCATAGACAATTAATTTTGTTCTGGTAATCCATGCCTTTACCTACAATCAATAAAATGTGGTTCTACGGAAAAAAATGACAAAAAATCCTAGGCTCAAACGTTAGTGGGGTCTCCCAGGCCCCTCTGAGAAGAACTCCATATATTGCAATGTTATTTGAAGCCCAAGAGCCGGGTCACAGGCTTTAAAGTGTACGCGCATGGTGACACCCTACGTACAGGTTTCAGATCCTGGTTGACCACTAGCTCTGAAACCCAAATGTAGGGTGTCATGGCGATTAACGTGTTAAGTACTTGGGCGTCTGGCTTTTTGAAGACTGAACATCAGATAAGGAAATAAAATGTCACATTGAACAAGCTCGACAGAAGAGGTTTCTAAGAGTGCTTACCTGTTCCGATTTTGACCTTTACCTAAGACTCTGGGACATATAATGCGAAACACGATATATCAATTCTTGCACCTGTTGATCGAAGGCCGGAGAGGGATCGGAAGAAAGAAAATATCTTGGCTGCGAAATATCAGACAGTGGACAGGGCTACATGACAGTATTAGTTAATACACACCGCAAGGAATAGAGAAGCAATGGAAAATGTTATCGCAAATATCTATTAGGTGATACGCATTGGAAGAGGACAAAGAACAATGCAAAATCACTGGAAAACTACAGGTATGTTTCAGACCAACTGAAACTAGAGAAATAATATCTTGGACTTCTGAGAAATATCGCAGAAGAAAACTCGCGAACGCAAAGTTTACAGGCTGAAATGGGGGACGAATACAAATACCTGGGGCTAGACCAACTGGAGAGCGACAGATACCCTCGAAAATTATGAAGCCATTGAAAACGAGATCGAAAGGAAACTCGCAACAGTATTAGCATCAGGCCTGACTACTTTCCAGAAGATAAGACTACTGAACAACACAATAAAACCGGCAGTCAACTACATTATTTGCAACATCTACCCAGATGAAAAGAGAGCCACAACGCTGAAGAAATGCCGCGACCATAAGAAAAAAACTGGTGGAACATGGCAACAAAGGGAAGACCTCCTGTAATACAAGGCAAATAGCAGCCTGGGGTTGAAACCAATTGAGCTTGAGGCGGAAATACCTATAATACGCAAGAAAGGGCATTTACCTCTAAATGCACCCTTAGATGAAGGAGACTAGAGAGGCTTATGAGGCCCTGGACAACTTACACTATTTCTTCTCACTAAGCATAATTAGAACCACTAGTTAGCAGATGTTTGAGATTATACTAAACTGAAAATAATTTGAACAAACTTTGAAATTGAGAATTATTATCTGATCTTGTTTCCTTCTTCTTCTTCTTCTTCAGCATGTTATCATCCATCCTCCTGTAATATTACCTCTTAAAGAACAGTATCTCTCTCTTGTATACCAGATTTTCACAAAAAAACTATCCTCCTCAGTTGGAACATTATATTTCTTCTTCTTTCCTTTGCTCATTTCCTTTTTAATAGCATCCCTCAATTGCTTGTAATCATCTAAATCCAAGTCCAACCCTTTAATTATGCTTCAACTTTTCCTTCTGTTTCTTTCGCTCTTTTTTTTTACCTTCTTATCTTTCCATAGCATAAAGATTTACTGATAATCAATCCGTGACGCGGAGAAAAAGAAGGAGGCGTAACGGATATTGATCGTTATTCCTATCGCTATGGCACTTGCTGTCTTCTTCTTTCTTTTCGAAATCAATAGAGAAAGGACGTCACTAGAGATTCTCTATTCGTTACAGATTCCCAGCCCTGGAATGAAAAACATATCTAGAGAATCTATTCCATGATGTACGCAAAGAACAAAAACCAACTGTAGGAGAGGGACCGGAAATTCTGGTGGACGAGGTGAGAGCCGTCATTTCGGAAATAAAGCCACGGAAAGCAACTGGTCTGGACCAAATACAGACTGAATTCTTAAAGTTACTGAACGAAGATAAAATCAAATGGCTGACCAGAATATTCAACAACATCTACTTAACAGGAGAAATTCCAGCCGAATGGTTGAGGTCAGAATTTATCATACTGCCGAAAAAAGCAAGTGCCAAAACCTGCGATGATTTTAGAACAATAAGTTTGATGAGTCATCTCTGACACTTTGTGAAGAACAGATTCCACAGAATCAGTTTAGGTTTGTGAACGCCGTCGGTACAAGAGAGGCTCTATTTGGTGTTCAGGTGTTGTTTCAGAGATGTAGGGATGTCAGCTGTGATGTATATGCTTGCTTAATCGATTATCAACAAGCATTTGACCGAGTCCAACACGATAAAATGGTCGACATACTGAAGCAAATAGGAATGAATCAAAAAGAGTTAAACATAATTATAAGCTTATATTGGAACCAGACGGCAGTTTTGAGAATTGAAGGCAGTCACGCAGAACAAATGAATGTACTACGAGGAGTGAGGCAAGGCTGTATTTTGTCGTCCATCTTATTTAACGTGTACTCAGAATACATCTTTCGAGAAGCACTAGACAGTATTGAGCAAAGAATCCCTATAAACGGTACTAAGCTTAATAACATAAGATATGCAGATGACACCATCATGTTTGCAGATAGTCTTCAAGGATTACAACGTTTGATGGATAGGGTGATCAGAATTTGCTCACAGTACGGGTTAGAAATCAACATGAACAAAACCAAACTCCTCATGGTGAGTAAGAGAAACATCGCGGAAGACAGTTTATACATCAATCACAGTAGAAAGGGTAAGGCAGTACACATACTTGGGGACAATCTCAAGAAATACGATGTCGCATCGAAAAAGGCAACTCTGTGTTTATTAAAATGAGCTCACTTTTCAAAAGCCATAATCTATCCTTAGACATGACTCTTGCGTTGTTACGTTTTCTCGGTCCTTCTGTATGACGTAGAAACTTAGGCACTCACTAACGAGACTACCAGGAGAAATGAAGCATTCAAACTCTGGCTGTACAGGAGAATACTGAAAATATCTTGGACACAAAAAATTACATATAAGTGCGTCAGATGAATAAAGAACCAGAACTGTTGGATACCATAAAATGTCGGAAACTTCAGTATTTCGGCCACATAACTAACCCAAATAGATACGGGCTGCTACAGGAAATCCTACAAGGCAAAATTAATAGCAGGGGAGCACCTGGCCTTTGACCTGGCCGAAGGAGAATATCTTGGCTAGTAAATCTTAGAACGTGGTTTGACAAATCAACAGTAGAGCTTTTCCGAATCGCCATCAACAAATTAAAAATAGTCTTGTTGATAGCCAACATCCGGAACGGATATGCACTTGAAGAAGAAGATAATCAAAATTTAAAAAAGGAGACTTGAGAATTGTACACCTTTGATGATAAAAGACACAAGAACTTAGAGCTTCCTTTAGCTCTATCCAAAGAAGTCATTCTGTATAGTCTTGAATCTTTTTCCAATGAATGTCCTCATATAGCTGAGTTCTCTACAAAGTGAACTGGAGAAATGTTTGATTATCATAAGCGTGAAAAGTTTCTGTGATATTGAATCACCCTGTTTGACTTTTCACCTAATTCTCATGGGAATGATATTCTGCAATAAGCTCTCTGTTTCAGAGGTGTTTTATATCGTTGTATTTCATTGTTCATCGCTTCATCAATCTCCTGCTTTCAGTTCTCATCCATTTTTTGTTCTTCCTCTTGCTATTGATGTTGCTTGTCATCTACTTCTCATTTTTCGTCTATACCTTTTCTCCGAAATTCTTTTTAATGCGAGTCAAGCTTTACCTTTTTTGCCGAACAATTGTTTCTTGGTTCGAAGATCCAAATCATCCAGATATCAATATCAGCTATGATGAAAGTTGATTGAAGTATTATTTTTCTGGGATTGTTCTTCTCAATTTATATTGTTGATCTAAGCAAGACATAATATTTTCACACTTGAATGTTCTCTCTACTCTCCCATCATCTACATAAATACCTATTTGTTTTAAAACATCAACTCCTGAAGTTTGAAATATTCTTTCTTTACATGTTTTCCAAGCAATAAGTTTCTTATTTTTTCTGGTTTCTTTATCCATCTGCCTCAATATCTCTGCAATCATTATCAGTTCAACCCAATAAGTATTTGAATTACAAAGGGCCGAAATTGCCCATGATGGAATTTTTTGATTCCAGGCAATTCAATATAATTTTCCGTTTTCTATAGAATCTCGAGCTATTGTATTTATTGATTCGTGATTTCATTGAAACCCAAAAATCTTCATTTTGAAAAAAAAAAAAAGATGTAATTTTTGTGCCATATAAAGTACAAAGGACAATACAGCGGCTGAATTCTAGCAGGAAAGACGTCGTAAATAGACCATTCACCAGTGTTTCCTCAACAATGCGCCTACTAGACCGTTTTCGAATGCCTATTGTGGCGATCTGCTATGGGGAAAAGTCGCCCTTTTTCTTTTTTTTTTTTTCACTTGTTGTTTAATGTCTATAATTATGGATTTTTATATCAAATTTATGGTAATTTTGACTACGTTATCAAAGAATTTTGTTGACTACATTTTTATTTATTTTTTCCAGCAGTAATTTCTTGAATCTCATCTTCATCATCAATTAGATTTTGAAATTTTATCAAACTAAACTTATTACCTCTAGGTAATGTTATTGAAAAAAAAAACTACTTCAATGGATCAACATGTTCTTTGCTTGAAATTTTACAAAAACGCATACCTAGGGAATACCTACCATTTCCCGCCAAACCACAAGAAAGTATTCTATATTGAATCTTTATGAATGCTGAAACTCGTATATACTTATTTGATTTCATGCCATTGGATTTCCTGTCAAAATACGCATACGGAATTTGAAAGAATTGACCAGCAAGTTATTTTCACTTTTCAGCACTCGTTTTTCTTTATAGGCATTTGTTGAAATTGAATTGCTATCAGTGTTCACCAAAGCAAAACCCATTTACAAAAGAACTTTTATTAATCATAAAAAATATCTCTATTCAAATCAAAATCAAAAATATTTCAACTTACCTACCTCAAGTAAAATATCGGTACCCATTTGTAAGGTAATCCAAAAACACTGTATTTATCCACAACTCGCAACGCAAATTCCAACGTCCGAAAAGCGGGAAAATTCGGCGTCGGCGTCGCGACGGTTGCCGATGCCGGTCGCGGAATTACTAAAATTTTCACCGGAATGATAAGTTTTCTGTGCTCCGGTACGGCACAGAGGAAAATCCGGAAGAATGAAATTGCGCGCGTGCCAACAACGACACTTTTGTAACAACGAAAACTCAACAATAATTAAGTTGAATTGGTATAGATTTGATTGTTCTCACTTCTTAGCATATCGTTCTGTCATAATTTGCTTCTCTTCTCCTCTAGTATGACTAGTTTTGGTATTATTCTATACCAATTTGCAAGTTTTCGAGATTAGATTTTTTTGATTTTGTTATATTTCGTTGAGGTTTTGATAGTTATTCCTTAGTCTATTTCCTCCGTCGATTCTTTTGACATCCCATTTTGTTCCTTCATTTCAAATTCCAATAAATTGTCCTGTTTTATAATTTATATTTTCTTACTAGCAGTTCTATTTCAATGATATCCTTTTTTTAAAATATTTTCAGCAGGTTCCTACCTTTCTATTTTCCTTATTATTTGTTTGTTGTGTTGTTTTTTCGTTTCTTATATTTTTGCTTTTTTTCGCCAGTAAGTAAACTGTACCTTCTATTTTTACCTTTGTGTTACCTTTTTCCTTTGCTATTCGTTTCATTCATTATTTTGACTTCTCTTATTTTGTCGTTCCTTTTTTAATGATAGATTGTTCTGATTCATTTTTACTCTTAAATTACCAGTTCTTTCTTTCCTGCACTAAATATCCAGTTTTACTTTGCAAATAATTGTTTCCTATTTGTATCTATGACTACTTTCCAAACAAAGTAATAGGTAGGTAATTGCAGAAATTGATTTGATTCTTCTGTAAATTAATAATTAAAAATGGAGACCGACTATACAAACCGAGGGGCGGATTTCATCTTGATTTCTCCTAATTTGAACACCAAATTTTTCTAGTGGTTTACCCTGAGGGATAAACCGCAGATCAGGCAGATCAGTTTTTGTACACCAGGGTCCTTATTCTTGAAACAGGGGAGCAGCGTTCCCAGGAGAACGAGTGTTCCGTCTTTCTCAACGATATGCAAATTGTAATATAGGTAACAAAGACGGAACATTCGTTCTCCTGGGAACGCTGCTCCCCTATTTCAAGTATAAGGACCCAGATTGCGGTTTAAAGGGAAATCATGGGATGATTCTTCTGATCACTGCAAGATTACCCAAGGGTTCCCCTGATAACATAATCTCAAATTATAAAGATTTTTGAAAAGTGTGCATGTGTTAGATCTAGAAATTGGCTGATATCCTTAAAATTTTTCATTATTTCCTTAAGATTTCCCCTGTTGCTTGTTAATATTTCCCTTGATTTCTTCTGATTTCCTTATGATTCGCCCTGATTGCCTTAGATTTCCTCGGATTTCATCTTAATTTCTCCTAATTTGTACATTCTTGTGGTTTACCCGAGGGATAAACCTCAGATCAGTTTTTATACACTAGATTGCGTATCTAGGGGAAATCATGGGATGATTTTCCAATATAACTACTCCTGATTACTATCAAAATTGCCTAAGAATTCCCCTGATAACATAATCTCAAATTCTGAAAACTGCGCATGCGTAAGATTTAGAGATTGACTGATTTCCTTAAGATTTCCCATGATATCCTTAAGATTTCCTCTAATTTCCTTAAAATTTTCCTTGATTTTCTCACGATTTCCTCCGATATTCTCATCATTTGCCCTAATTGCCCTAGATTTCCTCGGATTTCATCTTGATTTTTCCTAATTTGTACACCAGGGTTGCGTTTAGAAATAGCAAACTGGATATGAGAGTGACCCTAGAGTAACTCTAAGCCGTTCATAAATTAACAGGTGCTTGCTCGGAGCGTGACGCTGGAGTCGTTCAGGAGAGTTGACGTGCCCAGAGAGCGCCAAAATTACCCTACTCAGGGACTGGGTTGAAAACGCCCCGCGGTTTTTACTGGGTTTGACGCTTTGAATATAAAACTAAATACAGGAATGAGCATAACTTCGAATCTGCGCGATCAAAATATGTGGAGGTTGCATATGGCCGACCAGTATTTCCGGTTTGGCAGTGGCGTATATTTATTTAAATATGATTGTCAATATTATGACTCACTCAGTGCTTATTATCACTTAAAACCGCTAAAATCCATTAAACATCCACTTGAATGAGGACACAGCGAACCACCAAAACAAATGATGAGTCCATACTTGGAGGCTCAATATGGCCGTTTCCGGCCCTGCGTTGTCTGTAGTCACAGATATAAAACGCTCCTTCCTGTAGTTTTATATTCAAAGGTTTGACGTGATTTTACAATTGACATTTACCGCAACGCCCCAATACGTTCAGAAATAACGCACCCAAAGTGCATCAAAGTGATGACGTCAGAACACTCTGGCCAACAACTAAATACTCTACCTTCACACTCCATTTCTGAACGCACTCCAGATTTTCCTTGTTTTTCTTGTAGTTTACCCCGAAGGATAAACCACAGATCAGTTTTTGTACTGATTGCGTTTCTAGAGGAACTCATTGGATAATATCCCATGATTGTTCCTGATTACTAGCAAAATTGCCCAAGAGTTCCCCTGATAACTTAATCTCAAATTATAAAGATTTTTGAAAAGTGTGCATGTGTTAGATCTAGAGATTGGCTGATATCGTTAAAATTTTTCATGATTTCTTCAAGATATCCCCTACTGCCTATTAACAGTTCCCTTGATTTCCTCTGATTTCCTTATGAATCGCACTGATTGCCCTAGAGTTTCTCGGATTTCATCTTGATTTCTCCTAATTTGTACACCAGATTTTCCTTGTGGTTTACCCCGAGGAGTAAACCGCAGATCAGTTTTTGTACACCTGATTGCGTTTCTAGGAGAATTCATGGGATGATTTCCCACATGATTTATCCTGATTACTATCAAAATTGTCCAAGAGTTTTTCAAATTGTCCAAGAGTTTTTCTGATAACATAATCTCAAATTATAATGATTTCTGAAAACTGCGCATGCGTTAGACCCAGAAATTGACTGATTTCCTTGAGATTTCCCATGATTTTCTTAAGATTTCTCCTGAGTTCCTCAAGATTTACCCTGATTTCCTCATGATTTCCTCTGATATTCTTATCATTTGCCCTAAACGCCCTAGATTTCCTTGGCTTTCATTTTGATTTCTCCTAATTTGTACACCAGATTTTCCTTGTAGTTTACCCCGAAGGATAAACTGCAGATCAGTTTTTGTACATCTGATTGCGTTTCTAGGGGAACTCAATGGATGATTTCTCATGATTTTCTCTGATTACCAGCAAAATTGCCCTGATAACATAATCTCAAATTATAAAGATTTTTGAAAAGTGTGTATGCGCTAGATCTAGAAATTGACTGATATCCTTAAGATTTATGATTTCCTTAAGATTTCCCCTATTCATTATTAACATTTCCCTTGATTTCCTTATGATTTGCCCTAGATTTCCTCGGAGTTCCTCTTGATTTCTCCTAATTTGTACACCAGATTTTCCTTGTCAGATCAGTTTTTGTACACCAAATTGCATTTCTAGGGGAACTCATGAGATGATTTCTCCTAATTACTATCAAAATTGCCTAAGAGTTCCTCTGATAACATAATCTCAAATTATAAGGATTTCTGAAAACTGCGCATGCGTTAGATCTAGAGATTGATTGATTTCTTTAAGATTTCCCATGATTTCCTTAAGATTTCTCCTGAGTTCCTTAAGATTTCCCTTGATTTCCTCTGATATTTTTATCATTTGTCCTAAATGCCCTAATTTTGTACACCATATTTTCCTTATAGTTTACCCCGAAGGATAAACCGCAGTTCAGTTTTTGAACACCTGATTGCATTTCTAGGGGAACTCATCGGATGATTTTCCATGATTTCTCTTCATTACTAGCAAAATTGCCCAAGAGTTCCCCTGATAACATAATCTCAAATTGTAAAGATTTTT
Organism: Ceutorhynchus assimilis; assembly: GCA_917834065.1. Lineage (NCBI taxonomy): Eukaryota > Metazoa > Arthropoda > Insecta > Coleoptera > Curculionidae > Ceutorhynchus > Ceutorhynchus assimilis. Next base: position 15,026,498 of record OU892281.1, read on the forward strand.
GAGAAGTGTGTATGCGTTAGATCTAGAGATTGACTGACATGCTTAAGCTTTATGATTTCCTTAAAATTTCCCATGATTTCCTTAAGATCACCCCTGTTCCTTATTTACATTTCCCTTAGATTTGCCCTGATTGCCCTAGATGTCCTCGGATTTCATCTTGATTTTTTCTAGTCTGTACACCATATTTACTTTGTGGATTACCCCGAGGGGGGAAACCGTAAATCAGTTTTTGTACACCAGTTTGCGGTTTTGGGGGAAATCATGGGGTGATTTCCCCTGGATTTCTTCTGATTACTAGCAAGATTGCCCAAAGGTTCCCCTGAAAAGTGTGTATGAGTTAGATCTAGAAATTGACTGATAATCTTAAGATTTACTCAAGATTTTCCCTATTCCTTATTAACATTTCCCTTGATTTCCTCTCATTTGCTTATGATTTGCCCTGATTGCCTTAGATTTCCTCGGATTTTCTCTTAATTTCCCCTAAACTAGATTTCCCTTGCAGTTTACTCCAAGGGGTAAAGTTTTATACACCAAATTGCGGTTTTTCTTTTAATAACCAGTAAAAAGTTCCCCTGATAACATAATCGCAAGTTATAAAGTTTTTTGAAAACTGGGCATGCGTCAGATCTAGAGATTAACTGATTTCCTTAAGATTTCTCCTGGGTTCTTTAACATTTTCCTTGATTTCCTCACGATTTCCTTACATGATTATTCCTCATTGCCTTCGATTTCCTCGGATTTCCTCTCTTTCTCCCTTAATTTTTAAAATTAAAACTTTCATTGGAGAGGTAGGTACCTAATAGCTCTAAAAACAATTAAAATTGAAGAGACTATTGCAATACAAAGTGTTAAAAATATTATAAGATTACTGATAAGTTATGTAATTTTTGAACTTATTGCATCATAAATATATGGAGTAATAATAGTATGTATTTTGATTATGAAACTATATGTGATGAAAATGTTATTGATAGAAACAATAATAATTGTTTATAGATTAATTCCAAAATCTCTCAGGCTATGTACTTTAATAGTAGTTTCACATTTTACCAAAATTGATTAAAAAAATAAGTGAGTACTTTTTCGAGATTAAGTAAATCTCTTGACGTTAATTTATATGAAAAACAGATAAGTCATGCTTTGCTGGGGGTACTTTATAATCAGTCAAAAAGTAATTATTGCGGTACTGTCGACAGTGGCGTATCCTTGCTTTCACCGTATCATATTTCAATTTTGTCTTTCTATGAATGACAATGAAATTTCATTGTTCTTATATGGGATCAAATGTGCTTCTATTAAGATTCCTTATCACAGGATAACATGTTAATTTAGATATTTTTTAAATGAGCTATATTGGGTAGGTATCCATTTTATTTAAAATTTCACTAGGATCATATTCGGAAGCTTTTAATATCCATTTCATTAGTGAAAATTAAATTTCTTCTCTGGCAAGGGCCTGAATATCTAGGATTGTCTTCACACAACTTTTCATTTCTTCTTATCAGAGCTTCATTTGCTGATGATTCCCTACCCAACAACAAATTACTAATTTCTTAATTAAAATAGCTTGCCTTTAGATTTTCAATCCAACTTGGAAAGTATAGATGTTTCAACCAAAAAATACTACCGTAGCTAAGCGTATAAAACATTTGAAATATATTTTAATTTTATCGGACATAAAACTATATTCCTCCGCCTCTGCCGATAGGCCAAAAAATCTTTCCTGCCTCAAGTACTTAAGCACCAGTAAACAAGTTATTCCACTCTATACTTAAGTCACAACGAACCAACAAGCGCCAGTTCAGGTTCGAAGGTCGGCCTGATTTCATACACACATTTCAAATATTGATAACTAGTCGAATGATCATTTGACTTGCTGATAAGTGATAAAAATGGATATAAAAAAAGTTTTAGTAGCTGATGCTGTCGATAATGCGTGTATCGAACTCTTGAAGAAATACTCGATTGAAGTCGATTGTAAATATAAGCTATCGAAGGAACAATTGGTTCAAGAAATTAAGGTAACTGATTGTAATTAATATATTTCTTAAATTTTGTACTTTTTTGTTTTGCAAGAATTATGATGCCATAGTTGTCAGATCCGATACAAAAGTTACTGCTGAAGTAATCCAAGCTGGCAAAAGAATGAAAGTAATCGGCAGAGCTGGGGCAGGAGTTGACAATATCGATGTGAATGCAGCTACAGCCAATAATGTGATAGTTTTAAAGTAAGTCATATTCAACTATTAAAGAGTATTTGAAAGATATATTGCAGTAGTATGAGGCTACTAAGAGAACCTTATACTGCATTTTCTAAGCCCCAGAGCTCCTTGTTTTGTATATAGTTTCTAGAAAATGAGAGCTAGAATTTGCTACTCTACAAAAGAACTTTGAACTTTCGTTGGAAGTTTTTGCTAATATAATTATTATGTATCTGAGGTTATTTTCAGGCTAAGTCATATGAAAGAGTATTGAGTTTTGATACACATTAAAGTAGGTATGTGTGAACCTTTTCAAACGTTAGTTCCTTTCCAGTACTCCTGGTGGTAATGCCATAAGCGCTTGTGAGCTGACCTGCTCGCTAATCACAAATTTAGCCAGAAACGTAACACCGGCCAGTGCCTCATTGAAAGCTGGAAGATGGGACAGAAAGTTGTACTCTGGACACGAACTCAGTGGAAAAACGTTGGCCATTATCGGCCTGGGCAGGATCGGGCGCGAAGTGGCACTTAGGATGCAAGCTTGGGGAATGACTGTAAGGATTTGTGTGAGATTTTTAAATGCAAAATTGATAATTTTATTGATTTTAGACTATAGGATTTGATCCCATCGTCAGTGCCGAAGAAGCCAAGCAGTTTAATACTGAGTTTTTGCCTTTGGAACAAATTTGGCCGCGTGCCGATTACATTACAGTGCACACACCTTTGATACCTGCCACTAGAAGTGAGTATTTCTCCATAGCTTGGTCCAGTTTCCTTTGGTAATAGATTAGAATCTTCTTATTGCCACTGCTACAAATCCAGGTCATTTTTCACCTCTTGCAACCCAAAAAACTGGAACTTGCTCTGCAGAATTCCAGGAACCAAACTTATACTCTCTCTCTTTCAGATCTCATCAACCAAAAAGTCCTAAACTCCTGTAAAAAAGGCATCAGAATAATAAACGTGGCGCGTGGCGGTATCATCAACGAATCGGATCTGTTGGCCGCCATCAAATCAGGCCAGTGCGGCGGTGCCGGTATCGATGTATTCGAACAAGAACCACCCACTGATCCCGTAACTTTAGAACTGATCGCTCAGGACAAAGTGGTGGCGACGCCGCATTTGGGCGCCAGCACTGGCGAGGCTCAGATTCGTGTAGCTGTCGAGGTTTCTGAGCAAATTATCGCTTTGACTGGCAAGAGCAAGGACTACACTTCGACTGCTGGAGTGATCAATCGTAGCGTTTTGGATAAAAGGGCTTAGATTTATATTTGACTAGTTTTGAATATATTTTTTTTTTGATAATGAGTTTTTTTTTTAGTGAAAAGTGGAGGTAGATTAATACAGTTCCGCATTTTCTCATACTACTTTATATTTTCCCAAACTTCCCCGGATTTCTTCAGAACTACTTTCTTGTAAAGTCAATTGAAACAAGGTAAAAATAAATTGCAACTGGTGGCTGACTAGTGGCAGTGCATTTCTTATGAAAGTATTCAATCACCAGTTGTGATTTACCTTTACCTTGTTTCAACTGACTTTAAAAAGACTATACTATTAATTACCTTCATAAGTACTCGATAACAACTATGTTTCATCCATTGAGAAGTTTCAGTACCTGAAAGCCTCGCTAGAGGGATCTGCATCACATTGTATTCAATCAATCCCTATCTCATCAGATAATTATTCTGTTGCATGGGACATTTTGTGCTAGAGATTTGAAAATAGAAAACCAATGGTCTACAATCATATAAAATCCCTTCTCAACATATTCGAGGTCAAAGGTGAATCATCACATAGCTTTCGCAATATTGTGGATCTAATCTCCAAGAATATGAGGTCGCTTCAAAATTTAGATTTGGTCACAAAAGATTGGGATCCTTTAATCACTTATTTAGTAACCAGCAAGCTAGATGTCGACATGGTAAAGAATGATGGAAACTTCCAACTTTGGCAGAACTTATTTCGCTTCTGTCCGCTAGGGCAGAAGGTGATGACTTTTGTAAAGAAGCTCATGGCATTTATAAATGCACAATATTTTTAGCATTGCCTATTCCCAAACGAGTTGAAAAGTGGAAAAGTGTAGGTCGAGTAAATGCAGGCATTGTAAACAGGATCCTTACTCATTATTGCATTCCACTGATTCGACTCCAACTCCAGCTCCAAGAGCGAGTTCAAGAGATTCATTGCAGGTAAGATTTCAGTGCATAATATAGAGTTAACAAAGGTGGAAGTATTGCTGGCCACTGCTGTAGTCCAAGTATCCAATCCCACGGGTGGATTTCAAACACTACTCAATAGCGCTTCAATGTCCAATTTTATTTTTTTTGGAATGTGCCAGTCAATTGAGCATTGCAGTAAATCAAATTAACTCTTCAATTGTAGGAATAGGCCAAAACCAGTCTCCCATCAAACAATCATGTGAAATTAAAATTAAATCATGTCATTCAAACTTTCAACTGCCTGGTATTTCCACAAATTACGAGTGAGTTGCCCACTTCATATTTCGATCTCATGTCATTGAATATTCCAGTTCATTGCACCCTCGCAGATCCAAGATTCATAAGCCTAGTCCCATTGACCCTTTCATTGGTGCAGAGATATTTTGGAACTTGGTAGGCGGTGAACGAAGATCGTTGGGCACTGGAAAGCCTGCGATTCAAAATAGTAAGCTTGGTAGGTTTATTTCGGATCCGCTCAGATTCAGATTATTCCATTTGTAATTTTTCCAGGACGACAGGTATTCAAAGTCAATTAACCAAATTCTGGGAGCTTGAAGAGGTTTCATCCAAGCCAGTTCTATCTGAGGAGGAGGTACAAGCCGAGAAGTATTTCTCTGAAGCTGTTGAGCGTGATTTAAGCGGGGTTCTCACTAGGCCATTTCATAGATAGACTAATGTGAACATCCATTCAATGATATTGCTCAATGATTTTGTGTTTCAATTAAATTGAAAGGCATTTCTATTTTTAATGGATCAACGGGATTGATTCAATTAAATTGAACGGTAATTGACCGTGAGAACGAGCGTGTTCAGCCGCATTGAACTGCCGGTGTGTCTATTTTGACTATTTTGAGGTTAGAATCAAAACCGAACCGCTCGTTACATTTAAAATTTTTGTGAATTAGTGTTTTTGGGCAGTCGGTACAGTGCACCCAAAGACGGAAAAGAATCTCCAGTAGCTAAATATCTTAAAACTACTTGTAATTTGAGTCTTGCTGAAAGAGCGTCCCTTAATGGAGGATTTTTTTCTGTATCAAGGGTGACACTTACTGTAGAAGTTGTTCAAATTTTTCATCGGTCATTCTTGAGAGGTTCCTATAAGCATCCTGGTCACCTGTTCCCCATTCTTTTATCAGCTTCACAGAAGCACCTTCATATATACGTTGTTTTATCCATGGTCTAACCCACCATCGACGAGGTTTTCTATTTTTCCTGTTTTTTATCGCGATTTTTAAATACTCACAGAAAATAGGAACACCGGCACGCAGAATTTTCCTCTTTGCAGCCATTTTTAAAACACAGTAGATCTTCAATGTTATTGAAAAATGTGAACAAATTTTCCATTCCATTCTATGTTCAATCCTCTAGATTCAATAATACTGATCCATGAAATGGCCTAGTGAGAACCCGGCTATATAATCAAATACTTAGTCAATTTCTATCATTGGAGTGAAAGCTTGGTAGAATTTCCAAATTGAAAGAATTTATGCAGGAATACCAATACCTTCTACATATGACACCTTTTTCTTCTGTGCCTAACCAAAAAGTGTACTATTCTCCACATCACGACGTGTTACGTGAGGATAGTAGGTACAACAACAAAGCTAAGAGTGATATTCAATAGTTCAGCCATTTCCAGTTCCAGGCTCTCATACAATTCGCTTTAAATAATTAGTCCGGTGGTTCAGGATGACTTAGTATCAATTGTCATGAGATTCTGACAACACCAAATTGTCTTTACTGCCGACATTTGCAAAATGTATCGTCAGATACAAATGAAAGAGGACTTTATAGTTGATTCTTTGGCGTTCGGACCCAAAGGATGAAATTAAAATATTCTTTCTTAACACAGTACCGTACGGAACTGCAAGTGCACCGTGTTGAAAATCATACTTCGAATCCTCTCGCTGCTCACTGCTCAGGTTATTGCAAGGGATTTTTATGTCGATGATATTCTTTCGGGTGCTGATTCAGTCGAAGGCGCAGGGCGCAGTGCAGTTATGTAGGAACGTTTCGAGCATTTCGCCCCTATACGATAAAGTAAAATCGTGTCTTACCCTGAATAATGACATGTCATTATTCTGGTTTGATTCCACTGTGGCACCACCTGGTTGCGCTTTTCTCCAGCTAATTTACAAGTTTTCGTGGGTAATCGTGTTTCCACTACCCAAAACCTGACGCCAATCAAAAGCTGGAGACACGTTCTAACTGAATTCAGTCCAGCAAATATTCTGTCAAGAGGAATGTCTCCAAGAAACCTAATTACTTCTTCTATGAGTAGGTAGTATATAGGCGTTCTGGATCAAAACAGCGACGAGACAAAAAGACACTCCCCCTACCACTCAAGATACAACCATCCCCCTATCGCACCCTCTGTGGATCCCTATCCCAGCTACGGTCGAAAGAGACACACACAGCAACCCTACCGCGCCTTGTACCCCCCTACCACTCAAGATACAACCATTCCCCTATATACGGAACCCTGGATTCTCCTAGACATCCTGTATCCCCTTACCGGGTCACTAGAGATTCTAAATACAACCATCTACCCCAGCCCAGTATTTCCCTATCGCATTCTCAAAAAAATACATAGTATCCCTCCACCGCAATTTTCCTGTAATTACCCTCCTAGTTTCGATCTCAAGCATTCCCCCTTCCAAGTCAGGTGAAAACCAGCACAAAACCAGTGAAAAACCAGCATGAAACCAGTGAAAACCAGCACAAAACCAGCATAAAACCAGTAAAACCAGCATGAAAGCAGTGAAAACCAGCACAAAATCCAGAACAAAACCACCAAAATTGAGCACACAAAACCAGCAAAATTCAGCATAAAATATAGGGGGATGGTTGTGTAGTTGTGTCGTATCTTGAGAGGTAGAAGGATAGAGGGCAGCGATAGGGGGATACAGGGTGGGAGGATGGTTGTGTGTAGAATCTCGAGTGACCCGGTAGGGGCATCCAGGGCGCGGTAGAACAATACAGGGCGCGGTAGGGGAATGGTTCTATCTTGAGTGTTAGGGGGAGTGTCTCTTTGCCTCGTGTCTGTTTTCATCCAGAACGCCTATATACTACCTACTTCTATGTGGTTCTATGGACCAGCTTGGCTCAAGATGTCCTTTGACGAATGGCCTGCTGATATTTCCGAGAGAAAGCTCCTGCCCATTGAGAAGTTTCCAGAAATTCGTAACACTTCTTATAGCTTTGTTGAAACTCTTCATTTTCACGAATTAACAGAGCAGCTGCATATATGCTCAGATTTGTGCATAACTGCAAATAAATAAGGAAAAACGTAAAACAAAAAAGTGGATCATTAACTGTTCTCGCTGCGAAATGCTTGTGAGCTTTTATTGAAGCTTGCTCAAACTGAGTCTTTTCGTGTTGAACAACGTGATCTCAAAAAAACAGGTTCTGTATCCAACAAAAGTAGGCTAATCAGCTTAACACCCTTCATGGATGAAAAGGACATTATAAGAGTAGGTGGTAGGTTGAAGCTCTCCTCCTATTCATTTACTACGAAACATCTTGTCATACTAGCTCAAAAATACCATTTTGCAACCCTCATATTTAGACATGAGCATAAAAATTTGCTTTATGGTGAGCCTCAATTACTTTTGTCTCACATTCGACAAAACTATTGGCCAATTTCTGGCATAGATGTAACCAAGATAACTGTGCGAGAATGTGTAATTTGTATCCGTTTCAATTCTAAGGTTTGCAATCCTCCTAAGGGAAATTTGCCAAGAGTCAGAACCTCCCCCAGTTTGCCATTTTCCAACGTTGGAGTTGACTATGCAGGTCCATTCTCAATTAAGGTTCGAAAGGGGCCTGGGTGCAAGGTCTCTAAATGTTACATAGCTCTTTTCATTTGTCTCGTAAGAAAGGCTGTACATCTTGAGACTGTCTCAGACCTGAATACAGCATCCTTTTTGGAAACATTTAAACGATTTATTGCGCGACGGGGAAAAGCGTGATAATGGCACCAACTTTGCAGGAAAAATGTGGTGCTAGCATTAACATAGAGTGGCACTTCATTCAGCCTATTCACCCCATCATGGTTGCTTATGGGAGGCTGGCATACTAGGCAGCGAAATTTCATTTAAAGCAGGTTTTATCGTTTTATCCACCGTTACATTAACTGTGTTAAGTTCACGGAAGAGAAATTCATAATTACAGTAATTCATGATCTGCAGAAAAATTATAAGCCTAAAAAGGTCAAAAACATATAAAAGCTCTAACTGAAATTGAAAACCGTAAACTCCAAAACAACACAATCTATTATTATTTGCATTAATCATCCTAACTAATATAAATAAATCATGTTCATCGTTCCATCGGCATTTTTCTGAGTATCCAAAACGCTCTGTTGCCTCACCAATTTTTTCATCGAAATTCTTCGCCTTGGCTCAAGAGGCGACTCCAACGGAGTCGCTTCAGTCGGTTTTTCCACTGAACTCATTTCCAAATCTTCGTAAGAACCAGCAACAGATGGAGATGGCCTAGAAAGAATCAACTTACTTTTATGAGATAATCTACAGTGGTAGGTACTTACTGAGCAGGTACGCATTTAAAACAATCGTCCCAGCTAAAATATTTACCAAACTCTTCGCCTTCTTCCAAAGTTTGTGGTAATCGATGGTTAAGGGTTTCTGGTAGCCTCAACCCGCACAAACCACCAAAAAATGATATTATCCCCATAATGATTATGGGTAAAACTAAAACATCAGAACCCTGTAATAAGAAGCGAAATGAAATTCAATTTTTACAGCTTCCAAAGCGTACCAAATAAGTTACAAAAGGTATTATAATCAATCCAACACCAGCAATATAAGCTGATACTCCAATCCCCAATCCTCTTATAGCTGTAGGATATAGTTCACCAGCAAACGGATAAATAATAAAAAACGAGGCCGAAATTGTGGATTTGGACAATAAAAATAGCACCAGAGTTGCTACTTCGTTCTCTAAAATAAAAAAAATCAGTCAGCATCAATATACATATTATAAATCAAGATTACTACCGCTTGGAATTAATACTGTAGTTATACAGCAACATCCGCTCAGCATCATGCACAAGCAAAGGGGCCAACGTCTGCCCCATTTGTCAATGAGCAGCCAGGAGGCTACGTAGCTGGGTATTTCGACTGCTGACGACAGCAAGAAGCTGAGGTACTGATTGCTGCCTAGTGATGGACCGTAGTAACTTAGGCCAACGTAAACCTAAGAGAAAATGAGTTATGATATTACTCAGCAACTGTTTTTGGCACACTCTCTAATAGAAACTTGAAATTTTTATGACTCAATACTTTCGCTCTTATTGTAACCCAAGATTCTGAAAATTTGTTTTAAAATTCTGAAGACTCACAAAGACTCAAAATTCTTGGATCAAAATTAAAAACTCTGATACTCTGAAAAGTCAAGATGCAAAAAAAAAAAGATTTTGATAATACTAATTACTGTAATGATTCTGTTGACTTACGACTCAAGATCAAAAATTATTCTTGGCTCTTAGACTCAGATGCTCTATAATTCAAAATTCTGATAACCTTAAGTGATAATAATGCTTTTCAACTTGAGATTTGGAAGATCAACTACTTAAAAACTCAAAATTATTCTCAGCTTCAGATTCAGTGCTCTAAAACTCAATGTTGATGATGTCAATTCTTACCATATTATTAGCAAACCAATTAAGTGTAATCAGAATAGTCTTGAGCCTCATGTTGGGCGTCCCACACAAGTCAAACAACCCCAAATTCTTATTCAGAGCCTCCTCCTCGCTCGTGGTCCTTTTATTAGTCATTTTTTGTTTCAGCTGCTGCTTAAAGCTGGCCGGAATTTCCTTGTTGTTGGTTTTAGCCAAAGATTCTAGAATAGTCGAGGCCTCCTCGAATTTGCCTTTCGCTAAAAGCCATCTGGGGCTTTCTGGCAACACGAACCAATAAAAGTAGTACAGTATAAACGGTACTGATGTTACCAAGGACAAGTACACCCAGTTGCGTACCATGTAAGTAATGCCTGCCAGCATTATGAGGCCTACAGTGTAGAACAGGCACGTTAATACTGTAATAAATGATCTATAATTTGGACCAACCAATTCTAGAGCTAAAAAATATTCAATCATTATCATTAGTCTAATAAATTAAGAAATTCTTACATATTATGAAAGGGATTTGGTAAATGGCAGGTATAGTGAGGCCTACAATGAGTCTGCTACCGGCCCACCACCAAAAATCCGGGGACAAGGCCGTCATTATGCCACCAACGATCAGTGTAGTGAGGCAAATAAAGAAGGTCTTTTTCCTGCCGATCCTGTCGTTTAGATATCCGAAAAAATAGACTCCGAATGGGCCTCCGATGTTGAGCGCTACCAGGCCGTATGTTGGGTAAATGTCTTTTTCGCATACAAGATCGTACTAAAATAATAATTGGCTCAACAAATAGTGTTAACAAACAACATGGCGCAGTCAGTAGGATCTTATATGTCAACCTTTCCAATAACTGTTTCGTAAGGCCCCATAGTTAAATCCAGGATTTCTGAGTCTAAATAGGTACTTACATCGATGACTATACTAGAATAAATCACGCTGGTATCATATTCATAACCATCTTTGCAACTCTCAATGGGCCACACAGTTTTATTCGAATCTCTCTGATACCCATTATCAATTTCCCTCAACAATTCCGTATAATTAATCGCGTACCGTTGACATTGAACAAATGTGTTGTTTATTTTCGGTATCGACCAGTTTTTTCGTTCTTCTACCTGCATATTGATACAAAAAAAAATATATATATTTGTGTAAAAAAAGGTAAGTTAGGTACTGACTGTTAAATTGTTTAGTTCTGGTACTCGGCACCAATAATCCGGTACGTCGGTCATGAAGAGCTGGTTGAAAGCGCCGAAACCGCAAGGAAAGCAGGCCGGTAGGCAGATCAGCCACAGCATCAGTTTTTGGTATTTGCCGAACTCGCCAATTTGCGGTAGGATGTCATCCAAGTCCATTAACTCCTTGAAAATAACTTTTATCTTCATTGTCTAGTAATGTATTACAACATAAAAATATCAGCAAAATATAAAAAAAAACCTAGTGAATCGTTCTTTGACCAGGTAGGTACTCATGCTGTTGATGCTATATCAGAAGAAGACGGCATTTACTTTTGTAAGTTTCTGTGATGTTCTAAATTTTTGTGGTTTTCCTAAATTTTTATGATTTTCATAGGTAAGTACCCATATTTGAGACTTGAATTTTTTGTGGCTTAAACTCAATGGTATTGCTCTCGTTGTAGCGAGTCAATAGGTACCCAATATTCTGAAGATTTGCAGGGTTCAAGATTCTAAAGACTTACAAAATTATGATACCTACTTTGAAAATTCAAGATTCAAGATTAATTATTTTGATAACTGATTACTGTAAAGATCTAGTTAAATTCTAAAATCTAGTAAAATTTGAAATTATTCTTGGCTTTAGACTCAGAGCCTGATGCTCGATCTCTATAATTCAAGATTTTGATAACTAACTTTTGTGATTATCGTAAATTTTTCATGGTTTTCGTCATTTTTAGTGATTTTACAAATTTTTGTACTTAAATTTTTATGATTTTCTTGAATTTACAGATTACAATCATAAAATTCACAAGATTACAAATGCAAGTACGACATCTCATGGACATCTTCAAAACAACGACTTTTTTGGTCTTCAGACGTAATGCAAACCTAAAAAAGACGTTTTTAAGACTTTTTTCGTCTGTGGTGCTATTGGGAAGACCCAATCAATAGATTCAGAACATCGGAAATCGAAGGAAAAATGGACCTGATTATTGTCACATAAGCAGACTACAGAGACCAGGGCTGAGATTACGACAAGTAGAATTCCACTTTCATGACGTCAATAACGACCTATTTATCGCGTACAGTACAGGCGATGATGACGGATGCTAGGCAACCTGACGTCATGAAAGTAGAATTCTAGTAGAATTCTACTTGTTGTGATTCCAGCCCAGAAAGAGAAGACAAAGCTCAGAAGGTAGGTATGATCATTTCTTCAGCAGGATTCAAAAAAATATTTAAAACAAATACTCCTGAAAGAGTAAAGGAATTTCGATTATCATAATATATAAAAAATGATAAAAGCATAATATATCTTCATGGGAGGCAGTTTCCCAGATAGCAAAAGTGTCAGTAACTTCCAAAGTATGCCATTTAAAAGTCCTTGATATTCCCGGGGATATATATACAGAGTGATTCAAAAGTAAACGGCATCCTTTCGGGGGCGTATTCCTTGCATAAAAATAAGACAAAAAGTTCCTATTAACATGGGTCCGGAAATGCTTCCTAAGGTAGCTTGTATACATTATACCTAGTGTTCAATTTTGTCTACGCGCCCTGTATATAGTTGTAGGTTAAATTGGGTATTTAGGATTTTAAATTATATTTGGGAATGGAAATTGATTAGTTTTTCTTTATTTTTGTTTTCTCTTATTCTAATTGAATTGCGCGTGCTCTATGTCTAAGAATGATACGGCTTTGCTAAATTTGACTTCTAAAAATGCGCGCGTTAAAACACTGAAACGGGTACCGGAAATGTCCTCACAGTTCCTGCCGACAAGTGTAAACTAGTTGCCAAAAACACTTCGCCCGCTTCGTGTGGTTCGAGAAAATAGACCCGCGGTTTTTCGTTTGCCGCGGCCGGTTGAATCAAGACGGTTTCGTTGCACTCCTACGCATTGAACCTGAACTTCCTGAATGAGCTGGCCAGCTGAGTCGAGTTTGGAAGTAGAGCAAGGTAAGGAGAAAAAATATCCTTTTCAGTTTCGATATCTTTCAATTTCATTTTGAAATCTTTCATCGATCACGATTTTATCAGCAACCTGTGGATTTTCCAGTTTTAATTTCGCACACCTAGAATAATTTTGTTATAAAACCTCTCATACTGAGTAGGTATCTGATGAAAAGAAGTCCCATGGAGGTTACAGGAGGAAATTATCCTAAAGTTGTGTGAACAAAACTCCTACGAATGTTCAAAGAGAACTCCTAGGGATAATCAGATAAGAATTCCCTGGAACGTTTGGATGGACATGGGATTTGAAACGAGAGTCCTCAGGATGTAACAAAGGTATCCTAGACAAGTCGTTCGTGGACGGCCTGCGAAAATTCCGAAACGCTCAGACCTAGATGGGCTTTGAAACATTTCCAGATTAGCCTTTAGCGGACGTTCTCAGGATTTCTAGTCTGGGATGTCCTGGGGACGACCTGAAAATTTTAACTATTACCGGCTCTTGATTATATGGAAAAATCACCCATAGCAACTCGAGAGTCGGGTATAATGTAATAATCAAAAATTGAACTATGACCGGCACTTGATTGTCTAGAAAAGTTATTGAGCTAAGCCCGGCTCTCGAGTACTCGAGAGCCGGTAATAATCAAAATTTGCCTTTCAAAGTAAAATTGGGAGCTCTAGAAAATTTCCAGCTAATAAAGTGGCGGTATTAATCAAAATTTGAATTATTACCGGTTCATAATTGTTTAGAAAAATTACCCAGCAACCAGCAACACAAGAGCCGGTAATAATCAAAATTTGAACTATTACCGGCTCTTGATTGTTTAAAAGAAATATCGAGTGACTCAAGAGCCGGTTATACACAATATTTGAACTATTACAAGCTCTGTAACCATTAAGACACCAGAGCACCCTCTACATCGGTAGAAAACACCCAATGACACCGGTCCATGACCAGTCGAGAAAAAAAAGGTGTAAAAGTCATTGTCATCGAAACCGTTAGCGTTCTCAACACGTATTTTCTACTTCAGAAATCTTTATTGCTATATTTTTGCCTTTTGTTCAATTAGTACAGTATTTGGAATAGATATTCGGGAATTTAATTAATTAACAGGTACCGTATTACATTTTATCCCAGTGCACTCCTGATCAAAACACACCAGTTAAAGTGGCGCCTAACGTGGGGCAAGTTAAAAATCAAGTTTATTTTGACTGTACTCTTGTTGACTAGATAGATTTATGAATTTTTCCTGTGAATTTTTCGATTGTGGTCATAAACCATCTCACCAGCTTCACCAAGGACACCAATTTCATGCACTTACGTTGTCGGATGTCGAAAAGCACTGAATCTAATAAAATGGAGAATAACGAAGACAATCATGATAATGATATTATTCAACAAGTAGTAATGTCGACAGAAATGTTACAAACTCTTATACAGAGCCTTACTATAAATCAAAATGCCAATTTAAATAATTCAGAGCGAGGTAATTTTGCCAAATGCACAGTTCGTTTTGATGGTTCATGTAGCAGTGATGTGAATACGTTTATTGATACCATCCTTATTTATAAAGACTGCGTGAATGTTTCTGAAAATAATGCTCTCAAGGGTTTTCCTATGCTTCTAAAAGGTCAAGCTGCAATATGGTGGCAAGGAGTGAAATCCAGTGTTGTTACATTTGATGATCGTATATGTGCATTACGAAATGCTTTTGGAAAAAAAAAAACTTCCACATCAACTATATCGTGAGTTGTTTTCTAAAGAACAAGGTAATGAAGAGAAAATTGAAATTTTTGTAAGCCGATGTCGAGCCATTTTCTCCAAATTTCCAATTAATTACCAGGTTTCTGCAATTGGTCAGTTAGATATGGTTTATGGTCTATTGAACTACAATATTAGAAAGGGAGTTCCTCGAGAGAATGTTGATCATTTCAATGAGCTTATTCAAAAAGGTCGAACTGTCGAACTACAGAAATCACTCTACTGGAAAACTCACGATTCTGTTAAATCGAGCCCCCACAAAGAAGCTAAAACAGAAGGGAAGAAGTCTTCATTGAAATGTGTTTATTGCAAAAATTATGGTCACATCAAAGAGGATTGTAGAAAATTGAAACAATTGAAACAAAACTCTAGACTGGAAGAAACAGGTCGGAAGTCAGAAGATCCGCAAGAAAAAAAAAATGTTTCTTCGGCAATTTCTCGCTACGATTGTGGAAAACAAGGTTACATCAAAAGCAACTGTCCAAATTGTCGAAAATCAGGTTCTTCTAGTTATACTTCATCAGGCCATACGTTCACCACAAGTGCTAAAGCTGCTGAATTCTTCTATCATTCTTCAGATGTTGATTCTCAAATTAAACCTATGGTTTCAGTCAATATTCTTGGTCATACTGGTCTTCCCTGTTTGGATACAGGAGCAAAGCGTAGCCTAACTGGTGCTGCGCTTATGAAACTTCTCTTGAAAGAAAACGCTCCTTATATTCAACAACAATTGTTGATTAAACTTGCAGATGGCATAGAGAGGACTGTAACTTCTCTAGTTTTTAATGTTGAAATCATTCTGAATGATAAAATTATTTCAACATCACTTGTTGCCATTCCAGAACATATCAATAGTAGGACTTTACTTGGTTTAGACTTCATTGAACTTGCCAATATTGTGAATTGTGATGGACATTCCTCATGGACAATGGTATTATGCTGAAACTCCACAATTTTCGTATTTATTTGAAGATGAGACTAATTATGTAATAACTACTGCGGAATCTACTTCTACTCCAATGTTTTCTGTACAACTGAATGCATCACAATTGAGGGAAAATGAAGGTGTACAACTAAGCTAACCAGAAAAGCAACAGATTGAATTCTCACTGCACCAATATGCTGAATTATTCACATCCGGTACTGAGCCAACATCATATGCAGAACATACAGTAAAACTAACTGATGATATTCCAATTTCTGTACCACCTTATCGGATGTCTGAACAAAACAAAAACATATTGAGGGCAGAACTTGATACGCTTCTGAAAGATGGAATCATAGAAGAATGCGAATCCCCGTATGCTGCACCAGTTGTTCTAAACCTGATAGTAGTATTCGCCTTTGTGTCAATTATCAACGCCTAAATGAGAAAACAGTTTCCGATAAATACCCACTTCCTAGGATTGATGATCTATTACACACTGCAAAACAAACAAAGTATATGACCACTCTTGATTTAAAAACGGGAAACCATCAAGTCTATGTCCGCGAATCTGATCAAGATAAAACAGCATTTATTTCCCCATTCGGAATTTTCCGTTATACGAGGATGCCATTTGGAATGAAAAATGCACCCTCCATCTTTCCAAAGACTCATTGATCGATTCAAATCCGGACTCCAAGATTTGACCATATTAGCTAATATAGACGATTTGATTGTGTTATCCAGAAATTACCAAGAACACCTTTCTGATTTACAACGCGTTTTTGACCAACTTGTAGCTTTCAAGCTTCACCTCAATCGATCCAAATGCCATTTTATGTGCTCCTCTGTGAAGTATTTGGGACACGTAATTACACCACAAGGAATCCAACCAGATCCTTCTAAAATAACCGCTATTATGGAGAGACCACCTCCCAAAAATGTGAAAGAGCTTTTGTCCAAACATGTTCTTGGTTCCAGAGATTAATTTCTTCATTTGCAGAAGTTTCAAAGCCCTTAACCTCCTTAAACAGGAAGAACAAGATTCTTTCGACCTTGTAAAACAACTTTTGACTACTAATCCCATACTCCGACAGGCTGATAGTACATTGCCGCCTTATATACTCGAAAATGATGCTAGTTCATACGCTTTAGGGGCAGTTTTACTCCAAGGGGAGAAGGCCGATGAAAGACCTGTTGAATATGCAAGCCGATTACTCACACTTGCTGAGATGAACTATCACACTACAGAAAGAGAAGCTCTAACAGTTGTGTGGGCTGTGGAGAAATTTAGAGGCTACCTGGATGGAGCTAAATTCATTACCCAGACTGACCACCAGCCATTGAAGTGGTTAATGTATTTAAAATCACCTGGTAGCCGATTAGCTCGATGGGCTTTGTCTTTACAGGCTGGTAACATGAGAATTGAATATACACCTGGAAAGGTAAATGTAGTGGCTGATACTTTATCCCGGCCACAACTAGAAACGTCACAGACAGAGGTTAATGAAGTTATTGTTGATTTGCCCAGAAAAAAAAAGAAGACATTAGAAGTAAACAGTTAGAAGATCCGGATGTATTAAAAATAATTTTTTGTTTCGAATCACCGGATCCTGAATCAGTGGAATTTAAGACGTGGACTGACCGCGGTTACATTATGACCGAAGGAATCTTGTATCGCTATGATCCTGAGAGTGAGACCCAAGAAGAAATACAATTATTGGTACCAAAAAGCATAATTTCTGAAATTCTAGAAGAATATCACGATTCCCCCTTAGCTGCTCATTATGGCATTTATAAAATCACATAACGAATACGTTTCAGGAATGAGAAAAAGTGTTGCCGAACATGTGTTCAGCTGTATTGAATGTCAGAGATATAAAGTGAGAAATCTTAAACCTGCTGGTTTAATACAAACACCTGCAATGACCAAGCGATTTGAAGTAATATCTATAGATCTCTTTGGATCTCTTCCTGAAACCGATACTGGTGAAAAATGGATCTTTATAATCGAAGACACTGCCAGCAGATGGATAGAAATATTTCCGCACGCACATGGCTACTGCCAAAGCTTGTGCGCAAACTCTTGTTGATAAGGTGATACTCAGATATGGAGTTCCCCGAAGGGTTACCAGCGACAATGGAGTGCAATTTGTTAGTGAAACTATGCAGTATGTAATACATTATCTTGGTTTTCAACAGCACTTAATACCTGTGTATCATACCGAGTCTAATCCTGTGGAACGGAAAAACCGCGACTTGAAAATCCAACTATCACTTCTAGTAGGAGGTTGTCACACTCAATGGAAGAATAAACTACCCTCCGTGCGTTTTGTTATGAACTCCGCAAGATGTGACAGTACTGGATATACCCCAGCCTATTTAACATTTGGACGAGAGCTCCGCACACCCGATGATGTACAAAGGGACATGAGAGCTATCACTGAAAGTGAAAATTTCATTCCTCAAGTTACCCCTTATTCGATAAATATTGCTAAAACCTTGAGAGAAGCAAGAGAGTTCCATGAAAAGTCCCAAGATAAATGAAAACATTAGGCTGACCAAAGGAGAAGAACTATTCCCTATTACAAATAGGGAGATCGAGTGATGATGGTGGATACACACCCAATTAGCAAAGCCAAATATGCCTATACTTCAAAATTTGCTCCACGACGTGATGGTCCATATGGTTACTAAGGTTGTCACTCCAACAGAACAACAATTGAAGTTAAACCTATAAAGCCAACTGAAGGTCCCACCATCAAATTGCATACGTCAGCTATGGCACCTTATGTGGGAAAAGGAGAAATTCCAACACCAGTACGACCTATACGCCTACGTGGAAAACCCATGAGAAGCCGCCTTATTGAAACTGATAATGATAATATACCCGAAGGTGACGAGGCCATTCCTCAGAAAAACACAGATATACTGCATGCTGATGACAATGAGAGTTCTAACGGAAAAAAAATGAAAATGACGATGAGTCCAGATTAGATGGACGACCCAGACGCCGCATTAAAGCTCTAACTTGTTTATGTGGCGATCATACATCAAAAATTAACTTGGAGTATCCCCGAGGACGTAGGGAAACTCCAAAAGGGGAGATTGTAACCATTAAGACACCAAAGCACCCTCTACCTCGGTAGAAAACACCCAATGACACCTGTGACACCGGTCCATGACCAATCGAGAAAATTGCTATGTTTTTGCTTTTTGTTCGCAATTAGTACAGTATTTGAAATAAATATTCGGGAATTTAGTTAATCAACGTGTAGGCACCGTATTACATTTTTTCCTAGTACACTCCTCATCAAAACACTCCAGTTAAAGCTCTTCATTGTTTAGAAAAATTACTCAGCAACTCATGAGTCGGTAATAATCAAAATTTGAACTATTATAAGCTCTTCATTGTCTAGAAAAATTACTGAGCGACTCGCAACAGCCGGTAATAATCAAAATTTAAACTATTAACCGCCTCTTGATTGTCTAGAGAAATTCCTCAGCAAGTCAAGAGTCAAGAGCCGATAATAATCAAAATTTGAATTATTACCTGCCACAGCCTCTACCTGCTCTTGATTGTCTGGAAAAATTATCGAACGACTTGAGAGCAGGTAATGCTCAAAACTTGAACTGTTACAAGCTCTTCATTTTCTAGAAAAATTACTGGGTGACTCATAATTTTTGAAATATATGGAGTGAACGATCGATGATGTCAGATATACCTACTCAAGAATACCCATACGCAAATCAATATGGGAAGGGTGGGATCCAGAGGAGAAAGAGAGGGCGTGGAAATCCAAGGAAAAGCTGGAATAGATGAAGAAATGACTGAAATGAGAGACTGGAGGCTTGGAGGAGGATGCCGGAATAGATGAGGTGATTGGAGATCGGTAATTAGAAGACGGAAGACGCCGTAGAATGTTTAAGGACGATATAATAAGTAGGTAATTATTATAATAAAAAGAAACATCTTAATCTAAATGTTTTCTCTGAATAATTGTATTCCTTTCACACCTAGGAGGAGCTCCGGAACAGCTCCGGAACGTTACGCGCTTATTCTTTTCGAAAAGGGTTTGTTGCACCTAATAAGTTGCACCCCGTATCTCTCCCTTCAAAATCGGGGTCGACTAACACCGGAGCGAGTAGTTCGAGTGTTCCAAACTCTTGAAAGGAATACAACTACAGTGATCCATGATTGTGTAATATTAAGAAAAATAATCTCATTATGTAAATGATTTAAACTTTTAAGTCAATAATATGGATGAGCTGCGAAAGAAACTAATTCGAGTCTGCAAATAGAATAATAAACTATCGTAATTGATAAGCAACAATTGCCAATTGGCTCAATTGCATAATCACGAAAATACAAAATCAATCTATCACTTACGGCCGTCATTTAGGAACCCACTATATCCCACGACACAAATGATAAACCCGAAAAAATTTGCGCATAATTACGATACAGAAAAAGGTGTTTCAAACAAAGAAAATCATCACTATATGGATTTAATTGTGTTATATGGGTCGTGCGTCTCGAATATCCAACTAAAACAATCTCTTAATCCAATTTCTTAAGTGGGCTTCGGTAATTAATATATATTAGAATCTATCAACGCCGCTGGTTTGTGCTTTTATTTGCCATTGTAAAGTGTCGATTAATCATTTATTTATTCATTGCTTTTTGATTATTATTAACAAAACGATTCTGTTTCAAATAAATTCGAATTATCAACAACCTTTCAGGAAAGAATTATGAGGGAATACAATAAAAATTTCTTAAATAAATGGGTTAATATCCAGAAGAATCTTTTATTGAAGTTTATTATTAAATAATTATTATTAACATTTATTTTAGATAACTAACAATTATTATTAATACCGCTAAATTAATACTACACTATAACTATCTCTCTCAGTTCACAATAGTAATCAATTTATAGTAATCTATTTTTTGACTAGCGCCACCTATTGACTTTTATTTTAAACAGCAGTATTTCTAACCTCACTTTTTTTGGGTTGAGTTTTGTTGTAATTTTTAAAATTTTAATGCTAAATAAATATTAATAAAATATCCTAATAATGGCTGGACTTCGTCACGCTCTCAAGTTATTTTCAAATAGCTCTAATGTCTCATATCACTGTACTCGTCGCTTGTTGAACTATTCTGCTATGGCTTATGGTAAGAGTTCAAAGAAAAACCCCTCCTTCTACACAATATCCTAATAATAAATTTATTGTAGATGGTAAAGCTGACCCAGCTGAAACATTTTTCAATGACAAGGTTCAATCCCTTTTAAAATCCTTAACCAGGGTTGACTACAATAAAGTTTTCAAACGAAGAAAACTGGGCGAAAAACACCTGAGCGATCCAGTGTACAAATTCATGACGGAAGAAGAGCTTAAAGAAGCTTTGGAGGTAGCAAAAGAGACGGCCGAAGAGCTCTTACAAATTCCTCCTGTAGTGCGAGTGAGAGACCAAAATGTTAAAGTGCTTTCTAGAGATCCTGCCCTACAAGGTAAACACTAGACTTTTAAAATCTGTTTATAATCATAATAGTTATTTTCAGGTTTAGAAACATCTAGATTAGTTTTCATAGACATCACTTATGGTACTAAAGATTCAGACAGGCTTATTGTTGTAAGAGAACCTGATGGTACTTTACAAGAAGCAGAGTGGCAGTTGAGACAACGAATGAACCAAACCTACTTTCCACAAGATAAAAAATACTTGGAAACTCCAAAAATGTTTGAGGGAGAGTATTTCGAAAGTTTATTGGATAGGCATCAATACGAGTACATTTTGGATAGGGCTTGTATTCAATTTGAACCTGATGATGTCGAGTATCAGAAGGCTGTTACTGTTACCTATCAGCATGTAAATGATAATAATAAATTTGAACTTCTTAGGTAAGTAACTTTGGAGTCATGTTAAAGGGTTTATTTTGAGTAAATGGATACAAAAATATTGTATAACTGAAAATTTGTTGAAAAAGTTTCAGTATAAAAATTCAATATGGCGTGGCAGCCAAGCAAGTTTTTTCGAATATGTGTTTTTATGTGTATTTTAATTATTTTGCTTCGAGTTTTGCTTGCAATTTTGATTTTGATTGTTTAATAAAATATTTGTTGTCTAGGTACGTAAACTCGTTAAAACTCGTAAAAACGTTAACACAATTTTATCTCAGGAACTATAAGTCCAAATGAGCTGAAATTTTCAGGGATTGTAGTCCTCTACTGGAATAAGAATCGCTGAAAATTTTAGCTTTCTATCTATAATAGAAAAAAAGTTATGACCTTCCAAAGTTTTCCAAAATCTAAATCATAACCTTCTTACTAAAACGATGAAATTTCGATTTTTTTTTTTTGTTGAGATTTTGTGTTCTAATGGTGATTTGATATCCCTCGAACTCCATACACCAAGTTATTTCCAGATTTGAAGCCGAAATCTATGAAAAAAGGCACTCAGAAAAATTGAAAAATTGATAAATCACCCCAAATTGCTTAACACAAATTTATCTCACGAACTAAAAGTCTAAATTATTTGAAATTTTCAGGGATTGTAGTCCTCTACTGGAATAAGAATCGCTGAAAATTTTAGCTTTCTATCTATAATAGAAAAAAAGTTATGAAGTTATGACTATAACTTTCCAAAGTTTTAAATCTAAATCATAAGGTAGCTACCTACATTCTTACTAAAACCATGAAATTTCAAAATTTTTGTTGTTGAGATTTAGTGTCCTAATGGTCATTTGATATCCCCCAAACTCCATACACCAAGTTATTCGCAGATTTGAAGCCGAAATCTATGAAAAAAGGCACTCAGAAAAATTGACAATTCACTCCAAATTGCTTAACACGATTTTATCTCAGGAACTATAAGTCCAAATGAGTTGAAGTTTTCAGGGATTGTGGTCCTCTGCTGTAATAAGAATCGCTGAAAATTTCAGCTCTCGAGCTATAATAGAAAAAAAGTTATGACCTTTCAAAGTTTTCCAAAATCTAAATCATCTAACCTTCTTACTAAAACGATGAAATTTCAATTTTTTTTTTGTTGAGATTTTGTGTCCTAATTATCGCCACCTTGAATGTCACATGGTTTGGATTGCCTAATAACTCAATTTCTTGAATTGAGGTTCAAAGTAAGAAGGAAATTCCCTCTCAAATACAAAATTTTGACTGAAAACTTCCTCCATTATTCAATAAATATTTCCTGTACTTCCTCAAAAATTCATCCAAACTACCTTGGATTTCCTCAGACATGCATAAATTGAGCTTCCTTTTCATTCCCTAGATTTCTACAATACCTTCCTTCTTCAAAAGTTCCTGAGCTAGAAGTGAAAACTTTTCATTTGGTTTTCTTGTTTTTAAAGTATTTGGAAACATTGATTATTCATAAAAATTATTTTCTAGATCCACAAGACATTTTGGTTCCTTAACTTTCTTCTTGGTCTGGAACAAAATCATCGACAACTTACTCCTAGACCTTATAGAAACTTTACACATACACGAAGCCCAGGATTTAATTGCAGTCTATTCTCTGGTTCACAAAATTTCATTTGAAGGAGAGCAACCATTGGACCAAATCAAAGATTTCATCAAGAAATCCGCCAATAAAAAAGCTGCCTTGGAATTGGCCATACAGGCTTATGAAGACACTACAGTTGAACGTGCAGCAAGTTTTTGAATAAATAAATTAGATGACCAGTATTTATTGTTTTTTATTTTGGGTAAATTAAACAAAAAACCTCAAGATACATTGAATTATATTTTTCAATCAAATACACAAAACAAAATATTTATTTAAATCAATATGTATGTATATGAATACATTTCACCACTAAAATCCTACCTACTAAAACTACTTTTCACCATCACTGCCTCCAGCTTGAGCTGTAGCAGGCTCATTATTAGTATAATCGTCCCTGTCTTCGCCATCAGACAAAGGACCTTCCTGTCTAGCTGGCTTTTCTTGATCCACCCCAGGAGGACCGTCATCTTGGCCAGGAGCGGGTGGCGCCCCCTCTGAGTACTTGTTAATCTTTTCTTTGTTGACGCTGTCTTCTCTATCGCGAGTTCTCCTGATTGGAGAATCGTCAGAACCCGATCTACTGTACGACCTGCTTCTATCTCTAGACCTGCTCCTGTCATATCTTCTATCTCTGTATCCACCACCACGGTTACCTCCGTACCTTCCTCTTGGGTGTCTACGATTACCTCTATTGTAATCATATGGCCTGCCTCTACCTCTGTAGTTTCTGTTATCGTATCTGTCTCTGTAAAATAAATTTAGTTTAGTTTTTAAATTATTATTAGTCACAATTAGGGCAGCCAGTAGAATAAGGAAATGACATCTTGGACAACAAAGACGAGAAACATTTGTTAAGCGAACATTAAACAGCAACGCATTTGAGCTTGTGCTCAGAGAACCAATCGCAGGATTGATTATCTCTGATCCTCAGAAGATAGCTAACACATTCGCGGATCACTTTGTGAAGGTACACACCAGAGAAAACCTAGTAAATTTTTCATCACTATTGCAGAATACTAGATCTATTGAATCATTAACAACCATAGATATTGCTGAGGAAAAGGTTATTCAAGCAATCTCTACTCTGGGAAGAGAATCTAGTCCAGGCCTGGATGAAATACCGACAATATTTTCAATAAATTGCCAAAGGATGTTGGTTCCAGTGATAACCGGCCTGGTGCAGTCACTAATCACTCCGCAAACTGTGCCACAAGGATGGTCTCAAGCATACATAGTGCCAATCCAAAAAAAAGGAGACAAGCTCAACCCTGGAAATTACAGAGGTATTTTATATTACTAAATTTTACTGTTTTTTGATTGGGAAATCACCCGTTGATAAATAAATAAATAAATTAGCCTCACCTGTGATCTATGCAAGATCATGGAGAAAATAATAGTTCAGGAAATGATATCTTTACTTGTTAAAAACAAGACTATCCCACCCACCTAACACGGATTTCTCACCAACGATCTTCCCAGGCCTGTGGCCAGGTTTTGATAACAGAGGGGGCAACTTAACATTCAGGAGGGGCAGACTTATTTTCATTTTCAGAATTATTAAAAATCACAAGGTAAAAAAACTTCATTTTCAGAAGTTAATAATAACTGATTACAAAATATAAAACCCTAACAACGCAAAGAAATAATAAAAATACATAAAATCGAACTTATAAGGGGCGTAATGATAGAAATCAGTTTAGTTCTGTATTGGATTATCTCGAATTCGTCTGTAAAGAACTTTAATCATTTTTGTCTCAAATATTTGTCTATTCCAGGCTCTTGAGCCCCCTGCCCGTTTTCTTTAGTTTTTCAATTCAAGAACCGGGAATAAGAAAATTATTGAATTTGTCGCGACTTTTTTGTCTATTCCAGGCTCTCAAGCTGAAAAGTTCAAGAATTCATAAACTGTACTCTAACCCTGATGGTTCAAAGAAAGCGCTACAAATGGCCATGGCCTACTAGATTTTTTTAAACTGTCAAAGTTGAGGTGATCTTATTTTGTTGCACTTAGAAATCACCACATAAGAGGGGGTGTAACCTAACGAAACCGCTATAATTGACTGACTACTTAAAATGTCAAAGTTAATGTGTTTTCTTTTCGATGTGCAGCTCAATCATTTTTGTCTCAATTATTTGTCTATTCCAGGCTTTTGATTTCCTCCCTGTTTTCTTTAGTTTTTCAATTCAAGAGCCGGGAATAAGAAAACTATTAATTTTCTCTCGACTCTTGTCTATCCCAGGCTCTCAAGCTGAAAAATTCAAGAATTCATAGGCTGTCCCTGTCTCTGATGGTTCGAAGAAAGCGTTAAAAATGGCCTACTAGAATTGTTTGAACTGTCAAAGTTGAGGTGCTTTCATGTTGCTGCCCCAGACTTATTTGAAAAGTGTGGAGTGAATTTACTCTAAATGACTCTATTTTTGTTGCACTTGGACATCACCACATAAGAGAGGGTGCAACCTAACGAAACCGCTATAATTGACTGACTACTTTAAATGTCAAAGTTAAGGTGTTTTCTTTTCGATGTGGAGCTCAATAATTTTTGTCTCAATTATTTGTCTATTCCAGGCTTTTGATTTCCTTCCTGTTTTCTTTAGTTTTTCAATTCAAGAGCCGGGAATAAGAAAACTATTAATTTTGTCTCGACTCTTGTCTATCCCAGGCTCTCAAGCTGAAAAATTCAAGAATTCATAAGCTGTCTCTGTTCCTGATGGTTAAAAGAAAGCGTTAAAAATGGCCTACTAGAATTGTTTGAACTGTCAAAGTTGAGGTGCTTTCATGTTGCTGCCCAAGACTTATTTGAAAAGTGTGGAGTGCATTTACTCTAAATGACTCTATTTTTGTTGCACTTGGACATCACCACATAAGAGAGGGTGTAAGCTAACGAAACCGCTATAATTGACTGACTACTTAAAATGTCAAAGTCAATGTGTTTTCTTTTCGATGTGGAGCTCAATCATTTTTGTCTCAATTATTTGTCTATTCCAGAGGCCCTTGAGTTCCTCCCTGTTATCTTTAGTTTTTCAATTCAAGAGCCGCGAATAAGAAAACTATTAATTATGTCTCGACTTTTGTCTATTCCAGGCTCTCAAGCTGAAAAATTCAAGAATTCATAGGCTGTCCCTGTCTCTGATGGTTCGAAGAAAGCGTTAAAAATGGCCTACTAGAATTGTTTGAACTGTCAAAGTTGAGGTGCTTTCATGTTGCTGCCCCAGACTTATTTGAAAAGTGTGGAGTGAATTTACTCTAAATGACTCTATTTTTGTTGCACTTGGACATCACCACATAAGAGAGGGTGCAACCTAACGAAACCGCTATAATTGACTGACTACTTTAAATGTCAAAGTTAAGGTGTTTTCTTTTCGATGTGGAGCTCAATAATTTTTGTCTCAATTATTTGTCTATTCCAGGCTTTTGATTTCCTTCCTGTTTTCTTTAGTTTTTCAATTCAAGAGCCGGGAATAAGAAAACTATTAATTTTGTCTCGACTCTTGTCTATCCCAGGCTCTCAAGCTGAAAAATTCAAGAATTCATAAGCTGTCTCTGTTCCTGATGGTTAAAAGAAAGCGTTAAAAATGGCCTACTAGAATTGTTTGAACTGTCAAAGTTGAGGTGCTTTCATGTTGCTGCCCAAGACTTATTTGAAAAGTGTGGAGTAAATTTACTCTAAATGACTTTATTTTTGTTGCACTTGGACATCACCACCACCACATATGAGAGGGTGCACCCTAACGAAACCGCTATAATTGACTGACTACTTAAAATGTCAAAGTTAAGGTGTTTTCATTTCGATGTGGAACACAGTCATTTTTTTCTCAATTATTTGTCTATTCCGGGCTTTTGATCTTCTCCCTGTTTTCTTTAGTTTTTCAATTCAGGAACCGGGAATAAGAAAACTATTAATTTTGCCTCGACTTTTGTCTATTTCAGGCTCTTAAGCTGAAAAATTCAAAAATTCATAAGCTGTCTCTTGTCACAGATAATTCAAAGAAAGCGCTGCAAATAGCCTACTAGCTGTTAAGTTGAGGTGTTCTCGTTTTGCTGCTCGAGAATTATTTGAAAAGTGTGGAGTGAATTTACTCTGATGTGAGTTATTTTTGCTTTGCAGACGAATTTTAAAAAATCAACCAATCAAAGCACAAGACTGACAAATTTCAAATGTCATTAAATTGTTTTTCTAGTCTAGAGTGGGCAACTTTTTCTTTCAGAGCGGGCATTGCCCACTCTGACCCCCTCCTATCTACGGGCCTGGATCTACCACAACCAACTTACTCACTTGCATAAACTCATGGACGAAAGAAGTGTACAGTGGCCATCCAATGGATGTAATGTACCTAGACTATGAGGAGGCATTAGAAAAAGTGGCATTCAAGAGGTTATTATTCAAACACTTTGAAAGCAGGGATGAGCTGCTCGGATGGATAGGCAGTTTTCTTCAAAACCGAACCTTTCAAGTGAGAGCAAATGGGCATTACTCTAAGGAAAACAAGGTCCTTAGTAGGGTGCCACAGGGATCGGTGTTGGGGCCACTGCTGTTTACCGTATACATTAGCGATTTTCATTCTCTTATGAAGACAAAGATAAGTTTTTATGCTGATGACACAAAAATATACTGCAATCCGTGCTTGGAGCATCAGCATCACAACCTTTTAGACGACCTGAAAACACTCGAGAAATGGATCAGCGAATGGCAGCTAACACTTAACCCCGACAAGTGCACTGTACTGTACATTGGACCTAACAATCCAAACATACCTTACAGCTCAAACGGCACTTCCGTGAAGGCTGTCAGCAGAAAGATCTGGGTGTCATTATCTCAAATCACGTAAAATGGGAAGCCCATATTTCTTCAGTTGTCAAGAGGACAAACTCTTTTGTATACCTCATACAGAAAGCTTTTAGTCACAGATCCATCCCCATGATCTTTCGTACAGAGAAAGACTACTGAGATACAACATAACAACTTGGGGACTTCATTGAGATGTACAAAATCTTAAATAACCATTATTCTCCAGATTTGCAACTGGACATTTTCAGTCTAAATACTAACCAGCAACTCCGAGGCCACACCAAGAAGCTGGATAAGGAGAGATGCTCGAAGCTGATCAGAAAGAATTTTCTGACGAATAGGGTTGTCTATCAGTGGAACACCCTTGAGGAAAGCACAGCCAGTGTTCCTTCAAAGAAAGCATTCAAAAACAGACTTGACCGGGACCTGGTTGTGCATTACATGTGACTCATAACAGTGAAAACAAGGACATAACAATACACCAGTAGTCTCATCGGCGTTGCCGCTTACTGCTGATCAAACCTATAATAATAATAAAATTCTTACCTGTTCCAACCGCCTCTTCCTCCTCTATTACCGCCACGATTATCATATCTAGGATTCTGATAACGCGGCTTATAATAAGTGCCTCTATCATTCCTGTTGTTGCCTCTGAAATTACCACCGCCGCGCCTCCTGAATCTCCTATCTCCAGAATAACTCCTGGATCTGGATCTGCTCCGCGAGTAGAAGGATCCTGAACGGGAGCGGCTGCGCGAAGCGTAACTGCGCGATCTCGACCGGTTGTAGCTGCGCGAGCGGCTACGCGAATTGCTGCTGCTGCGCGACCTGGACCCTCTGGATCTGGACCTGCTGCGACGTTTCGGCGATCGGCTGTCCGAACGCGGCCTGCCCGGCGGTTCTGGAGGGCGATTGTTGCCCATGGCTCCTAGCATTTCTTTGCTTTTTTTGATTTCTGGCGGCGTCATCAGACGGAAATTGCCGAATTTGTCCAAGACGACTTGTCCCTGAGGGATTTTCGGGCCGGGCGGGGGCATGGGAGGTGCGAAAAGTTTTGACGGTTTCTTGGGTGAGTCAGATCTTGGTTTAGATGATGACGATTCTTTGATTGCCATTTGTTTGCGGATGCTTAAGCCTTTTTCGGGCGGCGGTAATGGTGGCATAGAGGATTTCTTCATGGATAGGGTTTCTTCGAAGCTGAAAAAAGGATTTTTGATTACAAGGATGACAGTACTTTTTGGTCTTGCAGTTTAAATTAAATGTTGGTGCAACCTCTAGATAGAAGGACACCATTTTTTAGTAAAGCCTAAACTTGTAATCTTGTTTATATGTTTTCAGCTTCATGACAGTTATTAAAACGTCAGATTGTGAAAGTCACAATTGACCTGTCTCGCATAAATAGAAAAAGGGAGCCTAATTGTAATAAATACAAGTTAAAAAGTAATAGAAGAAGGCATGCGCCTCGCGCCTGCAACTTGTAGCTGCAGTGTAGCCAGATTGTATTATTGTAAAGAAGTGTCAAGTGTTCTACATCGCCTTAAAGCAGACAAAAGAAGAGCCATAAAGTGTACGTTAAAATCGTTTGCACTTTTATCTTGTAATGTTTCATCCGGCAACATCGCACAATGATCTGATTTTTCGAGCAGGTAAAGCAATTACAAATGAACAGCCTAAAAGAAATATGAAGCAAGCCCGTAACAAACTTCACTTTCTCCCCTGCTTGCCACAGGCTGCGCGCGCTGATTCAAGTATTACAAGACAGGTCAATTCGATTTTGATGGTAATGGCTCTTTTTCAACTGTGATGCAGAAAAGCAAAGTTTAATTCCAGAAAAGGGAACATGTATTTCAGAATAGGAACTTGTAATTCAATGTAGAGCAACAATAGTTGTTACCTAAAAAGGTAGTAAATGATGTTCAATTACTGTCAAAAGATTAGGCAGTTAACTGAGATTGGGAGCAACAATAATAGTTGGAGATAAAATTTTATGTATTTATTTTACATGGTCATTGGAACAGATACAATATACTTAATTCCCATCAAAATCTGACAACCAAAAATAGATAAATGTTGAAGTCCAGATAGATTCAGAGACAGAGGTTAAATTTATATCAAAATTTAAAGCATATTTTATATAAGTACAGTATAGTTTTTCCAAAGTCAATTGGAACAAGGTGAACATAAATCATAATTGGTGGCTGACTAGTGGCTATGGAAATTTTCAGTGACCAGTCAGCTACCAGTTAGTACCTTGTTCCAATTGAGTTTGGAAATACTATACAAATTATTGAGTTCTAGCCTACGTCTAGTAGATTTTATTATCATTTTTCATTCGTGATAGAAAGTGTGTATGATATTATCGTCTCTACTTAAAAGATTTAACTGACAAGTTCACTGAATCTCAATTCAGTTGAAACAAAATTCATAACAGTTACCTGTACCTATTTCTGGCTCTGATTTTCTCTGGCGGCAACTCGGGCGGCCATTCGGGCGACGGCGGTCGATCCATCAGCTTCTTTTTGGGACGCGGCGGCGGCTGTTGGCTGCCGCCCGCGTGCATCTTCCACTTGCCGCCTCCCGCCGAAGCTGTGGCCTCGGCGACAGCCTGGCGGGCTTTTTGTTCGCGAGTGGGCGACGGCGAGTCCAACATCATGTGATGCTTGGGCGACTCGCTCAAGTCGCTTCTAGAATGGAAATTGTTTAAATGAAACACTGAATAATTATTCAATTTTTGATTGTGTGGAACAATACAAAAGTCATCCTTTACATTGAAAGGTCTCTTCCTAAACCCATACAAACTACTCACAAAAATCTACTCAGTTTATTGTGAATATGAACTATCATAATCCCTAATCCTTCTAATTATTTTTGTAAATATCTGTAGATTCATACTTTTTTTTGAATAGAGTAAATACATAAGTAATAAAAAAAAGTATTTATCTAACCTACTAGGTCTGTTTCTGCAGGAATCAAAACCAGTCCCAACAAATTTCATTCCAGTCAGGAAACTAGTTTCAACCAATGAAATTCGCTCCGACTGGTTTGTGATTTCTGCAGAAACCGAGCTACTATTATGCACACTTCAAACATAATAATCAAATAATTTACCTCTTGCTTTCCTTTTCCAATGCATAATAAGCATTAAGTTTGGATTCCAGTTCCTCCAAATCTGGCAGACTTTCAATAAACCTGCAAATTATTTAGCTTTTTATTTACTTGTGAACTAATGAAATTTTCATTCTCCTCGTCAGTGGTTAATTCACTTATCAAATCAGACAAAAACGAGATAGCGTTTTTTTTCTAATGATAAGGTTACCACGGGTTTTTACTTACACTTGAATAATGAACAGTTTTTGTATCACTTTACTGGGTAGCTATTAATAAAATGTGTGTAATTATTAGTTTCCACTTTAATCCGCATATTTTCATAGGGTATACATTTTTTTAAATCTATTATAATACACCTACAAGTAGAAAACAAAATTAACCTAAAAACTAAAAGTCCAACTCGGCGTAGGTCACAAGTGAATAATAATTATGTATAAATGAATACACATTGTATTAAACTGGAGTGTTTTTAATTTATTTTGCCAATTTTAGCCTTGGTTTTAATATCTATTTAATTGGAAGAAGAAGACACAATGTGTGTTATGAAAATTTTAATCAGTTATTAGATTTCTGTAAGTGATCTTACCTCTTGGAGACCCCAGATTTTTGCAAAAAATATTCATCTTCCTCAGGTGGAACAGTATGTTTCTTCTTCTTTTCCTTGCTCAATTCCTTTTTAATAGCATCCCTCAATTTCTTGTGATCATCCAAATCCAAGTCCAACCCTTTACGCTTCAACTTTTCCTTCTCTTTCTTCTTCTTCTTTTTGCTCTCTTTTTTCACCTTCCTATCTTTCTTCTTTTTTTTCTTCTTATCATCACCTTTACCTTTTTTCCATTTAGCACTCTCCTCCAAAAACTTCCTCAACTGAAAAACCATTTAATTACAAACAAACACTAATCAACCAAAAATCCATTTACCTTTATTTCATAATCAGAATCGTCTTTATTTTCCAATAAAAAGTTCTTCAGCTTCAATTCGTATTCGTCCTGGCCTTTGGGCTTTACAGGAGCCTCAAATCCAAACTCAAAACCGCTCCCAGCGGCCACTGCTGGCTTATTGAAGTTGAAACTGGTCGAAGCCTCTTGAGACTGCGCGTCCATCATTGCCATTCTTTTGCTCAGGGGGCTCAAAGAGTGTTCGCGTTTCTCGCGTTTGGAACGTGCCTTTTTGTGCTTTTTAAAATCGGAATCGCCGCTTGAGGAGCTAGAATCGCTGCTGCTGCTCGAAGAACTGTCAGAGCTATCTCCACTGCCCGAGGAACTTGAACTGGAGCTAGAGCTCGAATGTCTTTGCTTTTTTTTTAGTTTTTTCTTTTCCTTTTTCTTCTTTTTCTTGTCTTTTTTTTCCTCTTCTTCGTTTTTCAAGAGTTGCTTCAGGGCATCATTGACATTTCCGCCAGCTGCGGGTTTGGTTATAGATGGAGGCAAATTGGGCAACAGCAATTCAGTTGGCTCTATCAAATTTTTACTGGTCTGTTTTTCTTTGTTCTTTAAAAACTCTAGGGAATTCTAAAACAAGCCTATTAATAAAAATAATAATTTCATTAGTAAAAACCTTACCTTAGCTTCTTCATGATAAGGGATAATAGTAAGACAACTCTGATAAGCTTTCCTAGCATCATCGATCTTATTTTCCTCTTCGTAGCTGCGTCCTAGTGCAACTAACGTCTCGCCCATATACTTTCTAGCATTTGCGTGGCTAGGATTCAGTTTTAGGGCCGTTTCAAAGTCTTCAATGGCTTTTTGAAAGTTGCCACTGTTGGCGTAGAGGGCGCCACGTGCCACCAATCCTTCAACATTCCTTGGATCGATGTTCAGGGCTTTGTTAAGACATTGAAATGCTTCCACATGTTTGCCAGCTTTGAAATGGTCAATACCGTCAGCCACGTTACGGTAGGCCCATTTGCTGGCTTGTACTTGACGTAATTCGGGAGCGTATTCGTTGTCAGGATATCTCCCTCTGGAAAATTTTAACAATTTTATTTTGTATTTTTGTGGCGTTTTTGTTCAGTATTTTTCTGGTGATGATGATAATAATTCTTACCTCAAAGAATTAACAATTGAAAGGTTCTCATTGATTCCCATTTGGTCGGCCAAATACTGAATGTTGTTGGGATTGTTGAAGCCAATGCTCTTCTCCAAAACGGATTCGAAAGATTCATTTTTATGATCCAGAGATTTTCTGAAAAAGGCAAAATAATCGAACCATTATAGAAAATGTTTGCCAAAAAAAAAAAAAAAACAAATCAGTAAGATTTAAATTACCTTTGCGGAAAAGCATAAAATACATTATAAATCCAAATATTTCATTCATCTTCAATAATTCCTCCATTAAAAAGACTTATTATAATATGGATTTTTTTTTTACACATACACCATTATCATTTTTATACATACCATATTGAGGATCCTCTTTCCCATTTTACAAAATTTATTCTCATTAGGTAAATTGCAACGAAATTTTTGTCAATTCAAATACTGATTTTAATAGGACAAATCGTTTTTCTGCATTTCGTTAATTAAAAATCATCCTATTTTTGTAAATACATTTAATTTGTCATCAAGAGGAGGGTGGTGCTGCGAAAAACACGGCTTTATCAACATTTAGCATCACCAAAATAGAAAATTGTTTGCAATATGGTACATTCATTTTACAAGGCGGCCAACAAGAAAATATTACTTATTTGGTATTTAAACAAGTGGCCGCCCCGTTTTTATTTACTCAATAAATGCCTCACCTGATGTTTTATAGACAGCTTAAATGATTTGATGGACTAATAATACTTATATAATTCAGGTGCATTTTGATGTTACAGTTTTTCCACTGCTATGTTATAGTTATAACGATTTTTTTTTTAATTCCAAATGTGTGTACACTAAGTGTTTCTAAAAATAAAAAACAGCTTAAAAATCAAAATACCGACACCAGCTTCTATGATGGATTTTGCCAAGTAAATCA
Source organism: Ceutorhynchus assimilis (assembly GCA_917834065.1). Taxonomy (NCBI): domain Eukaryota; kingdom Metazoa; phylum Arthropoda; class Insecta; order Coleoptera; family Curculionidae; genus Ceutorhynchus; species Ceutorhynchus assimilis. The sequence continues at coordinate 15,060,766 of OU892281.1, forward strand.
TCTGTTAACAACTTTTATGTTCATTCCAAAAAACCCCTCAATGGTATTTTATGAAGACAGGATTCAACTGAAATCTTAGAAATAAATCCATTCTATGGAAAACAAGTTGATTTTTCAGCCTCGATAGTTTTTGTGTTTGCTTCATCCTAGGATTCCTGTTAGGGTATTTTATCAATAAATTTAAAAAACAAATTATCCCATAAAATTCTGCTTGAAAATATTGATATTGTTGTTCCTATAAAGGATCTTTAAAATTATTTAATCCACATTTCATTGGTTCCATTCAAAGTACATATTATGATTTCTCTGAAAATCTTGGTAAACTAAATTTCTTGCTACATTCAAATCTAGTTTTTCGTCCAATGTTTTTCTTATTATAATCCTTAATCTGATTTCAATGGGAATTTCATGATCAGTTTAACACACATGATGTTCTTGAAGCTTCATGCTCAAGGAATCATTTATTTGAAATTTTCAATTAAATCATTTTCTGTAAACTAAAAACAAAATCTGGCAAAATTGGCAGCACATGGAGTTTCAAAAAATACCAGAGAAAAAAGAACCTGTTCCAAACTGAAAGAAAAGTACAACACGCAACTGAAAAAGATTCAATAAAATAACTTACTTATAAACTGCTGGAAATTCGTCGGTACTGATAAGACCCAATGGGGGGCGATGTTCGGGATCGCCCGGCTTTCTGGTGACGCCCTTCATGCCACAAACCATTTTATCAGTGTCCGCAATGACTTCCAACACTTCGCAACAGACATAGTCGTTCATCATGTAACTGCGCGAGACACCTTTTTTGTCCACGGCCGGAATTACATTTGCCACTGGACAAAATGCCTAAGAAAAAAAAAAAGGGAATTTGTAATAAAAATCTTTACAGAGAAAATCCAATAGCCTGGAATAAACAAAAAGTTACACAAGAAACAAAAATAGAATAGAAAAACAAAATTTCAAAGAATATGTAAAGGTGTAAATTCTTACCTTTACATTGATATCAGCCGCATATTTGACAATACCGTCATTACCCGCGGTACACAAAACCTTCAGCATCATTCCAGATTGCTGTTTGCTCACAATTGTACCCAAAATAAGGTCACCCACTCTAACATTCTGCAACAACCACAACAAAAATATTAGTAAAATACCTCAAAGACTCCAAAACTAAAACTCACCTCAGAGAAAAATATCAACCGCTTCTGTCTATCAGCATTAATATAAGTCTCAAAAGGTGGCGTAACAGCGTACAAATCCTCAGACGCAGGCGGCACCGGATTAGTTCTGTTCATCGAAGGCTGCATGGAAAAAATAGCGTTCGCCTTTTTCACGATAAATTGTTGCAGCTTGAGCCGCTTGCCGCGGTCCTGGAACGACAAGTTCTTCTGGCGCTGGCCGTACACTTGAAAGTTTAAATCTTTGATGTTGCGACGGCTCAGGTCGTTTTCGCCGAACTCGCCCTCCCAGATTTTTTGGAGTTGCTGGCCGTGGAAATTGATCGCTTTGGAGATTAGCTGACTGTTCAGCGCCTCCATGGTGTGGAGCAAACTCCTCGATCAACGTTTTCTGTGGAAAAATGGACCAGTGAAAATTTGCTGGAGATTTTGTCTTTAAGTATTTATTTAGGATTCCCCCCCCCCCCCCCCCAAACTCCAACAAGTAAATTATTATGAAATTTGAAGCCGAAATCTATGAAAAAAATATGTCAGGAAATTGAAAAATTGATAAATTCACCCCAAATTGCTTAACGCGATTTATTTCTGGAACTATAAGTCCAAATGAGCAGAAATTTTCAGGGATTGTAGTCCTCTGCTGGGATAAGAATCGCTGAAAATTTCTGCTTTCTAGCTTTAATAGAAAAAAATTATGATGTTTTTAAGTTTTGAAAAATCTAAATGATAAGGTAGCTGCCTTAGTACTAAAATAGTGAAATTTCCAATTTTTGTATGCTGAGATTTTGTGTCTAAATGATCATTCGGGACCCCCCAAATTCCATACGCTAAATTATTCTGAGATTTGGAGGCAGAAAAAAGGCACTCAGGAAATTGAAAAATTGATAACTTTGCCCCAAATTGCTTAACGCGATTTTATTTCTGGAACTATAAGTCCAAATGAGCTGAAATTTTCAGGGATTGTAGTCCTCTACTGGGATGAGAATCGCTGAAATTTCAGCTTTGTATCTGTAATAGAAAAAAAGTTCCAATTTTTTTTAGGTTTTGAAAAATCTAAATCATAAAGTAGCTGCCTTAGTACTAAAAAGGTGAAATTTCAATTTTTTTTAAGTTGAGATTTTGTGTCTAAATGATCATTCGGGACCCCCCAAACTCCATACACTAAATTATTCTGAGATTTGGAGCCGGGTTCTATGAGAAAGACTCAGAAAATTGAAAATTTGATAAATTCACCCTAAATTGCTTAACACGATTTTATTTCTGGAACTATGAGTCCAAATGAGCTGAAATTTTCAGGGATTGTAGTCCTCCACTAGGATAAGAATCGCTGAAAATTGCAGTTTTCCATCTTAAGGGTGTACGAAAAATAGCGTAAAAGCTCTCTACTACGTAGTATAGGGGACCCTTTGAGTAACCCTGGAAAAATATTTAAAAAAAATCCTCCGCGACCATTCTTGGAAATATAAAGAGGTAAATGTGGAAATTCAACTTCCTTATTTATGATTTTTTATTTTTTTTTCAAATTGCAATATTTTGTAAAAAGTGTTAGGTATCTTTTGTTTATTCATTACACAATGGTTTATAAAAATTTGTTGTTAACCTTTGAAACGCATTATGAAAGTGATGCGCAACCAATTAGAATCGTCGTATGCCATCCCGGCCGAGATGACGTCAAGCGCCATGAAGTCGTCTAACGCTTTTTTTGAATTTTTTGAGGCCCCTAATCCGAGCTCTAATGCTCAAATTCCAAATTTGCAGTAGTCTGGTAAAAGGCGAGATAAAAAGTAGCAAGTGAAAAACTATTTATTTGTGTCTAGTGATTCCAGAGATTCGCGTTTTATCTGTAAAACTTTACATTTTTGTATTTGTTTCTATTCCTTAATTTGTAAAAGTTAAGAGTTGTGAGCTTTTCAAGGTGCTTCTCAAAAATGAAATTAGGAAATATTGACAGGAGAAATTTATCAAATGTGACGTCATCCTGAATATAGAGTAAAAATCCTATATCTTCTTATGAATCAAGAATAAGGTATAAAGCATTGAGAATCAAGGCGTAGGCTCAGGAGTTAGGTAATGCCGGCCTAACACAGTAAATTGTATTTCGGAAAGCGTCAATTGTATTTAAGATTAGTTAATTTTATTTCGGTAACAGTCAATTGTAGTTCAGCTAGATGTATAGGTGAGCCATTATGAATTTTATTTAATAGGTACACTAGGTAGGACATCGATAACATCTGAAAAACATTTGACGAATTCTGAAAAACAATTTACAATTTCGGATCCACAAATAAATAATCTGAAACCCAAAGGACGTTTTCTAAAATACAAGTGACCAAACTGAAATACAAATGACTTTTTCTGAAATATATCTGAAATTGAAATTAAACTCACACAACTGGAATACAATTGGCACATTCTGAATTAGAATTGATGAATCTGACATACAAGTGATACATTTTGAAATAGGTACTTAAGGAAAAGGAAACACAAATGACGTTTTCTGGATTACAATTAACAAAGTTGAAATACAAATAGCACTTTCTGAAATTGAACTTACACAACTGGAATACAATTGACGCATTCTGAACTAGAATTGATGAATCGGGAATACTTATGGAAAAGGTGTAGAATTGATGAATCTGAAATACTTAGACCGAACGCACAATAACAAATACAAGGTACGAGTGACAAGAGACAAAAATATAATAACACGAATATCAATGCTATAACGCAGAATAAATAGATACAGGATACAACTTACTTGCCACGCCAAGATGCAAAATCTCGATTTTTTGGTATTTTGTATCTGTCACTTGTACCTTGTATTTGTCATTGTGTCTTCAGCCTTACGGAAAAGGTGTAGTGATACAGGTATGACTTCAGGGCAAATATTTCCTTGTTGATTAAAAGGCTTTCAAATTCACAATTCACTAGCAAACATTTTATGTACTATTTTCTGAGTCAGCTATTTCTCAAACGCCTATATCACATGCTGTAGTGAAAATAACTCTTAAAGGGGGTGTGATCCAAAAAAACAACTTAAGCTACTTGAATCAAGAGAAAAAATCTAAGATCTCTCGTGAAAACCGCAGTCCTACATTCAAAATAGTTTTCGAAAAAATCCCTTATGAAGACATATTTTGTGGGAGCTTGTGACGTCAGACCGGCTAACCGCCGAAATCGCAAATTCTGTAAAGAACTTAAAAACATGTTTGCAAAGAAAGCCTTCTATTCTGTGGAGGAGTATTTAAACTTTTAATTTTGAATCGGCCGTTCTATGTTGCTAATTACCAGGTTCCTGTTCTTTTGAAACTATTTAATATGTTTTTTTTTTACATAGGTATTTTATAATATTTTTGTTTTTTATTTTATCTAATTGTTTTTATCTTTAAAATTTTAAACTTTAATCACCAATGTGATATTAATTAGATATAGATTTGTGGCAAGAATATTTACCAGGAAATACTGGGAATAATTTGGAAATATCCAGGAATACTAAAGAATACTGGGAATACTTCTAAGTTCACCAAAGTATTCCCAAATATGGGACCTTTCCCTTTTGGTGGTTAACCCCTCGAAAATCTCTAAATCACAACTGGAAAAATTGATCTGACAACATTTTTAATCACCTTCGAGCTTTTCAGGTAATAACACAGGTAGGTATTCAATTTAGGCTGTGTTCGTTTTTGTCAATTTGACAGGCACGTGACTGAATCAGAAAGTTTCAATTTACACAAATTATGTAACTGTCAAAATTTCGGAACAAATTGATGAAAAAGATGACAAAGACGAACACGGCCTTAATTCTGTGAGAAATTGCCAATGACATATTAACACAGATAGACATTACAGTCACAGATTAACATGTCCATTAGATATTGATATATTTAATGTATCTCTTAGACAGTTCAATAGAACAGTAAATGAGTTCCTAAAAAATAGAATTTAAGTTTGTTGTTAAAATAAAATTAAAATAGTTTTTGTTAAGTTTATACCTATGAAATAGATTTTTATGAAATTATTGTAAAAACATTTATTGTTCAAATGTAAATGGTATATCCGTTGAAATAAATAAATAAAAAAATAAAAATAAATGTCCACTCTGACTGGTTTGTGATTTCTGCAGAAGCAGAAACAGACCTAATATCGATATATGAGACACAAGAAGAGGTTTTCATAGAATAGGCAATTTTTCGTCAAGATAACCAAGCATACTTGATTATGCTCAGATGGTATGTGTCAACTGTGACATACTCCCCTTACTTCCCCACCATCGAATTCTGGGATACTCGAGGATCAAGAACTCTTAATTTCTTCTGTGAGAACAGACCGAAAATCACTTTTTCTACATTTAAACTCGACAAAAAAATTAGCTCACTAGCACACCCTGAATCGCAAGCATTCCATCGAGGTCTGTGGGTGACATCATTTATTTATTTATTTATTTATTAATACAGTATCAACAGCACATGCCAATTACAGATACCGAGCTTAAAACTAGTAAACAATAATTATTTGGAATTTAAAATTTACATTGTTACAATCATGAACACTTCACATTAAATTTATGAGGCTTCCTCGGAGCTCTAACAAGCAAAAAATTTTTCAAAAAACAACTATATAATTTAACAATAAAAATAAAACAAACTTGTCTACTCCTGAGCCTGGGAAATAAAAAGTTTCTCACTTATAATTTTAGTAAATTGTCTTAAAGTAATAGTGTTTATATCTATGTCGCTAGCGTAAATATTAAAACAATTGCACATACGGTAAACTGGAGAATTCTTATACAAATTTGTCCTAGGGAAGTCCAAATAAAACATATTTCTCTGTCGGGTGTAGACACGATTTATTGAAAAAGGGAGTTGAGATAAAATATGAGGGCTATTTATATTATTATTTATGAGTTTATAAATGTAAATTAGGCACATTTTTATTCGCCTATTCTCCAGGGAGAGTCTATTAAACAAATTCAAAAGTCTATTATGGTTAAATCCCTGAGGAGGGTAGAAGCCAAACCTTTTCAAAAAAACATACTTTAAGAACTTTCTCTGGACTCGTTCAATAGATTTGCACCATACCTCATATGGGGTGACCAAATTATGCTCCCATATTCCAATCATGGCAACACAAGACTGTCAAATAGCTTAACACATACATCAACATTAAAAAGCTTGGTAGATCTGATAATGAAACCCAATATTCTATGTGCCTCAATAATTTTTGTTACAATATGATCAGTGAAGCCCATGCAATTGTCGAACAGTACTCCCAAGTCCTTTTGAACCGAGTTGGTCACTAATACCTCTTCATTAATTGTATATTGCTTATTAATAACATTTTTCTTTAAAGAAAAAGACATAGAGGAACACTTTTTAGTATTAAGCTTAAAACCATTTATATTACACCACTCAACAACTCTATCCAAATCTGCCTGTAAACAGTCACAATCATCCAGGGTTACTATCTCCAAAAACAATTTGAAGTCATCAGCAAACAATAATGACTTAGAACTCTCTACCACCTGACACACCCCATTGATCGCTATGACAAACAAAAGAGGTCCGAAGTTTGACCCTTATGGCTGGTTTATACAACATTTGCATAGTCGTAATCATAATCATAGTCTTAGTCATAAGAGTTAAAATAATATTTTCTTATGGAACCGTTTATACACAAATCATAATCATAAGCATAAGCATAAGCATAACTCAAAGTTGGCAACTTTTAACTTTATGATTATGACTAAGACGAGATCCAAACTGCGCAAGCGCCATTATCAGCTGATACGGAGAAAAACAATTCAAATCTGCTATTTTAGTTCTGTTTGTATTTAAATTGATCTTGAGTCATTCTAGAGTATTTAAAAAAAAAGGGTCTCCATCGAGCTTCTACATGTCTTTGAATAATGTGACAAAATGCCCTTCCTTCTGCCTTTTTTCATTGATGGGACTCACTTTCCACCTTCTTTGTTTATGGTTTGCGTTTGTTGAAGTGTTTATTAGCAAAACTCAAAAATAAATAGGACAGACCTATCACTTGTATGGTTTTCTTTCGCAGAATTTTAATTTCCACACTTTTTGAAACTTTGAAAAAGTATTAAAAGTGAATAGACGAGTTCGATTTGCAAAAAGTAAACAAATTCTTCCTACAAAAAGTCGGGTTAGAGTTGAATTTATTTTATGCTTATGACATTGTATAAACGCCTTCTAAAATTGTGATTATGATTAAGACTAAGACTAAGACTATGATTATGATTACGACTATGCAAATGTTGTATAAACCAGCCATTAGTCAGTAAAGATGACATCCACTTGCGTTTTATTATTAAAGGAGTCATGCAAATACTGGGAAAAGGATACTAGGTTCGTCAATGTACATTTTTTAGGAAGAAATCCATGTTGGGTCTCACTAAGTTCAAACTAAACCAGATCATAAATCCTGTTGAAAAGGAGTATTTCAAAAATCAAAAAGGAGTATTCAAAAAATCATCACTATAAGCTGCTGATAGTGACGTTGCTTGCAGGCCCAGAATTGGATGGAGAGGGAATTGGGGGAGTATGACACAATTGACACATAACATAGGAGCATAATCAGATTATAGGCAATTTTTGGCGAGGATAATCAAGCATAATCTGATTATGCTGGGTCATGTGATGTGTCAATTGTGTCATACTCCCGTAACTCCCTCTCAACCTAATTCTGGGCATGCGAGTGAAGTCAATATCGTCGGCTTGGTGATGACGTCACCCGCAGACCTTGATGGAATGCTTGCGATTCAAGCTGTGCTAATGAATTAATTTTTTCGTCGATTTTAAATGTAGAAAAGGGTATTTTCGGTCTGTTCTCACAGAAGAATTTAAGTGTTCTTGATCCGAGTCTTGATCCTCGAGTATCCCAGATTTTGAGGGAGGAGGGGAGTATGACACAATTGAGACATCACATAATCCAGCAAAAGATTATGCTCAGTTATCCTCGCGAAAAATTGCCTAATATCGTGACGATAGTTATGAATATCGATAAGCCCTCCTCTACATTAAACAATACGATGTTGCCAAACTGACCGTCGCGATTTCTTAAAACTAAAATGAGGTCAAGGCATAGACCCATTCTGATCACCAAAAACTATTTTAGTACAACTAAAAGTACTATAGGCTGTGGTGCGGACAATAAACTAAAATAAAATCCAGTAATTTAAAGACAATCTTTGGAAATCATCGATAATCTGACAACTCAAATCAAAATAGTGTTGATATGGGTACCTATATTTTTTTTATAATTTCTGTTCTCGAATTTGAAAAAATAAACCCAATTTTGCCCAGTAGTATAAAATATCAGCTAAAACAAGCTCTTGACCGTTTCTACTACAAATATAATAAAAACTTGAAATTTATGGGAAAAAGAAAAATGGCCGCCCGAGTGGCCGCCACAGCTAATGGGTGGTTCAGAATTAAACATTGTTAAAATAGCCATTACAACTCACCTGTCCAATCTCAATTTATCGATTAAAATTAACTCGATAGCAGGGAAAACTAATAAAACAATTAAAATTAAAAATATTAGCGGAAAATCAACATTTTCAACACATTTTCACTTCACACAAAAAACACAAGACAATTCAAGTCAAGAGACAAGAAGAACAAGAAATGGAATGGAAAGGAGGTTGCAACTTTGACTTGACACTTGACATACAGACACACTGTCAGATTTTTATTTTAGTTTTTTAAGTTGGTCACTTTAAGAAGAGTAGAGACTCTAGAGTGGAGGAAACAGTTCCCAATTCAAAATAAACGGAACTATATAAACAAAAATATGCCTAAAAAAAAGCAAATAATGTTCATGTATCAATTTAATCAAAGCTCGGAGTGAACAGTTAAAACCCAACTGATCTGGGGTCATGATTTCCGAAAGCCCCTAGTGCGCCAGCTGACTTTGACAATCAATTTGTAAACAAACTTTCATTCAAACTTTGTACTCAAATCAAAAATGTTTTAATAATTATTTTCTAATTACTATTACCAGAAACATTAATGGGCCAGCCAAGAAGAAAACTTATAACTAGAAAATCAATTTGTAAATATTTATAATAATAATTAATCAAAATGTATTTTCTAAGGCCATCACTTCATGCAGCAAAAAATTGTAAGCCCCACTTCATTAAAAAAAAAGTATAAATTATAAATTAGGCTTGTTTCAGGTATACAGATTCATAGAGTATGCCTGGCAGCGGCAACCCAAACAAGACACTCCAGTTCTTCAATCAAAGATGAAGCCACTGTCTCATTAAGCAATGCTCAAAAACTTAAAAAAGCTGTAACAGAATACGGAACCACAGTCATAGTTTTCCACGTAGGCATCTCACTAATGTCCCTGGGCACTTCTTATGCCTTAGTTTCAACAGGCTTGGATGTGGAACAATTACTAACCACCTTAAAACTGCAAGAGTATGTCAAAGGCAATACTATGCTTGTTTCAAATGCTGGAACCTTCGCAGTGGCTTACGCTATACATAAAGTGTTTGCTCCAGTTAGGATAACAATAACTTTGGGCTCTGTGCCGTTTATTGTCAAGTATTTGAGGAACAAAGGGGTTTTGAAAAAATAGATTTTTTTTTAAATTTTTATTGTAGTTTTAATAACTTACTAACTACTAACTCACAGCCAAATTTATAGAATCTTACAGAATATTGTGCGCTCAATTCAAAATACTGATACTTTTGAGTCAATGCTTGAAAGATAAGTGCGTTTTTTATTTGTGTGACACTTCTATCTTATAATACTCCTAGTGTACCCTGTTGAAGAGAAAAAGAGAATCATTGTAAGTTTTCTTCCAATTTTTAGAAATAGTTCTGTAGCAGCAGTTAAAATTAAGGGTGCTAATTTCATGCCTGGGACTATAGCAAAAAACTTATTCAAATTTGAGTAAATAGAGCAATTTAAAACTTATATGGAACTTAGAATGGAACTCCTGCAATAATAAAGTCCACTTGAGCCGTACCAAAAAACTAAATAAGCTAAAGCTTTCTATTTACTTCCATAATGTTGGTGGGATGAAGTCAAAACTTCGAGACTTTGCTAAGGATGCCGCAGCTTCTTTTTTTGATGTGATCATTATAGTTGAGACTTGATTAACTACAGAATTTAATGATGCCGAGCTTGGTATTCCCAACTATAACATTTATCACTTGGACAGGGAACAAATAACCAATTATGATTTGTGTTAAAAACATGTTGACTTCATTGCTCATTCCATGCATAATGAACACAGTTGAACATGTTTTTGTTCAACTTACATTTGCTAAGGTGATTTGGAGTGGTTTATATTCCACCAAATTTATGCTAACCATTGCAGCAAAGTGGAAAACATAATTCGCAATTACTCTTGTTCATCCGATTGTTTATTTGGTGACTATAATCTGCCCTCCGCTGTTTGGTTCTTGTCAGATGCAGGTGAACAGCTAGTACAATGTTCCAGCAGTTATCCTGCAGAAACAATTCGCGTTTTTGCTTTTTCGGCCTAAAACAGAAGAATCATATCCCAAACCTCCACAACAAATATTTGGATTTAATTTTTTGCTCTGGGGACTCTGATTTTTGCATCAACATAGCTGATGATGCACTTTTTCCTTATAGTTATCATAATAGGAGTTACTGCTGCACACTTCAAGTTAGAGAGAACGAAGACCTGTATTTCTTAAAGTGTTTTGGCTCCTATAAATTGGGAATTAGTACTGGAGGGAAATATTGACATTGCAACCGAAAATTTTTATGCAATATTAGAACAGGCTATCAGCCTATTTGTTCCTCTTAAGAGAGAAATCTCTTCGTCTTTTCCAGTATGGTTCACTAGGAAAGTATAACGGCAAAGATCGATTTTTTTTAAGAGCTGTCTACGTTTTATAGAGAACTCTAATGTGCGTCAAACAAAATTAGCACACCTTAATTTTTCTACTTCTGCTACATTCAAAGAACTATAATGAGCAGCTCTTTTTAAAATGACAAAGATCTATGCACGCTTAAAAAAGGAACTTCAAATATGCCAAAACTGTTACCAGTCTACTAATAAATTACCACTGTTCTCGAAGGTGGTTCAGGTACAGTACTGGCTCTCCTATAATCCCTCTTACTTTTCATCCAACACACCAACCCGATTATAATATACATAAATCCTAGAATCACGTGCAAAACCCCATAAACAAAATACTGTTTCTTGGGCGGCAAAGCGAACCCGATACCGCTGGTGACCACCACCATTGTCAAAATCGTTTGAAATAACAAAGCGAAAAACGTGTTCAGTCCGAAAACTAAACCATAACTATCTTCGTCGATCATTTTAGCAATTTCACTACTGGCTACTGTAATTGTAAGGTGGTAAAGGGCCCCAAAAGCGACATAACAAATGTAGCTGGCTATAATTTGTTCTGCTTGCGAAGCTATGAGCAACATAAAACCTTGTAAAAGTGAGCAACAAGTAAGAGCCAGTTCTCCTCGGGTTGTCCAATCCACCTTCAAAACCCCAGCAGCTAAAGCTCCTAGAAACCCTAGCACAGTTAAAATAGATTCAACTGCGCCATTATAAACAGGTTGATTCGGGTCGTTGACTATAGCAACCCAAAGTGGTTGCATGTAAACTTGAACTTGTATAAAACCGCAAGTAGCCAGCGACCACCACAAAGACCATTTGATTATGTAAACGCTCGAATAAGCACTCCTTAAGTGCCTCCACATAAGTCTAAAAGCTGCCTTAGTTTTGTCTTTGAGCAACAATTGACCGGTGGAGTCTTGGTGAAAGTAAATAGATTTGGTTACTGGCGGTAGAAATAGACACCAGAGCGTAGCTGCAATCATAGCTGAAACAATAGCTTACAGATAGGTGGTTGTTTGCCGTATTAGTTACATTACCTGTGAAAGTAATATAATTCAATTGCCTATAGTCCATCCATCTGAAGGATATTAAAATTTGGCCCAAAATGCCCGAAATCGATCTTCCTGCTAGAATAGCTGCTCTGGTATGAGAAGTCACTTGTTGGTAGTACTCCTTGTCGACTTTGGCGTAAATGTAGGTGAAGTAGGCGACTTCGCAAGCGGCAAATGCACCATAGAAAAACTGAAATCATAATTATTTCAATCTAAGTTTAAAAAGTTTCAAAATCCCATACAGGTTAAAAAACCAGCAAATGATTTAAAATTCAATTAAACCACTGCATTCGAATTGACTCTACCTGCATTGCTACTCAAAATTTTAAATTTATGTACATTTTGTTCCTATATTGCGGCACTCATTACAATGTCTTTGAAATTCTGACAATAATGAAAATTTACAGGGAGCAAATCGAAATGGTTGTGCTTTCTTTTTGATTTTACTGTATTTTTATGGTTTAATGATAAGGCAAGGTCAAACATGCACTACTTGTTAAAAAAAAAATATTTTCCTTGGCCATGAGCATTTTAAATATTTATCCAAAATAGGTAATAAATGGGAAGTAATAAACACGCGATTTGTTTATCTAACAATTACTGGGAAAACAAGTGTTTTATAATATTGATTTGTAATTTTCAGGATGTACAGAAAAAAATTAGATGCATATTGTATCGAGTCAGCAAGAATGACATAAAAATCTCAATCAGATTTGTCTCCTTTTGTTCTAAACTCAAAATTGGGTTGAGAAGAGATTTAAGGGTGATCTAATCTCGATTTTAACTAATCATCCATGAGACAATCCTCACCTTCGATCTGCATAGTTAGACATATCTTGTAGTCGGGACTCAATGTCTTCAAAATGAGACTATAGTTTTGTTAAAAAATATATTACAACTTCATTGTTTTCTTCGCAATTTGCTTCAATGTAAAATCTCACAGCTATGTATTATAAGTAAAAACCTATTACGTTAATGTCAAATTAAGATTTATAGCTACTTAAGCCAATGTCGTACTTCATTGAAGCAGTTATTTTTTTTGTCCAATGAAAACTGACAATGGCACAATAGAAATTTATTGCTTCTTAGTGTATTTTTTTTATTGGATCTATTAATTAATTATAGTGCCTGGTTCAAATTCAAATTTCTAATCAAAAGTTGAAATACCTTAATCTCTGAATAATTTTTTATGTTTAGTTTTTTTATTTAAATGATCATTGAGTACCCCCTAACTCTATACACTAAATTATTCTGAGATTTGAAGCTGGATTAAGAATCGCTAAAAGTTTCAGCTTTCTATCTTGAATAGAGAAAAAGTTATGACCTTTCAAAGTTTTCCAAAACCTTCTTACTAAAACGATGAAATTTCAATACTTTTTTTTACTGAGATTTTGTCGGGGATTTTGTGTGCTTATGGTCCTTTGGGACCCCCTCAACTCCATACATTAAATTATTCTCAGATTTGAAGCCGGAATCTATGAAAAAAGGCACTCAGAAAAATTGAAAAATTACCCCAAATTGCTTAACACGATTTTATTTCTGAAACTATGAGTCCAAATGAGCTAAAACGGGGGATTGTAGTCCTCTACTGGGATAAGAATCGCTGAAAATTTCAGCTTTCTATCTTTAATAGAAAAAAAGTTATGACCTTCCAAAGTTTTCCAAATATAAATCATAAGGTAGCTACAGCGATTCTTATCCCAGTAGAGGACTACAATCCCTGCAAATTTTAGCTCATTTGGACTTACCCGAGGACTTAGGACTTACCTATAGTTTCAGAAATTAAATCATATTAAGCAATTTCGGGAGATTTTTCAATTTTTCTGACGTCCTTTTTCGATAGATTCCGGCTTCAAATCTGAGAATTTATTGGATGGAGTTTGGGGAATCCCAAAGGACCAATAAGATACAAAAACTCAACAGCGAAAAAAAATTTCCAACCTTATGAAATGTGAAATGTGACATGTGAAATTTTTGCGGAGTTTCCATAGAATTCACATTAAATTTTAGTTCCTCTCGAATTACATGAAATTTCGAGAAATTACATAAAATTTCAGTGGAATTTCGATTGAATTACATGAAATCCTGGATGAGTTGCGTGGAGGAGTTCTAAACAATTACATTGAATAACACCGAAATTCCGAACATGAAATTTCAGTGCTCGTTAAATTACATAAAGAATTTTAAAAAAGCTTCAAAAAATTACATGAATTCCGAGGAATTGTCAGGGAATTACATGAAATTTAAGTGGAATTTTGAACAACTCTTATCGTTTCATAAGGAATTCCAGTAAAATTCCGAAAAGTTTTATTTTTATTCCCAGGAATTCCCAGTTAAAAATATGGCATTTTAGTTAAATTGAAATTCCGAAAAATTCCCATCAAATTATTTAATTTTAGTAAAATTAAAGATAATTTCACAAATGGAATTCCGAGGAATTTCCGGCGAAAAACTTAAAATTTCGGTGAAATTTGGAAAAATTCCTATGTAATGATATGAAATTTAAATATATTTCGGTGAATTTTCAAGAAATTACCTACTTGAAGTTTCATTATTATTCTCAGAAATTCCTGACTATTGAAAGAGAATTTCGGAAAAATTCCAAAAAATTCTTATGGAAATTTTTGAAATAGTATATTGTGTATTTAGGTGGAAAAGTGACACATTCTCGGCCGACGGTGTAACTTGACGGGCGAGGCGTAGCCGAGGCCGGCAAACACCGAAGGCCGAGAATGTGCCTTTCCACCGAAATACACATACTATTTTTTCTGCGATCGGTTAAATATCTGTTAAATGTTTGTCTTTTTGTTCCAATTATTCAGCAGTACGAGAATCACTTTCCCATATTGTCATTGATTCCTTAGCAACCATTGAAACATAATTAAAATACCAGAATATTGAGTCTTGCGACCTGTCAACCGGTCAAAAATGCTGACATTTCTTGTCAATCGCAGAAAAAATATTTTGAAGTTTCATTGAAATTTCGAAAAAATTTCGACTAATAACGTGGAATTTCAGTGAAATTTCAAAAAATTCTCATAAAATTTTAGTGAAATTCCGAGGAATTTCTAAGAAATTACAGGAAATGTCAGTGAAATTCTGAAAAATTTTATGACAATTTTGTGGAATTCCAGGATATTTCAGTGGTGAAGTTTTGGGAAATTTCAGTAATGGTTTAAAAAAATTATAGAATTTGGAGTTTCTATAGAATTTTGGAGAATTTCAGTGGGATTTCTAAAAAAATAAAAAAAAAAAAATGAAATATTCGCAGAATTTCCATAAAATTATATGTGTATAATTTCACTTTGTGTCGGCTTACATAAAATTTCGATGAAATGTCGAGTAAAATTCCAAGGAATTCTCGTCGAATTACATACATGGAATTCCTTGAAATCTTATTGTGGAATTCCAGTGAAATTAAATGGAATCCGAAGAATTCCCTTGGAATTAAACAGAATTTCCGTGAAATTTCCATGGAACCATGAGAAAGTTCGGCGGATTCCGAAGAATTGAATTAAATTTTAGTGAAATTCTAAGTAATTTCTTTCGAATTACATAAAATTTTAGTGGAATTCCGAGAAATTTCATCTAATAGAAAAAAAACTAATACTTTTTTTAAGTTTACAAAAATCTGAATCAGCTACCTTAGTACCTACTAAAATGATGAAATTTCAAATTTTTTCATGATTTTGATCATTCGGGACCCCCTAAAGTCAATACACTGAATTAAGTAGTCTGAGATTTGGAACCGGATTTTATGAAATCACCCCAAATTGCTTAACACGATTTTATTTCTGGAACTATGGGTCCAAATGAGCTGAAATTTTCAGGGATTGTAGTCCTCTACTAGGATAAGAATCGCTCAAAATTTCTGCTTTTTATCTCTGATAGAAAAAAAAAATATGATTTTTTAAATTTTCAATTTTCTACAATTCGGTCTATGCTTCAATTTAATACAAAAACTCAAGGAAAAAAACAATTCTTATTCGTCTTCTTATTAGCCAGTTCTGATCCACTGGACCTGAATATAGGCTTTTTCCATTTTTGTCTGTTCATAGCTGTCCTCATCCAATTTCTTCCAGCAATCTTCTGGATGTCATCACGCGATTTCTTTTGAGATTTTTCAACACTCCTCTTGGTTCCTCTAATACTTTATTCAAAGGTATCCACTATCCATATTCAGAAAATTCAAAAACAGTTAATTTAAGTTTCTTGGATTGCATAATTTTTATTGATTTTGTTCCTTATTTGGCGATTTTCTGAATACTCTATGTGTAAAAATTCCAAATTCATAAAGCAAAAAACCTGTATAGGCCAAAGGCCAAACATTAAGTAATTAATATCTCCAGTTTTCCAGTAAATTATTTTCATACAGTCGATTTTTTGAGTTATTTATCATGATCATAACAAAACCCAAACAATAGTTCTTATTATTAAATGGCCAATTATTCGAATAACGCTTGTCATTATTACTAAAACGAACTTGAACAATTTTATGTAACAATCTGTGCAAGGTCAAAAAAATAAATCCTTGACCGCGACTTTATTTTAGTTAAAGTAAATCGGCGATCGTTTATGAACAAATAAACTAGGTATACATTACATATATTGAAACATGAAAGAAAAAAAAAACAATAAGTGGGTAGGTTCTGTCTGGATTTCATTGACTTTGCAATTAGCCTACTCATGCGGAGCTTTTTGAATGAATAATTTAGGGCTAATGAATTATTGAAGGCAAAAAGCAGAGCTGATGTCTGAAATTGATTAGGTAAATTAAGTTTTCTCTTTAAACTAATTTAGAAAATATATTGATCATTCAAATTCTGCTATAGTGTCAATAATTTCAGGTGTGTGAAGTTCACAGGAAAATTTTTAGATTGTTTCCAATAGTTCCATATGATTTGTAGAGTGTTCTAGAGTGTTCCAAAATACTTCTGGACTGGAAATTTTGATTTGGATCTAAATCTAAAATCTACAGTATCTCAAGCTTTCTTAAATGTTCCTGAAAGTTCGGAAGTGTTCTGGTCCACTTTAGAATGCTTCTGAAATTCTAATTTGATTCTAAAGTGTTCTGTAGCATTTTACAATGTGCTTGGAAGTTCCAGTTTGTCTAAAACAAATGCAGGAGGATTGAAAATTGAAATAAAAGTTTTCTGAAGCTTGTCAAAGTTCTCAATTTATTCTATAGTGCTCTAGAACATCTCAAAATGCTTAAAAAATGGTCCAAAAATTGGCAAGAACGCATTCTGAAGTTTTTCAAAATGCTTTCTAAAGTTTTCAATTGGCTTTTTAATGCTCTTGAATCGCAGGAATGTTCTAGAGGTTATCAGAAATCTCCCAAATATTTTTAAACACTTTCTGGTAGTTGTAATTGAAACTCTAAATCGAGCTCTAAATAATTTCAGTGGTTTAAATTGTTCTAATGTTCATGGAAGTTTTAAGTTAGTTCTAAAGTCTCATGTGACGATTTTGAAGATATTCATAAAGTTTCCAGTTCCAGATTGTTTCCAACAGTTCCATATAATTCGTAAAGTGTTCTGGAGTGTTCCAAAAGCTTTCTAAAATGTTGCTGAAAGTTCACAAGTGTTCTGGTCTGTTCTAGAATGTCTCTCAAACTCCAAATTGGTTCTAAAGTGTTCTGTAACGTTTTACAATGTTCTTGAAGATTCCAATTTTTCTCAAACAAATGCAGGAGGATTGAAAATTGAATTAAAAATCCTCTAAAGCAGGTTAGCACATTCTGAAGCTTTTCAAAATGCTTTCTAAAGTTTTTAATTGGTGCCTCAATGATTTTGAAGCGCTGAGATGTTCTAGAACTTATCAGAAATCTCCCAAATGTTCTAAAGTGATCTTTGACACCTCTGTAAATATCTCATTTGCCAGAGAATGATAAGTTTTAAAACACAAAATATCCACCAAAAACATTAAAAATCCACTCTAATACAATTAGCTGGATTTTGCCAACCCTGCTATTTCTTTTTACTTGTTTTGTAAAGTTAACTTTACATATCTAACAATTTTATACAAAATTGGGAAACTTTTCAAGTATCTACTTAATTGCCTATTACTCAATTTTATTGTATGTTTGCTTTAGGCTTTTATTATTAGGATTAAGTTAATATGATATACTTACCTCCTACAACAATAAGCTATAAAAAAATAATTAAAAGTAGCTTATTAGTTTTCACAATAATCTCACTGATAAGAAGTTCGATTATACCAGGAATTAAACTGACTGGAATTTATTGAAATTATTATTCACCATTCCTTATTTAAAAAAAAAAATACATGGACAATTATTTAATAATACAGAATTGCAAAAATCAATATGGAATTCTTACCTCAAGAATTTGTAATTCAACCAGACTATTCGTCCACAACAGCATACTCCAAACCACAATCCCAGACAATCCCAAGCACACAATCAAAGGCTTGTAACGACAAATATCGGTTATAAGAAACACTATTACAAGTAAACCTAAATAGCTGTAGGTGCCCACAGGATAAACTTCCTGGTTGACCTGTTCTTCTGTGAGGTTTCGCCATTCTCCGATCAGAAATTCGTAGATGAACGGTTCGGACGGCCGGATTTCTTTTAAAAAGCCGAAAATGCTCAGGATCAGGGACAATACTAGCCAGTTGCTGGTATCGAACCACTTCATTTTATTCGAAAACATTGGCAGGAAAATCTAATTATTTTCCTTCGCGTGCTGGTAATTTTAAATTTGTTGTTTCCATGTCTGCTTTTTAAACTTAACTAGACTGAAAAGCAAAATACGAAAATATTTGAGGTTATGTAAAGGAATCAGCTGATTGTCAACAAGTTTTGTGCCTGTGACGTCATATAGATCTGTTTCATCCGATAGTTCTTTTCACGTGGCTCCGGTTTAACTAACCGGGTTACAAAACGGTTAGAGAAATGACATACCGTTTTCTAACCCGGTTACAAAGTGACGTGATGGATACCTACCACTCGAATTTCCGAATTTGAGCGGTATGTTGCGGTTTGTTAAACCGGAGCCACGTGAAAAGGGTTTATATGTTTGGTTCATAAATCAAAAACTATCACTTCTAGAAAAAAAATGACTACGCCACTGGAGTTTTCGTAAAAATATCTATAGTAATCCGCGTTTTCACCTTTTCGATCACTAGTAGGTTTGTTTGAACTTAGTTCCCAACAATCCCAACACCGTGGGACGCGCCGCTCCAGTGTGAACATGTTCATTTGAAGTATAATGTTAATAGTTATTTTCCTAACAAGTGCGCAAAGTGATACTTTCCCGCACGAAAAAGCAGTTAGACGAACGACTCGAAGCGGAGTTCGGATAAGCTTTGAGTGCGGGAAAGACACTTTGCGCAAGTGTTAGGAACAATATTTTTTCTACGAATATCTTAAAAAAGTAGACTTTAAATTATTACAATATTAGAAAAATCAATCAAATCAAAATCTTCAAAAATCGTTTAAAATCTATTGGAATTCCTTAAAATGTCTTAAATTAAAATCCCAAAAAATCTTTTAACATCTTCTGGAATTTCTAGAATACCAGCTAGAATATTTTCATGAGAGTCTCTCAAATATCAAAAATTGTAAAAATTCCTAGCAGTACAGGCTGGTCCAATTTGGACACCTTTGATAGGAAACATCATGTTAACTAAGCGCTAATATCAACTAAAACCCTTCATTATGAATATTAGTTTATTCAGAAACCATCAAAACATTGAAAAATCAAGTATAACTATGGTAATTATGCGTAACAAAAATGAGTGCACAAAGAGTTCCCGTGCGCAAAGTTCAACTTTGCGCACGCAAATGAGTGCGCAAAGTAATTACTTTGCGCACGCAAGTAGAAAAAATTATTTTTGGGCATCACTACAGCGGCATCGCGCAACACTCTCCGCTCGAGCGGTGTCAATGTGAACGCGCACTTAGGGGGCGGTTTCTCATTAGCTGTATTCCTTTCAAAAGTTTGAAGCACTCGAGCTACTCGCACCGGTGTTTAGTCGCCCCCAATTTGCAGGGAACAGATGCGTGGTGCAGCAACACTTTTCGAAAGGAATAAGCGCGTGAAGCCCCGGAGCTGTTCCGGAGCTCGTCCTAGGTGTGAAAGGAATACAACTAATGGCGAGTCATCTCCGGGTTATAAGCATAACTCCAGGGTAAACATAAGGTTCGTTCCAACCCAGCCAAAAACCGTTCAATGTACGGTCACAGTCATGCGCCATAGGTTAAACGCGTTCCAACCGAGAGATGATCGTTTACCGTACAGTTTCGTTGGCGTTCCAACCAAACCTGGGATCGTTCGAGAACTGGTTTTAGCACCGTCATTTCGATCCCGAGTGGAAAGCAAGAACCGCGTGGACTGATCCATGACTGACATGCGTAATTCAATTTTTGTCACCTGTTGTTGTTGTTCATGTTGTTGTTAAACAACCAATTTCCAATCTAACTTATAAAACTGTAGCATTTTTATTTTTTCAAGTGAAAAAAAGTACAAAATTTATTATCAGCTATTTGCTAATCTTTGATGTTATCAGCTTGCAAGGATTCAGTTTCAGATTCTTCATAATGAATCAGCGTTGGTGTTCGATTCTCCTTTTTTATATATTATTTTGTAATCCTAATCCTATATTCTTCTATTTTAATTTGCAAACAAACAAATTTAGGATTAAAGTTATTTGAACTGTCGTCATTACGAAAACGATCATGAAACCGTTCCAACTACCCGTTGTTTCTGTACCAAGATAAAACCGTGCAAGGTCAACGCATGCGCCTGCAATCGATCCTAACAGTTCCGAAACCGTTTCATGACAATACGAAAACGGGGGGTTGGAACGAACCTATAGCAACTGGATACGCTTACCCTGGAGTTATAACTAACCCGAAGGTGACTCGCTATTGAGAAACCGGCCCTAGCACAGCCCGAATCGCACGCATTCTATCTATGTCTGCGGGTGACAACCCTACAAGCTGCTGATAGTGACGTCACTCGCAGGCCGGGAATTTGATGGCGAGCTTTGAATATGGCGAGGGAGTTAGGGGAATATGACATAATTGACACATCACATAATATTTAACCCAGCATAATCAGATTATGCTTGATTATCCTCGCGAAAAATTGCCTATCTACTACTTTCAGATGTGTCAGATTTATTTATTCCATTTTCCGTTTCTCGGAAGTTATAACAAGGTTATAACGTAGAAAAAAAGGTTTGTCGTAGAATGTAGATTGATTCATATAAATTCGATAGTGTTCAGTAGATTTTGTAATGTAATTGAATGACATCTGGTTTAAAAACCGACGAACGTTTCTGACGTCATCAATTTGTTTCAGTTAATTTTTATTTGGTAAAAAAAGGAGGGCAAAAGTACAAACCCTTGTGAAACAAAACAAACAGTACAAACAGATAAATGAAATACACAGAACGCTGGGCCTGAATGTTATGTTTATGTTATGTTAGATTATAATCATACACGTGGAGCGAGTTCAGAAATAACACACCGGGTGTGAGTGCGATTTTATAGGTGTGACTGAAATGACAATTCTTAGGCGACAACTTTCGTATGAATTTCTGAACGCTTGGTGTGACCAATCGAGCATCTCCTCAAAAATGTCACAAAATCTATTAGGATTACTTTTTTTTGTTGTTCATTTTTTTAATTTGAAGGAAAAACTTTAATTCTTATTTGTGTTTGGTTTATATTTGGTGAGATTATTGAGATTATGGGAGGAATGGTTGACATTGTTGACATAAAGACACAATCACACCGCAGCCACACCAAAAAATTATGGTGTGACCGGTGCGACACCTGGAGCGCGCCCAAAGTACTTTCTGAACGGCACAGAGTGCGCGCACTCGGTGTGCCTATAGCATTTATGAACGGCTAGTGCGTCGCACCGGTGTCACACTCACACTGAGTGTGTCATTCCTGAACTCGCCCCAGTGCGGTCGAAAACACACCAGATAAATTTACTCTTCTGATCCCATATACCCACTCCCACCCGTGGGTAAAATTCAACCCTTTTTCGAACGCACTCTCGAGGTTAAAATTCTACTCGGTTATTAGTGTCAAAATTTAAAGTGCTTCGAGTTCAGAAGCGTCCTCTATAACTTAACTGTCAATATTACATGCTATTCTGTTGGCGCCATCTTTCGTTTGACAAAAAAGTAGCCGAAGTTCGCAAAAACCGCATCCTTTCAACTCCAATAGCAACCGCGAGTAATTCCTTATGTACAACCAAAATGGTGTAGGATTTTTACCCTATATTTAGGATGACGTCACATTTAGTGAATTTCTGCTGCCAACCTAACAAAACTAAAAGTACTTTTTAACGCATCTAAATAAGTAGGGGAATTTCAGATGTTTTTGATTGGCAACGGCGCGCGACGTTGCATGACTTGACTTGTATAAACATTTTCATTTCGTTATTTTTAGCTGTCGTCAGAATTAGGGCGGGTATTATAAAACTACTTTGAGAGTTAACTTAAAGTTATCTTCTGGAATTACATGTAATTCAAAAAGTTAACTTCAAGTTAACTGTCAAAGCAGTTTTATAATACCCGCCCTTAGTGACACATAAAATTCTGGTAGGTAAATTATAAGAAAAAAATAGGCATTGACAAACATTGTCCGTCCTTGTTCGATGACGTCATCCTAAATATAACATGAAAAACCTATACACCCTGTAAATGAACCTATGGTTCGAGCACAAATAACTGATTGAATAGGATGTCATAATGCATATCGGACATTCACACATTGAACACCCTGTATCTCAAAAACTAGTCATAGAATTAAGTTGTGCCCATGGTAGTTGATTGATCAGAAAGATGAGATTCTATAACATACTAAAATTTGGTTGAATTTGACCGCGGTTAGAAAGCCCATAAAAAGTGTCCTTTGAATAGTAGTTTTCCTAATGGGTGCGCAAAATTATGTTTTTGCGCACATGTTAAGAAGAATATTTTTTTCTAATTTTGTTCAAATTAAAAATTCAAGTATACCTACGCATCCCCTCTAATATGGAAATTATTACTTATTTTATAGCTTTCAATTTTCGCCCATTCCAGAAGGCGATAGGTATAGGCTCTCTGAAATGATTCTGAGTTTTTTAAATTGTTCTGAAGCCTTTCAAAATGCTGCTGGAAAGTGTTTTGGAACGTTCTAAATAACTTATTGTTAAGTTCTAGAGTGTTCTAACTTGGCTTGGAGCATTCTAGAAGTTTTCCAGTAATTTCTAAGTTGTTCTAACAGATTTTTAAGTATTGTAGAGACCTATATATTGAAGCTAGATACAAATGGTTCTAAATGGTTCGAAAGAGTTCTAAAATAACTCTGAAATTTCTCGATGGTTCCAAAAACGTTCTACAGCAATCAAAAATTCGCTCTTAGAAGCCTTCTGAAAGGCGTTTTGTAACTTTTAACCTGAATCCTGAGATGCTGGGGCTTTTCAAAATGTTTCTGGAGATTCTGGAGTGTTTTGGAGCGTCCTAAAATGGGTTTCAAACTTCTTGTTCTAAAATGCTTTCGGAAATTGTAAATCGGTTTTTGAATGTTCTGGAGCATTAGGTATTCTAAAATGGTCCTGGGTCCTGAAGTTTCCAAATTGTTCTGAATAATCGTTACAGAATGCTTATGGAAATTTTGAATTGAATGTTAACTGTTTTGAACTCTCCAAAAGGCTTATTGAAATTCTAAAGTGTTCCGTAGAATTCTAAATGATTTCCTGAAACTTGATGGTTCTAATGAAATGGATGAGAAACGAATTATGTGGGAAATTTTTGTAGCCATCTAAAATGTTCACAAACGACATTTGAAGCGAATTGCTTATGTCTTTAAGGATGTCGTATGTTACAATAAAACCCATAACCTTTTTCAGTCTGCCTAAAGACGTCTTCAGGACTACATTCTAAAGACGTCTTCAGCGAGATTTCTTAAAGACTTCTTTAAATCTCTTTTCAATACAGGCGTCTTTAAAGACTTTGTGTGCTACCTGAGTTGGGTTCCCTTTAAAGCTTTCTGATTCTGAAAACTGGCTCATGATGCTACACTTAAGTACCGAATTCGCAATTTTTCTAAATTTTATCAAGAAGTGAATACTCCATTAAAACAAAAAAGACTAGACTACCTAGAAGAATTTTTTATTAAAAGTTACTTTTAGTCGAAATCAAATACAGTACAAAAAAAAAATTAAAAACATTTAAAACTAACAAGTCGTCGTCTACAAAAATTTCACAAGTCTGAAAAGTTCCGGGCTTTCTTCGCACATAAAAGGCTTGACGTGGTGGCAAGCGACATCGTGCCAATGGACTCCGTCGTTGTAGAATTGGTTCAGTACGGCCAGGCAATTTTCTTGGGCACCTCCTTGTTTGGGTTCGCGGTTGTCAGGTTGAGGAAGGCCGATTCCGCCAGTGGGCGACCAGTCGTTTTGATCTCTTTGGGTGCTGGGTGCCAACTTTTCCAGAGTACCGGTCCAGAACCAGCCGTTGATGTCGGTGGGTTGCAAGTCGGGACGGTCGCAACCTTTAAAATCGCATTTGCGACCAGAAGTCCAAATGTATTTCACCTATAAATCGATTGATATTGAGCAATTTGGCTGGAAAACTTGACAAATTATTCTTACATTGTCTCTGACGAGGCGCTCTTTAATCCAGTCGTTTTTCACAGAAGTTTCAATTGAAACGGTTTCCATGCATCTCCTTCTGCAATAGTTGCGAGCGTCCAACCAATCGTATTGGATGTTTTTTAGTCCGAGGTCTCTCCAACTGAAGAAATATCCTTTGCCTATAATAATAGTAGGATAAATTATTGTTAAAACTTTTGAACTTATTTTACAGAAATCTACTATTTACCATCTGGTCCAGTTTCGTGGAGAGATTTCTGATGGCACAAACCGATTTCTGGAGAGGCAAGCTGTCTTCCATCGGGTAGATCTGCCTTTACAAGGGCGACCGTTAGGGCGACTAATACGAATTTCAACATGATGACCTATAAATAAAATAATACCTATATGAATTATTTATTTAAATATTTACTTAGAAATTTGTGTTGTTTTTTTTTTATGATTTATTCGAATTCCTCAGCAATGTTTGTTCAGGTAGGTATCTGGTATTGTTAATAATTTCAACAAATATGTGTATATGAATGGGACATTTTTTGAGAGAGATTTTTATTATTTATTATTGGCACTGACTTTGAAATACATTTTTGATTTCTCTATATAAATCAGTTCATAAACTACCTGGAAGTTGTTATGCACTTGCACTATATTTATTGTAGGTATACATTTTTAACTAAATATATATAGGTATATAATTATACAGGGTGTTTGGTACAGGGTGTTTTTTTATATATTGACACCCCCACCTACAGCCTTTACCTTTACAGGTAGAAGAAAGGTGTAAATACAAAAGTTGTACAGTTTTGGCTGAATTTTTAGAAACCATATATGGTCAGAAACAAAATTTGAATGTCAGAAATGTGAAATTTTGCATGCTTCCAGGTTTTTTCAAACGGGATGCCCTATATTTCATTCTATATTATTCTTGATGAAGAGCACAATGTTCCGATTCCAAAAATATATAGTTTGTTGTTGATTGAACAGTCTCTCATATATTCGGCTCCAAAAATTGTACAAATACTATCCTACTACTGATTTTGTGAACCATTCTACCTGTACCTACAGGTGAAAGCTGGAGGTAAAATTTGAGGTACTTGGTTTCTCTAATAGTATTTTTAAAATTTTTGGAACCAAATATGTTGGAGACGGCTCAACCAAATACAGACAAACTATATAGTTTTCGAATCGGGAAATTGTGCTTTTCAAAAATATAGAACCAAATATTTATTTATAAAGGTGAAGGCTGTAGGTGCATGGGGTGTTAATATATAAAAAAACACCCTGTACTTGAATAATAACTTATTATATATATTAAGTCAGAATTTGTAAGTACAAACGGGTGGATTGTTGCGAGACTTATGGGTGGACCTCTGCGGGACGAGCGCAGCGAGTTCCGCAGCCATCTATTCATTAATGTGTTGTTTAATTACGATACTAACCTGACTCACTCAAATGTGAGTTGCCTCACTTGAACAGTTCAACAGTATATTGGTAAGCTCTGCCATTATCCACTTATTTGTACTTGAACAATAAACTTATTATATAAAGTCAAAATTTGTAAGATTATCCACTTTTTGTCAATTTGCCTTTCAACAGGAATTGGTAATGTTACTTTACCAAACTAGTAATATATTGTGACAAGTTATTCAAGTACAAACGAGTGGAATGTTGCGGAACTTATGGGCGGACCTCTGCGGGACGAGCATAGCAAGTTCCGCAGCCATCTATTCATCAATATGTTGTTCAAGTATGATACTATAAGTTCCGCAATAATCCACTTATTTGTACTACAGGGTGTTTTTTTATATATTGACACCCCACCTACAGCCTTTACCTTTACAGCTCTAAGAAAGGTGTAAATACAAAAGTTGTACTGTTTTAACTGAATTTTTAGAAACCATGGTCAATATCTAAAAATGCTGATGTCTCAAAAACGACGAAACTTTGCATGAGGGTAAATGGTCAAACAGCTCCCAAATGACCCCAACTATCACTCATTGAAGGGTGCATGCTGCCTTTACAGAAGAGGCTGTTGATTTTTTCGTGTGAAAATTGCAAAATGGTATTAAGAAAGATTCCATCTATGGTTGCACTTATGGAAGATATTTCTGATTGCCGAATCACAAGCATCTGCTTCAATCCCAAAATACAGCGAAGTTGCAAAGAAGAAGAAACCTGAGGAAGTATAATTATCATAAAACCTAAGGATATGAAACAAAACAGTTCGACTACGAAAAAAATAATTGAAGAACAAATAAACCCTAGGGCAATAGGTGCAGAAGTGTCATGAGTGAAGTTTGTTCGAGAGGGTGGAGTTGCTATATCTTGTTTAAAGAAAGACGATATAAAAAATATTTCGGAAGATATCGGAAAAAAAATAAGGGGGCAATATGTAGCTAGTTGATGTGGCAAAAAAGAGAAATCCAAAGTTGAAAATCACAAATATAGAAAAAAAGCTGATACAAGATTTGTTAGAGAGTTTAATATGATACAAAATGGAATTTCAAATATTGGTGAAAACAGAACAGTGAAGCTTTTAAGTACCTATGAAGCTTTTAAGTACCTATGAAGATAAGAAAAGAGGAGAGGTGGCTATACTGCAGGTGGATGGGAAAATTTTTGGTGAGATAAATAGAAAGGAGGTTTTGCATATTGGATGGAGAACGTGTCATTATTATGAGCATGTAAATATCATACAGTGTATGTTGAAATTTGGTCATATGGCTCATGAATGTAGGTCTCAGGAAATAATATGCCCAAAATGCAGCGAAAATCACAAAAAGGAAGAATGCACAAGCGAGGCGGAGGTTTGTAACAACTAACAACTGCCTGAATGCGAAGGAAGTTTTGAATATACCAAATATAGATTGTCATCACTCTGCATTCAATAGAAACTGTCCCGCATACAAGAGAGTCTACGAACAATTTCAAATGAGAATCAGTTACCCTGAAACATTCTGCAAGGTAAACAAATAGCAATTGCAGTGTCAACAGCTGCTGTATCTTAATATCCAAAGTTTATTAGCCCATAAAACTGAACTTTGAACTTATTTGGTTAATAAATCAGAGGCAACCTATGGTCATCTACTTAGTTGAAACTCATATCACAGAAGAGTTGGAAGTGGTGGAAACAATTATTGACGGATATAAAGAAGTGCATGCATTTTCATCAAGTCGACACACAGGAGGTGCTTCTGTATACATTCAGAAAGAACTCATCATTGAATATCAATTAAAGGTCAAAAATACAATATTCTAAATGTTTACCATACCATTCGCCTAGTTCAAGTCACAACGAGTTTCTTGAAAAACTGGATAAAATAATTGAAGAATATGCAACCAAACCTGATACATTCCTATTGGTAGGAGACTTCAATATAAACGTTGCAAGGAACACATTTTATTCAGACAAACTAAAAACATTAGTTTCAAGTCATGGAATGTATCAAATGGTTCAAAATATCACAAGAGTTACTCAGAATAGCTCCACAATAATAGACCTTATTATAACAAATAATAAGACAGTTGAACACAAGGTTCATCACACGCCAAAAGTAGCAGATCATTCGATAATAACCATTGATTTCCCTCATATCGAAACAGTCACAGTTCTTATCAGAGATATGTATAACTGTAACAAACTTCGGTTCCAACTAGATGTCATGGATAGCGTATGGCCAGATTCCCTCCAATCCACGAATTACATAGCCAATCACCTTGTTCAGACAATATCTGATAACCTTAATCAACACGGGCCTTTATTTGAGAGAAGGATATACGATAAATATGGAAAGAAAAAATGGTGGTCACCAGAAATTAAAGAACCAGTATCACAAAGAGACATAAAAAAGCCATAATTACACATCAAAATGGAGACTGGAAATTTTACAAACAACAAAGAAACAATAAGGTAGTAGTGCAGATAAAGAGGACACAGAAGCAGAGATATTACCATGATCAAATGATGAATTAGTAGAGTTCAACAATCTTCCTAGTGATATTAAGAATGAAAGTTTCGCTACATTTAAGATTAGGTTAAGAGAATTTATTGTTGAAAACTTAAGTAGTGTTTAAATACTGAATATTTTGCTAATGTAATAATGTATTTCTTGTTGTTTGTTAGCTGATACTATTAATAAATGCTATTGAAAACTTCGCATCGATGTACCAAACACCCTGTATATAAAACCAATGTCGATATACAGAGTGTACCATTTAAAACGAAACAGGCTAAATATCTGAAGCCACGTTTATCGCTCGTACACGTAATTTGATTTTCAAAAAGTTTCCTGCAACCATCTTTAGCACTTCAACTTCGACCCTCTAGGCGGGGTGGGACCAACCCTTACTATTTCAAATGAAACAAGGGGTCGCGTGATACCTCTTTTAAAAGAGCGTTTAATTCTCTTTCATTTGGAAGAAAATTGAACGCTTTTTAAAAACAGGTATCATTGGTCCCACCTCCCCTAGACGGTTAAGTTAGTGCTGAAAATGTTTCAAACACTCACACAATCAAATAATGTGTACGAGCGATTAAAAAAAAAAAAGTGACATCAGATATTCAGCCTGTTGTATACTACTGCTAAAATAAACACCTAATAATCATGTTATCATTTTTCAAACATCCACCTGTTCCCATCTTGTTGGTCCACTTATGTTATTCAATTTTTTTTTTTTTTTTTTCATTCACCAATAAGAATAAATCAATGAATATTTGCAAAAGTTTTATTCATTCAGTTATTTCATAAAAATCCGTTAAATATTGTATTTTCATCACGGATTTATATTGTTAATTATTAATAATGAAAACAATGGCAAGGTGAATAAAAGAAGATCGATGGCGAAATAATAATAATTTAAATACAATTTTGTAACAATTGGCGAAAGTAGAAGTATTATAATTTAAATATTAATTGTGTGTGATTACGTGCTGGAAAATATGAAAAAGCTGTTGATCAATAATATATTCAATAAAATAATTTGTTTACGATTTTATTATACTTGAAATTATCTTTATAGAACAAGTTTACAGCCATTGGAAGGTGACATTATTGCACTAGTAAACTATAAAGTCAAGAATATAAATTGTTTATAAATTCATTACATATCGTAATGTAAATATTTAGGGTATCTAAAAAGTCAACGATAATACTGAAAGGGCTGATAGAGCAACTCATTAGCATCCAAAAAAACATAATATGACTTTGGTAAAAAAATCGATGGTTTCCGAGATATTGTCACTTTAATAAAATTCGATAAAATCGTCCTCTTGGATCAGATTTTCGAGTGTCACCTTAAGATTTTCATTATTTTCAGATTCTGGATAGTTTTAAAAAGTACGTTAAATGAGAAAACTTTCCGAATCATTAACCAGGTTAGCGTAGAATTTCTTTGTATGGTATGAGGTGTGAAACTTGAGTGATAGAAAATAAAAATAAGCCAAACTTCACTTTAAAAAGATTTTTTATTAAATGTTTTGAACTTTGACTTTTAATGTTGGTCTATGACAAATGAAATATCTATTATAACCATTGCAAAACTGAATTCAGAATCTGAGACTAATGAAAATTTCAAGGTAACACTCGAAAATCTGATCCAAAGGACGATTTTAACGAATTTTATTAAAGTGATTATTCCACTCATGTGTTAGAAATCCCATAAGACAAGTGACGATTTTCAGAATTACAGCGAAAATTCTCTTTTCCATTTGTTTAACTAGAGAGAATTACAGCGATAATTCTCCCATGTTATTTTATACATGGTTGTCATGCTAATTTTTGATACAAACAAACGGTTCCTGATAGCAACCATTTATTTGTATGGATTGTTGAGATATTCAAATCATTTAAAACATATTTATTTCCATATTTTTTGCATTCTCATGCGTGAAATAATCCTCTAAATACCACTTGAGCTTTAAAATGAACCAGATAATTTTTCACTCATGCGTGTTTTCTCTGCAAATTTCACTCGTCCTAAGGACTCGTGAAATTATAGAAAACACGCAATCGTGAAAAATTATCGGTAATTTTGAAGCTCTCGTGGTATTATCCCCGACAATATTTCGGAAACCATCGATTTTTTACTAAGGTCATCATATTATGTTTTTCTGGATGCTAAATGAATTGCTATCAGCCCTTTCAGTATTATCGTTGACTTTCCGGACACCATGTATAGGTACATTCTGAGAATACTTGATAGGTGGTAGTTCTGGAGAAGTTGAAAGATGGCATTTTGATTTTTATTTGGCTTATTTTTTAGGTATCATACCAAATTGTCCAGGTATAAATTTGCGAAAAAAAAACCGAAAATCGTCTGTTGAAAATCTTCAAAAGGTAGGTATTAATACACACAAAATATCAGCTAATTATTAATAAGCTATTAAAATTTAATAGAGAAACATTACTTAATTGGCGTTTAATTGTGTAACTTCTCCAACCTAATAATGAGAAGACGCATTTGAACTAATGGTCGTTAAAATTCCTATTAGCTTTTCACTTTCACTTTACTCGTGAAGAATCAAATGGAAAAAATAATTTTCAATTGGAATTTATTTTTCTCAGACGAATGCTCTTTTTCAAAAAATAATGAAAATCTTTTAATTTTGCGGCTTTTGTTGTAAGGCCGTGATTACCCAATTCCTTAATTCTTAATTTTTGTTCCTAATCTTTTTAAAAACAGCGCAATGTTAAATAAATTGAACTTTTTAAGAATTAAGGACAAATATTGAGAATTAGGAAATTGGGTAACTCCGGTCAAAAACTACAAAAAAATTAAAATAATTTGTTCATTAGGAAAAACGTGACTCGACTGCGTGCAAACATTTCAGTAAAATTTCGTATAGGTACCTATACTACTTATTTCGTTATTTTAAAGCAGTACCGTTGGTAGTACCTCTATTGATGAGAATTTTTTACTCAAATAAATGCGAAAAAAGTAATACTTTTTCGCACCATGCCGAATTCAGCAGCATAGGTAGGTACCTATTATGTTTTTCCAGCGTGATAAAACCACCAAGGAATTCTATCTTACCGTTTCGTTTTTGGAAAACTGGAAAAAGTTTTCAAGCAAATTTTTGCAAGCTCCCAAAATTGTTTAAAAAAAAAATAATAAATGAGGAATTTCTTGGTAACAAAAAATGTACAAACCACAAAGACACATAAAATCATAAGACCTTTAAAATAAAAAAAAGTAAATTCTTACCTTAAAGACAATAATTAAAACCAGTTATCAACTAAGAGCAAGCAGCAGGTCGTCGTTCTGATCCGAAGAAGTTACAAGGAAGAGTCTCTGCTTGACACTGAAACGAATAAAATCAAACAAAGTGTTGTTTTTATAGGTAGGTGAGGTCAATACTGATGGAGAAGGACACGCGTACCCTGCTATATATATTCTGCAGTGTTGGTATCTTCTTTTACCTTGACCCTACCTAAAGGCAATATAAATTTATTTAAGTTTAATATTCTATTATCGTCAGGTAGATTATATTGTACTTAGTTGAAATAAATCGACAGTGGCAGGACTAGGAATTTGTCTAAAGAGGGATAAACTTAATAAAGTACAAAGGAAGATTGATTCATCTCATATATAAAGTTATCTTCGGAAACTTTTTTAAAATTTGCCATAAAGGGCCGTTTTGGGAGAGGACACTTCACTAATGTGCATTTTTCGATAAAATGTTGTCATCTTTCCTTCGACAAAATGAGATAGAAGTTTTAGGATTTGTAGTTCCTACTTTCATGTAACCTGTAACTAAGTATATTCTCGAAAAATGTGAGCTTAAAATCTTCAACAAAACTTATAATTATGTTTAATTTATCTTCCAAGACTCCTCCGTTAGCCAGTAAAAATGGAAATTCATGGAACTTCCAAAAATTATTCGAATCCCGATCTTGGGACTGTTACAACAGGAGTAAACTCCCTGTTATATATTTAGAAACTTTTAAAATGTCCTGTATTTTATATCTTGTTACCTTCATTATTTGTCAACCTTGACAGTTCAGTTTGTCAATGTTAGTTATAATATGCTCTGTATAGTAATATTCTGAGTAAATTAAAGCCTGTATTCTAGAGGTATTCTTTTACTTCACTCCCGACTTATAATTTTATCAGACAAATAATAGAAAAGCATGGAAGTAGCAAAAAGAGAAAATCAATAGCATCTTGTAAAGCTGGGTTCTAACAGAAATTTAATTTAATTTTATATTAACATAATTTAAGATTTAATATAATTTTACTTTGTGGCGTTCATACAGTAATTTTGTAACTGATATAGAAAAATGTCATTATCCGTCATCTGCCTTGTCAAACTGATGAAAATCAATGATCAACCTCAAATTTAATTTAATTTAATTTTGAAAGATAAAAGTTGGCCAACTTTTAAATTAAGTTATATTATGTCTTAAATTAAAATTTTGTATGAACGCCATCATATGGTATTGTATAGTAAACTTTTTAAATTAAATTATATTAAATGCTAAATTAAATTAAATGTCTGTTAGAACCCACCTTTATTCTTTACATAAACCAATTAGTGTCATTTATATTTAACCCAATAATGAAGGATACAAATTTTCAGCCAAAACTGCCCAGTCTAGAAGTCGGGATTAGAATTATTTTTGGAAACTCCCGAACGCCGTTATTAAGACGTGTCTCTTCGGGATTTTGCGTTTTTCTAGCGATCCCACGTTCGGGAATCTAGACAGTTCCAATAAAGAACTATGAGTACTATGACCAAATTCCTTAAATATGGAAAGTATTTGCACTTGTTAAGTAGAGACCCAATATCACACTACTTCTTGAACAATCATCATCATCATCATCATCATAAACAGCCCAGACGCGTCCAGTGAAGAGCCAATAATAATAGAATAATGATTTTGGAAACTTTTGAAAATTTGTCTCCATACCACAAAATATCTCTGAAAATGTCTAATGGCCGTTTCCACCAACTATTTTAGAGAAGCCCTAACGATAAGTATTCCCTTAACTGACAGTTTTCCATGAAGAAATGTCAATTTAGGGAATACTTATCGTTAGGGCTTCCCTAAAATAGTTGGTGAAAATGGCCATAAGATAGGTACTTTGATACTGACTAATTGAGAAACTATAAAAGTTACCGTGAAAGAATTAAATAGGTATAATTAAAATTACAAAAAATGCTTGATAAAGAGCTTAATTTGTTTTCCTATAAGGGTGAATATAAAGAACCTGAGAACATAAAAAAAGCCTACAAAGGATTAAAAAAAAAAAAATGCATCAAGACACTAAACAAAATTGTCAAGGAATTAAAATATGTTTAAAAATGTATCTTAATTTAAAAAAAACTATTCTTATAAACAAACAAATCTAAAATAGAAAAATATAGGAAAAAAACGCATTTTACAAAATTAAAAAAATTAAAAAATGATAACCTCTAAACTGATTGAATATTTTTGGAAATTCAGATAAATAAAGAATAACGAAAATATAAGACAATATCTTGATAAAAAGATATAAAAATGAAAAGTGAAATAAAAGGGGGGCATTTTAAAATAAATTATATCCTCTTGGGGTTCCACCACTGGTAAAAATCTGTATTGGGTTTAATCATACCGTGTCACAACCAAAAGTAATTCAATTTTGGTAAGGGAACCTCCAAAAAAATTTGCAATAATTTCTGCTATAAGCAATTATAAGGGAGGTCAATAATAATATTTATTGAACTCGTGAAGTTATAAGTTCATACAATTTTTTTTTCTTTGTTAAAATATTTCAGTAGTAAGGTCACCAATTAATTAGAAAAACCGGTACGAAAAACATTCTTTTCATTAACGTTTTCCCCTTATTCATTAATAATTTGAATTTTGAAATTCCTATATTACCTACATAGATGCACATAATGATGTTCAGACTTAATTACCTACTTCACAGAAGGTCGAAATAGGGTCGTACCCCAGGCATATAATTTCGCTTCATCTTTTTCTCGCATTAGAATAATTTTCAAACCGTCCTATAATAAAATGCACGGCAAAATAGTAATATCTATTTTTATTCAATTAAAAAGAATTTAACAATAGCAAAATAGTTATACAAGGATATTGGTTGATGTCACTTATGCGATTTTCTATTGAATACTAAAATGGTATATGATGAGCGCATTTTTTGATCAAGATAATGCATACCCAAATCAAATTTGAATTATGTTTTTTTTTTTTTGCAGTTTGTCAGTAATTTCGCTGTGGGATATGAATTTTATTATTTTTATTTTGGGTGTAAACTTTTATAAGTACCATTAGTTGTCTGGTTCCTGGTTCTACCCAATATAATTGTAAAATGCAAATATTGCCATTTAAAATTTTGTACTTTCCATGAAATAATTAACTCAAAAAGGGATAATGGGTACCCAGTCTAGACTCTGAAATACATTTAGTTTAGGAGACGACCGCATTTTTCCTACCCCGATCGAGTTATGTGTCGACACTATTATCAATATATAGTATTAGGTGCATCTATTAACCAATATTCCTGCCTGAGAGCAAATGCTGCCTGAAATATCTTTTATATCCTACTGAACTATTAAAACCATATAATACCTTGGTTACGATAATCATAAACAGGGTCTTAACTCCCAAGGGAGTTAAGGATTTTCATAACTCCCAAGGGAGTTAAGGAAGGGAGTTAAGGATATCATAACTCCCAAGGGAGTTAAGGATTTCCATAACTCCCGCTTTTACCTTGAATAGGTAACACTTTGACAAAAAATAGAAATTTTGATTTATGGCTTATTCCTTTATAAAAATAGACAGAATACAGTAAATTCAGTAGGATATAAAATTATCTATGTACCACGGGAATTATCAGGAGTTAATACCCACGGGCAATTGGTGTCCCTCGGGCCGGAGGCCCTCGGGACACAAACGTTGCCCTGGGGTATTAACACCTGCATAATTCCCTTGATACATAAATAACTATTAACAAATTATTAACAAATTGAAAAAAACGTAACACTACCCCCATCGAGTTATGCCCCAAGTAGGATATCAGATTGAAGGTCTCGATGTCCCCTATCTAAAAAGTCGATCCTGCCTCGTGAGAACTTGCCGGAAAAGGGTGGCAGGGCAGCTTATTGGGGTAAGGGCCCGCGGTCTCAGCTTTGACACCTATCAAGTTTTGCGCTGAATGATGTGTCAAATTAAAGAAGTCAATAAGTTGATTTAAGGTCTCTTCGCACCAGAAGGAGTAAATTTCATTGTTTGAAACTAGTTTCCTGACTCTTTCCAACCAATGAAATTCGCTCTGACTGGTTTGTGATTTCTGTGCGAACAGACCTTAAATCAACTAATGACACCTTTAATTTGACACATCATTTAGTGCAAAGCTTGATAGGTGTCAAAACAGAGACCGCGGGCCCTTGCCCCAATAAGCTGTCCTGCCACCCTTTTCCGGCAAGTTCTCACGAGGCAGGATCGACTTTTTAGATAGGGGACATCGAGACCTTCAATCTGATACCCTACTTGGGGCATAACTCGATGGGGGTAGTGTTACGTTTTTTTCAATTTGTTAATAATTTGTTAAAAGATATTTCCGGCAGCATTTGCTCTCAGGCAGGAATATTGGTTAATAGATGCACATAATACTATATATTGATAATAGTGTCGACACATAACTCGATCGGGGTAGGAAAAATGCGGTCGTCTCCCAGACTAATTAGTAATAAAGAGAAGTTTGATTTTTTTTCTTAGAATTTTAAACTATAATAGGTATAAAAGTCCAACAAATACCTTTTTAAAGTCACGTGATTTTTCTCTATCCTTGTTGAATACATCTCAAACAGCGGTGATAGTAAAATTGACAAAAAAATTGCTGTCTAATTATTCTTCATAATATTCTTACCTGAAATAGAATCCGTCACTGCCATCAATTAGTTTGTCAAAGTTATTTTCGAAAGTAATACAACGAACAAACACAGCTAATAATTTTGACTATATTAACCTTTTTCCAACTCGAAAAGAAGCAAATAGAAAACGGGTACTCAGTTTAAGTTCAGAATGTATTAAACAGACAGCCGATTTAGCCGATACGACAAAAGTGAGTCTCGCAAGTATTAAAATTGCCCTCTGATTGGTCAATACTACTTCAGAAACGCGTTTGTAAAATGCTAGTGGGAACATATATTAAAATTCAATAGTAATTAACCACCAGTAGCTTTTTGTAGGTGATATCAACGACATAATCAATGGACATACGTTTTTTGCCACCAGTATCACGTGACTTTAAAATGGTATTTGTCGGACTATATGAGATGGAACCTCAAAAATAGTTATTTTAGGCGACTATCACAAAAAGATTAGTTTTACGGATTCAATATCATCCCTAAAGTATATCTTTTTTGGCCGCATTTACTTTACGGCCGCATTCACTTCACGGCCGCATTTGCTTTATTACTTTACGGCCGCTTTTACTTCACGGCCGCTTTTACTTCACGGCCGCTTTTACTTTACGGCCGCTACTTTGGTGAAAATAAACAATTTTTTCTATAATCACACTCTCTTTACCGTAGTTTTTGTTATTAATAATTGTGTATTTACCTATCTTTGCTGGATTATTTATTTGATCAATAAAGTTTAAAGCTACTGTTGAATTTTATTCTTTTTTCAAGAACAAACACTCGCCTAAAAAATTTTGTGTGCACCTCGGCCGAATGATCTTTTTTGGCCTCACCTGAAATTTGCTTGACCTCGGCTGCGCCTCGGCCGCAAATTTCTGATTCGGCCAAAAAAGATCAACTTTACGGCCTTGGTACACAAATAACTATTTTTGCCGCCATAAAAGGCCTACAAAAATCGAAAACAGTCTTCTGATTGTTCCGATCAGAAGCTGTCTTTTTTTATTCGTTTTTGAAGAAGAGAGATAGAACAAGATCGGGCTTTTTGAAAGCGAAAATCTGAAAAATAAACTGACAAAAAACTATTCACTCATAATAAAAAGTCAAAAAAGTTTAAAATCTGAATACTGTTTTGAAGTTAAAAAAATAATGGATGTATGGGAAATTCCAAATAATATTTATGATGCTGCCTCAAACATTGGTTTCTTGAAGGGACGTTTTATTAATAAGGTAAATAAGTAAAATGTGTGTGTGATTTGAGCGCAAAATGCCTTCAAATAGATATTTGTTGAACTGCTTGGTAGAACCGTTTTGAACTTTATGGAAAAAAACTGAGTGCAGTCGGGGCCAAAAGTGCTGCACCTCTTTTCCAATAATAATAGAAACCTGTTCTAAACTGGCCAATGATTGTTTCAATTAGAAAAGAGATGCTATTCTTCTCTAATTATTTCTCAAATTTTTCGTCTCAATTTTTGTCTATTCCCGGCTCTTGAATTTCCGTTTTTTCCTAAATTTGGCTAATTAGAGAAAGTTTGAGGGCTTCGAATAGAAATAAAATAGTGCAATGTGTACCAATTTTTTCTCAATTTCTCTTGAATTAATTTTTTTCATTTCTCAATTTTTCCCGCTCAATTTTTGTCAATTAGGGAATCCAAACCACGTGACTTTTGCCAACCATCCGGCATTTTGAAATTTTTATGAGGTTAGAATACGGGTTGTTACATGTCAACGATGTCAGAAAATTGTCAGATTGATAAAGCCTAGTACTCATAACCGCGAAATTCGCTCTTTTTTGACATTGCTTCGACAATTTGACGTTTGATTCACGCATAAAACGTCAAATTGTCGAAGCAATGTCAAAAAAGAGCGAATTTCGCTGTTATGAGTACTAGGCTTAATCCTGCCAAAAAAAAAAACATATGTTTTTTGTTTATTGTTTGCCAACCAGACGCCATTTGGACAGATCGTTGGATTGCCTAAATAGAAAAACATGAATGTCCTTTTATCTACCTTTTTTTTTCTCAATTTTCCTACATATTTTTTCACTATAGGTTCTCAGTTTTTCCGTCTCAACTTTTGTCTATATTCCCGGTTCTCGAATTTTCGTTTTCCAGGCACCA
This sequence comes from Ceutorhynchus assimilis, assembly GCA_917834065.1. NCBI lineage: Eukaryota > Metazoa > Arthropoda > Insecta > Coleoptera > Curculionidae > Ceutorhynchus > Ceutorhynchus assimilis. Next base: position 15,099,460 of record OU892281.1, read on the forward strand.
AAAAGACAAGAGACATTTTGGAAACGTCTCTGTCCGCAAACGACTTTCAAGACGTCTTTTAGACGTCTGCTTACGTCTTCAAGGCGTCTTAAAGTAAAGTGACCACCCGTCCCGATTTAGGCGGGACAGTCCCGATTTCGAGCTACGAGTCCCGATTTAATAAGCGTCCCGCTTTCAATAAATTCCAACTATGAACTTTTTATTGTTCATTTATTTTAAATCAAATTGAAAAACTATTTAGTTCAATATAACATTTAAATCTTACCCGAGTCAAGATAGCAATTGACCTAGACAAAAATAATATAAGGCTGATTTTTGGTGGAGATCATGTCTGAGGGCTAAATTGCAACACACTAAAAGTCCTGGCCAATCCTCTTTCCGCAACCCCCTTTTTTCGCTCCCTAGCCACCACCTTTTTAATATTTTGATGATTTTCTCGAAAACTATCCACTTTAAGGAAAAATGTCAAGAAAGCTTTTCTAAAGCTAACAAAATTTTCCTTGCAATGATGTATTGTGAGCCCATATAGTTCCACGTTATATACACCAGTGGCGTATCAAAAGAAGGGTTACTTTTGAAAAATATACCTTTTGCTATTTATTCTCAGTTTTTTTGATCTAATAGTCCAGGAGGTGGCGCTAAAAACATGCAAGAGTTTTCGCAAGGCTGATATTTTCAAAATAGGTCGTACTTTAGTGCTAGAATGCTAGTGTACAGTCAGCACTCACAGTTCCGGGACAGCTGGCTCTGGGACGCGGGCAAAGTTGTAATTTTAAGAAGTATCTAAACTGTTTTCTCAAAGCTCAAAATTTATAGAAATTTTGAACATTATCTGTTTGAAGGTCACAGATAACGTATGTAAATCGTCAGACGTCTAGTTCGTTGCAAAAAGGGGGTCAGACGTCCTCAAAGTTTTTATTTTATGGCATTTTCTTCAAATATATTTGTCAAATACCTGCAAAAATATATTTTGACAGGACACCGAAGAAAATGCCATAAAATAAAAACTTTGAGGACGTCTGACCCCCTTTTTGCAACGAACTAGACGTCTGAGGATTTACATACGTTATCTGTGACCTTCAAACAGATAATGTGCAAAATTTCTATACATTTTGAGCTTTGAGAAAACAGTTTAGATGCTTCTTAAAATTACAACTTTGCCCGCGTCCCAGAGCCAGCTGTCCCGGAACTGTGAGTGCTGACTGTACACTAGCATTCTAGCACTAAAGTATGACCTATTTTGAAAATAGCCGCCTTGCGAAAACTCTTGCATGTTTTTGACGCCAGCTCCCCAACTATAAGCATAATTTTTTTAGAAGAAACATATTTTTCTCTGAAACGTCCATTGAAAGGAAGTCTACTTGCGAATCTATAAGAAGTTTATCGCAATCACTTCTGCCAAAAAAAAAAATAGAATTTTATCCGAGACTTCTCAGCTATCAATTTGCCATATAACAGGCGCGCCTAAAGGCTTGCGCAACGTTGAGGTAGGTAAGGTTCATTTCACGAAAAGTTGTACTTATGACATCGATATGTCATAACTTGGAAAAAAGATTTGTCGTAGATTGATCCATATAAATTCAATAGCATTCAGATTTTGTATTGTACCTATTGAATGACTTCTGATTTGAAAACCGACTAACGTTTTTGACGTCATTAATTTGTTTCAGTCAATTTCTATTCGTTAAAAAATGAAGGCAAAATCTCCAGTATCTTTTTTATCTTGACTGCGCTTGTGCAACAGAGTACAATGGGAAACGAGTTTGTCACGTGTTTGCGTCATATTTACATTTAGGGTTGGGACTCTGTAACGCATAGAGACATTTTCTCTATTTCTATTGACGTCCCCTGTCTATAAATTGATTTCGGTAAGAGACAAGAAAACAGGAAGTGCCATAGCGATAAGAATACCTATCTCTATCCGTAACAGAGTCCTAGTCCAGGGGCGAGTTCCGAAAGAATTGTTCCTTCTTTCTTTGTAACGTGTAATCCGACAAAAGGCGAAATAATAAAGTCCATTCCAAAATAATTCGTTGACTCTTCAAGTATCAATAAAATGTTGATGATACCCTCAACCACAAACTTCGACTACCTGTGAGCAGGTCCGGGTTGATTTTATTTATTATACCTGCCTAGGTGAGATGTACATGTAAATGTGGGTGAATGTTTTAGTTAAGGGCGCCCTCCGCCAATGTAATTTTCCTATGCCTGCACTTCAAGCTAGTTTGTCCATTCAAAAAAAAACTAGGGAATATATCACTGAGCTCAGGAAATAATTGTGTTAAGTAATGGTAGATTAGTACAATAAAGCAATTATAGCTTCAAATTTGAAGATTTAGGACATGATCTAGGGCTTCAAAAATACCCTTATTTTAACGTTGCTAATCGGTCCCTAAAATGCATATTTCAAGTCACCTGAATGATTGTTTTCATTTAAACTGCTTTAATAACATATGGATATGATGCACTTCGAGCTGATCATTTCATTTTGTCCTAAAATTCAATATTTTATTTTTAAATGGACAAAATAATTGTTTGATAAAATTTTCTAAGACCGTAATTGTTTCATTTTATACTAATCCCCTGTGAAATAGCTTAATAGCAGAGTTGTACGCGTGGAAAAGAGATGGGTCGATCCAACTACTCGTACTGCTCGCGTTGGATCGATAAATCAAAATAATTGCAGATAACGGCCAATAGCCGGGTTGGAGCATATTTTATTAGATGGCGCTCGTGAATCGAAATTCAGGGTCGGACTTTGGGTGACGGGTTCCAAAGCAAAGCAGCCAAAAAAATTGCTACGTCCTAGTCGTATTGTTATGAATAGGTACCTGCGTCAAAAATAATAGCTAAATAACTAACCCAAACTTGAAGAATTAAATTTCTAATACGCCGCGGTAGGTACCTATACATTTATGGAAAAATAGTTACCTACCTATTATTTATTGTTTTGCGAGAAAAAAAAATGAGCATGGAAATAGTTTTCGACACTGTAACGAGCTGAAAAAAGTTTGGGCTTAGATTAATAATACAAATGACATCTTTTTGTAAGTTGAAAAATTTTAAAACACCTAAATTTTAAACGGAGCATCGCATCAATATGCTGTTTTGGATTATAGGAAGACAAATTTTTTTCAATGATTTGTATGTAAGTATTGATATGAAAAATTCCGTAGGAGCTTCCGTAACTCTTCTTATGTAGATTAATTTTTCAAAACAACTTGTTCTTTCCAATGAAAAATCTTGTCTGACTTGATTTTTTTTGGATTATCTGTTTAGGCGGTTACACACGGACGTGGATATCTGAAAACATGTACGCACATACATGAACGTGCAAACAAAAACATCAATGTGTATGCAAAATACCGTCGCGTTTTTGAATGTGGAATCGCTAGAAATTTTGTATGCACACTCGGATTACTGTAGCAAAAATAGCAAGACTGCAGTTTTGTGCGAGCGTCTGTACAAACTCGACATGCACGTTGTTGTTTGCACGTTGATATATGCACGTATATGTATCAAAACATCCACGTCCGTGTGTAACCGCCCTTTATAAGTACAAGGGTATTTGATTATATTTGGACCAATACCTACAGCCTTTACTATTTAAGATAGAAAAAAATTTTAAATACAAAACTGACAGTTTTTTTCTATATTTTCTTTTAACGTTATCAGAAAAAACAAAATCGCATCGGAAAATGGAGAAACGTAGACAACTTTGACTTTTTTTAATGGAACACCCTGTATATTTTGCGATTAAATGAAAGATCTTTTCTTCCTGATTCAAAAAATGGATATATTGATCACATTTGAGTGAGTCATTTTTGACACATTTTAGCTTAATATATAAAGAATTTGCAAAGAAATTTCATAACGATGTCAAGACATTTAAATCTTTATAAAATTTCTTTGGATTTTAATTATAATTTAAGCTGATTTTTATTTTATTTTTTTCCATATTATTTTTGTTAAAAATGCTGGATGAAACGCTAAAATAAATAATTCCTACTAGAAGAATACCAGGTGCCCACGAGATCACTTTCCGGCTGCCATTTTTTTATTTGTTTATCAATATCAAGGAAACTTGGTAGGGTTGATATTCTAACCAAATGCCATTTTTATGCATTTATGACAAGTTTTCCTGACTTCCGGTTTCATCGGAAATGACCGTAACTTTTGATTTTCAAATGGCACACCCTGTATATTTTTTGTTTTTCGGATTTTACAGATCGTTTTACGTCTTGATGCACCAATTTTGAATCGAGTTTTGTCTAATTTTTGTTTTTAAATTAAATTTTATTTTTTTAACTAGAGTGCCATAATCATCCTAAAATGACTCTATATACTTTACTCAATTTCAGAAAAATACAAACTCAATTTTATCTTTGTAAACTTTTTTGATAGAGGGCTGTAAACTTCATTATTTTAGTATTTTTGCCCTAGCTCAAAAACTAGAATAGAAACATATCGCTTTCATAACATTACTAAATGCAGTATTTCAAAGCGAATCCAACGATATAATACACTACGACATTTTTCTTAATTTTGGTTCAAATATTTTTGTTTTATTATGTAGGTAATTTTTTTTTTCTACTTAAAATTCAAAAACTTGGACAAAACTCGATTTATAGTATATTACAATCCGAGACGGGAAATGCTTCATTACTGGTCGAGAGGTTTTATAGTTTATCGAGACGCGTAGCGTCGAGATAAACTGAACCTCGAGACAGCAATGAAGTTTCCCGTCGAGGGTTGTATACTATTTTATTTTTAACCATAATTTCTTGAAAAAAAAAAAATTCGGGGCAACCAAATGAGGTCGGCAAATGAAGAGGAAAATGAGAACGGGAAATATTTCCCTGCTCCATTTTCCGTCCGTGGACGGGAAATGAGGACGGAAAAAATTTCCCGTCCTCACTTCCCGTCCTGGGACAGGTAATGGAGCAGGAAAATGAAAAGACAGAAATGTGACATTTTCAAATTTTTGAAAAGTCAGTAATGACAACATTTCATATATGGGTTAAAAATAAAAAGTATTACATTGGGACGTAAAACGATCTGTAGAATCCGAAAAATAAAAAATATACAGGGTGTGCCATTTGAAAATCAAAAGTTTTGGTCATTTCCGGTGAAACCGGAAGTCAGGAAAACCTGTCATAAATGCATAAAAATGGCGTTTGGTTAGAATATCAACCCTACCAAGTTTCGTTGATATCGATAAGCAAATAAAAAAATGGCAGCCGGAAAGTAATCTCGTGGTATACTCGTCTTTATTTCTACTTCCACAAACTTAGATATAATATTTTTATAAGAAACAATAAACACAGTACCTAAAATTAAAAAAAAAAAACCTAACTTGCTAAATGCATTAAAAAACATCGAAAACTACGACAACGACAAAGTCCGACCCTGGCTTGAGCATTTGAAGATAAAACGAAATGTGTTGCCATTCGAATAAAAATGAATTTAATAAATTTTGCGGTGGGGGCGACACCAACTGGACTGTAAAAATGCGAAATCACCCATCCCTGTTGCTCGGCGATGTGGACACCTCTCACTCGCAGAGAGCGCAGCCTTAACGGCAAGTCAAGAAAGGTTGAAGAAGCGGATAAAGAGTTGATTCGTAGGAAAATTTATGATTTGTACAGTAAACAAATAATACCTACAATAGATTCTCTAAAAAAGGTACTTATAGAAGACGAAACTGATATATTATGTAGCAGAACAATATAGATTAGGTTTGGTTGAATTGTGTGTTGTATTATATTGTATTAGATATTAAGTTTTGGTAATTATTAAGATAGTATAAGATTATAACATAAATAAATAATATTATGAAACGCCTTTTTCGTTTTCATTATAATGGGCACAAAATCCGTACCTGTAAACCTTTGAGTGGGTATTAAGGAACCCGGTACCTACATAAAAGAACCTGGTACCTACACAATAGAGGCTAATAGCTATCTAATTTATGGTAGGGTTTTATAGCCGTGAAGTCAACGAAATATTTTGGAACGGACTTTACTTTATCACTTCTGAACTCACCGCAGTGCTGTTTAAAGTTATGTACTTGTCATATTCCTTTGCACTTTCATTGTACGATCTTGCCCGATGGAACATTTATCAAAGTTTAAGTGCAAGCAAAAAGCCAGAATAGAGAACGAGTACAAAGATAGTGAGGCAGAAGAACAGGCCGGTTTTAGAGCAGGAAGATCAACTGTAGACCATTTATTCAGTTTGACCCAGGTAATGGAAAAGAAACTAGCCTATAACCAAGAACTCCATTTACTTTTTGTCGATCTAAAGAAAGCATACGACAATGTTCCTCTGAAAAAGCTTTGGGAAGCACTGGAAAAGACCAATATCAACTTAGAACTAATAAAGGCAGTAAAAACGCTCTATAGTGATGCAAAGACCAAGATTAAACAGGGAAACTCAATCAGTAAAGGCTTTATAGCAACTAAAGGACTTAAACAGGGATGCTGCATATCACCAACACTTTTTAAAATATACTTAGAACAAGCGCTCAAAGGGTGGAAAAACAAATGCAGACACATGGGAATACCGCTCATGAATACAATATCTTTATACTTTAAGCTTTGCAGATGATCAAGTATTAATTGCACAGGACTATGATGACCTAGAGTAAAAGACACGAAAATTGATAGAGGAATACGAGAAATGGGGTTTGGAAGTAAATTTAACGAAAACAGAATATATGACTATAGGAGGTGAACAACGAAATCTGAAATTGAATAACGGACAAGAAATAAAACAATGTTCTGAATACAAATATTTGGGCATGAAAATCTCACACGAGGGAGGTTATGTTTTGGTATTTAGGCATAACTTTTAATTCCAAACAACTTTTCTCTATAACATTTTGCTGAATTTTCCAAAATAAGGGTATTTTACCCCAGGTAGCAAAATGACGTTTGTTTAACGTTATTTTTACGTCAATTTACGTTATAAATCACGTTATCAAAACGTCATCTTAACGTAACGTCATCGTTGAAGTAACGTTAATAATAAACGTTAATTGAACGTTGTTTTAAACGTTTTAAAACGTTAATTTACATTTACGAACGTTATTTTAATGTTAGATGACGTTGTAAACTTAGGTAAAACTAACGTTACCTATTGATTGTAGGTGAGATGAGGGAAATCTAGAGAAATAAAAACATGACTACTAAAAAAAATTTATTGTTTCTTTTTAAAAATGTAAAAATAACATAAGTACTTTCAAACATTTTTTAATTTTAAACCTGAAAAAAACAAGGTACTCACATATTTTGGTCTATTCCTTAACATATTAAATGAGCAATAATAATATTTTTTTACTACTAACCTGAGAAGTAGTCATTATTCAATCTATTTTTCTGGGAAAAAATTGAATTTCTCTCCCTAGGTTAATAATGAAAATAATGAAAAAAAACCTAGGTCAATAATGAAAATGACGTCATGGCACAAGGATATTGTCATAACATTACAGGTTTCTATTGGTTTAATTTCAACTTCAAACTGTAAATTTTTTAAAAAACAGATTCCTGTATGTATATTATAGGAAATTACCTTAAACTGTTGATAGAGGGCAGTACTTCCGATAAGAAAAAATAATTTGAGCACAGATTTCAAAACTATTTTTTATTTCTACTAGTAGTAGTAAAAAAAAAATTCTATATATTCCTCGGTAGAGAAAGTCATTATATACCTAACGCATTATAAACCTCGGCGCTTCGCGCCTCGGTTTATAAAAGCGCTCGGTATATAATGACCAACTTCTCTACCTAGGTATATAATGTACTATTTTGCTCTACCTATAGCGTAAATTTATTTACACAATAAAAACGACCATAGCAAACGACGAGCCGAGTATGAAGTACAAGTACAACGCCACCTGATGCCACAAACGAAAACGAAGGGAACGTTGTTGTACAGTGTTGCCAGATGAATTTCGTGAAAGATAATCCGTGGTAACAAAGGGAGATATTTTTTTCCTGACAAATTTAATTAAGTACATAATATATATGAAGCATGAACTAATAGAGAAAAAATGCTGGTTATCAAAAATTATAAAATTGAATATTATTAAATTCTAATAAGGAAATAAACATCTTCAAAAAGTAACAGCTGTTACAATTATAATAAAGTGGCAACACTGTAGGTGTGCCGCGAAAATTCGATTATACCTCTGCGGGCGCGGAAATTTCAAAATAGGCTTAATATTTTTTGTTAGGAAATAACGCCAAATATAATTAGTGCAGGATACGACACTTGGAAATTAAACCTATAAGATATTAATGTTTTTTTTTTTAAATATTTTCCTGATTCAAAATAAACATCGTTCTGATAACAACAACGTCTAGAAAAAAACGTTAATTCGACGTTACATATACTAACGTCTCAATAACAACGTCTCAATAACAACGTTAAACTTAATGACGTTGACACAACGTTACGTCATGTAACGTTATACTAGAGTCGAGAACGTTAGTACACGTTCAGGACCTGAAACCAACGTTTCATAAACGTTTTCTAACGTGTAGTTGCTACTTGGGACGGTACTAGCGTTGATATTGTTTGAGCTACCCTGTATGCTGTTTGACTTGCAACCATTCTAAGTGCACCTAATATGATTATCAGACATGCACCAACTTTTGGCGTTGTTTGTATTTTGATTGTGCTATTACTAAAAAAAAATCCCATATGTTGCACACTTAAAAAATCACACTGTATATGAATAGATTTTCAATTTTATCACCTACAAAAAAATTGGTAACGATATTTTTCGCCAAGCTTATAGTTTTCAATTATTCTCGGGGCAAACTTTCTTTTGATACGCCACTGGTGTGTACCACGTGATAATATATGGGCTCGCAGTACGTCGTTTCCAGGGGAATTTTGTCAGCTTCAAAAATACTCTCTTGACATTTTTCCTTAAAAAGGATAATTTTCGAGAAAATCACCAAAATATACAGGGTGTCCGTTTTAAGTGATACCACTATTGCTATCTCCGAAACGGTAAAAGATACGAGGTCGGTTAAATTAGAAAAAAGTTGCCTTTTTTGATGCCCATTCAAGATTTGTTTACAGTGTTGCAAATTCCTTTTAGTTTAGGACATACAGGGTGATTTCTAAGAAACGCCTAAAACTATTCCATCAATTATTTCAAAAACTATTGATTTTCGGGACACAATTTAAATTTGAAAATTTTATAATATTTATCGCTTTACAACATGGCATCTTCAAATTTCAAATTCGACGTTTCGTGATCGAGCTACCATCATCAAGTTCATTTTTTCAAATACGGACCTGGATTTTTTATGTCATTTTTAGAAAGCGCACTTTATTCTTCTTTCAACGATATACCTCTTAAGTTTGATTGGCCGACGTTTCTGCTCGAAAAAGTGATCATCAGTGATTTTTACCAAAATTTTACCTTGATTATGCCCTGAAATTCGTCCTTTATAACAAAGACGGTCTAACAAGTACTCTTTTTCCTTTATTATTTAGAACAAAATTGACATAATAATTTTGAATGAACACTTAAAATTATCTAATTGTTAACAATAATTGAAATAATTACTTAAAAACTAATTACATACATATTATTGTAATTTCACAAATTCAGGTTGGTATCAGTGATATGGAATATAAATAAATTTCATCAAAGAATGCCTTGAAAAAAATTAGATTGACAGCTGTGCAACATGTCAAACATTTCTTTATCATTTATTCATTTTATAATAATTGTTAAATTAATTAAATTAAAATTAAGAGTACAGTGATTTTCATTATGGAGTTTACGAAAATACCAGAGACATTAGAAGAATTTAAAGAGAGGATAAGGGATGCATGTGCTAGAATAAATAATAGTTATGTAAACTTTGTTTCACCAGGGTTCATACTTTTGACATAATTTGCCTTTTTTTTCAACAAATAGAAATTGACTGAAAGAAATCAATGACGTCAAAAACGTTCGTCGGTTTTTGAACCAGAAGTCATTAATAATTTGTCAAAAAAATTGAATGTCATAATATGAATAATTAATCTACGACAACCCTTTTTTTTCCAAGTTTCAAGGTCAAGTTTGAACCATGGTCAAACGATCTGTATTTGTATACCAAGGCCGCGAAATGCTTTAGTTGCTTGCGGCCGAGGCAAGATAGTCTCAAGAATGCTGCAAAGTTTCGCGGTCATGCTATACACACCACGGTGTGGCGGCCGCGAAATTGAATTTCGCGGACGGTTGCATGAAAAACAATACATATTAAATAATATTAAAAAAAAAATTGTGAAAAGTTGAAGATGATGCTTAAGGAATAATGGACTTCAATTTGAGTACATATTTACATTTACAATAATAATTATTACATTTACAATAATAATTAGTAAGTCATTATTTTCGATATTGTTAGATGATTCTAAGTGTTCTAAATAAAAGGAAGAGAGTACTTGTTAGACCGCCTTTGTTACACATAACGAATTGAAGGGCCGAATTAAGGTAAAATTTTGGTAAAAATCACTGATGATCACCTTTAAAAGCAGAAACGTCGGCCAATCATACTTAAGAGGTATATCGTTAAAAAGGGAATAAAGGGAGCTTTCTAAAAATGTCATAAAAAATCCAGGTCCGTATTTAAAAAAAATTAAGTTGATGTTGGTAGCTCGATCACGAAACGTCGGATTTAAAATTTGAAGATGTCATGTTGTAAAGCGATAAAAATTATAAAACTTTCAAATTTAAATTGTGTCCCGAAAATCAATGGTTTCAAAATAATTGATGAAATCGTTTTAGGCGTTTCTTAGAAATCACCCTGTATTTCCTAAACTAGAAGGAATTCGGCAACACTGTAAACGAGTCTTGAATGGGCATCAAAAAAGGCAACTTTTTTCTAATTTAACCGACCTCGTATCTCTTACCGTTTCCGAGATAGCAATAGTGGTATCACTTAAAACGGGCACCCTGTATATAAAACGGGGGGTTTGGGGGGCGAAAAAAGGAGGTAGTATATTAATATTTAGCCCTTACCTTTACCTGTGAGCATCTACATCTCTAAAAAAAGGCATTGATAAAATTAAATATTGAATCAGATTAATTTAATGAAATTAGATTAGATATAGAAATGATCAAAAATCCATTTTCTGAAAAAGAGAGGATTTCTGATTAAAAATATCAAATTTTACTTTACCGCACACTTTGTAGACCACTTTACCGCATATATGCTGTAAAGTTAACTTTACCGCACACTATGCGGTAAAGTGCACTTTATCGCATAGGTAGTGTGCGGTAAAGTGATACTTTCCATTTGCAAATACGTGCGGTAAAGTGCACTTTACCGCACGCTCGTAGGTAAATGTTATTACCGAACGCTCTACCTGCTCATCAAAGGTGACAGACGCAATTTTATTGTCTATAATTTTTCAAATACTTCCGGATATTTTGTTACCGCACGCTTTGTAGATAAAATACTGCATATAACATATATGGTAATTAGGTTATTACCGCCCTCAGAGATTGCAAAACTCGCTTCACCGGCTTGGTTTACAAGTTTCTCTTGCGTGCGGTAATAACCTAGTTACCACAATCATTATAGGTATAATACTATTATTTATCACTACCCAGGTAGCCAAAAAAACTAAAACTGAAAATAAAAACGAGATTTCTGAGAACTTTGTGACTTTGTCCCGCTTTTGGACTTTCAAGATCTGGTCACTATATCTTAAGGACATCTTGAAGACGTATATGTTACAAATCCCAACGTATTTCTGAAGTCTGGCCTATACCATATTTCTAGTATTAGCACAGCTTCTACAGGAAGGAGCGTTTTCTATCTGTCACTACAAACAACGCAGGGACGGAAATGGCCATATTGAGCCTCCAAGTATGGACTCATCATTTGTTTTGGTGGTTCGCTGTGTCCTCATTCAAGTGGATGTTTAATGGATTTCAGAGGTTTTATGTGATAATAAGCACTGGGATTAGTGCGAAAAGAGTGCGTCATAATATTGACAATCATATTCAAATAAATATACACCACTGCCAAACCGGAAATACTAGTCGGCCATATGCAACCTCCACATATTTTGGTCGCGCAGATTTGAAGTTATGCTCCTTCTTGTAGTTTTATATTCAAAGAGTATTAGGCAATCCTCCAAACTTCTCTATGCTCCAAACCACGTGACACTCAAGATGGCGTGGCGCACACACATGGGCCAAAAAACACAAAAAAAAAATATCTAGTTTCTGCCCGATTTAATAGTTTAGGTACCTAATAAAAAAAAAAATAGTCAACAAATATTTTATTAAATAATCAAAATTAAAGTTGCGAGCAAAACTCTAAGCAAAATAATTTAAAATGAGCATGAAAACATATTCAAAACAAACTTGCTTGGCCGCCACGCCATGAGAGATGCAGTGACGTCACCGCGTGTTTCAAATTTGGAGTATTTTGATACTTTATATGTATAAATATGAACAAGGGCTCAGGAAATTAGGAAATTTTGCGAAACTGCTAAGCTCAACACGCTCTTTTAGAATATGCAATAAAATAGTATATTATGATATAAGTGTATAAGAGGGCCTTTAAAGCACGCGCGACATATTTCAAAACACGACTCGCAGCGGAGTGTTTTGTAAGTCGCAAGGGCTTTAAAGGCCCTCTTATACACGCATATCATACGCTATTTTTTATTACGAATGCATCATTATCTCAAAAAAAAATTAAATGTGTTCATTCATTTATACCATTTCCAGGATTATTTCACACAAATGAAATTTGATTTCAAATTAATGAAAAGTAAATTCACATCAGTGAAATCTAATTTCGCATCAGTGAAATCTAATTTCGCTCAAATGAAAATTGATTTCAATGTAACGAAAACTAATTTCTCACAGACGAAATTTGATTTCACATTTTTGAAAATGAATTTCAAACTGATCCTAATTAATACTAATTTTTCAAACATTTATTATTTAAATTAGAAAAAAACATCAACAAATGTTATTTATTTCACCCTAATGAAATAAACCCACTGAGTTCACATAACATAAAATACAATGAAGGGGGTGATTCGTTGGTTAGGACAAAAAAATAATAATAAAAGGCCTGGTAGGTCTTTGTCAACGTTTCGCCCAAAAGTTTAGGACTTCATCAGGGCTAGAATATATATTAGGAACCTCAAAAAAGTTCTAACAAAAAACTGAAGTTTACATACCTTGTAGGTACTTAAAAAATTATGTGGCTAGAATTATATAAAATACTGCAAGATTTTTCAGGATGGAACATTCGATTGCACATAACAAAATCACAATACATTGATGAAATTGTGAAAAGACAAATTTTTTATTATTTTTTTTTAATCCTAACCGACGAATCACCCCCTTCATTAGATACCGATAGGACACAAACTTCACTTAGATAAAATACAATCATGAAACAATTAACAATAATAATTATAAGTTATTTAAATAAATTGGACTTCAGTTGAGTCTTCTCACTCTTGAGATAGCTGCATTATACCTTTCCACGTGATTTGCCAAACTGAAGTTTAATTTATTTAAATAATTCATAATAATTATTGTTGTTTCACGATTGTATTTTATGTTATCTTAACTCAGTGGGTTTATTTCATTAGGGTGAAATATATACCGTTGTTGATGTTTTTTTCAAATTGGAATAATAAATGTTTGAAAAATGAGTATTAATATTAGGGTCAGTTTGAAATTTATTTTCAAAAATGTGAAATCAAATTTCATTTGTGAGAAATTAGTTTTCGTTACTTTGAAATCAATTTTCATTTAAGTAAGCGAAATTAGATTTCACTGATGCGAAATTAGATTTCACTGATGCGAAATTAGATTTCACTGATGTGAATTTAGTTTTCATTAATTTGAAATCAAATTTCACTATTGTGAAATAATCCTGGAAATGGTATAGATCAAACGTTTCTATAGCAAACCTTTGAAAAGGTAGGCGCATCATAAACATCATTTTATCCACGCTGCAGCGTGCGATAATCGTTGATTATGATGCATGCGTAATATAAAAAATATTATGTACGAGCCTATTATCGCACGACAACAAATCGCTAGTGCGCGCTTACTCTAAGAAATAAGTAGTTCAAGTGTACGACAATCTGCACTGGAACGCGCGAAGTAGTTGTGGAACACTCCTGAGCTGCTCAGGAGTAACTTAAGTGGGTCACCGGAAAGCACCTATTTGCGGAACAATAAAATTCGCATTAAAAAAATCATCCAAAACGATTTTAAACAGGCAGTTGGGATCTTGCTCTATATCGTATCGCACACTCGTTGATATTTTCGAAAGCCCCTTATAAGAAGTGAAGTCATATTGAACTGTCAAGCAGCTGTGGCTATTTTCGACCAATCACAGACTTTCATTTTCAAATTTCATATTTGCTTGATAACCTTCATAAAGAACAAGAACCGTTTTGAAGAAAAGATCAAAACAAACCAATAGGTTTGTTTTTTTGTGTTGTTCGGGGCAACATTTCCTGCTTTGAGACGTTCGTTTGTGAGCGTTTTATGTGAAGTTTGTTTTTTAAGTGATTAAATTCAAATCGAAAACGCCTTTACGTTTAAAAAAAAGCAGGAAACTGTAGTGCGCTTTACCGACCGTTTAATTTTCGACCAATCGGGTTCGAGTATACGAAATTTTTCTTTTTGACAAGCCGACAGTTGAGTTACAACAGTCAACCAACAGCCGTTTCTATTCAATTCGAAACCGAAAAGTAACGTCCCATAAAAGTGCCTCTTTCATTAATTTTATAACTAAAACTTAAGCGAAAAACTCAATTAAAAGATGTCCAAAGAAGAGGACAATCATATCCCGTCGGTTATCTACGATCCCACCAAGAAATTAAACTATACCAAGGGACGTTTTTTCGGCAAGGTAAGTAGAGGGTTTTTATGCACTTTTTTTTTGCAATTGATTTTAAATAATTTGATGTTTATTTCTATTTTATTGAACCATTTGTAACCCCAACAAGGTCAAACTTTAAAATAAACCTCAGTTTTTATGTGGAAATGATTTAAATTTGATTTGACACCATGTGTACAAGCCCCAGGAATAGGGAGGCTTTTTCAGTCACTCCAATTTTATATTTTATCTTATCCAACACAAATCAAAATCATAAGGTAGCTACTTCAGTACCAAAATGATGAAATTTATTTTTTTTATGTTGAGATTTTGCATGTAAAGGATCACTTGGGACCTTCCAAGTTCCATACACTACTTAAATTATTCTGAGATTTGGATCTGAATTCTATGGAAAGGAAAGAAAGCACTCAAGAAAATTGAAAAATTGATAAATCCCTCATTAAATCCACTCCAAATTGCTTACTGCGATTTTATGTCTGAAACTATAAGTCCAAATGAGCCGAAATTGTCAGGGATTGTGGTCCTCTACTGGGATAAGAATCACTGGAAATTTCAGCTTTCTATCTCTAATAGAGAAAAAGTTATGATCTTTCAAAGTTTTCACAAATCTTAATCCTAGGGGACTAGCTGCTACCTTAATATACTTACTAAAACTCGTACTAAAATGATGATATTTCAAATTTTTTGTGTTGAGATTTTCTGTCTAAATGATTGTTCGGGACCCTCCAAGCTCCATACACTGAATTATTCTGAGATTTGCAGCTGAAATCTTTGCAAAAAGTACGTCAGAAAAATTGATAAATTCACCCCAAATTGTTTAACACGATTTTATTTCTGGAACTTTAAGTCCAAATGAGCTGAAATTCACAGGGATTGTGGTTCTCTACTAGGATAAAAACGAGGATAAAAATCGCTGAAAATTTCAACTTTCTATCTCTAATAAAAAAAGTTATGATCTCTCAAAGTTTCAAGGAAACTTAATCATAAGGTATTTACTTTAAACACGTTCGCGACGTAGCCGATTTCGGGTATGTTAATGCACAGCCGTATTTTATTTTGTTTTTGTTCAACATGTGAATATAGTGTATTTGTGTTCAATCAAGTGTTATATACTTGTTTTGAGTTTTTTTGGAATTTTTTGTTGTTTTTCAAAATGTACTACCGGTGGTACATGACGGCTGTGACTAATATTTGTTTCTCAGGGACGTAATGTACCACCGGTGACCACCATGTAAAAGGCATGTTATCAGAAGTTTTTATCAGTTAGAATTTAATTAAGTAATGTAAAACTATATACTGGGTGTTGCCTAAATAAAAAAAATATTAAAACTATTACTAAAATTCTGTTATTTTAGTAGGTAGACAAAAATCATAGAAATCAATGTAAGAGATGTCCGATTTAGAACCGCATGTACCACGGGTCATGTACCACCTTTATGTACAGCCTTGTTTTCCAAGCTTTCTATGCAACCGTCGCGTTTTTAAATAGGATTAGATTTGCAGGGCATGGTGTACCACATGTGGTACATGACGGTTGCTGGGATCAGCCGTCATGTGCCACCGGTGGCGCATGACGTCGCGAACGTGTTAATATCTACTAAAATGACGAAATTTCAATTTTTTTTATGTTGAGATTTCATGTCTAAATGATCATTTGGGACCCTCCAAGCTCCATACACTAAATTATTCTCAGATTTGAAGCTGAAATCTATAAAAGAAGGCACTCAAAAAAATTGAATTATCGATAAAATTCGAAAACTATAAGTCCAAATGAGCTGAAATTTTCAGGGATTGTGGTCCTCTACTAGGATAAGAATCGCTGAAAATTTCAGCTTTCTATCTCTAATAGAAAAAAAAAAAGATCTTTCAAAGTTTTCAGAAATCTAAATCATATTAATAAACCTATGAGCGAGGGGTAAGTCACCTTGGTATTTTATTGTACAAGCACTTGGTAATTATTGGTATTTATAGGTATTTTTGGTATTTTTTTTTGGTAATTATGGTGATTATGGTATTTTTTGTGGTACTTCTGGTAATACTTGGTAATTATGGTATTTTTTTTGGTAATATTTGGTATTTAATAGGTATTTAATTGGTATTTATCATGGCCGGAACACAATGCGCATGTGCGGCAACATATGACGCCATTTATTTTATTACCCAAAAGGGTTTTGTCTCGGGATTCCTGTTGAATAATTTATTGAAGAATTATTGGAAAATAAGAAAAATATAGGGAATATAATTATTTTATTATTACATTATCTACAATAGTTATTTATGCAACAAGTGTGTAAAGTGAACCTTTTTTCACGAATGTGAATTTTGAAGCACGAGCCGAAGGCGAGTGCGACAATCACATGAGTGAAAAAAAAGTGCTTTACGTACGTATTGCATACAAAATTTATTCTACTACCAATGAAATATGTGTGAAAAAATAGATTTAGACAAATACTTTACGAACTAGTGCGTGAAGTATTTTCACTTTACGCACTAGTGCGTGAAGTAATTTACCAGAAAAATACTAGTGACAGTGTCAACATCTGTCATTGACATTACTTTACGCACCAGTGTGTGAAGTGAATTACTTTACGCACTAGTGCGTGAAGTGGAATTTTACGTCTTCTGAATAGTGCGTAAAGTGAGTACTTTACGCACGGTAGTAGAAAAATAATATTTTTTATTACGCATGCATCATAATCAACGATTATCGCACGCTGCAGCGTACATAAAATGATGTTTATGATGCGTCTACCTTTTCAAAGGTTTGCTATAGAAACGTTCGATCTACCTTCATTACCTAGATATTTACCTGCCATTTAAATTACTACTTATCAAAATGAATGAACACTTTAACAACATTTTTGAGATTATGATGCATTCGTAATAAAAAATAGCGTATGATATGCGTGTATAAGAGGGCATTTAAAGCCCTTGCGACTTACAAAACACTCCGCTGCGCGTCGTGTTTTGAAATATGTCGCGTGCTTTAAATGCCCTCTTATACACTTATATCATAATATACTATTATCTATTCTATATTCAATTCACATGCCAGGTAAAATCCTAAGGGCCGGCCCTGACTGAAAAGGTTGGAAAGGATAATGCACACCTAATATGGGATTTTCGGGCTCTATGGATTTTGCTCATTTTTTGATATGTCATAGAGGATTTAATCCTTAACATTTTTCAAATGGGACGAAATTTTGTAGGTAATATGGTCTTTGAGATATGAGCGTTGAAAGATGAACTTTTTTGCGACTTTTTGTGTGGAGAGTATACGAAATACTGGTGCTAATGGTGTTTATCAGTCAAAATATTGACAGGTCTACATATTTTAATTTATTTTTTTTACTACTTACCTGAGAAATAGTCATTATTCAATCTATTTTTCTAGGAAAAAATTGAATTTCTCTCCCTAGGTGAATAATGAAAATAATGAAAAAGTCCCTAGGTCAATAATGAAAATGACGTCATGACGCAAGGATATTGTCATGTTTCTATTGGTTCAATTTCAATTTCATGCGTCAATTTAAAACAAAATACAGGTTTCTGTAGGTACATAGGAAGTTATCATGTTGTTGATAGAGGGCAGCACTTTCAAGAGGGCGTTCAAAAAAAAAATAATTAGAGCACAGATTTTAAGCAATTTTTTTATTTTCTACTAGCAGTAGTAAAAAAAATTCTATATATTCCTCGGTAGAGAAAGTCATTATATACCTCACGCATTATAAACCTCGGCGCTTTGCGCCTCGGTTCATAAAAGCGCTCGGTATATAATGACCAACTTCTCTACCTAGGTATATAATATACTATTTATTTAATTAATGTCAACATCGGCTAAGGCCGGGACCGCACTGGGATCAATGTTGGCGCCAGTGTGGTCCCGGCCTTAGCCTATATTGACATTTGTGAGTGACATAAAATAGGTGAACCTGTCAATATTTTGACTGACAAATACCAGTATTTCGTATACTCTCCACACAAAAAGTCGAAAAAAAGTTCATCTTTCAACACTCATATCTCAAAGACCGTAATACCTACAAGATTTCGTCCCATTTAAAGGTTGCTAAATCCTCTACAACATATCAAAAAATGGGCAAAATCCATAGAGCCCGAACATCCCATATTAGCTTTTATGATGAGGTGGTTGATTTATTGCAGCAGGTGTCTACGATTTAACTTGAACATTACCACAGCATATAAAGTGCGTTTTTTTTTAAAGATAATTCCCCAAGTCAAAACTATGTTGGCAACACAAGCCTTTTCTACATAAAAAATTTGAAAGCATTGACAATTTTACATTGTATTGCCAACATAATGTTAGTTTGACTTTTATCTTTAAAAAAAAAAACAGATTTTACTATAACAATCAGCAGGCTAACTCTCACGCGCATCTTTTCTGCGCACGCCGCCATCAGGGAACACCATCCTGTCATTGAACGGCGGGGACGCCGAAATTTTATTTTACTTGTTTATTTCTGGTGGAGGGTGGAGGTCATAGACGTGCAATCTAGAGTGGAATTTAAGCTGTAATTTTAGCACAGCATACAATTTTAGATGCTGTGATTTTAGTGTATTCTTAGTGTTGTCATTGATGCTGTTATCATTCTTGTCAATTTAATAATAATAATAAATTAGTGGACTTTCATTGGTTGAAATTAGTTTTCTGACTGTTTTCAACCAATGATAATAGGTCTGACTGGTTTGTGATTTCTGCAGAAACTGAGGCAGAAACAGACCTATTAAATTATTTTATCAGTTGATTCAATACTAAAAATTCTCAAGCCATAGCCAATGTTTGATAAAATTCCATTGTCTTCCTTCTAAATCAATAACTTTATTTAGAGCCAATACGACTCTGTAGTCTGTGACACGAAAGAAAAAAACCTAAATTATTGTTAATCAGGCCCTGTTTCGTATCCCAAAATGGCCGCTAGTGACGTCCCGACCATGAATTCCTTTATTGCATGGGCTGTCACTCGCGCTAGCCTGCTGATTGCAGCCCCACTTAGAGTATGCCGAGGAGTATGCAACAGTAAAAGTTTTTTAGATTCATGGATCCTTAGCTTTTTGGTAATTATTGGTAGGTATTTCTTGGTAATTGATTTGGTAATTATTGGTATTTTTTTGGTAATTATTGGTATTGTTTTGGTAATTATTGGTATTGTTTTGGTAATTATTGGTATTTTTCTGGTAATTATTGGTATTTTTTGGTATTATTTGGCAACTACTGGTATTTTTCTGTTAATTATTGGACTTTTTTTGGTAATTATTAGTATTTTTGGTAATGTTTTTTGGTAATTATTGGTATTTTTTGAAGAAAGTGGTAATTTATTGTACACAATTTTGAGGGTGACTTACCCCTCGCCTACGAGTATACCTACTAAAATGATGAAATTTCAAATTTTTGTATGTTGAGATTTTGCAGGGGGTAAACCACCTAGGAATTATTGTCACCAGCTTGGGGAAATATGTGGCAATACGGGGAAATACAGGAAAATATTAGGTATTACGGGGAAATATAAGAAAAATACATTGCAATATGAGGAAATATAAGGTATTATTAGGAAATATCAGGGTATTATTAGGAAATATCAGGGTATTATTAGGAAATATCGAGGTATTATCAAGAAATATCAAGGAAATATCCAGGTGTTAGTAGGAAATATCAAGGTATTATTAGGAAATATGGAGGAAATATCATGGAATTATTAGTGCATGTAACGTAACGAGAACACCCAAACATTCACGATGCCAGTTTTGTAAGTAAACTTTAGTATTTGAAATTAACTCAGTAAATAAACTCTAAAGCCTGATTAATAAACTCCACCGTTCTTCGTTTCCTTTCCGAACCGCATCGTTACCCCTTGGTAAACATTCAACTCCACCGTTCGTCCTTGTTCAGTAGCCAATCAAATTAGACAATTTTGCCATTTAGTCGATTTCGGGTTATGATGTGTTTCCAACAGTCTAACAGATTATATTATTAGTATTATATGTATACTATAATTTTAAACAAAAATCAAGAAAACACACAATTCATTAATCGGGTATTTTCTTACTGACTTTAACTGCCGTTTCGGCTGAAAAAAATTATACATGTTTAGGCAAGTTTTCCTGAAGCCAGTCCTGTTCTTTTCGTTTTTCTTCCTATCTTCAATCTTCTTGTTGTAGAAATGCTGCAAGCTGGTCCTGTTCTTTCTGTCTTTGGTCTTCTTCTTTTTGTTTCTTTCTCTGTCTTTGGGCTTCTTGTTGTTGTAAAAGTACTGCAAGCAATGCATGCCGGTCTTTTTCTCCTTGTTTTTCTTTCCATCTTCAAACTTCTGCTTTCAGTTTTTCCTCCAGTTTTTCCTTTTGTCTTCAGTCTTCCTCTTGTCTCTTGTCCTCCAAAGTTTTCATGAAGTCTGACAAGATTTGATTAACTTGCTCCATTTCGGATACTGTCGGTTTACTGTCATCTATTCACCTGTATTTTTCTTGAAACTTCATTTTGAATCTAAAGTTCTCTGATGAAGTGAAATTTTAAACACAATGGAATATTTTAGAAAAACCCTAGGAAAAACCACTCTGTGGACTTTTTTTTTTGATATCGAAATCACTCATGAACTTACTATTCTTGTATCACTCACAGTTTCCAAATAGAATTCTATGGAAATTTCTAAAATTTTCCAGAAAATCTGCTTTTGAGCTTGTTTTAGATGTTGAAACCAATACAGTCACTATTCTTGTAGTCCTCACGGTTTTCAAATAGAATTCTA
Organism: Ceutorhynchus assimilis; assembly: GCA_917834065.1. Taxonomy (NCBI): domain Eukaryota; kingdom Metazoa; phylum Arthropoda; class Insecta; order Coleoptera; family Curculionidae; genus Ceutorhynchus; species Ceutorhynchus assimilis. The sequence goes on from OU892281.1 coordinate 15,121,121, forward strand.
TAGAAGTTTCTTCTTTAAATAGAACACCATGGAATTTTTAAAAAAATCCTCGAGAAAAGCCGCTTGTTTAGCTGGTTTTTCGATGTCGAAGCCAGTAATTAAATCTTTTATTACTTCCAGTTTCCAAATAGAATTATATAGAAATTCATGGAATTTCCCAGAAAATCCGTTTGCAAGCCTATTTTAAGATGTAAAATCTGGTAATAAAGTCACTTTTCATTTCAATAAAGGCTCTTTGATTTTTCCCCCTCTAATTAACGAATAGAAAGACGCGAGTCCCGAGTAAACAATTCATTTTCTCAGAATTCTCGCCAGGTTTTCAATACATTTTCGTAACAATAATAAAGAGAATATTGGGGAATTATCAGAAATTACCAAAAAATTATGTTAAATATTAGAAATTACCGCAAATATAAGGGAATTATAAGGCATTATGGGGAATTATGAGGCAATATCGGGAATTACAGGAAAATATAGGAAATAAAGGCAATATTCGGGAAATAATTCCCCCAAGGGGAAATATTTGTCAATGATCTCAGGGGTGTTTTACCCCTTGAAATTTTGTGTCTAAATGGATTATTGGGACCTCGATTGGGACAAATTATGGCTATTTAAGTCTTGCATAAGGATTTTGCAAAGATACCAATCAACTGCCAAGAGAGGTACCTAGATCTGTCTAATTTATCTTTTATTAGGTTGTTTTACATACAGGGTTGCCCACGGTGGATGGCGTATTAGACGTTTATGGAGAACTAAAAAGCGAATCATTTTGAAAATTTGGCAACCGGGATAAACGACCATGATCTACACTTTAAAAATATTTTTGACCATGCGGTGTTGCCGTTAAACTAGTGGCAACATCACTATTTTAAATGGAACACCCCATATTTAATTGCATATTTGGATTCTACGTAAACTTCTGAGCAGATTTCATGTGATATACCCTATACCCTATACCCTATACCTAAGTTCAACTGTTTTGGAAATATTGACAGTTGAAAATTGACTTTTTGCAACTTTGACAGGCTGTAAAACCTAATTGGTTAATTTTAGAGGAAAACCGATTTCACATTCCTATCTTAGATTTTGATAAACTATCATTTAACACCAACTTTGAACTTAACCAGAGATTAAATTTAACTGAAATTTTTAATCATGGATTTAATTCTAAGTTGGTGTCAAATGATAGTTTATAAAAATCTAAGATAGGAATGTAAAATCGGTTTTCCTCTAAAATTAACCGTTCAGGTTCTACAGCCTGTCAAAGTTGCAAAAAGTCAATTTTCAACTGTCAATATTTCCAAAACAGTTGAACTCAGGTATAGGGTATATCACATGAAATCTGCTTAGAATTTTACGTAGAATCCAAATATGCAATTTAATACAGGGTGTTCCATTTAAAATAGTGATGTTACCACTAGTTTAGAGTAGAAGCGGCAACACCGCATGGTCAAAAATATTTTTAAAGTGTAGATCATGGTCGTTTATCCCGGTTGCCAAATTTTCAAAATGATCCGCTTTTTAGTTCTCCATAAACGTCTAATACGCCATCCACCGTGGGACACCCTGTATTAGGTTCTATTATTCAATTATTTATTTATTTATTTATTTATTTATTCTACACTACAGAAATAAGGTCTATAAACCTAGCAGTCCCAAGGTGGAAAAAAACTTCGGGAACTATATAATAATTAGGTGCTTTTTAGGAGCACCTAATTTTTAATTAGAGGCCCTAATTAGCACCTAAAAAGCACCTAATTATTATATAGATCCCGAAGTTTTTTTGCCATTCTAACACACCAACAAGTAGACGTAAAGCCAGCAGTCCCCTAATAATTAAAAAAAAATCTGTAACTCAGTTAATAATTAATCAATTCTATTTTTTCTTGGACTATTTAGGAGCACCTAAAAAGCACCTAATTCTGATACAAAGAAGAAATTTGAAAAAAATATTTTTCACTATAGGGGACTACTAGCTTTCATAAACCTAGCAATCCCTTAGGTTTTTTTGATTTTCTCAAAAACTAGAGGAGCACCTAATTTTTAATTAGAGGCCCTAATTAGCACCTAAAAAGCACCTAATTATTATATAGTTCCCGAAGTTTTTTTCCTCCTTGGGACTGCTAGGTTTATAGACCTACAGAAATATACAATGCAATGGGTATATAATTATTCAATGTTAACAATCTGCGAGTTGACTAAACTCATTTGATGTACAATGTACTAAAAGTCTTATACACTGAGTTACATCGAATTTGACTAGGGAGATTTTTGAATGCATGGATACAAATTTTATGAAAATATAAGGTGCGAATATTAATATTTCATACCTCCTCTGTATAGAGCAGACTAGCTTCTTTGTTTTCTATAAATTATTTTCAATATGTAGTTTCAAACCTCATTCAGCATTAATAATGTATTTTCAAATTATTCATTAGTACTATTATTCAAAATCTATATTGTTAATAATTTGAATTTGAAATATCCTAATAGTACATTTACTGTACGCTGACGACTTGGAAATCTTCTGTACCGTCAATCAAACAAAACAGACACTCCAAACTGAACTCAATCAATTTGTAGGATGGTGAGGAATACACCACCTTCATCTTGATGCTGGGAAGTGTAAACATAATATGTCATTTTACCGAATCCAAAATTCCTGTTACTATAGTTTACAGAATAAATAACACAGAGCTATAGTCCGGCAAATACCATTTTAAAGTCACGAAATACTGGTGGCAAAAAACGTATGTCCATTGAATATGTCGTTGATATCACCTACAAAAAGCTACTGGTGGTTAATTACTATTGAATTTTAATATATGTTCCCACTAACATTTTACAAACGCGTTTCTGAAGTAGTATTGACCAATCAGAGGGCAATTTTAATACTTGCAATTGTTGCGAGACTCACTTTTGTTGCATCTGCTGTCTGTTGTAATACATTCTGAACTTAAACTGAGTACCCGTTTTCTATTTGCTTCTTTTCGAGTTGGAAAAAGGTTAATATAGTCAAAATTATTAGCTGTGTTTGTTCGTTGTATTACTTTCGAAAATAACTTTGACAAACTAATTGATGGCAGTGACGGATTCTATTTCAGGTAAGAATATTATGAACAATAATTAGACAGCAATTTTTTTGTCAATTTTACTATCACCGCTGTTTGAGATGTATTCAACAAGAATAGAGAAAAATCACGTGACTTTAAAAAGGTATTTGTTGGACTATAGAAACCATCAACACAATAAAGGATCTAGGTGTCATCTTTGATAAAACACCTTTCAATAATCACATCGACCATATTACCACCAAAGCATTTTGACTATTAAGCTTCATAAACAGGAACCCAAAGACATTGATGACGTGAAAGCGATAAAATGCCTGTACAACTGTCTGGTCAGATCCTTGCTAGAATATTGCAGCATTGTTTGGAGCCCAAGCTACAATATCCATGTCAACCGCATTGAAAGGGTCCAAAGTAAATTTGCAAAATATTTACTCTTCAAATTAATCTTTCCATATAGACAATTGGACTATTACACTAGATTTGCACTAAACACAATTTTTTTCAGGGTGGTTTCGCAAGATGCTACGAAATAATCAACACAAAAAACATGGTACCCTACGCAGGGAAAATCGTTTCGAAAAAACTAATGGCCAAACAAAACCAAAAGGAGAAGATGTTACAAGAAGTACAAATACACTCTACATTGCACCACAAAAACGTGGTGGGCTTCCACAGTTTCTTCGAGGACGACCTAAACATTTACATAGTCCTCGAGCTGTGCAAACGTAGATCCATGATGGAGTTGCATAAGAGGCGAAAGACTTTAACCGAACCGGAAACCCGTTTTTATATGGCCCAAATCGTCGAAGGAGTCCAATATTTGCACAAACACCGGATAATACACAGAGATTTGAAGTTGGGCAATTTGTTTTTGAACGACGTATTGCAGGTGAAAATCGGCGATTTCGGCCTGGCCGCCAGGATCGAATTCGAAGGGGAGCGAAAAAAAACGCTGTGCGGCACCCCCAACTATATCGCCCCCGAAATTTTGAACAAAAAAGGCCACTCGTTCGAAGTGGACATTTGGTCGGTGGGATGCATCATGTACACGTTGCTGATCGGCAAACCACCGTTCGAAACTTCCTCCTTGAAGGAGACCTATGCCAGAATCAGAAGGTGCGACTACAAAATCAGCCAGCAAGTTTCCCCGTATGCCAAAAACATGATTATGATTATGCTGCAGTCTGATCCTTCGAAACGGCCTAGTATCAACTATTTGAGCAAACACGAATTTTTCACCAAAGGTTATTGTCCGCCGTCTTTGCCGGTGAGCTGTTTGACCATGGCTCCTAGATTTGATGCTGAACGTTCTGTTAACATGGCCAACAGTCCACGAAGGGGCGCACTTTTGGAAATTCCTGGTAAGAATTGACTTCTTTTTATATTAACACTTGATTGATGGCATGAATATAATTTTTCTTTGGACAATGCTATATCAGCTAGATTTATATATTAGGGTGGGAGATTCTCACCTTTTGGCTTTGGGGTTTGACAACAACAAAAAAACAGTTTAATGGGTGTCAGTTGATCACATCTTCATTGAAAAGAATCATCCAATTCCTGATCCAAACAGACCAAAAGACAATCCCAGATTTCTAATTTGATGTAATTTAAGTTGTGGGTCATTGCTAACTAAGAATTAAACTATACCATTTCCAGCATTATTTCACACTGGTGAAATTTGATTTCAAATTAATGAAAACTAAATTCACATCAGTGAAATCTAATTTCGCTGAAATGAAAATTGATTTCAAAGTAACGAAAACTAATTTCTCACAAACGAAATTTGATTTCACATTTTTGAAAATTAATTTCAAACTGACTTTAATTAATACTCATTTTTCAAACATTTATTATTTCAATTTGAAAAAAACATCAACAACGTTATTTATTTTTATGAGGAATGAAAATAATGTTCAGCTTTCTTGGACTGATTTATTAAATTTAAATATCAAATAGCCAACGTTTCGATACTGGTTCGCATCGTAATCAGGGCCAGATTATTCTAATTAAAACTAAAAAACATTGTATAACCTTAGATTTTGGCGGCAATGATGGTAGTCCATAATATAAACATTTTTAACGTTTTGCATTTTATACAATGTTTTTGAGTTTTAATTAGAATAATCTGGCCCTGATGATGATGCTAATAACCAGCATCGAAACGTTGGCTATTTGATTTTTAAATTTAATTAATCAGTCCAAGAAAGCTGAACATTATTTCCATTCCTCATAGAAATAAATAACGTTGTCTTCAGTTTGGCAAATCACGTGAAAAGGTATAATGCGGCTATCTCAAGAGTGAGAAGACTCAACTTAAGTTCAATAATAATTTATAATTATTATTGTTGTAATTATTATTGTTGTTTCATGATTGTATTTTATGTTATGTGAACTCAGTGGGTTTATTTCATTAGGGTGAAATAAATAACATTTGTTGATGTGTTTTCAAATTAAAATAATAAATGTTTGAAAAATGAGTATTAATTAAAGTCAGTTTGAAATTAATTTTCAAAAATGTGAAATCAAATTTCGTTTGTGAGAAATTAGTTTTCGTTACTTTGAAATCAATTTTCATTTAAGCGAAATTAGATTTCACTGATGTGAATTTAGTTTTCATTAATTTGAAATCAAATTTCACTAGTGTGAAATAATTCTGGAAATGGTATAGACTATGAAAATTATAAAGTTAACATGTGCTATCTTAGAATGTAAGCATTTATACCTCAACAAATACTGAAACTTTTAGAGGTATTGGAGTCAGTGGATCTGGCAGCACTGTTCGTATTTTCCTGCTATCGCGTCCTCACCTGTGAGCTGTTTTGTTTTGTTTTTTTCTATTTGGTTTATTAATTTTTCACTTTTTTGGTTACTAACCATGTTTGATGTTAATAAATTTATTAATGTTAAACTGTATCTGTTTGAAATTATGGCTCAACTCAAAGGTGAACTGAAACTACTACCAAGTATTGATATTAATAAAGAAGTTAGACATGCCGGTAAGGCCCGTTTCATGTTTCAATAAATATTAGAATCCAACTAACTTTCAATTATAAGAATTGAATTGAATTTCTAAAAGCCTGTTTTACTTTTTCAGATAATAATCATACAAGTTTAATTAGTCTCAAAACTAAATCACAACTGACTGCCTTACTATCAACTCGCCTTATACTTTTACCACTAATTGATTCCTGGTGCACTGAGGTCTAATTTACTTGAATTTTTCTCTGTGTGATCGACTCCAGTTTATACCGCGTCCTTGCTTCTAGAATTCTCTAGATAATTCGCTTCCGTTTGTCTAGTCTTCAAACAGTGTTGCAAGATTGTACACAATTTCCCCAATATCTCTTCACGCATTGGAGTTTTAAAAGTTTGTTGGTGGTGGAGACGACTTTCTTGTGGATTTATTAAAAACATTATCTTCAAACTAAAAATCTCCTTGTTAAGTTCACTTTTTTTTTCAGATGCCAACTGCATGCAACTAGGTTCTCCCAGATGTCCCACCACGAGGCATGATTCCTTTGCAGCCGGCTTAGCCGGAACCCATTTCGGTTTTGATGCCCAAGAAAGCTTGACTACCCTGAAGCATTTGCTACTTAAGGTAAGTTTTTTGCATTCATTCACATACCAGTCCAGTTTGAACTGGATCAATTTTGATAGTTTTTCTATGAAGTTTATAATAAGGTTTACTTTACAAGTCAGATAGAAATCCTACTGTGGAATTCCAGGGTTGGCAAAAATCCGGCTAATTGTATTATAGTGGATTGAGAATTGGATTTTTGAAGTTTTTGGTGGATATTTGTGTTTTTGATATATTATACCTATTTTTATGTTTGAAACTTATCGTTTTTGAACAGATGAGATGACTACAGAGGTATCAGAGAGCGCTTAAGAAACTTTGAAAGATTTCTGATAACCTTTAGAACATTCCAGCGTTTCAAAACTAAGGAGCCAATTAAAAACTTTGGAAAGCATTTTGAAACGCTCTAGAGCTTAGACAGTTTAAAAATCGTCACATGACACTTTAGAACTAACTTAGGTAAAACTTCCATGAACATATCTCTAAAACACTTTCGAACTTATTTAGGATTTCAATTAGAACTGTCAAAAAGCACTTAGGAATATTTGGGATATTTCAAATAACTTAACTATAACATTCCGGCGCTTCAAGAGCATTAAGCAACCAATTGAAAACTTTACAAAGCATTCTGGACAGTTCAGAATGCACTTGTGCCAATTTGAAACTTTTTTAACCATTTTGAGACTCTCTAGGGCACTTTACAATAAATTCAAAACTTTCAACTTTGATAAGCTTATGCCGATGATGGATCTTTGATAGATCCGAAACATGTTCAACCCCCCTTTTACCTGATATTTTTATAAAATAAAGAGTGATGATAGACTCTGTGTTTTACTTCAGTTCTTTAGTTCAATATTTGATTAGTTGAAGGCTATTCGTGAACATATGCACTTAAATCACAAAATGGAACACTGAACCACAGCGAACATGTACACAATTATTCTTGAGATTTTAATGAAAATGCCCAAAAAGATGTTAAACGAGGGGTTGGAAGTTATAGAAATTCACAAGTATTTCCGTGTATTTCCAAATTATTCCCATGTACTTCCAGAGTACTCCCATGTACAGGGTGAGTCACTATATCTTGACACCCACCTGCAGCCATAATTATTGCAGGTGATAGGTGAACTATGTAAATACAAAAATTGTAGCAATTTAACTGAACCACCAGAATTTTTAATTAGATTTAAAAAATAAGCAACACAAAATGAAAAAAATATATCAATATTCACCTGTTTCAAATGGAATGCACTTTATTTTCTTTCAAATTCTTAAAGTTCTTGTTTTTCTGATTCAGATTATATAATATACCTATTAATGTTTCCTTCAATAGTTTTGAAAATATCTGGAGTTTAGTTATTCAAACTTTAGAATCAAATTAGATTTTAAAAATGCATCAGTTAAAGTCTGTTTTTTTTTAAGATAAAAGTCAAAATGACATTATGTTGGCAATACAATGTAAAATTGTCAAGCTTTCAATTTTTTTTATGTAGAAAAGGCTTGTGTTGCCAACATAGTTACTAAATTTTTGACTTGGGGAATTATCTTTAAAAAAAAAACACACTTTACTAATTTTTGGTATCCGTTTAAGCTGGATTTATAGTGTCAGTATCAGTAACAGTAGCAGTAACAGTAAAATATTAAAACACGGCCGACCGTAAAACCATTTATAGTTCACTTAACAAACTTATCAGTAAAACTTAAGAAATGGATATTTTCATATCTGTTCTTAAGTTTTAAGTAACTGTTACTGTTACTGCTACTGACACTATAAATTCAGCTTTTAGTGGTGATTGACAATCCAAAACTGCTGACCAATTTAATTCCTTGCATATATATATCCGAAAAGTTTTTATAATTGTTACTGCTAAGTAGTCTACCAACTTTATACCGGGTGGGGCACGAAAAACTTTCCACCCAGATTTTCTCAGCTGTTAGGTGTTTAATCAAAAATCGCTCAGACACGTCAATTTTTGTTTTTTGGGGGACACATTTTATTGTTATTTTCACCCCCTACCTGTGAACCCTTAAGTGGGGGTGACAGGTACCCACAAAATTTCAAATGAAAAGGGGGGGTCGAGTGATACTTCATTTGATAGCTATTTTCATTAAGATTATATCCCCGAAGTTTCAAGTTGCTACTATTTACGCTCTCGAAATGGCGGCTTGTCAAAGTTAGGAAAAATCAATGGAAAAATGCTATGTGGTTTTTACCTGTTACCTACGCATAGGTGTGACAGGTAAAAACTATACAGCTTAGATTATCGAATGTAATACCACAAGAGGCTTTAGGATTACCGGATAATACTTTTACCTGCCACGAAACGCGTTACGCAACAACACCACGACTCCGAAGGAGGAGTGGTGTTGCTGGTAACGCGTTGAGTGTCAGGTAAAAGTATTGGGTAATCCTGAAACATCGAGTGGTATTCAAAAGATTATACAACGAACTAAACTTTAATACTTTAAAATTTAAAAAAAAATCTATAATAGAATTTGCCATAAATGCCACCAAGCACGATAATCCCAAAAGGCTTATCACTTATTAAGCCTCTCGTGTCATATGGGGATAATGTACAGTGAGTTGTATAATCGAAAAAAAGCATTTATCCTAACTTTGACATGCCGCCATTTCGGCAGGGTTAATAGTAGCAACTTAAAACTTCGGAGATATAATCTCAATGAAAATAGCTACCCAATGACATATCACTCGACCCCTGTTTCCATTTGAAATTTTGGGGGTACCTGTTACCCCCACTTAGGGGTTCACAGGTAGGGGGTGAAAATACCAATAAAATGTGTCCCCCAAAAAACAAAAATTGACGTGTCTGAGCGATTTTTGATTAAACACCTAACACCTGAGCAAACCTGGGTGGAAAGTTTTTCGTGCCCCACCCGGTATTTTGGTGGTTTATTTATCGCAAGTTGAAATTTTGCTAAAACTGTCTCGTGATCCGAAAGGCCTACAGGAATGATACTACAGAGAACAAACATTTGCTTTTAGATAAAATTTGAACATAGATAATCGATTTTGGTTTGAGAATGAGCAGTTATTCTAGTAAGTTCATTAACATACATCTCTATAGTCTGGCTAACCAAACGGCGAACTTAAAAAGAATTTGCTGCTATGCCAAACTTGACAGAAACAATAATAAACAAGTTGGTGACATATTTTTTTTGCAATATGGGCCGTGTAGCATTTTGAAATAGGAAAAAATCCGGAAACATTACGAAATGAAGGAAGGAGAGGCGTGATTATTCAGAGGCATGATTCTATTGGTTAGAGCCTGAACGACAGCACCAGTGGCGTGGTTATTCGTGAAACTCAAGAATTTTTTTCCTAATAATTTTTTGGTTTATTTCCTTGGTGTTTTCAGTGCCACTGAACCCAAAGACATGGGTGTCATCAAGCGGTGTCAGTTGAGGTGTCAGTGAATATTCTTAGGTAACGCCCCACTTTTCATCCCCCTTTCGTCTCTACCAAGTTACCACTTGCCAAACTATAGGTCAAATGATAGAAACAAGTTAGACAGAATTTGTTTTGCCTCTTATCTGTCATCATCAAAAGTTATATTAAAGTCTCCCCCCAGTATAAAACCTGCATTGGGGGCAGATATGATAAAAGAATTTTAATTTTCGAAGTATTGCTTCAAGTTTGAATGATACGGGGGCCTGTATATACAGTGCGGCCGTAAAGTAAGGAATAAATTCAATAATTATTCTGCTAAGCAATTTTTCAAAAATCCTCGAACACGTCAATTTTATTTTTTCTGGAGCATTTTTTAAAAAATAAAATTATTATTCAGGGTGGTCGCAGAAAAGCTGGACAAGTAGTAACTTAATTTTTTTAAATAGACACCCCTAATTTTTTTTACCTTTTCGGATTTCTGATAAAATTCTGTGTATTTTTTATGAAACATGTCCTATACCTAAATTCAACTGTTTCGGAAATATTGACAGTTGATAATTAACTTTTTTGCAACTTTAAGAGGCTGTAAAATCTAAACGGTAAATTTTAGAGGAAAACCGATTTTACATTCCTATCTTAGATTTTCATAAGCTCTCATTTGACACCAACTTTGAATTCAATCCGAGATTAAATTTAATTGGAATTTTTAATCATGGATTAAATTCAAGGTTGGTGTCAAATGATAGCTTACGAAAATCTAAGACAGGAATGTAAAATCGGTTTTCCTCTAAAATTAATCGTTGAGGTTTTACAGCCTCTCAAAGTTGCAAAAAAGTCAATTGTCAACTGTCAATATTTCCGAAACAGTTGAATTTAGGTATAGGACATCTTTCATAAAAAATACTTAGAATTTTATCAGAAATCCGAAAATGTAAAAAAAATTAGGGGTGTCTATTTAAAAAAATTAAGTTACTACCTGTCCAGCTTTTCTGCGACCACCCTGTATAATAATTTTATTTTTTAAAAAATGCTCGACAAAAAATAACATTGACGTGTTCGAGGATTTTTGAAAAAATTGCTTAGAAGAATAATTATTGAATTTATTCCTTACTTTACGACCGCACTGCACACAAAATGTATAAATTATTCTTTTTGTTATATGTATAACAAGGAAAATTCAAAAACATTTTCAATTAACAGGGTATTAATCTCGGTATTAAACTTTGTTATGGGGGTAACATCAAAAGATTGTAAAAATGTCTTATTGACAAGAATAGCAGTTCCACCATGAGTTTTACTATTTCTACAATAGAGAGACACCAGAGTATAATTTTTGATACAAAATGGTTAATTTTCTGCTAACCAATGCTCAGTTTTAAGTAAGAGAGTTGGAAAGTTGTTATCTTCTAACAGCAGATATCAGTCATCAAGTTTGTTCCTTAGCGATTGTATATTAATTAAAAATATGGAGATGGCGGCCTTAATATTTTTTATGTTTTGTGCCGCGCTTGAGCAGTTTGTGGAAAAGGTTGCTCTAAAAAATTTACCTCTGAAAAATTATTAACTTTTAAAGAAGTCGTCATTAATTCTAAAGATATCATCATCTATTGGGACATATTTAAGATTTGTTATGCTTTGTACATTAAAGTTTTGAACACACTGTTTTATCAATTTTCCAATCTTAAACAATCCGTACTTATTTAAATAAATGTTAGAATTCATAGAAAAATCTCCATGACGAAATTTACCCGCTAAATCCAAAAAACCTATGTTAATAGAGAAAATTTTTAGTTTTCTGGCAACTTCTCTAAGTTTTTGTTTTATATTTCTAACATACAAACATTTCTTGGCATAGTTATTTTTATATGGGAGGTTGCATACTATTAAATTCGATGTAAAACACTTATTTGATAGCAGTATTATGTCATCTTTTCGGATATCAGTGTCGTTAAGTCCTGCTATTTTAAAACAACATAGTCCTTATCAGTCAAATCCTCCACATTATGCATAATATCCCTTATTGTAGTACAAGGTTTTGTTACCAGCTGAGTTACATACATAGTTGTGATTTGTCTATAGCATCATATAACATTTTTCCAAAGACATCAGTTAAAATAACAATTTTATTCTTAGAATTTTTAACCTTTCTTAAATTAACAAGCGAATTCATAGCAGTTATGTCAGCAATCCATCTGATTGACTTTTTTGATCATCCTTTTTCGAAACTTTACGCTGCTTAAACTGGAATAATTCTTCATTGATCTTTTTATTCTCACTGGCATATACATTATTATCATTTTCAAGTGTACTAATTGTTGTAAGCATTTGATTTCTCATTGACTTCAAATCATCTAGCTAGCTCTTTTACCAGTTTATCACTTTTTTATCTTCCTCCAATATTATTTGCTGCAAATTCTAGTTCCTCTGTATTAGTTCATCGATACTCCAGTGAATTTTCTGCAGAAAAAACATTGTCCTGAAAGTTTATAGTTTTCCTCTCGTTGAAGTATATCATCTTTCGCAATAATAACTTTGTTTAATTCAGTAATCCGAGTTTTTAGTTTTGCGACAGAATCTTCATGTTCATTCTTTCATTTAGCCTTTTGTTTTCCTAAATAACTTCTCCAATTTTTCTTCATTAAAACACATATTTCTAAATTCATCTACAAGATTGATATTAAAACAATAAGATTCTTTCACTGAATAATTCATTTTCAGCTGGACAGGCCTTATGCACGAAACTTTTGAAACGTTTCGAACAAAACCTCTCAATTTTTATTCTTTAAAGTTTCTGTAAACGCAACGTAAACAAACACAAAACTTGCATTGAACTTCAACTTCAAAGAACTGGATCAATGGCAAGGTAATTAGGCCAAGTTTATAAAAATACACGCACAACGAAAACGAACATGATGTGATGCAAAACAAAAGCTTCAAGAGCATCAAGCCACCAATTGAAAATTTAACAAAGAATTTTGAAAAGCTTTTCAGAATGTGCTTGTGCCAATTTGAAACAATGTAAAACTGAAAAATTCCAGAATATCTTGAAAACTGTTTATTATTAGAACACGTTCAGATGTTAGAATTTCAATTAGAAGTATCACAGAACACTTAGTGATAACTTCTAGAACATTAGTTATGGGTTTCAGAATTTTAAATTTTTCTCTCTATAAAAGAATTAGTTTAGTTCCCAACCCTGTGGAATTATCAAAAACCAAGATTGCGAATATTTTGCATTAACTTAATTAATAAATCTTTTCTTACACAGAAAATCAGAGTCATGCCATATTGACATGTTCTTTGGCCTCATTTAAGGGGACAAATTTAAATTTATGGTAATTTCTAAATCAAGTAAATATAAGTAAACTTTTTTTGGAAGATTTTATTTGTGACACTGTATATTTCAGATTACACTGTTGGTATTTAATAATAATGGTGTTAAAATATAAAACTATTTGCTATAAAACTAGCATTATATAATTATGTGGTGTGTATATAATGTATAGTAGTATTGTTACGACATTTTGATCGGTAATGTAATTGAGTATATAAAAAAAATAATGATGAGTTCAAAAGCAAAAATAGAATAATTTAGGTATTTTATACATGGCAGTTTGTTCTTGTTCTGTATACAGTACAGGTTGGTATCGTAATTATTTATTTACTAACTAAATAACTAAATCTCTATTCGAAAATAATTGTATATAAACTAAATCTTCTATAATAGTCCCTCTCAAAACACTTTATTAAATTTATTATTTTTCATTTAACTTACTTCAAATTCAATAATTATGTTTCACTATAGTTTTACATGTCCCAACCTAAATAACCATTAATTAATATCGATTGGAATTTGTTGATTTTGCTTTTCTCTTAGAGCTACTTTCACATACAAGTTTGCTCGAGAATTTGTTTTTTTAAATTAACCAGATAAACACTAGAAAAAATAATGTTCAAAGGATTCTGAAATGCCAAAATGCAAAACAAGGTCATAAGAAAAGTGAACAATTCTTTGTTTGTGCAAAGTAGCTCCGAGTTAGTTTGCTCTAAAAAACTTTTTATAAACTTTATTCAATTTCCAGAACATATAACAGTATAAAGAATTAAAAAAGAAACCTTATATCTACCTAAAAAAAAAGACAGTCTACATAAAAAAAAATCAGAATTTTTCTTTAAGCTATACCTACTTACTACAATACAAAAATATAGCCCAAAAAATTAAAAAACATTAAATTTATACTTACAATAATAACTAAAATAAACATTAAATATTCTTACCACTTAACCTGAGACGCCCAAATATGAACAGTCGACACAAACTTGCTACAAATGGAAAGCGTATTAAAATACATTTTCTGACAAACAGTGAGGTTTTTTCCTTGAAGCGGCAAAGTGTAAATTCTGCTAAAGTTCCTCTTTGTCAGCTTACCAGGCGGCGTCGACCTGTTTTTAATTGGAAATTCTTTCACCGTGTTCATGACAAACTGTTTGCGTCCCTGCCAGTCCATGTTGATCCAAAAGTTGGAATGCAAATTTGTCCTCTCTTCTTCAGTTATTTTGCCACTGCAATGGTGCCTGCAAGAGTCAGGGCACGGGGGCCCCATTTTTTTGTTCGTTCTCGTTTTTCTCTCGGGTTTAACTATTTCTTCTACTTTTATTTGTTCGCCACTTTTAGGTTCCAGTGTTTTATTATTTCTATTTTTCATTACGTATTTTCTACGGGGTTGAGTATTTTGCGTTTCCATTTGTTCGTCGTCTTCTCGAATACTTCCATCCTGATTTATATTATTGATTGTACTCAAAATAAAGTCTTCTGATACTGTTAGAGTTTGCAAATACATTTCTTTGCACACTGTTACACAATCATAATGAAATGGTAAGGTGTATGATTTGATTTGATTTACTTTTTCTTTTGTGATTTTGTTTTTTTCAAGTTGCACTTGCAAGGTGGATAAAATGAAGTGTTTTTGATCGACTTGAGCTGGTAAATTCCAGAACTCCTTGTGAATTTGTTCGCGGATGTCTTCAGTTAGTTTCAGTTTACATTGTAGGACACAAGCACATGGGGGTTTTAATGGGGTAAATTCTAGTTTTCTGCGTTTTATTGGCGGCGGCGTGGCTGTAATGGTGCATTCTTTGGTTAAATCTTTGGATTTTTGTATTATGGTTATGTTATTGTGTTTTTGAAGCTGGGCTAAATCTGGATAATCAGTCGTTGGCTTTTTCTTTATTACTTTTGCTATTGTTTCTGTTTTTGGTATTAACAGATCTAGGGTTTTGTCTGATAAGGCCAATGTGTTCATATACATGTCCTGCAAAGGAAATGTAACTATAGATTTTTGAATTATGGTTAAAATAAAATTATTCTTACCTGACAAACAGTTACTTGTCCATCGTCCTTCATTGGTAACACAAAAGTTCTAACAGAAGTGTATCTATCTCTTTCGACTGTGTTTATAATAAACAATTTCCTCTCTTCCCATGATTGTAAGTTTGTCCAAAAATGTTCATATAACTTCAGCCTATTTTCTTCTGATATTTTTACTGTACATTGTTCTTGACAATTATTACAAGCAGGCTTAATGTCTTCTTTGTTTTGTATATCCAGCAGTTGGCCTTCCAAAGGAAGATCCTCAAATTTGACAATTTGATTCACTTTTTCCTCTTTCACTTCTTGCAAATGCCTATTTGCTTTGCTAGAGTTATCCAAGCTTTTTGTAACGATGCTTGGACAATTGACCAGTTTCATTGTGCTCTCTTCTAGCACATTATCTGGGTACTTTTGCAAAGTTGTTTCTATAAACTTGGCACTGATTGCCAGCGTGTTGAAAAACATTGTTTTGCACACCAGAGTGAAACCGTCTTCCATTTCTAGATAGTATTTGCGCAGGAATTTTTTCCTGGTTTTGTTTTTGGGATGGGGCACACGTAATACTTGTATTAGGCGTCTCACATGTGATCTTCTTTCTTCCCACGTTTTCAGTTTGCCCCAGAAAACTAAGTAATTATCTTGACGGAATCTAAACATTTATGAAAATTTGTATTATTTTTAAAGTAGTAAATAAAACTGCTTACCTTTCTGCAATTCGGCGTTCGCATTCCATTTTGCATTCGAGGCACGGTTGTCCAATGACCCTCTGTTTAATTTTGTTTTGATACGAATATTCCCCATTTAATCTGTCTGGTTTTTTGCCTTCCTTATTCATTTGTATTATTCCTCTGCGTGTTTTTATATAGGAAACATCATCCTCGCTATCATCGTCCTCTTCTTCTTCGGCCTCTGAATTGTTCGATTCAGATTCTTCGCCACTGTCCATTTTTTCTTCAGAACAACTCTCCGGATTTTCATTCGTTTCGATCGTTTCCGATTCGCTACTCATTTTTCTCAGTTATATTATCGATTAACACTATTCAACGATCGATTTAATTGAATTTAATTATTTGCCGGATTATTATTTACCCTGTAAAAATCAATGTTTTGGCGATTTTCCTCCACAGTGGTGGTAAACAATAACAAGGTTAAAAAAAAATGGCTGTCACTTCGGAGGCCTTCCACCTCGAGGGCTTTTCGGATAATGTGCGCAGACGCGTGACGCTCGAAATGTTGGCAACCCTGAGAGTAGCGTTTTCGATCTTGCTCTAGATTCACTTTGTACAGTGCAATAATTTATGTTCCAATTCATTCCGCGTGCTCTGGAGCAAAATTTTTTGGGTTCAACTACCCGAGCAAAGATCG
This sequence comes from Ceutorhynchus assimilis, assembly GCA_917834065.1. Lineage (NCBI taxonomy): Eukaryota > Metazoa > Arthropoda > Insecta > Coleoptera > Curculionidae > Ceutorhynchus > Ceutorhynchus assimilis. Next base: position 15,137,917 of record OU892281.1, read on the forward strand.
AGATTCGGATTTGTACGGAGCCAATTCAAATTTTAATTTGAATACCTGCGCCATCCTGGGGTGGAAGTGAAACTGCCACTATGCCTGCTTTATGTTCGACAAGAAACTGTCCAGAGCGAGTGCAGGTACTGGAATGAACAAATTTTTGTTGGGTTGTAGCGTTGATTGTTGTAGACAGTTCTGAGTTCTCGTTTCAAGCATACGCTCTGAATTTCACAATAATTTTATCGTTCCAAACGGGGTAAAATAAAATTTCAAACTGGTTCATAATCAAGCATATACGAATTTTGTGGTTCCAAACTGGTTCGAAATCGGTTCAGAAGGTGATTTGCGAGCTATGTCATAAACTATCCGAGCAGAGCAACAATTTGGATTCGGGTCGTTAACATAGCGCCACCAGTGTTCAGAATATGCCACTATGCCTGCTCTAAAGTCTTTTTTTTTAAAGATAATTCCCCAAGTCAAAAATTTAGTAACTATGTTGGCAACACAAGCCTTTTCTACATAAAAAAATTGAAAACATTGACAATTTTACACTGTATTGCCAACATAATGTCATTTTGACTTTTATCTTTAAAAAAAAAACACACTTTATGTTCTTCACGAAATGGTTCCGAGCGAGTGCAGCTAGTGGAGTAAACCATTTTTTGTTGGGTGTTTCGTTCTCTGTTCCGAATTCGATCGGTGTAAAATAAAATCCCAAACTGGTTCCTAATCAAACATACGCTCTGAATTTTGTGGTTCCAAACTAGTTCAAAATCGGTACAGTAGATGGTCCGCGAACGTTTTTGGAAAATATCTAGCACCATTCGCCCTTGCAGTTCGAATTATGTCATAACTATCCGAGCAAAGCAACAATTTGGATTCGGGTCGTTGACATAGCGCGACCAGTGTAACGAAACCGTGATTTTTCGTGGTTCAGAATCTGGCTCTATGCCTGCTCTATGCTCTACACGAAACTGTCCAGAGTGAGTGCAGGTAGTGAAATAAACAAATTTTTGTTGAGTGTTAGATAGCTCTGAGTTCTCAGGGTGAAATAAAATTTCAATCTGGTTCATAATCAAGCATACGTTCTGAACGTTGTGGTTCCAAACTGGTTCGAAATCGCTTCAGAAGGTGATCCGCGGGCGTTTTTGGAAAGTTTCCAGAACCATTCGCCCAGGGACCCGGACCGATATGATATATCGGTTCCGTTCCGGTTCTGGTCCTCAGCGTTATGACAAATATCGGTTCCGGTCCACAGGTTCATGACAAATATTGATTCCATTACGGTTCCGGTGCTAGAGAAATATTTCGATTTGGTTCGGACCAATAATTTCGATTTTAAGGGTTCATACCGGTATAGTTTTTCAAAAATATTAACGGAACAATTTGTTTCTGTAATTTTTGGTTTATTTTTTATTGGATTTCTCTGCCTATCTGCAACAACTTTAATAATAATCATTATAATTTCTCGATCAGTTAATTACAGTTTGTATGTTTTAACTTTGCCCGTGCGTCATCAATAACACCGCATGCATATTCTTATGAGGTTTACTGGTGGCCGTATTATGATACACGGAAAAGTTGAAAAATACGAACTATAAGTGGTATTTTACTGCCATTTGGATAGACTTTTAAATAAATATTAAATGATATTATTACAAAAATAAATAGAAATCTCAAGCCCCCACCACGCCAAAGTAGCAGTGATGACGTAGTCAGCGTGTCGTTACTCGCTTTGACGTAGGGTGTTCGCACCACAGGTTATGATTGCGCTGATTTTTGCTTTATGCATATTTGGTTTCATTATATTATTTATCATTCTAATGGCCGTTTGCAACGATCATTTCAAAGAAGGTTTAACGATAATCAACACCTAAATTGAAATTTGTAAAAATAACACCATAAAACATCCCTTGTTTAGATCTCGTTTGCAACTTCCTCTTTGCCTATTATGGTAATCAAAATTAACAATTTTTTTCATGATAAATGTATATTCTCAACTACGACTCCTGGCGCAAACCGCTAACGACTTTGTTGATGACGTCGGTAACGGTGCTATACGCTATGAATTTGATTTTAAAAATTGAGGCCGATGAGCAATCCTGTAGTAGTGTGTAATATCCTTGGTGTAGCCTACCCGAGTTCAGAAATGCGCGCTCTCTAACGCTCTGTTTTTTGTTTTGGAGTGTTACATTCATTACTATACGACGACGAACCAGCAAACAGCCTAATTTATGAAATCTTGAAACCGAAAAATACCGGTAAAAACCGATTAATTTATATCGGTTCCGGTCCAGCCTCGAGTCCAGCCTGCCTTACAACATTTCCATGAAATATGGGTTTCGTTCCGGTTCCGGTCCGCAAAAAAGAAACGGTCATAACTATCCGAGCAGAGCAACAATTTGGATTCGGGTCGTTGACGTAGCGCGACCAGTGTAACGAAACCGTGATTTTCCGTGTTTCAGAATCTGCCACTATGCCTGCTCTATGTTCTTCACGAAACTGCTCCGAGCGAGTGCAGGTAGTGGAATGAACCAATTTTTGTTGGGTTGTAGACAGTGCTGAGTTTTCGTTTTCTGTTCCAAATTTGATCGGTGTAAAATAAAATCCCGACCTGGTTCATAATCAAGCATTCGCTCTGAATTTTGTAGTTCCAAACTGGTTCAAAAGGTGGCCTGCGAACGTTTTTGGAAAGTATCCAAAACCATTCGCCTGCGCAGTTCGCATTATGTCATAACTATCCGAGCAGAGCAACAAATTGGATTCGGGTCGTTGACGTAGCGCGGCCAGTGTAACGAAACCGTGATTTTTCATGGTTCAGAATCTGCCACTATGCCTGCTCTATGTTCTTCACGAAACTGTTCTGAACGAGTGCAGGTAGTGGAATAAACCAATTTTTGTTGGGTTGTAGTAGATAGTTCTGAGTTTTCGTTTTCTGTTCCGAATTCGTTCGGGGTAAAATAAAATTTCAAACTGGTTCATAATCAAGCATACGCTCTGAATTTTGTGGTTCCAAACTGGTTCGAAATCGCTGCAGAAGATGATCCGCGGGCGTTTTGGGAAAGTTTCCAGAACCATTCGCCCGCGCAGTTCGCATTATGTCAAACTATCCAAGCAGAGCAACAATTTGGATTGGTCGTTGACATAGCGCGACCAGTGTAACGAAACCGTGATTTCTCGTGGTTCAGAATCTGTCACTATGCTTGCTCTATGTTCTTCACGAAACTGTTCAGAGCGAGTGCAGGTAGTGGAATAAACCAATTTTTGATGGGTTATAAAGTCTGTTTTTTTTTTAAAGATAATTCCCCAACTCAAAAATTTAGTAACTATGTTGGCAATACAAGCCTTTTCTACATAAAAAAATTGAAAGCATTGACAATTTTACATTGTATTGCCAACATAATGTCATTTTGACTTTTATCTTTAAAAAAAAAACAGATTTTAGATAGTTCTGAGTTTTCGTTTTCTGTTCCAAATTCGATCGGTGTAAAATGAAATCACGAACTGGTTCATAATCAAGCACACGCCGTGAATTTTGTGGTTCCTAACTGGTTCGAAATCGCTTCAGAAGGTGGTCCGTGAGCGTTTTTGGAAAGTATCCAGAACAATATCCGAGCAAAGCAACAATTTCGATTCGGGTCGTTGACATAGCGCGACCAGTGTAACGAAACCATGATTTTTCGTGGTTCAGATCTGCCACTATGCCTGTTCTATGCTCTACACGAAACTGTCCAGAGCGAGTGCAGGAAGTGAAATAAACAAATTTTTGTTGAGTGGTAGATAAAGTCTGTTTTTTTTTTAAAGATAATTCCCCAAGTCAAAAATTTAGTAACCATGTTAGTAACACAAGCCTTTTCTACATAAAAAATTTGAAAGCATTGACAATTTTGCATTGTATTGCCAACACAATGCCATTTTGACTTTTATCTTTTAAAAAAAACAGATTTTACTTCTGTAGTATCAGAGCCAGAGCTCTCGAAATTTTAATGAACGAACGCGAATGAGCCTGCACCGAGCACACTTTTCAAATGAACGGTAAATTCAAGCTCGGAGAACTCAGATCAAAATACCGAACGCACGGTTTGTTGGTGGAACAACCAAAATCGGTTCCGGATGGAGTATTAGTATTAGAACATTCCACCATTATTTTTTTTGCGCAAGAAGTGCTGCGCAATCCCAGAACCATTCCAAATTTCAAACCAAAACAAAGCTAGATGTTTTGCATTATTTAGAACTAAGGACAATTCTGAGATTGTTCCAGAACGGTTCTCTCAGTTTTTGCTCTGAAGGAGTAATTGATTTGGAATTTTGTGGCTTGTTTTGCTTTTTTTGGTTCCGAATAGGTTCAGAACTGATATTTTGTACGCAAGAAGTTCTGCGCCATCCCAGAACCATTTCAAATTTCAATCCAAAACAAAGCTTTTTAAAGTCTGTTTTTTTTTAAAGATAATTCCCCAAGTCAAAAATTTAGTAACTATGTTGGCAACACAAGCCTTTTCTACGTAAAAAACTTGAGAGCATTGACAATTTTACATTGTATTGGCAACATAATGTCATTTTGACTTTTATCTTTAATAAAAAAACAGATTTTAGATGTCCTGTATTATTTATAACTAAGAACAATTCTGAGATTGTTCCAGAACGGTTCTCTCAGTTCTTGCTCCAAAAGAGGAACTGTTTCGGAATTTTGTGATTTGCGGCTTGTTTTGGTTTTTTTGGTTCCGAATCGGTTCAGAACTAGTATTAGAAGAGTCCTGCATTATTTTGTTTGTGCGCAATCCCAGAACCATTCCAAATTTCAAACCAAAACAAAGCTAGATGTTTTGCATTATTTAGAACTAAGCATCAATTCTGGGATTGTTCCAGAACGGTTCTGTCAGTTCTTGCTCTGAAGGAGGGACTGTTTTGGTTTTTTTGGTTCCGAATCGGTTCAGAACTAGCATTAGAACAGTCCTCCATTATTTTTTGTTCGCAAGAAGTTCTGCGCAAACAAAGCTAGATGTTTTGCATTATTTAGATTAGAACTAAGAACAATTCTGGGATTGTTCCAGAACGGTTCTCTCAGTTCTTGCTCTAAAGGAGGAACTGTTTTGGAATTTGGTGATTTGCGGCTTGTTTTTTTTTTTTTTTTTTTGGTTCCGAATCGGTTCAGAACTAGTATTAGAACAGTCCTCAATGATTTCTTGTGCGCAATTCCAGAACGGATTTTGAACCGAACAAAGCTATTTATAAAGCCTGTTTTTTTTTTTTAAAGCTAAAAGTCAAAATGACATTCTGTTGGCAATACAATGTAAAATTGTCAATGCTTTCAAATTTTTTATGAAGAAAAAGGTTGTGTTGCCAACATAGTTACTAAATTTTTGACTTGGGGAATTATCTTAAAAAAAAACAGATTTTAAGTAGCGCTGATTCATGCTGCTGCCTCTAGCGGGTAAAACACAAACAAATTATCCTGTACACTTGGCCAAACATAAAACTGGTACAGGCAATACATATTTTTCAAATTTGCCTAGTGTGAGCCAGGCTTAACAACAAAAAGTCTGTCCTGAAAAACTTAGTTCAGATATTAGTTTTTGTCAACGTCAAACCTGAACAAAAGTAAATGCAACATGTTTTTATGTTATGATTGGTTTGAATATGACACTGACTTGACTCTTTTTGTCATTGTTGAGGTGATAAAAAAGGTCGATTTACACAATACAACACAATAGGAAAATGCGTATCAGTTTTATGTTTGGCCAAGTGTACATAAAGATTTTAAATCCGAAAGTCGTTCGGTGCTCTGTTGAGAATGAAACCGCCCCATGCTCTCCTTATAGAACACTGCAAGTGCACTATTAACTAATTTTCAAATGCGCCATTTGAATCGAGCGCCGATTATGCATGGATTCAGTAGTGCACTGTACCATGGTACTTTCAACATGCGAGCTGTGCTGTGTGTTCTAGTACAAGTAGAGTTAAATGCGGTATTTTCTTTCTCCTTTCTAGTTCAGCTCCGAATGAGTGAAAAAAAAAAACACTGTTCCAAGTTCCATAAACCAATTGAAAATATATTTTTTACCATTACACTACTTCAATAGTTATAACTTCGATATATTTTCATAATTCATAACACCGTCAGTCTTGAACCTTTCAATTTCATCACTTTCATATCCAATCTCACTCAAAATATCTACAGTGTGTTCGCCAATTTTGGGCCTTTTTAAAACCGACGTGGATTTCGCCGGCGTCCTATGCAAATTCGGGGCGGGCGTCGGACAATGCACTTCTTCGCTCTTCAGAAATATGTTCTGGCTGCGATTGTGCGCGTGCGAAGGAGCCTCGTCCAACTCCAAAACCGGAGCGACGCAGGCGTCCAATTCATCGAAAATCTGGCACCACTCCGATCTGGTTTTTTCCGAAAATTTCTTGGCGAATAATTTTTTGTTTTGCTCGTAGTCGAATTGCGGCGCGTCTGATGCCGATATTTTCAAACCGCGCAACAGTTCTTGATAGAATTGCGGTTCTAGGGCACCAACAGAAATGTACTTATTGTCTTTGGTTTTGTAAACTTCGTAAAATGGGGCTCCTGAATCTAGAACGTTTTCGCCGCGCTCGTTGCCCCAAACAGGCAAAGTTTGCGATCTGTATAGGAAGCTGCCTAAATAGGACACTCCGTGCACCATGTTAGCTTCAACTATTTGGCCTCTTCCAGATTTTTCCCTTTCAAACAGAGCCATTAGTATACCTAGTGCGCATATGAGTCCACCTCCACCAAAATCCGCCGCTAGATTAACTGGAAATATCGGATTTTCGTTTTTCCTTCCAAATAACGATAACAATCCGCTAAGGGCTAAGTAGTTGATGTCGTGGCCTGCTAATTTCGCGTAGGGTCCCGATTGGCCGTAACCGGTCAGTCGGGCGTATATTAATCGTGGATTATCTTTCATGAGGATTTCAGGGCCTAAACCTAATTTTTCCATGACGCCTGCTCTGAACGGTTCAATGGAGACGTCCGAGTGTTTGATTAAGTTTCTTACGATGTTGATGGCTTCTGGGGATTTTAAGTTTAGGCTTAGGGATCGTTTACCGTTGCTTAAAACATCCAAATCGGCGTTACCCGTTAACTGAAAGAAAAAATATATTAGGAATAAGGACCGGTTTATTAGTGGACGGGTATTTAGTTTAGCTGTTGGGTCACAAATATTTTATTATTATTGGTTAACCGATACTGCATAACTGTCCACTGATAAACCGGTCATAAGTTTTAGCTATAGGTTAACTGAACGCCCGGATCCCGAACCCACGATTCGATAGTATCGTCTATCTATTTCATATCGACGATACTCCTGGTATTCTTTCGATCTGAACAAACTGGTTGGCGTCAAAAAAATAGCAGGGGGCCAATGAAATCGTTGTAACCGGATGAAAATTGTTTGAAACAAAACTCAAGTGACTTGGATCAGTTTGTTCAGATCGAAAGAATACTTCTACTATCGGTTCGGAATCCGGGCCCTGTTGTATTCTAGAACTTGAAACGGTACATGCCCCTAATCCAAATATTACTACTAGATCAAAACCAGATGGCGCTTATTGTTTAATAACAAAACATTTTAATTTTTTTTAACCTTATCAATCCTGATGACGGACGCACCGAAATCTGCCAAAACCATGCCACAAAACGGTGCTGGAGCTAATCCAGCAAATTCCACTACACGAATACCTTTTAATGCCATTTTATTTCAATTTACTGTTACTATAAATTAATACAAAAAAATGCAAACGTTTGTACTTTTGATCTTAAGCATGATCATGCGATGATCATGCGCGACAAACTAGATTGTACTATGTACTAGCAGCGGACGGTCAAGGTTGTGCTAAAGAAAATATTTGTACTATAGTCTATTTGATTGCAGTTTTGATATCGGGTCTTAAAAAAAAAAAACAATCGAAGATTGCTTTGATTATGAAAACGTACCATCGTCACCAAAAGTATCTGGGACACAAATAATGCATAATAATCTCCTGGACTTATTCTGCTGTCATTCATTTCAATGCATTTAATTCTCATTTAATTCATAGTTTGACAAATATTTGACAATAAAATTCATATAATAGGACAAGAGCTAATATGATGCTGTCCCAGTTACTTTTGGTGACGATGGTACATCGCATTATTGTTTCTTTATTGGACATGATAGTTTGACATTAAAGTTCATTGACAAAATTAAAGAAAAATATTGCAGACATACGTTTAAAAAACCATAGGTAGCAATCTTTGATTGGTTTGTTTTTTTGAAGACCTGATACCTTAAATCGAGGTTTAGGACCATTAAGTCATTGTAAACCCTATGATTTACAATGGTTCCTATAAATTCGGTCATTTCTAAAAAACTATACAAGCTACAAATATGAAATTTTGTGATACTATTTTTACTTTAAATTCCAATTAATGGCATGCAATATTAAAAGTTGAGTTGTAGTACCTTGACCGTTATAATTCTGTTCCATCTGAGATAACTCGATTTAAATTACTCTAAGCATTCCATCTGCATTAATTTCTATTCCAATTTCTGTTCCATCTGCATTAATTCTGTTCTGTTTGCAATGTTAGTAATGACGTAATTGTAATGATCCCATTTCACAAAAAATATCATACATCTTTCAGGTACCTCTTTAATTGCCCAAGGGTCAAAACAAATATGTCTATATTTAGATCGTTTATCAAAGACATATCTAACCAAAGGATTATTTTTACCATATGTTGTTTTATGAAATGGAATCAGAAATGTTGGCATCGCAGCCCCTTAGAAGGAACATTAAAACTAATTAATTCCAAAACCATGGACCAGTTTGTGAACAAAGGGTATGCCAAATACATCTCTCCTATTACACAAAGGAGGCACAGCCAAATGAGCTGCATCAAGTTAGCCCCGCACATTCGAATTTTCTAAAAAAATTGCAACCACTTACTGTGCTCGAAGTGTGCTTTACTGTGCCGATGATATTTAGAACTGTGCGGTTTTGATAACAAAGTTATAGGAAAAAATAGATGAGGGGCTAACTTGACGCTCAGCCACCCCAAAGTTTTGGAAATCGGATGAAACCAAAAAGGATTCTTATCCAATTTGAAGTGTGCTGAACTGTGCTGTATGTTTCTGAAAATTTCCATATTTGGTCATTTTCCGACAAAATCCTACTGGGGAGCTAACCGAGGGGCTAACTTGACGCTCAGCTCCCCCAAAATTTCGAAAATCAGTTTGAAAAAAATTGAATTCTTATCCAATCTGAAGTGTGCTGAACTGTGCTGTATCAGCTTTTTCTCAAAATTTTCTACTGGGGGGCTAACTTGACGCTCAGCCCCCCCAAAATTTTGGAAATCAAATTAAACAAAATTGAATTCTTATCCAATCTGAAGTGTGCTGAACTGTGCTGTATCAGGTTTTTCTCAAAATTTCCATATTCGGTAATTTTCCGACAAAAAACTAAGAGGGGGCTAAGTTGATGCCAAATTTTGGAAATCAGATCAAAGAAAAACGGACTCTTATTCCTATTAAATCTGAAGTGTGCTGAATTGTGCCTGATCAGGTCCGGTATTCTAGTTCTCCAAAACGCTCACCACTTTTAAGTCGCTCGGCACTTTTGATGATAATTTACATTAGAAGTGCCGAGCGACTAAAAAGCGGTGAGAATACCGCGCCCTGAGCTGATCATCAAAAATCAGGTCAAAATATTTGGTCGCAATGCTTCTGCCTACAATAGTATTATCCAGAAAAACATTACAAAGATTACATTTGAAATTCATGATGCGACTGACGCAGTCAAAAGCTTTTGTCAAGTCACAGAACACTGCTGTAGCCTTCTCACCATCATTAAGTCTGAGGTATACCTGTTCCAGGACATTGAAAATGGCATCGCTCGTATTTTTCAACGATTGGAATCAATCAGTTTGGATTCCAAGACAATAGTCCATTCTGGTTGATTCTGATCTAAGAAAACCACCATCCGCTCCTTAATGAGCTTTTCAATTATCTTGCTTAGTGTAGGCAACAATGATATTGGTCGGTAGTTAGAGGGTAATTCCTTCTCTCTTCCCTTAAAAATGGGAATCACCCTGGCCTTTTTTTAAAAAAGGTTGGGAAATTACCTGCTTCCACTGAATCATTTATGGAGTTTGCCAAAACATTTAGGACAGGGTCCGGAAGGGCAAGAAAGATCTTAATAGAAATATTATCCCAACCGGATGAGGTTGGGATAATATTTGATACCCAATCAAGGTTTGATACCCAAAATTTTTTATTAAAAATTCTTCTACCGTAACTGGGTTGAAATAGAAAGAGTTAGGAATCAAAAAACTTCTCGAGGACAATGATAAAGGATCAGGGACTGTTTGTTCAGGGATGTTGCCCCACAGGGTCCTTAATTATTCTTGAGACTGGGGAGCAGCGTTCCCAGGAGAACGAGTATTCCGTCTTTGTTAGTTATATTATCAGTTGCATATCATTGAGAAAGACGGAACACTCGTTCTCCTGGAAACGCCGCTCCCCTGTTTCAAGAATAAGGGCCGTGTCTTGTAATATTGCAGTAGTATGAGTTGAAGGTGTTTACATCAATTTCAGCCGAACCATCCTGCTTGGATTCTTTTCCCCTCAAGTCATTTACTATACTCCATATCTCCCCCTGACTATTATCCTATTATTAGCAGAAGATATTCTTCTGTTGTAGAGTTGAGAAGCAAGTTTTTTACGGGCTTGCGTCATATTCTTATTCAGGGGCCAGTTCAGAATTAATCGTTCCTTCTTTTATTGTAACGTGTAATTCGACAAAGAGCAAACTAATACTTTACGTATTACTTCTGAACTCACCGCAGTGTTGTTTAAAATTATGTCAAATTATACTTGACATATTCCTCTAGAGTTTCATTGTGCGATTAAGCCGGATGAAACATTTATCAAAATAAAAGTGCAAACGATGTTAACATACACTTTAAAGCTCTTCTTTTTTCTGATTTAAGGCGTTGTAAAACACTTTACACTATATCACTTCTGTAATGTTATAATGTTCGATTTGTATTGCCTACATTTGTTCTGCAACAATACAAACTGGCTACACTGCAACCCACTAGTTGCGCGCGCATGTCATCTTTTATTACTGGGTCATTGCAAATTTTCTGATGGTGTGCAGACACCTTAAGTTATTGGAAGAGATTCTTGAGCCCTTGGTAATCCATGGGTTTCTTTTCTTAGGTTTTATATTTACAATGGGAAAAGTGGCATTAAAGATATCAACAAGTGTCAGGTGAAATGAGTGCAGAGCATTGTCCCCCAGAACAACGCTCTGGTCCGTCTCAGTGCATACATCTGTGAATTGGCTGTAGTTGCGCCTAGAAAACAGACTTCCCAATTTTGGGGACCATCACCAACCATCATCAAAATTGGAACATACATAATCCAAAATTGATTGCTTGTATTTAAATATTCATGGCAGTTGATGGATGCTAGGAAGTTATTAAGTTAGTTCTCTGTAGTTTGCATTTTCAAAATCATAATAAAAGTCTTCATAAGATAAATTGGTATTTTTGAATGTACCGGCCACCGGCATTACAAACTCATACCCATGATGGTGAAAGCTATTATTCAAAAGTAAATCTGAGGCAAGTGTGACAGTAACATCTTTGGTATCAGAGAAAAATAAATCTAAAAATACATTCCTACTGTTAGGTAGTTCATTGATTTGAAAAAGTCTAAAATAATCGAATACTTGAGCCACCAAAAGGGCAGAGTCGCCCTGAGGACACTGCACCAAGGCTCCAAATTCGTTATTCGATCAGGTGGCATTAGGCAAGTTATAATCACCCATCAAGTAAATAGGTTCCTTCGGGTATCGTTGACGGATCCTTTCTACTGTTTCACAGTGCCAATCATAAACTTCCCTGGGGGGATGTAAACTCCCTCTATGGTAAACTTGACTTAATTTTTTTCACACAGAATAAAGAGTTGCTCTACCCGATTTTCCGCAAGTTTTATGCCTTGTGATTTAATACTCTTTTTCTATTTTGGTGTCATATCGAAGTCTTTTCGACACTAAAAGTAGTTTCGAAAAGAAGCTCTTTGTGACACTCCTTTTTTACTTATCGAAGGTTGGTAACACTGGCTGACTGATGGCCATCGAACTGTCATTTGCGATTTTATAATAGAAGATTTCTATATTTGGCATGTAGTTTTACCAACCTAAACATATGAAATCAGGGAATATGAGAATAAAATGTCCAAGAAAAATTTGTTTTTTTTAATTAAACAATACCAAAATAGAAAAAATAGTATAAAATATTCGTCTCATAATATGAAACTTGTATTTTAATGTACTATTCTGACCAATATTATAACACCACCCCGTTAAATATTGATCATTGGTATTATAAAATTGAAAATTCTCCAAATCCAGAACATCTTTTTTTTTTTTTGTCGTGACCGTCTTACTGGCTCAAATAGTTTTTTATGCAAAAAGTGTGTAAAGTGAACTTTTTTTTACGAATATGCGAGTGCGACAATCACATTTTTGAAAAGAAGGTGCTTTGTGCTCTACGCACGTATTGCATACAAAAAAATTTCTACTACCATCAAATATGCGTAAAAAAATAGATATAGACAAGTACTTTACGCACTAGTGCGTGGAGTACTTTCACTTTACACCATCCTATTCGCACTAGTGCGTGAAGTAATTTACCAGAAAAATAATAAATTGACAGTGTCGACATCTGTCATTGACATTACTTTACGCACTAGTGTGTGAAATGAATTACTTTACTTACTAGTGCGTGAAGTGAAATTTCACGTCTTCTGAGTAGTAGAAAAAATATTGTTTTACCGTTCGAATAATGTGAAAAATTATATTATATTATTTGTTTTCAAGGTTCTTAAAGCTCAACCAGTTTTGCTAAAAGAAGTATCAGACGAAATGACGGATCCAGCCGCCCAACCAACCGTCTGGGTATCAAAATGGGTCGATTACTCCGATAAGTACGGCTTCGGCTATCAACTTTCAGATGAAAGCGTCGGCGTTATGTTCAACGACACCACTAGACTGATTATGTTAGCTAACGGACTGTAAGTTTATTGCAATAACACCAATATCGTTATTTTTCTTCAATAATTTTTTTTAGGAATGTCCAGTACGTGGATAGAAAAGGCGACGAGGCCTACATGACTGTACAAATTTACCCACAAGCGCACGACAAAAAAATGAAGTTGCTGTCGTACTTTAGCCGATACATGAGCGAGCATCTGATCAAAACTGGCGCTAGCGTCGCCAAGGAAGCCGATACTGTGTCCAGAACGCCACATTTGCACCAGTGGTGCCGCTCAACTTCCGGTGTAATGATGCAACTTAATAGCGGGATTTTGCAGGTATTTACGATTATTTTATTTTGGTTTTTGGTTGGCTTAATTGGGTCGTTTTCAGATTAATTTCGGAGATCATACAAAAATCATTATGTGCCCGTTAATGTCGGCAATTACTTATATCGATGAAGATAAATCGTTCCGTACTTTTAGATTTAGTACCTTGGAACAGCACGGATGTTTAGCTGGGTTGTTTGATAAAATACGATACGCTTACGATAAAATCTCTATACTTATAGAAAATGCATCTAAAGGATAAGTCTTATTATTAATTTATATTTTTTTTTCAATGTTTGTATCTACTTTCGTTTTATATACGGTTTTCTATTTCTGGATTTGTACCATTTCATCCAATATTTTCCATGTGTGCCTTAACACTATCATGTTGGCTGGCATTGTAACAATGTGCTGGATGTTTAGTTATATAAAAACCTTAACCTATACTATAATATACTTATTTTATTTAGTTATTGTCTCATTTGTTTAGTTTGTTTTATAATATAACATAGTTAATAGTTGAACTGATTTGAACATATTTAGTTATTTAAGATTGCGTTTTGTAGCTCATAAATGTTCTCCATAAAATAAATTTTTCCACTATTTAGTTTTGAGTTTTGGCCTTCCCTAACATGTCTCAAAATCAAAAATAATGAAGGTTCTGTTCCTAACCATCCAACATCCAACGAAGGTACTATTCAGGTTTTTGTTTTCAATAATAATTATTTTAACAATATAACACAAAAGTATAAATAGAAAAAAAAAGCTAATAATTAATTTTAAACAAAAGTAAGCGATTCTTCTCTATACGGAGTTATAGAATGTAAATTTCTCAAACTATGACTCCCTTCCAGTAATCTGTGATGGCTTCTCGATTCTTCCGCTAACATAACGCCACGCCTTGGATTGTTAAGGTTCAGTACCCAATCCTTTTTTCGGTTCCTCAATAAACTCCTAGAAAACTCGGACAATTTTTCCTTTATTTCAGGCAATTGATCCAACATTTTCCATAATACTTTGTGCTTCAACACTATCATCTTGCACGGAGATATTGCTGTCATTGTAACAACGTGCGGGATCTTTAGTATTACTGCTATGTCCCCGTAATAAGCGCCATCTTCTAAATGACAAATCTAATAAAGAAAATAAATTGCTTTAACAGTTACTCAACAATACTAAAAATGCTTACTTCGACATCATGTTGATCATGCAAAGCCACTGTGCCGTTTTTAATAAAGTATAAGCAATAGGAATTGGTGTTCACTCTAAATACGATATCACCCGGACAAAAGTAAACGTGATCTATATTGGCCACCAAGGACTTGATGACCGGATTTGGCAGCAAATGCAAAAATCTGATCTTTTGAAAGGTGTGTCCGATTTTGTAGTTAGGGATTTCCTGTAATAATGGAAAATTTATTGTCAGGGAACTTGTCAATTTTCTTAGGAACTACTAGAATCTGACTGGGATGAGTTACAAATGGATTTATTTAATTGATGAGTTGATAATTATAGGCCAGTTTCTAAGTTTAGTATTATCGCAAAGTTATTTGAATCAATAGTAACTAATAAGATAACTCCTTTAGTGTACAGTGTATTATCGTCATCTCAAAATGGTTTTGTTAAGGGTCGTTCAACTGTTACGAACTTTCTGGTCTACACTGAATCAATGGTGAATGCCTTGGAGGACAGATATCAGATTGAGTCAGTCTACACCGATTTGTCCAAGGCTTTTGACAGGGTGCAGCACGATATTTTGTTACACAATTTGGAGTGTATAGGTTTTCATGGTCCAATTCTGGCCTGGTTTAAGAGTTATTTATCAGACCGTACGCTGGCAGTTAGGATAAAGAATGTGATATCCAATATTAATGTGTTATCTGGAGTGCCCTAAGGATCACATTTGGCGCCAATACTTTTTGACATTTTTATAAATGATCTTGTTTCGAAAATTAAATTCAGTAGTAAACTTCTTTATGGTGATGATTTGAAGTTATTTAAGACTATAAAGAACACCGAAGATTGCCTTGAGTTGCAAAAAGACTTAAATAGCCTGTGCATGTGGTGTAAGCTAAACGGTATGGAATTGAATATTCAGAAATGTAAGATCTTAACTGTATCTAGAAAAAAACAGAACCATTTGCTTATGAAATCTATGATGAGCAACTGGAAAGAGTTAATGTTATAAGAGACCTGGGAGTTTATACTGATAGTGAGCTACGGTTTCATTATCATATAAATTATATGAGGAATAGAGTGATAAAAATGTTAGGCTTTGTAAACAGAACACTGATAGATTTTCGTGATGTCACGTGTTTTAGAACACTGTATTGTAGTTTGTAAGATCGGTGTTGTAGTATGCTAGTCCAGCCTGGTCTCCATATCATAACGTTTATATAGATGTTTTGGAGAAGGTCCAGAGACGATTTTTGAGAACTATAAATTTTAAACCGGGAATTCCCATGGAAGATATTAATTATGAACATTTGTACGAAAAGTTGAATTTACCACTTTTGGAAGATAGAAGGACTCAATTTGATATAGGTACCTACTTACTTTGTTCAAAATTGTAAATGGCATGATTGACAGCCCTGAATTGTTATGTAATATTGATATTAGAGTGCCCCAAAGATTAACCCGTCAGCATGATTTATTTGCAATAGGTTTTCATAGCTATGGTTTAAATAGTCCTATGTCCAGAATATGTGGGCTGGCAAATTCAAACTGTGGTAGTGTTGATCTTTTCTGTTCTGATCTTCCTTGTTTCAAGAGACTTATACAGTTAATTCTTAAATTGTATTAAATTACTGGCAAGGCTGGGTGAATCTATTAATTATCCTATTCTATTTTTTGTAGTTGTATTTCAATTTTTGTTTGTCTAACTTTAAGTGATTTTTGATGTTATATATTTATGATAGATTGTAGAAGCTTAATGAAAAGTCCGTTAATAAACAAATTAAATAATATTGCACTTATATTACTCTTACAGCTCTTAGATTCTGTGGAAACTCTTTCACAATAACAGATTCATTATGATAGCGATTCTGAAATTTGTACTGGTAGTACCGGTAAATTTCGCCTCTGATATTGGACGGCAGGCCTTTGTGTCGAATGAATCCGTCCAACTGTTGAAATTGCTCTTCGCCTACTTCGGTCAAAAACAGGAACCGTCTCCATAGGACAAAGAGTTTGCCTAAAACGAAAATATATTGTGTTGTGGCTTAACGATGCCAGTAGGTACCCATAATCCAATATTGCAAAAGCAAGGAAAAGCCTATTATGCAACAGTCGCCTATGACTTCTACAACGTCTACGGGATCATGTCTTATACCGACTCCTAACATCATGAAAGCTGTCTCGAAGATTACTTGTTGAGCCATTTCTTCGTCAGCTTTTCTCTAGAAATAAAAAAGGGAGCTTCGGTTATTTAATCTATAGGTAATTAATTAACAGCTTTGATAAAAACTAATGATTGAAGCGGAATTACCATTTTTTGTGATTTCTGACCGAGTGAATGTGACATTAATGCCTTTAGGAAATATTTCTACATCAACATTATCATCATCAGAGGTGATTTTTTTGTTTGGAGAGAACCTTAGTCTCCTGAAAAACCATATTTGATTTTTCCTTTATTCTTCCAATTTTTTTCTCTCCTACTTACAAATAAGTTTTTTGATGGTTTTTTTAGGAAGAGCCTCTTAATATATATAGGTAAGAGCCGGTTTATTCACTTTCTAATAAACTGTCAGGTAATGAAATTTGACGGATAAAAACGCAATATGTAATCCCATTGGTCAATCAATTATCCAGTGACCAAGAGGATTATAGATCTGTAAATTTAAATTAAAACAGATATAGTTATCAGCAAGTTTATCTCAAGATGAATGAACCGGGCCTAAGATAGAGAACATTGGATGTTAGTGAATACAATTTTAATACAAAAACAGGTGTGCGAAAAAGTCGTCGGATTCAAACATTTAAAATACTGGAGGATGTTTTCCAGCAGGTCTCTTTTCCTATTTCAACCGACATCTCAAGCAGCAAAGATTAGTCGTTATGACGTCGATTAACCAAAATTTGACGTCGCGAAAGAGGCTGCAATATATGACTTGTTTGGGACGTCACGTAGTGGACGTTTATTTGACCATGACAACAGGTTCAAAAGTTACCATGTACAACCCAATATGACAATATGACCCATTCAGATAAAATACCCCGTATTAAGACATCGTTGAATTGGACGTATATCTGGTCAGTGTGGATCGATTGAAAAAATATATATCTACATAGTAATACCACAGCTTAAATACTGATGAATCATCACTGAAGTAAGAAATAAAAGGATTAGAGTAAACAAGCTATTGTAGGAAATATGTTTCCATATCAGAGACTAGATTTTAAAAAACTATTTTATTAGGCGTTGCAGCGTTCTTTTATATGAAAATAGCGTTTACTATGCATTTTCTGGATAAACAACACCTGCAAGGAAGGGATTTCCCATTATGCGTTTACATTTTAAGTTTAAATAAACAAATGAGCTAATTAACATAACGGAGAGTTTTGGTAGGTAAGCTTTTTCTAGTTGAGCATGTTTGGTATTAGAGTTTAAGGATTTGGCTGAGATGTTTTCAATAACTTTCTCTTAACAATTGAGGTATTGAAGTTTCGTTTTATTGATATCCAGGCAACAAATCATGGTTTGATTATTTCTTTTTGGTGTCCCCCGAGAAAGCCGTACGCCATAATAGGTAAGGATCTCATTTCTTACACGATTATACTATTAAAGATAAGTGTAGCAGTGGAGCACTACCGAATACCGGCGAGAAATGGTTGAATTATGATTTGCTGTTGGCTGTCAGCTGTACAACGTGGATTCAAGTGAATTCAGTCTAATGGGGCTTTAATAGAATAGCTGTCCATTTATCCAAATTGGAACATTTGACCATGTACGCTCCAGGAGACTCTAATTCTCTGGATAGTATTTTCTGCTTGATCCCGATGGTTTAGGATAGAAGAGCAGAAGGGCCTTAGTACCAGACAGGACTTAAAGTCACGGCACTTGCACTAGGGCGTAAGATAGGTAACTTACAACCAGACTAGAGCACTTGTTGTAAGTTGGAAAAAAAGGACCCAAGCCAGACAAAGCACTTGCTATAAGGTTTAAATTAAACCTGTAACCAGACAATGCACTTGCTACAGGTTTAGAGAAGGGCCTAATGTAACCAGACAGAGCACCTGCTACAATAAGGCTAATAGTTGGGGAGCTGGCGTCAAAAACATGCAAGAGTTTTCGCAAGGCGGATATTTTCAAAATAGGTCGTACTTTAGTGCTAGAATGCTAGTGTACAGTCAGCAGTCACAGTTCCGGGACAGCTGACTCTGGGACGCGGGCAAAGTTGTAATTTTAAGAAGCATCTAAACTGTTTTCTCAAAGCTCAAAATTTATAGAAATTTTGCACATTATCTGTTTGAAGGTCACAGATAACGTATGTAAATCGTCAGACGTCTAGTTCGTTGCAAAAAAGGGGGTCAGACGTCCTCAAAGTTCTTATTTTATGGCATTTTCTTCAAATATATTTGTCAAATACCTGCAAAAATATATTTTGACAGGACACCGGAGAAAATGCCATAAAATAAGAACTTTGAGGACGTCTGACCCCCTTTTTGCAACGAACTAGACGTCTGACGATTTACATACGTTATCTGTGACCTTCAAACAGATAATGTGCAAAATTTCTATAAATTTTGAGCTTTGAGAAAACAGTTTAGATGCTTCTTAAAATTACAACTTTGCCCGCGTCCCAGAGCCAGCTGTCCCGGAACTGTGAGTGCTGACTGTACACTAGTATTCTAGCACTAAAGTACGACCTATTTTGAAAATATCCGCCTTGCGAAAACTCTTGCATGTTTTTGGCGCCACCTCCTGGACTATAAAGAAAAGTAATTGTTAGAGCGCAGTCTCACGACTCTACTAGCGTTGCTAGGCCAATGGTGACTTGGGCACAATTTAAGTAAGAGAAACAACAATAAGTTTGAATCTCACGACTTTGTTACACCAAATCGAAGCAAGCCTCAATTCTAGGCCGTTATGGCCACTCTCTGACGAAGTAGACGACTATTTCGTCCTAACTCCTGGTCATTTTTTAATTGGAAGGGGAATATTATCTCCAATTGACCCAATAGCAAGTAATATAAATTCCAGTTTGTCAGAGAAATGGAGGCTTACCCAAAAAATGAAAAAGGACTTCTGGAAAGTTTGGAGCACAGAATACTTAGGAAGATTGCAGCAAAAATATAAATGGCAAAATCAGGAAACCAACCTTAAGAAAGGAACCATGGTAATTATAAAAGAAAATACAATAAATCCCAGCCAATGGCCCTTAGCACGCATAACAGATGTTCATCCTGGAAGAGATGGCGTAGTAAGAGTAGTCACACTCAAGAAAGCAGACAGAGCTACATTGAAACGACCGATACATACACTGATCCCACTTCCATTAGAAGAAATGGGAGAAGAAACACTGACCATTCCCACTCAGGTTACAGCAAATATGGCCATAACCTCAAGCAGTCACAATATCAAAAGAGAATGCACTGTGAAGCAGCATGTGAAAACCAAGAAATCAAAAGTATCTTATTTTCAAATCATTCAACTATTTATGTTATGGTTCAGTTTGATGCTTCTCCCAAAATGTCAAAGCAGCTATGTTATAAAATATCCCGAAGGAGGTATTTACATCGAACATTTTGGAACGGCACAAATAAATAGAGGAACATTTAGAATGGAAGTCACTTATAACAGAACAAAAATCAAGGAAGACATCCAGAATGTAACTAGCGTCGTAAACAATTTTGAGATGCTGTGTAACAAGACAAGACAACTATCGGAAGAAACGCACTGTGAAATATTGGACCATCATCTAAAAGAGCAACAACAACATTTTAGCTGGATATTTAAGACCCTGCAAGAGATACAACTTCGTCCAAAAAGAGGTTTATTGGGAAAATTTATGACGTCCGTTTTTGGCGTCAACGATGAGGTCTACGAGGATATAAATAATATAAACAAAAATCAAGAAATGTTGATAAAAGCTTCCAATCACCAGACACAATTCATGATCTCCGCACTATCAACATTCAATACAACCGAACAAAAAATAAATAACCAACTTCACAGATTCCAAACAAGGCTTAATCAAGGATTAGAAGCAATTCAATCTATGAACAAATGGTTTTCAAGTATAGACATTAACAGCCTAAACATTCATGTCCTAAGCGCTTATCAAATAGCAACTAACTACATTGCAGAAATAAGTTCATACTACGAGAATATGATAAATATCCAGTTTAACAGGGGAACAATCTACGACATCATATCTCCAACGTATCTTCATACTCTGATAACGGATATCAACAGAAAATTACCGAACAACTTAAAAGCATTATCTACGCCTTTGATAAAAATGTCCCTATGTCAGAATAGCAGCCACTTCCAAGTTTTTGGCTATTTTCCCATAATAGA
The DNA here is from genome assembly GCA_917834065.1 of Ceutorhynchus assimilis. Taxonomy (NCBI): domain Eukaryota; kingdom Metazoa; phylum Arthropoda; class Insecta; order Coleoptera; family Curculionidae; genus Ceutorhynchus; species Ceutorhynchus assimilis. The sequence continues at coordinate 15,158,800 of OU892281.1, forward strand.
AATATCACAGTTTGATGTTATAAAAGCAACCCCAATTCCAGTACGAATATCCAACAACTCTTACTGGACATTAGATATATCGAACGATTATATCGCGATCGATTATAACTCTCAGCTTTACTTTCAACTCCATAAAGAAGAATTCGAACGATGCTTGAAATTAAAACATCACATGTTTCTCTGTTCTCCAGATGTTATAAGAAACATAAATAACGACGGCAACTGTATTATTGATGAAATATACCATAAGCCTGAAGCCAAGAAATGCAAAACTTTCACAAATTCAGTGCAGGCTACTATATGGAAACAAATGGCCACGCCAAATACATGGTTATTTATTACTAATGGATCAGCCAATATAGCTATTATTTGTGGTGGAGTCCGGGAAGATGTTGACATTATTGCAACAGGAATTCTCAGCTTGGCTCCCGATTGTATTATAGAAACCAAACAGCTAACACTAACAGCAATACGAGTGGAGCATAGCAGTTTAACCAGCTATTCCAAAGCTGTCTCACTCGATAGACACGACGAACCCACACATATTCAACATTCACAACTTCGGCCAGCATCTGAGTCAGTAATTGGGCATTCAGATGATTTAACCTCACTAATGACAGAAGAGAAGTCAATTCAGATTGAACTTCAAAATCATATATGGAGAGATATACGACATCATTCTAGCATAGTTGGAGTGACAACTACCATTGCAACAATCCTGGTAGTTTTGGGTGTCTGGATAGGCATCAAATATCTAAGACTTCGAACAAGAGAGAAAAAGACCACCAACAAACCTAAAGAGTATGAACTACAGCCCCTGAAGTCGACAAATTGAGAGGCGGCAGAATGTCCATTTATCCAAATTGGAACATGTAATCTTAATATTTTTACCATACTGTACATATTAGAATTAATTAATTATAAGCAACCTACTTTTATTATTGGAAATGACGACAATCGATGTGTGCAAAATCAGCATTTATTGTATATAAAAGGTGATCAATTTCATTAATAAAATCAGATTCAAACTTATTGTTGTTTCTCTTACTTAAATTGTGCCCAAGTCACCATTGGCCTAGCAACGCTAGTAGAGTCGTGAGACTGCGCTCTAACAATTACTTTTCTTTAGCCTTATTGTAGCAGGTGCTCTGTCTGGTTACATTAGGCCCTTCTCTAAACCTGTAGCAAGTGCTTTGTCTGGTTACAGGTTTAATTTAAACCTTATAGCAAGTGCTTTGTCTGGCTTGGGTCCTTTTTTTCCAACTTACAACAAGTGCTCTAGTCTGGTTGTAAGTTACCTATCTTACGCCCTAGTGCAAGTGCCGTGACTTTAAGTCCTGTCTGGTACTAAGGCCCTTCTGCTCTTCTATCCTAAACCATCGGGATCAAGCAGAAAATACTATCCAGAGAACTAGAGTCTCCTGGAGCGTACAATAGCTGTATGCTCTTCCACTTTGCCAGGCAAAATTTGTTTTTGTGTTTTCCAGATGAAGAGTTAAAGTGATCATGTATTGTTTGCCCAGTGGATCTGAGTCTACGGAAAGAATTCTGATGTAAATGTGCCATGTTGCCACGTTTAATTATAAAAAAGCGAAATTACTAGGCATGAAGTATAGTTAATTTGAAAATCCATTTTTTAATAACAAAATATTGATAACAATAATAGAGAGTTATTGGACGTGCAATAAGAACAAGCAGTATTTAAATTAGCCTTATTTTGACATCTACGCATGCGCATTTGGGTCCGAAAATAAGGATTCCCTTAATAAGGTTACTGCTTGTGTTTATTTGTGTATGGTTAGTGCAAGGCAGTAAACTTCCCTTATTTCAAATTTCTGACATTTTGAATGACTTTGACGTTTCGCTTTTCGACGATGACGTAATTTTACTTAGAAAATTTATTTTTTACAATAGCTTTCTATTTTACTGTGGATAAACACAAAAAATGGGTATCAGCAGAAAATCACAAACAAAAATAAATACTTTTTGAGGCTGAAATTTATAAACATAGCTATCAGCTGTCAAAATTATGTATACAAAATAAGGTAATACTCTAGCACCTACTACAGTCTTCCAATAACTGTTTTTTTCTTGGAAATATAGTGCCGATGCACTAATAAAATAATGTAAATCCTTAATACTGCGAAGCAGTATTTAATAGTTCCAATAACTCTCTAATAAAACGCTAAATATTTTAACGTGGTTGTTAGATCTATCCTTATTTTAATCCTGATTTCTTCAGTTTGGTCTATTGTAAAAAATAAACATTTTCTAAAGATACCATCAGCTTTTGACAATTTGGCAATCATCCGTCCTGGATGAACCTGATTGGTGGAGTTTTTGGCAGGATCGCCGTTGTCATGAGGAACCATACGGTTGTCAATAAACTAACGTCACCTTACGTCTCGCTATTGGCCAGGGCTCACGTCATTTTATCCTCCCATCTTGGAATATCGGTTTATATTGAAATATCCAGTGGCGGAGATTTGGTCATTGCTGATTTTCGTGTACGAGTTGCAATACGATAACACTTCCAAAAAGTTCCGTACGCAGCTGGGTATTTTATGAATGATATCAGCCATTTTTTTTTTACAACTGCATTTCCCTTACCGTTGCCCCGTAGACACAAACTCGCTGGGCAGACATTAGCTATAGCTTTTTCATGGGGGGGGGGGGGGGTTTAGAGCAGTGGCGGCTCGTGGTCTGGGAAGGGTTTCAATTTTAGATCAGACGATGTACCTGACATATAGGGACGCCGCCTTTGAAAATAAGTTTAACTGGGGGAAAAAAAAAATCATTGAAAGAAAAATGAGAAACAAAAATCCTTCAAATCTGATAACAGATGCATTAAACTTTACTATGTATCTATTTACAAGTCCCCTCTGGCATCTCCGGATGTTGCTTGATGTTGGGTTACTTTGGATTAGTTGAGACGGTTGGAGAGAAGGATACTACACACTACACAGGATAGCCTATCCTGTGAAGATCAAATCTCAATCCCCTACTGCACCACGCCAAAGTACCAGTTATGACGTAGGAATTGGGTCGATTCTCGTTTCGACGTAGGGTGTTTGCACCACAGGCTATCATTCCCCTGGCTTTTGCTTTATGCATACTTGTGTTAGTACATTAATTAGGCATTCCAACCTCCTGTCAAAGAAACACAAAATGGCCGGTCATTGGCACACAAATATAGGTAAATAAGACGTTAAATGTGTTTAATGTGTATTTGAGAACAATATTTTGCTGTATTTTCATTATTTGGTGTTCCAGGATTTTGTGATAATTTTAATTTCAAACATGCAACGCATTTTAAATGAATTATTTAGCCAAAGAAGTCAAAAATGGATTAGTGCTATGAAATTTTGTTTTCTCCATATACCGACCGCTTTGCAGCTTCTTTGCAAGTTGCTTCTCGTTCAACTAATAGGGTTTTCATATCATTTGTACTGCTTACTGCTTTTCTTGCTTCAAGCAGATCTCTAGAGCAGATCGGCATTCACTTGTCCCATCATATATAGGCTCATAAATAGCAGGTCCTAGCAGATCTTCCTGATTTTTCGAGCAGGTAGAGCAAGTACAAATGAACAGCCTATAAATATCTACTTTGAATGTAACCGTACTGAACTTGCCATTTTTGGAAAATAATAATAAAACAATAATAAAAGACGAGGAAACAATCCGAGCCTTATCAGTTCCGTTGGCACCTATTCAATCATTTTTCCCTAATTCACAAGGTAAATTTTCCAAGTAATAATGATGATTTTATGAATAAACCTGATGATTAAACCTCCACAGATAAATTTTGCAGGTAAATAGCTCTAAATTAAATTAAAATTCCATCTGTCCCCTATAGTTCAATGGGTATTTGTGTGCCATTGACCGGCCATTTTGTATGTCGAAAGTCACGTGATCTGGAATGCCTAATTAACATTCTAAAAGAACCCTTTTCAGATCTCGTCTGCATCTTCCTCGCTGCCTATTATGTTAATCAAAATTAAATAATATTTTTCATCATAAATGTATATTCTAAACTACGACCGTTGGCGCAAACAGATAGCGACACCGTTGATGATGTCATCAACGGTGCAACACCATATGACTTTAATTCCAAAAATCAAGGCCGATGAGTAATCCTGTAGTAGTGTATATTATCCTTGAGGGAGACGGTAACGACGACGCGTGCGTTTTGGAGAATTTTTCCGGCAGAAACAGGATTGCGCTGTTGGTAACCCGGAGAAAACACCTAGTAATCCGTAGCCCGGAGACCATATGTGAAAACCCGTAGACTCCGGGTGAACCCCGGAGAGCTGACGACAACCCTACAGTGGCATAGTCGCCGGAGGATATCGCCGAAGGCGAAAAAAATTTTCGGATTCCACGCCCAAAAACGTTTATTTTTATTAAAAAAAAAATTATTCAGTTCAATGGGGGGGAGGGGGGGGTTTGAACCGCCAAAACCCCCCCTTATATACGTCCTTAAACTCCTTAATGTTGTAGTATGTATGTATTGTAGCTGAAATGAAATGATCACGCCTCTAAAGAGGAATAGAAAACTTTTCAAGGGAGATATGATATCACACGGGGAACTTTCTTATTTTAGAAAAATCATTAGGGGGCAAGCCTCCAAGACAGGAGGGGTAGGGGTTAGGCAATAAACACATTTGGTTGTTGGTTGTTTTATTTTAAAACAACGATATGTCAATAACTAATCGTACGAAGGATATTCCCGATTGCTGGTTTTCAAATTGTCACCCTGTATATGCTTTATGCACACTTTAACGTGTCAATCATACCTGTTAGACTGAAATACTGAGTTTTGTCTATTCCAGGCTCTCATATCTTGTCTAATTTTCTGAATTTTCCTTATTTGAAGAAGCTTAGCAAATATTGAAGATTGAAGAGCCAAAAATTGAGACAAAGACATTGAGAAATAGTTTTGTCTATTCCAGGCCCTCATATTTTGTCTTCTTTTTTGAATTTTCTCTATTTAAAAAAGCTTAGGAAATATTGAAGATTCAACATCCAGGAATCGACAAAAATTCAGACGAAGACAAGAGAAATAAGCTTTAACAAAAATATTCTACTGGTAATTTTGGTTGAGAGCTTGATTATTTGATTGGTTGTAATTTCTTTTCCATATTTCTTCAACTTTACACTCTTCCAGGTCCATTTTTCTGTAGAGACGATTTTTGTTGAGAAAGTTCATCATATAATTTGTTTCGCGTTAAGTTTACTCCTTCGCATTAAAGTCTCTATGGAGTATTTGGAGAATTTGATATTCTCTGAAGAATTAATATGTGTGTTGCGAATTACGGATTAATGACCCCATATATCCGGAATACCACCGAATATCATTGATTATTCCACTCATGTGTTAGAAATCCCAAGTGACGATTTTCAGAATTACAGCGAAAATTCTCTTTTCCATTTGTTTAACTAGAGAGAATTACAGGGAAAATTCTCCCATGTTATTGTATACATGGTTGTCATGCTAATTTTTGATACAAACAAATGGTTCCTGATAGCAACCATTTATTTGTATTGATTGTTAAGATGTTCAAATCGTTTAATACATATTTATATCCATATTTTTTGCATTCTCATGCGTGAAATAATCCTCTAAATACCACTTGAGCTTTAAAATGAACCAGACAATTTTTCACTCATGCGTGTTTTCTCTGCAAATTTCACTCGTCCTAAGGACTCGTGAAATTATAGAAAACACGCAATCGTGAAAAATTATCGGTAATTTTGAAGCTCTCGTGGTATTATCCCCGAAAATATTTATTTTTATTAAAGGGCTTTTTAAGAACACCCATTTCCAGATATGGTTTTAATAACACTACCGAGACCATTGAAAATTCCTCTTCTGTATCTTTGTATAGGTATGATAGTACGAAGTTTTTCTTTGGCGGCTTTTAACAGAAACTGTAAACTTTTGCAGGCTTTTGAAGTATTGGTGACGCAATCCATTTTCTATTGTTGTTTTTACTGATTCGTATTGTTCTTCCAGAGACTGAAGTTCCTCAATTACTGGGAAGAGGTCAAAAAAGTGAATGAAGTCGTGGGTATTACTATGAATCCTTGCTCGTCCTAGGTTGAGGGGAAGTATTCCTGGGTTGTCCTTCAGGTCCTAGAGTTATTTCCTGAAATATTTTAAATATTCTTTTTATGTATTGTCGTGTCTTGAGTGTCAATGGTCACAATATTCTCAGTGTTAACTGTCTTGGGAGGGAATATTGGAAGGAGTTTGTTCCGCTTTCCAGTTTTTCTGATGTAGATCTTCGTGCTGGGTTTGTAGGTGAGGGGGGTTTGCCTGGTTATGTTTATTTTTCCTATGTACTTTTTTCCGGATTCATGTAGCTTTTGATTCAATTTCCTGTAGATATTCTCCGTTTTTTCCTTGTGTTGCTTGCTATAATTATTTATAAGTGTTTTCCTGACGGATCCTGCGCATCCAGGTAACCAGTTAATATATCCATTGGTCGCATGTTTGTCATTGAATGCATAGAATTATTGTATCCGAGAAGTGCATATGGCATTTGTTCTTTAATAACGCTTAAGGATTTTTTATTTTCTTGAAGTATCCTCAGGTGTTCGATAATGGTGGAGTGGAATCTTTCTATCATTTCGTTGGATTGTGGGTTATCAGGGGTAGTATAATGAATGGATATCTCATGTGTATCTACAAATTCCTGTATAAGACCATTCTTAAATTCTGTTGCACTATCGGTAACTATTATGTGTGGTATTCCATGATGGAGATTAGGAGGGCATTAAGAACATTCACTGAATTTGATCCCTCTAAGCTATGGCGTAGGCTTGTCCATATTTGGAGAGGGAATCAATAATAGTTGAAAACTTTTGCCCTCCGGCTTGAAAGATATCTAAATGAATAATACTTTCAATCGATGTTGGAGTAATCATGAATTTAGGTTTGGCTGGGTTCCTATCGTATTTGTTTAACTGACTGGTATTGCAAACATTTATGATATTTTCAATATCTCGTTTGAGGTTAGGCCATCAGTAATATTCCTTCGAATTTGCGCTCTGGCTTCGTTAATTCCTCAATAATTTGTTTTTCCTTGATGGTAGGCCTGCATTATCTCATTTTGTCTTTCCTTGCTATTGATGTCTTCTAGGAGAAAATTGCATTTGATAAAGTCAAATGCAGGATTTTTAAAAGTTTCTTCAAGAATGTTGCATAGAGGAACATAAAGAATCTTGATTACTTCTTTTTGGGGTCTATTTTTTCTTTAAGAAGCTTTATTGTGCTTCCTTCTAAGTTATTCTTGTTTACTTGGACATGTAGCCTGGATTTGTTAGGGAAGGCTACTTCTATTATCGGCTTTGCTGGTTTATAATTAACAGACTTGAGTACAATTTGGTTATTGTAGTAGTTAAGGGCTCTTTCGCTAATTGGAATGCCGAGTATAGGTTCTTCCTGAACAGTGTGTCTAGTTTCGTTATCTTCTTCCGGGCCGGCTTGTGTCGGTTCTGAATTATCAAGAATTTCACTGATGACCTTTTGTATCTTCGCTTGCAAAGCGGGTTTCTCTAGAACTTTGCGTCTATGTCGAGGATTGATTCTGCATTATTGTACAAAGATGTGTTATCTTCGTCTTGTGGTGGTTGGGCTATTTCTTTGGTATGGATTTCGACTCTGGACTGATCATCTGCATTGGTGTTCGATTTTCCTTTCTCATAGATTATCTCCATAATCAAACTTCCAGCTATAAACGCCATCTAACTATTTTGGAAAAAAGCCATTAGAGAAGACGGTGATCTGAATGTATCTTAAACTTTCTCCAAAACAAGTAGGGTCTGAAGTTTTTGGTAGCCCAGATTATGGCTAACATTTCCTTTTCAATGGTGGAATATTTCAACTAGGTTTCGTTTAGTGTCCTGGAGGCGTATGCAATGGGCTTATCGCTGCCAATTGGTCCTTGGGATAGTATAGCTCCAATTACATAGTTGCTAGCATGAGTAGTTAGATTGAAAGACCTGCTGAAGTCTGGATATTGCAGAAGAGTTCGATTTGTCAGTAAATTTTTGCAAGTTCTAATGTAGTTCAAAAATTCTGGTGTCAGTTCTATTTTAGCGTTCTTTCTGAGGCAGGAAGTTAGAGGTTTAGTAATTTTAGTGAAGTCCCTGATAAACTTCCTGCAATATCCAAGGAGGCCTAGAAATTCTCGGATTTTTCTACGTGATTCGCGGTATTGGATAGTCAAGTATGGCTTTAATTCTAACCGGATTTGGTCTTATTCCTTCTGGTGTAACAATATGTCCAAGAAAAGCAACTTCCTTTTTTAGGAACTCGCATTTGTCCATTTGAATTTTGAATCCAGTTTCTCTGAGACGTTGAAAAAATTTTAAAAAATAAACCAGCTGCTCTGAACATAATGATATCGTCCATGTACACTAAGCAATTTTTGCCTTGGTGTTCTTTCAGAACGTTATCCATTACCTTTTGGAATGTAGCTGGAGCGTTTTTTAGTCCAAACGGCATCCGGACATACTCGTAATGGCCATTTCCGACATTGAACGCAGTTTTGCGTATATCTTCTTTAGCCATTTCAATTTGGTGGAAGCCACTTGCCACATCCAAGGTCGTGCAGGACTGGCATCTACCGTAAGTTTGTCCAAAATGTCTGTTATGTTTGGGATTGGGAATTGGAATATCGTCGATAGTTTTCTCGTTTACTTTTCTATAAACCACTACTATCCGCGATTTTATTTTTCCGGAGGCGTCTGGTTTTTTTGGAACTATCCATAAAAGTTAATCTGCTTTGTAGGAAAAATATGCTAAATATACTTACCGATATGTGTTCAAATAGGTAACGGTATTGTTTTAGAAAAGCCATCGAAGCCATACAGGCTATTATCACAAAGCCCGATCTGAAAACTATTTCCAAAGTGACTTGTATTTCCACTGGAATGGCAAAGTACTAAAAAATACCAATTAAAAAAACTAAATGGGTCTAGTAAGGAAGATTACCCTTCGAAAAATGTCCACGGATTGGCTAACACTAATAGCTCGAGTAAGTCTTAGCAAACTCAACCATTTAACTAGTCTCAAATAAGGATGACTAAACACCGGTACGATAAGAAGTATTACATAGTAACAGGAAGGAATACACGATATTACATCCCAAACAAAGTGAGTCCTGAAATAATTACTGAAAAATAATAATTAATGGTTATTTATGTATAAGAAAACATTAGTTACACGGCGACGTGTTTTCGTTTCATCTCGATAAACATGCGTTCAGTGTCCCAATAGCCTTCCCAGAAATGGACAATTATGTTGCATGTCATGAATAAATCCATAACGATTTTTTGGTACATCAGCGATTTTGTACACATTATATAATGGAGTTCGTTGGGTAGGATATGAAAAATGTATATGAGAGTGAGGAGACCAAACAGGAAATTCCAATACAAACTGAAAAAAAAAGTTCGTACATCATGGCTGAAGAGTATTTGAGCTTGTTGATTATTGAAATTACTTTGGAGAGCTTCATACTAACTCAGAACACAGAAAGCAAACAACAACACTCAAATCTATGCATGAGTTTTTGAGTTATGAATCATTTTGGTTTCATAAACACCTCTTCTTACCAAAAAGTACTAAACGGATGAATCATATGCGGATAGTTCAATAAATGTCTGACTTCCTCGCTCATAACGTCCGACTGCGACTTGAAAACTCGCTTGGTAAACGGATGCTTCCGGTTTATCATCAATTTCGTCTTCAACCATCGTCTGAACGTGATCCAGGCCCCAATACCGATCACTTCTTTCAGTATATCGACGTCTTTGACCCTTTCTATCAGTGAGCACACGTGAGGCTCGGCAAATTTCGCCCACCTGCTCTGGATGTAAGTTTGAAACGGTATGTATGTTGATTCGGGTTTTACATCGCACTGCAATATGTGGTGAGAAGAAATCGGTTTGTCTTGTTTGAGCGATAGTACTGATGATTCAGATCGATCTGATAGTACTGAGAAATATAAGCGTCTTTTGTTAGACATTTTTGATGTATAGAGAATGAAGGAAAATTGGCACAATAATGACTTTTTGGTACCTATGAAACGTCAAATTTGCCTAAAAATTACCTTAATAAAATTGTGGCAAATACGTTCCTGTTCTGGTGAGTTCTTCTTCTGTTAAAAATGCGGTAATCGGTTACGCCATCCAAGTGGACATTATATAGTACCATTTAGCGGTCAAGGTTGTAGCGTGGCTTCATCGCAAGGACGCTGATCGTAAATCACAGTCCACTTTCACTGATCTCGGTTACTACCGAAGACACCATAGGCTAACGGGTTACGAACCGATCAGTGCTACCAGTTCTTATGGCGACTTGTAACTGGACACATATGATGTTTTGTATTAAGAATCATGATTTAAGATTTTCTATATGGCTAATATTACTAGTACTTGCGAACTTCAATCTTATGGATAATTGAAAGATTCCTCATTATTTTACTCCAGTCTTTTTTTTTAAGGATGTACCTATGTAAAAAACAAGTATTCACTTTCCTCCATATAAGATGCATTTATCATTATTTAAAGTTCAAACCCATTAATCTCAAAATTGTATTTTTTTACAGCCGATGATATTAATGCGCATTCTAACGTTATTTATAACTTTATTATTATTCATTTATAATTGATTTATATCCTTATTACTGTCAATACTTTATTCAAGGAAAATGATTTAAACACTACCGACATAATAATGGCATATCTGAGTAATTTTGTCCCTATGATTTTTCTGATAAATCTATTCCAAGCTGAGATGTGTTTTAAAAACAATATAAATTCGACAATCGGGGATGAAATGTAATAGAACGACAATTAAAAAAACAATAATTTTATTTGTTGCAAAATCAATTAATTTAAAACTCATGTTTGAACAACCTTCACATTTGAAACTGAATACTTTCCGATTCTTCGATTCGATGAGAGAAACGAAGAAGAATCGCATAATTAACGAAGATAAAAATAAAAACGACAAAATTCTTCAAGAATTTTTATGGCTTTGGGAGCGAAATGCCATTGGAGAAAAAAAAAAGGTGGAGAATTATATAAGTAGAAGAAAACATTTTGAATATTCCTGCGGTGTTCTCGAAGGTGGCAGTGCCCTGTCATAAACCCTGTAAGAATTCTTAGTTTAGTTTTACTTAAATTTACTAGAGCTTTAGATTTTTTGGAATTGAAGTTTCCAAGGAATTTCTTAGAGTGTCTCAGTCCCGCAAGGTCGTCCCAGAGGCGAGCTCTTAAGTCGTCTTCCATTTTCTTAAGCTCCGCTGTATAAGTGTTTTTACCTATACTGCAAAAAGGCTCCGGTCCTACAAACGAGGAATCGAATCCTTTCTTTGCCAAGGTATTGGCTTCTTCGTTACCTTCCACTTCTGTGTGTCCAGGCACCCATAGTAAAGTGACTTTATTTTTCTTCCCTACCTCATTTAGTTTCCCTAGGCAATCCCGTACTATCTTAGAACTGATGACATATGAATTCAGTGCCATTATGGCCGATTGACTGTCGGTGATTATTGCAATATCTTGCTTGAGATAGTTCCTGTTCAGGATCATTTGAGCACATCTGTCAATGGCGTGTAATTTCGCCTGACACTGATGACCCAGTGACTCAAAATATTTGGTGCGAGGCTCAAATACTCCAGCTCCTGATCCTTTGTCGTCTGTGTACCATTTAATGGTGTTTTCTTTGAGAGATTCGGTGATCTTGCCGCTTTCCCAGTCGCTTTTATTATCTATCCTTGTGAGGAAGTTTCTCTCAAATGGTTATATCGTCTTTAGGAAGATGGAATAAGGGAATACACCGTGTCTGGGATGACCATGCTCCTTGATCGATGATGTCCTTAGCCTTGGTCCTATTCCTAGCTAGTCTAAACATAGCCCTTTCTGCAGCTCCCTTCACCGACAAGTGCAAAGGTGTGACGTCAAGTATGACGTTCAACGCTGCTGTTGGACATGTTCTCATGGCTCCTGTAATACATACACTTGCCAGTCTTTGCAATTTATCAAGTGCCCGCCTTGTAGTGCTTTGTTCTGCTATGCCATACCAAACTGCTGCCCCATATGTGATTATGGGTTTTACCATCATAATATACATCCACCGCAGTATTTTTGGAGTAAATCCCCAGTTTTTACCCGCCAAGTTTCTGCACACCATAATGGCTTTAGTAGCTTCGTTAACAATAGCTCCTAGGTGTTTTTTCCATAGAAGTTTACTATCCAGTGTTACGCCCAGGTATTTGACTTCGTTTGCTTGATTTACAACCTCTCCACTTAGGTGAATTTCCTAGTAAGTTGAATTTTCCTTCTACGTGTAAATGGTACAATAGTGGTTTTTGCTGAGTTGATGCTCAGCCCCACCGATGTGCACCATTCTTCGGTAGTACTTAGGCCTTTTTGTATGAGGTAGTATAGTGTGCCCTCAAACTTGCCTTTGGCAATAATGACAATATCATCGGCGTAACATATACAGGTTAGACCCTGATTTATCAGTCTGGACAGGAGTTCATCAACTACCAGGCTCCACAACAGGGGTGAGGTTACTCCCCCTTGAGGTGTACCACGAGTGGTTCTGATGCTTGTGGTTTGTTCACCCACAGTTGTCTCAGTTATTCTCGTAGTCAGCATTTCACAGACCCACCGGACTATGGTTTTATTCACTCCTCTCCTCTCCAGAGCAATTTTTACCGCCCCATGGGACGTGTTATCAAAAGCCCCGGATATATCCAGGAAGGCATATATGGCTGTTTCTTTTTCCTTAAGGATTTTTTGGATGATTTCTGTAAGTTGTTAGTCGATCTGTCTGCTCTGTATGCATGTTGGCACAAGTGTAGAGATGCCTTCTCCAAAATTTCCGTTCTGATGTAGGTATCTACAGCTTTTTCTATCGTCTTTAGTACAAAGACGTAAGACTAATAGGTCGAAAAGATTTAGGGTTTGTCCCATCCTTTTTTCCTATTTTGGGTATGAAGGTTACTTCGTCGCCAGATACTCGGTATACATCCCGAGGCTAAACTAGTCCTAGCTATTCTAAGTAGGTGTGGGAATATTTCCTTTTGCCCTTTTTGTAAAAGGGCAGGAAATATTCCGTCCACTCCTGGTGACTTAAACGGTTGAAAGGTACTTATTGCCCATTTCATCCGTTCCGCAGTAAAAACCCTCTTTGCAGCATCCCAGTCCTCCTTCTTCGGTTTACTGGTGTCGACTACCGTGGTTATTTCTACTGGTACGCTACCTGGAAAATGCGTTTGAAGGATGGCCTTCTCCTTCCGTCCGGCTTTTTGAGGGCCATCACTGGATTTGTTACTTATTTGGCCATGGCCTTATGTAGCCTTGAAGCCGTTGAAGTGTCAGCAATTTCCTCACAAAAGGTTCTGAAATGTTGCCTTTTGGCTTTTCTTATCTCTTTGTTATACAGAGTAAGCACTTCTGCGTATCCCTGCCAATTTCCGTCACTTTTTGCTGTATTGAAAAGATGACGTACTTGAAATCTCAGTTTTGACAGGTGTCTGTTCCACCATGGTGCATCTTTTTTGGATCTCGCTGTAGTCACTGGGCAACTGGATTACTTTAACATTAGGTAGATTTCACTTGTGGTATAGGTACTAAAACGAGGGGTAAACCACCTTGGAATTTGTAATTATAGTGTACAAGCATAGATATGGGATTCCGTAGTTCAAAACTCCTCAGTTTTATATCAGTACGATGAGAGGTTCAAAATGAAATGTACTTTTTGCTCATTAGTTCAAAATTCAATTAATTTTCTGGACAGAATTGTTTTTATCAATGAGTGAATTTCTCACGAACCTGAAAAATACTTTGGAGTATCAGATCAACTTGAAACTCTCAGGATTCATTAACCAGGATGTTTTCATCAAACGAGGCAAATTTTAAGTCAATCTGAAGCTCAGAAATAAAATTATGAGGATTTTTCCAACTTAATACCAGAAAAAGTTAAAAAATTCACGGTAAATCACACTTGAAAAACTCTGAAAAATAGTTCGGAGTTACAAATTAATTTCAAATTTTCAGGATCTATTAACCAGGATGTTTTCATCAAACAAGGTAAATTTGAAGTCAATTTGAGGCTCAGAAATAAAATTATGAGGTTTTTTCCAGCTTAATCCCAGAAAAAGTTGGAAAATTCACGTCAAATCACCTTTGAAAAATCCTAAAAAATACTACGGAGTATCAGATCAATTTCAAACTTTTAGAATTTACTAACCAGGATGTTTACATCAAACAAGGCAAATTTGAAGTCAATCTGAAGCTCAGAAATAAAATTATGAGGTTTTTTCTAACTTAATACCAGAAAAAGTTGGAAAATTCACGTTAAATCACCTTTGAAAAATCCTGAAAAATACTTCGCAATATCAGATCGATTCCGAACTTTCAGGATTTATTAATTAGGATATTTTCTTTAAAAAGAAGTTAATCTGGAGCTCAGAAATAAAATTATCATGTTTTTTCCAACTCAATACCAGAAAAAGATGGGAAAATTTACGTTAAATCACCTTTAAAACATCCTGAAAAATGTTTCCGAGTATCAGATCGACTTGAAACTTTTAGGGGTCGTTAACCAAGACTTTTTTTTATCAAACAAGGTAAATTTGAAGTCAATTTGATGCTCAGAAATAAAATTATGTGATTTTTTCCAACTTATTACCAGAAAAAGTTCACGTTAAATCACATTTGAAAAATCCTGAAAAATACTTCTGAGTGTCAGATCGATTTCAAATTTTCAAGATTTATTAAGTAGGATCTTTCCATTAAGCAAGGTAAATTTGAAGTCAATTCGAGGCTCAGAAATAAAATTATGAGGTTTTTTCCAACTTAATACCAAAAAAAGGTTGGAAAATTCACGTCAAATCAACTTTGAAAAATTCTGAAAAATACTTTCGAGTATCAGATCGATTTAAAACTTCCGGGATTCATTAACCAGGATCTTTTCATCAAACAAGGTAAATTTGAAGTCAATTTGAAGCTCAGAAATAAAATTATGAGGTTTTTTCCAACCCATTACCAGAAAAAGTTTGAAAATTCACGTTAAATCACATTTGAAACATCTTGAAAAATACTTTGAAGTATCAGTTCAGGATTTATCAACTAGGATCTTTTCATCAAACAAGGTAAATTTGAAGTCAATTTGAGGTTCAGAAATAAAATTATGAAGTTTTTTCCAACCTAATACCAGAAAAAAGTTGGAAAATTCACGTTAAATCACCTTTGAAAAATCCAGAAAAAGACTTGGAAGTATCAGATCGACTTGAAACCCTCAGGATTTATTAACCAGGATGTTTTCATCAAACAAGATAAATTCGAAGTCAATTTGAGGCTCAGAAATAAAATTATCCCAACTTGATACCAGTTTCATGTTATATCAATTTTGAAAAATCCTGAAAAATACTTTGAGGAATCAGATTGACTTGAGATTTTCAGGATTCATTAACATTTTATTTTTAAAACTATAAGTCTAAATGAGCTGAAATTTTCAGAAATTGTACTCCCTTACTGCGATAAGATTCACTGAAAATCTATCAGAAACTCCATACAATGATTTAGCCGAAATCTTTGAAAAAAGAGCGATAAAAAAATCCAAAAATTCACTCCACATTCCTTAAAACTCTTACAAAAATGTATGCGAAGTCTAAGACCTTTCCAAAAAAAAACTGTAAGACATAAATCGAAAAATAAGATGTTTTATTGCAACCCTGAACTGGCAGCATGTAAGCAAAATTTAGATTTATTGTTAGGATTAAGCAATTCTGATAGTAGTTTTAAAGAATTGTACAAAGCTGAAAAAAAAAGTTATGATAAAATCTTAGTTGAATCGAGAAAAAACCATTATAATAACAAAATAAGATCAGATAATAAAAATAAAGCAATGTGGACAGTATGCAACGACATTCAGGGCAACTCTCCCAGAAATGCAAACTGCCAAATCCGGGGGACACCTGAATCAATAGCCAATAATTACAATAACTTTCTAATCGAATTAATTCCAAATCTAATAAAGAACAGTAAAAATTTCAATTGTGACAACATAAAAAACAATGCTTCTTTATATATAAGACCTTTTATCCCAGAAGAAATAATAGAAATATCTCAAAAACTTAAAAATAAACTAAGTAGTGGCATTGATGAAATTCCCGTGAATATTGTTAAACTAAGCATTCCAAGTATAAAGATAGTTATTTGTTATGTTATAAATAATTCATTCAAATTTGGCATTTTTCCTAACCAGCTAAAGGTAACTCTCATAAAACCGATTTTTAAGTCAGGAGATCCAGAAAAATTAGAAAATTACAGACCCATAAGTTTGCTAAATAGCTTTTCAAAAATCTTTGAAATGGCAATGTCCCTTAGACTGTTAAGTTTTTTTAATGAATGTAATCTGGTTAGTTCATCACAACATGCATATCTAAAGGGTAAATCGACAAATACAGCAATTTTTCAATTTACATATAATATACTCAAATTTCTTGAAGAAAATAAATTAGCTGCTGGGCTATTCATCGACTTATCAAAGGCTTTTGACTGCCTAAACAGAAACTATTTAAAAGAAAAGCTAAAAAATTATGGTATAAAGGGAAGAGCTCTGAGTTGGCTGACCTCATACTTATCAGATCGCTGGCAATGTGTGGAAATTCATAGGAACAATAACTCATCTAGATCAGGATGGCTGCAAAATCAGGTGGGAGTACCCCAGGGGAGCATACTAGGGCCGATACTATTCCTGGTCATGATAAACGATCTGAGCTCGGTGTGCAGCGGATTGGAAGAGTCTGCAATAACAAATTATGCGGATGACACCAATCTGCTGGTCGCCGGAGTGGATCGGCATGACTTGGAAGAAAAAAGCAATGAGCTATATTCTCGAGCAGAGGATTGGTTTGAGAAAAATGAACTAGTTATAAACGAGAGCAAGACAAGCATTGTGATTTTTCGCACTAATAAACTAAAAGAGAAACCATCAGCAATAAGTATCCATAATCAGGAAATTGACATATCAGAGCACACTAAATTTTTAGGTGTTATAATTGATGAATTTCTAAAATGGTCAACACACATTGAAAGTTTAGTGAAAAAATTGAACGGTGTTTGTTTTGCACTCAGAGTACTAAACAGATATGTAGAAGACAAAGTTAAAAAAATCCTTTACTATGCAAATTTTGAGTCTCGGATGAGGTACGGTATCATTTTCTGGGGAGTCAGTTCTTCAACACAATCAGTCTTTGTAGTCCAAAAGCGAACTATCAGGTTATTGCTTAACATGAGCTTCAGAGACTCCTGTAGAGGCAAATTCAGGGAGTTGGGTATTTTAACAGTTTATGGTCTATACATACACGAGTGCCTCTTATATTTGCATAAAAACAAAAATGAATTTTTAATACATAACACTAACACCACATACAATACAAGGACCACAGATATTTATTATCCTATTCATAGATTAACTTTAAGTGAAAAAAATCCATCTTATAACTGTATTAAAATATTTAATAAATTACCAAACGACTTTAAAATAATAGAAAACTACAAGGAATTTAAAAATAAAACCAAGAAATTGTTAATAGACATAGAACCATATTGTGTGAAAGATTACTTGGATATGTAATTTAAGTATATTGTTTTGTGACGCCATTTCATTTCATGTTATTTTGTAATGCTGTAATATGTATTGTAAAAACTTAATTTGAAATAAAGCTACTATTCTATTCTATTCTATTCTATTCATTCTAATAAATATTGAAATTAAAACATAATTTAATTTATTTGGGTCAAATCAGTTTTTAAAATATTGCCTAAATTAAATTAGGCAACTAATTTAAATTAAAACATCGAAATATAAAAGCCAAAATTTCATCTGCGAAATCATCAGTAGCAACCCACAGATCAACAATAAAATGTTCACAAAAATCACATTACTCTCTTGCCTAGTAGCTGTCCTAGCTCAAGAACCAGTACCAATAATTTCCTCACAATCCGTCATCGAACCCGACGGTTCTTCCAAATGGAACTACGAATCTGCAGATGGTTCCAGTCAGCAGCAAGTAGGACAACAACTTGCTGAGGGAGGACAAGCTGTCCAAGGAGTAGCTCAATGGTACGATCCTCAAGGTACTGTTCACACTCTTCAATATGTTGCCGATGAGAATGGATATCAACCAAACAGTGACGATTTACCAGTGGCACCAGAAGTACCAGCTTCGGTAATGAGAGCTTTGGAATGGAACGCTGCACATCCTGAAGAGGAGAATTAATAATTGTGATATTATATTAAGTATTATTATAATTAAATGTTTGCCACTTTGTAACAAAATGACCATCAACTTTTACGAATAACAGAGATGGTACTAATAATAGTGCATGGAAAAGTAATACTAGATTGATCTTGACATTTCGATTATTAGTTAGAAAAGTGTACAGGGTTGGATCTTATGAGAAATTATGTTATATTAAGGGTTAATTAACTACTATGTAGCCTAGATTCACATTATCATCAATTTCAATAAAAACTAATCAATATGTAAATTTATTATTAAAGCCTAATAATAATGATAAATCAATAGGTAAGTACTTCTTGTCTGTGAGAATTGTTAGCACATATTATACAGTTGGATTACCATATTATTACAAAATACATTGCGATTTACAATTTTTATCTTGAATAAGTATTCAAAATTTGCATATTATTGCAATTTTGGCATTTACACCAATGCTATTTTGTAGTAGTTGGGAAAAATTGATGGTAAAATTAAAAATATAAATTCGTTTTTTGTGGCTTAACAGATGAGTTAATGAATGATTCTCAAGATTATTTTTCTTGATTTTTCTTGGTTAAGCTGATCTGCTTCTAGAGAATCTTCTAGTCAAATAGCTCCTTCTCTCTATTCTTCTTTGGTTTCTAAGGAAAAGCTTAGTTGTTTCTTTCTGAACCTTTTGATATTGATTCTTGAAGCTCATATTCTTAATCTTAAACTACTTCTTCTGAAGCTTCTGGTAATGTTTCTTGAAAATCTCTTTTCTATATCCAATTTATCACGATTAGTTACTTTCTCTGAAACTGCTGGAATTGATTCCCCTAGACTGCTTTTCCTGAATTGCTTCTTATGAAACTGTTGGAGTCTTATTATTTTTCAATTTCATTCACACCTATTGCTTCCTAAACTATATATTTTGAGAAGCTGAAAGACACATCATTTCATGGTCTCCAACTTTAATAAGAACAATTTTTAGTTTTTGGTAGAATTTTTCTCTATCCATTTACAGTGTCCCCAGTTTTCTATGTTTTGGGAAATTAATTTCTCAAAAAAATACAACTTACTATTGGTTTTTAAGTAGTAGTATATTTAAATAGTCCATTTATAAATTCCAAATGTCATCATTTTTCCACATAACTTTCTTCGAGCCCCATCGAAATGTTACAATAAATTGACGGTCTTGATCTCGCGTCACGATTCTCGCTCGAATCATAAATTTGTATGGGAGCATTGTTTGGGTGTCCTACCAGATGAACCAGATAAACCATCAGACGTTTTTAAACCCATCCTCATATCTCAGTTACGTAAAACCGTTTGACTTAAGATCACAGACTATTTAATTTGGCGAAATGTCAGCTTAGATTATCAATTATTATTTGTAAAAATTTATAAATACATAATAATAGTTAAACAATTTATTACTGTTGTTGTTAAATGCTACTTGTTTGTTGAGGATTATTTTAATAACTGTGTCAATGTTGGCAAGCTTTTGCAACATCCAAATAATTTGCGTATCCACTGATTATTAATGAAAAAAAATTCAATTTATTTTTAGCCAGTAATTGATGACTAATGAAATTTAGTAATTTTGCTATAAATGCATGTTGTAATAATTTTAAGATTCTTCTTCTTAATGTTTTGATTATGATTTTTCGAGATCTTCTTTCACATTCAATTTCTCAAAATTGGTTGTCTTTTTTCTGATACCAATTGCATTGATACAATTCTTTTGTGATTTGTTCTTCATTGATTCTAGGTTGCCTTTTTCTGAAGCATTTGATAGATAATAGTTCTTGAAGCTTGAGATGGCTTTTCCAGAAAAAGTTCCTACAACATCCAGCTCTCGTTTTGCTGAAAAGTCTACATTTCTCTTTGTATAGTTGAATGCAGTGTTGCATTTTTTCCTTACCTTGAAGCATAATGATTCTTGATGACATTCATCGAATTCGACAATTAGGTTTGTAGCATCAAAATATCAAACAGATTGAGAAATAAGTATGAAGCGACATTCATTAAAGCTTTCGCAATTAGCAGTCAAAAATAGCACTTGCACCCATCTGATTGCCTATAATCGATACCTAACTAGTTATTTCTATCTCTAAAAATGCAAATTGGAGGAACGTCTTCTTTTTACATTGTAATATTTTGAAATAAATTAGCGCCATGCTTATTTGTTTCCCTTGCAAAATGTCAAAGTTGCACAGATTAAAAAGAATGTCAGGAATATTAAATTCTCGTTTTATTTTTAGCGTGGGTTTCGCAAATTGTGATTTTTTTTTCTCGAGCTTTTACACCCGCAGTACAGAATTATTTAGAAAAGCAAAAAAAAGAAGGAGGTTATGACAACAGAATCGTCAAGTATAATTTTGTAATTCTATGGGCAAGCAGTAGCTCTCCGTTCAAGGTATATCTGTAGATCTAGCAATTTTTATATTACATATAGCAGGAATCTCATCTATTTTAAAGGATTCCTCCCAAGTGTGAATCGTTCAACAAACAAGATTTTTTTTGAAAATTTTCTAGTTATTGTTACTGATTAGAGTGCTGATCTCTTTCACTGATATTTTTTACACATTTTCCTCACTCTTATTTGTGGGGCTATCTTCCTGTTCTGTATCAATAAGATAACTAGTTGAAATAATATAGTTAAAAAGACCTTGCCCTCGATTTAGTATCATGATGTTCCCGCCGAAATTGCTTCTTAGTTTTCCCAATAACTCATAGTTTTTTGGATATGTTTCAGTCCAGTAAATGTTGTGGTCCTTAGCTTTCGCGTGAAGTAGATGTCTGATATTGGAGACAGTAAGAACTTCGTTATTCAAAAGAAATTTTATCTTTAAATCTGGTAAAATATGCTCAAAAATCTCATGGTATGTTACATCAGCTTTTGTCGATTTATTGGAATATTTAGGTTTTGGTCTAAGGAAATCTGTCATACATACGTATATTATGAGAGCTAAACTTGCAGGAAATCCAAAAATCTTCAAATCCTTCGTTTTTTTGCAGCAATGAAGTGTTTCCTACTTCCTTAAAAGAAATATTTTTTAATTTTCCTGTGATAACCTTTTGGTTAGATTCAATAGTTAGAAATTGATCGTGAAATGTTTTTGTAAATTGTTTCAATACTTGAGCTTGTGTTTTTAGATCTTCATTGAGAGTCTTTTGATTATAATTGAGCGTCTGGATACAAGAATCATATCTTGCGCCGTATTCAGCATCTAGGGTTCCGTAGAGCCATTTTTGTGCTGTGCCCATGAAATTTAATAGACCTCTTTTATTACGTTTTCGGTCTTGGTAGGTTTTCATGACTTGTTTAATAATCTTAATTTGAGAATAACTGTTTTCAATTATTTGTTTGAAACAGTGCAACAAATTGTTTGATCATGTCGTTTTATTTAGTGTCTCAGATAATTTCATTAAAGTTATTTCCAGTTTATTGATACTTTTTATGATAATTGTCGTGTTTATGTGATAATAGGCCGTGTTATGTTGAGTTGTTACGTACGTAGTTTCTAAAGAAATTGGTGAGAAAGAATTTTCTACTGACATCAATGTATATGTTTGGGTGACTCCAACGAGAGTATGGAATACTAAAGGATTCATCTCGAGGTACCTGAAATAAATTACTGTCGTTTAACATTTTGTTTAGCAAAGCGATTCTGTGTTTTGCTATCATAACGCGGACTTATCTTGTCTCTATTAAATTGTTTTACGAAGATTGAATCTTGTAATTCTGGTTCGAGTTCGCGATTTTTATTGCGTGATTCTAAAGACTTTTTTTTTTCTTGTATTTCTTTATTTAAATTCCCAAGGGTTTCTACTAACCTTATTAATTCAAATCTCCTTTAATCACTTGGAAAGGGGTGTGATTCATTGTACTATGAGTACCTACTGTTGTTATAATTCAATAGCGATTGTCATTAGATCAATACCTAATACTCTTATTCGGGTTTTGGAGTTCTAAACTCGTTATACTTTCACGTAGTGTCGAATGGAATCTTTCGATTGGACTATTCGAGTTCGGATTTTTTGAAGTTGTGTAATGAACCTCAATTTTTTATAATGTAGAAAGATCTGTCATTATAGCATTTTTGAACTCTGCTCCATTATCTGATGTGATTTTTTCAGGTATTCCGTGATCACTAAAATATTTCATTAACTGTGATGATATCTCTACAGCTGTTTTCGTATTTACAGAAGAAGCTTGACCAAATTTTGAAAAGCTATCAATAATGGTCAGAAATTTCTGGTTATTGATTATATATATGCTTTTCACTTATTATTGGCGTAGCATTATCCATGGAAATTTGGCAGGTTGACCCTCGTATAATAATGACAGTATATGTCAAATTCCAGACAGTTTTAAGTGTGGTTTACATAATTTCGTAAGTGCCGCGGTATTAAAATTTTCTGGCCTATCTGGCAAATCAAATTTGACACATTTTTCAATGCATTTTTCAATAATTCTATATTATAAACGGTACCTAACTATTTTGCGTACCTCCAAAATCTAATGACATTTTTTAAAATTCGGCATTGTCAAATTTCTTTCGTATTGAAGATGCCGACAATAATCTCAGAAGAAAAAAAGAGGGAAATATTAAAATGCCATGGTTATTTAAAAAAAAAAACCAGAGGCTCTCCAGGGAACAATTGAAGCCCAACTTGCAGATATATTTGAGGTAGGTTATAACTTAAATGTAGATGTGAAGCCATTTCTGGTTGACAGGTCGCAAAACTCAATATTCTGGCATTTCAATTATGTTTCAATAGTTGCTAAGGAATCAATAAATAACAATACGGGAAACACTTTTCCGGCCTAGGCCGGGAAAGTGATTCTCGTACTACTGAATATTTGGAACCAAAAGACAAACATTTAACAGGTATTTAACCGATCGCAGAAAAAATAGTATGTGTATTTCGGTGGAGATAAAAATCGGTGAAGCCGTTTCGGAGGACGAAGGTAACTAAAACTGTGCGACATGAGAATTTTATATATTAGATTGTTCATGTTCAAAATACTCGATTCCAGTGGCTGAAAAATCTGTATCATAATGAAACTCTGTATCATAATGAAATTCATTATGAAACAGGTTTTAGGCGTATTATGAAACGTCAGTAGAAAAATATATTTATTTCCTTCACCGTCTTTGGTATTGGGAATTTTTTAATTGCCATTATTTTTTTTGGATTTGGTTTTATTCCATTTGGTGTATTTACGTGTCCCAAGAATTCGACTGTCTTGTGTAGGAATTCTGATTTGTCTAATTGTATTTTTGAATTAAACTTCTCGAGTCTCTCAAATACTTTCTTTAAATTTTTCACGACTTCATGAAGTGAAGTGGGAAAAATTATTATATCATCCATGTATACTAGACATATTCTATTCTGTAATCCTAGTAATACATTATCCATCAGTCTTTGGAATGTTGCTGGTGCATTCTTTAATCCAAAGGGCATTCTGTTAAATTCGTAATGACCATTTTCAACATTAAATGCTGTCTTGGGTATCGAATTTTCATGCATCTTGAATAGATGAAAGCCAGAGGTTAAATCTAGTGTCGTAAAATAATTACTACGACCAAGTCGGTCTAATATATCAGTGATATTAGGTAATGGATATCTATCATCAATAGTTTTTTCGTTTATCTTTCGAAAATCAACGACCATTCTCCATTTTTGTATGCCTGCGGCATCTTCTTTCTTAGGCATTATCCACACAGGGGATGACCAGGGACTACAGGATGGTCTGATTATGTTATCTTCTAACTTTCTTTATTTGAGAATTTACTTCTGGTTTATGCACATAAGGATATCGTCTGTTGTTTTAATTGCATGTTTAACTTGATTGGTAAATGTCAATTTTTCGTTTGGCTTGTGGAAAATTTAAGGAAAATCTTTAATTACGTGTTTTAAAGCATCAAATTCCTCAGAGTTTAAATGTTTTTCTATATTAAATATCTCAAACTGTTCATCAGCATGAGGTAAACTTATTTCCGCTAAGTGTTTATGTTATACGCAGGACAATAATAGGCTTATTGATTGAGTTGTCTACTACTAAAGGCATTATTTCATTAATGACTGTTGCTATTGTCGAAGGAATATAATATGTTTCATTTTTTATCGGTGATGTAAGAATTCCAATTTCATCAGCTATATTTGTATTGAAATAACATACTTGAATTGAGTTGCTTGGATTCTCAAAATTTTGATTTTCGAAATTTGTTCTATATTGAAACGGAATTGTTGTTTTATTATTAGAAAGAAGCATATTAGAAAAATCTGTATTTAAATTAATTTCTTGTAATGCTTTGATTCCAATAATTCCATCAAAATAGTCATGGAAATTGTACATTATCATTTCAATGTTGTTCTGAATATTATATTCTTGTAAAATTGGAACAGTGATTTTTCCTTGGGTTTTTCTTGTAGGTACCCATACAAGTAGTTAACTTGTTTCGTGAATTAATTATAGAATTTGAAAAATATTCTTCTGCGATTGAGGGTTTTATTGAAGAGACATGACTTCCTGTGTCAATTAATAATTCACACGGTGGATAGTCTATTTGACTAAAAGGCAGTTGGTTGATTTGATAAGCATTTAAAAAACTTATTCAGCCTTATTCACGTGTCCGCTTGTTTATTGAAATTTTTCAATATTGGATATTGAGACATTTCAATATTGAAGAGATTTCTTATTCACGTGTACCTACCCTTTGAAAACGGGATTGTTGGAAATTGGAAAACTGTTCTTTAATTGAATAAGTTAAGGCGGCAACACTGTAAAATTGTCAAATACCTTCTAAAATGTAACCTCACTTTTCATTTTGTTGTTTTGTTTGAGTTTATTTATTTATTTATTTTAAGTGCCTTGTGCCTTGCCTGATTTAGCCGACTTCGATTGGAATTTAAAAAGTTATTATTTCTTTCTTAGTTATTTGAATTTATTTGTCAATTCTCATTGGCATTTTTGTGACTCTTTATCATACTCAGTCATACCCACTTTTATAATGGAGTAAACGCACATCAAAAATACAATGCGCTTAAAATAATCACAGATTTTGGGATGCAATGCGGACGTTCTGCATCTGGAAGAAATTGCCCAATTTCCTCAATTAGATTAGATACCTTGCAGTATTTTTCGAAAACCTGTAGATGTTTTTTAACAAGTTTTGAAAACGACTTTTTCCGCACGGCGAGACAGTTTGTTGGACCGAGCCGTAGGCGAGTTCCACAAGTCGAGCGACTGTGAAAAAACGTGTTCAAACGAGTTTTTTACAATACTTTTCCTACAACTACAACTGCAAAATAAAACAACCAAATATGTTATTTTTATTTGTTAGAACAAATCAACATCAGAAATTGGAAATTTGGGACAATCGCAATTCATTACTTATGTCATGTTATGTTATGCGAGGATGATAGGACTAAAATAAATAGAAAACTGATAGCAGCGTGTGAAAAACTCCATTTTCAGAGGCAGTTGTAGGAAAAATATTTTTTGGCAAATCCAGAGGGTTGCTTTTCTCCCGAAGGTTCTACTTTTTCTGATTGTGTTCAAGTCTAAAAAGTATAATACGATCATAGTTATCCAAGGGACTCTGCTTGTTGATTTTCTTAATCTCGATTTTCTTCTTTTAATGCTGCAATTAGCAACAGAAAATTATCCATAATTGAAAATAAAATACCACAGTCACTTCTGAATTCTAAACATAACACAAAAATCAATAGTTTTCCAATATCCAATCTATCAAGCAGGTGCCTAAACCAGTTGCTTACAAAATATGAAACACTGAAAACTGTTATTGGAAAATATAATACACCTGAATAAGAAATTCGATGTCAATTTCAATAACCAATATGACATTCAATAACCCATATTCAATTCGACAACCAAGGAGCTCCTGAATAACAATCCACCATATTTTTACAGTTTTCCAATAACCAATATCCAAGGACACACGTGAATAGGGCCGAATGCTGACTTATTGCATCCAAGGCTGATAACTGAATATTTTCGTCTTCAGTTTCGACTTGATTTTCTTCAAAATTTGTCTCTTGATTATAAATTAGCGTGGTTAATATAACTTATATTTATAGAATTGACAGTAATCTGTAGTAGGTATCAGTGTTCTGTCTTTGAATTAAGTACATTTTTTATAAGTAGGTATATATAGGTAGGTATCCAAAAAATATATTTTTGGAACATTTTATGGTACAGAATCGACATTGTTTGAAAATCTGAAAATGTTTTTTGAACATCATCATCAAAGACAAAAAAATGTGGATTTGAAAATATCCGTAAAAGTCACTCTTTTCAGAGGTGAATTTTATTTATTGAAGATTGCATATTCATAATGCAATATGTCAACTGGGCGAGGAATAACAACGCAATAAAGTGCTAATGGCCTGGCAATTAACAAGGCGGGTCTAATAAATTTATTAATATTATTATATGGCAAATTATCGCTCATCAAAGATTTAAGTGTTGAGCAATTTTCATTTGATTGTGACAATATATTTTTATAAGATCAAAAAAACACGTATACATTCTTTCATATAGAGATATACCTACTACTTGGATCCTTCTGGGATTTTGGATATAACTTCCTATAAACATCAATAATTATGTATTCTCCATTGTTCCGTAATTCACTAGATTTTTTGTTCTTAAAATTTCTGGTGAAAATAGGGAATAAGTATCTCGTATATTTAGATGGCCATCCAATTTCATTGGCACCAATGCAATTCCTTACCAACATTATGGATCAATTTCGACCCTATTTAATAGCAAAATTATGGGATGGGTTGTTTCTTTATTGCTCAATATCTTACGGACATTTGTTTATAACCGTCCTGACTATAATAAGTCACGAATGAAAGGAAATGCCAATGTCGCGACCGTGTTCACGCATTTTCATATTATTCCTCAGGCGATAATGCATAAGTGGACAGCCGATGAAATATTAACATCACGGATTTCCAAACGATTCTTCTTTATCGTGGTAATCGATCAAATTAAATCATTCTGGTTGAAATATCGATTGCTACCGGTGAATTGATGTGAAAAGCATACTTTAGAAGTCCATGGTAGTTATTAAAGAGCCTCACGATTTAGTCTTAATGAAAATTAACTTTGTAAAATCCGAGTGGGAAGAAACTTCTCATCTTTCATTTCATAGATATTTCTTATATCTATACCTCTTCGACTTCAAACTTCCTGGTATTCGTGCGAACTTCCGTCTGAATACCATGAACGATAAGTCGAATTCTTAATACCTCAGTCTCCACAAAAACGATCTCTGTTTTTCCCATCATATAAATAGCAATTGCTATTGAAAAAAATCAGCAAGAATGCTTGTACATACAGATAAAATAACCTACGCAACTATAAATATAGGTGAACAATAAAAAAAAAGAAAACGAAAAGGACATTATTTTCAAATAAGCACGTACCTACGACAGTACTAAGCCATTATTATTGACCAATCAATTCTTTAGATTTCCCAGAAAACGTGCATTTTCATGCTGGACGATTGCTTGTGTGTGTGTGCCATTTGAAGATGTTTGTTAACATGTTGTAATAGTTATACAAGGGGGGACGAAAAACAATACCTCTATATAAAACTCTAGGTATAAATACGCCACAGGTTAATTGTTTTTAATGGTTTTACTGTATAAGGTTGTGTGGTTTGGTTTTCTGGGATGGATTGGGTCAGGGTAAGTTTGAATCGAACAACAATAATATTTAGTTCTATAGTCAATGTTCAACAAAGTAATTTTCATATTGAATTTGCGGGTAAACTTAACTAATTTTAGTAAAAATTGAAGCTTTTGAAGTAAGTTTTTTTTTTACCAAATTTGTTCTACTCTTCTATTTATGAGATCCATAGATATCCTAAACATCAAGAGTTTTTATTTCATTAGTTTAAAAATTCTCATGTTAGGTAATGAAAAATATCTATCAAATATAGGATAAACTCTTTTTGCAAATATCCATATCATTTGATCAAATCTATCACAGCATCAAAGTCTCTAGTCAATCAAAGTTTTAAAAAAATATCAAACTCCGATACAATAAAATGTCAACAATTTGCATAACGTCTTCGTGTTTATTTAATTTTGATTAGGAGTTGAAGAATGTTGTGTAGATTTTTGATATATTTTTTTCCAGTTAGGTGTCATATTTGGATCAATATGTATTATAAGCGGAGCACCGCAAGGACAAACTCCGGAACCGATAAAAATTATTAGTCAAACCAATGAAATTTCCCCAGAGGGTAATTATGAATGGAGGTATGTATGGATTCCTTGGAATCATCATTTAAAAACGTCTATTTGCTTGCAATACATTAATTTTGAGTTGATTTCCAATAGATAATAAAGTTCTCATTGCTGCAAATTTTTTTACAACGAAGTGTTGTAATGGTTTTTTGGTAAATGCCCATTTTGTATTCAATACTTCAGCATGTTTAACCTCTATCCAAGAGCTGTCATAAGTACATAAAGAACTTGGAGAACAAATATAAACAAAGTAATCTGTAGTATAACATACCCGGGTTCGTTCAGTCAGATTGAACGGTTAGAATTTTTATATTACGCATGCATCATAATCAACGATTATCGCACGCTGCAGCGGGCATAAAATGATGTTTATGATGCGCCTACCTTTTCAAAGTTTTGCTATAGAAACGTTTGATCTACCTTCATTACCTAGATATACACCTGCCGTTTAAATTACTATATTCATCAAAATGAATGAACACATTTAAAACATTTTTGAGATTATGATGCATTTGTAATATAAAATAGCGTATGATATGCGTGTATAAGAGGCCTTTAAAGCCCTTGCTACTTACAAAACACTCCGCTGCGCGTCGTATTTTGAAATATGTCGCGCGTGCTTTAAAAACCCTCTTATACACTTATATCATAATAGTATATTATGCAATGATCAAGTATTAATGGCCATTACATGAGAGTTGCATACGCTATTTTTTCTACTTGCATTAATAAACGAAAAACATATTTATTTTATAAGAATAGTAAACTTCTCAACCGGTGACAATTGTTGACAACTTGACAATTTCAAAAATTAAGATCTATACTTTATTTTTTTCCAAGATAGATTTTGACATTGAAAACTTTGAAACATAAACAATAATGCTTGACCCTGATTGGTCGCAAAATGAGGTGTTTCTGCAGGTTGACATCAGTTTTACAATAGCGGCCAATAAGTTGCATTAGCGGCATTGTTTATGTTTCAAAGTTGACAATGTCAAAATCTATCTTGGAAAAAAATAAAGTATAGACGTCATTTGGGCATAAATTCCGAACCCCATTTATTAATTTTTTGTTGTTCCTTCTGGTAAATACTAATAGAAACGATCCAAAACTTCAAAGCATGTCTGTTATTTTTATATAAACATTGTTCATGTTCAAAATACTCGATTTCAGTGGCTGAAAAATCTGTATCATAATGAAAATCTGTATCATAATGAAGTTCATTATGAAACAGATTTTAGGCGTATTATGAAACGTCAGTAGAAAATATACTATTATTATCTCTTGACGTGCGCCCGAAAATAGCAAAATTAAGGAAATTTGAGGGAAGTTATGATATGTAAACGAAAAATTCGTGAAACGTCTAATTTATTATTCAATGAAAATCGTACTGTTCTCAACCTGGAACTCACGAGGGGAAAGAACACGACAGAGAAACCCTCGATCTCCATTCCTCAAAAATCAAAACATACTGTGACATTTTTATAATAATTGTGAGTCAATAAAAGTTTAAATTAGGTACCGCCCCTGTCCTTGTGCTAAAATTTAAATTCCACACACTACATTCAATCAACACCACCTATATTCAATACTGGAGAGTTTTTGGTTAGTTAGCCAGTCCGCCAGCAGGTACTGAGGTCCCATTCGGGAGGCTACTCAGCTATAGTTGTTATTTTGAGCCAATATCTCTAGACTGATCTTTTTTTGTTTGCTAGGATATTTGCCTAGTCAGGGTAGGAAAGTGTTAGTAAATTCAACAAGGCCCTAATGCACGCTCTGAATACCAAAAATCAAAATCCGAGCACAAAAGACAGCACATAATTTCTTAGGTTTAAATTTAGTTTCCTATCTGCGTTGTTCACACGAAACGATTTTTTTGTTAAATACATAAACAATGCACATGTTATAAAAAAATGTTATAAACAAACAAAAAAACATAGAAATGAAAAATAGTATAAATTTGACAACTCTCAGAAAAAAAAGTAACATTTATCCAACTGACCTGTGAATGCTCCTTATGACACACAAACTAATCAGAAAATTGGTTGAACAATCAGTTTAATACAAAATACAAATTGAATTTTGAACAATGGCAGACAAGCTTGTTCCCTCAGGTCTCTCATTTTCTCTCTACCCTTCGTTCAATAATTCGGTACGTTTTTCTGTGGCGCCCCTACTTGATAGCGCATACATGGTTGCAACATTTACCATTTGATTTTCTATACAGTAAACATTAAAAAAAAAAAAAAGATTTGTAGAAATAATATTTCAAATAGGCGGTTTTCCTCAAATTGAAGTTTTGTGGAAGCAATTGCAATTGAAGTACCTACAAAGTAGACTTTTTTCTCAAATTTACCCCAATTACCAAGTACCTAATAAAAGTACTTTCTTAACTTGAATTACAATTGAAGTATTTCAAGTACTTGTACTTCAAATACATTATAATGGGTCTTCCTCACAAATATAAAACATGACAATTTTTTCATTCATTATTTTTCTTGGAACCTTTGTCAAAAATTCACCAACAACCCAACAAGCAGCCTCTTATGTCTAGTGTCACTTTGAATATTTAAAAATATTAAGTATTTCTTCCAGTATACTTCAAATCCTTGCACCGGGTGTCAAGTTATAAAGTACCACCCGCTGTAACTTTTTTATTTTTGATCGCACCCCAAAAAGAAAAAAATCGCCATGAATGGGAAATTTGTGTATTCCGAATGCTGATAATAACGTGAAAGTTCCTAGTCAAATATACGGGGGGCAGTGAAAAGTATATATTTTTTGAATTATACACCCTGAGTTGCCCACTGTCTGAAATTTTGACGATTTGGTGTGCCACTTGTAGAAAATCTGTATTCATATGTCCATATTGTTGAAAAAAAAATCCCTTTTAATGTTAAATATATTTAAAATTAAATTGCTGAACTAGAGCCACTGTTCTCTATGCCTCTCAGTCAGTTTTGAACTTTTTGAAATTTATAATCCTTAAGGGCCAAATTATGGACTGACTGGTAAACATCTGGTTGTTACCTAGCAGGTACTTTCTATGCACTAGAGAATAGAAAGTACCTGCTAGGTAACAACCAGACACTTACCAGTTGGTCCATAATTTGGCCCTAAATCTGTACTTTTTTAGCCCCTTGCGGACACTTTCATGTGAATTTTCTCTTCTTCCAAACTTTTCTTGCAAATCGTATCATAAACTACTCTCAAGTGATTTCATCTGATTTTCTACATAGTGCAAAACAATATCGTTTCTTTCTTTGTAGAGTCGACGTTCTTCGAACTGTCGTATCTATCTTTCTGATAGTCTTTCTCGTTGGAGCTGTTTATGTTGTTCTGTCACTGTCATCGATCAGTGATTTTTCTGTGTTATTTGCTTCCAATAGAATAATGGTTTACTCCAATGGTTTATTCACAAGAAGGGAAAGCAGGTAATTTTTTTGCACTATGTAGAAAATCCGATGAAAACACTTAGAGTAGGTATCATCAAAAGATTTTCGAGAATAGTTCGAAAGAAGAGGAAATTCAGATGAAAGTGTTCATAAGGTCCTTAAAAAGTACCTACGGATTTAAGGCTTACAATTCCATAAAGTTCAAAAGCTGACTGAGAGGCATAAACAACAGAAACTTTAGCTCAGCAACTTAATGTTGAATATATTTACGAATGATAGGGATTTTTTTAAAAACATATTATGGACAGATGAATCCAGCTTCTCCACAAGTGGCATACCAAATCGTCACAATTTCAGACAATGTGAGAATATAAACTTTTTAAGAGAAGTTCGGTTTCAAGGTCGTGAAACAGGAAATGTGTAGTGTGGAATTCTACGTAAAAAAATTATCGAGCCGTATTTTTTTGAAAATACACTACCTGGTCCACTTTATCGCGTTTTTCTAGAAAATTAGGTAGAACAGCCTCTAAGGCAATATGGGAGTATTATTTTTCAGCATAATGGTGCTCCACTACATGTAATACAAAGAGTGCAACTCTATCTTGATACGAATTTTAATGAATGGATAGGACGAAATGAGAAAACTTCATGGCCAGCAAATAGCTCCGACTTAACACCACTGGATAATTTCTTATATTTTATATATCCTCATATAAAACGTAAAATTAAGAAATTGAACATTAGCAACACAGAAGATATTAAGTATTTTATTAGGCCAGAGATCAAAATATTAAATGAACAGGAGCCACATAAAATAGAAAATGCGTTAGTTCACCCACACACATGTTTTGAAGAATGTGTTGCTAATCAGGGAGGAAATATTCGTTCCGACCAGTAATAGTAGTTATTTATGTATCAAGGGAATTATGAGTTAATACCCCAGGGCAAAGTTTATGTCCCAAGGGCCTTCGGCCCGAGGGACACCAATTGCCCGTGTGTATTAACACCTGATAATTCCCGTGGTACATAGATTATTTTATTTCTTACTGAATTTACTGTATTTTGGTCAGTTTTATAAAGGAATAAACCATAAACCAAGTTTCACCTATTCAAGTTAAAAGCGGGAATTATGGAAATCCTTAACTCCCTTGGGAGTTAAGACCCTGCTTATGATTATTGTAACCAAGGTATTATATGGTTATAATAGTTCAGTAGGAAATAAAAAATAATGTTGATTTGTCACAAGTTTTTATTTTCAACTAGATTCAGATACCTATTAATTCAGTATTTTCTGTTAGTTAATTTACTTTAATTAAGTATAAAAAATATGATAAATAAGGCATTACTGAATAGGGTTTGAAAATATGTATCGAATGGTGACATAATATACAGGATGTATAATTTGAGAAATATACAACATGTCCAAGATAAGGAGGGCCAGTATGGAAAACTCGTAAGCAATGGAAGATACGATGTTGCTCAAATTAGGAAAAAGTTGGGCAATTTTGTGCTCATTGAAATACCGCACTGATACTTAAAATATTCCGAGTGTTACCGGAGATATCCAGAAAAACCCAAAATTCGCCCAAAACGATTTTATTTTTTCCTGACTCTATTTGAAGAGATATTTCAAAATAAATGGCACTTCGTCGTTGCCATTTTTCCTTCTCTACAATATGAAATTATCAAATTTGTAATCCGACGTTTCGTCTTTAGGCCACCATATCATCAGATCCCCATACTGGCCCTCCTTATCTTGTACACATTGTATACTTTTCACTGCCCCCCGTATATTTGAATACGGACTTTTAAGTTATTATCATCATTTGGAATACATAAATTTCCCATACATGGCGATTTTTTTCTTTTTGGGGTGCGATCAAAAATCAAAAAGTTACAGGGGGTGGTACTTCATAACTTGACACCCGGTACTTGATGAAATCAAACACAATTAAAAGTACATTGTTAATAATAGTTCAAATACCGTTTATCCACTGTAGTTGAAGTAAAATTGTCATGAACTTGAAGTACAATTTCGAGTATTTTTCTCGAAGTACCTGACAGTTCTGAGTTTAATTCCTTTCAAATCCTCTCCCCATTGCTTTTACCCATGAATTCTTATTCCTTATCATCAGTCAAATCTACATGCATCGAAAGCCATATTTCAAATTCACTGCGTCTGTTTTCTCTTTTCTTGTTCTATTTGTCTTTCATCTTGTATTTGTTTCCTTTCTTCTTCTTGTATTATGTCCTCTTCTCCACCTCTTCCTCTCCTCTCTAATATTTCAGTTTTATTGCTGCTCGTTTCTATTTTTTCGAAATGTATTCTCATTGAAAATTACATTTCCTTCTAGTAAAAACATCTGTGATATTAACCTAAAGCTTATATAGGTACATTTGAAAACATTTTTTTATCAGCATTAGTTTCATAATATCAAGTTTAGGTATATAAATATTATGTAAACTGTTCTTAATATCATATTAACGTGAATCTTATGTGAATACTAATAATATTTAAATAAAATTTACTGAACCAGTATACCAATAAAACTATCGGTACGTCCAATTGTAGATCTTGATTGGGGCTTCAAAAAAGGTTATTTTGGGAGGCGAGCCCTAGGGCTTCGTTTTTGAGATAATCGGCTATAAAGGTTTTCCAAAATTTGAGACAATGTTTCAAGGTTCAAGCCAATTTACAGAATAAAATTCCAAAGAAGATGCTCCTGTAATGTTGAAATTGAGAACCCATGAAATTAGAAGTACAATACTTAAGAAAATTAAACAGTTGAAAGGAATAATGCTTAATGAGTGTGGGTTACTCGGAGGAAATAAGAACATATTCTTCAATAAAAATCTGACACGTTTAAACCAGCTATTTTACAAGAAAGCAAGGGAGTATAGGAAGGAGAACAATTATAAGGCAGCATTTGTAACAAATGACAAAGTACCTATACCTACCTAAAGAAAAGTGAAAGCGACCGGCCCCATTAGAATAAGAAGCCAAGAAGATCTTGAATAATTGAAATGCATTAGGAATATACTTTATCTGAAAAAAAAAACATACGTTTTGAACAGCAAACCAACAACTTGTATGACAAATTGTAGCATGGTCTCTGAATATTTACCACAGCAAAACATGACAGTCTTTGATGTATATAGACCTCCAAAAAACAAAAGCGAATTATTTATACACC
Source organism: Ceutorhynchus assimilis (assembly GCA_917834065.1). Classification (NCBI taxonomy): domain Eukaryota; kingdom Metazoa; phylum Arthropoda; class Insecta; order Coleoptera; family Curculionidae; genus Ceutorhynchus; species Ceutorhynchus assimilis. The sequence goes on from OU892281.1 coordinate 15,193,984, forward strand.
TGGATCTCCTAAAAAATTCACAGGTAGTTACCACATATAAAAATATGGTGGAGATGAATGGATATAAAATTCAAAATATAATCAGTCGTCAAAATGCCACAAGAACAACAGCAAACACAGACACCATACTTGATCATATAATGACTAATAGAAATAGAAGATCACAATATTTCTGACCATAGAATCATATTTTTGGAGGTCAAAAAAATCTTAGTTAAAAATACTAAACAAAAAATTACAAAATATACACCAGAAAATTGAAAATTTAGGTATAGGAAAACATATATGAGAATAATAATAGTAGTAAATTGGAGACACTGGCAGCTCTTATAAACAATATAAACAATACAAAAAAAGAATGTACTAAGCAGACCACGAAAAAAGTGAGAAATGATAATTTGTGCATGTATTGGAAAATTAAAAGAACGGGACCAACTATATGTGAGTTGGAAAAGGACACAAAACGAACACACTGAGAAAGAATTTAAAGATTCGAAAAATAAACTTAGTAGGCTTAGACTTAAATTACACGTAGAGAATGCGGAAAAGAAGTTCAATGAAGCACAGGGAGATTCCAGGAAAACGTGGGTAGTACTGAATGGACTTTGTAATAGAACTAATAGAAAAATGAATATAAATTGAGTAATGGATAATGATGGAAAGATATACCTGCAGCAAGAATGCAGATATTGCAGCAGCTTTTAATGGACATTTTTCAGGCATTGGATTGACATTAGCAACCAAAATAAATAGCAGAACAGGAGTAACGTTTCAAGAAGAAGAAGAAAGATAAAGCATTTTACTACAACACATAAACATAACAGTCGAAAAAACAATAAAAGAGCTAAAACACAATTGTACTCCTGGTTTGGACAAAAAAAAAGACACTGAAACATTTTTTAACATTATCGGACCTAAAATACAGAAATTATCAAATGCATCCTAGAAAGTGGACAATATCCTGAAGAGCTGAAGACTGCAAAAATTGTGCCGGTATATAAAAAGGGCGCACCTGATGATTTAAATAATTACTGACCAATATCACTGCTGAGTACATGCAGCAAGATTACAGAAAAGATTATAAAAACCAGGCTTGTCTCATTCATAAATACCCACTTTAATATTGATAGTCACCAGTATGGTTTTCAAAAAAGAAGTAGTACACTTGGGGTAACAGTGGATCTTTTAGAATATATCTCAAGTGAACTGGATAAAAACAGATACGTTGTAAGCGTGTTTGTCGATCTACAAAAAGCTTTCGATACTGTGGATATTGCATTGTTGCTACATAAGTTTTAAAAAATGGGATTTGAAGGGACATGCCATAACTTGCTGAAAACATATTCAGTGGGCAGGAAACAGTGCGGCCAAGTTAATGATGAAATAAGCAGCGCTGAAAATGTATCTGTCGGTATTGCCCAAGTCTCAGTACTAGGACCTTTAGAGTACTTTCTATATGTCCAAAGTCTGAAGTATGCTGGATTGAGAGCTAAATATGTGAAGTTTTGTGATGATACTGTCTTCATATTATATTCTGGAGAAAATGGAAAAGAACTTGAAAATATTTTGAATGAAGATTTAGTATACCTACGCTATTTTGATTGGCTCTCCTACAATAAACTCAGTATAAATGTTGAAAAGACAGTCTATATGGTCCTACATCAGGTGGGGTAAAGAATAATAAGCTCAGCAATTAAAATTAATGGCAAAATTCTCAAAAAACTGGAGCAATATAAATACTTGGGTCTTATAATAACAGAAAAACTGACATGGGGAGCACACATTGAAAGTATTCATGCAACAATTGCTCAATTCTTGGGTGCTGAGGAGGTGTAGACATACATATGTTTTATATAGATCTATATTTTCTGTTCATAATTATTTTAGTTGAAGACCTCGGTACCAGTTATGTAACTGATTTGAGGTCAGAAATAAATCCTTTAAAAAAAACATCTCGAAAACTATTTAAGATAGATGATTTAATCTTATTTTATTTTCAAGAGTATTTAATTCTTATCAAGAATATGTAAATATTTATCGAAATTTTTAAAATAATAATTGAGGTGTGAGCGATTGGACTTCCTCTTTCGATTGGTAAAGTCAAAAATGAAGAAATTCTGAAAAATCAAAATTAAAATTTTTCTAAGGTGTAAGGAAATTTCATTTTCAAACATTTTAAAGGGACATATTTCAGAAACCAGAGAAGCTATTGGCACAAAATTTCGTCCAATTGTAGATCTCGATTGGGGCTTCAAAAAAAGTTATATGGGGCATCGAACCCTAGGGCTTCGTTTTCGAGATAATGGGCTTTGAAGATTTTCCGAAAATTGAGACAAAGTTTCAAGTTTGAGGCTCAATATCTCGAAAACTATTTAAGAGAAATGATTTTTTATTTTATTTTATCTTAAGGAGTATTTATTTCTGATCAAGAATAAGTAAATATGCATTAGAATTTTTAAATAATAATTGAGTCATGAGCGTTTTTGTGAAGATATTTCGGATGATCAAAATTTTTCAGGGCCAAAAATGCAATTACTCAAATTCCTACTTCAAATTTATGTAACTGTGTTTACTGGGCTGCTATTATCATTTTCTTGTCTGCGGTATCCCCATATTCTATAACCTTTAAATATTGCATACTGCAGGTCGGAATTTGGACAAATACAATTTTCTTGTTAACATTGCATCCGTCTTTCCCGCTCAGTGTTGACATTTGAAAAACCAGGAATTTTATATCAAATATAACCTCACAAGCGAAAAATATCCCATCATTTTTAGCTCAAACTTTTCTCAAAAAAAAAAACACGATTTAGCAAGTTTTCCAATATCGATTGATTAACGATTATTTAACGATTCTGTAAAAGGCCAATAAAGCGGCATTATTAAACACAGACTAAATCAATTAAGAATATCGATTTACAAATTGATTATTTTATTGACTTGTTCTAACATTAAAAAACTTGTTTTCAAATCAAATAAAAACATAACTTATGGTTACATGAAAATTATATGCAAAAATATTAAAAATTGCAGTGGCAATTATTATAATTTATGAACTACATTATAATGCAGGTAATCACAGCTGAGAAATCTGAGGCTCTTGCCCTTAATCTTAACCTCCAGTCATTTCTATTCCAGTTACGAAGGTGCCAACGGTATAAAAGCCGAAGAAAAGGGCAACGTAAAGAAAACAAACGACCCAGAAAATCCAGAAGCATTGGCAGCTCAAGGCTCGTTTTCTTACACCGACCCGGAAGGAAATCAAATTTCTTTGACCTACACGGCTGACGATGAAGGCGGATTCCAGCCAGTAGGAAATCACCTACCGACCTCACCTCCGATACCTCCAAACATTTTGAAAGCGCTGGAATGGATCGCCTCTCAACCTTCCACCACTGAACGGAATGGGAGGAGATAAAACGAGGTTTCAATGCTCGAAATCAAAATTTCAATCTGATCGACTCTGTGATAAGATTATTTTAAAAATGGTACTTTTTTTGCGAAATAGACATGGCATACGATGATTGATTGCTCTTTAAATAAACGCTTTTTATACAGTCTGCAAGTTGAAATTATGTGTTTTATTTTACCCAGAGTTCAAAAAGAAAGACATTTCAGATTTATGAAGAAAAGCCAAGCATGGACTTTTATTTGTGGATGTTGGAGCTCAAAAATCTCTTTTCGTGGAGAAAATTCCTTATACAGGAAAACCTTTGAGATACGATTGCCGATCAATAGATGTGGTTTGTGTGGATGAAACGTGTCCTCATGCCCAACCTTGAGTTTTCTATTTTCTATTCAAGAATTTACAATAATTTATATATTGTTGCATTATACTGTACTAAGTCCTTCTCTACCTTTTTTCTTTCTAGACTGGAATTAGTAGGAACTTCTGTCAACATTACTGAGAGTACTAAACGAAAGCAATTGAACGTAAATCAGTACCTACATTAGAAGCGGGAGTCTATGTTCACTGGAGACTCTAAAAGAACTGTAAATAAATCCAATACTAGTTCACTTTTTTATAACAACTTTATTGAACTTCTTAGGATTAAATCAATACACAAACTGCCAAAACACTGAATCAGGTCGCGTCAGGTACCTACCTACTTAATTCTAGAGTCTGATTTTCTGTGTTCTCTCGATCCTTTCTATGGGTGAGAAAAGGGTCAAGAGCATTGCGTCAGCCGCCCTGGGCGAAAATATCATAATAAACCTATTTTTGGGGAAAAGATAATAATAACCGCTCTGGTTCCACACAACATACTCCCCCCAGACGAAACCTGTCATTTACTAATCAGGTGAAACACGAAATAAAGACAACAGACGAGATCCCTGTTCACGTAAAAACTTATCGTTATCCCCACGTTCATAAACAGGAGGTCAATGAACAAATTAAAAAAATGATGAACGAAAATATTATTAGCCCGTCCTCAAGCCCTTGGTCATCCCCTGTGTGGATAATCCCTGAGAAATTAGACGCTTCAGGCAAACAGAAATGGCGAATGGTCATCGACTATCGTAAATTGATCGACGACAGATATCTATTGCCAAATATATCTGACATTCTGGACAAGTTTGGCAGAAGCAATTATTTTACGTTAGATCTAGCTTCTGGTTTCCACCAAGTGGAAATGCACCCAAATTCAATTCCTAAAACTGCTTTTAACGTAGAAAACGGACATTATTAATATATACGCATGCCCTTTGGCTTAAAAAACGCCCCAGCCACTTTTCAAAGAGTGATGGACAATCAGGCCTATGATGTATCATTCTCTGTTATTTTAACAGCCACGTTAAGTTATCTGTCACTATTTATTCTATACGTCAAAATAGAGACAGCAATAGATGTTGAGCCATAACACAGCCGTTAAAATAACAGGACCGGATACATCATAGGCCTGATTGTTTTATCCGGACTACAAAACAAAATATGTTTAGTCTATATGGATGACATCATTGTTTACTCCACTTCTCTCCAAGGACACATTAAAAATCTGAAAAGAATATTTCAAAGATTAGAGCAGTGCAATTTAAAAATTCAACTAACATGAAAAAAATTGACGCTATCAAGAGATTCTCAATTCCCAAAACCACTAAAGAGATCTAATCATTCTTAGGATTGATTGGATGCTATCGTAAATTCACAAGAAACGTTTCCAAAATCACTAAACCTATGACGTTATGTTTAAAAAAGGATAAAAAAATAGTTCATGACTTTGAATTTATTCATAGTTTTGAAACTTGCAAAACCTACTCATGAATGATCCTATTTAACAACACCCAGTACTATCACAAGGACCTATAGGTTCAGACCTTCCCAATGCCTATGCAAGTCGCACACTAAACTCTGCTGAATGCAATTATTCAACGATAGAGAAATAAGTATTAGCCATAGTATGGGCACCTAAGTATTTTATTTTCTACTTAACTATTATAGATCCATAATACCTAGGAAACGAAATACGTTAACATACCTATAACAACCTGATCCATAACGCCCGCTTTTGTGGGCGTTATGATCTATAACGCCCGCTTATAATACCCTGAGGTGTTTTTGTTGTTGTTGTTCTATTATTATGCACTTTACTCTAGGCAGCCACTGAATGTCTGACCGAAAATATTTTTCGGTCTAGCCAGGATTCGAACCCGGTCTACCATCAACGTTTCCCATGTAGTCCAGGGCCGGTGTTCTTGTCCTCGAAAACGCTCACCGCTTTTTAAGTCGCTCGGCACTTTCAATGTGAATTATCATGAAAAGTGCCGAGCGACTAAAAAGCGGTGATCGTTTTCGGGAACGAGAATACCGGCCCAGCGCGTTAACCCACGCGACCACCACCGTTGCCTTGCCTTATGAGATGTTTATAGATATATTAATTTATTTCGTTTCTAGTACAGGTCACAGGTACAGGTACAGGTACAGGTACAGGTACAGGTACAGGTACAGGTACAGGTACAGGTACAGGTACAGGTCACAGGTACAGGTACATACATGCACAAAACATCCCCTCTTAGAAATGTAAGTCTTATGAGAGACGTCAGTCTAGTTGTTTCAGCTTTCCCCTCCAATCACTAGAGGCGCTTCAATCGACCTATTAAAGTTTTCTTTTTCCTGTCGGACCGTGCGCCAAGATTTGAAGTTTATTTTGTCATTTCCAGTCGTTAAAGTTTAAATTTTGAACTTCTCCCAACATTTAGAATTATCAATTACCTATCAATTATCAATAATTATTATCTCAAAATGTCTTCTCCCAGTTTGTTAATTGAAAAGCATCAGAAATGCTGTGTTCCGGGGTGCGGCGACAAATATAGCAGCTATTTCCGGTTTCCAAAAGATGCCGAAAAAATGAAACAATGGCTAATAAAAGTTCGCAATCCTTTGCTAAATAGCCTCAGTGTCGAGAAGGCTTATAATAATTAAAGAGTGTGAACAAGACATTTTCCTCGAGAATTTATTGTTGGCGATCCAAAAGCCAGACGAGGACTCACATGGAATGCTGCGCTTTTGCTGTATCTCCCTGAAGGTAAGTTAATACTAGATATATGTGAGAAGACGTACTTACATTTTCACTTACTCCTCCCTATAGTTCTGATTAACGACAACGTGTTAGAATTCGGGTTTAAAGGAGCATAGGTCAGAAACATTAAAATTAATTTTAATTTTAGCCCCAATTATCAAAAACAGTGAGGAGTCGTTAATTGATGAAACACAATCACCAAAATGGCAAAAAATGGAGATCGACACAGTTGAAACTCGTAAGAGTCCTAAGACGTCTTCAGAAATTAGTTTCGCAACTATGATTGACATAGGTAGGTAAACATAATAAGTCTATTCCAACACGTCAAAAAATCGTCCCATGAACGGTTTCGAAACCACTCAGTATACGAATTTTAGTTTCTGCGCAGAATCGTGACGGTACATTGTACGGTTTTCTGCTGTGTTGGAACAAAGCTAATATTATTCATTTCTTTTTTTTTTAATGTTTATTCCTTTATCAGGAGACACAATAATTAAAATATTCCTGGTTACATACAGGTACACCATATTCTACAATGCGTGTATCCAAACTTTTTTGGTAGAATCATTGTTAACCAAATTTCTGTTTTAGATCAACCAGGCCCTTCACGTTGTCAACTTTTATCTACTGAAACTTCGGCAATTCGGGCAGACATTGCTACACCAAGTGGAACTATCACATTTGCAAACATGAAAAAGTCACCAACTTTGTCTCTTAAAACTTTTATTGGTAAGTGTTATTGCTTAATGAATAACCACCCAGTTGGGAGTAGGTATTTGAATTTTAAAACATCATAACTCAAGTAGGACTACTACTATAAAAGACTATTAATTACTAAAACTTGCAAACGAATGCTGAAAAAATTAGAAGCTAAATGTGCGAAATACTCGTCCCCAATCTTAATCTATTTTTTTTTGCAGGTCATGAGAGACGATGCCAAATTTTAAAGAACATTAACGTCACTAGGCAAAAATTCCTATCCCCAAGGGAAAAATATCTTTATTCCAAAGTTATAGAATCCAGCAATAAGTTAAGAAGAATCAGTAGAAGGTTGTCGTCATTTAAATCCAAAGTTTCTTCTGCTGAATAACTTGCATCATCAACCAAATTTCAAAGGCTCGTAGACCATGTCAATCCACTGATATACAGCTTTATTTTAAGCAAATCCGTACTCAAAACCAAAAGCCTAAAGCAAGACGATTTACATTGGACGAGAAGTTGTTGGCGTTGTCTTTGCTTAAATCTAGTGGTAAAGGGTATAGACTATTATCAAAAATATTTACTCTATCATCCAGGCGAAATCAGTTTCTTGAATGAGCTTTATATTATGTATAACTACATAAACTTTCAACTTTCTACCTAACACATGCGGAAAGTGTATTTGCTGGACTCAAAGGCTTGCCCGAACTCTGCTTTTTGTTGTCATTCGTGCAACTTCCATCACGTGCAGAAAAATAGGTATCACTTTCCTCACTTGTTAGGTTAACAAGGATTTTGGATTGTGAGAAAAGGACCTCTTTTGTCATTTTATTTACGACTTAAGTTTTTCATCAAGCTATTGTTAAATGTACGTCATTACTTCTTGTAACTGTCCTTATTATCTTCAACTTAACTAGCATTACCTATGTATGTATACCTACATGAAAAAAAACTGTTTCGCAATAATTTTAATTAATCCCATATTCTATTATATTTTCTGTTTCAAATTTTAATAAATATCTAAAGTCATCTCAATTCTTAGTCAATTTTACCTTGAAGGCGCTTCAACGCTACCGATTTTATGAGTTTCTTCTTTTTGGCACATTATTATTTTATGCCAAAAAATAGTAGAAACTTTAAAGTGGTGGTGTTGAATCGCTAGAATCAAACAATGGTGCAAACAATCCACCGGAACGAATAAGATACCGAACGAACCCTAATTGCGTTTTGCATTCGCCAATAAATCCAGAATTACAAAAGCTGACCCCTCCAGTCACTAGAGGCGCTGAAAACTTATAGACAGGTTCTCAACATGGTACTTACCTTTCTAAGGGGGGATGTTTTGTGCATACATGTCAAAATACAAAACAATATTCTGTCACACAAGTTTAACTGATTTTGTTAATAATAAATTGATGAAAGAACATTGTGTTGAGTAGAAAATAAAGCATTGTGTGCACCACGGGGATTTTAAGATTAGAATGCCCTTCAGGCGAAATATATCCCTCGGGCCAGAGGCCCTCGGGCTAGTTTCGCCTTCGGGCATTATAATCTACATAATCCCCTTGATACATAAATAGCTATTAGACGCTACTTGTTCGGACACAAATTCACAATACTATCAGACCATAAACCACTTGAATGGTTATTTTCCGTGAAAGATCCTGGCTCTAAGTTAGTCAGATAGAGGCTCAAACTAGACGAATTGGATTATACAATCAAGTATAAAAAATAAGGAACCTTAAATATGAATGCAGATGCATTATCTAGACCCCCTTTACACAGGTCAATGATCTCTCTCATACGTCAAGTTCATATACTGACTCTGACGAAAAATTCCACGAAACCCTAGAAGCAATCTTGAAAGATACACCTTTAAATAATGATGAAATATTACGAAAATATTTCGAAGGTACTAATCTTTTCATGCCCCAAAAACCGAAATTACCCATCAGTAAAGGTAAAGAAATAAGAATAGGTGATGAACACGAAAACAAGTTACTTTCAGAATCTACTTTAACAGCTGATTCACCTCGTAACTCACATCGTGATATAGTGATACCACAAAAACCACCTCCAAAATTTAAAATTCTGTCCCAAATCATAATACCACCAAGACAAGCTCAAGGAAACCTTCCAGAAGCTGTATAAAATATTCCTACGTCACTTGAAAATCCTATTTCACCAAGAGACCTCAGGGAAATTCTCCAGAAGACGTACAAAACATTCATACGTCACTAGAGAATCCTATTTTAGGAGCCCCCTATACCAAAAACCATATCAATCTCTTTCCTAATCAAGTAATTTCCAGGTATTCGAATAAAAATACCATTCGAAAAGAAATAAGCTCACCTTTCCCAAACAAAAAGAGATTAACATTCTTCTTACCAAATGACCCTTCAGACTTACAAATCATTACACTAATAAAAGAATATATGCCACCTACATATACATATTGTATGTATTTCCATAATAAAACTCTAGAGCCCATAGTCTTACGTGTTTTACAAACATCGTTTAATTCGAATTCTTTTAAACTGTTAATTTCCATTTCTTTCATAGAGGACATTGCAGATTCTGTCGAACAAAAAGAAATGATACAAATGTTTTACGAAACTAAAACATCCCATCGCGCAATGACAAAAAACGTCCTATCGGATCAAGACCCTTCGAACATCTTTATATGGATACTAATACTGTTTCGAACGAAAAGTTCTTAACATAATTGATAGTTTTTCAAAGTTCGCTCAAGCTCTTCCTATCACTAGCAAGACGTCTGTTGTTGCTGCTAAAATATTTCACGGAATTTCCCAAATCATCACCTCAGACAATGGAGCCGAATTCTTGATGTACCCTACACAAGATTGAATTTCATTACACGACACCCCGGAATCCGAACTCTAACAGTTCAATTAAAAGGCTACACTCTATTTCACGAGAAAGTATAACCAGTCTAAGATTGCAAAATCAACGCAAAAGCATAAACGATCTCATGATTGTTGCTATTTTAAATTATAATAATAGCATACACAGTGTCACAGGATAGGTACACCCCATTCCAAATAATCAAAGGAGATTTAGATGATGCAATTCTTATGGAACATTCACAAAACTGCTTTATTCGAAACAAATATTGTCAATCACAATCAAATCCTAAAGCAATTTTTCTCGCGAAAACGAAGTAAACGCGCAATTTTGAATTTCGTAGGAACAGCACAAAAATGGCTGTCCGGAACACTTGACGCCGAAGACGGTGCTAGATATGACTCATATATTCAAACCTTGAATGAAAATCAACAGACAATTAATGAAAATTTGAAAGATCAAGCACAAATCCTTAAACAAGTAACAAAGACCTTTCATGACCAATTCTTAAATATAGAGAACAAAAAAGTAGTCATTTCACAGAGAATAAAAAATATTTCTGCGAATAATCAGAATCTAAAGACAATTATTACTTTGAACCTTATACTAGATAACATTAATAGGTATGCAGAGTAGCAAGATACGAGATCTGATAAATCACATACAACTCGCTATCAACTTTGCACAATCAGGCATTATGCATTACACTATATTGCAGCACAATGAACTCAATCATATCTTTAAAAATATACCCAAGAATCAGCAAATCCCATCTGACAACGTAATAAAGTATTACGAATAAATGTCGGCAACAGTAAGCATTCAAAAGGAATTGATGATTATATTTACAATATATACACCAAAAAAACCCAAAGCCTTTTTTGATGTATAAACTCTATCCTATTCCTATCTAGAATTATACCATTAATATTAAGCAAGACACTTACTTTAATGCTTTACATGAGTTTTTTAATGTCGAAGGCGTAAATTTATGCAATTTTGAGACATTAACCCAAAATGAGCCCTGTGTTCACAGCATCAATAGTGAACAACAAACATGCCCTATCTTGTAAATCTAATATGAAGAACCGACAGTTCAAGAACTACCTAACAATCAGTTATTGTTAATTCTCAAAAAAAGTTTGATAGCAGTTATGGAGTGCAAGTACAGAGAAGAAGACGAAGAAGTACATCAACATAATTGCCAGTCCTACTTTAATCTTAAGGAGAAAATGTTCATTGACTCTCAATAATCACACATTTTCCGATGACATTAAAGAAAACTTCAATTTGGAACTCACGATACCCAAAATAGACATTCCTTTTTTTCCTGGAAACATCACGACGGTCAAACTAAAAACAGTAGACCCAACCCCTACAAGAAGCATCACAACTTGAAGTTCGACCCTTAAAAGAGTTAACCTTTGTAAGTAACCATATATCCCCATATGTAATCATAATTTTAATTGTTTTCTTTATAATTATAAGGTATAACCATTTTATATTTTAAACATAAATTTAGGAAAAATGTAAAAACTGAGGTTCAAATTGAGTTGCCTAACTTGGTGCATCAACCGCAATTTCGAACCACCCAAGGAGGAAGGAATTATATTGAAATGGAAACTTAATTGTTCCACAACAATGGGTTTTGTAAAATATATGAATGAAAGTATTAACATTCATTGTTAATTCAAATAAGCTAAATAAAATATTCAGATTTCAATTTATTCAAGTTCGATCTGTCACACTGAAATCTTTGATGATAGACGTGGAGGGTTTGCTTCAAGTTCAACTAGATGGCTGGCAATTTCTGGATGAATATCGTCCCCTTTAGGGAAAAATCCATGTTCGTTAGCAATATATTGTACAGAGTGAGTGTTACCATCTGGATCGACATAGCTGTAAGATCCTTTGATATCTTCTACTTTTTCTTCATCAACGGTCTTAACAGAGGCTACTTGTTCCGCTTTGGTACCATCTGCTAATTCGAAACTGAAAAAAAAATAATTAAAAAACACATCTTATAGCTCATAAAGTACTGACCTCCAATTATAGTTTCCTTCAGCAGTTAAATTAACAGTATTGCTCAATATTGCTACAGGTACGCTGGTACTTGAAGCAATTGCTGGTACTGAGGCGCAATCAATTGAAGCAAATGTAGCAAAAAGTGCAAAAAATACAAACATTTTGAATTTGTTTTCTAGTAATCGATTGATTAAAACCAAAATGTAAACGTGGTTTTTATAATAAAACTTGCCATTCTTTTTTTTTTCGCATTCTAGTCACCCAGTAATATTTTGTCGCAAACTTGATAGGAATTTAAATTATTGTTGTTCGTTCACTTTTGCTGTCTATTTTTGGATTCCAATTTTGGTCATCATCATATTTTATTTGTTATTAAATAATCTGTTAATGCAATGTCATAAGTTTTTGAATAGGTACTTAATGGTTTCGTAATAATTGTTTTTTTTTTCCAAAATCTCAAAAAGCTTCTCGGCTAAAATTTTACAATTATTATTACCTATCCAAAACAAAATTGTAATTAAACTTTTGATATTTACACGCATCTTACGTAATTATTAGTGCTTGGGTCGTAGGTATTTGGTTTTGGATTTTCAATAAATATTCTCAGCTTTTTATAATATTTATTGAAAATAATAATCGTATTATATTTTTGATGTTGAACCAGGAAAAACTCTATTTTTGAGCTTCAGATTCACTCATTCACTTATAATTTGTTTTATTGAATGAAAAGACCTTAAGTCAATAAATTCTAAATGTTAGAAGTCGATGTGAGTAGTTGAAGTAACTATTTTTCAGAAGGCTTCAAAGAATGTTTAAGTGAGAAAAATTCTTACAATTTTTAGCAGAAATATTGCAGATATTTAAAATCAAGAAACCCATTTCATTACTATGATATAATAATACCATTCGAATGCCAAACAATAAAATTCAAGGACCTCCTAAAATCTAAAAGATCAAATTAATATAATATGTGCTAATTGGACATCTAGTAAGAAAAGAATTAATACTCAAGAGTGGGGAATCTCCAAAAAAATCTGTATAAAAACTTATCACAACCTTCCTATCAGTATCAGTGTTCCAAATCACACAATTCAAAATGTTCGCTAAAGTAATAATCTTCTCCGGCCTTTTGGCTATCAGTCTCTGTGCTCCAGTCGACGAACCAGTTGCCATTTTAGCCCAAACTTCCGACATTTTACCTGACGGTAGCTTCCAATCCAACTACGAAACCGCCGACGGAACCAAAGTCGAACAAACCGGTACTGTCAAGCAAGTCGGAGAAGAAGTAGTTCAAACTATTCATGGCTCAATCTCCTACACCGACAAAGAAGGAAACAAACACGAGTTGACCTATGTTGCTGACGAAAATGGATTCCAACCTCAAAGTGCTGACTTGCCAGTAGTACCAGAAATACCATTAGCCATCCAGAAGAGTTTGGAATACAACGCAGCCCATCCCGAACCAATGGAACACTAGGATTTTTTTTTTGACGCCGCATGCTGTTTTTATAAAATAGCGAATGGACCTTTGACTGTTTTTTTTGTTAGGTTTTCTAAAATACATTTTGAATAATTGAAATTTTGTATTTTTTACTTTATTAGCAACATTTTACCATGTCGCATCTACAATATAGATGTATGTGGAATATAGGTATACTGTTTCTAACAAGTAGGTAGAGGTAATAGGTTACTAAATATCATCAGCTGAATGTGGTAAAACTGTAACATATGGTTTGTTCGCAATTTTATTCCAGCAACAACTAAACTTCCTAAGAATGAAAAATACACTAATGGAAAAATCACCTAAGTACAAAGTTCATAGGTATGCATTGTATGTAGGTAGGTACGCTAATTAAAGTCATGAACTGTCGGAATTGGGGTGGATATTAGCTCTGTTTTGGTCTGAAAACTCGACGGTTCTAGAACGGTCTAAAGCAATCGCACAGTTTCTTATCGGAATTTTTGATAGACGAGTCATTGTCATTTTTTTTATTGATAAACTGTACGAGTCCTTTTTTCGAACCAAAACAAAGCTACTGCGATTGGTAAGGTGCTCTTCCAATTTTTCTGTCAATTCAACATCTCTATTTATTCAGATTTTATGTCCACTTTTTCCCCACACACACATATTTTTATTTTGAAATTATATTTTCTGGACCGCCATGTAGCTTATCATCATTGTCCTATTGATATTTTATGTGAAGTCCAATACTCTTTCCCTCATGTTGTTCTAGAAACATGCAGTTATCATCGAATACTGTCAGATTTATGACTTCCCTTCACCAGGTTCTGTACTTCCTTGGATGGTGGCTCTTGAGGATCATCTCCTAGAAGGTAAGAGAGCCGAGTACTAGCTCCCTTTGCCCGACCCCAACTGACAATCTAATTTTTACCGCATCAAGGTCCCTAAAACAGAATTCTGTTAGCAGCAACATTTTTATGTTTTTTTTTAACTAGTATAGAGGCTCTGGGAGTTTCAGTGGATCTGCTGTATATAGCTCTCGACTGATTCCCGACAAGCCTGCGATTTTCCCTCTACTTACCCATGGTTCCTGTACAAGTGCAATGTCGTACTTTCCCATAGTCCTAGTTAGAGCGGCAGAGGCAGCTTTACTGTGCTGCAGGTTTATTTGAAGGACCCTGATCCCCTCCATCGAGACCCCTCAGCACTTTGAAAGGTCAACCTCGCAAGTTCGTAAAACACTTTGAATTGGTTGGCCCGCAAAGCCCCAAATGGCGTCTCGGCTATGGAGTACGTCAGCGTCAGAAATCCCTTTTCTGCCTTCTTGGACTCCCGAATCCCATCTGCCTCCTTGAGCTCCCGGTTTTGTCTGCCAAGTCTTGCTCTGATCACTTTCTTCCTCAACTGATTCCGCTCCAGGTATGAAGGTCAGCACCAGTGGTCGCTTTGGCAGGTCCTTGGCTTCAACCATTTTTAGGTTTGCCCCCTGCCAGAGTCCTCCGAGTCCCTTCACCGCCTGTCCTAGCCAGTTATTGGTGGCCTCGTTACCGCAGGTCATCCATAGAACCCCTGCATGATATGTGGTTCTGCTAAGCTGGAGTGTTTCGCTGCTTGCTCCTGGCACGTCGAAGACAGCTTCCTCCAATTTGTTTTTGATCAGATCTGAATGCTCTTGATCAATTTTTACTTCAGAATGTCTGCTTGTTTGTAGGGAAGTAAAGAATTTGAGAATTTCACGTATAAACTTATAATAATTTTATTTCAACTTGTTTGAACAATATATATTAGAAAATATTCGGACAGTACATTGAATTAATCTAGCAGTAGGGTGAAGACTGAAGAAGCCCTTTTTTCCTTCTCTACGGCTTGAGGGCGATCTATAGTTGGTGTTGGTACCGGCATAAGTCGCAGTAAAATAATTTGAAGGAAGCAAAGCGCACACTCAATTCTTGCAACATGCACCGTGAGACGAAAGTACAATATATAAAGCCAAAAAAATATAAAGGAGAGCGTTAACATAAGCGTTTCAAATTTAAAAAAAAAATAGAAAGTAAAGTTCTAATAAACAAAGTATTCTAATCAAATAAGTTCATATAAGTCACAAATCATAGTCTTGATTCGGTAACACGCACACTTTTATGACAGGCCGCTTAAAGGTTCCTGAAGCAGTCCGAATGGTCACTGAACGAATAACACCATCTGTCCCTGGAGGTAGATGCGTGATTTTGCCCAGTCTCCACTTTAATGGGGGTAAGCCATCATCCTCAACCAGGATCAAAGTGTCAACTTTGAGATACTGTTGACAATTCTGCTGCCATTTTGTTCGCTGCTGCAGCGAAGAAACATATTCTTTAGACCACCTGGTCCAGAAGTGCTGCAATAATTGTTGTAGCCATTCGTAGCGAAAAAGTCGGTTTTCTTTGATCTCAATGTAGTAAGGTTCTGGAATCGCAGTTAGTGTTTTGCCGATGATAAAGTGCACAGGTGTTAAAGGGGAAGGATCACTTGAGAAAGAGGACAGAGGGGTCTGGAATTCAAGCATGCTCCAATCTGGCATAATAAAGTTGTAAAATCTTCAAAATTAAGTGACGCGTTACCCAGTACATGCTTTAAATGGGACTTAACCGATTTTACCCCAGCCTCCCAGATTCCACCATGGCGCGGGATGCTCGAAGAATAATGAAATGCCATTTGATTCCATCGCTAGAGAGGCTGTTGTGTATGTCAGTATGATATTTATCAAAAAATGATTTAATTTCGTTATTTGCTCCTACGAAGGTACTGCCATTATCGGAGTATATTTGAGCGCATTTACCACGTCTTGACATAAACCGACGCAATGCAGCCAGAAAGCAGTCAGTAGTCAAATCACTTACTACCTCTAAATGAATTGCCTTGGTGGCGAAACATATGAACAACGAAATATAGGCCTTCGTGAGTTTAAAATGTCTTCCTCTCCGATCACGAACCAGCAAGGGACCGGCATAATCCACTCCGCAGATATGAAAAGGCCGAGCAGGAGTTATGCGTGAAGCGAAAAGATTCCCCATAATAACTTAAAACATTGGAAGCAACTACGTACTACTGTAGTATAACATACCCGGGTTCGTTTAGCAAGATTGAACTGTGTGAATTTCTATTACCTTCTAAACAACAAATCTTCTGAAAAACGAAATGAAAAACAATTTATGAAACGTCTATTTTATTACTAAAGTAAATCGTCATCATAAAAGTTTAAATAAAGTATTATAGACGAAAGTTTAGGATGTGTATATTTTTGTTCAAGTAAGCAACCTCATGTAATGCACGGATAGCCAAAAATGAAGATGAAACCAGACCATAGGTAACAGTATTTGACGTATAGACAAGTATGTCATCGAAACGAAGTAAAATATTGAAAAGACAGTCTTGAATTGTAAGGCCAGGTAGCATTAAATTGTTAAGTGAAAGACCTCATGAACTGGGTGAACTTCCATTGAAAACAACGCGTAATTTTGTAGTTGTGGAATTATCTTTAATCACACAGTGGTGGGGGTAGGAAAGAAAAAAACCAGAGTCATCTTGAAAAGGAGAAATTGACATTTGTCCAAGGTGAAAGGTATTTATTTAAAAACTTGTGAGATTGCAGTTCAAGTTTAGGGTTTTTCTCGAGTTTACGTTCCAGGCATAGGAATTGTCTGTTTGCAGCATTTTTAGAATCTCCTAAACAAGAAGGGTCCTTTTTGAAAAGAATAGCGATAATAAATCGTCCGTAAGAATTTTGAGAAGTGGTTTCGTTTAAATTATTTTCACAATATTTGTCATCCTGTGAAATAAATTTCATCTTTGGACATTCTTCCAGTTTCCAGAATTTGTTTAAATTTTCAAATAATTCATGTTCACGGGAAAATGAGGTCGACAAGTAGCCATTTTGTGATGGTTGGGGAGCCAAATTTCTAAGAAAAATGGGACCAGATATTATCCAACGCAACTTGGTTTTGTAAAGAATGGGACAGTTGGGTCCAAGCTTTATTTGACCTAAGCACAAAAGATCCCAAAACGTTCCTGTGCCGATAAGCAGATCAAAAGGAGTCGATTCGAAGAAGTTTTTATCGGCTAAAGTGATGTTTTTAGGTATATTTAGAAAATGAGAATCAAATGTAAAAGTGCTGCCAGTAATTTGTGGTAAAACTAAACATGGTAATTTTTGAGTAAAATCATTTACTAAAGATTTCATGTTTACACAGACACTGTACTTAAATTCACATGTTCATTAATTTGACTTATTGTAAAAATAGAAATATTTGTTTTTGTTGTGGGAATCTGCAGGATGTCACAAAATCGTTGACTGATAAAGTTAGATTGACTACCGTTGTTTAGTAGCACTCTGCAATCATGAAAGTTTCTAAATTTGCCTGCCTACATAATTAAAGTGTTAAAAAAACACATCTATAACTTCAAAAAAACTGCTTTTTTATAAAATAATACAAAAATATACAACAAAAAACATCAATAACGAAATCTACTGTTCTTTCTCTTCTTGTTCCGGATGGGCAGCATTCCATTCCAAAGCCCTAACAATCTGAGCAGGAATTTCCGGAGCTACTGGAACATCGGCACCTTGAGGCTGGAACCCGTTTTCGTCGGCAATGTATCTGAGCTCGTGCTTACCGCCTTCAGGATCGGTCCAGGAAACTGATCCTTGTACGACTTCGGCAATTTCATCATCGACAGGTTTGGGCGCGCCGTTTTGTTCTTGTTTGGTTCCGTCGGCTGATTCGTAGCCCCACTGGAAGGTACCGTCGGGGTGGATGTCGGAGTCTTGCGACACAATAGCGACAGGTTCTTGAGTCGGAGCACTTAAGACTATGGCCACAAGACCAGAGAATATTACGATTTTGGAAAACATTTTATAACTGAATTTGTATTGCTCACTAATAAAAGTTTGAAGTATTTATATTGAAAGTAAAAGCCCCCACTTTGTGAAAAAAATGGCTCATTGTACTGAATACAAAATGATTAACGGTTTGCCATTCATCAATGTGAACTTCAAATTTTGCTAACCTTGAGGTACCACTTCACTTATATGAGTAGAATAATTTATCAAATTTATTGCGAAATTATAAATTATAATTATTATTATGCTGATTCATGAGCAGCAATAGAGATGGTACTACTCAAAATTTACGGTAGTACCTACGTACTTTTGGAACATCATCGTTATGAGGGTAGGACCTTTTTTCAACGGCAACATAGGTATTTGATTGTTATTTGGCCTTCTTTGTCAGTTTTAGTGTCAATATGGGGTACTACTTTGATCAGTTGGAACATCTCCATTTATTTTAAATCAGAACTATATAAAAAGCATTAGGTACTTTGGGAAAAATCTAGAGCTGTAATTGAGTAGGTAACAGTTTACACACAGTAAGTGATACTTTCTCGAAAAAAATGTGAAAAATTTTTAAAACCAATTATGAAAAACTGGTGACTTATAGATTTGGTAATCAACCAGGGATAAGTATTGTAATTCAATTGAAATATAGACGAGTAACCTAAAAAAAATGAAAACAGGAACAAACCCAAACCTTGTTATCTCATCAAACAAGCAAGATAATTTGTCAAACAAACACATCAGAGGTGTGTTAATATGTTATTAAAAAATAAATAAGTATGTAGAAATTGCATAACAAACGAAAATTAAGGACACGCGAGAAAAAGAAAAGATGAATGACTTGTCCGTGATGTTCAGCGAAATGGTTCGTGGGTGTGATGATGCTAGGTAATCTCTTGTGGGTTTTTATTGTGTACATTCTATTGGGCAAGATGTTTTATTACAAAAAAAAAATTTAAGTAGGTAAAAGCGTCTAGTAGAAAAAGCAATTGATTTATTATCTTGAGAGTGTTCTGGATATGAAAGAATTTAATGGAAAAAAGTTGTAGGTACTTCTATTTCAGAAAAAAAACTATAATATCAGAAGACTCTAAATTTGAACTCTTTCGAATGGTCAGTTTCACATTTCTCTATTTGCATTGTTGGTATTAGTGTCGGATCCTGCTGTTACGATCCTTTTTGGCGGGTAGTTTTTCTGGGCCACGACATAAAGTGGTGACCGTGACAGTACCTAATTGCATTTTTTTGTGGAAAAACGGTATCTAGATGTAGTATGGTTTGTTCTAGTAGGAAAGTCTCTGAAACGTATAAAGAAAAGAAACTTTCACTCCGTTTTTAATGTAGTTGCGCGTTGAGTGTTTTTGAACGAGCTGTCCCTTTGTATTTAACAGAGGCTTTAACGCTAAAAAGTTTGTTTTTTGAACTACCTTTATCTACGTTTTGAACTAGATTGGTTTTGAACCCAAGCAAGTTCATATAGTGTGGTTATTTACACAGACAACTCAATTTTACTCAAGTTTGCATAGTGCATATTTGTTCTCAACTTTGTTCTGTATTTTTTGGTTGAACACACATTTAAAAAAAAACATAGAAGACTTGAAGAAACAAAAAAAAGTGTTACGTTTATCGTTTACGAAGAAACTAGATAAACTAATCGTGGACAAAGCTGAACAAGAAGTGCAAGTGTTCTGGAAATTGTTTATTGAGAAGTCCAACAAGTTGGATGATATGGACGAAGAAATTTACTGCTTGATGCTTAAAGGAACAAGTGAGGAGTATCGGCTGGCAGAGATGAATTGATGTGAAACCTACAAAAAGAGATATTTGGCTCTGGGCCTCAAGTGCACCGAATTCCTCGACAATAAGTCGAAGGCTCAATGTGAGACTCAATCAGTAACTAACCAGTCAAGTAACTCAACTAGCAGCGAGAAAGGTACGCGCAAATTCAAACTTCCTGGTATAGAATACAAAACTTTCGATGGCAATATTAGGTCTGTTTCTGCGGAAATCACAAACCAGTCAGAGCAAATTTCATTGCTTGGAAACAGTCAGAAAACTAGTTTCAACCAATGAAATTCACTCTGACTGGTTTGTGATTTTTGCAGAAACAGACCTATGAAAAATTGGCTGCCATTTTGGTCATAATTTAGTAAGGTGCATGACGATCCTGAGATAGATTTCAATGACAAAGTAGAATATTTGAAGCTACATTACCAGGCAGCAGAGCAAGACAACTTGTTGAAAATTTTCCTTGCGTTGGAGAAAATTATAACGAAATTATTGACTGTTTGATTTCTCGTTTTGGCAGGGATGATTTGCAGATAGAGGTGTATGTACAGTCGTGAGTATTAAAAGTAGGACACCCGACTGTCTCATTTTCAATTCTCACGACTGTACGTGACTACTCAAAATCATTGTAAATAACGCTCTTTCTAATGGTAGAATGGATTTTAGTCGAATTGTATGATAGCATAGATTCAAATGCGCGCTTTGTACACTCTGAGCGTTAAATCTGATAGTTGTTCTGCAATGTTATCCCCACTTATTGAGTCATGTTTACCCGAAAATTTTGTTAAGGGTGTGGCAACGTTCATCTCTAGCCAATACTAATCCTACCGGTTCTCAACAAAGTGTAAATGGTTCTTCGATCACTAGATTCAATAATCTAATACAGTTTTTGCACAACGAGGTCGACAATGAACAGAGGATTTTGCTGGCCGCTGAAAGTTTTGGTGTGCGTACAGGCTAGAAGCAGAAACACGCCAATGCTAATATCGCTGGTGCTCATGGAATGGTGGGAGCAAGAAAAAAGGTCACAAGTTCCTCTGAGCAGGAAGTTTCTACTGATACTGGTCTTATTAACCATGAAAGACCTTTAGTTTCGAACAAATGCATTTTTTTTTTGTGAGAACAATCATGATAGCCGCAGTTGTTTTAAAGCACAACATTTTTCACTAGAAAAAAGGAATGAAGCTGTTACTTCAAAAAAGACGTGTTTTTTTGGTGGAAATGTCGAGCCCGTTTGAAATGTATTGTTTGTGGCAAATCCCATGTGACTTTAATGTGTTCTAATTTGCCAGGAGGCAAGTCAGTTGATGATCGCCCAGATGTCAAAAAATCTAATCAGGATTCGGTGGAAATGTTAACTTGTATTGATGGGACTTCTAGCCATATGTGTTTCTCCAAACTTTACGGGCTACCAGTGTATGGGTTCAGGAGCGTACGAGCACACAGGTTCTCAAAATAGGTATATTTCAAAAAGTCCAGTAGAATTGTTGGGCTACAAATCCAAGCGTCAAAACTGAGCAACTACACAGTTGAAACATGATTTTTATGATGTTCAATTAAGTTATGATAGTTAAAGCTGTACTTTTGAAGCCTTGACACAGCCTGTTATTTGCTTTGACGTTTCACCGGATGGAAGAATTGAAGAAATTAGGTACCTATTCAGCTTAGTGATTGTTACGATGATACCCCTATAGAAATTTTGATTGGATCGGTCGTTGTTGGCAAACTACACACTGGACGAAGGCATATTATGAAGTGTGGATTGTTGACTATGGAAACATTGTTAGGATGGACACTTACGGGCCAAATACCTATAGACTAAACTAAAAATGGAACTATAACAGCTATTTCTTTGTTTGTTAACGATGCATCACCTACTCTGGCAGCTTGATATTTTGGGTATAACGAAACAGAACCTACCGAAAAGCAATCACGAGACCAATTGGCTCAGGCAGCTACAGAATTTGTCCTTGAAACGGTGGATATTAATAAAGATGGACGTTATGAAGTCAGACTACCTTGGGTCGAGGGACACACCCCTTTGCCTACGAATTATTATCATCTTGCCAAGAAACATCCATCCAGCACTTTAAACAAAAATAACCTTGTAAATTCCTACAATCAAGTTTTTAATGAATGGGAAAATAAACACATTATAGCTAGAGGATACAAGACAATAATTTTATATCCGATGATGTTGCTCATTTTTTGCCACACAGAGCTGCAGTAAAAGAGGGTAGTACCACGCGCATTAGACCTGTCTTCGATGCTTCAGCCAAGGAACGAGATGCTTCTTCATTAAATCAGTGTTTGGAGAAGGGGGTTAATTTGATCGAATTGATTCCAAATATTTTACTACGATTTCGACAAGGTAGAATAGGAGTTATAACAGACATACGCAAAGCTTTTCTTCAGATCAGTATACATGAAGCCGACAGAGATTTTTTACGTTTTCTCTGGATGGTTTCTAATGGCAATGAGAAGGTGTTCCGTCATATGCGAGTACGCTTTGGAGTCAGCAGTAGTCCATTTTTGCTAGCAGCCATTCTTGAGTATCATCTTGCCAAGGCTCTTGAAAAGTGTATGACAGAAAAGGGACCTTATTGTAAGGAAAAGTTATCCAAGAGCTTATATGTAGATAACTACGTGACCAGCCTTTCGGATGATGTTATATTGAAGAGTTCTATACAGGAGTCTATAGTATGGTCATGGCTGAGGCCAAATTTGGAGTTCTCTCAGCAGCTAAAAGTCACTGGTTCTTCCCAGCACACAGGATCACTAGGCAAACTGAAACTGATATGCAAAGCATTAGTAAAGAGTACTTAAAAGATTTGGAGTTAATGAATGAGCCTGTAACTAAACGGAAAATGTTGTTTCTAGCTCAGAAGATTTTCGATCCCGTTGGTTTTACAAGTCCCCAATTCCAAAATTGCTCCTTCAAAAAATCTGGGAGATGAAACTGACATATGACGCGAATGTGGATCCTGAATTTTCCTAAATGGTTGAAGGACCTTTCCTATTTGCTTGACATTCAAATACCTGGATGGATACATGCCGGATCAAGAGAGACTCAGAACTTGAGTCTTCATGCATTTTACTTAGTCGAACAGCATAGGCAGCAGTCTTTTTCTTAAGATGCTTGTGTGAAGGTAAGTTTTTTGTACACCTGCTGGGGGCCGATTAACTGCTAACTAATCAAAAATCAGTTCAACACTTCTCTAGTTCAATTTTTGGCATTAGGAGTGTCGGGAATAGAATTTGAATGCCTTTCTTGTTCAAATTTCACCTCTAGTAGAGCCAGGAATGAGATTTTTACAACTTTGCAATTGAATTTCAGGTCTGCAATTATCAGATTTAAGGCTTTTGAGCCGCTCTATCCTAACTTTTACTCTCAAATGGTCCCATGTCTATAGTTCAATTTTCGGCATTAGTAGGAGCGCCAGGAATAGAATTTTAATGCCTTTCTCTAGCTCTAGTAGAGAAAGAACTGAGGCTTCCATAATTTTCCTTTTAAATTTTAGTTCTATCAGAGTCAAATTGGAGCTTTTCGAACGGCTATATCTCAACTTTAATTCTTAAAATAATCAAAAATAAGTAGTTTATAGTTCAATATTTGGCATTAGAGCGCCGAGAATAGAATTTTTATACTTATATAAGACTCTCCCCCTTTATTGAACAATAAAGGGGAAGAGTCTCAAACAACTACTATCTTTGTGGGAGTAAGGTATCGACGAAATATCAGTAAAATTCCTATCGAATAAGGAGAATCTTAACAAGTTTATAGAAGAACAAAATGATAGAAGAATCAACTATTGATAAAATTGAATGACTCAAATATAAATATTTACTTATACTGCTTATACAGTAGAAAGTGAATTTGGTTTATATAATCGAGTCACAAGAAATAATAAAAACCACGAATTTAAAAATTATGCAATATATTTAAAAAACAAATGTAAAAATGGCAGTAATAATAATAATGACAATAAACAAAAACACAGTCGAGTTACCTCATTATTTTTTTTTTACAATAATTCACTCAAAACTACTCATTGCTTCGCAGGTTCTTCTGGTTCAGGATGATTGGCGATCCATTCCAGAGCCCTGGCAATCTGAGCAGGAATTTCTGGAGCTACTGGAACATCAGCACCTTGAGGTTGGAACCCATTTTCATCAGCAACGTAATTCAATTCGTGCTTTTGGCCATCTGGGTCGGTCCAGCTGACGGAGCCTGCAACTGCCGAAACTGTTTCGTCGGGTTCGGCACCAGCTTTAATTGCACCGCTTTGTTCTTGTTTGGTACCGTCGGCGGATTCGAAGTCCCATTTGAAACTGCCGTCGGGTTGGATGTCGGAATTTTGCGAGATAATTGGTACGGGTTCTGGTTCGGCCGGTGCACTGAGAACTATGGCCAGAAGACCGGAGAATACTACGATTTTGGCGAACATTTTTTTTTTTTTTGGTACCACACTAACTACTGTAATAAAATCAATGAAGAAAATTACGTTTATATAGTTATTTAATATTTCCCCTACTCAATTGCGACTACCCAAAATTTATGTTAATACGGGTCAAGTTTATATGATGATGGTACCAACCTCAGATTTCGTGGTCCTAATAGAATAGAAAAATACGTCCTAGCGTAAGTAAACAAATATTATGCAAATTTTGGATATTTATTTTTTAACCAATATTAATTTGAGGAAGAATCACCATGCAAATTATGGGCTAATTACTCATTCAATATTATGTGATATTTTTAGATTATTTTCTCATTTTTCTGAAAATTATTCCATTATTGGTTGAAACGTACAATTATTTTACTACGCCATTTCAAATTTATTGAGAGTCAATATTTGTGAGTAAATAATTTATTTTTTATTAGAAAAGTCAAATAGAGTAAAAGCAGTCAGAGGTACTGGAAATTTGGACTTTGAAGACAAGAATAAATATAGTTTTGGAAAATTCTTGACATTTTCTTTTCTGGAAATACAGATAAATCATGATGTTTTACCATCAAACTATTGATGTTCGCCGCATAACATTCCACATAGAGGACAAACTTATCGATGTTTTTAAAGATTTGCGACTAAATATTAGTCTAATAGTGAAATTGAAACTTCCCAATGGTAAAAAAGAGAGTGGATTTGATCTTCAAGTGAATTCTAGGACTACTTATATAATGAAATAACATTGGGAACAATTTTAAGTCGAAATTTCGACATTAAAAGTGGGTTAATGTGGTAGTACTTCGATGCGTACGAAAGTTGGAAGAACAATTGGTATATAAAAATATAGGGTAATTGAGGTAAAAATAATCTAAGAATCTCCTGTTTTGTATCTTGAACTTTGCAAACTTTTCTCTAAAATGAAATCCACACATCCTTTGAAATTTCTTATACAAGTTAGGTACTTAATCCATATCAAGTTCAACATAACTTAGACAACATTCCTAGCATATTATTTCTTCAGGTGAACAATTATTAATGATCAAATTATCACGTAGGTGTTAATAAGCATTCAATTAATTCTCGTTTGATGGTGACATTGAAATCTTCAAATTTATTTATAGTGAAGTAATCTGGCCTTTGCTTATATTTGAATTGAATAGAAAAGTCTTTCAGACATAAATGAGTTGGAGGATAATGACATATCATCCCATGTTTTCTTCCAAATGCCTTTTTTTTTCATTTCTTTTGGACAGGTTATTGCCTTCGACAAGCGGCTTTATTTAAGGCAGTAGATAACCTATTATTTATAGCTAATATAAATAATATATAATTATAAATTTAAATTTGTGGAAGTCATAATCATTTATTTGAGCATCTAAACAGGATTTTTTAACATAACTTTTGATTTTACGACTCACCTTCGCGGCCTTGAGAAATTCTAAATAATTTTTCAAAAAAAAAATCAAAGAAAAACAATGCTTTAATATAAAAGCCCAAACTTTTTTAAATTATTATCAGTAATCAACTCGAACTGCATCTACCAAAATGTTCTCCAAAACAATAATTTTCTCCGCCTTAGTGGCTTTAGTAGTCAGCACTTCACCGAGTGCTAACCCAACACCACAAGTACCAGTAGTTTCCCAAGACTTCGATCTCGCACCAGACGGTTCTTACAAGTTCAACTTCGAATCGGCAGACGGCATCAAACAAGAACAACACGGTGCACCGAAAGTCGTCGACAAAGACGTCGTTGTTGAAGTAGTCGCCGGTTCCGCTTCGTATACGGACTTGGAAGGAGGCAAACACGAAATCAGCTACGTAGCTGATGAAAACGGTTATCAACCGATCGGTGCTGATATACCTGTAGCTCCCAAAATTCCTCCCATGATCGCTAGGGCTTTGCAATATATTGCTGACCATCCACACCCAGAAGAAAAACAATAACTGTTTCTGTAAATAAATTAAATAATTTTGTATATATTGATTTGTGTTATTTGTATTGGTCAAAATTCAGCTTCAGCACTTTTATATTTTCCATGATTTTACTTGACAATTTAGTCTGAAGAATATGTCTTACCTCCTAATGAGCTGTGGGACCTTGATATGGAGGGGGGGGGGGGGGGTACAGTAACCACGAACTCACTCCTTCCATAGTGAGAATTGGCGGTGAAGCTATGGAGGGCTCTCTAATCCAACATAATATGGCGGAACAGCAAGCGCCGAGGGATGCATGATAGAGGGAGTGCTCTATCGTTACTCCAGATACAGGGCGACCTCTGGTTTAACTTAGCCTTCTCACACTTATGTGGAGCTCTGTGTGGGTGACGCTTCTTTCTTTGGGTGTATTTCTAGACATCAAGGGGGCATTTTATAACACCTCATTCGACTCTATAAAAAATGCTGCAGAAAGCTTTGGCATAGAGTACACCATTATCAAATGAATCTGTGTCATGCTGGAAAGTAGAATCATTACAAGATCGATTGGTAATGCGAAGATCCGCTCAAACGTAGCTAGAGGCTGCCCGCAGGGGGGTGTACTGTCGCCTCTGCTGTGGTGCTGGGTAGTGGATGGGCTGCTCCGCACTCTGAACGAGGAAGGTATGTACACTCAAGGTTACGCAGACGATCTTGTCATTGTTGTGGCTGGTAGAATACCAAGCACCAATAAAGGGAAGAGCTCTTAACATGGTAGATAGATGGTGTAAAAATCACGGGATTTCGGTAAATCCAGACAAGACCGAGGTAGTACCATTTACAAAGCGAAGAAACGTGGACCTGGAAGGGTTCACGCTCTTTGGATCGAGACTTGTTCCATCCGGTATGGCCATACTGGGCATAATGCCTCTCCATTTCTTTGTGGAGGCACGGGCCCGGGAGGCTTCTGTTGTATTATAAATGTTTGGCTTATGTCGTCAATACGTAGCAATAGCTTTAGATTGTTAATTTACATGCACCAGTAGTTACACCAGCGTGATTCCTTTGGTCTTGCCATCTTGTTAAGTCTTGTCTCATAGTCTAGTGAGTGGAATATATGTAAATTTTTTATACGAAGTATTTTAATTGAAAACCTAAGCATAATACATGGTGTCAGGTTAGCACTGGATGAACAGTTTTTATAGGCAAGTTGATTCTATAATAAATTTGTGATGGATGTGGCACTCAAACCTCCAGAACAGTTGATTGTAACTGGTGGAAATTTGGCAGAGCAATGGAAAAGGTTCAGACAAAGATTCGAACTTTATGCAGTGGCAACTAATTTGAAATCTAAGGAACCAGAACAGCAAGTAGCAATTTTTCTCACAATTATTGGCGAAGATGGACTTGAGCTTTATAATTCATTCACTTTGACAGCTCAGGAAGAAAAATCTTTGAAGAGCATTAAGCAAAATTTTGATGAATATTGTGCACCCAAAAATAATATAATTTTTGAGCGATTCAAATTTAATTCGATCCTGCAAAAAGAAGGTCAAAATTCTTCTTTTTAACAGAGCTTAGAAAGGGTGTCACAACCACAGAGTATACAGAACGAAATGGTTAGAGACAGAATAGTTATGGGAATTTTGGACAAAGGTACCCAGGAAAGGTTATTTCGTGAATCAAATTTAAATTTGGAAAAAGCAATTATTTTCTGCAGAAGCATAGAGGCAAGCAAACTTCAAGCCCAAGCATTGAAAGAAGAAAGTAACATAAATTCTATAGGTAGACGCAGCAATTTGAATAACAATAATTATAAATTCCTGGGTAGCAAACAGGAGTCTCAAAATAGGAGTGCATGAAGCACATCATTTGAATCAAAACAAAAAAGCAGTTGAACGTTACTAATGTTACTTTAATGTCTTATGGTAGTTCACGATTTAAAATTAAGCCTGTTGGTGAAAATGAATTGAATTGTTCTGTAAAGCGGAAAGTAGTATCCATCAATTTTCTTGTTGATTGTAAGAATCAAGTTGCTCTGTTAGGTCTTGATTTATGTGTAGCTTTGAAATAGACCTTTTCAAATTAGAATAATTCTGTTACGCATGCGCAAAACATTGTTGCCAAGTGTCGCTTTTTATCACGCTATACAGGAACGAATCATGATTAATTTCGATTTCACTAGAACTGAGATTCAATTTATTTATTATTAATTAACCTAGTATTTGATGCAGCTGAGGACTCGAGCTATTTGTTGAAAAGATATAATAATAAATATACGTTTATTGTAGGTACCAAAATAACACAATAAATAATATTATCTAGTAACATCCATATAAACTAGGGTACAAATAAACGAAAATCACAGAAGCTGCACTTATTTGCAGCTTGTTAGTGATGAGAAATATTTGGTCACAATTTGGTTTAAGGGTGTCTAATTTGGGTAAAAGTGTCATAATCAGGAAATATTGTCAAAATCGGGTTGTGTAAATGTCTAGTTCAGGGTCTGCCAAATCATAAAAAGCACAAAAAAAAATAAAAAAAATAATAAAAATAATAAAATCGCTCAAAAATAATAAACAATAAATAAAATCAGGGCCAAGGTATAACGAACAATAATTTTCCTTTTCAATGTAACTTACCCCCCCTTATTCCATCTATTATTCACTAAATCATGTAGTACCTGGCGGTTTGATTCCTGGATCCAATTTTTAACTTTACCTTTAAATGTTCTTTCTTTGACTAAATTTTGTACAGATTTTGGTAGTAGATTAAATGCTTTTGGCGCTATATATTGAAAATGTCTCTGTCCAATATTCTTTTGTCTTCTTGGTACTTGTACCCGATTTTCGCGATTTCTTGTAGCGTGTGTATGAGTAGGTGAGTCTGTACAAATTTTATTTTTGTGTATACATATTAATAGATTGAAAATGTATAGTTGTCTAATATCAAAAAGTTTTGATTCTTTAAATAAGAGATCTGTAGGAAAAGTTCTGTTTTTCTCAAATATGACTTTAATTATCCATTTTTGCACTATATTTAGCTGTCGAATATGCCAATCTCTTGCTCCTCCCCATCCTGTTATTCCATAGTTAATTTGTGACTGTACCAATGAGTAATATATAACAATAAGGTGTTTTATGTCCAAATAGTTTTTTAAGTATTTAAATTTGGATATCAAAGCTCTAATTTTTTGGGTGACGTATTTAACATGTAGATTCCATTTTAGATTTTGATCCAAGATAATGCCTAAATATTTAATACTTTCAGTTTCGGGAATTGCTATCTCTTGATTTACCTGTAATGATCCAATTTTAGGAAGCTTATCTTTGTATGAGGTGAAACTTATATACTTGGTTTTTTGGACATTAAGTGAAAGTTTATTACTCTTAAACCAATTTGAAATATTGAGAAAGTCTCTTTCTGCTATTGTTTTTAAATCTTGCCACGTATTTGCGCTGTAAAAAATCACTGTGTCATCGCAGTAACTAATAATATCACCAAGACTAGTGATTTTTAAAAGACTATTTACATAAATTATAAATAAAAGTGGGCCCAAAACTGTACCTTGGGGCACGCCGCAAACAACTTCCCTACTGGAACTTTGCACGCTGTTCACCTTCACAGTCTGTCGTCTATTTTTTAAGTAGCTTCCTATAAGTTTTTTTGCAATTCCCCGAATTCCGTAAATTTCAAGTTTTTTCAGTAGGATTTCGTGATTAACTGTGTCAAAGGCTTTCGATAAGTCCACAAAGATGCATAGTGCAGGAATTATATTGATGATCATTTTGTAAAAAAATTTTTTTAAACCTAACGCGCTTCAATTTGTACAAGCCGGCAACATCGCACAATTTCACTGTCATTTCTTCGATCAGCTGATTATTGTTTTGCGGTCCATGTTACACGTTTTCGCATGTGGAAATATTGGAAAAACCTGTTTAAAAATAAGTAAAGGCGATGGGGCACACAAATATTGTGTATTTGGAAAGTGCAATAGTGACAGCAGAGTGGGAAGGCCCAGATATTCTGAGGGATTAATTTTTTACCGCTTTCCCTGGCCATGTCTTCAACGTAGATTCCTTTCAAGTTCTAATATGCTATTTTTTTCTACAATCTTATTACGTAAAATTGCACTAGGCACATCTGCTGCTGATAATTTAACCTTTTTGAAAGGCATTTGGACCATTTTAAATTGGAAAAGGTATTAATTACAACTTTTTTATTATACTTGCTATGCTTTTTGGACCGCAAAACAAACAGCCAACATAACCCCACATATTTGACGCGCAAGCGCGTTGTGGACCTTGAAAAGGTCTATTACTACAACTTATTGATGATGTAAAGGAAAATTCATTTCTAACCATAAACGATATAACTTTAAAATATCCAAAAGTTTTTTCTGGGCTAGGAGAGTTTCCAAAAAAATATAAAATTGAACTCAAAAATGATTCTATACCACATAAGCAAGACGTGCGCCCCAGGTACTAGATATATGACCGACTGAAAAATAAGCTTATTGAACTTGAATCTGCAAATATTATAAGTAAAGTTGAAAAGCCTACAGACTGGATTAACGCCCTGGTAATTGTGGAGAAAAAAAAAATGGTGATTTAAGATTGTGTTTTGATCCTTAACTAAACCAAGCTATCAGACGTGAACCAGTTTTAATTCCCACAGCGGATGAAATTGCAAGTAGGCTTGGCAATAAAGAATACATCAAAGTCCTCGATATGAAGGATGGTTATTTTCAAGTAGGTATTGATGATGAGTCATCGGATCTGTGTATGTACATTTGGAACTCCTTTTGGGTTATATAAATTTTGTCGTTTACCATTTGGCATTTCTTCATCCCCAGAGGTGTTCCAAAAATTAAGCTCCGAATTTTTTGGCGACATTGCAGGAGTGGGAATATATTTTGATGACATAATCATAACAGGCTCAACAGAATCAGAGCATGACTAAAATTTACAAATTGTGTTAGAAAGAGGTGAAAGGTTTGAACAAGTGAGACTTATGGGTCAATTTTTTTCAAAAAAGGGAATAGACCTATCTATTTTTACCTGGTATGCGCGCGCAACACGAGGCAATGCCTTTCTATTGGCTAACTAGTAAAGGTGAGAGGTCTTCGTTTTGCACGCTGGGTATCTCCTTGTCCTTGTTTATTGCCTGTGGTTTGAGAAGAATAAAAGTACAATTGATATTCAACTTGACATAGCTTGACAAGTGACATTCGAAAATTGTTTTTGACAAATACGTTGCACAACATGCAGTCTTTCTCCTTCCTTTTTTATCCCGTGCAAATAAGAAGAACGGATTGCTATACGTAAGTCTAACATAACTTGGTACGTTTTGCCTCATCTTGCGCAATGAGCGTTCTGTGTCTTTTTTTATCTAATGAAGTTTTCGTATAATTACCTCTTTGTCTGGTAAAATAGATAGGTCTATTGAGCCTAGATATGCTTACTCCAATCAATAAACAAGATTTATTAAGATTTATAGGTACCTATGGGTAAGTATCTAAGTTTTATCCCTAACAAGTCCAAAATTACTGCACTTTTAAGAAATTTGACACATAGTGACGCAGATTGGCATTGGGACAGTGAGCTTGAAAAATCCTTCGATCAATTGAAACATTTGATAACCAATGCCCCGGTTCTAGCTTTTTTCAATCCTGCTTATCCAATAGACGGAATAGGGTCCTGTATTATGCAACTGGGTCACCCAATTGCATTTGCATCTCGTAGTCTATCAGAAAGTGAAACCAGATATGCACAGATAGAAAAAGAGCTTCTCGCTATTGTTTTAAGTTGTCAAAAATTTCATTATCTAATATATGGGGCTCAAGATATGACACTTTTTTCTGACTACAAGCCTTTACAGGCCATTTTTGAAAAAGAGTTGCAACAAGTTCCCCCTAGACTGCAGCGAATGCTATTAAAAGTACTCTATTATAATCTCAAAGTAATTTACAAACCAGGAAAATATCTGTATGTATCTGATACCCTATCGCGAGCATTTCTCAATGAAAACAATTTGAATCTGGACCTAGAATTAGAACATGTTGTGCATTCTGTCTCCAGGTATCTGCCAATATCTGCTGAAAAAAAAACAAATTAAGCAGGCCTATAAATCTGATTTATCACTACAAAAGTTAATTGAATTTGTATCTTCTGAGTGGTCTAAAAACGAAAAGCTTATACCAGAATGCATTAGACACTACTACAAAATTAGAGATTCTCTTTTCATGTCTGACTCTGTCTGTTTTTTAATTATAGACTAATAATTCCTGTTGGATTAGGAAAGGAAATGCTAATAAAATTGCATGAAGGTCATGTAGGCTTGGAACAGGTGAAGAGTAGGGCTGGAGGAATTTTTTACTGGCCTGGTATGAACCGTGATATTGAGAATTATATAAAAAAATGATTGACATGTGAACGGTTCGCAGTAAAAAATAAAAAGCAAACTCTTTTGTCGTATCCAATTCCAGACCGATCATGGCAAAGAATAGGGGCTGATATTTTCTCATATGTGAATAATTCGTATCTTGTAGTAATGGATTCGTATTCAACTTGGCTTGAAATATTACTTTTAAAAAATAAGTCTGCTTATGAGGTGATTTTAAAATTGAAAATTATTTTTTCAAGATTTGGTAGCCCAGATCAACTTATTTGTGATAATGTACCATTCGGTAGCCACACTATGTACGAGTTTGCAAAGGAATGGAATTTCGATATTGTCACTCGTAGCCCGAATTACCCACGGTCGAATGGTTTGGCCGAAAAGGCTGTAGGAATAGCAAAGAAAATGCTAAAAAAATCGATAGAAGAAGGTAGAGATATCTTCGAGAGTCTATTACAATATCGAAATTCACCATTGAAATATATAAATAACACCCCTTCTCAGCTTTTAATGAATCGAATGTGTAAAACTAAACTACCAGTCTGTGCAGATTTATTGCAACCAGCAATGTGTGAAAATGTTATTGAAAAGTTGCAAACACGTCACAAAATTACAATGAAGCTTATTATGATAAAATTGCTACAGATCTCAATGACTTGACACCCAATCAAACTGTTTCAATCTACAATCATAGTAATCAAAGATGGGAGCCAGGTAAAGTCATAGAACTTGATAAGGCTCCTAGATCATATAATATAGCGGATCAATCAGGAAATGTGTTACGCAGAAATAGATTTGATCTTAAAAAATCCAATAATGAATTTGATCAAGTAAATCATCAAGACGGAAGTATTAGGAATCTTTCTAGTTTCAAAACGGCATTCCATTGGTCATAAAATTGCGCAACTTTGCCATAATTTAACCGACCCCGTATCTCTTACGGTTACCGAGATCCCAATGATGAGGCTGAAATTTGGGTCACCCTGTATATCTGGAAAACGAAGCATTTCCGGACACATGTTTATTAAAAAAAAGTTTTATTTTTACGAGATCTACCATCCCTGGAAGTTTGTAACAAACCTTTCGTGACACCCTGTATATATGCTTCTCCCTATGAACATTCACAAAATTTGGCTGTTCGTAATAGTGCTCATTCCAGTGATGAACCCACTAATAATGACCAAATTAACAGTAGTTTAAGAACAAGATCAGGACGCATAATCAACAAACCTGTGGCTGTAAAACTGAATTTGTTGCTTTAATCTTATTTTGTTATTTTTAGTTTTTTAGTAGTAGTGTTATGAATGTTGAAAACAAAAAAAAAAAGGAAGATGTTTTATAAATGTCAATTCGTGGCAATAGCTTTTTCATTCTCCCCCCTACGAAAGTAGATTTTTTTATGCATAGGCGTATAGGCGAGCGAAAGCGAAAGTGAAACATGCTAGTAAATACATTCACTTTCGCTACTAGCATGTTTCACTTTCGCATGCCTATTTACAATTTTTGAAGGGGAAGAATGAAAAGTTTAATACATTACACGCTGCAAAAGCCCTTTTAGGAGGTATTCGAATAGCTTCGGCTGCGCTTCGCTTCGCCTTGGCATTTGAATACACCTCGCACCTAAAAGTACGCTTTCGCAGCTTGGAATGTAAATAACTATAGATTGTTAATTGACACACACCAGTAGTTACACCGGCAGGTGATTCCTTTGGTCTTGTCATCTTGTCCACGTCATCTTGTCAAGTTTTGTCTCGTAGTCTAGTGGAATATATAATATGTATATTTTTAATACGAAGTATTTTAATCGAAAACCTAAGCATAATACATCTGTCAGACTCAACGATTGGGGACAATGGGTTCACAAAGGGCTGAGTATGGGACATACAAGGGCCTGGACTGACACTATCAGGCAGGACCCCCTTCTCACCAGAAGGGATGCAAGCCCCTCCTAGACAATACAAGATCGTCATCCTTGCAAGGGACAACTAGCCTGAGCCTGACCCAGGCTTTTTCAAGCCGAAGGGGCTCATCTAGTACACATTCGGGTCTCTGACGGGGGATGGTGCAGGGGCTGATGTATGTATATGGGAAGAGACCTGTGGCGAGAATTAGTCTTGCACTGGGTCGATACCCAACGGTATACCAGACTGAGATCTACGCCATACAGGCATGTGGTTATGAGAATCTCCAGAGAGGTTACTCGGACAAGCATGTTTATATATGCAGTGACAGACAGGCAGCACTCCGAGCCCTTGGCTCAGACAAGGTCAGCTCGAGGCTCACGTTTGACTGTATAATAACCCTCAAGCTTCCCAGTAGGCTCAACAAGGTCACCCTTGTTTGGATCCCGCGTCACAGGGGCATAAAAGGTAACGAGGAGGCAGACCAGGCTCAAGCCTGTTCTTGGGGTTGCTTCCTGCCTGAAAAAAGCCGAGAATTCTGATGAACAGCTTGGGTGACATAGTGTCACCCTGTTGAACTCCTCTTTTGATTTTAATTTTTCTGGTGGTGGAGTGATGACTCACGGGAGTCGTTGCGTTTCTTTATAGGTTTTCAATTTCGCAATATAGGTGATCTACTCCACGATATCGATCGCCTTTCTGAAGTCTACAAACACCAATGCCAAAGGACGGTTGTATTTTATACTTTTTTCTATGAGGGTTTTGAGACACTGAAGGTGATCGTTGGTACCAAACCTAGAACGGAAAGCAAGGTGTTCCCGGGATTAGTAAAAGTCCAATTTAGCGTCTAGTCGGATTTACTACTATACAAATTTACTTACATATCCACGTTGTTTTCAGAAAACGTTTGCTTAATTTTTTTGACAGAGGGTACACATAAATGTGTGAGAAATCATCGAGCTTAAGTCAGAATGCATTTATTATAATGTAGTATCGTAGTATGTAGGTAGTTCATGGTTCTTTACAATTCAATAATCAAACACTTATATTTGTTGAATTTAATAATACATATTTATTTATAGTTTTAAAAACCTATTTCAGTTATTTAAATAAACAAATTTACATAACTTTGTGTCTTTGACCCATCTTTATGTTAAATGGTTCCCATGTTAGATACCAACTTGAATTTTTCCTAATTAAAAGCCGGTTTTTTTTAAAAGGATTTAATATAAAAGACCCAAAACTCTGCAAAAAGATCATCAGTAGCTACTCAAGCAAACAAGCAAAATGTTCTCCAAAGTTCTAGTCTTCTCCGCCCTCGTGGCCGTAGTTCTCAGTGCCACAGCACCCTTATTAGAAGTGGTACCAGTAATCTCTCAAGCCCTCGACGTCCATCCTGACGGCGCCTACCAATACAACTACGAATCCGGAGACGGCAGCAAACAAGAACAGCACGGTGTCCCGAAAGTACTCGAAAAAGACGTCGTCATTGAAGCAGTTGAAGGTTCCGTTTCATTCAGTGATCCGGACGGTGTCAAACACGAATTGACTTATGTCGCCGACGAAAACGGCTACCAGCCAAAAAGTGCTGACTTGCCAGTGGCTCCACCAGCGCCCGAAATTCCAGCTGCCATCCAAAGGGCTTTGGACTGGAACGCAGCTCATCCAGAACCTGAAATGAAGGCTTGAGTATTTTGACTGTTTATGATGGACTCTTTTTTTTGTAAATAAATTGTTTAGTTCGAATTTTGGTTTTTTACTTGGTATCTAGATTAACTAGATTGTTCTATTTATAATTCTCCCTAACTTCTGGCATAAGTTGGAGTCTTTGCCCAAATTTCCCTGTTTAGATCTAGATTGCACCTGCAGTAACTAATTTTGTCCCAATTTAGTGCAGTATTCTATGGGATTTAGATCAAATGATACAATTTTTGGTACCTTTTGGTGGACTCAATCAAATTTTTTCGAGTGATTATTATTGCTTGCTCTTGCAAAGATCCTCTCTCCAAGACCTGTTTGGTATCAACATTTTAGAGACACTTCACAAACTGGTCTTTATTCATTATTCTACTAGCAGACATTCGTCACTTCAAAAAACCAAAGAGATCAGAAAATTCCTTATTGGCCTATGTTGATATCTAAGAACTTCTTTTATTTTTTGAATTCTTGATTGGTATTTTGATTGGCAATAGTCATAGTTCGTGGGAAAAATGAGTTTTTGCCATAATTTGTGCGGAAAAAAGGAATATGAAAAGTTTGACGATTTCTTGTGTTGAAATGGGGAACATGAAGGTTGACCATGCATCTTAGGTGAGCGCAATCCACTATAGAGTTACTTAATTTAAAAAGCAAAAATAGATCCCTGAGACTTCTCCTGGTGGATAAAGTTTGCAAATTTAATCTCCGGTGCAGAGCTTCATAGCTTAACTCATTATGGAAAAATTTATAAGTAATGTAGCGAAGGAATCTTCTCTGTATACCCTCTCTTCTTGTGGTATGTATTTCGTAGAAAGGATTCCAAATAGATGATGCATATTCTAAGTGTGACCTGACTAGACTGCAATAAAGAATTTTGAGACAATGGATTGAGTTAAAATCTTTAGTATTTCGTTTTAGGAATCTTAACATTCTAAGCAATTTATTTACTATGAAAGTAATATGGTCAGTGTAGGATAGTTTTGGGTCAAGAACTATGCCGAGATCAGTTATTATTTCAACCATCAAAAGTAAATTTCCGTCAATGGTGTAATTAAAGGTTGTTTTAGAGCCATTGCGAGAAAAGATCATTAGCTTACATTTTGATACATTTAGCTCCATTCCATTTGTCTTGCACCACTGTACAAACTCATTACGTTCATTCT
Organism: Ceutorhynchus assimilis; assembly: GCA_917834065.1. NCBI lineage: Eukaryota > Metazoa > Arthropoda > Insecta > Coleoptera > Curculionidae > Ceutorhynchus > Ceutorhynchus assimilis. The sequence continues at coordinate 15,231,737 of OU892281.1, forward strand.
GTAGCAAGAAGCTGTCTCTGTCTGTCGGAGATCACTTTTGAATGTTTCAAAGGGCTCATGATCACTGTGTTTAAAGCGTGATCCGGATTTATGAAGCAATTGAAGAGCAGTGGTGCTAAATGGGAACCTTGGGCGACTCCTGAGGAAACCTTTATTGTATTGTAAAGGTGAGAGTACTGATGTTAAATAATTTGTTTCAAATTTTTCAAATATCTTGGGAATTGTGCTCATAATACTAATGAGCCTGTAATTCTTCACGTCTCCACTGTCTTGTTGATTTGAAGATGGGAGTGACATAACTAGATTTCCAGACGTCTGGAAAATGACTAGAGTTTAGAGACTTGTTAGATATAATTTGCAGAGGTCTGGCAAGTATAAAAGGGCAATTTCTAAGAAGAATAAGGTGAATTTTATCCGGACCAGGATCCTTGAAGGTATTTGGGTTGGATAGCTCAGAATATATGTCAGATATTGAAATAGCATAAGATGGTATATTGATATTATTTAGGGAGGTTCCTTTAGAAAATTTTGGTTAATTTTGAGAGTATACTGATCCGAAGTAGTTTGCAAAAAGGTTGGCTGCATTCACACCCATTTCACATGTTACATTGTCAAGGGAGATGTTGGAGGGTAGGCTATGAGAGTTGATTTTAGAGTTTATATATTTCCAAAACTGTTTTGGATCATTGTTGAGAGAGACTTGAATATCTTGGACATAATTTTTGTAGCATTGCTGAGATAGGGACTTGCATAGAGTGCGCAATTTAGAAAATGATTGATAATTTTGTTGAGATGGTGAAGAGCGAAAGTTTTTGTGGACAATTTTTTTCTCAATAGTTAAAGTAATGAGTTCTTGTGTAAACCATTTTGGAAATATCCTACTAGCACCTTTTTTGAGAGGAACAAAAAGGTTTATTGCACTGTCAAGGATATCATGAAATTTCTGTACCATATCTTGTATGTTTAAGCTAGAGAAAATCTCATCAAAATTAAGGAACCCAGATAGTTGTTAACAAGAGTATATTCAACGGATTTGAAGTAATGAGAGAAAGTTTCTGCTTGCGGACTGATAGAGTTTATTTTGTTATGTGACTATTCAAGGTAAAAATATAGAGGTGGGTGATGTTTCTCTATTTTCACTAGTGGGTCACATTGCTGTACATCAAAAACTTTTTATGAAAGCACTAAATCTAATATGACATTGTTAAAATTAAAAACACGATTTAATTGGAAAAGATTATTATATGCGCACATATCTGACACTGTACCAATAGAGTCAATGGTTTGAGCTGAAATGTAGAGATCAGTCCGAGGTAGAGCAACGGAGCAATTTTCGATAAGGTTCCATTCAATTCGTGGTAGATTGAAATCACCAGCAATGTAAAACTCAGCACTAGGATATTTGTTTCAAATAAAATCAATGGATTCACTTACCATCAGGTAGGTGATGGTATTTGGGAAGTTTGGAGGAATGTATAAGCATCCAAATGTGTATTCTGCTTTACTTTGTCCAACACATACAAATATTTGTTCCAGCTCTGGATTTGTAGGAACAACATAGCAAGGCAGTGACTTGTGAACAGCAATCAAGGTGCCTCCCATTGATTTATTTGTGCTGGTTTCAGTGGATCGGTCTTTTCTGAAGACAATGGGTACATTCAGGCGGTACCAGCGGCTAAGTTCAGCCACTCAGCAGGAACTTTATTCTCGGAACAGGGGAGCAGCGTTCTCATGAGAACGAAGGTTCTGTCTTCGTCGTCCGTATCCATATTTCCATAACATTGACAAGGACACGGCAATACCTCGGTTTCGAGAATAAAGTCCCTGCTGAGTGGCTGAGCTTAGTCGCTTGCACCGCCTGAATGTACCCAATGTAGTTGTCCAGTCCCAATTCAGCATTGGATATGGTGTTTGATATATAGGTTTCAGTAAGCATAATTAAATCGTAATAATTTATTGAAGAGTTGCAAGTTAGTAATGTCAACGATGTTCTTAATCCTTGAACATTCTGGTAATATATGTGAAGTTTTTTTATTGATTTTAATAATGTGGGCTTATGTCCGTCATCTACTAGTTTTCTTCATCTATATCAGAGATAATTTGGAAAATGCCCTTAATATATTTAATTTTAGGGGATAATTCACCCTTTGACTTTAGTTGTTTCAATTCTGAGCGTATTTTCTTTTCAATTTCAAGCTGTTTTCCAGTCAGATCAAGGTTCATGTAAATTGAGCTTACTACGGTAGCGTATAAGCGACCGCACATCATTTGTAGGTTTTATGGTAATTCTTACTGCTCGTGCACCTTTGATGTTTTTTTCCCCAACTCTGGAGAAGCATTCTAAAGTTGGAGGTGAGTTAGTTAAGCTGCCAAGCAGGGTTGCTATATCATTTTCATCATCGTTTCTTTCAGGCACGTTGAATAGCATGACATTTTTGGCTCTGGATTGACGGTCTTGAATTTCTTGCCAAAAAGTCTCAGTATCAGCCGAGTTCGAAAGGCAGGATATGTTAGTATTGCTTGAGGAACTTGATGTAAGCACGATAATTTTTTGCTCCAGTGTTTTAGTTGAAGTCACTAGATTCTGTTCCAGAGTTTTAATGTGATAAAGAATTAACTTGTTCATTCGTTTTGCGATTCTCTTCCTGAAGTGTGTTAAAACTTTCCTTAAGGGATGTAATTTCAGCCTGCATGCTTTGGAAGTTTCTAATCATCAGTGGAATCGATTTAAATTCATCGCAGAAGTACATTAAAACATGAGCAACAGCTCTTATTTCCGATGCAGACAGCTGACTGCATTCTTTATTAAGTAGGGTTACACAGCGGCAACTATCGCGAGCAGCATAATCACTATCTGGAAGCACTTCTTTTCTGTATGTATTGCACACTGGATTAGGCATAATTTATGTTCTACATAACCTCAAAATCACAACCAGTTTTGTTTCAGCAATCCTTGGATTATTTAATTGTTTCTATCAAATAAGTTATGTAGAATATACTCTCAGCACTCGAAATAGCACAAGATTCTTATTGTTTAACTATAAATTTGAGTAAAATTATGATAAGCATAATTTGTGGTTTGTTTACAATGCAGAAGCTAACCTATACTTAAGTCCTGTTGGGGCGGTCCAAGTGCAACTGGATGAGAACTTGGACCAAGTAAGTTGGCAGCCAGCCTACTTACTTGGAAGTTAGGACCTATCCAACTGGATTTGCAATTCTTTAATATCCTGATCTCTCGATTCTACCCATATGAAAAATGTAATAGGTACAATATTCTCACTCCCTTGAAGATCTTGATGGCATCTAAAGATGGAAAAATATCACACCAGACAGTCATGAACAATGCAAGTGTCCTTTTAAGGCTCATTAAGGGTACCTAGATCTAGCAGATTTTGTGACCAAGCAGAAAAAACAGTACTATAGGAGGTACTTATGAGATTTGAAGCCAAAATGTTTGAGAAAAAAGCAGTGGGGTAGAAAAGACTGTGAATTACTTCCACAACCAATCATGATAAATAAGGTCTGTATAGATAGTCTAGTAGATAATATTTTATCTATTTTTATACATTTTTGTTTAATATTCTCAAGAACTTTGCCTTTGAATTGGTGTAAGCCTATCAAATTACGTGAATTCTAAACAGTGTTTAAGATCTATTTTCAAAAACTTTCCATTTTTTTGAATTTACCTGGGTGCAAGGCAAAGTAGGAAAATACTATAACTATACTCAGTAGGAACATATTCATCTAGTCCCACGAGGAAAATTTAAACTTTTCAAAGACCATCTTTTAAAAAAAAATTGCATAAAACAAATAGCTACTTGATTTTTCCAAAATTTATCAAAGTAAAGTAATTAGGTACCTACTGACCTTTACCAGTCAGGTTTTTCACACTCTGTATAATACTACAGAATGTCGAGTTGAGCAATGCCAAACGGTGGTACTTCCACCTACTGCTTGCATCTTCGCATTTCTCCGATCATCAAGGACACTTCAATTTATTTATCGAATATTTGGTATTTTATATAAATTGCCATTATTACCGCGAACAATAATAAAAAAGTGCGATGCACGGAAAATGTTAATCGGTTGTTTAATGATAGATTTTTTTTTCTTTCTGCTAATGGCAATGATTGTGGTGAAAAAAAAAAAAAAAAAAAACGAAACGCAAAAGTAAAATTCAATCTTATAATTACAAGCGGCAGTCATATTGTACTATAAAATCATCAACAAAATTAATGTTTTTCCATTTCCATATGTTCTGGATGTTCGGCAATGTATTGCAAAGCTCTTGCAATTGCTTCTGGAATTTTTGGAACATCATCTCCTTGTGGCTGGTATCCGTTTTCGTCAGCTACATAAGTCAAATCGTGATGGCCACCATCTGGGTCGGTATAGGATACGGAACCTTCTACAGCTTCAATAACATTGTCTTTGTCGACTGGTTTTGGTACTCCGTGTTGTTCCTGTTTGCTGCCGTCTCCGGATTCGTAGTTGTACTGGTATTTGCCGTCAGGAAAAATGTCAGAGTTTTGTGCTACAACCGGAACAACGTCTACAGCTGCGCTGTAAACTACAGCCACAAGGGCGGATAGTACGATTACTTTTGAGAGCATGTTAATATGTTTCAGCTTGATGAACTAGTGATGATAGTTGAATTCGGTGGGTTTTTATATTAGAATTTTGGTCATTGTTGTTGTCATCTTAAAACTTGATTGTAATTTTGGTTCTTCAGGAGATGGTCAAGGTTAGGTTTATTTTAGATGCATTTCTAATACGGCGGGATTTTTGTCTATAAATAAAAATTAGAAAGTAAACCACATTCTTAAAAAAATGCTAATTTTTGATAGAGATCTACCAAAGTTAGTAAAAACTGAAAATGTAGGTATCAAAGCAAAAAGGTAAAAAGGTAAAGTAGAAGATGTTGTTAATAAGTACCTATAGTTGTGTTGGTTCAAAGAAAAAGTGCGAATGGACGCCTTTTTTTTAAACTCTCCTCCGCCGATGGCTCCATCTGCTACGAGCTACGACTCGTTCCAAAATCATTGCCCTCGTTTGAAAAAGACCGTCTGCCCGTCTATTCGCACTAGTGACGAAATGTACTATTTGAAGTTTTTGAATAAGGTATTTGCCTAATAAAAGTATTTAAATACTTTTTAAAGTATTTAAATACTTTTTAAAGTACTTAAATACTTAAAAAGTATTTAAATACTTAAATAAGTATTTAAATACTTTTTGTATTTAGTATTTATTTCTTTTCAAGTCAAATAGTATTTAGTATTTAAATACTTTCAGTCTTTATTAGGTATTTAGTATTTAGTATTTAAATACTTTTTGAAAGTATTTTGCCCAGCTCTGGTAGTTGATAAATTGTTCTGATATGATTAGAATTTATATAATATATTGTTAGTTATTATAATATGATAAGTTAGCTGTTAAGTTATTGTTCTAGTAGCTAGGCTAAGAGTAATTAGCTCTATAAAAAGTGGAAAAATGTGTTAATAATATTGTTCTCCTGTATGTATTTACTCTGAAGTATAATCATTATTCACATATAAATATAAGTTATATTATTTAAAATTAAGGAAATTGTTCGGAAAAAAGGAAGTGGCTGTAGCATTATGATTCATGAATAAAAACCTGTTTATAAAATGATTATGTAAATAAACGAGCGGGCTGGGAGTATGACTCCGAGAGAGCTGGAGAATGGTAGCAGAACGGTGAATTAAGAAGTATTGTCTTATTTAGTAGTAATCCCTTAAGAGAGTTGGTTACGCGAAATAGGTGAAGCTCCTCTTGGTGTATCCTAGAGGCTTCATTCTGTGAGAGCAACTCCTGATTAAGCCTATAAATAACCTCCCGCTGTTGACTGATCTTCGCCTGATATTCCTTCTCTAATTGCAAAGCATCGTCATGAAAGCTCTGTGATTTTCGCATCTCTCTACGCAGGAATTTTTCTTTGGCATCGAACTGTTGAACTAGCTCTAGGTTTTGGTTTTTCAATGTCTCATCTTTTGAAGATAGCTGTAGTGAAAACTTTCCAGTGCTTCTTTAGCGCGCTGAAGTTCCTTTTCTGATTCCTGAAACTTCTGTTGCAGAGACAATTCGGAAGCATTTTGGTAATCTTGCTCTTGCTCACACTTTTTTGAACATAAAATGCGATGGCCTCCTATCACTTTAACCGAATTTCAGCGAACCACACAGCTCTGTTGATGAATTTCTGTGCATACAATGCCGACAAAAAAATTTCAAATCTTTGTTGCAACATTTAAATTTAGCATTCTCACATAACAATATAATGATATTGTTATGTGATACGAAATTTTATTTTATAGTTTTTGAAGTGCACATCAGGTATTTTCAGGACGATTCATTAAAACACCGACAAGCGCGATTGTCGATAAGGTAGTTTATTTACGACTAATGTATAATGTGCGTATTATATTTGTGATTTTGGCAGTATAATGACATATGTTATTCCTCCAGGGATTAATGACGAGTAGCGGGATTAATGGTCATTATTCCACAAAAGTGTCAGTGTCAAACGTGTAGTGCTTGTGGATTTGTATTGAAAATTATGAGACGGGTGAAATTTATTCATTGAAAATCTCAAATAAATTAATTTGTCGTAAATAAAGTAGAGTATACTACTCGCAATAATGGCTATTATTCCCTCGGAATGTTACTCCCTCGTCGCTAACGCGGCTCAGTTCGTAATAATCCTCGGGAATAATAGCTATCATTATTGACTCGTGGTATAATCTACTTTTTTTTTTCCTTTGGAATGTTTGTTTAGTTTAGCACTAAACTAAGTATTAGTCTTTTTAATTTACAAGACACTACGTAAATCATTTATACTTATTTTTTTTGGTTATCAGCATACCTAAAAAATTTGCAATAAAAAGACAGAAAACACCGTAATTTTTGAAAACTTTTAACACCTAAAATAAGCAAAAATGATGCAGCTAACAAATTACTCCGCACGACCGTATTCTGTGTGATTATACAGGGTGTTTGGCGGAGGGTTAGCCAAAATTGGTAGGCGTATAGATAGGTCCATTTCGCAGATATTTTATTAATACACTTGTACCTTAGAATTTTCAAAAATGGACCTTTTTGACTTCTGTAACTTTTTTTGTTTTGTTTATAAAAATATATTTTTCGTGTGTTTTTGGTCTGCAGGGTATCCTTGAACTTGATGAAAGTTGCAGAAGTTAAAAGGTCAATTTTTGAAAATTTTTGAGAATAATACAAAAGCAATGACAAAAAAAAACGGGGACCTTGAGGGCACTAGTGTTTTAATAAAATATCTTCGAAATGCTCGCCTCAAACCACAAGACCTTATCGTGACCCAAGAAAAACCAATATTGCACAGTACGTGCAAAGTCTGGGAAGGGCTCTACGAGAGGTTGCAGTTAAAACACCCAATGATGACCAAGAATTGGAGCGGTATGCCAATACCATCCAAGGTGCCATCATAAAATCCTATAAGATATCGAGGCCACTGAGGATGTTCCAAAACTCTGGTAACACCTTTGCTTGGTGGTGTCACTGGTGTCAGAAACTGGAACACCTCAGGACGACGACAAGAAAAGCTTTCAATAAAGCTAAAAACACCAAACTACCTGAGGACTGGAACCTTTATGGGTACCAACTCAAGGCTGTTCGCAGGAAGGTGTGCTATAACCTCTCCTGTGGAATATATATGGTTCTCTGGACAGCCTCATTGTCTGCCTAAACAATGACAACCTCTACACAATAGCTTCGCAGATGACGTAGTCATCTTGCATAGAGGTAAATTCGAGAACTCGCTTTGCGAACGCATGCAGCCATGCTCTTCGAATTATAGAAAGATGGTGCACGGAATATACTCTGTTCATTAACCCCAAAAACACTGAAATAGTCCTATTCACAAGAAAGAGGAAACTGGTACTTCCGACAGCACCCAGTGAGTTTTGTCGCCGAGGTCAAATATTGGGGAGTGACATTCGATTGCCAACTAACATGGAACTCTCATATTGCTAAGAGAATACATAAAGTATATATTGCCTATGAACAGTGTCGACGTACTATCGGTAAAACCTGGGGGTTCCCCCCCCCCCTCCCCAAGGTAATTATGTGGATCTATACAACCATCATCAGGCATATGCTGAAATACCTATGTCTGGGGACTTAAGGCCGAACATACTGCTATAAGCCTAAACCTAGACCACGTTCAAAGAATGACATGCCTCAACATAACTGGTGCAATGAAAATCACACCAACTAGGGCTTTGGAAGTAATTTTATGTTTGACGCATGATACTTATGTCAAGGAGGTCGTTTTAACCACAATGATGCGCTTCCGCACTGTTGAAATCCTTGAATTTTATAAACTTATAGAAATCTGAAAAAAAGCAAAATTTCCAGAGCCGGAAATAGACGAAAATTGAGAATGAGAAAGAGGAAATTTAAGAAAAATTAAGAGTTTTAAGAAAAACTAGACCATTTTGAATTTATAGATGTGATCTCCTCTCAATAAAATTCAGATAGTTTTAACAGAAAATACTTAACACCAAAAACCATATCAATGATCTAAAAGTGTTTCATAAAAGTTTCAAAAAAAGGCTTCAAGACTTTCTGGAAATCAATTTTCATTGATTTTTCTTTATATTTTTTGGTAAACTATTGCAATAAATGTGTATCATTATCAATACATAGTACCTATCCTTGACATTTTAAAAGTTCGAAAAACTATATAAGAAATCTTCATCTATTTTTGTAAAATGTGTTATTGCAGAAAAAATGTACACTCACAGAAGAAACTCACAAATTATGGAAAGAAAAAAAAAAATTTATGCGAATTTTTTCTTCTCAGTAACTTTTCCATATTTCACAAGAGTTCTCCATAAAATCAATTTTTTGAAAATTTATTTTCAAACTATATTCAACAAAATCATTTATATGATGCATTTTCTGTCTAATCAGCTATAATGCAAACATTGATCAAACATTTCTGTTTGAAATTATTTAGGACACATAACATTTAAAAGTTTCTAATAACAAATTATCTTGTAGCAATAGAAAAGAAAATCAAATTAATCATTACCACCAAAATTTGCCAATATTATAAGCGCCAAAAGATCATTCACAAAATCAAATACCTAAACAAAAGAATCTCGCAATAGTTTTTCGGGTCGACGGGCGACCTTTCAACCGCGAACACCCTGTATGTACAAATCAGCACATGTATCATTACGGCATCCTTATTCCTATCATCTAGGCTCTACCCAGGTGCAGAGGGGGCTCACAAATTACTATTATTTCATATATAAGCGCATCACCTTTTGTGCAATAAACCAGTACGTGTAGCAATTACTTCTTCTATTATTTAAAAGCCAAATTTCATACGAGGATGATCTCTAGTAAAGTCGCGTTCGTGTTTATTTGGGCCGTAAGTGCTACAGTTTTGGGTGCCCCTCAGCAAAAACCGCAGGGCAAGGAAGTACCCATCATTTCGCAGGAAAGTGACATACAGCCCGATGGTTCTTTTAAATGGTCTTTTGAAGGTGGCGATGGTACTAAAGCAGAAGCTAGCGGACAACCTAAACAGGTACACATTTTTTTATACCTATAAATAAATATACCTAATATAAAGTTAACTTTAAAAAAAAATCTAAAATAAGTTACTTTTGTTCTTTCAAGTTAAATGTTTTGTTTGTTATTCGACAAATTAATTTTTTTTTTTCTATTTCCTTTGTGTAACTTTTTATAGAATTGAAAATTATTATCTAAGTCTCCATTACTGGAAAACTGTAGTTTTTCTGATACTGTTTTACTTTTATATTGTTTGCTCAAAAAGTGATTTTTATTCGAGTTTATTTTAAATTTTTCTGTCTGCCACAGTTGTATGTTATCATATTGTTCATGTATCTTTTCTATTCGCCTTTGAAATTTCCTTTTTGTATAATATGTATTATGTTTTTTGTTTTATTTCCTTCTTCCTCTAGATTGACAAAGAAACTCCAGTAGTTATCCAAGGATCCGCTTCCTGGACCGACGACCAAGGTGGTCAGCATCAGCTGACTTACGTAGCTGACGAAAATGGATACCAGCCACAAAGTCCGGACATTCCAGTGGCTCCGGAAATTCCAGCTGCAATCCAGAGGGCCCTAGAATACAATGCCGCCCATCCCGAACAGGACGGAGAAAAATAGATTTGATAATGCTCATCTTATTTAAATAACATTCTTTTTCTTTTTGGATACTTAAATACTCAATGTCGTAATAATTATTATTTTATAAGGCTGGCTGTGGTATTTATTATCACGCGTGTGTTCTGTTAATATACAATTTTTTTTTATTATTTTTTACTAGTTTGGTGTATCATTTTTTTTTTATGTAGGTACCTACCCTAGATTCGCCAGGTTAATCAATGTTTCAACTTATATAAATCTAGAATCCAATCTGAAATAAAAATGAGTAGGTACGTAGTTATAGGTCTCAAGTGCATTTCCCAAGAAAACAACAATTTTTTTTTTTCAAATGGGTTTAATAATTCAGTTTCCTTTGCAAAGTCAAAACAAGAGTTTTTAACATTCTGAACTTTGGGACTGCACAGGGCTTCGACGATAACATAATTTATACAGATTGCCCCTTAAATTCCAAGAGCAATATTATGCTGATTTCAGATAACTGACATTTTATCAAAAACTCAACAGAATATTTTTATGTTTTTTACCAATAGTGGTTTGAATAAATTAATACTATCTAACAATACTTTTATTGGAATATGAATCCTTGAAATAAATGCAAATTATCAAATGTCTATAAACTTATGGTATAAAAAAGGAACCATTTTTTAAGAATCTTCACAATCGATCGCATTCCTTTCACAAACAAACATGTTCTCCAAAATCATAGTTTTATCCGCTCTCGTAGCCGTAGTACTCGGTGCTGCCCTACAAGAACCCGTACAAATCATTTCACAAAGCAATGACGTTCATCCAGATGGAACTTTCCAATGGGGCTTCGAATCTGATGACGGTACTTCTCAACATCAATCTGGACACCCCGTAGGAGTAAGTACACTTTTTTTTTGTTCAAAATTTTTTTAACATCTAGTTTTCCAGTCTGGAGATGCTGTAGGTGAAGCTGTCGAAGGATCCGCTGCCTGGGTCGACAAAGAAGGTCAAAAGCATGAACTTACCTACACTGCTGACGAAAACGGATACCAACCGCAAAGTGCTGACTTGCCAGTAGCTCCTGAAATCCCTGCCGCGATCCAAGAATCTGTGGAATGGAATATGGCCCATCCAGAACCTGAACAACACTGAGGCAGAGTTGCAAGATAGATAGCGATTTTTCTGAATAATGTTGTAGTTGATGTTTTTGTAAATAAAGTTTTGTTTCATATAAATATATTTTTGCCAAGTTGCTATAAACTCAACTACACTTTATTTTTTCCCAAGATAGATTTTGACATTGAAAACTTTGAAACATAAACAATAACGCTTGACCCTGATTGGTCGCAAAATGAGGTATTCCTGCAGGTTGACATCAGTTTTACAATGGCGACCAATAAGCGGCATTAGCGGCATTGTTTATGTTTCAAAGTTGACAATGTCAAAATCTATCTTGGGAAAAAATAAACCTTAATGCAATTTGTATTTACCAGCAGAGTCCAAATTAATGGCGTTTCCGATTGGTAGATTTAGTGCGCACTGAGTGTATTTGCATCCTCGCAATCGACCTGTAGAAGAAAAAGACAGAAATAGAAAAAATTGCACTAGTTCCGCACTAGATCTACCAATCGGAAACGCCATAAGTGTCACCCAGTTTCACACTGAGTTTCAGAAATTGCTGTAAATATTCAAAGTTGATACAAGCAAAGTGTAATTATAAGAACGAGGTTATTGTTTCATTAAATACTAGAAATGTCTACTGTAATCACTTCTCAGGATTAACGTGAACATTACACCTAAGCAATCGAAGCATCAAAACATCGGAAGCTTTTCAGTTTTCAGAATCAAAGTATGAGGGATTACAGAAAATACTCACAGTAAGTATACATAACTCCTAATGAGCTGACATTTCCAGGGTTTCTTGTTCTTTACTAGAGCCGCTTTCCAGTGCCTAAATTGTTAGAGTATCATGCTCCTGAAGTGTGACGCTCTTGAACTGTTCAACATAAGCAGCACTGGAACGCTCTCGTCTTAACCCCCACCATTTCGGATTTCAGAAGCATGAAACACAGACAAAAGGGTTGGTGCACGAGGGAGTAGGGAATAACAGAAATGAGTAGCTAAAGTGTACGACACTCTAAGCACTGGAACACGCAAAGCAATTGTGGAGCACTCCTGAGCTACTCAGGAGTAACTCAAATGGGTCACTGGAAAGCACCTCAGGATAATATTCTCTGGTAATTTCAATTTCCTATCTATAATAAGACAATCCAATCCATTTGTCAAAATGAAAATTCAATATGGCGTGGCGGCCAAGCAAGTTTATTTTGAATATGTGTTTTTATGCATATTTTACTTATTTTGCTTCGAGTTTTCATTATTTAATAAAATATTTGTTACTAGTATAGGTACGTAAACTCTTCAACACAATTTTATCTCAGGAACTATAAGTCCAAATCAGTTGAAATTTTCAGGGATTGTAGTCCTCTAATGGAATAAGAATCGCTGAAAATTCCAGCTTTCTATATATAATAGAAAAAAGTTATGACTTTTAAAAGTTTTCCAAAATCTAAATCATAAGGTAGCTACTTTCTTACTAAAACGATGAAATTTCAATTTTTTTTTTGTTGAGATTGTGTGTCCTAATGGTCACTTGGGATTCCCCGAACTCCATACACCAAGTTATTCCCAGATTTGAAGCCGAAATCTATGAAAAAGGCACTCAGAACAATTGAAAAATTGATAAATCACCCCAAATTCCTTAACACGATTTTATCTCAGGAACTATAAGTCCAAATTAGTTGAAATTTTCAGGGATTGTAGTCCTCTACTCGAATAAGAATCGCTGAAAATTTCAGCTTTCTATCTATAATAGAAAAAATGGTATGACCTTTCAAAGTTTTCCAAAATCTAAATCATAAGGCTACCTTCTTACTGAAACGATGAAATTTCAAAAAAAAATTTGTTGAGATTGTGTATCCTAATGGTCATTTGATATTCCCCGAACTCCATACACCAAGTTATTCCCAGATTTGAAGCCGAAATCTATAAAAAAAGGCACTCAGAAAAATTGAAAAATTGATAAATCACCCCAAATTGCTTAATGCCCATTTCCACCAAGCATTTTAGGGAAGCCTTAACGATAAGTATTCCTCAAACTTACATTTTCCGATGAGAAAATGTCATTTTAAGGAGCACTTATCGTTAAGGCTTCCCTAAAATGGTTGGTGGAAACGGCCATAATTCTGACAGAAACTAGTAGTTTTTGTTTTGTTTTTTGACCCATGCGTGGCTGCCACGCCATCTTGAATGTCACGTGATTTGGATTGCCTAATAGAATTAGGCACTAGCTGACGTCTCACACATAACCTCACTTTCGATGGGGGGACTGGCACTGAATAGTTTCGGAGAAATAAAAGCTATTCAATTAAAATTTAAATCTTGTAACTCAAAATTAAACTTTTGATTATTACAGGCTCTTGATTGGGTTAGTTTGGTTTGATTTGATTGGGTCGTTTCTAGGAAATAAGACTTATCCAATCAAAAGCCAGGAAGAACCAAAATTTGAACCTCTTCGCAAATACGGAAATCATGATCAGTTTCACAAACTGTGGTAATCCAAGGGTAACCACAAGATATTGGTTAACCAAAACTTATCTGTTTCATAATGTGTGGTTTAGCCAAAACCGCTGGTCAAACTCATGCTGTAAACTTGTAGTTAACTCGCAACCATTGGTTTGATGACCAGTACCGGTTACTACCAATTGTGAAACTGGACCTTAGGACAAAGACATCAACTGTAAAGGTGGTCATGGTTGAGCCAATAGATTTGAGCATGGAGAGGAGCATAGAGGCCATCTTTAAGAACAGGTACCCCGAACTCGGGGATACTGATGAGGATTTTGCGATCCTAGATGGAAAACCAAAAGTGAGACAGCAGTCCACCAAAAAATAGTGAAAATTGTGCTAAGGGATGCAGCAAAAGGCCAAACTTGCTAGACTGAAAGTGGAAACGAAGCAGGATGAGTGGGTTGCTCTACACCACTTAGAAGGTAGCAGTAATGACAGATTAGGGAAAATGGTGGAAGCTGTTTTCCACGGCGGAAACACGCATTTGACAATATATAGGTGTAAATAAAAGCCAGGATGGAGGACAAATAAAAACACAACGGAATCGCAAAAGACCCCCGGCTCTGGTGGTGACGTAAAATGGGAAATCCTACTCACAGATTGTCAATACGATAAAAGAAAAGCTCAAAGACAAATAGCAAAGCCATGAAGACGATCAGAATGACGAGAAATTGAAGAATACTGATCACTATGGACAACAACGTTACGGCAATTAAAGAAGTAAGAAGAGCTATTGAAGAGGCAGCAGGCGAGGGTCAGGACAAACGGAGAAAGTAAAGAGACTATCCATATCAGGAGTTTAGACATTACAGCAACCAGAGAGGAGGTTATTACAGAGGTAGAAAAGATCGTTGGGAAGCTAGAGCAAGACGAGTATAATATGAGTAATATAAGGCCCAATGCAGGATACACTCAGGCAATCACACTAACGATGTGTCGAAAGAAGGCAGAAGAACTCCTCGAAGAGCCATACATTAGGGTAGGCTTATCTAGGGCCAAAATGGAGGAAAGAATAGCACTCACAAGATGCTATAGATGCTGGGCGTACGACCACACTATCAACGAGTGCAAAGGATCAGATGGGCAATGAAGATATGGATGCAGGAAAATCACATGGAACTGGCACCGGAAAAAACTGAAGCGGTACTCCTAAGCGGAAAAAGGAATAGGGAGCAAATATATTTTAAGATGGAGGAAGTGCAGATAAGACCAGCGAAGTCAATTGAATACCTAGGCATACATATTGGAGAAAACCTATACTATAGACAACATACAGGGCTTTCATTTCAAAACTTGCCAACCACGTTATCTGCGTAAAGAGGCATATTCGCGGAAAACGCCGGAATACGTCAACAAACTTATTGAGGGGGAACGTTTTTTACGTAAAACTGGACTTTGCCCCTTCAACCTCCTAAGCCCTAGGACTACCTCTCCAAAATTTTCAAATGAGACAGGGGTTCGAGTGATAGATTATTTTAAAGGGCTGTTCAATCTGTATATTTTGCCGTCTTATTTTTCAAATTTGACCTCAGTGTTGCAAAAACACACCCATTTCAATGTTAAAAAATGCCTATTTAACCTTAAACATACCTGCTTAATTACCTATTGCTGTAATAAAAAGGTGGGTAAAGAAGCAGGTGTGTTTAAAAATAAATAGGCATTTTTAAACATTGAAATGGGTGTTATTCTGTAACACTGAGGTCAAATTCAAAAAATGTAACGGCAAAACGTACAGATTAAACAGCCCTTTAAAATAATCTATGACTCGACCCCCTGTCTCATTTGAAAATTTTGGGGAGGTAGCCCTAGGGCTTAGGGGGTTGAAGAAGCGAAGCCCAGTTTTACGTAAAAAATCTTCCCCCTCAATAAATTTCAAGACGTGTTTCGGCAATTTCCACAAATAGGCCTCTTTACGCAGATAACGTGGGTAGGAAGTTTTGAAATGAAAGCCCTATGGAAAATATCATGCTAAAAGCAGGGAAAAGCCTGGCCTCACTCAATAGGCTGATGCCAAACATTGCGGGTCCTAGATATGAAAAATGGCTCTTGTTATATAATGCCATGCAGCGATAGTACTTAACGGAGCGCCCATATGGGTGGAAAAAATGATGAGCATTAAAAAGTACAGGAAAAAACTGGAGAGTCTACAAAGAAAAGCACTAATTAGAGTAGCGTCCGCATATAGGACAATTTCTACACAGGCGATTCAAGTAATATCTGGAGTCACTCCCATTGACCTAGCCATAAAAGAAAGAGAGGAAATATACCAAACTGGAACAGGAAACCTTGAAGAGACGAGAGAAGATGCGAAAGGTGGAACAATGGAGAAATGGCAAGCCAGATGGAGTGAGATTACAACGAAGGCCCAGTGGATGAAAAAATTGATACCAGATATAGGAGAATGTTGTAAATGTGAACACAGACACATAGATTACTTTATGACGCAGGCACTATCAGGACATGGTAGTTTTCAAACATACACGCACAGTATAGGGAAGACCAATAAGAAATGTAGATATTGTGAGGAACGGGATACGGCTGAACACCCATTGTGCAATTGTCCGAGATGGCAAAGAAGCAGAACGCTTACTAAAATGAAATTGGGGAATGACATAAATAGTGACAATATGATACAAATAATGATACAGTCGAAAGGAAACTAGGACATACCTACTATATAATAAAGAACACGATAACAGAGAAAGAGAGGAGAGAGGAGACCGCAATATAGTAGTTTCAAGGAAATAACACTTATCCAATCAAAAGCCAGGAATAATCAAAATCTGAATCTTATGGGAAACTCAAAATTCAGTCTTTGATTATTACCGGCTCTTGATTAGGTTATTTTGGTTTAATTTGAGTAAGTAGTTTCGAGAAAATAAAACTTATCCAATCAAAAACCAGGAATAATCAAAATCTGAATCTTATAAGAAATTCAAAATTCAACTATTGATTATTGCCGGCTCTTGATTGGGTTACTTTGGTTGGATTTGAGTGAATAAATAGTCTTGGGGAAGTAAAACTTATCCAATCAAGAGCACTTAAAAGGACTATTTACACATCAAGAGCATTTAAGGACTATTTACACACACATCTCAGGGGCCGGATTCTCGTCTCAGGGAATAGAGGGGAACAAGGATGAAATGTTTTATCCTTGTCAACGTAATCGAAAACTAAACGAGATAAATTTGTTCTCTCTGAGACGAGAATCATTTTCAATAAAGGGAAAAACCTGTTATGGGGACGAACAAACGATACCTATTTACATTTTCGTACTTTTTTAAATAGTCCTTGAACGCGATGTTTGTCCCCCAATCGAAAGTGAGGTTATATGTGTGAAGTCAGCTAGTCCCAATTCAATTGAAGATGTGATTTTTCAAAATTTGGGTAATTGTTGGATCGGCAATGAAGAGGACAAAGTATTATTGGAACCAGCAACAGAGACGACTTCCTTTGATAGGTCATGAGAAATGAGAGAAATTTCCCATTTGACAAATAAAATTGATTCAGTTTACCGATCACACAGGGAGAAATTCCAAAAAAATCGGAGCAATTGCGGTACGAAGAGAACAAATCTCAAAAAAGTGCAAAACTTCAAAGGTGCACCATTTACTCCTGACCTGCTCAACTTCAAGTGACTTGGAGTGTAAAGTATATAAGTGAAAATAACTAGGTTAGACCTGACTGTGACGTTATACTTAATTATTATATACCTGATAGAGCAGGTAGACACTGTCCAAGGATGGATAAATGAATTTGTTGCGAGCTTGCAGTTTGAAACTTTTCTGCCCTTTTTCCCAATTGTTTTAGAGCAGATTTTAAAAAATATATTGAAATGATATATTTTTTATTTACAGAAAAGATGGAAGACAATTTATTATTCTACATTAAACAATTATTAGTGTTGTTCAGGTTCTGGATGGGCCATATTCCATTCCAGAGATTTCAGGATCGCAGCAGGAATTTCAGGAGCGACTGGCAAGTCAGCACTTTGTGGTTGGTATCCGTTTTCGTCAGCAGTGTAGGTAAGTTGATGCTGGTTACCTTCGTTATCGACCCAAGAAGCGGATCCTTGGACTGCTTCACCTACTGCATCTCCAGTCTAAAAGGGGAATTGATTTGTTAATGATAATATGGTTAATTGAAAAAATAGTCTATTTTCTTACAGTGGAGCTTTGTAAATTACAAAAAGGAAACTTCAGAAGACTGGAAGCTACTATAAATATATATTTTATATATTTTTCATATATTTCATATAATCCTTAGTAGTTTTCCAACAAAGAAACTAAAATTAGTGGAGAAGACTGAAGTTTTCTTTCTGTAATATGTTTAATGTTAATAATAATAAGTACTCACTCCTACAAGATGTCCAGATTGTTGTTGAGAAGAACCATCAGCAGATTCGTAGCCCCATTCGAAATTTCCATCTGGATGAACGTCACTAGTTTGAGAAACGATTGGTACGGGTTCCTGTACAGCAGCGCTAAGGGCTACAGCCACAAGGGCGGACAATAATGTGATTTTGGACAACATTTTTATTTTGTTTATAAGAGTATGAAGACCGTGGATCGATACTGTCGTTTAAAAAAAAATCCTGTGCTTTTATATCAATGCAAATCTTCCCTGATGGACCGCGTCATTTACATAGAAATGCATCACCAAAATCGCCCATTGACATTTAAAAGAATAAAATCAAGGATTTATATAACGAATTTTAATTTTTATTACGGTTTTTTGCTAAAGCGGGTTAGGCCTTATGCAACAAACATCCTTATTGTAAAGAAAACGAAATAATTCTATTAGTTTGGTGTTAAATTTTTAGACTGAATGGGTTTTGTAAATTTTCATGATCTTTCGGGATGCAAACTAAGATTTAGAGCTTTTAGGTTGCACAATTGGCTTCATTTTTGATTCTCTATCTCGAAGAAACCATTATTGGATAAGGGTAATAATTGAAAAAAGTAGACTACACTTTTGAACAAATTTAAAAAAAAAAACCCGATATGCGTGGCATTATTATTAATAATTTATATTACTTACTTAGTCAATTTTTCACTAAAGTTCACAATAATCTCATTGTATGTAATAATTTAACTTTCCTTCAAGAAAAGGAAGTTTCTAGATAAAGTACAATGCCTCAACTTTATTGAGCATAAAATTTAACTTGCCTACTATTGAGAAACTTTCTAGTGTTTCTACTTGCATATGACTCAACTTCATCTTTATTTTCAGTTTCAAGAAAATTGATGTTATAATATATTTCAGGAAAAGAAACCGAAAGGTTCTTTTGGCAATTTTCCCAAAGGTAGGAAAAGTTCCAGAAGTCTTTTTCATTGGGTATTCCTCAAAATTGGATGCTGACTTTTTTCGAATTTCGGAAAAACAAAATACCCTACCTGGTAAAGAGGGAGAAAGAAACCGAAAATGTTTCTTGGCAATTTCACGTCCAACGCCTCCTAAGCAGGAAAAAATCCAGTTCTGTTTTTACTGGGAATTTCTCAAAATTAGTTTTCGAATTTCAAAAAAAAAGTGATCAAATAATATATAATATCTCTACTAATTTTTATTCAAATGAACTTGTTGGAAATGTTAATGAAATTGGTTTTTATGCTATACTAATAGGTGTGTATTGACATTAAATGCCAATTAAAATTTATTATTATTCGAGTGGAAGAACATATCCGCATGTAGCTATAATAATTACGCAAATGGGAAAAGTAAATTGTGAATTTGGTGAAATCTTAACAAGATATTGGATATTTGTAATGACCATTACATGTTTATTCACATCTTTTTCAAAGCTGGTTCAGAAAACTGCCCTCAATGAAGACCAAGTTAGGTACAGAGTTTAAATTCATCTGACACGCAGTTTCAACTCATTTTTATGTATTAGCTCTCTACCTAAAAGTCAAATGTATAAAAAAATAATCCTAGAAATTAGAAAAAAATTCAAGCCCATTTTAGGTTGCAGTGGTATAAGTAGGTACCTACAACAGACTTAAAATGAAAATGTCAAAATAATATTTAAAACAAAAATCTATTTTCATCAGTCTTTATAAATAAATCTAGTACAATCAAATAATCATTCACTTTTGATTTCCTTCATGAGAATGTGCAGCAATCCAATCTAAAGCCCTGAGAATAGCTGCTGGTATTTCTGGTGCTGCAGGCAAGTCAGCACTTTGCGGATGATACCCATTTTCATCAGCAACATAATTGAGTTGATGCTGATTGCCTTCCGGATCGACCCACGAAGCTGAGCCTTGAATAACTTCGGCAGTTTCTTGTCCCACATGTTTCAAGTTGCCACTTTGTTGCTGACTCGAACCGTCTGATGATTTGTAGCTCCATTCGAAGTTTCCATCGAGGCCGTGCTCTTCGCTTTGGTAAACTATTTGTGCTTGAGAATGGGCTAGAGCGAGTAGAGAAGAAATAAGGATTATTTTGGTAAACATTTCTGTAAAGCGGTAATCAAATGAATAACATCAACTTATATTTTGCATTTTATTTTATACTAAAGGTATTTCGTAAACTGTTTCTTTCGAATTTATGTTGACCTGGCTATTATATTGCAATTGATACTTTGAAGATGAAGCAATGGTTGGCTGTGGCCAAAAAAAAAATTTGAATTTCTTAAATGTTAACAAGCTCATTGATTATTAAACCTATACTTAGTAATTCATTGTTGAGGCTAATGAAGATGTAAGAGATTTTCTGTTTTAAATACCCTTTGAATGGTTAATTAACAACTAATTAATTCCTAAAATAAATGAATATTCATTTAAATTTTATTTAAAAAGAAAAAATGTGCCATTTATGAAAATCAAAATTATTGAATCTATAAATACAAGAGAGAGAATAACCAAATCGTTCAGTTTTGTTTGTCGCAACCAAAGATGAGTTTCTATCTCTGGGTAATAGAAAAAAAGTTTTTTAGAATTTAAAAAAATCTAAATCATATGGTACTACTAAGCTTAGTACCTACTAAAATAATGAAAAATTTTTTTATGTTGAGATTTTGTATCTAAATGATCATTCGGGATCCCTCAAACTCAATACACTAAAGTATTCTGATTTTTGGAGCCGGATTCTATGAAAAAGGGCACTCAGAAAAATTTAAAAATTGATAAGTCACTCCAAATTGCTTAATACGATTTTATTCTGGGATTTGAAGCCGAAATCTATGGAAAAAGGCACTCAGAAGAATTATTCATAAATTTAACCCAAATGCGGAATCGCATTCTTGGGTCCAATTGAATGTTGACTTTTCTTCTTTTAAACGATGGAGCGGAGCAGCTATATTGGCCAATCCTTCCACAAATCTTCGATAATGAGAACATAATCCTAGAAAACTCCTTAGTTCATGTTTGTCGCGTGGTTTTGGCCAATCCCTGACAGCATCTATTTTTCCTCCCATAACTTATATGCCATCTTCAAATACCACGTGACCTAAGAATTCCACTTTCTTTTGAAATAGAAAACACTTATTTGGGTTGAATTTCAAGTTGGCATTCCGGAAGCGGTCAAAAACTTCTTTCAGGTTATTGAGATGTTCTTGGAACGAATTTCCCATGATCATGACATCATCTCAATATACCAGGCAACTATCCATGTAAGGCTTCGCAAAACAGGATGCATCAGTCGCTCAAACGTAGCTGGAGCATTACACAATCCAAAAGGCATTACGTTAAAATGGTATAACACACATTACAAATACGTCTGCTTCTTCTAAAATGAAATCTATGGCTTCTTGAAGTTTATCTGAATCGAGGTGTTTCCATGATTTTTCCAAAGTCTGCATCAAAGTTGTCTGTAACCAATTTCGGTTTTACAAAATGTCGCTTATCAGGTAGGTAGGTCACAGTTCGATATTTGGTTAACTGGTTCGAGAATTCCAATAATCGGCCTTATTTCCCTGCACCTTGAAAATTGATTATTGAATTGGTTCCTGAAAAACATAGCGGTTTGCTATTCAAGTGCATCTTGGTTATCTCATTGAATACTGGTTAATGATTCAAGCCTTTAATATTGAATATTTTGCAAGTTGTACTATTCTGGTGACCCAAAATAATATGGACCTTTATATATCCGTAATTCTATTCATGTAAATTTCGGAATAACCACGTAACATCAACGTAAAATCTCGAATCAGCAATCAGCCGTCCAATTCTGGAATTTTGGCATGTTTTCTGGATACCGTGGCGGAGACGCACATGAATTCTGTTACAATATATTTTGTCGACGTTTCGATCTCTATGAGATCATCCTCAGGACTATACATAATAGATCATCCTCGTTAAATTTGAACCTGTCTCGACTTTTGGTCAATTATCGCCCATATAGAGAGAAATAAAAGATTTAATCAAAAACTAAGTACACATTTTTTTCCAATTTCCATGATTATTATCATTATATCATTGTTGTTCAAGTTTAACGAGGATGAACTACTATAGTTCTGAGGATGATGTCATAGAGATCGAAACGTTGACATTGATCGTCTGAAGAGTGTTTTTTTGACCTATAAATGAAAATATAAGGACGAAACTGAAAATAACGCGTCCACTATCAAAACTTTATTGTTTCTGCTTCATCACATATAAAAAAAAATAATAATATACAATAAAATACAAAAATAAATAAATACAAAATAATATCTTATTCATATTATTATTGACGGTCTTGTTCAGGATGGGCGGCATTGTACTCCAAAGCTCTGGCAATAGCTGGAGGAATCTGAGGTATGTCGGAGCCTTGAGGCTGGTAACCATTTTCGTCGGCTATGTAGGTCAGTTGGTGATCTTTGCCCTCGTTATCTTTCCAGGAAGCCGCGCCCTGGAGAACGATCGCTGTCTCTTGGCCGATCTAGTACCAAAGAAAAATATATTAGATGTGGGACAAATATGTTTTTTATAAGGATATCAGTCACACATCTACAGAAAACGTACCTATCCAAAAGTGGAAAAATAGCCATCCTGGGGAAACGTTTTTCAGTCAACTTTTGTTGTTTTTGTACTTCTTTGACCTATGGGCAATAGAAAATCTAATTTTGTGCCAGCAATTCTGACAATTTTGCTTATAAATAAAGTTGAGAGTAAAAAAAGAGTATTTTTAATTTTGTGTATTGAACTTTTCTAGACATATTTTTTTGATGGCCCTTGCCTCTTGCGCCTGTTCATGTTTTGAGGACCAGAAGGCCTCTATTCTTGAGTGTTTGGACCAAAAAAATCCCTCTGTGTGACAACAGCTGCCTTCTCAATAGGACATAAATGACAAGAATGTAAATTAAGCGGACTAGAGACAATAGCGCGATGATTTGCTTGGCTTTTTCAATAATATGCCATTTTTACTAATTCTAATTACCTATTAGTTTTTTTGAATAAGATATACATAATTTAACAAGCCTAGTCCGTAAATCATTTTTTTAAGACTACTTTGCCAAGACCAGTTGACCTTCTTTCAGAAAAAACTGTGACATCTTCAGTCATTATGATATTTTAATTTTTCGATTTCGTAATCTTCATAAATAAAAACATATAGGTAATTATAAGTAATTTCTATTATTCTTTATTTATTTGCATAAATTGGAAAAACTTATTATTTTGGTAAAAGTTACTTACTTGTTTAGGCTGTCCTTGTTGTTCTTGTCTGGTACCATCTCCAGTTTGAAAAGACCATCTAAAACTACCGTCAGGTTGAATATCACTTTCCTGAGAAACTATAGGGACTTGGTCTCCAGGTGGAGCACAAATTACCGCGACAAATAAACCCAAAAAAACTAACGCGAATTTCATTTTGATGTACAATTGGAAAAATTGATGTTCCCTCAAAGAAATTTTCGTCAGCTTATATATGAAAATAATAATTGTTGCCCCTCCAGCCTGCAATTGTGCAAAGCTTGGTATTAAATTTTATTGTTCAAAAACGGATGGCCATCGGGTTTTTGTTGAATTATGTGACAATGTAATTATTAACTTCAATATGAGAAGGTGGCAACTAATCAACTAATCAATAACTGAATGCTGAATGGACATTTAAACAGCAAAAAAAGGAAAAATAAACTCCAAATGTACTCAACATTTGTAGTCCAGGAAATTCCAGATTCCTTGTAGATGATGCTCATTTCAAAATTTTAAAAATAATTAGTCAAATACCAGGCTTATTAATATTGATTATTTTATTGCCCTTGACATTCTACCATAATAGTTTAAGAAGCAGATGTCTTATAATCTTCGAAATTATTCAAATAAATATCTATAACCTATCAGAAATAATTATTATATTGAGAAGGCTAGAAGAAGTAGATTTCGTCACTTTCAATTTCGCATCTTACTTGATTGCTTATGTTATCTGAGACTCAAATTCCTAATAATTCTCTTTGATTATCACTCAAATTGCTAAAAATGTCTTTCTTCTGCTAAAAAGCATGGATATTGACGAACTGAAGAGTTTATTTATTGAACCAAATGAAAATGTGTGGTAGATTTCTTATCCCAGTAACGGTAATTTGATAATTATTATACAATTTGTCTCAACAAATAAAAATCCAAAGGATTAAAGTAGGGGCATCTCGGGGGTCAATATTTAAGAAAATAAGACAAGTTAACATCCTATAGCTCCATCTAAGGTTTATTATAAAAAGGAGAATTCACTTTGCTTGTGGACTTTCGTCTAGAGAATGCTCTTATATATAAGTACATGGATGGACCAGGTAACTAAGCGTTTCAACGCTAGATGTCTGTAGTAGCTATATAATAAATATTGAAATTATCTAATAGAATCCTAATATATATAGGTATTAAATTGATTAATTGAAATGCGTCAATTCTGATTTCCCCTAAATAGTTTTTTTAACATTGTCTTAAATTTATTTAATCAGAGAGATGAATAATAAGAAAAATTAGGAAAAAATTGGTAGATAAGTGGTGGAAATTGATGTTTTTTCTATTCCAGGCTTTTGAATTTTCTTTATTTCGACAATTTCAAGAGCCGGGAACAGACAGAAATTGAGTTAGAAAAATTGGGAAACAGAAAGAGTCCCTATGAAGAAATCGAGCTCAAATATGAAGATGTTCTAGAAAGATTGGAATCCTAAATCCGATGTCAGGATATTCCGAGTCAAGCACCAAAATTATGCAATATCAGTCTTCCCCCGATAAAGTTACCAATTTTCGATGGTCAGTATGAAGAATGGGTAACTTTCCGAGACATCTTCAGAAAAGTAGACCATGAAAACAAAAATCTGACGCAGATTGAGAAGATGCAGTACCTCAAAACCCATATTCAAGGAGAAGCCAGACTCATACCAGCATCTCCAAATTTCAGACAATAACTATCAGACAGCATGGCAAATCTTAAGCGATCGTTACAACAACGAAAAACTTATCATCTCAAAATTAATAGACAGAATCTTGGATATTCCTGCGATTCAGCAGGAATCAGCATCAAAAATAAAACAGCTGCATATGACACCATCATCGAATGTTTGGAAGCTCTGAAAAACATCAAGATTGACACAGCATCATGGAGTCCAATAATAAGTCGCATAGTAGCGGAAATGGGATTCCGAAACAAACAAACTATACGAACAATCATTAAAAGATCCCCATAAATTACAAAATTTTATCGAAATGAAAAGATTTCTACAGGCAAGATTTCAATCACAAGAAGACATCTCAGATTCTCCGAAGATTTTACCAGTTAAACCCAACAAAATTACAGATGCTAGATGCAAATATTTTTCGCAGTCATCGCATATATTATATACTCCTGGACAAAATTATCGCACCACTGCTTATGGTGCTTATGTGCAGTGGTGGTGCGATAATTTTGTCCAGGAGTATATAATTGTACCAAGTTTCAAGCCTTATCTCCCTCTGAACGCTTGAGCACAGTTAAGGAGAAGAAACTCTGTATTAATTTTCTCAATCATGATGACAATATAACATACACCTCCACCGGTCGATGCCAAATCAGCAATAAAGCTCACCATACCCATGTTCATGTAGACTTCCCTCGAAATAAAAGTCAACCAAAAAAATCAGCAGGAGATAATCATTCTTATCATCGTGGAAGCCGAAACAAAGAGCAAACTACAAACCACGCTAGTAGAAAAGATGAAATGGTGTTGTTAGCTACAGCATTAACAAAAGTGACAAAATCACTACGAGAATTTACGAGTTCTAGTCGACTCCGGGTCCAAGTCATCTTTTATCACAGAGGAAGCTGCATGCCTTCTTGCACTACCTAGAAAAAAGATTAGGGTCGAGATATCAGGTCTTGGTACAAGAGACCTCTAGATAGCAAAATAACAGATAGACACAACAATCCACCCAAGATTTCCAAGCAACTTCTCGTTGGACTTCGTGTTCCTTGTGCTACCTAAACTCATACAGATATTACCTGAAAAGCCATTAGATGTCAATATATCTCAGTGGAACAATGACCTTGTAGCGGATTCTAAATTCCAGAAGCCTGGTTCGACTGACAATATTTTGGGCTCCAAAGAATACACTCAGATTTTACTTGAAGGCGTCAGGAAAACGAATGATGGCATACTGGAACAGAACACCAAATTCGGATGGATATTTTCTGGAATTAACAAAGATAAAAAACTCCAGGTGCTAACAGTGACAACCGGCATTCAAGAAGATCTACAGCTAACCAAACTCTAGGAAATAGAGGAAATCTCCCAACCAAGACAAATGACTAAAGATTGAGGAGATCTGTGAGGAACAATATGCTCTAAACACAACCAGAGACAAAGATGGTACTTACACTGTGAGAATATCATTCAATAGCAAAGAACAAACTCTGGAAATATCAAAACAGAGAGCTGCAGCAAGACTTATACAATTAGAGAAAAAGCTCGTAGGAGACGAGAGACTAGACTTCACCTACAAATAATTTATGCAAGATTACCTAGATCTGGGACACATGAAAATCTGCGATGAAAAAGATACAGAATTTTCAAAATACTACATTCCTCATCACCATGTTTTAAAAGAATCAAGTACAACGACCAAGCTACGAGTAGTCTTTGATGCATCCATTCTGGGTCCACCCTGAACGAAACAATGTAACTACACTGGTCCCAAATTACAGCAAGAGCTTTCGGATATTCTTTTACGTTGGAGATCATACAGAATAGTTATCACAGCTGACATTGAAAAAATGTCGATTTCTATGTAGACGACCTTCTTTCCGGTGCAGATACTATTGAAGATTATTGAAGAAGCATTGGAACTTCAAGCTGAACTAATCAAAATGTTTCGCTCTGGCGGGTCCACTTTACGAAAATGGTCTAGTAACAGAAATCAACTCCTACAAGCTCTGCCAGAGGAACTGAAAGATATAACTTCCGTAGAAATCACAGAAGATGAAACAAGAAAATCTCTTGAAATCCACTGGGCACCACATGACGATACCTTCCGTTTCAAAACTGAAGTAACAGAAAATATCAAAATTACGAAACAAAATATCCTTTCCTAGGTTGCTAAATTGTTTAATCCGCTTGGCTGGCTAGTTCCAGTAATCATAAAAGCAAAACTTCTCATTCAAGAATTATGGCTACAAGAATTAAGATGGGACAAACCAAATGGAAGAAGTTTCAAGCAGAAATAAAAAATGTTAAACAATTAACAATTTCCAGATAGACACATCAATCGAAACAAAGCAACATTGAGATACATGGATTTTGCGATGCATCAGAGAAAGCATACGGTGCAGTCATCTACATGAAACTTACAAATACAAAAGATGAAAGCCAAGTCACTCTGTTAACTGCTAAATCCAAAGTTTCTCCAGCACGGATGAAGGCAACTACCACGACTTGAACTTTGTGCTGCAGTTCTGTTGTCAAAACTAATCAGAAGAACTATATTAGCTTTATCGCTAGAGAAAGTTCCAATCTATGCCTACTCAGACTCAATGATAACACTGGCATGGATGAAAGGAGAACCATCAAGATGGGAAAATTTTGTTGCCAATAAAGTCTCTGAAATAAACAAACATGTAATGCCAATGTAATATCCAGAGGACTAGAGCCATCAAAGCTAAAAAAATACGCTCTCTGCTGGCATGGACCATCATAGTTAATGTTACATAGCGTAACAAGAAATCCTCCTGATCATTCCTGCGACGACTGAAGAAGAAAAAATTGGCTTCACAGCCATCATCATTCAGAGATTCTCGTCACTAAAAAGAATGATCCGGGTGATATGCTATTGTAAAAGTTTTCTGGACAAATGCAGAAAAAAGAGGCATCCATCGTAATTAACTGTCGGAGAAATGGCAACCACGCTGTTACACATTGTCAAAATGGAACAGCAATGTTACCTACTTCGAAAAAGAAATTAAAACGCTCCAGAAGAAAAATCAACTACAAACAAAGAGCAAAATTCTGAGTCTCAACCCGTTTCTAGACAATGATGGAGTTTTGAGAGTAGGAAGTCGACTTCAGCACTCACAACTAAAATTTTGGCGTATCGAAGTCACCTGATAAGATGCGTAGTCACAGATGCCCATCTCACCACTCTACATGGTGGGAATCAGCTTACATTACACCAGTAAAAGCTTTTGGATCATAATTGGAAAAAATGCAGTAAAAAATACAATCAAGTATTGTATTAGATGTATCCGATTTGAGGCCCAAACAACAGAGCAACAAATGGGAGACCTTCCAGCCCCAAGAGTCACCCCATCGCATCTTTTCTCCAACTCCGGTGTCGACTATGCAGGACCACTACAAATAAAAACGTCAGGGGGCAGAGGTTTTAGGTCATATAAAGGGTACATAGCGATCTTTGCATGCTTAGTGACAAAAGCTGTTCACTTAGAAGTAGTCAGCGACATGTCTTCTGATATGTTTTAGCTGCTTTTAGACGATTTGTAGCTAGAAGGGGACCCTGCTCACATCTCTATAGCGACAATGGAACAAATTTTGTTGGTATTAGCCAGATACTCAAAAGCGGGATACAAGAAACCATCCAAAAATCCAATATCCAGGAAACACTGATATCTGCTGGAACACAATGGCATTTTATTCCGCCATCAGCCCCGCACTTTGGAAGCTTATCGGAAGTAAAATCCATGAAATATCATCTAAAAAGAATTATTGGAGACACAAGACTCATCTTTGAGGAACTGTGCATGCTAACACACCAAATCGAAGCCTATGTCTCAACTCTAGACCACTATGTCCATTATCTAATGATCCAGAACACCTAGCAGTACTTACTCCGGGACATTTTTTGATTAGACGGGAAGTAATCTCACCTCCAGACCCAGTCACGACGAACATCAACTCAAATCTCAATGAAAGATGGAAATTGGTGCAAAAAATCAAACGCGACTTCTGGAAAAGCTGGTCAAATAACTATTTACACAAACTTCAACAACGATACAAGTGGAAACAGTTGCAAGAAGCACTAAAAATGGAAAAATTAGTTCTTATCAAGGAAGATATCAATCCTAGTAGATGGCCTCTTGCTAAAATCACAGAAGTGTTTCCTACAAGCGATAAGTCCGTTCGAGTAGTCACTGTGAGGAAAGCATATGGAAATACTATGAAAAGCCCTATACATAAATTATTAATTCCAATTTTCATAATACAGCCAAGTCAAGAGGTTGAACAACATGGAAACTCCAAATCCAAGAAACAACAAAACAAACCACGAAGCATTCATCTGTGGCAAATTGCCATGATAGCCATTCTGTTTATGAACATTTTACACAGTGCTATTGCGCAAAATTACACAATTCATCATCCAGAACCCGGCATATTCATCGAACACATTGGACACGCTGAGATTGACAGAGGAAATTTCAGAATCGAAATTAGATTTGAAAAGTCAAAAATATCTAACGACACTTCCAACGTAGCCCTAGCAATTAAACAGGTAGCTGACCTTTGTCGAGATGCGAAAGAATTAGCAACATCAAGCCAATGTACGTCGCTAATTCATCATTTACGGGAAAAGGAAAAGCAACTTCTCTGGATGGAAAAAGGAATGGAAGTTGTGGTCACCAAGCGAGAGAAGCGAGGACTTTTCGGCAAGTTTCTCACTTCAATATTTGGAGTTAACGACTAAATGAGTATAGACGAGCTTGACAAAAACCAAAGACAGCTAATCAAAGCCTTAAATCACCAAACTAAGTGACATTATGGTCTATATTATTGATTACAATTCATGTAATTAACCCCTAATTATTGCAAGTCACCTCGGACGAGCAAAATTCTCTCGTACGCGCTTGTCTTTGGCTCTCTTTCACTCTCGACAGGCTCCAACGCGCCTTTATGTCGTTGTGTTTTCATCTCAGTGGAAAATTCCCTAGCTGCCATTGTGAATAGTGATAAATGGATAAATAATCGCCTTGTGGATTTATCTGCATGAACCGGATTAAGCAAGTAAGACCGTTAAAATTTCTCTAGCAGTCGAACAATAAATACTGATTAGTGATTCGCTTGAAATGCACTATAATTTGGAGTGTCTTCTAACGTTTTTAATGCAGAAATTTGGTTTGCACACTCGTTAAATTAACATTTGTACATTTGTATATAGAAACTGAGGATATACAGGGTGTCCGGAAAATAGCGTAAAAGCTCTCCACTACGTAGTAGGGGATCCTTCGAGTAACCCTGGAAAAATAATTTAAAAAATCCTTCTCGACCATTCTTGGAAATATGAAAATGTAAATGTGGAAATTCAACTTCCTTATTTTTGATTTTTCTTTCAAATTGCAATATTTTGTACAAAGTGTTAGGTATCTTTTGTTGATTCATTACATATAAGTTTTAAAAAAATTGTTGTTAACCTTTAAAACGCATTATGAAAATTGCAAAATCTCTAAATTACAACAGGAAAAATTGATCTGACAACATTTTTCAGTCACCTTCGAATTTTCCAGGTAATTACATAGGTATTTAATTTAAATCTGTGACAAATTGTCAACGGGATATTTTCAGTGTTGCCGATTTTAATAAACATTAAAATGCTAATAACTTTCTTAAGAATGCCACCAGATTTTTTAAATTATTTTTCTGGGGTTCCTTGTGGGTCCCCTACTACGTAGTGGAGAGCTTTTACGGTATTTTCCGGACACCCTGTATAAGGACTTTTCTTGCACATATTGTTTACAGACTTCCGCAGAAAAGTGCTCAAATTGTTAACTCTCAATAAATAAAAGAACTTTCAAGGATCAATAAACATTTTGTGATTACAGTGAACTGATTGAAGTTGACGAATTATTTATGTTGTGCTCTCGTGCATTTAATTAGTTAATTTGTGTTCTCGTTCATTGAACATTTAACCATAAATGATATTATTATTAGGGCTTCGCAAGACCAAGACCAAGACCAAGACTGGCCAATCTTGATCTTGGTCTCGAAAAATAAATGCGGTCTTGGTCTTGGTCTTGATGTTTCAAGACCAAGACAAGACTGGCTCAGTCTTGGTCTTGATCTTGATAGTCACGGTCTTGGTTTTGGAAAAAATTTATACCAACTTTAAACATACATAACATAATCAGGCCTATGATGTATCCTCTCCTGTTATTTTAACAGTAGTGTTATAGCTCAAAATCTATACGTCTCTATTTTTACCTGTAGAATAAACAGTGACAGTTAACTTAACGTTGCTGTTGAAATAACAGAAAATGATACATCATAAGCCTGATTATGTTATGTCGTTTTATTAAAGGATAACGCACACCTAA
Organism: Ceutorhynchus assimilis; assembly: GCA_917834065.1. Taxonomy (NCBI): domain Eukaryota; kingdom Metazoa; phylum Arthropoda; class Insecta; order Coleoptera; family Curculionidae; genus Ceutorhynchus; species Ceutorhynchus assimilis. The sequence continues at coordinate 15,263,242 of OU892281.1, forward strand.
CATGGGATTTTTGGGCTCTATGGATTTTGTCCATTTTTTGATATGTTGTAAAGGATTTAATTCTGAACAACCTTTAAATGGGCCGAATTCTTGTAGGTATTACGGTCTTTGAGATATGAGCCTTGAAAGATGAACTTTTTTGCGACTTTTTGTGTGGAGAGTATACGAGATACTGGTGCTACTGGTGTTTATCAGTCAAAATATTGACAGGTTACGTCACTTGAAAATTAATGTCAACATACGTTAAGGCCGGGATCACACTGGGGTCAATATTGGCGCCAGTGCGGTCCCGGCTTTAGCCTATGTTGACATTTGTTACTGACGTGAAATATGTCGACCTGTCAAAATTTTGACTGATAAACACCAGTTTTTCGTATACTCTCCACACAAAAAGTCGCAAAAACGTTCATCTTTCAACGCTCATATCTCAAAGACCGTAATACCTACAAGATTTCGTCCCATTTGAAGGTTGTTAAGAATTAAATCCTCTACAACATATCAAAAAATGGGCAAAATCCATAGAGCCCAAAAATCCCATGTTAGGTGTGCGTTATCCTTTGTAAATTTTTCGATTTGTCTAATCTAATTTGATTGATTTTGGAAAATCTTCATAGGTAAAGTTTGTTTCGCCAGGGTTTGTACTTGCCACCAGCATTTGCCTTCCTTGTTTAACAAATAAAAATTGACTGAAACAAATCAAAGACGTCAAAAACGTTCGTCGGTTCTTAAACCAGAAGTCATTCATTTTAAATTGTCAAAAAATTGAATGTGTCATATAAATTAATCTACGACAACCCTTTTTTTTCAAGTTTCAAGGTCAAGTATGAACCCTGGTGAAACGAACCTTACCTATATTATGTCATGTATTTGAACATTTTCATGAAATATAAAATGATCTTACTTAAAAAATAACACCATTGTAATCTCAATAGATTGGAAAAGAATCAGTATTTTGTGTTTGTTCCTATACTCTGTCCAACGAACCTATGGAGTGAACATGACGGAGCTGGTCGGCCTGATCTACACTGCACAAATACCTGCAAATTTCATAATGTCGAATTACCAGTGGCGTCGGTACCTATATTATGACTTGCTATCATAATTTAGGGCTGCGTTAATGGCCGCCATGTTTAAACTGTGATTGGTTGATTTTTCGAAACTTGTTTTAAGGTCTTTAAAAAAACGGCACATCAGAATTGGCTCAAATTTGGCATAAACATTATTTGATCGATTATCTACAATTCCTTATTTTGGTTTTTTGATATTCAGCCTTTTTTTTAAATTCAAAAATCATGTTCGCAACCACCAAAACAATTAAATGTGTTGGTGGTTGCATATTTGCATGTTTATCAAGCTTGGATCCGCGAAAAGCATATTTTATTGATAACCACGAAAAACTAAAAAAAGCTAATTGTAGAGATTGTAGATAATATATCAAATAATGTTTATGCCAAAGGATTTTGGAAATTATTGCGGATTTATTGAGATGACCTTAAAACGAATTTTGAAGGTGAAAACAGTTCAAGCAATTTCAAGTAGATGGCGCCACGGCAAAAAAGCTACATTGGGAGCATCATAATTGTATATTTGTCTTTCTCTGTCACTAAGTGTTTCACCGACAAACAGATTTTGTTTTGGACAAAAAATGAAATATTGAACCCTATGTGTAGAGTGGCGCAGTCGCCATTTTCAAAAACTAAATTTAAACATGGCGGCCATTGACGCGGCCCTAATATCAAAAATTATGTATTATCATTATAGAATTTTTTCGCAGTCTACTAACACTTAGATAAATGAAAAACCTACACCCTAGTGAAATAGTCAAATAAAAAAATGCAATACAATCATTTTGGAAAACAAAATTTCAACGCCACTTAACTGAAATTTTATTCTGATTTATCCCATTTATTTAAAAATGTGTACCTGCCCTCTACTTTACAGTGTACATCGGGCTAGAAATTCACCTGTAGCAGGTTAGGTAATTTGATTACTCCGTAGGTTCGTTGGACAGATTATAGATTTGTTTTTGTATTTTCTGTGTTCTGTGTAAATAAATGTTATCTACACTATGTTATATTTTTGAGGGCCAGTTTATTCAAAGGATAACGCACACCTTACATGGGATTTTTGGGCTCTATGAATTTTGCCAATTTTTTGATATGTTGTAGAGGATTTAATTCTTAACAACCTTTAAATGGGACCAAATCTTGTAGGTATTATGGTCTTTGAGATATGAGCGTTGAAAGATCAACTTTTTTACGACTTTTTGTGTGGAGAGTAGACGAAGAGCTGGTGTTTGCCAGTCAAAATTTTGACAGGTCGACATATTTCACGTCACTAATAAATGTCAACATAGGCTAAGGCCGGAACCGCACTGGCGCCAACATTGACCCCAGTGCGGTCCCGGCCTTAACCTATGTTGACATTAATTTTCAAGTGACGTAAAATATGTGAACCTGTCAATATTTTGACTGATTAACACCAGTAGCACCAGTATCTCGTATACTCTCCACACAAAAAGTTGCAAAAAAGTTCATCTTTCAACGCTCATATCTCAAAGGCCGTAATACCCACAAGATTTTGTCCCATTTAAAGGTTGTTCAGAATTAAATCCTCTACAACATATCAAAAAATGGGAAAAATCCATAGAGCCCAAAAATCCCGCCTTGAGAAGATTTATTAGGTCTCGGTCTTGGTCTTGGTCTTGCTACCAAGCTAAGACAAGACCAAGACTAGTCTTGTAGTCTCGCGAAGCCCTAATTATTATCATTATCAGATTTCCCTACCCTTTATAAATCAAGATACTCATTAACTTTAGATTAGAATGAAATTTGTAGTTCGACTGGACGTCCAATTAGGAATTTTTAGATAGGATTTGATTGCTGACTATACCGAATTACTTTCATTTATTAATTAAATTGATAATTAATCTATTTCAGCGTTTTATTTGTATAAATGAGAATCAAGGTAACCCCTAACCCAATACAAGGCCTAAATGATCCAATACCTAGTGGTTATACGTATATAGGGGGGGTTTTGGGGGTTCAAACCCCCATTGAACTGAATAAATTATTTTTTTTTCAAGAAAAATAAACGTTTTTGGGCGTGGCACCTGAAAAATATATCCTGAGCTATGCTACGTCAGGTTACCATTATACACCGTCTGGTCTAAAATTGGAACCCCTTCCAGCATAGACCACGAGCCACCACTGCTCTAAACCCCCCATGTAAAAGCTATAGCTACGTCGTTGCCTGGTGCGGTTTGAGTAAAGCCCAAAAAGGGGCAATAGCTAGTTCCGTCACAAAAGAGGTGATGCTGGGTTGCTTCTTGGATATAGAGGAAGCTTTTGACAACACTTCCTTCGATTCATTAACCAGATCTCTCAAGCACAAAGGAGTTGAGAACACCTGCTGTGCGGGATCAACTTCGTGCTGAGAAAGAATGACCAGAAGCCACATCAAAGACTTGATTCATAAAGAACATCGGTGAGACTGGACAACTTCCAGGCAGAAACATGGTAGGGAATTTATCGACCAACCATGCAGCAGAAGGGCCTTAGAACTGCTACAAATGAGAAGAAGCCGACTGAGAACCATAACGGGACTGGCTTGATTGAACACACATCAATAAAGGTCCACCTGAACAGAATGAACCTGTAGGACGAAAACCCTAATTGCAAACAGCCAGGCACATCCTGGTGAACTGCGAGGCACTGGATCGCAGAAGACACAGCATTTTCGGACAACCAAACGTAGACTCGGAAACAATAATGAAACTCCACCCAGTAAAAGACCTGTACAACCTCGCACAAAAATACTGAAATGGTTGGAATAAACCACACAGGCTAATTGAAATAAGCCTTCTCAGGCTTCAGTGCTGCATGGAGACAATAAGTCAGAGAGGTTTGGAATAGGGGGGGGAAAAAAAAAGAGAAGAAATATTGAAAAATTGGTAAATAAGTGGAAATTACAAGGGCCGAGATTTGAGAATAGACTAGACTAGATTGAGCTAGAAAAATTGAGAAATAGAGAGAAGAAGACAAGTAGACACCAAATATTTTATTTCTAGTCCAAACTCTCGAATTTTCTCTATTTAAAGAAATTTATAAAAAAACGAAAACTCAATAGATGGGAATAGACAAAAATTTAAAGAAAAAAAATTGAGAAATAAATAGGAGAAAAGTTAAGAAAAAACTGGTAGATAAGTGGAAATTACGTAGAACGCGAAATTCGTACCTATACAGAATGATTCTGAAACTGTTTATGGGACAGTTTTTGACGTGTTGAAACGTGATTGGAACAAGGTTTGTTCCACTCTGTATACGAATTTTGGGTTCTACGCACAAATTTTTGGCTTTGCGCAAAATCATGACGATATATTGTATACCGTTTCTTGATGCGTTATGGAACAAAACTTATGTATGGATTAACATCATTTATTTTATTTTATTTTTATTTATCTTACCTTATTGTCAACCCTATGTATTTGAGTACTTCTTGGTCAATAAGATCTTCTTCCTACATTCCTAGAAAAGTAAATCCATTCTTGCAAGAATTAAGACATGAATCATTATTAGACAGCCACACCAATATGTAAAATAAGAATTCCGCAATGAAATTTTAACAATCGTATAGGCTTATGCAAATTAGTTTACTTATTTTATCAGATAGTTTAAATTACAAATTTTAACTTTATGTAAGTGGGTAATCTCTAGGAAAAATAGCAAATTTCAATAAAGAAAGTGATTTGTACGTATAACTGAATTTTTGGGCGGATGTTGAAAATATCGGATTTAAATAATTAAGTATTCTGAATTTGGAAAGATGGTTGCAATACATTTGTTCAAAATATATATTATTGAATGAAACAACATGCATTTGCCAAAGACAGACCTACATTAGTAAAGTACCAATTTTGAAATTCTCAAGTAATAAACCCATCATTAAGCCTGATGGCTAAGAATGTGAATGTAGCAAATGCTGAATTTCCTATATATGGACATTATTGTTTTGACCGAACAGTGCACAATCAATTTGTTTAAACTGTATTAAAAAAAATTCGTTTTAAGGGCTTTAGAAATGTCAATAAATAAGAATCTGATTGCACAAATAAGGTAATTGACCCAAAGAACCCAATTATTATCAAAAAGAAATTCCAAGAATCTCTCCTCTTTGGTACGTCGATTACATAAACCGAAAAAGTCGCACGTCATTTTCGGATCGATGATTTGATATTTGAAAGATGTTACAATTTTCTTGATGCCCCCCAGAGTGATCCGAGGGAAGCTGCGGGGGCTGTATATAAACAAAATGACCTGCCGATTTCGAGGTCTGTTGTATTCGAATCATCCGCGCCGGTGATCTGTGGTGTTGCTCAATTTCTCGATCCATCATGAAAGTTTTGGTAAGCCATTAGAACTTTTGACAAAATATATTATGCGATACTTTCACTATTGATTTGATTAAGATTAGATCTTGTTTTGATGATTAGGAATATGTATTAGGAATTAGGATTGTGTAATAGACAATGGTTTTGGTTATGGGTATTTTTTTAAACTATTAAACATTGATGGGATTTCAAGATTGCTTTGTTTACATTATCTAAGGTTTCTGATGCTTCCGTAATACTTCACAATATTTTTATGTTTGTAATGCCATGTCTTTCAGAGCTTTCTGGATCATTTTACAAAGGAATCTTGATTGATTTTCAGATCATCATTTTTATCTATGATTATTGGTTGTCGTCTTTCAAAATCTACAGAATCTTCACGACCCTCCAACTCTTATAGAAAAAAACTAGAAGTTTTCTCTATTTTTCAAACTTCAAGGTTGCGGGAAGATTTTGATAGATGTGAATGGGTTTTCATTGAAAATTAACAATTCTTTTTAAGAGGCTGGAAGGTTGAAACATCGTGAAACGTGAAACTCACAGTAAAGAACTGAATAAGAGGGGAAGATATTCTGGAAGTTTGGACATAATATCTTGAAATGAACAATCATTGTGAAACTTACAATGCAATTTCACATTTTCTTACCTGATAAATGATAGAAAAAGTGAAAAATATGATGCTGCAAAGAGGTGAAATAGAAAGAAAAAGATTCATTGGAAATATTCTGAAAGTTTAAAATGATTATTTTGAGAAAATACAAACTTATGAGTGAAGAATATCACATTTCCTTGTCCGATCAAAAATTTTTCAAAGATCTACAATACAGAAATTATAAACATAGAACTGCAATAGAAGAGAAATAGTCCGAGGAAGACATTGTGAAAGTTTCAACCAAATATCTGGAAGATATATGGAGTTATTCAGAATTTTCCAAGTAAAACATCTTAGGAGGATTCAAAGTTGTGATGCCTGAATCTGAATAAAGAAACATTGATATCTCAAACGACTGGAAACAATGAAGAATTGCAAAAGCTCTTGTAAGATGTTTCTTGCCAACATCTTCAACTACAAAATCAAAATTTTACAATGCTTATTGTATCAACAAAATTCAAATATACCTACCAATCTAGAGAAATTTGCCAAAAATGATGTTCTTCGTGCTCTTTTTACCTTTACAAACCAGTCTCATCTTGATTCTTTCAAACCCAAACTCGATAACATTGCACGTGCCTCGTTATGCAATCCATTCAAGCCCATAATGTCAGGAGGTTACCATTAGTATACTGCAGAAGATTTATTTTAGAACGTAAAACGATTATTGCAGCTTTGCCACAGAGATCGACATTTAAACTGGCCCAAAACAGGTTTATGTTATTACCAATAATTGGGAAAAAATTAATTATGCAAATATGAAACATCTCTTATCCGGTATTCTAAGCGCTAATGAAAATCAAAAGACATGCTAATTTAAATTTCAATTACCAAGGTTGCGGTTTATAACATTTCTCCACCGCCTAAAAGGTTAGGCATTAATTGCACATTTTATAAAAGGGAATTATTCCTTCTGGCGCTTAAATATTTATTGCACATTTCACGCAATTTCTTCAACAAATTATGTAACTATGCGCCATCATCATCTTGGGGCGTGTGGTAATAATTTAATCTTCGTGCAATAGATTTGATATTTAACGCACCCAATACAATAAAAATTCGATTTCAGATCGTTCTAACCATTGTCCTGGGCGTGTCTTTTGCTCAAAGACGCGCAGCACCGCAAGGTTTCCAGAACGAACAACTTGATGAGCAAGCGCTTCAACAAGCCGGACAACAACCATCAATTTCGAATGCCAGACAGAAAGAACTGACCACTCCTATTCCTATCATTAGATTCGATAAGGAACAAGGAAATGATGGTTCATATAAAACTTCGTGGGAAACTGGTAACAACATAATTGCTCAAGAAGAAGGTTACCTGAAGGACTTGGGACCAGATCCAGAAGAAGAAGGTGCCGTGCTTGCCGCTCAAGTGCAACAAGGTTCCTATTCTTACACCGCTCCCGATGGTCAGCTTATTTCTGTGAATTATATTGCTGATGAAACTGGATTCCACGTGACGGGTGACCATTTGCCAACACCGCCACCGGTCAGTGCTGAAGTACAAAAAGGTTTGGATTTGATTTATGCTGGAATTAAGGCACAACAAGTAAGTTAATTGAAATTTTGTTTAATGTTTTTACCTAAATGTTTTTGTTTTTGCAGGAAGCAGATGAAAGGGAAGCTAAACAAAACCCACAAAGATTATAATAATAATTTTTAAGTTATAATTAAATACTTAAGTGAGATATTTGAAAGACTTTTTTGTGATGTATTCTCATATTATATATGTGCTTGTTTTTGAAAATTTTAAAAATTATCTATTTGTATTAAAAAAAGTTCGGATCTAGTCCACTGTTTTATGAATGTTTTTTTGTAATTTGTGCTATCAAAAATCTTATGAAGAGTACAACCTCCTGCTATAATTATGTTACCAATTATTAGGATTTTTGTAAGAAAATATAATTTTTTTTAGTATGCAATTATCATTGATTGATTGATTTGAAAGGGGAGCCTCTATAAGAAGCACATAAGGTAATAGCCAAGTTGTATTATTTGGTAACTTAGTTTTAAAAGTAACCTTTTGTAAAGTTTTAGGAGGTATTTCAACTATGTATTGATTGAAATTTTTCCTGTATTGAAAAGGAATTTGTAAATAGTCATTTACTAATAGTTTATTTTTTAAATCAATATTTGAATTTAATTTACGAAGATGTTTTATACCTAATATGCCATCAAAATACTCATGAAAAGGGTGAAGAATGAACTCTAAGGGTTCAGATATGGATTCACTAATGGAATGTCTGCTTTACGTGTGGTCTTTTTGTTTCCTGCACAAGTTTGTAAAGTAGTTTTATAAGGTCTTATTCTGTAAGAAACGAACCATTCGATTCGGTAGAATTTCTTCGATTGTGACGTGATTTTCGGTTTGGTAGCGCGAAAACCAAACCAAAAATGACGTCACAATCGAAGAAATCCTACCGAATCGAACGGTTTGTTCTTACAGAATAAGGCCCCTCTAACATTGGTTGAGGGTAGGTTTTTTTAGATGATGATTGATTTTTTTAGTCTGATTTATAGGTTTAAACAATTTTTATTTGTAAATCTTCAATCTCAAATATCTCGGTAACCAAAAGCGGTATTGGAACAACATTTCCAGAAATTGTAGGTCTTGGTGAGGGCTCCTGATGGTGTTTAGTTGAAATCGCTACCATTTATGGTTTTTAAGAAAATAGAATTTGAAGCTTTGGACAAAATGTGGACTAAATTTCAACATTGAAGCTTAATATGTTGGAAACTCTACAAGCTACAACAACCAATTTAGCACAGGCTTATAGAGAATTTAATGCTCTTTCCAATGATATATAGTTATTATTAATTTGCTCGAAAATAATCGAAGAATAATTAAGAAATTTTAGATTTATTTTAAAACAATTAGGATTCAATTTTAGAATTATTTTGAACCAACTTAGAATACCTATTGGAGATTCAATAGGGCTCCAAAATACTTAAAAATCTATAAGAACAATTTAGAATTCACTTAAAAAACTTCTAGAATGCTCTAGAACCCTTCAAGACAAGCTAGAACACTTTAGAACTTCAATAAGCCATTTGGAACATTATCCAGCGACATTTTGAAGAATTTAAAAACCTCAGAATTATTTTGGCCTGGAATAGACAAAAATTGAAAGTTCTAATCAATAAGGTCTGTTCCAAAAACCGTCCCAAGAACGGTTTCGGAGCCACTCTGTATGCGAACTTTTTGGTTTTGCGCAGAATCTTGACGGCACATTGTACGGTTTTCTGCTTTGTTGAAACAAAGCTAAAACTTTTAAAAAAAAATTAATACCAATTTGGCCCTGTAACTAACTAGAAATAGAGGATTTACATTTACCGTCGGGTACTACTTTATTACGCAGTTAGTTTTTTTTTGCCTATCTCACTTACTCATATTTATTACCTTATCTGTTTACCTTTTTTTTGTTGGGGTTGAAATCCGGATTTCTTTGTCAGACAAGATTAAGTCACTGATCTCAAAAATAAATGGATAAACAAAGAACGCTTCTAATGCTGCTAATTTACGAGGTCATAATCTAAACAAAAACAACTGACTCGGACAGCTATGAGCGTGCGCAGTAGATACATGTACTGTGTGTGCACAAAGTCTGGCCAATGAAAATGAAGGAATTTCAAAATTTAAAACAGTTGTTCGAAAGATAAGCCACTGCGCAGGCGTTAGGCTGTTCCGTTGCACAACTGTTCGTAGAATATTGACCCCAAATTTTCGCACAAATTTTGCCAATGAAGCCGTATGATTGTTTATCCATTTATTTTTTAGATCAGTGGATTAAGTCGAATACGGATCGCCGATAGATAAAGTACCTACCGCAAAGTCGCGTCCGGGAATTATCGATTTTTCTCACACAAGCTAAGATTTTTCGGTCGTCACTTTCCGAATATTGTGTCATGTGCCTATAGTGTACCAAATGACTTCTGGATTTTGGTAAGTACCTAGTACCAGCAATTATTTTTTGGTAATTGGGATTTTGAATTTTGAATAAACAACTCTTGATTTTTCTAATGTTTGAGTAAAGAACAATCCAGAACTTTTTCATTTAAGTTTTTTTTTTTAAATTTAAATGGTTATTTATTTGATTCCCTATAAGTGGGCAATTAGTAAATTATACAGGGTATCCAAAAATTAGTTTTCTAGAAAATCTTTCGTGCCTATTTTCATCAATAATTTTTTTTTTTTTTTATTTGGCTTGTGTGAAGGATGAATGATCCAGGGATGTAAACTACTATGAGATAGAATGCTGGGTTCTGGATGTAGGTATTGTTGTAATAGAGTGCTAGAGTGTTCCAAAAAAATATTGATATTGCCCAGTTTTCAATTGAATGGCTGCCTAAGCCACTTTACTGCCACTAGCAACAACCCAACTAACCCAACACAACTAACGCATATTAACACCTTGGGGTAATTGCTAATGGTTGTCCAATAAACATTTGCAGCTATTTCCAAAAATGATACAAACATCTACAGGTGCATTACACAATAATACTATATAGCTGATTGCTATAGAGATAGTATAGCTATCCAGTTATCTAGCTATATTTTTCAAAAAGGCAATTTGAAAGTTTTCAATTTTTTTGAGACACTTATGGGTGCACTTTTGGAAAGCCAGTCATTAACGTACATTGCATGTCGCGTCGGGCAAAACTGCCCGACAGTGATGTTTCCATTTAAGCCACGTCGGACATACAGGGTGACAATTTGAAAAGTAGTAATCGGGAATATCTCTTAGATAGAAAATACTATGAAGATCTCATTTATTTATTTATTTATTAAGAAATTGCAATTTTATTACATAGGGATATATTTTCTTAAAAAGAGTATTATAATGAAATTCTTACGATACCTAGAGTCTGTTTTTTTTTTTAAAGATAATTCCCCAAGTCAAAAATTTAGTAACTAAGTTGGCAACACAAGCCTTTTCTACATAAAAAATTTGAAGCATTGATAATTTTACATTGTATTGCCAACATAATGTCAGTTTGACTTTTATCTTTAAAAAAAAAACAGATTTTAATTGGCTTTCGTAGTGGACTTTAGCCTTTATTTACATTAATGATTTTTGGTTTTTTACGTGATTACAGTTCATGTAGTTGCCTTTTTGGCTGAGCAACTACCATTTATGGTGTAAGGAAGGGGAGGGTTCATTTATTTACAGAAAAAACTAATCTTAGATGTACAGTAGAACCCCGGTTAGCCGAGGTAACGTGGGGGGGGACCCTCCTCGGATTATTAGACATATCGTCGCTGTCATTACGAAGTGGCCAATCTCTGATTTGAAAACTTCTCAGGAGAGCGTTTTGAAGAAAACTCTACTGTTCATTTTGTCTGTAGCACTGGATATAATTCAGTATCAGAACTTGAGTTTTATCTAAAAATCTGTATGTGTGAAAGTTCGAGTGTCCAGCAGTTTATATACATGAACAATTTTTTCTGCCGCTGTGCTATATTTTCATCGTTGCTGTATAAGCATATATTGCAAATTTGACCAATTGGATAAATATAAAACGTTCCTCAATGCCTTTTGCCGTGCCAATGATCTGACGTGACCCTACCCATCATGATATCAATTGTTACTTCCGTTTAACAAATGTTATGGGATTCTCAACAAAGAACAAAGGCAATATTGTTCCCCCCAACATTTCTTCAGCTACAAGACCTGTTCCTCATGGCGAAGAGAGCTGCCAATACCAGTTCCTCCAGTAGAAATGGATATAGTGTCTGATGTTGCACCATCTCTTGATGATGCTTCCTCATTTGTACCAACTTTGGAAGAAAAAAGCAGTGAGCCCCATTTGATAGAGCAGCATGAACTAAATGACTTAGTTCGCGACCCTAATCTCTCCAAACAACATAGTGAACTTTTGGGATCAAGATTACAACAATGGAATCTATTAGCAAAAGGCACAAAAATAAGTGTACCTATTTAGAGATCGTAGCAAGCTTTTATCAACATTTTTTGAGGCTGCAAACAAATTGTGTTACTGTATAGATCCAGTCGGACTAATGGAGAGTTTAGGTAATAAACATGAACCAGATAAGTGGAGGTTGTTTGTGGATTCATCAAAAACCAGCCTTAAAGCAGTTTTGTTACATAATGGGAATACAAAACCTTCGATCCCTATGAGCTATGCCATTGACATGAAAGAAAGTTACGAAAATATGTCTGTCATCCTTCAATCAATAAACTACACACGTTTCAAATGGCAACTATGTGGAGATTTAAAAGTCATTGCCTTTTTGCTTGGACTACAAGGAAATTTCACAAAATACTGCTGTTTCCTCTGTCTTTGGGATAGCAGAGCAACTGAAAAACACTACCATGTTAAAGAATGGCCAGAAAGAAAGTCGTTTGTACCAGGCCAAGAAAATGTTGAATTTGTCCCTCTTGTTGAACCCAAAAACGTCCTTATTCTGCCTCCTATACATATCAAACTTGGACTCGTGGAAAACTTTGTCAAAGCTCTCAATAAGGAAAGCGATGCATTTCAATATCTGAAAACAATTTTTCCAAAATTAAGTGACGCCAAATTGAAGGAAGGTATTTTCGTGGGTCCACAAATACGAAAACTTATGAAATGTAACGATTTCGAAAAAAAGCTCAATAATTTAGAACTACGAGCTTGGAAATCATTCAAAAGCGTAGTGACGCAATTTTTGGAAAACAAAAAATCGAAAAATTATGACGGTATTGTTACTGAACTGCTGGAGAACTACCAGAAAATGGGTTGTAGAATGTCACTTAAAATTCATTTTTTACATTCTCTCCTAAGTTTTTTCCCAGAAAACTTAGGTGATGTCAGCGAACGAACAAGGTGAGAGGTTTCATCAGGACATCCTCTATTTTAGAAAACTTCGAAATTTTATTATGATGGAGCTTTTAACTTTCCTCTTTTCCCCCTGAAAATTTGACAATTTTCCCTTTAGTAATTTTCTAGAAAAAAATTAAAATACATTTTTGCTTAATTTGGGTTTTGCAAGTTGATTTCCATTAATTTTCCATTTTGTTATTTTTCATTGGCATTTCCCGCACTCGTTAGGAGAATTGCTATTTCCACATACATAATAATTAAGCATTTAGTTGTAAACTTTTCATTCACTCAATCAAAAAAATTGAAGTTCCATTTCATCAATATTCACCAACATTGGTGGTTTGAGCGTTTATTTTTGGTACTAGCTGCGCCGCGGAGAAGCCTAATGCCATAGGCTGGATCTCATTTGCCGCACTAATATATTTCACGGTATGTGTAGCAGCGGCAAAACTGATACTGGCGGGAAGGGGTTAAATTACGGATGCTGTTGGGTGTCGGTACAATGTAATTTCAATATTGGATCAAGCCCAAAGGGACACGGAACAGCTGAATGCTCTCTTGGATAATTCTCATTTGTGTGTTCTAGATGAAGATAATATCAACATGAACAATGCAGCTTCTTGGACATAAGTTGTATCCAGAATATTGACAGCTAAATAAATTTTGTGTTTTGTGTCTTTCAGATGAAGACAACATCATCATTCCTGGACATAGAGCCCCTCCAAGTTGCTTCCAGAGGCCTTTCCAGAACATTGGATAATTTATTTTTTTTAAATCCCTTTTCCGTGTTTTTTGTTTATGAGGATTTTATGCTCTCCGGGGTAGGACGCTCTGGGAACCGTTGGATATTCTGGGGTAGGATGATGCCCTGGACACCGTTGGATAATCTAGGGTAGGATGCTCTGGACACCTTTGAATATTTTATTTTTTTCAGTTTGTTGGATATTGGAAGCTGAAAAAATAAGTAATTTCTAACATAAAACATTTAAATTTTCACTAACATGAAGTTTTTTTTTCCAGGCATCCCTTATCCAAATTGAACCAAGAAGTGAGCTGGTTTTGGCCCTGGATATCATATACAAATGACCACCTTCAACGCTCCTAAATCCAGTTTGTCCTTTTTCAGTTGGGAATGGTTTTGACTCTGGACAAATGGATCAATAGAGGTTTTATGGATCAGTTTGGGTGGGTACCTAATAATAATAATACATTTTTTTCCATAGCTACTGGTAAAGTAGCCTTTAATCTACTAAAAATAGTAGATAAAGTAGTACTTTAACAGCAAGGATAGATCAAATGATACTTTAACAGCAAGGATAGATAAAGACGTTTATTTTGTCAAAAATACATACATATTTTCACAAACGAATTTCTACTTATGCAAAAGTGTTCGATTCAAATAATTTCTAAATATTTTCGATACTACAGGCGTCCATAATTAGGCTATGGAAAAAAAACTTTGTTTTACACACGACGATAAACTACCATTTTATACTATTTGTCTTTTTCAGGCATAATAATAATACATTCATCTAACATTCCAGGTTTCTCTTTTCTATGTCCATTTTGTCTTATTTATTTATTTTTTATTTATTTATTGACGGACAAAGTGTCCATTTTTTCTTTACAAAAATTCACAGTGAGAAATATTATACACAATACTTAGCCTAAACCTAAGCCTAAGGTTGGTAGCTTAAAACTATGTTACAAGTTATGAAAATATAAAAATATAAATATATAATATAATTTAATTACAATTACAATTTAGACCCAAGCAATAATCACTTATGGATACAGGACTGGAATGACCTGAGACAGCTGTCTGAGGAAATGGTTCTCTGTGCAAGTGAAATCAAGCTCAGGAAATCTGTTGGCCAGAGACATGGCTCTAGGGAAAAAAGAGTTTTTACTATAATAGTTAGTACGACAAAATGGTACATTAAAGAACAGATGATTTCGAGTATTAACCCGAGGAACATTTAGAGTAATCTTACCAGTGAGTTGCGGACAATCAATCATTGAATTGGACACTCTTAAAAGACAATGAAGATCATGGAGATCCCTGCGAGTCTCCAATGGAAGGAGATTCAACTCTCGATAAAGTACAGGATATGTGCTCTCATTGTTGAAAAATTTGTAGTTAATATGGCGAAGAAACTTTCTCTGAACTCTCTCGATTCTTGAAGAATGTATTTGATAGTATGGAGTCCACACAGAGGACGCGTATTCTAGATGAGACCTAACAAGACTGCAAAAAAGAATCTTAAGCGTACGGATGGAGGCAAAATCATGAGTGTTCCTCTTTATGAACCCGAGCATCCTAAAAGCTTTGTTCACAATGACAGTAATGTGATCAACATAAGAGAGTTCAGGGTTAAGCATGATACCAAGGTCCTTTATAGTTTCAGTTGTTGTAAGAACGTCATCCTTAATGAGATAATCAAAGTTAGTTTTTACTCGTTTTCGTGAAAAAATCATGAGTTTACACTTGGACGCATTTAGCTCCATTCCATTGGAATCACACCATTCCACAAATCCATTTAGGTCGCGCTGAAGGTCCAGACAGTCAGCAGGACTGGAAATGACTCTAAATGACTTTAGATCATCTGCAAATAAAAGGATGCTGCAAGAAACAAAACAAGATGCCGCATCATTTATAAAGATATTGAAAATTAGTGGAGCCAGATGTGAACCTTGTGGAACTCCAGAGGTCACTGGTATTTCACGAGATTAATATCTTTTCCAGTTATGTCATCATTGCTTTGGACATTGGACAGCTTTTTTCGCAAACTGGTTGTCACTCTGGACATGGGACAAATGACTGGGAATGGTGGACAAGGTAAAATGACTGGCAATGGTAGACATTGGGACAAATGACTGGCAATGGTAGACGTAGCCACAACTTTTGATACTGAATTTATTCCATTTAGAAATTCCACCCTGTATATGCAATTATCATAGTTTTATTAGGATTTTTAGAAATCAGAAACTGCCATCTATCACCAAGTAAATATACTACCTACTTAATTATTTGTATGCTACTAAAGTATAGTAGTAATCTCTCTAGCCTGATGCAATATTTATATACTTTCATCATCGATATTTTTCAAATTTAATAGTGTATGAGTAGTTGATCACAGAGTGAGTACAAAGTAGACAGGAAAATCAATTTTTCCCTCCCTTAAGTGTTATTACATTATCAAAGATTCGTGACAGGTTTGTAAACAAAATATTTAAACAAGCATGGCAATTTACATAATTGTATTCTTATTAGAAAATACACTGCTCGATTTTCAATCAATTTTTATCAAGGGAATGGAAAGCTGAAGTGAATTTTCATTTTGAATTATATAAGTGTGTCCCAATGAAAATGAGACTCTTGAAGTTTTCCCCTGGTTTTCTTCGTATAAGGTCTTCTTGTGATCATCACCTCACCTTCTGAAAAAGGATTTCGATTTTTTAGTTGATGCACCAGACCCAATTCCTGTTGAAGTTTTGGTCTGAACCATCAGAATTGTACAATAATCTACGTACCTACTGTCACAGAATTCTGAACCAGTTCAGACTTTGCTTGATAGTCATCTACAGTCAACTTGAATTAGACCAGACTATTTTAGAGGGTCTTTCGACATCAAGCAGTTGCCTTCTTTCATCTTTTTCTGCTCCTCTGGAATTGGGTGGAGTTGATGATGTTGGTTAGAGCCATCTCAGTTTTTATTCACAAAGAAATAGCCCTGTAGAAAACATTTTAACTGACAGTTTTCAGGTTCTAGATTTCAAAATTCCAGCTTCCAGCAGCTCTAATCAGTAGCTTTTCATAGGTGTTTTTGTTTCTCATATTTCTGTTCCGATAGTGAGTTTAAAAACCCTGTCTACTGACTTTAGTAGTAGAAATACCTACCCACCTGTGAGGAAGCTACAAAAACCAGTAGAAAACATTTTGACTGACAGTTTTTTCAGGTTCCAAATTCTAAAACAACAACGTTTGTATAGTGTAGGCCAGTGTATAATTTCTGTTTTTATCATCTCTGCTGTTCTTTATCGCATATTATTAAGTACGGACTCCCCTGGCCCCTGTTTATCGGTTCAATAGAAAGATTTCCGCGGTTTGGTTTGCACGAGCGCGCTACTGACGCATCGAAATTTGAAATTCTCACTTCACAAGTCCACGCTCTCGGTTCAGGGACAGCGCGTGTAGTGCCTGACCAAATAAAATAATTACAATTTAAATTATCTGTTTTGTTGTCGGTTGAATTTCTCGATTCTCGATTCGGAACAAATTACTCGTGACAGAGGTAAGTGGCTTTTAAACTGTTTAATATCGGGGCGCCGTTTTCTTAGAAATCGGTTGGAGATTCTAGGAATCCATGTGGGTTAAGATAAGTTAAGTGACCTAGTGAACGATTTGGCGCCTTAATAGAAATTTGAGGTTAATCATTTTGTTTTTCGTTTGGCGTTTGGCGCCAATCTAGAGCTTGGGAATATGATAACGTTTTAATATATATTTTTGGAAAATAATGATTACTTAGTTCAAGGGTCGGTATTTTAATGTTACCTTAAAATCAGGACTTACCTAACGTTAACTTGAAATTAGTTCGTTCAGAGGTGGCTTATATCCACCTTGATTCTGGGAAGTTTGGGGAAACTTGTATCACAGTTTCTTGTATTAGGGATCACTGAACCTTAAGGTGACATTGAAATACCGGCCTTAAGTTTCTTTCTTAAATTTAAGTACCTAGGTAGATTAAATTTAAACCACATTGACACTATTAGGTCAATAGTGCATTATCACTTTTTCAAATTTTTCAGTTTTAAATCACTAAAACTCGGTTTAGGCACCTTCTGATAAACAATCTGACAGATAGAAACGCACTCTTATTGAACGGCCACTTATCCGTCGACTAATAGATACGATTATAGATTGGTAATAAACTTCATTTTGTAGACAATTATTATTATCAGTTGATAAGTTTGTCTGCAGATGAATAAACTAGGCCTTAATATGGAAGTATACAAAACTATTATTATATCAGTATCTACCTTAGTCGAAAAATAGCCTTCTACCGACTCTACAATTCAAGTTGCGCATTTAGGTACGTTGTCACAACTTTGGTGACAAAGTTATATTTCAAGTTTTAGCGACGTTTATCTGACTGAATGGAACTGTTTTGATTTTAATCTTTTATTGAAGTTATGACGACGTTACGGTTATATACTTAAGTTTTAATCGACCTTTAAGCGACTATCAATCAAACTGATAACACCTTCTCTAGGTAGGTACCCTTATTTTACAGTAAACTTAAATGCGTCATGGGCAAGTTATTATAAATATAAATTTTCAGAAAATACTTGTCTTATTTCACTAGATTTCCATTTTGGAAAATATTTTGATGTCGATTATAAAATTTGAGGATGCAAAATATCCCAGGTGTGAGATTAATGATTTATACAAACCTCTAAATAGCTCTTTGGATTCCTGTACTTCTTATAATATGACTAGAATGTTCAAATTCTAAGTCAGTTTCTTGGTTTTTCTATAAAGACTCCAAGGAAGTATTCACTTGGAAGTCAAATACTCAAGTGAAGGAAAGTATGGGAAGTACCTACTGAGAAAGTTTGTGGGGAATCTAGGAAGTATTCAAGAAGTTTCAATTAAAGAAATACCAAAGAAGTACACCTAGGGGAAAAATCAAATAATGGAGGAAGTTTCTGTGCAAATTTTACCAGAGAGTTGCTCCTTGAGAGACTCCAAAAATCTCTTTAGAATAATTGTTGAATTTTTTGAGTCAAAAAATTTTGGTTTTTGAGATGACCATCATACGAATTTCTTGATTATCCAAATTTCTTATCTTTCTCTGTTAAAACTTGAGGTTGCAAAATATCCCAGGTGCGAGATTTATGATTTATACAAACCTAAATAGCTTCTTGGATTCCTGTACTTCTTATAATATGACTAGAATATTCAAATTCTAAGTCAGTTTCTTGGTTTTTCTATAAAGACTCCAAGGAAGTATTCACTTGGAAGTCAAATACTCAAGTGAAGGAAAGTATGGGAAGTACCTACTGAGAAAGTTTGTGGGGAATCTAGGAAGTATTCAAGAAGTCTCAATTAAAGAAATACCAAAGTGAAAGTAGTATACCTACGGAAAAAATTAAATAATGGAGGAAGTTTCTGTGCAAATTTTACCAGAGGGTTGCTCCTTGAGAGACTCCAAAAATCTCTTTAGAATATTTGTTGAATCTTCTGAGTCAAAAAATTTCTGTTTTTGAGACGACCATCATACGAATGTCTTGATTGTCCAAATTTCTTGTCTTCCTCTAAGAAGACTCATCGGTAAATCCTGATGGGTTGCAAATTTCCTGGCTTTTCTCCAAGATCTTAAGATCCGAAGATTCTGAATCATCGCACTTTACAATTTTTCTGGCTTTCTTTTGCAAATTTTTTATATAGAATCTGTATTTTCGTTTTCTTTGAAACACTGTTAGAGGTTTTCAGGAAATCTTTGCAAACTTTCTGATTTCAAGGGCTTATTACTCTTCTAGAGGGCCTTAACGGGTTTTAAGCTCTTCTACAGGGCATTAACAGGTTTCAAGCTCTTTTACAGGGCCTTAACAGGTTTCAAGCTCTTCTACAGGGCCTTAAAGGGTTTCAAATTATTTCCAAAGCAGCTCTTTTCAAAAAAGGTTTGGGATTGGCGCTTTACATGGCTTTGAGGCATTTTCCTTTTATTGGAAGTTTTGATAGAGACCACCAAAATTCATCAACTTAGCAAAATTATACCTACTCGAATAGATTAGCACTAGGTACTCATTATGCTTGTTCAAATACCAATAATATATGCCTACTGTCTCATTATTACTGATAATTCCTGATAGCCACTTGAGTAAAAAAAAATATTCCATAATCAAACTGGCAAATGGTGTGTTGTTACTAACTGGATATGCCTGATATTTATAATCTAGGTTCGTTAACCTGAGGACTTAAAATAGGCTCTTAAACAATATAATTTTATCAGAGAGAGAGACAGAATAAAAATAATTTAACAGTCTAAAAATTACAAACCTATTTTTATCTGTTCATAATCAAGTCTATTTTGAGGCTCAACTAAAAACGATCTGTAGGTAATGGACTTGAACTTGACATAAATGAGAATCACGTGTTGATAATTTTGTTTATCGAATGCTTTGAGAATGATATAGGGAACTTTAGGAAGGTACTCAAAAATATTATTGTAATAAATTATTTTTGCAAGCAGCACTTGTATCATTATTGAACCGACTTCAAAACAGAATGATATTTTAAGATAACCCCGTTTAAATTATTTTATGTTGAGTATGACCTCTGATGCCTATTTTATAATTTCAACTAGTTTATATTGCAAAATAAAATGAGAAAATGATCTTTTATTTGTTGACTTACCTTCATAAGATACTAAATACCATTTTATGATCTCTCAGTTTAAAACATGACTTAAAACATAAGCTGACCAATACCCATATTAGATAGACATAATACCAATATGACTAAGTACATGAATTCAGTGATATTATAAAAAACAAGGAAGAAGAAGCAAAATATCAGGAACTGCTAACTAACTAAGTAATTTGACAAAAGAAAGTTCAGGATGTCTTAACAGAAATAAAAGCAATCGAAAATTCCACGTGTAGAGAATTTGGAAGAGATAGTTGATAGAAGTCCATCAGGAAAGAACTTAATAATGTACAAGCTTGTTCTGGTATAAACAAGCCCAGCAATAGCGTCACAGAGTCGTTTGCATTGGGTTTTACCAAATATTCAAAACAAGCACTATAATTATTTACCAGGTTGATGATGCGAGCAAAAATAATGTTGCAACTTGTTTACCGCATGCTCAACCTGAATATATTTATTTTATATTTATCGCGATTAGTTTTTTTTTCAGTCATATTCTTGACTCAGCAACCGGTGTTGTGGGCGTATTGTTTTTCGCACGAAAGCTCTATGTGTCAGGCATTGCATTAATTTCATTAAATTTATAACAAAAAAAAAAAAACAATGGCATAATTGTCGATTTAAATATTATTATATAGCTTTTGTAATGAAATGAAAATATATGTATTTTTTTCTATTAATTATCTATTGCGATAGTAAAACAGTTAACTCATTAGTCGTTATACATAATTATAATTATCCAACTCAACTAATCAGTGGTGTTTTCATTTTTCATTAATATTTTTTTAATGTAATTTGTTTTCAAATAAATAACCTACGCATTCTTGGAAGGTATACATACTTATGGGTTATCTTAGTGTTTTTTTCTTGTTTTGACTGCGAATTTGAAAGGTTTTTGATGTTTTTCCAAATAAAAAAATGACGGTTTTGTTGGATTGACCTGTGTCCATATG
Source organism: Ceutorhynchus assimilis (assembly GCA_917834065.1). Lineage (NCBI taxonomy): Eukaryota > Metazoa > Arthropoda > Insecta > Coleoptera > Curculionidae > Ceutorhynchus > Ceutorhynchus assimilis. The sequence goes on from OU892281.1 coordinate 15,284,496, forward strand.
CGTGATAAATTGTTTTATCTTGTTGTTATTCATCGAATAAGACTCAAAGTTTATTTCACAGAAGTTCCAATCCAATATGGCACCACCAGGCATTGGTAGCTCTGCGGAACGTCGTTCAGGCTTACCAGAAGGAACATCGGAACGTCAAAATATCGTTGTACTCGATGGAGGTTTTGCTACTCAGCTGAGCTGTCACGTATCAACACCAATCGACGGAGATGTTCTATGGAGCGCGAGATTTTTGGCTTCTGATCCTGAAGCTGTTATCGATACTCATATAGACTTTTTAAGAGGTAAACTTATACGCAATATAATAATTCGATTCAAGTAATATTTTTTTTGTAGCCGGAGCTGATGTTATTATCACAAACACATACCAAGCTGACATAGATTTATTCGTTCAACATTTACATGTTACCAAAGAAGAAGCGTACAACCTAATCAAAGAAGCTGGTAAAATGGCTCATACTGCTGTTGAAAGATTTATGGAAGAATTTCCCAATGCTAGTAAGTATAAGCATTGAATGGTTTTCGCTGGTAACTCTTCTTGCTTCTCTGGCATTCATCATCTACAATTTCTTCAAATGATGCTCCTCTCTAAAACGAGATTTCCTCCAATTGCACTGTGAATACCTATAGAATTTCTGTAGATGTTATGAATAGGCTGTTTTTCTTTTACCTTCAAGCTTGGATCCAAGATTGTTTTTAGTTCTCAGAAATCACTGCTTGTTGTGAAACCGTCAGTAACTGAGATAGGTATCTTCAAAGATCTGTTTTCATAAAGAAAGTGCCTAATTTATTTATTTTGTGCCTTCTCTCCTGTCTTACTTCTGGATCAGTCTATAGTCTATGATATCCCAAAAAGTACCTACCTAATATAAAAATTACTTAATTATGATTTTTTGTCATCAATTTTTTTTTATTCTGAAATATTTGCCAGAAAGTCAATCTGTATCTTATTAACTTCCTATCGCGTAATATGAAAACCACTCAATTATGATTTTTTTAAATCAATTTTTGTTTATTCCCGGCTTTTGAAGTTGCTTGTCGACTGCATGGTATGGTGGATTGATTTGGTTGATTTTGGAAAACGACCTGGATAAATTTGAAAGTAGTAATGGTGGTTGATGTTAGGAAATGCCTATTTGACGAGAGTTGGCTGGGGCAATTTCTTCTTTCGTGTAATATAAAAACTACTCAATTATGATTTTTCAAAATCAATTTTTGTTTATTCCCGGCTCTTGAAGTTGCTTGTCGACTGTATGGTATGATGGATGATTCGGTTGATTTTGGAAAACGACCTGGATAAATTTGGAAATGGTATATGCTGGTTGATATTAGGAAAGACCTATTTCATGACAGTTGGCTGGGGAATTGCATTGCATAGCTTACTTGATGAAATAATTGCCAAGATATCAGCTCTTGTTGCAATCTCTTCATCTGTAGCTCTCCAAAGAAAGTGTATATAGGTCTTCCAATGCTACAAACCTGGATGAACTTTGATGGTTTTTAATAATGTTCATCACGATCCTTATCCAACTTTATTTGGAAACATCCTAAAATTTATAAGGATGCATGTCTCAATATGTTTTCATATCTATAAGCCTTATATTTTTATTTCTGATAAAAAATCATTTTTAGAAAAACCCTTGGTAGTTGGTTCAGTAGGACCATACGGAGCCTCTTTGCACGACGGTTCAGAATACGATGGCTCCTACGCGGCAACAACCCCAATTACTACCATGAAAGAATGGCACATACCCAGAATCAACGCCCTCGTTGAAGCCGGCGTCGATTTACTGGCCATCGAAACAATTCCTTGTCGAGCTGAAGCTGAAATGTTGGTCAAGCTGCTTAAAGAGAAATACCCTCAAACCAAAGCCTGGCTTTCTTTTAGTGTATCAGTACGTTTTAGTTATAAACATATTGGCATGTACTTCATAAAACTGTATTGTAGCAAGATGGTAAATCCACAGCTTATGGCGAACCGTTCCAAGACACTGCCAGAGCTTGTTACGACTTAAACCCGGAACAAATTGTGGCCGTTGGTGTCAATTGCACCGCCCCTAGATTGATTGAATCTCTTATTTCTGGTATAAACAGTAATAGACCGAATAACCCTATTCCTTTGATTGTCTATCCTAATAGCGGAGAAAGTTACAACGTGGAAATGGGGTAAGAATTGATTTTGTATTGTTTTTGCACTGCATGAAAAATTATTTTGAGCCTGGTTTATATTATATTGCCTGAATTTCGATCATATATTGAGGAGGTAAAGCTCTGAGCAAATGATTCCAGTGTGAGTAGGTACCTACCTACTATCACTTTCTGAGGTAGGTACTCCATTAAAAACTACATATTGCCATTTGCCTGGAAACTTTCATCAGTATATTTCTGGTAAACACATATTGTTCTTTTGAATTACCTACAATTTCATTTTGATAGTAAAATTAAAGATATTATGGAAGAAACCCGCAAATTAGACAAGATATATGATCAGTTTTGTAGGATAAACTTCAGAACGTGTGAGTATTCCGCAAAGAACGGGGTAATTATTCAATAATAAGCATGATAAAACATAAATATATCAATCATCTTCATGATTTTGGATCATCTTCATCTTCTGATTCATCATTAAACACCGTGACGTATAGAAATAATTTGGTGGGATCCAAGTAATATGCAAAAGTGAGCCTCAGATGCTTACCTTGCCCTTCATGAATTCAAAAAAAAGCATCTGATAGCAGTTTATTTAACATCTCAAAGTTGATAAATGCATCATCATCCATCATCCTACTACACATTTTGTAAATTCCCTGAGTATGTATATTACTAAGTTTTTGGCCCCAACATTTTCCGATCTGTCTCTATGGTGCATGCCCTTAAGCACGAAATTTTATTAATATTTTAAGATTGAATATAACCCATCTCATGGTATAAACTCAAATTTTATCATCAATAATTCCATATCCCATTGCTTCTTCGTTCACTAACTCTGGGCAACATTTTTTTTTTTTTTTCACTGACCAAAGAGATGATTCGGCCTCATTCAGATGGATCAACCGTGACAAATGCGAACCGGTCGAAACCTACATCGCCAAATGGCTGGATCTGGGAGTTACTTGGGTGGGAGGGTGTTGTAGGACCTACGCAATCGATGTGACCAGGATACGTCGCGAAGTGGAGAAATGGAAACAGGGACACCGGTGTTGAAAACGTTTTACAACTGAATATCTTAAGGCTGAATATAGCAGCCCTTGATAATCTGTGTAACCATATATTTTAGGTGTTAAGTTTTAACAATAATCATGCATGGATTTTTTTTTTGTTTTATTTCAATTTTGAATTTGTTCAAGTTACTCAACTTAAGTATCAAACTGGTTCTTGATTCCGCTTTTTATTTGAGAAAATTGCTATTTTCTGAATAATTGTTATGCATATATAAGTGGCACTGGCCACTATGGGTGTCTCTTTGTTTATTGTCATATATTTTATATATTCTATACTCTATAATTTTAGAGCAAATCTTCAAATTGGACTGAAATATTGTACCTCTATCGATTTTATAATGATATATTATATTGTTGTTGTACATGAATATAAATTGTTTTTTTTTATTCATTACCAAATATCCAAAGATATATGCTTCATTGTTTGTCATTTGATTACTTATTGGAAGTCAGAGCTGGGCAAAGCCCTCAGTAAAAGGACTTGAAGCACTAAGCCCTAAGCCCTCTATCAAAGTGCTTCAATTTCAAGCACAAATTCCTTTTTATTTTCAAAAGTGCTTCACAAGCACAAAACCCTCAAAGTGCTTTGGGCTTTCACAAGCACAAAGCCCTCAAAGTGCTTCGGGCTTGACAAGCACAAAGCCCTCAAAGTGATTTGAAAAGTGCTTGAAGCACATCAAAAGTGCTTGGGGTGCCTTGAAAAGGGCTTCAAGCTCTTTAAATGTGCTTGAAGCTCTTTAAATGTGCTTGAAGCTCTTTAAATGTGCCTAAAGCACTTTGAATTTGTAATAAAATTCTCAAAGTGGCATAAGCTACCGCGTACACTCATCACACAGAATTGGTATAGTAGAGAGACGAACTTTACATTTCCATTTCACAGAGTAGCAGTAGTATGTTTTTTTTTTGAGATGTAGTTCTGGGGTACTTGGGGTAGTTGGGGTACTACATGGTAATTCAATTTTAAGGTTTTCAAAATGTTCAATGGGGAAAAGTGAAAAAAATCCAGTGATAAAGTTAAATAGGATACCAATTACCAATATAAATTAATTATTTATTTGAATAATAAGTTCATTCATTTTTTTTTAAAATTCCATTCTAAGCTCAAACCCAAAACCTCCATTGTTAAGAGAGAAAAGACATAAGCCGGTTCAAGTTCAAATAATAGAAAAAAAAAATTAAGGGACAAAATACGATCGAAAATTTTTAAGTGGGGGATAGGTTGTATGATGGTCAATTCAAATTCCTTTCAAAGTGCTTCAAGCCCTTTTAAAGTGCTTCAAGCCCTTTCAAAGTGCTTCAAGCTCCCAAAAGTGCTTCAAGCTCCCAAAAGTGCTTCAAGCTCCCAAAAGTGCTTCAAGCTCCCAAAAGTGCTTCAAGCCCTCTAAAAGTAATTCAAGCTCATTGAAAGGGCTTGAATTACTTTTCTCAATTACAAATTACCAAGCACTTTTCTAAAGTACTTAATTTACTTTGCAAGCCCCAATTACAAATCTATAAAAGGGCTTGAAGCACAGGACTTTCAAGTCCTCAAAGTGCTTCAAGCACTTTCGCAAGCACAAAGCACTCAAGCCCTGCCCAGCTCTGTTGGAAGTATAGGTACGTACCTATAATTCTTTGGTGGTCAATCTTTGAAATCAGAAAGAAAGGTCTTTCATTAGGTCAGGATCAAAAATATAAATGTTATCCTACTGTACCTATCAGGTCCATACTGGAATTCTAAAGTGTTGAAATTGAGACCAATCTTACAGGGTCATAATAAAATCATGCATGGAACGACATAGGTACAGCTTCTTTTTGTTGTACCTAGAAATAGAGTAATTTGTTTTTTGTGTAGGTCAATGTAGATGTGGTTTAGTTTAACTCTTTAAAATTTATAGTTGGTAGATTTTCGTCTCACTTTTCATAACCATCTATGGGTTTATTTAGTATTCCTGCTAAATACCTAAATAAGCTACAACTTTAAAATACCTTTTTTTATTGTAAACTTTCCTTTAGCTACATTAAAGAAGAATGTGCCCCTATAGCAAGTTATGTCGCTAAATGGTTAGAAATGGGCGTTGAATACGTTGGAGGTTGTTGTAGAACGGGAACTCAACAAATAGCTGAAATCCGACAAGAAGTGGATAAATGGATGCGAAAGAAATAAGTTTCGAAGTCAGTAGTTCCTAAATGTTTTATATAAATTGTATAAATAATAAAATTATCAAATCGTCAACAGGAAAATTATTTATGATTGCTAATGAAACACTAGTCATCTGATTATATAATTTTGTATATTTTCGAATGTAATATCACAAGAGGTTTCAGGATTACCGGATAATACTTTTACCTATCACGAAACGCGTTACGCAGCAACACCACGACTCCGAAGGAGGAGTGGTGTTGCTGGTAACGCGTTGAGTGTCAGGTAAAAGTATTAGGTAATCCTGAAACATCGAGTGGTATTCAAAAAGGTTATACAACGAACTAAACTTCAATACTTTAAAATTTAAAAAAAAATCTATAATAGAATTTGCTATAAATGTCACCAAGCGCGATAATCCCAAAAGGCTTATCACTTATTAAGCTTCTCGTGTCATATGGGAATAACGTACAGTGAGTTGTATAATGGTATAGGTAAGTCTGCATTCGTTGGTCGATCGAGTCTACGCCACTGGTCTCACCCTGTTTCTGACAGCCCCCTTCACCTTCTCCATTAGGATGAATTTAATCCCATGTAGTACAGTTTTTGGATAATTGTCATCTGATTATATAATTTTGTATATTTTCGAATAAATCTCCATTCGTAAAGTCCGTCGATTTTAATCTGATACTCACAAGGAATGTGAGCTGGTGGCACCCTTACATTAGAATGCCAATGATCACCTGACGTCACACCTGTTTTTGCCATATACTTCACCCCCACGCTCCTCATACGGAAAGTATCAGATAAAAATCGACGAACAAAAGGTCGATCGAGTGTACGCCACTGGTTTCACCCTGTTTCTGACAACCCCCTTAACCTCCCCCATTTGTATGAATTAAATCCCATGTCCAGTTTTTGAATAATTGTTATCTGATTAGGTAATTTTGTATATTTTGTATAGTTTCCATTCGTAATCCGATCGAGTGTACGACATTGGTGTCACCCTTTTTCTGACAAGCCCTTATAGATAGTATGAATCTAATATCCCATGTACAGTTTTTGAATAATTGTCTTCTGATTCCCACATGTATACTTTTTGAATAATTGTCATCTGATTATATAATTTTGTACATTTTCGTATAAATATCCATTCGTAGGTCGATCGAGTGTGTCACCCTGTTCCTGATGACAATTAACCCCCTCAACCTTCCTCGTTAGTATGAATCTAATCCCATGTTGGTACAGTTTTTGGATGATTGTCATCTCTGATTATATAATTTTGCATATTTTCGTATAAATCTCCATTCGTGAAGTGAAGAATTTAATCTCATGTACAGTATTTGAATAATTGTCATATGATTATTTAATTTTGTATATTTTCGTATAAATCTATATTCGTATAGGTGGATCGAGTGTACGCCACTGGTGTCACCCTGTTCCTGACAACCCCATTAAAACCAAATTTTGAATAATAATAAATGCATGTGTGTAATAAAAAATTCATTACCGATGCCACTGATTGTTCGGGTTTCTTCGGCATTTTGTCAGATGATAACTTTTGTCAGGATACTTCACAGTTCACAGTGATCGATATGACAAATCCGTTTCCATATGTTCCATCGTCGAGAGCGTAGTATCGATGTATACATCCATGCATCCATATCAGGGAGCCGGACCGGAACGATATTGAACCGAATAGGGATGTCCAAAAATAACCGGTTATTTGAATAACCAATTTATCCACTTCACTTTAATCGGTTATAACAGGTTATTTTACTATCAGTAACTAACAGGTTATTCTCTCGAACAGTGGCGGGCTGGCTAGGTCGGCAGGTCGGCAAATGCCGACCGGGCCCCCATTTCTTAGGGGCCCTCGTGTGTGCAATCGGATATAAAAATATGCTCTAAAAATAGTCGGTACGTCTCTGTTTTCCAGAATGTTCACCGAAGTCTAGCAACGCGGGAACTCGGAATCTTGTGTTCACACTCCAATCTCGCAACAGCCCTAGGGAGTTGAACTCCTGACCGATCCCACTTTCGTCAGTGCTTATGCCATTCGGAATGATGGGCGCAAAGTTCTTGAGCTTCTTCCACACCACACCAGATAGGTCACAGAACCGAACGGCGACTCGTCTCGTTCAAACGAGTACTCTGGCAACAGAGGGTGCTATGTCTTAACAGTGAAAGGTTTTGTACTGATCAGTTGGGCAGAACTGCAAGGTCACTGCATCGCCACTATCCCATAATTCTGGACAACGAGGCGAACTCTGGCTCCATAAAGCTGGGAGGGTGTGACAGCCCGAGTCCGTACCTTGTCTTGGAAGGGGTTTCATTTTCATGACCCCGAACAGAAGGAATATGGTGCATGTGACGTCATATGCACAAACTGCGTCCGCTGTGCGCGCGTTTGCTCATGCTTGTCGTATATTATTGACATTAGCGTATTGTTTTTACTTTCTAACCCCCATCATTGCGTCAATTTAAATATTTAGGTTTTGTAATTTTTGCGTGTGTTTATGACGTCACGCAAGGCAAGTTGTATTTTGAGGTTACACCCCCTTTAAGCGGGGTGGTCTGCGTAACCTCGTTCGATGGGGTGGACAACTAGTGTTTATGTCCACGTAACTTGCCCATTACGCCCAAGTGTTGGGGACCATCACACTATACAAGCAGCACAGTCAGCAGAATGCGTTATGCTTTAATTGCCTCAAAAAAGATATATACCCAGTATTGCCGGGCGCGGGACCCAAGGTAAGCGAAGCCGACCTACATAGTTCTACTGTGCCAGTCCGCCAGTGCCCTCGAAAACGTCATAACCGGAAGCAGGTTATTTTTTCAAGAAATCTGAGTTATGATCGATGGTTTTGATTTTTTGATACTGGTTTGGTTCGGTAATTGCACCTGCGAGCGAAAAAAGCAAATATTGACGGACGTCACGTGATCACTTATCTTTTTTCACGTGTCAAATCACATGACATCTGTCAAATTTTGCTCGCAGTTAACGAACCCAGCCACTGAATACATAAAGGCGATTACGAAAAGTAATCTGAAATGGTAGGGTGGGCTGTGGTAGGGTAGATCCAATCAGCTGTTCATATAGGTTTACCCGACCCGAGTTATACTTTTCGAACGTGTTCAGTCGAATGAACATATCCCTAATTCTCATCTTGTGATAATTCTCATCTTGTGATAATCCTCCTCTGTGGGGAGGATGTTAAACTCCTCTTCTGTGTAGGAGTCAATAAGTGTTAACACAACTGTCTTTTTCGCCATTAGAATAGGAAATAGTAGTTTTCCTAATCCGTGCGCAAAGTTATGTTTTCCCGTACGCGAAAGCAGTTAGACGAACGACGAGAAGCGGAGTTCGGATAAGCTTTAAGTGCGGGAAAACTACTTTGCGCACGTGTTAGGAACAATATTTTTTCTACGAGTGAAATTACTATACTTCCTTTTTAAATTTTTAATTTCTATAGGCATCCAAAACAATTTGTTGTAACTCAGTAGGTATATCTAAATCGGCCAAAAAAATAAATCGGCCTTTCTCCGCGGCGCGGGGCTTTGCCCCCTAAAAAAGGGGGCCCGCAGGGCTATGCCCCCTCAAAAAAGGGCTTCCGCGGGGATCCGCCCCCCAAATATGGGGCCCTCGCAGCCAAATAAAGGGCTCCGCCCCCCAAATATAGGGCTCTTGCAGAGCTTCACCCCCTAAACAGGGGCCCCCGGCGAGGCTGTGCCCCTCAAAAAAATGGCTCCCGCGAGACACCGCCCCCCAAATATGGGGCTCTCGCAGGGCTTTGCCCCCCAAATAAGGGATCTCCAGATTGTATTATGGGTACCAGAAAAAAAAGTGTGCGGGAAAATTTTTTTCCCGCATAGTGTGCGCAAAGTAGTTACTTTGCGCACACTTTTGGGAAAGCGATCAGCTGATTTAACCGTAAATAAACCTCGCGAACCCTGCTCTTTTGTAGGGTTAAAAAAGTTTGTCCCGAGTCGTGGATCTGATCCATTTTCGGACGAGGTCAGGTTTACTCGATTCATTCTCGAACGCCCTTTGGGAGATTGAGTTAACTCCGGGTTACTTTTCGTAAACGCCTATAGACTGAGTTCGGCTTTGCACTCCACGGAACGGTATGAGCATAGATATCGTGACGTCATACGCCGTCATAGGCCCAACGCAGAAGAGAACGATTCATCGATGACCAGTCTATCATGTCTAGTTCATAGAAAATCGGAATGGCTGTCTCTGTCTCATAATGCTGGTAGCAGATGGATCCATCGATGAATAAAAGAATTCGCCCTTCTTGTACTGCTTTTTTTGCTTCAAGCAGATCTCAGCAGCAGATCGACGTTCGCTCATAAATAACAGCTAAACAGCTTGGCGCATTCAGGAATCAGGATAAAATCAGTAATTTTAAAAAATCGGTTAACCGGTAAATTTACTTCAGTTAACCGGGCCAGTTATTTTTAAGTGAAATATAACCGGTTAACCGAAGAAAGTTTATTTTCCGACGGTTGAACATCCCTAGAACCGAAACCCGAAACAGCAGAACAGCGGCCGGATTATGAACATCCGATACGGAAAGATTCCGAGTCGAAGGTAAACTCGAAGCGTATACGCATCATATTGAACGGAAAAGCGATTACGAACACACGGATCGACTTTAATCAGCTGTTTGCGATCAAAATGGTAGAATGCGAAACCTTTTGCTGGAGGTGACGTCAGCTGCAGTCCTTTATTGTTGCGTTTACTATGTAAATGCATCATTCATCAATAAATGCATGGATTTGATGGGAAACTTGCAGTGTTTTCATGGATTATGAATTATGATTATGAATATCTAAACATTTCAACCATCTATCGCTTTATATTTTGATATTTAGAAATCGAAAAATTAATCATTATAACAACCTTGTGTTTTTTGACAAACAGAGAATCATAATAATTATGAAACATTTGGCCAAGGGTGATTTTTATAGTGTACCTACATAAAAGCCGTGTGCTTTATGGCATAAACTTTCTAATTATACCTTTCTACACGTAGATTTTCTTTTCATATTGTTGGTAAATTTGGCTTATAAATATAATCCATTCTAATTATCGTTCTTAGCTTGCAAAAATTTAAATTAAATGGTGATTTTTTTCCGTTTTGAATATTTATCTTGCAAAGTTTTATACCATTCCTTGTCTTTTTCAGAAAGAATCTCCATGGTGGAATTGGAAATAAAAGTTTCATTTATCAATTTTTTTCTAAATGATTATTTTAATATGTAATTATCCAAATTTTATTTACTTTCAAGAATGTTTAATGCTATTATGCTAGTCATGTCATAATTATAACACTAAAAGCAAATATTTTTTGTTTTTCGAGGCATAGAGGTTAACATTATTGGGAAAAAGTCCATGTGACATGGGAATAAAACTTTTTAATAAACTAATCAATGAATTAAAAATAGACGGAAGAAAAAAAGTTTGAAAGTAAACTGAAAAAGATACTTATTGTGTTGGAACCATATAAGTAGTACACAAGAATATTTGAATGATACATACAACTGGATATAAAATAATGTAATTGTTCTGAGAAGCATTATAGGTATTAGGTCTTTCTTGTCTTGTAACGCTATTTCATTTCATGGTTTATGTGTATGTTACATGTTACCGTAATCTAAAATAAAGTTAAAAATAAGTAAATAAAATAACACTGGACACAACGATTTTTAAAGTCAATTGAAATGCTGTGTTTTAAATAGAAACAATCCGGTCGAGGACTGCGACTGACGGCACGTGACGTCAGTCGCAGTACTCGATTATCGTTATTTTGGCGAACGTGTCTTATGGCCAAGGGCCCGACTCGTCTATCTAGAATGGATGCTCGCATGTATGTAGGAATTATATTTTAATAAAAACCATAGATAGATAAAAACACAAAAAAAAAAAACAAAACGAAGCAAAACGCACCCGTCGCAACCCAATACCTAATGGCATAACAAGAAAAACAAGAACAAAACCAAAACAAGTGTGTGTGCAAGAAGGACAAAAAACGATTCCGTCAACAGCTGTTGTCGGAAGCTACGGAATGGTTCTCGATCCGAGTTCTCTCGCTTCGAGTACGTTCATAACCTCTATTCGGAAAAAAGATGGAGGATTCGCTTCGTATCGGACGTTCGTAATCAGTTTTTCTTTTGCGGACCGGAACCGGAACGGAACCCATATTTCATAGAAATGTCGTAAAGCAAGCAGAACCGGAACCGGAATAAATTAATCGGTTCTTACCGGTATTTTTCGGTTCCAAGATCTCATAAATTAGGCTATTTGATATTTGGCCGTATCGTCGAATGGTAATAAATTTAACACTCTGGCTTCGGAAAGCGCGCATTTCTAAACTCGGCTATGCTACACCAATGATATTACACACTATTGTTCCTCGGCCTCAATAGGCTCCTTGCATGAAATTTTTTTATTGCTGATTTCGATAGTCCTTGAAAAATAAGTCTACACGTGTTTTTTCTTTTTCTTGTTAGTCAAAAATTGACAGAGATACAACGCTTTGAAGTGTCCTTCCGACGTCATAACTTAGGTATAATACGTTGTGAGTTGTGACGTCGCACATGCTCAGTACCTATATCTATATATATAAAACTCAATATTTGTTATAATTTCCGAAATAATCATATTTGGACAAAATAGAAAAACACGCATCGATTTTTTTTCGATTTCCTACAGTTTGCAATAAACAATATTCAATTTAATTTTTCATGCAAGTACCCTATTTTGGGAATCAAGTTCATAGTTCATGGTGTTGCACTGTTGTGACGTCATCAACGGTGTCGTTAACGGTTTGCGCCAGCGATCGTAGTTAAGAATATAGAAAATACGTCATTGGAAAATACATTTATATCAGTGGCGGCTCGTCGTATAAAGCAACTGAGGCCGGGCCTCACATGTAAAAATTACAATAATAAAGTAAAATTTTGAAATAATATTTATTAAATATTTAACGTTTTTCAACTATTTTCAATCATTAAAAGAATCAAACCATCGAATTTTCATTAAAATATAATACTATTTCTTGAATCTAGCGCGCGCTTCTACCTATTTATCCTTATAGGCGCTCAAATCGTTGCCGGACAGCATTAAAATAAAATAGCAATCCCAAAAATTTTGGCCTCATGTGCGTCACAGAACGCCGAAGCGATGCCACGCCACTCCCCACCACAACGCTTCAATTGTAGGTGAGACGATAGCGAATTTTTATAGGCACTGAGGCGCACAATTTTGGGCTTGTTAATAAGAAACCTTGCATCGCTTGCTGCTGCGACAAGTATTTAATTGGTTAATTGGCTCATATTTTTTATTTTGGTCTGTTGCGGGTTAAAAAACTGTTTTTTGGAATTTATTTTGTTAATTTGAAACTCAATATTTGTATTAAAATAAGAATTAGGTAGCTACTGCTGTTGTTTTGCAACTGTAAGAAATGAAAATTTTCATTAGAAATATACAAAAAAAAATATCCGAGATGTTCTTTTGATGAAATTTTGGGTCAAAATTTGGGCGTAACACTTGAAAATTTTGTTTGGGTTTGTTTGGGTTTGTTTGGGTTAACTTGATGGGCCATGGGCCTCACCAGTTTGGATTGTCACGAGCCGCCACTGATTTATATGATGAAAAATATTATTTAATTTCGATTAACAATAGGCAAAAAGGAAGGTGCAAACGAGTTCTAACAAGGGTTGTAGAATGTTACATAAATGTACTGAAACCAAATACATATGCATAGAGCAAAAATCAGCGCAACCATAAACTGTGGTGCAAACACCTTAATAGCGAATTTTATTGGTAGAACGAGTGCAGAAAATTGTTTTTTTGTCTGTTTCTTATAGCGTTTTCTGTTGGTAAAACTCGTGCTGCACTCATGCAAAAATTTTGTTCTGTTGGCAGTTTCCGAGCGGGTTTTTATGTTCTATTGGAAAACCAGGGCAATCAATTATTGCCCTCGTGCAACTTTTCCTGCCAATGTCAGGGCACAACAAAAATGGCGTAAAGTGCCGAAAAGTCTGTGTATAAACAAAACCAAAAAATTAGGGATATCGATATTGATAAAATTCTATATTTTTTATCTTCGTCGACCGACAGCGATGAAGAAGAAGAATGATTAGGTCTGTTTCTGCAGAAATCACAAACCAGTCGGAGTGAATTTCATTGGTTAAAACTAGTTTTCTGACTGTTTCTGACTGTTTTCAACCAATGAAATTTACTCTGACTGGTTTGTGATTTCTGCAGAAACAGACCTATTATTATTATATACAATCACAGGCCTATGATGTATCATTTTCTGTTATTTTAACAGCAACGTTAAAATAGAGACAGAAATAGATGCTGAGCCCTAACACAGACGTTGAAATAACAGGACAGGGGCCTTATTCTCGACTTTCTCTCGAGAGAAAATTTAACTCTGTTGACAATTAAACAGTGCATTAACTGTCAACAATGTCAAATTTTCTACCAAGGTAAAGTCAAGAATAATGCCTCAGGATACATCATAGGCCTGAATATTTGCCAGGGATGATGAGATACCGAAAATTCAAAATTTTATTATTGAAATTGACATAAAAATTAATTTCAACGCAGGTATCATTGGAACTATTTCTGCACATCTCGGGAAACAGCATAATTATGTACTTTACATACAGGAAAAACTTACGTTTTCAACTTTTTCATACACACCATCGTTTTTAATTTTTATTCCATTGAAAATATCTTTAGGTTAGGTTAGGGATCAGGGATCGTTAAATAATAAATTTGAAAAGAATGACAAAACGCGCCAAATTCATGTTGTTTTGGGATTGCACTAAACGTGAACTGATTCAGTGTGCAGAACTCGGACAGCACGAATTTTACCAACAGAAAACGCTATTAAACAAGCTGATAGATAACGTCACGAATATACTTGTGCGCAGCATTGGTGCGCACTAACACTTCAAATAGAATTTACAAAAAAAAATTCAAACTGTAATTAACTCATCGAGAGCACAACAATTTATTATCATTAATAATAATTATTTATTATTAAAGTTATTGCAGATAGGCAGAGAAATCCAATAATAAATAAACCACAAATTACAGATACAATATACATTTTTCTGTTTTATTAGATATTTGTGAAAAACTATACCGGTATGAACCGTTAAGACCGAAATTATTGGTCAGAACAGAATCGAAATATTTCTCTTAGAGCCGGTTCCGTAACGGACTCGATATTTGTCCTGACGCTGTGGACCGGAACCGGAACGGAACGGATATTTCATTTCGGTCCGGCTCCCTGATCCACATATATCGTATCGACTATCATAAACCCTCCTTCAATGCTGAGAAATAGTGGCAACACTGCCAAATTGTCACTTGTGGAAATAAAAGTGACAGATGTTTTGGCGGTAAAATTTTTGAAGCTATGGATGTTTCCGGAAGTGTTTATTTATAAACCATAATTTTTGTTTGGGTTTGGATATCTGAAATAATTTCAATTCAATCCGTAATTCCCTAATTAATAATTATACACATGGTGTAGTGACTATGGTTGATCAGGAGACTGTTTCTGTGTCCAAGGTAAATTTTTACTTCCCAAGAGATTCCACAAATTGAATTATTTTCACAATCTTTCAGGGCATTTTCGTTTTCCGAAACAATTTCAAACGATCCAAGAAATCTTCAAAGAAACAACCATCCAAGCCTAAAAAAGACGAGTTTTCTGATAATTTGTGGTATCTAAAATATACAGATTTGTGGGAGGAACTCAATAATAAATATGAGGTATGCTCAAGAGAGACTTCTCTCAGAAATCACAAACCTATCAGAGCAAATTTCATTGGTTGAAAACAGTCAGAGAACCGATTTTCATCAATCTGACTGGTTTGTAATTTCTGTAAGAACAGATCTTGTTACTCAAGATTTTCCTCAAACATTAATATTTCCAGAAACTAACTTCTGAAATGTTTACTGCAATGACCTCAGACCTCTTAGAATTTGTAAGTATCAGCCATCGAGACCCAGTAGCTGAAATACCTACAGCAGCCCTATTAACTGGTAAATTTTTAAAAAAATATACTATAAAACAAACAATTTCAAATACACATTTTTAGGAATTAACATGCCCGATCATGAAGCTCAATTTATCAATCTAAAAAGGCAAATTAAAACTGACATAACTCCACACGTTGCATTTTTGCACAGCGAAGATTGTACCAGTTTGAAATATCTTATTGAAAATATGATCAATCAATTTATTAAAGATAGTACTGAGGATGACGATGTAAGCAAGCATTTACCAATTTTTCCAGTCTTAGTGTTGTATTTTTTCCAGGATAACGTTAATACAAACAATTTAAAAAAGTCTGATTTAAGTTTGCCTTTATTACAAAGCTGGTACGAACACATGTATCCTGTAAAAACTGAAAAAAACTTGCTAGTTGTCATTGTACCAGATTTTGAAAGCTTCAACACCAAAGTACTGCAAACATTTATCCTTATTATCAGCTCCTATTTACCTAAATTACCTTTCATGTTTGTTTTTGGCATTGCCACTTGTATTAATACACTCCACACATCTTTTCCATATCATGTCACCTCCAAAACCAATGTGAAAGTTTTTAGGTGCGAACCTTCCACTGTGCACTTGAATAAAATGTTGGAAGGTGTATTTTTGAGCCCCTTTTGTCCCTTTCAGCTAGGGGGCAAGGTTTTTGATTTGTTTACAGAGATTTTTTTGTACTATGACTTTTCAGTTAGGAATTTTGTGCAAAATATTAAGTTTGCAATAATGGAACATTTTTGCTATGGAAATGCTATGGCCCTTTGTCAACTTAATAGGCATGATGTAAAGGAAATTTTAGAAGTTTTCACTCATGAGGATTTTGAGAATGTTAGGCATTTAATGTCGTTTAGGTAAAAACCTATAATAATTAAGCAAATAAGGATGTTAATTTTTTTTTTAATAGAAAATTTGTTGAATCTGAGCCCTACGAGAATCAAATACGCTTATTAACAGATGATGAATATTTCAAACTAATAGTTCATGAGAAAATAATAATAATCCAAAGATATATAAGAGGGTTCCATGTAGTTTTGAAATGTCTCTATACGCTTGTGTCAGACTTACCTGGTGCCCCTCTAGGTAAAAATGTAAGCAAATAAAACTTAAAGCCAATTCCAATAAATTTAATCTACACTTTTTCTAGTATAGAGAAATATATGCTTATGCAGTAAGCAAACCCATTGCTCAATCCAATGAATACAGAGAATGCTTGCAACTGCTCAATTTCCAATCCAAAAAGTATTTGTATGATAAATTGATGAGCATCAAGAATATTATTAATGAATTTAGTAAGAAAAAGACACAATTCGGAGATTTTTTAAATGAAATCTGTGATTTAATTGATTTGTTAAATAATCTGGATTCCGAAGCCAACCAGGAAGTTGAAAAAATGGACTCTAATACTGGAATGGGACAAGTAACTGACCGTAAAGCATTTAAAAGTGTAAGTTTTTCTTAATATTTTTATAAGAATAAAAATAATTAATTCTTTTTAGAATTTACTTTCAAGATCACAACAAAAACCAAAGCCTCTAAACAAATATGAGAAAATCCGCATAGACGTTCTATATTGCCTAACTAAGCATTTTCAGTTATTCTTGGTGGAACCTAGCAGGATGCCTTTTTACGAAATATTTTTTTTTGATGATATTTCAATTAAATCGAAAATAATCGGGATGCACAGATCGGCTATTCATAACGCACTCAACGACCCCAACCATTATTTACAGGTAAGAATTATTTTGTGTTTGATTCTACAGGGTATTGCAAATTCATCAAAAGAGGCTAGTGTAAACCCAGTCATTTCAAGGGTTTTTATTTGAAAGTCTTTGAGCTTCAATATCTCGGAATTTGTGAGAGACATTGGATCAAAATTTTCAGGAATTGTAGCTCCTATCAAGCTATAAAAAACTTGTATTGATCCCTATACTTATTCGCCAATTTGTAATGCTCTGTTGGGCCTGTCGAGCACCCTGTATAACAAAAACGTGCAAATTAACCCAAGATTCCTATTAAATTTAAAATGTCTTTTTAGTGCAATTGCTGCGAGATATCCAATAGCCAAACCATCAAAGCCACCATGCCGGATATTTGTATCGCTTACAAGCTGCATTTGGAATGTGGCAAAATGATCAATTTGTATGACTGGCTGCAAGCGTTTCTTTATATTGTGGATCCCAAAGAATCTGATGATTTTGATGACAAATCCAATAAGTTGGTTGATCCAGAATTACAGTATCCTTTAAAATTTAATTGTTGTTTTGATAAAACAATACTTCCTTAATTGGATTACAGAGCGCGATTTACTCAAGCAGTGGCAGAATTGGAATATTTAGGATTTATCAAGAGCTCAAAACGCAAGGCTGATCATGTTGCTCGTTTGACATGGGGTGGTTAGTTTTATTTATTATTAGGTATTGAAAAAAAAATGAAACTAGAAATTTTCATTGAAGCAATTCTTTATGTTTCCTTAACAAATAAAAATAGAATAAATTATTGTTTAGAATTTATCAACCAAATGTAAAATATGTTGTTGTTCTTGATCCCGCCACTCTTTATCACCTTCTTCTCCAAGATTTCCAGCATACTCCCTCATAATATGCCTTATGGTTTTCAAAGATGCGCCTCTCAAATTCAATATCTGCATCACTCTCTGCTTAATACTAGGAGGTCCGGCTGCGCAAACTTCCAACACAATATAGTCTACAAGTTGCAAAGTGAACAAACCACCCTCCAATCGCCTCAAATAATTTTCATCTTCATTTTCTTCTTTGTCATCCAATTCTGCGTCAATGTCTTCAACTTTTTCTAGATATTTGAAGTGCAATTCCAAGAGGCGATCGACTTTTTCGTGGTCGTTTTCTGTAAATTTGCTTATCAGCCTTTGGCGCTGCGGACCTTTGCAGTTTCTCAACATTGAAGCTATAATTGAACAAACATGTTCTTCGTGTCCTTCTTGAGAAAACACTCTTTTTCGATTTTTCTTGGGGGTCTTCATGAATAGCGGAAAAATGGTTCTCAGGCCGAGAATATCAACGAATTTGTTACAATTATCTTTTCCGTGAACACCAGACATGGCATAATCTAAGACTTTAAGTGAACCGTTTCTTGAAGTCTTTTTTTCTCTTAACATCAAGTTCATCAGTTGCAAACCTTCGCCCTTAAGGAATCTGTCTCTGTTTGGGATAACCATTAAAGCACTGCATAGACTAGAGAAAAACAAATTAAAAATTACGAAAATAAAGTTATTATTGCCTACCAATTAAATAAATTTTCCATAAGTTCATGTTCTTCTGCACTAGAAGGATCATGCCTTTTATAAAAAGCAAGCTGTTGCAATAAAGTATCTATACCATCGATTTCCCCCAACAAAGTTCTATTTTTTTCATTATCCTGAAGGATTATAGATAACATTTCACTAGCATACAATTTGTTTGGGTCAAAAGGCGCTTTGAGGCGAAGCCTTTTTAGTAACCAAAGCAGAAAACCTTGTTTCCCAGCTTCCGTGCTTATTTCAGACCTCAATTCTGTCAGATTTTCGATTATTGCTAAAGTGTTGTGCACTCCATCTGATTCTTCTTTCACACTCTCATCTAACCTTTCCAAATTTTGCACTAGCAGTGCAATAACTTGATGCTCTAATAAGGCTTCGATTAACGCTTCAGCACCTTCTTCTGATTCATTGAGAATGTCAACGTCTGTTAATTCTTGTAGAAGCTCTATTGTTGCTACCTAGAGAATATATTGATAATTAACAGCAGAAATTCTTTCCAGTTTAATTTTTTTAACAAAAAAACAACAATTTTAAAGACATTTTGAGTTAACTGAAATTCACTTACAGCAATATCAGTGTTATCGTGAGCTAGCAATTCCAAAAGGCTTGGAATCACTTGTAATTTTACCAGCAAAGAATAGTAGTCGGGCGCAGTAGCCAATACTCGCATTTCTTGTAAAGTTTCGTGCAGTTCCAGTTCGCTTTCCATGAATTTGTCAGGCGAATCAGGAAATTTGATTCTCATTTCGCGATTTCTGAGGGACCTTTTCTCAAAGATCAAGACGATTTTTTTGATTGTAGCTGGATCAACTACTTCACCCTAGAAAGCAATAATTGTGATTGCATTGCTGTAGTAAATTATATGCCCTTACCTCAGTTTCTTCAGTTTCGACATATTTAACAATTTCAGCTCTTTCTTCTTCGCTTATTTGATCAATGAATTGTAAGGAAGGTGTTGGTGAGGGTGCTCTGACCATTTGTTTGGCTTTGGCGCGGGCGATTTTTCGCATTTTTCTAGCTTTTTCTGATTCATTGCCCTTATCTTCGGTCTCAGAGGGGCGTTTCAGGGCTTGTGGAGGCTGAAGTAGAATAATTACAATTATTTTTTTTTATGTTGAGATTTTGCTTCGGATTTTGTAGTCAGGTGATCATTTAGGATCCCCCAAATATTTTAAAAAACGACGTCAGGAAAATTCAAAACTCGACTCTAGACGATCAACTGGGATCCCAGGAAGTTCATGCAGTGATTCATCGTGGTATTTGAAGGCGAAATATATAAAAAAAAGTACTTTAGTATTAAGTACTAGTTTCTTTTTCAATTCGAATCAAGTACCAGTACAAATATAAGTACCGGGTGATTGTCTATATTGTGCACCCACACCTATCTCACCTGCTTGAAAAGATACCCAGAAATGTCAAATGTGAAAGTTCTAGGTAATATCAGAAACAATGCAATTAAGTTTGTTACAAGTATACAGGGTGAATCCTCGGGCGTCTTACAAAAGTGTGGCAAACAAAGTTATACTTTTTTAAATGGAACACCCCGTATATTATTGACCTATCGGATTAGCCTTTCAAACCTAATTCCAAATATACTAGGTTTTTTAGGTTTATTCCTCGTAGTCCAGCCTCTGAATATCACATTTTGAAGAAATAAGCAAGGAAATAAGTAATATGGATTTTTACTTGAATGATTACCTTTATATTTTGCTGGTGGTTTCTATACTTTGTGCTGAAAAAAGTATCCTAAAGATGTTTTCACAGAAATAAAAAAAATTGATAAACAAAAAACTTATAGCCATTTTTCATAATAGGGGAAAATCGGAAATCGCCCTGTATTAATGGTACAATTGAAGATATCGCGATACGGTTTTTGACAATCGACGTTTCTCGAAAATCGATTCCATGACATCTAAGTCAATTTTCCTCTATCTAGTCGGGAAGTATGTTTTTCCTGTTAAAACACTCCAAATTGCAGCACCCTGTACAACAGCTCTGTTTGTTTGCATTTTTATTTACAAAATGATTTGTAATTTACTTCCAAGTCATTTACGAAATTATATGATTCAAAATTTAGATAATCAATGACTATTTTTATTTATTTATTTACATTTTTAACAGGTACTTACAATACAAGAGTCCTTACTCATACCCTAATATCCACTATAGCTAAATTAAAAAGAAACACAAAAATTTAGTCTTATACTAAGTTACACAAAAAATATAAAATATAAAATAGCAATCACAGAGATTTAAAAAAAAAAAAAACTAGTAAAACTTTGGTATCAAAAAAGAGATCTTATGGCAAATGTATTTGTATTAAATAAATCAATATCAGATTCCCTTACCAAGCTGCGAGCCAAACAATCAGTGACTTTGAAATTTTTTAGAAAAAAGTTAAAAAATATACTAATTACCAAAGCTTACTATAGTTTGACTGAATTTTACAATGATAATCATATGCTTTAAATTTTATTTTGTCCATACTGTGTTTCAAATTGACCATGTCTTATTTTTTATTTTTTATGTTAGCTTATAAATTTTCTAATAACCACATATTATTATAAGATTGTACAATATATTAAATTATTTAGGAAATATTGTCACATCCGCATTGTTGTCATTGTTTTTATTGTTCTTATGCTTTTTTTTTGCCTGTTCATACTTTTCCCTGTTCGTACTGTTATGTGAACTTGACTATGCTATGTACCTTTAAATCTTTTATGAAAATTGTTTACACTTTCATCTACCCAAAATTTTTAGTCTTTTGTAGTATTTAGTAAACTTATTGAAGATATTTTATATATGTTAAGTTATAATGTTAATGTTAATGTTAGCTTTAGCCTGCTTTGTCGACAGAATTCTATTCTTGATAATAAAGTACATTATTGATTGATTGATTGATTGTTATATTACTACTGAAAATATTACCTACATAAAATTGTTATAGGTATTTTGAAAATGATTAGCCCAAAAAAATTGACATAAAAACGTGGGATAGGTACACCCTCTATACAAAATCGTTCAGGGGTGCGATTTTCGAAAGCATTCGAGTACATTTCGTACACGAAATTTGACTGACAGCAATGTAAATTAAATGGGGAGCATTCGAAATCGTATCAAATTTCGTATGCGAGAATATTCGAAAATAAGAGCCCAGATTTACAGTTAATGTTCACTACAACTTACAAGCATTTGTTTGTGAAAAAAATATTCCTTTCTCTCGATAATTTTTGTCCAAACCCCAAAAATTAGTTCAGTGATCACCTAATCAAAATCACATATTAAATTTTTCAAACTCCCTGTATCCTCGCCTGTATCTCAAAAACTAATGATAGAATTAATTTGTGCCTATGGACTCTTTTGATCAGGACTTTAGGAAAAACAACATACCAAAATTTCATCAAATTTGACCGGGCACCAAAATCCCATAAGATGTGTGTGTGGTGTTTTAGGAAAAAATAAAAATTTCCTTCCGATTGTTCACCTTCAAGGGGCAAACCACCTAGGAATTTTTTGCCAAAACTGTGGGGAATTTAGAGACATTTGTGGGGAATTTGAAGGAATTCATTCGAAATTAAGAGAAATATGAGAAATTGGGGGAATTTATTGGTTTTAACCTCAGTTTTAACACTGAGCGTAATAAAAATAGAAAAATACATTTCTTATCACAAACAGTTTTGGGGATTTCTAGGCAAATTGTAACAAGCATTTGCAGGAAATTTGCGAGCAGTTTCTAGGAATTTGTAGGGAATTTGTAGGAATTTGCGGTAAGTTTGAGGAATTGTTTGCACAAATTCTGGGGGGTAGTTTGCCCCTTGATTTATTATTATTATTATATTCTAGATAACTTACTTTGTAATCTAACAGCTCTCCTACATCCATAATTTTTGATTTTAATTCAAAATTAGGAAAATTGAAAATATTTATGGTAAATAATTGTTTTTATTTTGTTTGACAGGGGAATAAGGTTAGGTTAGGTTGGCGGAATTCGGAAATGCTGTTCCGATTAACCGTTCATCTCTGTCTTTTTTCAATCGTGTTCATTAAAGAAAGATAAAAGCAAACAAGCCTACCCCGAAAAGGGCAATTGACGTAAAACAACTGTCATATTTGTCAAAAACAATAATAATAAAAATAATTATAAAAAACAAACAAAAATTTTGTGAAAAGGATTCAAGAGCCACGCAGAAAATACACAAAACAAGGTCTGTATTGAACAAAAATAATTATCAATAAATCGTGTCAAAGAACGTCATTCAGCTAAAAATCCAGTCACGCGATTTACAAATAATAATCTATAATAAAATAGATTTGTTTCCGGTGCCAGTCACAGCCAGGGACATTATTTTTTCGATATTCCCAAATTGTTGCCCTCTTTTCTTCATATACAAGTGTTGTTTTAGTATGGTAGACGTTAAAGACGATATGATGAACGAGGACACTGAATCTTATGGAAGTGCCAATGCAGCTGACCCCAAAAACGTACAAGAACTTACACAATATGTAAGTATCATTTTGTTTATTGTTTTTCTAGATGTTTACAATGTTGTAGTAAAAATAGATTATAATTATCTTCTATTTGGGCCCCATTGGCTATTGGGTTTCAGCCTTATTCTTCTACATAATAGACTTATAGCATTTTAACATTAGATTAGGGCTTAAATAGACACCAAGAAACACCATAAAGTTATTTGTATTATTATTCAGGTCCAAAGTCTGCTCCAAACAATCCAAGACAAATTCCAAAATATGTCGGATCAAATTCTGACTCGGATTGATGAAATGGGCACTCGCATAGACGATCTAGAAAAAAACATTGGCGATTTAATGACGCACGCCGGAGTGGAAGGACCAGACAAATAAGATTTTTTTTCTCGCCATATCAAATTTAAGCTGTATTAATTTTTTTTGGGTACTCAACAAGTCAGCAAAATAACTGATTTGTTTGTATTTTTAATATTTATTAAGCACAGAGAATGCCTGATACACTCTTTGTAATAAAGCATTTTTATGCACTCATTTTGTGAAAGTTTTATTAAAAATTAAAATTACAATATAATTAAATTACATTTTTTTAGCACTTCTCCTTACAACAACAGGTGACTTTATATTATCATTAGACTCATCGTCACTATCAATTGAATGCTCCTCACTTTGAGAAGCATCTTCTTCTGTCTCTGAAATACTGCGCCTTATAGAATCCAAATTTTCTTCGCTTTTGTTCAACTTCTCTCTAGAACGACTACTTTTGTTTTGAGAATTCGAAAATATTGCTCCTAGAGATTGACTGGAACGAAATAAGGAGCTTGGAGAATGACGGTGGATTGTTCCAGGCAAACGAAGAGATTTTTTGAATTCCTAAAGCAAAATATGTATGCATTAATACATACATTAATCAATTTAGGCTTAAGTTTAGTTACCAGATCTAGTTTTCCTCTTGCAGATTGAAAGTCCTTCAATAAAACAGCCATATTTATAATATGTAGGTACTTCCAAATTTTTTATAAATTTAAATGAAACATAAAACTTACCTCTAAATCAGATTCTTCATCAATAGCATCTACAAGCGAATAAGCCTTTGTCATTTCTTCTAAGGCCCTTGCATGGTAACCCATTTCAATGCTGATAAAATCTAGCAAAATTGACTTTAAATCGTGAAGCTTTTGTCGTTCGAAAGTGGTCGCTTTTTCTTCAATATTGTGAACCGTTTTAGAGAGTTCAGCAGTTGCTTTAACTAATTCAGTTTCAGCTTGCATCTAAAAATAAGCAATTTTCAATGTCTGAAATTAGATAAAAAATTATACTGACAATTTGCTGTCTATTCCTGGGATTTCTATCTCTAATCCTATCCAACTGACGTTTTCTTTGAACTTCTTTGTCCCTGGCAGCAAAAATATCTTTAATTTCTTCTTTGACTTTTTTGCAAACGTCTTCATATCTTGAAAATTCTCCAACAACTAAAATTATTCAATTTGAAAATACATAATTATTATTGTTTTTGAAATAGTTACCTTTTAATTCTAAGGACTGTGTTCTAGCATCACCGTAATCGCTCAAAGTTGATATGGAATCTGCAAAACTTTCCAATCCAACCGAGAGGGATTTGTTAATGTTTTCGTTGGCTGAAAATGCCAGAACCGTTTTGGAAACTTCGTCGCCTTTGTCGCGGATTCTTGCAGTTTTCCTAGCATATTGTCCAAAAACGTCACATAAATCCGCTAAATGTTTTTCTACCAGCTGGATGCGGTCTTGAAGAAATCGAGCTTCTTCTTCACTATGATAAACAGTAATAAGTTAGTGTAGAAAGCAAAACGACTCTTCAGAGTGAGGCATTTTGAAAAGCTTTTAGAAGAATAATCGAGAAATTTCAGAACCAATTTAGAAAAACTAGAAATATAATTATGAGGTATTTTCCAACTTAATACCAAAGAAAGTTGGAAAATTCACGTTAAATCAAATTTGAAAAATCCTGAAAAATACTTCGGAGTATGAGATCGATTTCAAACTTTTAGGATTTTTTAAATAGAATGTTTTCATCGAACAAGGCAAATTTGAAGTCAATCTGAAGCTCAGAAATAAAATTATGAGGTTTTTTCAAACTCAATACCTACTAAAAAAAGTTGGAAAATTCACGTTAAATCACTTTTGAAAAATCCTGAAAAATACTTCCGAGTATCAGATCGACTTGAAACTTTCAGGATTCATTAACCAGGATGTTTTCATCAAACAGCGTAAATTTGAAGTCAATTTGAAGCTCAGAAATAAAATTATGAGGCTTTTTCCAACTTGATACCAGAAAAAAATTGGAAAATTCACGTTAAATCAACTTTGAAAAACTCTGAAAAATACTTTGGAATATGGAACAAAATTGATTTTCATTTGTAAATTCCCTAACAGCGGTTTTAATGAAATCGAAAAAATGTTGAAAACTGGTTGCTTCAAACCGTAAATAAGATGCAAGTTCAAGGTTCTGTATTCTTATCTGACTCAGTTCTTTGCAATATTTATGCAAAAATAACGTATTTAAACTAAAGTTACACCTGCAACATATTGAAAAATTAAAATGTATACCGCTAATTATTCCTTTGTAATAGTGATTTGTTTTATTAAAGTTATATTTTGTGATTCATGTGATAATATCAGCGTCCCAGTGTACGTGAACCGGATTTCTGAAAAAATTGAAGGCTGTATTAATAAAGACTCATTTCCGAATAAAATCGTAAACTCTATCGATATAGATTGCGAGAGTGCATCTATACAAATTTTACCAGCTAATTTTGTAGCTGATTTGAATCGACTCAATGAGCTTCTAATTCAAGGATGTTCATTGAAAACCATCCAACCAGGAGCCTTTTTTAATCTACCTAAAATCACCGATATGGATTTTTCGGTAAATGAACTGAGAAACATTCAAGCTGGTGTTTTTAGTTTAATACCCGCTATTAAATATATGAATTTGTCCAGGAATTTTATAGTTTTTGTTGAAGATGATGCCTTTAGCCATTTACCCAATTTGGAAGATTTGGATTTGAGCTTCAATCGACTTAAGACTCTTAGTAAATCTTGGTTTACTAATACATTGAGAATTGAGGAGTTTTATGTGAATAATAATGAAATTAGTGCAATACCAGAGAATATGTTTGCTGGATGGCAGCAAATACGTTTAATTAATTTCAATTATAATCAACTAGTTAATATAAGTGACAAGGTATTTAGTGGAACAATAGAATCTATTACTTTTCACCATAATTTGTTAACTTCTATTAATATTGAGGCTTTTTCTGAAGACATTTCAATTGACCAATTTGACA
The DNA here is from genome assembly GCA_917834065.1 of Ceutorhynchus assimilis. Taxonomy (NCBI): domain Eukaryota; kingdom Metazoa; phylum Arthropoda; class Insecta; order Coleoptera; family Curculionidae; genus Ceutorhynchus; species Ceutorhynchus assimilis. The sequence goes on from OU892281.1 coordinate 15,311,021, forward strand.
TTAGTAATAACTACATTTCCAATCTATCTCCAATGCTTTTTGACCGAATAACAGTCAAAAACTTTCAAATGTATGGCAACCCAATGGAATGTACATGTTTATATAAAATCGAACAAACATTGCAGAAAAAAGGAGTTAATGTTGAAGTGCCAAAACTTAGCAATTCCGATAGAAACTGTCAGAATGTTGATGTTTCAGTGCCGATGTGCGGTGTATCTCTTAAAAATGAATTTTGTAATGCCACAGCAGATGATAATGGAGTTATTAGTGGAGTTACGAAATATTTGAGGGAATTAGGGTTTAGAGATTTAAGAGACTGGTATGAGAAATGTATATAAATTTCGGAAATATGCAGAGCTCAAATTTTGCAATCAAATAATAGGATTTTGGACTTTAGAAAAGTCATGTAAAGTTTGAAAGAATAAAGTACCTACATGAAAATTTTCAGTTTTTGAGATATTGAGAAAAAACATTTCTACAGGCCTTTTGAAAGGGGGGGGGGGCAGTTTAAGTTAAAGTAAGCCAGATGATTGGGTTAGTTTTGGCAGCACATTGTGCAAGATACGGGTTTTCGAAAAAATGGTCCATAAAAATATGAGAATAAGGTGATTTCAAATAGGTAGGTACAGGGTGTTTTTTTATGTATTGACACCCCACCTACAGCCTTTACCTTTACAGGTAAAAGAAAGGTGTAAATACAAAAGTTGTTCTGGCTGAATTTTTAGAAACCATGGTCAAAAACAAAATTTGAATGTCAGAAATGTGAAATTTTGCATGCTTCTAGCTTTTTTCAAATAGGATGCCCTATATTTCATTCTATATTCTTGAAGAGCACAATACCTCGATTCCAAAACTATATAATTTGTCTATATTTGATTGAACAGTCTCTCATATATTCGGCTCCAAAAATTGTACAAATACTATCCTACTACTGATTTTGTGAACCATTCTACTTATACAGGTGAAAGTTGCAACGGCTCAACCAAATATAGACAAACTATATAGTTTTGGAGTCGGGAAATTGTGCTCTTCAAGAATATAGGACCAAATATAAGGCATCCCATTTGAAAAAAGCTGAAAGCATGCAACATTTCACATTTCTGAGATTCAATTTTTATTTCTGACCATGGATTCTAAAAATTTAGCCAATGATACTGTAAAACTTTTGTATTTACACCTTTCATCTACTTGTAAAGGTGAAGGCTGTAGGTGGGGTGTCAATATATAAAAGGACACCCTGTACTTGAACAATAACTTATTATATAAAGTCAGAATTTGTAAGATAGTCCATTTTTTGTCAATTGGCCTTTTAACAGGAATTAGTAATCTTACTTTTCCAAACTAGTAATATACCGGGGTTTTTCAAAACCCGCTCACCCCTATAACTTTTTTATTTTTTCAAATAAACAAATGAAAATTTATAAGATTATGATTATTCACTTTTTGTTAATTTGCCTCTCAACAGGAATTAGTAATGTTACTTTACCAAACTAGTAACATAATGTGACAAGTTATTCAAGTACAAATGAGTGAATTGTTGCGGAACTTATGGGTGGACCTCTGCGGGACGAGCGCAGCGAGTTCCATCTACTCAACAATATGTTTTTCAATTACGATACTAAACTGACTCACTCAAATGTGCGTTATTCTCATTTAAAAATTACACGTTTCAGGTGATTGTCTTATTTAAACAGTTCAACAGTATATTGGTGAGTAGATGGCTGCGGAACTCGCTGCGCTCGTCCCGCAGAGGTCCACCCATAAGTTCCGCAATAATCCACTTATTTGTACAGGGTGTTTTTTTATATATTGACACCCCACCTACAGCCTTCACCTTCACAGGTAGAAGAAAGGTGTAAATACAAAAGTTGTACAATTTTGGCTGAATTTTTAGAAACCATGGTCAGAAACAAAATTTGAATGTCAGAAATGTGAAATTTTGCATGCTTCCAGCTTTTTTCAAATGGGATGCCCTATATTTCATTCTATATTCTTGAAGAGCACAATGCACGGATCTATATTTGATTGAGCAATCTCTCATATATTTGGCTCCAAAAATTGTAAAAATACTATCCTACTACTGATTTTGTGAACCATTCTACCAGGTGAAAGCTGCAGGTAAAATTTGAGGGACTTGGTTTCTCTGATAGTATTTTTAAAGTTTTTAGAACCAAATTTGTTAGAGACGGCTCAACCAAATATAGACAAACTATATAGTTTTTGAATCGGGAAATTGTGTTCTTCAAGAATATAGAACCAAATACATAGTGCATTCCATTTGAAAAAAGCTGAAAGCATGCAATATTTTACATTTCTGACATTCAATTTTTGTTTTTGACCATGGATTTTAAAAATTTAGCCAATATTGTACAACTTTTGTATTTACACCTTTCATCTATCTATAAAGGTACAGGGGGGGTTTATTTGAATTGTGCAATTCAAATTCGTCTGACTAAGTCGCATTATTTAGCATTGAAATACCGGCAAAAATTACGACTTAGTCAGACGTATTTGAATTGCACATTTCAAATAAACCCCCCCAGGCTGTAGGTGGGATGTCAATATATAAAAAAACACCCTGTACATAATCTTATTGATGAATTTTTTTTTTATCTCCCAAGGTCTTGTAATTTAAATAAAATATTTAATCAGGACTTATGTTATTTTCGATACAAGATTTTGTTGAAAATATTTACTCATACTTGAAATATAAAAATGATATCTCTATTTTAAGGCCTAATGGATGCACTGGGCCCCTAAGCAAATATCACAAATCGGCTCCCTTACCCTTGTAATGAAAAAAGATAAGATTTTTTGTACTTGATAATTTGTCGTTTAATAAACCGTTGAACTGATATCAAATAAAATAAAATGATGAATCCAAAGCAACAAAACCAACAATAGTATATTATTTACCTACTACTCAAAAGTCTCTCCTTCTGGGTTTTATTAATGGCAAATTGTTCAATTAAAAGAGCCAATAAGAAGCTGAGAAGAAGAAATTTTGATTATTATCAACTCTGAACTGCTAATGAATAATCGAAATTTTGATTATAATCGGCTCTCGAGCCTTGAATGCCCTTAAAACAATTCTTCAGGGAATCCAGAGTTGATAAAAGTTCAAAATTTGACTATAACCGGCTCTTGATTGGCTCTAGGAAGGTTTTCCAAAGAATCAAGAGCCGGTAATAGTTCAAATTTTGATCATCTGTGGCTCTTGATCCATGGGATAATTTTTTAGAGTCAATTAGAAGCTGCGGGAGAATAAATTTTGATTAAGAGCTGCTAATGATCATTCGAAATTTGGATTATTATCGCCTCTTGAGCTTTGAATGCCCTTAGAGAAATTCTCTTGCGAATTTGGTTGGTAAAAGTTCAAATTTTGACTATAACCGGCTCTTGGAAGGGTTTCCAAAGAATCAAGAGCCGGCAATAGTTCAAATTTTGATTATCTGTGGCTCCTTTATCTATTGGATAATTTTTCTGAAGCAACTAAATACTCAATATTTAATATCTATATTGGAAGCTGTGCTATGTCTGATAGGCAAAATAAAAAGATCGTGCTGACTTATGGAATTTCTCAAATAATTTTTCAATATTTTTAATTTACTAAATGACCTTTCAGTGGTGGCAACTGGAAGGTATCTGCTAGTTAGGTATATCGATCCATATCGGTCAAAAAAATGTTTGTACTAAAGGGACGCATCACTTATAACTGCTTACGCATATCGCTGCCACTGACCTGACTAATCGCAAAACAAATTGGGATACAGACAGCAAAAAACACAAAATCTCTAATGCAAATGATATAATCACTTTTCCATTTATTGATTTAATTGTAAATGAGTCTTCATAAAAAAAAAACAGATAAAATATAATTATGCACTTATATACAAATATTTAAAAAAAAAAGTGTATATAAAAAGGTATAATCTCTGAAGTAAATTAATTAGTTAAATAGGAAAAATATTTACCAATTGCTTTTGGGGCGAAAGGAGTTCAACATTTTTGTTTTCTTTGTTCCTGACAAGATGTGAAATAAAAAGTCAGCCTGAAGTTTTTTGAATACAAACAAACGCAATAATACCAACCTGAGGAAGTCAATCAATTAATCAATACAAAATACAAACATTATATTTTTTCTTTTTGAAAAAGGGCATCCATGCATGAAATCCTATAATTTATTACAAAAATAATGCATGATACAATAATTACACATCTTATCATTTATAAAAATACTTATGAACAATCAAGGAAAAAAACACAATAAAAAAAATTATCCTACGACTACTATTCAATAACTGCAAAAGAGCTACCAGTACAAGCAAAACCGTATTTGACATTTTTCTGGCTTAAAATTTGAGTAGGTACTTTAACATCCTTTTTATCTCCAGTACCACAGCTACCGTGCTCGTTCCAACCCCAAGAATAAAGTTTGTTGTCTTTTGTCAATGCCAAATTATGCTCAGATCCAACACTCAGTTGCTTAACATCGCTTAAAGTAGGTACTTTTTCTGGTTTGTATGGCACATCCCTCTCATCTCCCAGTTGACCATAGGTGGGTCTACCCCAAGTGAAAACTTCACCCGTGACTGTAAGAGCAGCACTGTGAGTCCAACCAGCATATACATCTTGGAGACCTTCATGATGAAAGGCTTCCAAAGGTACAAAACTGCTGCCTACATTAGGATCAACTCCTAATTGGCCAAACTTGTTTTCACCCCAACTAAGTACAGTGCCATTATCCTTTAAGGCCAAAGTATGATGTTGCCCACTAGCTACACTAATAATTTGTTCCATATCAGGAACTCTTGTTATACTCAAATAGTTGTTGTCATCAAAATCATCTCCCAACCCCAATTGCCCTTTGGCTCCAGTGCCAGCAACTAAAAGACCTCCTTCTTTAGTTATCATAGCTGAATGTCTCAAGCCACAGCTGACTTTTTTGAAACCAGTTGCCAATTTTTGAGACACTTGCAGCCGCGAAGGGATTCCTGTACATGTTATACTTTTCGATAGCCCCAATTGAGTAAACTGGTTGTTACCCCAAACAAATTGCTTGCCACATTCGGACACGGCAGCACTAAAATCCCAGCCGCACGATATTTGCACTATTTTGAACTCTTTCAAGATTCCTATCTGGGTGAATCTGAGAGTATCGTCTGACAGACCCAGCTGGCCTTTGGAATTCCAGCCGCAGCAATAAACACGGCCGCTGGTGTCCAAAATGAGCGTGTGCCCCGCACCAGCTGATATCGATACGATATCTTGGGGTTTAAGATCGCTCCCTTTCAGATTTACTTCTTTAGGAGTGATTTCTTCTTCCGACTTATGGCCCAAGCCTAATTGGCCATAGCTGTTGGCGCCCTGGAGGTAATTGGGTAAAATCGTTAAAAAATTAGGGTTTTAGGATTGGAATAACTTACCCAAGCGTACAATGTCATGGTAGAATGGGAAAAAATCGGAGAAAATCCGTTTTGAATGTGAAAAATATGCACGCGTCCCTTTTGCTTTTGTAAGAAAAAATAGCAAGGTTAGGTTGGTTAAAAATGACAAAAAAAAATTGACAAGTTGGAATTTTGGAAAATAAATTTACCAGTTGACTTGGCAGAGGGTTCTATCGAAGTCGAACGAAAATTAAATTGAAATTTGTCCAGCAAATCTGTGGGAAAATTGGAAAACGCACAAAAACATTTAAAATTGACTTCCTAGGGATTTTTGACTTCACTTCAGGGGAAAACGTAGATGTCACAATTTTTCAAGAAAAGTTGACAAGACAACCAACCATACATCGATGTTTATGAAATATCGATACTTATCTTACATCGATGTTGGATTTTTCAATATCGAACATTAACGATATAAAAATAAAAATGATTCACTATTTCGACTGTATAGGTTTACGTTGCCATGGAATAGAAATTGGAAATAGGTGAAAAATTTGCATCTTTTGTGATTTATAATTTACCAGTGAACTTGGAAGGGAGTTTTGAATTTTCATAAACATCAGAAAATTACGAAAACGCACTTTTGAACTTCACAGTAAGGAATTTCAATTTTGACACGAAAATCGATATCGACTTTCAATTTTTGAAATGTATTTTGAAACCAATCAAGTTTTTCTTTTAAAATAGCCCTGTTCGGACGGGTTTGAAAAAAGAACGGTTCTATTTAGAACGTTTCAAAACAATCGCACAGTTTATTATTGAAAGCCAAATACTACCCAAATCGTATCACAGTCAATCTTAAACTTAAAAACTACTAACTAATCTCTTTGTCCGAATAAAGCAGTCTTCTGGAAATTTTAGGCATGGATTCTGTATACCATGGCGAAAGCGGATCGCGACACTGCCCTCCTCCTAAGGTTGATCGTCCCGATCTACTTCACGCCCAAGATATTTCGTCAATCTGTCCAGATGTACACCTTTCATCTCACTCCTGGTGTTGCGCTGAACTCGATAAACCAAATCATTGATTCTCTTGACTATTCTGTAGGATCCTTCCCATGCTGAAGACAATTTCAGCGACACTCCTTTCTTTCTTCTTGGATTTATACAGCCATACTAGATCACCTTCTTGAAATCTGGCTGAATTGGCTTTCAAGTCGTATCTGGTCTTCATTCGGTCACTGGCCAACTGAATATGCTCCCGAGCAAAATCAAAATCATGTATCCCCAGAAGTCGTGCCCTTACTTCGTCGGCTTAATCTCGAATCTATGTTTGTTCTTCTTCAGGTATTCCAAACATCAGATCACAAATTAACCTGATTTCCCTTCCAAAAACGATTCTAACTGGACTTTCACCTGTTAACTCGTGAACAGCTGCTCTGTAAGCCATTAAAAATAGAGGCAACTGTTTGTCCCAATCTCGCTGCCCGCTGGTTCTTTGCGACCACTTTTGTCATAGAGGTTTTATTGAATCGTTCTAGCATGCCATCAGACTGTGGATGTAAAGGTTTTGTCCTTGTCTTACTTACGATGCCCATGATCTCACAAATTTTCTTAAAGATGGCAGATTCGAAGTTTCGTCCCTGATCTGAATGCAACTCTATGGCACACCATGACCGTCATGACGACTGAAAACTTCGTCTACTAGCACCTGATGGGCAATCGCGATTGCTTCTTGATTGGGAATAGCGAAAACTTCTGGCCATTTACTGAAGTAATCCATGAAGATGTATTTGTTAGCACGCTCTGACTCAGGGAACGGTCCGTTTTTAACGTCTTCAGGTCTTCATGATAGTGAACCCAGTAAAAACGTTCCCGAATTTTGTCCAAAGTCTTGTTAACTGGAAAATGTGCCCCTGATAAGTTCCGTCATGTATTTCTTTCAATACATCTTCTACTTGATCTTTTGGAATAACCAGTTGGCTCTTAGTAGATTTTCCATCGGCGCTTTCCCAAATTCTTTTCAGTTAACCATTTTCTACGGCCAGAGAGTTCCACTGACCCCACAACGCCTTGTAAATCAAACTCTTGTTCGACACTTCCCTCCATTACTGGCCTACATTTATCATTTTCTTTAAGATGTAGAAATTGCTCGATGTCCTGGTCTGCTTCTTGATTTGCTCTCATTTGTTTGATAGTTTAATAGTCCAATTTATCATCAACGATCAGAACCGTTCTCCTCACAGCCGGACCGCGTGTTTTCCTCATGCATGCCGATTCTTTGACAATGCTTGCAGTTTTCTTTGCATGGCCATCTAGACAGAGCGTCAGCATTTTTATGCAGGTTTCTAGGTCGATGTTTAATTTGGAAACCACATTGCTGCAATTTCTCAATCCATCCAGCAAACTGTCCCTCGGGAGTTTTAATTTCTAAAAGCCATTTGAGAGCCGCGTGATCTGTTCGAATTAGAAACTTATTACGTTCGTAGGGATACTTATGAAAATGGTCGACTGCTTTTACTAGGCAAGTAACTCTCTTCTGGGGGCCGATTCTCGAGCCAGAGAGTAGAGCTCGCCGAGAGAACACATTTTGCGTCTTTATCATTCTTCTTTACTTTTCGATTACGTTGACAAGGACAAAACATTCGTTCTATCGGGGAGCTCTATACATCCTTAAACGAGAATCAGGCTCCTGGTGACACAATAGTTTCGTTCCTGCTTTGATAATAAGGTTCTGCTGTAGTAGGTAGGTACGTACTCTACGACATGCTCTTGTGAATTTTGGGTTTGTAAAAGGACAGCTCCAATACTTATGTTGTTTGCCCTCAGTTCATGTTTGTCGCGTGGTTCTGGCCAATCCCTGACAGCATCTATCTTTCCTTCCATAACTTGTATGCCATCTTCAGATACCACGTGACTTTAGGAATTCCACTTTTTTTGAAATATAAAACACATTTGGATCTCAAACGTAGCGGTAGCATTATTACACAATCCGAAAGGCATTACATATGAAGTTAGTAAGAAGGTTTGGAATGGGCTTTATTGCGTCATTCCATTGATTCCAGAATGAGATACCGCAAAGGGCAGAAAATCTATTGGATCTCCCGGATCTCTCACTCTAACCCTGTGAGATAAAGCTAGAGTAGAAATCAAACGAGAAGAAGCCACACGGGTTATTGTTTGTCTCACTTTAAATGGTAGGGACGCTTTCTTTGTCAGCGCTGATGACAGTGGCATCTTCTCGTTTGATTTTTACTCTAGTAAGGGCAGAAAATCTCACGGATCTCTTCCGTTCTCTAACTCTAAATTATGCTGGCCGCAAATATACGTATTGGGTACCTAGATAGGCAAGGCTCATTCCAAACCTTCTTACTACTTCATTGGTATACAGTCAGTTCCAAGGTAATTTACACTACAGTGACTATTTACACGATCGGTTGTCTCCTCGGTTGTCTCTTTTGGTGATTGTCACTGCTTACACTGACTCACTATTCTAGTGTTCACGTGTCCATACACTAGCCGTGTTCGTTTTTGTCATCTTTTTCGTCGATTTGCTCCGAAATTTTGACAACCACGTGATCTGTAAATTGAAACTGTCTAATTCAGTCACGTGTTTGTCAAAATTTCAGAGCAAATCGACGAAAAAGATGACAAAAACGAACACGGCCACTAGTGTCCGCAGTAGTCCGCACTCTTCTGCAATCGGATTTCACTTTGCAGTCCTCGAATAGGCTCGTTCAGTGAAATTTCATTAACGACGTTTTTGTACATTTTCATGGAGTATTAGTATTAGGTAGGTACTCACATATAGCACATAAAAAAAAATCCAGCTTAATTGGATCAATATTTAAAAAATTACGTGTCTTTAACGGCCGAATTTATAGTCGCTCCTTGAAGGTTCCTCAGACCTTAAGGAGGCCTTGAACGTTTAGAATTGACATGACAAACTCTTCAAATAGTAGCAAGTGTCCATTCTAAACTCACGACTTTCAAGGAAGACCCAAGGAACGACTATAAATTTGGCCCTAAATATTAAAACATTTTCCTCAGAAATTCACCGCTGAGAGATTCATTATGAACTCGACAAACCAAACATTCAACTCACAATCTACAAAAATCGTACTGAAAACTACCGTTTGTTGATTGTTGAAAATGACAAAAATGCATGGCAACTTACTGCACCCCACATCAAACCACCATACATTTTAAACAACAAGCAACACAACCAAACTTTCACACCAAAGTGTTCCAAGATGCACCAGAAAAATCTTGTTGTAACCGGACTTAGGGTCGGTTTCTCTATAGCGAGTAACCTCCGGGTTGGTTTCAATTCTAGGGTAAGCGTGTCCAGTTGCTATATGTTTACCCTGGACTTATGCTCAACCCGGGGGTAACTCGCTATTGAGAAACCCTATCATCTAACTTTTACCGGAATTTTTTGACAGCTACCGGTTTATTTACCCGGTCAATTTATCGGTGAAATTTGGAAAGTGCCCTATGACGTCATCTCTCGAGTCGAGACAGGGTAAAGACCGTCACACACGGTTTTGCACAATAAATGTCAACTGATTTTCTTTCTACTGACAGTTTGCGGAACTAAACTTGTCTAAACGTGTCATTACTTCACTAAACTCAAACAACTTAACTCTTTACAACTCTCACAAAATTCACTATCTAAAGGCAGATCTGCAAAAGAAGACTTTTCTACAATTTTCCCTTAGCAGTTTTTTTTTTCCATTTTAGCAAGACACCACAAAAAACTTGAACAAAACATCAAGCAGCTAAAAAACGAATAGATTGCAAGATCGGACCATGATAGGATGCAGGATCGGAGTCGGGTGGAAGTGGGAATGGGCACGTGCCGGAAAGCTGTGAACGACGTTGTTTGAAGTGTAGTAGGTACCATTCCCTTCTCAGACACTCGTCACTCCTCCGATTGAATGATCGGAGTCGGATCGGAAGGATGCATGATATGTGTGACCTGGCCTTTACCCGGAGCTGCTCACTATAGTTATATTCCTTTCGCCCCTAGGAAAAGCACCGGAACAGCTCCAAGGGTGCGTTCACCAATTATTCATGGCTGGTGTGCACTTGGTGTGACGCCCAGGATGATTTCGAACGCACTCCAGGGGTTACGCGCTTATTAGGCCCGGTATTCATAGTCGCGTGCTTGGCTCAAGCTCCGATTTTTGCCTGTTGTGAGCATCGTTCCGTGCTGTTTGGAAACGTAAATATGGCGTCAAGTCGTACTTGAGCCAAGACGCAACCTTGAGCATCGACTATGAATACGGGCCAGTGCTCAAGCCCGAACTCAATCATTTGAATGCACGAAAGCCAGCGCATCTGCTCCTTTCAAATCGACTAACACCGGAGCGAGTAGCTCTACTTGTGTTTTAAGCCTTTGAAAGCAATACAACTAATAGTCCAGGAGGTGGCGCCAAAAACATGCAAGAGTTTTCGCAAGGCGGATATTTTTAAAATAGGTCGTACTTTAGTGCTAGAATGCTAGTGTACAGTCAGCACTCACAGTTCCGGGACAGCTGGCTCTGGGACGCGGGCAAAGTTGTGATTTTAAGAAGCATCTAAACTGTTTTCTCAAAGCTCAAAATTTATAGAAATTTTGCACATTATCTGTTTGAAGGTCACAGATAACGTATGTAAATCGTCAGACGTCTAGTTCGTTGCAAAAAGGGGGTCAGACGTCCTCAAAGTTTTTATTTTATGGCATTTTCTTCAACTATATTTGTCAAATACCTGCAAAAATATATTTTGACAGGACACCGAAGAAAATGCCATAAAATAAAAACTTTGAGGACGTCTGACCCCCTTTTTGCAACGAACTAGACGTCTGACGATTTACATACGTTATCTGTGACCTTCAAACAGATAATGTGCAAAATTTCTATAAATTTTGAGCTTTGAGAACACAGTTTAGATGCTTCTCAAAATTACAACTTTGCCCGCATCCCAGAGCCAGCTGTCCCGGAACTGTGAGTGCTGACTGTACACTAGCATTCTAGCACTAAAGTACGACCTATTTTGAAAATATCCGCCTTGCGAAAACTCTTGCATGTTTTTGACGCCAGCTCCCCAACTATAATGTCAAAAGCTTGAACGTTCCTTTTAAAAGTACGTTAAGCACTCGAGTCGCTCATAGTGCATCCCCCTTACCCCTGCACCAAATTTGCATGGTGGGGGGGTGGTGCAAGAAGCCCTTAGGTAATGTTAAGGTACGGTTTGTTATGCTCGTATATATTACATCTGTGTATTTTCCCGTGTATTTATTCATGTAGTTCAGGGTGACAACCGAAAAACTTCAAACGCAACATAAATCAGCATTATGAAAAACGAAATAATGGTGGCACCCTGAACTACTTGATTAAATACACGAAAAAATACACAGATGTAATACGGGCATTAGGATAGTACGCGACGCACAACTGACAACGTAAACGTCGCCATTGGTTCAGGTATCGAGGAGCCCTAGAGCGACCCGTTCGGAACACTAGAGGTACTCGCTCCGGTGTTAGTGGCCCCATTTGAAAGGAACAGATGCGCTGGCTTTCATGAATTTAAATGGTTTACTTCGGGCTTGAGTACTCAGATGCAACAAACACTTTTCGAAAGGAATAAACGCGTAAAGCCCCGGAGCTGTTCCGGAGCTCCTCATAGGTGTGAAAGGAATACAACTTATGTTGAAATGTTGACCCTGGGCTGGAATCACGACAAGTAGAATTCTACTAAAATTCTACTTCATGACGTCAGGTTGCCTAGCAACCGTCATCATCGCCTGTACTGTGAGCGATAAATAGGCTTTGGGTGACGTCATGAAAGTAGAATTCTACTGGTCATGATCCCAGCCCTGGAGTTATGCTTAACCCAACCCGGGGGTGACTTGCTATTGAGAAACCGGCCCTAGTGACTTGAAACGTAATATCGATATTTATCGATTCGATATTCACATATCTTTAAAAAAACCGCCATCTCTAAGCCTTTTTTTTTTCGGTTTGCAGCACTGAATGGCGCGCTTTCAATTTTCAAACAAATATCTTGGCTCGAAGTTATAAGAACCAAATTTTTTTGGTTTAATGCTGAATTACTTCGATGAATGCTTTTCCAAATTGCAGCAAATTGTTGAATACATTATTTTTGTTCTGAATAGAAAAAAAGAAAACTCTCCGACTTTGGTTTGGATTGGTGTCTCAACACTGTAATTTTTAAAACTTTACCTTGACTTCAATAATCATTCATTGCTTATTTATAAAGCGTACAAATTGCGATTTTTACATTTGCGCGCATTTAATTTTGATAAGAAGGAAGTAAAGATAACTCGTTATAATTATCACTTCATTTCCTTTTCGAAAATTTATACAACCTACACAATTGAGCATTTTTGTTACGTTAACTTCATTAGGTATACAACAAAATTTTCATAGGATTCTTTTTAAAAAAACCATAAATTATGCATGTGTGAGCTCTCTAATTATTGTGTCTTTTTCTAATGCTTAGCTTGGAAGCGAAATAGAAATATATTCCATATAGAGAGTTGTTGAAGAAAACACTGTTGTCAAAAACAGCTGCCAGTGTCGATTTTCATTTCATATTGCAGAGAGGCTGGAAAAAGGAAAATTTAATAATTTTCAATGTTTTTCTTTTAAGAAAACACATTTTGAATTAAAATATTTGAAAACAATAAAAGTGATGACTGCTTATTATAATAAATGCATTTTCTTCAATAGCTTCTTTGAAAAAGTGAAAAAGTGTCAAGTTTCCTAATGGAAAAATCGATTTTCCAAGGATCCTGAATTAAATATCAAATCAAAAAGATGTCTGGAGTGTTTGGATACAGCCGTGAGGCTGTTAGAGTTAAAGTTAAGGTAAGTTTTACTCAAGAAAAGTGAAATTTTCCTAATTCAAATTTACATTTTTATCAATAACTTTCCAATAACTCCATAAGGAAAAAACATAATAGTACCTATATTTCCTAACTATTGCGGAAAGTGCCACTTTTCCGCACGCCATTGCAGCTGCAAGCATTCAGGTGAGGAAAAGAGACTTTTCGCACAAGTTAGGAACACTATTTTTTCTACGATATGAAAGTTAATATTTGTATCTACATACTACATACCCCCAATTTTAGATATTTTTACTTTTCCGCATTAGTGTGTGGAAAAGTACTATTCCGTACTAATATTTGTACGAGTATTTGTACTACCAATTTTAGATAGGTACTTTAACTAATACTAGTGAGGAAAAGTGGAGTTTTTTGCACGCTTATGCTCATAGAAAAAATAATAAATGCTAATATCAAATTTTTCATTTTCTCCCTATAGAAATGTGAAGGAAATCAACCAACTGAAATAAGAAAATTCAGTGTAGATCCTCAAATAACTTCATTCGAAGTTCTCCAAAGCATTTTAGCCAAAGCATTCGATTTAAAAGGCGACTTTGCTATATGCTACCGTGCCTATGATATAACTGGTCAGGAAGTTTACATGAGATTAATATCAGATTGGGATTTGGATGCTGCATTTTTAAAGTAATTTGTTCCAACATCTTCTATTCTACTTATTAAGTAAAAATAATTATTCTAGAGCATACAATACATCAGCAGCTATCAACCAAGAACCTTGCTTATGCTTGAGAGTAGACCTCAAACTCTTTGAGGAACAAATCGAGGATTGGGAGCAAAAACAAAATGTCTCAATTATCGCTCAAATTCGAACTCCTACCAGCCAAGAAGCGAAACCGTCTTCCAGGTTTCACGGGATGTTCAACCAGGTTGGAAAAACTCTCAACATGGTTCAGAAGGTTTTGAATTTTGGCGAAGATGCCAATACAAGCGTGCAACCTCTTCGAGCGCCGCTCAGCGATGGAGAGTTCAGGAAGTTCTGCGATGCTGTAGGTCAAATTGTTTATGCCAAAGAATTGAGATCTGTTATTTATTATGGAGGAATTGAACCCAGTTTGAGGTAGAGTTTAAGTCAAAACATTATGTTTTTACTAGTATCTAGTAGAAACATTGCAAAATATTTGTACTCAATTGGTTATTATTTGTATTTTCAAGGTGTCTTACCACATTCTACACTCCTACTAATGAAAAATCAAAGAAAATGAATTTCTTTTTTAATTTTATTTTTTTTATCCATTTTTTTTCACTTTGTGTAGGTATGTATCAATTTTTTCTCTATTACTTACTGATTTTGTTTCTTTCCCAATTTTTTCGCTCTATTTTCCTTTTTATTTCTTTTTTTTTTTCGTTTAGTTCTGTTCATTCCAGCCTCTAAGATTTTTTTATGTTTGCCCTCTCTAAATTAAAAACATAAAATTTTAGAGCTTAAAATAAAGAAAAGTAGGTAACAAATTAAAAGTCAAAAAATCTAAGAACGCGCTTGCAAAGTTTCAATATAATTCCTAGAAGCATACCCCCTTGATTCAAAGCTGTACATCTTTGTTAATTTCAATCCGATCTTAATGTAATTAGGCTAAAAATAAAGCCAATTAAATCCTTCACAAATCTCTACTGAGTATTTTCAATGCAGCTTCAATAGTTTCGCAGCTGCAAAGACTTAAAGCATTTCGACTTTGATTTTTATCAAGGCGAGCACATAAAAGCAAATTTTTATTTTTTTTGCTTAAATTTCAATCCTTTTTACATCCACTTGCAAAGTTACAAACCAATCCCTCAAACAATTTCCTCATAAAAAAAAAAAACGTCTGTGAATGTTGTTTTTTGAAGCTTGATTTTTCTCAAAATGACTTTGACACACATTTTGTTCCATAACCGAGCCTACAACTTTATTAATTTCAATCAGATCTTGATCTGATCGTTATTAGGCTCAAAAAAATCCTGTACAGATCTCTATTGAATAGTTTGAATGCAGTTAGTTTCAATAATTTCACTGCTGCAAAGCTTCAAATTCTTTTGACTTTCATTTTTATAAAGGTGAGCAAGCAAAAGGCAATTTCAATTTTTTTTTGTTGAATATCAATTTTTGCTCTATTCATTTGCAGAATTTCAATCCAATCCCTCAAACAATATCCTTAAGAAAAATAAAACGTTCCCCAATGTTGTTTTTAGAAATTTGATTTTTCAAATGACATACAAGCACATTTTTCCTCACAACTTTATTAATATCAGTCCGATCTTAACGTAATTAGGCTCAAAATGAGGCCAAATATGTGCTCTACAAATCCCTAGTCTGAATGCAGCTTTTAACTTTGATTCTCATGAAAACGGAGAAGAAAAAGGCAATTTTACTTTTTTCTCAAATTTCAATCCTATACCTCAAACATTTTTTTCAAAGAAAAAATAAAATGTCCTTCAATGGCATTGATGTCCCTTTTTTCCTACAACCAAAACACTCTCGTAGTCTTTTATTTAATCAGCAAATTATCCACTTTTAGAAAAGTGGTCTGGAAACATTTACTGAACGTGTATCCAGACGGCATGAACGGAAGAGAAAGGATGGATTACATAAAGAAAAAAGCCAGTGAATATGAAAAATTAAAAGAAACATGGAAACAAGCAATTGCTCAGGTAATGAGACATCTATTTTTTCATCACGTCACTTAAATTTTATGACAAAAATAGGGTGCTGTAGCTGGTGAATTAGCTTACACCACTGGAATGGTAAGGAAAGATGTCCTACGCACAGACAGGCATCATCCCTTTTACGCTGGAAGCGACGATAATCAAAATATTGCCTCATTATTTAACATATTAACTACGTAAGCAATTGCCTCATTCACCCACTATAACATTATATCAGAACTTTTTTAGTTACGCTCTAAACCATCCAAAAGTATCTTACTGTCAAGGAATGAGCGATTTAGCCTCACCCTTACTAGTAACCATGAACGATGAAGCTCACGCCTATATTTGCTTCTGCGCATTAATGCAAAGGCTTGCTACGAATTTTATGATTGATGGCATAGCAATGACTCAAAAATTCACTCATCTTGCTGAAGGCTTAATGTACTACGATCCAGAATTTTATAATTATTTAAAATTACATCAGGTAATATTCTACAAAATAATCCATCAATAATTTTATACATGATTTTTCTTAGGCTGATGATTTACTTTTCTGCTATCGTTGGCTTTTATTAGAAATGAAACGGGAATTCGCCTTTGACGATTCATTAAGAATGTTAGAAGTACTTTGGGCCTCATTACCAGCGGACCATCCTCAATTAGAACTTAAATTGTTTGATACAATGTTTCATGCTATTCCACCAAGTGCTACTCCTCCAATAAGTCCACTCGTAAGTGACCTCTTAACCATAAATTTTAACACTTAGCAAAATTTTGTTAGGTAAAGACTCCACGTGAAAACGCCTATACAAAAGTCTGCGCGCTACGCCGTCAAAGTTCGTCAATATCCTTAAGTAATTACGCTTCCAATAAAAAAATCGTACCAGTCAAGCGGCAAAATCACAGCCTAGACGAAACTATAAGTAGATGTAAAAATAATACTATAATGGAACTTAAGCTCAATAAAAACCAAAGCTTAGACGATGCAGTTTTGATAGGCAACATCAAAAGCAGTAAAAGTAATGACATAAGCCCTAGGCATGGTTAGTATCTTTAGATTTTTGCTTTAATCCATCTGTACTAATAGTTCCCTCCCAGGTACTACCAAAGACGACACGCCCCCATCTTCCCGCTCCGAGTTGAGACCCCGTTCAGTTTCTCCTCTAGAACCCAAGTCCGATTCTGCCCTAGTGCTTACTAACAATAACCGCATTATCGCGCACCAGATGGCTTTTCGATCGAAAAGTGCAAGCTTATCAGCTAGCATGTCCAATTTGATTCGTAGTACGAAAAAAGGCGGACATTTCAAAGAGTTGAAAGATAAAATAGCGGCGCATAAATTGTTTTCTTCTCTAGACAGGTTGGATGCTACGCAAATGATTAAGGAGGAAGAGGAAAGGGTGCCCAGGAAGGTTGTGAAGAATTTGAATGAGTTTTTGAATTTTGCTGGTATGAATAAGAGTAAGATTTCTGATACTGATCAGAGTCAGGCTTATTTACAGGTAATAATTTAATAAGTTGTAAGAATAAATGATGAATAAGTTTTTCAGGTCAATAACGATAAACCAAAAATCATGCTCACAAAATCAAGTTTTGACGACTCTGAAAGCTCCAGTGACAAGCCACGGAATTCGTCTACATCGAATACAATTACAACTGATGATACAGATACGTTTGACGAATACAGCCCAGACGATAGCCAAGAGTATTTTCCATTGACAACTTCAGTTACCAGAGAGTTGAGACTTGAACTAGAGAATTTAGATAGGAAAGTTTTCGGCGATAAATACGTGGACAGATTGTCTGATTCGCCTTCTAGCGAATGCGATTTGAAAACTACTACGAAAAATGAAGAATTGCAATTGGTGAGAACTGATAAAATTATTCACCTAAAGTTTTGCGTATAAAAGCGAGTTCTTTTTCTGTAGGAAAAACCTAACAGCGGTGACGTATTTATTTGGGAAAATCCTTTGCACCAAACCAGCCCTAAAAACGCTGTGCCCGAATTGCAAGACACTCCGGACGAACAAAACGACATCGACTATGACGCCCCTACAATGGTAAACGAAACGTCGGCCACCAAAACCGTAACGCCCATAAGAATAATAAATTCGACAAGCAAAATCGAAACCACCCAGAAAGTAGTAGTGAATTTGGCCGAGCCGATACCACAGCCCAGAGCCCTTGTCGCCTGTCAAAATTTCCACAACGGTACCATGACCAATTCCTGCGAAGAAGTCCAAGAAATCAAAACTTCGACTTTTCTGCCGCCGCCTCACGAATTCGGGGGCGGCAATCCGTTTTTAATGTTTCTCTGCCTCACGGTGCTACTGCAACATCGCGAACATATCATCGGGAAAAGTATGGATTACAATGAAATGGCGATGCATTTCGATAAGATGGTGCGTAAACATGATGTCACTAGGGTGCTGAATCAGGCCAGGCAAATGTACGCACGTTACATGAAACAACAAACTATTGCTCAGCATAAGATTGAGACGTTTAGGAATGAGAAGTGTTGATTGTAAAGGTGAGTGTGGGATTTTTTCTGAATTGTTATGGGGGGTTATTCTATTTTTTTCACCTTTTTCTGGCTTTTGATATCTGGAGGAATTCTCAGATTCAGTAATTTTCACAAATTTTAAATACTTGAGAATGATTACTCTTATCAGATTTCTTGTTAGGTTTCACAGTTTGAGAATTCCAACAATGACTAGAAATAGAATTGAGTAACCCTCTATGATTTATTTTTGAAAAAAATCTCTTCTAGAAAATAATCCAAAAGTCTCATGTATAGAAAATACTACATAATAGAATTGTTACTGTGATATTTTATATTCCTTATTTTTCTAGTTTTATTTCCACTTTTTATTCTGTTATTATATTTTTTTATTTTCAATTAGTAGAAACTAATTGGAAAATTTTAAGTTTGATTTTTTGTAGCATATCATCTATCCTATAAGGAAAATTCAAAGACATTATATTCAGTTCCTTGTTTTAAAATTTTTGCCTTTTGTATTCATCTATTCTCTCTGTAAATTGAGAAATATTGACTTTTGCACAATTTATTAAGTAGCAATATTGTGTATGTGAAACTGTATGTAAGAGGTATTTAATGATTGCTGCTCGTACTGTAATTTATTTTCAAAAAATCTTCCATTATTGCACTTGGTTGCAAATTAAATCGACCACTCTTGAAATGTTTTATTTTGAAACTAGTACTTATTGCATAGAAAAAACAATGAAAAATAACCCAAAGTAGGTACTGGGTGGTCCAATTTGGATACTTTTAAACGAGCTTTTAATATTAGACTGTGAGATAGAGGGGCTGTTTAGTGGAGTCATTTTTTTTTGTCTGGCATTTTGAGGGTTGAATTTGGCTACTAAGCTGATGAGAATGTGGGTGATTTTAATGCCTGCCTTCCGTTCGAAAATTTGCAGAAGAAAAAAATTGATTTACATGAAGAATTTTTTTTTAATGTTGGCCACATTCATCCCTCAAAATGTCAGACAAAAAAAAATGACTCCACTAAACCGGCCCTAGAAAAATGAACCTCCCCACTTTAAGGCTCAAATTGTACCACCCTGTACATACATAAAATAAATATGTATTGGATTAGGATGCCACTTTTATGAATGATCTGTGAAGGTCAATCATTTTTTTGATTATAATTTAGGAAACTCAAGATTTAGGTAGCACTAGGTGCTTGACTTTTTTTTATAAATGATTATTTTATTTTTGTGAACTCAATAAAATGCCTATTTAAAATATTAACAAAATTTTATTTAAAAATTTCTCACAAATAAAATACAAAAATTAAAATATTTCTTTTGTCTAAAACACCTTGGGTAGCCTTTCAAAAAAAATAAAAGATTTACAATCAACAAGGCTACCCTACATGTTAATTTATTAATAAAACTTTTATTCTCATTATCAGACCTAAACCTAGGTGCTATATTGAATAAATTAAATCTCAGTCAATAATGTTAATACAAGAGAGGACAGACATTAATAATTATTATAATTGTATAATAAAAATACAGGCTGTCCCAGCCTAGAGTGATTTGAAATGCTTATAAACCAGGTGTGCTAAAGTAAAAAAAGTTGCTGTTTTTCAACATCGAAATTCTCTACTATTTTTAATGGAACACCCTGTATATCACAACGTCAAAAAAAGAGTCATGTTGAAGGTATCCATGCACAGAACTATCCACATATCAATAAACATAGTCCTCGAAATACATATAAAACTTCAGCTGTAAAAAGTTAAAATCGAAATCCTGGTATTTTGCAAACGCATTTTTTAAAAAGTCTGGAACCGTCAAGTCAGGAGAGTAAGGTGCCCATTCTATAGGACCAGCTCCTATCCATCTTTCTCCAAATTTCATATCTAATGATTCTCTTGATATTAAAGAATAATGGGGGCTCGGACTCTGTAACCGATAGATCATTATCCTTATCGCTATGGCACTTGCTGTCTTCTTCTTTTCGAACTCAATAGAGAGGGGACGCCAATAGAGATAGAGAAAATATCTATATTCGTTACAGAGTCCCAGCAAGCATGCACAATCCTGCTGAAATGTTACACAATTGCTTCAACCATTTACTGATCCGACTCCATAAATGCGTGGAGCAGAATGGCAAACATATACAGCAATTCTTATTGCTTTATGCAGGTTGTCTTACCTTTCTATTAGACAAACATAATTTCAAAACTTTGTAAATATTCTAATAAAAAATGCGTTTGCAAAAATACCAGGATTTCGATTTCAATTTTTTTTGTGCAACCATCCGCAAAATGAGCTTTCGCGGCCGCCACACAGTCCGCGAAATTCAATTTCGCGGCCGTTGCCCTTGGTGACGGCCGCGAAACTATAAATCAAAATTTGACACTTTGACAACAACAATAAGTAAATTTTATTTCCAAATTCTTCAGAACAACATAAATTATTTAGGATAAATATTAACACTTACATGACAGTTTGCATTATTACTAATATTTACTCCTAAAGCTGAAGCAACTAATAATCCAGTGTTTTTGAATTGAACTCTCAAAACTTCCCATTTCGGCATTAAATTAGCCAATATGCTTTCAGACACCATTTTGACGTTTTGTTTGTCACACCAATTTTTTGAACTCGCAGTAACAATTTTCATATTGCCGCTTAGTTTTCCAGGTATTAACTCAGAAATAGCTGATTGAACCATATTTTTTAGCTCTGGAGGAGTGCAAGAGAGTGAAACATCTGTATCGCTGTCGGATATTTTCACGATTTTTTGAGAACCGTCAAAATTTTTTGTGTATTTGTTTACTTGCAAAATATGTCATCCATGACATCCATGGAAACGCTGTGCCACCATAGCCACCAGGTTATACATCAAACTGGTAATTAGTTCCACATGTTTGTTGAAAGGAGTACATTTTTTCTATAATTCCACATAATTTTCATGGTTGCACAAAAAATAGTGTGTATACCATGACCGCGAAACTTTTTAGCGTCCTCGAGATTATCTTGCCTCGGCCGCAAGCGGCCTCGGCGATAACTTTTCTCTACGTACGCTAAAAGGCACTTCGCGGCCTTGGTATACAAATAACTATTACTGCTAAAGCTTTATGTTTCAAGGACGATGTTTTTTGGTACATGGATACCTTGTACATGACTTTTTTTTTTGACGTTGTGATATACAGGGCGTTCCATTAAAAATATTGGAGAATTTCGATGTTGAAAAACAACATTTTTTTTACTGGCCCTGTATAAGTATCAGAAAAATTTGCAACTAACTGGAGAAAACTTTAGGCCAAGAGAAGTCGGATGGCGCAAACCGCAGGAAGCTAGCACACCTGGTTCAAAAGTTATAAGCATTTGAAATGCTGGAACACCCTGTATAACAATAAGAGCTGCCATTATTGATAAACATTTGAAAGACAATTTTGGGATTTGGTAAAAAATTGGCACACTAAAATGAGTATTTGTATATCAATTACACTAAGGTCCTGTTTATTCATCTTTAGATAAACTTTCTCGTATATACCTGCAAGATAAATTCACCGCTCTATAAATCTATTGGTTGGCGAGATAACTGGCTGACCGATGGAATTACAGATTACATACCTGACAGTTTATCAGAAAGTGAATAAACTGGCCCTAAAACCAACAAATTTGATTAGATACACTATGATAATGTTATTGCACACTGTAATTTTAAAGCGCCTATTGCAGAGACGAAAAACCCCAAAAAATTAAGTAAAACTTTGGTCTGATACCGTATTGTACCTAATAAAAATCCAAAATACCTTTGCAGGCCTCAAAAAAACAAAAAACACCCTATATGTTATTTTCCAACGCAGGAATACTGTTCATTTCCGTTTTCTTGTTACCAATCAGCTGTTCCTTTAAAATATTTTGCAGCGAAATCCTGGCTTCTCGTTCCTCGTTGAGTTGAGAGGCCAACGTCGCCACTTTGTATTCCAACACATAGTATTTGGATTCGAGCAAAGTGACGACTTCTGAAACGTTGGTTTTGGTCGAATCGGTTTTGGAACTCTCACTGGTTGCAACTGGAATTTAAAAGGAACACATCAGGTTTGTAAATAATTTACTGTATCTACACAATGAAACATTGGATAATCAATAAATCTGGCACAGACTTAAATAGTGAAAAAGTAGAATACTTACTTGTTTGTTTTTATATTTTTTAAAACAAGCATGCAAGTGACCAGTTAATTTTGTATGAAAAAGTGAAATATTAGTCACATTTAAAAAAAAATGGGTGATATTTCCATCACCAAAATGTTTTTTTTTTAGTCTTATTGTGTCAGTTAGTTTGTTTTGTGACTATTTATGATGAGTGAATATTAACCAATGTATAAGTATTCTGCTTTTTTGAAAAACGTTTGAAATGTTCTGTGTGTATTAATTGGGAAATAAACAATCTTACGATAAATTAGTAGAAAAACAAAAAGCAATGAAAACGATTAGTGAACCAATTTAATGCAGATGGCATTATCCTGCATTAATCAATCCAAACATACAAAAACACCATCGCAAGACAAAAAAAAAGGAAACACACTGCGAAGACTTGACGGTTACTCCAAATGTTTCTTGAGTTGTTTAGCGACAAAGGAGCCACAACACCAAGTGGAAGCCCTCGGAGGGCCGTGAGGTCTGTAGCGTCTCGGTTGCAACGGTTGAGGGATCAGTTCTAAACTCGATCTGTGTACGGTGGTCGGTTTTGGTAGCTGCACGTTGCCTCCAGTTAGAACCTCGGCTAGAAGGGCAAAACTATCAGAATGGAATCACCTACTTGATGAGTGATTTTGTTGGTGGTGATTCAAGTACCTTTTGCTTGCTTATTTATCTATTTGAGCCTCTATTGATAACTAGTTACTTTCCCCTAGCTATAACATCTACTAGTACAGTAAGAATTATTGATTATTAGTCCGGTATAAGCTGTTCAAAATTGGTTTCTCGTGTACCTATTTGGTATGCAAGCAAGCGGTTTTTTTTAAACCTAAATTTGTATTGTAAAGAATAACCAAGTCCAGTCGGAACGTCGACTTATGTGTCAGAGGCGTACAGTACGGGAAAATAAAATCAACTGACTTTTTGAGCGGTTTTACTTTAGAACAAGCAGACAACAAAGCTTATAATTACATGCTATCCATTCTTCAATACAAAATATGTGAACAGTATACATATTTTGTCCCGATACTGACGTTTTTGTTTTGGCAGAAAAACAAATCCTTAGTAAGTAATAATAGGGACTACCGATTACCCTGGACCGCAAACGTAATATCCATGCTCTAATGGTCAATATTTTTTTTCTCAGTAAGCAATTCTTTAATTTGGTCCCCAATATCAACAGTATCTTGAATGTAGCATTCAAATCCATTCAAAAAGTCATGAGTGGATTCAATTCCAAAATGTTGTTCCTTGACAGTTATTGAAATTTTCAAACCTAAGTATTTAGATAAATATAAAACTCATTATTCTTTCAAATTTTTTAAATTTTGGCCTGTAAATCCCGAAGTGAAATTTTGGGAGAATTTCTTTAATAAAAATGTCCGACGTCCAACACAAAACTAGATTTTTTTTTTTTTAAATATCCAATTATTACTTTTCCTTATAATAAGAATGTGAACCTCAGTGGCGTCATGACCCTACAATTTCTTTTAAATTTCTCACAACTTCCTCCAAATTCCCTATAAATTCCCCACATTTTTGGCAAAGAAGTCCTAGGTCTCACTCAATTCAAAGTACTCCTGGAAAATTAATTGAGGGAAAAGTTGAAACTTTTTGTATATAAAGAGGAAGGTTAGAAGCTCATTTTCCCAAAATTTCAAATTTTTCCAGCGAAAAATAACAACATGAAGAATCTTGGAAATCAACTCACAAAAACTGAATTAATTGAAGTTACAGTCTCGCACATTCCAAAATTTTCCTGGAAAACTAATCCAGGAAAAAATTTGAAACTTTTTGCATGTAAAGAAGAAGGTTAGAGGCGCATGAAAAATCTTAGAAATCAACCTACAAAAGTGAATTAATTGAAAATACAGTCTCACACATTTCAAAGTTTTCCTGGAAAACTAGTGAACGGAAAAATTTGAAACTTTTTGCATGTGGAGAGGAAGGATAGAGGCTCGATTTTCCATAATTTCCAATTTTTCCAGTGGAAAATAACAACATAAAGAATCTTGGAAATGAACCTACAATAACTGAATTAATTGAAAATAGCCTCACACAATTCAAAGTTTTCATGGAAAACTAGTAAAGGCAAAAATTTGAAACTTTTTGCATGTGAGGAGAAAGGTTAAAGGCTCATTTTCCCAAAATTTCAAATTTTCCCAGTGAAAAATAACAACATAAAGAATCTTGCAAATCAACCTACAATAACTGAATTAATTGAAAATACAGTCTCACACAATTTAAAGTTTTCCTGGAAAACTAGTAAAGGCAAAAATTTGAAACTTTTTGCATGTGAGGAGAAAGGTTAAAGGCTCATTTTCCCAAAATTTCAAATTTTCCCAGTGAAAAATAACAACATAAAGAATCTTGGAAATGAACCTACAATAACTGAATTAATTGAAAATACAGTCTCACACAATTCAAAGTTTTTCTGGAAAACTAGTAAAGGCAAAAGTTTGAAACTTTTTGCATGTGAGGAGGAAGGTTAAAGGCTCATTTTCCCAAAATTTCAAATTTTCCCAGTGAAAAATAACAACATAAAGAATCTTGGAAAGGAACCTACAATAACTGAATTAATTGAAAATAGCCTCACACAATTCAAAGTTTTCATGGAAAACTAGTAAAGGCAAAAATTTGAAACTTTTTGCATGTGAGGAGAAAGGTTAAAGGCTCATTTTCCCAAAATTTCAAATTTTCCCAGTGAAAAATAACAACATAAAGAATCTTGGAAATCAACCTACAATAACTGAATTAATTGAAAATACAGTCTCACACAATTTAAAGTTTTCCTGGAAAACTAGTGGAGGAAAAAATTTGAAACTCTTTGTATGTGAAGAGGAAGGTTAGAGGCTCATTTTTTCTATAATTTTCAATTTTTCCAGTGGAAAATAACAACATAAAGAATCTTGGAAATAAACCTACAATAACTGAATTAATTGAAAATACAGTCTCACACAATTCAAAGTTTTTCTGGAAAACTAGTAAAGGCAAAAGTTTGAAACTTTTTGCATGTGAGGAGGAAGGTTAAAAGCTCATTTTCCCAAACTTTCAAATTTTTCCAATAAAAAATAACAACATAAAGAATCTTGGAAATCAACCTACAATAACTGAATTAATTGAAAATACAGTCTCACACAATTTAAAGTTTTCCTGGAAAACTAGTAAAGGGAAAAATTTGAAACTCTTTGTATGTGAAGAGGAAGGTTATAGGCTCATTTTTCCGAAATTTCAAATTTTTCCAGTGAAAAATAACAACATGGAGAATCTTGGAAGTCAATCTACAATAACTGAATTATTTGAAAACACAGTCTCACACATCTCAATGTTTTCTTGGAAAACTAATGAACGCAAATTCTAATGAATTTGAAACTTTTTGCATGTGAAGAGGAAAGTTAGAGGCTCATTTTCCCATAATTTCAAATTTTTCCATTGGGAAATAACATTAGGAATCTTGGAAATCAACTTACAAAAACTGAAATAATTGTTAATACAGTCTCACATAATTCAAAGTTTTCCTGGAAAACTAATGGAGGAGAAATTTTGTAACTTTTTGCATGTGGAGAGGAAGGATAGAGGCTCATTTTCCCAAAATTTCAAATTTTTCCAGTGAAAAATAACAACATAAAGAATCTTGGAAATCAACCTACAATAACTGAATTAATTGAAAATACAGTCTCGCACAATTTAAAGTTTTCCTGGAAAACTAGTGAAGGGAAAAATTTGAAACTCTTTGTATGTAAAGAGGAAGGTTAGAGGCCCATTTTTCCGAAATTTCAATTTTTTCCAGTGAAAAATAACAACATGGAGAATCTTGGAAGTCAATCTACAATAACTGAATTATTTGAAAATACAGTCTTGCACATTTCAACGTTTCCTTGAAATCCTTGAAAAACTAGTGAACGGAAAAATTTGAAACTTTTTGCATGTGGAGAAGAAAGTTAGAGGCTCATTTTCCCATTATTTCAAATTTTTCGATTGGGAAATAACAACATAAGGAATCTTGGAAATCAACTTACAAAAACTGAAATAATTGTTAATACAGTTTCACACAATTTAAAGTTTTCCTGGAAAACTTATGGAGGAAAATTTTTGAAACTTTTTGCATGTGAAGAGGAAGGATAGAGGCTCATTTTTCCATAATTTCCAATTTTTCCAGTGGAAAATAACAACATTAAGAATCTTGGAAATCAACCTTCAATAACTGAATTAATTGAAAATACAGTCTCACACAATTCAAAGTTTTCCTGAAAAAAAAAATCCTATCAGCATTTATTATAATAAAAATGTGAACCTCAGTGACGCCATGACCCTTCAATTTCTTTTAAATTCCTCACAAATTTCTCCAAATTCCCCATAAATTTCTCCAAATTCTCCATGGATTTCTCCAAATTCCCTATAAATTCTCCACATTTTTGGCAAAGAATTCCTAAGTGGTTTGCCCCTTGATTCACAGCTAGCTTAGGAGGGTAAAAATATCTTTAAGCAACTTGTTTCTAGTTGGCCGAAAGAAACAAAGTAACCCTAATGTGGGAGCCAAGTCATTCTTGAAACAGAGGAGCAGCATTCCTAGGAGAACGAGTGTTCTGTCTTTGTTAGTTATATTATCATTTGCATATCATTGAGAAAGACGGAACAATCGTTTTCCTGGGAACGCTGCACAGAACGAACGCTGCTCCCCTGTTTAAAAAAAAAAATAGACCTTATTCTTGAAACAGGAGAGCAGCTTTCTGAGTGTTCCGTCTTTGTTACTTATTATCAGTTGCATATCAATGAGAAAGACGGAACACTTCTTCTCCTGGGGAACGCTGCTTCCCTGTTTCAAGAATAAGGAACCAGGGCAACGAGGAGGCAGATCGTCTCGCATGGCGAAGGCGCTGTAACACGTTTTCAAGGTCCAGGCCCTTTTTGTGAACTAATGAAAAGGTTGGTCTCCGAATCAAATGAACAGATGGGAAAAGGACCGAATGCTAGCTCATTGGAGATCCACTCCGAATCTGAAACAGGCAAAGAGGTTCATATCCATTTCAGCATCTCAGCAGGGAGATCTGAACAACTTCTTGACAGGAACAGAAGATACATTAGAACAGTCGTTGGTCTGCTCACTGGACACTGTCTGGTGAAATATCACCTGAAAACAATAGGCAAATCAGACAAAAGTCCCAGTAGATCTTGCGAACAAGCAACAGAAACTACAGAAAATTCAATCTGTCAATGCCCTGCTCACTGACTTCTGCAAAAGGTTGAAATACCTTGAAGCGGTACGGCTAACACCACTAAAGGTGGGCACTTTACCACTTAGAAACCTAACCTTCTTTGGGAGAGGCCTACAAATCTTGGACACCAACTAGAAGAAGAGTCACGCACAAAATAGCTGGAAAGGTAGCAGTGCTTGAGCGGCTGGAACAAGATGTAACGACTTCAAATGCAATCTACAATTTACAAACTTGGATGCGAAACTCATTTTCACACTGGAATAGGAAAGAAAATTATTGATTACTGACCTACAGCTCGCAAGCTTGGAACAGCGAGAACATTAGCACTGTTTTCACGCTATTTCCGGATGTGATACTACCGGAAATTCCTATAAAAACGGTAAGAAAACATTTCCGAAAGCCTCTTGGAATGCTGAAGATTCTGTTTTACTTGCTCAAAACTTAAAATTACTTGAAAAATTCAATTGTCAAGTATTTCCACCAAATAAGTACAACTTCAACGGACATTGAAGAACTTCTATGGAGGAATCTTTTTTCCAAGAAGCAGCTAACACATGACATGTAACCACCAACCAAACTTTCTTTGATAAGAGCTTTGAAACGAGCTCATTATCTGGCGTTAATCTGGAACAAATGCAAAGACAATTTTCTCTGTTGATGTCAAGGAAATAAATGTGGAAACAATGAATCTATCAATAACCTAAATCGCGGAGCAAGTAGCGACGACGAAGAGACTTAGCCTGTATATTTTAAAACACTCGAAATGTAAATAATTGTTTTTCAACAATAATTTATGCGCATGCCCAGTCTATGATCTATCTCGTGGTTTTTTTTTTTTCTTTTTTAGTATGTTCCTACTTAAATAAAGACAGATTTAGCAACCATGCCACTAAACAACCATATTTAAAAACTAATAATAATTGGTGACACATTTTATAGCGTTCCGACTGAAAACAGTTACACTTTAGTGCATTTGAAACCCTTGAAAAAGAACCGCTTATTTTCATAGCGAAAAAGCACACGGGAATACAAATCAAATTTGTCATCACTAGTACATACTATATTGAGTCCTATCATATTGGGATCAATATAGCTGCCTCATTAGCTAAGAAAAGTTCATAAATAGATAAAAAGTAACATCTTTCAATAAAACAAAATAATAAAATCATTTGAATTTTTCACATTAAACATTTTTTTAACCAAACACCAAAATAACATTAAAATTCCTTACCCGAATTGACAGTACTTCGTGGTTTGCCCAACGAACAATACGCCTCAATAACATCCAAAATAAGTCCGTCCTCTTTGTAAGTGGTGGACCGTCTGTTGTTGTACCTTTGATAAGGTCTCCCTGGAGCCGGTCCTAGAGCTAAACACGGCCTTAGGGGCGCAGAGGGTCTTAAACAAATCGCAGACCAACTTGATCCTGCTACGGGCGAAGAACAACGAAGCGTTACTCCCCCGACGGAGCCCCCGAAAAGCGAACTAGGGGCTGAATGGTTAGAGCTTGCGGCGGAAATTAGCGGAGACGTCTGAAAAAGAATTTAAGTTCAGTATTTGTTTGTATTGATTGAACAATAGCGCGACGTGACAAAAATGATTTATTGATTAATTTGATTAAAATGAGTCTTTGTACAGGCAAGGGCTGAAACACAAAAGCCAAAATCTATTTGCATATTAGTCGTTGGTTAAATATGATGCACACCACGTCGAACTTTTAAGCCAAATCAATATCATCAATCCGAGCACACTCATGCGCCCTTGCCTGCATTGTTGGATTGTTTGCGCGTCTCCTCGTAAATGCCCCTCAAAATTTCCGGCGGCAGTTTGGCTTTGAGCCACCAGTGGGCGTACAGTCCGGATTTGAACGTGGGCGGAGCCTCCTCTTCCTCGTCCTCAGCAGTCTGGTCGTGATGGTCCAACAGCGAACTTGCAGATTTGGACTTTTGTGGTCCCGCCGAAGAAATCGACATTTTTTGAACTGGCCACTGGTTCGGAAACATGTCCATGCTGGTTACCGAAGTGGTGCGCAACGAGTCTCTTGTGTGACTGGTTTCACCGGAGGTTCTGGGTGTGGAACCAAAAGGAGATGAATACGGACATTCGTTCTCATAATTTCTTGCCTCAATCTCACTCAGGCTTATACCCTCGCGATACAACAAACTCATCGTATTATCATTACTATGCCTTTCTTCATTATAAGTATTATTGGCCAAATCTGGACTATTCAATGAGCAACTACCTGCCATTCCTGAATCGGAAGATCTGTGACTGTGACTGTGACATGATTCAGCCCCGCATCGACAAATTGACTTAGTTGAAGAACCAGGCTCATTTCCACAGCCCATATTTAAAAACTTTGAACTCTTACACCTTTTAATCGCTTTGTCTTTGAGATCGGTAGGATTCATTTGAATACTGCACCTCCTCCTAGGCTTATCAGAATTAATACTGTGCTTACGAAATGGTACATTATCTAAATTAAGGCTAATTGAATCAGCTCTGAACATGGAAGGCGGGTTTATCACAGGGCGTTGAGTTAAATCTGACTCTTTTGCAAATTCTCCGTACAAAAGCTCAGCGAGCATTCTGTCAGGTAACGGTAAAATGTTTGCAGGCAATTCCAAACTGCTCGAATGTGTTGTAGCTGTACTATTTGGTGGAGTTAACTGAGGCCTGGTTCTGCAAGATATATTATTTTCGCTGCTCGACCAAGGAGGAATGTATACAGTAGTCAAACTACTTTCGTTAAATTTATTGCCTACGAATTTAGTAGGGCAACTTTGCCTCATAATAGGCATATAACTCTCTGACAAGTTTATAGAGTCGAATTCCATATTTTCTTCTAAAGTATGTAGATTTTCACAAGCCATGCCAGTTTTGCGCGGCGACATCGTTGAACTTGCTTCGGACTCTTCGGACCATTGTTTTTGAAGCAAATTCAACCTGGCGGTAGATGTTAGAACTATGCTAGGCTTTTTGGGTTCGTCTTCGACAACTTTTGGGCCTCTATTTAGTGAGGAAATACTAACTTCATCTGGCTCTTTGACTTTGTATGGTTCACCATAATCAATGAAACTTTCGTATCTGAAAGTTTCTTCTTTTTCTGAGCCAGTTTGTGGGTTGTAATAGCGTACATATCCAAAAGGGTTGCTGCTAGAACTGCTAGAATTCGAATCTGATTTCGGTTTCAGATTATCATTATCATCATCAGAGGAATCTCCATCTTCGTCACTATCGCAATTAATAACGCTGTCTCTTATGTGCAAATTTTTAGTCATTATCACCACCTCCGTTTTGTGATGCCGAATTTTCACTAAGTTTAGGTTCATCTTGTTCAGATGTTCCGCGTAGAGCAAGTTGCGGAGGAGCTTGCGCGTAAGAGCGCGTTCTTTGATCTTTTTTGCATAAAACTTAGTGAGGGCTGCATAAGGGGCGGCAGGAGGGTACGAAACCGGGGGATAAGTGGGACGATAGTTGAGGGCCGTCCTGTAGGATAATACTGATGATCGGTTGCAGTAGCCTCTTGGGTTCAAGCTTGCGGTCAGCTAAGAGTAATTGGAAAATATTCAAATATTAATTCGACTCTAACTTTGATTAGCAACCAAGATTTGATGGGTTTTTTTCAAGGGGTAAACCACCTACAAGCATGTGGGATTCCAGTGGAATTTAAGATTCTGTAGTTCAGAAACTTCTGATTGATGAGCTTTAAATCACCTTCAAATTAAGTTTTCCACAAAGAGAAAACTTCAATTCAAAAATCCTGAAAATTTTAAGTCACTGTGACCATTAGAAGAATTTTGCACAAGTGATTTTTGCAGATTTTAATCATTTTTGCATGCATCAACGTAAGAAAAAGCTTCCAAATTTAGTTTGAATTTCATTCATTTTCAGTGGAATTCCAGTAGGATTCTGTTAAAAGTGTGATTCTGGTGTACATACATATTTTTCAAAGTGATTTACCCCTCGTTTTTTTTGCTGTTTCCACTTAAATGATTATATTAAAAAGCACTTCAAACAGTGTAAATTAATTTAAAAGATACAACATAAAGCCGTTCGAAAATAATTTTTTTTCATAAAAGATCCATTGTGCTAAGGTTTCAAATCATATCCAGAATCGGGCTAAAAATCATCAGATATAATTAATAAATAAAAGACTTTCAGGAATTTAACTGGGAATTTAACTTGAAAAAATGGTAAGGATGTAATAGTATAATTTATCCTTATTTTTGTGCCCATAGAACAGGGCCAAGATACTCTATAGAGCTAATTGAGAACGCTAAACACCAACAATTGATATTTAGGCCTCTCTTAACTGCAGTACACTCTGGTTTCAAGTCGCCTCATCACTTATATGCATTCAGAGAGGATCCTTAAGGACCTAGGACCAGGAACGACTACAAATTTTGTCCTTAGTCAAATGACAACTTTTAAACTAAACTTTTTCATCTACAGACATAGGTATAGTGTGGCTTTTTTTTTTGCTCACTCGTTATTTGATATCAAATTCTGCTAGAATAATTGACTAAAATTAACTTACATGTGGAGGTGGTTGAGGCACATACTGGGCCTGACTAGGCAAAGCTTTGTGACTGCTGATAGACGTTGTCGACGTCCTCATCCCTTGAGTTTTGGATAACAACTCGACCCAGTAGTCAGCTTCCTGTTTACTTTGACAGACAACAACTCGTTTGTCGATCATGGGCGCGCTTATTTCGAAGGCGTTCTTTAACGTTTCTGTGTCCTCTAGCCGAGTGACTTGCAGACCAGAAAGAAACAGTTTTCCCTGATTGGATAAAAATTAATAAAATATATGTGTATACTGATTAAGAACAAACCTCGTATATAAATGCGCTCAATCTATGGCTGACAGAAAGTATGACTAAAGTGGCGGGAAAGAGGACAAAATATCTGTCGTGATGTTGAGTACCTACTGCTACGCTACCCATATAAATAATTTCGCCTAATGTGGTCAAATTTGGCCCTTCCCACCCTCTTACTGGACCAGTTAATACTTGTAATTCTAATTCCTTTTGCCTTCTAGTAGCTAAACAAGTTGTCTAAAATAATCAATTTAATTTTGAAAAAAGTCTCATTGTATTTTAAGTCAATATTTACCGCTATATCCTTATAAATACTGACAGACCTTTGAGTATCACCCCGATCAGAATGACACTCTTCTATATGCCTTTCCAGTTCTTGCAGCATTCCAGAGTATCTTTCCAATCTTCTAAAAGGTTTGCTTAGCAAAGTGGTGAGGACTAGAATACCAGGACTAGCGGCGCCTTTTGATTCCATAAATTTCGTCAATTCATCTCTAAAGTAAACTATTTTTAGAATTGCTGGTGATTTTAAGTTCAAGAATTTCTTGTGATTAATTGTTCACTTGACTGGGGAGTTTTAATTTAATGCCAAAACGTAAATATTTTTTTAAAAATACAAATAGGAAATTAGGTCAAATATGAGCTGGAGAAATTCTTGTTTTTTTTTTAGGGAAATTATGTGGGTATAATTTCATGCACTCTAGTGCAGTGAATAATGGAGTGTTGAATAAAATATCAGCCATATTGATGTTTACAATGCAGAATACTACTTTCCTAGAAGTTTCACGTTTATATAAACTATTTTGAAATTTCCATGATCAAATTTACAACATATATATTAAGTTATAAATAGATCATTTATTATGTAAACACAGTGTTATATTTCACATTAGATTTTGGTCAAACTAAAAATTCCTACTTGTATTTATCCAAAATCACAACTGCTCTGGGATGTAACGAGCAGTAAGTCTGATGAACCGACTTTACTTTGGGTGCCAAATTTAGGAACAATTTGCCCACTAGTTGATCAGTGCCAGGTTTAGAGTACTCTTGTTCCACCAGTGTAAGTAACTGCTGATGGGTATCCAGGATTTCGTTAATGTTACCAGTGAGTTGTTTGAATTCATCTTGGGTCAATCTTGAAAGATTAATAATTGTAACATAAATTGAAATTACACAAAAATATATTGTACTTACAAGTTGCTTTTTTCCAAAGGTTGCAAATAATTCGTTACTAGTCCGCCCAATTCCTGTATATGAGCCTTTTCCGAGTCAATGAGATCTTTTAAAACTACATTTTTGTATTCGTTTTCTTGCTGTAAAACTGGTTTAGGTATATCTGTGCATTCTTTAACGTAATTACTAGGGAACCAGCCTGTTTTTCCGTTAAGGGTTCCCTCCCACCAGCCGTCATCTTTTTGGGATACAGTTATAACGTCGCCCTTTTTGAAACATAACTGAAACACATTGATTTTTCGTTTAGAACCCACACATTCCATTGAAACTTGGCCACATTTATTTTTATTTAACAAGAATAATTTTTCGATAAGTCTATTGCTAGTCGAAGCTTATCAATTTGTTTATACAATAAATTTCAAAATTTTTAACATTC
The DNA here is from genome assembly GCA_917834065.1 of Ceutorhynchus assimilis. Classification (NCBI taxonomy): domain Eukaryota; kingdom Metazoa; phylum Arthropoda; class Insecta; order Coleoptera; family Curculionidae; genus Ceutorhynchus; species Ceutorhynchus assimilis. Next base: position 15,345,280 of record OU892281.1, read on the forward strand.
AAATGACACTATAATAGTTATTAACCTATTTAGAATTTATGAGCTAGTAATTATTTAAATTGATTGTTTTTTTCTCAAATGATGTTTTGTTTTTGGTGTCATGGTTTGGTTTAATTTTCATCTTTATGTTTCTTATGAAACTGCATAATAAATGTTTGAGATTAGTTTAATGTCTTCCCAACAACTTGCAGATATAGTATAATAAAATGGCTTAAAATAAATCAAACAACGTATCTTATAATTGAAACATCAATTTTTCCCATTTCAAATGGTTTTAATATCCAAAACCAATTTAAATTTTACAGCCAAGAAGCACTTTCATAAAAACCGTTCACAGCTATAAAATGGGAAATTTCAATTTAACGAGTTTACAGTAATTTTAAGCATGGCATAGAATTTCCAATAAAACTTTCAGCACCTCTCAAGTAGATCAACGAAAATAAACATACAGATCAGTTAAAACCTAATTTTTTTATATATAATTTCGATTGATTCTAGGAAAATAATGCATATCATTAATAAAGTTTGACAAAACTATTTTAATCAAGAAAATCAAGGACAGTCATTATAACTATTTTCGTCCTACGCATGTTTACTTTATCCAAAAATATGTTTAAAATAAAAACGGATACAAAGTGCTTGCAGAGAATCCGGTGCCTCAGATAATTTGGAAATTACTTATTTATAAATGTGGACATGTTTAAGAGGCCAATAAAATTCCACCAAATAGTAACACGTGTTTGAAAAAAGTCAAAAGTATTGAATTTAATTGAAAAATATTCTTACTCTATAAATCTAATTTTATTTTTCAAGCGGTGTTAGAGCGTAAATAACAAACTAACACTTTTAACAAGCAATATTATTTATAGTTTTACCTACAATTATTAGAGATGCAAAAATAGACGATTCCCAATAAACGACACCACATGTTCCATTACTAGCTACACACATAATTAGAATTATGGCAAATGCAAGTTTTATTAGGTGCCGGTTATTAATTTAATAACTAAATTAATTTCGAACAGTATGGTTTACCCGAGGGTTTACCAAAATATTTGGGATTTATACTGTAAAATTTGATTTTATAATCTGTATGCTGTATGTATTCTTTTTTTCACATCAAAATCCAAGTCTTATGATCTCATAGAGGTGATAGATTTTAAGAAGACGTTGCATAGAAATTATAAAAGTAGTGGTTCTCTGGATGACTGTATTCGTAGGGAATGCACAAATTTATACACTCGATCCAGATCCGTTTACTTGAAAAATATTGAGTCTACAATTCAAAGCAACCCAAACGAATTTTGGAAATTTGCTAGAAATAAATATAGAACAAATTCCTTACCAAATAATAGGCGTTATGGCGACGTCAGATATTGAACCTCCGCAATTATTCGCTAATCTATCATCGTAATGTAAACCAATCGCTATAAAATCAAGACAATTTTCAAGTAGAGTACAAAAGTTTCTTTCAAAAGGTATCATTGAAGAAAGTACATCTTCCTGGAGATTGCAAACACAAGTTCTTGTGACAAAGAACGAAAATCATAAAAAGAGAATGATTGTTAACTATTCTCAAACAATCAACAAGTTTACTTATCTTGACGCTTATCCTTTATCTAATATCGAAGGGTTGGTAAGAGAAGTCTCAAAATTTGACTTTTTTAGCACTATTGACCTAGAAAGTGCGTATCACCAGTTCGCTATAAGAGATGATGAAAAACAGTTTACTGATTTTTAAGTTGATGGAAACCTGTACCAGTTTAATCGTATCCCTTTTGGTGTGACTAACGGCGTAGCTTGTTTTCAAAGAGTCTTAGATACAATAATCAGGCAAGAGAATCTAGAAGGCGTCTACGCATATCTCGATGATATAACAATCTGTGGAAAAAATCAAGAAGAACACGATAAGAATCTATCAACTTTTCTGATAGCTGGTAAAAAGTACAACCTAACTATAAATAAAAGTAAACGTTCGTTTAACAAATAGACAATTAAACTACTGGGATATCTTATAGGAAACAGAACACCTAAACCTGATCCTGCAAGACTTGAACCTCTACAGAATCTGCCAGTACCACCTGAAAATGCTTTACTTCAAAGAGCTGTGGGCATGTTCGTTTTATAGAATTGTTAGTACCAGAAACTTTCCAATGCAAGAGCCTGCTATCACCGATTTTCACAATTTGAAAACCGAGATGAAAACTAAAGTAGCAAAATCCGCTGTCACTGCCATTGAAGAAAACATTCCATTTGTGGTGGAAACAGACGCCTCCGAACATTCAATAGCAGCAATTCAAACGCCAGTCTGGACGACCAGTTGCGTTTTTCTCAAAAACTCTATCCTATAGTGAACAAAACCACTAAGCAGTTGAAAAAGAAGCACTAGCAATTGTAGAAGCTCTGACGTCACTTTCTTATAGGAAGGCATTTCAAGTTGATTACAGATCAAAGATCTGTCTCATTCATGTTCGACACAAAGCATAGTAAAATAAAAAAATGGAAAAATTCAACGCTGGAGACTCGCACTTTTATGCTATTCATATGACATAGTCTACCGTTCAGGAAATGAGAATATTGTCAACTGAGAATAATTGTACGAGTTACATGATACACTTTGCCATCCTGGAATAACTGGAATGTTTCAGTGGATTCGATCTTCAAATTTACCTACCTAGTGTCCTTAGTCCATACACGATGTACGAAAAATGACCGCAGCCTGCATTATTTGTAGGGAGCTCAAGCTGACGTTCAGTAAAAATCAAGGAATACTAATAAAATCAATCAGACCATTTGAAAAGCTCAACATGGATTTTAAAGGTCCTCTTCCAACATCCTCAACAAATCGTTACCTATCAACAATTAATTGTAGATGAATTCTCAAGATTCCCTTTTACTTACGCCTGCCTTGATATGAATGCAGAGACTTTCTATTTTCAATATTTGGAATGCCTTCGTACATACTAATACATTCTGATCAAGGAAGCTCTTCCATGTCAAAAGAAGTGAAGGAATATCTTGTTGGTATAGTATATTAATGGCAGAGAAAGAGTGAATTGTGCCAAGTGTCAAACCAGGGTATTTGTTAATAATAGTAACAACGGTTTTTTACGCAAAGGCCATGTCTTAGAAATAACAAAATAACATTAATTAACTCGCAGAGTCTTCCTTCAAAGTTGAATGAGATTGATAATTTTATATTAAACACAAATCCCCTTTTAGTCTGCTTAACGGAAACTAGGGTTACTGAGGATTTTAATGATTTTGAGTTGGGAATTGTAGGATATGATGTTATAAGAATGAATAGTGAAAACAGGCACACTAGCGGTATTGCTGTATATTTTAGAAACGGTCTAAAGATTAGGAGTGTTGATAGATTGCATAGGCAGAAAAATTACTGGTTTCTTGCAGTTCAGTTAAATATATGGGATAAGAATTATTTGCTGGCTGTATTATATCATTCACTTACTGCAAGTGACGCAGAGTTCTTGAGTTTTTTTGAGCAATGGTGTAAAGGGATAATGATGGGTGGTACTGATTATGGGGGATTTCATTATTAATTCGTTGACAGGTAAGTCAACTTATACCTATATCAGATAAGCTTTAAATAGTACATTAAAATACAAGTTTCATAAGACGTCATTTTATCGCACGAGCCCTATATTAGAAAACTCGCACACAGATAGACAGAACATCCCATTGATAAAATAGCTTTGTTTTGGTTGACTACATGTTTATGGGCCACGGGGGGGGGGGGGGGGGGGGAGCTGTGAAAGCGGCTAGGAGTAGAGATTCAAATGATTCCGCTAACTCCGCCCCCACTTTATTATCGCATACTTGGCAACTCTGAAAATGAAACCAGAATCAGTGCTACAAAAGTGTATTCTTATGCTTATATTTTACATGATTTTAGAAAAAGATGCGGATACACTCAGTGCGTACTGATTGACAAATGGAAATGGGCTCTTTCACTAAAATTTAAATACGTAATTTAAGTATAAAATCTCAAAGGAGGGACTATTTTAGGCATATATACCAAAAAAAAAATGTTCTACAAGGTTCAATAAGTTTTTCATAGGCAATCAAAAGTGCCTAAATTCAAACTATTTTAAAACGCGCCGATTTGCCGACGTCACATAAATATTCTTCATTTCGCTTATGTCGTTGCAAGGAGGAAGGGCTCGGCTGTGTTTGCGCTCTGTAAAGATACGTAAAGGTTCGAATGCGCTGTTGTCGGTTGTGACTAAATGTAGTGCAGCGTAAAATAAATAAATAAAACTAAACATAAAAAATTGCATTAAATTGTATTTAAGCATAATTTAAAAAAAAAATGTTATAAAATCTTGAATCTATAACTAATTAATTTAACTACTTTTCATGAGATTTTGCCAACATTTCAGAATTAAATCTATTACAAATTTTCAATGTTGACAATTAGTGGCAACACGGTCAAATTGCGAGCTGCGACGTCATAGAAATAAATTCTGGGTTTTTATTTGGAGGTATTTCTTTGTTTTCTTTTTTCTCAAGAAGGACTTTGAATTTTTCAAAAGTAAAAATACAGAAAATTCTGTTTTTAGTTGCTTTATCCAAATATGCCAATTTCAAAAATTAGTGAAAGAGCCCATTGTCATAAAATACAGGTAGGTCGCATATTGACATGACAATTGAATAGAAGCTGCTGATTGGTGGAAAGGTGGAATTCGAGGTGGAATTTATTTTCTTGCAGCGTTGCTAATTTTCATTGAAAAATAATCGCATTTCACGTGTTAGAGAAAGATACGAAATAACACAAGGATTAATAAATAGTGGGGAAAGATGCGGTTCCTGGGATGTAGTCAACCAATATTATTGTTTACTGTTCTGTCTATCTGTGTTAATAGGTCATTGGACGCAGGACTATATCAAACAGTTGTAACAGCAACGCACCCTTCGGATACTGGAGGGAGTTTAATAGATTTGCTGTTAACCAATCATAAAGAGCATTTTAAGAATGAGGTTTTGGAGACGCCAATGATAAGTGATCATTATATAGTGCAGGTACATTTGCAGCCTACTGGGACATGGAGGGACGACTTATTTATTAACACAAGGGGAAAGATAAATTTTGATGAAATTAATAGGAGATTGCAACTGGTTTGCTAGGATTATAGAAATAATAATCAAAGTATCAAATATTTCAGGAAACATTATTGAATATTTTAAACCAAGTCGCACCAAGAGAAAACAGAGTAATAAAGAAAATATATAGAGAGTGGTTCAACGAAAATATAAGAAAAGCAATTGCGGACAGAGATGAAAAGTTATAAAAAATTTAAAACTACGAAAAGATAGGGAAGAATATAAAAAAAATAGAAACAACGTAGTAAAGGTTATTAAGAAGAAAAAACGAAGTACTACCAAAATAAAATTGAATATTCTAGGAATAATCCAAAACAAATGTGGGAAACATTAAGTTACTTAATAACTGACAGAAATGAGAAATCAATTGATAGGATATACATAAATGATAATATTAGCATATTACCAAAGGATATGGCAGAAAAACTCAATGTGTTCCTTATAGAGAGCGTGAATATCATAGTGAGTAGGATGGGATGTGATAGAGTGGATGGTTCAACTGTGGAAGTTGCGGAGGAAGGAATCGAACGGAATCAGCTGCAACCGTTAGGTACTTTCAAGCTGATTAACATGAAAGAGTTGGAGGATATTCTTTTTTCATTGCCTGATAAGGGAAGTCCGGACGAGATTGCCTCTCAATTTTTGAAGAATACATTTCAGTCAATTAAAGATCCTCTTTTAAATCTTATTAATTCATCATTCTAACGATGCTGTCAGATTCCATCGACACTGAAAGTCTCAACAGTGATTCCAATTCAGAAAGTCAAGGGCTGCCACAGAAAAAATATTGGAAAGGGTGGTTTATGGACAGTTGCTTGATTCTATTATCCATAATAATATCTTGATTGATAATCAATCAGCCTTTAGATAGAAACATAGTTGCGAGTCTGCTATCTAGAATATAATTTATGAATGGAAATAGGATGACAATTATGCGATTGGGATTGTGTTCCTGGACTTGCAACTTTGAGACATTAAATAGGTAGATCCTGATAAATAAATTAAAGCAGTATGGAATAGCGCAGAATGCATTAGAGTGGCTGAAGAATTATCTGGAAAATAGAAAACAGGTTACGAGAATTAAAGGAGAAACGTCTTCAGACCTCTCGAATGATAATGGTGTTCCGCAGGGAAGAACTTTGGGACCCTTGCTGTTCCTTTTGCATATTAATGAAATTGAGGTGGCCATAAAATACTGTTCGGTTCATTTGTTTGCAGATGATACACTCATATATTTTTATTCAAAGGATTTGCAATGTTTGGTTGATAAAATTAATTTGGATATGAACGAAGAATTAAATAAGTGGTTCGATTCAAATTCACATAAGTTAAATAACAGCAAGTAAAAATTTATGTTGATTGGGAATTCCAGATATCAAAATGAATACAGGGCAGGTGATTTTCACATATTTATTGAACAGAATAAAGTCGAATTGGTAGAGCAAATAAAGTATCTGGGCTTTATAGTTGACAGAGCACTCAACTTTAAGGAACATATAATATGTACAATTGGCAAATTAACAAAAAACATTATTTTTTTCTATAGAGTGACCGGGTTTTTGATACAGTGGTCAAGGATGACAGTTTTCAATACTTTGATGTTGCCCCACTTAGTTTATGGTTCAACTGTGCTATATCTGGCGAACAAGAATGAAATCAATAGATTGAAAAAATGGCAAAATAGAGCCATGAGGATAATTTTAGGAGAAAAAAGAGATACATCTATAAAATTAATGTTAGATAAGTTAAATTGGCTCTCTATAGAATTTTTTTTGAAATTTCAGGTGTTGGTGTTTATTTACGAAATAAAAAATGGGCTAGTGCCGAACTATTTGACTGAAAGACTCGTCACTAACAATATAATTCATGAATATCCAACATGAAATAAGGCTAATTTTTATGTTCAAAGGAAAAATAAAAGTTGTTCAGAAAGGGCAGTCCATCTATCATAAGGGGTTAATTGCCATTAATTAATTGGACAATTGCATAAAGAATGTAGGTTGTCTGCAAATTTTCAAAAATAGATTGAAGAGTCACTTGCAGGGTGAATGACATGGTTGACTTTTTTTTCCATATTTTTGTTTTGTAATTTTCTGTTAGCGATTTTTAGGAGTAGGGAGTATACACTTTATTTATTGTTTTTTTTTTTTTTCCTTTGTGGAAAATTAGCAATAATTTAGTTGTACGTAGATTAAGGTCATTAATTATTTGTCAAGTTAATCTTATGATCACTTATGATTAATTTTGTCGATTAAAGCCTTATTTCTGGAGTATTTGCATTACTTCAACTATCAACTAGAGATTTATAGAGGATTAGGTAATTCGGCTTTATTTTGAGCCTGAATATGTTAAGATCAGATTGAAATTAACAAAGTTTTGGGACAAAATGTGCGCTGATATCATTCCGGAAAAAATCAAATTTCCAAAAAACGACATTGAGGAATTTTCTATTCTTTCTTAAGGATAATGTTCGAGGGATTGAATTGAAATACTGCAAATGGATAGAGAAAAAAATTTAATCTTAGGAAAAAAATTAAAATTTTCCTTCTGCTGGCTTACATTGATAAAAATCAAAGACAAAAGGCTTTGAAGCTTTGCAGTTTAAAAACTATTGATGCTGCATTGAAACTATTTCACTAGAAGTTTGTAGAGGATTTATTTGGACTTATTTGAGCCTAATTACATTGAAATTAATAAAGTTGTGAGAGAACATGTGTGTCGATGGCGTTTTGAAAAAAATTAAATTTCCAAAAGACATGAGAAACGTTTTATTTATTCTTTGAGGAAAATATTTGAGAGATTGAATTGAAATTTTTAAAGTAGATTGAAAAAACCTAGAAATTAGCTGATGAATAACAAATAAAAAGTGGAATAAATGAGCACCCAAAATCAAGCCAACTAGGAAGCTTTTCTTTTGAGAAATCATGCATGAATTTGAAAACTGTAGTAAACTTTTATTGATTAGAGAATAATTTGTTTCAGAATCTTAAATAAATTAGGTACTCATTGTCTTAACTTGTCTATTAAGTATTTCAGCTCTTTTTATTCAGAGTTATCATAAGCAAAATGTCAATAAATACCTAGGTACTTATTTTTAGGATATGGTGGGAGTTTGAAGAACCTACTGAAAGTTGTCTTAATAATTATTATTTGAATATGAAGATCGCAAATGTATTAATTCAGGAATCTAATATACTTACTTCTAATCGAGCTTCTAATAGATAAAACTGATAATATAATTAATTTTAGAGCTTGTACTTGTAAAGATTCTTGTAAATATTTTACTCAAAAGACTGACCTATACTCAGGGCAAACTCAAAACAATTTTTTTGGCACTTTTCTACTCACCTCATCATTGTTGCTCCCTTTAAATGTATAGAGTGCCTGCACGACTATAGGTTCTCCAGCCATGTTCTGCCATTAACACCTACCGAACAAAATTCAAAAAATAAAACTCAAAATCCGCATCCAAAAAAAAAGGCACTCTCTTTCACAGGAAAAATCGTCACTGCGAAAATCGGCCGTTATTGGACAGTGGAGAATAATTTCAGAATGCCTCGCTCGACACATTCTTGGCATACGGCACAGGCTTTTTGGACAAAACTGGCTCGGTGCCAGGAATATGCTGAGCTTAGTTGGGGTTTTGAAGGAAATTATAAGAGCGCACGTTTTGGTTAATTATCAAAAGTATTTTTAAAAGTTAAATGCGAAGGTAAAATATGATTAATTATGTTAATTTTATAAGTTTGTATTAATTATAACTATGTTAGCTCGAAAACAATACAATGCTGTATTTGGAAAATAATTATGCTGTTTCCGGGAAAAATAGGCAAATATTCAATAGAGAAAATTTAAAAATAAAAATTTGAGGGCTAATCGATTAATCATACACCAGATAATATTATCTTTGAATAAAATTATTTAATTAATTAATGATAAGCAAACTTTAATAAGAACAAAACTTACTAATGTATAAAGTTTCAAAAACACAACATCTTTAGTCAAACTTAATTAAAAAAAAGCAATTAATTTAAAATTTAAATAACAATAAAATAAAAATAAAAGTTTTTTAAAATTAAAAATAATGACACAAGACACAAATCTCAGCTGATTTCTGACATTTCTACTGGTGGTAATTGCATATATCGCGGATAGGTGGAGACACCAATCCAAACCAAAGTCAGAAAAAGTTTTTTTTTTTTCTGTTCAGAACAAAAATGTATTCAACAATTTGCTGAAATTTGAAGAAGCATTCATCCAAGTAATCCAGCAACCAAAAAATAAATTCGGTTCTTTATAACTTCGAGCCCCAAGATATTTGTTTGAAAATTGGAAGCCCGCCATTCAGTGCTGCAAACAAAAAAAAAAGCTTAGTGATGGGCGTGATGGCGGTTTTTTAGAAGATATGTGAATATCGAATCGATAAATATCGATATTACGCTCTGTCATAGTGGTTATAGGGCCGGTTTCTCAATAGCAAGTCAAGTCACCCATCGGCCATCACCCCCGGGTTAAGCATAACTCCAGGGTAAAGCCTAGTACTCATCAAGGATGATACACTACTGTACTCATAACTGCGAATTGCGGATTTTTTTCTATTGGACAATTTTATTCAAATTTGACAGGTTTAAATATATTCGACCAATACAAACAAAATCCGCAAAATAAAAATCCGCAGATATGAAAAAGAAGCGGAGATTTTGAAAGAATATCGTATCGATACCATCGAATATCGATAAACTATTCTCTACAAATCATACGACTTCTGTCAAACATCTGACACTGACAGTCTGAAATCATCACAAAACACAGAAAGAAAATTTTTATCATCACACACACAAAATTGCGTTTTCGTATTTTGATTTTCCAAAAAAAGAAAAACGAAAAAAATATAATGGACGTTGCGTAACACACATTAGAAATTAAGAAATAAGTGATAAGAAGGTTCAAAATCCATTGTAAAACGAGTGTTATGGGAGTTACTTAAGACCAAAAAACCTTGTAGTGACATTTTTCTTTGTTATAAAATTTTTGGTGAAAACTGAATTATTCATTTTTCTTCTCTAGTCTTTACGTAACAACAAAGTAAATTTGGTCCTATAATGATTTTAGAATACTTATCCAGTTAAAGGTAAGAGCAAAGTAATTTTTTCTTTATGTCTTATTTATTTATTTTATTATTATAGTCAGCTGTTTGATGTTTTGATCAAATAATGCTGGAAGAAACCTCGAACTATCTTTTGCGTTTCAACCTAGTTTTTAAATAACATTTGACATTATTTAATTAACTATTCATGAATCTCATTTGAAATGGTATTTTTTTTTTCTAAAAACTCGTATACATACAGTGTGTTTCACGAATATCGAAACAGAGGCACTGCGTTTTAGGGTATTTAAAGGTCCATTTAAAAAACAAAAACGGTTGCATATTCAAGGGAGAAACTTTTTGACTAATCGGTATTTCGCTAGGGTGCAACCACTGCGTGAGGTGATTTTCACCCCTCTTTTTAAGATAGGGTAGATGGGTCGAGTGGTACCTTGTTTTAAAGGTATTTCGATTCTGGTCACCTCACAACTGCTTATTTTTTTTGAAAATCGAATGATTGGTTCTTAAGATATTCACTGTCAAAGCTGCCATGAGCTAAATAAAAGACAAAGTTCCTACCTTTAAATTAAAACAACATACTGGTATTGATAGAATTTATGTAAAAATTATCAAAAAAAACCATCTTTTTTTGCTGGACCCCCTTATCCATATAAACCTAATTTTTGAAAAAGGCACTATTCCTGAGCAATTCAAAATATCTATGATTACACCAATATTTAAAGCAGATGATAAGACAAAGGTCACTAACTATCGTCCAATAAATATTATAAATAACTTCGCAAAAATTTTTGAAAAGGGCGTTAAGGATAGGGTCATCAATTTTTTACAAATAAACTCAATATTATCAACAAACCAATATGGTTTTTTGAGTGGCTTAAGCTCCTCAAATGCTCTCTACCATCTAACAAAACACATAACGGACAAACTTGACAGTAATGAAAAATGTATAGCAGTGTTCTTGGATCTGGCGAAAGCATTTGACACGGTTCCTCATCAATTACTTCTGGAAATTCTAGAAGTGAATGGGATTAGAGGTATCGCGCTGGACGTCTTCAAAAGTTACCTGAATCAAAGAGTGCAATATGTGAAAATAATGGATACCTTAAGTGATCCATTGAACATTAAAATAGGGGTGCCGCAGGAAACAGTGTTGGGCCCTCTGTTGGGCCCAATACTATTTTTAATATACATAAATACACTAACTAAGCTTAAACTAAAAGATGGTACAATAATTTCGTATGCAGACGATACAGCCATAATATTTTCCGCAAAATCCTGGGAGGAAGTAAAACAGAGTGTAAGTAATGGACTTAATACAGTACAGAACTGGCTGAACAATTTCAAATTAACTTTAAATTATAAAAAAACTAATTACATAGCCTTTTCGATAACCATGGCAAACCGCCCTCATTTTGATAGTATTCATGTTGAGAGTTCGAATAAGTTTATTGAGGAGGTTCCTCAGACTAAATATTTGGGTATAAGAATTGACAGGCACCTGAAGTGGGACCGGCATGTACTCAAACTGACTACAAATATCAGAAAATTACTGAAAAAATTTTATATCTTGAGGAATATCTTAAATAAAAAGTTACTAATATCGGTATATAGAGCTATTGTAGAATCGTTGTTGAGATATGGTATTGTTGTATGGGGCGGCATGTATAGGAGTGCCTTATATCCATTATGTGTTGTTCAAAATTATATACTCAAAGTAATTTCAAAAAAAAATAGGCTCTACCCCACAAGGATGTGGTATTCTAAGGAGGTTTTGGATGTGCGATCTATGTATGTAATGGAGGTGAGCCTTTTTGTATTCAAGAATAAGGAAATGAAAAGAATTGTGAGTCATGAATACCAGACAAGAAATAAGACTAATGACTTTATCCAAATACCGAAGAGTAATACCAACCTGAATATGAAATCTTTAAACTATTTTGCACCGAAAATTTATAACCTCATACCAGTTGAATTTAGAGACTCTACTAAAATTAGTATATTCAAAAAAAAATGTAGATCATATATTGTTGAAAAAAATTAATTATTCAAGAAGCTTTTTTAAGCTTTAATTTCTAGCGATGGGTGTTGCGAGCGTAGGTGGGACATTGCTTCTGGCATTAATGATGGATTGAATGTATGTAATATAGACATAGGATGTAGAATTTAGGTATCTTTTGTAGTATTTAAAAATTGTTGTGGATATCGAATTCTGTATTATTTCTGTGGCTGCATATACGGGTGTTCAGTCATCTAGATGCTAAGCAGCAATATTATTTGCTTCTCGATGTATTATCGGGGTATTTACTATACTTGTTTGCTAGATCAAATAACTAGCATGAATTTCCATAGTTACCCTAAGTTTACAATTGCAATAGTTACTATTATGTAAATACCTACCACTTGATCCATCGGCCATAGTCCCAATCTTCTAAAAAACAGGGGTGAAAGTCACCCCATCCAGGGGGTGCACCCTAGCGAAATACCGATGGGGTCAAAATGTTTCCCTCTTGAATACAAAAATGATGTGTCCAAGCGTTTTTTTTAAATACCCTAAAACACCTCTGTTCCGATGTTCGTGAAACACCCTGTATTTACTGTTGTGTTTGATCCAGTGTTTGATTTTGATACATAACTAATTTTTTTTTTTGCTCAATTTTAACAAGAATTTTAATTAGGTATTTTATCGAGGGGTTTTTCTCCTAACAAAATTTGTACACCGATTAACAGTACTAACTGAGATATTGCCATGTATTAACAGATATTTCTGGTACCAACACAAGTTTCTCCAATAGAAAAGGACTTCGAATTTTGTGTATCTGAATGTGTCTTAAACAATTTATTTAGTGTTGTTGTGTCTATTTACAGGTCACCCACTGGTAATGTGCAATTATTTTTACAAAAATTGGCAGAATTATTCCATGAGTTGTATAAGCCTAAAATATCAATTATAGTTGGCGGTGATTTTAATTTCAATTTTCAATGTCAGAATGATGAAAATGTTTTATTTTTGCTTGGCCTATTTGAGAGCTATGGCTTGGTTCCTCATGTCAATCAAAATACAAGAGTTACCCCTAATAATGTGCCTCAGTTGGATAATATTTTTTCGAACATCAATATTGACCTTTTACTTCTATCAAGTGTGCATGTATCTGACTTGTCTGACCATTATGGACAGGTGCTGGATTTTGGGATGACCAAGGTTGAGTCCCTGCCAAAGAATATTAAGAGGAGAACATTTAGCAATGAAAACTTAGTTTATTTCTCTAATTATTTGTCAAATGAGGATTGGGATGAGGTTTATCAGTCAAATAACGTTGAAGAAAAATACTCAGCATACTTCAATATTTTCAATTACCATTTTAATATTGCATTTCCGATGTCTTCCACAAAAGTAAAAAATAATAAACCATCTTGGATAAATTTTGAAATTCGAAATTACTCTAATTACATTAAAGACCTATATGTCTGGTATAAATGCACAAACTGTAGGGGTCATTATGATTATACAAAGAGGAAAGAAAGAAATATGTACAGGGTGTCACGAAAGGTTTGTTAAAAACTTCTAGGGATGGTAGATCTCGTAAAAATAAAACTTTTTTCTCAATAAACATGTGTCCGGAAATGCTTCGTTTTCCAGATATACAGGGTGGCCCAAATTTGAGCCTCATCATTGGGATCTCGGCAACCGTAAGAGATACGGGGTCGGTTAAATTATGGCAAAGTTGCGCAATTTTATGACGAATAGAATAAATACCGTTTTGAAACCAGAAAGATTCCGAATACTTCCGGAGATATTCGGAAAAAACCCAAATTTTGTAAAATCGTTTTTATTTTTTCCCGGGGTTATTTGAAAAGCAATTTTAAAATAAATGTCACTTCATCATTGTCACTTTTTCTCCTTTAGAAGATGGTGCTACTAAATTTAAAATTCGACGTTTCGTTTTCAGGCGGCCATCCTCAACTTCCTTTTTTTAAATACGGACCTGGATTTTTTATTTGCGATTTTGTCATCTTTGCGCATCCTAAAACCGATACTGTTTATAATTTTTCAATAACACAGGAAAAAAAGCAGGTCCGTATTTAAAAAAAAAATAATGATGATTTCAGAGGCACGAAACATTGGATTTTAAATTTAATACCGCCATCTTGTGGAGAAGAAAAAGTGACAATGGCAAGGTGAAATTAGTTTTCCACAATCAAACATGAATTTCTCGTTTTTCTTAAATTTTTTCCTGATTTCATTTAAAAACATTTTGAAAAACTAATTTCACATTCCCATTGTCAGTTTCTCTTCTTTACAAGATGGCAGTATAAAATTTGAAATCCGACGTTTTTCAAATCCGGACCTGCTTTTTTACAGTGTTATTGAAAAATTATAAACAGTATCGGTTTTAGGATGCCCAAAGATGACAAAATCGCAAATAAAAAATCTAGGTTCGTATTTAAAAAACGTAAGTTAAGGATGGCCGCCTGAAGACGAAACGTCGAATTTCAAATTTAGTATCACCATCTTCTAAAGGGGAAGAAGTGACAATGATGAAGTGACATTTATTTTAAAATTGCTTTTCAAATAAGCCCGGGGAAAAAAAAAACGATTTTTCAAAATTTCAAAAAAATATCTCCGGAAGTATTCGGAATCTTTCTAGTTTCAAAACGGTATTCCATTGATCATAAAATTGCGCAATTTTGCCATAATTTAACCGACCCCGTATCTCTTACGGTTACCGAGATCCCAATGATGATGCTCAAATTTGGGCCACCCTGTATATCTGGAAAACGAAGCATTTCCGGACACATGTTTATCAAGAAAAAAGTTTTATTTTTACGAGATCTACCATCCCTAGAAGTTTGTAACAAACCTTTCGTGACACCCTGTATAAGTTTTTATCTGATTATCATAAGTGAATCAATGACAACAGAATAGCAAACTCAAAAAATAAAGTCTGCGTGGGCAATGAGCCACTTTCACATGCCGGGAATATGGCAAATTATGATATTTTTTGACGCAGATACTTCAATGCAACCGAGAATGAACAATATTTTAGTGAGATTATTAAATAAATTAATAAATAAAAACTAAAAATTTAACAAAAAATCACGTGATTGAAAATGCTCTCTGATTGGCTAAAGCCGATCTTGACATTTTTGTTGCCACATGTAGAAATGCGAAATTTAAATGAGTTAATAAGGATTATACCTTTCCTTTATTTTTTTAAAATGTAGTAAAGGACGAAAACAGGTTCTCGCTAGTGAAATGTGTGATGATTTACTAATGAGAAATTTGGCATTCTCGCATTTTTGTTGATTTTCTGGTGTGTGACGTCACAAACAAAGTTCGCGTTTTCGCGCCAGTTTTAAAATTCGATTTAAAAAAAAAAATTCAATAATAGGCGTTTTTTTTTTTGGAAAAAAAGTAATATAATTAGTATAAAAGAATAATTTAAAAATGTTTTTGAAAAATATGAGTGGCCCATTATAAATTCCGAATCTAATAAAAATAAAACATAAACAAATATCTCACTGAAGGTAGATGGAATGTCAGTTGATAATCCCAATGACATCAAAACACAGATAGACGGATCATCCCATTCATAAACTGATATTTGTTGTGTTGACAAGACCACCCATGGGCCAGGGGAGGTGAGTTGCTCGCGGGGTAGGGGTGGGGAGACATCATTGCTCAAAATGGTGTAAAAAACCCCGCCCACACGTGAATATATCTCAAAATTTAATTGGATGAATAAATAAAATAACAAATTGACAAATAAACTGAAAATATTCGATACGAGCCCTTTATTCTGGGAGTACCAATATCGTATCGGTCGTTTCTTATTTAACGCTAATGAATAATCCCTGTTTGCGATAAAGATAGCTAGCTACTCCAACAAACACCTGCCTGCCATTCAAATAGCCGCTTCTGGGCGGTGTTTTGCTACAATCTGCTGTTGCCAAATTGAGTTCAGAAGTAAAATTGAAAACGTTAATTAGAAAAGGATAAAAATATATTATTTAGGGTTTCAAGACAAAATTTGGCATTCTCAGTAGTGGGGATAGCACAAAGACCTAAAAGAGACAGAGAGATGTTGTCATACAAAAATTTTGTTTATTGTTCGGTCTATCTGTGTTTTGAAGTCATTGGATAATCCTAACTCCTTGGCTCAGCTCTTTGCTGATCATTTTGATCTGCTTTTTCATCCTCTGACTGAATACATCATTGAAAATAATGGTAACTATCCATCAATTTTTCTGGAACCAGTTGACCCACAGGAGATTTCCAGAATTTTGATGTCGCTCCCTAATAAGTATTCTTCGGGTCTTGATGGAGCTCCTATCTATGTGTTTAAATTTGTAGCTCACTGTGTGTCTGAGCCGAGGTCTGAGCGCCTTTGTCTGATTCTCTTAATGAGTGTCTTTCTACTCAAGTATTTCCTGATGTTCTTAAAAGGGCTAAAGTGGTTCCAGTGTTTAAGAAAGGAAATACTCAGGATATTGGAAATTACCGTCCAGTATCAGTTCTGCCTGCTGACTCTAAAGTATTCGAGAGGCTTATTTATTCAAGAGTCATGAATCTTCTGGTTAGACATAACATATTTATTTATTTATTTATTCAATGAGATATCAACAGCAAATTGCCAATTACAGATACCTGTATGCTTAAAATTAATCTTATAGAAAATATATTAAACAGATAGTCTAAATACAAATGTCAAAATACATACTACCTAACAAAAATTGGTTATAAGAAGAAGACAAATAATTTGAGCTACGTATAGATAAAATCGGATAACATGATAAAATAAAGACATTATAACTATTAAATATAAAATATAAAATATATGATGCGGTAGGTACAAACAGGTATACAGACCACAGATTACAGCAAATTTAAAATAGAAAAACTAATAAAATTAACTATTGATAAAATTTATACTACGATCCGGCAACTACCCAAAATTAACTCTGGCGCAATTTTTTGTCAATTAAGTTTTTAAATGTTTTAAAGTTTATCAGGGCCGGTATTCTCGTTCTCGAAAACGCTCACCGCTTTTCAGTCGCTCGGCACATTTAATGTAAATTCACATATAAAGTGCCGAGCGACTCAAAAGCGGTGAGCGTTTTCGAGAACGAGAATACCGGCCCAGGTCTATGTCTATGTCAGATGCCTACAAATTAAAAAGATTGCAAAGACCATAAATGGGGGAGCTTTTAAATAGGTTGGTTCGTGGAAAAGCTAGGTAGAAGATATTTGTGGTTCTAGAATTACAACGATTTACAGAAAATGGTAATTGTTCAAGGATATCAGGGCAGTCGATGTCACCCTTCAGAATTTTAAACATAGTACATAAGAAAATCTTCACACGTCTCTTACCCAAAGATAGTCTATTGAAAACTCCTAAGAGGAAGCCATTATCAGAACCCCTCTGAGGGTAGACTCCAAACCTTCTGTAATACATAGTCTTTAAAAATTTTCTTTGCACTCCCTCAATAATATTTATCCATACGTTATATTGGGGCGACCATATCAAGCACCCATACTCCAAGATAGGCAACACCAGACTATCAAATAAAATAAATGAAAGCTTACATCAACCCTTGAGCAAGCAACAGTTTGGATTTATTCCTAAAATGTCCACTGATATGGCAATTTTCCATGCAATAAAATATATAACTGATACACTGGATAAAAACTCCAAGGTTGCAGGCCTCTACTTCGATTTGTCTAAGGCATTCGATACGGTTGACCATTCTCTGATGTTGTGCATACTGAACCATTATGGTGTTAGAGGTGCTGCAGCGGATCTGCTGAAGTCTTATTTGTTGGGCAGGAAGCAGGCTGTTTGTGTTGTCAGGGATGGTGTTCAGTCTTTTTCTGGAATGGCCAGTTTGAGGCGGGGTGTCCCGCAGGGTTACATCCTGGGTCCCATGTTGTTCTTGTTGTATGTCAATGAATTGGCTGAGGCGTTTCCGTCTGAGGTCATCTGTCAGTTCGCCGATGACACCTTTGTTGTGGTAGCTCGATCTAATAATCGCGACCTCTCGCAGAGTTGTTCGGATGCCGCCCTGAGGATGAAAGAGTATTGTGTATTGGAAAGAACCTGAGTTTGAACACCAACAAAACAGGTTTAATATTTTTTTCCAAGACTCAAAATAACTTGGAGTCTCTTCTTGTTCGAATGGATGGAAGGACTGTTCCGCTCACTGATCACATAAATGGGACTCCATATTGACCCTAATCTGAATTGGGGAGTTCATATTGATTCGCTTCAGTTGAGGTTGAGTAGGTTTTGTGGTCTTTTGAGACGACCGAGAGTGGTCATTTCACCCGAGTTGGTTCGGCTATTCTACTTTGGTCAAATCCAATCAATCATTAGTTATGGAATATGCTCTTGGGGTGCATCAAAAGGGGCACCACTCGTTTTCAGACTTCAGAAGCGTATCCTGAGATGTATCCTGGGCCTACATCCTAGAGCCTCTTGTAAACCATTTTTTACTGAGTTGGGGGTGCTGACTGTTCCATCACTGTACTTTGCATCCTTGGTGATGTTTGTGAAGCGGAATATACACATGTTTCCTACCAATCAGGCATATTATGGAGTTGATATGGTTATGTCAACCAGAAAAAGGGGTGACTTGAGTATTCCTCTCCACTGCTCAACATTTTTAGAGAAGGGCCCTTACTTCATGGGCATTAAGGCTTATAGAATGTTGGCAGACAACATAAAAGCAATTGAAAATGTGGATAGATTTTTAGTTTACCAGTGGTTGCACCTCAAATGTTTTTACTGTTTCAAATTTACATTTTGATACTGTTTTTTGTAATGTGTAGCACAAATCCTATATTTGTTCTCAAGTATTTTATTTTATTTTAGCACTGAATGCCAACAAATTGTTGTGTATTTTAACTTATACCCTAAAATCATATTGATTGTCTATATCGATAATGGCTGATGGATCAGCCTTGTGACATTGCTTGTATTGTTTTCAGGGCCGTATCTAGACCAAAATTTTGGGGGGGGTTAGACTAAGTGGCAAAAAAAAATTGTTACACTAGTAATAAAAATAAAATAAATAAATAATTATTTAATAAGTGTTGTTTGTTTTTAAGATAAATTTTTTGAATTTTATTATTTTTTGGGAGGGTTTGAACCCCCAAAACCCCCCCCCCCCCCCCTAGATACGGCCCTGATTGTTTTTATACAATTTTTGTTGGCAATAAAGAATATTATTATTATTATGTACCTAATAACCAGTTATTGCCAACTATTTCCATGTATTAACAAAATATTTCCACATTATGCCAGGTATTGCCCTAGTATTATCACATATTACCAGGTACCTATTGCCATACTATTGACAGACTAAAATCAAATATTTGTCTTGCCAGAATTCTAGGGATTGACATATCCACAGATATTACTATCAACCAATGACATTAACATATATTGCCTAGATATCTACAAGTATTAAAATATATTACCTACATAATTAACAAGTATGTATTGCATAGTATTGACACTATTGACATAGTATTTATCTGGTATTGACATATATTAACCAGTGATTTGTACACCGATTAACAAGGTGAAAAACCCCTTGTATTTCACTAAACAAAATTATGGACAATGGGCACTTTCATTAATTTTTGAAATTGGCATGATTGGATGAAAAACAGTCTTCTGTTACTTTCTTTTCAAAAGAAAAATAAAAAATAAATAAATAAAAAAGAAAACTCTTCAAATAGTGGCAATTTCCCAGTGACAGTGTTGTCACTAGTCAGCATAAAAAAATTCTTGGTAAAAATAGTTTTATTTATTTTAAAATGTTGCCAAAGAGTGCCTACCAAGAAAACTAGTTGAAGAGAGTAGAAAACTTATTTAACCTGCATTATTATTTTGATCTAGAAATAGCCATCATAGTATAATCTCAAGATGAACACCTTCCAGGTGGTTCCACAGAAAAAAGTCTAGTCTAGTATTTTCACTGTTTTTAGATCTTGGGATCTAGGTGGCCATTTAACACGATTTCCGATTTGGTAAAATAATTATTTGCAATCATTCAATCATTTGTTATTTATAAATCTTCTAGAAGTAAAATTATGAAATTTCAAATTTTTTTAACTTGAGATTTTGCGTTTAAATGAGGGGTAAACCACTAGTGGAAACTCGAGTGGAAATTATTGTATGTACCATCGTCACCAAAAGTAACTGGGACAGCATGACATTAGCTCTTGTCCTATTATATGAATTTTATTGTCAAATATTTGTCAAACTATGAATTGACCTTTTGTTTCGACGCCATATTGCGGTGCGCGAACATAGTTGCCAAAACAAGAAAACCAAAAATTATACTAGCGGGCTGTCAACTAGATATTTTATTATTTCTATTCTGTCCAATACAAGCTAAAATTGATGGCGTTTCTTTCCAAAAACATTCGTAATAGGCGGCAAATTTAAATTTTAAATGTAATTTATATACTAACTTTGGATTTTAAAGTTGACAGAACGCTAGTAATTTTTTTTTCTACTGTTGGCAACTATGTTCGCGCACCGTAATATGGCGTCCAAACAAAAGGTCAATTGACCTTTTGTTTCGACGCCATATTGCGGTGCGCGAACATAGTTGCCAAAACAAGAAAACCAAAAATTACTAGCGGGCTGTCAACTAGATATTTTATTATTTCTATTCTGCCCAATACAAGCTAAAATTGATGGCTCTTCTTTCCAAAAACATTCGTAATAGGCGGCAAATTTAAATTTTGAATGTAATTTATTCACTAAAATTGGATTTTAAGGTTGACAGAACACTAGTCATTTTTTTTTCTACTGTTGGCAACTATGTTCGCGCACCGCAATATGGCGTCCAAACAAAAGGTCAATTAAATGCATTGGAATGAATGACACTAGAATTAGTCCAGGAGATTATTATGCATTATTGGTGTCCCAGATACTTTTGGTGACGATGGTACATTTTTTTGGGAATCACATAATAATCAATACATACATAGAAATCACTTGGCAGTCCTTGGGAATAACCTGGGAATCGCTAGGGATCTCCTAGGAGTCCATGGGAATCATATAGGAATGTATTTGATATCCCGAATTTCCCAATAACTGAACCCGAGAGTTTAGAACTTGAAGATGAAGATTAGGTCCTCGATTAGGTCTGTTCTCACAAAAATCACAAACCAGTCAGAGAGTTTTTGATTGGTTCAAAGCCAACAACCAGTTTTCTGAATATTTCCAACCAATGAAATTCGCTTGGAACCTTTCTCGAATCCGACTTGCCAAAAGAAGACACAGAATTTCTTCACACATCGAAATAACTTTGAACCTCCAGTTCATGGATAAGCTAATCAACAGCTGTCCATCAATTTTGGCACGCAGATTACAGCAGCTTAAATCAGTACCTGAGTACCACTGATTGGAGTTTCATTTGTAACATTGAAAATTTTAAAATCAAATCAAATCAAATGTGCTTTATTGTCAAAAAAAAATGTACATTTTTGCAGACAAAGGAGACTAATTCTAGGTGAATAACAATAAATAGGTAAGGTTAAGTTATAAATAGGTAAGAAACCGTCGAATAAACACATAAAAAAATAAAAACATAAAAAAAAAACAAACAAACAAAAATATGCACATCATACAACCACCATCAGCCACAAAAAGCACCAGAGCACTAAATGGTGTTCAGGTCATCATTAAAATATTCATCAGTTCTATAGTAGGCCTTTTCGATGAGAAACATCTTGAGCATTTTTCTAAAGTGCGCTTGAGGGAACCGGCAATGGAAGGTCATGAATTTGCCGAGTGATGCGTACACGAAGAGGATCCCGGTCATTTCGGGATTTTTAAAAATAATCGATGCAGTTTCAAGAATGAAGTAAGAGTAAGAATCCTCTGAGAAATAAAATGGGGTCAGCATGAGTCTCTGTAACCAGCATTAACAATGGCCCGAACAGCCTTTTTCTGCAAAAGAAAGATAATATTGAGTAGATTCTGGGAAGCCACATCCCAGAATGAAATGCCATAGCGTAGGTGGCTTTCGAAAAGAGCGAAGTATACTGTCCGCGCTACTAGCATACCAAGTTCAAATCTAGTAGTTCTGGAGAACAGCTTACTGCTTAATCCCATGATATGGGACTCAAATTTCAAACTAGAGTCAATATGAATACCCAAAAACCTATTCTCTAATTTGGCCTGCAAATCCGCACTCTCCAGCC
Source organism: Ceutorhynchus assimilis (assembly GCA_917834065.1). Classification (NCBI taxonomy): domain Eukaryota; kingdom Metazoa; phylum Arthropoda; class Insecta; order Coleoptera; family Curculionidae; genus Ceutorhynchus; species Ceutorhynchus assimilis. Next base: position 15,367,731 of record OU892281.1, read on the forward strand.
TCACTTCCCGGACATCACCCCTAAAATTGCCTAAAACAAACAAGGCTAGTTTTGGCAACATTAAAAGAGAGGAGATTTGCACTGCACCAGCCTTTGACCATTGCCAGATCCTCTGATATCCGGTACCTCAGTTGATCAAAAAGTGTTATATGCCAGTTTTATGACATCTTGTATGATGTTATTTATCAATGCACTGCGCACAGTAAATTATTCTGAGATTTGATGACGAAATATTTGGAAAAAGGACTCCAGGAAAATTGGAATCTGGATCCCCATCCAAAATCTTTGACCACTAAAGTGCCCTAAACTTGTATCAATTTTGAAACCAGGATCTCGATACCAAGAACAATAGTTAAATTAATTAGTTAGGTATTCAAGATCAAGTTCTGAGATTGAACCAACTATTGAGGAGAAAAAAACAAATTTGAACGGCACAAAATAAAAATGACTGTATAAAAACCCAATCAAGGGAAGATACAAAAAGAAAATATCACTTTTTTTTTGAAGCAATAGCAAGATATGTATTAAGTAAATACATTTTCATTTATTCCTTTTTAATTGCTTTTGGGTTGGGCATTATTCAATCTTGCATCTACATAACTATTTATTGATATCTTTCAACAGTTTTAACAAGACACATTGAGATTTTCTAATTTTTATTGTAATACATTCATAATTCTAATTATTGTAAACAAATTATTATTCTTTCAAGATTAAATTCAAGCAACCATCATGACTACCACTACCAACTACGAATCCCTTCATGAAACTCCAGATTTCTATGGCGAATACGGAGTCGGCGAATACGCGATTCCCATGGAACACATGTCGGAACCTTCCAGATCGCAATGGAATCACATCGAAGACCTGGACTCGTTTTTCACTCGCGTATACAAGTACCACCAAAAGCATGGGTTCTTCTGTATTGGAGTCAAAGAGCTGGTGGATTTGAATCAGTACAGTTTCATTGCTGGCATTACTTTTTGTATGATGTATGCTGTTGATTATAGTAAACTTTTCTCTTATCCTCATGACGATCATAAAACTATTTTTTCTGTACTCAAGTCTTTTGATGAGGTAATTTTTTTTGCCTTATGGAAACAAAATACATAAATTATATTTTTTAAGGTGATGTCCACACTTCCTTTATCTGGTTGGTTTTTATTAGTTTTCTTTTGCGTTGTATTTGTACTGGCTCTTATTAGGAAATTTTACGCTTTGGGTATGTATTGGGACATCAAGCAATTTTATAACCAGGCTCTGAAAATCGATGATAATAATTTGGATAATTTGACTTGGCATGATGTACAAAAAAAGCTTATACAGGTACTTTATTAGATAGTTATTGCTAAAGTAATTATTAACTGATTTTTTGATCAGGTGCAAATAGAACTACAAATGTGTATTCACAAGAGAGAATTGACTGAGCTAGATATTTACCATAGAATTTTAAGACAACAAAACTATTTGGTTGCACTTGTTAATAAGAAATTAATTCCGCCACGAGTGAATGTGCCATTTTTAGGAGAGTGTGTATATTGGACTAAATTTTTACGGTAGGTACATACATAATAAATATGTGTTTTATTAAATAATGTTTATTTTCTAGAATAAATGTACTGTTTCTCTTGTTCTGGTCGCCTTGGTCTCCATTCGAAAACCCTTGGCATTTGAGAGACGACTACAAAAGACCGGGGTCTAGAGAAAAAATGGCAGCTCAACTTGGACGACAGGTACCTATTTTTGTTTATAATTTATACAAATTTTATTGTATTTTTTTTTTTCAAGGTGTTGTGGTTGTTTCTTGTCAACATAATAATGTCTCCGCTAGTATTTCTTGGACAAATTATATTTTATTTTTTCAATTATTTTGAGCTAGTGAGAAGGGAACCGGGTCTTTTTGGTATACGGTATTGGTCACATTATGGACAGCTATATTTCAGGTTTGATATATTTTTGTTTGTTGAGAATATGACATTGAATAAAGAAGTATTTTGTTTTAAACTTGAGAACTCAATATTAAAAAAAAAAACAAAAAATATAATGATGAATTGAGGTTTCAACCTTTCCGCTAGGGTTTCTAAATACATAAAATTTCTTTTCCAGGCACTTCAACGAATTGGATCACGAACTTCGGTCGCGTCTGACCCGAGCCTACAAGCCCGCCACAAAATACATGGCATCGTTTTGTTCCCCCATAATGGTGATTATAGCTCAACATTTTGCCTTTCTGGGCGGATCCATTTTGGCTATCATCGTTTGTCTCGGTTTTGTAGACAACGATATTTTGTATTATGACCAGGTAATTTTTAAATACAGATTTGAATATATAGACTTTAACTTTGATTGATGCTCGGTTTTGATGATGAGTTTAGACGTATCCTTTTTAGATAGTTTTGAATAGGATAGGCTAAATCAACTATAGTCTGTTTCATTGAAGTTGATAGCACAAATCGAGGGTTAGGACCATAAAGTCATTGTAGACCCTATGGTTTACAATGGTTTTACAATGACTTTATGGTCCTAAACCTCGATTTGAACTATCAACTGCAATGAAACAGACAATATCACATTTTAAGCATCCCAACTGAATAAGTGACGATTTTTTTTTGTATATTATTTACTATTCTACTTACCTTGAGCAATTTTTTGCTAATAAAAATTCGAGTAAAAATTATTATTATTATAACTAAAAGTTTATTTGGTATGAACTATACAAGTTTCTCGCGACTTATCCAAATTATTTCCTGGTCAAACTCTTTTAGGTTCTGACGCTGTTAGCTGTATTGACAGGCGTTATTGGAGTGTGTAGAAGTTTGACTCCAGACGAGACAATAATGTGCAATCCAGAACAGCTGTTGGAAGGCGTAGTGTTGCACACTCACTATCTGCCAGGCCTTTGGCAAGGCTATTCGCATACTTCTAGGGTGAGATCCAGTTTCCAACAGTTGTTCCAATATAGGTTAGTATTTGGATTATGTTGCTCAATTTCATGCCTCATATAATTATTGTTTTAGATTTGCAGCTCTATTAGAAGAATTCCTCTCTCCTATTCTAGTCCCTTACTATTTGCTGATGTACATCTACCCACGCCGGCTTGATCTAGTAGATTTCTTCAGAAATTTCACAATTTCGTTGGTGGGAGTGGGTGACGTGTGCAGTTTCGCCCAAATGGACATTCGCAAACACGGCAACCCCGATTTCCAAGCTGAACCGCAAGAAGACCAGTCCCATGCCAGTTTGCCAGTAACGGCCAACGACCAATACAATCAGGCTGAAGATGGCAAAGTCGAATTGTCTCTGATGCACTTTACAAACACTAATCCTGACTGGCAACCCCCACCAGAGGCTGTTGAATTTATGGATAATGTTAATTTAGAGTCGATTCAGTATCAATCACTTAATTATGGTAAAAAATTGTAGTTTTTTGTTTAAAATTACCTACATCAATTTTCATTATAGTAGAACCAAATACGTTAGATATTGATGATGATGAAAACGAACTTCGACCTAGAGAGTTGCTAGTTGGTGGGAATTCTTTGAGAGGTTTTGGAGATCCTAGGTTTACTATGGGCATGGCGTCGCGCCAAAGTTTGTATAATCAACGATCTGAGGGGCCTGACATGCAGAGAAGTATCGAGAATATGCGGACTAGCACAATAGTTTTACACAATAGGAATACTATGAGGTGAGTTGTTGTTTAACTTACAAGAATATGACACACAGTTTTTTATTGTTTTGCTTTGTTACGTGTCTGATTTCCAGTCAATCAATTTAGGTCATTCACAGCTTCTGGCGATATCTGAAAACAAGATTGATTGGACCATATAGATTGAAATATTAGTGATTATTAGTCTTCTGTTTCAATGAAATTGGGTAAATCAACATTTGTTTTCACTATTTTCGGGGAAGTTTCCATCAAGCAACTTCGAAATGCATTGGGTTTTCGGCCTAAATAACAAGAAAATTGAGCTTGTGTTGAACTAGGAAAATGTAAACAAGGGATTAAGAAATTGTTTAAATAAATGAAATTGAACGACAGAACAGCTGTGGCACCAAAATTTGAATATTGCAGATTGCGCATTTATCCGACCAGTCAAAAATAAAGAAAAATTTCCTAAAAATTCGGGACGATAAGGTAACTGTTTCAACTGTGAGAGAATTTTTGTCACTCTGCGCTGAATATTCTCAAGAAGTTCTATATCCTTCTTAGTACTGTGCATTTTGAGGAGTTCAATGGACCTATCTATTTTTACCTGGTATGCGCACGCAACACGAGGCAATGCATTTTTATTGGCTACCTAATACAGGTGAGAGGTGATCGTTTTGCACGCTGGGCATCTCCTTGTCCTTGTTCGGTGCCCGTGGTCTGACAAGAATAAACGTACAGTTCATATTCAACTTGATAGGTGTCATTCAAAAGTTGTTTGAAATTTTCATTGACAAATACGTTGCACAACACGCGGTCTTTCTCCTTCCTTTTTTATTCTGTGCAAATAGGAAGGACGGATTGCTATACGTAAGTCTAACATAATTTGGTACGTTTTGCCTCGTCTTGCGCAATGAGCATTCTGTGTCTTTTTTTATCTAATGAAGTTTTCGTATTATTACCTCTTTGTCTGGTAAAATAGATAGGTCTATTTCATTCCCCATGTTTTTGACCACTCTTTAATGTTCTTAAGATCAGTTTGAAGTAAATTCGCATCTCTCAAAGGATTTGCAGAGATTTTGCAATAATCTGCAAACAATTTAACACTTGATTGGATTAGTTCCACCTAATCAAAAAGATACACTGTGAACAGCACCGGACCGATCCCCGAACCCTGCACGACGCCACTGGTTAACCTATGGGGACTGGAAAGCTCTCCATTAACTCTCACTTGAAAAAATCCATCTTTTAGCAGATCCTTGATCAAGGCAAGCAACTCTCCTTCTAACTCCAAAGTGCTCTTATTTCACTAATAACAGGTTATGTGGGACTTTGTCAAATACTTTTTCATAATCTAGATAGATAACATCTGTTGGTAGGTTGTTTGTCCATTCATTTGGACATTCCAAAAGATTGGTAGTGGTAGAACGTTTTGGTAGAAATCCATGTTGGGCTGAAGGTATGAGATTGTTCTCTAGAAAGAAAGATATTAGTTCTTTAACTATAATTTTCTCCAGCGGGTTGCAAGTAAGACTAATAGGGCGATAATTTTCTGTTCTATGTCGATCTCCTTTTTTGTACAAATTGTACAGTGGCGTGACAATGGAATATTTCCAATGGGCTGGAATTTTTTGTATGAAGCATACATTCCTGCATCACCCCTGAAAGCAATGAGCTAATTGTAGCACTACAGTTCTGAAGGAAAACTGTTGGCATTTCATCAAGTCCTGGGCTTGAGTCTTTTTCAGTTGTAAATTGTATATTTATTCACGGTTTTTGTGGGTTGGTTTTTACTGGGTTGACCGGTATGTATTTCTCCACTGCATCTCTCATAACACACTGGAAGTTCTCAAATTGTGGAACTACTTGTCTTGTTGGTTGGAGTCTGATGAAGTTATTTATTTCTTGATAATTGGCAGTTAGAAACTTCTAGTTATTTTTTGTGTTTGTTTAGGTGGAATTTTTGAATGTGTTTTCGCCTTAATCACCACATGATCTTCTGAGGCATTTTGACCAATTTGAGTGAAAATTTGGGAAAATATTGAATCTTAAGTAGCAAGTATTTGCTGATTTTATAAGATTTCTGTACGTAAACCCCTGATTTTGGATAATTAAGCTCAGTTTTAAGTGTCGAAAAGGCCAATCCACATTGGCTGACGCTGGATACACAAAGATAACTTATTTGGAGTATAAAGTACACACACATTTCACAAATATTGGTTCTGTACACCAGGTTTAAATAGCTAGATTTATTAACGACGGTATTTTAAGTATATTGTTATTGATTTAAGGTAGCAAATTAAGTATAACATTGTATCTCCATTCTCCACACCTATTCCACCATATAGCCTTTCCACAGGTCGTGATTTAAAATTATTTCTAAAATGTGGCTCGTGCAATATTCTTAATCTTCCAGTCAGTGCACCATTCGTCAGTGGACTATTTCTATCTAGAGCCTAACTAATTGATAGTATCGGTGACAAGTTGGGTCGTACTTCTGTGGTAAAACATAAAATTGTCATAGTTTCCCTATTAAACAAAGATATTATCCTGTTTCTCTCTTCAAGCAAAAATTAATTGATGAAGAGGTGAACAAAATGCTGGCGGCTGGAGTCATTGAACCCGCGACATCCCCTTGGTGTTCACCAGTTGGTGCCAAAAAAAGGTGGTGAGATGCGCTTTTGCGTGGACTTTAGGAAGGTCAATGCCCTTAGTGAACGTGATGCCTATCCTTTACCCTACATCTCGGCCATTTTGGATAAACTTGGTGGTGCTCGATACCTTAGTTCATTAGACCTCAAAAGTGCATACTGGCAAGTTGAGTTGCAAGAGGATAGTAAACATTACACAGCGTTCACGGTTCCAGGGCGTAAACTTTTTCAATTCTGCAGACTTCCTTTTGGCATTCATAATGCCCCTGCAACCTTTCAACGTCTTACTGACTTGGTATTAGGTCCTGAGTTTCAGCCGTACATTCTCTGAATGAATTGATTGTTCAATGCACAGATTTTAATGACTGCAGCTTGTTGTCTAGTCTATTCTTGAATGCGTTTACACTTGGAGCTGTCACTGTTTCTTCCTCAAGCGAGTTCCACTTATATACCACCCGATTTGTTATAAAGTTTTTTCTGATAAGCAGGTGGCTCTTTTCCTTGTTTATTTTTTTTGAATGTCCTCGCAATTTCCTTCTTCCATTGAGATGGATTATTAATGAGCCTGAAAGAGTTTTGAAAACCTGGATCATGTCTCCACATTCTCGTCTTTCTTTTAGAGATGATATTTGAAATATTTCTAATCTCTCCGGATATGATAAATGTCTTCTTTCATCAGAAATTTTTGTCATTATTCTCTGAACTCTTTCAAGGATTTCAATATCTTTAACAAAATATGGACTCCACACTGAACAGGCATAGTCTATTTTGGGACGAACATAAGTTTTATATATAGTTTAGATACCATTTCTACTGAGGTATTACAGAATGCTCATTGTATAAGGTAAATGAGTGTATTTGCCTTCTTATCGCGGGTATAAAACTATTTTGACAGAATATCTAAAAGTTAACCCCTGGAATGACGTTAAAGTCTGTTTCACCGGTTTGTACTTGCTACCAGCATTTGTCTTCCTTGTTTAACAAATAGAAATTAACTGAAACAAATTAATAACGTCAAAAACGTTCGTCGGTTCTTGAACCAGAAGTCATTCATTTTAATTTGTCAAAAAAAATAAATTTGTCAAATCAGGCCCTGCGATCTCTCATTGCCAGTTATAAACCACAGACTCTTTAGGGTGTTGGTGTCAGTTACTACTTGGGCATACGTTTTTGGTGGTTCCTTGATGGTGGAAACTTCATCATTAATTATTCTTCGAATTTCCTGTAAGGTTTCACTTTTGGTTTCATTGTTGATTCGAACCATTTCCTTGTTCACCTCCTTCAATTTCTGTTCTAAATCCTGGGACAGATCATATATTTCATGCTCAAGTTCGATGCGAGCGTCGCTCATCTCCTTTCCAATGCCTTTTACCAGTCCATTAAGATCCCTTAGGCTTTCCATGCATTCACTCTACTCTGCATTATTAGGCAGCGGACTTACGAGCTGGAAATACGCGAGCAGGTCTTGCATATGATTCTTTTGCAGGAATCACAGGGGAATCCAAAAAGCTCACTTTTCTCATCTTTAGGCTTACAAGGATTTTGACATTTAAAGCAGTTATAAACTGCAGACTGAGAGAGCTGTGGCATTTCAAGTGTTTTGCTTTTTGGTGACGCTGTACGCTCAACCTCAACTTATCTATTTATACTGAAGCCCCTTATTTGGGTGGTGCATCCACCAACCTATCCTGAATTGTGAATCTACAACTGGTGCACCCTAGAAAACTATCGGTGTTTACTATACAGTATGCAAATAGGATTTAAAAAAAATATATACAAAAAATGTTAATAGAGATCATTATAGAGTTATTGACTTGATTTTCATGGGTTTTATTCAATTCCCATGAGTTTTTTTTTTTATAAAAGCACCGTTTGGCATTAGAGATTTTCTGTTTTTGAAACATCGGGGACTCCGTTTAACCGTATGGCAATAAAACAGGTGGCGATTATTGTGATTTTGATTATTTACACCCCTCTCCTTTGTGGGGTATTTGGACTGCCACCCATCCACATAACTCACTTTTCTATTTAACATTTCCATAACATTTATATTCACTATTTCGAAAAAACAGTCAAAAACCGCATCAAAAAATTTCTAGTAACATCACTTTAACTATTGTTTCATTGGTTTAATTAATTAATTTATTATTTCTGGTGTACATCTGATTACAGCTTGTGTATATATATGTACATTCAATAACGTTTTTATTAGGTCTGATAAACAGGGGCTGTTACAGGTATGTGTTTAACTAATTTCACATTTATGTCTATTAAATTCCTGGTGAAAAAATTATTTTTTTGTTTGTTGCAGGAAATCCATACGCGTAGTACGTTCAGCAGGGGAGACCACACCACTTCTGTTTAAATAGCAACGGTTCTAGTCAAGCAAGACAATCTTGCTCAATAACTAATTATACAAATATGTTTTTTTTTACCAGTAAATTTATTGTGAAGTGATAAATGATTATTACTTATTATTTTGTTGGAATAAAAATCTACTTATATAATTATTATTTATCGATTAATGTTCCTCTAACTTTCTTAGTCTCTTGTACTTTTCCTTGTTCTTGTTTCCTCTTGTTCATGCCCTTTCTTTCCAATTGTTTTTCAATTATCCTTGCATTATTCGCATAACTGTCTGCCACTTCGCGCTGTAATTAACACAAGAAAATAATATAATTATATTGTATATAGTGTATAGTTTGTACATATTGAGATAATTTTTAGGTTGTTTTTTTTTTTAAGGAGTTTATGTATTGGAGTTTTTTTTTGTTGGGGTAAAATGTGATATTTTGATAACCAGAATCCATGTTTAGCTTGCGAAAAAAATTAAACTAGGGTACTTATAAGAGTGATTTTAGTTAGGATATGAAATTGATGTAAGACCATGTTGAAATAAAAATTTAAAAGAAAACCTACGGCTTCTATTTCATCCTCTTCCTCGTCAATTGTAGATACAGTAACTGAACTAAACTTGCCCATATTTTTAGTGTGTTTTGTTACCATAATTTTCTTGGGTTTTTCAATTGCTACCTGGGAATCAAAAAAATTTAGCAACTTAGATATTATTATTGAAAAGTTTTTACCTGATTGTAAATATCAGTAATAGGCCCTTCATTTGTTGATGTTATAAGGGAGCCTCTCACAATAAAACTTACAGGACTTTGAGGATCATGTTTATAGTAGAGCAGTAGGTTGCATTTTTTGCATTTTAGCCTAAAAAAAGATTTGTTTCAAATAAATAGCTGAAGAAAAAGCTTATCGTGTTTATACCTGTATTGCCTTTCAATTCCTTCGTTTCTTTTCAAATAAACAGTCTCATCTGAGTCGCAAGTGATTTTATGTGCATGATTTGTCCCATCCAATACCCTAGCACCATCCCGTTTTCTTAGAGGAAGTTTTTCCATGGAGCAATCTTTAAAATGAATTAGTTGTTGCCCGAGTAGTAAGAAAAAAAGGAAATTTTACCTAAAATAAGGGTCATTTGGCCACACAAGCAATAGTAAATGTGTAAAGGCTTTTCGTCGCCGTATTCTTCCTGATCTTTGGTGTCCGAACAAGCTATACTTCTGGACACGACTTTCGGCATTTTTAAATGTTAATTTTATAGGAGTTTTATGAAGAAAAAGGTTTCAAAAATCTTTGAAAGTTTTGAAATTTGAAAGTAAACAACAAATAAGCATAACCTAAAAAAAAAAGATGACACATATGTGACAGCCAGGGTTGCCAGATGGTTCAAAAATATCTGAATTCAAACGTATCTGTATCCGTATCGATCTGCGCATGTGCAGACTAGATACGGAGGTTTCGTTGCGTTGCGTTGTCCGTATTAGCATTCCAAACGTATCCGTATCCGCATCGATCTGCGCATGCGCTGAATAGATACGGTGGTTTCGTTGCGTTGCGTTGTGCGTATCGTTACGGGCCTCGCCACCACCGTATCTATTCAGCGCATGCGCAGATCGTTGCGGATACGGATACGTTTGGAATTCCGACCTGCTTAAAGTGTCTAAAGCCGCGTCCACATTAGTAAAAATTTACGTTGTGCGTGGTATTCGGCACAAATTTGTGTGAGCGATACAAATTTATACGAGTGTGGACCTGTTCGCCACAAACGGACGCACGCAAAAATTTTCGCGGCATTCACCGCACGCGATCCGCGGCTTGTTGGTTTTTTTCAAGACATCAAAGAAATTTGCGGCGCAACATCGTTTTAGTGTGGACGCATTTTTTCGCAAACGAAACAAATAACGAAAAACAAGCAACGCGCACACTGAAATAAAATAAGCACACACGCGTTGAGCAAGAACGTACGGCGCACAACACAAATATTTATGTCAGTCCAGATGTCAAATTTGCTTCGCAAAAATTTGTAGCGAATCCCGAATTGACCTTTTGTTTGGACGCCATATTGCGGTGCGCGAACATAGTTGCCAACAGTAGAAAAAAAATTTATTAGCGTTCTGTCAACTTTAAAATCCAAAGTTAATGAATAAATTACATTTAAAATTTAAATTTACCGCCTATTACGAATGTTTTTGGAAAGAAACGCCATCAATTTTAGATTGTATTGGACAGAATAGAAATAATAAAATATCTAGTTGACACCCCGCTAGTAATTTTTGGTTTTCTTGTTTTGGCAACTATGTTCGCGCACCGCAATATGGCGTCGAAACAAAAGGTCAATTCAACGCAACGCATTTATTTACTAATCTGGACGCGGCTTAATACGGAGAACGCAACGCAACGAAGCCTCCGTATCTATTCTGCGCATGCGCAGATCGATGCGGATACGGATACGTTTGAATTGACCTTTTGTTTTGACGCCATATTGCGGTGCGCGAACATAGTTGCCAAAACAAGAAAACCAAAAATTACTAGCGGGCTGTCAACTAGATATTTTATTATTTCTATTCTGCTCAATACAAGTTAAAATTGATGGTTTTTCTTTCCAAAAACATTCGTAATAGGCGGTAAATTTAAATTTTAAATGTAATTTATTCATTAACTTTGGATTTTAAAGTTGACAGAACGCTAATAAATTTTTTTTCTACTGTTGGCAACTATGTTCGCGCACCGCAATATGGCGTCCAAACAAAAGGTCAATTCAGGACCTGCTTAAAGTGTCTATTATTTACAACCCAATGAACTAAACAACTGCACTATGGCGGCTATAGAGAACAGCTGTTTGAAGTGTTTGGATCATTGAAGTTAGGAGGATGAAGAAGCTCTTCTTCTTTTTACATCAACCGCAATGAGTGCGAGCGAGACAATAGTCCCTCCGTATTGCTGGGTTGCACATATCAAAATTTAGCACACTAGCATAAAGCAGTGCGCCCGTTCTAAAGTGTTTGTTTAGTTTAATGCAATGAACTATAACCATAAACTGGAATGCTAACACATAAGGACGAACTTCCTTACGTTCGGTATTTTGCTCGAAGAGCAGAGCGTGCTGAGCGGAGCCGTAATCACGTGACCAGCGAGGGAACAGAGCAGTTGAATGCTATATAAAAGTGCCAGAAATTTTAATAAACGAACGCGAATGAGGCTGCACCGAGTACACTTTTTGAATAAACGAACGGTAAAGTCATGCTCGGAGAACTCAGACCAAAATAACGAACGCACGGCTTGAAGCCTAGTGCGGCTGCTGCGGAGGGGATACCTGTTTTTGTCGCACTCATTATGTTAAATGGCGAAAATTGCTTCCAACACGTATTCCAATTGATGAAACCTGTGAAGGGAAATATGACAAAACTTTCGAAAACGTCATATATCAGCGAGCAACAGAAAAAAACAACATTCCCCCTTGTGGCATCTGTCTTTCATGGCTTCATTTTTTTGGCAGATATGGCAATGTGTGCGCATTCCAGTTTTTAGCTATAGTTCATTGGTTCAATGTTACAAGTTACAACCCAATGAACTATAGCTAAAAACTGGAATGCGCACACATTGCCATATCTGCCAAAAAAATGAAGCCATGAAAGACAGATGCCACAAGGGGGAAGGTTGTTTTCTTCTGTTGCTCGCTGACATATGACGTTTTCGAAAGTTTTGTCATATTTCCCTTCACAGGTTTCATCAATTGGAATACGTGTTGGAAGCAATTTTCGCCATTTAACATAATGAGTGCGACAAAAACAGGTATCCCCTCCGCAGCAGCCGCACTAGGCTTCACGTTCGTCCTTATGTGTTCGCATTCCAGTTTTTGGTTATAGTTCATTGTTACAACCACATACGTAATGTTGACATTTATGACTTTTCAAAAGTTTGAAAGTGACAATTTTTTGAATTTTACTTTCCTCCCGGGCGGAAAGTAAGCCCAGATTTCCTAAAATGTTGAACACAAGTCCTGCATGTCAAACTTTTTTTAAACTACTAAAGAGCCTGTCAACAAAATTTTTTAATTTTTATTTAGCATTTAGTCAAAAATTGTGATGGTTGTAATTGTTGTAAATAAAATAGTATAGAAACCTCGGTAGGAAGTTTCATTCCTGTCTCGGGGATGTGGATAATCTTGACTGGGCACCAAGTTCTTGCAAATATAGACTGCTCTGCAAAATGATAATGTCTTGTATTGCACTTAACAGATTTTACCTCTCACAAATACCCCTTAAAGCACATAAAATTGTGAAACTTCGAAAAAACAGCAGACAGCACACGACTAATAAAAAATGAAGTTTGGCCCATGTGTGGCCGCCACGCCATCTTGAAGGTCACGTGGTTATTGAATTGCCTAAAGCCTAGTACTCATAACTGCGAAATTCGCTTTTTTTGACATTAGCCAAATTCAAGCGATTGACCAGTCAGTCATCTTGACAGATAAGCAATGCATTTAACGTCAGTTATGACCAACACATGACGTTTAATTAATGGTTTAACTGTCAAGATGACCGATCGCAGAAAACGTCAAATTGTCGAAGAAATGTCAAAAAAGAGCGAATTTCGCAGTTATGAGTACTATGCTTAATAGGGCAATCCCAACAAAATGGCGGTCAATGCCAAAAAAATTGGCACCATAAATTTAATTCAAACAACCGTATCATTTTTCATCAAAAAACTGTTTCTTGTGTATTTTGTTTTGTGGTGTTTTAAGATGATTCTCTAGTGTTCGGGAGGATAATTTTCGTATTTTAAGATGGAAAGTTTTTAGTTTAAGAAATTATTAGTGAAAAACCCGGATATTTGCAAAAATTATGATTTCTTTGTGACAAACCTTTACCTACTAAACAATTAGGTAGGTACTATCCAGGATTTGTTTCCTGTTTAGTTTTTTCTTAACCAAATCCTGAATCCTGATGTTTATTTTATTTGTATGCTATTCAAGGTATCGACACAAGTTGATGTGGAGGATAGTAAATGAGTTGGATCCATACACCGTTTATGTAGAGACTGTTTGGTTTTTCAATATGAATTTCGTTGGATTTTTTCTCTTTTGCTACAATCCATGAAGCCCCTTACAAAGTACAGACAAATCGTTTTTCTCCATTAAAAACCTGTGTCTTGTCTCTGCAGGAACGGCATGAAACGAGGCTTTCTCGCGATTAGAACGGCTCCCACAACTAAATACAATACATAACATATGCATTTTCCAAAAAATCAACACTTCACAGACTTTATACAAATGAAAAATCGCAATAAAACAGTATTTTTTAAAATAAAAAGGCATTGGCCTCCATTTTGAATTTTATTTTGACAGGTCGTTGGATTGCCCTATACATAAATAAAAGTAGGTTAGGAATTTCATATAAAGGAATTTCCTTACTTCGACCTAAGCTTCGACGTATTTAGCAATCGACGTTCGTTTTTGTTGGTAATTTTTTGTTTCATCTGATTCGTGATTGATAAATAAGAATGGGGTTATTCTAAATGGGTATTAAAAATACCATAACAGGGCCCAAGGTTCCTAAAGTTAATAGGTTGCCTGGTAATGGATGACGTCATCTGGGGTGCCTAATGGAGATTTGCATTATGTTTAGGCACCCCGGCGTTCTCGAACTTTCCTTGTGCATATTGTTTTTTGAGCTTATTACTCAAGTTGCTGACATAGTTATTTTCTCTTTTAAATACTTACATTGAAAGAATAGGCTCCATGGAATCGTCGTGTTCTCATCGTGTTCACTATAAGTTGGGATTCTTCCGTTCTTTTTCTGTTTAAAAGATTAGAATCCGCCGCTATCAGTTAAAATATTCTTGTTCTGACAGCGTTGACATATCCTACCGACTGCGCCAAATTGTTACCTCAAAAACTTTTGAAGACACTCTTTAAAAAAACACTAATTTATTTTAAAATACAGGTTACAAATATTATATTGGACATTAACTTAACTAACTTAATAATGACGACTAAACTCAAGAGACAGGGTGTTTTATATTTTAAAATATGTTGAACTTGCTGTTTCTATGGGAGCGTTGCGATGATGGAGCAGTTCTTGGCATGACATGTTCAGACAGGATAACTTGCTGAAGAACCGTCTAGACTTTGCGATATGATTTGTACGACCGAGGTACTGAGACGCGTCTAGAGGTCATTGTAGTCGTGAAATACATGTAACAAATTGTATCAAAATTAAAATTTAACATTTTAGAGGCTCCTATCTTGCATCAGATTATACCCCTCTCGAAACTATTCCTCATTAACTTTCAACTAATTGACCCAAAAGTGAAGTTAATGTTTCATCAATTCAAAATTACTAACAGTCAAGTAGAGATAAACCTTTTGAAATGGATAATGAATTCCCACCATCAAATCTTTATCCGGTCTAGACACATTATTTCTATTGAAAAGGACCATCAATTTGTTGACATTTACATACGAGAAATATAGGGTAATTTGTTTGCAAACACTGACTACAATAATTACTATTGATTAGAGATAAAATAAGGCTCTAGAAATTTGAGAAAGGTTAAAAATAAATAAAATATTAATAATATGTAACCATTTCAGATAATTGTCTAGAAACTTTGAAATTTCATATCCTAAAATGCACCGTAGTTATAATTCTGAAATTTTCAGAAAATCTTATTCTGGTAGAAGACTACTATAACCTTTTGTAGTACAATATAAAGATGTCTAATCGAGCCATATTTATATTGATTACGGATTTTACATAACGTAGATAGCTTGTCCTTGAATCCAATCCTTATTATTTAAGTAGATACCTAAGTACCTAAACATCAATCTGAAGAAAAAATTATTTGGATAGTAGGTAGGTACCAAATCACTTTGGATAATTTTTCATATGATAATTGACAATAATTCAACCCCACTTTAGAACAGACCCCACTAATATTTGACCTGGTATCAATACGAGAACTCAAAGTTCAGAGCTTTTAGAGCCACTTTTCCAAAATTAACATTTTGATGATTGATTGCAAACCATTAACTAATAATAAAAAACCTTCTCCAATAAAAGCTTTCATCGACTTTTCACTTCCGAAATTTCTTGATATCGCTTTTTATCAATTTCCGTATCAAGATAAACGACGCATTAAATAAAAATGACACGACATTTCACAATAAGTTTCTTGATATCGAAGGATAAAAATCTTATAGAAGTTTGCTAAGGAATTTTGCCTTTTTACTGCTTTGAAAATGATAATCATTTTTATAGTACTTACCATAATAATTATTATCGTATTTCCATTCAGCTGCAAAATATACGCGCAGTGCAGTTATAAAAGGTGAAGGTTGAACCACAATAATTAAAACAGATTGTGTCGCAGTATTGCCATAATGATAAATTTAGGTAAACGATTTTTATGATAATTATTATCAGACGGAATCGTAAAAACTTTTGCATCAAAAAACCGAGCCAGATAGATTTACACAATTTATTAAAGTCCCAGGAGAATAATGATAGGTATTATACAACCATTATAAAGGCTTGATTAATTCCATCTATTTTCTTTCAAGGGATTCAGCACAGACATAATTACAGGTATCACTACCTAATTTTTTTTTTGTACTTTAATAATTCCTACTTTATGTCCTGGTCAGTTTTGATAATTGTGGCGACTATGGCACACCTTTTTTTATCTGAAAAGTTTTTGCCCTTGACTTGCATGTTAGAGACTCATAAATGGAATTTAATCGGTCATAAACCTCTAGAACTATTAGTTTTTTATTAATTCCAATAAAGTGTGAACCGATAAAATGTTGCTGCCGCCTTGGCCTAAATGTCTTCCATATTAAAGTTTTAAAAATCTCGAGACATTAAAAGGCATTCCGTGACCTACCTAAAATATTTCGTGTAATTTGTTTAGTTTCAAGGTAGAAAAAGGTCAGTGAAAACGAAGGTTGGGGGGCCTTAATTGTCATTTTGCGTTTATGTTCCTGATGTGAGGCTAAAAATAGCTTCAACCAGCAATATTAATTTGTAGGACCATGCTTATGAAATATCATGTTTCTTGATTAAATCACATGTTTTTTTGGTGCTAGATGCATCTAACATTTTATATAAGAAGTTTTTCCCCTACTGCAGTAAATATTGCGTTTGGCCACAATTTTGACACAAACCTTCGCTTCTTTGGGCTAGTTTTTATTATTGATTTATAGCTCCAACGTTTTGGCACCAATTTGTGCCGTCATCAGGGCTGGAAATCAGAAAAATATCCATGATGTGTACATCACAACACTCATTTTCAATAAACTAATAAAACTCATTCAAAATCAGTTGTTCTCAGGTCAGAAATTTTTATATGAACAAACTAATAATGAGGAAATTTCAGTCTGGGACGTACGACTTACATGGAATCTAAAACGGACGTCCTGGGGAGGAGCTGCAATATCTGGGCAAGAGCCGGTTATAATCCAGATTTGAACTATTAACGGCTCTCGATTTTCTGGAAAAATTACGGAGCGACTCGAGAGCTGGTAATAAACAAAATTTGCACCGGCTCTTGATTGTCTTGAAAAGTTACCGAGGGACTCAAGAGCCGGAGATAATCAAAATTTGGGTTTCAAAGTGATATTAAGAGCTCTAGAAAATTTCCAGCTAATCAACAGCCGGTAATCATCAAAATTTGAACTATTACCGGCTCTTGATTGTCTAGAAAAATTATTGAGTGACTCAAAGAGCCGGTAATACACAAAATTTGAACTATTACAAGCTCTTTATTTTCTGAAAAAATTACTGAGTTACTCAACAGCCGGTAAAAATCAAAATTTGAACTATTACCGGCTCTTGACTGTCTAGACAAATTTTCCAGCGATTCAAGTTCCGGTAATAATCAAAATTTGAACTTTTACCGGCTCTTGATTGTCTAGAAAAACTACCCAGCAGCTCCAGAGCTGGTAATTATCAATATTTCAACTATGACCGGCTCTTGATTGTCTAGAAAAGTTACCAGTTACCGAGGAACTCGAGAGTCGGTAATTTGGATTCCAAAGTGAAACTGGGAGCTCTAGAAAATTTCCAGCTAATCAAAGACTTGAACTATTACCGGCTCTTGATTGTTTAGGACTCACACCCCATTTATCTTCAACTGCTTTGTTAATGATGCTGCCTCCTGCTTCAAATCTACTTTTTCTTTATTTTCTGCTGATGACGTAAAGTCATCCAAAATAATTTCGGATTCGGGAGACTGCTTAGATCTGCAGAGAGATTTGAATAGGTTTGTGGAGTGGCGTGACTCAAATGGGATGGAGCTTAGTACCACAAAGTGCAAACTAATGATTTTATCTAAAAAAAGAAACATAACAACCAGAGCTGGGATCGTTACTTGAAAAAAGTAACGCGTTACTTTACAGTTACTTTTGCTTAAAAATAACTCGTTACTTAAAATTTACAGTTACTTTCGAATAATGATAACTTTATTTTCGTTACTTATTGGAAAGTAACGCGTTACTGTAACTTCTTTACTTTGAAAGTAACTTCTTTACTTTAAAAGTAGTTCGTTACTTTTAAAGTAACGCGTTACTTCAAAAATAACTATTTATGTCGAAAATTGCGTTATTCCTTAATTAGACTCACCAACACAGCAGTCCAAACAATCAAATAAGACCTATACGAAATGCCAATATGTTTTTAGTTTGTAAGTCCGACTATGTGGAAGAGTATTCTTGCAAAATTCAAACGGATTAGGGATTAAGAGACTGAATAGAGCACTTGGTTTTGGACAAACCTCTCTTTGAAGCGTCCCAATGTCTGCATATAGTGTCTTTAGAGCAGAGGCGGCGCGTGGCACGCCCAAAAACGATTATTTTGAGCTTTCAAAACAAACTTTCTGTACTACCAACATTTTATTTGACATACAAAGTTTTTGGATTACTTATTTTCCTTTTCCTCACTCATCAATTATTTGTAAAGAAGATAAACAAATTGAAAGAACGAGTTTACTTTCATAGTAACTAGTAACGCGTTACTTCCAGCGTTACTTCCAGCGTTACTTCAGGAAAGTAACGTCGTGACAGTTACTTATCAATCAATCTGAAAAGTAACGAAATTACCAAGTAACGCGTTACTTTCAGTAACTCGTTAAAGTAAAGTAACTTTTTTTTGTCGTTACTCCCAGCTCTGATAACAACCTATAGCTATACAATCAAGGGTGAAATTCTCACAGCCTCTGAAACCATAATGGGGGTCGTATTTTCGAATTCATTCGAGTACATTTCGTACACGAAATTTGATTGACAGCAATGTAAATTAAATGGAGAGCATTCGAAATCGTATCAAAGTTCGTATGCGAAAATATTCGAAAATACGACCCAGGAGTTGTTCTGGACCTGGGCCTGTCGTATATTGATTATATAACATTCATTACAAATAAAGCACTAATAAAAAATACAAATTACTTCAACACCATCCATGCTCTGAAAATTCTACAGGGTGCTTGGTAGGCCGATGCATATACTTTGGGAGGTGATAGAGTAAGTTATTTTCAAAATATGGGTAGCTAGAAACAGGAAAATACCAGTGGCGTACACTCGATCGACCTACGAATGGAGAACCATACGAAAATAAACAAAACTGTATGATTATTCAAAAACTGTACATAGGATTGAATTTATACTAACATGGAAAGGTTGAGGAGGTAGACAGAAACAGCAACTATTAAATTAACTTACACCTAACAGTGCAAAGGAAATTCGAGACAACTTTTTCATAAAATTGTTCAAATAAAACTCAATGCTAGTATTTTTTTTTTTGTAATATTTATTTTTCAACAAACATGTTTTATTTTATTTTTCTAAAACCTGTAACATTGTCTTGCGGATACGAAAAAATGTCGGAAACAAAATACACTTCTTGTGGCAAGTCTACTTCTAACTATAATAAAAAAAAATCGTGGATGCAAAAAGTAGGAAATTACAAATTAACTATATACACAAAGTCTTCAAATTTAATTCCTAAATTGGGGTGATTCAATAAATATTAATTTACTTTCTTACGGAGAAACCATCTCCTGTGGGATCCAATATCCAGGGATAGTTGTTGGGACATTCCATGCAAGTGAACAAACGTAAAGTTTCACCTGGCAATTCTCTTGTGTTCAATGCGCAAGAATTAGGAAGGGAACAATAAGGTTGCCCCTTGATATCACATTTTTCTTTCCATTCTTGGAAATCACGGAGACCGTTGAGTTCAGTGGGGTTTTGCATCCATTGGATAACTTGCAAATTAGTAACGAAGTAAACGTCATTACGGGCCAACATTTCTTCGATGAACTTGATGAGTTCTTCCTTGAATTCTTTTTTGCTCTTGAGCCATGAAGCGTGGAAGTGAAGACCTAATGGAGCCCTGTTGCTGTTGAAGTGACGGTTGAAGTTGTGTCTCAAGAGACGAGCAAATTGTTCACCACTTTGAATGTTGGAGCACGAGTCGACCATATGACAACCAGGCAAAGATTCATCGAAACTTGGATCGTCACGTCTGTCAAGTTCGTTCATGACAATTTCCCAAACTGGATGCGATCTGGATGGACAATTGTGAGCGTTTCCGTTACATTTGTGAGGCATTCTGAAGTATAGAGTGTACGGCCAGATTGGTACGCGGCCCAAAGAAGCTGTGATTGAAGCGTCGTAAACGAAGAACTGGTCAGCCATCATTTCGAATTGTTTGTTTCCACCCACTCTCAAATAAGGGGCACGGACTCCGATAATAGAACCATCGGTCAGATTAGCGAAACGTTCAACAATCAATCTAGCTCCAGCCATTTCAGCTAACCAATCATCGTAAGAGCCTCCGCTCCAATAATTAGGATCTTCTTTGTGCGTCAGCGAAAACACAGCGATTTCGTGGCCTTTTCTGTGCAATTCTTGCACGGCACTGTAATTGGTGTACTTGTGCGACACGAAATAGGTACCTCTGATTTGGCAACCGTTGGGATTGGCTCTTTGGCCGTTGAAGACTTCGTCGTACAAATCGATGTTGTCAACATTGACGGCACCGTTGAAGGTGATGGTGATCATTTGTGGTACGTTGGCGGGTTCCAAAGCACCAGGAATTCGGGTTCCGTCAGCTGAACAGAAACAGTCGGGCAGGACGCATTGGGTGGTGTCGCAGTCTGGAGCTCTGTTTGGATCTTCGTCGACGGCTACAGAGTTGATTAGTGATTAAAAGTCGATTTTTATTGGAATTTACTTACAGCAAGCATTTTCGTCAGATTCGTCTTTACAGTCGGGTTTTCCATTGCAGAAAAGTTCTTTGTCGACGCATTCTCCATTACCGCAAGACAATTTGCCATCGGGACAGACTGGCTCGTCGGTTTTGAGGATTGGTTTGATTTTTCTGGGTTCTAAAGTTTGGGGGTAGTTTTGGTTAGAAAATGGATTAAACTTATTTTTTTGGAAATTTGTTTTTTACGATTATCTGTACAGGGATTCTTTGCGACGCTGAGATTGTAGAGAAAAGTAATACATAATATGAGAAAGTTTAACCCCTAGGTGAATTTATATATTCATTGCGATTATTTATTGCTCTTTTAACCCTGATTACAAGGAACAAATTTTAAATTTGGGGCTCCGACAAGTTAGCCCCCCCCCACAATTGAATTTTCTAACAAAATTGAAACCACCTACTGTACTCGAAGTATGCTTCACTGTGCCGATGATATTTTGAACTGTGCCGTTCCGATACCAAAGTTATAAAAAAACAAGATGAGGCGCTAACTTGACGCTCAGCCCCCCAAAAATTTTGGCAGACAGGCCTGGATTAAGGGGGGTTCTACCGGTGCTATAGAACCGGGCCCAACGTTCCAACGGGCCCTCGCGAGATCGAAGATTAGACAAAAAATTTAAACTTGAATGTACGACAAACATTGCCAAAATTCTTCCAAAAGCTGGCTTAACAAGATTATAAACCATCAGCCTATAACTATGTTACCATATTGAATCACAACATGGCACCGTCTCATTTTTGATTGGTTCTTCGAAATCCGATATATTTATATGGAAAACGCCGCCATTTTGGGGCTTACCTCTTGCAAATTTTAAATATGAATATATAGGATTTGAAGGCCCAAGAAACAACGTATTTGAAGAACCTCATTATAGTCATCGGATACATGTTTTCAATTTTCTATTATAGATGTCCATTAAATGGCCGTTTGCACCGACCATTTTAAGGAAGCCTTAGCGATAGGTACTCCAGAGGCCCACTTTCACAATTGGTGGTAACCTACACTGGTTATCAAACTAACGGCCAGTTTCACAAACAGCCGTAACCCAACGGTAACTACAACACACTAGTAACCCACAGTAGGTATATCTGTTTCATAATATGTGGTTTAGCCAAAACCATTGGTCAAGCTACAGAATATTTACCTTAAGACTTATTTTGCAAACTTGTGGTCAACCCGCAACTATTAGTTTACTAACCACTGGAGGTTCCAGCAATTGTGAAACTAGGTCTAATAGTTGCGGTCCAACCACAACTTCGCAAAATAAAAATTGAGTTAAATAACCTGAACTTTGATCAATGGTTTTGGCTCAACGACACATTTTCAAACCAGATATATTGCGGGTTACCATCAGTGTCTTGTGGTTAACGCTGTAAAACTGACCCTTAACATGACTTTTTTACATGGAGAAATGTCACTTTAAGGAATACTTATTGCTAACCTTAAAATGGTCGGTGCAAACGCAAATTCATATTTAAAATAAGCAAGAGGTAAGCCCCAAAATGGCGGTGGATCCCATATTATCGTCACTGTATGTAAAAGTTTATTTAGTGAATGTCACATCAAGTTGAGGTTAGGTCAGAGATATGTGAGGGAAATAGAATGCGCTTAGACGACTGCGCATCCGATTTTCTGGTAACGCATAGGGTGCCGCCATTTTTATCACTTTTCACTTATGCCGTTTCCGTTTAAGAAAATCTAGTGCAGATTTCTTTATTTCTGTCTTTTTCTTCTACAGGTTGATGAAAAAGGATGAGAATACGAAATCGGAAACACCATTAGTCTTTACGTTGACAACTTCAATCTGACAAATTTTTCACAACATAACCTTACTTTTGGTCGGTTACAGATTGTTGTTTTTGTTGATTTTTCCTGCTTTTTCTGAGATATTTTTATCAGAACGGTGTTTTAAAAGATTTCTTTTTGTTATTTCTGCTTATTCTTGGAGTTATGAGTTGTTCATGACCTATTTTCCAACACTTGATTTGACAAGTGATAAAAATGACGGTTCTTCAAATTCGGCCAGTTGCGCAGGATGGACCCTTATTCTATTCTAACCATCAACTCTCCCATAACTCTGGGTTAGGTCTGTTTCTTCAGAAATCATAAACCAGTTAGAACGAATTTTATTGGTTGAAAACAGTCAGAAAATTAGTTTGAACCAATGAAATACACTCTGACTGGTTTGTGATTTCTGCAGAAACAGATCTGTTATCATGCGTTATTTTGAGTTGCTGTGTTTCTCTGGTGGTTTCTTTATTTAATTTCTTTATGACAGACAACCCTGCAATATCAGCTGCTTAAAATTGATGCTTACCTACTATTGGTGGAATAATCTTATGTTAACGCATGCGCATTAGAAAACAAAATTCTCCCTAGGCAAAGATGGCGTACTTTCATCTCATATTGTTTGCTTCACCAATTCGAAACCACCCGCGATATACGTCAGTATGAAGGTTCCTGAAGTTAATAGGTTGCCTGGTAATGGGTAACTTGATGACGCCTCTATGGGGTGCCTTATGGAGATTTGCATTATGTTGAGGCACCCCAGATGACGTCATAAAATTATCTAGGCAACCTACACCTCTCTCAAAAAACCTTGCATCAGTATGATAGGTATATGGGAAAGACGCACCTTTCTTTGCCAGCATAATCATCAATACTTCTGAGTTAGGTGATTATCGTGCGTGAATCCCCTCGGAAGCCAAATTTATTTATTATTGTTGGTGTGAGTATAATGACTGATGATTTTTTTTTTCACATTCCTTTCATTATCTAAAAAAATAGGGGCCCCAAAAAATTAACTAGTACCGGGCCCACCAGTGCCTTAATCCGCCTCTGCAATCAGATCAAACAAAAATGGATTCTTATGCAATCTGAAGTGTGCTGAACTGTGCTGTATCAGGTTTTTCTCAAAGTTTCCATATTCGGTCATTTACCGACAACATCCTACTGGGGGGGGGGGGTTAATTTGATGCTCGGCCCCCTCCAAAATTTTGGAAATCATTTCAAACAAAAATGAATTTTTATGGAATCTGAAGTGTGCTAGCTGAACTGTGCTGTATCAGGTTTTTCTCAAAATTTCTATATTTGGTCATTTTCCGACAAAATCCTACTGGACGCTCAGCCCTCACAAAATTTTGGATATCAGATCAAACAAAAATGGATTCTTTTCCAATGTGAACCAGTGGAAATATTTGGTCGCTCGGAGTGGGTGTGAGTGAGTGCCACATTATTTTTGCGAACGGATTCCGCTATTAAAGTGTATCCTATAATAGTTATTTATACACCAAGTGAGTTAAATTCGAAGAAAATTAACCCACTCGCTAGGGCTCGTGGGTTAAACTGTCTTCTCATGAATAAACATTTTAACTCACGTGATGTATACAAAATTTTATCCCATGTTGTGGAAATTTGGAAAATAAAGTACAAGAGAAAATGCCGGGAGTGAGTTAAAAATATTTTAAATCACTGAGGTTTCAGATTTAGTTGGGTAGAGTGACTTAAAATGCCGAGAGTGAGTTAAAAAGTTTTTAAATCACTGAGGTGATAAACGTCTACTTACTTTTATTGTTATGCGTTCAATAATGTCATTTTTAAACGTCAAAATGGGATAAAAAATTGAAATTCAGTCTAGTCTACACTTCAGATTGAATAGGAATTCATTTTTGTTTGGTTCCATCCTCAAGATTTTGGGGGCTGAGCGTCAAGTTAGCACCCCCAGTAGGATTTTGTCGGAAAATGACCGAATATGGAAATTATGAGAAAAACTTGATACAGTATAGTCTAGCCCACTCCAGATTGAATAGGAATCCTAATTTTTTGATCTGATTTCCAAAATTTTGGGGGGGCTGAGCGTCAAGTTAGCCCCCCAGTAAGATTTTGTCAGAGAATTACCGAATATGGAAATATTGGGAAAAATACAGCACAGTCCAGCACACTTCAAATTGCATAAGAATCAATTTCATTCAATCTGATTTCTAGAACTTTGGGGGGGGGCTGAGCGTGAAGTTAGCCCCCCAGTGAGATTTGGTCGGAAAATGACCGAATATGAAAATTTTGAGAAAAACCTGATACAGTATAGTCCAGCCCACTCCAGATTGAATAAGAATCCATATTTGTTTAATCTGATCTCCAAAATTTTGGGGGGGCTGAGCGTCAAGCTATTCCCTCAGTAAAATTTTGTCGGAAAATTACCGAATATGGATATATTGGGAAAAACCTGATATAGTACAGTCCAGCACACTTCAGATTGCATAAGGATCAATTTTTGTTTGATCTGATTTCCAAAACTTTGTGGGGGGGGGCTAAGCGTGAAGTTAGCCCCCCAGTAATATTTTGTCGGAAAATGACCGAATATGGAAATTTTGAGAAAAACCTGATACAGCACACTTCAGATTGCATAAGAATCCATTTTTGTTTGATCTGATTTCCAAAATTTTTGGGGGCTGATCTTCAGGTTAGCCTCCCATCTTGTTTTTCCTATAACTTTGGTATCGGAACGGCACAGTTCAAAATATCATCGGCACAGTAAAACACACTTCGAGCACAGTAAGTATTTGTAATATTGTTAGAAAATTCGAATGTGGGAGGCTAATTTGACGGAGCCTAAATTTGGTAGTATCGTTATAAACAAGACGACTACTTATCTATTCAACTACTTATTTTTAACTTTTTTAAAATTTGCTCTAATTGAAACCAAATCATTCTCTTTATGTATTACCTACTCTTATTCAAATGCTAAACCGATCGATTGGCGTTTTGTACACTTTATTTACAAAATTTGAAATAGAAAGTAGATGTCGAAAAGAAATTGGTGAAAAACATAATTATAGAGAAGAAGGATACGAGAATGAAGTTGAAAAGTAAAAAATAAGAAAACGTTAATCACAAAAAAAAGAAGAAAATTATTATTAATAATGTTATATTTAAAAAAAAAATCTAAATTATTCAAGAAGAAAACTAAAGAAATAAAATATAAACTAATAATTATTAGTTACGAATGGAAGAAAATAATAAGTAGGTATAGATCAATAAAAATCGCATTATAGAAAAATAGAATTAAAAAAATATACAATTAGGCATGCAAAAATTCAAGCAATTAAATAAATACCTATTGTTACATGCAAGAGTGGCGGCATTACGAAATAGTATAAGAATATGTTATGCTAGAAATAAAACATTTTGATATTGAATAATACAGGTCAAATTAAATTAATTTCAGAAACTGTTTTAATTCTGCATAACAATTCTAAGAAACCATAAGACTAAAGAATACAGTTAGTTAGTTAGTTACCATGCAAAATAGGTGCCATAATAGAGGCACGTGTTTCATGCAAAATCGGTGAATATTAGTAATGAACAGATTGTTTTGTTAGTAAAACTAATTTGGTGGATCTACTTTCTACTCTTGTTTGATATTTTGTCGGTTTGGTGTGAAGCGGTAATAAATTTAATTTTATACGGTATTCCCATTTGGCCAAAACCTTTGCGGTGTTTTTTGTCCCTCGTTAAAAAAAAAAATCGTGTTGGTTTCAAATTATTTTGGCATCTATTTCTTGTGATTTCAATCAAGTTTAATTCAGTATTTTTATGCATCAACGAGAAACATTTTTACTGCTCAGGAATTCGATAATGATGTTAGAAATTTTCATAAAAGATTGAGAAAAAAGTTTTTGATTGGAATTCCTCAAACTGTTGAAAAGATACATTTCAATTGCATTGAAAAGGCAACTCGATTAAGAGGCCAAACAAAATCTCCAACCCCTTGATGTTTTCTTTATCGTTACAATAAAGACTTTTCCAATTGGTAAATTTCAGAATCTGGAAGGTTATGGGCCAAGGAAACTACAAAAATTATATGAAGGTAAGCACATTGACTCGCAACGAGAGAACCAGAAAATGCAAAAAGATACTGAAATAATGACTTGCAGCGTTCATTGTTAATTATTGTGAGAACTTTTGGTATTATTGCCACTGTGTATTATTAGAAACCAATATCGAAAATTTTCTTTTTCCCCCATTAAATTCCCGACATCCTGCCTTCACCGCACCCATCGGAGTGCGACCGACTTACTTTCCAGCTGATCGCAAGTAGTGACTTTGCTCTTCCAGTCACAAGTTTGTTTGTCGATGTCAAACGCCAATCCGCTGGGACAAGTGATTTGTTTTAAACCGGACTTTGTACACCTGTACGTTAAAATTATCTGTCTTAATATTAATATTTTGACCAAGAAATAGTGACCAGAACGGACTCTGTTGAGCGTTTTTTTAGGCAAAAATACATACATAAACAAAATATTGATTTTATTCTTAATCACTACATCTTCTACGTCGACTTACTCTCGAGACTATCGCAATTTTTAACGTTAGTTTTCCAATCACAGGTCTGTCGATCAATGTCGAAAGCCAAACCTGCTGGACAACGAACTGATGCTAGCCTAGTGACTCCGTTATTATCACTATTAAAATCGCACCTGTAATAAAATTTCATCGATATCATAAGCTTATATAGTTGTGTATTTTTAAAAATAGTTACCTTACTACATCCCTGCAATCTCCATCTGTGCTTAACCTAAAATACTCGTCTGCTGGCCTGTTTGAGCACAATTCTTCTGGTGTGGCGTCTTCTGATTCTTGGTCATCTTGAGCAAACGCTGCAAAATAAATTTGATTTATGTTATTAATGAGTAACATTTGTTTAGAGAAATGTTTGACCAAAAAACTTAAATAGAATTGATAAAAGAAAAAAATGCTTAATAAAATAAAAAGAAATCCAGGTCAATTGAAAGTTGCGGCATATACCTACTCAGTATCAATTAATTCAATACAAAACTGGTTTCTATGTCCACAATAGACAGTAAAATCGATCACCATTGATGTTGTTTTTAAACCACCTTGAACCTGATTCACACAAATAAATGCCGCAAAAGACACAAAGTGCTGTAAATACCAAAATAATGTTGCAACCTATCAGTTGACATTTGAATTTGTTGGAGCCGAAAGGTGACTCCGTGTTTATAGGGGTGAGGTTCAACAAAGTTATTTATTCATATTGGTTTTTAGTAATGCAATTTGTTGCTACATTGAAATGGCAGACGATGAAAATGTATGGTTGGAAATAATTTATTCATCTATGAGGAGAGTGAATCGGATTTATTGTATAGAGACGAGAAATCTTGACTTGAACGTAATTTCTTGACTTGACTTAAAATTCCAGATCAAGAAATTGAACATGTCTTGACTCGATGGGTTCTTGAAAGCAAAATTCTTGACTTGAATTCAAGATATCTTGAAAAGAAGCTATCTTTATTTTTCGCCGCTTCAATAGTTTCACAGCTGCAAAGTTTGAAAGTCTTTTAACTACGATTTTTGTTAGGATGAGAAAGCAGAAGTAAATTTTAAAATTTTCACCTAAATTTCGATCTTTCCTCTATCCCATTGCAAAATTTTAATCCAATCCTTCGAACATTTCCCTCAAAAAATAAATAAAATAAAACGTCCCTCAATGTAATTTTTTGGAAATGTGAACTTTCCCAGAATGACATCAACACACATTTTGCCTCAAAATTTTGTTAATTTCAAACCGATCTTAATGTAATTAGACTTTGATTAAAGCCAGTTAAATTCTCTGCAAATCCCCACTGAATAATTTCAATCCAGCTTCAATAGTTTTAAGAGCTGCAAAGCTTCAAAGTCTACAGAAGAAAATTTTAAATTTTTCATCTAAATTTCGATCTTTCCTTTATCCAATTGCAAAATTTCAATCCATTCCCTCAAAAAAAAAACCTGCCTCAATGTAATTTTTTGAGAATTTGAACTTTCCTAAAATGACACCAGCATACATTTTGCCTCACCACTTTATTAATTTCAATCCGATCTCAACGAAAATTCTCTACGATTCTTCAGTGAATAATTTCAATCCAGCTTCAATAGTTTTGCACCTGCAAAACTTCAAAGTCTTTTGACTACGATTTTTGTTAGGATGAGAAAGCAGAAGTAAATTTTAAATTTTTTACCTAAATTTCGATCTTTCCTCTATCCAATTGCAAAATTTCAATCCAATCCCTCAAATGTATTCTTCAAAAAAAAAATAAAACCTGCCTCAATGTAATTTTTTGGAAATCGAACTTTCCTAAAATGACACCAACATACATTTTGCCTGATAACTTTTTTAATTCCAATCCGATCTCAATATACTTAGGCTTTAATTAAAGCCAATTCAGCTGCAATA
This sequence comes from Ceutorhynchus assimilis, assembly GCA_917834065.1. Classification (NCBI taxonomy): domain Eukaryota; kingdom Metazoa; phylum Arthropoda; class Insecta; order Coleoptera; family Curculionidae; genus Ceutorhynchus; species Ceutorhynchus assimilis. Next base: position 15,396,883 of record OU892281.1, read on the forward strand.
GTTTTGCTGCTGCAAAGCTTCAAAGACTTTTGACTATGATCATCTGGAGTTCAAACGAACGATTTAGTCCGTAGTGAGAAAGTCGAATCTCACTCCGTGTACTTCCGTGACTTCATTCTATTGGAAGGATTAGTGCGCACTGAGTGTATTCGTGTCTTTTTCTATCATCTTGTATAGGAACGAGATACCTTCATACATATGGTAGTATGGGATCCCGATTATAGCCGAAGGCTATTGTGGCAGTCTGTAACTTGTATTTCAATATACTATTACAGCCACTTATAAAACTGTTAATTGCAAGAAATTCAAGAATTTCTTGGTTTCTAGACCAGAAATCTGGATCTTGAAATAGGGAATCATGACATGTCTTGAACACAGTTTCAGATTTCTTTACTTGAAATTTTCTTGAATTCAAGTCAAGATCAAGTCAAGAAGAAGAAATTTCTTGAATATCGTGAAACCCTGATTGTAAAGTATTCACGTTACAGATTTTTAGAGAATGTTGATACGTTACAATTGCATTAGGATAGAAAATTGCAAGGGAAACTTTTTCGATGGTAAGCTAATCACATTCAAGGACAAAGATTATGATGATAAGAAATGAATCAATGAACGATTCAATAACATACAAGTGAAGTTAAAGAAGATAAAGAAGTACCTAAAGTACTCCTAGCAATACAAAGATGTCCCATATTCGAACGAAAATTTTATAGCTTTTGTTAGGGAATGTTCTAATGAAACATTACCTACTGGAGTAGGTTTGGCTCGGTAGGTAGATGGATTGAAAGAAGTTGGCCTATCTAGGTAGCCATTGAGCTCCCCAGATTCAAGCCCCTTGGATTTTTTTTTTATTTGTGAGTAACTTGTTGAATCTGAAGATTCAAAAACCTATATCATAAAATAAATTTCGCTCATTTATTCCAAAGACTGGTTGATGTATGTTTTCAGAATCCAAAAGTCCAAAACTCAAGCTCACTTTATGATTACTACCGGCTATTGATTCATTCGATAATTTCTTCAAGGACAATTTCTAATGAAAACCATCGAAATTCAAGAAAAATTATTTATGTAACATTTAAGACACCAAAGCACCCTCTAACTCGGTAAAAAACACCGAAACACCCAATGACACCGGTCGATGACCAGTCGGGAAAAAAAAGGTGTAAAAGGGATTGTCATAGTAAATGTCAGCGTTGTCAACACGTATTTTTGACTTTAGAAATCTGTATTGCTATATTTTTGCCTTTTGTTCAATTAGTACAGTGAAACTGATTGATATTCTAATTTCTGTACCACCTTATCGGATGTCTGAACAAAACAAAAACATATTGAGGGCAGAACTGGATAAGCTTCTGAAAGATGGAATCATAGAAGAATGCGAATTCCCGTATGCTGCTCCAGTTATTCTAGTACCTAAACCTGATGGTTGTATTCGCCGATAAATACCCACTTCCTAGGATTGATGATCTATTACACACTGAAAAACAAGCAAAGTATATGACCACTCTTGATTTAAAATCAGGATACCATCAAGTCTCTGTCCGCGAATCTGATCGAGATAAAACAGCATTTATTTGCTCATTTGGAATTTTCCGTTATACGAGGATGCCATTTGGAATGAAAAATGCACTCTCCAACTTCCAAAGTATGTAGCACATTGTCTTGGTTTTCATCAGCACTTAATACCTGTGTATCATGCCGAGTCTAATCCTGTGGAACGGAAAAACCACGACTTGAAAATCCAACTATCAATTCTAGTAGGAGGTTGTCACACTCAATGGAAGAATAAACTACCGTCCGTGCGTTTTGCCATGAGCACCTCAAGATGTGACAGTACTGGATATACCCCAGCCTATTTAACATTTGGACGAGAGCTCCGCACACCCGATAATGTACAAAGGGACATGAGAGCTATCACTGAAACTGAAAATTTCATTCCTCCTTTATTTGATAAATATTGCTAGAACCTTGAGAGAAGCAAGGGAGCTCCATGAAAAGTCCCAAGATAAATCAAAACATTATGCTGACCAAAGGAGAAGAAACCCCATTACGAGTGATGGTGGATATACATCCAATTAGCAAAGTCAAAGATACCTATACTTCAAAATTTGCTCCACGCGGTGATGGTCCATATGAGGTTCCTAAGGTTATCACTTCAACAACAAGTGGAGTTAAACCTATAGAGTTCACTGAAGATCCCACTATCAAATTACATACGTCAGCTATGGCACCTTATGTGGGAAAAGGAGAAGTTCCAACACCAGTACGACCTATACGCCCACGTGGAAAACCCATGAGAAGACGCCTTAGTGAAACTGATAATATACCCGAAGGTGACGAGGCTATTCCTCAGAAAAACATAGATGTACTGCATGCTGATGACAATGAGAGTTCTAACGAAGAAAGAAATGAAAATGACGATGAGCCCAGATTAGTTGGATGACCCAGACGCCGCATTAGAGTTCCAAATTGTTTATGTGGCGATCATGCATCAAAAATTGACTTAGAGTATCCCCGAGGACGTAGGGAAACTCTAAAAGGGGAGATTGTAACCATTAAGACACCAAAGCACCCTCTACCTCGGTAGAAAACACCCAATGACACTGGTCCATGACCAGTCAAGAAAAAAAAGGTGTAAAAAGGATTGTCCATAGAATCTTTATTGCTATATTTTTGCCTTTTGTTCAATTAGTGCAAGTATTAGAAATAAATATTCGGGAATTTAGTTAATCAAGGTATACCGTATTAAATATTTTCCCAGTGCACTTTAAATTTTGATTATTACTGGCTCTTAATTTATTGGGTAATACCTCTTTACACCAATTAACAGTAGGTATGTTGAGAAGAATTTTGAAGCTCACAGGAAAAAGTCGTGAAGGAAAAAATAGATGATAAAGTAGATGATAAACAAGACATAAATAAAAACAACGAAGCATTAACAGGAAGATTCAAAGAAGCAAATAAAATCTAAGAATGGAAAAGAAGATGGAACAGAAGAGGACAAGGAAAGTTCACAATCTTTTCAACTAAGAAAAGCTTCTTCTCTGATCCATTTTAAGTTCAAAACTTAATGTGCGGTTCAAAAGATATTCCAGATATTGATGAATTTGAGATTAGGAAAGAAATTGATAATTTGAGAAACAACAAATTACTAGGAGAAGATTCAGCAAAAACTAAAAATGATGAAAAAGGAGTAGAAGCTATTGTTGTCAAGACAAGAAGAGATGAGTTCGGAATGGGCTTTTAGTGCAGTGCTAGTGCGGTGTTCGTGTAGTGCAGTTTTACATCACGTGATGAAGGTGTAATCGGCGGTGTAACACCATCATAGTGTACCGAGTAAACGGTATCCCACCATCTTCACACCATCCGGACACCAAATTATTTCCAAACGCAAATAGAGTGTACACCAAACTTACTCCTACCAGTTAACGAACGCCACAGTGTCAATGGTGTTAAAAGTGTCGACACTTTCCACAATTCCGAACTCACTTAATAAATGATTCTGAAGATGAATATATGAAAAATAAAAGTGATTCGGAGAAAGTCGGGGATAGATACTGAGACCCGATAAAACCAATCAAACAACAAAAAATAAGGAACCAAAAGATCCCTAATTACCTGGAAAGCGGATGAGTTTACAACCATAAAATGATGTTAGATTGGAACAAACACCAAAAAGAAGTTTATCAACAAAACAAACTCTCCATTTAGTCTTCATTTTGGTTAAATCATCTATAATAATCATTCTCATACAATTTCAACAAACTCTAAGATCACCATCCACAGCTTTTATAGTTTATTTGCATTCAAAAACTTTGGAACAGAATCAAAATGGAGACCAGGTATTATACCAAAAACATCAAATGCCAGTAATAAAATATTTTCCAAAATCCTGTATAGAGAAATTCAAGGCAAACTATTTTAAAAAATCATTAACTTTCCGGCTAAAAACAGTAGTCTATCTGCAACAAAATCAATTATTCAAACAAAGAACTTTTACTTTCGCACCCATATTCACGAAACCAGTATCTTCAAGGTTGGATTTTGCAGACGGAAAACGCACACTTTGGTGGACAATAATAATTATTGGAAAAATAATAATTTCAACTTCAGGCCAGTAACCTTGCTTCAACTAATTAGGTTCAAGCCTAATCAATAAAATCAATCACGTTTTCAAACAGTATCTACTGAGAACCGTTTTTTTTTTGTCTAGGAGGGGCATGATTTGAATTATAATTTTTGAATTGGGAAATAATGAAAATTTTCATTCCCCACATTTGTTGCCAATCAGTAATAAAAGGCGTTAACAATTATATGAATAATATATTGTTTCCTTGGGCATGTCGCAGCAAACAGAACATTTTACATAACGAACTTACAGCACTTTGTTGTATAGACTTTCTCTTTTGGAACGATTGAAGAATTAAAAAAAAAAAAAGAAAATGTGTTTGTTGGAATGAGAATGAGATAATTCAATAATAATAATGCTATAGGAAAATGGAAATCTTAGTAAAAAAAAATTAAAACAATAACTAATAAAAACAAAATATAAAAAAGTGTAAAAGGTGAAAGTGAAAAAAATTAAAATTAAAATTGACCTAGCTGTCAATTATTGGTGTACCATCGCGCATCATGGTACCCATCAATATAAGAAAAAAAAAAGTTTCGGTACTCACCTACGCCCAACAATAAAAAACACAGCCAAAGTATTTTGGCATCCATGCTGATGGATCGGTCACTAGCCAAGAAGTGAATAGGTACTCCGGTATATATTTATAGTGCGTCCTTTTTCAGATTGCGCATGTGTGTATCAGTGGTTCTTCGTCGCACTTTCACCACTCTTGAAAGGTGGTACCCAGCACGGTTCTTGCGATCAACTGGAGGCGTTTGTCGATAGGTGACTCTACTTATGTTTGATAAATTATTTTCGATTTCTTCGGCTCGAGGAAATGCCCATTAGTGGAGATAATCAGTGGTGGTGTAGATATAAGATCTCTTTCTTAATGCTGGTAAAGTTAATGGGTCTGCAATAAATCCCATAATGGCACTACCCAAAAGGTATGGTAATGATTTTTGGATTGATGTATTATCATTTGACCCTTTTGGGATTTAGGATTTAGGATTATGGCTCTATGGATTTTGGTCGTCTCTCTTTGAAAATTCATATTTTTGAAAGAACTACTTAAAAAAAAAACCGAATTCACCTGTAGAATATTATTCTAGAAAACCCATTGGAAGATGATGAAAAGTAGGTAACACAAACACTGATAAAAGTCAATAGACAGAATTGTATTGAATGAAGTTTGAACCCAACAATAAAAGAAAAGTATTCCAAACCTGACCAGGAAATGGATTTTCAGGATTTCTAACTTCTTCTAAAACAGAATTATAGATGCACCATTTTCCAAGAAGCCGGACAATATCAAAATTTGAAAAATAAAGTACTGGATGAAATCCAGCTGATGAGCCGCTAATGAAATCCTTTTTATAGGAGGAAAATGTGAGAATGGTCCAGGATCTTACGAAAATATCCTAATTCCTACTCCACTGTCGCGCAAGTACCCCACCTTCACCAAAAACACATTCCTGTAGGCAAAAATAAGTATATAAAGAGTTCCAGTACCAAATGAACACAATAAGCAATCGATCGAAACGAAAATAACAACATATATCGATTATTTTGTGAAAGGAGAATAATTAATTATTATTGACATTCCTTTTCACTTCACTTGTAACAATTAAATGGCAATTGCATGCCTTATGCGACCTGATGGGAAAATGAAACAATACATGTTCAATTGAATTTCTAAGTAATAATAATAATTACTTGAAGCAATTCATTTTTTATTTTCATAAGCCTTGAACTCTGAAATCATCATCGATATTTGGAAAAGGACGCCTTCTGATTGATTATTCGTAATTCGGTGGGGTTTGAAGCTGAGAAGAAAAAGAAAACTGATCTAGAATGTAATCACAGAATCGGTACGAAGGTTGAAATTAAGTATTTGCAAAATGGTGTATCTCGCACAACGTCAGGAAAAAACTTATTTCCCAAACCTTTCTGAAATTTGTTCATCATCCACTCTTAGCTCGATAATAGGTACTATCAGCGCCAGTTCGAGGCTCTACCGGGCCCTAAGCGGCAGAAGGTATGGGGCCTCAGCCCAAAGTAACTATTTACTGTTTTTGTCCAAATTGAAAAAAAAAAGCCTTTCAAAATGCTGCTGGAAAGAGTTTTGGAACGTTCTAAATGGCTTTTTGCAGTTCTAAAGTGTTCTAACTTGGCTTGAAGAGTTCTGGAGCATTCTAGAAGTTTTTCAGTAATTTCTAAATTGTTCTGCCAGATTTTTAAGTATTTTAGAGCTCTATTGAAGCTCCAAAAAGTTCTAAATTGGTTCAAAAAAGCTCTAAAAGGTTTCCAGTTCTAAATTAGGAATAAATTTAGAACTTTGAAATTGTTCTAAAATAACTCTGAAGTTTCTCAATTGCTCCAAAATGCTCCTGAAAATTCTGATTTAGATTTGAACTGTTTTAAATGCCTTTAAAGAGTTCTAAAGTTCTACGCAATCAAAATTTGCTCTAAAAATCCTTCTGAAAGGCGTTTTGTAATTTTTAATCTGAATCCCAAGATTCTGGTGCTTTTCAAAATGTTTCTAGGGATTCCAGAGTGTCTGAGTTTGAATGTTTTGGAGCGTCCTAAAATGGGTTTCAACCTTTTGAGTTGTTCTAAAATACCTTTGGAAATCGGTGTTTGAATGTTTTGGGGCATTCTAAAATGGTTCTGGATTTCCAAAATTTTCTGAAGCCCTACAGAATGCTTTTGGAAATTTTGAATTTAATTTTAAATGTTTTGAACTTTCCAAAAGGTCTATTAAAGTTCTAAAGTGTTCTGTAGCATTTTAAATGGTTTTCAGTAACTTCTAAATTGAATGAGAAACGAATTCTGTGGGAAATTTTTCCCAAAGACGACCCTAATATGTCCATAAACGACATTCAAGACGTCTTGCCTACGTCTCAAAGACATATTGAAGACGTCGTAATGTAACAAAACCCAACGTCTTCCAGAGATGTCTTCAGTACTAAGACATTCTAAAGACTACTTCAAATCTTCAAAGAGATGTCTTAAAGACGTTTTTGAATCTCTTTTCAATACATAAATCATTATTCACTTTTAGGCTTGAAGAAGAGAAAGATATGAATTTACGACATTTTATATGGACATGTTCAAAACAACGTCTTCTAGGTGTCTTTTTTTGGTCTTCAGACGTTCAGACGTAATATAAAACAGACCCTAGAAAAAAACGTCTTCAAGACTTTGTGTGCTGTCTAGGTAGCGGAACATCTCGTATCTATTATCTATTAGTCGTTTAACGGATGTTCATCAGCAACACGACATAAGGTTGGATGGACTCTACCTGAGTTGGGAATCCCACAATTCCCACAGCTACAGAACAGTGTTGCCGATAGTGTGCGTAATTCGGGTGGTGTCTCAGGGCGCAAGGATGCCAAAATAAGATATTTGATTTCAGAGTGAATTTCGGGCCCCATTGAGCGCCCGGGCCCTAGGCGGCCGCCTAGTCCACCTAATGCTTAAACCGGCGCTGGGTACTATAGACCAGCAATTACTGAAATGTCAACAGAGTTTTGGTTAAGTTTGCTCCAAAATACCTACCTACCTGATTGTACAGACTTCGCCATCAAAAAAGGACTTTGAGATCAACATAATTTCCCGGTTCTCAATTAGTCTTTTGAGGGAAACTTACAAAGATTTAAGATTTTTTTGAACATTGCTTGTGGCTATGGATTGACGGAGAAACTTCAATTTTTTGAATGTAGTCCTTTTGGCGGTGAACTTAACTTTTTCGTTTCTGAGATATTCACCTGCAAATAATTTCTAAAGAATATAAAACGTTGAAATAACAAAATCGCCCATCAACTGCAGCTTTTTAGAAATGAAAAACTTTTCCAACGCGTGCGGAAGGTGTCTACTTTTTTTCACGCCTGTTATACGTAATAATAGCAACTTTCCGCACTTGTTAGAAGATACATACAGTATCCGAGCTGTAAAGAAAAAAAAATTCAACCCGAAGATCTAAAACAGGTTTAGCCAAATCACTTTCTCCATCTTGCTTTCACATATTTATTCATATTATATCGAAGATTGTTACGACATCGCGGCTGGGCTGTATTGGACCAAAGAGGATCTTCAATATATTTTTCTTCTTAATGACCAATTTATCTTTCTATAATACATTGCAATCAACAAACAACCGGCCAGGGTCTATGAACTTTATTTGTGATATTGGTTAAGTTTTCTCTTGGCGTTTTTTTAAACATTTCAATGAAAATAAATCAAATCTCTTACCTGAGGATTCATTCTATCTCGTCTCAAAATCTCATTTCTGAGAACGAGCCTCGTTTTAAAAGAATAACCTATAACGACCGGTTAAAAAACAAATAACGTTTATACACCTTTGAAATGCTGCTCACGATTTTTATCTGGGTATACAATTCGCATACTTAACGGGCATTAACAGTATAATGTCAGATGACGGTACAAAAATAACACACACAAAAAAAAGAAAGCCCTGTTTTTGTTTGTTGTTTGTTTATAAAGCTTCAAGGTAGCTATTCAGCTTTTTCCATTATCATCTAGGTGAGAAGTAGCCTTAAAAATCTGCAATTAGTTATCAAAAACTTTGACTAAAGACTGACCGAAAATATTTGTCAATTACCTGCATCACGAAAATTATTGATTTGTTTGGTCTGATCATTTTGCATAATGCTTTCGCACTACTGGTCTTATATTGATTTTATTTCATATTATGTCTTCAATGGTTGCAGCAGGTATTATAAGACAAATATTTATCGACTTGATTATTGTACCGTAGATTTGATTAGCATTTAATGAAAATAACTCACGTGAAGAAAAAAAAAAGTCACTGGTTCACATTCTCCAATGGGATTCTTTTGCTGCAGCAAAGGCCAGTTTGCCTTGAGCGTTAATAATTTCCGAAGAATTGCGGAAAATGTCGTTTATACGACGAACTCACTTTGTGACACGTTATATTTGAAGGTGGTTTGTAGCACACCTTTCGCCCTTGGATTCCAAAAAGGGTATCATTATTGCATTATAGTTTTACACCAGAAGGAATTTAATTATTAAAGGGCAATAAGTTTATTGAATTGAGATGCCTCACTGTAGTTTTTTAGCAACCAAAACCATCAGTGTCCAACATGTTGGTTAGTTGGTTGGTTGAGATGCAGAATGAACAGGCCGGGTTAGGTGGCCCCAACACTGCAGCCGTCGGCTGATTGTATTGTCCTCTTCGCCTGTTTAATCAGTGAAAAGTTTCCTGACCTTGATGAGGTTTAGGAGCCTCTTCACCGTGTTATTTTTGGTGAGTTTAGAGATAGGGTCTTCTGGCCCTATCTGTCTGTATATCCGCCAGCGTAAGGCCTCACATTCAAAGACTATGCGTGGGTGGCGGTTTCATCCTCCTCGTCACAAAGTCTGTATATGGGTTCTTCTTGGAGGATGCCCATTGTGTGAAGATGTTTTCTCAGGCTACAGTGTCCAGTTATTAGCCTGATTTGATTCCTGTTTAGTTGTAAGATCTCTTCAGTAAGTTTAGGTGATGGTTGTTGTACCATAAGCTTATTGTGTCTGAGCTTCGGAAGAGTTTGCCAGCAGGTTTGGTGTTTTCTGTACACCTATTGGTTTATTTTTGTTCTTACCGAAGATTTTGTGGTGCCAATTGCCGGTTCAGGACCAGTATAACTGGTTGCTGATCCTTCTCTTGCCAGAACATCTGCTTTTTCATTTCCTCCAATTCCTTTATGCCCTGGCACTTATTTGAGGGTTACCTTATTGGCCATACTTAGGCTTTTGAGGTTTTCCAAGCATTCCCAGAAAAGTTTGGATTTTATTTCAAAGCTGTTGAGTGCTTTGATCGACGCTTGACTATTTGAGCAGATAAGGATGTTTTTACCTGTGTATCCCCTCCTTAGGTTTTCTCTCAGACAGAAGTTGATGGCATATATTTCTGCTTGGAATACAGTAGTCTATTCTTCCAGAGATCGACTGATGTCGCATCTGGGAGTTTGTCCATATATTCCAGCGCCGAATCCAGTTTCTGTTTTGGAGCCGTCAGTAAACCAGATAATTTCTTGTTTAGGTGTCACCCCGGTATTTCCTATTGGGACAATCTCGATAGCGAAGGGTTTTTCGAGGGATTTTTTCGGCATCATATAGTCGCTACCCATGGTTGAAATAGAGGTTTGTGATTATTTTGGTGATGTCATGCCTATTTGGTTTTGGGTTCCAGGTTTCATTCAGCTGGAAACGATATGCCCCGATTCTAGCCTCCGCTTTAACGATAAGGTCAATTGGTGGGAGGTTTAGGATCGTTTCCATACTTGTCGTTGGTGTGCTTTTCTGTGCAGCGGTAATACAAAGATATGCAAGTCTGTGGATTTTAGCTAGCTCCAGGTTTGCTTGTCTTTGGTTTACTTTACGCCACCATACAAGTGCACCATATTTTATTATTGGTCTTACAACCGTAGTGTGTATCGTATCCATTGTGAAATTGACGGTTTTAGTCCCCATGTTTTCCCAATCGATTTTTTTAGTGACATCAACGTCATCTTGCTTCCATGTCAGCTTCATATCCAGGATGATGCCTAGAAATTTAGCTTCCCTGTCAATCTCCAAGGTTTTTTGGAATAGACTGGGGGCGATTAAGTCCTCCAGATTTCTTTTTCCCGTGAAAGGAATGAGTTTTGTTTTAGAGGGGTTGACGCGAAGTTGTTCCCTCGTGCACCATTCCTCAATGATTCCTCAGGCGTCCTGCTGTTTGATACCGTCCTGGTAAATCCTCCCCTAATGACAACGACTATGTCATACGCGTAGCCTTAATCGTTTAGTTTCCTCAGAAGTTCATCCACGACTAGATTCCACAAGAGTGGTGGGAGTACTCCGCCCTGTGGGCATCCTTTTGTCACGATTACTTTAATAGAGGTTTCAGCAATAGTCGAGTTTATAGTCCTGTGTTTTAGCATGGACTTGATCCATCTGCATGTGGTATCATTAATCGCATGTTGCCCAGCAGCTCTGACTATGGAGTTGAAGGAGGTGTGGTCAAAGGCTCCTCCTATGTCAAGGAATGCCACTAGTGCGATTTCCTTGTTTTCTAGTGAGTTTTCTACTCTTTTTACCATTTGATGTAGAGCTGATTTGCATGATTTATCTGGAAGGCATGTTGGTTTTGGTAGACTGGCCTCTGTTTCAGTGAGGTTTCCCTGATGTGCTTTTCAACTAGTTTCTCTGTCATCTTTACCATAAGGGACGATAAGCTGATCGGTCTGTATGACCTGGCCTGAGATGGGTCTCTGCCAGGTTTTGGGATGAGGACCGCTTTTACTTCTCTCCAGGATCCAGGAATATGGCCTGTTGCCAAGCTGGCTCTGCACAGTCTGCAGAGGTGTGGTGCGACAAGATCAACCGCCTCTTGTAGAACTGGTGGTATTATTTCATCTGGTCCCGGTGATTTGAAGCTGTCAACTGAGCCTATTGCCCATTTTATGCTATCGTAAGTTACCGCTTTTTTAGCAAGTTCCCAGTCCTCCTTTTTCGCTCCATTACGGAAAGCGGAACGGCTTGATGGGTTTCTGCTATCAGGTTTCACTTCAGTGTGGAGTCTGGAAAATAGGTTTGAAGAAGTAAACCTAATGTTTCTTCCCCATTTTTTGTGAAGTTCCCGTCGGTTCTATCAAACTCTGGGCTAAAATTTTCTGGAAACCGGCTCTTTCGAAAGTGTTTTCAACTTCGCTGTAGAACTTCTTCCAGGATTGTATTTTTGCTCTCCAAATTTCTTTGTTGGATTCCGTTAGAGTTTGCTGATATGCTTCCCAGTTTCCGGTTTTCTTTGCTTTATTAAAAAGCTTTCGTGTATTTTTCCTAAACATTTCGAGGTTTGCATTTCACCACTTTTGTTTGCGGGTGGTTTGCCTCGATTCTGCGCACTTTTCATGATATGAGGTTTGGATGGCTTCCTGCAATTGCAGGCATACCTCCTCTATATCTGTTCTTGTTTTAACTACCGTTTTAATGTTAGTCAGGTTTAGTCTAAGGTACTGTCGGTATTTCTCCCAGTGAGTATCACGAGGGTTGCGATATACACGCTCTGGTTTATCAATATGTTTAATTTCTATTTGAATACACCTGTGATCCCAGTGACTCGGTTCATCATCTATCATCCAGTTACATATTTGAGAGCTTATTCCGAGAGACGCCAGAGTTACATCAATACGTTATTTTCAATTTTTTGTTAGAAAAGTAGGTTTAGTTCCCCGATTCAGAATGTCTGGGTTGTTAGAGAGATAATGAAGTCAAGTAAATACTCACCCCATTGGTTTATGTCGCTAGTATTTCATGCGGTGTGATGGGCATTGGCATGCAAATGCTCCTATGAGAATTTGTAGGATTATTTAGTCCACAGTATTGCACTAATCTCTCCAGTTCTACAGATGGAGGTGGATTAGGGGACTCCTATGGCAGGTACACAGAAGTTATAATGCGCTCCTTAGTGTTGCCTGCTTCTTGGTAGTCAAGCTTTATTGCTGCTATGTCCCTAAAGCAAAAAGTGCAGCTTCTTACATTTTCTGAGTTTGAGTTACAGATTAACTTAGCTCCGATGTTGCCTAGACCCATGACCCTGTTCCCTGATCCCCAGGGTTCTTGGATCAGAGCCACGTCAATGCCCCCTGCCTCTAAGGTTTTGCAGAAGGCAGCAGTTGCAGCTGCAGATTTATCTAAAGGACCCGCAGCATTTTTGGGTTTTGGATCGCGGACCCTGAAGGTTAGCATCGTGAGGCCAAGGTAAAGCTTAAAGTCCTTCTTGGTTAGCACCTTCAGAGAGTTCTCGTCTATTCCCACAACGAGAATGGAGCCTTTTGGTTCTACCTTGATGTTGAACATCTTCCAGTCATCCGCGTCTATCCCCTCGTTTTGGGTTTTTAGATCACGGAGTGTTCTTGTCGGGTCGTCAACATCAAGATATTCTTTGGATATCCACACCGATACCCTTGCTCTAGGAACGACATCCTTGGATGGTAGTACCTTCAAGTTTGCCCCTTCCCAGGGGTCTAGTTTTGGAGTTACCATTTTTAGCCATTCCGCAGCCTCGTTGTCTGCGGAATGGAAGTGAACCATGCCATGTTCTGCTTGGCTATGGTTGAACTTAGGTCATTTTGCAGGTTGGCACCAAATTTCCTGTAGGATAGCTTCCTGTACCTTTTTCCCTTGTTCTGCTGTCATCTTAGTGTCAGGATAGGTGCTTGTGATGAAAGCCATCTTGATTGTTGACACAACCTTGCTATAACTGGCCCCAGTTGGTTTACTGGGTTTTGTTGCAGCTTGATTGTGTTTCGCAATCTTTTGAGGGTTTTGTGAGGGTGATGGTGTTGATCCTTCTGAGCGAATTCTCTCAATCCCCTTTTGTTGCTGCTTCGCAGTAGCTGTTGGAGTTTGTTGCGCTCCAGCGTTATCAGTGCCTTAAGTGCCTTGTCGTCCTTGTCCCTCTTCAGGAGTTTGGGGTTTCCTGTTTGCTCGTGATTTACGAGGTATAATATAAGACTTCAGCCCGTTGGAAAGCTTTTTGGCGTTTCTGGGCGCCAGGGAGTTTGGCCTTGTTTATCTTAAGTCTGTCGATTTGAGACCCAAGGTTCCTTATAAGTTTATCATCTTCCTCGGTTTTGCTGTTTCCAGCTTCCCGATCCGATGGTGAAACACTTTCTTCCACAAGGCTTGTGCTGGCCTTTGGTGATATTGTGGTAGTTTGGTCTGTTGGACCTTCCACCGACTTTGTTTCAAGAGATGGTTTGGTTGAGGCTGAACCACTGGGATTATCCTCTACCTCCATCTCTTGGTCTTTCTGTTTGTTTTTTTTTTCAAATTGTGTTTCCATAATGTCCTACGAGGGAGGGGGAAAGGGTGGTCAGACTCTGCGGTGCCCCCTGCATAGAGCTGAGGCTGTTTATTCCGGGATGACGCCTGGTTTTCCAGAAGCTCCGTTTGAGAAGGTGCTCCCTCACCGTCATGCATCCATCGACACGGATCGCTTGACATCTTGGATTGGGCTGAGATGCTTTTTGGACCCGAGTGGAGGTGACGGAAGTCCCCCAAACGCGGCAAGGTCTTGCATCTCCCACGGAGGGGTCCAGCATCTAACATGTTTTTTAAAACATCTTTGTCCAACATGTAACAAAGATGTTTTAAAAACCTCCAAGGAATGACAAAACAACTGAGATACTGAAATCAATGGAACAGTGCTAATAAGCAGAAGACATTCCAGAATGTTCCACTATCATGATGAGGATTCGAATTGGCAATGATGGGCTCAAAAATGAACCTTTGAAGACAAATCTGATGAGTCCAGGAACTACACAAAAACCACTTCATTATACAATTTGGAAAACAGATCAGATTTCCTGGGTTAACTTTTTTTGGACTTGGCTGTTGAAGTTTACAGTCGAAGCGCATCAGGAATGCACATTCAATGCCAAAAAGATTTAGCAGAGAACTTTCCAGGGATGTTAGAGTCTTTGAAAGGAACGTGAAGAACTAGAAGGAATAGAATAGCGCTAAAACAGCATATTATTATATGGCGCAAAGTCAAGGGTAGCCCTTGAAAACTTCGAATGGTATCAGAATATTCAAAAAATTACCACTCGGAGAGACAAATGTATCTGAAAAAAGAGAGAATCATCATTCCACCATTGCAGAAACCAAGAAAGGCTGAGAAGAAGGAAGTTCATTCTCATTTATTTTAATTCTTTGAGTCATATTTAGTGAAGGTAACTAATCGATTCCTAAAGCTTATTAGAATCTCATAAATAAATAATTTAAGCTAATTGCGTTACGAAAACTTATTCAAATACATACTTTTTGAAACGTACTCCAACTCAAATCAACTGGTATTTGAAAGGTGGGAAATTTGAAAGGTCATTTGTATTCGTCACAAAATATGGAAATTATTTAATCATCTTTATGATGCATTTTGGTTAGTTATGGAATCAGTTAACTCTTATGGCAATCCAAGGTTCACAATAATGCCCTGAAAGAGTTACATTTTTCCAGCAGAGGTTCCAACTTCGAGCAAGCCATATTCCTAAAATAAATCTTGAAGCTTCTGAATAAATTTCACTTGCAAATGGTTTTCAAAGGGCGGATAATATTAATAATTATTACTCTCCTTTCCTGTTGCAAAGCGGAAATTTGTCTTGAGAAGGTTATAGTTTTGCAGTTGCACAAGAACTGGTCGTGAATAAATCGCACACTGGAAAATTTGTACTTGAAACTATTCTGAAAATCAATTTGAACTTTTGTTTAAAATAAACCAAGAACAAAATTTTAATTAAAGCTGCAGCATAATTTACGGCTTCTCGCATATATGCAAAATCCCGATGATAAAGATGTCTATGCAATCTCACAGTGGCAAGCCCACTTTACAGGAATAATGAAAATGTTTCGAAACCCGAAAGCATTTGTGCAGTAAAGTGTCTTTTGTTGGATTTATGTGAGGTGCACTATTGCTTGCTTAGGTATTTTGATTTTAATGATGTTTATTTAATAGGTAGGCAAATCCATATAGAAAGCGATACGAAATGAAATTGGTATTTCCGGAAAATTTCAGCGTGGGTTAACCTAAATTATGCATAAAAACGTAATTTTATCAAATCATCTTTGGTATCAGCAAAAATTTTATCGAATAGAACATGAGCTTCCTTTTTTTTCATTGAAGAAAAATCATATTTTTCTTTCTAATCATGAAGTCAAAAATAGCTTATACATCTATTCTATGACAATCTTCTGATAAGAAAGAAAGCACAAAGGAAAAAAAAAAAAATGTCAAGGTTGTCCAGGGTAGTCTCGGCTTGATAAAATCCTCTGCCTTTGATGTGTGCGTGTGATTTCACTTAACAACTTTTACTTTTCGTGGCTTAGTGACATTTTCAAACTAATTTTTGGTAAACTATTAATGGCCGCTAATTAGCCATCAGTATGGTAATCATAATGGAACATAAATGTTACGAAATTGTTTTTCTATTGGCCATTTCATTGGAATTTTCGTGTATTGTAAAAAACAATCAATTGCTAATTCTTGGATAGGTTATTGGAATTCTAGGTCGTTGCCGCACCTTTTGCCTAATTTTTTTCAAGGCAAAGGGTAAATTTTATAGGCGAATGTTTTATTAATTTCCAATACAATAGGTACCACCTTACAAGCATCTGAAGACTTGACATTGATTTAAATTAGGCAAAACAGGTTGGGAAAAAATATTTGATTATTTATTTATTGTAATAATAAATTCAAACCAGGGCAAGTCTCGAAGCTTGGAGTCAGTAATAAATTAACAACAGCTTCTAATTTTATGAGAAAAGATTGTCCTGACTGTGACAACAGAATATAGTTCTGTGAATTAACAAGGTTCCTCTAATCCTCTTTATCCATAATGGTTTTACCTGAGGTATGTCTCAGAAACTTTATTATTCCTCTGTCATTTTTGATAATGCTTTCAAAATAAGCCTAGGATTATCTTCATTTTTGCTTTATTTTATTCATTTGCATGAGCTCTTGCCTTTTATTCATCTTTACCTGAGTTTGTGCAGTAGCAGTCACCCATTTTATGTTCTTTCTGCTTCTTTTTCTTCGCTACCTACTTTGAGAAGTACCTAGGTACCTTATTTTTTTTTTTCAAATTCTTATCGGTTTGATTGATTCTCATATTTTTTGCCCTTGATCTGGTATATTTCTGTGGAGCCATCTTGAACACCACAAATCTACTTCTTCATTTATTTGTGCTGAAAACTGATTTTCTTGGTTTAAGCCAACTATTATTTATTCCTAATGTTACCTACCTTTTTGTTACCTTTATCATTTCACTTGGTATTTTTTTGATTGTCAGGCTATTGTCTTGTCATTATTATAAAAAGTAATAGATTGTTCAATACATACTGCAATACATATTACCAACCTTTGACCGTTAATTCTGAATTTTTAAATCAAAAATATCTTCAAAAAACTTTTTTTGACTGGACACGACATTGAGACTCATAATGAGCAGATCAATCAGAAAGAGTAAGTCAGGAAGAGTTTTGGTCAAAGGAGAGTCATTCACAAAACGAGAATCAATCAAAGAGAGATAGAAATCAGTCGGAAAGTCAGTCAATAAGTCAGAGATATAGTTAGAGAGAGGGTCAGCCAGAGACGAAGTCAGTCACAAAGAGAATCAGGCAGATAGAGTCAGTCATCAGCTAGAAAAAAGTTTTAGAAAGGGACAGGAAGAGAATCAGTCAAAGGGAGTGTCAGTCAGAAAAAGAGTTAGTCAGAGAGAGTTATTCAGAGGAGCACCAGTCAAAAAAAAAATCAATCAGGGAAAGAGAGATTTAGTCAGAAATAGTCTAGCAGAGAGAGAGTGAATCAGAGATGCAGTTAGTCAGAGAAATCAAAGAGATAGTTTATCTGAGAGAGTGTCAGAGAGAAGCAGTCAAAACGTGTGAGTCAGTGATGAGAGAGAATCTGTCATAATCAAAGATGGTCAGTGAGAGAAAATCATTTAGAAAGATAGTCAGTGCGAGAGACAGTCAGTCAGAGAGAGAGTTAGCAAGAGACAAAGTTGGTCAGATATACCTAATTAATAAGAGAGAGTCATACAGAAAAGGCGTCACTCAAAGAGAAATACCGAGTCAGAGAAGTCAAAGATGGTCAGTGAGAGAAAATCATTTAGAAAGAGAGTCAATGCGAAGAGAGTCAGATGGAATCAGTGAGAAAAAAAGACTCACTGATAGACAGTCCGTCAGAGAGAGTTAGTAAGAGACAAAGTTGGTCAGATATCTAATCAGTAAGAGAGAGTCATACAGAAAGGGCGTCACTCAATGAGAGAGAGTATCAGAGAAGTCAAAGAGGCCCAGCGAGAAAAAATTATTTAGAAAGAGAGTCAGTGCGAGAAACAGTCGGTCAGGGAGAGTGTCATAGAGATAGAGTCAGTCAAAGAGAGTCAGACGAAAAGAACGTCAGTCTACAGAGAGAGAGTCAGCCTGAGAGAAGGTCAATCAGAGATGAAGTTGGTCAGAGAAAAAGGGAGTCAGGAGAGTCATTCAGAGAGCATCAGTCAAGAAGAAAGTCATTCAGAGAGAGAGTTAGTCAGAGAAAAAATCAGTCAGAGAGAGAGAAACAGAAAGAGTTAGTCAAAGGAAGTTGGTTGGAGAGAATTAGACGGAGTAAAATTAAGTATCAATATCAAGACCGATCATAATGAGTAGATCAGTCAGTAAGAGTCAGTCAGAGAGAGACTTTTCGAAGGAGTCAGACAGCTGGTCAAAGGAGAGTAATTCAGAAAACGAGGTTCAATCAAAGAGAGATAGAAAGTCAGTCAGTCAATAAGTCAGAGAGAGGGTCAGCCAAGGACGAAAACAGTCATAGAGACAATCAGGCAGATAGAGTCAGTCGTCAGTCAGAAAGAGTGTTAGTCAGGGACAGGAAGAGAGAGTCAGTCAGAGACAGTGTCAGTCAGGAAAAGAGTTAGTCAAAGAGAATTATTCAGAGGTCAAAGAGAAAATCAAGCAGAAAAAGAGAGATTTAGTCAGAAATAGTCTAGCAGAGAGAGAGAGAGAGAGAGAGAGTAAATCAGAGATAGAGTTAGTCAGAGAGAGTCAAAGAGAGAGTTTATCTCAGAGAGTGTCATAGAGAAGCAGTCGAAACATAGGAGTCAGTGAGAGAGAGGGAGAGGGAGTCCGTCATAATCTGTACATGGGATTAAATTCATATTAACAGGGAAGGTTGAGGGGGTTGTCAGAAACAGGGTGATACCAGTGGCGTACACTCGATCAACCTACGAATAGAGAGAGAATGGCAGAGATACTCAAAGGGAGAGTTTATCTCAGAGTCAGAGAGAAGCAGTCGAAACGTGTGTCACTGAGTGGGAATACGTCATAATCACTCAGAGAGAACCAGTGAGAAAAAGAGAGTCACTGATAGACAGTCAGAGAGAGTAAGAGACAAAGTTGGACAGATATCTTATCAGTAAGAGAAAGTCATACAGAACGGGCATCCTCAAAGAAAGAGAGTGAGTCAGAGAAGTCAAAGAGGGTCAGTGAGAGAAAATCATTTTGAAAAATAGTCAATGCGAGAGACAGTCAGTCAGAGAGAGTTAGCAAGAGACAAAGTTGGTCAGATATCTAATCAATAAGAGAGAGTCATACAGAAAGGACATAACTTAAAGAGAGAAAGTGAGTCAGAGATGTCAAAGATGATCAGTGAGAAAAAATCACTTAAAAAGAGAGTCACTGCGTGAGACAGTCAGTCAGAGAGAATCAGTGAGAAAAAGAGAGTCACTGATAGACAGTCAGAGAGAGATAGTAAGAGACAAAGTTGGTCAGATACCTAATCAGTAAGAGAGAGTCATACAGAAAGGGCGTCACTCAACGAGAGAGAGTGTCAGAGAAGTCAAAGAGGCTCAGCGAGGGAAAATTATTTAGAAAGAGAGTCAGTGCGAGAAACAGTCAGTCAGGGAGAGAGTCAGAAAGACAGAGTCAGTCAAAGTGAGTCAGACGAGAAGGACGTCAGTCTACAGAGAGAGTCAGCCTGAGACAAGGTCAATCAGAGATGAAGTTGGTCAGAGAAGAAGGGAGTCAGGACAGTCATTTAGAGAGTCAAGGAGAAACTCATTCAGAGAGAGAGTTGGAGAAAAAATCAGTCAGAGTCTCGGTCAGAGTGAGAAACAGAAAGAGTTAGTCAAAGGAAGTGGGTCAGACAGAGTTGGAGTAAAATTAAATATCAAAATCAAAACTGCTCATAATGAGTAGATCAGTCAGAAAGAGTCAGTCAGGGAGAGTCTCTTAGAAGGAGTCAGACAACTGGTCAAAGGAGAGTCATTCAGAAAACGAAACTCAATTAAAGAGAGATAGAAAGTCAGTCAAAAAGAGTATCAGTTGGAGAGTCAGTCAATAAGTCAGAGAGAGATACACTTAGTTAGAGAGAGGGTCAGCCAGAGACAAAGCCAGTCACAGAGACAATCAGGCATATAGAGTCAGTCGTCAGTCAGAAAGAGTGTTAGTCAGGGAGAGGAAGAGAGATTCAGTCAGAGAGAGTGTCAGTCAGAAAAAGAGTTAATCAGAGATAGAGTGTCAGAGAGAATTATTCAGAGGAGTTAAAGAGAAAATCAATCAGAGAGAGAAATAGTCCAGCCAGAGAGAGAGTGTAAATCAGAGATAGAGTTAGTCAGAGAGAGAATGGCAGAGAGAGTCAAAGAGAGAGTTTATCTCAGAGAGTGTCAGAGTGAAGCAATCGAAACGTGTGAGTCAGTGAGAGAAAGGGAGAAGGAGTCCGTCATAATCAGTCAGAGAGAACCAATGAGAAAAAGAGAGTTAGGTCGTGTTTATGTTGGAGCTGTGATACACGATAAAAGCAACGATACTTATTTATAGTATCATTAGTATCGTTGCTTTTATCGTTTATCACAGCTCCAACATAAACACGGCCTTACTGATAGACAGAAAGAGTTAGTAAGAGACAAAGTTGTTCAGTTACCTAATCAGTAAGAGAGAGTCAAAATACGAACACAAAATTGTATGATCAGATGACAATTATTCAAGAATTGTCCATGGGATTAAATTCATAACTACTAACATGGAAGGTTGAGAGGGTTGTCAGATACAGGGTGATACCAGTGGCGTACACTCGATCCATCTACGAATGGAGAGAGAATGGCAGATAGTCAAAGAGAGAGTTTGCCTCAGAGAGAAGCAGTCGAAACGTGTCAGTGAGTGGGAATCCGTCATAATTAGTCAGAGAGATCCAGTGAGAAAAAGAGAGTCACTGATAGACAGTCAGAGAGAGTTAGTAAGCGACAAAGTTGGACAGATACCTGATCAGTAAGAGAAAGTTATAAAGAACGGGCATCTTCAAAGAAGGACAGTGAGTCAGAGAAGTCAAAGAGGGTCAATGAGAGAAAATCATTAAGAAAAATAGTCAGTGCGAGAGACAGTCAGGGAGAGTCAGTCAGAGAGAGTTAGCAAGAGACAAAGTTGATCAGATACGTAATCAATAAGAGAGAGTCATACAGAAAGGGCGTCACTCGAAGAGAGAGAGTGGGAATCAGATGTGTCAAAGATGGTCAGTGAGAAAAAATCACTTAGAAAGACAGTCAGTGCGATAGACAGTCAGTCAGAGAGAATCAGTGATAAAAAGAGAGTCACTGTCAGATGTCAATCAGAGATGGAGTTGGTTAGAGAAAAAATAAGTCAAAGAGAGTCTCGATCAGAAAGAGTCACTATAAGATAGTGGGTCAGAGAGAATCAGAAAGAATTAGTCTCATTAAAAATCAAATAATGTAATTGAGAAGCTTGCTCAAACTCCAACTTTGATTGAAATAATAAATGAATTCTTGGATAACTATTAATTAACATTGTATAATCTGAATACCACATCAAATAAAAACACAAAATTCGAGCCCAATGATACTAAAAAAGCAAAATAAAAACAATACAAAAGGTGTGATCCTATAAAAAAATAAAATGACGAATTCTTCGTTGAAATTGTTCATTTCTTGTAACAACAAAAGTGTTTATCATTGACTGAAGAAATTAAATGTCGTTTTAATATTTCGCTCAAGGTTCTTGTCTGGTTACCCTTGCTTGTACTAAGTTCCTTTTTTATCGAATATGGTATTGGATCATGGAGTCAGCCACGCCTGGTTTGGCACACGTCCTTATCAAATTTTAGCTCTCGATACTTATCGAAAATTACACGTATCGATTTCAAATTAACGAAACAACCTGAGGCCGAATTTTATACGAGAAAGATGTTAACTGTATATTAAATGCTATAATTTTAATATCGCCTTTTGTTTCCTTGACACTTAGGCTTGAAGAAGTCTAACTTGTTCCTTTAACCTTTAAATGTCAGTGAGCATCGGCCTGAGTCTTTATAAATAATAATTTTAGATTTGTTATTAAAATATATGATCATTTGATTGGACATTAGTAGGTACCGAGAAATGATTTTGTGCTAAATGTTACTTTTTTTCTTCATGTACCTGGCATTGTTCTAAAGGTTAAATTTATCATTTATCAAAATAGAAATAGGCAAGTAATAATTGAATGTATTTGATTTTTTTTAAAATCATTTTGATTTTTGTAGAGATAATTTGTCTTCATGCACTGCAAATAGATTTTTCTCTCCTGCCTTCCAATTAAAATGACTCTGAATTTGCAGAATTCACGCCGAATCATAGGTAAACAAGTTCATTTTGGCACGTTACAACTCCTTCTTCTACGATAGAAGAAAAAGTTACAGAGGAAGTTTTTCTGACGATATCCTTAGCAAAATCAAAGTTTACGGGCAAAATCAAGAACCAAGATTTGATATAGGGAACCTCAAAAAATTGAATATTTTCATATTTCGTTTGGCAATTTTTTCCATTTCCTCATGTATATGTCAATTGTTACGGAAATAACCCACAACAGGTTTAATTTTTATTATTTCTTATTTAATATAATTTTCTTCTCTATTATTTACCATAAAAATAATATTCTAAAAAATAGATGCTATTGCTGGACTATTTATCCTGTAAAACCGGC
This sequence comes from Ceutorhynchus assimilis, assembly GCA_917834065.1. Taxonomy (NCBI): domain Eukaryota; kingdom Metazoa; phylum Arthropoda; class Insecta; order Coleoptera; family Curculionidae; genus Ceutorhynchus; species Ceutorhynchus assimilis. Next base: position 15,419,525 of record OU892281.1, read on the forward strand.
AACAACAACCCTTTGAACCAATAAAATTGCAAGTTTCTTCATTACCTTATAAGGTAGTGGACCTTTCTCGCCGTTGTGATTGATCAGCCGCCACATTGTTTCCTAGTTTCTGCGACCTGCTCCCTGGCAGAGCTAGTCGACGCACATTCTTCAGTACTACTAGAATAACCGATGAGTTCGCGCCCTCGCGCCCTCTGATGCTCCCCAGAAGCAAAACCCCCAAAACCCCTGTTAGTACGCCCGATTTATAGTAAAATATACTACTCTCTGTGTCTCAAGGCCTGACATGGTCTAAATTATTGATTACAATTCATGTAATTAACCACTAATTATCACCTCGGACGAGCAAAATTCTCTCGCCTGTTTTTGGCTCTCTCTCTCTCACTCTCGCCGGGCTTCAACGCGCCTGCATGTGCATATCGTTGTGTTTTCATCTCAGCGGAAAATTCCCTGGCTGCCAGTGTGAATAGTGATAAATGGATAAATAATCGCCTTGTGAATTTATCTGCATGAACCGGATTAAGCAAGTAAGACTGTTACAATTTCTCTAACAGTCGAACAATAAATACAGATTAGTGATTCGCTTGAAATGCACTATAATTTGATGTGTCTTCTAACGTTTAATGCAGAAATTTGATTTCACACTCGTGAAATTAACATTTGTACATTTGTATATCAGTGCCCGCGGAAAAGTCTGCACCATATGGGAATTTTTTTTATGCTCATCCTTACTTCAAATCCGTTTTTGGCATTAGGTTCTACATGACTGAAAACCAAAAAAACACCTAAAATTTTTGACTCGAGACTTGCCTCACACCTGTCAAATGCCATTTGAAAATTTCAAACAAGGAAAAGTGGCATTTTTATGAAAAATATGAAAAAAATTTATAAGATTATTCCACTCATGTGTTAGAAATCCCATAAGACAAGTGACGATTTTCAGAATTACAGCGAAAATTCTCTTTTCCATTTGTTTAACTAGAGAGAATTACAGCGATAATTCTCCTATGTTATTGTATACATGGTTGTCATGCTAATTTTTGATACAAACAAACGGTTCCTGATAGCAACCATTTATTTGTATTGATTGTTAAGATGTTCAAATCGTTTAATACATATTTATTTACATATTTTTTGCATCCTCATACGTGAAATAATCTATGGAAAAATAATATTTTTAGGATTTTTTTCGCGACCATTCCTCTAAAAAAATTAGTTTGTATCTAACTAATGGTTTTTCAAATCCTAATAATCTAATTAAGAGTTAAAACATCAAAAAGAAATATGTATTTCTATTAAAATCTTGATACGCCTCTGGACTATTTTAAAAATTGTTTGCTTTGAAATATATTTTTTTCAAAGCAAAAATATCAAATTAGACTCTAAATATCATTTGGAACAATATTTTCTTTTAAATTTTTTTCATATTTTTTATAAAAATGCCACTTTTCCTTGTTTGAAATTTTTTCAAATGGCATTTGACAGGTGTGAGGCAAGTCTCGAGTCAAAAATTTTAGGTGTTTTTTTGGTTTTCAGTCATGCAGAACCTAATGCCAAAAACCGATTTGAAGTAAGGATGAGCATAAAAAAATTTCCCATATGGTGCAGACTTTTCCGCGGGCAGTGATATACAAATGTACAAATGTTAATTTCACGAGTGTGAAATCAAATTTCTGCATTAAACGTTAGAAGACTTCAAATTATAGTGCATTTCAAGCGAATCACTAATCTGTATTTATTGTTCGACTGTTAGAGAAATTGTAACAGTCTTACTTGCTTAATCCGGTTCCCATATGGTGCAGACTTTTCCGCGGACACTGTACATAGAAACTGGAGCATATGTAAAGACTTTTCTTGCACATATTGTTTACAGACTTCCGCAGAAAAGTGCTCAAATTGTTAACTCTCAATAAATAAAAGAACTTTCAAGGATCAATAAACATTTTGTGATTACAGTGAACTGATTGAAATTGACGAATTATTTATGTTGTGCTCTCGCAGTTAATTTGTGTTTTCGTTCACTTAACATTTAACCATAAATTATATTATTATTATCAGATTTCCCTACCTTTTATAAATCAAGATACTTACTTACTTTACAATAGTATAAATTATAAAATTTGTAGTTCGACTGGACGTCCAATTAGGAATTTTTAGATAGGATTTGATTGATCTATACCGAATTTCTTTCATTTATTAATTAAATTGATAATTATTCTATTTCAGTGTTTTATTTGTATACATGAGAATCAAGGCAACTCCTAACCAGTAATACAAGGCTTAAATGATCCAATACGTAGTGGTAATATTTACAGTCAGTCAAAGTAAAAACTTTTGACATCCCTGGTGCGGTTTGACTAAAGCCCAAAAAGGAGCAATAGCTATTTGCGTCGCATCAATATTGAAACTTGCAACTAAGCACTTTTTGAGATGTACCTATCTATTTTCGATTTATTCTGCAACTCAAAAAAATACAAAACATTATCTCTGATTCATTTTGAATTGCGTAGGTATTATGGCATTTTTCTTGTATTCTCAGAAGCATGAAAACTCGCATGAAATTTATAATACTCGATCGCCTTGACAATAACCAAGACAAAAAATTTGAATAATCTAATTCAATAATAATTTCCCAAAAGAATTTTGTTTATTATAGCATAAGCACAATATCCTGGTTCTTTGAAATTTTGGAAACTTTCAAGTTTGATCATAATCTAAGTTATCTTGGTCTTCACCTACCTACTTGAATACCTAGTTGGTCCAATTTTTCACAAATAATTAAGAAAACGCTACGGTTGCTCAAATTACAATTATTATCGATGACTCGATTTAATTTCACCGTTTAAGGTAACGGAGAATTTTAATGGTTGATTCAGTTGTGAGATGTCGCAAAAACAAGGACAACAGAATTAGCCCTGTCGCCTAATTAATTTTCATTTGTATTAATGATTAATTTCACAGTTAATTTATTACATTAATCAGTTTCTAATTAATCAATGATGTAACCAAACAAATAAGATGCCTATGGCGCTAATGTTTAAATTATAATTTGCCAGCTGTTAATCTCTTTTTCTATATTTGTTACCAATTTCTTAGAATCCAATCCTTTCTCTTCTTCTTCACGGTCACCCCCAAGTCGATACTTGGTCAAAAACCAAATAAATAAAACCAACGATCACGTATTTAAAAACAGTTTTTATTACTGAGGAATTTAAAAATAAAATTATAATTTACACACAAAAAATTGTAACCTAAAGTGTCATATAAATAATATTTAAGATTGTTATATTATGTTACATAATTTATGTCGTTTTTTTTTTTTTTGGCGTGTGAAAGTCCACCGACGACATTATTAATATAGCGTTCTAGGAGAAAAATTAACAGTCTAATCTTATTCAGATATCATTTATTACAAAATAAAACAACAAAAAGATCACGCATACAGTCATTTCACATAATAAATATAAAAAGAGTAACGTAAAAGAAAAGATCACTTTGACCCTGATTCGGCAAGGGTGACACCACTATTATTAATTTAAAAAAAAGTCCATTAAAATTTGACTTAGAAAATACCATCTCCGGTGGGATCGTTTAACCATGGGTAATTATTTGGACATCTTACACAAGTTTGAAGATTAATAGTTTCGCCGGGAACCTCTTTGGAAGTCAACTTGCAACTGTGAGGTACCCAACAGGCAGGTGGTCCTTCAACCACACACTTTTCCCTCCAAGGATCGAAATTCTTAGCTTCCGTAACGGTTCTGGGATTCTGAATCCATTGAATAACTTGAGTCATGGTAACAAAGTATACATCATTATGGTTGGATAAAATTTCATCAATCCAATACAGGAAAGCGTCCAAGAAATCGGGATTGTTTTTCAACCAAGCTGCATGGAAGTACAAACCCATCGGAGCACGATTTTCCAAATAATGTCGGTCAAAGTTGTGGTTTAAAAAGTTGTAGAATTGATCTCCTGTTAAGATGTTTGAGCAAGAGTCGACCATAGCGCAACCAGGAATGTTTTCGTCGTTGGTAGGATCTTCTCTACGGTCGAGTTCGTTCAAAACCATTTCCCAAACGGCGTGAGATCTGGTTGGACAACTTTGAAGGTTTCCGTGACATCTGTGAGGCATACGGAAGTACATGGTGTACGGCCATAATGGTGGATTGTTCAATGGGGCGGTAATGGTGGAGTCGTATAAGAAAGCTTCTTCTTCCATCATGGTAAATTGATTGTTACCGCCTACTCTGAGGTAAGGGGCACGGACACCTACAACACTGTTGTCGGTGATGTTAGCGTATTTTTCAGTAATAATTCTTTGGCCTCCCATCTCTTTCACCCAATCGTTGACCGTTGCGTTTGACCAGAAACGTTCATCGTCGTTGTGACTGAAAAGTGAACAATACAAATTTTAGGTTTCACGGTACAAATATAGACTTGGTACTTGATAAAAGAAAAGGTTATGCGTCGCTACCCAATTAAAATTCAATCAGACACTCGAACTACCGGTAAGGAATAACTAAAACGTAACCAGAATTACGTGAGCGAATGGACGTGGATTTCGTGACCTTTACTGTGCATTTCCTGTTTCTACTCAATGACGGTGGTGAATTTTAATGTAAAAATTGGAAAACTATGAATTTATTTTGTGATTATTACACGTACCTACACAATAAAGGTTGCTTCGAAATATTGAGGCTCGAGAATGGTAAACCAATGAAAAACTTAATAGATAGAAAACATTTGGGAGTATAAAGGTGTTTGGAAGTGATAATAAACTAAGAAATTTATAAAATAGGCTTAGTGATGATGATATTATTTGAGAAAATGGAGGAAAACTCCGAATACAAAATTGCCAACTTCAGATAAAAATCCAGAAATGCGAGGGGAGAGTAACTCTTTGAATACCTGGAACAAGCTTCAATACTATAAATTAATAAAGTATGAAGAAAAATTGCCAAGTTCACTAGAAAAAAGCATGAAAAAATCAGAAATAGATAGGAACCTAAACAACATCCGTGATATACAGGGTGTCCCAGAATATGTGGGCAATCTCTCGGATTCAGATAGAATACAAAAAAATAACATGACAACTTCCTATGAAAAAAAAAATCCTACGGCTTCCCCTACGAAGTTACGTGCCCCTAAAGGACGCCTCTGAAAATCGGTTTTTTGTTGATAATTTTGAAAATACTGCGTGTAATTTTTTTTTCTTTTAATATGATGGATACTAGATAAGAACCCTCAAAATGGATCCTTTCAAACACACTTGGCCAATCTAGTTTGCCAGGACTAGCTTTAACACAATAATGCTAATTTTTTTACACCCTGTATGATATAGGCATAGCAATAATATTTTTAGATAGTTTTAACCTTGAACTAGGAAAAAGGTAATCTTATTCGATGTCAAAAAAATGAGATGGTTTCGAGAAAAATCTGTTTTTCTACAAACGTCACTAAAAGTGTCATTTTAAACGGATGCTGGTGTTAAAAGTGATTACTTTTAGCACTAGTGCTAAAAGTAAGCACTTTTAGTGCGTTTGTAGAAAAAATAGTGTATGATATTCGTGCTAAAAGTGATTTTATTTTGTTCAGAGGGATCCAAGGGACCCAAACTTCCCTTTTCACAAAATAAAATGTCACTTTTAGCACTTATATCATAAATAACTATTTTGTGTATTAATGGTTTTTTATTAAATAATTTTTTATGTCGACTCGACATGAGATCCTTCTAATCTTACGCATTCCATACCTATTTTAATGAAAGATTGTTCGACTCTCGACAATGATTCAATATTAGCCCTTATTCCACGACAGTGAAAATTAATCCTTTCTACTAATATTTCCTCAGTGTCATTATTGCGTTAAAGCTAGTCCGTCCCTGGCAAACTAGATTGGTCAAGTGTGTTTGAGAGGGTCCATTTTAAGGGGTCTTATCTAGTATCCATTATATTAAGAGAAAAAAAAATACACAAAGTATTTTGAAAATTATCAACAAAAAACCGATTTTCAGAGGCGTCCTTTAGGAGCACGTAACTTCGTAGGGGGGGCCGTAGGCATTTTTTTTTAAAGGAAGTTGTCATGTTATTTTTTCGTGTTCTATCTGAATCCGAGAGATTGCCCACATATTCTAAGACACCCTGTAGATACGGAAAAACGGAATATAACAGAATATAAAACTCATGAAGAAGACATATTAAGAAATATAACGAAGTAATAATAGAAAGAAAATAAAAGCCAGAAAAAAAAATCATTCTCATAAAAAATGAAGATTCAAAAGAAGAAATGGAAAAGAGCAAGAGCTGTGCACCACTGAGAAGTTTCCATCGCGCATCAAAACACCAAGATGGATACACAAATCAATAACAAGCGAAGGATAGGAAATTTCTGTTTTCGAAAATATATCAGATATCGAAAAATTTGAGATCAAGAAGGCAATCGACGATTTGGAAGAAAACAATGTACAAGAAGAAGATGAAGTGATAGCTGAAATGTTAAAAACAGAAAAGAATCCAACTTATTAGCACTGAAAAGAGGAAGAGACAATAATAATTTTTCAAGAAAGCCTTAGACGTAAGCTTTGTGGAAAGATTTTGATGAATAAGAAAAAAAGAAGAACTGAAAAAGATGGAGTTGATGACAATAAAGGAAAGGTTTAAAAAATTTAGAAAAAAATAAGAAAGAAATTGGTGATGATTATGAAAGATGAAAAATAGCACGAAATACAAATAGCCTAGAAGCAATTCAGCAGATGGTAGTGATGTAAAGTTTCGATACTTTTGAATACCTGTACCGATTCGATACTTTTGATATCAATACCCGATACTTTTATTGGATATTTGTGTATCATTGAACTTTTTTCTATTTTATAATTTTTTATTTACCCAAGAATCATAGGCTTGAAGGATTTGGTATTTAAAAGGTAATGGTAATGGTGAATTATTGTACCTAATTGTTTTGGGTACTTACTAACCTACCTACCTATTACTTATTTATTTTGGTTACCAAAGACAAAAATAAAATATTCGTTATTTTTTAGATACACAATACACAGTAGGTACCTATTTCAAAACTTTGATTATGTATAAATAATTCTACTAGAATATTGTAATTTAGGAAATATATTATAGGTTTATAGGTATAAAAGTATCGGGTATTTTGAACAACAAGGATTCGATACTTTGGGTATTGAGTGAATACCCGGTACTTTGTAAATTCGGATAGGTACCTACTTTTTTTACATCACTAGCAGATGGTAATTCTAAAAGGATAAGAAGGATTAAAATAGAAATTTTTCAAAAGAAGTCCTACTTCTAAAATAAAATGAGGGTATTGAAAGTCTGAGAAAATTGATGATAATAATTATAAAAAATTTCAAAAACCTAAAACTGAACATTGAAGAAAGTACAAAAGTATATTCAAAGATGAATTTACAAGGAAAGAATAAATAATAAAATTCGTAACTTTGGTTGTGAGTATCATGTCAACTTCTAACTTGTTTTATTTAATGAAAACACTCTAATTAATAAATTCTGAAAGTTTCCAGTTGCTGTGATGACTCAGAGTATTTTTTAGGAACCTTCAAAGGTGATTTCAAAGGAATTTTATGATTTTCTCAGGTATCAATGTGTAATAAAATCCGTAACATTGGTTGTGAGTTTCACATTAACTTGCAACTTGTTTTGCATCATGGAAAAACTCTGGTTATTAAATCCTGAAAGTTTCAAGTTGCTGTGATGGCTCAAACTATTTTTCAGGAACCTTCAAAGGTGATTTTTTTACAGGAATTTTATGATTTTCTCAGGTATTAATGATTAAAAAAATCTGTAATATTGGTTGTGAATTCCACATCAACTTGCAACTTGTTTTGGATCATGAAAAAAACTATAGTTAATAAATCCTGAAAGTTTCAAGTTGCTGTGATGGCTCGGAGTATTTTTCAGAACCTTCAGAGGTGATTTTACAGGAATTTTATGATTTTCTTAGGTAGGTATTAATGATTTAAAAAATCTATAACATTGGTTGTGAGTTTCATATCAACTTCCAACTTGTTTTATAATATGGAAAAACTCTAGTTATTAAATCCTGAAAGTTTCAAGTTGCTGTGATGGCTGAAAGTATTTTTCAGTAGTGATTTTACAAGAATTTTATGATTTTCTCAGGACCAATGAGTAAAAAAAATCCGTAACTTTGGTGTGACTTTTATATCAACTTCCAACTTGTTTTGTATAATGAAAAACTTCTAATTATTAAATCCTGAAAGTTTCAAGTTGCTGCGATGGTTCAAAGTATCTTCCAGGAATCTTCAAAGGTGATTTTATAGGAATTTTATGATTTTTTCAGGTATCAATGAGTAAAAAAATCCGTAACTTTGGTTGTGAGTTTCATATCAACTTCCAAAATTGTTTTATATCATGAAAAAAATCCTAACTTATAAATTCTGGAAGTTTCAAGTTGCTGTGATGGCTCAAAGTATTTTTCAAGAACCTACAAAGGTGATTTTAAAGGAATTTTATGATTTTCTCAGGTATCAATGTGTAATAAAATCCGTAACATTGGTTGTGAGTTTCATATCAACTTCCAACTTATTTTTATCATGAAAAAACTCTAGTTAATAAATCCTGAAATTTTCAAGTTGCTATAATGGCTCAAAGTATTTTCCAGGAATCTTCAAAGATGATTTTACAAGAATTTTATCATTTTCTCAGGTATCAATGATTAAAAAAATCCGTAACATTGGTTGTGAGTTCCGTATCAACTTGCAACTTGTTTTGCATTATGAAAAAACTCAAGTTAATAAATCCTGAAAGTTTCAGGTTGTTGTGATGGCTAAAAGTATTTTTCAGGAGTGATTTTACAAGAATTCTATGATTTTCTCAGGTACCAATGAGTAAAAAAATCCGTAACTTTGGTTGTGACGTTTATATCAACTTCCAACTTGTTTTGTATCATGAAAAACTTCTAATTATTGAATTCTGAAAGTTTCAAGTTGCTGCGATGATTCAAAGTATCTCCCAGGAATCTTCAAAGGTGATTTTACATGAATTTTATGATTTTCTCAGGTAGGTATCAAAGTGTAATAAAATCCGTAACATTGGTTGTGAGTTTCATATCACTTTCTAATTTGTTTTGTATCATGAAAAAACTCTAATTAATAGATCCTGAAAATTCTTAATTGCTGTGATAATTTAAAGTATTTTTCAGGAACCGAAAAAGGTAATTTTACAGGAATTTTATGATTTTCTCAGGTATTAATGAGTAATAAAATCCATAACTATGGTTGTAAATTTCATATCAACTTCCAACTTGTTTTGTATCATGAAAAAACTGTAGTTAATAAATCCTGGAAGTTTCAAGTTGCTGTGATGGCTGAAAGTATTTTTCAGGAGTGATTTTACAAGAATTTTATGATTTTCTCAGGTACCAAAGAGTAATAAAAATCCGTAACTTTGGTCATGACTTTTATATCCACTTCCAACTTGTTTTGTATCATGAAAAACATCTAATTATTAAATCCTGAAAGTTTCATGTTACTGTGATGGTTTAAAGTATCTTCCAGGAATCTTCAAATGTGATTTTATAGGAATTTTATGATTTTCTCAGGTATATCAATGAGTAAAAAAATCCGTAACTTTGGTTGTGACTTTTATATTCACTTCCAACTTGTTTTGTATATAATTATATCTAATTATTAAATCCTGAAAGTTTCAAGTTGCTGTGATGGCTCAAAGTATTTTCCAGGAATCTTCAAATGTGATTTTGCAAAAATTTTATGATTTTTCAGGTATTAATGTGTGATAAAATCCGTAACATCGGTTGTGAGTTTCATATCAACTTCCAACTTGTTTTGTATCATGAAAAAACTGTAATAAATAAATCTTGAAAGTTTCAAGTTGCTATGATGGGTCAAAGTATTTTTCAGGAATCTTCAAATGTGGTTTTGCAGAAATTTTATGATTTTCTCAGGTATCAGTGTGTGATAAAATCCGTAACATTGGTTGTGAGTTTCATATCAACTTCCAACTTGTTTTGTATCATGAAAAAACTCTAATTGATAAATCCTGAAAGTTTCAGGTTGTTGTGATGGCTAAAAGTATTTTTCAGGAGTGATTTTACAAGAATTTTATGATTTTTTTCAGGTACCAATGAGTAAAAAAATCCGTAACTTTGGTTGAGACTTTTATATCCGCTTCCAACTTATTTTGTATCACGAAAAACATCTAATTATTAAATTCTGAAAGTTTCAAGTTACTGTGATGGTTCAAAGTATCTTCCAGGAATCTTCAAAGGTGATTTTATAGGAATTCTATGATTTTCTCAGGTATCAATGAGTAAAAAAATCCGTAATTTTGGTTGTGACTTTTATATCCACTTCCAACTTGTTTTGTATCATGAAAAATATCTAATTATTAAATCCTGAAAATTTCAAGTTACTGTGATGGCTCAAAGTATTTTTCAGGAATCTTCAAAGGTGATTTTACAGCAATTTGATGTTTTTCTCAGGTATCAATGAGTAGTAAAATCTGTAATTTTGGTTGTGAGTTTCAAATCAACTTCCAATTTATTTTGTATCATGAAGAAACTCTAGTTAATAAATCCCGAAAGTTTCAATTTGCTGTGATCGCTCAAAGTATAATTTTTTATTTACCCAAGAATCATAGGCTTGAAGGATTTGGTATTTAAAAGGTAATGGTAATGGTGAATTATTGTACCTAATTGTTTTGGGTACTTACTAACCTACCTACCTATGACTTATTTATTTTGGTTACCAAAGACAAAAATAAAATATTCGTTATTTTTTAGATACACAATACACAGTAGGTACCTATTTCAAAACTTTGATTATGTATAAATAATTCTACTAGAATATTGTAATTTAGGAAATATATTATAGGTTTATAGGTATAAAAGTATCGGGTATTTTGAACAACAAGGATTCGATACTTTGGGTATTGAGTGAATACCCGGTACTTTGTAAATTCGGATAGGTACCTACTTTTTTTACATCACTAGCAGATGGTAATTCTAAAAGGATAAGAAGGATTAAAATAGAAATTTTTCAAAAGAAGTCCTACTTCTAAAATAAAATGAGGGTATTGAAAGTCTGAGAAAATTGATGATAATAATTATAAAGAACTTTAAAACCCTAAAACTAAACATGAAGCAAGTACAAAAGTATATTCAAAGGTGAATTTACTAGGAAAGAATGAATAATAAAATTCGTAATTTTGGTTGTGAGTATCATGTCAACTTCTAACTTGTTTTATTTAATGAAAACACTCTAATTAATAAATTCTGAAAGTTTCCAGTTGCTGTGATGACTCAGAGTATTTTTTAGGAACCTTCAAAGGTGATTTCAAAGGAATTTTATGATTTTCTCAGGTATCAATGTGTAATAAAATCCGTAACATTGGTTGTGAGTTTCACATTAACTTGCAACTTGTTTTGCATCATGGAAAAACTCTGGTTATTAAATCCTGAAAGTTTCAAGTTGCTGTGATGGGTCAAAGTATTTTTCAGGAATCTTCAAAGGTGATTTTACAGGAATTTTATGATTTTCTTAGGTATTAATGATTAAAAAAATCTGTAACATTGGTTGTGAGTTCCATATCAACTTGCAACTTGTTTTGCATTATGAAAAAACTCTAGTTAATAAATCCTGAAAGTTTCAAGTTGCTGTGATGACTCGAAGTATTTTTCAGGAACCTTCAGAGGTGATTTTACAGGAATTTCATGATTTTCTTAGGTAGGTATTAATGATTTAAAAAATCTATAACATTGGTTGTGAGTTTCATATCAACTTCCAACTTGTTTTATAATATGGAAAAACTCTAGTTATTAAATCCTGAAAGTTTCAAGTTGCTGTGATGGCTGAAAGTATTTTTCAGTAGTGATTTTACAAGAATTTTATGATTTTCTCAGGACCAATGAGTAAAAAAAATCCGTAACTTTGGTTGTGACTTTTATATCAACTTCCAACTTGTTTTGTATAATGAAAAACTTCTAATTATTAAATCCTGAAAGTTTCAAGTTGCTGCGATGGTTCAAAGTATCTTCCAGGAATCTTCAAAGGTGATTTTATAGGAATTTTATGATTTTTTCAGGTATCAATGAGTAAAAAAATCCGTAACTTTGGTTGTGAGTTTCATATCAACTTCCAAATTGTTTTATATCATGAAAAAATCCTAACTTATAAATTCTGGAAGTTTCAAGTTGCTGTGATGGCTCAAAGTATTTTTCAAGAACCTACAAAGGTGATTTTAAAGGAATTTTATGATTTTCTCAGGTATCAATGTGTAATAAAATCCGTAACATTGGTTGTGAGTTTCATATCAACTTCCAACTTATTTTTATCATGAAAAAACTCTAGTTAATAAATCCTGAAATTTTCAAGTTGCTATAATGGCTCAAAGTATTTTCCAGGAATCTTCAAAGATGATTTTACAAGAATTTTATCATTTTCTCAGGTATCAATGATTAAAAAAATCCGTAACATTGGTTGTGAGTTCCGTATCAACTTGCAACTTGTTTTGCATTATGAAAAAACTCAAGTTAATAAATCCTGAAAGTTTCAGGTTGTTGTGATGGCTAAAAGTATTTTTCAGGAGTGATTTTACAAGAATTCTATGATTTTCTCAGGTACCAATGAGTAAAAAAATCCGTAACTTTGGTTGTGACGTTTATATCAACTTCCAACTTGTTTTGTATCATGAAAAACTTCTAATTATTGAATTCTGAAAGTTTCAAGTTGCTGCGATGATTCAAAGTATCTCCCAGGAATCTTCAAAGGTGATTTTACATGAATTTTATGATTTTCTCAGGTAGGTATCAAAGTGTAATAAAATCCGTAACATTGGTTGTGAGTTTCATATCGCTTTCTAATTTGTTTTGTATCATGAAAAAACTCTAATTAATAGATCCTGAAAATTCTAAATTGCTGTGATAATTTAAAGTATTTTTCAGGAACCGAAAAAGGTAATTTTACAGGAATTTTATGATTTTCTCAGGTATTAATGAGTAATAAAATCCATAACTATGGTTGTAAATTTCATATCAACTTCCAACTTGTTTTGTATCATGAAAAAACTGTAGTTAATAAATCCTGGAAGTTTCAAGTTGCTGTGATGGCTGAAAGTATTTTTCAGGAGTGATTTTACAAGAATTTTATGATTTTCTCAGGTACCAAAGAGTAATAAAAATCCGTAACTTTGGTCATGACTTTTATATCCACTTCCAACTTGTTTTGTATCATGAAAAACATCTAATTATTAAATCCTGAAAGTTTCATGTTACTGTGATGGTTTAAAGTATCTTCCAGGAATCTTCAAATGTGATTTTATAGGAATTTTATGATTTTCTCAGGTATCAATGAGTAAAAAAATCCGTAACTTTGGTTGTGACTTTTATATTCACTTCCAACTTGTTTTGTATATAATTATATCTAATTATTAAATCCTGAAAGTTTCAAGTTGCTGTGATGGCTCAAAGTATTTTCCAGGAATCTTCAAATGTGATTTTGCAAAAATTTTATGATTTTCTCAGGTATTAATGTGTGATAAAATCCGTAACATCGGTTGTGAGTTTCATATCAACTTCCAACTTGTTTTGTATCATGAAAAAACTGTAATAAATAAATCTTGAAAGTTTCAAGTTGCTATGATGGGTCAAAGTATTTTTCAGGAATCTTCAAATGTGGTTTTGCAGAAATTTTATGATTTTCTCAGGTATCAGTGTGTGATAAAATCCGTAACATTGGTTGTGAGTTTCATATCAACTTCCAACTTGTTTTGTATCATGAAAAAACTCTAATTGATAAATCCTGAAAGTTTCAGGTTGTTGTGATGGCTAAAAGTATTTTTCAGGAGTGATTTTACAAGAATTTTATGATTTTTTCAGGTACCAATGAGTAAAAAAATCCGTAACTTTGGTTGAGACTTTTATATCCGCTTCCAACTTATTTTGTATCACGAAAAACATCTAATTATTAAATTCTGAAAGTTTCAAGTTACTGTGATGGTTCAAAGTATCTTTCAGGAATCTTCAAAAGTGATTTTACAGCAATTTGATGTTTTTCTCAGGTATCAATGAGTAGTAAAATCTGTAATTTTGGTTGTGAGTTTCAAATCAACTTCCAATTTATTTTGTATCATGAAGAAACTCTAGTTAATAAATTCTGAAAGTTTCAATTTGCTGTGATCGCTCAAAGTATTTTCAGGAATCTTCAAAGGTGATTTTACAGATATTTTATGATTTTCTCAGGTATCAATGAGTGAAAAAATCTCTAACTTTACTTTGACTGTGAATTTCATATCAACTTCCAACTTGTTTCATATCATGAAAACACTCTAATTAATCAATCCTGGAAGTTTCAGTAGCTGTGATTAGTCAAAGTATTTTTCAGGAATCTTCAAAGGTGATTTTATAGGAATTTTATGATTTTCTCAGGTATTAATGAGTAATAAAATCCGTAACTTTGATTGTGAGTTTCATATCAACTTCCAACTTGTTTTGTATCATAAAAAAACTGTAATTGATAAATCCTGGAAGTTTCAAGTTGCTGTGATGGCTGAAAGTATTTTTCAGGAGTGATTTCACAAGAATTTTATGATTTTCTCAGGTATCAATGTGTAAAAAAATCCGTAACATTAGTTGTGAGTTTCATATCAACTTCCAACTTGTTTTGTATCATGAGAAAACTGTAATTAATAAATCTTGAAAGTTTCAAGTTGCTATGATGGGTCAAAGTATTTTTCAGGAATCTTCAAAGGTGATTTTACAGCAATTTGATATTTTTCTCAGGTATCAATGAGTAGTAAAATCTGTAACTTTGGTTGTGAGTTTCAAATCAACTTTCAATTTATTTTGTATCATGAAGAAACTCTAGTTAATAAATCCTGAAAGTTTCAATTTGCTGTGATCGCTCAAAGTATTTTCAGGAATCTTCAAAGGTGATTTTACAGATATTTTATGATTTTCTCAGGTATCAATAAGTGAAAAAATCTCTAACTTTACTTTGATTGTGAATTTCATATCAACTTCCAACTTGTTTCATATCATGAAAACACTCTAATTAATCAATCCTGGAAGTTTCAGTAGCTGTGATTAGTCAAAGTATTTTTCAGGAATCTTCAAAGGTGATTTTATAGGAATTTTATGATTTTCTCAGGTATCAATGTGTAATAAAATCCGTAACATTGGTTGTGAGTTTCATATCAACTTCCAACTTGTTTTGTATCATGAAAAAACGCTAATTAATAAATCCTGAAAGTTTCAAGTTGCTGTGATGGCTCAAAGTATTTTTTAGGAACCTTCAAATGTGATTTTACAGGAATTTTATGATTTTCTCAGGTATCAATGTGTAATAAAATTCGTAACATTCGTTGTGAGTTTCATATCAACTTCCAACTTGTTTTGTATCATGAAAAAATTGTAATTAATAAATCTGGAAAGTTTCAAGTTTCTATGATGGGTCAAAGTATTTTTCAGGAATCTTCAAACGTGATTTTACAGCAATTTGATGTTTTTCTCAGGTATCAATGAGTAGTAAAATTCGTAACTTTGGTTGTGAGTTTTAAATCAACTTCCAATTTGTTTTGTATCATGACAAAACTCTAGTTAATAAATCCTGGAAGTTTCAATTTGCTGTGATGGGTCAAAGTATTTTCAGGAATCTTAAAAGGTGGATCGACAGGAATTTTATGATTTTCTCAGGTATCAATGTGTAATAAAATCCGTAACATTGGTTGTGAGTTTCATATCAACTTCCAACTTGTTTTGTATCATGAAAAACATCTAATTATTAAATTATGAAAGCTTCAAGTTGCTGTGATGGCTCAAAGTATTTTTCAGGAATCATCAAAAGTGATAACGCGAAGTTAAAACAAAACCGAAAGAGCTGAGGAAACAAGAAGGAATTAAATTTAAAAAAATAAGGGAAAAGTTTTCGTAAGAAATTAATGGTGATTATAGTAATCCTAAAAACAAGAAAAAAATAAATCTTGGCCGCAACTTGTGTATGCTTAAGGTAGTTATATGTATAGATACTAGCCTAGATAATAATTTTAATAAGAAAGGAAAACTATAAGAAAATTTATCAAACAAGATGCTTGAATATCTGAAAGATTGATGTTAATAATAATGAAAAATAAAAAATTTAAAAAAACAAGAAACAAAATAAGCTGATGATGATGATGAATTAAAACAAAGATAATTAACAATCGAAAATTCAACTTACGTGATCGAATGTGCAGCAATTTCGTGTCCTTTCCTGTGCATTTCCTGTACGGCCGAATAGTTGGTGTACTTGTGCGAAATGAAGAAAGTGGCTTTGAGATCGCACCCGTTAGGATTCTTGCGTTTTCCATTGAAAATCTCCTTGTACAATTCAATGTTGTTGTTGTTGATGGCATCGTCGAAGGTAATGGTGATCATTTGGGGTACGTCTTTGGCGGGAAGATCGCCGGGAATGGTGGTACCGTCTTCTGAACAGAAACAGTCGGGAAGATTGCAGACGGCAGGGTCGCATGGCGGAGCGCGGTTTGGATCATTGTCGATGTCTGTAATAAATAATTTATTCTCAATAAAACGAAATATTTTCTCTTAGTCTTGATAAAGTTTATTTTTAGCAATCCGGTTCCGAAAAAACCAGACGCTATACATTAATATTGCATCTCGCATAACCTTTAGGAGGTGTTTCACTTTTACTGAATGGTATGCATATAAATCGACAACATCTTCGGTACAGGGACGAATCAGGCAACTTAACAATCTTCAAAAAGGATTTTCTTCCACATTTTTTTAAAAATAATATCACTCATTAAGGTACCTAATTGATCTTATATGAATTTATTTAAATCTATTATTGTAATTATTATATTTCTCACTTCGGTCCTGATATCAATAATATGTAGCTACTCGCATCAACATGAAACGGACTTAAAATAAAATCTTCGATTTCGCTCTCACTTTTTAATGGTATCTAAATTGATTTCAGTAAAAGTGTCCTTGTTTGCGTTACGGGTACTTTTCCAAACATCGAAGTTTAATTTGGCAATAATTTGCAGTCGATAGGCGATCTAGTTACATAAACTTATTTGATCGCCTGTGGTCATGTCATTAGTAAATCCAAGTTGTTTGCTTTTAGATTAGAACAAGTTCAAACTTTCACAGTATAGCTCAACATCGGAAAATGTTTTAGGTTACTTGATGTTGATGGTTAACAATCTTTTGTAGAGTAAATCAACAAATAATAATAGAGTTTCAGTAGCTTCATCGATGTGTGTTTCTTGAACCTTTGGACCTTGGTGAAACTAGTATAAAACGACAAAATAGTTGCAGCAGCATCATACGATTGCGAAAGGGAAAGTCCTGATGCCGATTTACACCTTGTGCTTGTGACATTCTGCATCCCAACCAACCCAAATACCTTCTAATGCCATCTTCATTATCAGCTTGTTTTTGCAATAGCGCACAATAGGGGGCTATTTCGAGATATTCGCGGCGTGGGTAGGTTTCCGATGGGTTGGTTCTTGAATATTTATATCCTGCTGACGATGGGTTCGGCCATTAAAAGATTCTTTATTGATTGCCAAACCTCATGTATCAAAACTTGACCAAACTTTTTAGTACCTAGTAGTAAAAATTTACCTAATATGTAGGCATTTTTTTATGTTCTCCTTGACATTTAAGTTGACCTACTCCTTCTTGATTAAAATTGACCTTGACTTTGGAATCAATTGCTTCAAGAAGGATAGAATTATTCCAGAGAACTGGATAAACCAAAATCAAGTACGGTTTGTTGTTTGTGATGTTGAAGACCTTGCTAGGTCATCGACGAAGGCGAAAGTGGACACCGAAAATTAAGAAATAACTTTCGTTGTCCTTGACGCAATGTTGTTCGGGTGCGGCGCCTAAAACCAGCCTACTTTCAGCGTAAGAATGTGCCCCGTCTGACATTCTGCGTAATGGAATTTTTTTGGTAAATCGACTTACCGCAAGTGTTTTCGTCTGATCCGTCGGCGCAGTCTTTTTCTCCGTTACAGAAAAGGCCTCTTTCGATACAGTTGCCGTCGCCGCAAGCTAAGGAACCGTCAGGACACAACGGTTCGTCGGTGTTGAGCAGAGGTTTCACTTTACGCTCTTTGTTTTTCAATTTGCAATTTTTGACGGAGTCTTTCCAGTCGCAAGTTTGTTTGTCGATATCGAAGTAGAGACCTGCAGGGCAACGAATTGCTTGGAGACCCTGGAAAAAAGATTAGTTACAGTTATTACTAGATTACCACAAGTAATGATAGAGTTCTAAAAGCTGAAATCAAAGTTGGGGGCAAGTTTGGAAGAACAAAGTTGTTTGACAACTTTTACCAAATCAAAAGTGTGTGGAGAAGAAATTTAAAGTTTGATGAAAAAATCTGGAAGAAAAATCAGGTAGGTATAGATGATATAAATAACATCAAAGTCACTGATTTTAGAAACTATCCACCGTTCCATTTGGTTAATATCTCAAATATACAAGGTGTTTCAGTCTTGAATTGACTCACGACACATATGAAAGAAATGTGCCTGAACATGTGGAAGAACAAATTGTAACAAGCCAAAATTGCCTAACTATTTCCTACAATTCCTTTAAATTTGTTAACATTTTCTCTCTATAAAATTTCAACTAGACGTTGCCAGGTTGCAGGGGCGTTAGATAAACCAAAAGGCATCCTCCTAAACTGAAATAAACCTCTTCCAGGAACAGTGAAAGCTGTGTTCTCACGAGAATTTTCGGCTAAAGGGATTTGCCAGAAAGCTGATTAAATATTAATCAAGCTGATGCATCGAGTGCTACGTAAATTGTCCAAAATTGAAGATATGTAGAAAATTGGATAGGCATCTTTTTTCGTTTGAAGATTGAGTTTGCGAAAATCAATGCAGAATCTGAACTTTTCATGCTTTTTCTTAACTAAGCACACATGGCTTGACCAAGGGCTATTAGATCGCTCAATGACACCAAGCCGCAACATTTCCTCAACTTCATCATCTATAATTTGTTGTTTATATGGGGAAACGGGGTAGTACCTCAAGAATGATCTCATGTTCGGCGACTTTACAGTAACCCAAGTCAAAATCTATTTGAGAAATCTTGTCCTTGACCAAGGCGTCTGAAGCTTGTCGCTCAGAGGGATTCAAGTGTTCGATAGCTTGAACGTTACAAACTTATGCCAGTTCTTGTGCTTCGGAAAAATGCCAAACACTTTGACTTATATCAGGGATGATTTCCATTGATTTCCAAAAATCTATACCCAATATAAGCTTGTGGGAAAGTTCAGGAAGTACTAAAACATCAATAATCTTTGTTTTGTCCATTAAAGTTATGGGAACCTGAATATAACCAATGGTATCACATAATTGGCCATTAGCTACAGTACACGGATTATGTTGTTTAATGAGCTTGAACCAAAGGCTTAAAAGAACTTCGTTACCAGGTAATCCGACAAGAGTTCTACTAGCACCAGAGTCTAATAATCCAAGCAAGGAAAATCCCATAATTTGAACTTTAAGGTAAGGACGTTGGTCTCCATCAGCATGCGAAATAATGTAGTCCAGAAGAATTTTATTTGGATTAGTCGTTATACTAAAAGCATTGGAGGATATAGCACAACCTAACGATTTTCTAAATAAAATTCTTCTGAAGAAGAATAGTCACCATTGAAAATCTCTCTCCAGGAAAAGTTAGCGAATACATGCCCCTAAGACAGATGTTGAAATTGCACCTAAGACAAGTTGTTCAAAACTAGTATGGACAAGCTTTTGCAAGCTCTCGTGGATCCTAAGAAATAGAGTTTTCAACAAATCACCCATAATGGATGTCTATTCGAGATTCAGAAGTCCATGGAGCGAATAATGCTGGTCATAGGGATGAATATTTGGATAAATACAGGACCTTGTAAGATAGGAATACCACCAGATGGAACTCCAGGGCTGGAACTCTGTAAATGATAAAGATCATTATCCCTATCGCTATGGCACTTGCTGTCTTTTTCTCCCTTGTGGAAATCAATAGAGAGGAGACGTCAAGATAGAGAAAACATCTCTATTCGTTACAGACTCCCAGCCCTGGACTCCTAGCATGGAGATTGATCAAGAAGCAGACGACCGATAGAACTCAGAACTATTACCCATGAAGGTTGACCAAGAGGCAGACCACAGATGAATCCACGACCTTAAACTGAAAGCAGGTTTACAATTGGCTCAAAATAGAATCCATTGGTGAGAATAATTGTGAAACTGCAATTTTTGACGGAGTCTTTCCAGTCGCAAGTTTGTCGATATCGAAGTAGAGACCTGCAGGGCAACGGATTGCTTGGAGACCCTGAAAAAAAGATTAGTTACTCTTATTAATGAATAAATCTTCGAAGATATCGCAAATATTACCAGATTACCACAAATAATGAAAGAGTTCTGAAAGCTGAAAACAAAGTTAGTTGCAAGTTTGGAAGTTTTGATGAAAAAATCCGGAAGAAAAATCAGGTATAGATGATATAAATAACTTCAAGGTCACTGATTTTAGAAACTATTCACCGTTCCATTTAGTTATTATCCCAAATATACAAGGTGTTCATGAAAAACATCACCCAAGCCTCTTTCACTGTTGAATTGTCTCACGACACAAATGAAAGAAATGTGCCTGAAGATGTGGAAGAACAAATGCCGAAGAGGAGTCACCATTGAAAAACTCTCTCCAGGAAAAGTTCACGAATACATGCACCTAAGACCGTTGTTGAAATTGATAAAGAAACCAAACAGATTGTTCAAAACTAGTATGGACAGGCTTTTGCAAGCTCTCGTTACCTTTTCTGAATACTGGAAATATTAATTGTTCCAGAATATCAGGGAAAGTGTTTTCGTTGATACTGAAGTTAATGAGGAGAGATTATAAGATTTCTGATGGCTTTCACCAATTCAACAGAAAGTCCAAAGAGATCTGATGCTGGTTGGTCATAGGGATGAATATTTGGATAAATACAAGACCTTTGTAAGATGGGAGTACCACCAGATGGAACTCAGAACTCCTATCATGGAGATTGATCAAGAAGCAGACGAGCGATGGAACTCAGAACTATTACCTATGAAGATTGATCAAGAGCCATACCAAAGATGAGATGAATCCACGACCTTGAAATGAAAGCGATAAAGAAGAAAAAGAAGAATATTTTTAACACCAATTTAAAGTTTCATCCAGCTCTATTGGCATTACAGTTTGTTAAATAACTTCTTAAAGGAAATTATATAAAATTTATTATTATTTAACCTTCCAAAACCCGCTAGTAGTGTTTTGCTCTGATTATTATAAGAAAATACAACACCCAATGCAGGTATTGAGTAACTTTTAAAGATTGTGTGACCAGTTTGGTAAATAAATATGGTTTAATTTTTTTTATGTTGAAAATAGTGCAATGGTGACTCATAATAAAACTCCTTTTCACCATTGTAATAAGAAGAAAATTCCAAGAAATAACTTTCAAATTAATCATTTCCACAAACATGTTTTCACATTTGCATAAGCAATACCTAATTAATTGACGGAAAGTTATTATTGTAATTGGGAAACACAGGTGAAGTTTTGTCACCTTAAGAAAAATTAAATAAACAATTAACACAATTTTACAGAGGCAACTGAACAATAAAGCCAAGAAACGCATAAAATTAATGTTTTATTTTATTTCCTCAAACAACAATAACTGTAAAATAAATTTGCCAAAGCATGTTTTAAATGCGTTATTAATTTGTAGAAAGTTAATGTTAATTTGCATATTTATCTGAGGAATTTTGTAATAGCAAATTGTTTCCATTCAATTTCAATTTCAAATACTTACAGATGAGGTACATTGAATGACGTCACGGCAGTTATCGCCCTCACCAGCTACCAATCTAAACCATTCGCCGGCATCTTTGTCTTTGCATAGTTCAGCCTCGAAGCTGTCTTCTTTCTTTGGTGGTTCTTCACTGGATTGTTGTTTCGTTACTGTGGAAAAAAGAGGAAGATAATTAATAATAATTTAATGCAAATATTGTGAAAAAATGGCATAATAAAGATTCGGAGAAGGATAAAAATACTAAGGAAATAAAACAAGATAAACAAAATATATTCTAATAAGAACTGAAAGAAATAATACCAGAAAGCAGAAGGGAGAATGAGAAAATTGAAAAATAAACTAAAAAAACCTGGAAAAAATATTGAAGAAACATCAAAAACAATTGACCTATTCCATAGGAAAGGCAATAAGTAGGCATGAAAGTCCAAAAGAAGCAGCAAACATGGAAACAAATTTGTGCAACTGGACGGTGCAGGGAAAAAAGAAATGACGAAAAGTAAAAATAAGTTAGGATCAACCACAATAAAGAATCTTGAAATGATAAAACAAGTAAGTAACTGAGAAAAAAAAAGGAATGGAAATATTAATATAGAATACTTAAAACTTACAATTGGTCGTGAAGAACTAAAAATAGGACAGATAATTGGATTGACACAAGTATTGGGAAAAGACATGAGGAAGAAGATAGAACGAAACAGAAATCGCTTGAAAATGGTATACCTACCATAGACCAAGTAGGTACCTTAATAGACTGGTGGACATTCCCAGAAATCGTACTCTATTTTACTCCATGCGGCATTTCGTGCGACATTCGGCAACTTGACGTTTCTAGAGTATATATCAAATCCAAGATGGCGGCCAAACTAAAGGCCTAAATGACATTTTTCTTAAAGTGTATCGTTATTGACCGGCGAGATGTCGTTTCATATGTTTTTGGGGTCGCTGAACATGAATATGAGTACCGGAAGTCGATTCGGATACCGGAAGTAGCATAATTCAAGATGGCGGCCGTCGGGGGCCTACATACAGAACTTTCAGAAGTTGGCATATTATCAAGTGCGGCGTATCGGCACATATGTTTTTGACGTCGACTAGATCAAAAAAAAGCACCAAAAATCGATTAGGCAACCGGAAGTGCCGTAATTCAAGATGGCGACCGGTTGGGGCCCAAATCAAAATGGATCTAGACCAAGCTCAAGATTGCTTAGTCGGAGAGATGAAAAAGGCCTTTTCCGGAGTGATTGGTCTTGTCCAAAACCAGTCTTCTCTCCAGACACGCCGCCATTTCAAGAAAGACATACCAAATGTTTGACTTAGAAAAGACAACTGATCTGCAGGCTGGATTGTACCCAGGACGTAAAAAGAGGGATTAGTCTGATAAAGATTCCTTGGTCCAAGCTATAGATGCTTTCGGCATGTTTAATTTTGGACCTGATAAAACACTAAAGAATGTAGCGACTAAAGATGTTGCTACGGACCGTCTTAGCCAAGAAAAAAGTGAAAGCTTCTATGCAAGAGTAAAGTTAAATGCAGCCCCAACCTTTCACAACTTGTACAAAGTTGACCAGTCTGTCAAAAAAACCAACAAGCAAGACTGAAATATTCTCCAGCGCTCAATTACGGCATATGAAGCAGGAAGAGCTGTAGACCTCAAGGAGATATTACAACATGAGCTTCACAATTTTCCACTCTCCCTTGTGGATGCTAATGGCACAGTGTGTACTGGCAGCAAAGCAGAACTCAGGAAGGCACCGTTCCAAACAAATTACCTGCTGGAGGGAACGACCATCTCATAATTGACGGACAAGCGCTTATTATGAGCATTGGAAAGCAACAAAACGACAGGTAACTGTGTTATACTGACGAGAACGGCATCTTCACGCCCAATTCGCAAGGTTTTAACGTCAAGAACAGTGCCTCTTCCTAAGAATTGGTCCAACTATGACGCGCTTGATGAGAACAAAGCTGAGTTAGCAGGTGCTCTAGTTGTATATCGTACACATTCCAAGCTTCTCGATGGACTCGCAGTTGCAGAAGTTTAGGAGAGATTTTTGTCAAAGTGCGAGCAATTCATGGTACTTTTGTACAAGAGAATATAATATACCTGTGATAAAGCGAGACACATTCTTCTTGGAAAAGTTTCAAGTCCTGAATTGCTCCCAGCTACGTCTGATGCAGCCTGTCTTCACATTCTCCGAGCCACCTACCAAGCCGGGGTCTGGCTGAATGCACATATTATTATAGCAAGGTTAGACCTTCCTGATCCTTGCCGGTACGGATGGCGTCTGGAGGAGAATTACATTCCAGTCTGCACCACCCTGCCAGCGGTGCCCAAGTCCTGTACGCAGTTACTGAGTTATGGCTGCAAGTCAGTGTGCGGCACAGGCTTGTGCAAGTGCAGGCGGGAGGGAGAGGTCTGCACCAAGTTGTGCAAGTGTCAGGCAGACTGCGAATGATGATGTATTCATGTAAAATGCTTTGTGCATTTTGTTTACCCCTCAAAGTTACCAAAGTTACCCCTATAGTTGTACTATTTTATTTCAAACTTGTTTTAACATGTTTCCTATCGCTTTTCCGACCTCAAATTCGTGTTCAGCGGCCTCCAAAACATTTGTGGTCATACCCAGCACGTCATATTATAGCAACTTTTTATAGTTTGGCATTTGGGCCCCAACCGGTCGCCATCGTGGATTACGGTACTTTTAGTTGCCTAATCGATTTCTGGTGCTAATTTTTGATCTAGTCGACGTCAAAAACATATGTGCAGATACGCCCTACTAACTTCTGCAAGTTCTGTATTTAGGCCCCCGACGGCCGCCATCTTGAATTATGGTACTTTCGGTATCCGAATCGACTTCCGGTACTCATATTCAAGTTCAGCAACCCCCAAAAAAATATGAAACGACATCTTGCCGGTCAATACCGATACACTTTAAGAAAAATCTCATTTAGGCCCTCAGAGTGGCCGCCTTCTTGGATTTGAGGCCCTTGGAGGCAAAATTCGGCTTGGCAACATCCGGATTCGGATTCAGCGGCATTGAAATAACCTAGAAACGTCAAGTTGCCGAATGTCGCACGAAATGCCGCTCGGAGTAAAATAGAGTACGATTTATGGGAATGTCCACCAGTTTATAATGGGCGCGTTTGGGTTGACGCTCGGCGGAGCGAGCAGGGCCGGTATTCTCGTTCTCGAAAACGCTCACCGCTTTTTAGTCGCTCGGCACTTTCAATGTAAATTTGCATTTAAAGTGCCGAGCGACTAGAAAGCGGTGAGCGTTTTTGAGAACCAGAATACCGGCCCAGAGCGATTACGGAGTGACGTGACGTCACAGGGAGTGCACCGTGTCAAGCCAAATAAACTCGTGTGGAAGTGCTGGGCTGAGCGATCAGCTAATTATTGTTTATTTTTTTTGGGATATATTTTTTGGAGTCTGAGCCCGCATTCCGCATTTGCACCAGAGTTTTCTCGTTTGTTTTTTATTTTAGTCGATAATTTTCAAACATCCCCATTTTCTTTTGTGTTCTGCTTAAAATGTCGTGCTACATAAACAATAAAACGGACCTAAACACTCTGAACCTTCCAAGTTCCCTTGGAAAAATATGTTCAATAATACCGTTGATTGGACTACCGAGAAAATTTAATTAAAAGTAAACAATTACGCAAATTTTACAAGCAATTGGATTGTTAATATTTAAACAAAATAGCTAAAACTATAAAGCTAACAAATACATGTTAAAATTCAGGATTGTTTATTTATCTCATCATGGAAAATAGGTTAGGTTATACAGGCAGATTGAACACATCTGATCTGCGCACGCACGCTCCAACTGCCCACTCCACAAACTCGGAGTTTATCGAGCTCGCTCTGAGCGCTCAAAATATGTCAAACCAAACACAATCAAGCGTTGTCGGAGCTTCAAAAATAACGGAAGAGAGACAAAAGTGCAAGCTCTGAGTGCACCGAGCGTGAACCCAAACGCGCCCAATATTATTTGATAAGGGATTCATAGCGGAAAACAAGTAACTTTTTCCGAAGTTTTGCAATCTAACCCCACTTTTCGTGTTTCAATATCTCATATAGCGAACATTATGGGGGACACTGATGTATAACATCAACTGAAATAGAAAAAGACACAAAGAACAATAATGAGGAAAATAAAAACAGCAAACACGAATTAACAGGAGAATTATCAAGAAGAAATGTTACAACATACAAGTTCACAATATGTCTGTAGAAGAAGACCAAAATAAAACTAAAAACAATGAGAATACTATTTAATCCCTGGAACGAAGAAGGAATCTAACAAATATTGAAGAACAAATAGAATTCCGAACATGTAAAAGGCCAAAAAACAGAAAAAAAAATTAAAATACAAACCATCAATACAACAGAACTATATTACCACATGCCAACGAGATGGCCAGAATGTGAAAGATTTTAAAAAAATTCAAAGACTTTGATTTCAACGATGAAGAAGAATAAGTAATGATTCCAAGATGAAAAGGAGCCATTCACAAAGAAGTTAACAACTTCAACAAAAGTCAAACATTGACTTAAAACAGTGTATCTGTAACTAATGAAAAAGTTATCGACTCAAAATGGATTTTTTGTGAAATAGAACATAATAGTGATGAAAGCAACAGAAATCTAAGAGTATAATAGTTCAGTCAAAATTGCTTTTACCCTACTATTTGTGAGCCGCAATTTTATTCGAAAAATTATGCAAACAAGCAATAATATAAAGAATCATGAACTATTAGTGGCATCTACAATAATATGGAAATCCCTTACATCTGTTGTACTTTCTCCATCTTCGCAATTGAACCAAAGATAATAAATAAACAATTCTACATAGAGGCAATTAACATAGACACAATGATTATAGGTCTTGCATAATGGTCGCATACTTTTGCCGTAATCGATCGAAATTTTATTCGAAAATCTTAAACATGCAGAGGAGTAGGTAGGTACCATTGATAACTAATCTGAGTGAAAATTGAAACAAGGCAATCAACTTTCACGAAATCACATGCTCGAGGAGCCAAAAACTGAATAAATAATTGTTTTTTTTGCGTTAATTAGTATTTAACATAATAGACTATAGAAAAATTCAAGTACGCCTACGGATATTGCAACTGCATAATGCATGTGTTTTAAGAAATCCTTTGTTGTATTTATGTAAAATAGCATTCTTCAGGCAATGTCTTCCTATCTTTGACGATTCAGTAACTCAATGTAAATTATAATTTAATCGAGTCATAAAGGCAATTAACAATAAATTCTAATCCGCACCCTAAATTCTTGAATACTTAAGTCGCATTAGCATTAATACGCAAAGACCAACCTTCTGAATAATATATATAATTCTTTTTATATGTACCTAAGTACTAATAATTGGTACCGTTTGAAAGGCTTGAAAGCATCCTATTTGGAAAAAGGTTTGCTTCATTATTAATAATTATTATCGATGAAAAACTAGAGATTATAAGAAAATAATTTAATATCCTCATGAATATTAATTGATTTATAATTAATTTGCAAAATGCCATGAAAGTATTTAAATTTGAAATGTCACCAGGACAGTAGTAGTAGTACTACTACAAATAGCCTCAGGTGAAGTTTTTTTTTCTAATTTTTTTTTTAAGGCGTAAGCCAAAAGTTGCGCTAGACAAATTATATAATTTCTGCAAAGCAATTTAATGTCAAGGATATGAATATAATATTGCAAATGCTTGAAGATGATCACGAGCTGTAAAGGTCAATTTAAGATGTAATCGGGAAATTATACATGTGTGCTTAGAGATTTACTTTCACTATTTTTTGATGCAACAGAAAGCTGGAGATTAATTGAGGAATTATCTATTATGAAAAAAACTTATACATATAAAAGCTACTTTTGGTTTCATTCTTCAAGATTCAGGTCAGCATGCAGTATCAATGTGATCAACCTAAATGATATATATGCAACAAATTAATTGGCTAATATTAATTGATAGTAATTTTATTTTAAAAGATATTCTTTAATGTTACACAACCGTAAAATAGAGGTTTTCGATTTCTTTTTCCGCACGTTAATTGTTCGGTTACGTGTTTTTGAACTAATGTAGTGTGAGAAATGCGATGGAAAAATTTCAATTTAATATGGCCTAATGGTGATCTATAACAAAAATAAATTAGTGATAAGACATTTAAAGAAGCTTCAGATTTGAACTTAACTTTTCGGAAAGCACATACCAAATACGTAGACAAAACAAAAAAATAATGAGGTGTTGAAGGACAAGAGAAGTAATATAGAAATCTAGAATAAATGAAACATTGACGAAAACAAAATAAAGTAAAAAAAAAGAGAGAAACAAATCTGGTAAATTGAAAATTGAAAGGTTATACAATATAATGCTCTTAATCCTTATTAAATGGGAAAATAATATTGAAAATCATAAAAAAAGGAACAATATAATGCTTTCTTCTATCCTGTATCTTGATTAAAATCAATGATCAGAAATTGAACAATTTGAAATTGTCATCATCCTGTATATGTATCTAGACATATCTTACATAAACGTTTATTGCCATAATATTCAAGTACACCCAGTAATAAAAGCGAAAGCATATTTCCAATAAAATCGATTAAGCAAATTCAACCGGTATGTAGAAATAATCTGACACACAAAACCTATTAAATACCTATAAATATTTTAGAAAGTAATCAAGTCGAAAACTGACTTTATTTTTTGGCAAAATGGCCGCCCCAGTGGTACCATCGAAGACTTACCGGTAAAAGTCCATATGAAACACAGCAAGAGCAGCGCGTGCTGTAACCGCGCCATCGTCACTAAGAGAACTAAAGTAAAAAAAAAGAAGCACACTACTTCACACCTTCTTGCCGTACGCGAAATGACAGGACCTGAACAACCTCGCTTTCAGCTTATATATTTGACTAAGACCTTAAGTAAACACCACCATTGGACGACGTCACTTCGACTGCTGCCGGAGGAATATTGGTTCAAGAAGGAGCTTTTCAGTCTCTTTAGACTTACGATAGATAATTTAACGAAGAACGGAGTGGGGAGATTTGGTTTGGCTACAATGTGGATAGGACTTAACGATGTGGATTGTACGTCAAACGTTTTGGTAAAATTAAAGTTGGATTTTGCACTAAGCGAATCATCAGAACGATTCTCATTAAGACTCTATCGGTTCTAAAGCCTTCAAAAACGCCGAAGAACTCAAAAAATTTAGTGTCTGAACTAGTCTAAAGGCTTAGGACTAGAGGGATTTATGATTAATTATGATTCAAGACTAAAAATTCTATGAATTCTAAAGTATAACTAAAATAAGGAGATTTTCAAGATAAAATAATAAAAATTTCAAAATTTATGCTTCGAGACTTCTTTGGAATAATTGGAGACCAAAAACTCTGAAGCTGACAAAGTACTGAAGGGTTTGAAGACTTCAAAGACTTAATTAATTGTACTGTTGTAACTTCTCCAGCCATCTTGCTCCCTGTCCTTCTGGTTGTTCCATATTTAGGAGCTATTTAAGCAATGCATGGTTTGTTCTAATCAAAAATTCTTGTCCATACAGGTACTTGTGGAGATAGTCAATCGTTCTGACTACAGTACTTGAATAGATATGGAAGAAGTCTTTTCTCATGATCGCACGGACTAGCCTAGTTTCACGTTCAATATTTTTTCCCATTCAGACAATAAAGCCGCTCATAATGAGCAGATCAGTAAAAGAGAGTTATTCAGAAAGAGTCAGTTATAGAGACAGATGGTCAAAAAGAGATATTTGAATAACGATTTTGACCACCCTCTATAAAAAAAAACCCAAATCTTAGACTATTGCGAGATAAAATGATCCTAGCTAAGTACTTCCATATATTTTTACAAAAAAATAAAAAATGGTGGTGTAGACATTAAAATTTAAGTGGTATACTGATTTCGGTAAAAATTTCTCTAAATAATATTAATAACTTGGCAACGTCGCATTTGAGGGCAACAAATATTTGGGGCTGAAAAGAGAGTCCAATGAGGCTCCAATTTCGGTGAAAAAATATATGACATTCCATATGAAAAAAAATCAAATTATGTGCCATGCTTTTTTGGGACACCCTGTATAAGCTTAACTAACTTTGAAATGTAGCCCCTATAACCTCATTAACATCCCACCTATTAAATTTTTTATCCGCTCAACGACGACGTAGTCGCAATCAAACACCGGAGTATTAAATGGTATATTTGCAATCAGGAAAAAAAGATCTTTCATTTTATCGTAAAATATACAGGGTGTTCCGTTAAAAAAAGTCGAAGTTGTCTACGTTTCTCTATTTTCCGACGCGATTTTATTTTTTCTTAAAAAGTTAGAAGAAAATATAGAAAAAAGCTGTATTTAAAATTTTTTTCTATAGAGGCTGTAGGTACGGGTCCAAATATAATCAAATACCTTGTACAAAGTCCAAGTAAACTTCTGAGTTCATACTTGTCCCGATGAGGTCGAGGCCATTCATGGATTTTTCTCTCTTCAATACGAATTCCTTTGGGTGAAACTACGTGGCCAAGAAAATCAACGCCCTGTTGAAAGAGTAAACATTTCTTGTCATTTAATCGGAAATTTGCCTTACGTACGAGTAAATACTTCTTGTAAGTTTCACATCACTAATACATCATCCAGGTAGACAATAACACATACTTTCCACGTAAGTCTGCGGTCTGCGTAGTACGTTTTCCATCAACTTCTCAAAAGTAGCGGGGGCGTTACAGAGTCCAAAAGGCATTACTTTAAATTGGTAAAGACCACTTCACTTCCAGTGGAGAACGCTGTCTTCTGTTTGTCTTTTTAGTCAATGACAGTATCCGTTTTTCAAATCCAAAGTATAAAACCAATTTGAGTCGGCCAATGTTGTAACGGGGTAACGACAATTCTGCAATTAGCTAGGTACTCACCTTTTCAGCTATTATGGCCATTTGCACCGCTATCACTTAAGGGATATTAAGAGATATTTAATTTAAGTGGAGCTTTTGAATGTGATTTTTGTTTCTACGAGAGTCACATTCAAAGCTCCACTTGGATTAGATGTCCCTTAAGTTATACCGGTGCAAATGGCCGTTATAGTCTTAGAAAACAAAAAATACCTCAGTTAAGTAAAAAATCCGGCTCACTCCAACTTGCGTTATTAATGAAGACGTTTTCAGGGTACGTATTATTTAAACCTGAACAAAATGGACAAAGTAAGAAACAATTTACGAAGGAAAATTGCGAGTGCGGGCTCAAAATCAGAACGTTAAAAATGGAGTGTTTATTTTTCAACACGAATGAAAATTGAAGAATTTGAAATTTTGAAATTTTAATATAATGAGAGACAACGGACAAATAAATTATTGATTAAGACACAAACTTGCTGAAGCATCAAAAAGTTTTCGATGATCAATTTTAAACTTGGAAACAGCAACCCATTCGAGATATTGCAAAGTTCTTAATGATATTTCCCAAGTGGCGATATATGAAGTTATTTATTAAGTGCGGATAGGAAAACTTTTTGACGTTTATCATTTCGGGATAATATAAATGTGATTTTTTCCGATAAGGATTTTGACAGAAATTGTTTTCAGATTCGCCAATAGAGGACCTTATGCTCTACAAAAATTAAGAAAATAGAATGCTGGATTCATAGGCTCAATTTGTATCTCATTAGAAGAATAATTTACCATGAGCTACCGTAATTATTTGTGCTCAAAAACTCTCTTTTCTATAAGCTATTCTCTTGTTCTTTTTGAATCGTCTGGGATAAAAACAACAAATGAATTTTTCTTAAAATCCTCTACCTTCCTTAATATATCTTTTACTTTCCCTAATTCCTTCTTCAAAAAGTAATTATTTCCTAATTACTATGTTAACCGATTATATAGAAAATCCTCTTCTCTTCTACCTGCTCCCAAAGTCTTCCTCTTAAAATTGTTAATGAACAGCCATAATTACTAATTCATGATAATTCCGGTAGACTGATGCACACACTTTCACTAAACATTAGCCTGCAGAATTATTGTGTTGTCTTGTTAATTTTAAGTGAGGGTTACTGAATTCCATTTAAAGTTTTAGACAGTCGATCAATTTTCTCAATTAGTTTGACACTGTGGTTTATTATATTCACATAATTCATATAAGTTATTGTTAACCAAAAGGAAGTTCAATAAACCCAAGAATAGATTTGTGTACTCTAGACACGCTCCCATATACCTACCTATTACTCTAACCACGTATAGAAAATGTATTTTTGGAAAACAGTTTTTCTTTTATGTAGGAAAAAAATATATAGAATTTATGGTGTTTACTGCTGCGACAAAGTATTGACATATTGGCCAAAAAGTTTCTAGACAGGGTTTGCTTTAATGTTTTTTTTTTCTTGTCAGAATAAGGGGTTACTTTATTGGATTTGCTACTTACTTTTGATGCGAATTTTTCCAGATATTTACGCTCAAATGGACATGGAAAATGGATAAATTGCGTGCCAAGAAATTTGATTTTTTTTCCATAGTAGATGTGCCGATTACAATCATTTAATGTTACTTTTTAAAGATTATCTTTTGTATGTAATTTTAATAATACTGTATAAACATAAAATAAAAATGCATTTTCAAAAATTTTTTTTACAGTTAATCTTGAATTTCTATTTGAATTGGTAATTAGTTCCAATAAACCGAATGGATGCTTGTGTTATAACTCAAGGTGAGGGTCAAGCAATGATTTTGCGTAGAGAAAGTATTTTTTAAAACAATAGGAAGCCATCAATCATGGGATTTCAGTTAATAATAATAAATATGATCTTTGGTAGATTTTGGCTTATTCAAAATCACGTAGAAACATCCAAAACCGGATAAATAATTCTACTTCGTTAGAATTGAGTTTTTCTTTTGATTTTTCAACTTATTTTTTACCACCAAACATCTGTTTGAAAAATTTGTTGTTGTAGGAGAAATAACTTGACTCGAATATGAAAGCGACCAATTCAACAAAAACCGCAAGTTCCATAGCAGTGAATGCCTCAATATTTTCCCAATATTTCTCTATCAGATTTAATACTAAATCTTTGGGAATATTTGTGAACAATGAGGTGACATCAAGAGTAACAAGAATGTATCCAGCTGGAATTGTATGAGTTCTAAGTTTTTCCACAAACTTGAAGGAGTTATTCACCACATATTCAAACGTTGGAATCAAGTTATTCAAAATTTTGGCTACGAAACTGGAGATGTTGTAGGTGGGTGACATTACACATACACAAGAGACAACAGGTCTTAGGGGTGTGTTTGGCTTGTGGATTTTGGGAGTCCATAAATTTTTGGTGGAATAGAATTATGGCTTATGAACTTTTTCACTGAATCTTTGTCAAGTTCATTACATGATACTAACTTTTTGAATAATTTATTAGACTTATTTTCGAAAAGGTTTGTGGGATTGTTAGGTAATTCCAGATATGTGCCATCATCATCCAACAATCTTAATCATAAAAAAAAAATCTTTGACACCATGGCAGAGGAATTAATTTTATTTTTTTAAGAGAAAAGTGTGCATCGCATTGTAAAAAATCAAGTGATAGTATCATCAATGTCTCCCAAAAAAGTCAAATTCCGTATGAACGCCACTGGTGGGTATCAATATGATATATAAAAAATCTTTCTTGATAGTCCAAGAGCCGGCAATACTAACGGGTATGTGATCGTTGCAATGGATAATTTCTACATAAAACAATAGTTCATAGTAACCTTTAAACCAAATGGATAGGCGGCCTCGATTCTCATGGCCGTAAAGTTGTTTTATAAAAAGATACTTCAAGAACCATAAGCGCAACAAATAAGAAGTACCTTGCGGTGTAGGGGGTTCTCATCATATGCGGCAAACACTTTATTAACACAATTTCATGTTCCTTTTTTTGTCTAAAGACCTACAGCCGTATGCAAAATCGAAGCCACCCTATATATTATTTGAGAAGACATATTAAAGAATATTATTAAATGAATATCACAACAACAACAAAATCTTATTAAAGCGTTACAAAAAATTTAGGTATTCTACATACACAAAATTAATACTAGTACTATTTGCAATACTTATCTTTTTATCTTCAAAATTTAAAGACACATCTTATCAACAGTTTTATATAATAGAATAATATAACAAATTCCTTCTATATCTATATTTTGAACCACAATTATCCGT
Organism: Ceutorhynchus assimilis; assembly: GCA_917834065.1. Classification (NCBI taxonomy): domain Eukaryota; kingdom Metazoa; phylum Arthropoda; class Insecta; order Coleoptera; family Curculionidae; genus Ceutorhynchus; species Ceutorhynchus assimilis. The sequence continues at coordinate 15,453,603 of OU892281.1, forward strand.
TTTTCATTATTTCAACTCACTTACCTAATAAATAAATATTATGAATAATGTTACAATTACAATTACAATTATCATCCCATATATTTATTTATTTGATCATACATACAAGTTTTGATTCACAATAAGTTGTAAGAATTTGCTCTTAATTAAATTCACATTAAACAAGATTCATTTTCTAGCACCTAGATGTTATAAACATCTGTATGGGCTCTAAATGTAGGTACCCAATATTTTTAATTTAATGTTAGGGATATATTATACAATTAAAGAGAATCAAAAAATCACAAATACTTAGACGGTTTGCGAACACAAACAGTTCACAACATCTTTTTCCCTATTTAAGAAGAAAAACGACAAAGAAAAAAGAAAGTAACAAAATGAATAATCGACAAAAACCCCGTTATCACCCACTTAACCCCAATGCCAAATCAAACCTAATTTAACTTAATCCTAAATTAAACCTACACCCAAATTTGGCCTCAATCAAACAACCTTTCAAATTGACGGTGATTTCGTAAAACTGTCTCTTTGCTTAGAGTTCTGAAAGATTTCAAATTTCCACATTGTCTTATGGAGAAAGGCAATAAATTGTAAAATTTTGGTCCTAAATAATTTATATACTTTAGATTTAGATTGTTGTTGCTCACTGGTACTAGTTGTAAACTATTTTTTGCTCTGGTACGAGTGTTATGCTTATGGTCAACAAAATGCTGCAGTTCAGGGTTTTTATGCATGAAAGTGCATGCTGTCAATTGTACAGGGTGTTAATAAATAGTGGGATCAAACTTCGAGGATAAATAGTACTCATTAAAATAAGAAAAAAGTAAATGGAAACATGGGTCCGCGAATGCTTAGTTTTCAAGATACAGGGTGTCAAAGTTTGAAATAAAATCAGGTTTTTAGCTCAAAAATCCCTTTCCCAATTTTCTTTTTCAAATTTGGCAAGTTTGCTTGTGATAACAAAAGGTATCTTTTGAATTTTGACTGTAATATGACCTAATCTGCAAAAATATCAGTTATAAAGAAATAGTGACATGCCATTTTTTTCTACTTTTACCAACGTAGTTGTCCTCTGGTTCGCAACTGGAATAATTACGGTAAATACAATTGAATCAAAAGATATATACCTTGTGTTATTATTACAAACAAATCTACAAAGTTTACAGAAATTCGGGAGGCAGATGTTAAAAAAACGATTTTTTCAAACTTTGACACCCTGTATCTCGAAAACTAAGCACTTGCGGACCTATGTTTCTATCAACTTTTTTTTTATTTTAATGAGTACTATTTATCCTAAAAGTTTGATCCCACTATTTATTAACACCCTGTATATATAGATCTTACGCTACAAATATCATCATTGAAAAGTAAATGTGATGGGTATAATCTATCTTTTTTGAATATAATTTTAAGTGTGTATTTCTGTATAATGTTTAGTTTGTGTAGACTGTTATTGTATAGTCCTCCCCAAACAATAATACCATACCTGATAATGGATTCGATGAAGGCTTTATACACCATCATCAAATGTTTTCTATTTAAAAATTGTCTCAATAAGTAAAATTTGTGTATAAGTTTCCGTATTCTGTTAGATAGATATTCAATTTGAGGCTGCCATTTAAGAAACTTGTCAATTATGATCCCCAAATATTTTGTAGAAGCGGTTTCCTTGATATATAATAGTCTGATCATCAACAATTATTGAATTAAATAAAGGTCGGCTTACATTATTGAGGGAGAAAGCTATATACTTAGTTTAATATATTTAACGTTAATTTGTATGTTTGTAGCCAATTTCTTATAATTTTGAAACACCTTATTGATTTTTCCCTCACTGTTTCCCAGTCGTCTCCTGATACAACTACCGATGTGTCATCTGCATAAGATACCACTATTCCCTCCAAAGGTAGTTTCAACAATGAATTAATGTAAGTCAAAAAAAGTATGGGACCCAAGACTGTTCCTTGAGGTAGGTATCCCTATTTTAATTAATTTGCGGCTCAATTTCACCCTTTGCAATCTATTGGATAAGTCAGGGGCGTCGCGTCGGGGGGGGGGGGGGGTAATTACCCCCCCCAGGATCGAATTATCATGAGAAAAATCACGATGCCAAAAAGAAAATACATAATATATTGAAGAAAATAGATTTTTGTTTTGTTTCATTTTTCTCACAAATGAAATAATTGTTCTGGAAAAGTGAATGACCTTGAAATTTGAAAATTTTTTACATCCCATAATGATTAAAATTTTCTTTATCTTTAAAATATAAGTCAAAAAATGTCAAAACTTCAAAGGCTTTTTTCTTAAAAATGGTTGAGTTTAAACCCCATGTTGTACAAATTTTTTTTGTTCAAAATGGGCCATATTTTCACGTGTTAAAATTTTTGTAGTTAAACCTGATACACCCTGTATAACAGAATTTTATTTCATGGCGTCATTTTATCACGGACTTCTAGTCTATTCTATTTGTATGTACAGGGTGTCTGGTTACAATTTGACACTCCCTTGCAGCATTTACCTTTACAGGTAGATGATAGGTGTGAACACAAAAGTTGTGCAGTTTTAACTAAATTTTCAGAATCCATCGTCAAAAACAAAAGTTTATTGTAACAAATTTGAAATTTTGCGTACTTTCAACTTTTTTAACTCAAATGCCCTATATTTGCTTCTAATATACAGGGTGAGTTACCAAGCGCGCGGTGGTCCATATCTTCTATACTAATGGAGATCGAAGAACATTCCTAAATTATTTTCTAGTATACAGGGTGGCCCAATAACTAGTAGTGACACAAAATTAGGTTTTTTTAAATGACTCTCCCTGTATATTATGACATTTCTGGATTCTGCGGAAAATTCTAGACATATTTCATTTGCAATGTCATATACCTATCTTCAACTGTTTCGGAAATATTGACAGTTGAAAACTGATTTTTTTGCATCTTTGACAGACTGTAAAGCCAGAACGGTTAATTTTACAAGAAAACGGATTTTACATTCCTGTCTTAGTTTTTCATAAACTATCATTTGACACAAATCTTGAATTTAATCCATGATTAAAAATTCTGCCTAAATTAATAATCTTCGGTTAAATCCAAAGTTGGTGTCAAATGATAACTTATGAAAATGTAAGATAGGAATGTGAAAGCCGCTTTTCTCTAAAATTAACTGTTTAGGTTCCACAGTCTGTCAAAGATGCAAAAAAGTCAATTTTCAACTGTCAATATTTCCGAAACAGTTGAAGATAGGTATATAACATTGTACATGAAATATGTCTAGAATCTTCCGCAGAATCCAAAAAAATTATAATATACAGGGAGAGTTATTTAAAAAAACATAACTTTGTATCACCACTAGTTATTGGGCCACCCTGTATACTGCAAAATAATTTAAGAATGTAGTACTCATGTTTATCTAGAAGTTTTGTATTTAGTTTTTTTTTCGATCTCCATTAGTATAGGAGATATGAACGACCACGCGCTTAGTAACTCACCCTGTATAGTTTGTCTATATTTGTTTGAGCCTCCTTCAACATATTTGGCTCTAAAAATTGGAAAAATACTATCCTACTGACAATTTTGTGAACCATTCTGAGGAAAGTGTAAAATTTGAGGCATTGCATTGCATCTGCTGTGCTGGTCTCCTCAAGAAAACCAAACTTGTTGTGGGATAAAATCTTGTTATGTTTCATAAAATCGATTAGTCTAGTTTTGAGGGATTTCTCTAAAAGTTTTGCAAAATTTGTGATTAAACTTATTGGCCTATAGTGTGTTATATTTTCCTTAGAGTTAGCTTTATGAATTGGTGTTACAATCGATGTTTTGAACTGGGTCGGGACTATTCCTTTTTCCAATATCAAATTAAGCAGGTGCAATAGTGGATCGGCTATTTCTGCATGTGTTTCTTTTATAATTTTTGTACTAATGTTATCATGTCCAGGGGAGCTGTTGTTTTTTAGACTCGCTATATTTTTAATCAATTCCTGTATATCTACCAATTTTCAGCTATTGCAACGATAACATTGTTCCTTCGGAAAAAGAGGGGTAGTTTACGCCCAGCCATCAAAGGGTTGCGGCCATGAGAATCGAGGCCACCCATCCATTCAGTTTAAAGGTAACTATGAGCTATTCTTTTATGTGAAAATTATCCATTGCAACGATCACATACCTGTTAATATTGCCGGCTCTCCTACTATGATACATAGTAAATGAATGCCAAATTTCATTAAAATACTTACCTAAAGTTCGTTTCACCAGGGTTCATACTTGACCTTGAAACTTGACAATAAATGGTTGTCGTAGATTAATTCATATGACACATTCAATTTTTTTGACAAATTAAAATGAATGATGTCTGGTTTAAGAACTGACGAACGTTTTTGACGTCATTGATTTGTTTCAGTCAATTTTTATTTGTTAAACAAGGAAGACAAATGCTGGTGGCAAGTACAAACCCTGGTGAAACAAACTTTACCTATCTAAAGCGGTGTTTAGATTTTAATTTTTAATAATAAATTATTTTTGAAAATTGTATCACCCTGTATCTCAAGAGTTAAGACGTTTAGGACATACGTTTATGTAAAGTTTTCTTCCTAAAATAGACCTCTCAAATATTGAAATTCAATTAGAAAACACCCTGTGTAATTCATAAAAATATATACAGAGCTGCTTGCTAAATTATTTCAGCAATCAAGGGTAGAGAAATAATGGGCCCACGATTTGAATATCAGAGAGAGATAACTTTAAAAATGAAACTTTCAAGCTATTTTCGGGTTCAGTCATCAACCCTCACTGTTCGATATCTTCAGTTTTGTCTTAAGCTTCGAGTCTTTAAAATTTTCAGTCTCCAGTCATAAATCATAAGGCTCCCAAGTCTTGAGAAACTTTAGAATCTGTAAAATATCTTCAGTCAGCGTTGCGAGCGCTATTACGTTCGTAACAGATCTATTTACTTAAGGCAATTATTTATTACGCTATTATACGCCGCTCAGGAATCTATTAAGTTTTTCCTGCATGCCCAACTAATTAAAAAATTCTCACAATTAGATTCGAATCAACCAGAGAACCGAAAATTTCAACCCCCTGTACCGCGGTTACGCTACAGGAACTGACTTTGCTCCTTGCGCCTTGTTTGAGTTTGCATCCTACATCCTACAGGTCATGGAAGTACCACTTTTTCGCACTAATGCGGAAAAGTAGAATACCTAAAATTTTTAGGTATACAGTTACTTACAGGTATACAGGTATACTGTGAAAAAAATTATCTTAAATTGGTAAATATATAGCAACCAATATTAACTTCCATCTCGTAGAAAAAATAGTGTTCCTAACTCGTGCAGAAAGTCTCTTTTCCGCACTAGTTAGGAAATATACTATTTAGCTCCGCCCTAACATTACTTTTAAAATTTTGCTTTTTAACTTGCACATGCGAAACAGTTCTGATTGTTCTCAATCATTTTCGCGAACGTAGCTATTTGTTAATCGGCTGCATGCTCTACTAGAAGAGAGCAACCAACATCTGATGAACCTTGTACATTTCAATAAGTTCTCAGAAAACTACCCAAAATTAGTTTCTTACGTAAAATCTTAATCTGTTAAGAAAACTCCACAAAATTTAGTACCTACGAAAAATCAGACGCTGCTGGCAACGCTGTCTTCAGTGTGTTTTATTGGAGTTTTCATTGTTTTGTTTCTGAAAATCCTAAATTCTTTAATTTAAGTCATGACCCTTAGTAATCCTTTATTCAAAAGGCATTTAAAATCTTTCAATACCTATTTTCTGCTTTGAATAAACTGTGTTTGAATTCTTTAGTCTTCGATGATGAGTCTCAAAGGTATTTTTAATTTGCGTCTAGTCTTTGAAATCTTTGAAGTTCTCAATCTTAAGTGTATGTCTGATTATTCAAATTTCCAAATCAGACAACTTTTTGGCAAACTGCATAATAACGCAGATGCTCTATCCAGGCGACCATGCCCAGCTTACTGTCTCAGGATTAACCAGCGTGGAGGATTTTCCATAAGAAGCCCTCTGAAATGGATCAAGAATAGAGTTCCGAACAGTTTAAGAGTGACCAATTACAAGATAGTGACATCATGCCATTTTTGAATCTAAAGGAATCATGAAAATCCTGACCAACCTGGCAAGAAAAACTAGAGGCTTAATCAACTTTCAAGGCGCTGTGGGCTCAATGATCCCTGCTAGTCGAAAATGGTTCACGTACTTGGGAGAACGCAAATGGTAAAATTGTCAAAGCGCAATTGGTCGTGTTCAGGACAAAAGTTGTTCGAGTCTTAGAAGAAGTTTATAATGGGAGTCAACAAGACCTTGGACAAGATCCGTTGCACATTCTATTGAGTGAAGTGAGTTAAAGTGAATCCGGACAATAGTATTGAGTTTGAACGGTCATTTAAAATCAATTAGTAGTGTAACATTGATAAAACTCCTTTTATTCACTTACAAATGATCGACGCCATAGAACTAATGAAGTGCACATGCAACAAATGACTTTACTCTATCTTGCCACATGAAATAAATAATCCCGGCTAAGATCTGACCTCATAATTCACCAAGAAACATGACACTAACAAAGGATAATATCAGGTGGCGCAACTCTATCCAAGGATAAGCCTGCCTGGCATTTCTGGCTAACATTATCCAGGGGCTCGATACACACCTGTTACTCGGCCATTTGGCTGGAAAGTGCGGGTCGATACGACCGCATTGAAACAATAATATATCACACATTATTGGATACGCTTTATAAATAAAAATACTCGTTTTTAAATTTTGATTAGATCTCTTTGAGGATTTTAAAAGGGCGGAAAGATGTTTGGTTTTCTAATGCGCCAAAAAAGGATAATTTGGGCGCCAACCAGACGAGGATTTTGAAACGATAAATTAAACTTTGAAAATGAAAAATAAAACCGAGCAAAATTTCCTTTGCTTGTTTTCCGAGAACTTTTGGTCAAATTTCAGTTTTGGAAATAGTCAGATTCTCTTTATTATGCTTGTTAGACAAAAGGTTTTTTTAATAAAGTTTGTTTAATTTAGATTAATTGAATGCACGATTTTAATGACTTTACGACCCACTAAACCAATTCCGAATGTGATGCAATTTGTTTCAAAAATCTATCATCGTTTAAGGTGCTTCCATAATTCCATGGTTACATTTTTGAAGATTTTTCATGAGGCACAATCAAAAAACATGATAATAAAACGGCAGCCTTCAATTGTATGAAAAAAATATTTTATTAATAAATCATCTGAAAGTGATAAAAGCGCGTTTAGCGAAATGTGAGAAAATTAAGATAAGATAATCACAACAGTAATTGTATATGTATAGGCTGTTGGTTATTAAAAAATCCAGTATTTATATGAATTAGTTTTAGTCGAGATTTGGCAATTTATGTAGATTTCAGTGAAAGATGAAGATCTTTTTTGGGAATTGGAGATTTTATGCTATCGTCGTGATTGGTAAGTCTTGTATCTATTATTGAAGTTTCATTTTTATCTTCACAACATTTCCATGACTACACTAATTGCTTCACTAAATATCTTAAACAACTAAACTCTTTATAACTCTTACAACAATCACTATCTAAAACGTATCAGAGCCAATCTTGAACTCAAAAACTACTAACTAATACCGGCCTTTATATATCCGTATTCCATTCTTGTTAAATCGCGATAATCTCTTTTCCTGAATTGTCATCAGATTTGATTCTGTACATGCTGGCGAAAGCGCCACACTGCCCTCCTCTTAAGGTTGATCGTCCTAATCAACTTCGCGCCCATGATATTAAATTTCGTCAATCTGTCTAGATGTACAACTTCCATCTTACTCGTTCGAAAATACGGCCCCTGAAATTTCACCTGTTGACTCGTGAACAGATGCTCTGTAAGCCATTAAACATAGAGGCAAATGTTTGTCCCAATCTCGCTGGTTCTTTGTGACGACTTAAAAACCGTTTTACCTTGCATCAACTTACCTAAATTGCTTTATTGATGTTGATAATATAGGTATATTCTGAAAATTGTGCTTTTTGAAGGCACCCTGTCCTGTCAGCTGAGGAGTTGAATTTTTAGATAATAATTTGGCTAATGTGTTCCTACATACTTCTTCAGTGTTTTTGCCCCCTAGTATTCCAAGACTATTTACCTGAAAGATTATTTCTCTTCTGAAATCCATTTTTCAAATCACAAAAATAGAAAACGGAAAACGGGGGCAAATAGAAAAACGATAGAAAACTTAGGTTATGATAATACGGGGACCTTTTTCCACCTACCTTGTTTCCTCTTGTTGAAAATAATGCATCTTGTACACGTAGTAATACAAATCACAGGTAAAAGACACGTGAAAAACACCACAAAAATTATAAATCAAAAACGCTGCCCTGCATCAGTGAAACAATACAATACAATTAAATAAAACAAAATGGCTACGCTCACAACTCTACGGCAAAGGGCAAAATATACTGTGCTCGCGCAGATTGGCATATTTCTTTACAGTAACTGCACTAACATTTTACAACAGTTGTTGCATCAATATGCGCATGGGAGATCGAAATAATCTATCGCTTTTCCAATACAAAATCTGCAAAGCCGCTGCATATCAAATACTGCACCTCTAAAATACAGTATTCCCAATACAAGTGCTGCGCAGCATTAATAAAAGAATTTATGTGCTCTATTTGGGCTGTGTTCGTGATACAGCAACATTACAGCGCCGATAAGTTGTGTTTGTTGGGCATTATCGTACTCCATTTCTAGCTGGATTCCATCTAAAGTTACTTTTACTAGATATTTCTTTGGTTTTTTAAAATTTTCTGATAAATATATTGTATCAAGTGCATTAAGGTAATATTATTCATCTTCATTTTCTTTTTCCAAAAATTCTAATTGATTTAAATTTCTATAAGTTGAGGATGAATTTCTCGGAACAGAAGAATTCATACATATTTTAGCAATGTGTCCTCTTCTACCACATTTGTTACAGTTTAGATTAATTTTAACACAGCTATTTGCTAAATGTGATTTTAACTTCTTGAACTCTTTCTCTTGTACTGATCGTAGTTTTTACTGTATTAACTTGATTTTGATCAAACAAAATACAATTTTGAATTTCTTCTTCCACGTTACTACAACACTCTTACACTAACTACTTCAATAATTAACTCAGACCTACCTTTATGTATCCGTATTTCATTCTTGTTGAATCCAGAATAAACGCGATAATCTCTTTTCCTGAAAAAGGCAGTAAATTCTAGATTTCATATTTGATACTGTGCATGCTTGCGAAAGCGCCACAGTACTATTAGTGGTTAACAGTTTCTTCATTGTTGGAATTTTTTTGGAAAAAAAAATGTTCCTTCCAAAGAGATCATTAGGCAATCAGCTTTAATTGTTGCTTCGTTTGGTACGATATGAATATAAACTTTTTACAATCCATCTTTTTTAGAACATAAAGCTTCAGGCCTAGACTCGTGGAAAAACTACTTAAAAAAAAATACTTCAAAATTATCCCTAAATCTCTGACGTTCTTTGATAAATGATAATTAAAAATTATTTAATCCTCTTATCATAAAAATGTCCCTAAAACTGATTGATAATGAGCCGCACTTTTAATGGACCACTTGTTCAAAAATCAACTAAAATAATATTCTTATTCAATATTTTAGTTGGATATAGGTAAAAAAAACACACTTCAGACGATCAATGTATATATTTTGTCTCTCTATGAGATCATCCTCAAGACTCTAAAATTCTAAAAGTAAAAACTTACCTCAAACTTGATAAAGATCCAACAATAACAATACAGAACAAAATGAACAAGATCTTGGAAGGAAAGGCTTCTACCTTCTTCTGCTTTAAGACAGGAAGAAGGAAAAAAAACTTAAGTGTGTTACTTGCCAAAAATTCATAAAGAAGAGATTCCATTACGACCCATAGTTAGCTTTGTTGGATCCCCAACTTACAAACTAACTAAGTTTCTAGCTTATTTAATTGATGGTGCCAGAAAGATCAGTACTATACAAAAAACTCTTTTGAAGTTGTTAACCTATTACAGAGTTTCCTATTGCCATCAAATTATGTATTAGTTTCATTAGATCTCATTTCCTTATTTACCAACATCCCAACAGACATTGTCATCACAATTTCAACAGAAAAGTGGGATCTAATAAAAGACAGATGTAAGTTGTCATTACAAAAATTTATTGAACTTTTGAATTTTGTTTTCGATAATAATTATTTCAATTTTAATAGACAATATTACAAGCAGATTTTTGGATTGGAAATGGGTAATTGTTTATCTCTTGTATGCTCAGACATTATTATGAACGAACTCCAGAGAATATGTATAAACCCATTGCCCTTTCAACTACCCTTTTTCAAAAGTACGATCGAAAAAGAATCTAACAACTCGATCCCTTTTCTTGATGTCTTACTTGTTAGAACCGAAAATAATACAATAAAAACAAAATGGTATCAAAAACCAACTTTTTCGGAAAGGTTTCTCAATTATAACTCTATTCAAACAAAAAGTCAACATTATACAAAACCTAAAACCATGTTGTGGATAGTTAATTTTAAGCCCTATTTCTGCAGCGGCGGTTGTAATCATCATAATTATAGCTCTTAGGAAAAACAATACATATGATTTTGCTGATGTTGATGCTACGTTTCCTAGTCGGTCTGATCTCCGTACCCCGTAATGGGATTAATTTGTGGCTCGGTCTTTTTTGTGGTGAGCCACCTGCTTTCTTTATTGTTGCCACTCAGATTGCTCCATCTTGTCCCTGCTAAGTTTCTATGATTCTCCCCAAAGGCCTTCGGTTTGGGTTTATATTTTCTTCTTTGATTAGGACCATTGTTCCTACTCGTAGATTGTTGGTCTGATTCTTCCATTTGTATCTTTGCTGCAGTCTGGTGAGGTATTCTGTGCACCATGCGCTCCAAATGTTTTTCTTTAACTTTTGCACGTGTCTCCATTGTTGAGATAGGCTTAAATGTTCTGTCGATTCCAAGTTTGGTGGTGCTAGAAGTTCTCCTCCTATGAGAAAGTGTCATGGGGTCAAGATGTTAAAATCATCTGTGTCTTCTGTTAGCGGGTAGAGTGGTCTCGAGTTGAAACATGCTTCGATTTGATACACCAACGTTTTTAATTCTTCATAGGTCAAACTGCAGTCTCCAATTACTCTCTTGAGATGGTGTTTCATAGATTTTACACCAGCCTCCCATGTTCGTCCGAAATGTGGGGCTGCTGGTGGAATGAAGGACCATTGTGTTCCTAAGTTGACGATTGTGCTTTGCACAGATTGTGAATGTATCAATTTTGTGATTTCATTTTCGAATAGGCGTGCTGCTCCAATAAATAATCCAGAATCTGCTTCGTATGTACGACAATGTCGCTTGGTTGCCTCCATGTAGCGTGGTCTTGTGTGCGTTTCTCATCACCAACGTAGATATGTGAAAATCGTACGGAAGAATCATCGAGTGTCGTTGATCGTAGGGAAGAGGTGAGTGTTAGAGTCTTCCTCCGACTCGGATTATGCCCTTGCTGTCGATGGTTGAGGGTCTGTAGCTTGCTTTTCTTGTCAACTGCGTTCTTCTGTTCTAAAGACTTGTATTCTTCGGAAAACTCTTGTTGTTGGACTATTATTATGATTCTTTCGAAAGTGTCTTGAACTTCTTGACTGGATAGAGTAAGACTTTCCCTTTTTTTGATGAATCGACGGCAGTAGGATAAAACCCTGAGCATCGTTGTCAAGTTTGAGAAGCGTTCCCATATATCGCTCCTTATCGTAACTTCAATTTTGTGACATGTGGCTTTTACTTCTTCTTGAATGTCGGGAATGTTGTCTGTTGTGGGGATTTCACGGAGAATCATCAGCCAATGAGGATTTCCACCACAGATCAGCTCATTGTAGTTATTCTGGCTTGACGTGGTTCCAGGATGCTTGAGGGGCGTTTCTGTGTATTTTGCAAACTCTATTTGCCACGAAGGTTTTCCATCTCGTAGAGTCACCCTTTATCCAGGCAAGAGTGATCATGGAGTCGGTCCGAGCGATGATCTGGGTGTCACCCATTTGAAGTGCTGTCTTAGTTTTTTGAATTAATTTTGATAGTAGGACTGCGGCACATAGTTCCAATCAACGTAGGGTTGTTCTGTTTTTTGCTGGAGCGACTTTTGATTTTGCTTGAAGCAGCGTTATAATTCACCTATCTTCTTCGCATATCCGACTGTAGATCACTGCACCATAGGCCTTTTCTGATGCATCACAAAAGCCGTGAAGTTCAGTTTTTGTTTTTCGCAGATGTATCCATCCCGAAATCTTGTTTTTTTCTACTTCTTTTATTTGGCTCTGAAACTGTATCCATCTTGAATATATTTCTTGATCTACAGGCTCATCCCAGCTCAGGTTTCTTAGCCATAAGTCTTGAATGATGAGTTTAGCTTGTATTACGATTGGAGACAACCATCCTAAGGGGTCGAATAACTTGGATATTTCTGACAAAATTTGTCGTTTTGTTAATTCGCGTATATCGAAGACTTTGACTTGGAATTTGAAGGTATCGTCTGCTGGTGATCATAGTACGCCCAGAGAAGTCTTTTTGAAGTAGTTCTTTTATTTTCTGTTCTAAACCATTTTCTTAGGTTGAATCCAGCAAGGCTGAGCATTTTTAGTAGTTGGTTCTGTAGTTCTAGAGCTGATTCTGTATCTGCTGCTCATGATAATATGTCATTGACGTAGAAGTCTCTTAATGCTGCTTGGCTTGCTGCCAGAAATTTGTTTTATTCTTTGATTGCAAGCTTCTTTAGTGTCTTGATGGCTAGATATGGTGCTGAGGCTGTACCGTAGGTTACAGTGGTCAGTTCGTATTCATACATTGGTTGCTGTGGATGCTCCCTCCATAATATTCTCTGGAATTGTTGATCGTCTGGATGAATTCGGATCTGCCTGTACATTTTCTATATGTCTGCGCAGATCACAATCTCATGCTTTCTCCAACGCAGCAGTATGTCGGCGATGTTTTGTAACAGTCTTGGGCCGACGTGTATGATGTCATTGAGGTTGATGTTGGTAGAGCTTTTGCAGGATGCATCGAAAACTACTCTTAGTTGCGTTGTTGTGCTGGCTTTCTGATGACTGCTTGATGAGGGATGTAATAGGTATTTTCCTTGATTCACTTCATGTCGGGTGACTTTTCTCATATGATCCAACTCTATGTATTCTTTCATAAATGCAGAATATTGTTCTTGTAAACTGGGATCTTGATTTAACTTTCTCTCGATGTGCTTGAATCGTGCTGCTACTCTTGGTTTAGAGTAACCTAATACATCTGCTGACTGTTTGAATCGGATACTAACAATGAATCTACACTCGGAGTCTTGAGTTGTGGTTTCCTCGAAAATCTCTCCGTATGCTTGCTCTTCTTCTGTTAGGTGCTACGCTTGGGTTATTTCTTCAATTCCCAGAACTTGGTTAGCTGTCTATCTTCATAGTGAGTGATCATGCTGACAACTTGGATGGCGGGAGATCTGGATGCTATTGGGCCAGAAACGATCCATCCTAGCTCTGTGTTTTTTTTCAACAGGTCTTCTGTACTTTTTTGCATGCCGTTTAAAGTGATATTGGCGTATTCCTTTGCATCTAATATACCATCTATTGCTCCTGGTGTCATGAATGTTGGATCGGCTAGCACTTCATTCTTCCAACTATCTATGCTGTTTATGTGTAGGTGTCGTTTTGGCATGGATTTAGTAAGTTTTGGAAGGACAATCATATTGACATCCATGGAGAACGTGCTTATAACTCGTGGTTTGATTTGTGCGTCAATAGACCATTTAAAGACTTTTGGGTCTCCGTCACCAATTCCTGAGATTTGTGCTCTGATGTTATGACGTGGTAATCCCAGCCGATTTGCAGCTTCTTCAGTAATAATAGATATGTGTGACCCTTGATCAATGAGAATCCTCAAGACTTGAGGGGAACTTGATGTGCTCACTTCTACTAGAGCAGTAGCGAGTAGGACGTTTTCTTCATTTCTACTGGCGTGGTTAGACATTGCGTCTCTTGGTGGGTAATGTTCTGCTCTTCTTGGTGGTGGGTATCGTTAAGTATTTCGTGGTTGGGAAGTTGTCGGTCTTTTTTCGTAGTTGGGCTGCCTGTTGGAAATTTGTTGCTGTCTTTCCATGTGTAGGAGTGTATGGTGTTGACGACTGCAGATGCTACATTTTGCGTGGCTGAAACATATCTTATTGATGTCATGGCTGAGACAATTCTAGCAAATGCGTTTTTCTTGAACATATCTATTTTTTTCTTGTGCTAAAATTCCTTCGAACTTCTGACAGTGGTACGTCATGTGTTGGTCTTGGTAGAAGAGACAGCTTGAGTTAGTGTATTTTTTCTCTGAGCTTGGCTTCCGTTCTGATCCTGGAATAGTTTCTAGTGACTGGAATCTTCTTTCCAATAATTTCATGAATTCTTCCAACTCTGGAACGTCGTGAGGTGAGGGCTTCTCAAGACTTTGTTTATATAAACGGCTGGTTTCGAAGTCCCACTTTCTCATTGTCATTCGGAAAACATAATTTTTTTTTCCAATTTCCATGATTATTATCATTGTATCATTACGGTTTCAAGTTCAACGAGGATGATCTACTATATATGTAAGTGTATTTTTAACCTGCCTGTTGGTTTGTGTGTGTTTTTTGCCTTTTTCTCTTTTTTTTTAATATATCTTCTGGTTTTTGTTAAGTTTAATCAATTGATGCTTTTGCTCTTTTATTTATGTAATAAGTGCTTATGTCAGATTTATAAAACTGAACAAGTTTTAATTTCAAATGTACAACAATTCTTTTAATTGCAAACACGTACGAATTGTTATTTTATCGACCTAGTAATTCATTTTAGATCTTAAACATACATATTACATAGTGATTGTTGAGTTTTTATTCTGTATTTCCCTTGTTGAGTGTTCTTATAGGTACTTAGGTTAATTAATTTAAAAAAACTTCAAGAGTCTTGAGAATGATCTCATAGAGATCGAAACGTCAACAAAATATATACATTGATTGTCTGAAGAGTGTTTTTTTTACCTATATCCAACTAAAATATTGAATAAGATTATACACTGAGGTCACGAAAAGAATCCACATAAAATAATATTTCCCCTTTTCAGTCAACTTCATCAGTATCCTAGCTGGCGTGATGTTAACATGGCCATCACCAGTTCTACCAAAACTCCTCTCAAACACAACTCTAAGTGAAAATCCTTTAGGCCGACTGATAACCACACAAGAAAAATCCTGGATAGCAGCTCTGGCTTCTCTAGGAGGCATATTTGGACCACCTCTGACCGGCTTCGTGATGGAAAAATTCGGAAGAAAACTCGCAATAGCGACAGTCCATTTACCAAACATGTTTTCCGGTTTGATGGCCGCTTTTGGCAAAAACGTTTGGTGGTTTTACGTTGCTAGATTTGTCGGAGGTATGGGTTCGCATTCTGCCATTGCTATGGGTGCGATTTATTTTGGAGAAATTGGCAAAAGTCATAACAGAGGAATGTTATTTACAACAACATCAATATCTATTAACTTGGGTGCACTTTTGTCTTATTGCGTTGGACCTTATACGTCAATACAAGTTTTTAATTTGATAATTTTTGCTATAGCTTTGGTTGGTTTTTTTGGAACACTATTATATGTGCCAGA
Source organism: Ceutorhynchus assimilis (assembly GCA_917834065.1). NCBI lineage: Eukaryota > Metazoa > Arthropoda > Insecta > Coleoptera > Curculionidae > Ceutorhynchus > Ceutorhynchus assimilis. Next base: position 15,469,312 of record OU892281.1, read on the forward strand.
GTCGCCTTACTTTTTATTGCAAAAAGGTCGAATTGAAGCAGCTCGACAATCAATTGAAATTTTTAAAGGTTCAAAAAACGTGCAAAGTGAAATTAAAGAAATTGAGGATAATATTGCAAAAACACGCCATGATGGGCTGTTAGCTATATTTCAGACTAACGTGACTCGGAGGGCATTTCTAATGGCACTTCTTGTAGTGGCTCTGTCTCAATGCTCAGGTGTGAATGTTATTTATTCTTTCACTGAATTAATCTTTGAAGAATCTGGCAGTACTTACAATACAGTTGTGTCGGCTATTTTAGTTGGAGTAGCCCAATTGTTAACAGTTTTTATTACAACTTTTGGAATTGACAAGTTGGGAAGGAAAAAAATGATGGTGTTTTCCTCGACAGGTCTGGCATTTACTCTTGGGATTTTGGCTACGTATTTTAGATTCAAAACGGCTAACAGCGACAATATTGAATCTTTAAAATGGCTTCCAATCGCTTGTCTTATGTGTTTTGTATGTTTGTTTAATTCAGGCATGGGAGGCGTTCCTTTTTTGTATATGGGCGAGATCTTACCGTTGAATGTAAAATCCGTTGGGTCGGCTACGGTAATGGCCACTTTTTGTTTTATCGGATTTTTATTAATTTTTTTCTTCAGTGATGTTACTGCTTCAATCGGCACTGGAGGCGGATTTTATTTATTTGCTGGTGCAATGGCTTTCATGGCCTTGTATACTTCTATATGGGTTGTTGAGACCAAAGGGAAGACTTTACAGGAAATTCATGATTGTTTGGATAAATCGGAAAAGACGAAAAGTGCGTTTCCGGCGTGATTAAGGATATTATCGTGGCAATATATTATTGCTTTGGATGTATCTAGTAATAGGTCTGTTGTAAGACAATAATTTGTAATAAAATTCGCAATTTTTTTAAAAAAAAAGTATTTTTATTTTGATTATATATAAGTATACAATTATATTTACTTTAATGCAACTTGTGTTTTATTACATTACTATATTTTAATTAAAACACGAAATTACATATATATGTTTCTATGATAAAGGTGACTTAAAGACTGAATTCTATACTGCTACAATCCCGTATTTATACAGGGTGGAAAATTAAAAAGGATCCACCTGGATTTTCTCGAAAATTATCAGGAAATTAAAAAAACGCCGAAACACGTCGACTTTGTTTGCCAGGGGGACACTTTCTGGCTATTTCAAAATTTTTCTAGATTACACCCCCTTACCGGGGTGAGTTGCACCCTCAAAAGTTGAATAGGGAAACTGGGTCGAGTGGTACCTTGTTTGAGAGGTATTTGAGATGACTTTACAGATCTGTAATTTATTTTGAAATCTGACTACTAGTTTCCAAGATATTCGCCTCGGAAGTTGCCATGGGGCGAAAAGAGAACGTGTTTTTCGGACATTTCTACAAGAAAAAATTGAAATTCCTGAAACACGTCAATTTTGTTTATTTTGAACCTTTGTTTCTTTGTTAGTTTGAACCTTTTGATCAACCTTTCAAACATGACCCACTTTTAATTTTTTCACGAAAAACACGTTCTCTTTTCGTCCCATGGCAACTTCCGAGGCGAATATCTTGAAAACTAGAAGTCAGATTTCGAAAAAAATGACAGATCTGTAAAGTCATCTCAAATACCTCTCAAACAAGGTACCACTCGACCCAGTTTCCCTATTCAACTTTTGAGGGTGCAACTCACCCCGGTAAGGGGGTGCAATCTAGGAAAATTTTGAAATAGCGAAAAAGTGTCCCCCTTGCAAACAAAATCGACGTGTTTCGGTATTTTTTTAATTTCCTGATAATTTTCGAGAAAATCTAGGTGGATCCTTTTTAATTTTCCACCCATAATAATAAATGCTGAATAAGCGAAAGCTTGCTAAAACTCCTCATTTTAATAATACGTCGTCAGAAGTGGCCATATAATTCCTCCCTTACTAAGTTTGAGAAAATTGGGGATGATTTTCGAAAGGTTTCAATTCTATGCCCACTTTTACATCAGTTTGATTTTTCTTACAATAATTATAATGACGACATACAAAGAATATTATAACTATGATTACAATGATTAATATAATAATTACAATTATGGATGAACTTGAACTACCAATATCGAATTCCTTGAGAGGGTGGATAGTTAGTTTTTTAGCATTTTCTAAATCTTCTCTTATAGTTCCAAGATTTATTTCTGTTAATTGTAAAGGTTCGATATTTTGTATCAACCTTTCATCGATATTTATTGATGGTAGTTTTAGTCTCAAATTGATTATGTCTGGTTTTTGGGAATCATATTTTATTTCCTTGAATTTTGACTTTACAAATTGAGGGTAAAATCAATGAAATATTACTTATTACTTCAACGCTATGTTAGCTGGGACATTGGAAGTAAATGCTCTTTTGATGTTGGGATTGCATAAGGGAATTGTCATCTAATTGTGGGACAGAAGTTTCCTCATATTCTATAGGAGTCATTGGGCAATGATTGGTTAAATTCATTGTTTGATAAACGCAGGGCTCATTTTGATTGAGTAATTTGATGTGGTATAATGATATGACTTCGATTTTAAGACAGTTTTTTTTTATATCATTTAAGTTGTCATTAGATCTCATCAAATAAGGGTTTCTTAATATCGCTATCTGGGTGTGTAGTGGAATTGGATATATGCGATAAAGAATGTAAGGTTTATCTGATATCAAAGGAATTGCAACGTAGAATATGATTAGGTCATTCTTAATAATGACGTCTGCGTGTGCAACTTCATAGTATTTTATAATGTTATTAAAAGGAATTCGAGAGCTGGGATCAAATTTTGAGATTATGGCTCGTAGCTCTTGATACTTCAATATACTGTGATGCGTTATGTTTATTTCTGCGAAATTAATTGCCGTTTATACATTAGTGCGTGTCTCATGAATGATACGTAGATTATTTTCTAAGTCATCAAGTAAGAGAATGAAGTACGTCGTTGTTGTCTCAGACTGCGTTATTGTCAAGAGATCATTAACTCGGGTTGACAAAGTTTCTTGGTTACTTTTAATTTTATTTAATTGTGTATCTATATTTTCGGTCAATTTTTTAACAATTGTCTGGGGTGAAGATATGTCTTGTTATAATGTGTTTTGATTTTCTTGGAGGGTTCTGATGTAATTATCATAACGTTCTCCGTCACCAGCATCTAACGTGCCGTATAGGTATTTTTGTGTCTTCCCTGAAAAGTTAAAGAGTCCTCTTTTGGTTTTTGTGGAGTTGTAGGTATAATGATCGATAAATAATTCGACTGATTTTTCTTGATCAATTAAATTATTTGCTCTTACAATTAAGTGTGTAGGTAAATAAGGTGATATAATACTTGAATTGCTTAAAGTTTTATTAACTTGTAAAAGGGTTAATTATGTTGACTCTATGCAATCTTTCATATTAATTAAATTCACATGATAATAAACATGATGATAATTGATTATTATGTAACTAGGTCCTTGGTAGACTGGTAGCCAAGGATTTGTTATTTCTTCGATCTTATATTGAGCATTGATGAGTAGCGGTAGTACTGTGAAGAATACGAAAATTATCTTCATATTCCTGAAAATTACGATCTTCTTTTAATATCCTTGGGATGTCTTTGATTTTTGAATATAGCTTTCTTATACTTAGGTTGTATTTTTAAAGGTAATTTTCGCGGTGTACTTATCAGTTGTAGTGTAGGTTTGGGTGTTTCTGGGTCATTTTCACGGTTTTCATTCAATTTACTTAACACATTTGTCTTTTTGGCATTTAATTTTGAATTTATTTTCTCATTAAGTTCCTTGAATGTTTGAGCAAGCTCATAAACGTAATCAGTTTGAAGCTGATTTAGGTCTTTTTCGAAGTTTAGTTTAATTGATAATTGACGTTTCCTTTCAATACCTATCTGAAAAGGGGTATAGTCATGTGCTGAATGAATACTGTTGTTATACCTAGTTCAAAATTCCTATATCAATTAATTCTTGTATTATGGTACGATGGTCAATTCGTAAAGCTATAATGAAATCTTTCGATCGGCGAGTTTGAATTTGGATTGTACGGTGTAGTAAAATGCAATTCAATCCTATACGTTTTACAAAGGTCTTGTATTAGATAACTCTTGAAAGTTTGTGCCTTATCAGTGGTAATTTTACTTAGTGTACCAACCATGATGCGCAAATAATTTGAATAAACTTTGACAATTCTCTATCGATGTTTCATTTACCGGGTATGCTGCGGCAAATTTAGAAAAATTGTCTATTATCGTTAGATATTTCTGACCTGACGATATCTATATAAATATGCTCAAGGGGTTTGGATCCCTTAACAGTCGCACCTGGAACAGGGGGGTCAGGCAATGACCCCAGTTTAATTTCTTTAGCATTAGTTACTCATTTTTCCTTTATCTTCAAAACCCGTTTAGGACTTTTATTTTACGTGTTTTTGCAACCCCTAGACATAAAATTTGTTGGGATTGGTAAAATATTTGACCTTCGTCAGATGTTACTATTACGCGTACAGTCATCGGCGAGACACAAGAAAATGGCTGATGGCGATTTTTTCAATTTGATTGATATAGTTGCCTATAATTTTTACATTCTTTTTATAGAAGCTAATGAGAACTGGGCAAGAGATAATCCAAAACAAAAATCTAGAAAAAAAGTTCTTCTATAAAATGCTTAGGCAAGCTGTTGTGTCAAATTGATATAGGTAATCGCTCAAGCTATAGAGGACGTCAAAATAAATATATAGCTACTTTGAAAATTAGTTTTGAATAATATACTGATTTTTTCACTTTTTTTCTACAAATCACGTACCCGTTGAGTCGCTAACCCCCCTGTTCCGAATTCAAGAAAACCTGGGGTCAGTTGCTAACCCCCCTGTTCCATGTTCTCCGGGTACCCAGTTAGGGTTCCAGTGCGACTGTTAATAGTGTTGGTTTATAAATTACTTTGTAAGGATGTCTCTCGTATTTTTATTTCTGACATATTTCACATGCATTCACAAAACTAATCACGTCTCTTTCTAGACTCGGCCAATAATATCTTTGCTTGATATTTTCGGTCATTCCTCTACCTCTGTGAAGTTTTTGTTGCATGGTGTCTATCTATTATCTCTTGCTGATCATCTTGGTGTGTTATATCTTCTAGTAAAGTGTTTGAGATGACTAGTTTGTATAAATTGTTTTTGAATGTTTCCTGGAAAATTCTTATCATCACAGGTTCTAAATCTTTGTTTGGAAAATGTAAACAATAAGTACCTAAGTATCTAGTGGTAAATAATCTCTTAAAAGTATTTGTTTTTCTCCTGTTATTGGTTTTTTATTTATAAAAATTAGGATTCTCTTCTTGTTTCGGATAATTTTGTTATATTTACATAAGGTTTGTCTTTGGCTGTCCATTTGAATATAATTTGATTTTCAAATGTCTTCACTGCCTTATTAACGTAGAGTGCTCCTAAAATAGGGTTTTCTGCAGAAGTATGAACTGTTTCCGTTTCTGAGATGTTTGCTGTATCCGTCTTGAAATCCGGTGTTTAAGCATAGTAAAATTTAACTATTTTCAATGCACTGTTCGATTTATGGAATCAAAATAAACCCTTGTGATAAAAAAATAGGTACCTGAACGACACAGTTAAAGAAGCAAAAAATAATAAAATTTGATATCATTACCCACCAATTTAAACGGACTCCAAAAGATTATGACGTCACCGCCGTTAAAAGGTCTTTACATGGTTGAAAGCTGTGATGAATGCTTTGTCATGAATTACTTTGACATTTTCCTTTAAACAATTCGTTGAAGGTTTTGTGATTTTTGCTTCCTATAATAACCTACGAGGCCAAGAAATGATTTTATTTCTTTCGGGGTTTTGGGTAGTATTCTAAAATTTTTGACTGCCTCTATTTTTCGAGGGTTTGGTTTGACACCTTCTAGAGTTATGATGTGTTTTAGAAATTCGAGACTTGTATGAAAAAATTCAGATTTGTCTAACTGTATTTTCATAGATAATGATATCATCCATATATACTAGACAGACTTTTCCTAGTAATCCTCGTGAAACATTATCCATTGCTCTTTGGAATGTAGCAGGAGCATTTTTTAACCCGAAGGGCATACGTGTGTATTCGTAATGTCCATGGTCTACATTGAATGCTGTTTTAGGAATACTTTTTGGGTCCATTTCAATCTGGTGGAACCAGGTCGTAAAATATTGACAACGTCCTAGTTTATCTAATATATCTGCGATATATGGTTTTGGATATTTATCACTTATGGTTTTCTCGTTCAACTTGCTGTAATCAATTAGTAGTCTCCATTTCTTTTGTTTTGACGCATCTGTTTTCTTAGGAGCAATCCATATAGGGGAACTTCAAGGAGAACAGGATGGTTGGATGATTCCATCTTGATGCATTTGGTCTATTTGTCTATTTACTTCATCTTTGTGAATGTGAGGGTATCTATAGTTTTTTGTATGAGTTGGGATTTCTTCCGTTGTATTTATTATATGTTTCACTTGATTTGAGAATGTTAATTGTTCTCCAGGTTTATGTAAAGCATTACGAAATCTTTTGAGCAATTTGAAAAGTTGTTCACGTTCTTCTTGATTCAAATGATCGTGTCTTATTAAAGATTTTAAATAATTTTTTTAAGATTAAAGTTGAATAATTCAAAGTTGTTGAGTTCGATTGGTTCTAGAGGTAAGTTTTCATCTCTACTTCCTTCTAAAATTATCGATTTTTCTGTGTGGTTGAACACGTTTATTGTATAAGTGTTGTTAAGTGTTGTTAATTATAGTCACTAATGTTGATTGAATTTCAATATCATCGTCACGGAAATATGACATTATCCATGTGGTATTGTTGGGTAGATTTGTTTTGAATGTGGACTTTTGAATAGTTTTTGGTGGAATTTCAATTGCATATTTTTCAAAGTTTTGTCTATATTGGAATAAAATTTCCAAACAGTGATTTTTAAGTAGTTGATCAATAATGTCGATATTTAAGTTTAATTTACAAAGATCTATTATTCCTAAAATTCCGTCGAAATAATTATAAAAAGGGTAGATATAAAATGAATTCAATTGGTTCAGATATTCTGAAACATAAAAATAGTGGAATGTTTGCTTCACTTGTGGCTTTTTTTGAACCAGCGGATGTTTGAAGTGTACTAACATACGGTTTGATTGATTCTGGAAAATACGTCTCAGCTAAGGATGTTCTAAGCAATGATGCATGTGATCCGGTATCTATTAATAATCGTATATTGTAATTAGGAATTTCTATGAATGGTAATTGATTAATTTGAAAAGTATTTAGATTCATATAGAGTTTACTTTGTCCAAGGCTTCCAATTGTTCTGCAAGATTTTCTTCTTCATAAGAAGTTTGATCTTCGAAATTTTCAGTATTTTGGTAGAAATCGGATTCAGATTCTGGGTTATTTTGGGATTCAGTTTTCTCATTTTCAAGATTTGTTAATTTCTGAAATGAATAATTGGGTTTTGAAAGTTTTCTTTCTAAATCTCGAACTAAACTGTGTCTTGAAATTTCTGAATAATTGCAATTCTCTAACTACTAAAGGGTTTTTTGTTGATATTTCTGAATAAAGTTCAGCTAATTCGTTAGTCGATTGACCATTATTTCCTAATTCGAGGAAAAGTAATATCAGTTAATCTTTCGTTAAATTTTTTAATTTAAGTTTAAACATATTTGAACGAAACGATTCTTAAATAACAGGTTGTACGATTATAAGAAACAATTATGGATTTACAATAAAGTTTCTAACCTTTTTCCTGTATCAGACCCAAGTAACAATCCGACGTCATTTGACGTGATATTACGTTAAAAATGTTCTACCTGACGTCGGCATGCGACGTCCGTAGGACTCCCTGACGACCAAAATTCGACTCAAATGGGGAATGAAATTTCGGTCGATTCGACGTCGGAATATGACTTTGTGTCCTCAAGCGGACCTAAACACTACGTAATTTGACGTTGGGAATGGTATACCATCTCCGACTTGAAAATTCGGGAAAATTTAATTATTTATACCTAAATTGTACTATTTAAAAATTGGTCTAAATATTTCACCCTATTATCTACCAAATGTGGATATATTATTTTGGAAACATAATAACACAAAATGACGTAATTTTTTTTATTTCGTTGTTATATGATCTAGGTTCTTACAACTTTCCAGTGCATTTCAGAAGTTCCTCTGGTCAAAATTCATAAACACAGGTGTCTATTGATAAAAATAACTAAAGTAGGACTAAAAACACAACCGCCTCCCCAAAAATTAGCATAATTTGGAAAAAATATCAATTTTTGTTTAATTTTCCAATTTTAATTTTTTGTTTAATATGGGTTCAGAGATACTTGTGAAGCTGCTATCTGATGAACAATTGTGAAAAGCACACTTATGAAGGACGAATCTTACCGATGTTCACTGTAAAATTAAAATTAATCTAAAATAGCAACTTGGCGGCCAACGTCGGTCGAACTCAATAATGTCCGAAACGCCTAAAACAGCTGATGTCGAAAGCGACAGAAATTATACCAAAATTGCACGAAAACTGACTATGCCCAATCTTTGGTCGGATAAAGAATCCCTAGTTTTCACCTGCGGCGACCTTTAGTCGCAATATGTAGATTCTTTTATACGAAATCTGTTCATAAAAATAATCGCGACATCGAGCCTACCTTCCACGGACGACGGTTAAAGCTTCATTTAATTTATAGACGCGTTGATATGGAACTCAGGCTTTAATTATGTCAATTACTAAATGATTTTCGCTTTCTTTCCATTATTTTCAATCACGTATGGGTACCTAATTCAAAAGTACCTAGGTACATATTTCGAAACTAAAATTTACGAAAATTAAAATTACTCTTAAAAAAGTTAGGTGATGTTATTTTGTGTACATTGTTAGAGTTAAATCAATTTTGGTAGATTTACCGACGTCGAACCAAGGTTGGCAGAAAACTTAGTGCCGCCTATTTAAATTTAGTCGACTGACAACGTTTGACCAACGTTGCCTACTAGGTATACCAAAGCTTACCTAGCCATAATAGGTTATAAGGCGACGTTGTAGCGACGTCCAAAGAAAACTTTGAATATTTTAGTCGGGAAAGGACGTCACGCCAACGTTGGCAAATTACTCGTAAGCTACTTTATTTTTCGTAGGCGGCTTGCGTGGTCGAAGCATCGTTGTGCCCACGTTGTACTGCGACTCAAGCTGTGAAGTCGTGATACGACTAATATATGAACCCATTCTGACGTTGGAATAGGTGCAGATAACGTTGGAAGACGGAAAAATTTTACTTGGGGGCGGTACTTCGCTGGTGAGAAAAACTAATCAGGTAGGTTGCCCCTTGTAGTGTACACTATCTATACCAATTTGTCCTTCTGGCTTGTCAAAACGGCGTACCGATGAGATGACGTTGTGCCAGGAGCCTCAAGTAGAAATGTCGTAGATGATGTTCTGGATCTTTCTTAACTATTGGAACAGACGGGGATGCTTCTCTGGTAATCCAATTAGACACTGATATTCCAAAAAGAAACACTATCCGATCCGAGTCACGAACTAGAACTTAATTTTCCGAAATTCGACACAAAAAAGGATCGCTTTGCATCGTCGGAAAGGATCCTACCGACTGCGCCAATTATATTTACTTTAATGTAACTTGTGTTTTAATTGAAACACGAAATTACATATAAGTATGTTTTTATGACAAAGCTGACTTAAAGACTAAAATTCTATACTGCTGCAAGCTTGTATTTAATAAAAACTGAATAAGCGAAAGCCCACTATAGTTTGATTATGCTCAAAATAAAACACGTCTATTCAAAAATCTTTTTTACAATATTCTTCATTCATCATTGATTGTTTGACGGCAAGCTTTTAGTTTTTTTTCTTTTATAAAATGTCTTGAGATATCCATCTATATCCATCAGTGTAAAAGGGATAATATATAATAAACACAAAGAGAAACTTTATCATACAAGAAAAAAATTGGTTTTCCGCTTCTATTTCACTTCAAATTGTTGAGATTTTTATTGTCATCTCAGTTCAGTATAAATAAAACTAAAATAGACAGATAAACTACTTAAGCTTTCTAGGCATGGGAAAAACTATGCTAAGAAAATGAAAGATATATTTTTTACTCCTAAATATTCGTATGTATCACAAAGAGTCGATAATCTTCAGGAAACCCATTCGATTACAAAAAAACCGATACAAACAATGTAAAAATGCACGGAACTATTTTTGTCTGGAACATGTAAGCCGCATGAATAATTTATTATTTCGCCTTTCTGGTCGCATTATTGATGGACCTTGACCATGCAGGAATAAATGGACAAGATTTTCTCGGGCAACATTTTCGTTGTCAGCTCCCACGACCGACACATCCTATTTTGGCTCGTGTTCAAAATAATAAAAATTTAGACTGAACTTGAGTGATAAATGAGGATGAGGATATATTGTGTTGTATATATAACTAAGAACCGAGCAAATTTTAATTTAATATCAAATTTAATCAACTGATTTAAACAATATGATCATAATTGAATGAATAAGACTCAAACTTCAGTTTAATTTCCGGACAAAAATGTAGGTAAACCTAAACTCGAGCCAAAGTATTTGAAGACGAACACTAATTGGTAAAGTTTCCCAATACGACAAAACCCCCATATTGCATATTAAATTAACTTAGTTTTGAGTTTTGGCCTCGACGTAACAGGGATTTTCTTATTGATTTTGTCCTAAAAAGGTAGAATTTAAAATAGTCAAAATTGTGACAAGTGGAAAACTCGTATGTGTGAAACTTTCGCCGTAAACATTTTTAATCAACTCTGACCGACAAATTCGGTCTCATTTTGCCGCGGTTGTTGCAGAAAATTAACGGCGGAATAAAAAAAGAAATATCGAGTTGAATAAAAGAAACGGTTTTTCATTATTTTTTACGTCGAACTTCGTATACCTACTGCCCTTTTAGATACAGAACAAAAACGAATTTCGTTTTCCTTTGACCAATTCAATTATAAACGTTTGTTTGTTATTAGGCATTTTGTATGTACTAATTTTTTGCTTTTCAACTAATATTATGGTTATAGGTACTCCTCAGATGTTACAAAGGAGATAAATTTAATAACAGCTAAAAAACTACTACAATACAATAAAGAAAGGCAAGACATAATAGTTATTTATGATATAAGTGTTAAAAGTACATTTTTAAGGCACGCATGTGAAAGTTTGCAGAATGAGCGAAGCGAATTCTGCAATTCACATAAGTGCCTTAAAAATACTTTTAACACAAATATCATACAATATTTTTTCTACAAACGGCAATAAAAAGCAATAACCAGTAACACATTGGATTTTTAAATGAATAATAAATTGGAAGCATCTTTCCTACATAACATTATTGAATTTGACATTTGTCAAAAAGTTCAAACAACCAGCACCTTGTTTTACAGGTAATGAAATGTCTTGTCAGTTTCTTGAAAGACTGTCGTGGTTACTAATGCTTTTTGCTTAAAATGCAACAAAATACAGAAGAAAAAGAGGGTTGCATCGATCCCTTGAAAAATATAGATGAGGCGGCCAATCGGGCTACCTCAGTTGTTCAAATTTCACCATTCATATCAATGTAAATAACTAAAAATACAAACTTTTTTTGACGTTCGCTCTCAAAATTTGATGTTTCATTTTTAACACTAGTGCTATAAAGACTTTATGGCACTAGTGCGATAAAGTAACATTTTTAATGCTTCGGGGGGGTGTTAAAAATTGCATTTTTAACACGTTTGTAGAAAAAACAAATTGTAGGTATTTTCAGGAGACTCATTACGGTAACGGCAAGGTAGGATAATTGGGCAATAATTTAACATTGAAACGGGGCTGCCTCGACGAAATCACTAGGCTACTTTCAAAGTAATTTCCTTTAAGTGTGGTAAAAAAAAGTTGAAATAATGCATTCGCGGTCATGTGACGCGTTAGGGGGTGAACCTTGACCTAATCACAGGGTCAGGCGGAGTGCGCAAACCGTCCCGAGCTATATCGTCGTCGGGACGCTCAAGTTTAAACTGTTGCTGAAGGTGTAGGACGCCGATAGCATCGCGACGTCAACGTTTGACTGTTTTTTCGCTCAGCGCCGCGAAGTTTTCGAAAGTTTTTGTTCGCCGGAAAGTTTTTCAGTGCGACAATCGGTACCTGTTGGATTATGCTATTGGGGTTTTGAGTATTGTGTGTGTTTTTGGTGAGCAAAAGTTATTATTTTGTGTGGTCAGTTTCTTATCTGTTGAGCTGAAGTGAGTTTATTGGGCTAGGTACGACTTGCATATTCTGTTTTTCAAGTATTAGGTAGTCCTTTTCTTGGATCTAATCTCACTTTCATGAGCCCCGAGTTACTTTACAAATTTCTCTGAAAACCTGAATTCTGAGTCACTACCTTGAAAGTTTTCTGATTAAACTGATTCCAATGACGGTTGAATCCAAAGCCTAAAATTTTTGATTTTATCCTAAATCAATACCTACTATGTGAATTTGCTGATTTTCAGATCAGACTCTTTAAATTTCAATTTGATTTTTGTTGTAAGAGTATCTCATAATCTCTTTTTCTGAGAAAAAGATGTGTGGTTCATGAATCCTGATTTACAAACTTCCTGCCTTTTTCTGAGGCACCCCTACAATAGTCGTTAGTTCGTGAAAATTTAAGACTTTTAGGATCCGTAGATACTGTATCTTAAGTGATTACCCTTCATAATTCCTGCTTTCCTTAAGACCTTTAGATTCTGAATGATAAGTCTTTACTTTGGAAATTATCTAGATCTTCCCTGGGAAGATTTTCAGGATCTTCCGATTTCACCGAATTATTGAATCCAGTTTTTCAATAACACTCTTGGATCTGATCCTGATATCCTTATCCCTGGGTGACACTGCAAATATTGGTTCTTCAGTTTTTTCAGATTTTAGAAACCTGAAATCCTGAATTCTGAGACATCACTTTGAAAGTTTTCTGACTTATCCCCAAAGAAGAGTTTCCGATTGTCTCTCTTTTCAGGAAAATTCTGGGATTTCACCCAAAATCCCGAGTTATTAGTGTTATTACTTCACAAATTCACTAGTTTTTGTTTCTAAAATATGGTTTCTTTTGCAAACTGAATGATAAGGAAATTTTTTAGATCTTCTCTAGGAAGCTTCTCAGAATCTCCGATCCTTCCAGATTCTTGAATCCTTTAGATCCTGAACCCTCTTTATGCACATTTTTTGTTTTTCACGAATACTCTTGGACCTGACCTTAATATCCTGAGCCCTGGGTTATACTTTACAAATATTGGCTCTTCAGATTCTCTAGATTTTAGAAACCTAAAATCTGAGGCATCACTTTAAAAGTTTTCTGACTAATCTGCAAAGAAGAGATCCTGATTGTTTTTCTATACTCAGGAAGATTCTAAGATGTCTGATTTCTCGATTCAAAATGAGAAATTCCTCTTTATTTGCATAGAAAATTCTTAAGATCTGCAGGTCCGTAATCCTTATTTGTTACTTCACAAATTCACTAGTTTTGATTTTCTAAAAATAAGAAAATATGGATTCCATTGCAAAACTGTAATTGAGACCTTGAGATTCTGAAGGATAAGTGAGGAAATTCCCTAAATCTCTAAAGCTTCTCAGGATCCTTCTAGATTCTTGAATCCTTCAGATCCTGGACCCTGTTTTTGCACTTTTTTTTTACGAATACATTATCAGGATCTCAATATTCTGAATCCTTATCCAATAGTGGAATCTCTAAATGCCGAACTCTGAAAAAATATCACATTTCATACTGTGAAGAATCTAGGATCTAGAATCCCAAATCACAATCTTCTTGTTCTTGACCTTGTCAGAGGCGACTTTAGGATACTAGATTGTGCGAGAAAAAATCCCTTAGTACGCTTAGGATTTACAGATAGGTACCTACAGAATCTTAGGTAATTGTTTTGTATAAATCCTGGTTGTTCATTCAAAAACTATTAGGATCTTAAGATAGATACTAAATCGTGAGTGAAAATTCCTGGGATTTTTCTGGGAAGATTCCTAAGTAAATGGGATCACCTGACTGATTATTATTGCACTCGATAAAAAGCATGAAATGCTCTTGTCCTTTTTAGAGGCGACTTTAGGATTTCAGACTGTGCAAGTAGTAGTACTCTTAGGATTTACAGATACCTACAGAATCTTAAGTAATTGTTTTGCATAAATCCTGGTTCTTCATTCAAAAACTATTAGGATCTTAAGATTCTGAATCGCGAGTCAAAATTCCTGGGATTTTTCTGGGAAGATTCCTAAACAAATACCATTTTTCCTCACAAGGTTCCCAATCTGCTGACTAAATTATTGTAAACTTTACGCAATAGTATTGGGCTTTCAATAAACTTCCTATTTAATTCTTACTACGTTAGATGTATATTATTTAAAAAAAAAAGTTCCGAATTGTCTGAAAATTGAATCACCATTTGAAATTTTCTCGGAGGGAAACTTCAAAACGTTCCTAAATGTACTTTGAAAAGCTTGTTGAAGTTCCCTATATAGTAGGTATATTTTTATGTGTCATTTGCCTGGATGGGAGCGCTGCGCTTATTTCAGACCACTTTTAAAATGGTTTTTGAGTGCTTACAAGAGCGGGAAAAGTACTTTTATATTGAACAACTTGTTTAAATTTCAGTTAAATATCGATTCCCCCAATCCGCTTTAATTTTAAACGTTTTTCCTTACATCCAGAAATAATTGAACCATTAAAATTTCTCATTTTACCGTTTTAAAAATTAAAGTGGTTTTTCTGCACGGTGAATTTTTCGATTTCAAAACAGGTTTAATATTTCAATGGAGTGGAATCCAGACACGGATATCTTTAGTGGAGGTGGTTTAGGATTCTTAATGGGGAGTTTCACCATATTTGAATTTCATTGCTTTATTATTTTTAATCAGTTTTTTGAACTATGATACATTATCATAAGCAGCTCGAATGTCTATGAAGGTACATACTATCACTTCATTATTGGTAAATGCTGTGTAAATTGAATGAGCCAAAATGACCAGATTGTCTATGGTTCCTTTTCCCTTTGTTAACCCATTTTGGGCTACATAATTTTTTTTTCTCCAAGAAATGTTTTAAACGTGTCTTGACCATGCTTTCCATCAATTTACCAAGGCACGAAGTCGAAGCTATTGGTCTGTATGCAAGTCTTCCATAATTACATCTTTCACTTTCTGGGTCAAAGTTGTCTTGCCAATAAGTTGTTTTCCAACCTCTAATATTGGTGTTGGCTGGAACCAGTAGGCACTACCAACTGGTGAGCCTTCCCTTGTACTCCTTTGAGTTGGCGTTATAGCAGAAGCAGGAATCAGACATTTTTTGTGCATTTCTCTGTCGTACCCTGGCGAACAGGGATTTTTTCTTTTCATGTTACATGCTGCCGGAGCATATTATGATGGTTTTCTTGGAGTCGTAGGGGTTGATATGTATAAATGTCTCTGATTCACTTCAATTGGTCTACTGGCTTCTGAAGCTGTTCTTGTGGGATCCAGAACTGGAAAGTCTCTATGATCCAAGTTTCCTCTGTCCTATATTTTCATCTTCTTTCGGTTGTTGGTGTTGAATAATTATGCCCTTTTAACAAGTTAATTAATTATTATTATGAGGAGAAATAAAATTACACAGCATGTAGTTTTTTGACATGTAAGGAGTGTTCGTTTATTAAAGTAACTGATCCAACTACACCAAGACCTTTTGACAGTATACAGTGGTGCCATCTAGTAGGTATATTCTTAGATTACTAGTCACAAAAAAATTACAGAAATCATGTATACACAACACCCCCCTTCAATTTAAACACTTTTATAACAAACAAAATTTTAAATTGCAAACAACGCAAACTCAAGTTTTGAAAAAATTTATAGTATTTTACATTATTAGCCAGGTAAAACAGTTTTTACTGGCGATTGAAGGAAATGACTAGCGAGCCGCCAGGCGAGCTTGTCACCTTCAAGAGCCAGTAAAAACTGCTACCTGGCGTATAATGTACAATAATTTATTTGTTACTCATTTGTAAAAGATATAGGGACAAATAAAAAATCAATACATAACAAAAATTTGAAATTTATATGTTTTTCCTTGATTTTTTCTCACAGAAGTTTTGGTAGTTGGTATAACTATGAGAATGATACGTTGTTAAGACGTTGTTTCTAGTTATAAATAGGTTTTTTGACAGATTTCCATTTTGCAATTTTTTTCCAGAAATGAATTTATTACAAGATATTATTAATGAAGCCTCAGTCGTAGCCAACAGTTTATCACCAGAAAAGTCTCCCAGAAGGTACCTACAAGCAATTATTCTTGTGATAAAACCGATTTTTCAAAAATAAATAATTCTACTGACTTGTGAAAAGTTTTTACAGTTTAGCTGTCAATTTTACAAGTCAGTAGAGCCAGTAGCTTGTAAAAATCAATTTTCGCTGGTTATGTTTTGACTTGATAAGTGACGTTTTACAAATGAGTGACAAATAAAATACTTAATACAACGCAACAATAGATTTCTTAATTTAAAGTCCATAAAAATAAACACTTTTCAATCATCACAATAGAATGGTCAAAATAATGTAAATAATATAAGTTTCTACATCATTTCTTTGAGACCTAGCTTGTTTCTTACATGTACAATTTTTTCTTTGGCTAAAGGTTTGGTCATAATATCTGCAGTATTCTCATTTGTTTGGATGTACTCAGTTTGAATTATACCCATGGCTACATCTTTGATAAAATGACATTTGATGTCAATATGTTTGGATTTATTACTGTTTTCAAAACTTTGGGTAGAGTGTAAAGCTCCCTGATTATCAATCAATAAATCAACAGTTACATCCTGAAAAGAAAAATCGGAACAAATACTTTTCAAATAGATTAGTTCTGAAACAGATATTGCACTTGCTATGTATTCAGCTTCATAACTAGATTAAGCTACAACATTTTGTTTTCAGGAGATCCATGAAACTAAATTATTGTTAAAAAAGACCACATATCCACTTACACTCTTTCTATCGATCTGCTCATTACCCCAATCTGCATGTGAATAAGCTGTAAGAAAATTTTCTTTCTGTGTCAATTTGAGACATCTTAAAATTCGTTTTGCTGCTTGCCAAAATTGCTCTGTGGGTCTGTCAAGAAAACGACTTAGAAATATAATGGCATAGCTTATGTCTGGTCTGCTTATTGTTGCTAAATAAAGTAGTGACTCAATTAACTCTCTATACGGTATGTTTGGTTTCATTTCTAAATTTAAGTTATCTTGAAAATTTGCCTCCATGGGAGTTTGAACCGTTTTGCAATCCAACATTCCAAATTTTTCTAATATTTTATCTATGAGTTTATTCTGATCAATGCATTTCTTATTATTGACATTTTTAACTTCCATACCTAAGAAATTTTTCAAGTCACCCAAGTTTTTAGCAGAAAATTCTTTTTCAAGAGCATTGATTAATTTATCACCTTGTAAACCTGTCACTATTATATCATCATCCCAAATAATTAGATATACATCAACCCCTATACAAACAAAAATCATTACGTGAGCGTTTTAGACCGTTTTTTTGGCAAATTCCTGAAAACGTTCATTCCACATTTTGGGAGCTTCTCGTAATCCATAAAGTGCCTTTTTTAGTTGCAGACAGTTGTGTTCCTTGTTTGTTACTGTTACTTCTTCTGGTATTTTGATATAAACTTCAATATTCAAATTTACATGCAGAAAAGCGGTGGGTATATCTAGTTGGGTGATTTTCCAGTTGTTCTGTAAAGCGTTATAAACATTCGTATTGTCTGGTATCTGGCTACAGGTGCATAGACCTTATGATGCCACTCTTCTTGATATCCCTTTGCTACAAGTCGAACCTTTTTTACACTGTTTTGCTTTATCTTAAGAATCCATGGGGTGTCAATAGCTTTTTTTATTAACCGGTAATTTTGCGGGTATCCAAGTTCCATGTGTTTTGTGAGCTTGAAGCTCTTTTTTTATTGCACACTGCCAATCAGTTCCACTTTGAATAGCATTTTCATAACTATTTGGTTCATCTCCTTCTGTTATGAAATAGTACGCAAAGTATAGTTCATAGTCAGTTAACTTTTTTGGTACACTGATTTGTCGCTTGTTTTCTGATCTCTGATAGATAGTTCTCTCAAAAATGGGTTCTTCTTCTTCAGAGTCAGTACTATTTTCCTTTGTTCTATTTACATTTTCATCATTATTTTCTTCAAGTTCTTCCATTTCTTTTTCTTTGTTCTCTATATTTTCAGTATGATCTTGGATTTCTTCCTTATATATTATGTCCGTCTCGTGAAACTTAATACCTCGAGTCACAATCTCATTTGTTTCAGGGTCCCATACACGGTATCCATTAGTACTGTATCCTACCATACGGCATTGTTTAGCTCTTGTTTCCAGTTTGTCCCCAGAGTTTGGTGATTTCAAAAACCAACCTTTACTTCCAGAAATTCTGAGTTTAGATAGGTTCAACTTTCCAAGAAATACATATGCTGGTGTATTT
Source organism: Ceutorhynchus assimilis (assembly GCA_917834065.1). Classification (NCBI taxonomy): domain Eukaryota; kingdom Metazoa; phylum Arthropoda; class Insecta; order Coleoptera; family Curculionidae; genus Ceutorhynchus; species Ceutorhynchus assimilis. The sequence continues at coordinate 15,487,905 of OU892281.1, forward strand.
CCTTCTAAACATCTGGTGGGTGACCTAATTAACTCGTAGGCTGCACTTCGAATCGCCTCGCCTCATAGATACCTTGGCAGATTAGTGTCAGCTCTCACTTTGTCTAACAAAGTTCGGTTTGCCCGCTCACTCACTCCATTTTGCTGGCTCGTATAGGGCAATGTGTACCCTAATCTAATACCCTTCTGTTTGCAAAAATGTTTCAATTCTGATGAAGTAAATTCGCCTCCATTATCGCATCGTAACCTAGAACACCTGTAACTTTGTGCTTTTAATTCTCTAATATAATTCATTAATTGAAATTGTGCCTCCGATTTTTTATGTAGCAGATACACTGTAATAAAATGGGAAAAATCATCAATTATGACTTGAAAGTACTTTTCATTGTTCTGTGTGGAAGTTCTGATTGGGCCAGCAATATCTGTATGAATAAAACTCTCCAATGTGCTTAGACCTAGGAAGAACTTGATTATTGAAAGGTAACCTAGTAGCCTTACCCTCCCTACAAGAACCACAAATTTTAGTAGGAAAAGGTAGATTCAATGTTTTCAAGTAATTATCAGACAAATGACCAAGCCTTTTATGCCACAATTCCTCTGTTATAGCGCTACACACAAAATGTTTAGGTTTATTATTATTTAATATAAAATTTGCAATGTATAAATTACCCCTAGCTGTACATTCTATAGTTTTTCCTTTACCTTTTATTACAGCTCTATCTTTTTCAAAAATAACCTTATTTTCTTTATCATTAATACGCTTAACTGATAACAAGTTGTGTGTTAATTCAGGTACCACTAAAGCTTCTAAATCTATTCTTAAATTTTTGTAAAAAATATTTGCTGACAAAATATTCCCGTTTGCAACCATAATACGAATTTTATTTTTTAAATCAACAATATCAGTCATATACTTTAAAACATTTTCAGTTACTAAATGATCGGTTGCACCACTGTCCAAAATAAATTGAATTTCTAAAAACTCACCGGTTTTCTCCTTATATGTTCCATCATTCTTTGCCATACCTGTATTAACCACTTTTGATATTAAGCATATACCTTCTCCATCCTCTTCTTCTATATTTTCATCTTCTGTGGTACTCATTTGGGCTTGTTGCCTGTAGCCTCCATAGTGTCTACCTCTTTCTCTGAATCGACCCCTGATTGCACCTCTGCCTCTGTTTTCTTGTTTGTTTTTGTGACAATTTCTCGCAAAATGACCTGGCTGTCCACACAAAAAACATTTCCCATCATTGTTCGTGTACCTTTGCTTACCACCAAGAAATGCACAATTTTTGTTCTCGGAAAACTTATCTAAATTGTCCTTGAATTTCAACTTAGCATCAAGAAGCCTGCTTTTTACGAACTCTAGTGTTATAGCAGTTGTGACTGTCTCTATAGTAGTTATGACAGTATCATATTTCTCGGGCATAGTGAGCAACAATTAACAGGCCTTATCAGACTCATCCAACTTAGCACCTGTTGCCTCCAACTCTCTCAACAGTGCTTCCACTTGCATAAAGTGATCCTGTAGATCTTCAGAAGTACATTTCAATTTCAGTAATTTCTTCATGTATAACTTGGAGAGGGTACTTTTCCTTTCGAAAACGTTGCTCAATTATTTCATGATTTCGACAGCACTTTTTGCATCCTTAATATATTCCAAATGCTTGTCTGATACGCATTAGACAAATATACATTTTGCTTTCGTATCTCGTCGTACATATGTAGGTACTGTGCTCTTCAGCAGAGAGAGCAGCTAATTCTGCCTCTGTAATTTCAATTGCGCTCCTGACGCCTTACTTGTCCAACAAGACCCCGACCTTGAACTTCCAGTTAGAATAGTTTGTGCTGGACAACTGGGGCAGCGACAAAATTCCTGTTGCCATTTTGCTCTTCTATTTTCCTTGAAACTTCACGAAAAATACACAACTCTGGGCCTTATGAAAGAGGCACCTTTTTTTATTTCTTTCCTAACTTCAAAATTTTTCAACCAAAATATTTTTCCCAAAAATTTTTGCTGGAACCAACACTTGTTGTTCTACTAATCACTAAGGGCCTTATTCACGCCCTGAATTATGCCCTTTTAACAAGTTAATCAATTATTATTTTGAGGAGAAATAAAATTACACGGCATGTCGCTTTTTGACATGTCAGGAGTGTTCGTTTAATAAAGTAACTGATCCAACTACACCAAGACCTTTTGGCAGTATACAGTGGTGCCATCTAGTAGGTATATTCTTAGATTACTAGTCACAAACAAATTACAGAAATCATGTATACACAACAGTTGGTTCCTTGCTTCAAAATAGGGAATTTTCTCTGTTATCATTGTAGTTTTGATTGCTTTTTGTCTCAGGTTCTCCTTGCATTGTCTGTCAGTGGTTTTATGTTCCATGTTGCAGTATAAGCAGTTAGGTGTGATTTGTTCACAATCCCTTTCTTCGTGCTCTTCCGCACATATCGGACATCTTTGTTTGCCTCGACACTGTTTGGCTCTATGGCCATATCTTAAACATTTGAAACACATCAATACTGGAGTTATATAGACTGAGATCATTACATCACAGAAATCTAGGTTTACTGACTTTGCAATCACTTTCCCTTAGAATGAAAACACCACTGATTCAGTGTTTACATAGATACCATTTTCAGTTATTCTCTTCTTTAGCTTTCTGGCCTTAACAACATTTGTAACGGATTTTGTATTCTCGACTTTTTTTTCTTCTGATAAGCCTGTGTAAATACCTCTGACTATTCCTTTGCAAGCGACTAGGCTCGCTGGAATATATACATTAGGATTTTCCTCTAATGACATTTTATTAGTTAAAAATTCGTTTGCACTAAGATAGTCAGTAAATTCAATTCCAACGCTGTGTTTTCCTTTTCTGGAGGTTTTCTCCACTCCCCCTACTTTTCTAACCGGGTTACAAAACGGTTAGAGAAATGATATACCATTTTCTAACCCGGTTACAAAGTGACGTGATGGATACCTACCACTTGAATTTGAGCGGTATGTTGCGGTTTGTTGAAAAGGGTTATGGGATGCATAATATTCATCAACCAGCATTGAGATAGTCAACCAGTAACCCTTTTCACGTGGCTCCGGTTTAACAAACTGCAAAATACCGCTCAAATTCGAGTGGTAGGTATCCATTACATCACTTTGTAACTGGGTTAGAAAACGGTATGTCAGTTCTTTAATCGTTTTGTAACCCGGTTAGTTAAACCGGAGCCACGTGAAAAGAACTAATGTTATCAGCAGACATTAGACAATGTGACGTTGCCAAACTGATTTTCGTGATTTCTTGAATTTAAAATGACGTCAGAGCATAGATCCCTTAGCTCTCAACACTACAAACACTGTTGTTGTACAATTGAACGCACTAACAATTAAAAAAACAATAGTTTTATAACTGTAGTCCAAAAAATATAACAAAAAACATTATATTTTGAACAAGGATAAAAACCAGGTTTCTAAAGGTAATTTTGGAAATCAACAATGGCAACGACTATCTGACAACGTACTAATTTGCCTTATATTATTGTAGCGGATGACGTCATATTTGGCGGGTTTTTTGCAGCGTTTGAAATGCTGCTGAGTTTATATTTTTTATTATTGAAAATTAACGGCAACTCCAACTCAAATGTTTCCCAAAATAGTCATATACACACTATAAAGAAAAAAACACTAATGGACATGTAAAAGTAATAATTCTACCACAAAATAAAAAAATGCTCCTCATTTTTCCGTCCAAAGAGTACTTTTCAGAAAAATAAAAAACAGGAAAAGCTTCCTCGCTCTTTCATACGCGTCTGTTTTAAAGTTTAATCGCATGTTCTGCAATGAAGTGTCCATTACTAAGTTCCCTGAAGAAACGTTTTCTCCCGGTGACGTTATTTCAGTTGACGTCATTGTTCTTTCTGCGTCAATGAACTTGTGTGACACACAAAAGACGCTAGGTGAAAATTATTCCTGGAAAAATGAATTTGAAACTTAAAATAGACTTTTATGAAATAAATCTGGTGTTGCAAATAATGTTTGGTTATAGATGTAACTAAATTCTACACTTGAGAATCTCTATTTCATTGCGTTATTGAAACATGATTTTATCATATTTTTTCTCATCAATAGTTGTAGGTATATTTATCAAGTTCTCTTCGTTCGAAACATTTATAGATTTTAATGATACCTACTTTTCGTCTTTTATCTTTATATTAGCATATTTTACATAGATACATTTTTTCTAGCCGATACAATAACTATTTTTTCCTCTATTGAATAGATTTCTAAAACACTTCACATAATAATAAAATATAGTCCCATGGGCAAATTAAAAGCAAACATCATTATGATGCATCAAACAAATATTAAAAGTGTATCTATATTTTATAGAATTAATAATAGCAACTAATTTATTATTCTATTGTTTGGTTTATCAAATTGAATAACGTCCAAAAAAGTTAATTGAAATTTATTATTAGAAATAAGTATGTAACAGCCATAGCATCATCCTTGGTCTCAGACCCCATGTTTTTCCCAACAGACTTCTCCATCTATCTAGACACATTTTTGCCTTGTTGAGATTTCTCTTTAGATGTTAACTTGGCGTCCAGGATTAGACCAAAGTATTCCTCTTCATCAAATCATCAACTATTATTATAAATTCCCCCAAGATGTTCAGGTTGTATTCGCACCTATGTATATTAGAACTTTACTGAAATATACATGAACGTTCCACATGAACCACAAGCAATAATATCCCAATTTCCATATTGGGCTTTTAGAGCTTAATAAACAAAAAAAAAGGCTATCATTCCTATAATAAAAAAAGCCCTTTTGCTTCCTTATATAATATATGGAAAATGTCTCCGCATGATGGACATTCAATAACACGCTCAGAATAGGGACGCCTTCATAAAATAAAGGAATTTTGTGAATAAAATATTTCGTTTCGTGGCTTTTCTAGATTGTATTTTTAGGTCTTAGGGGTTTATTTACATTATCATAAGGCTAAAGTTTTCCTTTACTTTATATTTAAATTGAATAAGATACCGGAAACTAATGCACAAACTTTGTAGATGAGCTTTTCTTGTTTGTCTTCCTAGGTAATGTAAATTCTAGCTTCAAAATTTCTCATTGTCTCGAAATGGCGAGTTTTAATCAAAAAAGCCCTTTGCTGCGTTGTTATCTTATTAGGATAAACGTTTACTGCAAAACCAAAATGGCTTTTAGAAGGAAACGCGACCTAAAATCGAAATCACCTACTTTTCAATTTAAAGACGCCACACGAAAAGTATATCAAATAAGTACCTATAGTGTTTTTTTTTTTTTTGATATTCAACCAGGAATAATAGTTATGTGGCAATAAACTAAAGTTTTACATTACAAGTTAACAAAAATTATTATGGATAAATTCAAAAGCGCAAGTACAATTGAGCTGTATAATACAGCTTCTCAATCAACGCATTATGCCCAATTCAAGTGCATTTATTAGGCAAGTGGCACATTTTTACCTCCATATGAAATTAACTCATTTCTTTACTATGATGTCACATTTTTATGTCAAACCTGCCTGTGAAAATCTAGGCGAGGATGTAATATTTACATAATTTTATTGACAACAACTTTACATCAAAGACTTTCAAAGGAATGAAGTTTTGTCGGTTACAACAATCGAAAAACGCGGAAATTGAAAATGAAAAGAAAGTTAAGGAAAATTGGATGATTAAAAATTTTGGTCTTGGGCGGGATTCGAACCCGCGTCTTCAGCATTGTTGGTGCTACGCTCTTACCAACTAAGCCACCACGACCCTACAGATCTTTTTAATTTTTGTTTGATTTTGTTAGAGGAAGTTGCGTGGTTCTCCGCTCATTGCCAAACTTCTCAATCCTCCAATAGACCCACACATAACAACACCAAACAAAAACATTATTGGCACGTGGAGTTGCTGTACCTACCTAGCATTTAGGACAACTTTAATACCAACATTTTTAGCGAATGTCTTAAAGATTTTGCTCGTGAAGCAAGACCTGTGTCGCATATAATTCGCGTCGGTATACCGAAAGCCTGGAAAACGTTTTCCAAGAAATTCATCATCAATTTGGCCTGTGTACTTTTTACTGATTTCTCAAACAGAAATTTTATACTAGCATCTATTGCCATAATTGGGTAGGTTTTGCTTTGCTTTTTGTGCTCTTCACGAAAGGTCCTAAGTGATCCACGTGTATTGTATCCATAGGAATAGTTGCCTTCGGGATTGGATGCAGAAAACCTTCTTTTCTTCCACTTGGTGCTTTATTATAAGCACATTGTAAGCAAGCGGTTTTATAACGGCCTCTGTATTTTTTTAATTCCAGGAAACCAGTAATTATTTCCTATATTTTTTAAGGTCTTTTCTATTGCAAAAGGTCCTATATTGTCGTGGTGATACATGGTTACTACACGTCGTAAGTCCATTTGGAGTCTTCTTATATAATATCTTATTTTTCATCTCATATTTTCTGTGAATCTGCCACTTTTCGTGATTTTCTCGATAGAACTTCTATAAGGTACTTGCAACTATAATCTTTTAACAGTTTTAACTGTGTAGCTAAGACCCAGTCTTCATTGGATATATCGACCTGGAGAAAATCGATTTCTTGTGTATCCTGAGGCTCATCAACTGGATTGCTGCTCTTCCTTTGTAGTCTGTCGACTGTAAAACATCACTGGCTTCAGTTTACCATTGTCTTGTTTTTGCATCAAAATTCCACCAAGACCAAATTTCGAAGTATCGGTGTGCAGCTCAGTGTCTGATCTTGGATTATATAGAGCTAACATCGGTCTCTCTGTAACAGCTGTTTGAGTTAATCGAAAGCTTTATCCCGTAGTTCTCCTCATTCAAAAGTAACATCTCTTTCTGTTAATGACGTCAGCGGGCGTGCAACTCGACTCTTGAGCGAAGTCTTTGATGTTTTTTCTGAAGTAGCTGCATACTGCATAACCCGATAAATTCGCGGACCTGGTGCACACTTTTGGGGGCTGGAAAATCTTTGACTGCCTTGATTTTTGTAGTACCCGGCTGTATACCACTGGCACAACCGTCTTTACGTATCCAGCCATGAACTGCGTAGACGCGGCCACACTGCTTGGTTGTCGGCAGCCTCCATAATCGTGTAACAGCTGATGAGTATTTAACCTCTAAAACTGTTGTTTATAGCTTTTTTTCTATATTCAATTACGGGGCCCAGTCTATAATTCTATTGGTCAGCGGATAATTTGGAGCCAATTAAAAACAGGGAGTATTTAAAATGCGATTTTTAGCGTCCGATCAAAGAGTCGGGAATATTCAAAAACTTTAGTTTTATCAAATTGACTTTGGAATGTTGATTTTCTATGGGGTTTTCTTACGATTTTTACTTTTTTCAGAAAACGGTGGTTTTTGCAAACATATACTACTTTATCGTTGTCTTTGTCTTACTCACTATAATCAATAAAGAAACCTTGTAATGTCATTTTCATTGAAATTAAATTAAAAACAAGTTTCCTATGATTTATTTGAGGAATTTTAATTATTATAATCATTATTAATTAATTATTAAATTGAATTTTAAACAAAAAACCCTTTTAAAATGTTATTTTTGTTTTCCGAGATGAGATGTGGCAACGTCGTTGCTTTTAGTTGGCCATTTTGAAGTGACTTTTTGTGATTTTTTGTCAGTTTTTTCTCGAATTTTCGACTTTTCCGGGGTTTTTTAATGAAAAAAAGCGACGTAACATACGAGGCTTTGAGTTTTCTTCATTTTCTAGCAAAAATTTCTAGTTTTAAATGCCATAATTGGCAAAATCCTATTTGAAATGCTTTTGATGTGGCAACACCGCTTGTAGCTAACTTCAATCAAGGAGGCCTTGTAATAAATATTATTTGCCACTTTTGACAGTCGGCCATTTTCAATTGACGTGTTTACATTTTCATCCAGTTTTTTTTCGAATTTTTTCACTTTTCTGGGCCGTTTTCGATCGGAAAAACCTATTTAAAGTACGAGGCTTTGAGTTTTCTTCATTTTGTGACAAAAATTTCCAGTTTTTCAACGGAGTAAGTGGGAAAAACTTTAGTTTTATCAAGTAGGCTTTGTCATTTGGTATTGACAGTTGGCCATTTTCGAGTGTTTTTATCCAGTTTTTCCTTGAATTTTCCACCTTTTGGGCCGTTTTCAATCGGGAAAACCTATTTAAAGTGCGAGGCTTTGAGTTGCCTTCATTTTGTGTCAAAAATTTTTAGTTTTTCAATGGAGTGAGTGATGAAATCTCAAGTTTTATGAAGTAAGATTTGGAATGTAATTTTCGCTGGTTTTTCTTTGGATTTTCCGCTTTTTCAAAGCTTTTTCGATCAGGAAAACCGATTTAAAGTACGAGGCTTTGAGTTTTCTTCATTTTCTGCCAAAAATTTCAGCTTTCAAATGCTTAAATTAAGGGTGTAGCAACCCTGTCGCAAACGTCGAAAAACTTGACGTCCTAAGTAGGCCGTGTAATTTGTTGTGTTTCGAAGCTTACGGTGGACAGTTATGTACTACTGGTACCTACGTACCTCGCTACGTACCCTCAAAATAATTTATTATGCCGAAAACGTGCTGGTGTCCCGGGATGCAATTGATGCAAATCCAATTATGAGAGTACCCTAAAACAAGGTAAGACAGCTGTTTCTACCTTCAAATTTCCAAATGATGGTGATTTAAGAAAAAAATGATTAAAATTAATCCCTAGGGATAACTGGGCACCATCAAAATATTCTTTTGTTTGTGCTCTACACTTTGCGGAAACAGCCATTATTCGCGCAGATGATTATCTATCACTATAATAAGTATAATTTGGTATCCAACCACATCTGTTTAAATTTAAATTCATATAGGACCTACCAAGGTCGGTATGCTTCTGCTTCTTTGTATAACTAGTTAGATGATTACTCGATGATTTAGATTTGTTCTGTTTTGTAAATATGTTGCTAAAACTTGCCCTCGAACTGGGCCTCAATAAAAAGTACTTATTTACTATAAATAAAATATTTACAATAAAAAAAATTATATTTTTTATTTATAACCCTTGTTAAACAGCCAGGACGCAACGCAACTCGCGACTGTCCTACCACCAAGTCATTGATGATGCAGTATTGCCCACTTGTCTGTTCATGGCTGGATACGTGAAGGCGGTTGTGCCACTGGCACTAATCTCGTCCAAGGTAGTCAATCTGATTTTGGAAAAAAATTAAATTTTTCCAAACGTAATGTAACACTCGCGTTTCTGAATTTTTCAAGTACGTCCGCCAAAGCTATTAATCCGGATTCGAGACTCGGAGATGGAACAAGTATGTCGTCCATGTACGCTAGGGCTGTTGAGTACCTTATTGAGCCTAAAGTCTGGTTGATTGTCCTTTGGAACATGGCTGGTGCGTTGACTAATCCAAATGGCATCCGAAGATACTCGTACTGCCTGTCCGGTGTAACGAATGCTATTTTCTGTACTGAATCCTCAACTATTCTTATTTGATGATAGCTGCTTGCCATATCCAGCGTGATAAAATACTTACCTCCTTTCAATGTTTCAAGATGATCGTCGGAAAATAGTCTTTCACGGTTTTATCATTTATGACAAGATAATCGACGCACATGCACGTTTCTCTGTTTCCCTTTTTACGAGAATAATGGGACTAGAATAAGGCGCTTGTGCTTCCCGAATGATACAAACAACAATTCATTTACCATGTAACGTACCTTCTCTCTTTCGTGAAGGGTTAGGATTAGTTGGTTAGAGCGTAGCACCGCCAATGCTGAAGACGCGGGTTCGAATCCCGCCCAGGACCAAAATTTTTAATCCTCCAATTTTCCCTAACTTTTTTCAATCAAAGACTTTGTTGTTCTAGCTCAGCTGAAGGTAGAACTAAGGTAGATTTTGTCCAAAAAAAAAGCTCCTCTCGAAAAAATTAGTTATTTAGCTTATACGAATAGGAAATTTCTTGGAATAAAACTTTCCCAAACTAAAAGCCTCTCGTATTTCAATCATCAAAATCTAGAGATTGCTTTATTATTGTCTTTATTACTTTGGAAAAACTTTTCCACTTTGAATTTAATTTGCTTCGCTTCAACAACTTCTTAACTCCAACTCCAGGATGTCTACATTGGAAAGAATTTTTTTCGCAGTTACCAATAGTTTTGTATGCGATCTTATTTCAAGCTACTGAATTACCAAGCCTTGTCAGGCTGTGTGCCTGAAGATTACAATTGTTTTACTACGCCTTGAGTTAAGCAGCGGGATGGTAGGGACTTTTTGGGATATTTATTGTCAGAGAGCAGCCTCACTATCTGTTATGGCCAAGGAGGCTTTGGCACAGTTAACTGTGGAAGTATTGAGAGACACAGCACACTGGTTGAATCTGATTTATTGAGTTTGATGCATCGTCTTTTATATTAAATCGATATTATTATTACGTGATATTTGATATAATTATTATAGAGTGCGCCGAGAATGCATTTTGTTTTATATCGTGATATTCCTAAAAATACTGTATGCTTATGATCTCGTTTGCTTGTTTGATGTTATAATAAACTTGACCTTAATTAGATTTAGTAAAGATTTAAATTTTTAAGGAATTGAATTTTTATATATGATTCGTATAATACACAGGTTTTTGATAAAAGCTTTTCAAAATAAAATACAGCAAATAGGTATTTTAAGGAAACATTTTCACAATTTACAAAATCTTATTACCTTTTCTTTATCTTAAACGACAGACATAACAAAAGGCAAAATCGAAACGATCCGTTTTTCCACTTTAAGAATCCGTGACAGATCAATTTCCGCTGTGTTTGTTATCAATCTAATTTTCCCTGTTGGCTCTATTTTTCCTTAATCTGGAGTTTTTCTGCTAAAGAAGAACAAAATGAACATTAATTTACACTAATGATCGTTGCCAGTTTTATTATTTCTGTTATCACAAAAGTTGTGGCCAGTTTTCGAAAAGTTTTCCCCACTATTGCTGCGTACTTTATTTCCGTTATGGAAGGTTTAAATTTACTTTGGTGCAGAATAAAATCAGCTATGAACTTTTAGAAAATATGCTTTCTGTTTTATTGCAATTTTAAGCAAACTTTGCTAAAAGTCTTCTTTTTTGTTGCAGGTGAGAGTGTCATGAAACGAAATGTGTTCGACATGAAACGGTAAAGATTGGTGGGGTGTGAGTGGTGATTTTTCTCAAAAACGTTATCTACGCCGTAAAGTTTTACGAGAGGACATTGAAAATACATTGAAGAACATACTTTTTTCTTTTTTCGGGAGGAATGATCGTGCACAAACATGCAGGTAAGTGGAATTTTATGACGGATTTTAAAAATGTTATCTAATATTTAAGATGTGTTCTACTTTGGAAGTTTGAACAGACTCCCAAGATAATATTTTCTGAAAATTTTCTTGAAACTTTAAATATTTTATCACCCCATCTCGAATCCCTTCAAAGAAGTTATGACATGATAAGAAATTCAAATGCATCAGTTGCAAGTAATGGTAATATTTTGGGAAAAATCTAAATATTAAATTTTTCCAAGTAACAATTTTGTGTCTAATGACTGTAATAAAGGCATAAAAAATTACCGAAATATTTAAAATTCTACGTTCTGGCTCTGAGGGTATTTCTAGACATCGAAGGGGGGTCATTGTAAAGATTTTGAAGCTTAACAACTTCACTACACATTAAAAATCTACCAGACCATTTTTTTATATTTTGAACAATATTTGACTGATGAAAACCAAGCTTTATGAGCGATGAATGTGTACGTACATTTATCAAAAATAAAGGTCTTTCAAAGGACGACATAATGCATTGAAATATCTCACTGCCTACCAGACCTTTAAATCTTGTTTTTACTATTAGATATACATTTTGGACATTTCATAATAAATGTGCCTCATTTTGCTACCACAATATTTAGACGTCTCTCCTTTCCTTTCCCATTATGTATATTAAACTCGACTGAAATTGGTCCCGGCTAGGATATCCCGTTAGAATAACTAAAACATTTTTTAAGCTTCCACGTCAAAAAATGTTTCCATTTGCTGAAGGACCTGACCCTTTTTTTCTAGCCTTAGCTTCAATTTATTCCTGAAAATTGGAGTGCTATGACTCTCATAAAACGTGCACCAAAATATAAACCATTAAACTTAATCGTTTGTAAAGACAATGAATCCGAAAATATCTTCAAAAACAAAATACGCACAAGTTAATAGGTTTATTTTATCATCATCTATACAAAACAGCTCGATATAACCTGCCAAAAAATTATTAGTACGTTTAAACGATAAATAATTTCAGTTTTGATGACATAGAGTCACGAACATTAAAAACGAAAATAGATTATTGTATGCCGATAACAAAGTTTCAATTATAGTTATTTTATGAACAAAAAGTAGGTATGTGCCTATACAAAAAACAATACAAATTTGTTGGTTAATTACTGAAAAGCTTTTATTGATTCATGATTAACATGCAAAAAAGTTGATATTGAATTGTTGTCAATTTGAACGGATTTAATATTCGCTCAATCTGTTATTAAGGCAAATTTAACCATGATGACATTTTGATATCATCGATTTCAGCTTTGTTAACGCACATATTTCAATTTTAATTTTAATGTGATTGAATTTGATCGATATTTATGTTTATGTATGCAGCATGAAAAAAGAGAGGAAATTTAAGTATGAATAAAAGTATAAACATTTTTAAATTTTAAATTTTTCCAAGTTGAGATTTTGCCTTTAAATTGAATCTCGATTTTGCACAGAGTTAGTAGGGAAGATTCCATTGGGTTTTATGAATAAGGAATAATTTCAATGGACATTAAATCGTCTATCTTCTTATTCTTTTTCCTGTTTACTAATGACCAGAATCCTATCACTTGTGTCCTCTAGCGCATCGGGGTGGGGTAATCCCACCCTAAGTTCCAATTGGGGTAACCCCACCCCAAGTTCCGATTGGGGATGAATTGGTAATTATTTGCTGTGGCATAGGTACACAGCGGGAAATTTGGAAACGCCAGGAAAATAGGCGTAAGTAGGATATGTGCCCGAAAAAATGGACATGCAATACTCGAAATAGTATCACATTGCAATTCAAATGTAAACATGAATTACTGCTTATTTTCAGATTCCTATGTCAAACTTCTTGATACATTCCATAACCATCTCTGCTTCCATGCTGGTTGGGTATGCAAGGATTTATTCCATCTGTATCGGTCGTCCTACCATCTTGTTCAGTCTTGAATACAACCAATCCGTCGGAGCTCTGTTCAGCTCACAGTTCAAGAGCACATTATTGTTATCATCCACTTCACCACATTCACAATTCTCGCTGTCCTGCATGCCAAATTTGTATTTGTGTTCAGGTATGAGGCAATGTGTAGTTCTGAATCTGTAAAAGACACTAGTTTTTTCTCTGTCAGCCCTTTTAATTTTTGCAAATCACGGTGTTCTTTGGGGTTTCTTCGTTAATTTGTAGTATTGGCTTGAATGATTTCTACCTTTATTGGTAAATTCCACAACCCATTGCCTCTTCCTTAGCTACTCTGAACAAATCATCATAATGTATTGTTCTATTGATAGCATTATTTACCTGTGATTTTTTTTTTCCTCCATCCTGCATATCTAATATTTTTTTTCCTCGATCAATGAGTCCTTATATCCCCTCAATTCATTCAGGCACCTTCGGCAGGACGAAAAATCCGTGACTGCACTTCTACAAGTGAAAATTGACAAATTTAAGACCATGCTGTCCTGAATCTCAGAGCAAATCTGGGCCCCCTTTCAAGGAAAGTTTGTGTCCTGTAAGAAGTTGATTCCCAACCATTATTTGGTTGTCTCAAGCCAGTTTCGTACCTCCAGAGCTTAAATTTGTGAATGCTCCCGAGGCTTTACAAGGATTCCGTCCAGGCTTGTATAATTACTTACCTATGGGTGTCTTAAACGTGCCATCTTAATTACCGTAACTTATTTTTACCTTTTCTTTATCGCCCCCTATCATTTAGCTTTATTAGCTAACAGGCGCGGCTTCTCTGTAAGCTCATTCGGTCAATGACCCACCAAAAAATCAAACAATAAATTTTCAATTAAACATCTTGAATATTACGTTTTAAATTAACCAACATCACGCTCAACAGAATACAGACATCGAATTATTTTGCGCATATTGGGTAACCGCCTTTAAAAATTACAAAATACAGGCCTAGCTGCGCTCGGCCGTATTTAAAAATGGGGTTATAGCTTTGAAATGATCATAGGCGAATGCAATAGGAATCAGAGAGAGAGAGACATAACGGGCGTAAATGAGCAAGATAAAGAGGCACATTTGCTTCCATATGATCCATCACGTTGACGGCCGGCAGCGGCGCCACATCCTCGATCGATCGATATAGGTATTTATCGGAATCGACAAGAGCGCTCAGAATTCGACGATTTTATTGTCGTTTTTCAATCGCATTTATTGAAGAAAGATGAAAAACAAAAGGCCTAGAGTGTTGGGGTGTCCAGAGTTATTTTTCTTAAAACAATTACTGAATTGTCATTGTGCACATTGTTTTTGTTTTGATTTAATTTTTTGAGTAATCTTTCTTTAATCGCTTCACAAAAATGGGTTCCCTTGTTCAGGAAATAATTTCTTTAATTTACAGTGGGGGATTGACTTTTGAAAAACGGTTGGAATTAAAGAAAAGTGGTCGTCCAAAACCAAAGCTTGATTTATGCCAAACCATGAAAGAGCAGTCTAGGTTGAGTGCATTGGCTATGCTCAGTATTGAGATTGAGAAGGTATTTATCAAAAAAATTGGGAACTTCAATGAACTAGTCATTGACCACTTTGCTCATCAGGATAGGAGATTTAATTTGTTGTTCAAACGTGTCTAAATTTGGGACTCAGTCGACTTAATTAATAAACATTAGACCCACCCAAAGTAAGTTATTTTTTCTATTTAAGATATAGGGATGGGTATAATTAACTAAATTGTTGTTGTATTTTCCTGTTGTTTTCTACTTGACGTAAGACATAAAGACATAGGTAACCTGAAATTAGGAGCAAGGATATTTCACCTCTCCTCCGCCAACTAAAGTGTGTTTTTTTTTTTAAAGGTAATTCCCCAAGTCAAAAATTTAGTAACTATAGGTGGGTTCGGCTTGCTCACTCCGTGCACTCCGAGTGACTCCATTCGCACTCCAGCCGTTCGGGTTAACGTTCAGGTATTGCTTTTTACCGTAATAGGGGTGACTCCATTAGCTCCGTTCACTCCACTCCAACTCCGCGCTGAATAGCCGAACCCACCTAATGTTGGCAACACAAGCCTTTTCTACATAAAAAATTTGAAAGCATTGACAATTTTACATTGTATTGCCAACATAATGTCATTTTGACTTTTATCTTTAACAAAAAAACAGATTTTAACCCTAACTAACCCAACATCTACGTCATCAATTGTCAAATTTCAAAATGACCATAAATGAGCGCGAAATTCAAATATTCAAATTTAAATTCCTACAAAAAGACAAAAACTAAAGCCAAAAAATTTAGTTTAATACCAAAACTTTTTCGCCTAAGGCGCTATTTTAGCCTGCGGCGCTGTCCCTCTTAATTTGGCCCACCTGTAAAAAAACTCACGAGCCGCGCCTGTTAGCTAATAAATATCTTTGTAAATTCAATTACCGACTTATTGTTTACCGTATAGTAGTCTTTAGCTAACTACTGTTTAAATAGTAGGTGTCTATTTATAGTATTTTTAATACCCATTTAGAATAATTCCATCCTTATTTATCAATCATGAATCAGATGAAACAAAAAATTACCAACAAAAACGATCGTCGATTGCTACGTCAATTTCATGTACAAATAGAAAATTTCTAACCTAATTTTATTTGTGTGTTCAAGAAGCGACATACGTTTAGTCACTAGAACGACTGGTACTTCTAAATAGGTATTAAAAATACTATAATTGTTTTTAAATTTCAATGTTTTGATATATCTATTTAGATTAAGTTTTGCTTCCCGTAAGCTGCTTATAATTTTTTTTTAAATAAAATTGGATACTGACAATAATCACCTATAAACAATTTAGTTGTTTCAATGTTAATGAACAAGTTCGCCATCCTGTCAATAAATTATTGTTTTTAGAATTCCAAATCTTGTGTTTTTATTGGAGGGGTTAAATGTCAGATAGATATTGGATTTGTTTTACTTTTTCAGATTTCTGTATTTATCTTTTTAAATAATAGCTAATTATTTGAATAGTGTCTAGTTTGGCTATTCTTTGATAAACAAAATAATTTTATGCAAGCTACCACTCCAAGCTAAAGAACCACTGAGCATAGTCGAGCACAATTATGAGAATTCTTTTGTTCCGACAAAAGAGCATTGAATAAATTGGGCCCCACGTTAGGCGCCAATTTATGTAACGCTGTTCCTTGCCTTCCAATCCACCTCCCTGGAAAAGTTTAATCCAGAAAACGTCTCACATCAACCGCATAATGTGGCGATGCGCCATCTTGTTGATACCACAAATTTTCGTCAAACCCTTGAGGATTATTTTTATTTGGAAATAATCCCCTTAGTGTAGATACAAGATAATTCTGCAGAAATTGACGATACCTGATCCCAGTTGGAGTGCCGTCAAAAAAATAGGCCCAATAATACGATTCTCCACAATGCCCGCCCAAACATTGATTTTCTCTGGATATGGAGTATGGCTTTCTCTCATCCACCTAGGGTTTTCCCTGGACCAATATCGTAAGTTTTGGCGGTTTACCTCTCCAATCAAAGTAATTGTAGATTCATCTGAGAAGATAATAGGTTTGACTAATAATGGATCGTTATTGCACATATCTATCAACATTTGGCAAAAGTGCATTCTACGGTATGGATCATTTTCGGATAACTCCTGTACTAATATCATTTTATATAGGTGCCACTTCTCCAGTTTCAGCAAAGTGTTTCTTCGAAAGATAAGAGAACATGTTTGGTGTCCTTGTTAACAGAAGGACTCCCGCCTTTTGACAAATTATCAACAGAACCGGTTTCTCGAAATTTATTTCTTATTCTACTCACTGTTTAATGGGATATGTTCATCTCAGGATATTTATTATTGAACAAAACACATACTTCTTCAATCTTTCTGTGTGCGTACTTGATCCCCACATCCGATCATCATTAAAACTTCAATTCTTTGTGTAAGTGATAACGGCATCGTGCTTCAGTAAACGCAAAGAAATGTTTAAATGATAAAAAATTTGCTCTGACACTCCAGTGACAAGGAACACAAAGACTCACACTGTGCCCACCTGTAGTTAGGAATATGGAATTTTCATATTTCTCAATTTATTTTTTTTAGATAATAGTTGTATTCCTTTCACACCTAGGAACAGCTCCGGAACAGCTCCGGGGCTTCACGCGCTTATTCCTTTCGAAAAGTGTTTGTTGCACTACGCATCTGTTCCCTGCATATCGGGGGCGACTAAACACCGGAGCGAGTAGCTCGAGTGTTTCAAACTCTTGAAAGGAATACAACTTTACTTCTAGTAATCAGATATTACATAGTTTCCTTTTTTTTTCATTTTAATTTATACGTTGTACAAGAAAAAAAAAAATATTGAAATTTAAATCAAAAACTTTGGCGCGGAAACGCTAGGCCTAAATATGACAGCGCTCGTGACGTCATGATTTTGTAAACACCAAATGCAGGAAACGAACTCTTGCTGACGCAGTGCTATTTTTGTGTTATTTAAGTGTGTTAAAGCTTGCTTTTTGAGAAAATTGTCGCAATGGATGAAGAATATTGGTCATGCATCTCAAATACATTCTCATCGCTTCTTATCTTTCAACTGTCATTCTGTTACAATCTTCATCCCATCAAATTGGCTTCGGGGTATATTTGTTTCTTCTTGACCCTGAGACTCTTGGGATAGCTTCTTCCGCTGCATGATAGATTTTATCGGTAAATGCCTGATAGGTATCAATATCCTTCCTATTCTTCTCAAGGAACCTGTCATATTTATCCCAGTCTGCTTTATCCGTTTTCCATTTCCTTGATGGCTTAATTCCTTTCCTGTTTTTGACCTATAAGTTGTTTTCTAATGCAGCATACAATCGAGAGATGGTCAGTGAAACCACTCTGGTCGAAAACATACCAGTTACAACTTGTTCCAGGTCTTGCGATACGATTGTTATATCCGTACAACTTTTATTGTGGTTCAGTGGGGTTGTTCTTGTGCTATTGCCCTCATTTATAATTATTAATTTGTTGTCACCAATATATTCCATCAAGTGCCTGCCATTAACATTATTAATCTGTGAATCCCACAGGCCATATTGAGCATTTAGATCTCCCATGATGATCAATGGAGCTTATATTCCTCCAAAAGCATTGTGGATGTTGTTTGAGGAAAGTATGACATCTGGCGGGGAGTACGCCGTGACGACTTATTTAATTTGGATCCCCATGAAGTGGCATCTTTAGTTGAAGTTATTATTCATGTTACATTTAGTGTGGGGTATGCCTTCTTTGATCAAGGTAGCTATACCTCCTTTTTCATCATCTCTATCCAATATATGTGTTACATAGTATTTGACCTTCAAAGCATTGTCTGCCTTGAACCATGTCTCATTAATCAATAAAACATCCGGGTTTTCGTTATTTATGATGATAGTCAAATCGCTGAAGTTTCTTGAAACACTCCTAATGTCCCAATGGATTATTTTCATGTTGGGTTTGTTCAAAATAAAATTCATCAACATTAGCGTGTGCATCTTCCAAAAGGTATTAATTGTCTAAATCGCGATCGGATACCCCAGATTCCTGGGTTGCATTCTGGATTTCTTCCAAAATTACATCTTTCACCTCCTGGGTCAAAGTTGTCTTGACAATAAGTTGTTTTACAACCTTTAATATTGGTGTTGACTGGAACGAGGTACTATTTCCATACCTACTGGCCTTGTACTCCTCTAAGTAGGCGTTCTAGCAGGAGCAGGAATCAGACATTTCTTGTGCATTTCTTTGTCGTACCCTGGCGAACAGGGATTTTTTCCTTTTTAGGTTACATGCAGCCGAAGCATATGCTGGTTTTCTTGGAATCGTAGGGGTTGATCTGTATAAATGTATCTGATTCACTTCAATTGGTCTACTGGTTTCTGAAGCTCTTCTTGTAGGATTCAGACCTGGAAAGTCTCTATGATCCAAGTTCTCTCTCTGTCCTATATTTTCATCTCCTTTTGGGTGTTTATTCCTTTGCTTCAAATAGGAGATATTTTCTGTTATCATTCTAGTTTTGATTTCTTTTTGTCTCAGGTACTCCTTGCATTGTCTATCAGTGGCTTTATGTTTCATGCTGCAGTATAAGCAATTAGCTATGCTTTGTTCACAGTCCCTTTCTTCGTGCTATTGCGCACATATTGGACATCTTTGTTTGCCTCGGCATTGTTTGGGGCGTATGCCCATAACTTAAACATTTGAAACACATCAATACTGGTGTTCACGCAAATACGCAACTTCAATTTAGCTTTGGTCACTCGAAATTTTTAATAGTTCGCGCTAAGAGAGAAAGAAAATAAAGCCATACATTTTCTCGTATTTTGGTTGGCGCCGCTGCAATTTTGGGTACCTTCTTGCCCTGGCCAGAAAACCCGGGAACTGGTTCGATTAATATAAATCGATATATCGCCGGCGTACTTCGAAGCGTAAAGAACTTTTCCGGTATTGGTAGTATTGTCATTCTCTCGCTGTTAAATCCTTTGGACATTTTCGTATATTGTGAAATTGTTGGAGTTTGGGAGGAAGGAGCTTCTGTTCATCGCCATGCCGAAGACCAGGTACGTGCCACATCCATTAAAACATTCGATTTTGTATGGCTATGCGTTTCAGGTAAAATTTAGTACAGGTTTATTTCTCTTTTATTATTGGATCAAAACTACGCAAATTGCTGACCTAACGCGTTTACAGTCCCGCGGCTCTCAAACATCATTCTTGAATTCATTCGCATTCATTCAATGTTTCGAAAACAACTGGAATAATATAGACTGAGATCATTACATCACAGAAATCTAGGTTTACTGACCTTGGAATCATTTTCCTTTGGAATGTAAACACCACTGATTCAGTGTTTACATAGATACTGTCACCATTTTCAGTTATTCTCTTCTTTAGCTTCCTGGCCTCAACAACATTAGCAATGGATTTCGCATACTCGACTATTTCCTCTTCTGATAAGCCTTTGTAAATACCTCTGGCTATTCTTTTGCAAGTGACTAGGCTAGCTGGAATATATGCATTAAGATTTTCCTGTAATAAATTTTTTTTAGTTAAAAATTTATTTGCAAGATAGTCAGCAAATTCACTTCCAACTCTGATTTTACCTTTTGTGGAGGTTTTCTCCACTCCTCCTACTTTTTTATCTCCTAAAAGTCTTCCAATACTCATGGGATGCATATTACCAATATTATCCTCATTTTTCCTTGCAACAATAACCATGTAAGGTTTAGAATCTCTGAATGTGTATGAAAAATTACTTGTCTTTTTGTTGTCCATATTTCCACTAGGTGGGGGCCCCCGAAGGCCCCCTGGTTCTACGATCATGTGATTGTGATATTATTTTAGGTTAGAAAAAGGCAAATCAGGAAAAAACTATACTAATGCAAGCAGGGGTTTGAATTTTATTCTGAAGACTTACCCCCAGATACACTCAATTATCTTTTCTTCCATAATTAAATATTTTCACTACCTAAACACTTTTATTTCGCGAAAATAAATCGAAAATTAGAATACCAATCTGTCACTCTTTGGCGCACATCGTTGACCTCAGCATCTATTTACAAAATGTGCATATTATTCCAAACCCAAGACCTGAAAAAATAGAATTATTGAATAAAACTGTCTCTCATTAATTTGGATTAGTTTTAACTGAAGTTTTCAGTAATTAAAACCCAAACAATTGTACGCTCGCTTAAATATTACCAAACCCAAATGCTCGGCTCGAAATTTGAATAATACAGCTAATCATGCTAACGAATTTAATCCGCTTACTGGTACGGAAAAAATTACTTCTGGAAATTGTTTTTTGTGGCAAAACTTTTTCGAAAATTACTATAGGGAATAAAGAATTTAATCTAAGTGAATGCCCATCTATCGTACAACAGGCTATTCAGGCCAACACAAGCATGCCCAGGAATTCTAATAAAATTGGTCAAGTATGTGTGAATTAACTCTGTCATTTGGAACTATTTACTTCAGACAAGATAATCGAATCAACAATGGGATTACGGAAGTGAGTTTCCTAATTGATACAATTATTTGAATCCTGTCTGCAAAAAAAATCATTAATTACTCGAGGCGAGACTTTAGTGAAAATGTGTCGCAATTAAAAGAGAAAAATTGTCAAAATGGAAATCTCGAGCCCCGAGTTTTCTTCTTTTATTGGAAAGATACTTGCTAATGGAAAATGTTTTGTTAGCGTCTGCTTGGTAATATATCACACCGTCACTTTATACGAAAGCCAAATTATTCATTTTTGCATTTTGTATCATCCCAGTTTGTCTAAACAATAATTTTAAAAGTGGAATTTCAGGTTTGTATATATGAAACCCCAATAACAAGGGAGATTCTTGTTTGTTTTGAGTGATAAAAATTTTGCTAAAACTAAGGTCATGATTGATACAACAAATTTTCTGATTAGTGACATTGGTGATGATAAAGTGACCTTTTTCCAGTACATACTTCTAGTCAGCAGAAAGCTGCAATCAGTTTTCTAAAATCCCAGTCAGCTGAATCTGACAAATGTCTACTCAAAGATTCCATTTCCATTAACCAATGTTAATTAACGCCGCACCGACAAAGTTAACCCGGTTTTGAAAGTTTCAACAAGCCATAGAGCAAAACACACATTATTTTGAGCTCGAAGTTTACGCTAGAACGCGTATCCGTTCCGTGATAAAATGTCTCCAGAGAGTTTCTCCAATTTGTCAGAGAAAGTTGTCGTAACACTTCCTCAAAGTACCACCCTCCGTTAAGGGAATAATGAAGACACAATGTGTACCATACTCTAGCAAATTGTGGTAATTTAAGTTTATATTCATTTTGTTATTAGCTTAGGATTTTTTCGATTGCAAAAATATTCATCAACTTTTTGTAAAAAGCAATATTGTTAGAAAAGGGTTAAAGTGCGAATCAGTGTTCAGTTTTTGTATTTCGTGAAAATCGCCTTCATACGGGTCCTGAAAGCTTTTGCGGGTTTTATCGGTTTATATTTGTCTCAAACCTCAAATGTGGGTTTTTGGATATATCGGACTTAATTCCAATGTGTTTAGCTGAATAAGCATACACTTTATCCTTTAATCACTAATATGAAAATAATATAGTTAGATACAATTTAATGCAAGTAATATGAATACAGTATACTCATATGGAACAGTATTGAATCTTGTGTTTTTTTTCCAAAATTTTCCGATAAAGTGGAGTAAGTAAAAGTAGTAGCATACAGTAGTACATAGTAACATAATAAGCAAACGTTCTTCCAATAGAGCTTCTAGTTTTGAAGTTTGGGTCTAAGATTTTTTGTGCATCTGAGATGTACATTTGCCTATATAAACAACTTTATGTTTATTTAAGAATAACTAAAGGATTAAAATCAGAAAATCAAAGGATAAATGAGAAATAATAGTTCGGACCTGTTCGCTTACTTGCTCTTTGTGCACAATACCTCTTCATAACCAGATTGAAAAATCCTCTAAGATTGTTTTTTAAATTTTAAACTTAGATATGCACACTCAAGAATTTAAATAATCGCTAAGATTGCGTAATCATAATATGCTAGATGAATTAAATTTCTGGTATCATATTATCATGTAGAATTAGAAGGGGTATTCCGAATCCTTTACAATAGCTTTTTTGGTTTCCTGGTTTCCAATAAATTTCACATAAATATTATCAGTATTCACATATTATTCACGTTAATTCAAAACCTACGTTAATGTTATATACTTAATATAGGAGAATTATATAATGTTTTCACACAATAATTACTCCAATTTCCTTCTTATATTATCTTCACGATACATTTTGTGTGTCTGATTGGTTTTAGATTTTTTGATAAAGGTTTTCTAGAATTTCTGTGAGCATATATCTTTGGTCATTTCCATTTTCTGATCAACCAATTCTTACTGATTTTTGCAGAAATTGCTCAACCTCTCCAAAAAGAGATAATCCTTCATTACACCCTAAAAGTTTTTATTCCAAATACATTCGAAAACTAGAACGTAGCGACTAAAAATAAATAATAGATAGACTAAAGTCATTTATTTTTCAAAAATAAAAACAGCACAAGACCCATTAGCCAAATAAAAACACACTCGATAGCTCTGCCAACAGAATAATATTTTCATTCACATTTTCTTTTGCATCTCTTGGAAAGCTTATAAAGATCCGTTTTTATATTTCAGCTTGCTTTTTCAATGGCGTATGGGTAAGGAGCTCTGATTTCCCTAGACGAAATTAAATTTGCCATTTTTACGACCGTTATTTATCAAAGTTTGTCTGTAGAATTTTCCAGCAAATTTTCAATTGAAAATATCGCATCAGTCCGTCACTGGCGTCCATTTAAACACTAGTAGCATCTTTGAATCCATTCGCATATAGTAATTTCGGAAAGTATTCCTACAAAGAGTACCTACTCTATTGTATTAAGGCTCCTTTTATTTTCTACACTCTATTCCAGAAACGTTTTCTGTAACGTTTGCGATATTGAATTAAATGAATGGAAACTTTGTTGAAGGCGAAATAATAAATTTAAATATTATGAGGCTTTAGAAAATATGCCTAATCCCTAATAGGGCTCTGAAATGAAAGACTAGTTGGAGAAGGATGAACATCAATAAAAAGTGATCATTCGAACTATAAATGAATAAGTAAAAAGGTTTGGCCGTTTTTGAAATAGAGCCAGGCCATAAATTCTGTTGAGCTAAGGAAAACCAATATGATATTTATACAAGATATTGGAGTAGATAGTCAAAGCGGGTTTCACTACCAAAATCCGAACATAACCTCAATCTTTCATTCTTGACACGTGGTGGATGCGTCGTCGTTGACACGAAGGTGGATGCGCCGCCATGGCCCCATCTTGTCGACAGATGGCGCCATCGGACCTGCGCCCGCAGGGCTGCGCCCCCCAAAAAGGGGGCCCGCAGGGCTCCGCCCCCAAAAAGGGGCCCCCGGATTTTAATATGGGTACCAGAAAAAGGGGTGGGGGGGGGGGGGGGAAATGTTTTCCCGCCATCTTGTCAACCGTCACCTGTCAAACGTCATCTGTCAAACGTCATCTGTCCAACGTCACCTGTCAAACGTCATCTGTCAAACGTCATGATGTCATAGCGGGAGTTTTGAGTCGTTCCGGGTTCTGTGATGACGTCATAGCGACCTGGGTCACGTCCGTGGAGTCATTTAGAGTACATAGTGCAAAGTTTGATTCATGGTTCGGGTTCTGTGATGACGTCATAGCGACCTGGGTCACGTCCGTGGAGTCATTTAGAGTACATAGTGCAAAGTTTGATTCAGGGTTCAGGTTCTGTGATGACGTCATAGCGACCTGGGTCACGTTCGTGGCGCCATTTAGAGTACATAGTGCGAAGTTCGTTTCATGGTTCTGTGATGACGTCATAGCGACCTGGGTCACGTGGGTTACGTCAGTGCGGGTCCGTGACGCCATTTAGAGTAGGTACATAGTGCAAAGTTCGATTCATGGTTCGGGTTCTGTGATGACGTCATAGCGACCTGGGTCACGTCCGTGGCGCCATTTAGAGTACATGTGTCAAGTTCGATGTGCCTTATAACAGGATGCTGTGGTGGTGACGTAACTATGAGGGTCCAGCAGCTAGCTTCATGTTGTACCTGGTAGAGGGTGTTTGAACTTAAGGATGATACACACATACAGGATTGCTTATTGACCTCGTGTGCTACCATTTACGACGCCATAACTAAGTCATCAGCTGTTTAAACAACCTACGTCAAGGCGAGAAATAACATGCTGCCACTTCACAACTGGTGATTTAACGTTGGGGAGAGAGTGGATTTGTTCCACACAGGCCTTATGAGGATAGGCTATCCTGTAGTAGTAGTGTGTATTATCCTTGGTTGGAACCAACGTTTGATGGGAAAGGGGCCTCGTTTTTTTATTAAAAACATACATTTTTTAAGACAACGATTTCAAAAAGCGAATATTTTCCATCAATAAACTGCTTAATAATATGATCCAATCATTTTGGTGGAACGTCTTGGGAGAAACACTGCGTTACCGTCAAATTCAACGAGTATTTCAAATCCATAGCTAAAAATATACCACATCAATTGTATCGATTACCTAAGTATAAGGGATATTTACTTACTAGGTTAAAATAATAATTTCTGTGCAATAGTTTTATGATCTACCTTAATTTGTATAGTTTATTGGTTCCAATAAAGATTTGCAATTATTTTGAGGTCTGTATCGTAGAAAATATTGGGAACTTTCACTTTATACCAGGACTTATAATTTTCTCAGCGTTTTTGATCCTTTGTTATAAAAAGACAGGCCTTGTTGATTGATTTCAAATCCATATCTAAAATATTCCATAATTGTATCGATATCAGTAGGTATATAATATATTCACTTACTTGGTTAAAATGATAATTGTTGTGCAATAATTTTATTGTTGTTGACGAGTCTCAAACAAGACTGAAAGAGCTTAATTATTATAAAATCCGATTCAAACCTCGAATTAACAACATAACATACAAAAAACGCTGTCAAAATATTGGGAATTTCACTTTCTATGAGGCTTCAGGTCTTGTAATTTTCTCAGTGTTTTTAATCCTTTGCTATAAAAAACAGGTCTTGTTGTTGATTGATAATAGTATATAAGATTTTTTTTACTTACTTGTTTAAAATCAAATTAATTGCTGTGCAATAATTTTATATTTTTCACTGGTGACGAGTTTGAGTAAACTGAAAGAAGCTTGTTATTATAAAATCCGATTTAAACTTCGAAAACTTTGATATCACATACAAAAGCACCGCCAAATGTAAACGCTTATTCGGCAGTTTTTTTATCTGAATTATATCAGGACCGTTCGCAGAAATCGCCCGAGAAAAACAACAACACATTTTAAAGATAATTTTTTAGTTTAAGGCGTAATTATTAAGTTAGATATTAATATGTCCATTTTTATTTTAAAAAAGGTGACAAATTCAATAAATTTATCAAAATTTAAAAGAATAGATTTAAATTAGCATCGTTGACATTTTATGAGCCAAATACCCTTATGCAATACAAAATTTCAGTGGATACATTGTTACCTGTAAAATATGAGGATTCAATTTTTTTTCTTTGTACAAAAAACGCAGCATCCAGTACCAGTACTTTGAGCCTGGATTTTCAAAGTTTAGTTTTTTGGGCGATAAGTGTCGGTTTCGAAAAACTGTAAGTACTATTTTTAAATATCTAAGTGATGTAGGATAAATCATGCCCTGAGACATATTTTAAATTAACACAAACCTCGATTATTGAATTATTTTTATTTTCCTTAACACATAAACATATTGTTTGTTTTTTAAAAATACAGACAACCCTGAGTACCTATTTCTTAATTTAATTCCAATAGTTTTTTTCGGAGCAACTTGAATTTACTTTTACACTTACATTTGCACAAGACTCAAATTTCTTTTTCTAAAATTTAGGTAGGTTCTTTAACCAATTTAAACTGGTTTTATTTTTTCATTTATTTTAAAACAAACCTCCATAAACAGCGAATTTTTAATTTTGTGCACAAAATCGTTCACCAGGAAGGAGATAACCTGAAACGTCATGGGATTGCTAATCATCTTCCAAGATCTGTAACCAATGTGGTGGGATTTTTAAAGCAGAGGGGGCTATCCAACACCACCCAAACACCCAGCTCCAAGAGAGCCTCCAAACGAAAGGCTGGAGATCCCGCCGCCCCCATGATGAAGCAAGCTAGACTTTTGCTGGTAAGTTGACATTAATCGAATTTTTTAAATCTAATTCAATTATTTTCAGGACTTTCAATATCAGCCACATGCCGGTGGTGTGAGTATTGCGATTTGGAGGCACCGATAAATCAATGGGTTGGTCATCTTCGGTGTCTCTAGCACCGAGCCAACACCTGGTGAAGCAGGAGGAAGACGTTAGTCTTGTCAAAACATCTTTCAAGAACCGAATTGAAACATAGCGGCTTTCATCAAAGCAGGACCCTATCAGCGTGAAGCACGTTTTGAAATTAGCTGTGGCATACCTATTCAGTATTAGGACGGACGTAGGACTGAATGATTTTATGACACAATTACCAGGATAGCAGAAAATGCGTATGCGAAAAAATAATTTAGAGCAAACAGTTAAATAGCGCAAGGATATGAGAAAACTAACTTCGCACATTCTTGAGCAACCGACCCACCGAATTCAGCAAACATGCGTACACGTACACGAGAAGAAGGGGTTTTAGAACTGGTTTTTCCTTTAACAAATCATGGTAACTATGGAATAACATGATAGAGGACTAAAATATGACACAACCACTTTCAAGTTGAAACTGGAAGTAGTCTATAAGGGGCCCAAATAGCCTCAGTAAAGTGCTAGAAAGATACCGGTTGCCACTACCACCCCCTGCTCATAAATAAATTTGGTCATTTGGGTTTTCAGGCATCCTGAACAAAAAGTTCACAGAATTCCAGGAAAAAGAAAGCGGTGTGTATCATTTCAATCGCAGTGTTATATACTAAACAATGTCTCTTACAGGCTGGACGCTCCAACAACTTTAAGCTCTAAATATAAGTATCAATAGGATCATAACCCTCTAAAAGCCTATTCATATCTGCCAGTACCAGGATAACCTGTAACGTCATGGGAGTTGCCGAACATCTGCAATCAATGTGGTGGAATTTTTAATTCATTTCATCCACAAATAACATGGGTTGAGGAAAAAAGTATGCGGAAATTTGGGATCTGTTTCTATTTAAATACTCAATATCTATTGAAAAAAAAAATATTCAAGGGTGACGATAAAGACGTATTTCATTTTTATGATTATGAATATTGATACAATTTAGATGGTAGTCGCACTCACAGTCCCATTAACCATATTGGCAATGATTGTTGAGAATAAAAATAAGCTTTAGTATAAACTATGTTTTATTCTCCTGAGAATGACAGAGATGAAGCCACCATTGATCTCTGTATACCACCAACTCACAGTCAAATAGCGTCAGCACACACTTAACATAATATCATACAACTTTTATTTATGTTCCAAAATTGTATCAAGATTATTTTCATTTCAATAATTTTTGAAAAGAAACTTCTTAAACGGCTTTCTGCTATTTGGACGACAATGTAGAGTGATTTGAAAAACGCGTCACGGGCAAATTTCGTTACTCGAGAGAGAAGAAAGATGTAACGTAAAGGAACAGAGAAAGACGGCTATTGATTGACACAAACCAAGGATTATAAGCGTCGAGAGGAGTGCCCATTATTGACAAGCGCCGATATTGACGCAAACCAAGGATTATAAGCGTAAGGAGGATTGCCTATTATTGACAAGCGGTATTGGAAAAATAAAATCATTTCTGGCGAATTTCGAGGTTTTCCGGATATCTCTGGACAGCACTCGGAATTTTTGAAATATCAATGCAGCATAATAATGAGCACAAAGTTGCACTATACTTTCTTCTGATTCAACCGACGTCGGGTCTCTTTCCGTAGGATTCCAATACAGGATTCGAATAGGATTCAAAATAGCTAGTATTCGAATGATACCCAAGTCTCCCAAAGTACCAAGTGTTATCACAGGAGTTTATTCAAAACATGCCACATTAGTAACAATTATCAAACTTCAAAATTGTATAACAGGAGACTTTCTCATTGAAATGAAGCATTACGTTGATAGACTTGATACTGTTTACAATCCCAATCCCCATTAAGTATACATGCCCCAGATGTAAGGGTGAAACTGATATACCCAATCGACTTTGTTTGCCTTACGAATTTTCACAATTTGTTGAACAAAAAAGGATACCATCCCATTATTTTGCAAAACCCGAACGTAGAACCTAAATTATGAAGTTGTACTAGTAAATTTTCTGTTAAATAAAACTTTTGTTATTATATTTTTCTGCTTTTTATTTATAGCCTCTAGACTAGGTTAGGCTATAATAATTTAAACAAAATTCAACGAGAGCATTGTGCACAACATTAGGATAGGCCATCGAATACTATATTGTTAAGCTTTTTTAAGTCGACACTTTCCGTATGGGGAGCAAAAGAAGGAAGGATACGGTAAAAACAGGTGTGAGATCAGGTGACCATTGACGTACAATCGTAGGGAGTCACACCAACTCATATTGGAGTATCAGCTAGGGGATTCTTATCTTGTGACAAGTCGCTATGGCTCGCTAGCTGTCATTCGATACCTATTTCGATATCGGATGGAGAGTGATTCATATGTATTATTATCGAATTTCGTATCGACATCAAATAGACGGTGGTATGAAAAACCAGAGAAAAATCGACCTTCAAATTTGAATGATAGATGATAGATTATGTTTATCATTTTATAATTTATTTTTCGCTTCAATTCAAACTATTTTTACTTCTAAAGATTCTTTTCGCGTTGAAAATAATTTCAATTTTTAATTATTATGTTGCAACGAAATCTTAAGGCAGCACCGTCAACAGCAAAACCTTCACTTTAGACGCACGACTCGTAGGGTAGGATAAACTTGATTTACATTTTTCTTCTCGTCTCTCAACTCCACACTCCCGTATTCCTTATGTGAGAATGACCGCGTTCACCAGCACTCAACATGTTGAGTGATTAGTCAGCGGCTTTGTTGAAAAAGATGAAATATAACGAAGGATAACATACACAAACGACAAACATAAAACATAAACACAACACATGACGCCACAACTTGTCACTTCAAAATAAAAAAGGATAGCCAATCATTCGAACAAAGATCAGCAAATCGAAAAGCCGAAACGGGACCTCTTACTTACGTCAGAGAGTCGATCCGAACTAGCATAAGAATCAGCAATTCGACATCGAATTGGTCTTAAGAATTCCGCAGGATTATAAATGATGGACTGTATACGCATGCAATTTAATTCATTTTACCTACTCATCAATAACTGATAGACTGTGCCTGACTCATCCATATAATATTATAGGTCCTGCAAAATATTAATGAAACCGAACAAACACACTGCATACATAAAACGTCCATTTTATGTCATATTCACGTTCATACGTCCATATGACCTATTCACTGATCTCGAAAATAAATGGATAAACAAAGAACGCTACTAATGCTGCTAATTCACGAGGTCAAAATCTAAACAAAAACAACTGACTGGGACAGCTGTGAGCATGCGCAGTAGATACATGTATTGTGCGTACACAAAATCTGGCCAATGAAAATGAAGGAATTTCGAAACTTTGAACAGTTGTTCGAAAGATAAGACACTGCGCAGGCGTAAGGCTGTTCCGTTGCACAACTGTTCGTAGAATATTGATCCCAAACTTTCGCACAAATTATGCAAATCAAGCCGTATGAATTGTTTATCCATTTATTTTTTAGATCAGTGGACCTATTCAGAACGTACATTAGACGTACATTTTAGTAAAAACATTCATATTACGTACATTTACATCCACCATTTTGGTTTTATGTTAAAGTGTAAAATACAAACAGGTCACTGTTTATTTATTTAATTCCTCGTGTCTAAGTTTAACTTTGTTTGAATCTCTATTAATCCTAGTAATTCAAATCATTGGCTTAGAAAATCGTGTGTTTATTTTAGTGGCAATCAGACGTAATAATTAAAAATTGATAAAAAAAATTCTTGCCTCGACTGGAATTTAAACCCAGGACCCCTGAATTTCCAGTGCAACGCTCTAACCAACTAAGCTACCAGGAGCTGTTTCATTTCTACCTTTTCGAATGTCGATCAAATCTGGAACGCAAAATAAATGGAAAATAGTATAGAAGGACTAACCACACAGCGTTTTTATGGCTAGGGAGTTTAGCGATACCGTGGGAAAAATCTAGATCGACGATGCATTTGATCTGAAATTTCGGGGTTTGACCCGAACCAAACCCAAATTTTTGGGGAGTTTCCCGGAATTCGACCGCAGCTCCTTATCTCATGCTATCATCCTCAAAACACAGTTATCGTCCCGCCATCGAGCGTCATCTTCGTCGTCGTCTCGTCATCGATCGATTGCAAAAATTCTAGCCGGGGAATCGAGTCCTCAGACCATCACACCAAAATCCAGCACTGTAGACAAGGCACTAGATCCTTGAGTAATTATTGATAAAAAATGTTTGTAAGTAAAGTCTATACCAAGTCACTTGGACTAGCATAAAAACTAACTAAATCCCGGCATCCATCAGCTTTTTCTTTGTCAAACATGGACGGCGTAATTTCAAAAAACAGTACTAAAATTAATAATCAATAGACAGTATGTCAATCAATCATGATCGGCAATGGCCAATCAGATCTATTGCGTCCACGTTTACTGGTATCGAACGTGTACATGGAGGATGAAGCCAATCAGATAATATACCTATCCATTCTTACTTGTCTGGCTTCCAACGGATACGAGGATCAATCAGTATAAATTTTGCTATATTTTTCAATATGTGATGCAGTATATTGACCATACGTTTATTTTAGGCTTGGTCCAAGTAACTTCGTATAGACTATAAAACGTTCTAACTATACAGGTCCAGAGACAATTATAAGTGTGTAGACAGCTATACAGGTCCAGAGACAGGTCCGATTCAGCTTTTCGAGACAGATCTGTCTACACAGACTGCTTTTCGAGACAGCTTTTCGAGACAGGTCTGTCTACATAGACTGCTTTTCGAGACAGGTCTGACTACACAGACAGCTTTTCGAGACAGATCTGTCTACACAGACTGCTTTTCGAGACAGGTCTGTCTACATAGACTGCTTTTCGAGACAGGTCTGTCTACACAGACAGCTTTTCGAGACAGGTCTGTCTACACAGGCAGCTTTTCGAGACTGGCCTGTCTACACAGATAGCTTTTCGAGACAGGTTAGTAGTAACGGGGGCACCTGAGCCTGAGAAATTTTTCGATACCGTGGAAAAATCTCTAAATCGGCGGCGCCTTTGATCTGAAACAGCTATACAGGTCTAGAGATAGGGTTGTATACACCTATACAGGGCTAGAGACAGGCCTGTATACAGCAATGGTAAGCAAGGGTTAGTTTGGGTTAGTTATAGGTTAGCATAGGACCCCCCACGTCGTTGGGTCAGTTACGAATCTTCCCTAACTGACCCAACGACGTGGGGGGTCCTATGCTAACCTATAACTAACCCAAACTAACCCTTGCTTACCATTGCTGTATACAGGCCTGTCTCTAGCCCTGTATAGGTGTATACAACCCTATCTCTAGACCTGTATAGCTGTTTCAGATCAAAGGCGCCGCCGATTTAGAGATTTTTCCACGGTATCGAAAAATTTCTCAGGCTCAGGTGCCCCCGTTACTACTAACCTGTCTCGAAAAGCTATCTGTGTAGACAGGCCAGTCTCGAAAAGCTGCCTGTGTAGACAGACCTGTCTCGAAAAGCTGTCTGTGTAGACAGACCTGTCTCGAAAAGCAGTCTATGTAGACAGACCTGTCTCGAAAAGCAGTCTGTGTAGACAGATCTGTCTCGAAAAGCTGTCTGTGTAGTCAGACCTGTCTCGAAAAGCAGTCTATGTAGACAGACCTGTCTCGAAAAGCTGTCTCGAAAAGCAGTCTGTGTAGACAGATCTGTCTCGAAAAGCTGAATCGGACCTGTCTCTGGACCTGTATAGCTGTCTACACACTTATAATTGTCTCTGGACCTGTATAGTTAGAACGTTTTATAGTCTATACGAAGTTACTTGGACCAAGCCTAAAATAAACGTATGGTCAATATACTGCATCACATATTGAAAAATATAGCAAAATTTATACTGATTGATCCTCGTATCCGTTGGAAGCCAGACAAGTAAGAATGGATAGGTATATTATCTGATTGGCTTCATCCTCCATGTACACGTTCGATACCAGTAAACGTGGACGCAATAGATCTGATTGGCCATTGCCGATCATGATTGATTGACATACTGTCTATTGATTATTAATTTTAGTACTGTTTTTTGAAATTACGCCGTCCATGTTTGACAAAGAAAAAGCTGATGGATGCCGGGATTTAGTTAGTTTTTATGCTAGTCCAAGTGACTTGGTATAGACTTTACTTACAAACATTTTTTATCAATAATTACTCAAGGATCTAGTGCCTTGTCTACAGTGCTGGATTTTGGTGTGATGGTCTGAGGACTCGATTCCCCGGCTAGAATTTTTGCAATCGATCGATGACGAGACGACGACGAAGATGACGCTCGATGGCGGGACGATAACTGTGTTTTGAGGATGATAGCATGAGATAAGGAGCTGCGGTCGAATTCCGGGAAACTCCCCAAAAATTTGGGTTTGGTTCGGGTCAAACCCCGAAATTTCAGATCAAATGCATCGTCGATCTAGATTTTTCCCACGGTATCGCTAAACTCCCTAGCCATAAAAACGCTGTGTGGTTAGTCCTTCTATACTATTTTCCATTTATTTTGCGTTCCAGATTTGATCGACATTCGAAAAGGTAGAAATGAAACAGCTCCTGGTAGCTTAGTTGGTTAGAGCGTTGCACTGGAAATTCAGGGGTCCTGGGTTTAAATTCCAGTCGAGGCAAGAAATTTTTTTATCAATTTTTAATTATTACGTCTGATTGCCACTAAAATAAACACACGATTTTCTAAGCCAATGATTTGAATTACTAGGATTAATAGAGATTCAAACAAAGTTAAACTTAGACACGAGGAATTAAATAAATAAACAGTGACCTGTTTGTATTTTACACATTAACATAAAACCAAAATGGTGGATGTAAATGTACGTAATATGAATGTTTTTACTAAAATGTACGTCTAATGTACGTTCTGAATAGGTCCACTGATCTAAAAAATAAATGGATAAACAATTCATACGGCTTGATTTGCATAATTTGTGCGAAAGTTTGGGATCAATATTCTACGAACAGTTGTGCAACGGAACAGCCTTACGCCTGCGCAGTGTCTTATCTTTCGAACAACTGTTCAAAGTTTCGAAATTCCTTCATTTTCATTGGCCAGATTTTGTGTACGCACAATACATGTATCTACTGCGCATGCTCACAGCTGTCCCAGTCAGTTGTTTTTGTTTAGATTTTGACCTCGTGAATTAGCAGCATTAGTAGCGTTCTTTGTTTATCCATTTATTTTCGAGATCAGTGAATAGGTCATATGGACGTATGAACGTGAATATGACATAAAATGGACGTTTTATGTATGCAGTGTGTTTGTTCGGTTTCATTAATATTTTGCAGGACCTATAATATTATATGGATGAGTCAGGCACAGTCTATCAGTTATTGATGAGTAGGTAAAATGAATTAAATTGCATGCGTATACAGTCCATCATTTATAATCCTGCGGAATTCTTAAGACCAATTCGATGTCGAATTGCTGATTCTTATGCTAGTTCGGATCGACTCTCTGACGTAAGTAAGAGGTCCCGTTTCGGCTTTTCGATTTGCTGATCTTTGTTCGAATGATTGGCTATCCTTTTTTATTTTGAAGTGACAAGTTGTGGCGTCATGTGTTGTGTTTATGTTTTATGTTTGTCGTTTGTGTATGTTATCCTTCGTTATATTTCATCTTTTTCAACAAAGCCGCTGACTAATCACTCAACATGTTGAGTGCTGGTGAACGCGGTCATTCTCACATAAGGAATACGGGAGTGTGGAGTTGAGAGACGAGAAGAAAAATGTAAATCAAGTTTATCCTACCCTACGAGTCGTGCGTCTAAAGTGAAGGTTTTGCTGTTGACGGTGCTGCCTTAAGATTTCGTTGCAACATAATAATTAAAAATTGAAATTATTTTCAACGCGAAAAGAATCTTTAGAAGTAAAAATAGTTTGAATTGAAGCGAAAAATAAATTATAAAATGATAAACATAATCTATCATCTATCATTCAAATTTGAAGGTCGATTTTTCTCTGGTTTTTCATACCACCGTCTATTTGATGTCGATACGAAATTCGATAATAATACATATGAATCACTCTCCATCCGATATCGAAATAGGTATCGAATGACAGCTAGCGAGCCATAGCGACTTGTGACAAGATAAGAATCCCCTAGCTGATACTCCAATATGAGTTGGTGTGACTCCCTACGATTGTACGTCAATGGTCACCTGATCTCACACCTGTTTTTACCGTATCCTTCCTTCTTTTGCTCCCCATACGGAAAGTGTCGACTTAAAAAAGCTTAACAATATAGTATTCGATGGCCTATCCTAATGTTGTGCACAATGCTCTCGTTGAATTTTGTTTAAATTATTATAGCCTAACCTAGTCTAGAGGCTATAAATAAAAAGCAGAAAAATATAATAACAAAAGTTTTATTTAACAGAAAATTTACTAGTACAACTTCATAATTTAGGTTCTACGTTCGGGTTTTGCAAAATAATGGGATGGTATCCTTTTTTGTTCAACAAATTGTGAAAATTCGTAAGGCAAACAAAGTCGATTGGGTATATCAGTTTCACCCTTACATCTGGGGCATGTATACTTAATGGGGATTGGGATTGTAAACAGTATCAAGTCTATCAACGTAATGCTTCATTTCAATGAGAAAGTCTCCTGTTATACAATTTTGAAGTTTGATAATTGTTACTAATGTGGCATGTTTTGAATAAACTCCTGTGATAACACTTGGTACTTTGGGAGACTTGGGTATCATTCGAATACTAGCTATTTTGAATCCTATTCGAATCCTGTATTGGAATCCTACGGAAAGAGACCCGACGTCGGTTGAATCAGAAGAAAGTATAGTGCAACTTTGTGCTCATTATTATGCTGCATTGATATTTCAAAAATTCCGAGTGCTGTCCAGAGATATCCGGAAAACCTCGAAATTCGCCAGAAATGATTTTATTTTTCCAATACCGCTTGTCAATAATAGGCAATCCTCCTTACGCTTATAATCCTTGGTTTGCGTCAATATCGGCGCTTGTCAATAATGGGCACTCCTCTCGACGCTTATAATCCTTGGTTTGTGTCAATCAATAGCCGTCTTTCTCTGTTCCTTTACGTTACATCTTTCTTCTCTCTCGAGTAACGAAATTTGCCCGTGACGCGTTTTTCAAATCAGTCTACATTGTCGTCCAAATAGCAGAAAGCCGTTTAAGAAGTTTCTTTTCAAAAATTATTGAAATGAAAATAATCTTGATACAATTTTGGAACATAAATAAAAGTTGTATGATATTATGTTAAGTGTGTGCTGACGCTATTTGACTGTGAGTTGGTGGTATACAGAGATCAATGGTGGCTTCATCTCTGTCATTCTCAGGAGAATAAAACATAGTTTATACTAAAGCTTATTTTTATTCTCAACAATCATTGCCAATATGGTTAATGGGACTGTGAGTGCGACTACCATCTAAATTGTATCAATATTCATAATCATAAAAATGAAATACGTCTTTATCGTCACCCTTGAATATTTTTTTTTTCAATAGATATTGAGTATTTAAATAGAAACAGATCCCAAATTTCCGCATACTTTTTTCCTCAACCCATGTTATTTGTGGATGAAATGAATTAAAAATTCCACCACATTGATTGCAGATGTTCGGCAACTCCCATGACGTTACAGGTTATCCTGGTACTGGCAGATATGAATAGGCTTTTAGAGGGTTATGATCCTATTGATACTTATATTTAGAGCTTAAAGTTGTTGGAGCGTCCAGCCTGTAAGAGACATTGTTTAGTATATAACACTGCGATTGAAATGATACACACCGCTTTCTTTTTCCTGGAATTCTGTGAACTTTTTGTTCAGGATGCCTGAAAACCCAAATGACCAAATTTATTTATGAGCAGGGGGTGGTAGTGGCAACCGGTATCTTTCTAGCACTTTACTGAGGCTATTTGGGCCCCTTATAGACTACTTCCAGTTTCAACTTGAAAGTGGTTGTGTCATATTTTAGTCCTCTATCATGTTATTCCATAGTTACCATGATTTGTTAAAGGAAAAACCAGTTCTAAAACCCCTTCTTCTCGTGTACGTGTACGCATGTTTGCTGAATTCGGTGGGTCGGTTGCTCAAGAATGTGCGAAGTTAGTTTTCTCATATCCTTGCGCTATTTAACTGTTTGCTCTAAATTATTTTTTCGCATACGCATTTTCTGCTATCCTGGTAATTGTGTCATAAAATCATTCAGTCCTACGTCCGTCCTAATACTGAATAGGTATGCCACAGCTAATTTCAAAACGTGCTTCACGCTGATAGGGTCCTGCTTTGATGAAAGCCGCTATGTTTCAATTCGGTTCTTGAAAGATGTTTTGACAAGACTAACGTCTTCCTCCTGCTTCACCAGGTGTTGGCTCGGTGCTAGAGACACCGAAGATGACCAACCCATTGATTTATCGGTGCCTCCAAATCGCAATACTCACACCACCGGCATGTGGCTGATATTGAAAGTCCTGAAAATAATTGAATTAGATTTAAAAAATTCGATTAATGTCAACTTACCAGCAAAAGTCTAGCTTGCTTCATCATGGGGGCGGCGGGATCTCCAGCCTTTCGTTTGGAGGCTCTCTTGGAGCTGGGTGTTTGGGTGGTGTTGGATAGCCCCCTCTGCTTTAAAAATCCCACCACATTGGTTACAGATCTTGGAAGATGATTAGCAATCCCATGACGTTTCAGGTTATCTCCTTCCTGGTGAACGATTTTGTGCACAAAATTAAAAATTCGCTGTTTATGGAGGTTTGTTTTAAAATAAATGAAAAAATAAAACCAGTTTAAATTGGTTAAAGAACCTACCTAAATTTTAGAAAAAGAAATTTGAGTCTTGTGCAAATGTAAGTGTAAAAGTAAATTCAAGTTGCTCCGAAAAAAACTATTGGAATTAAATTAAGAAATAGGTACTCAGGGTTGTCTGTATTTTTAAAAAACAAACAATATGTTTATGTGTTAAGGAAAATAAAAATAATTCAATAATCGAGGTTTGTGTTAATTTAAAATATGTCTCAGGGCATGATTTATCCTACATCACTTAGATATTTAAAAATAGTACTTACAGTTTTTCGAAACCGACACTTATCGCCCAAAAAACTAAACTTTGAAAATCCAGGCTCAAAGTACTGGTACTGGATGCTGCGTTTTTTGTACAAAGAAAAAAAATTGAATCCTCATATTTTACAGGTAACAATGTATCCACTGAAATTTTGTATTGCATAAGGGTATTTGGCTCATAAAATGTCAACGATGCTAATTTAAATCTATTCTTTTAAATTTTGATAAATTTATTGAATTTGTCACCTTTTTTAAAATAAAAATGGACATATTAATATCTAACTTAATAATTACGCCTTAAACTAAAAAATTATCTTTAAAATGTGTTGTTGTTTTTCTCGGGCGATTTCTGCGAACGGTCCTGATATAATTCAGATAAAAAAACTGCCGAATAAGCGTTTACATTTGGCGGTGCTTTTGTATGTGATATCAAAGTTTTCGAAGTTTAAATCGGATTTTATAATAACAAGCTTCTTTCAGTTTACTCAAACTCGTCACCAGTGAAAAATATAAAATTATTGCACAGCAATTAATTTGATTTTAAACAAGTAAGTAAAAAAAATCTTATATACTATTATCAATCAACAACAAGACCTGTTTTTTATAGCAAAGGATTAAAAACACTGAGAAAATTACAAGACCTGAAGCCTCATAGAAAGTGAAATTCCCAATATTTTGACAGCGTTTTTTGTATGTTATGTTGTTAATTCGAGGTTTGAATCGGATTTTATAATAATTAAGCTCTTTCAGTCTTGTTTGAGACTCGTCAACAACAATAAAATTATTGCACAACAATTATCATTTTAACCAAGTAAGTGAATATATTATATACCTACTGATATCGATACAATTATGGAATATTTTAGATATGGATTTGAAATCAATCAACAAGGCCTGTCTTTTTATAACAAAGGATCAAAAACGCTGAGAAAATTATAAGTCCTGGTATAAAGTGAAAGTTCCCAATATTTTCTACGATACAGACCTCAAAATAATTGCAAATCTTTATTGGAACCAATAAACTATACAAATTAAGGTAGATCATAAAACTATTGCACAGAAATTATTATTTTAACCTAGTAAGTAAATATCCCTTATACTTAGGTAATCGATACAATTGATGTGGTATATTTTTAGCTATGGATTTGAAATACTCGTTGAATTTGACGGTAACGCAGTGTTTCTCCCAAGACGTTCCACCAAAATGATTGGATCATATTATTAAGCAGTTTATTGATGGAAAATATTCGCTTTTTGAAATCGTTGTCTTAAAAAATGTATGTTTTTAATAAAAAAACGAGGCCCCTTTCCCATCAAACGTTGGTTCCAACCAAGGATAATACACACTACTACTACAGGATAGCCTATCCTCATAAGGCCTGTGTGGAACAAATCCACTCTCTCCCCAACGTTAAATCACCAGTTGTGAAGTGGCAGCATGTTATTTCTCGCCTTGACGTAGGTTGTTTAAACAGCTGATGACTTAGTTATGGCGTCGTAAATGGTAGCACACGAGGTCAATAAGCAATCCTGTATGTGTGTATCATCCTTAAGTTCAAACACCCTCTACCAGGTACAACATGAAGCTAGCTGCTGGACCCTCATAGTTACGTCACCACCACAGCATCCTGTTATAAGGCACATCGAACTTGACACATGTACTCTAAATGGCGCCACGGACGTGACCCAGGTCGCTATGACGTCATCACAGAACCCGAACCATGAATCGAACTTTGCACTATGTACTCTAAATGGCGTCACGGACCCGCACTGACGTAACCCACGTGACCCAGGTCGCTATGACGTCATCACAGAACCATGAAACGAACTTCGCACTATGTACTCTAAATGGCGCCACGAACGTGACCCAGGTCGCTATGACGTCATCACAGAACCTGAACCCTGAATCAAACTTTGCACTATGTACTCTAAATGACTCCACGGACGTGACCCAGGTCGCTATGACGTCATCACAGAACCCGAACCATGAATCAAACTTTGCACTATGTACTCTAAATGACTCCACGGACGTGACCCAGGTCGCTATGACGTCATCACAGAACCCGGAACGACTCAAAACTCCCGCTATGACATCATGACGTTTGACAGATGACGTTTGACAGGTGACGTTGGACAGATGACGTTTGACAGATGACGTTTGACAGGTGACGGTTGACAAGATGGCGGGAAAACATTTCCCCCCCCCCCCCCACCCCTTTTTCTGGTACCCATATTAAAATCCGGGGGCCCCTTTTTGGGGGCGGAGCCCTGCGGGCCCCCTTTTTGGGGGGCGCAGCCCTGCGGGCGCAGGTCCGATGGCGCCATCTGTCGACAAGATGGGGCCATGGCGGCGCATCCACCTTCGTGTCAACGACGACGCATCCACCACGTGTCAAGAATGAAAGATTGAGGTTATGTTCGGATTTTGGTAGTGAAACCCGCTTTGACTATCTACTTATTGGCCATCTGTTTCAATAAATTTGATCAATATAAATTGAATACTAATGTGTAATTTGATGATTGATGGCTTATCCACGTGCCCAAAGATCTTCTTCGGAAGTTCTATATGTCTAATATTTTTTTTTTGTAAGAGAGATAAATCGACTACTTGTTGTTATTCATAATATGATGAGGCATGACGCACTCTTTATAAAAAAAAAGTGGCTCGCAAAAAGTGCGTCCTCCCACAAGAAAGTAACCTTATAAAACCCAAATTGAAAAAGTTTTCTTGATAAAAATACAAAACTTAGTTATCTTTTTCTTAGGATGAAAGACAAACATAGCATTATCTTATGCGAGCAAGATTAATTGAAACTAATTTTCAGAGCTTTAGAAATTATCATCACTTATTCGTGATAAAATCTACGCTCACAAAGTTATCATCCTCGCTTCTGAATTTCCCATTATCCTACGCACTCCTGACGCTTGAATTTAGACTATTCCAATATTTACATTCGAACCAGACATTTCCTCGTTCCAGGGAATTATAATTATTGTTTGAACTAGTGAAAGATAACTTATAGAAATTTGCATTTTGATAATGTACCAGGAGATTAATTGATTGAGATAATATTCCACTATGGTTTGAGAATTTAAAGGTAGCAGCTTCGCAATATCCAATAATAAAATTACCTGACAAAGAAGCAAGGCCTTAATTTCCAATAGGTTGGGTATATTTCAAGCAATTCAGAATCAGTTGATAGCCAAAGCATATTTCGTAACCGCATGTTTCAAAATGCCCCATACATCGTACCTGTATGCGAATGTCGGGAATGCTTTGATAAATTTTAAAGGACGATTGCTATGCTACACGCTGGGGCTTTCAGCATCACATAAAATATGTGCTTGTAGTTTACAGGCATAAAATAAAACATACTTATCGCAATAAAGTATAGGATTTTCCATAGTTTTAAGTATTTAATGGAAATAAGTAGCCCAACTTTTGAAAAGTTAATCTTAAACAGCTTCAAAACTTTTTATTTTTATGGTCTATCTTATCGGAAAGTAATCTTCA
This sequence comes from Ceutorhynchus assimilis, assembly GCA_917834065.1. Classification (NCBI taxonomy): domain Eukaryota; kingdom Metazoa; phylum Arthropoda; class Insecta; order Coleoptera; family Curculionidae; genus Ceutorhynchus; species Ceutorhynchus assimilis. Next base: position 15,529,679 of record OU892281.1, read on the forward strand.
AGACATAAAAGAGATTTATCTTGCACTTATAAGTCAAAGAATAAAAGGGATGTTATATACAAAAATCTTGTGGAAGATTTAGGGTTTCAAAGTTAACTCATATTTCAAAGGAATTTTTGTGCAAAAAAAAACACGTAAATTTAATTCATTAACTGAAATTTGAATTAATAATGTTGGTGAGAGGCCTGCGAGATGAAGATAGCAACTGGAAGGCCGTTAAAACAGAGAACTAATATACTTAAGGATGTTGTTGGATAATGACGGTTCCGAGTATATAAGCACATTTCAGCTAATTCTCCTCTTTTAATCCTAATTCCATGAGTGGAAAAGAAAAAGTATTTTTATCTGTGTAAGCTGGTATGGCAAAGAAACATTGACTGTGTGATAATAAAAAATATATATTCAAATACTCATACTGTGTAAGAAACACGACGTCAAGCAAATGATTCTCAATGTGTACAAAATATCCAATTTATTCTTTCAATAAATACCGGAAGGATAATTCTGAAAGTCAAAATTGAAAATCGTATTTGAATAAAAAAAAAAATGGTGTGACTCTATTCGCTTATCTTTGCACGTGACAAATTTTTCCATGTTAAAATTTTCAAAAATTTGCGTGTAGTATTAGTCACAGAAAATTCAAACCAGACTCAGGAGAATATGGGCGACAGGGAGTAGGTACCTAGATGGGATAACAATATTAGTTTTTCTTATATTCACGAATAGATATCGAGAATTCTGGGAGACCCCTGAAGATTTCGCGATTATTCTTTCGGATTTTTGTTCTTGGTCGGTCCTATATTGTCTTGCAATGCAATCATACCAACCTTTCACATGCATTATTTGCTTCTTCAAGTTGGAAATATCCATTTTAGTATTAAATCGTGATATACCTTCATACTGCGTGAATGAACGATTACCTTGTAACCAGAGGCGGATTAAGACACTGGTGGGCCCGGTGCTAATTTATTTTTTGGGGCCCCTATTTTTTTAGATAATGAGAGAATGGAAAAATCAGTCACTATACCTACCTACTAACTAACACCAACATTCAATAATACATAAATTTGGCTGGCTTCCGCGGGGATTCACGCACGAATACCCTAACCTAGAACTATTGATGAGGTGTATTCCTTTTAAGAGCTTGGAACACTCGAGCTACTCGTTCCGGTATTAGTCGACCCCGATTTGAAAGGAAGAGATGCGTGGTGCAATAAACACTTTTCGAAAAGAATAAGCAAGTACACCCCAGAGCTGTTCCGGAGCTCCTCCTAGGTGTGAAAGGAATACAACTATCATGGCGATTATGCTGTCAAAGAAAGGTGCATCTTTCCCATACCTATTATACTGACGTAGATAATTTTACTATCACCGCTGTTTGAGATGTATTCAACAAGGATAGAGAAAAATCACGTGACTTTAAAATGGTATGTGTTGGACTATATATCACGGGTTGTTTGGATGAGCTGGTGAAACAAACAATATGAGATGAAAGATGAAAGTACGCCATCTTTGTCTATGGAGAATTTTGTTTTCTAATGCACATGCGTTAATATGTAATTAGTTCACCACTAAAGCATCAATTTTAAGCAACTGATATTGCAGGGTTGCCTGTCGTAAAGAAATTTGATAAAGAAACCACCAGAAAAACACAGTGAGTCAAAATGACGCATATAGTATCCTCAACTTGATGTGGCAACACCACACAGGAAGCATGTTACAAAATGCCAACCGCCGGCCAATAAGAATCTAGCATTTAACGCATGCGCAGTCAGCGGCGGTCCATAGTTGATTTTCTAAGGGGGGGTAATGGATGACGGGAAAATTATCAAGTGTCGAAAGGCTCCCCGCCGGAGGCGAAATGTAGGTATCTCAATGCCGGCAAAATAATTATACAGGGTGTGCACTTAGTAGACGATATTGCCTTTCAGGGTGATGCAATAAAAAAAAATTACATAACAAAGTTGTTTGATAATCTAAATTAGTTAAAAATATTTTTGAATATACAGGGTGCTCCGTAAATGAGGTATGCGACAGAACTTTGTTATTTTAAATAGAACACCCTATATTTTAGAATATTAATGGATTGTTCTAAAAATCCCACATACTTTTGGTGAGGAATTACCCATACTAAAACTCGACCCTTTTTGAAATATTTGAAATTTTTTCAAAAAATCGCAGTTTGCATGTGTCAACAAAAACCAACACATTTTATTCATTTGAGATCCTTGAGCAAAATCTTTTGCAGGTTTTTAGTGTATACTTACATTTACTTCATGGTCCTATAAAAATCTGATAACATTCTACAGGGTGAGAAAATTTTAGATTAATTTTCTCCGCTATTCCATCCATAGACGCGTTTCGACCTAACAGGTCTCATCAGTATGGCGAGGAAAGCAAAGAAAACCAATCCAAGTTTTGTGCCTGTAGGCAAAATAGAAGTAGTACGATGGTTTCAACGAACTGATTTTTAGTCGGTCCATCACTAAATAAATACAGCAAAAAAATTGCTGTAGTTTTGAATCCTAGTCTTAGATGGCGCCACGATCAAATTTCGACCGTCATTCTACAGGGTGTTCGCAATACTGTTAATGTACACAAAACCAGACATTTCAAACAACCATAGCTCATTTTTTTCAAATTAAATACCCTTTATTTCACTGTATAGTTGGTAGTAGGCTCGTCGATACTAGTGAGCTTTATATCAATTTATACAATGTCTTTTATGCTTTACTTTATAGATTTTGTCTTGTGCTGAAATTTTATTGTGAAGTGTATTAAAAAAATCTTTGTCTAGGGGAAGGGGTAATTACTCCTTCTACCCCTCCCCTTTAAACTGCCATTGTGCGCAGTTCATGACCTCGTTCTTTTTCGTTTGACAAAAATAGACTTATGCGATCGAGATCATATAGGTACCTCTATTTCCATCCTTTGCTTCAAAATCCGCACATTAGGTAAATAGGAAAGGCGCGATATACGCCAGTAGAAAATTTAAAATAGGTATGTACTATATGGTCTTTCCTGTATTCAATATTACAGTGACTAAATAAACCTTTACATACAGTGACAACAATAGAGGTTCCGTCGCCATTTTGGGGCTAAGGTACCATCGTCACCAAAAGTTTCTGGTACACAAATAATGCATAATAATCTCCTGGACTAATTCTACTGTCATTCATTTCAATGCATTTAATTCATAGTTTGACAAATATTTGACATTAAAATTCATATAATAGGACAAGAGCTAATGTGATGTTGTCCCAGTTACTTTTGGTGACGATGGTACGTCTTGCTAATTTTAAATATGAATATATAGGAGTCATGGCCATTTGCACCGACCATTTTAAGGTTAGCGCTAAGCGTTCCTTAGAGTGACATTTCTTTATGTAAAAATGTAATTTTAAGGTCCAGTTTCACAAACAGCGTTAACCACAAGACACTGATAGGTAACCCACAATATATCTGAGGCGTTTTCTCGCGTCTCAAATGTTTCAAAACTGGTTTAAGTAATGTCACCATGACGTCATAATTTTTCGGCGTGAGAAAATGGTTTGAAAATGTGGATTGTATTTCGAAACGGTTTGAATCAATTTTGACGTGACGTCATGGGTTTATTGCGAGAATGTAGTTTTTCAAAACAGTTTTGAACCAGTTTCAAAAAAGTAGACGCGAGAAAACGCCTCTGGTTTCATAATATGTCGTTGAGTCGTTGAGCCAAAACCATTGATTAAAGTTCAGGTTATTTAACTATTAGGCCCAGTTTCACAATTGATGGTAACCTGCAGTGATTATTGAACTAAAAGTTGCGGCTTAACCACAAGTTTGCAAAATAAGTCTTGAGTTAAATATTCTGTAGCTTGAGTAATGATTTTGGTTTGGCTAAACCACATATTATTATGAAACAGATATACCTATTGTGGATTACCAGTGTGTTGTAGTTACCGTTGGGTGTTTGAGAAACTAGCCCTTAGTTTCATAACTAGTGCATCAGGTTACCACCAATTGTGAAACTGGGCTTCAGGAATACTTATCGCTTCTCGCTAAGGCTTCCTTAAAATGATCGGTGCAAACGGCCATTAAATGAACATCATCTATCAAAAAAAATTTAACACAATGTATCTGATGACTATAATCAGGTACAGGTAGGTACATCAAATACGTTGTATTCAATTTGTTATCGTGGATGTCCATTTGGAAATATATTCATATTTAAAATTAGCAAGAGGTAAGCCCTAAAATGGCGGCGTTTCCCATATGAATATATCGGATTTTAAAGAACCAATCAAAAATGAGACGGCAATTGTCGCCACTGTGGTATACGAGCCACTGTACTTAACATTACTATTACAGTGAGAATTTCATACATCTGTCAAAACTGGTATTCCAACATTGAATTGACATGTTTTGATTGTTGATTTGAACCAATCAGATTGCAATTATCTGATAATTTGCACTAGTGCAAATTATCAGATAATTGAATACTAACTGGTGCGAAAACTGATGTTTTGACATTTTTTGACAAAAAATTCAAATTTTTGATTTATGAAATTCTCTCATTAAATACAACTCGTGCAATGGAAATATATTTATAATTTTCGACGAATTTGCACTCATGCGTTTTTAACTGAAAAATGCATTCGGGCAAATTTCCCAAAAATTATCAATAATTTCCATTGCACTAGTTATATTACTATTGATAACTATTGGCAACATAGTTATCCTCAATGATAGTTAGGTATAGACAATGGTTATAGGCTGATGGTTTATAATTTTGTCAAGCCAGTTTTTGGAAGAATTTTGGAAATGTTTGTTGAACATTCAAGTTTAATTTTTTTTGTCTAATCTTCGATCTCGCGAGGGCCCCTTGGAACGTTGGGCCCGGTTCTATAGAACCGGTAGAACCCCCCTTAATCCAGGCCTGCTTGTAACTTTGTAATAATCAAAACTGTCAAGAAAATGTCACAAGTGAATCCCTAGACAACAGTTTTATCAAATTTATACAAAAATTTCTACCATATTCTTACGTAGGCATTTTACATTGTGAATTGAATGAGCTTCTACATGAAACTCCGCAAAATCCCATCGAAACGCAAACCCTTATACTTCCGCGGCACAAGTAAAACCCTCAAAAGACCCAAACGTACGCCGAATATAAGATGCCAAAGGTGTAATTGCACCGAGTGCCGGAACGGCCCTTTAGAATTTCCAACGATTTGGGAAGACCTGAGAGTGAACAATCAGTTATGCGACGGCATCGTCAAGTGCGAAGACGGAGTCGTATTCAACATACACCGAATAATATTGACAGCGATAAGTCCGTATTTTCGAGCCCTTTTTACGAATTCAATCAACAGAGGCCGGCCGGAAATAAACGAAGCCAACGTCAGCGTGTCGAGTTCGGCGTTCCAAGTTGTCCTGGATTACGCGTACACCGGAAAATGTGTGATAAACAACGCAAACGTTTTCGAAGTTCTCAAATATTGCGATCAATACGAAATTCTCGATGTCGTTCAAAAATGTATCCAGTTCCTTATCGATGATTTATCGATCGCAAATTGCCTACAAGTCTTGAATTTTGCCAATAGGTTTTTTTGCAGATATTTGATATATCAGGGAAACAAGTACGTGCTTCAGCATTTCGTGAACGTGTTTAGAAGCAACGACGACTTTTGTCGTTTGTCTCCGCAGCATCTAAAAGAGATACTATCAGATGACTACTTGAATGTGAAATCTGAAGAGATCGTTTTCGAGGCGATCAAGTGTTGGATGAATTATTTACCAATCACAAGAAAACCACATTTATTTAGCTTACTCAAGTGTGTCCGAATGGGTAATTTGTCTTCTGAGAAAGTTTTAAAAATAGCTCGTTGGCCGATAATTGAAAGTGACACTGAATGCACTCTTTACATTTCAGATGTTAAGCTTATATTAGATGAATTTTGCGATGGCGTGCCGCAAAATATTTATTTGACACGTCCACGTATCCCTTATGATATATTATTTGCTATTGGTGGCTGGAGTGCTGGAAGTCCAACAAACTTCATGGAAATTTACGATAATCGTGCTAACAAATGGCTGGTTTCCAAAGATACTGACGAAGTAGCCAGAGCCTATCACGGAATTTGCAGCTACGAAGGTAAAGTCTATTTAGTAGGCGGTTTTGATGGCAACGAATACTTCAATACAGTTAGATGTTTCGATCCACTAGTTCACAAATGGACCGATTGTGCGTGCATGTACTATTCCAGATGTTACGTTAGCGTGGTGCTTTGCATGAATAAGATTTATGCACTGGGTGGTTATAATGGTAGAATCCGTATGAATTCTGCTGAAAGATTCGATCCTGTACGCAACCAATGGGAATTATTACCTTCGATGCAAAAACAGCGTTCTGACGCTAGTGCTGCAATGTTCAACGACAAAGTTTATATTGTTGGAGGGTTTAATGGGCAGGAAGTTATGAATTCAGCGGAAATGTTCGATCCATCCACCAACCAATGGTCTTTCATAACTTCAATGAATTCAGCAAGATCTGGCGTAAGCTTAATCAACTACCACAACGCTTTATATGCAATCGGAGGCTTCAATGGCTACACAAGATTAAACACCACAGAAAAATTCATACCAGATCACACATCCCGCTGGATAGAAGTTTCAGACATGATGACACCGAGGAGTAACTTTGGCACAGTGATTCTGGACGACAACATTTACGTAATTGGCGGTTTCAACGGAGCGACGACGATCAACTACATGGAATATTACGACATCGAAGTCGACGAATGGGTCGAAGCGGCATCAATGAATTTGAATAGATCAGCACTTAGTGCTTGCGTAATAAGCGGCCTTTCAAACTCGAAGGATTATTCGTTTTTGGATCGCAGTCAGCAGCGGCCGAACGAAGAATCCAAGGCGGAGATTTAGGAATTTTTATATTAAGTGCCGAACTTTGTGGCTTTTGTACCTTCTCGTGGTTGATTGCGAATATTAAAAGTGAACTTTCTGATTGAGTTTCAATTTTATTTGGGGCTGATAATGGGTAGATTGATTTAATCTCACGATGAAGTTTGTGTTGTTGCTGTCAGAGATTTCCTTGGCTTCTGAAATTGTGCCTGAGCCAGTGACGATCTCATTTAGTTTTCCAATTATCATTTGAACTGATGAATTTCTAATACGTGGCTCTATATCCTCATGTAGTCTACTTGCTTTCAAGCATATTGGTATAATATTCTTTTGAGAACATAACTATAATTTCTTCTTTGAATGTGAGACTACACATTTCAAGCATATCTTTGGAATCAAACAAGAATATTCTTTTCAGGAAAGATTTAAATCTCATAGATAATGACAGCTCTGGTTGTTGGATTGTGATTTGGAGTAACTTTTTTGAATTTTCTTATTTGAAAGGCGTTTGGTAATTGTTAGGGCCACAAAGAATACATAGGTAATACGTATTACCTTTTTTAGGTCAAAACTATAACATCAATTTCTGGATAAGGTCATTCACGGTGTTTACAAATGATTCAAAATGGAAGACCAGCAATCCGTATAAATAGAAAAAGTTTTGACTTTCCAAAAGAAAAAATTAGAAAATCACTGATCTCATTAAAAATCCATTTTTGCCAAAGCTTTACACTAGCACAATATACAAAAAACGAAACCCAAACAAGATACTAAAGATAACCGAATAATAAATCACAATGTCGCCCTTCATCCTTGGCCCAAATTCCATCCCTCAATGGACAAAAGCACGCCTAATGCAGCCCCTAAGTGGCAAAAATCCAAACCAGCACGCAGGAATATATACCTATCCGTTTTGGGTCAGTGCCATATAAAAAAACAAAGGTAAGGTTTTCTCCAATAATAGCAACCTGTCAAATAAGGAGAAAATAAAACGGAGCGTGCAAGCTTACAAGGATTTATACTCTTCTGGAAATGAAACGGAGCACCTGTAACGCAAAAACCTTTTAGGGTTGTTTTTTGCATGAAAAGGATTAAAGTTTTTTCATTTGAGTGTTAGACGCTTTTGAATTTGATTAATGCATTTTTTTTCTAGTCAGTTACAATGTTCAACCCTCTTTTTCTACGTGAAACACCTCAACCCGTAGCTAATTAGGTATCCCGGAGTCAAATTCACGAAACTAGAGCATCACCCGACTTCGCATTTCCCTAGACAATAATAAATAGCTCTTAAATTATACATGTCTTTGTTAGGCATTTAACAGATGAGGCCTTTTGTGCATAAAGCTACGTATACACTCGAAAACGTGAAGTAATCATAACAGCTACAATCAAAATATATGCTGATTATAGTCGCAGCCTAATTTTTATGCTACTGAATTGAGAACGATAAATATTGTCGTTCTGGTGACTTAACGAATGTCGCTTCTATACACAAATAAAATTAGGTTAGGAATTTCCTATTTGTACCATCGTCACCAAAAGTATCTGGGACACAAATAATGCATAATAATCTCCTGGACTAATTCTACTGTCATTCATTTCAATGCATTTAATTCGTAATTTGACAAATATTTGACAATAAAATTTATATAATAGGACAAGAGCTAATGTGATGCTGTCCCAGTTACTTTTGGTGACGATGGTACATGGAGTTGACGTATTAGCAATCAACATTTTTATAGGTGATCTTATCTTCTTTCAAAAGAAACCTGATTCGAGATAATCGGTGCGCAATTACCAAAGTTATAGGCGAAAAAGTAGCGCCGTGTCAGGTCCCCAAAATTTTCTAGGAGCCAAATCTTTTTTATTTTTTTGCTGGCTTAGGAAGCGTCGGAGCGGAAAATGCCTACAGACATTTTCGACGTATTTTTTTTTCCTCTATCCGACGATATTTTTTATTTTTCGAAATTTGGAAAAGTAAGTGCAGGACGTGTATCCACATTACACGCCCTTTTCCAAAATTGGGGGTATAGGAAATAAAACCTTTCCAATAGGTCGTAGAAAGCTGAAACTTGGAACATCAACTTCTTTAGACCCATTTCTACCTACAATACATTTTCAGAGAAATTTCAACTTTGGCGGCTTATATCTCGGAGACAGAAACAACCTGGAATACAGTGTTGCCAGTCTATTACAATTGTAACAGATCTGTTACTTTTTAGCGGAGTTTATTACTTTTTTACCTTTTCAAAAATTTTATCACCTTTTTTTATCCTAAAAGAAGTTCTAAGTTCATTTTTATAGTTTTAAAGTGAGAATCGTAGGGCCTGAGGGCCTGTCCAAATTATTATCCAAATATATCTTTAGTTTATAGCCGTTCGCACCCAAGGATGTTTACACATACCTACAGGATTGCTTATCAGCCTCGTTTTCTTGGTTTTAGGTAATTGCCACCATATTGGTGAGTCACCATTTCTGACGTCATACCTAAAAGTGTCTTTTCTCGACCCCAGCGGCGGTTCAAAATGTTTTTGAAATCCGTTATGAACCTTTTTAAAAATGACGTCATTACTTTCATTCGAGAAAAAAATGAGGTTTTTCCACACAGGACACATGTGGCCTTATGCTTGTGAGGATAGGCAGGCTACCCTGTAGTAGTAGTGTGTATCCAAGGAGAATACACACTCTAAGGACTGCTTATCGGCTTCGTTTTTGGTAATCGCTGCCATATTGGTGTGTTACCATTTCCGAGGTCATAACTAAGTCGTCAGCTGTTTAAACAGCCTACGTCAAGGCGAGAAATAACATGCTGCCTACGTCACAACTGGTAATTTGGCGTGAGGGGATTTGTTACACACAGGCCTTATGAGGATAGGCCATCCTGTGATCTGTAGTAGTAGTGTGTATCGTGTATCATCTTTGGTGTGCATCATCCTTGGTTTACACCTTGTTTGCACCAACCATATTAAGGGTGGGTATTATAAAACTACTTTGAGAGTTAACTTAAAGTCAACTTCTGGAATTACATGTAATTCAAAAAGTTAACTTCAAGTTAACTGTCAAAGCAATTTTATAATACCCGCCCTAAGGGAGGTTTAGCAATAACTATAGCTTAGGCCTAGTTGTACAATCTTGGTTCAAGACAGAATTCAGCTGAACTCGACTGGTACTTGAACTTCCTCATTTGAAAGGCATTGCTGTCAAAATTGAGAGAATTTGATTAATAGCTGACAGCAATGTACTTTAAATGGGAATGCTCAAGTACCAGTCGAGTTTAGTCGAACTTTATTTTGAACCGAGATTGTAAAGTCTGTTTTTTTTTTAAAGATAATTCCCCAAGTCAAAAATTTAGTAACTATGTTGGCAACACAAGCCTTTTCTACATAAAAAATTTGAAGCATTGACAATTTTACATTGTATTGCCAACATAATGTCATTTTGACTTTTATCTTTAAAAAAAAAACAAAGTTTACAACTTGGCCTTAAAATGACATTTCTACATGCAAAAATGTCATTTTAAGATATGCTCAATAAATTAAATCACGAGTTTTATTTTTTATAGAAAAATAACACTATGTATTAAAAGTTAATCTCAAATATTTATATGACGCTAGCTATCTATTACCATTTTTCAAAATCTATTACCATTTTTAAGACGAACCTGTTACTCTTTATGAAAGCAACCTGGCAACACTGCTGGAATATCAATAAAAAACAATTTTATAGGTAATTTTATTCTCTTTCGAAAGAAATCTGATTCGAGATAATCGGTTCGAAATTACCAAAGTTATAAGAGAAAAAGTGGCGCCGTGTCAGGTCCCCAAAATTTTCCAGGACCCAAATCTTTTTTATTTTTTTTTGCGGGCTTAGGAAGCGTCGGAGCGAAAAACGCCTAGAGATATTTTCGACGTATTTTTTGCTCCTCTATCCGACGGTATTTTTTATTTTTCGGAATTTGGAAAAGTAAGTGCAGGACGTGTATGCGCCATTTCACGCCCTTTTTCAAAATTGGGGGGATATGGGATAAAACCTTTCCGGTAGGCCCTAGAAAGCTGAAACTTGGAACATCAACTTCTTCAGACCCCCTTTACCTACAATACATTTTCAGAGAAATTTCAACTTTGACGACTTATATCTCGGAGACAGAAATAACCTGGAATATCGATAAAAAACAATTTTATAGATAATTTTATCCTCTTACAAAAGAAACCTGATTCGAGATTATCGGTTCGAAATTACCAAAGTCATAAGCGAAAAAGTAGCGCCATATCAGATTCCCAAAATTTTCCAGGAGCCAAAACTTTTTTATTTTTTTGCGGGCTTAGGAAGTATCGGAGCGAAAAACGCCTGGAGACATTTTCGACGTATTTTTTGCTCTTCTATCCGATGGTATTTTTTATTTTTCGAAATTTAGAAAAGTAAGTGCAGGACGTGTATGCATTATTTCACGCCCTTTTTCAAAATTGGATGATAAGGGCTAAAACCTTTGCGGTAGGTCCTAGAAAGCTGAAACTTGGAATATCAACTTCTTTAGATCCCTTTTACCTACATTCCAAATTTTGTCCAAATCGCCAGATTTTTTTTTTTATAGGAGCCTAGGGTACTTTCCTTTTTCGATAGAGGCCCCCGTATTTTTTTTTCCATAAAGCTCGTGTTCCACTATATACGTAACAAAAAATAGAGAATTTTTGTTCTTGGGTCGTCATTTTTAGATCGCAAAAGGGGTCCGTTCTCGAGATATGGCGTAATTTATGTTTTCCCCCCCTTAAAAATTTTTGAAAAATTGTTTCCCCCCCCCCCCCCCCCCATTCGATGGAGCTACTTTTTCTCTACAACCCTACAAAATTTCAACTTTCCACTCCTAGCCGTTTTGGGCTACATGCTGATGCACATACAAATTTCCAGGAAATATACCTACACTAAAGTTTGATCGTATAGACTTCCAATTATAAATCTTTAAATATTTGATCGAGGAAGGCCAATACAGTTTTGTGTTGTTTGTACCTTATATATTATTCAACATTGTTCGACTTTACATTTATTCAAACCGCGATTTATTGTAATAGAAAAGAAATATGAATATTAAATTATTGAAAGTAAAATTATATTACAAGTAAATTCAGGTATGGTTTACTTGTTCCTTTTTTTTAAATTTAATTTTATATAACCCTGTTTAATGTTGACAGTCTGGTGACTAGCATTTAACATAGAGGGTTCCTGCTACTCATAATGTTAGCAATTATTAAATTATTACACTAGAGGGCACGATTTTCATTTAACGTACTGGTTAGTACCGACGTTTTCCGTTGAGAGGAAGCGCTGTATGCTCATCTTGTCCATTTCAAATCTCTTCCTTTTTGAATTGTGTCGTCGAACTGAAAATCGCCATCTTCTCGAGACACCTGTGCCTATAATAGCTTTTCAAGGAATGACTTATTACTTAGGGTCTTTCGGAGAGCCGTTTCTCTCACAAGTCCATTCCAAAAAGGCCACATTTTCAATAGAACACCATTTCCGTGGAGTATGGCATAGAGTATTTGAAGGGATTCCTACTCTACAAGAATCAAGACCCTCACAAGTCGACACGTGTGCCCCACATTTGACAACAATAGTCCCTTATCTGCCTGGATTCTGGGCTGGAATCCGCAAGTTCCATGTGCGGTTCCTTTCGTCAAGTGACCGAGGATGCATGGTTCCGTGCTCTATCTTATGTTGGAATGGAGGCTTGTATTACGTTTCTCTAATATCTTTTAAAGCCTTTTCTTTTATTAAATCAGTTTTATAGTCAATTAACCAATTTAAGATATTTTTTTTATATGATTTTCATGCAACATTTAAACTCTCTGATTCTTGATACGATGGTAGAGAATTGGCTTTCGATTTATCAAATTTATTATGGATTTGTCTTTGCATAACTCATAACTTTTAATATTGCCTTATATTTTATAATTTTTATCAATAATAATCAATAAGTAATCTGAACAAAGGTCAAGGTTGGACAACATGCTCTGAATTTAAAATTGTTGAGTAATAGCCTACCGTCAAAAATTGATCAATTTTTAACCCTGGGTCCTACGACTTATATATTTTCTAGTTGTGTTTCTGAATTTTCACCCTTCCATATTTTAATCAATTCTATTATTATTATATTTTTTTTTAATTCAGTGGCGCCCTTACCATTTTGTACTGAATAAACTATCAACCCACACCCACAAATAATAATTTTTCGCTGAGCAAACCGAGCATATTATGGGCCTCTTGTTAATTCATTAACAAAAGTTTTAATAGGGCTCTGATTTAAAGTTTATATCGTATTAGTTCATTTTGCAATTAGCAGAGTTTCATAAAATGCCTCAGAAAAGAACTCAACTAGGATCAAAACTCGAGCCATATTGTGCTTATGAAAATTAAACATGAAATATTCCACCAGAGGTGAAACTTCTAGGCACATTAAAACTTAAAGCAGGTGTATGAACCGTATAATCGCTAGCTAACCGGTGCTAGCTCAACTTTTCGGCTCATGGAAACTCTATAAATAAAATTCGTAGCTGGCAAATAATCTATTTTCGTTTCTGACGCAGTTTAAAGTTTCTAAAGTGAACCCCCGTAGAGACACGTGAATCAATTTTGACGCATGAATGAGAAAGTTTTCCATAAATTGTTTTGGTGATTATAGGTAACGTGGCTCCCTATTAAGATGTTGATAATATATTCAGATAAAGGAATCAGATTTAAATGTTTGCACTTGGGCATGGAGCCAATATTTTCATGAAAATTGGCTCGATTTTTTTTTTTTTTTAGAGAAAATTCGTTTTAAGTAATTATGCCCTTGCAGCTCAATACCGAAATCCCATTAAGTTCCATTAGGCTCACAAGGAGACTAATTAAAATTTACCGTCGAAAATAAAGGAGCGCGAAACAATTTCCTGGCTGCATTTAAAATTAGGTCCTTTTAGAGAACAGAATACTTTATATTGTTTAGTTTTTTTATTTTAAAACTAGGAGGATTTAAGGAAAATTATTCCAAGCTTATGTAAGGGTTATTGAGCTATAATTTTTTTTCATTAATAGCAAAAAACTTTTTCTCTAGAGTCTATTCGACTGCTTAAATTTGCGACTTTTATTTTCTGGCTTAATGTTTTTCATGGTAATTTGAAAACCTTTTATCTTTTTTTTTTCGGTCGTAATCGATAATAGAAGGTATTATATTACTTTTACAAGATTTTCTGTCAGCTGAAAGTGTTTTTGAGATCTGTAACAGATACTTTACAAACTTCTCTTAATTTCCAGACGAAAAGGGCATCAGCCCCTATGTGGTTAGGACAAGTGAAATGTGCATTATTTATAATCATTTTTTCATTTCAACAGTTCCTTTTAAATATCAATAACCTCTTCAATCCAATCCAAACTTTTTCTATGCTCCTTTTCAGAAGTCAATTCGAATTGTTAACTGTATAATTTTGTTGGCATACAATCTCCATTATTGAATTTTTTGAAAACTCCTCGCCAATATCGCTCTAATTCCCTAAATTTCTTGTTCTCTATCATAATCAATTTTCAATATCTCAATCTGAGTTTTAGAACGTTTTTTCTTCGTTGTCCGACACCTAATTTCCATTCTCTTCTATCGTCGCAATCCTTTGATGGGAGATTTCTTTCATTCATGGACTTTTGTATGGTCTTCTTCTGCCATTCCAATTTTGGTCTTCATCGTTTTCTTCTACCTGTTAGTTGCCAATGCATAATTTTTCTGGGCCACCTGGTATTTGGAATTCATTCTACGTCTCCGTACCAGGTAAGTTGTTTCCTTTCAATGGTCTTGAACTATCGTGCCTTCTATTCCCATTTGTGGTTTTATATTGTCGTTCCTTATTCTTTCTCTTCGTTAGATTCGCATGGATCTTCTAGTAGCATCCATTTCAACTCCTTCTACTTCTTTTTTTGTCTGTCTGTAATTCTCAAAGTCTTGGCTCCATATATAAGGGTGGTCTTTATCATTGTCTCGTATGTATTGAATTTTCTCTTCTTGTTATTTCCTTAAGCATCCTATTACTTTCTTAGTTTCAACTATTCGCTTTTCTATTTCTTTCACATCTTTTCCCGTGTTGTCGAATGTACGTAGATACTCATATGCCTGACATTGCAGAATTTCCTGACCATCGTCCACTTTCAAGGTTCTGAGTGTTCTGAGTGCCTACACATAGATATTTTGTTTTATTTATATTAATTCTCAGGCCCCATTCTTGGTACCTACCCTTCAATCAGCTTTCTAATCATATATTGCATGTCCTTTTTGTCACTGGCCACTATGACCTAATCATCTGCAAACTGAAGAGTGAACAGGCACCTTTATTATTTATCTCTAGACCCATTTCATGGATCTTCCTCTTCCAATTTTTTAGTGCTACTGCTAGTATATTTTGAAAATCGTAGGAGAGATACTGTTACCACCACCACTGATTACGACGGTTGGGTAAGAGAGACTTTGTTTTAGCACTGGTAAAGGCATTTTTGTACTGCGGTAGGGTGCCACCATGGACTTTGTTTAAAGTCCTACTGAAAATCTAGGTATTTTTGAACGGATACTTTTTAGTAATCTGATTAGATTGCCTCTTCCAGTACGGGTTCTTGCTACCTGAGCTGTACGCAGTTAGTTGGAATGCTAGCTTGGGGTTTTCCAAAGAAAATAATCAGTTTTTCTTACTAAACTCTAACAATGGTTATTGAACAAATGGTGAGGAAATGAAAGAAAAGCAAAGAATATACAGTAGGTTATTAACAATGTTTACTGGAATGAAATGAAAGGAAATACATATGGAGATTTGGAATGATAGGGAGTGAAATCATTGAATGAGCATCCTGTATAGGGCGTTCCTTGATAGTACAAGTTACATCAGAATTTAAGGATAAAAAGATACAGAAAATAAAAACTAGGTTATAATTCTTAATGGGTAAAAGTCACGGGCGTACTCGACAAGGGAATGACAAAACGGACTTGTTATTCAGGGTAAGACACATGTTGGAAAAGAGATTTGAGTTGTGAAGCTAACCCAATGGTTTTGTTCTTTACATAGGGGAGAAAATAAATAATAGACAGAAAACAACAATCATGATGAATAAATTAAAATACTTGGAATTGAAACATTACCTAAGGTCTCGGAAAGGGAGTCAGCAGAAATACGTCAACACTAAACACCAGAACTTCGTTACAGAACTGAATGGCTGATTTATATTGGCAGCTTGATGACGCTTTTGGGATTATTATCGGTTGCAAAACACGCGGCTTCTTCATGGAACCAGGAGTCGAGAGTCGTATTTTAAGACACAATCAGGACAGTGTTCCGGGATCCGACTGATAACCCTTGGCTCTTGACACGGTTTCGTCAGAAATTTAGCGACCTAATCTCGCTGGGGAAAAAAAACCGATTAATTGTATTACGAAGTGTAAAAAAAAAGGATTTTTGGGCCGTTTTGTTACAATACAACATCCTTGACGTAGTCCTTTATTCACTATAAATATGTCTATCTTAATTCTTGATTTTGAGTTTTTATATAGTTCTTTAAGTGCCGTGTGATTGATATTGGATTGTTATAATTCGTTCCATAGTCTGGATACTGGGACTGTATCGTATGCTTTTTGTGGGACCACAAATGTGAGGTGGGCTTCCAAATGTCTAGCAGATCTCTTTTCTATGATTTGTTTTAGACAAAATACATTGTATGTGCCTGATCTTCCGCACTGCTCTTCTTCTTCTTTCTCTTTATAATCTTACTTGATGAGATCACGCAGGATTCTACCGTATAGTCTGCTTAGTGTGCTTGTGACTGAAATGCCGCAATGCTTATTTCCTTTTTTTTGTGAATGGATGATATAAAGGCCGCTTTCCAGTCTTGTGGAACAGGATGTCCATTTAGGCATTTATTGATAATACGTGTGACACCTTTAAAGAGCTTCTCAGTTCCCCGTTTCAGCATTTCGGACTATATCTCTTCTGAGCCGCTAGGTTTACCAGACTTAAGATTCTCAACAGTCGTTTTAACTGTTTCTTCAGATACCAACTATTTTTACATACATGTCTTGGAGAATCTAATATATGTATATTCCAGTCTACTTTCTTGTTATATACCCTTGTAATGTTCTATCCATTGCTCTGGTTTGATTGCCCAGATATTAGCTCTGTCCTTTTCTGGATTTTTGACATTCGATATAGATCTCCATACCTCTGAGCATTTCCTTCCTCCTATGAAGGTGTTAATTTCTTCACATTTCTTATCCCATGACTCATTCTCAGCTATATGTAATGATGCACGTTCTCAGTTTTCTTTTTGTGGCTTTATAAACTTCAAGGTATTGTTTATTTCAGATATTTTTGCTTCTTCTCTTGGACTAATAGCTCTATCTCCTCGGGTGGCTTCTATTAGATTTCTTATAATGTTCTCATAGAGTTTATTGAAGGTACATTCTTCAGGGTTCAATAGTTTACTGTCGAGTCGCCTCTGAAACAGAAAAAACAGTGCTTTCTTCTCTAAAACTGTCAAAATTGTATTTTGTTGTATCCAGTATGGCATTGGTGTTTTGTTCCTCCGGGTTCTTATTCATTTTCCTAAGATACTTTACCTCCTCTTCAGAATCAATTTATCTTATGACATTGCTTCTATCCATACATTTTCATCTTTTCTATCAGTCTAATCTCATACTGCCTTGGGTACATCTTCAACATGATGATATTGCATCAAAAGCCATATTCTTTATTTCAAATTCACTGCATTTGGTAGGTCATTTATTTCTCTTTTTTTTTTGTTCTATTTGTCATCTTTCATCGTGTATTTGTTTCTCTTCTTCTTGTTTTTCATCTGTATTCCTTCATTTCTATAATAAAAATAGAAAAAAGGTATCATTCAACTATCAGTTATGAAAATCATGTTTCTTATAGTTCATAAGATAGCTCAGAATAACAACACTGATTTTCTATTGATTCTAGGAGCAAATTGCCTAAAAGAAAACTAATTTTTTGTATGACTTTCCAACTAATTTTTCTTTTTAAGAAACAACGCAGGGAGTTGGGACTAAAACGATTTTGGTCAGCGGTAAAAACGTCTAACAGCAGCAGTTCGCAGGGAGATCACGATTCGCCTCCCGAGGATGCAAAACGTGGCCCCAATTGCTCGTTACCTTTGTTACAGGTAAGTGAAACAAATATTTACGGTAACTTAAGTAAATTAAGGCGCCTATTTCAAGAGATTGTATTATTTCGCCCAGAGTGTCTTGTAAATATTAATCTACTGCTTTGAAGCGTCGAAAGATCCTTTTGAATTTTTCAATATGCGTGTCTAGACGAACTTAAGCGATTTCAGCGAATTAGTTTTTTAACCCTATAAAAAGGCTACTTCCAGTCACACTTCTGACCCCATTACTCATAAAATATCGCGTTTTTGTCGCAACCCCAACTAGTTTTTAAGTTATGGCCCTACAGGGACCTGCTAGTTTTTTTTTTTGCCCAGGCCCAACACTTTCGTTCCCCAAAGACTCAAACAAAAATGCCCAATATTTATTTCAAAAGTTTCCCTTTGTAATATTGTCCCAATAAAATTTAACACGTGAAAGTTCAAAGGTTTTGCTTTTGACGCAACCGCCTTTTGAAAACTCCGGATGGGGCGCTTTAGGGGATTAAGCTTTGTGTGTTTCTGATGTTTGCTAGGATATACATTGCATTTTGAGATAATGCATTCGAAATAGAACAAGTCAAAAGAATTGTCAGAGATAGTAAAATATTTTGCTGCATAAGAGTTTTTATAATTTTCGAAAGTATGATATCCAGTTAGTTCAGTGTTCATTATACAGATGCAAAATTTTATATGTATAGCTCAACAGTTTTAAAAGTTACCTCGGAAGTTATATTTTTATTTAGAAAGCATTCTCTTAAAGTTTAGAGGACTTCCAAGGAACAATGCTAACTTCCCGTCCAAAAATAAAACACAATGCATTTCGAGCACGAAAATATGCAAACTGACTTTTCGCTTGATTGTTTCAAGGGTTCACTTCGAAATTATTATGAAAAGTTTAAGCTCAAATAAATAGGTTTGCTGCATTGGAACAGACGTCGCCCATTGTCTGCTGGCCTTGTTTTTAGTTAATAAAACTAACTTGTTCATTATCGTGTTTTCCGTTCTTGTTCCCTGTAGGATGTAGGCTAATCCATCCGGAATAAGCGACGAAAATTATTAAACTACAGAATTTTTAGGTGTAGTTAAAGTCAAGGTAATATAGAAAAGATAAATAATAATGAACATTTTATGAATTATGACGCTATCAGCTTTCTTGTTTAAAGCAAAACGTGTAAAGGTTGCTTATTTATAGCATATCGTGTCCCTTGTTTTCCTACTTTGCCCTCTTAACGCACGTGTCAACCCTCCATCCTTCGGACACTCTCCATTTAATCTCTGGTAATAAATGGTTTCATTAGGCATATTAGAATTTAAACCTTAGATAAGTATTAGGGCGAAGATTCATTTTTGTGGTATTGGAGAGAATTTCCAGTAAAATAATTTAAGTTGCATTAAATGGCAGAGTGTAATATGGACGGACAAATGTCTTAATAATTCTTCACTGTCCCAATAAATTTCATCTTTGTAAATAAATTTTAAAAGTTCAATTTTCTTTCTGGTAGTTTCAACTTAATAGATGTATCTTGCTCTCCATCACAGTATTATATCTTTTAGGATAAAATCCAACGATTAAATATTATCCATTCATCAATAATTCAGTAATATAATGATAAATCGTCGAATTCAGATTGCATCTAATCGTAATTAATTGCAGGTATGGCCGAGTTCGGATTCGCCACGAGGCGAAGCTGACGGGCAAAGTTTCGTGTTTCCCGAATTCGCCGACGACAACGTTTCGCAACACTCCACTTGTCTGGATGCCATCCATCACACGGATTCGGGCATTGAATCTACGCAAGTAAGTAGTTGTCGCTAATAAATCTTTTCGGGGAGTTTAAGTC
The DNA here is from genome assembly GCA_917834065.1 of Ceutorhynchus assimilis. Classification (NCBI taxonomy): domain Eukaryota; kingdom Metazoa; phylum Arthropoda; class Insecta; order Coleoptera; family Curculionidae; genus Ceutorhynchus; species Ceutorhynchus assimilis. Next base: position 15,549,589 of record OU892281.1, read on the forward strand.
AGCTTTACGTCACTTGTATTTGTTCGAGTTTGTTTTGGATTTACTGGAAGACCAATTTAAGATAGATTTAGATGTTGGTTTATACATATATTTTACCTTTTACCACGTAAACATTTTCAGCAAAAAGTGTATCATATACACTCAAATTGCTAACTACAAAAGGTACACACTCTTGTAGTTTGGGATTTGAAATACTACGTTGATGAGAAGTTCATGCTAAAAATAATGTAATGTTATTTGCAAATGCAGTCCACTGAAAGAATTCATTTGAATGAACATATTTCATTTTGGCAAACACAAAAATGTGAATAATACGATAACAAAGCTCGTGTTTTACATCATTGTTTGCCAAATCAAATGTTTCGTTTGAATTTTCGGATACAATGGTGTTTTTTTTTTTTGCAGGCGCTATTCTCGAGTAATTTTGATTTCATGTAAACTTGACCTATTTGGACCAATTTGTGATTCATTAATTATAATATTTACTTATATCTAAATAGCATCAAGAAAACTCTTTCATATTTTACCGCTTCTTATAAATAAACCTTCATTAAACTCACTTCCAAACGTTCAATAATCCTATTTTAAGATATTTTTAATTTATATTAATTAACGTCTGTAATGTGAAGCCTACTTTAATCATAAAAGCGACATGTGTAAAAAGTTTTTCAATATTATTTAATCAATGTTTTCAAATTAAAACAAATCCACATAATATGTGAGCTCAAAATCAATTACCTCCATAAGCAATAACTAGCTAAATTAAAGTTAACTTTTTTATATTAAAACAAAAACCAGTCAATTGCAAATATACGCCAAATCGATTTCACCCAGCCACATTCCAGTTCAAACGGATTAAATTTCAATATTTGTGTTTGCTTACCATATCGCCAATTCGAAATTACTGTTCTATTATTCCGAACACCGCAAAGCTGCAAAGAGTGGCTTCATACAGTCTGAACAGGATTAAATGATGTTGATTCGAACATAAAAATGAAACATAAAACTTCGTTTGAGCCTAAAGCACGTTTTCGGCTTTCAAAAAAAAAAAAATGCAAATTTGAAATTTAATGAATATTACCGTTAACATCCGATCTAGTTATTTGCCAGCGGCGCCTGGTGGTTTTACTCATTGTGGCGAAAATTCAATTTTAACTTTTAAACTCGATTAATCTGCCTACTGTCACTTTCTGCCTAAAGTTTTCTAGTTTAATGGAAATTAACTGGACTTTTTTTTCACTGGTGTACATAATTTTTAGGAAGAATAACATAATATCATCATTATTATCGAGAAATTTTTTTTTTTGATGAGAAAATTTTGGATTGATTTTCTCCGCTTTTCTAAATTACAGCAAAAATTGCTGTTTAATATTGAATCCTCCTTGTCTTAGATGGCGCCACGATCAAATTTCGACCGTCGTATCATTATTATCTATACAATGAATTGTGCCAATGATTATTGGATTGGTAAATTACGGTTTATCATTATGTTAAATTGTGTTATTGTCTCATTGTTTGATATGTTAATAATGCTGGTATAGTGTTTGACGGGTGAATTATTTGGGTTGATTGATTTTCCATTATTGCGTGAGCTGTGTTGCAATTCAACTAAATAAGTGTAGAGTTCAAGTGAGTCTTGAGCCAAGAATTTTAAGTCATTCAATGTCTTGACTCGAGAACCTTTAGTGTGGAGTCTTGACTTCATGGTTTATCTGTATTTGGTTAGGAGTTTTCAATTTTAAGTTCTGAGTCTTTTGATATCCTCAGTCAATAAGTTTTGGTATGGACTCTTCTTCAGAGCTATCAAAATATAAGAAAACCTACTTTTTTGATGCGAAAAATGTTTAGTCTTAAGCTTTCATCAAGGAGCTTCAGTATTGATTACACACTTGAGAAGAGGTCATCCTTAGCTCGTCATCCAGCCTAGCGATTCAACGGCGATGACGTCGCTGATTAGCCTAATCTGGCTCTACGTACCGGCAAAAGAGCAGTGCAGTCAGTGTAGTCTCCTCTACTTGATTACAAGCCCTACACAAGAGTGTGGTACTGAGATGCAACCTAAACAAATGCTTGTTTAACTGACAGTGGCCAGTCAAAATGCCCGTTATAAGGCGTAGCCTTTTCCTGGTCAACGACAGCTTTTGGCTCGTTGCAGCTTCATCTGAATAGCTTAGCAGTTCTTGGATAAATTGCAGCCAATCGTATCGTCCCAGCGCTTTTTGAAAAGGGTATGGGAGCGTTTTTTTATCATAACTTTGGATGCCGACATGGTCAGCCCCATGAAGGGCTCCGTTCCAGAAGGCTCTAGCCTAGCAGACCCCCTGGCTAGAGCATCGGCTGCCCGATTGCTGTGATCATGTTCTTTGATTCAGCCGTATAGTTGATCGACGCCTCTGTGAGTGTACTTCTGCACTTGGTTCTATTCCAATAGTGCGGAAGTGCATCATTGTGGTTAAAACGACCTCCTTGACAGGGGCGTCAAACATAGAATTACTTCCAAAGCTCTAGTTGGTGTGGTTTTCATTGCATCAGTTCTGTTGATGCATGTCATTCTTTGAACGTGGTCTTGTTTTCGGCTTATAGTAGTCTGTTTGGCCTTATGTCCCTAGACAATAGCCCCATAGGTCTGATGATGGTTGTGTAGATCCACATAACTATTTTGGGGGAGAACCCCCAGGTCTTCCCAATAGTACGTCTACACCTCTGGTCTACACTGTTCATAGGCGATTTATGCTCTATATTCTCTTAACAATATAAAAGTTCCATGTTAGTTTGCAATCGAGTGTCACTCCTAGATATTTGACCTCGACGGCAAAACTTAGTTCGGTGTTTAAGAGTCTGGGTGCTGTCGGAAGTACCAGTTTCCTCTCTCTTGTGAATAGGACCATTTCAGTCTTTTTGCGGTTGATGGCGAGTATGTATTCTCGAATTTACCTCTATGCAAGATGACTATGTCATCTGCGTAAGCTATTGTGTAGTAGTTGTCATTGCTTAGGCGAACAATGACGCTGTCCAGAACCATGTTCCACAGGAGAGGTGATAGCACACCTCCCTGCGGGCAGCCTCCTGCGACGATTCCTTAAATGTTGACGTTTTGCACACTTATTTATACAATTCTTTTGGAAAGCATATTGAATATCCATCCGGTAACAGTTTCCGGAGTATTCCTTTCTGTTAGCGAGTGGCTATCTTTTTGAAAGGTGGTTTTGTCGAAGGCCCCCTCAATATCGATGAAAACCCCGAGAGTGGACTCTCTGTTGTCCAGCGATTTTTCCACTCGCCCGGCAACCAGGTAGAGGGCTGTGTTCGTTGATCTCCCGGGGGTATATGCGTTTTGATTAGGGTGGAGTGGATTGGTTGACAACACTTCATCCCTTATGTACCTTTCGTATAGCCTTTCCATTGTTTTTAGAGAAAATGATGAGAGGCTAATGGGGCGATATGCTTCGGGAGCTGGTGGAGTCCATCCTCCCTGATTTAGGTAGGAAAACCATTTTAGCTTCTCTCCAAGCCTTGGGTATGTATCTCCTGAACATCCCTACCAGGTGCGGGAAAAGTGGCACCAGACCCCACTGAAGTAGGGCTGGATAGATGCCCTCAGGTCCTGGTACTTTGAAGGCGGAGAAGCCTGAGATTGCCCAACCTATTTTTTCTCGTATATTTTCTGATTCGCTAGTTGCAAATTAGCTACAGAGGTTATGTATGTTACCTGCGTCTGATCCTCCACAACGGTGGTTCTGTGGAGTTAGGATAGTGTGTTGCTAGTAGTAGTAGCTCTGTGCTTTCTTGAAGTTGTAACCCCTTTTGTTAATGAATTAACTATGGGTCCATAATATGCTCAGCTTAGCTCAGTAAATAATTAGGTTTGGGTCAATTATGTATAAAGTCTGATTTAAACGCCACTGAATTTTATACATAAAAAATTTAATCTGTATAAAGGTTGTCGCTCACTGGAGCGCAGCGCACGGCAGCGCGGCGAAGAGGACTTTTTAGATACATTGTTTTAAACGGGAGGACGCTCACTTTTCGGAAGCGCACCGATCGGCATACTCCCATTTAAAACAATGTATTTTAAAAAGTCCTCTACGCCGCGCTTCCGTACGCTGCGCTCCAGTGAGCGTCAGCCTTTAGATGGAATATCAAAATGCTAAACTAAATAAAAAAATTTAATCAGTGATTAATATTTAATTCTAAGTGATTCTGAAATCTACATTAATAAAAAATATTTGCTCAATAAGAAAATATCAAGTCAATAGCAATATTTATCGTCACAATTTAAAGTAATTCTAAAATCTACATTAATAAAAAATATTTGCTCAACAAGAAAATGTCAAGCCAATAGCCATATTCTTGACAAATAAAACCTAGGCTTAAAAAAATTTATTATTACCAAGTTAAGCGAAAACGGATTTCCAAATTAAATATTTAATTGGAAAGAGATACCATTTAATTTATGAATCCTAAAAACACCTAAAACATGTTACAGTAGAGAGTTAAAAAATATATTATATATGGGACAGGGTAATAAAGAATTGATCAATTTTCCATGGCCACCGTTTTACATGATAACTTACACATATTTCAGGGTTCTCAGGGGAACATCTACAATATATGGCATTTAGAAATCAATTCAAGTAACAAAAATGAAATAATAAACATGTAGGTAATAATTAAAATAGAAAAGAATAGAAATTACACTCACTTCATTGTCAAGAATGGGGCATTATAATTTTACAATCAATCAAATTAAATTTCCACCAGGGATCTTTTAGTCTTCCATGTTTAGGTTATGCAAATATCATAATTTGAAATGGGTAAATAAAGGGACTTTAAATTAAATGTAGTAGAATGGAATGTTACCCATTACGCTTCATTTGTTCGGTGAGATACTTCCAGAGACGGATCGAGAGGAGGCCTGTAGATTTGGAAAATCGCCCTTCAAACGAAATCGTGGCGGTTCGCCTTTGCACCTTTTTCTACTAGCAAGTGACAGGATTGTCAGAGTGGCCCAACATGGACACACGTGAAAGTTTTCTTCTGGGAAGGAAAAAAACAGCCTCGAAAACAGCCAATTTGTATCTTCAACGGAAAGGGAAACCAACTCCACGAAAGACCCTAACATAATAGAAATATTTCCTTAAATAAGGATCGCTTTTGGATGGATTAAAAACTTACCACGTTGTGTGGGGTCGGATAAAAACTGAATTTACAGGAAAATCACAATACTTTTTGGAATGCTTATTCCGGTAATCGACTAAAGATCACTTTCGGCAACTTAATTTCGAAAAAGAAATGCCCAATGGCAGTAATCGGTACTCGGTAAGGATACTTTTTTTTTTGTTTTTTTTTTTTAAAGGATCCAATAATTATGGCGGCCAGTTGGTTCAGCAACCGAACTGGAAAAGGGACTCCCTCAATTTTCTCTTCGAGAATAAATAGCTTTCACATGACAGTAGTAAAAGGAAAACTGTCAACCTGTCGACTCTCAGCTAAAGTCTGTTTTTTTTTTAAGATAAAAGTCAAAATGACATTGTGTTGGCAATGCAATGTAAAATTAATTGTTAATGACTTCAAATTTTTTATGTAGAGAAGGCTTGTGTTGCCAACATAGTTACTAAATTTTTGACTTGGGGAATTATCTTTAAAAAAAAACAGACTTTATGTAAAAATTACTACGTTCGAAAACTATAAACGAGGTTAAAGAGTAACGAAGCACCGAGTCGAACAGATCAAGATAATATAAAAGAAAGCGCCTATGTCCTCTCGAAGGCTTGACCGATAAAATAATACATTCAGCCGGCAAAAGATGCCGCCATATGGCTGAATAATTATATAAAATTTAAAATGTAATAATGGGTCTTTATTAAGAGCTTTCTGAAGTCTCGCTGCTTCCGTATAGTTTTCGATTTCGTTGCAGTATGTCCTCCAGGCATCTCTTTGTTTTTGTCGTACGACTTTTTTCTACTGGTTGAGTTGGTACTTATAAAGGTTCCAGTCCTCAAGTAGTTTGGTGGTTTTAGCTTTATTGAAAGCTTTTTTTATTGTCGCCCTGAGGTGTTCCAGTTTCTGACACCACCATCTGGTATTACCAGAGTTTTGGAACATCCTCAGTGGGCTCGACAGCTTATAGGACTTTATGATGGCAGCTTTATTAGGTTTGAGGGATTTTAGCGAAGGGGGGTGTTGAAATATACGCTAAAATCTGCTTATACCGGTTTGGTAATATTTATGTTATAAGTATGTTGAAATAGTTTAATCCTTGCTTTGCACTCTGTCAACTAAAATTAATCTGAAGAAGTATCTGCAGTTTTAAATAGTATTTTTCTATTTTGGTGTCATATCGAAGTCTTTTCGACACTAAAAGTAGTTTCGAAAAGAAGCTCTTTGTGACACTCCTTTTTTACTTATCGGAGGTTGGTAACCCTGGCTGACTGATGGCCATCGAACTGTCATTCGCGATTTTATAATAGAAGATTTCTATAATTTGGCATGTAGTGTCACCAACCTAAATATATGAAATCGAAATATGAGAATAAAATTTCCAAAAAAAATTTGTTTTTTCTCAATCAAGCAATACCAAAATAGAAAAAATAGTATAAAATATTCGTTTCATAAGACATTTTATCGCACTCGCCCTTTAGAAAACTCGCCTCCGGCTCGTTTTCTAATATAGGGCTCGTGCGTTAAAATTACGTCTTATGAAACTTGTATTTTAATGTACTATTATAAAATCAAATCCTTGATAATATTGAATAGAGATGATTCAGTTTAGAGTTATCAGAATCTTCTCTTTTTCAGGTCTCACCATTACCGCCGCCGATTCCAACGTCTCCAATCGCTTCGCCGACTCCTAGTCTTCGACGTCCCAGCACCTCCTTACTTCATCCGGACCATGCCAGACTGTTCAGGTTGTACAACATATCCTCGCCGGAGCAAACCTCCATGGAGGACATATCGGAACCGCAACAAATCTTAAACAACCATCAAGCGTCCTTGTCATCTTCCACTACGTCTTCACTGACATCAATTGCAGCAGGTGAATTAATTATAGCTAAATGTGTATCGTATCTTACTGAGCCAAGTAGGTAACTACTAATTTTTTTTTACAATATTGGATTACAAAATAAATGAGAGTACTGTCAAATTTTTAAAATCCAGTTGCCATTGGCGTAAAATCTCATTGTCCTTCATCGCTTTGTTATTGAACCAAAAAATAATTGGTATTAATTGCCACTCTCTTAACGAACGGAAATTGAACCAAAACTGGCAGTAAATCTCGTTGCAGTTTGAAAACACCCGAGACTGCGAAACAAACAGTCGTAAAATCCAAATCAAGCATGTTCAATAAAAAACGCATTTTGCCGATGAAATACGGCTGATGACTGAATAAACCCTGAACAAACGCTTAAAAATGAACATCGAAGCGGACAGAATAATTTGTTTTTATTTATTCCTTCGCTTTGATGGCTGTAAATAATAATGTCTTGATTGTTATCTTCATTTGTGCACGCAATTATTGGATCGTTTTAAGGTCAAGGTTTGTTGAAACTTCAGAGACATTGAACAAATCCTAATAATTAAAACATGAATTCAAATTCCAGGTTTAATTTTATACAAAAAATCAATACCACGAGGCGATTTGTGACTGGAAGTGAAGCGAAAGATGTCATTAAAAGTTTCTAACCAGTTTGAAATAGGAAATCGTAATAAATTGGAAACTACAAAGATTGAGGCTTAGAGATTTCTTCATTGGGTTATAATATACAAAATTCACTATAAGATATTCTCTTTGCTAGGAGTATAATTCACTCAATATATACATACAACACATAAACACCATCACCTTCACCATATAACTAATAAATAGAGTAATTACTTTGGCAAACTTCTCACTAGTATATTATTCATTTTCAGGTGTGATGCAATGCAATTCGCTAGCCAGCAACTCTTCAGACAGCAGACGTAGATCCTCCTCAATGACAGCAAGGTACTCACTCTTCGACGCTCTAGATCTAGAGTACGCCCTTTTGCGTGCCGCCGCTAGAGGCAGCGTAGGCCCTTACTCTCTCAGCGAAAGCATACACAAACTGACTTTCACTCAAAGTCTAGCTTTCCCAGCTCTGGCCAGAGGACTGGCCGGGAAACGTCGACGATCGCACCAAAACAGTACGGCGAGACCTTTGGACACTGCCGACAGCGGTTTGAACGCTTTCGCTAAAGTGATAACGGTGCTAGTGCTGGTACTAGTAAGCGTACTTGTGTTCGCTGTAGTGTACAAGTTTGTGAGGACGTGAGGGTTGCTTCTTGCTCCGGGCGGGGCAAAAAACAATAAGTTTATTTTAGCTAGGAATTCGAGTGCATATCGTGGAAGCGAGGGATTTACGTAAAGAGTCTATTGAATATTAGGACAAAAAAACTTGGAATCAAAACAAAAATAAAACCAAAGTTCCTTTTAAGAAGCGGAATTGTTTGTCTTAATATTAAATAAACACGGATTTGATTGAATATACATAAAGCTATTTTAATAATGTGATGCTTTGTTGTAAACTATATTAATTTGTAATATCTATATATGGTCCAAAATTGATTGGGCTCAACTTTGTGATAGTTATATAAGGAATACAACTTTTTAACAAGTATTATTGATCTACAGGATGGCACTTAATTGGGAATACTCTTTGTATTTTTTTCAAGTTGAAACACAATAGTACATTAAAATACAAGTTTCATAAGACGTCATTTTATCGCACGAGCCCTATATTAGAAAACGAGCCGGAGGCGAGTTTTCTAAAGGACGAGTGCGATAAAATGTCTTATGAAACGATTATTTTATACTATTTTTTCTATTTTGGTATTGTTTAATTAAAAAAACCAAATTTTTCTTGGAAATTTTATTCTCATATTTCGTTTTCATATATTTAGGTTGGTAACACTACATGCCAAATATAGAAATCTTCTATTATAAAATCGCGAATGACAGTTCGATGGCCATCAGTCAGCCAGTGTTACCAACCTCCGATAAGTAAAAAAGGAGTGTCACAAAGAGCTTCTTTTCGAAACTAGTTTTAGTGTCGAAAAGACTTCGATATAACACCAAAATAGAAAAAAAGAGTATTGGTACGATTATCGTTCATCCACGATTAATTAATCAGTATTGAATATCAAAAAAAGTATTTTTAAAACTGCTATAGGTAGATATATTTCAATTGGGTTTGTTTTATAACATTTGTGTTGCTTCAAATAATTCATAAAATTTTATTATTTCCCCTGCTCTACTTATACAAGCACAAGAAGCGCACATTTATAATTTTTGTAATAAGGATGTTGTTATATTTTTTTATGCTCACAATACTATTAATATAAACTTCTAATTATTGTAATATTTGTATTTTAAGAAAAAAAATTGTTATTAATGGTATAAATGTATCTATTTATTATTATCAAAAAAATAAGTTGTAAATAAAGAAAATATTCTCTTTTACTATACTAATTTTGCTGCGTTATTACCAATTCATCAAATATAAATTATCCCACATTGCAAAATGGGTAATACAAACAAAGAGTTTTCGATTCCAGGATATCCACTATCCTAATTTGATGATTAAAACTGTTATTTAGGTACCTAATTATTTCTAAATTGAAACTGGTATCGATTTCCAATATTTACTGTGGTCAAATTTTCGTAGTATCTTTGTTTTGTAACATTGCAGTATTACCAAATTATAAAATAAATTTCTTTCCATTATTAAATAATTAATTTCATCACGAAATGTATTTTCTCTACATGGTAACAAATTTTAATAAAAATACCTTTTTACTTAATTATTATATACATTATGATATCGAAGTCCTGTGCAGTCCCAAAGTCAGACACATGTTCAGACTCTATCATGTTTGAGTAAAATAAATCTACCTGTTCTATTCACTCACAACGAATAAGTTTGGTATAGTAAAAAGTAGTGTTCCTCCGATGACGGAGGAACACGGAAGAGAACACTTCGTCCTCAATGCGGTATGCTTCACAATTGGGCCACCCTGCGAGTTAGGAAAAGTCATGTCATAGATATGTCATGTCGTATGGTCTTTAAAATAAACCTTGTGGGTTTATAGCTCAGAGGAATAAAAAACTATAGAGTGAGCATACCAATCATAAATCCCTTATTTTTTGTATGCCATTGACAACGCCCATTCTAAGCCAAAATTTCCCTAAATTTAGGGAAAAATGTATTTTTTCTTAAATGATTTCAACGCCGCTTTGCTGGAAAGCTTTCCACCTGCTTTACCCCACCTGAGTGATCATAGGCGTGCGGAAGGAAGGTTAAATGGTGAAAATATTTTTATTTAGTGACAAAAATTAAGCAAATTAAATAAAAATGTTCTGCTTCATTAGCAGAAACATGGAAACTAAACAGATTCTGGGTAACTTTTGATCAATAAATCTTTTTGATACAGATCTTAGGAATTAGGTCTACTATCTGAAATGAAATAAATACAGCAGTGTTAGATCAATCAAATTCATGTTACATTACAAAATATTACAAAAAAAGGGGCCGGTGCGTCTGGTTCTGAGACAACATTCTTCAATATTTGTTCCTCAGTTTCTGAAACTGTTGAGGTAGTTGATGAGGACTGAGAGAGCACTGTCAGGCATTTGGAAGTACTCGGAGCATAAAAAATTCTAAAAAGAAAAAATTATAATGGAGCAATCCCTTGATTTAAGAAGTAGGTAGGCGCATACATGTATACCACTGACTCTCCTTCATCTCAAAACCGAATAAAATCCTATGTAGCATCCTATACATAAATGAAAAATACGAACCCTCCAGAAACAACTTTCTTGTCAAACACATGACTCTCTCGATTAACGATTTCAACCACAGGCTTGGAGGAACATCAGGATCCATGAGGTACACTCAGTTTTTGGAATCTAAAACGATTTAATAGGTGTTTCTGCCCTACCTGACAAATATTGAATTTTGAGCTTGGAAACTGAACTAGTTAAAATCACATAACCTTCTTAATCAGGAGAATATTTTGTATCTTCTTTTTGGATTATAAAATCATTCCAATTCATTTTTTTGTAGTCTGCATAATATAAGCAATATTTTTTGTTATCACAAACTAACATCTACTTACACTACTTTTGTTTTTGGAGAAGACTGGAGACTCTGTGACTGAAGAGTCTGAGCTGAGGTCTGAACTAGAAATTAATGTAGCTAATATGTACAAATTATATCAAATATTAAATAACCAACTTACTTTGAAGTATTGAAAGCATTGGAAACAGGTGAAGAATCCGAACCAGATATTACCTCGGCCTAGTGCATATATCATTGAGGTTAAAATGATCTGAGCAAACATCAGCGATTTTGGGTAGTCGCTTATTTTCTAATCCTAGAAGGCAAATCCATATACGCCTGCGCTCTGGATTTGTTCGAATCCTACAAAGACGCATATTTAACTTTAATCAAGCATAAGGATTATTATATTATTCTGCTCGGATTTTCCCCATAGAAGTTCATAGAAAAAATTATTGAAATTAACAACTGGTAACTCAAAGATTACAAGCTTCAAAAAATACATTATACCTTTCAGTAATGTAATATGTATGTTTTTATTTATCTGATATATTATCAATAGTAATATAACTAGTGCAATGGAAATTATTGATCATTTTTGGGAAATTTGCCCGAATGCATTTTTAGTTGAAAAAGAGCACGAGTGCACGTAGTGCACGAGTGCCTTTTTCAGTTGAAAACGCATGAGTGCAAATTTGTCGAAAATTATAAATATATTTCCATTGCACGAGTTGTATTTAATGAGAGAATTTCATAAATCAAAAATTTAAATTTTTTGTCAAAAAATATCAAAACACCAGTTTTCGCACCAGTTAGTATGCAATTATCTGATAATTTGCACTAGTGCAAATTATCGCGTAATCACAATCTGATTGGATCAAATAAACAATCAAAACATGTCAATTTATTGTTGGAGTACCAGTTTTGACAGATGTATGAAATTCTCTCATCAATCCAAATAATTTCCTCAATCTTGGAACAAATTTGATATTTTTCTGGCGAAGTAGGTACATTATATCCTATTCTACGCCACTGCTTTGCTATCATAATATAACCCCTACTTACCTAGGAAATGAAATTTCCGGGTTCAAATAATCCAATTTTTCACACATTTGACACTGTCTAACTATATTGCTGTATAATATTAGTCTTAAAACACACAAATAATTCACTTTCCAAACATAAAATATCAGAAAAACCTCACAAAAACGATTTCACGATGCTTTCTAACAAAAGGCAACAAGGCACAATCAAACTGACGTTAACTGTCAGCTTTGACGCCGTTTTACTATGCGATGTTGTCACGTTGAAAAATAAATAAGGATACTTGAATAATAACAATATTTTCTAAGCTCCTTTTTTACTAAAACAAACAACTTGAAATTATCAAAAATCTGCATTGAGGAGTTTTTCTAGTTACTCAGTTTATTTGCACTTTTATCAAATTTGAAAAGGTATTTTTTCCCTATTTATTTGACGAGAAGTCCAATAAAGGTTTTTTCCAAAATATAATCGGCAACATGTTGATTCGTCTAGGATGGCGTTTTGACTTGATCGTTTAGACTATGCTTTCTCACTGGCACCTCGTCAAAATGTAAATAACGGCGTCTATTGTTTTTTATTCCTATGAGGTTTATAGTCTTTGTAGTCTGTTTTCTGGCCTTGAAATAAAGACCTGCGTCCATAGTAAACATTTTAATGTTTTATTGTCAAAACATTAAGTAAATACATAGCATACCACACCGCCTCTGAAGATGTCTACCGCAGCAGTAGACGAAACGTTAGGTAGATATACTTATGAACCACTGCATTATAGCCCGGAAAATACTTTTTTACTAGATTTGACCGGTCGTGAAAGCCTTCATTCTTTGAGTTTGGTATAGTTACTTTTTCCAAAAATTTCACAATCCTTTGTTGAATTTTAAGTTTTCAGTAGAGCTTTTGGAGTCACAAGTCTTCAAAATATTAAAGATTGCTATTTTAGTATTAATTATTGGCTATCGGTATCTTGAGTATTGACTTTTAAGTCTTTAGTATCAAGTAGTAAGCCGTGAATTTTTATTTTTAACTATTAATTACTTATTGAGTCAGTAGAGTGTTTTCACAGCTATCAGACATACCCACCTCTACCACGTAAAACCCCCCTCCAGCACAGCCATCGTACCACTACCCACCTCCACTGTAAAACTTCCGTGAAGTACCTGAGCACTTTTTTGACTCAAGTGCCCCCAACCATCAATACCCACCTCTTGTACGTAAATGGTTGACCAGATTCACAAATTTTAGGGTTGGCCCGGGTCAAATTCCCAAAATTTCAGATCAAAAGCGCCGATTTTCCCACAATATCGAAAAAGTTCCCACGCTATCGAAAAAGTTCCCACGGTTGGCCCGGGTCAAATTCCCAAAATTTCATATCAAAAGCGCCGATTTTCCTACGGTATCAAAAAAGTTTCCACGCTCAAGAGCCTTCAGCTATCAAACCAATACCCACCTCTACTACGTTAAAAAGCTTCTACTCTGAAGAGGTACCATATCCCTTCACTTTCTTGAAAACTAAAGAATACCTAAACAATTCCTGCATTTGTATCGTGAATTTTGGAGTTGGCCCGGCTCAAATCCTCAAAATTTCAGTTTTGCGGTTCTCAATATTTTTGAGTGGAAGCAAGTGGTGAAAAACCTTGCTAATTTATTGATACATCTTCGAAAAATATGGTTTGATTTTTCATTGAAACACCATAAAACAATAAATCAAGTTATCGTTTTATTAAAAAATATATACAAATTGGAATTTTGAAAATCTTTTTTCTTTCCTGTTGCCTGAATTTTTTTTGCTCACTGCTCATTTTTGACGGGGGACAACGGATTATGGGTTGGATACAACATCTGATTCTGGGTTATTGCTATCTACCAGAAAGTCCTTATCTCAAGAATCGTCGATGGTAGGGTTTTTTTGTTTGAATATATTTATATGTTTATTATGTCTGATATGCTCGACTAATTTAGTTGAACTTTTGGATAAATGGGAAAAGTTACTAATGAGTTACAAAAACAACCAACTTCATTAAAATCAGTGATAAGCCAGCATTTTTTAAAATCCACTCAAGAATTGTGCTTTGTGATCTTCGAAAAATATGTTTTGATTTTTTATAATACCCAATGAAACAATAAATTAAGTCACTATTATTTTATTAAAAAATTCGCAATCTCTCTCTTTCTTCTTGTCTAAAGTTCTTTTTCGCTTTTTAAAGTTCCCACGCTCAAGAGCATTCAGCTATCAAACCAATACCTACCTCTACTAAGTTTAAAAGCTTTTACTCTGAAGAGGTACCATATCCCTTCACTTTCATGAAAACTAAAGAATATTTAAACAATTCCTGCATTTTTATTCGTCAATAGTGTTTCAAACTCCATGGGATGCAGAAGCTCTTGAAAGGATTCAAAATTAAAAGCAGACCGTTATTGTTAAAGGACCCTATCAAAGTTATATTTCAAAAATGGAAGTAGAGTTATTGACAACCACCAACACTGAAAAAACTCAAAACTGAATTGTTGTTCCTCTATAGACAATGTTCTAGCTCATATGAATGATGAAAAATTACTCTCAGATTTTACAAGCGAATAACTATTGAAATTTCCGTTGGATTATTTATTGAAACATGCAAAGTCCTTTGAACTTTTGGATGCATGGGGTAAGTTACCAACGAGTTACAAAAATAATCTGTTACTGCAAATTAAGTTACGATGTTTCATCCATTTCAATAGAGATGAATGGAAAACTCATTTTGATGGTCCACCAGATTCACAAGCAAAATGTTATTATTGTAATAAAATTATTTTATCCAATTATGTATGAATATTTTAAATAAAGCCAAGTCGTTTAAAAAATTATTGCATTTTCTTTGCAAACTTTAAGACCAGACAACCTTCAAAACATCATGAGAATCTAAAGTGCACTGACCACAAAATAACTATGATATAATTAAAATACCTATCCCATAACGCGTAAATATTTTCTACAGACACCAACCACTTATCTATATTGAGCGACTTTTCAAATTCGTTAAAACATGTAAAAATGCGAATGAGAATTGATAGCATGCAGAGTTTAAATTTTTAAAACCAGATCTACTTACTGCTTCCACTCAAAAATATCGAGAACCGCAAAACTGAAATTTTGGGGATTTGAGCCGGGCCAACTCCAAAATTCACGAATACAAATGCAGGAATTGTTTAGGTTTTCTTTAGTTTTCAAGAAAGTGAAGGGATATGGTACCTCTTCAGAGTAGAAGCTTTTTAACGTAGTAGAGGTGGGTATTGGTTTGATAGCTGAAGGCTCTTGAGGGTGGGAACTTTTTTGATACCGTCGGAAAATCGGCGCCTTTGATCTGAAATTTTGGGAATTTGACCCGAGCCAACCGTGGGAACTTTTTCGATAGCATGGGAACTTTTTCGATATCGAGGGAAAATCGGCGCCTTTTATCTGAAATCTTGGGAATTTGACCCGGGCCAACCCCAAAATTTGTGAATCAGGTGAACCATTTACGTAGAAGAGGTGGGTATTGATGGCTGGGGGCACTTGAGTCAAAAAAGTGCTAAGGAGCTTCACGGAAGGGGGTTTACAGTGGAGGTGGGTAGTGGTATGATGGCTGTGCTGAAGGGGGGTTTTACGTGGTAGAAGTGGGTATGTGGTCTGATAGCTTTGAAAACACTCTACTTGAGTCCTAGGTGTTTGAAATCTTGACTCTTGTTCAATATTGAGCTTCTCCAAATTACGACCTTTGAGAATTTCGAGCTAACTCAACTCAACCAAACTCAATAGCCTATTTTTTGTAAATTTAATTTAATTTTTCCGATTAACTTTCCAATATTTGAGGAAAAAGGCTAGTCCTTACAAAGTTTTACCATCTTTCATTGTTTAAGCACAGCATGTTCAAGTTTCATCAAATTTCAAACTTTTTCCCTAGATGTCTCGTTAATTTTCAGGTTTCAGCCTTGATCAAAATTGAAAATCAATAAAGTTTTTCAGTAAATCAATGAAATGTAGTTACTGAAATTTCCTTACTAGATGGCGCTGTTCTTATTGAACCGAGCTCAAATAAATAGCTTTATTATTGATTGATTGAAACTTCTGCAAGAAAATCTAACTTTCTCTACAATTGGATAAGTTTTTTAAAAGAAACTCAATATGTAACTATATGTTTATTACCAACTAACATCGTTTATCACTAATATCTATAAGGAATGATGAAGAAAAATAGAATTTTAGGTAATATCAATTTAAAAAATGAGTAAATTTAAAACAGAAAATTTGAGCAGCAGCAAAATACTTTATGACGAAAACTGGAGTAAGACTGACTTTAGTCTAAAATACATTCTTGACTAAATGTGCTTAATATAAATTAAACAAGATCGGGGGTTACCTATAATCATACAAATTTTTGGTCATTAGCCTTTAATAATTTTTTACATTGCATATATCTCTGATTAAGCCTTATATCGGTTCAAAGCTGACTAAAAAAAAATAATTTCAAATAACTGGAAATAGAGTTATATAAAAATATAATGATATGTAAAATGTGAAATATTTGTCTATTCAAAAACTTACTCGATAGGGATGATTGTATAGAAGAATTTCTGTTGCACAATATGTATATCATATGATTATCAATTATGCAACAAATTTGAATAATTTAGATAATTATGTATAGGGTTTACGAAATTATACATGCATTACTAAATAAATAGATCTAGAAATTTTTAATTTCCAGGATGATTAGGGGCATAAGGGCCAAATTATGGACCAACTGGTAAGTGTCTGGTTGTTACCTAACAGTTAGTTCTTATTCTCTACATGTAGTGCATAGAAAGTACCTGCTAGGTAACAACCAGACGTTTACCAGTCGGTCCATAATTTGGCCCTAAGGAAAATTGTATGATCATATGCACATATTGGCTTCATAAATATTTTCCAAATAAATGTACAATTTCCTCTAAATTTTTTTTTACAAAATATTTATAGATACGCTATCATTTAATGACTAGTGATATTGTTCTAAAGTTAAACTCTCACAACCTAAGTCTTCTTTTCTACTCTCTAAAACTAATCTGAAAAATAAATGAACTAGAAGAAAAACCATAAGCTGTAGTATCAAAACTTAATTAAAGTGCGTTCATTGTTTCCTAGATTCTTAAAATTAAATGTGCGATATTGAAAATAGTTTGTTTTTTTTGGCAAATATATTAGGACAGAAGAAGAAGCTATCCGAAGGCAACTGGAAAGCTTTACGAGAGTCGGAGATAAGATGACACCAAAGCAACATTCTTTCAATTATCCAGCTATTATTATATCTCCGACTTTTTTATAGTAATCCAAGTGCCTTATTGTTTCATCCAATAAAAATAAACAATAAAATTCAAAAACAATTCTCAACCGTCACACGAACTCAAGAGTAACGTGGCCTCATTGGAGTCTTTAATCTCTAAATCCCTCTTCGAGCTCATTTCCGAATTTTCCGTTTCCAAAATGAAAACCTCATCGTCCGCCTTTTCCGAACATTCAATAACAGTTTTCTCAGAAGTTTTCTCTTCGGATTTTGACGTTAAACTGTCGCGCGACTCGTCCTCTTCATTGACAGTTTCCATTGCGGTCAATATCGGCGACACCGGAGCTGTCGGAGGTGTTATCCTACCACTTCTACCCAACAGGTAATAAGTCATCAGCTGACCTTTGCCTTTAACAGCTACAAGCCCACGTTGCTCGAACTGATAGCCGAAAGCTTGCAAAATTTGACAAGTCTCTTCTGTGACCTAAAATTTTACAGTAAAACAATATTGCTCCAACAAAAATCCTTACCTGTATGCATCCAGCTTTTCCGGTACTTTCCATCCTGGACGCCACGTTGACAGTGTTGCCCCAAATATCGTAGTGCGGCTTTCGGGCTCCGATAACTCCAGCGGTGATCGGGCCGTGATTGATGCCCAGCTTCAGTACAAAATGATTGAAGGATTGTTCGTTAATGCTTTGTAGAGCTTTTTTCAGGTCTAGGGCGAACTCTACTAGGAGAGACAGGTGGGCCCATCGAATTTGGACAGGATCTTCTGGCTAGAATTTGAAGTTTTGTAAAAGTTAGTTGGCATATTTTGGATAAGGAAATGTAATGAGAAACTATTAAAATTGACATCATTTTATTTAGTAGTTGAAACAAATTCAAATAAATATTTTCGTTGATAAATTCTGCTGATGAGTTATACTATTTTATGGAGTTGATTTCAACTTTCCTCCTGGCTTCTGAGGCACTTTGGATTCAATTAGGATAATTTCTTCTCAATTCTGAAGCGCTGTGGAAGTACCTACATAGATCTCGACTCTCCTGTTTCCTGCAACACTGTGGAGTGAACTCAGATAATTTGGAAAACTTTTTCTGGCTTCTGAGTCACTTCAGATGAATTCTCCTAGATTCTGGAGAACCTCAAGAGCTGTGGAGACACTTAAGAATACTTTTCCTCGCTTCTGAAGTGATGTGATGTGAATCTGGACTCTCCTAGCTTTTAAAGGACTATGAATTTGCTCTGGAATAATTCTGCTAACTTCTGAAACTCTGTAAAGTATATTTGGATCAATTCTCTCAACTTCTGGAGTAAATTTTCGCTTTCCTAGTTCCTCAAAAGTCACGGAATCGCTTTGAATGACCTTTTCTCTCTTCTAGAGTGCAATGGATTGGATTTGAATTTTCCTGGCATCTGGGGCGATGTCTATTTCATTCGCTTTTGAAAAAATTCCTCTGGCTTTTCGAGCATTGTAGACTCTGTTAACTTCTTTGATGAAATAGAGCCGTTTTTTTTCTAGCTTCTAAAGCGTTTTGAAGTTGATTTTGGCTTTACTGGTTCCTTAAGAGCCCTGGAATCACTGTAGGGAAGTTCTTCTTGCTTCTAAAGCAGTGTGGAGTAAATTTAGACTGTCCTGGCTTTAAATTTGTTCTGTTTATGCTTTAGAATATCTCTCCTGTCTTCTACAGCATTTTGAAGTGAACTTGGATAATCTGGGAAAAAATTTCTGGCTTCTGGAAAGCTGGAGAGATGCTTTCAGAGAAATTCTCTTGGCAATTCTCAAGAACTGAAAAACTTTCCCTGATTTCTGGACTGGAGTGCTCTGGAGTAGATTTGGATAAATTTTACTGGCTTCTGGAGTAGATTTTCGCTTTACCCTATCATAACTTTCAAGGTTCTTGGGCATAATTCTCCTGGCTTCTGGAATGCTGTGGAGCCTATTTGGATAAGTTCTACTGGCTTCTGGAACACTGTATTGCCTAAGATGAAATTTTCTTAGATTCTGGAGCGCTATACACTCTCCTGGCTTCTGGCACGATTTAATGACAATTTAGATAAATTCTTATGGCTTCTGGAGCAGTGTCGAATAAATTTAGACTGTCTTGACCTTAAAGTTGTTGTGTATTTGCTCTGGAATATTGCTCTTGGCTTTTTGAACTCTTGTGAAGTATATTTGGCTAAATTCTTTGGAGTAGATTTTCACTTTCAAAGTTATTCAAAAGCCGTGGAGTAACTTTACATACCTTCTCCTCTCTTCTAAAGTGCAATGGATTGGATTTCGACTTTCCTGGCTTTCAAGGCGCTGTCTATTTCCTTTGAATGAATTCTCCTGGTTCTGGAACGCCGTAGAGTGAATTTGGATAAATTATTCCCTGTTCTGGGATGCTGCAGAATCGCTCTAGGAAAAAATCTTCTGGCTTCTTGAGCATTGTAAACTCTAGGGCACTGTGAAGTTCCTCAACATCTGCTTGAATAAGCGAAAGGAACCACCCTCTGAGTACCACTTTACTAGCCCATTGGCTACCCCTTAGTACCGGGCTTGCGAGAATCGACAAAGTCGAAGATCTCTAACCCTTTAAGCCTTCAACGATTCGCTGAAAGTACCCTGTGGTTTCTTGTTGTTTTCCCATTGGTTCTTAAGTTTATCCAACCTTCCCCATTCAAACTGCCTTTCCCTTTTCTAACTACGTATACTTTCTATTTTTATTTCCTAATTTCTAACCTAGTCGAGTAAATAAAATATTTAAAAGTTCCCTAATTTCTAACCTAATTATCAAGGGTGTGAAGTGAATTAAACTATCCTCTATTAATTTAATAATAAAATAATTGAGTAATCAGTCCGATCTTAACCTACCTATATCTTAATTATAACTAAGCATTTGACTAGCTTACAATTAACATTTTACCCAAGTAATAACCCTTGATAATTATATTGTTACACAATTTGTTTTTATATCTTAAAAATCCAGCTCATGTAATCATTGCTTCGCTCCACACACACATGCTTCGAATATAATTCTTTCCAGCAACGGTATCAGTTACCTGACATCTGGGCTCGTCATAAAACGTGGGTATTCAGAAGATTATTCTTGAATAAATTATTACGACCACATGGGATCTGGTTCAGTCGACAAATTAGTTTAAAGTTTAGTGTTTATCTAGGAAAACATAAATTTTGCCTATACATTTGTCAATTTCCGGTAACAGCAATAATAATCTTGAAGCTATAAAATTTGATACTTTTCTTGGTTTCAAGTGATTTTTACCCTGGAACAGATTAGGTCGTTCGCAGAACTCCATGTGTTTGTAAGTCCCATTTTAACTATCTATAGAAATAAAACTTTTTCCCACAAAAGATAAACTTGAATCGAGATTATTAAATTACTATTGATTTTGTTACAGTTGTTCTGTTTATGCTTTGAGATATTTCTCTTGTCTTCTACACCGCTTTGGAATGAACTTGGATAATCTGGAAAACCTTTTCTGGCTTCTGGAAAGCTGAAGATTTGCTCAGAAAAATTCTCCTGGCGATCCTCAAGAGCTAAAAAAAATTTCCTGGTTTCTGAACTAGAGTGCTCTGGAGTAGATTTTCGCTTTCCCAGTTCCTCAAGAGCAGCTTCTGAAGTCTTGTAGAGTAGATTTGAACTCTCATGGCTTTCGGAGTACTGTGTATCTACTCTGGCATAATTCTCCTGGCTTTTGGAACGCTGTAAAGTCTATTTGGATAAATTCTACTTGCCTCTGGGACAGTGTAGAATTGCATAAGATGAAATTCTCTTGGATTCTGGAGCGCTGTAGACTCTCCTGGCTTCTGCCCCGAATTATTGGCACTGGAATGCTGCAGAATGGCTCTAGGAAAAATTCTTCTGGCTTCTTGAGCACTGTAGACTCTAGGGCACTGTGAAGTTGATTCCGCTATTCTTGGTTTCTCAAGAGCTAAAGTCCATTTAGAAAACTTTTTTGCCTTCTGGAGCAGTTTGGGATAGATTTTGTCTCTAGACTTCAAGTTCCATATTACAGAAAATCTGTTGATATCAGAATAGAACAGGCAACCAAATCGATATACCAATTTCCCAGAAAAAAGTGTCTGTCACGTTCAAATTTATACAACATAAATCACTTGATAAAACCATAATTTCCTGTCATAAACAACAAAACCAATGAGTTATAGCTCGACTATACAAGTTCTACATCATAAACTATTTATTCAGCAATATATCCCGAAACATCAATCGTCCCTAAAGGCTTAACAACACACAGGGAATTAAATAGACGGACCGTTTGAATTATTTGCACGATAAATCTTTACCTTTATTTGTCTTGAGGGATTAAGGCCGCTGGCCGCCATGTAGGTCGAGCCGATTGTCTTGATTTTTATTACGTCTTGGTATTTGGGAAGTTCTAGCAACTGGAAGTAAGTAATTTAAGTTGAGATAAAAGTAAATTGAAAAAGTACTTACGGCGTCAAAATCGGATATTACTTCGTTTAGGAACCTCAAACATTCTAGACCTTGATTATTTACAGTTTCTTCAGAATAGAAATCTGAAATAAAAATAGTAGTAAGTGGATAGAGAACTCGACCAATCCTCACCTGAAAAATTAGGCATCGAAGCGAACAAAACTCCGACCTCTTCGTAACTTTGCGAATATAGTTCGTCGTGGTTCCGGTTCCTGCTGCTCATAAAGTGAGCGGCGACGTGAGGCGGCAAAATGTTGTAAACCAGGGCTTCGTTTCTGCGTTTCAAATCTTCTGCGCAGTCACGTTGCTCTTCAATTTCCGAACGCCATAGAAACAGGACTCTTAAGACTTGTTCCATCTAGTATGCAACTCATAATAAGAGTATGTTTGAGTATTTATTGTCAAGTACTTACATGTCGTGCTAGAAATGCCAAGGCAACAGTCGCTGTAATTAAAAGGCCTGAAATTGTGTAAGGCTCTGTGAAGAAACTAAAAAATAATACAAGATAATAATTTTGCAACTAAACTATAGTCTATTACCTCATCCTTCTAGCAACTTCGCAGTCTAACGAATTTCCCACATAAAATACATTAACGCAACACTGACAGACGGTGATAAGCACCATCAGGAAAGTCTTCCACAAATAGGGTAAACAGGCCGGCAGGGCTGTGGCGATTAGAATTAACACAACGAAATAGCTGAAGTAGGAAGGATACAGACAAGCTCCGTTAATTTCTTTGGTCGTCGTGCAATTTTCTTCGAGATCGATTTTCACGCAGGACATCTAGAGTAAGGAATTTGTAGAGTTTTTACTAGAAAATAACTCAAAGTTTACCGTATCCAAAGTGTTGATTAGTCCTAGTTTTATTATGCACAGGGTGGCTAATATCATTCTTCTTATCATTGATTCTTTGTAGGCCTTACAGCAATTTGACTAAAAATTAAAGCAATTTAAATCAATCTAAATTGAATCAGTTTGAAATATTTGGCAATGTGCTCCTAACTTTCTTCTATGTACATCAAAAGTTTCAATCCAAAACTGATACTCTTATTTGCAGGACTTAGTGCATTGGGTACTCTCACTGGAGGTGCGTCTGCAATAGCAAACACTGTTGTAAAAGCATGAAATGCACGACAAAAGTTACAAGAACATAGCCAATCGAAAACTATGAAAGAAATTGAGAAAAATGGTGCAACATTATTAATTCTTACCACTCCTGGAAATTCTTCAATTATTGCCATAGTCACTAACGCAAAAAATAACAAGTTTTCTAAAAAGTAGTTGGTATCTAATGTAATATCGCTAAAACAAAACAACAATTATTATAAAATTGAATAAATAAAGCAATCAAAATTACCTTGGTAAGACTATAAATATACAGGCTGCTATTGCTAACCTTATCACAATAAACATAATTAAAATTATACTCGACGAGCTTTCTATGTGATGATGATATGATTTTTCTTTTTGCGGGTCCACAAAGGATAAGGTAACGTATTTTGTGTTTTTGGCCAATTCCCTAAAAAAGCAGAATTCTATAATCTTCAACGATATTTGAATCATCATACTTACATGTGACCATCTCTATTAACTAACTCTTTTCTCAATCTAGTTTTGAATTCTGCAGAATCTTCTCTGGATCTTACTGGTTCTGTACCCTGAAAATAATTGTCAACAATAATATTTCATTCGTTTTTACTTACATTTATCTCCTCTTTTATGGTTTTCAATTCTGAAATGACACAGCTATCAGCATCAGGAATTATAGTAGTTGTATCTCCGTTTTGTACTTCTGTTGTTTGCGGTTCGAACTAAAAAAAATTATAAACTTTAATATAAAATAGAAATAGAGAACAGTATTTCAAGATAAAAGAAATTTGCATTTTAATAAGTCAAAAGTTAACACTGGAAGCTCTATTATTATGAATTGCTATAAAGAAAAAGAATTTTCAAATTATGCATTTCGTGCTCTTGTCATGCATATTTTATGGAAGAATAAAGAAACCAGCTTCTTTCTAAAATTAAATCCAACCAATTGATTTTGCCTTTATATGTAATGTGGCGGCTCAGAGCCTGCGTTACAAGGTTACATTGGAAATTTTGTTTTTCAGGTTAAGGAGTGAGGTGAGAATCAATTTATTATTCAAAAAACCACAGGAAAATCATCTTAATTTAAATTCGTCTCGCCTTTGACTATACAAACCAATCTCACTCTATTAAACGATTCGACCTTTCCTTTTCAAGAAAATCGAGAATGAAAATTTTCATTCGTCCACTTACCGGTTTGAGGACTTTCCCGATAAAATAGGTTTTCAGTCCGGCAATCCTCAGAGCCTCGTCTCGTTTCTCGCCGAATGCCGGTTCAACTTCGAACTCGCCATTCAAAAAGGATAATGTGGTCGCTGAAATGTGAACACGACTGAAAAATAGAGAGAAAATCGAATCAGAACTTTTGTCGTTGGATTTTTTTTTTTTTAATACAATGCAATTTGTTTTGAGCACAAATCTGCATCCAAACAACGTTTTTCCCATAAATTAGCATCAGTGATAGGTTGTTGATTGTAACTGAATGTATCTATTTGAAAGTTTCACAATGCTAAACTAAGTTGTTTTTGCAAATGTCGCTCGTGCATACAAACTCTGGTTAAATAAATTTCAATTTTCTCTATCCGTGAGGGGCTTTTCAGTACAAAATGTTTGCCCCAGTTTCTGTGTGTGGTGCAAAGGGTTTACGAGTGTTCGCATTGTGCTAACTTTTAGGAGGGCTTTTCAATTTTTTTAAATTTCATTTGCTGTATTCAGTCAGCTCGTTGACAATGCTGGAAACTGATCCATATTGACGACTGGCTGACCTCGAAGAAAGTAGTCCACTATGAAAAATTCAAATGAGCTATAAACACCTTTGACCTATATAAGTCAACACGGACAGATGGGATCTATCCCATAATGTTACAAAACGGAACTGAGCTTGCAAACAGGATACCTTGTAACATTCTAAGAAGTAGCCTAGCGTTTGGCTATACAGTGTGTCCCAAATTGGTGGTGAATGCATTAAGATATAGGAAACTATAACAGGTACCGAGGAAGGTTAAATGGGAAAAGTTTTAGACAATTATGTTAGACGTTTAATAGCGTTTGCAGATTGAGTCTATAGCTATCCACATTTTTTAGATATTTAGAAAAAACTGAAAAGTTAGTTTTTTGAAAATGGTCTGTAAATCTTTTAGTTTTTAAAATTTCTCAAATCTTTTTAAGCAACTCTTTGTGCAGAATACGCATGTGCGATTACATTTTTTTAGCACGTTTCGGTTTTTGGGAACCATCATCAGCTCCATTATTTCTTATAGCCGCCCTATTGGATTTTTATACCATAAAATAGAGTGAAAAAATACAAAATCAATGATATAATACCCTAGACCAAAATAATTAATTTTGACCATAGAAAATACGTTTTTATGTTTCGATCAACTTGGCAACGTCGCATTACAGAATATTTATTATAAGGAAGCAAATTAATTTTATTTTGAACCATATAATATGTAATTTTCACTTTTCTTACTGGTATGAAGGTTCGAAAATGTATAAAGTGACAGTTCTCCTGTCACTTTCGGCCTGGAGAACTCACTTTCGGCCTGATAAAATTGTTCTTTCACACCTAAACACGAATCCAGGTGCAATGTTTGTATTTAGAAGTAGATGTCACATGTGCTTATATTGTTGAAATGTCATAGGATGTCAATGTCGGTGTCAGAGTGTCAGTAGGAATTCCAATTTTGTCATATTTTTACCTTTTTTTTTTTTCAATAATTAATGGTTCAAAATAAAATAATATACATATTTCGGTGGAAAGTTTATATATTGGAATATTGTCTCGAGAATTGGTTGGCCTCGGCGCTTCGCACCTCGGTCAATAAAGTCTGTTTTTTTTTAAAGATAAAAGTCAAAATGACATTATGTTGACAATTGATTGAGGTTAGACTGCTTGAATGTAAACATCATATAATGGTGCACTCCAGACAAAATATGTTTTTATAGGCGCCGGTCACAAATTCCCCTAGCGGCAGTTTTCAAAAGAATTTGTATAATAAACAATTGGGCTTTTGACAGAAGCCCAATATAGTCTTAAGGCCGGGATAGACGTTCCGTCATGTCCATCAACTCACTTGCGCAAACTTAAATTGAATGGCAGAACTGATTCCTTATTTGACTCCTAACTATTCAGTCTTCAGCTTTGTGGTGGATACATTTTATCTTTTGGAAAATGCTTCATTGCTGGTCAAGAGGTTATATAGTTTATGGAGACGCTTAGCTTCGAGATAAATTAAACCTCGAGACAGCAATGAAGTTTCCGTCGAGGTTTGTATACAATTTTATCTTCAATCCCTCAATTTCTGAGGCAAAAGATTTTAGGGTACAAAATAATAGTGTAAATTGACCTTAGAAAAAATCAACATTCACTTTTTTTTTTGTCAATGTCGTCAATTTTGACAAAAAAAAATAAACAGGAAAATCGGGACGGAATCGCATTTTCCCGTCCGTGACAGGCATATACATTGCCGACCTGAAAAAATGTAAAAGCACAGAAATGTGACACTGTCAAGATTTTGAAAAGTCTGTAATGTCAACATTACATATACGGTTGAAAATAAATTGTATATTACATGCGGAGGTGGAAAGTGTTTCAATATATGTGAACACTTTCCACCGAAATATGTACCTATACTATTTTATTTTGAACCATGAACTATTGAAAAAAATAAGGTAAAAATATGACAAAAATTAAATTTCGACTGACACTCTGACACCGACATTAATATCTTATGAAATTTCAACAATAAACACATGTGAAATCTACTTCTAAATACAAACATTGCACCCGGATTCGTGTTTAGGTGTGAGAGAACAATTTTTATTTACAATCATACATGTAATGTTGACTTTACTGACTTTTAAAAAGTTCGAAAATGTCACTTTTTTGACTTTTACTTTCGGCCCACGGGTCGAAAGTTTACTTTCGACCCGTGGGCCGAAAGTAAATGAAATTGTCAATTATTGTATTTTTTAGTTTTAATTCAAATAAAAATTTCAAAATTCGAATGATTGTAAATAAAATAGTATACATACCTCGGTGAAAAGTTTCATTACTGTCTCGAGATTTTAGTTAGACCTCGGCTGTGCCTCGGTCTAACTAAAATCTCTCGACAGTAATGAAACACTTTCCACCTCGGTATGTAATATACTATATCAGGCTAAAAGTGAGTTCTCCGGGCCGAAAGTGACAGGAGAACTATCACTTTCGGCCTGCTTTAAAGTAAACAAAAGTAAAGTAACATTTTCGAACCTTCAAACCAGTAAGAAATGCGGAAATTACATATATGGTTCAAGATAAAATTTATTTCCAACTCCATTTTTTGAAATACAATTGAACAAAATTAAAAAAAATAATGCATACTATCGTCCATAGGTTAGAATATATTAGAATTTTGTCAAAAACCCAATTTTTTATTATACAAATTCTTATGAAAACTGCCAGTAGGGGTCGCAGATTTCAATTTGTACCGTCCCTATTGAAAGAAAAAGGTCGTAGATTATGTGAAATGCAGTGTATGTGGGGTGGGGTTGTTTATTACCACGATAGTTGCGCAAAAAAGTGTGGTGCTTCTCGAGGCATTTTAGTGAAATGTTCGAATGGCTCTAAAAGCGAGATTAATGCTGCTCAATCATCCAACGAGGGCTCAAATAAAAAGGGAAATATGACTGATTTACTCCAAATGATAACAAAACTAGAGGAATCAGTGTCTTTTATTATTGAGAAATTTGATATTCTTGCTGCTGAGAATAAAAAGTTCCTGAAGGAGCTGAAAGAGGCCAGGGGGGAAAACGATCGATTGAACAGGAAGATCAACATCTTGGAAAAAAGAATTCAAGAATTTGAAACCAAGGGATAAGCCTGCAACTTTGAAATCATTGGAACCCAAATAAACAAGTGTTGTTATATTTATAACAATCGGCCTGGAAAATGAATTTCTGGGCCTTCGAAAAAGGCGAAAATTAGATTCCAGTATGCTACGCCATAATCGAGGCGCAAATACACACACAAAAATTTTTGTTAATGAAATGCTGATATTTGTAAATAGGAATCTGTTCAACATGGCATACAAACTTAAAAAACAAAAGGAATATAGGTATTGCTGGACCAAGGATGGCAAGGAATACTTGAAAAAAAAAAAGATGAATCCTCCGCCATTTATGTTTTGAATGAAGGTATTATAAAGAACCTAGAAAATGAGCAATGAAAATACCTTAGTGCAAATTCAGAACCAATTCGACTTATCTTACTGTGACAATTCGAGCAGTTTCAATATATCTAAATGCTCAATCAGTCAAAAACAAAATATGGGATTTGGAACAGTTAGTTGACAACCTCAATATGCCAGACGCCATATTATTCACTGAAACTTGGCTCGAAACAAGTGAGGAACAAAATTATATTATTGATGAATATAATCCAGCTTTTGTGAGTAGAACTAAGAGGTGGAGGTGTGAGGATCCTAAAAAAAGTAACTATTCTTTTATCCAGCAGTACTTTGAATACAGACTGTTCCATCTTGACAGTTTTGGTGAATAACTCAGTGACCTTGGGAGTTATCTATAGACTATCATTAAAAAGATTTTGTTGATTTACTTGACGATGTTCTTAATGCATAAACCAGAAACTTATATCTTAGCGGACTTCAATGTAGACTTCCTAAATTATAATACCCAGCAAAGACTATTTTATAATACCATTACATCAAATGGTTTTAAAATATTGAACAAATCTGTGCCTACAAGAATTACAGAGCACTCTCAAACTCTTATCGATAATGTGCTATCAAATACTGATACTCTCTCCACAAACATATCTATTGTTGACCATCTTATAAGTGACAAAAGAGTGCACCTCTTACAAACTAGAAGTAATCCAGCTAAGACCCAAAATTAATACTCAAGGACCATTCTAAATAAGTCTTAATTTAGAATGCAACTTGTTGATCTCAATAGTTATGAGTGGAATGACCCCAATACTTTGTGTGATGAAATAATCAGAATTTACTCAAATAACATCACAATAAAAACATTTAAAGACAGATTTCGCAAAAAAGTGCCCCTTGGTTTAACGTACACCTGCATGAACTAGCGCAGGTTAGAGGCTACCATTATAAAAGATCCAAAAAATTCCCAAACAGTGAATTTCTGCGTCAGGCTTACAAAACAGCTCAAAGCATCCTAAGACAGGAAGTGAATAATGTAAAAAAGTATATTTTTCTACACAACTTGAAGCTAATGGTGAAAGTAAAAAATGGATGGGAAACGACAATACCAGAGATCGAATATCAAAATAAGTCATATAAATATGACAAAGGTGTCTGCAATGCGCTCAATTGCTACTTCGCTGAGATTGGACAGTCCCTAGCGCAAAAAGTACACACTCACAGCCGCCACAATTAACTCCAGAAGAGTTCATTGTCATTTGGAAACCAGTCTCAAATAATGATATATCAGAGATTATTGATCGTATGAAAAGGGACGCCGCACCTGAAATCGATAGGTAATATCAGTATGAAGACTCTTAAACAATTCAAGAATGAATTCATCCCAATTTTATGCAGACTTGTTAATTCAACAATTACCACCACAAGCATACCAAATTCACTCAAGAGAGCGAAAATTGTACCACTTTTCAAAACTGGAAATACTGAAAAACCAAGCAACTATCGACCAATCTCTATCCTTTCCGCACTGTCCAAAATATTGGAAGCCTGTTTCAACGATCAACTTGTGCACTTCCTTGAATCTTCTAACGCCTTTTTCAAATAGTATGGTTTCAGGAACAACTCAAGTACAATTCCGGCAGCTACAGATATCTATGGTCTATTTTTTCCCAACATAGATTTTGATATTCTCAACTTTGAAACATAAACAATACCTCTTGGCTCTTTGGTCGCAAAATGAGGTGTTCCTGCAGGTTGACATCAGTTTTAAAATGCATACCGTGCAAATGGCATCTTGCGACCAATAAGCGGCATTGTTTTTGCTTCGAATTTGACAATGTCAAAATCTATCTTGGGAAAAAATAGACTGTAGTCACCTATATCTATTCAAGGGTAGACAAGGGTAATAGCTGTGTTTTTGTTCCACTTCAAAAGGCTTTTGATACTGTTGATCACAGTATATTAATTTAGAGCAGTATAGAGCAGTATTAGAGCAGAATGGCGTGACAGGAATGGCACTAGCTTGGTTGAGGGAATAATAAATGACTGTTAATAATGCACTAATCACTCCAGCTGAAGTCAGATGTGAAGTACCACAAGGATCTATCCTAGGACCGACTCTCTTCTTGGTGTACATAAACTCTCTAACAAAACTTGCTCTAAGATCTGCCATATATCTGTACGCCGACGACACCTGCCTGGTATACTCTGGAAGAGACCTGAACTTGGTTCAAGCAACCATAGAACAAGATCTAACAACCATTAATAAATGGCTATGTTTCCACAAACTCTCACTTAAGTCGAAAAAATGTAGCGATATGATTATTTCCAACAATGCTACTTGGCAAAACGTTACCCTAAATCTAGGCCAATTCAACTTCAAGAAAGAACTGTGTACTTGGTTTACTCATCGATTATAGGCTTACATGGGAACCTCACATATTCAAAGTCTGCAAAAAGACAGCATCCGCTGTAGGGATTTTTGGTAGAGTTGCCAGGTACATCAACACATCGCAACGTAAAATGATATATCATTCGCTGATTCACTCTCATTTATCATATCTCACTTTAATTTGGGGCAACACCTCAAACATCCATCTCAAACCCCTCATGGTTTTACAAAACAGAGCTATAAAGAAAATATTCCAGCTTCCATTGCTGCATCCAACGTCTAGCCTTTACAATCCTTATCACATCCTTAGTATAAAGTCCCTGTACATCTTTCAAATATTTACTTTCATCCACAACTGCTTGATATCAAATATTCACTCCAACCTTACTTTCACTCCAACAAATACAATCCACAACTATAGCACCAGACAAAGAAATACCCTAAGACCAGAAGCAATGAGAACAACTAGAGGACAAAGAAGTGTGTTTTCCAGGACCTTGCTTACCTCAACAGACTTCCTAAGGTACTCAGAGACTGCCCAAGAGTCGGTGCCTTCAAGAAGAAGTTAAAGTCTATACTATTTAATAATTTTTTTGAATAATCGAGGACTCAAATGTGTATTTTATATATGAATTCTGTATGTATGGATTGCCATTTTGGGGATGTTGCAGCCAGTATCTTTTTGAATCAGTGTTTAAACTACAAAAACGGGCAATCCGATTTATTGCTCGCGTTTCACCACGGGAACACTGTAGGCCACTATTTGTTAAGTATAGGATCCTCACTCTTCCATGTCTTTTTATTCTCGAGTCAGTAAGCCTTATTCATAAGAATATCTCTTGTTTTCCGGCACGCCAAACTACCCATCTGACGAGACAAAGTAATCATCTGTCGCTTCCTATTCCACATTCCTCTCTTGTACAGAACTCTATCATTTACAAGAGTGTAAAACTTTATAATCACCTTCCAGCAACTTTGAAGTTGTGAAGTGAAAAGTTAAAAATTATCTTACTTACCCAAGCATTCTATACTGTTAATGAATTTCTGGACTTGGTATTTTGAACGTAATAAATTTAACCAGCTTTTGCAGCCTAGAATTATCGTGGGCGGGGCACTTTGTCCTGGGTGTTTATTTTATTTTCCTATCAGAGCACTACTGTACTGTTTGTTCATGTTTTATCTTATTTCTTAATGTTTCTGTCAAGATCTGACCCCCTAGTTATTTAGTTATTATTGATTTTAATATTTTACAACAGTTTGTTGTTTGTTCTTGTATTGTTTCTTCTCTGTGTGACTTATCACTTGTTTATAGTTTTTTTAAACTCATTTATTAACTGTTAAAATTTAAAAATATGTATGTGTATTTACTGTGACAAGCATTATAGTTAGATGGTTTAGATTTTAGATTTAAGCATTAGCTTTGTCCATAATGATTATTGTATCTTTTGACAATAAAGCATGCTACTACTACTATAATATGTATTTTTATTTATTTATTTTTGTCTGTAAGGACTTTCACTATTATAATATATTAAATAGCTGTAAGCTCCAGGTCTAATAATAATTTAAGTAGCGACTTATTTATATATCTCTCTCTCTTTCCTATTCTTTTCTGGAAAAAAAAAATCTAAAGAAGTTATGCCAGGAGACCGAGCTGGCCAAAAACTGGACCGGGATTAGCAATTAACGTCTCTCTAAATGTATCATGCAAAAATTCCTGAACTTCTCGGGTAATATGAGCACGGCAAACGTCTTGTTGGAACCAATCCATACAGGGTTCTAATGATACCAATAACACAGATCCCAATAATGCCGCACCACACATTAAACCCGAAACGAACTTGCAACCTTGGCTGATCTCTCAATTTTGAATTTTCTGTTCACTAAAAGTGGAAATTGTGACGATTAAATACTCCACAATTACTAAATCTAGTCTCATTGGACCATACAACATAATTTGGAATAG
Organism: Ceutorhynchus assimilis; assembly: GCA_917834065.1. NCBI lineage: Eukaryota > Metazoa > Arthropoda > Insecta > Coleoptera > Curculionidae > Ceutorhynchus > Ceutorhynchus assimilis. Next base: position 15,582,068 of record OU892281.1, read on the forward strand.
CTGGATCTGCGTTGCGTTCATTAATGTACCAGTTACAAAACTCGAGCCTCCATCCTCCTTAGATAGTCATCTCCTCGAAGGCCCTGCACTAGATATTTTATGTTGCTTCAAGACTCTATGAATAGTCGACTTAGGTATGTGAAGTTTTCTACCAGCTACTCGGTTTGAAGATGTCGGATTTTCATTGAAATTTTCAATAACAGCATCACGCCTGAAGCGCAGTTCGATATGGTTTGGTTTCAACAAGACGGTTGCCCTGCTCATAATACCTAAGAAATTCAGGAATTTTTGCAAGAGAGACAATTGCTAATCGCGGTCCAGTTCCTTGGCCAGCTTGGTCTCCTGACATCACTCCTTTAGATTTTTATTGTTTTCATTTGTATTTATATATTAATAATTTACTTTCTTATACTAAATGTTCTGTAATGCGACGTTGCCAAGTTCATCAAAACATAGAAACGTTTTTTCTATGGCCAAAATTTATTATTTGGGTCAAGTGTATTATATCATTAATTTTGTATTTTTTTCACTCTATTTTACGGTATGAAAATCCAGTATGGCGGCTACAAGAAATATTGAAGTTGATGATGGTTCCAGAAAACCGAAACGTGCTAAAAAAAATCTAATCGCACATGTGTATTCTGAACAAAAAGTTGCTTTGAAAGTGTTTTCACAGATTTTCAAAAAATCAACTTTTCAGTTTTTTCTAAATATCTCAAAAATGTGAATAGCTAGACTCAATCTACAAATTCTATTGAACGTCTAACATAATTTTCTAAAACTTTTCCCATTTAACCTCCCTCGTATCTGTTATAGTTTCCTATATGCTAATACATGTATCACCAATTTGATACGCACTGTATACCAAAGGCCTAGCTAGGCGCATTGGGGTATCGTTCATACCAAAACCTAGAAAAATAGGAAAGGACACGGCGAAGTCCCTAAGACCCATTAGTCTTACATCATTTGAGCTTAAGACACTGGAAAAACTTATGAATAGGCACATTAGGGACGGTGTAGTCACACCACTACACTCAGACCAATATGCGTATCGGACAAGGATGTCAACAGAAACAGCGCTTCACCAGCTGGTCAGCATAGTGGAGACTACACTGGCAAACAAAGAGGTGATGCTGGGTTCCTTCTTGGCTATAGAGGGAGCTTTTGACAATAGTTCCTTCGATTCAATAACCAGATCTAACTGGGTGCTGTTTCATTATTGACTGACCTGTACAACCTCGTACAAGGCACAAAAATACTGGAGTGGTTGGAATAAACCACACAGGCTAAGTACAATAAGCCTTCTCAAGCTTTTGAGAAAATAAGTCGGAAAGGCCTGGAACAAGGAAAAAAAATCCATATTGACCAATCTTGTCGGTCGAAAAATAACCTCAGATCAGTTCACTCATGATTAACGACTCAAAGGAAAATCACTTACCCGGCTAAGCCGCTGCTCTCCATCTTATTAGCCAGTTCCACGTCTTTGGAATAAACGTCGAACTGCCACTGGCGCTGCCCTAAAACGCCGGCCAAAACTGCCCCCGTGTGAATTCCCACCCTCATGTCCACCGGAGAGTTGGCCGTTTGCTGAACGTATCTGAAAAGGAGATGGACGAGCGTGCACTTAAACTCCAAAAAAAATTACATAAAAGACCAACGTTTTAGGCTTAGTTCTAGTCCATGTTGGACTTATAAATGAATTTTGCTCTTTTGCAAAGGAATAAGAAATGAGGGATTTACATAGGCTTGATTTTTCAAATGTGGTTTTTGCTGGTTGGTAATAATATATGACCACTTTGACTTTGAAGCTAAACTCCAATATTTAATATCTTTATTTTTTTCATGAAAGTCTTATAATATCTAAAAGTCTATTCTCACAAGAGTCTCTGACAGTTTGCAAACTCTTGTGAGAATAGACCTAAATTCTACAGTTCATACATACTTGATTGCTTTTACCATAGACAATCCCATATGTACGCAAAGAACAGCATGATCCGGTCGTTCAATTGGTGCTCCGCTAATACAATAATAACAATCGCCCAAAATCTTAATTCTCAATTGCTGATATTTCTAAAATTAACATTCATTAATTATTACTGAAACTAATTAAAATTTCCCGTTGTTGTTACCTCAGCTAATTTGTCGAACCTGGCGAACAGTTCGTTGAGCATTTTGACTAATTCTTGAGCTGAATAGGTGGACGAAATGGCTGTAAATCCCACGATGTCGGCGTAAAGAATGCTGAAACAGAACAGAAAATTTCATCTTTTGTAATAGAATCCCATTGTTTCTGTGAACCAGTGAAACTTGGATTTTATGCTTAACGTTTTTATTGTCTTACTTATGTGAGGACAAAATAAGATGCAGGTTTTTATGTGGATTTTTTGAACGCTTGATTTAATATTTTCTCGTCACAGAACACGATGCTTTATGAAAATTTTATTTAATATAAAAATGTGTAGAACTAAGCCATGAATTTCAATTGCCCATCAACATGCTGAAATTGAGGCATCCCTGGCAGATTTCATTATTTTATGTAGGATTTATTAGAATGCCTTCAACAAATTTTCTGGTTCAATTTTTATAAATAGAAAATTTAATTTGTATTTACATTTTTTTATTGGTTTTATCATAAAAGCTGTAATTTTCAATATTCGAATACTTTGTGCGTCCAACATAATTTCACAATTTCATTGAATACGATACATAGGTATTTTATTATTACATATTTTGAATGTTATCCCTATTTATTAAGTTTTTCTTGAAAATTCAAAAACAATTTTAATCTTATAAATGGGTGGCATTTTAGAAGGATTGACTAATCGAGAACAAGAAGAGAAAGAGGGCTTTAAGAAATTTTTTTTTGGTTTAAACTATTTCATAAAAATTTATGAAACATTATTGGACAGTTAACAGGATGAGAACCATCCATGTGAATGCATATTCAAGTAAAAAGAAATGTTCAAATCCCCTCTTGGTCGCGTTAAAAATGCATAAATCAAAAAACAAGGATTTTTTTTATCTAAAACGAGCATCGCCTTTGAAAAAGCTCCAATAAATAAATCACTCTTTTTTTTTCATTTTTTGCGGACGACCTAAATACGCTACTGGTCGTAATTTCTACGGATCTGCATATTTTCACCTGGCGCAAACGAATTTCAGAGGAAAATAGACTGGGGGTTAGAAAACATAATCCAATTAAGTCAATTTTTGTTTGGAAAAAGTCTTACTCTATAATTTTTATTCGAGTTCGAAATAAATTCTGGATAGCTCTACGTATGTCGGAATTATCTTTAGGATTCTGGGGAAGTCTTTTCTTGAAGTAGCTATGGCCTATATGGCAAATGATGGCTCTCCAAGAAAAATTTCCAGTTGAGATCACACCACCTGTGAAAGTTAATGTTAGAGAGAGCAAGAATGATCATGAGCCATTTTCTCTCCAACTTTCGTAGATCTTTTCAAAAACATGCAGCAACATATTGCAGACATAATAAATTGCAGTGACTGTTTTAAAACGACAAATAATAATTAAGCTCACCTGACGTTTTCGTGTCGGCTCATGTAAATTTTCTTGAACTGACTGTCTGCCTGGTCTAAATCTTGTCTCATTTGCACTGCAACGTGCTCGGGCAAAACGGAAAGTAACAAACGTTCCTGAAAAGAAAAAAAAATACCATTTTTCAATAGAAGTTTAATTTACCTGCTGCTAAATTCAAATATCTATTCATGCGGAATAAAAACCGAGCAATAATTATTTTCAGTTGAAATAGTAAATTGCACTTTTGTCTGGATATTCTTCAAGTAATTATAGCAATCAAAACTATGTTCCTTGCGAGTGCGCATATCCGTAAAAAAAAAAAAAAAAATGTTAAATTTCAGTTTTATATAGTTAATTAATTACTAAATTGTTGCCCATTCTTTTGTGTCAGCAAAATTGCCTCAATAATTCATCGCTGGCTCTCGGCAGCTTCATTAAACCTCCTTTATAGTCTTCGAATATTTAATCACCTTCAATTTTAGGATTAAAGCTCGAGTTTAGAGATTAAATTTTTTATCGGTGACTTTTTTTGGAACCCAATCACTTAGGATTAGCTCTGGCAATCCTATAAAGGGTTGCAGATTTAATGGAATTAAATAATAAATGGCTACAGTTAAATAATCTGGTTTTCGATTTTTTGCTTTATTGATTGGTAAAAATGCCTTATAGAAATATAATAGACTCCACAATAAGCTTATAAGTATATTGGATTCCGGAAAATAAATTGCTTTTATCAATTATTATTGTGACTTAGATTTAATTGATTTCCACTCAATAGCTGTGACATTTCTTTTATCTCAAAGCTGGCAATTCGAAGATCAATTATTTCACAAAGCTTCTTGCTTTCATCCCCTAAGCTTAACAAGCAGATTGTTACAAAAACGACCCTCCGCAACCATGGTTTCCAGTCAGCGATTCCCCTTTCATCCCTCGGGCAGACATTCTGAAGGATCAATTTGGTTCGAAAACCAGGAAGAATTGTTTAGGCACGTTCGTTTGGATATTCCAGAAAATTTTCATATAAACTGTGACTATGAGTCTAATATTATTCATAATTATATGTTTTTTTTCCCCAGTAGCTAATAAAAAAGTCTCTTGGCAAAAAAGAATCCACATTGCGATATTTAATATAAGGATTCTTTCAATTTACACATATGTAGAGATATGACTCACATTTGATCATAAAATATTTTATAGGTTTCTCATACATTACTTTCTTTTTCCTTGGAAACTCCATAAATAAACTCAGGTTTCCTTGAAATAAACTCTCATTTACTCTAAAAACATTGCCAATCATTTCAACAATAAACTGCCATCAGTTTCGGGAAGTTTAGCTAATTGAAATCAACAATATTAGTTCAAGTTACTGAGACATTTTGTTGGCATAAAGCAAAATTTAATCTCGTTAAAGATTCTCATTTAAAAATTTTCAGCTCTGATGGATTTATTGATTCTAAATAGCTCTAGGACGGTCAAAGATATAAGTGAAAACTCAGTTAACTAACCCAATAACAAGGAATTGCATTAAAAGAACAAAACCTTTAGTTATAAAAACCATTTTCAAAGTCTATAATATGTATTTAGCGTTATGTGCTGAGTGACATAGAAATTGCAACACCCAGTAAATGAAATAGTTATTTACATTACAAGTGCGTTCATGAACAATAACGAGTGTGAAAGATTAGAACGACGAGGTCGTAGACCGAGTCGTTCTAATCACACGAGTTCTGTAGTCATGTTTAAACGCACGTATGATGTACAATGTTTTATCTACAAAGCAAAAAATAAGAATGTTTTTTTTCAGTTATTTTCTTTTGTTAGTAGATGTCTACTTTCATTTCACCTTTACAGTTTTAACTTTGGCATTTGTCAAATCACCAAAAATAGTTGTGTTAATGGGTACATTCAGGCGGTCCCAGCGGCTAAGCTCAGCCACTCAACAGGGACTCTATTCTCGATACCAAGGAACAGCGTTCTCATAAGAACGATTGCTCTGTCATTGTCGTCCTGACAAAGACAGAACCTTTGTTCCAATTAGAACGCTACTCCCCTGTTTCGAGAATGAAGTTCCCGCTGAGACCGCCTGAATGTACCCATAGATTCATAACCCAGTTAAACACCACTTGTCGGCAAGAATAAAACATTGATTTAGGAACTTTATACTATTAAACTCATTTTGATTTTGAGAGAAAAAACCACGCAACAAAATTCTTCTCGTGTTTTATTTTCTATTTTAACAAAAAAAAAGAGCGTTGAAATAACAACATGGTCCTTCGAATCGAGCCAGATAACTAGTAGTGTCAAAAATAAGTATTCAAAAGCTGAAAAATCAGTGTGATTGAGGAAATATTAACAAATAATACATAATTATTTGCCAAAACTTTCCCTTAAACCCGTGGTGAAGCGGGCGACGAGTGTTACCAGTCTACCAGTGTAATAGTGGAGGCAGATAAGCGACAGTACGACCAATACTGTCTGTGAGCGATTTGATGATGCCTTTGGCGCAAACAATAATAGAGAACGTGAGTCCTCTCCTTGATATTTTTATATTTATTCCGTGAATCCTGAATGGCTTTTATTTTGTTTTATTGTAAAAATAAAAATGTCCGATTTGGGTGTGCTGAAAAGGAAGCGCGGTGTTATTAGAAGCCAGCAAACTTTCTTTAAAAAATATCTTGCAGGATTTATTAGAAATTTAACAAGTTCAGATTTAGTAAATATTGAAAAGGAAAATATTTTGGAATTAGACAGTAGATATTAAAATTATTTTGGATTTTGATTAATTCAAGCAAATGATGACAGTGCTTCGAGCATACAGTCTGGAAGTCAAGCCAATCAATCACCTCAAATTAATAATACTGGGACTTTGGGCCTAAAATTACCTTCAATAAATTTGCAAAAGTTTACAGGTGACTACAAAAATTGGCTCGAGTTTCGAGACTTATTTGACTCATTAATAAGTTCGAATTCGAGTATTTCTAACATCCAAAAGTTCCATTATTTGAGGGCATCGCTTGAGAGAGGCGCGGCGCAGGTATAAGGAGCATTGAGGTAAGTGGTGACAATTATGCTTTAGCATGGAAAACATTGTGTGATAGATTCCAAAATAAAGGAATTCTTGTGCAAAATCACGTCAAATCCTTGTTTGAATTGCCTGATATCTTCAGAGAGTGCTAGCTGAAGGTTCTAACCGATGATATTTCTAAACATCTATCTTCTTTAAAAACTTTAGGACAACCCTGTGACTCTGGGGATACTTTACTTATCCATATTTTGAGTAGCAAACTAGACAAAATAATATTTCGTGAGTGGCAACAGAAAAAGGCTAGTGGGGCCAATGAGTTGCCAACCTTTTCAGAATTTAGCAGCTTTCTCAAGAGCAGAGCGGATTTTTTTGAAAATTTGGAGTTGTCTAAAGACAAAACTAAAGATAAACCTTTTCCCAAATTGCCTTTTCATCCCTCCAAGGCTAGTCGTTCATTTGGTATTCAAGAACAGTCTTGTAACATGTGTGAGGCCAGTGGTAAGGCGTTTTAAATACATGTCCTGAATTTTTTAGTTGAGTGTGAATGATAGAATTGGAAAAGTGAAAATTTGGAGAGTGTGCTTTAATTGTTTAAAGGATAGTCATTCTTACAGTAGTTGTAATAGTAACGTTTGTCACAAGTGTAAACTAAAGCACAATACGTTACTGCATTATCGGAAAACTCCAGCTTCTAGTGGCGATGGTAGAAACGAGCAGCTGAACAATGAAAATGATTCCAGTGAAAATTTAAACATGGCAAGTGGGTGTGGCAGTGACTTTTCTCGGGATTTATCACAAACAGCTTTGATGCAGGTGGTCGATGCCAAAGGGGTTTCTCAAGTGTGTAGAGCTTTATTGGATGCAGGCAGCCAGAGCAATTTTATAACAAGTGAATGTTGTAAAAGGCTGGGTTTAGATACATTTTAGCTACCTTCTGTAGTAACAGGAGTAGGACAAGCAGTGACTGAATTGAAATATAGGTGCAAGGTGGTGATGCAGACAATAAAAAATCCCTTTGAAGCTGATCTTTCGTGTCTTGTGATTTAAAAAATAAGTGGCAAATACCCATCTTTTAATGTGGTTGAAAACCTGGCAGATCCCTGAACACCACAATCCGAGTTTTTATAGTCCTGGTGACATTGACGTTGTCATTGGCGGTAGTCTGTATCTGAATTTATTTTTCCTACGACCACATACGAAAATGACAAAATCCGCACTAGTTGGTTCTTTGGAAAGCGCTTAATATCACACGCGTGCTAAAAGTAGTTTCAATACGCGTACTGAAAGTACTTTCAGCACACGTGTGGAAAATACTGTTGACATTATTTGTGATTGACATTGACAGTTTACTTTCAATACGTGGGTTGAAAGTACTCTCAGCAAGTATGTTGAAAATGAGAAGAAATAAAATAGGAAAAAATTGGTGTAAATTGGTTTCTGATCATAGGAAAAATGGTGGTACATCACTTGTGAGAAAGCGTCTTTCATACACTCGTATTATTTTCGCACTCGGCTACCGCCTCGCGCGAAAAAACACTCTTGTGAAATTTGTCACTTTCTACACTCGTAATGTAATATACTATTGTATAGGTCAGATCCGATTGGGTGATGGACTACCAACGTTGCAAAAGACTCGACTGGGTTGGATTATTGGTGGTGAGTGGAAGTCAGGTTCTCATGAGCCGACCTTTAGGCGTAATCTTTCACAAGATTTGGATATTCAAGGCCAGTTAGCTTTTGGGAAGTAGAGAAGGTCATGAATTCAGAAAAACTTTTGTCGTCTGAGGAAAAGGAGTGTAAACATGTGTTTTCAACAACTACGAGTCGGCATGTGAATGGGCGCTTTGTAGTTCACATGCCATTTAAGAAGCCTCTAAGTGTTTTGGGTGAATCTAGGCAAACAGCTGAGAGAAGGTGTTTATCATTAGAGTCCAAGTTGATGAAGAATCCTGTGTTACGAGAAAGTTACATTTCCTTTATGACTGAGTACCGAGAGCTAGGACATATGATAGAAGTTAAGCCTTGTGAAATTGATGTGAGTTCATCTTTTTGCTTTCCCCATTTTGCAGTATGTAATCAGCAAAGTCCAACCACAAAGTTGAGGGTTGTGTTTGATGGTTCGGCGGCATCTGATAGTGATGAGTCATTGAATTGCATTCAGTATGTTGGACCAACATGGCAGGAGGATTTATTGCAACTTATATTGAGATTTCGACAGCATAATGTGGTGGTATGTGCTGACATCGTGAAGATGTATCGGCAAATTCTGGTTCATTCAAGTCAGTGGCCATTGCATCGAATTATCTAGAGATCTGACCCTTCCCATGCTTTAAAGGTATATGAATTAAGAACAGTGACTTATGGCACGTCATCTCCGCTGCGCGTCGTTCGACAAACTGCAATCGCGTGCGGAAAAGTGGTACTTTTTGCACTAGTTAAGAAATATACTATTACATTTACTGGGTGTTGTAATTTCTATGTCACATAGTATATACCTAACGCCAATGCGTTGCATTCAGATGGTTGCTATAATTAGTTTATTCACATTCACCTGTTAGCATTATTGATAAGCTGCCATGACTTTTAAAAATCTCTCCGCTTTTGTAGGCACAAATTATATTCCTAAATAATTGAAGTTAAGAATTAAACTTTAGCTTCAAATCATATCTGTATTACCTAAAGCCTTTGAAGATCCCTGCACTTCACATCATAGGTATTTATAAAACCATGATATAAATACTAAAAATTGAACAAATATGTATTTATTCCAGGTATTTTAACTTTTGAAACTACAAATCCATCAGGATCTTTCAATTAACATCAAATAAGGTAAAAAGAAATAATAATCGAACATGTATTGATTTTTGGACGTCAGAGTTGAAATGTCGTCAAGAAAATTTAGAACTTGTAATAATTATAAGTGATTGGAATGAGTCAAGTTAAATTTACTTTAAAATATTGAGATATTATTCTATGTTCCACTTTATTATGTAAGTATTAAGTGAGTTTACACATTAGCTTGATTGAATAGGCTTTTATCAATTGTTTGTCTGAAAAATTTAGTCCAAACATTATATATCCGACGTTTATAGTACAATTAAACAAACCAAACAAGAAATAAGGATCATCTACCCAAGTTCAAATTAATTTGGTTATAATTTGCAAACCTACACCGGGTCAAGGGGCAATAATTCTAAACTAGACCCTCATCACTATTAGTCAAATTTCCATTGTAAAGCAGAAATTAATATTTTAGACATATTTTAAAACAGCACATTCTTACCTGCTCTGCACTTTGTTCCTCGATAACAAGCTTAACTTCTAACGATTGTCTGGTTTCAAGAAAGGCCCTTCTTTGCTGCTTATCTTCTACCAAATAAGAAGTGAGTCCAATTATGTTCGATGTCACCAATAGGATTATGTTTGAGGCGTGCTGCAATCAATAAAAAGAGTTATATATTGAAAGGCCGGCCTATTAAATTATATACAAAGAAGCGGACTGGCAATTTAGAAAATTTTACGGCTCCATAAAAGTGGTTTTATTAGCTTCTTGCTGCTCTTTTCCGCAATATGTAGCCACTGAAACTGATATAACTAATATGTGGGTGGATAGTAAATCTTTCTTGACCTTTTATTTATAATTCGCATTTCTATATTACTTTATTACATTTTTTGAATTTATAGGCATTTGCTAATTGTAACTGTATATTTCCTGCTGAAAACTTTAGAGAAAATGCTTGATAAGTGGATTAAGGGAGAGGTGCCTTAAGACGAATCCCCTTAGTACTCATCAATATATGAAAGTCCACAGTCCTGGCTTTTGGCAACTTGGAAGCTAATATAGCCGGCTCTCTGGAACGTAAGAGCATTGCAGACTCGTGGCTTTCTTGACATAAAGGGAGATTTTAAAACTCTCCCTATGAAACATCAAAATCTAGAGGCATTTCCACCTTCATCAGATGATGGGGGAAATATAAGCTCGGAGTGAGTCACAATAGACCGCAGTAGAAGGGTCGACAACTGACAACTCACCAAAAAACCTACGTGTATAACGTTTTCACTTTCTTGATATTTTCAGTCATGAGCGGCTCATTCAAAAAGTAACTCAAACATAAACATATCCAAAAAAGTCTCATTCGTTTACCACAATTTCATCGGAAATGATTGAAGTTTATTTGTGAGACGTTCAACAATAATCCCCCTTTGCCGCAAGAAAATAATTCTCACGCTCCAAGCTCACATCTGGCGCCATTCGAAGTAATTTTCTTTACGTAACTCGTAATAAATTCATGCGACAAAGAGAGGATCGCAACTTTAATTTGAAGTTTTCGAGATAAATAATTCAATCGGAGTCTGATTTGAAGCTACATTAATTTCTACGATGGAGGTAAATATAGGTGCAAGTGCAAGTGGTTTTCTAAAACCGCACGTGCCCCCTAGCAGAATATCGATTCAATTTTATTTGAGATTCGTGACAATTGCGGCACGTGTGCGATCAATTTAATTCAAAAATAAATTGATACGATGAAAACCAATTTAAATTTATTAAGTTTGAATCTATTTCAGGTTCCGCTGTTCTATAGTTCCGCTTTGCTTTAATTAAATTAATCACTTGTTGGAACGGCAAAAAGGAAACTGCCAAAACACTCAACGGAAAAAAAAAACCGTGGCGAGTATAAAATTAAAATTCAATCAATAGGGCCGTGGAAACTTAATTGGCCGATATTTTAATTAGGATCGCTCGAATTGTTGTGCGTTGATTAAAATTGAACTTTATTTTAAGGTTAAGGTTGTTTTTTTTTTTTTAGAATCGATCATCAACATTTCACTTCAGACAAGGTATTTTCCGAACAACATCGGTTATCTTCTCGTTTCAAGACTTCTCTCTTCTAAAGACTTTTGGAACCAAAGACGCTGATTCGCTAGTTGAGAAGATTAAGAATATCGGACTCAAGAGCGGAAAAATCTCTGAGGCCGAGAAAAAAAGGCTCACGAAGTTTAGTGCTCTTCGATCAGAGTCTCAGACGCCAAAAAAAGACACCGGAGCTAAGAAGTCCAGAAATTTTCCATTAGGTACACAGACTGACTCCTATAGAGACGCGGCTAAAGGAATCCGGCTCACAGTAATAATTCACAGACGTCACCCGGACATTACACTAGATCAGAGCCAAGCTGACCTGATCCAAAACGCTGTAGTAGAGGCGATATTTGCTATACCCTCAAGTAGCAGCAGCAACCCACCGCAGTTCAACAAGACATCGTTCAGCGCAGGAATCCTATGGATGTCCGGTCCCAACCAGGAGACAGCAGACTGACAGGAGAAGCTGAGGATCTCCCAGCAAGACCAAGATTCCTCGTTTTCGTGCCAAAGACAGAAGCGACCTCAGTAGATGTCATCAAGACCCATCTTGGGATACAAAATCCAGGCCTAAAGATGGGAGAATGGCTCCTGCTGAGCCGGAAAATAGAGAAGGAAGGACAGCTCCTGGCCTTCTTTATGGATAAGAACTCGTCCAAGACCCTGGAGAGAACCCAGTTTAAAGGATAATATGAACTGGGACGCGTGACCTTCAGGACCATCGGAAAGAGGAAGGATGGCGATCAAGGTAATTCAGATCAACCTCCAGCACAGTAAGGCAGCCTCGGCGGTCCTTCCTGCTGCTATGGGGGAAGTAGATATTGCCCTGGTTCAGGATCCTTGGATTAGACACGGTGAAATTAAAGGACTGAGCAGTGCCAATGGAGAGCTGATCTACAGCAGATCCACTGTTACTCCTCGGACCTGTATATACATTGAAAAGAACGTCAATGTACTTCCCCTGACTCTTTTTTGTTCTAGAGATTTGATGGCAACCAGAATCAGGCTCATCGGGGGCAACGAGCCGAGGAATATTAATGTCGGACCGGCCTACTCACCCTACGATGACCCTGAATCAACACCAACCAGAAGTGTGGAGGACCTAGTGAGACACTATAAGACGAATGGGACACAGCTGCTCATCGGGTGTGATGCGAATGCTCACCACACAGTCTGGGGAAGTACAAACATCACCAATAGAAGTGAGTCTCTACTACAGTATATTATAGCAAACAATTTAGATATAGTAAATGTAGGAAATAAACCTACCTTTGTTAATTCAACTAGGAAGGAGGTAATCGACACTAGCTTCAAATCATATGAGTAATTACGTCAGAAACAGGTCTATAAACCTAGTAGTCCGAAGGTGGAAAAAAACTTCGGGAACTATATAATAATTAGGTGCTTTTTAGGTGCTAATTAGGGCCTCTATTTAAAAATTAGGTGCTCCTTTAGTTTTTGAGAAAATCAAAAAATAACTAAGAGACTGCTAGGTTTATAAAAGCTAGCAGTCCCCTATAGTAAAAAATATTTTTTCAAATTTTTTCTTTGTATGAGAATTAGTTGCTTTTAGGTGCTGCTAAATAGTCCTAGAAAAAATAGAATTGATTGATTATTAACTGAGTTACAGATTTTAATTCTCAATTAGAGGCCCTAATTAGCACCTAAAAATCACCTAATTATTATACAGGGTGTCCCAGGGAAAACGGTCCACCCCGATTTATTAGATTTGGGATGAGAATCTGGAAAAACGCTCGGACACGTCGATTTGTGATTCGAGGGGGAACTATTTTTCAGTTTTTTTCATCCCCGTAGCTTCAACCTCCTAGCTAGGGGGAGAAGAACCCCCCGAATTTGAATAGGGGATAGGGGTCGTGTTATGTCTCTTTTCAAAGGTCTTATGGAGTTCTTCATGACTCCAGAATTTAATTTCATTATTTTCATCCGTGGTGTACACGAGAATTGTAAATTGTAGGTATTTTTACTCGTATTTTTATTGAGGAACGTAAGTACCGCTTTTACTCCTACTAAAACAATAGTCTATTTCTAAGATTTTGACAAGCTGTCATTCCGTTACGGATGAAAATAATAAGATGAAATTCCAAGACCATAAGGAACTCGATGAGATCTTTAAAAAGAGGTATGACACGACCCCTATCCCCTATTCAAATTTGGGGGGCTACTCTCCCCCTACCTAGGGGGTTGAAGCTACGGGGATGAAACAAACGGAAAAATAGTTCCCCCTCAAATCAAACATCGACGTGTCCCAGTGTTTTTCCAGATTCTCATCCCAAATCCAATAAATCGGGGTGGACTGTTTTCCCTGGGACACCCTGTATAGATCCCGAAGTTTTTTTGCCATTCTGACACACCAACAAGTAGACGTAAAGCCAGCAGTCCCCTAATAATTAAAAAAAAATCTGTAACTCAGTTAATAATTATTCAATTCTATTTTTTCTTCGACTATTTAAGAGCACCTAAAAAGCACCTAATTCTGATACAAAAGAAAATTTTAGAAACATATTTTTCACTATAGGGGACTACTAGCTTTCATAAACCTAGCAATCCCTTAGTTTTTTTTGATTTTCTCAAAAACTAGAGGAGCACCTAATTTTTAATTGGAGGCCCTAATTAGCACCTAAAAAGCACCTAATTATTATATAGATCCCGAAGTTTTTTTGGAAATAGTTATTTTCCTAACAAGTGCGCAAAGTGTTACTTTTCCGCACGCAAACACAGTTATACGAACGACGCGAAGCGGAGTTCGGATACGTGTTTGCGTGCGGAAAAGACACTTTGCGCACGTGTTAGGAACAATTTTTTTCCTACGAGCTTCATATCAGGTAGGTAATAACAGAAATTAAAAAAAAAAACGATAATTTGTTTAATTATTTTTATTTAACTTGAAGGGAACCTATGCATTTATCAAAAAATTACATAACAAAAAAAAAAATAACAGAAAATCCTCGTCAGAGCTGTTCATCTTAAAGCGTCTAAATTTGATGAGAAAGTTTGTAGATTTTTGCATATAAATAGAGAACAAATCTGACAATGTGTCAAAGTTAATTTATATTTGGTGTTTGTATAGATGTTGGCTGATATAGAAACAGAGGAAAAATTTGTCATCATGTGTCAAAGACAGGTGCACTTATTGTTGCTTGACAATTATAATTACTTTTCGGCACTCAGTGCGGATAAGGCCTGTATCCGCACTGAGTGCGGAAAAGTAGAACTTTGAGCCCGGAAATGCGTGCGGAAAAGTACTACTTTGCGCACGCTCGTAGGAAAAATATTTTTCCTACGAGCGTGCGCAAAGTAGTACTTTTCCGCACGCATTTCGGTTCTCAAAGTTGCACTTTTCCGCACTCAGTGCGGATACAGGCCTTATCCGCACTGAGTGCCGAAAAGTAAAAATAATTGTCAAGCAACAATAAGTACACCTGTCGACTTTGACACATGATGACAAATTTTTCCTCTGTTCCTGTTCCAGCTAACATCTATACCTACAAACACCAAATTTAATTAACTTCAACACATTGTCAGATTTGTTTTCTATATATATGCATCTACAAACTATCTCATCAAATTTATAGCATTTTCCATTTGTCGAAACAGGGCAAAAAAATGTATCCTTATCCTTACATGTTACATGCTTTTAGAAAAAGATGCGGATGCACTCAGTGCGGCACTGATGACAAATGGAAATCGCCATTAAACGCTTTAAGATGAAGAGCTCTGACGATGATTTTCTGTTATATTTTTTTTTTGTTATGTAATTTTTTGATAAATGCATAGGTTCCCTTCAAGTTAATTAAAAATAATTAAACAAATTATCGTTTTTTTTTTAAATTTTTGTTGTTACCTACCTGATATGAAGCTCGTAGGAAAAATTTTGTTCCTAACACGTGCGCAAAGTGTCTTTTCCGCACGCAAACACGTATCCGAACTCCGCTTCGCGTCGTTCGTATAACTGTGTTTGCGTGCGGAAAAGTAACACTTTGCGCACTTGTTAGGAAAATAACTATTTCACTATAGGGGACTACTAGCTTTCATAAACTTAGTTTTTTTTTAATTTTCTCAAAAATTAGAGGAGCACCTAATTTTTAATTAGAGGCCCTAATAAGCACCTAAAAAGCACTTAATTATTATATAGATCCCGAAGTTTTTTTTGCCATTCTGACACACAAACAAGTAAACGTAAAGCTAGCAGTCCCCTAATAATTAAAAAAAAATCTGTAACTCAGTTAATAATTCATCAATTCCATTTTTTCTTGGACTATTTAGGAGCACCTAAAAAGCACCTAATTCTGATACCTACAAAGAAAAAATTTGAAAAAATATTTTTTACTATAGGGGACTGCTAAGCTTTTATAAACCTACCAGTCCCTTAGTTTTTTTGATTTTCTCAAAAACTAAAGGAGCACCTAATTTTTAATTAGAGGCCCTAATTAGCACCTAAAAAGCACCCAATTATTATATAGTTCCCGAAGTTTTTTTGGGGGACTGCTAGGTTTATAGACCTGTCAGAAACTGGCATGTATCTGATGATGCAAGTTGCTCAGGATCACAGATACATCAAATTTGAAATTTGAGGGAAAACAACTACAGTAAATTATCGAAATACAGACTGGGACGCATAAAAAGCTGACCTGGAGTACAGTCTGCCGAACATCAGGAAAACAATAAGAGACACTGAAAACTTAGAAATGATTGTGGATCAATTCAATGATACAATCATCTCAGCCTTCAATGAAAATTGCCCACTTTCAACAGGGATATACACCAGGAAAGTGCCCTGTTGGAACGAGCCTTGCAAAATTAAGGGAAAAAAACTAGAAAATAATTCAATAAAGCCATGAGAACCTGGCAGTGGGAAACATACAGAACCATGTTGAAAAAGTTCAAGAAAGAGCTGAGTGGATCCCAGAGACTTGGAAGAAGACTGTAAGGATATAGAAAGTACTCAAGATTGTGTTCGACTACAAAGAACTCTGTTAAAGGGCCCGAAGACAACAATCAAATAACTTAAAAACAACCTTGGTGAATACACAAAGACGGGGGAAGAGACGGCTAGGGAACTCCTAAGAATCCACTTTCCCGGCTCAAAGATAGTTGATTAGACTCAGTGGACATGGAATAAGCCTAGACTTTGAAGAGTGTCCACGAACGACTGGCTGACCTCGAAGAAAGTAGTCAACTATGAAAAAGTCGAATGGGCTATAAACACCTTTGACCCATATAAGTCAACAGGGACAGATGGGATCTATAAAATACTTGGTATTTTAGAACACAATAATAAGGCACTATTATTTGATTTATGAAATAGGTTTATTAATAAGTAAAAATGATTAGGTTTCAAGGCCGATAAAAAACAGCTTCATATACCGTCAGGAGTCTGTTTCGTACTGGGTTGTCAGATTTGTACTTAAGTAAATCCTTAAGTACAATACATTACACGCACTATCTTTAATAAAAGAAAATAAAAAACAAATTCCAATTGACAATATAAGAAGAAGAAAATAAAAATAAACTTGAATATAAAAATGAGAATAAAAAAACAAATTCTAATTGACAATATAAGAAAAATAAAATAAAGATAAACTTGAGCATGTTAGGTGGTTCTTGTTGAATCCTAAAGTACAATACATTTACTCGCCCCATTTTTAACAAAAAAAAAATAAAATAAAATAATAGTGTACACAAATCAATAATATAAAAAGAAAAAAATAAACTTAGGTAGACTTTTCGCCCTTTTTCTTTTCACTCATATTTTATTCGTAATTTGGTTTTTTTGGTGGGCGAACAATTCTTCCACTTCTGGAAATTTGACAATCTCGACTTTTTAATGGATCATCGGAGCTTTGTTGCCTTTCCAGATTCTCGAACTTCTCCTTCGGAATAGGGACATTATTTGGGACATTTATTGAAGATTTTATGGGCAAACGTTTTTTCACAGGTGACTTTGAAGAATTTACTTTTTACAATGACTACACCATCCACTTTCTGGTTCCCGATTGGAGCAAAATTTGGTCACCAATTTTAAGTTCTGATAGTTCTTGTGAAGTTTTATCATAATACGATTTCTGGAAAATTTGATTTCGCTCAAGTTGTTTTTGGACACACTGTGGAATACCTAGAATTTAAAAAATCACTTATTACTGGCAAGTTTGTTCGGATTCTTCTGCCCATTAACAAATAACAGGGGGCTGGAAAGTTTGCTTTTGAGGTTGTATTATAAGCCAACAAAGCCAAAAAAGGATCTTTATTCTCCATTTGTGCTTTGATACAAACAAATTTTTAATAGTTTGTATGTGCCTCTCAACCATACCATTGCTCTTTGGATATGTTGGGCTTGACGAAGTAGTCAAAATATCGTAACTTTTCGCAAAAGTTTTGTATTCGAAAGAGCTAAATGGAGGTCCATTATCCGACACTATCTGAAATGGAAGTCCATTGATCGAGAAAACATTTTTTAAGCAGGAAATTACACTAAGAACTCTTGCGACTGCACTTGCAAAAAGTCAATTCCGAGCTTCTGCCACGGTAACTCCGGTATCTCGTGTGATATTAACGGTTCTCGCTCGTGACTTTTTGAGTACATTTGGCATGTTAAGCAATTCAATACAACTTTTTCGATGTCACTCATAAGTCCCAGATAAAAAATCGACTCTTAGGCCCTCGTTACGAAACTACACCTTGATGTGACTGGTGTATAATATTCAAAAATTCATTCTTCAATATTTCTGGAATCAAGAGTCTTTTTTTAAAAAATAATACATCTTTGTGAAGATAAATATCATTTCTATAAGGCCAATGACTTTTAATAGAACTTTGGTATTGATGATTTATGTCTTGGCCAACCATTGAGCACGTAGTATTTATCTTTTTGAAGCCATGGATCATCTCTTTTTGGAGTTTTTCTTCATTTGCATTGCTTGTAGTTACCAAACAGTACACTTTTAAGTCATTTTCCAAATAATGAGTATTCAAAGTCAAATTAAGAGGGTCCCTGCTCAGTATATCAGGTACTTGTAAGTTTTTTCCCGGTACATAAGTCAACGTAAACTGAAATCTCAATAGTCTCATGGCCAAACGCTGGATTCTTGGCGACATTTCATCCAAGGGTTTTTTTAGTAGTACCAAAAGTGGTCTATGGTTCGTTTCGGCTTCAAAAATGTTGCCATATAGATAAAAAGAAAAAACGTTCACAGCCAAAGACTAGGGGTAATAATTCCTTTTCTATGTGATTGTAGCGACGTTGTGTTTCTGGGAGCGAGACAGATGCAAATTCGATGGGATATCCACCCTGAGAAATTGTGGCTCCAAATAAACAACCATACCCAAAAATCTTTGTAAATCTTTTTTGCATTTTGGTGAATTCATATTCATCACAGCTTTTATTTTTTCCGAGTCTGTTGATATCCCAAATTCACTCACATAGTAGCCCGAAAATTGTATCTGTGTAACACAAAATTTTGACTTTTCTAGATTCAAAGTAAGTCGACTTTCTTGTATCCTTTCCAAAACTGCACGCAAATTATTGTTATGTGACTCGATACTACTGCCAAATACCAATATATCATCAAAATATACAATTTGACCCGGTAAGTTTTCTAAAAGCTCATTCATAAATCTCTGTAACATATCTGGTGCACAGTTAAGTCCATATGGTAGCCTCAAGTACCGAAAACGACCAGACGATGTTGTAAACGTACACAAAAGCGAACTTTCATAGTCTAGCGGCAATTGTAAGAAAGCAGATGACGCATCCAATTTAAAAAAATATTTTGCGCCCGATAACCTTGAAAATAGACCGATGAGTCGGTATAGGGTACCTAAGGCGTTTGACTGCTCGATTCAAAAACAGAGGGTCCATGCAGAACGAATGTCAGCACTCTGATTTTTTGGTACCACCACTATTGGATTCTGCCAGTCCGTTGGTTCGGTGACAGGTACGATTACATTTTCGCACACTATGTCATTAATTTTTTGTTGCACTTTTTCACAAAGTGCTAGAGGAATTTTTCGCGCGCCGCTGATAAACGAAACCGCATTCTCAGTTAATGTGATTTTAAATATGTAGTTTATGCACTTTGCCAATGCCTGCAAAAAAAATTTTTAATTCATTTAAGATAGTGTTTATTTCAGAGTTCACAGTATTTACAGAAAGGTTTATTTTTTCTCGTATGATATTCAACTTTTGCGTAGCCAGAAGCCCTAAAATTGACCTTGACACGTCAGAGCTCAATATGTAAAAAAGTAGTGGGTTTGAAATATTTTTAAATTCACACTGCAAAGTTATTTGTCCCAATATTTCAATTTTATGTCCTGAATAGCTAGACAGTGTGCTAGAAGCTGACTGACAGAGTCAACCACATATGACTTTTCTGAATATTGAACGGTCCACACAACAGGCAAATTATTATCACTCGAATTATTTTCGCAATATTTGCTATAGTCATTATAATCAGAGTCACTATTACTGTCAATATCATAGTCATCATGGTTCACTTCGTTTACAAAATTATGTTTTCTACTAGGGCAAAATTTGCGATAATGCCCTCCAATTTGACATAAGGAACAAACTCTATAAAGTGCTGGACACTTACCCCTTTCATGATGCATTCCACAATTACCACAGGTTGAGTACCTATTTATTTTTTTTCTGTAGGTTGAAAACTTTCTTGTTTTTCTGTGGCACCCCAATTTACTTTTGGTCCACTTTTACCTCTCGCCTTTTCGGGGTTTTGTCGATTGCTACTAGGCCCTGCACTACCCCAACTATTGACAGCACTTACTTCTTTAGATATTTCTTTTTGAGTTAAAGCACCACTTTTCATCGATCTGCATATATCCAATGCACTTCTAAGGGTTAAATTTGCGGTTTGCAGCAGTTTTTCCTGGATTTTAATATCACGGACTCCCAAAACAATTTTTACAAGAATTAACATGTCTTTCATATCATTGAGTTCGCACGAAGCTGCCAACTGCTGCAAATTGATCTAAACCTTCTGTGGGTAGTTGGTCTATTTTGAAAAACTTAAACTGCTCGTAGACCAAATTTTTCAATGTAATTTAACGTATTAAGTAAATCCTTAAGTACAATACATTACAGGATCTATCCCATAATGTTACAGAACGGAACTGAACTGGCAAACAGGATACTTTGTGACATTCTAAGAAGCCTTTGGCTATATACCAAAGGCCTGGTGGCGCATTAGGGTATCGTTCATACCAAAACCTGAAAAAATAGGACAGGACACGGCGAAGTCCCTAAGACCCATTAGTCTTATATGTATATAAGACACTGGAAAAACTTGTGGATAGGCACATTAGGGACAGTGTTTTGGCAAACAGACCACTACACCCAGACCAATATGCGTATCGGACAGGGATGTCAACAGATAGAGCGCTTCACCAGCTGGTCAGCATAGTGGAGACCACACTGGCTAACAAAGAGGTGATGCTGGGTTCCTTCTTGGATATAGAGGGAGCTTTTGACAATACTTCCTCCGATTCAATAACCAGATCTCTCAAGCATAAAGAAAATGAGGACAATTGCTGTGTGTGGATCAACTCCATACTAAGAGAAAAAATAGTAGAAACCACTATCGCAGAGGAGACACTGGTGGCCAGGGTGTACAAGGGATGCCCACACGGCGGGGTATTATCCCCACTCCTGTGGAATCTAGTGGCGGACGGCCTGCTTAAGGTGTTCACTGACGGAAGATACGGTGCCTTCGGCTATGTTGACGACATAGTCATCATCTCACATGGCAAATTCAACTCTACAGTTAGGGAGCGAATGCAAGACGCTTCAGACCGAACAACAAGATGGGTGGATAGAGAAGGGCTAAACATTAGTCCCAACAAATCCACCATCATGGCATTTACCCGAAGACATAAAATACAAGACTGGGACCTTTTAGATTGAGGGGTGAAAATATACAGATTTCGAGCGAAGTCAAGTACTTGGGGGTAACACTAGACTTAAAACTTACCTGGAATCAACATCTGGAATACACCACCAAAAAAACGGTAACATCACTCATGATAGCCAGACGCTTGCATGGAAAATTATGGGGCTTGAAACCGGACATGCTCTATTGGGCATACAAAATGATGGTCAAACCTATCTTGACATACGCAAAGTGCAAAGACTGGCCTGCTCAGGAATAACGGAGCCAATGCGATTCACTTTAACAGCAGCCATGGCGACCCTCCCACCTTTACACATAGTGATACAGGGGGGGGCAAGGATGAGAGCGTACTGCAGCCGACAACCGCCTCCAACAAAAGGACGGGACACATGGCAATCGTAAAACTGGTGGGGGGAGAGATTTTCAACATGAGAAGCGACTATATGTCAAGACGATACTGCCTGAAAAGACCATTCGAGGTGAGCTTCCCAAGCAGAACTGAATGGAAACATGGCATACCGGAGACCAAGAAACAAGACCAGACCTGGTACACAGACGGGTCGAAGACCGCGTCTGGCACCGGAGCAGGGGTATATTCCGCCAACTATGGCGATCACTACGCACTGGGAAGACACGCCCCTGTTTTTCAAGCAGAGGTATACGCTATACTCCAATGCGCAGCGGAGAACAACAGGAGAGCCACAACCAACAGGCAGATCCCTTATAATGTCTGATAGTCAAGCAGCACTGAAGCCCTTTTCGAGCCAGACAGTGTCATCAAGACTAGTATGCCTTGGCGGACCAGAATAAGGAAAAATTCATCTGGGTGCCAGGACACAGAGGAATCAAAGGCAATGAAAAAGCTGATGAATTCGCAAAGGGAGGGTCAGAGAAAAACAACTTATCGTGCTAGAACCGGCTCTAGGGATACCAAAAAGTGTGACCAGAAGCCAAATCAAAGACTGGATTCGTAAGGAACATCGGCGACACTGGACACTTCCATGCAGCAAAAGTGCCGCAGAACTGCTACAAATGAGCAGGAGCCTACTGAGAACCATAACGGGACTCTTGACTGGCCACACACCAGTAGGTCCACTTGAACAGGATGAACCTGTACGACGGAGACGTTAATTGCAGACTCTGCAAAAAGAAATCCGAGACAGCCAGACACATCCTGGTGAACTGCATTGGATCGCAGAAGACATAGTATTTTCGGGCAACCAAACGTAGACCCGGAAACAATAATGAAACACCATCCAGTGAAAAATCTGTACAACCTCGTTCAAGGATGGTTGGAATAAACCACACAAGCTAAGTACAATAATCCCTCTCAGGCTTCAGTGCTGCATGGAGACAATAAGTCGGACAGGCCTGGAACAAGGAAAAAAAAAAGACTTTTGGATGGTGGCGTCTTTTTGTGGAAAGCCGAAATAGTTACTTGGGAACTGCACAGGTAAGTGCAGAATTTCACAATTTTGTGTGTCTTTTCTCATTCTTCTTATCATAGTCACCTAAATACACGTAGGATTTGGGAAAGTTTAGTTTCCATTTATATGTTTTTGGGATAATAGAAACCTTTGGATCGTTAAATCTAAAATGCGTTTGCCCAGTTGGCCTTACTTTCCATTTATATTTTACTTTTATATATAAAATTTATATAATGCATAGGTAAATTACTGTTTCAAGAAACTGTGAGATTGAAGAAAATCTTATTATTTTCAGTATCCAAAAGCAAATTAAACTCTCCTCTTTCCAATTTCGAACCGCACCACAACAAGATTTTCCATTTTATTACAAGTTTTCCGCTCGAATAGTTTTCCAATAAGAGAATTAGACATTCCCGGCGCGATATCGCATTTTCAGCCGGGCGCTATATACGCCTACAGGAAGAAATTCCCGTATATCTTCCAGAGTTTATGGTCCGCCCACGTGATTTTCGGCTCGATTAAGGATAACGATACTTGTTTTTCAAGTAGAAGAAATATCAAACTTCTCTTATCAAAAACAACAGTCTTGTTCTTTTCGATTTAAAGTTGGAAATAAAACTTTTACTCAATTCAAAACAAAATAGGATTTTCTGGATTTCTCAAACTAGTTCTGAAATTTTTAATCTCCAAAGGCCCTTCATCGTATCCAACAAGAATTCAAGCCATTGTTATGACTTTGAAACAATTTCTTTCATCGGAAACTTGTTTTTGATGAACATGGACGATATTTTATATATATAGAATTTTTATTTAAAAGACGTGTATATCGATCGATCGATAGTGAATACTGCATTATCCTGTAAAGGTTGTTGCACGATAAAGGATAACGACGAAGAATTTTTGATTTGAAGATTAAATCTGGTCATATTGAATGGAAAAAATATAAGAATGGAGGAATAAGAAAGGGGCACTTTACTGGCTTCCTGGTCTATTGAAATCCTAACAAAGCACTTTATTTTTTCTTATAATATGAGGTTCGTTACGTCATTAGTATAGAGAGAGAGTCTTTGATCGAAGAAAATAACATTATTGAAATTAATATCTTTTGAAGAAATATGTGATAAGTGGGTAAAGATATCTGGTTGATGATGATATCGCACGGTATTTCTCAATAAAAGGTTTGATTGCTGATTCTTCTCTATAGTTTTCCTTTTCAACAATAATTTCAAATTGATAATAAAGGCAATTATTTTCCAAAACTTGAATATTTTGCTAATCCATTAAATACAAAACATTTCAATTTATGAACAAGATGCAAGTTCCTATTCCACTGGATATAACTTCTCCTTTTTATTAAGTTTCCGGTTACAATGTACATAAATGAATGGCTATATTTTAAATTTATTACAGTATAAAGGTCTGCTCTAGACATTTTTTGGACTACAGTTTAATAATTCAATCCGCTTTATAAATTCGGTAGGTGAAACTGAATTCACCTCTTCGTTACACATAAATCAGTCCACAAAGTCAACTAAATCCAACCGAAATATTTACGGTAATAAATTCAGCGCAAATTGCGAACGGTAGATAATTTAGGAGGAAAACCTCATGACATCAGCTTGCCAAGTTTCGACACGAGAAGGCAAAAAGGAATTCAATGATCTGGTGAAATTAACAAGAAAAATCCCATCAAACTCAGTGTTTATGTAAATCCGAATCTGACTATCCTATTAAATTTTTAAAAAAGAATATCTAAGCTTATAACAAGAGAGAATATTTTTACGAAAATGCACGTTCTAGCATATGCGAATGTGCATTGCATTTATTTGAAAAAGAAAACTTCTGCATTCTCAATTTCCATGAATAAGCTTCCACGGGATACGCTTTCAGCATTTTAGTTTCGCTTTTATTACGTTTATAGTTCCATATCGTGGGCAATAACTTTGGATTTTTATTGTGTTAAAGGCAAACATTTTCAAAACCCTCAGCAAAAATGTTATTCTTGAATGTGTCTGATATACTTGAAGAGCAAATCATGTAGTAGGATCTTCATTACAGAAAAATATTTCCGTTTCTGCTTTGATTTGAGTTTACTTGTCCTTTGGCTTTTAAGACACATTTCCATAATCCAGAAAATCGCTGATTTTTTAGGAAATTGTCTATAATTTCTTCCATCTACACAATATTTGCCAGCAATAAGTATCATGTTCCACTTCTTTCTTAGATAAAACAGCACTTAATGAAGTGTGCCAATGGGCAGGATATAACAAAATTAAATATCCGATATTATTGTCAAGAAAAATCTGAACAAAATCACTTCATTATATATTTTTTTTCCTCAATTAGTCGTATAAATTAACTCCATAGTGTACTTACTCTCTATACAATCAAAGTTAATTTAGTTTTAAATTTGCTTAATACTAGAAGAATAATAAGAGGGAGTCAGTCGATTAAGTCGCTTGGCAAGCCGTAAAATTTAAATTGCAAATGCCGAATTCTTGGCTTTTCCAAGGTTTTGCGCCCTGGGAGGCAAGATTTTCGTGTAAATACGACGCCTCGAAATCAATATTGAACTGTTCGTAAATGCGTCTGGCTTTCGATGCTAAATTATTAATGCCAACTTCGATTCATAATTTCAAAGTCTACGATAGCAAAGCTTTTATTTTAGTTTGTCCTATAATACTCGGAGCTGAGGCTCACCTTTATTAATTCGCTCAACAAATTTTAAGTCCATATTAAGCCGCTTTAATAGAAGTTGAGGGTTGGGATATAAGATGAATTTCCTTGCGGGAAAGTATCAGGTGTCAAGTCATTAACTGGTCAAACATTTATAAATTATTTTGAATAAATTTAATGTACTAAATTTTTAAAAACTTCTAGGACGCTAATTTCAAATCAAATCCAATTCTTACCTGTTGAACGACATTTTCTTCAGTCCTAACAAAGGCCACCAATGCAACAATGTACGACACGCACGTCAAAACACTTAGCAGTACGCAATATCTGAGCCTCAACGGAAGTGTGACGTAGATCAAATAGTCGAACAGCAGTACCCAGCCCAGGTTATCCCTGAGGCTAACCTGGTACTGTTTGAGGTACAAAGAAATCAGTATTTGGAGGACGGCGACGTGCCAGCACAAATGAGGCAAGGCCAGCCACAGTATCCGGCCTTTCGGCGGGCCTTTTTTGCACAAAATCAGTAGGCCTATGTTGATGATGAGCAGGATGACGATTGGTAAGAGGTTGGAACATAATGGAACCTGAAATAAAGTTAATATATATATAGATTTTAATTGAAATTTAATTTAAAGGATCAGAGAAAATTAATTTATACCACATCAAATGTCCATTTTCCGAGGATAAATCCCTCTAAATTTTTTATGTGGCAGATTTACTGCCAATAGCCGCGGTCGATTTTCAATTAAGCTTTTTTTTATGCTTAGGCCGCTTAAGCATGACGAGGCAGTTTAAAACGACATAAACATTTTGTTGTTTAGGTGTTTCATATAAAAGTTATACACTAAAAAAGTTTGTCAGGTTTTTGTACTTCGGAGTAATTGAGTTTTGCTGAAGTTTGCGATTTATAATATAGCAAATCGACCATCTTAATGTTGTCGGTGCTTTATAAAGAATCTTGGAAGAGTTGTGCAAGGTTTCCAGGTGAGGGACATTTTCATTTCGAATGTCCCACAGTTTTAGGACAGGGGATCATAGACAAGTCTTCATTTTATCTAAGAAACTGCAATGGAGAAGGAAGAAGAAAGAATTTGAAGAAAAAGGAAAAAATTACAGGAGAATTAAATTATTTATGACATCCTTTGATGCATGATGCATGTGACCTAATATTTTTACGATATTCGTTGACTCCGATGATCAAGGAAATTGCGACATTCTCGTTGGAGCAAATAATTATATTTCTTAGAAATAGCGGGAGAAAGAATTTGCTTCAAATTCAGGCTTTTTTTCCTGATGATTTTTGATAGGATTCCACATTCATCTTTTGACAGATGATTAATACTTTCTTTATCAACATTTGGGATCTTGAGATCCCTAGTTATTGTAGTTTATCGTTAAATGCAATCTTAATTGTGTATGTATGTATATACCGTCGCTGTTTCTGCTCGTGTTGAAATGATAATGGTTTTCGCAGAATTTCTCTTCTTCAGTGGTTGGCCTGCGTTGGGCTACTTATTCTAGTTCCCAGAATTTCGATAACTGCTGCCGGCAATTTTTTCACTTGTCAGTTTGGGTAGAACAATACATGGAATTTCCATTGAGAAACTGCTCGGGAATCTTGGCTTGACGTTTATTTCCACCATCCATTTAGCCACTTATGCGCTGATGTGGTATGGATAGTAATGAAGCAGCTTTTTCAGTTATGAATGTGGATTGAGAGCCTGGATCTTTTAACACACGTAAATTTCCAACTATTCCTTGGTTATTGTGGACTTTGATGACTGCGGTTGCCAACAGGACTAATTCTTTGTGTCTGTACGGGGTTGCTGATTTGGTTGGACGTGTCTGTTGTTTGGTTGCTCCGTTCTGGTTTCCCTGTTCGTTAAAGTCTACATGTACTATTATTGTACGGTTGAATTACATCTTATGTGAGCTGGGTGCCTCAGGAAGATCTTCTTCTTCTTGATGACTTTAAATCTTGCAGATGGAGTTAATGCTTGAAACTTCTGACAGTTGTAAATGTTGTGGTTAGGGTAGTTGCAGTATCCGCAGCTTTCAGTTGTGCTGTGGGTTTGCTCGCTGGACTTTTTTTTACCTTGTACGCAGGCTTCAAGGGAGTGAAATCTTGTTTGCAGAAACTTGAGTACGTCGTCTAGCTGATGCATTTTGTTTGGCTCTCGCAAGGATTGCTCGAATAATCGATTGGTCTCGGAGTCCCATTTGCGGCAATTAGTCTTGAGATTAGTGGTCCCCATGATTTGGTGTCTACCTTCATGTTGTTGAACGCTTCTACACATTCTATCATTTAATCATGCAGTTGCTTCAGCTTGTACCTACGCTGATTCGTAAGTGATTGATGGTGTTTCCAAAATCTTATCAATCAGCTTATTGATGATTAGTATCTCGTTGTAGTATCTTCTCTCGAAAATGTTCCAGCTTGCAATGTAGTTGTCACTGTTTATCTGTAGATGTTGAATGACTCTACTGGCTCCACCTCGTACGTGGATCTTCAGATATTTCATTTTTTCGATGTCGGTGAGTTCACTATTCTCATGAACAATTTTCGTGAAAATGTCCCTGAAAGCCTATCGAACATTGACAGTTTCACTTGAGACAGCCAATGTTATTTGACCTTGGTTGTTGGATAATGACAGTATGCATGACTTGTGGCGATGCTGGTGTGGGTGGATGATTTCTTGTAGCTTCATTCGGTTGTAGCTGTAGCAGTATCTACTCGTGTTGCTTCTCAAAGTGCCTTGTATGCGGGCTTGTAAGGTTTATGGACCAATTGGATTCCGAGTTGTAGGTATAGGTCCGAAATCTTCTTGAATTTCTCGGTTTTCTTGCCTTGGAGCTGCTTACACCGGTTGATTTGGGTGTGATCATTCAGAGTAGATCAAGATGGCGGATGGGTCGGTCGCGTCTCAAGTTCGCTCATAAGTAATTCTAACGCAGACAACTGCCTTTATTGCTCAAAAAGTATCGTCAATAATGTAGTCGAGTACGGAAAGTGTAAAGAAGTGTTCCACCCTTCATGCTCTAAGCGTGCTCAAGAAAATAAGAACTCGGCATATCGTCATGAGGAATTCGTAACTCAGGACGAAGCTGTGGCACCCGAAATCAGTAGTAACAGCCGTGAGGCCCTTCTATATAGAATCATCCAGGAGCTAGAAGACAAAAACAAGCTACTTGCAGAAAACTGTGTACTCCTCAGAGAGAAAATTTGTTTTCTTGAGAAAAACAATAGAAAATCATGAAACGAGCTGCACTCGAGAACAGAAAAACGCGAAGATAAACAAAGCGGTTCCGAGTGACAGCCGCCTACAGCCAAGAACCAACGAACCCATCCATCCCCAAAAATTGAAGGCTGACGGTATCACCGACAACATAACCTCAATCCGAAACAATAACACAAATACAAATAATAACAATAACAAACCCCAAGTTATCAACAGGACTTCGCAACCGCAAGTGATAACCTCTGCCGCTGTACAAACGGCACTAGAGCTGGCAGGCTCCTCAAATACCGCTGGTACTACCGAGTTGGACTGGCAAACTCAAAATCGGAGAAACAGGCGTAGCAGGGGACAAAACAGCAGCTCAATCCCAAAAACCCTAGGCACCTCTGAAGCCTCAAATGGATTTATGGGGGTTGAGAAAAGAGTATGGATCTATTTTTACCGAGTGCAAAGGAAGGTCGCACCTACGCTAATACAGGACTACATCCTAAAAAAAAACTGGATTTGATACAACGAACATCCAGGTATCTGAACTTCCCACCGATGAAACTAAAAATAAATGCTTCCTTGTAACAGCACCATTTGCTAAAAAAGAAGAAATATATAAGCCAAACTTCTGGCCTAAAGATGTGGGTATTAAGAGGTACGATTTCAGACATCAATCTAAATACAACCCTCAGAATAATCAACATTTTTGAAAAACCATAACAGCAACGAACCAGAAACATCAAAAAAAGAACCAAGAAGGCAAGGACAATCCAAGGTCCATGCACAAGAAGAATTCCATGCAATGTTTTTGAACATACGCAGCTTGTCAAAAAAGCTTGATGAGTTGGAACTTCAACTTAAAGGTAAACACCTCGATGCTGTCCTGCTTTAAGAACATTGGCTGCCCGAAACGGCAATAGAAAGCTACAAACCACCGGGTTACAAGTTACAATCTAGCCAGCCACTTCTGCCGATCCCTGTCAGGAGGAGGAGGAACCTTAATTTATTTAAAAAGTAAATATACATGTAAAGAAATTACTTCTATCAATGATATTTCAATTGAAAAACACTGCGAAATCGCAGCAATTGAAATTGTAAATCCACATATTATTATTGTTTGCATTTATAGATCACCAAGTTGCCAATTAGACATATTTTTTGAACTGCTTAGAAAAATTCTAGAATTTCTTACTCAAAAAAAGACAACACTATTTACCTATGGAGATTTTAATCTGGACTTGCTCTCAGTTGATCAGGCTTCACTAGAGTATGTGCAACTGTTAAACTCTTATGGTCTAAAAACACTAATTGACAAACCAACTAGAATATCGAAAACAACAAAAAGCAGTTGCTTAGATAACTGTATCACTAACACAGAAATTAAACCCCTTTGGTCACTATGGGATTCTTACTTGTCAGATCACATGGCAATCATTAATACCTATAAACATAAAACAAAAAATATTCTCAACAATCACACCAAAATTATTAAATTCAGACCCTTTTGCCCTGAAAATATAGTTTTTTGTATTGATGCTCTAAAAAATACTGATTGGGCTTCACTCTTATACCAACTAGATGCAGACAATACTTTTAACACTTTCTTGGGAATCTTTTTGGATATCTTTGTGTTCTATTTCCTGGTGCTGACCCTTCAGAATTAACCTCTACATTTATTCACAATAACTATACAGTTTTTTTAGCTCCTGTAACACCTACAGAGGTAGTAAGTATCCTGAGTTGCATGAGCGACAATAAAGCAAAGGATGTCTTTGGTCTAAGCAACAAAATCCTGGAAACAACTCGCGGAAGGACTTGCCCTTTCCCTTTCCATAATTAAAAACAGATGCTTTGAGGGTGGGAAATTCCCAAGTAAGTTGAAAACCAGTAGGGTGGTACCTATTTTCAAAAAAGGGGATGAAAATGACCACGGAAACCATAGACCCATTTCTGTGGTACCGGCTTTGTCAAAACCAATTGAGATCAGCCTAAACAATCGTCTAACCATATTTTTAGAAAAGAGTAAGCTGCTGTCCAGCCACCAGTTTGGTTTTCGTAAGAAAAAATCTACAACAGATGCAATTAGAGCCCTGGAAGAGCATATAGTTGGATGCTTCGAGGGGGCAGAGTCGCTATGGCCATCTTCTGGGACCTCTCGAAAGCATTCGACTGCGTGTCACATCAGATACTACTCAACAAGCTGGGCTACTACGGCATTAGAGGCAACACACTGCATATAATTCAGTCATATCTTTCAGACTGCTACGGCACAGATATTTATGTTCGCCTCAAGAAATACTTTAGTCCAGAACTACGAGATACATTATCCTCCTACAGGACTCTATGTAGAGCACATTGGACACACAAAGATAGATAGGGGAACCTTTAGAATGGAACTCCGATTCAACAAGTCTAGGATATTGAATGAAATCATCAACATACATTTTTCAATTCAGCAAGTTTCGTCTCTTTGTGAGAGGGCCAGAGGATTAACATCTAACATGGAATGTACATCGCTAATTCACCACCTTCAAGACGAATAGCAACACGTTGAGTGGATGAACAGAGGGATGTAAAACGTGATCACCAATCGTAATAAGCGAGGACTTATGGGAAAGTTACTCACATCAGTATTAGGAGTCAACGACGAAGTATGTGCAGACATTGAAGAACTAGACAAAAATCAAAAGGAACTCATCAAGACCTCCAATCACCAAGCAAAGTTTATGCTACATGGTCTGGCTACATTTGACCAGACAGAGATACGAATCAGCGATCAGTTAGAAAGAATCAGGAAGAAACTCAATGAAAACATTAAAGCAATAAATGACATGCAGAACTGGTACAGCCGAGTTGACGAATACAAACTTAACATTAATTTATTGAGTGCGTACCAATTCGTGGTAAATTTCATAGATGAAGTCACTAATTATCATCGAAAACTTTTGGACATCCATTATCACCGTGGACATCTATTTGAACTCATATCTCCAACTCACGTTGAAGAAACCATAGCGTCAGCCAACAAGAAACTTCCAACAAACATCAAGATAATCTCGTACCCAATTCTGCAGACCAAAGTTCAGCACAGCAAGGACTTCATCCACATCTTTGGATATTTCATCATTACAGAAACTAACGAATTTTTACTCATCAAGGCAACACCAATCCTAACAAAAGAAGCCTACTTGATACTCGATGTGCCAAACGAATTCATTGCAGTAGACTAAAATTCACAATTATACTTCCAACTCAGTGAAGCAGAGCTAAGAAATTGCATCAGCATCAGTCAAAATGCATTCATCTGCTCACCGACTACGACTCAAAACATAGAAGCTACTTCCAACTGCATCATGGATGAAGTCTATCAGCGATCGCAAAATACGTCGTGGACACTGCGAAGGAAGACCTTGATATCTAGTATCATATGGAAACTTTTGAATACACCCAATGATTGGATGTTTATTAGCGCTGATCAACTAAAGGTGGCATTCATGAAGATATGACACTCCAGAAAACAGGGATTTTGGTCATATCTCAAAACTGCATCATCAAGAACAATAAAAAAACATTTTGACTCCAAAAAGAGCAAAATCAGTCATTGTTTTGGCATCCATGACACATCCGATCGACCCAAGCACAACAGATGCTTTCGTTTTCAATATAGGGCACGACATTCTAGAAGAACCAGTTCTAGAAGCCTCAGCATCTCTAGATAAAATCAAAGAGGAAGAGTCAGATATTCAAAAGCCACTACAAGAAACCCATTGGGCTTCCATACACTACCTAGGAGTATTCAGTACTGGTACATCGAGTATACTTATCACATTCTGAGCACTCTTGGGATATCTCTGGTATCGGAAATACAAGCCGAAACCAAAATTTAAAGAAGACCACTCCAACGGAATAGGTACCTTTAGAACCTCTTCAAAATTTCACCAGCAACCACTGAAACTCAGACCGATGCCAGCTGAACAACATTGCGGGCGGCCAGAATGTCTAATCTTGAAAAGCAGCCAAAATTAGCCATGAACAATATTTATATAGGATTTATTTAAAAAATAATAAAATGGACCAGTATGGAATTATTTACCTGCATTGAAGCAACCATGTTTATACGAACATTACATTGTTGTTATTAATTAACTAGCAAGATTGAAAATACCAACCGAATCACAAATTCATCGGGTTGACAAACTGCAGAATCATCATATGTTTCTATATTTAAACAGCAGTCTGGAAGAAAGCTGGCCCTAATAAAGTTATTTTGGTAAGATATTTTTCAATTGACAAATCTGATCCAAATTTCCTATGAACTCATTAGCAAAAATCAATTTCCGAATTCGCGCACCTAATTAAATAATTGTATTATTCTGACCGCGAATCGCATCCGACCAGCAAGCCAGCGAGATTTGATAATTAACGAAATTTCACACAGCAACGAGAGATTACCTAATTAATATTGAAACTAAATATTATAACTAGAATTTCCTTTGTTATTAATTATTATTGCATTGCATTGGTTTATTTTAAACATTAGAATTATCCCAATTCCCACATTGTCATTGAAATTTGCATAGTTTTGTCACGACAACGACGAGTGTTAATCCATTATCTCACATCGAACTGAGCATAATCTGGGCATGTTTGAATGTTAGCACTCAGGCCGCAAATTACAATCGATCATTGTTGGATGTCCGCAGTTTATTTCAATTAGAAAATCATTATCGATTGGACGTGCATTTAC
Organism: Ceutorhynchus assimilis; assembly: GCA_917834065.1. NCBI lineage: Eukaryota > Metazoa > Arthropoda > Insecta > Coleoptera > Curculionidae > Ceutorhynchus > Ceutorhynchus assimilis. The sequence goes on from OU892281.1 coordinate 15,615,486, forward strand.
GTTCTACTAATCGTGAAAGTTTTAGCTGGAGGACACACTTTGAGAACATTAATTTTGTCTTTGATTTGCTATTAAACTGATCGAAAGAGTCTAAACAATCAACCCTCAAACCCAAATAATCACAAATATTATCATGTAACTACTAAGTCTGTTTTATACTTAAGTAGCGTAAAAGTTTTATTCTTTTCATCTAACTCAAAAAGCCTTCAATTTATTAGTGAAAGCTGCACGTATTACACCAGGCTTTCATCAAGTAGAAAGAGGGGTTTTAGGGCTAATAACCAATAGCTACGAGCGGCTTCCATTATTGTACAGCGATGGGGATTTGACGTAAACTACCTCGTTATTGTCATTAATTAACACGTCTAATTAAGAGAGCGCTTACATAGGTCTGATGGAAAATTGGAAGGGAGGTGGGTGCATAATAGGCATAATTGCGGCATAAATATCCTAAAAAAAAAGTTACTTACCACAAGCATATAAATATCAAACAGGGCGGCGGTAATAACGAAACATTCCAGTCCGGCCCTTTTTTGTTTCACGCTGAAACTTTGGTACAACCATTCCAGAGATTGGTCGGAAAATGTGTTGAAAAAGTAGCACATTTCTTTCATTTTGCCCGTAACTTGATTGTCTTTTGGTTCCTTTTCCAGTTTCTTCAGCATTTTTCTCGATTTTCAAGTATTATATTTTTTAGTAGAAACCGAACGAACTGCTTGCGTCTTGGATTTACATATTTTTGCTACATTTTTCTTCTGAGTTGGATAGAAAAATTTATATTTGGCTATCTTTATTGTTTTATGGCTTAACTTTTGACGTAGAAGTCAGGTCTCAAAATGCGGTTTCCTAACAATGGATTAATCTATACTTAAAGTGTATTAGTTCAAAAGTAAATTAAGTTAAATTTGTTAATTCATCGACCAACAATGCATATATATGATACAATAACTAACTAAACTGAGAAAAGTTATTGTAAATTGGCCCTTTATCTTCAAATGTTCGCCTCTGTTGCAACAATTTAAACATTCCCTAACAAAGTTGCCTGCATTTTTATTTTACGACTCAACTTTTCTAGTTTTGGAAAGTCGTTACCATTTCTGGACTATATTTCACGTCATTTAAGTATTTCCCGCAGTTTCTTTGTATCAAGCAAAAATGTAATTTTAAAACTATTCAGCACTAGTTTTGTTGTTATGGAACAAGTTGGAAATCTAACTAGTAAATTCACCCTTATTCAAATGATAATAAGTTTCAATCAGAGTCGGCACAAGTATATTACGAAAGTACTTGAAGTACAAGACAAGTTCATTAAAATTATACTTTGATTGTCAAGTAAACTTGAAATTCACTTGAACTTCATCAAGTAATTTACTTCAAGGAAAACCATTGAGCTTCAAGTGAAGTGGCATTACTTGTATATACGTATATTTTAGTACTTGAAGTTTGTAACATACTATAAATTATTTGAAACAATATTTGAAGTAATTTTGGTATTTCAAATATCCAAAATCTGTTCAGAACAAGACAATTCCCAATTCTTAGTAATTTTTTTAGTTATTCACAATATAATCCGATCCTCATTTCATTCTGGTATCTTACCCGAGCTTTATGTTATTTATTATTTATAAAATGATAAACTAAGGTGCTTTGGTGCTTAGTATTTTTTTTTATTTCTCGCTATAAGGTGCACCGATTCGAGTAAAATTTTGTATATCTCAGTCTCAGTTCTAAAAATCATGCGGGGCATGATTCTAAAATAAGTACAGGGTATTTGATTATATTTAAGCCCATACCATACTTTTATTTATAGAGAATTTAATGCTCTTTGTATTCATATAAATTTATTCCAATTTGCTTAAAATTTAACAAAGATACAGCCTAAAGATTTTTAATATTCTTTTTATGTATTGTCGTTTCTTGAGTGTCAATCTGTGGTGTCAATGGTCACAATATTGTCAGTGTTAACTGTCTTGAGAGAAAATCTTGAAAGTAGTTTGTTCCGGTTTACAGTTTTCCTGGTGTAGATTTTCGTGCTAGGTTTGTAGATGATGGGGGTTTGCCTGGTTATGTTTCTTTTTCCTATTTTATTTTCTTTAGATTCATGTAGCTTTTGATTCAATTTTCGGTAGATAGGTAATCTTCGTTTTTTCCCTGTATTGCTGGGTATAAGAGTATAATTATTTATAAGTGTTTTCCTGACTTCAACGTCAAACGGATCCTGGGCATGTGACCAGTTAATATATCCATTGGTGGCATGTTTTTCATCGAATGGATAGAATTAATGTATCCGAGAAATGCATATGGCATTTGTTCTTTAACGCTCAAGGATTATTTATTTTCTCGAAGTATCCTCGGGTGTTCGATAATGGTGGAGTGGAATCTTTCTATAATCCCGTTGGATTGTGGGTTATCAGGGGTAGTATAATGGATGAATATCCTATGATATCTACAAATTCCTGTATAAGTCCATTCTTAAATTCTGTTCCACTATCGGTGACTATTATGTGTGGTATTCCGTGATAAGTTATGAGGATTAGGAGGGCATTAAGAAAGAACATTCACTGAATTTGATCCCTCTATGGGGTAGGCTTGTCCATATTTGGAGAAGGAATCTATAAATGTTAAAAACTTTTGCCCTCCCGCTTGAAAGGTATCTAGATCAATAATTTCCATAAAGATGTTGCATAAAGGAACATAAATATCTTCGTCCTTGAAAAATATTGCACACTTTTTTTTGGGATCTATTTTTTTTCTTCAAGAAGCTTTTAAGTTATTCTATTATCCTTGGACATGTAGCCTGGATTTGTTAGGAAAGGCTACTTCTATTATCGGCTTTGCTGGATTAAAATTAACAGACTTGAGCTGAGCACAATATGGTTATTGCAATAGTTAGGGGCTCTTTCGCTAATTGGAATGCCGAGTATAGGTTCTTTCTTAGCAGTGTGTCTAGTTTCGTTATCTTCGTCCGGGTCGGCTTGTGTAGGTTCTGAATTATCAAAGATTTCACTGATGACCTTTTGTATCTTCGCTTGCGAAGCAGGTTTCTCTAGAACTTCGTCTATGTCGAGGATTGATTCTGTATTGTTGTACAAAGATGCGTTATCTTCGTCTTGTGGTGGTTGGGCTATTTCTTTGGTATGGATTTCGACTCTGGACAGAGCATCTGCATTGGTGTTTGATTTTCCTTTCTTATAGATTATATCATAATCAAACTCTTCCAGCTTTAAACGCTATCTTACTATTTTGGAACTGTTGTTTTCCATGGAAAAAAGCCATTGGAAAAGACGGTAATCTGAATGTATCTTGAACTTTCTCCCAAACAAGTAGGGTCTGGAGTACTTGGTGGCCCAGATTATGGCTAACATTCCCTTTTCAATGATGTAATATTTTAAGTCGGTTTTGTTGAGTGTCCTGGAAGCTTATCGCTGCCTATTTGGGATAGTACAGCTCCAATTGCATAGTTGCTAGCATCAGTAGTTAGATTGAAAGACTTGCTGAAGTCTGGATATTACAGAAGAGGTTGATTTGTCAGTAAATTTTTGTTCTAATGCAGCTCAAAAATTCTGGTATCAGTTCTATTTAAGCGTCCTTTTTGAGGCAGGAAGTTAGAGGTTTAGTGATTTTTGCGAAGTCCTTAATAAATTTACTGTACCTAATATCCAAGGAGGCCTAGAAGTTCTCCGATTTCCTTCGTGGTTCGCGGTATTGGATAGTCAATTATGGCTTTATTTTTAGCAAGTCTTTCAAAACGTTATCCATTACCCTCAGGAACGTAGCTGGAGCGTTTTTTAGTCCAAACGGCATCCGGACGTACTCGTAATGACCATTTACGACATTGAAAGCAGCCAGATACAAGGTCGTGAAGTACTGGCATCTACCAAGTTTGTCCAAGATATCTGTTTGGAATTGGTTATTTATCGCCGATAGTTTTCTGGTTGACTTCCCATAGTTCACTTCTATCCGCCATTTTATTTTTCCGGAGACGTCTGGTGTTTTTTAGAACTATCCATATCGGGGAAGACCAAGGTGACTGGCTTGGTCTGATAATTCCTTAATCCAATATGAAAGATATCTGGGTTTTCACTTCCTCTTTATGGATATGTGGATATATACAGGGTGTCACGAAAGGTTTGTTACAAACTTCTAGGGATGGTAGATGTCGTGAAAATAAAACTTTTTTCTTAATAAGCATGTGTCCGGAAATGCTTCGTTTTCCAGATATACAGGGTGGCCCAAATTTGAGCTTCATCATTGGGATCTCGGTAACCGTAAGAGATACGGGGTCGGTTAAATTATGGCAGAGTTGCGCAATTTTATGACCAATAGAATACCGTTTTGAAACTAGAAAGATTCCGAATACTTCCGGAGACATTCGGAAAAAACCAAAATTTTGAAAAATCGTTTTTTTTTTCGGGCTTATTTGAAAAGCAATTTTAAAATAAATGTCACTTGATCATTGTCACTTCTTCCCCTTTAGAAGATGGTGGTACTAAATTTAAAATTCGACATTTCGTCTTCAGGCAGCCATCCTTAACTTACGTTTTTCAAATACGAACCTTGATTTTTTTATTTGCGATTTTGTCATCTTTGGGCATCCTAAAACCGATACTGTTTATAATTTTTCAATAACACGGTAAAAAAGCAGGTCCGTATTTGAAAAACGTCGGATTTCAAATTTAATACTGCCATCTTGTAAAGAAGAGAAATTGACAATGGGAATGTGAAATTAGTTTTTACCAAAATCTTTTTAAATTAAATCAGGAAAAAATTTAAGAAAAACGAGAAATTCATTTTTTTTTCTTATAGTTTTCATTTTTTCCTGATTTTATTTAAAGAGATTGTGGAAAACTAATTTCACTTTGCCATTGTCACTTTTTCTTCTCTACAAGTTGGTGGTATTAAATTTAAAATCCAATGTTTCGTTCCTCTGAAATCATCATTAATTTTATTTATTTTTCTAATACGGACCTGCTTTTTTTGCTGTGTTATTGAAAAATTATAAACAGTATCGGTTTTAGGATGCGCAAAAATGACACAATCGCAAATAAAAAATCCAGGTCCGTATTTAAAAAAAGGAAGTTGAGGATGGCCGCCTGAAGACGAAACGTCGAATTTTAAATTTAGTAGCACCAACTTCTAAAGGAGAAAAAGTGACACGGATGAAGTGACATTTATTTTAAAATTGCTTTTCAAATAATCCCGGGAAAAAATAAAAACGATTTAACAAAATTTTGGTTTTTTCCGAATATCTCCGGAAGTATTCGGAATCTTTCTAGTTTCAAAACGGTATTCTATTGGTCATGAAATTGCGCAACTTTGCCATAATTTAACCGACCGTCTGTATCTCTTACGATTACCAAGATCCCAATGATGAGGCTCAAATTTAGACCACCCTGTATATCTGGAAAACGAAGCATTTCCGGACACATGTTTATCAAGAAAAAAGTTTTATTTTTACGAGATCTACCATCCCTAGAAGTTTGTAACAAACCTTTCGTGACACCCTGTATATGACTTAGTTGGAATCTCATCTTAGTATGGTGTTTGATCGGGTTTGTAAACGCCAGGGACATGTCTGAATAATGAAAAATGTCTGCATACTTCGTACATAAATTTTGTATTGCCTTTTCTTCTTCTGAATTTAGGTGATTAGTTCTGATTTCAGGAATCTTGCCATGCGCTGACGGAGATTCCTTAAAAGTTAGATCCGTGGTGTAGATATGAAACTGATCAAGGTCCAACTGCATGCTAATGACTGGGACTTGTCAGAAGTATCTGAAGTTTTTCATCGGTTGTGTTGGCAATTTCAGTCCAAGCGAGTTGATTTTTTCCTGCTTCAGTATATTGGTGTTGCTCGTATACTTGCTGCTGGTAGTTATTTTGTATGTTGTTCTACATCGTAGTATTCATTGTCCATTTCTGGATTGGTCTATTCATAGTGATAGTTATCCTGGGTGTCTTAGTGTTGCTCGATATTAAATAATTCCTCCACGGTGAATTTTCGAGTAGTTTGTTGTGGAGATTTTACGATGGCTTTTGATGTAGTGCTTATTGGTGTTGATTGCGGAGTACCTTGTGTGCGTGCAGTTTGGAGTACCTTGCCAGACATTAAATTAGGGTCGATAAGTCTGGAGTCGTGCAGGCTGTACACAGTGAGATGTATACTACGTAAATGGAATGGCGCCAGCATTTTTCACGCCTGAGGCAAATTTTTAAACATAAAAGGGGTGCCCGTTCTTGTCTTTCCCCCCACCATCGGTCGTAAACATGTATGCGTGCGACAGAGCAAACAACCCCTTTTATTGTCGTTCTCACTACTATAAAATTTACCTTAAAAATGGACATTGAGAGCAGCTGTGCTCCAATCCAGTTAAGTGTATATAGTTCATTGGCTGTACAATAGGCTGTCTAGTCTAGTTGAGTGGGGATCTGAATTGCTGTGTTTGCTGCTGTGATAAGAGGGCTGGAACTGCTGTTGGATAGGATTTTGAGGTCTGAATTGTTGCGACTAGAATGGTTGCGTGAAAGTCTGGCTGGGTTGCATCCAATGAAGTAGTAAGAAGGTTGGAATCGCTCTTTGCCTATCTACTCAATACATATATTTGCAGCCAATATTAGAGTGAGAGAACAGAAGAGGTCCGTGAGATTTTCCTGCCCTCACTAGCGCTATCTCACTCAGGGTTAGAGTGAGATCCAATGGATTGTTTGCCCTTACTAGCGCTATCTCATTCTGGAATCTATTGAATGACGTAAAGCCCATTCCAAACCTTCTTTCTACTTCATTGGTTGCATCACTATCTGCTCCTGATTATGTTGGTTTGTTTTTGAGTCTCTAAGTTGTGGAATGGAGAAGCCTTTTTGGAGGTATCTGATGTTGTTTTCCTCCTGGATAAGTTGCATTGCTGCAGCTAGATCGCTGGGCCGCATAGCTATAATAGTTGATCCTAATAGTTCCCGTAGTACTGCCATGTGCTCTGAATGTGGAAAGCGCCTGTTGATGGAAGAAAAGTTTCTCAATTGTTTTGTCATCTGGATTATTATAGTGGAGTTCTATATAGTTTGAAATAGTATAAAGAAATGGCGCCGTGTCGGGTCCTCAAAATTTTCCAGGATCAAAATCTTTTTTATTTTTTTCCGGGCTTACGAAGCGTCAGAGCGAAAAACACCAAGAAATATTTTCAACGTATTTTTGACTCCTCTATCCGGTGGTATTTTTTATTTCTCAAAATTCGGAAAAGTTAATGCAGGGCGTGTATGCATCATTACACGCCCTTTTCCAAAATTGGGGGGGATAGGGGCTAAAACCCCTCCGGTAGATCGGAGAGGGCTGAAACTCGGAATATCAATTTTTCTAGACCGCTTACACCTATATTCTGAATTTCATTCGAATCAGCAAAAAAAAATATAGGTATTTATTTTTTCGATAAAACTCGTACTCCACTAGATTCGTACCAAATTTCAGCTAGATAGGATCATCGATTCGCCCTCAGCGTTTCCTTTTAAATGGTATGCCCTCTATGTACTTGAAGTAGAATTTCAAGTAATTTACTTCAGATATTGACAGCTCTCTCGCCCTAAATTCAAATTTCCAATAGAAAAAAAAAGACAACCGAGTACATACAGAGCATTTTTTTTCTATCGATTCCAATTTCAAATAAAATGGGCTTAAATAACTGTTTCAATCTCTTTGCTTGACATTTTTTGAAGCCTTTTGTAACCTGGTAAATTAATTCGAGTAATTTTTTAATGGAAAAACATTCGGAAATTCGGAATAGAAAATCCAGTTATTTTAAATTAAATTACTTTTTTTTGGAAATCCTCTCAGTGAAATTTATTGCTTTTGGAAAAAACGATTTAAATGAAAAAAATTCCTGTGTTTCAATTTTACTGATTTTATAAATAGTATTTGCACTGAAATATCTGCTAAAGCTTGTTTTTTCTTTTATACTTTCAGGAATTTAAGAAAAATTGATCTCCTCGCATAGCAAAGTTTTTTTATTTGAAAACAATTATGACTCATTTTTACGTGAGCTTCTGGAACTCTGAAAGCCAAATGTCAAAGTGATGAATGAAGAGTGTGATTTTTGTTCTTCTTGCAAAGAATTTTCACTTAAACTTCTAAATAGTATAGTCAGGCAAGTTTTCTTACAATCATTAGATTTCAGAAACCATAATCGCAATTATCGCTCAAGAAAGTCTTCGAAAACATGATCCAGCCTAATTAAATTTTTTCGTCCCTTTTCAGCCAGGATGTCCCCGTTGATTAGATTTTCCAGAAACTAATTTCAGTGCCAGGATTGAAATCCTACAGATTTCCTTGACAGACTAAATTGGCTTCGCAATCGACAGGTTTTGTATTCCGTCAGCGTTGATTACTATCATTCGGTTCAATTTTTTTTTCTATTTGTAACAAAAACAACCCAATTATTAATGTTCAAATTGCAGTTATCGTTCAATGAAAAGTCGTTCGTTTTAAAATTCTTGCGTGACTATTGAAATCTAAAAATACGATAAAATTATTTGCGGCTGTAACTAGGTAGAGAAAACGCATGCAAATTTTATTTAAAGGTCACATTCATTGGAATATTTTTGTTAGCTTTACTTATAATATATTTGCTAAAAAAAGCTACATGTCAGTAATAGGCGCTGACTAAACAATAAACTTGCTTTTCACATTTATATAAGTAATTTCTGGACAACGTTAAGGCAGTTAGTTGAATTTTATTGTAACGATTAAATTTTTAGAGTCAAGTCTTGAATTTGTAATTTCTAAATCGGATTTTTTTTTTTTAAACGTCCCAAAAATTATCCGCAGTCGTGCGGATAATTTTTGGGACCGATATCGAATCGCCAATAAATCGAACTAACCAAAAATTTGTGTGTTCGCTGTGTTGTGTGTCAGAGTGGACTTCCGGGATTCGGAAACCGCAGTTCGTTGGGAACCTGACTAACAAAGAGATCGGAGGTTGGACAAAAATTGCCAATTCTCGCAAGGATTAAGTTTTTGGGAAGACAAAATCGCCGACCAGGAATTTAAACCTTATATTATGCTGATCGTCATTTTCATGTAAGTAAAGTGCAAATCTTATGTCCAATGATAATATTATTGACGATATAATCGAAAGGTTAAGTCAACTTCAATTACCTCCTTCAACTGACTCTGCTTCTAGCGAAGAAGTAATTTGATTAATAAACCAGTCTATTTCTGCACCTTCAATTTACCTGAAAGTAATCTTTGTACAATGGCAAATTTTAAAGCAGAATATTTAAACGCAATGTGACGGCAATCCCAATGATTTAAATAGGTACTTAGCAATTTGTCAAAGCATTATCGATGCTTTCTACAAACCAAATGAACCTAACGATTTTCAAAACATTTTCTTATTAAATTCTATTATTGGTAAATTATCGGGAAAAGTTAAATTAGTACTAGGTACTACTCATGTTCAAACGTGGGAAGAATTGAAAATAATACTGAGTAGACATTTTGCTGATCCACGCGATGAAGCCTGTCTGAACAGAGATCTAGTCATGCTCAGACAACAGAGTAACGAAAAACCTGATACGGTTTATGATAGAATCATGCATATCCTCAATCTTTTATGTTCATATATAAATATTCATGAAAATAACGATGAACTTTATCATGAATTATCACTCAAAACATTTTTATCAGATCTAAAAGAACCTTTGGGAACGCATATGTTGTATGCGTCCAAAAGATTTTCCTACAGCTAGTCACTTCTGAATACAACACACAATTTTCATCAAACCAATTCATGAGATCTTCATTTCCATCACAGCCTGTATTTGTTAGGTCAGATTAAAATAAGATACCTCAAAGATTTCTCACAAACTCTCGAGTTTTCGGTTCCAAATATAGATCTACCACTAACGTCTTCAAACCGAACCCAAATGACGATTATCAAGACCTACACCAATGTCAGCAACCTCGCATAATACGTTCAGACCAACAAATAACAATTTCCAAAATTCAGCACCCATAGAAACCCTTTTCAGCCACAAAATAATCAACCAAAAAACTTTGTAGTTGAAGAGTTATACAACACGAAGGCAACTAGCAGCGACAATGATCAAGATCAATCACATAGCACCGATAATATCGCCTATGCTGAACCTAACTACGAATACGTAGAGCAAGATCAAAATTTTTATTATTACGACCCTACCCAATATTACGAGTATGTTGATGCCTCACCACTATCAACTGCCACACAGGAAAATCCTATTGTACCAACTGAGGAAAATTTTCCCGAACCAGCCGATACCAACACCACCCGAAATAATTGCATATAATAATAATGATAATTATACTAGTGAATACATTTATATTTCCAGAACACAACCTGAAATTTCAAATTGACACTGGTTCTACGAAATCATTTACGGCTAATTTCATAATCAACTTACAAGCTAACATCGACAATAATAATAGATTTCTCATAACACCCAACACAAAGATTAAATTACAGTTTCTCAAAACTCGTAAGGAGATAAATAATATAACTGTTTCAGCACATTCTGAACAAGTTGTTAGAATGAAAACAAACATTCGACATGGTGAAATAATAATTCCCTATCAAAAACTGCACAATTGCGAAATCCTAAACTGTCTTACTGTTGCCAAAAACGGTTATGCATTAACCAATATATTAAATAATACTTGTAGTCCGATAACTCTAGATGTTTCCGAGCCTTTTCAGGTTGAGCAAATTGATCGTGAAGAAATTGGAACAGCAAACTTAAATAACTTTAAGAATTTTGCAGCAAATACCGAATTCGACCCGTCCTATATCCGTACAAGTCACCTAAATGAAGAAGAAAAGTGTAGAATACTAAATCTTTGCAGTGAGTTCTCCGATATATTCTATTACGAAAACACACATTTAACCTTCAGTAATAAAATTAAACGTTCCATAAAAACCACTGACGAACAGCCTGCCTATAAAAAATCATATAGATGCTCTTTTATCTATAAGAAGTAGAGTCTCATAATTGCTAAACCAGAACATTATTCGTCACAGTAATTCTCCCTGGTCATCCCCAATTTGGTTGGTGCCAAAGAAAACCGATGCATTTGGAAAACAAAAATTCCGCATAGTTATCGACTACCGGAAATTAAATAAAAAAACTATAGATGACAAATATCCCTTAAAGAATATTACAGACCAGACCAGACCAGATAAATTGGGCAAATTCCAATATTTCACCACCCTTGATTTTGCTAGTGGGTTACATCACATAGAAATGCATGAATGTGATATTCCTAAAACAGCTTTCAATGCCGAGAATGGGCACTACAAATTTACTCGCATGCCATTCGGGTTGAAAAACGCTCCGGCTACGTTCCAGAGAGTCATGGACGGCATCTTGCGTGGAATACAAAATGAAAAATGTCTGGTTTATCTTGATGACATTATTGTATACTCCACATCACTGCAGGAACATCTAGAACGCCTGAGGACGGTTTTCCAAAGAATCCGAGACTCCAAATTCAACTCGACAAATGCGAATTCTTGAGACAGGAAGTTGCCTAGTTAGGTCACGTAGTGACTACCGAAGGTGTTAAACCTAATCCCGAAAAAATCATACCCATCAAAAACTATCTAATACCTTCGACAACTAAGCAAATAAAGGGCTTCCTAGGGCTACTAGGTTGTTATAGAAGTTTCATTAACAACTTCGCAAAAATCATCAAACCCCTAACAAAATGTCTGAAGAAGGGAGCAAAAATAATTCATAACAGCGAATTTATTGATTGTTTCGAAACGCGTAAAAACCTGTTGATGAACGAGCCAATCCTCCAATACCCCGATTTTGACAAAACCTTCAACTTGACATGTGATGCCAGTGACGTAGCTTTGAGCGCCGTCCTATCCCAAGGGCCGATAGGTCAAGATCTTCCAGTTGCATACGCATCAACATTAAATGACTCAGAACGAAGATATTCTACCATAGAGAAAGAATGCCTTTGCATCGTTAGGCCCTACCTCTTTGGTCAGAAATTAAACATTATTACGGATCATAAACCTCTCGAATAGCTCTCAAATATGAAAGATACAAGTTCGAAACTGATTCGTTGGAGATAGAAGTTATCAGAATTCAATTACAAAATCATTTACAAAAAAGGCAAATTGAATACTAATGCTGACGCCTTAAGTCACATCGAGTTACGTACAAAAGAAACCGACGGCATTTTAAATTTACTATCCTATATAAACGATTTTAATACAAAATTGGGAGAAGAAAACCAAAACAGCAATGATGGTCAAGACATGTATCAGATGTCTACCGTAGTACATCCAGACCCTGAACTAGAACAAGGACTTTTCACGAGACCAGAAGATGAAAGCGATAACAACACCGTTCACACAAACAACTACCAAGATCTAATAGTGGGCGTGCCAATTTTAGAATCAGCGGTTAATTATGGCGCGAACCAAATAATAATAATAAAAGTATTCCATTCTCCAGCAAAGACAAAGCGAATAATATTATTTGAAAAAAAAAAAAAAGATTTTTATTCCAGCTCTCTGATAATAATTTCGAAAACGGCCTTTTAGATTTTATGACAGAGTATGTAGCACCCGGAAAATTATATTCGCTATACTTCGAGAATCCTGAAATGTATGAACCATTTTGTGAAGTAATTAGGAAAAATTTCAAATGGCCTTCTCTCAGACTTAGAAGATGCCTAATCAAACTAATTGATGTAGTGGAAAAACAAGATATTTCGAAAATAATCAAAAATTATCACGGAAGTAAGACGAATCATAGAGGAATAGATGGAACAGCACACCTCCTACATAAATTGAGACTATCGATCCTGTACGCAAAACAGTGACAACAACAACCCAAGGAAAAATTCACATGGACAATATCAAACGTCCATTGGATAGAAATAAGTATAGTTATGATGCCGATACCTAGTAAAGCTAGCGTAAATCATAAACCATTATTTGTATGCATTAGGTAGGTTTTATTAAGTAAGGTCAAGCATTTTAACACTTACCGTGAACCATCCTCTATCACCGCTTCAACTAGTAAGTAACAAGTAATTAATTAACTAGTAGGCATTTATCATGTATATTATATCATTTCAGCGTTTTCAGCCAGGCGCTCGGAGACCAAGAACATGTCGTCATCCGAGAACTAAGTAACTGATAACCCAGGCATAATTCCGGTTAAACTGAAGATCGCAAAAATGCAAGATTATTCATACACTTTACGATTTAAATCCAATAATTACAGATATTAATAAACTTCACCAAAAATCGGAAAAAATCCAAACTCTAGTGTAATCACACAAAGAATATAGTACTGATGTGAGCAATTATTTGAAACTTCTACAAATCATACAAAATCGAGTGAATGACAAAATAAGCGAGATTTTACCTCATCCTAAAAGATTGAAGAGAGGTCTAATAAATGGTTTAGGCTCTATGTTCAAAGCTGTCACAGGAAATCTTGACGCATCCGACGGAGTTCACTACGAACATCTTATAGCTGAATTGCAAGTAAATCAAAAGAATTTACGAGATAATGTTTCGAAACAAAGTTCTCTATCTTCAATTATTGTCATCGAAAGATTTAATTCTACCCAAACCAAATCAATCATAATGAGAATCTTTCAGAATCCAAAATTCAACAAATATTTGCCTTTGCTTACAGGGAAAATTCCTTTTTTATCAAAGATATAATCAATCAAAATCGTCAATGTCTATGAAATAATCAATTCTATCTTGCAGGATATAGGACATTCTCTGACGTTTGCGAGGCTTAAAATCTTACATCCTAGCATAATAAAAAACGAAAACCTTATTTTTTCTGAAATTAATAGGCTACAAAATCAATTAGGATTAAGTAAATTTCCTTTTAACGTCACGTTAGAAACTATTCTAGTTTTCGAAAAACTTATTGCAATTAGGGCTTTTACAAAAAATAATAAAATAATTTATCTATTACGAACACCAATCATGAAGCCTCAATCTTTTGACTCCTTTCATTTTTATTCTGTACCAATCAATTCGCAGAGTCGGTTTAAGGTAGTTTTGCCAAAGAATAAATATTTAGTAAAAACTACTTTGCACTTTGCTTACTATCCATAAACATGCCTGAGTCCTTCGTTTGTCCTAAAAAGGACCTGCAAGAAGTCAGAAAAACCAGCTCATGCGAGATACAACTCCTGAACTCTGACACACACCCCTCAGTTTGCAAGCAAACCGAAGTTAGCGTTCCAGAAGCGATAATTATTCGTCCTGACACTACCAATCAGTGGATACTTATATTTCCAATTGAGGAAACTATCAAAATTTCAGTGTTTTGGCCAAGAACAAGTCCAAAACGTCATAGGGACATACACTTGCCAAATTTCTTTGGGATGCAGAGTCAGCACAAACTCAAAACTGGTTATCAATAAACAAAAGCTAATCAGTCCAAATCGGCAACTCATGTTGTTTCCCGATTATGCAGAAACGTCTACAACACTACCACTTTTGAATTTAAGTCGTCACTTTCACAATTTGAAGCTGGCGACCTCCATCAGTTAAGATATGAAATCTCTGAAATTCAGTCTCATCTTAACTTCAACTAAAATACCAGTCCCAGTATCTGGATCCTTTTTTTCTATGGGGTTATTGCCATTCGCTGCCTGGTTGCCATCTACAAATATGTGATGCCCATCTTCCAAAACAGAAGAAAGAAGAACGATGCCCCCGTAATTGAAGTCTAACTACCCCGTCAAGCTTAGAGTTGGAAGTTAGGGAGGGAGGAGTTATGTAATAGGCGCTGACTAAACAATCAACTTGCTTACTGTGCTTTTTACCTTTATATAAGTAATTTCTCGACAATGTTAAGGCAGTCAGTTGATAAAATTTTTAGAGTTAAGTCTTGAATTTGTAGTTTTTAAATCGGAAATAAGTTTTTTAAAAAACGGTAACGCGGTCTACGACGTGTTAACTAATTTAGTTTGAATCTCAACTCTAGCCAAATTTCTCTGCCAGTCGGAAAAGGAAGACATTATAAGTTAAATAAGAGTCCTAAATCATTTCTAAAAGGTAAGAAAACTTGGAATAAAAAGTTTCAACTTGGTTAAAAAGAAAAAACGTCCGCTGTTTCCTTATTATTCGAGGACTCAAATTAGATTATAACTCATCTAAAATTCTCTTTACAAGGTCATAAAACAAATTCTGCTTCAAGCAACTTTCAGAAATTGAGTTTCACAGTTGATATTTCGTCGATAACTTCAAGGGCAATTTAACTGGAAACTATTGAAAGTTGTAGATGTATTGATTGAATAAATTAGAGCTGCAATCCTAATGCAATTTTTCTCTAATTTGCACATAAATTCTGAAGGATGTTTTTTTTGTGACCTTACAATTGATTTAGATGCGGAGTTGTTGGTTGGTAATGGGTCAGTAAAACGGCTTGGACAATTAAGTTTGTTGTATTGACCAACGTTTCGACCAATATAATATGGTCATCCTCAGGATCCTAAAATAGGTACATCATAGTGACAAGTTTCTACAAACAATAAACAGTACAAAAAGATTTTGTGATAATAAATTATTAGTGACATAATAAATATTAAGGGTGAGATAGCTATAGGTTTCATGTACACCCTTGCTTATAAAAAAATGTTGTGTTATTATCTAAGGCATAATATTAAAATAAATACAATACTATTATCTAATTAACATACTTACATAACATACAAGTTAAATTCTCTGTGTTAACATTAAAAAATAATAAAAAATAAGAAACATAATGGCCGTGTTTAATGATATATCACAGATGATATCATAACTTGTGTTCCCAAAGATCAAATTGACACATTAGTAACAATATTTAATGGCTTTCATAGAAAATTACAATTTACTGTGGAAAAGGAAAAAAATAACACGATACCTTTTCTTGATGTGTTATTAATAGGAACTGAAACTAACCGTATAATGACTGACTGGTACCTTAAACCAACTTTTTCCGAGAGGTTTCTAAATTATAACTCGAATCGTACATTCACACAAAAACTTAACATAATTCAAAACTTAAAAGATAGAGCTCTTAGACTATCACACTATTCAGCCAGGGAAAGGGTAGACAAGGAGAAAGAAGAGAGGCTGAAGCAACAAACGCTGACTCCTGATTCTGCATCCTCGTCCAAGGTGGAGGACAGCAAAGAGGTCAAGAGGGGAAGTGAGCACATCACACCCCTTCAAGGACCAAGCAGAAAGAAGAGGAAAATATACCCCTCTAAAGCAACAGCAACGGCAGCAGGGCCTAGCACCAGCTACGCGGCGGTGGTAAAAAGCGTCCGAATGGGAATCGTTCCGAGGGAATACCCCGAGGTCACACTAACCACGGAACAGCTGACAGACCTAGAGAGTGCTCTGGTTGATGAAATGTTCACCAGCACGGTAGTTAACCTGAAGTTCACAGGAATCCATTTCACGTCAGGACTGATAATGGTGGACTGCGAAAATGAGCAAACAGTCATCTGGCTGAGGGAAACGGTACCCCGGCTGAAAGAATGGAAGGGGCCGGATCTAATTGTGTGCACGGGAGAAAACATCCCGAAAGCACACACCATAGCGGTCTTCCTTCCCAGGAGCAAAGGGCAAGAAGCTGAGAAACTCCTCAAGCTCCTAAAAACCCAAAATGCCGACCTCAGGACAGAGGCGTGGAAGGTGATTAGCTCAAAGGAGCAATCGCATGGTCAGCTGCTAACCTTGGGCATAGACACCAAGTCGAGCGAAGCGATCGTGGCGCAAAACCACTCCATGCACTACAGGTTTGGACGCGTCACGGTGCATGGCCTGGAGAAAGGCGAAAAACAAACTGAGCCAGAGGAAAGGATGGAAACAGATCCACCATCCCCTCAGGAAGAGCCAACCCCAACCTCCGGGAATACAAGTTCCCCCAAAAGGAAAGAGGCACCGGAGCCGATGGTGAGCGAGCCCAACCCAGAGAACATCGGGGCTGAGGGCTCAGAGAACGAGCTTCCCACGGAAGAAGAGGGAGAGTTACTAAGGGACGAGACAGATCGTCACGGTGAGGGCAACGACACCTCATCTCAGTCCTAGTAACTAACCTGATGGACAACACAGCCACCATGGTAGCCCAAGTCAACCTACATCACGCCAGAGGATCCTCTGCTATGATTGCGAGGCTGTTTGGGCAAGGGCGTGTGAAACTTGCGCTGATCCAAGAACCATGGGTTTACAGGGGACAGGTAAAAGGACTGACAACAAAAAGCTCAAAGGTAATATGGGACGACAGGCACGAAATGCCTAGAGCCTGCATAGTAATTAAAAGACATATTAATTATATTTGTGTTTCAGAATTCTTGAACAAGAACCTAGTGCCGATTATGGTGAATTTCCACCACCAAGGCAGACAACGGACCATTGTCATAGCATCCGCATAATTCGCTGGGGATGGGGCACGCACGCCCCCGGCGGAACTACAGGAGCTTACGCACCACTGTAGGGGGAAAAACATCCCACTCCTTGTGGGAGGCGACGCGAATGCACACCACATCTTCTGGGGAAGCTTAAACACCAACACCAGAGGTGAGTAACTTTTTGAATACTTACTTGAAATGAACTTTGATATTTACAATAAAGGGAATACACCCACTTTTGTAACAAGGGCTAGGGAGGAAGTATTAGACATTACATTTGGTAGTTCTGAAATAAAGAACTACGTGAAAAACTGGAGGGTCTCGACTGAACCCTCCCTGTCTGATCACAGGATCATAGAGTTCAGCCTAGAAATAAGCACCTCCAAAGCAAAACTCAGGAGAAATCCTAGGAGGACAAACTGGGAATTATACAGAGTCAATCTGGAGGAAAATCTCAAAGCAATCAACCCAGGAAGAATAGGAAATCACCTAGAACTGGAAGAGAAAGTAGGGCTCGTGAACCAGGCAGTAATAGAGGCCTTTGACTCTAGCTGCCACGTGGTTTCGAAAGAATGGGAAAATACCCGGACATATTTCAGGCGGAAATAAATGCTATAAGTAGATGTGCTGAGTTCAATCTTGACAGAAACTACAGAAAGAGAGAGATTATCATATTCTCCGACAGTCAAGCAGCCATTAAAGCGCTGAGCTCACCAATAATCAGCTCCAGGATGGTTTGGGATTGCCAGGACAAGTTAAACAGACTGGGCAAGGATAACAGACTATCCCTCCAGTGGATACCGGGACACGAAGGGATTGAAGGCAATGAGAAGGCGGACCAACTAGCGAAATTAGGGGCACAGACCCCGATTTCAGGACCGGAACCCTTCTGCGGCATAGGGAAACACACCTATGAAGAAGCCTTCAGAAAGGAAGAGCGGACCAAATGGAACAATCTCTGGGAGCAACTTCCAGGGTTGAGGCAATCGAAGATGTTTCTTGGGCACCCTGACCAAGGGAAACCGAAAGGCTTCACATCACTAAGCAAAAACAATCTCCGCATTCTCACCGGATTCCTCACAGGCCACTGCCGGTTGAGAGGGCACCTTGAGAGAATTAAAATTGAAAACGAGAACAGCTGCCGGTTCTGTGAGGAAGGGGAGAAAACTCCTGAACACCTTCTAACGGAATGCGAGGCGATCAGGAATACACGAATGGCCTGCTTCGGATGCTACATCGTGGGTCGGGAAGAAATTCCATCCATAGAACCATCCAGAGTACTTGCTTTCATAAAAGCATTAAGGCTGGATGAGGTGCTTTAAGCGAGAGTCCATCAACTGGAGCGCTAAGAAGGGGGACACAATAGATCTATGCAGGTCGCAGTGTAGCCAAACCCCCAATTAAGTCATTCATTCATTCATAGACTATCACACCCAGAATTCCATTCAAAAAATCTCATGTATATCAGGGCATGTCTCCTAGGCAAAACTTATCCATATCGCTTACTTAATAAAATACTTTTTGGACCCATCCACAATAATACAAACAACAATGACAAATCTCGCAAGATCTATCTTAAAATTCCATATGTTAAGCATCTCTCGGAAAAAATAGCAAAAGAATTAAGACACCATTATTGCTTTTAAAAATGAAAATACGGTATCTAAACTTTTCACGAAACTTAAAACAACCACTCCACAGGAGCAACAGAGTAACGTTACCTATAAAATACCTTGTTCCTCTTGTGACGGTACATATGTGGGACAGATAGGTCGGTATCTCAAGACAAGGATAGGGGAGCATAAACGGAGTGTGAAATTTATAAATATAATCAACTCTAAAGATAAAACGGCGTTGGTTGAACACGTAGAGAACTTTCATCATTTATTTAATTTTGATCAAACTCAAATACTTTCTAAGCAGACAAATATAAAGAAGAGACTAATGAGTGAAATAATTCATATTAAAAAAGACAAAAAAAGTATCAACAAAAAACAGGATGTTGATGGATTAAGTACCTCATACTACAACATACTCTGTAAGCACACCTGATAACAAATTAAAAGGTACTTTTCAACGTTCCCAATAATAATGATAAAAATGCTGAAATAATGGGTGGTATTAATAAACTTGAGTCTGAGCACGGAGAAAATGCTCGGAGTATGAGGGCAGAGTCTGAGCTTTTATACTGTTGCATGGTATAAATAAACACAAGCTGAGCATTCGCTCATTTTCTGGCTTGAACTCAAGTATCTTGAGCATATGCTCACACGCACAGTATAGCGCGAAGTGGCACGGGGTTGGATTCTCGAAATATTTTTGTATACTGTTTATTGTTTGTAAAAACTTGTCACTATGATGTACCTATTTTAGGATCCTGAGGAAGACCACATATTGGTCGAAACGTTGGTCAATACAACAACAATTTAATTATCTAAGCTGTTTTATTGACCTATTACCAACCAACAACTCCGCATCTAAATAAATTCTAAATATGGACTATTAGAACCAACATCGATAAGTAATAAGTGTCGAGTCTGAAATACAATTTGTTTCAAAATTGAAAAAAAAAAAAGACTGATGTCCATTTGTTCCCGAAATAGTCGACAATAAAAAACGAATTCTATTGTTCGCTGACTAGAAAATGAAACTTTTTACGATATTTTTTTATAACTTTTTCATGGAGATCAAATATTTATCCACGTCCTTCCTTTTGGCTGATGGCTTTTTGGGATAACAACCATATAAACCTATAAGAACACAGAATTGAATTGTGGTTATAAGAGAAATTACTAGAATATTAAAGAGATTTGATCAAAGAAGCTGGTATCAAAACGGAAATTGCCAAAATTATTCTGAGCAAAATGATTAATAAAACTATTTGAAAACTCTTTACCATTATCAAACTGTATAAAAGAAAAACAAAAAAGTTCTATTTCTGTTAATTTCTACTTTTGTCACTATAGCTTTAAAGGCTAGCAATTAAGCTAAGTAGAATGCTAGCGTTAATTAAAGAGAAAACCCTGTGAATTGGAACAAAATCTCTTTCAGAAAGTTTAAAAGCTACAATTGTATAGCGAATGCTTATGTTTTTATATTACTGTTTAGCGGAGCAGATATCAAATATTTATCCTTGTGTCGGCCAAGAGCCAATATCTACTTTAAAGATGATTGAAGTGGTAGCAAAAATAGCCTTGATTGAACCGAACTTTGTCATTACATGAACGAGGCCTTTTGGGAATATTGTTGGTAGATTGAGTTAGAAGATTGATTTGAATCACCTAAAACTTTGTTGAGAAAATACTTTAATAACATTGTTTGTATTTTTTTTTTTTTGTCTCAACTTACTTTCCCAAATAATTACTGATTAACAAGTATCTGTAATTACCCTAACTTCAAATATTTTTTCATATACAATTTTAAATATTATAAAGCCAAAAAAAAAAAATGTGTCAAAAATTTTTTACGCTTTTTCTCAGTAAACAAAAAACCACATTTTTCCGAGACTCGATTTTTCAAGTTCACGTAAAACTGTTTCACTCGGGCATATCGATTCGAAGACAGGTCGGGTTTCGATGGCAAAACGTCCCGATTCCGGTAACCGGACTAAGCTCACTGGATGCCATGGCTCCCGGAGAAAATTCAGGAGAACCTCCGCGCCGTTTTTGGAGGGTTGTGACGCAAGCGCCTCTTTGGAACTCGAAATCTCTCTCGAAATTGAGGAAATGAGTTGGATCTTTTTTTTTTTGTTTGCTAAAGAAGAAGGATTACGGGCATGTTTGTCCTAGAGAGAGTTTATGCCGAATAGAAATTTGAACAGGAAATTTTAATACTTATTTTTCTATTTGAGTTGTTGCTTCTATTTCGTCGAACCGATTATATCCATGTTTGCCAGATGCAATAATCATTCAATGGGAGAAAAGGGAAAAGTTCAAAAAAGGAATTAAGACTTGTCATAAGCCATAAGAGTTTTAGAAGAACTTCCTCTAGAAAAATTTATTTATTTATTTATTTATTTACGGGTCAAGCCCATTTACACAATATAATTGAGTATTAGCAAGTTCTAAAATTATCAAATTTTGAAAATAATAAAAACAAAACAATGGAATAGAAAAGAATTTGAATTTTTCCACCCACATTAGAAAGCTAGAAAATAAAGAAATTAAATAAAGTTAAAGTTTAAAGTTAAAGTTAACATCCATCAACCACCAAACTAATGTATAAGACAATCCTGCTATTAACAATTTTAAAAAATGAGAGAAAAAAAAAAGAAAAAAGAAGAAACAATATTTTTTAGATTTTTATAAGATTTTTATATGATTTTTATATAGGGTTTTTATAAGGTTATGCCTTTGACCGCTCGCACAAATGGTTCGCAAGGACCAAAGAAATCTAATTCAGATAATTCATTGCACAGTCTGAGGGTTCGAGAAATGAATGAATGATAAGCATAATTGGTTCTGTGAAACTGTTGATGAAAAGTTTGTGTAGTAGGTACGAGTGTTCCGGGATGGAACATGTAATCCAATTCTGGAAGTTAAATAGGGACAATCAACTCTAGAGTTTATGAGCTTTTGAATTAGTATTAGGTCTCTCTGCTTTCTTCTACATGAGAGAGTTGTTAGGTTTAATGATGTGCATAAGTCAGAATAATGAAATTCATTATTGTCGTAAAATTTGTAGTTAATGTATCTGCAGAATTTTCTCTGAACAGCTTCAATCCGATGGATATAGCATGCATAATTAGGACACCACACTGAAGCAGCATACTCTAAATGCGATCTGACATAGAAATAGTATAAAGTTCTAATGGCATTAATGGTCGAGAAGTCCCTTGTGCTGCGTTTCACAAAGCCAAGCATGCGTAAAGCCTTATTGATTGCGTTGTCAATATGAGTTGACAAATCTAGATTTGAGATTAATAGCACACCTAGGTCTTTGATTTGTTCCACGCAGCCTAATGGACTATCATCAATGTAATAGACAAATTTATTTAAATTTCTGGACTTGTGGAATTTAATGACCTTGCATTTGAGAACATTAAGATCCATGCCATAGGCATGGCACCATTGTGACAAACTGTTTAGATCCTCTTGAAGTGCTAAAGAGTCTTCTGGAGTGGATACCTTCAGAAACAGCTTCAAGTCATCAGCAAACAGAAGAAAGATACTATGCTTAAAACAAGATGAAATGTCATTGATAAAAGTGTTAAATAGTAAGGGGCCAAGATGGGAACCCTGGGGGACTCCTGATGATACTGAGATTTGAGAGGATGTAAAGTTGTTAAGGTGTACTATTTGGGTGCTGCTTGTGATATAACTCTTTATCCATTGTAGGAGAGAACCCGACAAGCCGAAGGTCTCCAGTTCTTTAATTATTACTTCGTGGTTCACTCTGTCAAACGCCTTGGAGAGGTCAGTGTAAATAGAGTGTATCTCTTCACTTCTCTCCAAGGCGCCTGTCAGGATGTCCACATGAGTGAGGAGATTTAGTTCGGTAGAGGAGTGTTTTTTGAAGCCAAACTGCTGGTGTATTATCGCAGGTCCAAGGCAAGATGTCAAGAATATTGTGACTATATTTTCAAATATTTTTGGAATAGCATTGAGGATACTTATAGGGCGATAATTAGTCACATTTTCCAAATCACCTGAATTGTGAATGGGTACCACGAAACTTGATTTCCAGAAGTCTGGAGATAATCCGTCCTGCAGTGATTTATTGAAAATCATATGCGGAGGTTGAGATAGAACAAAACAGCAGTTTTTTAGAAACAGTGGGTGTACCTTATCAGGTCCAGGTCCTTTGTTTGGTTTAATATTTTTTGGTTCAGTGTAGATATCCGAAATTGCGGGGTTACTTGAGGGGACCTGAAGAGGGTTGATTTAGCAAGTCCAAAGAGTTGTCTGTATAGACTGAGCCGAAGTACTCGGCAAAGAGTTCAGCTGCTTGAGGGCCCATAGGAGCTGATTTTTCGTTTAAGGTGTAGCTGGATGGTTGTTTACTGGAGTTTTGTAGGGAATTTGTGTATGACCAGAAAGCCTTGGGATTGTGTCGAAGAGATGCCTCCGTTTCCCCGATATAGTTTTGAAGACACTGCTTTGACAGAAAATTACATTGAGATCGCAAATTAGAATATGTTTGGTAATCGCGGAGAAGTTTGCTTACCTTAAATTTTTTATGAGCAATTCTTTTTTGTATTGTGAGTGATTTCAGGTCTTGCGAGAACCATACTGGAAATTTCCTACAAGAGTTTTTTTTCTTTGGCACAAAAATGTCAAATGTATTATATAAAATATCGTAGAACAGTCTTAACATCTCCTCAACCGTCCTCCCAGCAAACAGATCATCCCATAAAAAGAGTCACAGGCACTCATTGATGTCATTGAAATTTGCTGATTTGAAGTCATAGTAGCATTCATCTCCCTGGGCACTTGGCTTGTTATGCTTTGGATTTACATAAAATTTTAGATGCAATAGTGGAAGGTGGTTGTCCAGTGGTAGCAGGTAATCTTCTCTTTGAGTGACATAAAACCAGATCAAGAATGACATCGATGACGTTTCGAATGTCATTAATCTGGTATAAGTTGTGAAATGAGCAGATCTCTGATAATAGTTGTATTTTACCAGATTCGGCGGAAGGCAGGTAGCCATCTTGTGGACGTTGAGCTGATGAGCAGAGATCTTCCATCATCCATGTGGCCTTTGGGAGATTGAAGTCTCCCATTATGCAGAGACTGGCATTGCTACACTGCTGAGATATTTCTTCGAGGTTGTTTCCAAAGCTTTCATACTTTTCTATCGGTGAGCTGGGTGGTATGTATAGGCTACCAACTATCATTTGCTTTTTGCCTGAGCCTACTAGAACATAGACTTGTTCAATATCGTCAGATGATCGTATTAGACGCGATGGAATAGAATCATGCACTGCAATAAGTACACCCCCAAACCGATCTGCTGTACTTGAAGTAGCTGATCTATCACAACGAAAAACATTGTATTAATCAAACCCAAGCTCACCTGTATGAAATTGGTCGCTTAGCCCTGTCTCTGTAAAAGAAACTATCTGGTAATTATGCACTGCAATGCTGTAACGAAGCTGCTCCAACTTGGTTCTGATACCGCGAACATTTTGATAATATATGTTAAGGTTTAATTGTTTTCTGCTGGCGTTTCTTTGTCTGATGTTGGTCGTGGTTGACCCCGTGACGTGTTTTTTTGGACAATTTTTGGTATACCTTTCACCATTCGCACCTGGATATTCTGCTCACCCTGTTCACGTTGTTTTTTTAGATCTTCTGTTGCAGTCTTCTCAAGCTCTCTTTGATTGAAAATCAGGTCAGGCCGAATATATGTGTTTACCTTTGAGCTTGTAGCCATTTCGTAATGTGGAAATTACGTCGAGGGCAGAGTTCAGCACCGCTCTTATGGGGCGAGCATTTTTGGCGTTAGGTCTGCCAAAACGAGTGACTTTGCAAATAGTGGATTGTGTGTCCAGTAGCATTTCTTGTACGGAGCATACTTGTTGATAATCATCGCCTGACTCGGGTATGTTGAAAAAAAGTAAGTTGTTAGCTCTGGTTTGGCGATCATGCAGTTCAGCCAATATTTCAATGTTTGAAGATTCAAGTGTTGGTGTTATTGCCTCATTGTGGAAGGCTGGCGCCAGTTGCAAGTCGAGGGATTCCAGGTGGGTTACCCTTTCATTTAGTGAGGTAGTGGCAGCAGCGACTAACTCCTGTACTAGGACTGGTAGGCTTGATTGCAGTTTGTTACACATCTTTCCAGTTCACATACACGATCCATTAAGCCTGAAATCTGTTTGACATTCCTCATGCATTCTTTGCAGTAGAACGGAAAGGAACGCTTTGAGAGCACTATAGCCCATATTTCTGTGGGTCCAGTGATATCACTACATGTTTGACATATTACTCTCTTACAGTTGTCGCATGGGTAGCCAAAAACATCATTGCTTTTAGTCTTGGGCTCCTTAAAAGTGACTGTTGCATTGCAAGTGCTGCACGTCTCAGACATATTTTGAGGTTACCTTTAAATATCTTGGTAATTTGAAATCGTCGTACTTTTCGCCGGTTTTATTAATTATGGGTAGTTAAGGACTATCAAATAAGAGGCCCATAACATTATTTTGTCTTATTTTATGCATAAAAGTGTTGAAAATTACTTAGAAAAATTTTGAACCTGTGTTGTAAACAACTAACATAACCATAGATATAAAAATGTTAAATTCATCACCTTTAAAGTCATGAGCTGCTCATTCAAGAAGTAACTTCAATATAAACATATCCAAAATAGTCTCAAGCGTATACCACAATTTTCTCGGAGATGATTGAAGTTTATTTGTGAGACATTCAGCAATAATCTCTGGTTTTGCCGGAAAAGTCCCTTCAGAAATAATTCATGCAGTCCAAGTAATTTAGCATAGAGGGCGATTTTGATCTCTGAATTTCTCTTGTATTTGTCTTGCACTGAAAATCATGTCACCTGTACTTCAGTTGGGTCTGAGACCACACTGTATCTCTGGAAGTTTCTTTCAGGCAGCTGGTATTAGACAAATTGATAATATCCTGGCAAGTATTTTCCCCGCAACAGAAAGTAATGATATTTCTTTGTAGTTTCCACATTGAGCCTTGTCTCCCTTTTCAAAAATGGCAGGTATAGTCTCAGTACCAGCTGACTTATTGCTCTTTTCCTGATTGTTTTTCCAATCTCCTTTTTTTTTCTTGTATAACGATCATATTGAATGGCATTGAATTAAAAAACCGAATGGCCTTTTTATCTTTTAAATGCGAAACCGATATTAAAACAAGCCAAAGATTGAGCTGCAGGTTATCAAATTACAGTTTTATGTTTCGCCATTAATTTTTTACAAACTAGCGCCGTTCTGGCATCGTTAACCCGATACTAGCCATTAAAACTTGTTATAGAGCTTGTTGGTGTATTGTTAATTTTAGTGGTTCATGGTTTTACCAATAGAAAGTTTATAGCAAATGTTTCACATTAATCCACTTGCATTTCGAATAGAAAAAGCCCAATCACGATTGTTATTTGTCAAAATAAAAAAACAATAATATTGGTTAGTTTGTTGTCGATCCCTTAATAGTAATTGGTTGAGGTTTTGTTTGGGATTGGATCGAAATAACACAATAAAAAATAATAAAATGATCGACTGTCTTATCAAGGAAGGGTTTATTGAAAACGAACGAGGTAAGAAATTAAAAACAAATGCTGCCACTCTCCCCAAAAATTTTTTTCAACCAAAGATACACAAGAATGATAACTCTGTAAGACCAATAGTATCGTTCGTGGGATCATCTCTATATATTCTGGCGAATATTTTGAAGGACGAAACTTATGTCAGAAATTCATTTGATTTCGTAGGAAACATTGAGTATCAAGTTACCAATGAACTACCAAGTTATATCTCTGGATGTTATTTCATTACAAACATCCCTACAGATGTAGTTATTAATATTGTGAGTATAAAATGGCATCTCATAAAAAACAAAGTCCCCTACAAACGTTCCTAGACCTGTTGATTTTCGTTTTTGACAGTTATTTCCAGTACCAAGATGAATTTTTCAAACAAATTTATGGTCTGGGGATGGGAAACTGTTTATCGCCAATTTGTTCTGATGTGGTGATGCAAGATTCACAGGAATGCTGTATAAAACAACTTCCATTTCAAATTCCGTTCTATAAACGTTATGTTGATGATATCCTAACATCAATCCCTGAATATCAAAAAGCAACTATACTTAATGTATTTGATAGTTACCATCCCAGAATTCAATTCACCATCGAGAGAGAAAACCAACAAAGTATACCTTTCCTAGATGTATTACTATTGTATTACACGTATGTAATTCAAAAAGTTAACTTCAAGTTAACTGTCAAAGCAGTTTTATAATACCCGCCCAGAGACTGATTGGTTTCACAAACCTAGTTTTTCTGAAAGATTTTTAAATTATTCGTCTGGACACCCTCTTCAACAAATAATTTTATTATTTGAAAACTAGAGCTCTCGCACTGTCTTCTCAGAATTTTCATAGTAAGAACCTGAAGTACATGGAGAATGGAACAATAATTTTCCATTATCTCTAATAAAAGAAATTCTCAAAATATCGAAATATTCAATAAAATTAACAAAGCAAAGTGCAAAAAAGACCAAAAAGGAATTTAAACGAATTTAGTGCACAATATTCCTTGCTCTCAATGTAATAAAAACTATATCGGACAGAGTGGTAGATATTTGAAACAAAGACTGAAGGAATACCAAAATGACCAAAAAAACTTTCTCTTGAAGACTAACCCAACAGCATTAGTAAAACATAAACTAGAAACAGGGCATAACTTCGACTTTGACTACACCACAATCTTACAAACACAATTTAACTACAGAGAATGTTACGTCTCCTGTGAATATGTACCTACCAAACAACTTCGTATATTTTCCATGTAATGACATAGAAAGTCAATCTCGAATATAAGTATAAGCATAACTGGAGTTGTTATTACTCTATAGGGTAACATTGTCTTAACTTTTTGTAGCGTCCTGAATACGCAATAAATATATTGCTAAATGTTGACAATCTGAAATAACAAACTTCTGTTGTTTTATTTCGATCCAATCCCAAACAAAACCTCAACCAATTAATATCATTATTGATTTGAACAACAAAAAGTTGGTTGTCAATAGGACTTTCGACCTTGGCAAAATAAGGAACTTTACTTTGTGAAATTAAGAAATGTATTGCCATTGTGGGAAATTAGAGACTGCTTCATTAATTTTAAAAGATCCAATAAGGCTTAAGAGCACAAGATAAAGCTTCTTCCACTTAAAATATAAATTATTCAAAAACTCCTTTCCATCGTCATCGGATATAAATCGCCAATACGCTTTGTAGGACATGACTTCGATTTATATCCCCGCTTGAATTTTTAAAAAACGAGAATTCTACCTTTGGAAAATAAACTTTTGAATTTATGAATCGTAGTGGAGCGATCTATAATAACTAAATGCAATAGTTATTTAAACAACAAGTTTTGAAAACGACTTTTTTCGCACGGCGAGACAGTTTGTTGGACCGAGCCGTAGGCGAGCTCCACAAGTCGAGCAAGTGTGAAAAAAGGTTTTCAAACGAGTTTTTTACAATACTTTTCCTACAACTGCAAAATAAAACAACCAAATATGTAATTTTCATTTGTTAGAAAACTTGAAGCGTGTGAAAAACTTTTTCGCACGCTAAAATGCGAAAAACTCTAACTTCAGAGGTTGCCTACGGTGCGAAAAACTCCATTTTCAGAGGCAGTCGTAGGAAAAATTAGTTAAATATAAAATACAGTATTGCATATTTCTATAGTTACCAAACAAAGATCAATTTCTCCATTATTTATACAACAAAATATAAATCTACTTAATCAAATTTTGGTTTCTAGGCTATATATAACAACTTCTATACACACTCAATATTTTCCCCGCAAAATCTAATATAGATCGGTTTACTTAATTATAGCATCCCCTTAAGGCTTGAGGTATTGTGTGCAGTCAGTTGTGTTTTTATTTCGTATTCTTTAAGACAATTTATTCATGAAATGTGTTTTATTGGAATTATGGTTAATGGTGCATTATATATGTTGTCTCAAGTCACGGTTTGTTAGTTGAAATTTGGCTGCAGCACAAAGAAAAATGAAGAAAAACTAAAAATCCGGAAGGGCGTCTGGAACAGTGCCAAGAGAAATGAGTTTGGACCATGGAAATTAGGATTTCAACACTGAGTTCCGGATTGCGACTTTAAAAGGATCTTGGCAAGGTCGAATTTGATGCCAAATACTAAATTCAATCATATCAAATTGAATTAGATTTAATGGAAAGTAGAATTCTTAATGTAAATTTTCTTTACACTTGAAAATCGGTTTTTTTTTAATGCTTTATTTTTTGTTGATATCTAAAGTAAGTAGATTATGTAGTACTTACGTCGACCCTCTTCACTACTACTCCAGGCTCCTTGTTTGTTGTTAAAAATTTCCAAATTTTAAATTGAGTCGATAGACCCTTTTCTGACGGGAGGAAAATCACCTGGGATTTAGGGAAGTTTTAAGGAGATTCGTGGTATAATCTTTGTCCAGGGATATTTGGAGAAATTCGAAAATGCAGATTGGGGTTTAATAATGGAAATCTGGTGGAGGCTCAAAGGAATTCCGAAGACGTCGGAGAAAATTCAAATTACATCAAACGGAGCAAGGGAAATATTTATCAAAATAGGATGCTTGATTGAATTATTTGGCCACTTCTGACGAGGCATTATTAAAATAAGCAGTTTTAGCTAGAAAAAATTGATTTAAAATCTTTAATAAGACACGATCATTTAAATTAAGAAGAACGTGAACAACTTTTCAAATTGCTCACAAGATTTGGTAAACCTGAAATTCAATTAACATTCTCAAATTAAGTCAAACATATAATAAATACAACGGACGAAATCCCAACTCATACAAAATCTATAGATACCCTTATATTCACAAAGATGAAGTAAATAGGCAAATGGACCAAATACTTCAAAATGGAATCATCCAACCATCCTGTTCTCCTTGGAGTTCCCCTATCTATATGGATTGTTCCGAAGCAAACAGATGCGTTAGGACAAAAGAAATGGAGATTAGTAATTGATTACAGCAAGTTGAATGAAAAAACCATAAGTGATATATATCCAATACCAAATATCGCAGATATATTGAATAAACTAGGACGTTGTCAATATTTTACGACCTTGGATTTAGCCAGTGGGTTTCACTAGATTAAAATGGACCCAAAAAGTATTCCTAAAATAGCATTCAATGTGTTTAAACTTTGTAATATTTATATTATAGAAAACTAAACAATTAAAACATTACATGTATATTTAATGAATAGCAGAAACTATTACATTCATTATTACATGATATAAGTGACAAACATCTTGACATAATAATGACAAATATATTCTAACTGGTTATACTAAATGCTAGTGGTTTGTCTATTATCAAACCTTAATAATAAATATTGAACACCTTCCCCTTAAAGATTCAGTCTAGGAGGGGCTTTTACAGTTCTTCCAAAACTAGATACACGCTTATGATTATCAATATTAACATTATCAGAAGGAACTGGTATATGTGACTGAGCATGGGATTTAGGTACTTTATTTATCGGGGATACATTTGGTATATTAGGAATAAGGTTAATATCATTATACAAATTAAAATTCTGTTGTGATCGAGGTTGTGATGGTTGACTTTGCTCGAAAGGATACAATTCAGGCTCAAGAATTCTCTCGTTTTGATTTAAAATTGTAAATGATAATTTCATTTGACTACTGTTACGTCTTACTATTTTATTGTTATTTTCCTTCCTCACCCAATATGATCGCGGCTCATTAGCTTTTTCTAAAATTATACCCTTATGCCAAATTTGATCTTTAGAAGATTTAATTACAACTTTATCTCCCTTCTTAAATTCCGTTGGAGATTTACGAACTTTTTTGTCGTAGTGTAATTTTAAGTGTTTTTTCTGATCAACTAATTTCGTATAAATGTGTGTTTGAATTTTTGGCTCCAGTTGATTATTGTTTAATGGTAATTGCGATCTTAGATTCCTACTTTGAAGAATTTGAGCAGGAGAGGCATTAAGACTAACAATGCAAGTATTATTATACTCCATCACAAGATCCCTATAATCATTATTGTCTTCAGCTCCCTTTTTTAAAATTTGTTTAGCAATACTTACTGATTTTTCTGCAAGCCCATTGCTTTGGTGGTAGTGGGGAGTACATGTTAAAATAGTTATATCTTTGTCTCTATAATAGGATTTGCATTTATTTGAAATAAAAGGTAGATTATCTGCAATCACGAATTGTGGATACCCAAATTTTGTAAAAATATCCTGAAATGCATTTATGACTGAATTTGATGTTTTGTCTTTTAATAATATGACTTCAAGCCAATGTGAAAAATAATCTATGATTACTAAAAAGCTTTTAGCACTATATTCTAATATATCGGTGCCAATTTTGTTAAAACGGAGTGTTGGTACAGAATGTGGTAACAAAGGTTCTTTATAATTACTTGGCATGAATTTTTCACAGATTCTACATGTTTTTATGAAAGAAGTAATGTCGGTGTTTAATTCTGGCCAAAAAAACAAAGTTCTAGCTTTATTGATAGTTTTACTAATACCTATATGACCTTTATGAAGAAGTTTGATGATATATAGTCTGAGACTTTCTGGGACAATAATCTTATCATTAAAAAATACTATGCCTGCTTCAATATAAATATAATCTCTAATTTTGTAGTATGGTTTACATTTGTCCGAAATGAATTTTTCTTTAGGCCAACCATTATAGTAAAAATCGAAAATTTTGGAAAGGGTTTCATCTTTACTGGTTTCTACTCTAAATTCGGTTTTCTTTTCCTCACTCATTGGTAAATATTTAGTCACTAGATGTACCATTTCTAACATTTCAGGGTCATAACTAGTTTGTTTTAAAGTTGAACGAGATAACATATCAGCAAAATGAATATCTTTTCCTGGAACATAGTATATATTAAGGGAATACTTCAAAAGTTTCAACCTAAGTCTTTGAAGTCTCACTGATCCAATTTTGCTGACGGGTTTTTTCATAATAGAGATTATTGGCTTATGATCAGATTGAACATTTATTTCAAAATTATAAATAAAATTATGAAACTTTTGTGTTCCAAAATAAATAGCTAATAATTCCTTTTCGGTTTGACTGTAATTTATTTCATGATCATTCATATTACGAGATGCGCAAGCTACTAATTTAAGAATATCATCTTCATGTTCTTGAAACATACAACAGCCTAAACCGTTTTTTGATGCATCGCATTGCAAGACAATTTTAAATTTGGGGTTGAAAGGAACTAATGCTGGGGGTTTACTGATAATTGTTTTAAGGTTTTTGAAACATTCGTCATGTTTTGGCAACCATTGCCATTCTACATTTGATTTTAACAATTCAGATAATGGTTTTATGAATTCAGCCATATTCGGAATATATCGTCTAACATAATTAAATGAACCTAAAATTCTTTGCAATTCGATTTTATTATTAGGGCATTTTAATTTACACAGAGACTCAATTCTATCCGGATCTATTTCCATTCCCTTATTAGAAAAAATCTGGCCCATAAATTTTACTTGTTTCTGGCAATATTGGATCTTATCTTTATTAAATTTTGCACCTACCTCTCTGGCCCTTTGTATAACTTTTTTTACTGTAATGTCATGTTCCTCTTTAGTAGAACCCATTATGATCATGTCATCATGGCAAATTTGAACATTTTGTAAATCGCCAAAATTTTTCTCTACTTCATCTTGAAAAAGGTCCTGAGAATTGGAGAGCCCATATGGTAGTACTACATACCTATAAATTCCGTAAGGTGTAGCAAAACAACATTTCCATGAGGAATCCTCGTCCAGTTCAAGATGGTGATAGCCTTCAGCTAAATCAAAAACAGAGAAAATACACTTACCAATAATATTTGAACATAGTTCCTCTAAAGTATGGACAAGTCTAGGTTTACGTACAATTTGTTTATTTAGGTCTGAAGGGTCTAAACATAATCTTAACTTACCATTTGGTTTTTCCACTATAACCATACGATTTATACTTGCTCTGGCATCAATTTGATCCACTTTTAAAATTGCGTTACGATCTACTAATCTATTAAGTTCACGTTTTAAAGAATCTTTTATTGCTATAGGTACTTTTGTGGGTGGGTGGCTCACTGACTCAAATTCATCAATAGTAGTGATTTTAAAATTTCCTGAAAATCTACCATGTCCGCTAAAAATATCAATATTTTCTGAAATAAATTTTTCTTTATCGCTTGTAGAAGGAGGAAGAACATTTATGTCAACCTTATTAACCCTTTTTAGCAATCCTAAATCAACACAAGCTTTACCACTCAAAAGAACACGGTTTGCACCCTCAACAATCACAAAATCCTCATATATATTCTTATTCTTCCTAGCCTTCAAATCCTTTAATAATATATTCAGAATTTCTAACTTTAAATTGCCTATCGACTTTTTTGAAAACATTTTGAGAAATTACACTTATATCAGCACCTGTATCAAGAGTTACCCTACATTTTTTATCTTCCAAATTTATAATTTCTTCCCACATATTTTTATGGTTGCAATTCATTTTATTGCAAAAACATTCCCTATCTACATTATTTACAAATACATTACTAGAGCTACTGTCACTGTCATATTCTTGGTCTTGGTCTACATTTTTAACATTTTTGACCTTACAAGAAATAGCAAAATGATTTAAAATTCCACATTTTTTACATGGCTTGCCATAAGCTGGACATTCACGTGCGCCATGATTTGATTGACAGCGTCTACAGTAAAAATTTTCCCTAGGTTTATTTTTCCTATCATATCTATTTTTTTTATGTTCAATATAATTTTTATTTTTATTATAGTCACTTACCGAGGCGTTTTCCTGAGTATTCCTATTTTTATATTTTTTTACATTATACACTTCGGTACCTTGGTTTTGCTGAAATTGCAAATTTTGCTGCTTGCTCTGTTCGCTGGTCCTACAAAATTCTATGGCCTTGTCCAGAGTAAGCTTTTCGATCCTTAGTAAAGCTTCTCGGGTTACAGAGTCTTTAATTCCCATAACAATTTTATCCCTGAGGGCCTTATCCTCAGCTGTTTGCTTCGGGTCTACGTCATTATAATTACAGGAACGTACCAAATGTCTGCATTCAGTTAGGAAATGCTCAAAAGTTTCTCCTTCTTTCTGGATACGTTTCAAAAAATTATATCGTTCAAAACACTCATTAATTCTTGGATTGACATATTTGTCTATAAGATTTATGACATATTCAAATTTATTTACTTCTGTCTCTGGAACAACAAATGTATTCATAATTCTAGCAGATTCTGTACCAATGATGTTGCGTAGAATTGAAAGCTTAACTTTATCTGCAGATTCGTTTTGTCCTGTGGCTAAGAGGTAATCTTCAAATGCGGTTTTCCAGAACTTCCAATCCATTGCGGCATTTTGTCCTTGGAGGTCGAAATCGGGGGGCAATTTTACTAATCCACTTGCTAATCCCGCCATAATTTTTTGAAATTTTTTGACTATTATTTTACACTTGCGAATTTAATACTCAAAATTTTACTTTCCCGATACTTCTGCGAACGACTGCGCCATGTTTAAACTTTGTAATATTTATATTATAGAAAACTAAACAATTAAAACATTACATGTATATTTAATGAATAGCAGAAACTATTACATTCATTATTACATGATATAAGTGACAAACATCTTGACATAATAATGACAAATATATTCTAACTGGTTATACTAAATGCTAGTGGTTTGTCTATTATCAAACCTTAATAATAAATATTGAACACAATGTAGACCATGGACATTACGAGTACACACGTATGCCCTTCGGTTTAAAAAATGCTCCTGCTACATTCCAACGAGAAATGGATAATGTTTTACGAGGATTACTAGGAAAAGTCTGTCTAGTATATATGGATGATATCATTATCTATTTAACCAGCCTACAAGAACACATAACCTCTTTAAAACTAGTACGCGAACGATTAATGTCTTTCAATATGAAAATTCAGTTAGACAAATCTGAATTTCTAGGACACATCATAACTCCAGAAGGTGTCAAACCAAACCCTCACAATTCCGAGACGGATAAAGCAAACACCTCAGAAACGGAAACAGTTCATACTTCTGAAAAAATCAAGTTATATTTAAATGGACAGCCAAAGACAAACCTTATGTAAATATAACAAAGTTATTCGAAACCAAGAAGAGAATCCTAATTTTTATAAATAAAAAACCAATAACAGGAAAAATACAAATATATTTAAGAGATTATTTACCACCAGATACCTATTGTTTACATTTTCCAAACAAAGAATTAGAACCTGTGATAATAAGAATTTTCGAGGAAACATTCAAAAACAATTTATACAAACTAGTCATCTCAAACACATTACTAGAAGATGTAACACACCAAGATGATCAGAAAGAGATAATAGATAGATACCATCCAACAAAAACTTCACATAGAGGTAGAGGAATGACCAAAAATATCAAGAATATCAAGCAAAGATATTATTAGCGTAGCCCTAGAAAGGGACGTAATTACTGTTGTAAATACATGCGAAATATGTCAGAAATCAAAATACGAAAGACTTCCTTATAAAGTAATTTATAAACCAACACCAACGGGATCTAAACCCCTTGAGCATATTTAAATGGATATATACCCATTGTCAGGTCAGAAATATCTAACGATAATAGACAATTTTTCTAAATTTGTCGCAGCATACCCGGTAAATGAAACATCGATAGGAATTTGTCAAAGTTTAATCAAATCCTTTGCGCATCATAGTACACCAAGTAAAATTACCACTGATAATGCACAAACTTTCAAGAGTAATCTAATACAAGACCTTTGTAAAACGTATAAGATTGAATTGCACTTTACTACACCGTACAATCCAAATTCAAACTTACCGATTGAAAGATTCCATTCGACGATAAAAGAAAGCATTATAGCTTTGCGAATTGACCATCGTACCAAAACAATTCAAGAATTAATTGCTATGGCAATTTTAAATTATAACAACAGTATTCATTCAGCACATGACTACAACCCTTTTCAGATATTGAAAGAAAACGTCAATAATCAATTGAACTTTGAAAAAGAACTTACTCAGCTTCAAACTGATTACATTTATGAGCTTGCTCAAACATTCAAGGAACTTAATAAAAAAATAAACTCAAAATTAAATGCCAAAAAGGCAAATATGTTTAGTAAATTTAATGAAAAACGTGAAAATGACCCAAAAATACCCAAATCTATACCACAACTTATAAGTACACCGCGAAAATTAGCTTTAAAAATACAATCTAACTATAAGAAAGCTATATTCGAAAATCAAAGAGATCCCAAGGATATTGAAAGAAGATCGT
This sequence comes from Ceutorhynchus assimilis, assembly GCA_917834065.1. Classification (NCBI taxonomy): domain Eukaryota; kingdom Metazoa; phylum Arthropoda; class Insecta; order Coleoptera; family Curculionidae; genus Ceutorhynchus; species Ceutorhynchus assimilis. Next base: position 15,651,963 of record OU892281.1, read on the forward strand.
AATTTTCAGGAATAAAATATGAAGATAATCTTCACATTCTTCACAGTACTACCACTACTTATCAATGCTCAATATTAGATCGAAGAAATAACAAATCCTTTGCTGCCAGTCTACCAAGGAACTAGTTACATAATAACCAATTATCATCATGTTTATTATCATGCAAATTTAACTAATATGAAAGATTGCATAGAGTCAACAAAATTAACCCTTTTACAAGTTAATAAAACATGGCAACATGGCTGGTGATGATAAGTTAAAATCGACCAGCTTGGGAAATTGTAAATATTGTAAGAGTAATGTGATTAATTCTACGGCAAAATGTGTCTTGTGTGAATCAGTGTACCACACGTCTTGTGCATTGAGGATAGCTGGATTAACTGCCGTGGGAAAGAATAATCTGGTGAAAGGTCAGAAGTCAAGTGAGGTTATGGATACCGCGCAATTTGGCGAGGAAATGAACTAAATTGTATCGGCAAAGGATGATCTTCTACAAAGTAGGGATAAAATTATATTGAAGCTAAGAGCAAAAGAAAAGCTTCTCTATCAAAATGTAAAGTTAGAAGAAAAACTAAGTAATCAAGAAGTAATTTTCTCTAATCGGCATAAATCTGACAACATTGCTGAAAGTACCTAATGTTCTAAAATCAGCTGAGACATCAATGTCAACAGCGAAAACTTGGGCGCAATAGGTTGGTCAACAGGATGGTGTAAATATTTCCACCAAACCAGTGGCTTGTGCTTCAAATAGCAACGTTAGCAACAATGCGAATGCAACAATTCTAGAGACTGACAGAATCTGTGGTGCCATTGGTATGGATCAAAACAACACAAATCATAACCAAAGAAATAGAGGTTATGGTGGAAATTTCAATTTTCAAAACAATAACAGAATCATGAAAAACCAAGTTAATGCTGCCGTATTACAAGCGAAAATCCGAAGTATGAATGAGGTGCTTAAGCTGAAACAAAATAGTCAAGTCGAAGGCGTAACTAGAGACCAGAATAATGATACTTAATAATTGCGATAATTAAGGGCAGGTTGTGAAAAAAAGAAGAAGGTTTGTTGTGGGTAAAAAAGATAAAGACCATACTATTCAGGCTATCCCGCGGGTTGCATACTTGCATGTCACTAGACTGTCTCCAAACACTAAGCCAGAGGAGCTTCAAGCGTTTCTGGAACCCTTGTTTTCAAATGTTAAATGCGAATAACATCCTTCAAAATATCCCGAACACTATGCATCAATCAAGGTAACGCTGGAACAAGACGATTTAAGGAATGCGTGGAAAAGGGAGGTTTGGTCAAATGGTGCCATAGTCTCACATTTTTTCCCGAAAAGGAGGGTGCTGCCAAATGGGATGGACCCTCAAGCAGAAGGATAAGTAAAAAAAAAAATACCAGCAGTATTAAATAACTCTGAGCTCTTTGACACCAAATACAGTGTATTCAGAAAGGATAGAGATAGAAAGAAGACAAGAGGAGGAGGAGTTATCATTGCAGTTAATAGGAAAATGTCTTCTGAAAGTGTAATGATGGATTTACTAGTAAAAGTAAAATTTAAAAAAAGTTTTATATATTTTTGTTGTGTATATGTTCCGCCAAATGCTGGTTTAGATAGTTTTGACAGATTTCTTGAGGGGTATTGAAGGGGTAGCCTTGGGAAATATAGATAATATAGATATTGTGATTGTAGGTGATTTTAATTTGCCCTATTTTGGCCCAATAACCAACTGTGATAGATCATTACTTTTAAATCAAATGCTGAATATATGTTATCTCAAACAGTGTAACATTATACCCAATTTCATGAATAGAAAGGTTTAAGCATTGACTAATTTGAATATTTTGGAGTGTAGGAGATGCGAATGTCCCCTGGTGAAGGAAAACAACTATCATCCTGCCCTGGACTTGTCTGTGAAGCTAAAAAATAATTCCTTTGCTTTTAGTCAAATCCATTCATCATACATTTATGACTATGCGAATGCTGACTTTGTTAGGTTGTATAATCTGCTTAAATCCACTAACTGGAAAGATCTCATGCAGAGGGATGATATCAACATTTGTATTGACACGTTGAAAAAATTTTGTCATGTATTGAAAAAACTGTTCCCAAAAAGCAAACAAACAATTCGAACTCAATAAGTTTCCCAGATTTTTTTTTATAGACCTTGTAAGAAAAATAAGAACAAAAAACAGTTTGCACAGACGAGTAGCTAGGGACAGGGCCAACTTGTTAAGCTGTTGTTGCGGAATCGGTATCGTGACCTTAGCCCAGCTGTCAGGCAAACAGAAGTGAGTATGAAGCATACTATGCAAGTGTTGAAAATAACGTGAATCAGGATCCAAACACTTTTTGGACATTTGCCAAATCTAGAAGTCTCTCAGGAGGCATCTCCTCAGAAATCATTAGCAACGGCATTACTTATTGGGAACCCAATAACATTGCAAATGCATTTGCAGTGTATTTTAGAACAGTTTATCAGCATTCCACTCCAGCTAAACGTTTAGAATCTCAAGGGGAAATTAGTTTTTCAATAGTGACAGAAGAAGCTGTTAGGAAGAACATAAAAAAACCTAAACCTAAAAAAGCTAGTGGGAAGGTTAACATTCCTGCATGTATATTCAAGGGATATGTGGACTTGCTTGTTGCACCACTTATATATATATATTCAATCTAGCTCTTATGTCCAACGTCTTTCCAGATAGATTGAAATAATCTACCCTTATACCCATTTTTAAAACCAATAGTAGAGAAAAGATAGAGAATTATAGAACCATCAGTATTCTTAATTCATTGGCAAAAATATTTGAGACCGTATTATATGATAATATTATGGAGAATTTTAAATACAAATTTACTCGTCAACAGCATGGTTTTTTGCCTGACAGATTAACAGTATCTAATTTGATGGTATTTAGGGGTGTGGTGGAAGATAATAGTAGGGATCAGCTGGATGTAATTATAACTGATTGTATATGAATAAATTGGCAAATTTTGGTTTTCCAAGGAAGGCATTGTTGTTTTTGATGTCATATTTAGAGAATAGATTCCAGCAGATCAGAGTGGGAGGGTTCTTGTCACATGAGATTTTGGCTACATCAGAGGTCCCCCAGGGAAGTAATCTGGGCTCTCTTCTGTTTGCAATCTTCATTAACGATTTACCTGAATGCATAGTTAATTTATCCAGTTTGATCTTTGCTGATGACTTAAAAATGTTCAAAACCATAGGTTCGCTAAATGACTGTATCCTGCTGCAGAATGATCTCATAGCAGCCTGTGAATGGTTCCGGGAAAACAGAATGTACCTGAACATAGATAAGTGCGCTGTGATAACCTTTACCCGTAGAGTTAATTATTTAAGTTCTGACTATTTTATTAATGACATAAAACTTAAGAGAAGGGCGGAATACAGTGATCTTGGAGCATTGTTTCAGTCTAATTTTAAATTTAACGACCATTATAATAATATTGTGAATAAAGGATATAAAGTTCAAGGTTTTATCATAAGAAATTTTAAATATTTTATTAATTTGAACACCATTGTTAGGACTAGGTTGTATAACGCACTAGTGAGACCACATTAAGAATATGCTTGCGTAATATGGGCACCTCGAGCTAAATCTAACATCAACTTCATTGAGAAAGTACAAAAAAGGTTTTAAAGATACCTGTATGTCCGTAAAAATAATGCCTATCCGTATATATGGACCCATAATGTTACAAGGTTTCGATTTTGCAACATTAGAGCACAGAAGGAAAATGCAAGCTGTGATATTCGTATATTATATTATTATGTAGAATATAGATATTTGTCATTGATAGATTATGTGAAACTATTAGTACCTAAGCTAATCTGAGACTCATTAATCCTAAAATTTTTTGTGTAAATCCAGGGGATTGTTCGCCTTTCAATAATATGCTGAAACAGTGCAATTTAGCAGTGTCAAAAACTAATACTAAAGCCTATTTGCAGCTAGTTTGAGTGAGATAAAATCTAGTTTGAGTGAGTTCTAAACCAGCATTGTATTTGTTGTTTTCCTATTGTAAGTACCTTTTTAGTTTTAGGTCTATATTGCACTCTTGTCTTTTATGGACATAGTATTTGTAGGAAGTATCCTAAATAAATAAATAAATAAATAAATAAATAATCAAACTTTAAGCAATTCGAGTATAATATCACCTTATTTACGTATATACGATCTTTTAATTGTGAGAACAGATAATTTTATTGATCCAGTAAAATCAATCGAATTATTTATCGATCATACATACAACTCCACAAAAAAGAACCAAAAGAGGACTCTTCAACTTTTTAGGTAAGACACGAAAATACCTATACGGCACGTTAGATGCTGATGACGGAGAACGCTATGATAATTACATCAGAACCCTCCAAGAAAATCAAAACACAATACAACAGGACATATCTTCAACTCAGACAATTGTTGAAAAATTGACGGAAGATATAGATACACAATTTTATAAAATTAAAAGTAACCAAGAAACTTTGTTAAACCGAGTTAATGGCCTCATGACAATAACGCAGTCTGAGACAACAACGACGTACTTTATTGTCTTACTTGATAATCTACGTATCATTCATGAGACACGCACTAATGTACGAACGGCAATTAATGTCCCAGAAATAAACATAATGCATCACAGTATATTATTTAAGTATCAAGAGTTATAATCTCGAAATTTGATCCCAGCTCTCGAATCCCTTTTGATAACAGTATAAAATATTATGAAGTTGCACACGCAGACGTCACCATTAAGAATTACCTAATCATATTCTACGTTGCAATTCCTTTGATATTAGATAAATCTTACATTCTTTATCGCATACATCCAATTCCACTACACAACCAGATAGCGATATTAAGAAACCCTTATTTGATGAGATCTAATGACAACTTTCACAATATAAAAGAAAACTGTCTTAAAATCGAAGACATATCATTATGTCACATCAAATTACTACACATGAATGACCTCGTTCTATTTTGATAAAATAAAAAACTACAATTCTGAAATTAAGCAATTTATTTTCTCAAACAACATTTTATATCTATATTTATTTTGGAAATTATTTTCGAGTAAATTAAATTAAGAAAAAGGTTTGTATACATAATTATAATCTTGGCTCTTTATTCAAGGCACTAATTTTTTTAAATTTGTGTTCTAATAACCACTAATACAAACCATTATTATTATTATCGTCACTACATGTTGAGCTTGATTTCATTTATCTTAAATATAGATCCAAGGAGGAGGCGAATAAGCATCAAAAAATACACTTTGATTTACCTAGACACTCATTTTGGTCAAGAGTTGCCTAATAATAATTAATTATCAGATTTGTAGCCATAGTTTTTAAGACTTTTAAAATACTCTTCTTCAGCTATCAATTTCATGTACCAACCTCTATTATCGAAGGGTCCAGCTTCTCCTCCATACTCAGATGGTAAAATTTCAGTTGGTATAAAGGCGTGAAGTGCGTCTATGTCATTACCATGGAGAAAAATCTAAAAGGTGTTTGATATTAGCTTCCAAATTAGCCAGTAAGAGTCCTTACCCTCTTTCTAATTTTATCCTTGAGAAAAGGCTTCAAAACAGTCATGACAGCGTCGAAATAGAAAGGCTCGTTAACCACGTGAAACCCCTTGAAACGCAACGGGAAAGTCTCTTGTACTAGTTCGACCATTTTTTTCGCATAATAAGGCGTGAAGAACTTGGCGTGTTGCAACGAAAGCCCAGCCATATCCAGGAGGACTACGAGGCCGGAAATTTGAGTTTCTGGTTCGCGAACTATTTGTTCTAGGGCTAAGACGTTGGTCCTGAATATGTCGTCTATTGTTACTTTACTAGAATCGAAACTATCTAAAAATAAACATAATTATCACAACAGAAAACTAGAATAGGTATCAAATATCTTTGTGATAGATTAACTATTAGGCTTCTTTGACTAGAAAGGTCGGAAGTTATAATGGGATCAAAATTACAACATATAAAAGTGATCGACTCGATTTTTGAGTTTTGATGTTTTCCTAGAACTCTTTTACTTTTTTCTCGAAATTGCTCCCTTATAAAAATAAAAGTCCATGTGTTACTATTAAAAGGGAAAAGTATAGTGGGTTGTCTCCTTCAAGGTGACAGCTAATTAGAAGAGAATTCAGAGTGGTTTTGAGGGGTGAAGGTGAAGACATTTTTTGAAACAAACTTTCAATTTTCTTACCGACACGAATCACATAAATTCTCCGGCCCCATTGGTCCCTGTGCTGTAACATGTTTTGCGCTTGCAATTCAAAAGTTTTGCTACATTCCGTAGGAAGCGGACAACCGAACAGCTCGGGGCACTTCAGCTTCATTAAGTAATACCTTTGAAGCTAGAAAATAGCAATATAGTTGCGAACTATTCGTATTTGAGTTTCTTACCATTTGAAAGGCCTTTGTACTATTGAATTTTCTAGCTCTTAGAAATCTAAGTGGAAATTCATTTGTGTTAGGCACTGTTAAGTTTGAGTCATCTATAAAAAATTCAAACAGCTAAAATCAGCTGTAACTTATAATAATTCTTAATTCTCACTTAATATTAAATCTTGTAATGTTTGCATTTCCACTAAGTAATTCTCCGGGGTCTCGTTTAATTCCTTTTCCGCTCTCAGACGCCATTCCGTTTCCAATTGGGCCGGATTCTCATCGCACGTGAGCGAGTCTGCTTGGATGCCCACGGCGGTTTCCATTAGCATGCTGCAAAACAGCAAAAGGCTTATTTGGAAGTCAAGATGCAAATGGACAGGGTTTAATTTAATCAGTTTGCGTTTGGTTAATGTAAATCACGGAGAGAATGCGTATAACCGATGCGTTTAAGGCATAACATTTTTGTTTGAATAAAGGATAATCTTTACACAAATGATTCTAAAATTGTGTATCATGGCTCTAAAAATTATGCATAAGCATAATATAACCGAACAACTAGAAGCGACATGATATTTTAAATTATTTGTTTGATGAGGAGCTTAAAAAAATCAAATAAAGCTGTGATTAAATGAATATGTCTTAAACTTATGACGAATTAAAAACACAGGTAGGTACTAACCTTTCAGTAAAATCTCATACGTTAACCTTGATTTGAAGAGGTAAATATTCATTCACTTTTTAAGTTTAAGGTTGAGATATCGAATTTTCATCTCTTTGTAGGTCGCGGGACGCCACATTTGTGAACGAGCTTTTCTCAGAGCGCAAGTGCCGACGGGCATTTTTCCTCGTGCTGCCCCAAAAAGTATGTAGGTCAGCATTGGATTTATGAGAACAAAGAATATGGTTTAATCTCCCTTTCTGGCCGAATTGGGATTTTCCATTAACAAACCGAAAGTTTTAGTTCCATTTGGATTTTATCGGTTTAACCTTCACTAGGATAGTCGACCGTTTTGGATAGTTTTGATGTTGAACTATTCTTAAATACTTAGTGGGATGCACTGGGCCCCTAAGCAAATATCACAATCAATTTAATCGAAATTTTGATTATTTTCGGCTCTTGAGCTTTGAATGCCATTAAAAAAATTCTCTAGCAAATCCAGAGTTGATAAAAGTTCAAATTCTGACTATAACCGGCTCTTGAGTCTTGATTGGCTCTAGGACGGTTTTCCAAAGAATCAAGAGCCGGTAATAGTTCAAATTTTGATTATCTGTGGCTCTTGATCCATTGGATAATTTTTCTGGAGCAACTAAACACCGAATATCCATCTTGGATGCTGTGCTATGTCTGACACATCAAATAGAAAGATCATTCAGTCTATGCTGACTTATGGAATTTCTCAAGTAGTCTTTTAAAATTTTCAATTTACCGAATGACTTTTCAGCGGTGACAACTGGAAGGAATCTACTAGTTAATTCTGATGTATGGTATAACTGCCGGACAGTGATGTTTCCAAGTCAGACATAGAGGGTGACAATTTGAGAAGTAGCAATCGGGAATATCTCTTAGACAAAAAATACTATCAGGAAGATCTCAAATATGTATCAGGGGATTGGAGGGGAAACCAAAATGACCACTGTTTGAGTCGCCCAGCCTCCCCCTTAGGGGGTGGCTACCCTAACGTATTTTTTTCAAATAAGAGCCTCTTGTGTTGTACATCGTTGGATAGCTCGTTGCTTTCCCTTTACAGTTTTATAGCAAAATCTTAAATTGTACGATTAGTTTTCTAGATATCGGTGTTTAAAAGTAAACTCTCTTGGAGTGGTACCTAGTAGTAGTAGTAGCACTCTACTTTCCTGAACTCTCTTACGTTAATGGTTTTCGAGAAAATCGAGTTCGAAGTTTTAGACAAAATGTCGACCAAATTTCAACTTTGAAGTTCACACGGAAACATCACAAGTTACAAAAACCAATTTTGCAGGGCTTATAGAATATTTAGAACTCTTTTTAATGATGCTGAATTGTAGGCAATTTTCTCAAAAATTATTGAAGATATGATCAGTTATTCATGTCAAGCATGTCAAGATTCCAAAAAATGTTCACAGCCAAAAATTAGATTTCCTTTTTGGATTTTTTTTCTCATTGAAATTTTCAAATGTTAGAGGTGTTTCTGACTAATTTAGACTCGCTCTATCGATTTAAGACGTCGAAAAAACCAACTTAAAACGGCAAAAAGACTAACTTGAAACGTCGAAAAAACTTTCAAAATTGGAGAATAATTTAGGGTTTATACTTTAAATGAAATTAACAAAATATGTTGATGTTAGATACCTACCGATAACAGGTAACAACACATACAGGTTAATTCTGTGCACATCTGTAAGCAAATATTTAACTTTCTTTAAGCCTATAGCTGCCTATAGACAATTTGCAACTCTGCACTTACTGTAGCTTACAGAAAAACTTATAGAATCGTGAATATTTCTGATCCGGTGTTTGGGAATCGATGCGTTCTACAGTGTTTGTAGGTTTATGGAAACGTAGAGATTTGCTTACAAATGTGCACAGAATGGGGCCGTCCCGCTAAATTGAAATCAATGTTTCCAATGTAAGACAAGTACTTCTAGTACACTAACATACCGTTTGATATGCTTATTAGAATTATGCATTGAAACATAATAATTTTATTAAAGATTGAGTTTTTGCCATTATTTGAAATTGATGTTTTCGCGCCCTTATGACGTATTGTGTCTCCAGCCAATGGAAGACAAACGAAAACAATGAACTATAAACTACACATACCTGGAATGGCCCGGCCTATCTCTAAAATGCGGCAAATTGAGATGGAGAATGTAGGGGATTCCTATCTCTATTTACCTTATGCGTCACTTATGAAAATCTTTCCTTGTCTAAAAAATATTAAATTTGAGGTTAGGAATATACACTAAATCTAACAGCAATGAAGTAAAGAGAGAAAGGGATCCCCCACTATATAGCTTTCTTTGGACGCACTAAGAGAGATGACAAATGCCATACAAATGCCATATACGACAACGGTCGGTGCCATTCCAGGTAAGTGTAGTTTATAGTTCATTGAACGAAAATAATCCATAACGTCCTAACCCTGAAAAATAGGCAACCAAATATACCTCTTTCATTTATTTCCCAAAAATCAACACAGAATTGACAGATTTCAATGTCATTATGGCCCCTTGATTGGTTGATTTCTAGCTCTGACGACAAATTGTTAGACTATAATACTATTGGTTAGAGACATGTGACGTCACGTAACGCGCGCGTTTTAAATATACTCGTTTTATCGGCAAATTCAATATTTTTTTCTAATTAAATAACGACTGGTCGATCAAATTATTGTTACATATTGTTTGTCGATTTTAATCTGATACTCGGACGGAATGTTAGCTGGTGGCTCCCTACATTAGAACGCCAATGGTTACCTGACGTCACATCTGTTTTTGCCATATGAAATATCCCCTCGCTCCTCATACCGCAAGTGTCAGTTAAAAATCGACGAACAATACATTTGATATTGTATCAGGCATTTCAAAAATCCAATAAGAAATTAAGGCGGGACGGCCCCATATTTGAAACACAAGTATCTAGAAACTGATGCGACATATTAAGGAAGGACTTTAGTGAGACGTCGCTATATTTGGTCAGTGTGGATCGATTGAAAAGTTATACAGTGTGTCTACTTAAGTTCGCAGCATATGAGAAACTTTTTTATTATCAATTTTACGAAAAAAAGTTATTCCTTACAAAAGTTTCTGCTTCTTGAACAAATGGTATATTAAACTATTAAAACTTAAAATAGCATGTAGAGGGTTGTCAGAAAATAAAAAAATATAGAGGGTTTTTTGATAAAAGTTTAAAAAATAGCACGTCACTATTTTTTTAAACCTTTGAAACTTTTTTCAGATTAGGCAAGTCATATTACAGTCAAAAGATACCTTTCGTTATCATAAATAAACCTACTAAATTTGAAAAAAAAAAAAATTGTACTTTCCGTTTTCAGAATATTGAAACATGGTTCGTTTATAGCTACTGCTTTTGCCTTGGGTCTGACAGTTGTTTTTTTCTTGGAACTTACACTATTTTTTTGTGGGAGCCACTAAAAAAGACAGAAACAAAAACTTTTCTTTGCAAAATTGTTTAGGTCTGTAGAGTTATCGTAAATGATGGGTACTTTTACTTTAGGTAGGTGGTATAGGTACCTAACTCCATTGAACATGCAATCAGGAATTTTATAATGGCCGACAATTGAAACACACAAAATATATGGATCCATGGGTTCTCAGCCACTGAACTCTACTAGTGGCCGAGATAAGGTAGTTCTCGGCCCCTGAATATTTATGAAAATTGAAGTTCGAAACAAACATTATTTTATGTAATATTTGACGGCCGCAAACTAATATATAAAAAGGAGATATCCAAATGTACTTGTTAAAAATTTTATTATGTATTAGCTATTTACAAGATCTGAATGAATTCAAAATAGAAACATTAAACGAGTGGCCGAGAACTAAAATACGTGTTTTTTTCAATAGGTACCTACTACTTTCCGGCCGCCTGAAATTTCATGAAAAAAAATAGTTTTAATAAGATTTTGTCATAAAATTATAAAGGTAAAATATATTCCTATAAGTAAAAACACTTTCCATACATTTCTAACATAAAAATGTTAAAATACTTACTATTCTCTGCTCAAACATCACTAAGCACTTTTCAAGAATAACAAACGTCGTACTCGCGACTTGAGTAGACTTCTACTAAATGATTTTTGAGGTCTAAACCAATTGCACCCCTAACAACATCCAAAGTCATATGGGTACGAGAAAGATACAGAGAGTCAGATAAGCATCGAGAATATGTATACGTGCTGTAGTTTTATTATTTTTCAACATTAAACGAAAAAATGGCCGAGAAGCGGTGATGGCCGGTTAACCAGTGAAATGACCCTATCACATCCTAAAGTTACGAACCGTACTTAGGAAACACCCTGTATATTTTTCTATTTTCTGACCACCCTGTACATGTGTTGTGGCGGAAGTTCATTATCCCGTATATGAGAGTATGTACCTAATTTAAAGCTTTTTAGTGCATTTTGTGGTTGTTTTGTGGATGAACTCTGTTTATTTTTTTATTTTATTGACTTCATTAGTGTTTCTTCCAATTAAAAATGCCACAAACGGGTCTTGAAGTTGATTGTGGAAGTAGTTTCAACAAGGTAACAAGGATGATGTCAGGCTTTTTTCATTGCCCTTTGTTTTAAAATTTTCCAATTAAAACGTGAAAATTTTTCACTACCACTGTTCCTGCATCTGAAATAAAGCCATTTTCGAAATATTCGTAAGAATCTAAGCTTTCGTAGACCTTCATTTGCTCATTAATGTGAACTGTGGATCAAAATGTCATCTGGACATTTTTTTGAACTAACCGTTCGCCCAGATCCCGATTTTCCTGCATTCAAGTCTTTGAATATTCACTCTGCATCTCAAAAAGTATATTATAACAAAGTAAACTGTAATTAGCTTGAAAATATTCCAAATAAACTCAAGATAAACAAACAAACGTCAAATTTTCCACGGTCGCCATATTGAAAAATCACGTGGTTTGGAGAGCCTATGGTGTCCCCCGGGGAAGCCATCCGCCATAATAGGTTAGGATCTGATTTGTTACATGATTATACTATTAAAGGTAAGTGTAGCAGTCGGGCACTACCAAATACTGACAAGAAATGGTTGAATTATGATTTGCTGTTGGGTGTCGGCTACACAAAGTGGTTTCAAGTGAATTCAGCCTAATGGGGCTTTAATAAAATAGCTGAATGCTCTTCAACTTTGCCAGGCAAAATTGTTTTTGTGTTTTCCAGATGAAGAGTCAAGTGATCATGTTCTATATTGTAGCTGAAGTGAAATGGTCATGCCTCTAAAGAGGAATTAAAAACCTTTCAAAGAAGGTCCTCATTTTGGTTCCCCCTTTAATACCCCGATACGTATTTGAGATCTTCCTGATAGTATTTTTTGTCTAAAGAGAAATTCCCGAGTGCTACTTTTCAAATTTGGCTATTTACTCTTTTTTTTTGAGGGTTTTCAATCAAACATTGTATTATACCTATCTTTTCCAAAGACCTAGAAACATGAACAATAGTATATTGTTGTATTAGGAGCAGAAGCTTTACTTTTTTGTGCTGAAGCAGTAGGTTTGCGAGTCGAACGTAGTGAGAAAAACACGTAACGTCGAGAATTTCGTGTTTTCTTAAATATTTTTATGTGGAATTGAATCACCCTTTATAAAGTAATTCGTGATAATAAGTCATCGTTTGGCGTGTTCAATACTCATTGGGAAGCAAGCACTAATCTGTGGCAAGCACCTTTGATGACGTTATACTGAGTTTGGATATCACCTACGGATTTAACCTCCTTTGTCATGTCCTATAGGGCAATCCAAACAAAATGGCGGCCAATGCCAAAAAATTGGCGGCATTAATTTAATTCAAACAACCGTGATATTTATCATCAAAAAACTGTTCTTTGTGTATTTTGTGGTGTTTTTAGATGATTTTCTAGTGCTTGGAAGGATAATTTTCGTATTTTGAAAAGGAGAGTTTTTAGTTCAAGAATTTATTAGTGGAAAACCCGGCTGTTTGCTAAACTTATGATTTCTTTGTGACAAATCTTTACCTACTAAACAAATAGGTAGGTACTATCCAGAATTTGTTTCCTGTTTAGTTTTTTCTTAGCAAAATCCTAAATCCAGATGTATATTTTATATTTTATTTGTCTGTCTGCTATTCAAGGTATCGACACAAAGTTGATGTGGAGGATAGTAAATGGCTTGGATTCATACACCGTGTATGTAGAGAGACTTTTTGGTTTTTTAATATGGATTTCGTCAGATTTTTTCTCTTTTGCTACAATCCATGAAGCCCTTACAAAGTACAGACAAATCGTTTTTCTCCGTTAAAAGCTGTGTTTTGTCTCTGCAGGAACGGCATGAAACGAGACTTTCTCGCGATTAGAATGGCTTCCACAGTTCCACAACTGAGTACAATACATAACGTAGATATGCATTTTCCAAAAAATCAACACTTTACAGACTTTATGCAAATCAAAAATCGCAATAAAACGGCATTTTTTAAAATAAAAAGGCATTGACCTTCATTTTGAATTTCTTTTTGACAGGTCGATGGAGTGCCCTATTTCAAATGTCACTTTTCTGTCAACGGCCATTAAAAATTCAAAAAAATAACCAAACAACAACAACTGTTTTTTTTTAAAGTATTTTTAATTTATTACTGTTTTTCATCTATAAAATGTAAAATTTCTTACCGTTTGAGCAACTAACGTGCTGTGCAATAAATAATCTTCCAATTATTATAAGCATTTGTGTTATATTTGCTTTATTCCTCTAGTAAACTGTCCCAAAAACAAATTTAATAAAAATGTCCATTAATGTAACTGTAACTGGAAATCCTGTGAGTATAAAACGTGGTAAAATGATCACCTCGTCTGATCCCGAAGCGGCAAAAAAAGAATTTGAACAAAAAAGACTCATGAGATTAGAACAAGTTCGAAAACAATCCAAACAACTAGCTCAAGATGTTAGAAACAAAGTTAAACAAGAAAAGAAAAGGCAGCTTGGAGAAATGGAAAAAGAGGGCAAAGAAAAACTAAAGTCCTGGCAAAATCAGAAACTTTTAGAACTCCAAAACCAGTATTTGAATTCTCTGAAGGAAATGGGACTAGGCCATAAGGTAGCTGAGAAATATGCAGATGAAAGTGCAATTTTGGAAGTCCGGCAACAAGAAAACAAAGAGGTTGCTAGAAACCGAGGCAAATTGGCAGAAGCCAAACAACAAGTGCAAAAAAATGAAGAAAAATTCAAAAAAGTCTTGCCTATACAACACAAAAAAATTGTAAGGGATATTGAGAATACTAGAGCTGCCCTTGTTTCAACTTTGGGAAAATGTTACAACAATAAACAGGTAAATGAATAATACTCGGAATAATATCTTAGGCTTATTTATTTAAAAATTTGTTTGCAGTTAAAAACCAAAAAACCAACAAAAGCCAACATCAACATCTCAATCCCAAATGACTCAGATTTCAGCGAAGCCTCTAGCTCCTCAGAATCCTCAAAACCCCATGACATACAACAGGAAAGCAATAACGATAGCGATCAATCTTGTGATCACAATAGTGAAGGATTTTGTGAATGTTCTGATGAAAAACCTGTCCAAGCTGAACCAAATTCTGATTCATTTAGATTTGCTTCAGAATTGGATCTAGAATCAAAAACCCTGAAACAAAAAAAATCTAGAGATACGTCCTATAAGGATAGTTTGGACGAGCAAAGAAAAATTATAGAAAATTTCAGGAATAGGACTAGAGAAGTGCCAGTGGATACGAGGATTTCAGATAGAATTAAAAGGAGGGAATTGATGGTTTCTCAGCCTGATTATTGCGATTTTGTTGCAGATCCTTGTCCTTTAATTGAGGTAAAGTATACGTATTTGTATGTATTCCAGATTCCAGGTCTTTTAGCAAAAGTATCAAATTTTTTTCACAGTTTTTCTTTAAAGAAAAATTGGGAAAATTCTTGCTCTTCCAGTGGTCTTTTTGCTTTGTTTTTCAAAAACAAAAAATTAGAAGATCTTGAAATAGACAACACCTAAGACAAAACTTTACTTGTTCTGTTTTCAGATTTGAGCTGTAGCTATTTTCAGTTTTTTTGAACCATTTTTTTCAAGTTTTTCCCTAGGGTTTTCCTTATTTTTATTTTTTTCCTCCAAATTTGGATTTCCCACTTCCATTTCCTGTCTGTTTTCTTCACAGCTATTTTTCTAGTATTTTCTTGTTTGATTTTGGTCTGTTTCCAGCTCCTCTATCAGTCCTTTTCGATTCTTCAAAGAAACAAAATTCTAGACTCCAGAACAGCATTAAACACAAAAATTTCCATATTCATCAAGTAAGAAACGACTTCTCACTTATGAAATACCAATATGCAATAAAATCATGCAAAATTTCTATTAAATCACCTTTGGAAGCTTCTGAAAAATACTTCAAGCAATCAGGGGGACTTCAAAGTCAATCAGAACTTCTCAATATTTTCAAAAATGTGTCTGGAACAGTTTACAAATATTTCTGATTGTCCTCGACTTGTTCGATTCCTCGACCTGCTCCACCTTGTTCTGACTCTGATTGTCCTGTTCTTTACTATTTTTGGATATTCTGAGTTTGCTGAGCTCAATCAAAACAAATCAGTGTTGTCAGAAATGTATCAGAAACGAATTGTAATTATTTGATTGGCTCTTATCGGTACTTCAGCTGATTTTTTGATCAATCTGATTTGCTCTAAACGAGTTTGTTTCGACAAGGACACAAACTCAATCAGAACCTCTCAATATTTTCAAAGATGTGTCTGGGACAGCTAATACCTACTTTTGATTGTCCTCGACTTGTTCGACCTTGTTCTGACTGATTGACCTGTTCTTGAACTCAATCAGAGTCACTCAATATCTTCAGAGATAGAATTATGAATTTTTTCTCACTTAGATGCAATAGAATCATACAAAATTTCTAATAAATCACCTTTGGAAGCTTCTGAAAAATACTTCAAGCAACCAGACGCACTTCAAACTTTCAGGATTTATCGAGAAGGGTCTTTTTATCAAATAAAACAAACCACCAACAGATCTCAGGCTCAGAAATGGAATTATGATTTTTTTTTACTAAATGCAATTAAATCAGACAACATTTCTATTGAATCACCTTTGGCGCTCAAAATATTTCTAAAAATTCACAAGAAGAGGAATTCCATTTGATTCCAGTAGGATTTTATGGGATTCTGGTGAGCGCATTTTTCGAAATGGTTTCGCCTCCGGAATTTTAGAATTTCTGACGCACTTTTACCGAGACTTTTACCTACAAAATTAGATAGGTTGATTCCCTTTGGTTTCCCCTTGATAGTTATGTACCTTTTCACAATTTTTTTGCTCCTTTTCCTGACGTCCTTCTTAACCAATTCTTCCTGATTATTCTCTCTCACTTTTTCCAGTTTCTCTCTGACCATTCAAACCACACTCCTTAAAAATAATAATTATTTAATTTTTAAATGACAATTTTGAATGAAATTTAGAACAAAACATTTGTGGAACGGTTCAGCTGAAAAAAATGCAAATATTTGGTACACCATTCACTTTCTTTTTCTGGAACACGGGGTCATGGAAGACCAAAAGCATGGCAGCATTGTTTTTCAATTGCCATTTATATTTTTGAAAGTATTTTTCAACTATATTGGAAGGAAGCCTTAAATTAATCGTCACAGAAATAAAAACCCTAGCATTTGGCAACCTGGATTTATTCTTGACAAAAATTTGCATTAAACAAACCAGATTTTCATAGCTTCCTATCCATTCTAAAAGAAGAAAGTGAATTGATATTAGGTAGGTCCATCACCAATTATTTTAGGTCGATGAAATTACAAAAATTCGTGACAAAGTATCAGCCAGATCTACTTCTCAGCAAGAAGCTCCTTTGAATAAAGATCCACTACAACTCAGCACTGAAACTATGGAATGTGTTAATACTAAATTTCATAACTGTTGTCCTTGCCACTCCAAAGAAACTGTAAGCAAATCAACTACTGTTGATAGAAAAAGTGCCCCTGCTAGTGATACAAAAAGTGCCCCTGCTAGTAAATTTAAGAAAGGGTAAGTAATTATTGATGATGTAAAACTCAATTAAAAACAACTAATTTTTTTGTAGGCCAGATTCTTCTAGTAAAATTGAAACTGTGACAAGTGGAGCTTATAAAGCATCTGATTTTTCTGAACAGGATAAAATACCCACAAAACCTCCTATTAAATTGAAAGATGCCGGTCAACAAACTAGTAAAGTAGACTCCATGCAAAGCAGTACCCTTCATGTAAATAAGTTTGTTGAAGCTCCGAAAAGATCAGTTCAGTCTACAAAACCTCGCAGTACCACATCTGGGGCTCAAAAAGTCCGCCAATACGATCATCCTAATAGATTTATTAGAGATGTGCCATCAACCTCAAATGTGGAAAAAATCAGTGCAGATAGTATTGAGGTTGTTCCCAACATAACATCTGAAAGAGAATGGCATGAAAAAATGAAGCAACGCGATTTAGAAGCACAAATCAGGGGCAAAAGAGCAATGGAAAAGGAAAAAGTCCAAAGAGACTACGAAGAAATGATGAAGAAATTGCCAATATTACAAAGGAAGCGGCAAATTTCCGAAATCGGCACTGACAAGCCTGAATATCACATGTCAGAGGAGCGATTGAGGAAACGCGAAAGAGAACGTCAAAATAGATTGGAAAACGCTTACACCCAAGCGATTCCTGATTTGAAACCACAAATTGTTACTTTGCCAAGCAGACAACATGAACCTCCCATGACCAATGAACCATTTGAAATATTAGACGGTGATGATGCTAGGGTGTTGAATCTAGGCAAGTGGGATACAGATTCAAGGCCCAAGACAATGTTTTCTGCCGAAGAGGTTCAAGAGATAATTAGGGCATTTACTGTGCAAAAACCGGAAGATAGAAAAACGAAACTCAAGCAACTTTTGAAGAGCCTCAAGCTTCAGAAAGAACAGCTTATTAATGAGATACGCGCTTTGCCTCCAGATGATAGTATCAATGCATTGCTAGGGGATTTGACATCTTTTAGTGATTCAGATGAAAAAAGATACAGGTAAAAATTTGGTATTCGTAGGAATTGGTTTTAAAGCAAACATTTTTTTTTTAGGTCTAGTAAACATAAAACTAAAGACAAAGATAAATCTGAAAGAAAAAGGCGCAGAGAAAAAAGTGATACAAGTGCTTCAAGTTCAGATACATCGTTAGAAAAGAAAAAAGATGCAGATATGAAGTCAACACATAAAGACAAAAAATATCGATCGCCACAGAAAAAATCGAAAAAACGTGACTATAAGGTGCGCGTTTTACAAAATACGAGCACACAAACTACTCCAAAACCTACAAAAGAAAAATCTTCGACATCCTCTTCTACAACAACCACAACTTCTAGTTCAAATCAACAGCAAGAAAAGCATGAAACTGTTGGTTCCTCTAAAAGTCACGGGTTGTGTAAATGCCTTGAATGCCCTGACAAGAGAAAAGATTGTGAGGAGGTTTGTAAAATTTTAATAAAACTAGGTGACAATGACTCGCCCAAAGTTGAAGTTGTGAAGGGTGCTTCTTCTGCAGATAAGGAGAAAAGAAGGAGAGATGAAGCGGTAAGTTCTTTGTGTTTTCTTGAGATTATTGTTTCAGCAAGTGGACATAAATAACCAAGAACTGCTTTATTGAGTATAATATTGTGGAGTATATTTCATTAACTATTACATGCATGGAGAGTAAAAATTGACAACTTGAAAATCAAAAAATGACATAGTTGTTAACATTACCAGTACATTCGAGAGTACATAACATGACAACTTAAAAAAACATCTACTATTATCTAGATTGTACCATTGGATAAAACAGGGCCCAGATTCTATTCTACGAATCCAGTCGAATTGTCTGTCGTGACACTCGAAATGGAATACGCCAGCTTCGGACGTACCGTGTAATATGTATCGAAAAATCGCTATTTTAAAAATTCGATACGAATTTCGACTCGACTCGTAAAATAGAATCCGGCAGCATAATAGATTCCATAATACCAAACATGTTTATTAAATAATGACTACACATTCATCTATTTTGGTGTCATTTAATGCAATAATTTATTAAGGTACCAAAATCTCCTGAGAGAAAAAGAGAAAAATCATCAAAATCGCCTAGAACCTCTAAACCTCTAAAATCACAATCAACTGATAAAGAAAACATATCTCCATTGAAAAGGACTTCAAAAAGGACTGAACTTAGATCGGTAGGCACAACAGATGATGTAGTATTTAAAAAACCACTTCCAAAGCCCATAAAAAAAAACACTTTGGAAAAAGAAAAAAAAACATCTCCAAGAAGAAAAAATGAATCTTGGAAAGAACGTTTCAGCAAAAACTCCACTTCCAGCACTTCATATTTAGGCCGTCCAGATTTTTCCACAATTAACTCTACTGCTAGCACTGACATAAGCAAACAGTCAGAGTTTTATCCAAGAAAGAAGCCACATCAGACGAGGTAGGTTTTTGATGGATTTTAACCCTTTACTCACCAAATATTTTTAGATTAAAACACTCGATGCCAGGTACACCAGGCGAAGACTCACAAATAGATCCAAGACTTCTTCAGTACGTCAAACGTCTCTTGAGCATGTCAAGAAATAGTGTAGATGAACTGGGTGTTTCCTCTAGCAACGTGCCAACTCCAAGTCAGAGTATCATAGAAATAGAATCTAATAATCCCAAGGCTCAACTCCGTGACATTATGAGTTTTATTAATGCTCAATCTGAAATCGCTAGGCATTTAGATAGTTCTGATGATCGAGTACATGCTCCACCTAATTCATCTGCAGGTCATTCAGACATCAAAGATCAGGGTAAGAATTTTAATAACAGTTGATTAATTTTGCCTTAAATAGATATTACTATGCAAATTCCAGAAAAAGACGATAACAGTAAAACTAAAGAGCACCTCCTGACTCAATTTGCTGATGTTACCGATTGTTGCACACAAAGAATCGCAAATCTGGCAGCCATGATTGAGCAATTGCGCCAAGAAAAAATCCACCTGCTTCAAAGTCCACCGTTGAGCCAAGCTCAGAATAGTCCTCGGGCAGATTTAGTCCTGCTCAGTCCAATCAGCGATAAGGATAATTCTTCAACTCAATATTTACAATTTCCGCCTGCAGGCGAAAAATCCAAAGGCACTAATTCTACTACTAGCATGAACGAGGAAGAGTTAAATAGAAGACTATTGGATATTGATATGAGTTTAGCAGATAAACTGAAACAATATGCAAAGGATGAAAGCCCAAAGATAAATCTTGTAAATACACAAACAGAATCAACCCAACCCACGATAGACGATTCATCAAATCAGACAGATCAACATTTTCTTCAGAGGCTTCAAAATCTTATCCAAGAAAGTCACCATCAGGAACCAACCGAAGAGGACGTAAATAATCATTTACCTGAAATAAACAAAGAGGTTCCGTTTATACCTTTTTTAGTAGACATTCCGAAATTGCCTATATTAGAACCTGAACCTGAGGGATTTGATGATACAGTGCCAACAAAGCGATATCCTCCTCCTTCTAAAGGCCTGATAGCTGCCAAAAAATTTAATGGAGATATTCCTTTGATGATTCCTCATGAGTTATCTACAATTGTTGAAGCTGATTCTTCCAAAATTAGTCCAAATAATTCAAAACTTGTTATACCTTTAAGTCCTACAATGGAAGAACCTACTTTGCCTACAGATGAAACAGTTGTTGAAGAGTCAGTTGTTGATAAAGATAGTTGTCCAAATTTTGCATTTTCTTCAAGTGGGTCCCAAGTAACTTCTACAACTTCCTCAGGTGAGTTGAGAAGCGTGGAAGATATGCTTAAAAGCATTGGCATGGATTGGGCTATTTCGACACTACAAAAAACTAAAGAATCTTTAGGATTGAGCCCTGGTAGTACTTCAGAGGATTTGAGTTCAATTAAAAAGTGCAGGTCACAGAAATCTCCTAGCAATACAGAAGTGAGCTTGAAAGAATTCCTCAAAAAGCAAGCTATTAGTAAAATATCTTCAAGTAGTATGAAATCTGAAGCGAGTCCGGCAAGTTTTGCGCCGGATCGCTCTGATTTGTCAGCAATTCAAGCGAATTCCAGCACAGAAAAAGCTAAGCAACAAAAAACCTCAACGCCAGTTTTGAGTAAGAGCACTAGTAATTCTCAAGAGGATCAGCTTCAATTTTCCACTGGAGCTTCGGATCTATCTTCAGTAAGAAATGGCTCTAACGAACAGGATCAACAAACTGGAAAGATGGCAAAAGTCACGTTTCAAAGTTTGCCCGGTGACGAAGAGTTATCTTCTTGAAAAGTAAGTACCTACTGGCGGATGACTATTATATTATAGTATAGTGTTTTTAAAAACAATGAAAGAATGGATTTATATTAGTGTTGGTAATGATTTTTTTTATTTATGATTGTAATTTAATATTTACCTTTTTAATAAAGATTTTAATTATTTTCATGTATTAGTTTGAATCTTATCAGGTGAATGGAGAGTACAGCTTTCTCCACATCTTGAGATATTTCAGCAAATGTAAACTCTGTAGAAAGAGTCGGCAATCTTCCCTGATATTTATTCAGTACATTCGTAGAGTCATTACGGTTTCGAACGAATTGTAGAATACTATTGATAAAATAATCATCTAATGCAGTTGTGTCCGAGAAACTAGAGTTTATACCGCTTTTATCAGATTTAATAAGTAGGTATTCCAAAATAATCTAGGACTGGATCTTGATTTAGATTTACATTTGATAAAAGCTTTTTTTCCAATTTCACTGTGGCGTTAACTAAATTCCTGAGCTCCGTATAGTAATTCCAATTATTTTCAATTTTATTTTTCTTATATTTCACAAATGCCCCATCTCTAAGCCTCATCATTAATTTCAAGTTCTCAGTGAGCCAAGGGACTCGAGCTTTAGTGATTCTTGATGATATCTTAATTGTATGGAGCATGGATATTGAATAAAAGAGATGTTATTATTAATAAACTCTATTACCTATGTCATCAACATTTTCTAATGTGTAAATAATATTCCAATCAACCCGGTGAAAATCCAATGAAAACCGATCTGAGAAACCGATCAATATCAAATTTAGATAGTATTAGTATTTATGAAAAATAGGATTATTATTAGGTTTTTTTTTAAATTAACGAGGCAGTCGACCAGGTTGTGATCAGATATATAATCCATTTTAATGAGATTAACACAATTAACAACTTCTTTATTAGAAGTGACTATTAAGTCTAAAAGAGTACCTACTTAAATTTGCAGTGATGCGAGTTGGTTCAGCAACTACTTGGTACAAAGTCATATTTACTCAAAAAACTAGAGAGCAGAGCGGTGGGTACGTGCCTCAACATAATGCAATCTCCATAGGGCACCCCAGATGCGTCATCAACGTCAAGTTACCCATTACCAGACAACCTATTGACTTTATAGGATCATAAACCAGTCACAGTGAATTTCATTGGTTGAACTAGCTTTCTGACTGTTTTCAACCAATGAAATTCACTCTGACTGGTTTGTGATTTCTGCAGAAACATATAGGTACCTATTGATTCGAAAGAGTTCTTGAAAGGTTTAAAGTTCTACACCAATTTAAATTCACTCTTAGAACGCCTTCTAAAAAGCGCTTTGTAACTTTTAACCTAAATCCTGAGATTCTGGCGCTTTTCAAAATGTTTCTGGAGATTCTAAAGAGTGTTTGAGTGTTTTGGATCGTCCTAAAACGGGTTTCAAACTTCTGAATTAGGTATTCTAAAATGTTTTTGGAAATTGTAAATCGGTTGGTGAATGTTTTGGAACACCACTAGTACTAAATTTCTTGGACTTCAGATCGACGTCAGTCTAAAATTTCAATCACATATCTTATCACTAAGTAAAAAACTCGCTTCAGGGTGTTATTGTGTCCGAGCCGTAGCTACCCACTATTAGGTTCACAAACTGCAAAATCAATCTATCATGCAGTGTTTGAGTCACATCTTGTCCCAGAAAGGTAAGCCATATGGCTTACCTTTCTGGGGATGTTATAGTCAATATCTACTTGTTTGACTCTGTTTTTAAACTGCAAAAAAGATCGATAAGGTTCATTACATGTGCCCCGATAAGAACTCATTGTAGACCACTATTTGTACTCCATAAAATCCTAACTCTCCCCTCACTGTTCATTCTGGAAACTGTTAGTCTAATAGGTACATAAAAATCTTCATCTGTTTCCAACTACCCAGAGATCTCGAACCACATGACAAACATAAATGCTTCCTACTCCTCATACCACACTGGTACAAAAATCAATTATTTACAACAGCCTAAAGATTTATATTCACTTACCTGATAGCCTATTGTCCATGTCGGATCTTGGCAAGTTCCGAAAAGCACGAAAGGAAATTTTGGTTGCACAACCATTTTATTCTATTGAGGAATTTCTTAATTTCTCCTACCGTGAAACAAGGACCTACTGAAAAGCTATCTATTGAACCCCACCTGGTTATATTCTGTTGTTCATTGTGTGATAGTGTTTTCCATCTGTATGAGTTTACGAAAACTTTCAAATATATTATACTAATTACCTAATTACTGTTTCTCATTTTAAACTATTTATATATATTGTTTTTTTTTTCTATTTTAGACTGTTCATTTGTTTTTTCCTAATTATTTATTGTTCTCCATAGACAATATTGAAAGACCTTGTTGGGTGCATGCATATTAACCAAATTAGTTGCTAATCTTTTTTTATCATAGCTTTTTATCTGTTTGTTGAGAAATATGAAGCTATCTGTCAGATATTTTTGTTTTTCTATTGTTCTTGCTTTTTTTACTCTGAGTGTTTTTATATGTAGATACTTTATTTGTAATTTTAATAATGAATAGATTTAAGTGTTTTAAATTAAGTTTGCTTTGTCAATAAGATTTAGAGTTTCTTGGACAATAAAGCATGTGTACTACTACTACTACTATTACTACATTCTAAAATGGTTCTGAGTTTCCCGCAAATTGTTCTGAAGCGCTACAGAATAGGTACTTGTTGGTACTTTTGGAAATTTTGAATTGAATTTTAAGTGTTTTGGACTTTCCAAAAGCCAAGAGGCTTATTAAAGTTCTAAGGTGTTCTTTAGCATTTTAAATGGTTTCCAGTAACTTCTAAATTCCTAAATTGAATTAATGAGCAAGGAATGGTGGGAAGTTTTTGTAGACATCTTAAAATCGTCCTTATGATGTCCATAGACCACTTTCAAGACCGAGTTCAAGCGTTTCTTAGATGTCTGCTACGTGTTCAATGCATCTTAAAGACATCTGAAAGACGTCGTATGGCTCGTATGTTACAAAGCCTAAACGTCTTTCAAACGACTAAATGACATTTTTCCAAGACATTCTACGTTATACTTTTCATGCATCCGTTTTTCCGTCAATCCGATGATTCGAAAGTATTCCCATTGGTTCAATATTTTGGCGCCAAAATATTTGACCAATAGAAAAATCTACTTTTGGATGACGGAAAAACGGATGCATGAAAAGTAAGCTTAAGACGTAAGTAGGTCAACAAGATGTCGTCAGACGTCTTTGAATCTCCTTTTTATACATAACCATAACTTTTTTTAGTCTTCTAACGTTCAGACGCAATGTAGACCTAAAAAAGACGCCTTGATGACTGTGCTGTATGTAGGGTTGCCAGACCTCCTATTTTTAATATGAGACTCATATATATTTTAACTGTTTCTCATATCTCATATTAGCATGTTTAATATATGAGACTCTTTCTCATATATTTTCCCCAAAAAAAGAAAGAAACCATGTATATCACTATTATCACTACTGTACACGTGAAAGACCGGAGTGTCATGCGTCCGTTTTCCGACCCCGACCGTCCGATGGTACGACGGAGCTCCTATCATTGGCTAAAAAATTTCCCGCCACTTTTTATCCAAATATTTCCAACTTTTTTCTGACGTCGGACAAAGTTGAAATAATAACAAAACGATTTTGGGTCAGGGATTTGTTTAAACATCAAAAAACTCAAGGTGTTGTCCACGATTTGTTACAAGAAATGAGCCTGACGGACCAGGAAGCGTATCCATAATTACCTACCTACATAGCTGGGCAGAAAACCGTTAATCCGTTATCCGTTAATTAACGAAGTTAAAAAAATTGCCTAATTTTAACTTTTAAGCTAACCTAAAAAAATATTAACGGTTTTCTTAACTTCCGTTACATTGGACTTCCGTTAACTTTAGTCCGTTACGTACGTAAATGACGTCATTTTGTTTACTTGAATTGCGCGTCAAGGTCAATCGGGACAGTTCACACAGGCGTAGAAAGATTTCAGTTCGCTACACTACGCAGTTTGGAACTGTTGAGTGTAGGTATAGTATTTTTAATACCCATTTGGAATAACATCATCCCTGTTCCTCAATCATGAATCAGATGAAACAAAAAATTACCAACCAATCACAAATCACTGAAACGACTGGTACTTCCAAATAGGTATTAAAAATACTATACCCTAGCCTAGCCTATTCTATTTCAATTATCTATTACCTATAAATAGCTTCAAACATCAGTATAACTTTTCAATGATTAACTCTTAACGATAACTTTAACTTGCGTTATATTCTCAAAAATTTAACGATTAGCGATTATCGAAGTTAACTTTTCAAGTAGCGAATTAACGATTAACGAAGTTAACTTTTCGATTAACTGTGCCCACCTTTGCCTACCTAAAAGAATGTTCAGCAATACATTCCAAAATCTGCTCAAAATCATAGCTAATTGTCAAGATGGGAGCTTTTTCGGGTTTGGGCATTTTGCAGTAGGTACATAAAATATTCTCATATATTATTATCCAATCTCATATAATTTTATTCAGGGTCTCCTATTTTCAAAACTCAAGTATCTGGCAACCCTAGCTGTATGGGTATGGTAGATTACTAGAGTCCGGATTTCAAGGCATTTTGCTTTTCGTTAATATTACAAGCAATTATAAGACAACTCAAAATATTGACGAATTAGACAAAAAGAATCTCAAAAATGCACTGTTTTTAATGCTTATTTTGCTTTTTTTCAAATTTTATGCTTATTTTATGGGTTTGTGCTTATTTACAGCTTTTTTAGATTTTTTGTACTGCAAAAGTATATCAATATCGCAAATGAACAAACCTTCTGTCTCGCAAGTTTTGCCCGCTATATTTTCTCTTTTGAAAATAATACGCGTGAAACCCCAGCCCAAAAGTAGATGGTTATTTTCAGGTAGGAAGTACTAAATCAAGGCCAGTTTCTCAATATCAAGTCACCCCCATGTTAAGCATATTTCCAGAGTGAACATTCCATTTGGGCACGTTTACCTTGGAGTTAAAACCAACCCGGAGGTGACTCGCTATTGAGAAACCGACCCTATGAACCCAGATATGTGGTGACAAAATTCAAATATGAGTCCATAACAAGACAAGTATAGACGTAGAAAGAAATTTTTCCAACTACAAAAACTTCTTAAGTGACAGAAGATAGAACTTTGTTATGGAACATTTAAGTCAACATCTAGTTATTGCTTGTTTCTACAAAAACTATTTTTTTCTACGAGCGTGCGGGAAATAACTCTTCCCGCACGATTTGTTGTGCGGGAAGACTTTTTTCCCGCACCAGTGCGGGAAGAGATTTCTTCCCGCACTCAGTGCGGGAAGAGTTTGAAATAATCATTGTGACATGGAATTGTTTGTATTGTTGATACACCCATACCTTTACCTTTAATACCTTTACCTTTTTTTTATAAATACCTTTCAATACATTTTTAATTCTACCTTCTGCACAATCGCATTTTATTCAAATTAAACTTCTCGTTACATCAGCTTTAGTATGCTCGTAGAAAAACTATAGTTCCTAACTCTTGCGGGAAGAAATTTCCGGCACTCGGGCGCTTCGCACCCTGGTGCCGGAAATGTCTCTTCCCGCACTCGATGGGAAAATAGCTAGGAAAATAGCTATTGTTTTATTCATCAGAGACTTTGTTTATTTCAATGTTTGCTTATTATATTTTTTATTATGTATTTTATAGATAAACAATAAATTTTTATTTCACTTTTTTTGCCTTTTTTGCCTTTTTCATGCATATTCCATGCTTTTTTTGTGGAAAATTATATGCTTTTTAAGCGCTTATTTCAACTTTTTTTTATGCTTTTTAATCCGGACTCTATATAGATTACCATCACGTTCGGTGGCCATTTTCAAAAAAAATTATAAAGCGTTTCCTCCTTATTAATTCCAACAAATTGCACAAAAAATTCCAAAAAAATGCCAAAAAATTCCAAAAAATACCGAGAAATTCCAAAAAATTCCAAAAAATTTCAAAAAAATGCAAAAAAAAAATCCATGTTGTACTTATGATTTGAGCTTACTGCGTCCCCTGCTTTAGATGGCTCGGAAAAGTTAGAGTGCTCGTGCTCATATACTATAATTCCAAAAAATTCAAAAAAGCATTTTTGTGAATTTTTTGGTATTTTTTAGAATTTCTTAGCATTTTTTTGGAATCTTTTGTGGAATTTCTTGGAATTCAGTCGAAAACCAAAAACTCCATTACTATTCTGTATATTTGCGAAAATTCCACTGATCGGCGCCTCGGTGGCACCAGACTTTTTAACCATCGAGCAATCGAGCTTTTAACCTTGATATCAGCAGCTGGAAATCCCGCAAATCCTCTTCTCATGAAATAATAAAGCTGATTTTAGTTTGTCCTTTTCTTTTTCGCATACATTCGAGGCAAATATCGACTGGATTTGAGGAAAACCCCATTCATAATTTTTAAGATTAATGGGTGTTTTTGCCAAAATCCGGAATTTCTAGACACACAGGATAAAGATAAAGCAAAACAAAATTGAATTCAGTATAAGCTGGAGCTCTCTGAATCAGCAAGACTTTGTGGCTCATTGATTTGTCTGAAAAAAATAAAACAATGTCCGATGATTGCGGTGATTGTGACTGTGGTGATTGTGGAGATTGTGACTGTGGTGACTGCAATGATTGTTGTCAATGTTGTGACTCTTGCAATCCTAACGATGCTGCCATTTGGAATCTTTGTTTACTGGAAAGTAAGTTCCTAATACAAGATTGTAGCAGGATTGTAGCCTAGATACCTACCCGAGTACCTACCAGTAAAAATCAAATACAATTATTTGCTTCTCAAGTTGAAGTTGAGATTCTTGTGGCAAAGCGTGTATTGAGGCGCTCTATAATTTACTAACATTCCAATTTAATTTGGTGATTTTATCATAACCGCATCTGCTGAAATTGCTAATATACAAATCACTCTGTAAAAGGAATTCAAACAATGATATCTGGCTAAGTATCTGGCAAGTCTACCAAAATTAAATCTTAACTTCCTGTTGTAGTTTTAGTTTAATTTACCCAAAATATTTATCTAAAACCGCATTACTTTATGTTTAATGTAGAAGTCATTTCTTCATAATTCACGTGAAAGTCAGAAGTGGATTTTAACAATGAGTAGGTAACAGTGAATGAGATTGTGACTGTGAGGATAGTAATTGTGACTGGTGGACAATATGCGATTGTGGAAAATTTGATAATGACTGTGAAGAATGTGACTATTGCTGTGAAGAATATGTGATTTTAACTGTGGAGAATATATATCTATGTGACAATTGTTGCTGCAAATTTTTGTGAGACATTTGCCACTGCTGTGTTGCAAAGTTTGCCTTGTGCTGAACTAATTTGTTTTATCAATCTTTGCCACAATAATAATCAAAAAAGTACAAAAATATAAATTGATTATTTTTTCTTGTTATAGGTTGCTCAGATAACTCAAATACGACTTCCGACGGAGATTCCTGTTGCTGCTGCTGCACTGAAAACAAGAAGAAGAAACCTGAAAATAATCCAGCAGAACTTCAAGCCATAACTGAACAACCTAAACTTTTAACCAACCAAGAGAAGGTTGCAAAAATTTTGAAATTTTTATACTTTTCGTCCTTAACTTTTATATTTTTTAGCCACTGGACGAAAGAGTTTGATGGCTCAGAAACAAACAATCAATAAAGAATCAGATTTTTTTTAATAATAAAGTGCAACAATTTCTTATATTGATTTGTATTGTATATGACTCAAATAAAAGTATAAAAATGTAGCTTTAAAAAACCTATGTGTGCCAATAATAATGTAATAAAGTGACAATAAATTTGATAATTGACCGGAGATTTTTAATCAGCGAAAGTTTGTGGAAAAAGGAAATTATGCAAAGATATAGTTATAAATAATATCAATGTGGTTAAAACTATATATACAACAATCAAACCTATATTAATTCTTCAGTATAATACTTATTGTATTTGCATTTTTTCCAAATCAAAAATGTGTGCAGATTCACCTGATGGTTGTGAGCTTTGCCTGACATTATGTTACATTTGTTGCCAAGCATATGTGTCGATAGCCGATTTTTGGGCCTTTTATTTCTGCGTTACAAAATCAAATGGATGTAAGTGTTCATTTTATTCTTAGAACCTATTTTATTTTGTACATTTTAGATCCTCGAGAAACTTCTTGTAACTGCTGTTGCTGTGTCAAAAGGGTAACTCCGCCAGGTCCTCCAACAGAGAATCTGGATATTGGTGCCAATGTGGATCAAGCAATTATTGTGCAACCACCCTCAACTCCTCCGCCTTCTTATGAAAGCATTGCACTTGATCTAAATGGAGAAAATAAAGTTCCAGAGAAAATGAACAGTGAAGCCATAGTATATTAACTGTATAATACGTTTAACTAATAAACAGAATTTAATTATTAGTATTGTCAACTAGCTACTTAGGAAAGGAGGACCCGGTATTCAACTTTATTAATTTAATTGCCGATTCGATCGGATGTTTATTGCAATTCAGCAATAAATTGATATAAATAGTGGGCCAAGCTGAGCAACAGGCAGACTTGAACCAGTGTTAGTACCGCTACCCTGGGAACACCTCTCTGGAATCAAGTCTTCCTAGTGCAAGTACCGCCACCCTAGAAAAGCCCCTCTAGATGAGGATTAGTTAAACGACGATTAACATTCTACGTAGCATTAGCATTAAACAGATATTCCTTCCTAAGTAGCGTCAGACGTGTGGCCCTTCTCACGGAAGAGCATGTATCCTGGAGGATTCACGTAATAACTTCTTAGCAAATATACACCTTTTTATATAAAAACAGGGCGAGTTTCTCTCCATCATCTATCCACCCTACACCCCCGTCACAGAGAAAAACTGTGACAGTATTATAACATACTTAATCAACGTAATTTTAACCCGCAAAACAATAATAGTACTTGGCCTCCTGGAGCCTCCTATACTGCAGAGCGTAGAGTGGAATGATCCCATCCCTCGCGGTTGCCGAAAACGTATCGTTTGTCAATCATCGCTTAGTTTATGTAACTTTTCCTTTGTTACCAGAAATCAGGTGATTTCTTTTACATGTATTAAAAATATAAGGCTTTTATATTAGGTCTGTTCCAACAGAGCAGGAAACCGTACAATGTACAGTCACGATTCTGCGCAAAGCGTAAAATTTGTGCGTAGACACCAAAGTTCGTTCAGTATTAATTACATAGGTAATAAAATGGAACTATTTGAAGCGCCAGTGAAAACAATGATTCTGATCCTCTTTATATAATAGAAGCTTCTTTCCTGCATGATTTTCAGGACACCCCATGATCCTAGAAAGTTACTTAGGAGCCACTTGAAAAAAATGCAAAAGTATCTCTAACAAATAAAACCCAAAAAGATTTATGATATAATACGCTTTATTAATAAATTTTCAATTAAAAATCCGCTTTATTCACGTTGATATATTATTATTATTATTTTAGGATATACACACTTAATAATAATTATTTCTTAAAATTTAATTATTCTTAAAAAAAAAATTAAAATACGAATTAATAAATCTGATGTCTAAAATAAGGGATTTTTAAAAATTTTATACATCTACTTATATAAACACATGATAAATGAAAAACTTAACAAATACAATAAATTAACATTAAGTGAATAAAATTTGTATATGAATATACTCTTTAAAAAATATATAATTTATTATTAAAATAAAAAGAAACATTGTATGTTTTGGTATCATTATGAAATCAATTAATTAAAACTAACCCACTACTATAAAGGCTTTCAATTAATAAAGCCTTTAACGAGGGATTAGATAATACAAAAATACTAATTCTATATACAGAGGCTTAAAAAAACCACTGTATTTTCTTTAAAGTCTTTCATTTTTAGTCTCAAAACATATGATGTTTCATAAGGGATGCAAACCCTATAAAGATAGTCAAAATTCAAGCGGAAAACTTAAATTCTGACTATATTTCGCTCCTTAACTTAAGAAAAAAAGGAAAACTGTCATGACATAAATAAACATTAAATATATTATTAGAAGCTCATATATGTACAAAAAAAAAACTGAGTTAGCCTTAAAAAATATCTTTTGATTATTATATTGTTGAGGTAGACAAAAATTTTTCAGGGTAATTATTTGTTGCAAAAAAAAAACTGACCAATGACTTAAGTCTGATTACACTAGAACCCTACAAATTAGGGCTCTAATGCAACGATACTTTTTTGCAAAATATAAATAAAAACCATCTTTGGGATTGTTAAATAATATGTTTACTGATATCATGCAGTTTTATCTAAAAACAAACTGAAAGACCCGGGTAATGACATTTTTTCAACTGATTGTTATGTACAACATTTAAATCTAAAAAATGGGGGATTGTTTTTCTTGGATGCGTCCTGTACAATAATCTGGTTGTTTACCCAAAATAACAGTCAAATGGACCCTTTTTCTTATAGATATGTTATTTTTTTTTTTTAAATAAAAACGCTTTTGATGCAATAGACATTATATTTGAATCTGTAACAAGTTTTCCATAAATATTTCTCTAAAAAAAAAATGTTATTTCAGGTAATCATTTTTAATGCACAATACAAATGGATGGATTGAACTATCTAGTGGTGAACGAAATATATACTGAGAGCAACACATTTGTCATGAAATAAAATAAATAGGTTCTGGATTGGTTTAGGAAAGTCGGAGTTATAATAATGGCACCTCAAAATCTATAGTTCTTTCAAGTTGTATAAATTAAATTTTGATTTAAATAGAACTGCAAACTTGTGTAGTTTCCAACAGGCTGGTTTATTGATTTTCAATGGGCAATAAGCATCTAATTAATTTGCAGATAAAATTTGGGCCTTACAATGCTCCGACTCTCATAGAGTCATCCAGTTCCGAATAAATATTAAAAAAAAAAAATGTACACATAAATAAAAACTATGTAACAAATAAAATACTCTCTTAACATTAAATTAATTAATTATATCTGGCAAAATAATATTTCTTAATTATAAGATACTGAGGAGGGGAAATAGTAGTAATAATAATTATATGTAAAAATTGATTTAAATAAAACAAATCTCAAGAGATCCTAAAAACCTAATCTTTAAACCATCATCAGTACGTTTTATTTATAATTAAAAACACTATGCCACAAATTTAACGAAAATAAAACATATACATATGTTATGATAGAGCTACTAAAAAAAAAAATCGATTCTCTTAAATTTAATATGTAATTATTATTGGAATTTCACAAACACCGAAAGCCATATTATAATAAATAGTTATTGTTACTTTGAAAAAATGGCAGTTTAACTAACTTACCCATCCATTAAAATGTGAAGGCAATTGGTGCCAATACTAATTGGTTTAGAATTTTTTGATGTAAATAAATCAATTCTAAACCACCACAACCTACACAGAGAAGAAGTCTAAATATATGGCTTTTAAATCCTACAAACCATTGGTTTGTAATTCTTTTTTTTTTTTTCGTATTAAATTTAAGGTAAGGTAGCGCAATATATATTTATAATTATTTTGAGATCGTCTCATTCCTACTTATTATGAATAATATTTTACAGTTAAATGATTCAAGATTTGTATTTTAATTTAAAAAATACAAATTTGACTTACAAAAAACTACAAAATAAATTCATTTATATTATTATTTATAATCTCATCTATTTTGGGCAACAATAACTACAACATTACACAATATAATAATAATATAATTAATGAATAACGAACGCGCCTTAAAATACTAATACAAAAATGATTGCTTAAAATTTTTCATTTTTAATTTTGCTGTTTAATCCAGTCGATAAAATTTCACTCAAGAGGTGCTCAGGAAGGTTTTCCGAATGGACTTGATACAATAATAATTATGCAATTCGTTGTCATTTTGAAACATCAAAAACATAATTAATGCCCAAAATTCTTGGATTATTTTTTAAATTTTGTTACTTGAAACTTAACTACAATAAAAATATATTTTCAACAAAAATAAAACCATCATGTCCATTCACATTTAATTTTCCAACATTACAGGTAAATAGTTTATTTGGCAGTGATATAGGCAATAAGTACCCATTCAATTTTTTACCTTTCAAGCGAAATAAGACCATATTTTTTCATAGGAATATATGGTTGCGCAGGATCTTAAAATAGATGACAGTGTTTGTTTTTTGTGGCATATTTTTTTTGGATATGTTAGGTAGGTACCTATAACACAATTCAGTTGTTGAGGATAATCATAAATCAAGTTAAGTTGAGTTTGAGAAGAGATTTTTCTGTACCTACTTCATTGTATCGATCTTGTTTCATTTACACTGGTTTATATAGCAGAATTCTAATTCATTGGACAAATTTTCATTAGAATCTATACTCTGTTTTTTAATCCTAAGGAGACATAAATGTGTCAGAATGCATTTATTATAGATAATTCATTGGGTGCCTACACAACAAGAAAAATTAACAAAATACATCATATTGATAAGAGTCCAAGCAGATTATAATTGTTAAAATCTTTCACCTGCGCCCATACCCAGATAGTACACAAAGTCTTAAAATATCTTCTGAATGTCTTAGAAAATTGTCATAAAGATGTTTGAAAGACGTTGAGTTTTGTTAAATATGACGTCTTCAAGATGTGAACACGTGACCAGACGTCTAAAAAACGTCTTGAATGTCGTTTGTAGACATTTGGGTCGTTTTTAATATGTCTATATAGGAGACAAGTATCTCCTATGAGTTATCAAAACCCCTTGAGGTAGGGGCGAAGCTTGTGGGAAGACACGCAAAACCTATGAATCTGTCTGGTATACAGACGGATCGAAAACGTTCATTAGCACAGGCGTGGAAATCTATTACGAGAACACGGGGAAGACGTACAGTCTAAGCCTGGGCTCAATGGATACCATCATGCAGGCCGAAATAGTTGCGATAACAACATGCGTGGAGATTATCCTGAGAAAGACAGTTCTTAATCGGACGGTCCGAATCAGGAGCAATAGCCAAGCAGTTCTCAAGTCATTAAGGAGCGTAAGCACCACGTCCAAAACAGTAAAACACTGCCAGAAAACTGTGGCTGAACTAGCAAAACACTTCAAGCCAAGGTGATCCTTGATATTTCAATGGGTGCCAGGACACGCAGGGATTGAAAAAGCTGATCTTCTCGCAAGAAAAGGATCAGAGAAAACCCTAATTGGACCCCTGCCCACATGTGGTATTAACTTTACTAAACTAGTACCTAACATAATGTGACAAGTTATTCAAGTACAAATGAGTATTCATCAATATGTTGTTTAATTACGATACTAACCTGACTCACTCAAATGTGAGTTGCCACACTTGAACAGTTCAACAGTATATTGGTAAATAGATGGCTGCGGTCACCCATAAGTTCTGCAATAATCCACTTGTTTGTACTTGAACAATAACTTATTATGTAAAGTCAAAATTTGTAAGATTATCCACTTTTTGTCAACTTGCCTTTCAACAGGAGTTTGTAATGTTACTTTACCAAAGTAGTAACATATAATGTGACAAGTTATTCAAGTACAAACGAGTGGATTGTTGCGGAACCTATGGGTGAACCTCGAGTTCCGCAGCCATCTATTCATCAATATTTTGTTTAATTACGATACTAACCTGACTCACTCAAATGTGAGTTGCCTTACTTGAACAATTCAACAGTATACTGGTGAGTAGATGGCTGCGGAACTTGCTGCGCTCGTCCCGCAGAGGTTCACCCATAAGTTCTACAATAATCCACTTATTTGTACTTGAACAATAACTTATTATATAAAGTCAAAATTTGTAAGATTATTATTATTATGATAACAGGAATTAGTAATGTTACTTTAGGTATATCATATCAACATGTAAGATGCAAATTGGAGGAACAGTTAGGAAAGCAACACAAAAAAACTCTGAATGGAATTTCCTGGACTCAGGCAGTCCAAACTCTTCATGGAAGGACCATCTGAGAGCAGAACAGAAGAACTGCTTATCTTAAGCAGTAGACAATTAACAGACGTGGTTGGATTGTTGACAGGACACTGCCCTCTCAGAAAACACCTAAACACAATGAAGCTAGCAGAATAAGACACGCTGTGCGAAAAGTGTGCAAAGGAAGATGAAACACCTCTACATATACTATGCCAATGTCCTAACCTTAGCGGCACTTTGGGACACAGTATCCGAAACCAAAGGAAATCGCAAAAGCAAATATCAGGGACATCCTAGGTTTTACTAAGGGAGTGGACCTGATAGGTATGAAAACTTCAGGAGGGTCGAATGAACCACGAGTTCCAGTGCAGGTGCTCGCACACCCAGGAGAGAATAGAAACCATTTACAATGCTACAGAACACTTTAGAACTTTATTAAGTCCTTTGTAAAGTTCAGAACACATAAAATTCAATTTAGAATTTCCAAAAGCATTCTGTAGCACTCCAGAACAATTTGGAAATTTCAGAACCATTTTAGAATGCTCCATAACATTCCAAAAACTGATTTACAATTTCTAAAAGCATTTTAGAACAATTCAAAAGTTTGAAACCCATTTTAGGATGCTCTAAAACACTATAGAATCTCCAGAAACATTTTGCAAAGTGCCAGAATCTTAGAATTTAGGATAAAAGTTACAAAACGCCTTTCAGATGGCGTTCATGAGCGAATTCAAGTTGCTGTAGAACTTTAAACCTTTAATAAGCATCCAAATCAGAATTCTCTCTCAGAAGCATTTTGGAACAATTCAGAAACCTCAGTTTAGAGTTATTTCAGAACAATTAGGATTTAATTTAGAACTGGAAACCTGTCAGAACTTTTCTAAACTTTGGAGCTTCAATAGTGCTTTAAAATACTTAAACATCTTGTCAGAACAAATTAGAAATTACTGAAAAACTTCTGAAATGCTCCAGAACTTTTTGAGTTACAACAAGTTAGAACAGTTTAGAACTTCAATAAGCCATTTAGAACTTTCCAAAACACGTCGTTTTTGGACATGTTTAAGATGTCTTTGTGCTGTCGGGGTGTGTAGTATAATTTACAGAAATACGCCTCATGGAACCCGAAAACTCATTGTTTAGCGAGGGGATTTTTCGAGTGGACAACTAATAAAGGTAGATCGAGTCTTTCGGATGGGTTTTCTTGAAAAAGTTGGTAACTTTTGTAAGTGATTACAATTTGGTGGGATTGATTTATCATACCCAGTCATTAAAGAATAAACTATAGTCAAAATTTGACCCACTTAGGTACTTGCCTGTGTAAAAATTATCTACAGATCAAGAGCCGGTAATAATCATAGTTTGTCTTATAACCAAATTCAAGAAGAAACGATATCATGTAATTGTATATTACGAAAAAGAAAAATATCCAGAAGATCTTAATAAATGAAAATGGCATTTGCGAACAAGTTAAAAAAAAATTTGCATACAAACAAATTTTGAATGTTACATCATTCGTAATTTTGGGAGACAAAAGCCTCTAAAACCTTGAAGTAGACACATGAGGAGGTGTTTATTTTTGCTTCTAACTTTTATTACTTGCATAAGGCTCAAAGTTCTTCTGGAAATCACCAGACTTCAATGTATTTAGAACACAAAACAAGATTTTATTATAAATCATGCTTATATTATTTGTAGTGGGTGTAACTTAAAATTATCCTCAGCAAAAGAATTGTTTTATAAAAATTCTAAGTGGACAAAACAAAACATTTCAAAACTACCACACTTTACATAGAAAAATATCTTGAATAGCCCATTTAGTAAATCTTAGTAATATTATTGCTTAATTCCTAGAATGTAAGAGTTTGGCGCAGTAAACCTTACGCTAGTAACACAGCTGTATCACTTAAAATTATACTCTTACACTCAAAAGAACTGGTCTCATTTCAGGTAAAGCCAATCAACATATTATAATATTTTATATATAGCGCATTCCCGGCATATTTGCTCCTGATAACTGAGTCACAAAAAAAGTCTTTTCTTGTACAAATTGGATTGAGATCGAGAAGCTTCAGCTCCCAGCTTTACAACGACAATGGTAAAAGTAGAACACCTGCAGTGTCTAGGGTGAGTTTTAGGTGGCGGCTTCAGTCTATAAAACGAGAACAGGCCTTTTTCCATTTGCACTGGGTGCACCATTGCTCGCGGTGATCCATGCCGTAGATTTTTCTGCACTTTTTGTTTTCGCCTCGCACTCTGCGCGGGGAAATAGGCATTTTGGGGCTGTGCGGGCGCGGCGACAATTTGAGCAGTTTGTGGGGACTTTGGGGAATGACGGTGGGGCCGTTCAAAAGGCTTTGACGCATGTTGCCTACCAGTTGGCGTTGGTAATCGGGGTCTTCGTGGGGTGGACGGGCCATGTCGCGGTGGGAAAGGGTCGGCGGTGGACTGGTCAGACCTAATTCTATTTCGGTGTAGTAGAATTCTTCTTCTCGAGGTCTTATGCTGAAAATTAAAAAAATGCATTAGTAATTATTGATTTATTATAACTTCTTGCTAAGCCAGAAAACTGTTCAACAAGGCAAAAAATATTGGTAACTGGGCAGATTACAGAACAGCCCTAGACAAGTACAACCGCGAATTGAGAAAATCAAAAAGGAAATCATGGAGACAATTCTGCGAGGGTATAGACGAATTAGCCCCAGCTCAACGTCTTCAAAAAGTCTTTTTAAAAAACCACTCAAACGGAATTGGTCTGCTAAAAAAGTCGAACGGAGAACACTGTATCTACCAACTATATAGAAAGTCTGCTACAAACTCAGTTTCCAGGGTCAGTAATCGTAGAAGCCCTGAATCGAGCCCTGAGTCAGGTCACTCCGCCTGTCGAAGGGTCTCAAAGCCCAAACGGGAGAAACAAAAGACTGGCAGGGAAAATCTTCACAATGAACAGAATAAAATGGGCGACTGATAGCTTCAGATCATATAAATCTCCAGGTAAAGAATTTCACTGGAATTCCTTATGAAACAATAAGAATTGTTCAAGATTCCACCTAAATTTTATGCAATTTCCTGACAATTCCTTAGAATTCCATGCAATTGCATCGGAGCTCCATATTCCGAACGAAAATTCCTCGGAAATCATGTAATTTTTTGAAACTTTTTTAAAATTCTTTATGTAATTAGACGAGCACTGAAATTTCATGTTGGGAATTTCGGTGTAATTCAATGTAGGTAATTGTTTAAAATTCCTCAATGCAACTCAGGACTTCATGTAATTCGATCGACATTTCACTGAAATTTCATGTAATTTCTCGAAATTTCATGTAATTCGAGAGGAGAGGAACTAAAATTTGATATAAATTCTATGGAAACGCAAAAATTTCACATGTCACATTTTCACACCATAAAATTCAATGGAATTCTTCTTCGAAATTACAATGTAAGATTTCATGAAATTCTTCGGAATTCCACTAAAATTTCAAGTTATTCCATGGGAATTCCGCGAAAATTTTAATCGATTCCATAGAAATTCCTTAGAATTTCACCAAAAGATTTTATGGAATTCCTCGAAATTCCATTCAAGTGATAAATTTGAATGGAGAACCGTGAATTCCTAGAAATTTTACTAATTTCATTACACTTTTCCGAATTTCATCATAAGATTCTATGGAATTCCACCATAAAATTTAATGGAATTCCTGCACAAACATTGCTCGGAAGTACACTATGAAATTTCAAAAAATTCTTCAGAATTCCATTGAAATTTCAAGTGATTCTTTAGAAATTCGGCGAAAATTTTAAGTAATTCCATAGAAATTCCTCAACATTTCACCAGAACATTTTATGGAATTCATCAGAATGTTTGTAGGACTGCTCACAGGACACTGTCTGGTGGAAAAGAGTGAGGCTAAGATCCTGGATAACTGAAAATAAATACTCCGTTAGTTTTTTTTTTAATAGCTATTAGGTAAGGGGCGCATTTTTGGTTGTTGCGTGACAATGAGGATTTTAGTATGTAAGCAGTAGCTTGGTATTTTATTAGTTTTACCTTGCAACCTAATGGAGCTGCTTGACGATTGTATAATTGGGATCGTGTGACGATTTCAGATTTTAAAAAAACTCAGTTAATTGAGCTTTGTTATAATCAAAAGATATCTTCAACAATTTAAATGCGTCTTTTATTTGTTTTCGCATAGTTAAAAAATATCTTTTACTGGTATAAAAGCTAGACAATACAAAATACCCAGACAACTTTTTATATCTTTTGCTACCTGAAACCCAAAAATCAACCCCTCAAGTTTTATGCTGTCTAAAATAAACAATGTGTGAACCTGTAACACACGTGAATAAAAGACCTACGCCAGATGTACAATAAGGGATGATTGGGTGGTTTATTCGTAGACAGAAAAGGGTCTTAGATTACAGGTGGAAATTCAAAAATCACATTTGCAATTATTTTTCGAAAAGCGTAGGTCATGATCAAGAACAAAAACGGAACGTTATCTAATAAATTTAACATTGGCACGCCTCGGCAAAATTTAAAACAACTCGAATTAGCAATCCAAGGCCAGAGTCATCAGTAGCTCGCTAATATACAACGTCAGAACTAATTGCCTAATTTTTAGTTTGCATAACGATGCAAAAAACAATAATAGACCACTATATGATGTGTATTTTAAATTTAGTCATTGTAGCTATGCTGGGTTTATACAGACACATAACATAAGATATAGGATGAAAAGTTTGACTTTATGGAAATCTCTTATAAGTATCGTTAGAATAATAATCAAGCCGTTAAGAGCGGTAAAGGCTCTTTCCGCATGTGTTAGGTACAAAATTTTACCTATGAGCAATTACATCTTCAAAAAACGGCAATATTCAAATTTCTAGGATTTTTTATTATAAATACCAAATTCTACTTTACCCTTTACCACATAAGTAGTGTGAGTGTGTAGTGAAGTAGACTTTGGTATATGGTATACCGCATGTTACTTTTAAGTGTGATAAAATGCACGTTACCGCACACTTGTAGGTAAAATACCATAAGACATAAGATAGTTGGTTAACTTCTAACTTTAATGTCTCATGTTATGTAAAAATGAATCTGCGCATGATCCTGTGACATGATCCATGAATCATGAT
The DNA here is from genome assembly GCA_917834065.1 of Ceutorhynchus assimilis. NCBI lineage: Eukaryota > Metazoa > Arthropoda > Insecta > Coleoptera > Curculionidae > Ceutorhynchus > Ceutorhynchus assimilis. The sequence continues at coordinate 15,692,571 of OU892281.1, forward strand.
CCATTGATATTTTGACTCCTGACATTGTAACAAAAAGTACATGATCATTCTCTTCCAGCTGATTGGTCCATAATTATTTCTTATGTTATGTGTCATTGGTATAAATCTTAGAGTATGTATAAAGCCACCATTAGTAGGTATAATTTGCATAAAATCCTTCAAAAATCAAACTATTCTGGGTCAATATCAGTGACGCCACTGTTTTAAGATATCAAAATAACAAACAAAAAACGATGTCGGAGGAGCCAGATTTTTTTTTTTATTGAGAAATATTTGTGATGTTATAAATTTGTGCGTTTTTTAAATTACTTTGGCAAAGGTCATGCATGATTTTTAACCGGTTTTTAATCACGTTTCAACAAATGATCAAAATATTTTGTTTTAATATTATTATAATTATAAAAAGTTTGATAACTAGGTTATTACCGCATGAGTTACATACGGCTCTACATTGTATATTTTATTTAATCAGCATATTATTTTTCATTAGCTTGCATTCTGTATTCTCTTTTTGTAGCTTCTACTTGCCGAGCGTCCTCAGTCAGAGCTTTGCATTCCCTTTCGACGCTTCGAATTTTAATAAATTTTAAACGTAAAAATATTGTAATAGTTTTAAGTGAAATAAATTTGTTTTTAAAAAATCGTACATCGCGTACTGATTTGTAACTCATGCGAAAGAAATTTGCAAACCGAGCCGATGAGGCGAGGTTTGCAATCACTCAAGGGCGGTAATAGCCTTATTACCATATTTATTATATACAGTATTTTTTCTACAACCGTGCGGTAACAAAATATTCGCTTTGACAGTTGACACTGGCAGTATGGTAATGTGGTACTTCCAGCACGCAAAATCGTGCGGTATACCTAAGTTACCACACGGTTGTAGATAGCGTATTAATAATGAAACTTACTCATGTTCAGTTCGAACGTGGCTTTCGATAACATCGCAGGAAGTTGTCGATTTGTTGCAACCCCTAAAGGTACACTGGAATACTATGCGGGTGGTATTCTGAAATTTGAAAAAAAAAAAAAAACATTAAAATCCGAAAATAAAATTTAAAACTAGCAAAGGAAAAAGCCTCACCATTTTACGATAAATTAGTTAATAACAATAAACATAATTTTACTTATACAAGGATCTAGAAAAAAAACCGGCTCAGCAATAAATAAGGTTAGGGATCAAGCAGGCTTTCCTTGCGTTCGGTATTTTGCTCAAAGTGTAGAGTGAGCTGAGCGGAGCCGTAATCACGTGACCAGCGAGCGAACGGAGCAGTTGAACGCCGTATAAAAGTACCGGAAATTTTAATAAACGAACGCGAATGAGGCTGCACCGAGTACACTTTTTAAATAAACGAACGGTAAAGTCAAGCTCGGAGAACTCAGACCAAAATAACGAACGCACGGTTTGTAGTAACAGAACTACCAACCTATGATGAGTAAGGTTGGTGACACTTTTGACTCCGAAATTGGAGCACTTAGAGCAAAAAGAGCCTTAATTTTATTATACAGCTACGGTCAGAATTAAGTAATTTTTAAAACGGCATGTTTTTTTTAGCAGGTAAATTTGCGAAACTCAAACATGGAGCTCTTGGATTTGAAAGAAAATGTTCTTTTTAGAAGTTACTGCGAATCAATAGCTCCGGAACGACTTTTGCATTTACGTAACCGTAGTGTTTTTGATGTAAGAGTAGTTGTTGTTCCAACTCTATTTCATAAATCCTTTCTGGATTCGGTAACGCAAGTTTCATACACAAGTTGTTACGAAATTTGGATTTTGGACCGGTTCTAGGATTGCGCAGTAATGGCGGACTGTTCTCATACTAGTTCCGAACCGATTTAAATAAAACCAAAACAAGCCGCAACAAACAAAATTCCAACACAGTTCCTCCTTCAGAGCAAGAACTGTTCTGGAACAATCCCAGAATAAATTACGAACTTCAAAAAAACGAAAACACTTTTTATAACATGCGCATGTGCAAAATGAGGAATTATTCCGAACTAGTTTTAGGTGAAACCAAAACAAACCTATAGGCACACTGATCAGGGAACCCTTCTAGGTTGAAACAGTTTTGTATTACATCAGTCTTTGTTCGGTCAGTGTTGTGTATCCGCAGTCTTGAAACAGTTCCGGGTACCGAGATAACTGTCCCGAAACTGTTCTAGAATTCTAAAGAAACTGTTTGGAACGCGAAAAGAATAACCGTTCTTCCAATGATATCTTTTAAGGTTGGAACGCTTTTGGTATCTATGCGCATGTTTGGACTCTTCCTGAACGGTTCTCGGCGAATTTATTGGAACAACCTATCCTTTTTTAGTTCAGTTGATGCAACCGCATTTGATGATTAGGAATTCTTTATTCTGAACGAGATTTTGAATTTCTGCTGAACAATCTGCTGCAAAATGGGTAAATTACAAACTAAATTCATAAGCTAAAGAGCTATAGTAATCTACTTGCGATACTTTTTGACTTTTTTCTATTCCAAAAAAAAAACAAAACAAGTCACAAATCACAAAATTCCAAAACAGTTCTGACAGAACTGTTCTGGAACAATCCCAGAATTGAGTACGATTCTGAAAAAACGAAAACACTTTTTATAACATGCGCATGTGCAAAGTAATTCCGAACTAGATCTAAGTGAAACCAAAACAAACCTAAAGTGTGTTTTTTTTTTAAAGATAATTCCCCATGTCAAAAATTTAGTAACTATGTTGGCAACACAAGCCTTTCTACATAAAAAAATCTGAAAGCATTGACAATTTTACATTGTATTGCCATCATAATGTCATTTTGACTTTTATCTTTAAAACAAAAAACATAAGGTCTGTTTTTTTCATTGGTTTTTTTTTTAAAGATAAAAGTCAAAATGACAATATGTAAAATTGTCAATGTTTTCAATTTTTTTATGTAGAAAAGGCTTGTGTTGTGTTGCCAACAAAGTTACTAAATTTTTGACTTGGGGAATTATCTTTAAAAAAAAACCGACTTTATAGGCACACTGATCTGGAACCATTCTAGGATTTAACACCGGTTGAAACAGTTTGGACAGTTTTTTTTTTCTTTAAAATTTGTTCCCCAGCACTCAAAATAATAGTTGTATTCCTTTCAAGAGTTTGAAACACTAGAGCTACTCGCTCCGGTGTTAGTCGATCCCGATTTGAAAGGACAAATGCGCAGGCTATCGTGCATTTAATGGTATGAGTTCGGGGTTGAGCACTTCAGGTGCAACAAACACTTTTCGAAAGGAATAAGCGCGTAACGCCCCGGAGCTGTTCCAGAGCTCCTCGTAGGTGTGAAAGGAACAGGGATGTGCCGGAGACTATGAAATCTACTTTACGCGGTTTGTCTACTCGTTGTCTAGGTATTGTTTACATCCACTTTTTTCCATGTAGACTATGTAAACTATGGGTGGGTTCCGTTGTCTAACCTGGTTAACCGGTCGGTACAATGTCGGTTGACAGCGGTTGACAACGATTGACAAGCGGTTGCTGAAAATTTCGGTTTAAGGGAGGATTTTCATGCATCCGTTTTTCCGACGAAATATGTCCGTTTAACATTCTATTCTGACATAATCGTATATAAATATGTCAAAATAGAAGACTTTTCGGACATATTTCGACGGAAAAACGGATGCATGAAAATCCTCCCTAAAGCCTAGTACTCATAACTGCGAAATTCGCATTTTTTTGACATTGCTTCGAAAATTTGACGTTTGATTCATGCATAAAACGTCAATTTGTCGAAGTTATGTCAAAAAAGCGCGAATTTCGCAGTTATGAGTACTAGACTTAATACGGAACGCGTTTCCAATCACAGAATCGCCGCCGGTTGCCTTGGTGACATGTTTGACATAACCAACCGCGTTCCGTATAGACCGGTTTTTCAGGAACCAGACATTACGGAACGTGTAACCGTAACCAAGGGTTGACAACGGAACCCACCCTATGTAGACAATGGGTGAGTTCGGCTATTCAGCGCGGAGTTGGAGTAGAGTGAACAGAGCTAATGGAGTCACCCCTAATACCGTAAAAAGCAATACCCGAACCTTAACCCGAACGGCTGGAGTGCGAATGGAGTCACTCCGAGTGCAAGGAGTGAGCAAGCCGAACTCACCTATTGTAGACAACAGAAAATTTGAAATTTGAGTAATTTTTTTGAAAATTTGCATTGCATTAAATTTATATTGTATCAAATTAGACATTATCTGCAGTTTAATTAACATTACAAAGCAAAAAACAAAACAAAGCAAAAATAGAAACATAACCTTAAAGGCCTGCCTTTTGTATACTTTACGCGTTGTCTACATATTTTACACGTTGTCTACATAGATTACATAGTTTACATTGTCTACGCGTTGTTTACACCAGACGTAGACAATCTTTGTTTACGCGTAGATGCCCATCTCTGGAAAGGAATACAACTAATTTATTGATTGATTAGTCAGCGGCTTTTGGAACACTCGGGCTACTCGCTCCGGTGTTCAGTCGCCCCTGATTTGCAGGAAACATATGCATGGTGCAACAAACACTTTTCGAAAGGAATAACTTAGGAATAAGCGCGTGAAGCCCCGGAGCTGTTCCGGAGCTCCTCCTAGGCGTGAAAAGAATACAACTATTGTTGAAAACTGATGATAATCAGCTCTAGTTCAATCAAAACTGTTCTACCTTGTGTATTCCACTTGTTGGAACAAAGCCGCTTACCACTCAACATGATGAGTGATGAGTGCTGGCACGGTGAACGCGACCTTGGGTTTGCAATCTCAAAACAGTTCCGAGTATCGAAGTAACTGTCCCGAAACCGTTCTAGAACTGTAACGGAATGAATTCGTTGGAACGTAAAGAGAATGGATCTTCGAACGATAACTTTTAAGGTTGGAACGCTTTTGATAATATGGGCATGATTGGAACCGTTCCTGAACAGTTTTGGGCGAGTTTATTGGAGCTACAGTGACTCTATAACCCACAGTGGCGACAATTGCTGTCTCATTTTTGATTGGTTCTAAAATCCCATATATTTATATTGAAAACATCGCCATCTTGTTCCCAACCCCTTATTACTTTTAAATATGAATATATGGGATTTAGGTGAACATTGAACATTCATCATAAATCATGGAAAACAACGTATTTGATGGACCTAATAATGGTCGTCAAATACGTCGATTTCAATTTTTTATGATAGATGTCCATTTAAATCCTATATAATTAATATTTAAAAGTAACAAGAGGTTGGGAACAAGATGGCGGCGAAACCTCTATTGTCGCCACTGTATGTAAAGGTTTATTTAGCCACTGTAATTGGAGCATGTCGACTATGTATCCTTTTTTCAGTTGATACAACCGGATTTCATACTTTCAAAAAATAATTTCCAATCCCTCATTCTGAACAAGATTTTTAATTTTCGAAAATAATCTGCTGCAAAATGGCTAAATACAAGCTGTTGGCAATAACATAGTTTTGTTCCAGCGCAGCAGGAAACTGTCAGGATTCTGCGCAAAACCTGAAATGTTTGCGCAGAAACCGAAATTCGTATACAGAGGCGTTCCGAAACCGTCCTGGGACGGTTTTTTTACGGGTTGGAACAAACCTAATATAAAATTGTCAATATTTTCGAATTTTTTACTTAAAAAAGGCTTGTGTTGCCCAAGGATGATACCTAAGGATAATACACACTACTACTACAGGATAGCCTATCCTCATAAGGCCTGTATGGAACAAATCCTCCCCTTCCCTCTCACGGCGCCAAATCACCAGTTCTGACGTAGGCAGCATGTTATTTCTCGCCTTGAAGTAGGCTGTTTAAACAGCTGTCGTTATGACGTCAGAAATGGTGACTCACCATCACCAATATGGCGGCGATTATCAAAAACGAGGCTGATAAGCAATCCTGTAGGTGTGTATCATCGTTGTGCGTTGCTAACATAAATCGAATTTTCGCGACGAATGTAGTTCATCAAAAGTTCACTTATGACGTTATGGAGTTTCTCGTGAAAGCGTTTGAGTTCATGGAATCATGGAAGTAGTTCGTCGCGAAAATTCGGTTTTTGTTAGCAACGCACAACGATGATACACACCTACAGGATTGCTTATCAGTCTCGTTTTTGATAATCGCCGCCATATTGGTGATGGTGAGTCACCATTTCTGACGTCATAACGACAGCTGTTTGAACAGCCTACTTCAAGGCGAGAAATAACATGCTGCCTACGTTAGAACTGGTGATTTGGCGCCGAGAGGGGGAAGGGGAGGATTTGTTCCATACAGGCCTTATGAGGATAGGCTATCCTGTAGTAGTAGTGTGTATTATCCTTAGGTATCATCCTTGGGCAACACAAGCCTTTTTTAAGTAAAAAATTCGAAAATATTGACAATTTTATATTAGGTCTGTTCCAACCCGTAAAAAAACCGTCCCAGGAATTTTTGACTAGGGTTTTGTGTTAAAAAAAAAAAACTTAACTTAGTATCCACTCTTTTCTATCCCACTGGTCCGTAGTAAAAGGGATGAGATTATTTGCGTTCCGGTTACCGGTAGAAAAAAGTATTAGGTTTGTTCTGGTTCGAAGTTTGGAACAATTCGGGGATCACGCAGAACAGCTTGCGCACAAAAAATAATGGAGGACTGTTCCAATACTAGTTCTGAACCGATTCCGAACCAAAAAGACCGTAAAGCAGGACGCGCACTGAATCGACTCGGACCGGTCGACTCGGCGAAGAGCATTCGGTAGTTTTTGATACTGATGCAATTAAATGAGACTCCGCGCACGGCATCGGACTCGACGTGGTCGACTCGAGTCTCATTTAATTGCATGAGTATCAAAAACTACCGAATGTTCTTCGCCGAGTCGACCGGTCCGAGTCGATTCAGTGCGCGTCCTGCTTAACAAGCCGCAAATCACAAAATTCCAAAACAGTTCCTCCTTCAGAGCAAGAACTGAAAGAACCGTTCAAGAACAATCCCAGAATTGTTCTCATATAGTTCTAAATAATCCAAAACGCTGTCAACACAGTTCGATAACGATTATAAAAAAAAAAACGAAAACGTTTTTCATAAAATGCGCATGTGCAGAATGATTCAATGATTCCTAGTTCAGAATGATTCTGAGGAATTAAAATCAAATTCAAAGAAAAAAAACCTGTGTGTACAGATACCTAATATGCGAATATTTTAAGTGAAACTTACAATGAAATATTGCGAACTAGTGCAACATTCATTTGACGGTTCGAACTGCACTCGAGCTATTTTTTAACAAAAGAAAACGTCAAATAAATATTGTTCTGGGATTTATATAATCCGAATCAATCATGAAGGTATTATAATCTCGAGAATATTGAATGGGATTTACTCCAAATTGTTGATTAGATTACTCTACAGTAACTGATTACTCTAGTTTAGTATTGTAACGCCATCTATTATTGAGCTATTAAACGTCAAAAGTTACAGTCAATGAACTATAACCAAAAACTGGAATGCTAACACATAAGGACGAACGTGAAGCCTAGTGCGGCTGCTGCGGAGGGGATACCTGTTTTTGTCGCACTCATTATCCCTAATAACACCGATCTCCCAGAAACATCCTATTTATGTACCATTAAGGTCCTTATGTTTCCGACATAAATGGTACATCGCTGCGATGTTTGTAATGTAACATCTCTAGGATGATTGTCCTGAAATGTTTTAGAAACATCCTTTCGAAAATATCTATCGACAAAAAGATTTTTTGTTCTCAAAATTAGATACTTATTACAGCTAAAAAATGGCTAACATTATTTTACAAAACTAGGTAGGACCTCAGACCGGTAGGACCCAGTATTAAATTTGCCAATTTTGTGTGATTTCTGAAAATGTCTCTATCACACACACAAACTAATTTCAAATTCCATAATATACCTGTAATGTATATAGATAATAAGGAACTTAATATTAATTTTGTATTGTAACAACAGCAATATTTAATTTTTCATTCGACTTACAACTTGGAATAAAATAAAATATGTATTGATAAAAGTCTTTCTCTCTTTTCAACTTTCAAACATCGTGAATATTCGTGAAGCCGAAGTGTATGGCGCAGGCGCGTGCTCAGGCATTTGTACTTGTACCGGTCAGGACAGGAGGGCACGCCACCACGTCGGGTCGGCGACTCGCGGCTAGATACCAAAATGCACTCTGGCTCCTTTGATTTCGAGGTTATGTTCTAACCTCTTTTTCCTTCGATTTCCGCGGTTATTTAAACGTGATTTTTGAACTTCTTAAGAATCCACAACCTTTTTACTTTTACTTTGATTTTTTTTGAGGTTTAGAATAATTGGGAAAAAAAGGAAAGTAAATTACTGTATCCTATTATGTATAGACAGATGAATGATAATTTATGAAGAAAAATTAAACACGTGAGCAGACGCAACGAATTATTTATTCAAATTCGATTAGGTACAAGGCAAACACAAAACAAATAAACAAATAAGCACTTTAAAAATAAGAAAAAATCTGGGCTCTGGGATGCCTATTAACTTAATAATATTCTAATTTATAAGACATTACATAATATGACCGCTTATTACTTTCAGGAATTAATTAAGAATCAATTAACAGTTGATTTGCTATTAAAATTGCCTCTTCTGGCTTTGGTTTTGCAAGCAATTTTTTTTTCGACTTTTTGGACTTATTTCTGGTGGAAAATAAACGTCTTTGAGGAAGTATATTCTTATTGTGAGGAATAGTTTTCTTATCTGTGAGTCCCAATAGATCCATAGCATGTATTTCTGTATCGCCACTCTGTGCGTCCATTGCCTTCAACGTTGGATGAACAGGTGCAGTAATTTTCTCAACAGCTTCAAGTTGATCAAAGGATGATATATTTTGTATTTCTTGAGTTAGTGAAGCTATTAATTTTTGCTTTCTAGTTTCCAAGTCTTGGGTTGTTCTGTTTGGATTGGGGTTAGATTTACTTACAACATTTACCAATTTTTCTTTTTCTATAGCTCGGTAACTACTAGTTTCGTCTATAATAATTAATGAATATTCTTCATCTGGAAAAAATACAAAGTACTAACTGCAGCATTTTAAATGGGTATACTCAATATTCAGAAATATTGAAAATAATTACCTATCAGGCCAGGCCCCCAATTCTAAATAGTAAACGTAAACAAAAAATCAAGTCAAGTCCGTTAGAACCAGACAAGGAAAAAAGAGATTAGAACATAACCTCGAAATCAAAGGAGCCAGAGTGCATTTTTGTCTGTAGCCGCGAGTGGGTCGGCGCCGCAGCCAGCGCAGACGGGCAGAATCAGTCGAACGGGTCGTCCTGTGCGCTACGCTTGTGTTGTTGGGCGGAATTTTATTTCGTAATGGCGTCGTGCTGTGTTGAGGATTTGTCAATTTGTGGTTTTTCGCTACACCTAGTTGTGCCATTTTGTGTTCGAAAGGATCTCTGCGACCTACCAGTGCTTATTAGTTGGTGAGAAAGATTATTTGTTGAAAGATAACGTCGCATAACTATCAATTGTTTAGTTTATTTAATTTCAATATGGCGTCGGTTAGGAAATTTCTAACTTTTCTGATAAATAGCCCCTAGAAACCCGAACTTCATTCTTCATTAGGTAAGAGAAAATAACCAATAATTATTTTTTGTTTTCATAGTTGATTACATTCTAGGTGTGCAAGTTGAATTGTACTTCAAGAACTTTGGATTTTGGTTCTGTGGTTGTTTTGGTTAGATAATGGTACCTTTATGAAATTGGAGCACCAACAAAAAAAGAAAACGCCGAACTCCCCTACTACAACATGCTGCCACTGCCAAACTATGGTTTTCGATGACATGACGGGGCATAAATACTACATTATTTAGGCAAAATTGTCCGTCGATTATTATTAGTTGATAGATAATCAATATAAGTATACATGTACCTTATTTTTTCAATAAAAAATGTTATTGGAAACTGATGTGCCTACTTAATTTTATAATTTTCAATTTTTGTTTTTTTTTTGGAAAAAGTTCTGACTTCCAGAAAATAGAACGAAAATTGAAAATTATTGAATTAGGTAATTTTTAATCCATAATCCTAAAATTCATTCACCTATTAAAGTCATACTAGAAACATATAGAGGATGTTTCTTACACCTGCCCCGGATGTATTAGGTACATCCCGCGTCATCTTAGAAACATCCCTGAGAGATGTTTATAGGACATCGCAAATGATGACACGGCTGTTGCCTGCAACATCCCAGGGATGTCCCCAGGAAAATAGGGACCTCCCAGGGACGTCTTCATTATCCCTGATGGATGTTTCTGGAATGTTTCTGCGATGTTACTGTGTTATTAGGGATGTTAAATAGCGAAAATTGCTTCCAACACGTATTCCAATTGATGAAACCTGTGAAGGGAAATATGACAAAACTTTCGAAAACGTCATATGTCAGCGAGCAACAGAAAAAGAAAACATTCCCCGTTGTGGCATCTGTCTTTCATGGCTTCATTTTTTTGGCAGATATGGCACTGTGTGCGCATTCCAGTTTTGAGTTCTAGTTCATTGGTTACAGTCGCTATCCCTGCAGCAACGCCATGTTGAAAAACACATCGTGACGGATTTGGATTTTCGTGTCGCTAGTATTGAAATTTTACTCCAAGCCTACCTCAATGCTTCAAGCGGACGTTAAAAAGTATCACTTCAAAATTTAGTGTCCGGAAACATCTTTCTTGGACAGATTCAAATGTACTGGTTGGGGAGTCAAAAACACAGTAGAGAAGAAAAGGAAGAAAAAAGAAAACGTAACATAACCTAACAATGTTTCGACCTATCGTATTTGTGTCTTAAGTGTATTTTCTTGATTTTTCCAGTGTTTCTCAATTTTTTGAGGGTTTTATGAGCTGTGTCCTTTTTCATTTTTGTGCCGTACCTATTGTGTATTTATTTATAGAGTTTTCCTGTTCATCCTGTGAGTGACCTTTTATGTGTTTAAACTTTAAACTTATAAGTAGACCTCGAAGTAGACTAAAGACTTTTTTTTCTACCATTGTTTCTACCTATAATAAATACCTATTTATATTGTTGCCTTTTTGAATATTCAAAAGTAGATGTAGCATAAGCTGTGGTAATGGTGAAGGTATATTTGTTAGAATGCTGGTATCGAATCTTCAGCTTTTTCTTGAAATTAAGTCGGAGACAGGGACGGAACCCTTCAAAACCAATCTGGATGAGCAGCCCTTTTTCTCTTCTGTTCTACTCTACTGGATGAACATCATCTCTACCTCAGACTTCAACAAGAATTTTAATCACGAGTCTTCTATCTCACCATTCTCAACCAATATTCAAGACATTTTGAGATCCTGGAGACAATTTGAGACCCAGGAGACAAGACAATTGAGGATCTGAAGAACAAGGAGACTGGCTCCTGAAATTCTGAAAAAAAAAGAAAGAGTAACCTATAAAAAGTGCGGGAATAGGAGAAAAATCAAATACCTTTTATCTTGCTCTAGTTTTCTATGAGACGTCATCCGATAGAAAGAGCAATCAACAATTATGGAATTCCATTCCAAATAAAAGAAAACTTACACTGGTAACAAGAGGAAGAAATGGGCCTGAAGATTGAAAACCTCTGTTTGGTCCAAGCGAATTAGCTATCTCACATGGGCAGGTTTTGGCAAGCTGGCAAGAATCTTCAAATCGCCAAAAGATTCTTCTTTTACTTCAGTAGAGAACAATGTCAACAAACTATTTTTCACTGTGGAATGAAGAATGCTAAACTATCCAACACAAAGAGAACCACTTAGACTATGAGAGGGAGAACCAGATAGAATTGAGACCTAATACAATGGAAAACTAATTGCACTAATTGACTATTACGCTGAAGACAAGTTACTCAAAAGAGAGAAATGATTCTAGCGATATTCAGCATAAATTTTTCTTGAATAGCTACGCAGTACGGAAAAAAAGCACTAGAAGTGCTAAAAGAAACCAATTTTTGCTGAAGCAACAAAGTGGGGTGCCACTAATACCGTTCAAATGTTACTTAGGTATACATAAATTTGATTAATATGTAGCCTCGATGATATATCTACAATGAAAACGCCTTTTCGGAGTCTTCCTTGAAGAAAACCTACTTAATACCTAAATTACATTGTATACATAATTCCGCCACGCCCGTGCATAATCAATCTTGTTGTATTGAATCCGCTTCTCTACGAGGAAAAAAAATGAGTATTTTCCGTTACAACCTTGATTTCTATTAACAATCGCGCTTTCCTTAAGCGCCCTCAATACTATTGATTGTTCCCACAAAAAATAATAATAATAATAACGTGATATTGTTGCAAGTTAAAAACAACTGTTTTCATGGTCTCCTGTACCCAACATTGGCACGTGTAGCTCGCACCAAGGACGATTTCGTTATATTTATTTTGTTTACTTTCGATTGGTATCCGCGCACAAAACTACTCACTATGACGCAATCTATTCTGTTATTTTAGTTTTTTTTTGTTTGTTCCACGTCCTTAAAATTGTTATTAACGGATATTAGATAACTTTCGGATAAATATGTTTTTTTAATTCGAAGTAGGTATTCGAGGATTTTATATCCGGGAGTATAAAGTTAAGAATCTCTTCTCAAAATGGAGAACCAATTAAGAGACAGGTTGATGACTACTAATTTTACGCTTGTTACACTTGCCTAACGGAGCAGACTGAGGCGAACAAGTGCACGTCCACAAGATTGCTCAGTTTACAAATTGCGCTCGGCGCGAAATTGAGGAGAACGTTTTGCGTTTAGTTTTTACCAAAGTGTTTGTTTTTTTTTTTACTTTAAATTAATATCTAATGGAATTGTTGATATTATGTCTTGCATAGGTACAAATTAGAAAGCTTCAAATAATCCGTGATTCATTAACCAAGTTAATCGACTTATTACAAGGTATCATTAAGTAGTTGATAAGGAGCGGTTTGGATTTTTTTTTTTACAATTTGGTTAGCCTCAGGAATCTTAAATACACTTTATGTCCGATTGACCAATAAAGTACTATTTATAGAACAGTTTTGCGTCAATAAAGTAGCACTTTATTGTACTAGTAAAATAAAGTGCTACTTTATTTTACTAGTAAAATGAAGTGCTACTTTATTGCCTACCTAGACTACCATACAAGGTAAAACAGGTCCTGACAACCTGCCAAGGTGAAACAGGTCTTGACAACCTGCCAAGGTGAAACAGGTATACCTACGCGAAATTTACTTTTTTCATTAAATTTTTTTAATTTTTAACAGAAACCAGTCGCAATCGTACATAAAATCATGTATATAACGCTTACATAAACAGGCTTTATTGACTCATTATTTAATAGCCTCGCTCGCAAGCTCGCTCGGCCATAAAATTATTCGTACAATAAAGCCTTACTTTATGTACTTGTTATATAAATAGCTATTATAGTGACATTTTATGAAATATAAACCAGAAATATGCCTTCCGGTGTATAATAAGTGAGTAATCATAGTGTAAGTGTTTTAAAAACAACAATTAGATAATTTTAGTTTTTCTGTTGCGGTGAAGATAACTAATGAAAAGTTGTCCATCACCTGTTATAAATGTTTTCATATATGCAACAACACAAAAAGGATAATTATTTCCATGGAGTGACTCTTTTGAAATAGAACAACCATGCCACTAAGCACTTGTGTTACTTCTTAGCATCTACCACCTGTCTCTGCATAATATGTTATTCCATCAATTAAAACAGTAGGTAATAAAAACCAATCCCAAAATCAAGTCTAGACCGGCATAAAACCGATTTTACGACAAAGATAACGGCTAAAACAAAACACACCTACCTCGTTCTGTGTCTTAACGAGAGTATAGATGGAACCGTTACGTAAAGTAAACTAAATAAAAAAAAAATTGGCGAATCTCAAGGTTGTCGATGGACGTACGGTTTTTGGAGTTCGCGAGCCGAAACTTTTGTCGAGTTCAACGTTCGTGAATTTCGGTGCTCACCCAATCTGCTTTTTATTGAGCGAGGTCGAAAATTTTTGCAAGCTCCGACTTAATTTAATCTTTATATTTTGCTTTCACGCAATGAACGGTGCGTGAACAGACGATTTAATGTTTCAATTTAGATCAGTTTGATATGACATCGTATACCTTTTTTAATTGGTTGGGTTTATGGATTGCAAATGGTTGAAAATTTCCGGTACTCAATCAGATTTTAGTTTACGAAGTATTTAATGAATCAATCTTACTTTTAATCCTGTACTACCTACTCATTTCTGAGAATTTCCTTCAATTTTTGGGACAAATATACAACTTTCTTTCATTGATAAGTCATTTAATCATAATCCATTCATTTAAGTAAGTTTGGATTACTCCATACTCACCATCAATTCAGTTTGGCTTAAGTATATACTTAGGTTTCGCAGTAACCTTGATACCTATTGATTTTTCAAACTACCAGATATCTATCTGATGCATAAAAAGTCGCTCTTGCGCAATGGTGTATGCCTCAAGAACGCTCAGGGCTGTTTCTAGACTTTCAAGTTCAATAAAAATCTATTCAGACACTTTCTTATTTCTCTGTATCAAATTATTCACTTCCTTGCTGGTTGGTAATACTTCTTCTAGCTATACAAGTGCAGAAAGTGATACTTTTCCTTAATTTGATGAAGATATGGGCTCTTTTGTGGCAACAATTGTTAAATAATTTCTGCTAAACCGCTCTAAAAACACACGAGCTACATTTTACCGGCTTCCTCTGAACCGGGATAACAAAACGAACGAAGGTCGTTGGCTGGTAGAATCATCCCAGCAAGTACGAGTTTGATGACCTGGAATAATAGGTTGTGTTGGCCATCAAGGGTACAACTCCACGCATTTTGCTTTATGTTGCTCATGTTGGGTTTGTTTTTTCATTTTTGTTATTCGCACATAAAAAATAATGCTTTAATTTGGGATAAGGCGTTATCAAATTTCGTCAGACTGTGGCAAAACACTTTTTATTTATCGATAAAATATTTTAATAGCTTTATTTTGTAATCTCTGTTATTAACCCATAACAATAGCTTGTCACGCTTCAGAATATATTCGTTGTTTTTTGTATTGACGGTTTAGGTCAATTTACTTATACCAATACCTATATCTCTTTACAAGTCTGGAAAATAGCTCCTGGAACAAGGTTATTTAAGAGAGGTAGGTTGCCTGATAACTTTATGACGTCAATTGGGCTGCCTCAACATAATGCAAATCTCCATAAGGCACCTCAGCAGCGTCATTATCAGACAACCTATTAACTTTGGGAACCTTGCTCCTGGAAGAGATTTTATTCAAAATATTGCTTGAATACATGGATATCTGGTGTAAACATACGTAGAGCTCCACTGGAGATACATGAAGATCCACTAGAAATACGTGGAGATCCAAGAACTTCGGCTGCAGTCGCGTAGAGTGTAGAATCGGAAAAGCGTAACAGCGTACGCACACAATTTTAACTGTTGCCGTGCTTATTAATGTATATGGAGGTTTGAAAGAGATACACAAATATCCACGGAAATTCGAATGATCTCTATGGAGATCTAAGGCTAGCCCTGGGACTTTATTCTCGAAACAGGGGAGTAGCGTTCTCATGAGAACGAAGGTTCTGTCTTCGTCGACCGTATTGATATTTCCATAACATTGACAATGACTGAGCAATCGTTCTCTCTGTTCCTCGGGTTCGAGAATAAAGTCCCTGGAGAGAAGTACCTAATTCACTCATCATTACGCTGTTCAAAAATGATACCTACTCAACTAAGTTTAGGAAGAATCATAGTTCCGCAGCAAGTCACTCATTAATACACTGTTTAAGTACGGTACTCAACTGAAAACGTGTTAGTTTTCGAACTGATGAATAAAGCTCATTCACTCTGTTCTCAGATCAGTAAGTGCTTTACACTGGAGGCTCAATGATATCCATGAAGATCTATGGAGTAACAGGAAGATCTCAAATGAAGACTTTCTGTCCTAAAAAAATCACAAGTGAGGGTAAACACTGGAAATCTTCTGTGCTACGGAATGGAAATATGTGGAGATCTGTGGAAATTCATGGATATCCGTGGAGATGGATAGATATCCAGTGGAGTTAGACGAAATTCGAAGAAATCCCACAACAAAAAAAGAGGATGTTGCATACAGCTGAGAGTCTTTATGCCCACAACAAAAATAAACAGAGTGAAAAAAACACGATTGAAGCCAGTGACCGGCTGTTCTGCTCGTTTCCTTTACCTTTTTCGTCCGTTTGGAAGAAACCTAATTCGTCGGGGTTATTTACCTTTTGCAGTGACTCACAGTGAGAAAGATGAGGGACCAATTTTGAAAAAAATCTTGCTCTGAACCCAATAATTCCTATGCCTGATAATTATTTATCAATTGCCTAACTATCCTCGATGCCTTTTCAACCGGCAAGCTGTCAATTACAGGTGTCCATATAACCAACGGTTAAGTTCTTATGCAAAAACCGTTTATAATGGCAACTGAAAAAAAAATCTTTAGATATCGATCGCCTTTCTCTTTCTCGTGCATGGTATTTATTCAACATAATCGACGATTATTATAATCATTATGGGGTTTGGTTCCCATAATTTCAGCCTATATACAAAATAGAATTTTACTTATTTAAGTATTATCTTTCCAAAATGTGAAGGCCATTAGAGATAATAGGAACAATAGCCAAGGTTACAAGGCAGAAACTATTTCAAATGATAACAGCCTAACAATGAATCTACAACTATAAATCCATCGGCAACACTGTTTCGAAGAGATACATATCAATTCCGTGCTGCGTAGTTAGTTAACCGGGCAGCATTAATTTGCTACTTACTTGTGTAAAATAATGCAAAAAGAAATTTACGCTGGAGTCCAGGTGATTTTATATCGAAGAAGAAATTAGAGTAAAGTTCAATAGCTTCAAGCTTTTCGAGTTGAACGACCGTCCTTCGCTATATACGCCATATAATTTTATAAATAGCAGGCCAAGATGATGGGGTTTTGTTGAACTGCCGCATTATTGGAATTGAAATTTCGTCTATAAGAAGCAATTATTTGCTTGCTTAAGAAATACCTACACTAACCATTAATCTTAATTTAACTAATTTATAACCTAAAGTAATTAAGTAATGAAGAAGTACACTAGGCACTAACGAATATATACAAAGAAGCCTTAATTAACTTGATTATAATTAACTCAATATGTAAACAAATAATTACTTATATGGTAAAAAACAAAATACTCGTATGGCAAGCAAAAGAGGCAATTACAAGTAAATTTATTTGTTATTTTATGGTCAGATTTTAACAAAGCATGAAGGTTTCCTCTTCTTAAACCCATCATAAATTTTGCCAATAGGCTTACAGAAATCATTTATCAATTCGAAATTATTACTTTCGTGCCAAAGATAATTGCGAGAAAGTTGATAAAACCTTATGATTATATTGACGATGGTTGTCTTGCTGACCTTATCGGACAATATAAAATTTATCAAAAACAATGACAAACTATATTATGGAAAAAATCTAACGGTGAAAGGTCCCGAGATCTTGTTGGCCAATTGACATAGAATATTTGTTTGTATAAATTCTAATTTATCTTGTATAAGAAAATAATCAACACAAAAAGACATCGTCAGGTTTACACTTACTTTTACCACCTAACTATCAATTACCACATATGTATCATCAATCATTAAAACGAAACTCGACCTCACCAACCCCTCAACTTAAAATATCAAACAGGGGTTTCAAATTCCACCACATGCAGACAAGGCAAACAATCCCAGCAGTCGAATATCAGGTAATGTACGGATCACTATCTGAAGGTTTGTTCCACACTCCCTCACTACCCATATATTGGCTTCTGATTGGTTGAAAATTGTCCACAAGCAAACCTTTATATGCAGATGTATTTTGGAACTTAGTCAGAGGGGCCAAGCAACCAAGCGAAGACGTGACGTCACAAACAAAGAAGTGTTCAAAAAAGAAGGGGAACTCAAAGGGCATTGAACCTTCTCAATGTTTACATCGCAATATAGGGATGCGAGGTGCATTGGTGCAGCGTTGTCGTTTACGAAGATTTTTATGGGATTTTGTATCTGAAATCGTGCAAAGCATATCTGACAACGAGCCCGGAATGAAGAAGCACGTTGTTTGTTGTTGTTGTTGTTGTACCGGCTTCTTGGGCATGCCTAACCACGTGTTTTGGTACAATGACTTTTGATGATTTACGCGGCAAATGTCGACAGTGGCAGCGTAATTTTTTAAATAAATTCAGTTTATGTGGCGCCAATAATGTTGTTATGCAAATAGAATTGACCTAAACCAAATAAATCAGCTTACTTAACTATTGTTGAAAAGGTGTCAAGAAAATAAAAATTTGTCTTCGTTTTACTGAAATGGTATTTCAAGAATAACAATTTTCGATGGTGATACTGACTCAGTTTGTTATGAATGAACTTGTCGATTTGTTTTCTTCTTTGGATATACTTTTTCTACAATATCACTCTATCTCTTATCTGTATTATTTCTACCCAGATCTATATCGACTGAGAGGGTTTGTTCCACAAGATATCACACACTTCTCCCTTAAGGAATCTTCCAGATAGTTGACATGTTAAGTATAGAATTCAATTCCTTTTGAGGAGCTTTGTAAATGAACTAGTTCTTAGATTGCTTTGAATTCAATTAATTATTTTGCATTGTTTACACTCTTGTTATTTTGGCCTCCCAATGAGTATCCTCTGAATAATCAAAACACTAGACTTGTTCCCAGGGACGTAGCAAGTCAAAACCGGGCCCTGGTGCAAGACTAGAGCACAGCGGGCCCCCTTTACCATGGGCATCAGAAGGTTAATCAAATTCATTGACCGGGGAGGAGGAGGGTCAGCCTAGGTCGAGAAGTGATTACTTAGACCAAGAAGTGATTTCTTACCGGCCTAGCCTGGAAAGTATGTTCTTTCCAACCGAAAAAATTGTGTACGTAATGCCGGAAAAGTGTTTTTTCGGACTCGTAAAAAAATGCGAAGGAAAGTGACATTAAAAATTTTAAATTGATTACGCATTGGCATTAGGTTTGTTTTTTTGTGTTGTTCGGGGCAGCACCTCCTACTTCGAGGCGTTCGTTTCTGAGCGTTTTATGTGGGTGTATCTGCCATAATCTGAAATATTACAGCTTAGTTCAGTTAGTGCGACACAAACAAACCTATTGTTGTGGCGAGAGCGCCAGGTAGAATTTGTTTCTGATTGTTAAAACGACTTTTAGAGACTAGGCCGAAAATGATCATTTTACGGACTGAAATGGGTCCGTAAAATAGACATTTTTGAGAGCTAATACACGACTGAGATTGACAATTATCAATATTGACACGAGTACTAGGAGTCGGAGGGCTGACTGAAAAAAAATATGTAGAGATCGATATTATAGTT
Organism: Ceutorhynchus assimilis; assembly: GCA_917834065.1. Taxonomy (NCBI): domain Eukaryota; kingdom Metazoa; phylum Arthropoda; class Insecta; order Coleoptera; family Curculionidae; genus Ceutorhynchus; species Ceutorhynchus assimilis. The sequence goes on from OU892281.1 coordinate 15,711,990, forward strand.
TTCTGTTTCAGTTTAAAATCGCCGAAGCGAATATTGCTTGGGGGAGCGTAATAGGTATGATTTTTTTTTTCTTGTATGATGTGTCCAAAAAGCGGCAGGACTCAGGACACGCCGGGCCCCTTCAGGGCCCGGGCCCTTGTGCGCAGCACGACTTGCACGACCTGTTGCTACGTCCCTGCTTGTTCCATATCAACGCCTTCTTGATTCTGATTATAATACTACTCGAAACAAAGTACAAAATTATATAAAATCAACATATGTAATTCGAATGGATATCAAAAGCAAAGCACAAAACGAACATCCGCAATCGGACCCAGAACAGGAAGTAGTTGGGTAGTTCTCTCCTATACGAATCTCATATCGCTCTCCGTATAGAGATTTCCTCGTGTTTCACACGCAATAATAATTGAAAATAATAATACACTGGCTCGGTTTAATGCATTCTTTGAACAATGAGCGATGCCGGCATAGAAACAATGCTGTTTTATAGCAGTAAACAAATTGCCGGTGTTTCGCGATTAGAATTAGAATTAATATGGAATTTGAATCAGTTTTTTGCTTGTGTAATTATTGTTTTCATTAATATTTATGAGCTTCGATTATCAACAAGAAATATAATCTTTTAAGCTCGATTGTGATGTCTACCATTTTCTATTGAATTGAATTCCCTCTCTTCATTCTTTGATTCTATGTCCCAATTTTTGTCTATTTCCAACTCTGTTTTCTTCCAAATTTGTATCCAGTCGCTCTGGATAAAGAAAACCAAATGATTAAAATTATAAAATTGTTTGCGTCGTAAAAACTGTTATTTAAAATCTATTTTCAAAGTGACATAAACAATTTTTAATGGAAAATAAGACTGCACGTGTTCAATCCATAAATGTTGGACCTCACATACTCACATACACACACGCATAGTAATCGAAATATTCTTCCGCACGGCTTGTTTTAATGATTCCAGACTATAGAAATAGAGAGAAAACCTAATTACATGCCACATTTCAAATGTCGTAAACGAATACAATCAAATTATTTTCTTCTTAAAAAAAAATACAACTTTCTTCTACCTACTCTTCTCAACACCTGTCCAATATAACGTCTAACAAACCCCCAACTTTTTCATATTTATTATTATTACCACAAGGCCCTTTTTTTTTGCCCCTTCGGGGACTCGAAGTCGACATTCAGTACTTTGTCCGTCCTTGAACGGGCTCTACGAACCCAAAACTCGAATTGGGGTTGTTGATTCTGTACCATCGCGTCTCTCCTGGATGACTTTTGTTGCAACTCGTACCTGTTGTAGGTTCATTGGTCCTCCGGTTCAGCGGCGTAGAGACGGTTTTCGTGTGTAAGCTGTGACATGCCGACGTTGTAATTTAGTTATTATCCCTTATGCGTCTTATTATTGGCTTTTTTTTGAACTCTTCACGCACGCGAACATGTGCGTGAGAAAAATAACGGGTGAATGGGAAATTTATTTATAATTACGATTTATTGCTTGAGAGAGGAGTTTTCTTGGGTTAGTTTATAGCGGACAAAAGTATAGATAAACTAGGACGTTGTCAATATTTCACAACCTTGGATTTAGCCAGTGCAATGCGTTTCACTTGCATGAAATGGATCCAAACAGCATTTAAGGTAGACCATGCACATTATGAATACACACGTATACCATTCGGTTTGAGGAATACTCCCGCCACATTCTAACATACAATGGTTACTGTTTAATGAGGATTAGGAAAAGTCTGTCTAGTATGGATGATATCATTACATATTTTTAAACCAGCCTTAACGAATTTTCCGTTTTGAATCGAAAATTTCTTATAGGAACTCTTAAAAGTTTATTTTGCAGTCTTCTTATTTTACTTTATTACCTTTTTCATTGATCATTACCAACAAAAATTATCTCTATGTGTTTTTCTGTGTCTTTGTTTTTCTTGGTACAGCATTTTACACTGAATCTTTACCAATAACTAGTCTTATTATTATGAATTTTCTACTTCTTCTTTCTTCTTATTTGAGTTTGTTGTCTTCTTCATTAATCGTTACTAGACCAAAACTATTCAGGTTCTTCTGTTTCCCCCCTTTTTTCTTGTATTATCATATTTCAATTTTTTTGTTGTTTAATGTATGTTATCAACTCTTCCAAAATGTGATACATGAATTTCATTTTTTCCTTATGTTGTTAATAATGTGTTTCACAACTTCTGAGACGAGTTAACTCTTGAATAATGTTTCTCAATTTATTTTTTCTTGCCTGTTCATCATATTTAGATTGTAGTATGTATCTGGAGTCACTACAGCTTGTTCCAGACACTCAAGCACTGCTACCTTTCCAGATATTTTGTGCGTGACTTTGCTTATAGTTGGTGTTCAAAATTTTGAGGCTCCAGTGATGTTATCATATGGTCATAACCCCTATACGTTTCGTCCTGGGACGTCACAACAGGATCGTGACCTGGGGGCGTAGGTGGGGTTGTAGAGAGAAACTCGCTTGGTATAGGTATAATAAGATAATGTTTTGAATAATATCATTATTACCCTAGAAATAGTATCATGACGTCTCTTCTACGGAGGGACGTACTACCTATAGGCCACTCTGTATTATGTACCCTCTGTACACTTGGCGTGACTGAAGACTGAAGCTGGGTTTGAGACAGGTCCAGAAGGGCGTTTCCCAATAAAGGTAGTTTGCACTGGACCTAGTCTGCTGCGTTCAATGCTCCCAAAAGAAGCTAGGTTTGAGACAGGTCCAGAACGGCGTTTCCAATTGAAGGTAGTTTGCATTGGACCTAGTCTGCTGCGTTCAATACTCCCAGAAGGGCGTTTCCCAATAAAGCTGGTTTGCACTGGGAGGAGACTTAGCTAGAGGGGATTTTCCCATTTGAGGTACTTTGCACTAGCCTTAGTCTGTCGATAATGGAACGGAAAATGGTTCTGGTCCAGTGAAGGGAGTAGATGCTCCCGTTCTTGCGAGTCTGTCTACGCATTAGTTGCTCTCGACACCTATGTGTCGGGGCACCCAGAGGAGGGTTACTTTGGCTGAGTTCGGCTTTAGACTCTGTAAACTCTGAGCACGCTCGAAACGATAAGATCCTGTTCGTTTTAGCTCTCAGAGAGAGTGCTTATGACCGCTTATGATGTCACGATATCTATGCTCATACCGTTCCGCTCTGTGGAGTGCAAAGTCGAACTCAGCCTTTATTTTGTTTTTCCAGATCATTTATTTCTGTAGACATTCCCATACTATCTTTAAATTGATGACGAGGGATCTCAATGCTTTGATAGCTACTTGGCTGTCAGAAATTATTAAAATCTCTCGTTTCCGATAACTTCTGTTCAGGTTGAACTGCACGCATCTTCCGATCGCACGAAGTTCCGCTTGGAACATGCCTGGTGATTTCCCCATTGGCTCTGAGTATCTGGTTCGTGGCCCGAATACTCCGGCTCCAGTTCTCTCAGTAGTTTTAGAACCGTCTGTGTATCATTTTATGGTTTTTGCTTAACTGTTTTTTGTACTTAATTCGATGGAGAAATTTTTCTCGAAACTAAATGTATCAACAATCACGCCATTTGGTAGATCTATGAGATGTGCACAGTTTGGAAGAGTAAAAGTTCTGCTAAGGTGCGTTTCCTTTGTAAACCCATCTTCTCCAGTCTGAGACATGTGCGTGAGAAAAGTAACGGGTGAATGGGAAATGGGAAATTTTATAATTACGATGTATTGCTTGAGAGAGGAGTTTGCTTGGGTTAGTATATACCGGACAAAAGAATAGATAAACTAGGACGTTGTCAATATTTCACAACCTTGGATTTAGCCAGTGGGTTTCACTGGTATGAAATGGATCCAAAAAGTATTTCTAGAACAGCATTTAACGTAGATTATGGACATTATGAATACACACGTATGCCATTCGGTTCGAGGAATGCTCCCGCCACATTCCAAGGAAAAATCTGTCTAGTATATATTATGGATGATATCATTACATATTTTTCAGCCAGCCTTCAAGAATTATAAACTCCTCAAAACCAGTATTTGAACGACAACTTAATGTTGTTGTATCAGTGGTATATTTACTCTCAGGCTAAAATCAGGATTTTTCTTTTCTCCATTTTGTTCTAATTGATAACTTTAGACAGTTTTTACTGTGTTTTTCTGTATCTTTGTTTTTCTTGGTCTTGGTCTTAGCTTATGTCTTATTATTATGAATTGACCATGAGTGCCGATATTTCTTTGTTTTTCGGCTCTCTACATGTCGGTTCCAGAGAAATTCAGAATCTAGGGTTATTCCTAGGAATTTAACTTCTTTTTTCCAATCAAGTCTGCTCAAGGTTTAGGAGTTTCATTCTTTTTGTAAATGTTACCAGTGTGGGTTTTGCTGAGTGATTCAGCTCCACTGTCTGATACTATTCCTTCGTGGTTCGAAGTGCTTTTTCCATAAGGTCGTAGAGGATTCCTTCGTATTTGCCTGTGGTCATGATGACAATATCATCGGCGTATCCACAGCAGATGAAGCTCTGATCGGTCAGTAAATTTAGGAGGTCATCAACCACTAGACTCCACATCAAAGACGAGAGTACGCCTCCCTGCGGACATCCTCTAGTGGTGGTGACCTGTATGGTTTGTTCACCCACGTCAGTTTCTGCACTTCTGGTTGTTAAAGTTTGAGAAAACATGATTCAAATTTAGAGGAAAATACGAACTTTATTTGCACACTAATACAAAACGCACATCCAGGGTCCTTATTCTTGAAACAAGGGAGCAGCGTTCCCAGGAGAACGAGTGTTTCGTCTTTCTCAATGATATACAAGTGATAATATAAATAACAAAAACGGAGCACTCGTTTTCCTGGGAATGCTGCTCCCCTGTTTCAAGAATAAGGATCCAGGTAGATGTGGTTTTGTCTACTCCACATATAAGTGACGAGGAGGCAGTTCAGTGATATTTTTTTGTTTAGATGGTTGTTCCAAGAAAGTTTGCGGTCCAGGGTGACCCTTAAATACTTATCTCCATCCGAGAGAGATAATTGTGTACCGCTTGGAATAGGGGTTCGCAGATCCAACTTCCTTCTTTTCGTAAACGGAACTAAGGTCGTTTTGCTGGGATTTATGTAAAGTCCTTCTTCATAGCTCCAGTTTCTGATCATATTCAAGGTACTTTGCTACAAGTGTCCACAGAAGAGGCGAAAGGACACCACTTGAATCGATTACTAAAACGATTATAAAGAAAATTGAAAATGTGGGTAGTCTAAATCGAGCCTTTATTATTCAACTAAATCTTTATACACACAATGTATTCAAACATTACGACACTACCGTAAACAAACGATAAAAGGTATAACACAAGCTCGGCTGCTGGTAGGCGAAAGTTTATAATTTAGTGCTGCCATTTTCAGGTCAATGTCAAACATTTTGCATCACCCATATTGCAGCTATTTCAGTTTCTCCTACTCATACATTTTATTGTTTGTTTTTCTATTTAATTAATTATGTTTGCAGACATTTTACATGGCTCCAACAACGAAAATTCTTTTCGACTAACGTTAACTTCGACCCAAACAAAGAGCGATAGAGACGTTGTTTTCATGCTATCTTGCTTTGCTCAGCTCACGGATGGATCGAAGACCGCTACAAAATGACGCTGGGTCGATATGTTTATAGACAAAGCCACGTGCTGACTGCTGGGCGCTATGTTGCCAGCTCATGAAACCTCTATAAATCAAACCCGTTACAGGTTCAAGTCCATAATTCAAAATCATTTGACCAAAATCTTGAAGAAACGGTGTTACTGGCACATAATGTCACTACATGTAACGGTACCACACGCTTGTAAACATTGGTATCTTGCAAAATGCTATTTTTTTCCTAAATAAATAACTGTTAAATATGATTTATCAAGAGGTGGGTACCGCGCCTTTTGATTCACGGTGCGTATACATGATAATATGCGATTCTAATTGCCCGTGAAGGGCACTTGTGTGTCTATAGACGGAAACGGTGCTTGTTGCAACAACTTCGAAATAAGATTAATCAAAAATTCAATACTTTTGAACAAGGTTAAATTCAAATACTGATAGTGATTTCGTAGAACAGCGCATGCATGAAAATGCTTTGTTTTCATTTGATAATTAATGCCATTTTTAAATTCTGTTTTTGCGTGACTGCCACTAAATTAGTTTTTGCTGTTGAAAAACTGTCAGTCCAATTTTGGAACTGATTTATATCAACGTTTTCATAGAAAAATGCCTGTAATGTTGATGCATTTGTATTTTAGATATTGCAAAAAAGTTCTTCTTAATTTTTCGATGTAAGACAACAGGAATACAAGTTTGAATTCAAAAGGGAGCTCTCCATTGACTTTCACTTGAAACAGCTGGGCCCTTTGAAAAACAACTTGAATAACAAACTGATGATAATTTGGTCTTTTGCGTGCGCCTATCACTTTCCAGCCTACTTTACAAATCAGCTGCCTTTCAAACGCCATTAGTGTCATCCCTTTGGCCCGACCTAAATAATTTATCGTATAAAATACACAAAGGCATTCGGATCCCTTCCGCGATTTAACCCGAAATTTATGAGCCGGCATTTTTACATTGTTGCCGAACGTTCTTGAACAATAATATCCATCGTATAAGATAAAAACCACAAGACAATCTAGGAAATATTGTATCTACACCTACTATGACAGGCGAAATTCAAATTTAATGCTGTATATGATTGCAAACAAATGTAATTAGCAGTTAGACCAACACAATGAGTACTAATTGGTTCTTCAAGGAACAAATCTGGAAGTACACGATGCTCAGGTAAGTATATAAGCCTTCGTGATATTTTTTTTTTGGTCCATCATACGATTGATTAAGGATGTCAGAACAGAAAACCCATGGAGATGGTATAGTGGAATTCAGACATAGAAGATATGAAAGAAGAGATCCAAGAAGAAACAAAAAATGAAGGCGCCACTAGATTTTATCATCCAGAGGATCAACGACTGGATTACATTGTCAAGAGGAATGAGATTGAAGCAGATAAGATTAGATAGACCACGCCATAATAGTTGGAAAGAAAACCAAGATCTATCCTAATACCACAGTTCGTTGATAGTTCTTTTGATGCAGAGAAGAAGCCATCAATATAAAAATTGCAGAAAGTCAAAATTTTGCAGATCAGAAGTCATTCAAGGACGAATCCAAGCTGATTTTCCTGCTCAATATACTGATGACGTAATGATTTGGAACATAAAAAGATTCTTGATGCCAAGAAGAAAGGAAAATCAAATTTGAATGCCATAGATGTCATTGGGCATACACAAGCCACACATATATTGGCAACAGAGTAAAACTGCACGTTCCCGGGCTAAAAATAAACGCGACGCAAGGGGCACTAGGAGCAAGGACAAAGGATCCGTCCGATTATCGTCCTTTCGTCCTGCGGACGTAGAGTCGAATCCGGCGCAGTCCTATTTCGGTGTCCTGCAACGTTGCCACGTGACTCTAATGTTTTGACGACGGCACACGTCGAATTGTTAATCAATATTTACAACAAAACGAGCCACGTTCCGGAGCGGACCGGCTTTGTTTGTTTGTTGAACTTGAGCTGATGCAGTTGCATTTCTGTGAGATTATTTTTGTCTTGAAGTTTTAAATTCAAATTGTCTGCAGTGTTCTATTGCTACTTCCAGCAAATATTCCTTTGTGACAGAGAATTTAATGAGACATAATGACGAAACTATCTGGCACTTCTTTTCGGTAACTTATCTCAGCCTTTATCAACATCACAAATCATGACTGTCTTCATCTATTTTACTATAGCGATACATACTGAGGCGAATAGCTGCCGTCATACCATCTTGGTAAAAGAGATTGGTCATGGTCATGAAATCTATCTATCTATCTATTCAGCCTTCTTCAGTCCATCTTTGGACGTAGGCCTCCCCCAGTCTTTTCCATTCCTCCCTGTCTGTTGCCATGTTCAACCACCAGGTTCCAGTTTCTTCAGGTCATCAGCATACCTCATCTGGGGTCTTCCTCTACTTCTTTTATTCTCCCAAGGTCTCCAGCTTAAAATACATTTATTCCATCGGTCGTCTTTTTGTCTGATATTGTGACCTGCGAATTTCCATCTGAAAAGCCTACTATATCCCACTTTATTCTTGTCAGCTCTTCCTGCAGTTCATGTATCTTTTCGTCAGTGTTCATTGATCTAATATGCTATGCTCATATTGTTAGGTTGATCAGTTTCTGTGATTTCTGTTGTATCAGTCGATATCGTGGGGATTTGTTGTTGGGAGCGAATTTTTGCCTTCCCCCAGATTCCGTGAGGCAGATCATAGAGGTGTGAAAGTCGGGATGAAATAGGTATAGGTACAAATTTATAGTGTTTCTGCTATCGATAAAAATCTACCATATTGAGAAACAGAAATTGCTATTCCAAAACAATTCAAACGAGAATTCCAAGTTGGAGAAATTGTGCACAATCTCACAAGACTGCCTTCCATTCGGGAATTTTCCAGTCATTCAAGAAAAAAACAGATGACACAGAGAAAAATAAAAACTTCAATTTTGAAATTTTTGTTGTATTATTGAAACTTGCACACCAGGAATACATAGGCGCCGAAACCATGGGGGCAATGGGGGCTTGAGCCCCCGTAGTGAATTTGCTATGGCCCCATAGTTATTTTGGCATTGTATGTAGTGGGTAGGTAAAAAAATATTGATTTCCTGATCCTAACATTCCTAACTATTTATTTTTATATAAAACTTATGTGTTTTATGTTTTTATTGTTTTTGCTATACCCACTTTGACAAAAAGTTTATAGTTAATTTTAGAGGGCTTAATACAAAAAGCTTAGATGAGAGATACCCATTACCCAACACAACGGATCTCTTGAACAAGCTGGGACTCTGCCAGTATTTCACCACGTTAGATTTAGTTAACGGCTGCCACCAGATCCAGATGCATGAAAACGACATCGAAAAAATCGCATTCAACACAGAAAATGGGCATTATGAATTCTTGCGCATGCCGTTTGGTTTGAAGAACGCGCCGGCTACATTCTAAAGAGTTATGAATGATATTCTATATCCCAATATATTGAGCAACTTTAAGACCGAAAGATATAACATCCCATTAATACTAGTTATTCATTATACAAGGGAAAAAGATTTAGATTTTAGAGCAAGATGTGATTTGCCTCCCGTTGCGAAGCGGAGGGAGACAACAACAAGGTGGCCAAAGAGCGCTGGAAATGCTGGAGGTGGGACAGGGGAAATCGTTATCTTCTGTTCTCTATTCAACCTTAGAGTGTTTCTAGAAATTTCATTCTATCGCATTAAAATTGGCCTGTTGTTGATCTGTCAAACCTGTACATATATCCTATTTACAATCTCTAGTCCAAATGTACAGGGTCTGTTCCTCATAATTAGTGCAGCTCCTACAGCTTAAACAAAAGAAAATACAAAAAAAAAGTTTAAAAACAACAGTTGTAGGGTTTTATTTCTATAATCTTTCGTACATGTCAAAATGGGCAAATGACAGGTGCCATTTGTCATAATGACAGCATTTAAAAAACAACACCCTGTATATCTTTGGCTAGAATGATAGATTTTTTTCTTCTGATTCCAAATATACCATATACACTTGAAGATGACAAGCCTTTTTCAGTCAGTCAGATTTTTAGAAGTTCTGAATATTCTCATATTGATTCAAACATACGATTTCTTAAAATAATTCTGTCAAATTCCGAATCATTAACGCACCGAAAACAATATAATCACAGAAAAATACACCTAAAAATATCGTCGAGCCCAAAACATATTTTTACACGCCGACGATAAGCTTTGGGCCACGAGTCAAATTCGCGTTTGGCTCAACTTGGCTGCGTGTGAAAATACGTCATAAACATATATCATTTTACAAGGCGATTGAACATCATCATCACGAATTTTTAAAATTGTTTACTACGAGTTTATATGAATTTGCGATTTAGATTTACAAAGTCCAAATAGAAGATAAAGTGTGTTTTTTTTTTTAAAGATAAAAGTCAAAATGACATTCTGTTGGCAATACAATGTAAAATTGTCAATGCTTTCAAATTTGTTATGTAGAAAAGGCTCGTGCTGCCAACATAGTTACTAAATTTTTGACTTGGGGAATTATCTTTAAAAAAAAAAACAGACTTTACATACTTCTGGAGATTTATTGAGGGATTTGAACAACATTTTTTTGAGCTCTGTTTCCAGTCTTTTTCTCTCGCCTTTATAATAACAAATATTTACCAACAAAATTATCTAAAGTATACCAATAATAAACAAAAATATTTGCCACAATTACCTGGCCACAATTTTTGATTAAATTAATACGCAATAAAAATCTCACGCAAGTGCGTAAACAATCAGGTTAGAAAACACGAGCATTGGAATTTGCTATTTAAGATTTCGTCGTAAACATTTCACGTCAGATGTTACATGTTGACGATCGTTTTACCACGAATTGCGAAATCTGGTAGCAAAACAATAAAATTTCTTGGTGAAAACGGTCATGTTCTGATATAACTTTCCAATAAGTAGTCACATACCGATTGGCAACTTCTGTTTTGTTTCCACCTCATCATAATCATGAAGTTTCACCAGGAAATTTATTATCTTTACAAAGAAGACGAAGTATTGAAGCTCATAGTTGAAATTTTCCTGATTGAGTAAAGTCTCTCTGGAGTACATTTTCATTTCTCCTAATTATTTTTATTATTATTATTATGGGTATCTGCAGTAGACGGAATAAATCCCATGAAACTGCTTAATCTATTTGAGTTGTTGTTTAAAGATTAGAGAAACGTTGTGCTTTGGTTCTTCATTTCTTGGTCTAAACGGTTTTTGAACTGGTTCTTTGTTGTTGCTGTTACCAAGACTGTTCCAGAAATAAACCACCCTGTTTGATAGAAAGTTTCTTCTCATTAGCTTGTTACATTTCTCCTTGGAAAGCTTTAGATTGTGTCCTCTGAAATAGGTGTTTTGGTTGAGGTGGTAGATCTCTCTTAAGTCGCATGCATAGTGCCCATTCATTATTTTAAGAGTTTCAATGAGATCTCCCCTCATTCTTCTATCTTTTAGGGTGGTTAGGTCTAGCTGGGTTAATCGTTCCTCATAAGGCAGATAATGAAGGTCTGGAGGCAGCTTAGTTATTCTTCGTTGTACTCTCTCAATTTGCTCTATGTCTTTAGCATAGTAAAGATTCCAAATAGTTTGTGCGTATTCCAGTCTTGGCCTGACATATGATTTATGTAGCTTTAGTATCTATCATATCTTTGGAGAGGTCTTTAAATGATTTTTGTATGAGGTAAATCATTGAATAGGCTTTTTTGGTCATTTGCGTGATGTGAGTTTACCATTTCAAGTCCTGGGTTACAGTGATTCCTAGATCTCTCTGTTGTATGACAGGTGTTTTTTGAATCTGTTCAAAAAAGTAATTCAATTTAGGGTTGTTCTGGCCAATATGTAGGACTGTGCATTTGGAATCATTCAAAGGCATTTTCCATAGCTGTGTCCATTCTTTGATATTGTTTAGGTCTCTCTGAATAGCAGCATGTTGCGGAAGTGGATTTCCATAAATGTTTCCATCGTCAGCAGAAGATGCATTTCTTGTTTCCAGCCCTAGATATAGATCACTTTAATTGGCAATAGAGTAGAGAACCGAGAACTGATGTGGTACTCCACTATGCACTCTGTGCTCTTTTCAAAGTGTTGGACCCACACGCATCTGAAAAGTTCTTCCTGTGAGAAATCCTTCGATCAACTGGAGTAAATTGCCCCTAACTCCGCCGTGTTCGACTTTATGGATTAGGACCTATGTTGGTATTTTGTCAAATGCTTTTTGGAAGTCAAGATAAATCACATCGATTGGTTCGTGGTTGTCATCTGACAGTGTCCAGTGGTTGAGTCTTGTTAGGAGATTTGTAATCGTCGATTTCCCTGGACGAAAGCCGTACTGTACTGCTGATCTGGTATGACTCATGTGTTCATAAAAAATTGGGTGAGCTTTCTTGCTATTATTTTCTCCATACATTTGCACAGTGTACTCGTTAAACTAATAGGTCGATAATTTTCTGCATGCTGTTTATTTCCTTTTTTTATAAATAGGCGTCAACACTGCTTTTTTCTATGCTGCATTACTATGTTATTAAGCATGTCAGCTAGTGGCCCTTTTAGCACTTAGATACAGTTCTTAAGGAAGACAGGAGGGATTTCGTCGAACCCTGGACTTGATGATAGTTCAAGTGATTTTACTGCAGTTTCAACTTTTTCCGGAGTGAACACGATATTTTTTAACTCGGTTGTAGCATATGCATATGATAGTGTGGGCATATTCGAACCGTATTCGAGTTGAGCACTGTGAAAACTTTCTCAAACTCTTCTGCAATATCTTGATTTGATGTTTGTGGTTCTTGTGTTATTTTATCAATTAGGCTAAATTTGTGATGTTTTGTGTTGAGGGTGCGATTTATGTAGGCGTAGAATTGTTTACTATTATCCAATAGGTTATGTTCATAGGTTTTTCTAGCTGATGCTATGCATGCCTTGGTCTTGTTGCTTTGTTGCTGGTATTTTTGGTAGTTTGCTTCTGATTTGTTACTTCTATATGTATGCCAATTGTCTCGTTTTCTTTGGATCTCTTTGAAGACTTCCCTGGTCAGCCATGGTTTTTGTGTATTTATTTTTTGAGGTTTGATTGGAATGTAGGTAGTTATTGCTATAGTCAATACCTCATAAAACTTCTCAGTAGTCATTGGATTTGTTACTTGCCGTGAATGTTGCTGTAGACTATTACTCATTACTTCATAATCAGCTTTCCTGAATTGCCTCTTGTAGACTTTGTGTGTTGGCTGTGCAGTAATCTGGAGCTGCGATTTGGTTGTGAGTACTATGTGATCACTTTTCCCCAGTGGTGCATAATGTTGTGTGTCAAATACAAGTTTCTTTTCATTAACTATTAGTAAGTCCAAGAGTGATATTTCGTCTTTTCTGAACTTAGTTGAAAAGTTAACAAGTTGATGTTCATTTGTAGCTTTCCAAGAAGTCATGGCTGCACTGGTTGTGGGGGAATCTGGAAAGAAAATCAGGGACAATATGATCTTTGCCTTTGCGATGGATCAAGTCAAAATCAAATTGTTGCAAACGAAGTTGCCAACGACCCAAGCGACCTTGAGGATCCTTTAACCTATGTAACCATAAGAGAGAGGCATGATCAGTTATGACAGTGAAGTGGACATGGTCTAAATAATGACGAAGTTTTTCAACGCTCCAAATTACTGCCAAGCATTCCTTTTCAGTAACCGAAAGTTTCATTTCCTGTCTGGAAAGAGACCGAGAAAGATAGCAGATGACCTTTTCATCTTCGCCAAATTTCTGGGAAAGGACGGCTCCAAGTCCGAAAGATGATGCATCTGTATGCAAATAGAATGGCTTCTCAAAATCGGGAGCTGTCAAAACAGGGGCTGTGACTAAAGATTCCTTCAAGGCAGTGAAGGAGTTTTGACATTCTGTGGTCCAGTTCCACTTGACGTTCTTTTTGGTGAGATTCAGAATAGGTGATAACAAAGAGGAAAAATCAGGAACAAATCGACGATACTAAAAACATTACTAGTCGACCGCTGGTTGACAGAAATTTTTGACAATCAAAAGTCAAAGAAACGAAATCAAGGATAATGCACCAAAATATCTCAAAGACCATCGAAGCAATGATCGACCCGGGGTTCGCTAGAATTTGCTCCGAGATCAATAGCGCTTAATAGCCGAACAGAGTTAGTACGAATGGAGTAGTTCGGTACGTCCACTTGAAAACAGGTCATTATGATTTTCGGAACACAACCCACGAAATATTTTTGACACATGAATTATTTTTGTTATGAAACAGATGATCGAATTTAAAATTGGACTCAAAATATTGCTTTGTTTTGATTTTGAAATTGAACCAAATCATGGATTAAAATGAGGAAAAACCATTACAGAAAATAGAATTTGACTATTGAAAATTAGAAAATTTAAAGGATCTACAACCGTTGAGATTATTGATGAAATTCTATAGAGAAAATGTTGACAAATTTAAGGAAATCTTGAATATAAAATTGAAAGTAGGTAAGAATTATTTATGCAATTTTGGCCTCTTACAGCACTTCCAAGGCATTCCAGTTGATTTCTGGGTAATTGAAATCTCCCTTGATCAAGACAGGATTTTTAAGGGTCATCGCTTTCTCGATAGTCTGCATAAGAGCCTAGTTTTGTTCTTCTGTGGTCTTTTGCTTTGGCATATAACTACATGCAACCAAAAGTTTGATTTTGCTTAGCTTAATTTCGATCCATAGTGATTCAACAGTAGCTAACGTGTAGAATTGTTGACTGATAACAGCATATGTGTATTTTGCCCAGCAATGTTGCTTTTGACATACACACAAATACCTCCTCCTTCCGTTCCTCTATCTTCGCAGAACATCATATAGCCTGGTATATGCTCAATGCTATCGGGTATTTGATTGGTCAGCAATGTTTCGGTAATCAAGATGATAGTTGGATCTGTGCTAGTTTTCAGTTCGTCAAATTTATTTACCATAGAGCATAGAGGTTACTATAACAAAAGGAAACCCGAATCAAAAGGAACCTAACTGTTCCAAATTTATTTCTAAAAGATTCAAGCTCTTATCTTTATTCAATTTGGCAAAAAAACGCAACTGATTTATTAATAAGAAAGTTATCTTGACAGAAAAAAAAACTTGCACACGCGAAAAATTACTGCATCGTGGAAATTTTCTTATCGGTTATCATAAGGCAAACTGTGACGTTTTACCTAATTTATCAGCGTCAATTAGCAACTTAATTATAAAACTTACCAATACAATCGCATAAAGAGAAAATTTAACGTACCTGGAAAACAAAGAAAAGCATTATTAATACACAATATAAATAAAGCTGTTCTATTTTATATGAAGCAACGCCAGTCAAATTTTCCCCTTGATACTTTTAAAGTGGTGACCCAAATAAGTTTGAATGTAGCATATGGCAGGGATTCTAATTTCGCATGTCAAAGGCACATTCGTATATATGCTCGTTTTAATGGGTATATCTGAATAGAAAAAAATCCTATAAGGAGAGAATCTATGAAAGAATCAACAACAAACAGAATTATGAATTCTCTAGCTTGTAGTTTTTTCAAAAAAAAAAAATAAAAATCACAAGGAGTGTGGATGAAAAGTGTCTTCTTGAACTTCTTCCAGGAAAATCCAATAAGTGAAATCTAAATCGAAAAACCTCAGATAGATGTCCAGACCGATTCTACGATCAGCCTTAAGGATTCTGAGAGAAACGACGACAAAAATATAGAATTTAAACAAAAACTATAAGTTGTGAAGCAAAAAAATTAAAATTACATATTGTGCTACACTACAAATCTGGAAAAAGAAATATACGGAAGCATGGGGTCACAGAAGCAGAGAAAGATTTTTTAATGCGACTGAAAAATTGTCCTCCACTTATTATTTAACGCAATGCTATCTCTGGAACTATAAGCACAGCTATAAGTCCAAATGAGTTGAAATTTTCAGGGATTGTAAGTAGTTCTTGTCAGGTAGTTACCAGTAATATGTGGTATGACAGAGCATGGGTGACAGATATAGTGACGGAATGAAAGTTTAGTTCAGCTTGAAATAAATCTTTGAAACTATATTTCGTTTATTCTAAATGTCCGAACCTTACATGGCGCTGCGGACAGGAGTGAAGAAGAATTTTTTACAAAACGCGTGAGTATTTCTTCGTAAAGAAAGTTAAGTCAAATTCGTTCTTAGCCCCACGTTTCCTAATTAAAATAAGATGGAAACTTTACGACAACCCAAAGAAATGTCTCTGGAAGGTGATCTCCACAAATTTTAAAAAATGGAAACAGCAATAATTCACCATTTATATGGATGCCTCTGGTTTGAAAGATAATACAAAGGTAACAGCTGAAAGGAAAGCTGCTATTTTGCTACATACAATTGGAGCTGAAGTACTAGAAATCTATGACACACTAGAGATACCTGATGATGATAAGAAAGACTGGCAAAAATTATTACATTATTTTGAAGTACATTTCAAACCAAAAGAAAATGAGACTGTTAATCGATACCTATTTCATACTAGAAAGCAGTTACAAGGTGAAAGTGTTGATATGTTTGTGACTGACTTAAGAAAACTAAGTCAAAATTGTAATTCCGGAGATCTGCGAGATAGTTTGGTTAGAGATAGGATTGTATGTGGAATAGAGGACACTAAAGTAAGAGATAGGTTGCTTAGAGAGCCTCAATTAGATTTGACAAAATGTGTGAATATCTGTAGAGCGTCGGAGTTAGCTGAACTTCAATCAAAAAAACTAGAAATTGAGACAAATGTTCATATTGTGAAGAAAGCACAAACATCAAGACAATACAGAGAGTTTACTTCACAAAAAGATCAATATGAAGCCCGAAATCAAAGTGGAAATAGCTTTAGAACAAACTCAGAAAATAGAGTTGATAAAAAACAGTGTGGCAATTGTGGATATTTTCATGGTTCAAGATGCGTATACATATAGAAGACAATGTAAAGCATGTAACAAGTTTGGTCATTTTCAAAAGTACTGTCGTGAAAAAAGAAACATGACCCAAAATGTATATTTAGTAGAAGCTGATGATGAAGAGTAGGAAATGTTTATAGGCACAGTTCAGAAAGTAGGACTGGATGCAAAAATGAAGGCTCTTTATTGGGTGTTTATGGACAAACTACACTTATCAGTGAAACTATTAATAAAAAACACAATGTAGTGTTCATTGTTATCAACTTTAATGCTCCATGCATAATTGGTCTTTCATTTATTGAGATGTTAAATCTGCTAAAAGGAGTAGGAAGAACAGGAAGACAAATATGTGATTGATAATCTAGTAAAAAAATACGATCACATTTTTCAAGGCATTGCTGAATTGACAAATTCATATAAAATTCAGTTGAAGAAAAAGGTAGAGCCAGTTGTAGAACCTCCAAGAAAAATTACAATCAGCCTTCAGCAGTCACTCAAAAGTGAACTAGATAAAATGGAGAAAATGGGCGTTTTGAGAAAACGGACTGAACCAACTGAGTGGTGCAGCTCTATGGTCATTGTAAAAAAGCCAGTCTTCGAATTTGTACAGACCCACAAAATCTGAATAAATCCATAGTAGGTACGTGAGTGGTATCAGCTTTCAACTTTTAAGGAAATATTTTTTTTAAACTGGACGGCAATAAGGGCTTTTATCAGATCAAGTTGCATGAAGAAAGAGAAAGTGAAATACTCACAACATTTATTGCTGGGTGTAATGGGCGATATTGTTATAAGAGAATGCCTTATGGACTCTGCTCTGCACCGGAAGTTTTTCATCGTACATTCAAGAATATTTTTGATGGACTTCCAGGAGTGGAAATTTACATAGATGATGGTACCTCAGTTTGCGAATTTCAAATTTAAATTTTTTCCAAAAACTTCTAATTTTAAGAATATAATGTCCATACTATCCTCGTTCTATTGGTATGGCAGAAAGGCATGTGGGTATTTTTAAAACAATGCTCAAAAAGGCGGAACATAGTGGACAAGATCCGTATATCGTTTTGCTAGAATATAAGAATACCCCTATAGATTCTGACATAAATAAATCTCCCAGTAAAATTAAGTGTGGACGTGATGTGAATGCCTTTCTTCCAGTACCAGAAAATTTTTCGCAAAATATAAGTAATGGCGAGGAAATTGTAAATAACAAAAAGGTTATTCAAAAACATTTAGAACTCAAGCAGGTTTTGAATAAGCATTATCATGACATGAGAAATCATGCTAATCCCAATTTTTTCAATAAAGGGGAGGTAGTCCATATTAAAGATAATTTTCATGATATGACTCAAGCAAAAATAGTCAAGGAGGGTAATGCACCACGTTCTTATCAGGTTCAACTACCTACAAGCAATAATGTGACAAGAAATAGATATTTCATTTATAAAGCGTCGCCTAGACAGAAGTTTGAGGTAGTTGTATCTGGTTCAGATTCGCAAAGGACAGATGAGAAAGAGCAGAACTTGAACTTGACAGCCAATAATACTGGTCAATCTATAAAATTGAAAGAAACTATAAATCAGAATCTTGACCGCTCAAGTTTAGGTTTTGACCAAACTGGAGTTCTGTCAATAAAGGCTGGTATTTCTAGATCTGGTAGAATTATTAAAAAACCAGAGTTTTTTTATAGAGATTATGTTGCTTAAGAACTTATTGTTTTTTAGATGTTTTTGTTATTTTTATAATAGTTTATTGCTTTTTATTTTTGTCAATAATCTATAATTTCTAGAGAAAGAAGGATGTCAGGTAGTTACCAATAATATGTGGTATGACAGAGCAGGGGTGACAGATATAGTGACGGAATGAAATTTTAGTTTAGCTTGAAATAAATCTTTGAAACTATATTTCGTTTATTCCAAATGTCCGAACCTTATAGTCCAGTATTAGAATAAGATTTACTGAAAATTTCAGATTTGTATTGATGATTGGAAATCCAGATCAAAAGACACATGGTGCCTTTTTTTCGGCGGCTTTTGGATTGAGATATTCCGTTTCATAATTTTTTTTTTCATGGAAGAATCCAGGAACAGTAAAACTTCTTTATATAAAAGAATCAATTAATAGTCAAAAGCCTGGAATGGAAAAAGAAAATGATCTTTCCTTAAAATTCCTGTCTCCATTTTTCTTCTCTCTAGTTTCCATTTTCAACTATTCCAGGGTTTTGAATTTCTGTTTCCATCCGAATTTCTTTTATAGAAGACTCAAGGAACCGTCAAAAGCCTGGAATAAAACTCATCATAAAGGAATCAAGGCACAGTGAAAAGCCTGGAATAGAAAAGGAAAATGATCAAATTTCCTTAAAATTCTTGTCGCCATTTCTTTTCTCTTTGGTATCAATTTTCAACTATTCCAGGCTCTTGAATTTGTGTTTCCATCCAATAAATGTCTTTTATAGAAGAATCAAAGAACCGCCAAAAGCCTGGAATACATTTTTTTTCTATAAAAGAATCAAGGAATAGTCGAAAGCCTGGAATAGAAAAGAAAAATGATCAAATTTCCTTAGAATTCTTGTCTCTATTTGTCTTCTTTTTAGTTTCAATTTCCAACTATTCCAGGCACGTGAATTTCTGTCTGTTCCATTCAAATTTCTTATTATAGGACAACCAAGAAACAGTCAAATGCCTGGAAGAAAATTTATTTCCATAAAAGAGTCAATAAAACACTCACAAGCCTGGAATAGCAAAGAAGAGTTTTTTGATCCCAGTGGAGGTGTTGTAATCAGCTCAAAAATACAATAATAATTGATGTGACAACATCTGTCAGAAATCACATATTATTTAAATTCAGTCTGGGTAGCAAGTGCTGTGAGTAGTGAGTACACAATTAAACTGCAAAAGAGTTGGACCCATGCAGTTAAACATCGATAATAATGTATAAGATTCTGAAAAATATCGAAACTTTCAATAATTCGATTATTCTGTTACATTGATTTTAATCTAATTACGCAACAAAATGCAAAAAATAATTATACTTTCACTTCATCCGGAAGACGTTATAAGCTTGAATTGTGTAAAAAAAAAAAAAAAATAGAAAATTTTGCTCATTTAATGCATTTACGCTTGATTTTTCATAATCATAATTATTCTTGTGCCATATTTTATACCGGACTTTCTATTGTGTGAATTTGATGCTTGAATTTTTGTTAATTCTCAGAGACGATGCAATTATTTCGAGGTTGTATACTAGTTTTTTTAAAAAAACAACTTCTTAATTCCATTGTATAGAGGCTTCGATTACAATAACAGACAATTTCATTAAGAAAACTCTTCATTGGTATTGGTATATCATCAATTCCAATTTGTACACCAATAAGTAAAATCAATAGAAGGAAGCCCAAGTATCTAATTCCATCAATTGATTCAGGTCACAAAAAAAATAAAAAGAACCGTTCATTCAATTTAAGAAACATTTAGGTCAACCTCTGAATGCGGAAAATGGGCTGCGTCATTTGGAACACATCTATGTACTTATTAGAGCTAATTAACACAGTTGGGCTTGGTTGGGCGTATAGTTATTCCAAAAAAAAACCGTATGCACATGCTGAAAACCTAATCAAGAATTACATTGTAATTAATAGAAAACAAGGAAAGGAACATACTTAAACCGATTCTAATATACACGAATTAACCTACTTAATGTACGGACCAATATAAAACATTGCATTAAAGTAATCATGACTCTTTGCCTTATTGCAATAGATAGAGACGCTTCAGGATTCATGTGTTGTAACCGGATTTTGCAGCTCCATAATCTTTTATTTTGTTTGCGTTTGAGATTTTTAAATGAAAATACTATTAGTTAGATTACTGATACCGGTTTGTGGTTTTAATAATGATTCTTGAGTAAATTAACTCACCCCATCAATTTTCCATACTAAATAAGAGGAAACAAAAACCCATAAAAAAAATGAAAAATGTTGTCTCGACCCTGTAATTTCACTAGAACAAGCAGATTGTAATCTGAATCAACCGAAAATATCGTTCGTAGGTGTGCCTGCGTGAAACCGGTGCAAACAGGAAGTGGAAATGTGTTTCGGCATACCGTTTTCGACATTATCGTATGTGCGTTTTACGCAACGATAATAGTGTGAACTTGGCCCTATTTTTCCCGATTATGACGTTTTTATTGAATACGAAATCGTGGAAGGAACGAAAATGTTACGTGAGAATGATCCATAGTGTCTCGTTGTATTTTGAAATACACGAAAAAAGATGAATGATCAGAATTAGTTTATGTTCTACGGTTTATTATTAAAAAGAAAGGCTTGTTAAAGATATGATAAGATGACAATAATGACTATAGAAGAAAGAATGGAATAATAGGACACACTGGGAAAATTAACATTGGAAATGTATATCTCAGTCGATTTTGCTTATATGGGATTTGTAAATGAGGAAAACTTGCTTCAAACGATGTTTATATTCAAACAAGAAAATGATGATGGAAAAGATAGACAAAATGAAGCAGCAAGGTAAAGAGAACAATGAAGGAATTTATCTTAGTAATTGATATAGTAAATCAGTAGTTCATATCGAAAAAATCTTAAGGATCTTTAAATTTCGGTTTTTTATCGGTAGTTTCCAAGGGGTGGAGAACTGGTCAAAATCCGTGTACAAATTGGTCAAAATCCCAGAAAATCTCATAAAACCTACTCAAAATCCCTAAAAATCTTTGAAATCCTTAAAAATTTAACAAAATCCCACAAAATCTCTTGAAATTGCATAAAATCCTACAAAATCTAACAAAATTTCATTAAAACCAAAAAAATACTGCAAAATCTCATAAAATCGTCAACATTCCTAAAAAATATTTCCTTTGAAATTCCCAGAAATCCTTTGAAATTCCCAAAAATCTCTCAAAATTCCATAATTTAGTGGAATTTCGAGGAATTTCGGTAGAATTATGTTATTCTGAAAAAGGAATTACATTTAAAATTTTTGCGGAGTTTCCATAGAATTCACATTAAATTTTAGTTCCTCTCGAATGACATGAAATTTCAGTGAAATTTCGATCGAATTACACGAAATCCTAAATGAATTGCATGGAGAAATTCTAAACAATTATATGAAATTGCACCGAAATTCCCAACATGAAATTTTAGTAAAATTCTAGAAAATTCCACAAGTGGAATGCCGGCTAAAAACATGGAATTTTGATGATATTCCGAAAAATTCCCATGAAATTTCAATATATTTCGGTGAATTTTCAAGAAATTACTTTGAAGTTTCATTGATATTCCCCGAAATTCCTGGCGATTAAACGTAAATTTCAGTGAAATTCCGAAAAATTCTTTTGAAAATAAATGAAATTTTGAAAAATTCCTTGAAATTTGATTGGACTTCCGAGAAATCTTCGGCTATGAACGCGGAATTTCAAAATATCCTCATAAAATTTTAGTGGATTCCGACGAATTTTTGAGAAATTTTGTGGAAATCCAGGATAATTTAATGGTGAAGTTTTGGGGAATTTCAGTAAAGTTAAAAAAAAATAAAAATTATTTATATCATTTTGAAATTGAAAGTTTAGTGGAATTCCGAGGAATTTCATGGAATCCTATACTGTAATTCCGAAAAAAGTTTGTCAAAGAATTCCATAAAATCGTCTGGTGAATGTTTAGGAATTTCTATGGAATAACTTGAAATTTTCGCGGAATACCTATGGAATAACTTGAAATTTTTTAATGAAATTCCGAAGAATTTCATGAAATCTCATAGTGTAATTCCGAGGGATTTTTTTGCACGAATTCCATTAAATTTTATGATTCCATTGAATCTTATGATGAAATTCGGAAAACTATTATGAAATCTTGTAGTAAAATTTCTAGGAATTTACGTTTTTCCATTCAAATTTATCACCTGAATGGAAGGAATTCCATAAAATCTTCTGGTGAAATTCTGAGGAATTTTCGAAGGAATTTCTATGGAATTGACTAAAATTTTTGCAGAATTCCCATGAAATAACTTGAAATTTAAGTGGAATTTCGAAGAATTTCATGAAATCTTACATTGTAATTCCGAAGAAAAAAAATTCCAAAAATGCCATTGAATTTTAGTTCCTCTCGAATCACATGAAATTTCGAGAAATTACATGATATTTCAGTGGAATTTCGATCGAATTACATGAAATCCTGAATGAGTTACATGGAGGAATTCTAAACAATTACATAGAATAACACCGAAATTCCCAACATGAAATTTCAGGGCTCGTTAAATTACATAAAGAATTTTAAAAAAGTTTCAAAAAATTACATGAATTCCGAGGAATTTTCGTCGAATTATATGGAGCTCCGATGCAATTACATGGAATTCCAAAGAATTATCAGGGAATTACATGAAATTTAAGTGGAATTTTGAACATCTCTTATCGTTTCATAAGGAATTCCAATGAAATTCCGAACAATCCTAATATAATTAGGTACATGAAGTTTTATTTTTATTCCAAGGAATTCCCAGTTAAAAACATGGCATTCTAGTGAAATTGAAATTCCGAAAAATTCCCATCAAATTACTGAATTTGATTGAAATTAGAGAAAATTTCACAAGTGGAATTCCGAGGAATTTCCGACTAAAAACTTGGAATTTCGGTGAAATTTGAAAAAATTCCCATGTAATGATATGAAATTTCAATATATTTCGGAGGAATTTCGGTGAATTTTCAAGAAATTACTTGAAGTCTCATTGATATTCCCAGAAATTTCTGACTATTGAAAGAGAATTTCAATGAAATTCCAAAAAATTCTTATGGAAATAAATGAAATTTTGAAAAAAATTTGGAATTTCGAGAAATTTTCGACTAATTCCACGTATTTTCAGTGAAATTTCTAAAAATTCTCATAAAATTTTAGTGAAAGAGGAATTTCTAAGAAATTACAGGAAATGTCAGTGAAATCCGAAAAATTTTATGAAAATTTTGTGGAATTTCAGGATATTTAAGTGGTGAAGTTTTGGGAAATTTCAGTAGAGTTTTAAAAAAATTATGGAATTTGGAATTTCTATAGAATTTTGGTGAATTTCAGTGGGATTTCGAAAAAATAAAAAAAAATATGAAATATTCGCAGAATTTCCATCAAATTATATGTGTATAATTTCACTTTGTGTCGACTTACATAAAATTTCGATGAAATATCGAGTAAAATTCCAAAGAATTCTCGTCGAATTACATACATGGAATTCCTTGAAATCTTATTGTGGAATTCTAGTAGTGAAATTATATGGAATCCGAAGAATTCCCTTGGAATTAAACAAAATTTCCATGGAATTTTCATGGAACCATGAGAAATTTCGGCGGAATTCCGAAGAATTGAATTAAATTTTAGTGAAATTCTGAGTAATTTCTGTCGAATTACATAAAATTTTAGTGGAATTCCGAGAAATTTCATGAAATATTTTACTGTAATTCCGAGGAATTTTTGTACAAGAATTCCATTGAATTTTATGGTGGAATTCCATGGAATCTTATGGTGAAGTTAGGAAAAATATTATGAAATCTTATGGTAAAATTTTTGGGACTTTCTGTTTTTCTATTTGAATTTTTCATTTGAATGGAAATTCGAGGAATTCTATAAAATCTTCTAGTGAAATTTTACGGAATTTCTATGGAATTACCAAAAATTTTCGCAGAATTCCCATGGAATAATTTGAAATTTTAGTGGAATGCCGAAGAATTTCATGAAATCTCATAAGTAGTGTAATTCCGAGGAATTTTTGTCTAAGAATTCCATTGAATTTTATGGTGGAATTCCATAGAATCATATGATGAAATTCGGAAAAGTATTATAAAATCCTATAGTAAAATGTCTGGGAATTTCCTTTTCTCAATTCAAATTTGTCATTTGAATTAAGAATCTCTAAAAACTTTTTAAAAACCCCTAAAAGGATCCAGAATAACTTAAAATTTTTAAAATCTAAAATTTTCTGAACTCCTGTAAAATTGTGTAAAGATTTTCAAAATTCCCAAAGTCCTACAAAATCAATTAGGATTTAAATATGTGTTCATTATTTTATAGAGTTAACTAAACCTCGGAGCGGTTGATTGGTCAAAATCTGTGTACAGTCCAGAAAAATTTGTAGATAGATAATAGGTATATATATTTAAAATCCCTGAAAATCTTTAAAAATTTAACAAAATCTCACAAAATCCCTTAAAAATCACTTGAAATTGAATAAAATTTCACAAAATCACACAACATTTGTATACAAGTTGGACAAAATCCCCAAAAAAACTTGTAAGATCTATTTAAAATCCCTGAAAAATCTTCAAAATCTTTAAAAACCTAACAAAATTTTATTAGAACAAAAAAAATTTGGCAAAATCCTATAAAATTCCTAATAAAAAAATTCCTTTAACATTTCCAAAAATCCTTTGGGATCCCCAAAAATCCGTTAAATTCTCTAAAAATCCTTTAGGATCTCTAAAAATCCTTCTAACTTCCCTAAAATGCTTCAAAATCACCTAAAATCTTTTAAAATCTTGTAAAATCATATGAAGATTTTTAAAATCTTCAAAATCCTACAAAATCTATGAAGATATAAAAATCTGTGTACATATTTCAAGGAGTTAACCACCCCTCGGTAGTTTTCGGAGTCTTACATTCTGTAATTTTGAAAAACCATGCTTCAAACTTTTTAGAATCTTCAAAATCTTTATCCTTTAGTGTACCTAATATCTTCCAAATCTTTAGTCTTGCCGGAAATCTGTAATCAGAACAAGTTGAAGAAATGTATCTCAGGGATTGATAATAACTCAGTAGTTCACATCCAAAAAGTCTCCAGAATCTTTAAATTTCAGTCTTTATTCGTTTTCAGAGTCGTACATTCTGTTATCTGGAAAAATCATGCTTCAGATCTTTTAGAATCTTCAAATCTCTGGTCTCGGGTGTAATCATTAGTCTCTAAATAGAATCTCACCTGAAAAGATTGTAAAAATTGATGAAAATGAGGAGATATAAATCTAATGAGAAAACGATAATGAAAAAGGCAGAATTTCATGAGAATTTTCATGGTCGCAAGTACTAAAGTCATGAAGAAATCCGTTTCATATGATAAGCAGTTGCTCCATGATTTTCATAGACATCTTATTGTATTTTTGGGATAATGATTAGATGAGATGATATAATTTCTGATCTGATCAGTCCTTTTGCCCATTTTTGAAGAGCAGAACTATGAGACTATGATTTCTATATGGTATTTTCATCTTTTAGCATTCCGCCTAGCAATTTTTGAAAAAAAATCGTAGCAATTCTCAGATAGAATAAAGTAAAAACGATATTTGCTTTGTCACACTTTCACTACGCGGCTTTAGCTCCTATGATCACACCTGAACGAGTATTACCTCTAATTTAACCCAATTATATGCTTAATTTCAAATTCTCGGAAACTGTCGCCATTATTCTACACGGCAGTGTAATTATCGACGTTTATGACGTCATTCCAAGTGTACAATACTTTGTTATTTGCATCGCGATGACGATATTTAGAAGTAAACAATTACCAATTATTTCGTGTATACGAATTCAAGGAATTAAAAATTTAGTTACCATATAATCCATGACGATTCCTTCATCCGAACCGGAACTGAACGAATTGATGGGCGAGTTACTTGGTGGTGGTGACGGTGTGGAACGGAATGAAGCTGAACTGCTACTACTACTCCCAGGAGATGTACTGATATAAGAAAAGGCTGAAACAAAGAGAAAATTCAAATAATTTTTTTTTTAATTGTACGCACGCTATACATCTTTTTAACCTTGAGGGCCGCACATGTTCGGCAAAAACCACTTTAATGACCTGCACGAGCTGCACTTTTTTTAATTTGTTTAACCATGTAATTACAGAAATTGCGTAACAATTTACGAGCTTATAACACATTTTAGTGTTTTGTTGACTTTTAGAGTCTTAGTGATGAAATCCAAGTGGTTAGTGCATGTAGGGTTGAAATTCCAGTGACATACAGAAAAATGAAGCTTGATATTGTTTAACAATAATTTATTATATAAAGGGGCAAAAGAAACGTCCATTGAATCATAATGCAAAACACGTGATCGAGTTTCTATACTACAACAAAAAAAAAACGTCCCGCATATATAAAATGTTGCCGCCAAACGGTCTTCCAAGTTCCTCAAGTCCAATGAACTTCGTCTTCTTTTGTTATGTATTTTATTGAATTAGTCACCTACGCGCATAATATCGGATTGAAAAAGTTAATTGACCCTTATGATTGACTAAACGCTGCTGGTGAGTTTTGATTAACGGACAAATTGAAACGATATCCTATATTGAACAAAAGCCGTGCCGAATTTGTGTGGATTCGTTAGTCCATACCCCAGAGTTTAATTTCATTCATGTATTCGAGGCAGAATAAAGTTATTGACCTTTATTGTTGGACACGTAATATCAGGATGTTGTTTTCGATTTTCTACTATCCATGTTCCAGAGTATTTATTGGAAATGGTGGATTGAAGGTATTTATCTCAACAATTGATAATGAAACCAGAACTAAAAGTCAAATAAAAGGATGCGCCAAACAGGTTCGAAAAACCCAATTTTGTGCTGCGCAGTATGTAGAATATTTTCAAAACCGGTCCACGTATCGGCCTCAATGAATGAAATATTCAACGTCTATAAAAATTCAGGTTAAACATACAAACACTCAAAGATAAATTCGCCAAAACAACCAATGGAAAGTGTCTGCGACACCTAGACACAAATTCCTACAACGGTCTAGTTGCTATATCTTCACGCCATTATTACTTAAGTAAACTGGTTTTAGTGATATTTGTGTCAAACGATTGCGACATTAGTATTCTTTTAAACAGTTGACAATGCAAATTACAAAAATGTAACTAATGTATAGGTATTTCCTAGCCTAGATTGGCTTCTTTGGTCTAATAAGTAAATGTGACCAAGTTGATATCCCAATCAATCAAGTTTATAATGTAAACAAACAAGTGTGTTGTTTGAATAATCACATTAATGATAATGTTTACGCTTGTAAATTTTGTAATTTATTGCCAATAATGATACTAGGAAAAAAACAGTAGAAGTGAGATCTTGAAATTTACAGCTCGGACATTGAAGTTGTGTTGTTTTGCGTTAAATTAGCGTGCAGGATGCCCCACACTTATCGTTAATCATTAATTCTTGTAACTAGGCCACAAGATATGATAATAATTAGTTTATTTTCGGAATTTTGGTATTTTTATCGTCATAATTATTATTATGAAATAAGTAAAAAACAATTTTCCAAATGCTGATGGAGTCGTCAACGTAAAATAAGTCAAACAAAGAATAAACGAATTAAAGACCAAAGTAGGTACAGGGTATTTGATTATATTTAAACCCATACCTACAGCCTTTACTATTTAATTTTAAATACAAAACTTGACAATTGAGGGGGCAACTCTCCTAGTTACCGCAGCTAACCGAACCTCTAGGGACTGGCTGCTCAGGGAATTACCTAGTCTAAGGGCCGGTATTTCAATGTTACCCTTAAATCAAGACTTACCCAAAGTACCCTTAACTTTAAGGTGAACTTAAAATCAGTTCATTAGGGTGGCTTAAGATCCACCTTGAACTAAGGGAACTTTGATATACGGTGAAAATTGTATCGAGGATAACTTAACGTTATTCTGTACCAAGGTGACATTGAAATACCGGCGCTAAAACCCTGGGGCAACGAAGTCACACCTGTCGCGGTGGATCCGGCCAGGTACAGGCTCAAAAAAGCCTGGATTCCCGGGAAAAAAACACAGACCCAA
Organism: Ceutorhynchus assimilis; assembly: GCA_917834065.1. NCBI lineage: Eukaryota > Metazoa > Arthropoda > Insecta > Coleoptera > Curculionidae > Ceutorhynchus > Ceutorhynchus assimilis. Next base: position 15,740,380 of record OU892281.1, read on the forward strand.
CGAGGAAATACTCAAGACCCTGGAGAAACAGAATCCTGGAATCGACTGTAACCGTTGAAGAGTGTGGGAGAGACGGGAGGACCAAAACAAACTCCGACTCGTCATGGACTTGGATGACACATCCATAGCCCACCTCAATAAGGCTGAAAACTACAGCGCCATGAGGGCTCAGGTCACGCTGAAATCCGCAACCCAACAGGAAACCCCAAAGGAGGCACCCAGCACGGCAAAGAACCTGACCGAACTCGAGCCAGAAGGGAAATCCCCAGAACATTAGGAACCTGAGCAGGAACAGAATATGGACTTGCCAAATTTGAGATGTCAGGGAACCCATAAACGCCACTCATCAAAAAACCGAACACGAACAGGAGATAGACCTGCATCGGGGGCAGGAGGAGGAGAACAGAGAATGCCTGTAAACTTCATACAGATCAATTTACAGCATGGGAGGGCCTCCTCGACAATTCTTTGCAGGAAAATAGCCTTGGCAAACGCATGTGTAGCACTGATCCAAGAACCCTGGGTTTACAGGGGTGCGGTCAGGGGCCTAGGAGGAGGCGGGGGAACAGTCTATTAATGCATATCCGCCGAAAGATCCAGGATCTGGTTGCGGTAAAAATCTCCATAGATGCCGAGGGTCAAGAAACGAATTTAGTCATATGCTCTGCTTACTTTCCCCAGAACGTGACCAGTCCCCCTGGATGATTACTAGATTCCTCATTAAGAGTCATAGACTGAGGGTATTTGGAGTTACCCTTTTTAGAGTTCACAAAATTCCAAAAAGACTTTTTTCTACTACCGTGCGTAAAGTACTTGCTTTACGCACTATTCAGAAGACGTAAAATTTCATTTCACGCATTAGTGCGTAAAGTAATCCACTTCACACACTAGTGCGTGAAGTAATGTCAATGACAGATGTCGAGACTGTCAATTTAGTATTTTTCTGGTAAATTAGGTACTTCACGCACTAGTGCGTAAAGTGTAAATAATTCGAGCACTAGTGCGTAAAGTGTAAATAATTCACGCACTAGTGCGTAAAGTGTCTGTCTAAATCTATTTTTTTACACATATTTGATTGGTAGTAGAAAAAAATTTGTATGCGATACGTGCGTAAAGTACCTTTTTTCACTCATGTGATTGTCAAAATTCACATTCGTGAAAAAAGGTTCACTTTACACACTTGTTGCATAGCTCCCATAGATTTAATATAACTTTGATGACATATCTCTACAATGGCCGAGTTCGTTTTTGTCATCCTTTTCGTCGATTTTCTCCGAATCTTGAATTGAGAAGCACGTGACTGGATAAGACAGTTTCAATTTACAAATCACGTGCCTGTCAAAATTTCGGAGCAAATCGACGAAAAAGATGAATGACAAAAAGGAACTCGGCCAATGTTGCCTTAAATTTGAAAAAAACAGCATAGTCCTGAAGAGATTGTGAAGCTTTAAATATCTTGTGTGCCTTTTTTTTCTGCAAAATTAGATCTTTCAACTCATTATTCATCCATTTAGGGAATTTGGGTGTCGTAAATCTACACATGGGAACAAATGAGTTAACCGCATGTCATAAAATTCCGAAACCACCAATTCCAAATCAGTACACTCAGAAACAAAGGACCAATTAACAGTAGCCAGAAAACAATTAAGATAACGATAATTTGCACATTTGAAAATCACAGATGGAAACATTAATATTCATATGGTTAGAAAACAAAAAATCTAGAAAATTACCATATTTATTTGGAATCTGGATATTCTGATACAATCCCAGGTATGCAACACAGTCACAGATCGCCGAAAATTCCATGGAGAGATTTCCAGCTGGTAGTGTTCCATTTTCATCATTCACCCATCTTTGGAAGTTTGAAATCACCCCAAAGAAAAATATCTATGAAGGCGTTCTCGTCCACCAAGTGCATAACCGAGAGACCAAGAGCCTCATAGACATCCACACCTGAGACACCAGGGATATATGCAATCCCAACCAACATTTCCTTGTTATCGACACCACTGTTAACTGGAGTGATTAGTTGACGACATGAAAGTGAGCGCCTGAACGCAATAAGAACACCACCCTGAGACAAGCAAGTGCTGTTTTTTTCTGATCTGTCACATCTAAAGATCAAGTACAGGCACTTTCCAAAATCCACCGGTTTCTGAACCGGGCGATACCGGTTAAGGAGTTTACTCATCAAACCGTTCCAAAATGTACCGACTTTTTACCGCTTGAACCAGATCGTCCGTTCCAAAATTGACCGGAATGATCAGCTGTTTGAAACCGGTGAGACACCGGATCCACCGGGAATTTTTGTCGGTTTTTTCGGTTGGAGATTTTTTGACACACTTTTTTTGACGTATACCAAATGCTTTGAATGGGCACTATCGGCAGTTGTTCGTTAAATTGTCGCAACACAACCGTCACAACCAAACTTTAACACACCAAAGCGTTTCAAAATGCATCAGAAAAATCATGTAACCGGACTTACACCTAACTTTTACCAGAACTTTTTGACAGCTACCGGTTTATTTAACCGGTCAATTTATCGGTGAAATTTGGAAAGTGCCCTATCCATCAAGGCCAAGTTCACCTGTTAATACTGAAATGTCAAGAAAGGTTTCAGTCAACAGTATCACATCATAATTCTCTGTAACAACACTACACATTAAAGCTTGCAATTTAGATTTTATTCCTCTAACATTTTGATAGTAAAATGCTAAAGTGTTGCTGTCATTGTTTGCTGGTTGGGAAAATTTGCAGAGCCTTTGTGGTTGGGCCTTCTGCCTGCTACGATATACAAAAGGCCGAAAAATGGTGTTGAGTGGCCAGAAATCAACCTTGTCGAGCAAGTCATAGAATGTCTCACAAACTCCAACCTTGAAACTTCTAGAGTTTGCTTTAGTGGGCAATTCCTCCACGACCAATAATAGCCTTTTGTCAGATATTTTGGCCTTTTCTTCAACATATTTAAAAATTGTTTATGATGTTGCCCCACTATCAACATGTCCCAAAAACAGCCATTTCTTACCATATAGGTACTCCTCGAAAAAAAACCCCTGAAGAGGCTGCTGCCGCTGCTGTGCCTTTGCCCTTTGCTAACTGGTTCCCTATTGCTAAGCGTTTGAGTGGGCTGGTTTTGCCCTGTCAGATTTGGATCTGTATAGTTAGATAAAACTGTCTGTACCATTGCATTATCCACAGCTCTTTGAACTTGACTATTGGTGATGACATAGCTATCAATGCTATCATCCCTCACAATTTTGTCATTATTATGGAGAGAGTGAGAAAGTGAGAACTTGTTGACCGCTGAGTCTGTGGTACAAAAAGTTTGTTTTTATTTTTGTTTTGATTTGGCGATTTTCTAGGGTTATGTTGAGATGATCCGATTCCTTTATTTTTATTATTGTTTGGCCTCATATCCTTGCTCATAGCAAACCTGACAGAATCGGCTGATTATCTTACAGCTGCAGGCCGGGTTGCAAAATTCAATGACGACGTCGAAGGTTGAGGAGATGAGGGGGGTTTGTTTACATTTTGTTTTTCTTTCAAAATACGGATTTCTTCACACAATCTTCGATTTTTAGCTTCAATATCCCAAATTCGACCATTCAGAAGTTCATGATTTTCCATCATAGTCAGCACTAAGCGATTCAGTTTTTCATTTTCTCTCAACAGGATGTTTTTAATGGCGTCATCGTCGATTTTTGGTGCGCACAATGGATATAAAATTTGCCCGATTCCGAGGGTTTCCGCACCCTTAACTCGGACCAAATATGCTGTTTGGTAGGTAGTGCCGGGAACACTTATCACACGGTTTTCACATTTCTTTTGAAATGATCACACACTATTTTTGCATTTTGACTATCGAAAAAAACTTCAAACAGTGGACAGAGTGGAGGACGCGCTGGACCGAGGACAGACCACCATGGGAGGCTACTTAGACATTGAAGACACGTCTTCCGAATCGATATGCCTAGCAGTGAGTAGACATGGCAGTCATCACACAATAGTGAGATGGATCAAAGCCATGCTGTCAAGACGCACAGTCAGAGCAACAGTCAACAACAATTCCGCAGAGGTCGATGTAGCCACTACTGGTTTCTGGTGGTGGACGGAGTTCTGCTTGACTTGAGCACATAGCGTTTCACTACACTTAAGCCTATGCTAACGATCTGGTTATTCCTATCAAGGTCCGGATCGCGGAACGACTGAGTGGACCAATGACACATGCTGTTTGAACGCTGGTGCCAAATGGAGGGCCTGAATGTCAACCCAGACAAGGCTGGAATAGTTATTTTCAATAGGAAAAGCAGGCTTGGGCAAATGCCTGAGGTTAACCTTCTTAATCACAAGCTCAAATGCTCCGAGTCAACGAAATATCTTGAAATCATAAAAGACAGACACGGAGAGAACTTCTTAGCAGCAATATGAAGAAAGCCAATAATGCCCTATGGGCATGTAAAAGGGATTTCAGGGATTATCCGACCCATTATCACTTATGGTGCCATCGTCTGGTGACTTGCTACAAAGACGGTTAGGACTAGGGCACTACTAGACAGTTTTCAAAGGCTTGCCTGTATTGAGACAACAGGCTGGTCGGGTTGCCACCGCTCCATCTGTTTCTGGAAAATGAAGCCTTGAGATCAGCATACAGGCTGCAAGGACTTGGTCATCTGAGGTCCAACAACTATCCTCGGGGATACATACGCATATGGAGCGAAACGACACTGCGTTGCCCAGCTCTACTAATGAAAATGAACAGAACAGACAAAACGAGGTGAATCTCATCTGGGTACTGAGACACTCTGATGTCCCGGGTTCAGCAGATTTAGCAATGGGTCCAGAGCCGGTGATAGGCTTACCATACTCGACAGCGGAAAGAAGAGATGACCCGCAAGTCCGAGGAGCTCTGGAGAGGTTGCATGGGAATGAGACAGGAGACAGGCCAAACTCCTATAATGGGAACCTGGCAACCCAGCAGACATCTGAGCCTGATGGGGATCGTAGAAGACCCCGAGTGTAGATTCTGTCTGGAGGATGAGGAAATCTCTATCTATGTCCTTGCCGAATGTTCAGCAATTAGAACCGTGTACCTTGGCAGCTATATGATTGATCCAGGAAACATAGGAAAGATCAGGCCCCGTGAGCAACAATGACAAACACAGACGAATACGAAACGACTACACCCTAAAAAGTGGAACTTATGGAAAGAGTAGCATGAACATCAGTTTAATGAAAAATCAAGGAATAAATCATAAATTGGATACTGGGAAGTACATCACACAGCAAAAGATGCTCTTATTCAAAATTGGAGACCATTTGACCAAAAAATGGTCAAAAGGCACAAATTCAACAGGCGATTTCCATGTCGCCTCTGACAATAATTATTTCAATTCAACTTCTGCCAACTAAACTTTCAAGTGTAATTGCAGGTACCTGCATAATTTCTCCGCAACCTTTACACAACCCAAAACGCAATTAAGATAATCCGAAACAATGTCGAGAGCTCAATTATGCACTGGTAAATTTCCTGGATAATTCGTTGTTCGTATAGAATTTAATTCGAATAATTTCGAATGACATTGTTTTATCCAACCTTCGCAGAGTCCAATTTGACATTAAAACCACGAGCCAATCCTTTAGGAGGGAGAGCGAAAATAGATTCGTCGATATAGTACGCAACAAAATAAAATGATGTAACTTCCGTGCATTCCCTCTAAATGATGCAGTTATAAATAATTCACTTACACGTGGAGCCTTCGTCCAAGGATTTGTCAATAAATTAAATAATATTTGTCAATAAAACACAGCCTGGTGTCTCATTGGATTGGTAATTTTCTGGAATTTGTCTACTAGACTACAATAGGAACGTTTGCTTGCATAAAACAATTTTCCTGGGAGTGATAAAAATGTACACACATGTTGTGTGTCTCCCACTTAAATTTTTTATCCTTTTGTTGACGATTATGACTCTGCTATTCCAGGGATTAATTTACTACTGCGAAATGTGTTAGTGAACTTATATGTGTGGCGTAGTTTATGTTGTGTGAGGTAATAAAGTGATATGGTATTTTGTAATTGAGGTCTACGACTTATTGTTTGTTGTGATTATTGAGTATTTCTGAGTCACTTTGGCTGAAATTGCTGGCAATATTAATCGTATACTGAGAATAAACATAGAAGTGCAACTTTCTTCACAGAATGATAAACAACTTTGAAAGCCAACTGACTTGTATCGAGTCAGTTCGAGTACCTAATACCGCTATTTGAGAACATCTCCAAATCCTAAATGGTTTTAGCATTTTTCTAGTAAAATTGATAAACCTACTTAAATGTCTCATAAACAATGAAACAAAAACTTGTAAAGAAAAAAAACTTTTATCATGATTTGATAAACAAACACTCAATTCAAACAAAGCAAAATTCTAGACAAAGCGACTAGGTACCTTATTTTATAAGAATCATATGAAACATGCAACAAATTGGTTTGTATTAATTATACAACGTCAATAATTGCATAATTTGCAATGATTATTATGATCAAAATTTGTGTAATAAAGCCGCCATGTGCTTTTATCGATATCCATCTTTGCGACAAGCTGGGAAATTGCATGCAAACTAGTGCAACGTCGACCCTGATGCAACGAGCCAGGCTGCTCTAAATTTTGCCCCGGCACCGGCGAAAAGCGACACGTGTTTGACTTTGAACGGACGTTTGCTTTGTTATTCGCCCCGTGCCACAATTTACGTCCCAGTTTTTTTTTTATCAATCTTTAATCGATAGTTTCCTTTGATAATGATCTTTTGCGTTGCAGATTTGTCGAGCATGTATCTACTCCTAATTCTGACAACATCGATCGGCAAAAAATCTAATACCGTGAAAAGTTTATCATGTGCCTATCAGAAACGATGATCAATTGCCCAAAAAGTTGAATCCCCTATATAAAAGACCGAAAAACTAATATGAACTTTGGAATTTCACACTATATTTCTTGCACAAATTGTTGCTCATTGCAGATAACACGTGCAATTTCCTAATGCAATATTTCCTTTGTCCCTTCGGATTAGTCAGTTATTGGGGCGAGGTTAGCGATTTATTTTAACCCGTATTAGTCAGTTTTGTTCAAGGAAAACCGTATTGTCTTTGTGTACGAGGAGATTCCAAATTTGTTCAAGGATTATATTTTTCTATGCGCGACTTACCATTTTGAGGTGAACACGAAAGGCTCATTAAAACTAATGCGGCACTACACTCGTCCATCGCTGTTTTCGGACGAAGGTTGTCGTCTTGGCTAGTGCTCGGTCTCCTTTTACGCGAACTGAAACAGAAAATTAATTTTTAGACGATTCAATATTAAACTCTAAATGACAATGATTATTTTAAGTAGGTAATAATTAAGTATGTATTTCAAAAGAAAAAAAATATGTATTACAGGAGAAAATTTCCTTGACAAGGAAGAAAATCCATATCTACAGAGAATTATAGATAGATGGTCTGAAGGATTTGGGGTCAGTCCCATCCTTCTTGCCTGCCTCAGGAATGCTGCTTAAGTGGAAGAAGATAAAGATCAACTTAATCTGCTAATCAATTACGTTAGTCATACTATTTTTGAACATATAAATGAATGCGTCAATTATGAAGATGCGAATAATAGTTTGAAAAACATAATATGTCAAGCCAAAGAATGAGATATTTGCCAGACACTCATTATCGTCAAGAAAACAACAAGTTGGTGAGTCTATAGATCAATATTAACAAGCTCTGAAGCTCATGAGCATGATGCAGATCAAAATAGGGACAATTACATCAGAGATACTTTCATTACTGGTCTTACTTCTTCTCGTATAAGACAGAGGCTTTTGGAACATTGTACTTTGAGCTTAACACAAGCATTTGATACTGCTAGAGGACTTGAAATGGCTCAGCAACTTTCCGAATCTTATCTTACACATTTCTGTTCCAATATGAATGCTGCGATCTCTCATCAAACTCCTGACAATTCTTCTTCGAATGTACAGATCGAAAATGACCATGTTATAGCAGCTGTCGCTTCTAAATGCTATTTTTGTGGTAGATCTAGACATGCCAGAGATAGATGTCCAGCGAAAAATTCTTTGTTACAACTGCGGAAAGAAAGGTCATTTCACCCAGGTCTGTCAATCGAAAAATCAAAAGCCCCATTCTACTAAGATAACAACTGCTGCTCTTTTGATGGGGATATCTGGAATTACTTCTCCTGTCAGTTTATCAGAAGCCCTAATCGAAATGCAAATCAATGGATTTATGGTCAAGGCATTGGTCGTTACAGGAAGTTCGGATAGTTATATTTCCGGTACAGTTGTAAAAGAAAAACAGATGAAAATTTTTCCTACAACACTAAATGTTACAATGGCATCTTCAAATTTTAACTCTTTGGTACGTGGATTTTGCAAATTGACAATATTTATAAAAATACCGGACTTTACATTCTAGAAGAACTATGTGCTAATATTATAATTGGACATGATATTCTCAAACAACATTCAGGAGTAGAATTCAGTTTCGGGGAAGCAAACCACCTATCTCCATATGTAATTTAATTATCGCTAAGGTAGAACCATATCCATTATTCGAACATTTGGCAGAAAATTGTAAGCCTATTGCAATGAAATCTCGCAAATAATCCACAGTTGATTTAAAATTCATTGAAGCTGAAGTGCAAAGACTTTTAGAAAAGAAAATAATCGAGTCAAGCAATTCCCTGTGGAAAGTCCAGGTCCTAGTGACTAGTAATGAAAATCATAGGATCATCATCAATAGATGCATAGGATCATCATCAATAGATACACATTTGGATGCATACCCGTTACCCAGGATTGAAGCTATGTTCAACCAAATTTCTTAGTATGAATATTTCAGTTCGATAGATCTTCATAGTGCATATCACCACATACCAATTCTAGAGCATGAACGTATATACACTGCCTTTGAAGCATGTGGAAAATGGAAATCTATACCAATTCACTCGAATTCTTTTTGGAGTGACTAATGGCGATGCTTGTTTTCAGAGAAATATAAATAACATTACCAAACAAGAACATTTAGAAGACACATAACTATGCATTTCTTGACGACGTAACCATCTGTGGTAAAAATAAAGAACATCATGATACAAATCTTAAACGATTTTGTTAAGAAATATAATCTGACGCTTAAGAAAGAGAAATGCAACTTTGGCATGAGTAAAATTAATATACTAGGGCATACAATAGGACGAAAATCAATCAAGCCAGATATGGACGTGGACGTGGAAAATCCTCTTAATACTTGCTTTGAATCATATAACTTTTCTCAACTTCTTCAAGAGGCTACGAGAGTAACTAACAGCACCAGTAAGTTGCTTGATCCCATTTTTGTTACAAATACTGATATTATTGTGAGTAAGGGTACTATACCTGTAGGGAATATATCTGATCATCTAATGACATTTTGTGAACTTCGCATTAAAAAACCAAGAGTCAAACCAAAATTCATTAAATACCGTTGTTTTAAAAACTTTAATTTAGAAATCTTTTTAACAGATCTACAAACTTTGCAGTGGGATAATATTTATTATGAAAATAATATTGAAAATAAGATCGCTATGATGAATAAATTCATCCTTGACACTTTTGATGAACACGCTCCAATTAGGGAAGCTAAAGTAACAAAACCGAAAGCTCCATGGTTAACACAAAATGTAAAAAATTTTATGAAGCAACGGGACATGGCCCTTCAAAGGTTCAAGAAATATCGCACAAGTGATAATTGGGTGAATTATAAACGTTTGAGAAATTTTACAGTTAGCGCGGTTAGAAGGGCGAAAAAAGAGTATCTAGATATGATATCGAGTGAGAACAATTCTAGGAAAACTTGGGACACGCTTAGGAATTTAAATGTGAGGTCTGATAAATCAATTACTATTCCTGAACACTTGTCAGGTGCAAATGAACTAAATAATTTTTTCGCAGAGTTTTTGCAAAATGATTCTGATTTTAAGTGTCAAGATAAAATAGATTTTTATTTAACTAATAGAGTCATAAATAACAGCTTTTCATTTCAACTTGCAACTATATCACAGGTACATAAAATATTGCATGATATAGGAACCAATGCTGTGGGTTTGGATGGAATCTCGGCAGCGATGTTGAAATACTGCAGTCCTTATATTGATATATATATTTTGCATATAATCAACTGCTCTATTGAATCTAATTACTTTCCTGACCTGTGGAAAACTTCCATTGGTAAACCTCTACCTAAAAAACCTAATCCAAATTTGTATAGCGATCTTAGAGTTATAAGTATTTTGCCGGCGGTTTCTAAGATTTTTGAGAAGGTATTATATTTGCAAATTTACAATTTTGTAACAATCAATAAAATTTTACCGGATACTCAGTGTGGTTTTCGGAAAGGATATAGTACTTCTGTGGCTTTAACAAATGTTGTTGATGATGTTATTAAGGCAAGGGACAATGGTCAGGATTGTGTGCTGGTGCTGTTGGATTATTCAAAAGCATTTGATACGATAAATCACCAACTGATGTGTAGCAAATTGAAATATTTTGGATTTGATGACCAATCATTCAACCTAATCAATTCATATTTAGGTTCCAGGAAACAAAAAATATTTAGTAACAATGGTTTTTCTGATGAAGCAAATATAATTTCAGGTGTCCCTCAGGGTTCAATTCTAGGTCCCTTATTATTTTTAATATATACTTCGGATATTCTGAGGGCTCTAAATTATTGTAATGTACAGGCTTATGCGGACGATACACAAATTTACTACCCATTCGATTACACAAATTTTCTGCAAGCGGCTGAACATATGAATTCTGATTTAAAAATTATTTCTCAACTGTCTGAAGAGCACAATCTTAAAATTAATCCCTCAAAGTCGTGCGCTGTACTTTTTGGAAATAAAAATCACATTGACTTCCTCAAGGCTAATTTTATTATTAATATAAATAATGAACCAATAGAATTTGTAACTGAGGCAAAAAATTTAGGGATTATTATGGATAGCGAACTAAGATTTGCAGAGTATGTTAAGAAGGTCCTACAAAAATCGTTTTTTAGCATGAAGCTGTTATACTCAAATAGGCACATTCTCAACTTTCGCTTAAAAAAAATGCTTTGTGAGTCGTTAGTCTTATCGAATTTTAACTATGGTGATTTTGTGTATGGACCGTGTTTGGATGCTGTCAGTAAAAATCGAATTCAAATGATACAGAATAATTGCTCCAGGTTTATTTGTAATTTGCGTAAATACGATCATATTTCCCATACATTCAAGGATTTAAATTGGCTTAGAATGGAAAATCGACGTTTGCACCATCTGGGTTGCTTTATTTATAAAATATTAAGCGAAACTGATGCAGTGATCTCCCTTAGAAATAAGTTTGTGAAACGAGGTAATGTTCATGCTGTAAACATTCGCTCCACAGAAAAAATGACTATGCCACTCCATCGGACTGCCCTTTTTCAGCGAAGTTTCACATATAATGCTGTTAAGCTGGTTAACTCTTTGCCTAGTCAGCTGCTAAATATAAATGTAGAGAAGTTCAGGTTAGAATATAAAAGATATCTTATTAGTCAACAAAATTTACAATATCTGTAGATTCAAACATGCATCAAAATATCTAGGTGACCAATAAATAGGTATCTTCAGCAGACCAAAGTAATTCTTGTCTTTAATTTCATTCATTCATTAATTTTGCAGATATAGGTGTATGGATAATAGTGTATGAGGCCTTTTGTTTTTGTTTTTTTATTCATTCTTTGTAATATTTTTCACTAGGCTGTTTTTGAAGGTTAAGTAGAATAGCAACATTGCTAGACTTCGCCTTCACTGACGGCTAAATTTATTGTTATATAAGAATATTGTACTTTTCTTTTGTTTTGAATAAAGTCGATTTATTATTATTATTATTATTATTATATAGACAGACTTAAACCACTGATTCAGTTGCCACTACCTATTAATACTACTTCGCTCAGGAGAGTTCCAGGCATGTTTGCTCATAATTCCAAATTCATTCATAAGTTTTCTGAGAAAATATATCCACTGATTCGATTTAAAAAGTTTCCATTGTCTGCTTGTGAAGCTGCTGCATTTGAACAGTTGAAGACTGATATACAAAACTCTGTTGTTATTTCCATTGACGATTGAGCCACTTTTACTGTTGAAACGCATCGGAATATGCTATTGCTGCTCAATTTATACAGTCTGGAAAACCAGTGACGTTTTTCTCTAGAATATTGACGAAATCGGAACAGCGACATTCTTCTGTAGAACAAGAAGCCTATGTTATAGTAGAAGCACTTCATAAATGGAGACATTTTCTGATCGGACATTATTTTAAGTAATTCTAAAATCAAAAATGAAAAAATAATGCGGTGGCGTCTGGAACTATTATCTTATAAATATGATATCATATACAGATCTGGAAATCAAAATCTCTGTCATCCTGGTATTACAAGACTGTATCACTGGGTCCGATGTAAGAATCTACCTTTCTCACTAGACGATATCAAGAAAATTTTAGCCGCCTGTCCTGTTGGTACTGAGATCAAACCAAAGTTTCATAGAAATCAAGGGACCATCTTAAAAGCTTTTGAAACAATAAATCTAGTTTTTAAAAATCCATTACCATCTGAGAACCAAAACCGCTATATTTTAACTATTGTGGATGAATTTTCTAGATTTCCATTTGGCTTTGCTTGTCCTGACATGACCTCATTAACTATTATAAATTGCTTAACTCAACTTCTTTCTGTTTTTGGGACACCGTCGTACTTGCATAGTGATAGAGGGACATCATTTATGTCTGAAGAACTGAAAACATTCTTAACACGACATGGGATTGCAACTAGTCACATTACTCCTTATAACCCGCAAGAAAAAGGGCAGTGCGAACGGTATAATGGTATTACATAGAAAACCATTCAGTTAGCTCTAAAATCAAGAAACATGGATATAAGACATTGGCAGCAGGTACTGGTCGACTCTTTACATTCAATAAGGTCTTTGTTATGTACAGCAACAAATTGTTCACCGCCTGAAAGAATGTTCTCTCATCGAAAATCTACAAATGGTTCTTCAATTCCAACCTGGTTGAGTATTCCTGGTCCAGTCTTCCTAAAGAAGCATGTAAGACAAAACAAGTATGAACCGATCGTGGAAGAAGTGCAACTCCTAGAAGCTAACTCTGATTATGCTCATATCAGATTAGCTAATGGTAAAAAAACAACTGTGTCAACACGCCACCTTGCGCCCAGAGGAGATTCTGCTCTGCATCAAGAAAGGTCGAATGAAGATATGAATGTAGAATGTAGAACATATAGAAACGAACCTAATGGTCAAAACAACGACCAATGTAGTAAACCAGATCCCATCCAACAACTCGATTACAACGATTCTGATGCTGGAAATCTTGATAGGATACCTGTAACACCTATAAGGAATCTAGGCGATGAAGTAGAAAATATAACTGACTATTTCTTGAACTGACCAAAACGTCAAAAGAAACCTCTTGCACTTAGAAAAGATGAAGCAAAAATAGAAAGTCATATGGAAGAGAAAAAAGTGACGAAATGCTCAAAACCAAGACTCGGTACCGACAAAAGCATGAAAAATGAACATGGAACATAAGAAGCGGTCCGAAGAAATATCAGAAAACGAAGAATTTGAGATTGGGAATCTGTTGGAAAACAACAATTCATCAGAAGAAATGTTGGAAGAAAAAAAGAAGCCTTATTCTACCAACACTGAAGACATTATTGAACATTATGTCTGAAGAATGAGAAAATACAGTAAAATTCTCATATTTTGTAGAATACAAGGAAATTGAAGATGTTCTACTTGGAATTTTCCCATAAGAAAATGAAACTGAAAAAAAAATCTTGAAAATTTCAGTAAAAAAACACCAGACTAATCCAAAACAAGCTGTAAAAAGTAGGTAGTGAAGAAAGACCGTAAAGAAAAGAAATTTATACGAAATACTTCAAAAGTACTAAAACTAACTAAGGCCGTTTAAAATCAATAAAACAAACTGGTTTCGAATTACCTCATAAAATCTCGGCATACCATTAACCCGAAAAATCGCTCGACCGAAACCTGCAACGCGTTTTACTCGCATGGTGCTCATTACCGGGTGCACCATATTATTAGTCGGAAACGAAAACATTAAGTTGTAATGAAATAATATCCCCTAACAATTTTTATGGTCATTCTTCGTTTAATTGCTCATTGGGTTATTATATAGGGAAAAGTTAATAATAAGAATAGGACATCCTCATTATAAATTTTCAATGTACCAGTCAGGTTAGGTCAACGCAAATAAATCCCGGTGTTCAATCTGCCCGAAAATTTCTTCAAGCAGCGTTTTATGATGAGAGGCTGACAGGTGTATTAAGTTCCTTCACAGTTGGCAAGCCTCAGGCCAAAATATAATCCTTTTCTAAAGTCTGCTTGATATTCAATCTTGAACTAATGCTTTAAGGCTATACCGTATTTAGATTTGTTTTTCTTTCGGGTAAGAAGAAATTTATAATTCTTATATGATTTTAGCTTGTTTCCGAACTCCAGGTCAAGCATCATTACGAAAAACCTTGTCCAATTTCTTATCAGTCTTTTGTCATCTCAACATTCATTGGAGAGACAATAATTCCTTGCAACTTTGGCAAATATTTCGAATGCAGGAGGTCGCACAATAGGGCCTAGGTGTCGTGACCCGTCATGGGAAATCCTCCACCAAATCCAGATCCAAGATTCTTTGTATGCAAGAAGAAAGTGGATTAAAGATTGTTTTTTATGCAAACATTACAATAAAAATCCTATGGGAAATATGATGGACAACATTCAAAGACAATCAAAATTTTGAATTCAGGCTGAAGATGAAGATGAAAAGTATTTTCAAAACTTTTCCTTCAGCCAATTAATTATTAATAGCTGAGGACTTTTTCCTCGTCCTTCACAGCATATCGTTCAGGATAATCTCCTCAAAAACTTCCGTGTGCTATGGCGTTTTTTGATGTAACACGATCCTCGATTACGTGTCGTTTTGGTACAACACGCATCCAATAATTACCATGAGCGAGAAAAAACGTGTCAAAACCTCGCCAGTAAACACGGAAGAAGGAAACAACAAAAAAATACTTTTACATTCTCTTGGTGTGTGTGAATGCGTTTAAGTGACCTCGTTCTTATTCGGTACTACTTTCGTTAGCCACGAACCGGCACAGTGGTGTTTGTCCTTTTACTTTTAAAACGCACCAAACGGTATAATTATTGGCCAATTGCGCATACAATGGGGCTAATTATTCATCCATTTTTGGATTTTTTTTCAAAGTCGTTCAACAATTGATTGATGGAAAAATTTAGTAGCTTAAAATGTCACCACGACATGCCCATCTGCCATGACATTTTAGACGAAAGGTCATAATGGTTTTAAGTTTTCTATGGGGTTAAATATTCATGGACAAATCAACGCCAAAAATAAGATTGAAAAGATAAATTTTATTGTTCCGTAACGGGTGGAATTCTAATTCGAATTAGCTCGATAAGGGGCCAGCAACTTTTATTAATTAGACAAAGGGGTGATTAAAACTGTCCAAAACGTAACTGAGAGTTATTAACCTTTTGGATAATTATTCAGTCACATTAAGAATCACTGAACCTTAACAATTTATGGTAAACAATAAACATTCACCTTCGTAGTGATGATAACAAAAAAACAAAAAGTAATTTAATTAATGTGAGATGAATATGGAGTGCTAATTTAACCATAACCATATAACTCAAAATCCATCCTATAGCTAATTTTAGCAATGGGAGTGCGTTTCACTCATATATTTTAACCGAGGGGGAATCTTCTGTCCTACGGGTACGGGATGAAGATGCGTGGAGATTGGTAGAAAAACATGGCTATCCGATAGAGATACGTGGAAATCTACTGGAGATTGATTGATTTCAAAGGGGAGCCTTTACAGGCAGCACGTAATAAAATAGATGCGCATGTAGTCCATTGTACTATCCCCGTCTTGGTGTAGCCCTGTCTTACCTTAGGAGCCCGCAACTAAGGTGCAGACCCGCTCCGCTCAGGCCGGACATGCTTCATATCATCAGATTCTACGAAGCTGTACCTGACGAGCGTCACATTCGCAAACCATATGCTTGGTAGCTTCATCTACTTCGCTGCAGAACCTACATTTAGTCTCATTGCAGAGTCCGATTTTGTGTAGGGGGTATCTGACTCATCAGGATGCCTGTCTCTCAGTTGGCTCCTGTTTAGTTTTAGGAGGCTTTTTTCCTCTTTGCAGTTTGAAGGACCTTGTATAAAGATCCTTGACTGTCTGAGGCCTTCCTGTTCCAGCCATTCGTCTTGGAACCGGTAGTTGGATAAGTTCCTAATCTTGGCTTCCATCAGGTAAGAAGCAACTTCAAGAGCAGGCTCGGGCCCAACGCGTTCCACCAAACTAAGCTGCCGTACGTGATCATTGGCCTTATCACTGCTGTGTAAAGCCAGTGGACTATGTGCGGTTGTGAGCCCCAGGTGCGTCCGATGGATTTTCTACAAGCCCAAAGGCTAGCAGTGGCTGTCTGGACGACCCTCTTGACGCGATCTTTACAGGTCAGCCTAGAGATATTTGACCATAGCGGATGGAACAAGTCTCAATCCAAAGAGTGTGATCACTTCCAGGTTCACGTTTCTTCGCTTTGTAAATCTCGGTCTTGTCCGGATTTACGGAAAGCCAGTGATTTTTACACCATCTTTCTACCATGTTAAGAGCTTTTTGCATGATCCCTTTGATGGTGGTGGGTACCCTACCAGTCACAACGATGACAAGATCGTCGGCGTAGCCTTGAGTGTACGTACCTTCCTCGTTCAGAGTGCGGAGCAGCCCATCCAGTACCAGGCACCACAGCAGAGGCGACAGTACACCACCCTGCGGGCAGCCCCTAGCTACGGTTGAGGTGATCTTTCCACTACCAATCGAGCTTGTAATGATTCTGCTTTCCAGCATGACACAGATCCATTTGACAATGGTGTTTTCTATGCCAAAGCTTTCTGCAGCATTTTTTATAGAGTCGAATAAGGTGTTATTAAATTCCCCTCCATTGTCTATAAATACACCCAGAGCCATCCAGTGTTGCCAGAGAGCAAAAATTTTTTGTTCCAAAATTAAAGAAAAATTGTACCAGAGCGGGTTACCCAGGCCACTCGGCCAGGGAGGACACGCTGATTCCTTCAGTGTAGCGCGCGTGCGGCCCAAACATCTAAGGGCATCACAGACATGTAATATTCATAATAGGTATTCAAATCAGTTGACAATGAACGGACTCATATAACTCCGGCCCTTGGGGCTCGTATAACCTCGGCCCTTCGGGCTCGTAACGTAATTGAAACACCGGCCATTCAGGCTGGAGATTAAAAAAAAAAACATATGACAATACTGCTTATGATAAAACACGTTAAAAAATTGACGTTTCAAAGTAGGCCTTGTTTTCTTTAAACTCGATACAAGTGGCGTTTCTTTGTTGCCCTGTGGGCTCAAGATTGAAAAAACTCTCGCCCTTCGGGCTCATGATTAAAAAAAAACGCCATTTCAATCCTCTAGCGTTACAGTGTTGCCAAAAGTTAAAAATTTCAATCAGCCTACAACATCATAATGCTCCAAAATTACCGTTAAAATGTGGCAACGTTGCTCGTCAATTGTCAAAAGTCATAATATTGTATGTAGGCTTGTCAGTTGTCAAAAAAACAAAAATTATGTAATTATTCCAAGTGTTTGAACCGGGAACAATCGAAAATTTACTCTGATGATAGTTTGGCTCGACCAACTGATCATTTAAATTGTTTCCTACTTTTTCTCGCTCTTTGTCTTACTCATTTATAATCGCTTTTGGTTTTTTACTAATGTATCCTACTTTATCTTCTTTGTTTTACTCACTAAAATCTGGAAAAACATTATGTTTGAGATTGTAATTACGGCAACATCGCTTTTGTTCAAGTAGGTCTTGAAATGTAATTTCATTTGGCATTTTAGACAGTCGGCCATTTTCGAGTGTTTTTATCCAGTTTCTCTTCGAATTTTCCACTTTTCCAGGCCGGTTTCGATCGGGAAAACTGTTAATTATATGCGAGCCCGAAGGGCCGGAGTTATACGGAACCCGAAAAGCCGGAGTTATACGCGGGCCCGAAGGGCCGGAGTTAATTTAATCACGGGGCCTAGTTTATAATTCTATTGGTCAAAGGATAATTTGGAACCAATCAAAAACTGGGAATATTCAAAATGCGATTTTCAGCTCCCAATCAAAGAGGGAATATTCAAAAACTTTAGTTTTATTAAGTTGACTTTGGAATGTTGCTTTTCTATTGGGTTTTCTTAAGATTTTTCCTTTTTGAATTTTAAACAAAAAACCTATTTAAAATTGTTATTTTTGTTTTCCGAGATGTAATGTTGCAATGCTGCTTTTAGTCGGCCATTTTGAAGTGACGTTTTGTGATTTTTTGCCAGTTCTTCCTCGAATTTTTGACTTTTCCAGGGATTTTTAATGGAAAAAAAGCGATTTAACAGACGAGGCTTTGGGTTTTCTTCATTTTCTAGCAAAAATTTCCACTTTTAAATGCCATAATTGGCAAAATCCCATTTAAAATGCTTTTGAAGTGGCAACATCGCTTGTGGCTAACTTCAGTCAAGGAGGCCTTGTAATAAATATCATTTGTCATTTTTGACAGTCAGCCATTATCATTTGACGTGTTTACATTTTTATCCAGTTTTTCCTCGAATTTTCCACTTTTCCGGGCTGTTTTCGATCGGGAAAATCGATTGAAAGTACGAAGATTTGAGTTTCATTCATTTTTTGTCAAAAATTTCGAGTTTTTCAACGGGGTAAGTAACAAAAACTTAAGTTTCATCAAGTAGGCTTTGGAATGTCACTTTTTAATGGTTTTTCTTTGGATTTTCCGCTTTTCCGTACAGGAAAACCGATTTAAAGTACGAGGCTTTGAGTTTTCTTTATTTTCTGCCGAAAACCTAAACTAAACACAAACTATGTCAACCAAAAACCACAAAACGAGTGTTACGTGTTACATTGGTGACGCCATCTATTTACGAATCAAAAATTATTGTTATATCGAATTTGGATACAGAAATACAAGTTAATTAGAACATCGAGATTAGACTAAGTAGGCTCAGACTCTTTGAGAATTTGGAAAAAATAAAAAAATTGAAAATTGTACCAAATATACCAATGTCGTACCAGCGTACTTTTTCAAAACGAATGGTACTGAACCTGGTACAATTGTACCACCTCTTGCCAGAAGACTGTGGCGAGCCGTCTCAGTTGACACCGCAGTCCTGTAGGCGTGTTGATTAGGGTGCATAGGCATTGCTTTTAATACCCCTTCCCTGATGAATGTGTCCACCAGTTTTTCCAGCGTTTTTAGAAGAAACGAGGATAGAGGGTCTGTAATCCTTAGACGATTCGTAATTAGAGCGTCTTGGCTTGGGGAAAAATACCACTTTGACCCTACGCCGCGCATGTAGTACTTGACCATATGCGAGGCTGGCCCTGAAGAGACGTATTAGGTGCGGAATCAGTAGTTCCAGCCCCTTTTTTAAAAGAGCGGAAAAGATTCCATCTGATGGTCCCGCACTCTTAAAAGCTCCAAATGAGTGGATGGCTCATCTGACGGAGTTTTCACACACCACTCTTACATGCGCTTGTGGAGCGTGTATTGGTGGTTCACCAGTTTGCAGGATTTCAGAGCCCGGAAACTGTGTTTCCAAGAGCCAACCAAGTGCCTCCTCTGCGGTAGCGCTATAACTTCCGAAGGGAAGCCTTAGTGACCCCAGCTCTCGTCCTGGGTCGGAGTTCCACCTAGGGGTTTCTTCTTTCCTCGATAGGTCCGAAGCTGACAGCTTCGTTCGTACGCATTGGTGATTGCGTTGCGTATGAATTCGGCTGTTTCCTCCACTTGCCTTGTGCTGCGGCATGGCGTGGAAAACTCTTCTAGTTCAGCCCCTAGGATCTCAACGTATTGGTCCCAGTTCGTGTTCCGGGGGTTCCTGAACTTACTAGGCCCAGTCTTGTGATCAAGGTCTAAGCTGAATAGTATGCGTCTGTGATCCGATAGGGACGGTTCGTCAGACACTTTCCACTTTCTTATTATCGCGACCATGAATAGTGAGCCCAATGTCAAGTCTAAAGGACGGTGCGCCGCCACAATTCAGGATTTCTAAATTCGTGGTGTGAAGGTACTCCAGAAGACTGAGCCCTCTCCGGTTCATGTCGGTGCTGCCCCACACCATGTGTTGTACGTTGGCATCGCATCCGACAATCAGGGTCCAGTGAGTTACAGTACTACTTGGGGGATCATCTGTTGAGTCATAGGGCAGATAGGCCGAGCAAACTACTATCGATCTGCTCTGTCCCAGCCTGTCCTTGAGGCATAGCTTTACCGCTACTACGTCTCTAGAGCAGAAGTTAGCAATTAGAGTGGACTCGATCCGTTTGTCGACATAGATGCAAGTCCTGGGCTCCATTTAGATGCCCCTTTTACAGAAAAGAAATCTTCCCATTCTGCTTAATTCTCGTATGCCCAATGTTCTTGTAGGAGGTAAAGGATGTGAATAAGAATATCAATTCATATTTGAACAAAGTTAAAGACTTTCATGCACGATCTACTACTACAAGACCTTAGGAAAATGAAAGAAGAATTTTTAATTTTTGGCTACTTCTCAAATGTTGTGGGTAAGTTTGCGACACGAACACAATACCTTCAAAGTAACAAATAATTATTGATAATTCTACCACTAACTTCTATAGTTTCTCACTGTGTAGATGTTTATTGCATAAATTAGCCAATTTTTGATGTGGAAATCTGTGTTTTGTATGTAAATTATTGCGTTTGTCATTGTTATGACACATATTTTCTTTGTGAAATTTCATTCCTAAATGCATCTCTGCTAAATGCCAAAACACCATTACTAATTGATTTCATCAAAGTGAAATATGTATCATCAGGGGCTGTGAAATCCGAGAAGAAATTGACTTTAATGACCCAAAACGTAGATTGGTGTTTCCCAGTTTAGTCTCATACTGTTTATTTTAACAACTACATGTGCATCGTTCTAGTTTGTTTTTCTAATTGGTTTCTGTGTTTAAACATACTTTGTGGTTTATACAAATTGATGAAAATCCAGTGCGGCGTTCGAGCATGTCAATAGTTATAAAAATTGTTTGATAAATGGGTGGGAAGTTACCACACGGAACGGAATGTTTATTATATGCAAATCGTCCGGTAATCAATCATATAAGTATTAACATTGATCGATTTCTGATTCGAATAGTAATATATTTGAACCTTGAAACACCTTCAAAGTCATTTTTGACAATAATGAAATCATTTAACGCTCTAGTTCGCAACTGATGCTATAATCATGCAGGTTTCTGTATGTAGGATAATTTAATGTAATTAAGGATGCTTCCTGTAGCTAGTCTTTGGAAAAAATATTATGATTCGTGAGAAAATTCTGCACCATAACGAGTCCTCATTGAACTAATTTCTTGAGTGAGACATCAAAAGATTTATAGTGGCCGAAAAACTTTCACACTTTTTTTGTGCCTTGGCAACAAGACAATAATAATAATTATCCACAAATTTATTACCACGTCCCGCAATTCTTTGGTGCAGTAAAAACTACTTTAAAACAAATCTGAGTGATAAGAAAAAGTTGCAGGTTGATTTTAACCGAACGTTCTTGACCTTTGATTGATTGGATAATTATTACTCCGATCGTGACCTACAAGGTATAATTTCTTGTTCAGATTAACGATGGACAGGATTTATTTACATAATATCGACAAAACAAATGTTTACTATCGAAGCCAAAACATTCTTAGAAATAAATCAGCAACGGTCATTATTTCCAACACGCAATCAATAACATCGATCGATTGGACGATAATTTATCTTGTACGATTTAATCTCACCGTTTTGTGCTCAGTGACGTTGAGCATATATCGCACCAACTCTTCTTTGAAGTCGTACCGATATGCGGAAGAATCGTTGCGCATCAAATAAATCTTGACACGCGATGACAGAAACTTGCAGGAGAGAATTCCCAGAAGCCGGTGTTTCGTTCTCAATTTGATTTTGCCCATATATGTTGGTAACAGCAAGTGGAACATGATGTAATCAATGTTGGCTGCAAAAAAAACGCAGGAATTCCCAATTCATTATCATAGGTACTTTATTGTTTTGAGGCAAGCTGTTCTGAGACACACAAGCAGACTTCATAAGGACGGTTTTATCAATTTTTGGTAATTGAGAAAGTCCAGATCTGATGCATGCAGGGTCAAACATTATTCGACAACATCTCACAATCTTCAAGCCAGTGTCAATCAGATCCATGAACTGAATATGATGAGGCAAAGATCTAAATTACACATGAAACTACAGGATGTTCGTTTTATGGAGGAGTGAAGAAGATGATGTCCAGGAATGATTCTCAGCGAACAGCATATTCTGTCCCAATATCAGTTTTTTGAAAGAGATAGTTATGTATCAGAAAGAAACGCTAAATAATGAAAAATTCTAATTTCTGACAATTTTCATATTCTATACAAAACCGGATACACTCAAAAACATTTTTACCTCTTGAAAATCGAAAGATTAAAGATAGCAATCTTTCCTAATTATCTCAAACATTTCACTTAGCAATGACCGTAGATAATTAATTGATTCCAAATGAATTTTAAAAATAATTCTTTCAAGTGCATTGTCAATATATAGGCAAAATAACAAAAAATTGACACTTACCCATGGTAAGATGGCGCAGGAACGTCGATAGTATGCGAGGCAGTTCGTTTTCTATCTCCCGCCATGTCTGCTAATCTGGCAAAATCGGTGTCCTGATCGGCCAGCCTGGCAGATTTACGCGATTCCAATAAACGGACCTCTTCCAGTTTTTTGGTTACTTCAAAGTGAGCCTGCAACAAAATTATACCAATTAAATTCAAAATACATAACACAACTAAAGTGTTAAAAAAAAGGTGAAAGTATACAAATTACTGTTGCAATTTAAACAAATTCATTTGGCTTGAGCAATAATAAGGGGCATTAGAAACGCTTTAAAAGAGAAAATTCAACGAATCAACAATTATTAATGAGAAAAACATTGAATTTCCCAAG
The DNA here is from genome assembly GCA_917834065.1 of Ceutorhynchus assimilis. Lineage (NCBI taxonomy): Eukaryota > Metazoa > Arthropoda > Insecta > Coleoptera > Curculionidae > Ceutorhynchus > Ceutorhynchus assimilis. The sequence goes on from OU892281.1 coordinate 15,763,606, forward strand.
GTTTACACGGCCCGTTGTCTGTTGCAAAGAATTTTGGGGTGACCCAGTTTCCCGACGTCCAATCTAGGTCGATCAATGTTGCTCAAGCACTCTCCGATTTTTCGGTTTGGGCCATATGACACATTAGTTGTTGTCATCGTCATAATTCACTTGAAAATAATTCTGGCTTGAGTTAGAGATTTTTGCCAAAGTACTGGTTATAAAGAGATTTTTCGTTGATGATTATTCCACAATGAAATCAACATTCTTTCTATGATGATATTCATCTTTCTTCTTTGTATCTGATGTTTTAGGCTGAAACAATTTGTCACCTCAATTCACTTGAAGTAATAATTGTTGATTTTGGGAAAGCAAATCAGATTTTTTGATGTTCTTCACAAGTGCCACATACATATGTATGTAAAAAGGAACCAAGTTTTACTTTAAGAAAATTTAGATATTCCACAATAAAATTAACATTCTTCCATGATAATTTTCATCTTTCTTCTTTGTATTTGCTGTTATGCCAAAAGAACAAATCTTGGACTTTCTGTAAAGACTTTGGCACCTCAATTAATTTGAAGTGATAATTTCTGATTTTGGAAAATTTGAAAAATAAATTTCATGTTCTTAACAAGTGCCACATACATATAGAGGAACCAAGTTTTACTTCAAGAAAACAAAGATATTTCACAATAAAATTACCATTCTTCCATGATGATCTTCATCTTTCTTCTTTGCATCTGCTGCTATGCCAAAAGATTTTGGCATCTCAATTCAGTTGAAGTAATTATTTTTGATTTTGGGAAATTTGCAAATCAGATTTGATGTTCTTTACAAGTGCCACATACATATATATGTAAAAAGGAACCAAGTTTTACTTTAAGAAAATTTAGATATTCCACAATAAAATTAACATTCTTCCATAATGATTTTCATCTTTCTTCTTTGTATTTGCTGTTATGCCAAAAGAACAAATCTTGGACTTTCTGTAAAGACTTTGGCACCTCAATTAATTTGAAGTGATAATTTCTGATTTTGGAAAATTTGAAAAATAAATTTCATGTTCTTAACAAGTGCCACATACATATGAAGGAACCAAGTTATACTTCAAGAAAACTGAGATATTCCACAATAAAATTACCGTTCTTCCATGATGATCTTCATTTTTCTTTTTTGCATCTGCTGCTATGCCAAAAGAATTTGGCACCTCAATTCACTTGATGTAATTATTTTTGATTTTGAAAAATTTGCAAATCAGATTTGATGTTCTTTACAAGTGCCACATACATAATATGTATGTAAAATGGAACCAAGTTTTACTTTAAGAAAATTTAGATATTCCACAATAAAATTAACATTTTTCCATGATGATTTTCATCTTTCTTCTTTGTATTTGCTGTTATGCCAAAAGAACAAATCTTGGACTTTCTATAAAGACTTTGGCACCTCAATTTATTTTAAGTAATAATTTTTGATTTCGGAAAATTTGAAAATTAAATTTCATGTTCTTAACAAGTGCCACATACATATAAGGGAACCAAGTTTTACTTCATGAATATTTAGATATTCCACAATAAAATTAACATTCTTCCAAGATAATCTTCATCTTTCTTCTTTGTATTTTGTTTTGCCAAAAAAAAAAAATCTTGGACTTGCTATAAAGAATTTGACAGGTTTTTTGATGTTCTTAACAAGTGCCACATACATATACAAGGAACCAAGTTTTACTTCAGAAAATTTAGATATCGAATCAGATTTGATGTTCTTTACAAATACCACATACATATAAAGGAACCAAGTTTTACTTCAAGAAAATTTAGATATTCCACAATAAAATTAACATTCTTCCATGATGATCTACATCTTTCTTCTGTGTATTTGCTGTTATGCCAAAAAAACATATCTTGGACTTGAACTGGCACCTCAATTCACTTGAAGTAATAACTTTTGATTTGGGGAAATTTGCAAATCAGATTTGATGTTCTTTACAAGTGTCACATACATATAAAGGAATCAAGTTTTGCTTCAAGAAAATTTAGATATTCCACAATAAAATTAGCATTCTTCCATGATGATCTTCATCTTTCTTCTTTGTATTTGCTGTTATGCCCAAAGAACAAATCTGGACTTGCTATAAAGAATTTGACACCTCAATTCACTTGAAGTAATTATTTTTGATTTTGGAAAGTTTTCAAATCGGATTTGATGTTCTCCACAAGTGCGACATACATATAAAGGAATCAAGTTTTACTTCAAGAAAATTTAGATTTTCTACAATAAAATTAGCATTCTTCCATGATGATCTTCACTCGGATCTTCATTTTTCTTCTTTGTATCTGCTGTTATGCCAAAAGAATTTGGCTCCTCAATTGAAGTAATTATTTTTGATTTTGAAAAATTTGCAAATCAGATTTGATGTTCTTCACAAGTGCCACATACATATGTATGTAAAAAGGAACCAAGTTTTACTTTAAGAAAATTTAGATACACTACAATGACATTATAACATTCTTTTTATGATGATCTTCATCTTTCTTCTTGGTGTTTGCTGTTATGCCAAAAAAACAAATCTTGGATTAGCTATAAAGAATTTGACACCTCAATTCACTTGAAGTAATAATTGTTGATTTTGGGAAATTTGCAAATCAGGTTTTTTGATGTTCTTAACAAGTGCCACATGCATATAAAGGAACCAAGTTTTACTTCAAGAAAATTTAGATATTCCACAATAAAATTGACATTTTTCCATGATGATCTTCATCTTTCTTCTGTCTATTTGCTGTTATGCCAAAAAAACAAATCTTGGACTTGCTATAAAGAATTTGGCACCTCAATTATTCACTTGAAGTAATGATTTTCGATTTTGGAAAATTTGAAAATCAGTTTTGATGTTCTTAATAAGTGCCACATACATATCATAAGAATTCCACTTCAAGAAAATTTATATACACCACAATGGCATTATAACATTCTTTTTATGATGATCTTCATCTTTCTTCTTGATGTTTGCTGTTATGCAGAAAAAAACAAATCTTGGATTTGCTATAAAGAATTTGACACCTCAATTCACTTGAAGTAATAATTGTTGATTCTGGGAAATTTGCAAATCAGGTTTTTTGATGTTCTTAACAAGTGCCACATACATATACAAGGAACCAAGTTTTACTTCAGAAAATTTAGATATCAAATCAGATTTGATGTTCTTTACAAGTACCACATACATATGAAGGAACCAAGTTTCATCTTGGACTTGTTATAAAGAATTTGGCATCACCTCAATTATTCACTTGAAGTAATGATTTTTGATTTTGGAAAATTTGAAAATCAGAGTTAATTATCTCAACAAGTGCCACATAAATATAAAGGAACCAAGTTCCACTTGAAGAAAATTTAGATATTCCACAATAAAATTAACATTCTTCCATAATGATCTTCATCTTTCTTCTTTGTATTTGCTGTTATGCCAAAAGAACAAATTTTGGACTTGCTTTAGAGAATTTAGCAATGACAACCGACTTGTGCAATTTTAAGCATTCGACGACCTTAAGGGGTTCTTTCGGAGATTTCTACTGAGAAGATATGCCTGATGTTATAGACACGTTGGCTTCAGTTTGTATGTTGCCATACTATTGAATGTTTGAGTCATAAGCTGTGTTTCTTGAAAGTTATTAGCTCATGGGCTAAATAAAGGTAATTTAACTTGTCTTCATCGATTTTAGCTTTTATATCCTCCAAGTTCAGATAATTCAATATGATTTGCATCAGAGTGACGAATAATTATTCAGCTCTTTGCCTTAGTCCTCTCTCCTCTTCTGCTTCCAGGTAGCACTGATCCTAAGGCCGAAAGCGCTCTGCACTGATATTTTGAATTAAATTTTGCACGAAATACACAAGTTTCATTCCTCCTCTAATTATAGTATGACAGATAATCTTCAGAGAAATTTGGTTATCAGAACATTATAGCAAATTTTAAAGATTTTGGAAAGCTTTGGTATCAGAAGACAATAGATGAATTTCAAATTTGAAGCTCGTACTCCATCGAAACTTGAATATCTAGAGAACAAAATAGTCTGGTGAAATCATACAAATGGATTACCAGCTGAGTTATTGAGTATTTTAACCCTAAATTTGATTTCATATATTATGTAGTTGAAGGTGTAACACCAAATTCTTCAGGTTCAAGATCAAGCCAGGAGACATGAGCAATCAAGATTCTTCTTGTTGATTCTCTAGAATCATTTGAAACTTCATGAATACTAATATTGCAAAAAAAAAATGGACATGAAACCTATCTCGTAAAACAATCATTATGGCAAAGTCCTGCCTATATACCTATATTAAATGCAGAACAGGAAAGGGTAGGGCCTTTCAGGGATCGGTTGACGTAAGACTAATTCGCTTTCTACCTTGAAACGCAACGTACGACGATGACAAGGTAATTAATGAAATTTCGCAGCAGTTGATTGAGCGAATGACATTCATACATCATCATAATTAATTATTCTTATACAATCCAAAAAAAAATATTAATTTCTTCTAATCACTGAAGCATAATTTCATGCTTTGTATATCGGTTATTAAATTCGTGAAAGTAAAAAGGGGAAAGTTGTGAAAGTATTAGCCAAAGAATAAACACAGCAGCATGTTCTAAGATCAAGCGACAGGTGAACCGCTGCGCAATACTATTATAACACGTAACCTAATTGCTGATTAGATGCAAAACGTTCGATTGGAACATCATAGCGGTATTACAAATAAGCAATTGCATGGAAAATTCACTTAACTACAATTTAATTGTAATATATTTTGGTTAATCAAATCAACACTTTTACTTGCTGTATTAATTATCGAGGCACTGATTATATGCCGTTATTATTGCATTCGTTTTGAAGAGTGGGTCAATTCACTATAAGCATTCATTTCGCATCATTCACATACAAAATGATTTCAACAGTTATAACGGGAAAAGTTTAGATTAGGTTCGTGCCTTCTATCTTAGCCAGGAGCTTCTCTGGTTCGCTTATTTCACGTGCTGCTCATGGGAATGCAACTTTAACCATAAAATGATAATTAGAAGCATGAAAATGTTTGTTCCTCGTTAGAACCGATCGCATCTTGAAAAAAAAAGGAAATACTAGAGAAACCGTTAGGCAAACTCAAGTGCTATTGGTTTGTGGTATGACCAAAAGGTAAGTCATGTTAGTCAGTCTTGACACGACCGCAATGCATTTCATTCCACTTATTACAATACGTATTCGTGTGCCCGCAATGTTTAATCAACCGTGTACGGTACTGTTTCCGTCTTTGGCTTTATACCTTATGACCTCTTTGGATTTTTCGTTGTAAAAATCATATAAGTACAGCTAATGCATGTATGTTTCAACAAAAGCAATTGAATTCTTTGGTTTGGTCTAGTTTTGATGCAGGTGCAGATTGACCTATAATCAGTTTGAACTTGAGGATTGGGATGGTGAATCACGAAACGTTAAAGTCCGGTTTCCGTTAAAATTTTGTATTTATTTTCCAACCATAACTAGGTAACGAGGTATTGCCGATGCAGTACCACTAACCTAGTTAACACCTTGCCTTAAAAAAAAATTCACACATTGCTTGAAGAAGTGCTTCTATGTGCAATAAAGAAATTTACCTATATTAGGAAAAAATATACTAAAACTGGATCAAAAATTTTTGTCTAAGCTAACCTTTAGGGAATCTCACCGTATACATCCGACAAACGATAAATCATCCACGGGGCTTCAAATCAGGCCAAACTAGGTTACGGCAAGAGCTCCTGGAAAGCGAAACGCGTTCAGCTGAAACTTTAAACTGGGTCACATTTTGCCAGAAATAGTGCACTTTGTTTTCGGACTTTATGGGTTTAATGGATGGGACGATTCAGATTTATTTGGTCAATACTCCTAAATATAAAGTTTACATAGAGCATGTTGTTTTCTATATTTTGAGATTTTGTTCCAGATAAAATATGCGTGGATATGTAAGAAGCTTGCGTTCAAGTATTTCTGGAACAGATTTTGTATTCGACAAAATAGTTTTTCGTGCCATATACAGGGTGTTTTTTAATTGAATGAACGGAATTTGACCTGCAGATATTGATAGTATAGCTAGAACCAACTAAAAAGAACCTCTGACGTCATCGCTGACGAAGAAGGCAAATTTTCTTTTCTCTAGGGCCCCTCCCATTTGAAGTGAGACAAAAGATCACGCGGTGGCTTCTTCTTAGTTGGTTTTATCTATACGCAACTGATTTCTCTTTATGATTTATTTCTCACCCTGTATTTCAAAAATTAAGATGTTTAGTTTAGAGGACATACGTCCATTTGAAGTTTTCTTCTTAAAATGGACCTAAAAATGTTTGCTGGAACTTCTATACTGAAGAATTTTGCTTCAAAATCTTTGGGATCCAGTCAATATAGAGTTGTTTCAAATCTACCAGAACCAGATAAGACAAGATGGACGAGTTCTTCCAAAAGATTAAAGATGAAGATGTCTTTCCAGAGCAATTAGGCACTAGCTGACGTCACACACATAACCTTACTTTTGATGGGGGGAAAAACCAAGCGTTCAAAGACTATTTACAGCACTGAAAATTGTGGTACTGTTAATGAAAAACGTCACTGCCCCAAAACAAACGCACCGTGACACGGCTGACAGGGTTCACATAGGAGTCGGTGTCAAGAAGGCTTTGGTGTTCCTGGTGAACGTCAGCTCGTGTCTGCGATTCAATGACTGTGCCACTTTGGGCCCCACGTTGGGCGCCAATTTGTTACGAGTCTAAAACATGGGAGAAAAGAGTGAAGGGAGGGGTATGACTCTTGAAGGTGGCCTAAAGAAGAAATACGACTTGAAGGAAAACTCCGACTAGTCCACAAAATTCCGGTGAGTGGGGTGGGTCTAAATGAAGGCGCCACCTGTTTTCAACCCTGCAGTAAGTCGATTTCTGAATGAAAGATATTTCAAAACAGGAAACAGCTTATAGCATACAAAGAATCAAATCAACACCAAAGAAAGGAAGGTTTAAAGGCGATAATCTTCAACTGAAATTCCCTAGGATTGGAGAACTCGTGATCGCACCGCAATCTGAAAATTCTAAATGTCAAAAATCAACTGTAAAGGGAAAATAAACGAAAATCACTGAATATTAAATTGTATGGTTTTGTTTATCTTGCTTGATTCGCTCCGTTCAGGATTTAACAATGATGTTTATCAGTTTAATAAAAAAAAGTTTGTTTTAATAAAAACAGTTGCATCTAGGGAATTCTAACAAAAACTGTTTTTAAGAATGTACTTTTGTGCATGCTTGACCAGTAATTTTTTTTTGATTTTTCTCATTTTTTGGAAAAAAAATTTCATAAAATGAGAAAAATCAAAAAAAATTTACTGGTCAAACACGCGCATAAACATATCCTTGAAAAAAGTTATCGGTTAAAATTTCCTAGATCCAACTGTTTTTATTAAAATAGCAAAGGCGCACTCGCGATTTTCAGCATCGAGAAGCGCACTCTTAAAAATAACCTTAGATTTAAAATAAATTCAATACACAATCGAAAATGTTGCTTACCCTCGAAATAGGCCTATTTTCCCGGTTTACAGAGTACCTTTCCTATTTTAGGTTAAGCCTAAAACTTATAATAAGAACATACAAGAATAATAATAATATTAGGTAACAACTCCTATAATTCAAAACAAAACACCAAAGTTTTTATTGGAAATTAAGGGTATACATTGTTCTGATTGTTAAAAACCCTTGGTATGCTGAACCATACTTATGATGGTAATAATTACGGGGTGAGTATTTCTTTTGACCCCAGAGCTTCACTACCAATCAGCTGGAGTGTAACCATCTGATTTCAGGACCCAGGACAACACACACATGTGACCCAACTAACTTACAGGGCGTTCCTTGATTGTTTGCAAGTCTTACAGCGACCCAGGAATCTACCTGACGTGGAGTAAGGATCGAGGGTCCTCTCCAAATCTTCCTGGTAATTAGGAATGTTCTAGCAGCTAGAGGGGGGCAGTGAGACTGACTGGAGTAGTTCAGAAGGTACCTCTGGAGTACTGGGGGTTGATGGGCATCCGGCACTCGGGTATCGGAGGAGAAACAAGGCCTCCAATACGAGGAAGAATGAAAGTAAAGAGAGACTTAAGGAAAAAGGCCTAAAAAAAGAACAAGATTTTCGCACATGGTAAGCAAGCAGCATATATAGTAAAGAAGTAGAACTTATCCAAAAGAAGAATAGCAGAAAATGAAAACTTCCCAAAATACTTAGGCCTTTTCCAGACACACCACACGAAGAAAAACGGCTAAATTTGAGACTTTAACCCTTTCAAACTCACACAACCAAATCTGCCTATAGTGGCACTGTGGTGCTATAATCTTAGCAACCCACAATTGGGAGTTGGGCTCAAACTTATTTTTGGTTTTAGATCAGCAAAAACGCTTAGAGGAAACTCTCAACGTGCTCTTGAAAGCTACCCTCTTTTCTACCAAAAAAAAAAAAGGATTTTTAATCCTTTCTCTTCCAGAAAAAAAAAATCTTAAGGAATATCTACAGAATCTATTAGGGGACACTGGTACTGCTACTGACTGAATGCCTGGTACCCACCAAATAGAGGAAACTGTACATGGTACAAAGGAAGGTAGTACGAAAATCTGTAATAGAACCATCGGTACTATAAAGCAAGTGTAGGAATCTGTATAGGCCCGACAAGAAGGGGGGGTAGACGGGACAAATTTCCGGGGCCCGTAAGACCTGGGGGGCCCGGGCTAGACGTTGAAATTTTGCTTTACAAGTGTCACATTCAAAAAGATGAATAACGCCTTTGCGCTTAAATTTCGCTTCACAAGTGTCACATTCAAAAGGATAAATATCCAAATGTGTCGAAATATGATCTTTTAAATTGATTTTTCGTTTAAATTTGGCTTTGCAAGTATCACATGCAAAAGGATAAATATCCCAGTGTGTTAAAATTACAGATTGCCATTTTGTTTGAATTTCGCTTTGCAAGTGTCACATTCGAAAAGACAAATTCCCGAATGTGTAATTGAATGATATTTCAAGCTTGTTTCGGTCTTAAATACAGTATTGCAAATAAAACATTGGAACTTCCTAATAACAAACAAATTTCCGTAAGATCTGAGGGGCCCGGATTTTAATAAGGGGGGACTAAAAAAAAAAGAAAGAGGGTGGCCCGTTATTATTTATTTAGGGGACCAAAAAAAAAAAAAAGGCCCATTATTATTATTATTATTTTTCACCGGGGCCCGACCCAGCTCTCGGCGGCCCTGAATCTGTAATAATATATAATATGAAATGTTCAAATAAATAACCACAATTACTGTTAGATGGTACTAAAAAATAGCGAAATGAAAACTGTATAGGTGAAATGACAACTTAGTAATACATTTCTAGATGGGGGTACTTTTACTTGAGGGGGAAAAATAATCAACAGTTTGTCCCCCTATCGAAAGTGACGTTATGAGATTTGTGACATAATTAGACTATCCAAGATGCTGTTAGACTAAAATTAATATGGCCGCCAAGACGCACACAAACTCTTTGCTTATGTGTTATAAAATGGTGTTATGAGTTTTAAATAGCGCTAATTGTGATTTATTTGCGTTGTTATACTTAAAACCATTGTTTTTATTGATGTTAGAAATTCAATTATGACCATCAACATAATGACCTTATGGGGTTATGGTTTGTGTGCCTTCTGGCCGGCCATATTCTGCTTGCCAAAGTCACGTGTTTTAGATAGACTAATAGCTATCGCCTGTGAGTCTAAATAATCTTTCAAATGTTTTGTTTTCCCCCCATCGAAAGTAAGGTTATGTGTGTGACGTCAGCTAGTGCCTACACCTCTGTCAAGAACAGTTGACCACATTGTTGAATTCTTCTTATACACCCATATAATTCAGTCTGAAAGTCAGAAAAGTGTTTTTCTAGGGGCTATATAGGAAACCATCCATATTCCTCTTTTATGACAGAAAAATAATTAACCTCGATACTTACAAACCGTGAGATAAATATCTACACCATTATCGCATTATATAGTAATTAAATCGAATTTAGCATTATACGCCTATTTGCGTCAAGATCGATAAATCTGGTACCGTTCTTCAGAAGAAAGATATCGGATGTAATCATGTAGCAAGTCAAAGATAATGTGCAATTTGGTTGGTACATTAAGATATCAGGTTTCTCTAGTAATAGCAAACAGGTTGAATATGAAATAATAATGTTGTCAATAAGGATTTCCTTGTGGAAATTATTTCATATAATGTCTCAGAACAATAATTTGGCGTATATTGCCTAAAATAAAACTAAAAACCGAATTCAGGAAGAAAACATTGTATGGCATGCCTCAATATTTTCAAGGAAATGACCAACAAAATGAGAAAATTCCTCATATTGTTTCTAGGAAACATACACATAAGTTATGAGCACAAAACAGTCAGCATGGCGACAATATGTTGACCTTTAAAAAGCGAATTGTTCTATTGCCATTTGAAATGATGATAATCACCCATGCACCACGTCCAAGGACAAACCGCTCGTTTTTTTTTTTTATCGTAGAATAATTATCGCTAATTTTTTTAACAGCTGTTATTTGAACCAGCTGAACTGGTTACGTGGGACTTTATACATATGACTATGTAATTTTTAAGTTTAAGCCAATATAAGTTTACTTGTGTGCTTTTAACTAGGAAATCCATAATAATGGGCACCGATTTTTCTCGAAAAGGAAAACTCCGGCAGTGACCTGCCCCGCGAAGCGGAACCACTTGTGGCGTAGCATAGTAGTTCTTATAGACAACTAACGGCACCTGAACCTGTACAAACTTGGTTCGGCTTTTTGGGTCCTCGCGAATTAAGGCTAACTGTAATTTAATCTTGGATTTTGTTTGTTTTTTTTTTATAAGCTTTTTTTGCTGCAATCGAATAATTGTCTCATAAAGAAGACAATCTTTAATTGACTAACTGACTGACCATTGGACTGACCAATCGAAGTGAAAAAATCTTACAGGTGGCTAACAAAGTACAACTTATTACTCATCAAAGAGGAAGTAGATATTACAAATCTAGTACTACTAGATGCAACTTTCTTTTTTCCATTACATCTTAAGTGCATATTGAATGTTTTACCAACAATCTTAATCAAAAAAGACTCGTATCAGAAACAAATCAAAAAGCAAAATTACCATATTTATAATCTGCAAGAGCCTGGTTGCATGGAAATATCGAAGTAATGAAATGTCGGCGTTGGATTACTTCAGCTGATTTTTTTTTTCATGTCACACGTTGCGCAACTTGAAGGTTAGCGATTTCTGTGGTGGTACTTAAGAATCGTAGGCGTGATCGTATATAAGTGAGAGTCTTCCGATCTAACCTAGATTCAAAGATTTACTAGCTGACGTTGGAGATTTTGTAACCATTTAGATGACGTCGACAAGTAATCGGCTTATTATAAGTGGTTTACAGTTTTGTTTTTTGTAAATTCTTGCTTTGTTTCATTAATATTTAATATCTTGTTGGTACCTATAAATTATGTTACAGTCGAAGCCCTGTGCAATACCAGAGTTGAGATTCGGTGACGTTTGAGTAAAAAACGAGATTTTTCTCTAAAGTCATCCGTACAGTCCATCCAGGCCCAGAAGCAGGAAATCGATCTCTATAAAGTGCAAGAAGCATTTCATGTAACAATTTGGGAAATAATGTTTTAAGGGTATTTCGACCCCGCTGAATACGAATCTGCCTGTTGCCAAAGCGAAATTTGCACGGGGAGTCTAGTATTCAAGATGTCGGCCAAGATGGATTCTAAAACTCTGTTGCCCTATATCTTTCTTGTCACTTGGCTTAAAATATTGATTTAAACGCCGGCTTGGTGGTTTTCTCGGATGCTCATCATATTGGAGTGCTCAGAAATTAATTATCTTAAGCCTAGAGTGCGTGGGTTCCAAGATGGCGCCCAAGATGGTCGCCGAAACTTTGTTGTGTTTACGTGTTCTTGTATTTGGAGTGCAATATCTGTCAGATATGCAGTTTTTAGTGGTTAAATGTGTACTAAATGCATAGTATGTGTTACATATTGCTTGGAAACTCCTTGATAGATAAACAGAACTGTGTTACTGAAGGTGTCACTTTTAGTATCTTTTGTGATTTTTGTAATATACTAACGTTTTTTGCAGGATATGGCGTCAAGGGAACGGTGCGTTCCTTAGTTGATATGACAACCATAACCTATGCATTATCTGCCAGAAGAGAAAATGTTCGAAAGACAAATTATCAGATCTAACGGATAACGGCAAAGAGACTTTCCTGAAGTACGCAGAGTTGAGGAAAGAACTTCATGATGCTGATTTTGCTGCCAGTATTGTTAGGATCGAACAAACGTTGACAAATAATGACGAGAAATTCGAGTACCACCGCGGATGCTACGCAAACTTTGCCAATTCTGGGAGATTAGAAAGGTTAAAGAACAAATCAGCGCCTTCACAAGAAGTGGAATGTGCTGCTACAGAACCGTCGTCATCTCCATACGTCACCAGGGCTCGGACTGACTGTGTCAAAGCGATAACAGCGAAGTACTGAGGCAGGTGATGTCAAAGCCAATGAATGAGACTATAAATGCTGTAGTAAAATAATTTACCTTTGATCCAAATTTGCAAAGATCTAAAGTATCAGCCTCAATGGGTCACGTTTCGCAACTCTCACATGTTTGGGAAGGATTCGTTCACCTGGCCAGAACAATCGACGTTGAGATACCGAAGTCATTTGAACCGCACTTATCAACTTTTAAAAATAAATTGCAAAACACCATCAACGACTCGTTCCTTTTTTTCCAGCCCTTGAACAAGGACATCACAGGAGAGTCTACCTTACCCTCCTTATACCCCGGAAGTTTTCCGCCAAGGTGACTGCGGATGTTGCTTTAGGAGAAATCGATCAAGATGTCTTGATCCCAAAATGATGATTTTTTTTTCCATGCCTGCGCTTCGTCTTAGAGGGAAGCTGCAAGATTCGCCGGGTCACTCAGGGCTTCATTTTTCCCAAGAAGAGGCTGCCGCAGTTATACCGGAAAATTTTCATTTGTTCCTGAGTGTACTGATAGGTGGAGACGAAGTTCTCGACGGCGTTGTCGATGACCAAGACGATGACTCAAGCAATGATGAAAAATACGACAAGATCTAAGAAACCGTGCAAGTACGGTCTTCAGCCCAAAACGTTGAGCTCTCTATAGGCCAGGGTCTATGCTGTGAGTGGCGGTAAGAAGCTGACACCAAAATTCTCGGATTAGCTTTTTCTGTACACAAGCAGACACGATCTCGTAAACTTCCAACTCTGCTACACTCAGCGGAGCATTGTATGAGCTATAAGCAGGTCCTCCAAGCGGATAAAGCTTTCGCAAATGCGACTTTGAAGTCCACAGAATACATGTCTCTTGAAAACGCTACCGGTGCCGTCATCCCACCAAATTTTAAGGTATTTAAAATTGACGGCAGCTTTGCATATAACGGCGGACAACATCGACATTCTGATGGTAAGAGGACGTTCCACGTAATCCAGATGGTCGTTTTCCAACGAGGTGGCCAAAGAACAGATGAAGTGTTGCACACTGTGAAGCTTAACCCTGAATCAACATTGAAGGTTCCCGACGTGCTGAATCAGTTGTTGCTACCAAAAATTCCTAAGGTAAGACCGGAGCCATATTTTTCGAAAGCCGATTGGTTTCACGCTAGTTAGCCGGGAGATATGAAAAATCTGCCGCTGTCCAGGAGTCTCGAATACAAGATTTGGCCTTCGGCATTTCTCGTGTATACTTGGATGGACGGAATTCAATAAAAAATCATCCAGCTCTACTTACGAGGTTTCGACAATTGGATATATGCCCTTGATCCTGAACCCTGCTCTCGAGATGACAATACTAAACACCGTCGTTTGAAGATGTATTACGGCTGCTGACAAACTTGGAAAGCATCATGTAATACTGACAACAGAGTACAGACCAGGCCTTGTATTGCAAGTTGTTGGAACTGAAGTGGTGTTCGGAAGAGGTGCGGAGCCGAGTTTTTCTTAGGATGGGCGGTCTTCACATAGCTATGAACTTCCTCCAGGTTATCGGAAAGCACATGACAGGAAATAGCCTCATCGAAATGAGGCTAGAAAGCGGACTAATGGCTGGAGGCAGTATATCCAAAGTAATCGACGGCAAGGCGTATGGAAAAGGGATGAGGGCTCACAAGATTACGCTTCAAGCTATATGACAGATTTTAGCTCCTCAGATCGCGTCTTTCTTTGTAGACCATGGCGAGTTCATGCGCATATCGAAGGATCCCCTACAGTTGAAATGTTTCAGCGGCTCAGATCTGGTTGTCAACTTTGTGAATCAGCGCCTTGTTCTAATCTTCTGAAAAACCTGTCAAAAGTTTTTATACTACCATACCGAGAAACTCTACTTTGACTCTCTCAGACCTCTTCGAAGTCCAGGACACTAAAGATCCGAAAAAGGATGTGAGGCTGACAGGGATGTTCTACATCGTCTAATTGAAGCTTACGAAGCAGGCAGACGAATTGACTTACCCTCCATTTTGAAGCACGAGCTTCTTTCAGTACCTTTATCGTTGAAGGAAATGGATGGCATCGTCAGATTGTCTGAAAAAGCATCGACGATAAAACTCGTTGCTGAAAGGCGTGAAATGCCCAAACTCCATTGATATTGATCGGAACACTTCGCAACTGATAATAGACGTTCAAGCTCTAGTAGACAGCATCCCAGAGTGGACATACTTTTCGACCGGTATCGCCCCATTCAATTAAAAGTGGGACCCGCTGCAGACGAACCAGGGGAGCTGCTCCAGTCAGAAGGGACATCATAAGTGCAGCCATTCCACTGCCAAAAGATTGGAAGAAGCACTGGGAGAAAACAAGGCCGACCTAGCCCGCCTTCTATCTCAGGAAATTCTTCAACATATCGTTGAGGCCATCGAAGTTGTTGTTTCTGAAGGGCTCATACATAAAGACGATGTGCGATCAACCAACCCCGTCAGTGTCTTCGCAGCGACACATGAAGAGGCCGATACTCGCGTTGTACTACATGCTGTCCACTCTGATGCTGACAACATCGTCGTCATGGCCAGGAACACCGATATTTGTTTGTTGTTGATCACTTTGACAAAATGACCAGTTCTAATAAATTGTGGATGATGAGTGGCACAGCGAAAGAAAGGAAGTATCTCCCAGTACATGAGATTTGCAAAATTCTTCCTAATGCTCAAAAGAAGAACATCTTGGCTTTCCACGCAGTTACGGGTTGCGACTCGACGTCTCACCTTGCAACGATAACGAAGAAAGCAGCGTGGAAAGTTTTCAATGGAATGGCTTGCCAACTTCTGGACAACTTAGGGCACTCACCGCTAACTCCCTCAGACAGAACAGAAGTTCCTCGTACAGCTCTATAAGGGTAAAATTTATCCAGGTGGTTCAGCGAGTCCAAAGATTAATCTATTTCAAAACGTTTCTATCTCTCTGAAAAGGTGGCCAAAGATGTATCTGGCGGCGATGAAGCCAGACATCAGCTTTTCGGTGTTGTAAAAAGCCAGTAGCCTTACCTCTAACAAGCGATGCGCTGCAACCATACCTCTTAAGATGCCATTACCAAGTAAAGAGAAGATGGGACGCATACTGTGATCAGTATAACCAGTGCCCGTTCCCAAAACCTACACGGATATTCTAACCTGCAATTGTTCGTCCCACTGCCTGACAACAATGTGCACATGCAAAATGGACTGACTTGCACCAAGTTGTGCCACCACTCTTACAGATGCTCTTACCAATGTTTTAACTCGTTAAAAGGGTGATTAATTATCTTTTTCGTATTACTGCCTTCAGCTGAGGACACTAGGATGATTTTTTTGTTATCTTCATTACAATCCTGCAATAAACAATGTTCGAACTATGGAATGGTCATTTTCTTCACTTCCTTCGACGGCCATCTTAGAGCCCGTGCGCTCCAAACTTAAGGTAAGTAAATTTCAAGCATTGCAATATGCCTAGCATCTGAGAAAACCCCTAAGCCGATGTTTAAATCATTATTACAAGCCAACGGACAAGGGAAATATAGGGCAAGTTTTGACCACCATCTGAGCCGCCATCTTGTATACCGGATTTCCGGTCCAAATTTGGCTTTGGCAACAGGCAAATTCGTATTCAGCGGGGTCGAAATACCCTAAAAACATTGTTTCTCCAATTGTTACATGAAATGCTTCTTGCATTATTCATTTTTGAAAACGTCCCTGGTCTATAAGAATGATAATGTCTGTGTTTGATTTTTATGTTGCCCTCTGTGCAATAAAACTGTTATTTTCCAAATCTAAAACTGTCTTTCTCCGGACCATTCCAGAACATCCAAGGACGATAAATCATTCTTGATTTTCGACTGCCAAGTAGAACTTCCTTATCCAGGAAAGTGATTTAATAGCTTTCAATAGATTTAAAAGACTAGAGAAAATAAAGAATAAAATTTAGATGGACAAATTGAGAAATAAATTGTTGCAAAAGTCATTCTTTTGACAGACTCTTGAATTTTATTTATTTTGAGAAATTTGAATGGATCAAAAAAAATTATCTCATTTTTTCAAAAAATATAGTGTAGGAACAAAATTATCTCAACACACTTAACCTCATTTTCCATACATTATTGTGTACTCTAGCAACTTCCCATAGATAAATAAAAAAAAATGTGTATCTTCAATGTGCTAATTTTATAGTTGATGATGTCCTTCACATTTTTATCTCTAGTGTAACAACATAATAAAATCTTCTGTCAGTTCTGTCTGATGCTGTTTATTATTATTTTTTTTTAAGATAAATGTTGCTTATTCCACGTAAGAATTAGATATTCAGGATTTATATATACATATATGACCATCAGTCTTGTTGCTAAACAAAATCAGGATTCGAAAGATTTATTGCTAATAAATCACTCAATTATTATCCTTGCATAAGTAGTTTTAACCAGTGGCGGCTCGTCAGAGGAGGCAAAATTGAAAATTCATTCTCAGTTTTTTATTCCTGATTCTTATTTAATTAAAATACTAATTCACAAATTACACTTTCCAAATTTCGATATTTCAATGTAATTAAGAAAAATCTGACAACATTATTTCAATCAACCCCGCGCCTCCACGACAAAAATCTGTGAATCTGGGATACTCAGTAATACGAGCCCGAAGAGCCGGAGTTATACGCGAGCTTAAAGGCCAGAGTAATACGAGCCCGAAGGACCGAAGTTATACACGAGCCCGAAGGGCTAGAGTTATTTTAATCACGGGGCCCAGTCTATAATTCTATTGGTCAGCGGAAATATTCAAAATGTGATTTTTAGTCGATATTCCGAGTTTCAGTTCTCTCCGATGTACCAGAAAAAAGTTAGCCTCCCCATCCTTCTTGATTTAGAATTTTTTTTCCGAATTTCCAAAAAAAAAAAAAAATACCATTAGATACAGGAGCAAAAAAAAACGTTGAAAAGCTTATGGGATCCTGCTTGCTATGATGCATTTTAAGGCCGGCAAAAAATTAAAAAAGCATATTTCGATTTTGGCCAGATAAAAATTTCGGCGATCTAACCGTGCGTTCGTTATTTTGGTCTGAGTTCTCCGAGCTTGACTTTACCGTTCGTTTATTTAAAAAGTGTACTCGGTGCAGCCTCATTCGCGTTCGTTTATTAAAATTTCCGGTACTTTTATACAGCGTTCAACTGCTCCGTTCGCTCGCTGGTCACGTGATTACGGCTCTGCTCAGCTCGCTCTACACTTTGAGCAAAATACCGAACGCAAGGTAACACGACGTTACTTTTTCGCTTATAGCTCCGCTATTTCTCAACCGATCGTTTCGAGTTATATCTCTTTTGAAAGAGAAACTTCCTGTACTCTCCTGTGTTTTCAGCTTATGATATTAGATGGCGCCACAGGTGTTCATTCCATAACAAGTGATGAAATGAATATTCCTGCACTAGTGAGGGAATGAAGCTATTCCGTAATGAAAAACTAAGTCGGAATGGATGAATTCTCAAATAGTCGTAGAAAAAAGTGTTTCCCGTATTGTTATTCATTGATTCCTTAGCAACTATTGAAACGTAATTGAAATACCAGAATATTGAGTTTTGCGACCTGTCAACCGGTCAAAAATGCTGACATTTCTTGTCAATCGCAAAAAAATTTAATTTAACCCTTCTCGCTACGGCCTAAGGCTTAAGGCCGAAAAAAAATAAAAGAGGAAATTTCGATTTTGATCTGAAAAAAATTGTGGGTACCCGACACGAGGCCACTTTTTCGCTTATAGTTCCACTATTTCTCAACCGATCGTTTCGAGTCATATCTCTTTTGAAAGAGGATGAAATTACCTACAAAATATTTTTTTATTGAGATGCCAGGCCGTTTTTGTTTTTGAGATATCAGCCGTCAAAGTTGAAATTCTTTGTAATTTTGTTAAAATTTTCGAGGTCGATTTTCTCGAAAACGGTGCCTCGTGGAGGGATAGTTCTTATAGGCTTTTTTGTAGTATTTGATGAGATCTACAAGTTTTGCATTTGAAGTTTTTCTCCCGAGCTTTTTGTTTTCGAGTTAGGTTGCTTTGAAAACTAAAAAAAATATATTGGAAGTAAGTATTCCTATAGATTTTTTTTCGAAAAAATTCAAATTTTGGATTTCGAAAAAAAAAAATAAAAAATAACATTGGAAAGAGAAGCAAAAAATACTACGAAAAGTTGATTTGACTTTCCTCACTACGGCGCATCTTAAGGTCGGAAAAAAATGAAAAAGGAAATTTCGATTTTGACCAGAAAAAAATTGTGGGTAGGTACCCGACATGAGGCCACTTCGTCAGAATTCCTGTCCTGCTATTATTCTGACATTAGAGGTCGACTGGAGGCTAGACTCTCACATGCTTCACTGAAATTTAGCATTCAAATTTGTGCCTTCCTTGTATTTTTTAGTTTTTATTTTTCGTCAAAATTAACTTTGAAAATATATACTTACATGAAGAAAAGTAACATTTTCTCGAGTATTCATGGTTTTTATTGAATTTGAGATAAATTATTGAGGGCATGGGCACCCCAAAATAAATTTTCCCTGTTGCGCAGTGGTTACCTTACCGTAATTTATTATTTTTTAGCCTCCTCACTTGAAATAGTCACGAGCCGCCACTGGTTTTAACTTTGGTACCTGGTAAATTTTGTAGATAAAGTTAAGAGGTAAGTCAAGGATATTTCCTACTTGTATCAGAGATTTCGAATCGTCAGCCTTATTCTGTAACTTGCGACCGCAGATAATTGCGCAATAGTCGCTGTCAAGTCGCTGTCAAACGCGAGTTTTCCATTTAAAAAAACCAACTTGCGACCGGTTACTGGTTGCTATTTAGTTGCTGTTCGTAGAGAATAGGCCTGCGGGGCACCTCGAGCAACAACAAAATCTCATAATTTCATCCATCTAGAAAGTCCTGCGAAGAAAATTAAATGTCATCGCTAAAGTTGCACACAATCCGACATTAAATTTATAAGTTTTTTTAAAAGTGGCCAGTATGTATACAAGAATGGCTCCGAGCATTATATTGCAAAAGTGGGTCGAGAAGGAAATTGTCGTTTTCCTTTTCAACATAAGGCGTTTTGTTGTGATTTGTTTGAGACTCTTTTACTCGTTACGTAAAAATTTAAATAGAAAGTTGATAGTAAGATTATGGAATTTTTTTTAACCTCGCATCGAGGTTATCAAAAAAAATCAAAATAAGAATTGCATTCCGAACTTGGCGATGTGAAAGCGAATGACATCATATGCAACCTTCTTCGGTGCTCTTGGCATTGATTTAACCTACTTTTAGACGCAAATCCATAAGGGACAATCAACAGGATTTTTCGTATCGAACAGTTCCTTAATGACTTGGCTCTGGAAAATTGTCCTTGACACAACTTGCAATATCTTGGCAAATGTGCATTCGCAAACCAGACACGTGTCAGACAAGATAAATTTTCCTAAGCTAGGAATTTATCAAGGATTTTTCGATGTTACAAGTTGTTTTGATGCGCAATGGCGGTTTATACGACGACCACAGGTTTTATATGCAACTATTAACAATTTTAAGTTTGTTTGTATCAGCTACAAAGTTATGTCCATAAAGTTGTACCTTGGAAGGAATCGGAAATAATTAATGGAAGGAAAAATTCAGATTATCTAGATTCATAGTGTTATTGTTGGAACATTTCTCTTATTGAGAGTTCCATACTAAATTTGGTCGTTCAAAATCCTGCCAAGAATCATTTTGAAAAATCCAAAATAAAATTCAGCTTTGTTTATAGTTTTCTGAATTACTAGTTACATCATTATCTTGAACCTTATCCAAACAACTGTATCAACAAACCACACAGACACAGAATTTATCATTGCCATGTTTCATATATTACTCAACGCATGCCAAGTGGGGAAAAATGCACTTACAGTAGCGTCATCGCCATAACACTACTACCAAAAAAAAAAACACAGCTTCTAATAATATCTCGAAGAGTATGTTCTCTCCTGGTCGGTGTGGCGTGTGTATTTCGGAATATGCGCAGATAAAATGGATGAAAGTCAGTTGCAGCACTCTAAAATGGGACAAGAGATTCTAGTTGCCCTAGAAACCCTGGCAAAGCACGCGTCCGACCCGATTCAGTATCGACCTGTGACCCACTTTTCGATTTTGGGCAACACGTGCCGTCCACGTTTAAAGGCGCAGCGTTGCCAAACGAATTTTACTTACTTATCACATGAAAAAGAGTTTTTTATGATTATTAGGAGGATTTCCAGACGCCAATAGTGCAACGTTCTTGTGACGAGTAGTAGAGGGTACTTGTTCTCATAGTTCTCTTGTTTCCAGGCATTGATTTACATTACTACAAGATCACCTTGTTATGAGTTACAGGTAGATACATTGAAATTTCAATCCTATTGGTCTCAATAGAAATTCTGAGAAATATATTCAAATGGAAAGTCAATAAGTACAACAAAATTGAAATAAGTCAACTATACATAAAAGTAGTGGTCAGATTTTTGATCTAGTAGGGTATATCTGTATAATATTATCAGCCTGGAGAAGAGAGACTGGAAACTGGAAGGTGTAGAACTTATGAATCTATCAACTATCTCATCAGCTTACACTGTTGGCTTCAGAAAGTGGATGACTAGCAATTTTTTCTGATATTGCAGTAGATCAAAAGACTTCTTATAATGTATCTTGGCATCTTGATGTTTTTGCACCAAAGACCCATATCAGGGATTTTCAAGGGTCACACTGATTTGAAGTTGATAAAGTTTGCTACTGAATCATCAGTATCAGCTAATTGCATCAAACTGGTAATGAAATTTGGATTGTATTGGTGTAATTTGGAATTCCTATTGCAATTATCGTTTTCACAGCATGGTAAACAATTAAAAATCAATAATAAGCCAATAAAATGTGTTTCCAGATGGCCTACATCGTAAATTTTTATAGCTTTTTAATGAACACCAATTGACTACAGAAGTTGGTGTTACTCGACGGTGTCGATTCGGTCATCTACAGTTTCGTCATAGGTAATAACAATTCAATTTGTGAAAGACATTTTATGATCGAAGCTGATTTTATTAGTTCTTGTTATTTTGTGCAGTAGGTATCGCATGATCTGTTTTGATTTTTCTTAGTTTTTGATGTTCAATAGTTTTATATGTAAAATATTCGATTTGTTACTGTCTTACAGCCCTATACATTGCATCACTATCACCATCAATCAATAAGGAACTTAATAGAGAGCAGAAAATTATAAAATTCTGAAAATGATGATCCAAGATAATTACAAAAGGAAGAGTAGAAAATTATCAAAGTATACCAAAATCTTTCAATAAAAAATCCAAAAATGAAGTAACCGCATAAAAAAAATACATGAATGGCCCATTATTCATTTTGAAGAAATTCCAATGATTTTGAACAGGTCTTGTTTGCCCTTTCTGTCCTGTCCTGTCAAGTATGATTTTCTGTTTGTAGCAAAATCAACGAAGTCAGATGATGCATGATAAAGATACAGAAACAATTATTATTGTCTCATTATCCACGAATTCTACTGTTACATCAACCATGTTATTACATAACATCTGGCAAAAATTTTGTTTGTCAAGTACTTAAAGCCGTTCTTTAACACACCCAAATTTAGCTTCAACAGTTATTGATTCATAAATAATTCTGCTAAAGAGAATAAATTTGTATACTCTACCTATTCAATTGGTTATTGAAATTTGATTGGACCAGCCTATTGTGCCCGTTTTCAACCTTCAATGAAGAATATTTTTGATGTAAGGTCATCATTGTTAAAACATAAATTTAATTCGTATTAATTGGCAAGGACAAACTTTGTAATTGATTCCTATAAACCTAGGATTATTTGTACCGGTATATGGGATATCGGAAGGTATCAAGTCCAAGGCTTAGTTATTTCACATAGCTAGATATTTGTATGTAAACTTCCTAATTTTTTTACTGTTCAAGGATAAAAACATCCCACTGTTAACTGTTGGTAAACACATGATGAAAACGCCTGTGTGGAATATAACCATGCAATAATTATCAACCAAGGTTATCACTTTTCAATGCAACAATGTATCGAAAATGAATTGAATCCACATTGAAATTATGTCTTTGAAAATTGCACAAAAACCTCAGAATAATAATGTTGATTTATTGCCATTCTTTGCATATTTCAACAGTCCAACATTGCTGCATACCTTATTTGTTACAGATTATGTGTTTGTTGAGGCTTCAGAATGAATTATTACTGACACTGGGTTTTGGTATTTGATGAAGTTATTTAATAGGCAAAAAATAATGGTACGGAGATAATTTGATTAGAAAATATCAAAATTCCTCATTCAGAATTGAATTGAAGGTTTTAGAGAACTTTTCCACCATGTTTGTTTGAGTTAGTGAGTTAATTCAGAGCTAAGATGATGCTAAAAAATAAAGAATTTGAAAACATATAGGTACCTACCCCGCAGTGGTGGATACAGTGGGGGGGACAGAGTATTTGGTTCTATATTCTTGAAGAACACAATTTCCCGATTCCAAAACTATATATAGTTTGTCTATATTTGGTTGAGCCGTCTCCTACATATTTGTTCTAAAAATACTATCAGAGAAACCAAGTACCTCAAATTTTACCTGCAGCTTTCACCTGTACAGGTAGAATGGTTCACAAAATCAGTAGTAGGATAGTATTTTTACAATTTTTGGAGCCAAATATATGAGAGATTGCTCAATCAAATATAGATCGGGGCATTGTGCTCTTCAAGAATATAGAATGAAATATAGGGCATCCCATTTGAAAAAAGCTGGAAACATGCAAAATTTCACATTTCTGACATTCAAATTTTTTTTTCTGACCATGGTTTCTAAAAATTCAGCCAAAACAATACAGCGTTTGTATTTACACCTTTCTTTTACCTGTAAAGGTAAAGGCTGTAGGTGGGGTGTCAATATATAAAAAAACATCCTGTACCTACCTACCTTAAAATCACCTTATTCTCTTAAATGTTCCCCCATTCCCTTATTTTTATGGGCCATTCCTTCGAAAAACCGTATCTTGCACAATGCGCTGCCAAAACTAAACCAAACTAAACCAATCTGGCTAACTTTAACTTAAACTGCCCTTCCCCCGCCCTTTCAAAAGGCCTGTATCCGCCCCTGGTACCCCGGTACCTACTTACTTAAGAAAAGAACAAACAGATATTTCCATAGTGATAAAGCTAAAGCAGAT
Source organism: Ceutorhynchus assimilis (assembly GCA_917834065.1). Lineage (NCBI taxonomy): Eukaryota > Metazoa > Arthropoda > Insecta > Coleoptera > Curculionidae > Ceutorhynchus > Ceutorhynchus assimilis. Next base: position 15,787,423 of record OU892281.1, read on the forward strand.
TACAAAGTACATATAGTGATAATTATTATTGTGTAACATAAAATTATTCAAAACAGACATGCGATGGGCTACAGGTTATGGGCCCATCAGGCATGTTAAAGCAATAGAGGTAGAAAAGATCGACAAAGAAACAAGCCAATAATTGAAAAATGCAAATACATAAAGCGCCGTCTTGTGAAAGTCCATCTAACATTTTGCGCAACACAAAATGGTACTTATTTGCCAAGTAAAATAGGTCATGTGCAACTACAATATATTACTTGAATACCAGATGCGTAAACAAAGATTAAAATTCGTTTCGGAATTATTATTGATGGAGTGTATTAGTTTCTAATTTAGGCGAAACCGTGTTTAATTAAGGAATTTCTTCAATGCAACAAATATCAACTTTCACCGTGTATTTTGTTTCAAGATCAAACGCGTTCTCTTTTATAGCCAAAAAGAAATACAAAATACTAACTAACGATTACAGAACAATAGGCACATTTACCTTCACCATTCTCGAGGAAATTGCAAGTTGTCGATGATAAGACATGGCGTACTAGATTTTAACACAAAATATAGGTTATTACGTGTTGAGAGAGTGAATGTAGGTGTTGAGCAATATTTCGTAATGTAAATTGCATACAACCTGTCTTTAAAGGTCGACCATATAAACCGTGATATGCTTGTAAAGGTAGAAATGTGAACATCTTAATTTGAGACCTGAATTATTTCAAGGAAAGATTTTTCCTATAGTCTGGCAACACCGGCAAGGGGGTTGTTATTACTGCAAAAGTAATGCATCTTAGTGGGGAAAAGTGAGACTGCGAAAAGGGGGAGAAAATTTATTTACTGGATCAAACTGGAGAAAAGGACCAAAAACATCTCGCCACTTGAATGTAATTTTCCAAGAAAAAATCAAATTTGCAATTAGCAATCTTTCAACGGGCTTTTATTGAATTCCATATGTAAGATTTTTGTTATTGCAACAGCAGATAATAATAAAACTTAATTAAATAAAATGTGCAACATAATAAGCTTGCATAAGTGCAAAAAGTACTAATAGGCATGATCATCATAATATTTTATTATTTTGTAAGAAAGTAAAACCACTTGCGGTTACTTAAGAGACTGGCACGAAGTTCGTTAAGGCATAATGAGCAATAAATTTTTTGCAGATTTGACTTTTACTTATTTCAAACAGTTTGTTGAAATAGACACCAAAATTCAAAGTAAAAAAATAATCATATTTCCGTTAGGTACGATTTAGGTCACAAAGTGAAACGGAAGAAGTTCTGACATCGTGTTGGTCAGGTGAAGATATTCGCTGAATTTTGACTGCGTGTTGAAATGCAAAGTTGCACCATAATGAAGGTATTTTGGCGCCCGAACATTTATATTATTGTGTCATAATCAAATCTATTTTAAATTGATGATGAATCAGTATTACCCCCCAAATTTGTGCAAACAATTACTCGAACTTTCCGCAAATTCTTCCAAATTTCCCACAAATTCCTCTAAATTCCCTGCAAATTCCTCTTAACTGTTCGCAAATTCCCTGCAGATGCCTGTTACAACAAATTCCCTAAAAATCCCTAAAATTGTTCCTTCATGATAAATGTATTTTTCTATTTTTATTACGCTCAGTGTTAAAACCAATAAATTTTCTCAATTTCTCATACATTCCTCCAATTTCCCTTAAATTCTTTCAAATTCCCCACACATTCCTCTGAATTCCCTACAGTTTCCGCAAAAAATTTGTTTGCCCCTTGGGACCAACCTACTAGACACATAGAGAGTGATGAGACGAATTAGCTTGTACCCGGTTTAGACGAATTGAGCCGAAGATGCGCGAATTTTAATAACATGCAGAGACGATCAATGATCCTCCAGTGAAATGGGTACATATCAGTCAACTGGTTCCATTGGAACCTACGTGTCTATCATAGGGAAATTAATAAAAAAATGGATGTGGGTCATCAATGACGTCGAAATTATTGCCAATTGCAGTTTGTAAGAAATTAAAATTCGTTTTAAACTCGGAGCGCATTTTCTCTTTTGTTTAACCCTAGTTAAAAAGAGATAGAATGCTGTCGGATCATATAACCGAATCTGCTGATAAAATGGAATTAAGGTTGGCACTCGTGGGTAATGCTGCCAAATGTTGCCTTCTGCTCGGCCTTCTGCAAATGTTCGGTTATTGATTCTAATAATTTGGGGTTTGTTGTCAGTTTTTAACGAGTCGGGGATTGAGTTGACATATAATTTAAGTATACTTGATATAAAATTGTATTAATGGAATTTCGTTTTTTTTTGGTATTAGTGATTCTTATCAATTTATTGATAGAAATGTAACCTGGGAAAGTGACAAACTTTACTACATTCTGTCCATAGCTTCAGACCCTATATCTCTCTAATAGATGGCGACACCATTCAGTTAGATTTCTCTCTAATAGATGGCAAAACTGTAATTTTAGTTGGGATGCTCATTATTAGGAAGCATTTGTAAGTCAGTATTATTACAGTGTCCAAATATACCTTTACATACAGTGGTGACAATAGAGATCCCGCCGCCATTTTGTGACCTACCTGTTGCTTATTTTAAATATGAATAGGTATATAGGATTTAAATAAACATATCAGACATATCTATCATAAAAAATTGAAAACAACGTATTTGATGACTAGTATTAGCTACATCAAATACGTTGTCTTCGATGTTTTATGATGGATGTTCACCTAAATCCTATACCTATATTCATATTTCAAATTAGCAAGAGGTGGGGCACAAAATGGCGGCGTTTTCAATGGTTTAATAAAGTCACTGTAAGTATTATTATTGACTTTTTGATAAATGATACTTAATATTTCTATTAACAAACATAAAATTGATTATTAATAAACTCTGTTTACTGTGGCTTCTTGTATGGAAGTGGAACAATGGGTACATTCAGGCGGTCCCAGCGGCTAAGCTCAGCCACTCAGCGGGGACTTTATTCTCGAAACCAAGGAACAGCGTTCTCATAACAACGTTTGCTCTGTCATTGTCAGTGTTATGCCGGACGACAAAGACAGAACCTTCGTTCTCATGAAAACACGGCTCCCCTTTTCCGAGAATAAAGTTCCCGCTGAGTGGCTGAACTAAGCCGCTGGCACAGGTCTATAAACCTAGCACTCCCAAGGTGGAAAAAAACTTCGGGAACTATATAATAATTAGGTGCTTTTTAGGTGCTAATTAGGGCTTCTAATTAAAAATTAGGTGCTCCTAAACTAAGGGACTGCTAGGTTTATAAAAGCTAGCAGTCCCCTATAGTAAAAAATATTTTTTCAAATTTTTTCATTGTATCAGAATTAGGTGCTTTTTAGGTGCTCCTAAATAGTCCAAGAAAAAATAGAATTGATTAATTATTAACTGAGTTACAATTTTTTTTTTAATTATTAGGGGTCTGCTGGCTTTACGTTTACATGTTGGTGTGTCAGAATGGCAAAAAAACTTCGGGATCTATATAATAATTAGGTGCTTTTTAGGTGCTAATTAGGGCCTCTAATTGAAAATTAGGTGCTCCTTTAGTTTTCGAGAAAATCAAGAAAATCTAAGGGACCGCTAGATTTATGAATGCTAGCAGTCCCCTATAGTAAAAAATTTTCTTGAAATTTTTGATTTTCTCAAAAACTAAAGGAGCACCTAATTTTTAATTAGAGGCCCTAATTAGCACCTAATTATTAAATAGTTCCCGAAGTTTTTTTCCACCTTGGGACTGCTAGGTTTATAGACCTCGCTGGCACCGCCTGAATGACCCAATGATTTTTTGTGTGCTAGCAACAAGTTTTTAATAGCTTTGTTCCAACCCAGTAGGGAACCGTACATTTCACCGTCAGGATTCTGCGCAAAACGTAAAATTTGTGAGTAGAATCCGAAATTCATATACAAAGTAGTTCCGAAACCGTTTTTGAGACGTTTTCTGGCGGGTTGGAACAAACCTGTAGAGAAAGTTTAAGCAGTGTTGCCAACTTTTTGAAAATATAAATTCTTCAGATATTTTTCTAGCTTACACAATATTGCTACAATGTTCTGAGTTGGCAACACTGAAAATTCAAATTTGACCGTAATTACCGGATTCTTGAGGGCCTCTAGGAAAAACATCACATCAAACTCCTCAAGAGCCGATAATAATAAAAATTTGGATCAAAAGTCAAATTTGGAACACTATACTATTTTCAATTCCAAGTGGCAGTAACGTAAACAACTGGTTATTTTCAGATTAGGTAAGCAGGACCGAAGTAACCCAATGCTGTACTGGACATTATAATAATTGTTTGAGGAAGATTTTGGATTACTCTATGTCATCAAAAACCAAACGTCATGAACTGCCACAAGCAAGTTTTTTTCCCCAGAATCTTCAACTGAATATAATCCTGCATTCCGCGCATGCGCACTGGTCCTTGTAGGCGTATTAACCCATAGGAAAACTGTATTACTAGCAGGTATTTGTTTAAATGTCATTTACTGCCGCTCGGATTCGAAAATAGTTTACCTACATGGTTGTTATTGTGAACTATTGAAAAATTCAGTTATTATTCCCGGCTCTTGATACAAATCAAGAGTCGAGAATAATCAAACATTGAATAAAATCAGCAAAGCGAATCAATTCTGATTGGATTTTGAAACTTACCATTGACATTAAAGAATCAAACGTCGGATTTAGTGTAGCAACGTTCTGGACTGTACTACACTATCTTCAAATCCAGTAACGTGAATAAATGGTCATTTTCAGATCAGGTAGGCAGGACCGAACTATGACAATGGCCATTATTTCGTCTTATTTTGATAGCGGTTGAATTGTATTGAAAACCAAAAATTATGAAGCTTCAATACCAACTGAATACAATCCTGTCCTTCGCGCTTGCGCACAGGTCTTTATAGGCACATTAACCAATAGGAAGGCTGGATTACCAGCAGAACACCAATAAAAACATGTATTTTAGATAAATATGGATATATTAATGGATGTCCTGAAATTAGTTCGACTTAAGACGTTTTTAAAAGATCTATTTTCGACATCTAAATGTTGTTTGTAACTGTGTTATTTTTGCATTATTGGAGGTTTTTGGATATTTAAAAGACGTCCAGTGGTCGTTCTAAAAGACGTATTTTTTCAAACGTTTGTATTGAGGCCTTTTCAAAACGTCTGATTTCGACGTGTATGTGACGTTTGAAGTTATGACATTTACGTCTGTTGGATGTTCTCCTCAGTTACTTTAACGGACGTTTTTGAAACATTCCAACGTTTCTGAGACGTTTTTCAAATGTTTCTGTGCTATTAGGGTATTAAAAACAATAATAATTGTTATTTATTAGAAAAGTATGGCACCAAAAATCAATCATTACAGTGCTGCCAGATTACTCTTGTAACTTCAGTTGGAGGGTTGAAAAGATACTTGAAATTAAGCCTAAAATTAAAGATTTTTTTAGTTTTCAAAGGCTCAATTTTCCTTCATAGGAAATCATCTGTTAATCAGACAGTTTTTCAATCCACTTGCTAGAAAGGAAACGATGGATTGAGCGAGGAGGTGGAAATCTTCTATTCTACGGGATAGAGAATATATAGATCTCTTAGAGATCTGGGAGGTCTGTGGAAATTCATGGATATACGTGAAGATCCAAGAACTTTGGTTGCAGTCCAGAGGAGATACAAGGAGATCCATGGAAATCCAAATGATTTGCATGGAGATCCAAGAATATGCTATGTAGATCTAAAATATCCATGGAGATCTATGGAGTTACAACTATGTTCGCAAGCAGACCCATTGGAGATACGTGGAGATCCGGTGGAAATACGTGGAGATCCAAGAACTTCGACAGCAGTCGTGTAGAATCGGAACAGCGTTTTTTCGTGCGCATATCATTTTAACTATGGTACCATGGTTAATAATGTATAGTATATGGAGGACCAGAGGAAATACAGATATGAGAGGATCCATGGAAATTCAAATGATTCCTATTACCCCAGGGAAATTAGACCAAAAAAAGGGCCATCTGCAGAATGAGGCCGAAAAAGCTGAATTTTTGCAAAGACCTTTGCACAAAAAAATCGAATATGCCTACCCTTGTGTGTCTTGAGATATCGAAGGTCAAAGGTCACGAAAATCTGTTTTTTTGCGAAAATCTCGCTTTCAGTGCATCTGATGTCGAAGAACCTAAAACAAAACTTACGTAAAGTAGTATTTTCTACAAAATTGTTCATATACATTTTTCTGTACGACCAGCCGTTTTCGGAATATAGCGTGATAAAGCGGGAGGCGCATTCAAAATAGGTGATACTGTATTATACAGGCTGTCCCCGTTCAACTGGACAAAAATGCTAGGGTATATAGAGGAACCATAGAGAAGTAATTTGAGATAGGACACCGATGGTCAGAAGTGCGTCGTTTCCAAAATACAGGGTGTTGAAATTTAAACAACCCCCATTTCATATCACCTGAAGGGCTAATGCTAGGCTGTTCAAATTTTCAGGGATTATTGATGTAGGAATGATATTTAAAAATTCGTATAATGCACCCCCATTTTCTACCTGGAACCATCCAAAAAAAAATAATAATAAGAAATAAAATTTGAAAAAAAAGCAATTTGTTCCAAATTTTATTTTTTTTTGGGGTGGTTCCAGGTAGAAAATGGGGGTGCATTATACGAATTTTTAAATATCATTCCTACATCAATAATCCCTGGTAATTTGAACAGCCTAGCATTAGCCCTTTAGATGATATGAGAGGGGGTTGTTTAAATTTCAACATCCTGTATTTTGGAAACGACGCACTTCCAACCATTGGTGTCCTATCTCAAATTACTTCTCTATGGTTCCTTTATATACCCTAGCATTTTTGACCAGTTGAACGGGGACACCTTAATACAGTATCACCTATTTTGAATGCGCGCTCCTGCTTTATCACGCTATATTTCGAAAACGGTTGGTCGTACAAAAAAAATGTATATGAACAATTTTGTAGAAAATACTATTTTACGTAAGTTTTGTTATGAGTTTTTTGACGTCAGATGCACTGGAAGCGAGATTTTCGCAAAAAACAGATTTTCGTGACATTTGACCTTTGATATCTCAAGACACACAAGGGTAGGCATATTCGATTTTCTTGTGCTTCATTAAAACATCAAAACTAAGGTCTCTGCAAAAATTCAGCTTGCTCGGCCTCATTCCGCAGAGGAAGTCTAATTTCCCTGGGGTATATGGAGATCCAAAGAAAGCCTGGAAGTCCCAGGATATCCATGGAGTTCCAAGAAGATCTTTATAAATGGAGATTTTTTTGTCCTAAAGTTTAGTTATTTCTTCCAAATGGACCTTCTCTTGTGTAGATTTAGTTTAAAAGAAATATCTATTTTTGTCACCTAAAATGAATTTCTGTAAAAAAAGATGTATGTTACCAGTGACTGCATTTCATCAAAATCCGAAAAAGGCACTGATGAATCTATACATTTTTAAACATTTGAAATTTCTCTAAAGACAGATGGGTAGGGGAGGGAAAGGTATATTTTTATGAGAAAACTCTATTTGAATTGTCGAAATTCCGTTAAAAACCCCCTAATCTGCAACGATTCCAAACTAAGTATAAATTGTTTCAAAGACTCCTCAAACTGAATACCAAATTTGGTTTAAATCAGAGGAGGTTTACAGTTTTGAACGAGGTTTTGAACCAATTCCACTATTAATTTTGTATTACAAAAATGACGTCGAATTAAAAGCGAATAATCCAATGAACTTTTGGAAATTAGAAGCAATTTACGACCAAGGTTGAATATTGCGATGTTAATTGAATTTTTTAAGTCGTCATTATCCATCTGGAATCATTCAAATTTGAATCCACAATTTTGTTGAAATTATTCCATATCTGCCTTCATAATAGACAAAGATAACAAAAATGATGAGTACCACAGCCTCTGTGTTCTATACCATCGCCGGCAAAAGTGCATTGGGTTCCCTGTTGAAAAACTGGTTCTTCATTCAGGCGAACCTTGAAACCAGCCTCGTCCTTCTATTCCTCGCTTGTTCTCTGTCTAGTTCGCTAGCCTGCATCATCAACCATCGACTTTTTTTTTTTTTTTAATTTTTTTCGTCGGTTTATACCAAAAAATCGTGCGTTCTAAGCAGGAGGTCACGCACGAAAAATAAAGTGGATCAGCTCGAAGCGGTCGGCGTCACTTTACAAATGCGGTCCTTCGAGCCGGATCGTTGTTTTTGAAATTCGTTAGGCGCGCAGGTCCGGAATTGAAACCAGAGTGCATCGGGTCCGTGGTGACGTCGAAATTTGTTTTTGAACTACTGTTTTTTTACGTCACACTTTAATATTGATTAGTGTCACATACCTTTGTTCACTTATCGGACAAAGGAAATATGATGGGTTTTTGCAAAATAATCTCTAACAAAATTGCATTGACATTTAATACGTTCAATGCACCCATCATGCATTAACAAAAGATGACTATGTACTTAAAAAACAATTCGGAAACGATGTTTATGACTTTATTATCGCTTTGTAGTATTATTTTTGAAGAATAATAATGATTGTCGTTTAATCGTTATAATCCCATTAGGCTGGTATTTATTGAATACACAAGACTATATGGATTTAAGGACATTTTAATAGATCGTGTTCCAGGGGAGTTGATTGATATAAACACAATGGAATAATGTGATTTTTATTATTTCGGTCTTATTTGTATGTTGTTGAACTTTAAGTACTTATTCCCGGAACACATTCTATTAGCTTGATGGAAGTTTGGCACAAAAATAATTTTTACCTGGTAATGACGCGGCACCTTTATTAAAATATCTCATTTACTGAATTTGTCTTTAAAAGATTCTCACAAACTTACTTAGAAATATAGGTACGGTTTATTGAAGCAACCTCGGAAGTAAGAATTTACGCGTAAATTACAAAAGTCCTTCGACTTTTGTTTGCAAATGAAGCAAGTTCCGTGTATAGATATAAAAGACGCAAGGCAAGTCGTATGTTGTCGCCGATTGGTACTGCGTAGTAGCAGTAGTAGCACTATTGAAAGTTTTGCCGGCCGGCATTTTTATCTTGCCTACTATTTAATTAGCCGGCGTAAATAAAACTTGGTACTCACCTCAGTATTAATCGGATGAATCCTGATGATCACTTCATCCGTTTCCAAGTGATGGTTCATAACTTGACCGCAAATTTCGCGTCCGTTAAATGTGACGAAGCATTTTTGTTGCGGTACAAGTTCGGTGCCCAAAACCGATTGAAAACCTGGACCGATCAGTTCGGATTCCAAAAATTCGGCCGTGGTACTGCCCAGGTTTCCTTGTCTCGAATCGAATCGTACCGTGTATTTGGTATTCGGAGTGAGATTGATACAGTTGCTATTGTATTCTAGCGACGAGGCTGGAGTTTTGACTGCTTGGATAACTCCCGAGTAGTACTTGCCGTCTTCTCCGGGAGCACACACGCGCGTACCGATTATCGAACGCTTGGCTATTCTTTTGCCAGTCGACATTTTTTAATTATTAACACACAAGTCAAAAAAAAAAATTGGTAAAATAGTTTTTTCACAAGAAAACGTGGTCGTCGAAATACAGTCTTCTGACCAATAGTTTTTGCACGGATTGTTGCTGGGGACTAAAACACTCTACAGACACGTCCAGGACCAATTCTATGATTTTGTTATCGTATGATATGCACATACTTTATGTTAGAAGCCGGTACCGGTATTCGGTGTAGAACGCGCCAGCTAACAGGCTGAACAACAACTGATGCAGCGGCGGACGGTCGGCTGTTGTCGGAGCGAATTTGGAACCGGCCGGCACGATAACCATGCTGTAACAGAACGTAACAGCTGATCGTTGCGTTGCGCTCTGTCTTTGTCCTTCCATAGTCCGGACGGTGGGACAACGGCTCGGTAAATGGACAAAAGTCGTTTTAGAAATACGTATCTGGGCCGGTATTCTCGTTCTCGAAAACGCTCACCCCTTTTCAGTCGCTCGGCACTTCCAATGTAAATTTACATTAAAAGTGCCGAGCGACTAAAAAGCGGTGAGCGTTTTCGGGAACAAGAATACCGGCCCTGGTCCTGCTTGGAAACTTGACTCATTCACCCTTGTAAAATTTCATTGTAACTGAATACGAACATTTTAAAAACGATAAAACATGCTTTTCAAAGGTTTTTTACAACATCCTCTGGACGTCCTTTAATGTATCCAAAGATTGCCCAATAAACTTTTTTATGGTGCAAATGTCATCCAATAACAAATACACCCTTGCAAACAACATATTATGTATAGACGTCGAGCATGGATGTTTTGAAAACATCATAAATTGGGCTTTATTTCCGGACGTCCATTAGGTAATATTATCCATATTTGCAAAATAAAAAAATTAAATCAAACCCTAAATTTTTTTTGTCATATGTAAAAGACCTTAAGGATCATCCAGATGTTCTTCAGGAAATGATTTCTGATGGCAAAACGTACACTTGGACCGCAAAACATTGCTAACGGCTTTGCTGATTTTGTAAATCAGTTTTCATTGATGATGCTGACGTAACTTGCAGTAAATTTCCTGTAAAGTCGGTGGCCATTCAATTTGGATATAGAAAATTAACAATGACAAATCAGAATCAAGAGATGTTTCCTTTTTGAACATTTCACACTTGGTTTCTGTAATTGGTAAAGCATTAATTATCATACCAACATGTGCATTTACTTCTTTATCTAAATCATCATTTTCAACAATATCAGTCTTTAAAAAGTTCCTAGAAAGGGCATAAGCTAACAATAAATCTTTACCAGGTTTATATGGCTGTGAGCGCAACCTAAGCCTCTGTAATCTCAATGGTGTGTCATTCAATGACTTTTTAAATATATTTTCCGAAGGCTTATGATCACTTTCAACCACCACTACTTTCCCATAAACATATTAGTGGAATTTCTCACATCCGTACACTATCGCCAATAATTCTTTTTCAATCTGAGCCCATGCCTTCTGAGTAGCAGTCAATGCTCGAGAGGCATAGGCTACAGGCAAATTATTCTGTAACACCACAGCTCCCAAGCCTTGGCTGCTGTTATCAACTGACAAAACAACCTCTGTATTGACATCATAATATTTTAGTACGGGTGCACATGTGAGCATTTGTTTATATTTCTCAAAATCAGATGTTTCTTTATCAGACCAAATAAACTCTACATCTTACTCAAGCAGTTGTCTCATCGAGCTGGTAAGGGTAACATCCGCCAAATTGGGCAAAAACTTAGATACATAAGTAACCATTCCTAGCAAAATCTATAGTTCTTTTTTGTTTTTTGGATTGTTTAATTGCAAAATAGCACTCACCTTTTCTTTATCAGGACGTATTTCATTTTTTGTAAACACATGACCTATATAACGTAGGTACTTCACTTAACCCGAATTTACACTTGAGTCGATTGAAACGAACATTGGCACATTTAGCTCTGTCTAAAACTGCTCCCAGTCTTTTGGCGTGTTCTTTATTTGCTGCCCAAACTATAAAATCATCTATGTAAATTTCCACTACTGGAAGTCCATCAAAAATATTCTTGAATGTACGATGAAAAACTTCCGGTGCAGAGCACAGTCCATAAGGCATTCTCCTATAACAAAATCGCCCATACCACGCAGCATTGAATGTTGTAATTATTTCACTTTCTTCATGCAACTTGATCTGATAAAAGCCCTTATTGCCAGTCCAGTATTGAAAAAATATTTGCCCCTTCCATCTTGGATGCAATTTCCTCAAAAGTTGGAAGCTGATGCCACTCACGTACTACGGCTTCATTCAGATTTTGTGGGTCTAAACAAATTCGAAGACTATTGTCTGGCTTTTATACAATGACCATAGAAGTGCACCACTCAGTTCGTTCAGTCACTTTTTTCGAAACACCCATTTTCTCCATTTTATCTAGCTCACTTTCAACTGACTGCTGAAGGCTGATTGCAATTTTTCTTGGAGGTTCTACAACTGGCCTTTTTCTTCAACTGAATTTTATATGAATTTGTCAATTCACCAATGCCTTGAAAAATATGGTCGTATTTTTTTACTAGACTATCGATCACATATTTGTCTTCCTGTTCTACCGATCCTACTCTCTTTAACAGATTAAACATCTCAATAAATGGAAGACCAATTATGCATGGAACATTAAAGTTGACTACAATAAACACTACATTGTGTTTTTTATTATTAGTTTCACAGATAAGTGTAGTTTGTCCATAAACACCCATTAAAGAGCCTTCATAGTTCAATAGCTTTTTATGGGATGACTGAACTTCAGCATTAAGTTCTTTAGCAGTTCTCAAGTTCAAAACATTAACATCAGCACCAGTGTCCATTTTGAAACAAATTTCCTTATTATTGACCATTACTTTTTGCATCCAGCCAACTAAACCTACTTGTCCTACTTTCTGAACTGTGCTTATAAACATTTCCTGCTCTTCATCATCAGCTTCTACTGAATATACATTTTGAGTCATGTTTCATTTTCCACGACAGTAGGTACTTTTGAAAATGACCAAACTTGTCACCTGTTTTACATTGTCTTCTATATGCCCACTTTGATTTCGGGCTTCGTATTGATCTTTTTGTGAAGTAAACTCTCTGTATTGTCCTGATTTTTGTGCTTTCTTCACAATATTAACATTTGTCTCAATTTCCAGCTTTTTTTATTGAAGTTCAGCTAACTCCGACGCTCTACAGATATTCACACATTTTGTCAATTCTAATTGAGGCTCTCTTAGCAAACTATTTTTCACTTTAGTGTCTTCTATTCCATATACAATCCTATCTCTAACCAAACTATCTCGCAGATCTCCGAAATTACAATTTTGACTTAGTTTTCTTAAGTCAGTCACAAACATATCAACACTTTCACCTTGTAACTGCTTTAGTATGAAATAGGTGTCAATTAACAGTCTCATTTTCTTTTGGTTTGAAATGTACTTCAAAATGATGTAATAATTTTTGCCAGTCTTTCTTATCATCATCAGGTATCTCTAGTGTGTCATAGATTTCTAGTACTTCAGCTCCAATTGTATGTAGCAAAATAGCAGCTTTCCTTTCAGCTGTTACCTTTGTATTATCTTTCAAACCAGAGGCATCCATATAAATGTTAAATTGCTGTTTCCATTTTTTAAAATTTGTGGGATATCACTCTCAAGAGACATTTCTTAGGGTTGTCGTAAAGTTTCCATCTTATTTTAATTAGGAAACGTGGGGCTAAGAACGAATTTGACTTTACTTTCTTTACGACGAAATACTCACGTATTTTGTAAAAAATTCTTCTTCATAACTTATCCTGTCCGCAGCGCCATGTAAGGTTCGGACATTTGGAATAAACGAAATATATAGTTTCAGTTTCAAAGATTTATTTCAAGCTGAACTGAACTCATTCCGTCACTATATCTGTCACCCCTGCTCTGTCATACCACATATTACTGGTAACTACCTGACAAAGGTTATAATCACTGGTTTATTTTTCAAGTTATTAGGATATATATGAATATTTGGAACTTAAATCTAGAATATCTGTCATTTTATTCATTGAATTTTTTTCCTTATTAATCTTTAGTTAATCTGGTGTACGTAAGCATTTGCATCAGATAGCAAATCATTTGATACGGATTCATATTGTTCTTTTGTAATAATGATTGTATAACGCAGCAAACATTGATTATTGACGTTATGTATAACTTTTGAGTAACAAGTAATATAACATAGCGAACAGGTTAACTATAGGTACTTCACGCAGCTGGTGGAAGATATTACTGTAGAACATTTCATTGTTTACATTATATTAATATAATATTAGTTGTTACAGAATCATTATATAACGCCTTATTAACCTTAGCAAAGACGTTACAATATAATTAGGCTCTCCAAACTACGTGATTTTTCAATACGGCGACTGTGGAAAATTTGACATTTGTTTGTTTATCTTGAGCTTATTTGGAATATTTTCAAGCTAACTACAGTTTACTTTGCTATAATATAGTTTTCGAGATGCAGAGTGAATATTTATATTTGAAGACTTGAATCAGGAAAATAGGGATGTGGGCGAACGGTTAGTTTGAAAAAATGTCCAGTTGACATTTTGACCCAAAATTTTCACATCAATGAGGAAATGAAGGCGTACAAAATCTTAGATTCTTACAAGTAGGTTTAGTCACAAAACAACCACACAATACATTTTTTAAAAAGCTTTAAATTCTGTACTGTCATATACGGAATAATGAACTTCCGCCCCGCATCTAGATTATTCGCTTCTTCTGCAGTTGGAACATTTTCTAAATAAAGACATCTTAACACAGACTTAGTATTGTTCATAAACTATTGTTTGAATTTAATCCATTTCGGTTAAACTTAATCCCCGGTTAATTCCTAAGTTGGTTTCGAATGAAAACTTATGAAAAACTGAAAACGAGAATCAGTTTTGCTGTAAAATTAACCGTTTAGGTTTCAGTATCAAATTTACTGCGAGTAAAATTTTGTCCACCTTCTAGAAAATTCAGCCCACAGTGCGCTAAACCCAGAGTGAGACAAACTCCTCCGACCGTTTTGCGCACTCATGTAGCGGACCCCGGACACAGCTGATGAGGACAACAAAGCCACGTGACCCTCCGAGCTTCGCGCCGATTGGCCCGGAGCGCGTTGACCTACATCGGCCCCTTGTCCGTTCGGGAGAGGGAGAAAAAGGTCATACACGACTAAACGAAGGGGATCCGGCCCAAGCACAATCTTTTGCTGCTTTTTTTTTTGTTTCAGAGAAAAATCCTGTGTTCTGTAATTTTTGTTACAATTGAAGTTTAAAAGATTTATCCGGTTCGAAGGACCACGAAATACTCAATAAATACTAATGCAAATTAGTCGAGTCTTCTGCTCTAGAAAAATTCCGCATGGCTCATAATGTCGACAGTGTCATTCGTGTCAGTTTTTTTTTTTAGGACAGCAAATCAGGTGGTACCTACCAGCTTAAAAACCTCAAGGAGTATTTTTGGTACTACTTTGTGTAAATCAAATTGGGATTTAAAACAAAACAAAAAAATCAAATGTGATTTCCGAAAGACAATACAAAACGTTCTATAGAATCCCAGAATATTATCTCTGTACCCATACAGAGTTTCTTTAGAAAGTTAGAGGATTTTGAAATTGAAAAATGATTATATTTTTCAATCGGTATAAAATTTTGTCTACTCGCCGGCTCCCGCCTAATAATGTTTTAGTCCAGAAAAATCGCAATTATTCTACATGTCTTCGGTAGTGGGTATAATATTATTAATTCATTCATATTCATACATTTTATTCTAAAAATAAATACTTAATATCACATTTTTTTATGTCTTAATCCCTAATCTTTGGCTATTTTACTAACGTACTTAGTAATGACTATTATAATAGTGTATATTATGTAACACAGGTGTTTATGCTACACATTTTAATTTGTGGTTTGGCCTACCGGCCACTGATGTCTTTCTTCAATCCTTCGAAGGAAGGTGTTACTTGTGGAAACCGCCTCAGAATAGCAACACTTGTTCTTCAGGACCTGCAGCTCTTTTTTCCCCACTCCCAGTCTGGTCATCTTAGAGCAGAACTCTTTATGAGCCTCTGCCTCAACAAGTTCCCCAAAGCTTCTGGGGGTGTTCATTGTCGGCATCTGTAAAGATTTTCCAGTCCGGTAATCTGGTTAAGGTCTCTCTGGATGATCTTCCTGTTGGCATAGTCCACTTTTTGCGTCGAATTGACCGAGTATCTAATTTTCTTGAGCTTTTCTTGTTCTCTAAGGTTTTGTATATGGGACACTGCTACCTGAAATACAGAGATCTCACTTGGGTTTGTCGCTTTACCCATGATATCTGGTTTATTGTGATATAATTTCTTCTCCATACACTAAATTATTCTGAGATTTGAAGCTGAAATCTATGAAAAAAGGCACTCAGAAAAATTGAAAAATGATAAATTTACCCCAAATTGCTTAACGCGATTTTACTTCTGGAACTATAAGTTCAAATAAGCTGAACTTTTCAGGAATTGTAGTCCTCTACTGGTATAAGAATCTGTGAAAATTTCAGCTTTCTATCTTTAATAGAAAAAAAGTTATGAAATTTCAAACTTTTTTATGTTGAGATTTTATGTCTAATTGATCATTCGGGACCCCCCAAACTCCATAGGTACACTAAATTATTCTGAGATTGGAAGCCGGAATCTATGAAAAAATACACTCAGAAAAATTGAAAAATGATAAATTTACCTCAAATTACTTAACGCGATTTAATTCCTGGGACTATAAGTCCAAATAAGCTGCAATTTTCAGGGATTGTAGTCCTCTACTGAAATAAGAATCGCTGAAAATTTCAGCTTTATATCTTTAATAGAAAAAAAGTTATGACCTTCCAAAATCTAAATCATAAGGTAGGTACCTACCTAAAGTACTAAACAGATAAAATTCCAATTTTTTTTGTTGTTGAGATTTTGTGTCCTAATGGTCATTTGGGATCCCACAAACTCCATACATTAATTTATTCTCAGATTTGATGCCAAAATCTATGAAAAAACCACTCAGAAAAATTTAAAAATGGATAAATCACCCCACATTGCTTAACACGATTTTATCTCAGGAACTATAAGTCCGAATGAATTGAAATTTTCAGGGATTATAGACCTCTACTGGAATAAGAATCGCTGAAAATTTCAACTCCAGATCTTTAATAGGAAAAATGTTATGACCTTCAAAAGTTTTTCAAAATCTAAATCATAAGATTTTTCAATAAAAAAATATCAAAGGGGTAAGTATGTATGTAATGCTGAATTTGATGTCGATTATTTGAATAACCGAATATCTATGAATTATTATAAATTATTCGATAAAATCGTCTTTTCCGATTAATTCTTTGGTCGAATAGTCGAATCATTGATTTAAGGCCAATCAGTCAAAATACTCTCCTTCTCATGCGGGAAAGTCGAAATTGCCTACAATTTGTTATAGGTAATAATACAGCCAGTACCAAAGATTTTAAATTTTATTTTTGTTTGTAACTGTCTAATATTAATGTCCTGTTTGCTACCAAAGCTAAACCAAAGAACGAAGTCAAGCAACATTATGTTCCTTATGTAGGTATATAGCATTCTATTTAGTAACAGTGGAGAAGTAACTTGGATGTAAGTAATACCTATTGTAATCTAATTTACCTTGTTCAATGTTATTTATATGGTATTTATTTATTTGATTTTTAATTGTTAATGTTATTTACGTAACCCGACGATTATTTCTTCATTTTTATAAAATTACTTTTTAATTTTTAAATTTATCATGCTGTTGTATTAGCAAAGGTGGGCACAGTTAATCGAAAAGTTAACTTCGCTAATCGTTAAATTTTTGAGAATATAACGCAAGTTAAAGTTATCCGTTAAGAGTTAAATCATCGGAAAGTTATACTGATGTTTGAAGCTAATTATAAGTAATAGATAATTGAAATAGAATAGGCTGGGCTAGGGTATCGGGTATAGTATTTTTAATACCTATTTGGAAGTACCAGTCGTTTTAGTGATTTGTTGGTAATTGATGAACAAGGATGGTGTGATTCCAAATGGGTATTAAAAATATTATACCTACACTCCTACACAGGTGAATATGAATAAATAAAACAAAAAGTATCTAGATCTAAAAAGCGGCACTTTCTCCAATTTAGGTAGCTGATTTATTTACCATTCACCTCTGCATAAAAACAATGCAGAGTAGACAACTCCACAGCCCAACAATACGCCTCAGCTCACAGCCTACCTAACAACAGATCAACTAAGGGCTTGCGCATCGATCTCACTGTACGGAATCGGGTTTGGAGTCATTCCAGAACAGTTCCAAACTGCGTAGTGTAGCGAACAGAAATTTTTCTACGCCTGTGCGAACTGTCTCGATTGACCTTGACGCGCAAATCAAGCAAACAAAATGACGTCATTTACGAACGTAACGGACTAAGGGCGGGTATTATAAAACTCCTTTGACAGTTAACTTGAAGTTAACTTTTTGAATTACATGTAATTCTAGAAGTTAACTTTAAGTTAACTCTCAAAGTAGTTTTATAATACCCACCCTAAAGTTAACGGAAGTCCAATGTAACGGAAGTTAAGAAAACCGTTAATATTTTTTTAGGTTAACTTAAAAGCTAAATTTAAGCAATTCTTTTAACTTCGTTATTCGTTAATTAACGGATAACGGATTAACGGTTTTCTGCCCAGCTTTGTGTATCAGTATACAGTTTTACTACTTATTACAATTACACTGTTCACTATGTAATAATCCATGATGTTAGACTCATGAATATCCTGTTTTTAGTGCCCTGAGGATGGCCTTATTTAGGCAAAATACACATTATCTTCTTCAACGCCGTTCATTTTTTACCTTAATCCAACCTTTTTTCAAAAAAAAACAACCGGAATTGCCTACAATTTAAAAATACTAGTGCATTAAAGAGATACCTACCTACATATTTCAAAAATTATATATTTTTTTTGAAGTCGAGAACCCATCATGCATAATAATATCCATATCCAGCGAGATAACTAACTAATTAAGGAATATACAGGGGGGGCAAAACGGCCGAGCAAGTCTGAAATAATTTAAACCGCATTCGCCCCAAATTGAGCCCCCAGGGGATGGTTCTCGAATATTTTATTAAGGGCTTGGAGGGTTTCCAGGATATGAGCAGGATCTTGATTAGGACGAAATTGTCACATAAATTGAGATAATGGAGAGGACATTGATCTTTTGGGGTGTACGTAATACAGCGCAAAGAAGCTCTATACGATTCCAATTTGTAATCAATCACTTATCGGCCACCGTTAACCGCCAGACTTTGTAGTTATCGTTTTGTTCACACAGAAGCCCCAAGTAAATACAAGATTAGAAATCACAAAATTAATAAAGACAAAGCGTTTCTTTTAAACCAAGATAATAAAGCTATCCGCCACATTTATAATATAATGGGTAAACACTTTTAATGTGTGATAATTATTTTTTGAAACAGTGGGTTTTCATCTTAATAGGCTTTAATACGAGATTGTTTAATGCAAGAATTTTACACTTAAATAAACAACTCTTTTTATCTTTTGGCCCACCCGCTATATTTTTAGATAGACAATTTGGGACGACATGGCAACTGTGACCCCAATACGCAATCGATGTCAGCGTATTATAATAAATCTATAATAGGAGTGTATGTTTGCATTAAAAAATATTAGAAGGTGAACTACTGTATTGAGGAAGTTTGAGGAAATATGTATCTTATTTACCTACACACAAGGTTTTAAGAGAAAGTGTCAAATAATCACAATCTTATAAGGAGGATTCTGCTTAAATGATAAAAAGTTACAACGAAGAAGGCTTTGGTGTCGATACGATATTTTTCCAAAGTGTCTTTCTTACTTCTTTTTTATACCGGGTGCCCACGAGATTACTTTCCGGCTGCCATTTTTTATTTGTTCGTCGATATCAACGAAATTTGGTAGGGTTGATATTCTAACCAAACGCCAATTTTATGCATTTATGGCAACTTTTTCCGACTTCCGGTTTCACCGGAAATTACCGAAACTTTTGATTTTCAAATAGCACACCCTGTATATTTTTTGTTTATCGGATTCTACAGATCGTTTTACGTCCTAATGAACCACTTTTAAGGGCGGGTATTATAAAGCTACTTTGAGAGTTAACTTAAAGTTAACTTCTGGAATTACATGTAATTCAAAAAGTTAACTTCAAGTTAACTGTCAAAGCAGTTTTATAATACCCACCCTTAATCGAGTTTTGTCCAAATTTCGTTTTCAAATTAAATTTTAAGTAGAAAAAAAAATTACCTACAAAAATAAGTATATGTACGAACGAAAATTGAGAAAAATGTCGTAGTGTATTATATCGTTGGATTCGCTTTAAAATACTGTATTTAGTAATGTTATGAAAGTGATATGTTTCTATTCTACTTTTTGAGGTAGGGCAAAAATACTGAAATAATGGAGTTTACAGCCCTCTATCAAAAAAGTTTACAAAGATAAAATTGAGTTTGTATTTTTCTGAAATTAAGTAAAGTATGTAGAGTCATTTTAGGATGATCATGCACTCTAGTTAAAAAAATAAAATTTAATTTAAAAATAAAATTTAGACAAAAATCGATTCAAAAGTGGTGCATTAGGATGTAAAACGATCTGTAGAATCCGAAAATAAAAAACATACATGGTGTGTCATTTAAAAATCAAAAGTTGCTGTCATTTCCGGTAAAACCGGAAGTCGGGAAAACTTGTCATAAATGCATAAAAATGGCGTTTGGTTAGAATATCAACTCTAGCAAGTTTCGTTGATATCGATAAATAAATAAAAAAATGGCAGCCGGAAAGTGATCTTGTGGGCACCCGGTATAATATCTATATTAATAGGAGAGAATATCGATACTTTCGATACGATGCCTGGATTTAGAAATAAAAGCCCACCAAATCAATTTTTGTCTAATTCTGGCTCTTGAGTTTCTCCAAATAAAGAAAATTCAAGAGCCTGGAATAGAAAAAACATGATTGTCCTTTTATGTAGGTACCAATTTTTCTTGAATGTTTCCTCTTTGTTTCTCAACTTTTCCGTTTCAACCTTGTCCATTCCCGGCCCATGTAAATAGCTGTGGATATGTCTAACCTACTCTGAACTTTATTTTTCTATTTTAGTTTTTTGAGGCGTTATTTTTCTATGTTTCTTGTGTTTTTTTTTTAATTTTTATTAATAAACTCTGTTTGAATCATGATTTGTGGGACTTTTTTTGTATGTTTCTGTATTTTGTTTCTTTTTATATTTTTTATACGAAGTTTTTTCTTTGTTTCAATTTAATTGTTATTAAATTATTTATTGAAATAAATAGATATAATATTGGTTTAATCTATGACTCAAATGTATACCTACTTACATACTTTTAAAAGAAAGAAAATTATATTACAATTAATTTTCTTTGTTCAAATCCGACATGCGTCATGCTAAGATAACCAAAAACTACAAAAAAAGTGCATTTATCTATGCAATAATCTGTAAATAATAGCTAAACAAATACAGATATATTACGAATTCGAGGAAAGCCTAGCAACAGCCAATTTTATTTTTGGAGCATAAAACGCTGATCCTGACAAATTTTTGACGAAATAGCAATATATTTTGATGCACATATGTGTTATAATAAATTTGTTAGTAATTCATTTTTAAATGCCTTGCCAATAGATTTTCATACCAAATGGTTTTTGTAGTCATGCAGTCTGAGAATAAAAATAGTTTTTCGCCATCATACTACAATTTGCGATGAGCACGTATGAAAATTTCAAACAGTCGTTTATTTTTATTGCCAACTCACTTTATACGTGACTTATTTTCAATATTGCACCAGGAACATTAACAATTCAAATAATAAATGTTTTTACATACATCCTTTACAAGGCCAAAATAACAATAATTGATTAAAAACAATTATTAATTAAATCATGCAGGATTTATCAGGTTTTATAATTTTTAAAACATACTAGTTTGGGCCTATACCCTTTCATACAGCTATGTATTTGCTAATAGGTACTAAGTAGTAAGAAGGCAAATTTCGTTTACTTTATTGAAGTGAATCAAAAGATCACGCGGTGGCTTTTTAGTTGGTGTTATCTGTATGAACTGATAAGAATGTTTGACAATTGGGCAAATACTGGACTGCAAGCAAATGAAAGTAGTTGTATTCCTTTCAAGAGTTTGGAACACTCGAGCTACTCGACTCGCTCCGGTGTTAGTCAACTCCGATTTGCAAGGGAGATTAGGAAGAGATGCGTCGTGCAACAAATACTTTTCGAAAGGAATAGGCGCGTAACGCCCCGGAGCTATTCCGGAGCTCCTCCTAGGTGTAAAAGGAATACAACTATTGATATAATTATTCAAGAAACACCACCCGCAATTCGTTCTCATAAAAAAAAGGAGATACCGGTGGTATTTTGCGGGAGGACTTTAAGGATTTTGGAAGAAAATGGCCTGAGTCCAAAAAGGACGGAGTTGTATGACTTCTCGGGATCCAACGATAGAGATGAAGATAATGTAAATGACACACGATTGGATACATGGAATGAATTATGAATTAGAACTTGAAATTTCCAAAAAAGTGTTATTCACATTCACTTTGCCAACAATGTTTGGTTTGCTGTTTTAATATTTCGTATAAATACAGATTATACATCTGTGCTTGCAGCCATCTTTAAGGCCTTTACCAGTATATCCTTATGTTAGCGTGTCCACAGGTAGGGTGCGAAAAATGCTTTTCAACACTTTCAAGAAGATTTTCATGGAAATATTATCAACTACGTAAGTAAAACCACTCTGTACATCAAAGGACCCTGCCCAAAGTATACGGAAATTGTGTTTATGTCAGAATTGGCTGAATTTTGAATATAATATAGATTACGCTTTTCTGATTAAAAGTTATTACCATTGCACCAATCCTGAAAAATGACTCCTTTTGAAAAAAAATAATTTCATAAATGGCAAGTAAAACGCTTGGAAATTATAACGAACGTTCAATGTAGCGTGAAAAGGTAAGCTTGTGGCGCGTAATTTTCTCGAAAAGGAGTCATTTTTCAGAGTTGGTGCAATGGTAACTTTTAATCAGAAATGCGTGATCTACATTATATACAAAATTCAGCCAATTCTAACATAAACACAATTTCCGTATACTTTGGGCAGGGTCCTTTACTTAAGTGTGTCGACGAGTCAGCATTTATTTGGTATAAATACAGCGCCGGAATCCATTACCGGCAGACTAAAGCTAGTGCAAACTACCTCTAATGGGAAACGCCCCTCTAGCTAAGTGCTAAGTCTCCTCCCAGTGCAAACTACCCAGGGCCCCCGCTACCATAAGCGCAAAGGCGTGCGGCGCACGCGGGCGGCATAACCAAGGGGCGGCAAATCGCACGAGAAAAAAATTAATATTTTTTTTTATAATTTTTCTTCCTAGTGTTTCAATAATTTTCCCTTTTATTCAAAGGCCATCAGGCACCTGATTCTCGAAACGCCTCGTCTGGGAACAAGTGCTCTGTCCTTCTCTGGTTCCATGTGAAATCTTATATGAGTGACGAAGACTGGAAATTGATAGAACCCTGTAATGCTACAGGTCGCTTCTCAACTCCGTACAGCCAATGGGCCAATTTTTCTGTTGGTTCTTGCAAAATTACTCTGGACTATTATTATTCATCTAGCTCAGAGTTTTTATTGAAAAACTATTCAAGATCCACAATGTTACAAGAAAGGTCATCTGGATTAGCGATTTTGTCCATAGAATGTGATCTCTTGGACAGTATAAATGTTGAAGATTTCTTGAAAGATTTTGTAGAAAAGTCAGTTTTCTGTAATTTTTATTGGTGTTAAATGTTTATAAAGCAAAAAACATTTCGAATATGGAATAAACAATAAACTGTGTTAAAAGTAATGAGATGAACTTGGAGAGAACATAGATGCACGCGCAGCTGGGGGCGATAGTAACATTTTTACTGTATGCGTACTTTCAAATTTCTACCTATTTGCCCCCAACTGCTTGCCACTTCAGGTGATACGAGACACGTCTGTTGACTCAATGCCACTCCAAAAATTGTTGCTCTCTTTTTAATCGCCAACCCCCGCGATTTCATATTTTGGCGCCCCCTAGCTAGAACCAGTGTCTCAATAGCGAGTCACCTCCGGATTGGTTTTAACTCCAGGGTAAACGTGTCCAGTTGCAATGTTTACCCTGGAGTTTAAGCTTACTTTTCATGCATCCGTTTTTCCGTCAATCCGTTGATCCGGAAGTATTCCTATTGGTCCAATATTTTGGCGCCAAAATATTGGACTAATAGGAATACTCCCGGATCAACGGATTGACGGAAAAACGGATGCATGAAAAGTAAGCTTTATGCTTAACCCGGGGATGACTTTCTATTGAGAAACTGGCTCTAACTTAGGGGCGCCAAAATATGAAATCGCACGCGGGCGGTTTCAGTTCTGGCGGGGGCCCTGAAACTACCTTTAATGGGAAACGCCCTTCTGGACCTGTCTCAAAGCCAGTTTCAGTCTTCAGTCACGCCAAGTGTACAGAGGGTACATAATTAATACAGAGTGGCTCATAAGTAGTACGTCCCTCCGTAGAAGAGACGTCATGATACCATTTCTAGGGTAATACAATTATTCAATACACATCTTATTATACCTATACCAAGCGAGTTTCTCTCTACCTGAACCCTACCTACGCCCCCAAGTCACGCTCCTGGTGTGACGTCCAGGACGAAAAGTATAGGGGTTGTGACAATATTTAACGTAAGCCCCCCATCAAAGAAAATATTACCATTATATGATTGTTCGAAATCATCTTTGAAATAGAAAAAAAGATAAAAGTTACTTTTAAATTTTCCGTTCTGCCTTTTCATTCAGCATTTTATTGTTTCATCACTGTTATTATATTATTAGATCACATCTAAGTGTGGGGATGTGCCCCATAAATCCATCAATGTATGGGCCGCTAGACTAAAATTTCCCGGCCCTCTTCCAAAAGTTCGTCCAACCCTGGGCAACAGCGTAAAAATTATGTGTGCTAATCAGAGCTGGGAGTAACGACAAAAAATAGTTACTTTACTTTAACGAGTTACTGAAAGTAACGCGTTACTTGGTAACTTCGTTACTTTTCAGATTGATTGATAAGTAACTGTAACGACGTTACTTTCCTGAAGTAACGCTGGAAGTAACGCGTTACTAGTTACTATGAAAGTAACTCGTTCTATCAATTTTTTTATCTTCTTTACAAATAATTGACGAGCGAGGAAAAGGAAAATAAGTAATCCAAAAACTTTGTATGTCAAATAAAATGTGGGTAGTACAGAACATTTTGTTTTGAAAGCTCAAAATAATCGTTGTTGGGCGTGCCACGCGCCGCCTCGGGTCTAAAGACACTATGTGCAGACACTGGGACGCTTCAAAGAGCAGGTTTGTCCAAAACCAAGTGCTCTATTCAGTCGCTTAATCCTTAATCCGTTTGAATTTTGCAAGAATACTCTTCCACATAGTCGGACTCACAAACTAAAAACATATTGGCATTTCGTATAGGTCTTATTTGATTGTTTGAACTGCTGTGTTGGTGAGTCAAATTAAGGAATAACGCAATTTTCGACGTAAATAGTTATTTTTGAAGTAACGCGTTACTTTAAAAGTAAAGAGGTTACAGTAACGCGGTACTTTCCAATAAGTAACGAAAATAAAGTTATCATTATTCGAAAGTAACTGTAAATTTTAAGTAACGAGTTATTTTTAAGCAAAAGTAACTGTAAAGTAACGCGTTACTTTTTTCAAGTAACGATCCCAGCTCTGGTGCTAATAGACAAAAGAAAAAAGGATCCTATTTGCAGTCAAAAAATTAGAGATCACGCAAATGTGATCAGATCTATTGTTTGATTACCTATTTTTGCAAATAGTATATTGTTGTATTAGGAGTAGAAGCTTTACTTTTTTGTGCTGAAGCAGTAGGTTTGCGAGCCGAACGTAGTGAGGCTTGCAATACTGCTGAAGCACAAAAAAGTGCTTCTACTCCGTATGCAACACGCTATTTTTTCTCCAAACAAATGGGGTGAGCTCGGGGGTGACTGAATGGTTGAGCGGCAGTAAAAGTACAAGCGGCACTAAAAGTACTTTTGCTGCCGCTCCAGCGGCACTAAAAGTACTTCTACTGCCGCTGCGGTTGCGTAGCAGCATAGAAATTAAATTTCTACCACCTTGACAGGTGTTAACCTGCTGGATTTGCCAAGCAGCATAGAAATCAAATTTCTTACATCTTGACAGGTGCTAACAAAGTGACGTTTTTTTGACGTTTGGAGAAAAATAAATTTTTTCTACGAGCGTGCATTTTTTATCACTTTCCCGCACGCATCTTGGTTCCGAAAATGTCACTTTCCCGCACTAGTGCGCGAATTTGTTTTTCCCGCACCAGTGCGGGAAAGTGGCGTTCAGAGGAAGTGTCAGTTTTGTTAATTAATCAAACATTTTATCAATTTTGTCTGCATACATTTTTGCTATATATACTAATTTATGCGCTCATAAACTATTTGAAATATTCCTATTTTAATCCATAAACGGCATTGTTAGAAGAAGATGAGAAATTTTGTCCAACTCGTCTAATTTAGCTCCCGCTGCTAGTAATTCTGTGATAATGTCATCAAAAATTGTAAAGTGTTGTAGCAAATGCTGGTCTCCTTGGAACTTGAGGCTGAGAAGTTTTTTACGTAATGCCAATTGTGTGGCTAAACTTCTCCTTTCATAAATTGCATCCATGTCAGCAAATACATCCCGAGCAGTCGGTTTATCTTTGACGAAGTTCAAGAATGAGTCACTGAGGTATTCTGTGATTATGCCTTTCGCATACACATCGAGCCTTTTCCATCTATCATTGGGATCAGCAGGAGGCGTCTCATCAACTAAATAAAGTACTTGTGCTTCCGCTAGTAGTAACCTTACACGAAATTTCCAAATACTGTATTTTTCCCCGTTAAACGGTTGAACATTCCTCGGTTTTGTTTTCTCCATAATAGAGATTTAGCGACACTTAGAGAAAACACACGTTCGTGGCACTAATGTGAGTGCCCACAGCACAGGATAAATAATTAACACAAAATTAAACGAACGTATTTAGTCCACTATTTGCTATTCGCGAATTCTGGGCCCATAACCTATTGAGTATTATTATTTTTCCGTTAAGTGGTTTATGGGAAATAAAACGCTAGATTAATATCAATATGTCTGTATTCGATACCAGTTTCTCTAAGACTAAATTTTCTTAGAAATAATAAATAAGATATATTTAGGATATAAGGAATGCATATTTATATACTGGTTGAGTCTTTTTTTTGAGTGGGCGTGTTAGAATTATGATTATACAAAAACAAGTCAACCAGGTTCCAAAAGGCAATATGTGGCAATATTAAATTTGTTTTAAAAGCCTGAGAAAAAGCAAATGCCATTATCTACATAATAAAATGTATTATCAGTCGAAACTTATTTAAAGAAAAAGGGGCTGCTTTTATGACTTCTGGCTGGTACCTGGAAGGGTTTTTGTAAACAAGAGAAGTGGTGAGTCACCCTATGAAATGTATAATTTTGCCTGTAAAAATTATGTGAAAATTTAGTCTTAGAGAAACTGGTATCGAATACAGACATATTGATATTAATCTAGCGTTTTATTTCCCATAAACCACTTAACGGAAAAATAATAATACTCAATATTACCTAAACAAATAAGAATATTGTGGTACTTTAATTCTTGAATTTGAAAACAAGTCAACTCTAAAAATGTATAAGACTTCCTCAAGGTCGTAGGAATCCTTAAATATTTTCTTAAGATTTGCCAAAGATATTTTATCATAAACCCATAGTGGGTACATTAAAATCCGCATTATTACATCATTACGCAAATGCTCAGGCAAAAGCAATTCAAACCAATCCAAATAGAAACGTTATTATGGGGAGATAAGGCTCAGTAGTTTAGTGCATGCATAGGCGACCTTGCTTTCATTTTCAACATTTGGCAACAAGCCCACTGGGGCAAAGAAGGAAAAAGTTTTGTGACCGTATTCCGACTGTAACGTGGTGAAAGGACTTTTATCTGTAAGAGAGAAAGAACCAATTTACTCGTTGAATTTTGGGTTTTTTGGACAATGCTGAGAAATAACTTTTTAATTGAGAATCATCTACTGAGGCTTTCCTTGCTTCAAAAATGAAAGTTACAGTTTAACAATTTTGTTTTTATGCAATTTTATTATCTAGACTCTAGACTAGTCTAGACAATTCCTAGACTAGGAATCCATTGTCGAGAATTCTAGTATACAGGAGTTGATCAATAACTACCACATACCCCAGTAAACAGGCCTGTTATATTTACGTAAATTTTCTATGAATTTGAGATAATATTTTTAACAGCATTAGTTTCATGTCAAGCTTATGTAAATATACTATATAAACTAATAGGTCAATTTTGTGCCCATCTCTAAGCAAATCTATAGCTTTTTATAAGCATGGAAATATCCTGCGCTTTGCTTAGCTCACAAAAAATCTTATAGAGAATCGTAAATATTCCCGAACTAATCGATACGTCTTTAAGTCAATTGCGACACTGTAAATTAGGCGTTTACCATAAATCTTAAAAATGTTCTTTTCACGATTCTATAGATACAAAAGTTACACATCAGCGTAAACTATGCAAATCCTTCATAGAAGTTTTACGTACGAGTAAACCCAGAATTGAACAATCACTGGTAATATATAATGTTTACCTAAAATATCAAATATAGCATTTACATAACTGAATACCTAGTGTACATTTTATATAAAATTTAAAATTTTGTTGCCTCTTTGTGTGTTTTTTTTATAAATTGTTTCTGATTTATACATATTATTGTGTCCTTATTGCAGTCATGTATACTTATACCGAGCTATCAAACAAAAATGAACATTGATCATTATACCAACAATACACATCAAATTTAGGTCAAATAACAATTAAATTCAACTGCATGTGTAGGCCCACTCCTTGAATGTATATATAGGTATTGACCGGATGAGAAATTGAATCTATGGCGCCTTTTCCTGTCCTATTTAAAACAATTTAGATGTTAAACAAACTACTATTCTAAAAAAACTAACGATAAACAGACAGTAGTTTGTAAGTGAAAAATTGAAATGCATCGGCCAGCAGCGTTTGAAATCTTTGAAATTAAACGGAAATTACTTGGAAGGCAATTGCAGCCAAAAATTGCTTTTTGGTATCTAATTGAAAATCTATGCAGTGATTAACATTTTCAAGGAATTTATTCCTCACACGCTCCATTATAATGCAATATAAAGTGGAAAACGTTGTATAACAATATTATATGGCTAATCACTCAGCTATATAGTACAACTTAACCTATATTCAACGGTAATTAAACCACATTTATTGTTACCTTCTAACTACACACCTAATTAAATACCAAAATAAAAAAAGCAAAGCAACCAATTCCGGTTTACAAGAATGTGAATTTCTTCATCGCCGGTGCATATGCATAATAATATGTTACTTTCCAACCAAAAATATTATGGTTCTGGGTTACGACATCGAAGAGGTGATTTTTTTAACACAAGAATGCGTTAAAAACCGGAGGATTTGGAAACTTGAATTTCATTTTAACGGTGATGAAATTCTCAACATTACTCACGAATGTTGTTAAATTTTGTTCTTTATTTGATAACAAAATTTGTCCCTTTATCCTCCAATATGCGTGTCCTCCACTGCAAAAAAAAACTGGATCAATACAATGCACCAACCACACAAGTTCACGTTATGGAGCTATTTTATTTCACATTTATGATCCAATTATTACAAACTTCAGTTAGTTTACGAAACAAATATAGGACAAAAGGGAGGGCGTCATTTGATCATATGACGTACTTTGATGCAAAATGTGGGCGCAACAAGAAAGGGTAGTGTACACGTTCCAGGAGATCCAGAATCCAGCACCCATAATGCGTGGGATTGACCTTTAGGGGTTGAACATTTTGGTTTTCAAATTTGTAGGCGGCTGAAATCGATAACGTGGGGTGGAAATTAACATTTACGTCATTGTGGAATGCCTATAATATTTAATGTCGTTTTATGTTGGGTAATTTTTTTGTTTTTTTTGTTGTAGGTATCTGTGATTGTATATGACAATGTATTCTGTTTTTTTGCTCAATTGTTTTTTCCAACAATATAGAGAAATTCTGGAAAACACATATTTTAACCATCACAATAAATTTCTTGCTTAGTGAATCTGTTATTAACATAAAATAAGTTTTTTCCCTCTGTTTCTTTCAATTTTATTGTTATCGCAATATTCTTTTCTTCATCTTAAAAGCTTCCATTCAAAATCCAAATAAACTAGTATCAAGGTTTACTCATATGTTGAGTTATAAGTTACACAACAGTACGTATTTGACCCGGTTTACTTGTTTAAATAATTCTGCTTAATTAGCAATGGCTAATTAACAAATCATCATCGTTACTGTTACTTTATACCTGATTAACGATTGTAACTATATCAACTTTAATCGATTGAAATATTGGATGGCAAAAGATTGCGCTTCAAAAGGAAGATAATGTTGCAAGATTATATAAGGTAGACTTTATTTGTTGTTATTGGTTTCATTGATGACTATTTCAAACTTAATTTAACTTTGTTCTTCAATTTTTCTTTTACTCTCAATACATTATCCCTTTGTTTCTTGTTTCTCACCTGCCCTTTTGTATCCTGTTTTTCATTCTGTCCCTTGTATTGCTTCTCATTCTTCATTAGTCCATTTTCATCATTATTGTTTTTGTTGAGTCGTTTTCTTATCTTTTAATTTTTTCCGTTCAAC
Organism: Ceutorhynchus assimilis; assembly: GCA_917834065.1. NCBI lineage: Eukaryota > Metazoa > Arthropoda > Insecta > Coleoptera > Curculionidae > Ceutorhynchus > Ceutorhynchus assimilis. The sequence goes on from OU892281.1 coordinate 15,817,878, forward strand.
ATGAAACATTCACTTCAAAATGTACTATTTGAACGTTAAACAAACGATTCTTATTCAAAAAAATACTATTTTAGGTGACCAGGATATACTGCACTTTTACCTTTGCCTTTGATGAAGTCTGTGGACAATTATTGGACATCCAATAATTGGGATTTTTTTCAGAAAAGCAAGGTTTTAGGTAATGGTTCTCCCCCAATTTACTCAAAAACTAAACAAAATAGGATTTTGGAAATTTTCAAGGTCTGTTGTAGATAGCTAAGGTAAAAACCAGTAAAATTTCAGACAGATTGAGAACTTATTTCGAAAATATAAGATAATATCTATAAAGTTGGGATTTTTTTAGAAAAGGAAGGCTTTAATGGTTCTCACTCAACTTATCCAAAAACTAATTATAATAGATTTTGCAAATTTTCAGGGTTATTTGTTGTAGAAAGCTCAAGCTTAGAATTAGTAAACTTAAAGATTGAGATATTATTTCAAAAATTAAGATAATATTTCAAAAGTTGGGATTTTTCAGAAAAGCAATAAGGTTTTAATAGTTCTCTCCTCAACTTACTCAAAAACTAAACAGAATAGATTTGAGAAATTCTCCCTTAATGGGGTAAAGGAAAGTTCAATTTATGCAAGTTTGAGGAACAAGAAAGAAATACACAGTAATTGAATAAGATAACAGGAGTTTGATTGACTTAAGTAAAAACATACAATTAATACATGCTCTCTCAACTGTCTCAACAACAAACCAAGAAATGTAAATCAACATTACACAAATTTCCGATACATTTGTAATAAATCGTTATTTGCAAAATGCGTAAAATATCCGGCAAGAATTTTCAATTGGCCAAATGCTTTATTCACAAAGGCTTATCTCGCAATTCTATGCAATAAATTTACTTGTTGCTTTCGTAATTTAGCCACAGTAAGAACACGCATTATTTTGGCTTGTTTTATTTTTCCATGGAAAATACGGTTTTCAATGTGCGTCAGTAATAAGTAATGTTGTAAATGACTAATGGCATGTCTTTGAAGTTAATGCAATTTTCATGAGTCATATGAATTTGAATATTTGAATTTCGCGCCTTGTTACGATTGCTCCAACTCAACTGACAAGTGACATCCGTCTAAACGTTCACTTTGTTTCTCTTTTATTGCCTGTATTGTATGTGTCTTTTCTTGTCCGAAAATTTAAGTCGTGGAGTAGAAGATGCAAATTTGAACATCAAATATTCGTTACTTTTAAAATTAAACCCATATAATTAATTAGTTATTGTGTTTGTTAGGGCCACATTATGGACTGACTGGTAAACGTCTGCTTGTTACCTAGTAGGTACTTTCTATGCTCTAGATAATAGAAAGTACGTGCTAAGGTAACAACGACCAGACACTAACCAATTGGTCCATAATTTGGCCCTAAGTAATGTAAGTTGTTTTATACCTTAGGCATGCATACCTATAACTTTTGAAAATGTTCAGCAAAATGTAAAGTGCAATTTTTATGTCATGACCGAAATTGTAATCAGGAAATCCTAAATTTGTTCACTACGCAAATATTTTGAGCCAAGGCTTGCCTGGCAACTTTTACATATTATATCTGCCTAATAAATAATAGTAAATTATACCACGAGTCAATAATGATAGCTATTATTCCCGAGGATTATTACGAACTGAGCCGCGTTAGCGGCGAGGGAGTAACATTCCGAGGGAATAATAGCCATTATTGCGAGTAGTATACTCTACTTTATTTACGACAAATTAATTTATTTGAGATTTTCAATGAACAAATTTCATCCGTCTCATAATTTTCAATACAAATCCACAAGCACTACACGTTTGACACTGACACTTTTGTGGAATAATGACCATTAATCCCGCTACTCGTCATTAATCCCTGGAGGAATAACATATGTCATTATACTGCCAAAATCACAAATATAATACGCACATTATACATTAGTCGTAAATAAAGTTAATATTACGCTGGATTTGTTTTTTGTGTGACGCTTTTGATAAAATTATGAGCAAGAGTAAGGTCAGTATTTCACCTATAGTCCGACGAGCGAGAGTTTACCGGCGGCAAACATGCGAACTAATATTTCTTTCAGGCTTTATTCCATCGCAACTGTGTGTGTATTTCCATATCGTTTTTTTCCTCCTCCTTCACCTGAGACCGAAACGCTTTTCTGTCAGTAGCCAAACCATACTACGATATAATACAGGGTGTCAATTTAAAAACTTACAATGGCTATATCTGGGTAAACCTATGAAAACAATTTCTATAATAGGGAGGGGGAACCAAAATGATGCAATAACCAATCTGTTTTCACTTTACCCCTTCACCCCTAGCCACCCCAACTAAATAATCTTAAAAAACAACCCCCTACTTGTGATACCTTATCTGAAAACTTTTAAAAAATGCTCTTCAATGGTACCCAACAAGTAGAGTGTGCTTTGGTCCAACAGACATGAGGACCGTTCTAGAACGGTAATTTCCAGTCGATCAATTCATTTTGTCAAGTAGGATAAACCTTTAACTTATTTAAAAATAGGTGGGCAACTGGAAATTATTGGTTCTGGAACGGTTCTCATGTTTGTTGGAACACAGCTGTTGTCAATACTCGACACAGAAGTGATCCATTATGTTCCTAGGACCATAAAAATCTTTATACATGGGGTAATTTGTTCGATTTTTTTTCGCTAGAGGCAGCAGCGTCAATCTGCGCTATTATGTTCTTGTGATAATTGATTTTGCGTATTCTTCTCGTTAGATAGCAGCGTCAACGACCAAGTTCTCAAGAATATAATTTATTCATAATTTACCACTAATTTGTTCGTTTTACATTTTTTTTGTCGAATATTTATAAAAGGTAGTTATTTATGATATAAGTGCTAAAAGTGACATTTTATATTGTGAAAAGGAAAGTTTGGGATACGACGCCGAGGGCGGAGTGTTCCATCCCTTTGAACAAAATAAAATCACTTTTAGCACGAATATCATATACACTATTTTTTCTACAAACGCACGAAAAGTGATTACTTTTAGCACTCATCAGTGCTAAAAGTAATCACTTTTAATACCAGTGTCATAAAATGGCATTTTAGACACTGACAGCATCCGTTAAAAATGACACTTTTAGTGACGTTTGTAGAAAAAATAAATTATTGCAAAAATAAAAGTGAGAATAAATTCAGGACTATGTTTTTGAACTAAAAACTGCCGGGTGATCCGTGAATAATCTGTTCCAGATGTTTGATAGTTTCAAGAACTATCCAATGTTGATCCAATCGGTTCATACCTAAAGTCTGTCGATTTTAATCTAATAGGTACTCCAAAGGAATGAGAGCGCTGGTGGCTCCCTACATTAGAACGCCAATGGTCACCTGACGTCACACCTGTTTCTGCCATAAGCTGATGCACCCCCTCGCTCCTCATACGGAAAGTGTCAGATAAAAAACGGCGGACAATATTCTGTGGTTGGGAGTAGATGGGATTATTTTCGAACTATCAATTTTTATTAATTCTGACGTTGAGGTTATAGATTTATTCACAAATTTCCATATTTATTTCGCTTGTGTCGTGTCTGTATTTTAAATAGTTCTGTTACTAATATTTGGAAAGGAAGTGCCCCGGACACCAGAGCCGTGGCGCCATCTATTAGTGAGTTATAGGAATGACATTTCATTGTTGTGACATTTAGTGCCGGTACTTTTGCTCTCATTTGACAGCCGTTAAATATGATCAGAGGTTAGAATGTGCTCTAACCACATTATACTTATAGACCTTGGCCCATGCGAAACTTTGACAACGCAAAACAAAGTCCTAAATTATAGTTGTGGCACACAAGGTATTTTTGTGCTTCGCTCGATTGTAGGCCTGCAAACGTCGAGCTCAACACAAAAAGACCCACTTCTTGACCTAATGATATAAATAACTATTTTCATCTAGTTGCCTGTTAAATGGATTAGTCATTGGGTAGACTAGTGAATCAATCATTTATTATAGTATATCCGATATGGTCTAGTGGCTAGGATACCTGGCTTTCACCCAGGAGGCTCGGGTTCGATTCCCGGTATCGGAACAACTTTTTTTTGCTTTTTGGTGATAATTCATTTATTTATTCTAATTTAATTTATTTTAATTTGCTTTTTAAAATATAAAGTGTAATTTTAATTGTTATTTTCAGAGGCTGGGGCAATATATTTGTCCTGAAAACACCCTCAAGCTAACTTTGCTCAAAGAGAACTCCAAAATAGCTTAAGCCAAAGCTGTCAAGAGTGTCAAATTTTAAAAGAAAATCCTCACGAGAGCCCAAACTTTCTAAAGTTATGGCGGCTATTATAAAACTATTTGACAGAAGGAAACTTCTGGAATGACGCTACTTCTCATGTAATTCTAGAAGTTAACTGTCAAAATATTTTTATAATACCTGCCGCCCTTAAATAGGCTGTCTGGTAATGGGTAACTTTGATGACGCATGGAGATTTGCATCATGTAGAGCCACCCCAGATGACGTCATAAAGTTATCTGGCAACCTACCTCTCTCAAACAACCTTGACGACAGCCCACTACCAGTCGATTTGTTATTAGACGTCTGTTTCTGCAGAAATCACAAACCAGTCAGAGTGAATTTCATTGGTTGAAACTAGTTTTCTGACTGTTTTCAACCAATGAAATTCGCTCTGACTGGTTTGTGATTGCTGCAGAAACAGACCTATTACTATGCGGACCTTTTTTATTGGTCGATAATATTCAAATTTGACAAGGCGCGAAAATATTGAGGATATATTTAACTTTTTGCAATGAAAAATGCATTTCAACTTTCAAACAGCGAAAAAAAGAAAAATAGGTATACCCAAGAGGTTGTCTGGTAATGGGCAATTTGATGACGCACTGGGGTGCCTTATGGAGATTTGCATTATGTTAAGGTACCCCAGATTATGATGTCATAAAAGTTATCAGGCAACCTACCTCTCTCAAACAAACGAGGTTTACCGATAAGTTACTGATACAAGAACCTTGATAAGAAACGTCGAATAAAAGCTTTCTACAGTGCAAATGTCACAGCCTCTCAAGGATATTGCATACCTACCAGACAAGGATAGCTTGACCTCATAAAGCATATATGTAGTTCAAATTTCAACGCTGACTTTTGCTTTATGGCAGACACGATCAATTAATATTCTAAAAGAAACCTTTTTCAGATCTCCTTTGTCGTTTGCATCTTCCTCTTTCGACCCCGTTGATGACGTGTGCTACAACAATGACTTTGATTTCAAAAATCGAAGTCGATGAGCAATCCTCACATCGTATAGTCACTATACTAGTAGAGCGGTTAATCCTCCTCGAGACGAAAAAAACAACATGTGACCAGTTTTTTAACTTCAAATTAAAGTTCACGTAAGCTTCTGTCAACAATGTCATCTTTTAACTCGCGCAGGATCAACCGAACTCGCCTTTTGTCTTGTCTTGCCAGACATTTTGTGAACTCATAAAATGTACTCTGTCAGGAGGATTGCCGACACGCTTTGAAAATAGCATTCCGCCATCTTTCGCGATTATTTGTCAATTCGGTCGCTTTTGTGACATGGGATACATAGGATTGCTTATCGGCTTCGTTTTTGGGAATCGCGGCCATATTATAGTGTAGCACCATTGCCGACGTCCTCAACTAACTACGTCTTTAGCTGTTTGCGCCAGCTGCAATAGTTTCGAATTTACATTTATATATGATGAAAATATTATTTACAAAAGAGTGACAAAGAGGAAGATGCAAACGAGATCTAAAAAAGCATTGTTTTAAAATGTCAATTAGTGTATAGTATTTTTAATTCGAATTGAAATACATCTAGTCGGCATACATCAAACAAATAAAGGACATGGGCGTCACATAATTATTAATTTAATTTCTTTAAATAGTGATAATCAATATCAAACAACACAACTAAATAATACGTGTGGAAGAAAACCAAAGATGATACACACTACTACCACAGGGATGGCCTATCCTCATAAGGTCTGTGTGGAACAAATCCCCCCCACCTTGACGTAGGCTGTTTAAACGGCTGACGACTTAGTTATGACGTCGGAAATGGTGACACACCAATATGGCGGCGATTGCCAAAAACGAGGCCGATAAGCAATAATCTTGTAGGTGTGCATCATCCTTGGAAGAAAACAGCAAATAATGAATAAATTGGGATGATACTGGTTATAGAAATCGTCTAGTCTAATCAATCAGTAGGATTATCATATCTACGTCGTTCCCGGGAAGACGTAAGTAGCCCACCCCAATAATTGAGCCTATAGGCGGGTGCCAACCTAAATTATTATTTTGGGCTACTGTATATCATATGCAAATCTCCTCGCTGCTTATAATTTGTACAGGGAAACTTACAATAGATTTTCTATGAAATAAATAGAAGAGAGCGACGTAATGTTAAAATATCTACTTATAATCCAGTGCTTCAAGTCAGAATAAAAATACTTCACTAAAACCAAGTATGCATAATGCAAAAGCCCGCGGGATCATAACCTGTGGTGCAAACACCCTACGTCAAGGCGAGAAACGACACGCTGCCTACGTCATCACTGGTTCTTTGGCGTGGTGGAGGGCTTGAGATTTGATCTACATAGGCCTTATTATAAGGATACGCTATCTTAATGTGTATTATCCCTGATTTTTCTGTGGTCGTGGCCTTAGACTTAAGAAGCCTGAAATATTTTGAACTCAAGCCTATTCAAAGTATTCTTTGTTTCACGAGGGTTTGCACAAATCAATTTGTTTCAGTCAAATTTTATTTGTTAAAAAAGGAAGGCATAAACAGGCAGATGATGTCAAAAGTAGGTTCAAACCGTACAATCCCTCGTGAAACAAACATTATATCGATCTCTTTAGAGAGATCGGCAGCGAATAATAATAAATTGAACTGTTTTTATAATAATCAAAAGTGTTCATATTTATAAACGGTCGATGTCGGCAATACAATGCTAAGCCAGAAATAACTTTTACTTATCCATATCCGATATGGTCTAGTGGCTAGGATACCTGGCTTTCACCCAGGAGGCTCGGGTTCGATTCCCGGTATCGGAATAACTTTTTTGCTTATTTCTCAATATCTATTTTTTTTTTTAATTAATACAATAAAGCAACAGTATAAGTACTTATCTCTCAAATTTCCTCAATTCCTGTAAAAGTATAAAAAATATCTTTGAAAGAATCCAAAAGTTTACTTTCTTCCAATGCCATCCCATAATCTTTACAAATGTGAACGAAGAAAGATAAATTTTCTTATTTACATAATTCTATTACAGATTCTCCCGTTTTATTAAAAAAGAGCCTTTAAGCAACTCAAACATACACAAAAATATACTTAAATAAAAATTTCTCATTCTCACACATTCCTGTGGGCGATTCTTTTGTGAAATAGCGATACAATTTGTGAGTTATCCTTTTCAATGACCACATTTATACTACTGTTGACAAGTTATTTTGCTAAAAGTGATTCACTTTTATCGTACCCCGTAATAGTTGCATTATTGGCACTGAACAGTCTAGGTTGCATTTTTTTGGCAAACCGATCCAAAATATGTACAAACAATTTTATAAAAATAGCGTCGTGGATGTTTTTTAGAATCTGTGATTAATTTTTACCCAGTTATTGCATCACCGAGCCATAAAACAAAATTGAGACAATGCAAAATATATGTTTTTTAATTAACCTACACCTGTTTTAATGTTAAATAAGTAGGTACCCAGTGGCCGTGATATTTGACTACTACCTATGCATGAGGTGGTACCAGATGCGTTTCCTAAATAATTAGCACCAACACTACCTACAAAAAGAAAATGATTGCAATCGTTTCAAGGTTGGCTTTTTAACACCAGGAAGTTCGAATTTGTCTTTGACTATTCAAATATCTTAAAGGTTTACTTAGTTTACATTACAGAGCTCTGTAATCTAGGAATTTATGTAACTCGATATCATCTCCAAGTTACAGTGATTTCTCTTATAAGTAGTTTCAATTTTTTGTCAAAAAATCTCGAACAATCTGAAGATCCTTTCAATAAGTAAAATCTCTCTTTCTTCGTTTTTGTTCGTCTTTACTATTTTTTCTTTCAGTTTGTCTTCCTTTTTTCTATTTGTCTTTAAAAATAACTCTTTCTTTCTTTTTGAATAACAAAAAATACAAAACCATCCAATTAATTCTACCAACTTGTCATCCAAGTTAATTATCTTCAGTCTGGGATTTTACCTTCACAATTAAACAACCATCTCCGTCTATAAAAACTCTGTAGGTACCAGAGCTGGGCAAAGCCCTCAGTAAAAGGGCTTGAAGCACTAAGCCCTAAGCCCTCTATCAAAGTGCTTCAATTTCAAGCACAAATTCCTTTTTATTTTTAAAAGTGCTTCACAAGCACAAAGCCCTCAAAGTGCTTTGGGCTTGACAAGCACAAAGCCCTCAAAGTGATTTGAAAAGTGCTTGAAGCACATCAAAAGTGCTTGAGGTGCCTTGAAAAGGGCTTCAAGCTCTTTAAATGTGCTTCAAGCTCTTTAAATGTACTTGAAGCTCTTTAAATGTGCCTAAAGCACTTTGAATTTGTAATAAAATTCTCAAAGTGGCATAAGCTACCGCGTAAACTCATCACACAGAATTGGTATAGTAGAGACGAACTTTACATTTCACAGAGTAGCAGTAGTATGTTTTTTTTTGAGATGTAGTTCTGGGGTAGGTACTTGGGGTACTACATGGTACTTCAATTTTAAGGTTTTCAAAATGTTCAATGGGGAAAAGTGGAAAAAATCCAGTGATAAAGTTAAATAGGGTACCAATATAAATTAATTATTTATTTTAATAATAAGTTCATTCATTTTTTTTTTAAATTCCATTCTAAGCTCGAACCCAAAACCTTCATTGTTAAGAGAGAAAAGACATAAGACGGTTCAAGTTCAAATAAAAGAAAAAAAAATTCAGGGACAAAACACGATCGAAATTTTTTAAGTGGGAGGTTGAATGATGGTCAATTCAAATTCCTTTCAAAGTGCTTCAAGCCCTTTCAAAGTGCTTCAAGCCCTTTTAAAGTGCTTCAAGCCCTTTCAAAGTGCTTCAAGCTCCCAAAAGTGCTTCAAGCCCTCTTAAAGGGCTTCAAGCCCTTTCAAAGGGCTTCAAGCTCCCAAAAGTGCTTCAAGCCCTCTAAAAGTAATTGAAGCTCATTGAAAGGGCTTGAATTACTTTTTTCAATTACAAATTACCAAGCACTTTTCTAAAGTAATTGACTTTGCAAGCTCCAATTACAAATCTATAAAAGGGCTTGAAGCACAGGGCTTTCAAGCCCTCAAAGTGCTTCAAGCACTTTCGCAAGCACAAAGCACTCAAGCCCTGCCCAGCTCTGGTAGGTACCCATCATCAAAACAATGTATACCTACCTATTTAAAAGGTTCATTATCGTTCTCAGAATTTGTTCAAAAACCGTAGAAAAATTGCATTATTTATTTCGACTTTGCGGCAATTTGCAGAAAAATACCGTCTAGACGTAACACGCGAACAAAACTAAAAGTTATCAATTATGTAATGATATTTTTGTCATTAACTGCCGCCTTTTTTTTATATAGAAATCTTGCAATTATTTCTCGTTAAAGCATGATTATTGGGTAGATTTCAAGACATTTATCTAGGTAGATGCAAAAGTTTTTGGTAATATTCCAACAAAAAGACTAACATACCCCAAATTATGCCATCAACAAAAAAAAAATGTAAATGTCTAGACACCCCCGAGCCTACGTCAACCGACTCTCGATTTATTATCACAAATCAACCTTATTTTAGTCTGGGAAGCTCGGCGGTTATACGAAAAATGGCCCTTTGACCTAGATTTTCGGCAAGCATGACCTAGATTATCGATTTTGATATATCTGGCTTCCATCGGGGGATGTTATACCTACTGAATTAAACAATAAAAATTATCTACAGGACAGAATGGATGAAAATTGAAACAAAATATAAATGGGAAATATAGGGAAAAACGCCATTAGAAGTGGAAACAAATCTTCATTTAAGAAATATATTATATTCCAGGCTCCTATTGAATCTGTTTAGAGAAATTTGAGCGCCTGGAATAAACTCAAATTGGAAATAGCAAAAGGAGGAGTACAATAGATTAACCTTGGTCGCGGTGCAACTGATACCTCCAACACACTACATTGATGTGAAACTTTACAATAAATTTTATTGGGTTCCTTTATCCTCCAACACAAAATCGATTTAAAACAGGCTCATGACCATTTCAAGTTCCAATAAAATTATTTGTGCCATTTCAGACTACGCACTCTGACTCACAACAGGTAAATACAATGAACAGAAAAACATGGTTAGAGCCCACTTAAAAACCAATAACTTGGTACAGAAAGCAACTTCCATCAAAATTAATGTCAATCTTTAATCAATTAATTGTTAATAGATTCTTAAGATTTGTTATCGTAGGTATTTGAATTGTCTTCAAGTAGATATTTATGGCATTTTTATCATGCCAATTATATAGGGTGTCCAACAATAATAATAACTATGGCCCTTTGTGAATGAAAAAATTATTGGCCTGCACGATCCCAAAATCTGATTCCACAGGATTTTTCGCATCGTAGAAACAAATCGTTTACGACATGACCTATAAAAAAAAATCTAACAAAACCATCGCAATTGTTATTGAATTATGTCACCATAGACAAGGTAAATTGCCCATGTATACCAACTATCCTAGGACAATGAATTACCAGTTACGATATCGAAAGCCTTTAGGTGATTGGCAAGGTTAAACTTGTATTTGCACTCGTAAAAGAAATACCTATTTCGTATGCAATTAATTGCTTTTATATTTGGAGACCTTGCAGGTAATTTAAAAAAAAAAAATTGATGGTAGATACACTGTAAACAGAAGCTTTAAAGTATTCATTAAAATTTTCTACATAAACGAAAAGAAATTAACAATAATAAAATCCTAGAGGCTCCATTGAACTTTAAGTTGATCCAAGCAATAATGATGAAATAAGCCTAATAATATTCAGATTAGTACTTATTTTTGATTATCGGTTTCCAGCTTACCTTTTCTCTTAAATCTTAAAAATTTACTCGACATTATTACTGCTCTTACGTATAACATGCTGATTTTCTTTGTTCAGTATCTAATTTATTCAGCATATTTGCATATACTCTTCAATGGTATGTATGAATTTTTAATAAATTTTATCCAGTTCGAAATTTGCCTTTATTTTAGATAAATATAAATGGGATTTATTGTAAGGTTTGGATTTAGTCCAAAAGTGTCTTTTTTTTACTACAGCAAACCGCTAGTCAATATCGACATTGAAACTTGAGATAAGAATTTTTTTGTTAGAAAAGACATTGAAATTTTAATGCATATTCAGATTTTTTCTCGTGGACTCATCAACTTCAAATTTGCAGGAAATATAGTCCATAGTGTCTCTAATGCCCGTATTACACCTGTGTATTTTTCCGTGTATTTATTCATGTAGTTCAGGGTGCCAACATTATTTTGTTTTTCATAATGCTTATTTATGTTGGGTTTGAAGTTTTTCGGTTGTCACCCTGAATTACATGAATAAATACACGGAAAAATACACAGATGTAATACGGGCATTATTCACTACAACAAACCGCTAGTCAATATCGACATTGAAACTTGAATTATAATTTTTTTTGTTAGAAAAGACATTAAAATTTCAATCAGAGACATTTGAAAAAAATCAGTTTTTTTCTTGGTGGACTTATCAACTTCATATTGTCAACTACTTAAGTAAATACCCCTCCGTACATCAATTTTACTAAAGTGTGTCGACGAGTCAACAAGAGACAAGGATGGGGATTAGGAAAAGAATGGGCAAGATTCAAACAAATGTTATATTTTATATTTAAGGACACGGGCGTCACGGTTCTCATATACAGGGATGGACCAAGTCATAAAATAGAAGAAAAACCCGAAGAGGAAATCATTAACTTAATGCAAATCAGTACGGAAACTAAAGATAAAGTACACAAATTAGGTGTTACTAAAAATTATACGATTTCTCGAAATGAAGTGAAGATATTGCAATTAAAAACTATGGACGAAAATAGTGAAATTGAGAATAATGTTGGCTACCAATGCAGATATTAACTTGGACTGGTTAACAAAAAATCATCTGGTACATTTACACAAACGAAAGCAGCCTTATGTTAAAAGTAAAATCAAATACACGGAATCCAGTAGCTATTTACGCGGGAACAACAATGGCATTTTTAAAAACAATAGAAATACATCACTCCTACAACCTCATGCTACAAGAAGAGAAGATCCAGGAAAACGAAGAAGTAACGCTAGATGACCATAAAGTGAACGGAATTCCAAACGAGAAAAATAAACAGGCACTAATAGAACTACTTCTTGAATATAATGACGTTTTTGAAAAATCGACAAAACGAATGGGCAAAACCAACTTAACACAACACAAAATAGAAGTTGGGGACGCCAGACCAATCAAAAGTCGCCCATACTGGGTATCACAGAAAGAAAGACAGATCATAGACGAAAAAATTCAGGAAATGCTTGATAGCAACGTTATTAGGCCATTCTTCATGGGCCAGTACAGTGGTGCTAGTGAAGAAAAAGGATGGGAAAACCATATTTTGCGTAGATAACAGGGAAATAAACAGTGTAACAAAAAAATCAACATACCTACTGCCGCAGATCGACAACATCTTGTCATACCTAGGCAACGCAAAATGGTTCAGCACCCCCGACATCTTTTCTAGATATTGGCAAGTTCTAGTAGAGGAAAGTTCAAAGCAATATACAGCGTTTATGGCACAAGGCCATGGAACCTACAAGTTTTAACGTACTAAGTTTTGGGTTGTGCAATGCCCCAGCGACCTTCCAAGAACTTGCGAATCAGGTCTTCTTGGACATGAAATGGAGTGCTAATTTACCTGGATGACTTCATCATATTTTCCCAAACTTTCGAAAAACACTTACAAAAGCCAAGAAAAGTTTTTGAACGATTAAAGACAAGCTTCTCTTATGCTTAAACCAAGCAAATGCGAATACTTAAAACCGGAAATCAAGATACTAGGCTTTAATGTAAATGAGCAAGGAATTTTACCGGATAAAAAAAAAATAGTTGGCATCAGAAAATTTCCCACACCAAAAAAAATTAAGGATGTACGAAGCTTTTTGGACCGTGCAACTTTTATAGAAAGTTTATTTACAATTTTGAAGTAGAGGTAACAAAGAAATGCATAGGCTTCAAATGGGGTACAAAGCAAGAAGAAGCATCGAACACTCTCAAAGAAAAGCTTGTCTCTGCACCAGTACTACAGCATTTCAATCTAAACAAAGATACTATCCTACACACTGACGCAGCAACCTGTGGAATAGGGGCAGTTCTTTCACAAGAGGATAACAAGGGAGAAGCACATCCAATAGCCTATATAAGTCGCAGCGTGTCAGACACCGAAAAGAACTATCCAATTAGCGAATCTGGATGGGCACTATTAAGGAAAGTAACAGACGCTTATCCAGTTGGGCACTAAAACTAGCCGAATTCGATTATACAGTTGTGTATAAAAAAGGCTCGACCCACAAGGACGCGGATTGCATGTCTCGCAACCCGGTACTGCAGCCAGAAGCGCATGAACAAGAAGACCAAGAAGAACGCCCCACAATTGCACTACAAACTTCGGAAATGTCTACGTTACAAAAAAACAGACCCAAGCTTGAAGCAACTCCTTAAAGCTGTAGAAAGTCCAGACGATCCAGAAATTGACATTGGTACCAGACGAAAAGCAAAAAATTTCAAGATCGAAGGAGTGAATAAAACACAGAAAGGATTAGAAAAAGTATTGGTAGTGCCACAAACAATGAGAAAAGAAATTGGGATGGAATGCTCAAGGATATAGAAAGGATGTCCGGATTGCCAGGCAAGGAAAGGGAAACCATATAGAAAAACACCAGGGTTATTACAACCAATACAAGTAAGAACGATTTTTGACAAGATTGGCATCGATCTATTGGGTCCATTTAGAAGAAGTAATAAGGGAAAAACAATGACACTAGTAGTCTAATTTTTATTAGAAAAAGTATTTTTGGTACATGGAATGCCAAGAAATCTGCTTAGCTTAGATAGGGGAAAAGTAAGGGTTAGTAAGAGAATTAGGAAATTTAATGGGATTGAGAAGCCAATTTACGAAAGCATATCATCCATGCTCATGCATGCTGTAACGGATTACCAGAAAGGCTAAATAAGACAATAGCTGACATGCTGTCAATGTATTGTAAAGTTACTTTTAAGATGGTTTGGACCATTGGCGTATCCAGGCTTTTGGTTTGGGGGGGGCTGTGTTAACAAAAAATGTTGACCAAAAAAAAATCTGCGCAGGTGAAAAAAATTTTTGAAGCCACGCAGCTTAGCCCGACGGGCCACTTTCACGTGCCTCTCATTGGATAAAACCAATATTCATGCGCTTGTTTCCACATGAGAAATCCCCATATATTTCAGGATCATTGTAATAGGTCATAAAGTCATAGAGGTCATAGCAAGAGTTCACCAATTACCTATACCTATATCCTTTTTTTTATGTTAGTAAGGACGAAAATAGTTCATAGGTAATGAGTTGTGAAATAACTAGTTTCATGTCAGCCATGTTCTGGAATGATTTACAAATGAGAAATTCGGCATCCTCGCATTTTTGGGGAAGTGACGTCAGTTTCCAATCCCGCGTTTTCGCAGCAGTTTAAAAATTCGATTTTCAAATAATTTTATTTTCAAAAATAAGTATAGTCGCAGCCACAGATAATCGAGATTCGTACAAAAAAAAAAATTCTCTGTCGGCGATTCCAAGATAAACAAAAACCGCAGCAAAAACTCTACAGATAAGGGTTGAGAATAAATTTAGTCCAAGAGCATCAAATAAATTCATTTTGCATATAGTATTATTGTATATTGTTCTGGATTCGATTAAGTACTTAATTTCTTGCATTAAATGTTTGAAAGATCTTTTAAAAAAATTGCAAATAATCTTAAATATTATTCACAACAATTTAAACCGAATAATTTCAAACCAATATAATCTTGTACTCAAGCAGTTCCTGACACGTGCTCCCTGACTAAATGCAGGCCGGCCGACAATATAAACATACATACCTTTTTGTACGAATCTCATAATATATCTCTGGCGGATACTATATAGGTACAGATGTTATGAGAATAACTAATAGATAGAAAGTTGCCTATTTTTTCATGAATTCACATGTTACATACATACCCAAACTATACGCGCCTATAATTTTTTGCGGGGCGACAAAAATATTCGCATCGGGCCGCTTTTTTTTTGTGGCAAGGTGGAGAAATTTTGTGCACGGATCCCTTCTCTCCTAGGAAAGGAAGTATTTCAGGGTCCCCATTCTTGAAACTGGGGAACAGCGTTTCCAGGAAAACGAGTGTTCCGTCTTTCTCAATGATATGCAAATGATAATAAAGGTAACAAAGACGGAAACTCGTTCTCCTGGGAACAGTGCTCCGCTGTTTCAAGAATACGGACCCAGATATGCAAGGTGATTAAGGTGAAGCACTGATTCCCTTGCCGCATTAGGCGCCCGCCATAGAAAAACCTTATTGTAGAGAGAAATAGATTTTATTTCTATTTTTTCTACAAAAAAATTCCCATGTCACATAAAATACGCTGGAAAATATTGGTCTAGACTTGCCTTGGGGGGGGCTGCAGCCCGGCAGCCCCCCCCTGGATACGCCTATGGTTTGGACCATATAAGGTACTCAGAAAACTTGGAGAAGTAAATTATGAAGTAGAAAAAATTGGTAGTCGAAAGAAGAATAAAGATACGGTCCACGTCAGTAGGATGCTGCCCTACAATGACCCGTGGACAGAAGGTGCACCTATTGAAGAGTATAGTGAAGATGAAGATGACAAAGAAGAAGAAGAAGAAAAAGAAGAAGACGAAGAGAAGAGGAAGAAAATTAGCAGTAGAAGAAAATGGCCACATATACATTATAAAATACGGTTCAGGACTAAGGGCGGGTATTATAAAACTTAATTGAGAGTTAACTTAAAGTTAACTTCTGGAATTACATGTAATTCAAAAAGTTAACTTCAAGTTAACTGTCAAAGCAGTTTTATAATACCCACCCTAAGAGAAACAAAGCTTAGTATTAGGTAAATAAATTTTAACAGGATTTATAAAACTATCTTCCTTCCAGATTTTTGGTGATACTGGCTTATAGCGCCACAAGCCAGGAGGTAGAAGTATCCGCCGGCGCAACCTGGAAACTTCTACCAGGTACAATTTCATACGAGGGGTCAATCCCATTAACATGCAGAGTACCCTGGCTTGAAGAGCCTTTGGAACCAACTCTGTACCTCAGAGGTAAACTGTATTAAGTCACTTTTTTTTCGAAAATGGATCTATACTTAAGTCATTAGAACCAAAAATCGTTAACTGTGATTTTAAACCACCGAAATTGGGAGGTTTATTTTAACAGCAGTTTAGAGGTACTTAAACAAGGATTAACTTGCGGTGCTACGAAAAATAAACGTTTGTTAAAATTTAAACCTCTGTTTAACTCACGGTGCAAGTGGGCATTTGTATATTAAATTATAATATTATGACTTAATACAATTTACCTCTGAGGTACAGAACTAGGGATGTAAGCTAATTTTTCTGACAATGTCATGTCACAGTCAAAATGAAAATGACGGTCACGTCATTTATTTTTATGAGACTCCTGTCATTTATTTTTTTATCGATTGAATTTTCTGACTGTAAAATTATTAACTAACTGCCATTGAAATATATGACCGTCATTGCCGTCATTGAAATATATGAAAGTGTCACAAAAATATCAACTGACTGTCAAAGATGAAGAATGGAGAAGATGGAAACTGTACTTTCTAACTCATTAAATGACTTTGATGCTGATGAATCTGAAACTGAAGAAGAGCTTTAAGGCCGAAACCCACTAGCAACACGCCACGCCACCCCACGCCATGTGACACAGGTTTACGTGGGACACTTTGTGTGCAAATGGACGGATGGCGTGGCGTGCCATGGCGTGGTATCGCGTATGGTAAGTGCAGCACATATAAATAAATGGAAGAATATACGCATACATCTTCGTAACATGGCGTGGCGTGGCGAAGCATGACGTGGTGTGTTGCTAGTGGGTTTCGGCCTTTAGTCAACCAATCAGATACTTACCCGATTGATTATTTGAGTTGTTATGTTCAGAGGTTATGTTCTACTACTTTAGGCAATTCAATCCATCTGTCAGATAGGAAAATTCAATATGGCGTGGCGGCCAAGCAAGTTTGTTTTGAATGTGTTTTTATGCGTATTTGAAATTATTTTGCTTAAGGCCGTTTTACAGCTTGCAAGAAAACTTGAATGCCATTTATTGCATGCAAAAAAATTGCATTCAAGATTTCTTGCACGTCGTTTTACACCTTGCAATTTGACTTGTTTCTTTCTCTAACCTTATCCATACTTTTTTGTTTTTAACGCTGTGTTGTTGATGTTTGAATTTTCCAAAAATAAAAAAAGTGATTATAAGTCGATATAAAAAGAAGAAAGCAATAGCAGCAACTTTAGGCATCATAATTGCTAAAAATTCCCCAGCTTGCACGAAAACCTTCAAGAAAAATGGCACCAAACCGATTGCATGCAATGCCATTCAAGTTTCAAGAATCTTGCAGAAACCAATCAGCTGACTCACTTCTGCGCATGCCCTCGTTCAAGTTTCTTGCATATTGCAGAAAGAATTGCGAGCTGTAAAACGGCCTTTAGAGTTTTGCTTGCAACTCTGATTTGGATTATTTAATAAAATATTTGTTGACTAGGTACCTAAACTAATAAATCGAGCAGGGGCTTGTTTCATAAAAAATATTAGTCTAATAATATTACTCTTTAGCCAATATTATAAATCAAAATTATGATATTGATAATGTAATTTTGACTTATAATACTTGCTAAAGAGTAATATTATTAGACTAATATTTTTTATGAAACAGACCCCAGAATCTAGATATTTTTTTTTGTGTTTTTTGGCCCATGTGTGGCCGCCACGTTATCTTGAAAGTCACGTGGTTTGAATTGCCAAAATTAGGCAAAGATAAATGACTATAAATGACAGAAAAATTACTGTCACGTATCACAAAAAATAAATCTTAAATAAATGATCCCTAGAACCAACAATACTGGAAGGCAAGAAGTGTCAAGAATCAGAGAAAGTAGGATGTAAGATTTAACGTATATGGAAGGAATAGCATCGACTATTAGACAAGGAATTAGATAGTCTAAAGGCTGGTTCATGCATGAAAATATTTTCCGTTTCCGTAACTTAGTCGCTATCTATATCCGTAAGTAATTAATGTATAAGTTGCATGTATTTATATGCAGGTGTTCATGCACATTACTTTACCGTATCATTTTCTTTATTCTCTATTAAAGATAGTTAACTTTTATCTTTTACGGATAAAGTTACAGATAAATTCGATGGCGCCTGCGCAGTAGATGAAAACATCCATATTTCTCGACTTAACCTCAAAAACAGGAAATTTTTTAAAGGAAACAACAAATAGGACTTAAAATACGTGTCTGAATTGAAAATAACGTGGGAAATAATATTTATAACACCCTGATAAAACCCAACAAACCGTTCGCAGTTTCCCATACACGTCAAAAATGTCATTATTAAAGACTGATAAAAACTCTTAATTTTTGGTGCATGAAATACCTCAAATTTTACGGAAAAAGAAAAGCTTATGCATAAGGAAAAAGTTAAAGAAACAGAAAAAGAATTTATGCATGAACCAGCCTTAACTAAACACTGGATATAATCTAAAATCAAGAACGAAGAGCAAAAGGGCAATTTTATTTTATTTTTAGTAATTTTATTTTTAATACGCATCATTTCTGTTTCATACGCACCAAATCGCATTATTTGACCAGAGGACAAACGACGCCAAGAAACCAATGACATGACGCAACTATAACCTGGATCAGGGATTGCTATTGAGCAGGAACATCTCTGATCCAAAGATCCACGAGTAACATTGAAAGCAAGGAACCCAGACACTATGACAGATTTGGCCAACTAAAAACCGGACCCCAACGAACCACAAACGTTATGGTAACTTCCGGGACTACTTACAGGCTTTACCGATGCGTCTTATCTGGTTAGACTGCAAAACAACCCTATTCCTTTTCGTTTTTTTTGTATTATATTGTATATGATTCTATTTTTTGTATTGTATTGTATTTTATTAGTTGTATTGTATTTTATGATTGTATTGTATTTTGTATATCATTGTTTACCTTTTGTATTGTAATTCTCTAGCTGAGGTATATAGGTATCTTGTAATTTTTTTTATTTTTATTTTTGATGTCTCTTCTATAAGCATTGGAGGCCAATGCTTTACTGAATATTACTCTGTACATCAATTTCACTAAAGTGTGTCGATGAGTCAGCATTTATTTGGTATAAATACCGCGCAGAAATCCATTACCGGCAGACTAAGGCTAGTGCAAAGTACCTCAAATGGGAGAAGCCCCTCTAGCTAATGCCGTTTCCGATTGGTAGATCTAGTGCGGAACTAGTGCAATTTTTTTTATTTCTGTCTTTCTCTCCTAGAGGTCGATTAAAAGGATGCGAATACACTCAGTGCGCACTGAAATTACCAATCGGAAACGCCATAAGTCTCCTCCCAGTGCAAACTACCTTTAATGGGAAACGCCCTTAATTCTGGACCTGTCTCAAATCTAGCTCCTTCTGGGAGTATTGAACGCAGCAGACTAGGTCCAGTGCAAACTACCTTTAGTGGGAAACGCCCTTATGGACCTGTCTCAAACCCAGCTTCAGTCTTCAGTCACGCCAAGTGTACAGAGTGTACATAAAACAGAGTGGCCTATGAGTAGTACGTCCCTCTGAAGAAGAGACGTCATGATACTATTTCTAGGGTAATATTATTACCTATTATTCAATACATTATCTTATTATACCTATACCAAGCGAGTTTCTCTCTACCTGAACCCCACCTATGCCCCCAGGTCACGCTCCTGTTGTCCAGGACGAAACGTATAGGGGTTTTTTTTTTTTTTTTTTACGGATATGCGCACTCGCAAGGAAATGTCCTATCATGCTCGAGAAGCGGCAAGTGTTGTGACAATATTTGCAGCAAATATAGTCCAAAGTGTCTTTTATTGATAACAACAAACCGCTAGTCAATATGGACATTGAAACTTGAATTATGAATCTAATTCCTTGAAAATATTAACCGTTCTTCAATATAATTTTTTGCGAATTCAAGTTTATTCAAAATGATATCGATATACAGTTTGCCTCACAACTTTTGTTAATGTGAATCCGATTTCTTCGTTATTAGACTCTATTTAAGTCCAATTATTGAATCCTCTAACATTATTGAACCTCAAGTTTTTTGCCGGTGGATTAGTTTTGGGTTGTAGTAAACCTTCAAACATCTCTATCACTTGATGGTTCGTATCCATCAGTCAGATACTCTATAAATAACTCGGTATCCCATACATCAAGGACAAAATCCGTTATAACAAAAGGCTTAAATCAATAAACCCGATATGCGACTTCTAGAGAAAATGCAGACAAACTAACTAGAGTCAAGTACCGTGCCAATATAAATTATTTAGCTGGAGAGTGGATTATTATAACACAAAACAACTTGAAATATTTAAGAGAATGTCTCGAAATTCGTTTCCTAAATAAATAATCATTCTTACCCAACATGCAATCTCTTGCATATTATTTTACATAATTTAATTACGTCCCTTTCAAATCGATTTTTATAAAAATTAAAAGTGCATTCATTACCAGTAACCACACCAACTCAACCGGCCAATTGCAATCAGGCCTAGTTACGACATATTAAAATAATAGGAGTAGGTCAATAGTAAGAATTGCTAAAATGTTTTATTTCGATGCAACAAACATAAGCCAAATCGAAATTCAATAGACCATGGCCAATAAATATAAATTCTTTATAATATTGTAAAATGGCTCGCAACCCAGGAAAAAAAAATTTCACTTTCAATTAACCACCCACTTCCCCACGTAGAATATTAATTATGATGTTTAAATTACTGCAGTCAGTAAGAGGAACTTGTGCGACCCTGAAATGACGTCACAGTCGTATATTGCTCGAGAGAGGCCATACACGTGCCGACAACAGCTGAATTTTTATCAGAGGCCGGGCCTAATTGTTGCACTTTGCAAATTAATACTGTCAAGGCCACCCTATTTTGTACACACATCAATATTTTTAATAAGAATTTTTATTGAAAATCTTAAAAATTGACAAAATTATCAACATTAAGTATCAATAAATAAGTAATATTAATTGAAAGACCGTTCATATATCATATAACAGTAGAACTTGTTTAATAATGCCAAAAACATTTACTTCCAAAAATAAATATTCAAATTACAAAAGACAGCGGGTGAGTAGAGTATCTAAAACATTAAAAACAAACAAATTAGAAAATAATTTAAAATAAATTAAGTCGTCTTACTTAATACTAATGTACATTTTCATACTTCTTATTAATAAACTAAGTATTTAATTTAGTGCAACAAACTAAGGCACAAACAATTTTAATAAAAATATTAAACCATTTCATTCTTTTCTATGAAAATATAATTTTTTTCTCAAATTCTATTACTTAATCTAGCTGTACATAATATAAACAAAAATGCTTTAGTGCAAAATTAAACACAAAACAATATGCCACTTAATAACGCTCTAAAAATCTTTTGGCATACTCAAAAGCTTGGCACAATTTTAAGCATAACTTGGAACAGGCAAAAGCATTATGCCCAACTTTATTTTAAGCAGAAAAACTATTGCAGACAAGATTTTTGTTTAGTACAAAAACTATAGAGAGATACCTACTTATCTCTGCTCTATCTGGATTAACTAAGTACTTTATCTATAAACATACTATAGATATTAACTAAATAAATTCGTCTCTTGTATCACTTCTGCATCTAATCAAACTTATGAGTAATCAACGGAAACCTAACAATCCTCAACTGTCTCCCGTAATCACACAATACAGCGTCCCTAAGCAAAATCAACTGATTAATAAAAACAAACGGATCTCGTCCTAAAGTAATAGTTTGAACACATTCTCCATTTCTCACGTCCCATATCACTAGACCGCCGTTACGACCGGTGACAACCAAATGGGGTGCCAGCATTAGGACGTGATTCGAAAAAACTTGTCCCACGAAAATTGTGTTCAGAAGATGTCCCTGGAAACGTTCCCAAACGCACAGGCGTTCGTCTATGGCCAACGAGATTACGTAGCTTGCTGAGTAAGTTAGTGAGATGATGCAGCCGTCGTGGGCTTGGATACTGTACATACAGGTTCCTGGAAAAAAATATTATCATTATTGATTTGTATTTCCATAAGTATTAATGTTCAAAATTAGCAAGAGTTTTTCATCTAGTTTATTTTTGAGAAAATTAACAATTTGGGATAAGACAGGAAATTTCTCTTTGAAAGTCAAAGTCAAAAATTGTATTCAGGGCCATCAAGTCTCCTGTGTAAGGCAAGAAGAATTTAATGTTAGGCTAACTGTGGTTGATAGTGTTTTTGTCGACCTGAGGTTTGGTGCTGTCCGGCTGCTGGTGGGGTGTATTTACCGACTTCCTAGATGTTTGTCTGAGGATAACAACTTGATTTTGGATATGCTAAACAGACTAAACGAATCTTTTACCACAATAATTTATGGTGATTTTAATTATCCTGAAATAGATTGGTCCACCGGTAAAGTGACTAAACGTAGTGTTTCTGCTGAAGAATTTTTACTGGCCTACCAGGAATCAAGACTGCATCAGTTAATTGACTTGAATACTCGTTTTCAGGAGGGTACTATCCCCTCATTACTTGACTTGTTCTTGGTATCAGATAAAAAGTTGGTGACAAGTATTACGTCTGCACCCCCAATAGGTAAGACCGATCATGTTACTGTTGTGGCCACAGCCCAGATGACCCTACTCCCAGTTGTTAAAGCTATAAAAAAGCACAAAAACCACTGGAAGGGAGACTACGACGCCATAAATCATTTTCTTGAGCAATGGGAACCAAACAACAGCACAACCTATTACGATAACTTGGTCGAAGTAGTGGACCACATATCAGAAGTCTATGTGCCTCTTCAGCGTCAAGTGGAGACCTTCAAAAAACCGTGGATTACTAGGGCTCATGTTAAATAATTGATAAACCAAAAAAGAAAAGCATGGCATTTATACAGAGATTCTGGTGAGAATTGTGACCTACGGGCATACAATGTGCTAAAAAACCGAATCACCCAAACATTAAGAAATGCTCGGTCAACTTTTGAGAGCAGTCTCCTAGGGCAGGGTCCAAGAAGGTTCTACCAGTATATCAAACGTTCGCTTCAATCTAGGCTTCAAAACTTTGTCTTGAGAGATTCAGACGACCATCTTGAGTCTGAACCACAAAGAGTGAGGGAAATATTCAGCAATTAATTTGACAGAGTATTTATACATGAAGACACAACAACTATACCAACTTCCCGCAGCCGGACGGTCAGGACCCACACTTGAAAATATTGTTTTTACCTCACAGAAGGTGAAAAGGTGCTGCTTGATCTGAAGCTCTCTGCCAGTCCAGGACCTGATGATGTATCCCCAATATTGCTAAAAAACTGCAGCGCGACCATGATGGAATCCTTGCAAGAACAATGACAGAATCATTTACAGATGGCATGGTCCCAGAAGCGTGCAAAAAGGGAATTGTCATTCCGATCTATGAGAAAGGCGATAAACACTTAGCTGATAACTATAGGCCTATCAGTTTAACATCAATACCCTGCAATTGTATGGAAAAGATTATAGCTACTGAAATGACAGAATTGGTTGAGAATCTTGCTAAGCTGGATAGGTGGACGAAGGACTAGTTATTGAAACTTAATGTCAGCAAATGTTGTGTTTTTGCACATTGGATACAACAAGCCTATGCTGGACTACCATATGGGCAATAACAACTTGGGAAGGGTGACTGAGCAGGCCGACTTAGGAGTAAATATCTCACATGACCTAAAATGGGAAGAGCACATACATGCAATCGTGAAGCGAGCCAACTCAACAGTCTATCTGATACGACGCTGTTTTAGGGAAATATCCCCTGAAGTGTTTCTCCGAGCCTACAAAACCTATATTAGACCACTGCTGGAGCATGCTGTTGTGGTTTGGTGTCCCTATTTCAGAAAGGACATAGATCTGATTGAGCGTGTCCAGAAGAGGGCAACCAAAATTCCACCATCTTCAAGAGAATTGTCTTATGAAGAACCACTGAAAGCTCTTAATCTGACAACTCTGGAGGAACGCAGAAATAGAGGATACTTAATCGAAACATACAAAATTCTTTTGTAACCTCCCCTAGTGTAAATGCCTTTAAGAACAGACTTGATAAATATTTTAGTGATAGGCTGTAAAATAGTGCATAAATCGCTCTGATTTTGCCTTATTTTAGTGTGAAATATCCTATTAAAAATTTTGAAACTTTGCAATTACCCAAAACTAGTAGTGCTTAAAAACTTGTGCATATTAGTTTTGTAATCGGGTTTCTATTTTCATAGTAATTACGTACTCTTAAACGTGGTATTAACATCATTTATCTCAAACAAAAAGTGCAGCAAAAAACTGATAAAGTGTTTGGACGCCTGAACCTGATAAATAAACAACTATAGTGCAGTCAATTTGGAAGTTTTTGTATACCAAAAGATGTAGAAAAGCAGGGTACGGGGGTGTAAGCATTATGATTCACAAGGACTTTTATTCTCATTATTTATTTAAAACAATTGACACTTTTGAAAATCACAAAGAAGAACGCCTATTTGAGTTGTGTGCTGTATATAGTAGTAGCATTAATGTTTATGTTTTATGTATTTATCGTGCACCATCCAGTAATGTGTCTGATTTTTTGGCAAGGCTCGAATCTGTCATTTCCATTCTCCCTCCTAAATCAAAAATAATTGTTTGTGGTGACTTTAATTTGGATTCCTTATCTATGGGGGATATTAGCACCATTATGTTACACAACCTAATTAATTCTTACGGTTTACATCTGCATGTTGACAAACCTACACGTATAACATCTCATTCTTTCACATTAATAGATCATGTAATTTCACCAAGGAGATGTTAAATGTAGTGTGACAAATAGCGCACTCTCTGATCACGAGGCGGTATGGTGTAGTTTTGCAATAAATAAAAAAGAGAGAAGGGGAGCAAAAAGGTGGGGTAGATTTTTCACAAGAAAAAATTATGATAGGTTCACGCAGCTTGCTTCTTTGGAAAACTGGGGTGATGTGTTAAGCTCTGCAGATCCATTCCGCGCACTTGCCGCTTCTCGAGCGTGATAGGACATTTCCTTGCGAGTGCGCATATCCGTAAAAAAAAAAAAAAAAAAAAAAAAAAATTGGCAGGTTTCCACTGTTTTAGCTAAAATTTTTAATGCAAGTTTTCCTTTAAAACAAAAAACAAAAAAAAGTTGGATTACTAAAGGAATAAGAGTTTCAGCAAAAAATTTAAGATGTCTCTACTATATAAGAAAATTCAATATGTGTAATCAATTTTTTGTATATTATTTCAATAAATATAGATCAATATATCGTAAAACTATAAAGGCAGCTAAGCAATCTTATTATGTAAAGAGAATTGCGTCTTATTCTAACAAGCAGAAGACAGCTTGGCAAATTGTAAATGAACTTCGAGGAGATAATAAGTGTGTTAAGGAATGTTTGGATTCCAAATTAAACGCTACTGATTTAAATAAATTTTATTGCAATATAGCCAACCATTCATCAAGCCTCATAAAAAGTAATTTAAATTTTGAAAACTTTTTAAATCATGTAAATATAACTGAAACATTCTTTTTTGTACCCACCAATGAACACGAAATTAAGGAAACAATTTTGGAGCTAAAGGGTAACAAAGCGCCTGGGTGGGACGGCATTTCCTCTAAAATATTTAACAAACTTCCTGAGAGTGCACTTAGGATTCTAGCAGAAGCTATAAACCTCTCTTTTACTACAGGTGTTTTTCCCCACTGTTTGAAGATCGCTAATATTGTCCCATTATACAAGGGTGGAAATGAGGAAAGCCCCTCAAACTACAACCAGTGGCATTGCTGCCAACTTTATCTAAAGTTGTGGAAAAAATAGTTAAAAGGCAAATCCTTAATTTTTTGAAGAAGAAGACCACAGTGCAATTTGGCTTCCTAGAAAAAAGATCCACCAGTGATGCCATATTCCGTTTTCTGGAGGGTCTTTACATGAGGATGAACGATCGACAGGTTGCAGCGGCAGTGTTTTGTGAATTGACAAAAGCTTTCGATTGTGTGAGTCACAAGATATTGCTGCGCAAACTGGAGATTTATGGATTTAGGGGTAAAGGACTAAGTTGGTTTCAATCATATTTTTGACCAATAGAGTCCAGTCTGTATCTTATAATGGGATAAAATCAAACCAACAGACTCTAAATAGTGGAGTGCCTCAGGGTTCGGTTCTGGGACCAATTTTCTTTTTACTCTATATTAATGATATTGCAAACCTTAACATTTCTGGAAGCTTTACATTGTTTGCAGATGATGCAACAATTCTCTGGAGTGGTACAGATGAACATATTTTGGTTGAAACCATTAACCACGACTTGTCCTTGATAAAGAACTGGTGTGATTCAAATAAGCTGTGTCTAAATATTTCCGAAACTAATATTATTTCTTTTAAATGTAACCTGGGACCAGTTTATTTGGAAGATCAGATATTAAGTGGCACACCCCAAAGTAAGTTCTTAGGTTTGCATATAGATGGTAGATTGAAGTTTGAATGCCACATTGCAAACCTAAATAAAAAGTTGGCATCAAATTGTTATGCTTTAAAAATAATTTCCAGTGAATTAGATACAAATATTATGAGACAAGCATATTTTGCATTAATAGAATCCCATCTACGTTATGGAATATGTTTTTGGGGTTCTTGTGCTAAACAGCTTATGCATACAGTATTCATCTTGCAAAAAAGAGCAATCAGATACATAAACAGGGCTAATTTGAGAGATTCATGCAAACCGCTTTTTGTTGCTAACAATATTTTAACATTACCATCTTTGTTTATTCTTGAAACAGTATCTCTAATTCATAAAAAGTATAGAAACACATTGAACCAAAATTTGTCATCTTATGCCACCAGGCAAACATATAAAATATTGTTACCTGTTCCCGGAACCTCCCAAGTACATGACTCTATTGTTTTTAATGGACGTCTACTCTTCAACCATTTGCCGGTCAGTATTAGAGAGATTTATGAGGAAAGGAGATTTAAGAGGGAGGTAAAAAACTTGCTCGTTGCGAGGGCCTATTATGATGTACAAGAATACTTTAATGAAAGATTTTAACTATGATTTTAGCAGAAAAAGGTGTGCTTATAGATACTTTATACTGTTCTGTGTGCTGTGTGTTTTTATTACTATGACGATAAATTGTAAATGTACTACTTTAGTTTTAAATGTAAGATTTTATATTATTTTATTACCTTTTTACTGTTTGTGTTTTAATTTTATAATTATGTAATTCAATGATTCGTATATATTTATACTACGTAAACTAGTCATATACACTTTATTGTATTTTTGATTTTGTACGTTTTGAATTTATTCATTTATTTTTTTATTTTATTATGTACCTTTTTTCAGCTTTGTTTACAACATTACTTTGTTTAAAACAATAAAGCATATTTTGATTTGATTTGATTTATAGTCCAATCTGTGTTTAAATCATGTCTTGTTCAAAGTGTAGAGAACCTTGATGAAATACAAAACAATTTGCGACTACTGTAAATGCACCTACTGCCTAAACTGTTCAAAATTTTCTATTTCGGAGGGACAGGTCACTCACATGAGAGCCAGAACAATGCTTTTTGCGTGTTGCAACTGCATTGATTCAATACTGAAAATAAATGAAGACAACACTGAAAATAGTTCTGCAATAGTTTGTGATCATAAGGACTCTGTCCCCAATAATATTATGCAGAATTTTCTAGAAAACATGAAAACAGACATAATTGTGCAAATATCTCAAGAATGTGATGCCTTTAAGACGGTTTTAATAAAAGAACTAAGACCGAATACCATTAATTCTCAGGCTAATTCTGATGTAACTGATATGCAAGATGTACTCGAGAAAAATAACAAAAATTAACTAAAGAAGGTTTTTACATTGGAGGATGAGATCAAAGTTCTTAAAACGTCAAACATATCGAAAAAAACCTCACCTGAGGTGGAAAACTTGCGTAAAGAAACACCTCAAAATAGTCAAAACAATACAAAGTAAGGAACAAACTAAAACCTTATTATTGGTTTTAGTTATGGAGGAAAAATCTCTAGGAAAACTGCAAACTACACTCTCTACTACGTCTGCTCAAAATACAATAATTGTGGGCACTGCCTTCAATGCTAGTTCATTCTCTGCTGCAGAGCGGAGACAATCTGGTTCAGAGTTAATGGACAGCTTTACAGTATTTTACCAAAATGTTCGTGGTCTAAAAACTAAACTAAAAGTCAGAAAACGTATGACAGTCCCATAAAGAGATTGAAAATTGACTAAGGCGCCCGGGCGCTCACTGAAATAACGTGGCTTATGAAGTGGCGTGTGATCTAGCAAGTGGTACGCATAACGTTACATGCCACTAAATGCATGTTACTTGCCTATTTGTTTATGTTCACTTGATTTGATATAGCATGCTAGATGCGTGCTACTTGCTAGATCACACGCCACATCATAAGCCACACTATTTTGGTGGGTGCCCTGCCTAAAGAGAATATTCTTGACAGTCTTAAAATGCGAAATTTACTAAAAGGTAACAAGTACTGACAGTTTGTAGGAAAAATTGAGAAGAAGAGTAGGGAGGCCTCGGGTCGAGACGAGACGAGAATAGGCTCTCTCTCTCCTCTTTTCTCGAAAATTTTTGAGAAAATGAGTCTGTCATCACAACGAAAGACCCTCGATACGAGACAAAAGAGCTCTTGTCTCGTCTCGTATGGGCTATAAATTTATATTGCTCGAGAAATTCCCGACGAGAGACAGTCTTAAAATGCGAAATTTACTATGAGGTAAGAAGTTCTGACAGTTTGTAGGAAAAATTGAGAAGAAGAGTAGGGAGGCCTCGGGTCGAGAATAGGCTCTCTCTCTCGTCTTTTCTCAAAAATTTGAGAGAAAATGAGTCTGTCATCACGACGAAAGACCCTCGATACGAGACAAAAGAGCTCTTGTCTCGTCTCGTCTGGGCTATAAATTTATATTGCTCGAGAAATTCCCGACGAGAGACAGCAGCAACAAATTTAGATTCTGATATAAAGGATTCGGAGCTATTTCCTGGTAATTACATAGTGTATCGTACTAATCGTGGTTCTGGTAACAGTTCTAAAAAGTCCGGAGGTGGAGTACTCATTGCAGTGAAAAGTGAGTTTCAATCGAAAATAGTTGCAATAAATAACTCTACAGTAGAAGAGGTTTGGGTTGCTGTGTTAGTGGGTAAGTCATATTATTGCATTGGTACAGTATACATTCCTCCTAGTTTGGATTCATCTGTCTATACTGCTCATATTGAATCTGTTGAGATGGCTCACAACCAGTTTAATGAAATTATGGTAATAGGAGACTATAACCGTCCAAGATTAGATTGGCGTGTATCCGAGGAGTATATTGGCTTACTTCCTGGCAATGTTATTGGTGTTACAGAGACACTAGTGTGCGATAATATGGCATGGTCTTGCCCAGTATAATGGTGTAAAAAATGACAATGATGGAACTTTAAATCTTTGTTTTTCTCATTTAGAAGTGCCGTCACTTAGTATAGAACTGTTGGATTAGTTAAGCCACATGTCCATCATCCTCCATTGGAAATATGTATTTCTACGGATTTCAGTGAGGGTTTAAAGCCTGATTGTGGTTGGAATTATGATTTTAAAAACGCAGAGCACTATAGATTAAACCAGTATTTCTTATCTACTGACTGGTATTCACTCTTAGTGAGGAATATGGACAATTTGTTTGAGAAATTTTATTATATTCTCTTTGAAGCTTTAGAAAAATACGTACCTGTAAAACACAACACTGTTAGTACTTTTCCTGCCTGGTTCTCAAAAGAATTAAAAAACCTTATATTTACCAAAAAACAAGATCATAGCAGATTTAAACACACTCGCAGGCAAGAGGATTTCATAGTGTTTTCTAGGCTAAGGCAACAATGCAAAACTTAACTGAAATGGATTATAACAAATTTATCGAAAATTCAGAAAACTCAATTAATAACAACCCTAAACACTTGTGGAATTTAATTAAAACAAAAAAGGGAAGGAATGATTGTCCCAAGATCATGAAATTTGGTGACAGAGTTGCAGATAATGGAAATGATATTTCTAATTTGTTAGCGGATTTTTTTTCTTCTGTTTATACTTCTGATTCACAAAATTTATCTGACGCTGACTACATTTCAGAGCTTGACTAGGATTATTCAGATATGTATCTGAGTGCCCCTGAAATAGAGGAAGTATTAAAGGAGCTTGACAGTTCAAAAAGCCGATGGGTCCAGATGGTGTTCCTCCATCTGTTTTGAAATGTGCTAGATCTCTTTACATGCCACTGTATACAATATTTAATAAATCACTAAAAATTAATGAGTTTTCAGCTGTATGGAAAAAATCTCTTGTAGTTCCAATTTTTAAATCTGGGCACAAAGGAAATGTCGGTAATTACCGTCCTGTTAGTATTCTTTCAGCATTCCTAAATTATTTAAGCATTGTGTTGAGAAGATTACAGTATCAGGGCAGCATGGTTTTACCTCAGGTCGTTCTGTTGATACCACCCTGTTTTTATATACCAACTTTATTTCTACTGCTATGGTGGAAGGTCCTGAGGTTCATGCCATTTATATGGACTTCAGCAAAGCTTTTGATAGAGTAAGCCATGCTGTTTTGATATCAAAATTGAAAAAGTATGGTATTGCTGCGCCAATATTGAAATGGATAGAATTTTATTTATCGAATCGGTACCAACAAGTAAGATAGAAAGCTATCTGTCTTATATATTGTTTGTCACATCAGGGGTTCGACAAGGGTCACATTTAGGCCCCCATTTGTTCGATATCTTTATAAATGACATTTGTTCTTTCTTGGAAGTTGCATACCTATTATTTGCTGATGACCTAAAAATATAACGCCAACATTCTGTCACAACAAGATCAAATTAAAATCTAAACAAGATAAATAGATGGTGTACTCTAAATAGCATGACTCTAAACACAGAAAAGTGTCAAGTTTTGCGGTTTAGTAAGCTTAAAAATAACTTCCCTATGACTTACATGTTAGGTGGTAGTCTGTTAACGGAGGTATTTGTTGTGACGGACCTGTTTGTGTATCCCGACACAAAATTGACATTTTCTGAGCACTATGAAAAAGTCATAGCCCGGGCGGGTAGAATGTTGAGATTTGTTAGGAGATCTTGTCGGGATTTTACAAATGTAAAGCCACTGAAAATTCTTTTTGGTAGCTTTGTGAGATCTATCCTCGAGTTTTCTAACATAATTTGGTCACCATTTTTTAATATACATATATATAGATCGCCTTGAGAGCATTCAGCACAAATTTATTAAATTTGTACGTTACAAAGTGAGTAGAAAGGGTGTTTTTTCATCAGTGGAAGATACATATAAGTATTTGCAAATGAGTTTTCTTAGGGACAGAAGGGAATATTATGATGTATGTTTTGTTTAATTTTCATATTATTTGATTCAACAGTAAATTGATCACCCAGGAGCTTAGTGCGATTTCTGCCAAAAACGAGTTTCGGCCAAGTGAACCATATCATGAGAAAACGAGCAATACAGTTACGTATCATCCGCATATTGGTGAGATGAAAGATACTTTAAGTGAGCTCCAAGGTCGGCTGGGTAGACCGAGAAGAGTAAGGGTCCCAAGTTGCTGCCTTGGTTGAGGCACCCCCCGATTAATTGCCACAAACGATGAAGTTTCAGGACCAAGAGAAACTCTCTGAAGTCAACCACTCAGGTAGTTACTCATAATCCTTACAATATCAGAAGACAGTCCGAAATATCCCAGCCTCCCACACAGAATTTGGTGGTCCAGAGTGCTGTAGTCCAACAGCACCAGGCAACAGTTTTGACCGTCATCCAGTGATCTGTATAAGTTGTCACACAACTTAAGTAGGGCAGTGGTCGTACTATGACGAGGGCGAAAACCAGATTGTCTAACAGGCAAAACCTTGCGACTATCCATATGTAGTTGAAGCTGTTCATGCATAATTTTTTCCAGAATCTTTGACAAACAGGGGAGGATGCTGATCGATCTGAAGGAAGAAATTCCAGAGGGATTACTAGTCTTCGCTACGGGAATGACATTTTTCCATGGGGAAGGAAATGGCTTAGTAAGAATGCAGAAATTCATAATAAACGTAAAACAACCCAATAAATGAGGCATTATTCACTTTATGATTTGTAAGGAGCTTGGAATAGATTCAGATTGGAAATAGAGAAAGTCACTTCAAGAAAAATTAGTAAAAAAATGTTTGTTTATCTGTCTTTGTTGCCAGCATAGATATCTGATTTGAGACGGACAAATTACTGTATAAGTATCTGCTAACAAAGACTGAAATACTCAAATCTTATGAAAAGTTCTTTACCTGATAACAAATCCCAAACGCACAACATCCCATCCTGAGATCCACTCCCGGACGTGGCAGGACACACTCTATCAATAAACAGACAAGTAATAGGCCCACAATGTCCGTGCAAAGTGTACAACAGCTCTCCATTTTCCACCCTGTACACTTTCAATGTATGATCCTGACTACCAGTCACTATTCTACCCCCTTCGCAGTCCAAACAAGTTATCGGTTGCTGATGCGCTTTTACACTTTGCAATTTGATGCACCTCAAATCTTCAGAGTCGTTCTGATTGTTTATTTCCCTTTCAGATATGGACCCCATCGAGCCTGTTCGGATATGAGTTCTCCTGTAGGCGCAAGTGAAGTTCCAGTCGACGGGTCTTCCTTGGTTGTAGGTTTGCAGCTGGAAAAAATCCAAAGAACCGCACAGTCTTGCCACTATTACGCGAGAACTAATCAGTTTTACGTTTGTAACGCCTGAATCGTTACCGTCTTCAAAAATACACTGAAAATAATAATTTCGGGTTAGATTCTATTGTAAAAATATTAAAGTAAGTACCTTTAATTTTTGGGTTGTAGCCTCCCAAAATTCAAGCCTCCCATCGGCACAGCCAATAATTATAAGATTATCAACGTAATCCATGCACCAAACTGAGGACAATTTCCCAGCGCTATTGCCACTGTCACTAGTTTTTCTACCTAACCCTTCCTCTTCCGCACTATTTCTATGTGCAAAAACATTATACCTTGTGGATTTATCACTGGTATAATGAAACTTGTACGCTTTATAAAACTCGTATCTGGAATTAAACGTGTTATTTCCAGCAGCTGAGCTACGAGATCTTAGACTTGAAAAGTCTGTATTGATTCTGTTAATGAGTAGAGGAAAAACTTCATCTCGTGAAGGTGGAGAGCCTGATTCGTAATCAGACGCGTCATCGTTTTCAAAACAAAACTCACTCTCCTGTTCGTTTTGGCTAAAATGCGCTTTCCTATCTATAACAGTCATCAGCTCTCCAGTACTATTATCCCAAATTTTAAGACGGCCTCCTAAACATACACTTGCCAAATGTACTCCATCAGTTGCTATACATTCAACCTATAAAAAATTATTTGCTTATTGAAAAATCTTTGGTTTGATTGAAGAATTATTTCACCTCTTGGCTGTGCCCGTCCAAGACAACAGGTACGGCCTCCAACATGTATTGGTCCTCGATGGGGTCTTCGTTTTTTTCCGGATACCAAGAAGCGCGCCATTCGGCGTAGTTTCTCGAACAGACGCATTTGTAGAGGACCACGAAACCGTAGGCCATGACAATGACGCTGATCAAGATTAATATGGATAGGAGCATAATTTCCATGGGCGATCTTGGATAGAATGGTTGTTCTATTTGGTCTGTGGCTGGGAAATCGTCTGGAAAAAATACTGCATATTATTAAAATTGATTTGTACTGCATGGGGCATATTAATTTGTTGTTTGAGATTATATTTATTTAAATGATCTACTTCATTATTTATTGAACTTAGCGCCCTCCAATTATGTATCACCTACTACCTGTTGCACTTGAACAATGAACTCTCAAAAATAAAATAACATTATACTCAACTGACCTGTGAATGCTCCTTATGATACACAAACTAATCACAAACAATCAGATGAATACAAAATAAAAATTGAATAATGAATAATGGCTGACAAGCTTGTTCCCTCTGGTCTCGTCTCTCATTTTCTTCTACCTACCCTTCGACACCTTTTCTGAGGCGCGCCCCAGTGTTCCCATAAATTTCACAGCGCATACATGGTTGCAACATTCACCATTTGGTTTTCTATAGTAAGCATTTTTTTAAAAATTTAAGATTTGAAGAAATAATATTTTAAATAAGCGGTTTTCCTCAATATACAACTACGTTCAAGAATATCAACAAAGATTTTAGGTTTAGGTTAATTAAAAGATCCTATTCCAGACTCTCCTTAAGTAGTGAACAAGGAGCAAACTACCTAGGAATTTTTTGCATTTCTAATCTTTTAACTGATAATAAGTTTCATTAATATTCCTATAACAATGCTTCTTCTGGCTTACACACACAATATAGCCTGAACCATTAAAAAAGAAAAAAAAAATTACCTCCATTAAAATCTATAGGATCCAGTGCTGCCGCCAACGCTTGCCACTGCAAATTATTCCCATATTTTTCTTCAGGATTCCTCAACAAAACAGCTTGTTCCGGGCTGATAATGTGAGCCAACTTAATGCTCGGCAACACTGCCAGGCTTTTCCCGCTCAAACAAACATTATATTTCCTTAATATAGAGGACCAATGCTCGCTGGAAAGTTTTATCCAAGGGGCGTACTCGGAGGGCTTCATTTTTTCTACGTCAAACGATTGATTTGGTCTTTCAATTTCCAAGGGTTTGTATGTGACATAGTTTACGGTTTTAGTTAGGTTAATTAGCGGGAAAAAGTTTAAGTTAAGATAGTTGCGTTGTACTTGATGTTTGCCGCTATTATTTTTCCTATCGTCCAAAGTGTTTAGGAAATAGTTATTGATAACATCGCTGTTGTAAATAATCATACAAATCCACACAACCATTAAAATCATGAAGGCCCTTTGAAAAAACCTAGTCCTGGCCCAAACATTGACAATCCTAAGCCTTTTAGGTAACTTTTTATCTTGAGTATTATTGAGTTTTTGACTTGCTACAACATTTGTAGGAAAACTTAATCTAGGATGAGATCTTGACCGGCTCATGCCTTTATTACCAAAAATTGAATTTTCAGTGTTAATCAAAGGCTGATACAAAGCATTCCGAAAACCTTGATTGGTCCTTTCAATAGTTGTACTAGCCCTGTTCAAGTCAATTCCAAGAACAGTGGAGAAAAAAAATATTTGAAGAAACAACCCACTTATTAAACTAATTAAAGCAAATATGCAAAATTCTTGTATCACAGGTACAAAAGTGAAAAGTCCGATAGTAAAAATAGTGATTTCTGTGAGTAAAGTTTTTGTTGTGCTCCAACCTTCCTTGCTCAAGCCTTGAGCCAATCGAATTTTAGCGTCCAAATGCGAGGGCGTCGCTAAAACGCTTTTAGTGAGAACTAAAACGTTCTCGAGACCAAATAGAATGGCCAAATATGGAAACACCCATCTACCTCTTTGGTTGTTCAGAGTGAGACCGAAAATAAAACAAATTCCCATCGTCATTAATAAGCTACAAAGTACTGTGAACATGGCTGTAAAGGACATGCCAGCTTTTGATTTGATTTCTTCGATTTTCCTGACATAAAAATAGTAGTATAAGTACAATACTATGAAAGCTGCTATGATAGGAGCTAATTCGAAATAGTCGATTTCTTCTGGATAATTTATTATTAACGTGTCGTTTAATGTTGTCAAGACTTTAGTAATGTTTTGATGTAAGGGGTATACTGAGGCTAATTTTTCTTGAAGGCCTTGAATGAATCTGAAAATGAAAATATATTTATTGTTATGTTATATCAGCAAAAAGACTTACTCCCTATCATAATCCTTAAAAAACAAAGTAACAGCAAACTGAATTATCCTTTGCCTATGCCTCAACGGATACCTTTTAATCCCAGTATCACGCAAGGGCATTCCAAATAGCATTTCCGACACAGAGACTTTGCCTTTTTGGTATTTCTAAAGGCAAAAAACTTGTATTATTGTAGCCCAATGAAAATATTCATTATATTTACATGCTGATTAAATATAGTAGTCAATATTGAACTATCCTGACTAAACTGGTTGAAATCCTGATGCCAAAAATTAGCAGGAGATAAAACTAGGCAACTATACTGAGGCATAACTGGCGAATAGGCTCTGCCTTTGGCTACGGCTTCAATATGCAGACACACGTGACCTAAAGTCTTTAAACTTAAAGCAAAAATTATTTTCAACGCACATAGAAATAATTATCATTATTACCTATTCCTGTCCTGATAATTCCTTACAATATCTAAAACTTTAAAAGATTCATAAAGGGGAGCCCTAAAGGCATCACCTAAAGTAAGGTCAGCTTCCCAAGGTAGAACTGCGACCTTTAAAATGACCTGTTGAACATAGCAGTAAGGCTCTAGGGAGGTCGAGAGGTTTAAGGTTGGAATCCATTCTTGTTTTGGGGTTGTTAAGGGCAGTGGAACATTCAACAACGGCATACTAGAAGAATAATCAAAAATGTTTTATTTTACATAACTAATCATTAACATTTTTTTTTATTGACTTTCAATTCTAGCCTTGAAATGATTAAATTCACTTCATTGCATGATTATTTTAATAAACCTATTTATGCTAATTCTAGGACTAGAAAAATGCGCTCACCAACAACTGACGATAAAAACAATGGCGAATACCAAGACCGAAGTAGGATAGCTGCTGCACAAAAGTCCTATGCTGTAGAACAAGGTTGCCACTTTTTCTTGAATCGTCGATTTGCTCGATGAGCCTTTATGGTGAGGCTCGTCCCCTCTGGAGCTCATGTTATATTAACCATTTTTTTCATAGCTTTTTTTGGGGTTAGTAGGAGCTGGAAGAGAATGTTTACTATGTAATATTTTGCATTAAGAAAATGCAAAGATAACTGCACCTATATGGTTACTTTTATCAGATAACTGTCTAGTCTAAATGAGTAAATGGGATATTAAATTCCAAAAAATAGGTAATTAAATAATCAGTCAGTAAATGTTGAAGATAATATAACTATGTACTAATATATTGACAATGGTGCTAAGCAATTTATTAAAGCGATAAAAATGTATAGGTACATTGAAATCTGAGTTGAGATGATTCCAATCAGTGAATTACAATCATGATTTTATTCAGTATGATATTTAAAAAAATAAAATCATGATTAATTTAAATTTAAAAAGGGAACTGAAATTTGGATAGGTATAGTCGCCGTCACAGATACTCGAGATTCCTACAAAAAATTATTTCTTTGTCAGCGATGCCACGATAAACAAAAACCGCAGCAAAAACTCTACAGATAAGGGTTGGGAATAAATCCAGGAATAAATTTAGTCCAAGAGCATCAATAGGGCCGTCCCGCGAAATTGAAATCAATGTTTCTAACTCGGTTTCTAATGTAAGACAAGTACTTCTACAACACTAACATATCGTTTTAGTTATTAAAATTATGCATTGAAACATTAACATTTTATTTGAGATTGAATTTTTGCCATTATTTGAAATTGATGTTTTCGCTCCTTTATGACGTATTATGACTACAGCCAATAAGAGAGGAACGAAGTTAACCCATAACGACCTTAACCCTGAAAAATAGGCAACCAGACATACACTTTTCACTGAACTGACAGAGATCAATGTCTTAATTGGTTGATTTCTAGTTCTAACGACAGATTGGGAGACTATAATACTATTGGTCAGAGTCTTGTGACGTCACGTTAGGCGCGCGTTTTGAAAAGACTCGTTTTACTGGCCAATTCAATATTTTTTTTCTAATCGAATAACGAATGGTCTATCAAATTATTATTACATACATTTTATATTGTATTCAGGCCGAGATTCAGGCATTTCGAAAACCCAATAAAAAAGAAAGGTGGGACAGCCCCATTGAAATCATTTTGCGTATAGTATTATTGTATTGTTTTGGTTTCGATTAAGTACTTAATTTCTTGCATCAAATATTTGAAAGATCCTCGGAAAGATCTTTTAAGAAAATTGCAAATAATTTTAAACATTATTTACAACAATTTAAACCGAATAATTTCAAACCAATATAATTTTGTATTCAAGCAGTTCCTGACACGTGTTCCCTGACTAAATGCAGGCCGGCCGATAATATAAACATACATTAAGTACGAATCTCAAATATCTCTGGCAGATACTATACCTAAAAATATATGTATTTGTTTCCTGATTATGGGTTGTTTTCTTTTAACAAGATAACAAGAGAAAATTTAGGGCTGGGAAATCTCTATGGTCTAAATTACTTTTTTTTCTGTGATCACAGTGTTAATCTTCAATTCTGCAAATTTTCGAGATGTCTTGTTGCCTTTATTCAAAAATTCTCTTCTCTCTCTGAGAAGAATCTACAATTTTAAAAAAAAATTTGCCAGATGAGCTGGGGGATTGTAGTCTTCCACGAGAATAAGAATGGCTCAAAATTTCAGCTTTCTATAATTGAAAATAGTTATGATTTTTCAAAAATTTAAATCATAAGATAGCTAGGTAAGTAGGTAAGGTCCGTTTCACCAGGGTTCATACTTGACCTTGAAACTTGAAAAAAAAGGGTTGTCGTAGATTAATTCATATGACACATTCAATTTTTTTGACAAATTAAAATGATTTAAGAACCGACGAACGTTTTTGACGTCATTGATTTGTTTCAGTCAATTTTGATTTGTTAAACAAGGAAGGCAAATGCTGGTGGCAAGTACAAACCCTGGCGAAACAAACTTTACCTTAGTTCTAAAATGATAAAATTTCATTTTTTTTTTTATGTTAAGATTTTGTGTCTAAATCATCATTAGGGACCCTCCAAACTCCATACACTGAAGTATTCTGAGATTTGAAGCCGAAATTTATGAAAGAAGGCCTCGAAGAAGGCATTCAGAAAAATTGAAAAATGCAACCATTTCTCTGTAAAACGACAGAAAAAAAAACTCGACAGCAACTAATTTTTGTCTGTTTACTGTGAACTGTTTTATCGTTAAAAACAGTTGAGTTTTTGTTTTTTTAAAACAGCAACAAAACGGCAACTCAACTAGTCGGTTTGGTGTAAAACCGCCATTATATACGTGATTTTAGGTACGATTGCAACTGGTTTTTATTAAGAATTACAAAAATTGAATAAAAAAATTAAAATTCGAGTGTACCTGTTTCACCTTGGCAGGTTGTCAGGTAGTCCAGGTAGGCAATAACCCTGTACTATTAGGGATTTTTTTAGAAAAAATCTGAAAGCAAATTCTTGTGTAGGAAAAACATTGATTATAATACTCGTTATAATAACAATAGCTCTTATCATGATTACTTAACTCGGGGATAATATAAGGGTCGATTTTCACAGATTGGAACAATCTTGTGTATCAATCAATTATTATTATCCAGTATTTTACAACAAACTGCCAAATCACATTAAGAGTATCTCTCAAAAATCTTTTGATGCCTACGTGAAACAGCACCTCATAAAGGGGACCTATTACAGTATAGAGGAATTCCTGGACACAGAAATATTTTAAATGTAATGTACTTTATGTGTTTCATGTGTTTTATTTAGTATATGCTTTTCTTATTTTGTATAAATTGAGTGTTATGTTAGTATTTTTTTATCTATTGTACCATTGACGTGTAAAAACACTATATTTTGTGTAACTTATGAAAAAACTTGATTTGATTTGGTGATGATGGTACCTACAATCTGTAGACAAGGCTTACATTTTTTATGGACCAATAAAATCATTGGATCAGAACCATTTCAACTCTTGAGACAGGATAAATCGAGGGATAAATCAACCATTGGTAAACTCTACCAAAATGGAAGACAATATGTATTTAACAAGTTGAAACAGTTTTTGTAAAATAGATTATGAGAAAAATTTATCATTTTATTCAGATTTAGGGCCGGTTTATTCGCCTTCTGATAAACTGTCAGGTAGGCAATCTGAAAAACGTGGTCTGTAATCCCATTGTTCAGCCAGTTATCGGCTGACCAATAGAATTATAGAACGGTGAATTTATCTTGCAGATAGTTACCAGCAAGTTTATCTGAAGATGAATAACCAGAGCCTTAGAAAAATAACTATCTATAGAATAATAATAAATATTTACAAATTATAGGAAGTGATGTTGGTTTTCAACAATGTATAATGGTTTGTTTTTCTGGTCGGTTTATGTAAAACTGTGAAACTATGTCATATAGCCTAGGTATACATAATTTTAATGACATTACATAAAATTACATGGCATTATGATGTAATTACTGGCATTACTTGGAATTACCGGAATTACTCATGTAATGCGCAATACATGTACAGATTTTGGTCCAGTTGTTACCCCTTCGCTAAAACCCAAATGTACTAATTTTTGTTTCAATACAATATAGGGTGATCACAACAAAGTTTCAAAATTCAATAGACCAAACCGCAAAAATGACATATTTTGAGGCCTTGAGAACAACAAAGTTGATACGATATAGTTTTAGAACATCCTTAACCAAAACAACTTGTAGTAAGCTTGTCTCAGAATATAATATTTTTGCAGTTTGAATCATTAAATTTTGAAAATTTGTTGTAATCACCCTGTATCGTATTGAAACAAAAATTAGTACCTACATTTGGGTTTTAGATTTAGACCATTCTATTAGATTTTTTCTAGTAAAAATATCCCTAACAGTACTGAGCCTATAAATGTGGACACCCTGTACACCAGTACAGCCGCAGAAATAAAATTATGAGCCTTAGGCTAGGCGCACATTAAGGGCAGTGCAGCCTAGCACAGCACAGCCGAACAGAGGAAGCCTTTTTGTAACGAACATGAACAAACGCAGTGCCGCATATTGCACGTAGTAACTTGTAAGGACTAGACGGAGGAAATTTTTTCCTCTGCCTGTGCTGCGTTCTTTGTGAAATGAACACAGTTTTTTCGGGACTACGGCCTCACTGCGCGCGAAGATCACACCAAAATATATAGAAATTTTTGTGTTTAGAAATTTTCATTTGATTTTGATTATCATCAAGTTCACTTATTAAATTGAATTCCCCATGAGTGCTTCTTTTTATCAAATAATCGTTTTTCCATATTGATTTTTAATGCCTTTTGGACAAACTATATAAAAATCCCACACAAGCACAAGTGTGCTTCAGTGATACATTTTTTCACGTTTATTCTAATTTGTTCATATATCTAGCTATTTGTAACTATTTTGTTTAATAAATGTTATATTATTAGACAATATTTTCTATTTCCGAATCTAAAAGTAAGTCTAACTGAGCGGCTGGATCAGTATTTTTTAAAAAAACTAATAACCAAAACACAGGAAAAATTAACTACCTACGTTCAATATGAGGATATCGCTCTGGCAGAGCACAGGAATAGTTTTCCTCTGTAGTTCCTTCTCTGTGCTGTGCCAGGCTACCCTGCCCTCAATGTGCGGCTAGCCTAATAAGTGCTAAATACTAGTACTTAGCTATAAGACAAAAAAAAAAGAAAAATTGATCAGTTTACAAATAAAAATTTTAGAAGGGTAGTCAGTCCTTGAGCGGAACACACTATATGTAATATGATTTCTCAGAGTTTTTAGAAATCTATATTTGAGTTTATATCCAAGTAATCCTACTATGCCTACATAATTTGGTCGTTTTTCAAGCTAAATGTTTGATTACTTATGTCCATATAAATAATACAATAATTATTTGTTTTCCTCGATGCAAATAGATGTAAATTTGATTCAATTTTCTCAAGCTTTAGTAACAACATTTAAACAAAACGAATGCAGTATTTTCTACAACTGGCCAATCTAACTTAACGCTGGGATGTCAAGGTTAATAAAAACACATTACGCATCTAATTTAAACACTGAAAATTAACTATTGGCTATGTATGGAAAACTACTTAAAAAGGTTTTACAAGTTTATATGGTACATTGACTGTTAATTTTATCCAAAGTAGGTATACCATACCTGATAGAATTTGGTTATACATAATAATAAATAATTGCTGTTTTATTACAGTGAAGTTAATTATGTAAATTGTTGAATATTTCGGCATGGAAATTAAAATAGCTGTTCTAGTTTTTCACAAATGACTTCAAACTATATTTATTTTAGAAAAAATGATGCAAGAATAGGAAAGAAAAACCACTTACCAATTTCACCCTCTCACATATTATCAAAAGCCGAAAAGACCCTATTTTTGCGGTATAATTTCGTAACCAATAATGTTTTTATATTAGAACAGATGTCCTTCGATAATTGCTAATTATTATTTATATTTATTTTTAGCAACAATTTAAAACAGTAGTAGTAAAACACAATTCGGCGAAATAAAATTTCCTACTCCAAAAAAAAATAATTGTGATTTGTGATGACATTGGTGATGACAGAGAGTGACAAGTGACAGATGTAAAAAAATAATCAAATACTTTTCCATCTATGTAGTAGATGTCGCCTCTCACACTCAGATCAAAAATGTTCCGTATATAGACTTGGGAGTGTAGACTTGGGCAGTCTTAAAAATATCGTATCGAAAGTATCGCTGTTTGTCTCTAAGGGCCGGTTTCTCAATAGCAGATTACCTCCGGGTTAAGCTAACTCCAGGGTAAACATTGCAAATTAACACATTAACTTTGGAGTTAAAACCAGCCCGGATGTGACTCGCTATTGAGAAACCGGCCCCTAATAAAATCGGACTTTTTTTTTCTAAACGAACATTGTATCGAAAACGAGTCCTATCAATCGATAAACCCTTCTTTACCAAAGCTGAGTTCGAGATGGACCAGCGGAGCTGGAGTAGAGTTGGAGTGGATTTTGGAGTGGAT
Source organism: Ceutorhynchus assimilis (assembly GCA_917834065.1). NCBI lineage: Eukaryota > Metazoa > Arthropoda > Insecta > Coleoptera > Curculionidae > Ceutorhynchus > Ceutorhynchus assimilis. The sequence continues at coordinate 15,861,184 of OU892281.1, forward strand.
TTGTGAAACCGAACGGCCAGGGTGCCTTTGGAGCTTCCTTAACCTGATCCTAACAACTCTTTTAATTCCCGCTAGTCCTTCCCGAATACATGTGGAGTTACTCTTTTAGCTCAAAATGACAATACCGGGAGTGTTTATTGCACTTGAAGTTAATAGAACAGTCATCCTGAACCCACCTTAAATCACTCAAATACACAACGAAAACGCCTTTTTATTGAGGCCAGAAGCAAAAAAAAAGAAGACGTCAAACGCCAACTGTCAAAATTATTTGTTTTTTTTGACAAAAATAACAACAATTCTTCTAAAATTTTGAAATGCTAAGAAAATAAACAATAATTAAAACTATTTCATTGTGTAAATAATTAAAATAATACATAAAGAAAAAATGGTTGTAAATAATATAGATAAGCTAGCTGAAGATTTGGAACGTCAAGAGTTGGAGGTAATAATAAAAACCATATTTGCCCTGAAAAAACCTAGGTTATGATAAAATTTTACATTTTAGACCCCCACAGGAATTGGGAGCCCCCAACTATATTCGCAGCTGTTAGCCATTTACCTCTATCAAAATGATTTGTAAGTATTAAACCGATAATAACCATTTATAATGAAACTCCCTATTCCAGATGCAATGCCAAATTTTTATGGAAAAGAATACCAGTAAGCATTAAAACTTCCTATCCAGAATTAGGACAAATATGGACGGTAGGACAACACTTGTGGAAAAGTGATTTCCCTGCAACTTATAAAGCTCTAAATGCCGTTAATTGGACTGAGACAGTTGATGAGATTATGAAAAATGTGCAAAGTAATTCAGGACTCTTTAGTAGTAATTAGTATTTCTACAAAATTATTTTCAGTCATAGTGAGATCAAGAGCAGTCGATTTGATATCGAAAGCGTACACTTCAATCACATTAGAAACAATTCTGGTAATGACCGGATTGCCGGCAGACGCGTGCCTACAAGCTTGCATAGAAAAAGGATGGCGGGTTGAACCGGATACGAAAATGATTTACCCCGTTAGGCCCGCTCTGAAACCACTAGCTCAGCCTAGCAGCGAGTTGTTTAAACTCACCGATTTTGTATCTTTTCTTGAAAATTAATTTTAGGGATTTTATTTCTTTTAATTGTAAGATTCTGTAATAAAAAGTATTAAGTAAAGAAAATGAGTTGTTAATTATTGTGTTTCATTGCTACCGTCCACACAATTTAGTGCGAAACTAAATAGATATCCTGATCAACCATTAAGAGAGCTGTCACATATCATGGGGGCAAATGTGCCTTCTGATCATGTACTATTGGTGGCTGTCTTGAAAATCTCTCTGTCAAGTCAAAGAAAGCCAACCACACAGCGACAGGTGGCATTAGAAAAAGTGAGGGACCCAATAATAAAATCTGAGATGTGTAATCAGATAAACACATAAATACAAACAATAAGATCAAATATTGGAGAAGAGCCCGGACATTGCAACAAACTCAATGTAAAACAGATTAGGAAATAAAGCAAAGAACAAAAATGGATGACTGATGAGATTTTGTTGTTAATGGATGAATGTCGGAAGCACAAGAACAAAACAGACAGCAATCAAGGATATTCAAAGACTCGACTCGTAAGATCAAAGTTTAGGATGGTTCAAACGTGAATGCTCAGAGATAGAGCAGGTGCAAAATCAACATGATGTCGGATGTACCTATTTAACCTGCACAAAAAACTGAAGGAGACTGCCGGCATATATAAAAAAATGAGACCAACTATAACAGTAAATAATATGGCGACCAGATCACACGCAGCAATAATCAAAGTGACTTTCTGTTCTATTTGATGTACACCATCCTGATATACCATAAAGTGAAGTGTCTTCGGACTAGGGTTGCCACCTGTCCGGTTTACACCCGGACTGTCCGGTTTTTTAAAGGTTTGTCCGGTGTCCGGACGCATGATGAAAATGTCCGGGAATATCTGGATTATATAATTAATAATAATTAATGCTTGATATAGAATTTATAAAGGCGATTGCCGAACGCCTTAGGGAGGATTTTCATGCATCCGTTTTCCCGACGAAATATGTCCGTTTAACATTCTATTCTGACATAATCGTATATAAATATGTCATGAATATGTCAAAATAGAATGTTAAACGGACATATTTCGACGGAAAAACGGATGCATGAAAATCCTCCCGCTGTACCCAACTAATTTCTGAATGTTCCTAAGTTCCTACTTCTTCAATGACGGGTGTGTCACGAACGTCTCCGGTTTCCAGTTAGAGACGGAAAAGTGGACTATTTCTGCCTAGGCAGAAAAGTTCGTTGCTTCCCAAACTGTAACAAATTCGGATTATTATTATTTTTTTCTCATTGCTAAGTATAGAAGGCCCCTTTTCCAAGAAATATTTGGTTGAATAATTTACTAATGCCGTTTTATTTGAAGGAGATCTAATAAATTCTTTAAATTTTGGAACCTTTCGAGCACCAACTTTCAAATCCGCAGTAAAATCCCTACGTCCGCCCGTGTCGTCGGCGTCGCCGACAAGCAGGTACATCGCGCGCTCGGGATATTCATAACTTCAATCAAGGATAACTAGAAAACTATTTGTTCCAGATGGTTGAATTTTTTTTTTTAAACTTTTTTGATACTTTTTCGTCATATCATACGCAGATACTATGGCAAAATTCGTTCAAATAAAAAAGTTTCTCGCTTACCGAAAAACATGCTGCAATTGAAGTACAATTTGGAGTTCAATCCAGTTTCCAAAAAAAATTGAGTGACTATGGGATTTAAACTAGCACAGTTATCACCGCTCATATGTCCTCTACCGATAAAAAAAAAATTATGTTGATAGGTTTATTAGTTCCGGAGTTATTCGTGGTGGGTTTAAAAAAACACGAAAATAACATTTTGACATATTTGTCACATTTTTTGAGATAAAAAATGTCTGCCCCCGCGAAAAAAGTCGTAATTAGCCATTTTAGATGCACAAGAGCATAACCGATCATCCTGTATAGGTTTCATGTGGATAGACCTCAAAAAAAAAAAATCGAGAAGGAAGCGACTTTTTCCCTTGTTTTTACTCCACTACATATAATATGAAGAATTTCAGAATCCCAAATGTTCCCTAGATGCTGGAGCCATTTTGAGCGAAAATTACAAAAAATTAGCTATCTTGGTGTCAAGTTTGCAATGAAAAATGTAGCAAAACGCGTCCGACGTCACCCCGTTTGACGGTACTTCTTGCTGAAATGGTACCGTCTTGGATCTCAGTCCATGGACGTTCTGATACGAAACTGTGATTTTTCCATGATGTGAGATTTCGCCGTTAGGATGATTTGTTTCGTTAACCAACCCAGGAAAGACGATAACAAAATCATTTTTTGAGAAGTTTTTACATAATGGACTGAACTGTTCGACAAGTGATTGCAATGGTACGTTTGAGTCAGAGTACTGGAAATTCATATCATATCTGTTGTGTGTAAATGATTTAGCCATTATCCCGGATCCACTTACACAAGTCTTGTCAGTGGACAGGGCTACATGATGCGTGCAGTCGTTAATACACACCGCAAGGAATAGAGAAGCAATCGAAAATGTTATCACAAATATTCATTAGTGGATACGCATTAAATAATAATAATGAGGACCAAAATGATCACTTAAGTCAAAATCTCATTCTGATGAGATTTTGACTTAAATTGATCATACCCAAGCCCCAAACCAAACTTCTTAAGTTATGCTTTGTAGAAAACCCAAAATCAATTGAAATACAATAAAGTCTAGATTTCCAAATCAAAAAGAGTACAAAAGGAAACAAAAAAAAAAAAACGCCTAATTTAAAATATTGCAACTAAATTTATTTTTGGAATAAATAAATAATATTTACAGACTTTATTTTTTGTTTTGCCATTCCCAAAATAATAAGATTACAATAATTATTTATCCAGATTAATTAAAATGTTGATAACTACAAAACGCAATAATTGTTGGCACGCCTGCGTTACCTTTAATAGGCCCACTAGAAAGTACTATCAATTCCTTAACAAGCGAAAATATTCTAAAATAGGCATTAAACAACTTTATTTATTTAAAATTAAAAAGTTGAAACTTCAAACATACTTGGTGGGTTTGTTTTTAAAGTTAGCACTCGACAATGTTCCAAATTCCTTATAGTCAAAGATATGTTTTCAATTTAAATGTTGGGAAAAGTACTAACCTTATAAGAACGCACCACTATTAAAGACTAAAAGGGGGAATAGGTAAAGAATTAAACTTACAATACATACAAGCAAAATCTAACAATAAAAAATTTCAACAGTAGGTTTTTTTTTGGAACTTTAAGTACAATTAAATGAAATCTATTGATCATGAGACAAAAATAAAAATGACAATACCTAGTAAAAAAAATGGTTGGAGTTTTCAAATATGACTGGTTCAAAAAATATCATTTTTTTACAAAAATTCCTTATTAAAATCGAAATGTTATTAAATCAAAATACATAGAACTAAAACAAAAATCAATTCAAATGATCAGTAGATTTCAGAAGACAAATTGGTATGTATAAATTAGAAAAACTGCATTAAAATCCAGTCTGTTTCAGTCTGTAATGGAAATCTGGGCGAATCCTATAAGGGCCTTATCGTCGGGCGTTTCATTACTAGCCACACCCGATTGCTGAAAAAAATTAATTTAACAAAATAATTAAAAAAAAAAAAATCGAAATAACTCACCAACTGAAAAGTTACCACTTTTAGTGAATGTCTTTTTTCAATAAGCTTTTGTAGATTCTGGGTTATAGCGGTTATGTCTTTTCCATCTACTAGACCCGCTCCTACCAATTCACTGGCTATGCCTTCTGCGGAATCTTTACCAACTGCAAATTCAAACCTGATGTCATTCAATTCACGTTTGGCATTCCTGGAATAATAAATTTTATGGTAATTCACTTTTTTAACTGGTCAGTAGACAAATAAAAGGCATTTTTCGCGACATAATTTTTCCAAAGATTATGTTGCATTTTTGTATTAAGTAGTTGTAAAAAGGCACTCAGAAAAATTGAAAAATTGATAAATCAACCCAGATTGCTTAACACGATTTTATTTCTGGAACTATAAGTCCAAATGAGCTGAAATTTTCAGGAACTGTAGTCCGCCACTGGGATAAGTATCGCTGAAAATTTTAGCTTTCTATCTATAATAGAAAAAAAGTTATGACCTTTCAAAGTTTTCCAAAATCTAAATATTACCTTACTACTAAAACGATGAAATTTTTTTTTTGTTGAGATTTTGTGTCCTAATGGTCCTTCGTGATCCCCTGAACTCCATAAACTAAATTATTCCGAGATTTGGAGCCGGATTCTATGAAAAAAGGCACTCAGAAGATTTTGCTTCCGCTCAATACCCGCGGATTTCCTTAACGCGATTTTTTCTCGGAATCTATAAGTGCAATTGAGCTAAAATTTTCAGGGATTGTAGCCCGCCAGTGGGATAAGAATCGCTGAAAATTTCAGCTTTCTATCTTTAATAGAAAAAAAAAGTAATGACCTTTCACAGTTTTCCAAAATTTAAATCATAAAGCTACCTTCTTACTAAAATGATGAAATTTCAAAAAAAAATTTTGTTGAGATTTTGTGTCCTAATGGTTCCTTGTAATCCCCTGAACTCCAAAAACTAAATTATTCCAAGATTTGGAGCCGGATTCTATGAAAAAAGGCACTCAGAAGATTTAGCTCCCGCCTAATACCCGCGGATTTCCTTCACGCGATTTTTTCTCGGAATCTATAAGTCCAATTGAACTAAAATTTTCAGGGATTTTAGCCCGCTAATGGGATAAGAATCGCTGATTGAGATTGAGATTTTGTGCCCTAATGGTCCCCATTTGGGATCCCCCGAACTCCATACACTAAATTATTCTGAGATTTGGAGCCGGATTCTATGTGTCCATTCGTTCTGTTTATGTTTAAGGCTGTCCGTTGGTAGTAGTTTTGCCTTGTTTAAAAAGACTAGTTTGGGACTGTAATGGTCCATGGCTTGATATAGGTCTCCCTTCTTCGAGTTCAGACCATTACAGTTCCAACTTAGTATGAGCCACATTAAAAGTTAAAACTGTGAATTCAATTGGAGAAAAATTGCATGGTGACTTGCAATATTTGCGATTTGTCACCATTGCACTGTTTGAGGAGTGAAATGTATCTGTTTAATGCTTTGAGTAGCTTGGAAATATTTACTATTGAGTTCAGCTAGTTCATTGTAGTAGCCAGTTTTGATGCTGGTCGTCATTTCTCATTTCTCGTAATTCCTGGTCAAATCAATGGCACTCACTACACTTGCCATGAAATATGCGTAATTTAGTTTTAAAGCTTTTCATTTTCTCCTTCAGCATGTAAACTGTGGAGCTGTCGTACGCAAAGGAGACCAAAGAGGCATTTTCATCGTCTTAATCGTACACATTCCTCTTACTCGAGGGTTTAGTTCCGAGAGGAGGCGTTCTGGTGGTTGCGATGATAGTTTTTAAGTGTTCAGAAATAACAGGTTAAAGCAATGTGAAATTCGAGACACACAAACTGGTCTCTGCTCGGCGGTCAAACAGAGAGTGTGTGGGTAATGCAAATTTCATTGGGTAATCCTCATATTAAACAACATAACCTTTGAAAAAATTATGTTGCGAAAAAAAGCCTAAAGTCTATCAATTGAAACCAGATCAATAATCAAAAAAATAAATGAAAGGAGTTGAATAAGGAAAGGACAAAAAAGGTAACTAACCTATAAGGAACTGATTTGGGACGCCCTCTAGAAAAGAAAATCAAAAATTTCATAAAACATCAACAACTCGGTGAATATTACCTCATCCTTAACACTAAATTAACCGGAGGCGGATCACTCTCGCTACTCTCATGATCCGATCCTGACGATCCAGCAGAAACCAACGTGTTCATTGGTTTCGAATCAGTGTCGCTTTCGCTACTGCCATCGCCACCATCTTCATCTTCACTGGACCACACCCATTCGCCAGTTTCCTTTCGGTGAAGACGGCCCGAAGCTCCCGGTTGTCTTTTAGATGCCTATAGAAATCTATATTATTCAAATCGATTGCAAATTGGGTCAGTTTGAGTTACCTTTTGTACTCGGGTCTCTAAACTAGGACCGATAGCGACCAGGGTTTGTTGAAGGTATTTTTTGTCTTTGGCCTTTTTAAAGAACGGATGTTTTAGAAGATCGGCCGCGGTCGGTCTTTTTGCCGCTTCTTTTTGCAAACAATCGGTGATCATTTTTCTGAATGTTTTACCATATGCCTAAATTCAAACATTAAAAAATACACATATCAAAATGTACAAAGTGTTGAAACATTTTTCTTGATATAAACAAACAATTTTTGCTGCACATATAAATAAATCCATATTACTTTTGACCAGTCCAAGAATACAAACAATAATTGTAAAATCACAAAATTAGATAGGTACACAAGACTATTGACCTTGCTGAGGTAAATAATTTATCAAATAAATTGGTCATAAAACACGTCTGCTATGCAAATTGGTAGTTTATGTGCTAAAAATTAACATTTTCAATGGAAGCTTTTGTTCTAAAACTAAACAGAAAAAACAATGATAACCATGCCTAATTTTGCAAATAAACCATAAAGCACGTAAAATCAAACAAAGATATCACAAAATAAACTGTTTTTACCTTGTACTGATCCTTTTCCTCGGCACCAGTATCAAGATTAGGCGGATCATTTTGAAGCGTCAACATAAGCACTTTCATAGGAGGATATTTGTGATAAGGTGCGGTACCTGTAGCCATTTCGATAGCAGTTATACCGAAAGACCAAATATCCGCTTTGAAATCGTAGCCATGATCCTAGAAAAAAATATTTAGCGAAAACTCAATTTCCAATCGAAACATTTAAAACCTGTTCCATAACCTCTGGAGCCATCCAACAAGGTGTCCCAACAAAAGTGTGCCTGACTTTCTCTCTGGAAAGATCTCGGCCAGTTGCCAACCAAGCAGAAACCCCAAAATCAGCTATTTGAACTGTACCATCTTCGCCCAATAAGATATTACCAGCCTTAATATCCCTAAGAATAATTTACATTGAATTTTTGCATTTGAGTAACACATTAAAAGACTAACCGATGTATCTGTCCATTGCTGTGAAAATATTCCAACCCCTTCAAAACTTCCCTTAAAACTGTGGCAATTGTAGCCTCATCAAAAACGCCGTGCTTGCAATTCGACGCTCTCATTTTATGCTTGATTATGTCCAAAAGACTGCCGCCTTCCAGCAATTTTAAAACCAGCCACAGTTCCTCCCTAACCACAAAACTTGTGTAGTAAGTAACGACGTTTTCGTGGTTACAAGAGGACATGGCTTGAATTTCCTTAAGTAATTCGTCCATGGAAGTGTTCCATTTTTCCAGGTTGATCCTCTTGATGGCACATTTTTCGTTGCGCGGCTTGCAGTAGGCTCCATGTACTACTGCTGTGGCTCCAACACCTTTGAAGAATTTTTAGAATTAGCAGGTTTTATTAGTAGAAAGTCTATCTGAAATAATACAATCTCACCAAAACTCTTTGCCACCCTGCTAAAGTGAGTATTCAATTCAAAATCTAATTAGGTATTAATGCAGATCTCCAAAAATTTCCTAATAGCAATCATTGATGAGAAGGCGCTGTCAGTAGTTGATGAAAGTAAACTTTTCAAAATCCTAAATCATGACCAAACTTGTCCTAAGCAGAAATATAAGTCTTCAGAAGTTTTATGTTGTTTGTGCAAGTGTTTAATAGGATGTTGAGCGGATATTTAAGACAGATTTCTTGATAGTTTTTTTTTTGTTTGTTATTTATATAGATTTATTATTTATTTTTATACTGAGGCCCTTCTTCAGATAAACTTGCTGGTAACTATCTGCAAGATAAATTTACCATTCAATAATTCTAGGAGTCGGCGGATAACTGGCAGACCAATGAGATTACAAATTTCATTTTTATCCGTCAGATTATCTACCTGACAGTTTACCAGAAGGTGAATAGACCGGCCCTTAGTGTTGTATATCTCATTACCTTATTTACTAATGGCGTTTCTGATTGGTAGATTTAATTCGCACTGAATGTAGTTCCATCTCTTTCTCTTAGTGTCTCAGCCGAGGTCTCAGCTTGTTGAAGAAACAGATAGAAATACATTTTTTCTCCAAACGTCAAAAAAACGTCACTTTGTTAACCCCTGTCAAGATGTCAGAAATTTAATTTATATGCTGCTAGGCAAATCCAGCAGGTTAGCACCTGTCAAGGTGGTAGAGATTTAATTTCTATGCTGCTAGGCAACCGCAGCGGCAGTAGAAGTACTTTTTGTGCTACCCATTCTGTAAGTTGACTTTTTTGACCTACGTCCATGAACTGTAAGTGTCACTTACAGTCCGGGTCAAAAAAGTTACTTTTTTGACCGGGTCAAAAAAGTGTTGATGTGAAAGGTGAAAATTGCTTGGTTCATATCTCTGTCAAAATAATGTCACAAAAACACTCGATTTCTTAAATAAAAAACCCTAAACAAATCAAGGATACAATTTTATTGAAACAAATAGAAAATACCTAGATGTCAAATGCTTGCAAACCTCGACCCTACGGGCCTCGGCTTGCAAACTGCATCCTCGGCCAAAAAAGTAACACTTACAAGCCTTGGTACATAAATAACTATTTAGTGCCGCTGGAGCGGCAGCAAAAGTACTTTTAGTGCCGCTCGTACTTTTACTGCCGCTTAAGCATTCAGTTACCCCCGAGCTTACTGCATTCGTTTGGAGAAAAAATAGCGTGTCGCATACGGAGTAGAAGCACTTTTTTGTGCTTCAGCAGTATTGCAAGCCTCACTACGTTCGGCTCGCAAACCTACTGTTTCAGCACAAAAAAGTAAAGCTTCTACTCCTAATACAACAATATAAAGTTTTTTTTTTTAAAGATAATTCCCAGTCAAAATTTTAGTAGTAACTATGTTGGCAACACAAGCCTTTTCTACATAAAAATTTGAAAGCTTGTCAATTTTACATTGTATTGCCAACAGAATGTCATTTTGACTTTTATCTTTTAAAAAAAAAACAGACTTTACTATTAGGTCTGTTTCTGCAGAAATCACAAACCAGTCAGAGCGAATTTCATTGGTTGAAAACAGTCAGAAAACTAGTTTCAACCAATAAAATTCACTCTGACTGGTTTGTGATTTCGGCAGAAACAGACCTATTATTTGCACCGATTTGCACTCATTCTTCCAACCAGAAATGCCATTTGTTTCCTATTTATTTACCTGTTATGTTGTATGTCATGTTGTCAGTTATTGTCAGAATAATCTGTACTGAACTGTACTGTACGGTTTTTAAAGCCTTAATTCTGAAGGTTCTTTACTACAAACCTTCTAGTAAACTATGTGAGTTCTTCAGTCTATTATTGAATGTATTTCCTATTTAGAAGCAGCTGCCATACTCGAAAAGTTATACAGTGAGGACATAAAGTCCGTCGCCCCCCCTCTAACTTTTGAACCGCTCGGTATATTGCAACGAAATTTGGAATGATGATATTCGAGCAAATTCCTCATTTTCTGAAATGCAAATGACAGGTTCAGCTGTCAAAATGACAGCTTTAAATAGAAGGCGGTGTCGAGTGATATATCGTTTTAAAGGTCTCTTTATTCCTAATTTAATCCCCGATTCTGAAAACATTTGGTTAAGCGGTTTTCAAATGATGACGAAAAAACAAAGGCTTGTTTTGCGCATAAACACTCATAAAAAAAAATTAAAAATTTTTTATCGGTTTTTTACTCATTATTGTTTTTTTTTTCAGTAATAATAATGACGTAATGCCATCATTTGAAAACCACTAAACCAAATGCTTTCAGAATCGGGGATTAAATTAAAAATAAAGAGACCTTTAAATCGATCTATCACTTGACACCGCCTTCTATTTGAAAAAATGTTTCAAAACTGCGCTCAGCTGTCATTTTGATAGCTGAAGCTGTCATTTTTTTTCAGAAGATGGAGAATTTGGCCGGCCACATATCATTATTTCAAATTTCGTTGCAATATACCGAGCGGTTCAAAAGTTAGAGGGGGGGCGACGGACTTTATGTCCTCACTGTATGTAAAAACACAAAGTGAAATTTTTGCCCGTCATACTTTATCCAGCAAGTAAGTGAATCTATATACCAGTACTCACAAATTTTGATACAATTAAGTAAAGACTGTAATTTTAAAGCAGTCACTGCTAAACAGAATAAAAATGACTACATAAGAGAGTCATTTATTCGTGGTATCTCACATTAAGCAAAGACTTTTAGAAAATACGACTCTGAACCTAGAAGAAGCTCATAAATCAGCTAGATCTTTAGACATGGCTCAACAACAGTCAGAATATTATACCCCAAATTCATACATAAATACGATTGTATCAAATCAACCATCGACTTATGTTCAACAATCAAATGAACGAAAGGATACAACACTTGCCGTAATTACTTCAAAATGTTATTTTTGTGGGAAAAAACAGACACTCTAGAGATAAATGCCCAGCAAGAGATGTGATCTGTCATTCCTGTGGAACTGTGGAAAGATTGCACGCACACAAGTATGTAGATCAAAACTTCAAAGACAATCTCATGATTCAAATAAAACTTCAGCTGCCATGATTGGAATGATGTCAGCTGCATCAACATCTTGCTTATCGAAAGCTATTATTAAAATTGAAGTCAATCATATTCCAACTGATGCACTAATTGATGTTGTATGTCTTAGAAAATCTTTGTTCTGATGTTATAATTGGAGATCATATTATTCCAAATCATTCAGGAGTAGAATTCAGTTTTAGCGGAAATCAATCAAATCTAATAACTGCAAATATTCGACCTTATCCGCAGTTTGTAAACAAAAAATTGCCAGCCTATTGCTATTAAATCCAGACGGTGTTCTAATGATGACTACAAAGTTATAGAAACAGAAATACAAAGATTATTGAAAGAAAACATCATTGAACCAAATAATTCACCATGGAGAGCACAAGTTTTGGTGACAAGCAACTCAAATCATAAGAAACGTATGGTTGTTGATTATTCGTTAACAATCAACCAGTTCACTTTATTATATGCATATCCACTACCTAATATTGATAAAATAATCAGTCAAATTTCACAATATGAATATTTCAGTTCCATAGAATTACATAGCGCATAATATAAAATACCTATCTTGAAAACTGAGTGAATTTATACTGGCCTTGAAGCATGTAAAAACTTGTATCAATTCACAAGAATTCCATTTGGTACAAATGGAGTAGTCTGCTTTCAACATATAATTAACAATATCATAAATAATGAAAGACTATCTGATACTTATACATTTTTGGACAACATTACCATTTGTGGTAAAAGAAAAAATGAACATGATAAAAATTTACAAAAATTCATGAATATTACAAGAAAGTATAATCTAACACTAAACGATTTCTATTTGTTAGAAAAGGAAGTTAAATTATGCCAAAGTATAGACCCTCGTGAAACAAAGTGTATTATTGATGCTGTTGTAAAGTTCGTCGATAAAAATGTTTCATTTACAGTGGAAACAGATGAGGAAACAGATGCTTCTGATTTTGCCATCGGTGCTCAAGTGACACAAAATTTTAAATAATGCGTTGGAAAATAGAATTATCATGCTACAAATTTGATATCATATACAGGCCAGGAAATCATCTGCTATTCAACCATCAACATCAGAGAAAAGTATGAATACCTAAACTGTTTGTGGTGGATAGAAAATTAAATTTTTGATGGATATTTGTGTTTTTGATCTATATTTTTATGCATTATTCATTTTGTCTGCCACTTCTGACTTGAAGGAATCAGAGCCACTTGAAATTTCCAGAATTCATTGAATATGGTATTTTTATTAAATAAAATAAACCCGAAGTGCATTTGATGATCAGAAATAAAATTATATAAGTAGAAACATGTAAAACTTTAAAAGCTCCAGAAAAATACTTCAAGGTATCAGAACTACAGAACTATAGAATAAATATCGAGTAATAGTAAATATTTAGTTTGAGATGTCAGTGAACCTTGGCTCTTAAAATTAAAAATATACATGCTTTCCAATTGTAGCTGTAAATGGGGTCACGATTAACAATTAATTACTCATTACGACAAACATTCTGAAAATGTAAATAGTTTTTTAATTGCCTCCTGATATTTTGGAGTGCATATGGTAAGATTTTCAGGGATTTTTTAATAATTATCAAATAGCAGTTATGTGCGGAGACATGTAGGAACGTAATCGAGCGATGGTGCTGAAGAACCAGTCCGTATTCGATTGAAAAACCTCCTTTTAAAGGCAAAGCAGAAAAAAAAAAAAAAACTGGTACCGGAATCCTCAAACACCGAAAACGGTACATAACCTACAAGCTCGCCACTCAAATTACCAAATTTACTTGCACAACACCGGAATGATCACTAAAGTATTATACACCAAATTAAGGGATTTTTCACGCTGAATTCAACTAACTAATCAACTAACCGATAACTTTTCCGAGTTCGTAATCATCTTTGGAATTTGGCCAGGGCACTGACGGTTGCGAGGTCGACGCCGCCATTTTCCTGGAGAGGATGTTGCCTAGATTACCGATCGAGGTGCCGATGGAATTTGTGGCGGCGCGCGCGTAGCCACCTAGCGTCGACGACGAGTAATCTTGGTGTTGCGGTTTCGGCCGGAAGATGCCGTGACTGCCGGGCGGTACTAGTTCTTCCGAGATTTTTCTAAAAAGCAAAATAATATCGTTATTTATTACATTTATCATTTAAATATTTGTTTGTTTGGAAGAAAAAGAGATTTTTGTAGTGATTAGGGTACTTTTTTGTGATTTTTCAAAGCCGCAAGAGAGATAAAGTTATATGACTGTAATGAGAAAAACGGAGGATTAATGAAATAATCAATTGCACAACGTAATTATCAAATCGCTTTGTGCTCATATAAGCGTGACGTCACCACAGATGCTCATATGTTGCTAGAGTCGTTTCCTTTAATTAGGAATCTTCTCACGTTTCACTTTTCAAAGATTTTTTGGCCACTGACAACAATCAAAATGTATTGCCTGAATATGGCTGCCGCATGTATGGCATGTACAAAATAAATAGACGGAAACCTTTACAAACAGTGGCGACAATAGAGGTGCCGCCCAAGATTCCTAAAGCTGATAGGTTGCTGATAATGGGTAACTTGATGACACATCTGGGGTACCTTACACTATGTTGAGAAACCTCAGATGACGTCATAAAGTTATCAGGCAACCCAAGGTTCCCAAAGTTCATAGGTTGCCTAGTAATGGGTTACCTGTTGACGCGTCTGGGGTGCCTTATGGAGATTTGCATTATCCGCGTGTGGCTAAATTCAGCTGGTGTAGGTACCGTCGTGGAATGGTAAAAAAAGCATTGCTGTTAAATTAAACAGGGTTTGACAAGCTGTGGTTTGGCATTGGCATTAGTGAATTTTAATCACCGCATCCGTGGCGGTGCACCATTAAGATGAATTAAGCCACACGCGGTATGTTGAGCCCCTCCAGATGACGTCATAAAGTTATCAGGCAACCTACCTCTCTGCAACAACCTTGAGGCAACCTACCTCTCTCAAACAACTTTGGATCCCGCCGCCATTTTGTACCCCATTTCTTGCTAATTTTAAATACGAATATTATAGAAGATGTTTTAACGCTTAATAGGTGTTTTGTGGACCTAGAAGCACCACTGTTTATTACAATTGAAAAATAGTGAACATTCCTATTTCTTATGATGGATATGTTTACCTAAATCCCATATATTCATATTTGAAATAAGCAAAATGTGGGCACAAAATGTCGGCGTTTTCAATATAAATATATGAGATTTTAGAACCAATCAAAAATAAGACGGCGATTGTCGCCACTGTGGTAATAGAGTCCTGTATTTTTTGGTACAGTGACTCTATTACCACAGTGGCGACAATTGCCATATTCATATGGAAAACTCCGCCATTTTGTGCCCAACCTCTTGCTACTTTTAAATATGAATATGTAGGATTTAGATGGACATCCATCACATAAAATTAAAAACAACGTATCCAATGATCATAATTAGGCAATTCAAATACGTTGTTTTCAATTTTTTATGATGGATGTCCATTTAAATCCTATACAGGGTGTCCCACCCCACGGCCCACCGGGAACCACATCGATCTATATGTGAAAAACTGTATGCAGAACATTTTTGTAACTTTGACAGTATACTAATGTCAATGGGCACAGCCTCCTACAGTTAACAAGCCATGAAGTTAAAAAGGAAACACCGCAATCTTACCGCCAAGTGGTGCTAGTGGTGTTTGTTTTTATAAGTATATATTTTTTATTTTGTTAATAATAATGACAAAAAATGCATCATTTATTGTACTAAAGGGTCAAAAACAGTAATTCAATGAATAATATAACTATATGTGTAAATAAGAACAGTAAATAATTGATTTAAATGAATATATTTCTAGATTCTAAAGTGTTATAAGCCTATGTTTCAGTATGTCTTTTGAAAATCTATATTTTTCTTTCTTCGGGATTTTTTCAGAAGGCAGGTTTATTCAAATACTTGAGCTGATTTCCGAAAATAAGAGGTACTTTTAAGAGTTGGACGTTTTAGTTTGAACTCTCGAATTACTCCTTTATTCTTGTTTGTTTCAAATGTAATTATTTCGGTTTCTTCAAAATGTTCACAACACACCACAGAATTTTTCGTTATGGTATAATCTCGCCAATCTCGGGTATAATTATCTTGGTGTATTGCTTTCATCCACAACTTCTGCATTTCAGAATTTTTTTGGAAATAAATGTTTGCATTTCTTCAGTTTTCAAGGAACTCCTAATAGTTATGATTTGCACCCAGGAACACAGTAGTTTCATGGCATCTGGAACAAGTTTAAATATCTTAGGTAATATATCGAGACCTATGCTCTTGTACACAAATATTAATATTGTTTTACCTTACCTAACCTTCATTTTTGCTGCTGTACCCATTTGCTGAAAATTTGCAATCAAAGCACAAAGGAACAGGTATCAACTAAATATGGGCAATATCGGTGTGTTTCTATCCACTTTTTCGTCAATAATGCCCACAAAAATACTAAACTGCAACAATACACAATGAACGTAATACACAGAAACAAACCTCGATAACAAAATAGCACCATACGCGACGTTGCCGTCATTTCCAACTTCATGGCTTGTAAGTGTAGGGGGCTGTGCAATGGGGCAACCCGGCTCAAATATTTTCAAGATGGTTGCACTTCCGGTTATACCGGAAGTAGACGTCAACTAGCTTATTTTAAATGAGACACCCTGTCTATGATTGCATATTTGGATTCTACGTAAAATTCTGAGCAGATTTCATGTGATACATACACCCTATACCTCCTAAGTTCAACTGTTTTGGAAATATTGACACTCGAAAATTGACTTTTTGCAACTTTGACAGGCTGTAAAACCTAAACGGTTAATTTTTGAGGAAAACCGATTTTACATTCCTGTCTTAGATTTTCATAAACTATCATTTGCCACCAATCATGGATTAAATTCAAAGTTGATGTCAAATGATAGTTTATGGAAATCTAAGACAGGAATGTAAAATTGGTTTTCCTCGAAAATTAACCGTTTAGGTTTTACAGCCTCTCAAAGTTGCGAAAAGTCAATTTTCGACTGTCAATAATTCTAAAATAGTTGAACTTAGGTATAGGCGGGTATATCACATGAAGTCTGCTCAGAATTTTAAGTAGAATTCAAATATGCAATCATTATACGGGGTGTCTCATTTAAAATAAGCAAGTTAACGGCTGACGCTACTTCCGGTATAACCGAAAGTGCCACCATCTCCAAAATATTTAAGCCGGGTTGCTCCCATCGACATTAGTATACTGTCAAATTTTCAAAAATTTTCTGCATACAGTGTTTTTGACATAGATTGATGTGGTGCCCGGTCTGACCCCTCATATTTAAAAGTAGCAAGAGGTTGGGTACAAAATAACGACGGGACCTCTATTGTCGCCACTGTATTAGGGATGTCAATTTTTATCAAAACACCGGTTTTTCCATTAACCGGTTAATTTAGTAACAGTTTTAACTGCCCGGTTATAACTGATATAAAACACCGGTTATTCCGATTAACTGGTTGTTCAGTTATTTCTCCGAATTTTATCAGAATAATTGCATTATTTATACTATAATGTAAAATTAGTTGAACAACAATATATCTTTATTGTAAAAAAAAATCGGGAACTGTTACATGTTAAGAAAAATCATCAAAGAATACCTACACTTTTCTTCTCTTCTGTCATTTTAAACATGTACCCATTGAGAATTTTACGATTTATTTAATAAGACAAGAGAAAAGTCTACATGTTTCACTTTCACCGGTTATATAAGGTATGAAACCCGGTTATCCGGTTATAACTGGAAGCAAAAAACAACTGGTTTTAACCGGTTAACCGAAAAGAAAACAGGTTTTTCGGTTTTAACCACCGGTTATTGACATCCCTACACTGTATGTAAAGGATTATTTAGCCACTGTATTTTTTGGTACAGTGGCTGATTAAACCTTTAGATACAGTGGCGCAATAGAGGTCCCGCCGTCATTTTGTTCTCAAAAGCTTGTTACTTTTAAATATTATTATATAGGATTTAAATGGACATCTATCATACAAAATTGAAATCGACGTATTTGATGACTATTATTAGGTCCATCAAATATGTTGTTTTTCATGTTTTATGATGAATGTTCACCCAAATCCCATATATTCATATTTGAAATAAGCAATAAGTGGGAACAAGATGGCCGCGTTTTCAATATAAATATATGGGATTTTAGAACCAATCAAAAATAAGACAGCAATTGTCGCCACTGTGGGTAATAGAGTCACTGTATTTTTTGGTAATTTCCTGCACCATCTGCTAACAAAAGTCTCTACTAATAAAAGCTGGGTTTCCCAGAGGCATTTCATTGAATTCAAATATTCCACGTGCTTATGCCCTATATAATAGATTTTTTCTACCACCAGGAAAAAATTGAATTTCTCTCCCTAGGTTAAATATGAAAATAATGAAAGAAAAAAACTAGGTCAATAATGATGAAAATGCGTCATGACGTAAGGAAATTTTCATGACTTAGGTACCCGGTTTCTATTGGTTTAATATTTAATTTAAGGCTATGGTCCGAATATAACCAAACGTTAATCAAACTAACCGAATCGGTTGACAGATGGTTAATGAAAATTCCGGTTACTTGGGGAACGCAAATATGAAATGAAAAATAATTGACAGAAATTACAGATAAAACCAACAGAACCGACATCCGATGGCCGGTAACTATTTTGACATTTGGTTAACCAGATTTCAGGAAACTGAGGTCCAAAAGTAACTACTTTGCCAGGAACCAGAGTAGTTTGATTACTTTCGGACTGCGAAACCACAACCCTGGTTATATTCGGACCACAGCCTTAATTTCAGACTATGTCAATTGGAAAAAAAAACAGGTTCCTGTATGTAGATCATAGGAAATTATCATAAGCTATTGATAGAGGGCACCACTTTCGACAAGGCACAATGAACTAAACAAACACACTGGAACGGTGACTTCATAATTGTTTTTACGCAAGGGTTTATGCCAGGAAGGACAACAAACAAGAGGGATTTGTATCTCTCTCTGTACCATGGCCGAGTTGGTTTTTGTCATCTTTTTCGTAGATTTGTTCCGAATTTTTGACAGGCACGTGATTTGTGAACTGAAACTGTCTTATCCAGTCACCATGTCAAAATTTCAGAGCAAATCGACGAAAAAGATGAAAAAACGAACTCGGCCATAGTACAGAGAGAGATGCAAATCCCTCTTGTTTGTTGTCCTTTCTGTTTGAAGTGTTTGGATCATTGAGGTTAGGAAGATGAAGAAGCTCTTCTTTCTTTTACGTTAATCGCAATGAGTGCGAGCGAGACAACAATCCCTCTGTATTGCTGGGTTGCATATATCAAAATTCGGCACACTAGCATAAAGCAGTGCGCCCATTCCAGAGTTCCAGAGTGTTTGTTCAGTTCAATGACAACAAGGCATTCAGGAAAAATAATTTGAGCACAGATTTCAAACCCATCTTCTATTTTCTACTAGCACAGTACTGAAAAAAATTCTATACCTATATTCTTTGGTAGAGAAAGTCATTATATATTTTGCGCATTATAAACCTTGGCGCTTCAGCGATCGGTATATAAGGTGTTTTTTCTCGACCCCAACAGTTCGAAATATTTTTGAAATCAGTTTTGAACCTATTTAAAAATGACGTCATTACTTTCATTCGAGAAAAAATGAGGTTTTCAAACCAGAATTCAACCATACATACCTAACCTAGGATTTTTGTTCTTTTTTTTTCTAGTAATTAGCCATAGCCCTAATAGCCTATTTTCTATTTCTCAAAAAATTTGAGAGTGTTCTGTTCATCATTTATAACCTGCTACAAAAGACACAGCACAAGTATAAACATAAACAACAAACTGTCAACTTTCCTAAACTATTGCGCATGCGTTTGTTTTTGAACCGAGGCGAAATCTCGTTTCAAAATATTTTCAAACAGTTTGGTTATGACGTCATTGGTTCAACGCGAAAATGTAATGTTTTGAATTAGGTTCAACCTGGTTCAACCAATTTAAGCGAGAAAAAACACCTATAATGACCAACTTCTCTACCTATAGGTACCTATATAATATACTATTTATTTTTGTTAATGGAAATAAGCTATGACTGCTATGAGCCACTATTTGAATCTTAGAGGAGTCTCTCAATTTCAAGAAGGGGAGCTAGGAAAAAACTGAGAAAAATTCACAAGAGCTCAATAGGATATAGAAAAAATTATGGAATTCAAGAATTTCATTGAAAAGTTAATGAAACCCAAAAAGTTTTACTTGCTAAGTGGCGACAATAGAGGTCCCTTTTGTTTATTCCAGGCTATTGAATATTCATTTTTCTTATGAAACGAAAGCACAGAAAATACATTTTGTAAGATAAACCATAGGAAGCAGAAATTTTTAAATTCGAAAGCTTGGAATAGAGAAAATTATGGAAACAGAGAAAATTCATTCTGGAAGAAAAACACATGATTCTGGCTCTGCCAGGAGCAAAATTCAAGAAAAAATTCTAGAGCCTCCTGGATTCTGTTACTCGTTTCTCTATATTACTTGGATCACCTTCTTCCTCATCTTTCCCTGACTCAAGAGACGACAACCGAAGACAGAAAGAAAAACAAGAAGAAGAAAACTAAACCCCTTTATTCATGTCACTTGATCGCGTTTATTCAATGGCTTCTCAGTTGAAACCAATGTTGAAACATGTTCAACTTTTCGAGTTCAATCGACTTGAACAACTCACTTAAATAATATATGTGAACGACCCATGGGCAAGAAGAAAAGCAAGAAACAGCCAGAAGAAAAGGAAGAACAGAGGACCAGTTTCAAGAAAATTTAAAATCTCAGCGAGAATAGATTAAAACCGAAAGTCTGAGGAACATTTTCCGAAAGTACTTCAGAAATCTTCAATTGTATTTTAGGATAGTCACTTGTATTTAAGAAATCCCCACATGAATAATGGAATAAATAATTATATTTAAGAAAGCATCATATTAGTATTTTTGAATGACCAGTTAAATTTCGAAATGCTTTAAATGTAGTTTAGGAAAATGAAATTAGCTAAAGAAAGCAGCAAATAAATTTTTGAATTACCAAGTTATATAATTTAGGAAAACATCATTTGTATTTTAGATCAAACAGTAGGTATGTATTTAAGAAAGTTTCAATCGTAATTTAGAATTTTGTAGTGTTTCTCTACATCTATATGCAGAGGTGGGCACAGTTAACCGAGAAGTTAACTTCGTTAATCGTTAATTCGCTACTTGAAAAGTTAACTTCGATAAATGTAAATCTTTAAATTTTTGAGAATATAACGCAAGTTAAAGTTATCCGTTAAAAGTTAATAATCGAAAAGTTATACTGATGTTTGAAGCTAATTATAAGTAATAGATAATTGAAATAGAATAGGCTGAGCTA
Organism: Ceutorhynchus assimilis; assembly: GCA_917834065.1. Lineage (NCBI taxonomy): Eukaryota > Metazoa > Arthropoda > Insecta > Coleoptera > Curculionidae > Ceutorhynchus > Ceutorhynchus assimilis. The sequence goes on from OU892281.1 coordinate 15,882,295, forward strand.
GGGTATAGTATTTTTAATACCCATTTGAAAGTACCAGTCGTTTTACTGATTTGTGATTGGTTGGTAATTTTTTGTTTCATCTGATTCATGATTGATGAACAAGGATATATTATTAAAAATACTATACCTAAATAACTACACAGGTGAATGTGAATAAAACAAAAAGTATCTATAGATCTTAAAAGCGACACTATTTCCAATTTAGGTAGCTGATTTATTTACTATTCACCACTGCAAAAAAAAGGAGCTTATAGAACTATGCAGACAAAGCCACAGCCTACAGCCTACAGCTTAGGTTACAACAGAACTAAGAGCTTGCGCATCGATCTCACTGTACGAAATCGGGTTTGGAGTCATTTCAGAACAGTTCCAAACTGCGTAGTGCAGCGAACTGAAATCTTTCTGCGCCTGTGTGAACTATCCCGGATTACTTTGACAGGTAATTCAAGCAAACGAACGTCATTTACGAATATAACGGACTAAAGTTAACGGAAGTCTAATGTAACGGAAGTTAAGGAAACCGTTAATATTTTTTCAGGTTAACAGGTAAAAGTTAAATTTAAGCAATTTTTTTTAACTTCGTTAATTAACGGATAACGGATTAACGGTTTTCTGCCCAGCTTTGTCTATATGTATACTTGCTGATTTCTTCAAAATTTCCCTCTTATGCCAAATTTGCGAGAAGAGATGTCCATCTCTGTAAGTATTTATACATAGCTGTCCAATTTATCGTTTCTTATTAAATTAAAATGAATGTAACTAAAATTCATATGGTGTTTCGAAAATACAATTGCTTCAATCTAAAATACGGATGACTTTTCTAAAATACATTGGAAATTATCGACAATACAATTCTTACTTCTAAAATATTTCTGAATATTACGCAAATACATTTAAATAAATTAAAATACCTACCTATGGATTTTTCTGAAATACAAATGTTTAATTCTAAAATACAAATGATACTTTCTTTAATCAAAGCGAGACTTTCTTATTCTTATATACCTACCTACTCTTGTAAAAGGTGTAGACTTGAGAAAATCCTGCAAGGAGTGAAAGGGCAGGATAACAAATTCAAGAACGCATCAAGAAATTAAAGTGAAGAATAAAGATGTTGATTGATTGATTAATTTCCCAATGACAACTATCAGAAGTTAAAATAAAATGCTAGAGGAAAAAATTATGTCCCAAAAATGCATAAGAAATTCCTAAAAGAAACATCACAAAATTACAAACATTAGATTAGATATATTTTGCCAAAAATCCGAAGAAAACGCTCCCCCTTTTTAATTAACATCATAATCCTGGCACAAATCCAAAGCAAATACTGCAAACAAGAAGATTACAATATGTTTAATTAATCCCTAATATATGGGTATATATTGGCAAATATATTAATTATTATCATTGCGGCCAATGTTTCATTTATCCAAAATCCAATTTAAAAACAAAACTACCTACATAGGTACTTTAAGTAACAGTTAGTACCTCCTACATAGGTATTTATTCTCAGGATCAAATTTGCAAAAACTGATTCCAAAAAACCAAGCAAACAGAGATTTGTTTTATTAATTTGAGAGATTTGTGGTGCTTTCGATAAAAATTAATTAACATTTCGCTGCATAAAAACTCCCCGAATTCTAATTCATCGGTCCAGTAACCCAAGAGTTTTACCAAAATGGAGTTTGCAATAATTACAACTATATTAGTAAGTAGAATCTTATAGTTATTATATTGATTGAAATTATTATTACCTTTTTCCTATGGCAAGAGTGCTCAGAAAACTGTTATTCTGAAAAGCCTGGTCCTTATCAGACGAGTCCATCTTGTACACTCCAGTCTTTCGTCTTCTGAGTGTGTTGCTGCAATTAACACAAAATTGAAACACCAACTAAAACTATAATTCAATGATCCTACTATTAGATTACACATTCGTTTACGTAGGTAATAATATAAAACCCCAGTCACATTTCGTTGATTATTTCCGATTAGTACTACCCAGTCAATTTCTTAGGTAAACAGTTATTGTTATTATTTGTTAATTATAAACCTATTTACAAGGAGATTTTTGCATAATCATGAATCGAGTTAAGGCTTTTTTGGGTCATTATGTAAAATGTTCTGAAACAGGAGCCAAACAAATTTACTCAAAAGTTTAATTATTGTTGTTTGGATTTAACTACGCTTTAAATCATGGAGTAATAAAATAGATCTCAATTCAAATTAGATTTCATGAAGGTATATTACAATTGACCAAGAAAAATAAATTAATTGAAAAACACAAGCAAGCCTAGAGGTTTAATTATTTAATTAAAGATGAAATTCCTTTTATTGGTTCGGTGCAAACTAAATTACTTTTTTTGGAAGTTTATTGTTGAGTGAAGTTGTATTCAAATATAAAATGCATATTTTATATTAGGATACTCTTGCACAATATAAATAATTGCAATAAATATCAAACATTAGTAACATGATATGCGGCCTACCTACTGTTTGATAAATGTGACAATTGGCCATCCTGAGCGATATAAATAGAACCTTCTTTATATGGTAATGTACTCTAAGGTCATATTAATTTTTAGACCTTGTCACTTGTAGTAATCTAAAGACTATAAGAACAAAAACATCATTCAACATTCAAATACCTACCTATATTTAATACATATTTATATTTAGCATTATGGTTTCGTCAGGTTTACAGGAAATCGGATACTTTTCGAGATAACAGTACGAATTTAGCACAGTGGCAAAGTTTATAGGGATTTTATTGCTTTTTTCAAATGTGTATAATCAAAGTCACCTTGTTTAACTACATAATATAACTCTGGAGATATGAACAAGAAATAGGTAAATGACCGTGTAAAATTGAGAAATAAAGTTCAAGTTGGAAGTTTTTTGAATAGGTATCTATGTATACTCAGACAGCACATAAAGTCTTATAAACGTCTTCTTTAGGTGCACATTGCGTCTGAACGAGACGTTTGAAAGACGTTGGGCTTTGTAACATACGACGTCTTTAAGATGCCTTGAACACGTAAGCAGACGTCTAAAAAACGTCTTGGATGTCGTTTGTGCACTCAGAAAAATTACATGGGTTGATTCAAAAAAAAAAGTTGTTAAATAACAATTCCGATAATATTGTCAAATGAAACTACAATCTGTTTAATTTAATCAGAGCGTAAAAGTTAGTTCAACCAATATAAAAATTGTTGCGACACAGAACTTGATTTACCTTGAATAATAGATGTTATAACTATTGTTTTGCTCACTAACCAGGATTTTTGGTAAATTTTGTTAGTCCATACCAGAAAATGTATAATTCAGTTTCATGTATTATTGAATGGTATATTAACCATTTAATTATTGAAAGTGACTATGATATTTTGGGATAACTGAACTATTATTTAGTTCACTAACAGTTTTTAGTTAAGTTTGTCAAACCAAACCGGCAAATGTTTAATGAATTTTTAACCATTAATGCATGGTATACTTTACCAACTTTAATTGATTTTTCCCTATTTCTTAATTCTAATTTCTTGACTGTCTTTTGGCTTCTTGAATTTTTTCATTCCAATTTCTTAAACTCTCATTATTTCCGTATTTTAGAATTTCAGACTCTTGCTTTATTTTTTACCATGGCTCTTCCAATGTTTTTCTTTCAAAATGAATTCTGTGTATGTTTTCGTTTAAAAGAAATCAAGAATTTGAGAGCCTAAGCGTTAGGAATAGACAAAAATTGAAAGTTATAAAATGAGTAATAATCATAATCAAATATCAACCTGAAGACGTATTTAGACAGGCGTCTGAAAGACGTTTGGTTTTCTAGCACGACGTCTTCTCTTCAAGATGTCTTTAAGACACTTTGAAGCGAAAGAATGTTGTCTGTGGAAATCTTAGGGACGTTTTCAAGATGTTTCTGTGCTGTCTGGGTTAATTAGAGAATTTGATGATTGTTTATAATGATGGGTATATTCGAAGTCATTTTGTTTACTTAGTTATAACTGAACAATTATTTATGAGCATGTCAGCATGTCAGACACTGTGGACAAAATGTCGAATAATGAATAACTTCGAATCTCAATAACTCCAAAAATCTTAAAGCTATGAACGAATTTGGCACAGTTTATTATGGATAATTTAGTGATTTTTTAAGTGATGGGTATATTCAAAGTTATTTTGCTTACTTATTAGGTATAACTGAACAATATTATTCATTTCATGACCATGTCAGAATGTCAAAAACTCTGGACAAAATGTCGAATAAAGTTTAAATTTGACGCTCAATAACTCAGAAAATATCAAAGCTATCAGAACGAATTTAACTCTAGTTCATAGAGAATTTAATTCTCTTTCAAGCAATATTTAATTTGAATCCAATTGCTCAAATATTATTGTGAATATTGGAGATTATTTATGACCATATCAGCATTCGAAAAAAATCCAAAAGCAATTAAAGATCAAAATTTTTTATCGATTTTTTTTCTCTTTGAAACTGTAATTTTGGAATCATGTTAGAGTCATTTTTAAATAATTTGGACCTGCTCAATCGATTGGGAAAGACAAAATTGTAAAAACTTGTAAACATATTTTCTTTGTATTTGTTGCAGTTTATCTTCAAGCCTCAATATCTCAGTACCAATCTAAATATAATATTCTTAATTTCATTTTTTTGAAGAATATAACATACATGCTTCAGAAGAATATTCTTCGGATACCAACTTTATACTTAAAGTTTTTGAGAAAATTGAGTTTAAAGTTTGGGTCAAAATTTAGGCTTAAAGCTTTGAACTTCAATAACTCGGTAACTGTATGAGTTACTAATATCAAATGTTGCTCAGTTTATAGAGAATCTAATGCTCTTTCAAATAATAAATAATTGCTCAAATAATATCAAAAATAAGAGGGTGACTATTTTGCATTTCATAAAATTTCCAAAGCCAAAATCATGTTTTTTCCTCTTTGAAACTGTGATTTCGAAATCATGTTAGGAGTATTTTCTGACTAATTTGGATTGGAAAACTCAAACGTGAAAAAAAAAACTTGTCTAGATGCGTGTATTCTGGAACATTTCCGCGAAGAAAAAAAAATTCAAAAAATTCCTCTTACCTTTTAACGTCTACAACAACATGCTTTTTATTATTGGCCTCATCCGAAGTTAACATTATCATTTTCTAGTATTGAACTATCGACACTCTTTGATCAGTTTATCGTAAGACAGACACCGCAAAACTATAGTAAACATCAACCACCACACTGCTCGCAAATCAGAATAACATTTTTAATTACCTATTATGGTAAAATCACTACCTACTAAAAGATCACGTATATATTTCGTAGGAAAATCCAAAAGTCGTTTGTTCTCTAACTATCGCACTGCTTCAAAATTCGTTCAATTTTAGCAACGCATATAAGAAACAATACTGACGGTTCCTTTTTTTTTTAAGGGGCCTCAGAGGTCTAATTTATCTATTAAAGTCAATTAGTGGTGTGTAGTTTTAAAACGTAGGTAGACGAATTGGAACTATAGCTTGTTTTATTGGAGCTCAAAATAAGTTGATGACGTTTGAATAGAAAAATTGCATCCCAGCAAAATCTAATGGAAATCTTAGTTAAAGAAAAATAAATTGATTCTTATTTTTATTCTAGACATGCATTATCACAGTGACTCTCACCAAATCAGCATTTGAGGACTATTACTTACCGTTTCCGTCCCTTGATGAAGGCCAAATGGAAAACGAAATCGAATACGCACCCTTAGAAGAAAACGAAGGGCCGAATTTCGATTGGTCTCCACCAAACGGGGAATTACCTGATGAAAAAATAGCTCTTTTTGGTGATGATGAAGAAATTGGAGGTCTGGATTTGCGCGAAAGCTGGATTGAACATGACAATAATGTTATTGGTGAGACGAAAAGGGCTTTCGATTTTCCTAGGAGAAAGGTATCTACACATTTTTTTTCTGCAACGTAATTGATGTTAAGTGATTGTTAGGTAATACAACATATTCAATTTTCCTTAGAAAAATCAAGTTCTTTGTCGTGTTCAAAGGGCAATTCATCATCACATTGAAGCTGGACATGAATTTTTCCCTAAATCATATACTAGTTATTCATGTACTCCAGTTACCGGGTCACAATTGGAAGGATCAGTTGCCACTAGCCATGTGAGTACAAAATTGAAAATAATAATTGTAGTACAAAAAGGATGCATTTTATCAATTATGTGTAATTACAAACTCTTTCTTGTCGTCAACAAATAATTGTGCATTGAAATACTTACAATTTCACTGCAAACAACATTTTCCAGGACACCTGTTACGTCCCAGGAGAAAATTGTATCACAATCGAAAAAGAACAATTGTTTCTCAGAAGAAAGCACAACACAAACTGCTGGAGTCACTTCATTGAAGCTGTCGGTGCAGGTTGCAAATGTCTTTCAAGAAAATACTAATCATATGAGTTTATCTTTGAAACATTAAAATTGTAATTTAATATTGCTTATCTTATATTAGTCGTTCGTATTTAGCTTAATGAAACGTTGCATATTTTACCAAAATTTATTACACCCGAGTCACTATATGGGTTTTAGAAGGTGAAAACATTATTTTGAGATTAACGACATTTTAAAAGGCAAACGTTTGAAATTGAAAATACTACCGGTTTTCAATAATAATTATTTTATTGTGGCATTTTACCTTGTAAAATTTATTCAAGCGATTATTTTCTTTTTCAGGACGTTTGCCTAGTTAGATCCAACACTTGTACCACTTTGCATCTGAAACGCTTTTTCCTAAAAAGGAACCAGACGAATACGTGCTGGTCCAGCATTGTGCCCATAGAAGTTGGATCTGGGTGCGACTGTTTGTTCCATTATAAATATAGGATACATTTGTGATTATTAATAATTAAAAATCTTAGTTAAAAATTATAATAAGATGACTAAAAGGCTTCTGGGAATCTGTTTCATATAAAAGAAGCTTATCATATTTATACAAATAAATACATTATATTGAAACATTGTTACAATTTTAAGACCTAAAATGTCAAGATTGTAGATTGTAGATTGCATATGGAGTCATTACGGTTAGTTCCAGCCGCTCAAGCTTCCTGGGTGGTAAGGTGCCTATCTCTTGGGGTGTTAGCCGTACCCCTTGAAGGTATTTCAGCCTCAGAGGTGTGCAGGGCATTCGCAAAATCTACAGTGGTCGTTGTCTGCCAGGGGTGGATGGGCAACTTTAAATCAGCCCGGGACAGTTTTTGCTGAAGCAGCCCCGTGGGGGGATGTGTAACGCTGGAGGCGAAGATACCCAAACATTTTTCCTTTGCAAAAAAGTGTTTAAAAATAGGGTATTAAATAATCTATTTTTATAGAAATAAAAAACCTACCTTTATTACTCAAAAATACGAAAGCGTATAGCGTATAGCCATCCAGATATTGTAAAATATTTTCAATATGTTAAAGTTTACACTTTTTCTGTTTATACCATATTTACCGCAATTGGGGTTGGTTCGCAATTTTATTCAGACATTAGGTACAGGTCTATGTTCATTTTCCGAAAACAAAAATTTCGATTTTTTTCCGAATGCTTTCATTTCGAAAATGAACCATTTGGAAAATATTGACTTTCAATAACTTCTTTGGAAAATCAATAATTTTGAACTTGAACCATGCCCAAACTAACCGGATTATTATTTTTAAGTTTGGTAATGTCTGATTAAAATTCCAAATTAACCCAAATTAACCGGGTTATTCTTGGTAAGTTTGAGTTTGGTAATGTTTAATTACAATAAATTGCAAACTAACACAAATTTTGAAAACATGATGGTTATGTTCGATCAAAATTGCAAAGTTGCCCAAACTAATCGGGTTATTTATCGGTACGTTTGATTACAATTGCAAACTAACCCATACTAACCGTGGTTAGTATTGGTAAGTTTGAAAATATCTTAGTAAAATTGCAAACTAACCGGGTTATTATCGGTAATGTGTCTGATTACAATTCCAAACTAACACAAACTAACCGAGTTATTATTGATAAGTTTGATTATGTCTGATTAAAATTTCGTACTTAACGGGTTATTATCGGTGAATTTGGAAGACTCCCAGGTAATGTCTGATTAAACAGAGAAAGTGTGTTTACAGAAAAAGTGTAAATTTTACTGAAAATATTTTCCAATATTAGATGGCAGCTCTACGCCTTGTGCAAAACGGTAAAAAACCAAAACCGCTTTCTGCGCCTTGAGTGATTTTCTTTCAATCAAGCATTGTTTGTTATCGTATTTTATTTTTTCCTAAACCGGCCCACTCTCCAGCCCACCGGGAATCGTCCCGGAGTCCCGCCTGAGCCCATCCGCCCCTGTTGTCTGCTTTGCCTATTTATTGTTTTTAGGTGATATTTCACCAGGTAGTAGACCAACGACTTTTTTAAGTCTCTTCTGCTCATGTTGAGAAGCTGTTCAGATCTCTTTGCGGAGATGGATATGAAGCGTTTTCCCTGTCTAAACCACCTTATCTAGATTGACATCCCAATCTCTATGGTTGTTGAGAGATAAAGCATGGTCTTAAGAGTCCTATTAGTCCGTTCAGTAGGATTTGCCCGCGGATGATAATTGGCATTATACATGAGTCGGACTTTATAAGTCACAGCTAATTTTTTAAAATGTGGGCCACGATATTGAGGACCATTATCACAAAGAATTGTGGAAAGGACTCCAAACAACAAAAACACATGATTTTCCATAAAACGTTTGCCTCAGAAGTAGCACCACGAAGCAGATGAAGAAGAAAAAACTTTGTCAAATAGTCTGTCACCACGAGCAAAAAACAATCACCACTTTTGGATCTTGGCAAAGGGCCAATAAGGTCAGTAGACACTACTTCCCATGGCTTTGGCGGTTTTGAATGGCTAACCATTTTCGCCTTTGGCTATCCAGTTTCAGCTTTATGTTGGAGACAAACGACACAACGCCTAACAAACCTAGCTATATCACTCCGCATTTTTGGCCAATAATACTTTTTAGCAGCACGTTTATAGTTGACCGATAAGTAGCAAATAGCGGCCGCGCTGAAGTTTGGGATCTGAGGCGATAGCCGAGGATCATAATCAGCCAAGACTGTTATTTGCAGTTATCGGCCGTGTTTCGTTCTAGATTTTCCGTTATACTGCAGATATCTTTCAATTTGACAAAAATAAATACTCTCCCAGCAGGCGACCGTTAACTTAACGGCCGGCGGCCTGTTATTTATATTTAACCGGCTGGCGGGTGAACAGACACAACTAATAATTTTGACTATATTAACCTTTTTCCAACTCGAAAAGAAGCAAATAGAAAACGGTACCCAATTCAAGTTCAGAATGTATTACAACGGACAGCAGATGCGACAAAAGTGAGTCTCGCAACAATAGACCTATCTATTTTACCAGACAAAGAGGTAATAATACGAAAACTTTATTAAATAGAAAAAGACGCAGAACGCTTATTGCGCAAGACGAGGCAAAACGTACCAAATTATGTTAGACTTACGTATAGCAATCCGTTCTTATTATTTGCACGGGATAAAAAAGGAAGGAGGAAAACCGCGTGACATGCAACGGATTTGTCAATCAAGAACACAAACAATTGGAAATGGATTACTTGTCTAGGGTGACCATACGTACAGCATTTCGCTGTATTGTACAGCATTTTGAAAGTCTGTCCAGCATTTGATTTTGTACAGCAAACGTACAGCGAAAGTCTATGCTAACGCCGCATCTCTACATTTGCGATTTACGTCATTTACGCGATCATCCAGAGTATCAAGCCTAGTACTCATAACAGCAAAATTCGCTCTTTTTTGAAATTACTTCGACAATCTGACGTTTTATGCGTGAATCAAACGTCAAATTGTCGAAGCAATGCCAAAAAAGAGCGATTTTCGCGGTGTTGAGTACTACGCTTCACTCTTTTTAATGTTCACTACCTTTTTTATCCCTTTCTATTTTACACCGCTGAAAACTCTAGAAAACAGACAAAGCATTAGCGGATCAGGATACATTCACAAACATGTGGCTAAACGCCTTCCACCTTCTACTCTCAAAGTTCTACTCCGATTTTGTTTGGTCTGGCAGGTGGCCACATTGCCTGTCATTGATCGTGATTCCAGCCCTGGGCTGAGACACGGACTCAGGTATCACGACAAGTTGAATTGTACTAGAATTCTACTTTCGTGGCGTCAAATTGTCTAGTAGCCATTATGATATGGCCTGTACTGTACGCAATAAATGGGTCGCGGGTGACGTCATGAAAGTAGTATTCTACTTGTCGTGATCCCAGCCCTACTTTCATGACGTCACCGACAACCTATTTATCGCGTACACTACAGGCGATGATGAGGGTTGCTATGCAACCTGACGTCATGAAGGTAAAATTCTAGTAGAATTCTACTTGCCGTGATCCCAGCCCAGGTTGCACTTTGTGACTTTGGCGTTAGTTTCGGTACTGTGTCTTTTTTTTTCTTTCTCCACTCACCTTTCCCAAAATTTTAAATGTGTACAGCATTCATACAAAAAAAATATGGTCACCCTATACTTGTCAAGCTATGTCAAGTTGAATATGAAGCATAATTTTATCCTTGTCAGACCACGGGCAATGAACAAGGACAAAGAGATGCCCAGCGTGTAAAAGGATTACTTCACACCTGTACTAGTTAGCCAATAAAAATACATTGCCTCGTGTTGCGCGCGCATACAGGTAAAAATAGATAGGTCTATTGCAAGTATTAAAATTCCCATCTGATTGGTCAATACTACTTCAGAAATGCGTTTGTAAATGCTAGTGGGAACATATCTTAAAATTCAATAGTAATTAACCACCAGTAGCTTTTTGTAGGTGATATCAACGACATAATCAATGGACATACGTTTTTTGCCACCAAAATCACGTGACTTTAAAATGGTATTTGTCGGACTTTAAAATATGAACTAAACAGTGGTTTTATAAACGGTAAACGGTCGCAGCAAATAGGCGTAAACTTCTCCAATATTGGTATGTATGTACATATTTGGAGTTTATAAAAGATAAAAGCATTGATAATATTATCCGGAAAAATAAAAATTAATTCACATAACTTGTTTTGTGATTTTTTGTAATTTTTTTTCTTATGTAGGTATTTTTATTTTTTTTTCTACTTTAACTCTAGAGTGGGCAACTTTTTCTTTCAGAGTGGGCATTGCCCACTCTGGCCCCCCCTAGCTACGGGCCTGAATCAACATCACACCAATGACATCGAAAAAAACTAAAAAAAAACAAAAATGAAAATAAACCAATGGTTACAATCGAACAAACCAAAAACTATACCTCAGTTCGATATCACTACCTGCTTTGTTCAACTAGTAATTAGATTTGTGAAGTATGTTTTTTTTTTGAAGATTGTAGATTTCGGGGGAGTCGTTTCGGCTTTTTCAGCCGCTCAGCACTGCTACCTTTGCAGATATTTTGTGCGTGACTCTACATCTTAATTTGTCTCCAGGAAGCGTAGACTTCTGCCGAAGGAAGCTATTTTCCTGGGTGTCAGTTGGCCCATTTCTTCTGGTGACAGTGTTGCCCCCTCGAGGAATTTGAGCCTCTTGCAGAATTGGGCTGGACATTCGCAGAGCAGGTGCTCTGCGGTTTCTATTGCGTCTGAGCAGAATCTGCAGAGATCGTCTTCCGCCCATTAACCTTAAATGGTATTTTACTGGGCAGTGTCCTGTGAGCAGTCCCACCACCAATCTGATCTCTGGTCTGCTCATGTTTAGGAGCTGTTCAGCTCTTTTTGCTGAAAGGGTAATAAACCTTTTTGACTGTTTGAGTCCCGGTGTGTGCCTCCAATATGATGACAGTTGGTCTTTCTCCCATTTGTTGAGTTCTTCCATGATGTGGCTTTTCATTAAGCCACAGTAGGGCTCTGGTCCGTGGTATGGTGTTGAGGCCCCTTCCTTTGTGAGGCCATCTGTTTCTTCGTTTCCTTCTATGCCTCGATGACCAGGCAGCCACATCAGCGTTACCTGGTTATGTGTCGCTAGTGTTTTTAGGGTCTGTTTACACTCCCAGACTAGTTTTGACGTGCATTTGAAAACCCTTAAGGCTTTTAAGGCAGCTTGGCTGTCCGAGAGTATGAAGATGTGTTTTCTTTTGAGGCTTTGATTAAGACACTCTTGTGCACATATATCTATGGCAAGCAGTTCGGCTTGAAATATTGTAAGATGTTTAGCCAATGCCTTGGAGAGCTTGACGTTAGGGCCGGAAATGCCCAGTCCAGCTCCTTCCATCAGCTTGGATCCATCTGTGTACCACAGAGATGCATTGTCTGCTTGTGGTAGTTCTTTATTCTCCCATGATTGGCGGTCGTTTATTACCACTGCGAAGGGGATCTCTAAGTCCAATCTGACCATCATGTGGTCACTTGGTTTTTTGAAGATAATTCCCCAAGTCAAAAATTTAGTAGTTAATTTAATAAATTTGTTTTATGTAACCAGGGTTTTGTGTTAGAAATGATCTCCTCTGCAACTCGACCAAACCATATCATTAAAATATTATTTAACTTGAAAATAAACAAAAATTCAAACCAAAAAAATTCAAACAGGTTCGAAAAAAACAACTTGATAAAACCAAAATACTAAAATTTAAATCGGACCCCACGTTGGGCGCCAAATGTTGCGCAAAAATTTAACCTTAAACCGTTTGAATAATGAATTTAAATAAATGGACCCTAGTAGGCCTAGGTACAGTAAGACACCCTTAAGGAATGCGGCCAGCGCAACAAAGTGCTCGCGGCTACTCAGTCACTGTGTGAGTAGTCTCAATATTTAATTTTACCTTTATAAGGCTTACAAAATAAAATCCTCGGACTTAAACCAGAAAGTCCTTGATCTCCAAAATTCCTCTAAAGATGTGCCCACCTGATGTACCTATCCTTTAAAAACAACTGTGGTATAGTATAGTTTGGTTGAAGTCAGTACCTCCCGATTCACCTAAATGTTAAGTCCACTGCAAATATTTCAAGTGCATCCCTTTGGACTTAACACATACACCCTGTATGTCCCGTAAGTATATGGCATACTCTCGGTAGCGTATAGGAGGGGTCAAAATAACCCTACTTTGTTTTTAAAAAAAATCCTTAAGTGCCCCTTAATGGAGATACAGAGCCCCAAAAGAGTACTTGGCGCTTTACATTTTTGGCTCTAACTTTTGAACCGACTTGTATAATTTAATGAAATCCTAATATTTTATGTTAGTCATAAAGACTCATAAAACCATACTATACAGTAGATGTTTCACATAGTTTGGAAAGTCAGGAACGGACTTGCCACCATATTCATTGTGCCAGTCATTTCACAGAACAACTGACAACTGATTTTAAATACTTTGGTCATTTCTCTTTTAAAAAAGGTGCTCTACATTTGTTTCGATTGAATCAGCCGTCTATTCCTGGCTCTTGAATTTGTCAAAATAAAAATATTCAAGAGCATGGGATACAACAATCAGCCTAGTTGAATGACCACAAATATTATCAACAATTTACACACATACACATACACAAAAAATAAAACAAGCAAAAGCCATTAAAAAAATAATTTATTTCTTATAAAAGTAAATTGTTGTTTACTGTAACTGAAATAAACTGCTAAAAGCTAAAAGAAAATAAAAAGTTGATTTATCCTTATCCTATCGGAATTTATTCAAAAAGTTGGCTGCAATTTTGGTTTTTGGTTTAGTCTTCTTATTCTGGTTACTTCCATTAGCACCAGTCTCCTAAAAACCATTTATAATTACAATTTCCTACAAAAAAATCATCACTTACGCCTTTGTCCTGCTTCGCATTTCCATTGGCTGAAGATACATTTTCTTGCTTCACAACAACATCTTGTAAACTACCATCAGTCGATTTATTATTATTTTTAATCACTTGGGTGGGAACAAACGGATTCTGTAGTACCGCATTAAGAGCTTCATCTTGAGGGACTAATTCAATTTCTTTCGATTTTACCCAGTTTTTAGGTGGTATTGGTAAATTTTGATCAGACACTGCTTTTTCAGTTATCGTTGGCACTTTTTTCATTAGCAACTGCAAAACCTTATTAGCGACGTTTTCTATAGCATCTTGTTTCGAGTCTGCCAAGTCGCCCAATACTACTTCACCATCGGTGAGGACAATATTTGCTTTACATTTGTTTTCCAATGGTACGTACAGATATTGTGGTACACCGAGTCCATTGGATTGATAGTAGGTTAATAATCGGATGCTGGCCGGTACATTTGCAACTTTTTCCTATGTAGTAAATAAAGGCAATATATTGGATTTGATTTTTTTGAACTACTTACAGCTAACATATCAAAGGATACATTGGGGCAAACTTCAGGCGCTGTTACTGGTTCGGTTTCCGTTTTGGTTGGTATTTTATCAATTTTTAAAATTCTCTTGAGAAAGTCAGTGTTGACACGATTGGGGGGACGTGTTGTTTCTCTTTCAACAGGAGTTTCTCTCTAAATAAATGATTAGTTATTACATATACATATTTATCACTTAAAATCTTACCTCTCTTACTTCCTTAGACAAGAAAAGTCCCAACATATCAGGCTCTTTAATTAGATCAAAACTTGGCATACCTTGTTCAGTAGTATTTTTACTTTCCTTTGGATTTTTTAGCTGATCAGCATCGTCCTTAGCAAAACCTGAGAACGGTTTATACCAGTCCTTGCCTGAAACTGAGCGATCCTTTGTCTTTGTTCCATTTTCTTTTGCTTTATTTTCCCCATTTTCTGGCAATGTTGCGCTTTTATCTGACTGTTTCATTCGAATCTGTTCAGGAATCAGCTCTGATACATCTATAGCTAATGGAGCAACCTTCATTTTTTTCAAAATACTGACATCTAGAATTTGAGGAGGCTCACCTGTAACCTTGTAATGTTTTGTGTCTGGCTCATTTGCTTGTGAAGACGCAGCCTTGTAATGTTTTATTGCACTTGTCTCTGGTATTTGAGGAGTTTCTTTTTTAGATTCATGTTGACTTGAGTCTACTTCATTAGGAAATCCTCTGAGATTACTATTAAATGGCACAAAAGCTGAGCCTTGAGTTTTTTCTTGAGAAGCAACTTTTTTAGGATAGTTGGGATACTGATCAGGTATTTCCCTTGCACTATTATTCATGTTGAAGAATTTTTGCCCCTTATTCCTATCCCAAGGATTTTCTTGTTTGGTGCTACTAGAAGCAACATCTTTGCCGGTTCTCTTATCTAAAACTCGTTTACCGTACGAAATGTCAATGAAAGCCGTCCTGGGTAACTTATAGCCGCGACCAGGCGAGCAATTTAGTTGCAGACCGTCCTGGAATGGTTTGTCGAAAACGACGTCGTACATTGTGTCGCGTTCGTTTCCGCTAGGGGATTCTGCGATCGCTATGATAGTCCCTTTTAGGCCGAAAGGGACGCTGAAGCCGCTACGGGTGTTTACTATTCTATCGAAAAGTTCCACTTGCATTTTCGGATCAGGTGGCAAAGTTCCACTTTGTAATTCAGGCTAAGAAACAATAATTGTATTTAATTATTTTTAATCTTGTCAGGATTTAAATTTTAATCAACAAGTTTGTAATTGGCAATTGGAAAATCAACGGAGCTATGAGGCAAAAACTGTCTCAGTGTCATTTTTGGAAAAATGCAAATGTTCAATAATTTCAGTTTTGAAACATCTCAGGTGCAAAACTGTTGAAACCAAATTAAAATCTTAATCAATAGGTTTGTAGAGAATTTAATTGGCTTTAATTAGAGCTTAATTACAATGAAATCGGATGAAAATTAAAGAAACTATGAGCCAAAAACTGTCTTAGTATCATTATTGGAAAATTTTCAATGTAAATTGTTGGGTAACCTGGGTTTTTGCCAACCTTGAACAAGAACTCAATTTCTGAGTCATAAAATGCTCCATTCTTTATAGTACCACAGTAAATATTACTTACCTTATAAAGAAATGAAGGTTTGACAGACATTTGAATTCTTTTTGATCTTGAATTATCAGAAATGCAATAATTATCTATTATTTTTTCAATTTCCTCAACAACTTCAGGCTCTGTCACCTGACTACCACATTGTTGTCTCTCAATATTGTGGGTTGGCAAGCCTCTCAACCAAACCTGTACTTTTTTGATTTTTTCCTCCCTAGAATTTCAAATATAACCAATTTTGGAGGAAACACTAATCTAAAAGTTAATTACCAATCGTCTCCAAAAAGAACTTCAACCTTAATATTATCATTTCCGCCTTGCTCAGCACAATACTTAAATAACTGGCCAAAGTTTTCTGAATATTCCCTGACCAATTGGGTGCATTTGTCAGTGTAATACCACGTGGTATCGATTCTTTTAGTGTACCCAGGAGTTTCTTGATTCCTTTTGTTGAATTTCAAATTAAGACCAACATTCACATTCTTGAATCCACCCTCTCCGTCTGGAGTTTCCACAAATATCGAACCAGTGATGCGAGAATATAAAAAGTGACTCATTCCTAATTGGCTGGCCGCATTATATGCAGTCTTGTAACTTCTCAAAAGATCATCTTTCAATCTTCTGACACTACTAAAGTTTGGCTCTTCCATTGATGACAAGCACACTTTAATTCTGCCAGTTTTATGTGCTTCTTTACTGTCAGTAACCTACAAAGCAATAAATTTAGCATAATCCTCACACAAAAAGTAAACTTACAATTCCTTGAGCGCCATAATGAGGATTGCCCAATGAAAAACAAATAACGCCCTCTGGAAAAACGTCTTGCACGTCCCTGAATAACGTCTTATTTGCATCGTATGTTTCAATATTGGTCACTACTGTTTGTATTGGATAATTTGCTGTCATTTCGGCAAATTGTTTTTCCAATGTTAACCGTCCATTTGGTGAAAACACATACTTTCTTCCAGTCATTATTTGAACATGAAATAAGATTTTGACATCTCCCACCTCTATACCCAAACGATGCTTGTATCTATAATTAGTTGTAATTGAATAAAAATCACTTAAAACCAACTAGTGGTACCTTTCAATTGCCATTGAAGCTTCCTCTTTAAAAACGCCATCCTTGACGTCTTCACTGTTATACTGATTCGCTTCGCCCCTACTTACATATTTAATTCTACTATTTGAAATGGCATAAAGCCTTCCTTCCATTAAATGGGGCCAACCAACAAAAACACTTGTCCCTAGCAATTCAACAGGAAAATCATCGGGATTGATTTTATCATGCTGGATTTTTACTATCATACTTTCAAAGCGACTGGGTTGTTCGAACACTTTGACTCTGGCCTGTTTTAATTCTCCCTAAGAAAAATGAATTTTAGAAACCTATACCAACTTGAAAAAAAGCTCACAGTATATTTAAGATGTTTCATTGTTGGGAATCCAGGATAATATAAATCCATAGTAATTCCAGGATAAGCACCCTTGACAAGTTTATTAATTGGAACTCTCAAGTTTGCAATCTCAAACTTCTCCTCTTTGCAGTGAACACGTTGTATTGGAGGAAAATATTCTGGAGCGTCGCACTTGCCCAAATCCTTGTTTGTGTAAGTGTAAACCAACATTGGCCCGTGGGTATTTCTTCGGACTTCTTCCTCAGTTAATTCTTCGTTGCAAGGCTTCATTGCCTCTAAAAGCAATTTTTCGTCCATGAACGGTATCAATACCACAGCCTCCCACTCTTGTCTTTTGCCATTTTTATCAGTTTGGAAGTCTTCCGGATAATACTGTTTGATTAAGGAGTCATCGTTGAGCATTAATTTATGATAAGGCTCTGGAAGCAGGCTCTTGCTAGCAGCTGGCAAAACTCCAAGAAGCTGCAACAAGTATAATTTAATCTCTTTAAAAAACAGAAAAAATAAATATGTACTTGTTCGTAGGGTTTAAAAGGGGTCCCCAAATCGAAATTGAACTTAAAATCAGCAAAACCTTTGATATCTGAAATATAGGGCGCATAATGGTGGGGATAGTACCAGGACCACGAACATACTCCATTATAATAGTAATGTAGATTCCATTGAATAGCTTCAACGTAACCTTCTGCTTGGCTTCTCAAAACTTGCCTAAAAATAATTTATAAAATATTTAAAATAATTCTGAAAATAATAATTATTTACGGAGTCACATTGGCATATTCCAATTTATTCATGTAATATTCACGTTTGTAATATTTAAAAGCCTTATCTTCATCTTCGTCATCATCTTCATCGGATTCAATATCCTAAAAACACATAATAAATAAAAATATGTATTCAAATTCAAGAATGATTACGAGTTCGTCTGTAGCTTGAATTAGAGCCGCTAATCCTGAATCTTTTGCAGGTGCACTTTCTGGCTCTAAAGCCTCAAATTTCATAAAATCCTCATCATCAGCGCCCTCTGCCTGCCATGTTTCAAGTTCCCTAGGGCCTGAAGTGGAAACTTGTGAATGTGCAGTCGCTTTCCTTCCAGTTTTAGATTCCATCCAATCCAAATCGCCTCTAATTTCTTCAAAATTGCCCGTATCAAAAGCAGAAAGTTTTTGCATGAATTTCTCGAATCTTGCCAAGTTCAATGTTCCACCTTCATTAATATAGCCTAAAAATTTCTTTATTGGTGTTGAACTATTTGGGAAAAAAAATATCAAATTACCATCTAATGTGGGCAAGACTTCCATATAAGCATTATATAAAATTGGTAGTGCCCCATTGCTTATGTGCAAATGAGGCAAATGTGGAATAAAATCGTTTCCTACCAAGAAACCCATAAGAACCTAAAATGATTAGTTGAGTTTATGTTTTCAAAACAAACATCTCTTACCCAATCATCAATTATCTTTTCAAAATCATACTCAAACCCCACTAACTTATCTTTAACAGGTGCAAATTCCAACTCTAAATATTCCCTCATCAAAGACAAATGTAACAAAAAAAACGTAATTTCCTCAGGGACCGATTGCCGTTTGCTGGATTGTTTCCCGAATTTGACCTAAAGCATTTATAGAGTGCAAAATATATTGGCAAATATTTCTTTTATTCACCTCTTCTCTGAGCAAACTGAAATGCGGTTCGTGCGTGCAAAGTCCCAACATGATCAAGTCTGCATCTAGTCCGTACAAACAGTGTCTCGTGTGGGGATTGTAGCCCGGTTGAGCTCGGATGTACCTTATGTAGTCCATGATTTTGTGTTCGCCTTCTCCAGGAGTCTGGAAATGAACACAATTGATTATGAACATTATTTCAGTCTCTTGTGAACAATAAAAAAAATCTTTTAAACCTACACGTTTACACTTTTAAACTTTATAGTAGAAAAAAAAGTAGTATAAATATAAGTACCTAATCATCTTGAAAAAAATAAAAATCACAGAATTCAGTTCTTACCTCATGTCCTGATAAAATAACTTTCACATTTCTCCACAAAGGATCAGTAGAAATTTTCTTTTTGCAAAAATACTTCAATTGCTCCTGTAAACGTGCCATAAAAACCGTCCCAGGGGTAATACAATTCGAATCGAACCTGGCCTCTGTAGGCAAAGTTTCCCCTTTCTTTTGAGCTTCAATTTCTTGTTTCTCAGCGTCTTTTGCTGACCGAAAACGTCGACCCCTTTGCTGGTTCATCTTGGCCCTGGGCGCCACGCCATCGATAGCCATGAAGAAAAGCTGCTGAGGCTTGATCATACGGAACAAGACTTCCAAGTAGTGGAATATGTCTTCGAAAATTTTCTGTTCTGTGATACGGAAATGGGGATTGTTGTCGTCGGGATGCGAACACATGTGGATGATGCCGTTCATGTCCAGGTACATGTTGTCGAATTCGGGAATCTGGAAAATTAGGGTTTCAGAGGAGGGATCAAATTATTTTGAAGCGGTACTCACCTGATATTCCCTGATAAGTTCGCTTAAACAGGGATAGCGTTCACTCATGTATCTAAAGAATTTAGGGACACCCATTTTTAAGGGAATTTATTCAATAATTTTCAGATTATAATTAATAAATATGGGGAATAAACAAATAAAAACCCCTAAAGTTAGCAAATTTTTTCACAACATAAAAATTAAAATGTCATGAAATCTGCAAATCGAATTATCAAAAACAGAGTAGAGAAGGGCTTATCGATACGATATATCGACTCATACGCCCTCGATGAAGGTGCATTTCGATACAAAGTCATATCGATAAGGATTTTGCAAAATTGAAAACCATTCTATCGTCATTCGTTAAACGCGGTATGTTTTAAATGATCAAGGCTTAAAAACAGAGTAGTTAAAAAAGGGGGTATGTTCCGTTTGAACTAGTTTTTTTGCTCCAACCAGATCTCCCAGTCCCAAAACAGAGTGTTCCTTTTGTTTATTCCCCTAAAAAAGTACCGCACAACTACTTTCCCAAAATGGTTTTCAGCTGAACTGCGTGCTCTTACTATACAAAAAAAGCAGGCGCATTTGTCATATAAAAATGGTCCATCTAATAAGAGCTACAAGATTTTCTCAACTGCGTTCTGACTGTAATAGGCTGTCGGATATTTGTTTTAATAATTATATGCTTGGTCTGGATGCAAACTTAAAAGAGAATCCTAAATCTTTTTGGAAGTATGTCAACGATAAACGTTCTAGTCACACATTGCCCAGTTCTTTGGTTTATGGCGACCAGCCGCAACAAATGATCAAGAAATTGCTAACTTATTTGGAGATTTTTTCCAAACTGTTTACACGGTCAATGACGATTCATCCCAGTCCGTTTTTAATCACCCTAATGACATGAACTTGAGCATCAATATAAAAGTTACTGATATTTCTGTGAACGATATTTTTAATGAAATCATGAAAATGCCTGATAAGCTTGCAGCTGGACCAGATGGCGTACCTAACTTTTTATTAAAGAGATGTGTTTGTACAATTGTAATACCATTGTCTGTACTCTTCAATGAATCTTTAACATCTTCAGTTTTTCCTGATACCTGGAAGGAAAGTCATATATAGTCCCAATTTTTAAAAGTGGAAAGAAAAACGATGTAGAGAACTATCGGAGCATTTGCATACAATCAGCAATCCCGAAGCTATTTGATTGTTTGGTCACTGGGCAGATGTCCTGGCAATGCAAAGGGTTTGATTGGCCAGCAGCAGCATGGCTTCTCAAAGAACAAGTCGACTTTATCTAATCTAACAACTTACCAACTAAATATTCTTCAGAATATGGAAGATAGATGTCAAACAGATTCGATATACACAGACTTTTCTAAAGCCTTTGATCGGGTAGATCATAATATTTTGCTTAATAAGATGCTTTTATTAGGCTTTAATCCTGAGTTACTGTTATGGTGGAAAAGCTCATTGAGTGATAGAATACAACGCGTCAAAGTCGGTTGTTATTACTCTGATATCATAAGTGTTACATCTGGAGTACCCCAAAGGGGCCATAGTTCTCCGCTCCTATTTAATATTTTTGTAAATGATATTGTCGATTGTTTTTTGAATAGTGAGTGTGCTTGCTTTGCTGATGACATTAAATTTTGGAGAAGGATTCTGACCATTCATGACCAGGACCTATTGCAGGAGGATTTGGACCGGTTATCTGTCTGGTGTCAAACGATCAAATTATACTTGAATGCTAAGAAATGCAGTTATCAGCTTTTCTCGTAAACCTGTCATACTACGAGAGCCCGTGACACAAAAGCCTCAGTCATCTGTTAGAAGGCCGTTTTTTCGTGCGAATAAATAATATGGACCTATTGAGGCCTGAACAGGAGCCGTTGGCGGGCCTTCCCCCTCCCTTCACCATGTCTGCCACGTTTTAAGTAAGGTTAGCAAGGGAAGGTCCTACCCCACAAGTTAGAAGGACGAAATAAAGTGGAAATTATATTTTTTCATTTCCTCGTCCTTTCTGCTATGGGTTGGAAGCCGGTTGGCGCTCTATTGTTAATTTAAATATATTAGTCAACCATCCAAGGACCTTTTTTTTCAGTTATACATGTAAACCCCATACTTTGTGAGTGGCTTGCTTACATCAAGTCCTACAACTTTTCCTCTACGACTTTTCTCGGAAATGGCACGTATGCGCGCAGGCGACTCGCAAACATTTTAGGGGTATCGGACTCCCCCAATTTGCCATTATTTTTGTCGGCCAAGTTGATTTCCGTAATTTAGAAATAAAAATCAAACATTATTCGTGAAATTAGATTTTCATGTATCAAGAAACCTAACCACGTCAGATCGACATTTTGGGGGTATCGGACTCTCCCAATTTGCCATTATTTTTGTCGGCCAAGTTGATTTCCGTGATTTAGACATAAATATCAAACAGTATTCGTAAAATTAGATTTACCTACATGTATCAGGAAACATAGCTACGTCAGATCGACATGTTTGCGAGTCGCCTGCGCGCATACGTGCCATTTCCGAGAAAAGTCGCAGAGGAAAAGTTGTAGGACTTGATGTAAGCAAGCCACTCACAAAGTATGGGGTTTACATGTATAACTGAAGAAAAAGGTCCTTGGATGGTTGACTATATATGTTATTTTTTCTAATTTTGACATTTAAAGCAGTGGCGGCTCGTGGTGTCCAAGTAAGGGTGGGCGACAAAAATAAAAAACAGCCATGGGCAATTTTTTTTTTAGATTTTCAAGGTCGCGGCCTTTTCAAATATTGCATTAAAGCAAAGATAATCCTACTCCGAAGTAAGATAATCCTACTCCGAAGTAGGATTATCTTTGATTAAAGGTATTTTTTATTTTTCTCCAGGGTGGCGGTGCCTCAGATTAACAACTAAAAACGACAGATACAACAGTAAACAAACAATTTGCGATCCAACATCCATAAGGTCGATTTTTGCATGAAATGCCCGTTTGCCAATAATCCGATGTGATTTTCAATATTAAATGTTTTCACGGATAATCCATTATTTCAAAATATGTTTCAACATAATATAAATGTTTTTTTATATCAATCTTTGTTGAAACATAACTTAAACGCCTTTTTGAAAAAGATAATTAGTCTTTTTTTAATTTAAATTGGTGAAAATTCTGGAATAACCAGGAATATATGGCTCGAAAAACGGCACATCGGCAACGTTGCATCTACGAGCAGCCAATCAGATGATTTTATGTGACTTTTGGCATCCATTAGGGATTTGGCAGTGTTGCTGGAAAGTGATCAAGCTAATTTTGTGATTTTTTGTGATTTTGAGTGTTATTTTTGGATTCAAAACTATAGAAAGTGTGGTGGAGACAGTAACAATGGTACGTCGATGTATTATCTGTACGGATTCAAAGCAGAATTCGATATTTCGGCGGTAAGAAATTTGACATCATTTTACTCTTGACATTGGCCGCCATTGGCGTAGTTAGATGGTATTTATGGTAATTTATTGTAAAACTTCTATTACATTCTGAGAAAAATTCAGAGGAAACTTTTTATTTGAGATCTAGAAATTAAATTACAGCAATAATCTGAGTTTTCCTGAATCAATATATGTAGGTAAGTACTCACGATAGGTACATATTCCTCAATAGTTTTATTCAACTTTAAGCCCTGTTTAGCTAGCCAATAATAGTGTATAATTCATAATGCTTATTGCTTAATGCACAATGAATTATTGCTAATCGAGTTGTTAATACTAATTTGAGAGGGTTTAGAGCTTAAAAAGGTGATATAAGAGTTTAGGCTTAAAAAGGGGATATAACCGTATTTTGAAGTGTTTTGCGATAAGTAGATTAATGTAGAATTGGTTTCAACTCTGAATTTTTAAAATTACGCATCATTGAGAAGTAAGAATTGTGAGCTTGAACTTTATAAACTTTGACTTTATACACTATTACTAGGTTCTATTATAATTTTTGTTGTAGTTTTCCTGTAAATCTGGACAACATTAAGCCTGACTGGAAAAAAAAGGAAGGCCAGATGCTGAACCCAGGCTTGCTGCGTTCAAAGATCCATCATCTTTTAGGTGAGGTTGAACTACATACAGTATTTATTTTCCTTAAACATCTTTAGTGTATATTATGAATTCATGGATCATATTTTTTTTGTTACTTTTTCTCTCAGCTTGTTCTCAAATTATTATTATTATTATTTTTCAGTTCGGACTCTACCCTTGTTGAGTCACCTGACAGAAACCCAGGAAATCTCTTCTATTCAAAGTAAGTTTGATGTGATATAGAACAGTTCAAGGAGTATTTCCAGGCCTTTCTGCTAGGTGCGTTTTTTCATCTTACATTATTATTTTCAGACCTTTGGATGATAATTTTGAAACTCTCGTGGAGCAGCCCAGTGGGTCTGAAATCATTACTTTGCAGTCTGACAGAAATATGGCAGGCCCCTCAAGCAGCCCAGTGAAGGAAATCATAAAAAGGTATCCTTGATGACAGATATCTTTATTAATCTATTAAAAAGTATTGGAGTACCATTTTTGATTACTAGATATAATAAATCAAAAATAATTATTATTTTTTTGTTAGCAGGGTTTAGCAACATACAAAAAATAAGGATTCTGGTGGATCAACAACAAAAACTGCATCAGAAATGGGAGATATTACAAAAAGGTATTATGTTTCACCCATTATATTTTAATATTTTCTACCTCGACAATAGGGAATTTTCATAAGAAATAAATATGGCTTATTTTGTTTTTATGGTGCACATTTTTGTGTGAAATATTGAATATGAGCAGTTTTGTATTAAATTTATGGATATTATAGTCATATGGCAATTATTAGATTTAGATTGAAAAGTTTCGCGCGGAAAAGTTACGTTTAATATGGCCGCTTCCAGTGACGTCAACTGTTCGTAATTTGAGGTTAAGGGTAGTTTACACTGATCGTAAATCCACGGTCCACACTTTCGTGGTTCTCTCTTGAATCGTGGAACGATTGGTCCACGATCAGCTCACGTCACGCCACGACTAATATTGAACCACCATAAACGGGTATATTGAGGGAAGATTGTCAGACTGCGCTTTTGTAAATCCTGTATCAACCATGATGAACTATTTGAATTACAAGATGTCACAATATGGCACTAAATACGGAAATACCTCATAAATAACCGCTTTCAAGTTCCAATGCAGTCGAAGGTTCGCTAGGCGATTTTTTCTGACAGTTTTCAAAGTGTCAAAGGCTCTTGTGAGAACAGACCTTAACGTTGTGTTTACAGACAGTTGACGTCACAAATGCCACCATCTTGAAGCTAATCGTTTTCGCGCCAACGAAAATAATTTGAAATTCAAAATAATTTTTTTATTTCAATGAGGACATAAAACAAAAAAAAAACATATACATTTTATATTTGAAAACATAAGCAATAAGAAAAAAAATACTTTGAAAAATATGATTGTTCCCTATTGATTATTATTTGTATAGGCAAAGAGATTAAAAACCAAAAATCTAATACCAATTATTTGTGGGGTTTTCTTGCTACTTCTCGCAGAAATGCTTGGATCAAAATCTAATGTAGATCGATCCTGAAGAAGAGTCTCCCCCGGCCCCTACTATCCTGAGAGTATTTTCCTCAATGCCAGGACCAGAAACGAATACACAAGCAAAGCGAATACATAAAGGCCTAGACTCTAACAATGCCACTGAGGACCGAATGGCCTTCCCGCAATAGTACTGCTGAGCTAACAGCTCCACTATGCAGGATTTTCACCTGTGATCCTGTATGATATACAGGACTGCATGCTTTCCTTTTTTTTTATAGAGGCAATATTCATTTTTGTTCAAAAACCACTCACCAGCGAAATAAAAACAGTGGTTGTACCAAATTAAAGTTTCTTTTCTGAATCAATACATATTATAATTAATGAATCAACTCGGTCGTTTTAAGTACATAGTTAAAAAATGTAAAGCTATACGTTAAGCTATGACTATACCTTGTTCTTACCTATATACAGGGTGTCCCAAAAAGATACCGACAAACTTTAAGGGGTAGTAAGGGACATCAAAACAAGCATTTTTGTTTATATAAACATATGTCCGCAAATGAGCCATTTGGGCTGTAGAGCAAAAAAACTGGTATAGTTGTCGCCACCGATATTTGAGATTCCTACAAAAAATAATTTCTTTGTCGGCGATGCCCCGATAAAAAAAAATCGCAGCAAAAACTCTACAGATAAGGGTTAAGAATAAATTTAGTCCAAGAGCTATGTTCTGGGTTCGATTAAAGTACTTAATTTCTTGCATTATATTTTTGAAAGATCTTTTGAGAAAATTGAAAAATAATTTTAAACATTATTTACAACAATTTGAACCGAATAATTTCAAACCAATATAATCTTGTACTCAAGCGGCTCCTGATACGTGCTCCCTGACTAAATGCGGGCCGGCTGATAATATGAACATAATTTTTTGTAGGAATCTCGATTATCTGTGGCGAGGACTATACTTTTATTCTTTGCAATAATTAAATCACTGTTTACTTATTAATTTTGCTTTATTAACTAATAAATTATGGTTCGCAATAATTGTTCAAAATGTTGATAATTTACTTCAATGCAAAGATTGCACCGTCGGGTCATTAATAGACAACTAACTTAACTACGGCAACTAGTCACAAATAATATACATTTTACGATGATCCCAGGGTAGGAATTTTCGAAATGTTTTTGATAAAGAAATGTTTTTGCATTTTAAAAATAAACAAAAGTGCGACCACAAATTTTTAGCAAATCATGCTGGTGGCCAACTTAATAAAAAACCGAGGAAAAAAGTCCTTAATTATTTGGGTATGATTTTAATAGTTTTTTTGCTCTACAGCCCAAACGGCTCATTTGCGGATACATGTTTATATAAACAAAAATGTTTGTTTTGATGTCCCTTACTACCCCTTAAAGTTTGTCGGTATCTTTTTGGGACACCCTGTACATATAAATCAAATATGTATGTACTGATAGTCAGCTTTTATATTCCATATCATGTAAAAAAAACTTTTGTATAATTGGACGATTTTTTGTATTTTTAATAAACATTTTATACTTATACTTGCGTATTTTATATTTATACCTATTGTATCTAGTAATTAATTTGCTGCTTTTTGCATGAAGGCTTTAGGTCTTCATGAAAATATAATAGGTACATACTTATTTTTAAGGATTCAAAATCATAAATAATAAATTATAATTACAACTTAAATCATAATTTTATTTATATTGATTTATATTTTCTCAAAACAACACGCCGCCACTGGTAGTGGCAAAATCCACATGCGTCAGTGTTGCCATTTTATAGGTCTATCTCTCTCTTACTTATGTGATGGACTAAAAGATGATTGATTGTAAACATTGGGCGATTTCTAAATGGCATGTTTGGTCTCTAGTTTTATTATTAGTCTGAGGGCGGTGCCCACCTTGCCCATATCGGCGAACCGCCACTGATTTAAAGTGACACTTTTCAAAACTCGTTGACGTTATCAAATACATTTTGATTTTTCATCATTAGTTGCACAGCCTCCTACATTTAACAAGCCATGAAGTTAAAAAAGGCAACACCGCAATCTTACCGTCAAGTGGTGCTGGTGGTGTTTGTTTGTATAAATATATATTTTTTATTTTATTAATATGAATCACAAAAAATGCATAATTTATTGTACTAAAGGGCCAAAAACAGTAATTCAATGAATAATTTAACCGAGAATTTAACTATTTGTGTAAATAAGAACAGTAAATAATTGATTTAAATGAATATATTTATTTCTAGAGTCTAAAGCGTATAGGCCTATGTTTCAGTATGTCTTTTGAAAATCTAACTTTTTCTTTCTTCGGGATTTTTTCAGAAGGCAGGTTTATTCAAATACTTGAGCTGATTTCCGAAAATAAGAGGTACTTTTAAGAGTTGGACGTTTTAGTTTGAACTCTCGAATTACTCCTTTATTCTTGTTTGTTTCAAATCTAATTATTTCGGTTTCTTCAAAATGTTCACAACACACCACAGAATTTTTCGTTATGGTATAATCTCGCCAATCTCGGGTACAATTATCTTGGTGTATTGCTTTCATCCACAACTTCTGCATTTCAGAATTTTTTTGGAAATAAATGTTTGCATTTCTTCAGGTTTTAAGGAACTCCTAGTTCAATTTGCACCCAGGAACACAGTAGTTTCATGGCATCTGGAAAAAAGTTTAAATATCTTAGGTAATATATTGAGGCCTATGCTCTTGCACAATATTAATATTGTTTTTATTGTTTTAACCTTACATTACCTTCATTTTTGCTGCTGTACCCATTTGCTGAAAATTTGCAATAAAAGCACAAAGGAACAGGTATCAACTAAATATGGGCAATATATCGGTGTGTTTCTATGCATTTTTTCGTCAATGCCCACAAAAATACTAAACTGCAACAATATACAATGAACGCAATACACAGAAACAATAACCTCGATAACAAAATAGCACCATACGCGACGTTGCCGTCATTTCCAACTTCATGGCTTGTAAGTGTAGGGGGCTGTGATATTATCCAAACGAAGTGATCCATCGAATTTGACGGAGCAAGAAGGAGTGCTCCGTGCAAGATTTGAGAGAGTTCTATTGCTCAATCTCGCCGCTCTGTTTTTAAACCGAACATGTGAATTCGTTTTGGATCGCTATTTGACCATTCGGGTGCAGTTTTGAGGCAAAAATCGAAAGCGCTATTAGATAAAGAAAATCATGACACTGACGACAGTTTATATGTCATCCTATCCCTTACTCCACTCCCACAGGCACCATCAACAACATAAAAAAATATAAAAAAAGTAAACAAAGCTTTTTTTCAATTTGTGTACATTTTTAGGCTCCAAAAATTAATCCAAAGGTATGATATTTTAAATCCTCATTAGTTAAAAAATAAGTGCAATAATTCAAAAAATGCTTGTATTAATAATTAATTAGTTTACCTTGCTTTTATTGGCTTTTGGGATTTTTTTTTATTTAGAGGAAGGTACTTTGTTTTAAAGCTTTTAATTTTTTAGATTTTAACTTAGTGGCGCGTTTTCTTTTGGATTCAATCCAAAGTTCTATGAAAACCCTATTTTAATGCTTGCCTTTTTTCTTAAGATGCAGTCTCAGCTCGCCGCCGCACTATTAGGGCATAATACTAATGCAACTTCTACTCCGAATCATTTAGATGACGACGAAAATAATAGTTTTCGAGAAGAAGACACTGAGGTGGAACAGGAAGAATTTGACGAGGTTTCTGATTTTTCTTTTTGGTGTTACTTATGACCTTTTGTAGATAATTAGATAGTAGGTTTATTTATTTTTTACATTTTTATTGCTTGTGATTTTAGAATGTACCTAGAACATATTTTATGTAAATAGCTTTATTGCATTTTGGATGGTTTTTGTTTAGATATAATTTTTAAGGTAGAAAATGTGTTTTTATGGTACATGGATGCTCTTTTTGACTCAAGGTCTGTTCTCGTAGTCACAGCATTGGTTGAAAATAGTCAGAAAACTGTTTGTTGGCGATTTGCACCCATCAAAAACGCTCTGATTGGTTTTTGATTTCTGTGAAAACAGACCTATAGGTTAGAATGTGCTGTAGAACGCTTATTTTGTAAAGGATACACAAACAATAGTTTTCCTACAACTAAGTGTAAACTACTTATGTAGTTACTTTACCACACTCTCAACAAGTGCATAAGGTAATTTACTTTACACAATACTTAGTGTGTAAAAAATCTCTGAAAAAGTTAACTAATTTGTTAATGTATTATTTGTTTTAGTTTCTTTGTAAAAATGCATGAATACCAACGTACATAAAGTTTACAGTTTAAATACCTACATTTTGGATCTTTTTCTTTTTTCTCGAACCATTTTTCGAGCATTATTTGTTTAATCCTCATCCCAAATTCATGTTTCAGACTTTTTTCTGCATAATTCTCTTCACTCCTGTTTCTTTTAAACAAAAATTAGTAGTTTCTAAATCAGTTTTTGTAGGAAACTGAAAGCGAAACGCCACCAGAACCCACTGGTACAGAGAATGGAAACGAAAAACCACCAGAAATTAGACAAGTGGTTGGCAAAGATCCCAGCAATCGTACTGTTACATTGCAAATGCTCTTGTCCGCTGGAATTTTAAAACCTGGCAATGGAGCTATGACCATAGAGTATCTAGTAGGTTTAAAGAATAATATTTGCCCTTTGAAAAATATTTGCTCTATTTTAGGGGCAAAAATTTGTTGGCGATTTATTGGAAGACGGCAAAATCCGAAGTCAAGAGACTGACATTGTATTCGCTTCTCCTAGTGCTTGGGCTATTGCATGCAAAAGATTTATAAATCCTGACAAAAAATCAGGGTGCGGTTGGGCTTCTGTTAAGTATAAAGGAAAAAAATTGGACGCTTATAAAAACGTTTGGTACAAGAAAAAGAAGGAAGAGGAAAAGGAACTTGAGAAACAATTAGAAAAAGAACGTACGTACATATTCATTGAAATTTTCCTGCCCATTAATATTGATTTGGTTAAATTTCAGTTGCAGCAGCAAATAATTTAAACCTTGAACAACTTCTTAAAACCTCAACATCAATTCCTACTAGCACAACTACAAATCCAGCAATGTTTCAAAGATTTGTGGTGAAACACAATACAATTGCCAACAGAACCCTGACACAGTGAGTTTTGCTATAATAAAATCTTGTAGAAACAATCTAAATTACAATTTTTTTTAATAGTGACGCAAATACAATGATTGATTGTGTCCCATTTTCAAATTTGGGCAAAATCCAACCTTTTCTAGTTTCCCTGCACACTAATGCTGCCATGTTGATGGACTTCCACTGTCACTTAACAAAATCTGAAGTGTCTGGATACCTTGCTGGTCATTGGGAAGTTAATTCACATAGTAGGTTATCTTAGTATTGTTTTTTATGTACTAATTATGTGTTGTAGATTTACAAATCACACACGCGTTTCCTTGTCGGAACACTAAAGCGGACCGAGCGAATGCGCCTCAAGTTGAAACCGAAATTGCCAGGACGATTGAAAAGGAGAAATTAACTTTGGTGGGTTGGTACCATTCACATCCTTTTGCGGCAGCCGCGCCCACTTTGAGGGATGTGGATGCTCAATTGGAGTACCAAATTAAAATGCGAGGCACTCACGATAATAGTTATACTCCTTGTATTGGGATAATTATTTGTAAGTTTGTGGTGAAATGATATACTCTGTTTCCTTTTGGTTGAAAGCACAAAATCTCATTATGTCGAACACAGAAAAAAAAAAGGTTGAAAACAGGATTAGCATTGTTACGAAAGTGAGAAAAGTGACTCAGAAAAATTTTCAATTCACTGACTCTTAATCACTCCCATATCTGAATCAGATTGTCAAAGTTATAATTAAAATGGCTCTACATTCTTTTCCAAGAGGTTGTCAAGCAGGGTTGGCAAAAACCTGGGTTTTTGAAAATTTCTATTGGGTTTTTGCGGGTTATTGTGGGTTTTTGTAGGGTTTTTGTGTTTACTTGGTTAGACAGAATTATATATTAGTTTCAATAGTTTTGCACCTGAGAAACTTCAAAATTGATTTTATCAAACATTAGGCCGGCATAGACACACGTTATTTCGCGCGGTTTATCGTCTCATCTGCAAAAACCTGTGAAAAATCATGTGCGTGAGTGAGGAGGGCTACACGCAATGATAGAATGGGAAGGGATTTCAGACGTGCTTTCATCTGGAATGTGACGTCTCAGTACTCAAGTACATGATAGTGCAGTTCACAACCGTGTCCACACGCCATTCCACGTCACGGTTTTGAGGCTAGTACGGAGACATAAACGCAGCGTAGCAAACTATCATGTTGAAAATTAGTACATGACAACATGCACTTCCAAACGACACGATAAATGACACTTTTTACCCATACACATACGGTTTTTCCTTTCCAACTGATATGCCGCGCGTAATCACGTGCTAAATCATTTGAATACTTTGTCAAGTGTATGGAACATGACGCTTTTTTTGCCACGCCGTTCTTTCGCGCGTGCAAACCGCTACATACGCATGTATGCCGGCCTATTGAAAATTTTCCAAAAATGACAATGTGACAGTTTTCAGCGTTCATCGAATTTCAACGCAATCAGGCTCTAAATGAAGCCAAATAAATTCTCTACAAACCTGTTGTTTATGATGATGATTTTGCATATGAGAAGTTACAAAATTGAAATGATCGAACATTGAAAATTTTCCAAAAATGACACTAAGACAGTTTTTACCTCACAGCTTTGTTAATTTCCATCCGATTTCAATGTAATTAGGCGCTAATTAAACCCAATTAAATTCTCTACAAACCTATCAATTGATATTTTAATTTGGTTTCAACAGCTTTGCACCTGAGAAGTTTCAAAAATGAAATTATCAAACATCGAAAATTTGCTATAAATTACATTGAGACAGTTCTTGCTTCATAGCTCTGTTAATTTTCAACCAATTTCAATGTAATTAAGCTCTAATTAAAGTCAATTAAATTCGCTATAGTCCTATTGATCAGGATATCAATTTGGTTTCAACAGCTTTGCATCTGAGAAGCTTAAAAATTAAAATACTCGGATATTGAAAATTCTATAAAAATTACACTGAGCCAGTTTTTGCCTCACAGCTACATTAATTTTCATCCGATTTTAATGTAATTGAGCACTTATTAAAGCCCATCAAATTTTCTATGAACTAATTAATTGAGATTTTAATTTGGTTCCAACAGTTTCTCACCTGAAAAGCTTCAAAATTGATTTAATCGAACATTGAAAATTTACCAAAAATATCACTGAGACAGTTTTTGGCTCACAGTTAAATTCTTAACTTCTTCGAACCTTTTTTGCCTTTCCCTGTGCTACTTAGGAAAAGGAAACAGAGTAGCAACAGTTAAATAAATATTGTATATTTTCTAGCTCCATACAACTACGAAAATGTCAGTTTAGAATCCTCAATAATGGCCTACTGGGTGATTCCACCTCCAGAAACCAAGCCCAACGAATATGGACGTCCAATGTTGATGTCCTACAGTGTAGTCCAAGATTCCGCCCTAACTGAACATATAAGAAACGAAGTGGCAAAAAGCATTGATTATTATCAAAAAGAAGCCGATTATATTAATTTCAGTGATAAATTCATCGGAACCACGTTGTATATTGAAAAACTCAAAAGCACCTTACTATCGAAATTTCCTAGAGATGAACCTGAAAATGAAATTTGGAGATTTTTCAGAGAAAGCCTCAAATGTTCAGCAGAAGAAAAAGAACCGATAATTTCAGTTTCCAAATCCAGCCATATGCTTCCCACTTTAAATCCTCCTGCAGGACTTGGAATGCTGTCTTCAGACATATCCAGCTTACTTTTCAATGCCGGCAAATATTCAAGCCCCAGCAGTTTACTAGGATTACCAGATCCTATGGCTCATAGTACTTTAGCAGCTAACAATATGTTTTTACAAACAAATTTGTTTAAAATGCAAGAATTACTCAAACCATTTTCCCCAGGCAAATCGCATAGTAAAACCGAACACAAAAAATCTTACAAAGAACCCAAAGATTTTTCAATGGATTTGATGCACTTCAAAGACAAAATGAACTTTTTGTCACCAGATTTAAGCATGATGAGGATGGGCAAAGATTTTTCGGCCGAATACTTGGCCAATTTCGCCAAAGCTTCCAAGCCAGACTTTTACATGCCCAATGTGACAATCACAAAAACCAGCACAAACTCGAGTTTGACCGATTATTCAATGCATCTTGGAAAACCTAGTTTGAGTACTGACGACGAGAAGCCAGCTAAAATGCCCAAAATTGATTATTTAAATAATATGCTGGATTTAAGTTATCCTAAAGCTAGTACTAGTGTGGCTAGCACTAGTGCAGCTTCTGATGCTAGCGAAGCACCTACAGATCTGAGTATGCCTGATAATGCTCCTAGTGAAACTGCCGAGAGTGATGGACCTTTGAATTTAGCAGGAGATTAACTTTGAAATTCGAATATTAAATTTAGTGTGACTTAAGTAATGTACTTAGGATGTATACTCTTTGTTTATTTTACGATCTCGATTTTATAATTATGTTTTATTTTTTTATATTTTACAGTATTATTTTTTAGGAGCTTTTTTTATACAATGCATTGTTTTAAAAATAATTGTATTATATACTCGTATATTCAAGATTTTTGTTTTATTTTATTCCTTGTCTTGTATTGAATTCTTGCAAGCTTTTAAAAAATATTCCTACCATGCTATGTTGCCTTTGCTTTCTTTTTTATAACGTTTTTTTTCAAATTTCTTATCACAGAGCAATGTTGCCGTTTCTGGCATACATATACCAACCTCACTTCTCAAAATTAAATTCTTTGTTTTGTTGTGTTTCTTAGTTGGTTTTTCTACCTTCAATGAGTAATTCTGCTTCTGGAGCTGGTAAGTAATTAGCCCATTGATTCCCCTATTTAAATATAACATTTTCACACCAGGAATCGTTAACATATTACTAGAATTCTTGGAAATAACAATTCACAATATTCTATACGTGAGAAAACTGTATCCAGATTCAATTTTTCTTCCCAAAAAGAAATACGGAGTTACAGTGTATCAAGCTGTGCATCCAGAAGTTGTAGGTTACATTAAAGATTGCCTCAAAGCTGTGGCGTACCATGCCCAAAAGAATCAATTAAAAACAGTATATTTGTGTTTTGAGGATAATGATGTTATTTTAGAACGATTTGTTATTGATGTGCTGGTGATACATGAATTATTTGATAGGTAAGAAACATAAGTAATTATTGTGAAGTAAGCTCTTTGTTGTTGAAATTTAACAATCGAAAAGTGTAATGATGATGATTATTGTAAAATGCAATAATACCGCTATCTGAATGGTTAAATAGTTTAGAATAGGGGGAAAATACATTTCCCTAGGGGTTATTCCTTCTTTAATTCATATCTGATCCCCCTTTTTCTAAAATGTATTCATCTGGTGTTATCAGATGGGTTAAGAGGTTGGATTAAGGCTCAATCTTTTGAATTTATCTTCAATATTATATCGAGGTTTGGTTTGGGATTGGATTGAAATAAAACAACAGAAGTCTGTTATTTCAGATTGTCAACGTATCGCACTATATTATTGCATCTTCAGGACACTACAAAAGTCAAAAAGGTATGATAATGTTACTCTATAGAGTCCTAACTAACAACTCAAGCTATGTTTATAGTATTGGTTACTTACATTTGAGATTGACTCTCTATGTCATTACATGAAAGATATAAGAAGTTGTTTGGTATTATAGGTACAGGATTCATAGTAGACGTAAGATTCACATACATGATGCAATTTAAAACATCACAAAAACTTTATAAAAACAATTAAAAATTAACAAATTCTACCATGATGAATTTTTCAAACAAATTTATGGTCTGGGGATGGGAAACTGTTTATCGCCAATTTGTTCTGATTTGGAGATGCAAAATTTACTGGAGAGCTGTATAAAAAAACTTCCATTTCAACTTCCGTTCTATGAACGTTATGTTGATGATATCCTAACATCGATCCCTAAATATCAAGAAGCAACTACACCTAATATATTTAATAGTTTCCATCCCAAAACTCAATTCACCATCGAGGAAGAAAACCAACAAAGTATGTATAGCTTTCCTAGATGTGTTACTATTAAAACATGTAAAGAACATACAGACTGATTGGTTTCACAAACCTAGTTTTTCCCAAAGATTTTTAAATTATTTGTCTGAACACCCTTATCAACAAAAAATTATTAGAAAAAGTCATGCTTGAAATTTTTAGTTGAATAATAAAACAAACCTAATTACATCAAGCTTAAAGCCAAATTGCCTCATTAAATTTTTTAAAAACACATATGCCTACTTTCAAGAATAAATATACAGCACAAGGTTAAAATTTCATGCTGCAGAAATAGAGGTCTGTATGAAGATCCCCTTTTGACTCTAATTACTCTAAGTGCTTTTTTCTGCAACACAAATACAGATTTAAAATGGGAGTTTGCACAACATCCCCAGTAGCATATTTCATAGGATAAATGTGATCGAATTAAAGAAATGTAGGCATTCCTAGCTATTTCAAGGCTCTAAGGGCATAGCTGCCAGATGCAATTTTTTTAATAAGAATTTTGACATGTTCAGAAAACTGGGTTTTTTTCTATAGTTAACCCAAGAAATTTATTCGATTCGGGATGGGAGAGACCTTCATTTTCCAGTTGAATGTTGTTAATGTCACAATTAAAATTAAGAATACTAGTTTTCGAAATATTGAGGAATAATCGGTTTGCATCAAACCATTTTTTCAACAAATATATACATCTTCCTGAATAATCTTAGAAAGCCTGTCAACTTCCTGGTCATGCCATAGATCTGATCATCCGCAAATGTTGTAAATCTCCCCCTTATTGGAAAATGAGATGTGTCATTGATAAAAATCAAGAACAAAAGTGGTTCAAGAATTGAGCTCTGAGGTTCGCCGATACTCACAGATTCCGCTGAAGAGCTTTCCCCATTGAAAACAACTGACTTGAGTCCTCTACCACTCCAAAGCCAAATCTCTAATACCATAGATACTAAGTTTATCCAGTAGTACCTATTCCAGATCTATGCCTTGGACAGATCAAAGAACACCGCCGAATTCAAGTGTATGTAAAAATTGCATCACTAGTGCTTTTCTCTGCTTGGAATCCGAATTGTGTGACACTAAAAAGTTTATTCTTTGTTAGAATAAATGTTAGTCTAGCTTAAATCAGTTTTTCTACTATCTTAGAGAGGGTAGGAAGCTCGGTAGGAAGTAGTGCAATAGGTCACAAATTAGAAAGTAGGTAGTGATCTCCACCCTCGAACAATGTAAAAATCAGGGCTCTTTTAAGATAATTTGGAAATTTTTTGGTTGCAAAGGAATCATTGATAGCTCTAGCCAGTGCATCCAATACCAAGTCTGGAAGCGCCTCAAACTACCTTTATGTTATTTTATTATTATAGTGCTAGGCGGATGGGTAACCAATGAGACTACTGTCTTTTAGCTTTTCAAAGTTTGTTCGCAAATTAAACACCATAACCCACGATTGGCGTTTGTTGGAGGAGGTTTTCCAAAACATTGTCCTGTCCACTGTTTTATGGTGTACTTACAGGTCTATAACCTGTTATAGTGAATTGCAGATGGGCTCCTGTCATCTGCAAACGAGTCATATTTGATCTTCAGTTTTTGGTATAAGTGACACAAATACGCCAAGAAAAACAAGGTTCCCAAGAATGAGCCTTGTGGTACGCCGCATTCAACTGAGAGTGATATTCCTATCCTAACTTGAAAGGTACGTCCATTAAGGAACTCCTCAGGAAGTCGCAGTAAATCGCCTCTGACTTCAAAATGATATAGCTTGTAATGCTTGTATAATAAGTAAGTGTTGTTATCTTATCGAATGCTTTTTCAAAGTCAAGGAAAACTACATCAATTGCATCATTCTCATCATCCGCCTTTGGTCCATATTGATTCTGGCTGAGGTTTGTAAAAGTAGATTTTTTTGTGGAGAAACCATGTTGATGGGATGATACAATATGAGCTTGTGAGTTCCTTACCAATGATTTTTCCATACATTTACATAGGGCGCTCGTCAGGCTGACTGTAGATTTTTTCTAGCTTTTTGTTATACCCTTTGTGAATATAGGTATAACAAGGTTGTTTAAAATCTCCTGTAAAAATAATGTCATTCATAAGTGCTGTCACAGGCCCTTTAAAGGTGTGCAGACAATTTTTAAGAAATATAGGAGGGATCTCATCAAGCCCAGGGCTGGAATTTACCCTTAGGAACTTAATGGCGATTTCTACTTTTTCTTGGGTGAAATTAAGGGTGTTGAGTTATGTTCTGGAGTAGGATTCAACTGGAAGTGTTAGTCTAACATCTGTAGGGCTGAGTTTGGTAAAAACACTAGAATTGCTATGCAACACACTCTGCAACCTCCCAATCAGATTCTAATGGGACTAGAGTTGCTTTGTCAACAATACTGAAATGGGTGTCTTTAGAGTTAACCGATGAGTTAACCTAGGAAAAGAACTGTTTGATGTTATTCAACAGATTTTGTTAATATTGTTTTCTTGTTGTGACTGTATAACTTTTAACCTTATTATTTTGATGCTGGTACTGTTGGTAATTTTCTTCAGTATGTTGTGCCACAAGTCTCTTTTCCTTTGTATTTCCCTAAATACTGCCTTAGTTAACCATGGTTTTTGGACATTAACTTTTTGTGGTATGTATGGCATATAATGCTTGTTGATTGTAAATCCCAAAGCCTCAGAGAATTCTTCAGATGAATGTGGGTTAGTAGCTTGTGCAAGTTGTTGTTGAAGAGTTTGCTCCTGCCTTCCAAAAGTTCCTTTTGTAGGTTTTATGTGTAGGCTGTGCAATTATTGGTAGTTATTACGGTGTGGTTGTTGAACATCAAATATTAATTTCTTCTTATTTACATTTACAATAAGCAGGTGTAGTAGAGATGTTTGGTTGTAGAAAAATGTTCTATTTTGTTTCTTCTGCAGAACCATCAATTTCAGAGTTATTCATCAGAAACAACAAGGTGGAACAAAAGTAAAGAGATGTGGTGCAATTACTGTTTTTTAGATCGTTAATTTGGCTCAAGAATTTACATTTTTCATCATTCGCCCCCTTACATCAACTTTTTTGGTATTTTATTTTTTATACTAATTTCATTTGGCTATTTTTTTCATTGGTTAGACTTGAGCCTCATTAATTTCGTGGGATAATGTGGGATTCCTTGGGATTCCACGAAATTCCAGTGGAATTTCTATGGGATTTCATAATTTCAATGGGATTTTTAGTTTGCTTGATGAGTTAATGTTTTTAGTTTGTACCTGAGGAATTCCATTGGATCCCAGTGTCCCAGTAGGATTTTGTGGGATTCCAGTAGAGTCAGATATTTAATAGGTTATATCAATGGTTATATGTATACTTATAGTAAATTGGCGAATTAGTGATAAAATAACAATGGGGTAATATATTTTCTACCTATTATAAACTATTGAACCATTCAAAAGACAATACATTGTGCATTTTGAAAAAAATCATTGCCACTGCCAGTAATGTAAAGTTGTAAAACTCATTACATCCAACAAACTATTAAACTAGATTTGAGCTTCCTTTCATAAAACAATTAATTTTTTCAGTGATGTATTTCTAGTAGAACTAGAAGAATCTCTAAGAACCTTCATACTCAAATTACACTCGTCTCAAATCTATTTACCCGAACTAACATCCCCAGAAGCCACTTTTAGTATCAGACTGGAAACTACCAAAACATCCAGCCTAGAATTCAACCAAATTCCATCATTTGAAGACTTCCCTTGGATTCAACAAAGCCCTTCCCAAGAAGTTTCAGAAAACACAGCCTCAATTATCCCAGTACATGCTGTAGAAACAAATTTTTTAAAGCTGCAATTGTATGTTGAAAAAATATAATGGACAATCAGTTGGAAGTGGCCAAAACGAAAACACTAGCTGTGTTTGAAAATGTAGTTACAAAAGAACGTCAGAGAAAAAGGAAATTTAGAACAAACACGTTTTCTGAAGAGGATTCTTCACCGTCTGAATCGGAACTTGTTATTGATGAAGCAGAGGTAAGAATCTTATTGGATTTTGCAATATAGATAATATTTTTGTTAATTAGAAATTCAAGCGGAAGAAAGCAGGAGTGAGGGTACATCTTAAAAAAGAAACAATTCAAGTAACATGTGAATGGGAAGGATGCTCTGCACAATTTACAATTTTGCATAATTTTTTTGAGCATTTAACTGAACATGGTCAACAAAGCGATGGTTAGTTTTTGTTTATGTAAAATACTCCTTATAAACAAAAACAAATATTCCAGATTTGAAATGTAAATGGGCAGATTGTCCCAATCCAACTGGTTCATTTAACCAAACAATTCTTATAAGACATTTAGCTTATCACGGCTATTTATCCAAACTTGCAAACATAGGAGAAAACGTACTTAATCGCAACAATTTTCCTGATTGCTCCTTTGAAAAAAAATATTCCGTCCGCATTCCATTGGATGGCTACGAATGTGAGTGGGTTGGCTGTAGAGGCCATATGATGAACACCATTTATGAATTTTTAAGTCACGTTGATCGGCACGTCTTACTGGCTCCGACAGGCAAAAAAATGAATGATCGAGAAGAGATATCTTGCCACTGGGGCGGTAATGGACTTACAAAATTCTAATATTTTGTTTTGAAAAAATTCTTTTCAGGCTGTAATGGTGTCTACACTACACGTTACAAACTGGGTGATCATCTGAAAGCACACACTAAAGAGCGTACAATAGCTTGTCCTACATGTATGAGTTTATTTTCAACGAAAACCACTTTTTCAGATCATAGAAAGCGACAACTTAAACCTGACAGTAAGTGGCAAGATTTTCGAAGGGTTTTTGTTTGTTATATTAGAGTTTTTAGTGAGAAGCTATCAGTGTTCACAATGCTTGAAATTATTCTCTGCCGAAAGATTGCTCAGCGATCACATGAGAGTACATATAAATCAGTACAAATGTACTTTATGTGATATGACTTGTCCTAAACCTTCGATGCTAGCTAAACATTTCAGGTACAGGCACATGGATGTGCGTTTGTTCAAATGCCACATTTGTTCGAAAACGTAAGAATAATTTGAATCAATTTTGCGCTTTAAATAAAGTTGATTTATTTCAGTTTTGTAACAAATTCCAATCTCAAAACACACTTGACGACCCACCAAGAGAAACCGTTCAAATGTGACCAATGCGATTTTGGTTGTAAGAGTAAAGTGGGCCTTAACAGTCATATGAAAAAAAATCACAAACAAGTAAGTTTTGATCAAATTTGACCAATAATAGAAGCTGGTTTTGATGCAAACGATTTTTATGATAATAATGGATTATTATTATTTTAGGAACAACTTATTTATGAATGTCCGGTCTGTAAACAACATTTAAAACGTGGCGACTACTTAACATTCCATTTAATAAAAAAGCACAAATTCCATTGGCCTTCTGGACATAGTAGATTCAGGTAAATATCTTCAAATTTCAAATTATTGAAATAATTCCAAATTTTTTTAGATATCGGAAAGATTCTGATGGTATTCAACGTCTCCAAACTATCCGTTACGAAAGCTTAGAAGTAACAGAACAAATGATAAGAAGTGAATCGACTCAAACGACAATAAATCCAAGTACAGTTACCTATAACGTTATATACGACAAAGATGACAAATACAAACTGACCATTTTACAACAGCCTGATAATCCTGAAACTGAAAATCCTTATAATCCAGAAACTGAAAATCCTGATGATCCTGAAAATGAAGATAATACTGAAGATAGGGCAATCATAATTACTCTGGAAGAAGTGGATGAAAGCGGTAACATTATAGAAAGCAGAGAAATTGTAACTAATTCTAAAGACCTTCCTACCGTCAAGCTAGATGGGCCTCCTAAAATAATCGCTAAGAGAGATATGCCTATAGTTGAAAATGTAGTTTATTTGAATGATGATTTGGAAGTGAAAACTGAGTTTATTCCATAATAATTTTTGTATGGTAATATTTTCTAAATATATATTTTTATGGGACAATTGAAGTTATATACAGGGTGTCCCACGGTGGATGGCGTATTAGACGTTTATGAAGAACTAAAAAGCGGATCATTTTGAAAATTTGGCAACGGGATAAACGACCATAATCTACACT
Source organism: Ceutorhynchus assimilis (assembly GCA_917834065.1). Taxonomy (NCBI): domain Eukaryota; kingdom Metazoa; phylum Arthropoda; class Insecta; order Coleoptera; family Curculionidae; genus Ceutorhynchus; species Ceutorhynchus assimilis. Next base: position 15,923,979 of record OU892281.1, read on the forward strand.
TTAAAAATATTTTTGTTTATGCGGTGTTGCCGCTTCTACTCTAAACTAGTGGCAACATCGCTATTTTAAATGGAACACCCTGTATGTGATTGCATATTTCGATTCTACGTAAAATTCTGAGCAGATTTCATGTTATATACCCTATACCTAGTTCAACTGTTTTGGAAATAATGACAGTTCAAAATTGACTTTTTGCAACTCTGACAGGCTGTAAAACGTGAACGGTTAATTTTAGAGGAAAACCGATTTTACATTCCTATCTTAGATTTTTATAAACTATAATTTGACACCAACTCTGAATTTAATCCATGATTAAAAATTCCAATTAAATTTAATCGGTTAAATTCAGAGTTGGTGTCAAATGATAGTTTATGAAAATCTAAGATAGGAATGTTAAATCGGTGTTCCTCTAAAATCAACCGTTTAGGTTTTACAACCTGTCAAAGTTGCAAAAACTCAATTTTCAACTGTCAATATTTCCGAAATAGTTGAACTTAGGTATAGGGTATCTCACATGAAATCTGTTCAGAATTTTACGTAGAATCCAAATATGCAATCACATACAGGGTGTTCCATTTAAAATAGCGATGTTGCCACTGATTAAGAGTAGAAGCGGCAACACCGCATAAACAAAAATATTTTTAAAGTGTAGATTATGGTCGTTTATCCCGGTTGCCAAATTTTCAATATGATCCGCTTTTTAGTTCTCCATAAACGTCTAATACGCCATCCACCGTGGGACACCCTGTATATTGTCATAAATTCCTTATTATGAGTAAATTTGATTGTTGCCAAACATTGTATTATTCACTTTTAAAGTACCTAACATAAAATATGGATGGTAATAATAAGACAATAATAGTAGTCTTCAAGGATATATGAAAGGACTTCAACATTGTGACAGCATTAAGGAGAATTCTGGATTCGAACCAAGCAAAAAGTTCTGTCAAAAATTTCAGTAAATACTAAACAAGTTATACACTATTAGAAAGAGCATTAAATTTCCTATAAATCTGTGCTAAATTGAGTTTGAATGATTAAATACTTTTTGAGCAATTAAGCCCTCTTGATTTCGCCCGAAAAAGTATTCTGGTGATTCAAATGCCGGTAATAATCAAAAGTTTGTCAGAAAATATTCAAGCCGGTTTTAATTCAAATCTGAACCGTTACTGGGTGTTCAGTTTCGTCTACGCGCCCTGTATATAGTTGTAGCACCCTTTGTAGGTTTAATTGGGTAGGTATTTAGGATGTCAAATCCTATGTGTTTCGAGAAAGTAGACCGGCGGTTTTTCGCTTGCCGCGACCGGTTTAAATCAAGACGGTTTCGTTTGTACTCCTTCACATTGGACTTGAACTTCCCGAAAGAGTTGGCCAGCTGAGTGGAGTTTGGAAGTAAAACCAGGTAAGGTGAAAAAATATCCTTTTCAGTTTCGATATCTTTCAATTTCTATTTAAAATCTTTCATCGATTACCATTCTATCAGCAACCTGTGGATTTTCCAGTTTTAATTTCGCACACTGGGTCTTGATTTCTTCTAGAGAAATTTTCTAATAATTCAATAGCCAGTAATAATTAAAATTTGAAACAAGTTTTCTGATGATTCAAGCGCCGGTAATAATCAAAGTTTTCACCAGAAAAATGTTCCAGCCGGTGATAATTCAAATCTGGATTGTTAATGAGTCTTAATTTCCTTCAAAAAAATTTTCTAATGATTCAAAATCCAAAAATAATCAAAATTTTGAACTATTTACGGCTCTTGATTTCGTCTGGAAAAGTTTTCTATTGATTCAAGCGTTGGTAATAATCAAAGTTTTGGCTAGAAAAATGTTCCAGCCGGTGATAATTCAAATCTGAATCGTTAATGGATCTTGATTTCCTTCAGAGAAATTTTCTAATGATTCAAAAGCCAGTAATAATCAAAATTTGAACTATTCCCGGCTCTTGATTTCGTCTGGAACAGTTTTCTAGTGATTCAAGCGCTGGTAATAATCAAAGTTTTGGCCAGAAAAATGTTCCAGCCGGTGATAATTCAAATCTGAATCGTTACTGGGTCTTGATTTCCGTCAAAGAAATTTTCTAATAATTCAAAAGCCAGTTATATTCAAAATTTGAACTATTCCCGGTTCTTGATTTCTTCACTCTTTATCTCTGGAATTATGTCAGTTGAAATTTTCAGTAGGTATTATTTATTGGGAAATGGACTAAGAAATAAAAGAACTTGTTAATTATCGATATTCAATATATTTATTATATCGAACACAGCGTGGAAAGCAGAGCGTGTGAACTCATAAAAATAACTATACCAACTCAACATGAAGACAAAGAATTACAAACCCTTTCTTAAGTAAACGATTCCTCATCTGTTTATCTTACATATAAAAACTATTATAAACACATTCAGTCATCCATAGCTGCGATATAAATTAGCAAAGTATAGGCTAATAATTTTTTTTTTAATTTTTGTTTCACTGATATAAATATCAGTTTATCCAACACGCCACCTCAAAAATTTGATCAATTATACTAAAAGTGTAATACAACTTAAACCTAGTATAACATAAATAGGCCCGCTTTCCTTATGTGTGTGTTTTCTGGGGAAAATTACAATAACGGTCCAGCATTTGCTGCTCGGGATTAGGGAAAACCCAGAAAAACCTAATCAAACCATTTAACTTATTTACGAAGCCTAATTCCATTCTAATTTCTCAAATTTCACTTGCATCAATGGTTTGGTAAACATGTCTGCTAGTGGTTTATCTGTGGACAAATTAATATTTTATATTAATTACGAATAATTCAATATGATTTGATCTTTTGTGATTTGTTGGATTATTTGTAATACTTATTGAGGTCCATTGTTGTCCTCCTAGGTCATAATTGACTCTGATATTAATGTTTATGCATATTTTCTGCTAATGATTTTAACCAAAGAGCTTCTGTGACAGGTTTAAAAGGAAAACCATATATTCGGCTTCAGTAGATGATGCCGCTACTGACAACTGCCTTTTTGTATTCCAACATATCACACAAATTTCAAACAGTTTAAATAAATATCCTGTTGTGCCTTTTATATTGTTTATATCATGCATCTTCACCTTCTTAGTCAGGATTAATAGAATCACTCAAGAAATTAATATATTCACAACTAAAATATTGTGTCAACTTCACATTGATTTTACCCTTAAGATATCTAAGGACCCTTTTCAAATATTGCCAAAACTCTTTGTTATTCTTGTTTTAATACCTGCTCAAAATATTAACAGTGGTACTTAAATCCGGCTTGATATACATAACATAGTATACATTAAACAGACGATTAGATTCCGGCAAGGGCTATCATGTTTTTCTTCTGAATTTAAGCCAATCAAATTCAGTTTACTAGGAAGTGGAGTGCTGACACAGCTGATGGCACAACAGTCATTCATATTAAATTTATGTAAGATAGTTTTCATGTACATTTGAACTGTACCTATATGAAAATTGATCAAGAGTAATTTTATTTTTGATTACCTTTTAATTTTATTACCCAAAAATAGTTTACTGTCTTTCAAATGAAACATAGAACAGTTATTTGCCAAATCCCTTTTTAAACTATTCAATGTATTATTATCTGCAGTGGCAAATACCATCTACAGAACTACATAAATAATTTTACATATTGCACCTTTGTCTAAGATATAAATACAGTGGTTAACTGATGAATTTTCAAACCCATTTTCTTTATGAACTTTTACTATTATTGCAAACCAACATCTAGTGGTTTGTTTTAGTTCATAGATACAAAGCCTTGCAAACTTGGTTATGAGGTTTACTTGTCACACCTTGAGCCAGCCACCCTTCAGCCTTCAGGAACCTTCATTAAAATGGCTTCCTTCAATGTCCCATCCGGGAAAGCTGTTTTTACATCCATATGATGTATTAAAAGGATAAACTGATTAAAAGGTTATTATAAACCAGAAACCTACGATTCTCGCCACCTGTGCAAAGGTTTCATTATAATCTACCAAGTAATGTTGACTAAAACCACGAGCAACTAAGTAAGCTTTGTATCTAAATGGTTTTCCAATTTCATCATTTTCAATGGAAAATATCCATTTACAATCCACTATATTTTTATATTCGGGTCTTGATACTAACGACCACGTGTTATTTACCAATAATGAGTGAATCAATATCATTTGGCAGATCTGTTTTAATCACAGATTTACTATACTCATTATTTAGTTTAATGAGTTTATTAGGGTTAACATTTACCTACTTTCCTGGATTGTTACTCATCTGATTTAGCTATATCAGATTTATTAACCAAACCACCGAGCTTGACAAAGTCGAACTCAAATTAAAATGTCCGCCTAGAGGCACACAAACCCTTTGTTTGCTTGTCAAAGTTATGTGTTTTGGATAGGCTAATTACCAAAGTGTTACATTCATTTTTGACACTTTTTCAGTTCAGTTCAGTTCAGTTTATTAATAACTACTGATCTTGACAAACAATCAGAGGAAACAGCTTTATCATCAAAGTGTTTTACATTCACTTTTTCCTAATCACTATTAACTACTAATATTGACTTACTCGAAACCCTGATTGAAAATCACTGAATAGTTTATTTCGATCTACCTATAAACTCAACAAGTTGCATATACACCATTTTCTCCAAAATGTTGTGAATAGTGCAAAACAAATTTATTGGATGCAATTCACTGGAGGATTTTAATTTAACTACTTTGGGAATCGTGATTATAGTGAAAACTGAATGAATATCATTTGGCAGATCTGTTTTAACCACAGATTTACTATAATCATTCATTATATAGTTTGGTAAGTTTGTGGGTTAACAGTTAGCTACTTTCTTAGATTGGTTGGTCATCTGATTTTGCTTTATCAGATTTATTAACCAGCAATCTTGGCAAACTGTCAAAGGAATCAGTTTCATCACCAAAGTGTTATGCATTAACTTTTTCAAACTTATCATTAACTAACCACTGATATTGACAAAGAGTCAGAAAAATTGGCTCTATGACCAGAAAAGTTAAACATTTACTTTTCAAGCTTATTAGTAACTACTGATCTTGACAGACAGTCAGAGAAATCAGCTTTTACAATTAAAGTGTTCTATATTCACTTTTTCAAGCTTGTTAGTAATTACTGATCTTGACCAATAGTCAGAGGAATCAGCTTCATGACTATAAAAGTTCTGCATTTACTTTTTCAAGTTTATGATTAACTACTGTTCTTGACAAATAGTCAGAGGAATCAGCTTTATGACCATAAGTGTTCTGCATTTACTTTTTCAAGTTTATTATTAACTACTGTTCTTGACAAATAGTCAGAGGAATCAGCTTTATGACCATAAGTGTTCTGCATTTACTTTTTCAAGTTTATTATTAACTACTGTTCTTGACAAATAATAGTCAGAGGAATCAGCTTTATGACCATAAGTGTTCTGCATTTACTTTTTCAAACTTATGATTAACTACTGTTCTTGACAAATAGTCAGAGGAATCAGCTTTATGACCATAAGTGTTTTGCATTTACTTTTTCAAGTTTATTATTAACTACTGTTCTTGACAAATAGTCAGAGGAATCAGCTTTATGACCATAAGTGTTCTGCATTTACTTTTTCAAACTTATGATTAACTACTGTTCTTGACAAATAGTCAGAGGAATCAGCTTTATAATCAAAAGTGTTCTACATTCACTTTTTCAAGCTTATTATTAACTACTGATCTTGACAAATAGTAGAGGAATCAGCTTTATGCAGATTAAAAGGCTTGGAGGACAAAAACAAATTTGTCATATCTACAATAATATCCTTGACTACAACAAACTTATGATTAACCACATCCCACACTTCATATTCATTTGGTTCATAACCAACCAGTACAGCTTTCCAGGATTTGATATCAAATTTTGTTTTCCTGGTTTTTATGTACCTATAAACGGTATTATGGAACCAAACACTTATGAATATTTTACTTGAGGCTTTTTACTACGCCACATTTCCTATGGTGTTTCAAATTCTTTTAAAGTTTTAGTAGGGGTCAAACTAAGTGAGAATGTTGCAATTAAAACTGCCTCCAACTTTTTTTTTTTTTTATATAGCTGCATCATTTAATTTGTGGGGTTCATGGAATTGTCAAATGATGACTTATCTTTTTGCATACCAAAAATCTCTCATTTCAGTAGCTAGATATTCACCTTCATTGTCACAGAATACATTGAAGATCTGTAAATTGAAATGTGCCCCACTTTCAGCAACTGAATCTTGAAACATACAAAATACATATGACTTATGACTCATCAAATATGTTACACAATAGTAAGTTAATTCATGCACAAACAGTACAATGTTTTTGAAATGGAAGTCGCGCTTGTTTATGCACGCTCCACATAAATACTCATTGTATAACCTGATCGATTTGCGCCCTAAGTCCTCGATCTCTATTTTTTTTTTTTGTTATAATAATTTAATAATTTAAACCTCACCAATGTGGACCAATCGTTCAAACCACAATTGATAATTTTTATTTTTATTTAATCGTCACTATTTGCTTGAACAATAGTGTTTTTCTAAATTTCCAATAACAGTGAGTTCAAGAGCAATTATTATTAAAGTGTTCAAAGACTTACCCATAAATTATAAGCTTACCGCCTTTGTAAATACTACCACTTTTTTTTTTTTTTTTAAGCAATATTCATACTAGCCCTTTGCATTTTTCTTACGGACAGCAAATTGGAAGGAACCTCTCTGGACAGCGCAGCCTATACTAAAGACTTTCCTGTATGCCCATATTACTGGGAATACTAATTGTGCCCTTTTTGGTTACTGTTATAAGGGTTCCATTTTTTTTTTTTTTTTCTATTGATGGAATTGTTTTGTTTCACTTTTTTTCATTGTGTTTCAGAGACTTGATTTTTTTTTTTTTTTGAAATTGCGTCTTTTAAAATCGATTTTAAAATATCCTCAACGATAATTATTTCTAAATTGCTGAGCTCTGATGTTCTTATCTAAGTTCAAGCTCTGTTAGCATAAAGCCTTTTGTTTCTTTTTAGTTTCAAATTTTCCATTGGCACATTAAACACTCCCGGTTTTCACAACCGCAATGAATACACGTACACTGGTCCCATAACCTGTTTGGAAATGGACTAAGAAATAAAAGAACTTGTTAATTATCGATATTCAATATATTTATTATATCGAACACAGCGTGGAAAGCAGAGCGTGTGAACTCATAGAAATAACTATACGAACTGACTCAACATCAAGACAAAGAATTACAAACCCTTTCTTAAGTAAACGATTCCTCATCTGTTTATCTTACATATAAAAACTATTATAAACACATTCAGTCATCCATAGCTGCGATATAAATTGGCAAAGTATAGGCTAATAATCAAAGTTTAATTTATTAATTTTTGTTTCACTGATATAAATATCAGTTTATCCAACATTATTTGGTCAACCAAAATCGTTTAGCTTGTATGTAGTAGAAAATTCGAGAACACTGTTAAAACAAAATGAAATAGCAAAACGCAGAAAATTAATCATGAATTTTATTCATTAAAATACTTATCACAAATCCAAGCTCTAAAAATAATAACATAAATACAAACTTAGTTACAAAAATATAATACACACAACAAAGTGTTTCAAAAAAACAAAAAATTGAGCTTAAAATTTACATTTTTTTTAGTCTTATATTATAAAAGAGGTATTACAGATACAGGTAAAGAATTAAAAAAAAGTTCAATTAACTAATTAAAATAAATGTATGGCAGTAGAGAAGAAGATGTCTAAAATTTTGAGTATTAAGTATAAAAAAAGAGTATTTTATAGGCAGTTTTGAGTTTTACCAACTAAACAGTAGGTAAGTAAGAATAAAATAAAAAGAGAAACTTCTCACAGTCATTACAATATTGTTTAAATATACAAAAAATATTTACAAAAATATATTACATCTTGCTATTACTACCAGTCCACTGCGGTTTAGCTCTATGCTGCATTTGCAACGAATTCCTGCTACCATAAGTACCCTCTTCTTCATACGCCCTATTCACATGACCATTTTCAAATATCTCCTTTGCGGGTATACTGCTTGCCACACTACTCCGATGATTTCTAGTATTATTATTGGTATTTGTTGCGGTAATATTGTTGAAATCGTTTTTGGCACCCAAAGTTTGCATGTGGGACTTTCTACGTTCCGCCATAACAGAATTTACACGAACTTCCAAAGCTTTCATTGTTTCCCGTCTCATTGTCATGCGTCTACTAAGAACTGGAGTGCCTGAAATAATTAATATGATGGTTGTTTTTGGATAGGTATTAATTGTTTCTACTTATTATTACCTCCATCTGGATTAGCATTTAGCTTAGCGAATCGCTTTTTAAACGCCACATCCAGAGTACCAATTTGTCGTTTCTTTTGCGCAGCCCTTTGTATGTTGTGGATAGTTTTTCTACGGCCTATTCTGTCAGGTCCAGATCCGGAATCGTTATCGTAATCTCCATCGTCGATACCTTGCAACCTTTGCATTTGTTTTACTATTTCAACTGCTTGTTTGTCCAAGAGGGCGTTAGGAGACATTTCTTCTTTCTGGAATTTTTTGTATTTAGAAACTATTAAACAATTTGCTGTTTTTTTACCTTTTTGCTGCACAAATTAAGATCAGTCGAAGCCAAAATGTGAGCTATAGTTCCAAATCGATGGAATAACATAGCAACAAACTGGATGACCAAAATGAGGGCGAAGAAGAATACAAAAACAAGACCGATGGGTTCTAGTTGAAGGTATTCTTTGGTGATTGAGACCTAAATTGAAATAAAATAATTATATAAAAACTGCTAAATGTGTTTAAATAATAATATACAACATGCATTATATAAAAACATGTTTATTTCATGCTGTTCATTTTGTATTTTGAGTTTTAAACCAACAAGTGTAAATCTGTCTCACTGCATATCATATGCCTTGGAATAAGTTATAGCCTAAATACAATTAATTATTTTAGTGTGTTATTAACACAAGTGGAATATTATTGAAAGAAGACAAAGTGCATAATTTTTATCCAGTTATAAAGGAAAACGACCGAAAAAATAAAATCAACAGAAAGTGGAATTTTGTATGATAATGATTAATTTAATTAATGAATGATAAATTTTATAAAAATTATGATATACAATGATAATGTGTAATTGTTCATTCGTGTTAGATCCATCATAGTGTAACATATACATGGTGCAAAGATTAAACAGGATTCTCGGTTGAAATGTTAATAAATTTTACCATTAACCTGTTTGCGTCCGAACAAAATGCCTTTAGTTTGCAAAAAGGAAAGACATGTTTTGTAGTGGATTAATCACAAAACAGTAGTTTGGAATAATCTGTGGATTAATTTTTTTTCAAATAGTTTTTAGCCTGCTGTTATTAAACATTTACCTACATAATATTAGAGAAAAAATTCTAAGGAGGATACGTGTTGAGAGTCCGGAATGCAGGATCGTTTAGAAAAGTTCAAATTCTGGATCGTTCAGGAAAGGTAAACATACAGAATAAACTTTTCGTATATATTTTTGATGGATAATCAATATGGTGGTCATCCAGAAAATCCATTGATCAATTATGGAAAAACTATTATAATTAGAAAAAATCTTGAAATTTAATAACATTAGGTATCACTTCTCCTGTGATTTGTTGTTTTTCAAAATTGCCATGTTATGATAGTTGCATTTGTGAAATCCGAACAAGAAAAAACAAAAGGAAATCTTCTGTATTCGTCCACAATGGTAAGCATATATAGGTATTTATGATTACCCTTTGGAAGGTACCTAGAGTGGTCCTTTGAAATCAATATTTAGGCGTTCTAATGGTTTTGTAGCATTAATCAGATGGCTATTGAAATTTTTGTGGAATTTTGGTTTGATTTTGTTACACACTGGACACACTTCAGTCATTTTTCTATTTTCTTCTAGAGAATAGGGTAAGTTTCTCACTCGGACAAAATGATACATCCTAGTAATGCCCGGATGACACAAATCTTGATGTAGTTGGAACATTTGTCTATTGTACAATTTGTACAACTTGCTGAAACTCTTGAGAATGCATCAGCTACCATGTTTTCATTTCCACGCCGATAAATGATATCATAGCTGTAGCAAGCTAGTTCAAGTTTCCACCTCATGATTTTTTCATTTTTAATTTTACTAGAATGTTTAGTATCAAACATAAACGAAACTGCTTGCTGATCTGTTACAAGTTTGAAATGTTGTCCCATTAGATAGTGTCTCCATTTTACGCTTCTACACATGCATAAGCTCCCTTTTCTACAGATGATAGGTACTGTCTTTCTGATTCAGGCAAGGTCCTTGAGAAAAAAGCTACAGAGGTTTTCCTGATTGGCTCAGAAACGCGGCTATACAGAATTCTGATGCATCAGTTTTCACAATGAAAGTTTTATGTTCATTTATTGACCAAAAGAGTGAGGTTGCAATGTCGGTCTTTATCGTTTCAAAATCCAGGATTTGATTTTCTAGTGAAGGAAAATACTTACAGCTGACGAGACTTCTTATTTTGAAAAATTCTGTATCCATTCAGAATAATAGGAGAACATTCCTAGTACTCTCTGAAGTTCACTTGTGCTCTTTGGGTACTGATAAGTTCAAAAGTGGCGAAAGTCTCTTCGGATCAGGTTTCATAGATCTGTTTTCTCTAGTGTAGCCTAAGATATTGATTGATTTTTGAGCATATGAGCATTTATTTTGATTCATTGTAAATCCACGTTTTCTGATGGCTTCTAGAAATTTCTTCAAATTTTGATCATGTTTCTCTTGATTTTCGCCACACACGCATCCAAATAAGCATAAACGCCTGTAAATTTTTCTTCTGAAATTATTAAGTCAATTACCCTTTGAAAGCGCGCAACTCCATTTGTTACACCAAAAGGTATTCTTCGGAACTGATACAATTTACCAGCAGCTTCGAATGCAGTGTATGGTTTATCCTGTTCTTTGAGGGTATCTGATGATAGGGACTTTTCAAATCGATTGTGCTAAACACTTCATAGGTATTTCCAAATCTTATTGACTAATGTTTCAATTTTTGGAAGCGGATAGGCGTCTACTAGAGTAAATTTGTTAATGGTCTGTGAATAATCTGTACACATACGTCGTTTGCGATTTTCATTGTGAGTGACTAAAACTTGAGCCCGGAGAATTGCTTTCTTCAATAATATTTTCTTCCAAAAGATTCTTGATTTCCTGCTTTATAAATTGTTCATCCTCAGCTGAGTGTCTGCGTGATTTGGTGATGATGGGTCTAAAATTTGTAGTGAGGTTTGAAAATAAGGATGGCGGTTTAACTTTTGCTTCCATCAAACAGCAAATTGATAAGGGAGGTTTGTCCCCTGCAAACTGAACTTCTACACGACAGTGTTGTTTCATGATATCATGACCAATTACAAGATCGGCACACAGATTAGAAAGTACAGATATTTTGTAATTCCTGTATGTTGACTCCAACAAATCCATGTCGACTAAGCATTAAACTTTAATAGGCGAAAAACAAGTTGAAGTCGCTATTAAAATTTAACCTTGGCTAGGACTGATTTTGATATTATGACGAATGGTAAAATTATAATCCAGGAAACTTCAAGTATCTATTAGAGCATGAGCGCTACTGCCGACGAAGAAGTTGGTGAAAGATATTGTTGTGTTTGCTTCTTGGCCTCTTCCAAAGTAAGCGATTTGATGTTCTCTTCCGGATATAAACTTTCCCATACCTACGATCCAGCCTTCAAGTCATAAATTTATAATTATTGAGCATTTTTAAGTACCTACAACTACTAAATTACTGTAAAAATTTAATAACAAGCGGCCAAAATAAACTCTCTCTCGAAAAAAAATTAACTAACAGAAAGTGAGATGGTGTAAGTCCCCGAGACCAAGAGACTCGAATTAGTACGTAATCCAAAATCCACAATAGAAGACCGCACGCAAAATTCCCACTTAGAAAAAAATACCTCGGAGGTTTCGTCGTTGAACGTAATATTAGTGCGTACTCCCAATGGCCACTTAACGTGGATTTGGTCCTTGTTCAGTTGTAACAAGAACACGACTAATACGAATAGAGCATTGAACATGAAGAACGCAAATACCGATTTATTGCGAAGTTCGATTAGATGTTTCGCGATTCGTTCCTGTAAAAATATAGAAAAAATGGCGTTAGTTTGGTTGGTTTGTTGGGCCGTTTTTGGTATCTTGACACAACGTTGTTGATCAAAATTACCATAAACGAGCCCATGGTAATTACCCCTTGTGTGCTCTCGTCAAACGTTATGTTGGTTTTCACACCGAACGGCCATTTAATGTGCAGGTAGTCCTTTTTGAGGGTCAGTAAAAATACAATAAGTACGAAAAGGGCGTTCAGCATAAAGAACGCAAACACTGATTGGTCACGAAGTTCTTTCAGATCCGACGCTATACGGGCCTATAATTTATATTTTGGCAAAAATTTTATTAGATTTTTATTTCCAAACAAATACATCAAAAAATTAAATTCACAAATCTTACCTTTTCCTCTTTATTCTCATCTAAAGGATACAAATACTTTGCCAACAAGTCTTTCCAAAAAATCATTTCGTTGCTGCTCAAATATTCAACTTCGCCCTTGCCAACGTCGGGATCTTCGATCCAATAAGGATTAACCAAATCGTCACGTTTATTGTGTGGAACTGTTGAAGTACTTTCTGAGTCCGATTCTCCTGAGGCGTCTTCAGTTTCTTCTTCGTTGACCGCACTCAAATGATGATGATCTCCGTGTCTCGATGAAGCTGACATGCTACGCTTTCTAGTTGCATGACCAGATGGATCAATAACCCTTAAAACAAATTAATTTTGAAATATAAATCTTAATTGTTGTTTTTGCATTACTTTTCAATATGATCCAATCGTTTTTGAAGCAAATCTAATGATTCTCCTATATGGATTAGTTGAGCTTTTTCATCACCAGCTTTTTGGTGAGTGCAGAGCATGCACTTAAACAAACCAGCCAGTGAAATTTCAATACTGCCTTCATCGTCATCGCTATTGCCACCATTTTGCAAAAACCCAAGAAGTGACTTATTTTTAGATTGCTTCTTAGCTAGCTCGGCTTGTTTCTTGTCTTCCTCCAATTCCTTTTTGGTCTTTTTGACAGCCACTTCTCGAGTACCCCAAGAAACGTTATTCAAATTAATAATCGAGTACAGAATCAGCAGCAAGTACATAGAAGGAATTGATAGAAGATAAATAACTCCAGGAACGATACACCAAAATTCTTGCGGATGAAGACAAGCAGCTATAAAGAACGATCCCGTCATGGCTATCAAAAAAATGGCCGAAGGAGAACCGATACCGTCTTCACGCAATTGTAGAGCTGTACCCACTATTACCGCCATCATAATCAACGCGTAACCGGTCGAAAGAATTTGAGCTACAATCAGCTGTATATTGGATTTACAGGTGAAACAAACAATCATGAAGAACAAAATCGGATACAAATTATAATAGAAACTAGTCCAATTGTCAATTTGGAAAGCTGCCACGAAAGCCCCCACCAACATAAGAAATATAGTGCCAGGACCCAGAATGGTACCACCCATTAGCAAGATCTGATAACCGATATAAGGCATGGAAATATTGTCGTTAACTTCGATGGTTCTTTTAGAGTCCATTAGCAAGTCCATGATGTTGGCGATTGTAGAAGGCACCCACCTACGACGCTGATTGTAGAACTCGTTGAAACCTTCTGGAGCGTGAGTGTAAGCGTCAGAAGCAGCCGAGTACTCTACCCGATAGCCTCTTTGAAGTAAAAGAGTGCACAACCAACGATCTTCTCCTTGATCGTATTGGACATAGTGTCTGGCTTCGGCAGAACTAAAATAAAAAATATATTGTAATTGAATCGGGTTAAGTTATAGCATTTACCAAGTGGTATATTTCTTCATAACATTATCGTCCATAAGAGCTTTGCCTCTGAACAACGAAAAACATCCGGGACTACAAAGTACACAGCCAATAACGTGCTCGGTGGCTTTTTGCAGCCAATGACCGATAGCGTATTCGAATAGTTGGTACCAAACCATCGGGCCGGAACCCACGGGATGGATACGTCCACAAGCGGCACCTAAATTCCGGTTCTTTTTCATCAAATCGATCAGCAATAAGACAGCGGAAGGTTGAAAGTCGATGTCTCCGTCCAGGGTCAGCAAATAGGTGTTTTCAGCAATCATTTCTTTTCTGTCGACGGAAATTGGCAGCTCCATAAGCCTGTGACCGAGGAGGTAGTACATGTACATGACTTGGGACCAGCGTTTTCTGTGCCTGATTTTCATTTTGTCTTTCAAGTGTGCTATCATTTTGGTTTTGCCTGGAAGTTGCCATATGAGACGACCTGATGAAACAATAATTAAGTTAGTTTGGGATTCATAATTTTTGGTTTAATGTTAAAGTAAACGTAATGTAGAACTGATTGGATATCTTGCCTAGAGGCAATCAAGAGCCAGCAACAGGCCAATTTTTTATTATGGCTGTTGGTTGACTGTCGACATAATATCCTTGTCTCGAGTAACTTTTTGCAACTTTTTTTTTCCGAATTCCTGCATAGTTTTCGATTGACTATTTTCTTGTAGTCTTTGTCGTACATTTCGAGCCTCTACAACAGTTTTTGCTATTGCAGATACACCTCCCGCGAGTGTACCTAGAGCACTAAGCCCTGCGAATAATTCCGCCAGTTTAAGACTCGAAGGGAATTATACGAGGTATGTTAGTTCTTGGAAGTCGTAACAAAAAAGGGGTGTTTTTTCGATTACTATTACTAAAACCGCTAAACTTTCACCCTTTTTTAACTTTTGGTCAATTTTGACCACCAAGGACTGATGTTACGGCAAAAGTCGTTATATATGCAATTTTGAAATAAACAAAATTTGAAAAAAATAAACGAGATTAATTTGGTCTTTCTAGGTGAAATAGCTTCTAAGATACAGCAATTTAAAGTTTTGCATAATTTCATAAAAAAAACGCCCCTATACTCTGCACAAAAAAATTGTTTAAAGAGTTAGGAATTTCTAGTGGGTCACTTATTAATTTGTTATAAACTTCTGTTTGGTTTATGATTTTGTTGTCTTGCTTTTTCGGGACTATATTATGTATTATTTTACATAGCTCTTTGGAATCATTTTTATTTTCACTAATTTTATTATTGTAGTAATTATATTTGTCTCGTTTTATAACTTTGACAGCATAATTGCGTTTTTGTTTGTAGTTTTCAAAGTTTTGTTCCGTTTTATCTGCACAATACTGACGATATGCTATGTCTTTTTTTTCTGTAGCATTTTCACCATTTTCCCCATTCGCCCCACCACTTCTTGTATTCAGCAAAAATTTTAACTCTCTTCAAAGGTGCCACTTCATTTAAGATTTTGTAAACTTCATTATACATTATATTATATTTTTCATCCAAATCTATGATATGGAATTTCCAAGTTACTTTACCTATTTCTGTTAATTTCCCCATACTTTATGTTCTTTCCTCTTGTTACTATCTTCTGTGCTGATCAAGGCAACCCCTGATTTAGAATGTCAACTTTTATGAAGTTATGTTTTCCGATTTTCGGAGTTGTTTGGACCTTCGCCTCAAAGCAATCCACATTTGTCAGCATCAAGTCAATGATCAAATCACGCGTTAGTGTTGAATGCGTGGGACTGCTGA
Source organism: Ceutorhynchus assimilis (assembly GCA_917834065.1). NCBI lineage: Eukaryota > Metazoa > Arthropoda > Insecta > Coleoptera > Curculionidae > Ceutorhynchus > Ceutorhynchus assimilis. The sequence continues at coordinate 15,939,726 of OU892281.1, forward strand.
CAATATTTTTCAGTTCCAATTCTTCCGAAATATTTGCTAACCTATCAATATCTTTATCCTGTGTTTGAGTAGACCAGTCAACATTAAAATCGCCCACAATTAAGACCCTCTTCTCTAAACCAACATTTTCAAACCATTGCTCAACCATATCCAAAAACATACCCTTATTTCTTGAACCACCACTTGGAGATCGATATAATGAAGCAACTAGAACTTGTTTTTTGTTAATCTCAAATTTTATTTGACTTATCCAATATTCTTTTTCTTTAGTTATTTTCCTAAATTCTGTCACATTTATGCAGCTTTTAATATAAATTATTGTAGTATTCATTTTAAAAGTTTTGTACCCCATTATATCAATCTCCGCATCCAGCATATGTTCTGTCACCCTAGCTTCAGTCAAACAAACTAGAAGATGACCCCTTTCTAATACTAACTTACAAATTTCATCGTTATGCGCAGGTAATGACTGAGCATTCAAATATAATAAAAATGTTTCTTTTTTGCAGCTTTTATATTTAATGTTTTTGTTCTTTGCTGGGTTCGTTCTATAAAATTTAAACCTATCTCACTAATGTCTTTTGTAACCACTTGATCTTCCTTATCTTCTATTATTATTTCATTTTTGTCATGTTCCACCTGTGGTTTTCCTAATACCTTTTTGTTATCTGCTACCCGTGTTGTGCTAATATCCACAGAATCCAATTCCCTTAGCTTGTTAACTCTTGTCCATATCTTCTTGGTGGTTTCATTCTCAAGTTCCACTGCTTCTACATCACTGTGTGAAGTCCTTCTCTTACTCACTAACAGGAAAGCTCTAATTAATAGTTGGCCAATCAGAGATTGCCATCTGAATTCTACCATTTTTGTTTGGAAGGAGTTTAGAGAAATAAACTTCGTTACCTAATGTGGTATATTTAATAGACAGAATTGCCTTATTATTTCTATGTATTCTCTCAAATTGCTGGTGAGTTGTTCTCACTGGAACAGTACACAAAATGACGTTGGTAAGTATGTTTTGTTTCTGTCATTAGCTTTAAAACATCCTCAAACTGAGTAACACTATTTATGCCCGCTAGAAGTACCAAGAAATCATTCTCTCCAAAATCTGCAGTGAGCTTTTTAACATTTTGAGTAACTTGAGCAAAGTCCGCCTGAGGTTTGCTAATGCTAATAATCTGAAGACCTGAATAAGTGCTTCTTAAAATTTCCAACAGATTATCGGACTACTTGAAGCCATAGTTATCAGTGAGTATAAGTACTTTACTTTTAGGAGATGATAGACTGTGTGCACCTGTTCTATGCGTGCTTCGCTGTCTTCCCAATAAGGATTTACATAGGCTTGTTGCTTTTCATGTCACTAATCAATTTCAATGCATCGTGGATTTCCCCTTCCAGATTTGTGCTTGCCTTGCCCTGCCTGCAATTGCCCGCAAACCAGACTTTATGCTCTCGCACTTACACTCTGTTCTTCCAGTTTTGCTAGGATCCGCAGTACTTATAAGTAAGTATAATTCCTCAATTGACTTTCTAAGACTGTTATTCAAATTTTTTAGATTTACTATTTCCCCTTCAAATTCTTGCTTCGTCTTGATTCTATAATGTATTTTTTCTTTTGTTTATAAACTATCTTTTCATCGTTTACTACTTTGATACTGTAATTCCTATCTTTCATCCCTTCGAAAGAATTCTGCTTTTCTTCTAAATCACGTATTCTCTGCTCCAGAATCTCCTTCTCCTTCTCAGCATTCAATAGTAGCAGTTTCAGGTTATTTTTAGTGTTGACTAGATCTTCAACCCCTTTATTAAGTCGAATTATTTGTTGTTCCAACAATTCCTTACCAAGGTTTTGGCTAGCAAGTTCCTCTTTATGTTTCCTTTCAGATGTTATTAAGGACTGTTGTAGTTGTACGATTTTTGAATGGGTTTGTTCAATTTCTTGCTGAACAGATAACTCACTATCACTATCTTCAAGCTTCTTTTTCAGTTCACTATTCTCGCGTGTGAGTATTAAATTTTTCCTCTCAAGATTCTTTATGGATGCTGCTAACAGATCTATTTCAGCTTCCAAACTGTTTTCTGCCATGAAAACATCATCCTGGAAGCATTTTTCCGTTTCCTGTTTGGTTACCGCTACTTGGAGCTCTAATCCTTTAGGACTGGCTTCCAATGAAAAATTCAAAGTAAAATTATATCTCGCGTCGCGTTTCCTATTAGGTCAGCGCACATTGTCTATCGCTACATGGAGCTCTAATCATATAAGACTTGTTAAATTATATCTGACGTCGCGTTTCCTATTAGACCAGCGCACATGAATTAAATAACTACGCTTATTTTGCCAACCATGCTGTTACGTGACTTTTGACATTGGGTTGGTTTTTAATGAGTAACTTTTTTTTGTAGCAGCCAAATTCTTTCCAGCAGTAATAAAAAAAAACCTATGAGAAACTTTTTCCCAGTTGCAGGCAAGCACTTTGCTGCGGTAGAAAATATACTTTGGTAATAATAATAGGATCGTTTTGCAATTACAGCTAAAATGTCTGCTATGATAGCCGAAAATCCATTAGTGAAGAATTTTTGGCTAGAGGATTTCTCAGTGCAGAATCAACAGAGATAAAAACGAGACATAACGAGAAATATTACAAAATTATTGCACCACCTGTAACCACCAATTAACCTGGAAAAATGACAACGATAATGAAATATATTGCAGTGCAATGGATGTCTGCAGTCTGCAGATGATCGCGGAGGGTGTGTGCTGGTCTAATGGGAAACGCGACGTCAGATATATTTTAACAAGTTCTATATGATTAGCGCTCCATGTAGAGGTATAGACAATGTGCGCTGGCCTAATAGGAAACGCGATGCCAGATATAATTTTTCAAGTCCTAAAGGATTAGCGCTCCATGTAGCGGTAACCAAATAGGAAACGGAAAAATGCATCCTGGAACTCTATGGTACTTTTTATCATATTTTCGATTTGATTTTCTTTGTCTTTTATCCCGTCATTCAGACTTCCAATCTGCCTCTGCCTTTTCGACTTCGACGTTATTTCATCCTTTTCCTCTTCTATTTCGCTAATGGCAACGCTTAATCTCCTATTTTCCTGAAACATCTTCTTAACTTGCCTAACATCGATGTCGTTACTGGCACATGCCGTACATATGAACGGGACTTTTCTGGACATCAGTGCTATGAAGCGAACCTCTGTTGCCGACCACTTTTTTACAAACCCTTTTTAAAATATTTACTAACTGACTTCATCAACTTTGGACAGCTGTACCTCAAGAACTATTGGGTCTGAAAAAATCAAATTAGTGTCGTTTGGTGAAAAACTAGTCCTCCAGAATATTATATATGATATTTTTGCCGTTAAATGGGTCCCGTCAATAAAAATTATGGAAAACTTTAAATTTCTGTATCTTAGAAACTATTTCACCTACAAAAACCAAATTAGTCTCGTTTTTTTTTCTAAATTTTGTTTACTTTAAAATTGTGCATCACGAGTTTTGCCGTAACGTTAGTTATATAGAAAAAGTGAAGAAAAGGTGAAAATTTAGCGGTTTTAGTAATATTTAAAAATGATCCGGAGGGCTTCCGAGTCATTATCACTTCATCAGATACAACATATCAAAACATCAGAACTACCTCATTTCATGCAAGGTTAAATGTACCAATTCCATGGACTAAGTATGTGGTAGGTTGTGTAGCAGCTTTGAATTCTGATCTACAAATAATTTTTAATTGGTTGAATTTTGATTATGGCTCTTGGTTGACTGTTGACTTGATAACGTTTATGGAAAAAATCTTTCGGACTTCTATGACAGTTTTTGCTATTGCAGATGCACCTCGCGCGAGACTACCCAAAGCACCAAGTCCGCCAGCTTCAAACTCGAAGGAAATTGTTACGAAATTTCTATCCTGATTGTGTAGCAGCTTTAAATTCTGAACTATTTGTTCTATTGAATATATTTGGAGTATCAAATGGAAATGTTTCTCAACACACCATCCAATGATATCTTGTCACGTCTGAATGTCTGTCCAGTGCCCTTCATCCAATCATTCCCCATGATTTGGTTCAATGTTGCCTCAAAACATGAAAATAAGAGAAATTGAACTCTTCCTAGCAGTTCTTTTGGAACTGTTTGAGTTTTGGAACCGTTCCTAATAATAACCCAAGTCCTTTTAGGCTTTTTAATTGTCCATAAAACTGAATTTTCTACAAGTCGCCTTTTTTTGAATGAACCAAACAACAAGAACAAATATACTACATCAAAACATTTACCAAAAACATAACGGAACCCTATTACTGTTATAGTAGGTTAGTAAAAAAAATCATTATAGATACCCATCATCAATCTTTAACGGGAGTTAAGTAATTACCTCCATACGGTGTTGGAATTTTCTTGGGCGGCCTCACTCTGATATGAGTTTGATGGACGTCAGAAGCCGCTTCATCAATCGTTGCAATTAGAAGTTTAACGAACCTATTGACTTGGGTGTCGTCATCGTTGTGGTCGGCAATTTCGAAGGCGTCATCGAAAAAGATGTGAGCTAAAATAATATTAACAATTAATACTTTACCGTGTTGTTTCCGAACGCTTACTTTCAAATTCGTAATAGTCTGGATCTACAACCCTCAAGTATTTTTGAGCCACCCTCCTGGCCGATTGGTCTTCGTCTAAACGTAGAATCGATTTTAAAAACTCGATCATTTCTTCTTTATTTTCGTGCCACATTGTTGCGCAAGCATAAATTCTGGTGATATTGTCCGAGCTTTTCACGGATTTCGGTGTGGATCCGTCAGTGTGATTGGAAATCGTTTCGTAATACTCGTCTGCTTTTTCTTTTTGGATTTCGTCCAAGTCTTCTGTTTTAACATCTGCTTCATCATCTCTTCGTCTAAAAAAAAAAAAAACAATATTAATTTCAACCTAAATTCCACCAAAATTCTTACCTATTCATTCCCATACTCTGATCAATCAACAGGCCTTCATACATGGGTATAACAAACAATTTCTCAGTCCTAGCTAAACGTTCACATTTGGGCGTCCATATGTGTAAAGTAACCCAAGTTTGTGATAACAGCCACAACAACCATATCCAAGCGTGTTGATGGGAAACAAAATTATTTAAGAAATCACTGTCAGGTATATTATAAAATAGATAATCTGGAATAGTTTCGTGGAAGAAGCACGGATCACCGTTGCGTAAGCCGCAAGCTGCTATTAACAAAGAAACGCTCACGGGGATGGTTAGGTTGATTGGAAAAGCGTAAGAAAAGCCTTGGATCATAATTTTGCTAGCAAATTTGCCGAAAATGTAGACTAAATATGAAGCGGAAATGCTAATGAGTAGGACGTAGATTGGACTCCAGTCGTTTGAGGAGATTATCCTGTCGTCTCCTACGGATATAATTTCAGCAATGTCAGGTAAAACTGTACCACCCAGCGTAGGTTTAATTTCAACTACTCTTATTGGGTGAGAACTGAAGCTTTCTGAAAATTCGGTGAAGAAAAAAGCCACTTCTCCTTCTTTGACCAGCAACACAAACAAAATAGTTAAAAAGAAACACAGGATTTTCCATATGGACATGAACATGTAAGTGAAATAACGGGTGCTATCAAACGATTCTTTCATTTTGCCAATTTTTTTAATAAACGGCAACGGTGAGTGTTTCGATATGTAATTCTCCCACCATCCGAGAGATATTAGGAAAATCGTAACTGGAATTATCCAGAGATCGGTTCTTTCGATTATTGGCCATACAAAACCAGTTGCTTGAGCTGATATCGCTATCAGATCCATGATAACTTTGATAAAGCGGCTGGATTCTTTGTTGTTTCTTGAAAGAAGACCTAAAATAATTCAATTATCAAAATAATCTAATCAATGGTATTTTTTTGTATTACCCAGTACTGCTGGCACAAAACACAAGCAGTTCGTCAACATGGCTCCTTTGACCACATCCAAATCCGGTAGGACATAGAAAAACAAAAGCGCCAGGCCGATCGTGTGAGCAGTTTCCGGTACAAATATCATCAGGAAGTGCGAAAACGGTGGCCTTTTCGATGACTTGAAGTAGCACATTCTCGTTGATCTGAAAAGTGCTCCAAGTTGTGGCACGCAAAATGCGAAAAACAGACACCACATCCACGCTACGCGTTCTTGCGTCGGTAATTTGACTATAAATTGTTTATCTCTACCTGGAAGAAGAAATTATGATTGGAATATCAGCCATCATGAGGAGTAATTTTATCAACAGCGTTGTGTCTACCTTCAACTTGATATTAATAAACAGAAGTCCATAAGAAGAACGAGTGTCTTAAGAGGAGATCTTTCTTTTAAAAATATAACTATACTAACCTAAATCCTTATTACAATATTGAAGTGGTCTATTATCACCAGGCTTGAGTTGTGAAGTCATAAACAAAATGGTCCCTTTCGATATGACTCCGGAGGCTAACACTATGATAAATGTGACTAAATAGGCTACTATTTTTAAAATTTTTACAGTGATTTCTAGACATTTTTGGTTCGCCATCGAACCGGATTCCTCCTTGATGGGAGGATCCCTGAAGACGTCCCATCCTTTGGTATCGAGAACTGTTCGGACGCTGAAATAAAGGATAACTTTATCATAATTTTATATTGAAATAAGAGATGAGGAAGTAATTTTTCAAATTAGAATATGAGTTTAAGGTCACAATAATGGCAAAAGCCCGACCCATAAACAATCAAAAAATATCCTAGTTTAAAGGTCGTACCGAAAACAAAATAGAAAATATTTTCAGTTTTTCATTAACGTGGGTATTTTTCGGTAAAGATAACATTGTAACTAAACAGTGTCATGTCCAAATTACTTTAATTGTTTTTTAAATGTGTCTTATAAACGACTAAGGTCAGTTAGGTAGGTATTTAAAAGTTTGTGTGAAAGTTGAACGATGGAACTTTTTAATCTAAAATAAATTAAATTCGAAATTACAATTTAATGTGAAAATACAGAATTTAAATGTCTCGTACAGCCATGCCTATGGTACCGTGGTTGTTTATTCAAGGACTGCAACTTTATAAAAGAATTGCGAATTTATTGTCGCAGCCATCGCCTGACACGGGCAATAAGTACGAACCCGTGTAACTTTGTATGACAAGAAGTACTTGGGTACTTATTTTATGTACTGGGTGTAATCCATACCTATTGAATTCTTGACTATTATTTTTATGCTTGATGGTTAATGGATTTGAATTGTTTCTGCCTCAATTCAATAAAATAGTTTTAGAAATTTTGGTGGCCAACTAAAATATCAGTAATAATCGAAAGTTCAAAATCAAACTGGTCGCACCCTGTATATGAAATTATATCAACCGTAAATCGTAGTCGTTTGTATAAAATGTAGCTAGACGACTTATTTGTTAAACGTGGGTGTGCTGAGAAACTGTCTGTACATTTTCAGTACGTGCAGATGTATTATAAAAGGCAGCTTTTATTTGGTTTGTTGGGCGTAACCAGACTTTGGAAAAGGTCAAGACTGGTTGCAGACGAATTTTTTGCTGGTTGAGAAGTACAATGAATATTTTGATTAGTAAAGTTCATATTTTATGACTCATTAATTCCTAATTTGAAGAATAATTTTGCAGATGGTCTTGAGCTTCCCATTTTCTTGGTTTTGTAGTCCTTTAACTACAACTCCATACTGTGAATGTGAATGAAATGTTTAAAATTTTTGAAAATAGTCCAGTGAAAGAATAGAGAAATAATAAAATTTTGTCTTCTCGCCCTTAACAATAAACCTAATAGAATTATGAATTTTTTTCCCTTCTAGATGCAAGAAAATCATGGGAAATTTTTATGAAATCACCTTCTGAAAATACTTCAAGTAATCAGAGGAACTTCAAACTTTCAGGATTTATTGAGTAGGGTCTTTTTATTATGGGGTTAAGGTGGGATGTAGGACTTGCACTAGGCTACGGCCTCCAGAACCTGCATCCTACCAGGGGGATTCAAAAGACCATCTACGAGAGGCTTTACCACTCTTTCACGAGGTGACCGTGTTTTAACTAAAGGTGGCGGATCTAAACCAGTAAAGCTCGAACAAAAAAAAACCCCAAACTCAAGGTGTTAGCTACCGCTATCGTGATAAATAACTGTATGGCACAGGGTGATGTGTCTCGAACGGTGCCTCTGGAATACCAGGCGACCTTCCAGAGTATCTAGCCTTACCCACACAAAACGGCGTTGTGTTGGCGGAACTTTAGTTTCGGACTACTCGTGGGATTTATACGGATCTTTCGAAAACTGATAAATCTTTAAAGGGATCTCCGCAAAGAGGGACCTTACAACCGGGCTCCGAAAGGGGCTCTAATGCGGGGGGCTCTTCAAAAGAGGGCCCATCACAAGACCCTACTAAGGGGACTGCGGTGACACTCGCACCCAATCTTCTAACAAGAAGAACAATCCGGTGCGGCAAAGGCCAAAGCCAGGAGGGTCAGGCTCGGGACACAGTCCATGAGCCAGGGCTCTGGCGAAGTCTCAACTACCACCTCGTTACAGGGAGGGGGACCCAAGGAACTGGGACTAAACGTCACAGATCTGAAGGCAGCACCCCTGGATCGAAGGGGGATTTGGCTCACGTGAAGAGGCCCAGGACTTCTGGGGTAAAACCAAAAGGTCCGGGGATGACCACATACAGTGCCGCAATATCTGCTGGACTGAGGTCACCATAGTGCCGGATACGTCATCTCCTCGATAAGGCCCTGGGAGGAGGCCTCGCTGCGTGCGATGCGATACACTCCCAGGGTTGTCAAGATGGTTGCGGTAGTCTACCGGAATTCTAGACAACACCAACACCATCCTCAAACGCTTCTGTAGACAGAGTCCTGGACGAATCTATGGAGGACCTACCACCATAAAGAAGAGCCGAACTGGGCTCTCATGGTTTTTGGAGTTGACGAGGTGTCGTCTGCTGCGAAAAGGGTAAAAAACTTTCCTTGAATTATGAGGGACCATTTAAAATAACAAAAATAAACTCAAATAATTCGGTTCTCTTAAAAATAAAAAATAAGCTAGTTTCGTATCATAAGGACTTATTAAAACCCTTTGTTTCAGACAAAAATGAAGCTGATATATTACACGCTACGTGCTCTTCTCATAATTACGATGTGTCGCGCCCACCTATCGCACACGAAGGAGCAGGCTTATCAAATAACACCGATTAATAACCAAGCAGGCATCTTTTACTAATCTCTAGGCACCGTCAAATTATACGATGATTATTTTACTCTCCTTTCGTTTTCAAATATTTCCTATTCCATTCAAAGGCTCCAGTTGTGCCCGTAAAAATGACGGCTCCAGCCGAGAAGGGTAGTAGCAATACTCCATTCTCGGAAGGAACGTCACCGCCCAATCCAGTTTCGGATGAGCCAGTCGATGGCTCTGAAGATCTGGAACAAGAGGTGACGGAGCTCATGGCTCTAGTGGATGTATGATATACTCCACCGGGGACACGGGCTGGACCGTCTACAGCCTAGAAATAGGTCCAATCATTAACCTTTTGCATACAAGAGTCGCGTAAGAGGATTAGGCAGAGTGGAAAGATTTCTTTTCTATAAAAGGGGCATCCAACTAAACCCAAGGACTTGCATCTATGTCGACAGACAGATCAAGTCTTCTGCTCTAGAGACCTAATAGTGGTAAAGCTATGCCTCAAGGACAGACTGGGACAGAGCAGATCGATAGTAGTTTGCTCGGCCTATCTGCCCTATAACTCAACAGATGATCCCCTAACACGGGAGTTCATCGATCTGGTGGAGTACTGTAACTCATTGGGCCTTCCTTGATTGTCGGATGCGATGCCAACGCACACCAAATGGTGTGGGGCAGCGCCAACACGAACTGGAGAGGGCTCAGTTTTCTGGAGTACCCTCACACCACGTATTTAGAAATTCTGATCCGTGGCAGCGCACCGACCTTTGTCACTTCGCGTACACAAGAAACTTGACATTGGTCTCACTCTCCATGGCACCGATGATAAGCGAATGGACAGTGTATGACGAACCATCCCTATCGAATCACAGACACATTCTATTCAGCTTGGACCTTGAATACAAGACTGGACCCAGTTAGTTCAAGAACCCCTGGAACACGAACTGGGACCAATACATTGAGATCCTGAGGGCTAAACTAGAAGAGTTTTCCAAGCCATGCCCCAGCGCAAGGCAAGTGGAGGAAACAGCCGAATTCATAGGCAACGCAATCAGCGATGCGTATGAACGGAGCTGTGATTTCGAACCTTTCGAGGAAAGAAGAAAACTCCTTGGTGGAACTCCGACCTCGACAAGGCTCGTAAAGAAACCTGCAGGCTCTTTACTAGGGGCATACGGTCTAAATCACTAGCTGACTGGAACAGCCACAAGCAGTCTCAGCGCAGATACAAAGATCTTATAAGAAGGTCCAAAAATCCCATTTGCGATTTAGTAAAATCGTCAAAAGTGTGCACTTTGAATACAGATCTATGACAGCTAAGAAGTTTAGAAAATAAATAGCAAATTTGAAGAAGATACTTTTCTGCGATAATAAAACCTTTTCGTTCAAATTCTTGTATAATTCAAGTACAGAGATGAATGCAGATGCTTTCACTAAACCTTTGCCCGGAAAGAAGATAATGTCTCGTATAAATGGGGCTTGATGAGAGTTTTGTTAAAAAACTATCTACAAAAACCTTTTTCCCAGGTTAATTTCTCCCGGATTCAATGGATGCAACATTACAAGCACAATCAACAAAACTTGTTTTAGGGTCCATTTAATTTATTTCAAAAGCCAAATCTTGATAGCATCATCACTTAAGTTTCAACAACTCAACAAAAGGCATGATTGAATCGAAAAAGGGTACCCACTCCACCCAGCCCCTTTATGGTTCATTGTCACCTTAGCCATCAAGGCCGATACTGTTCTGCGAATGGTACCTTCTTTTGAAAAGGTCATTGGTCACTGCAATATGCGAAAGAGATTGGATTGGTCCTGGCAAAATTGAATATCCGGGTACCTACCAGATTCAAGAGCAAAGAACCTCCTTCGCAACCCAAGGACGTTCCTTTGCCTTCGACAAAAACCGGTCATCGAGATATTTTTAGACTTTATATAATTTACAACCTTTTTTGAGCCAATTTCAATGGACAAGATTCGCTGCGGTCGGCTGAAGATACGCAGAGATTACAAGAGCGAATTCAAAATGAGCAGCTTTTAAATGCAATAATCGTGTTGGCCTTGCTTGGTGCATTTTGAACGATACTTTTATTGCGTGAAATAAGAGTTTGGTGCCATTGTGCAAAAAAAAAACAAAAACCAAATAACTTCACTGTTTTAATAAAATGTTAAATGCCAAGGATATCTGGGTTCCTGTTCACTGTTGCAGGCGGGTCTAGAATCAAAAAATGTGCAAATTATGAACATTGAAGAAAACATATTCAAAAGTTATCAAAATAGCCATCATTTGACGTAGAAGGCTGTGATAACCAATACTTTTCCTCATAAATGTTAGCAAAATGATGGCAAAACTCGTCTAGCCTGGCTTCTGATTCACATAAAATTTCAACATCTTGGGAATCATTCATTCATTCACTTATGACTAAGATTTTTTGGTATGCTTAACTTTTTCTTTGGGATTTGAGAAAATTGATGATGTATATCATATGTCTTTGACCTGGATTTCGATCTGACGCGTACAATATCAAGATCAATAATTAAACCTAGCCCAAAATAATTATCTCATACATGTAGAAAAAAATGACAAGGACACTCATAGTCCTAAAGAAATAATAATAAATGAGAAAGTCCTTTCCGTTCACTTTTGTTTATTATTTAAACTGGATCTACACGAACGACCTTGCTTCGCAATTTTTTTTTTCTTCTCTTTCAATTCTGTTCTGGTTGTTTATGCTGCGTTGCGTGTTCTCATTTTTCGAAATAATTAGGCGTACTGTCTTTGAAACTAGATCACTGATTTTTGTAAAAATCACTATTATTGCACGAACTTATAACTCGTTTCCGAATGAATCAGTTGAAAATGTCAGAAATGATAAAAGTTTGTACTTTCGCCCTTAACGAATCTCTGTATCTCTGAAAATCTAAAATTCCAAATGAGCTAAAATTTTTGGAATTTGTAGTTTTTTACCACATCTCAGGAAATTTCAGATTAATATTTAGAAATTTAGGTTCTCATTTGGCACCTCTGCTAACAATTTGCTTGTGGTTACTTCAATAGCAAATTTCTGGTACCTCTCTACAGTACAACTTTAAATTTTCTATTTTCTATTCTTTTTTCCAAGTAGCCACAAACCTCTTATAGATTTCACAAATAATAATTGTTTGTTTTGTGGTTATTATTCTACTTAATACAAAAAATTAATTGTTACCTTCCTCCATAAATATTTTCTGTAAGCGGGGCGCTTTCATCGTCCGAAAAATTGTCGTCGCTATAACTATTGTCGTTTCGTATATTCGCTGTCATTGCTGAAAATAAAACACAGATTTAATTATTTCAAAATGAAAAGTTCATCAAACCTAGTAGAAATCAATCACATTTTTTTTTTCTTCCAATTAAAACCAGTAGCCAAAAAGAAACATAATGTTCCTTGCACCATAACCGTTAATCACGAGGAGGCCCCCTGAAATCGAGAGTAACTGTTATTACAAATTGGTTTCTTTCTAACCTGATTTGAACTCTCAAAAAGATTAATTTTAGGACGTTAAACTCAAATTATGGTGAATTCGTATTTTTACGCATCAGCTGGTAATAATTATTATTGCATTTTCCGCATACAAGATGATAACTTATAACGTCGACAAGCTTTCTAAATTTTGATAGACTTGGAAAGAAAAAACGATATTATTAGCTAATGTTTTTATGAATTGTTACAGCATAAAATATTCAATTAATAATTGTTTATGTAATGTGGTATTTTGCGAATTTATTTGGTAATATTTTTGCTATTTTGGTGACTAAGGATGTCACTTCCTAGGGAGGGTAGTCTTCGTGGTTTGTGCCAACCAGGAGTCCAAGTCTTGGTTCCTGAAAACGGTACCCACACTGAAACCCTGGGGAGGCAGCAGCCCTTAGGGCTGATGAGGCCAAGAACGTGGCCAAAACTGCCAGGGTTCTACTGTGGGTCCCAACAGACGTCCTGGAGGAAAAGGAGCCTATAAGATCCTCGAAATCGTTAAAATCCAGAAGAGAGATCTTAAGACAAGGCGACGAAACAACACGAGGGCGATGCAGCAACTAGTAAACTACAGAAGGCTATGATGATAACCTCTTATCAGAACAACTATCCCCTGAGAAAGCAAAACTTCAGAAAAGATATCTCCTGGTGGACAAAGAACTTTAGGATCTCAGGACAAAAACACGCAAGCTGTACAACAGAGCGAAAAAAACGGGCAGGTGGGACGACTACCACTCCACCTTAACCATGTTATAATAGTCAGATCCGTATTGTGTCTTTAGGTACACAACATTGAAAGACTGGACTTGATTCTTGAAGATCCAATTTATTCAAAAGAAACTCCAAGTTTACAATATTAAACTCAATCAATAACCATACAGGATCTTTGACAGAAACTGCGATTATTTGTCTAATTTCTTTAGCCCACCACTCAACATGTCACCCATCGGATGATAACTGAAAGGCTGCCTTATGTTACGTTTACAATAAATAAGTGTTAAGCACGTACATTACATTCTCACTTAGCTTTGTCAAGATCCTAGCGTTCAAAGATTCAACCCGTCAGGAGCCTTGGCAGATCTTTGAGATCTACGTAACAAGGTTGGAGATTTCTTTGGCAACAAGCGTGGAGATGTCCCTGAATGATCAGAAACTGTAACTTTTTTTTTAATGGGATATTTAGATGTAAGAGAAATAGGAGTAGGCAAGGAAGTAGGAGTTTTTGGTTCTAACACTTCTACCGAGGGTGGGACATTATTTTTTAACTGATGATTTTCTATAGATTTCCGGTCAACAGAATATTTCGTTATATTTTCGGGGTTATTCGGGTTTTCCAAAATTTCCACAGCTGCCTTACTAGGAATATCAGGCCGAACATCTGTTTCTGGATACTGCAACAACGATGGTTTCAAGTGATCAGCATGAACATATCGCACTCTTTCCTCTGGAGTCACCACTAAATAAGAATTAATTCCAACTGCCTTCAACACCTTTGCTGTTATCCATTTCCTAAGCTGTGTTAAGTATAACATGACTGACTGATTATTCGAATACATTTTATTTTCTCGTCTTCTTATATTTTCACTTTCAATTACATATAGTCAGCTCTTCTTCTTTCTACCTTTCCTTTTAAATTTTCCGGATGAAACATTAAGTTTTTTTCTCGAGATCTGTTTAAACATCAATTCTGCTGGTGATTTCATAGTAACCGTACTTGGAGTATTCCTATAATTAAACCAAAAAGTTATCTAGCTTATGATCAATTGAATCGCATTTCTGATAGAAATCTCTGTCAAAAATGCCATTCTGCATATCCTTCTTACTTTTTAGTATCGACTTATACAACTCATCCTGTAAAAGTTCCTTCTTTAATGAGTTTTTAACCGTTGAAACTGATTTTTCCGCACTTCCGTTCGATTCCGGGTGATAAGGTGGGGTGTTACTTGTATTCCATTGGATCTACAAAACTTATCAAATTCTTCACTATTCAAAGGGGGTCCATTGTCCGCCGCATTTGTTCCTTTCATTCGAAAAATCTCTAACCATTTCGAAGTACTATCTATCACCAAAAAGAATTTATAACCTCCCAAGACATAAAAGTCAACGTGAATTCTTGAAAAAAAAAAAATTTCTCTCTTGGTCCAAGTGGATATGGTGACATTCTTTTCACGATTACTTAGAATTTGTCATGTTTGATATTGATTAACTAAACGCTCTATATTACCATTGATGTTTGGCCACCAAAAGTCACTTCTAGCTCTTAGCTTCATTCTTACCATTCCAGGATGACTCTCATGTAACATATCCAACAATTTGTCACTCAAAGATTCTGGCACAACAACTCGATTTCCCCAGGTTAAACATTCACATTCAACGCTATTAACTCATTTCTTCGTTGAAAATAAGGCTTTAAGTTAAGTTATCTTCATTGCAGTAAGATCATCCAGGTTTAACATGGTCAATAGCTTTATTTAAACATTAATTTTTCTTTGTCTCTCTATACAAATCAAATCAACTCGGCTGTGATGGGTATGTTATCTTCATATGTGAAAGCAAAAACTTGCTCCTCTAGTTTACATTCTTCAAACATCTCGGACAGTGGCATTCTTGATAGACAATCAACATTAGACATCTCACTAGCCTTCTTGTATTTAATCTCATAGTTATACGCAGATAACGTAATAGCCCATCTTTGTATCCTAGCATGAGCTAATGTAGGCAACCCATGTTTTCCCCCAAAAATGGTTTTAAATGGCTGGTGATCTGAGAATATTATAAATATCTTCCCATACAAAAACTTGTGAAATTTGGGAACTGCAGGCAAGGCTTCTGCACTTGAGAATAATTTCTTTCTGATGGAGACAACGTACAAGATGCAAACCGAATTGGTTTACGAACTCCATCTTCTAATAAGCTCAAAATTGCTCTCAAACCATAGGGACTAGCGTCTGAAGCAACTCCAACTATTAGCTCTTTATCAGGATCATAATATGTTAAAGTAACACAATGATTTGCACTTTTCAAATGCCGCCTGTTGAGACTTTACCCATTTAAATGGTTGACTTTCCCTTAATAAATCATTAAGTATCTGAACAGTGAAGTAAAAATTTAGAATAAAAATTCAACAGACCAAGAAAACTTCTGAGTTGGGTTAAATTAGTAGGGACAGGGGCATCAGTGATTTCTTTTACTTTTGATTTTAAAGGTTTTATACCTTGTTTATTCAAGGTATGACCCATAGAGAAATATAATAGTAGTAAACTACGAGAGACGTTTGTTTAATGTAACAATCTGGAAGTGTGTTTGTGCACATACCCGTAGCGTATTTCGCATGGTGTGGCAGATTATTGAACTAATTACTTCGATCGTTTCTGACAACTCGGTTTAATTTGTCTTTGTCAGCAACTTGCCCGAAAATGTTCTATCTTTTTTTAACACATACAAAATACAAAATTTGACAAATGATTAAATCCAAAGACCATCAATTAAAAACTGAATGCTCATCATCATAACTTAAAATTTCTTCTATTATTTATATTAGAGAAATGAGAAAACATTCTGTGATCATAAATATTAATCAATTTGTAGCAAAATCGCCCCAAGTACTCTATGTAAATAGTTAGATGGTAAATGGCGAGCGGTATATTGATGGTGTTTATATACTTGGAGCTTGCTATCTAAAATCTGTGGAAGAGGGTCTATTTGCAAGAGAGAGAAACAAACTAAGGAGGTGTACTAAATTATATTTTATTTCACATAAAACTCAAAAATCAATTAGCCAAATATCTCCCAATACTTTACATCCTTCTTTAAGTCTGTAAAATTAATACTTCTCATCCGTTCTATATTGTTATTATACGGACCACTGAAATATGCCTACTTAATACGAAACGCCCTATTCATACTATTTCTCAAAATAATATTTCTATTTATTTTACTACATCGAAATCATTCCTAATAACTACCCTTTACCTAGTCAAATAATTCCTTAAAATCTCTAAGTCCATTACTTATAAAAACCCAAAATAATTACCTATTTGTTTAACAACTAATTTATTCTCATAAAATCTTACAATAACTTCTACTTGTAAAATAAACTCCCTAATTCAAAATTCATTTCATGGACAATAAATTCTTTTAACGGCTTTCCCATATTCTAAGACAATTCTATTTCATGAACAAGTTTAATTTACGAAACATCCTATTTCCTTTTAATTAGTTTATTTAATCAGACAAATTCTAATATAAGTTTCCTTTTAACTAGTTTCCAATATTTTAAGAAAACAATTCTATTATGTCATCAAATTTCTTTTTAAAATTTCCTATTGCAGTTAATAGTTTCTTAGAACAAATTATATTTTCGGATTCCTATGCCTAGCTAATAAATCCAACTGTTTAATTCATAATTTCCAACTCAAAATTGAATATTGTTAAATGCATTGTAAGTACTCTTCATATTTTTGTTGCACATTTAAATGTCATTATATCTGAAGGTAATTAAAGTTATGCGATAATGTTTCCTTCATAAAACACTCAAGTTATTAATTTCGTTGTAATAAAGTTCCACCGTTAAATTAAAAATCAAAAGTTTTCTAGTAAAATTTCACACAAAGTCATGTTCATCAAAATAAATCTTGTCACTATAAAGTACTTACATTTTGTCCATAAAACACACGTAAAATTATTTAATTAACTACTCAAAATATTTAGCTTCACGCACATAATTGTTTGAACGAAATTTCAACTGTTATTACTTTCTCGATTTTCCGTAAATTTTCTAAGTTAAAACATACCCGAGGCCAAACCATAAAAGAAACTTTTCGCGAAACTGGGCAGACTTTACTTCAACTGGACTAGGCTGTTCTACAGATTTCAGGCAACCATCTTCAGATCACCGGGAGCTCTCTTCTGCAAGTTTTTTATATCAATTCGCTCTCCCCGAAAATTATTAGTAAATTACCCCCAAATCGTCAATATAGGCGGTCGTTAACTTAGGACTTCGAATTTCATTGGACGCCCTCATTGTTATTAAAAGAATGATGCAATTTCCTTGAATATTTTATCATTTTTGTAGCCCAAAAATCGACTAATTATGTCGTAATATACTGATTTATCGAGGTCGAAGACATTATTGGTTCAAGAATGCGATAAATAATCAAATTAATTAACATGCTGTCCTTGGCTAAGAAAAAGTTCATTGATCGGTTGATGTCATCACCTCGTTTTTATCAGTTTTTAAGAATTTAATTTAGATGACAACTTCCGGGTGTCGTAATAATACATTAGCGTTAATTGGTTTTATTTTTAATTTATTGGTACAGATTTAAAAATACCGGAATTAAATTTTGATTATTTGATAAAGTTTAATTTTTACTGTAACGACTTTGTAATTATCGGGTCAAACTTCTGGATCATCACATCCCTCCGCCCTTTAAAACCGAAATTATATTGAATAAGATAATTTCGGACAATTCTTATTCAATTGTCCCATTTTCACCATAAATTAGGTGCCTGCCTTGTAAAAGGTTCGGTCAGTGAACCCTCTGTGAGTTATGGGTTACTTTTCTCAAATTCAAAAATTTCACGATTATATTATCCGCGTATTTATCAGATCGTTCAACCTAATTATGTACGTGCTTTTCCATCCTAAATGTCACATTTCTCAAAAATATCTGCTATTTTTCAAAATTTTACTAAACAACAAAAGTAATACGAAATTAACTTTTCCTGTGTAATTTCGCAACGTCATGAACAAAATAATTATTAAAGATTAATTATAAATCTTTACTCAACACTAGATAAGTTTTTTTTTTTTTCTCCTCGCATCAAAAATTTTCCTTAATTTTCTCCATTAATACAATTTTCATTTAATATTTTCCTTCAAAATTGTTGATGCTAGAACGACACAAAACAAATTTCAATCTGACAAGATAATTATCCTTGCTTGTAGCAAAGTTTACTTGAAGCGGTGGTTACTCATTAGGCCTATATCGATTGGACCTATATTGCGGCCTTCCACTACGACTCATTGGTTGGTGGCCTGTAGTGTCGCTGTCAATCTCACAGTAGTAGGTATCATAGCTAGGATAGCTACGATCTGGATGCTGATGCTGCTCAAGGGTGGTCTCGATGGTTTGCTAGTTACACGTTACACTTACACCCTTTTTGACTTTTCACTTTTCACAACACTTCCTTCGTGGTTACTGGCTCTGGTTGACTACTGCTACCATGGTCTTCGTGTTTGCTCCTACTGGCTCATCGGAGTTTTACTAGGACAACACTGTCCAAATTTTCCATTTCAACATGGATACGTAGTGGCGGAACGAATTCGTCGTTCTCTTGGTACCTGTTATTTTCTGATGGCATGTTTCTAGTGTCTAACAAATCTTATACAATTATTTCCCTAATCACCTAAATTACGCCTTTAAATCAATGAATTCTTACATTCGATTCTAATTTTCTTATTCTTAAATTTTTATAGCTAACATCCTTCCTTATGTAATCTAAATTTTTCTCAATTCCTAGTTAGTTATACATAGATTAGACATACTCGGATTTTTCTACATTTTACAGCTTTTTCATTACATAATCCTTAAATCTAGCGGGCCATTTTATGTCCCGTGTCCTCGTACTTCTTCGTACTTCCGGTTCGTGTTCCTCGACCTCTTCTTCTTCCTTTTCATCTTCTTCTTCGGGATTTTCTTCATTTTCTTGAATTATATTTTCTTCCATTTCTCTACGCCTGACGGGTAATTCTTGTCCCCGTGCTAAAAATTCATCTTCTTCTTGCTCCCTTATTTCATCATTTACGCCATTATTTTCATTTTGATCGACGATTTCTTCATTCTCGTCTCTTGCCATTTCCCTATGGATTAGTGGAAATTCTATAATATCTTCTCCTCTGGGTAGAACCTCATTGTCCTCCTCTTCATCGGATTCACTATCTCCGTGATCTGGTGTAGGATTTATCATTCTATCCTCCAACCCTTTACATGGTTTGAGCCTTTCAGCATGTAAAATCTGCTCTTTCTTTCCATGCAACTCCTTTATTTTAAAGGTAACCGGTCCTAGCTGTTGAGTAATTCGACTCGGTCCTGACCATTTACAACGGAATTTTGGTGCTAAATTCCTCCCTGGTAAAACTGGATTCTTCACATAAACTAAATCCCCGACTTGGAATTCTTTCCTAGTCCGTTTTGCATTGTGTTTATCGCATCTTTTTTCAATAGAAACCTCTATGTTCCTCTGAGCTAACTCGTGGGCGTTCTGCATTCTGGTAACTAACTCTGTAGCATAGTTTTCGTCTATGTCGTATTTTACCGGCCCATGTGGCATCATTAGATGTACTGGAAGCTCCATATCTCTCCCGAACATTAAAAAGAATGGAGATTCTTGCGTCGCCTCATGCGGCAAATTCCTATACGCTAGAAGACAAAAGGGTAGCACTTCATCCCAACTATCATGGTGATCATCGACGTAATGACTTATCATCGTTTTTATGGTTTTGTGAAAACGTTCTATTATTCCATTGGCACTTGGGTGGTATGGTGTAGTCTTTAACTTTTTAATTCCAAGAATAGTGCAAATTTCAGTAAAGAGTTTACTGAGAAACTGTGTTCCACAATCGGTTAGTATTTCTCGTGGAACTCCGAAACGACATATAATCTTCTCGACGAAAGCTTTTGCAACTGTTTCCGCCTTGATGTCTGGTATTGGAATGCATTCTGGATATCTCGTCAAGTAATCTATACAGGTCAACATGTATCGATTTCCATTATTAGTTTTATTTAATGGTCCTACTATATCCATACTTATACGTCCCCACGGACTTTTTGGTACAAAGTTGTGTTGCCAAGTCACTGGTGGTTGGTAATTGGTCTTGTGTAAACTACATGATTTACATTTCTCCACGAAGTCCTTAACGTCTTTACCTATAGATGTCCAATAGAAATCCTTTTCTATTATTTCTTTTGTCTTCTTCTGACCAGGGTGTCCTGAATAAATTGCGTTGTGATAAATCCGCAAAATTTCTGGAATTATCTTCTTAGGAGCTAGTATTCTGTCAGTTCGCTGCCACTCTTCTCTTTGT
The DNA here is from genome assembly GCA_917834065.1 of Ceutorhynchus assimilis. Taxonomy (NCBI): domain Eukaryota; kingdom Metazoa; phylum Arthropoda; class Insecta; order Coleoptera; family Curculionidae; genus Ceutorhynchus; species Ceutorhynchus assimilis. The sequence goes on from OU892281.1 coordinate 15,960,532, forward strand.
TTATAGATAATGCCGTCGTCAATAAAATACGGGGAATTCTCATTATCCAAATTTTCCTTTATTCGGTCTATCGACTCATCTTCCTGTTGCAATTTCTGTATTTCTTCTTTTGTCCAAATTGCAGATGATACAGGTCTCAGCTCTTGTCCTCTAGTAACGACAGCTATCACGGGTGGTTCCCTTTCTTCTTTTTCATCAGTTTCTTCACGTAATCGAGTTAATGCATCTACATTGCTATTTAGATTCCCTTTTCTATACTGAATCGTAAAACTGTATTCCATAAGAAACATGGCCCACTTGGCTAGTCTTGAGCTCGCGTCTTTAATCGTCAATAAATATTTGAGAGGCCTATGGTCTGTCACAATAACGAAATGAGTACCAGTTAGATAGTTTCTGTAAGCTTTTACGGCAAAAACAATAGCTAAACATTCTCTTTCAATGGTGCTATATCGGCGTTCGGCATCATTCAGTGTTCTACTGGTATAGCATATAGGATGTTCTTTTCCTTCATATTCTTGCGTTAAAATAGCTGCAATTGCGGTCGCACTTGCATCCGTATTGACCATGAACTGTTTGCTGAAATCTGGGTACTTTAAAATAGGAGGTGTTATAAGTAGTTTCTTTAAGGTTTCGAAAGCACTCTCTTGTTCTGGTCCCCAAAGATATTTAATATTTTTCTTGGTTAAATACGTTAACGGCTGACTAATCTTCGCAAAATTAGGAACAAACTTTCTATAGAATCCACATAGTCCAAGAAAAGCTCTTATTTCTTTGACATTCTTGGGTGCCGGATAATTTTCTATTATTCTGGTTTTATCGGGGTGGGTTGTATATCCACCTTCGCATATGAGATGCCCTAGATACTCAATTTCTTTCTTCATAAAATGACATTTCGTCGGTTTCAACTTTAAATTACTTCCACGTAATTTTTCAAAAATGTGCCTCAATCGTTCTAAATGCGAGTCTACGTCTTTGGAAAATACAATTATGTCGTCTAGGTATACTAGACACTCCGTATACGTCAATTTTCCTAGGATATGATTCATCATACGGCTCCAAGTAGCCGGTGCATTCTTCAAACCCATTGCCATTCTCAAAAATTGGTAATGGTTATCAGGAGTAGAAAATGCTGTTTTCTCCTGGTCCTCTGGTTGTATGGGCACTTGGAAATAACCAGATGCCAAATCCATGGTAGAAAATAGGTGAGATCCCGCTAATTTTTCGATGGTCTCTTGTATATTGGGTAATGGGAAATAATCAGTTTTTGTTATGGTATTTAATTCCCGATAATCTATGACAAGCCTATACTGGATGTCTTCTCCAGGGTGTCTCTTCTTTTCTATAAGGATTGCAGGAAAACTCCATGGTGACTCACTTTCTACGATTACTCCGTCATCAAGTAATTTCTGGATTTCTTGCTTCATAACCTCTTGTCGATGATATGGTACTCTATATGGTCTCTTTATGATTGGCTGCACATCCTCTGTAATAATTCTATGTACGACCTCTGTTGTACAACTTAGTTTATCTTCTGGTGCTTTAAACACGTCAATAAACTCAAGAACAAGCTGCTTGAGTCTTTGTTCTTCACTCGATTTGGTATTGTCTAAATTTAACTTCTCCAAAATTTCCTTGACTCCCTTCTGGTCAATACTCCTTATTTGCAGAGTTTCTTCCTTCTTCTTGGCTTGCTCAATTTCCGCTTCGTATGCTCTAGCGATTACAGATCTACTTCTTAGAGTTAATTCTTTCTCTGTTATATTCAATAACCTTACTGGGACTACACTGTCCTTCTTACACAAAACACGTGCCACTAGCAATCCTGACAGAGCTTCCTCACATTGTTCGATAACTATGTGCTGAGCCTTAACCCTTGAAGCTCTGCGTAGAGTCGCTTGACACACTACTTGACTCATCGGCGGTATTATCACCTCCTCTCTCAGAGTCACCAGAAAACCATCTTGGTTTCTGAATTCCACGTCCTTCACTGGACCTTCATTAGAATTCCTTTCTAATGGACCCTCAAAATTCCTTCGGAATTTCCCTGGAAGTTCACTGCCCTTCCTCTCCAAAACTGGTGCTACTGGCCAGCCTGTCGAAACTTCATCACATTGTTTAATGTGTTGAGCCTTAGCCCTTGAAGTTCCGCGTAGGGTTCCATGGCACACTTCATCAATCATCGGCGGTTTAATAACCTTCTCTCCCAGAGACGCCGGAAAACCTTCATCCAACAAAATCTCGTCCCTCAACGGACCTTCATTAGAGTTTTTCTCTACTGGAAACAACAAAATCTCGTCCTTCACTGGACCTTCATTAAAGTTTTTCTCTAATGGAAACAACAAAATTTCGTCCTTCACTGGACCCCTAATAACTTCATCCTGTCGAAGTGGAATGGATCTATGGATTTTACTGGAACCGGCCGGTTTCCTTGATGACCTCGTAGCTTCTTTTTGAAAAGTTTTGGGCAGATGGGCGCCTGTAGCTCCTGAACGACTACCAATCGCAGGTGGACTACGATCTTCCGTTATTGGTAGTAACGGAAAATCTTCTCTTCTTAGATCATCTCTCACTTTAACACCATTTCTATTCTTCTCCAAGTTTTTCACATAATTTTTCAGCTCATCAAGCTTCATTTCCAAGTTTCTAACTTTGTTCATCCACTCTTTTTCTTCTTTCTGTATCGCATACTCAGCATCAATATTCTCATCATACATTTGGATTTGCTTCTCAAAAGCATACATACAGTTGTTCTGCCAATCTACTTTAATACCATATTGGCGCAGAAAATCTATTCCCAATAGTAAATCTGCCCTTAACGAATCTGTATTCACCACAATAAAATTGTGTCTCACAACGATGTCTCCTTCGAACATCACAGGTATATTTGCCATACCTCTTACAGGAATTTTATTGTCCTGTATATCCACCAAATTTACATCACATTTTTCTTTCTTGAACCCCTTGGCAATCTCGGGCTTAACTAGGGATACTACAGCGCCAGAATCTATTAAGGCTAGGTACGACTTATCATTAACCCTAATCCTTACTACATTACAACTTTCTGGGGTTCTCACCTTGGAGCATGTATATATCCCTACCCATTTCTCTTCATTTAATCCCAACTTGCCTCGTTGGCAGCCACGTCTCGGGGTTGATAGGGGGCTGCGTGCGAGTTTAAATTCTGCCTATTTCCCGATTGCTGGGAAAAAGCGCCGACTTCCGTGCGGCAATTCTTAGCAAAATGCCCTTCCTTGTGGCATCTGAAACAAACAAGCGTACCTCTGTTACCTTGTCTGTTCACGTCCTTTAGTTTTGGACAATTTGGTCTTACGTGACCTTCCTGGTTGCAATTGTAGCACACCATTTTTCTAGCTTGTGGCGTTTCTCGGTTCCAACGGTTCTGACGGCTTGGGCCTGCTGTCTTCTTTTTATTCATAATTCCGCGGCATTCGCGACTGTGTGGCTTCAGAAAATTTTCGATCGATTCTTCCCTCTCAGCTATTTCTAATGCTTCGTCCAAGGTTGCTGGATTTCCTGAGAGTACACGTTGTTTAATCGGCATCAACAATCCTAGGGTAAATTGAGTAGCAATGTCCCCGAGCAATTTCTCTTCCAGCAATTTATCTGTTGCTGGATTTCCGGTGAGTGTAGCGGTCCGGTGCCCCAATACCTTCAATCTAGTAAGGTACTGTCTACAAGCTTCACCTGTTCGTTGCTTGCATTCAATAAAATGTTTCATAGCGGTCCCTTTCACATAATGCCTGCCAAACTGAGTTTTTAAACTGTCCTTGAGTAGAGCCCAGCTTGTTGTGGTCTTCAGGGTTGGCTCTGACTCTATGTACTGCTTGGCTCGATATCTCAGTTTCAATCGAGCTACTGAAATTTTCTGTGTGTCTGTCCAGTCAGCTAAAATACTGGTTTCTTCTAGGACATTTAAAAATTCTTCAGCACTAGTAGTTCCATCATAGGTAGGTATGGAATCTAATCCTATAAAAAGGTTAGGCATGGTGGTGTTGAATTGTGGTACGGGGCTCGAAGGGTTGGACATTTTTTACGTCGCTTGATTAATCTCAACTCAAATTTAACTAAAAAAATTTACAGTTTCTCTCAATTCAAAAATTATTTTTAGCCCTACCGATGCTTTCACAATACAATTAAAATAACCTCTTAGTTGCTCTCAATGTACAAATAATAGACAACCCCACACAACTGACACCAATGTAGCAAAATCGCCCCAAGTACTCTATGTAAATAGTTAGATGGTAAATGGCGAGCGGTATATTGATGGTGTTTATATACTTGGAGCTTGCTATCTAAAATCTGTGGAAGAGGGTCTATTTGCAAGAGAGAGAAACAAACTAAGGAGGTGTACTAAATTATATTTTATTTCACATAAAACTCAAAAATCAATTAGCCAAATATCTCCCAATACTTTACATCCTTCTTTAAGTCTGTAAAATTAATACTTCTCATCCGTTCTATATTGTTATTATACGGACCACTGAAATATGCCTACTTAATACGAAACGCCCTATTCATACTATTTCTCAAAATAATATTTCTATTTATTTTACTACATCGAAATCATTCCTAATAACTACCCTTTACCTAGTCAAATAATTCCTTAAAATCTCTAAGTCCATTACTTATAAAAACCCAAAATAATTACCTATTTGTTTAACAACTAATTTATTCTCATAAAATCTTACAATAACTTCTACTTGTAAAATAAACTCCCTAATTCAAAATTCATTTCATGGACAATAAATTCTTTTAACGGCTTTCCCATATTCTAAGACAATTCTATTTCATGAACAAGTTTAATTTACGAAACATCCTATTTCCTTTTAATTAGTTTATTTAATCAGACAAATTCTAATATAAGTTTCCTTTTAACTAGTTTCCAATATTTTAAGAAAACAATTCTATTATGTCATCAAATTTCTTTTTAAAATTTCCTATTGCAGTTAATAGTTTCTTAGAACAAATTATATTTTCGGATTCCTATGCCTAGCTAATAAATCCAACTGTTTAATTCATAATTTCCAACTCAAAATTGAATATTGTTAAATGCATTGTAAGTACTCTTCATATTTTTGTTGCACATTTAAATGTCATTATATCTGAAGGTAATTAAAGTTATGCGATAATGTTTCCTTCATAAAACACTCAAGTTATTAATTTCGTTGTAATAAAGTTCCACCGTTAAATTAAAAATCAAAAGTTTTCTAGTAAAATTTCACACAAAGTCATGTTCATCAAAATAAATCTTGTCACTATAAAGTACTTACATTTTGTCCATAAAACACACGTAAAATTATTTAATTAACTACTCAAAATATTTAGCTTCACGCACATAATTGTTTGAACGAAATTTCAACTGTTATTACTTTCTCGATTTTCCGTAAATTTTCTAAGTTAAAACATACCCGAGGCCAAACCATAAAAGAAACTTTTCGCGAAACTGGGCAGACTTTACTTCAACTGGACTAGGCTGTTCTACAGATTTCAGGCAACCATCTTCAGATCACCGGGAGCTCTCTTCTGCAAGTTTTTTATATCAATTCGCTCTCCCCGAAAATTATTAGTAAATTACCCCCAAATCGTCAATATAGGCGGTCGTTAACTTAGGACTTCGAATTTCATTGGACGCCCTCATTGTTATTAAAAGAATGATGCAATTTCCTTGAATATTTTATCATTTTTGTAGCCCAAAAATCGACTAATTATGTCGTAATATACTGATTTATCGAGGTCGAAGACATTATTGGTTCAAGAATGCGATAAATAATCAAATTAATTAACATGCTGTCCTTGGCTAAGAAAAAGTTCATTGATCGGTTGATGTCATCACCTCGTTTTTATCAGTTTTTAAGAATTTAATTTAGATGACAACTTCCGGGTGTCGTAATAATACATTAGCGTTAATTGGTTTTATTTTTAATTTATTGGTACAGATTTAAAAATACCGGAATTAAATTTTGATTATTTGATAAAGTTTAATTTTTACTGTAACGACTTTGTAATTATCGGGTCAAACTTCTGGATCATCACAAATTAGACAAAACCGATACCAATAATAGTGTGTTTTCGAATTTGCGATGATGCGAGATGCAGTAAAAAGGTAAACACAAAGCTTATAATACAAACATTTTTACTTACTGTATATTTATAAAATTGGAATAAAAAAATAAGTTTTTCTCCGAATGACAGTAAAAGCGACCTATTAATGACACTTGACAGAATCAAAAGTTGTATTTTTACTGCCTAGGCAGTAAAAGTGGACTTTTACTGCCTAGGCATTAAAAGTGACAGTGTCACAACGTTCCAGGTAATAATTCCACTCAATTTGGTTGTTGAAATTGATGGTGACAATGACAATTGTCAAAATAATTTAATTATTTGGATAATTATAATGAATGAAATGAATATAAAAAAGATGTCCATTGTGTGAATTTGAACATTCGGAGAAAAAATTATATGTTTTACATGGCAGAAAAGCAGATTTAATGCCTCGGCTGGTTTCCTAGCCTCGGCTATGCCTCGGCTATGAAACACCAGCCGCGGCATTAAATCTTGTACTTTTCTGCCTAGTAAAAGAAATAACTATTGTTTGAAGATATCTCAATTTTTGTTTTGTTCAATTACCTCCACAGATTAACCCATCCTATGTTTAAATGTAACATAAAGTCTCTTTTTTTAAAAACATATTAACAAGCCAAAGTTTTATCAAAAATTCATAGGAAATTAAATGAAAGAACACTAACACAGATCAAACGGCTAACTGATGACAAACACATTGACAAATTATATTCACCATTCACAGTTCACAGATGACATTTGCTTGTGGCTTGGTATACTAGCGCCGCATAGCTTTGGCAGTCATGAAGCTCCACACGTATTATTTTCGAGACAGCTCCGAACGAACATTTTACATGGAAGTTTCCTATCTTTAGGACGGGTTAATCTGTGATTACCTCCTTGACTCCCTTAAGGAATCTCATTGCACCTAATTTGGATTTTTTAAATTAAGTTCTGTTATCGTTCTAAATAGTTGCTCGGTAAATTTTAGCAAGTTTTTTCAACAAATGTATTGCTTTGCAATTAACTGTTTTGAGCGTTTACAGTACTTTATTTTTAATAAATCCTAAATAATATCAAAGTTAATAATTTAATTATTCAAAAACGCCGCCTTCTCACTGTCGGTAAAGAAGAAACCTGCATTCAAACAATGTTCACTCTTTTATTGCTTTCCGTAGCCCCCAGGGGCGCTAACGTCGACATTGTGCCAGTTAAGTACAGGGGAATGACTTCTCTTTCTCTATGACCTAAAAACTTTATTCCTGACATAAAGAATTCACTTTTGTCTAAGTTTAACTTGATGTTGTGTTTTTCAAATCGTTGCAAGACTATGTCTACATTCTCAATGCATTGTGATTTATTTTTTACACAATCATCCAGATAAACTCCTACAAACTCTACATAGACCTTTCAAAATTTGTTCTATAGTTGACTGAAATATAGCTGGGCTACTTGATATCCCATAGGGCAGTCTAGTGTAGGTATTTGAATAATCCAAAATGAGTGGTAATTGTTAGTAACTCTTGACTTTGCTTATCAACTAACAACTGAAGGTAAGCATTGGAGAGATCCAATACAATAAACATACATCCACTCGATACTGAGAAAAACAAGTCATCTAGAATTAGAAGGGGGTAGTGATCCATTTTTAAAATCGGATTACCAGTTTTCTTGAAATTCCCACAAATTCTGATGCTATTGTTCTTTTTTGCCACCACAACTATAGGACTAGCTATATCAACCCTCTGACACTAAACTTTCTAGTTCCTGTTTTACTTTTTCTCGTAAAGAATAGGGCAGAGAATAAGCCTAATGAAAAATCTTGTTTGAATTTTCTTTAACTACCAAATTAGCTTCAAAACCTAAAATATGACTTTTTCTATCCTTATTAAAAACATTTGGATAAGACTTCTCAAATTTTTCCAATGTAGTCTGAATTTCCATATGACTTAGAATAGAATTCGACTCATTCCTTAACAAATTTAGACTATTTAAGGAGCTTTTGACTGATAATGGTTTAATTTTTAACATAGCCTGACATCCTGTATGCATAAGTTCTGACCATCAAGGACATTTCCCCCGCTACCTAGGTTTGAACTTACCGACTGACTCCCTGACTTAATATCTGACACCTGACTATCGCTCATTTTTGATTGGCTCTGACAAGCTGACTCAGTTTCAAGACCAGAACCTTGACTTATTGGAATTGACCAACCATGACTAATATTAGTGACATTTGGAAATGAGCTAAAAAACTTACAATAATATTATTTTTCCTTTGCCTTAGATTCTAAGCTAAAATTTTCGACATTTTGACTAAAATTAAGCATTGACCTCCAAGCTGGCTTTTAAGCTTGTCTAACCAATTTCTACCCAATAATGGTTTGAAAGATTTACGAGTTTTGACTAAATTTAGTGGTAAAAAATCAATATTTTCATTATTTGACTTGACTTTGAAAATAATTTTACCCCTGACTAACAATTTATCCCCTGACACAGTATTTATTGATAAATTGCTAGTAGATAATGCTAAATGACCAAAATACTTTTCATAATCTTGTTGAGAAAATCACACCATCTATCTCGATGTTTTTGTTTTCGACACTAACCTGAACGACTACACAGTCACATGAAATTCTATTTTCCTACGTGCGTGCGGAAAACTCGTATTCACGCATTGATTTGCGTGCGGAAAGTACCACTTTTCCGAACTGCCTTAGTGAAAAAAAATTTACCGCACAGCGTGCGCGAAAAATGTTTTTCACGCACGCTGTGCCCGAGAAAAGATTTTCACGCACTGATTTTTATTTTTTTTTTCAATTTTTCTCTTCATGTCATGCTTCTGCAAAACTTTAGATTTTTTTGAAATTCCTCCACCGTTTTTTCTCTTCAAGATAGCATTTTTTAATGGTGGCCTTATTAAGAGCATAGTGATCCAAATAAGACCAATGGTAAGCGTCTTTGTTTTACTCAAAAATTACCACTTTAATAAAAAAACAAAAAATTGGTGTTAATATTCAAGTAATAGAAGCGAAACTCACATATAAGCTCGTGATTTTTGATGGGTTTGATGGATAATGTTAGGAAAAAATAATACTCCTTAACGTGGCCTTATTTGGGACAGGTACCTTAGTAGAAGTTCTAATTCCACAGCTAATGTTCCACCTTGTGTAAAATCAATGAATTACTTGATCTCATTAAATCTATACTTTACAAGGAAAAGAAAATTTTAAATCGACAGTTGGAGAAGAAAGTTTTAAGAAATTTAAAGGGGCGACAGGGTAAGAGTTCGTAATTTTTCGAAGAAAAATACAAAATGGGAATATGGTCACATTGCAGAAAGAAAGGGGCTATTACATTATTTAATAAAACTGGATGATGGTCGTATATGGCGTAGATATACGTTGACCATATTGCAATCACACAAGTACCCAAAAACACGATTAATGATCCTGCAGTTCATTGGAAGAGGATGTAGATGGAGCCATCCAAAATACCAATAATAATATTCACTCGACCATATAAGAAGTAACAGATGAAGACATTCAAACCACTCTACAAGAAAAGTCTGATGAAGACATTCAGAGTACTAGCAATACTATACAAGAAGAATCTAACAATAAAAAAAAGGATGATGTTACTGAGGAAAGGAAAACACAAGATCAGAATTCATCTATCCTACAAAACACCATGACTTTTAGATCTAAACGCAAAATTAAGCCAGTTCAGAAAATGAATTTATAATGAAAATTTACTAGGGACGACTATTATGTCTTCAGCATCTGGTATTTTTGTACCGTTTACCTTTACCATATAACTGGTAAAGGTAGAGTTTGAAGTGCTGTCATTTTGTATAGTCAGTTTGTCATAATTGTTGAAAATATAGAGTTAATTGACTTGAAAAGTAAAGCATTATTACCGACATACTTATTAAGCCCTAATACGAATTTTATTGTTTTATTTTACTGCATATTTTCCTTTGCTTTATTAAAGCATAGGAATAATAAATACAGGAAGTAGTACTGTTTTAACGCCTCCATAGATATTGGCAAAAGCAAAAATCGTTTGGGTGTGGCCTTCTTGATAAAATCTTTGTTGTGTCAGAGTGTGAATTCGTTCCACAAATGTTTCAATATAATAAAATAAAATTATCACGCGAAGGTGGGGCCTGTAGCAACTATGCGTCGTTTCCTTGAAAGAGCAATGGGTACCCAAAGCCAAGTCACGTTTAATCTCTTTGGGTTCCTTTCTTTGTTAAGTCTCTTGAGTGTGCAATTTATTTTCGCAGAAAACTGTCAGATACTTGGTTAAATCAAGATTAATTCATACAATATAATCAATTCTCTGACATTTCAAAATAATCACAAAACATCATCAATTATACAGGTTCTAGTGCAATATCCGGCCTTGTAAATAAAAATTAATAATTAACAAAGTCTATTTTTAAAGTTAACCATCTCGGAAAGAGTTGCGAAACGACAAAACATGATGCTGATGATCGACGACAACCCAGAATACATTATGCATCTTTGTATTCAATTCAATTGAATGGATTCTCGATTTCTCTTTTGTAATAGATACCGATCTTGAAGAAAAAAAAAATGGTTCCTATTATGTGAATTTATGGGCAAAAAGTACCACATACAATCTAATTTATTGGAACCCCATGAGAACCATAATGATTTTATTAAATCGTGTCCAATTGATTGATTGCATGTACATGTTGTATACACGTAATGGGTTATTGAATTGAGGTCGTAGTAAAAGCATTACAATTCCAAAATTTACAAACAATAAGTACTTTGTTTCAGTTTTCTATGTTTTTGCTTTATATGGTACAATCCTCAATAATTGCAGTACTTAAGAGGTAAGTGAATAATGAACATTTACAAACCATCAATAATATCTTAAACTCAAATGAATCTTCATCAACGCCGTCAGATAATGACGTGACTCTAGCTGACACATCCAACACAATAACCAACTTTTTTTTTGTGTTTGTGTCAAATGAACCCTCCCTGTCGAACCATCAAGCAATAAGGTTCGACCTAAAGGCAGCAATAATTCCTGGAGACAATTTAAGATGTAGAGTCACGTATAAAATATCTGCAAAGGAAGCAGTGCTGAGCGGCTGGAAAGCCGAAACGATTCCCCCCACAATCTACAATCTACAATCTGAATGAATCTTTTAATTAAATAATTAAAACAATAATTTTGTTGTTGCAACACATCCCTCATTAATATTTATGAAGTATCTGATCAATTGCGATGATTTGTCAAGGTTTAATATTTTTTGTATTAGGTAATCAGTTTCATTTTGATCTTCAATTGGTCATTTTTGATGGATCTGATATTTTACAAGGATTTAGAAGTGTCGCAAAATCCGTTGCAAAATCCTGAAAAACAAAAGGAAATAACTATAAATACAAAGAATCATCGTAACCCAAATTAGCTTAGACAATGGACTAAGAAGGGCCAATGTTGTTGTTTATCATGCTTTATGATTTTAATTAAAAGTATCGAGGATACTCAAAAGTCATTGCCAATGCAGTATTTTGTTTTTTAAATCCAAAATGCAATTAATTTAATACTTTTTTATTTTTCAATTATTGTGTATTCGTCTCGCGGAGGACTTTTGTTGGGTCATTGTTCTGAGAAGTTGGCGACGAAGTCGTTCGAATCCGATTGTATTTGGCAATTAAATATTTATTTTTACCTAATTTGATTCAATAGAACGTACACATTTTTACTTCCTAAACTGAATTTATAACAAAATCGTGACAGAAAGTGGTTCAGTCAGTTATGTCATACAATAATTACAGTCATTTTGTAAGCCTACTGGCTAAACTTGTGCAAAAGCTGCTTTATACCCACTCGTTCTTTTTGATTAAATTTATTCTATAGTCGTGATTTTATTTAACTTAGAAGTATGAAACAATTTGGATTATTCTAAATTCCTTTTTTTAAGGATACGGTTCAGCAAGGGGCAAACCACCTAGGAATTCTTTGCCAAAACTGTGGGGAATTTAGAGGAACTTGTGGGGAATTGGAAGGAATTTATGGGAAATTTGGAGGAATTTGCGGGTAGTTCGTGTGATATAGTTATTTATGTATCAAGGGAATTATGATATAGTTATTTATGTATCAAGGGAATTATACCTTTTGGTGTAACAAATGGAGTTGCTTGCTTTCAAAGGGTACCTAATTGACTTAATAATTTCAGAAGAAAAATTGACAGGCGTTTATGCTTATTTGGATAATGTAACCGTGTGTGACCAAAATCAAGAGAAATGATCAAAATTTGAAGAAATTTCTAGAAGCCGTCAGAAAACGTGACACTGAATCAAAATAAATGTTCATATACTCAAAAATCAATCAATATCTGGCTGCACTATAGAAAACAGATACATGAAACCCGATTCGGGCAGACTTTCGCCACTTTTGAACTTACCGGTACCCAAGAACACAAGTGAACTTCAGAGAGTAGGTAGGTACTAAGAATATTCTCCCATCATTCTAAATGGATACAGAATTTTTCGAACAAAATCAAAAGTCTCGTCAGCTGTAAGTATTTTCGTTTACTAAAAAATCAAATCCTGGATTTTGGAACGATAAAGACAGACATTGACTAAAAGTTAAATAGAAATTAATGTTCAAACTACATTTTAGTGCTAAAAATTAAAATGTCTAGTGCTAATAAAATTACATATTTCATAAACTATTGCAAAACTATGATCCAATAAACCTAAACCATATCGCAACAACAGCCTATTAATCATAGAAACTACCTGTTTACCAATCGTCGTAATAAGCGGTATTGATTTTGACCTATAGCTCATAGAAAAACACAACAACTACAAAGTGAAATTAAATAGTGCAGAGGAAAAAAGAAAACGACACAAAATAAAATCAAGACAACAAGAAAAAATCTACATAAACAATGAAAATGGCAGAAGAAAGCAGAATTGGGGAAAATGTGGGGACACTAAAAACTAATAATTGGCAAAGAAGATTGAGAAACTCTAAATATTTGCAAAAGACGGAAAAACCGATGACAAAGTCAGGGAAAGAAGAAAAAAAATTAGAAAAATGTCAACCCAACAATATAAAAAAATGCTCACAATTTATACTAAAAATAAATTGACAAATTATTGTGAAGCCGCATAAAATTACATTTTATGTCCTTACAATAATGTCTCAAAATTAGTCGGATCGTGTGAATCGGAGCAACGAAATTATTTAGAATTAGTAGGTAGTACCTACCTACCCATGTTGATTGTTTTCAAGAAATTTTACCCATGCTTGGGTTGCTTACCGAAGCAAAATATATTTTATGGGAAACAGTATAGTTGGCCTGCAATAATTTTCATGTTTTATTGAAAGTCATTTATTTTTGAATCAAATTTGTAAATACATGACTGTTTACTAACGAGCCGTGATGAAACAGTCTTCTCATCTCAAGATGATGAGTAATATTGAAATACCAAAGCGAATTTTCGCGACAAAATTGACCTTTACCAGTGTAAACTTGTAATGGGTTAGTTTATTATAATATTATTAATATTCCAATGAGAATTCTTTTTGACATTATAAAGCTTCTGAGCTATTGAACACATTCTTGGTTTTGAAATTAGCAATTTTTTCCAGTTCTACTTGGATCGTTTATTTTGCATTGTCTGGTATGGTTTATTTGATTTTTTTATAACGGACAGCTGGTTACTGTGGCAAGCTGCCAATATTAACCTACTTTCACTTGCCATGTTTTAAAAGTAACCGACACCGCGATATACGCTTTACTATTTGCTACTTGCTTTAAATTTTGGTCCACTAATATTTATTATATGTATATCTACTATCATAAAAGTACAGTTTTGTTAATAAAATAAGCAGGACACGTTAGAATAGTGTTATCAATGCTCCAAATAGTGGAAACAAAAAGTTGTAGAATCTTGGATTTTGATCTTTTTGAATAGGTAGGTATTATCTATTCACAATCCGATATCCAAAGGTAAAAGGTAAAATTTATCACCTTTCAGTGCTATTTGATAGGGAAAGGTGATGAATTTACCTTTAACTTTGGACTACGGATTGTGAATAGGATATATATACCTAACAGTTTCATTTATAAATTTACTCTAAAGAAAGGTTTATGAATTCCTTAAAACGCGTCAAATGATGACGTATAAGGGATATGAGCATCTTATACCAATCAAATTTAAGAAGACTCCATCGACAAAGTACGAACAGCTGCTGTTCTAGTGGCCACTGACAAAGCTTTGATTGCGCTGTTGCCAGTTGTGGCTAAATGTAGTGCGTCGTGGGAAAAAAAAATTAAAACTGATCAAAAATATCAAAATTCAAGTTGTAACATAGTGCGGATAAATTCCATGTTTTTTCTTTTTTATTTATTTTCTCAAGAAGGACCCTAAGTAAGGGTGCAGAAAATTCTATTATGAGTTATGCCAATTTCAGAAATTATTGAAAGAGCCTATTCAATCGATGACGTCAATATTTTTGGATTTACCTCATGGCTCATCATTATGCTCATCTACGACAAACTATTTTGTCTTCGTGACTATGTTCCATATGAACTACAATAAATTTAATGAGTTCCTATTAGTTCGACAACAAATTCCAAATGTTACAGTATGATTTCGCAAGAAGTAGTGTATAGATCCGGATCGGTATGACTCGTTAAGAAAGGATATAGGGCGTTGAATTGTTGCTAGTTTACGCAATTAGACTAATTATTGTTTTAAATTGTTTTTATTGCAATGGAATTTGTGGTAGGTATATCATTTAGATAGGATCGTAACTAATTGTTTTGGTATTTGGAGTAAATTTAACAGCAATTTTTGTGTTGCTTTTTTTTATAAGCAGGAATAAGCGAGCAATTAAGAGGCCTTTGAAGTTAAAGATTCTCATTTTAATTTTTTCTATCATATCAATTTCAACATTAACATAGTCAATCCCACGAGTCTATGTAGCTCAGATTTCAAAACTGCCTACAAAGAAATTAATTCAGCTTGTAATTTTTCCAACCAGAATAAGAAGAAATTCGCTACTTGATCTGCTATTAGTGTGTGACTAGAGGCTTGTTTTTGGACTAAGTGTCCATGTAGTCATAACATCCAAATCCAGGTTACTCCAGAACCAACAAGTAAATTATATAAGAGCAGATTTTGGTCCGAAGACTATGAAGTTATTAAACACATCTACATCAAGAACTCTTCAATATCACTGCTAACTATGAATGGGTCAAGGGCATTATGTCATCCACAGCTCTTTCATTTCATTCAAACTGAAGATTCTCAATCCTTAGAATCCTTGGCTAACATAAGAATTTTTTAAACACAGAAAGCGACAACTCTAACAGTGACAATGTGATCTACAGGAACCAAAATAGCTTCCTCAAAACCAAGATAAAACAGTCTAGAAGGAAATATGAACAATAATTGCTAGCCTCTTCTGATAAGCAGTTTCCTTCCTACTTAAACAGGTCTCTTGGTTCAAGACTTACACATTTCTCACTTAGGAAAGTAAGCACCAACTGCAAACCTAATGATGAGAAAGAAGTTTTCAATTTGTTTGCCGAACAGTTTCAGAGTGTTTTTACAAGAGAAGATCTAAGCCATATGCCCAACTTGGATTCTTATACATTCTGTGATAATTCACTGAAAATTGCAACTTTTACATCTGAGAAATTGGAAACTGCACTCACTGAAATACTTGCCATTTTCCTGAATAAGTGTGCTGCAGTTCTTTCACATCCCCTCTCAGCCACGATGAAAACTCTTCTCAGGCAAATTACCAAGGCAATGGAAGAGTGTAATTGTAGAGCCTATTCACAAGAAAGTAACCTGTGAACTATAGGTCCATTAACTTAACAAGTACCCTTTGCAAATGCATGGAGGAAGTCCTGGTATCTGAGATGACTGGAGATGAAATGATCCACCCTTCCCAACATGGGTTTCTCTCTGGACACGAACTTGCTTACTACGGTCCATGACTCTGGCCAGTCTGTTGATGTATTTTACCTGGATTTAGAAAAGGCTTTTGACAAGGTACCATTTTGGACGGCTTTTCCATAAACTCCATCACTATGGTATAAGAGAACTTCTACTCAATTTAAACCAAGATTTTCTGCAGGATCAACCAGTTCTGAGATAGGACCCATGAATTCAAATTCCTGTGAAGTTTTCAGTGGTGTTCCCCAAGGTTTAGTTTTGCCAAATGGATTGAGGAGTCAGAGGTCGTCATTTGCCGATGATACTTGTTGTTATAGTAATTTTGTTACGCAGATTGGGGACATAGATGCCATCAAAGAGTGGACAACCACCTGGCAAATGCCACTGGATGACTTCATTTGTCCAGATATGCAAAAGCAACCTCAGGATGCAATACTATTGGGTCTATAGGTAATTGTGTTGCTGAACAACATAATTTGGGAATTATTGTCATTGGAGATATGATGTGGGTCAAGTCAAACTCCATCATTCAAGATCCTGGAATAGAAAAAAAAATGCGCAACTTGCAACTTTCTTCAAATTTTTAACAATAGTGTGGATATTGTCTGCTTGGGAGGAAAAGTTGAATATTCCCGGATGTCCGTAGAATAGATATTTCCATTAGTAGGTAATGGATATTTCCTTATAAGCTGAAAGAAAATATTGACATTTGGTTTCAAAAATGATGTCAATATTTTTCGGAAAGAAATACGTATCTCAAAATACTCTCTTATTGAAATTCCTAAATATAAGTAGGTACAAAAATAATCCTCGTATCGTCGTAACCCATCCACCAACCAGTATACCCATCATCAATTTACATCATGATTAACAGTACCCATCGTAGATGCTATTTACGACGATGAATGACGGCAACAAAACAATATAATCCTCGGCTCGTTCGTAATAATTAATGTTATATAAAATTTATACGTAACGGTTTCTAAGCAATATAAAAGTTGCGGTGTTTGTAACGTCTTTACAGGTTGATTGTATGTAGGCTTCTTTGGTTTAAGGAATTTGTCAATTTAATAGCAATCAATTCTTGCTGATTTTTAATAGAATTCAAGGTCAATATTCTAGAAAGTAATACATAATTCTTTCAAACTAACCAAGAAACTCATTAAAATTCTTGTGACCTTATTAAGTATGGATTTCGCTTTCCTTTTAATATTATTTTATGTAGTAGAATAAGATTTCTTGATTTTCTCGTATAATTACGCTATGGAATCTGGGTTGTTTGTTTTGTTTTTTACAATCTATCCAAGAATAATTGTATTGCATGTTCCAGCTCACATATGGTTAATAGAGAAGATTGTCCAGAAAGAATAACAACAGTGTTGTTGATAACTGGAGCAATCTAACTGGTGGGAAATAAGTACCAGAAAATAAATTCCAATTAAAGATGAGTGTATTGAGAAAATACGTCTACCTAGTTTTCCTTGTTAGGTAGACATAGATATACTTCCACTATAATTCTTGTCTGCGCCTTCTTCTAGCCTTTTTTTTCTCATAGGCAGTACTATTAGTATAGTCCGTTTCCGAGCCATTCGTCGAAACGTCCTTACGCTTTGCATACAAATGAGAAACTTGTCTATCGGTACTAAAACAATCAAATTATTTTATTGTGTACTAAGGTCTATTCTGGATCCATTTTTGTCCAAATCACTTATCAAAAATCGCGATTTTTCTCAATTCCAAACTGCTATAATAAATTCTCATCAATCTCATCCATATACAAATAAACCATAGAAGTATATATTTACAATTTCTTTTTTCCCAAGTAGGTAGGTATAGGAAGCTGCTAATAGATGATTTTATTGTCTTGATGATTAATGATTAATTATGCAATTATTTTTTAATAAATTCAATTTTCTCCTAACGTAATTAGCATAGAAAAAAAATACACCAACTTTCCAAACTAATAAAAGAAGATACAATAATTTCAAATAAATTATAAAGAAAGTTTCACTTACTCAATTGCTTATTCTATTCCAACATTTAAAAAAAAAACACTAAAAACTCTTCATTTTTCCCCAACTATTATTGCCAACCACAGCTGTGACTGTGACTTTTCCAAAAATTTCGCGTTTTTATTATTGTTGCTCCATACCGTTCGTGAAAAATTGATTAGCAATCGCGCGTTATCAGCCAAGAACTGTCAGCTGAAGAAACTGAAGAACTTAAAATCCGTTCACTTTTTGGCGCGGGTTCGCATGCGCACCGAGTGGGTGAATGTCTTGAAAAAGTACTCCGCCTTTATACGTCGAAGACCTCGAAGATTGCGGATATTCCTGCAAGAATTAGACGAGCGAAGAAATAACAATTTTATCTATACGAGCGTACGGAAAAGTAAACTTTTTCGTACACTTTTTGATACGGAAATAGATACTTTTCGGTACGGTTATATGTACATAGTACTACCTACTTTACAGCAGGTAGGCAAGAAACTACTTCACAGTGAATGTCCTGGAAGGTGCTACTTTGCAGCAGGTGTTTTGGTGAAAAAATGTCGGTAAAGCACTTGTTAATTTTGAATGAATAACTATTGTAGAAATTTGCTAGAATAAATAAATTTCAACAATAGTTATGGAAAGACAGAAGCCTTCTTTGAAGACATAACCACAGCATTATGATAAATTGTATGCTAAATACTCCAACTTGATGAATAAATGAAGACCACAGGAGATGGACTAAAACTAGATAGACGTCTGAGTGAATAAACTAGACTCAATTAGTGGGAAAATTCGAATCAATGGTACTGTAGTTTAAGACTTTACTTTAACAAAATAGGTAACTACCGCAAAATCTCTAAGTTGATGGATGGTTGTATATGGCAACAGAAGTTTCTAAGAAGAAGTTGTAGATATGGGACATCTTGAGAAATCTGTCTTCTCGAGGTGTTTTCAGTATTAGAAGGTTTCAAACATCTAAATTCAGAATAATGTACATATCTAACAAGTTTACCAATTTTGAGCATAATGTAGATATTGGTCTTCTTCTACTACCATTTGTTGCGAAGGTACCTACTTTTCATTTGATGATAACAAAATTTGATGTAAAGTGCAAAAGAGTAATCAAATAGCATGTAATGCTTCATTGAGGACAATGCCTAGTCTTAAATCCAGAGCCTAACTGAAGCTTTACCAAATAATTCTGTTACATTTTTCCAGAGGTTCACCTTTGGGATTATAAGACATTGATCGACTTTATTGTGTCAATAGTTTTCAGGGTTCTGTAGACATATGAACCTAGACTCCATTTATTATCAATTTTTTATCCATCTTAAGGTATACCTACAGTTTACAACTTTTTGAGTCGAACACCCGCTCGTCTATATAAAATAAAGGTTCTTTTGGCAAAACTCCAAAAAGTTTAGCGTTGCCGAAGATTGAGCGCGCTGACGTCACCGTTGCAGAAAGAAGAAAACGGTACCGGTTGTGTTCAAACAGAATGCTGGGAAGTGGTACCGCGATGGTACCCTAAAGCATAGGCAACCAGTTTCTCGACTTAAACTATGGTTCCCTTATCCACTACTGGTATAATGTTGCATTCCAGAAAGTCACATTTGGATTTCAAATCAAACAATCTTTTTCCTATAATATTTTTCTGAAAATAAAAAAAACTTACCCATATTGATTTTTGAGTTTTCCAAAGAACCACTGGTATGATTAGTTTAAGTAAAATTGAAAATCAATTGATTCAGTCTAGGTAAATACTTAAAGCTTGACTCTCTGTTTGTGATCTACATATCTATAGATAGATAGATAGATTTTGGCTCTAATCATAAAATAGAGATTACGTGCTACAAATTTTGCCCCTCGAGGATTCCAACAATGGAAAAATAGCCTTGAAGAGTACCGTAAAGGGGGTAAGGAATGTTTCTTTTTTTTAAGTTTCTGAAGCCATTGTGTGACAATAATACTAAAAAGTAGGTACCTATCTAAGAATCTGGAAACCAAGAAAATTGGATACTATGTAAAATAATAGTTATTTATCTACAAGCGTTTGGTTATGACATTTTTATATAACCATTTTTCTAGTATTTGAGTTATGTCAGGAGACTCATAACACAACTAGTGGTGTTATAGACTAGGTTATGAATTCATAACACAACTAGTGGTGTTATGGACGAGGTTATGAGTCTATAACACAACTATTTTTGGTGATATGACAAATGTCAAAGGTAAACCTGTAAAGGTAAAATGAAGGTAGACAACTATTAATGAACGAAAATAATCGGGAAAATATTCTTATTTTTCGCTTTGTAGATAAAACGTTGTACATCACACGTGCGTTTAAACATGACTACAAAACTCGTGTGATTAGAAAGACTCGGTCTACGACCTCGTCGTTCTAATCCTTCACACTCGTTATTGTAATCATACTCATAAACGCACTTGTAATGTAATAGTTACTTACATTACAAGTGCGTTTATGAACATGATTACAATAACGAGTGTGAAAGATTAAAACGACGAGGTCGTAGACCGAGTCGTTCTAATCACACGAGTTTTGTAGTCATGTTTAAATGCACGCGTGATGTACAACGTTTTATCTATAAAGCGAAAAATAGGAATGTTTTTTAAAATTATTTTCGTTTATTAGTAGTTGTCTACCTTCATTTTACCTTTACAGGTTTACCTTTGACATTTGTCAAATCAACAAAAATCGTTGTGTTATAGGTTCATAACCTCGCCCATAACACCACTAGTTGTGTTATGAATTCATAACCTAGTCTATAACACCACTAGTTGTGTTATGTAAAAACGTCATAACCAAACGCTTGTAGATAAAGAATATTTGCCGGGTGGCAAGTTATAAAGTACCACCACCTGTAACATTTTCTATGTACGATCAAAAAGTTACAGGTGGTGCTACTTTATAACTTGACACCCTATACCTACTTATAGAGTAAAAATATCAGAATGAGGAAGGAAAAAAAAGACATAGGAGATGAAGAAAATCTAGTACTTGTCTATGATTGAGGTTGGAGCTTGAGCATAGGAGGTACAGAAAATCCTAAAGTTGTTGAAGATAAAGGGAGTGGGGGCCGTATTAATCCAAGAACCTTGGATATAAGGGGCAGATCAAAGGTCTACAAGTAAAGGGGCAAAATTAATCTGGGACAGTCGGTGTTACGAGCCTAGAGCATGCATTCTTCTGAAAGAGAACATTATTCATTTATGTCTTTCAGAATTTATGTCGCGGGAATTGTTCAGTATTCGGGTAAAACTTATCACTGACCAGCCACACCGCGACCCAGTATTGGCATCAGGTTACTTCGCTGGAAATGGCAAGCACCACCAGAAGAAGTACAGAGAATAGTCAAGTACTGCAACAGGAGCAAACTACCGCTCCTAATTGGCTGTGACGCCAACGCCTACAACACCATCTAGGAAAGTACCGACACACAATACACCAACATTTGTTACTAGGGATCAGACAGGAAATGTTAGACATAACACTTTGTAGTCCAAATATTGACTAAATGATCAGGAATTGGAGAGTCTCCAATGAACCCTCTCTTTCTGATCACAGAATTATAATGTTTGGCGTAAAAGGATTGCAGGAACGAACTACATCATATAGAAACCCCAGAAATAAGAAATGGAGTAGAAGAAACCCTCTAGAACCTAAATGGAGCAATCATGGAGGCATACGAATCCAGCTGTTCCGTGAAAGGGCAAGTAAACAAAAATGGTTGCCCATGGTAGAACAGTCACCTGTCATGACTTAGATCCGAGGTTCGTTGTCTTTTCAACAAAGCTTAACGAGATGGAGAATGGCAGGACTACACCGAAAGGCTGACTGAGTACCTACAACAAAGAAATTAGGAAGGCCAAGCGAAAAAACTTCAGAGACTTCTGTGAATTTATCACAGAAAAACCATCAGCAGCCAGACTACAAAACCCTGGCGAAATGAAGAACCTGGGAACTGCCCTTATACAGTTGGAAGATATTCCCAGCCCTGGAACTGCTAGGTATCCTAAAGGACCTAGGACTGGAGGGGCTGCTTTGAGCAGGAAACCCATACTTAGCAGCAGAAAGAGGGGTACAATAGATCAACCTTGGTCGTGGTGAAACTGTCACCTCTAACACACACATACACACCTACACATACACAAGATAAAAGGGAAGTACTTAACTCATCCTACATTGAGAAAACAAAAAAAGAAGAAACATTTGATTGGCAAAGAAGAAAACATTGAAAATGAGAAAGTACTTTGGTACTACTTTCAAGTCACGACACATTCATTGATGTGAAACTGATAATGTAGATAATAGAGGCTAATTAGAATGTAAAAAAGATCCTAAGGTTAGTGAAGTAAAGGCGACAAACTTATTTGACATTGAGAAAATTCAGCATCAAAGAATCTCTGTCGATCGACGATTAGATTGAGAAAGTAAAAAAGAAAAAAAAAAAAATGAAGACCAAATCATTGGATATGGGTGTAATTGAAGCTAATAATGGATAGAAGATGATGGATAAGTTGAGCATCAGTAAAAATTGGAGAAAAATCCAAAGTTCGCGAAGAAAAAGTAAACCAACTAACTTGAGAGTAAGAAAATGAAAGATCCAAAAATCTCTGTTGTTCTGTCGATGAATTAAAGCCAAACTAAAACTATAAGGAAGAAAAACTAAAAAACAAAAATCAGATTACGAAAGTAAAAAAGGCAAAATCAAACTGCAAAAATCACATGGATACAAAAGAGGAAGAAGTTGATAATGGAAAAGTACTTAACTCAGGACGAAATCATTGGGTGAGTATGTAACTGAAGCTGATAGGATAAAAGGAGATGATGGGTAAGTTAACAATTAATGGGAAGTAGAGAAAATCCCAAAGTTGGTAAAAATAAAGGAAAAAAAGCCTATTCCAAATTGAGAGCAATTGACAGGGACGT
Source organism: Ceutorhynchus assimilis (assembly GCA_917834065.1). Lineage (NCBI taxonomy): Eukaryota > Metazoa > Arthropoda > Insecta > Coleoptera > Curculionidae > Ceutorhynchus > Ceutorhynchus assimilis. The sequence goes on from OU892281.1 coordinate 15,983,526, forward strand.
AGCGAAGGCCTCTGGTTTGGGGGGGTGACATTCTTAATTTTCCCAACTTTATTGAAACATAAAAAAATCACATGTAGCATCATACGTCGTACACGTGTTAAGAAGTGGAACTTCTTAATAGTATATTATATTACGAGTGTAGTAGAAAGTGACAAATATCGCCTCGCGCGAGAATCACACGAGTGTATGGAAGACGCTTTCTTACGAGTGATGTACACCATTTTTCCTACGACCAGAAACCAATTTACATCGATTTTCTCTTATTTTATTTCTTTTCATTTTCAACACACGTGCTGAAAGTACTTTCAATCCACGTATTGAAAGTAAATTGTTATGTCAATCACAAATAATGTCAACAGTATTTTCCACATGTGTGCTGAAAGTACTTTTAGCACGAGTATTGAAACTACTTTCAGCACGCGAGTGATATTTAGCGCTTTCCAAAGAACCAGCTAGTGCGAATTTTGTAATTTTCATATGTGGTCGTGGGAAAAAACTATTCCCTCCCTCATGAACTTGTCTCATACAACTTTTAGACTTGTGACATATGAGTCGGGGTATAAAGATGAAAGGCTACACAATAGACAACCGCGCATCTGTAGAGACGTCACAAGGGTTACACGTAACGCTTCTTTCAAATCACTCTCCATTCTCCTCCAAATCAGACCGCCGCATAAGAAGTTTCAGTTCCAAAAAATCATGTGTAGCATCGTATACGTATTAAGAAGTGAAACTTTTCAAAAACTATACTCTCTATACAGCTTTGAGACTTAGCTTATGAGTCGGGGTAAAGACGAAGAGCCCGCGTATCTATAGTGATAGTGACGTTACAAGGGTATCGGCGCTTGACAATAATAGGCAATCCTCTTTACTTATAATCCTTCGTTAGTGTGAATTGTTCATCGGCTGTCATCGTCGTGGTTGATGTCTTTCTCCGTCTCTCTACGTTATAGCTTCCTTCTCTCTCATCTCTCCTGTAGCAAAATTTGCCAAAACGTGACGTTACATGATGCGTCTTTCGTCTTTCAAATCACTCTCCATATTCTCCTCTAAATATCAGACCGCCGCCTAAGAAGTTTCACTTCAAAAACTGATAAAAAGTTTGACATGTACAGTCGTGAGCATAAAAAGTGGGACACCCGTTTTTTCCTATTGTAAAACGAGCTCATCAGCTATACCTATGGCAATGACAGAGATTGTCATATTTGACAAAAAAATCCATTGTAGAGAAAAGACTGATTTACACAAAATAGTGAAAAAGGACAAGACCTGTCAGTCCGGTGTCCCACTTTTCATGCTCACGACTGTATATATTCCAGACCCAAGATTACTAAAGTTAATAGGTTGCCTGATAATGGGTTACTTGATGACGCATCTAATCTGAGGTACCTTGGAGATTTGCATTATGTTGAGGCACCCCAGATGACGGAAGAAAATTATCAGAGGGCTGGAACTCTGTGACGGATAAGGATCGTTTTCCCTATCGCTATGACACTTGCTGTCTTTTTCTTTCTTGTCAAAATCAATAGAGAGGAGACGTCAATAGAGATAGAGAAAATATCTCTATTCGTTACAGAGTTCCAGCCCAGAGGCAACCTATACCTCTCTCAAACAACCTTGTTCCAGACCTACAAATAATATAATCAAATAAAATAAACAATGTATAAAAAACATGTATGAGAAACATGTTCGAAAAAAACATTTCTTCAACATAAGAGCACAGGATTCAGAGCTTTGCTGAAATCTGAATAGCGAGCGAAGAATGCGCAGAACGCAGAAAGTAATAAGAAGTTTGAATTATCTAATATACTATATTGTCCATCTCTCTCAAACACGACGCGCTTGCAACAACAAGCTATAGATATAACTACGTCGGTCGTCGGTCTTGACTCTCGAATAGTGAATAGTGCTAGTGGCTAGTGGCGCTAGAGCCACTACTGTCACGAATGCCACGTGCCACTGCCACAGGCTAGTGGTGCTAGTGCTGTGCAATGTGCAACGCAAGAGATCGCCCCGACCATTGGGATTTCGTCAACCTGTTGTACGGTGATTTTGCAATTCATTACAACACGTGACACGATCCTGATGTATGTTTATTTTAATTAGTCCTCGCAAATTTTTGTCTACCAATTTTTCCCAACTTTAAATTTTTTATCCAAGTTTTCCCAACTTTCGATATATTTCAGGAAATTTGGGTTAGTTTGGGTTAAACCCAAAACCCAAACTAACCCAAACTAACCCAAACCAACCCCCCCCCCCCATGGCTCCGTCCCTGACAATTGATACATAAATTGAAGTGCAACCAAAACGACAAACAGAATGAAAAAAAAAAAACGAAAATGACAGTCAAATATAATATAAAAATAAAACTGTATCGAGAGAAAAGTAAATAGGGAAAAATCTAAGAAATAAAGGAGCAAACTGCAAAGGTATCCATGTATTACTTTCAAGGATCAAAAATAAAACAAAAAACCTATTTCTTAAACTTTATTTTAACAAAAAATTCAGAGCACGATTTACAATAAAAAAAAATCTAAAACATTTATTTTTGTCCCTCAGTTCAATCACAAATTTAATAAATAAAAACTAAATTTTCTGGATCGAAGCATAATCTCAGCATCTCCCTATAGTTAAGTGCAGCAATTACCTACCTATCTTTAACTCTAGGTAAAACTTCAAACTTCAAACTTCAAAATAGCAATTGAATAATTGATCCTAAATACAGGCTTTTCTATGCATGTTGGAACAAACCTGTTTATTTATAACAAAAATACAATAGAAATAATGCATTATTAAATCAGTTCTATTGACGATATCTGTAATTAAAAATCCAAAATAAAATTCTATAGAATTTTTTACAGCAATCAATCAAAATAATTAAGCTACCTTCTTATTTTTATCAGCTTCACTATTTTTTAAACTCTCCGTCTTGAGATAATCTTCCCTAAACAAGTTGTTCATGTATCCTCCAATGTACATCCTTATCCATTCCGGTGGCAAAGTTACCAAGAAAGTCTAATAAACAAAAAAAAAAGACACTTTTAGTATTGCCATAAAGTGCAGAATAGTGTCCTTACTTGTATCCCGTGAGCCCAATACCCACTAGATTCGTCCAGTTTACCCAAAACAGCTACAGCATATCGAGCATAGCTATCGGGGTCGGGCACGAATAAGCTTTTCTGGTAAATTCTGTCGCTGAAACTGTTCATTTTTGTCGCTACGAACATGGGAGCCAAATGTTGTATAGTTATTCCATCGGAACTGTATTCGTAGCGGAGGGCTCGTGTAAAATTTCTTATGTAAGTCTAGAATAGAATCGGATTTTTTTTATTACTAATCTTGATTTAAGGTCATAAGAATCAAACAAATCAAGAGAAGAAAAACTCTAACATTAAACTTGGGACACCCTAAAATTATTAGAAATGTCGAGACGTTTTTGGGTTTAAAGAGAAGATGTATAAGCTTTGGAATCAACGAAAGAAATATTTATTTGATGAGACAGTTAAATCAAAGTTGAATAATGAAACTTTGACTGAAGTAGAAGAAGGAAAAGACTGGAAAGATGTTTCGGTTACGACAGATGAAAGATGAATACTTATCAACCTTGGATGAAGTATCGCAAAACTGTTGTAAGAAGAGAGAGTTGTTGTATAATGGGGTGTTCATACAAGTTCTAACTCAAATGATACAGATAACCAGTAAAAACTAACAGAAAATCAGCTCGCAAAGTGCAAAACCAATGAAAACTAACAAATCGGCTATCAAAAACTAGCTTTTGGAATTCGAAGGTTGGTTTTGCTATTTTCATGTTAGTTTTTACTGGTTTTGCACTTTACAGAGCAGATTTTCTTGATGGTACTTTATTTATTGGTTTTTCACTTTTGAAGCTGAGTTTTTTGCTGGTGTAGATGAAAGGCGACAAAACAGCTGGATGGAGATTATGAAATTTGAAGAAGGAAAACGTTATAAAAGCCGCAGATGGAGTTTTCTATTAAAAAAGGTTTATTATAGAAATGAAAGCATTCAATTTGGAGGAATCGAGAAAAAGTAAAAATGACAAGGAAATAATAGAGAACTCTTGTAATTGACAAATCAGAAGAACAGCAGGAGAAAATTATTATGCCACAAAGATACAGGGAATAGAAATTTATAAATCGTTTTTGATAGATACAAATTTATTTATGTAAAAAGGAACTTCTTCTTCTCTAAGTGCCATTTCCGCGACGGAGATTGGCAATCATCATCGCAATCCTGACTTTTGAGGTAGTTGCTCTAAAAAGATCTTTTGAGCTGCATTCAAACCAGTCTCTCAGATTCTTCATCCATGAAACTCGTCTCCTGCCTACGCTTCTTCTGCCTTCTATTTTTCCCTGCATTATTAGTCGTAGAAGACTGTATTTCCCGCCCCGCATTATGTGTCCCAGATACTTCTCTCTTTAATTGTAGTTTCAACCTCTTTCTCTTTTCCAATTCTTCTCAGCACTTCAATGTTTGTGATTCGATCTGCCCAAGAAATTCTTAAAATTCTCCTATAGGTCCACATCTCGAAAGAGTTGAGTCATCTCATTGTATCTGCATTCAGTGTCCATGCGTCCACCCCATAATAAAGCACACTATGGACATAACATTTTGTCAATCTTAGTTTGAGCCCTAACGTCAGCTCTTTACTACACAGGACTTTTTTAATTTTTATAAAGTTGGTACGAGCTTTTTCAATTCTGGTTTTTATTTCTGCGGTATAATCATTGTTTTCTGTAATAATTGTTCTTAAGTGTATCTTTTCACTTTTTCATTCTGTTGACCTCCAACCATTAAAATTTCATTTGTGTTGTTCTTACAAATTTTCATAAATTTGGTTTTCTTGATATTCAGGGAGAGTCCATAATTTGCACTACACCAGAATGTTTTGTACATGACTTGTTCTAATTCTTTTAAACTGCCGGCTATTATTACTGTGTCGTCTGCATATCTGATGTTGTTAATCAGAACTCCATTTACTTTTATCAGCGGTCTCATTTTCCAATGCTTCTATTATGATTTGCACGGAGTACGCATTAAATGATAAAAGCGTCAATATGCATACTTACCTGACCCCTCAATATATTTGCATTTCAGCAGATTTTTCCTGTCCAATTTTTACTGAAGCTCGTTGATTGTAATACAGATTTGAAATTAATCTTACATCTTGTTTATCCAGGTTTTTGCTTTTGAGAAGGTCTATAAGTTGGTCATGTTTCACTTTATCAAAAGCTTTATTGTAGTCTATGAAGCAGATATAGATGTCCTGGTTAACATCCAAACATCTCTGAGTCAACACGTTAAAAGAAAATAATGCTTCTCTTGTACCCACCCCATTTCGAAAACCAAATTGAGTGTCACTGATGTCCAATTCTAGCTTGTGATGAATTCTGCTGTACATAATTTTTAGGAGAATGTGACATAAGGATTATAGTTCTATGATCACTGCATTCTTTGGCATTGACTTTTTTCGGTAGACATATAAATGTTGATGTAAGCATTTCTTGTGGGTTGATGTCTGTATTGTAGATTGTGTTAAACAGCTCCACCAAAAAATCTATGTTTTTTTCGTTGATCAACTTGAGCAACTCGCTTGGTATTCCATCTGGACCTGCAGATTTTTTATTTTTCTTTAAGTGCATGTTCAACCCTCGATTTTGTTATTTCAGGTCCTAAGTCTCCACCTTGATAGTCTGCAGCCGCGTTTTCTTGTCTCTGGTCATGAAATAATTCCTCTATGTATTCTTTCCATCTTCTAATTTTTTTTCAGTCTCCATTATGATATTTCCTTCTTTATCCAAAAGTATGTTTGAGTTTTTTCTCTTTCCAATTCCGGCTAGTTCCTCGACTTTTTTGTGTCAGTCAAAGTTGTCATATCTGTTTTGTAACTCTTCTATCTCATAACATCTTTCAGAGAAATAAGTTTCTTGTTCTTCTGCTTCTTTTATTTTTCCTCTTATTTTACTTTGCAATTGTTTGTAGCAGGTGTTGTTTTTTGCCTTGTACTTTTTTCTTTCATTCATTAATTCTCTAATATTTCGTCTGTCATCCAGTCTTCTTTTTTTATCTTTGTTTGTCGTAAGTTCTTTTTTACTGGATCCTAAAAGTGATGTTTTAATGAGTTGCCATTGTTGTTCTGGGTTTTCTTTATTTTGTTGAGATTCGGAGACATTTCTTTCTAAATTTTCATTGATTTCTTGTTTGAGTTTATCTCTGATTTCTTCTGCAGTAGAGTTACATCTGCTTTCCCCGATTTTATCATTAGCAAAAAGGAACTAGAAATAGTAAATAAATTGAATGATCAGCTATAGTTTTTAGGGTAGATGTTTCTTGGAGGTTATGTTTTTTTTTTTTTTTTTCAATTTATTTATTTATTTATTTATTGATCAACAATAGTATCCTTAAATAATAACAAAAATACCCAATATAGTTTACCTATACTTAACACTATTGCCTAATGTGGGTGCACGATGGTATTTGAAATACTGTGTGTGCCCCTTTTTTCCTATATCAGTCTATCCCTTGAGGTTCCTAATTTGACTCACTTATGTATATAAATATAAACAATAATAATGTTATTATCTTTTACTATTTTTAAATTAGGTAATGTATCTTGTAATTACTCTGACGAATCCACTGTTTTATTTCTCTTTTACATCTATGATATGGCTTGTTTCTAATATTATTCGGGAGGCTATTAAAAACTTTTGGTCCTAAGCTAGAAATGTGATATTGACAGATTGTATGTTTGGGGTTGTGTCTTGTCACATTGTTCTTAGCAGTGTTTCTCGTATTTACTCCGTGGCTAATAGGTTCCTTATAATAAGGCACTTTTAACATAAATCTAACTATTGCCTTAAGGTGCAATTGTTGGATATCTAACAGTTCACTATCTTTGAAAACCAACTCAGTTGGATATCTTTTATTTTTAAATAACATAATTTTTATTATGTATTTCTGTGCTACTTGGAGCTTGTTCAATGTAGTCACACCTGCACTACCCCAAACAACAATGCCATAATTAATTATGGATTCGACGAGCGCATAGTAAACTACTTTCAAGGTAACCAGAAGGAAAATAAATAAATAAGAACATTTCTGCTGAAGTCCTGATGGACTTGTGTGCAGACTTTTCTTGTTATTCCATTCAGTTCAGTTATGCAGACCGCGTTTACATGTTGAAACAAAATAATAAGTAGTCATAGGAAGTACTTGAAAACACAGTTTGATAGAAAGTTGTTTTGTCTTCAACAGAAAAACATGTGTTTTATTTTCGATGGTATGTAATCGTTTTCTTTATAAAGCCAATTATTTGAACCTACGTGTATTACTATCACTCTGTAGTCAATAGTATCACATGGCGCAGTAGTATGTGGGTTAATAAGCATTAATCATTTAATCAATTCCTGTGGTGGAAAAACAGTTTTGTCTCAATATCCTAGTGTGGAATCTGGATTCTTCATCATAATCTTGTGGAAAAGTGAAGGCTTTCAAAATGGGACAGCTGAGATTACCGGCACCTCTCTCATTTGAAGGTAATGTTGCAGAAAACTTTAGAAAATTTAAACAAAGTTTTGAAACTTACCTGGCTGCCAGTGGAAAAGACAAAAAGCATGATGAGCTAAAGGTGGCCCTCTTGTTAAATATCATGGGTGAGGAGGCCTTGGAGGTGTTTAATACTCCAGGTCTCGATGAAGACCAAAAGAAATCATATAGCACAGTGTTACGTGCAATAGAAAGGTTCATGACTTCTAAAGTTAATGTGGTGTATGAAGTATTTTTGTTTTATGATAACAAACAAGAGGAGGGTGAGACATTTGATCATTTTATAACTGATTTAAAGAAGTTGGCACAAACTTGTGATTTTGGGGACTTGATGGACTCTATGAAAAAAGATCGCATTGTCCTTGGCATTCGAAGTAAAGAACTTCAAGAGAAGCTTTGTGATGTGGACTTGCAAAGGGCATCTCAAATTTGCAAAGCAAATAAAATTGCAATAGCTCAGTTGAAACAAGCTCTAGATGGTCGTGAAGTAAAAATTGATGCAGTTCAGAAAAAAGTACAACATAGTAGACTCCCAAATAGAGGAAATGAGGCATCAACATGAGGCTATTTTAATAGAAACAGAGACCCAAAAAATGAAGAAACAGATCAATTTGATTGTCAAAGATGTGGCAGTCGACATGGTAGAAGAAAATGTCCAGCATTTGGTCGAAGATGCAATAAATGTAAGCTTTATGGACATTTTGAAAAAATGCGTAGAAAGTCTTATGTTCCGGAGTTACAAGTAGGCAGCAGGCATAAACAGAACTCTAGTGAAGTGAAGTTAGTGAGTTGAGCAGCATTGAAAATGTGAGTGCAGTATGTAAGAAAAAAGTTAAATCTAAATGGGTTGAGTAAGTAGTAGTAGACAATTTTATAGTAGATTTTAAAGTAGATATAGGATCAGAGAGGTTAGGTCATTTCAGAGAAAATTTTCAATAAGATTAAGAAAAGAGGCGAATTGAAAAAAGTTAATATTGTACTTGAAACATATGGGGGTTTTAAGATGTATCCGTCAGGGTCTGTTAACTTGAAATGTAGGTATGACGTTAAAAATTTCAACTTAGATTTTATTGTAATTGCAGAAAATTATATGCCCATTTTGGGACTAGATTCTTGCTTTAACATGGGTCTTATAAAAAAAAAGAAGTTCAAAATATTGAAGTAACTAGCAATAAGGATCTTTTTGTTAAGCAAAATAAAGATATTTTCATGGGATTGGGCCAGTTTAACAAAAAATGTAAACTCAAGCTGAAAAAAGATTATATTCCAGTTTTTAAGCCACCCAGGAGAGTTCCTTTAGCTATTAAAGACAAACTGAAAAGTAAACTTGACGAATTGATTAATAAAGGAGTAATTGCTAAAATTGAGAGGCCCACTAAATGGCTTAACAACTTGGTGATCATAGACAAAAATGATGGATCGCTATGATTGTGTTCAGATCCAAGAGAATTAAATAATGCATTGGAAAAGGAATTCTATGAAATTCCAACTCTAGATGAAATAGGAGCAAAATTAAACAATAAAAATTACTTTTCTGTGCTCGATTTCAAGGATGGGTTTTATCAGGTAACTTCGGATGAGGATTCGAGCAGGCTCTGCGTATTTGATTGTCCTTTCGGTGTCTACAGATTCTTGAGACTTCCTTTTGGTCTTAATGTTGCACCTGAGTTTTTTCAAAAGATTAATACTGAAAACTTTGGTGAAATAGAGGGGTAATTGTATACTTTGATGACTTGTTGATTGCCGCAAAAACATTGGAGGAGCATGATCGAATCTTGGCTAAAGTTGTTGAAAGAGCTCGCTCCTTGAATGTCAAGTTTAATAGTAGCAAATTGCAATATCGAGTGCAGGAAGTAAAGTATTTGGAAAACATTTTTGATAAATCGTGTATGACACTGGATAATGATAAAATTCTGGCGAAAATGAGCCTTGAGGAGCCAAAAACGCCAAAAGAACTTCAAAGAATTCTAGGAATGATTAATTATTTAAGAAACTACATACCCAATTTATCAGAAATATCAACATCATTGAGAGAGTTACTTAAGAAAGATGTCGTATGGTTGTGGACTGCCAAACATACGGAATCTCTAAATAATATTAAAAAATTGATTGACTGCATTGACTTATTTTAATGAATATTTACCCTCAGTTATTCAAACAGATGCAAATAAGTCAGGTTTGGGCTGTGTGCTCCTGCAGAACAATAAATCAGTGGCTTTCGCATCGCGATCATTAAGAGCAGCTGAAACGCGTTTCAGTCAAATTGAAAAAGAATTTCTAGCAGTGGTCTATGCTTGTCAAAAATTCCATAGAACTATATTTATGGGCATCATGTTGTTATTCATACAGACCATAAGCCGAGCCATAAGCCTATTGAGGCAATAATGAAAAAGGGCTTTGCCGAAGTGCAATCACGAAGACTTCAAAGAATTAAGGTAAAACTTTTTAAATATGATGTACTTGTTCATTACAAGCCTGGTAAGGAGATGCTCATAGCTGTGAATAGTTTGAGAGATTGATGTATTAGATAGTGATGCCGCGAGACTCGAGACTGGTCTCGTCTCGTCTCGACTTTTCGAGACGAGACTGGCTTTTGGTCTCGTCTCGTGAAGTCTCGACGAGACGAGGCCAGACTCGACGAGAGTCTCGTGTAGTCTCGAGTCTCGAGATTACACTTAAAATTTTTTTTTCGTAGCTTTTTTATTGGACTATTCTGGGCTATTTGAATATGAAATCAGTAAATTAAATATCACGGTTACTCTTTACTATGATTTTTCACTAATTGATTTTTCATTGTGGCAGTTTCGACTTCCGTTATAATATAAAAATAAAAACCATAAATACAGGGTGTGCGAAAAAGAACGTAAAAACTTTCCACGTAGTAGGGGACCCTTTGAGAAACCCTAGAAAAATAATTAAATAAAAAAATCCTTCTCCAGAATTATTCTTGGTAATATGAAGAGGTAGATGTGAAAATTCACCTTCGAATTCTTCAGGTAATTATTACATGGGTATTTAATTCAATTCTCTGACATATTGTCAACGGGATATTTTCAGTGTCGCCAATTTTAATAAATATTAAAATGCAAATAACTTTCTTAAGAATGCCACTAGATTTTTTAAAATATTTTTCTGGGGTTCCTTGTAGGGTCCTCCACCATGTAGAGAAGAGTTTTTACGCTATTTTTTGAACACCCTGTATAGCTCGAGACCAGACGAGACCACTCGAGACGAGACGAGACTTTGGTACTCGAGACCGAGACTAAGTCACGGTCTCGTCTCGCGATGTCGAGACAAGACCAACCCTAAGTCTCGTCTAGTCTCGTCTCGCGGCACCACTAGTATTAGATGTTGGGCTCTAGTCCTCCTGACTTGAAACCTTAGCTCCAGTATCTGCCAAAACATTTGCTTCCACCATAATGTCATTCCTCAGGCTTCGATCCTTTTTGATATCGCAGGATTAGAATTTGTTAGAAATATCAACTTTCTCTCTTTTTTTTGTTGTATAGACCCCTTCCATAGGTACTTTTATTAGGCACCAAAATGTGAACCCTTCTGGTTTTTAGTTTATACATAGAAATACAAGTAACTTTATCTTTCGCTTTGTAATTAGATTAAGATTATTTAGATTATTATTATTTTTTTGTTCGTTTCTAATAACAAATACGTATCCAAATTCAAAACAAATTATATTCCCTCCTTTATAAGTTTATTTTTGCTTTTGTAATTCAAACCACTACGTTTACTAGATTTAGAGCACTCATTGTTATAGAAAATACTTTCTGGAAACAATAAAAATTGAAAAAAAATTGAATTGAATTAGTCCTCCTGACATAAGTTTTACAATAAATTATTCCAGCAGATTTCAAGAACATGGAAAAGGAAATAATTTTATGTTGATTGTCCACGAATATATTATCACGATTCGCTTGCGCCATGGTATACAGAATCCATGCCTAAAATTCCAAAAAAGACTGCTTTATTCGGGCAAAGAGATTATCGCGTTTATTCTGGATTATACAAGAATGATTTACGGATATATAAAAGCCCGGATAAGTTAGTAGTTTTTAAGTTAAAGATTGACTGTGATACGATTTAGATAGTGAATTTTGTAAGAATTGTAAAGAATTAAGTTGTTTGAGTTAATCAATGAAGTAATTAGTGTCAGAGTGTGTAGTAACATGGAATAAATTATTGTTGTGTTAATTAGACTTTGATTCTGGAATAAATGAACAAAATATTTCTGTCACGCACCTCAGAGCCGTGACAATTTTATATCGAAAACCGTACTTTGTCAACTCTGTGATCTGTATCAATTAAACTTCTTAACAGCTAGCATGTGAATTATTCAATTAAATTTTCACAAGTGGAAAATGCAATAACGGGCGTGTCAAACCACTTTGTATATTTATGGTCTTGGTTGAAAGCCAATGGCACCAATATATGCGACCTTAAAGAAATAATTGCGCAAGAGATTTTATATGGTCGAGTAACGATGAGATTTTTTCATGAGATAAAAGCCGTAGGCTGTATGATTTACCTTTGACGCTGCATAAACATTCATCAAAGGCAACGGTTGATGTTCAGAACCAGAAGCTATATTGACAATAGCTCCTTTTCGACGCAACTTCATGTCTCCGATAAACGCTCTGCACATTAAAGTGGTGGCACCAACATTAATTTTTATTATATCCCAGAGTTCTTCTTCTGGTACTTCGCCAAGGTACATGGGGTATTGGTACTGTTTGCCAACGTTGTTAACTAAAAAAAAATATTTTTTCATAAATTTTGCATGGTCTTTTAAACGCGGATTTCGCCAATAAATTTTTTTCATTAGAAAATTGCTTAATTGGTGCGTGAAATTTATATAATAATATTACCTAAAATGCCGATTTCCAATTGTTCCACTTTTTCTTTGACGATGTCGACTGCCTTTTTGCCCAGGGAAAAATCTGCTTGGACTATTTTCGTTTTAATAGGATAAAGTGATTCTAAAAATAGAAAATATTGCAGTTATCTTCAATTGGCCAATTTCAACGTATAGTTAATTTAAATTTAATTACCTTTATTAATCGAAAAACATGTGTTGTTTGATTGTTAAATCTATAATTCACTAATTGTTTTTCACATCAATTAGGTTAATGATTTGTGATGTTGACATTATTATATCACTGACCTATCTCTTGTTGTGTTTTATTGAGTTTCTCCAAGCTTCTACTGACCAACACGATATTTAGACCTCTTCTGGCCAATTCAAACGCATACGATTTTCCAATTCCATCTGTGGATCCAGTAATTACTGAAATAAATCATAAGGTATTTGAATCAAAACCACTTATATTCGTAAAATAAATCCAATATTATTTTTGCTACAAAAATTAACCATTCAACCAACAATTTAAGTTTCACATTCAATATTCCATTTATAGAATAGTCAAGCTATTGCCAATGTTAAACGGATGTCGAAATCTTGGTTTATTTGCTTTTTGCCAATATAGTTCTGCAATAGCAAGCATTTATGGTCTCATGTCGCATTTTTTTTCGCCAATGGTTACCCAGATAGGTAGGTAGTTTAACAGTGAATGGCAATAGCGTTTGGCATAGCCGTAAAAATAAACCAACTTGATGAGGTTAAGATAATTGTTATTATGAATGGGTCTCACATGGAAATGATTGATTTTTAATTATAATCAAACAATAATTTGTCTATATAGAATAATAGGTAAATAGATTTCGCAAAGTTCTTTGTCTTCCGATTTCCAGAATCTTCCTTTTTCTCTTTTCCAAATTCCACTATCTACTGCTTCTTCCTAGGTCTTCCTGGTTTCCTTCTTGCATTCAAGTTCCACTGTAGGGATCGTATTATTTTATTATTCGACAAATATTGTCAGTGTTCCTCCGGAGTCCTCATGAAATTATTCTGGGACTTCCTTGGATTACTTCAATCATTCTTGGATTTTATTCTGGATATTATTAGTGGTAAATTGAATTAATTTATCGTCCTTGGGGTTCACTTGCGCTTGTATCGAAATTCATTAAATTCAAACATTTATGAAACAACTTTCTTGTGCTTTTCACAAATTTTCCTCAAAAGTGTCTTCATATTTAATTGAACTATGGCGCGCCTATTTTTTTAGAATTTCGAGTAGAATGACCTTTCTTCTCTTCGTTTTTCTCCAGGAAGGTTCCAAAATTTTCTCCTCACTGGTATTTCGAAAACACATTAAAATGTGATAGGGTGCATTTTTTTAAATTTGGTCTTTGAAATAAGATTTTCTAGAATTTTTCATATTGTTGTTAGTCACAGCAGTGGCGTATCAACCCAGCTCCGGACCTGTGTGCCAAAATTTCTGCGGGCCCATCACAAGCCCCCCGCTGGAGGCTAAATTTTTTTTTGAGTAACCCAAACTAACCCAAATTTCGACCCAAAAGTCGTTCAAAAAACACTCCTTAAATTTTTTATTAGGTATTTTTATTTAATAAATAAAAAAATTTTCAGTAAAAAATTAATCCAGGAAAAATTTTGAAAAACTTACTTTTCATCAAAATTAAGGAGAATTCATCCTCTTACATTTTAATTTTTTTCTAGAAATCAGGCAAAGGGAAAATTATGAAATGTTTCCAGAAGTAAAAGAAAAGTGAGGAGCACATTATAGAAAAATTTCAAAATTTTCCAATCAAAAATCACTCCAGGAAAAATTCTGGGAAATTGACTTTTTTAGGCAAAATTCACCCTCTTACAACCGGGAAACTGGCCGGGATAAGTTCGAAAGTAATAAGACTTTTATCTAATATCTATAAAAATGCCTCGTTACTGTTACATAGCGAAAACACCACAAGGCCAATTAAAATATGTAAAGGAGTTTTACAGGGCGACTCCGTAAGCCCCACTCTTTTTTCAATATTGATTCACGAAATAGAAAGCTATTTTCACTCAAACGGATGCTACGGTATCTCTCTAGACTCTCTGACAAATATAAGCATGCTATTATACTGTGATGACATTGTTTTTTTGGCCGACTCAGAGATTCAACTGAGAAAGATTTTGTTTCTTCTTGAAAAATTTAGTGACCAAGTGGGGTTATCAGTAAATGTGAATAAAACCAAAATCGTTGTTTTCAGAAAGAGTAAACGCCTAAGGAAATACGCAGAATTTTATTACAAGAAGGAAAGGGTAGAAATTGTTAACTCTTACAGGTATCTTGGGGTGATTTTTAATTTTGACTTGTCATTTTGCAAAAACTTTTCCGAAAGAAAGTCAAAAACTCTAATTTCACAGGGAACTATTTTAAACACAATTAACACCAATAAAATTACTTCTTGGGATAGTGTTCTGAAGTTGTATCATTCGGTGATAATTCCAACTGCTTTATATTCTAGCTCTCTTTGGGGCCTCTATACGTTAGAAAATTTGGAATTTATTCAAAACACATATTTCAAAAATGTTTTGTATTTACAAAAAACAACTCCGGGATACATCATACGTTGCGAGCTAAAATTACCAAGATTAGCATATTTTGTTTTAAAAAATGCTATTTACAGCCTAATAAGAATAAAAAATTTGCCATCTTATAGACTGCCAAAAATTGCGCTTAATAGGCTAATTGCACTTAGTAAAACTCCAATGCCTACAAAAAAGGAAAATTGGTATCAAAGACTGCAATCTTTTCTCAGGGAAATGTTGGGCTTCCACTACTCCCTAGACCACTTAAATACTAAGAAAGATGCTGAATACTTACTCAAAAAATATGTTCTTTATTCACAAACTCAAGACTGGAACAGAACCTTGCTTAGTACCTACTGTCCATTTTATAAAAATTTATCACCTCACCCATTTAGAGCTAATGAATCAAATTACTTATACATGGAATATCCTTTCTTTTTAAAAAGATTTATTGCTTTAATGAGACTACACAATTCAACTTCAATTTATATTTGTATAAATCATATATCATATAAAATAGATTTTAATCAAGTGTGTACTATTTGCAACATGCACACTTTAGAAACTCTAGATCACTTCATCAAGTTTTGCCCATTATATAATCACGTAAGGCAACACTTCTTACCAGGGATATCCTCTGTGGATTTGGACGTATTCTTGAATAAAACCTCGGAAAAAAACATTAAAGCTCTATTTGCCTTCTGCAGGGAATCACTAAAGCTCAGATCTTTCATTTTAAATGAATAAAATTCCAATATATTATTGAGGTGGGAAACAGGAAAAAAAAAGGTAGCAAATGCAAATGGGATTTATAAATACGGTCACTGGTATGTAAAATATCAAATATTTAGGAGACAGTCATTTCAGTTGTTTATTTATGGCTTTTAGGATTAATGAATGTTAATTATTCTTAGTTTATTGGGGGTAAATGAGTACTTGGGGATTGTCAATGATTTTATTTTATTTTTTCTTTTGTTTGTACTTATGGAAAAATCTATCCATGAATGAAATAGTCACTGTGATTTTTGTTATTGTTTTTTTTTTTTTTCTATGCTTTTACTTTTTAGGGTTTTTGAATTGGGAACCTCCAACCCACTGGTTTTTATTATCCAATGAGGTTTAAGTTCGTTTTCTTTCTTTATAATGTATTTATTATTATTATTTTATTTTTTTCTCCTTAGATTAAGTAGCTTTTGTAATCTTAATTAGTTGATTCTAACCTTCTTGTTATGTACGGAACTCTGTACAAGAAACAATAAAATTTTTGATTTGATTTGATTTGACAACCGGGAAACTGGCAAAGGGAAAATTGTGAAAATTTTCCAGAAAAAGAAGAAAATAAAGAGCTCATTGTAGCAAATTTTGTAATTTTCGAAGACTCGTAATTTCCGTAATTTTTCTTTAGAAAATTTTTAATTCCTGTCATTTCTCAAATAATTCTTATAATTTTTTTATTAATTCCTGTTGTTCTTCAAATTTTCGTAATTTTTTAATTCCCGTAGTTTCTCAGAAAATTCCGTTATTTTATAATTCGACGTTTTTGTATATTTCAAAAATTAGTAGGTAATTCCCGTAATTTCCGTATTTTTTCTGGGCATTTTTCAAAATCATTTCCCGAAAGCCTTTGTGATTTCTAATTCTTGTAATTCCCGTAACTTTTTCGTAATCCCTGTAATTTTTTATAACTCTCGTAACTTTGATAGTTTTCGTGATTTTCAATTGTCGTAATTTTTTAAATTTCTTGGACGTTTTTTAAAATTTTATAATTTCACGGTCTTTATAATTTTTGTAGATGTAATTCCTGATTCTTGTAATTTTTGTTATTTTCTAACTTTTTGAAAATCATCATAGGTTTTTTCGATTTTTGCAATCTATATATATAAAAAACAAAGTTCGCGGGGTATCCGGGTATGCGCTCCTACACCACTTATCCGATTACGATGAAACTTTGGTAGATTGTTATGGCCATCCTAAGGAAGGTTTGTGGATAGGTTACGCATCTCGGAAAAAGAAATTAATTTTGAATTAATTAATAATTTAATTGTAAACAAACTCATTCAAATTACATAACAACATAACCCAACTTTTTTTTTGACTTTATGAAAGGCTTGCCATTCAACCGACGTAGCTTTATTATTTTTTGAATTCGAGAACGGCTGGACCGATCTTGAATTTAATACTATGAAATTTTAATACACATATCTCTATATAAGCTGAATTTGATTGACCCAGATTAGATCTATTTGGGTTCAATTTAAGTGAACTTCTTCTGATCTAGATCATTTTTTTGTTGATGAGAGTGCACTGATCCAGCCTCAATCGAACACAGTGTGGTTCACTTAGGGCGAAATCTCACGAGCGTAAGTTGACCATTTCTGGCGTAACGAAACTCTGATACATTGGAACGCCTATAAACAACCCGGGGCGCTCTAGAACAGCTCTGGAGTGCTTAAAATGCGTCACTGAACTCACTGCGGCAAGCGACGCTGGTATCGGATAAAAAAAATAAAAAATTAAATAGAAAATCAACAACAAAATTTTTAAAAAAAGGTGTATTATTTCAAAATGTATTTCCAAGCTGCCAACGCAGCGGGTCATTAGCTAGTTTATTAATAAATTTCCGTGATTTATTTTCAGAATATTCGTAACTTTTGTAACTTTTCTAATTTCCATAATTTTTTAAAAATTTAATTGTTTTCCGTAGTCCCGAAATTTTTCGTAATTTCTGCAATTTTTGCAATTCTCGTAATTTTCGTTATTTAACAAATTCTTTAATTTTTGTGTTATTTCCGATATTTTTTTTTCAATTTTTCGTAATTTCCATAATTTTTGCAATTCCTATAATTATTCTAATTGTCCTAATTTTTTTTATGATTTTCCTAATTTCCGTAATTTTTTACGATTTTCGTGATTTCTGTTATTTTTTTAATTCCAGTAATTTCTTTATTTTATTTTTCAATAATGATAATTCCCGTAAGTTTTTGAAATTTCTGTTATTTTTGAAATTCTCGTGATTTTTTTTTTTTTTTTGTAAAACGTAATTTCCAATAATTTTTTACAATTCTACGTAATTTTTGAAATTCGCGTAATTTTTTTCAATAATTTTCATTGTTTTCCGTAATACTCGATTTTTTTCTAATTTTATAATTCTTCTCTCAATTTTTTTATAATTAATGTAATTTCCATGATTTTTTGAAATTTTTGTTAATATTTTTCCATATTACGTAATATTCCAATAATTTTCGTAATTTTACATAATTTTTGAAATTTCCATGATTTTTTTTCGTAATTTTATAATTGTCCTAATTTTTCAATAATTGTAATTCCCGTATTTTTTGAAATTTCCGTGATTTTTTGTAATATTCGTTATTTTTCATTTTTATAATTCCTGTAATTTACGTAATTTATCAATGACTTTTGTAGTTCTACGTAATATTTGAAATTGCCAATAATTTCCATTGTTTTTGTAATACTTAAATTTTATAATTCAGCTTTTTAGTTTTTAATAATGGTGATTTCCGTAACTTTTTAAATTTTCCGTAATTTTTGCAATTCTCGTAATTTTTGTTACTTTTCCGTTATACGTTATTTTCCATTGTTTTCGAAATTTCAATAATTTTTGAAGTTCCCGTGATTTTTTTCGTAATTTTATATTTCTCCTAATTTTTTTCAAATTTAATTTTCGCAATTTACCCATGATTTTCGCAGTTCTACATAATTTTTGAAATTCCCGTGATTTTTGTAATCCTCGTGATTTTTGTAATTTTTTCATAATTTCCGTAATTTGCTAATGATTTTTGCAATTTCACGTAGTTTTTGAAATTCCCGTAATTTTTTAAAATAATTTACATTACATAAGTATTTCCATTCCCGGTTTTTTTCGTAATTTTGCAATTCTTATTTTAATTTTTCAATAATTGTAAGTGCTGTAATTTTTTCAAATTTTCATGATATTTGCAATTTTAATGATTTTTGTTATTTTTTTGTAGTTTCCGTATTTTATGTAATTTTTCAATTATTTTTGTAATTTTGTATAATTTTTGAATTTCCAGTATTTTTCAAATTTTTTTATTTTCATTGCTTTTGTAATACCTGATTTTTTCGTAATTTTTTAATTTTCCTCTTAGTTTTTTAATAATTAATGTATTTCCCGTGATTTTTGCAATTTTTCCGATTTTTTTCATTTTTTCGCGATCCCTGTAATTTTTGAAATTTCTATAATTTTTTAATTTATTTTTATTAATTCTATATTTTCCGTATTCTTGTATTTTCCGTAATTTTTTAATGGATTTTTATAATTTTCCTAATTTTTGTGATTTCCGTAATTTTTTGAGGAATCTTCGCAAATTCGGTGATTTTTTTGATTTTTTCGTAGTTTCTAATATTTTTTAATTTTTGTAATTCTTTAATAAATTATTTTCGTAATTTTTTAATTCTTTTAATTTTTTTAATTCTCATAATTTTTTAAAAATCTAGTAACTTTTTGTGGTTTTGAAATTTTTGTAATTTCTGCTAATTTCAATTTTTGTAATTTTCGTAAAATTTTCCGAAATTTTTGCAATAGGGTACTTGCATGGAAAATTAAATTGATTATTGTTTATTGCAAACTGTAGGAAATCGAAAAAAAATCGTTACTTTTTTTTTATTTTGCCCAAATATGATTATTCCAGAAGTTATTCAAATATTAAGTTTTGTATATATAGATATACTGAGCATGTGCAACGTCACTTATTTATTAGATAAGTGACGTCATAGGCAGATTTCGTAGTGTTGTATCTCCGTCAATTTTTGACTAAGAAGCAAAAGAAAAAACACGTGTTGACTTATTTTTCATGGACTATCGAAATCAGCAATAAAAAAATTTGATGCAAGGAGCCTATTCTTATATTTTTCAAATTATCAATTCAAAACTATAGGAATTATATTCATAATTCAAAATTTCAAAAAATATTCTGAAATTACAAAAAAATAGGGGAATTACAGGAATTATCCAAAAATGCAGGAATTACTCAAAGTTATTCAAAATTACAGGAATTATTTGTAAATTACGGAAATTTTCTCAATATTACAGAAAATTACAGAATTTACGAAAAATGGAAATTATGAAAAATTACGTGAATAACGAAAAATTACGAGAATTATGGACATTACGAAAAACTATGAAAATTACAGAAATTATTGCAAATATTTTAAAATTTTCAAATGAAAAATCACTCCATAAAAAATTGTGGAAAAGTGACTTATTTAAGCAAAATTAAGGAAAATTCACTTCTTACATTTTAATTTTTTTCTGGAAAACTGGCAGAGGGAAAATTTTGAAAATTTTCCAAGAAAAAGAGGAAAGTGAGGAGCTCATTATAGGAAAATTTCGAAATTTTTCAGTGAGAAATCACTCTAGGGAAAATTCTGGAAAATGACTTTTTCAAGTAAAATTAAGGAAAATTCATCCTCTCACATTTCAATTGTTTCCTGGAAAATTGGCAAAAGAGGAAAAAGAGGAAAGTCAGGAGCTCATTATAAGAAAATTTCAAAATTTTCTAATGGAAAATCGCTCCAGGAAATATTCTGAAAAAATTATTTTTTCAAGTAAAATTAAGAAAAACTCATCCTCTCACATTTTAATTTATTTCTGGAAAACTAATAAAGCAAAACTTGTGAAATTTTTCCAGAAGAAAGAAGAAAATGAGGAGTTCATTATAGGAAATTTTCAAAATTTTCTAGTGAAAAATCACTCTAAGGAAAGTCGATAGGAAAGTTCTGGAAAATTGTCTTCTCTAAGCAAAATTCATCATTTCACATTTAATTTTTTTTTGGAAAACTGCTAAAGGGAAAATTTTGAAAATTTTCCAGGATAAAGAGAAAAGTGAGGAGCATTTTATAGGGAAATTTCGAAATTTTCCAGTGAGAAATCACTCCAGGAAAAATTCAAAGAAAATTGACTTATTTAGGCAAAATTAAGGAAAAATCATTGAGGTAGAATAATAAGGAGGCGACTTAAGGAGAAAAAAGCTTATCCCAATTCCGCCATATTGTTACGACACTTCTGTCTGAGATTCTGTCACTTTTGTCATAGCAACGCGTCAAAACTGCATCAGAGACGCATTTTCCATCCGAAAAAATGCGAAAATTTTTTGAAGTCTAGAATTCCTATTTTGGGTCTTGGAAGGATCTCCTGTTTCAGTATGTTGAAGTTTCTGTAGCTACTTTTTTTTTCTTGGTGTAATCTCGATTTTTTTACGTTTTTTTTTGCAGTTTCGCTATGGAGCTCACGGGCCCCTCTCGGGCCCGGGCCTGTGCTTCGCACACATGGCACACCGGTAGATACGCCACTGAGTCACAGGATCAATTTGAAATATCAGTATGATGAGCTCCTTTTCTTCTTCTGTTCGCCCCAGAAGTTTCACATTTTTCTCCTCACAGGTATTTTGAAAACACATCAAAATGTAAGAGGGTGCATTTTTTAAAATTTGGTCTTTGGAAGTAGATCTTTTAGGATTTTTCATATTGTTGTTAGTCACAGGATCACTTTGAAATTTCAGTATGATGGACTTCTTCTCTTCTTCTTTTCACCCCAGAAGTTCCAAAAATTTTTCTTCACTGGTATTTTGAAAACACATCAAAATGTGAAAGGGTGCATTTCCTTAAATTTGGTCTTTGAAATTAGATTTTCTAGAATTTTTCATATTGTTGTTAGTCACAAGATCAATTTGAAATTTCAGTATGATGAGCTCCTTTTCTTCTTCTTTTCACCCCAGAAGTTTCAAAATTTTCTCTTCACTGGTATTTTGAAAACACATCAACATGTGAAAGGGTGCATTTCCTTAAATTTAGTCTTTGAAATTAGATTTTCTAGAATTTTTCATATTGTTGTTAGTCACAAGATCAATTTGAAATTTCAGTATGATGAGCTCCTTTTCTTCTTCTTTTCACCCCAGAAGTTTCAAAATTTTCTCCTCACTGGTATTTTGAAAACACATCAAAATATGAGAGTTTGCATTTTTTTTGAATTTAGTTTTTGAAAGTAGATTTTTCAGAATTTTTTATATTGTTGTTAGACACAGGATCATTTTGAAATTTCAGTATGATGAACCCCTTGTCTTCTTCTTTTCACGCCAAGAGTTTCAAAATTTTCTCCTCATACTGGTATTTTCAAAAAAACAACAAAATTTGAGAGGGTGCAGTTTTCCTAATTTAGTTTTTGAGAGTAGATTTTCTGGAATTTCTCATGTTGTTGTTCAGGAACCATTTGAAATTTCAGTTTCATAAGCTCCTTTCCTTCTTATGAATTCATCCTAGAAGTTTCAAAATTTTCAATTTTTCAAAAAAAATATCAAAATATGGGAGGGTGCAGTTAGTTTTCTTAATTTAGTTTTCAAAATTTATAGTGCAGTTTTCGTAATTTAGTTCTACAGGTAGGTTCTATATTCTACACCTTTTCCATAAGTAGGTATTTCAGAATGTTTCACTTGTATTTCAGATTCATCAATTCTAGTTCAGAATGCATGATTTGTATTCCAGTTGTGTAAGTTTAATTTCAGAAAGTGTTATTTGTATTTCAACTTTGTCAGTTGTAGTTCAGAAAACATTATTTGTGTTTCAGATTGGTCAGTTGTATTTCAGAAAAAGTCATTTGTATTTCAGTTTGGTCACTTATATTTCAGAAATCGTCATTTGGGTTTCAGATTATTTATTTGTAGATCAGAAATTGTGAATTGTATTTCAGAATTTGTCAAATGTATTTCAGATATTATTAATGTGGTGTATTAAATAAAATTTATAATGAGCCACCTATACACCTATCTTGTACCCGAGTCAAGATAGTTCAAATTTTGGGTGAAGCTAGACAAAGATAATGTAAAGCTAATTTTTGGTATATATCATAATTTAGGGCTAAATATTAATATACTAAAAGTCCTGGAGAATCCTCCTTCCGCAACCCCCTTTTTTCGCCCCCCAAACGCCCCCCCACCCCTTTTTAATATTTTGGTGATTTTCTCGAAAACTATATCCACTTTAAGGAAAAATGTCAGCTGAGCATTTTTGAAGCTGACAAATCCCCTGATGGAAACGACGTACTGCGAGCCCATATATTATCACGTGGTACGCACCAGTGGCGTATCAAAAGAAAGTTTGCCCCGAGATCAATTCAAAACTATAAGCTTGGCGAAAAATATCTTTAACAATTTTTTTGTAGGTGATAAAATTTCAAATCTATTCATATATAGAACGACCCCCTAGGAACAAAAATATTGGTGTTTAATTTTCAGCCCACTGATCAGTTCTGGCGACAGCTTCAGACATAATTTTTTCTTTTATCAAAATAGTAGATACTTGTATGATTTTTTTCCGGTTGTAATACTTTTTATTTTTTATTTCACGTTATTAAAAATTTCACGTAACGTCAACGCTTTTCACTAGCAATCAGTAATGTTTTCAGTCATTTTTCACGAACTTTTAGTAATCACACGCTCACTAAGTGGCAGTTTACACAAAACGCATTTTTCCACCTGCAATTAAATAATATAGAAAAATATGACACATTAGGCAATTTACCTGTCTCGCATAAACAGGGAAAACTTCATATGAATACAAGTTGGGAAGTAGTAAAACACGACATGCGCGTGAAACAGTGGGTTGCAATGTAGCTTGTATTGTTGTAGAATGAATGTAGACAATAAAAATCGAACATTGCATCCATTAAAAAAGATTATTTATTTGTAAATCAGAAATTGTAAATTGTATTTCAGAATTCGTCAGATGTATTTCAGATGTTATCAATGTAGTGTATTAAATGAAATTTATGATGGTTCACCTATACACCTTGCTTGTGTTGTACATCTGACAATTTCTGAATAGCTATTTATACAATAAGTTACGAAATGAGCGTCTTTTAGGCACGCGAGGTGAAAATTGTCCAACGAGGCAAAGCCGAGTTGGACAACACGTCGAGTGACTAAAAGACATCGTTTCGTAACGTATTGCATACAAGATTTTTTCTAGTGGCCTTTTATAATAAAAAAACACAATTTTATTTCATGTGAATAAGCCGATCAAGCCCAAAATCTTTGTTACCTGCTTTTGGTTGACATCTGATGCGATTTTTTTTCAAGATTCGACATCAATAATTAAAATCCTGGAAAGTAGGTAACAACAAAAAGTTCTGTTTTGAGTAGCCCAAACGTTCAATTCAATAATTTAATTTTTAATATTCATAATAAATACAGATCAAAATTCAAATCTGTGTTTAGTGTGTTTTTTTATTTCTGAACAATGAATGACACTTTTAGGCACTAGTGCTTAAAAATCACTTTTACGCACCTAAAAGTCACTTTTACGCATTCAAAAGTCACTTTTACGCACTGAGTGCCTAAAAGTAACTTTCACGCACTCAGTGCTTAAAAGAATGTCGTTTTGAAACTAAAATGACAATCGAAAAGTTGTTATTATGAAACGTCAGTAGAAAAATATAATTTACGTTTTCTGAACTACAATCAACTAATCTGAAATACATTTGCGATGCTTTCCGATATAAAAATTTACCAATCTAAATTGCAATTGACGCTTTCTGAAATTAAACTGACGCTCTCTGAAATACATATGGAAAAGGTGTAGATTTTCTTTCAAAAAGTTCGAAGAGAAAGTATACTTTTCTACTCGCAAATAATGGCTATTATTAAATGCTCGTTGAAGAATATACTATTAAATAACACTGCGGTGAGTTCAGAAGTGATAAAGTAAAGTATTAGTTCGCTTTTTGTCGGATTACACGTTACAAACAAAGAAGGAACGATTTCTCCAGAACTCGCCCCTGGACTCTGTTATAGTAAGAGATCGTTATCCTTATCGCTATGGCACTTTCTGTTTTCTTCTCTCTTTCCGAAATCAATGTATAGACAGGGGACGTCAATAGAAATAGAGAAAATGTCTCTATGTGTTACAGACTCCCAACCCTGAATATAAATATGACGCAAACACGTGACAAACTCGCTTCCCATTGAACTCTGTTACACAAGCGCAGTCAAGATAAAAAAGATACTGTTTTTTTTACGAGGGTTTGTACTTTTGCCTAGAAGTCATTCAATGGGTACAATACAAAATCTGAACGATATTGAATCTATGGTGTATGATATGGAGCAATCTACGAGAAACCTTTTTTTCCAAGTTATGACATATCGATGTCATAAGTACAACCTTTCGCGAAATGAACCTTACCTTCCTCAACGTCGCGCAAAGCGTTAGGCGCACCAGTTATTTGGCAAATTGATAGCTGAGAAGTCTCGGATAAACTTCTAATTTTTTTTTTTTGGCTGAAGTGATTGCGATACACTTCTTATAGATTCACAAGTAGACTACCTTTCAATGGTCGTTTCAGAAAAAAATATGTTTCTTCTAAAAAAATTATGCTTAGATCAAAAAAACTGAGAATAAATAGGAAACAGCGTATATTTTTCAAATCTGACCCTTCATTTGATACGCCACTGGTGCGTACGACGTGGCACTATATGGGCTCACAATACGTCATTGCAAGGGAAATTTTGTCAGCTTCAGAAAAGCTTTCCTGACATTTTTCCTTAACGTGGATAGTTTTCGAGAAAATCATCAAAATATTAAAAAGGTGGGGGTTAGGGGGCGAAACAAGGGGGTTGCGGAAGAAGGATTGGCCAGGACTTTTAAGCAATTTAGCCCTCAGGCATGATCTCTACCAAAAATCAGCTTTATAATATTTTTGTCTAGGTCAAATGCTAACTTGACTCGGGTATTGTGTTGATTTGGAAAAATCTCCGTAGATACCTGATGATTTCTGAACTACATCTTACAATTTCTGAAATATAATTTACGTTTTCTGAACTACAATAAACTAATCTGAAATACAATTGATGCTTTCCGATATAAAAATACCTAATCCGAAATACAATTGTAACTTTCTGAAATAAAATAAACTAATCTGAAATACAATTGACTCTTTCCGAAATAAAATTAAATAATCTGAAATACAATTGATGCTTTCCGAAATACAATTCACCAATCTAAATTGCAATTGACGCTTTCTGAAATTAAACTGACGCTGTCTGAAATACATATGGAATAGGTGTAGAAGGTTCCTGGAAAAGTGGTTACTTTTGGACCTTGGTTTCCTGAAATCTGGTTAACCAAATATCAAAATAGTTACTGGCTATCGGATGTCCGTTATGTTGGTTTTATCTATAAATTCTGGCAAATTATTTCTTATTTCATATTCGCGTTCCCCAAGTGACCGGAATTTTCAGAAACCATCTGGCAACCGATTCGGTTATTATGGTTAACGTTTGGTTATATTCGGACCATAGCCTTAATGAGTTATTTCTATTCAAAGTAAAAGTGCTCCTAAGTAAAATCATTAATAGTTTTTGAGTTGATAAATAATCTATGTAAACATCATCCTTTATTTATTTGCCATTTACCACATAAAATTTACATAACCAATCGTTCAAACTAACACCAGTAGTCTTAAACGTGCCAAAAACAATTTGTTATGTTGAAATGAAGGAAAATGAAAGTAATTAATAATCGAAGTATGTATGTAGTAATTATCGCAATGTAGTAATACATTTTTGACCATCTTCATAAGGATGTATGTAGTAGTTATCGCAATGAAGTAATACATTTTTGACCATCTTCGTAAGTATTTTTTGTTTTAATAACTACTCTAGTTTCATCAGTTTCTTGTTGATAATAAACATGAAGGTCGTAATATTTAACCCAGTTTTTTTTCCCATCATAAAAATCGTGACATTAATTTAAATACAACAAAACATTTAGGTACTTACACAGCAATGGAATTTTAATTTGGTACTTACATGCCCATGGACCATATTTTTTAGACAACGACCCGTCTTTGTTTGGAAGGAAAAGCGGTGCAAGAAAGGCATTCGCTAGCTGTAACAAACTCCAAAGGTGGTCCAGAATGAAGAAATATAGTGTTAGTGCTCCTATTGTCAACACAAACAATAAAAGGAGGTATATTATCATGTCCATTTTAAGAATCTGAAATTAAATCAATTAACACTTTTTTTTTTGAAAAATCTTTCTTTAGAAAAATGAAAATGACTGGTATTTAAGGAGATTATTTGGTAATACATATTTCGTTTATTTAAATTCAACTCCTATCAAAAAGGACCAAAATGGCATTAGAAGGACAGTTATAAAATTTTATCTGTTCAACAAAATTGATTCTGATTGCAAAATGTCGGACCTTAAGCCACTTTTCAGTATTGCAAAACTAGCCTTGAAATTGTAGTAAAAGGTCTCGCATATGCACTTTAGTGCAGATTTCGTTTACGCAACAATCCTCACAATGAAAATTATTAGTAAAACTGTACTGGTTATTAGCCTCGTTTTTAGTTTTCTTCAACAATTTTTCGGATGCTTAAAGAAAAAACAGTTTCTTGTGCAAATGCAGTTAGAATAAATTTTGTTGAGCAACGTGATTGTTTATTTAATAGCAGCTTTGTTCGATGATGCTCCTTGCCTTCACCTACTTTCGAGAAGAAGAATCAGTCATTTGGATTGTTGTTGGTGAAACGATAACAGTCATTACAGTCAACAAAACCAGTGGGTTTTAAAAACATTTTACGGTGATCAAGGTTGTAATGTAGCAATCAATGGATCCATCGAGTTGTATTTAGAATTGATTTTATTATTAATCAAATATTTGTCTATTGGAACAGAGCTTGAGATACAAAAGGTTTAATTTCGTTTTCTTTTAGACTCATCAGAGATAGGTATTTTGTCTCAATTTTTCAAAACTTATTGTTGTTTTCTTGGGAAAGCTTATGTCATTTATATATTTCTCTTTAGGAATAGTTAGATTGTAGGTTTAATTATGAAGGTATTGTCGCTTTTAAATAATCCAAAATCGTTGGATAATCTCGGTCATTAAAATATTGCATAACATTCTCACGTGCCAATACCCAGTCTCTTGAACTTTGGTTCCGCCGCAAGATCGTTGAGTTGTTTCATTATGAAACTATATAAAAGTTGATCAATGCGTTCTTTATACGTTTGGTACCGAGCTAATGGTTCTTCGAATAGTCAATGGTTGCGTAAGTTTCAGTTCAATGGAAATTGCAATTGAAAAGAAATTTGAAAGATCATTTATTGCAATGCTACAATGATTAATGGCAGAAATGCTATAAATTAGAGCAACAACATCAAGTAGGTGTTTCTTGAAATTTAAACATTCATATTACCGTTTTTAATGGAAAAAAAACTTTTCAAAGATCTTCTTTGATTACTATTGATGTAATAATAATTAATGAGGCAAAAGATTCAATAATCTTTATCATAAGTTTTTCGAAAAAACAAAA
This sequence comes from Ceutorhynchus assimilis, assembly GCA_917834065.1. Classification (NCBI taxonomy): domain Eukaryota; kingdom Metazoa; phylum Arthropoda; class Insecta; order Coleoptera; family Curculionidae; genus Ceutorhynchus; species Ceutorhynchus assimilis. The sequence continues at coordinate 16,011,879 of OU892281.1, forward strand.
TTTGAAAGGGTTTTTCTAAGTTGGTTTCCAAGATGTTCTGATGTTACCATTTTTCATCGAATCAATTTGAAATTTCATTATGATGAGCTCCTTTTCTTCCCCTTTCTACTCCAAAAGTTTCAACATTTCCCCATTAACGGTTTTTCCTTAAATTGGGATTTTTAGGTTGGTTTTCAATTTTTTCTAATGTTGCCATTTTTCATCGAATTAATTTGAAATTAAGTTATGATGAGCTCCTTTTTTTCCTCTTTTTACCCCAAATTTTTTTAAGTTTTCCCATCAACAGTTGTTCGAAGAATTATAAAAATGTGAAAGTGAGTATTTTTGTTAATTTGGTTTTTTTAGGTTGGTTTTCAAGATTTTCTCATGTTGCCATTTTTCATCGAATGACTTTGAAATTTCAGTATAATGAGCTCCTTCTCTTCCTCTATCCACTCCAAAAGTTTTAACATTTTCTCATTAACGGTTTTTTGAAAAATCATTAAAATGTGAAAGGGTGCATTTTCCCTAAATTGGGTTTTTTAAGTTGGTTTTCAATTTTTTCTCATGTTGCCATTTTTCAACGAATTAGTTTGAAATTTGAGAATGATGAGCTCATTTTTTTTAAATTTGTCCATCAACAGTTCTTCGAAGAATTATAAAAATGTGAAAGTGAGTATTTTCCTTAATTTGGTTTTTTTAAGTTGCTTTTCAAGATTTTCTCATGTTGCCATTTTTCATCAAATCCATTTGAAATTTCAGTATGATGAGCTCCTTCTCTTCCTTTTTTCACTCAAAAAGTTTCAAAATTTTCGCATCAACAGTTTTTCGAGAAATCATTAAAATGTGAAAATGTGCATTTTTCTCAATTTGTTTTTTTAAAGTTGCTTTTCAATATGTTCTTATGTTGCCATTCTTCATCGAATTGATTTGAAATTTGAGTATGATGAGCTCATTTTCTTCCTCTTTTTATCCCAAAATTTTCTAAATTTTCCCGTCAACAATCTTCGAAAAATTATAAAAATGTGAAAGTGAGTAGATAGTTTTCTTAATTTGGTTTTTTTAAGTTGCTTTTCAAGATTTTATCATGTTGCCATTTTTCATCGAATCAATTTGAGATGTCAGTATGATGAGCTCCTTTTCTCCCTCTTTTCACACTAGAACTTTCAAATTTTCCAATTAATAGTCAAATTCAAAATGTCAAATCAAGTTAATTATGGATGATATCAAAATCAATGTATACTATCAATACAGATATCGATATTTGAATTTCAAATATCAATACAATTGGAGGCATATCGATATTTTGAAAATATCGTATCGCAGATGTATATATCCATAAACGAAAGTTAAATTTAAAGTCAATTTCTCAACATGAAAAAAATTCAAAATTTCAACATTTTAGAAGGAAGATAAAATTTCTAAAAACTTTAAAAAATCATATCTTCAGTTGTATCATAAATAGGAAACTGAAGTTTTTTAGAGAATCTTATTCTAGCGAAAGACTGTAGATCCTGAAACTTTCAGCTTGTTTCGAGTTATAGTTCCAGAGTCCAGTCCCGAAGATACAATACTACTAAGGAAAAAGGAGAAAATTTTATGAGTCAAAAATTCAATATGGAAAAATTTAAACCATTAACATTTTTGAAGGAAGATAGGTACTACATTATTGGTACTACCTATTGAAGATACATTTCAAAAAACTATGAATAAAAACATGGCAATATTTGAAATTTCGAAAGAAGGTAGTAGGTACCAGCCTAATAAAAATCTACAACAACTTACAAATTAAAAATTAAATCCCGAAAGTTACACAACACATTTGCACTAATCTTCTTCAACATAAACGATTTATCAAAAACTGTTATTTCATCCAATTATTGTAATCAAATAAAATGCTCCAATGTTGATCTCGCTAGCCTACGCGGTACCATTGACCCCCCTAAAGAATCAAAGTTCCCCACTATATACTATATTGCATTGTATAAACAATCATTAGCGTAAAGTTTGTGGTAGGTACCTATATTTTCCAACGCATTTATTGTTTTATTAATTTTTAATTGAATTATTTTTTGAAGAGTGAAAGTGCCTTATGAATTATTTATTAATCATATTATGTAGGTAATGTGTAACTATTAAAAAATTAATAATGGCTCATTTATACTAAAAACAATCAACTTAGTAGGTATTTTGCAATTACTTCAATAAGTACTTACTTTTCATTAGCAAACAACGGAAATAATAATTTATACTTTGTTAACACACCAAAACCAGAAAAAAACGTTCATTTAATAGGTACAAATAAAACAAAACACCGATAATATTCCAGTGTGCGATTGTTGAATAAACATTGAAATGTTAATAAATAAGCCCCGGCGTTGTTTTAGTGACCTTAAAGCTTACGAAAAATATTTCCCTACTATATTGTTAAGCTCCACTTTCATTTTCCGCTAGTACAAAACTGCTGATTTATTTCGTCTTCACATGAATAATTATTCAATCAGCAATAATACAGAAGCTTAGTTTGTGTTTTTTTGGATGGACTCAAATAATGCTGTTTCGATTGTCATTAGAGAGTTATTGGAACTATTAAATACTGCCTGGCAGTATTAAGGATCTACGTTATTTTATTAGTACATCAGCACTATTTTTCCAAGAAAAAAACAGTTATTGGAAGACTGTAGTAGGTGCTAGAGTATTACCTTATTTTGCATTCATAATTTTGACAGCTGATAGCTATGTTTATAATGTTCAGACTCAAAAAGTGTTTATTTTTGTTTGTGATTTTCTGCTGATACCCATTTTTTAATGTTACCCACAGTAAAATGGAAAACTATTCTAAAATAGTACATTAAAATACAAGTTTCATAAGACGTCATTTTATCGCACGAGCCCTATATTAGAAAACGAGCCGCAGGCGAGTTTTCTAAAGGGCGAGTGCGATAAAATGTCTTATGTCGTAATATTGATTAATTTATCGAAGAGTCCATCTCTAATGGATACAATTCTTCCATATTTCGTGTCCTTTCCTAGTTACAATATTGAAAGTATTCGTTTTATGTCTTCAAATGGCCTATTTATAGCTCGGTTAGCTTTGGAATAAACGGAGCAATATCAATAACCGTATCTACAGTCAAAGGGTGTCCCCAAGGAGGCTTTCTCTCGCCCTTACTTAACATCCTTACCAAGCTGAACAAATCTGCACTAAATCCTATGCAACGCGGATGATCCTGATCATAATAACCAAGGGTTAGCACGAAGCCATTATCACCAACCCAACGCAAACTGCTTTGAACATCATTGAACACTGGAGCAAAGATGAGGAACTATTTCTAAACCTTAGCAACACCATTTTAGTTCCGTTTATAAGAAGGAGAAAGCTGAAAATCCTTGCACCTACCCTTAAGAGAACGTTAACATTTTCCAATAAGGTGAAATACTCAGGGCACACATTGGATCGCAAATTCTGGAACAGCCATTCTTTACCATTTTTTATCTCATTAAAACATATATTGACGATACCACATAATTAACAGTCTCACCATCAGACTCATTATCAGCATCAGCTTCTTGAACCTGCCTTACTTGCTTCTGTTTACTGCTACCTGATCCATGAGAAAACAAGTATTGGCGAGGAGACTGGGAAACCAACCGAGACAATATTCGCAACGAGTATCACAATATCTAACGCAACGCGAACCACATCAGCTACTGCAAGTCCACCACCAAGTGAGAAAACAAGTACTGGTGAGGAAACTGGGAAACCACATAACCTCAAAGGGACCATAGCGAGTACAATGTCTACAACGCTTACCATAAGCCGGGCACTGTCTATAACCATGTCTCGTACCACAGCTCTTAAATTCAAAACTTTCTTGAGTGGTAGTGGCTATCTGGACATGCCGCAAACTTGTTGGCAAGACATAGAAGCTCAAACCTAGAACAGTATACTGGTTCTATACCAGACAGTAATTAAAGCCCATGGTCACATATATCTCATCGGAATGGTGGCCAAAAACTGAGTAGGTCACCGCTCAGATCAAATTAAAGAAGGTTCAAAGGCTAATTTTTCTAGGAATAACAGGGGTAATGTTAAGCTGCCCTACCGCAGCAGAGACGCTGAACATGCCTCCACTTCACCTAGGTGTGAAAAAAAGGCCATGCAATCACTTGCGCTAATAGGTTATCCTAGACAAATAAATTCAACAAAGAAAATTTGTGGAAATCAAATCAAATTCAATGAAAATTGAAAAATTAGAGTAAGTGCGGGATTTGAACCTGCAACCATCGCATTGCTAGTACGAAGCTCTACCAACTGAGCCAACCCACACACCTGGCAGATTTTCGGCCATCAGTTCGAATCCTGCACTAACTCCAATATACTATCAGACAGCCAAGCGGCTCTTAAGGCTGTGAAGGCCTGTAAATGCGTATCAAAGGTAGTCTGGGAATGCCACTCGTAACTAAGGTGCTGAAACACCATTTCGCGGCCTAATGAAGACCACGTAACAAACGAACTATATGTATAAATGGGAGAAAGACCAATTGTCCACATACTGGAGACAAACTCCAGGACTGAGACAGGCAAAATGACTAATCACAAAAAAGGGGAAAGAAGAAGTCCTATCCACACATGAACAGATTTTTTCTTTGTCACCCTTTCGAGCCCATGTTCTGCACTGAAGCTCATTGTGGCTTATATTATTTGCATGGACTCTACTCCTCCCCATCCCCCACCCTAAGATGGTCCGATTCGCAATCCATGGTCAGCATTCATACTCCATCGACATCACGCAAGTCTGAGAAAGTCCTCCCACATCCTCTCGCCAAGCCAACGAGCCAGTTAAACACCACAAACAAAAGCGGCAGCTGAAAACACAAAACATTTACTTTGCGATTCTCCGGCCCAACTCTGGGAAATGCTCAAATACCCCCAAGAGTGTGCCAACTATCCCCCAAGAAAATAGCTTCCTTCGCAAAAAGACTTCAATTTCTTGGACGCAAACTAGGAAAATAGGTAACTTTGTGCCTTGAAAATAGCTGAAAATACTTTGATAATAAAATATATTCAAGTTCTTTCTTTTTTTTATGTATTTTGTAATAGTTATTTACCTAACAAATGCGGAAAGTGATACTTTACCGCACGCAACCGCAGTGCGGTAAAGTGCACTTTACTGCACACTTTGTAGTCCACTTTACCGCATACTATGCTGTAAAGTTAACTTTACCGCACACCATAGTGTGCGGTAAAATGATACTTTCCATTTGCAAATACGTGCGGTAAAGTGCACTTTACCGCACGCTCGTAGGTAAAATATTAAAAGCCCCCACTGTTTATTCAAAATCTCTTGACATCATCACAAAAGTCTGGTGGTAAGTATATATATCAAAAAATATGAAAAGAATAAGGGGACTTTTACAACATGCAAAGAAAATTGATGTTTTGCAATCTGATCATTTGTCACGCAATTATTATTTTTAATGACATCAAGTAAAAAAAACGATGTTTTTGTTACATCTTTGCCGGTATGGCGTAATCGCCCGTATTGTATTACCAGGCTGTTAACAAATAACTCTTAACAATAATGAATATTAAAAGTCGTATAATAATGAACGGTTACATTTGAAGAATTCCTTCATTTAATATTATAATACCTATTTATGGGTTTGTTTGTTTTGATCTACTGGAACGTAAGTATATATTATATCACTAGTTGCGAAATGAGCGTGTTTTGTTTGTACAAAATGTGAAGATTGGACCACGAATTATGTCACAAACCGCTGATTTGATATGCTGTCTCAATAATCATGATTGGATTGTAGTCAAATTTTAAGATTTCAGCTGGTATATAATATTTCCATCGTCCATTGCAAAATGTAATTTTGCGATTGTTATCACCATCAAGATCTAATTAGGAAAAATAATATCTAATGAAAGTTTTGTATAGATTAAAATCGTACCCATAATTACATAATAATAGGTGTTCTTCGGAAAAATTTCATTTGATTTCCTAATAAAACACATTCAATTTCTGAGAAGATCTTCACTTACAAATTGCATAAATTGTTGATGCAATCCATTTAGAATTAGATTTAGTATATAAGGTTTGTAATTATTATTATTATATAGTACATATGGGAATCGTGATTGTGGGTAGGTAATAAATGGTTTGTTTTTTAGTTCCTGAAGACTCAAGCAAAAACTCAATTTCTAAATTTTCTATTTCTCATAATGGCAAATTCTATATCAGTAAATCACAACAATTCAGAATCTCAAAGTAGTCAAGAAAGTAATTTTCGATTTCTCAGTTGGTAGACACCGTCCAAAAGCTTCCAACAGCAAAGGTTCACCAATTACAGTTTCTTGGTAATCGGCCAAAGACACTTTGCCATCCTTGTCCTTGTCCATTTTCCTTATGACTATGTCCACCAAATCTTTGACGCTCTCTTCCGGATCTTCTTCTTGTGGAAATTTAATCAAACAATTTCTAAAAACTATGAATCAAAAAATAATAAAAACATTGAAAATTATTACCGTAAAAGCTGAAACATTTCGTCTTTAGTAATGTGTCCGTCGCCGTTGAGATCGTAAACAGCGAAACAGTATTCGATTTGTTTCGTAGTGTTGCCTTTTAAGAAAAGCGACATGCCGGAAAACCAACTGTCCAAAGTTATCAGGCCGCAGTTAGGTTTGTCCCAAACGCAAAAAATTCGATCCATCAGCATGTTTTCGGTGACGATATCGAACGTGTTGTGGAGAACTTCTCGGAAAACTGTCCTATCGATACCCTAAAATAACTATTTTTGGAAAGATTTGTTTTAAAGTTTATGAAAAAGTAGGTAGGTACCTCTGAAGCTGTTACAGGGCTTGTAATTACTGAAGTTGCAGCTTTTTGATTGATTTTCGATGAGGTCTTATTGAAGGTGACGAGCTTCTTGTAAATCTTGTAAAGAGCTTCAATTTCATTTCTGTAACAGATTTATGAGAAGTATAATTTGTAAAACAGTATTTCAGCCAAAAAGTCATACGCAAATATCAGTTTTTGGTCCTACACTGAATATTTTTTGGATATAGACATGTTTAGGATTTTCGAAGGGTAATATTTCTACTGCACAACATTAGAGAACCAGTACAAAGGGCACTAATAATGATCTTAAGGACTAAAATGTACTTGGTTCTATATCAGTAATTTAAATAGTGATATCTGAGCAAAGTGTGATTGATTATTTAAAACAATGTTCAGTTGATGTGCTGTGAAAAGGTACAGGGAAAAAATACGAAATTTGAATGGTTTCTCCTCTTTTGCCTCCAATCGTAGAAATTTTCATCAAATCAACCCAACGAGGCACGCTTAACTAACATGTTATTACCAGAACGCGCGGGGGATAAGGACAAAGCTCAAGGAACTTTATCAAGCATTGCTGTTGGATGAATATGGTGTTGTTATGCTCTCAGAAACCTGACTCTTTGACTATATTTTGAGATGAATTGGGATTTAATGATTATTTCGTGTTCAGATGTGATAGGTCGGCTGAAACTAGCACTTTTAAATGAGGAGAAGGAGTTCTTATTTGCAGTGGATGAAGCCTTTTCAGCTGTGCAAGTATATACTTCTATTAATCATTTGGAACAACTGTTTGTAATACTGTCTGTCAAGGGAAGCAAATTTTTGTTAAGTAACGTTTATATACCTCGAGGATCTGTTTGTGTGGTGATTTTAATCTTCCTGAAATCAAGTGGCTGTGTGATGACAGGGGTGACTCAGTGTTGAATGGTATTTTGGCCCCAGGCCTCTGTTATTGTTGATTTTATGAGCTACCTAAATTTATTTCAAATAAATAATATCGAATATATCAAATGCTTTGGGATCTGTGCTAGACCTTGTTGTATATAACTCTCAAAATGTAATGATTGATATTTGTAGTAGTCCACTATTACCATGTGATAAGTATCACCCAGCCTTATCATTTACACTGGATATGTCTGTGGCCAATAGGGAAAGTATGTCTTTTGATTATAAGTATTTTGATTTTCAGCATGCAAATTATATCGAACTGAACAATTTCTAGGAATGCTTTAGAACCCTTGATATTAATACCTGTGATATAAATGTAATAGATGTATTCAGCTCGATCATAAATATTAAAACAAATCTATAAGCTGTTCCTGATGAATTACCTAAACAACTTTTTAAAGAGTGTAGGTAAATATATATTGTCTCAAATTTTAGTAAAATTGTATAATGTATCTTTGTCATCTGGAACATTCTCTTCACAATGGAAAGATTCTCGAGTAACTCCAATTTTCAAGAGTGTCGATAAATCTTTGGTTGATAATTATAGGCCAATTTCTAAGTTAAGTATTATCGCAAAGGTATTTGAATCAATATTAACTAATAAGATATCTCCTTTAGTGTACAGTGTATTATCGTCATACCAACATGGGTTTGTTAAGGGTTGTTCAACTGTTACGAACCTTCTGGTCTACACTAAATCAATGGCGAGCGCCTTGGAGGACAGATATCTTTTTGGCAATCCATCAAGAGTTATAACAGACAGGGAAACTGCTTTTCGTTCAGATGAATTTGATACCTACTGTTAGAACGAAAACATTAAACATATTTTGACAACATGTGGAGTGCCTCGAAGCAATGGACAGGTCGAAAGAATTAATAGAACTATTATAACTTGTTGCGGAAATAACCCACAACAGGTTTAATTTTTATTATTTCTAATTTAATATATCTCAATTTCTATTATTAACCATAAAAATAATATTCTAAAAATAGATGCTATTGCTGGACTATTTATCCTGTAAAACCGGCAACAACAACCCTTTGAACCGATAAAATTGCAGGTTTCTTCATTACCTTATAAGGTAGTGAACCTGTCTCGCCGTTGTGATTGGTCAGCCGCCACACAAAATCTCTAGTTTTTACGACCTGCTCCCCTGGCAGAGTCTAGTCAACGCACATTCTTCAGTACTATTAGAATAAGCGAAGAGTTCGCACCCTCGCGCACTCTGAATGCTTCCCATAAGCAAAACTCCAAAACCCCTGTTAGTACGCTCGATTTATGGTAAAAATACTACTCTCTGTATCTCCAGGCCTGACATGGTCTATATTATTGATTACAATTCATGTAATTAGCCCCTAATTGTTGCAAGTCACCTCGGACGAGCAAAATTCTCTCCCACGCGATTGTTTTTGGTTCTCTCTCTCACTCTCGCCGGGCTCCAACGCGCCTATATATCGTTGTGTTTTCAAGTTTTCATCTCAGTGGAAAATTCCCTAGCTGCCAGTGTGAATAGTGATAAATGGATAAATAATCGCCTTGTGGATTTATCTGCTTGAACCGGACTAAGCAAGTAAGACCGTTACAATTTCTCTAACAGTCGAACAATAAATACTGATTAGTGATTCGCTTGAAATGCACTATAATTTGAAGTGTCTTCTAACGTTTAATGCAGAAATTTGCTTTTCACACTTGTGAAATTAACATTTGTACATTTGTATATAGAAACTAAGCATATATATAAGACTTTTCTTGCACATATTGTTTACAGACTTCCGCAGAAAAGTGCTCAAATTGTTAACTCTCGATAAATAAAAGAACTTTCAAGGATCAATAAACATTTTGTGATTACAGTGAACTGATGGAAGTTGACGAATTATTTATGTTGGGCTCTCGTGCATTTAATTAGTTAATTTGTGTTCTCGTTCATTCAATATTTAACCATAAATGGATGTTATTATCTTTATCAGATTTCCCTACCCTTTATAAATCAAGATATTCATTTACTTTAGATAAGTATAAAATTTGTAGTTCGACTGGACGTCCAATTGGGAATTTTTAAATAGGATTTGATTGCTGACTATACCGAATTACTTTCATTTATCAATTAAATTGATAATTACTCTATTTCAGCGTTTTATTTGTATAAATGAGAATCAAGGCACCCCTAACCCAATTCAAGGCTTAAATGATCCAATACCTAGTGGTTAATTTTTACAGTCAGTCAAAGTAAAAACTAATGGCATCCCTGGTGCGGTTTGACTAAAGCCCAAAAAGGGGCAATAGCTAGTTCCGTCACAATTCCTATTCTCACGAAACTAAGTTTAAATGACCCTACAAAGTGGTAAAAGTACGTCGATAAAGTACAGATGACATTAAATTGTTCATACCAACGAAGTATAGGCACCACACCATTTGAAGTGTTGGTTGGTAGTGAAAATGAAAAATAAGGAAGAAAAAGTAATAAAAATTTTCGAGGAAGAGAGAATAGAGATGAGAGAAAAAAGTAAGGGACACATTAGAAAAGTACAGACTGAAAACAAAAAAGGATACAATTTAAGGAGAAAAAAGGCTACAATATAAAATCTGTTTTTTTTTTTAAGATAATTCCCCAAGTCAAAAATTTAGTAACTATGTTGGCAACACAAGCCTTTTCTACATAAAAAATTTGAAAGCATTGACAATTTTACATTGTATTGCCAACATAATGTCATTTTGACTTTTATCTTTAAAAAAAAAACAGACTTTATAAGGAAAAAGACATAGTGACCATAAAAAGAACGCAATTTGGTCCTGGACTCAAATTAAAAAGGAAGTTTTTTGGGCCTTATGAAATTGTGAAGGCTAAGGCAAATGACCGTTATGATGTTGTGAAAGTGGGTAACCACGAAGGACCAATCCGAACATCAGCATGTGCTGAATATATCAAACGGTGGATAGGGATCGTAGAAGACCTCGAGTGCAGATTCTGTCTGGAAGATGAGGAAACCTCTATTCATGTCCAGAGTCGCTTTCGGGTGCAGAGTTAGGACACTTCACACCTGTCATACTCCATGCACTAGATTGCTTGATACCGAATGGGTCAAACTATAGCTGGAGTACTTCGGAGTAACTCAGGAGCGCTCAAAAAGTGGCACCCGAAAGCAGCTCTTAATGAATGTTTAGCAATTGCTCCGCCTACGGAGTAAAAAAAAAGAAAGGTACGCGACAGTCATATAGAATAAATAAAGTTATCATACACCAACAATCTACAACAAATCTATAAAGTTTTCCTATAGAGGGCAAAATAGAGAAACGCATTTAATAATACAACCGTTTTGCAGCAAAAACAAAACCCATCAATTTTGATTTCGTGTTCACTCACGTATGCACGCAATCCTGCTTCAAAAAACCGATCACGGATAATTTTCTAGTGAATCGATTTCGAAAGGGTTATTATGAAGGGTAATTGCATATACGATTCGAACTTTTCGAATTTCATCTCGAATGTCAATAAATTGGCAATCGTATATTTCGATTGTTGATGAGGTAGGTAGGTACATGAAAAAACGTAACCAAATCCTAACAATAACAGGTCATCGGCTCAGAAATAAGTGAATGGATTGCATTATCAGCTGAAAATAATGAATGTCTATTATAATAAATGAAAAGATACAGCTTTTTGCATAATGGACTAACTTAGAAGATAAGTTATGAAAAAAAAGTCATTTCAAGCCAGTTAATTCTAAGAGAAGAGAAAAGGAAAAGAGAACATTACCAGAACGATTGCTGAAAACAATTAAAGGCTTTTAGAGCATATTCAAGGTATTTTTGATAGAAATTGAGAATAACGACATAAAAATTATAGAACAACTAATACAGGAATAGAAGCAAACTTAATGGAAATTGATATCAAGACAGAATCAATCATAGATGAACTATAATATGAAAAATCCAGAAGAAAATGAACATACTGAGACTAGCAGATTAACTGCAAAACTGTAATACCAATTTATACTGATTATCTAATAAATGATGACGACAAATGTTATTATGATTATTTTTTTCAAGTCAATAATACTTTTTAAATATTCAAAATTGAGTGTGACGATTTCAAATTATGGCATAATAAATCAGGTCATATTTTGTAATGCAAATTTGTGAAAATTATTAGAAAACAATTTGGTAACTGATGGTATAAAAAATATTGAAATAGTTGAAGTTGAATTTTGTGAATCTTGTGTGTACATCATGGTGAAAAATTACCATATTGAATTATGAAATTCGCACTAGAGCTGAAAAGGCTCATATGATATAAAAAAAAGAGACGAGCGATAAAAATGAAGTTGGACAAGAGAAAGAAGAAAAATAAGATGCAGATACAGATACACAGATTGAGTGAATTTGAAATATAGATGGCTATCCATGAAATCTTGCAGATGTAGCCTGAACAGTAGAAGAATTCATGGATAGCAGTAATGTGGAGACAAATTGGTCCGATTGAAAAAAATAAAACTTGTAGCCACCTGAAAATGTTGAATACAAAATCCTAGGAACTATGATAATAATAGGTGAATAAAGCTCAAGGTTTTGCACAGAAGAAATCTTGTAATTATGATGGGAATTTATGCACTATATTCACAACAATAAGAAGCATCCATTGGAAATCAATTTAAATTCAGTTGGATATCAGAAAAGGAAAAATGTACAAGGTGAAGTATTTGAACTCAACAACAAGTCTCATTATGGCCTCAGAAACTTCCTTATCTTCGACAATTATTGATGAAAGTTATTATTGTATGCATTAAACTAACTCTCACCTTGTAAACAAAGTATCCTTCTTCAACTTCTCGATAAGTTTCGGCGAACACTTGTAGATTTCTTTTTCGCCCATTCGTTTGCTTTTTTTCCCTTTGACCGGTTTGGATTGTTTTGAATCGCCGCCGCCAGTGTGTTGGGGTCGGACTCGGTGAAGGAAACGCGCTATCCCTCTCAAAGCCATCGCTCCCTGGCGCACGCTCAATCTGGGACACATGCCTCCTGAAGGTGGTGGCGGAGGTTTAGGGGATGCCATACTCCACCTTTGAAAAATTAGAAACAAAAAGGCATAATCGATAAGGGATTTGAATTGAAATTTTGAGAGAATTACTTGATAACATTTTGAATCCGATATTCTTAAAAGCATTCTTTCTTTTTTCCTCTTCCTCTATTTGTCCTTCTGAATTCTTATGTGGAGAATTTTAAGGCAGTTTTGCTCTCAAATCCCACGTGCATTTTTGTCACCAACCAGATATAAATATAAATAACCGCTCGCCAACAGAATATCCGTAATATTTTCTGGATTCTCTATCAACTAAATGGAGATAATATCCAGTCAAGTTATGCATAAAACTATGAAATAAAAACTAAATTGCAAATTTTTTTATACTAAATGTATGTGTTGTTCCTCAACGTCTCCATAATGTCCTTTCAAAAAACCACTCAAACAGAATTGGTCTGCTAAAAAAGCCAACCGGAGAGCATTGTACCGACTATATAGAAAGTCTAGAGGTACTGCTACAAACTCACTTTTCAGGGTCAGTAAGGGTTGAAAAAAGACGTCAACCAAAAACGGCACAGTGCAACGTTATATCAATGCTTTAGTATAAAATAGGAACTGATACAGATCGATGCAACGACAACACATATTACCCAAAATATTCAGGTTTTTTTGCGGTCTAATAAATTAATGTATGCATTGCTAAGCTAATCAATATCAGTTCTCTTATTTACAGGGTGTCTTTCTTGTTTGATGCAAATCAATTTTTGTAAAAGTCTCTGTTTATGATTTCTTTGTAAAGTAATAACTTTAGTTTTCTCAAAGTCAAAATTTTGTCCTGTATTAATTTTATATTCGACCGAAGCTGTTGGATTTTTTTAATCAAGAAGTTCTTACAGTCGTTTTTGTGTTCATATATCCTTTGTTTCAAGTACCTACTTGTTTGGCCTACATAGCAACCTTCACACTTCGCACAAGGCACCCTATACATATATGACATTGGATGGCTGGCCCATTACCTTTCTAGATTTTAATTTAGTGAAAAACAGTTTTTTAATGGAATTTTCACTCTTTTGTGCAATCTTGATTTCCGATTCTGATTCTATAAGTACGTCTAATTCTTTGTGAAAGGTTGTTAATAAATGGTATCTTGGCATACTTGAGATTTATATTATTTGTTTCTGTTGCCTGAGCTTTCTTGTAGTTAAATACTTTGTTAAAAAGTGATACGGGGTAACAATTCTTCAAAAGCACGTCCCTGACAAAATCACCATTCTTCTCGTGAAATTCTGGATTAGATAGTTTTTCATATCGGTCTTTGAGATTATTTATGATATTAATTTTTTGTTGTAGTGGGTGTTCAGAGTAAAAATTTAAAAATCTTTCAGAAAATGTTGGTTTGTGATACCAATCTGTTTTCTGTTTTTAAACCACCAGTGTCTTCATCGCGAATAACTCTCACGTCCAAAAATGGTATGTTAAAATAATTTTCCTTTTCCATTGTGAATTGTAATCTTGAGTAAAATTGATTAAAAACTTCTAAAACTTTTTCGCACTTGGTTTCAGGAATAAGTGTGATTATATCATCAACGTACCTGCAGAAGAATGGCACCCCAAATGATAACTCGCTTAAGTACTTGTCCTGCAGTTCGGTATGTCAGAACATACAAGAGACATGCAATTGCCCATGTCCAAGCCATATATCTGTCTATAAACATCAATTCCAAACTGTAAACAATATATTATCAGTATATAAAAGTTAAAATGAGTAATAAAATTTACCAAACTTAAATTAGTATTGGGTTCTACGAGGTGCCATCTTTTGGATATCAACTGACACACTAAGTCGTAAAGAGTGAAACTACATCCAATGAAACTAAAAAGTAACCTTGTGGGATTTTTTGTTCTCTTATAAATTGAAATGAATCTTTAACATGATGGTTATCTCATACGAAGGCATTATTAAGTAAATTTGACAGAAATTTGGTTAGTTTTGTAAGGGCCAAATTATGGACCAACTGGTAAGTGTCTGGTTGTTACCTAGCAGGTACTTTTTTTTCTCTAGTGTATAGAAAGTATCTGCTAGGTAACAACGAGACGTTTACCAGTCAGTCCATAATTTGGCCCTGAAGAGGAGATCCCACAAAAGATACAATGGGCCTTAGTGGTGTTCCTCTCTTATGTACCTTTGGTAAAAAGTATATTTTTGTGTGCGACGCCATTGGTTGTTTTAAGATATTCAGCCTGTTCAGTGGTTAATTGTTGTTCTGATTCTAGCTTGACAATTAATTTGTTGAGTTTATTCTGAATGCTAGTAATGGGGTCACTTTTTAATTTAGTGCATGTTGACTTGTTACTGAGGATGCAGTTATAGCTTTCTGATTATAATCAGTTAAGCTCATTACTACCGTAATATTGCCCTTGTCAGCCCTAGTTACAAAAATTTCGTTTTTCCTATTTTTAAGAAAAGAATACGTTGCCTTTGAGCAATCAATAATGTATTTTTCTACATCTTTCTTTTTATTTCGAGAATTCGAAGAGTTAACAAAATTGGACAAAATATTATTGCATTTGTTTCTAACATTGATTTTTTGTCCTCATCTAAACTATCTATCGCGTATTTTATATCTATTATTAGTTGGTTGATAGGTAATGTTTTCTCAGTATACCTAAGGTAAGTTAAATTTTTTTCTCAAGCTTAAAATATATTGAACATGATGTGGCATATCAATATTAGCAAGGTTTAAAATCCATTTTTCAGTTATTTGGGGGCCGAGGAAAATCAATGTTAACACTTGTTTGGTTCCTCAATAACTTATTAAACTTTTTTCTTTGTGCTTGTTTTACCCTTGAGAATGCTGTTTTATAAAATTTATTTTGAATTGAGAATTGTTACCCCGTATTTAACAACAAGAAACCTCAGGCAACAGAAACAAATAATATAAATCTCAAGTGTGCCAAGATACCATTTATTAAAAACCTTTCACAAAGAATCAGAATCAGAAATCAGGATTGCACAAAAGAGGCCAAATTCCATTAAAAAACTGTTTTTCACTAAATTAAAATCTAGAACGGAAATGGGCCAGTTATCCAATGTCGTATATAGGGTGCCTTGTGCGAATTGTGAAGGTTGCTATGTAGGCCAAACAAGTAGGTACTTGAAACAAAAGATATATGAACACAAAAACGACTGTAAGAACTTCTTAATGATCTGTAGTATTAAACAAGAGACACCCTGTAAATAAGAGAACTGATATTCATCAGCTTAGCAATGCATACTTTAATTTATTAGACCGCAAAAAAACCTGAATATTTTGGGTAATATGTGTTGTCCTTGCTTCGATCTGTATCAATTCCTACTTTATACTCAAACCATCGATAACGTTGCACTGTACTGTTTTTGGTTGACGTCTTTTTTCAATGAATAACTCCTGCTACTTTAATTCTTGAACAAGAAAGTCACAGTTATAATATGTAAGTCCTTTTATATGTGCTTTTTTTTTCTCCTTCTCGTTGATTTTTTGAAATTCAGATAAAGTTTTTTTAATTTTTTTTTGTTTTTTTTTACTACTACTGCATAATTTTGACACTTAGTCAGCCTTAGACCCCTATTGTTTTGCATAATTGATGATAACAGCCATGTACCTAATGCTTGAAATTATGTATCAATTTTATTACTATTGTTTGTTTGTACTTTTTTTTAAAATTGCAATTGTAAATTTAAATTTTGTATTTGAAATAGCTAGTTGATTTTAAAAGTCTCCTAATGCGAGTTTTAGTGCTTTTCTTTAGAGATCTCATTATGTTGCTTTTCGTAGGGCCCTGATGATGCAAATATAATTTTGCGAAACGTTGGCTTGCTAAAAAAGTGGCTTTTACTACCACTATCGATCCCTAAGCCTAATAATAATTCCATACCCTTGATAAACAATTGGATCGCGAGATTTAACAGAAAAATCATATTGTCCCATTCGTCTATAACCTCCTTTCTCCTCAAAACAATGGAGAAAGCAACTGACTAGTACATCAGAAGCGAAACTCTATTTAGAACACACTCAAAGCAATTTGCCTATCAGCTAGGCAAATCCACAACACAATGTCTGGTTAAAGACATTGAAAGTACAATCGAGTGCAAAGAGATCGCTCTCACAGCATTCATTGACATAGAGAGTGCCTTCGACGACACCTCACATCAATCAATCGCTAAAGCCTTACAAAAATGGAATGTTGAAATCCCAATTGTAGAATGGATAGAGTCGATGCTAAATCACCGTTATGTTACGGCTGAAATAAACGGAGCATCAGCTACCGCTACCACGGTAAGAGGGTGTTCTTTCTTCACTACTATAGACACTAGTGGTGGATAAAATCCTCACCAAACTGAGTAGTGCTGGATACCAGGTCATAGGCTATGCAGATGACCTGGCCATTATATTATAGTCCAAGAGCCCAGAGCCGCCAGACACAACTTATTTTCTAAAGGACAGAATATGTGGGATTGTGTAGCACTTATATGTACTATGAACGTATGTATACCCGCTAAGTTGTGTAGTTATTGGGGAGACTATTTCATAACTACGTGTGCTCAGCCAGACCAATAGCACCGGCCAAACATCCCCCCAGACGCAATAATAGTTTTTCCGTGAGTGTGAGCGCGAGGGTACTATGCATGCGTTTGAGAGTGAGCGAGATATCTATTTCCCCCTCTTAAACTTACAGTCTACTCTAGGCTAGAGTAGAAATGGGATTCGGTTTTTCCCATAATGGGAAAAACCGTTATTTACAAATAACAGTCAACTGGCCGTCTACCCAACTTAGCGAGTATACATACGTTCATAGTACCTATAAGTGCTACTCAATCCCACATATTCTGTCCTTTAGAAAATAAGTTGTGTCTGGCGGCTCTGGGCTCTTGGACCATTATAATCAAGGGCAAATATGAAGGCGTAATAACAAGCCGAATTCAAAGTGCTCTGAACATAGTTAAAAATTGGAGCTAAGGCGAGGGATTATCCCTAAACGCCTAAACCCAAGCAAAACGATTCTTGTCCCCTTCACAAGAAGAAGGAAGCTAAATTTGAAAGCCATCACCCTCAACGGTACACAACTAACATTTTCCAATGAAGTGAAATACTTGGGGGCCATCCTGGACCAAACACTCACTTGGAATAAACAGTTAGAGAAAACATGTTCTAGAGCTATATCAGCCATCTGGCCATACCGTGAAACATGGGGGCTAAAGCCAAAGATGGTATTCTGGATTTACCAAACTCTAATAAAGCCCATGATGGCCAAAAACTTAGTAAGTCACCGCTCAGATCAAGCTAAACAAGGTACAAAGGCTAATATGCCTAGGAATAGCGGGAGTAATGTCGACCTGCCTCACCGCAGCTCTAGAGACGTTGCTTAACATGCCTCCATTTCACCTATGTGTGAAAAATTAGACAATAATCAACGCTCACAGGCTATTCCAAACAGACAACTTCAAGCCTGGTGATCTGAGGGGACATCTGCGTATCTTTAAAATAATAAAAATGGAGAATGCCAGCAAACCAAGCCACCACATGATGGTCAGATTGGACTTAGAGATCCCATTCGCAGTGGTAATAAATGAGCGCCAATCATGGGAGAATAAAGAATTACCACAAGCAGACAATGCATCTCTGTGGTACACAGATGAATCCAAACTAACGGAAGGAGCTGGACTTGGCATTTCTGGCCCTAACTTTAGACTCTCCAAGGCATTGGGCAAACATCTTACACTATTTCAAGCCGAACTACTTGCCGTAAACACATGTGCAGTGTCTCAACCAAAGCCTCAAAGGAAAACACATCTTTATACTATCAGAACCAAGTTGCTTTAAAAGCCATAAGGACTTTCAAATGCGTCTCAAAACTAGTCTGGGGGTGTAAACAGACCCTAAACACACTAGCGTTACACAACCAGGTAATGCTGATGTGGCCAATGACTGTGGCGGCCTGGTCATCGAAGCATAGAAGGAAACGGAGAAGCAAATGGCCTCGCAAAAGAAGAGGCCTCAACACCATACCATGGACCAGAGCCCTATTATGGCTTAATGAAAAGCCACATCATGGAAGAACTCAAGAAATGGGAGAAAGACCAACTGTCATCATACTGGAGGCACACTCTGGAACTAAGACACTCAAAAAGGTTTATCACCTCTTCAGCAAAAAGAGCTCCTAAACATGAGCAGACCCGATATCAGAATGGTCGTAGGACTGCTCACAGGACACTGCTTGGTGAAAAATCACTTAAGGTTCATGGACAGAGCAACAGAAGATCTCTGTAGATTCTGCTCAGACGCAATAGGGACCGCAGAGCACTTGCTCTGCGAATGTCCCGCCCAATTCTACAAGAGGCTCAAATTCCTCGAGGGGGCAACACTGTCACCAAAAGAAGTGGGCCCACTGACACCCACAAAAATAACTTCCTTCGGCAGAAGTCTACGTTTCCTGGAGACAATTTAAGAGTCACGTAGAAAATCTCTGCAAATGTAGCAGTGCTGAGCGGCTGGAAAGCCGAAACGACTTCCCCCACAATCTACAATGTGTTATTCTTCTAAGTTCCCAATCAATCGAGTTGTTTATTGTTGCAAGTTTCGTCTTTTTCGTATGCATTTATGTGTCGTTTCTTTTAGGGTTGACGTGATTTATAACGGCAGAAAAATATGAATTTTACGATCTCGTTTTGTCCTGTAATTTAATAGGGAACGGCGCTGGAAGGCGCGCGTGTTGCATCGAAACTATCATGCCATCAATAATAGTAGAAAATCGTGATTTTACTGCCGCTTTAATGGTTTATATTATTATACTTTTATTTTCTTTTGGGGTATTTTAATTATGATTTGTTCCATAGGAAATAGTTAAGGGTTGGAAAGTTTGTTCGATGTTTATTTTTAATGAATTGGCTCAAAATATTAGTAGGTATACTTGACACAAAAAAAAAAAACTTATAGCCTAAATCGGTCTAGAGAAAAAAGCGACACAACATGCAAGTTTCCCTTTTTCGATTCTCTATTCTCTCTAAATTTAGTTGTCAAGTCTATTTGGTTCTCTATCAATAATGAGGTCTCATCTATTGTATTGGGTGGTCCATTCCGATTAAATTAGTAAAATTGTATTGGCATAATTTAAACTCGAAATGTAGGTAAATTAGGCCCTAACTGAAAATAAAACTATTCGAAAAGTGAAAGCGACTTTTGGAAAGAAAGTTTAGATTCTCAAAGTTCTTGTCTGATTCTCGAAAGCCTAACCGATTTCAATTTAATAACAAAGAATGAAAATTATCAAACCAAATGAAAGTCAATTGAATTCAAGACCTGCAATTAATTATTATGCAAAAACTTACCTAAACGAATAGAAAAAGGTGTAGGTATACATAAATTTCAGAATGGTTACTTGTTAAGTAATTCACAAAATGTCTACAATAATCATTCAAGACAAAGGTCGGGTTTCTATCTTTAAGAACAAGAACCATTTCAATTTGGATCAGTTCGACATTTTGCACTATTATATTATTGTAAATTATTTTATCACAAAATATCTAATATTAAAAATCCGATCTGCGCTTACTTCTTCAAACAAAGAATTTCAACTCGGGAAACTCTGACACGCCATTTCTGCCCCAATCACGCTACCACCATCATAATTCTTCATAGAAGACGACAGTCATACAAAAGCAATAAGCTATTCGCCACGCCATAGATAATTGTATATTTTTACCTTAAATTTCTTTTGGTTGGGGTATTCTTCTGGATATGGGTCACAGCACTGACTATCGATAAAACATCTTATACATCGGTTGCTTGGATACATTTTCTACCTATTTGTGTGTTAATAATAAAGTAAATTAAAACCCCTTCTAGCGCAGGTCATTTTTTTTTTTACGTTTATGCAAATAAGTACAAACGAACAAAACATCATTTTTGCATTCGTTTGCATTCACTCTTGCACAGTTTTTTTCCTAATAATCTATTTAATATTAAAATTATTAATTAATTCGCAAAATTAGTTTCATAATACATTCATAAATTGTAATCGAATACGCATTGTTCCGATTTGCATGTAGGGCAATAGGCAATATAAAAACTACATACTCGTGTATTCCGGCCAGAACTATTTGTTAGTTTTGCTTGTCGACGATGCCAGAAAATATTCAAGTTATGACGGAAGTCGACAATTCTATCGAAATAGGAAAGCTTTTAGCCAATCCACCGGCCGGAGAGGAAGTTGTTATATCTGGTAAACATAATTCGGCCATATAAAAAGGGAAGGAATTTTAATTTTTTTCATGTATCTATAGGTTTATCTGGTAGTTATCCCGAATCGAATAATGTTTACGAGTTTCGGGACAATTTATTCAATAAAGTCGACATGGTGACTGGAGATCAGAGAAGATGGAAAGAGGGACATCCAGAAATTCCACAAAGAACGGGAAAGATACCGGATATTGATCAATTCGATGCTGGATTTTTTGGTAAGTTAATTTTCTTCATTCGTATTTATGTACCTAATAAATATTAGTTGGACAATAAATCTATGATGTAACAATGGGTCTTCAATAGTTATTTACGATACCAGTGAGATAAGAATAGTTCAAACTGTACGTAAGTTGTAGCTTGTTGTGGATGGAAGTGAACACTGGTGCGTTAAAAATAGCTCTTATCTCACTGGAATTCAGTGGAATGAAGAGCTCTTATCCCATGAGCTTGAAATGAAATATCTTCAGTCCAAAAATTCATTTTTATTTTTTTTGGCTAGTTTATCACATTAACTGTGTACTTTTTAAATTGCGCAATTATTCTTAGAAAATAACAAAATAACTGATTTGGGAAGTTGCTTTTCAGTAACTCTTTGAGCCGCAGTACCTAAGTTCAGAAACATTTTCTAATAGATCGTGAAAGGAAAATCTGAAATCCTCCACAATACAATTATTTCATGTTTTATAAAGGTTACAAAAAGGCAAGTTTTATGTGGTTTCAGCTTAAATAAAATCAATTATTCAGTATACAAAATTTAGGCACATTTTTTATTCAAATTTCTATCAATTTGGGTCAAGGATTAGCAACACGTGGACACCAACCGAACACGATTTGTTTTTTGAGTAGAGTTGAGTAATGGTTGTTATTAACCTGACAAATGCGGAAAGTGATACTTAACCGCACGCAACAAGGTTTTAAGTACCTATGATCAGCTACATTTCCAAAACAGGCATTATTGAAATACTACTTTACCGCACACTATGCAGTCTTCTTTACCACATAGTGTCAATAAAGTGCACTTTTCCGCCCAGTCGTAGGTAGAAAAATTTACTATACAGGGTGTCCCACAATCAGCGTTACAGGTCATAACTTTCTTATTTTCGAAAATAAAAATTTGAAACAAAAAAATTATTAATGGCTAATTAAGCTCTCTTCAAAAATATAATAAAATCATCCCCTGAAAAAATCATCCCCTATTTACAACCCTTGACTTTTTTTTTTCAAATGGCACCCCTATTATTTATTTTTATTTTTGAGAAGCTTATGAAATTACAAATTTGTATGGTGTATAAAAAGTTTGTTTTTCCATGTCTCTTGGGGGCAAAAAAAAGGGTGTCCCACCCTTAGTCTTATACAGGCAATCACATTTTTGTCTACAAAAATAAAAATTTGTGTGCAAATTAACCCCTTTTCAAGAATATTAAAAAAATCTTCCCTAACAAACTCATCCCCTAAAAACAACTCTTGTCTTTTTTTTCAAATAGAACCCCATTATTATTATTTTCATTTTTGAATTTTTTTTTCAAGGAAACATGGAAAAACAAACTTCTCATATATCATTAAATTTGCAATTTCATGAACTTCTCAAAAATAAAAAAAAAATTAGGGGTGCCATTTGAAAAAAAAAAAGTAAAGGGTTGTAAATAGGGGATGATTTTGTCAGGGGAAGATTTTTTTATATTTTTGAAGAGAGCTTAACTAACCATTTGTCAATTTTTTTTTTCAATTTTTTATTTCTAAAAATAAGAAAGTTATGGCCTGTAACGCTGATTGTGGGACACCCTGTATATAACAAAACTAATCTAGACTTCGTACCATTTAAATTTAAACTGTTATTGTTCTAATATCGTAATAACATGAAAATATGTAAACATAATATATTACAATTGAAACACGTCTGGTGTATTGTATGTAGATTTTATAGTAAACCGTCTTTCCAATAATTGAAATTCACTGATGGACGTCAAAATTTGTTCATCATATATGAACCTCATAATCTGTAATTCATTTTTGCAATATCCCTAGAAAGCGTTCTAGAACCACTTACTAGATCTTACTCAAGATAAAATAAATTTGGATTTTAGTCTAGAGTCACTATATAGAAACATCGATCGATCTGTTCTACAAAATCACTCGAGCTGCGCTCTCGTGATTTTGTCGGAACAGCTCTCGTTAAATTTCCTAAAAGTAAGTATTCGAGACCAAGCCAAAAAATATCCGGCTAAATCTGAGCTCTTATGGTATTACCTACGATTATTAAACGAACGTAATAGGCCCGCAACTAACGTGAAACGTTATCGCTAAATAGCGTAACCGGTTATCTTTTCGCTACTGCGCATGTGCACAATAACCGATAACGTGAATTGTACGTTAAATAAGTGGCTTAAAATCTCCCTAATCTCAATGAGACATAAGTAATATTTTCACAATACAGACTATGTCCCGATTTTAGATTTTTTTCCTGGAAATCTAAGATGCTTTGGAGATATTAGATAATATATCCAGACGCCTTTAAGTTCAAAAATACCCAAATTTGATTGGAAAACAATCAAAGATAGTGGAGTTACAATTTTTTTAATCCAAAAGAAAGACTGAATGATATTTTTGCCTTACAGTCTATTGCCTGATTTTTGTTTTTGTTTCCTAGAAATCTCGGAAACCTTGGAAAATGAAGAATTTTTTTATATATCCAGAAGCCTTTTACCTGTAACCTACCAAAATTTGATTGGAAAAAAACCAAAGATAGCGGAGCTACGATTTTTTAATCCCTAAGAGACACTAAGTGATATTTTGACAATACAGATTGTGACTACATAGGTTGTGGCATGTGACTGAAAATCTAAAAAAAAAATTGAGGCGTCAGGGCACCACGCCCTGAATTTGCCACATTTTTTTATACCTACGTAAAAATAAAGTTTTGCAGGGGCGGCCTGGGGGGCCCTGGCTCGATGGCCCCCGTCTGGGTGCGCCACTGGAAGCATATAATACGCATAGTTATGAAACTCGAAATAGATATAGTTTAAGTTTACCCCAGTCTCAGATGGAAGTTACTAACTAGGAGGTCAGTTTTCCATTTAGGTAGAGCTTGGTATAATGCAATATCCCTTAGACAACTGCCAATTGACTACTGGTAACTTTTACATTTTACCTCAATGATTTTATGTAAGCTTAATATTCCTGCTAGGCTGTCATTGTATTTGTATTATTGTATTACTCTCATACAGTATTGTATTATTATTCATATTGTTGTAGCATTAGATATGATTTGTGATCAATGCCATTGGCTGCCCTGTACTTTTTCTGTATGAACTGATCAATAAATTGAAATTGAAAATTGAATTGAAAGCCCTTTTACATACCCATAGGGCGTTATTCGCTTTGTTGATTTCGCTGCTAAGAGGTTCTCTCCATGTCAACTTGGAGCCTGTAATGATCGCAAGATATTTCGTTGACTCGGAGCATCTGAGCTTGTGATTGAAAAGGTTTGACTCAGGCATTTGCCCAAGCCTCCTTTTCCTAGTGAAAACAACCATTTCCGCCTTGTCTGTTAATCGTTGCTCTGACTGTGTGTCTTGACAGCATGGCTTTGATCCATTCCACGATTGTGTGATGAGTGCCACGTCTATAATCACTGCTAGGCATATCGATTCGAATTCGTATTATCAAACGCGCCTTCAATGTCTAAGAAGATTCTCATGGTGGTCTGTCCTCGGTCCAGTGCCACCTCCACTCTGTCCACTAGGTGGTGCAGCGCTGTAAGCAGAGCATACGACTAAATTCGTTTTTTGACCCACAAGATATTAAAACTTGAAAAAGTATGATTTAAAATTTATGTTTATATTGATATATACTTCGTGTCGTTTAAATTGTTGTATTTTATTTTTATAGTGATGACGGAACAAATATTGTTTAAGGCAATCTATATTGTGAATTGATGAATAAATAAATAAATAAAATTTTCAAGGTATCAACCATCTCCAGGCAAACCAAATGGATCCGATGAGCAGAATATTCCTGGAAAAAGCTGTCGAAGCCATTTTCGATGCCGGCGTCCATCCTTCGGAACTGGAAGGGACAAACACTGGAGTATTTGTGGGATCTTGTTTCAGTGAAACCGAAAAAACTTGGTTTACTGACAAACTTGTACCGCATGGATTTGCTGTAACTGGGTATATAATAATGTACCAAACATTTCAGTCACTATACCAAATAATATTTCAGATGTACTCGTTCAATGTTAGCTCACCGTATCAGCCAACATCTGAAGCTCAAGGGGCCGTCGTTTAACTGCGACACAGCATGCAGTAGCTCGTTGTATGCTTTGGAAAATGCTTATAAGGCATTGAGGATGGGACAATGCGACAGGGCAATAGTTGGTGGATCGAATTTATGTCTTCATCCTTATGTTTCTTTGCAATTTGCAAGGTAATTTTACAACTTGTTGATAACCTTAATTTCTACTTCAATTTTTAGATTGGGTGTGTTGAGCTTGGACGGAAAATGCAAATCATTCGATCAATCTGGAAATGGTTATACTCGATCTGAAGCAATTTCGGCTGTAATTCTCCAAAAAGCCAAAGATGCAAAGCGTGTTTACGTTACTATTCTTCATGCGAAAACTAATTGTGATGGTTACAAGGTAAACAAATTTCATTGCAATCAGTGCAGCATAAGCAAAAGCATACCAAATCAAAGAAACAGGTTTGAAGGAGACCACAACAACAAGATAGGAATGAATCCTATTATAGCGTACTTTGATTTGCACGAAAAGAGGGAGCCATACGCTAAAACATGGCATGCTTTCGCTTATACAGGGTGTCCGGATATTCGACCGACAACGCTTGACAGGTGACAGACCTCGCATTTTCATGAAAATTGAGATAGGAATATGCAACCTTAAAGTGCTTAGTTTTCAAGATACAGGGTGTCAAACTTTTCCTTTTATTTTCGATGTTTGTCAACTATTCCTCAATAAACCACCACAGCGATGCAAAATTACATATCGGGGGGTTTGTTAGGCCGAGAAATACAAATTCATTCACGATTTTTATATCACTACTAGGGGGCGCCACCTACGGCACATCGAACTTTTTTAAATTATCAAAACTTTTTTCCAGTTTGCTGCAACGATTTGAATATTGAAAAAATCGATTCTCCTGCGTTTTTTACGTAAAAAAGGTGTACTTTGTTCAAGTCTCTAGAGGTAACCGTTTCCGAGATAACCTTCATTGAAATTTCCAATGCAACAGATTTCAAGTAAAAATTTAGAAGAAAAAATTATTGAAATTAATGAGAAAATTCAATAGGTAATCTTTTACACATGAATCAAGTGTTGCCACTATCAGTTTAACATCAAAGGTTCGCCAAATTGATTATGTTTATTTTATTTGTTCTTACCCGAATATCAATAATTTTTTCCTCTAAATTCTTACATTAAATCCGTTGCATTGGAAATTTCAATGAAGGTTATCTCGGAAACGGTTACCTCTAGATACTTGAACAAAGTACATCTTTTTTACGTAAAAAACGTTGGAGAATCGATTTTTCTAACATTCAAATCGTCAAAAGTTTTGATAATTTAAAAAAGTTCGATGTGCCGTAGGTGGCGCCCCCTAGTAGTGATATCAAAACCGTGAATGAATTTGTAATCCTCGTCCTAACAAACTCCCCGATACATAATTTCGCATCGCTGTGTTGGTTTATTGAGGAATAGTTGACAAAAATCGAAAATAAAAGAAAAACTTTGACACCCTGTATCTTGAAAACTAAGCACTTTAAGGTTGCATATTCCTATCTCAATTTTCATGAAAATGCGAGGTCTGTCACCTGTCAAGCGTTGTCGGTCGAATATCCGGACACCCTGTATATTGCACACATTTCATTATTGAGAATTCAAGTTCCCTCCATTATCTTATAGAGTAAAACCACTTTGTTTTTATTTAATTTTTTGTAGAATTCTGGAATTACCTATCCGTCTGGTGAAATGCAAATTCGTCTCCTAAAAGAATTTTACCGCGAATGCGATTACATCAATCCGTCGGAGCTGAGCTTTGTGGAAGCTCACGGTACAGGCACCAAAGTAGGAGATCCAGAAGAAACGGGAGCCATTGACGAAGTTTTCACCAAAAACCGATCGCTCCCTCTTCTAATTGGATCTGTAAAATCGAATATCGGCCATTCAGAACCAACATCCGGATTGTGCTCTATAACCAAAGTAATTTTTCAATTAAAAATATTTTTTTTTTTTAACAATAATCAATTTTAGGCCATTATTGCAGCTGAAACAGGCTATATTCCGCCAAACTTGCACTACAAAACTGCCAGGCCTGGTATTAAAGGCCTGGAAGAAGGAAGACTAAAAGTAGTCACTGAAAAAACTCGGTTTAATAACAACAAGGGTCTTATAGGTGTAAATAGTTTCGGATTCGGCGGTGGAAATTGTCATGTTCTCCTCAAACATAATACCAAAGAAAAAACTACCCACAAAGACAATATTCCAAGACTGGTATGCGTCAGTGGAAGAAACCCAGATGCCATAAACTCATTATTAGATGATACTTGTGCAAATAATACTATCGATGTTGAACATATTAGGCTATTGCAAGAAATATTTAGAAAAAACATCAAAGGACATGT
The DNA here is from genome assembly GCA_917834065.1 of Ceutorhynchus assimilis. Taxonomy (NCBI): domain Eukaryota; kingdom Metazoa; phylum Arthropoda; class Insecta; order Coleoptera; family Curculionidae; genus Ceutorhynchus; species Ceutorhynchus assimilis. The sequence goes on from OU892281.1 coordinate 16,039,587, forward strand.
ATACAGAGGCTACACAATTGTATCAAAAGCTGGTGAAATTACAAGATCTCTGGCTACATATAAATATTCAACAGCTAATTTGATAATATGTTTTGGCATCATTGATGAACAAACAAGGCAAAAGTTCAAAGAATTCCTAGGACTGCCTATTGCAGCAACTGCACTCCAAAAAATCCAAGACGCACTTAATCCAAAAAAAATTAATATCCATAACAGCCTCAGCTCAAACTCAATTCTAGACAAAATTCTAGGGAACTTCGTCATTCAGATAATTTTCGCTGACTTGCTTAAAGCTTGCCACATCAAACCAAATAAAACATTCGGAGTGTCCAAGGGTTTATCTTTAGGAGCTTTAGTATGCGCTTATTTCGATGGTGCGCTGACTTTACAAGAAGCCACCGAGTGTGCTTTCATTGTGGCCGACATTGCTCAATCTTTAGGTTTTAAAGGTCAAAGCGACACGATTGATTTGTCTGAAGTCTTGAAGAGTAATGAAAAAGCTGGTGAGTAATCATCATTGATCTTCATCGTTTTTTGAATTTGATTCCTTGTATTCAACTTTAATTTTCTGGGCCTTCTTCTGACTTTAACTCGATTATACTGGAAAAAGTTTTCCTCTTTTGTTTCTAAAAATATGATGAGGAGATGGCGTAAACAGTTGGGAGGGCTGAGTGTGATTTTTGCATTCCAAAATTAATAATTGGTAATCATCTCACCTCCACAAAGGTTGCATTTGGAAATGTTTTGTTATATTTCGCAATATTCCTTTTCCTCACCTCCTTATTGATTTCTTCTAGTTGTGTTTTTCTTATTATGTCTTTTACTGAGTTTCTTCTATTCTCTTGAAGATTTTACTGTTTGTTATTATAAATACTTATACTAATAAATTAAATATTTTTCAGCTAATGACCTACAGCAAAAGATAACTAAAGTGTTGAAAACTACAGTGAGGAATAACGGACTAGTTGATGTATCAGCGGCTAACCTAATAAATGGCTTGAACGTAAATCTTTTGAAAAATGTGAAAAATATGTTGGAAAACAAAGCTGCATTATTGGAGATTGGAAATGGCACCATTACAGAAGTATTAAAAGGCAACAATGAAACAAAATCGTTTATAAAATGCAATGGCGGAATTAGTGATGTTTTAGCTGCTATAGGAAGGTAAGTCATATTCATTTAGTTTCGATGCGTCAACAAATTATGTGAATAAATACAATATAAATACAGCAAATGGAGCAAATGATGGCAATTTATATTAAGAATTAGAGTTCTCTCGTTTACTTACAATTTTTCCTTAATTCACTAAATTAACATTGAGACAGTTTTTGCCTCACAGCTTCGTTAATTTTCATCCGATTTCAATGTTATTGAACTCTAATTGAAGCCTATTAAATCCTTCACAAACCTATTAATTATTTTTTCAATTTAGTTTCAACCGTTTTGCAGCTGAAGAGCTTTAGAATTGAAATTATCGAACATTGAAAATTTTCCAAAAATGACACTGAGACAGTTTTAGCCGCACAGTTCCGTTGATTTTAATCCGACTTCAACGTAATTAGACTCAAATTAAAGCAAATTTAATTCTATACAAACCTATTAATTAAGATTTTAATTTAGTTTCAACAGTTTTACACCTAAGCAGCTTCAAAATTATAATTATCGAACATTGAAAATTTTCCAAAAATGGCACTGAGACAGTTTTTGCCTCACAGCTCGTTCAATCCGATTTCAACGCAATTAGGATCTAATTAAAGCCAATGAAATTCTTTACAACTCTGTTCATTAGGATTTTAATTTAGTTTTAACAGTTTCACAGCTGAGAAGCTTCAAAATTGAAATTATCGAACATTGAAAATTTACCAAAAATGAGATTGAGACAATTTATTCTCAACAGTTTCGTTAATTTTCATCCGATTTCAATGTAATCAAACTCTAATTAGAGCCAATTAAATTCTCTTCGAAAAATATATTGATTGAGATTTCATCTTGGTTTTAACAGTTGCACATCCAAGAAGCTTCAAAATTGAATTTATCAAACATTCCAAATTTTCCAAAAATGAGATAGATACAGTTTTTTCTCAACAGTTTCGTTAATTTCCATCAGATTTCAATGTAATTGAGCTTTAATTGAAGCCTATTAAATTCTCTATGAAACTATTAGTTAAGATTTTTATTTGGTGTCAACAGTTTTACACCTGAGAAGCCTCAAAATTGAATATATCAAACATTGAAAATTTTCCAAAAATGACACTGATACAGTTATTGTCCCACAGCTCGTTTAATTTTCATCCAATTTCAACGCAATCAGACTCTAATTAAAGCCAATTAAATTCGGTACAAACCTGTTGATTAAGATTTTAGTTTAGTTTCAACAATTTTGCTGCTGAGGAGCTTCAGAATTGAAATTATCGATCATTGAAAATTTACCAAACATGACCTTGAGACAGTTTTTGCCTCATAGCTTCGTTAATTTTTATCCGATTCCAATATAATTAAGCTCTAATTGAACCCAATGAAATTCTCTAAAAACCTATTAATTAAGATTTCAATTTGATTCCAACAGTTTCACAACTGAGTTTTTGTGTATGCCAACCCTGTCATTTCTAGGTTCAGGAACCAATAATAAAACTCGATCGTATGATTTTTTTTTTGACGGATCCAACTAAAACCCGATTAATTGCAGTTTAAACATAAACTTTTCGTTTCAGTTTGTACGAGCTTGGACTCAATCCCCAGATCCAAAACATTTTCCCTAGAATCGAATTTCCAGTGAGCAGAGGCACCCCAATGATTTCGCCTAAAATCAAGTGGAACCACACACGTAATTGGTGGGTAACTAGCTACGATAAAGAATTGATCGGTTTGGAAGAACAAGCCACTACTATATCGAGTGCCAATCCGGCGTATTTGTTTATGAAAGGACACGTGATTGATGGTACCTTGAATCTCCTCAAAAACGCCAAAGATTACATCAATATTTTATAGGGAGAAATCTAATACCGGCCACTGGTTATTTGTTGATGGCCTGGAACACATTGGCTCAGGTCCACGGTCTGATGTTCGCGGACATGAAAGTGGTCTTTGAAAATTGCAAATTTAAACGAGCCACTCCATTGCCTAAAAAGGACTCCAGAATGGAACTAATTGTAATGATTCAAAGGGGTTCTGGCAATTTTGAAGTTATTGAAGGTAAATTCAATAATTCGATCCATGTTTGTTTTAATCATTCAATTTTTTAGGGGATGAGCCCGTCGTTACTGGAAGAATTTATCATGTATCCACCGACGAACCAATTTTGGACGACTTACCAATGCCTTGCGGCGTAAATCCCGAAATTGCACCTTACATGAATAAAAAAGACGTATACAAAGAACTAAGATTGAGAGGTTACAATTACAGCGGGCAATTTAAGCAAATTGTTTCTTGCGATTCCAGCGCCCAAGTTGGAAGTATCGCTTGGGATGGAAACTGGACAACTTTCATAGATAATATGCTTCAATTGAACATACTCCAAGAGGATTCTAGGTTGCTTTATGTTCCTACTCACATTAACAAGCTGATTATTGATGCTAATAAACATGTTAATTATGCCAGTAGTTTAGGAGAAGAACCAATCCCTGTGCATTCTTGTAAAGTTACTGGAATAACTAGGTAATTAGCTGATGTTTTTTCAGCGACAATAATATAATTATATTTTATCTTCCAGATCAGGTGGTATAGAATTGAGAGGACAAAGCGCTAGTTCAATTGCAAGAAGAAAATACCAAGGAATTCCTGTTTTGGAAAAATACGTATTTGTCCCTAACATAGCTCCTTTGCCAGTAAAGGAGGCGCTCAGAGTAAACATGCAAATTTTACTTGAAAATTTACCAAGCCTGAATATAAAAGTTGTTGAACTTATCGATGAAGCTACAAACGAACAACTAGAACCTTTAGGTAAAGAAGTCTTATATACTTATGAATTTTTATAATTAAAGCTTATTTTCAGTTTCAATTATTGATGATGTTCTGGGCGATATTCCCCTTATACAACCAAATCTCACCATTTTAAGCAAAAAAGAATACGATATCAAAAAAGTGAAAATTGAAAACAAACAATTGGTTACTGAAACTGATTGTAGTTTGGTAATTGGATCGAAACTTCTAGAAAGAAACACCGTATGTTTATTATACGTTAAATATTATTTTTATAACAAAATATCTTTTTTTTTCTATAGGTTCTCAAATCAGCTTTTGGTTCAATCAAAGAAAATGGCTTTATACTTTCACGGGAGCCTTTAAATGTTGAAATTAATCCTAATAATAATAAAGAAATAAGCATCGTTACAATTTACAGCAATGACAAAGAAAAACTTGTTCTTTTAAGGAATATCTCTAAGTTCAGTATTTCTTCAATGGTAACTAAAAAATTGTGTCCTTTATCTTCTTGATACAATTTTTCAAATATTTTAGATTCAAGTGTCGCAACAAGACACCGAATTCAGTTGGATTCAAAAACTACAAAATGCAATGACTAAAAATGGAAACATATTAGTATTATCACAAGGAGAACCATTAAATGGAGTATTGGGCTTAGTTTCGTGCTTGAGAAGAGAACCTGGCAAGTAATTTAACAAACCCCAACCTCGATTTTGTAATTTGTTTTTTCAATTTCAAGGCGGCGGAATTGTCAAGCTACTCTTTACACAATCATCTGCGCCAGATTTTGATTTGAACTCACCATTTTACAAGAATCAGTTGGATAAAAATTTGGCTTTCAACGTTTATAAGGACGGACAATGGGGCACCTACAGGCATTTGCTGTTGAACAAAATCAATCAAATAAATGCCGAGCAATGCTACTTGAATTCGTTGCGCAGGGGTGATTTATCGTCTCTAACGTGGATCGAAGGACCATTGAAAATAAATTCGAAACTCGATCCCGAACAAAAATTAGTTTATGTAAGGAAAATTGAACTTATATTGCAGCCCTCAGAGTCATTGGTTCGGTTCAAAATATCAATTTTAGAAAAATCAAAATATTTGAAAATAAATTTTCAAAATCAGGGAAATTCTAGACATAGTGTGTCAAATCAAAGTTTTTTGAAATTTCTTTGGAAAACACAAGTGTTTTTACCAAAGCTTCAACACACTGTCAATTGAGTTTGTATTACTATGACACGGTCAGATTTATGTACCTAATACGAGCGCTCTCATCAGTGCAATATAGGGGAAAGCACACAACTTGGAGAAACAGGTTTACAAGAGATTCAAACGGTAAGAAAGATATAGATCTCTAATAGCGTGTGGCTCCCTCTCTCAATAGTCAAACAAAGCAAAAATCAAAAACAACCCAGAAAAGAGAAAAATCAAGATTTTTTAAAATACTTTTTCAAAATCAAGGAAATTCTAGACAATGTGTCAAATCATGATATGAGAGCATAACAAGCTCGAAACCGGTCTGCATTTGGTGATAGTGCCCAATGATTGAGAATTCGGGTTTCTCCATTGTCTTACAATAGCAGAACCGCTCGTATTACATAAATCTGACCGTGTTAGAGTAATACAAACTCATAGTATCAGTACACTCAACCAAATAGCAGCATAGATAAAAAAAGTTGTTCATTGATTTAATGATCAATTCGTCAAAATCGGCCCAAAGAACTGCTTCTTTGATCACATGAACTCTACGTCAGTGAAGGAAGAACAATTTCTTAATTCCTAGTTCGATTCATCTTGTGTATGAACAACGAACATTGAAGTAGGTGGCAAGGTTTTTGTATTAATGAAACTTTCCATAGTGACAATAAACATCCTTCTTAGTTTATATGTACTTTTCCATTGGCCTGTTGATCAGAGCGCATAATATTAATGAAGCCCAGATATAATTCACTAAAATGTCATCCATATAAGCCAACGCGGTAGAAAATCTCATTGATCCCAAAATTTGATTAATAGTGCGTTGAAATACCGCCGGAGCATTTACGAGGCCAAATGACATCCTCAAGTATTCGTATTGACCATCTGGGGTCACAAAACATGTCTTTCTTCTGGAAGCTACAGCCATTTTAATCTGATGGTAACCACTTGCCAAGTCAAGACTGGCGAAAAACTTGCAACCATTCAACATTTCCAGATGATCGTTTACCCGTGGTAGAGGATAAGAATTTTTTACTGTTTTGGTATTTAAGGCCCTGTAATCTACATACATGCGAGTCTCGCCATTTTTCTTTTTAACAAGAACAATTGAACTGGAATAGGGCAAATTTGATTCTCGAATGATGTCAGCAGCTAGCAACTCGTTTACCATCCTTCTTACGTTTTCTCGCTCTCCAAATGACAGTCCATAAGGCCTGTACATTACTGATGGCTTATCATCTGTTAACTCTATTGACATTTCATAATTGTTTATCGTACCTAGCTCGTAAACGTTTAGCGCGAAACAGTTACGATATTTATTTAAAACTAAAAGTAATAAAAGTTTATTTCGGTCAGTATTTGATACGTTATCAGACATGACATGGCCATCCAAATCAGCAATGATAAACGTTTATAGATTTACTTCATTAACTTGTAGCAAAACGCACTCAAGTACTCTATTTGATTAGTTAGATGGTAAATGGCGAGCGATATATTGATGGTGTTTATTTCCGCGGCTACCTATAAAATTGTGGAGGGGGTCTATTCGCAAAAGAGAGAAACAAACTATTGAGGTTTACTAAATTATATTTTATTATACTTAAAACCAAAAATTTAAATAAGCAAATATCTTTCTATTTTGACAGCCACTTTTATTTTTTTTCCAAATCAAATTATTTCACATGCGTTCAAATTTCATTACCTACTACGGACCAGGAAATATACATACAAAAAAAAAACGCCCTTCTTCTTCTATTCTTAATAACTTATAAGTTTATACCTTACATCACTTCCGATTCACAATCCTATTAAAACTACCTTTCACCTATATCTATAAATTCTTAAAATTCCTAAGTCCTTTACTGACTGCTTATGCAAAATAATTATGCAAGTCATAATCCGACTCACTGGATTAAGTATATATGCATTGCCAACTATATTTTTATAAAATCTTACAATAATTTCTAAATGATTAAAACCATAATTCAAAATTTCTGCACTTAAAGTCATCAATGTTACAACATGAACAACAATTTTCAAACAAAACTATTTATCAATTTAATCTGAACAATTACTATTTTCGGATTCCTAGCGACAAACACAATTATTTGAATTCCTATTAGTTCGTTACTATAGCCCTTAAACTTCAATTGGACAATCCAATTCAAAATTCTTTAATAATTCCTACTCAAAATCGATACTTATTAAGTGCATTATAAATTCCCCCTTTAAACTCTTTGCAAAATTAATTATAATGTCATTTTACTCGAAACCAATTAAAGTTATGCAATAATGTTCCATAGTCAAAAAACTCGAGTTATTAATATTTACGCAATAAAGTTCCAAAGTAAATTCACTTCATACTCATTTATCATCAGCGTTGCCACCTTTGGTAGATTTCTACTTTCCTGGTAGATTTTCAGCTTTTTTTTTGTAAAATTTTAGTAGACAGAATTTCTAGTAGAAAATCTAGTAGATTTTGATAGTATAATAAAATACGATAAAAATCCTAATATCGATTGTGGAAAAACTAATCGGTAAGGTCACTAAATAAGTTACTTCATTCTAAATGGCTTATTGATTTACGGCGCGTTTCGGTTTTTGGTGTTTACCCTTAATGGCCGACGATTTATGTGTTATTTGTTTGTTCACAATTGCCATATAACTAGTGCATGTAGGGTTGCCGACCGTCGAATGATGACGCTGAAAGGATTTTTTCAATGCGTTCAGCTTTGTGGACCGATGCGCGTAATATGTCCATAATTTTTACTGTATGTCCTGATATTTTATTATCCTCGTCCAGAAAAATTAAAAAACAAAGCTGGCAACCCAAAGTGCATGTGATTAATAATAGTTAAGCTAGTTCTCAGTTAGTGATATAGTGATAGTAAGAGCAATTATTATGAAGCGAACATAGGTATGTCTTGTTTTGGACTTCATTCCTTAATATCGTTTTTCTTCTGTAGAACCCGTACGGCGCTAATATATTGTCCTCTTTTTTTAATGACGCTGGCAAGAGCAAGACGAAAATACATACTCATCAGAAATTCAAATCGCTATGAAAGACTACGACTGAAGCCGGTAGCCACTCCCAACTCCCTATAGAGCAGATTTTTGGTATTTTGCAAAATTGCTTCAGTAGATTTTTAGTAGATTCAGACAAAGAAGCTAGAAGTTCGCTAAAAAGAAGGTGGCAGCGCTGTTTATCATTTATAGTCAAAAATAAAACTTGTCACTATAGAGTACTTACATTTTGTCCATAAAACACTAAACTAATCTTATTTAATTCTTTTGATTACTTAGAGCTCGCACATAATGTTGAATGATTTTAAGTGTTCTTTCTTTCACAACTTTCTGTACTTTTACAAATATTCGATCAAACGCGTTTTCCCCGAGGCAAAAATAAAAGAAACTCTCCGCGAATTTTCATCCGGACTGATTCATTAGGTACTGTAGACTTAAAACTGAACTGGACGGAACTTAAACTCAACTAACAACTGATAACTGCCCTCCACTTCTAAAACCGCTGTATTTATATGTTTCGTTCCCCCACAAATCCTAAATTTCATCATTCAATAACCTTCCTCTTTTATTTGTTTAACCCGTACCTAACTGGTGAGGTCATTTTTTTTGTTACATAACCGGTGAGGTGGGGTTTGTTAAACCCCAAATAAAAAAGGCTATTCTACTAATTCGAAATAGAAAAACGTGTATGTTATTCACTTTTGGGTAACATTTGTCCTTTTGGAACGCGTAGGTACATACTTTCAACAAAAAAATAACAAATATTTTAGAAATATTTCAATTTTACTGTGAGACTGCAAAAAACACACATCAAAACTTATTTCCAATTACTAGAAGTAATCAAACTGAAAATGTAGCATAAAAAATACAAAATGGCGGAAAAGTGTCCAAAAATCTTTGAAAAATATTCAAGGAACAAAGTTTTAGCAAAATTGTATTTCAAGTAAACTTTTTGTAGAGCAATTAACCCAAACGACTCACAGTGAGGGGGGGCTACGCAAACCCCAATTTGTACAGCAATCGTAATATCGCACACCAAGTAAATTATCGCGCGTTGTTGACACCGTTAGGGTACTGACGCATAACGGACCGAAAGCTACACAGGCGGTAGCGGGCCTCCAACCATTAGTTAGAACGTGGTAAAGATTCTTAAAATCTGTGGGGTTTGAGAAACCCTAACTCACCAGTTACGGGTTAAAATCGAACAATTATTTCGCAATTTCCTGGTTTATCGGGGTCAACAGATTTCGTATAAGAATGTTCGGACAACTCAAACTTTGGCCTCTCTTTTAATAAGTTCATTGATTTGATTTAGGAGATGACATCACGCTTGGTGACTAAATAATAAAATTTTTACGTACCTATATAGATATTTTAATTAATTTTGGGTCAACGCTAATTTGTTTAATTTTCAATATATCGATACTGATTTGAAATACCGGAAATTCAGTTTTTGAATATTTGATTACATTTAATTTTTACAGTAAAGACATTGTGAATTCTGGGTCTATTTTCGCGGGTCATTACAGCGTCACCAATGCTTTCAAATATTTTGGCTACAGTAAATTTATTTAAAAATTTTTTCAAGTATTCCCTAAATGGGCATTCTTTAACTGAAAAACTCGAGTCAAAAACATGTCGTTTCTTCTTCTGTTAGGTTCTTGTTTACTTTTTTCGGGAAAATGCGGATAGGCATACATTCCACTTTGCAATTATGCTGTTCGGTTAACATTGAAAATAGGCCCCCGTAAATTTCAACCAAATTTCAATATTTTAAAGGTACCATCATTGCAAAAAAAAAATTTGAAATGTAAAGAGGTCGTATGTCTGTGATAGCAGATATAGCTTGTCAAAGTACGTAGGTCCTATGCATAGGAAATATCCGAGGAAATATCCCTGCGTAGATTTTCTTGAATATCTTGAAAAATACCAATCCGAATTTGACCTTTTTGAAGTTTGATACCTACAAAAGAACCCCAAAAAAGTCAAAATCGGATTAGTATTTTTCGAGATATTTAAAAAAATCTACGTAGGGATATTTCCTCGGATATTTCCTATGCATAACATAGCAAGACCTACGTATTTTGATCAGCTATATCTGCTATCACAGACATAATATATATTTTTTTTTTTTGCAATGATGATACCTTTAAAATATTGAAATTTGGTTGAAATTTACGGGGGCGTATTTTCAATGTTAACTGTGCCTCCTTCTTTCAAAAATCTTTAATATCAGTTCTGGTGATTCGGTTCTTAAGTTCAAGTCAATCTTAGTACATCATTGTTGAAGGACAATACTGCATGTATAAAACCTCGTGATGAGTTCAATTGAGTCTTAAAGGGTCCAGCTAAAAAGATAGGTTAGGAAACAAGCCCTAGTTCAAGGGTTCATTTTGCCCAAAATCCAATTCTGAGGGTCCAAATTAGCTGTAAAATATCTTGTACAGGGTGTCCCACGACAATATAATTGAAATTTTGAGGATCTTGGTAACTTTTTGTGCCGCTTCTACCATTATCATCTAATTTTACCATTTTTGCTTCAGTTTCGGTCAAGTGACGTCAACTTTCGAATCTCAAACGTAACTCATGGTATATTATGGTATTTTTCGTTAGAAAATTAAATTACAAAATCGGCTATGCCATATTTATTGAGGCTTTGTTAAAGGATATGACAGAAAATTATACAGTGGAACATACGATGATGCGTTCCGAAATGATCATTTGGGAGGAACCTCGTGAGATCCTGTATATATTATTTATCAACAATCATCTTGATTCTAGGTCCACTACGGAGCGATAAACTTCAGAGACATAATGCTGGCTTCTGGAAAATTAAATGCTGACGCCGTCACTAGAAACAGGCTCGATCAAGAGTGCGTGCTGGGCTTCGAAATTGCTGGAGTACTTGAAAGGTTTGTGTTGTTGCTTCAAATTTCCTCAGTCAAAAAAATTGTCTTTTTAGTGGTGAAAGAGTTATCGGAATGGGGTCTTTGCTCGGTTCTATAGTAAGTGCCGATGAAGTTTTGCTTTGGAAAGTGCCAGATAACTGGAGTTTAGAGGAAGCTATTACGGTTCCTGTTGTTTACTGTACCAGCATTGTCGGATTGATAACTGTAATAAGTTTGCCCTAATCGGAACAAATATAAATAATAATTTGTTTTAGAAAGCTAAAATAAAAAAAGGCGAATCGGTTCTTATTCATTCTGGAACTGGAGGTGTTGGATTGTCAGCTATTCAAATTGCGTTGTATTTGGGCTGTGTGGTTTATACTACTGTAGGTACTTTGGAAAAAAGAGAATTTTTGAAACGCAGATTTCCTCAATTAAAAGATTGTCACATATCGAATTCAAGGACCACAGAATTCGAACAGCACATTATGAAAGAAACCGGCGGTAAAGGTGTGGACGTTGTTTTAAATTCTCTTGCAGATGATAAATTACAAGCATCTGTGAGATGTTTGGCGCACGGCGGCAGATTCATTGAAATCGGAAAGTTCGATCTTGCAAATAATAATTCTTTGAGTATGTTGTTTTTGGAAAAAGAAGCCAGCTTCCACGGTAAATTTCTACATTTATATTTCTATAATTTTTCTAATTTACTTATATAGGGGTTATGGTTGATGGTATGATGAAAGAAAGTTGCGAATCCAGAATGCAACTTTACAAGTCTTTCCAAAAACTTCTAAATGCCGGAGCTATTCGTCCCTTGCCTAGAACTGTTTTCAAAATGAACGAAGCCGAAGCTGCTTTCAGATATATGACTACTGGCAAGCATATTGGAAAGGTTGTGTTGCAATTGAGGGAAGAAAATAAGGGTGGTGCTTTACAAAAGGAATTTTTATGTCAACCAAGGTAACAAACTAACTCCTTATATATGTCAGTTTTTTGGTAAAATAATGAGGCAATACAAGGCAATTAGGGAAGTAGGTTTAGCTAAACAGAATTCCAAATTCAAAGGATTTAATTGCTTCATAAATATTTCTGTAGAAATCAAAATTTGCTGAGAATTGTTGCTTGTTGCTAGAAACTTGAAAAACCTTAAGAAACCCCTAGTAAATTCTGTAAATTTCCCTCTACAAACCACAAACCTATAATTTGGAAACTAAATACATTTGATTTCGAAAGCTTACTGTTCTAATAGAATAATGACTGGTACAAAAATGTAGCAATGAAATCCTGGAATTAGACAATCCAAAAATTAATGGACTATACATATTCTATTCAATTCAAAATCTCTTACAGGTACTATTGTGATCCAGAAAAATCGTATATAATCTGTGGAGGTCTTGGTGGATTTGGATTAGAACTAGCCGATTGGTTAGTACTAAGAGGCTGTAGAAATTTGGTACTCACATCGAGATCAGGAGTAAAAACCGGTTATCAAGCCTATAGAATTTCGTAAGTTTTTTTAAAATTTTATCCACCACCTATATATTTTCATACTTACTTCAGTATATGGAAATCGTATGGCTGCACCATAACCATATCAACAGAAGACATAACAACCTATGAAGGATGCGTTAGCTTAATCAAAAAATCCAACGAATTGGGTCCAGTACATGGTATTTTCAATTTAGCAGTCGTCCTAAGAGATGGCATCTTCGATAATCAGACGCAGGAATCGTTTGAGACATCTTTTGGCCCCAAAGCGCACGCTACGGCACATTTAGATGCAATTACCAGAGAATTGTGTCCAGAATTGAAAGATTTTGTTATATTTTCTTCAGTATCTTGTGGCAGAGGAAACGCAGGACAGTCCAACTATGGTATGTCGAACTCTGTGATGGAACGAATATGCGAAAAACGAAAAATTGATGGTCTTCCAGCTTTGGCTATTGAATGGGGAGCTATTGGTGATGTAAGTTAATATTTTTTTGAAAACAAATTTTGTATATTATTTTGTTGTAGGTTGGGTTAGTAGCTGACATGCAAGAAGAAGCAATTGATATGGAAATTGGTGGTACCCTCCAACAAAGAATATCAAACTGTTTAGAAGTAATGGATCAACTTTTAAAGCAAACCGAGTCAGCAATAGTGTCCAGTATTGTGGTAGCTGAAAAGAAATCGAAAATAGGCAACGTTGATACTGTTGTCGAAGCAGTAGCTAGTATTTTAGGAGTCGACAATCTAAAGGACATTTCTTTACAGGCCACTTTGGCCGAAGTTGGTATGGATTCAATGACAGCGGTTGAAATTAAACAAACTTTAGAACGCGACCACGAAGTTTACTTAACAGCTCAGGACATAAAAACTATGACGTTTGGTAAATTGATTGATATTCAAGCTGAAATGGAGGCTGAAAAGTTGAATGGCGAGAAAAAGGAACGTGCTTTGACTGGAATGGACATGATTATGCGATACATACCCGACGAAGCTACAGCTAATACGATATCTGTAGAAATATCAGTAGATAAAACTACTAAAGACAAACCTACTGTATTTCTATTTCCTGGTATTGAAGGACAAATCAAAACTTTGGAACCACTTTTTAAACAGTTAACGGCGAAAAATTTAATAGGATTACAATATCCCGTCGATAAACAGCATGACACAATTGAGGATATAGCAAAAATGTATTTGGGAGTAAGTTTTTCTAGTTTATGAAATTGCAATCCAAATATTATCCTTCTTAGATCATCGAAGCAACTATTACAAAAAAATATCCCTTCAAAATTGTTTGTTACTCATATGGAGGATCTGTGGCCTTAGAAACAGTCAACCTTCTAGAACAAAAAGGCTATTCCGGTACCCTTATCTGCATTGATGGAGCCCCTAATTATCTCAAAGCCTTAGCAAGTATTTTAGAAGCTGACGTAGACGAGAAGTTGCAAATAAGTCTTATCGTTCATATGGTGACTTTGCAACATCCTTACGAAGTGATTTCCAAACAAATTGTACGTATTTAGAATTAATTCAATATTAAAAATAATCATAAAATTGTAGGATTCTTTGCTGAAACGCGACACGTTTGAGGACAAAATCGAATTCGTTCAAACTGTAGTACCACCCAGTACGACATTTTCGCCTAAATACGAAAGAGACTTGGCCGTAAACGTTTACAAAAGGCTCAAAGCTTTAGTGAAATGGACGCCCGATTTCAAATTGAAATCACAAGTTTACCTTTTCAAACCTACCTTGGTTAGCATAAACACTCCAGACGAAGTTTCTGGTTTAACAAGTTTGTGCGCACTTCCGATTATTGTCAAACAATTTGACGGTAACCATCTGAGCGTTTTAGAGAATCCAGAACTTGCTCAAGCGGTCAACGAAGTATTTGGTTTGGTTACAGGACAGGCTAGTTAGAAAAAAAAATAATGTTTTTGAGGTTTATTTAAAAATTAAAAGACTGAAAAATTAGCATTGTTTAATTTAATTTGTTTGTGGGGAAAAGCATCTGCTGTAGGTGATTGTAGATTGTAGGTAGATTGAGTTTGGAGTCGATACCCAGCTTGTCCCAGCCGCTCAAGCACTAGGTATACTACCTTTCCAATGATATTTTGTGTATTAAAGCGCCTTGCTTTGCTAGACGATCTGCCTCCTCGTTGCCCTCTTTGCCCTGACACCCACATCTGGGTTACTTTGTTCCTTTCAGCTAGGTGCTTAAGGACCTTTTTACCCTCTCAAATTGCATTTGATGACTCCTAGAGCCTTTCCCAGACAGCACACAAAGTCTCAAAGACGTGTTTTTAGTGGACCACCCTGTACCTAATTACAATAGTTGAAGCATAATCCTGCATTTGATAGATTATATTGTTACCATTGACCTCTTTCGAAAAGATTGAGTATAATAATACAAAATTTGATTTGAAACCCTCAAAAAAAAGAGTAAATCGTCAAATTTGCCCAAACCAAGTATACCGATATGTTCTGCTTTAAAATCTTATGATCTATGATTGACACAATCTGAGATTGACACGGCCTGGTACGCTTAAGTGTACGACAAGCATATACAGGGTGAAAATTTGAGAAGTAGCAATCAGGAATATTTCTTAGACAAAAAATACTATTAGGAAGATCTTAAATATGTAACCTGTTGGATTATTAATACAACAAAAATAAATCCTATTGCATATTGCTGAATAGGTAGGTACTTCTTTATTAAATACGTACAATCAAAATAGAGTCCCCAGAGAGATAATAAATAAATAAATAAATTATGCAGATAAGTCTAAATAGTCTACCTAGAAAAACCTTTTAAAATTGTATCCCTCTTTGCCTACCTCAATAAATAAGATGTTATAGAATTTGGTAGAAAAGATGGTTTGGTAGGGTTTACCTATTAGTGGAATAAAATCACTGCTCTAACTCGCTGTTTTCTGAGGGTGGGTGATTCCGAGGTATAACCAGATGAAACCTATATCATCTTGTAGAGGACACTTTGGGGCATAGGAAATGGGAATGTACAACTTTTTTTAATAGGACTGAACTTTGAAATCGGCCCTTGAACGTGACTGAGCTCGAATTTGAAAAACTATGTTTTTATAAACATTACCCGCGAACTTGTGACGTCACACCGGCTAACCGCCGAAATCATATTCTTCTGTTTGTTCAGTGGTTGAATCGTGCTCTATACTTTAAGTGGTTGCAATTTGCTTTAAGTGAGATCGTTGACTTTTGTCTTGGAAAATTTTACACATATTTCAACTGTGCCTCCGAAGCCAGTGTGACGTCACAGCCTAGACGCTTGTCATTTTAAACCACCCTTATACTCGAAAACGGTTCATCATAGCAAGATGCGGTTCAAATATTTGTTCTTAGATTTTTTCGCAATAAAACTTCATTTTTGGGTCACAATCCCTTCAATTCACTTATAATAGATAGCATGGTACTTATTCAAGGACTAAATGATAAAGCATTTTCAACTTAACTTTTAATGAACTCGCATGTATTTTTCTGAAGCAAATTCTTTCACTTGGTCGTAGGTATGAAGCACTAAGGATAATGGTGGTTTTTATCGGTCAAGTCTTTGGAAAGACGCAGAAGAAGTATCTTCGCAGATACGTATGCGTATGAAGTTTCTGGAAAGAGAAAAGTGATGAAGTTTCGGAATTTTTTAAAATTGTCAGAAAATGAAGAATCCCTATTGAAATTTGTAACTGGTTATATTTTGGAACATTTAGCTGACAAATAGAAGAAACTCTGATCATCGCTGGTGGTTTTGAAAACCCAGAGTTATGCTTTTCTGTCAACAAGGATGGTGTAACCGTGTAACCGAATTGAAAGATTTGAAATCGAATCATGATGAGACTTATAATCCACGTCTTATATGAATATCAGATACTTCACCAAAAAAAAGTGTTGGTGAAGATGCAAATGTTCTGGTATTACTTATTTACCACTATTCTGAATTTATTGAAGTAAGTTCTTTGAAAGAAACCTACCTTTTTATGGAATTAAGACAAGGAAATAAAAAACGGATCATTTCAATAAATAGTGCAGAAACTGGAAAATGAAGTTTATAAATGTTTACCAGCGTTGCATGTGTCAACAGGATGCGATACCACAAATGCAAAGGCAAAAAATGTATTTTCTAAAAATCTTGGAACCTTATATTGCTACCAAACTTGCATTGGCCCTATTCAGAAAAAATAAGGACGAGGCCCTAAAAACCCTCGATGAATTGAGATATCAATTGACCACAACTTCCAATAAATCCGCTTCTGAACTTCTACTTGCTTCTACCCACAGATGATGCATTTTACCAGCATGTACTGAGCTAGGTGTATATAATATAACGAAGGAGCTGTATTTATGCGATAAACAAAATTTCAGGTGCATATATCAACTGCGTATATGGATATCCAGTCATATACCTATTATGCCTATACTTGACCTTGTTAACTTTGGTTGGACTAGGAATAATGGAATTTTTTAGCCTGTTTTGATGACTGCTGATCCCATACCAATGGGTATAAGGCAACTAATGAATGTCTTCTGCGAAGAAAAATTATGTCAAAATAATAAATGTGTCTGCTTGAAAGAGGGTTTCACATGCTGCAGCGATTGTTCCTGCAAAAGTTGTCAAAATAATGTTCCTGATTTATATGAGGATGAGGAAGGAGAAAATATTTAAACTAACTTCATAAAAAAGGATTCAATCAATTACTTTATGTTTATAGATTTTTTTATTTTATTTCTAGATGTAACGTTAACGCACTAACGCAGATGATTTCCAGAATGGTAGCCGCTAGCCGCTATCAGCATCAGAGCGCATTTCAAAGCTCCCGGATAAAAATTCATATTTCTATAACCGTTAAAGTTAGCGACTTAATTTTTTTTTTCAAAAACTTCGTCAATGTTTTTACTACATTTGATTAGATATATATGTATAGAAATTTTCAATAATTCACATAGCTCGCCGCAGGGTGAAGTTTTAGATGCACGATTTTGATAATTCTATATTCCTAACTTTTTAACAAAAAAACCTTAAACCTTTTCGAAATTTCTGAACTGTCATTAGAAGCGCTCATGTTTCAAGTATAAGTGTGCAAAAAATCAGAATTTTAGATTGTATGCTTAAATTAATACAGCGGGTAATGTTTAGAAAAACGTAGTTTTTCAAATTCGAGCTAAGTCACGTTTAAGGGCCGATTTCAAAGTTCAGTCCTACTAAAAAAAGTTGTACATTTCCATTTCCTATGCCCCAGAGTGTCCTCTACAAGATGATATAGGTTTCATTTGGTTATACCTCGGAATCACTCAAAGTCATAATTTCATTGTGATTTTACTCCACTATATCATATTTTGTTTGGTGTTAATATTATTCTCCTTATAATTTTAGTTGGTGTATGACGTTACTTTTCTGCGTGGAATTAAAGATTTTAAAACATTATCTTGTTTCAATTGTTGTCCTATATCCTATTTCCAATATGACCCCTCCTGTTTTGGAGGCTTGCCCCCCTAATGATTTTTCTAAAATGAGAAACTACCCCGTGTGATACTTTCTTTGAAGGCGTGACCATTTCATTTCAGTTACAATATAGAACATGATCACTTGACTCTTCATCTGGAAAACACAAAAACAATTTTGCCTAACAAAGTTGAAGAGCATTCAGCTATTCTATTAAAGTCTCTATTAGGTTGAATTCACTCGAAACCACGTTGTGCAGCTGACTCGCTGGTATTCGGTAGTGCCCCACTGCTACACTTACCTTATATAGTCTAATCGTGCAACAAATGGAATCCTAACCTATTATGGCGGACGGCCTCCCCAGGGGACACCAATTACCAAAAAGAAATAATCAAATCATAATTTGTTGCCCTGGATAATCAGTGAAACGCAACTTCAATTGTCATTGAAAACATCTACCTACAACCAAATGCTTAAAGTCTAATACCAAACATTATGCTTAACTAGAAGTAGCTCAAGGATGATTAGGTATAATAGTATTGAGATAAATAAATCCTTCTATCAAAGAGCCCCATTCAATTCACGTTGAGATCGGTATCGATACATGTTTAGCACTACTCCTACACGTTGAGATGAGCTCAGGAAACATTAGTTCAGTCACAAGTTCAGTTCAATTAACATAGATATTATTTATATAAATTCAAAACTCATGATCTTTCATGTTGGAAAGAACACTGTTTATATTTTAGTAGCGCGATACATACTAAACTTCAAGATACACGTTGAAACAAGTATTAGTCGCATGCGTTCAGTATCGAAGTTACCGACGCGGGCGATACCATCTAATACCGATACTGAGACAGACAAATACACAATGAAATTAGTATTAAGATAAGGACTGATACTTGAAACATGTATCGATACCGATCTCAACGTGAATGGAACCCTTTTACTTGCTGAAATGCACAAAACACCATTTCAGATTGTTACGTAAATGTGATGAAAAACTTTTGAGAATGATCATTATTTGAATGGCCAAAACTATTAAGTGCAAAACAATCATCTTTTTTTTATGTAGGTAGGTACCCACTGTATACTCATTATGCATCAGATATGTATTATGTAAATAAAACCCCATAACTGTAAATAAAGGCTTCAGGCCCATTTCGATACTGTAAATATTGTAAATAACCCCATTGTAACTATATTTAAGATTAGTTTTTTCTGTAAATAAATGAACCCTCCACTTTCTTCCACCATAAATGGTAGTTGCTCAGCCAAAAAGGCAACTACATGAACTGAAATCACGTAAAAAACTAAAAATCATTAATGTCAATAAAGGCTAAGGTCCACTACGAAAGCTAATTAGGAATCGTAAGAATTTCATTATAATACTCTTTTTGAGTAAATATATCCTTATGTAATAAAATGGCAATTCCTTAATAAATAAATAAATAAATGAGATCTTCTTCATAGTATTTTTTGTCTAAGAGATATTCTCGATTACTACTTTTCAAATTGTCACCCTGTATGTCTGACGAGGCCTAAATGGAAACATCACTGTCGGGCAGTTTTGCTCGATGCGACATGCAATGTACATTAATGACTGGCTTTCCAAAAGTACACCCAACACCTCCATGAGTGTCTCAAAAAACTTGAAAACTTTCAAATTGCCTTTTTGGAAAATATAGCAACATAACTGGATAGCTATACTATCTTTATAGCAATCAACTATAGAGTATTATTGTGTAATGCACCTGCAGATGTTTGTATCATTTTGGAAATAGCTGAAAATGTTTAGTGTACTATCATTAGCAATTACCCCAATGTGTTAGTTGTGTTGGGTTAGTTGTGTTGTTGCTAGTGGTAGTAAAGTGGCTTAAGCAGCCATTCAATTGATCACTGGGCAAAATCAATATTTTTTTGGGACACTCTAGCATTCTATTACAACAATACCTACATCCAGCATACATTCCAATAGTACCTACATATCCAGAACCCAGCATTCTATCTCATAACGGTCTACATCCCTGGATCAATCATCCTTCACTCAAGCTTATCTATACTTTCTGCATTACCGCACTTTTGGAAAGCCAAATCAAAAAAAAAAATAATAATGATGAAAATAGGCGCGAAAGATTTTCTAGAAAACTAATTTTTGGACACCCTGTATAATTTACTAATTGCCCACTTATAGGGAATCAAATAAATCACTATTTAAATTTAAAAAAAAAAACTTAAATGAAAAAGTTCTGGATTGTTCCATACTCAAACATTAGAAAAATCAAGGGTTGTTCATTCAAGATTCAATAAATCCCAATAACCAAAAAATTTTTGTTGGTACTAGGTACTTACTAAAATCCAGAAGTCAATTAGTACGCTATAGGCACACGACACAAAAATCGGAAAATGATGGCCGAAAAATATTAACTTGTGTGAGAAAAATCGATAACTCCCGGACGCGACTTTATCTATCGGCGATCCGTACTCGACTAAATCTTGTCTGACAGAGAAATCCGAATCTCAACCCTAACAAAAAAAAGTAAACAGATAAGGAAATAAATATGAGTAAGTTAAATAGGCAAAAAAAACTAACTGCGTAATAAAGTAGTTCCCCTACGGTGAATGTAAATCCCCTGTTTCTAGTTAGTTACAGGGCCAAATTAGTATTAATTTTAAAGTTTTAGCTTTGTTCCAACAAGACAGAAAACCGTACAATGTACCGTCAAGATTCTGCGCAAAACTAAAAAATTCGTATACAGAGTGGCGCCAAAACCGTTCTTGGGACGGTTTTTGGAACAGACCTTATTGATTATAACTTTCAATTTTTGTCTATTCCAGGCTCTAAAATAATTCTATTTTCTCAAAAACCGTAAATGTTAGCGATTTCAACTAAACACCATCTTGAAGCCCTCACCAAGAGCTACAATTTCTGGAAATGTTCTTCCAATACCGCTTTTGGTTACCGAGATATTTGAGAATGAAGATTTACAAATAAAAATTGTTTAAACCTATAAATCAGACTTATAAAAATCAATCAACATCTAAACAAACTTACCCTCAACCAATGTCAGGTGTAAGCGTTCAACCCAGGAAAAATATGTCAACTGGACATACTCAAAAACCTTCTAACTTTACTGTCCAAAAATTAACTCATGAGAATAATTATAAAGACAACACTGAATTTGATAATTCAAATAATCAAATATTTGAACATGACGAAAATGACCAATCTTCAACTACTGATGAAACTCTAGCTGAACAATTGGAAAATTTTCAATTACAAGCTTCGGATTAAACAAAAAATCATGCAAGTATAATATTCGAATACTTTAGACACAGGATCTCATGCATTCTTACTCAGACCTTCATTAGCCGAAACTCTATTTCCAGAATCAATTGTACTCTACTTCACAAACTTGTGCAGGAAACAAAAAGATCACAAGTAAAGCAGACATTCCATTACGGAATCCATATCTGAACCCTTAGAGTTCATTCTTCACCCTTTTCATGAGTATTTTGATGGCATATTAGATATAAAACATCTTCGTGAATTAAATTTAAATATTGACTTGGAAAATAAACTATTAGTAAATGACTATTTACAAATTCCTTTTCAATAAGTACAGGAAAAATTTCAATCAATGGGTACATAGTTGAAATACCTTCTAAAATTATACAAAAAAATGTACCTACCATTCGAACCAATTGAACTCAATAATTTTGAGATATCAACTTTTGAAAAACTGTGTTTAATGTCAACAAGTTTCGAATCGATAAATTTGTGGTTCGCCTCCAGGCCTAAAAGTGAATGATATTTTAAGTATTTAAAACAGATTCAAAGACGTCTTCAAGACATCTCGTTGAAGACGTCTCTATGTAGAATTTCCAAGGAAAATGTTTAAAAGACGTTGGGCTTAGTAATATTTCACGTCTTTAAGATGGCTTGAACACGTAGAAAATTTCCCACATAATTCGTTTCTCATTCAATTATTTAGAAGTTACTGGAAACCATTCAGAATGCTACAAAACACCAGAACTCAAGCGCGATAGTCATCACGTGACCAACTACAAATCCGCATCGCCAGCTTTCTCTTCCATTTGATAGGGGTACATGAGTGTAATTTAAATTTGCTTCCAGAAAATCAACTTCTTCTACTAGTGGATCATATTTGCTGTCTCACATGTTTCTTGTATGTACATAGGAACAAATTCATACTAACAGGAAAGGTTGAGGGGTTTGTCCGAAACAGGTTGATACCAGTGGCATACTCTCGATCGACCTAAATACTTGTGTGAAATGACCAATCTTTCCATATAGGAATGACCGATTGCATCTCTTGCTGGACATTTACCTCTAGAGTGTCTGTTTCTCCCACAAAAAAAAAAACATTATGAAATAATTACAGCAAGTGTTGTAGGTAGTTGTATCCTTTCGTTCATTTGATTGTTGAACATAAGTCGATGACTGATTTGATACAATCGAATTTACGTATGAATTTGAGGTATAATATTCTGACTGTTGTTGAGCCATTTCTAAAGAGCTAGCTTTTTCTAGGTTCAGAGTCGTATTTTCTAAAAGTCTTTGCCTAATATGAGATGTAGCGAGACCACGAATAAATGAATCTCTTATGTAGTAGTTTTTATTCTGTTTAGTAGTGACTGCTTCAAAATTACAGTCTTCACCTAATTGTATCAAAATTTGTGTACTGGTCTATAGATTCACTTACTGTTTTCTAGTGGATAAAGTATGACGGGCCAAAATTTCACTTTGTGTTTTTACATAGGTATAACTGTTCGACTATGGCTACTGCTTCTATGTAAAAATACATTCACTAATAGACTAATAAACTGAAGAACTCACATAGTTTACTAGAAGATTTAATTTGTCCTAGTCTTCTGCAGTTTTCGCAGCTTCTAAAAAGTTCTCAATGGTTCGTCTCAATTTTTATAATTTTTCCTATTCCATGCATAAGTATGTAAATGTGCTCTCTTAAAAGGCCTCTCTAATGGCCATTTGCACCGCTATCACTTAAGGGATATTAAGGGATATTCAATTTAAGTGGAGCTTTTGAATGTGAATTTTGTTTCTACGAGAGTCACATTCAAAGCTCCACTTGGATTAAATATCCCTTAAGTTATAGCGGTGCAAATGGCCGTAAGGCACTTTTGGGCACAAATGTTCATGAACCCTTCTGTAAATGTACATTATTTTTTCCTTGAATAAAACCATTATTAGGTATAAATATTTAATTATGTAATTTATTCTATCTGATGATCACTTTTTTAAAAAAGTCATGTTGTCTCCAAGATACAAATCTAAACATAAAAATATGTAGGTACCTATGTTAAATACATATACAAACAAATCCAAATTGATTGAAAATATAGCAACTGTATAAATAGTAGATACAATGAAAATGAATTCAAAAATCATTTTAGAAAATTTCCGGAAAAATACTTCAGTGTCAGTTTGTCGCTATTTATTTAAAAAATCCAAATTTGAACGGCAAGTATTCATTCAAAAATACCCAGTTAAAAACTCTAAATTCCAATTATATTCCAGTTTTTTTTGGGTTTTGTGCGTTTTCGTTGGCATATTGAGTATTGCCTTTATTACTGTAGACATTTTAACCGACTGGTCTTCGGAATCGGTTTACATAACGCTGGACGCCTTTAGTCGGAAAATAACTAAAGTTGACTTTCCTGGAGTCGCTATTTGCGATTTAAACAGGATCAGTAAACGCCGAGCTACAGAACTAGCCCATGACTTGTAAGAATCTTAATATTATGTTGTAATGTTTTGGTAAATATGTGTTTTTTTTTTCAAGAAATAACTACACAGTAAATAAAGACTTCAATGAAACCTTAGAGCTAGTAAAACTACTTGGCAATCTTTACGATTTCAACATGTACCGGGCAAACGAATTTTCCAAATTTCAAGAAATTTTGAATTCTTATGGAAACACGAGTCTGATTTTGCTTTTGTCCAGCTTAATGACGCCTTGTAAAGATTTACTCATAAATTGCAGCTGGAATTCTGAAGAATTCAAGTGTACCGATTTGTTTAGAACGAGACTTACCGATAGCGGATTTTGTTGTTTGTTCAATTACGTCAGGTATTCGCCGGAGGTATCTCTGTGAGTCAATCTGGTTTTCTAAGAAATGGCCAAAAATTTGTGTATCTTAAAACACAAGAATATATAGAAATTTTACCCAACACACTGTATCTGTAAGTTTGGGAGGATGGTATGTATGGTATGCCACATTAGGCTAATTGTGCGCCTCCACAAGAGGAGAGGTCATCCTTAGCTCGTCATTCAGCCTAGCAATTCCACGTAGGCCATGACGTCGCCGAGGGCGGTGCCTCTGATCTCTTCTAGCGATAGATACGGTTGGCCTAGTCTGGCTCTGCGTATTGGCGAAAGAGCAGTGCAGTCACAGAGAATGTGCTCTATCGTCTCGTCTTCTTGATTCAGTTTGAGAGCTTTGGAGTATACTCCGCATCCCAAGCCTGTTTGAGTTTTGGAACCATCAGTGTAGATGTTACTTAATTACCCCTTTTGTCCAGCGATTCTTCCACTCGCCCAGCAACCAGGTGGAAGGCTGTGTCTGGTATCTAGTATCCCGGGGGCATATGCATGTAGTTTAGGGTGGAGTGGATTGGTTGACAACACTTCATCCCTTATGTACCTCTCGCATAGCCTCTCCTTTGTTTTTAGAGAAAATGAGGGGAGGCTTATGGGGCGATATGCCTTGGGGGTGGTGTAGTTTATCCTCCCACATTTGGGTAGGAACACCACTTTAACTTTTCTCCAAGCCTTGGGTATGTATCTCAGCGCCAAGGACACCCTGAACATCCCTACCAGGTGCGGCAAGAGTGGCATCAGACTTCACTGACGTAGGGCTGGATAGATGCCGTCACGTCCTGGTGCTTTGAAGGCGGAGAAATTGCTCAACCTATTTTTTCCTCGTATATTATCTAATTCGCTAGTTGCCAATCAGCCATAGAGGGTATGTATGTTACCTGCGTCTGATCCTCCACAATAGGAATGTTCACTATTTTTCAATTGCAATAAAAAGTGGTGGTTCTAGGTCCACAAAACACGTATTGAGCGTTAAAACATCTAGAAACCCTTAATTTTTTCTGATAAATCGAAAACAAAAAAACGAAAT
The DNA here is from genome assembly GCA_917834065.1 of Ceutorhynchus assimilis. Lineage (NCBI taxonomy): Eukaryota > Metazoa > Arthropoda > Insecta > Coleoptera > Curculionidae > Ceutorhynchus > Ceutorhynchus assimilis. The sequence continues at coordinate 16,064,757 of OU892281.1, forward strand.
TAGCGAGGCTAGCAAATAAACGGCCCCCTGCGGCGAGAGTAGCGCTTGTGACGCCACTGTGCGGAACAAATAATCAGCTGACGCGTTGGCGAGATTTGTTTACAAGTTTACACTGAATTTCTTGTGTTGCTTTATCCCAAGAAGCTTGATTCACTCTAATTATCTGTGTTTGTATAATGATGGGAGACTCAAACAAACTTAAACTGAGTCAAAAAAAGTGGTACCTACGTGCGTTTTTTCCTAAGAGATGCGGAAATGTGGTACTTTCTGCACGGAAATCGGTGCGTGAAAACGCGGTTTCCACACGCTCGTAGAAAAAAATGTGCCTAACACGAGCGTAAAGTATGTTTTCCACACTTGCGGCTTGCACGAAGAGTACAACTTTCCGCACTTGTTATAGGTAAATAACTATATTATATCACTGTTCAAATTCAACTATACCTACGTCTAATAGGTACGTCTGTTTTACGTTTACACCACTGGACTGGGGCAGATTCGATTCAAGTCTTGACACTTGACCAAAAATTCTGATACCATAGTAACGTCCACAGTTGGCAGATTATGTGAATCGGCCTTTTGAAAACCTTCTTCCACTTTAGCCGTAGTACCTTTTCTACCTTAATTTCGATAGATCCTAACACAGAGATCGACACGAAATCGCAAAAGCAACGTCACAGGGCTGATCCAAGTAGAAAGTAGCGCCACTGTACTTGCGCGCGCTAACTCGTTACGCATTGTGACGTCAGGGAGCGTCTCACGTGTTTAAACGAATATTAATATTTCGTCTCCGTTTTTCTCATAGAAAGAATTTTCTGATTTTCGAAAAATTTTGTAGATTTACTTATGAAACGATGCTCAATAATTTGATGATTGTTAAACGGGATTTTTTTATTTTGTGAACATTCGTATTGTGGTTGTGGAGTCAAGAAAGTGGGTTGCTAGTAGTAACTCTGTACTTGATTGTGATTCGTTCCCTGTGAATTCCATCTGAAAGTCTCTTGGGTTTAGGGATAGGAGAAAAAACCTATTAGTCTTCCGCAACGTTTCGTCTTCAGTTAAGACTTTATCAAGCCTTAGACTTGATACTTGATCAAGGTGTAACAAAGTTACGTAATTTTTTATTTTGTTTTAAAAGGTACCGCGAGTTTAAGTGCATAGTTCAATAATATCATTTTCAATCCTCAAATTATTAATTTTGCGCGTGACCTTGCTTTGAGTGGACGATTCTCTGCCGCCGCGCCGGCAGACGCATCGCTTGCTTGAGAAGCACTGTAGTCTTTTGGTCATGCTGGGTTCCCCACCGCCTGAACATGTGACGCCGCTCCCTCATCGAGCCCGCCGCCAGCAGCCAGCTAGGTTCAAGACCAGATCTCCAGACCGACCAGTCGAAGTCAACACCGAGGTAGGCCAGTGGGATCGCCCAGTAACTGTCCCCAGAGTGCCGCGTTTTAGGTTAGGTAAGAATGGGGTAAGAGATAGTTTTATACTTGCTCCTTTTTCTTCATCCTTGGTTGATATCCAGGTGACCGTTTTCTTCCATTCTTGGTTGATGTCCGGGGGGTCCGTCTTTCATGCATTCTTGGTTGATGTCCGAATGCATTCTTTTCTACGCTTTTTTCACCCTTGGTTGATGTTCGAGTGATTTTCCGATTAGGAGCTCGTATAAAGTACATTGCGTGTTCATTATGTGTTACAGGGACTGTTATTTTGGCGGCTTCCGCACTTCGCTTAACAATACCGCCGGAGCTTTTTGCCTGCCTCATTATTTTAATCGTCACTGCGACATTTTTGGTATTCTGCTAGTAACATTATTGTTTATCTTTTATATCCGCTTACCTCACTTCTCATATAGGTACGCGATACGCACGCACCAATCGATTTTAACACGGAGCTTTACAGGAAATTTTCAGGGTTTTATTTTGAGACGTAGTTAGGTTGAGCAACAATGTCTGATGTGACCCCTGGGTTACCGTTTCTCCACTGTAACAAACTACCTGGTGCACGTGGGCCCTCAACCACTTTAATCCTGAGGGTGGCGCCCGAAATAACCGTAGGATAAGAAACCGATTACCGAACTACTTCGCTTCCGAACAAAAAGCGCCTTTTACAAAGGATAAACCTTCAAGTCTAAGGCTTGATGAAGTCCTAATCAAACTCGAAACGTTGCCGAAAGACTAATTGGTTTTCTTTCCTATCCCTAAACCCAAGAAACTTTCAGATGTAACTCTGTACTTTCTTGAATGTTGGCATACAGGATACTAATTTCCCGAAATTGGTCTTCATTAAGAGCTTTCTGAAGTCTCGTCGCTTCCGTATAGTTTTCTATTCCGTTGCAGTATGTCCTCCAGGCATCTCTTTGTTTTTGTCGTACGTCCTTGTTTTAGCTTTTCTTGTCGTCGCGCTGAGGTATTCCAGTTCCTGACGCCACCAAGCAGAGGTATTACCAGAGTTTTGGAACATCCTCAGTGGGCTCAACATAGGATTTTATGATGGCACCTTGGATGGTATTGGCATACCGGTCCAATTCTTGGTCAGCATTGGGTGTTTTAACTGCAACCTCTTGTAAAGCCCTTTCCAGACCTTGCACGTAGTGTGCAATATTGGTTTTGCTTGGGTCACAATAAGGTCTTGTGGTTTTAGGCGAGCAGTTTAATGTGAAAGTTATCCATCGGTGATCCGACATAGAAACTTCATCAGATACGAATTCCTGCGGATGGCCTTCGTGCCGTGCCGTGCCACTAGCACTCCCAGGTAAGGTGACGCAGTCCTCTTCACGCGGCCCGACAGCTGCTTCGCTTTTGCCACGCTTCGAGGGTCCGCGTCATCCGACCCGGTGCCCGCGACCACTGATGGCTCCTCCTCCTCCTTAGTACCTTCTGGTTTTAGTTTTATGATCAGCGAGGTGAACCCGTAGCTCAGCCTGGATTACCTGCTTTAGGGTCTTCACGTCCTCTTCCCCAACACCAACCAAATACCAGGACATGGCCTTTTGCCGGCTTTTCCCTCTTCTCGTAGTGGAAGAGTGAATCTTTTGCGGAGAGGTGTGGGTTCTGGCCTGCTAGGCGACGTAGCACAATCTCTCTCTTCAAAATAGGATTTCTCCTCCCATGGTATCCAACATCACTACCTTTAGGCTTATGCCGATTGGGAGGGTCTGTGTTTTTTCTTTGAGCCAGGCCATCACAAGTAATCCTGACGATCTCCCCTGTGTATGTCCATACTCCACGACGTTAACGTGGGTGGCTTACTCTCGCCACTGGATGTGGCCAGGTTTCTGTCCCCAGCACACATTCTAGAGGAAAACGAGCATTGCTCTATCAAGCTCATGATTTTTTTCTGTAAATACTTGAATTTCTCGGCCTTTGACTTACCCTAAATAAAACCTCGTAAGTACATAAATAAAATAAACCAAAAATTATTTTTTAGTCTTAAAGAATTTAACACTGACATCCCAAACCAAACCAAAAAATTCCTTGGTACAGCAATTGGTAATGGTTTATCAGTTACGATAAATAACAATTTCTCCGACTACTTTTACACTTCGATGGCCACCAGGGGTTGCCTGCTTAAAATATTCTTACCGGGCGATTTTCCTGATCTGTCCAGCGGCTCCTTGCGTCAAATAATAGTGCAGGAAAAATCCGAAGTTTTTATAAACGTTGAAGCTAACACTTTAAAAACGTTTCCTCAAGTGAGGGCGCTACCTAAAGAACAAGTAATTGAATTCTTGCAAGAAAAATTCTTGCACATTCAATTTATTTATTTTATAGCGAAAATGCAAATTCTCTTATGAAGAAGAAACCGAATTTGGCCATTACACTTCAAGTAACTGTTTTGTCAGCTGCAAATTGAAAAGTATCCGATTGTTATGCAATTGTGTGCCTTTTATGATGCCTCTCTCAAACAAAAGTGATATGGATATGTGCAATTTAGTTGATATTCCTTGTTTGAGTAGATATAAAGGCAAATGGCTCAGATATTATCCGTTCGAGACAGTGGAAAAAGGTGGATTGAATTTGGACTTTGAAGATTCGCTTTCTTGCAGTGGATGTTTGCCCAATTGCAATGACGTTTTGTATTCTATTGATACTAATTATATTGAATTTTATTCTGAGGATTTTGATAATAATTATCCGTAAGAAATTCACTATTCAATAATGACTCACAAACTTTACATTTTTACTTTTATAGGAATAGTTCCAGGATTCATGTCTTTTCAAACAAAGCGTTTACAAACCACTATAAGAAGTTTTTAACGGTAACTTGGTACGAATCTCTAAGTATGTAAACTTGAAATTACAATTATTATTATTAGCACCTAAATAAAATTTTTTTTAGGTACTTTTGGTGGAATAGTGTCTCTTCTATTAGGCATGAGCATAATAAATTTTGTAGAAATTGCTCTATTGCTTGTAAAGCTGTTAGTTTTTAAAATTAAAATGCTTTAATTATTGAAATATTTACAAGGTGCATTATTTATGTAATTTCATGTGAACTTTCAGATGGTAAGCTCTTCTGAACGATTTGCCACATTGCATGCACAAATAAGGTTTCTCATTGGAATGTATTTTTTCGTGAGCTTTCAAATTTTTCGGACAAGCAAAAGATTTTTTGCAAATCGAACATTTCAAAGGCTTCTCTCCAGTATGTTGCCTAAAATTTACTTATTAACTCAAGCATATCTAAAACAAAAATCAAACCTTATATGGATGTTAAGATAATAAGGCTTGGAAAACCTCTTGCTACAATAACTGCATTTGAATTCTCTCTGACCTGTGTGGCCTTTAAGATGTGTAGATAACACTGTTGCATGGGCGAAATTTTTATTGCAAATGTGACACACATAAGGCCGCTCTCCTGTATGGATTCTTGAGTGTGAGGTCAATCTGCCACTTGAAACAAATCTATAAAAATTATGTTAAATAGATACTTCATTTTCAAAGGAATTACCTTACCTAAGTTTACAAATTTGACATTCGTAAGGTTTTTCGCCGACATGTCGTCTCAAATGTACAGTTAAAGTGGATTTGTGTCGGAAACATTTACCGCACATAGAACAAAGAAACGATTTTTCCTGTAAAGACTTTTTTTTGTCCACAATGCCATGTTTTATCCTCATGTGATTGGTACGAGTTCCGGATTGGGTAAAACTGCATGGACAAATTGAACAAATGTATGGTTTATTTCCTGTGTGAGTGCTCAAGTGACGTTTTACGTCTGTTTTTCTATAAAACTACTTATTATTAATTGAAATTTGGGACTTATTCATAGCTTGCCTTGTAAATGCTTTTTGACAATGAGGACATTTTAAAGATTCCGCTTGAGTGTGAATCTTTGAATGTCTATCGAGTGAATGTTTGGAATTAAATTTTTTTGAACAAGTTTCACATGCATAATTATTTTTCAGCATTTCCTCGGGTTCTTCAAATGAAGTTTGATCACAGCCTAAGTTTTCTAAATCACAGGATTCTTCTATCTTGGTGGCATCGTTTATGGGATATTCGATTGATTTTGCTGATTCTATGGAATTTTCTAATACAGGTTCAATGTAGTTTGATGGTTCCTTGAGCGAATCGTATAATTGAGATAATCTGATTTGTGTATCAAAACATAGTTCTCTGTATAAATAACATGTTACTAGTTTTTCTAAGCAGCTACGGCAAATGCTTAGTGGTAAGATGTCTGAATAGCAAACCTGAAAATGGTAATTTGAAACATCAGTTTTATGCTTATTACTAATTTAAACTAGCAGCATTTTTCTCAGTAGCTAGTCAAAAACTAGATTAGTGTACTTTATGGGGAACCTAGATGAAACTTATTCAAGTTGGTTCCAGTCAGATGAACACTATATTAGGTATAGACAATAATGAAGAAAGCCTGGAAAAGTCAAAAATTGGGAAATATAGAAGAGAAAGTTAAGAATCATATTTTTCTTCTATTCCAGGCTGTTGAGAATGTTCCCTATTCTTTCATGAAAAGAAATTTGGAAGGAAACACAAATTCGAGAATAGTAAAAAGTTTATGAAAAAATGATAATTTCCTCGATAATTTCCTTTTCTATTCCAGGCTCTTGAATGTTCCTTATTCTCATCTAAAAATTAGATTTAGGAGCTTGTAATTAACAAAAATTGACAGTGAAGGAAAGACAAAAACAGACAAGAATATTGAGAAACAAAATTGTTATTTTTTTTTTAATTCCAGGCCCTTGACTCTTCCTTATTTTCTTACAAAAAGAAAAGGTTTTTCAAGTAGATAGGATACTGTACTAATCCACTTGTTTCTGAGGAAAATTGATCAATTTTCCTTTCTGTTCCAGGCTCTTGAATGCTCCTTTATTCTTTTATAAGAACGAATTCGGAAGGAAACAGAAATACAAGAGCGTGGCATAATCAGAAATTGACACTAAAGAAAAGAAAAATACTGAGAAAAGTTGATTTTTCCTTTTTATTCCAGGTTCTTGAATATTCCTTTGTTCTTATATAAAAAGAAATTTGGAAGGAAACAGAAATTCAAGAGCCTGGAATAATCAAAAATTGAAGACACTAAAGAAAAGAGAAATAGAGACTAGAGATTTAGGGAAAATTAATAATTTTCCCTTGATTTTTCCTTTCTATTCCAGGCTCTTGAATGTTCCTTTATTCATTTAAGGAAACAAAGTTGAAAGGAAACAGAAATTCAAGAGCCTGGAATAGTTGAAAATTGACACTAAATAAATATGAGAAGAGAAAATAAAGAAGAGAAAATTGATTATTTTTCTTTTATAGGTATACCAGGTTTTTGCTCCTTATTCTTTTTTAAAAATATGTAAATTTAGAAAAAATCAGAAATCCAAGAGCATAGAATAGTCGAGAGAAAAGTCAAAAATTTTCACTAATAGTCCTGGTTTATTCATCTTCAGACAAGTCTTCAGATAAACTTACTAATAACTATTCTATTCATAAGATAAATTTACCAATTTACAATCCTATTGGTTGGCTATCCATTATCCAATAGGATTAGATGCAAATTGCATTACCTGACAGTTTATCAGGTGAATAAATAAAATTTAGACAAAATTAGAAATCCAAGAGCCCGGTTTATTCATCTTCAGATGAACTTTCTAGTGGAAAGATAAATTCAACATCTACATTCTATTAATTACGTACTGAAATGGATCTAGAAGATACGTATATACTTATACCTCGACTTATACGGTTATCAAAAAACTGAAAATTTCATTAAAATTGCCTAAAAAAACCATCTCAATTTCAAAACTTGACCCTGTATCTGGACAAATTCAATGTTGTTGGCATACTTATTTATTAAACACCCTACACCCTGTATAATTTATATACATATTTAAATCAATAAATAATAAATAATACAGTCTCTTTTCAACTTGTGACTTGCATCATCTTTGAATTAAGTATTATAAAGTTTTAAAATTACCTGTATAGAAGTACATTTGTATAAAATAGAATCAAGGGCTTCTTCATTGTTAGATTTACTTAATACTGAAAATAGGGAAGTCGAATTTGGATATTCGATCTCGGTCATGCAAGTTCTGCAAAGGTTTGCAAGGATTCTTTGTTGTAGAAAAGGTTCCTGTTGGCTCATTATGGAAATTTATTTCTGTGAGGGAACATATACAATAAGTAACTTGTTTATAAACTATTGGTATTCTAAAAATTCAATATTTGCAAACGAAAGTAATCACATTTAAGAATCTAAATAATTATTTTTCACTGTTTTGTTTGTTGACTTTGTGGTTTTTGAGGTTATGATGATATTGTGAAAGCCAGCTGTTACGTAGCGTTTTCTTGAAGCAGAACCAGAGTCAATAATTTGGATCGGTTCTCGATTATCAGAAGTCCAATTTTTATTAAGGGCCCCATACACTACGGTGAAACACGACAGTTTTCACCGCCGCGAGGAAACACGTCGTGCCAAAACCGAAGTGTGTGGTAGAAAAACACGACGGTTTCCTCGCGGCGGTGAAAACCGTCGTGTTTCACCGTAGTGTATGGGGCCCTTTAGATTTACCTTGCGTTCGCTATTTTGCTCAAAGAGCAGAGCGTGCTGAATGGAGCTGTAATCACGTGACCAGCTAGCGAACAGAGCAATCGAACGCTGTATCAAAATCAAAGTGCCAGAAATTTTAATAAACGAACGCGAATGAGTCTGCACCGAGTACACTTTTCAAAAAAAAAAAAACGGTAAATTCAAGCACGGAGAACTCGGATCAAAATACTGAACGCACGTTAATGTCAAACAAGAGCGAGCCCGTGAATCAGAATTTATTACGCAAGCCTGTAACAAACTCAAGGATGATATACACTACTACTAGAGGATGGCCTATCATCATAAGGTCTGTTAACAAATCCCTCACTTGAACCCCCTGGCCCTATCTCCAAATCACCAGTTGTGACGTCGGCAGCATGTTATTTTTCGCTTCGATTTAGGCTGTTTAAACAGCTGGCAACTTAGTTATGACGTCGGAAATGGTGATACACCAATATGGCGGCGATAATCAAAAAACAATGGCGATTTCCACTTGTCAGTCAGTGCGCACTGAGTGTATTCGCATCTTTGTCTAAAAGCATGTAACATGTAAGGATAAGGATACATTTTTTTTGCACTGGTTCGACAAATGGAAATCGCTGTAGGAATCGCTTCTCATTGGACGCTCACCTGCAACCCCCCAGTTGTGTACGTCGCGCAGTCAAGGTAAAAAAAAATAGCGCTCCGAGTTTTCCGGACCGTTCAGAGTACTCAGGTTCCGTTCTCGTGCACTGTACTTTGCCAAATTTGAAATTTGAATTTGACATTGACGTTTCGGCATATTTGCAATTTTGCTAAAAATAAAAATTACTCTTTGTTTTTATTTGAAAAAAACCCATTATTTATTGTAATTTCCTGCTCTTGATTCTGTATAATCCTATTTATTTTAGTTAAGCTCTAATTGCAATGTTTGGACGGAAGAAACCTGAGAGACCCAAAAGGGAACACTCTGGAAACCTATCGCAGGTAAAATTTGAATTTAAAATTATGATTCATCAAATATAATAATATAATATAATTCTTTAACATCCCTACATGCATTTTTCAGCTTTACTTATTTTGTTTTTATTGAACTAATCCCCGTTGAAAATCTATCTACGTAGCTAAAACTTTTAGTCTAAAAGTCCACTCTTTCTAGTTTGGTTTCATGGACATCCCCAACAACTTCAACCCAATGGGCCCAGCAGAAGATTCTGACGGAGGTGACAGCGATTTAGAGGCAGAATTAGCTGCTCTAACCGGAGGAAGCGCCTCTAAGCCCAAACAACGAAAGGGCCTAAAAAACCCTTTGACCCAACACCAACTAGACGCTATTGTAGATATAAGTATCAATGATAACGAAGAAGATGAAGATGTTGATGAAAACGATCCTGATTTGTTGAGCGAGCTACAAGAAATCACTGGGGATGATGAAGAAGATTTGCCATCCACTGATGAGTCTCCTTCAAAAGCTGCTTCAGGGGATGTTGAAAATATTTTAACAAATCGTATTAGAAACTATCAGACAGCTGAAGCTGATGCAAATTCTGCTGGTGAAACTAGCAAAGCCAAAAGATTTGGCAGGGCTATAAAGACCTTGAATGATTTACTTAAAAAGGCAAAAAAGGGAGAGTAAGTTTATTGATTGGTGTTTTTAATTCATTGCTTAATAATTTCCTTATAGAGTTATTGATCTAAATGATGACACAATACCTCCAGAAATTACTATAAAACCAAAACAGCCTCAAAATGACAGCCCTGTAGAAGCTCTAGTACCTTCTAGGCCAGCTCCTCAAACACCTTTACCTGATGTTGTTCAAGAAAATGTAGCCAAAGCCAAACAGGAAATTGATGAGGAACTATTAAATATGTTATTAGGCAAGAATTTAGTATTACAATGTTTCAGTAGTTATTTTTAATCATAAATATTTTTATAGGAAGACAAAAAGAATACAAACTAGCAGCTCTTCAAGCTAAAAAGTCCAATGACACTGAAACTGCCTTAGGATATTTAAAAATAGCCAAAGTATTCGATCATGTAATTGAGGCAGTAAAAGCTGGCCAAGCTGTTGATTTATCTGACATGCCTGGACCGCCTGGTCAGAATGTTTTGGAAAAGCTACAAGAAGCTGAAAAACAAAAACAGGCCAGCCCAGACATACCAGCACCTGTTGCTGACTTGGAACCTCAACTGATTACAGCCACAACTGTAGAAGAAGCTTTACAGCAAAGAATCGAATTTTACAAAAACTATGAGAAAAAAGCAAAGGAGGAAGACGATAATAGTAAAGCTAGAAGGTTTGGGCGAATTGTCAAACAATACGAACAAGCTATAAAAGCCCATAAAGCTGGAAAACAAGTCGATTTCAATGAACTTCCCACTCCTCCAGGATTTGGACCAATACCAGGAACCGCTTCACCACCACCACCACCACAACCAAAACCCACTCCTATTGACAAACCAATACCTTCAAGAATCTCAGGCAACAAACTTTCAACAACACATCAAGAAAAACAAGTTCTCATCTTGCAAGCCAAACAAAAACAATTCAAACTGGCGGCCCTCAATGCCAAAAAAAAAGGAGAACTAAACGAGGCCAAAGAGTTTTTGAAACAAGCCAAAGGCTTTGACAAGTTGATTGAGGCCGCTCAAGCAGGTTTGCCTGTGGATTGGGGCACTATTCCTGTGTCCCCCGATGCCAAGTCACAGTTGGACAATGAATATGATATTGTAATGGCTGATGAATGTACAGAAAATGATGATGGGGCTATTGATGTTTTGAGTAGGTTGGAGGTTCAGTTGACTAAGCAGTTGAAGATGTGTTTGACTACTAGGGATCATAATAAGGCTTTGGGTGATGTTGCAGGGACAAATAGGTAAGAAGGAATTATTGTTATTATTATAATGTCAAGCAAAAATCTTGTAAAAGTTGTATTAGGTACATCACCTTTGAAAGCAATCAGAGGGACTTCAAACTTTCAGGATTTATTGAGTAGGGTCTTTTTATCAAACAAAACAAACCAATAATGAATTTCAGGCTCAAAAATGGAATTATGATTTTTTTCTCAGATAGATGCAGAAAAATCATATAAAATTTCTATTAAATCACCTTTGGAAACTTCTGAAAAATACTTCTAGCAATCAGAGGGACTTTTAATTTTCAGGATTTATTGAGTAGGTTCTTTTTATTGAACAAAACAAACTGCGAATGGATCTCAAGCTCAAAAATGGAATGATGATTTTTTTCTCACATACATGCAAAAAAATAATACAAAATTTCTATTGAATCACCGGAAGCTTCTGAAAAATACTTCAAGTACTCAGAGGGACTTCAGACTTTCAGAATTTATTGAGTAGGGCTTTCTTGCCGAAAAAAAGATGTCAGGAAAAATCCAAAAATTTATTCTAAATTGCTTACTTTATTTCTGGACCCATAATTTTTCAGACATTGTAGTCTTCCAGAAGGATAAGAATCACTGAAAATGTTTTTTTTTTTCAGGTTTGAGAGGTTGGCACTAAATGTAACTAAAGATTTGGACGTGGTAAGGGTAGCAAAAAGAACAGGAGGAGGCAAAATCCCCAAATTCCATTACGAAATTAAAGAATTTGCTATAGTAAAAAGCTTCACTGAATTGACCGACAACGACTTGGAATTGCTGATAGTCAGAGGCATCAATTATCGATCCGACAACCCCAAGGATATAGATACTTATGTTAAATTTGAATTTCCTTTTCCACAGGTTTGAAAAATCTAGATAAATTCATTGTCAACGATCACTTATATGGTTTCTTTTTTTTTTTAGGAAACTCCTTATGCAGACAAAACTTCTACAGTTAGAGACACCAACAATCCTGATTATAATCAAACGTTTGTAATTCCTATACAAAGAAATTCCAGGCAATGCCAGAGGGCGTTCAAGAGACACGGTATTAAATTTGATGTTTACGCTAAAGGGTAAGTCTTTGAGATTTTTTTTTGGATGTATTTTTGCTTTTGTTTGGCAACACTGCATGGTAATTTTATCTTTCATTTTCTCGTGTGTTGGTAGTTAAAATATTGCTCTCAAATGTGAATGTGGGATAAAGGTAAATAAGCCTCGGACACTTGGGTGGTTTTTTGAAAAACTGATGAGGGAGAAATTTTAAAATTTTTGGGAAGAAAAATATCTCATTTTGCTGAAATTTTCGAATAGATTCAATGAAAAACGACGGAAAACCCACCTCTACATCTAGCTTGATATCCTCACTTTCCTTACATTCTCATCAGCTACTTACTTTACATGAAAACTTCAAGAAATCATAGAAATATGACTCAGTTGTAATTGTTTACTTATCATCATTTCATTTTGTGCTTTCTTTTCTCTTTCTTCTTGCTCTCACTATTAAAAATTTGGCTTCAGGATTGATGCACGAGTGTTTATCATTAATAGATCCGTTATGGCACTATAATATCCTGTTTGACACTTGTACCAGGAATTTGTAATTTAACAATCTTCACCTCTGAAATATTTGCTTTGCATTCTACAAACATTTGATGCTTATCAAGTGCGCCATAATCGGTTGGCTAGGTGCGACTGTGGTTGCGCTAGCGACATTTTTTCCTGTTTTAGCGGATTTTTCCGGAGCGATTCGCTTGTCGGTACTGTCAACTTAAAACTGCAACCGCTCGAGACTCAATGTGAAATTCACGATAGTTTTGATGTAAGTTATTTCGACGGTTTACCAACATAAAAATCTATATTGTGTGATTCAATATTATTAGCTGATGGATGGTAGAAGAAAAACTGGTGGAAAGCTGGAGGTGCGTTTGCGAATCAGGAATCCCATAGCGACGCAGCAAGTGGAACAAATTCAAGAAAAATGGCTGATAATTGATCAATAACTTTTCTGATTTATTAGAAAACTGCAAAAGCATTCCAGAAGTGATTTGGGATAGGTATTTTATCAAGATTGATTTTTGCTGCCTTACAAGTTAATATAAAAGCAATCAGATAATTTGTACAGCTTCAATATCCTGTTTGATCTAATATCGTAGTGCCTTTAATTAATGGTTTTTGTGTTGTGATTTGTGAATATATTTTATTTTAAGCTTAATCTGTATATAATGTTATATGAGAATTATATTTTAATTGCTTTTTGATATATTGATTTTTTTTTTTAATTAACAACACAATGGTTTGTTAGCAATTTTTTATGCATTGCTAATGTCCAATCTTTGATTTATTTGTTTACAAAAATGATGGGACTTTTCTACCTTAAATAGTATTAATTCAATAAGTCGTTCACAAATATTTTTGTAAAACTTTTCCAGATCAAAATAGCTTTGCAGTTTTGCCAATTAATGCCGATAAGTGGACAATTAATTGAATTTACTGGCTGGTTGGGAATTATTTTGTTTATAACACTTGCATCAATTTGTACGGCCTCTGTGCCAGATCGTTGTGGGAATGCAAATAATAATATTCTAATAAATGCAATTATAACAAGTTACAACCAGGCCAGAATCCAGAACTAATTTTAGCACTCATATAAATAACGCCTAAAATAAAACCTCCAATTTTTTCTCTATGCATTATATTAATAGCAGCACACAAACGCAATAAGCAAATTATTGGCACGCTGTTGTTTCATGATTGTGACGTCAAACCTTCCGGGATCCTATAAAAGTTGTGTGTCATCGAATCCCACAAAGCATGCTTTGCCTGCATGGCTGGGGCTCGCTCGGAGTGAACTTGGACCCGGCAAATCCACTCCCACAAACTTTACGTCAAGGACAATGGATTTTAAATGGCTATGGCATTTTTCGCTTTTGGCTACCAAACAAACTACTGGAGCACGAATTTTAAACGTGAGAACTTGCTTTCCGTATAATTTTGATGAAAAATAATGGTTGGTCATAGCATCAGTTGGAGTCAAAATTTACAAATAATTTTGTATTTTAACTTTGTTGTAGCCCCAAATAATCTGGTTCCAGTTTCTTTCGCTTTATTGAAAAAAAAGTTCTGAAAGTTCAAAGGAAATTATTTTCCTAATTTTCTTTAAACATTAACATTTATGTTGGAGCCCTATTTCTGCGATTGTTATTGAATTATCGACGCATTTTGACTTGTGTGGGCAGAAAATATTAAACTTTAGTGCCTATTGTGTTTTTAATTTAAAAAAAAAAACAGTTTTAGTCGCGTAGCTCCATGCAGGAAACGATAAAAATTTGAGCTCACTATTAACTTATCAAAAGTAATAAGATTTATCAAGAAAAACTTGTAGTACATGTACAATAGAATTTCAATCCAGAGGAATGTTTAAATTTAATTAAAATTTTCCCCAATAAATAGGTATAACAAAAAGATTTTCCAGGAATATTCGAAAGGATAGAAAGCTTGGAATATTTCAAGATCATCACAATCCTGGCATATTCAGGGAAAGATTTTGCCCAAAATATGGCCCTTTGAAATATTTGAAAATGTAATATCCTCCTTAGAAAAATTTCAATTTTGATTTTTCTAAATTTTTGGATTTTTGACTCTACCAGTCGAAAGAGGGGTTCAAATTTAGTGGAAAAGCATTCGCGTGATTTTTTTTTTGAGGTTTTAGGATCTGTAAAAAATTAAAAATGATTTTTGCATTCTTTGCTTTGAAACATTTCAATCATCCGACATTGCCTTACAAAATCGCCTATAACTCAACTGATACTTCACAAATTCTGATTCATATTTATACATTCTTAATCAGAATTAAATTATATTTAAGATGAGATAAAATTGAATAACTTATCTCTAATAGTGTTCGAGATATTGAGGCTCAAAGTTGAAACTTTGTCTAAAATTTTGGGAAACTTTTAAAGCTGATTATCTTGATAGCAAAGCTCTAGGGCTCGGTGCCCCAAATAACCTTTTTTATTTACGACTAATGTATAATGTGCGTATTATATTTGTGATTTTGGCAGTATAATGACATATGTTATTCCTCCAGGGATTAATGACGAGTAGCGGGATTAATGGTCATTATTCCACAAAAGTGTCAGTGTCAAACGTGTAGTGCTTGTGGATTTGTATTGAAAATTATGAGACGGATGAAATTTGTTTATTGAAAATCTCAAATAAATTAATTTGTCGTAAATAAAGTAGAGTATACTACTAGCAATAATGGCTATTATTCCCTCGGAATGTTACTCCCTCGCCGCTAACGCGGCTCAGTTCGTAATAATCCTCGGGAATAATAGCTATCATTATTGACTCGTGGTATAATCTACTATTGAAGCCCCAATCAAGATTAACATTTACACCAAATTTCGTGCCGGTAGCTTTTCTCGATTGAAAAATATGGACTTTTGAAATATTTGGAAATGAGATTTGCTTGCATACTCCTTCGAAAAATTTCAATTTTGTTTTTTTGAGATTTTTCAATTTTTGACTTTACCAATCGAAAGATATGGTCGAATTTAATGGAAAAGCTCTTCTTTTTGAGATCTTAGTGCCTTTTTAGAATGGAAAACTCGCGTTTGACAATTTCGCAATTCTCTGCGATCGCAAATTACAGAATAAGCTGGCTGATCTATATAAACTTCACGTAAATGTCACACATGTGTTTACTGGGGAATTTCTTTAATCTTCTTATTCACAAACGATTTTCTCGAATTTCATGGACAGTTAATCAAATTTATGTACTTTCCTTCCCTTACTTTCTGCACTTCTTCACGGTGGAAGTAGAAATTCCCTAGGCAATTTCCCAAAAGAAACTTTGATTCCAAAATCGTCCTTGGAATACAATAATAATGCATGGGATTCTCTCTTTTACTGTATCCTTCCTTGAACCAAAATATACATTTTTTTTTTGTGTTTACGGAATTGAATTTGATCAGCGGAAAGGCCAACGTCATTAAAAACCAAAACACACGCTGTGCCCGTCATTGACCTACTTTTCTTCAATAATTATTAAAAAATTGTTCAATCCAAAAAAGGGCCTTTGTCTTTAAAAAGTCGTTTACCTTTGAATTTGTTTATGTATATTATTGTAACATTTGCAATTATTTTTGTTTTGTAAATAATTATTATCTGCCCAAAAAATTATGTAATAATTAAAATGGGTTACTGAACTGCTGACTGTAAAAAATGCTTGTACCTATTTCAAACAACTATATCCTAGATTTTGACAGCATAATATTGAATAATTTTATTTTGAGAGCAAAAAGCAAAAATAAATAGATCACCTGCGTCTCGCGTGAAACTTACCTTACTTAACTAGGTGGTGTCTTACATCATTCATTATTTTGCTTTTGATTAATAATAATTCCTGATCGGTATTTTCATTAAACAAAATAATAATTATGTATTACAATTATTATGTTACAGGGAGGGGTGTTTTAAAAAATTCAAGTCCTTTTGCATATAGATATAGATTGTCTTAGCAGAATTTAGTCTTGTACACTCTGTATAATGTATTAGTAAAATATGCATATATTTCTCCGAATTTTTAGCTTCATGGTAATATTATTCCAGAAATGGTGCAAAACGTGTAAAGAACTGCCGCGCCTTTGTAAATGTTTCTTCAGTAACATTTGAAGCAATTTCATCATTAAATAATTTGCGTTCAAAATTTTAAAAGGTGCAAAGATCGCAAAGTTATTTAAAATTTCAATTATTCGTTGCATGGGTATAAAGATAAAGGAAACAATAGGGAATTACGCGGAAATTTGTGATTGTAGATTTATTAACTTTTGAACTTTTGCACTTTCTTTGCTAATGAAATTTTAAGTTGCATATTACAAAAAGCCTTGACAGCAAATTATCAAATAATCTTCAAAAACAAACGCACAAATTTATTTGTCACATCAAAAGAAAAATTAAATAATCAAAAATGTTATTAAACGACAACAAGCCATGTAACATGTTTCAATATAATCCTCTAATATCACGAAAAATATGCGTGAAATTTTGCGTCAAAGTAAAGATGTTTGTTTGCTGAAACTTTGGATTTATTTTCATCATTCAATGTATTTTCATTATCAATGTAGGTATGATTGTAAGATTTGAAAATGGAATCTCATCATTTTTCTAAAATCTACAAGGTTTTTGAATTTGGGTTTTGTTTTTGTTTTGTCTGTTTGGTGGAAAACCGACATAAATGGTCATTCGAGACCTCTCAAACACCATACACTGAATTATTCTGAGAAAGAAAAAAAAAAAATTAAAAATCTCAGAAACTAGAAATCAAATCAAAGTATATTTCAAGCTTCTTTATTCAAAGTAATCCACAAATTTCTATCTTGTTGTTCGCTGAACTGTTTATATGGAACAATACAACTAGAAAATGTATTTGTTATCAATTATTATTATTAATCACTTATATAGCTGTTTATTCACCAAAGGTGACTGCCTTAAATCACGTATTTAGATCTGATGAGACACGGTTTTATCAGTCTAGAACCATTATTTTCTATTACACAAGTTTTATCTGACGTTACTTCACAAATAAACACGCCGATAAAAATAATAAATAATCCTTGGTTTTTGTTTATGTTTTTATAGACTCTTTTTCTTGATTTCTGAACCAACACAGGAATTCGAATATTTGCTTTATTTTTCAGACGAAATCCCTAAAGTGAAACTGGGTCACCAAAGTTCGCCCTTTCCCTGGCCTAAATTTTCCAGGGTGAATCCTGGACACCCTCGAGGGTGCAAGTGGAATAATGTCGTAGGTTGAAGGATTTTCATTTTGTCTTATAATTTCCAAACACAATAAAACTCATTGCCAATTGATTTTTTTTTCTAATTTATTCTTTTTTATATACAAACGTATTACAAAGTTTTAAAATAAATAATAACCATTTAGTAAAATCACAGATCAATAATATTCTATAAACAAAAAATGATATTTTTTACAAGTTAGTTTTATATACATAATAATGAAGATGATACAAATAAGACGGAATGTGAAAAATATGAATGAAAAAATAAATTTAAAACAAAAACAAAAGGTACCAACATAAATAACGCGCTATTTATAGAAATTTAAATTAACAAACAACTGGCAACGGTAAAATAGGAACCACACTAATCTTAGCCGAAGAAATCCTATCCTTAGAATGCCTTTTAACATGTTTAGCCAAATGATCAGACCTCATAAACCTCCTTTGACAAACCTCACACTGAAACTTCTTTTCCCCAGTGTGAGTCCTCTTATGCCTGGACAACTCGTCCGATCTGGAAAATCTCCTGCCGCAATCCGCCCATTGGCAGACAAAAGGCTTCTCACCCGTATGGGTTCTATTGTGGGCCTTCAAATGCGAAGACTTGAAATAGTTTTTGCCGCAACCCTCGTGCTGGCACTCATAAATGCGCCTTCTTGGAGGCTGAGAAGCTGGAGGAGTGAATAAAACCAACTGGGTTGGTACCATTGTACCATCAGGCGATAGAAAGTAGGCTTGTGGCTGGTTGATTGGGGCTAAGACTTTTGGCAAAATTGATATAACTTTGTTGGAATTATTAATATTGCGATTGCCCATTTTAAATTTAATACTTTTCACTATGTTTACTTCATCGCTAGGTGGTTGAGGGATTGGAAGCGATACACAAGAACCGTCAGTGTTGGCTTTCATGATAACTGACGTGGTTCTTGTTGTGACAATTGGTTCTTCAGGAGGTGGTGTAGGCGAAGTTTGCAAATAGCGCGCGAACTCGTGCTCATTGCGGATGTGACGTTTTTTGAGCGGGAAATCGTGCTCTTCGCTTTCCGAGTCGGAGGGTTGGGGTGTGGGCGGGAAGGCGGTCGACGATGGACGTTTTTGACCCAGGAACTGGCGTAGGTGGTCGATGGTCGATTGTTGACTCGTTTCATCGTCTGATGATGGGATCTGAAACAAAATAAATATTGTAATAATAAATACACACATCTATTTTTAGTTCAATTTGTTGTAATATAAACATATAGACAATCGCAATATTTAAATTAAGATTGTTACCTTGAAGGATGGATGGTGTTTATTTATATATTAATTACTATATTTTCTGCGTTTTGTGAAATTTTCATTGTAAACAGGTGAATGGAATTGTACTGAAAGTGGGCGAGTTCTCTTGATAGCACGCAGTCGCTTCGTGTAGAGAAAACAATACGAATATTGAATTTCATTGGACTTTATGACAATATGAAACCAAATTGAGGAAATATTAATTTCCGTACATAAAATGTCAAACTTGAGATTATGGAAGCATCAATATTTTCAATTCCATGATTTATTATACTGTTTTGATTATCCTTAGAGTAGGTGGGTAGGTGTTTTATAAAAAATAGGAGTTTAAATTATGCGTCGGAGAATAGGAAATTTTGGACCCATTTAATTTCTAATATTTGTTGGCTTTCCAATAATTCAACTTGAAGCTATTCCTGGCTTTTGATTGGGTTTGTTTGGTTTGATTTGATTGAATTATTTCTAAGATATAAAACTAGAATCCATGTGGCAACAAGCCCATGAATATCGGTTTTAGCCAATGAGAGGGCGTTTTCAGTCACGTAATTGTTTGTTTGAATTTTATTGAAATTCAATTTTTAGCTATTCTTGGCACTTGATTGGGTTAGTTTGGTTTGATTTGTGAGAATTTTAAGGAAATTTGATCATATTTCTTTCCTATTCCAGGCTTTTGACTGTTTCTTGATTCTTTTATGGACAGAAATTTTATTCCAGACTTTTGATTGTTCCTTGATTCTTCTATAAAAAAAAATTTGGATGGAAACAAAAATTCAAGAGCCTGGATAAGTTGAAAATTGAAACTTGAAGGGAACAGAAATAGATACAAGCGGGGATACAAGAATTTTAAGAAAATTTGATCATTTTTCTTTTCTATTCCAGGCGTTTGACTGTTTCTTGATTCTTTTATGGAAAGAAATTTTATTTCAGACTTTTGATTATTCTTTGATTCTCTTGTGAAACAGAAATTCAAGGGCCTGGAATAGTTGAATCTTGAAACTGAAGCGAAGAGAAATAGAAACAAGATTTTTAAGGAAATTCGATCATTTTTCTTTTCTATTCCAGGCTTTTGATTGTTTTATGATTCTTTTATGGAAAGAAATTTTATTCTAGGCATTTGACTGTTTCTTGGTTCGTTGATTACTGTAGATTTTCTCGAATAAATTATTTCTGAGATATCAAGCTAAATCAATCAAAAGCCACTTTGTAGTTCAAAATCAGAATGCAACTTTTTAATTATTGGTGTGATAAGATTGATTTTAATACTTCTGAGATTTAAAACTAACTTGATTAAGAGCCAGCCAATCAAAATTCAACTTTGAGATTTGCTCAATCATTTTTGTTCTAATTAACATCAAACATCATTTGAATGATAATATTCTAGCAAAAAAAGAAAATTCTAGAAACTTACAAGAACAATTAGAAGAGCGTTTAGATAACAATTCAAAAAAACTAAAGAATCAATAATTAACAAGATTTTGAAGAAAAGATGGTAAATCTAGAAGATAAGATGATAACCTTACAGGATGAGATGCGGGGTGAAATAGATGAAATGAGACAACAATTTGCAGCCATTCAGACGTCAGAGACCGCAACAACAACTCAGACTTCTTGAGAAACTTTTTCATAAATTTTTTTAGAAAAAATAATAAGTTTACAGTTCTGAGCAAAGTTTTGAGTGCCAAATAAGCTTCTCACGTCGTTTAATATGAGATCAAACTCAGAACAGGTAGATTAAAGACACAATTATTGCTCAAACATCGAAGATTTCCAAAATAAGAGATTCTGAAGAAAATGGGCAATCTTGAAAATACTTCCAAAAAACAGAAAAATTTTGATCAGAGGTTTAAAATATCAAATCAAATTCTTCAATACCTACTCAGAAAGTTGCTGATTTTCTAATTCAAAAAATGTATCAAGCAGTTTCGGAAGGAAACACCAATAAAAACAAGTGAATTTTAAAAAAATCTGATTTTAATTTTACCTTGGATAGATAGAACTGATGAGGATAGAACAAAAACACTTCTTGCTCAGAATCAGAAGAAAACATTTGATTCTGAGCAGATTTTCAAGTGCCAAATGCACTTTTCACAATTGATATGAGATCCAAGTTGGATTGTATGTTCAAAAAGATGTTTTTTTCTGATCTTTTGTTTTAATATGTCAGAGTAGGTAAGATTCTTGCTCAAATTGTGAAAAGAAAGTCTAGATTTAAATCTGATAGGAAGAAATTGAGCAGTTTTAGAGAAATTTTGTTTTGAATCTCCCAGAGTAGGTAAGATTAAGATACAAATTGTGAAGTTTTCCAATATAGGAAATTCTTGATTTCAAGCTTGTAGGAAGAAATTAGACAAGAATCTTTCAAAAACTCACAAGGAACAGACAAATTTCTCTTTAATAAATACCGCGATGATAATAAGCATATTATGATGCATCCACAATTACAACCAAACACAATGAATTTAAATAGGTGCGTGTTTCCCGCGAATCATTCGGTCCGTGCGTGATTTCATAAAAATGTTGCGTTAGCGGCTATTTGGGGGGCAAGTGGGCCAAACCCATGTAATAACTGTTATATGGTTGAAAACTAGATTTGGTGGGCCAAAATAAAAATCAATGAAGCGACTAAAAATGTTTGTCTTTTATTGACAACAAGATAATTAGAATTTAATAATGAAGTTTTCACCCGAAAACTTTCTCTTTTGTTTTGAAACAGTCTAAGTAAACTTTGGATCAATACTATGTATGGTATAAAATTTGAAAGAAGGAAAAATTGAAATTTTTCTTAACAAACATAGGGGTGTAAATGTAAATTATTAAAGAGACAAATAATTTTGAAACTTACATTTTTCAAGGGTGGTGTAGAAGGAGGCGAAAGCACAAGCAAACTAGCAACTTGCTTAACTTCCATTATAATACAAAAGTCTCTTCACACAAAAAAAAACAACTAAAAACTTCCCCAAAATTAAAAAAATCTCATGAATTCTTTCTCTAAAAAGCTCCCGCACAGAAATGAGTTCTTTATTTTGAAGCTCGGTGTTGTTGTGCTCTCCAGGCTAGGCATGTTCGATCCGAACCAGCCAATAAGAAACGGAGGCTCGTCGACGTTGTCCAATAGCGCGCTAGCGATCACGCGGCCTTTGCGTGACTGTGTGCATGATGTTCACGTGCACGCCGGCTGATCGCAGGGGCCACGGACCGTGATTGTGACGTCGTCGTAGCGTGGCCGGCGTCGGCGTCGTGACGTCATGCCGAGCCTGTGAAGGTGTGTGAAAAGTTCGAGCGAGGCGGCGGGTTGAGGACGGTTCGTTGTTTGGTTTGTGTGAGGACGAAGGCGCGGACGGTAATTGAAGAGATTTTGTTATATAGTTTGTAGTAGCAGGTTGATAATTGAAAATAGAGGAGAGCTATAGCGAAAAAAAAGTGGTTTTTAAAGACAAGAAACGTCCAAATGAGCTGAAATTTTCAGGGATTGTAATCCTCTACTGAGATAAGAATCGCTAAAAATTTCAGTTTTCTATCTATAATAGAAAAAAAGTTATGATCTTCCAAAATCTAAATCATAAGAGGCTACCTCGGTACTAAAACGATGAAATCTCAATTTTTTTTTTGTTCAGATTTTGTGTCCTAATGATCCTTTAGGATCCCCCAAACTTCATACACAAAATTATTCTGACATTTGGAGCCGGATTCTATGAAAAAAGGCACTCAGAAAATTGGAAAATTGATAAATTCACCCCAAATTGCTTAACACGGTTTTATTTCTGGAACTATAAGTCCAAATGAGCTGACATTTTCATGGATTGTAGTCCTCTACTGTGATAAGAATCGCTGAAAATTTCAGATTTTTATTTCGAATAGTAAAAAAGTTATGATTTTTTTTTTTAAATTTTCAAAAATCAGGTACCTTAGTATGTACTAAAATGATGAAATTCCAATTTTTTTTATGTTGAGATTTTTTGTCTAAATGATAATTCGGGACCCCTCAAATTCCATACACTAAATTATTCTGAGATTTGCAGCTGGATTCTATGAAAAAAGGCACTCAGAAAATTGAAAAATTGATGAATTTACCTCAAATTGCTTAACGCAATTTTATTCCTGGAACTATAAGTACAAATAGGCTGAAATTTTCAGGAATTGTAGTCCTAGTAGAATAGCAATCTCTGAAAATTTCAATTTTCTATCTCTAATAGAAAAAAAGATATCATCTTTCAAAGTTCTCAAAAATCCAAATCAATAAGGTAGCTCCTCAGTATTAAAACGATGAAATTTCCAAATTTTTTTTGTTGAGATTTTGTGTCCTAATGATCCTCCGGCACCCCCCAAACTCCATACACTAACTAAATTATTCTGAGATTTGAAGCCCGATTCTATGAAAAAAGGCACTCAGAAAAATTGAAAAATTGATAAATTTACCTCAAATTGCTTAACGCGATTTTATTTCTGAAAATATAAATGAACTGGAATTTTCAGGGATTGTTGTCTCCTAATAGGATAGTATCGCTGAAAATTTCATCTTTCTATCTCTAATAGAAAAAACTTATGATTTTTTTAAGTTTTGAAATGGATAACTTCACCCCAAAATGATAAACTATGAAGAATTTCAAGCTTTTTGAAATGTTGCTGAAAGTTGAGAGGTATTCTGAACTGTTTTGGAATGTTCCTAAACATTCTGCATTTGTTCTAAAGTGTTATGGAACATTCAAGAAGGTACCTGAAAATTCTAAATTATCTACTCTACAGTTATCTAGAACTTTTTAAAAAACTCTTCAAAATGTTAACTTGGAATAAAACTTTGAAGAGTCTCAAGCTCTTTGAAATATTGCTGAAAGTTGAAAGGTATTTTAAACTGTCCTGGAATGTTCCTGGAAATTCTACATTCATGGAAGAACTTATTCATACAATATAAGTACCATATTATAATTCATTTTGAAGATAATTTAATAGTTTCTCTGAGTCTTTAAGGCTGAACTTCATTATCAATATGGGAGTGTCCCATAAATATTTACTTCAATACTATGTTTTTATGTATCTAATATTCGACCTTGCCAGGCAAGTTTTCATATGTATAAACCCAATTTCAGGTGCTACCAAGGTTTGAATAATTGTAATCAAGTTCAGTTTTACAATAAATGCTTACCATTAAATTGTGTATTTATTTCGTCTCAGATAAATACTAATTATTGGTGCAGTTGATTAGGAAGCTACATAATTAATTAAGTCAAAATGTCTACGCCAAGCGAAAAAAAATCGGATTGTGCCATTATTTTTGGAACATTTTTAGTTTCTGGATCGATAAATTATTATTATTGAAGAAACATGTGGCAAGTTATGCTGGATTTCCTAATGAGAGATATTTTAACAGTGGCTGGAAGGAAATTTGATCTACAAGTGACAGTGAATAATCGTGTTTCAGATGAACCATACAACTCCTTTTTGGAATATGAAGTTTTTCAAAACAAAATTTATTCCACCCTGTGACGTAAAACCAATCAATTTTCATGCTATTATTAGTTAGACATTGATGTTACACCAAGGATTTTTAATGGAAGTACTGTTGACATCCTACCCGGCAGCATTAGATATAAAGTAGTACCTCTAATACTGTCAGGTACGATGTCATCCGGCCTCTTGATTCAACAATTTCAAAACAACAGCTTCAAGAAGATGGCAAAATTGATATCAACTTCACATTCAAAATTACCTGTTTGTATTGACGATTTAATTAAACTATTTCTGGATTTACTTAAATATTAGAAAATTATATATAATCTAGATTATGTGCTCGTTTGATAGATTATTTATAGACTATACAATAATTATTGATTATTGTCATGTATAAATATGATTTTTAAATCTATAAATTGATAGTTTTTTTCCCCAAACCGAATGTTTAAAAATAAAAGCAACGCAAACAAAAATTATCTCATCAATTTAATTTCCTTTAAAATTTGTGTCAGGGACTTTGCCTGTATGTAGTTTATGACTGGATATAAATAATATAATTACGTAGGTATATAACACAAAAAGGTGTATTATAAATAGATACATATTATAGCAAATCCATATTATTGATTTTATTGAAATTTTACTTCAAGTTTTAATACATGAAAACAATTAAATCTCCATCAATGACAAATAATTTGCGGTTTAAGACTCATTTCGCAATTGAGGTTGTTAGTCATCTACATAAAAACGAATTGATTTTAATTTCTTTTGTGTTTGGGTAAACAAGGAATTAGGAAGCACTTTATGATTAGTCAACACACCTTGAGAAATACTTCCCAAATTAATAATTATAGAACTAGCGTTTTGCAGCAATCTCCGATAAACTTGTTGGTTCAGAAATACGTGATTTCTGAGTTCATATCAAAAATTGTATTCATTGTCTTAGAGTAGAATATGTCTAAAGCTCTCGAAAACTAATAAGGGGCTTGTGAAAATGAGAACCTGACATTGTATGTCTTCAAAAAATTAATTGTTGATAAAAAATGTTATTGCATATTTCAACTCCTAACGCCACCTATGATTAAGTCACCGAAATTCAAACAAACTATACAAAAGTAAACCTCTACTTACGATTTTAGTCGATGTAAGCTTGGCTGCTCATACCGGTAGATGACTGAAATGAAACCTGTATCGATCCTCACCCAACTTGTATTATTATAATTTATGATAGATGGAGCTAAATGTTGCTGCTAAAGAACAAAATAATTGTTAAAGATTGCATTTTTTTTGAATAATTTTGATTGACTTAAATCAAGATAAAAGTCTGTGTATTAATTAGAATATAGTATAATCAAATTTGCAAAAAAATGTTTTAAAAGCAACCTTTTGCCTCCTGTGAGGATTGAACTCACGACCCCTGGTTTACAAGACCAGTGCTCTGCCACTGAGCTAAAGAGGCTTGTATTAACTTTGCTCAGCAAATCTTGAAATTGAATCATTAGTTGTATGTACCAGAAAAAAATAAAAATCAGGTGCGTAGTCAAAAAAAAAAAAACAAAAAATCCCTATGTATTTTAAAATATAGGTAGTTAAAATTAACGATAGAAGGAAGGCATTGTATATACAAAGTATAGAAGGACGTCCGTGCACGATTTGTTGTTTACAAAAGAACAAACGCATGTCTAATGTGTATGAGATTGATAAGGCATGTTTCCGATAAGGCGATACAAGAAAACATCGCGCTGTGTGGACCCTGCCAGCAGTGTGAGTGGCTCTTATGCGATGTTGCCGGATAATTTTTTAACATTTCCTAAACCATACATACTTTTGTTGTTGGAAGCATTTTTTTCGTCTTAAGTTAAAACGTTTTCTCAGATGTTAGCGATTAAACTCTGCTACCTATATCGATTTTAGTGTAATTTCGTCTTCTGTTGGAGAAATTACTTATGCTCTTCTTGGAGCTTGAATTTCTTTAAAGTTCTTTGGAATTGATGTTTTTTTCATATTTTCAACTTATAAGGGAATAATGGCCGTTTCCACCAACTATTTTAGGGGAGCCCTAACGATAAATATTCCCTAAAATGACATTTTTACATGGAGAAATGTCAGTTTAGGGCATACCTATCGTTAGGGCGCCCCTAAAATAGTTGGTGGAAATGGCCATAAGTGCCCTAGAACCGTACCGATTTTGAAAAAAAAAGGACACAATGTTGTACGTAAAGTCAGGGGCGCCCGCAGAAAAATATGTAGGGGGGGTCAAAATCAATTGGATACATTTTTTCTGCGTAAAAAAAGGCACTTCAGTCTAAATAATCATCATAAATAAATATTTATATAAAAAAACTTAAAACATTCTTTCTATCTAAAAAATCACTAATTCGGAGATACTTAGATATACAGGGTGACAATTTGAAAAGTAGCAATCGGCAATATCTCTTAGACAAAAAATACTATCAGGAAGATCTCAAATACGTGTTGGCGGATTGGAGGGGGAACCAAAATGAGGCACTTTTCGAGCCTCACCCCTTAGGGGGTAGCTACCCTAACTTATTTTTTTTTAAATACAAACCTGCCTTGTGTTGCACATCGTTCGATAGCTCGTTGCTTTCCCTTTACCGTCTTATAGCAAAATCTTGAATCGTACGAACATTTTTGAAAAATACACCATTTCCAACAGTATTTTAGAAAGCTTCCATTGTATTTTAGAATAGTAATTTGTATTTAAGAAATTTTCTCCATTATTCATGGGGGATTTCTTAAATACAAATGAGAAAATGACTATTCTAAAATACAATTGAAGCTTTCTAAAATACTGTTGGACATGGTGAAGTAATTTTGACTATCTAAACAAAAAAAATCTGCCATAAAAGTCTCCGATACACATCGACCAAATAATGTGCTTATTGTAATTCTATCTGCTTCTGCATGCCTCCAAAGAGGAATAAAAAACCTTCCAAAGGAGGTATTACATGAGGTAGTTCCTCATTCTACATCATTTCAACCTCAATTTCGGAAAAAGTAACTTTTATTTAGGAAAATGTAAATTCAAATTCGGAAAAAGTAAATTCAAATTCGGAAAAAATAAATTCAAATTCGGAAAAAATGCATTCAATTACGGAGAAAATATTGTTATTTTTCATAGAATTGGTATTTTGAATTGATTGAGTCCTTTATCTATTTGGAAAATCAAAAAATTTGTCCATATTTCTCAAAGAAACCCGATTTTTAAACCATAAAAGAAAGAAAAAAATTACCAAGTCTACTCTTGGATATTTTTCCTTTTAAATGTGATACTGGTAAGAAAAAATTTAAAGGAAAAGGTGATTTGAACGCACACATATTAACACACTCGGACGAGAAGAATTTTAAATGCAACATTTGCAAAGCAGAATTTAAAAAAAAGGCAGTTTGAAGAGACACAAACTAATACACTTGGATGAGAAGAATTTTAAATGCAACATATGCAATGCAAATTTTAAAGAAAAATGTAAATTAGCAAAATTTAAACAAAAAGGTAATTTGAAAAGTCACATATCAACAGACTTCGATAGTTATCTTTTTGAATGTGACATTTGCAAAGCAAAATTCAAAGGAAAAGACTGTTTGAAGAGACACAAAATAACACATTCTGATATTTATTCTTTTAAATGTGACACATGCAATGCAAAATTTGAACACAAACGTAGTTTGAAAAGCCACATATTAACACACTCGGATGAGAAATTTTTTAAATGTAACATTTGCAATGCAAAATTTAAAAGAGAAGGCGATTTGAAGGAACACAAACTAACACATTCGGGTATTTATCCATTTGAATGTGACACTTGCAAGGCAAAATTTATACAAAAAGGTAATTTACAAAGACACATTCCAACACACTCGGATATTTATACTTTTGAATGTAACACTTGCAATGCAAAATTTAAGCAAAAACATAATTTGAAAAGCCACATATTAACACAGATTGTTTATTATTTGATTCACTTAATAGTGACATGTATTTCGCTCCAGGATCTTTGAATTCGGCCACAAAATTCACCTGTTCCGGAATAAGGAAAAGGGTGACAATTTTACGATAGTTGGATTCGGCCCAATCGGTTGTCGGGTAGGTGGATATTTAATGAACAATCGGCCATCAGTATCAATATTCAAATCGGTACACTAAGATATAGATATTAAATCAACTTATTTACTTCTTATAAATAGCTAAAATCTCAGGCATGGTGGAGGAAGATCCAAAACTTAGGCTTAAGCATTGAATATAAAAAAAAAAGATTCAGAAATCGGTAAATCGTTACATAATTGTTTCGGAATGATGATTTTGGAGAATCAAGAAGTTAGCGATTTCTTTGTTTTTGAGTTGTTAGCTATTCAGCCGAATCAATCAGTTCTAGTTAAATTTTCAGATTATCTCATCGACACATGGCACATGCCTCGATAGACCTAGATAAGACAACAAATGCCTGTGAATCTTTCCATATCCATTTTGGTAGATTTTTTTATTTTGCGCATCAAAATACATATTTACACTTTTTTAGATTCATTAACTCATATGCAATGCGAAATCTGTCAACATCATAAAGTAATTTTTGTGGGCAGTAGGTTGGATTTCATGATTTGGCCGAATTCAAAGGTAGGATTACTGCAGCTACCTGGTTTGTGGCCGAATTCAAGTATACTCGTTTCGCTCATACGAGCATCATCGGACCTACAAAATAATATAGGTATGTAGAAAAATTATTACGGGCGGCTAGCCCCCCAGACAAACGGGGCGGGGGTTAGGCAGTAAACACATTTGGTTTCCTCTGTGTATTTGAGACTTTTATGACATAATTGTTTTTAGTAAGAAATAGTCAAAATTAATAGTTTTCAAAAGAGCTTACTTTTAAACATTAATATCTCAAAAACTAATCGTACGATTTAGATTTTGCTATAAGACTTAAAGGGAAATCAACGAGCTATCCAACGATATGCAGCACAAGGTAAGTTGGTATTGAAAAAAAAAGTAATAAGTTATGGAAGCTACCCCCTAAGGGGTGAGGCGGGGTGCCTCATTTTAGTTCCTCGTCCAATCCCTCAATTCCCCCGATACGTATTTGAGATCTTTATAGTATTTTTTGTCTTAAGAGATATTTCCGATTACTATTTTTCAAATTGTCACTCTATATGTACGTATATAGTGCGGTGGTATTGGTGGTTGCGTTTCGTTTCCCTATTCCGATATACATTCACGTTTTATATTTTAATAAAAATAAAGTCGCAAAATTGGTCCGCGATCATAGTTCAGCTAATATCAGAAGTCCTAATATTTTTTATTCAAGGAAAATAATTGAAATTTAAGAAATTTCCAGGGGGGGTCGAGTGACCCCCCCCTGACCATCCCTGTGGGCGCCCTTGCGTAAAGTATTAATTAACTGTCAAGAGATGAATGTGGTATTCGATTGAAATAGTTATTTACTTAACAAATGCGGAAAGTCATACTTTACCGCACTTTCCGCATGTGTTAGGTACAAAATTTTACCTATGAGCATCTACATCTCCAAAAAAAGGCATTTATAAAATTAATTAATGAATCAGATTAATTAATGAAATTAGATAAGATTTAGAAATTATCAAAAATCCATTTTCTGAAAAAGAGAGGATTTTTGATTATAAATATCAAATTCTACTTTACCGCACACTATGCGGTAAAGTGCACTTTACCGCACACTTTGATTCTACTTTACCGCATACTATGCTGTAAAGTTAACTTTACCGCACACTATGCGGTAAAGTGCACTTTACCGCATAGTGTGCGGTAAAGTGATACTTTCCATTTGCAAATACGTGCGGTAAAGTTCACTTTACCGCACGCTCGTAGGTAAATAAATAAACAGAAAAAAAAACTCAATTTGAAGCAAATTTTTTCATATTTTCAACTCATGAGGGCCATAAGTACCCTGAAAACATACCGATATTGAAAAAAAAAAGAAAATATTAATACATAAATTATTGATCCCCTGTCAAGAGATGAATCTGGTAGGTAGACGGATCAAAAATAAGCAGAAAAAAAAAACTCAATTTGAAGCAAATTTGAAAAAAAAAGGACACAATGTTGACTGGAGAGTAGATCTGTCTTGAAGTCGATCTACTCGATCTGCCCCATTATTGGACTTTCAAAGGATGAATTCTGCTGTCTAAGATTTTCTCATCATCATCTTTTTGGCATCTCTTGCCTATTGATATTCCAGTTGCATACACCCATCATCTGAGCTTGTAGGGGTTTCCTACCAGTGGAATCGGCTCATTTCTCCTCTTGTGTGTCTTCTAGGTGATTTCTACAATCTTTGATCTTTATGGTTTTTAGTTCTTCTCCAATCGACATTTCCATTAATCTAAGGAATAAGGATTACTGCGTAAAAGTCTTTTCTGTTTCTTTGGCTGGTAAATAAAGAACGGATTTTCTTCGGCATGATGTCCAAAAAAAATTTCGTTAACTTCTGTGGCGTTGAGATAGGTATAATATCTTACTGTTTTGTTCAATTACCTTCCGACGCCTTATTGGAAATTCTTTATTTCATTTCAAATCATCGCTTCCAAAACATCCAGATTCATCTTTCCGTTATCGTCTGTGACTCCCGTACATTTGAGCTGTGTGGAGAATCAGTAGTTCGCTTTTGCTTTCTGGGCTGCCTCCTTCGTTGTCATTATCCTTTATTTAATCTGCTGCCTTTATGGACTTCTTCTCCTCGTTCTTCTTTTTTTTTTCTGTTATTCTGAAATTTTTTAGTCGATGATCGGTAAATATAAATAATCCCAAAAGTATGTAACACCCTAAGAACTCATCTTTTTTTTTCTTCAGCCTGTTATCGGCCTTCTTTAAATAAAAACGTCTTGCCAGCGAACTTCATTCTGAGCCACTGATATCGTCAGTCTATTTCATTGTATGGTCTATGTCTTGATATGTGCTCAGCATATGGACTTCATTACTTTTGAATTCCATTTGAAACTTTTTGTCGTAAAGAAGTTATATTTTAGATAATTGACTTTTGATACTACTTCCTACAGCCCAATGGATCTAGATTTTGTAGATGCTTCTGATTGTGTTGTTTCGGACTGATACGATACTTCATCAAAGATGAAAAATTCGAACATATGACATAATGACCAATTTCAAAAGATAACGATTTACTAGACAATGATGGATGTCCCAAGTAGGATTTTCAGTAGTTGGTACGATCTAGCGACTATTGTTGGGAACTGTGATAGACCAGGAGGTGGCGCCAAAAACATGCAAGAGTTTTCGCAAGGCGGATATTTTCAAAATAGGTCGTACTTTAGTGCTAGAATGCTAGTGTACAGTCAGCACTCACAGTTCCGGGACAGCTGGTTCTGGGACGCGGGCAAAGTTGTAATTTTAAGAAGCATCTTAACTGTTTTCTCAAAGCTCAAAATTTATAGAAATTTTGCACATTATCTGTTTGAAGGTCATAGATAACGTATGTAAATCGTCAGACGTCTAGTTCGTTGCAAAAAGGGGGTCAGACGTCCTCAAAGTTTTTATTTTATGGCATTTTCTTCAAATATATTTGTCAAATACCTGCAAAAATATATTTTGACAGGACACCGAAGAAAATGCCATAAAATAAAAACTTTGAGGACGTCTGACCCCCTTTTTGCAACGAACTAGACGTCTGACGATTTACATACGTTATCTGTGACCTTCAAACAGATAATGTGCAAAATTTCTATTAATTTTGAGCTTTGAGAAAACAGTTTAGATGCTTCTTAAAATTACAACTTTGCCCGTGTCCCAGAGCCAGCTGTCCCGGAACTGTGAGTGCTGACTGTACACTAGCATTCTAACACTAAAGTACGACCTATTTTGAAAATATCCGCCTTGCGAAAACTCTTGCATGTTTTTGACGCCAGCTCCCCAACTATGAAGTTATAGTTACTAGTGACGTCAATGTTATTTTTACGATCCCATTATATTTGCCAACGTCCAAAATTGAGAACATTTTGAAAATGTAAAAATTACTACTTCGGAACTTATACATATTGCTACATCGCATTTAAAGTCTTTTTTTTTTAAAGATAATTCCCCAAGTCAAAAATTCAGTAACTATATATTTTGGCAACACAAGCCTTTTCTATATAAAAAATTTGAAAGCTTGACAATTTTCCATTGCATTGCCAACATAATGTCATTTTGACTTTTATCTTAAAAAAAAAAAACAGATTTTACACGTTTCAATTACGTGGCAGGAATGTAACGGCGGAGTCACACACAACTTACTTGGGCGTATTCGCATTTTCCTTGTCTAACATTTTTGGAAAGAATTATTCATTTGTGTGTCAAATTCCACTAAACACTTAGGTCTAGCTTTACAATTGGTGGTTAACCTACCCTGGTTATCAAACTAAAGGCCGGTTTAGACTTATAAAGAACGGATGATGATGAGTACTTACTTG
This sequence comes from Ceutorhynchus assimilis, assembly GCA_917834065.1. Taxonomy (NCBI): domain Eukaryota; kingdom Metazoa; phylum Arthropoda; class Insecta; order Coleoptera; family Curculionidae; genus Ceutorhynchus; species Ceutorhynchus assimilis. The sequence continues at coordinate 16,097,642 of OU892281.1, forward strand.
ACTTCATTATTCATTATTTCTAATAACCTAAACATTCTGAATCGGGGAACTAAACCGACTTTTCTAACAAAAAATAGGCAAGAACGTATTGATGTTACTCTGGCGTCGCTCGGAATAAGGTCTCAAATATGTAACTGGAGGGTTGATGATGAACCGAGTCTCTCGGATCATAGGTATATTCAAATGGAAATCAAACATATTGATAAACCAGAGCGTGTATATCGCAACCCTCGTAATACTGACTGGGATAAATACCGACAGGACCTAAGACTGAATCTAACTAACATTAAAACGGTAATTAAAACAAGAACAGATATAGAGGAGGTATGCCTGCAATTGCAGTAAGCCATCCAAACTTTATATCATGAAAACTGCGCAGAATCGAGGCAAACCACCCGCAAACAAAAGTGGTGGAATGCAAACTTCGAAATGCTCAGGAATAATACACGAAAGCTTTTTAATAAAGCAAAGAAAAGCGGAAATTGGGAAGCATATCAGCAAACCCTAATGGAACACAACAAAGAAATCCGGAAAGCAAAAATAGAATCCTGGAAGAAGTTCTGCAGCGAAGTTGAAAACACTTCCGAAAGAGCCCGTTTCCAGAAAATTCTAACCAAGAGTCCGATAGAACCGACGGGAACCATTGAAAAGCCTGACGGAAACTTCACAAAAAATGGGGAAGAAACATCAAGTTTACTTCTTCAAACCCATTTTCCAGACTCCACCAAAGTGACCCCTGAGAGCAGAAACCCGTCAAGCCCGCTTTCCGTAATGGAGCGAAAAAGGAGGACTGGGAACTTGCTAAAAAAGCGAAGCATAGAATGACCAATAGGCTCATTTGACAGCTTCAAATCACCGGGACCAGATGAAATAATACCAGCACTCCTACAAGAGGCGGTGGACCTTGTAGCACCACACCTCTGTAGACTGTGCAGAGCCAGCCTGCCAACAGGCTATATTCCTGGGTCCTGGAGAGGAGTAAAAGCGGTCTTTATCCCAAAACCTGGCAGAGAACCATCTCAGGCCAGGTCATACAGACCGGTCAGCTTATCGTCCTTTATGTTGAAGGTGACTAAGAAACTAGTTGAAAAGCACATCAGGGAAATCTCACTGAAACAGAGGCCACTTCATCACCAAAACCAACATGCCTTCCGACCAGGTAAATCATGCGAATCAGCTCTACACCAACTGGTGACAAGAGTAACATTGAACATGTCAACTTAACATCATTGAGAAACAGATATATTCTGGGTTATCAATGTATTGTGGTTAACGATGAGTTACCGCTGTTTGTGAGACTGGCCCTAATAATTGCGTGTTGATCATCACAAATTCGCAAGATATGGCTTCAGTAAATAATCTCATAGCAAATTCTATTGGTAGAACCTCTGCAGAAAAAATATATTTTTATCTCTTTCTTATACAAGCTGGTAGAAAAAGACATAAATACAAATACACTAAGTGCGCACTAACTCTTCCAATAGAATTCGCTAGGCTCTTGGATTTTCTTTATTTTTTTTTTACTCCAAGCTCTTGGAGGTTTTCTTAGGGCCGGTTTATTCTCCTTCTGATAAACTGTCAGGCATGCAATCTGACGGACCTATCTGCCGACTAATACAGTTATAGAACCAGAACGGTCAATTCATCTTGCAGATAGTTATTAGCAAGTTCGTCTAAAGATTAATAAACCGGGCCTTAGTTGAAAAAAAAAAAAAAGAGCTGGACAGATGTTGTTAGGAAATCTTCTATCATTACTCTAATTACTTATACTTATAATTTCTAAGTTTTTTTCAAGTCACAATAAAGTGAAATTTAACGTATAATTTCATGCAAATATGCCATATTATGCAAAAAAGTTTTGCATTTTTGACCCTGAAAAATTTTGATCATTCGACATTGCCTCACAAAATCGCTCATTCCCTAACTAATATTTCACAAATTCTAATGCATATTTATATATTCCTAATTAGAATTAAGCGCTCTTTGAAAAAGAACAAAATTGAATCATTTATCTTAAAAAGTTTTCGAGATATTGAGTCTCAAAGTTGAGACCTTGTCTCAAATTTTGGAAAACCTTCAAAGCCGATTATCTCGAAAACGAAGCTCTAGGGCTCGGTGCCCCAATAAAGTTTTTTTGAAGCCCCAATCGAGATTTACACTTGGACGAAATTGCGTATGCCGATAGATTTTTTAGTTTCTTGGTTTCCTGGTTCAGCAGTAAATTCTACATAAATACTATTAGTTTAACATACTCCGTTCAACTATAGTCAAAAATGCTAGGGTACCTACATAGAAGAAAAAAAGCAATTGGTTTCAAATTTTGATTTTTTTGGGTTGGTTCCAGGTATTATACGAATTTTTAAATATCATTCCCACATCAATAATCCCTGAAAATTTGAACAGCCTAGCATTAGCCCTCCAGATGATTTGAAAGGGGGTTGTTTAAAATTCAACGCCCTGTATTTTGGAAACGACGCACTTCCGACCATCGGTGTCCTATCTCAAACTAATTCTCTATGGTTCCTCTATATACCCTAGCATTTTCACCAGTTGAACGGGGACACCCTGTATAAACAGTTACCTTCTGTTCACATATAGTATGTATTTACATAAACGACATGAAATTAATGCTAATAAAAAAAAAATTATCTCAAATTTATATAAATTGCACAAATGCGAACGAAATCATTACCTCTTGTGTGAAAAAGATTCTTTGTAAATTGTAGAGTAGTAGAAGAGATGAAGCCAAATATGAACTATTTATGGCCTATTGAACGGTGATTGGAATCAAGAAATTTGAGATGTTTTCAAACTGAAATATTGCTGACTGCTCTATCTATTTATTCATCATATAGTTCAATGTGGCATCATTTAGAATCAACCTAATTAAAAACACCAATAATCATCCTTGTTGTTTTTAAAAGTTTCCAATGTTTCGGCCTTAACCATGGCACGCATCAGGGAAAACTATTTTACAGACATTGTGGCAACAACGCGCCCGGAAAGCAACAATCGGTGTGACTCACTAGCGCGCTACAAAGCTCCAGTCCGTCACAACTCACGAACAGGGCAAGGTTGTCGCGCGTCCTCTACCGTCACACTCGCGAACTTGTCACACTGTGACGCGACAACCCCCGCGAAAAATTGAATTTTGTTTAATTTGAATATTTTTTTGTCGCTTATTGTGTTTTGTGTTTTGTGCTTCTTTTTTTTTATGTTGTGTTTTTTGCGCGCCATGTGACTGGATTTTTTTTTGTTTGTTTTGTTTATTTTTTTTTGTATCGCTTTTTCGGAGGCCAGTCAGCAATGTCCAGACGTAAGCAGAGTAACCCCAAATCGCTAAAAAGTGAGTGTTTGTCTTTTTTATTTGTTTGTTTATTTGTTGCATTTATTATTGCTTTGTGTAGGTATGCGTAAACTAAAAACTACTCAACTTGTAATGTTGAAAAATTTATTTTTAAATGCCGATTTAAGCATTTTTACATTGTAACAGTAACTGCGACACACTTATTTTAGTAATTATTTGCAATTAGTTTTTTTTTTATTTACACACTTTGGCTGAGTCAGTCATAAGTAACTGCGTCATACATAGAATTTTCATTCCTACAAATGTTTAAACTTGTTTTCTCCACGTAAATCATTTCTGCCCTCACATCCCGATGACTATCTCGATACCTTTCATTTGCACTAGGAATTATGACCGGACCTCTCTTTCTTGATAGATTCCAAAGATAAGATAACCGAGCACAACCAAGAAGACCGTTAAAAAATGTTAATGATCCTCCACAGAGCAACAAAACGGTCATGGTTCTTTTGGCAGGTAGATTTTTGTTACAAGTTGATTTAGATGTTGCACCTAAAAAAAAAAACTCCTCACGAGATTCAACGCGCAAAACGTGAGAACACGGAGTAGAAGTATTATTCGAATCTGATTAGGCGGAAATTGGATGAGCCGCAACAACAAATTCCTCCACACCTGGAGGCTATTTGATGATCTCGGTCCGATATTAAAAGGCTGACCAAGAACAATGGGCATTTGTTAGAACAATAGAGTGTGAACGTTTAACACCGCCCCCCATTCGGGTCTCTCCTATCGGTTATTACCTTATTGGTAGAAGAGAATTGTTCACCAAGTAAATCGAAGATGAAACGATTCGAAGAATAGGAAACTTGCAAATTTTTTCATGATTGTCCTTAAATAGCGATACTCAATTTGTTTGGGTATAAACTTTTGTTTTATTTTGCGACTTTTGAAATTCAAGGGGAAATATGGAAAAGAGGATATATTATTATACGCATAAAGAATACAGTTTATCTTCCTTGGGGTTTCTATCAAAATTTCTATTTCTTCGGAGAGAATTACTCAGTTTAAGTCTTTCGGGTGGACTGAAGTATCCATTTTATTTGCGAATACTTTAATCACAACTTCAAATACGTAGATGCTTCTTGATGCAGGATAACAACCCTTCCATATAATGATCATCATCCAATTATTGAGTGTATTGTGGAGATCTTGGAACTCCATAGATCTCCACGTATTTCCATCGGATTTCTACGTATCTCCACGTATTTCCACCAGATCTACATCCCTTAGAACAGAAGATTTTCACAGTGACTACCCCCTTCGATTTATAGAAACTGTTGTTATAAGTTGTAAGGTTGAAAAATCAGGTTGTTAATGGTTTCTTCCACTTCTTAATGGAAATAAACTCTACTGACTCCACTGAGATGGTTTTAAATGGGTTTCTGGAAGATTTTGTCAAGTGCTTACCAGAGCTGGGCAAGCTACTTGGAAAAAGTAGCTAGCTACAAGCTACAAGCTACTTTATATTGTAAGTAGCTAAGTTACTCAGTAGCTCAACTACCTCTTTGAAAAAGTAGCTAAGCTATTAGTAACTTCACTACATTTTGAATTAGTGAAAGCTACTATTTAAGCTACTTTTATCAATGTACAATCGTCACCAAAAGTATCTGGGACACAAATAATGCATAATAATCTCCTGGACTAATTCTCCTGTCATTTCATTTCAATGCATATAATTCATAGTTTGACAAATATTTGACAATAAAGTTCAAATAATAGGGCAAAAGCTAATGTGATGCTGTCCCAGTTACTTTTGGTGACGATGGTACATGCCTTACCTAATTTAATTTCATAATATCATCATACGAAAATAACATATTAACTTTCTCTAAGAAGTAGTATTCATATTTTTGTCAAAAACCAATGGACATTAATTTATTAGGTTCACTTTGATCACAATGATCTGCGAATGCGAGAATGAAATAGGTCACATAAAACATAGGTACCTACAGAGATAACTAGAAACTAGTCTAAGCAAGGCAGGATAAGAATTTTCCGGAGAATGATAATTGTAGCTTGAACAATTAAAGTATAATAAAGTTACTTTTATCGAGCGGTAAATTCACACGCGGGCGATAGGTTGGTGGAAACGTGCCTTTATAAGGGGAAACTGTTTATTTTTGGAAACAATGTCGAATGGATGCCATTATATTATAGGTATAGTTATTTTATTTTTGAACTAGAAGAGTCCGCTGCGCATAAAACGTAATAAGTATTTTGGGCGTTTAGTATCGTTAACCACACCCTCGGGCGGTAGATGACACTTTCCGCCATTAATACCTAAATAACTATTAACTATCTACCAAAAGTAGCTTAAGTAGCTTGTTTTAGTAGCTAGCTACTTTTCACAGTAGCCTATGAATACTTGAAACACATTACCAAAAGCTACAGCTACAAGCTACTTTTTTTTTCAAAGTAGCTAAGCTAGTAGCTTAACTACTTGGTAGCTAGCTACTGCCCAGCTCTGGTGCTTACCTTGGTCAAGACCAAAATCAAAATAATTTGAAGCTGCGAAACTATTGGAGCTGCCCGTTTCTTGAGTTTTTTATTTCAAGCTCTTTAGTTCTTACTTCTTAGTACTAAAATGATGAAAGGACCCCGCAGACTTCTTATGGGATTTCTAACCGCGGTCCAAATTTTAGTATGTTATAGATCTGACCTTTATGATCAATAACTACCCTGGACACAACTTAATCCTATGACTAGTTTTTGAGATACAGGCTGTTCAATGTGTGAATGTCCGATATGCATGATGACATCCTATTATTCCTATTCAATCAGCCAAATCATATTCGTGTGAGTATTCGGTCAAGGCACAGAAATACCAATAGTTATGTGTGCTCGAACCGTAGGTTCATGTACAGGGTGTCGGTGTTCCCATTTTTTTTTTTTGTACATAAGGAATAACTCTGTTGTTATTGTAGTTAAAAGGATGCGGTTTTCGCGAACTTTGGCTACTTTTTTGTCAAACGAAAGATGGCGCCAACAGAATTGTCATGGATCTTCTGGTTTATTTAATCCCTTTTATCTTGGTTCTCTCATAAGTGATTGAAAAGGTGACACCGGATTCTTATAGATATTTTTACTCGAAGTGATAGTTTTTGAATTATCAACCAAACATTAGTACATGTTTTCAAATGAGACACTCTGTATATTAATTGGATAGCTCTGCTTTTGCGGATTTCAATGATATAAAGTTCGATAGGTGTATTCCTATCATGTCTGTTTTTGTCATAAGAAAAAATGTGTCAGAAAAGAACATTGCATCTGTCCGGAAAATGAGAAAGGTCTCTTTGTAACACATTGTTTCTTATGACAAAAACATTTAAAAATATATTTTGCTCGAAAACTGTTAGAGATAAATTTTGTATCATTGAAATTAGCAAAAGCACTATGTTTCGTTCATAAATCAAAAACTATCACTTTTACCAAAAAACTGACTACGCCACTGTAGTCTACGTAAAAATATCTATAAGAATCCGTTTTCACCTTTTCGATCACTTATGAGAGAACCGAGATATTTACAAGGTGTGTCCCAAAATGCAAATTTTTCAAAAACACCTTGTATCTGAAAAAAACCGAAAGGGCGATGACAATTCCGTCGGCGCCATCTTTCGTTTGACAAAAAAGTAGCCAGAATTCGCGAAATCCGCGTCCTTCCACCTCCAATAGCAAGCGTAGTTCATATAGATGCGAATCACGAATTGTGAATCCGAATTTCGTTGAAAAAAAATCGGCGTTTTTCAGCCCTTTCATTAGATGCGAACTTCGCAATCATTCTGTTAATATTTACTTTATTTTTCGGTGCCACACTGGAGTGTTGAAACTAATATTTACATGTTTTCTTTGGTTATAACCTTGAATAATTGTTTTTGTTGTTTCTTATTGTTTGTTGGAATTTGCAAGAAAGAAATTTAGGTGCCTAAATAGAATCGCAAGGAGCATAATATTATAATTTAGTCAAATAAATGAGACTGAGAGAAAATATTGCAATAAACAATAAAGAAAACACACAGCAAATCACAGAAATCTAAACGACAAGAATTACAAAGACTAGACAGAATCAAAGAATCCTAAATAAAAATAATGAAATGGCCAAAGCCAAAATGTAAACAAAACAACTGAAGGAGCAGCTGACAACAGCATTTTTGAAATACGCATGCGCCGGCATAAAATCCGCAACGAATATCGCAAAATATTGAACCAGTTCCAATTTTCCCGCCTCCTAAATTTCAAACTTTGCGAATTCGCAAAATATTGAACTCTGACAGATGTCCCTTTTCTTGACAGTGGACTGACCAATAGGAGCGGCCTCCGCAATTCGCAATTCGTGATTCGCATCTATATATGAACTACGCTTTATTCCTTATGTACCGGGTGATTAGCCTTTCAAACCTTTTAGGGTTATTCCTAGTAGTCCGGGAGAAAATAAGAAAAAAAGGGGTGGAATAATTGCATTTTTATTAAAAAAGGTGAAGTATAGAGACCACCATTAAAATATAAAGATAATCATTCAAGTAAAAAATCCATATTATCTCTTCAAAATCGGATTTTCGGAGGTCGGACTATGAGGAATAAATCTAAAAAACCCAGTATATTTGGAATCAGGCTTGAAAGGCTAATCCAATAGGTCAATAATATACGAGGTGTTCCATTTAAAAAAGCTTACCTTTACTTTGCAACACTTTTGTGAGTTTTGTGACACACCCTGATGCATACTTGTAACTAACTTTATTGCGAAGTTTCTGATATTACCTACAACTTTCCCATTTGACATTTCTGAGTATCTCCTCTTCAAACAGGTGGGATAGGTGTGGGTACAAAATATAGACAATCACCGTACAACCAAAATGGGACACCCTGTATATGAACCTATGGTTCGAGCACAAATAAATATTGGTATTTTACTCGATTTTTGTGCCTTGACCAAATTCTCACACGAATATGATTTGGCTGATTGAATGGGATGTCATAATGCATATCGGATATTCACATATTGAACACCCTGTATCTCAAAAATAGTCATAGGATGAAGTTGTACCCATGGTAGTTAATGATCAGAAAGGTCAGATCTATAACACTAAAATTTGGTTTGACCGCGGTCAGAAATCCCATAAGAAATGTGTATGGGGTTCTTTCAATTCGAGAGTCTCCAAACTCCATAGCAAAATCGAAAAATTTATTCCACATTTACTGTATTTCTTTTATACATCGAGTTGCACCGAACGAGCTCCTTGGAGTCACTCCAAAACATGCAATTAAGATTTTATCATTATTTTTTAATATTAACATTACCTTCATTACCTAAAAGGGCTTCTTGCACCCCCCGCAAATTTGGTGCATCGGGGGAAAGGGGAATGCACGACTCGAGTGCTTAACGCACTTTTAAAAGGAACGTTCAAGCTTTTGACATTGAGCAGCTCTGAGTAACTCAACGGGTGAAAGGAATACAGTAATTGTTTGATAACGCTTTTTTATCTCTGGAACTATAAGTCTTAGGCCCGCTTTATTCATTTTCAGATAAACTTACTGGCAACTATCTGCAAGATAAATTTACCGTTTTATAATTCTATTGGTCGGCGGATAACTGACCGACCAATGGGATTACAGATTGCAAATTGAAAGGGCGCATTCTTTTTTTTCCGGCGAACCTACAGATGAGGAGTCTATCTCTTTCTAGTACATAGGAAATCAAGATGACTTACTCATAATGGAGAATAGTTCGATGGAAAAAAAGAACGCGCCTAAAGTTTGGTTATGTTTGAATTTGGCTGTTCCTTCAAGTAAATTGGGGAATCCCCGAATCTAGTCTATCTGACTCAAACGCTTGTGCACATAAAATGTAAACGATTTTCAGTCCAGTGTAGCTGCAGTTGTTTTGTGTTCCTGTGTATCCAACTAAGTCAAAAATGTCAAAAGTATGGAAGTTTTTTGAAATCCATACCTGAATTTAATGTTTATTTAAAAAAAAAATGTGATGGTTCACAACTTTAATTTTAATAAAGTTCTAAGCATTCTTCTTGCTTTCCGCTTATAAATTTATTATTTAACCTATTTGAAAATTTTCGAAAAATCCGAGCTATAGGCCGGATCGGCCGGATTTAGTGGTACCGCCGGAATTACGGTACATCTCTAGTTGAAATTACCTGTTCCATACCATCAAAAATAAAGATTGCCAAGATCTTTGGAATCTTTGATCTTAGAAACCTACGAAATTACAAATTAGTGAATCATTCGATTCGAATCATTTCAGAAAAACTTGAATAAGATGTCTTTTGATAGGATTTGAGGATCATGGATTCTGAATCTGATGATCAATTATTGTCTCTTTTTCCATATAGAAAGCTGCATAAAATTACTTATAGAATCAGGAATCAAGAGCAAAAAAATATCACTCAGATGGTTTTGAGTGGATTCCTGAAAGATTTTGTTGAAGTCATAACTCTTTTTTCAGGCAGGAGTGCATCGAAAGCTAATAAAAGCTGAGTCCCATCTCTATTGAAACTTTGGAATTTTTAATCTTTTCAAGTTTGCTTTTGGGGCTTTCAAGATGGCTCTGGAATTGCTTTTTTTCTGATCTAAGACGTTCTGAATTAAAACAATTCTGATGTTTCGTTGTGATATTGAGCTGCTTTGAGTATTGATCAAGGTTGTTCAATATCGTCAGGATATTCAGCAAACAATTTCTCATTTAATAGGATCTGAAGATGCGGTTGAATTATTAGTGGACTTTATAGCGAGTATTGCGTCCTTATTACACGAAAAAATTAGAAATGAAGTGAGGTCATGCAAAAAAGGTTGTTTGTCGCTTACCCAATTTGGCTTCTGTGGTCTTGTAACTTTGGGGCGCCCCTTGAAGGCTGAAATACACGATCAATTGTTAAACGGCGAAAAATGGACGAAAAACTCCACGGTCGCGAAAATCTTTTGCGAAAGGGACCGCCTAATGGAGTGGGTTCGCACCAGACCAAATATATCGTATCGATGGTACTGACTGTACCACCTTTTTCGCTAGGTATTCCTAGGAGGTGCGCGATGCGCTTCTATGCCTTCAGCGATATATGGAAGCAGAATGCATGCCTCTATTATACAGAATCGAATTTGACCCACAAAAAAGTTAACGCGAAATCATTGCATTAACAGAATCTGATGGAAGTTTGTTTTGGTATCTATAGCTTTAGTTGGTATTTGGCGATGAGATGAAATACCAGTATTTTAATCTTGGATGTTGCAATATTGTTCCAAACTTACAGCTGTATGCAACATCCTCTTTTAACTTAAAAGCGCTTTTTAAAACTGGTCACTTTTAAAAATGTGTATTCTAAACAATACAAATTTTTTAAGATACCAGTTTTAAAAAGCACTTTTAAGTTAAACGTGGATGTTAGTCTTTTAACGAGACAATATTTGTAATCACGAAATCTTGCTCTCAGCATTTGGTCAATGGATAAAAATAAACACCATAACCAGGTAGGTATATATGCAAATTTTGATGAGTCTACTATCTATCATCAATTATCGTTATCTTTGACGTCACAACTCTGGGTTGAGTCTAGCTTGAATTCGAAAATAATTATGATTAAATCAAAATATTTTTGGTAAGATTACAATGTATTTTAATTGGCAGACATTATTGACCAAAATACAATAAATATCTCGATAATTTTAAAGGTCACTGATTAAAAACAGCCGGATTTCTTAAAAAAGAACTCAAAATAAATCGCAGACTTGTTGATATTGGATGTAGATGTTGGATAAAAACAAGTTTGCCAATAAATGATTAATCACCTTGCAATTATATTGCGAGACTGGATTGGATTTGGTTGACGACATCCAAATCGAGTGTCTTTACCATCGATAGATCTGCGTCGCAAGTCCAATAGTTAAAGATCAACGATTATCAATTTTTATCATATTTCTTGATTTATTTTAACTGATATGTTGACCCGACCCGACCTTAAGCTTTCGATAAACGGAAGATTATTCTTCTATCAGCCAGATAGCTAGTGATATTATATTATTTGTTTGTTATTTTCCATTAGATAAGCGATATATTTGTGTACATACTATCAGACTTTGAATTGATAACATTCTTCCTATCTGGATGTTCATGTTGAAGCTGACAAAAATTATGTTCCAACTACCATGATCAATGTATTGCTAGAGTGAAAATCAATCAATGATGTTCTGAGACTTCGATAGAGAGTATTTAAATTAAACAGATCAAATAACGATTGTTGCTGATAGTGATACCTAATTAAAAAAACTCTGAATCGGAATCGCTCTATTGCATCCCAGCTACTGCGACAATGAGCCAGTCAGTGTGCGCGGACGGTATGGATTCCATCAGCCCGAGCAGAGAGAGTATTATAAATGTAAAATGAGATTCCCACAAAAAGATAATGCACCCAGGCTTAATGAATGTTTTTCAAAATAATGTATCCTTTGTGTCAATTCGAATGGCCGGGAGATTTATCTGGGCAGCCGCGAGTCCTATCTTTGTTTTAATGTTCTGATAGCCAAAATTGATAGGGCTAGAGGCATATATCCCAACATAAGTAGTTAACATCTGATTCATACTTATTTGAAAAAAATACGTGATCGTATCAAAGTTGATGTTAGCTGGAACATGAGCCAACTGATACATAATCAAACAATGATTGAGATTTTCCAAACTTTGTGGATATAGACTCCAATTCAATCGAATCCACACAAACTCGAAAAGAAAACAATAATTCTTTGTGCGCGTGTCACTTCTTTGTTGAGGTTGGCGACAGTATCTCTAGCTCTGCACATTATTCGTGTGTTTGTGTTTTAGAGCGGCGTTGGTGTCTGGAGAGCTTCCCAGAATACATACACAAACACATTTAATGTGCGGTAAATACATTAAATATCGGCCGATATCTGGTTTCCGCACTGCGATAACGCTCTCGCAAACATTTGCCTACTACACACTGTGAAAATGAATGGCACAATGCGACAACTGTCACCGCCGAACCAGTGAATCTTCCTTCAGTTTAGCGATGACGTATTGTTTTATTAGGTTTTGGACAACTGATAGCAAATGAAATTACCCGTGACATCAAAAATAAAAAAAATGATTTTTGGAATTCTGGATCATAGAAATGTACAATGAAAGTGGTTTTGGAAGCAATCATTTCCAGTTGAAAGCAATTAATGATACTGTCGTTTCTCTTGGATTTCAGGAAGAAATTTCCACTTCTTGTCTTTGAGCACATTAAGATGGCGATGAGATCAATAATTCGGGAATTTAAAAAAAAAGCCAATTTAAGTATTTTCACTTTGGTCATTTGATTTTCGTATCCAAACGTGATAATTTGAGCATTTGTTCCTATCTCCTTTATGTATTTGGTTACACCTGACCGACCCAAAAACACGTAATAACCTGCGTTTAAAATAAAGCACGGCAACATGATTGCCGCCCGAGAAACTAGAGAGAATCATAAATTAGTAACCGCACTATCTAATCGGAATCATAATAAAGCAATCGGGAACAGGGCGTGGGCGTACCACCCATATAAATTGGTACCAACTAAGATTAGCATCTTCGAAGTTTAACTTTGGAAGGGCTGAAAATAAAAAAACACTCAATTTGTAAGCCCAAAGTGTTAACCCTTGTCGATGTCCGGGTTAATGGGTCCATTGTTTGGGGCCCACCTGTGGCGAAAGGCGCCTCCGGACGTGCAGGTCGCCGTGTGTGTAAATGGGGCCCTTTTATCGGCCTTGTTATTAGTTTGGGCAGTTTAAATGGACCTCTTTATGTCGGGCGTTAAATTAAATGCTACATCATTATTAAACAAGTTAATGATGTCTTGACTAATTTAACGCAAACCTGGTAGTTACGTGTGTTGAAGGGACGACTTGTTTAATTGTACACCCATGGTTTTGTTGCGATTCTTCGAAGGTTCGGTTCTTTGCAATTTCGATCAAACGTAGATGTCCAAGAAGATAAGTACCGACCGGTACCAACCGAGGAACAAACAAGCGATAGTCCCCGATAAGGGCCGGTAATTGCTGTACAAATATTTTTATTGTGGGGCCCTATCGATCGGCCCATATGACGTGGGGGGGCGGGCCCCATCACTTCGTGATCTCAGGGCGGAGCTCGCACTTCATGAAACAACGTGCGTCTTGTTAACTTTCAGATTTATTGTCCGATCTCGGGGCCCCGAAGCGACGTTCATTTAGTAATGGAGTAATAGTTTTAGGCCCGGTTTTATCCGCCAGTTATCTGGTTGTTCTTCGCGAAAAACCGATGCTATCTCGAGGAATTTACTCGGTAAATGTGTGTAGAAAGGATAATACAATACCATCACGTTCGGACGATTGTGTTTACCAGCACTTGCCTGTATTTTATAATAAGGTGATAATTTGATAGGAAGAAAACTGTATTCTGGTACTTCGATTAGACGCAGACAACTTTATTACATAACGTAATATCGAAATTGGAATATCAATTTTTTTCACTCACAAGCCAAGCTTTCAGTCTAAATTAAGTCTTGTTCATCAGAAGTTGGTTAGTATTGTAAATCCAAATGTCTCCATAAAAATGAAAGGAGGACAACACTCAAGTGCTCCATTATGTTTCTAGAACCATAAAGATTTTTATGTAATGGGTAATTTGTTCGCTTTTTATCGATAGAGGCAGCAGCGTCAATCAGCGCTGTGTTCTTGTAATTAATTTTGCGTTTTCTTCCATCTAACGAGATGGCAGCGTCAACGATCGAGTTCGGGAATTACTCCAAAAACACTAATTTACAATTTACACTAATTTGTTCGTTTTACATTGTGTGGGGTAAATTATTGCATAAATGAAGAACGAGCATAAATAAATACGGATTACTAACATGATGTGTCTGCTCGCTCTCACCAGTTTACATGTTCGGAGCAGTTAAATGTGTTCCGAATTACCTAGACATTTACAGTAAACAAATTGACATAAGTCGTGTATTTATAGTGGCTGTCTTTTATCCGAAAATGGTTGTATTATTGTATATTTTTAAGAATTATTATTGACTATCTCTGATATAGACACTTATTGAATGTATTTCTAAAAACCTAATAAAGGGGAAATTTCCGGTGCAATGTTAAATACCGCACCAAGTTTCAGCTTAATTTTAGTGCAGAATTCAAATTTATTATTTAAAAGACTCAAAGAGAGCTTCTAGAGCTCCTAATTCAAAGCATTGTGTCTCAAAAATTATTACTTCTCAAAAACTTTAAATATTCTAAAAACAAAACAATAAAAACTTTTAAAATTCTGGAATTTGATATTTTAGTTATCATAAGCCTATTATTTCATGCTTGGAGAATGACTGACGATAACGATAATGTAAAATAATAATAAATTCGGAAAACTTGCAATTGATAGTGTACAAATTATACCATAAAACCAATTCCTTGAACCCTTTCCTGGTATTGTTTGTGTGTTTGCCTGTTGCAAGTCAAATGGAGTTCCCTAAACGGTGTATATTGGTAGTACCATTTGTACCCGAGACTAGGGTGAAAAGGTCTATATTTTTACAAAAACCCTTTTTTCGATGAATCGCAATTATTAGTTTTACCTTCTTAAAGAACCCCCAAATGTAATTTGCAAGTCTTTTTAGGTACCCTAAACGATGTATATTGGTACTGCCTACAACATCCAGTAACATTTGTACCCGACACTAGGGTGAAAATGTTCATATTTTTGTAAAAACCCTTTTTTTTATGGATCCCAATAACTAGTTTTAGCCCTTTAAACCACCCTCAAAGTAATTTGCAAATCAAATGACGTTCCCTAAACAGTTTATATTGGTACTGTCTATGGCTTCCAGTACCATTTGTACTCGAGACTAGGGCGGAAATGTCCATATTTTCACAAAAACTATTTTTTCGATGAATCGCAATTAATAAGATTTAACCCCCTTAAGCCTTAAACCACCCTCAAAGTTATTTGCTAGTTTTTTAAGTACCCTAAACGGTGTATATTGGTACTGCCTACAATTTCCAGTACCATGATTGTACGTGATGGACCGAATTTGGCCAAAACATGTTTATTATTCGCAATAATTTATTAGTTTTAACCCCAAATTTGTTTTAAATATTATTGTAATAGACTTATGAAGAAAAGGAACATCGCAGGTACACCCATGCATAGGTATTTAAAATTTTATGGAAAGGTATAAAATAAAATACATTTTTAAAAAAAAACTGACGCCACTGATCAATCGGGAATGTTCGGCAGTTTGGTTGCTAACTTTCACCTGCCAAGTTCACATCAGTTGATTAACACAATTATTTAAATATTTTTTTGAAAAATTTGAAAGAGGCCTATTAGAACTGAAAAATATAAGGCCTTAGAAAAGTGGACCCTTATTGCAGCCATAGAAGAACTTCCAAGAGCCTTTTGGTGAAATCATTGTAATTTACTCACTTTTTAGCCCGGTACAGAACTCATCATAATCTAAATGCCATGCTTCGCTCACAGACGCCTGGAAATCTCGAAATGATGTTGATCTTTGAAGGGTTAATTTTGCTACTACCATTCCTGGATCTTGCTTCTCATTTGGGACTTGGTCCAAAAGAGATTACGTTATTTTTTCAGTTAATAAAGTCATATTTCAGCACCCTTGCATTAATTCCAGATTTTCAGGATTAAACAATTTGCTTCTGAAAAATCTAAAAACAACGAAACTTCAAAGACTCTAAGGCTCTCGATTTGAAACTTTTCAAGCCTCTTGGATAAAAAAATCCTGAAGCTTTTGATTTAAATCCCTTCAAAGTGTCTCAAGGATCATCATGTGAAATTAAAACTAATCAAAACCCTAAAGATTCTGAAGACAGAGAATCAAGATTCAAGTCTAGTTACAACTTGAGACTAAAACTGTAAAGATACAAAACCGAAGACTGGAATGTTTAGAAATTTTGCTTTGAAGCTAGGAACAGCAACAAATCTCAAGACTCTGGAAACTCTAAAAAATTCCATTGAAGTTAAACTGAAGCTGGAACACGAAATACTGGATATTTTCGAGCTTCTAAAATCTCTGTGGACTCAGTTTTCAAGACTCTGAAATGTGGAAATTAAATACACTACTGTTGGAAAATCTAGGACTAAAGCCTTTAAAGTTTCTGAAGACTTTTGAGGGGGCTCGAATATTATCACTTAAATTTAAAGATTCCAGAGAGAGTGAGGAATTTCGTAATTCTGAGGACTCATTTTTCTAGAATGTAGAATCTGCTGATTCAACATCTGAGCCCAAAAAGCTTAGTAACATTCACTTTCACTCTTGTAAAATGAAAACTTCCACGAGTTTGATGATTTAGGATGTCTAAAGATAAGCTCTGGGACTGAATTTTGAATGAGGATTTCAAAGCTATTTCAAGACCCCCAACTTTAAAAAAAGCTACGAAACAAAACTAAATACTGAAGATTTAAAACACCGTAAATGTTCTGGAATCGAATTTTTATTGTGCAATGAGAAAACCAATTGGGAAATTATTCCACCTTTACCCAAGAGGAAAATGAGGAGAGCTCTAAGGAAATTTAGTGAAGATTCGAAAAAGTACAAGGTAGGCAAGATGCAGGATGTAATGGAGAAGTTTGAGGAAGTTAGAAAAACTTAACAGGAAACTTCAGGATGCAAAAAATTTATAGTTTTTTTGAAAAATTTAGAAAATGGTTTCCCTTTAGAACCCATCGAGACAGTTTTTAACTCCACCCAGAATAGTGCGAAGGAAGATTCAAGGAAGCTTGTGAAAATAATCACGAAAGTTTGTAAAAATCCGAGAAAGTTCAAACGTTAAGGAAAGGAAACACAGAAAATTCCTCGGCGGGACGTTTGACATTCAATAAAAGTTTAAGTTTATGCGAATCTTCTTAAAAAAAATCTTTGATGTAGAGGAGGACTTAGCGATACGATAAATCGATATGTATATCGATATGCCTTCGATGAATGTGCATATCGATACGAATTTTCCATTTCAATATTTATCGATAAGGGCTCTGTTCCAACAGACATGAAAACCGTTCTAGAACGGTAATTTCTAGTCGATCAATTCATTTCTCAATTGGGATAAACGTTCAACTTATTGAAAAATAGGTGGCCAACTGGAAATTACTGGTTCTGGAACGGTTCTCATGTCTGTTGAAACTGAGCTAAGGATCTTACAAAATTAAAAACCATCGCATAAAGGCCTAAAACCGTACCGATTCTGAAACAAAATGGACACAATGTTAATAGAGAAACTAGAGAAAGTATTAATCACCTGTCAAAAGATGAATGTGGAATCCTATCGAAAATCTTCAGAAAAAAAAAAACTCAATTTAAAGTAAATTTTTTCATATTTTTAACCCATGCATCTAATGTCATTGACACGAATGTGTTTTTAGATTCTTATTTTTTTTCTATGCCATGCTCTTGTATATCAGGTCGACCACATTCCAGTCGGGAATAGACAAAAATTATTAAGAAATAGAGACAAGAATCTCGAGAATAAACAAAAATTGAGATGTAAAAATTGAGAAAACGAAAATTCAAAAGCCGGGAATAGATAACTATTGGGAAATAGAGGAGAAATGTAAGAAAAATTGAGAAAAAATTGATAGATAAGATAACATTCCCATGTTTCTCTCATTCCAGGCTCTTTAATCTTCTCTATTCCAACAAATTCAAGAGCCGGGAATAAACAAAAATTAAAAATTGAGATGGAAAAATTGAGAAATAGAGAGAAGAAATCAAAAAAATTAAGAAAAAAGTGCGATAAATGAACTTACATGTTTTTTCTATAGAGACTCTCCAATTTTCTTTATTCTGACAAATTCAAGATCCAAGAATGAACAAAAATTGAAAATTGAGAAGTAGGGAAAAGAAATGTAAGAGAAATTAAGGAAAAAGGGGTAGATAAGTGAATATTTCAGGTTTTTAAAAAATTGGTTATGGAGAAATTCAAGAGCCGGGAATAGACAAAAATTGATTTGGAAAAAGTGAGAAATAGAGCAAAGAAATTTAAGGGGAATTAATTTTCCATTATCATTATTATCTAGTAGAGGTTTTGAAAGATTATCGTATCGAAAGCTATGAATATCGATAAGCCCTCCTCTACTTTGAGGTGCAATTTTTGAGGATCTACAGTAAATGTTTTGAGGTACAACTCAATGGGTGCAACAATCTAAAAACCATAAATAATTGAGCTGCAAAAAACAGTAGAGCTGTGATTGTTGTAAGTAACAAACATTTCTGGTTTTGAGGGGATTTGGGAAAATTGGAAAAAAACTGAGATGTGGGAATAATTCAAGAAAACAGAACTTAAGAAGGTACCTACATCCAGTGTTGCCACAAGCTCTGAAAATTTCGTGCCAGATTATACTTTTAAATGGGGCCAGACTTCAGAATTTCGGGCCAACTAATTTTCAAGAAAAAAGAAGAGAGAAAGCCCGGCGCAGGCGCCACCGGAGGCAGAAATTTTTTTCGGGTGCCACGCCCAAAAACGTTTATTTTGCATGAAAAAATAATGATTAGGCTTGTTATGGAGAAACGGGCCAGATTCGAAAAAGAGTGGCCAACGGGCCACTCCCTCTTAGAAAGGGCCAGATCTGGCCATATGGGGCCACCTGTGGCAACACTGCCTACATCCGAAAAAAAGTCATAATTTATGCAAAATTTGGAAGCTAAGTTTTCCCTCGATTTTGGTTTAAGACCTGTGGGCCCGGATCATGCGACTCGATCTCAATTCAAATTGATCGAACATGTCGATATTCGACCTGAAATGCATAACGACACATGAATTATCGACTTAACTCTATTGAAATTTCTCGACTGGTAATGGAGACCATACTGGGAAGGCTTCTGTCAGAATCAACGAATGGGGACATTGCGGTTCATGAAAGGCTAAACAGCATGGGACATCCAAAGGCCAGGACTGATACTATCAGACCGGACCCCTTTCTCACCAGGGTCCTTATTTTTGAAACATGGGAGCAGCGTTCCCAGGACAACTTGAGTTCCGTCTTTGTCAATGATATGCAAATGATAATATAAGTAACAAAGACAAAATACTCGTTCTCTTGGGAACGTTGCTCCTCTGTTTCAAGAATAAGAACCCAGAAGGGATGCAATGCCAAAAACTTCAGACAGTCAAGGATCCTTATACAAGGTCCCTCAAACTAAAGACAGGGAAAAAACCTCCTAAGAGCCATCACAGGCGTTCTAACGGGACTGTAGGTGATCAGACACCACCTGCACAAAATCGGACTCAGTAATGAGACGGAATGCGGTTCTGCAGCGAAGTAGATGAAACTACCAAGCATATATTTTGATGCGAATGTGACGCCCTCGTCAGTAGCAGATTACGATACCTTGCGTACAGGTTTCTGGAACCAGATGAAAGCATGTCCGACCTAAGCGGGTCTGCACCTTTCTTAAAGGTTACGGGCTCCTAAGGTGAAACAGGGCTGCACCAAGAGTACCTAAATGTGAAGGCTCCTCTCCAAAATTAATCAACAGCATTCTGTATCTTATGAAAACCTCTATTATCGTCTCTCATTTCTTTACCTCGATCAATACATAACACCTTTATATCTCAGCCACGCTACATCGCTCAAAATACACGCACAAACTCCCAGTAAAAGATCATAAAGATAGAATAAAAAAAAGTCGACTTTTCTATCGCTTGTTCCAAAAAATGAAAAATGCTCTCGCTAGTTTGAAATGTGACCCGCTAACCGCGATAACGCCTCCGCATAAAACTTGATCACTCCCATACATCCAGTTTAGTTCCAGATTATTGGGCGCCGTAGTCGAAAATCGGGCCTTAGCCAGGCTTATCGAGATATTTTGTTTTGACGTTCACGTATTGGATCGTTTTGTGTGTGTTAACTTGATGATAAATCAATCAAAATAATAGCTTAACTTTTTCTGTTTGAATATCAGCACTTTCATGTATTTAGGTATATAATTCCTATTTAACACCTTAAAGCTTATAAACACTCAATCATCATCATCAAAAAATTCTCGATCGATTTGATTTTCCATCAATTAAATAATAAAAAAAATCGTAGTCACAGTCTAATAACCAAACCGATTTTACGTTCGTTGAACCAGCGGCGTGCATGCGAGTGCGTAGATCACTGTCACCACTGTGTCGATTAACGATGGCGATAATTATGATATTTCCTTGGCCTCGAATGCCACCGCCATTACTTGTGATAATTTAGATAGGCATCTTCCATTAAGAACAAAGCGACGCACACCCATTCGAAATAATTTACTTTTAATATACGATTGGAGAATAATTGTTCGTTTCTAATGGTCAGCAGGTACAGTTAGGGCCGGTTTATCAATCAATGGATAACTCGCAGAGTTTGCTGGCCCTGGGTTAACTCTTACTCTGGGCTAACTACCTGCTCAATTCGAAAAGTGCTTATCCAAGCTTTTTGAACCCAGGGCTGGTAAACTCTCGGGTTCTTTAAAGGTTGGCATTACTTATGCGACATTGCCAGCTCACTTTTGTCAATTTTTTTGACATTTTCTGCTCATAACCTTACTTTTTTATGGTATTTTTTGTCTTCGTAACGAAAAGTTTGGTATCGTGTACTTACCTATTTCGTGTGGAAATATGTTATTTTGTTTTCAAGAGAAAATGTCTGAGAGAAAAAACCACAAACATAGGCATTTATTGTCCGTCGTTTTTAATCTGACACTTTCCGTATGAAGAGCGAGGGGGTGAAGTACATGGCAAAAACAGGTGTGACGTCAGGTGACCATTGGCGTTCTAATGTAGGGTGCCACCAGCTCACATTCCTTTCGAGTATCAGATTAAAATCGATAAACTTTACGTACCTGTCTGTTTGAAATTCGAGTCTATGCTCGATTTCCGATTGGTTCTAGAACTAATAAAATTGTTTCTTTTCCCAAGCGAAACCGCGCCGACGTCATCAAAATCGTCAAAGGGATTAGGGATTTGACTTCAACCTTACGTAGTAGGGGCGTCGCTCATGTTCTAGAAATTCTAGAACATCTCGATCATCATCACTGGAATCTAGATCCTCCATCTCTTCAGAATTTCAAAATTTAAGCCAAAACCACAACATTAAAAAAAATGCAGAAAACATTGAGGTTAACCCAAGGTCAAATACGCTAACTTGCTGTGAGAACGCGAGTTAACTTTTTCCTGGAACAACTTTCGAGTTAGCAGTTGACCCCGGATAGATAAACACTGGTCACAACTTTGACCCAGGATTACCCCTAACTCATGGGGTAACCCTCTATTGATAAACCGGCTCTTGAAGTTGTGGTTGTTCATGCTAACCAATTTGATTCAGAATAATCAACCAATAATAATGCTGGTATTTGTATAACTTCGATTCAAGTATTATAGTCCACAGTCCACATACCTTACCATCCCGACTTGTCCCTGTGAGATTTTCATGTGTTTGATGGCTTAACCTTCGTCTTCCCGGGTGGGATACAAATGTACCCCAGAAAACAATTTTTCTAGAATATTTTCCCAAAAAGTAGATATTTTTTAAGACTAATTTTATTTTGTGTCAGTAAGGGCTTTGCACATAATTAGTGATCATCAAAAATTTTATTTTTATTTATTTTTTAGAAATAATAATTTTTGAATAGCGTGGGGCACATGTACCCAGTGACGTACCCCACGTAGGAATCTATGGCTACTCTATCAAGTAGTCACCTTGTAGGAAATTTGCAGGTTGGAAATGGATTTCCAACCTGCAAAATTTAGAAATCACGATAATAAAGCCAATCAAGAAGTATCTGTGGAGCAGGAAGAGAAGGAAATTTTACGGAAAGTAGAAGGCGAAAAAATGATTTAAAAATCGAAAGATGGCACGCATTGGTCAAAAATACCATTTCCTAACTTTTTTTTTTCCGCTAACTGTACTCTATAGGTTGATTTTATCTATTATAACTGTTTAATATAAAAAAAATCATGTTTAATTATCAGAAGTATCATTTTTATCATGGGGTACAAATGTACCCCACGTGGGAATCTACTTAATTTTTTTTGACGTGGGAAGACGAAGGTTAAACAAGAAGCCTTGTCTGTGATAGCGATGGGCTTAATTTCCATTTTCTCTCTACTTTAGAATAACCAAAATCTGTTTTGGTGATGATGATGGTGATTTTGATTCCAACGCCACAGAGAGTGACATCATTTCTGAAGAAATTATTTCTCAGGAAGTATGATGGATTTTATACTCTTGTCGAAAATCCTTGAGATTATCTCTAAGATTATTGTGTTTTAGTATATAGTTTCCTTATATTTGATCAGTTATTTGGAATATTTTTCCAGTAGCATGCTATATATTTAATTTTTGCATTTGGACGCCAGTACACATGGTATGCCTATTCAACTATCTCTATACCAAAAGCTATACATCAACGTCTATCACTCCTTGGGTATAAATTTGAATACAGATTTTAATCTTTATTGCACTTTATTATAATTTTAACTTACGAGTGTAGTAAAATAGAAAAACTGTAAAATATAAGGGCGGGATTGTCTTTGCCTGTGTTCTCTCGCTCCTTGCTGCTGGCCTATTTTTTGATCTTGTGTCTGCGTCGCTGTTCTTCAGATGTTAGGAATTGACAGTTGACTATTTTGACGGACGTACTATCCCATATACAATAATCGACTATGAGCTTGACGACAATTTCAACATCGTCAACAACTCGACTGAATCATCTGAGACTATTCAGGAGAAAACTGATAAACAGACAAAGAACGAGAGGAGCCTAACTTTCTTAAAAATTATATGGACAGGGTAGACTTTAATGTTAGAGATTACAATACTTGGGAAACAGATAGGAACAACGGAAACTTTTTAAAATAGTTAATTACATTACAAGTGCGTTTATGAACATGATTACAATAACGAATGTGAAAGATTAGAACGACGAGGTCGTAGACCGAGTCGTTCTATAATCACACAAGTTTTGTAGTCATGTTCTAACGCACGTGTGATGTACAACATTTTATCTACAAAGCGAAAAATGATAAAATGTTTTTTTTCAATTTTCATTTATTAGTAGTTGCTACCTTCATTTTACCTTTATAGATTTAACTATGACATTTGTCAAATCACAAAAACTAGTTGTGTTATAGATTCATAACCTAGTCCATAACACCACTAGTTATGTTATGAGTCTCATGACATAACTCAAATACTAGAAAAGCGGTTATGTAGAAATGTCATAAACAGACGCTTGTTGATAAATACATTTAAAAAACAGAAAGTCAAAGACAGTAAGAAAGTCAACTAACTCTGAGTTGTTTTTTTTTTTGCTGAAAAACAGACAACTCTGATATTCACACAATAGATTCGAAAATGAAAGTTCCAGTGGAGACTCTAAAGAAGTAATAAATGATAAAGGAGGAAGACTATACGTATATTCGACCTATATGCAGTATATGATAATGCGTGGTACATCGGAAAAGTACTGCATACATACCATAATATATAACAAGAAAAGCAAAGTTAAGTTTCTAAAATTGAACGTAGTCAATTTAGATGGCCAGGAAAAGATGAAACTGATGATCTCACCCATTTGATTAAGATCATAAGGATTTAAGTAATATAAACGGAAAATATAAAAGTTTGAAGAAATATGGAATACCTATTGTTTGCCCAGCGGATCTGAGTCTACGGCAGGAATTCGGATGTAAATGCGCCATATTGCCACGTTTAATTATAAAAAAGCGAAAATACTAGACATGAAGTATAGTTCATTTGAAAATCCATTTTTTAATAACAAAATAATGATAACAATAATAAACCGCTAAATATTTTAACGTGGTTGTTAGATCTATTCTTATTTCTCCTGATTTCGTCAATTTGATCTATTGTAAAAAATAAACATTTTCTGAATATACCATCCGCTTTTGACAATTTGGCAAGCATCCGGCCTGGATGAACCTGATTGGTGGAGTTTTTGGTAGGATCGCCGTTGCCATACGGTTGTCAATGAGCCAACGTCACCTTATGTCTCGCTATTGGCCAGGCCTGACGTCATTTTATCCTCCCATCTTGGAATATCAATTTATATTGAAATATCCAGTGGCGGAGGTTTGGTCATTGTCAATTTTCGTGTACGAGTTGCAATACGATAACACTTCCAAAAAGTTCCGCACGCAGCTGGGTATTTTATGAATGGAATCAGCCATTTTTTTATACAACTGCATTCCCCTCACCGTTGCCCCGTAGACACAGATTCGCTGGGCAGACATTATGTACTGCAATAATTTGCAATGGTTCACAATAATCACAATGGTTTGCAATACCTAGAAACATTCGGCAATATGTTGCAATAGTCCACAATACTTTGCAATTCCCGAGTATTGCACAATACCGGGTGCCCATGAGATTCCTTTCCGGCTGCCATTTTTTTATTTGTTCATCGATATCAACGAAACTTGGTGGGCTTGATATTCTAACGGAACGCCATTTTTGTGCATCCACGACAAGTTTTCCTGACTTCAAGTATCACCGGAAATGACCGGAACTTTTGATTTTTAAATTACACACCCTGTATATTTTTTGTTTTTTGGATTCTACAGATCGTTTTACGTCCTAATGTACCACTTTTAAATCGAGTTTTTTCCAAATTTCGTTTTCAAATTAAATTTTAAGTAGAATAAAAACTTATCATATTTAATACCACAAGAGAAAACATTTTGTTGGCAAAATTTTCGATTGGTATGAAAGTTTGTTGCTTGGCAATTTCGCGAATGACATTATTGACAAAATCACGAGCCGTCAGGCGAGTGGTTTTATCAAAAATTTCATGAGCGAAATTACCAAAAAGCAACAAACTTGAATAAAACCAAGAGAATAATTTTGCCTACATAATTTTTTCTTGAGTGGTATTCGGCTGGACTATTTCACGAGAAAAACAAGCCAAATTTTCATTTGGAAGATTTATTTTCTTTATGTGACACTTGTCAAACTCAATAATTTTTTACCTTAACTACACAAAATTTTGTCGCTGAAAAACCATCATGTTGGTTTTGCCCAGGTGGGAACAGGTAGAAGTTTTGTCAGTAGGAAACTGGCCGTTCCTATGAAATTTTGCCAGTGTAAAACACTCTAGTGAAATAATCAATAGTAATATAACTAGTGCAATGGAAATTATTGATAATTTTTGGGAAATTTGCCCGAATGCATTTTTAGTTGAAAAAGAGCACGAGTGCACGTAGTGCACGAGTGCCTTTTTCAGTTAAAAACGCATGAGTGCAAATTTGTCGAAAATTATAAATATATTTCCATTGCACGAGTTGTATTTAATGACAGAATTTCATAAATCAAAAATTTAAATTTTTTGTCAAAAAATGTCAAAACACCAGTTTTCGCACCAGTTAGTATGCAATTATCTGATAATTTGCACTAGTGCAAATTATCGCGTAATTACAATTTGATTGGTTCAAATCAACAATCAAAACATGTCAATTCATTGTTGGAATACCAGTTTTGACAGATGTATGAAGTTCTCTACATAATAAAACGAAAATATTTGAACGAAAATTAAGAAAAATGTCGTAGTGTATTATATCGTTGAATTTGCTTCAAAATACTGTATTTAGTAATGTTATGAAAGTGATATGTTTCTATTCTAGTTTTTGAGCTAGGGCAAAAATACTAGAATAATGAAGTTCACAGCCCTCTATCAAAAAAGTTTACAAAGATAAAATTGAGTTTGTATTTTTCTGAAATAAAGTTGAGTATAAAAAGTCATTTTAGGATGATCATGGCACTCTAGTTATGAAATTAAAATTAAATTTAAAAACAAAATTTGGACAAAACTCGATTCAAAACTGGTGCATTATGACGAGAAACGATCTGCAGAATCCGAAATATACAGGGTGTGCCATTTAAAAATCAAAAGTTCCGGTCATTTCCGGTGAAACCGGAAGTCAGGAAAACTTGTCATTATTGCATAAAAATGGCGTTTGGTTAGAATATCAACCCTACCAAGTTTCGTTGATATCGATAAACAAATAAAAAAATGGCAGCCGGAAAGAGATCTCGTGGGCACCCGGTATATGTACAAAAAAACTTCAGTGAAATCCCCCTCGCATTCTACGGAGCATCCTACAGGACCTTCATTTGAAACTCTAGGTATCGATACGATATTCTTTGAAAGTCTCAATTTCTTTTGTCTAATCTCCAATTTTTTCAACTCAATTTTGGTCTATTTCCGGCTCTTGGAATATAAAAAAATCAAGAGCCTGGGATAGAAAACATATGAATTTCATAATCGACACCAAGACGATATGACAAATTCGTATCGATATGCACCATCATCGAAAGCGTATTTTTCGATATATCGTGTATCGATAAGCCTGCCTCCATTGTTTACTGAGACACTATTAAGATCGTTGATTGAGACTTATATTTTTCAACTGTTCTATGACGACTTCCATGACGATCTTTTGGAATGCTGTTGTTATCTTTTCATTGAAATATTTGCCCTAATTCTTGAATCAATCTATTTAGGGACTGCCAAACTATGCCTAAAAATGTAGGGGTCCTAAAGAAACTTTTGCTTGTTGAGTCTGATTTTTTCGATGATGAAACGAGTCATCACTAAATCAATAAATATATCGTCATCGAACAGCTCCAAGCATGCATATTCATGTACCCAATTTGTTTGTTGAAAATTATCATTCAAATCTTCTTCTCTTCAGGTATTCGTATTTGGGCATAGGTTTTTGCGTGGGCCAGCCTCGCGGCCGCTATCGTTCGCTGCCCTGTCAAGAAATTAACTTATCTGATGTCTGCTGAGCAATTTATACTTCGACAAGGCGGCCATTTTAAGAAAATGTCGTCGCGCGACAGCTTATATAGGGTTATCTTTGGTACCCAAAGAACATATGGCACGGCACAGGGGTAGATACACGCACCGATAAATCGATGATGTATTTCGATAGATTGCCATCTGAGGTTTTTGTAAGTACCCAGCTTTAACATATCCTGTTTGTATGTAAAAGTATTATTTATTGTTTGTGTCTTATCCAGGAAAAATCATACGCTGGGTGACAACCCAGATAGGACTCAGACGTGTTATCTTTGTTTTGTGAATGGCAATGAATACACTAAAACACGAGAAATTTATCAGTATTTGTTCGAGAATATTTTAAAAACAATATAATTTCCTTAATGTTACAGTGGAAAAATGATATTTTTGCGGTTATGATTAACATTTATGATTACTTGGAAATCTGCATGGATAATTTTTTTTTTTAGCTGATGAATAAGAAGTTTAATAATTAAATGCTAACAATAAAAAAAGCTAGACGTTTTTTTCTCACCTTCTCATCATGCATTGATAACGACCCATCTGCCTGCGACATAAATATAATCTCATGTCGGCGTATTATTAGATAAAGCGAGAATTGTTGATGAAAAATGCCTTCGAATGCAAACTTTTTAATGCAGCTGGTTTTTGTTTTAACTTCCTAGAAGATAAAGTGTAATGAAGATACCCTTGTGTATACTGAGAAATCGACACTTTTACTTATTTCAAACTAAAATCGTAGATACGCCAATGAATTTCCCTGATTATGTAGGCACGGTATCGCCACATACACACATACAGTGTAACGTTACTGGGGCTATAATTTTAAAAACTTTATCAGCCCGTATGCGAAGCTTTATCGGCCATTGGAGCTGATAGCAGTCAAACGAGTCAAACCAACGGCACCCATTACATTGGAAACACAAAAATTATGTATAATATAATAATTTCAGTCGTAGGTATCTGGTATTTATGTATAATTTTATGTTGGCGTAATCTGTGCGATATTTATTTAAATTATTGAACGCGAAAGTTTTGCCATTTTTTTTTTCTGATTACGAAAATAGTATTTTTCCAGAAGCACCCTTAATTATTACAACGCCAAATAAACAGTTCTTCCGATTCGTGCAAACACATGCAAATGGTTGTCTTGACAGTTTATTTGCATAGCAATCACTTCGGCACCACATTAGGTCAGTTGCATTTCTAATTAACAGGAAAACCAACAAATCGTTTCTTAATTAAACACGGTTTTCTCGGCTCGTAATTATTCATGAAGATCTTCCTGTCCTGTTTCGCGTTTAGATTTAATGACTTGTGTGTCATATCCGTACCAGAAATGTTAGAAAAAGGCATTGAACTACGAGAAACTGGAAAATATGATTGGGTATTTCATGATTATAAAAGCAAGAAATTGCTCTTTCTTCAATAAAACTGTGCGTCAAATTTAGCCCTCAGAGTTAAAACAACTTTTCTTCGTTTTCAATTAGGCGACCTCAAAGTTTCCAAAATTTATTAATTAGGATCATTGTAATAAACAAAACAAACTGGAAGTGTATCTGAGGCTCAAAAATGATTTTTTCTGCGATTGACAAGAAATGTCAGCATTTTTGACCGGTTGACAGGTCGCAAAACTCCATATTCTGGTATTTTAATTATGTTTCAATAGTTGCTAAGGAATCAATGAATAACAATACAGAAAACACTTTTCCGGCCTAGGCCGGGAAAGTGATTCTCGTACTGTTGGATGGACATGTCACTTTTCCACCTAAATACACAATATACTATTATGATGAGATTTTGTGTCCAAATGATCATTTGGGATCCCCCAAACTCCATACACTAAATTATTCTGAGATTTAGAGCTGAGATCTATGAAAAAAGGCACTAAGACAAATTAAAATATTGATAAATTTATCCCAGTGGCTTAACGCCATTTTATTTCTGGAATTATGCATCCAAATCAGCTGACATTTTTAGAGATTGTAGTCCTTTATTGGGATACGAATCGCTAAAAATTTCAGCTTTTTATCTCTAATAGGAAAAAAGTTATGATTTTTTAAAGTTTACAAAAATCTAAATCATAAGCTAGCTACTTATGATACTGGAATGATAAAATTTCAAATTTTTTTATGTTGAGATTTTGTATCTAAATGATCATTGGGGACCTCCAAACTCGATACACTAAATTATTCTGAGATTTGAAGCCGAAATCTATGAGGAAAGACACTTAGAACAATTGAATTATTGATAAATTTATCCCAAATTGCTTAACGCGTTTTTATTTCTGAAACTATAAATCCAAAGAGCTGAAATTTTGAGGGATTGTAGTCCTCTACTGGGATAAGAATCGCTGAGAATTTCAGCTTTGTATCTATAATAGATAAAAAGTTAGGACTTCTCAATGTTTTCCAAAATCTAAATCATAAGGTAGCTACCTCAGTACTAAAACGATGAAATTTAATTTTTGTTGTTGTTGAGATTTTGTGTTTTAATGGTTCTTTGGGACCCCCCAAACTCCATACACTAAATTATTCTGAAATTTGGAGCCGGATTCTATGAAAAAAGAGGTCTATAAACCTAGCAGTCCCAAGGTGGAAAAAAACTTCGGGAACTATATAATAATTAGGTGCTTTTTAGGTGCTAATTAGGGCTTATTATTAAAAATTAGGTGCTCCTCTAGTTTTTGAGAAAATCAAAAAAAACTAAGGGATTGCTAGGTTTATGAAAGCTAGTAGTCCCCTATAGTGAAAAATATTTTCCCAAAAATTTCTTTTGTATCAGAATTAGGTGCTTTTTAGGTGCTCCTAAATAGTCGAAGAAAAAATAGAATTAATTAATTATTAATTGAGTTACAGATTTTTTTAAAATTATTAGGGTACTGCTGGCTTTACGTTTACATGTTGGTGTGTCAGAATGGCGAAAAAATTTCGAGATCTATATAATAATTAGGTGCTTTTTAGGTGGTAATTAGGGCCTATTATTAAAAATTAGGTGCTCCTCTAGTATTTGAGAAAATCAAAAAAAACTAAGGGATTGCTAGGTTTATGAAAGCTAGTAGTCCCCTATAGTGGAAAATATTTTTCCAAAAAATTTTTTTGTATCAGAATTAGGTGCTCCTAAATAGTCGAAGAAAAATAGAATTGATTAATTATTAAATGAGTTACAGATTTTTTTAAAATTATTAGGGGACTGCTGGCTTTACGTTTACTTGTTGGTGTGTCAGAATGGCAATAAAACTTCGGGATCTATATAATAATTAGGTGCTTTTTAGGTGCTAATTAGGGCCTCTATCAGAAAATTAAGTGCTCTTTTAGTTTTTGAGAAAATCAAGAAAAACGAAGGGACTGCTAGGTTTATGAATGCTAGCAGCCCCTATAGTAAATTTTTTTTTTTTTTGTATCAGAATTAGGTGCTATTTAAGTGCTCCTTACAGTTACAGATTTTTTTTTAATTGTAAGGGGACTGCTGGCTTTACGTTTACATGTTGATGTGTCAGAATGGAAAAAAAAACTTCGGGATCTATATAATAATTAGGTGCTTTTTAGGTGCTAATTAGGGCCTCTATTTAAAAATTAGGTGCTCCTCTTGTTTTTGAGAAAATCAAAAAAAACCAAGGGATTGCTAGGTTTATGAAAGCTAGTAGTCCCCTATAGTAAAAAATATTTCTCAAAATTTTTTTTTTGTACTTATCAGAATTAGGTACTTCATAGGTGCTCTTAAATAGTCGAAGAAAAAAAAGAATTGATTAATTATTAACTGAGTTACAGATTTTTTTTAATTATTAAGGGACTGCTGGCTTTACGTTTACTTGTTGGTGTGTCAAAATGGCGAAAAAACTTCGAGATCTATATAATAATTAGGTGCTTTTCAGGTGCTAATTAGGGCCTCTAAATAAAAATTAGATGCTTCTCTAGTTTTTGAGAAAAAAAAAACTAAGGGATTGTTAGGTTTATGAAAGCTAGCAGTCCCCTATAGTAAAAAATATTTTTTTGTACAACTGTCAAAAAATGATGATGTTCGCACACTCATGACAGTTTGCGAAGTGACACTTTTTTTCCCAGGTATTTATTTTTTAACGCGCCATCCAACTCGAATAACGACACAAGCGTCTCAACTTGGTGCGAGCATTTCCCTTGCCGCGCTCCAAAAACCGACAGAAATTGGATCGCACCGCGGCGTGTTCGAGCACGGGTTGGCTCGCGCGGCAAGTAGTATCCATTGAGTGCGGCTGCCGCGCGAGTCAATGTTCGACAGTTTGCCGCGGGTAATCGATACGCAACTTTACATTTTTAAAAATTATTTTGATTGATTGACAATACCGTTGACAAAAAATTCTACCAGTTTGCATGTGGCGATATAGGTAATACTTAATTGATATAAATGATTGCTCAGACCAAGCAAATAAGGAGTTATGGTAGGGACAAAATTCTCATATATTATATCACAAGAGCTTTAAATTTAATCGATTAAACTATCCAACATATTTTGAGCATGATTTTGCTTGGAAAATAGTTGAATGCACAATAACTTAATAAAAGCCCGACACCGCGAAGCGGTCGAGGGCTTTTATTTTAAAGTTATTGTGCATGAAACTATTTGCCAAAAAGCAAAATTATGCAAAAAATATTTGGATAGTTTAATCCATTTAAATTTATAGGTCGAGTGGTATACGGCTAGATTATTTCCTGAATAATTAGGATTGAATTGTTAGCGTCAATCCTATCCAAAGAGTTGCATTTATTATAAAATGTCAGAATATTTCTATCAAAATTCTGTCAAAAAAGGTAAACAAAAATTTAATCGCTGATAAACAAGGTCTTGTGAAATAATCACTTATTTAAACAAAATTCATTCAAAAAATGACGTTGTCTGATGGGTCTATTTTATAATGAATGAAATAATCCTGTATAATTGCTCGTAAGTCATAGGAAACATCGTTGGCTGTTCTGAGTTGTCTTCCAAAGGTTAGGAATGCTGCTGTCTGCCCTGTATTCTG
This sequence comes from Ceutorhynchus assimilis, assembly GCA_917834065.1. NCBI lineage: Eukaryota > Metazoa > Arthropoda > Insecta > Coleoptera > Curculionidae > Ceutorhynchus > Ceutorhynchus assimilis. The sequence goes on from OU892281.1 coordinate 16,129,824, forward strand.
ACAAACAGCTGTATTCATTGTGAATCGAATAGCGGCTAAATATTGGTCCCATTCCATGTGGTATGGTCGCCATTCACCAAAATTGCAAGCCGAGGTTTAAGGTCTCTATTCTTTCGTTTTATGGGGTTTGAAGAAGGGTGGTAAAATGAGGTTAATCTTTGGTCGATTCCTAATACAGTACACACATGTTGCAGCACCTCGCTGACAAATTGAACGCCATTGTCACTGCTCTAGGCACGCCATACCGGAAAAACATTTCCTCTTTGCGGTTGTCACAGCGGTTGCATCCAGTAATGCAAATATTTCTATCCACTTCTATGTGATGTCTTCTACAATCAAAATCCAACGATTTCCTCGCTGAGTCTCAGGCAAAGGTCCAAAGTAATCAACTGCTATTATTTCGAAGCGGGCGGATTGTACTGGTGTCTGTAGTAGACCAGCTGGCTTCAAATTCGACGGTTTGTACTATTGGCATTCCGCACATCCTTTAATGTCTTCAGCGATATACTTTCGCATGCCTGGCCAAAAATTATCTAATTGTTCCTTCCTAAGGTCTTCAGCCGAATATCGTGGCCAGTTCAACAGTTATATTGTAAATATCTTCACCAAGCACTCGGCCTGGAGTGTAGTCAATTTTAAGATTAAACGATTGAAGTTCTAACGCCCATAGCGCTAAACGTCCTGTTGGGGATTTAAGGCTCAAAAGCCATTTTAAAGGTTGATGATCGCTTTTGACCACCACTTCAGCACCATCTTTGTATCCTCGGAATTGCTTGATTGCCCATACTTCGCCAATGCTTCTCGTTCCGTAGTGGTATAATTTTTCTCTGCAGAGTTAAGGAGATGACTAGAATATTCAATTGGCGGTTCGTTGTGAGGCTCCCCCTGAAGTAAAACCGCTCCGATGGCATAATCGCTAGCATCAGTGTGAATTATAAAGGCTAAATTCTCATCAGTTTGCTTAAGGACTGGAGCGGTGGTTAAGGCCTGCTCCAAAGTCCCAAATGATTTTTCTTGTGGCTCATTCCAAATCCATTGTGCCTTTTTTCGGGTTAAATCTGTCAAAGGTTTGGCAATATTAGCAAAATTTGATACGAATTTGCGATACCAGGAACAAGTTTGAATAAAGGTGCGAAGTTCTTTATTGTTTGTTGGACTTGGCAGATCAGAAATTGCTGAAATCTTCTCGGGGTTTACAACAATACCTTCAGAAGAATACATGACCAAGATATTTAATGTTTGTAGTGGCAAAGGTACATTTCTCTCTGTTAGCTCGTAGGTTGAATTTTTGAAGTCGGTCAAATAAACTAACAGATCATCCAAATATGCAAATACCATGACATCAAGACCCCTCTTAAATTTATCTATTAGCCTCTGGAATACAGCCGGAGCGTTTTTAAGACCGAACGGCATCCATTTAAACCTGAATAGACCAAAGGGGGTGACAAATGCCGTTTTATCCCGATCCTTTTCCTCTACTGATATCTGCCAAAATCCGGACTGTAAGTCTATTGTGGACATGTATTTCGCCTGTTTTGTTCCTTGTAAAAGGTCATCTATTCGGGGCATTGGATACTTGTCGCTAATTGTAATGCTATTGAATTTTTGGTAGTCGATGCACACTCTGATTTTACCATTGGGTTTTGGCACCATGACAATAGGGGCAGCCCATGGGCTCTCACATTCTTCAATTATGTTGTTAGAAAGCATTTTATCAATTTCTACCTTTAATATTTCTCGTTAATAGGGCGGTAAAGAAATTGGAATAACATTAGGCTGGGTTCTAATGTGCAATGTGGCAAATTTCGTGGCCTGACCACTGGATTTAAAGACTTGTGAGTTTGCTCGTAACATCTCCTTCAGTTGATTCCGCTCCTCCAACGTTAACATTGTTCCTTCATTAGTGCTCAGAGAAATAAAGTCATGTTGGATAGGTCCAGCACAATCTCAGAATTTCTTATAAAGTCGGCTGCAAGTAGGGTGTATTCAGAATTAGGCAGAGCTAGGAAGTTTGTCAACACTGTATGGTCCTCTATGTTCACATCTGTAGAAAAAGTAGGTACCTTCCGAGTGGATATGCTTCTATCTGCTAATGTAATAGGGTAGTGGACAAGGTATAATTTCAATGAAATCGATGATCTATTGTTCATCTATGGAGTAAATGAAAAATATTCCTATTGAAAGAAATTTCAGAAAAAAATTGCTAACTTGGTTTAAAACGATTGTAAAAGTGGAATTTTGGGACGCACTATTTAAACGAAAATATTTCGCGCCTTGATTCTACGTCATAGCTGTTGTATTTGAGTATGAAATGAATTAAACCTTCGTCCTATATTCGACACACACTTACTCATTAGTGCAAAAAAGAGAGATATATCAGCGTCTGTCGGGACGCACCCTCAACTTAACCTCACTTTTTGAGAGATTTTCATTTGTCAATCAATGCGCACTGAGCTTATCTGCATCTTTTTCTAGAAGCATGTAAAATATAAGGACGCACTGACCGCGCTCTCGCCCACTCTTATTAATGTCGGAATGCCTTAGACATAACAGCTGTGACATAATTTCCGGGCGGTAAATTATAGCGTTTAAAATAAGTATAAATTTGTTTATTTTTTTTTTAGGTATATTTTTGTTTTCTAAAATCAAAGAATCATCAACTACTATTTATTTTGTTATGGAGATTAATAAAAAAAATATTTCAAAAAATTGTCCACTACCCTATTGTAACTGTTTCATATTTACTTCTGATGATTTATCAACATGGGTTTTATAAATCTCGAAAAGTCGTTTTCCTGCAATGGTCCTTGAGGCTCCTGTGTCTGCATAGGCAAGCCCACTTTCACCAAAAATCGTAATTGGAAGACGGCGTGGAAGAATCACTTGGGACATAGTGTGGCTGGTTTTTGCTGGCTTTGATTATTTGAAGTACTTCCTTGGTTATGTTTTTACATTTTGGGCAATTTCGCCTAATAACTCCTGGTGTTCCACAACCATAGCATGTAGGAGTAACTTTTTCTCTCTTATCTTGGCGTCTTTCTTCGTTTTTCTGGCTAGGAAGTTCATATCTTTGTTTGGTTCTGCATTCTTCAACCTAGTGTCCTAAAACGTTGACAATAAGCACATTTTGGCCTTACACGAGTTTTATTGTCACTTGACCTTTGTGTATTTTGCCTTGAATTCATATTTGTGGTTTGGATTTCTTCAAACATAATTTCAATGGATCGGCTTCGCACCAGTAGGTCCATGAACGTTTTTATGTCATCTTTAGGAATTTTATCTCTTATGCACCTATCTAATAAGCCGTATACCAGGTCTAGGCAGACTATTTCATCTAGTGTATAAGGTAACTTGGACAAAATAGCTCTGGCATTGCAAATAAACAGTTCTGTCTTAAGTCCATTTTGTGCTTGTGAAAACAACTGTTGAAATAACTTATAGGCTGGCTCCTTTCTACCAAAAACATCTCTAAGCAACTGAACGGCTTCATCCCAGACCCAACATGTGATTGTATGTTTTATGCCTTGATTTCAAGTAGCAGCTAAACCAATTGATAACATGGGCAATCCTTTGAGTGCATTTTCATCTGAAATGTTAGCGCAGCCTTTATAAGTTTCCACTGTATCGATGAAGGCTTCAACAAAAGTTGAAGGAGAAGCATCGAAGCGGCTTGTGCATTTAGTAAAATTGCCTTGTTTTCTGAAACCGAGCACTGGCTCTGACTGAGTAGCGGGTACATTGGATTGAGCTGAGGTGAGCACAGTGTTGAATAATTACTGAAATTGTTCATTACTTGAAGTGACAGTGTTTGAACTTATTTCTGAGCAAGCTTCTGAGTCTGCAGCCGATTCACCAGTTACTCTTTTCTTAGGAGGCGTGATTTAAGTTTCAGTTAGTCTAGTAACTAGGTAAATGAATCTATAAATCTGCACTATTTAGGTACGAAGACTTTAAATTCGGAGTTCAATAAATAGGAAACCTCGCACTATTGATGAAAATTCCTAAGGATTTTTTTTTTTTTTTTAATCAAAGTTCAATAAATAGGAATAACCGCACTATTCGTAAAAGTATTAAAAATCAGATTTCAATAAATAGGAAAAACAGCACTATTTATGAAAGTCTTAAAGTTCAGATATCAATGAATAGTAAAAACAGCACTATTCATGAAATAAACGAGCAAGATACTTACATACAAAAGCAAAACAAAACTTGCAAAGTTTGTGGGAACTTTTTAGAGTCACTTCACCAGTTTATGACAATTTTCTGGCCCCAGGTTGGGCGCCAATATAACAAATCACTGTTAACACAAGTTTCGTTTGGTATGACTACTTTATTTCGCAGAAAACTCTAACATTTTTAAAAATTATTTTGATTGATTGATTGACAATACCACAGAATACCGTTGACAAAAAATTCTACCAGTTTGCATGTGGCGATAGGTAATAGGTAATATAGGTAATATGGAGAGATCGGCAGCCTTATTCTGTAACTTGCAATCGCAGATAATTGCGCAATAGTCGCTGTCAAGTCGCTGTCAAACGCGAGTTTTCTATTCAAAAAAAGGCAACTTGCGACCGGTTGCTGGTTGCTATGTAATTGCTGTTTTTAGAGAATAGGCCTGCCGGTCTTCAAAAAAAAAAAACAATCAAAGATTGCTATGGTTTTTTAAACGTATGTCTTAACAATATTTTTCTTTAATTTTGTCAATGAACTTTAATTTCAAGATGTGATGTTAAAAAACCTGACCAATAAACAAACAATAATACGACGTACTAGGCAAATATTTTACGTGTCGTTGACGGTACGGTGTCGGTACGTATCGTATGAATCGCGCCTAAGATATACGCTCCTACTTACGCTGCTTATAGCGGCTGTATAAAATTATTTATAGTAATAAGCAACAAGTTGAAACTTTATACAGCGTTTTTGGCCTTCAATACAAGAATACAACAATCGTCACCTGTGTACATATCGAACTGTAAAACTATAATTAAGTTCAGCGCACGCGCACGATTCATTAACGAAAAAATCGTACAATAACGTAACCTATAAATACACACAAACGATTTATTTCGGCTTCCACAAATTATACAATTACAAGCTCATTATTGGCCTCGGTAATTTTATGGTAGTTATGCATCTGGCGAGGCGGGCCGAAGAGAACGCCCTGTAGCCGCCGAGATATGCAAATAAGCTGCACGTTTATTATTATAAACGGCTGATTTATGCGTCGCGCGTGTTTGCTAAGAGACAATTTTCCGCATACGCACTTGATTTGTGACATAATATGATTTGCACGATTCTGCGCAAACTCGTCTAATAGGTTAGAAAATCATGTGTGCAAAAAAAAACCTGATAATTGGGTTATTCATACAATTCACAATGGTCTTATCGCTAGTTACGAAACAAGAGAATCCATTTAAAACGAAATCTTGACCGTCCCGATAAGAATCGCCGAAGAATGTCGCGACTAAATGCTGGTACCGTGGGTGGCATAAATAACTCGTCTTACCGTGTAAACCTGTAAGTAACAGGCTTTTTCTTTGTTGCTTTACATCGTGTAAACAGTGGATGCCCAGGCGCGCGACCACTTTTTCTATACCAATAATATTTTTTTTGTTTCAATCCAATAGAACACGCCACTGACTATGGGGTTTTTTTGGTTTGTTCAATTTTACGCCAAACAATTCGATATAATTAAAATAATTATATTCCAAGCTTGAATAAATCAAATGTTGCGATAATATATTCATTAACTATATGTGAGTTATGGCCGATCGCGTAGATAGCCCAAAGACGTTTTATGTGAATTTTTTCTCGTCCGCCTACGGGTGTTTTACGGTTTCACATTGTGCATATGTGGTTAATGTTGCAGTTTCACTCCTACAATCTGTCATTAATTTATGCTGCGTATAAAATATTGCACAAGCGGTAGATAAAATGTGAATACAGCTTCCATCTTGAATACCAACTCACTGGCGTAGCCAGGGGGGGGCAAGGGGGCATTTGCCCCCCCCAAGACCCTTACATTTTATGAATATTTCTTCAAAATTAAGATAAACAGTCCCAAAAATAGCGTAAAGAAACCTGAAAAAGGGGCGTGGCACCCAAAAATTTCGCGCCTGCGGCGCTAAGCCTCCGGCAGCGGTCGCGGTAGGGCCGCACAAGACGCTTCCTGCAAATTTGCCCCCCCCCAAGACAAAATCCTGGCTACGCCACTGTACCAACTTAAATATTAGATGTTTCAGTTTGTGGCTTTGAAAATAATAATAAATGCTATGACAAGATCAAACCCAACTAAGAAACAAAACCTACGCAGAACTTTTTCGAAATGCAATGTTGGAATTTACTCCTATATGAGGGTGCCAATGTCTTTGAAATGAACCCAATTCAATTTCTTGGCCGAAACCTTTTCAAATTGCGAATAGTAGGTGGATGGTTTATTCTGAATTAGGAGGAAGAAGGAGGAAAGGAGCATATATACTGCGCATGCCTAAACCACGCTCACTTGATCAGACCACGAATATACGCGTATTGCGCAGTACATTCTCCTGTTCTCTTCCCTTCTACTGGCGCAAAACTAACCACCTAGCTCTACTCACATGACCCAACTACTTGTAATCGAAAAAGGAAAGAGTCCATGCAACGTTGCCAACAACTACCTATTTTGGAATGAAAGTGAAGATCAGGGTAATGTATTTTTTTGCGACAGTACAGATGGAATTGATAAAGACAAATATTTCTTGCTTCAAATAAAACTAGAAGCAGTAGATAACCTGTAAATGACACTGAAGAAAGCAAAGGTTTTTCTAAAAGTTGCAGAAGAGCTAAAACTCATTGAATACTTGGAATTATAAACAGATGAATGGATGAAGCCATGATCCAGGAATATTGAAAAGCACTCCTTTCTGATAAGTCCAATGACGTTGAGCTGACTCCTAAAATATCAAAAAATTCTTCTGAAGCAACCAAAACGAAGTTGATATCAACGATGAAATCAAATTGCTGACCTCTCTAAAGCTCTTGGGACGAAAAAAGTAAGAATCGAACCAAAACTAATTTAAATCAAGTAACCCAGAATGATGTACGGTTGAATCGGCTCCGGGTTGGCAGCGATTAGTTGTGGCTAATGAAACGTCAGCCGGATGTTTACGACGCGCGTCTTTCTATGGGCCGTCCATCTCGCCGCGTGCCGACACAAGCACCCATTCAATGCAACAGGAGAACCCCGTCTCGACATAGATGTATGTCGGCTATGACGGGAACGATTCTTGTTTTCCTCAAATACCCTGTATATCATTGTAAAAACATTTTAAACTTTAATATTCCCAAGTCGTTATCTGAAGATCTGGAACGGCCGACTGAACAACGGAATAATTAGTAGAGTGTGACTGATATGGAGATGCCAGCCGAGATACGCGATACCTCGGGCAATCAAAATACAATTTTATTTTTAACGTTTTAATTAGTGGTCCAATAACTTGCCGGCGGCTATTTGCCCTTCTATAACTATTTGTTATCAAAATAAAATCGATCTGTAGCGAAAATATCTCCATAATTCCGAGAAACTGATGCGCTATATCAGTCGGTCCCATCGCAGAATGCCCATTAAAGAAAACACATTTTTGCTGATAAAACGTTGCATCGGCAAACAATGGCTCATAATGACACAGACTGATGAATTCCCGTTTGGCTGGCAACGATAACCATCGTTTCATCCTCAAGAGACCTCGTAATGAAAAAAAAAATATATATATATGTAGTGTTTATCATCAATTTAAACGAACGTTAACCATTCATGGATTCACTTAAAACATTCATCCTCAATTTAAATAAACTGCATCCCAGTTGTCGTCGTCGTTGTTGTGCTATTCCCGATTAGCGCCTTTGCCGATCTGTCCACGTGACAGAGCACGCAAAATCCTCGGGAGTTATTCCAGTCGCGCGCCAGGAACTCATTTCCGGGCATTCCGGGACCGCTGTCTTCGGAAATGCTCAGAAACTATATGAATTTAAGTCTGGCTGTAAATGGATAAATCGTCTCGATTATTTCTACTCTACAAAACGGAACGTGTCGATGACAATTTTGTTAGTGCAGCGCCACTGATTGACATTTCCTAAATTCTTCACAGGTTATGGGCCTAGACATAATTTAATGTAAAATGAAAAACTCTGGAGTGAAACTTTGGAAGCTAGCCCAACAAAATCTCGAGGAAGTTCACCCATTGTGTTTTTTTTTTGTCCATAAAAGCCAATTTAACCCAAGCTCAAAATTACCCAAGAACAAAACTTGTTATTGCCTCAACATTATCTGATATCGTCCAATTCGCATAGCGCTCCAAGAGCCAAGGGCTATTTGATGATCGACGGAGATACGGAGTACCGACACGGTACGTCGGAACAATGAGCCGGTGCAACTGGCAAAAATCCACGCAAAACGAACGATGATTGAAAGAACCGTTTTCGTACACAAGAGGTTAAAAGGTTAATATCTTGTTAGAGCTAAAGATTTGCTTACCATTATCGCTAAAAGCAAAAGATATGACATAAGATAAGTCAAGAGACGTTTCGGAATTTAATCTTCGTCTTTAATGGTATAAATTATTCCTCGCGATAAGTAAATAGGTAAAACTCATTCCATAATCGAAGCGTAAATGATAACCGGCCAACATGTCGCGTTAATCACTTTGTTCTTCGGATTATGGGACGCCATTAGAACCCAGAGATACTTATCTGGGCACTATTCACAACAATAAACAGACAAAATCGTGCCCGAGGCGATTCGAAATTGAATTTCTGTCTACAAGTCGCCCGCTGAGATAAATTCTTGTTCAGATACACCTTCGGGTGTCGATAGCTCCGCAGGGTACCTGAATGGATACCGATACCAAATTAATATAATAAAATAATAAATCACGACTTGGCGGGAGATGGAGCTCGATACGATTGTCGCTGGAGACGAACTGAATGGATTTTTGTTTTGTGTTTCGTATTATTTCGATTGATTGTTATTGAAGGCAATCGAATGATGATTATTCATTATAGAGCGTTCTTCAGATTCTAAGAATGTATTCGATTGAAAATAGAAATCAGTATAATATATTATCATAGACTTGAAGAGTGGTCGTTGGAGGATAAAAAGATGCTCTATGCGGATTTTCCAAAATATAACACGAGTCACTGATAATTCATTGAACTTTCTACATAATTCTCCAGTTGAAGTCAAATTTTTTTTGAAATAAGTGTGGAAAATGCTGTATAAAGACAATCTTCGCATGCAAATGTCTCTAATTCATCAGGGACACTCTGTATAAAGTTAATAAAATCATAACCTCAATTTCATGTGAAAAAGACATCAGTTCTTCATCAACTACATAAAAGTTTGACTCAACTTTGAGTCTTTTTTACCCTTGCTTGTGGCTGTGGATTGGTGAAGAAGCTTCAAGCTGGACCCTTTTCATTGGATGCAGGCGGTTTGCTGGTCAAATTTCTTTGTTTTTGCTGGTGCTAGTGTCTTAGTCGACTGATGTTACTATGATTAAATTAAGAATATTTGCTGATATCACAGTATTATTATTCATTAAGCAACCATTAACAAAAACTCCCAATTCTTTCTCCAAATCTCCAAATTCGACGACCAACAAAAAGCGAACCCTCTTATTTCATATCCCCTCTTGCTCGGATTGGCTGATGCGTTGATGTATTCCCGCCGAATGCCAGATTTATTGAAATAAATTGAAAGCAGCGCCTCCCGTATTCCAGAGATAAGTGAAGGGAAAGGCCGATGCCTCCTAGCAGAGGCCAGGGAATCATTTCCTGGACTCCTGTTAACGTATTTACGAATAGATGGAGCTCATTTTTGATAGTTTTTATATTAAATTAAAACGTTTTAAAAAGTGTTGGGAAGCTAATTACACGCCCATTTGGGAAAAAGTAAAACTTCCGCAATTTTCTTGCCGGTGGCACAGTGAAACAATAAAAGGCCCCATTTTTAAGAACGTAATTATTTAGCTCGACCTTTTTACCTGCGAGCCAAACGATATTTCATACTTATCATGCGCGCAATGATAAAAAAGTAACGTAATTTTTACATAAAATTTTCCGCTACACTTTTCCATTAATCTACGGTTTTATCTTAATGATTCTTAGTCTGAAGTTAGCGGAATTTTTAAAAAGCCTGATCCTATCGCTCTCCCTCTCGCTTATCTGCCTTAGACATGTTGTTTATAATAGCAGCGAAGCTCTCTCTTTGGTTATCTCGCCCGAACTCTAGTTTAACTTTTAAAACGCCACGGGCTTCCGGGAATATTTATTTACAAAGATGGATTTTGTAAAACGCCACCCCTCAAGATAAAGCCTGGATTTAGGACGAACACGAGGCGATTGTTTTCGTTTTGGATTTTTCCGATTTAACTTTAAAAAAAACTGATATAGTTTTATCCATTAATCATCTCAGCTGGACAACCTCTATACAATAATACTTAGGCCCTTGTCTCACCAAAGCAACGCAACAGCGACGCGACAGCGACACGATGTCGCCAACGTGGATCTTTCGTGTCTAATCCATGGTTTATATACACAGTATAGTCAATATACCCACCAACGCTCCAGCAAAGAAACATCCAAGTAGCGTGTCGGTTTTTGATTGCCGAGCAACGCCACATGCCAGTTGTGAAGCAACATTTAGGTTGTGCAGTGACTGAGTGACATCACTGAACTGAATGCTGAATGTAGAAAACATGTTGCTTTGGTAGGACAACTCATGTTGCCTGTTTGTGTCATGTAGAAATCGTATCGCTGTCGTGTCGTGTCTAAGGCCCAATACATACGGAACACCACGACATCAAAACGACGATTCAACAGTTGCCGAGCGAGGTACGGTTTTTGGGAATGGCAGATATTTTTTTAAAACTGTGTTTTTGGTTTTTGAAGAAGAGTTGTTACGACTAAAAATAATTCGCGAAAACTTTACTTGGTCAAAGACCTGAAATTTTCATTCAGCCTTGATTCTTTGGCTACTTTGGCTAACTTTCTTCTACATTTATTTCTCGTTATATAGGGATGTACCCGATATATTATTTTTCTTCTTCTTTCCCGATGTCGCAAATATAAATACATCAGCATCTTCTTTTTCACTAGATACAAACTATCAATTTGGTTGGCAACATTCGAGCGGCATATGTTGCTCGGATGTCGTGTTGTTCCGTGTGTATTGGGCCTAACCCATGGTTTATCTACACAGTTTGCCCACCAACGCTCCAGCAAAGAAACGTCCAAGTAGCATGTCGATGGTCTCACTGAACTGAATGCTAAATGTAGAAAACATGTTGCTTTGATGCGACAACTACATGTCGCCTGCTTGTATAATGTTGAAATTGTGTTGCTGTCGCGTCGCTGCTGCGCTGTAAAAGAAAGTCTTCCTCACTGCTAGACATCTGTCAACACTGTTAATTTGGAGTGTATTCCGTTTCCAACCTTGGTTACGGTTACACATTTTGTAAATGTCTGGTGCCTTAAAAAAAGTCTATACGGAATGCGCGAGGGAATGCGGTTCCTGAATATGGTCAACATATCAGTGATGCAATCGGCAAACGCAGATCGGTTTTTCGGTAACTGTAATTTTTTCTCTTTCGTTTCTGCCTGATTCAATTCAACTGTTAGTGTCAATGTCACTTTTTCGTCTTGGATTGGAAAAGCGTTCCGTATGAAACCGAAATTTTTAGCAACCACTGTCAACCAACGTTATACTGACCGGTTAACCAGGTTTGGAGACACTCTTGGTTTTGCGTTCTGATTAGATATTATCGTCTCGCCTAATCTGAATAAAAACACACCTTCGCAACATTTGAGCGACATGTTGCTCGGGTGTCGTGTTGTTCCGTGTGTATTGGGCCTAACCCATAGTTTATATCAATGACATCTTAACACAGACTGTCACAGACACCACATCTCATTCATAAACTGATGTCTGTTGTGATGACAAGACCCCTCATGGGTCAGGAGAGGTGAGCTGCTCGAGGGGGTCATGGTGAGGATGCATCGGTGGTGTAAATAAGACCCGTATTCCCCTCTGAATCCCGTCATTCACTTGCCAAAATAATGAAGCAATGCGCACGGGTGCAATTCGTTTATCTAACTGTCTGCCTTTAACTCATATGATATAAAAAAATAAAATAAGTTTGCTGGACGCGTTGACATGCCAATCGATTGCAGGTGTGTTCCACCTGTCTTACAGAACCGGCGTTGCCAGTAGTCGTTTTTAGTCTTGAACCTCCAACTTTTTGAAGCAAAGTCATAACACTCATAACAGTATTGTAGTATAACATACCCGGGTTCGTACAGTAAGATTGAACGATGAGAATTTTTATTACCTTTTTAACAACAAATATTCTGAAAAACGAAATGAAAAACAAATAGGACCTACGTTGTGGGAACTCAGTCAATTTTACTTACCAGACATACGCCCGACATAGCAAATATTTGGGAAATTTAAGGAAAGTTGTAATATGTAAAAGAAACGAAAAATTTGTGAAACGTCCAGAGCTGGGCAGGGCTTGAGTGCTTTGTGCTTGCGAAAGTGCTTGAAGCACTTTGAGGGCTTGAAAGCCCTGTGCTTCAAGCCCTTTTATAGATTTGTAATTGGGGCTTGCAAAGTCAATTACTTTAGAAAAGTGCTTGGTAATTTGTAATTGAAAAAAGTAATTCAAGCCCTTTCAATGAGCTTCAATTACTTTTAGAGGGCTTGAAGCACTTTTGGGAGCTTGAAGCCCTTTGAAAGGGCTTGAAGCCCTTTAAGAGGGCTTGAAGCACTTTTGGGAGCTTGAAGCACTTTGAAAGGGCTTGAAGCACTTTAAAAGGGCTTGAAGCACTTTAAAAGGGCTTGAAGCACTTTGAAAGGAATTTGAATTGACCATCATTCAACCTCCCACTTAAAAATTTTCGATCGTGTTTTGTCCCTTAATTTTTTTTTCTTTTATTTGAACTTGAACCGTCTTATGTCTTTTCTCTCTTAACAATGGAGGTTTTGGGTTCGAGCTTAGAACGGAATTTAAAAAAAAAATGAATGAACTTATTATTAAAATAAATAATTAATTTATATTGGTACCCTATTTAACTTTATCACTGGATTTTTTCCACTTTTCCCCATTGAACATTTTGAAAACCTTAAAACTGAAGTACCATGTAGTACCCCAAGTACCTACCCCAGAACTACATCTCAAAAAAAAACATACTACTGCTACTCTGTGAAATGTAAAGTTCGTCTCTACTATACCAATTCTGTGTGATGAGTTTACGCGGTAGCTTATGCCACTTTGAGAATTTTATTACAAATTCAAAGTGCTTTAGGCACATTTAAAGAGCTTCAAGTACATTTAAAGAGCTTGAAGCCCTTTTCAAGGCACCTCAAGCACTTTTGATGTGCTTCAAGCACTTTTCAAATCACTTTGAGGGCTTTGTGCTTGTCAAGCCCAAAGCACTTTGAGGGCTTTGTGCTTGTGAAGCACTTTTAAAAATAAACAGGAATTTGTGCTTGAAATTGAAGCACTTTGATAGAGGGCTTAGGGCTTAGTGCTTCAAGCCCTTTTACTGAGGGCTTTGCCCAGCTCTGGAAACGTCTACTTTATTATTAAAGTAAATCGTACCGTTCTCATCCTGGAACTAACGAGGGGAAAGAGCATGGCAGAGACACCCTCAAAAATCGAAACATACTGTGTCATTTTAATAATAATTATGAGTCATTAATTCAATAATTTAAGTCAATAAAAGTTTAAATTAGGTACCGCCCCTGTTCTTGTGCTGAAATTTCAATTACTCACAATACATTCAATAAACACTATCTATAATCAATACTGAAGAGTTTTTGTTAGTTAGCCAGTTTTCCAGCAGGTACTGAGGTCCCATACGGGAAGCTACTCAGCTATAGTTGTTTTTGAGCCAATATCTCTAGATTGATTTTTCTCAATTTGCTAGGATATTCTCTCGTCAGGGTAGGAAAATGTTAGTAAATTCAACAAGGCCCTAATGCACGTTCTGAATACGCAAATCAAAATCTCAGCACATAATTTCTAAGGTTTTAATTTACTTCTTTATCGGTGTTGTTTATAGCATGCAACGATTTTTGTTAAATACATGAACAATGCACATGTTATAAAAAAAAAAATATAAACAAACAAAAAAACATAAAAATGGAAAAAATGATATTTGTATAAATTGAACAATCACAAACAAAATAATAATTAATCAACTAACCTGTGAACGCTTCTTACACACACACTAATAACAAATTGGATTCAACAATCAATTTTAATGCAAAATAAAAATGAAAATTGAATAATGAATAATTACAGACACGCGACACGTTTTCTAAGGTACCAATCCAGCTCGTTCTGTAGTCTAGTTGCGTATTCTCTTGTATCCTCTTCGGTTTCGGTACCTTCGTTTTCTGTGGCACGCTTTCAATCCTAAACTTGAGGGGGCATACATGGTTGCAACATTTATTTTTATTCAGTAAACGTTTTTTTTTTTAAGTTAAGATTTGAAGAAATAATGTTTTAAATAGGTGGTTTTCCTCAGTATAAAATATCAATCCGTAACAATTTGGCAACCAAATTGGAGGGGATACACCGGTGGTGAATTGCTTTCTTAGATGTTGGTGACACAAAATTTTGTTTACTGTAATGTTCATCTGTGTTAAGATGTCATTGGTTTATTTACACAATATACCCATCAACGAATGTAAAAAACACGTGAGTCACCATATTTTGACACCCACCTCTAGCCGTAATTACAGGTGATAGGTAGAAGGTGTAAATACAAAAGTTGTAGCATTTTATCTGAACCGCCAGAATGTTTAATAAAATTGTACAAAATGATCAACGTAACGTAAGAAAATATGTCGATGCTCACTTTTTTTAGATGGAATGCTCTTTATTTTTTTCCAAATTATTAAAGTTCTCGTTTTTCTGATTCAGATTAAATGTATATAATATGTTAATGTTTCTTTCAATAGTCTTGAAAATATCTAGAGTTTAGTTATTCAAAGACAGTATAGTTTTTTGAGAACCTTGATTTACCTGTCACAAAACATTCTGATACCTAAATAGGTCTTTGAATAACTAAACTTCAGATATTTCCAAAACTATTGGACGAAACATTAACATATTATACAAGATATCAATAAAAACTTTCAATGCGAATATCTCTGAAAGTAAAAAGGTTAGAAAAACGTAATTTGGTACAAATGTTATACAGGTAAGGGGAACTAGAACCACCATATTTTGGTCAGAATGACCCCTTGGGGGCTTCATGCACCCCAACCCCAATATTTCAAATGGTATCACCCCTTTTGTAATACTTAAAATGTAATATTTTTTGAAAAAAAAATCTTGTGCAGGTGAATATTATACTAAAAATATTTAATTTTAGCTATTACAAATGGGGTGATGCCATTCAAAATTTTGAGGTTGGGCTGCATGGGGCCCAAGGATTCACTCATTCCTTAGCCAAAATATGGTGGTTCTATTTCACCATACGTGTATACTATTTCTACCAAATTACGTTTTTCTAACTCTTTCACTTTCAGAGATATTCGCATCAAAAGTTTTCAAATTGACACCCGTATAGGTATAATCTGAATGAGAAAAACAGGAACTTCCAGAATTTGCAAGAAAATAAAGTCCATTCCATTTAAAAAAGTGAACATCGACGAATTTTTTTGCCTTGCGTAACTCATTTTGTTCAATCTAATTAAAAAGTATGGCGGTTCAGATAAAATGCTACAACTTTTGTATTTACACCTTTCACCTATCACGTGTAGTTACCACTGTAGGTGGGTGTAAAAATATAGTGTGCGCAGAATCCGAAATCATTCATGGGACGGTTTTTGATGTGTTGGAAGAGACCTTAGGTCAACGTTTATATCTGGAAAAAGTCGTTGAACACCTACAAATTACAAGATGGACTGAAACTTGAATTGACAATTACAGTAATAACGTCACACTGGAGGGCAACCAATCATTTTGTTGTCAACTTTAAAGCTTTCTTGTTTAAAAACTTGTCGAAAAATGCCAAAATAATGTCATTTTTGGTTATAGATGTTTGCCCTCCAGAGCAAATTGTCATAGTCATCTGGACTGAAATGGTCAATAGCGGAGTTTTCAATGAATGCATCCTTCCGATAATGACTGGCATATTTAGACATTTTCCAAAATCAACCTGGAAAAAACTGAGCAGCGAAAAGAATGAATAGATCAGAAACTAAATCAGATGGATGCTGGGAAATGTATCACAACTTTGAAATGGAAAAGGACGAAAGATGCTATTGAAATCTATGGTTAAGACACCGATCAACGATTCGTGATGATGATTTCAAAAGAAGTAGTGGATCGAACTGGAAACAAGCAACACAAAGATCGTCGAGTTGAACTATAAGAAAGAATCAAAACTGGTCCACAAATGGTCAAAATTCCGTATTGGATCGTTCCATAAGTCGAATCTCGTTAAACTGGGGACGTTCTCTCTTCGGATGCCCCAAAATAAAGGCGACGATTTATTAAGGACGAGGTTTCAATTTGTTTTAACGTACAGTGATCGAGAGTGTTGCATATGCGGCGCTAACTGGATCCAGATTCTGGAAATGCATTTTGCATTTGTCGGCCGGAAACTTCCAGGCTGCCACGGCTCTTTGTTATATGCCATTAAAGGCTTCCCCCCGTCTTTCTTTTTTTTTTTGGATTATATTTTCAGTTTAAATCGAATTGGAACTATAAATTTTTTGTCACAAAAATGTAATAGCTGTTCTTATCGCTCCTATTTGCAGATCGAGGTTTTTGATAACTATCAAACCAAAAATGATGGCATACCAGGATGTTGCTTATCGTTATCGACGTGCCATAGCCACTATCGTGGAAGTTTTAAAAACGCTTCCGGCAATTGACAAACCATAAAATTGTTCGAATTTGAAATAAATACAATTCTCTTCGTCAAACATTAAAACCAGGTGTTATTAGCCGCGCGAGCAATCCACATGAAAAACACGTATCTGGCCGTCTTCATCTCCACTGAATAATACATTGGGTTCTCTTCTTGCGTTCGTGGGTTTTTCTCTTTAAAGATTTAAAAGGGGATAAACGATTCGTATCGGGCAATTCTGAGAGTCAGTCGTCGCCGGCTTGGTTCGGTTGGTACCCACCACCAAATTGATTGAAGCAATTGATAGGATTGCTAATGATCTCAAAATTTCAATACCAAATATGATGGTACTTTTCTATAATTCACATTATCTTGCCGCTTTCCAAAACTTCTAATTCCTTTTCTTAACACCTCCCAATTTAAAAACTAATTTGGCGATCTCCGATATCGATAAATCCGCCAGTTTTAGACTCATGAATATTCAGAAGTAGAAAGGCTGAAAGACTTAATAAATCAAGTTGTAATCGAATGTTCTCTTTTTTATTTTTATTAATCGATACTTCTTATTACCTTTCTTTCTGGTTATAGTCAAATTTGCTATTCCAAACGAAATAATTGTATTCAGATCGTTCGTGAAGCCATTAAAATTTTGGATACGAAAGGAAATTAAAGATTGAAGTTAAGGATTTCAATATCGGCTTTTGCGACAAGATGGATTTATTTGATTTCGCCTCCAAGGAATATCCAGATACAAAATTTATTGTTTTTCCAAAACAGCCCGGCCGCTTTCCAACGATTCCTATACCGAACAATGAAATCTTTTAACAAGGACTAGTAAGTGTATACACAAGTTTACTATACGACACCCACCAGTTTTACGTCTTTAAATGTCGATCTAAGGTGCGATATGCTTCTGGGCGGAATGTATTTATAGCTTTTGATTCTGTATACGTGGAGAACAAAACGGGTGTTCGGGTTCGCGATAAGTGCCAAAGTTTTAATTACGTTTACGGTAAATCTTTATTGTGAACCTATACAGGATGTTGTTATAACCAGCCACGTAGTAACTTGAGAGGGAATAGGGTTACCTAATTCAGTCCTTGAGGAAACGGTTGCATCTAGAGAGATTGTGAACTATGAAACATTTTAAAATAAGGACATCTATCTGATCTATCCAACTAAAATATTTTTGTTCTCTACAAAAATTGTCTATAAGTAGTATTCTGTGAACTAGCAAATCAGATATACGAGTTGGGCAATTTCAAGCTTCTCCAACTTCAAAGCACCAGGACCTCATGACACTCATGACATCCATCCAGCCCTACTACAGTGGAGTTTGGAGCTACTCTAGACTCACCTGCGGACGGATCCTCGAGCCAGGGAGTAGAGCTCCTCGAGAGAACAAATTTTTCGTCTTTATCATTCTCATTTACTTTTCGATTACGTTGACAAAGACAAAACATTCGTTCTCTTCTCCCTGGCCCAAGGATCGGGCTTCTGGTAGCGATGTTCAGGTCATTTTTCACGCTAATATATACATACCCAAGGCTTGGAGAGAAGTTAGGGTGGTGTTCCTCTCCAAACCAGGGAGGATGGACTATGCCACCCCAAATCATATCGCCACGTAAACCTCTCATCTTTTTCTCTAAAAACAATAAAAGGGCTATGTGAAAGGTACATAAGAGATGCTGTACCACTGTGCAGATTCAAAAAATTGCTATAAAATAAAATTGATAAATCATACCTACTTTTAGAAAAATTAGCATTTATTTCCACTTATTACATAAGAGACTATTATAGTATAACAATTCAGCTGCCTTATGTTCGTACCAACCTGTTCGCTGTGTCTTTAGCAAAAATCGTATAAGCAAGTCGAGAACGGGTTCTCTCTCGTTGGAGAACCCGATCGTTGATTTTTCTAAATCGGTCCTGACCAATCTGAACGAAGGATCGGCCCCGGAGACTGCCCGCCTTTTCTTGTCAACGCTCCAAGATCTCGGCGAGGAGAGAAGTAGAAACAACAACCAGTTTGTACCTACCTCGTGGTGGTTCCATGTTTTAACAACTTTAAAAAATTTTTGGAGGACAAGAATTTCTTTTGACAATTATGATTTTATTTTCAGGTGACTTGGCTCACGAAAACTCACCGCTGGACTACACTGCAGAGAGTGAAGAAAGAAAAGGTAAGTTAATAACCAACAAAATTATTACACCCTCCATTTGATAAACCGAATCGTGTCATGTGGTGTCTGATCGCTGACAGGCCATTTGGTAGTCGAAAAGGGCATTCTTCGCTTTTTAAGATCCAATCGATTAGGAAGCGATGCGAAGCAGGCAACAGATGTAACGCAACTGTCTCTTAGTAATAGTGACGTTGTTATTTAAGAGGGTCGAGCAGGTAACAAACTTCCTTCAAACAAGGTGTTGATGTTTTTTTTGGTCAATTGACTAGAACAATTTTTATAATTATAATAATTGACCATGAAGTAAATTGAAAATGGTTTCTTGCAACAAGCAACTAACTAAAGTTTCTTATCTGTAAACGCAACATATCGGTGGGGACATTATAACGTCCGTTAGACGCGCACTCAATACTATCTCTAGTCGATCTGATCGGTCGTTTTCATCCGGGGACAACATCCATTTAGACTCTGTGTGTCCTGTTTGAACGTTAATAAAATGTATACAGTGTGAAAAAAAAATCAATTCAAATAATGTCTGAATTTCGTTATAATAATTAATTATACTAATGATAATGAGTTATTAATTAATATATCCGATGGAAAATAATGTTTCTTCATGCAGAAAAAAAAATAGTAATGACGTGTCTTTCAGTGCCATCACTCACTGATGTTGTTATTTAAAAATTGTGTTGGTTTTCAATGTTAGGTTGAGTCGAAAATGAGTGGACCTATTACGGCCCTATACTGCTACTCATTGGTATATTGTAGCTCATGTTTATGTATTAGTCTCAAATTATGCCTATTGTCCAGGATAGTTGGACTATGGTCAGCAGGTTGTCCACCAAGAGAGACCACAGAAAAGGAGAAAGAACTCCTCCCTGCGAGCAGCCCTAAATTATACTATTTCTCCCTGTAGGGTCATCGTTATATACCTGTTCTCAAACATCTTGCGAATCTAATCACAGATAAGAGGCTCAATTCCTCTGGAAATAGCCGAGCCATAGAGGCTGTTATTAAGGGCTCCCTATAGTGTCAAGTTCTATCGATGTGCCACTCTGGAAGGCGTACTGATAAACACTCAATGGGTTGTGTAATGTATTCAGGTGCAATTAAACGATTGATCAATGATTACTTTGAAATTATTTATGTACCACCTACACTGTAAGAGCTTATTACGTAACTTATTTTAGCCTGTTTGAGTTACGTAATAAGTTGCATTATCGTGCTTAGTGATGACATGAGCTCATTGTGAGTGTACCAATAAGTGGTAGGTATGATCTCCTGGATTCCTGAAGCTGATCACACTTTCCGTTATTAATATCTAATTTTACAAAATACTGGCAACAGTGCCCATGAGTCTTTTAGATACAATTTGCAAGTTATACAATCCACAAGAGTAATTAATGTAATTACGCAATAACTCATACAACAATACAAACTATACAAAAATAAGACTTATATACAGGCTACGCAATTGATGTAATTACGCAATAACTTTTATACCATAATACGACTGACTGAGTTTCCCAAATGCTGAGTCGAGACTTAGTTGAACACCTTCTATGTGTCTTTGAAAGGTGGTACCACCCCATTGAATTCTTCATTCGTATTGCGAGATCGTCGGGTTTTATCTAAACTAAATTCACTTAAATTAGAAACAATTACATTTTAAAACTTATCCTGCCATGCTATACAGAGTCCGACAGGTATAGGAATTCGTCATCAGATCCCGAAACATAGTCTTGAAACTTTGAGTGTTTTGCAATTTTTTTGGTGGACCTACGGCCCAAACACGATTCTTTACTTTTTGGTTTTGGAGATTTTGCAAAGTGTTCTCGATAGCATTGCTGGTCATCACTAATCCTATTATCTACATTTACACTGACACTCACTCTACGTCCCTCGTCAATTTGCTCTATACAATCCTTATTTTCAATGCTTGTCAAAACGTCAGAGCACGGGTCAAAATTTGAATTACCTGAAGTACAACTACTGGTATTAGTATTGGAAATATCAGAAAGAGTGTCCTCAGAAGATCGGTCTACCCCCATGCTGATGCTATCCGCAGAGGAGGAAACGACTCCCAAGGCTGCATTGATCGACAAATTCACGAAATAATCAGAGTTCAACTCAGTACTTTTATGAAATTGAGGTTTATTTTTGTTTACTTGAAACTTTTTATTGGATTCATCAAGTCCCTTAGCCTGGTGTTGGGCAGTTTTAAAAGAATTAATTTTTGGGACCCGACCTTGTTCACCAGTATTACCAAAATCCCGTGGACCCCTCTGGATTTGGTTTGTATGTCGCTTCCAGACCTGACCCATTGGTAGGGCGCATAAACACGTAGTTTTTCCAATTCGTTTTTTCACTGTGGCTGAAGTCCAACTCTCCTTGTTATGGTTTCTGTAATCCTTGATCAGGACTCTTTCCCCCACTTCAAATTCTCTTTTTCGGCCTGCATAATTTCTTATTTGTCTGTTTTTTTTGAGTTTCTGTGTTTGGGTTTACCATTTCGGTTGGAGGTTTTCTACAAGGTTGGCTCTCTTTTATTTGTGATAGAATTGTTTTAGGTTCTCTTCCATACATTAGAAGGAAGGGTGCTTTGCCAGTTTGTTGAATGTGGAATTGTTCTGTATGTAAATAGGAATCTGGAAATCAAAGTTTGAATTGGAAGTTTCAAGTTTCTTGGGTCATCAAGTGCTGCCTTAATTTTTCCTTTGAAAGTTTTCACGGCATTTTCGGCCGCACCGTTGCTTTGTGGGTGATATGGTGGCGTTAAAATGTGTTTAATGCCGTTTTTCATGAAAAACTGTTTCAGACTTTTTGATGTTAGTTATGGTCCATTATCGCTAACTAACCCAAACTGTTTGGTATTCCAAACCTTGCGAAAGTTATTCTTAGTTTTTCCTCAATTTCGTAAGCTGAAATTTGTTTTATCTGGAAACATTCCACCCATTTAGTGTACGAGTCCAAGATGACGAGATACATCTTTCCTTTAAACTCCAAAAAATCGATGTGTATTCTTTGAAACGGTCTGCTGGTCAATTCCCATGGAGTCAAGTGTATTTTAGGTGGGTTTTGTTTATTTACCAAGCAAGGAAAACATGCTCTTGCCAAATTTTCAATGTCATCATCAATCTTTGGCCAGTGAACTAAGGATTTAGCAGGAGCTTTCATCTTACAAATACCCATATGGCCAGAATTAATTATTACTAATATTTTTGGTCTCAAATTTTTTGGTATTGTTATTCTATGACCCCATAGTAGGATGTTGTTTTCTATAGATAACTGGTTTCTTCTATTGTAATATGGCAAAATATTGTCATCTATGTTTTTAGGCCATTTATTGTTCTTCACATTTTTTATGATTCTTGTAAGATTAGGATCTTTTTCTGTTTCCCTTTTCACTTCCTCATTGTCAATAGGCTATTTTTCTTGAGATTCGGTGAAATTTATGAATAACCCTTTGTCTTCAGAAACCTGTAGGACTTCTGTGGAAATAATCTGCAAGTTGGTTCTCTGAACCTTTTATATATTGAATTTGATAGTTAAACATTGAAAGAAAAGCAGCCCAACGTTGAAGGCGATTTGCTGACATTTGGGGTATTTCTTTGTTCTCACCAAAAAGAGCTACCAAGCATTTGCAATCAGTTCTTGAAATAAATTTAACACCGCACAAATACTGATATAAGCGTTTGACGGTATGATAAATTGCAAGTGCTTTTACTTTTTTCTGAAAGAAATAACATTTTTCTTTTCTCAATGTGAAACCTGCCTCTGTCAACCTTTTGAAGACCAACTCCAAGTTTTTCAGGTGTTTCTATGTAGTTTCTCCAGTGATTTTTAGGTCGTCCAAAAATGAATACTCCATCAATACCCTGAATGCGCTAGTCCATTATACGTTGAAAAATTGCTGTAGCCGTTTTAATTCCAAATGGCAATCTCTTGTGGCGAAAAAGCCCCAATTGGGATTACGATTCCTAAGGTTTCTTCGTCCACTTCTATCTGGTTGTATGCTGATCTGATTTCAATTTTTGAAAAATATTCTCCTCCATTCAACTTGGCAAAAACTTCCTCTATTCTTGGTAATGGATAGATGACCTCTTCTAAGAATCTTTTTAATGTTCTTTTATAGTTACCGCATAATCTAATACTTCCATTTTCTTTCAATACTGGAACTAACGGAGTCGCCCAGTTACTATTTTCCATTCTTTCCAGAATACCCTCTTTAACCATTTCATTTATCTCCTGGTCCACGAGACTTCGGTAGGCCAAGGGAACAGGTCGGAATTTACAAAAAGTTGGATCAGAAATTGGTGACAATTGCAATTTATGTCATGTCATGTCAAGATGATAGGACCGAAATAAATAGAAAACTAATAAGCAGCGTGTGAAAAACTTTTTCGCACGCTGTGCGAAAAACTCTATTTCCAGAGGTTGCCTAGCGTGCGAAAAACTCAATTTTCAGAGGCAGTTGTAGGTAGTGAATTATCATTGCACTCAATATTAAATAAAGAATTCCCATCAGCTAAATTTTCGTCATCATCTACCTCAACATTTAAAAATACAACGTTTTCATAATTATTTTGCCTATTGTTTACAAAATTTTCGGCATCAATATCATTACAAGAATCAGTCTCATTATTGGATACGAATCTTATTCTGCTAAAATTTTTACAAACCCTTTCGTGATGAATTTTTTTTTTTCATTTTTGGCACGTTTTCTTGCTGAAAAAACACTTTCTCTGAATATTTCCACAAAATTTACAGGAAAATTGACTTTGATTGATGTTTGACGTTTCAAAGTCACGCCTCCTTGATGATTGACGCTTGACAGCCGTAGCGTTTTCCGAAGATCTCTCCGGTTTTGGTTTCCGCCGGTGTTGCCATATCTGTAGTTATTGGTGCTATTGCGGTTCGGTTGGAAACTTTGGCCATCGTCATAATGGCGGAAATTCTGGTTGGAATTTGGCGGGAATTTTGAAGCATATCTCACCACGTGCTGACCACTGGTTTCAATTTTCTGAGCCAAGGACACCATTTCTTCAATCGATTTTTTTTCAGTTTCTTCACACAGGCGATCTTAAATCTTAGAATGCGAGAGTCCTGTCACAAATTTGTCCAAAAGAACCCTAGATAAACTATTTCCAAATTTACAGTTTTCTGAAAAACTTTTAATTCGTGCATACCAATCGGCCACATTTAAATCACCCTGAGAAAGAGCATAAAACGACCTTCTCTCTCTCCAAAGACTGGGTTTTATATTAAATTGTTTTTTTAAAAGTTCACATAGTTCAAGAAATGTTTTTGTTCTAGGTAATTCAGGAAAAGTTAGATCTCTAAGAAGTTTGTAAGTATCAGAGCCAATACTACTCAATAAAATAGCGGTTTTAATTTTTTCATCACTTATCTGATTGGCTGTGAAGTGTTGTTCCATTCTCTCTGCATAAATGTCCCAATCATCTGTGTTTGCGCTGAACTTGTAGAATTTTGGCACAGAAACCATTGTGGAATTCATACCGGAAATAATCTTGTTCTGATTTTCCCACGTTTCTTTTTTTCTTCTTTTAACCATATATCCTCGTCGCCATGTAATATCTTGAGGTACAATTAAACGATTGATCAATGATTACTTTAAAATTATTTATTTAACACTAAGGGAGCAGGGACGGTACAGTCATGTAGCTCATTGCTGGTTGTAATCTTGAATGGCCTCGCCTCGTCTCAGTCCTTCGATGCTCAGTCGCCGCACATTCACCACGCATGTGCATGGCGATATATTAATAACTATACAGACTGTCGCAATCATTATACAGGATGTCACAGTTATGAAGCTTGGAAATAGTAATAGATTGGCATTTATTAATATTTAGCAGAAGTTTATTTGTGATACACCAAGAAGACAAGGAGTCAATGTCGTTTTGTAATTCTGAGCAGTCCTGTATGGTGTAAATAATGCTAGAAATTTTCAGATCATCGGCAAACAGTACACAGTTAGATGAGATAGTGTCAGTGATATCATTCACAAATATAGCGAGTATCAGAGGAGCTAGATTGCTTCCCTGAGGAGCGCCACTTGAAGCGCTGAAGTCGGCAGAACGAAAACCGTTGTACTCCACAAATTGTGTTCGCCCACTCAAATATGAGATAAATAGATTTACCAGGTTCCTATGAAATCCAGGATACTTGTAAGATTTGTGATAGTTGATCTCTATGGAAAGAAGCCATGTTGAGTAGGAGACATTACGTTTTTAACTTGATGAAAAAGGATGTTGAGAATACAGATTTCAAAGGCCTTCTAAAAATTGGACAATATGCGTCAGCAGTGTGTCAACATTATGCTAAATATATTCTGCTGACGTTTACGTTGTGAGTTGTGCGTCGCGCACTATCCTATAGGTACGGTTTGTTAGGACAGTGCGCGACGCACAGCTCACAACGTAAACGTCGGCAGAATCTATTTAGAACGATGTTGACACACTACTGACGTTGTACGTCATGTCCTTACAAACCGTACCTAAAGGTACGGTTTGTTAGGATAGTACGCGACGCACAACTGACAACGTAAACGTCGTCATTGGTTCAGGTATGACGTACACCCGTTTTCTGACGCTGACGCTGACGCTGACGATAAACCCGGTTGCCAAATTTTCAAAATGATCCGCTTTTTAGTTTTCCATTAACGTCTAATACGCCATCCACCGTGGGACACCCTGTATTTCCAAAAACTCTTAGGTTCCCTTCTTATTGATGATTCTGTATTTCTTATCTATATAGGCTTCATCAATTTCTGTTTTAATAGTCTGCCTAAGAGTCGAAAAAATGTCATAGTCATACTTCTTAATTTAGTTTTTTTGTAATTGTCCAGGGGCCCGATTCTCGTCTAAGGAAGTAGAATTCCCCAATAGAACAAATATTCTGTCCTTGTCAACATAATCGAAAAGTAAACGAGAATGATAAAGACGAAAATTTTGATCTCTCGGGGAGCTCTACTTCCTGGCACCAGAATCGGCCCCCAGGGGCCCGATTCTCGTCTCAGAAAGAGGAGAGCTCCCCGAGAGAACGAATTTTTTGTTCTTGTCAACGTAATCCAAAAATGACCGAGAATGATAAAAACGAAAAATGTATTCTCTCGGGGAGCTCTCCTCTCTATGAGACGAGAATCGGGCCCCAGGATGGAACAATTTAGTCGCTCCTCTCATCGTATGTGCTGTGATTATTTTATTGACAACTTACCAGTCATCTCTTCGAGGTCATTTGACTCGTCGTGCTCAGTGGGTTGTCAATTATATATTTGGATGCCTGGGAAATGATTCTCTGCCAACACATCTGGTGTTTCTTTTCTACTGTCTGGTCATTTTATCGATTCCAGGTCTCGCACCAGTTCTCTGGACAGAATCTTGTAGATTCTGGTACTGCTTGGTGCCAGGGACGCAAGTATGGGGGGGAATGGGGGGGAAGACGTTTCCCCCAACCAGTTTACCCTGTTGGGATAGTTGGGATATCGGATACAAGTGAAAACATAAAGTTTCACGTACACTTGAAAACATAAAGTTTCACGGGGAAAATGAGAAAATATTCCAAAAAATGAGAAAAAATTAAAAACAGCTTGAAAAAAACCCTAGTTGGCAGAGGCGTAGCCACGGGTGGGGTTTTGGGGGTCAAAGAAAGTATAATTAGAAACCACACCTGGAAATTATTAGAAATTAAAAATTATAATACAAATACTAACAATCAAATCAAAAAAATACATGCTTTTGACTTTTATTTTTTTAGTAAACATGTTGATTTTACCAGTAGCGTTCCCAAAGAGGGGCGAGCGTCATTGACTCATTTACAACGAATTTTCCTACCTAAAATGTGGAATCATGAAGGACATATTGGGACATTACCAAAAATTCTAGAAATTTACCTTACGAAATCTATATTTTAGCATATACCTACTTTTTGACCCTCAAAATTTCATTCTTTTCATTAAAGCATTTGACCTTGAAATTCTACAAAATTTTCGCCTACGGCGGATTTTTTTTTTCTGACACCCCTATGGTCATGCAATGTTTCTCAATTTCAATAGCGAAAAACCCCCCTTATCTGAATTTTCTGGCTACGCACCTGGTAGTTGGTATTTTTAACAAAGACCAGTTGGGAGATTTTACCTACGCCACCCCCCCAATAAAAAGGTTTCGGGACGTCCCTGCTTGGTGCATCTGGACTCATCAAAGACTGTGGTGAAGGCGTTATACAAAAGACATTATTTTTCCAAGAAGACACATCAAAAAATAAGTAAGAACATCACATAGATTAGGTTGACAATTTGGGCAATGATCCAATCTTGCACATTCACATTCCAGAGAATCTCTACATACTTTATGAAGATGTTGAGAAGTGGAACAGTGTGCGATTGTGGATAATTGACCATGTTCACTAATCAAGAAATTAACCAAGTTTTTATTGAAAAAAACAAAATAGACACCCCGTGGGCCGTTAAATCGCATAAAATTTGAATTTATTATATTCGATACGGTTTTATCTTCTGCACCTCCTGCTAAATTATACATGCAATTACCGGACTTATTAGGGCCCTGATTATATTCATTCTCTCTCGGCCTTGGTCGCCGATAAAGAGATCTGGGCTCTGGCGCGAATTTGCATACATAAATATTCCCCGATCGATGTTATCGCCCGGTTGTGTGTTTGATTAGCGGATTGTTTTCCGCTTTTTTTTTATCGCTATCAATTTATCGACTGAATTAATTCGTTGTATTTTAATCTTCCTTAAATATAAAGCGACATGGACTTATTAAGACCTTATCGCGCCTGAAAAGGATAATCAGACTTTAAAACCCGCCTAGGACGTCTCTCTGAATGCAACGATAACGCTGGTACGAGCGGGGCGATAACGTTTATCGGCTGCTGGTACCCGTTTTCTAGTTCTCGTTTTATCCATATATCAATCGCAAAGAGGAAAACTCCGGAAAACGTATTATGAGAAGGAGAAAATTACTGTTTTAGACTGTGTGTTCGTGTGAAAATGTGCGGGTATATATAATACGTTTCGCTTTGAACGTTTCTTTTTAAGTTTGAATTAAATAAGATTAATGGCTTGAATTTGCTTTTAATATTAAATCTTTCCGAATTCTGGCAATCGGTTTCCATTGAGAAAAATGTTGACTTAGTTTTTGGTTATAAAACCTTCATCAATTTCCAGAAACGCAAATAAACCACTTCCTGATTGTCAGTATGAGCAAGACAAAATCAGTTATTCTTGGTAAGGTAAATTGAAGAAATCAAAGAAACTCACATTAAGTTAAATCAAAAATCATACTTCATTTCAAATTGTCGAAAACATTTTTAATGCTCACATATATCCGACGATAATCATCGTGCAAGTAATATTCGATTTCATTGATCAAATTACCCACGTCCTCAATTCTCAATTAACGAGTTTTACTTTACGACCAATATCTGATCATATCGATCTGCCATTTGTTATTGGAGACGGTATAAATTGAAAAAGGGGCGTAGCCTTCGACCATCTGGATTATTATTAACCAGCTACACATACGAGATTTCGAAATCCGTCTCTGTTGTTCGTGAAACACCCTTTCGCTTTATCGCCGCTATCCTGTTGACCAAATAATGTTTAGAGATCCTTAAAGACCATCTATCAATTTCTGTGGAAGCACGAAATCTGTCCCTTGAAGTGCAGTCAGCCGATGGTCGCATCAAGATTAGCCGACGGCCCGCCGGGTCCTCTGGTGGCGAAATTCTCAATTGTCTGCTGTGCCAGAAAGATAAGCAGCAAGAGGAGACACCGCAAGCAGGACTCATACTTCATTGGACAATTGCCGGGCTGTCGTCACGAGAGTTACTTTTTTTTTTTTGCTCGCATTCTTTGATTGTTTGACGAAGCTATCGGGGGAGAGTGTCGGTGAATGATAAGAACTCGATTTTTGAATAAAAAGTGTTTCAATCAGAAAAATTGATTGTGTAAATGACATCTTGATGTATTAGAAAACTCCTCGCCTTCATCGCTATGTAAAATAATTTGAAATGATTATCGAAAATCAAATTTGTATTATTATTATTTTTTCTCTATCCAACAAAATACCGGAGGCCTGCAAACGGCAAGATAGCAAAAGCGCAATAGAATAAAATAAAACGTAATTCGCGAGGTCGGGAGGCTAAAAATGGCATCGGTGCATGATCCGATAACGAAGAACCGACGTGCAGGGCCAGCAGCAGCGTCGCGACGCGTCCAATGGAAACACATGAAATATATTCAATCTGGTCGAGGGCGATAAGCTGCTTCGGAGTCCGACGACGGCCCAGTGACGTACGATAACGTTAAGAAAAATTTATTATCGATTACATAATTTTGGAAAGTATGATTCACAAAATCCGGATATCTTAAAACATGCCCTCATTCATCTTTCTCTCTTTTAGATTCAGTTTTATTGTGGACATTTTCTTCCGGTCCGCTTAGAAAATCGTTTAGCACTTCATTGTTTGTTACTCGATAACAAAATTACAATAACGCAAAACGAATAAAATTTGTTAAACTAATTCTCGGCCCTAAAAGAGCTGCTATCGGCCCGTGATATCTTCCAAACCAGTCCAGTAGTATTCAAAACCCTTTTGGGCTACCGGTGGCTAATATCCATACAATGTCACGCACAGGCGGTCGTTTTCTCTCTGTGTGTGTTGTGTGCCGTTTATTAATGAGCGTCCGGCCCTGTTTGGTAGCCCGTTTTGTGCGAACAGATCGCTTTTGAATACAACACCTGTGAGTGTGTACCTTAACGGACCTTACGTGACGTGATTTATTAGCGGAGTTAGAAATGTGAGAATTTTATCAGAGGGTTTTATAATGAATATGAATCTTATGTAGCGCAATTATCGGAAATCTTTTATTCAATTCGAGGAAAACTTTGAAAAAGAAAGGCCCTCAGCCTTAGCCGATTTGCGACTGTCCAGGCCCAGAGCTGTCGATATTTGAAGTTAATTACATGAAATTCTACTTCAAGTACATTATAAGTTCTTCAAGTATTTTACTTTAATTACTTTTTTTGTTATATACTTGTACTTGTACTTCCAATATCTATTTTAAAATACTTGGATTTTTACTTGACTATGTCAAGTATTTTGCTTGAAGTATCTTGAGTACCTACTTATAATAAATAAGGTTCTGGATTGAATAATAATTAGTGCAAATTTTTTTTTACACTCCACAACTATCTTATCAAATATCAAATGATAAACATTCTCGAATCTTGAATTAGTACAGGCTATCTGATGATTTAAGCCCATACCTTTATTTATAGAGTATTTAATGCTCTTTCCAATGGTATATAGCAGTGGTTCCCAAACTTTTTCAACGTACCGCCCACTTTCAGAAAATGGGAATTATCCAGCGCCCCCCTTGGCAGGGATCCAAGATATTGAAGCGGCGCCTTTTTTTTGAAAACTTTCATGGTCGTGCGTTTTCTTACCTCCTCAGTAGGATTTTGTCAGAAAATGACCGAATATGGAAATTTTGAGAAAAACCTGATGCAGTACAGTTCAGCACACTTCAGGTTGCATAAGAATCCATTTTTGTTTCATCTTATTTCTGAAATTTTGGGAGGGTGAGCGTCAAGTTAGCCTTCCCAGTAGGATTTTGTCGAAAAATTACCGAATATAGAAATTTTGAGAAAAACCTGATACAACACAGTCCAGCACACTTCAGATTGAATAAGAATCCATTTTCGTTTGATCTGATTTCCAAAATTTTTGGAGGGGCTGAGCGTCAAGTTAGCTCTCCCACTAGGATTTTGTCAGGAAATGACCAAACATGGGAATTTTGAGAAACCTGATACACCACACTTCAGATTGCATAAGAGTCCATTTTTGTTTCATCTTATTTCCAAAATTTTGGGGGTTGAGCGTTAAGTTAGCCCCCCCAATAGGATTTTGCCTGAAAATTACTCAATATGAAAATTTCGAGAAAAACCTGATACAGCACAATCCAGCACACTTCAGATTGTATAAGAATCTATTTTTGTTTCATCTGATTTCCAAAATTTGGGGGGGCTGAGCGTCAAGTTAGCACCCCGAATGACCGAATATGAAAATTTTGAGAAAAACCTGATACAGCACAGTTCAAAGTGGTTGCTATTTTGTTAGAAAATTCGAATGTGGGGGGGGGCTTACTTGACGGAGCTTATTTTTGAGCTTTTTGAAGTTATTTATAAGTAAAATACAATAAATGGTTTACTGAAGAAAAATGTGAGTTCATTTTTAAAAGGGTGAAAAAATGAGGGAAGTCGTGAATCTCACAGTCTTTTATATTTATAGTTAAGCTACTAGTTTCGGGATCTATGCATTACATCCCATCATCAGGCTTATTATGTATAAGAGTCGATCGTGTATAAAATATAATGAATTAAACAAAAAGTTATACAATTTCAAAAATCACAGCGCAAAAACTCAAAGGACAAAGACGATACAACAATTTAAAATGGATTCTATGGCTGGTGTGAAAATTATTAATTATTCTAGTCTATTTCGTCACAAATTTTTTTCAAAAAACACAAAGCTGGCGACCTCTAACATATTAGGTCTTAACCATAAAAAATATAATTCCGAAGAAATCACCGCTACATCTATACAAAAACAAATTGAAAACAAAAAAATATTAGACACATATGAATGTCCAATGCAAGGAAACTAAAAAAAAAAAGAGGTACACCAGTGACCTCCTGTGGAGAGAAGCTAAAAACATAGTAACAATTAAACGACAGTACCAGGAAAAATTTGAGTTTACTTTAAATTTTGATAAATATAATTCCTAGAGCATAGCTGAATAAACTGGAGTGTAATCCAGGCTTATTTGTGAATTCAACGTAGTGAAATTTTCGTTGTTATGTAATTTGTGGATTTCAAACAGTTCCAGATTGTTCAAAAATAAACCCTTATCTGCGAAATTTAATATTTTAAAATTTTTTGTTGAATCAAATTCAAGATATGTTTCTGAAAGATGGTTAGCAAATTGTGAGTAGCCCGAAGAGGATGGATTAAGACAACGCAAGTGTTCCTTTAAACGAATCTTGAAGTTTCTATAGGTTCTCCCAACGTATTTTGCGTTACAAGTATCACAAGACAGTTCATATACTCCGCTTTTTTCTTGTGGATTTATCTTGTCTTTATTGTTGAAAATTAATTTACTGATAGAGTGTCCTCCCACTCTATCTATAGGATATATTTGTGATTTGTTGAAAAATATTGGCAATTCTCAAAGAAACATTACCGAAATAAGTTAACGATCTATAGGGCAAAGTATTAAAATATTTAAATTCTGTTGGGGGTTGTTATTGCTTGGGTCAGAAATTGATTGTTGCATAGGTGTATTTACATTATTGAGAGTGTTAGTTCTCACAAATAATAGATTTTCAACATTTCTGTTCTGTTTTTTTCTTAACAATTTTTGGATTAGTTGAGGATCAAAGCCATTTAACAGCGCAATCTGCTGTATGATTTTTAAATCATTCTCAAAGGACTGTCTATCCAATGGAATCCTCAACAATCTATTTATATAGGAATGAAATGCTGCTAATTTGTGTTGTATGGGTTGCAAAGAGTCATTATTTATCATCATACCAGTGTGCGTTGGTTTACGATAGATATCAAATTTTATTTTACCATCAACAACTGTTAAAGTAAGGTCCAGGAAATTAAGAGATTTTTGTTCATTCTGTATTTTAATTGTGAATTTAATGGCTCTATGTAACAACAAAACTATTGACATAATTAAGGAAATCATCGAGGGATTCCACTGGGCCTGACCAAATGATTAATATGTCATCCACATATCTACTATATGATTTTATAGTGTATTTAGAAAATTGGTTATCCTTCACAATTTTTACGGACTCTAGTTTATGCATGAAGATGTCTGCCAAAATAGGAGACAGAGGAGAGCCCATGGCTAAACCCTCTTCCTGATTGAAAGTTTTATTATTGAATGTGAAAAAACTTTGTTGTAGGCCCATTTTAAGTAGATTATCTAGCCCAGTAATTTGTGTAGAAGTATGATCACTTGTTATAAGGTCCTCTAGAATGAGCTCCAGCACCTCATTTCTCGGGACATGTGTAAAAAGATTAGAGACATCAAGAGAAATTAGTGTATCATTAGCTGATATAGGAGTTTTTCCCAATTTTTCAACCAACTCCACGTTATTTTTTATAGTGTAAATAAGTGTTCTGGTACAATTCCTTGAGCTTATTATTTAGCCATTTGGCTAGTTCAAATGTTGGCGTGCCTACGAAGGAAACTACCGGTCTAATAGGTATTTCGTCAAAGTTATCTGATTTATGAATTTTTAGTAAGCCATGGAGGAATGGTACGGCTCAGTGACAATTTCCTGATCAGATTTTCAGTCAATAGATTATTCGATCTTTTTAAAATGTTTTTTACTCTATTATGAAACGTGTGGATGTTGATAGTAGTTTCATTAAATTGATTATCATTATACATATACAGGGATCTCGGCTCCTGTCAAAATCTGACATTATTCAGATACTTTTTTAAGACCAATGAGATAGCGTGTATGACATGTCTCAATCGTCTTTTGTTATTCCGTAAGCCGCCTCAACTTTCATTTTTATTATTGGCGCCATATTGGATTTTTCGATTTTTGAAAAAAGCATAAAATTTTCAGTCTAGTGATGTCTCACAAGTAGTGGATAAATGATTTGAGTAGCATCGAAAAATCACACTTCGTAAAGTTAATGTCTGGACAACGATTCTATCGTTATTGCAACTCGTACACGGAAATCGACAATGACCGAACCACCGCCACTGGATATTTCAATGTAAGTCGATATTTCAAGATGGAAGGATAAAATTACGGGAATCCTGGCCAATAGCGAAACGTAAGCCCCATGGCAACCTCATGGTTCGCCATGGCAAAACGTGGCAAAAACTCCACCAATCACGTTCATATATGTTTGCCAAATTGAAAAAAGCTGAGAAAATTTTTGCTTTTGAGAATAGACAGAATGGACCTATGTCGCATAAATAGAAAAAGAGAGCTTAATTGTAATAAATACAAGTTAGAAAGTAATAAAAGATGATATGCGCGCGCAACTCGTGGCTGCAGTGTAGCCAGATTGTATTGTTGCAGAACAAATGTAGACAATACAAATCAAACATTATAACATTGAAGAAGTGATATTTTAGTGTCAAGTGTTTTACAACGCCTCAAATCAGATAATAGAAGAGCTTTAAAGTGTATGTTGTTAACATCGTTTGCAATTTTATTTTGATAAATAGTTTCATCCGACAACATCGCACAGTGAAATTGCAAAGGAATATGTCATGTATATTCTAACATAACCTTAAACGACACTGCGGTTAGTTCAAGTGTGTTACAAATAAAATAGAATTTGTATACTTTAAGAAAAAGATAACCTATTGTCTGCCCAACGGTTCTGAGTTTACGGAAGGAATTCGGACGTAAATGTGCGATGTTGCCACGTTTAATTATAGAAAAGCAAAAATACGAGGTATGAAGTATAGTTCATGTGAAAATCCATTTTTTAATAACAAAAGATAGATAACAATAATGAAACGCTAAATATTCTAACGTGGTTGTTAGATCTATTCTTATTTTAATAACTGATTTCTTCAATTTTGTCTATTGTAAAAAAAAACATTTTCCAAAGATACCATCAGCTTTTGTCAATTTGGCAAGCATCCGACCTGGATGAACCTGGTTGGTGGAGTTTTTGGCAGGATCGCCGTTGCCACGGGGAACTATGCGGTTGTCAGTGGGCTAATGTCACCTTACGTCTCGTTATTGGCCAGGGCTCCCGTAAATTATCCTCCCATCTTGAGATATCGATTTATATTGAAATATCCAGTGGCGGGGGTTTGGTCATTGTCAATTTTTGTGTACGAGTTGCATATATCCAAAAAGTTCCGCACGCAGCTGGGTATTTTATGAATGAAATCAGCCATTTTTTTTACAACTGCATTCCCCTTATCGTTGCCCCGTAGACACAGAGTCGCTGGGCAGACATTAGGGTCGTGAATTCAAAGAAAAAATTAAGATAACGTGTAGCCCCTTTGTGTGCAAATGAAATCACTCAAAATCCAACAAACAATAATTTTATTTAGTGTACAATATTATGTAGTCAATTTCAGTGCTAACAGCTTGGATTTTCTTGGTGAATCTGATACCAAGTACCTGCTTTCCAATCCGGAGCTCTTCAATGGGTGTTGGGGTTTCACTTTCGTGAACTGGAGCTCTTCGTGTTGTTTCCTGTATCCAGGAAGAGGATAGATTGCTGAGGTGACGTCACTCCAGCTGATCCAGACTCCAAACAGTGATCTTTATGTAGAGTAGGTACCCAGAAAAGAATAAGGCAGTATCAGGTTCACCAATAATTGGAATATTAAATCCCTGAATTCTGTCAAAAAAGTGAGTGTCTTGCAAAGAAAATTTAAATTGAAATTTAATATAAAATGATTGTTGTACAGATAATCCCTTCCAACAGAATCAGGTATGAACAGTTGTTGTAAGTTAAAAAAAATATATATTTTAATATAAAAAAACAATCAAATAATTAAGATTAATGGTAAGATAATAAAAAAAATTAGAATAATAACAGGAATAAATTAAAATGCTCGTTATAATTGAGCAAAAATGCTGCTTGCCTCAGCAGCTCTGGCAGGCAAAAATATGAGCAAAAATAAGGTAAGTAAAAAATTAAGAAATATCTCTGGATTCTCCCCCAAATAGACAAAATCCTCCTCTCGAACTAAGGTAGCTACCACAGATACTAGACAAACCTAGGGTTGAAATTAATCAAATCCAAAATGTGTCAAAATTCTTGAGATGTTTTAACTAAAACTTTTTTATTGAATTTTGAGGTAACAATTTAGGGAGTCAAACAGAAAATGGCTGTTCAGGCCTCTGCCTGGATTCAATAAAGAGTTAATGGGGATGGACTCACAAATTTGGTTCTCACCGACTCTATTTAGAGCAAATGGTCCAATTTTCCCACACTAAAAATTGATTCTGAAAGCTAGAGCAGCAGTACCTATCTAAAACCCAAAAATCTGTCTTGACTTACCTATTAGCAAACCGTGGCACTCCAATAAGCAATTCACACAAAAATGGAAGCCAACAATTAGATAAAAAAACGTAAAATATATTTATATTTCAAAAACAGATAAGATAAGATTTATCAGGTAAAAACTTAGTAAAGATATGATAATTTGAATATTGAATCTATAAGGGAGGATCCAGAAATTCCAAACACAAAATTATTTAAAAATGAAGAGGACTTGCCTGCCAGAGTCGCTTTTTAGAAGAGAGCGTTTTAGAAACCCCAGCCAGCAGGAAAACGATCCCGTGTTTTTTATACTTACTGCATTCCAACCAGTTTCAACCAATCAGACGAGTACACCCAAAGACCATATTCACTTCAAAATGAAAACACAATGAAAGACCGCATGGAATAAAACAGAATGGATAAAAATCCACTAAAACTATTTTAATTGTTTACAAATTATAATAATTTAAATTAGGGTTATGTCAAAAATAAAACACTGTTAATTAATTAGATCATTAAGCCAAAAAATGATTATTTCAGAATCAGAAGTTAGAAGAGGACAGAAATATATCAATTTGCTAAAAGTCAGATAAATATAATTTCTTTCAATGAAAATACAAATGACTGTCAAATGCGAATTTAAAAATCATACTTTGAAGATTATCGGGCACTAGATGGCAGTACCGGTAAGATATTTGCATTTTACAGACATGATGGATAGATGGCAGCACTTGTATTATTTGAAATTTTGTGGATATTTTTAGAATATTAGAAATTATTTTGAATTCTGAAATGGAAAAAATACAACTTTATAATGAAAATAAGAAGAGATGGAACATGTTACGTAAATGATAAATTTATCGTAACAAGTGATACGTAAAGTAAAGTATTAGTTTGCTCTTTGTCGAATCACACGTTACAATGAAAGAAGGAACGATTGATTCTAAACTGGCCTCAGAATAAGAATATGACGCAAACCTGTAACAAACTCGCTTCTCATTGGACGCTTACTTGCAACCCAGGAGTTGCGCACGCAGCCAAGGTAACAAAAGATAGGTGTATTGTGTAAGGATAAAATAATTTATAATGTCAATGTTGTGTATTGATAATAGTATAAGTTTTCTTTCATTAAAATCATAACACACAAATTGTCGAAACCTGTAGAGAATGGCCGGTATTCCCTATTCAAATAAAAAAGGTTTTACATGTTAGCGCTGTACTTGCAGTCACACAGAAATGCCGACATTGAGTCAGCAAGGTATTTGGAGATATACCCCGAACGACGGCAACCTCATAAAACGCAATTCAGAAAAATCGTAGTTAATTTAATTAACCATGGGGCCTTCGAATAACCTAGAAGAAAATCGAAATAACGCGACAGAACCATTTTACTAGCTGTCAACGAAAACCCTAGTACATCGGTAATAACTGTAGAACGGAAAATTGGTTTGTCAAAATCAACGGTACAGAGAGTTTTAAAAAAGAATAAGTACCGTCCATACAAACCCACAATAGTTCCAGGATTTAAGCAAACTGATTTTCCAAGAAGAATGCGCTTCTGTGATTGGTATACTAGGAAGTGTAATGAAAATCTCGATTTTATAAATCATGTGTTCCGACGGGAGTTAGGTTTACGAATTGTAGAGTTTTCAATAGGCACAACACTCATCATTGGGCTGTAGAAAATCCTCACGAAGTTGCAGAGAGACGTCTACAAACCAGATTTGGAAGTAATGTTTGGTGTGGGGTCATGGGTAATTTAATCTTACTCACCTATTATAAATCATTAATCATTTCAGGAAATCGAGTTATAGGACCATTTTTGTTTGACTACAAGCTAAGTAATTAATCGTAAATAAACTTAATACATTGTTGGCAAAAAAATCCTATAGCTAAGGCCACATCGTACACACACTAAATAATACGATAATATAGACTCCGACATATGATTGTGCCCCATCAAAGCCGTTTATGGCCATTACGGACCCGCATTATCGTCATTATCGCGTCCGATAAACGGGTGTCGTTCTGTCATTTTCGGACCCGGTATACGTTCTGGCGATAGCGTCTGACGGCAAAAGCACGAAATTTCCATTTCAGATATCGCAACGCAACTTGGGCCCTTATCATTTACTACACACACCTTATCAATTCGAAGGTTTTTCCTGTCTACCGACTGATTCAATTTCTGGTTAATCAACAAGTTTATTCGTGCATAGGCGAAACTGGCATTAGGCAAGCGGCACACGTACCTTACTCCGCGTATCGTTGCTTATTATCTTTCTGTCAAAATGTTAAAGAAAAATGGATGTCGCCCCCGACTCGATTAGCCCTTCGGGGCGCCGCTCTTAATGAATAAATATGAAGTTGTCGTCGGGCGAAGGGCCGATTCGGAAGGATAAATGGTCCAGGTTTTGGGATTCTGCACGTGTCCGCGTTTACACGTCATTTAACTGGATGTTGTGGTATCATTCGTTTATCATGAAATAAACCAAAAAGTTAAAGTTCCCCTGCGCCCACTCATAATCCCTGTCGTCGATCTGTTTTCCTCCTTCGTACCGATTCGATCGCCCTGGATTGAGGCGCATAGCGGAGTTGGCGATAAGATCGACCCGTTCCGCGATATCGTTTCAAATCTCCACGTCGTTTATCGCCGAAATCGATCTCTTATCGAACGGGACAGATCTTCGGTGTTACCAAGCTGATTCATTATCTTATGAGGGGTTTAGGAAATGTACACGGATGGTTTGTGTTTTCTTTCGAGAATTACTTCAAGGTTCAATGTTTTCCATTTATTTGCCTAAATCGGTAGAAGAATCAATTTCTGACATTTCCTTTGGAGATATTTTTCATTTTTCATATCAGTGATTTTGGAAAGACTACGAAGCTCTTTGATTGGTTAACAATCATTCATGGAGCTGAAACACATATTGATAAGCTCTTTAGTTCTAGCGTATACAATTATCATATATAAAGGCATTTTTATGTAAGGCATATCTGTCGCAAAAGACAGCTTATTTATGACTGAGATGGGGTCCTAGTTCCTCTGATGTGGTAACCATGACTGAGATGGAGCCCTGATTCCCATGATGCTCGTAACCATGACTGAGATGCGGGATGGTGCTCTGGTTTCCTTGATGTGGACTCCTTCGCAATGAAGTAGTAAGAAGGTTTGTAAGTGGATTTGCGTAACTCAAATGATTCCAAAATGAGATAGCGCTAGTCAGGGTAGAAAATCTCACAGATCTCTCTCGTTATCTCACTTTAATATTGGTCGCAAATATACGTATTGGGTAGATAGGCAAGGGGTCATTCCAAAACTTCTTACTACTTCATTGCTCCTTCCTCCCCTTATAGCCATTCCGATCCTCGCTACTGATGACTGTTTCTCTCAGAAACTGATGTGGTGCAATCCAACTGATAACTGTTCGTTATTCTGATCACAGAATAATGTGACAAAATGAAACAGAAAATGGCTATACACGCCTCTGCCTGGATTCAATAAAGAGTTGATAGGGATGGACACACAAATCTAGTTTTCACCGACTCTATTTAGAGCAAATGGTCCAATAATTCCACACTAACAATTGATTCTGAAAACCAGAGCAGCATTGCCTATTTATTAGCCCAAAAATCTGCATTGACTTACCTCAGAAAAACGTGCAACCAACAATGGGCAATCACACACAAAATGAAGGCCCACAATTAGACAAAAAATTAAAATATAATATTTATATTTCAAAGATAACAATCAGGATGAAAACAGAAAGAGAGATCCGATGGTCACGGAGCCACGCCCCTTTGGCTGTTACAAATAAATCTGTACTTTGAGACAAGAGAACCTATAGGGTTGTGAAATTCAAAAATAAAGATAACATGTAGCCCCTTTATGTGCAAATGAAACCATTCAAATTCCAACAAACAATAATTTTATTTTCATTATTTAAATATTTGCAAATGTAACAATATAAGTAAAAAGTTGCTTTTGGAAATTTGACAGTTAACAGTTTGGTTGTTCTGATGACACACTGATACTGTATGTACATTTTCCAATCCGGAGCTCTTCAATAAATGTTGGGGTTTCACTTCCGTGAACAGTAGCTCTTCGTGTTGTTTCCTGTATCCAGGAAAAAAGATCGATTGCTGGTGTGACGTCACTCCAGCTGATCCAAACTCCAAATAGTGATATTTGTAGTAGGTACCCAGAAAAGAATAAGGCAGTATCAGGTTCACCTAGATTTGGAATATTAAATCCCTGAATTCTGTCAAAAAGCGAGTGTCTTGCAAAGAAGATTTAAATTGAAATTAGTTTATTATAAAACCATTATTGTGCAGACACTCCTTTCCAACAGAATCAGGTATGTGCAACTATTGTGAATTGGAAAAAATATTTTAATATAAAAAAAAACAATTAAATAATTGAAAATAATGATAAAATAATAGTAAATAGTAAAATAGGTAATAACAGCAAGATTAAATTAAAATGCTCGTTACAAATTGAATAGAGTGCAAGGGCAAGAATAAAAACAAATGTAGGAAAGATTGAATCAGATAAAAGAAAAAATATATTAAAAAATTAAATCTCTAGATTCTCCCCAAATAGAAAAATTTTCCTTCTAAGTTAAGGTACCTACTATAGGTACTACAAGATAAACCTGAGGGTGAAATCAATCAAATCCAGAAACTGTCAAAATTCTTGAGATGTTTTGATTAAAACTTTTTAAATGAATTTTTTACCTGTCTGGATCCCTATTTCAAAAATCACACCCTTTTTCAACACTCTTCTCCTCGAGAAGATAATAATTGACGGAGTCAAACAGAAAATGGCTATACAGGCCTCTACCTGGATTCAATAAAGAGTTGATAGGGATGGACACAAAAATCTGGTTTTCACCGACTCTATTTAGAGCAAATGGTCCAATAACCCCACACTTACAATTGTTTCTGAAAACCAGAGCAGCAGCGTCTATTTATTAGCCCAAAAATCTGAATTGACTTACCTCAGAAAAACGTGGAACCAACGGGCAATCACACACAAAATGAAGGCCCACAATTAGACAATAAATTAAAATATAATACTTATATTTCAAAGATAAGATTTATCAGGTGAAAACTCAACAGTAATATGGTAGTATACACTGATGGAAAAATAAATTGAAAAATTATAAGGGAGAATCTAGAAATCTGAAGGAAAAAAATACAGAAATCAAATTTGACCTGCCTGCTAGAACACTGCCAGAAAAAGAGGGAGTTTTAGAAACCAAACCCTACAGGAAACCAATATTGTGTTTTTTTACTCAACTGCGTAATAACTTGTACAACCAATCAGAATACAACACTCCTCACACAAAAGACCGTGCTCACTTAATAAATGAAACACCACGTAGATTAAAAGAGAATAGATGAAAATCCACTAGAATTATTTTAATTGTTTACAAATTACAATAATTTTAATTAAGGTTATGTTGGAAACAAAAAAACCACTAATTAATTAGGTCATTGAGCCAAAATTTATAATTTCAGAATCAGAAGTTAGAGAAAGACAGAAATATATCCATTTGCTAAAAGTGAGATAAATATAATTTCTTTAAATGAAAATACAAATGACTGTCAATGAGAAATAAATAAAAATTATATTTAAAGAAATAAATCTTTCCGGTATTAGATGGCGGTACCTTTTTCAATAATTGATATTTTGCATTTTATGCTGGTGATGGATAGATGGCAGTACTGATATTATATTGAACTTTGTAGATACTTTTAGATTACTCAAATCATGAATTATTATTTTGCTGATTCTGAAATGGCAAAAATACAACTTTATAAGGAAAATAAGAAGAGAAGGAATACGTTACGTAAATGATAATTTTATCGTAACAGGGCAACGGCGGAAAGATGTTCAGTGGTAGCGTTTCATCGGTTAGTTTTATCAGTATTCTTGACGTTAAATGTGCGCCCCTGATATTTCCGCCGTTAGTCCGGTTTGAGGTCATAGAAAAGCAAATTGGATGTCTCTTTCTGTATTCCTTCTGATTGTTGTTTGTTATTCAGGTTCTTACACTGACGTGAATCCTCTTCTTGGGATTATTCACATTGCCTGATACTGATACGTGAACCCTTTGCCCGGGATTGATACGTTTACTAATGGCGTTTCCGATTAGTAGATCTAGTGCGGAACTAGTGCAATTTTTTCTATTTCTGTCTTTTTCTTCTACAAGTCGATTAAAAAGATGCAAATACACTCAGTGCGCACTGAATCTACAAATCGGAAACGCCATAACACTCTGACAATCTGCCACTGACACTGACGTGAACCCTCTACCTGGGATTCACCTTAATCTTTCCTGAAGAATCCCAAAATTGTGCTCTGAATAGACCACACACCCACAAACATCGATAATATGTTCGCGCCAACATCAATGGAATACGAGCTGTTTTCTTATTATACTATTCATTAGTAGCTTTTAAAGGAGAAA
Source organism: Ceutorhynchus assimilis (assembly GCA_917834065.1). Classification (NCBI taxonomy): domain Eukaryota; kingdom Metazoa; phylum Arthropoda; class Insecta; order Coleoptera; family Curculionidae; genus Ceutorhynchus; species Ceutorhynchus assimilis. Next base: position 16,172,494 of record OU892281.1, read on the forward strand.
GCATGTCAATTAAAATTCTGCAATAGTATATATTCAAAACATTCATCAAACATTATTTATTGCCTATTATAAATTTTATAAATGTCGAATTGAAAAGCCTTCGTGCAGTTTGTTCCCTAGCTTTATCTCCGATCTCAAAGCAGAAGGAGTATTGTATTTTCTGATGATGCAATGTATGTGTCTTGTACGACTACCATAACACATTTATTTTTTTAAAAAATTGTTTCTGGGTGCTAATGCCTCGCAATAGTTGCCCTTGCTAATACGAGGAAATCCAGCGGTCCAAAAAGATAAAACGAATTTAGGACTTTATGCTGTATATGATTAAATTAAATGGGTCGTGGGGGTAGTTTAAAGTCAAAACTGTAGAGAAGAAAGATATCCAGAGGTCGATTGTTTCGTTTTAGTTCTAATACATTTAATTTTTGAAATGGGAATCGTGGTTTTGTGGATGAATAATTGAGAATTTTTAATACGTATAGGTTTTTTTTTTAAGCATTCAAATTCTGGGGCAAATTATCTATATGCCTGCGATAGCGAGGCACAAAAATAACTTTTTTTCCGGCTAGATAGAAAACAGCTGTCGGTGCTCCATTAAGACTATTATAGATAATGCTTATAAGCTTATCCTTATCGTTCGAAATGTAGTTTTAAAAATTGAACAAAAAAAAAACATAATTTTATGTATATTACGTTTGCTTTGTTAGAAACTTGCGTCGATGCTAAAAAAATAATAATAATAATTTGACCGGTTTTGAAACAAGAAGTTGTGTTTCATTTAATGGTGATTTTTAAAATTTTGACTATTACCGGCTTGTTCAATTTCGTCTACGCGCCTTGTATATAGTTGTAGGTTAAATTGGGTATTTAGGATGTCAAATCCTATTTAAGAATGGAAATTGATTCGTTTTTTTTCTTTTTATTTTTTGTTTCTCTTATTCTAATTGAATTGCGCGCTTTATGCCTAAGAATTGATACGGCTTTGCTAAATTTGGCTTTCAAGAATGCGCGCGTTAAACACTGAAAAGAATACCGGAAAAGTCCTTACATTGCCGACCAGTAAATTAGTCGCCACTCAGTACGTTTCGTGTGGTTCGAGAGAATGGATCTGCGGTTTTTCGTTTGCTGCGACCGGTTTCAATCAAGACGGTTTCGTTTGTACTCCTTTGCATTAGACTTAAACTTCCTGAAAGAGTTGGCCAGCTGAGTGGAGTTTGGAAGTAAAGCCAGGTAAGGTGGAAAAAAATCCTTTTCAGTTTCGATATCTTTCAATTTCAATTTGAAATCTTTCATCGATTACCATTCTATCAGCAACCTGTGGATTTTCCAGTTTTAATTTCGCACAGGGCTCTTGATTGCCTCAATGGATGACCAGAAGCGATGGGAAAAAATTCCCAGTGGAATAAAAACCAGAAAGGAAAGGTGCAAAAAAAGTTACGAGTTTGAATTGCTTTGGCTACAAGTTTATTCTCGAAAAAATAGTTAGGGGTACTTTAATTTTTGGCTTCATGATCCAGGTAATTCAAAGAATCAAGAGCAAGTAATGAAACTCTCGAAATATGAAAAGTCATGAATAATAATGTCGCTGGAAAACATTAAAAATAACTTTTGGGTTATTTTGCATTATATTGCGTTTTTTCAAGTACAAACAAATAACGAAGTGTTAATCTCCATAACGAGGAAGCCAAAAAAGCAAAGCGATAACGCTCCTACTCCCCGATAAAACTTTTATCCCGTATATTTTATATCGAACGTACATGTCGCTTAAAATTTATATAAAATTTAAATAAAATTAAAGTTACATATACACAATATATCAACCCGAACACATTATATCGCCCGTGCGCGACATATCCGCGATATTATTATATAAAATAAATATTGGACGAATATTCTACATGCGAAATAAAACGATAATGGGAAAACGGGGCTTAAAAAAGTAATATCGCACACGAGAGGAGGGCCTTCCAACCAGATAAAAAGCCCAATAAATATTATGAAATAATTTAAAATAAATAAATCGCCAAAATAGGAGATTAATATTTATTGCGTTCCATTAAATTTTCACAACAAAATATATTTTTTTTTGTGCAATAATGATTTAGTTGCCCTAAAATCATACAGCGTTGTCACTTATGTTTGCTTATTCTGATGTAGAACTACTGTCTAACTTACCATACCATACTGGTAAATCTGGTTTGGTTCACTGGCAACGCTGTACGGGATTTCTAGAGTCTCAACAAAAACTTTCGGGAAAATTTTGTTTTCGGTTAAATGGTGTTCGAAAGTTATACAGAGTGTCTGACTTTGGTGACGCTGTGTCGGGATTAATCACAAAAATCAAAACAAAAAAAGTGGTGTGTAAATCATCTCCGCCCCTGGTGCCGTTTTCCAATAATTTTTTAATCAGAGCCGTAATCAGCCTGGCAAGCCAACGTTATCGGCACGGGTCAGGTCAGTCGCTCAGCCAACTGATCCAGATAACGAAAATTAAAGATCGCCCGATAAGCGCGCCCCGGCGCAATTTGTTTGTGCCCCGATTTATTTTTAACTCCGTGGCGGTTTGCGCTGGCCCTCGGGCTTTATTCCCGATATCACCAGCACACATTCACACGACCGACTGTTTTATGCGAGTCCTATTTTCTGATGACGGGCTGAGATACTGTGTGGAATAGGACTGATGTGAAAAGGATGTAGATGAATGCATTAACTAATCATCTACATCTCTATACAATTTTCACGAAATCAGTAAACTAACTGAATTGGCAGTGGTATGATATACATTTTGTTTTCTGTAACAATCTTTCTAGTTTTCGGACATAGCATTGTACCTTGAAAAATGAATGACTTATTCGTCAAAATTTCAATAGAATCAGCAAATTCTTGCAGCAATGTCAATAGAAAATAAAAGCCATAAATGAAGAATAATTAGTAGCGTATACAAGTTCTACAGAATGGAAAATGGGAAATTATCACAAAACCAAATACAGTTGAAACTATAGATTCAGAATAAGTATTTACAGAAAAAGATAAAAGTAATAAAAAAGGCAAGACTTGTAGCAAGAGGTTTTCTTCAGTCAGATTTGCAAGAAGAATGTTTCACTCAATATTGAAAAAGACTCACAAATCCAACAACTTTGACTTTAGGTGGCGCATTTCTCAATGGGAAATTCCGACAAATTGTTCTTATGGAAGGGCCAAGGTAATGGAGAAAAATGTTGCAAAACTACAAGACACTCTGTCTTGGTTGCTCAACTACAACCAACTCACCGGTAGGTTATTTTCTAAAATTCTTCACGTTATCTCTGAAATAGTTCTTAATCTCATCCTCAAAACAATAAGTTGGTTTTGAAATGTCGCGGATCCGAATAAAAGGATCTCTCTCCTACAAACCAGTACAAATAATTACCATCGATATTTCTTGTAGACATAAATACTGAAGAGGGTACCGCCCCGTTTCAATTTATAACTTCTCGGATAACAAACGGTCAGATCGGCCCAGATATTGGGCCCCATAAGTAAAAATGCTAATCGAGAGAGGCCAGCCAAATGGGCACGGCAATAACCGGTAATCAGTCGGGAATTTATATATCACGTATTTGCAGTTGATCTAATGAGTATCCGAGATTAATTCGTTGGGAGGACTTTAATTGCCGGTGCTTAAAATTGTTTATTGGGAAAAGAGCGTGTAGATTAGCTCACCTCGATGATACGTTATTGTATTTATCGGTTTTCTTGTACATTGAAGTCGCATTAAGTTTATCCATCAAACCTAAAGAGTGATTAGTTGTAATGGAGATAGAGAAAATGCACAGAACAAAAGAACGACAGCGGCGTGACAGGAGAACAGGTAGAGATCATGTCTTTGAGCGCAGAAGGCGCGATACCGAGACGCCTCGACACGACATCGGCACACACAACAACAACGACAACGGTATCGCGATTTGGTCCGATGCGACATTGTTCTCGACAGCTGCGAGCTTTTGTTTTCGCGAAAACGGCTCGAAGGAAGAAGACGTTTCTCTCCTTATCGGCCACAAGTTGCACTAAAAAATTCTAGAAATATTTTGTATTAGTTGTTCTCATGCAGTGTCCAATTACTGATGATATCATACAGTACGAGATAACAACGAAAAATAATTACCGCCGATATTTCTTATGGACATAAATACGTGAGTTACGCCCATTTTCAATTTATAACTTCTCAGGTAACAAAACGAAGATCGGACGACCAAGATACGTTGAGTCATAAGTAAAAAATGGTAATTGAGAGCCGGTAAGAGCGAACGTACTCAGTGCAATGTTTCATTTTCGTCGATACCATTGAATGTTTTCATTGTGCAATAAATTGTACAGATGGTTTGGGACAAATATTAAAACCCAGTAGCTACCCCCATATAACTATAACAATATAATAACAAACCAGCAGCACTTTGGGGGCATACATATACCCGTATCCAAACCATAACGAATATAATATTATTAATTAAATGAATTAACGACGGGTCGAATCTTGATCTTAGCGGTATTATTAATTATTATTATGCGTTCGTTTCTTAATAAATTACCCTCCATTGAAGAGAATAAAGTGCAATCGCGTATGCAAAACGTGGGAAGCACCAGTCTCTATGGTGCACCGTTTAGATACTTATCTATAGAAAATATGAGATCAGGATCTGTGTGGCGATCTCGTGTGACGCGTTACTATTGTTTTCTCTATTGTTTTGGGATATAAATCTTAATGGTTTTTTTTTCTTGTTGATTAATGTTACCTAATTATGGCTGGATTTTTCAGCAGCCTCGCATTTTTTGGACAAATCCTCATAAACAAGTCAGTGACATATCTGACCATCAGTGCCCTATCAGGATGTCTGTGATGGCCCTTAGTTTTGCTCAATTTTGCTCCATTATCGGCGAGTTTTGATCCAGGAGAGACCTACAGAGCTCCCAAAAATCTCTTCTACTTAACTGACCCCAAAATGAATAATATTCCAATCACAAATTGATACAGCTTCGAATATCACGGATATCTCACAAGCAACGTGGACAAAAATAGGAAAACCAGAGTGTCAGCCCACAAACCATGATACCAAAAGCACTTCAGATAATAATATTAATTTAAAAGCAGAAATTTCAATATACTATAAGCTTCAAACAAAATAGTTCAATACCTGATCTCAATCTACTGGGAATAGATTGGATCACAAAATTTGGTTTATGGAACGTACCATTCAATTCAGTCAGCAATGCTGCTGAAGCAAAAGAATTTTCAATCAATACCAAATCATTAAAATTAGCTTTTTCTGCGATTGACAAGAAATGTCAGCATTTTTAACCGGTTGACAGGTCGCAAAACTCAAGATTCTGGTATTTTAATTATGTTTCAATAGTTGCTAGGGAATCGATGAATAACAATACGGGAATCACTTTTCCGGCCTAGGCCGGGAAAGTGATTCTCGTACTGCTGAATAATTGGAACAAAAAGTCAACCATATAACCGATCGCAGAAAAAATAGTATGTGTATTTCGGTGGAAAAGCACATTCTCAGCCTTCGGTTTTTGTCGGCCTCGGCTACGCCTCGCCCGTCAACTTACACCGTCGGCCGAGAATTTGTCACTTTTCCACCTAAATACACAATATACTATTTCCTGAAGTTTTTCAAGAAACGTAAGGTTACTGTGAAAAAAACAAAGTTAATCTTCATATAAAAGAAGATGCAGATCCTATTTTCAAAGCAAAAAGACCAGTAGCTTATTCAGTCATGGATAAAGTTGACCAAGAACTTCGAAGGTTGCAAGAAAAAAATATATCATTAGTTGAATATTCTAATTGGGCAGCTCCAATTGTAGTTACAAAGAAACAAAACGGAGATGTCAGATTATGTGGAGATTATTCTACTGTGTCCTTATTCTTGAAACAGGGGAGCAGCGTTCCCAGGAGAACGAATGTTTTGTCTTTGTTACTTATGTTGTCATTTGCATATCATTGAGAAAGACGGTACACGCTTTCTCCTGGGAACATTGCTCCCCTGTTTCAAGAATAAGGACCCTGGTATCAATGAAGCACTTCTACCACATTATTACCCTCTTCCAACAGTCGAAGACATTTTTTTAAAGTGACAAAACGCTACAATTTTTAGTATTATTGATCTTTTTTTCAAATTGAAGTCAGTGAAAAATCAAGAAAATATTTAGCAACTAGCTGTTGCCCGCGGCTTCGCACGCCCTATACAAAGGACCCCGCAATATTTAAATGGAAATTGGTTACCCGTGATATTTGGATGAAATTTACATATGTTATTGGGGATGCCGTAAGCAACATTTTTTACCATGGGCACAACCCTGTATATATGACAGGTGAGGCGTGATTAGCTGTCAAATATTGGAATCTTATATCCAAAAGCAGAGTAACTATGGCAGATTTTGATGAACAAAACATCTATTTCTACTAAGTCGACCAAGTTAAGTCGAAAAATGTCAACCATTTTGACACCTGTCAAAACCCTGCCAAACGGCAGCACTCATCTTTTCCAGTTTTCAATATTTTATGATGTCATCTGACATTTTTAACTTGTATGTAAATTCTGAATTCAAAAATTGAAAAAAAAAAAATGACAGAACTGTCAGAACCTGTCATTTGTTTTAGTAGAAAAAAATACTCTTATCTGGTTCTTTCTCGTTAAGGTAGTTTATTGGTGATAAAACATTGAAAAAAGTTCATGCACGTCACATTTTGACAGCTGTCAGAATCTGTCAATAGCTTTAATTCAAAAAAGAATCAAATCTAGCCTATTCAAAGTGGCCTAAAACATTCACTTCAAGCTTTACAATATCAAAATAAGAAGTATATCCACGATTTGGAGTTGTTGGAACATTTGCATTTGCAGTGTTTAGATCAAGAAGTTATCATTGAAAATATACCCAGATAATGACAATTCAATAGAATTCACAACACTGAAGAAATCATCGATTGTCAAGAACACAGTGCAAATACATACTGTTAGTTCTAATGAAGCTGTTTTGAAGGAATTTAATTTAGATAGTCAAGTAAGAAGAACGGAAAGGTGAAGAAGACTTTCGTATTTAGATGATTTTATTTAAAAAAAAAAGGAGAAATGTTAAGAAACAGTAGCAGAAGTACCAGGACATAACTGAAAGTAAGTTAAGTCGAGTTTTGATTCTTGTGTTTGTATTTTACTGTTGAATTTAATAAAACCTTTTCAAAAACAAATATTGTGGTAGTTAATCCGAACTCCAATAGTATCATTCCAGGCCCTTGCATGTCCCATGTTCAGCCCTCTATCAAAATGAGGTCATAGTTTGTGACACGAATTTTTCTTCATCTTTTTCTATACATCGCCAATAAATATGCAAAATCAATCTCATAATAATAATAACCAACATGCAATAATTCAAAAGGTTACGTTACTGATGCGTAGCTAATTGAACCGCGATGAGGTTCTTATGAGAAAGCCGTAATTATTAATAATCTCTGCAACGGCCAATTAAAGTCATTGTTAACACTATACGGAGAGTAATTAAAGCTCGATGGAAATATGCAAAAATTGTGCCCGATAAATATCCGCGATCTGATTACGCTTTAATTGAGTTTTTGGTGGTAATTTAATTGGAATGAGGACGGTTTTATTATAGGAGGTTTAATAAAGACATTATGTGAATGGGGAATTCTATTAAGTTATTCATCAAATACATTTTAGGATCGTGCTTAATTAAGTCACATTTTGGCTCGTTTTCTTGATAACAACTGAACCTTTTTTTTGAATACGTCACTCTCAAAATGAAATATAGCAATTTAATGTACTTTTTGTTCTCTGCCTTAAATATATATGTATATTTTTTTTCCTCCGCCTCTGTCGTTTTAATTCGCGATAGCCATCTCCTCCTCAGCCGCAGTCTAGAGATTTCTCGAAAGATATCGCCGTTATCAGGTCCGTAGAGACTGGGATGGAATAAGGGGGTGGGTGGGTTAGAGGGTGTTCCGTTCGGTCCGATGCACGTCGCTGATAAGACCTCGGGCTCAGCCCTTATCGGTGCTCATCAATCAACCGTCCCGATAAACAAACTCTACTGGCTGCGGGGTTTGTTTTCGGTTTCAAGGCTCGGTTCACGGGGGTTGATAAATGGTCTTTTAAAATGCTACATAGTTTAAAGTAAGTTCATATCCGGATTTATAATAGTAATTAATCTTATGTTTTCTTTTGCTTCGACAATAATAATTCGGGATTTATAGAATTTCTAGTATAGGATTCTGTGAAGGATCGAAAATAATTGTGTGTGGGTGTATTAAAAAAAAAGTCCATTCCAACCAACCCCGCCTTCGCCCCAAAAAATTATCGATATGATCTATGGGCCGGGGCATTGTTATAAAAACAGATAGGCATCGGCCAGAAAAGTTCAGGGACAGCCTGAAAAAAATATGACGGCCTAATAATGTATGTAATTAAATTAAGATTCGTATCGGTCATCTTTGGTTCAATTTATTACAAACGAAAGAAAAATAGCTTTCGGGGCTTTGTTTCTGAAAAAAAAAAACCGCACGCACCTAATCTCCGCTCCAAGCAACCCTACTCAGCTTCGAATCCAGACTAGAATTTTAATAAAACCATCAGCTCTTCTAAAACGTAATCATCTCGATGACAACCCTGTTAGATGGGTCCTGGCACTTTATATTTATTCATTAAACGACGTCAAGCCAATATTTTTCTTTTCAGTCGACAGTTGATTTTTGTTCTTTTTTTTTGACAATATTTCGACCCTTACGAAACTACGTGTTTGATGCCCTTAGCTGGAAGAGAGGGTGGGAGATAATAACAGCACATAATAGTTAACCTGTTGATGTTAGAGGGTGTTTATGAACCATTTGTATAGGGGTTGGGTGATTCTAGTCAATGTTATGGTGGAACTTTTATTTTCAATCATTGGATGATGCTCTATTATTGCAATTGAGCATTCGTTTGGACAAGAAGCATGTTTGAGGCCATAGCCAATTATACATTTACAAATTGTATTTTTAAGAAAGATGGAATTATATTTAATTTTTGAAGATTACTATTAGCTTTGAATCTCTTAAGGTCTCTACAACAAACTTTTGAGGTTAGATTCTTGTTTGTCGAGTATAGAGTTGGTTAAATCATCCATCACCATCGCGTCCTCAATAAACCCTTCTAGGCGTTGTTGGCACTCCGCATCGGACGTTTCAATCAGTCCCGTAACAAGGTACAAGCAACAAGGCATGTCGAACAACAAACATCCCGGCCCGGTATTGCACCGGTTGCGATACGCGGCAACGTTAATCAGATTACCGGTGATAAATTACCGGTTGGGCCCGGTCGCCGGTAATAGATATCGCGAAACGGACAAACTCACGAAGACGCCCACGCTTGTATACCATATACTTTTCGACGACCTGATAGCACGTCGTGTGTTTGCGTCTTATATCTTTGTATAAGTTCGTATGTAAAGTTACCCAGGATAATCTGAGAGTATTACAATAATATGTATGTTGACGAAGATGATTTTAGCATTAGGTGTACAATCTACTTCCTACAAAGTCATCATTGTCGTACCTCTGTCATTGACTCTTCTTGTCCTGATGGACGACCGGATGTAGATTCGATCGGAAACGTATGCCGTTCACAGGAAAATCGCAAAAGAGGCACGTGCAAACAGGGAACGTGGCCGGGTGGGCCTTACGCGGATCGGGTTACGTGATTCGGAAAGTTAATAGGGGACAAGTCTGGAGTGCGATACGGAAACGCTTCATTGTTCATCAGAGAAGAACATTCTCAAGTCAACGTTGTTTAAATGCATCCGGCATGATCTGATTTTTCAATGAGTGAAGTACTAACTACAATTATTACAACGTAAAAAAAACGAATTTTTTTTCTACATATTTAAACAAGATAAGAAACAGTTGCGTTGTTGTAAAATTCCTTCTAATGCGATTTTCATGTCATCCAAACGTTTATCGACCAAAATGGATATTGCTTACCGATAAGGTGACCATGTTGTACGTATTGCTTTTTAAACTGTTAATAATTACAGGTCTTATTTAAACAAACAGTTAAATTGACGCATTATTTGGAAAATATATTCTCAAATCCATACGAACATAATTAGTTGTCGTCGATTTTAGAGCTTCTAAAAACTGTTTTCAATTTGTTAAAGGCATTTAAGCGGGAAATAACAAGCCACCTACATGGGACGCGATAAAATCTCGAAAACCAGTCTGTACTGGGGCCCCGGATAATTATGGCTTTGAAATGTTAGAATAAACAAGGGTCTGAACTGACCCAACTATAAACAGTTCTTTCTCTTGGCTACTTTGATGGATTGGATTATCTCTTTTAAATAACCTTATAGAAGAAAATGTTCACTTTTGAAAATCTTGTAATTTTTCGTTTTGTTTTATTGGTGGGATCAAGAAATAGAGAAAGACATAGCAGATAAAAGGAAGAAATACCAACAGTATCTAATAAAAAAGTGTTTTCCGGGCTATAATGCCGTGGTCCATTAGTATTTCTACCTAACGTTTCGTCTACTGCTGCGATAGACATCTTCAGAGGCGGTGTGGTAGAGGACGAAGTGTTCTCTTCCGTGTTTATCCGATGACTGGATTGAATTCAGTCTCAACATTACTTCACTGAACTTCATGTTCCAACACTTCGGTGCGTTACGCAGTCCATACAATGCCCGGTTAAGTTTTAAATACTTTGAGTCGCTTCTCAGTCTCTCTGGCCTCTTGATATACTTTTAACTGTCCAAATGACCATTTAGGAACGCGGTTGGCACATCTATCTGGCTCAGTACCCAGTCTTTTTGCACTGACACTGAAATTAAAAGTCTAATTGTAGGAAATCTGCACACTGGTGCATAAATAAACTCTTCGCCCTCTTGTGGTACCTGAAAACCCCTTGCTACAAGTCTTGCTTTCTTCGTGCCGTCCTCTTTCACCTTAAAAATCCATTTCGTATTAATTGCTTTTCCTTCAGGTTATTCGGTTGGCGTCCAGGTATGTAATTTTTCATGAGATTTCAACTCATTGTTTATTGCTTATAGCCACTCTTCAGATTCACTGGCTTCTTGATATGTCTTTGGCTCTCTGAGAGTAAACAATATGCCACATCAGCTCATAATCATCCAGGTTTTTAGGCTTTCTTGTATTTATTCTAGATCTAGTTACTGTACAATCTCTCGCTGGTATATATTCAGGATCACTTGAGCTTCCACTGCTTTCATCTAAACTTTCATATTCTATATCTTCATCTATCGCAATTTGTCTCTCTTCTTGAGTATTCTCTGTCTCATTCGATTTTCTATATTCTTCTACTGTTATAGGTATATAATTATTTTCCTGTTTCTCTACATTCTTGAATTCCATAATAGACTCATCAAACCTAACATCTCTTGATCGAATGTTTCTTTCTTCTGTAAGTGACCATATTCTGAAGCCTCCTCCACAATATCCCATCATCACTGCTTTTATTGCTTTTGGATTTATCTTGTTTCTTTTTGGCAACACTATATACCATGCTCGACAACCAAAAATTCTTAATTTGGTCAAATCATTTCTTTCTTGCCAGATCTGTGATGTTGTCGTTGCTTTTGGTAGAACTGATGTCGGGGTTCTGTTGAGTTCATATGCAAAACACTTCACAGCTTCTCTCCATAGTGATTTTGGAATGCCAGAATCAATTATTTTTGTTCTTATCATATTTAACAAAGTTCTGTTCATCCTTTCAGATTTACCGTTCATCTGAGGACTGTAGGCCATTGTATATTCTAATTCAATTTCCTTTTGTCTGCAAAAATCTTTAAAACTTCTTGATGTAAGCTCTCCTCCATTATCTAGTCTGAAACGTTTCACTCTTACATTATGCTGTGTCTCTAACTCGAGTATATAATGTCTCAGATTTCCTTCTGCTTCATGTTTATTCTCAAGTAACTTCACAATAACAAAATGCGAGTAATCATCAAGAATCACTTGAAAATATCTTTCTCCATTTACTGTGTTAGGTGTCACAGGTCCACATAGATCACTATGAATCAATTCACCTATGGCTGTTGTACGTATCTCATTGGTTACAAATGGAGAACGTGTGGCTTTCCCTTCAACACAAGTTGAACAGATTCTGTCTGAAGTTTTCAAACCTAGCTGTGACAGAACATCTTTACTTGCATGCCGAAGTCTTCTGTGCCATATATCATCATCTATGGTTAGATTACATTCTTCTTTTGCCCTATCAATGCTATCTAGCGTAAGTATATACAATCCGTTTCTATTCTGGCACGTCAAAGCAAAATTTTTACCTCTAATTGTAGTTTGCTTTTTTTCCACTAACATCTGGTGTCCTCTAGATGTTATTTTTGATGCTGACATCAAGTTATGCTTTATTTTTGGTACAATCAAAGCCTCAATATAAACAGTTTGCCCTTGACAACTTGCTTTTAACTTTCCCACCTTGTTTGTCTTAAAAACTTCTCCGTTGGCAATCTTTACTGATACATCCTGTGGTAAGTTTTTTACATCATGCATATACTGTTCCAATTTCTCTTGAAAAAAATGGTTACTTGCACCTGAATCCAATATAAAAGTTACTTTACCCTCAGGTACAATATTACATACATTTGCTGCATACAGCACAACCTGATTGTCAACAACATTAGCCTCTTACTTATTATAATATCCACTTGCTCCTTGGTTGAAACTTCCACCTCTATGTCCTCTGGAATTATGTACTATTCCTCTAAACCCGCCTCTATAATTGCCTCGGTAGTTATGCCTCTTATATTGTTAGACCACATATTTCGTTTTGGACACTATGCTTTAAAGTGATTTTTATCACCACATATGAAACAGCCTTTGCTAGTTGTAGCCTTAAAACTAACTTCATTCTCCTGACCCCCATTTTCAGCTCTTGAATTTAACTTTATCTCTTCGTTTAAAAGTCTGGCCTTGACACAATCAATTTTTACGTCACTTACGGTTTCTAAAGCAGTAATAACTGCGTCGAATTTCGAAAGTAACGACAGCAATAAATGACAAACTCTATCACGTTCATCTATGTTTGAATCTTTGTCTTTGAGCTCTCTTGTTATTGTGTCGAAATTTAGGAAATGGTCTTCCAACTTCTCATTCATACCTGAATCCAAGTAATTTTCTCCAAAGTGAATTCGTGAATGCATTAGTTCTCACAAAAACATCGTTCAAAGCAGAAAGCTGTTCCTTTGCAGTTTTGCAATCTTTGATGATGTCCAGATGTTTGTCCGAAACACTTTGCACAATCACTGACTGTGCCTTAGTATCTAGTCGTAAAAACTTAATTTTTCTCCACATTTGTTGCTCCTGCTAGTGGTGGATCATTCAGAGCTTCAGAGCATTGTTCCCTTTTCAACAGAGTGACTATACGGAAATGCCAATTATTAAAATTAGATGCTTCCAGAATAGGTACTGCTAAACTATTAAACGCAGCCATTTTTCACAACTAGAATTTTCGTTCAGAATGCTGAAACTTTTCGAAGACTTATTTTTGGCACTTATCTTTTCCGGACTCAAGAGTGCTCACTGGAACTAACTGAAGTCTGGGCCCATAACCTTTTAAAGGTGAATAACACTTCTCGGGCCAAAGAATTGTAACAACACTTTGTTGGCAATCTGCTTTATTATTTTAACATTCAACAACACGTTGACAGACTGACAATCAACAAAAACTAACTGGTCTACAAAAGTCAAAAACAACACAGGTACAAGGTAAAAGAATTCTACAGATACAATGAGCATCAAAACTTATATGCAACAACAGTAGATGATACAGAGGACAAACAGCTGATTTGGTTCGGACATGTACAAAGAATGGCAGATACAAGAATACCCAAGATTATTGAGTGGAAGCCAGGGGGAAGAACAAGACGTTGAAGAAGTGGAGTACACGAAGAAATGAGAGACAGAGGCTTAAAGGAGGATGCCTGGATTGACAGAGATGGTTAGAGATCGGGAATCGGAAGACGTAGAATGTTATAAACCGATAATTATATATATATATGATTTGAATTTTTAGTATGTTTTGCATTCAAGCCTCAAAAATATCGCCTCGAAATCTCATATTTGCGCTTCGAATAGTTTTTGAGCAAATGGTCAAAATGTGGAAACATGTCATAATATACTTAATGTCCGAAAATTATATTGCCTGAAGATATATAGTCAATAAATTGATATTGATGGATTTCGATTGCTTATACACTAAAAATTGCTAATAATGTTGTGGCTTTAGCTGACGAGTGTTTCCATTAAAATCATCAATTCAAAGAATAGTTAAATTTACTTCAGCATACTGCTGATTTTCTAACAAGAATTTTATATTTAATACTTGATACTTTCAAGTCTCAGCTCTCCCAGCTAGAACAAACCGAGTTTCCGAGACGTGCGGTTGACGATATTATTTTGAGAATTGAACTGCATGGTTTCTGTGATGCCAGTCAGGTCAGCAACTCTTCAGTCATCAATTTTCATATTTTACAAACTTCTGGAGCCATCAACACGTCTTTGATGTGTGCCAAATGCAAAGTCAGTCCCCTAAAGATTCAGTCCATTTAATCAATTTCGATGAAGTCATTACGTGGTCCAACTCACAAGTTACTCTCACTTGGCTCCGTTCCTCTCCTCACCGATGGAAGACATTCATTGCCAACCCAGTTAGTCACGTGCAGGAGATTATTCCCATTTTCCATCTGCAGACAACCCTGAAGACTGCGCAAATCGCGGACTGTTTCCGGCGCAACTTCTCGACCAAGGCATCTGGTGGTCCGGTCCAAGCTTTTTTCTACAGTCGTCTAATTCCTGGCCGCCACAACCAACGCTTGACAACCTGGCCGAAGCATCTAGGGAAAAAAACTGGAAACACTGGATGAAAACCGAGTTTCCTTTCTTCTCCATCGATTTTCTTGATCGTTCTTTCTAAATACTTCTAAACACTACCTTGATAAGATGGCCTTCAGGGTCTACTGCTTTTGCTATACCAGCAGCACCCCCACTTAACGCACCTAAGGCATAAATCCAGCAAATAAGTAATGAAATATGTTTGGTTGTTTTTACATCTAAATTTTTAATTATTGATAAACTAGGTAAAATCTGTTTTTTTTTTAAAGATAAAAGTCAAAATGACATTATGTTGGCAATACAATGTAAAATTGTCAATCTTTCAAATTTTTAATGAAGAAAAGGCTTGTGTTGCCAACAAAGTTACTAAATTTTTGACTTGGGGAATTATCTTTAAAAAAAAACAGACTTTAGGTAGATAAAGTAGATCTACCTAGGATTAAATGTATGGCGATGAAAGAAAAGGGAGATTTTTTTCTATTCTAGGCTCTTGAATCTTAAACTTTCTTTTTGTCAGTCAAACAGCCATCAGAGCGTTATGCTCACCAACAATAAGCTCTAAGATGGCTTGGGAATACCTGGACAAGCTGAACAAACTATCTCTGCAGTGGATACCGGGACACCTAGGGATCAAAGACAATGAATTAGCGGACCAACTGACACAATTGGGAGCACAAACTCCGCTTTCAGGAGCAGAGTCTTTCTGTGGCATAGGGTCGTACTCTTAGAAGGAAGCGTTCGGAAAGAAAGAGCGAACCGAATGGATCAGCCTCTGGGAACAACTTCCAGCATTAAGGCAAAGATGTTGGGCCTTATCGCCAAGGAAGATCAAAAGACTCTATAGAACCATCCATCCTACTTGCTTGCGTAAAAGCTGGATGAAGTGCTTTGAGTCAGAATCGTATAATCATATAACATCTATTACTATTAATTGAAACGTTTATTTCGTTTTAACAACATGTCTGGGGCCCCTAACCCCTGACGTTAGAAAACCAAAATCATTTTGACAATATAAAGCGTTAAATTTAGTGTGAGAAAAGAACGTTATCGGTACAGTAAATAGATGGGATCATTTCCGCGCATTCGACAGGTTCGTCAATGTCTGCGCCGTCATTGTGCCGGGCCTTATCGTCATTTCGTCGGCGGCGTCGTCGGGAAATTTGCCTGATTGACGTGAAAAAAGCGACGATACAAACACCTTCGGGGAAGCTTTTTTTTTGCTGGAAATTCCTCGTTTGACATATCGGATTTGTGGATTTATGCGATGAAACCATTCTGTGCGCTATCTGCCGTATTAAAATAAAAATCTTGACATGTCTCCGGTCATCCTCGTCACATCAACTGTATAATGGAATAAAGTTTTTGTTTAATATGGATGTATACAGAGGGTTGCTTTATTAAGATCGATATCGATCTGGAATGAATAACACTGACTCGTTAACGGGGTGTACAAAAACTGTTGCACCAACCGAAAGCATTTCTCGGTAAACGTTTCGTTCAAAATCGAATGGTGCAGTCGGTTCGGGTCCGATGATCCTTCACACAGATCCACACGTAACGGTCGAGTTTGCGGCGGGCCCACTCTCTTGTCCTGATCTTTATCGGAACGAGTCAGAAAAACAAACAAAAAAACGCGGACCCACACGGAGAAAACGACGCGAAGTACTCGCGAACTCGGACACTTGCGACAGACGCTTTTTTTCTAACGATAGCGATAAATTTTAAATTTATATTCGGATCTAAATAAATGCCCTGCTTTAGCTTAGGTACTTTTTTTCATGAAATACATCGCCCCATGAATGAACACCTCTATGGCACTCGATTAACATGAGTGGGACAAGTTGTTCGAAGGTGTCTGTGGATGGATGCGGTTGTAGTGTTCGGGAAAGACGTGCTTTGGAAGCTGGTTTCACAAACTTGCACTTCTCCATAAAAATGAATCCCCATATGGAAAATGTTCTAGGCGTTTACATGTTCACTCGATGATCATGAGCCACGTCTGCCTATCGAGTAGTTCTTGTATGTATGGAATCATTTCTGACAGTTCAGCATTTACCCTGGTAGTATCGGTAAAACAGAGTCAGTTCCACCATTATACTAAAATGTCCAAACTCCCTGTCAACTCATCTCCTATCAGACGAATGGCTGTCTTCTAGATCGAATCACGCAGTTTCAAGGTTCAGAACTCCAACAACCACGCGGAAAAATATAGGGGCAAAGTAAGCTCAGACGCGGTAAGGCTTGGCTTCAGTTATTAGAATGGTCGATTTAAAGGAAGACACCAGTGTGCTATAAATTGGATTAGAGGTTCTACCTAGCAGATTGTTGATATAGGAAGATGGTGCGGAACAGAATGCATCCCTGGGGAACCCCGGAATAGGTTTCGAACCTCTCTGAGATATATCCATCTATTGCGACTTGAATAGATCGGTCTTTGAGAAAGCTGCTGAGCCATCTAACGAGAGTCGGTGGAAAGCCATAAGGGCCCAGTTTGTTAAGGAGGTTTTCACGCCACTCCCTGTCGAATGCCTCTGAAATGTCCAGGACATGCATACCATGTTTGTCGATAGCCTCGGTCTACACATAGGCCAACAGATTACATACAAAATAAGAAGATGAAATCAATTTTTCTCTGCTAAGGTGTGAAAAATCCGTATCGACAAAACAAAGTATGTTCCAAAACTTGTTATGATAACATAATCAAAATAAGTGACCAGTTCTTGATCAAATTCTTAGAGTCAACATTGATCAAGAGTCCAACATATTGGTGGTCGAATAATTTCAATTCACCGGTGTGGTGGGTGAAGCGATACCGGACCAAAGACAAGACTTGTCACCTCGACTTTTAACGAGAAATCGAACCAATCGATCGAACTATAGGTATAAGAAGAGTTTGTCCGTTGTCCGAATAATCGATCGATAAAGTTCGACTTCGTTAACTCGCGCCCCAGTAATTAATTACTGTAAGAATTTAATTGGCGCAGGCGTGACAAACGTAATTTATGGGTCGATGGTTTATTTATGGCGAATGCAAATGACCATTGTGCCTATACATCTTATCGGTCTTGGGTTAATACCAATAATTTCAAATGCAATAATGGCTATAAAATAAATATTAAATGAAGTAGAAAATACTTCCTGGCAAACAATCACGCGTCCATCGTACAGGTTAGGCGCATAGACGCATTCCATCAGTTCTCTCGATCGTAACAAAACTAAACTTGGCATCGAGAGAATTTTTTAAAATATTTATTGTATACCACGCATTAGTGAGTTTCTACCATATGCCTCCAACTTCCTAGTTGATAATATGCTCTAAATTTCCAGTAAAAATACACAAAACCCTTATCTTCGGACGAAATGTTATATTAGGTTTAGGACGCGTCACAAGTCGTGCGGAAAAACGATAGCGAAGGGTTCGAACTTTTCGCACTTATCTGGACGCACGCATACCAAATTTTGTTTATCTTTTTGAGTGCCTCAAATATTATGCTTTCGAGCCGTGATATATTATAGTTGATGGAAAGGATAGATAATCGACCTGGTGAATTACAGTAAAAAGAAACATTATTCACAGCAGTTCTTAGAAGAAGTAATGTATAAATTTCATATTATTTTTTTCAATTTCTCTTACGAGCATGTGTAACAGAAGTACTACTATTCCGCAACAATGCATAAGATGAATTTTTATAGTTATAGCTAATCCCATCACATTTGAAGCCAAAACCATCTCAGGTATCTGGAAAATAGATTTTGGCGTAGATTCATGGCTTCTCAAGCCTTACAACAGGAAGAGTTATGACAACAACTTTCCATTTCATGTACAGGGTGTTGCAATATGACTTCATGTTGAATTCCATTCGCAAGGTTTCTGAGAACCGGACAAGAATATGTCTGTTCTGTCTCCAAGTCAGTGGCGCTAAAAAATATCGCGCCCCTACTTTTTGAGCTAGGGCATAGTTTGCACGCACTAGACTCTCTAGGCCTCTTTGATCCAACTGAACTGGTTGTTGGACCAGTTCCTGATCTTTTCACCAGACAGGAAGTAACTCCAAGTGCAGGCTCTGGCCCAATAAAGGCAGTGTTGCTAGTTTCACGGGCAGCTGGTTCGCCTTTTCGTTGTCGTTTATGCCCGAGAACTGGCAACCAGCTTTTGTTGAGGTTCATGCTCTCTTCTTTTCTGTTGAAGTTGTTGTGGTGTTTCTGTATCTCTATGGGTTCTCTGTGGAGTCTGTTATAAAAATGTTTGGTTCTGTTCAATGCTTGAGTCTGGTCGAAACGACATGGTCTGTTTGTGTAAGCACGTATTCGGCGATTGCTGATTTATCTTTTTGTCCCTACTGACAGTTTCTTTTGTGCTCTTTGACCCTGGTGTTGATAGAGCGTTTGGTTGTTCCTACATAGACAGATCCACAAGAGCAGGGAATTCTATAGACGCCAGCCGTTTCAAGAGGAGCCCTAGGATCCTTGGCCGATCTTAGATTTTGTTGAATTGTTCTTGTGGGCTTGTGGATAGGCTTAACGTTGTGTCTTTGTAGCGTAGCGTTCGTCCTATGCGATCTGTGACATTTTTGATATAGGAAAGAAAGGCTCTCCCTGCCACCTGTGCTGGTTCCTTGTTATTTGTGCGCTGTTGCTTCGGTCTTATGGCTCTATTTATTTCCTGCTTGGAGTACTCATTTCCTTCAAGTGCTGATTTTAGGTATTGCATCTCGTCCTGAAGGTGTCTCGGTTCAAAAATCCGGATTGCCCTGTCAGATAGAGTTTTAATGACACTTCTCTTGCGCTAGGATTGTGATTAGATTCCTTGTTGAGGTATCTGTCCGTATGCGTCGGTTTCCTATATACTCTGTGTCCCAGTTTACCTGAGGGAAATCTTTCTAAGAGGGCGTTAAGGAATGCAATTTTGTTGTCCTTCTCAACTTCTATCGTAAACTATATTCTGGGTTCTATTGAGTTTAGATGATTAAGGAAGTTTTCGAGCTCTGCCTCTCCATGGTTCCAAACAACAAATGTGTCATCTACATAGCGAAACCAACAAGTATTTGTTCGAAGTGTTCCATGTTGAAGTCGGCGATAACCGGGCCCATTGCGATTCTATCTGTCTGCTCAAAGAATTCATTTTGCCATTGAAAGTACGTGGTCGTCAGACAGTGGTGAAATAAAATGTTGATTTCCCCCTAAAGCCTGATTCACTGGTACCTTAGTAAACAATGAGACATCAAAACTAACCAAAATGTCGTTTGGTAGTAGAGTGATATCACTGATCTTTTTGATGAAATGAGTTGAGTCTTTAACATAAGAGCTGGATTGGCCAATCCGTGGCTGAAAGAGCGTGGTGAGGTATTTGGCTATGTATGTGGGCGAATCTATTGCACTTACAATGGGCCTGAGTGGGTTGCCTGTTTTGTGAATCTCAGGAATCCTATATATTATAGGTGGTAAGGCCCGAGATTTGATGAGTTTCCTTATGTTTTTCGGGTCCAACGGTAGTGCTCGGACGAGTTGATTAGTTTTTCACAATATAGAAGCAGTGGGATTGCATTTCAGCTTGCTGTAGGTGGAAGGGTCTAGCACTTCGGAAATTTTTGATTCATAGTCAGTCACGTTCATGATTACCGTTGTGTTTCCTTTATCCGCAGGTGGGACTAGTATGTTCTTATCTGTATTCAGGCTGCGAATAGCTTTCCTTTCCTCGTATGTCAGGTTGCACTTTGGAGGTTTCGCAAGTCGTAGAATCCTAGATGTTTCATTGCGTATTTCCTACGCAGTGGTTTGACGTAATGTGCGTATGCTGGCTTCCACATTTGCTATGATGTCTTCGAATGGCAGGTGTTTCCGTGTTATTGCAAAACTGCCTCCTTTTCTTAGAACTCTGGTTTCGTAATCCAGTCAGAACGCGTTGGGTCAGGTTGACAACTGTGCGATCATTGTTTGTGGGTTTCGCAGTGTTCAATGGTTCCAAGGACTCTAATTTGTTTACCAGTTTCTTGGTTGTTTTCGCTAGTGTGGCTTCCATCACGTCATACGTCATTCGGTCAATTTTATTCCAGTTACTCCAGTGCATGCTCTTGGATAACCTTTGGTTTATCAATAGAAGATCTTTGTCCATAGCTGCTGGTTTGGTGAATCCCGGAGCAAGACTCGTTCCACTCGTTCAAAAATTCTGTTAGATTGGAAGAAATTAAAAATTCTTCGTATCTTCAGGAATTTCGGAACGACTTTCGAGTCTCTGCATCCTTGGAGAAAAGCAAGGGAGCCTAAAGAATGCGCCTTTTTCTTGCGTAAGAAACAAAGTTTACAGTGAAAGTAAATCTTCTTTACGCAACAGCGTCATTTATTGATCATTTTATAAATTTTATTTTGAAACCTTAATCTGATTGAATTAGGATTTACCATTGTTGCGTTTATAATACAATTATTCATTAACTGATTGATTCCGTTGAAAGTAACAAAATTGTGAAACTAGTGGGCGGAATCGTGATTTAGGCTTGTGCGTGCCATTTATTTGTATATTGTTCAAATTTAATAGTTTATTGAATTTGTCCCCCTAACGTTTCATAATCGAAACTGCTTCGCAGATGATTCTCATTGGATTTTTTCAGAGATTCAAGATTTCCGTTTAATTGCAAGCAAAAAATCCGTCTCGTGACTAAGAGCGTGTATTTCTCGTTCTATCTACGAACGAATTCGCATTTAACCGGCATTTGGTCGCTATCTTTTATCTTAAAACACGACGACCAGGAGAGGCCAATTTCTGTGAAACCGTAATCAAAACTAACTTATATAGCACCTATAG
Source organism: Ceutorhynchus assimilis (assembly GCA_917834065.1). Lineage (NCBI taxonomy): Eukaryota > Metazoa > Arthropoda > Insecta > Coleoptera > Curculionidae > Ceutorhynchus > Ceutorhynchus assimilis. Next base: position 16,194,189 of record OU892281.1, read on the forward strand.
ATTTTCAATAGAAGACAATTATTTTGTTATACAAAAATCCCATTAGACACACTTTTCTGGTATCAGGATGGGTGGCGGACTCTACCGCCCAACTACCCCATTTCCAAGGTAAAATGAAGCGATAAGCGCCCCCGATAAGGCCCGCCTCGGGGATCTTAGATAAGGGTTAATGCGAAATGTCGCGCACACGTTTCTATGGGTGTATAGCGAGCGAAAAAAAAAAGCGCTTTAGTTTAATTAAAAATTGAAATTGGAACACTCCAATCGTGAAACTAAATGGCACGTTTTATCGGTAATTATGAGTGCTATGTTGATAAGGGGAACATGCGAACCAAAAAATAATTTTGATATAGAGTACACTGACTGACTCCACGTGTGGAAGAAGTTGACATGCCACTTTAACCTTCTAGAGAAACAAAACAGTGTCCTCGTTAAAGACCAAGGCGCTGGACACTGGACACAAGCCATGCTATCCAGCAAAACTCTGACCCTCTGAAAGTTGCCTGAAGCATTCTGCAAGTCAACTGGAGTGCTGGAAAGATCTCGTCCACTCCCGGCGATTTGAGAATGTACGTATTGTAATATATTATGATATAATATGTTTTTCCGATTTTGTATGATAATTGTGTTGAATCTTGACAAACATCTTGACATTGGTTATCTTTTGATCTTCTTTATCATCAAACATTGTAATAAATAATAATTTACTTTGAAAGCGTTGATTTTGATAAGACTGTGGTTATATTTAGGTACATAAGCTTTCGCAAAATATTTATTCAACGTGTTAAAATTCGCAAATCCTTCAACTGCTAACAACTATTTCAGTTCAACATGCAGTTGTTTCGCGTGAAGATGCTTTCTAGTTTCCAAAAACAATGCATGTTGTCGGAATAATTTACAAAATGCTCGAGTTGAATTGGCTTTATTTGGAAGACTTTGAATTCGATAAAAGAAGGAGGCAAAGTTGAAGGTGACAATGGAATTTCTTACCCTTGTATAATAACGTTTTGGACATTAACAAACGTACATTTTCCTAAATGAGGGATAAAAAGAAAGTGACAAGTGTTGCGGTTTTTCATCAATTGATACACTACTTGTATCCGCCAAAAAAACGATTCAAAATTATTGGTAAGTTTTATTTAATGTATACAGAATCCCCAAAAATGATTTATTTATGTAATCTATTCTACATTTGCAAAAACGTACAATTCAGATTACCTTTTAATGATGTGCCATTAGCAAACCTTGGCCCTTCTCCCTTAACTTTCACACGCGGATGTTTCGTTTTGGGTTTTTGCTCCTCTCTCTCTCTCTGACGTTAAATAAGGTTTTTATCGCCACCACGTGTGTGTATATATGTGGGCTTAATGATGTTCCAGATAAAATGTAATTTTGTGTGTTTGCGATTCTAGGGGTCATTAATCATAATGTGCAATCGCGGGTTTTGCGGTTTTGTTATATGAAAAGTTTTCAATTTTATTTGAATGGAAGTTGATGATTATTGCAAACGCGTTCGAGATTGTTATCAGCCAAAAAATAAAATCTTGAGCTAACGCGTTGATGTAATAACCTTCAAATTTGTGCGAACCATTCCTTAAACTCCTCCAAATTCCTTACAAATTCTTCCAAAATCGTCAGAAATTTCTCTCAATTCCTTACAGTTTTGGCAAAGAATTCCTAGGTGAACGATCAGAAGGAAATTTTAATTTTTTCCCAAATTGCAATCTTTTCTCTAACCACTTGAAAAATTTCAATCCAATACCTGCAACATTTTCTACAAAAAAATAAAATAAAACGTCCCTCAAACTTCAATGTAATTTTTCGAAATCTTGATTTCTTCTAAAATGACATCAAAACTTTGTTAAATTCAATCCGCTCTTAACGTAATTAAGTTTGAATTGAAGCCAATTAAATCCTCTACAAATTCTTAGTGAATAATTTTAAGGCAGCTTCAATAGTTTTTAGCTGTGAACATGGCCGGATTAAGCTTTTATGGGGCCCGGGGCTAGAAAAGTTTTAAGGGGCCCTTTAGCCCCTTTATAAATTGAGTGTAGAAAAATATATTATATAAAAAAAACTACATATATTCCTGATATAACAGAAGACATAGCAGTGTCTACATGTTTTACAAAAATAAGTCAATTTTTTTTTTCTACTACCATGCTTAAAGTACTCACTTTATGCACTATTCAGAAGAAGTAAAATTTGAGTTCACGCACTAGTGCTTAAAGTAATTCACTTCATACCCTAGTGCGTAAGGTAATGTCAATGACAGATGTCAACACTGTCGTCAATTTAGTATTTTTCTGGTAAATTACTTCACGCACTGCAAATACTTTAACCACTAGCACAGAATATATAGGTTCTGTGGCACTAGTACGTAAAGTTTTTGTCTAAATTTATTTTTTCACACATATTATGTTATTGGTTGTAGAAAAAATATTGTATGCAGTACGTGTGTAAAGCACCTTTTTTCAGTCATGTGATGTCATGAGTCGTCAAAATTCACATTCGTGAAAAAAGGTTCACTTTACACACTTGTTGCATAAACAGCTATTTTAGTCTGACACCATAAATTCTGGAAATAAGAGTGTTCCAGGGAATTTTCCAGGTAGCGGAAGAGGAACCTATGAACCTGTAACAATTATCTGATGCATGCTTGCAGAATGAAGTAGGACAACCGCTAGGTGTCGCTACAACCGGTCATGCCACTGTGTTTGAAAAGGTTTTTTGTTAAAAATAGGTTGAATTGTTCGGCTGAAACTTTGCAAAACATGACGCGAAAGACTAGTGCAGAGGCGGCGCGTGCCTTCAAAAAGTGGGGGGACTAAAAAAGGCCACCGAAGGCGAATTTTTTTTTCGGGTGCCACGCCCAACAACGATTATTTTGAGCTTTCAAAACAAAGGACCTCGCACCAACCTTATGGAAAATGGCTTTCTGTCAAATTGGCTGATTTTTTGAAACTGGGTAGATATCGATATTCTGATTAAAAGTTATCATTGCGCAAAAATGATTCCATGGCATTATGGTAACGCATGTAGTTTCTGCTTAATAGGTAGGTGCTCACCGCTATCAATCTACAGGGTCCCAACTATTTCATAGGGACAGCATTGCTATCTTGGGAATGGTTAAAGTTACGAGGGCGTTTAAATTATAAAAAAGTTGCCATTTTTGAAAAATATTAAAAATATATTTTCGTTGTTGCCAAATATATATTAGTTTCGCAAATACACGGTGATTTATGAAAATCAGCAAAAACAATTTTCAGAAAATATTTTAAAAACTATTGACATACTGACATAGTTTAAATTCAAAAGTACATATTATATTTTTTTCCGCTCTACAACATGGTACACTAATATTTTTCATACGATGTTTCGTTTCCGATATACCATCATCAAGTTCATTTTTTTAAATAGCGACTTGGATTTTTGGGCATCCTAATACCGAAACTGTATTTAATTGTTCAAGAAAATTTCAAAAAAAAACTTGAATTCTTAATTTAATGCCGCTATCTTACAAAGAATGTGGTAACGCGAACGTCAAATCAGTTTTTTTAAATAAAGTCAGGAAAAAATAGAAACTATTCGACGACTTCATGTTTTTGGCTAAATAATCAACTTACATTTAAATCTGATAGGCCATCAAATAAAAACAAAAAACTACGTTAAATATTAGAAACAGCAAAAATTTGACAGTTTGACATCAGTATTTGAATTATTTAAAACTGATATCTTTTAAGATTATTTGCTAGCCGAAAGTTGAAAAAGATGGTGCGCTATAATGATAGTGAAAAAAAAAGAGATGTACGATGTTTACATCAGATGTTATAGGAATGTTGACAATGCAGTTCTAGAATATGCTAGATTGTATCCCGATAAAAATGCGCCATCGCGAAAAACCTTTTACAGAGTTTCACAAAATTTGACAGAATTAGGAAGTGTGTCAAAGAAAAGAAGGAAATATCATGCGAGAAATACAGACAATGAAATCAATGTATTGGCACAGGTAAACATCAATCCCGAATTGTGTTCATCCTTAATTGCTAACGAATGTGGGATAACCGCATCGGGTGTCCAGAAAATTCTTAAGAAACACAAATTTCATGGTTATAAGTTTCAACCAGTTCAAAGACTTCATCCTGATGGGGATTCTGAGCGTAGGCTTACATTTTGTAATTGGTACCATGGAATGTTAAATGCAAACCAATTGTTTCAAAGTTCTATTTTATGGACAGATGAAACAACATTTACAAATAGTGGCATTTTTAACCGAAAAAATAAACATTATTATGCAAAAAATAATCCTCATCTAAAGCAGCAAACCAGACCTCAAATTAGGTATAGTATTAATATTTGGTGTGGGATTATTGGAAAAAAGATGATTGGTCCCAAAATCATCCAGGGAAATTTAAATGGCATAGCATACAAAAACTTGTTAACAGCAGTAATAGAAGAAATGCCTTTAGTAACCTTGCGACAGATTCGATGGCTTATGCAAGATGGATGTGCCGCTCACAATTCTGCAGTTGCACGAGATTTTTTGGACGAAAATTTTCAAAATTCGTGGATTGGCACCAATGGTCCTGTAAGATGGCCTCCTCGTTCGCCATGCGTCAATCCGTTAGATTACTTTTTGTAGGGATTTTCGAAAAATAAGGTTTACTACCATGAAATTACTAGTATTGAGGACCTCAGGCAAAGAATAACTTTGGCTTTTAGAGACTTAACACCCGAATTTTCATCGAGTACAGTAGAACAGCTGGCATTAAGAACCCAGAAGTGTATAGAAAAAAATGGCGAACACCTCGAACAAGATTTATAAATAATAATTTCTTTATCGAAGATCCGTTCTACATTTTTACTTCAATGTTCAGTGTTTTGTATTAGGTTCCTATTCATAATTGCCAATTATGTTTGTGTCTTGTTTTGTGAATACCAATCGTTTCTATTTTTTTCCCCCATCAGATACTAAATTTAATTATTTTTTTCTTCAACTTTCAAAAAATTATGATATTGGCACACTAATGACAATTTACGAAGTGACACTTTTTATCCCAGGTATAGCCTTGTACTCATAACTGCGAAATTCGCACTTTTTGACATTGCTTCGACAATTTGACGTTTTTTGCGTGCATCAAACGTCAAATTGTCGAATCAATGTCAAAAAAGTGCGAATTTCGCAGTTATGAGTAGTAGGCTTAAGGGTTTGTTACCGTTCCTATGACGCCGTGCGCGAAATGCTTCTTCAGTGTGCGAAATGCCTAGTTCGCACACTGGCTCAGATATTTTGTTACCTGACAAGAAACCAAAAATAATTAAAATTCACCTGCCTTTGATTGTAAATACAATTTTAGCTTGGAATGAATGATATTTAAATGGAGTTGTAGAAAAAATATTGTTTGCAACTCGTGCGCGAAATACTCTGGTGATCTCGACTATTTTTTTGACTCGGCTGAAAGTAGCATTTCGCGCACTAGATACAAAAATAACTATTTTAACACTGCATTTAATTTTAATTTGTAGTCATAATCATGCATATGAGGCAATTTAATTTTAATAAACACCTTGATTAGTTTACTTATTTAGCCAAAAACATGAAGTTTTTATTTTTTCCTGACTTTATTCAAATTTTCTTGAAAAATTAAATACAGTTTCGGTTTTAGGATGCTTAAAGATGACAAAAACGCAAAGAGTACATGAAAATACAAGTTTCATAAGACGTCATTTTATCGCACGAGCCCTATATAGGGCGAGTGCGATAAAATGTCTTACGAAATGAATATTTTATACTATTTTTTATATTTTGGTATTGTTTAATTAAGAAAAACAAATTTTTCTTGGACATTTTATTCTCATATTTCCTGATTTCATATGTTTAGGTTGGTAACACTACTTGCCAAATATAGAAATCTTCTATTATAAAATTGCGAATGACAGTTCGATGGCCATCAGTCAGCCAGTGTTACCAACCTCCGATAAGTAAAAAAGGAGTGTCACAAAGAGCTTCTTTTCGAAACTGCTTTTAGTGTCGAAAAGACTTCGATATGACACCAAAATAGAAAAAAAAATCCAGGTCGCTATTTAAAAAAATGAACTTGTTGATGGTATATCGGAAATGAAACCTCGTATGAAAAATATTAGTACACCATGTTGTAGAGCGATAACGAATATAATACTTTTGAATTTAAATTATGTCAGTAAAATCAATAGTTTTTAAAATATTTGAGAAAAATGTTTTTGCTAATTTACATAAAAATGCGAAACTAATAGAAATTTGGCAACAACGAAAATATATTTTTAATATTCTTCAAAAATGGCAACTTTTTTCTAATTAAAACGCCCTCGTAATTTTAACGATTCCCGAGATAGCAATGCTGTCCCTATGAAATAGTTGGGACCCTGTATATAATGATTTACTCAAAAACTGTAAATGTGGAATCATTTTTGCGCAATGATAACTTTTAATCAGAATATCGCAATCTAGCCAATTTCAAAGATTAGCCAATTTGACAGAAAGCCATTTTCCATAAGGTTTGTGCGGTTGTTTTTCAAATTTCACAAGGGAATTTCTCGGAAACTATTTTGGAAGAAACACAAGTGGACGTTTATTTTTTCCCGGTGACTCTGTGACTGTAGCTGTCAAGAAAATCTATTTTTTTTTGAAATCATGAGAAAAAAATTTCATGTATTACAAAAAAAGTGGGGGGGCTCGAGCCTCCCCGTGTCCCCCGATGCGCCGCCACTGGACTAGTGCATTTAATATTTACTGTTTGCCCACGGGCCCTTGATCAGCCTAAGCCTAAGCCTCAACACCTCAGCGTTAATTCTTCAGCCCCCCCCCTTAATCCAGGCATGGCTGTGAAGCTTCAAGGCTTTTTAACTTTGATTTTTATCAAAGTGAGCGATCAGAAACACAAATAAAACGTCCTTCATTTACCAAGGTGAACAAGGTCTATGGAGGGAGTAAACCACCCCCCCTCGAATTTGTGCAAACAATTCCTCAAACTTTTAGCAAATTCCTTCAGTCTCCAAAAATTCTTTCAAACTGATCGCAAAGTTCTTGCAAATGCCTGTTAAAAATTCCCTGAAAATCCCCAAAATTCCGTTTTGGCAAAAATTTCCTAGTACCCCAGGGAAATTAGACCAAAAAAAGGGCCATCTGCGCAATGAGGCCGAACAAGTTGAATTTTTGCAGAGACCTTCATTTTGATGTTCTAATGAAGTACAAAAAAATCGAATATGCCTACCCTTGTGCGTCTTGAGATATCGAAGGTCAAAGGTCACGAAAATCGTTTTTTTGCGAAAATCTCGCTTCCAGTGCATCTGACGTCGAAGAACCCTAAAACAAAACGTAAAATAGTATTTTCTACAAAATTGTTCCGTTGTATATATATATATATATATATATATATATATATATATATATATATATATATATATATATATATATATATACCCTAGCATTATGGACCAGTTAAACGGGACACCCCGTATATCATACCTATTTTGAATGCGCGCTCCCGCTCTATCACGCTATATTTCGAAAACGGTTGATCGTAGAAAAAAATGTATATGGACAATTTTGTAGAAAATACTATTTTTTGTTTTGGGTTCTTCGACATCAGATGCCCTGGAAGCGAGATTTTGACAAAAAAAAAAAACGATTTTCATGACTTTTGACCTTCGATATCTGAAGACGCATAAGGGTAGGCATGTTCGATTTTTTTTGTGCTTCATAAGAACATCAAAACGAAGGTATCTGCTAAAATTCAGCTTGTTCGGCCTCATTTCGCAGAGGAAGTCTAATCTCCCTGGGGTATAGGTGGTTCGCCCCTTGCATACATTGTAATAATCTCGATAGGAACTAAAAATAGTCTAATGTGCTATAAATTCCTATTACGGTTGGTATATTCAAAGGATGCTACTAACTGCTGACCAGTTTTGAATTCAGTTCATGTCAGTACAAGATTGATTTGCCTGACACAAAAGCAGAAATACCTAATTTCTAACTGTATCAAAGACAATTAAAAAATCATCGAAATAACGAGCAAAGAACGAAATTCCCGTTTGCAAAAATTGATGAACGATTAGTGTGGATACGGCAACGATTCCCGGTCGCCGTATAAAAAAACCCGATGACAAACGACCTTATGTAAAAATGGCATTGTTAGTGCGTGTCGCCATTTGTACGTAAAAGGCCACAGGCTCTGCTATACACACACACACAAACACTTTATCGGGAGCCTGATTTACAATTTGAGAGATTGTTTTAACATCCCGGTCGTCGGCGAAACGAGCTTTTCAGTTTTTTGTTAAATAAATTATAGATTATAGGGTTTTCTTGAATAGTAATATGGCTGAGGTTTTACGAACCATTGTCGGGTTGAAAGAGTATCGAGATTTTCAAACTTATGAAATAAAGAAACGTAGTTTTAAAATTGGATAGAAGAGGCCTGTTTGAAAAATATGAGGTGAGTCTAAGTGGTTTTCTAGAAGATGATACTACTCATGTGAGATAATATTGAGATAGATATTCAAAATCAATCCCATTGCGAAGAATGACTAAATTATTCGTGATCAACACACATTCAAAAATCATTGGAAAGTGGGGCCCAGAAAGAAGAAAGCCCTGATTAATCAAGTGGTCAATAAAATCCAAATGTCCAGCATGATCGCCAACATTCGTAAAATTATCTTTCATTTGGTAAGGCATCACATTAGTTAAGAGTCTGTTCCCACAGAATCCATTCATAGCGTTTCTAATTGGTGGAAATCATGAACAGTCAAATTTCTTGACTATTTTCAACGAATCAAATTCACTCTTGCTTGGTGTAAAATATTCACAAAACGTAAAATTGAAAAAAATCTCTCCCGTTGTCCTCGTTTTTGGTTGATTTAAAACCGAAAAGTGGAATCCGTCGCGACCGTTCTTTGTCCGTTCGATAGAGATCTTTGGGGCTGCGACCGAAATTTAAACAATTTTACAATATCAGCGCGTCGCCGTCATCTTTTCTCGTTTTTTTATTTAAAAGAATTATTCACAAAACGGATAAGAACCGGCATCTTGAAAAGAGACCGCCGCAGCGCTCTATAATATTTAAGTGTTTGATCCGGTGCCAGATTAGGAGGATATATGGGAAAATTTTCCGTTTTGATGTGGTAGATATGCAGAACGTTTGTTTTATTTTCGAGACATCTGCTTTAAGCTAACATACCATTGTTCCACATAAATTTTATCTAGATATAAATTTTTTTAAATTCAACTAGAATAACACCTCAACTTCCTCCCAAACACCCATCATAACTTTACCGAACCGATTTCCAAAGGATTGTAATCCCCCAGATGTAAATTCGAAGTTCTAATAGAGTTAACCTCGTTGCCACGTCCAAGATTACGTCGATGTGCATCCGAGATAAACGTTGAAACGTCGACGTTTTGAACCCGCACATGAGTCCCTGGAGAAAGCCAGAATTCAACGTCGTCGTCGGGTTTTATCGCATCCACTGACGCGACGGCTTATTCTATCTCCTCTAACTGCGCGCATAGATAGGAGATAGAGCCTCCATTGTTATACTAAGGAAAAATAAAAATCCCTCTCTGCATTTCCGAGTTTCGCGTTTCCTTTGATTTTTAAGTGATCTTGGCTCAAGACCAAAAACCGCTGACCGCTGCTTGTGCCAATGCGATTTACTTTTCTAGCACTTTTATAGCTAGTTTTATAGTAACATTTTTTCGAGCAAACCGTCGGAGTGCGCCCGATAACATCGCATTTAACGGCTCATTGGACGCGCCATTTTTACCCACCTAAATTAGTATATTATCATCAAATCGATTTAACAACAAATGTGTCTCATATCTTAACAAGTTATGGTGAAAGTGGGGCAGTGTACACGAAAAGAGAGATTTTAAGAAACCGAGGTGGGTCCGAGTGTGAGTCGTCCGATAAAAGGGGCGGCATTGATGAATTTAAATCGGCTCCCCGACGCGACCGAATTCGGGGTCTTATCAGCGGCCACCAACGCTCTACTGTTTAGATATTCCAACACGACGAATTCCAGGACAGGAATTATGATATTTTGATTCAACATCTGCCATTGGATTTTTTCATTGTTTTACCAACAAACTTAAATGAGCAGGAACTGGAATTTAAAGCACTCAAATATTGTGACTAGCTTTTTCTCTAAACTTTTGTTAAATTAAATTTTGGAAAACTGCTTTTATATCATCCACGCTACCATCTTTCTGAAGAGAGGCTCAGGAACTTTACTTAGAATTCTGAGATCCTTCGAAGACTCCTCCTTCTTTCAAAATTAAGCCAATCGTAATGTGAGTAGTGACAGTGTGTTGGTACAAAACATATTTCTAGAAAGTCCGGTTCTGTTTTGGGCCATGCATGCTGGTTCGCGGTGATAAGGAAGAGCGTCGCGACGGGCGCGATGCCGACGTAGCGCGATAAAGACGTCGTGTGCCGGCGCGATAAAGACACCGGAAGGGCTATCAAGAAACTAGCAGAGGCGATAAGAAGATACATTCATCATTGAGGTTTTGGAAAAAAAGTTATGTGCGTCATTAATACTGCGGATCAATCTTGAGTGATTTGAATTTTTCGCAGGAAAGTCCGCATCAGCACGGAAGATGAATAGGACGATACAGGCGGACAATATAAATATATTCTGTAATTTTCATCTTGGCTTGTTTGTTGCATCGCTTATATTTTCCATTTTTCTCTCGAATTTCTATTAGTTTTTTCCGGCCAAAAACAAAAAAAAAACAGCAATTTCCCAGTCCCGCCTCGTCAAATTCGTGTCGGCGAAATCGCGATAAGGAAGTCCGAACGGCCATGTGCAATTTTTGATTAGAGCGTCGATATATCGTATCGGTGGCGTTGGCCAATTTTTTCGGATTTTTGTACCATTTCGCGCCGTATTGCGTCCCTATCTGCGATTTCCACCCTCTGTTAGTTTTTTTTTTAAATCGGAAAATGCACTCTGTGTACTACATAGTCCCACCTATTGGCGTCTTATTTGGATTTTCAGCTGCCCAACTTTATCTCCGAGGGGTAAATGTAATACGAAGGTGCACCGGCGAGCCCTTATCTCGCTGCAGCAGCCGCCATATTACTTTCTTATCTTTGCCTTAGTCTCGTTTCCTATTACCAGCTCCTATCTAACGCTATCGCTGACTGAACAGGAACCCGTAACTATGAGGATAAGCTAGTTTTGCACAAAAAGTTAGTGCCGCTACTGAACCTTATTCATTCTTATAACCTATTAGCATTTCCAATCTCATCGAAATTCTCTATAAACTCAACCCCGAGCGTCGTTTTACAGGCCCTCAACTTCACCCCGCACAGAAAAAATAAAGTGGGCAACGAAATCAATATGACTTAATAAAAATGGAGAGATTAAAACCGAGGCTCAAATCCTTGGCTGGCACCGATAAGCCTCCTCAGCAAACGCGAGGTGTGTCGAATCTACCTTAACGTCAATCCAGGCTTGGCTGGAAAGTGGCTAAACGCTTCGCCTTTTTTGATTATGTCATTACCTTCCAGAGGCAGATGACAGATAGATCACATTTTCATTTTCGTCAGTTTTACTTCCCTTTCGGTAATAGGTTTGCAATTTGATGACCGATAACGCGCCAAGGCAGAGGTGGAGTTTTTGTTTTATGCTAAGAATTAATTACATCCTCATCACTTTGTATATAGATTTGTAAGTAATGAAGCCGAAATCTTTGAAAAAAAAAAGACGTCGAGAAAATCTGTCAACTACAGACAAAAAAGTCCAGGGGTGTCAAGTCTGGAGAATGCATCATCCAATCAGTAAATTCCTAGGTAGAAAAATTCTTGCAGAGTTCCAGTCGAGGTTCCAATTGTTGAACAACTAACTGCCTCTTTCTCCTTATCCTATTCTAGTTGTTGAAAGTTTACATTGATACTCCTTAGAATTATATTTTCTGCAGACATCTATACTTAGAATTATATTTTCTGCAGACAGCAGACATCTATACCCAAATGGTAATTTGATAACATGTGTGAAATGTTGATGAGCCTATTTCATACAGACTCTGGGTGCTGTTGTTGAACAAAATCTATAGATTTTTTTTCTGATAGCTTGCCTTGGTTTTTAGTTTTTCAGACCTCTTCATACGAGTCTTACCTACTTCAATAATACCAATATGCTATTTTAAAAAAATTTCGAACACTGTAAGATAATTATTAGGGAAGTTGAGTACACGGGAAGAATTAAACGAGAACCGATAGAAAAAATTGATAACTGTATATTGGTCTTGTATGAACAAAGAAACGAAATGAAATTTGCGTAGATACAATACGATAGCATAGGGCTCGCGCGAGGGCTCCCGGTCGGGTGGTATTGCACTATGAGCGTTGTCATTTCGTAGTTGACAGGCCATTGAGTTCGTGAGGGGATTTTGTTACAATCTCCTCCTGTGCTCCACATAATCGTTTCGAGTGTGGGACACATCAGAAAGTGGTGTGGATGGTGCTGGTTTCTTGCGTAGGCGACCTCGCTTTCTGATAGGTCGCGTAGGCGCAGCCAGATCCTCTTCTTCAGATGCGCGATATGGATAGATCGCAGAGGCGTGATATTTACCGACAACCGTTTCCGGCGTGCTAGGTGAAGTAACCTCGTAGTAGTACGCGTAACTACTTTCGTAATTATGTAAGGGGCGCGAACTTGGACGTGAAAGTCTTACTGGCGTTACTTAGTAAGTTAGTTTCATGAAGTTGATATCAAGGTCATTGGAATCTTCCGAACTTTTAATGATTTTCGCCACTTCAGGATCTGCTAATTGTTCTTCCTGGACGTCTGCAGCGCTGAGTGTGGGAAAGTCGATCGAAACTTAGATTTATTCTGATGTTATCGTCGGTGTCGTCTCTTTCACATGGTTATCTAGAGAGTGTGTCGGCTGACATTCTTCTTACCAACGATGTTCTCAATTTTGATGTCGTAGGGCATGAGCTCTAGTGCCCAACGAACAAGTCTGCCACTTGATGACCTGAGTGTCATAAGCCATTTCAAGGCTTGATGATCGCTTTGCACAATAGTTTGGCATCCTTCTAGGCAACCCCTGAACTTCTTGTAGGCCCATACAACTGCAAGAGCTTCGCGCTATGTGGCATTATAATTCTGTTCAGTAGGTGTCAGCAGTCTAGAGGCATGTTCTACTAAGCGCTCATCTGGTCCCTCCCCTGGAGTAGACATGCTCCCAAAGCGTAGTCACTAGCATCCGTTCGTAGGATATATGGCAATCTGCTGTCTGCTTGTCTCAGAATTGGGGCGGAGCATAGAATCGTCTTAAGCTTACTGAAAGCTGCAGCTCGATCTGGACCCACTTGACGTTTTTCTTGGTCAGTGTCGTTAGTGGCTTAGCAAAATCGACGAAGTTTTCAACAAACCGACGAAACCATGAGCAGATAAATCCTAACAGTTGCTTGACGTTTTTCAGTTTTTGGGTGGTAACATGTTCATGATGGCAGCGACTTTATCTTCACATGGGCGTATTCCTTCCGTGGAGAGAATGCGTCCTAAATAATGGACGGCTTCACAGGCGAATGAACATTTAGGTCGACTAAGTGTTAACTTTTATTGCGCAAGACGCAGGAATATTTTCCTTAGGTCGGTCAAATGGTCTTCGAAAGACGATGACATGATGATCAAATCATCAAGGTATGCCAACATGGAGACGTCTTGTATTCCTGACCCAAACCTATCGATGAGGCGCTGAAAAGTACTAGGCGCATTGCAGAGTCCAAATGGCACGCACTTGTAACGGTAGGTACCGAAAGGGCAAACGAATGCAGTTTTATCCCTATCTTGAGGCTTCACGCTGAATAGATGATATCCGCTTCTGAGGTCTAAGGTCGTGATGTAATCCCTTTGCTTAGTTGCGCGCAAAAGGTCATCGATTCTCGGGATGGGGTATCTGTCTGGTCTGGTGATGGCATTTAAGGCTCGGTATCGTGAGACGTACCTCGTGGTTCTTTTTGGGCACGAGAACAACGGGCGCTGCGTACGGTGACTCGCACTCTTCAATGTAGTCGCTTTCTAGTAACTTGAGTTCTTCACGAAGAATCGATTTTTTGGGCTCTGATATCCTATACGGCGGTACTGCGATGGTTGTGTCATCCATAAGTACGATGCTATGCTCGACAAACTAAGTCGGATCTTTTGAAGGAAGGAAAATTTCCAGAAATTCACACAGAAGTGAGTTGAGTGTACATCGTTGTTCTTCGCTAAGTATCCGTGCTTCGTTGTCACAAAGTTCGAGTTGGTCGTTCTGTACAGTATTGATAATTGAACAGTTCGTGATACACGCGGTAGGAAGGCTTGGCAGAGCCGAAAGTCGAGCACAAGTCTATAGCCTCCTGCCATATCGTTAGCGTAGATTTTACATCTTGGTACCACGACGCGGCGAAACCGTCCAAGAGTATTGGAAGACTTTTCAAAGCATTTACGTCCGAAATGTATGTGCAACTTTTAAAAATCTCCAAGGCATCGATGGCTTTAACGTCCATGTTCGACGAACCGTCAAAACGCGAGTTACACTTCGCAAAATTACACTGTGACCTACAGCGGGAGGATTTTGAATATGTTGTGCATTACCAATGGCGAGACGATCCATAAGTTTGCGAAATTGCTCCTGTGTAAGGCTGACGGACGCCATTTTGTTCGAACGAGGGTTGTACGAGTGTCCCGAACCTTCCACGATGCAACAATAGCAACACAAAAGAAAATAAAAGGTTACTTACAATTTGGAGGCTGCAAACCAAACAGATCACTCACCTTGACACTTCTTATATGGAATAAACACTACCATAAACGGGGCACTACCCTTGGCTCTACCTGTGTTTGATGCACAATAGTCAATTAATCGCGACGTCAGTCCGCTTAAAACGCTTTTAAAGTCAGTATTGTCGCTAATACCAGACGTAACACAGCTGTTTTGGTTGATAACTCGAATACAAAACCGGCAAAAACGTTAGGAAATCAAAGAACAACTTTCGTAACGTATTCGTAACGATTTCGACAAATTTTCGGTGATAATTCACACGAAAAGTACACAAAACCGGTGCCAAACGCGTCACAGTTGTTTATAATTCGGCTGTTTCTCGGTGATGACTCCCGTAGCAAACGAGCGCGAAAAACACCATGGGTTTCGTCGAACAACTACCAGTCTTGAAACTCACCGTGGCCCCACGTTGGGCGCCAATTTGTAAGATAATTCTTAGGGAAGTTAAGTACACGGGAAGAATTAAACGAGAACCCATATGGAAAACTGATTATTGTATATTGGTCTTTTATTAACAAAGAAACAAAATAAAATTTGCGTAGATACGATACGATAGCACAGGGCTCGCGCGAGAACTCCCGGTCGAGGGGTATTGCGCACTATGAGCGTTGTCATCTCGTAGTTGATAGGTCGTAGCAGGTTGACACAATACAGGGTAGCGTTCGCCATTAAATCGTAGCCGACCAGTGGCGTGGGGATTAGGGAATTTTGTTACAACACTCTGTATTATGAGAGTTGTTGACTAAAAAAATATGCAGATTCAAATTAATTTGGGACGCGTTATCGCCAAGCAAAAAGCTTCTTTATTTCCGTTTTTCGTATAGACTTGCGAACGCTTAAGCCACTTCATTGTTATGCGTGAGGGTATCTTGCAATCGCTTGGGCCTTTCTCGGTTTCGATTACACTGAAATAAGTTGACAACAAATTATTTTCCAGCAACAAAAAGTTGAAATCGCTATAAAAGGTGTTGTGCTCAATACTGGAAGAAAGATAAAAACCTTTTACTACTAATACGCCAGTGAATCACGTTTGCGCACCTTATCTTAGAACTGACTTTCGTGTGTGTGTCTGTATAGAAAAATGGCCGTTTTCATAATTCATAAAGCAACAATAACGTAACGAGTGAAGATAGCGGCTTTATGCCGCTCCGAGCGTGCATACACATAGATAAGAAGAAAACTCGGATAAGCGGAAGTTATTTACTTTAGATAACTTTTGGAGAACTCTGTTTTATTTTTATGGACTGCGGGAATTGTGGATTTGTGGGCTATTTTTAAACTCCATCATATGGAATTTTAGGATGAAAATTACCAATTCATGAGTGAATTATCAAAAAATTCAAATCCGAGGTACAATTAGCGTTGAATGAAAAGTTAAAACAAATTAAGAAACGTGTTTTGCAATAAATATGCATTCATTAAGGCTGGGGTGATCGGTTTTTGTAGTGTGAGAATGAAACCGAGCGGTTGTTCACTTTACCTTTTTACATTGATGCGTTGCGGCGATAAGCAGATATTGCAGGAAACCCAACTTATTTTATCGGTTCCGACGACACACGGGTGTTTTGCATCTCGTTAGGATATCCTATACGTTAATCAATAACAAATCAATATTCAATTAAAATTAAAATAATCAAGTGTCACTGGAAAAGTTTCCCATGCTTGTTTTATCTATGACAGTGAAACAAAAAGGTGTGGTTGTTTAGCTTGGTTATCTAAAATCTCTGGCCAGAGACATGAATGATTAATCGTTCAATAAATGCCCCTGCAATGATGGCGATAAGCCAACGTTTAATTGACACCAAACTAGAAACAGTTGCGCCACCACTGGTAAACATGTTAGTTAAAATATATGATATTCTATGTTCGAACGTAGCTCCAGAAAGATGGCAAGAGATAAGTGTGTGGTGCTCAATGCCGCTGTCCTGCTGTATATTCCAGCAGGAGCCGATAAGAGATAAGGCCGCCCTGCCCTGGCTACAAACTTGCTCCTGCTTGGCCGCGATAAGGGCCATACATGAGACTTTCGCGCAGTTACATAAAGTATTCTGGCCCCCAAGATAAAAATGACTCCTGGCCCCCGTTATCTTTGCGACGAACGAGCTACTGTTTACTAAGGACTAACTTTTTAAAAATTTTTAGAAGTTTGAAGTTATCTTATCGGACGAAAAGACGCGCCCGCGTCGCTTGACTAATGGATATTTCATTTTTCTAAGAATAAACTTTGGGGATTTATAAATTTATGCCTCCCCCCCACATCTATCTTCGGGAAGACGTATTTTTTAAAAAACTGTCCTTCTCCCTATTTGGATTTATATTTACAATAATCAATATATTTCCATTATTCGCGAAAGGCCCCGAAGTAGGCGACATCTACATATATGATCAACTTTGGTACTCAAAACTCGGTGAACAACAAAGCAAGTTTGCATTTGGCCCCGGCATTGTTTCTGGAAGTTTTCAATTTTCTACCTTTTTATGTATTGTTTCTGTTATATAAATCACAAAAACGCCATGAAACACAAAACACGTAATTTAGCGCTATCTATTGGTACAGGAATTTCGCCAAAACCGAAAAGACTATTCTCAAGTGACTCTAATCGCTCTAATCTAATTTTTATCATCAACATAACCTTCACTCTTCTTTTTTTTCCCAAGTACTATTAGCGCCATCTCTGCATATATTTAATTTCCAGAAACGACTAGGAGTTGACGCCTTATTTCTAACCTGAAAATCTTGAATTTTTGTTAATAGGGCATGTCCATGTGACGTCACAAATGAGTTTGACAATCGCCCTGAGGTAAAATAAATCATTTATTTACATTGGTCTAGATTAGGCCGGTTATGTTTTATGCGGTTTTCACAGCTTTTTTGCAAGTTTTTGTGTTATTTTGTTTTAAAAAAGTTAAAGTAAAGTGTTTATGTTCCAGTCTATGTGGTCTTTTATCCAGAAGTTTGCTAGGTTTTTCTATAATGGATTAAATTCAGGGTTTTTCCAACAAATATCAAAACCAAGTGTCACAAGAACAAATATATAAGTATAGTTACTCTATAATTCAATCTATTTTTCTATCAGATCTTCTCTTTTAACAACATTATAGTTATTTATGTATCAAGGGAATTATGCAGGTGTTAATACCCCAGGGCAACGTTTGTGTCCCGAGGGCCTCCGGCCCGAGGGACACCAATTGCCCGTGGGTATTAACTCCTGATAATTCCCGTGGTACATAGATAATTTTATATCCTACTGAATTTACTGTATTCTGTCTATTTTTATAAAGGAATAAGCCATAAATCAAAATTTCTATTTTTTGTCAAAGTGTTACCTATTCAAGGTAAAAGCGGGAGTTATGGAAATCCTTAACTCCCTTGGGAGTTATGATATCCTTAACTCCCTTCCTTAACTCCCTTGGGAGTTATGAAAATCCTTAACTCCCTTGGGAGTTAAGACCCTGTTTATGATTATCGTAACCAAGGTATTATATGGTTTTAATAGTTCAGTAGGATATAAATCAAATTTAGCTTATACCAGTTAGAGCGAATTTCATTGATTGAAAACAGTCAGGAAACTAGTTTCAAACAATGAAATTCACACCTTCTGGTTTGGGATTTCTGTGCGAAGAGACCTTAGATCAACTTATTGACACCTTTAATTTGACACATCATTCAGCGCAAAACTTGATAGGTGTCAAAGCTGGAGACCGCGGACCCTTGCCCCAATAAGCTGCCCTGCCACCCTTTTCCGGCAAGTTCTCACAAGGCAGGATCGACTTTTCAGATAGGGGACATCGAGACCTTCAATCTGATACCCTACTTAGGGCATAACTCGATGGGGGTAGTGTTACGTTTTTTCCAATTTGTTAATAATTTGTTAAAAGATATTTCCGGCAGCATTTGCTCTCAGGCAGGAATACCAGTTATTAGATGCACATAATACTATATATTGATAATAGTGTCGACACATAACTCGATCGGGGTAGGAAAAATGCGGTCGTCTCCCTAACTATAATAAGGTTACTGCTTGTCTTTATTTGTGTATGGTTAGTGCGAGGCAGTAAACTTCCCTTATTTCAAATTTCTGACATTTTGGACGACTATGACGTTTCGCTTTTCAACGATGACGTAATTTTACTTAGAAAATATATTTTTTCTCTTTTGGTGTCATATCGAAGTCTTTTCGACACTAAAAGAAGTTTCGAAAAGAAGCACTTTGTGACACTCCTTTTTTACTTATCGGAGGTTGGTTACACTGGCTGACTGATGGTCATCGAACTGTCATTCGCGATTTTATAATAGAAGATTTCTATATTTGGCATGCAGTGTTACCAACTTAAACATATGAAATCAGGAAATATGAGAATAAAACTTCCAAGAAAAATTTGTTTTTTTTAATTAAACAATACCAAAATAGAAAAAATAGTATAAAATATTCGTTTCATAAGACATTTTATCGCACTCGCCCTTTAGAAAACTCGCCTCCGGCTCGTTTTCTAATATAGGGCTCGTGCGATAAAATGACGTCTTATGAAACTTGTATTTTAATGTACTATTTTCTATTTTGGTGTCATATCGAAGTCTTTTCGACACTAAAAGTAGTTTCGAAAAGAAGCTCTTTGTGACACTCCTTTTTTACTTATCGGAGGTTGGTAACACTGGCTGACTGATGGCCATCGAACTGTCATTCGCGATAAAAAAATAATAGAAGATTTCTATATTTGGCATGTAGTGTTGCCAACCTAAACATATGAAATCAGGAAATATGAGAATAAAATTTCCAAGAAAAGTTTGTTTTTTTCAATTAAACAATACCAAAATAGAAAAAATAGTATAAAATATTCGTTTCATAAGACATTTTATCGCACTCGCCCTTTAGAAAACTCGCCTCCGGCTCGTTTTCTAATATAGGGCTCGTGCGATAAAATGACGTCTTATGAAACTTGTATTTTAATGCACTATTTTACAATAGTTTTCCATTTTACTGTGTGTAACATCAAAAAATGGGTATCAGCAGAAAATCACAAACAAAAATAAACACTTTTTGAGGCTGAAATTTATAAACATAGCTATCAGCTGTCAAAATTATGAATACAAAATAAGGTAATACTCTAGTACCTACTACAGTCTTCCAATGGGCGGTTACACACGGACGTGGATGTCTTAATACATATACGTGAATACATCAACGTGCAAACAACAACGTGCATTGTACAGACGCTCGCACAAAACTGCAGTCTTGCTATTCTTGCAACGGTTTTCCGAGTGTGCATACAAAATTGCACATTCAAAAACGCGACGATATTTTGCATACACATTGATGTTTTTGTTTGCACGTTTATGTATGTGCGTACATGTTTTCAGACATCAATGTCCGTGTGTAACCGCCTAATAACTGTTTTTTTTTTCTTGGAAAAATAGTGCTGAGCACTAATAAAATAACGTAGATCCTTAATACTGCGAAGCAGTATTTAATAGTTCCAATAACTCTCTACTAACACAATATTTTCTACTTCTACTGCCCATGTGAACATAATAATTGTTCTACTGTTTCTACTCCCATTGCTCTATATAGATTTTTTTCCAATCATATTTTAATCGCAGACGTCATAACGAGAGAACATCATGTAATATACAATTTCAATTCGTAATAGTAGTTTCACTATGGTTGCTACTTGATCCCAAGTCGAGTAATTTACGACTACATTAATTGACCAGATTAAGATCGAAGTCGGGCGCCGAGGCTGTTAGATCGTTCGGCCCTCGAGATAACTGGGTCCCGAAACAAGAGATATACACGCACTCGGGCGTTAGTGCATTAACGCCATTGAGATTAAACAGGACTACGATTAAAAATGATCGAATAGCACTTTGGAATAATACCGACCCAGAATTTGTCTGGATTTTGTTTAAACCAAACAAAGAACATAATTCCCATTGAAAAAGGTCACAAGTGGTAACTAATGTGCGGCTTTTAGCTTTAAACTATGCAGATCGGATCTCGTCCACTCATCTTTGCAATTGCAAATATATTTGTGCAATCGGACGAACATTAGCATTTAAGATCGCTATTAGTAAGATAAGCCATTACGGTATTTATAAACATATATGTATGTATATGAGCGTACACACTCTACACTCTGACCATATTTTGAATACGTTCGAGATTCACAAAGTCAATGGATTTAAAATTCATCAACTCTGCAACGGTTCTTGTGGAAGCTAAATTCTTGGACGCAGTTGCCACCACACAAACAATAAATCTGCAAAGATTCAGATCTAGCGAAACTTTATACACCCGAGATGCAAAAGCACTTGAAGATTTTTAGATGGAGCCCTTAGTGGTGTTCCTCTCAGCTCTATGGATTTATGATTCCTCTTTGAGCCGGACATTGTCTACATTTGTAGAAAATATTATCATTAAACTGAGTACGCGCTATCTCAGATAGTTGAGAATTAATAATTAAAATTTTCCCCCCTTAAAACAGGAACTGCATATATGCGATAAGGAATCTTTAATTAGGTTGGGGAATGCAAAGCCGAAGGAGCCCCCGAAGAGATCGAGATCTCAGATTGTAGATATCCGGCTCGTTATATAAGCAAGTAGAGTCCTGTCAGGCGTGGGTGTCTTGAGGAAACATTGATAAGAAAATACACGGGAGAATTTTGTTAGATAACACTATAGAGAATTTAAATTCGATAATTGAAATATTTTGCAATCTGCAAAACTGAGAAATGCTTTTATTTTTTGAATGAATTTCTTAGTAACACTTTTGTAGAAAAGAACACTTCTCGAGTTGGTTAACTTTAAAAACAGCACAAAAGCAACACAATTAGTAGCAATTCAATTTTATAATCCTCCGAGCAAGAGATCTGACGTCGTATAACCGTTGTCAGGCAACTAGTGAGTAATATGAGTACCTATATTTGTCGTTTCTTTATAATCTGATATCTGCTGACAAAGTCTTGTGTTCTAAAAGAGCCCATTCAGATAGTACCCAAGTCTTAACTCGAAATCAACACTTCATGGTACTGCACTCATCTACCAATTACCAGACCGCAAGCAGCTTAATGACTGTTAAATATTAATTCGCCGTTTGTATTATTAAGCTAATAGATTGGCCGAGCGAAAGCATACGCCACAGCGAGGTATAATCGTCAGGTGCGTGAACATTGGCATTCAAACAAGTTAATTATATTCATCGGGTGCCCTCTTTCAATCTACGATCAGCAGGAATGCACTTTTGTGCGCTTTGTTCTTTTGTATTGTTGCCAATCGATCTTGCGTTGTGATTATTGCACACACACACACACACACACACACACACGCATAATATGTGCTTGTCTTTTTCCGTTTGTTGATCGATCTGAGCGATAATGATGGGACATTTTTTGAATAAAAATGTTTGTCGGTAGATGATAGCTAGAGCGTCATCATTACCATTCATCGAATGCAATAGTAATCTACATTACCGACAGCGAAGCAGATCTGGTATGTGCTGGTACAAAAAAAAAATCACCTTTGAACAATTTAATGACATCGGTTGACGGAAGTGACCACTGAACTGATAAGATGATGAGATTCATATTCATGATTCATGATCATAATCATTGATCTCTCCCTCTCCCATAGCTCTGATTTTGTAAGGATTCCGCATGTCATAATACGTAAGATATGATTGAATTCTATTCTCAGACAAATCGTATAATGTTACTGAGCAGAAGCGGCCTAAGTTATTCGAATTCTTATTGACAACTTTGTTATGCTCTTTTTCTTCTGGGTGAAGATATTGGTGGTAAAAAGATAGTTATTCTCATCTGGAAGGGGCGGCTGTAAGAAGACAACGACAAGATACTCTGCTGCAACACATCGAAACAGACAGATAAACTGTTTGATTGGAATTGATGACGAAGACAGATCTGATACTCCGTTAATTTGTATAGAAATGATGAAAATTTATGTTGAATAATTTAATTTTTCTTTATCACTTCTTTGGGTTGCCTTTTTTTACCTCTTTCATCTTCAGTCTCTATCCATTTTATCTTATTTCAAGTTCTCAACATTGCACTACGTTCGAGTCGTGAAGAATACAAAAATGTATGCCAGTTTAGTATAATTTTCTTAAAGCCAGAGTTGGACTAAGGTAGGTACCTTTTCTCTCATATAAAAATTCTTATTTCAAAAAAAAATAAATAATAAAACCACTAAAACACGAGAGCTATAGGAATTGGTGAAATGAAAAGATTGAGAAAAAGATAGAGAAGAAGAAAATTAATAAATCCTGAAAATTTGAAATCGCTCTGATACTTCGAAGTATTTTTCAGGATTTTTCAAAGGTGATTTAACGTGAATTTTCCAACTTTTTCTGGTATTAAGTTGGAAAAAACCTCATAGTTTTATTTCTAAGCTTCAGATTGAGTTCAAATTTGTCTTGTTTGATGAAAACATCCTGGTTAATAAATTCTGGAAATTTGAAATTGATCTGATACTCCGAAGTATTTTTTAGGATTTTTCATAGGTGATTTAACGTGAATTTTCCAATTTTTTCTGGTATTAAGTTGGAAAAATCCTCATAATTTTATTTCTAAGCTTCAGATTGACTTCAAATTTGTTCTGTTTGATGAAAACATCCTAATTATCAAATCCTAGAAGTTTGGAATCGATCTGATACTCCTAAGTATTTTTCAGGATTTTTCAAAGTTGATTTAACGTGAATTTTCCAACTTTTTCTGGTATTAAGTTGGAAAAAAACCTCATAATTTTATTTCTAAGCTTCAGATTGACTTCAAATTTGCATCGTTTGTTGAAAACATCCTGGTTAATAAATTCTGAAAATTTGAAATTGATCTGATACTCCGAAGTATTTTTCAGGATTTTTCAAAGGCGATTTAACGTGAATTTTCCAACCTTTTCTGGTATTAAGTTGGAAAAAACCTCATAATTTTATTTCTAAGCTTCAGATTAACTTCAAATTTGTTCTGTTTGATGAAAACATCCTAATTATCAAATCCTAGAAGTTTGGAATCGATCTGATACTCCGAAGTATTTTTCAGGATTTTTCAAAGGTGATTTAACGTGAATTTTCCAACTTTTTCTGGTATTAAGTTGGAAAAAAAACCTCATAATTTTATTTCTAAGCTTCAGATTGACTTAAAATTTGTCCTTTTTGATGAAAACATCCTAATTATCAAATCCTAAAAGTTTGAAATCGATCTGATACTCCGAAGTATTTTTCAGGATTTTTCAAAGGTGATTTAACGTGAATTTTCCAAGTTTTTCTGGTATTAAGTTGGAAAAAACCTTATAATTTTATTTCTGAGCTTCGGATCGACTTCAAATTTGTCTTGTTTGATGAAAACATCCTGGTTAATAAATTCTGCAAATTTGAAATTGATCTGATACTCCAAAGTATTTTTCAGTATTTTCCAAAGGTGATTTAACGTAAATTTTCCAACTTTTTCTGGTATTAAGTTGGAACAAACCTCATAATTTTATTTCTAAGCTTCAGATAGACTTCAAATTTGTCCTGTTTCATGAAAACATCCTAATTATCAAATCCTGCAAGTTTGAATTCGATCTGATACTCCGAAGTATTTTTCAGGATTTTTCAAAGGTGATTTAACGTGAATTTTCCAAGTTTTTCTGGTATTAAGCTGGAAAAAACCTCATAATTTTATTTCTAAGCTTCAGATTGACTTCAAATTTGCCCTTTTTGATGAAAACATCCTAATTATCAAATCCTAAAAGTTTGAAATCGATCTGATACTCCGAAGTTTTTTTCAGGATTTTTCAAAGGTGATTTAACGAGAATTTTCCAAGTTTTTCTGGTATTAAGTTGGAAAAAAACCTCATAATTTTATTTATGAGCTTCAGATCGACTTCAAATTTGTCTTGTTTGATGAAAACATCCTGGTTAATAAATTCTGAAAATTTGAAATTGATCTGATACTCCAAAGTATTTTTCAGTATTTTCCAAAGGTGATTTAACGTGAATTTTCCAACTTTTTCTGGTATTAAGTTGGAACAGACCTCATAATTTTATTTCTAAGCTTCAGATTGACTTCAAATTTGTCCTGTTCGATAAGAATATCCTAATTATCAAATCCTGGAAGTTTGAAATCGATATGATACTCCGAAGTATTTTTCAGTATTTTTCAAAGGTGATTTAACGTGAACTTTCCAACTTTTTCTGGTATTAAGTTGGAACAGACCTCATAATTTTATTTCTAAGCTTCAGATTGACTTCAAATTTGTCCTGTTCGATAAGAACATCCTAATTATCAAATCCTGGAAGTTTGAAATCGATCTGATACTCCGAAGTTTTTTTCAGGATTTTTCAAAGGTGATTTAACGAGAATTTTCCAAGTTTTTCTGGTATTAAGTTGGAAAAAAACCTCATAATTTTATTTATGAGCTTCAGATCGACTTCAAATTTGTCTTGTTTGATGAAAACATCCTGGTTAATAAATTCTGAAAATTTGAAATTGATCTGATACTCCAAAGTATTTTTCAGTATTTTCCAAAGGTGATTTAACGTGAATTTTCCAACTTTTTCTGGTATTAAGTTGGAACAGACCTCATAATTTTATTTCTAAGCTTCAGATTGACTTCAAATTTGTCCTGTTCGATAAGAATATCCTAATTATCAAATCCTGGAAGTTTGAAATCGATATGATACTCCGAAGTATTTTTCAGTATTTTTCAAAGGTGATTTAACGTGAACTTTCCAACTTTTTCTGGTATTAAGTTGGAACAGACCTCATAATTTTATTTCTAAGCTTCAGATTGACTTCAAATTTGTCCTGTTCGATAAGAACATCCTAATTATCAAATCCTGGAAGTTTGAAATCGATCTGATACTCCGAAGTTTTTTTCAGGATTTTTCAAAGGTGATTTAACGAGAATTTTCCAAGTTTTTCTGGTATTAAGTTGGAAAAAAACCTCATAATTTTATTTATGAGCTTCAGATCGACTTCAAATTTGTCTTGTTTGATGAAAACATCCTGGTTAATAAATTCTGCAAATTTGAAATTGATCTGATACTCCAAAGTATTTTTCAGTATTTTCCAAAGGTGATTTAACGTAAATTTTCCAACTTTTTCTGGTATTAAGTTGGAACAAACCTCATAATTTTATTTCTAAGCTTCAGATTGACTTCAAATTTGTCCTGTTCGATAAGAATATCCTAATTATCAAATCCTGGAAGTTTGAAATCGATATGATACTCCGAAGTATTTTTCAGTATTTTTCAAAGGTGATTTAACGTGAACTTTCCAACTTTTTCTGGTATTAAGTTGGAACAGACCTCATAATTTTATTTCTAAGCTTCAGATTGACTTCAAATTTGTCCTGTTCGATAAGAACATCCTAATTATCAAATCCTGGAAGTTTGAAATCGATCTGATACTCCGAAGTTTTTTTCAGGATTTTTCAAAGGTGATTTAACGAGAATTTTCCAAGTTTTTCTGGTATTAAGTTGGAAAAAAACCTCATAATTTTATTTATGAACTTCAGATCGACTTCAAATTTGTCTTGTTTGATGAAAACATCCTGGTTAATAAATTCTGAAAATTTGAAATTGATCTGATACTCCAAAGTATTTTTCAGTATTTTCCAAAGGTGATTTAACGTGAATTTTCCAACTTTTTCTGGTATTAAGTTGGAACAGACCTCATAATTTTATTTCTAAGCTTCAGATTGACTTCAAATTTTGTCCTGTTCGATAAGAACATCCTAATTATCAAATCCTGGAAGTTTGAAATCGATCTGATACTCCGAAGTATTTTTCAGTATTTTTCAAAGGTGATTTAACGTGAATTTTCCAACTTTTTCTGGTATTAAGTTGGAAAAAAACCTCATAATTTTATTTCTAAGCTTCAGATTGACTTCAAATTTGTCCTTTTTGATGAAAACATCCTAATTATCAAATCCTAAAAGTTTGAAATCGATCTGATACTCCGAAGTATTTTTCAGGATTTTTCAAAGGTGATTTAACGTGAATTTTCCAAGTTTTTCTGGTATTAAGTTGGAAAAAACCTTATAATTTTATTTCTGAGCTTCGGATCGACTTCAAATTTGTCTTGTTTGATGAAAACATCCTGGTTAATAAATTCTGCAAATTTGAAATTGATCTGTATACTCCAAAGTATTTTTCAGTATTTTCCAAAGGTGATTTAACGTAAATTTTCCAACTTTTTCTGGTATTAAGTTGGAACAAACCTCATAATTTTATTTCTAAGCTTCAGATAGACTTCAAATTTGTCCTGTTTCATGAAAACATCCTAATTATCAAATCCTGCAAGTTTGAATTCGATCTGATACTCCGAAGTATTTTTTCAGGATTTTTCAAAGGTGATTTTAACGTGAATTTTCCAAGTTTTTCTGGTATTAAGCTGGAAAAAACCTCATAATTTTATTTCTAAGCTTCAGATTGACTTCAAATTTGCCCTTTTTGATGAAAACATCCTAATTATCAAATCCTAAAAGTTTGAAATCGATCTGATACTCCGAAGTTTTTTTCAGGATTTTTCAAAGGTGATTTTAACGAGAATTTTCCAAGTTTTTCTGGTATTAAGTTGGAAAAAAACCTCATAATTTTATTTATGAGCTTCAGATCGACTTCAAATTTGTCTTGTTTGATGAAAACATCCTGGTTAATAAATTCTGAAAATTTGAAATTGATCTGATACTCCAAAGTATTTTTCAGTATTTTCCAAAGGTGATTTAACGTGAATTTTCCAACTTTTTCTGGTATTAAGTTGGAACAGACCTCATAATTTTATTTCTAAGCTTCAGATTGACTTCAAATTTGTCCTGTTCGATAAGAATATCCTAATTATCAAATCCTGGAAGTTTGAAATCGATATGATACTCCGAAGTATTTTTCAGTATTTTTCAAAGGTGATTTAACGTGAACTTTCCAACTTTTTCTGGTATTAAGTTGGAACAGACCTCATAATTTTATTTCTAAGCTTCAGATTGACTTCAAATTTGTCCTGTTCGATAAGAACATCCTAATTATCAAATCCTGGAAGTTTGAAATCGATCTGATACTCCGAAGTTTTTTTCAGGAT
The DNA here is from genome assembly GCA_917834065.1 of Ceutorhynchus assimilis. Classification (NCBI taxonomy): domain Eukaryota; kingdom Metazoa; phylum Arthropoda; class Insecta; order Coleoptera; family Curculionidae; genus Ceutorhynchus; species Ceutorhynchus assimilis. The sequence continues at coordinate 16,222,076 of OU892281.1, forward strand.
TTTTCAAAGGTGATTTAACGAGAATTTTCCAAGTTTTTCTGGTATTAAGTTGGAAAAAAACCTCATAATTTTATTTATGAGCTTCAGATCGACTTCAAATTTGTCTTGTTTGATGAAAACATCCTGGTTAATAAATTCTGCAAATTTGAAATTGATCTGATACTCCAAAGTATTTTTCAGTATTTTCCAAAGGTGATTTAACGTAAATTTTCCAACTTTTTCTGGTATTAAGTTGGAACAAACCTCATAATTTTATTTCTAAGCTTCAGATTGACTTCAAATTTGTCTTGTTCGATAAGAATATCCTAATTATCAAATCCTGGAAGTTTGAAATCGATATGATACTCCGAAGTATTTTTCAGTATTTTTCAAAGGTGATTTAACGTGAACTTTCCAACTTTTTCTGGTATTAAGTTGGAACAGACCTCATAATTTTATTTCTAAGCTTCAGATTGACTTCAAATTTGTCCTGTTCGATAAGAACATCCTAATTATCAAATCCTGGAAGTTTGAAATCGATCTGATACTCCGAAGTATTTTTCAGGATTTTTCAAAGGTGATTTAACGTGAATTTTCCAACTTTTTCTGGTATTAAGTTGGAAAAAACGTCATAATTTTATTTCTAAGCTTCAGATTGACTTCAAATTTGCCTTGTTTGATGAAAACATCCTGGTTAATAAATTCTGAAAATTTGAAATTGATCTGATACTCCAAAGTATTTTTCAGTATTTTCCAAAGGTGATTTAACGTGAATTTTCCAACTTTTTCTGGTATTAAGTTGGAACAGACCTCATAATTTTATTTCTAAGCTTCAGATTGACTTCAAATTTGTCCTGTTCGATAAGAACATCCTAATTATCAAATCCTGGAAGTTTGAAATCGATCTGATACTCCGAAGTATTTTTCAGTATTTTTCAAAGGTGATTTAACGTGAACTTTGCAACTTTTTCTGGTATTAAGTTGGAAAAAACCTTATAATTTTATTTCTAAGCTTCAGATTGATTTCAAATTTGTCCTGTTCGATAAGAACATCCCAATTATCAAATCCTGGAAGTTTGAATTCGATATGATACTCCGAAGTATTTTTCAGTATTTTTCAAAGGTGATTTAACGTGAACTTTCCAACTTTTTCTGGTATTAAGTTGGAAAAACCCTCATAATTTTAATTCTAAGCTTCAGATTCACTTCAAATTTGCCTTGTTTGATGAAAACATCCTGGTTAATAAATCCTGAAAGTTTGGAATCGATCTGATACTCAGAAATATTTTTCAAAGGCACATAGTTAAAAATGAGAAACTTCAACACATTGGATAAAATTATCATTGAAAAGAATAATAAAATCTATGAGAAATGATTAAAAATTCTCCTTCATTCCGCCAAAATTAAATCAATTTATTAATTAAAAGATACTGAGTTGAAATCATAAAGCGGTACTCGCAGTAAAAAAATTCTTCTTCGAACTTATCTTCGATATTTACCAAGATAGCCGCGTTAATGATGGCATAAATCAATTAATCTTATATGCGCTTTTAATACTTAAAAGCAATAAGACGATACGAGCGGATGGTTTATGTAAATCCAGATTACACTAATTCTTGGCTTTCAGACTAAGTACCTCTCTCTACATGCACGTTATTACATCGGAGAACGATGAACTGATATTCGAACCTTTTTTGATTAGTGTGTGCAATAGTGTGTTTTTGTAATAAAGTTCTTTGACATGTCGTCCCCAAAACAATTAACTTAATCATTCGACATTTTCTCTTTGGTATGATAGCGGGAACAACTTTTTCTCTTCGGAAAGATAAACGATAGTCTCCTCTGGTCGTATTTATCGTAAAAAACTTTTAAAGTAAAGTGGCGTCATGCGCTATCTCCGACCGTTATCTTTCGGTTATTTAAATGCACTTTGGTGTATCTCTGTTGCGGCCTGAGACTATCTTTTAAAAAAAAAGCTGGCTGTAGAGATACTTTCGCTGCCAGAAATGATAAAGGTGCATTAGGGCCGATAAACGGTGCATTAGTTCGGCCTTATCCTGAATAACGCAGATATGAACGGAATCATTTAAATAAATTGTCGTATTTTATGCCCTGATGATGCGTGCAAACAAATTTGCTTTTAGTGCCATTAAAATAATTCACGACTTAATCATCGATAACTGTGCGTTTATCTCTAAAAGTTTCCATCTCGCTCGCTCTTATAGAGCGATTAAGGCCGAAATAAAGACAATGATTGAGCCGGAGCGTCGTTATCGCTCACCGGCAACGCCGCCGCCGTCGGCCCGTTTTAATCATCCCCTTACCCATTCATCTTTCGCACCTTATCTGAAAATAGCCAGACCGCAAAAAGTTGGAGAAGCGCACCCCCCAGTGCTGTTGATGAATGGGAAATAATATAATATACACGCCAATTTGTGGAAATATGAATGGGAATTTTATTCGGTTTTTTGAGGATGTTGCAATAAAAAAATTATTTATGGAGGTGGCTTGTGATAAAAATACTGTCTACTTGTACAAAAATATGTAGTTTGGCAACATCAAACATTACAGGCATGAAAGTTTTTGAGGACACCCTGTATAAGCATTTTACTGAATTTACAAGGTAGGTAGAAATAATGCAGGTTGAAAAATCCAAATAGAGCTTCTTCATGAGTCTATGAAAACTTCAAGCTTCTCATACAAGATTGATGAAAACTTGCAGGTTTTCATAACTCTGTTTTTCGCTAGTATGTAGGTACTACTGAATAAACCCTTTGTACCTTGAGTACCTATAATAGCTTAATTTGAAAGCTGATTTCAGTCATTGTAAGAAGATAAAAAATCGCTCCATCATCATGCCTAGCATATGTTCAGCGGTTGTAAGCTTGATGGGGTGATTTTTTAAGAATTTGAGCAGTTTTCAGAGGGCGCCACTAGATTGTCAATTCAAATAATGGCGATGTTTAGAAAATGTTAATGACAGCAAAATCTTTAGCTGATTGATTATTCAGTCTCTTGATTTGAATCAAGTACCAGAAATATATAATTTTTTCAATTTGTCTATGTCAATGGGAAGTTACAGAATGGCATTAGAATTGATTTATTTGGCTGATCTGTTTCAATTGTGGATTATTCCCGGCTCTTGATTCAAATCAAGTGCCAGGAATAATAATCTTTATTAGTGAACTTCTCTAGAATGTTGCTGCCATGAGTCCGCTCTTCCCTTTTTTTTTTAAATTCGTTTATGTCACTAGGAAGCTATATATTAAATTTAATAACTGTTGCTTTTTAATGAACGTGGCAATGGTCCAACCAAATCGGTGCTGACTGTTTCCCATGGAAGATAGTTCCTCGACGGATGCATTTTCCCAGGCGTGGCCTGTTGAGATGATTTGAACCGTTGGTTGGCAGGATGAGCAGTTTCGGACGTGTCGAGCGATATCCCTGAACATTCCAGGCCAATAGGATTTCCTGGCAATGCGTGTGGTCGTTTTGGCGATTCCAAGGTGACCAGCGGTGGGGAGATCGTGATTATCTTCCAAAACTGCTTTACGAGCGGATTTTGGCACGCATAACTTCCAAGGGTCGATGAAGTTATCCTCGGTAAGGTCGGACATGTCCCAAAAATGTCGGTACAGCTATCCCTCTTTGATGCAGAAGTCGGGATAAGCTACACGATTGCTCTCTACTGAAGACTTTCTAGCACTATACCAAGGACATGGTTCAAAGGCTTCCAGGCTTACGATGGGTTCTGGTTCTTCAACTTCGGGAGGGTATATCGGATCTCTGGACAGGGTATCAGCGACTTTATTCTGAACTCCCTTGCGGTACTTGATCTCAAAGTCGAATTGCTGAAGATAAATACTCCAAAGGGCCAATCTCCCAGGAGGACTCTTCATAGAGTGTAGCCACTTTAGGCTTCAATGGTCGGGACACCAGTGAAATGGTAACCTTCCAAATAGGGCCGCATTTTCTCGATTCCCCAGACGATGGCTAGGCACTCCTTCTCGGGTACGGAGAATTTCGTTTCAGAGGGACTTAAACTACGGCTTGCGTAAGCGATGACGTAATCGCCGTCGCTATGCTGAATTAGGGATTGCACCCAACCCGTAATCCGATGCGTCGGTTTGCAACACAAAGAGTCTGGAAAAATCCGGACAGGCCAGTATCGGAGCTTCCGTGAGACTTTTCTTAAGGGTGTCAAAGGCCGTTCGTTCAACTTCGGTCCAAGTCCAGCGAATTCCTTTCTTGAGTAGTCTGTTGAGAGGGCTAGCGATTTGTGAGAAGTTTTGTACGAATCGTCGGTACCAGGATGCTACTCCCAGAAAACGTCTCAAGCTCCTGAGGTTGCTAGGGGCAGGAAGCTCGCGAATTGCCGCCACTTTATCTGGGTCGGTAGGAATGCCATCTGATGTTACAAGATGTCCTAGGTAACGCAGGGATCGTTTTCCGAATTCACGTTTTTCTGAGTTAAGCCGTAAATTAGCCTCTCTTAGTCGACGGAATTCTTGTTTTGTAAGTGTTCGTTAAAAGTCTCGCCAAGAATGATTATATCGTCCAGATATGCGAAACAGTAGTTATCTAGTTCCGGTCCTATAATACGGTCCATTAGCCTTTGGAAGGTGGCCGGTGCAGAGTGTAATCCAAAGGGCATAACTTGGAATTGAAACAAGCCCGTTCCTGGTACGGTAAATGCAGTAATCGGTATTTGCCAACAGCCCTTTTCCAAATCAATGGTGGTTTATCCAGGATGGAGTTGATAAAAGGAAGCGGATAAGCGTCTTTTCAACTTACCGCATTTATCTTTTGGAAGTTAATGCAAAAACGGCATTTTCCATCCTTCTTTTTCACGATGACTACAGGAGAACTCCAAGGACTGTTTGATGGTTCAATAATTCCCTCTTCCAGCATTTTATTAACTTCGGTGTTAACAATTTTCTGCATTCTTGGATTTTGAGAGCGATATCGCTGTTTGATTGGTTCCGGATTGAGCAAATGTATAGTCCGACAAATACCATTTTAAAGTCACGTGATTTTGGTGGCAAAAAACGTATGTCCATTGATTATGTCGTTGATATCACTTACAAAAAGTTACTGGTGGTTAATAACTATTGAATTTTAAGATATGTTCCCACTAGCATTTTACAAACGCGTTTCTGAAGTAATATTAACCAATCAGATGGGAATTTTAATACTTGCAATTGTTGCGAGACTCACTTTTGATGCATCTGCTGCGCGTTGTAATTCATTCTGAACTTGAATTAGGTGCTCGTTTTCTATTTGCTTCTTTTCGAGATGGAAAAAGGTTAATATAGTCGAAATTATTAGCTGTGTTTGTTCGTTGTATCATTTTCGAAAATTACTTTGACAAACTAATTGATGACAGTGACGGATTTTATGTAACAATAATTAGACACCAATTTTTTTGTCAATTCTACTATCACCGCTGTTTGAGATGTATTCAACAAGGATAGAGAAAAATCACGTGACTTTAAAATGGTATTTGTTAGACTATACAAAGTGTTCCACCAAAGGAGTGGTGCCTTTAATGTGGTCAAACTTCGGCAACTCTCGGTCCAGAAATTTCTGCAAAAGCATCTCCTCAGTGGATGTCAATTCTAGGTTCATGGGGCCATCTATTGGACCAATAGGACTACATGAGTTAGGAGCAGGCAAAAGATGGTTTTGTATATAAACGTGTCCACTGCCCAGGACCAGATGAAACTGGTGGCGGTTCAAGATATCCATCCCCAGCACAATATCGGATGACAAGTTTGGAGAGTAGTTTATAGTTTCGGTAAAGGCAAAATCTCCAAGCTGAAACGGTATCTGGTAAGCTTCGGAGATGTCGATTACCCCACCGTGGGCCACTTTGGCGCTTTTAACCGTGGGTTGTACTTTGGGGTAGTTGTTGAGACGGCATATATTTGCAGCGAGGTCTCCCAAGTATGAGGTAGCGGCTCCGGTGTCGACTAAGGCCAAAAACGGAGTCTCTTCGATAAAAACGCACACATGCGCGGTCTAGAATCTGGCAGACGAATCAGGTTTCGGTTTTCCGGAGGGTCTGGTTTACTCGAGGTTTTCCGTGTAAGGTGCTGGACTGACCTCGGACTAGGACAGCACCGGGTTAGTTTTCCGAACGGTTACGGTTGCAGTTACAGTCTCGTGACATTATGCCAGTTTTCCCGCAACGAGAGCAGAATAATTTGGCCGTACCTCGGCATTCTGTTCGACTGTGTCCCAATTCTCCACATCTCCAGCAAACTATGGCGTCGGACCGATTTTCGGTTCTATAGTTATGTTCTCTTGCCTCCGTCCTCATAGGCCTTTCTGTTCGTTGCTTTTGTGAGCTCTGGTTTTGTTGTCCGATTCTGGATGAGCGCGGAATTGGTCGGGTTTGAGTCACCGAAATATCGGCTGGTGGACGGTATTAACTCGTAGACGTTGACGGAATTGCTGTCTTCAATTCTTCTAATAAGCTCTCAACTTCTCTTATCGTGAGGGAAAGTGAAAACACATCCGTAACGTCGCTTTTCCGAATATGTTATGTTATCGATATTCGTGTAACAAATTTCTATGGAGCCACTGTAGCTCTTGATTTGGGGTTATGTTGCCATGCCTGCGGATGAGAGTTTGTAAATCGGTAATATACCGATGTGTGTGCTCGCTAAGTTGTTGCAAATAGCGGCTGATTTCGATCTCCAGGTCGGCAGCATAAATAATTGGAGAATAGAAACTTCGAAAATCCTGCAGTTGTTGCAATACCAAAGAGAAGCCTCTCCCTGAAACAATTCGAGCATATGCGGTAATAGTTAATCTATTATAATCCCCTGGGAGGTACAAATTTCTTGAAGTCTCTCCAAGAACGTCACAGGTCCATCAAAATGGATATTCCACTTATGAACCTTCATTGGTATTATCGGGGAGTGGGGACCCATTGGTGTCAGGAGTAATCGGAGGTTGGATGGTAATAGTTGGTACCGGTGTGAGAATTATCTGAGTTGTACCAGATGGATTAGTTGTTGTCGGGTGAGCTGTAGTACTGGCGGTCGAAGTAGCGATGTTGGGAGATGTTGGAAATGTGAAACCGGTCATTGTTGTTGGTGCTGGTGTAGCTTTTCCTAGACGAATAAAAGTAACTAGCCTCTTTTTTGAAATGTCAACGGTACCGGTAGTTTCTAGACCGAATTTATTCAGCTCCACAAGCAAATAGTCCTTCTTTAGTTGATATACCCAGCTCACACGGACATCGTTGGGTTGGGATCATACCAACCGGGATGAGTTATTGTCGGGATGGTGACAACTGGGTTAGACGGACTGGTTGTAACTACAACGGTATTTGGGGTACTCATAACTGGCGGGTCTCCAGCGGTATTGTTGCCTCCTGTCATCTTGACTCTGAGTTTTTACAAAGGACTGGTCAACGGTCTAATTCTGGTGAAAACTTCTTTTTCCAGCAATTGAAGGTCCCTGCTCGGGCGCCAATTTTGTAGTTGGTTTACATTTTATTCCAAGCGCCCCGGAGAGTGAATACCTGTACAATATTGTCACATTGTCAACATTTTTCTAAATTTAAATTTTGCGATAATTCCAAAAATACTAAGAATTGATCCATGGTTAATAAGAGAGTTTTAGCTTAAAATGGGCCATATTATCACATGTTAAAATACTTGAACTTGAACCATGTATACATATTTTCTTTGAAGACTTAAATTTTTCTCAAGGATGTTTATCCCAAGCTTTTTTTTGTTTCCCAAAGCATTTCTGCTACCTAATTCAGTAATGTGGAATAACTCCTATTTGAATTTAATAAAAATTCAATCATCATCGTAAACGACAGAAGACAGGGTCGATTTTAAGGCGGGATAGAATTCGCGAAGATCAATTTTAGATTCGCAACGATTTATAACTTCCCCTAATCGAGCGGCGGCCCTACTGATACCATCTATCGATCACGCTATATTAGCATAGAGGACATTGATTTATAATTATGACGCCTGACGACGCCCGTTGCCGATATCGCCCTATCTTTTTTTTTATGAATTTGAGGAAACGTCCAATTTTGAATAAATGAATTAGTTTTCGAGATAATTTTGTATGTTCCTAGCTCACCAGAGAGGTCAAAATAGCCAAATAGAGCCAAATAGCAAATATATGAATTCTCCTGGGTTCCACAGGTGTTCATTCTGATAAAAACAGCAGGGAGTGGATACAAAACACACACGTTGGCGCGTTCGGCAGAGTGCCGATCCTAATTGTCTCTCGGATGTTTTACATACAATGGCTCAACCAGTCCAGCGCTATAAACATATTTTTTTTCCGAGTCTAATCGCTGAATACCATCAGACCAACAAATAGCTACGCGGCCCCGGAATGGTGTGTTTCGCTCCGTTTTTGATTGTCGTCGCTACAAATGGGGATACTCGTTTTTTCGAATTTATCGTCGAACGCAATAGATTTTCCCCCCTTGTTAAATGTTAATAGGATTAAATCAAATCTGAAAAGTGCTTGTCGTGTGTCACGATTCAAAGCATATTTGCATCAAAGTTCGAAGAAGAAAATTAACTTTGTAACACGGAAATTTGCTCTGTAATTAGTTCACATAATGCTAAGAGGGGTGAATATTTTTTTATATATATCGCGCTACAAATAGGTATAACATTAATCTAGCGCTAATGTTAGAAAATTACTAAGAAGTTATTCAAATTTCAGGTGCGAATTACTGGTTGCGAATTGCAACCGCAAAAATCAATTTATTTTTTCCTTCTTTTACCTCTATATCATTAAACACCTTAGGTATATTATTATAATCAAGGCGTCTGATATTTTTTTCCAAAACATGTAGAATCAATGTCTAAAATCCTCACTGTCCATTTTAGTTCGAGAAACTTCTGATGCATCTGAAGCAACTTTCAAATAATTCAAAAACTACTTCAACGTATCTGGAATGTCGCGAGTAATTTCCAAATCATTGAAATTCACTCTCAGAAATTCTATACTTTTTAAATTGTTTAAAGAGTAATAACCAAGGGGCAAACCACCTAGGAATTCTTTGCCGAAACTGTGGGGAATTTAGAGAAACTTGTGGGGAATTTTTGAGGAATTTGAAGGAATTTATAAGAAATTGGGGGAATTTAATGGTTGTAACACTGAGCGTAATGAAAATAGAGTATAGGATAGAAATTTTGCAAGTGGATAGAGAAAAAAATTGAAATTTAGGAAAAAATAAAAATTTCCTTCTGTTGAGAACTGAAGACTACAACCGGAAAATTCAGGAACGCCTTGATCCATCTACCTGCCGAAAGCTAAAGAAGGGTCCTACCCAAGCCATACTCTGGAACACCAACAAACTGATTGGGTCATCTACCCTAACAGACACGGTTAAGAAATGCATCATAAAAACAGAAGATGTTCAACCACGACTCTACAGCCTATCCAAAATTCACAAACCTGAAGTCCCGCTAAGACCTATAGTACCTAGAGTACCTGGAGCACCAACGTACAACCTAGCGAAACATCTTGCATCGCTTCTTTAACCGCATGTAAGAAAAACCAGGTCTTATGTCAAGGACTCCACTCACTTTGTCCGGAAAATTAGGGATATTATTCTCCAACCTAAGGATATCCTGGTCAGCTTTGATGTCGTGGTCTATTGACAAAAGTGCCATTGACAGAATCTCTTTGACTTAAGATCAAGTACCTTCCCCAATGACATAGTTGAGCTTTTCTGGACATGTCTCACTGGTAGCTACTTCCTGCGAAACGACAATTTCTTTGAGCAAACGGACGGTGTAGCTATGGGAAGTCCGCTCAGCCCAGTCATAGCCAACTTCTTTATGGAAGATTTCAAGAGGAAAGCTATCGAATTTTTTGACCACAAACCAACGGTACGGTTTCGATACGTAAATGATACTTTTGCGGTTTGAAGTCATGGGAAAGAGAAGCTTAACCAGTTCCTAGGCCACCTGATCGCGCAACATCCTATAGCATACAGCATGTGCTCTCAAACCACCATCCAAGGTAAAAACAAGGAATTATAACGATGTTAACCGAACGTGTTCGGAACATCTACGAGCCACAACATCTCGAGTAAGAACTATATCTCCTCAAATCGGCCCTTCTATCAAATGGTTACAATGCATCTAAAATTGACAGGGCCATGTGACCTAAAACTGCCACACATTGGTGACTAATGCATATCTGCCTTTCATTTCTCGGGTGACAGACTGGATAGGCAAAGTCTTGAAGAAACACAATATAAAAATAATCTTCAAGCTAACAAAAAAATACAGCAACCAATCAGATCTAGCCAAGGATAAGAGGAACTTACTGTCAAGCGCTGGAGTCTATCGTATACCATGCACATGTGGTAAGGTATAGGAAAGACAAAAAGATCCATGCGAACCTGGATGAACGAGTACAAAAGAAACTGCAGACTAGGGAAAAATCGGCAGTTGCGGAACATGCGCTTAGTGAAGGGAATCACAAAATACTCTTTGGTGAGGTCAAGCTTTTTGCACCTACTTCCGGATACCACAATTGTCTTGTACGTGAAGCTATAGAAATCCACAAACATACGGAGAACTTCAATAGGAAAGAAGAAACACTAAAACTCAACCAAATCTGAAACCCGTTCCTCAAAAACGCAAGAAAGATCCCATTAAATACAGAGAAATTTTAGATTAGCCACGTGATGCGAAGCCCCACCACAGCCACTCACACATAAATACAACTTACGGTCGGGAACGCGCCAGTCTGCTACCAGAAATCAGAATCGAACATGGAAGCACCTCTGAAGATGCTAGCCAGGCATGCTAGCGAAACGTCGGGAGGAAATTCCAACTTACGACGGCCATTAAGCTCGAATAAAATTACTTTATCAATTCCTTCTGATCGTTCATCTTCAAGGAGCAAACCACCTAGGAATTCTTTGCTAAAACTGTGGGGAATTTATAGGAATTTGTGAGGAATTTATGGGAAATTGGAGGAATGTATGAAAATTGGGGAAATTTATTTGCGAGAAGTTTGAGGAATTTTTTGCACAATTGAATTTAGATTGGCTTGAAGCAACTTTCAATAAATCTAAAATTACTCAAAACTGTCTTCGAACCGTTTAAAGTTGCTGAAGCAACATTCGAAGCATTTGAATTACTCTTAGAAATCCTTACTGTGCGTTTCAGTCCTATGAGAGCAACTTTCAGATAATTCAAAGTTTTCCTTACTGATGTTTAAATTATTCAAAAACTACTCCAAAGTTTCCGGAGGGTCGAGCGTAACTTCCAAAGCGTTCAAATTCACTCTCAAAAATTCTAAACTTTTAAAATTGTTCAAACAGTAGATCAAATGAGTTTAGAGAGGCTCGAAGCAGCTCGCAAAGAATTTGAAAATTGTCTTCAAACCGTTTAAAGTAATTTTTAAATTCCTGAAGCAACTTTCAAAGCATCTGAAATCACTCTCAAAAATCCTAATTTTTCAACTTCAGTTCTGAGTTGAGACTTTTGATATTTCTGAAGGAACTTTCAGATAATCCAAAGTTTTCTTTACAGATTTGATTATACATATACATACCATTTTTGTTCCAAAGTGACCACTCTCAAAAATTCCAAATTTAATAAATTATTCAAATAATAAAATAAGTTTAGAATGACTTGAAGTAATTTCCAAAGAATCTCAAGTCCCTATGGCAACTCCTAAAGCATTTGAAATATCTCTCGCTTCAGTTTCTGATGCATCTAAAGCAACTTTCAGGCAATCCAAAGTGTTTCCTACAGATTGTACATTTTTAAAATTATTTAAAAATTATTTCAAAATGTCCAGAGTAGCGTCAAGTGTGTTGACAGCAACTTCCAAAGTATCGAATTGTTTAGCTTAAGTAATTAAAGCGTCACTTTAAACCGAAATTTCACTCGTTTAAAATTATCCACTTTGTAAGAGTTTCATAAGTTACAAATAAAATAACTGAGTTTCGTTAAACAATAATTATTGTTTCCATTGGAATTCCATAAAACTCCTGCAAAATGTCAGAGAGAAATTCTCTAAGTTCGATCCTCGTCGAGTCGAAAGAAAAGCAAAAAGAGGAACAGCCAAATGAAAAACGATCTTCATTAACGAGATATGGAAGTATGAATGCATTTTCTGTTGGATTAATCTGGCAAAAACTGAGAGCTTATCGGGACCGCAGCGGAGACAGCGGTTGGACTAACGGCATTAATCAGTTACATAAAAGCTTTATAATATGCGAAAGATTAGATGGGCTTTCATTATAAAACAAGTTATTTTATTAATTAACATTTCCTATTCACTTATTCATTCATTAAACTTTAAAAAGCCACTTTGAATGGACCCACAATTTGATATCGATAATCCTCCCTGAGACAACTTAATCAATTTGTACAAGAAACGAATACCATCTTTCACCCTTAGGAGACAGGCAATTAGTTGGACGGCAAATCATAACCCCGATAAGAATACGAAACTATGAAGCACAATCTGTGGAGTATAGTTTTTTTTTGGGTCACAAATTCCCGAAGACGAATTTCTTTCGGGTGGCGATAAATTAGCTCGATTTTTTTTTTGTTTGGTACGTTCAGTCTAATATACAAAACGTCTCGCGTTGATAAAGAAGCTAATTTATGGTGCTACGTGACTACAATAATCGGATACATACTATATATTTTATCAAATCTGGCACAACTGTTTTTGTGCATTTAGCTTGGGGGACACAAAGTTTCTTAGTGGGATTCAAATAATAATAATTATTGTCCCAAATCGAAAATTTTCAACAAAATCGTTTATTTTATTGACCTTTTTCGCGATATGCTTGAAGAGATGGAAGTTTGAACAGCGCGGAAACGGAAACTGCGCCTAATCTGGATAATAGAGATTGGAAGCTGTAAAAATGTATCGAAATGGAATTTTATATTTTTCCGATTCGATATGAACGGTAAAGAATTAGATTTTGGTGCTTGTATTGTGACTTTAGATTAAATTAATGTGGACATTTTGAATTGATGTTAGAATTGTTTCCGACTAAATTTAACCTGCTCTTTCGGTTGGTAGGGAGGGTCTAAGTACTTTGGGGGCACTAAGTGGTGGAGCTGCAAGAGATGCAAAAAAGCTTCGCGTCATAACGGAGGTATGAAATCTATCGCTTTAGTAAGAAAGGAAGTGGATAATAGCTTTGTTGTATTTGTCAATTTTTCAAGTTAATAGAAAAAGTAATCTCAATTCTACTGAATTAATTGCTAGAAAGTGAAATAAGGCAATATTTAACATTGGCGCAGTCGGTACTAGAATCTAAATAATGCCTTTAGGACATTTGGAAAAATGTGATCCAAAAAGTGATTCATGAATTAATTACAAGGAAAGACTAAATTTCTATTTTCAAGCAAATGATATTAAGAATCCTGACAAAATGAAAGCATTGTTTGTAAGTGTTATTAGAAAAACATTATACGAAATAATAAAGAACTTATTGATATTTCCTTCTAATGTGACAGGAAATTCATTAGAAGAAATTTTTGATTTATTTCCTTGATCTTTACTTTGAACCAAAAAGAAATGAATTATGTGCCCAGCAATTATTCTACTCTCGAAATCAGTAGAACGAATCAATGGCTTATAACATTAAAGAATTAAAAGGTTTGGCTAGTTCCTGTCATATCACTTTTCAAACAGAATATAATGAAGCAGTGACCAAAGAACAATCACAAACACAATTAAAGCAGTTAAAAAATGTCCAATCTTTATCTAAGGTCAATAAAATTAAAAATACTAATAAAATTAATCCAGAAATGAAACTTACGCAAGGAAAATGTTTCCGTTGTGATGTTTCTATCATATCACTTCTAATCAAATTTTAAAAATGAAACATGCAAATTTTGTAAAAAAGTAGGACATATTGAAAAGGCCTGTATGTTTAAAAAAAAAATAATGTTAAAAACACCAATTAAGTTGAGATGGAATGTGAAAATTAAAAACGCTGTGTCTAGCCTCCCGGCACCGGTATTCATACGAATCCCGGTTACGACACGTTTTCAATGACGTCATCAACGACCGCCGGGATTTATCGTGGATCCCGGCTATTGGATTCAAAATTCAAAGTCGTGTTTCTCTTGCTGCTTGAGCTTGTACATAATTCCGGAATAGCTCTTTTGTGTATTATTGTTTCTTGTTGTGATATTGGTATTAGAGTGGTAATAGTACTTCGTTAATCCACTTTTCGTAGTAGTACCTAGTGGTTTAAAAAGGGAGTAGTATTGTTTGTCGAACGGATCTGAGTCTACGACAGAAATTCGGATGTAAATGCGCCATATTGCCACGTTTAATTATAAAAAAGCGAAAATACTAGACATGAAGTATAGTTCATTTGAAAATCCATTTCATAATAACAAAATATTGATAACAATAATAAAACGCTAAATATTTTAACGTGGTTGTTAGATCTATTCTTATTTCTCCTGATTTCTTCAATTTGATCTATTGTAAAAAATAAACATTTTCTGAATATACCATCCGCTTTTGACAATTTGGCAAGCATCCGGCCTGGATGAACCTGATTGGTGGAGTTTTTGGCAGGATCGCCGTTGCCATGGGAAACCATACGGTTGTCAATGAGCCAACGTCACCTTATGTCTCGCTATTGGCCAGGCCTGACGTCATTTTATCCTCCCATCTTGGAATATCAATTTATATTGAAATATCCAGTGGCGGAGGTTTGGTCATTGTCAATTTTCGTGTACGAGTTGCAATACGACAACACTTCCAAAAAGTTCCGCACGCAGCTGGGTATTTTATGAATGAAATCAGCCATTTTTTCTACAACTGCATTCCCCTCACCGTTGCCCCGTAGACACAGATTCGCTGGGCAGACATTAGGTATGGTTTATTTTCATTCATTATTCGGAACTATAGCTTTTTTACCACCCTGTATCTCTGAAATAGGGTACTTTCGGACCTATGTTTATAGGAACTTTTGCTCTTAATTTTAGATGTGGAATCCGCAGTTAAAATATTAACCTCTAATTTTGGGGCACCCTGTGTGATGTTGCTGAACAATAACGGCATTGCTGTACAAGATCAAATGCTGAACAGACTTCCAAAATGTTGTACAATTCAGCGAAATCACAGAATTACCCGTGGCGGAATGCTGTATGTATGATTTTTTATGCCTTCTATGGAGACACATTAAATGTACAACGTTAAAAAAAATACCAAAATTTTCTATAAACTGGATTTGTTTGGAATGTAAGCTGTGCATGAACAATTGATACCAAAAAGTTGTAGTGATACTTCAGAATTTATACTTATGTTCGAATTATACCTATATATGTACATATTAAAAGTCATAATTTTATTTCCCATAAATAAAGCTTATCGCGCCCGACTTCTTTACTGTTTTTACCCTACATAATAATTCTGCCCCAATACCATACCAATGAACATAATAATTATTAACATCTTGTATTGCAAAAGCCGGGATCCACGACAGTTACAGGTGGTTGTTGATAACGTCATTGAAAACGCGTCATAACCGGGATTCATATGAATACCGGTGCCGGGAGGCTAGACATAGCGAATTAAAAATCAAATTTTCATGATGTTTTTGAAGTCAGTAATGAAGAAGATAAAAAATATTTCGTGGAAATTTCTTCAGATGGAAGTTGATTCGGGGGCTTCAAGAACATTACTTACTGAAGACTTTTATCGGAAATTGATGTTAGATGGTTCATTAGAACAACTTAAAGAAACAGAACTTTATCTACGTGATTATTCTAATAGAAAAATTGATACTTTGGGCGAATCTATCTTTCAGGTAATTTTTGGAAAATACAATCGTGTTTTACCTGCATTTATAGTGAAAAATGGCCAAAATTTACTTGGACGTAATTGGTTTTCTCCATTGGGAATAAATATTGTTGGAATTAATAGCCGTTCATCAGATGTTATGATTAATACATTGTGTAAAAAAAAAAAATATTTTTTTCTAATTTTGATGGTTATAATGGTCCACCAGTACATATAGAATAAGATAACTTCAATCTTATTTTTCTAAAAGCAAGATCTATTCCTTTTGCGTATCCTAAAAGAGTTAAAGAAGAATCAGACAAATTAGAAAAACAAGGCGTTTTGTTACCAATACAGTATTCTGAATGGGCGACACCATTGGTGGTTGTCCCAAAACCGGATAATAAACTTCGAATTTGTGGGGATTATCGCATATCATTTGACATCAACTGTGAATTTAATCTACTTGAATCACAACTGGGTGCAGCTGAAAATGCTGAATATAATGCGACCTTATTTTTGTTATGGTTTTTATCCTTGTCTCTTTTCGGATTGTCACAATCTTTGGCAAAATGTCCATTTTTATTGCATTGGAAACAACGAACTGTATTTTTTTTATTGCCTGAAGCATTTCCTGCACAAGGATTTCTGGTGTTCCTGTATTTATGTGAAAATCTGTTGCTATACATAGCAATTTCACCATTTGTTGACTTCACATCCTGGAGTAATTTAGTTTTTATGGCGTGTCCGATTACTGGTACTCCAGAACTTTCGTTACCCATTATCATAGGTTCATATTTAGTTGGTAATCCAGCTAAAAGGATTGTTCCGACCCATTCATCACTTACAGTGAGGCCAACACTAAAAAGTTTGTGTGCTGTGCTAATAATCTTGTTGACATAATTTTCAACAGATTCACTTTCTTCCAAACGTGTTGTTATTAGGGTTCGTAGCAGCCCGACTCTTCGGGTGAGCCCTTTGTCCTCAAAAGCATTTGTTAAAGCTTGCCACACCTTTTGCATCAGTGGCACTTTGAACATGAACATGGTTAATCGGTTATATCAATAGAATAATTTTACTTTTAGTTTTGGTAATTTTCTTTGAGTCTGTCTCGGTTCCTATAACAAAGTCCCACAGCTCTTCATGCTCCAGATAAATTTTCACAGCGAATTTCCAACTATCGAAATTTTCACGCCCTTGCAACTTTTCAATGAGCGGTATCGCGGTCGACATTCTGACTGGATGAAAAGCGAATTACTTCGAAAAAACTTATTCAATATTTAATAAATCCCTGGGCCCCATAACCTGTCGGGAGGGAATTTTTGTGGAGTAGTTGCGTGAAAGATCAGTTAATGCAAGAAGATAATTTAGAGAACTTTTGATAAACTTGAAAAGAAAAATATCCCAAATGGGAGAATCGCGACGAAGGTTTTTAGTTAGGTTTTTAGTCAACGATGGAGACACTGTCGGGAGATAAGAGAAATTTACAGGTATCTGTGGTGTGGACTGACCAATGAACTATAGCCAAAAACTGGAATGCGCGCACATTGCCATATCTGCCCAAAAAATGAAGCCATGAAAGACAGATGCCACAAGGGGGAATGTTGTTTTTTTCTGTTGCTCGCTGACATATGACGTTTTCGAAAGTTTTGTCATATTTTCCTTCACAGGTTTCATCAATTGGAATACGTGTTGGAAGCAATTCTCGCCATTTAACATAATGAGTGCGACAAAAACAGGTATCCCCTCCGCAGCAGCTGCACTAGGCTTCACGTTCTTCCTTATGTGTTAGCATTCCAGTTTTTGGTTATAGTTCATTGGGACTGACTGATTTGTTTTGATTGGTTTTGTCATTTTAAAAGTCAAATTGAATTTTCCCCACATCTCGAGACGAGACCGTAACTAAGTCTCGGTCTCGAGTACCAAAGTCTCGTTTCGTCTCGAATGGTCTCGAGTTATACAGGGTGTCCGGAAAATAGCGTGAAAACTCTTCACTACGTGATGGAGGACAATTTATATGGAATTCTATGAAATGACATAAAAATTTTAAAAATTACGTGGAGTTTCGAATAAATCACGTAAAATTTCAAAAGAAAATACGCGGAATTCCGTCAAGAATACCTACATGGAATTCCGTTGAAATTATATTTAATTCCAAGAAATGAAGGGTTACTTCAGTAAAATAGTATGGAATTCTATGGAATGACGTAAAATTTCAAAAGAAATTACGCGGAGTTCCTTTAAGAATACATGGAATTCCATTAAAATTACATTTAATTCCAAGAAATGAGATGTTACTTTAGTGAATTTATATGGAATTCCACGAAATGACGTAAAATTTTCAAAAATGACGTGAAAATCATGTAAAGTGAGCGGAATTTTGTCGACATGAAATTCCGTTAAAATTAC
This sequence comes from Ceutorhynchus assimilis, assembly GCA_917834065.1. Taxonomy (NCBI): domain Eukaryota; kingdom Metazoa; phylum Arthropoda; class Insecta; order Coleoptera; family Curculionidae; genus Ceutorhynchus; species Ceutorhynchus assimilis. The sequence continues at coordinate 16,240,250 of OU892281.1, forward strand.
ATTTATTTCCAAGAAATGATGTGTTACTTTAGTGAATTTATATGGAATTCTATGGAATGATGTAAAATTTTTAAAAATGATGCGAAATTCCGAAGAAATCACGTAAAATTCCAAAAGAAAATGAGTGGAATTCCGTCAATAATACATGGAGTTTCGTGAAATAACATCTTATTCCAAGAAATGACGTATTACTTTAGTGAATTTATATGGAATTCTATAGAATGACGTGAAATTTTTAAAAATGACGTGGAATTACGAAGAAATTGCGTGAAATTTCAAAAGAAAATACGTGAAATTTTGTTAAAAATACATGGAGTTAAAATTATATTTAATTCCAAGGAATGACATGTAATTTTAGTACATTTTTGGGGAATTCTATGGAATGACATAAAATTTCTAAAAATGACGTGAAATTTCGAAAAAACTACGTAAAATTCCAAAAAAAAAATACGCGGAATTTCAGTAAAATTACGGAAAATTCCGGTGAAATTACATTAATTCCTAAAATACGACGTGTAATTCCATACTTTATCTTCAGATCTAACTTCCAGTTTAGCCGAAAGTGCTTATGCTTTAAACATTTTTTTAAATTGATCTCACTACTAGCTAAACCGAGTGTGTGAATAGTCCAATAATAAAGCTATGAAAGAATTTTTTTTATTGTAATTTGTAATCTCGAAACTCGAGACTACGCGAGACTCTCACCGAGACTTCACGAGACGAGACCAACGGCCAGTCTCGTCTCGAAAAGTCGAGACGAGACGAGACCAGTTTCGAGTCTCGCGGCATCACTAACAAAGAAAACTGTTCCCCCTATATAAATCGCATTCCCTACATGTTACGTATTACGACGCGTACTATCTCTAGTTACTCTGAGACGCAATTATCTTTACGGACTACCCAAAAATTAGTATTCAAAACTTACTTTTTTTTCACCCTGTATAAAATCTTCTTAAAACACCCTGCTTCTAATGGGCAAGCTGAACGATTTGTAAAAGAAACAAAAAAAAAATTGACTTTATTAACTGAAGGTAATTGGGAAATGCCACTTGTTATATTTTTATTTGCACAACACTCAACACCATCATCAACTACAGGAAAATCCCCTGCCGAATATTCAATGAAATCGGTAAAAAAAATTTAAAGAACCAGGAAAATTTGGATAAGAATTTACAAGAATTTAAAGAAAATGAAAGAGTACCTATGTTTTAAAAATTTCTACGGAAGAGATAAATGGTTAACGGGAGTTATATTGCGAAAAATTGGTCCTGTTTCTTACGAGATCACTGGTGAAAAAAATAAATGTTACAGAAGACATGTTGACTACATAAGAAAAAACTTTTGCCATGAAAATAAAAACCAGTTTATTGATAAAGAATACATTCCACTACCACGATTCGCATCTGTCGACAATCATTCTTCAGTGGTTCCTTATTTTGTCAATCATGATGTTCAAGGAAATTATTCGTCAGCACAAGACAACGATTCTGATATTTTGGATCCAAGAAGTAATAATGAAAATGACGCTGAAATTGATTCTCCAAATAAATCCTCAAATATTTCAAGGGATGGTATTGGTGATGATAATCATAAAAATGATTCTATGATGTCCTTGAATGCAGAACGAGATGAAGATTTAACTTAAGATTCTATAGACAAACGAAACCCAGAAGTTATAGAACAGCAATAACTCGACTTCAACGAATAAGGAAGTTACCAAAAAAGTTTGAAAATTATATTTTATAGACTCCTCAGATTTAACTTAAAAAGGGAAGAAATATTATACATTATATTATCCGTTACATAGTTCCAGTGCTGTTCAATATTTATTGTATTGTCATTTGTCAAGTAAAAAAAGTAATTTCATGTTATACCCCTATATAATTACCTTTATATTGTTAACATCTTATATTATTAAGTCTATATTTAATCATTCTTGTATTTTTCCATATCCTGTTTCGAAATCTATTAATTATTGTAATTTGCGTCATTCAACTATTGATAACGATAATAATCTAGGTCAAACATCTGCTATCTTTACGAAATCTTATCAGGTCCAGGAGGCTAGCGCGTGATCAGTTTTAACGCATTTTCCTTTGTTCCCAATGACGCAGGTTGACAATATAAATTGCTTCTTTTGCATTCAGAAGCGTTCACTCATTAGACTAACAACCCAGCTTACAGTTCTCTCCATTTACGTATACTTTGTTATTTTTGTCAATAAGTTTAATTAATTTAAATAAATAAATCCAAAGTTAGTTCTCCAAGCGTTTTTACTTGACCAAAATACATTGTATTCCGAGGATCCCAACATTCAATTCTACTGAATTAATTGCTAGAAAGTGAAATAAGGCAATATTTACCACTCTCAAAAGTCATTTTGATGTTAATATAAAAATTCTCATTGCACCACCACTGTTCGTCTGTCCCTAGAGGCCCTAATGGCAAACTTATATAGTCCACAAGATAAGATAAGCAATCTCTATCTTATCGAGGACCTTCCAGTGAAGGGGCCCCCCTACTGAAACCTTGTTCAATAAGCTCTTCTTCTGACTACAGTGGGCTCCAAGCTTTGCTAAACGAAAAACGCGCTTTCAGTTTGAATTTGTCCGTTGGCAAGCGACTGTGTGTGTGTGTGTCCTGTCCTTTGCCGTCTGTTTTAAACGAGTTGGCGCGAGAACAAGATATTACTGTGGTATGGAATAGACGGAGAAGGAATCGAGGACTGTGAGTAGTTTTTGTATTATCTGGTTTGTTTGATCTGTTGCGTTATGTTGATAGTCTTTGAATTAACTATTTTTATGAACTAAGCCAAAATTCCTGTGTAATACTATACATATGGGCCATTTAAGTAAAACCTTCTTTTGTTGTATTGTCTTCTATTTGAAACTTAAAAATAAAAAGGAATCAGATAAACATCCACAGCTTTTCAATATTGGTTATCGCAGCTTCTAATCTGTCTGCCAGCGCTGGGGCTTTTTAGAGGGGCTCGATAAAGCAAACCAAGATTCTTATTTTAGATAATTAATTTGAAATAGTTGAAAAAAAAAAAACTCCCAGCGATAATTGTGACATAGTCTTGTCGCTGTTATACTGAGAATTGTTAGGTGAAGATACAATCGCCAGGATTTACTGCCCAACGTACAAATGGCGCGAAACGAGATAAGCGAGACAGGGAACACGGCTCGGTCGTAATGAAGCAGTTCACTTTCACCCCCACACCAATTGAATGATTTTTTTCTCTTTTTTTTACAGACACAGAAGCCAACATGGTAACTGTCCTGGAAACGCCGAAAAGCGAAACTCCCGATCGTCCAGGTTCGGTTGAAGATTTGAAACCGGACGACAAGCAACCAAAAATTCGGCTGAAAGCCGCTCTGGCAACCGATCCGGCTTTAAATATGATGGCAACGATTAAAACTGAAATGATGGAGCCCAGTCCTGAGTACCTGGCTTCGTTGTCACCTGCTATCCAAACAGCGCTAGCCTCTAGAGGGTTACTGTTTCCTGCTGGATTGAATTTGAGCGAAGCCGTAGCTGCTCTGGCTGCAGTACAAAGAGTATCCACAGAAGCAAGGTATGTTCTTAAATAATTTCACTAACTTTCTACTGATTTGTATCTAATACCCTTTTTGAACTAGAATCTTTGTTTGTATAGAATTGCAGACTTTGAGTTTTTATGAGGCCGTGTTCATACTTCTATGCGGCTTTTCCCAAAACGGTTTTTAAATGTCATACCAAGCAGTGCTGGGATTCCCTTTAAATGGTTTGAGATGTTTACGCAGTATTTAAACCGTTTTAAATCAAAACTGTTTATTGGGTGTTTATACAAGCGTTTTAGTGAAATGTTTAAAGTTTAAACGGTTTAACGGGAAGCATAAACGTGGTTAATTTTCTACACAAAACTGCTCTATGAGTCTTGTCTCTAAGGTTTCGTTTATTTGATTTGATTAGCTGTCAATTTGCTGATTGCCATGATAAGAACTTGAAGTTTTTTTTATTTGTGTTTCCAAATTCAGGAAATCTGGATGAATTCTTCACAGTTGTGCCAATACTTGAAGCTTCGATCCACATCCTAGCTCAGTGCAAGGAATCTTGCAACATCCTTTATTATGGAAGTTGACTAAGATTCCAGAATCCATCACAATCTCTTTGTGTCGTTTTGATTTTTGTTAGGGCTGTGGCTAAAATTACCATCTAATATATCTAACTCTAACGTTCCTACTGATCTTGGTGGAGATTTCCACGTTGGATCATTTCCTAATTGCGTTCTTTACTGATTTTTATTTTGAGAATGAGGGTTTTGATAAAGCTTTCAAAGTCAGTGCGCATTGAAATGGTGAGACTCATTCTATGATTAACGCAATTGAGCCAGAGCTTCTTTAGTCTACTTTTAATTTGGTAGACTAGTCACCTAGTCTAGTTTAAACAGCTTTGGTCAGATATGATCATTTGGGACACTGTATAATTGTAAAATTTGGAACTGACATCTTTGAAAAAAGGACGTCATGAAAATTAAAAAATTGAAAAATTCAGCCCAAATTGCTTGACGCGATTTTATTTCTGAAACTATAATTCCAAAGGAGCTGAAATTTTCAGCTATTGTAATCCTCTACTGAGATAAGAATCGCTAAAAATTTCAGCTTTCTATCTCTAATAGAAAAAAGGTTAAGATTTTTTAATTATTTTTTTTTTTAAATCTAAATTATAAGGTATGTAATTATGTACAGGTCTTTGGTACAGGGTCTTTCCCCATATATTAACCCCCCCACTACAGGGGTTATGTGAAGAGATATCAAAAAATTGTAAATACAAAAGTTTTGGGGTTTTACCTGAAATATTTGAATCCAATGTCAAAATCTTTTTTGTTTTTTTCAGAAATCTCAAAATTTGACAAATGATGGAAAGTTGGAAAGAGTCGATTTTTCTGATTTGATATTTACATCGTTTAACTACTTTTAATCAAGCCGTTTTGGAAATATCGGGGTCTAAACTTCAAGAAAATAATACATTGAAACACATCAGCTCTATTCCAACCGACATGAGAACCGTTCTAGAACGGTAATTTCCAGTTGCTCATTTATTTTTCAGTAAGTTGAACGTTTATCCTAATTGACAAATGAATTGATCGACTGGAAATTACGGTTCTAGAACGGTTCTCATGTCGGTTGAACAAAGCTGATGTGTTTCAATGTATTATTTTCTTGAAGTTTAGAGCCCAATATTTCCAAAACGGTTCAATTAAAAGTAGTTAAACCACATATATTTGAAATCAGAAAAATCGACTCTTTTCAACTATAAAGTCATATATAGGGTGTTCCATAAGAAAAAACTGACCATCTGTCAAAATTTGACATTTCTAAAAAAAACAAAAAAAAATTTGACATCGGATTCAAAAATTTCAGGTAAAACCCCAAAACGTTTGTAATTGAAATTTTTTCATATCTCTTCACGTAACCCCTGTAAGAGGGGGGTCAATATATGCGGGGAAAGACCCTGTACCTTAGTACATACTAAAATGATAAAATTTCAAATTTTTTTATGTTGAGATTTCGTATTTAAATGATCCTTTGGGACTCTCAAAACTCCATACACTAAATTATTCTGAGATATGGAGCTGAAATCTATGAAAAAGACACTCAGAAAAATTGAAAAATTGATAAATTCGCCCCAAATTGCTTACCACGATTTTATTTCTGAAACTATAATTCCAAATGAGCTGAAATTTTCAGCGATTTTAGTCCTCCACTGGCTGAAAATTTTAGCTTCCTATTTCTAATAGAAAAAAAGTTACGTATGATTTTTTAAAGTTTGCAAAAATCCAAATCTTAATACATGCCTACCTGCTAAAATGATGAAATTTCAAACAAGCTCAAATTTGAACTAGAGAACCATGAAAATCCAATTTCTGGCTCTACTACAGCCAAAAACTAACTAGAGAAGCTTGAAACTTTGATTTTTGATCTTTCTTGCAACTTTTCGCACTTCATAATACTAAAATTCAATTGAAGAAGCTTGAACATTTTATAACTGGCTTTTCTAATGCTAAAATTGAAAATGGAGATATGTAAAAATCCTATTCCCGGCTCTACTAGAGCCAAAATTGAATTGGAGAAGTATAAAACTCTTATTTATGGCCATTCTAGAGTTAAAGTCCAGCCAAAACGGCTTGAAATGGTAATTTTTGTAATTTATCAGGAGAAACTAAAATCTTATGAAAAATTTGAACTAAAAATTAATGAAAATCTCTTTCCTGGCTTTTCGAGAGTCAGAACTCGACTAGAATAGGATAGAACTCTTATTTCTGATTATTCTAGAATTAAAGTTCAGCCGAAGCGGCTTGGAATGGTAATTTTTCATCCTAGTAAAGCTAAATGTATCATAAGAAACTTTAAAATCTTCATACATCTCAAATTTGAACTAAAAATTATTGTAAATCTCATTTCCGGCTTTACTGGAATCAGAATTCAATTAGAAAAGTATAAAACACCTATTTCCGACTATTCTAATTCAAAAACATCATATTTGAGCTTCTCAGAGCTGAAATTCAACTGGAAAATTGAAGAAATTTTATTTTCTAGCTGAACTTTTAATTGAAAAGACATCAAATTTTTATTCTCGAGGTTCCTATACCAAAAATTGCACCAAAAAACTTCGATTATACACTATATATATACAATAATATAAATATACAGGGTGTATATTTTAAGTGATACCACTATTGCTATATCCAAAACGGTAAGAGCTACAAGGTCAGTTGAATTATAAAAAAGTTGTCTTTTTTGATGCCGATTTAAAATTCGTTTACAGTGTTGCCAAATTCCTTTTAGTTTCTAAAATACAGGTTCATAACTAGGGCCGAATTGAGGTAAAATTTTGGTAAAAATCATTGATGATCACTTTTTAGATCAGAAACGTCGACCAATCACACTTGAGAGGTATATCGTTAAAAAGGAAATTAAAGGTGATTCCTAAAAATGACATAAAAAAGCCAGGTCCGTATTTAAAAAAATGAAGTTGTTGATGGTAGCTCAATCACGAAACGTCGGATTCAAAATTTGAAGATGCCATGTTGTAGAGCGAAAAAAATTATAAAACTTTCAAATTTAAATTGTTTCCCGAAAATTCCTACTTTTCGAAATAATTGATGAATTATTTTTAGGCGTTTCTTAGAAATCACCCTGTATTTCATAAACTAAAAGAAATTTGGCAACACTGTAAACGAGTCTTGAATGAGCATCAAAAAAGGCAAGTTTTTTCTAAATTAACCGGCCTTGTAGCTTTTACCGTTTCAGATATAGCAATAATAGTGGTATCACTTAAAATATATACCTATATGCCAAATGTGGTAGTCCTGTATAAATAAAGACAATTGACATGTGTAGATGTTTTGACATTGATTATTAATTATTGAAAAATTGTTAAAAGGTTGTCAATAAAGTTCTAAAGTGCGTTTTTTTTTTAAAGATAATTCCCCAAGTCAAAAATTTAGTAACTTTGTTGGCAACACAGGCCTTTTCTGCATAAAAAATTTGAAAGCATTGACAATTTTACATTGTATTGCCAACATAATGTCATTTTGACTTTTATCTTTAAAAAAAAAAGCACTTTATATAAAATTCAAATATAACACCAAAGTCCATTTTACCACCCACTATGCAATAAATTGCTATACTTTCCACTTTCAAGTAAATGCGTTAAAGTGCACTTTACCGCATCACGCTCGTAAGTAAAATTGTAAGGTATGAATACCTCTCACAAGCGAGTAAACTGACCCTGTTGCCAGATGGTCATGAAAATATGAAATTGTACTAAATCACTTCCAATAGTATGCCTTAATATAAAATAAAAATATCTGTAGTCGGCATCATGCTATTTGAATTTTTTTTCTGAGAGAAAACCTGAGTTCAAATTAATAATAATTACTTATGACAGGGAACTATGTACAGGGTGAGTCGCCATATTTTGTCATGCAGCTGTAATTACAGGTGATAGGTAAAAGGTTTAAATACAAAAGTTGTAGCATTTCATCTGAACCGCCAGAATTTTCAAATGGAGCAACAAAAGGTGAAAAAATATGTCGACGTTCACTTTTTTTAAATGGAATACCCTTTATTTTCTTTCAAATTCTTAATGTTCTCGTTTTTCTGATGCAGAATATAATAATATGTTAATGTTTCTTTCGATATTTTTGGAAATATCTGGAGTTTCGTTATTCAAAGACAGTAGTTTTTTGAATATATTTTACCTTGGTTTACCTGCCACCTGTTACAAAACATTCTGATTCCTGAATAGGTCTTTGCATAACTAAACTCTAGATATTTCCAAAACTATTGGAAGAAACATTAACATATTGGTTATATATATTCTGAATGAGAAAAACCAGAACTTTCAGAATTTGAAAGAAAATAAAGTACATTCCATTCAAAAAAAGTGAACATCGACATATTTTTTTACTTTGCGTTGCTCATTTGTTCAATCTAATTAAAAATTCTGGCGGTTCAGATAAAATTCTACAACTTTTGTATTTATACCTTTCACCTATCACCTGTAATTACGGCTGCAGGTGGGTGTCAAAATATAGTGATTCACCCTGTGCTAAAATGATGAAATTTCATTTTTTTTTTTCATGTTGAGATTATGTCTTATCGATTATTCGGAACTTTCCAAACTCAATACACTAAATTATTCTGAGATTAGGAGCAGAATTCTATGAAAAAAGGCACTCAGAAAAATTGAAAAATTGATAAATCACCCCAAATTGCTTGCTTAACACGATTTTATTTCTGGAACTAGAAGTCCAAATGACTTGTCATTTTCAGGGATGTCTATAACCTTATGTCTAATCTAATTCAAGATACAGTGGAATATGTATAATAACTCCAAAGAGTTTTGTAGAATTTTTTAGAACTAGAACTCTCCTAATTGATATTAATATCTTTTCTAGAGCTGCACCAGTTGAATCTGCCTCAACTTCAGAATCGACAAGGACTACATCAGTGCCAATTTACCAGTGCGTCCCTTGCAGCATCAGATTTTCCTCGTTGAGCACTTTGGAAGCTCACCAAACCTATTACTGCTCGCATAGGTAAAAGTCATTAATAATAACTCAAAAAGATATTATGTATCTGATAGTTTTCAATAATGTGCCTAACCGGGTCAATAAACTTCCAATTCCTCCTAAAAATATTAAATTTCTTAGTATCCTCATTGTAATCGATCACGCATCGAAACCGTGTATCTTGCGAGTAAGTAAATATCGATCAGTTAAGATGTTAGAAATTCAAGCGATAAGCTATCTGCCCGATAAGAAATTTATCAAATCGATCCCACATTACTGATAACAATCGTACATAATTATATATCAACTTGTGCTGAACGGTTTGATTTTTTTGTTCCCAGACCGAATAAACCTTCCGAAGACGACGCGAAAGCCTCCGGAGGCGGCTCAGAACCGGACGTCGACGGCGAAGCCAAGCAAGGACCCCGGGTCGGCAAACAGTACACGTGCATGCACTGTTCGTACAGCGCCGACAAAAAAGTGAGCTTGAATCGTCACATGCGCATGCACACGGTGTCACCGGGGCCGGTAACGGCTCCTGTAGCCGGCAACAGCACGGTAACATCCAACGGTGATTCTAATCCCGATGCGCAGGATCGGTACTGTGCAGAATGCGACATTAGGTTCAGTTCGCAGAAGACTTTTAGAGCTCACAAGATGCATTACTGTAATTCGAGGTAAGAATTTTTGATTGTGATATGGTTTGGAATTCTTAAGGCTGGTTTGCATCTAAGTAGCATGTAATTATCACAGGGTTGTTCCAAGTGGCGGCGATATGCATAAGCGAGTATAAGCCTTGAAGGGGGTTCGAAAGGGCCCCATTTAAGTACAATATTTTGTTTTATAAAAATGCGTTGAAATAAAATTGCCAAATATAGTGACCGATATCGATCAATATACCTAACTGGTACATTCCTTCCAGTTGTCACCGCTGAAAGGTCATTTAAGACAAATTCCATAAGTTAGCAAAGAATGTATGATCTTGCTATTTTGTCTATCAGCATTCAATATGAATATTCGGTATTTAGTCGCTTCAAAAAAATTATTCAATGGATAAAGAGCCATAGATAATCATAATTTGAACTATAACCGGCTCTCTATTTCTCTGGAAAATTTTCCTGGAGCCAATCAAGAGCCGGTAATAGTCAAAATTTGAACTTTTATCAATTCTGGATTTGCGAAAAAATGTTTCCAAGGGTATTCAAAGCTCAAAAGCAAATAATAGTCAACATTTCGAATGTTCATTAGCAGCTCCTAAGTCGATATCGATCAAAATTTCTTCTCCCGCAGCTTCTAATTGGCTCAAGATAATCACAGATAATCAAAATTTGAACTATTACTGGCTCTTGATTCTCTGGAAAACTTCCCTGGAGCCAATCAAGAGCCGGTAATAGTCAAAATTTGAAGTTTTATCATCTGACGAGTAGAGGGATTAATGGTCATTATTCCTTAAAGCCGGCACTAAAATAAAAATTTGTAACTTTCAGGCATGTGGTTAAATCAACAGCTCCGGCTTCAAGTTGCACCTCAGGCTCGTCCCCAACAAGTCCCGTGGATACTTCTTCGTGTCGAACTCCACCCTCGCCATCATCCCAACAAATACCCACTCAACAACCGTTCCTGGCCCTTCCCACTAACCCAATTATAATCGTCCCGTATTCCTTGTTTCGTTCGGCGAGCGTCCTACCTGCCTTGTCGGCTTCCGCAGGAATTCCCAGCCCCGACACTCCATGCTTCCTGTTACCCAATGGTACTCTCCAGCCGATGACCAGCGCTTTGTCAGCTGCAGTTAGTGCAGCTGCTCAGGGTCAAGCTTCGCACGCGGAGCAAGTGCTCAAAGCTGTCAACAAAGCAAACAGTAAGGAGGTTATCGTTAGGGAAACTTCATCAGCTCCTCTGGATTTGACTGTTAGAAGATTGTCAAAAGAGGACAGTATGGATGATCACGAAAAGGAAAATCACAAGCATCGTTCGCCGTCGCCTGAGAGAATCGAGTGCGAACCTTCCATCCAGAATTCGCCTTGCTCGACGCCGGGCTACGAAAAAAGTTCGCCCGGTTTGAGCGTTAGTCCGAAAAGGAAGCTGGACGATGTGTCGAGAAGTAACAGTCCAAGGTCCTCGAAAACTCCCAAACTCAGTCAAGATAGAGCTAGGACTAGTCCAGAGTCGGCGGCAGGAGGGCCTCAGTTTGATATTCCTCCAGCGCTGCATCCTCTATTGCTCAGATCAGGAAATATATTTACTCCGGAGGTAAGTTGTATGAACTATTTTTTCTTTAAAAGCTTTTGGCAATATTTTTATTGCTTCTTTAGTTAAAACTAAAATATACAGGGTGGTAGCGTTTTTGACTTAAAAAGGGTTTTAAAGCCAAAAATCAGTGCTACCATAATGTCATTGTACCATTCTCTTTCCTCCATGCTCCATGACACCATAACTTTTATTTTGTTTCCAAAAACGCGCCGTTTTCGAGATATTAGACTGTCTCAAGTCGAATGGACCACCCTGTATATGTATTACATATTACAATTATGTATTACATTTGAAGTTCAGTTAAGATTGATTGGTTTTACGATACATTTATATAATTTGTGTTCTGGTTAGAAAAAAGATGAAAACGTGAAAAGTTACATGATGACATTAGAAACAAAAATCAGATTTTGATTATTCTCGTGTGATTGTGTTAGTTTAATTTTAGTGAGTAGTTTCGAGGAGATCAAACTTATCCTAGCAAAAAACAGGAATAATCAAAATCTGAATTTTGTACATACATACAGGGTTATGTGAAGAGATATCAAAAAAATTTAAATTCAAAAGTTTTGGGGTTTTACCTGAAATTTTTGAATCCAATGTCAAAAACATTTTTGTTTTTTATAAATGTCAAATTTTGACAGATGATCAGTTTTTTTTTTATAGAACACTCTATATATGACTTTATAAGGTGGGCTCGGCTTGCTCACTTCGTGCACTCCGAGTGACTCCATTCGCACTCCAGCCGTTCGGGTTAAGGTTCGGGTATTGCTTTTTACCGTATTAGGGGTGACTCCATTAGCTCTGTTCACTCCACTCCAACTCCACGCTGAATAGCAGAACCCAGCTATAGTTGAAAAGAGTCGATTTTTCTAATTTCAAATATATGTACAGGGTTGTCGTTATGTATGGAAACGGTCCGATATTCCAGGGCCGGCTTGAAAAAAAATTACAATATTTCCTACCTGAGGGTTTTTGGGAATGCCCGATTCAATGGTGGTATTTGCAATGTTGCCAAGTTTACCGTTTCTAAGATGTCGCATGTAACTTGATTTTTTCAAATGCACCTCTTTATTTTTATTGTAATTAATTCAGCGTCCCAACATTACTGAAACCCCTAAATGCCAAAACTCCATTTTACTTGGTTTTTGAAATATGGCAACACAGATTTTTTGTTGTCTCATATTTCAGAAAAGACTTTAGCAAAATGTACAATATTTCCTACCTGGGGGTTTTTAGGAATGCCCGATTCAATGGTGGTATTTGCAATGTTGCCAAGTTTACCGTTTCTAAGATGGCGTATGTAACTGCCCGTAGGGGCATCCATTTTAAAAAAAAATCAAGTTACATACGGCATTTTATAAATGATAAACTTGGCAACATTGCAAATACCGCCATTGAATCGGGCATTCCTAAAAACCCCCAGGTAGGAAATATTGTACATTTTGCTAAAGTCTTTTCTGAAATATGAGACAACAAAAAATCTGTGTTGCCATATTTCAAAAACCAAGTAAAATGGAGTTTTGGCATCAAGGGGTTTTAGTAATGTTGGGACGCTGAATTAATTACAATAAAAATAAAAAGGGGCATCCATTTAAAAAAATCAAGTTACATACGAGATCTTAGAAACTGTAAACTTGGCAACATTGCAAATACCATCATTAAATCGGGCAATCCCAAAAACCCCCAGGTAGAGAATATTGTACATTTTGCTAAAGTCTTTTCTGAAATACGAGCTGAATTAATTACAATAAAAATAAAGAGGGGCATCGATTTAAAAAAATTAAGTTACATACGGAATTTGAGAAACGGTAAACTTGGCAACATTGCAAATACCACCATTGAATCGGGCATTCTCAAAAACCCCCAGTTAGGAAATATTGTAAATTTTTTTTCTAGCCGGTTCTGAAATATCAGACCGTTTCCATACATAACGACAACCCTGTATATGGTTTAACTACTTTTAATTGAGCCGTGCAAATATTGAGGTCTAAACTTCAAGAAAATAATACATTGAAACACATTCAGCTCTGTTCCAACCGACATGAGAACTGTTCTAGAACGGTAATTTCCAGTCGCTCAATTCATTCGTCAATTAGGATAAACGTTCAACTTATTAGCTTTGTTCCAACACACCAAAAAACCGTACAATATACCGTCAGGATTCTGCGCCAAGCCAAAAATGTTTGCGCAGAACCGCAAATTCCTATACAGAGTGGTTTCAAAACCGTTCATGAGACGGTTTTTGACGTGTTAGAACAAACCTATTGAAAAACAGGTGGGCAACTGGAAATAACCGATTGATATCAGATTAAAAAAATTTACGTAAAACCCCAAAAATTTTGTATTTACAATTTTTTGATATCTCTTCAAATAACCCCTGTAATGGGGGCGGGTCTATATATGGGGAAAGACCCTGTACATTGCATCCTTATCCGGGACACCCTGTATAAGATTCAGATTTTGATTATTTCTGTCTCTTGATTGGATAAGTTTTATGTCCCCGAAACTACTCAATCAAATTAAACCAAACTAAGCCAATGCCAGGAATAATCAAAATATGAATTTTCAGTTCAAATTTTGATTATTTCCAGCTCTTGATTGGATAAGTTTCATTTTCCCGAAACTACTTACTCAAATCGAACCAAACTTATCCAATCAAAAGCCTGGAATAAGAAAAAATTGAACTTTGAGGTTCAAAATGGGGTTTTGAAAAAATTTCCAGCAGATATTGATGCACGGGGAAAGAAGATAAATATACCTTAGACGTCAAAAATTCAACTTTAGCTAAAATAAATACTATTGCAAAATATAATCATTTTGTGATTCTTATCGGGGTGATACAATATAAAAACAATAATTAATCTAGATGGCACACTCTACACATTATTATGTCAAGTATTGAGATAAAATTTATCTATTTTATTAAGAAGTTTGCACCTATTTTTATCGTTCGTTGGTGCTAAATATGTTAAGAGGGCCATGATTTTCTGATAGACTTAGTTTTGTTTATTGCAACAAGACAGCCCTATTGAATGTCTCAGAAAGAGGATTTAGGTACACTGACTTCTTCAAGGCATTTGATACGGTTTAATCATGACTTACTTATGCTTATTACTTGTCTAAAGTCCCAATAAAGCAACTCATCGATTATATTAATTTCAGCTTCAAATGCGCCTATCAGATCTGCCCCCTTTACCTCCAGTAATGCCTCAAGTAATCGTGAAACAGGGCGTATCAAAATGCAAAGAGTGCAACATTGTCTTTTGCAAACACGAAAACTATCTGGTCCACAAAAAGCATTATTGCTTCGCCAGGCCATCAGAGGACGACGCTTCGAAAACTAGCGGAAGCCCACCTGTTAGCCCAAGGTACCTATTCTACTCATCGAAATTTGTTTCATTTACTAAATAATTATTTTCTAGAAGTGGAGGTACTACTAGTCCAGCCGCCCAATACCAACAGCTAATTTGTTTAGCCTGCGGCATCAAATTCACCTCGCCGGATAATCTCAACGCGCACCAGCAATACTACTGTCTGAAACGTAACGAAACCGAGCCGAAACGTTGCGCCAAATGTCGAGCCGTTTTCGAACCTGGACACCAGTGCGTGTCCCATTCCGCTGTCGCCGGCTGGAAATGTCCCTGTTGTGATGTTATAAGTGCGACGGCCAGCGCCGCTCAGCGTCACATGGAAACGCACACCGGAGTCAAAGCTTATCGGTGTACTATTTGTAAATATAAGGGGAATACGCTGAGAGGGATGAAGACGCATATTCGGATGCATTTTGATAAGCGTTCGCCTGATTTACAGGTAAGAATTGGTTTGTTGGGAAATAAATAAATGATTCAAATGACATTATTTGTAGGAAGAAAAATACATCTCCTACATCTTAGAAGACGATTCTGCAGCCGGTATGGAAGTTGCCATAGCTCCTAGTTTATCAAACGAAGAAGGCGCTCCTAGTATAGCGGATACCAAGCCTGAGCCTCACCACATGTGCTCACACTGTCCCTATAGTTCACCCTACAAAGCTAACGTGATGAGACACATTAGGCTCGTACACGAGACTAATAATTCAGATGATGTTAGTAATGGAGAAGAAAGGCTTCGAGGGGATGATGATGAGGAAATAATCAGTAAGTAATTGATTGATTGATTGATTTTTATTCATAATTGAAATTATTATTGCAGTTAAAAAAGAAGCAATGGAACCGGAAATAATAATCGCACCGATCGAAGGACAAACGATAAAAGAAGAGCCCGATCTGTCGACAACTCCAAAGAGCAACAAACAGTTGGAAGAGGAAATTTTACAGGAGGCGGCCAAACCGGGGGCGCACTATTGCAAATCGTGCGATATTTATTTCAATTATTCTAGTTCGTTTATCGCTCACAAGAAATTTTACTGTTTGAGTCACGCAGGGGAAATTTCAAACGCCAATAATAATAATAATACAGGCCCTAGGACGGCTGAAACTTCTGTTTTATAATTCGACTAAGATGAGACTAATTTAGAGGATCATGATAAATGTGAGTTTATAAAGTTCTTGAAATACCAATAATAAAATAAGCGAGTTATACAGGGTGTTAAGTATGAGGATCTCGATAAAATTATAAGAGATACAAGATTTGTTAAATTGGGACAAAGTTTTTGTGCATCAAAATGTTGCTACTTAAAGAGAAAAAAAATATATTTTTTTTTGGTTCTGAATTTTTTTTAATCATGATAAGGTTAAGAAAAATTGTCAATATTTGTATTGAAATTCGAGCAAATCAGAATAGATTATACACTGTCAAAAAGAGCCTTAAATTCTCTACAAATCCGTGCTAAATTGAGTTCGATAGCGCAAATACTTTCTGAGCAACTGAGCCGCAAAGTTGAACATTTTTAATGAATCAAAAATTCCCAAACTTCCTATGGGTGAATTGAAAATTTAACCTTTTCTTAAAAAAATCTTTGAAAATATGAGCAAATTTTTGTTTTCTACTTATTATAACAAGTAAAGTTTCAATAAAAAAAAAATATTTGTTTTCATTTCTATATTATTTTAATGTTCTGATGTAAACGCACATCCAAAGCTGGCCACTACAGTTTCTTATAGTTGACTTGATTGATCATAACTGTATCAACTCAATCAAAATGACAGGGTTTACACCGACTTCTTTTGATGAAAATCCAAAAATAAAATCTCATTGTTTTCTGACAAAGTTGTATGATTACTAAGATCCCCATGCTTATTGACAAATTTTTAACACCCTGTACAATTAGACCATTTGCTCTTGTATACGAAATTTTTTACTTTTGCAATTCTTTGTTTTGTTAACAGGGTGAAGCCAAAAAAAAACTTAAAAATTAGATAATACATTTCAGTGCAATGAGTTTAGTAAACACCCTGTATAGTTGTGTAGCTCAAAAAAAGTACTGAAAATTATTGAATGTCATTGCTGTAACATTTATTATTAAGAAGCGGATATCATTTTTGCTTCCAAATAAGTGCAAAATTCTTGATAGTGAAATAAATTCTCTGCTTCTTAAAGAATGTAATAAATGTACCTTTAAACCTAATACACTGCGTTAATTTTGAACAGCAGTATAAATAATTTTTTGTGTTATTTAATGTATAATCCTAAATGTATAAAAAAACAATAAGTGTTTTGTACAAAGTTGAATTTTGCTTAGTTTTAAGTTTAATTAAAAATATGCCAAAGCATGATTATTCTAATATGGTTGGAATCTGTTGTAACAATAATTATTATTCAATTTACATATTTGTTAGGCTTTATAATTATTATGTTTTTTTTTTTTTTGTATGGTTATCTCTCAAAAATAGATAAATGTAAAATATAGAATCTATTCTTATCATAGCTGTGAAGGTGGTTTTTGCAAAATACGCCAACCCCCCATTTAGATTTAAATAACATTTTTTGACACTGTAAACAGTGGATGATTACCGTTTTCTTGGAGACAATAAATTATTTATTTCTAAAAAAAAGTCTATTTTGATTTTATGTTAAATTTCTTTTCCTCACATATATGTATTTTTTTGTAATCAGTTCTTATCTGTAACATAGTTGGGAGTTCTCGTGCATTTTTGCTGTTGAGATAAGGGTTGAGGGCATTTGCATAAGGCCACAATAAATAAGGGAAGTTATCTGGCCACGCGGGGTCGTGTGAGGCACGCCTCCGAGATCACCTGCTCAAGATAAGGGTTGCACACAAAAAAAAAAATACGAAAAAGAGAATATGTTGTTTATACATACATACATTGCATGCATGATAAGGTTGAGATTTTTTGGATTAGTACACAATATTTTAGATGAAAATATTTTGTCGTGTTAGCGTCATATTTGAAAAATAATCTCCACGAATAACAATAAATCTCGCCCCCTCATACACATATGATCATGATTAAAAAGGCATTAATCCGAGGTCATTTATTCCGAGATAAAAATGTGTGTGCGTGAAAAAAAGTAACTCTTTGGGTGCACACAGGAAAATTGCAGGCAGATTTGCATTTTCCGTGATTGCATGCGTTCCTTTACCCAATTACAAGGAAAAAACAGGGGAACTAAAGTAGGCTAATAATAATAAATCGTAATTATTTACTTGCTTTTAATTACAAAAAAAAAATAATATTTTAAAAATGTTATTTTACTTACTTATTTTCTAAAACTTAATAATAATATTCTTCTTCATCAATGTCTCCACAATAGAAATCGTTAGCCAGGCCTGTTGTTTCAACGTTTTTATTTTTGGATTTAAAAACGGCATATTTTTGGCCAAACCTCAATTCGTCCTCTTTATCGATATTGGCCTGTTGAAAGTCCTCCTCCTCTCTGCTGTATATCAAATTTTCTGCATCTGAATCGCTGGAGAGGAGATCTTCATCCATTTTTAAGTTTTTTACAGCTTCAATCTAAATAAAAAGCTTCTTTGTAAGTAGGTAGTTAGAAAAAGAAAAAAACTTTTAAGACATATAAATTGAGGTCACTTTTAATATATCAGAAGTGGATTTTTAGAAAATTCTCCTAAAGTTGCATTCAAGAGACTAACTTTGAATTCCAGGATTTATAAATTAAAATCTCCTTCAAATGGGAATAAAAATCAGAAGTGGATCTAGAACTCAGAAATACATTTAGTATTTATTTCCAAATGAAGAAAATTTTTCAGAATTCACATTTGGGAGTTTCTTGAAAATACTGCTAGGCCTAACACTGATATTAATTTTCAAGATGTATGAAAAAGAGTCACTTCTATGAAGCAAAATTTATAATGAATCAGAAGTGAATTTACACCTTTTACACCTTTTACAACACAAAATAAATATAGTGGTCTTGACGTATTATTTTCGCTCCGTGAAAAGAACAAGTTTTGGAATGATTTATAGCAAAATTTTAGTGAAGAGTGGCATCAGGTGAAAGAGGAAAAGAAGCGTCATCTAATACGCTTATTTTCTAGTGGTGGTGCTCGGAAATAGAAAGAAGAAACGCGAAAGTTCCTCATGTGTTCTTAAACAAAAAATAACATTCCTAAATCTTTATTTAAACAAACGTGTTTTTTGTAGGCATCCTTTCTGTAAACAACATTTATCGTCAAAATGCCGCCCAAAAAAAATTTATTGGTAAACACAGCTAAGGAGGTGAAGTATATATATTTTATCAAGTCGGAATATAAACTACTGTGTTCTGGAAAGTGTAAAAAATGGCTATGTCAGAAATGTTCGGCCTTAAGTCATAATGAGGTCCGCAACCTGATAGAAAGTAAAGAAATCTGGTATTGTGGAAGATGCACGGTACCCAGTAGTAGTACTAGAAAGTCTGTATTAGTACATAATAGCTCAGATGAGCAGTCTAGTGAGGATGAGACTCGACAAGAGGAAAACGCAGACCCCAATGTTAAATATACAATAACAGATGTAGTGAGGCTGCTGGAAAGAAATCACGACTATATGAAAAAAGAAATAAAAGCTCTCAAAAGTGATATAACAACTCTACAAAATTCACTGCAATTTATGTCCGACACGGTGGATGACCTACAAGGAGAAAACAAAAAAATAAAATATTCTCTTCAGGAGGAGAAAAACGAACTGCAACAAGCAAAAGCCAGAATAAGTGTTCTAGAGGAAAAAATTGACAATACGGAACAGGAAAAAAGGGAACGAAATTTAATAATTATCCATGCCTGCAGGCAGGTGGAGGAAAACACGCAAGTTGTTGTTTCTAAACTTATAGGAAAGGTTGGAGTTAAAATTGATACAACAGATTTTACTTGTAAGCGACTGGCCGAAAAAGAAAACTCACCAATCTTGGTGGAACTGAAAAGTACAAACCTAAAACAAGCTATCCTTAAAAAAAGAAAAGAGGTTGGTCAGTTTACAATGGAGGATTGCGGCTACGTTGGCAAGAAGACATTATACTTTAACAAAGACCTAACCAGAGCCAAACAGGAATTATTTACCAAGACAAGAAAATTCAAAGAGGAAAATGGTTACAAATATGCTTGGATACGAAACGGGAAAATTTATTTAAGAAAAACTGACAACGACTGTCATCTGTGGATCAAAAGGGAAGAAGATCTTATACAACTGCAAAAGCAGGACTCTTAATACCTAATTAAATACTAAGTAATACACTGAATTTTTTGCCTTTTCAACTTAAAAATGGCCAATGTTATGGATGATTTTTAAGCTTTACCAACTACGGAAGTTGATACAACAATTGTGGAATCACCATTTAATAACGAAGTGATTTTTCCAGGAGTGCATGGAATTATTTGCCTAACTCTCAATATACGCAGTCTAAGGGTAAATATTGAAAACTTTTTGTTATATTTAAATTACTTAAAACAGAAACCTAAAATAATTATCTTAACTGAAATATGGATAAAAAAAAACGAACAAAGTTTATATGGTATACAGGGGTACAATGCATTTTTCGCTACAAGGGAAGGACGAAGGTCCGGGGGTGTCGCTATATACGTGACCGACCAATTTGAAGTAGATTCAGCGGAAATTTTAAACATGACTACAGCAGAAGCACTTAATGTTCAAATTACATACAATAATAAAATACTTTCAATATTAGGGTTATACAGATCTCTGGACTATGATATGAAAGCATACATTGCCGAGTTAGAGCCAATTTTAAACAATATTAATAAAAATGAAATAGTCTATTATACAGGAGATATAAATTTAAACATATTATCAGAAAGTATAGACGATTACAAAGCACTTCTTAGCAGTATGGGTTATACATCGTGTATAAACGGCATTACGCGGTCGAACGATAATCTGGGAACTTGTGTCGACCACATATTTATAAAATGTAAAGAGAATGAACTACACAGTGCTATAGTTCACTCAGATATATCAGACCACTATACTATTCTAGGCGTTATACCTGCCGACACTGGAAATAACACGGTCAAGGTGTCAAAAATAAATAATGTAAAAATTAATTATAACAAACTACGTTTTAAAATATCTAGATTCAATTGGGATTTTACTAGGGACTGTAGCACAAATATAAATAATAAATTTGACAGATTTCTAAACTCATTGAAAACTATGGTAACAGAAAGTTCTGAAAAAAAAGAGTTTTCCAGCTACAACAAAAAAATAAAACCCTGGATGTCCAGCGGCTTATTAAAAAGTATAAGAGAACGAAATAAATTATTTAAGAAACATAAAAAGGAACCTTCAAATGCAATTATCAGGCAGCAGTATCTGTTATATAGAAATAACGTAAAAAAACTAATAACTGTATCAAAAAAATCTTATTACGAAAGCGAGTTACTTAGGAACAAACATAGCATTAGAAAACAATGGCAAACTATTCATTCAATTACAAATTCTAACAATAATAAAGATCATGTTACTAGAATCAAAGATCCAAACACTGAAGAGGTAATAACTAATAGGAAAGAAATCGCAAATTTACTCAATAAGTATCTTGTAGAAAATATAAAAAAAGTTGCAAGGAAAAATGAAAAAGTTAAAAGAGATTGGTCAAGATTAGTAAACAGCTCTAAAAATATAAATCACTCCCTTTTTTTTCCACCCCTCATCGAGTCAGATATAATAGAAAGTATTAATTCATTAAAAAGTAACAAGGCGCCAGGTCCAGACTCGATCACATCCAATATATTAAAAGAGATTAAAAATGATATATCCCAGATTCTATCGGAACTTTATAACCAGTCACTTCTTGAAGGAATTTTTCCCGAATGCCTCAAAAAAGCAATCATAATTCCTGTACATAAGGGGGGACAAAAACAGAGGCAGGGAATTACAGACCAATCGCCTTGGTTTCTGTTTTCTCCAAATTATTTGAAACACTTGTTTTAAAAACACTAAAAACTTTCTTAAGCAAACACTCATTCTTCTCAAAATATCAATACGGTTTTTTGGAGGGAAGGGGTACCGAACTAGCTCTAATAAGTTTCACTAAGCAAATAATAAAAGCCATGGAGGAAGATAAATACATTACAGGGTTATTTCTAGACATATCCAAAGCGTTTGACGCTCTCTCACATGATGTTCTGTTGGGGAAAATGCACAACGCAGGAATTAGAGGACTGGCCCTTAAATGGTTCGAATCTTATGTGACTAACCGTAAACAGCAAGTAAAAGTACAAGATGAACTAAGCCAGGAACTTGAACTTCAGTGTGGAGTCCCACAGGGATCAGTATTGTCTCCAACATTATTTCTTATATATATCAACGACCTGTTCGACTCCTCACTGAAAGGCATGGTCGCTGCATTCGCAGACGATACTGCAATATTTTATAAGGCCGATACCCGGGAAGATCTGCTAGAAAAATTACAATTTGATCTGAAAATACTGACTGAGTGGTTTTCAATTAATAAGCTCTGTGTCAATGTCAAAAAAACCAAATTTGTCAACTTCTCTGTCAGGAATCAGTTTCGCTTTAATGTTCCCCTTAGGTTTCACAGTGTGGAATGTAAACTTACTCATTGTAACTGTAGCGAAATTGAGCAGGTTGAATCAATCAAATACTTGGGGTTGACCCTTGACCAAAATATGACCTGGAAGACTCACATTTCTAATGTAAAACTAAAGCTGAATACTATTCTACCAACATTTTATTTTCTTCGTGGAGTGGTACCCCAAAGTACATTAAGAATGATGTATATGGCATTGGTGCAATCTGTAATAACCTATGGAATAAGTATCTGGGGGGGCATTTACAGAAGTAATAAGCGACCACTTTTAATTGTGCAAAAATGTTTCATCCGCGTTATATTGAGAGCTGGGCACATGCAGTCATCTGGGCCGTTATTTGAGCGGCTTGAAATATTAAATCTGGAAGCATTACACAGACTGCATTGTTGCAATGCAGTCTTCAAATACAAAAAGCAACTTAATTTAAGAATATCTCAAAATGTCAGAGCTTTCCTAAAATTCACTCAGCCTTTAGTCAGATTAACTCTATCGTTGAATTCTTTCTACTATCAGGGGCCTAAAAATTTCAACTTTATCAGGGTTCCAGCCTCTTTAACACAAGATAGGGATGTGAAAAAATTTATTAGATGTAGCATAAAAAATAAATAATGCTTTTTTTTGTTTTTATTTGATTTGTTATACTTCTGACACATTTTGTGTAGGAGCTCCATGTTAACTGGTTATCATTCTTAGTTATATTATAAATCTACTGAACTGTACTAGAAATTAAGTCAAGTAATGTATCTTAAATTCTGCACACGGGCATCTGTATGCCTTGCAGAACCACATCAATGTAATGGGCTATATGTAATAAATTATGGAATCCAATTTTTGTAATTTTTAATTTATATTCATTAAATAATAAATAAATTAAGTTTAGGATTAAGGATTAAGGTATTAAAATTGCAAAACTGTTTTAGAAAATTATGCTTCACATCTTTATAACATAAGTAATTATAAAATTGAAAAATTTGGCAAACCTTACCCCATTGTAAATCAACATTTGAATAAATAAATAAATAAAATAAAAAATAAATTATAATGTATTGTAATTGCAATGAGATTAATGATCATTTGGGACACCTTAGTAAGTACTAAAATGATGAAATTTCAAATTCTTTTATGTTGAGATTTTGTGCATAAATGATCATCGGGACCCCCCAAATTCCATACACTAAATTATTCTGAGATTTGGAGCTGGATTCTATGAAAAAAGCTACTCGGAAAATTGAAAAATTGATACGGGCTACGTAAATCACCCTGTATATTGAAGTAAATAAAGCAAAGTATGAAGTAATTGCTTCTAGTATCTACTTTAAGAATTATGTGCAGTAAATGCTATAATTTTTTGAAGTGAAAACTACAAAATAGAGCATTTGTTTGAGACAAATTGGAATCTTCAAGAACATTGTAGAAGCTTACAGAACACTTTAGAAGCAATTTAGAATTTGAGAGACATCTACAACAAACCAGAACACTACTCAACTTTTGGTAACATTTTCAAAATCTTTTGGAACACTGTAGAACACCTTAAAAATCATGTGGAACTTTTGGAAACAATCTAGAACTGGAAACTTTTAGAATATCTTGAAAATAATCACATGACACGTAGAATTAACCTAAAACTTCCATGAACATATTAGGACATTCTAAAACACTTCTGAACTTATTTAGAATTTCAATTAGAACTGCTTGAGAATATTTGGGAGATTTCTGATGATAACCTCTAGAACTTTCCAACGATTCAAAAGCATTAACCAACCGATGCGCTTGTGCCAATTTGGAACATTTTTAAACATTCAATTTTCAATCATCCTGCATTTGTTTGAGGCAAATTGGAACTTTCAAGAACATTGTAAAACGCTACAGAATACTTTAGAATCAAATTAGAAATATTCTAGTCAGAACACTTCTGAACTCTCAGGAACATGTCAGAAAGCTTGAGATAATTTAAAGTTTAAGTTAAGATCCAAGATAAAATTTTTAGGAGTTTATATTCTTGCTGGAGTGCTCTAGAACACTTTAATTGGAGTCTGTTTTTTATTACGAAGTTGAACTTAGACTCTGGAACATGAAAACTTTAATGCAAAACCAGTTAAGTAGTATCAAGGATTTTTCTAACTCACCATATCATCTTCATTGACACTCTCCAAATCCTCTTCATCCGGATAATCATTCTTCCAATAATTTTCAGCATTAGAATCTTCACTCTCGTCATCAGAATCATTATCCAACAACCCGTTGTCTCTTATTGAACCAAAGACTAGAGGATCGTTTACCGGATAAACACTAAAATAGAAAAAAATTAAAATTATTGCCAACTGTGCCAACAAAAACTTACCTTGATTAAGGGCTTGATTGTTCATTGAAAGGCCACTATATCGATTTTGCTTGTTATTAAGCAATAACATTAGAATGTGCTACACAATAATAATGACACATTCTAAGGTATTTGTTAACTAACTAAGGCAATTGATATAGCCGCACTTAATACAAGGTTTTATTGCAATAATTAAAACTAAAACTCTGTCAATAATAATAATTAAGATTTTAATATTTAAATTGTGGCAATTACAATAATTATTATTGAATACATAAGCTAAAATGTCTTAATTTCTATATGTAAAAAATTGAGATTATTAGTACAAAATACGTTTTAATAGTACATAAAACTAAACTGAGCTACTAACCTAACATATTCAGCAATATCAGCTTCGCCAAAATCATCAGAATTGGTATAATAAAAGTCGTAAACGTATTTCATACTGGGTTCCTGGTTAACTGTAGCAGGTTCGTTGCTATTGTGATCAGTCTCCACATCGAATACTGTGACTTCTGAGGCACTGGAACAGCTGGCTTGAGGCTCATTATCTTCGCTATTTAAAGTTTTCCTGAAGCAATTCACAATTTTGTAGCGGTTGTTTTTTGAAGATTCCTTCAAGTCTGCCCGGATTTTGTCGCTGATATTCACCGGATGCTTTTTGAATTGTTCTTTAAGCTCGGCTGCGTCTCCAACACGGTGTTTTCTTAGAAGAGCTTCAATGTTTTCTTCCTGAGAGTAATTAATTTGTTTTACACGTGGTTGGTCAATTTAAAAGGACCCATTCCTAATGAAAATGGGGCAAAGGAATTAACGGGGTTGACTTACTTTTTGCGAAGTCCCGGCCAATTTGAGGACTGCTGATAAGTCTTCGTGTTCCTCGGATTGTTTGCTTCCATTGGATTTTTTTCGTTTGCAATTTAACACTAAACTTTCCAAAGGGTCTTCATCTAGACGACGTTTAATTCTGACGACTGCTGCCATTTTATTTTATGGGGTGGTTTGTGAGGAGAAAATTCACAAAATTATAAATTATAGAGAAAAGAAATTGAGAAAAAGAGCAAAATCCGAAAATCGCTTCTTAATTTGTATGTTGTTGTGGTTTGGCATGTGTGACAGGACAGTGTGGTGTGACGTGTGTCATAGACGTGTGTGGTTTGAATTGACAGTTTATTTTTATTTGACAGCTTGCCTTTTGCTTTCCAGAGGTTGGTAACACTGCCAATTGCAACGTTGCCATTAGCAAAACTTATTTCAAGGTGAGTTCGGAATGGTAGAAAATGTCGACACTTTTTACACTATTGACACTGTGGGGTTCGTTAATTGGTAGGAGTAAAGTTGGTGTATACTTTACTTACGTTTGGAAATTATTTGGTGCCCGAATGGTGTAAAGATAGTGTGACACGTGACACCGTTTACACGAGTTGAGTTCGGAATGGGATTTTAGTGTAGTGCAGTGTTAGTGAGTGCGGTGTTCGTGTGGTGCTGTGTTATATCACGTGATGGTGTAATTGGCGGTGTGACACCAAATACACCATCACTTTATAACGAGTAAACGGTGTCCCACCATTTATACACTATTTGGACACCAAATGATTTCCAAACGCAAATAAAGTGTACACCAAATTCACTCCTACCAATTAACGAACGCCACAGTGTCAATAGTGTAAAAAGTGTCGACACCTTCTACCATTCCGAACTCACCTACGGTAAAAAATAATGGTGTATTCGGTGTTACACCGCCGATTACACATTACACCTTCATCACGTGATATAATCCTGCACTACACGAACACTGCACTAGCACCGCACTAAAATCTCATTCTGTCCATTCCGAACTCAACTTGAATGGATTTCAACCAACCTTGCGTTCGGTATTTTGCTCAAAAAGCAGAGCGTGCTGAGCGGAGCCGTAATCACGTGACCAGCGAGCGAACAGAGCAGTTGAACGCTGTATCCGAGTGCCCGAAAATTTAATAAACGAGCGCGAATGAGCCTGCACCGAGTACACTTTTCAAATAAACGAACCGTAAATTTAAGCTCGAAGAACTCAGATCAAAATACCGAACGCACGGAAAAAGCCGAACTCAGCCTTTGAGTTTTGACTTTGACTTGACATTTCTATTTTTATGGTTATGTTATGTGGTTTGTTTATTGTTTTCGTTTGCCTTTTCGCTTAAATTTTATCAATAAATAATTCGGTTTTCCATAGTGTTAATTTGCATCATTTTTATTAATTAGAAATAATTATTTAGTGTGTTTCAATTTAATATTAACAGTGGAAATTTCATTTCAAATTATGACCGACGATTCGTGGCGAACTCACGCCTTCAGGCAGAATGTTATAACAAAAATGTAAAGTTTTTTTTTTTTAAATTTATCAGAAAATATATAGTTCAATTGTGCATAAAATAATCACTAGCATAGACAAAAAAACTGAACCCTCTAAGGGCAGATTTATTCACAATTTGATAAACTGTTAGGTAATGCAATCTGAGGAATAAAAACGCAGTCTGTAATCTCATTGGTCAACCAGTTACCCGCCGACCAATGGGATTATAGATTGGTAAATTTATGTTGCAGCAAGTTTATCTGAAGATTAATAAACTGAACCTAAAACAGAGCTGTCACAAGTACATTACTAAAGTACTTGCGAGTACAAGTAGAAGGTACTCAAAGTTTTGTAAAAGTAATTGAAGCACAAAGTACATATTTTTCCCAAATGTACTCGAATTACCAAGTACTTAATAAAAGTACTAGAATTTTTCATAGTTCTTACTTTGAAGTACAATTGAAATATTTCATGTACCTATTTGTACTTTAAATACATTATAATGGGTCTTTCTCAGAGCCAGTACTTTTGAAATGTACTTGAAGTTCAAGTATGAAGTAAATACCTATATTTGATAGATTTACTTGAAGTACAAGTACAAGTTTTTTAAAATTATACTTTAATTATCAAGCAACTTGAAATTTACTTGAATTTTATCAAGTAATTTACTTCAAGTTAAAACATTGAGATTCAAGTGGAGTGGTATTTAGCGGCGTATCAACTCATCTCAGGGTCTGTGTGCCAAAATCTCCGCAGGCCTATCACAAGTTCCCCGTTTTTTTTTTTTTTGGGTAACCCAAACTAATCTAAATTTTGCCCCAAAAGTCGTTCAAAAAACACTACGGGCCGAATTTATAGTCGATTCTTGACTCTTCCTTGGAGGATATGAGCTTAGAACGAACACTTAAATCTCAAGGAGCGACTATAAATTCGGCCCTGATAAACTTTTTTTTAGGTATTTTTATTCGATCGTTCTATCAGAATCCTGAATAAGTTGACCAGTTCAAGATAGGCCTTGTACAGGGTGCTGCCATTTGGAGTGTTTTAACAGGAAAAACACACTTCCCGACCAGATAGAGGAAAATTGACAAACATGTCATGGGATCGATTTTCGAGAAACGTCGATTGTCAAAAACCGTATCGCGATATCTTCAATGGTACTATTAATACAGGGCGATTTTCGATTTTCCCCTATTATGAAAAATGGCTATAAGTTTTTTATTTATCAATTTTTTTTATATCTGTAAAAACATTATGGAGACACTTTTTTGAGCACAATCCAGTGGCGGACTCGGTTTTTTTCTATATCGCTCCGATTCCGAGATATTGATCAAATTCCGATATTTTCAAATGAAGCCCCCTATATATTAATAGCTCATTGGATAGCTCTGTTTTTGCTGATTTGAATGATATAAAGTTCGATAGGTTTATCTCTAATAGTTTTCATTTCTGTTTTTGTCATAAGGACCAATGTGTTAGAAAAGGATTTTATATGTGTAAGGAAAGTGAGAAAGGTCTCTTTCTAACACATTGTTTTTTATGACTGAAACAGATATAATTTTTTTTCTGGAAAACTGTTAGAGATAAACCTATCGAACTTTATATCATTGAAATCAGCAAAAACAGAGCTATCCAATGAGCTATTAATATAAAGGATGTTTCATTTGAAAATATCGGAATTTGGTCAATATCTCGGAATCGGAGCGATATAGAAAAAAACCGAGTCCGCCACTGGATTGTGCTCAAAAAAGTGTCTCCATAATGTTGTTACAGAAATTAAAAAAATTGATAAATAAAAAACTTATAGCCATTTTTCATAATAGGGGAAAATCGAAAATCGCCCTGTATTAATGGTACCATTGAAGATATCGCGATACGGTTTTTGACAATCGACGTCTCTCGAAAATCGATCCCATGACATCTTTGTCAATTTTCCTCTATCTGGTCGGGAAGTGTGTTTTTCCTGTTAAAACACTCCAAATTGCAGCACCCTGTACAGGGTGTTTCACGAAAGTCGAAATAGAGGCGTTTTAGTCGATTTAAAAAAAACGCTCGGGCACGTCAATTTTGTATTCAAGGAGGAAACTTTTTGACCGCATCGGTGTTTTGCTAGGGTGCACCCCCTGGGTGGGGTGACTTTCACCACCCTTTTTTAGATAGGGAAGATGGATCGAGTGTTACCTTGATTTATAGATATTTTGATTTTCGTCACAACTGTGCACTTTTTTCAGAAATCGAATGATTAGTTCTCAAGATATTCACTGTCAAAGTTGCCATGGGCTAAATAAGAAACAATCTTCTGGCCCTATAATTCTTAAATTAACACTTTCCTGACTTTCCTTTCGGAAACGTCACGTCACACCGGTAGATACGCCACTAAGTGGTATTACTTGAAGTATATTTTAAAAATTAAAATACTTTAAATAAATTACTTGAAGCCATACTTGAAGTAATTTTACATTAGAACTGCCAAGCGACTAAAAACCGGTGAGCGTTTTCGAGAACGAGAAAAACGCTTCCCGCTTTTTAGTCGCTCGGTACTTTTAATGTAAATTTGCATTGAAAGTGCCAAGCGACTGAAAAGCGGTGAGCGTTTTCAAGAACGAGAATACCGGCCCTGGTCTTTCTCATAAATATAAAATGTGAAAATTTTTCCATTTATTATTTTTCAAAAATTAATCAACAACTCAACAGGCAGTCTCTAATGTCTATGTTACTTTAAATATTTGAAAATATAAAGTACTCAAGTTGAGCTTCAATTCAAGTATACTTCTGAAGCACTTGCAATATTCTCATTGTACTTGAAGTATGTACTTTTATAGTATTTGGAGTCCTTCTGATGTACTTCAAGTACTTCCATAAGCTCGAAGTACTTTTCAATGTATTCCTAGTCCTTGTACCTGATGAAATCAAGTACAATGCAAAGTAGATTGTTAAAAATAGTTCAAGTACTAAGTATAAGTACTGTTTATTCACAGTACTTCAAGTAACATACTTCAAGTACTTACAAGAAATTGAAGTACAATTTCAAATATTTTTCCTGAAGTACCTACCTAACAGCTCTTGCCTAAAGTTTTAAAATATTTTCTTGAGAACTAATAAAAATAAAGAATTTGAAAAAATCTACTATTTAGGTTTTTGGTTTATTTAGTTTTTATGGTACTTGCCGAGGTACTTACATTTGGTTTTTTATAGAGTTTAGAGCTTTCTTAATTTTGATAAAATTTTATTGAAATATTCTTAGTAGTGCAAAAATATTCACTTTTCCTTTGAAAGAAACAAAAAACCAAGTTTTTCTGAAATTCAGAATCTTGTTTTTTTTTTACCAATAAGCCAAAGCTCCAAATGGCTGTTCTCATCTTTCCTCTTCTGCTTCAGCTACAACCAATTTTACGAACTCACCAAAACTCACTCAGTAGCTATTAATCTACCTAAAACCAAGATTTTTTTCTTATTAATTTTACAGTGAAGAAGCCATTCGTCAATCCGGAATGAACACTTCTAGAAACAGCGTCGAAATGGAAAATCATGTGTATCAAAAAGCGAAAAACAAAGAGGAATATTTAAGTTTTGTCGCCAGACTTATCCTACATGTCAGAGAAATGAGTGAGAAACATTTTAAAATATGTATAAAAACATTCTAAAATTATTTATTAAGATCAATATCAGAGTTGTTGGAGAGGTATCATGTGTTTGTATAATAATATATTATGCTTAATTTTTTTCTCATTTTTCTCCTTTAATTGTTTGTTTTTTCCAGACTCTTCGAATTTCTTTTTCAATTCAATCATCCCAATGAAAAAGGAGAAAATTCAAGAGCCAGTAATAGATAAAAATTGAAAGAAAAAATTAATAATTGAATCAATATATTTTTGCACTATTTCCTATGCTAAAATTAAGATGGTTGCAACAACTCAATCAATAAATCAGGTCCATTAAATTCCACTGTCCCTCCCTCACTATCACTTTATTAAAACCCAGTTCCAATTATAGACAGCAAAAAAGGACAACCCGGACCAATGGGCGGAGTACCAGGAGCGCAACAACAACAACCGCCCGGAATCCAAGATCCCATCAACGCCCTACAAAATTTAGCCAGTCAAGGTAAAAAGTTTCCTAACGAAAATCTTTAAAATTAATACAAAATCGACTTTAGGCAGCAGAAATTCCATGGTCATGAGCGGCCCGCCCCAGCCTGGGCAAATGGGCGGCCCAGGACAGGGCGGCAACAGCCTGATGCAGCCGATGAACCAGCGGCAAATCATGATGGGCGGCGGTATGCCCGGAAGTATGCCCATGCAAGTGGGACCGCAAAACATGAACATGCCGCCCAACAATCAAATGCCCGGACAGATGCCTATGCAGTTGCAAGGGCCGATGGGTGGACAGATGGGCGGACAAATGGGTGGCGGAATGCAGGTAAAATAATTTGCTTCTTAAATATTGAGCAACTTGAAATTTAGTTAATGGTTTAATATTTCCTGACTGTCGAGTTTTAGGTATTTCCTGTAGTAAAAATGATTGACTCATATTGTATTGTACGCGATTTGTTCTATTTTCGTATTTTATTGCTTGTTATTAACCTAGGGCTACCACATAATTTATAGGTTTTTCAGTATTAGTGCGACCGTTGGCAATAAAGTATTGATAATATTTTTGTTAGATGCAAGGACCTGGTGTAGGACCAGGACAAATGGGACCTGGACAAATGGGACCCGGACAAATGGGACCCGGACAGATGGGACCTGGACAGATGGGTCCGGGTGGCATGCAAATGGGCCCTGGTGGGATGCAAGGCCCAATGAATCCTCAAATGATGGGTAAGGAGCAAAAGATGTTTCATAAATTCCAATATTTTTGAGTCAATTTCTTAGGTGGAATGCCTCAACTCCAACAGCCTAAACCGCCAAATCAGCCCAATCAAATGCTCCTAAACCCAACTATGATGGGCAGCGGAGGTTACGTCAGACAACCAGGCCCTGGTCAAATGTACGCCCAATCGCCTTTACAATCTGTCCAAAGTCCTGCAGGAGGAGGACTGTCGCAGCCGCCCAGCGCGTCTCCTGCGCCCAGTCCTGGAGCTCCTATGGGCATGATGGGCGGTCCCAGACCTCAGTGCATGGCACCAAGTCCAGGAGCTTCGTTGAATACCCCTGGCCAACCCGGTCACAGTCCTATGGGCGCTGGCGGGCCTATGACTGATGAACAAGCTTATAGAGAAAAGGTCCGGCAGCTTAGCAAGTATATTGAGCCTTTGAGGAAAATGATTGCTAAGATGGGCAATGACGGTAAAAGATGTTTTCGTTATTTTAAGATGAATTTTCTATTTCAACTTTGTTTATAGATGTTGAAAAAATGAGTAAAATGAAAAAATTACTAGAGATCCTATCAAATCCCCAACAACGTATGCCACTTGATACATTAATCAAGTGCGAAATTGTATTGGAAAAAATCGATTTTAAAAGAAACGATGGCTCTGTTAATGCTACCTCAGCGCCACATCTTCCCTTTAAAGAACCTCACGTATTTCACTCATTACTGGACGCAGTAGCTCAAAACCTACAAAGTCCAGTAATCAATCATACTTTACATAGAACATTTGGGCCTACTTTAGATGCCTTATTTGGACCAGAATTTAAGTATGTTCATCTAACAATTTAGATTGAAAAATTCCTAAATCCCTTTTTATTAGATTGGTTCCAATACTAAAAAAAGCCACTCTAGAAGAACCGACAAGTGACATTCCAGACGTACTTCAAGGCGAAATTGCCCGTTTGGATCAAAGATTTAAGGTCAGTTTGGATCCCAACCAGCAACCAGGGACTAAAAGCATTCAGCTGACTTGCTGGCTGGATGATAAGTAAGTAATAAATAAAATCCACCCTAATTACTTAATAATAATTTGTAAATATTTTAGGCAATTGCCATGTGTCCCACCAATTTCCCTAACAATTCCAGAAGATTATCCGAAAGAATCTCCCACCTGTCACATGGCATCGCACGAGTACAACGCAACGAAATTCCTGTCCGACGTCCAAACTGCTTTGTTGGCGCGCATAAAAAAGTTGCCGAAAAATTTTTCAGTGTCCCAACTGTTGGACACATGGGAGATGAGCGTGAGACAGGCGTCGGCACCGGGCAACGCTGTAGAAGTGAATGCTTTCGCTATACTTATGGGGCTATGATAATTTGTGTGTATTTGTTACATTTTAATCTCTAGCAAATAGTTTGGTAAAATAGATTCAATAATCATTATTCACAATATGTACAAACTCCATACACCAAATTATTCTCAGATTTGGAGCCGGATTCTATGAATAAAGGCACTCGGAGAATTGTGAAATTGATAAATTCACTGCAAATTGCTTAACGCGATTTTATTTCTGGAACTATAAGTACAAATGAGCTGAAATTTTCAGGGATTGTAGTCCTTTACTGGAATAAGAATCGCTGAAAATTTCAGCTTTATATCTTTATTAGAAAAAAAGTTATGACCTTCCTCAGTAAATGGATGAAATTTCACAAAAATTTCAATTTTTTTTTTGTTGAGATTTTGTGTCCTAATGATCATTTGGGATCTCACAAACTCCATACACTAAAGTATTCTCGGATTTGAAGCCGAAATTTATGAAAAAGGGCACTCAGAAAAATTGATAAATCACCCCAAATTGCTTAACAGGATTTTATTTCTGAAATTATGCATCCAAATGAGCTGACATTTTTAGAGATTGTAGATTGGGATAAGAATCGCTGAAAATTTCAGCCACCATCATCAACTTCATTTTTTCATTTCATTTCATTTCAGATTTCATGAGCCTCTGATGTCCTAAAACCAATGACACGTATTGCAATTATTCGAAAAATTTATATTATTGGCACTTTCTATAGTTTCCATAAGAACTAAAATGTGTTAGAGAGAGACAGGGAATAGAATTTTGGTAGGAAATTACTAAAAAGGAGATAAAACATTTTTCCGAATAAATGCGATACGTCATAGGTTTTGGGACATCAGAAGCTTTTAAAATCTGAAATGAAAAATCCAGGGTCGTATTTAAAAAAATTAAGTTTATGATGGTTGACCAAAGACGAAACGTCGGATTTTAAATTTGATGGTAGATTCTAGTAGAGGAGAAAAAGTGACAACGATAAAGTGACATTTATTTTGGGATATCTCTTCAAATAAAAGACACTTTAGTTAGACAAAATACGTTAAGCTAAAGGCGGTTACACACGGACGTGGATGTCTGAAAACATGTACGCACATACATGAACGCGCAAACAAAAACATCAATGTGTATGCAAAATACTGTCGCGTTTTTGAATATGCAATTTTGTATGCACACTCGGAATACTGTAGCAAGAATAGCAAGACTGCAGTTTTGTGCGAGCGTCTGTACAAAGGCGCCATGCACGTTGTTGTTTGCACGTTGATGTATGCACGTATATGTATTAAGACATCCACGTCCGTGTGTAACCGCCCTAACGTAAGATTTGACAACTGCGCATGCGCAGTTTCTTTCCACCAAAAATAGCGTGTTACGTGTCACGTTATTTAGCGAGTCTTTGCGTGTACCTTATCCGTAAACGTTCATTAAACCGAGAAGGCCCGAAAGCTATATTGCCGGTGTCAATCTTTGCCAAATGTATTTTAACCTTTAAAAAAATGGTCCTGTAATTCAAAATAATCAAAATACAAAAAATTATTTCTAATTTGTCCTTTTCACAACAAAATTTAGTGATTAGGTCATGATTGTGAGATATAACGTTAACGGTTACGTGAAAATTTAACTTAAACTGATATGTGTGCACCGACGGTCACTCGACGCTATAGTACAAAATAGGGTTTACGTTTAAAGATTACGGTAACGTGTTTGGTCTAACTTAAAGTGTCTATTGCCAGGAAAAAATGAAAACCATTTTGAAAATTTTCGTTTTTTACCGGATATCTCCGGAAGTTTTCGGAATATCCTAAATATCAAAGCGGCATTTTGTTAAGTATCAAATTACACAACTTTGCCCTAATTTAACCAACCTGTATCTCTTACCGTTTCCGAGATACCAATGATGTGGCTCGAATTTGAAACACCCTGTACCTTATACGTACACGTATGCTAAACGTGAGCCCGAAAGCCAGAGTAGTTTTCTCGCAGGGCAAATGGTTCGAACCATTTCGGAGCACGAAACAGCGGAATATAGGAGGGGGATAACAGAAATGAGTAGTTTATAACACCAGGGTTTGGCGATTCAGCGCGAAGTTGGAGTGGAGTGAACAGAGCTAATGGAGTCACCCCTAATACGGTAAAAAGCAATACCCGAACCTTAACCCGAGCGGCTGGAGTGCGAATAGAGTCACTCGGAGTGCACGGAGTGAACAAGCCGAACCCACCTACCGCTAATTGCGGTGCACTCCTAAGCTGCTCTGGAGTAACGCGAGTGAGTCACTCACTGGAAAGCACCTCACCTCTATTTATGGAACAATCTATGAATCCGGCTCGAACTTTTTCAAACCATGTTCAATAGTTCAATGTGACGTCTCTGGTTCAATGCGAGTATGAATGTAATCTATAGCCGCTTTCCAGCTGTCATGTGTTTGAGCTTCTAGCACGGTGACCAGTCCCACCGCAAGAAAACAACTCAGATTTCTGGGATCGGCAGTTTCCATTTAAACCCCAAAAAAAAGATGACGAGAAATTCAAACAAAATTTTACAAAAAATAATTTTAATTTGTTCTGTTCACTTTGTTTCTTTTAAAATCATATATCTGCGTATTCAAATCTGAAATGCTGCTTAGCTTCTCATTCCTTCTAAAGGAGAAGCGACCATATAAATTCTCTCTAGGTACCCTGAATTATTGTGCATTACTTCCACCATCGTCAGAATTATGAATCTACCATAGCAAAATCCAAGATAGGTGTCATCCATATTGAGACCAACAAGGACCTACACGTACACCGTACACCCAAGAAACGTTTAAAAATCGTTGACTTTTGGAAGACTCACAAATACAGAGGTTGTCAATTTTTCAGTGGAAACGCGCCTTTATCAGTGGCGACGCCAGGGTTTTACGTTAGGGGGGGCCAGGCTGGGCCAAAAAAAATTAGGGCGCTTGTTCTTACTTTATTGCTTTTCTTGTTTGAAATAAAAAATGAGAATTGCAAAGTTTACCCGTATATTTTTGCACTCCACCTGAACAGCTTAATTGAATGTATCAAAAAGGTTTTTATTTGGATTTTGTATACAGGGTGTCCGTTTTTCGAGGACAACCATTGGAATATAGGAAACGGTAAGAGATAGAAAATCGAAATCAATGGCCAAATGTGTTACTGCTTTTGGGAGATCAAGAAACTCCGAATACAATTCATAAAAATGCAAACCTCTATTTAAAAAAATAAAGTTGATGATGATCGGCAAAAGACGAAACGTCGGATCTCAAATTTGGTTACACATGCAGACTTTGGTTACACCATTATGTAGAGGGGAGGAAGTTGCCCCATTAAAGTGAAGTTTATTTGAAATACCTTTCCAAATGAGTCCAGGAAAATATAGAAATGATTTTACAAAATTTTGATTTCCATATGTATCTCCGGAAGTATTCGGAATTTTCCAAATTTCGAAGTAGCGTTTTGTTAAGCAAGAAATTGCGCAACTTTGTCCCAATTAAACCGAACCTGTATCTCTTACCGTTTCCTATATTCCAATGATTGCTCTCGAAAAACGGACATCCTGTATAGGTAAATCTTCTTGATACCTATTCAATTAACCGTTCAGGGTCGGTTTCTCGATAGCTAGTCCAGGGTAAACGTGTCCAATTGCAATGTTTACTTTTTAGTTATGGTTAACTGCTCTGACCCGGGGGTGACTTGCTTGCTATTGAGAAACTGGCCTTCAGGTGAGGTGCCAAAAATACACAGGAAAACCCTGTACCTGCCCACACAAATATGTTTGGGGGAATCCCAGAAAAGCGAAAGCATAGTCGCGGTTGCCTGGCGCCCACCAAATATCAAATTAACCAGAGAACAGAGGTTACTCATCATGTTGCATTGCATTGTTGTCGACATGAGGACAAGTTTTCAGGGGGGGCCAGCTAAATTTCAGGGGGGCCCGGCCCCCCCTTGCCCCTCCCTGGCGTCACCACTGGCCTTTATGGGACAAGTTACCTGTCAAATATACGTTATCGTTAACGTGTTTTGTCTAACTAGCCGCTTTCCTAAAGCTGACTATTTTGAGCACGCAATCGAACTTTTGCGCGCGCGAATGCTTCAACCGCATATTCGTGTTCCAGCAGTACTACGCTACGAGAGCTGCTAACTTTTGCGTTTCAAACACAGAACACTGTTCTGCACCGTGCTTGAAGCACACAGCTGGAAAGTGGCTTTTAAAAGTACCTAATTGCACCGATTCCGTATGAGTCGTATGATTATAGCCGCTTTCCAGTATGGGAGTGCGACGCCCGGAGCTACTCGGAGCGTTGAGCTCCCGAGCTGTACGTACCCGTCAACCTTTCAGTTGTCACATCCGTGGGTGGCTATTTATTTATGTTTCTTTTCTTGTTATATCTCGGGATCGAGCGTTTCCAAAATATAGTTTTTATTTTCTTCAATTTTTAATAAATAATAAACAAACTGCACCAACAAATAGATAATTATTTTTAAAATTTGATATATTTGACACTAAAACAGGCGTCTCACGCCATGATACTGGAACGGTACAAATCTAGCGCGTGGCGCCCCCGAGGTGCTCTAGAGCGCGCCAATGTGCATACTGGAAAGCAGTTATAGGTGCAGTTGCGGAACATACTGCATTCGGAGCAAAAACTGCTGCACCAGGGATTAAAAATGTTGCACTTGAAATGGCCATCTTTTCTCTTCGAAGCGATTATAATCCAAATGAGGGCACACCATAAAATCAATACCCGAACGTACTTGAACTCTTTGATCCATCAAATATGACAGAGCAAGGGAGAGCGTTCAGTGCGAGATTTGAGAGCGCTCTATTGCTCGAGTCGAACACGTGAATCTCGCCGAGAGCAACGAAAGCGGATCCGAAACCAATTCTAATTGAACCGGGGAGAAGGTACTTTCCTAAAAACTAGAAATTTTATTGCACCGCGTACGATATGACTTGCACTGAACATGCGAATAGTTCCGGATCAGTTCTGAATCATCTTACGCTCTAGAACAATCCTTGTTTGAGTTAGTTCGGAACTGATTCTCGATTAATTCGAATCAAAAAATGCTCAAGTGGCACTTAGCAACCAATTTGTAATTATCAGCCGTGAGATGGCACTATTGCAGTTTTTAGTTGACATCTAAACTTCAAAATAGTCAAACTGTCAAAATAATCTTCTCTCTCCCTCTTTCTGTTTCAAAGTGCCAAGATGGTGAGTTTTTTCGATATTATTTTAAAAATCTGCTATCATCTAATGAATTGAGGTAAAAAATTAGAATTTTCCCATGGGAAATAGTTAATTAAACTTCCATCTATTATTCCCGAAAGATATTTTTCGACCAATTTGTTAACTGCACCCGTAATTGCATCTAAAAAGTGTTTGTTGTTATTCAAAAGTTTCAACCATTAAACGTTAAAACATAGAAAAGCTAAAGTGTATCAGTGCTTTTAAGTGTTAAATGCTCAATTCCCCCAGAAAAATGTACATATTTCAACGAAAATATCGTTTTTAGGCTCGAGGTCCCAAGAAGCATTTGAAACGTTTAAATGCCCCCAAGGCATGGATGTTGGACAAATTGGGGGGCGTTTTCGCTCCTCGTCCGTCCACCGGGCCTCACAAGTTGAGAGAATCGCTTCCCCTAGTGATTTTCCTACGTAACAGGCTAAAGTATGCTCTTACCAACAGCGAAGTCACCAAAATCGTTATGCAAAGGCTGATCAAAGTTGACGGCAAAGTCAGGACCGACCCTAACTATCCTGCTGGTTTTATGGGTAAGAATTTGTTTTGAGTATGTTTTCTGGCCCTTTCGAAGCTGTGTAATTGTTCCAAAATGACATTACACGGTCAAACTGAGGCCAAAATTGAAATTCTACTTATGGTCACTGGATAACTTAAGTTTTCATAGTTATTTCAGTATTACCCAAGTAGAAGACAAGTTGTATCGGTAATACAGATGTCTGTTATTGAAAACAGAACTTTTTAGTTGAAAAAAGTCATTTCACTGATCACTGGATAATTTAATTTATCATAGATATTTTTCACTATTGCCCAAGTATTTTCACCAATTTTTTTTGAATTTTTCTTCCGATATTTTTATTAGATTTCATTGTAGTTAAGCTCTAATTAAAGCCAATTAAATTCTCTACAAAGCTGTTAATTAAGATTTCAATGAGGGGGCGACCACTTCCCGCAATACGTGTACATTTGACCTGAAATCACTTGCAATCATCTCCGAAATCATTCTGAAATCCCGCAGTCAGTTCGCAATATCCGAAATCCTTCTTGCAGTCCCGAAATCTTTGTCTGCAATCTCTGAAATCCTATGCGATCTCTGAAATCGCTCAAAATCAGCTCTGGTGGGGATAAAAAATCAGCTGTTGATCGGGATTTTGCCCGTTTTTTGTGGTACATTGATAATTGACATCTTGTTTTTGTTGCTCCCATTTTTGAATTCAGCACACAACATTTAGTATTTTTTTTTTTTTGAAGAATCAAATGCTGGATCTGATGTGGAACAAGTAGAAATGTGATTTCATTATCCAATGAAAAATATTATGCAGCTCTTTATGACATCTGGTATATTGGACGTATTTCAGAATCATTGGAAAATGATACTTGAATCAAGTTTTTAAAGTGGCAGCTGGACATGTACAGGGTGGCCCATTTCCGATGTTTTAATGGGCAATATCTAAAACCAGCAGAAATTTTTTTTAGAGAAAATAACAATGGAGAAGACGAATCAAGGCTAAATTGTTTTTGAAATAGAATCTAGTGGCATGACCAGTTTTTTTTTTTTAAGATGCCACCGACTTTGGAATAATATAGGTAACCCTGTTGTGAAGTTGTATTTTTTTGTATGGACACCCAGTATAGCTGATTTCAATGATATACGGTTTTATAGCATTATCTCCGAAAGTTTTCGAGAAAAAAAAAATCCGTTTCTTTGTAAGAAGCAATGAATCAGAAAGAGATAATTGAAATATGAATCGGCTACAAATTTCTATTCTTAGGGCCGGTTTCTCAATTGCAAGTCACCTCCGGCTTGGTTTGAACGCCAGGGTAAGCATGGCCAGTTGCAATGTTTACCCTGGAGTTATGCTTAACTCGGGTTGAGAAACCAGCCCCTTATTCAACAAGTTTAGTTTTTTTTTTTTTTTCAATTTGAACCATGAATAATTGGGGGTGATAATGATGAATAAGCAACACATAATTTATTTCATGACTTATCTCTTTCTAGCTCATTGTTTCTTATGGAGAAACGGAATTTATTTTTTTCTTCTAAAACTAATGAAGATAAAGATAAAGCTATAAAACCTTATATCATTGAAATCAGCTCAAAAAAAGTTATGCAATGAAAAAATAATATACGGAGTGTCCTATTTAAAAAACACAACTGGTTATTATTCCAAAATCGGAGGCATCTGGAAAAAAAAATAGTCATGCCACTGGATTCTACTTATGAACCTGCTTGAAGAAAGTAGGTATTTTTGGTTTTTGGATATCTTGATTAATGAAAAAATTAGAAGCTCTTAAAATTGGACAAACTTTGAAAAGTGCCCTGATGTATTTCGTAAACACATCAAGTTAGCTGTGATTTGTCCTCGCCATTGTTATTTTCTCAAAAAAGAGATCTAGGATGTACTCCCACATTTTTGATATCTCTGCTCTGCTGGTTTGATATCTCTGCTCTGCTGGTTTTCGATATAGCCTATTAAAACATGGAAAATGGGTCACCCTGTAGATACCTATCTATAAACTTATGAATGAAAAACTGCAATTAAAATCAAAAAATTTAAAAGATAGTAAAAAAAATCGAATGAATTATGTTCCGCAATCATATTTATAATCCTCAGAAATCACATTCCAATCCCAAAAATCACCTCGCAATCTCAAAAATTAGTTGGCAATCCCCCCTGCAGTCTCTGCAGTCACTGAAATCATCTCGCAGTCACTGAAATCATCTCGCAATCCTCCGAAATCGCAAATTTTTAGAAAAATTCTTCAAACCGCTGCAATCATTTGGAAATCATAGGATTTCCGCAATACATGTACCGTGCATTCAATTTATCTTGATAACATTTTAATTCGCTGTAACATTTTTGTTTTTGAAGGTATCAAGGTAAACAAAAAAACAAAATGTAGGGTTGGTAGCCAAGTTTTTTTTCAAAGTACAGTAGACTCTCGATATAGTGAACTAATTAATGCAAAGCCAGTTCACTAGATCGATTTGTTCACTATATGGAATATTTCTAAAATTTACTAAAACAACGGCTGTTATTACAAAACCAACTTTATTATCAATGAAAAAAACGTTATAAGTATAATGTACTAATTAAAAGGTGGTTTATTCTTTTTTTTTATCGAAAAACGATGTAATTTTTGTTTGTGTTTTTGGTTTCATGAACCCTTTTTGGACCATTTCATTTCTTAAGTTTTGTAAAACGAGTAAACTGGAGTATTCTACTTCATTTTCTTCAGCCCATTGAATTACGTTGTTAATTGACTTCATCGCAATTTCAGTTGTCACACGTTCTCTCATTACCTGAACTTCGTCCCGTTCTTGATCTTGACCATTTTCATCGCTTTCGCTGTGGTCTTTATTTTCTTTATCCGGCAAAATATCGTTATTCCAGTCGTCTACATCCATGGTGCGAATGTTCACTTCGGGATTGACAGCTTGCAGTAAATCGACAATTTCTGATCTTACTCTATTGATTTCCCCATTCATTATTTGAGTTCGTAGAACACTTAAAGGAATTTCATCCTCATCATCATCATCTTCGTTGGCTAACGGCGAAAGTAGATTGTGCCAACATTTTTCTATGACTTCAGGCTTTAAATTTTCCCATGCTAGGGCCAAATGTACAACAGCGTCTTTTAAAGAAAGAGATTTCAGAGTTTCTCCTATATCCTGATCGGTACCAATAATCTGCGACAACAAATTTTTGCGATAAAAAAGTTTTGTTAAACGAATCGCATTTTGGTCCATCGGTTGTATCAATGGAGTAACGTTAGGTGGCATGTAAAGAGTAAAAATGGAACCATCATCACTTCTTAGTTCTTCAGGGGGTGGATGACTTGATGCGTTGTCTAACAAAAGGACGGCTTTAACTGGCAGATTTTGTCTACGTAGGAACTTTGTCACCTGAAACAAGTTAAAACAAAACCTTAAATCACAAGCAGGAACAGCAAGAAAGGGAAATATGTAATCGCGTCAAAAACAAATTTATAGGATTCGAAATTACACAGATGATGTCGTTTTGTTCGTAAAAATGGTAGAATTTAAAATGTTTTCCTATTGCGAATGGCGAAACTTACCTCTGGAATAAACATCTTGTGAAACCATTCTCCAAAAATTGTTGCTGTCATCCA
Source organism: Ceutorhynchus assimilis (assembly GCA_917834065.1). Classification (NCBI taxonomy): domain Eukaryota; kingdom Metazoa; phylum Arthropoda; class Insecta; order Coleoptera; family Curculionidae; genus Ceutorhynchus; species Ceutorhynchus assimilis. The sequence goes on from OU892281.1 coordinate 16,282,723, forward strand.
AGCAGCTTTGGAATTTCGATAATGAACAGGTATGTTGAAATTTCGAAATGATCGAGGATTTTTGGACTTTCCAATCACTAGTGGTTTTAATTTGTGCGTACCTGCCGCGTTTGTGCATGCTAGAAAGGTCACTCTTTGTTTTTCGGTTTTTCGTCCTGGAGCTGTTTTCTCCTCGCGAGCTACATATGTTTTTCCAGGAAGAAGCTTCCAATATAGGCCAGTTTCGTCGGCGTTGTAAATCTGATCTTTCGACAGTTGAAGATCTTTAATTTTTGCTTCTAGATTTCTTTTGAAAGGCTCAACAAGCTCAGGCTGTGATGATAATTTTTCGCCTGAAATCTTTAAGTAACGTATTCCAAATCGCCGTTTATATTTTTGCAACCAGCCGCTGCTTGCATGGAAAGAAGGAGATTCTTTGTAATCATTGTGGAGCAGCTTAGCCTTCTCTTGGATCATTAAACCGGTCACGGGAAGATTCTTCTCTCTTTGTTTGAGAAACCACCTATACAGAGCCTTTTCCATTCGTGGACACTCTGAGTGTCTTAAGGTTTTCATTTTTCCTGGTCCGCTAAAAGTATTGTTGACCCTTTTCAAAATGTTAACCCTTCTGTTTCGAATAGCGCATATAGTTGATTTAGCAACACCATATTCTTTGGATAAAACAGTCACTCCGACACCTTTCTTTAAGTCTTCTAATATTTTGGCTTTATCATTTAGGCTTAAATGTTTTCTATTTTTTGCCATATTTCACTCGCGAAACGACCTGATGCAATCACAATTCGCAAGAAACTGCTGTGATCCGATTACAGAAAAGTAAACAAAACGTTTAAAATCGTTTTCCTGTATCGACGTGTTGGGTTCATTATTTCGAGAACCACTTTGTTCACTGTACAGAATGCATTAACAAAAAATTGCCTGTTCACTATTTAGAGTTTCACTATACAGCATGTTCACTATATCGCGAGTCTACTGTACCTATAAACAAAACACTATCAATTTTATGACATATGAGCCTACATTATATTTTTTCAAATGGAACACCCTGTATATTATATATGCGTTTGATAGAATATCTTATTTCGATTACAATGATATAACACACTCTATATTTTAGTCCACTCGTTTTTGACAAATCGGCAAAAATATGAAATTTTTATATGCACTATCAATGATTCTCCCCCCAAATATCAGATCGCCGCCTAATAAGTTTCACTTCAAAAGTTTCATATATTTTTGCCGATTTGTCAAAAACGAGTGGACAGTGGACTAAAATATGGAGTGTATTATATCATCGTAATCGGAATAAGATATTCTATCAAACACAAATATAATATACAGGGTGTTCCATTTAAAAAAATATAATGTTGGCTCATATGTCAAAAAATTGATAGTGTTTTGTTTTATAGGTAACTTGAAAAAAAACTTGGGTACTAACCCTACATTTTGTTTTTTTGTTTACCTTGATACTTTCAAAAACAAAAAAGTTACAGCGAATTAAAATGTTATCAAGATAAATTGAACGCACGGTACATATTTTTCGGGAGTGGTCGCCTCCTCGGATTTCAATTTAGATCAACCGTTTTTCAGTTGAGAAGCTTCAAAATAGGAATTATCGAACATTGAAAATTTTCTTTCCAAAAATTACACTGATACAGTGTTTGCCTCACAGCACCTTTAATTTTCATTCGATTTCCACACAATTAGGCTCCAATTAATGCTAATTAAATTCTCTACAAACCTGTTAATTAGGAATTAAAATTGAAATTATCCAACATTGAAAACCTTCCAAAAATGACACTGACAGTTTTTGCCTCACAACTCCTTTAACTTCCATCCAATTTTAATGCAATAAGGCTCTAATTAAAGCCAATTAATTTATCTACAAGCCATTGATTAAAATTACAATTTAGTTTCAACAGTTTTGCACCTGAGTAACTTCAAAATTGAATTTATCAAACATTGAAAATTTTCCAAAAATGACACTGAGACAGTTTTTGGCTCATAACTCTGATAATTTTTATCCGATTTCCATGTAATTTAACTCAAATTGAAGCCAATTAAATTCTCTACAAATCTGTTAATTAATATTTCAATTAAGTTTGATAATTTCAATCAGAAAAATCCCCAAAAACCCGGATTTTTGCCAACCTTGTATTTTTCAGTATAATTAGTGATGTGAGTCGAGAATAATCCCATGCGAATATTTGCGAACATTGGGAAATTTCCGAGAATATTCGCCGATAAAAAATGGAAATGTTCTTTTGAATGAGAATATTCCCGGAAACTTTCAATCGAAAATTCTCAAAAGAATATTTCCGAGAACATTTCCAGAAGAATGTTATAAAAATCCAAGATTATTGCAAATACAAGGTCTCAGTGACGTCATTTCAATTTATGTGGATGACGTAGACTAGTCCAACTGTCTTTACGGAAACGCTGATCTGATTTACCCGATCACCAACTGATGTACCTCCTACAGTTTGTCTTTTTTTAAAATAATCTTCATTGAAGAAAGATAAAAAAATAAAGAGCGATTTAGCTATAATTTAAAAAAAAAAAAAAACAATATTTCTATAAGTTCCCGAAAGTTTCCAATATTCCCGGAAAGTTTCCGAGAATGTTCGCGGCTTTTGAATGTTTCGGGAATTTTACATCACTAAGTATAATAATGAAAATATCTGTATCCAAAAAAGAACATCTTAGCAAAAAATTATTGTGTTAATTTCAGATGTCATCACCATTGAAAAAACTGGTGAATTCTTCCGTCTCATCTACGATGTTAAAGGTAGATTCACAATTCATCGTATTACTGCTGAAGAAGCTAAAGTAAGTAACATTTTGAATCCTATTTTTGTAATTGTAAATAATTATTTCTCAATGTAGTGCAAATGATGAAAACCAATATTCAAGGTCACAGAGAATGGTTGAGAACCAAAATTTTCCCATTCTTTTATTTATGAAACCTGTGATTTTTCACTTACTCATCTGATTTTTATTCTATTCAAATGATGCTTTCTATGTTACTGAGCCTTAATTTGATGACTCTAGTACACCACTACCCATATACTGATGAAATATTTTTCAAATATTAACTAAAAATTAATCAAATTACCTCAAATGTACATGCTTGTTTTAATTGATTTTAGTACAAACTGTGTAAAGTACGTAGAGTACAAACTGGACCAAAAGGAATCCCATTTTTGGTCACACATGATGGAAGGACCATCCGTTATCCTGACCCAATGATTAAGGTAATTATAATGAATTTATTGTGTGTTTGTAAATTATACAAAAATTCTTTTTAGGTAAATGACACTATCCAATTGGAAATTGCCACTTCCAAAATCCTAGACTTCATCAAATTTGAGTCTGGCAACTTGTGCATGATCACCGGAGGTAGAAATTTGGGACGTGTTGGTACTGTGGTCAACCGTGAAAGGCATCCAGGATCTTTTGATATTGTTCACATCAAGGACGCAAATGAACACGTATTTGCAACCAGGTAACTGGTTTTTTTTTAATTGTAATTGCCCTTTCGAAGCTGTGTAATTGTTCCTTATTGACATTACACGGTCAAAAAGTGAGGCAAAAATTAAAATTTCTGCTTTTGGTCACTGGATTACTTTTTTGCAATAGTAAATTCAGTATTACCCAAGTAGAAGACATTATTTGATTGAATATTTTTCAGGTTGTTTATTGATTTGGGTTTATTTTTTTTAGGTTGAACAATGTTTTCATTATTGGTAAGGGTAGCAAAGGCTTCGTATCCCTGCCAAGAGGCAAGGGAGTCAAATTGTCCATTGCTGAAGAGAGGGACAAGAGGTTAGCTACCAAGCATTAAACAGCGTTAATTTTTAATTAATTAAAAAAATTGAAAAACAATACAAGATTGTGTTTTATTTTTTCCTGCAGTTTAGGAGAGATGCAACATAATTTTTCTAATGGAGCTCATTTTCAATGTCAAAAATCCTTTTCCCTGTTGCCATTTGGTTGTCTGAGGTTGAGATGCATCAATCGTTTTTTAGCGGAATAGAGCATAAAAGTAAATCGGTTTGAAAACATTTATTTGCAAGCAAAATGTAATCGCTGCATCTGGCATCCAGATTGTTCACACCCGCTACCAGAATAACATAATCAGCATTTGTCAATAAATCTTTAACATAGCAATCGGCACCAGCAACAACATCCGTTAATCTTGCAAATAGCTTAGAAACTATCTGAATTACAAACGAATTTCCCAAAATTTTGTTCAAGTATTCCCACAAATGTTTACCAAAATTATCTGTCAAAACAACTATCTTATTTTTCTTTATACTAGGCAAACTACTATTTTTATTTTCTACCACAACCATCTTATTTTTCTTATTACTAGGACCGCTATTGTTCTGATTTTCCACTATAAATATCTCATCTTTCTTACTACTAGAACCACTATTATTCCTATTTAATAATAATAGTACATATATATATTATTCTCTACCATGTGCCCTCTTTTTCTTTTTCTTTTCTTTCCTTCTTTTCTCTATTTTTCCACCTCCTTCTCTTTCTTCGTCTTACAGTTTAAGTATCAAGTGCGTTACTTGATTTTCATATTCATAGATCTTAGATAAGCCTTTCTTTATATTTTATTTTAAGCAATTTTTTGGGGCCTCAACAGCACTCATGCTTGCATGGGATGCTGCAAATATGGCCTATTATTTCCCACATTTATCTTAGTTAACTGTTTGGAATGTAATTTTTCTGGAGATAATAAATATTATTATTATTATTATTATTTTCAACATCTACAGAGTTCTGCAACTCTTTTTTTCCAATCCTCTCTATTGATTGCATTTTGATCTTCCACTTCTTTCCTCTTTATTTCAATACCTTCTTCATAGCTCCTTAACTTTATCTCATGTTCATTACAATTTAATTTTAATCTATGTATTTGCCCTTTTATACTCTCGATGGTTTTATTTTTATCCACAATTTCTTTGCTTAAGCGATCAGCCTCTTCCTCTCTGTTTACACTTAGCACATCGTTGAGTTCATCTGTCTCCACTTGAATTTCCCTATTCTTCATGATTTCTTCCTTGTTTCTGGCGTCCTTTTGCATGTCGTGATTTTTTCTTTACAAGTTCTTCATATCTTGGCTGTTCCGTCTTTTGACAAACCAGTTCCTTTTCCATCTTCTCGATTATTTTAGTAAGTTCTTCGGAATTTTGTTGTTCAGATTTAAGATCTTGTCTTATTACTCTTATTTGCTGTAACTCGGCCTCTAAGTCATTAATAATATTGTTTTGTTGTTTTAGTTTTTCCTCCATGGACTCTTCTACTGCGAATATGTTTTCCTCAAAATCAATAATCTTTCTCCTTGATAATCTTTTCTTTGCCTTCAATGACCTGCATTAATTCATCGATCCTTTTTCCTTTGGTTACTTTTGTCTCTTCATTGTCATTTTCCATTGAACTCGAAAGCTCGTTCAATTGCTTATTTTCCCGGAATAAATCATCTGTTCTTTCCTGACTCATGCACATGTTTCTGAATGTTTTTTTTACATTCATTGCAATAAAGAAGCAAACTTCTCTCTGTCAAAGCAAGAGTGTGAGCTTCAGTGGTTTTTAATTCGGAACAAGTTTTACAAAATATTAATTTGCATGAATCACAGGGCGATCCAAATAGCTCATCTTCATTTGGACATGCCTTAAAAATACACTTTTTGAAACATTCGAGTGCAACTGAGGTCTCCCATATTTCTTAAGCACCGAGTTAGGCGTTGCTAAAACTCCATATTATTACATTATTCAGTCCCAATTTTGTGCTCTTTGAAAGGAAACAAACCAAATTCTTTAAATTCCTTAAGTAGAATTGGTACTGATAAGGATTTGCCCACAGTGTTTCTTATGTAGACAATAAACACAATGATTTTGTGGTTTTTCCAAATCAAAATAGAGTTTTTACTTACATTTTTCTACATACAATGACATTAACACATTTTTTTTTTTTTGTGTCGATATTTGAATATATCTATGATCCGAGAGACTTGGTTCATCATCTACTATCCAGTAACATATTTGAGAGCTTATTCCGAGAGACGCCAGAGTTACATGAATACATTCTTGCCTATTTTTTTGTTTTTTTTTTAAAAAAAGTAGGTTTAGTTCCCCGATTCAGAATGTCTAGATTGAAATTTTGGAAAATGAACTGCTCTTCTTTTTTTACCCCAAAAGTTTTAAAAATTTTCCCTTGACAGTTTTTCAAAAAATCACCAAAGTGTCCAAGGGTGCATTTGGCTTAAAAAGTTGATTTTAGAGAATTTCTCATGCTGTCGTTTTTTTACTGAATCGATTCGAAATTTCAGCAAAATGAACCCCTTTTCTTTCTCTTTTCACCGCAAAAGTTTCAAAAATTTTCCCTTGTCAGTTTTTCAAAAAAGTGCCCAAGGGTGCATTTTGCCTAAATTTATTCAAAAATGCTCTTGATTACGATTTTGTAGACAAAATGAAGGAAAAAAATGTTACTCAGTTCTCGACATTCTCAGATAAAATACTAAAAAGCTTTGATAATATCTATTATCATATTTATTAGAAATGAAAAGTACATTATCACTCAACCATCTTAATACAAATCAATATAGTAACTAAAAGTATGAATGTTAATCTTTGCTCAGCGTGAGCAAAAATAAAGAAAAACTTAATCAATAATCTTGAGAAGGTTAATAATAATAGTAATAGTAACAAAACAATCTTTCGCTAATCAAAACCAACTTTTGAATGACACTAATAAACAGCAGGTGCAAAAAAAAAAATCTTAAAACTAAAAATTTTGTGCTCAATATAAATGCATCATTTATTTTTGAATGGAAACTTAACAAAAAACATTATTTACACATTTTGTGCTAAATAATCAAAAAAACCGAAAATAATAATTGTTAGTCTAATATCACTTTATATAATTTTTGAAAATTTATTTCCTTTTTATTAAATATCCTACACACAAGGGAACATTTTTTTTTTTGTTTAAGGCTACATAAGAGTTTATAGTCTAATATATAATTTTTTTTCTATTTCAATTATTATTATTTTTATGTATAATATACATTATTCAAAGCTAAAGCCATTTATTGCTTAAAAACTAATAGCGTAAATATATAGTGCAAATACATAAGACCCAATTTCAATAAATAGATCTATATGTAATTGAACCTAATATTCAAAGTTTTATGTAAAGTTTAGTGTTGGTTAATGGAAAAAACGACATCGATGAAGAAAAATACACAAAATATTATAATAATAAACGTTAAAAGTTATTATAGATACACACACTTTTCCCTTTAATATCACAAAAAGAGTGTAAACTTGGCATTCAATGCTGCATAACAATTATTAGCATTAAATTTTTGGAAATTTTTTCTAATAAATTCTTCTGGATTCTCTTAAAAAAAAAAATTATAAAAAGAAAGTATTACTGGAAATAAATTGGCCTTTTCAGCAGCAAGTTATATCTCTATATGTTGCAACTGCTGCTAAAAAGTCCAACAAAAAGCACCATCTAAAAGAAGCCAATTAAAAGTACTTTTGGAAACTACTCCAGTTGTTATTTGGGACTAAAAACGTATGTATTTTTTTATAAATAATCCCAATATAAGTATTATTATTAGTAGCAGTCGATAGGCATGGCGAAAAAAAAAGGACCCTACAATAATAAAAAAAAAAAAAAAACAATAAACAAACTCATCAAAAATATAAAATAATCACTCACCTTTCCCAAATACATAATAATTAGTCCTTGCTAACGCTAGTATCCATAGGGCTGGCCGGCTGAACCACAGCGACCACGTTGGGTACCACCACGGGCATGTTGCAAGGCAAAGTTATGCTCGGAGCCGGTACTGCCGGCTTGACAAAACGTTCCGAAGCCCTGCGATGGGGCGGCGCCGGTGGACTGCCCTGAATGCCACCGGCGGGTGGTACCTGGCCGCAAGACGGGCACCTGGGCGGTGGTACCCCTGAAGCTGTAGCTAGTAAAGCGTCGGATAGTCTCGAAGACGAGGTTGCTTGGATTTGGGAAGCCAAACCTGAAAAATTGACGCATTTTAATAGTTTTCTGGAAAACTTTTCGAGGGGAAATTGTGAAACTTTTTAGACAGAAAGAGGAAATTTTACTAAAATTTCTAATTTTTCCAGTGAAAAATAACGCAGAAAATTAATGAAAATCTGAAATTCTGAATTAAGCAAAAATGCAATTTCTTACATTTCAGTATTTTTCTGGAAAACTACTGGAGGAAAAATTATGAAACTTTCAGGATAAAAAGAGGAAAAATGGGAGCTCATTATACGAAGATTTCAAAGTTTTCCAGTGAAAAAACAACACCATGGGAAATTAATGAAAATAGCAAAAATGCAATATTTTAGATTTTAATATTTTTCCAGAAAACTACTAAAGGGAAAATTATGACACTTTTAAGATGAAAAAAAGAAAAGTAGGAGTTCATTATACCAAAATTTCGAAGTTTTTCAGTGAAAAACAACACCAAGTAAAATTAATGAAAATCCAAATTAAGCAAAAATGCAATCACTTACATTTTAATATTTTTCCAGAAAACTACTGAAGGGAAAATTATCAAACTTACAGGATAAAAAAAGGAAAATTAGGAGCCCATTTTAAGTAGGAACTCACTATACCAAAATTTCAAAGTTTTCTAGTGGAAAATAACACCATGGGAAATTAATGAAACTCAACTTGCAAGTCCTAAATAGAGCAAAAATGCAATATCTTACATTTTAATATTTTTCCGAGTATTTTTCCAAAGAACTACTGAGGGGAAAATTATGAAACTTTTAGGATGAAAACAGGAAAAGTAAAAGCTTATGAAACCCAAATTTCAAAGTTTTCCAGAGAAAAACACCATAGGAAATTAATGAAAATCAACTTGCAAAATCCAAATTAAGCAAAAATGCAATATCATACATTTTATTATTTTTCTAGAAAACTACTGAAGGGAAAATTATGAACTTTCCAAGATCAAAAAAGAAAAAGTAGGAGCTCATTATATCAAAATTTTAAAGTTTCCCAGTGAAAAACAAGACCATGGGAAATTAATAAATATCGACTTGCAAAAATCCAAATTAAGCAAAAATGCAATCTTGTCTTTTGTACATCTTGTTATTTTTCTGGAAAACTATTAAAGGGAAAATTATGGAATTTTCAGGATAAAAAGAGGGAAAGTAGGAGCTCATTATTCGAAAATTTCAATGTTTTTTAGTAAAAATCAACACCATGGGAAATTAATGAAAATCAACTTGCAAAATCTGAATTAAGCAAAAATGCCGAGAAAAATGCAATCTCTTACATTTTAATATTTTTCTAGAAAACTACTGGAGGGAAAATTATGAAACTTTCAGGAAAATATAAGAAAAGTGGGAGCTCATTATACCAAAATTTCAAAGTTTTCCAGTGAAAAACAAGACCATGGGAAATTTATGAATATCAACTTGCAAAATCCAAATTAAACAAAAATGCAATCTTGTACATCTTGTAATTTTTCTGGAAAACTACTAAAGGAAAAATTATGGAATTTTCAGGATAAAAAGAGGGAAAGTAGGAGCTCATTATTCGAAAATTTCAATGTTTTCTAGTAAAAATCAACACCATGGGAAATTATTGAAAATCCAGTTGCAAAATCCAAATTAAGCAAAAATGCAATCTCTTACATTTTAATATTTTTCCAGAAAACTACTGAAGGGAAAATTATGAAACCTACAGGATAGAAAGAGGAAAATTAGTAGCTCATTTTACCAGAATTACAAAGTTTCCCAGGGAAAAACAACACCATGGGAAATTAATGAAAATCAACTTGCAAAATCCAAATTAAGCAAAAATGTAGTTTCTTATATTTCAATATTTTCCCAGAAAACTACTGAGGGAAAAATTATGAAACTTTCACGATAAAAAGAGGAAAAGTAGGAGCTCATGATACCCAAATTTCAAAGTGAAAAACAACACCATGGGAAATTAGGTAATGAAAATCAACTTGCAAAATTCAAACTTAGCAAAAATGCAATCTTTTACATTTTAATATTTTTCCATTAAACTACTGAGGGAAAAATTATGAAACTTTCAGGATCAATACAGGAAAAGCAAGAGCTCATGATACCAGAACCTCAAAGTTTTCCAGTGAAAAACAACACCATGGGAAATTAATGAAAATCAACTTGCAAAATCCAAATTGCAAAAATGCAATCTTGTACATCTTGTTATTTTTCTGGAAAACTACTAAAGGGAAAATTATGGAATATTTAGGATAAAAAGAGGAAAAGTAGGAGCTCATTATTCCAAAATTTCAAAGTTTCCCAGTAAAAAACAACATCATGGGAAATTAATGAAAACCAACTTGCAAAACCTAAATTGAGCAAAAATGCAATACTTTACATTTTAATATTTTTCTGGAAAACTACTAGAGGGAAAATTATGAAATTTTCAGGATCAAAAGAGAAAAAGTAGGAGCTCATTATATCAAAATTTTAGAGTTTTCCAGTGAAAAACAAGACCATGGGAAATTTATGAATATGAACTTGCAAAATGCAATCTTGTACATCTTGTTATTTTTCTGGAAAACTACTAAAGGAAAAATTATGGAATTTTCAGGATAAAAAGAGGGAAAGTAGGAGCTCATTATTTGAAAATTTCAATGTTTTCTAGTAAAAATCAACACCATGGGAAATTATTGAAAATCCAGTTGCAAAATCCAAATTAAGCAAAAATGCAATCTCTTACATTTTAATATTTTTCCAGAAAACTACTGAAGGAAAAATTATGAAACCTACAGGATAGAAAGAGGAAAATTAGGAGCTCATTTTACCAGAATTTCACAGTTTTCCAGTGAAAAACAACACTATGGGAAATTAATGAAAATCAACTTGCAAAATCCAAATTAAGCAAAAATGTAGTTTTTTATATTTCAATCTTTTCCCAGAAAACTACTGAGGGGAAAATTATGAAACTTTCACAATAAAAACAGGAAAAGTAGAAGCTCATAATACCCAAATTTCAAAGTTTTCTAGTGAAAAACAACACCATAGGAAATTAATGAAAATCCAAATTAAGCAAAAATGCAATATCATACATTTTAATATTTTTCTGGAAAACTACTGGAGGGAAAATTATGAAACTTTCAGGATAGAAAGAGGAAAATTAGGAGTTCATTTTACTAAAATTTAAATTTTTCCTAGTGAAAAACAACATCATGGGAAATTATTGAAAATTAACTTGCAAAACCTAAATTGAGCAAAACTGCAATCTCTTACATTTAAATATTTTTCCAGAAAACTGCTGAAGGAAAAATTATGAAACTTCAGGATAGAAAGAGAAAAATTAGGAGCTCATTTTACTAGAATTTCAAAGGTTCCCAGCAGAAAATAACACCATGGGAAATTAATGAAAATCAACTTGCAAAATCCAAATTGCAAAAATGCAATCTTGTACATTTTGTTATTTTTCTGGAAACCTACTAAAGGGAAAATTATGGAATTTTTAGGATAAAAAGAGGAAAAGTAGGAGCTCATAGTTCCACAATTTCAGAGTTTTCCAGTAAAAAACAACATCATGGGAAATTAATAAAAACCAACTTGCAAAACCTAAATTGAGCAAAAATGCAATCTCTTACATGTAAATATTTTTCTGGAAAACTACTGGAGGGAAAATAATGAAACTTTCAAGATAAAAAGAGGAAAAGTAGGACCTCATTTCACCAAAATTTCAAAGTTTTCCAGTGAAAAACAACACCATGGGAAATTAATGAAAATCAACTTGCAAAATCCAAATTAAGCAAAAATGCAATCTCTTACATTTTAATATTTTTCCATAAAAGTACTGAGGGGAAATTATGAAACTTTCAAGATAAAGACAGGAGAAGTAGAAGCTTGATAGCATGATTTCAAAGTTATCCAGTGAAAAACAACACCATGGGAAATTAATGAAAATCAACTTGCAAAATCCAAATTAACTAAAAATGCAATATTATCATACATTTTAATATTTTTCTAAAAAACTACTGGGGGGAAAATTATGAAATTTTCAGGATAAAAAGAGAAAAAGTAGGAGCTCATTATATCAAAATTTTTAAGTTTTCCAGTGAAAAACAATACCATGGAAAATTAATGAAAATCCACTTGCAAAATCTGAATTAAGCAAAAATGCCGAGAAAAATGCAATCTCTTACATTTTAATATTTTTCTAGAAAACTACTGGAGGGAAAATTATGAAACTTTCAGGAAAAAAATAAGAAAAGTGGGAGCTCATTATACCAAAATTTCAAAGTTTTCCAGTGAAAAACAAGACCATGGGAAATTTATGAATATCAACTTGCAAAGTCCAAATTAAGCAAAAATGCAATCTTGTACATCTTGTTATTTTTCTGGAAAACTACTAAAGGAAAAATTATGGAATTTTCAGGATAAAAAGAGGGAAAGTAGGAGCTCATTATTCGAAAATTTCAATGTTTTCTAGTAAAAATCAACACCATTGGAAATTATTGAAAATCAAGTTGCAAAATCCAAATTAAGCAAAAATGCGATTTCTTGCATTTTAATATTTTTCCAGAAAACTACTGAAGGGAAAATTATGAAACCTACAGGATAGAAAGAGGAAAATTAGGAGCTCATTTTACCAGAATTTCAAAGTTTCCCAGGGAAAAACAACACCATGGGAAATTAATGAAAATCAACTTGCAAAATCCAAATTAAGCAAAAATGTAGTTTCTTATATTTCAATATTTTCCCAGAAAACTACTGAGGGAAAAATTATGAAACTTTCACGATAAAAAGAGGAAAAGTAGGAGCTCATGATACCCAAATTTCAAAGTTTTCCAGTGAAAAACAACACCATGGGAAATTAGGTAATGAAAATCAACTTGCAAAATTCAAACTTAGCAAAAATGCAATCTTTTACATTTTAATATTTTTCCATTAAACTACTGAGGGAAAAATTATGAAACTTTCAGGATCAATACAGGAAAAGGAGGAGCTCATGATACCAGAACATCAAAGTTTTCCAGTGAAAAACAACACCATGGGAAATTAATGAAAATCAACTTGCAAAATCCAAATTGCAAAAATGCAATCTTGTACATCTTGTTATTTTTCTGGAAAACTACTAAAGGGAAAATTATGGAATATTTAGGATAAAAAGAGGAAAAGTAGGAGCTCATTATTCCAAAATTTCAAAGTTTCCCAGTAAAAAACAACATCATGGGAAATTAATGAAAACCAACTTGCAAAACCTAAATTGAGCAAAAATGCAATACTTTACATTTTAATATTTTTCTGGAAAACTACTAGAGGGAAAATTATGAAATTTTCAGGATCAAAAGAGAAAAAGTAGGAGCTCATTATATCAAAATTTTAGAGTTTTCCAGTGAAAAACATGACCATGGGAAATTTATGAATATCAACTTGCAAAATCCAAATTAAGCAAAAATGCAATCTTGTACATCTTGTTATTTTTCTGGAAAACTACTAAAGGAAAAATTATGGAATTTTCAGGATAAAAAGAGGGAAAGTAGGAGCTCATTATTCGAAAATTTCGATGTTTTCTAGTAAAAATCAACACCATGGGAAATTATTGAAAATCCAGTTGCAAAATCCAAATTAAGCAAAAATGCAATCTCTTACATTTTAATATTTTTCCAGAAAACTACTGAAGGAAAAATTATGAAACCTACAGGATAGAAAGAGGAAAATTAGGAGCTCATTTTACCAGAATTTCAAAGTTTTCCAGTGAAAAACAACACTATGGGAAATTAATGAAAATCAACTTGCAAAATCCAAATTAAGCAAAAATGTAGTTTTTTATATTTCAATATTTTCCCAGAAAACTACTGAGGGGAAAATTATGAAACTTTCACAATAAAAACAGGAAAAGTAGAAGCTCATAATACCCAAATTTCAAAGTTTTCTAGTGAAAAACAACACCATAGGAAATTAATGAAAATCCAAATTAAGCAAAAATGCAATATCATACATTTTAATATTTTTCTGGAAAACTACTGGAGGGAAAAATTATGAAACTTTCAGGATAGAAAGAGGAAAATTAGGAGTTCATTTTACTAAAATTTAAATTTTTCCTAGTGAAAAACAACATCATGGGAAATTATTGAAAATTAACTTGCAAAACCTAAATTGAGCAAAACTGCAATATCTTACATTTAAATATTTTTCCAGAAAACTGCTGAAGGAAAAATTATGAAACTTCAGGATAGAAAGAGAAAAATTAGGAGCTCATTTTACTAGAATTTCAAAGGTTCCCAGCAGAAAATAACACCATGGGAAATTAATGAAAATCAACTTGCAAAATCCAAATTGCAAAAATGCAATCTTGTACATTTTGATATTTTTCTGGAAACCTACTAAAGGGAAAATTATGGAATTTTTAGGATAAAAAGAGGAAAAGTAGGAGCTCATAGTTCCACAATTTCAGAGTTTTCCAGTAAAAAACAACATCATGGGAAATTAATAAAAACCAACTTGCAAAACCTAAATTGAGCAAAAATGCAATCTCTTACATGTAAATATTTTTCTGGAAAACTACTGGAGGGAAAATAATGAAACTTTCAAGATAAAAAGAGGAAAAGTAGGACCTCATTTCACCAAAATTTCAAAGTTTTCCAGTGAAAAACAACACCATGGGAAATTAATGAAAATCAACTTGCAATATAATTATTTTCTTATTGTCACACATACTTATTTACCTTCAAAATATATGAATCTTTTGGATAAGCCACCCTGTATACTGAGCATGTATGGAATTTTTTTCAAGTCGTAACATTAATAAAACCACGAAAACCCATTCAATTTAATGGTTCCAGTAAAACAATGAAATCTATTTCAAGGCGAGCAATAAAACTTGGCACCAAATCGTGTTACATATCGCAACAAAACAATAGTCGTTAAAATTAACAATTTTCTGCCTCCGTGCCAATGCAATTTAGATTTTATTTATAGCCAATTTTACAACTTAAAATGCATTTACCTGGACTCAAAGGTCGACTTTGACTGGGCGACGGATTATAAGGTATAGGAGATGCAGTGTGCTGCCGCACCCCGAGCACTTGTTCGTTGTAGTGACGTTCTTCTTCCATTTCCAATGAGCTTTCGCTTTCAGACAAATGTCTACACAGTGCCTCTCTACGTTCGACTTCTAGCTGTAGTTTTCTTTGCAGCCTAAATCAAAAACTTTAAAGCATTAATTAATTAATAAATGAATTATCACCTGAGATTCTCCTCTTTAATATTCCGTTCTTCCTGAACATAGCGCTGCATTTTCTGAGTGTGCTCCTGCTGGCTGATGGCCAAAGTTTGTCGCAATCGCACCACTTCTTGCCTCAAAGTCTGAATGTGAGCACTCAGATTTGTAGCAGTATCGCCGTTGCTGATATCTCTGGGGCTTGCCGGATCAGAAACGGGTTGATCCAGCTTGATTTGCAACATGCGCTTTTCAGCTTCAAGCTTGTCCATGCGTTTCCATAGCTTGTTAACCAATGCCTCTTGTTCTTGTTCCAGAGTGTTTTCTAATTCCACCTTCTCTCGTCTTAGTTGTTCTAAATTACTTTGTTTGGCCAAAGTTTCAGCTTCCAATTTCTCAATTTTTCTCATCAATCTATTGACCAAACATTCTTGTTCTTGCTCAAGTGTTTGCTCCAAACTTGAAAACAATTATAAGTGCAATTAAACAAAAATAAACCGTGAAAAAAAAAATCCTTACCGACATTTTTCTTGTCTCAGCTGAGTCAATTTCCTAGACAAATCATTAGTAAGACACTCTTCCTCTCTCTCATAATGATGAGCCAAAGACTCTTTCTCCTTTTTCAAAGCCTGAATTTTTTTCAGCAAAGTATTCGAAATATATTCCTCCTCTTGCTCGGCCTTGGCTTGAATTATGACAGAGGCTTTTCGCAAATCTCTGTTTTCCTCTTGCAAAGCCTTGACTCGCAATTTGTAAGTTTCCACTTCGACTTTGAGCACCCTGTTTTGTTGCTGCAAACTTTCGATGCGTTTTTGTAGTTGCTCTCGGGTGACTGGGCTGGGGGGCATCATGATCGGTCCACCGTCGATGCTGCTGGAATCCGATTCGCTCGCCGAGTCTGCCATTGTGGTATACAGGGTGGTTATTTGTTGGGGAATTCTAGAAAAAAACAATTTTGCCTTCAAGATTTTGTGTTTAGATAATCATTTGGGGGTCCTCAAATATGTCTCAAAAATATTCCCTCAAAATCTCATGTATGCGCCTCTAGTAGCTTTTGAGTAAATGGTAAAAATGTGTAGGTATGTCATATTTAGTCTTTATAGAAGAAAATGTTCCTTGTTACTTTGTAATTTTCTGTCCAGTTGATTTGAATTTTTAGTGTGTTTTGTTTCCTAGCCTCAAAAATACTCATTTAAAATCGCACGTTTAGGCCTCAAGTAGTTTTTGGGTAAAAGGTCAAAATGTGTAGGCATGTCATATTTAGTCTTATAGAAGAAAATGTTAGTTTTTAAAAATCTTGTAACTTTGTAATTTTTTTGTTCAATTGCTTTAAATTTTTAATATGTTTTGCCTTCAAGTGTCAAAAATATTCCCTCAAAATCTCATGTTTGCGCCTCGAGCAGTTTTTGAGTCTATGGTCTAAATGTGGAGGCAAGTCATATTTAGCTTTACAGGAAAAAATTTCCATTTTTAAAAATTTTGTAACTTTCCAATTTTTTGTTTAGTTGATTTGAATTTTTAGTATGTTTTGCCTTCAAGCCTCAAAAATATCACCTGAACATCTCATATTTGCGCCTCAAATACACACATCAACAAAATTAGGGGAACGGACAAAATTTACATTAAGTTTGACATCAGTTTTCTCTTGAACCCTTTGCTCGATTTTGATGAATTTTTTATAGATTGTAGCTTGATTTTTCAGGAATACATCTGCCGTATTACCGTTATTAAATGATTCGTTCTTTATATCATATACAGGGATAGAAAAAAAGTAAGTTTTCAGAGGTTTTTGAGACACACTGTGGAGGGAACCGCTGGAAGTTTAGAACAGTCTTCAACACCAAATTATAGCCTGATCTTTTCCGAACATTTTCATTTTCTATTCACTCTGATATTTTCAATATTAAGTATTGAACTCGGTATTGAAACTATAGAGTTTCGAAGAAAAGGTGGATATTGACCTTAATTTTCTCCATGTCGACATACGAATTGGATATGAAAATGTGTCGTTTTCCAACTTCAAGTCATGTGTGTAAATGTTTACTTCAAGTTAAATACTGCTCGCAGTTTACCTCAATTTATTGTGAAAAGAATGCGCACAAATAAATATACAGGTGGATCAGAAATTCCCTTCCATGATTTCCATTTGGTGGAATGTTATTTATCTAAACTAAACTCTCTAAACTCTCCCTTCATACTTAACTAAGGCTTAGGAGTTCTCCAATTTATCTTTCAACAGACCTTGCCACATCGGTAGGATATTGACGAATTCAATCCTATTTGAACAGGAAAAATTACGTTTACGAATACAATTTTGTTTCTGTTGTTGGTAAATGTCAAATTAAGGTCAACCTGGTTAACTGGAACAGCGAGGTAACTGGGCCATATGCCAGTTTTTGACTTATTGTTCAATTTTGAATTTCCCACGAATAAAAATTCGTTGCAAGTGTGTCTCGTTTATATCCTGCAGGTAGTAGAAAGAACGACGCCGGATTAGTTTCTGAGAAAAAAATTGAAATTTGTTATTTATTTTTACAAAGTGCGAGGGGCGACTCACTCAGCACAATTTGTACATCGATTTCGGACATCGCAGGGGATTTCGACAACTTTTAAGGGATTTCCACCACTGAGAAGTTCGACGATTTCGATAAATCTATCGGGATTTCGGAATTTTGTAAGGATTTTAGATCAGGTTTCTGCATTTCGGGATTTCCAAAGGATTTTGAAAGAACTTCACGTGATTCCGGATGAAAATGTACAGCGATTTTGCCGCAGCTCGACAAAATGTATCATAACAAGTGATGACAGAAGTTTAGATTTTAATCAAGAATTAGTGATTACAGATTACAGTGAATAACATTGCTTCGGGTTCCAGTTGCCTTGGTAAAAATACGTACAGAGGCAACTAGAATGGATATGATGTGGCCAGAATGACATAATGTTCCACCTGAAATCGCCATTATATTGTACATTTTCTTGTTTATTCTAAGTAGAGCTAATATGCAAAGTACACCAAGTTGGTCCAGAAAAAAAACCAATTGAACATGTCCAGAACAATATATGGTGCTGCCGTTTTCTATGACATCCCAAGATAAGACTCATTGAATTTGGAACAATAAAGAAAGATATATTGTCGGTAGCAGGATAACATGGTAAAGGAATACTTATATGAATGAAGTAGAAGAAGAAAGAATAACTGTCAACTGTGCTGAACACCTAGCAGAAATGGAGATATGGATTATTTACAAAGAAAATAGGTTTCTTATTTTATTTTTTGTCCATTTTACCATTTTTTTTTAAATTATTTTCTCACCATTAAGTAATACTTTTGTTGCCTCCCCCATATTTCCTATAATTCTTGAATAAAAAAAATTAAATTTGGTAGGATCTTTACATATATGTTACATTACAATATGTTCCAGTCACCTCAGAATCATTACTACGTACCTAAATGCATAAGAAAATAGGGGCCACTGTTTGCCTCAAAATTAGGGTAACTGGAACAGTTGACCAAAAAAAATTGGAACACTCAACCAGAAAAAAGTGAAACACTGAACGAGAACCAACCAGAATAAACATGCACGCAATACTTGAAATTTTAATGAAAATTCCCAAAAATACGTCAAAAGTGGGGTTGGAGGTTAAAGAAATTTACAAGTATATTACAAAATATTTCGAAAGATATCGAAAAGAAACTAAAGGGGCAATATGTAGTTGATGTACCAAAAAAGAGGAATCCAAAGTTGAAAATCACAAATATAGAAAAAAAAGCTGATACAAGACCCTGAAGTTTTGATAGAGAGTTTAATGATACAAAATAGAATTTGAAATATTGGTGAAAACAGAACGAAGCTGTTAAGTACCTATGAAGATAAGAAAAGAGGAGAGGTGGCTATACTGGAGGTGGATGGGAAAACTTTTCAAGAGATAAATAGAAAGGAGGTTTTGCATATTGGATGGAGAACGTGTCGTTATTATGAGCATGTAAATATCATACAGTGTTATAAATGTTGGAAATTTGGTCACATGGCTCATGAATGTAGGTTTCAGGAAATATTATGCCCAAAATGCAGCGAAAATCACAAGAAGGAAGAATGCACAAGCGAGGCGGAGGTTTGTAACAACTGCCTGAATGCAAAAGAAGTTTTGAATATGCCAAATATAGATTTTCATCACTCTGCATTCAATAGAAACTGTCCCGCATACAAAAGAGTCTATGAACAGTTGCAAATGAGAATGAGTTACCCTGAAACATTCTGCAAGGTAAACAAATAGCAATTGCAGTGTCAACAGCTGCTGTATCTTAATATCCAAACTTTATTAGCCCATAAAACTGAACTTATTTGGTTACTAAATCCGAGGCTACCTACGGTCATCTGCTTAGTTGAAACTCATATCACATAAGAGTTGAAAGAGGTAGAAACAATTATTGACGGATATAGAGAAGTGCATACATTTTCATCAAGTCGACACACAGGAGGTGCTTCTATATATATTAATACGTTCGCTGCCAGAGAGATTTCGGTTGATCGGGTCCAAAATGCCAATGTTGAAAAACTATATTTTATCATCAGAATAGGTCTAAATAACATAAAATATTCATCCAAAGTAGTACCTGACCCATATTTTTGCAAAAAAATACCATACCATACCATAACAAAGACTACCATGTTTGAATTTTTTTTTGTTTGTTTAATTATGTCTGTGTGAGATTCTTATACATGTCCCGTACGCCAGGCACCCCCATTAGCCTGTATTTACAACTAATATACTCGTACTTGACTATGAACGACACGATGCAAAATACGAGTTATCTCGTAGCTGGTACCTGTAATAAGATTGTCTACTACGAGTTAACTCGTACTTGGCAGTGATCGTGTTAAGGAAGAACTCTAGTACAATATAGTAATAAATGAAATTTTGGAAAAGAATATGTGGCTAATCGGAGTAAATTTGAATATCAAATGTCAAAAATACAATATTCTTAATGTTTACTATTCACCTAGTTCAAGTCACAACGAGTTTCGTGATAAACTGGATAAAATAATTGAAGACTATGCAACCAAACCTGATACATTTCTATTGGTAGGAGACTTCAATATAAACGTTGCAATGAACACATTTTATTCAGATAAACTAAAAACATTAGTTCCAAATCATGTATCAAATGGTTCAAAATTTCACAAGAGTTACTCAGAATAGCTCCACGATAATAGACCTTATTATAACAAATAATAAGACAGTTGAACACAAGGTTCATCACACGCCAAAAGTAGCAGATCATTCGATAATAACCATTGATTTCCCTCATATCAAAACAGTTCTTATCAAAGATATGTATAACTTTAACGAACTGCAACAAGCTCTCATGGATAGCGTATGGCCAGATTCCCCGCAATCCACGAATGACATAGCCAATCACCTTGTTCAGACAATATCTGATAACAATAATAAAAATTGGTGGTCACCAGAAATTAAAGAACAAGTATCACAAAGAGACATATACAAAAAAGCCATAATTACACATCAAAATGAAGACTGGAAATCTTACAAACAACGAAGAAACAAGGTAGTGCAGATAATTAGGACACAGAAGCAGAGATATTACCATGATCAAATTGATGAAGTTAAACACGATGAAAAAGAGATGTGGAGAACGTTGAAAAATCTAATAAGTGGACCCAAAAGTGCTAAAAATAGAGGAGTTATATTCGAGGATCGTATGGAAAGGGAGAATACAGAAATTGCGGAAAAATTCAACAACTATTTCTTAGATAGTATTCGAGTCCTGTCCACAAATACAGAGCAAAAAGTGACAAGTGTGATATTAGATCACATTGTAACTAACACCTGTAAATAAATTTGAACAGTTCAATTTGCTGGAAATAAGAAAATTGAAAAATATAGTGACTCGTATAGTGAATTGAAAAATAAAAAAAGTAGTGTGGATGGTATCAGCGTCAAGATACTGAAGGCAGCATTTGAGTCAATTGGCAATCGGTTTCTCCAGCTTATCAACTCCAGTTTGGCAACAGGTAGTTTTCCCAAAGATTGGAAAATGTCAACTATAGTTCCAATCGAAAAAGTAAGAAACACAAAACAATGCGAGGAATATCGACCTATCAACATGGTGCCAACATAGGAGAAGCTTTTGGAAACAGTTTTAAATAAACAAATGAGGAAGTATATTGAGGACAACAAATTGCTTACCGAATTTCAAGCTGGTTTCAGAAAAACACATTCTTGTGAAAGTGCTCTACAGACTATCATCTCCAGATGGAAGAATGCACTGAATGTGAAGAATGTGGTTGGGGTTGTCTTTTTAGATTTTGGAAGAGCGTTTGAGACTATAAATCTTAGTCTTCTTAACCAAAAGTTGGAAAAAAATGGTTTTCAGGAAACAGTCCTTAAGTGGTTTACAAAATATCTGGACTCTAGAACGCAGGAGACAAAATATCACAATGCCATTTCATCAGTGGAAGTAAACAGGTATGGTGTACCACAGGGAAAAGTTATGGGTCCAGACCTTTTTCTGTTGTACAGGGTGATCCAGTATAAAGTGAACACCCCCTACCTTTTCGCTAAAAATTTTTTTTTTTTGAAAAAACCAAGATAGCCATTTGTTGTATTTTTTTTCTAGGAATTTGAAAACGTTTTTGGAAATTTAATTAGATTTTTCGTTGAAGCGCTGTGATCAAAATAGCTATTTATACAATAAGTTACGAAATGAGCGTCTTTTAGGCACGCGACGTGAAAATTGTCCAACGAGGCAAGGCCGAGTTGGACAACACGTCGAGTGACTAAACGACATCGTTTCGTAACGTATTGTATACAAGATTTTTTCTACTGGCATTTTATAATAAAAAAAGACAATTTTATTTCATGTGAATGAGTCGATTACGCCCAAAATCTTTGTTACCTGCTTTTGCTTGACGCCTGACACTTTTCATGCGATTTTTTTTTCAAGATTCGACATCAATAATTAAAATCCTAGAAAGTAGGTAACAACACAAAGTTCTGTTTTGAGTAATCCAAACGTTCAATTCAATAATTACATTTTTAATATTCATAATAAATACAAAACAAAATTCAAATCTGTATTTAGTGTGTTTTTTATTTCTGATTGATGAATGACACTTTTAGGCACTAGTGCTTAAAAATTACTTTTACGCACTCAAAAGTCACTTTTACGCATTCAAAAGTCACTTTTACGCACTGAGTGCTTAAAAGTAACTTTTACGCACTCAGTGCTTAAAAGAATGTCGTTTTAAAACTAAAATGACAATCGAAAAGTTGCTATTATGAAACGTCAGTAGAAAAAAGTAATTTTTTTAAATGGAATAACCTATATTTGAATCCATTTTTTGAACGATCCTATTTTCCTCTTTTCAAATATATATAGTTTGTTTATCTTTATCTTAGTAATTTGTGATATATTCTCAATCAAGATTCAAATAAAAATAGCCGAAAAGGTATCAAGGTGAATCTAAATAATTTTACCTTTAATAAAACTACTGGTTATTATGTTTTATGATACCTTTTCGGCTATTTTTATGTGAATTTTAAAGTGAGAATATATGGTAAATTACTAAAAAAAAGATAAACAAACTATATATTTGAAATGAGAAAAATAGGGGCGTTTAAATAATTGAATTAAATATAGGTTATTCCATTTAAAAAAATTACTTTTTTGGTCACAACGCTTCAACGAAAAATCTTAATAAATTTCGAAAAATATTTTCGAATTCCTAAAAAAAAGATACACCAAATGGCTATCTTGATTTTTTCAAAAATAATTTTTTTACCGAAAAGGTAGGGGGTGTTCACTTTATACTGGATCACCCTGTACATAAACGATATTGTCAGAGTAGTTAAACATTGTGAATTGCAACTTTTCGCAAATGATACCGTCTTGTTCATGCAAAGTGCCAACAGGGACAACTTAATAAAATAAATTAATGAAGATTTAGGTAGGCTATATAAAGGGCTGTGTGATAATAGTTTAAGTGTTAATATCAAAAAAACTAAGTTTATGTCCGATTAACCAATAAAGTGCTATTTATAGAACAGTTTTGCGTCAATAAAGTAGCACTTTATTGTACTAGTAAAATAAAGTGCTACTTTATTTTACTAGTAAAATAAAGTGCTACTTTATTGCCTACCTGACATGGTGAAACAGGTCCTGACAACCTGCCAAGGTGAAACAGGTCCTGAAAACCTGCAAAGGTGTAATAGGTATACCTACGCGAATTTTACTTTTCATTAATTTTTTTTTTAATTTATAACAAAAACCAGTCGCAATCGTACATAATAGTACATTAAAATACAAGTTTCATAAGACGTGATTTTATCGCACGAGCCCTATATTAGAAAACGAGCCGGAGGCGAGTTTTCTAAAGGGCGAGTGCGATAAAATGTCTTATGAAACGAATATTTTATACTATTTTTTCTATTTAGGTATTGTTTAATTAAAAAAAACAAATTTTCCTTGGAAATTTTATTCTCATATTTCCTGATTTCATGTTAAGGTTGGTAACACTACACGCCAAATATAAAAATCTTCTTTTTTATTTTTATTTTTACCAATAATAAAATCGCAAATGACAGTTCGATGGCCATCAGTCAGCCAGTGTTACCAACTTCCGATAAGTAAAAAAGGAGTGTCACAAAGAGCTTCTTTTCGAAACTACTTTCAGTGTCGAAAAGACTTCGATATGAAACCAAAATAGAAAAAATCATGTATATAACGCTTACATAAACAGGCTTTATTGACTCATTATTTAATATAAACATAAAATTATTCGTACAATAAAGCCTTACTTTATGTACTTGTTATATAAATAGCTATTATGTTATTAAAAAACAAGAATTATAATACAGATATCAACTCTCATAGTAATGTATTCATAAATGGTGTAGAAGTAGACAATTTAAGTATTTAGGAGTAGTTATCGATGAGTTCCTAACATTCTCTAGTCATGCGAGGTATCTGATTAAGAAAGTATCAAAAAAATATATATTTTCTGTGTAGAATAGGTCAACACCTAAGTGATTGAACTAAATTAATTATTTATAAAACAATAATACTACCACACTTCAACTACTGTGCTTCAATTATGTACATGTTTGCCAAGTCTGACTTAGACATACTGCAGAAAAAACAAAACATAGCTTTAAGATGTATTTTAGCATGTAATAGGTACACACTACACAAGAATAAAAGACATACTGAAGTCGACAAATTTTAAATTTATTAAGTGTGAGACAGAATATTTATTTTTGTACCATGATAGTAGTTTCTAAGATAAAAAATGGTCTGTATCCAGAACATATATTACATAAGTTGCAATTTGTCTCTGATATTCATAATTACAATACTAGAAGTAAATTTGATTTTCATGTTCCGACTGTCCAGTCTTCTTTTGCACAGAATAGCATTGTTTCATAAAGGATTAGTAGAGTTTAACAATCTTCCTACTGATATTAAGAATGAAAGTTTCGTTTAAGGTTAGGTTAAGAGAATTTATTGTTGAAAACTAAAGTAGTGTTTAAATACTGAATATTTTGCTAATGTAATAATGTATTTTTTTTTGTTTGTTAGCTGATGCTATTAATAAATGCTATTATTATTAAAGAAAACAATAATTAGTGTATGCTTTATTAACTAGGTACCTCAAAATTGTTTGAAGACCACGGAACATATGTCGTATGTGGCATTCTAAATAATAGAGATTATACCAAACAAAAAACTCGCAAGGTATGTTGACTGGTGGAGTTAACATTTCAAACTGAACACAAATCCAGAGTCAAATGATGTTAACGGTACTTAAAATTGTTTGCCTCAAGGGGAGTTATGGACCTAACGTAGTTTCAAATGAGCTATTTTGTCTATTCCACAAGATACGCCAAAATTGAAAATACCAAACGATGCGCCTAAAAATTTTGAGTCATTTAACATATTAAGCTAAAATTTGGCCAATTTGGACTTAACATAGTCTGGCTCTGGGGTACAGATTTTTGAAATGTTATTGAGAAAATCTCATTTGTAATTCAAAAAATCCCAACTGAAACTCAGAAAATTTATTGTTTATGCCGAATTAAGTATAACTTTCATCTGAATTACATCATTTTGATGTTATCTGATTTACAATTGGAATTTTCTGAATTAGGTACAGGGTATCAAGTTTTAAAGTACCACCCCCTGTAACTTTTTTTATTTTTGATCCTAGGTACATAAAAAAGTTACTAAGGGTGGTATTTGGTACTTTATAACTTGACACCCTGTACATTCAAAAAATCCTCGGAAAAATCTTAATTAGAGTTGAGGTTTTCTGAAATACAATTGGAAACATGTAGATGACTAGAAATGTTGTCTATTTCCTATATTTTGAATTTTTTGGTAGAAACCTAGAAAATATATCCTATTTGGAAAGTAAAAACACAATTCTCCAGTATGCCTTACCAATAATTTTATACTCTGCAATAACACTAAAAACTATAATATTATAATTCGCCTATTGTTCTTACAATTTGTTACAAAGTAAATCCATGCTTATCTACGCATTTTTTGAAATATTTAGCTACTTACCTTTATTCAAATCCTGCTGAGCAAGCCCTAAGCAAGCACTCGCCCTATACAGTAGACCGAAAAAAAGGGTACAAGGAAAAAAAATGTAAAATGCCGGAGAGACACTCAAAAAAACTGTATAGCAAGGTATAGTATTGCGAAATAAACTGCAGTCAAAATCAGTATTTACTTGCAGCTGTACCACCCCACTTTGGGCTATTTTTAGCCGGGTTTTTATTTGCAGGCTGCACAGGCTACTGAACTTTCCGAATGGGCAAAATTGCAATAAACATGAAGGCAAATTGACAATGTTGAATATTTCCCCGAAACCCGGAAAATTTTTTTTTTTTTTTTACTGATGATCGGAGGAGAAAAAAAAAGACAAATGACAGATTTGACAAGCTGGACAAAATTGACGTTGTTTTTCAGGAAAAACTGACAACTGACATGCATTTTTTTTTGTGTTGGTAACATTGATAAAAAACTCAAGGTCATCGAAAACGTCACACACATAACCTCACTTTCGTTGGGGCGAGAAACAACAAAGCGTTTAGGGACTATTCAAGACACATCATCAGAGAGGCGCTAGCTATTACGTCACATGTGTAAATAGTCCTTAAATGCTTTGTTTTTCCCCCACATCAAAAGTGAGGTTATGAGTGTGACGTCAGAATTCAATATGGCGTGGCGGCCAGCAAGTTTGTTTTGAATGTGTTTTCATGCATATTTTATTTATTTTGCTTCGAGTTTTGATTTTGATTATTCAATAAAATATTTGTTTATTAGGTACGTTAACTATAGGTCGGGCAAAAACTGGATATTTTCTGTTTTTTGGTCCATGTGTGGCCGCCACGCCATCTTAAATGTCACGTGGTTTGGATTGCCTAATTGTATTTTGTATCACAATTTTTCTCATTAGAGTCTAATCTTACCACTTTTATTCATTTGAAAATGCCGTTAAAAACTTTTCCAAAATTTAAAGTACTTACCTTCATTAATTTGTTTGCGTTGGTAACATTGTTCATGTATTGTGGTTATTTTCGAGTTGGCAACGCTGAATTTTAATTTTTGAATTGTTTTCTACAGTTGGCAACATTTGGATTGAGTTGAGTAGGATAGGATTTTTTTTAAAAAGTTATATTTTAAATCTTTTGGATTATTATTATATTATAGAATAAACAATATATAATAATAATAATAAACAATATACCTATAACAACTAATTGTTTTTTTATTTATCAGGAAATATAAAATAATTAAAATTAAATTTCTTTACAAATTTTGCCATTTTTTTTTTTTTGAAAGTTCGAAAATAAAACTATTATTTTTTTTGAATAGCAAAAACTAAAACTAAGAGGTGTACTATTAGGTCTGTTTCTGCAGAAATCACAAGTCAGTCAGAGCGAATTTCATTGGTTGAAAACAGTTAGAAACAGTCAAAAAACTAGTTTCAACCAATAAAATTCACTCTGACTGGTTTGTGATTACTGTAGAAACAGACCTATTAACTCGAAAAAAACTTAATAAACTATCGAAATGATTATCATAAATATCTATAAAGAACAGCCGTTAATATCTAAAACAAAATGAAACAACTAATATTTACACGAGTTTAGTCTTTTTAAAATCAGGTTCATCATTCGGAACCTTATGCCTATCAATACGTATAGATTTTAAATAGTTCAACGTAGCTTTACTGCTAGTTTGTTTAGAAAATTCGCTCAAAGTCGGCCTCAAACTTCCACTTGTCGCCACGATATCCGATTTTTCTTCCAAGCTACATTCCGACGGTTTGATTGGCGACGGCCAAGAATTTTCGTAAGACGATTGGTCCTCGTTTGAAGACGCTTCCTCTTGACATTCCTCTTCCGGTTCCATTTCTTCCATTGTGCTTTGATTTTGGTCTACAGTCGAGGCGTTTGCTTCAGCCATCAATTCCGAATCTTCTATGTCTGTGAACATGTCTTCTTGGTCTTCAGGATTTTCGTGATTGTGCTCGTGTTCCGATTCGGGACGTTCAATTACTTTGCCTGGCAAAATAAAATTGGGAATTTATTTATTTGTAAATTTTAGCTGATTTGGCAACACTGGTTATTATTCAACTCTACAATTTCGAGCTTTTTAGCTCTTGTCAGTGCAATATAAGCCAAATAGTCCAGGAGGTGGCGCCAAAAACATGCAAGAGTTTTCGCAAGGCGGATATTTTCAAAATAGGTCGTACTTTAGTGTTAGAATGCTAGTGTACAGTCAGCACTCACAGTTCCGGGACAGCTGGCTCTGGGACGCAGGCAAAGTTGTAATTTTAAGAAGCATCTAAACTGTTTTCTCAAAGCTCAAAATTTATAGAAATTTTGCACATTATCTGTTTGAAGGTCACAGATAACGTATGTAAATCGTCAGACGTCTAGTTCGTTGCAAAAAGGGGGTCAGACGTCCTCAAAGTTTTTATTTTATGGCATTTTCTTCAAATATATTTGTCAAATACCTGCAAAAATATATTTTGACAGGACACCGAAGAAAATGCTATAAAATAAAAACTTTGAGGACGTCTGACCCCCTTTTTGCAACGAACTAGACGTCTGACGATTTACATACGTTATCTGTGACCTTCAAACAGATAATGTGCAAAATTTCTATAAATTTTGAGCTTTGAGAAAACAGTTTAGATGCTTCTTAAAATTACAACTTTGCCCGCGTCCCAGAGCCAGCTGTCCCGGAACTGTGAGTGCTGACTGTACACTAGCATTCTAGCACTAAAGTACGACCTATTTTGAAAATATCAGCCTTGCGAAAACTCTTGCATGTTTTTGACGCCAGCTCCCCAACTAAAAGCACAACAACTCTAATATCAAAAATTTAGAGTCTCAAAAAATGCCAAAGTTGGCACAAAATATCTTCATTTTTTTCTATTACCTTATCGCGAAATTTCAATTGATAATTGTTATAAGTTTAAATTATATAGGTTGGCAACACTGAAGTTCAAGGACAAAAACATCCAAGAAAAAAAAATTCTATCCTTTTCTTTTACATGTCACTAGAAAAAGATGCAAATATACATGTTCTACCAATCGAAAAATCAATTGATTAATGTGAGGTTATACTTGTAACATCCTTTGTGCAGTAGAAAAATAATTCGTATTTTATGGCAAAAAAAAGAATATATTTCTATCCTTTTTTTATATGGTGTTAAAAAAAGATGCAAAAATACACTTGATATGTCAATAATAAGAAGAGGAAAATATTTCTAGCCTTTTCTCTTATTCAATGTTAGAGGAAGATACAAGTACATTTATCAGCCAATTGTAAAGTCTGTTTTTTTTTTTAAAGATAAAAGTCAAACTGACATAATGTTGGAAATACAATGCAAAATTGTCAATGCTTTCAAATTTTTTATGTAGAAAAGGCTTGTGTTGCCAACATAGTTACTAAATTTTGGACTTGGGAAATTAACTTTAAATAAAAAACAAACTTTAAAAGCCATAAATTGGCATTACGAATAACTTAAGATTGGCAACACTGAATATCAAGGTCAAACTATTTTCAACAATGGAACTTATATTAGGTTTGTTTGGACTTAGTTTGGAATCAGTTTTGAATCGATCTGCGCCTGCGCATTTAATCATATCAAACATAATTAAACAAATGCGCATGCGCAGTTCAATTCAGAACTAATTCTGAACCAAGTCCGAACAAACCTAATGATTTTGGATATCTACTAGTAACCAGAAAAAAATATGCCATTGAATAATTTTGAGAATCTTCAATTGGCAACAGTGACTTTTCAGATAAAAGAGAAAATCGAATTAAAAATTTGCAAATCCCCTGAAAAAGTGATAATTTATTCAGAAAATAAGCATTAAATGAGTACCTCATGTATTGTTTTATAATCTAAAAAAGCCAGTAGGCCCAAAGTCACTACAAGAAAGTTTAGGTTGGAAACATTGATTTTCTTTTAGAGATTAGGTTGGCAACACTGAATTTCAAGGTCAAACCACTTCTACTAAAGGTCAATGAACTTCATGTTTTTAAATTGAGCTACTTACTAGAAAAACATATACAGGGTGTCTGGGGATTTTGAAATTCTGTGTTGCTGACCCAAAATTTTCTAACTAATAACTTTGGGCCTACTGGCTGATTTGGATTAGGCAGCAAAATATGACATATTAGAGAATTATGGCACCTTCAAATAGCGACGGTCAAAAAACTTTCTTATTTTGACATGATTGACACCTACGCATGCGTATTTGTGACTTAAAATAGTGGCGGTCAGTAATAAAATAAGGATCATGCTTATTTGTGACATGCGCAAATATAAATCAAATGTCAGTTGTCCAAGAATTTTTCAGATTCTAACCTCACATAATTTGTTTATATTTTTTGTTTGTGTTTTGTGGATGGATAAAATCGAAAAACATCATTTGCACCCCCTAGGATGACAGTTTCTAACATTTCTTACATTAGAATTGAGTAAACAACGCAGCACTGACGCGAAAAAATGATCAAAATGCCAATTGAACATGTAGAGCCATAATTCTTTTTATTCATGAGACTGTCAGTAATTAAATAAGGCCAATCAGTAATAAAATCGATCACTATTTGGAAAGTGCCATAATTCTCTATTGAGGATTTCCAATGTTTGTATTTATTTTAAAATACGTATATGTATTTATTAATTATTTTGGTTCTTGGCCAACTGAAGATTTCCATAATTAATTGATATACAGGGACCAGGGTATCCGGATTCCGGAATAACTTGAAGTACATCGGAATTTTGGAAACCATTGAAGATACAGGATGAACCAAATGAAAAAGTTGCACAATCGTGTGCCTACAATCAAGTGCCTACAAAATAATCTGTAATTATTTGAACTTAGAATAACGACGGATATACAGGGCAGAAAAGAAAAAAGTGCGTTTTATAGAATCCTTCATATTGTCATGACTGGTGTGCATGACAGAAATTTTGGTTCCGTTTATTCCAAAAATCTAAGTCCAATTAATACAACAATAATTTATTCCACGTTACCATACACTCTGACACTACTTACTTCACTAATTGACTCAAACGACTAAACTCTTTACAACTCTCAACACCCTGTATATTATTTATGAAAATCTTCAAAATAATTATTATTAATAAATATATGTATTTTAAAATAAATACAAAAATTAGAAATCCTAAAATATCTCATATTTTGCTGCTGCCAAATCCAAATCGGCCAGTAGGCCCAAAGTCATTACAAAAAACTTCAGGTTGGCAACATTGAATTTATTTCAAATATTAGGTTGGTAACGCTGAATTTCAAGGTCATACCACTTTTAACAAAACCCAAAAAATTTAACATGCTCTTGAATAAATCTAACTACCTAAGTAACCAGAATAAAAAAAAATCATAGTTAATTTTGGAAATCTTCAGTTGGCAACACTGATTATCAAGTAGAAGGGACCCAAAAATCCCATAAAATAATGATTTCTCATATTAGCTTTCTTCCAACCAAACAGGAAACCGTAATATTACCGTCAGGATTCTGCGCAAAACCTAAAATTTTTGTGTAGAAACCGAAATTCGTATACAGAGTGGTTCCGAAACCGTTCTGGAACGGTTCTTTGACTGGTTGGAACAAACCTATTTTCGTCCCTAACCGAAGACAGTCACCGTGCGTTCGGTATTTTGATCTAAGTTCTCCGAGCTTGAATTTACCGTTCGTTTATTCAAAAAGTGTACTCGGTGCAGGATCATTCGCGTTCGTTTATTAAAATTTCGGGCATTTTGATACAGCGTTCAAGTGCTCTGTTAGCTCGCTGGTCACGTGATTACGGCTCCGCTCAGCACGCTCTGCTCTTTGAGCAAAATACCGAATGCAAGGTCAGTAGTAGGCCCAAAGTCATCACAAAAAAGCTCAGGTTGGCAACATTGAGTTTTTTTCGAAGATTGGGTTGGCATCAATGAATTTCAAGGTCAAGCAAGCTGCATCTTTCAATTTATAGTGAGAACAATTTCAAAGCAACTAACCAACTTTTAAATGTCTTCTCTTTGAAACAGTACTTTTGATAAGCAAAATAATAATCAATTATTAATTAGTAGAAACACCAAGTTATATTCCTATCGTTTTCATTTTTAAACCATTGGAAAAGGATGGAAATACTCTTGGTGCGCACAATCCGCCCTTGCATGCAAATTAATGAGGTCATCGATCTGCAGATTTAATGAGCGCCCAGTGTAGTTCTGTCCTTTTTGATTTTATACTATTAAAGCAGGACAGAGATCACAATCATCTCAATTGAAAATTTATAGAAATCGATTGGCAGACGTGGTTGAGACCTAGTGTATTGCTGGCCTTATCTGTTTCATATTAGTAAAGAAAGACAACAATATTCTCAGGACCAATGAACTATAGCTAAAAACTGGAATGCGCACACATTGCCATATCTGCCAAAAAAATGTAGCCATGAAAGACAGATGCCACAAAGGGGAATGTTGTTTTTTTCTGTTGCTCGCTGTCATGTGACGTTTTCGAAAGTTTTGTCATATTTCCCTTCACAGGTTTCATCAATTGGAATACGTGTTGGCAGCAATTTTCGCCATTAAACATAATGAGTGCGACAAAAACAGGTATCCCCTCCGCAGCAGCCGCACTAGGCTTCACGTTCGTCCTTATATGTTAGCATTCCAGTTTTTGGTTATAGTTCATTGCTCAGGACTTACCCACTATACTCTGTCTCAAAAACAAAATTGAATATGTTGGTTCTTGGTACTTTATGGTAATTAAATTTTTGAATGGTGAATTTTATATTAATAGACTTATCTATTTTTACCTGGTATGCGCGCGCAACACGAGGGAATGCCTTTTTAATGGCTAACTAGTGGTGTGAGGTGTTCGTTTTGCACGCTGGGCATCTCCTTGTCCTTGTTCATTATCTGTGGTCTGACAAGGATAAAAGTACATTTGATATTCAACTTGACATAGCTTGACAAGTGACATTCTAATGTTGTTTGAAAGTTTCATTGACAAATACGTTGCACAAGACGCAGTCTTTCTCCTTCCCTTTTTACTCCGTGCAAATAACAAGGACGGATTGCTATATGTAAGTCTAACATAATTTACAACGTTTTGCCTCGTCTTGCGCAACGAGTGTTCTGTGTCTTTTTTTATCTAATGAAGTTTTCGTATTATTACCTCTTTGTCTGGTAAAATAGATAGGTCTATTATTATTGGCAGGCATTCAATATAATTTAGTAATTTTCTAGTTATAAATGATTCATGGTTGCCAATCCACTAATTACTAGTACCAATCTTTCCCCCAAAATTTTTACTTCAACTTAGACAGAGTATAGTTCAATCTTAAGAGGGCATTATTAGGTCTTTTCGGGTTTGAAAAAAGGACGGTTCTAGAACGGTTCAAAACAATCGCACAGTTTATCAATCAACAAAATGACCACTGCTCGGCTATCACAAATTTCAGTAATAAACTGTGCGATTGTTGCCCCCTGCATAAAATTTATCTGATAAGCCAATTTTTAGAATAATTTTGAAATCAAATATACTGCACATCAATAAAGGGAGGATGAAAACTTTACAGAATTTAATAAAGAAATTCATTCTGAACACTCCTGTTTCTTAAGTCTTGAAAAAACTTATTGTATACAGGGTGTAGAAGAAAAGTATGTTATTTTAACTGAAGTTTGTAGGTCCCATAGAAACGTCTACAAATTTTTGTCCAGTGCCCCTACTCTTGAGTTCCAGGATAGGCTCGTACAGCATATTTTTTTTATTACATATTCTAAA
Organism: Ceutorhynchus assimilis; assembly: GCA_917834065.1. Lineage (NCBI taxonomy): Eukaryota > Metazoa > Arthropoda > Insecta > Coleoptera > Curculionidae > Ceutorhynchus > Ceutorhynchus assimilis. The sequence goes on from OU892281.1 coordinate 16,316,301, forward strand.
AGAGCGTTGGTCGTGGTGGTGCTGGTACTCACCTGGTACACCCGTCACTACGACATTACGGGCATTGTTTTGACAAGTTTTAGTTTGGCATTTTTTCTATCTGGTAGAACTGGATGTTTTTCTTTTAAAGTATATTTGATTAATTCTCTGAATTTCAATATTTTATGAGCACAAGTATGGAAGTAGCACGCAAAAAGTAAAATTATAGATAGTTCCACAAACTCGGAAACTGTGTCCTAGTTGACATTGCGTTATGCAAAACCGTGTGTGACGGCCTTTAGTCTGTCTCATCTCGAGGGATAACGTCATACCATCTCTCAGCGATGAATTTCTGAGGCATAATGTTTAAGTATTCAAAAACGCATAACTTTTTTAATATTTATCCAATTGAGCTGAAATTTTGTTTGTGTGCAATATGTGAGTAATACTCCATAAATATATGAAAAAACGCGGTTAATGAAACTACACTTAACGAGCCTATTTTGTTGTCTTGTTGTTGGTTCTTTTTATATTAGCAGTTAACAAATATATGTTAATTTTGAATAATATGAATGATTCAGAATGATGATGTTGACAAAGATGTTCTGCCTCTCAAAGTGACCCTTTACGTTTTGTGCTTTACATTATCGGAGTACAAATTTGTACAACTTTTTTATTTGCTCTGGCAGACTATTCAAACTTGTTGCTCACTCCGATCACAGGGATTGAAACCAAGCACTTGCAAATGTAGAGGTGAATTTTCCAGAATACATAATATATGCTTGTGGATGAAAAGTCCAGCAGCATTTCTTTCTGGTGTCTGCTAATTTTTTTTTTTGCTCATTTATCATTAAAAATTAAAATTTAATGGAGATAACAATAAGATCCAAAACAAGCTTATTAAAAGCAATTATCAGTTGAAGCATGGTGAAGACTGTCATGAACATAATACTCGAACAAAGGACTTTGTTAGAAACAGCTATGCCAGAACAAAAAAGCGCCAAGATTCTCCACTTTATCGAAGCATACAAGCAACAAATGTGATACCAAAGACTATTATAGATTTAAAACTTCCAAAAATGTGCCATAACCTTAAGAATTATCTAAGACAGACTTAAACAGATATATCTATTTTATAAGAATTTTACTTATGTCAAAATGATTTAATGCAATAATGTTATTTTTTTCCTTTTTATCATGTAGAATTTATTGTTAGTTATTTTGTCTGTAAAAGTTACTATCCTAGGCCTTGGTGCCAGTATTCTTTGTATACTGATTTGAGGTCAGAAATAAATGATTATAAAAAAAAAATCCTTTTGAAAAAACACAACATAAAGTACAATCACATGGAACACTAATTGAGAGCAGAGATATTAGCTTCGTTCGCGGTAAGGGTTCAGAACCAATTCTGAACGCTAAGGCAGGAATCACACAAAATATTTTTCTCTGTTAGACTGTCACTCATTGCCAATTTCTATTGTGATTGGTGCCTTAACGTTTAGAGCTGGTTCTGAACCCTTACCGCGAACGAAGCTATTGAAAGTTTGAAAGACAGAAGATGACGGTTTTGATATAGGTATACCTACCTACATTGAGATTTCCAAGATGTGATTGGACAGAATTGGGACTTGACACTTGGCAACTATGGACATATTTTCACTCCCACCCAGATAGTCCCTCCTTTCAAGAATATGTATTTTTAAAACCAAGAGAAAAATATGAGAGTAGAAAAATATAAGAGCTGTTCAGAGAGCAATTTTTCTATTGGTTTCAAAAATAGGGGCACAGAAAAATTTTGCTGGTGTTTTTGTGTTAATAAATACATGAGAACAGTAATTTCGTTTTAACTAGTGGCGCAGCATTAATGGCGCATAACAAGGGATATCAAAAATTTTATAAACTTAGGTATAATTTTATATTAAGCAACAAAAAATTCACTTCAAGCACTCAAAACTCACCATTTAAAGTTGGCAACGCAATTTCAGGCAAGATTTTCGTATCAGTCCCATTCTCAACCATCAAATCCTTGATCAAGTTGCAAATATCCTCCCTTTTTTTTGTAACAACAATTTCCTCAAACCAATCCTTGATTCCTTTGATTGGTGTGTTGTAATCTGTGATGGGGTCCTGAAAAAATTAAATCCAAAAATATTAGAATTATTTCAAATAAGAAAACAACAAATTTGCCTTACTTTGAAAAATTGTTCTACATATTGTAGCACGTACAAGCCGCAATCAGTGAAGTTAGTTTGCTGGGGAACTTTGCAACAAGAACCCTTGATGACATCCTTATTGTAAACTCGCTCAGTTTCCATTTTAGTTTTGTACTCGCACGTTAAGTAGTCTCTCAAGGTAGCTATTACTCTGTTTCTACTAGGACCAGCCAAGGAATCAAAAATTAAAATACAAGGCCTACAAAAAAAAAAAAAATTAGGGCTTGTTTTGGGCATGTCTTCAACAATAACTTACTGTTTGATGGGTACTTTGGGTTGAGCTTTACTTTTGCCTGGTAAAGGCAAAGGGGCCGCGGGTGCTGCAGCGGCTGCAGCAATAGCAATGGCTGCTATCGACTCTTCGGAATCATCAGATTCTACCAGTTCTGAGTCTTCACTTTCAGCTTCATCTTTGTCACTCAGTGGCTCATCGCAAATGATGGGAATTTCTTTTTTGACTTCTTAAAAGAGAAAAAGAAGCATTTCAATTTTGATTAATTTTTCAATTTAAACTTGCTTCCAAAATTTTCAGTTGAAAAAAAAACAGCACAAAATTGGGTTGAGCCTTGTATGTTTTATAAAAGCTAAACATGTTTTCATGATTTCTGAGTGACAGAGTGAAAAGGGACAAACAAAATGCTATGGAAATACACAGTTGCAATGAAATAGAGCATCATAGAAATATTAGTTCACATATTTGTTGCTTTTCAATTCACGCTGATTGCACAATATAGGGTCTGTTCTCATAGAAATCCCAGAAATCACAAACCAGTCAGGAACAAATTTCATGATTTGCATCAATCAAAAACGCCCTGACTGGTTTGTGATTCCTGCAAGAACAGACCTCTAGAAATTAAAAAAAAAAAAGTTAATTCATTGCTGATGAACTTAATTGTTTCAGATTGAAAGTGATTAAATATTAAGTAGGTATTTTACAAAAATCAACTTACCTTCTACGTTTTTTTGACTTTTATTGCAAACTATCCAAGAAACAGAAAAAGCATAAAATATTGGAAATTATTTGAAAAAAATCACTTACCTTTTTTCTTTTTGGTGACTTTTGCTTTCCGTAATGGGGCAACGTAAGGTACCCCTTCGAAAGTTTCAGGTCCCTTAAGACCAGGAAAGCAAATAATGGCCAAAAACCAATGTGCGCTCTCATTAATGGGCAAAATAATGAAATCCTTTTCAAATATGTTGATTTTCTTAGTCCAATTTTTAACTCTAGCGTGACGTTTTTCTGCCGCAGTCAGGGTTTCAGTTTCATTAGGATTAGATTTTCTAATTAATTATGAATTGTTAGAAAAAAGCTTCAAAGAAATAAGTTGGTACTTACTTGGCAACCTTCATAGCTTTCGAAGTGAGTCTTTTATAGAAAAACGTGGAAAAAACATGTACTTTTCTTTGTTGCTCTTGAGGCAAATGTTCCCACAAATAGGTCAAGTAAAAATCTATAATTTTATCGTTTAAAAATTGATCTGCAGCCAAACAAACATAGTCCTCAGTATTGATGCTCAATCTGTTTGGGCCTTCTTTGGGATAAATCAAAAGATGCTTCATTTCAGCTTGGGATCTGAAAGAAAGGGACACTCTGGATAAATAGCTATCGATGGAAATAATAGAAAAACCACTCACGTTTTACCATTTTTATGCTCGTAAGGCACGTACATTTTAACGGATTTCATTACAAATTTTTAAGAAAATAAAACAGAAATCAACTTTCACATGCCATGATTTTTTTTTGATAGATCAATATAACCTCAATAAATTTGCAGCGTTGCCAACTGTACGACCATTAAAAATAGGCGCTTTCGTTTGTGTTGTTCCAGCTGCACTGATTAATCAACTAAAAAAATAGCGCTTTCAAATCACAAAAGGGGTTTTCGAAAACTAACCCATGGTCAAATAATTAGGTCTGTTTCTGCAGAAATCACAAACCAGTCACAGTGAATTCCATTGGTTGAAACTAGTTTTCTGACTGTTTTCAACCAATGAAATTCGCTCTGACTGGTTTGTGATTTCTGCAAAACAGACCTAAAATAAACTAGTATTTAGTAGAGTTCGAGATTGTACTCTTCCTTACTGCACTGGTTCAGGTATTTTTGATCAGAGTAAACAGACTAGATTTATTCGTGTTCGGGTGCTTTAAAAAACGTTGAAAAAGTGTACTTCAAAAGTTGCAGGGTTGCGTTTAGAAATAGCACTCTGGGTGTGAGAGTGACCCTAGAGTAACTCTACACCGTTCATAAATTACCAGGTGCTTACTCGGAGCGTTACGCTGGAATCGTTCAGAAATCGAGAATTGACGCGCCCAGAGTACGCTCAAATTACCCCGTTTGCACCGACCATTTTAAGCGAGGCTTAACGATAAGGATACCTTAAAATGACATTTTTACATGTAAAAATGTCAATTTAAGGAACACTTATGGTTAAGCTTCCCTTAAAATTGTCGGTGCAAACGGCCAAACCTTAAAAGGGACTGGGTTGAAAAATGCCCCGCGGTTTTTACCGAGTTTGACGTTGACATTTACCGTAACGCCCGAAACAACTACTCTACCCTCACACTCCAGTTCTAAACGCATTCCAGGGTTTGAGCACCTAATTAAAGGCGTTTTCTCGGGGGGTAAATGGTTCGAACTGTGCGAACTACGGTTCAAACCAATTTATAGATGACGTCAAAATGGAAGGTTTGAATGACAGTCTTATGTCAACGAAGAACAAGCCATGAGTCCACTTCGAACTTTTTTGAACCAGGTGTGACGTCACTGGTTCAACGCAAGAATATACTGGCTGGGATCACGACTAGAATTCCACTTTCATGACGTCACCCGCGACCTTTTTATCGCCAACAGTACAGGCGATGATAATGGTTGCTAGGCAATTTGATGTCATGAAATTCTACTTGTCGTGAGAAAACAGCTTATAATAGGTCTGTTCGAACCCGTCGAAAAACCGTCCCAGAACGGTTTTGGAACCACTCTGTATACGAATTTCGGTTTCTAGGCAAAAATTTTAGGTTTTGTGCAGAATCCTGACGGTATTACGGTTTCCTGCTGGGTTGGAACAAAGCTAATGTTTTCTAAAAAAACACTCATTTTTGCAAATAAAACGATTTGAAAATGGAATATTTGAACTGCTACAAAAAAAAAAACCGCGGGCTAGGACTGTAATGTCAGAATCGCAAAAATGCAAAGATGCCAAATTTCTCATCAGTAAATCATTTTTAAACATGAAATTTGGGACATCTTTTAATTCAATTTGTTTGTCAGACGTGAATTTATATAGCTATCTTTGTCTAGCTCATGTTTATTATCGAAGAAGGCGTTCACATTACGTTGAGCTAGTTTCTCTGTATCCTTGTCTTTTATTACCAATTAGATGTTCGTTAAATACAGGGTGTTTCCTAAGTACGGTCCGTAACTTCAAGATGTGATTTTAGGATGTGTACAGGGTGATCTATTATAAACGTCACCCCCTGCCAGCTTTTTCATTTTACGTTTTTGACAGAAGTGTCAAATACAAAAGTTTCAAGAAATTGTCAAAAGTTTTTAACTAAAACCGAATTTTCGCGACGAATGTAGATCATCCAAGGACGAACTATAGTTCGTCCGTGAGACTTCATGACTTTGAACGCTGGCTAGAAGCTGCGTCCATGCTTCCGTCGAACTACGTTCAAAATGACGTCATGAGTTTCTCGCCAAAGCGTTTGTGTTCATGAAATCATGGAAGTAGTTCTTCGCGAAAATTCGGTTTAAGTCAGTTTTAGACATACAGGGTGCGTCAAAAAAGTGCAGCAATGTGAAGTTATTTTTTTTTAAATGGACACCCTGTATATTGTGTGCTTATTTGTTAGTACCCTTCAACCTGATCTCAACGATATATGGTTTGATATGTTTATCTCTCGGTTTATCTCCAATAGTTATAGGGAAAAACGCGAAAATCCCTTCTTAGGTCTCTCATGTTATTTTTTTAAAAATAATAATAATAATAATAACTTAGACATCTGGATTTATTATAATATTTCACCTTGTATATTAATGCACAAAATTTGAACAATAAACTGGTTATGGAAAAAATTCGTTAAAGCTTAAATGGTATAATTTTTCTTTTTTCAATATGAAACCTTGAAAGGGGTTCTCATTTTTTTCCTATAATTATTGAAGCTAGACATATCAAATCATATATTATAGTAAGGTGGGGCAAGTGCATTTCTGGGGTAATTGCAATCATTCATTATCTTGTCTCCAAAACCCACTATAGATTATCGATAGCATTGCCATCTCTTCAGTTCTGTTAAATTAAAGACCTGTCACAAATGCGCGTCATAATAGACACAACTTCAGAAATTGCCAGCACGATATTTGTCTTAACATCAAAACCGGTTGCATTTTCGCTCAACAAGTGTTTCCTAAAATGTGATACACAGAAAATAAAATAAAGTTGCAAAATTGCTAAAAATTGTTTTTAATGATATAATCGATTATTGTATTAGGCCTTTTGTTTATTTATATGATTGCACTTACCCTATTAAAAGTGTACCTGGGGTAAATGCAATCATTATGTAGCGGTAAAATGCAATCAACATATGATTGCACTTTCCCGATTAGAGTTTTAATGTGGGAATTAAGAAAAATTCACTTTTTTTTTTAGATGGTTAGAAATTATGTCAGAAAAACTAGAAGAGGAGTAGGATATAACAAAGCAGATCTAGAATATGCTGTTCGAGATGTGAAATCTGGAAAAACACCTCTTTTTAATTTTTTTGATTAGTAGAGTTTGAGTGGTTTCTTATTTCAATACAGTCATGTATTTTAACAATCTCTTCATTTTCTTCTAACAAAAATGATAACATTCAGTGGTATTAGCACAGTTATTTTACTTATTCTAAAAGAATATTTTATCTGATTGCACTTTCCCGATGGAATCGGGAAAGTGCAATCACATGCAAGCAGAAAAATATACATCATCCATTCCATTTATCGTACAAATTTGATGATTTCGATGAAATGGCTGTAAATGGAACTATTTGGGTGCCTTATGTTCAAGAATAGAAAGCTCAATTCGCATAAATAAAATTTTGATATTACATTGAACTGACACTATTGAAATTTCTGGTCGCACTTACCCCACCTTACCTTATCGTTGAAATCAGGTTAAAAGGGACTAACAAATGAGCGCACAATATACAGGGTGTTCCGTTTAAAAAAATATAACTTCACACTGCTGCACTTTTTTGACGCACCCTGTATGCCTAAAGCTGACTTGTTTCGACAATTTCTTAAAACTTTTGCATTTGACACTTTTGTCAAAAATGTCAGGTGAAAAAGTTAGAAGGGGGTGTCATTTATAATAAATCACCCTGTACTATCCTAATAGAAGAATGTCAAAATTAATACATCAACTTGGAGACAGACTTTACTAAGTTAAAGAGAGAGATGGTAGACAAAAACAATTATATTATCAGACTTCAAAGAAGGTCTAGGAGATTTGAGGAGATGACCTTATGAAAGAGATGAAGAGATGCAGAAGAAAATTCAGCACCAAATAAGCACAATAGAAAAACTAAGTAAGGAAATTAAGAAATTGAATGAAGAAATTATAGAATGAGGAAAGTGAGAAATTGGCAAAGGGTATCACGAAGCTGGACCATGATTTGGCTGAAAGTAGGACAACAAATATAAAGTTGGAACTGGAAAGTAGGAGAATAAATACAGAGACTCGAGAGTTGACGAGCAAACTAAAGGTAAGCAAAATACAATGAACTAAACAAACACACTGGAACGGTGGCTGCATAATGTTTCTACGCAAGGGTTTGTGCCAGGAAGGACAACAAACAAGTGGGATTTGCATCTCTCTCTGCACTATGGCGGCTATTGAGAACAGCTGTTTGAAGTGTTTGGATCATTGAGATCAGGAAGATGAAGAAGCTCTTCTTTCTTTTACATTAATCGCAATGAGTGCGAGCGAGACAACAATCCCTCTGTATTGCTGGGTTGCATATATCAAAATTTGGCACACTAGCATAAAGCAGCACGCCCGTTCCAGAGTGTTTGTTTAGTTCAATGGCAAAATACTATGCTTCGGGCTAAAAAATAATTTGCAGGCTGAAAAGGATATCACACAAGCACTAAAGAGTGATATTGTGGCATTAAAAAAAAAACTCGAAGAAAAATTGAACTCCAGCCTACTTACAGAACTCTCGGACCTTGAAACCATGGAATTAAAAGCAGAAAATGATAAACTAATGAAAAAACCAAATTGAGAACGGGCTCTATGCTAATGACACTAAAAAACTTAGCAATGAATTGTTCCAAATCAAAGAGCAGAATCATAAAAGAAAAACAGTACCTAATAATAATAACAATATTAGAGTGTCGATTCAAGTAAATAACAAACAGCAACTAAACCAGAATCAAGAAGAACAGGAAATTAAACAGCATAATGAACAAAAACAACAGGAACAGATAAATAATAAGCATACTGTTCTGATTATTGGTGATAGCTCCATAGCTGACTTCAATAAAATTCTTGACAGATACAAAGATCTAAACAAATTTAGGATTATCTCGATTGTGAAACATAATGCGTGATTAGAAAACATTACCAAAGATAATACTAATGTTGTTGGGTTTGGATGTGACATGACGGGTTTGAATCTGGGAGGAAATCGTCTCGAGGACCAGCCCTGTACAAAATTTTTGGGTTTATTTGTCGATGGTGGGTTACGTTTTGAGGACCATATAATTGGGCTTAGCAGGAAACTGTCATCGGGATGCTTTGCGATTAGAATTGCACACAGGGAGCTTGGTTCGGCTGTGGCTCGAATGGTCTACTTTGCACTGTTTGAGTCTCATCTGAGGTATGGGATTCCCTTCTGGGGTGTAAGTAGTCAATATCTTCTAAACATATTGTTTATTCTGCAGAAGAAAGCAGTACGCTTTATAACAAACATTGGCCGAAGGGACTCTTGTAGACCCCATTTCCGGTCGCAGAATATCCTGACATTATACTCTTTGTTTATCCTTGAGACGGCCTCACTGATTTATAAGAACAGACTGAGCATCCAGTTTCAGGGTGTAACTACGCCTTATAGCACTCGGCATTCAGCTGATCTGCCTCTGCCGATTCCAACAAAAGAACTGACCAAAAGGTCACTTATTTATAATGGCAGAAAAATTTTCAACCATCTGCCAATTCACGTTAAGACTGCCAATAGTGTAAAGTGCTTTAGATGGTTACTTAAGGGCATTCTACTGACTAAGGCATATTATACCCTGGAAGAATTTTTTACAGACAACTTTATGTGAGATATGAGACTTTTTTTTATCACTATATGTTATTTGCTTATTTTTTTATTTTAATTTTTTTTTTTGTATTTTGTATTTTTATAGTACTTGTTCTTTTACCTTTTTAGTTTTACTGATTTACATTTTGTCCTTTTGGTTTTGATGTTTTTTAGCTTTAGCAACAAATTTTTGTGTTATAATTTTATTGTAATTTAGGAAATGTATAATATCATGCTTTGTCAACAGAAATTTGATTTTCTTGGACAATAAAGTATTTTTTGATTTGATTTGATTTTGATATTTGCAATCTGACAAAGGATTTTGACAAGTACGATGTAGTGATACTCAGTGGAGGTATGAGTGCAGTCACGGATGGAAAGGTTGGTGGACGTAGTATTCAATCGTTTGTATGACGTATGCGTAAGAACGAATCTCATAGTTTTATCGGTGCCTCTCTGGAGCAATCGCGTTCATTGACAAAATAAGCATACGTTTATTTCAAATTGTAGTAGACCAAGGAAATACAAATAGATTTATTAATTTAAACTCTTCCTTAAGCTCATCCTTCTTTGGCCATTCAAGTAATACTTCCAAAAATAAAAATATGTGAAAATATTTCTCAGGCAATAGCATTAATCCAAATCAATTATTTTTTATTATAAAGAATCTCGGCGAAAATGTTATTAAACGAAGTAGTATCGTTCGTTCTTCTCACTGAACATTGGCTAAAGGATGATGAACTGTACTATCTACCCGAGTACAGTGTTATCTCAAAGTTCTGTAGAGCCGAAGGCTATGGGGGACCATTATATCAGCACATGATAGTTTACTAGAAAGGTACAATGTAGAAAATATTGATAAACATGGAATTATTCTTCAAGAAAATAAATTTGAACTCAGTATAGTTCATGTTAAGGAACTTGATGTTTGGATTGTTTGTGTGTACAGGCCTCCATCAGGTAATCCCCTAGAATTTTTAGGGTCATTAGAAACTCTCATTTCAAAATTTCCTATAACTGCAAAAATTATATTAACAGGCGATCTAAATATTGACTTTGATAGTAAGGACTCCAGAGATATGAAATCTTTAATAAACGTATTAACATGTTTTAATCTTCACACTTGTCAATGAACCCTCATGTGTAACTAACCACTCACAGACAACAATCGATTATATCTGCAGTAACATCGACGAGGGTGATATTATTTGTAGAGAAACTTCATTCTGATTATGAGGCTCTATTTTCAGAAGTGGTGCTATACCATGACGAGCCAAAAAAGGTGATAGTCTAAGAGCCAGCGCCGAAAAAATTCTCTGAATTTACTAAAGCTAGTTTTTGGACAGTTGATTACAGTATTTACGTACATAAACATACCGCGGTCAGTCAAGCGAAACTTGGGACAAGGACCCAGGGTGTCTTGTTAAACGTGTCGAGATAACTTGGGTAATGCAACGAATTAACTAAAGCTGAAAATCGTTATACATATTATATATAACATATAAATAACAGTAGTCAGTCAGTTGAATAGCGGGACCGTGCTGGTCAGTCAGCCCCAATAAATGTAAAAATCTGCAAAAAATATTAATATTACTGAACAAACCTATTAATTTAAACTTCAACCTACAATTTTGAATTGTCACTGTCACGCTGTCACTCTAAAAAAAAAAATAGACCTATTATTTTTTTTTACATAAATTGGGACTGAACTACCTCAATAGGGCTGAATGACCGGCCCAGTTCCGCTATCCAACTGACTGACAAACATTACTGTTATTTATGTGTTATATATAATATGTATAGCGATTTTCAGACTTAGTAAATTCGTTGCATTACCTAGCTATCTTGACAATTTTAACCAGACACCCTAGGTCCTTGTCCCAAGTTTCGCTTGACTGCCCGAGGTATGTTTATGTACGTAAATACTGTAATGAGCTGACCAAAAACTGGCTTTAGTAAATTCAGAGAATTTTTTCGGCGCTGGCTCTCCGGCTATGACAAGGGAGTCTCGAATCTTTAGTACAGCAAATAATAGGACTTTTCGAAACGCGGTGAAAACAATTAACTGGGGCAACTTTAAAAACTCGGCAAATCCAATTACTACATTTCAAAAAACAGTTCGAAATATTTTTAGCCAAAGCTTTTCAAATTAAAAAAAAAAGAAAAGAAAGGTGTGGGTGACAAGAGGTATTAAAGTAACAGGTAAAAATCTTCACTCTTTGTACACACTAAAAAAATTTATAAACCCTGACTGGTTTGACTCATACTTTACTGCATATCGCAAAATTTATAAAAGTCTACAACTAGCAAAGAAATATTATTACAATAAAAGGGTAAAAGCAGCGGGTAATTCCAGCAGAGAGTATTGGAAAATAATAGGCGAGATGAGGGGAAAATTACAAAAGAATTGCAACAATCTGGCAATAAATCCGACAGATCTTAATCAATTTTACTGCACCATAGCGAGCAAGCTGACAGATGGCATTGAGTGAAAGAAAGATCCATTAAGTTACCTATCAGAGTTCCCTTCTACTGAAACATTCAGGCTGAACCCGACAAACAAGGATGAAATTAAAACGGTTATAAGAACCATTAAAAAACAAAACTCCTCAGGAAAAGATGAAATAACATTGAAAATCTTCAAATATCTACCTGATGAAGCGATCACTGACTGTATAAATAAATCGTTTGTCTCGGGAATCTTTTCGGACAGTCTTAAACTGGCAGCAGTTATTCCTATTTTTAAAGGAGGAGACAACGAAGTACCATCTGCGTACCGTCCAATATCTTTACTGACTACGCTATCGAAAATTATAGAAAAAGATAGTGAAAATAAGACTGGTGAGTTACTTAAAAGCCCATAATGTTCTGTCACCGGATCAGTTCGGATTTCAGGAATCAAAGGAGTGCAATGATGCCATATTTGCGTTTCTGGAGAGACTCTTTTTTGCTCTAATGAGGGTGAGAAAGCTGCGACAGTGTTTTGTGACTTTTCAAAAGCGTTTGACTGTGTTAATGACGAAATACTTCTGCGGAAAATGAGCCAACGGAGTCAGGGGAACGGAGTTGAGCTGGTTTAGAGCATACCTTTCGGATAGATCTCAGCTAATAAGAATTCATGGTAAGGATAATTCAAAGACGCTAAATTTAACCCATGGTGTTTCTCAAGGGTCCATTCCTAGGCCGGTTCTCTTTTTAATTTACATTAACGACCTGGCAGCACTCTCAATTCTGGGAGTTTTTGTAATTTTTGCAGACAATACAACCATACTTTGGCCACACAAAGATGTGATAATCCTTAATACAAATATTGAAAAAGACTTGGAAAAAATCAAGGGGCGGTGTGACGCAAATCGCTTGGTTTTCAACATATCCAAAACAAATATACTTTCATTTAAATGCACTCTTGATGAAATCACACTTGACCAGATGCTGGTAGAAGATAGAACTGTTGTAAAATTTCTTGGTATGCACATAGATTCAAGACTTAAATTTGACACTCATATTGATACCCTTAATAAACAACTCTGACAGGGCTGTTATATAGTGAAAACCATTCTTCATGAACTGGAAAAGCGCACAGCTAAAATAGCGTATCATGCACTTATAGTCTCACATCAAATATGGCATAGCATTCTGGGGTTTTTCGACACAGGCAGCTGTTGAATCAGTGTTCATCTGTCAGAAACGAGCTCTGCGTTATTTGTGTAGGGTAAATCGTCGGGAAAGCTGTAGGCCTCTTTTCAAGCAGGAGCAGATAATGACTGTTCCCTGTATTTTCATCTTGGAAGTGGCCAGTTTAATATTCAAAAAATTTTCAGACTATTCTAGACCAGAACTTTACAACTTGAGAAACTACAATTTGCCATTGCCAATCCCAAAGCTAAGCCTAAGCAAGCACTCAATTATAATATATGAAGTTGAATTTTAGTCCGAATTTATTCAAAAACTTCAAACTCAATTTTCTCAAAAAATATAATCCTGAAAATATTTTCCAATACAGATTGTATAGAGCTTGATAGGAGCTACAATTCCTAAAAATTTTGATTCAATATCTCTAGCGGATTTCAAGATATTGAAGCTTGATGATTTTGAAATAAGAATCCAAAGAAGGTACCCTTTCAAAAAACTCAAAATTAAATTTTTGATTATCCAAATTTTGACTTTTCCAATCGATAGAGCGAGTCTAAATTAGTTGAAAAAAACCCTAACATCATTTCCAAATGACTAAATTTAAAGAGAAAAAAAAAACAAATCAAAAAAGGATAATTTCATTTTTTGTTTCTGATTTTTTTTTTGAATCATGACAAGGTTAAGAAAAATTTCCAATATTTCCATTAAAATTCGAACAAATCAAAATAAAATATACACTATTGAAAAGAGCATTAAATTCTCTATAAATTTGAGTATGAAAGGTCGAATACTTTGTGAGCAATTGAGTCGCAAAGCATGTTTTCTACTATTATCGGTAATCAGCAAAAGTTTGAAAGACAATTAAAAAGTTTAATATCATGTACTTACTCGAGTTTCACCACCGCATCTCTAGGACAAGACTTCATCAAAATATCATTAGCTTCCTTCAGGGAAAGCTCATCAATGATACTAGCAGGGGCCCCACCATAAAGAAGTTGCAAAGTAGGCTTCAGGTCTTCATCGATATTGTCAGAAAGCACTGTGATGTTTCTGTAGGAAACCTCCTTGTCTTCGAGAGGATCAAAAAAGCACCCACTGTCCTTTGTTAAATTTAACATGTCCCTGATAACTGGGGCGGCGTCGCTGTTCAAATAGAAAAACATCAAGGGCAAAGACTTGTGATAGCAAACCAGAACTTTTATAATGTCGCCACGGTCGATTCTTATGGTTTTAATTTCGTTACTATCACGTACAGGTGCTTTAATAACGATACACTTGGAATCCAGTATGATATCGTCTTTAACTTCAAAACGATAAGAGCCAATGCGAATTGTTCTGCATTTTATTCCTATTCTGCACGGTTTCAAATCCTCAATGCAAACTACTGAAAAAAAATATAATAATTATTAAAAGTAAGCACTCACTAAGCAATAAACTTACACTTTCTCACATGTTTCTTGATTTCTGACAAAGAAGGTTCTTTTGTGATTGGAGAAATAGATATTGACGATCCTAGTTTGTTTAAAAGTTGTTCACTGACCAATCTAGCTGGTCTCTTGTAGTCTTCTTCTTCATCAGAGCTGATAACCACAGATTCGTTTTCTACAGCTTTCGGCTTGGTAATTTTCTTTTTGGCTGGCAACGGCGCTTTAGCTGGGTTGTCTTGTTTTGGGCTGCAGCTGGATTGCGGACTCAAATTGATTTTTATTTGAGGTTTTAGGATGTCTTTTTGGATGAAGTCCACATTCGCATCGACGGATCTTACGTTGTCTGGCAATTTTCTGGAGCACCTGAATAATTATTGAAACATTAGTAATATGTTTTTTTTCCAAAAAGACAACAGAATTCCTACCTTGTGCACTTATTGAAATCCTCTCCAGTATAACCGCAAATGAAGCAAACAGCCAATTTTCCAGGAATCAATTTAGGTGGTTCAGGACTGGGTGGTTTTGGTGGTTCCGGCTGAGGCAGAACCGGCCCAGATGCAAGCAACGGAAGCTTTGGCTGCTGATGATAATGAGCTCTAGAATTCTGTTGTAGGTTTTCAACAAGACCCGGCTCTGGCAGTGGTTCCTACATGGAAAAAAAAGTTGAATTCAAGATGTGTGATTATTTTGTCCGGCGAACCTTCATGTAAGTTTTTGAATTAGTGTCAATCGTGGCATTAGTAATCATACAATTTCCCAAGCTGTTTTGGCAAAATCAATTGGTTTTTGTGAACTTTTTTTTGCTTTGTACAGGGTGCTTCCTCATATTTTGACCCCTACCTACAGCTTTAGTTATACGAAATGGAAAAAAACTTTAAATATGAAAGTTGTACGGTTTTATCGGTAGTATATTTGGGCACTTCTCAAACAAACAAATTCAAATCAAACTATAATTAAAAACCAAATCATTTTTTTTTTAAAGAAACACCCTGTATATTTTTAGCTCTAATGGAAGTCCTTTTTCTCCTGTTTCCATAAGTATTCCTGTGTAGCTTATAGATGTCCGCTTTGTAAATGAGAATTTTATTCTTTCCACAATAAAGCATAATATATTGATTAATTGAAGCCTTACTCAAAAAGTAATTGCAAGATAAAATAAATTTGAATATCTTACCTCATTATTAATAATGCCATAAGTAATTTCTGCAATGTTGCCAACTGTCACCACATAATTAAGGCTTTCAACGTCAACTTCTGATACTTGAATGTCAGTATCTGAAGTAAAAGGAACATTTACTTCTTCCAAAATCTCTTGTATAGTACAAGCTTCTTTGGGCAAAGTAAATGTAATCAGGCGTTGTTCTCCATTTTCCAATAGAACCAACATTTTAATAGAATCGTCGTTTTCATCAGGAATAACTGCCATTCTATTTTCAGCATTATCCTTAAACATGCTGATAATTTGTTGCAACTGAGTTTGGGACAAGTTGTAAGGCGTATTTCCTTGGGGATGCCTACCCGTATTCGAATGTGTAATCAAATAGTTCATTTGCGATTGATTGTTGCGGTGTTGCGTCTGGACATTGCGCGGCTGTATCATGGTATTGCGTGGCGGCGTTAGATTGACAGTAGAAGAAACGCCATTTTGTTGAATTGGCAAATTCTGATCTTGGTAGGAAGCGGACTGTTGCGCAGCTTGTTGATTGTATTGTGAGCGTTGTTGATTTTCAAATCTCTGCAAAAGTTGATGTTGCTGTTGGTTAAGTACAAATCTGGGACCTGCTGGGGGTTGAGGAGGCACAACCATTCGCCCATTGTTTTCGTTATTAAATTGACGATGAACCATTGGCGGTCTTGGAACTCTTATAGCATTGGGAGTACTGCCAGGAGGTCCTCGAGCGACTGCAGTTGGATTTCGAGGTCTGGGCGCGGCTCTGGCTCTTTTCGTGATTATATTGGGCAGAATTGGATTGGCAGGTTCCACGCTGGGTTGGACAATCTGATGTTGTTGTTGTTGTTGTTGTTGTTGCAACAGCTGGACAGGTTGAAGTTGCTGTTGTGGCTGACGGATTGGCTGTTGTTGCGATGTTGATTGATTGAACTGGTTGACCACTTCGTCAATGGTTTGAGATTGATGTTGAGACGTTTGGGTTACTTTGATGTTACTTGGTAGCCTGATTGGAGAGTAATAATTACGATTAAAAATTAAAAACGAGAACAGGCATTTCTGGTCAAAACAATGATTGCCTCTGAGTCAGAAAACTTATATTTTTACCAGTGGATGTGTTATAGTGTTATAGAAGCAAAAGTAGGAAATATCAAAAGTTCTAAATATTTTTAAATTGAAATAAATCCTGAGACAAAACATGTTCAGTTTTACCACCATTGATTTTCTTGTAGATTTTTCAATTTGACATTAGTTGAGAAATATCCTTACCTGGAAAGAATAGTATTTTTGGCAAGGGGCCTCTGCTCCAATAATTTTTTATAAGTAGCAATCTGTCCACTAGGCGTATTATTCATTGATGGATCATGATCATCTAACTCCGCCTGCAACAATTATCAAAATAACTGTAAATTTGGCCACTCTTGAAAATCAGGAAAAATAATAAAAATGAATAAATCAAATCGCACACTTACTTCTTGAGCTTTAGCTTTCTGCTGTTGCCTACTTTGCTGATATTCGCTCAATATCTTTTGAAATTGACTCTGACTTTGCGATTGCTGCTCAACCACCTGCTGTTGACGCACCATTTGTTTGGGCTGTTGCACAACTTGCTGAGGCTGTTGCACACTTTGCTGAGGATGTTGCGCGACTTGCTGAGGCTGTGGAGCCATCTGAGGTCTCTGTTGCTGAGCTTGTTGATGTTGTAGCTTTTGTAAATTATTTGTCCGGTTCATCCCTAGCAGTTGAGCTTGGGCCTGCTGGTTATCTTGCGTTGAGGTTTGCGGTTTCTGGTGGGTAAATTGTGCTTTAGCTTGCTGATTTAATTGCGCCTGCGTCTGTCGTACATGTTGTTGCAACTATTAAAAGAAAAATTGGTTAACAATGCACAAAATTGTCACGAACTTGTTCCTAAACTTCAATTTTATGTTCCACTAAGAATTCTTAGAAATGATAGAACTTTTGAGACAAATTTCCATCGCACAGCAAATGAACCAACTAATATTATTTGTCAAACTTTCACCTTCAAAAATCGCCTCACCATCTAAATTACAAAGAGAAAATTGTAAAATAAACACTCAATTTCTACCTGTTGTGGAATCTGCTGCAACTTGGCCTGCGGACTAGCAGTTCTAACTCTCATTTGTATTTGAGGCGACATATTTCTGGCAGGTGCAGGTTGCTGTTGAGTCCTCACCAACTGCGGTACTGCTTGTCTTGTAGTCAACGATAAAGGTCTTGTTTGTTGAACCAGGGTTTGCCTCACCGGTGCTCTGAGTTGCAAACGCTGAACCGGAGCCCCTTGCCTAGGGTTGGTATTAGTAGCACTCATTTGATGGTTCAAAACTATGGGCTGAGGTTGGACTTGGGCTTGCGACGTTTGCACGCTCTGTACGTTGTCAGAGCTGCTAGCTTCTACGTAATAGATTTGGGAGCGCTGGTGACTGTTCATGGACGAGCTTTGAACAATGGTGCTGAATTGTTGAGAGCTTGTCGCAAATGTGTGGCCCTGATCGATGACGACTCGTTGGATTTGCTGCTGGGTACCGTCTAATACCATCACCTGGTCGCCAGAAAGGAGGACCTATGTTTGATTGAGAGAAAATTGGACGATCTTTAGTTGTGTTTTTTAAAATAAACTGTTGACAAACAATAACATATTTGACTTTTAATTTGAATTATGAAGTACTATAGGTATAGGGGTTAAAAATTAACAAATGTAAAATTTTCAACTTTTCATTGTCTTAAAATGACCTTCAGAAGTTTAGAAAGGATTTAAGCAATGGATTTAAGTGAACAATAAACAGGATCTCTTCTATCCCTTGCCTACTTTCGAAACAAAGTTAGCTGCTTGGGTTTTAAAAGGCCAGTGATGTCACTCACTGATAATTGACTGAAAGATTAGGATGGCATTTCAGCCATATCTGATAATGATTATTGGCTATGTAAGTAGCACATTTATACCTGTTGTGTTTGGAATTGAGGTGAATTCTCGGCAGCAATTTGTATGTATTCCACTTGGGGTCTTTCATTGCCCTCATTGTCTTGATTTCCATTGAAAAATTGATGCGTCTGGTCCACGGTGCCATCGCTCACTACTTCGTAATATTGCGCCATTATGTTTTATCAATCAATATACGGACATTTCTTTCTTTACTGAAACATATAAATTGCCAAATAATGATATTTTATGCTTGCTTTAAACCACTAAGCTAATAAAATGAAATAGTACTTGATTGTCCAGAAAAAGAATTACAATTGCCATTGACAAAGCATGACTATACACTAAAACTTAATATGTATTAATAAAAAACAACCTATAAAATACAAATTTGAATAACTACTTAAGTTTAAAAAAAGCATGCCATCCCCAATGAAAAAAGGTATTATAAACTATAAACTAAATGATACAAGCAACTTTCAACCTAAGAATTGGCGAAATCCTTCTGAAATGGTTTCAAATTGAAACTGGTCATTGAATTGAAACTTTCAATTCAATGACCAGGGTCATGCATAAAGTTGGGAATATTTTATTGTTTCTGTGTGCCTTTTTTCATAGATTTCGCCTTCAAATCTGAGAATAATTTGAAATTTAATTCATTTAGTAAGAGGGCACCTACATTTTATTTTTTTTGGTTGAGATTTTGTGTCCTAATGGTCATTTGGGATCCCGCAAACTCCATACACTAAATTATTCTCAGATTTGAAGCCGAAATCTATGAAAAAAGGCACTCAGAAAAATTGAAAAATTGATAAATCACCCCAAATTGCTAAACACGATTTTATCTCAGGAACTATATGTCCAAATGAGTTGAAATTTTCATGGATTGTTGTCCTCTACTAGAATAAGAATCGCTAAAAATTTCAGCTTTATATCTTTAATAGAAAAAAAGTTATGACCTTCCAAAGTTTTCCAAAATCTAAATCATAAGGTTCTTACTAAATGGATGAAATTTCAATTTTTTTTTTTGTTGCGATTTTGTGTCCTAATGGTCATTTGGGATCCCACAAACTCCATACGCTAAATTATTCTCAGATTTGAAGCCGAAATCTATTAAAAAAGGCACTCAGAAAAATTGAAAAATTGATAAATCATCCCAAATTGCTAAACACGATTTTATCTCAGGAATTATAAGTCCAAATGAGTTGAAATTTTCATGGATTGTAGTCCTCTACTGGAATAAGAATCGCTGAAAATTTCAGCTTTATATCTTTAATAGAAAAAAAGTTATGACCTTCTTACTAAATAGATGAAATTTTAATTTTTTTTTTGTTGAGATTTTGTGTCCTAATGGTCATTTATTTTGGAATCCCACAAACTCCATACGCTAAATTATTCTCAGATTTGAAGCCGAAATCTATGAAAAAAGGCACTCAGAAAAATTGAAAAATTGATAAATCACCCCAAATTGCTTAACACGATTCGAGGGGTGAATAGCTGACCCAAAATGTGTACACCGACTGCCAAATTCCACAATCTCTAAGGAAATTTGCTAAGATTGTGAGCGATTGTGTACGATTGTGAGTGATTGTGTACGATTGTGAATGATTGTATAAGGATTGTGACTGATTGTGAGCGATTGTGACTGATTCTGTCATGATTGTGAGTGATTGTGACTGATTCTGTCATTATTGTGAGTGATTGTGTAAGGATTGTGAATGATTGTGTAAAGACTATAGGTGTTTTCTCACGTGTCAAATGTTTTAAAACGTTTTTAAAACTGGTTTAAAACAATGTCACATGACGTCGTAAGTTCTCGGCTCAAAAAAATTGTTTAAAAACGTGGATTGGATTTTATTTCGAAACGGTTTGACCAATTTTGATGTGACGTCATGGGTTCAACGCGAGGGGGAAACCACCTACCGAATTTTGTACACCAAAAATTCTAAAATTCTGAAAAATGCTAATTTTCATGTTATTATTGTCCCAAAAAATTCTAAAAATTCTAAAAAAATCTAAAAAATTCTAAAAAATCCCAACAAATTGGGCAGGCTCTTGAGCATGCGCAATAGATAAAAATTCTAAATTATTTCTAAAAAACTCTAGTTCAATTCTAAAAAATACTGAATAATTCTAAAAATTGCTAAAAAATACTGAAAAATGCAAAAAAATACTGATAATTCTGAAAAATTCTAAAAATTCTATCAGTTTGTACAGGGTGATCTATTATAAATGTCGACCCTGCTAACTTTATCATTTGACGTTTTTGACAGAAGTGTCAACTGTCAAATACAAAAGTTTTAAGAAATTATCATTTTTTTTTTAACTAAGTTAGTTTTAGGCATACAGGGTGCGTCAAAAAAGTGCAGCAGTGTGAAGTTATATTTTTTTAAATGGAACACCCTGTATATTGTGCGCTTATTTGTTAGTCCCCTTACCAGTTCTAGCACCATACTAGATAATATGATTTCAACGATATACGGTTTGATATGTTTATCTCTCTGTTTATCTTCAATAGTTATAGGGAAAAACGCGAAAATCCCTTGCTAGTTCTCTCATGTTATTTTTTCAAAAATAATAATAATAACTGGATTTATCATTATATTGTATAATATTTTACCTTGTATATTAATGAATAAAATTTGAACAATAAACTCTTCATAAAAAAATTCTCTAAAGCCTCAATGGTATAATTTTTCTTTTTTCAATATGAAACCTTGAAAGGAGTTTTCATGTTTTTCCTTATAAATATCGAAGATAAACATCAAATCGTATATCGCACAATATGCAGGGTGTTCCATTTAAAAAAATATAACTTCACACTGCTACACTTTTTTGACACACCCTGTATGTCTAAAACTGACTTGGTTAAAAACTTTCGACAATTTATTGAAACTTTTGTATTTGACACTTTTGTCAAAAATGTCAAATGAAAAAGTTAGAAGGGGGTGACATTTATAATAGATCACCCTGTACACCAAAATTCTAAGAAGGTTTCCCGCTCGGGGGAACTTACCTACCTATTTTTTTACACCAAAAATAATAATTCTAAAATTTTGAAAAATGCTAATTCTCGAAAAATTCTAAAAATTCAAAAAAATTTCCAAAAATCCCAACAGATTGCGCAGTGCGCGGGCTCTTAAGCATGCGCAATAGGTGAAAATTCTAAATTATCTCTAAAAAATTCTAATTCAATTCTAAACAATACTAAAAAATACTAAATAATTCTAGAAAATGCTAGAAAATACTAAAAAATGCTAAAATATACTGATAATTCTAAAAAATTCTAAGAAATTCTAAAAAATTCTATCAGTTTGTACCGTGCATTCAATTTATCTTGATAACATTTTAATTCGCTGTAACTTTTTTGTTTTTGAAGGTATCAAGGTAAACAAAAAAACAAAATGTAGGGTTGGTAGCCAAGTTTTTTTTCAAGTTACCTTTAAAACAAAACACTATCAATTTTATGACATATGAGCCTACATTATATTTTTTCAAATGGAACACCCTGTATATTATATATGCGTTTGATAGAATATCTTATTTCGATTACAATGATATAACACACTTTATATTTTAGTCCACTCGTTTTTGACAAATCGGCAAAAATATGATATTTTTATATGCACTATCAATGATTCTCTCCCCAAATATCAGATCGCCGCCTAATAAGTTTCACTTCAAAAGTTTCATATATTTTTGCCGATTTGTCAAAAACGAGTGGACTAAAATATGGAGTGTATTATATCATTGTAATCGGAATAAGATATTCTATCAAACACTCATATAATATACAGGGTGTTCCATTTAAAAAAATATAATGTTGGCTCATATGTCAGAAAATTGATAGTGTTTTGTTTTATAGGTAACTTGAAGAAAAACTTGGCTACTAACCCTACATTTTGTTTTTTTATTTACCTTGATACCTTCAAAAACAAAAAAGTTACAGCGAATTAAAATGTTATCAAGATAAATTGAACGCACGGTACACCAAAATTCTAAGGTGGTTTCCCCCTCGGTTCAACGTGAGAATATACTGTTTCGAAAACCTGTTTTGATACAACTTTAGAAAAGTGAACACGAGAAAACAGCTCTGGAATATTAATTGGGTTAGAATAAAATAACAAAATATCAAAAGTAATTTTTTTCTGTAATTATAACAAATTGAAAAATATTACCATAAGCAATGTGTAAAGAATATTCAGTTTTTTTAACTTTCTTATACACATTACTCTGGTTAAGCAGTTGTACAGGGTGGCGCAGAGGAAACGCATGTTTTTCATATAGTTATAAGCAAATATAACATTTTTAATTTTCAAGATAATTTTGTTACAATTAGGTACTCGATTAGGTACAGCTAAATGAAGTGATAATAGTGCACTTTTCAATAAATAATGAAAAATAGTGTCAGTCAAGGAGGTCGTCCTGCTTTGGGGTCACACATCTTCAACCCCTCTTGAAAGTTGTTCATCACACTTGAAACATGCGTTTCCTCTGCGGTATTTACGGAATCAGAGTTTTTTAAATACGTATATACCGGGTGTTTGAATTTAGAAAAAAATCGTCACAGACAGACGTGAAAGACAAAAGTTTTAATAAAACACGAAGATGATGACAACTAATAAAGAATTTGTTGTGGTGAGATAGATACTTTTTCCAAATTAGGCTTTTATTTGCTTAAAAATAATGTTATTTTTTTATGACTCAACCTTGATATTGTAAATGGATAATTTTTAAAATGGTTTGTACCATATACAGGGTGTTACAAATTCGGGAGTAAGTATGCGGATCTCGGTATCCATAATAGATACAGGTTCGGTCAAATTGGGGCAAAGTTACGCAGTTTATTGCTCACCAAAATGCCGTTTTGAAATCTGGAAAATTCCGAATACTTCCGGAGGTATTTGGAAAAAGCGAAATTTTGAAATTTTTATTTCCTGTGCTTATTTGAAGCGATACTTCAAAATAAATGACACTTCAGCATTGCCACTTTTTGTCCTCTACAATATGGTGTTCTCAAATTTGGAATCCGACGTTTCGTCTTTGGACCAACATCATCAACTTTATACTTCTCAATACGGATCTGGATTTTTTATTTAATTCTTTGTTTGTTTTGATACACCATTCCATTGAAAAAGTCAGCTAGCAAAGAATTACACAAAAAGCCAGAGCCGTATACAAAAAAATAAAGTTAATGGTGAGGTGTGGCCCAAAGACGAAACTCGGATTTCAAATTTGATAATGCCATATTGTGGAGAAAAAAAAATGACAACGATGAAGTGCAACTCATGTTGAAGTATCTCTTCAAAAATAAGCTCAGAGGAAAAAATAAAAACGGCTTCGTTTTTTTAGTACCTATCCGAAATTTTCTAAATTTCGAAACGGTATTTTGGTGAGCAAAAAATTGCGTAACTTTGCCCCCATTTAAATGAACCTGCATCTCTTATGTTTTCCAGTAGCCGATTTACAATTTCACTAGTCGACACGAGTCGAGCGTCTCGTATAGGCAGCATCAACGTTATTCCCAAGTCGCATCCTTCGACATCGACCAATTAGAATCCGCATCCAGATCCATATACTTACTCGTGAATTTGTAAACACCCTCTGAGGTAAACACCCTATACAATTTTTTTTTTCTACAACATCTAGGTCTGGATTTTTAGGCCATCTGAGGCGAATTCGTTTTGGTTTTGGTTTTTAACCTCGTTTTTAGCTCTCACGCACAGCAAGCACCTACCTCAATGGCAACAAAACATTTCTGAGGTTGGGGGGTCAATGGGGCTGCAGGTGGATATACAAAAGTAAGCTCATCAAACAGGCTCATTGGCTTATTATTATAGGCGAAAATGAAGCAAATAAAACTATTTATAGGGACCTCACGTGCGACAGATGGTGGTAGATTGTGTAGCGATTGTGAGAGATTGTGTAACGATTGTGAGATATTGTGCAACGATTGTGAGAGATTGTGACACGATTGTGAGAGATTGTGTGTGATCTTGTAACGATTGTGACAGATTGTGTGAGATTGTGACAAATTGTCACCGATTGTGATCTGATTGTGAATGATTGTGTGAAGATTGTGAGAAATATGTACACCGACTGCAAGAGCTATTCACCCCTCGACACGATTTTATCTCAGGAACTATAAGTCCAAATGAGTTGAAATTTTCATGGATTGTTGTCCTCTACTGGAATAAGAATCGCTAAAAATTTCAACTTTATATCTTTAATAGAAAAAAAGTTATGACCTTCCAAAGTTTTCCAAAATCTAAATCATAAGGTAGATACCTTCTTACTAAATGGATGAAATTTCAAATTTTTTTTGTTGAGATTTTGTGTCCAAAAGGTAATTTGGGATCCCACAAACTCCATACGCTAAATTATTCTCAGATTTGAAGCCGAAATCTATGAAAAAAGGCACTCAAAAAAATTGAAAAGTTGATAAATTCCCCCAAATTGCTTAACAAGATTTTATCTCAGGAACTAGAGCCCGAATGAGTTAAAATTTTCATGGATTGTAGTCCTCTACTGGAATAAGAATCGCTGAAAATTTCAGCTTTATATCTTTAATAGGAAAAAAGTTATGACCTTCCAAAGTTTTCCAAAATCTAAATCATAAGGTATTTAGGTACCTTCTTACTAAATGGATGATATTTCAATTTTTTTTTTTAATGAGATTTTGTGTCCTAATGGTCATTTGGGATCCCACAAACTCCATACACTAAATTATTCTCAGATTTGAAGCCGAAATCTATGAAAAAAGGCACTCAGAAAAATTGAAAAATTGATAAATCACCCCAAATTGCTTAACACGATTTTATCTCAGGAACTATAAGTCCGAATGAGTTGAAATTTTCAGGGATTGTAGTCCTTTACTAGAATAAGAATCGCCGAAAATTTCAGTTTTAGACAGGGTGTCCTATAAGTCACGGTACAAACTGAACGGGGTGATTCTTTGGTTTATTTTATGACTAAAATTTTTAATAAACATATGTCTGCAACCGCTTCGTTACCAATCTACAGGGTGTTGAAATTTCAATATTTTTTTTAGTTTTTTCTTTATAGCTCCTGCAATTTTTGAGGGATTTAGCTGAAATCTGGAATATAGGTGACGCAATAGGAGCTAAATAATTGCACATTTCAAACATTTGCTAGAATTCACAGGGTGATGTTTTTCCAGGGGTCATATGCCCTTTCTAAGCCCTTTTATGCCCCTGAACTTTTTCGCAGTGCGCCGCTGGTAGATCCTAAAGAACTAAATGACTTTTCTCTCTATTTTAGAATTTTTTTGTTCTCTTGTAGTTTTCTCGAATTACCTACCCTTATCAAGAAAAAAAATTAAAAAACAATTATTTGTAATGTAGCTAGATGAAACTACAGTGACTCAATATACCTTTTCTACCTACAGTGGCGACAATAGAAGTCCCACCGCCATATTCTTGATAATTTTCAGTGGGAATCTAGAAGTAAGCCACGCCCTTGCCGCCATAGTCTTGCTCATTTCCAATATGAATACATTAAAATTTCACCACCCTGTAGATCTGTAACGGAGCATTTGCAGACCTATGTTTATTTGAAATTTTGGTTATAAAATAATCCAAAGAATCACCCCTTTCAGTTTGGACCGTGACTTATGGGACACCCTGTATATTCAATAGAACTATCCAGTCCAAGTGAGCTAAAATTTTCAGGGATTGTAATTTGTAGTCCTCTTCTGGGATAAGAAATCAGAATCACTGAAAATTTCAACTTTTCATCTCTAATAGAAAAAAAGTTATGATTTTTTTAAATTAACAAAAATCTAAATCCTCGTCTAAATCATAAGGTATTTAGCTACCCCAGTACGAAAATGATGAAATTTCAAAATTTTTTATGTTGAGATCGAGGTTGAGATTTTGTGTCTAAATGATCATTCAGGACCTCCCAAACTCCTCACACTAAATTATTTTGAGTTTGGAGCCGGATTCTATAAAAAAAAGTACTCAGAAAATTGGAAAATCGATAAATTACCAAATTACCCCTGGAACTATAAATATTAATGAGCTGAAATTTTTCTCTATCAGGATAAGAACACGTTTACATGTTGGTGTGTCAGAATGAAAAAAAAATTCCGGATCTATATAATAATTAGATGCTTTTAAGGTGCTAATTAGGGCCTCTAATTAAAAATTAGGTGCTCCTTTAGTTTTTGAGAAAATCAAAAAAAAACTAAGGGATTGCTAGGTTTATGAAAGCTAGTAGTCCCCTTATAGTGAAAAATATTTTTCCAAAAATTTCTTTTGCATCAGAATTAGGTGCTTTTTAGGTCCTCCTAAACAGTCCAAGAAAAAATAGAATTGATTAATTATTAACTGAGTTACAGATTTTTTTTTTAATTATTAGGGGACTGCTGGCTTTACGTTTACATGTTGGTGTGTCAGAATGAACAAAAACTTCGGGATCTATATAATAATTAGGTGCTTTTAAGGTGCTAATTAGGGCTACTAATTAAAAATTAGGTGCTCCTAAACAAAGGGACTGCTAGGTTAATGGAAACTAGCAGTCCCCTAAAGTAAAAAATATTTTTTCAATTTTTTCTTTTGTATCAGAATTAGGTGCTTTTTAGGTGCTCCTAAATAGTCGAAGAAAAAATGAAAGCGATTGATTATTAACAGATTTTTTTTTTCATTATTAGGGGACCGCTGGCTTTTCGTTTACTAGTAGTCTGTCCGAATGGAAAAAAACTACGAAATCTTTATAATAATTAGGTGCTTTTCAGGTGCTTATCAGGGCCTCTAATCAAAAATTAGGTTCTCCTTTAGTTTTTGATTTCCCCAAAAACTGAAGGAGCACCTAATTTTTGAGCCAGCAGTCCCCTAATAGGTAATGAAAAAAAATTCTTCGACTTCGACACCTTAAAAGCACCTAATTCTGATACAAACGAAAAATTTGAAAAAAATATTTTTCACTTTAGGGGATTGCTAGTTTCCATTTACCTAGCAGTCCCTTTGTTTTTTTTTTTTTTTTGATTATCTCAAAAACTAAAGGAGCACCTAATTTTTAATTAGTAGCCCTAACTAGCACCAAATTATTATTAGCCAACAATTTCCTAATAATGAAAAAAATCTGTTTAGTTAATAATTAACTGATTCAAGTTTTTCTTCGACTATTTAGGAGCACTTAAATAGCACCTAATTCTGGTACAAAAAAAAAATACTATAGGGGACTGCTAGCATTCATAAACCTAGCAGTCTCCTAGTTTTTCTTGATTTTCTCAAAAACTAAAGGAGCACCTAAAAAGCACCTAACTATTATATAGATCCCTAAGTTTTTTTCCATTCTGACACACCAACAAGTAAACGTAAAGCTAGCAGTCTCCTAATAATTTAAAAAAAATCTGTAACTCAGTTAATAATTAATCAATTCTATTTTTTCTTCGACTATTTAGGAGCACCTAAAAAGCACCTAATTCTGATACAATAGAAAATTTTGAAAAAATATTTTTTACCATAGGGGACTACTAGCTTTCATAAACCTAATAATCTCTTAGTTCTTTTATGATTTTCTCAAAAACTAGAGGAGCACTTAATTTTTAATTAGAGGCCCTAATTAGCACCTGAAAAGCACCTAATTATTATATAGATCCCGAAGTTTTTTTTCATTCTGACACACCAACATGTGAACGTAAAGCCAGCAGTCCCCTAATAATTAAAAAAAAATCTGTAACTCAGTTAATAATTAATCAATTCTATTTTTTCTTGGACTATTTAGGAGGACCTAAAAAGCACCTAATTCTGATACAAAGAAAAAATTTGAAAAAATATTTTTTAGTTTTCTATAGGGGACTGCTAGCTTGTATAAACCTAGCAGTCCCTTAGTTTTTTTTGATTTTCTCAAAAACTAAAGGAGCACCTAATTTTTAATTAGAGGCCCTAATTAGCACCTAATTATTATATAGTTCCCGAAGTTTTTTTCCACCTTGGGACTGCTAGGTGGTCTATAAACCACACAATGGCATCTAAAATATCCTTATCAGGGTTGCAGTGTGATTCTAGTTGAAACCCTTTTTTCAGTTTTATATTTAGGGACAGTTTATTCACCTTTTGAAAACTGTGAGGTATGCAATCTGAAAGATAAAAACACAATCTGTAATTCCATTGGCCAGTTATCCATCGACCAACAGAAAATAGAAATAATAATACATTTATCTTGCAGATAGTTACCAGCAAGTTTATCTGAAGAAGAATAAATGAGGTCAAAAATAGACAATTTCCACTTGTGATGAAATATTTTCAAATATTATGTTTATATAAAATTTGTACAATAATCCAAATATGAGGAAATTAAATTAATTCAATTTTACAGTGGCGTGCCTGACGGGCCCCGGGATATTTGGGGCCCCCAAAATAAAAAAGGTATTCTTCTCACACAAAATATTTTTCCACTTATGTCAATTCGAGTGTTTCAAAAAAATCGAAGATTTCTCAATTTTTGCAACCATCGGATGCATTGGAAATGAGAAGTGATAATTTAGCGTAAAATGTTAAAACATAACTTTATATAAAATCGTTTAATTTTTACTCCACTCCAGACTCCAACGCACCATAATTTTGATAAAAATGTCCTTAGGTCGACCATGTCTCAAACTCATCTAAGTTCTTTAGCTCTCATCTCAATAGAGCACTAAAGAGCTAAAGATGTAAATATTGATGAACTAACTATATACTATATACTAACTATAGTTGATCATTATTTATCCAGTCGTTCTACTAGTCGACACAAAAAATGCTAGTCTCTAGTTCTCTACCACCAAATTAGAGAAAATGGTCGCATTACAATTTCCTCTATTATTTTTTAGTTTTTGTTTTGCTTGAACCAGAGTTTGGGTATTATTTTTTTATTTTCACAATTTTTTCCATAGTTTTTATGTCTGTTTTTTTTTCACCAGAGTATTACTTATTTTTCATTACATGTTATGATCTTTAATAAATTTTTCTATGATATTTTTTGTTTAGGTACTTCTATTTTTACCGAAACTGTTCGGGGCCCCCATGAAACGCGGCACGCCCCTGCAATTTTAGGTGGTAGGCATTAAATTGAACCATAAATTTAGTTTATTTCCTAACTTTGTACATAATGTACTCGGTAATGTATTTATAATATACAAATTTGCATTAAATTCACAATAATTTTAATAAATAAAGACTCGGGTAATTTATACAATCTACCAAATGATATAAAAATTACTTAAATGAACAATATGCTCTAAATTGAATTTCGAAAATTAAATTTGGCCTACGTCAAGGTCCAGATTTTAAAGGCAAAAATGGCTGAATGACTTGATGAAAACCCCGTTCTAAAATCTACAATTTTTCCCAAAAATTGATCCGACTTACCTTTTAAATCAAGCCCAAACCATTCTACAAGGATTCAACTAATTAAATAAACCATTTTTCATTAAAATTCCCAAGAAAATTCCAATTAAACTAGGCCGAACCAAACAACGACAACAATAAAAGAAAAATGGCGACCTCGTGGAGGACCCAGGCAAATAATCGACTTAAAAACGTTAAATTACCTTGCAAAACTGGAAAATTCTATACCGAACACTTGAATGAAACCATTTCGATTAAAAACCTGGCAAAATTCACAATTATTTCCACGAAAAAAGACCAATTTAAAACTAAAGGAAATTCTCTGGCCTGGCAGACATTTCTCTTATAAAACTCGATACAAGCGCTGTTGCCAAGCTGTCAAAAACTTAGCGGATACAACATTCGATAGACCGGCGGGAAATTTGAATTCTAATCAGCAACCAATGAGGTCGGACAGTGTTGTCACGTGAACTAGTAGCAGAACGTTATTGGTTAGGGTTTGTTTACTGCGTTACCATGGTGATTTGCCACAAACGGTTGCGATTGGTTGGGTTTTTGATATGTTTCGCGCCTGTTGAATGTGTTTGGTGGATAGTTGAATGAAAATGGGGAATTTTTGTAAAAAAAATGTTTCGTGGTTAATAATTATGGTAAATAATGGTATTTTGTTGGTTGAATGGGTTGTGTTGGGGTTTTGAGCTGTTGGCATAGGTATAACCTCAAAGTTTAGGGAAATTTTAGCTCAGAGTTAGCACGAGAGCTCAAAGTGGGCGAAAAAAATGGCAACGTCGGTGGAGAGACTTTTAAATTCAGTGGCGTAGCATGGGAAAATTGTTCAGGGAGAATGAATGAGGGAAAATTTTTGGTTTAATTAGTTTTTTGGCCAAAATGAGATCCCAATATAGGAAAAATAATGAATGGTACAAAATCTTTATTAATAATATTCTACCAATTTTAAAATGGGTTAAAAGACGTCTGAATGTCGTTTGTGGACATCTTGGGGGCGCCTTTAGGACGTCTCTGTATTGTGTGGGAATTTCTATTTCTCAATTTTTGTCTATTCCCTGCACTTGAATTTGTGGAAATGAAGAAAATTCAAGAGCTTGGAATAGAAAAAACATGAGCATCCTTTTATTCAACAATTTTTTCTTAATTTTTCTTACATATTCCTTCTTTATCTTTATCAAGTTAATTAGATAAAATAGAAATTTCATTATAAAGAAAAACATCAAATACACAAGAGGGTTTGTGTAAAAATTACATTTCTTCAAACTTTCAACAAAAATAATTTCGGCCTCCAATGAGGTTCTTCACAAGCCAAAAAGGCATTGACACCTCTCATGTTTCTTTATATTTAGCTTTAGGACATAAAACATTTACTTGGAAAAGGGGTTCTTTCAATTTCTCGGTAGCAATAAATTGCCATATGCTTTTAGGCTTTGCACTTTCTGTGTCTGGCTTCATTTGAGATAAAATAAATTAGAAAATTGTAAATTCAAAAAGTTTTAATATTGACATTATAAAGCGTGTGCTAGTTTTTACATAAATTTTACAGTAAATACATAACTAAATATAGAAAATAAGCTTACACGCTTACACATAATAATTTATTATATAAATTTTAATCTGTCTACCTTTTTTTAAAGGATTTTTAATACACCTTGAACAGCTCACAATTAGTTTGAATTGCAAAGCAATGTACTCAAAAATTAGGCTTTGCAAAATAATCATATATGAGAGTAAGAACTATATCACAAGTTAAGTTTTTATTATTTATTGTAATGCAAGGCATACTTTATCGGTTATTGAAACAGGAGAAAATATAGGTCAGACAAGATAAATTTATTTTACTAATATTAATTAATATACAAAGATTTATTTTAAACTTAACAACACAAGGATAATTCGTTACCTAATGTGGGTGAAATAAAATAAAAAGAGTCTATAATTAAAAAAAAAAAAAAAAAACAGCTCCATGAACATAAATTAATTGTTCCCCTCTTTCAATAAACAACCCCAAAAAAGGTTTCACAACAATCCCTACTCAGCCTGCCTTAATTTGGCAAGTCGTTGAGTTAATTCATCTTGCTCTTGAGACACTACACTGGCACCACTACTAATTGTAGTTCCTTGAGGACCTTCAGGTAGTTCCATATTTAATTCCAAACTAAAAACAATTTATTTATTAGTACCTACACAAAAATTATTTAAGTATAATTTCTTACCCAGCTTCATCAGCAACTTGTTGCATCAAAGAATCAACGTCATTTTGTGGAATCAAAGTTGTGGTTGTTTGAGCCATAGTATTCTCCAAAACATCAGTTTGCACTCCCAAATCTTCAAATTGCTGTTCAAACTTGTCCATTACATTTGAGATTTTTTCCAAGTTCATGCTCTTCATGGCGGCATCCATGGCTTTAACTACCCCCGCCATCGAATTGGTGACTTTTCTCGTGGTCACTGCGCTTTGCACTTTGCTTGCTACAGCGTCTACACGGGCAGACATTCTCAAATAGTTGAGCGATTGGTTTTTTTGTCTTATGGCGTTTTCTGCATGTATCCGGGCCACTTCCATGTTGCCCTTTTGGATGGCCTGTTTGGTTTTGGCCTTTTCTTGTTTCTCCTCTTTTTCGCATCTTTTTGAGTTTCTTTCTAGTTCTTTTGTTGCGAATTTTAGGTTGAACAAATGCTCTGGGAGGAAGAATTTAAGGAAAATGTTGCATGTTACACTATATTGGAAAGTTTTAACTTTGAGGCTCAATATCTTGGAAACTATTTAAGATACATGATTCAATTTTGTTTTATCTTAAAGAGTATTTAATTTTGATTAAGAATATGTAAATATGCATTGGAATTTGTAAAATATTAGTTAAGTTTTGATCGATTTTGTGAGGCAATGTTGGATGATCAAAATTTTTCAGGTCAAAAAAAAAAATGCAAAAATAATTTTTAATTTTTTACAGGCTCTAAAGTCTCAAAAAGAAAAAACACGAAAATGGCTTTCCATTAAATTTGATCCCTTCTTTCGATTCATAGAGTAAAAAATTGAAAAATTGAAAAAAATCAAAATATTTTTCCAAGGAAATTTCTTTATAATATTAAAAATGTTCAATTTTAGAAATCTTGTAACTTTGTTATTTTTGGTTCACTTGGTTTGAGTTTCTAGTATGTTTTGCCTCAAAGACTCAAAAATATTCCCTCCAAATCTCATATTTACGCCTTGAGTAGTTTTTGAGTGAATAATTAAAATGTGGAGGCATGTCATATAAAAATCTTTAATTTTAGAAATCTTCTAACTTTGTTATTTTTGATTTAATTGATTTGAATTTTTTTAGTATGTTTTGTCTCAAGGTTGCTTGATAACTTTATAACGTCATCTGGGGTGCCTCAACATAATGCAAATCCTCATAAGGCACCCCAGATGCGTCATCAAGTTACCCATTACCAGATAACCTATTAACTTTAGGAACCTTGGTTTTGCCTCAAAACTTATATTTAGGCCTTGAGTAGCACATGAACATCTCTTAGAACTGTATACATTTTAACTTCATACAGGATGTATCAAAGAATTTACAGGGTTTTGATATAAATTTAACATCTACTTGAACATGACAATGTGTAAAGTTTAACTTAAATATTACCTTATTGTGAAAAAACTTAGAAGCTATACAGGGTGAATCAATGTTGATTTTAAAGAGATTTGTGCAGCACGATTAAAGGGAATTTGAATTAAATACTTAAAACACTGGCGTTTGACCTGAAAGAGATCTTTTTTAAGCCTATTGGAATATTAACGAGATTTGAAGAAATTCCAAAATATTATAGTGAGATACGTAAAACATAGAACAATAAAGATTTGGTCATTATTTTTGGGACACACTGTAGGATCTAATCAGTAATTATAATCGCAAATATTTCACAATAAAGGGTGAATGTATGACTCATCCCTAATTATTAAAACAAAAATTGTTTATTAGTATTTATTTCTTAAAAAAAGGATACTTTCCATAGCTGAGGATGACATTTCGTTACCCATGTTGTATTAGGTTAATTTTTCTCTAAAAGACACAATAAAACAGTACATCAACAAAAATCTGTAATAATTAAATAAAAATTAGCAATTATTTATAAAAACAATAAAATTGTTTTTAACTTTTATTTTGGGAATCTGATGACAGTGACGTATTTTTAAAAATGACTCATTCCACGAGTACCAACCTAAGAAAACTAAACTTCTGCCTTTCCGTGCGTTCGTTATTTTGGTCTGAGTTCTCCGAGCTTGACTTTACCGTTTGTTTATTTAAAAAGTGTACTCGGTGCAGCCTCATTCGCGTTCGTTTATTAAAATTTCCGGTACTCTTATACAGCGTTCAACTGCTCCGTTCGCTCGCTGGTCACGTGATTACGGCTCCGCTCAGCTCGCTCTACACTTTGAGCAAAATACCGAACGCAAGGTTTGCTGCGCACAAAATCAAGTTGCAGCTGCGTATATAACTTTTATTTTTATTCTATTGGCCGTTTGACCGTTTTCTAACCCGGTTACAAAGTGACGTGATGGATATCTACCACTCGAATTTGAGCGGTATGTTGCGGTTTGTTAAACCGGAGCCACGTGAAAAAGGTTAAGGATTTTATTCTATGCATGCTGCACCCAGTGCAGTACATTATTCGGCAACAGGTCAGAGTTTTCATTGATATTCTCGAACAATGAATTCTTATTGCACCGAGTACAATCAGTTCTGCACGTATTCGTACCTACTCGTAAAGAAAAGACCCAGAAAAGTAAAACATGTATTTGTTTTTCTTTCTGCTCTACTCTCTAAGCTTACACCGAATCATTTTTTTGAACAGTGAAAGTTACACCATCTGCACTGAAACTTTTCCATAATAGAGTGAACCTGCACTGCTCTAAACAGTGTCGTCCTTTCTACACCAACAATTGGTAGCTTTGTTCTGGTTCGAAATTTGGATCGGTTCTGGAATTGCGCAGAACTGCTTGCACACAAAAAAGAATAGAGGACTGTTCTAATACTAGCCCTGAACCGATTCGGAACCAAAAAAACCAAAACACGCAGCAAAACACAAAATTCTAAAACAGTTCCTCCTTCAGAGCAAGAACTAAGAGAATCGTTCTAGAACAATCCCAGAATTGTTCTCAAATAGTTCTGGATAAACCAAAACACTGTTAACACAGTTCGATTACGATTCTGGAAAAACGAAATAGCGTTTTATAATATGCGCATGTGCAGATTGATTCCGAACAATCCGAACTTGTAGTTCTAAAGTGAAACCAAAACAAAGCTAAGGCCAAAGAATAAAGTTTTATTTTTCGTATTTTTGTATTTATTTCAATAAATAAATTCTCAAATTGATAAAATTCAATAATAATTATTCAATCTTGGTGTGACAAATAAAATTTCGAAGTATAAACATGGGATCTCTTATTACTCCCAAACCTTTCGGAGAATGACTTGTTAACATCCTGTTCTCGATTTTCTATTACTCTATCGTAAAATCTAGAAAGTTTAACGGCATTAGAAGTTCCCGCAGCTAAATACCTTGCCTGTCTACAATCTAACAAAATTTCTTCAGCGTTTGATTTATTTCTAAAGCTATTATTGGATCCAATTAGTCTTTTGGCATCAGAAACATCTAGTTTGGTGCCTACAACTAAAATTGGCATCAAATTGCTGGCGCCCAATAAGTTTTCTGCATCTATATCATCGTCTGATTGGTATTTCAATGAGTTTGAAAAACTCTTGCCACCATTAAACGTATCGTGATCCAATAGCTCTTTCAACCACCCTCTCAAGTTTTCTTCGCTCTTCCTATTAGTCAAATCGTGCACCAAAATAGCACCGTGACACGGATTGTAGAACACTGGACGGGCGTTTCTGTGGTTTTTGCTGCCTCCAATGTCCCAAAACTCTATGAAGTAGCTTTTTTGATCTCGAGTGCCTTCTTTGAACTCGTGCAATTTTACCTCCGTGGAACAGCCCACAGTCCAACTCGGAGACTTTATGGGTTCGTTATGGGCTGCTAGATGGACAAACGATGTTTTTCCTACTCCTGAATCTCCTAGGACCATTATTCGTACACGTTCAACAGTCGTCATTACGAATTTGACGAATTTCAATTTATAGTTTTATGTTTTTCTTTGTAATGTTCAATAAAGGTTTTAATTTTTAGTTGTTTATTTATTTACTTTTACTTTTATCATAGACTTTTATTTACAAAGATTGGGCAAAACAAAAATCAGCTGTTACCTTCAACCGCCTTTGTTTTGACAGTAGAACACAAGCACAAGCTCTGGAGCTAGTCGTTCGGTGTCATTCTGAGTAGAGTAACTCCCAAAAAGAAGGCTTTTTTGGAATAGCCAAATTTGCAAAACAAGAAACAAGTCGTTTTCAAGCTGTAATAAATCATAAAAAAAAGTCTGTTTTTTTTTAAAGAAATTGAACTTTTGTTTCGACGCCATATGCGTTTTCGTTTTATGAAAATTCAAGACCAAGCTCAACCAAGACCAGGAACGGAGCATTCGTTTTAGAACAATGACGTCACACACAGAACCTGGTCGTAAATATTCAGGACCGACCGGGGAAGCTGGTTCCAATGCCTGGTCTTGATTTGTAAACAACAAAATTAACCTAAAAATACAACTGAAGAAATTTCGGATATGTTGTGAAAAAAAAAATAATAATAATGGAAGCTGTTAAATTTATAATTAAAAATAGAGAAGTAGGCATACACGGCGATATAGAAACCTGTGTGTTGTTACTGACAGGTATGTACAATAATTTCAAATCTACTCTTGAAAAAGGTATTTTAATCCAGTTTAAAAAAAGATACCTATCTTGTGCTTGGAAGAGTTTTTATAACTTTATTTCCTCAAAATTATAATTTTTTAGATGATGAATACACCATAGATTATATCACTAGACTGATGTTGGCAAATAAACTCATTGCCTTTGGAATCACGGCTGAAGACAATGGTAAAGTAGATATTATGAGAATGGATGATCAACCTTTTGCACCAGAGGCTGTGAAGAGAATGGAAACTGGTGAGTATCTTACCTTTTATCTTCCTAGAGGTAATCAAATATGTGTGGATTTTTCTGTACATTGACTAGAGGCAAAGTTAGATTTGTGACAGTACCTATTAGGTATAATATTTTTTGGTCATAATATTTTAATGTGTGGAATTTTAAATTTCAGCATTTCAAAGTCAGACTCCCAACAACAGTGTATTCGATGACGATACACAAGAAAATCTGTCGGCAGAAAATCTTCAATGTTTTACTGAGAGTGAAAATACTTTGGAAAATTTGGATACAAATAAGGTATGGGTACCACACAAAAAGATGCCTAGAGACATTGAAGCCACAACTGCTCTTCTCACAATTAGAGGGCGAGATGAATTTCAAAAAAAATTCAAAGACAAGAAACACCAAAAAATTACTTTGTGGCGTCAGATTGCCGATGAATTGAGAGAATCAGGTTTTGATATAGGCCAGGGAAAAGAAGGAGCTGAGAAATGTAGACAAAAATTTTGTAACTTACAGAAAGTCTACATTGCTTTCAGAGACAACATGAAACAAACGGGTTCCAGTTTTCAAGAAAAGCCAGCATTTTTTGAAGAAATGCATAAAATTTTAGGGGAGAAGGATAAGGTAAAGCCTCCTTTTCTGGTAGATTCCTTAACTCCTGAACCTTTTGCTTTGCATGAAGAGGTAGAGCATGAACGAGAGCATGAAAGAAGTGATGAAATTTCCATTCCAGGTCCAAGCTCTCGGCAATTCAATAATATTCTAGTATCCCCTATACCTGGTTCTAGTTCTATTCAGACTGGCAAGATAAATGCTTCAAAACCTAAAGAAAACCCAA
Organism: Ceutorhynchus assimilis; assembly: GCA_917834065.1. Taxonomy (NCBI): domain Eukaryota; kingdom Metazoa; phylum Arthropoda; class Insecta; order Coleoptera; family Curculionidae; genus Ceutorhynchus; species Ceutorhynchus assimilis. The sequence continues at coordinate 16,354,182 of OU892281.1, forward strand.
ATTGGAAATCGCCTTTGTTGGAAATGAGTGCAGAGGGTTCTAATTCTAGCTCTACTCTATGTTCCGATAAAGATTCCTTTTTCACATCAAAAAAAATTGTTAAACCTGTACCTACCAAGCATGCAATAATTAAAACAATGGAGGAATGTCACAAATCTCAACTAACTCAACTCCGGGATATAACTAATATTATAAATGAAAACATGACAAAACAAACTCAGTACCTACAGCAGCAAACAGAACAAAGAAACACATTAATCAATGTCCTAAAAGACTTGTGCAAGAAGGAGGAGACTGGAAGAAAAAAGAGGAAAAGAAGAAGGTCCACTTCTTCTTCTTCTTCGGAGTAATGTTCCATGATTGTCCTAGATAAATATGACTCATGTGTTATTTGTTATAATGTATTATTCATGATATTATTATTCTTTATTGTTATGTAAGAAATTTTTCTTTGTTACGAAAGTTGAAAGTTATTTACTATTAATTCTTTCATTATAAGGTTGGAGTTACCCTTTTTGTGAGATCTATGTTATAAATCAAATAGGTAAGGTAGGGTAGGATGTTATTTGTTTTGTAGAGTTTATAAGACTTAGTTTATTTACTTCAACCCAACGTAAATACTTGGGTCCTTATTTATGTTTGTAAGTTGTTCATATATTTTTCTATTTGTTTTTTCTTCTGTGGTTGATGTTAGTGCAATAAGGCAAGTTGACTGATAGATTAGCCTTTTATGTTGGCTATGAGAAAAAAATGACTGAATAGGTGTTTCCAGTAAAAAAATTCAATTATTGGATAGTCTTGTCTGTTTAGATAGAGTATGAAAAGATCATTGGTATGAAATTAAAAAAATCTTTATTGTTATGTAAGAAATTTTTCATTGTTACCAAAGTTGGAAGTTATTTGCTATTAATTCATTCATTTATTTATATTATTATAGTAATAAGGATTTTTGTCTTCCATAAGAAATTTGTGAGATTTATGTTATAAACCAAATAGATAGGGATATGTTTTTGTTTTGAAGAGTTTGTAAGACTAATAATTTGTAAGTTGCTAATATATTTTTGTATTTTTTTTTTCTGTGATTGATGTAGTGCAAGAAGGTAAGTTCACTAATAAGTTAGCCTTTTATACTGGTTGTGAGAAAAAAATGACTGTATAGGTATTTTCAGTAAGAAACTTCATTTATTGGATCATCTAGTCTGCTTAATGCTTAGACAGAGTATGAAATAAAATAAGGTTTTCAATTATTGATGCATTATTTATTCCTTATATACATGGGGCTTTTTTAACAAATCCTGTCTCTTATTCCGTCCCTCTTTCTTTTTGCAAGAATTTGGTCCTCTCCATAGTATTGATGTCCTCCCAATGAAAGTCCATCATCCATCAGTCCATTATCGTCAGCTTCCAGATTAAACAAATCATTATGGACCAAGCAAAAATTATGTAGTATACAACAAACAGTTATAATTTGTACTGCTCTTTCAATACTATTTACATTAATATATTTTAAAATTCTCCACCGTCCTTTCAAAAATGCGAAAGTGTGCTCGATAACCACTCTCGTCTGACTCAATTTAAAATTGTGGGTTTTGTCTTTTCTAGTGGTCCTCTTGGATTCTTCATAAGGCTTCATTAGCCAATTCAACAAAATATATGCGGAGTCCCCAACTATGTGATACTTTTCATCCGTGAAAAATGTCTTTGAACTATGTTCATTAATCTTCTTGTATAATGTAGAATTTTTAAAAACCTGAAATGTGGAATAATGAATTGAATAAACAAATAAGAAAAATGTTTCTTATTCATAAAATAGGAAAACAATTAGGTATATGAGAAATGTTAGATAAATAATTAAGTAATTCAATAGTTATTTTTGTCACAAGTACCTAAAATGAAGTTTTTGAGGACGAATCATTGCTGTTTCCAAACGAGGCGTTAGCCGAGTCCGGAATAGCAGATGAGTCCTGAAAAACGTAGTTAGGTACGTGTGACAAACACTATTTTTTGTCATATGCTTTTTAGAATTCTTCAGAACGCTAAAATTTGCAAAATTTCCTTAATTTCTGAAATCATAAAAGTGCATCCAGTCAGAAAGAAGGTCCTTAAAAAAAGCATTTTACGGACTTGAATGAGTCCGTAAAATAGCTGTTTTTGGGAGCGTATGACAAAAATTACTTTTCCTTTAAAAATTGGAAATATTTTTTTACCTTTTTGGAGCAATTAAAAAACTGTCTTCATTGAAAAAGAAATATGGTACCTATTAAAAATGCATAGAATTAGGTACTTACTCTTGCATCATTTGCAGCTCCAGGAAATCCCACAAAAATGTTTGTTATAACCTTCGATGCAGTACATATTGCCTGCAAGTTTACTGAATGAAAAAATTTCCGGTTTTGATAACTATCATGCTGCTTTACGGGTGCTTTTATTGGTATGTGGCAACCATCAATTGCCCCGATCACACCTAAAATTAAAAGTAAAAATAAAATCAGTTTTCAAAGTGTTGTCTATCTAAATACCTGGATAGCCACTTATAGCCTCAAACTCCTCAGAAATCTGTACTTGCTCCCTAACTTTATATGGCCATCTTATTGTCTTGTCCATTAACTTGGTCATATATTCGAAGCAATTAGTCAACAGGTCATGAACTGTCGAAAGGGTAACATCAAATCGTTCGGCAATAGAAATAAATGTTTCTCCTTTACCCAAATACCACAGCATTATTAACAATGATTTTTCCAGGGGCACTGCTTGTCTTCCACGTAACCAAGTTTCTCTCTTGAAATTGGATTTAACAATTTCCCCCACTGCCTTGAGTAATTCAGAAAATGTTTTTCTGGTCATTCTGAACAGGTTGTAAAAATCATGATCAATATATTTATTGATCCATTCTTCATAGAAGCCTGGCATTCTGATGTGATCTTCTCTGTAGAGAGAGACTACTGCAATTGTATTCATGCTCTGGACATTGATTGCAGCTGTGACAGCAGTTACTAGGGAAATTAAGCTACTGCTATTACTGTTGGAATTATCCTCAGTAGCTTCAATTGCCAAAGCAATACTTAATTTTAATTTTTTCCTCGCACTCATCTCCACCCAAAAAAAAACGAAATCCAAAATACACAATAAAAACCACTCAAATACACAGCGATAAATAAACTAACAATTTAAGAAAAAAGCAAATAGCTTGTAGAAACAATACCAAAAAGTGTGGTTAGAAAAACAGGAAAATTGCATTCGTTTTATGAAATGACACTACGTCATTATCTTAGGACCACCTGAAACCGCTGTCAAAAAATCTGTCATTTTTATGTCAACCAAAACCAGGAATGCTGATAAATCGAAAATGCCTCATATTGCGGTGCGCGAACATAGTTGCCAAAACAAGAAAACCAAAAATTACTAGCAGGCTGTCAACTAGATATTTTATTATTTCTATTCTGCCCAATACAAGCTAAAATTGATGGCTTTCCTTTCCAAAAACATTCGTAATAGGCGGCAAATTTAAAGTTTGAATGTAATTTATTCACTAACATTGGATTTTAAGGTTGACAGAACGCTAGTCATTTTTTTTTTCTACTGTTGGCAACTATGTTCGCGCACCGCAATATGGCGTCCAAACAAAAGGTCAATTGACCTTGGACGCCATATTGTGGTGCGCGAACATAGTTGCCAAAAGAAGAAAACAAAAATTATTAGCGGGCTGTCAACATTAAAAACAAAAGTAACTAAGGGTGGGTATTATTACAGTGACTTAAATAACCTACAGTGGCGACAATTGCTGTCCTATTTTTGATTGGTTTCCCAGGCTGCCGCCATTTTGTTCCCGAGTTGATTTGTTTACGTTTTTCGTTTGCCCGTGTTTCCTATGTATTTTTTTATTTTCGTGTTGAATTTTAAGGATTTTTGTGTAATATATGGTTGAAAAAAACTAAAATAATTGGATTGGATAATTTATTATACATTCCATAATTATTTATTGTAAATTTTTTAAATTTATAATATAGTGAGTATTGTGCCCCTTGCCTGATACAGACTTCTATTTATACTGGTAAATATTACATTTATGTCCTATTTAATAATTTATGCATGAAAAATTAAACCATGTGTGCTGTGTGCTTCTGCCTAAGAATTTTCTACAAAGTCAATTCACAGATTATTTTCAAATTTTGAAGGATTATTTGTATTATTCAGAATAGATGATGAAAATTAGGTAATAAACTACTATTACTGTGACAACAATGCCTCAATTATCATAAATTTATCGTTTTCTGATTTTTTTAAAGGTTTTCTAGCGTGTACCCTGTTCATTTTTGAAATGACTCTTTGTGCTGCAATAAATTGCACAAATTCTGGAGAGCAGGGATTTTTAATGAAACGCTTTCCTAGAGATCCACTCAGAAGACAAACTTGGCTTATTAATATGAAGAGAAGCTATTGGAAACCAACTGACTATTCCTGTTTATGTGAAGTAAAACTAACTAGAACTTTTTAAACATTTTTTTTGTTGTTGAATTTTTCACTTGTGTTCAACTGTCTTGAGGGCACACCATGTCTTGTTTTTAGATACTAAAACTGATTTTTATTTAAGGTTCATTTTGCTCCTCAAATGTGGGAAAAGCCTCATGTAGATGGCAAAAGAAAGTTAAAGTCCAGTGCTATTCCTACAATTTTTTCTTTTGTAAAAGGGGAAACTATCAGGAAATCTCCAGTTCAAGGAAAGCCTCTTTCTCCAGAAGAGCCTGAACTTTCATCTGGCAATAACATTGCATGCGTAGTCGGTAACTACCTACCTACAATAAGTTTTTGATAATTTTCTTCTAAATATTTATTTATAAAAAATAAGGATTTTAGTCGGTTTTTTACAGATGAAGCCTTAGTTCCATTACCTTATGTAGAAGGCCTATCTTCATCAAGTGCAGATTTGGGAGGTAATTTACCAGCAACACAGAACTCATCCTCATTTTTATCGAACGAAAAGAATAGGGCTCCAGTTCCATCATGATTGCTACCATAAGTTTTTAATACTTAGTTTTCTTCTTAATATTTATTTATTGAAAATAGGGTTTTTTACTTGTTTTTTTACAGATGAAGCTTTAGGTCTATCACCTCCTATAGAAGGCCCTCGAGAAGGCCTATCTACATCAAGTGCAGATTTGGAAGGTAACTTACCAGCAACTCAGAAGTCATCCCCATTTTTTTCGAGTAGAGAAAATAGGACTCCAAATTCACCATTAGGTATTACTCTAATAAGTTTTTGATAATTTTCTTCTTAATATTTCTTTATTAAAAATGTTTTTTACTCAGTTTTTTACAAATGAAGCTTTAGTTATATTACCTTTTGTAGAAGGTCTATCTACATCAAGTGTAGATTTGGAAGGTAATTTACCAGCAACTCAGAAGTCATCCTCAATTTTTTCAAATGAAGAAAATAGGGATCCAGTTTCATCATTATTGCTGGAAATAACCAAGGGCAAAGACATAATAACCGAACTGCAAGCAAAATTAAACAGATACGAGACATTGTATGTTAGGGAGAGAAACAAGGCCGTAAGATACAAAAAGCTTCTAAGGCAAGCAAGAAATAAATTGAAGGTAGTACAAAAAACAGCAGATTTTCCACAATGTGATGAATTGTTTAAGCGGTTATTCAACAATGATCAGATAACAGCCTTGAAAAAGAAAAAAAGGAAAAAAACTACAAAACTGATAAGTGGACTAATGACACTGTGACAAAGTCTTTGAAACTAAAATTTAGTTGTGGTATATAACTCTATAATTAGAGGAAGGATGATGCACAGCTTGATGAGGTTTTCAAGCAGAATATGTTTACATTGTGTCCATGGATAAACTTTAGATACTTACTGGGAAAAAAAGTATTTTCAATTTTTTGAAAAAAAGTAGTTCTTCATAATTTCTTTTGCTTGTTATATAAATGTATTCACGTTTTTTTATACAGTGAGCACAAAATATAAAAATATGTAAGTTCAAAATAAAAGAACTTCGGATGAGGGATAGAGAGGTTCATATAAAATAAATTTTACTGTATCACATTCCCATGTCTCAAGTTAGTTAAATAAATTAAGTAAGTATTTATTGTATGTATTGATTTTTTAACAGAGTTCAATTTTTCACCTATTATCGACACTTGAAATTTAGGATTGCCTCCAGCATCAACACAGTAAGACCTTTTCATGGACATACGGTTTTTTAAAGTTGTTTTTAATTTAAATATTGAGTAATTTTGGAAAAACCATCTTTTAATTTTGATTTCTGAGACAGAAGCACTTGGATTGGTTAAGTTTTTCAAGATTCTTGCAGATATTTTTGGATTTCTTCTCATAAACCCCTCGTACCAAACCAATGCCTTCGAGGTCTTCCGGCTTTAAAATGATGGGCTTTTTTCAACCACTTCACAAGCATTTCCACACTGTCTAGTTGATCCTTAATGACTGGAAATCCACAACCAGCCAGGGATAATATCCATTCAATCAATGCATTTTCATCTTGGGTCCATCACACTATCCGGAAACACGAATTTGACATTTTTGAAGCTTTTACATTAAAATAGACAACTCAAATAATAGTTTTATGAAAAAAAAAATGCGGGTTTTTTCATTTTTCTCCAAGAAAATTCAGTTCAAACTGACGGAAATTGACCATTTCATAAATCGAATACGACATTAAACGAAATAAAAATGCAAGGTGCAATCAACGTTGCCACATTGTTGATATCTCCTGAGCTTAAATAATAATAAACATAAAAAAAACCATAGTCATAGTTTCTTAGAGGTTTTATTTATATTTCTTACTAATAAGTTGCATTAACCATTTGTATCTATACATTATAATATAAAAAAGGAAAAGTTGAATTAAGAACCACTAAAACTAAACAAAGCAAACTTCCTTAGGGAACAAAATATGTAATTAATCAACTTAATAATCCTATAAAAAACCATTTAATATTTTTGTCCAATTTGCAATGTTAAGTTATACATTCGTTGGATGGCATTTTTGCCATATATCTGCTTCCACATACCTATATTGGTCAATATATTGTGGCAAATATTTTGAATGCATAACACCCATAGCTCTGAGATATTTTTTCAAGCCAGACCAATACCCTTCCACCTGGTTGGTACAGACCTCTGTAATGGGATCTTTGAAATATTTGGTATGGTTTACTGTACTGTTCGGTGGACGTAACCATAGTCTACCAATCCAGAATAAGCGCGTCAATTGCCTGTCCATATTTCACTATCGACCCTTACATGTTTTGTTATAATCGGCAAAAGAATCGCAGCGGATCGATTTTTGACATATTGAATATATTCCGTTTTTTCAGTGTTATATTTTCTTTCAGAAATTACCGATTCATCAATCTGTACCAAATGATTCTCTCTGCCTAAATAGAATAAAAATTATAACAGACGATCCTCTTCTCAACCTTTGACACAGATCAATGAATATTATCAATTCTTATCAGTTTAATATCACTATCGCTCTGTTTTTCGATAATGACACATAAATAAAAAATGAATCAATAGTAAAGTAATTTTTTTCTGGGTCTCGTAAGGAAAAAAGGTGATCTGATTTTAGAAACTTTTTCAACTTAAAAAAAAAACATAAAATCAATAATCTTAGTAAATTAAATGACAAATATTTTCCTGTATGAATTTCAGTAAATTTATTTATTCATAAGAATATTTAATGTTTTCCGCATCTAATTGAACATTTTAAAGAGGAACTAAACGGTTTTATGGAGAAAGTATATCGAACTTGTAAGTTTTAGTGTTTCCGTATAGTATGATGGAACCTTCATCTTGTTTACTGAGGACTGTTAATATTCCTATTTGCCTAGGAAAACTTTACGAGACCGAAATGCGGACATTTTTCCCGATTGCACTGCTTACTGCCTGATTCATCGCCTCTTCGAAGTATTGTGAGTGAGCTTTTGAAGCTGAAAGAATTATTTTAATTAATCCTATCATCGACATTAAAATGTACATAATCAAAATAAGAATTTTAATAACCACATTTTTTAAATGGTTTGTAAAATATGGTGTCGATAACTGTATTTACGAAAATTTTTACATAATATTATCTAGGGGCGTTTACCTTACGCCGTTTTCAATTTTTTTTGCTGGCTGTTCATTTAAATTATTAAAAATCCTATAAATAATACTTAAAAATAACAAAAGGTTGGGAACAAGATGGCGGCGGGACCTCTATTGTCGCCACTGTATGTTATCTAGCCACTGTAGGTATTATAAAACTGCTTTGACAGTTAACTTGAAGTTAACTTTTTGAATTACATGTAATTTCAGAAGTTAACTTTAAGTTAACTCTCAAAGTAGTTTTATAATACCCGCCCTAAATGATTGATCCTCGCTAAAGTTTGTTTTTTATTTAAAGATAATTCCCCAAGTCAAAAATTTAGTAACTATGTTGGCAGCACAAGACTTTTCTACATAAAAAATTTGAAAGCGTTGACAATTTCACATTGTATTGCCAACATAATGTCATTTTAACTTTTATCTTTAAAAAAAAAACAGACTATGTTTTTTGTTTGTTTACTTTCTCTCTCTGATTGATGAAAGTAAATAGGTAGATATTCTATTATTTCTATTCTGTCTAATACAAGCTAAAATTGATGGCTTTTCTTTTCAAAAACATTTGGCCATAGAATGATGGATCCATCGGAAAAAATTGATGAAAATAAAAACGCAGGGTATGTTGGCAAAAATCGTATTTATTTTCAAACTTTCTATCAAATTCGCGATTCTAGTGCTGGTTCTTGAACTTCCTCCAAAACTGGTGAGGCACTTTTTGTGCCGAGTCACCGAGTCCCGAGTGAAATATCTACACTACACTACACTACACCTGCTCTAAGTAGAGGAGGCCTTATCGATACGATACATCGATACGCCTTTGATGAAGGTGCATATCGATACAAATTTGTTCCAAACCTGGGCTGGGATCAGGGACCTGAGGCCTTATTCTTGACTTTCTCTCTAGAGAAAATTTGACTGTGTTGACAATTAAACAGTGCATTAACTGTCAACAATGTCAAATTTTCTACCTAGGTAAAGTCAAGAATAATGCCACTGGCCGGGGATTCTAAAATCACGATTCGACATACGACTCGACATCGAGACGATTTTTCCGACGATTCTAGGTTAGAAATCTCATTGGAATTATACCTTTCGAGACGACAAGGCCGGTATCGTTGTCGAGTCGTGTGTCGAATCGTGATTTTAGAATCTCGGCCCTGTACCGGAACGAAATGAAACTGAAAACCGGAACGAAACCGCTTTTTTTGCGGACCGGAACCGGAACGAAACCCAATTTCAATGAAATGTTGTAAGGCAGGCGGAACCGGAACCGATATAAATTAATCGGTTCTTATCGGTATTTTTCGGTTTCAAGATGTCCTAAATTAGGTTGTTTGCTGCTTGGTCATATCGTTATAATTTAACACTCTTGAAAAACAGAACGTTGGAAAGCGTGCATTTTTGAACTCGGCTAGGCTACACCGAGGATATTACACACTACTACAGGATTGCTCATCGGCCATGATTTTTAGAATCAAGTTTATATGGGGTTGCACCGTTGCCGACGTAATCAACAGTGTCGTTAGCGGTTTGCGCCAGAGGTCGTAGTTAAGAATATATTTATGATGAAAATATTATTTAATTTTGATCAACATAATAAATGGAAGGTGTGAATGAGATCTAAACAAAGGTCGTTTTAGAATATTAAATATTGTACTAAAACCAAATATGCATAAAGCAAAAATCAGCGCGAAAATAACCTGTGGTGCAAGCACCGTACGTCAAGGCGAGAAGCGACACGCTGGCGACGTCATCACTGGTACTTTGGTGTGGTAGGGGGATTGAGATTTTTAATAATTAACTGATCGAAAACACAAAAATTTATGAATAATAATAATAATTAATTATCACTGAAGTTGTTGCAGGTAGGCATAGAAATCCAATAAAAAATGAACCACAAATTACAGAAACATAAATTTTTCTGTTAGATATTTTATATTTGTGAAAAACTGTATACTGGTATGAACCGGAACCGATATTTCATTCCGGTCCGGGTCCCTGGCTAGGATCACTACAAATAGCATTCTACTTTCTTGACGTCACTCGCGACCTATTTATCGCGTACAGTACAGGCGATGATGACGGTTGCTAGGCAACTTGACGTCATGAAAGAAGAATTTTACTTGTCGCGATTCCAGCCCGGCACCCGATTGATCAGAAAGAGATCCGAATATCCGAAACGGATTCACATGTTCTGCTTAAAACAGAGCGTTGCTCTCGGCGCGATTCACGTGTTCGGCTTGAGCAATAAAACGCTTCTTAATTTCGCGGGGTGCTCCTCCTACTCCGTCAAATTCGATGGATCCAAGAGTTTCATCAAAACAATAAAGTATTGTCTGGCTAGCCAAACGGCGAACTGCAATAGAATTTGCTGCTTTGCCAAACTTGACGGACAGCATTGCGAAATGATGGATGTGGAGAGGCGTGATTATTCAGAGGCATGATTCTATTCGTTAGAGCCTGGTTAGAGCCTGAACGACAGCACAGTGGCGTGGCTATTCGCGAAACTTAAAAAAAAAACTAATAATTTTATTGGTGCATTTCCTTGGTGTTTTCGGTACCACTGAACCCAAAGACATGGCTGTCATCAAGCGGTATCAGTGAATATTCATAGGTTACGTCCCATTTTTCTTCCCCCTTTCGTCTCTAAAAACTTACCACTTAATTGCCAGACTATACATTCAACTATTGATTACAAATGTTGTGCTCTCAAGTGGATTATGATTATAATCGCTATCGGAGCACTCCCGCAGAGATCTGTGACGTCACCACCAAGACGGCTAGCGCTCTGGGAGCAGTAAATCCAAAAATGTGATTAAATTTTTGCTCTTTCAGGTTGTTGCATTGCCTTCAAAACTACGTGCAGAACTGATTGTAGTCAGTGCAAAACTGCACTAGAACCTGTTACCAAGAAATGTACAGCACTGAGCGCATGCTTAATTAGTGTTCAAGTTACTAACTCTGTTCTGTTTGCACTGCTCTGATTGCTATTGTTCGAACTATTCTGATCTGCTACTGAGCAATGAATTTATTCACTATAACAGTAGGCCGATTTGAAAATTAATTTTGGGTTTTTAGTAATTCTACTCTGACTGTTCCAAGTGCACTGACGCTTTTTGATCCGTTCCACTGTCCGAACTACTTTGATCGTTCTAGTTCTGTTTTATTTTCACTAACTCGATTTAAATTACTCCAAGTGTTCCAATTGCTTTATTTTCTGTTTCATCTGAACTAACTCTGTTCTGTTTGTACTGCTCCGATTGTTACTGTTCGAACTATTCTAATGTGCTACTAGACAATGAATTTATTCACATTAGGTTGTATTCCTTTCAGACCTAGGAGGGGCTCTGGAACAGCTCCGGGGCGTCACTCGCTCATTTCTTTCGAAAAGTATTTATTGCATCACGCATCTATTCCTTTCAAATAGGGGGCGAGTGACACCGGAGCGAGTAGCTTGAGTGTTTTAAACTCTTGAAAGGAATACAACTTATAACAGTAGGCTAATTTTAAATTTAATTTGAAGTGAAACTTTTCAGGCGGCGTTTCGATATTTGGCGACAATAGTGACAGTTTTTCCTCCGTTTCACTAATAAAGTCTGTTTTTTTAAAAAAAAAAAAGTCAAAATGACATTATGTTGGCAATACAATGTACAAATGTCAATGCTTTCAAATTTTTTATGTAGGAAAGGCTTGTGTTGCCAACATAGTTACTACATTTTTGACTTGGGGAATTATCTTTAAATAAAAAACAGATTTTAGTTGTATTCCTTTCACACCTAGGAGGAGCTCCGGAACAGCTCTGGGGCTTCACGCGCTTATTCCTTTCGAAACGTGTTTGTTGCACCACGTATCTGTTCCCTGCAAATCGGGGGCTACTAAACACCGGAGCGAGTAGCTCGAGTGTTTCAAACTCTTGAAAGGAATACAACTAATAATTGTATTTCTTTCACACCTATAGGAGGAACTCCGAAACAGCTCCGGGGCGTTACGCGCTTATTCCTTTCGAAAAGTGTTTGTTGCACCACGCATCTTTCAAATCGGGGGTGACTTATCTTTAGGGGCGACTAACACCGGAGCGAGTACTTCGAGTGTTTTAAACTCTTGAAAGGAATACAAGTAATGGAGAGTGATTTGAAAAACGCATCACCGGCAAATTTCGTAACTCGAGAGAGAAGAAAGATATGATGTAAAGAGGCGGAGGAAGACAGCTATTGATTGACACAAACCAAGCACTATAGGCGTAAAGAGGATATCCTATTGACAAGCGCCAATATTGATACAAAGAGAAGCATTGCTGAGAAGCACTCTGATAACATTGTGACGTCACTACAGATGCGCATATCTCTTTTGGTATACAATTATCATTGTGTTTTGTGATTATTTCCGTTATTTATAAAATCTGTTTTTTTTTTAAAGATAAAAGTAAAACTGACATTATGTTGGCAATACAATGTAAAATTGTCAATAGTTGTATTCTTTTCAAGAGTTTGAAACACTCGAGCTACTCGCTCCGGTGTTTAGTCGCCCTCGATTTGCAGGGAACAGATGCGTGGTGCAACAAACACTTTTCGAAAGGAATAAGCGCGTAAAGCCCCGGAGCTGTTCCGGAGCTCCTCCTAGGTGTGAAAGGAATACAACTAATGCTTTCAATTTTTTTTTGTAGAAAAGGCTTGTGTTGCCAACTAGTTACTAAATTTTTGACTTTGGGAATTATCTTTAAAAAAAAACAGACTCTACATTACATATTCGTATCCTGTGCTTTTTTATTTATTTATATAAATAACTTCAAAAATAAAGAAATTATGACAGTGTGAAATGTTATCAAGATAAAATGACCACACTGTGTTGTATTTCTTTTGAAATTCTCTCTCTTTCTCTCTATCTCGCACATTCAATCTCTCTCTCACTCCGTGGTTTTCAAGAAGTTTTCACTTCGACCACGTGTACAGCGCTACCATTAGCGCTACAGATGATTTTTTTTTAGTAATTTTATTCTGACTGTTTCAAGTGCACTGACTCTTTTTGATCTGTTTGGTCTGAACTACTTTGACTGTTCTAGTTCTGTTCTATATTTCTATTTCATCTGCACTAACTCTGTTCGATATGAACAAATGAAATGCACGAGCGCAGTTCAATTCAGAACTGAGTTTTAACTAAGGGCGGGTATTATAAAACTACTTTGAGAGTTAACTTAAAGTTAACTTCTGGAATTACATGTAATTCAAAAAGTTAACTTTAAGTAAACTGTCAAAGCAGTTTTATAATACCCGCCCTAGTCTGAAGAAACCTGATACCTCAACGATAAAATGTTCTGATTCTATTCCAACACCGTGTTGAATAGCTGCTGAACTCATAAACTGCACCTTTTTATATCAATTTATTAATTTTTTTTGTAGCAACATTTAATATTTTATTTCTTGCAGCGAAGGAAGGAACCGAGTACAAAAAAGGTGTTCACAAGTTTGATAATTTTCAATAAGTATTTTGAATCTCAACTTTACAGATACATAAAGTATGTTTTTTTTTTAAAGATAATTCCCCAAGTCCAAAATTTAGTAACTATGTTGGCAACACAAGCCTTTTCTACATAAAAACTCGAAAGCATTGACAAATTTTACATTAGCTGGGTTCGGCTATTCAGCGCGGAGTGGGAGTAGAGTGAACAGAGCTAATGGAGTCACCTCTAATACGATAAAAAGCAATGCCTGAACCTTAACCCGAACGGCTAGAGTGCGAATGGAGTCACTCCGAGTGCACGGAGTGAGCAAGCCGAATCCACCTATTGTATTGCCAACAGAATGTCATTTTGACTTTTATCTTTTAAAAAAAACAGACTTTATTTCGCAGTGCCTTTTAGGGTATCCGATTCAAAAAACAAAATTTCCGGTGAAACGGAAAGTCAGGAAAACTTCCACTGTAGAAAACTTAGAAAACTTTACAGTAGCTAAATAAACCTTTACATACAGTGGCGACAATAGAGTTCCCGCCGCCATCTTGTTCCCAACCTCTTGTTTCTTTTAAATATGAATTTATAGGATTTGAATGAACATCTTTCATAAAAAATTGAAATCGAGGTATTTGATGACTATTACTTATTAGATCCATCAAATACATTGTTTTCCATGTTTTATGATGGATATTCACCTAAATCTTATATATTCATTTTTGACATAAGCAATAGGTGGGAACAAGATGGCGGCGTTTTCAATATAAATATAGCCGCTGGAAAGCTGACGCTTTTGAGCACGCAATCGAGCTTTTGCGCGCGCAAATGCTTCAAGCGCGTTTTCGTGTTCCAGCCGTACTGCGCTTCGAGAGCCTGCTAACTTTTGAGTTTCAAACACAGAACACTGTGCTGCACCGTGCTTGAAGCACACGGCTGGAAAGCGACTTATATGGGATTTTAGAACCAATCAAAAATAAGACAACAATTGTCGCCACTGTGGGTAATAGAGTCACTGTAGAAAACTTTAGAATGTCACGACATCTACAGTCGATTTGCCTAATGTACCGAAAGTGAGGCGGGAAATTTTGAAATTATTCAATGACTGAAATATTGAATAAAATTTTACAATAAGTTATCTTCCTCAGTCAAAACTTAAGTTCATTTTATATTATTAAACACAATCACCTTTACTAATTAATTCAACGCCATCTAGCGTTAATTACTTAAGTCAATTAAGTAAAGCTGACTTATCTCTAAAAATCTGGATGAGTAATGAGTTAAATGAAATCCTAAACAAACAAGTACATAAAATGGTATTGCGTTGATTGGTTTTTCGATTTTAAAGGCCAGACGGAAATTGTAATGCGTTCGGTGCGGTGTAAAAATTTTCCACGATCGTCATCATGTGTGCAACTATTTTCAAAAAGCAGGAAAACAAAGCGAAACTGGACATGATGTCGTTCCAGAGTTGTCTGGTCGACGAAAACTGGGATTATTTATTCGAAAATAATAATAATAATAATGGGAATAATAGTACCATTGAACATGGAGATTTAATAAGTTTCAATAATAGTTCTAATAGCAAGGAACAAACGGACTCGGACGAAGGGTAAGATATAAAGTTATTTTTGGAAAGTGCACTTTTTTGAAAAATTGCCAATTTTGGGCATCTGTGTCTGTGTGATTCCTTAAACTCGGATTTCTACACGTTTGTTTTGATTTTGATATTCAACACGGTTTTATATTAACTAGAATAATTTATTATAAATATAAAAAATGCTTAAGCCCTTATATTATATCTGTGTATTTTTCTTTATATTTCTTCATGTAGTTCAGGGTGTCAACTGACATTACTGTAAAACACAGGCAATATACACAATCTAAAAATAATGAATTAAAATTTTCCATGAAGAAATTATTAATCAATCAGCTGTTGACAATAGTCAAAGGTTGCGATATTTTTTTCCAGTGACAAGTGTGGCAACACTGTTTTAAAATTGTTTTTTTTTTACGTTGGCAACCCTTGCGGAAGTCATAAAACCGGAAACTTGATTTTTTAAAATTCTTTTCAGCTACAATACTTCAATTTCACCAAAACGCACAACGAAATCAAGCAAATTAATGAAAGACCAGCCAGAACCTGAATCCATTAACCGGTTTCAATGCGAATACGATGGTTGTATTAGAACCTATAGTACTGTCGGTAATCTTCGGACTCATATGAAGACTCATAAAGGTACAATATAATTCTACAAAAGTCTCAATATAAACTTGAAATTTTTCAGGTGACTATAGATTCAAATGTACAGAAGCCAAATGCAACAAAGCTTTTCTAACTTCCTACAGTTTGAAAATCCATATAAGAGTCCACACCAAAGTGAAACCTTTTGAGTGTTCTCAAGACGATTGTCGTAAGGCTTTTAATACTTTGTACAGGCTGAGAGCTCACGAGCGGATACATAATGGACAAACTTTCAATTGCGAGGCTGCCGGTTGTAAGAAGTTTTTTACTACTTTGAGCGATTTGAAAAAGCACAGGCGGACGCATACCAGGGAAAAACCATATAAGTAAGAAACAATTTTTACTCTTCTTTTTTTTTTCACATTGAGATTGCGATTGGTAACACTGAAGCAAAAAGATAATAATTGTCTTCTTTGTCTTTCACTTGCTGGTAGAAAAAGATGCAAATACAGGCAGTGCACTTAAGAGTCTTACCAATCAACAACTTCATAGACCAAACAACTGGAGAGTTTTATTTTTCAAAAATAGTTAGTGGTTGGCTATGGCTATATGGGTTACTTCTAGTTCTAAATTTCAACTACAATTTCCTATAATTCCAATTCAATTTTTGTCTATTCCCGGCTTTTGAATTTGTGGAAATGAAGAAAAAGCCTTATCATTTAGATTTCTAAAAACTGAAAAATCATTACTTTTTTTCTATTAGAGATAAAAAGCTGAAATTTTCAGCGATTTTTATCACAGTAGAGAACTACAATTCCTGAAAATTTCAGCTCGTTGGGATTTATAGTTCCAGAAATAAAATCGCGTTAAGCAAATTGGGGTAAATTGGTAAAGTTATCAATTTTCTGAGTGCTTTTTTTCATAAATTTTGGCATTAAATCTCAGAATATTTTAGTGTATTGAGTTAAGGGGTCCCGAATGATTATTTAGACACAAAATTTCATCACAAAAAAATTTGAAATTTCATCATTTTAGTACCTTATGATTTGGATTTCTAAAAACTTTGAAAGATCATAACTTTTTTCCTATTATAGATAGAAAGCTGAAACTTTCAGCGATTTATATCCCAGTAGAGAACTACTAATCTCCGAAAATTTCCGCTCATTTGGACTTAAAGTTCCAGAAATAAAATCGCGTTAAGCAAGTTGGGGTAAATTGGTAAATTTATCAATTTTCTGAGTGCCTTTTTTCATAGATTTTGGCTTCAAATCTCAGAATAATTTGACAAGCAATAAACGGATATAAATTGCGCCGCGAGCCGCAGTAAAGGCAGACTTGAACAAGTGCAATTACCTCTCGTTGGGAAAGCCACTCTGGGTATCTTCAACCTTATCATTGTCCACCGCAATTACCTCTCGTTGGGAAACCTCCTCTGGACAAGGCATAAGGGTGACGATAACTAACCGACAGTCCCCTAAGCAGCGTTGACATGTGGTTTCCCATAAGGACCCCAGTGGAAGGGTCATGCATCCTATAGGACTATAGTTTATATGTAAGGGCATATTTCGGAAAATATATATCTATACTTTTATACAACTTGAGTGAGTTTCTGTCCATCGACCCCCAAAGCTACAAACCCCCTATATGTCACTCCCGTAAGGCGGGCAGTTGTGACAATATTCAAAATTCTATTTTTAGCGCCAAAACTAGCCCAATAAAGAACCGAGACTATTCAAAATTCGAATTCAATAGCAAATCAAGTTCCGGGAATATTCACACATTGAATTTTAAAGCCAATTAAGAGCTGGGAATATTCAAAACACCTCCTACTTTAACCAGTTCAAAAGCTTGAAAATAGAAAATCATCGACATTCAAATATTTAACTCTTCTTTTTAGATGCGACGAATCCGGATGTGGAAAATCCTTTTCCGCATCGCACCACTTAAAAACCCATCACCGGATCCACAGCGGCGAAAAACCTTATGCCTGCAAAGAAACACTGGATTGCAGCCGCGCCTTCGCCACTTCGCACAGTCTCAAATCCCATATAAAAACCCATCAAAAGTATTCGCAACCGTTAAAAAACGAAATGGAAAATAATGATGCCATTGTTAAAAATGAACTTGTATCGTTTGATTTTGAGGGAAATTTCAATTTTGATAATTTCGATAAGGATTGGAACGAGATGGACGGGCAAGAAATTAATGTTGATCCATTGGATGGTAAGTAGGCATTATCATTTTTATATTTGAACCTCAGATTTAAATATATATAAGAATCTGAAAATATTGTATGAAACTTTCTCAAATGTAAATAATACCTATATAAACTATTAAAATATTGTCAATGACAAGGTCGATGATTAAAGCGTTATCAGAAATTTTATATTGTCTTATACGACAACAATTATTAGTATTTAAACAATCAATTCAACAATAATCTTTGGAAGGATATGAATAAATAATAAAACGTGACTGATAGATAACGATACATTACACATATGATAATTATTGGCACTTGTCTTCTATTTACACAAAGTAGTGGGAAAATAGAATTTATATATTTTGCTTTTTATTTATGTAAATCTCAGATGTTGCTTGAGGTGAGAAAACACCACAAGATGACAACTTTTCTTTTGAAAAACTTTGACTTTCTACGGCTTAACCAGTTTTTTACAAATTGATTGGAAGTGAAGTAAATATCAAAAACTACTATTTTATGGACAGATCCGCGTTCATTTCGTCCGCCATACTGTCCAGAATCAGGGTTGGTAAAAACCTCTGTGGTAAAAACCATATACCTATAAAAACCTATTTCTATTGGGTTTTTCCATGGAATTTTTCTGTTTTTTTAGGATTTTGGTGTTTACTTGACAAGCTTCAAAATTGGATTATGAAACATTAAAAATTTTCCAAAAATGACACTGCGACAGTTGTTGCTTCATAGCTCCTTTAACTTTTATCCGATTTCAACGCAATTAGGTTCTAGTTAAAGCAAGTTAAATTCTTTACAAACCTGTTAATTGAGATTTCAATCTAGTATCAACAGTTTTGTAGCTGAGCAGCTTCAAAAAGGTCATTATGGTTATAAATTATTATAGTTATTGAATACATATTTACAAAAAATTTCAAGAGGCATTTTCTGTTTACTTTGAGTCCCTCTACCCAAAAGAAAATTTATTTTTTCGAAATTTTGAAATTTGATTTTCCTAAATTTAGTTAATTTTCCAGAATTTTTCCTGGAGTTATTCTCCATTGGATTTTCCACTGGAGAATTTTTAAATTTTAGTATAATGAACTCACTTTCCTCCTTCTCTCCAGAAAATTTCAAAATTTTTTTTCTGCCAGTTTTTCAGAAAAAAATTAAAATGTAAGAGGATGAATTTTCCTTAAATTTGTTAAAAAAAAAACAATTTTCCAGAATTTTCCCTGGAATGATATTTCACTAAAATATTTCTATAATGACCTTATTCTCACTTTCCTTTTTCTCCTCTAAAAATTTCTCAATTTGCTTTTCGCCAGTTTTCCAGAAAAAAAATAAAATGTAAGAGAGGGAATTTTCCTTAATTTGACTTTGAAAAATTAATTTTCAAGAATTTTTTCTAAAGTGATTTTCCACTGGAAAATTTTGAAATTTTGCTATAATCAGCTCGTGACTTTCTTCTTTCTGTCCAGAAAATTTCATAATTTCCCCTTGGATAGTTTTCCAGAAAAAAAAAATGTATGTACAGGGTGGGCCAAATTGGACACTTTCTTATGGAAACACCCTTTATTTTTAGAGAAAAAAATGGACCTCCCACTCTGAGGCTCAAATTTCATGAAATCTTGATTGGTGCAAACCATTTTGATATCTTCAACCGTTCAGCTGCTAGAGGGCGATTCTCG
The DNA here is from genome assembly GCA_917834065.1 of Ceutorhynchus assimilis. NCBI lineage: Eukaryota > Metazoa > Arthropoda > Insecta > Coleoptera > Curculionidae > Ceutorhynchus > Ceutorhynchus assimilis. Next base: position 16,373,809 of record OU892281.1, read on the forward strand.
ATTTTGAGCAATACAGTGGCTAAATAAACCTTTACATACACTGGCGACAATAGAGGTCCCGCCGCCATTTTGTTCCCAACCTCTTGTTACTTTTAAATATTTATCTACTATAATATATAGGATTTAAAAGGACATCTATCATAAAAAATTGAAATCGACGTATTTGATGACTAGTATTAGGTCCATCAAATACGTTGTTTTCCATGTTTTATGATGGATGTTCACCCAAATCCCATATATTCTCATTTGAAATAAGCAATAGGTGGGAACAAGATGGCCGCGTTTTCAATATAAATATATGGGATTTTAGAACCAATCAAAAATAAGACAGCAATTGTCGCCACTGTGGGTAATAGAGTCACTGTATTGAGCAATACTGTAAAGCCTCCATAACTTTTTTGTTTATGAAAATAATTCATTTCCGAAAAGACCTTTCGGAAGCACTTTTTCAAGCAGAATTCAGTGACGTTCTCAGTTTTTTTCTGTCTGACTTCGATTTCGAGATATTGACCAAAATCCGATTTTTTTCAATAGGGCACCCTATATATTAATAGTTCATTGGAAAGCTATGCTTTCGCTGATTTCAATGATATAAAGTTCGATAGGTTTATCTCGAGGTTTATCTTTAACAGTTTTCGAGAAAAAAAATTATTTCGGTTTTTACTTCTGTAAGGAAACTGAGAAAGGTCTCTTTCTAACACATTGTTTCTTATGAAAAATTGAGAAAAATCGGATTTTGGTCAATATCTCGAAATCGAAGCCAGATAGAAAAAAACTCAGAACGTCACTGAATTTTGCTTGAAAAAGTGTTTCCAAAAGGTCTTTACGAAAATGAATTATTTTCATAAACAAAAAAGTTATGGCGGCTTTACAGTATTGCTCAAATTCGAGAATCGCCCTCTAGCGGCTAAACGGTTGAAGATATCAAAGTGCGGTTTGCACCAATCAAAATTTCATGAAATTTGAACCTCAGAGTGGGGGGTCAATTTTTTTCTATCTCTAAAAATAGAGGGTGTTTCCATAAGAAAGTGTCCAATCTGGACCACCCTGTACATACAAGAGGCTGCATTTAATTAAAAAAAAAAACTGGTAAAGTCCTGGAAAATCGAAAAATTAAAGGAAAAAAGTTGGTTTCGGAACTTCTTGGGGTCCCCTCTACAAAATGGCTATTTTGAAATTCCGAAATTTTCACTTGGATTTTTGGCCCTATACCTTTTAAAATCATGTATTTTTTTTTGGCCAAAAAAACAAAGTCAAAATTTCCCAGATTTTCTTTCTCTAAGTCATAGAAAAAGGTCAAAACCTCGGTCAAAACCCATTTTTCTCCCCTTAATTTCCCTTTTTTCCCGGAGTTTCCAGCCCTTTCCTATTTCCCAAAAAATGGAAAATCAAAATTCTCCGAATTTTGGAAAAACAAAAATTCCAGTGTAGAGTATAGAGGAGGTCAAAACAAGCAGAAAAGCTATTTGGCAGTTTCTCCTAGGACGTCTCCTACGCCTGGAAAAAAATAATAAAGAAAATCTATGAGGCGCTTTTCTAGCCTGACATGGTCTAATTAAATGGGCCATAACTCTGGAACGCCTGAACCGATTCCAATATATCATGTTTCATTCGATAGAGGATTGCATTGCCTACAAAATGGCTTTATCCAGAATTTCCAAATTTTTCTTGTTTTTATGGTATGAGCCTTCAAAATTGAAATCTCAATTTCTTAGGAAAAATTATCAAAAAAAAATCTATTTATGGGATTGCTAAGGCCCCTTTCATAACGTAATTGAAGAAAATTTATAAATTTTCATTTTGATTTTTTGAGGAAAATTTTTTTTCATTTTGATTTTTTGAGAAAAACATTTAACAGATATTTAACCGATCGCAGAAAAAATAGTATGTGTATTTCGGTAGAAAATCACATTCTCGGACTTCGGTGTTTGCCGGCCTCGGCTACGCCTCGCCCGTCAACTTACACCGTCGGCCGAGAATGTGTCACTTTTCCACCTAAATACTAAATACACAATATACTATTCACTAAAAAAATTTTTCTAAAGTGATTTTCCACTGGAAAATTTTAAAATTTTTCTATAATCAGCTCGTGACTTTCTTATTTCTATCCAGAAAATTTCATAATTTTCCCTTGGATAGTTTTCCGGAAAATAAGAATTTACAAGAGGCTGCATTTAATTTAAAAAAAAAAACTGGTAAAGTCCTTGAAATTCCTTGAAATTCTGAAATTTTGGCTTGGATTTTTAGCCCTATACCTACAACTCAGGAAATTCTAAAAATGACGGAAATCGAAACTTCAACCGGCCATAACTCCGTAACGGTAAGTCCTAGAGGAAAACTCTTCTCGGGCAGATTGTAGAACTCATCGGGATCTACTAAAAAGCTCATCGAGTCTCTAAAAGGCTCAGTGAGACTTACCTCTACGACTTACCATTTCCAAGATATTCTACTTGGAAGTTTTAAAATCATGAATTTTTTCGACCAAAATTTTCCAGGCTTCAAAGGTGAAATTTCCTCAATTTTTCAAATTAATGAAAATGTATATTTCTTAGGAAAAATTTTAAAAAAAAATCGCTGAGGCCCTTTTCATAACGTAATGGAAGAAACATTTATAAATTTTCATTTTGATTTTTCGAGGAAAATTTTTCAATAGTGGGTTAGTCATTATGTTTTTCTGAATTCCAAATAGCAAACGGCCATAATTTGAAAACGGTAAGTCTGAGAGAAAATCTCTTCTCATGAAAATTGTAGCTCTCAATGAGTACTACAAAAAACTTCCTTGAGTTTTTCCTCTACAATTTACGGTTTTTTGAGTTTAAGGCTTTTTCAAACTTTTAATGAAAATTTCAGTTTTGAAATTTCATAACTTTGGAACGGTAATAGTTATTAATTATAATAGTAATTAAATATTCACAAAAAATGCCATGGGGCATTTTCTTAAATTTAGTTAATTTTCCAGACTGGAGTGATTTTCCACTGGAAAATTTTGAAATTGTATTATGAACACTTTCCTCCTTCTCTCCAGAAAATTTAAAAATTTTCCTTCCGCCAGTTTTCCAGAAAAAAATTAAAATTTAAGAGGTGAATTTTCCTTAATTTTGCTTTAAAAAAAAAAATCCAGACTTTTTCCTGGAATGATTTTTCACTGAAAAATTTTGAAATTTTTCTATAATGACTCCTCACTCTCCTTTTTCTCCTCTAAAAATTTCACAATTTGCTTTTCGCCAGTTTTCCAGAAAAAAAAAAAAAAAATGTAAGAGGGTGAATTTTCCTTAATTTGACGAGTTAATTTTCAAGAATTTTTTCTAAAGTGATTTTCCACTGGAAAATTTTGAAATTTTTCTATAATCAGCTCGCGACTTTCTTCTTTCTGTCCAAAAAAATTTCATAATTTTCCCTTTGATAGTTTTCTGAAGAAAAAAATGTACAAAAGGCTGCATTTGATTCAAAAAAAAACTGGCAAAGTCCTGGAAAATTGAAGGAAAAAAGTTAGTTTTGGAACTTTTTGGATGCCCTCTACAAAATGGCTATCTGGAAATTCCGAAATTTTCACTTGGATTATTGGCCCTATACCTACGACACAGGAAAATTTGAAAATTACGAAAATCGAAACTTCAACCGGCCATAAGTCCGTAACGGTAATAGTCCTAAAGGAAAACTTTTCACGAGCAGATTGTCGAACTCGTCGGGATCTACTAAAAAACTTATCGAGTCTTACCTCTACGACTTACCATTTCCGAGATATTTTACTTGGAAGTTTTAAAATCATGATTTTTTTTCGACCAAAATAAATTTCCGAATTTTTTTTCATCACGTTATAGAGGAGGTCCAGAGAAATGTCAAAACCCATTTTTCTCCCTTTTTTTCCAGGAATTTCCAATCCTTTTCTATTCCTCAAAAAATGGAAAATCAGAATTCTCTCCGAATTTGGGAAAAACTAAAATTTCAGTGTATAGAGGAAGTCAAAACAAGCAGAAAAGCTATTTAGCATTTTTTCCTAGGACGTCTCCTACGCCTGGAAAAAAATTAAAAAGAGAATTTCATACATCTGTCAAAACTGGTATTCCAACAATAAATTGACATGTTTTGATTGTTGATTTGAACCAATCAGATTGTAATTACGCGATAATTTGCACTAGTGCAAATTATCAGATAATTGCATACTAACTGGTGCGAAAACTGGTGTTTTGAAATTTTTTGACAAAAAATTTAAATTTTTGATTTATGAAATTCTCTCATTAAATACAACTCGTGCAATGGAAATATATTTATAATTTTCGACAAATTTGCACTCATGCGTTTTTAACTGAAAAAGGCACTCGTGCACTACGTGCACTCGTGCTCTTTTTCAACTAAAAATGCATTCGGGCAAATTTCCCAAAAATTATCAATAATTTCCATTGCACTAGTTATATTACTATTCAGAATTTCATACCATCTGTCAAAATAGACATTCCAGCAATAGACTGACATGTTTTGATTGTTGATTTGAACCAATCAGATTGGAATTACGCGATAATTTGCACTAAGTAGTGCAGTAACTGGGTGCAAGAACTGGTGTTTCGACATTTTATGTCAAAAAATTTAAAATTTGATTCATGAAATTCTCTCATAACATACAACTCGTGCAATCGAAATATATCTATAATTTTCGATAAATTTGCACTCATGCGTTTTTAACTACTAAACATGCATTCGAGCAAATTTCCCAAAAATTATGGATAATTTCCATTGCACTCGTTATATTACTATTGAAAATCTATGGGGGGCTTTTCTAGCCTGACATGGTCTGATCAAACGGGCCATAACTCTGGAACGCCTAAAATGATTTCAATAAATCATGTTTCATTCGATAGAGGATTAAATTTCCTACAAAATGGCTCTATCCGGAATTTCCAGATTTGTCCCGTTTCTATGTTATGAGCCATCAAAGTTGTTCGGGAGAAAATTTTTTCTAATGAAAATTGTAGCTCTCAATGAGTACTACAAAAAACTTTTTCGAGTTTTTCCTCTACAACTTATGGTTTTTGAATTTGAAACTTATTTAAAATTTTAATATAAATTTCAACTTTGAAGCTTCAATCTGGAACGGTACTAGTTATTGATATTGAAAATAGGGTCATTTTGTAGCCAATTTAATCTTCTTTCCAACGAAACATGATTTATTGAAATCGGTTCAGACGTTGCAGAGTTTGACCCATTTAATGGTGGGGTTAAGTTGGAAAATTCCAAATACAATTTTGGAATTTCCGGGCTTAGGAGGCCTCAATTCTCAAGCAAAATATTGCAGGGGAAAAAATTAGGTAATTAGGCTCTTATTAAAGCCAATTAAATTTTATACAAACTTATCCGTTACAATTTTGATTTAGTTTCAACAGTTCTGCAGCTGAGAAGCTTCAAAATTGAAATTATCGAACATTGAAAGTTTCCCAAAAATTGCACTGAGACAGTTTTTGCCTCACAGCTTCTTTAATTTCCATCCGATTTCAACGTAATTAAGTTCTTATTGAAGCCAATCAAATTCTCTATAAACCTATCGGTTACAATTTTGATTTAATTTCAACAGTTTTGCAGCTGAGAAGCTTCAAAATTGAAATTACCGATCATTGAAAACTTTCCAAACATGACACTGAGACAGTTTTTGCCTTACAGCTCCTTCAATTTTTATCAGATTTCAACGTTATTAGGCTCTTATTAAAGCCAATTAAATTCTCTACAAACCTTGTCATTAATATTTTAATTTACTTGCAACAGTTTTGCGTCTGAGAAGTTCCAAAATTGAATTTATCCAAACATTGAAAATTCTCCAAAAATGACACCGAGACAATATTTGCCTCAGAGCTTCGTTAATTTTCATCCAATTTGAACGTAATTAGGCTCAAATTGAAGCAAATTAAATTCTCTACAAACCTGTTCAGTTTCAGATCGATTAGTTGGAGACCCACCGACATCTTTCCAACCTCAGCCCTACTTTGACAACATCTACAACACCTACGACTTCAACGCTGACAATTTCAACAACCAACTCACCGAACAAGTGAGCCAAATGCAAATCGAAAACAAAGCGAAATACGCGGCCGAAAACGACTTGAGCGGTCAATTCGAGATGGCCAACGGCCTCAAGAATTACGCCACAGTAAATACGGCCGAGCCTGTTGACATATTGTTCAATATTGGCACTGAAAACGTTGAAAATGTGCCCAAACAAGAAACCTTAATCAATGAACCTTCACAATTAGAAGAAAACTCTTTGATAACAGAGTTTGAGAATGCTGGTATTGATTTGTACGATTTTGCTGACACTTTTGGCGATAACATTTTCGGCATGGACAATAAGGAAGCCAACGTAAAAATACTCAGTGTAAAAACTATCGTAGCCCCTCAACAGGCTCAATTTATATCAAAAGAGCCCGCACCTCCAGAAGCCTTGCAAGTGAATTTGGCAACCCACGAAGAAATTTCCAGTGCCTGGAATGTGGGCACCTACAACAACGCTGGCCAAATTTTCCAAGAAAACTTAAACGAAAATCCTTTGACTGCTATTTCAACCGCAGTCCAATCGTATTTGAATCTACCCGAAGTCCAAAACAACAACAAACAACGTGTGGCCATAGTAGAAGACATCGAAAACGTCGACAGATTTTTAAACAGCTTGAACGAGCCTCAAAAAAAATCGGACGCCTTGAAAACTCTAGCCTCGGAAGCCGACATATGCAAATGTGAGAATTGTAAGTGCAACGATTTTTCTAATTGTCAAAAGCCAGTAGTAGAAAGTTGCTGCACTAACCGCCCGAAAATTGCTTCTAACAACAACTGCGAGTGTGCACCAAAAGCTTGCTGCCACGATAATAATATTAAAAAAGAAAAAACCTGCAACGAGAACTACTTCAAGCAAGCCTTGTTGGGCTTGGTGCAGAAAACCGACGGTTGCAAGGAGAAAGGGGACGATTGCTGCGTGGTTTTGTGCCTCAAGACCATGGAACAGTTGAGGCAGATGTTGAAATTTGCTACTGGGTGTAAAGGGTTTAAGAATTTGACGTTGGGGTGTGTTAAAAAGTCGCAATGCGATTGAAGAGTTGATTTGGTGAGTTACATTTTTGGTTGTAACTTTATTTGTATTTTTCTCATTAAAACAAATATGAGAAGAGTACCAGTTGAGTTTACTTACACAAAAATTTGGAACAAAATTTCAACATAAAAATCTGGTTTAGGTAAAGTATATATACGTAAAATTGTTTTGTTGTTTGTGTTTGATGTTTGTAATAACTATCTTTTTGTACTTAATAATAATATTAATTTGACTGGAAAAACAATATATTACAAAAAAGTATCATAATATAAATTTATATTTTTGTATTTCAGCTATTTGTATCATCTGAAAAAAAAAAAAATCAAAGATTCTGATCTCTTTAGTTAGAATCCTCTTTATACCAGGTTTGTTTTACAAGACTTATGCCTGGTTCATTCATCTTCAGATAAACTCAAGATTGCGTTTTCATCCGTCAGATTGCATGCCTGACACTCCTGACAGTTTATCAGAAGGTGGATAAATCGGCCCTAAATGTTGAATTGAGAATATTGAACCATTCACCGTAGTGCCTTTAAAATATAAATGTTCAAAAATATTGTGATTTGTGTGCCAATGATAGGATATTATGCGCTTTGAAACTGTAATGCTTATGCCAAAATAATGATTATTAGATTTAAGGTATAAAACATAGAGGATTTAATCATGTCTAAATTTTTTGTAGTCACTGATTTTAACACAAATCAGTCTTCCTGTATGAAGGAGTGGATCAGATTTTTTTGAATAAAAACACGAAGTTACAGGGTGTTTTTGGAAATGCAACAATGATAAAGATATATTCTATTTCACATCTTTGTAAAATTGCTAATTTTTATGCTCACCCTGTATGAAGTGGAAATTGAGGAATTTTATGGACTATCAGATGTTGTGTCTGCAACAAGTAACTCATTAGTAGCTTATCAAGTACGATTCTGATCTGAAAATAAGTGAATTTTTGAATTAATTGAGTCAAACTCACTCATACAATTTATTAATGAGTTAATCAAAGTAATGAGTGAAACTTACTCTTTTAATTCCTTATTTAAGTCAATATTTTACATGAAAGAGTTTATTAATGAGCTTCGGCTCGTCCCGCAGAGTTTTATTGAACCTCAATTTTCTTAAATTTCATATTTGCGCCCTTCTTAGGCTTGTCAATATCTAGTTTATCCAAAAAATGCCCTATTTTGAAAAAATCACAACATCAGTGTTTTCTGCTCAATCGTTTTGAATTTTTGGTATGTTTTTTCCTTAAACCCTTAAAACCAAATTTCCTAAATTTCATATTTGCGCCCTTATCAGGTTTTGAGGAGAAAAATTGAACTCAGAGGCTTGTCAATATCAAGTTTATCCAAAAAGGCCCCAAATTAAAAAAAAATTACAACTTTAGTGTTTGTCTCCCAATCACTTTGAATTTTGGGTATGAGGGTATGTTTTACTTCAAACCCTTAAAACTAATTTCCCTTAATTTCATTATTGCGCCCTTATTAGTTTTTGAGAGAAAAATTCAAACTTATAGGCTTGTTAATATCAACCTTATTCAAAAAGGACCAAAATTTAAAAAATCATAACTTTAGTGTTTGCCTCCCAATCGCTTTGAATTTTGGATATGTTTTACCTCAAACCCTTAAAACTAATTTCCCTTAATTTCATTATTGCGACCCTATTAGTTTTTGAGAAAAAAATTCAAACTTATAGGCTTGTCAATATCAACTTTATCCAAAAAGGGCCCATTTAAAAAAAAAATCATAACTTCAGTGTTTGCCTCCGAATCGCTTTGAATTTTTGGTATATTTTACTTCAAACCCTTAAAACTAATTTCCCTTAATTTCATTGTTGCGCCCCTATTAGTTTTTGAGAAAAAAATTCAAATATATAGGTTTGTCAATATCAACTTTATCTGAAAAGGGCCCATATTTGAAAAAATCATTAGTTTAGCGTTTGTCTCCCAATCGCTTTGAATTTTTGTTATGTTTTACCTCAAACCCTTAAAAATAATTTCCCTTAATTTAATTATTGTGCCCCTATTAGTTTTTGAGAGAAAAATTCAAACTTCTAGGCTTGTTGATATCAACCTTATTCAAAAAGGGCCAAAATTTAAAAAATCATTACTTTAGTGTTTGTCTCCCAATCGCTTTGAATTTTAGGTATGTTTTACTTCAAACCCTGAAAACTAATTTCCCTTAATTTCATTATTGCGCCCCTATTAGTTTTTGAAAGAAAACTTCAAACTTATAGGCTTGCCAATATCAACTTTATCCAAAAAGGGCCCATGTTAAAAAAAATCATAACTTCAGTGTTTGCCTCCAAATCGCTTTGAATTTTTGGTATGTTTTACCTCAAACCCTTAAAACTAATTCCCTTAATTTCATTATTGCGCCCTTATCAGTTTTTGAGAGAAAAATTCAAACTTATAGGCTTGTCAATATCAACTTTATCCAAAAAGGGCCCATATTAAAAAAAATCATAACTTCAGTGTTTGCCTCCCAATCGCTTTGAATTTTTGGTATGTTTTACCTCAAACTCTAATAAAAAACTAATTTCCTTTAATTTCATTATTGAGCCCCAATTAGTTTTTGAGAAAAAAAATCAAACTTAGGCTTGTTAATATCAACTTTATCCAAAAAGGGCCCATATTAAAACAATCATAACTTCAGTGTTTGCCTCCCAATCGCGTTGAATTTTTGGTATGTTTTACCTCAAACCCTAAAAACTAATTTCCCTTAATTTCATTATTGTGCCCTTATCAGTTTTTGAGAGAAAATTTCAAACTTATAGGCTTGTCAATATCAACTTTATCCAAAAAGTCCCCAAATTAAAAAAATCACAACTTTAGTGTTTGCCTTCCAATCGCTTTGAATTTTTGGTATGTTTTACCTCAAACCCTTAAAACTAATATCCCTTAATTTCATTATTGCGCCCTTATTAGTTTTTGAGAGAAAATTTCAAACTTATAGGCTTGTTAATATAAACTTTATCCAAAAAGGACTCATATTAAAAAAAATCATAACTTCAGTGTTTGCCTCCCAATCGTTTTGAATTTGTTGTATGTTTCACTTCAAATATTTAAAACCAAATTTCCCAAATTTCATATTTGCGTCCCTATTAGTTTTTGAGAAAAAAATTTAATCTAAAAGGCCTGAAAATGAGTGAATTTTTCAACTAATTGACTGAAACTCAACATTCACTCAATTTATTGAACAGTTTATCAATGAGTTAATCAAAGTAATGAGTGAGATAAATCTACTCCATAATTCACTCAGTTTCAAGTCAATATTTCACATGGAAGAAAAAATTTGATAAAAATTGAGGACAAATTAGGAAGAAATTGGTTGACAAGTAAACATATTATTTTCTCTATTCCGGGCTTAATTCTAAGCTCTTTTTACTTAAAGGAAATTGAAGAAAACAGAAATTCATTTGGCATTTTTAGAAAATTGCTAACTTTCACAATCACCCTGTATAAAATTGAAATTTTATCAGAATTTATTAAACTATAAGATGCTGTGTTTGGATTATCTTGAAAAAAATTAATTCTCAAGTTACAGAGGGTGCTATTGGAAATGATACGAAGGTGGGTTATTCTATTTTACATCTTCGTGAAATTGCTAATTGCTACAATCACCCTATATAAAGTTGGAACTGAGCAGTTTTATACAGGCTATTAAGTGTTACAGAGTAGAGTGCAAACAAAAATGGAATCATTACCTACGCATTTTCAATTTAATTTTTCTTTTAACCAACTCTGTATAAACTGTCCAAAAAATAAGAGGCCCTAGAAAAAGGGAAAATTATATGATACAGAGTGTCCCATTTCACCTTGAGAAATAACTTATCTGTACTTTTTTAGATGGTACATCTAAATTTTAGGCACCCTGTAACATGGAAATAAATAATTTTTGGTTCCCATGATTAAATCCTAAAATGTATAACAAAAAACTATAATTTTATTTATTTTTTGTGCAATATTTATTATATATTGATTACCCAAACTTAATTCGATATTTCTAACCTAATTTTGTTAGTTTTTTTTTAAATTAGAATAATTATTGTTATATTAATACCGATATATTTTGTGTGTCTATGTTTATTGTTAATTGGAATAAATTGATGTTTTGTTTTTAAATTTTTCCTTGTCCTTTTACAACTAGATAGTCAATCGTTGAAAATTTAAATTTTAAAATTAAAATCTCAAAGCGAGAGGTTTTCAAAAGATTGACGAAACGTGAAATCAAATCCCATCCAAAGTGATCATCTTATCACCCGGTGCCATTATTTATATGTAAATATAAAAACTGGAGGGTGATTTGTACATCAAAAGCGAAACCCATTTCAATTAAAAACCCGGTAATACTCCTGACACGTCCTTAACACTTTTTTTTAGGAAACCTCTTCTCCTTGAGCCTGTCAGGAGGTTTTTTTAATGTATGCCATCGGGAGTTTTCTCATTTTCCCCCCACAAAGTATAAGCATGTTTCGTTCCCGGTAACGAACCCACTTTTTAATTAAAGAAAGCATTGAATTATTCATTTTTTGCGGCATGCGGCAAAGCCAAACTTTCCAAACCCCGTACACCGTCCTTAATGAACCTAAAGGACGAAGGCAAAAAAAAACTTAACGCATATTCCGATGAACAGAATTTAATTACTCGTGGAAAATCCTTAATTAAATCAAAACTTTTCCTCCACTGAAATCTTAATGTCTATATCAGATTTTTTAGGCGACAGGAAACTTTCATTTTAAGAAGTTTATTTATTGAGGGAGGAATTTTTTTTTTTTTTCTCAAAGTAGGTAATCGTGGGGGCCCCTCCGTCGTCAGATCAAAGCAACTCTGACGAAATGGAGTTTGCCAACACACCTTCTCGCTTTGATGTGCCTCTTGATTGCTTGCGAGAAAAGGCAGCATGTGTGTGTGTATGTGGAAACTGTTTTAAAAGTGGTTAAAAGGGAGTTTATATTGGTTTAGATGATAGCAAATTGACTGGAAAAGAAGTTGCAATATAAGGTTAACTACTATCATTGTATTATCTACTATACTAAAGTCTCGATTTCCTACATGTACTTACAATTTTTCCTTATTTTCACTTGGTTCCACAAATTAATTACTTTAGCCTTGCTTTTGATGTCTTTCCGGTGCCGAATTTATGGGTTCATTTTCAGGTTCAGGAACCTCATGATGCTTCCTGATTGTAGGTAATTAAATCGTCTTGCTTAGAAGGGTTCTCAAGTTTCCTCGAACCCCTATAAAAAATAAAAAAAACTAACGGAAGTTTTTGTACAGATTTTGAGGCAGCGGTTTTAGTACTGAGGTAGATAGGTTTATTATTTAGATTTGGGAAAACCTTGAAAGGGAATAACTTTTTTTCTATTAAAGATAGAAAGCTGACATTTTCAGCGATTCTTATCCCAGTATAGAGGGCTACAACGCCTCGGCTACAATGCCTGAAAATTTCAGTTCATTTGGAAGTATAGTTCCAAAAATAAAATCGTGTTAAACAATTTGGAGTGATTTATCAATTTTTCAATTTTTTTGAGTGCCTTTTTCATAGATTCCGGCTCCAGATCTCAGGAAAACTTCAGTGGCGTAACTTCAAATCCGGGCCCCCCCGCAAGGATTTTCCCAGGGCCTATCTCTTATGTATATTTTTTTTTTTTTTCGTTTTCTTTATACAGGGTGTCCGTTTTAAGTGATACCACTGTTGCTATCTCCGAACCGGTAAGAGGGACGAGGTCGATCAAATTAGATAAAAGTGGCAGATTTTAGTATCCTGAAGGTAAGTGCTCAGGGTTGCCAAGTTTTTGTATGTTTCCGAGATATAAGGGAAAATGTCAAAAAAATTTAAACCCATTTACATACAAAAGATTCAAGATTCTTTCTTCTCTACAAAATGGTGCCATTGTTATCTTCACACTTCGACCATCTTCACACGACTTTTAGTTGTGTTTACATTTTCCTTTATATTTCGGAAACGAACAAAAAATTGGCAACCCTGTGAACTTTCCTCCAATGGCTACAAAAATCTGCCACTTTTATTTAATTTAAAATTTAACCGACCCCGTAACTCTTACCGGTTCGGAGATAGCAACAGTGGTATCACAGCCACAGTTGATTTTGCATCTGTGAGTATGTCTAAACATTTCTCTCTGAGATCCCTTACATAGGTTAGACATACTTTTTCAATGGTTGCTATGTATTATGAGGTTCATAGGTCAGGTTTAAGTATTTTCTTTTAGTTAAGGAATCACCAGATTCACCAGAGCAAATTTCATTAGTTGAAAACAGTCAAAAAACTATAGTTTCAACCAATGAAATTCACTCTCACGGGTTTTGTGATCTCTGCAGAAACAGACCTAATATTCTAGTACCTACCTACATTATTTTAGCTAATATCCGACTGTTATATTATTTGATGAATAATGACAAATTATATAAAAGTCAGTTAAATACGAAATAATTCCCTAGGGCGTTATGCTAAAAAATAACGCCCTAGGGCATTATGAGGGCGTTAGGACTATTTTAATACCCTACGTTATGACTTTTTTTCCAGGTAAATGCTAGTCCTTGATTTCTTTTAGATTAATTTATTCAAAATTTTCTCATATAAAAAATAATTAGTCGGACATTAAGCGTTGAAGACATCAGGAGTTAGACAGACTTTTTCAATGGTTGGTATGAGGTTTATAGGTTAGGTTTAAGTATTTCCTTTTAGCTTAGTAATATTCTTGTCGCCCGTTTAGTACTTTCTTGTCGCCTGGCCTAGGGGCCCTGCGGGGCCCCTAGGATCACGGAGCCCCCCCGCAACTGCGGGCCCTTAGTTACGCCACTGGAAAAGTTGGTGTATGGAGTTTGGGGGATCCCGAAAGCCCATTAAGACACAAAATCTCAACCAAAAAAAAAAATTGAAATTGATGATTTAGATTTTGGAAAACTTCGAAAGGTCATAACTTTTTTTCTAATAAAGATAAAAAGCTGAAAATTCCAGCGATTCTTATCCCAGTGGAGGATTACAATCCCTGAAAATTTCAGCTTATTTGGACTTATAGTTCCAAAAATAAAATCGTATTAAGCAATTTGGAGTGATTTATCAATTTTTCAATTTTTCTCTGAGTGACTTTTTTTTATAGATTTTGGCTTCATATCTCGGAATAATTTAGTATATGGAGTTTTGGGAATTCCAAAGGACCATTAAGACACAAAATCTTTAAAAAAATATAATTGAAATTTCATGGTTTTAGCACTGAGGTGATTTAGATTTTGGAAAACTTTGAAAGCTCATAACTTTTTCTATTAAAGATAGAAAGCTGAAATTTTCAGCGATTCTTATCCCAATAGAAGACTTCAATCCCTGAAAATTTCAGCTCATTTGAACTTATAATTTTAGAAATAAAATCGTGTTAAGCAATTTGGGGTAGTGATGCCGCGAGACGAGACGAGACGAGATTAGGGGTTGATCTCGTCTCGTCTCGCCTGAGCATCAATCTCGTCTCGTCTCGACCTCGAGATTAACTCGAGACGAGACGAGAGTCGTAGAGAGTCTCGTCTCGTCTCGTCTGATCTCGTCTTGCGAAAAAATCGCTTGCATTGTACAACATAACCTATGGATTTTTCTTGCTGGTTTGGTTCGTATTTCGTATTAAATAAAATCGAATGTCCAGCTGGTCCAGAGCTAGAAAAAACGCAATAGCTGTATTTCTTTCGAGAGCTTGAAACATTAGCACCCTACCCCGCTTTGAAAGGAACCGCTCGTGAGATGGTGTGTGAGAGGAAAGGACCGAAGAGAGGGATTGGGGCTTGAGCATTTCGGGTGCAACAAACACGCGAAACGCCACGGAGCTGTTCCGGAGCCCCTCCTTGTGTGGAAGGAATACAGCTATGGCTAACAGCATGTTGTATTTCAAACTTCCTACGACAGAAAACAGTACAATTTGCTCTGAAAACAGTACAATCGCATGACCGGTTTCAGCAAGGATAATAAACACTACTACAGGATACAGGATTGCTCATCGGCCTCGATTTGTCGCATCAACATGATATGGTGTAGCACCGTTGTCAACGTCATCAACGGTGCCGACGACTATTTGCGCCAGCGGTCGTAGTTAAGAATTCAAAATTATGATTGATGACATAATATGTAGAGATGAAGATGAAGAGAATATTTTAACGAAATGTTTGTTTTTGAATGCTAATTAATGTACTGAAACCAAGTTCATAAAGCCAAAAGGGAATTTTCCGCGCTGTAACCACAAGTAACCAGGTATGATCATACTATGACGTCATGATATCTCATTTGACATATTGAATGGTGAGGTATGAGGTAACCATAAGTATAAAAAAAATGGTATGATGTAACTACAAGTAAAAATGTTACATGGTTACAGCGCGGAAAATTCCCTAGAGTCAGCGGAATCATAGCCTGTGGTGCAAACACCCTACGTCAAAGCGACATTAAAGCGAAGAACGACACGCTGACTATGTCATCAGTGGTACTTTTGCGTAGTGGGGAGCTTGAGATTTGAACTACACAGACCTTATGGGCAATCCTATAGTGTTTATTATCCTTGCGGTTTCAGTTCATTTGAAATTTCTCCAGGAACAATACTGCATATACCGTATACCTATCATTTATTTATTATTTATCGATTATTTGACGGACGAGACGAGATTAGTCGAGAATCTCGTCTCGTCTCGTCTCGAAGTCGAGACCAAATGGCCTCGAGACGAGACGAGATTGGGGCGAGACGAGACGAGACGAGAGTGTCATTTTAGTCTCGTCTCGCGGCATCACTAATTTGGGGTGATTTATCAATTTTTCAATATTTCTGATTGCCATCTTTTATAGATTCCAGCTCCAGATCTCAGAATAATTTGGTGTATTGAGTTTAGGGGATCCCAAAGGACCATTAAGACACAAAATCTCAACCAATAAAAAAAAATTAAATTCCATCGTTTTAGTACTGTCTTATTTTCTAGTGTCTTAACATCGGCTTCCAATTATTCTAATCAACTGTGTTTCATTTTTTTTCCTTATGGCAAAGCACCATTTTCCAGCATCCAGGAGCTCCATTTTGCAATTGGCAACTTCGAATACGGATCCAGAAATGAGAGAGAGATTAGAAGCCAACGAATGCAATCTTCTCTCCTACCCTCTCCTTCGTGGACTATGAGAAGGCATTTGATAGCATTCAGCTCCTAGACGGAGCAATGAACAACTGTTGAATTGACTTTTGATAATACAGACACCTTATTCATAACATTTACAGAGATGATGCCAGATTGACAGTACCTCCAGCTTGAAGAGAACAACAGCTCCATTGAAATTGGAGAGGTCAGTCGCAGGGAACTTTACTAGCTCGTGATTGAGGACTTATTCAAGAAACTATACTGGTCTATACATGGTATAAATATGAAAGACAAACCACTTAATCACCTATGTTTCGCTCATTCTCAACAGTTTGGGAGAGCTACTATATTTTTTTATAGTAGTATATGATTAGACAGTTGCCATGATGACCTATCGAAAGGAATCGACCTGAAAATGAATATGAGGGAAACTAGAGGGAAACCAAATTGATGACAAATAATCTCGGAGAAAAAAGAAGAGTCACTATTAAAAATCCCCCTTTGAATAAAGTCAGCGAATAACTTAGGACAGATACTGGAACTTGATGAAAGCAACCAAACAGCGGAAATGGCACGAATAACAAAGCTAGAATAAGTGGGTTTCATGGATTTTAAACAGTCGAAAGATCTTCTTTATCTTCTTTATTTGAGAAGCAGAGTTTTAATATGTATATTTTCAACATTGTACGTCTTCTGATTCCGGATCTCCAACCGTCTCTGTCAATCCCAGGTATCCTTCCCCAAGCCTGTGTCTTTCATTTCCTCATCCACTCCATATATTCAGCTTCTTCTTCTCGGTCTGCCGTGACTTTTTTCTTCCCCGTGGCTTCCACTCAACGATTTGCTTGTGCATATATTCGTATTTTGCACATTTTCAAACCAAGTTTAACCAACACGATATAGGCTGTTAAACTCAGAATATTTACAAAGAATAATGTCAACAAACTCTCTGAGACTCGAAGGGTTCATGGAGCGGATTATCCTGGACATTACAAGACCGAAAAAAAGCGGAACGCTGAAATAAGTGCGACGAAGAGTGAGAACCAGGTTGGAAGACTACATCAGCATCGAAAGTCAGTGGCGGATCTAGAGCACCATCCTGGGGGGGGGAGGGGGTAGAGATTCTCAACCAGTAACGCTCGTGGCCTATACGTGAAAGGGTTCACTCCCAAAGTAGGACGAAGTAGGTGAAGCCAGAGACAGAATTTTTTTTCCGGTGCCACGCCCGAAACGCATTTTAAGCCTCCGAAAAATAATTTGTGTGTTTTTTTTTAATAATTAAATTTTGTTTTTTACGCCTCTCTGGGGAGGGTGATTACCTTCTTTACCTCCCCCCCCCATGGATCACTGTCGAAAGTCACCCATCTGAAATAGAGTTTTTGAATTAGGTACACATTGCAAGACAGATGGAACTCAGAACTGATACGATCGAGACCATACATATGTTGAGTACAGATCGAGAGACAGACCACAGATGACTTACGTCCTAAATAATCTATAGAGGTGGCAAACATTGGGAATGAACCGACTTTCGTGACTATAAACCGAAAAGAGGTTTTAGACATCACCATAGGCACGAGAGGATTGTGCGGGTGAATGGACGGGTGGCGGGTCTCTTGGTAGTGATGAGGGGAAGCAGGAGATTTTATATCGTAACCCAAGAACCTGCGACTAGAACTCCTTCGTCCCAGGGCGAATTCCACTCCACCCCGAATAACCCGGCTGAAATAAACTTCCTGTCAGAACAAATGACCCTGGAATGGAAGCGTACAATAGAAACTGTCATCTCAAAAAGAAAAGAGTCTCTAGGGACGTTGTATGGTGGACCAAGGATGACATCTCGTGGCTCAGGACAGCGGTAAGACGACTCTTCCCCCTGCCAAAAAGACCAATAAAAAGGTTATAACTTTTTTTCTATTAAATATAGAAAGCTCAGCGATTCTTATCCCAGTAGAGTACTACAATTCCTGAAAATTTCAGCTTATTTGGACTTAGCTCCAAAAATAAAATCGTAAACCGTGTTAAGCAATTTGAGGTGAATTATCAATTTTTCAATTTTTATCTGAATGCCTTTTTTCATAAAATTCGGCTCCAAATCTTAGAAAAATTTAGTGTATGAAATTTAGGGGATCCCAAAGGACCATTAGGACATAAAATCTTAACACGTAAAAATTTGAAATTTCATCGTAAGAACGTAACTTATGTATAGATTTTGGAAAACTTTGAAACGTCAAAACTTTTTTTCTAATGAAGATAGAAAGCTGAAATTTTCAGCGATCCGTATGTCAGTAGAGGACTACAATCCCTAAAAATTTCAGCTCATTTGGACTTATAGTTCCAAAAATAAAATCGTGTTAAGCAATTTGCCAATTTTTCTGAGTGCCTTTTTTCATAGATTTCGGCTTTATATCTCAGAATAATTTAGTGTATGGAATTTAAAGGATCTCAAAGCAGGGGCGGATGGGGTAGGTTAGACCGGCCCTGGATTTCTCAAGTCTACCGGTCCTTTGTGCCGTAGAAAGCAGGAAAATTGTATGCCGCCGAAAAACTGCGGATTTTTTCCGGTGCCACGCCCAAAAACGTTTATTTTGAACTTTCATGCTCACGCTAGCAAACAAGTAATGACCGTAATGACGTAACAGGACTGTCATAACGACAATTTGTTTGCAGAAAGGACAGGTGAAAACCCTTGTCGGAGGCGAAACTTTTTTCACGCTCAAAAATACCTTATATCTTTTTAAAGCGGTACATATAATTTGAACTTCACTGTCGTCAACACTCGACACAGAAATGATCCATTATGTTCGTAGGACCATAAAAATATTTATGTATGGGATAATTTGTTCGATTTTCTCTCGCTAGAAGCAGCAGTGTCAATCAGCGCTATTATGTTCTTGTAATTTAGTATGCGTATTCTTAAAGTCAACGACCAAGTCCCCAAAAGCATAAATTATTCATAATTTGCACTAGTTCAGTGGTTCCCAACCTTTTTTTAGTCACGACCCTTTTGTAGATTTGTTCATAAGGTCGCGATCCCCCTACCCATTAATAAATAAAAAACAAAACAATCGTCGAAAAAAATTTTGGAAATTGTCAGAGTAGCTTCAAGAGTATCTAAATCATCTCATGATCCATCCAAAAACACTCTTACTTGTTCTAGACTTTTAAAATCATTGAGAGAGAAGCTCCAATTATTTAAAATTTTCTTAATAAACTTCCAATGCATTTGAAGTCATTCTCAACAGTTCTGAATCACTCCACTCGTCGAAAAACTCACTGGAAATTGTCAAGAGTAGCTTCAAAAGTATCTGAATCAATTTTTGATCCATCCAAACTCACTTATTGTAGACTTTTGAAATCATCGAGAAATAAGCTCGAAACCTTGAAATCCTGGTAAAATTACTTCCAAAGCATTTGAAGTCACTCTCAAAAATTCTGAATATCTCAAATCGTCGAAAAATTTTTTGAAAGTATCTTCAGTAGCTTCAAAAAGGTTTGGAAGGAGTTATTCTTCAAAAGTCAATCTAGACATTTACGGTAAGACTGTAAGAATTACTTCGGAATCTTTGGTTTGGTTGTTCAAAGTTGCTCAATTTACCTACTTCGAATGCCCGTTTTAATTAATTTTAAAACTTTAGAGTAGGCATATGAAAATGACTCTGGATTTGTTGTTCGCTTTTTGAACTCCTTGGAAGCTGCTCCAGATTTTTCGAAACCACTCTGCGGACACTTTTCATGATAAAGATGATGGTACCGATGATGCAAAAAATTGTGATTATGTATTGTTGATAATTTAACAAAACATACTGCAAAGAAAGATAAGTCTCGCTCTTATATTCTGATCTCATCAAAATCAGCTCATTTCGCAAACTATATTTCTGGTATATATAATCCATTCTTGATTATCGCTGACTCATTTATTCTTTCATCCGAGCCTCTGTTTCTATTATTTATCATCGAATCACCTTATTGATCATCATCCATTCACGTGACGGCCCCAAAAGCAAAAACTGTTATAACGATAACAATGAAATGAAGCTGTCAAACAAAAGGGGATTTTGTGCGACGCGATCTAGATTGCTATTTGAGTATGACGAATGACCGATCTCTTATTTATCCCCCGCAAATACGTCAACCCTTGTAAAACGATACGTCAGATTTTTGGGGCTATTAAATTGAAATTATTAATATTTTCCGAAAATTTCCAATTAATATATCTTCGGATTGACCCTTTTTGGGCGCGGGACGTATTACTGGCTCAATGAAAACAAACTCTATTTTGCTACAAAACACGGTCACGTGGCCTACCAAAACTGTGTACAGTCGTCAACAATTAAAGTCCTTTTTAAGCGGGGGACACAACCCCTTGAAACGTGTCCGAGTTAGGCCAGTTAGGGGGTAAGTTATTGTTCATTTTTTTAAAATTTTAGGACAGTGCCGGAGGGAACAGGATCTGACTTTTAATGTAGATAATTGAAATTTATTATGTTCTTGGACATGCGTTAGATCTAGAGATTAACTAATCTCCTCAAGATGAGTTCCTTAAGTTTTCTTGTGATTTCTTCTAATTTCCCTTGCGGCTAAATCGTAGGTCAGTTTTTGTGTACCAGAAAACGGGTTTCTTTTGATTACCAGTAAGATTGCCCAATAGTTCGCCTGATAACATAACCTCAAATTATAAAGATTTTTGAAAAATGCGCATACGTTAGATCAGATCTAGAGATTGACTCATTTCCGTGAGATTTCCCCTGAGTTCCTTAAGTTTATGTGACTTTAAGACTTAGTTTTAGGCAACATTGAGTGCTAGATAATTTGGTATCCAAACGTGTTTCCCAATAACTGAACCCGAGACTACGAAGAGTTTAGAACTTAAAGAAGAAGAAGAAGAACAAGATTAGGTCTGTTCTCACAGAAATCACAAATCAGTCAGAGCGTTTTTGATTGGTGCAGCAACCAGTTTTCTGACTATTTTCAACCAGTGAAATTCGCTCTGACTGGTTTTTGATTTCTGTGATAACAGACCTAAAGTATGACAATGTTGTAGATCATAAAAATGAAAAAACATCTCTCGAATCCGACTTGCCAAAGGAACACATAATTTCTTCACACATCAGAGTTTAGCAACTGCAATTCGCTACAATTAAGAGATTATTTTCAGGGCTCAACTTCAATCTGATTATTTTCAGAGAAGCAGGGACATTTGTCGATCGAGTATTAAGAATGTCCCTGAGGAAGACACAAAAGAAAAAGTCGAGAATTCAAGGCAATAAGAACTTGAAAGGGAAAATAGAATGAATACTAGGCAGGGTGAGAAGCAGAAACGATAGCACATCTGAATCAGAATCAGAAATAAGTTTGTCAAGTGAAACCCTAACTGAAGACGTCTCTGATTCAGATAAAAATCCTAGTGAAATCAAAGAAACATCCATTATTTTAGATCCATATTTTGCAGTGTAGACACGTAATGGTATCTAGGATTCAATAACGATTACCTACAAAAAAAATCGGTGTGGTGTGGACAACCATAAGAATAAAAATTGCTAACTTTTGGAAGAGTTGCAAATACAGAAGTGACCAAATTTTCAGTGGAAACGTGTTTTTATAAGAGAAAAGACTGTGTATTTTGGACATATCCATGCGAAGCTTAACAATTGGACATCGTTTTTGTAATAAAATCCCCTGGAAATCGGAGGATTGTAGGAAATCATCAATGAAATCAGGTACCTAATCAATTGGGAATGATAGGTATATAGAAATTCCCAGAAAAAATGAAAATAACCTGGTAAAGATTCATTAATCAGTGATTCCCAAATATGGAAATCATTGTACATTTGTAAGAATAGTGGTTGACCCCTCGCACAGAGCCAAATTTGTCTGTCCCAGAATTTTGTGAAACGGGTATGAAAGTTTTATTGGAAAGAGCCCCAAACCACCTGAAAATGATGCCTTAGACATCCTTGCCCAACATCGCCGCCTTCTCATGGTTCCAGAGGGACCAGTTAGACCACTGCCCACATGTTATTATCGTACTGGACCCAACGCACAGACTCAAATTATAACATACGGTGCAAGTATCTTCCAAGCACACTTATTGGACCGTATCAACCTGGCTTTAAGCCAGTACTTTGTTCAAGTATCCTTGTGTCAGTGTTTGGTTTCGTAATAGGTTATCCTCGAGAAGTAAAGTTT
The DNA here is from genome assembly GCA_917834065.1 of Ceutorhynchus assimilis. Classification (NCBI taxonomy): domain Eukaryota; kingdom Metazoa; phylum Arthropoda; class Insecta; order Coleoptera; family Curculionidae; genus Ceutorhynchus; species Ceutorhynchus assimilis. The sequence goes on from OU892281.1 coordinate 16,396,185, forward strand.
TGTCTTGCGGCATCAAAATATTTAATGCCGAGAAGTGAAAAGTTGTTTGTGATGAAGTATGTGAAAACAAAGTCTTTCTTCTACGCTACTGGCAGTAAAATGTGACTACACGGCACGCGGCTTTCAGTTCTTTTTAAACCCCCTCTATTGTTCCGGTCCCCGCTAAATAGACAGAGCTTCTGGGATAGGGAGAAAGTCATTGTTGACGGATTTGCTCCTTTTGTATGATTTATTTTTTTTAGCGTCATTGCGTGTCATACGAGAATACTGGACGATTTAGGGCCGAGAGCCTATCCGGATCATTTATCATACGATATTAAGTTGACGATGTGGGATCAAGGTATCGGAGCTTTGATGATAGAGACGATAATGGATGGATTTTCAAATCGAATTATTATTCAAAATTCTCTTTTCAAAAACTACTATAAAAGAAATATGAAAAATCTCAATGTATGATTGACTAAAGTTTTTCTTGAACAAGGAATCGGCATTAATGATATGCAAATGCCTCTCGTAAAGGAAACGAAAAACCTCTCGGTTTGATCTTAAAGTTTTTTTTTTTATTGGAAATTCGTTAGCGAGAAGGCAGACTCGAGTGGAGTTACTACGTAAATAAAATGCAAATTCCCACTCGTACAGTTGTTATTCTTAGACGACTTCTTTAAGGACACACACAAAAAACACTGGTAATTTTACTGGTAAAATTACTACAAACCAATAATTCCAGAAAAAAAAACATCCAAAACTTCCCTTCTTCTGCGACTCAATAATAAAGTCACCGGGGGCATGCAAATGAGAACGGCAGGATGTCGTTCGCACGGGGCTTTCTGATAAAACCTTCAAAGTCCAATAATAAGAATCGTATGCGAATGAGATGTCTCCATTGTCGCAGAGAAGACTCAAGGTATTTGCTTGTAATTGCGTTCTGGGATTTTCTTTTTCTTGGACCGATGCGAGGGGAAAATACCTCTAGGGGGATTATGTTAACAGTAACAAGCAATTTAGGATGACAATATTGGAGGTTTGGTGTTCAATACATAGACATATTAAAGTACAACATTCACTTAGTTTGTTGATAAAAAGGACTTGCTGCAAGCATGTCTTTTTTATCAACGTTTTTAATCCTACATATGCAGGGTCTTTCCCGATGTATTGACCCCCCCACTAAAAGGGTTACCTATATGAAGAGATATCAAAAAATTGTAAATACAAAAGTTTTGGGGTTTTACCTGAAAATTTTTAATCCGATGTCAAAAACTTTTTTGTTTTTTTAAAAATGTCAAATTTTGACAGATGTTCAGTTTTTTCTTAAGGAACACCCTATATATGACTTCATAGTTAAAAAGAGTCGAATTTTCTGATTTGAAATATATATGCGGTTTAACTACTTTCAATTAAGCCGTTTTAGAAATATCGGGGTCTAAACTTCAAAAAAATAATACATTGAAACACATCAGCTCTGTTCCAACCGACATGAGAACCGTTCTGGATCGGTAGGTAATTTCCAGTTTCCCACCTATTTTTCAATAAGTCGGACGTTTTTCCTAACTGACAAATGAATTGATCGACTGTCCCATGTCATATGGGCCTTTTTCGTATTTTTTTGCCTATAGGTTTTCCACCCTTTAAAACTACATTCGTAGTAGTCGCAAATCCTAAATCACACAGAGCGGAAAACGCTGAACTAAATACGAGCAAAAATCGCAAGCATCTAGTGTTTAACGTGCACGCAAAAAAAAAGAAAACACACGACCGAATAAAATAACCTTAAATTATGCTTATTGCGCGGGTCACCCGCCTTTGCTGCACTATCTTTCTCCGGGAGTCTAATTTAAACGGGGCAGTTTTCGGGCCATAAAAATGTACGCCTTCTGTAAGGGGGGCCCTTTGAAAAACGTCTTTTTATTTATTGCGTTTAAAATGGGGGGTTGATTCCCTGGAAAACAAACACTGGAAAGCGGCAAAGAAATGTACGGATTTTGAGAAGAAGTTCTAGAACATTTCGGAGAACATCTATTGAATTAAGGAATTATTCACGTGAATATCGTCCTGGAAAGCACAAATTTTTAATTCGTGATGGATTCTCATAGATTCCTGTTTGACAATTGGTTGTTGTTACAGCATGCAAGGTCCGTATCCATCAGCCATTTTCGTTTCGACATCGAAGACACGGTTCGGTGATTCCTGTGGGTCCGGACTGGGATAGAGGCATATTTCCCTGTTTGTTTGTGCGGTTTGTACAAACAGCGCCGGGGTTTGTCGGGCAGGAATTTCAAGCGCGAATGCACCTGATTTCGTTCCTGCAAGTGTACAAATAACCGCAGGACCGATGCCGCACGACATACCGTATAAACAAACAAATTGAGATCCTTGCCAGGTCGAGCGAGGATAAACGAGAATACGTTTTGTGGATCTCTGGAATGGAATAGTGGGATTAAGTTTACATTTTAATTAGCGTAATTTTTTGGTCGTAAAACATCCCGATATATACAATTAAGACCAGTAAACAGGTGGAAAATCCGTTTTAAGTCTGGCCGGAATGTAAATTGCGAAAAGGCAAGCGAGACAATTCCGAGGATTATTTTCCAAAGCACCGGGATTAACTGGAACTGCCGACGGAATTTTAAAACGTTCGCGTGTGCCCTATACGAATTGCAATAAGGAAAGACTTTCCTACAAAATAATAATAATTAGTGCAAAAATTACTTAACTAAACTCTTGAATAAAGTTGGCATACATGGATACATGATGGAAATCCATTTCTAATAAGAGACATATTACTTTGTCACGGCTCTGAGTTGCCTGACAGAAATCTTGGGTTCGTTTCGTTTATTCCAAAAATCAAAGTCCAATTAACACAGCAATAATTTATTCCACGTAACAATAATACACTCTGACACTAATTACTTTCATAACTCACTCAACAATTAAACTCTTTACAACAATAATCACTATTTAACTTGTATCACAGTCAAACTTTAACTTAAACTTACAAACCAATGCCGGCCTTTTTATATATCCCTAAATCTATTCACGTATAAAATCGCGCTATAAGTAGTCTTCTAGAAAAACCTGTAAGAATCCCGCTTAATTGGATTCTTGATGTCCTGGCGGCATAACACTGCCCTCCTCTTAAGGTTGATCGTCCCGATCAACTTCACACCCATGATATTTCGTTAATTTGTCTAGATGTACAACTACAACTTTCACATATCTTACTCCTGGTGTTGCGCTGGACTCGATAAACCAAATAATTGATCCTCTTGATTATTTTGTAGCGTCCTTCCCATGCTGAAGATAACTTCGGCGACACTCCTTTCTTTCTTGCTGGATTATACAACCACACTAAATCACCTTCTTGAAATCCGGCCGAATTGGCTTTCAAGTCGTATATGGTTTTCATTCGGTCACTGGCCAGCTGAATGTGCACCCGAGTAAATTCGTGTATTCCCAGAAGTCGTGCCCTTACTTCGTCGGCATAATCTCGAATTTCTTTTCGCTCTTCTTCGGGTACTCCAAACATCAGATCGCAAGGTAACCTAAGTTCCCTTCCAAAAACGATTCTAGCCGGACTTTCACCTGTTGAATCGCGAACAGCTGCTCTGTAAGCCATTAAAAATAGAGGCAAATGCTTGTCCCAATCTCGCTGGTTCCGTGCGACAACTTTTGTCAGGTGTTCCTCTATGGTCTTATTAAATCGTTCTACCATGCCATCAGACTGTGGATGTAAAGGTGTTGTCCTGGTCTTACGGATTCCCATGATCTCACAAATTTTCTTGAAGATAGCAGATTCGAAATTTCGTCCTTGATCTGAATGTATTTCGAGTGGCACACTATGACGACTAAAAACTTCGTCCACTAACACCTGGGCAATAGTGATAGCTTCTTGATTGGGAATAGCGAAAACTTCTGGCCATTTACTGAAGTAATCCATGATAACTAAGATGTATTTGTTACCACGCTCTGACTCTGGGAACGGTCCGGCTAACATCTATCGCTATTCTTTCAAATGGAAGACCGACGTTGTACTGTTTCATGGGCCCCCGAGATCTCAGTTTAGGGCCTTTACTGGTAGCACAGATGTCGCATTTTCGGAACCAGCTTTTAACGTCTTCATGGTAGTGAACCCAGTAAAAACGTTCCCGAATTTTGTCCAAAGTCTTGTTAATTCCGAAATGTGCCCCTGAAGTTCCGTCATGTATTTCTCTTAATACATCTTCACTCGGTCTTTTGGGATAACCAGTTGGCTCTTAGTGGATTCCCCATCGGTTCTTTCCCAAACTCTTTTGAGCAAACCATTTTCTACGGCCAGAGAGCTCCACTGGGCCCACAACGCCTTGTAAATCAACCTTTGTTCGACACTTCGCACCATTCTGACCTACATTCATCATTTGCTTTCAGATGGAGAATCTTCCCGATGTCCTGGTCTGCTTCCTGATCTTCTCTCATTTGTTTCGTAGTCCACTTGTCATCAACGATCAGGCCTGTTCTTCTCACAGCTGGACTAGTGTTCTTCTCATACGGGTTTCTAGGTCGATGTTTAGAACTAGCGTCTCTGGACCTCCAAAAGCTTTGGGAACGATCCCTAGATGGAGAGGATATCCTTAGTCTACAATCCCATTGCATGTGTCCAAGCTATTGGCACCGGTAATATTTTACTCGGTTTCTCGGTGTTGGGGTTTGTTTGGAGTCGTTTTCCATTTGTCTAATTTCTAGTACTAGTTTCTTCATCTTCTCCGTGAACTTACTCATAAGACTCTTGAATCTACCATCTTTTTTTGACGTTTGTTCATCCTTTGGGTCTTGAATTTACACTGCTCGTATTCTGGGTCTTGAAGCACCAAAGATTGCTTCCAGTTCTAATGCTCGGACAAGGGCTTCGCTACTTTTCCTGAACTTGGACATTCTTAGGTTTTCCTGGATCTTGAAATCCCGGAGACCATTGTATGTCTTCCCCAACTGCAGGAAACGCCAAACTCATTAGCCTTTTAACTTCTGATTCGAATTCTTGTAAACTCTTGCCAGGTTTTTGAATTCTCGATTTGACTTGAGTTCTGAATACTTCTTGCCTGTAATGGTCTCCGAAGCGCAATTCTAACGTCTGACTTAAATGCTGGTAATTCTGTTGGTAGATTGAAGGAATGAACTGAAGAAGATCTAAGGTTGGTCCTGGTCCTCGTAGCGCCACTATCAGTGCTGTAGCTTTTTCTTGATCGTTCGATCCGTTGATGTTTGCAGCAGCTTCAAATTGTCGGATATACATGGTCCAGGATTTAGAACCGTCAAAAGTTAGTAGTTTTATCTTCATACTGGAGAATGCTCCATAACTAGCTGGATTGATGGACTGTATTTCTAATCTACGCACCTTATCTTCAAGTGCTTGAACTTGATCCTCAACTTCTTGTCTTAATTGCTGGACATCGGCTTTAACTTCTTGAACATCCTTTTTGACTTCAGCTTTTACTTCCTGAAGGTCGTGTTTAACTTTTTGCACATCGTCTTTAACTTGTTCAATCTTCTGGTCTAGGTTAGCGACAGTTCCTTGTATGGTTTGGAATATCTTCTGCAGTTTTCCAAGGTCTTCTTGCCGTTCTTGTTGTCGCCTAGCTTCTTCTTGTTGTCGTCTAGCTTCTTCTTCTTGTTTTTCTTTTTGTCGCCTGGCTTCTTCGTCTTGTTTTTCTTGTTGTCGTCTGGCTTCTTCGTCTTGTTTTTCTTGTTGTCGGCTGGCTTCTTCGTCTTGCTGTCGTCTGGCTTCTTCGACTTGTTTTTCTTGTTGTCGTTTGGTCTCTTGAAGTTCCAACATTTTGCGCAGAAGTTCTTCAACTTTTTGTTCGTCCATTTTGGCTTGTTGTCTTATGATAGGCATATACAGAATGTTCTAGAATTTCCCTCGAACTTTCTTCAAATATCTTTTCTGATCTTTACTTGAAGTTCCAAACACGCCGGTGAAATCACAAATTGGATAACTTGCTTTATTCTACAATAGAATGTTCTGGAATTTTCTTGAAATTTCTTTTTTAGATGTCGATTGATACAGCAAACACGTCGGTGAAGTCACAATTTCGATATCTCGCTTGGTTTCCAAATAGAATTTTCTAGAACTCACTCGAAGATTCACTATCACAGTCAAAATCGGGTATAGAGTCGCTTCCGGAGTAATTCACACGATCGGTTAAGTCTCTTTTTGTGATTGTCACTGTTTGCACTGACTAACTGTCCCAGTGTTCACTTAGTTTTCAGTTTTTACACTACACTAGTGTCTCCGCACTTCCGCAATTGGATTTCACTCTGCAGTCCTTTATGTCTCACTTCTGACACCAATTGTCACGGCTCTGAGTTGCCTGCAATACACTCTGACACTAAGTACTTTAATAACTAACTCAACAATTAAACTCTTTACAACAATAATCACTATTTAACTTGTATCACAGTCAAACTTTAACTTAAACTTACAAATCAATGCCGGCCTTTTTATATATCATGTACAATCTAGAATACGCGCGATAAGTAGTCTTCTAGAAAAACCTGTAAGAATCCCGCTTAATTGGATTCTTGACATCCTGGCGGCGTAACAGTAAGTTACCTATTTTTTTTTATAGGGGTTCAAGAAAACTTGGTATCTAATCCTCCCAAGCAAGCTGAATCAATTACAATCAAGAAGCATCATAAGGCTCCTGAACTTGAAGATGAACCCATAACCCATAAATTAGGCACCGGAAAGACATTAAAAGCAAGGCCAAAATAATTAAATTCAAGTGAAAATAAAGAAAAATTGTGAGTTCATACTGGTACAGAATTCTTCATGATTTTATTGTTTTTACTCATTCATAATCTCTCATCTAGATAAAATTTTCATCAATTTTCTTATTCAATTATTGTCCTCCACAATCCCTAAACAAACAAAAATTATTCATTATTCCTCCTCATTGGGGGATGTTGTGTAACAACGAAAAGAAAAATGAACCAAAACTAAAAGAATAAAAGCGCTTACGAAACATAAAAATAAAAACACTTCGGCGGAGTTATTTTCACTCCATGAAATTGAGTTGTTTCCGAATTTGAATAATTGAATTACAAATATCTCCCGTGCAATTGCAATACTGAAAAATTGCCACGATCAAAGGTGCAATAAAATGCAAAATAGACGGGCGGAATTTTTCTTTAGAGGGTGTTTTATTACGGTTGACCGCTCGGGGAAATGTTATTTTTCCTTTTGAGTTATAGAGTATTAAGTGTTTATTATAAGGGAAAATGTGAAGAAGAGAAATCCATAAATTGCCTCCGAGACTCAAATAATAACTGCTAAAAAAAGTTAGAAAAACAGTTATTGCGAAATATACCAACCAGCAGAGGGGACCGTTTCATCCATAATGCATTAGCGGAGTGGGTGGTTGAGGGATAAACTACCCCCCTACCCGAGATATCCTTCGGTCAAGCAAGCCAAAGCACGAAGTATAATTTTTAGCTGGGAAGTGGAGCGGAAACAAGGAAATATGTTACTATCTCCGAAGGGGAGTATTAATGCAAATTGTTTTCCGGATGGATTGTTTTTGTTCCAGAGTGACGATACTTTTTTTTTTGAAAAAACAATAATTTAATGTTGCCTGTAAAAATTTCTTCTTCAATTGAAAACAACATGTTTGTTGTATTTTGAAAGGTTTGTTGTATTTGTCTATAATAATTTGTTCTTTGTTGAATTAATTTGAATTTTCAGTATGTCCTCCTCCAATTCCTTAAAAATAATACCACAAACTTTCATTTTTGTAGCATGCATAGCTTTCCAGCAATTAGCTACTAATACTATGAAGGTAGCAACACTGACTTTATTATTGGGCCAGAGCCTGCCCTTGGGGTTGCTTCCTGCCTAATGGAAACCAAGATCAGGAACTGGTCCAATAATAACCCAAGACGAATGCGGCTGAATCAAAGAGACCTCAGACATTCGAGGATCTTTATTCAAAAATACCGCCTGCACAGCTGATATTACAGTTTCGGTACCTCGGGTATAGGTTTCTGGAACCTGATGAAATAAAGCATGTTACAAATTAACCTAGATTTGTATACTTTAAGATAAAGATAACCTAGGGTCGTGAATTCAAAGAAAAATTAAGATAACGTGTAGCCCTTTTGTGTGCAAATGAAACCACTCAACATCCAACAAACAATAATTTTATTTAATTTTGTTTACAATGTTCTGTGTAATTTCAATGCTAACAACTTGGTTTTTCCTGGCGAATCTGATACCAAGTACCTGCTTTCCAATCCGGAGCTCTTCAATGGGTGTTGGGGTTTCACTTTCATGAACTGGAGGTCTTCGTGTCGTTTCCTGTATCCAGGAAGAGGATAGATTGCTGGGGTGACGTCACTCCATCTGATCCAGACTCCAAACAGTGATCTTTAGGTAGAGTAGGTACCCAGAAAAGAATAAGGCAGTATCAGGTTCACCAATATTTGGAACATTAAATTCCTGAATTCTGTCAAAAAGTGAGTGTCTTGCAAAAGAAATTGAAGTTGAAATATAAAATGATTGTTGTACAGACACTCCCTTTCAACAGAATCAGGTATGAAAAACTATTGCAAGTTAAAAAATTAATATTTTAATATAAAAAAAAAACAATTAAATAATTAAGATTAATTGAAAGATAATAAAAAAAAATAACAAGATTAAATTAGAATGCTCGTTACAATTGAGCAAAATGCTGCTTCCTTGAAAAACAGCTCTGGCAGGCAAAAATACAAGAAAAAATATGAGCAAAAATAAGGTAAGTAAAAAAAAATTAAGATATCAAATGTCTGGATTCCTCCCCAAATAGACAAAATTCTTACCTCGAATTAAGTTAGTTACCACAGATACTAGATAAACCTCGAGATAAACCTAGGGTTGAAATTAATCAAATCCAGAACGTGTCAAAATTCTTGAGATGTTTTAATTAAAACTTTTAAACTGAATTTTTGACCTGTCTGGATTTCTAGTAAAAAATTACACCCTTTAGTTAAGATATTTAAGATAAAATAAGATAAGATAATTTAGGGAGTCAAGCAGAAAATGGTTGTTCAGGCCTCTGCCTGGATTTAATAAAGGATTAATGGGGATGGACTCACAAATTTGGTTTTCACCGACTCTATTTAGAGCAAATGGTCCAGTTTTCCCACACTAAAAATTGATTCTGAAAGCCAAAGCAGCAGTACCTATTTAAAACCAAAAATCTGTCTTGTCTTGACTTACCAATTATAGCAAATCGTGGCACTAACCAATAAGCAAAGTAATTCACACAAAATGGAAGCCAACAATTAGATAAAAAAAAATTAAAATATAATATTTATATTTCAAAAAACAGATAAGATAAGGTTTATCAGTAAAAACTTAATAAAGATAGGATAATTTGAATATTGAAAAATCTATAGGGGAGGATCCAGAAATTCACAGCACAAAAATTATTTAAAAAAATAGAGGACTTGCCTGGCCAGAGTGTTCTTCAAGAAGAGAACCTCTTAGAAAACCAAGCTAGCAGGAAAACGATTCTGTGTTTTTTATACTTACTGCATTCCAGCCAGTTTGAACCAATCAAACGAGTACACTCCAAAGACCATATTCACTTCAAAATGAAAACACAATGAAAAGACCGCATGGAATAAACGAAAATAGATAAAAATCCACTAAAACTATTTTAATTGTTTACAAATTATAATAATTTAAATTAAGGTTATGTCAAAGATAAAAGACTGTTAATTAATTGGATCATTAAGACAAAAATGAATATTTAAAAATCAAAAGTTAAAAAAGGACAGGACATATATCCATTTGCTAAAAGTGAGATGAATATAATTTCTTTCAAAAAATACAAATTACTGCCAAAATGCGAAATAAAAAATCATACTTTGAAATATAGATCAGATCGATCATCGCGCACTAGATGGCAGTACTAAAAAATCAATTCTTGATACTTGCACTTTACGCAAATGTAGATAGATGGCAGCACTTGTATTACTTGAATTAAAATTTGAATTTAATGGATATTTTTAGAATATTGGAAATTATTTTGAATTCTGAAATGAAAAAAATAGAACTTTATAATGAAAATAAGAAGAGATGGAACATGTTACGTAAATGATAAATTTATCGTAACAAGCATGTACGACCTGAGCAGGTCTGCACCTTTCCTAAAAGTTCAGAATCCCAAGGTAAGACCTCCACCAAGAGGGGAATAGCACAATGCGCTGCCTATATGCAACTTTTCTGAAACTCATAGAATTTATTTCATAATTAACTAAACACAAATAAATCAAAATCCAAATATTCCCTTCCAAATTCTGGGTCGATGAGTATGTTGCTGGCTTGTGTGCCAAACAAAATTGTGTAAACATACACCGATGATTTTTCGGTCGAGTTGACGGTAGATAAACGAAACGGAAGCGATTCGCTAATTTCGATGGCTGAGAATTGTGCCACGTGCTCGATCACGTCACGTGGAAGTGGAAAAATAACGGGCCTAAAATGAGAATTTTGCTCCAGGCTTGTGCCAGGGAAATGTACACACGCACAGTTTTCAGTTTTGCCAAACTTTACGCTAGATTTGGTTACGGTAATTTATGGATGTTTGTATATGATTGGACTGACTAGTGATTTTTATATTATTATTAAATTAGAGAATCCACTTTAGTCCTAAAAAAGATAATAAATATTTATTGTTACGATGCCGCAGGGTTTGGGACACAGAAAAACAATTTGAAGGTCTTACGAAATATGTAAATTCGTCCTCTGGATCGGTCAGCCCTATAACGATAAGAGAGTGTGCATAAAATAAAGCCAAAAATTGAATACAAATTTGCCCCTATTCATTTTTACGATAACATTTCCATTTTAGTTGATTGAAATAGTTGAACGGCATTTAAGAATTCCAAATCCGGCTTTCAAACACACCGCAAACAAAGTTAATTAACAAAACGCACACTTGTACTCGTTAATTAATATTGAGTTTTATCCCCCAGTGAAACTTGTACGATTTACATTTTAATAACTCCCCGGTCGTGTGCCCTCTCTGTTCAACTCTCGGTTTCTGTCTCTCGTTTTCGCGCCGGGTTATGTGTCAGAAGTGATTATCAATTTTCCGCCAATTTGGTTCCGATTGTGATGATGGCCCGGATTTTCATGCACCGTCACTTAAATACGAATGACAAGATTCGTGCGGCTGATGATGTCTGAGACTGAAGTGACATGTCATGAAGTAATTGTATTGAAAGTGTTTTGGGAGTTTTTAGAATTATTCGTACCTTAAAATTACTCACTTATCGTTTTTACTTAAGTTCACTCTTATTTTGACTGACTGACTTAACTTACTATACGCGCTTCACATACAAAAACATTCGATTCAAGACTTTTTTAGAATCATCTACCAACACAACATCAACATCTCGCCGATACGCCAGAATTGCTAAATAAGAAGCAGTAGCTGATGTTATTTTGTTCACTCCACTATATTTAATGCAAACAACAATACGAGAAATCAGAACGAGAATTAACCGGAAATTCAGGATTCTGGTTCAAGTGGAAGTCTTCTATCCTAGTTGAGATAAATTATGGGTGATTCTTATGAACTTTACATGCAAATGGTGCTTCAGTTGATATTAGAAATGAAGAGTGAAGAACATTTTCTTCTTCCATAGGTGTAAACCTCATGTATTCGATTACTATCGTTAGTTTGACCGCTTCAATATCGATCCAATGAACAAAATTGAGACGTTTCAAAACTATTCACAAAACCAAATTCAGTTCGCCGTTCCCGTTAATTAAAGTCGGTCGGGGGTGTAATTCGCAAGTCCTCACCCTCGGCTGGAGTGAGAGCTCAGAGGGCATTTGCATATTTTTAATACACAACATACTTAGCCGCGACCGACGGTCGGTTTTAATAAAAGCAAAAGGCATAATTACCGTTGAAAAGTTTTCCCTGAAAAGTATATTATACGTCCTGGCTATAGGAAAAGCGTTTGAGCGCCGCAAGGGTCCGGCCAACTTTCCAAACCTTTTCTGTCATGTGACTAACCAGAATTTGCATTATTTGAAAGCAAGGAACCTGAAAAGCTTTTATAATCATAATTAAACTCTATCAGGAGTGTTTAGTGAAGATGCATTTTCTATTTTTTCTAATCGTATCTTGTCTTGCATCTTCTTTAGCGTCTGACATTTAAAATGTACGTTGCATTTTCGTAAAAACATTAAAAAAAAATGTTTCCTCGTTTCACCATAACGATAAATCTTGTAAAACCCAGGGTCTGCGGTTCACCCTCGTAAATTTTTCAATCAAGAGGTCAGCCAGAATGGGCCACCATACATCTTCTCCCCGAGGCCCGAGTCGGTGTAATATGCAAAAGAATCCGAGCGCAGTATATCTTGCCACGAGCGAAGACCACGGACCCGGAAACCGCACAATGTGACCGGACGCGATGTCCGGAAGCTTCCGGATACATGTGAGAAGGACTAATGTACGCGTGGTCCAGCCTGGCGAAGGTAAATTTTTTTAAAACCACGATTTGAAATAATCTTTCAAGTTATGATTGATAATTGAATTGAATGACCTCTTCTTTCAATTAAAAGTTGACCAATGTAATCATTTGTGCATGTTTTCATCTTCTTTGTCGGCCTGTGTCCATCGATTGTCGGATATAGGCCTCTTCCAAGCTTTTCCATGTCTCGCGATCTCTTGCTAATCTCATCCATTGTCCTCCTGCCACCGTTCTGACATTGTCTATCCATCTCTTTTTCGGTCGTCCCACATTTCTTGTTGTTCCTCTTGGTCTCCAGAGTGCCGTTTTCTGAGTCCATCTATCTGGGTCCTGTCTCACCACATGTCCACTACCCTTTTCACAACATTCGTCATTTTGGTTCTATCCCATATAGTGATTCCCAGCATTATTATTTCCATGGCACTCCGTGCGACTCTCACTTGCTCAGGTGCTCTTCGGGTTATTGCCATAGTTTTAAAGCCGTAGGTGAGAACCGGCAGAATACAGCTGTCGCAGGCTTTCCTCTTTAGTTTTATGGGTACTTTTTTATCTTTAAAAATAAAGCTCATGTTTCCAAATGCCACCCATGCCAAATGGATCCTGCGTTTGATTTCCGCTGTTTGATTGTTCATTTAGCTCATTTAGCATGTTATTCAGTTCTTGAATGTTGGTGTTCATCAAGACTATATCATCTGCAAATCTGAGGTGATTGAGGTATACTCCATCGATGTTTAGGCCCTTGTTTTCCCATTCCAGCTTCTTAAAAATATTCTCCAGTGCTAGGGTAAATAGCTTGGGAGAGATGGTATCCCCCTGTCGTACTCTTTTGCCAAGTGATATTTTGTTTTAAGATCGTCGTCTATTTTTACGTGAAAGGTTACCTTATCATAGATATTCTTGATAAGGGTAGAGTATCTCGAATCGATTCTTGCGTCCACCATTGCCGCTAGAAAAGACCAGGTTTCAACGCTGTCAAAGGCCTTCTGGTACTCCACAAACGCCAGATGTAGGGTAATGTTATATTACGTTGTTTTCTCGATGACTGGTTTAATTGTTTGCACATGGTCTGTAAAACTAAAGCCCCTTCGAAAGCCTGCTTGTTCCACCGGTTGGTAGGAGTCTAGCTTCGCAGTCAGTCGATTGTTGATAATTCTAGTGAAAAGTTTATCAAAGTGTGATAGCAGGCTTATTGGTCTATAGTTTTCTATATTTGAACGATCCCCTTTTTTTATCACGACTTCTGCATTTTTCCATGGTTCCGGGATTTTTTTCTCTATCAGACATTTGTTTAACAGCATTTCTATTGTCTCTGTTAGTGTTTTTCCACCCATCTTCAGCACTTCCTGTGTTATTCGATCTTCTCCCGGACTCTTGCCATTTTTCATCTGTTGTAATGTGTTTGGGTGGTCCATTTGGGCTTGGTATAGTTCTTTGGTAGAGCTGTTCGTAAAATATTTTGTATTTCCCTTCTAATTTCCTGTTAATCTGTGCTTAGGATTCCTTGATTGCTTTTTATTTTTACACTTTTCTGTTTTCCCCTCTCCTGGTTCGATCTTAGAACTCTCATGCTTCTATTTTTCTCTATAGTTTTCAAGATTTTGTTTGTTGTGTTTTCTCTAGGGTCTTTTCTTATTTCTTTTTTCGTTGTCTTATTTGGGGTATTATATTCTGGGGAGTCTCTGTCAGTTTTTCTTCTTTTTCTTATTAGTTCTATCGTCTCTGGTTTTAATATAATATCTGATCCCTGTCTTATCCTACTGTATGTTTTCTTTGTGGCTGTAGTTATGCCATGTGATATTCTATTGAAGATTTCATCTATGTCCTTATCCTGGAGTGCCGGTGGCCTTAGCGTCTTCTCCAGTTCTTTTTGATAGGTTCCCTGATTGAGTTGCAGGGCACCTCTTGTAGAGAATGTATGTCTGGTGACTAGTCTTCTCCTTTCTATGATGGTGTTTATTTGTATCTTGGCACGCACTAGCCTATGGTCGCAGGGGCGGCTTCTCAATAAGTGCGCTCGTGCGCGCGCACTGCCTCCAAAAACCAAGCAAGAAAATAAAATTAAAATTTTGGAAAGAAAAGAAACTTCAATTAAAAAATACCTACCCAATTTTCTAAATTAGGATAAATATCTACTCATTTTTCTATTTTTAAATTCGCACGAACGGAACGGAAGCGCGCCCTGCGCCTGTCTTGTATATTTTTTTCTCCCGCTTGGTTGAGCTGGTGGTCCGGGTGGTCGGTGTGGAATCGTTCGGCGCTCTGGGTAAATGTGTTTTCTCGCTGTGCGATCGATCGGGAATATACGGTAAGTCGCTCGATGAAAGGGATGCGCCGTGCGCTATTTGAATACACACTTCCAATGTTGTTTCCACTCAATCGAGAATATTTCGATGTTTTTTCACCATTTTGGCGGTTTGACAACTCTGTTGTTCGCGGTTTTTTTTTTTTTTAATTATAAATTTCAATATCAATTATGTATTATGGCTAGAATACAAACATTCAAGCCTCATTTAAATACATATATTTTTGTTTTCGATAATTTTTCCTAAAGTAAAAAGAAAAAAAATCAACATACAAAATAAATGTAAAACAGGACGTGGCACCTCCAAAAAATTTTCCAAGAGCGCACAACCACACTAGGTTGCCACTGGCCGCCACTGGAAAAAAAATCAACATACAAAATAAATGTAAAACAGGACGTGGCACCTCCAAAAAATTTTCCAAGAGCGCACAACCACACTAGGTTGCCACTGGCCGCCACTGTATGGTCGCTTCCTGTGTCAAAACTGTTTAGCACTGTGACATCTTTGCAGATAGTGTTCCTGTTAGCGAGGATGAAGTCTATTTCATTTTTCATCAGTCCGTTTGGTCTTCGCCACGTCCACTTCCTTTAAGTTTGTTTTTGGAACAAAGGTGTTCATACAGTAGTTTTTCGATGTTTAAGAAGTTTACGAGCGTATCTCCTCGTTCGTTCTCCCTGTTTTCATACCAGGCTTTAATTGTCGAAAGGTATTTTCCTTCCAAACAATGAGTTCATGACTGGATGTGAACATCGAAATGTTCCGCGAACGTACCCCAAATATATGTATGAGTTTTCGACATCCTGTCTGTCATGAGTGTCATTTAAGTTCAATTGTTGTTGTTCGTCAACTGTAAGAGCACATTTTAGTTTATTAGAATAAACCTTTTGTAATCGTATTAAATAAAAGTCTTTAAAACAAAAGCCTCTTGTTAATAGGTTATGGGTCCAGTAACCAGGCAGTCGCGGAAATAGAGTAGTTCGCGGAAACACGTTTTGAAGTGGAATTTATTGTCGGTGACAAAAAGGTTAGGTAATCGCACTCGGAGACCAGTGTAAATATGGGATCAAGTAGTGGAACAATTACCGTGAAACCATTCGATGGTTCTGGACACGGTAATTGGGAATTTCGAATGAAATTACTACGTGAACACCATGATGTTCTGGGAGTCTTGACGGAGGATCGGCCAACAGCAACAGATTTAACAGCACTCAGCGCATGGAAGAAGAAAGATCTGAAACCACGAAATTTGATTGTTCAATGTCTAGCGGACAGTGTGCTGGAGATAATTAAGTTGATAATCACAGCTAAGGAAATTATGGATACTTACATTAAGCGGAATTTATCAGAAAAGTGGATTGGCTACACAGGTGCAACTTCAATGCAAGTTGAGGAATATGAAATTCAACTCAGCTGAATCGTTGAATGCTTTTCTGATAGAATTTGAAAAAATGGTCATGGAACTAAATAAATGTGGTAAAACCATAAGCGTCACAGAAGTGATAACGCAACTATTGGCAGTCATGCCAGAGAATTATCAAACTGTGACCGCAGCAATAAACATTTACTTTTGTCAGAATCAGGCAGCTGTTACCCTAGATTTTGTCAAGAGCAAGTTGCTATTAGAAGAGTCTAGACAAAAGAAATGTGAAAGTCATGGTGAAAGTTCCACACAGGCTTTCAGAGGACAGAAAAAGAAAGGCATGCAGAAGGGAAAATTTCCATTTAAATGCTATGGATGTGGCTTACGAGGACATAAGAAATCGGAATGTTTCAAGAATAAACAAGAAGACCAAAATAAATACCCAAAAAAATGCACACATGCTTAACCTCAGAAAATTGTAACTCTGGAAACGGTACTATTGATTTTTTAGTGGATAGTGGAGCAACAAACCACTTGGTGACTGAAAATTTGGAAAAGTATCTGGTAGATACAAAGAAAGTTCAGCATTACATTAAAGTTGCAAAACAAGGCGTTTCTGTTGAAGCACACGTAGAAGGAACACTGCACTTGAAAACTAAGAATGGGTTAAAGATTAGGTTGCAAAATGTGTTGGTATGTAAGAATCTCTCGCATAATCTATTATCTGTAAAGAAAATAGAAGAAAAAGGCCTTAAGATAATCTTTGAGAAAAGTAAGATAACAGTCTTGAATGGTGAAAATGAAGTAGCTTCAGGTAAATTAATGGGAAATTTGTATATTCTAAACTTTGAAATACCAGAAATGCAAGCAAATATCACAGTGCAAGAAAAAGATATTTTACACCGAAGAATGGGGCATTCGTCCAAGTATCCGTGTTCGAAAATATGTGAAATCTGTTTACAAGGGAAACAGACAAGTAAACTATTTGTACAATTGCCAGAAGAAAAAAGGCGAAAAGAATAATGGAAGTGATTTCTAGTGATGTCTGTGGGCCTAGAAATCCAGTAACGCATGATGGTATGAAGTATTTTGTTAGTTTCATAGACAACTTCTCACATTTTTCAGTGATTTTTTTTTATGACTCATACGAGTGAAGTTTGCCAGAAATTTAAAGAATACATAGCAATGGTCCAAATTTGGTAAATTACCTGAAGGAATACGATGTGACAATGACGGGAAGTATATTTCTCACGAAATGAAGAATTATTGTAAACAAAAAGGTGTCAAGTTAGAATATACAATACCCAGGATCCCCGAACAAAATGGAGTTGCCGAACGTTACGATAGAACCATCTTAGAAAAAGCAAGATGCGTGATTTTTGAGGCAAGTATGAGCAAACATTTTGTTGCCACATCAGCATTTCTCATAAATAGAACCCCAACAACTGTTTTATCAGAGAATAAAACCACTTCTGAAATTTGGCAAACAAAAACCAAAACTTCAAAAGATAAGAGTTTTTAGTTGCACAGCACATGTATATACATATTCCAGTAGAGGATAGACTAGGTATAGGCCTTTTCGGAAACACTGATCCAATTAACCCGATCACCAGCTGTCTGTCTTTTATCTTCCTTCAATAAATACGATTGAAAAAAGACCAAAGATATCAACTGGTGATCCGGTTAATCGGATCAGCGTTTCCGAAAAGGCCTATAGTTCTTAGTGGAATATACTGATAATGGGTATCGTTTATGGGACCCAAATTCCAGAAAAATAGTGACCGCCAGAAATGTCATTTTTGATGAAAGTAAAATGATGGGTGAAGAAACAAGAGTGAAGGAGACTGAGATGAGAATATGTGAGAATGAAAATAAAGAGAAGGAAACTGAATTGGAGGGTGAAAATCAAAGTGAAAATGATGAAATGGAAAATAATGATGTGAACGCACAAGAAAATAACAATGGAGGAAGAGTAACAAAGCACAGAGTCTTACCTAAACGCTATGACGATTATGAAATGATGATGGCTTTATCAATTGGATATTTCTCAACTGAAGTTCCAGACATCTATCAGGAAGCTGTAAAAGATAGTGGATGGAATGAAGCAGTAAATCAATAGTTATCATCATTAAAGAAAAACAACACATGGAAACTAGTGCCTAAATCAAGTATTCCAGATAGTGAAAAAGTGATCGATTCTAGATGGATTTTTCGTGAAAAAGATGGTAATGGTGAGAAAATAAAGAAAGCAAGGTTGGTGGCTCGCGGATAGCAACAAACAGACTTAAGTGAAGAAGTATATTCATCGGTTGCAAGAATGCACACATTGCGTATCTTGTTATCTTTGAGTGTTCAAGAAGATATGGAAATACATCAGCTTAATGTAAAGTGCGCGTTCTTGGATGGAGACTTGAAACAACCAGTGTACATGAAAATATCAGATGGACTTAAAATCGGATGATGACTCAAAATTATGTAAATTAATGAAAGCACTATATGGACTTCGTCAATCTCCAAAATGCTGGTATGAAAAACTGAGTTTTTACTTATTTAAATTGGGTTTTGTGAGATCAAAAAGTGATCCATGCTTGTACTATTCTCAACATACGTATTTGTTGATACACGTAGGTGATTTGATTTTAGTTTCCAAATTGACATCAGAATTTGTAAAGTTAAAGATGAGCTTATGAATGTTTTTGAATAGCGTGATTTAACTGATGCTAAAAAGTTGACATTTTTAGGATTAAATATCATAAAAACAGATTTTGGTTTAACTATTGATCAAAAAGAGCTTATTCAAAAAGTTTTGAATGTTTTTCAAATGACAACATGTAAAATTTCAGAAATACCTATTCAATATAAACTTAATTTGGAAAATAGTAATGGTGAATGTTCTGAACTTTTACCATATCGTGAGCTTATAGGATACTTGATGTAGGTATATGTATAATGCTAGGTAGTCGCCCTGATTTATGCTTTGCAATAACGTATTTCAGTAAATTTCAAAGTTCATACTCTGAAATTCACTGGAATTATCTTAAGCATGATTTGCGTTACTTAAAAGGTACAGAAAACTATGGTTTGAGATATACAAAAAGCAATGACAAAAGTGTGTCAAATATTTTGTCAGCTAATGTTGATGCTGATTTTGCGAATGACGTCACAGATGGAAAGAGTGTCTCAGGTTTTGCTCTCAAAGTTTTCGGTAACATAACTTTTTGGAAAGCTAAAAAGCAAAACACAGTCTCAATTTCAAGCTCAGAGGCCGAGTACGTTGCTTTGTCAAACTGTTTGACTGAAGTTTTATTCGTGAAACAACTTTTGGAAGAAATGTTCCATTCTAGTATCTGTCCAATCACAATCTATGGGGACAACCAGTCAACAATAAAAATGGCATCTAAGCTTGAAACGAAGAGAAGTAACCACATCGACGTCCAGTATCATTTTATTAGAGACAGTATTTTCAAAAACGAAATATCTCTAAAATATTTGCAAACAAAATGAACAAGTAGCAGATTTGTTTACTAAATCTCTGAGCAGTGCAAAGTTTAAATACTTTAGAAATAAATTAAATAAATGTGAACATGGAAATGTTCCGCGAACGTAGGTACTCCAAATTTATGTATGACTTTACGACATCCTGTCTGTCATGAGTGTCATCTAAGTTCAGTTGTTGTTGTTCGTCAGCTGTAAGAGCACATTTTAGTTTATTAGAATAAACCTTTTGTAATCGTATTAAATAAAAATTTTTAAAACAAAAGCCTCTGGTTAATATGACAGGTAACGAATTGACAGGTGCTTGGCAGTAGACAGCTGATCAACAGATGTTAGGTGACAGATGACATAACTTTTTCCAGAGGATGAATAACCGACTGTTTTACTCAATGACCATCTGGGTGTCTATCTCAAAACCGGGGAATAGCGTTCTCGCATGAGAACGATTGCTCTGTCTTTATCAGTGTTATGGAAATATAAATATGGACGACTAAGACGGAACCTTCGTTCTCAGAACGACCATATTTTCCTGTTGCATCCTTAGCAAGGTCATTTCTTTCCATTTTCTGTTCATTCTATCTTGCTTTTGGCTAATGTTTTGAGTTCAATTTTTATCTCTGATTCTCATTGTCAACAGGAACATCGAGTAGGTAAGTGACTAATATTGAGTGTGAATAAATAAGGATAAATCTAACTAACCCAAAGGATACATTTTCAAAAGAAAGGCAAGTCACTTTAAAGATCGTGTGGTTGGTCAATCATTAATAAATCGCGCACAAAGTTGGCAACCCTGTCCAACCGTGACGTCGGGTTTTCCTGCCCGCGAGGGCCATTTCACGGTTTCCTTCCGTTCCTTTTGCTTTCCCGAAGCCGGACGTTTCGTGCAGTCGGCACACCTTCGTGCCGAAACATTTTAACCTATCCATTTGGCATGTCGATGGCAATTACCAAGCGAGAAATAAGTCCCAAATGAATTGTTCGTATTGGTTTTTTATTAGAATAATTTAAAATTTATGTATCAAGAAAACTTAATCTTGATAGAAAGGTTCCAAAATCGAATCTGCATACCTTTGGAGCCTCTCTCTCGCCGCTTTCAAGTTTATTCAAAAATAAATCGAAAGATTTATCCATTCCACTTTGTTTCACGTTCATTATTTTTCTCCTTAATTCGAGACCCTTAGCTACACATCTATCCCGTCTTTGGGGAACGAGACTTTTTCGGGCTTAATTTTTTATCCGCCCGTCTCGCAACGTCCATCGCTTTTAACAACATACATTATTTATCAACAAAAACGTCATTAGAAATCTGGTACGGGATTGGTCAACTAGCCTAGCTTGACCCGGTCCTTTTCCCGGATACGCGCCCGTCTATTGGTTAGAAGTTGGAAAAGTTCGGAAAAGTGGGCGGACGCTTTTCCGCGATTTTCTTCGGCGTATCGTTCTAGTTTTCTCCACTTAGAGATGAGGTTTTTCCGAGAGGGAGAGACAGAGCTTCGATTTTTCCCTTTTTTCATTTTTATACATGTCGGAATTGTTGAGTACCTGCATGGAAAAGTCCAGAGCCCGGGCGGTTGATATCGGCGTGGCGATTTATTGCTCGGCAAGAGAGAGTCGTAAAAGATGGGAAAAAGCTTTCGGCTTGATTGGCTGTAAAGGGACACGAGTTTTATGGACCGAGAATAACAATTTTGTTTGTTCGAATTATAAAAACTAAAGTGGAGCATATTTTCGGTGCCAAAGTTTTACTTCGCAACTCCAATAGAATTTTGATTAATTTTTGTTGGTCATATTGAATATCTTTCAACTTCTCGAAGAACCTTTGGATATAAGGTTCTCCCAACTCCTTTTTAGGTTGCTTCTCAGTTTTCTCCAGTGTAGTCCTGCAGTTGGTTTGTCTCTTGGTCTAAGATCTGATCAGTATAATATGGTCTCCATTATATGAATTCTGAATCCCAATTGAGAATGTCTGGATCAGTGTAGTTGCGTGAATACATCCTCCATTTCCAGTGTTTGTTGCTGCTCTACCTGCCACCCCCAAAGAAGTAGCACTTATGAATGTTCCTAAGCTGAAAGCGGTTGGTGCAATAACTAGTGTAGGCTTTGGAGCCAAAAGATGTCAAAGAAGGCTATCAACAGGCAACCTTTACTGCAGGCTAGGGCAGATGTTATAACTCCTAAGTTTGCCTTCAACAAACCCTACGCTATCCTTACCAATTTTGATGAGTTCACCATTGAGGGTGCAATCAGAATCTTCTAAGTCTTCTCACTTGAGCTTGAAGCTCGAACTTAAGTGACCTGATAAACATAACCAAACTCACCGGCATATCTATTGCCGCTAAAAATATAGTCTGCAGAAACATCGAGGAGAAGCCTTATCAAACCTAAAACAGCCACAAATTTATTACGGGGTCAGTACTAGAATTTCACAACTCACTGGCAGTTGCCGCCCAAAACTGGATTTCTATCAGGTGGATCAAGGGGCACGTGCAGTGTCGTGGTATTAAATCAGCAGACAGACTGACAAAGGCAGCTTTTAGCTTGGGACCTGCGTCTGTCCGATCTGCCTTTTGTCACTCTGACTCAGATGATCGAAAAAAAGATCACCCTTGAAAACTTCACGTATGACATGAGACTACTATCTGTCAACTAACTAGGAAGCTGCTCAGTTACCCCTGAGCTACCCTAACGAAGTTACAGCAAGAACGTACCTGAAAAATCTTCGTTCCATTACAGGGTTTCTGACAAACCACTGCCAGCAGAGAAAACATATCCATTCAATGGGATTGAACGAGTCACCTCTCTACAAGGGTTGCGAACAGGAGGACAAAACCAGAAGAGCATCACTGCTTTCCCATTGCGATGCCACCTCGGTCCCGGACCTAAAGGAATCCATTCTGAGAGAGCGCAAGCATAATACGACTTTTCTGAAGGAAGCCCCTTTAGGCTACATCTTTCCTCTTCAAGCTACATACCCTCTACCAAATCCAGATCCAGATCACATTTCCTTGTTTGACTTTCTCCTAAAATGTGATGAGATTGGTGTCTTTTCTAGGTGTGGCAATTCTGTAGATGTTATGAATTATGTTTGTATTCTGAGTCAAATTAAGAGATGTGAGTCCAGTAGTCACTCCATCTTCTCCCCAAAGATTTTTTATTTTTCAGATCAAGACATCTGGATTTTAAATTCATTTTTCATTTTTTGATTGTTATTGATTCGTGACTCTACTGGATAAACTAATACCTTTATCCAGTCAGCTCCGAAATTCCTCTCCATGCACCTTTAATTGATGGAAGTCGAGCTTGACCCTCTTTTTCAACATATGTTTCAGGTCAAACTCAATCTCAATTTTATTTCAGCTCTTACAACTCTAAGGTCTGTTACATCTACAGGGTGAAACAAATTAATTTAAAAAAATACCCTAAGTATAGTAAGAAAGTTCTTTGCCAGTCGCTCGAACTGAGGCGCCTTTTTTTCTCTCCCTCCGGGGCGAAAGATAAGTTTTTTCTCCCAAACCAAAAAGGAATTTGTTGCAATTCGCGAAACATTTAAACACATTAACATCGCGCTGGAGGTTATTTATGCCGTCTAGTCCCCTCTTTTAACTTTGTTTATGAGCTTATTTACTCTTTCAGATTAGAGGGCCGGAGAGGGATTTAATGCGTTTGTCGGATTATTATTACCTTAAATTTTTTTTAGGCGCTTCTTGAAATTCACAATTTACTGTCTTGCATAAATAGAAAAAGATAGCTTAATATTAATAAATACCTACAAGTTAGAAAGTAATAAAAGATGATGCGCGCAACTAGTGAGTTGCAGTGTAGCCAGTTTGTATTGTTGCAGAACAAATGCACACAATACAAATCGAACAATATACCATTTAAAAGGTGATATAGTGTCAAGTGTTTTACAACGCCTTAAATCAGACAAAAGAATAGTTTAAAAAGTGTATGTTAACATCGCTTATACTTTTATAACCAAATCATATTGTTGCCTTTTTTTATCGATTTTCGTGAGCTCTTTTCTAATCAATAATATTGAAAAAAGACAAATAGTTGGTTAATACGCAGTTGAGTATAAAAAACACGAAACTCGTTTTCCTGCAGGGTTTTGCTTCTAAAACGGTCCCTTCTTCTGGCAGTGGTTGAGCAAGGAAGTCGATTTTGATTATTGTAATTTTTTCTTCAGATTTCTAGATTTTCCCTTGATAATTTTTCAATTTATTTCACCATCAGTGTATACTACCATATCACTGTTTAGTTTTTACCTGATTAATCTTATCTTATCTACTTTTGAAATATAAATATTATATTTAAATTTTTTTATCTAATTGTGTGCCTCCATTTTTGTGATTGGTGGTTCCACGTTTTTCTGAGGTAAGTCAATTCAGAGTTTTGGGCTAATAAATAGGTACTGCTGCTCTAGTTTTCGGAATTAATTGTTAGTGTGGGACTATTGGACCATTTGCTCTAAATAGACTCGGTGCAAACCAAATTTGTGTGTCAATCCCTATCAATTCTTTACTGAATCCGGGCAGAGGCCTATATAGCCATTTTTTGTTTGACTCCTTCAATTATCTTCTCGAGTAAGAAAGCTCAGGAAGACTGAAATTTTGAAATAGAAATCCGGACAGGTCAGAAATTCATTTAAAAAGGTTTTATTCACAGCATCTCATGAATTTTGACAATAGGGTACTTGCATGGAAAATTAAATTGATTATTGTTTATTGCAAACTGTAGAAAATCGAGAAAAAATAGTTACTTTTTTTTAATTTCACCCAAATATGATTATTCCGGAAGTTATACAAATATTAAGTTTTTTATATATAGATATACTGAGCATGTGCGACGTCACAACTCACAACGTATTATACCTAAGTTGTGACGTCGGAAGGACATTTCAAAGCGTTGTATCTCCGTCAATTTTTGACTAACAAGAAAAAGAAAAAACACGTGTTGACTTATTTTTCATGGACTATCGAAATCAGCAATAAAAAAAATTTGATTCAAGGGGCCTATTCCGGGATTTAATTGGTTTCATCCTCAGCTTTATCTTGTAGTACCTATAGTAGGTACTTACCTTAATTAAAAGGAAAATTTGCCTATTTGGGGAAAATCTAGACACTTTTTTATTTATTTTTCCTAATTTAAAAAAAAAAAATCCTGTTTATTGCTACTGCCAGAAAAGCAGCATCCTGCTCACTTATAACGAGCATTTTAATTTAATCTTGCTGTATTTACCTATTTATTTAATTGTTTTTTTTTTTATCAAAATATTTTTCCAATTTCCAATTTCCAATATATTACTAATACTTACCTGATTCTGTTGGAAAGGAGTGTCTCCGCAACAATAGTTTCATAATAAACTAATTTCAATTTAAATCTTCTTTGCAAGACACTCGCTTTTCAACAGAATTCAGGGATTTATTATTCCAAATCTCGGTAAACCTGATACTGCCTTATTCTTTTCTGGGTAGCTTCTCTACATTAAAGATCAATATTTGGAGTCTGGATTAGCTGGAGTGACGTCACATCAGCAATCTATCCTCTTTCCTGGATACAGGACACAACATCTATTGAAGATCTCCGGAAGGAAGGGTAATAATTGTAGTTATTTGTAACAACTTCCAATCAAGTTGGTCAATGGCAATGCATTTACAACAACTCTCAAAATTCAGGCACATTCTAAAATCAACCAAATTATTTTGTTTGAATAATTGAAAATCGAGAAATATTGAAATTTCTTCTCCCAATCAAATCAAATAACAACAATGATAATTCGACAGTGGCAACAATGTAGCCATTGTGTTGGCCATCCTTTTTCAATTGACGACATTAAGAGGAAACAGATGGACTTTTGGGCAGAAGTTCTTATCAAATAGGCCATGGATTTACACTAGTTAAATATTTTTTTATTCGCTTAAAAATGCCTAATAGGTGTAAAGAAAACTTTCTCCTGACAAATGACAAATGACACATGGCATTTGGCCCAAATTTATCATGTACATTTAAGTGTCATTAAATCCACACCAAATTTAATATCGTTGCTTGAGTAAGTTGTGACGTTTTAAAGTCGGAGTTGTTGTTGTTGCTACAATAAATCTGCCCTTTTGGTCTACGTTATCATTGATGTCAATGTCATAAGCTTCAAACCCAACAAACACAATTACATACCAAAGACGTACATAAGGTGTAACGTTATGACATACTGTACGTTCGTAAGACGTCGATTTTAGAGCCAAGTACGTCTTGAAGACGTAATGGGCAAGTCGTATGTCACCTCCATAATACATCTTAAAGACGTACAACTTAGAGCCATAAAGAACGTCCATAATACTTCTTGAAGACCTAATTAAGTACATATTGCAAACCAAATAAAAAAGGAATTTTTTAGTCAAATCGTTTATTATTTATTCGCTATTAGCTTACTAAACCTGGAATAACAACAAAAGAAAAACATTAATTCAAAAGTATTGCAACTATACCTACATAAATAAAGCATAACCTAAAAGAACTGTAACAACATTCTGTTAAGGATTGATTGGGTTGGGACTCTGGTAAACTAATTAGCACAACACTGTTTCACTGAACTGACTTAACTTATATTGACACAAAAAAAGCCCTATTTTTGCACTAAATATTGTTTATAAAATCCCCTAAAAGTAATTAGCTGTTGCATTTTTGGTTTTTAGCATCTATAAATGATCCTTAACAATACGGCATCGATAGTTTGCTGTCAAATTTTATGTTACGAAAAAATTTATCTGCCCTGGCCTATTTATTTATTATTGAAATTGGGAATATTCTGTCTATAACAACCTTAGAGCAGGTCTACAGTAGAACTAATTTTTAACCTCCTGTTCTGGAAACATCCATCTAACATCACAATAACACATAAACTTTTTTGCTTATCTCACTTCTGAATTTGTAGGGATGGGTTTAATTAGCTAAATTGTTGCTGTATTTTCGGGGATAATACCACGAGAGCTTTAAAATTACCGATAATTTTTCACGATTGCGTGTTTTCTATAATTTCATGAGTCCGTAGGACGAGTGAAATTTGCAGAGAATACACGCATGAGTGAAAAATTATCTGGTTCATTTTAAAGCTCAAGTGGTATTTAGAGGATTATTTCACGTATGAGAATGCAAAACATATGGAAATAAATATGTATTAAACGATTTGAACATCTTAACAATCAATACAAATAAATGGTTGCTATCAGGAACCGTTTGTTTGTATCAAGAATTAGCATGACAAACCATGTATACAATAACATGGGAGAATTATCGCTGTAATTCTCTCTAGTTAAACAAATGGAAAAGAGAATTTTCGCTAAAATTCTGAAAATCGTCACTTGTCTTATGGGATTCCTAACACATGAGTGGAATAATCTTTATTAAATAATTTTCACATAAATTTTGCACAAATTTTCTAACAGGCTTCTAACCTAACGTGTCGTTCGCCACCTCACCATAAGACATAAAGACATAACGACATAACCTCAATCTCGGAACAAGGATATTACACCTCTCTTTCGCTAACTACCCTAACATCTACGTCATCATTTATCAAATTTCAAATTGACCATAAATGAGAGCGAAATTCAAAGAAACTCTGTTTTTTTTTTTTAATATAATTCTCCAAATCAAAAATTTAGTAACTATGTTGGCAAAACAAGCCTTTTCTACATAAAAAATTTGAAAGCATTGACAATTTCACATTGTATTGCCAACATAATGTCATTTTGACTTTTATCTTTTAAAAAAAAACAGACTTTATTCAAATTTAAATTCCTACAGATCTGTTTGTATTTTACACTTTAAACATAAAACCAAAATGGTGGACGTAACTGTACGTAATATGGATGTTTAATATGTACCTACATAAAAGGTACAAAAGTGTACGTCTTATGTACGTTCTGAATAGGTCATATGACGTACGGACGTGAATATGACATAAAATGGACGTTTTAAGTATGTAGTGTGTTTGCTGGGAAATGACAAATCAAAACCCTTTTTTCAATTGATAACATTAAACAGAGACAGTGAAAAATTGGCAACCTTCGACCTTGGGAATGTATTGTTTTGTTTATCTTCGTAGACCACAAGGAGAATACACACTCTAAAGGCCAGTTTCACAAACAGTGGTAACCCAACAGTAAACACAATTAAGACTCTGGTAACCTACAATATATATGTTTCATAATGTGTGGATTAGCCAAAACCATTGCTAATCGCCGCCATATTGGTGTCACCATTTCCGACGTCATAACTAAGTCGTCAGGGTTGCGTTTAGAAATAGCACTCTGCGGTTTTTACCGGGTTTGACGACCGGTGTGAAATTAGCCTCTAAAGATAGCCTCCAAAACTTCCGGAAACTGCCGAACGGTCAGTGGCGTCGGAAATATAAGACAATACAATAACCCTAAATCTGCTCGTACTGACAGGGTCATATTTTCAGGAAAAATTGGGACAAGCATTTACTATTTTTTCACCCTAACACCAGATTCCGATAGGCCGTCAGAGGGTGTCAAAATAGGGGTGGAAATAAAAAAATTATATCTCAAAATCTGCTCGTGCTGACAGATTCATATTTTCAGGACAAATTATGACAAGCATTTGCTATTTTTTCGCCCTAACACCAGATCCCGATAGGCCGTTAGAGGGTGTCAAAATAGGGGTGGAAATTAAAAAAAATCATATCTCAAAATCTGCTCGTGCTGACAGATTCATATTTTCAGGACAAATTATGACAAGCATTTGCTATTTTTTCACCCTAACACCAGATCCCGATAGGCCGTCAGAGGGTGTCAAAATAGGGGTGGAAATAAAAAAAAAAATATCTCAAAATCTGCTCGTGCTGACAGATTTATATTTTCAGGTCGAATTATGACAAGCATTTGCTATTTTTTCACCCTAACACCAGATCCCGATAGGCCGTTAGAGGGTGTCAAAATAGGGGTAGAAATTTAAAAAAATCATATCTCAAAATCTGCTCGTGCTGACAGATTCATATTTCCAGGACGAACTATGACAAGCATTTGCTATTTTTCCGCCCTAACACCAGATCCCGATAGGCAGTCAGAGGGTGTCAAAATAGGGGTAGAAATTTAAAAAAATCATATCTCAAAATCTGCTCGTGCTGACAGATTCATATTTTCAGGTCGAATTATGAAAAGCATTTGCTATTTTTTCACCCTAACACCAGATCCCGATAGTCCGTCAGAGGGTGTCAAAATAGGGGTAGAAATTAAAAAAAATCATATCTCAAAATCTGCTCGTGCTGACAGATTCATATTTCCAGGACGAACTAAGACAAGCATTTGCTATTTTTTCACCCTAACACCAGATCCCGATAGGCCGTCAGAGGGTGTCAAAATAGGGGTAGAAATTTAAAAAAATCATATCTCAAAATCTGCTCGTGCTGACAGATTCATATTTCCAGGACGAACTATGACAAGCATTTGCTATTTTTTCGCCCTAACACCAGATCCCGATAGTCCGTCAGAGGGTGTCAAAATAGGGGTAGAAATTTAAAAAAATCATATCTCAAAATCTGCTCGTGCTGACAGATTCATATTTTCAGGTCAAATTATGAAAAGCATTTGCTATTTTTTCACCCTAACACCAGATCCCGATAGGCCGTTAGAGGGTGTCAAAATAGGGGTGGAAATTAAAAAAAATCATATCTCAAAATCTGCTCGTGCTGACAGATTCATATTTTCAGGACAAATTATGACAAGCATTTGCTATTTTTTCACCCTAACACCAGATCCCGATAGGCCGTCAGAGGGTGTCAAAATAGGGGTGGAAATAAAAAAAAATATATCTCAAAATCTGCTCGTGCTGACAGATTCATATTTTCAGGTCGAATTATGACAAGCATTTGCTATTTTTTCACCCTAACACCAGATCCCGATAGGCCGTCAGAGGGTGTCAAAATAGGGGTGGAAATAAAAAAAAAATATCTCAAAATCTGCTCGTGCTGACAGATTCATATTTTCAGGTCGAATTATGACAAGCATTTGCTATTTTTTCACCCTAACACCAGATCCCGATAGGCCGTCAGAGGGTGTCAAAATAGGGGTAGAAATTTAAAAAAATCATATCTCAAAATCTGCTCGTGCTGACAGATTCATATTTTCAGGACAAATTATGACAAGCATTTGCTATTTTTTCACCCTAACACCAGATCCCGATAGGCCGTCAGAGGGTGTCAAAATAGGGGTAGAAATTTAAAAAAATCATATCTCAAAATCTGCTCGTGCTGACAGATTCATATTTTCAGGACAAATTATGACAAGCATTTGCCATTTTTTCACCCTAACACCAGATCCCGATAGGCCGTCAGAGGGTGTCAAAATAGGGGTGGAAATAAAAAAAAAAATATCTCAAAATCTGCTCGTGCTGACAGATTCATATTTTCAGGTCGAATTATGACAAGCATTTGCTATTTTTTCACCCTAACACCAGATCCCGATAGGCCGTCAGAGGGTGTCAAAATAGGGGTGGAAATTAAAAAAAATCATATCTCAAAATCTGCTCGTGCTGACAGATTCATATTTTCAGGACAAATTATGACAAGCATTTGCTATTTTTTCGCCCTAACAGCAGATCCCGATAGGCCGTCAGAGGGTGTCAAAATAGGGGTGGAAATTAAAAAAAATCATATCTCAAAATCTGCTCGTGCTGACAGATTCATATTTTCAGGACAAATTATGACAAGCATTTGCTATTTTTTCAACCTAACACCAGATCCCGATAGGCCGTCAGAGGGTGTCAAAATAGGGGTGGAAATAAAATAACAAATCCTTATCATAATTTGTCCTGAAAATATGAATCTGTCAGCACGAGCAGATTTTGAGATATAATTTTTTTATTTCTACCCCTATTTTGACACCCTCTGACGGCCTATCGGGATCTGGTGTTAGGGTGAAAAATAGCAAATGCTTGTCATAATTTGTCCTGAAAATATGAATCTGTCAGCACGAGCAGATTTTGAGATATGATTTTTTTTTAAATGTCCACCCCTATTTTGACACCCTCTGACGGCCTATCGGGATTTGGCGTAATGGTGAAAAAATACCAACTGCTTGTCATAATTTGACCTGAAAATATGAATCTGTCAGCACGAGCAGATTTCGAGATATGAGTTTTTTGATATCTTCACCCCTACTTTGACACCCTCTGACGGCCTATCGGGATCTGATGTTAGGGTGCAAAAATACAAAATGCTTGTCGTAATTTATCCTGCAACTATAAATCTGTGAGCACGAGCATATTTTGAGATATGATTTTCTTGATATCTTCAACCCTATTTTGACACCCTCTGATCTGGTGTTAGGGTGAAAAAATAGCAAATGCTTGTCATAATTCGACCTGAAAATATGAATCTGTCAGCACGAGCAGAATTTGAGATATGATTTTTTTATTTCCACCCCTATTTTGACACCCTCTGACGGCCTATCGGAATCTGGTGTTAGGGTGAAAAAATAGTAAATTCTTGTCCCAATTTTTCCTGAAAATATGACCCTGTCAGTACGAGCAGATTTAAGGTTATTGTATTGTCTTATATTTCCGACGCCACTGGCCGTTCGGCAGTTTCCGGAAGTTTTGGAGGCTATCTTTAGAGGCTAATTTCACACCGGTTCGGGGCTTTCAGATTTAGCCTCCTTCTTCTTGTGGACGGGACAAGGATTGTTTTGTTTGCGTTTAGGGATAATCCTTCGCCTTCGCTCCAATTTTTAACGATGTTTAGGGCACTTTGCATTCGGCTTGTCACTACGCCTTCATGTTTGCCCTTGATTACAATGGCTAGGTCATCTGCGTAGCCTATGACCTGGTATCCAGCACTACTCAGTCTGGTAAGAATTTTGTCTACCACCAGTGTCCATAGTAGTGGAGAAAGAACGCCCCCTTGAGGACACCCTCTGACCGTGGTAGCGATAGCTGATGCTCCGTTTATTTCAGCCGTAACGTGACGGTGTTTCAGCATCGACTCTATCCATTTTACAATTGGGACTTCAACATCCCATTCTTGTAATGCTCTGGCGATTGATTGATGTGAGGTGTTGTCCAAGGCACCCTCTATGTCGATGAAAGCTGTGAGAGCGATCTCTTCGCACTCGATTGTCTTTTCAATGTCTTTAACAAGGCAGTGTGAAGCACTTATTATTGTGGATTTGCCTGGCTGATAAGCAAATTGCTTCGAGTAGAGCGGTCTTCTCAATAGAGTTTCGCTTGTGATGTACTGGTCGATTGCTTTCTCCATTGTCTTGAGGAGAAAGGAGGTTAGGCTAATGGGACGATATGATTTTGGTTCGTCCTCGGGTCGGCGACCCGTTTTTGGTATGAATATCACATTAGCTTCCCTCCAAGATAGCGGTATGTGCCCTAGGAGCAGGCTTGCCTTAAAGAGTTTTTGTAGGTGTACCTTTAAGTACTCGTAGCCTTTTTGCAGTTGTGCGGGAAAAATCCCGTCTTTGCCTGGAGATTTGTAGGGTCTGAAGCTATCGATCGCCCATTTTATTCTGTTCATTGTGAAGATTTTCCCAGCCAGCCTTTTGCTCCTGCGTTAGGGCTTTGTGGCCCTTCGATAGGCGGAGTGACTGGTTCAGGGCTTCAACGATTACCGAACCTGGAAAGTGAGTTTGTAATAGTACCTCTATATAGACTTTCTATATGATCGGTAAAGTGTTCTCCGTTTGGCTTTTTAAGCAGACCAATTCCGTTTGAGGGTTTTTTTGGAGCAACTTTTTGGAGACGTTGAGCTGGGGCTAATTCGTCTATCCCCTCGCAGAATTGTCTTCATGATTTCCTTTTTGATTTTCCTAATTCACGGTTGTACTTGTCTAGGGCTGTTCTATAGTCTGCCCAGTTGCCGTTTGTTTTTGCCTTGTTGAACAGTTTTCTGGCATCTTGTTTCAGACATCTCAGCTGCCCGTTCCACCAAGGCACATTTCTGTGGACTGCCTTCTGTTTTACGGGACAACTGTTCTCATAGGAATCTTGTATTGCATCTGTTAGATTGTCAGATGATGCCTCTAGCTCTTCTATTGTATTTATGTCAAAAGGGAGTTTATCTAGACGCAGGCAGAGACCCTCCACATAGGATACCCAGTTGGTGAGTTTTGGGATTCTCGTCTGTATTGAGTGATTCATTACTGCCTCTAAGTCGAACCTTATTGCTTGATAGTCCGACAGGGAGGGTTCATTTGACACAAGCCAGTTGGTTATTGTGTTAGATGTAAATGTGTCAGCGAGAGTCACGTCTAAGACCTCTTGTCTGTCGGCGTTAATGAAAGTGGGTTTGTTACCTTTGTTGATAATGTCTATGTTGTTAGAGTTCAAATATTCAAAAAGATACTCACCCCTTACGTTTGTATCGGTGCTTCCCCATCCTACCTGGTGATGGGCGTTGGCGTCTGCCCCGATAATGTAGTGTCTGTTTCTCGCTTTGCACCACGTGATGAGTCATTGGACGATCTCTGGCGGTGCTGAGTTTTCATCACCTGGAAAGTAGGCTGAGGCTATGAGAATATGCCTTGAGCCCCCTTCCGTTGGCACTTCTACTGAAGCAGCTGCCAAGTCTTGTGTGATGACGTCTGGAACAGGTAAGAATTTTAAATTTTTGTCAAGCAGCAGTGCTTCTCTTGGTCTTTTGTGGTTAATGTAGATTAACTTACATGATTTAATATTTAGGCTTTTTATAGAGCCTCCATTGACCCAGGGCTCTTGAAGTAGCCCTACGTTGATTTTTTGTCCAAACATTCTTCTTCTAAGCTCACTAGTGGCAGCTTTTGAGTGTTGAAGATTTATTTGAATGCATTTGATGCTTGGTGAGTTGCTTCTCTTTGGTTGCTTGGAGGAAGCCATTAGAGTTGCACTCACTTTTCGGACCCCACCTAGGCACTTTCATCTTAATGGCTCATTGAGTCTTTAGACGTGCCTGCCCTTGGTTCGGCGCCGCTTTTCTTTGGGGAGCTTGGTTGCTCCACAGCTGTTGTGCTCCGGCTGCTTTGCGGTCTTATAGTCGTATGACCGAACTTGTAGCTTACCGCGTAGCCTCCGGATTTGAGTTTTTCTGCGGATGCACTGTCCACAGAAAGGGTTAATGTGACCAGGTGGCCCTCGGCGTTACGTCGTATGACTCGCCAATTTTTGACGTTTAGGTACCTTAGGTACCTATATACTAAAAAACTGTTAACTCAAGGGGAACAACTATAGCCAAGCAGAAAATTACAGATCCATAACTTTATCTGAACACACTGTATAAATATCCAATAACAACACTTTCCAACGACAATTTAAAAACCTATAGTGCCTGAAATTTACAAAAAATGAAATTTTTTATTAAGGTCTGTTCCAAAAACTGTCCCAAGAATGGTTTCAGAGCCACTCTGTATACGAATTTTTTGGTTTTGCGCAGAATCTTGACGGTACATTGTACGGTTTTCTGCTTTCATGGAACAAAGCTAAAACTTTTGAAAAAAATTTAATACTAATTCGGCCCTATATTGTTACTAACTAGAAAATTGGGATTTACATTTACCGTCGGGTCGGTTGGGGGTACTGTATTACGTAATAGTTTTTTTGCCCCACTCACTTATTCATATTTATATTTATTACTTTATCTGTTTATATTTTTTTTTGGGGGGGTTTTTGTAGGACAAGGGATTTACGATTTACATTATTTAGATTAGTCAGTCGAGTACGGAACGTTGGAGATCAAGTACCGCAAAGTCGCGTCCGAGAATTATGGATTTTCTTCTCAAACAAGTTAGGATTTTCCGACTATTGTGTTGTGTGCCCATAGTGTAGGCACCAATTAACTTCTGGATTTTGGTAAGTACCTCAAAAATTATTTTTTTGGTAATTGAGATTTACTGAATCTTGAATAAACAACCCTTGATTTTTTTAATGTCTGTAGCAATCCAGAACTTTCTTAATTTATGTTTTTTTTTTCAATTTAAATTATGATTCATTTGATTCTCTATAACTATGGGCAACTAGTAAATTATACAGGGTTTCCAACAAAAATGAGTTTTCCAGAAAATCTTTCGCACATATTTTCATCATAATTTTTTTTTTTTGATTTGGCTTTCCAAAATTGCGTTGGTGAAGAAAGTATAGATGAGCTTGTGTGAGGGTTGAATAATCCAGGGATGTAGATTGTTGTGAGATTGAATGCTGGGTTCTGGATATGTAGAATGTAGGTTTTTTTACTGTCTCATTTGACTATCGATAGACTATGATAAAATGCTGGAGTGTCCCAAAAAAAAATATTGTTTTTGCCCAATTTTCAATTGAATGGCCACTTTACTACCACTAGCAATAACCCAACTAACCCAACACAACTAACCCATATTAACACACCTTGGGGTAATTGCTATTGGCAGTCCACTATAAACATTTTCAGCTATTTCCAAAATGATACAAACATCTTACACAATAATACTCTATAGCTGATTGCTATAAAGATAGTATAGCTATCTAGTTATGTGGCTATATTTTTCAAAAAGGCAATTTGAAAGTTTTCAATTTTTTTGAGACATTCATCATGGAGGTTTTGGGTGCACTTTTGGAAAGCCAGTCATTAACGTACAATGATTTTTGTATTTTTTGGCCCTAAAATTTTTTTATTATCCGACATTGTTTCACAAAATGGCCCATAAC
Source organism: Ceutorhynchus assimilis (assembly GCA_917834065.1). Classification (NCBI taxonomy): domain Eukaryota; kingdom Metazoa; phylum Arthropoda; class Insecta; order Coleoptera; family Curculionidae; genus Ceutorhynchus; species Ceutorhynchus assimilis. The sequence goes on from OU892281.1 coordinate 16,431,519, forward strand.
TCAATCAATATTTTACAAATTCTAATGCATATTTATACATTCTTAATCAGAATTCGATTCTCTTTAAGATAAAACAATATTGAATCATTTATCTGAAATAGTTTCCGAGATCTTGAGCCTCAAAATTGGAACTTTGTCTTAAATTTTGGAAAAACCTCGAAAGCCGATTATCTCGAAAACGAAGCCCTTGGGCTCGGTGTCTCAAATAACCTTTTTTGAAGCCCCAATCAAGATCTAAAAGTAGGCGATTTCGTGCCGATAGCTTGTCTGGTTCCCAAAATACGGCCCATTGAAATATTTGAAAATGAAATTTCCTTGGAAAAATTGGATAAGTATCTGATTTTTCCAAATTTTTCAATTTTTGACTTCACGAATCGAAAAAGGGGATCAAATTTAGTGGAAAAGCGTTTTCGTGATTTTTCTTTTTGAGGTTTTAATGCCTGTGAAAAATTAAAAATGATGTTAGCCTTTTTTGACCCAAAAAATTTTGATTATCCGACATTGCTTGACAAAATCGCTCATTTCTCCACTAATATTTCAGAAATTTTAATGGAAATTTATGTATTCTTAATCAGAATCAAAAATGCTTTTTAAGATGAAACAAAATTGAATCCTGTATCTCAAATAGTTTTCGAGATATTGACCCTCAAAGTTGACCTTTGTCTTAAATTTTGGAAAACCTTCAAAGCCGATTATCTCGAAAACGAAGCCCTTGGGCTCGGTGTCTCAAATAGCCTTTTTTGAAGCCCCAATCAAGATCAACAAGTAGGCAAAATTTCGTGCCGATAGCTTGTCTGGTTCCCAAAATACGGTCAATTGAAATATTTGAAAATGAAATTTCCTTGCATACTCCTTGGAAAAATTGGAATTTTGATTCTTCTAAATTTTTCAATTTTTGACTTTAAGAATCGAAAGAGGGGATCAAATTTAGTGGAAAAGCAATTTCGTGATTTTTCTTTTTGAGGTTTTAGGGCCTATAAAAAATTAAAATCTAGATTGTATATGCCAGACAGGGATTTTTCCATTTAGGCCATGTCGGACATATACAGGGTGACAATTTGAAAAGTAGAAGTGTAGTTGCCTTTTTGGCTGAGCAACTACCATTTATGGTGGAAGGAAGGGGAGGGTTCATTTATTTACAGAAAAAACTAGTTACAATTTGGTTAATTACAATATTTACACTATCAAAATGAGCCTGAAGCCTTTATTTACAGTTATGGGGTTTTATTTACATAATACATATCTGATGCATAATAAGTATATAGTGGGTACCGTACTGGGTTCCTACATAAAAATAGTTGTTTTGCACTAAGTAGTTTTGGCCACTGGAATAATGATCATTCTCAAAAGGTTTTTCATCATATTTACGTAACAATCTGAAATTGGTGTTTTGTGCATTTCAGAAAGTAAAGGGCCCCATGCACGTATCGATTCATGTTTCAAGTATCGGTATTTTGATACAAATCTCATTGTGTATCAGTGAATTAATTTATCGTGGTACAAAATTGCCAGTTGACTGAGTGTTAGTTAATCCCTCGGTTAAGCCTCTGGAAAATTATTCCAGGCTTTTACTCACATTCTGACTTCTATATTAGATATACCAGGTGTCCCACTAAGGACGGCCAGGTACGATAATATGGAAACCATAGACCTTACGGCTCCGGGATTTTTTTCTTCACTAAATCGGCTAAGAGAAATAGATGGAAATTATTTTCAAGTTTCTAGGATGACCGCTAGGGGGCGCAATTACGATGATATAGCTAAAAATTCAACTTTTCTCAAGAAATCGCTATATTAAGATACTGTTTTAACAACAGAAATCAAAAGTTCATTAATTTTTGCGCCAATTTGGTTATATGGCTTTTTTTCGTATCTTCAGTAATAAGGGTGGGAGAAGCTGGTGAAAAATTTTTTTTAGAAATTGCTGTATCTTCCATACCCCTCATTCAAACTCATTCAATTTGGGTTTATTTGGAAGAGAATTTCAATGTTATTAAGAACACCACTTTGTTCGAGGTCGATAGTTCCCACCGCGTTTTCTAGAGGGCGCTGTTTATTCAAGATCCAGTTTTTTCTAATTTTCATGAAAAATCCAAATGGCAAAATATTATTTTTGTATTGCTGTGCTTAAAGAGCAAAAAATATCTACATTTTGGCGCAAACCGCCAATTCAATATCTGCATTCGTTTTCAAGTTACGTAAGGTCTATGGTCTCCATAATATCGTACCTGGCCGACCTTAGTGGGACACCCTGTATATTTCTTTGAAGTCTTCAATCAAGTGCCTGCTCTAGCGACAAGTTTGTTCTGGTGTCTATACAAGACAAGTAGAGTGTGTCTTGTTTTTGCAATCACTGATTTTTTGACATTTGTCCCTTTTGTGAATTGCAAAGTTTCTACAAAATTTATTATTATTAAAGTTATCATTATTTGTGAATAAGTGTGTTTTTGTTCTTACAAGAAATTGGCCCTATATGGATAAATCCTGACTGTTCAGGTGTGGCATTTAACGGTTATGTTGCCATTATTGGCTATAATGGATGAAGAGGAAAAATGAAAACTATCTTGTTTCTACAACATATGGATCTCAGATACATATCGCGAAACATGAATAGGGCCCTGTTGGAACGAATTTCAAAGTAATTTTGAATTGATTTTCATTTCTTTCCAAATAATTATTTTTGATTGAGCTGTCATGTCTTGAAGGAACTGAACGTGATAATGCGTTCCAGAATCAGCGCGAACTCATCGCGGAACAACGGCAGTAGAAGTCGGACCAGAAAAAACAATTAAAATTTTGTTGAATAGTTGCTTAGAGATTCAAAAGCTAGAGAGGTTATGCCTTTTGTCTTTGAAGCTTCATTTTTTTCATTTTTCTACGTTCACGGGCTCCAGCTTTGAAGCTACGTCAGCTTAACTTTTTCTTTTACCTATACAATTAAATATTCAATATACTACGGTGTGATTTACAGTCTTTTTCAAGTTCAATTATTCGCAATGTCCGAAAGCATGCTTCAATTAGTGCTTTAACCGGAAAAGCGGTATGTTGGTACTAGCTCGTGTCTCAACAGGCTCTTTGATAGAAGGATTTACTTATCTCAATATTATTATACCTACCTATATTCATCCCTAGTTAAACATAATATTTGGTATTAGACTTAAAACATTTTGCTGTAAATGTTTTTAATAACAATAATTGAAGTTGCGTTTCACTGGATTATCCAGAGCAACAAAATAACGATTTGATTATTGTTTTTTGATAATTGGTGTCCCTTGGGGAGGCCGTCCACCATAATAGGTTAGGATCCCATTTGTTGCACGATTATACTATACATGGTAAGTGTAGCAGTGGGGCACAACCGAATACCGGCGAGAAATGGTGGAATTATAATTTGGTTGCGTGTCAGCTGCGCAACGTGAATATTCAGCCAATAATGGGGCTTTAATAGAATAGCTTAATGCTCTTCAAGTTTGCCGCAGGTAGATGAAGAGTCAAGTGATCATTTTCTATATATTGAAACTGAAATGAAATGGTCACGCCTTCAAAGAAGGTATCACACGGGGTAGTTTCTCATTTTAGAAAAATCATTAGGGGGGCAAGCCTCCAAATAACAGGAGGGGTTATATTGGAAATAGGATATTACTGTCATTTCCATAGTCACGAATTTTCACTATATTTCCGTATAGTGAATCACTGATACTTCGATATTCTTTGACAGAGTCCAATTAGGAATGAATTTCTATCTTTGACAGCTTTTGAATAATAATGAATTTGTATCAAATAGAAGGCAGTACCTTATAAAATCATACACCAGTTTAGGAAATTCCACCCCCAGATTAAAGAAAAGACATAGTGTAATTGTTTATTTATTTATTATACCTGATCATCCTCTCTCTAAGTGACCATCATCAAGTAAGGGTGTTTGGGGCGAAATTACCTGTTATACCTGAGCGGCAAAAGTAGACCTTTTGAAACTCATAGTCATTGGGGCGAATTTACCGGTACTCTTAATCCAACAGGTTACATATTTAAAATATTCCTAATAGTATTTTTTGTCTAATAAGAAATATTCCTGATTGCTATTTTTCAAATTGTCACCCTGTATATGCTTGACGTACACTTAAGCGTACTAGGCAGTGTCAAACATAGCTGCCCGACGATACGTAAAGTATATTTCCTAATAGGATTTTAAAACATTTGGGCAAATTTGGCTATTTACTATGTTTCTTTTGACATTTTTGAACATTGTATTATACCTAGCTTTTCCAAAGAGGTCAATGGTAATATAATAATCAATCATTTCAGCCTACTCTTTGATAAAAATTAAGAGAAAAACACACGTGGCCCTGTGGGTATATTTTCTCAATATACACGTGACATACAATGTGTTAAAGGAATTATGAGAATTGGGTGGAAAAATCCTGAACACTCTTTATCTCAAGATTTGTTTGTAAAAATCTGAAACTTTGTATTGACATATGTTCGTTATGTTTATGTGAGCATTTTATTTATATTTATTTAAAAAAAAAAACGTAACTTTCAAATGCAGGATTATGATGCCTCAACTTGTGATTAGGTATATAGGGTGGTCCACTATAAATTGAATGTTTTCCAAGTTATTTTGTTTTATAATACCTTAATTGGTTCTAATGTCCTCTTTAGTGTTGTTAAATTCAGACTCACTTGATGTTTCATGTTACTTACTCTACAAACAATTTTTTCACTCAAAAACTGAAGTGAGTGTAGAGTTAAAACTTTGAGGACTTTTTTCTAAAGATTCAATGTAAAAAATACTAAAAACTCAAAGGGATTGAATTGAGTTATTAATAATGGAGTTATGATTTTTTTTAAATAATGTTTTGTAAAGTAATACTCTACAAACAATTTTTTCACTCAAAAACTGAAGTGAGTGGAAAGTTGAAATTTTGGGGGCTTTTTCCTGAGGGTTCAATGTAAAAAATACTAAAAACTCAAAGGGATTGAATTGAGCTATTAATAATGGAGTTATGACTTTTTTTAAATAATGTTGTTTTGTAAAGTAATACTCTACAAACAATTTTTTCACTCAAAAACTGAAGTGAGTGGAAAGTTGAAATTTTGAGGACTTTTTCCTAAAGGTTCAATGTAAAAAATACTAAAAACTCAAAGGGATTGAATTGAGTTATTAATAATGGAGTTATGACTTTTTTTAAAAAATGTTGTTTTGTAAAGTAATACTCTACAAACAATATTTTCACTCAAAAACTGAAGTGAGTGGAAAGTTGAAATTTTGAGGACTTTTTCCTAAGGGTTCAATGTAAAAAATACTAAAAACTCAAAGGGATTGAATTGAGTTATTATTAATGGAGTTATGACTTTGATTCAATGTAAAAAATACTAAAAACTCAAAGGGATTGAATCGAGTTATAATTAATGGAGTTATGACTTTTTTTAAATAATGTTGTTTTGTAAAGTAATACTCTACAATTTTTTCACTCAAAAACTGAAGTGAGTGGAAAGTTGAAATTTTGAGGACTTTTACCTGAAGGTTCAATGTAAAAAATACTAAAAACTCAAAGGAATTGAATTGAGTTATCATAAATGGAGTTATGACTTTGATTCAATGTAAAAAATACTAAAAACTCAAAGGGATTGAATTGAGTTATTATTAATGGAGTTATGACTTTGATTCAATGTAAAAAATACTAAAAACTCAAAGGGATTGAATTGAGTTATTAATAATGGAGTTCTGACTTTGATTCAATGTAAAAAAAACTAAAAACTCAAAGGGATTGAATCGAGTTATAATTAATGGAGTTATGACTTTTTTTAAATAATGTTCTTTTGTAAAGTAATACTCTACAATTTTTTCACTCAAAAACTGAAGTGAGTGGAAAGTTGAAATTTTGAGGACTTTTACCTGAAGGTTCAATGTAAAAAATACTAAAAACTCAAAGGAATTGAATTGAGTTATCATAAATGGAGTTATGACTTTGATTCAATGTAAAAAATACTAAAAACTCAAAGGGATTGAATTGAGTTATTATTAATGGAGTTATGACTTTGATTCAATGTAAAAAATACTAAAAACTCAAAGGGATTGAATTGAGTTATTAATAATGGAGTTCTGACTTTTTTTAAATAATTTTGTTTTGTAAAGTAATACTCTACAAAAATTTTTTCACTCAAAAACTGAAGTGAGTGGAAAGTTGAAGTTTTGAGAACTTTTTCCTAAAGGTTCAATGTAAAAAATACTAAAAACTCAAAGGGATTGAATTGAGTTATTAATAATGGAGTTATGACTTTGATTCAATGTAAAAAATACTCAAAACTCAAAGGGATTGAATTGAGTTATTATTAATGGAGTTATGACTTTGATTCAATGTAAAAAATACTCAAAACTCAAAGGGATTGAATTGAGTTATTAATAATGGAGTTCTGACTTTTTTTAAATAATGTTGTTTTGTAAAGTAATCCTCTACAAACAATTTTTTCACTCAAAAACTGAAGTGAGTGGAAAGTTGAAATTTTGAGGACTTTTTCCTAAAGGTTCAATGTAAAAAATACTAAAAACTCAAAGTGATTGAATTGAGTTATTAATAATGGAGTTATGACTTTTTTTAAAAAATGTTGTTTTGTAAAGTAATACTCTACAAACAATTTTTTCACTCAAAAACTGAAGTGAGTGGAAAGTTGAAATTTTTAAGAACTTTTTCCTAAGGGTTCAATGTAAAAAATACTAAAAACTCAAAGGGATTGAATTATCATTAATGGAGTTATGACTTTGATTCAATGTAAAAAATACTAAAAACTCAAAGGGATTGAATTGAGTTATTATTAATGGAGTTATGAATTTGATTCAATGTAAAAAATACTAAAAACTCAAAGGGATTGAATCGAGTTATAATTAATGGAGTTATGACTTTTTTTAAATAATGTTGTTTTGTAAAGTAATACTCTACAATTTTTTCACTCAAAAACTGAAGTGAGTGGAAAGTTGAAATTTTGAGGACTTTTACCTGAAGGTTCAATGTAAAAAATACTAAAAACTCAAAGGAATTGAATTGAGTTATCATAAATGGAGTTATGACTTTGATTCAATGTAAAAAATACTAAAAACTCAAAGGGATTGAATTGAGTTATTATTAATGGAGTTATGACTTTGATTCAATGTAAAAAATACTAAAAACTCAAAGGGATTGAATTGAGTTATTAATAATGGAGTTCTGACTTTTTTTAAATAATGTTGTTTTGTAAAGTAATACTCTACAAACAATTTTTTCACTCAAAAACTGAAGTGAGTGGAAAGTTGAAGTTTTGAGAACTTTTTCCTAAAGGTTCAATGTAAAAAATACTAAAAACTCAAAGGGATTGAATCGAGTTATTATTAATGGAGTTATGACTTTTTTTAAATAATGTGTTTTGTAAAGTAATACTCTACAAAAAATTTTTTTATTCAAAAACTGAAGTGAGTGGAAAGTTGAAATTTTGAGGACTTTTTCCTAAAGGTTCAATGTAAAAAATACTAAAAACTCAAAGGGATTGAATTGAGTTATTAGATATTAATGAAGTTATGACTTTTTTTAAATAATGTTGTTTTGTAAAGTAATACTCTACAATTTTTTCACTCAAAAACTGAAGTGAGTGGAAAGTTAAAAATTTGAGGACTTTTTCCTAAAGGTTCAATGTAAAAAATACTAAAAACTCAATGGGATTGAATTGAGTTATTATTATTGGATTTATGACTTTGATTCAATATAAAAAATACTAAAAGCTCGAAGGGATTGAGTTGAGTTAATATTAATGGAGTTATAACTTCTTTTAAATAATGTTGTTTTGTAAAGTAATACTCTACAAACAATTTTTTGACTCAAAAACTGAAGTGAGTGGAAAGTTGAAATTTTGAGGACTTTTTCCTAAAGGTTCAATGTAAAAAATACTCAAAACTCAAAGGGATTGAATTGAGTTATTAATAATGGAGTTCTGACTTTTTTTAAATAATGTTGTTTTGTAAAGTAATACTCTACAAACAATTTTTTCACTCAAAAACTGAAGTGAGTGGAAAGTTGAAGTTTTGAGAACTTTTTCCTAAAGGTTCAATGTAAAAAATACTAAAAACTCAAAGGGATTGAATTGAGTTATTAATAATGGAGTTATGACTTTTTTTAAAAAATGTTATTTTGTAAAGTAATACTCTAGAAACAATTTTTTCACTCAAAAACTGAAGTGAGTGGAAAGTTGAAATTTTGAGGACTTTTACCTGAAGGTTCAATGTAAAAAATACTAAAAACTCAAAGGAATTGAATTGAGTTATCATAAATGGAGTTATGACTTTGATTCAATGTAAAAAATACTAAAAACTCAAAGGGATTGAATTGAGTTATTATTAATGGAGTTATGACTTTGATTCAATGTAAAAAATACTAAAACTCAAAGGGATTGAATTGAGTTATTAATAATGGAGTTCTGACTTTGATTCAATGTAAAAAATACTAAAAACTCAAAGGGATTGAATCGAGTTATAATTAATGGAGTTATGACTTTTTTTAAATAATGTTGTTTTGTAAAGTAATACTCTACAATTTTTTCACTCAAAAACTGAAGTGAGTGGAAAGTTGAAATTTTGAGGACTTTTACCTGAAGGTTCAATGTAAAAAATACTAAAAACTCAAAGGAATTGAATTGAGTTATCATAAATGGAGTTATGACTTTGATTCAATGTAAAAAATACTAAAAACTCAAAGGGATTGAATTGAGTTATTATTAATGGAGTTATGACTTTGATTCAATGTAAAAAATACTAAAAACTCAAAGGGATTGAATTGAGTTATTAATAATGGAGTTCTCTTTTTTTAAATAATGTTGTTTTGTAAAGTAATACTCTACAAACAATTTTTTCACTCAAAAACTGAAGTGAGTGGAAAGTTGAAGTTTTGAGAACTTTTTCCTAAAGGTTCAATGTAAAAAATACTAAAAACTCAAAGGGATTGAATTGAGTTATTAATAATGGAGTTATGACTTTGATTCAATGTAAAAAATACTCAAAACTCAAAGGGATTGAATTGAGTTATTAGATATTAATGAAGTTATGACTTTTTTTAAATAATGTTGTTTTGTAAAGTAATACTCTACAATTTTTTCACTCAAAAACTGAAGTGAGTGGAAAGTTAAAAATTTGAGGACTTTTTCCTAAAGGTTCAATGTAAAAAATACTAAAAACTCAATGGGATTGAATTGAGTTATTATTATTGGATTTATGACTTTGATTCAATGTAAAAAATACTAAAAGCTCGAAGGGATTGAGTTGAGTTAATATTAATGGAGTTATAACTTCTTTTAAATAATGTTGTTTTGTAAAGTAATACCCCAACAAACACAAGTACGTCTTTAGTACGTCCATAATTCGTACTTTTTCGGACGAAAGTACGTCCCCGGACGTACTTTTTAGGTCCCGCCGACGTACGAGGGACGTCTTTAAGACGGTCGTTTTCCACAAAATAGTACGTCCCACGTACGTACATTCAGGGACGTACCACATACGTACATTAAGGGACGTACTCAGTACGGCTTTTTAGGTACGTGTTGGGGACGTACATTAACGTACGTATTTAGTATAGCTTTTTAGGAATGTGTTTGGGACGTACAGGGTTTTCCCATATATTTTTTTGCACCTTACCAGAACTGGTTGATTGAATAGGTATCAAAAATATGTAAATACAAATGTTGTATTTACACCTTTTTGATACCTATTCAATTAACCTGTCCAGATAGGGTGCAAAAATATATGGAGAAAACCCTAAACATAGAGGTACGAGGTACGTATTTATGTGTAGGTATCTTTATAGTGAAAAATAAAACCATATAAATATGTATTGTATTTTCAAGTTACAATTTTCATACTCAATAAATGCCTTAACAATAACACTAAAAAACTGAAAAAAATTAACACAATATCAAATATAACATACTCTTAAACTTAACCCTATTAAACAACAGTACATACAAAAAAAAACCTACCTAATATGACAAAAAAAATGAAGGAAAAGTGAAGAAAAATTCCAACCTAAAAAAAATATACAGAAATAGAAGATAGGTATTCTACAAACATAATAATATAGAGAATTGTAAAGGGGCATAAACCAGAAAAAGTTTCACACAGTAATAATCTTGGTTAAAAGTATTATTATCGGTACACACAAAATACATAGTAAATTGGTATAGCCAAGCCGCGAAGCCGCCAAGCTAAACACTTAAACCACAGTTTCGGCGTTGCTGCAATCAATACAAAATGGTTCTCGCGTCACTTGATTTGGCAAAAAAAAACAAAAATAGAAGAAAACAAAACCTCACAGTCCTCACACCACTCTACAAACAAACACAAGAAAAAAAGGCAAATGTAGACAGGAACAACTCAAGCGAGGCGTCACATCAAAATGATGAGCCCTCGATAAGCTGTGGTCGAAGATGCCAGTGTTGCCAGATTTCAAATTCAAAATAATCAGAAAAAGTTTGCGTCAATTTTTTTGACTTTCATCTCTAATCTCTATTTATATTTTTCTAACAAAAAAATTAACCAAAAACTAACGGTGCTTTGAGCTCAACTCATTTCTAGCTGGGAAGTATTTGATGCGACCACAAGTACACGTCAAAACCACCAACCAAATAAATTTTTAATTTTCAACTAAAAATTTTAAAGATATGCATTGAAATTGTAGTTTCATTCAATTATGGTAGATTTAGCTTGTGATTATCGATTATTGAATTGTAGTCAAAATGATGGTAGATTTCGATAATTATCGGGTCCTTGGCAACACTGCACCCTGCTGATGTCAAGCCGCCGACGTCCCTTGCTTTCCAATGGTTTATTTCATGTTTATCTTGAAATTTGACCATTTATTTAGGTCAGGTACCTAGATGAAATATAAATCCTTGATTATATAATATGACCTGCACAAAACGTTTATAATGACTATTTATTCGTAGGTATTTATTAAGTTTAGATCTAAGGTTTAGAGAAATCCATGTCAACCTGACCGGCATTTTTGGGTTTACGTTTAGAGGTTAATTTGGAAAGCTACCACTCCCGTATCTTTTGCTCGGAAATTGCATATAATTTGAAAATATCTTATGATCAGAAAATAATCAAAAAATCATGAATAGATGGGGATGATCCAGCACGTCTTGTATTGTACGTCTTTGAAACGAACATGTACGTCTTTTACAAGACGTACGCATTATAGATTCTTACGTACGTTCTTAGTACGTACTTTTTTGTCTGTATATTAATACAGCCTTTTACGTACGTACTCAAAACGTAGTCTTACATCCCGGACGAACCGACGTAAAACGGACCTAAAATGTACGTCTTCAGTACGTACTGTGTTTGTTGGGACTCTACAAACAATTTTTTGACTCAAAAACTGAAGTGAGTGGAAAGTTGAAATTTTGAGGACTTTTTCCTAAAGGTTCAATGTAAAAAATACTCAAAACTCAAAGGGATTGAATTGAGTTATTAATAATGGAGTTCTGACTTTTTTTAAATAATGTTGTTTTGTAAAGTAATACTCTACAAACAATTTTTTCACTCAAAAACTGAAGTGAGTGGAAAGTTGAAGTTTTGAGAACTTATTCCTAAAGGTTCAATGTAAAAAATACTAAAAACTCAAAGGGATTGAATTGAGTTATTAATAATGGAGTTATGACTTTTTTTAAAAAATGTTATTTTGTAAAGTAATACTCTACAAACAATTTTTTCACTCAAAAACTGAAGTGAGTGGAAAGTTGAAATTTTGAGGACTTTTTCCTGAGGGTTCAATGTAAAAAATACTAAAAACTCAAAGGGATTGAATTGAGTTATCATTAATGGAGTTATGACTTTGATTCAATGTTAGAAATACTAAAAACTCAAAGGGATTGAATCGAGTTATTATTAATGGAGTTATGACTTTTTTTAAATAATGTGTTTTGTAAAGTAATACTCTACAAAAAAATTTTTTATTCAAAAACTGAAGTGAGTGGAAAGTTGAAATTTTGAGGACTTTTTCCTAAAGGTTCAATGTAAAAAATACTAAAAACTCAAAGGGATTGAATTGAGTTATTAGATATTAATGAAGTTATGACTTTTTTTAAATAATGTTGTTTTGTAAAGTAATACTCTACAATTTTTTCACTCAAAAACTGAAGTGAGTGGAAAGTTGAAAATTTGAGGACTTTTTCCTAAAGGTTCAATGTAAAAAATACTAAAAACTCAATGGGATTGAATTGAGTTATTATTATTGGATTTATGACTTTGATTCAATGTAAAAAATACTAAAAACTCGAAGGGATTGAGTTGAGTTATTATTAATGGAGTTATAACTTCTTTTAAATAATGTTGTTTTGTAAAGTAATACTCTACAAACAATTTTTTCACTCAAAAACTGAAGTGAGTGGAATGTTGAAATTTTGAGGACTTTTTCCTAAAGGTTCAATGTAAAAAATACTAAAAACTCAAAGGGATTGAATTGAGTTATTAATAATGGAGTTATGACTTTTTTTAAAAAATGTTGTTTTGTAAAGTAATACTCTACAAACAATTTTTTCACTCAAAAACTGAAGTGAGTGGAAAGTTGAAATTTTGAGGACTTTTTCCTAAGGGTTCAATGTAAAAAATACTAAAAACTCAAAGGGATTGAATTGAGTTATCATTAATGGAGTTATGACTTTGATTCAATGTAAAAAATACTAAAAACTCAAAGGGATTGAATTGAGTTATTATTAATGGAGTTATGACTTTGATTCAATGTAAAAAAGACTAAAAACTCAAAGGGATTGAATCGAGTTATAATTAATGGAGTTATGACTTTTTTTAAATAATGTTGTTTTGTAAAGTAATACTCTACAATTTTTTCACTCAAAAACTGAAGTGAGTGGAAAGTTGAAATTTTGAGGACTTTTACCTAAAGGTTCAATGTAAAAAATACTAAAAACTCAAAGGGATTGAATTGAGTTATTAATAATGGAGTTATGACTTTTTTTTAAATAATGTTGTTTTGTAAAGTAATTCTCTACAAACAATTTTTTCACTCAAAAACTGAAGTGAGTGGAAAGTTGAAATTTTGAGGACGTTTTCCTGAAGGTTCAATGTAAAAAATACTCTAAAAACTCAAAGGGATTGAATTGAGTTATTATTATTGGAGTTATGATTTTGATTCAATGTAAAAAATACTAAAAACTCAAAGGAATTGAATTGAGTTATTATTATTGGAGTTATGACTTTGATTCAATGTAAAACTCGAAGGGATTGAATTGAGTTATTATTAATGGAGTTATGACTTTTTGTAAATAATGTTGTTTTGTAAAGTAATACTCCACAAACAAGTTTTTCACTCAAAAACTGAAGTGAGTGTAGAGTTGAAATTTTTAGGACCTTTTCCTGAAGACTCAATGTAAAAAATACTAAAAACTCAAAGGGATTGAATTGAGTTATTAATAATGGAGTTATGACTTTTTTTAAATAATGATGTTTTGTAAAGTAATACTCTACAAACAATTTTTTCACTCAAAAACTGAAGTGAGTGTAGAGTTGAAATTTTGAGGACTTTTCCTGAAGGTTCAATGTAAAAAATACTAAAAACTCAAAGGGATTGAATTGAGTTATCATAATGGAGTTATGACTTTGATTCAATGTAAAAAATACTAAAAACTCAAAGGGATTGAATTGGTTATTAATATATGGAGTTATGACTTTTTTTAAAATAATGTTGTTTTGTAAAGTAATACTCTACAAACAATTTTTTCACTCAAAAACTGAAGTGAGTGGGAAGTTGAAATTTTGAGGACTTTTACCTGAAGGTTCAATGTAAAAAATACTCAAAAAGCTCAAAGGGATTGAAGTGAGTTATCATAAATGGAGTCATGACTTTGATTCAATGTAAAAAATACTAAAAACTCAAAGGGATTGAATTGAGTTATCATTATTGGAGTTATGACTTTGATTCAATGTAAAAAATACTAAAAACTCGAAGGGATTGAATTGAGTTATTAATAATGGAGTTATGACTTTTTTTAAATAATGTTGTTTTGTAAAGTAATACTCCACAAACAAGTTTTTCACTCAAAAACTGAAGTGAGTGTAGAGTTGAAATTTTTAGGACCTTTTCCTGAAGACTCAATGTAAAAAATACTAAAAACTCAAAGGGATTGAATTGAGTTATTATCAATGGAGTTATGACTTTTCTAAAATAATGATGTTTTTAAAGTAATACTCTACAAACAATTTTTTCACTCAAAAACTGAAGTGAGTGTAGAGTGGAAATTTTGAGGACCTTTTCCTAAAGACTCGATGTAAAAAATACTAAAAACTCAAAGGGATTGAATTGAGTTATCATTAATGGAGTTATGACTTTGATTCAATGTAAAAAATACTAAAAACTCGGAGGGATTGAATTAGGTTATTAATATAGGAGTTATGACTTTTTTTAAATAATGTTGTTTTGTAAAGTAATACTCTACAAACAATTTTTTCACTCAAAAACTGAAGTGAATGGGAAGTTGAAATTTTGAGGACTTTTTTTTGAAGGTTCAATGTGAAAAAAACTCTAAAAACTCAAAGGGATTGAATTGAGTTATTATTATTGGAGTTGTGACTTTGATTCAATGTAAAAGATACTAAAAACTCGAAAGGATTGAATTGAGTTATTATTAATGGAGTTATGACTTTTTTTAAATAATGATGTTTTGTAAAGTAATACTCTACAAACAATTTTTTCACTCAAAAACTGAAGTGAGTGGAAAGTTGAAATTTTGAGGACGTTTTCCTGAAGGTTCAATGTAAAAAATACTAAAAACTCAAAGGGATTGAATTGAGTTATCATTAATGGAGTTATGACTTTGATTCAATGTAAAAAATACTAAAAACTCGAAGGGATTGAATTGAGTTATTAATAATGGAGTTATGACTTTTTTTAAATAATGTTGTTTTGTAAAGTAATACTCTACAAACAATTTTTTCACTCAAAAACTGAAGTAAGTGGAAAGTTGAAATTTTGAGGACTTTTTCCTAAAGGTTCAATGTAAAAAATACTAAAAACTCAAAGGGATTGAATTGAGTTATTAATAATGGAGTTATGACTTTTTTTAAATAATGTTGTTTTGTAAAGTAATACTCTACAAACAATTTTTTCACTCAAAAACTGAAGTGAGTGGAAAGTTGAAATTTTGAGGACTTTTCCCTAAAGGTTCAATGTAAAAAATACTAAAAACTCAAAGGGATTGAATTGAGCTATTAATAATGGAGTTATGACTTTTTTTAAATAATGTTGTTTTGTAAAGTAATACTCTACAAACAATTTTTTCACTCAAAAACTGAAGTGAGTGGAAAGTTGAAATTTTCAGGACTTTTTCCTAAAGGTTCAATGTAAAAAATACTAAAAACTCAAAGGGATTGAATTGAGTTATTAATAATGGAGTTATGACTTTTTTTAAATAATTGTTGTTTTGTAAAGTAATACTCTACAAACAATTTTTTCACTGAAAAACTGAAGTGGATGGATAGTTGAAATTTTGAGGACTTTTTCCTAAAGATTCAATGTAAAAAATACTAAAAACTCAAAGGGATTGAATTGAGTTATTGTTAATAGAGTTGTGACTTTTTTAAAATAATGTTGTTTTATACAAACAAATACACCGTGATTTACGTAGCCCGTGCATTAAGCGGCGTTAACATTGGTATAGTTACTTGTACCACCTACTAGTACGAGTAACTAGCCTACCATGAGCTAACCCAACGTCCAGGATAGTAGGCGTTTATACATAGTATATTTTTTGCCAATACTAGTAGCTTTCAACATTTTCCAAATGAAAAACTGTATATCAAAAGTTTCCCACTGTCTATTGCAAGAAATTAATGACCTACTTGAGGAGGAACAATATAATTTGGGTTAGAAAGTCGATTAGTAGAAGGAATACCAAAGGAACACCTGCCCTACTTTTGAAAGAACTATCTAAATAGCCCAGGGAGCTATCTACTTTCCTAGCCAGCACACTGGTACAAGTACTACTGGTACTAGAAACTAACTATGTGGTTTACATTGAACTAGTAGCTGTCTTACAGGTTACTGGTGCAAGTAACTAATTCATTTACTATACCAATGTAAACGCCGCTTCAGAAATTTTCCAGAATGCAGGTGGATTATTAGTATACACTTTATTTTTTCCCAAGATAGATTTTGACATTGAAAACTTTGAAACATAAACAATAACGCTTGACCCTGATTGGTCGCAAAATGAGGTGTTTCTGCAGGTTGACATCAGTTTTACAATAGCGACCAATAAGCGGCATTAGCGGTATTGTTTATGTTTCAAAGTTGACAATGCCAAAATCTATCTTGGAAAAAAATAAACCATAGATGGTGTATCTAATCCACCTGCAATCCAATGCACGGGCTACGTTAATCACCCTGTATATACATGAACAATTTTTCTGCCGCCGTGTTATTTTTTTCAGGTGAGCCCTCTTGGTAAGCAAAAAGAATCCAGAAGTCGTTGGATGACTCTTAAAGAGCCTATAATAAGAACCTTCGCCTAGTAGTAGGTAAGTACTTACATATTCATTAATTTCCCACTGGAAAAGTTTGAAATTTTAGTATAATGAGCTCCTAACTATCCTCTTTTCCCCCAGAAAGTTTCACAATTTTCCCTTCAGTAGTTTTCCAGAAAATAAATAAATTGTATGAGTGCATTTCATTGGATATCCATTGTGCCACTTCTATTTCTTAGGTAAGCCTCCTTCTAACGTTACGCAACAAAGTCCAGAATCTTCTGAGCACAATCAAGTAGAATAGGCTATTCATTATTTCTGGTAAAAATCCTAATTGAGGTGTGTAAGTGCAAGGTAATAGTACATTTTCCGCATATACAGTAAAACCCCGTTTATCCGAGTCGCAATTATCCGAGCTCTGGATTAATCGAGCCAGTCTAAAATCCTGATTATCCGAGGTATGCATGTCCATACTCCGTATTAACCGAGTTTCTAGGATATACAGGCGTAGCACAAAAGTTCTGAGACCTGTTTAGCCCTTAGACTGATACCCCAGAAAATAATATCTATTTATAACTGGCCAGTCACGAATACCTACACTCTTCATAATACATATATGTGCATTATTCGGATTATCCTAGTTTTCAGTTATCCGAGGTGGGTACTACAATGGTACTACCCCCCCACGTTATTTCGGATAATCGAGGTTCTACTATTAGTGGTTTAGTATTTTGAAATGAAATAAAACACAGACATTGCTGCGTTGCCATAATGTTTTCATTCTATTCGGAAGACAAACTAATTACAATTGTGTTTTAAAAATAATGACTCCCACGCCGTCAATGGCATATATGGACTCATGGAGTCATAATACAGTTGCATGCAGTCATAAAACAGTCGCTTGCAATCATCATAAATTCTGTGCAGACACATGCAGTAGTGTACAATCCATATACACTCACGAAATATCGTAAGCCAGTCGCTGCGAGTGAAGCCTGCAATCTTGTTAGATATTGCTCAAAACTCAATGCAGTCAACTATAATCTTTAATACAATCATAATGCAGTCAAATATAGCAGGTGTACAAAATTTAGTTACTGAAACACCCCTCGGACTACCAAGTGTACAGTGTGCATTATATTTCACTTCAAAATCCTAATTGGATCACCCTCTATAATAATCGAGCATTTGGTTGTAAACTTCTCATTCACTCAATCAACAAATTGAAATTCCATTTCATCAATATCCTCCAACATTGGTGGTTTGAGCGCTTCTTTTCGGTACTAGCTGCGCCGCGGGGAACCTAATGCCATAGTTGCCCTGGTCTCATTTGTTGCACTAATATACCTCACGGGTATGTGTAGCAGTCGGCAAAACATACGGGCGAGAGCGGCTTGAATTCACGGATATGCTGTTGGGTGTTGGTACAATGTAATTTCGATATTGCATCAAGCCCAAAAGGGACGCGGAACAGCTGAATGCTCTCTTTGGATAATTCTGATTTGTGTGTTACAGATGAAGGCAATATCAACTTCAACAATGCAGCTTCTTGGACATAAGTTGTTTCCAGAATATTAACAGTTGAATAATTTTTCTGTTTTGTGTGTTTCAGATGAAGATAACGTCATGACTTTTTTAAAATAATGTTGTGCTCTACAAACAATTTTTTCACTCAAAAACTGAAGTGAGTGGAAAGTTGAAATTTTGAGGACTTTTTCCTGAGGGTTCAATGTAAAAAATACTAAAAACTCAAAGGGATTGAATTGAGTTATTAATAATGGAGTTCTGACTTTTTTTAAATAATGTTGTTTTGTAAAGTAATACTCTACAAACAATTTTTTCACTCAAAAACTGAAGTGAGTGGAAAGTTGAAGTTTTGAGAACTTTTTCCTAAGAGGTTCAATGTAAAAAAATACTAAAAACTCAAAGGGATTGAATTGAGTTATTATTAATGGAGTTATGACTTTTTTTAAAATAATGTTGTTTTGTAAAGTAATACTCTACAAACAATTTTTTCACTCAAAAACTGAAGTGAGTGGAAAGTTGAAATTTTGAGGACTTTTTCCTGAAGGTTCAATGTAAAAAATACTAAAAACTCAAAGGGATTGAATCGAGTTATTATTAATGGAGTTATGACTTTTTTTAAATAATGTGTTTTGTAAAGTAATACTCTACAAAAAAATTTTTTATTCAAAAACTGAAGTGAGTGGAAAGTTGAAATTTTGAGGACTTTTTCCTAAAGGTTCAATGTAAAAAATACTAAAAACTCAAAGGGATTGAATTGAGTTATTATTAATGGAGTTATGACTTTTTTTAAATAATGATGTTTTGCAAAGTAATACTCTACAAACAATTTTTTCACTCAAAAACGGAAGTGAGTGGAAAGTTGAAATTTTGAGAACTTTTACCTGAAGGTTCAATGTAAAAAATACTAAAAACTCAAAGGGATTGAATTGAGTTATCATAAATGGAGTTATGACTTTGATTCAATGTAAAAAATACTAAAAACTCAAAGGGATTGAATTGAGTTATCATTAATGGAGTTATGACTTTGATTCAATGTAAAAAATACTAAAAACTCAAAGGGATTGAATTGAGTTATTATTAATGGAGTAATGACTTTGATTCAATGTAAAAAATACTAAAAACTCAAAGGGATTGAATCGAGTTATAATTAATGGAGTTATGACTTTTTTTAAATAATGTTGTTTTGTAAAGTAATACTCTACAAATTTTTTCACTCAAAAACTGAAGTGACTGGAAAGTTGAAATTTTGAGGACTTTTACCTGAAGGTTCAATGTAAAAAATACTAAAAACTCAAAGGGATTGAATTGAGTTATTAATAATGGAGTTATGACTTTTTTTAAAAAATGTTGTTTTGTAAAGTAATACTCTACAAACAATTTTTACACTCAAAAACTGAAGTGAGTGGAAAGTTGAAATTTTGAGGACTTTTACCTGAAGGTTCAATGTAAAAAATACTAAAAACTCAAAGGGATTGAATTGAGTTATCATAAATGGAGTTATGACTTTGATTCAATGTAAAAAATACTAAAAACTCAAAGGGATTGAATTGAGTTATTATTAATGGAGTTATGACTTTGATTCAATGTAAAAAATACTAAAAACTCAAAGGGATTGAATTGAGTTATTAATAATGGAGTTCTGACTTTTTTTAAATAATGTTGTTTTGTAAAGTAATACTCTACAAACAATTTTTTCACTCAAAAACTGAAGTGAGTGGAAAGTTGAAGTTTTGAGAACTTTTTCCTAAAGGTTCAATGTAAAAAATACTAAAAACTCAAAGGGATTGAATTGAGTTATTAATAATGGAGTTATGACTTTGATTCAATGTAAAAAATACTCAAAACTCAAAGGGATTGAATTGAGTTATTATTAATGGAGTTATGACTTTGATTCAATGTAAAAAATACTCAAAACTCAAAGGGATTGAATTGAGTTATTATTAATGGAGTTATGACTTTTTTTAAATAATGTTGTTTTGTAAAGTAATACTCTACAAACAATTTTTTGACTCAAAAACTGAAGTGAGTGGAAAGTTGAAATTTTTGAAGACTTTTTCCTAAAGGTTCAATGTAAAAAATACTGAAAACTCAAAGGGATTGAATTGAGTTATTAATAATGGAGTTCTGACTTTTTTTAAATAATGTTGTTTTGTAAAGTAATACTCTACAAACAATTTTTTCACTCAAAAACTGAAGTGAGTGGAAAGTTGAAGTTTTGAGAACTTTTTCCTAAAGGTTCAATGTAAAAAATACTAAAAACTCAAAGGGATTGAATTGAGTTATTAATAATGGAGTTATGACTTTTTTTAAAAAATGTTGTTTTGTAAAGTAATACTCTACGAACAATTTTTTCACTCAAAAACTGAAGTGAGTGTAAAGTTGAAATTTTGAGGACTTTTTCCTGAGGGTTCAATCTAAAAAATACTAAAAACTCAAAGGGATTGAATTGAGTTATTATCAATGGAGTTATGACTTTTCTAAAATAATGATGTTTTTTAAAGTAATACTCTACAAACAATTTTTTCACTCAAAAACTGAAGTGAGTGTAGAGTTGAAATTTTGAGGACCTTTTCCTAAAGATTCAATGTAAAAAATACTAAAAACTCAAAGGGATTGAATTGAGTTATTATTAATGGAGTTATGACTTTTTTAAAATAATGTTTTGTAAGTAATACTCTACAAACAATTTTTTCACTCAAAAACTGAAGTGAGTGGAAAGTTGAAATTTTGAGGACTTTTTCCTAAAGGTTCAATGTAAAAAATACTAAAAACTCAAAGGGATTGAATTGAGTTATTATTAATGGAGTTATGACTTTTTTTAAAATAATGTTGTTTTGTAAAGTAATACTCTACAAACAATTTTTTCACTCAAAAACTGAAGTGAGTGGAAAGTTGAAATTTTGAGGACTTTTTTCTGAAGGTTCAATGTAAAAAATACTAAAAACTCAAAGGGATTGAATTGAGTTATTATTATTGGAGTTATGACTTTGATTCAATGTAAAAAATACTAAAAACTCGAAAGGGATTGAATTGAGTTATTATTAATGGAGTTATGACTTTTTTTAAAATAATGTGTTTTGTAAAGTAATACTCTACAAACAATTTTTTCACTCAAAAACTGAAGTGAGTGGAAAGTTGAAATTTTGAGGACTTTTTCCTGAAGGTTCAATGTAAAAAATACTAAAAACTCAAAGGGGTTGAATTGAGTTATCATTAATGGAGTTATGACTTTGATTCAATGTAAAAAATACTAAAAACTCAAAGGGATTGAATTGAGTTATTAATAATGGAGTTATGACTTTTTTTAAATAATGTTGTTTTGTAAAGTAATACTCTACAAACAATTTTTTCACTCAAAAACTGAAGTGAGTGGAAAGTTGAAATTTTGAGGACTTTTTCCTAAAGGTTCAATGTAAAAAATACTAAAAACTCAAAGGGATTGAATTGAGTTATTATTAATGGAGTTATGACTTTTTTTAAATAATGTTGTTTTGTAAAGTAATACTCTACAAACAATTTTTTCACTCAAAAACTGAAGTAAGTGGAAAGTTGAAATTTTGAGGACTTTTTCCTAAAGGTTCAATGTAAAAAATACTAAAAACTCAAAGGGATTGAATTGAGTTATTAATAATGGAGTTATGACTTTTTTTAAATAATGTTGTTTTGTAAAGTAATACTCTACAAACAATTTTTTCACTCAAAAACTGAAGTGAGTGGAAAGTTGAAATTTTGAGGACTTTTCCCTAAAGGTTCAATGTAAAAAATACTAAAAACTCAAAGGGATTGAATTGAGCTATTATATAATGGAGTTATGACTTTTTTTAAATAATGTTGTTTTGTAAAGTAATACTCTACAAACAATTTTTTCACTCAAAAACTGAAGTGAGTGGAAAGTTGAAATTTTCAGGACTTTTTCCTAAAGGTTCAATGTAAAAAATACTAAAAACTCAAAGGGATTGAATTGAGTTATTAATAATGGAGTTATGACTTTTTTTAAATAAATGTTGTTTTGTAAAGTAATACTCTACAAACAATTTTTTCACTGAAAAACTGAAGTGGATGGATAGTTGAAATTTTGAGGACTTTTTCCTAAAGATTCAATGTAAAAAATACTAAAAACTCAAAGGGATTGAATTGAGTTATTGTTAATAGAGTTGTGACTTTTTTAAAATAATGTTGTTTTATACAAACAAATACACCGTGATACCAATACATTGGTATAGTTACTTGTACCACCTACTAGTACGAGTAACTAGCCTACCATGAGCTAACCCAACGTCCAGGATAGTAGGCGTTTATACATAGTATATTTTTTGCCAATACTAGTAGCTTTCAACATTTTCCAAATGAAAAACTGTATATCAAAAGTTTCCCACTGTCTATTGCAAGAAATTAATGACCTACTTGAGGAGGAACAATATAATTTGGGTTAGAAAGTCGATTAGTAGAAGGAATACCAAAGGAACACCTGCCCTACTTTTGAAAGAACTATCTAAATAGCCCAGGGAGCTATCTACTTTCCTAGCCAGCACACTGGTACAAGTACTACTGGTACTAGAAACTAACTATGTGGTTTACATTGAACTAGTAGCTGTCTTACAGGTTACTGGTGCAAGTAACTAATTCATTTACTATACCAATGTAAACGCCGCTTCAGAAATTTTCCAGAATGCAGGTGGATTATTAGTATACACTTTATTTTTTCCCAAGAAAGATTTTGACATTGAAAACTTTGAAACATAAACAATAACGCTTGACCCTGATTGGTCGCAAAATGAGGTGTTTCTGCAGGTTGACATCAGTTTTACAATAGCGACCAATAAGCGGCATTAGCGGTATTGTTTATGTTTCAAAGTTGACAATGCCAAAATCTATCTTGGAAAAAAATAAACCATAGATGATGTATCTAATCCACCTGCAATCCAATGCACGGGCTACGTTAATCACCCTGTATATACATGAACAATTTTTCTGCCGCCGTGTTATTTTTTTCAGGTGAGCCCTCTTGGTAAGCAAAAAGAATCCAGAAGTCGTTGGATGACTCTTAAAGAGCCTATAATAAGAACCTTCGCCTAGTAGTAGGTAAGTACTTACATATTCATTAATTTCCCACTGGAAAAGTTTGAAATTTTAGTATAATGAGCTCCTAACTATCCTCTTTTCCCCCAGAAAGTTTCACAATTTTCGCTTCAGTAGTTTTCCAGAAAATAAATAAATTGTATGAGTGCATTTCATTGGATATCCATTGTGCCACTTCTATTTCTTAGGTAAGCCTCCTTCTAACGTTACGCAACAAAGTCCAGAATCTTCTGAGCACAATCAAGTAGAATAGGCTATTCATTATTTCTGGTAAAAATCCTAATTGAGGTGTGTAAGTGCAAGGTAATAGTACATTTTCCGCATATACAGTAAAACCCCGTTTATCCGAGTCGCAATTATCCGAGCTCTGGATTAATCGAGCCAGTCTAAAATCCTGATTATCCGAGGTATGCATGTCCATACTCCGTATTAACCGAGTTTCTAGGATATACAGGCGTAGCACAAAAGTTCTGAGACCTGTTTAGCCCTTAGACTGATACCCCAGAAAATAATATCTATTTATAACTGGCCAGTCACGAATACCTACACTCTTCATAATACATATATGTGCATTATTCGGATTATCCTAGTTTTCAGTTATCCGAGGTGGGTACTACAATGGTACTACCCCCCCACGTTATTTCGGATAATCGAGGTTCTACTATTAGTGGTTTAGTATTTTGAAATGAAATAAAACACAGACATTGCTGCGTTGCCATAATGTTTTCATTCTATTCGGAAGACAAACTAATTACAATTGTGTTTTAAAAATAATGACTCCCACGCCGTCAATGGCATATATGGACTCATGGAGTCATAATACAGTTGCATGCAGTCATAAAACAGTCGCTTGCAATCATCATAAATTCTGTGCAGACACATGCAGTAGTGTACAATCCATATACACTCACGAAATATCGTAAGCCAGTCGCTGCGAGTGAAGCCTGCAATCTTGTTAGATATTGCTCAAAACTCAATGCAGTCAACTATAATCTTTAATACAATCATAATGCAGTCAAATATAGCAGGTGTACAAAATTTAGTTACTGAAACACCCCTCGGACTACCAAGTGTACAGTGTGCATTATATTTCACTTCAAAATCCTAATTGGATCACCCTCTATAATAATCGAGCATTTGGTTGTAAACTTCTCATTCACTCAATCAACAAATTGAAATTCCATTTCATCAATATCCTCCAACATTGGTGGTTTGAGCGCTTCTTTTCGGTACTAGCTGCGCCGCGGGGAACCTAATGCCATAGTTGCCCTGGTCTCATTTGTTGCACTAATATACCTCACGGGTATGTGTAGCAGTCGGCAAAACATACGGGCGAGAGCGGCTTGAATTCACGGATATGCTGTTGGGTGTTGGTACAATGTAATTTCGATATTGCATCAAGCCCAAAAGGGACGCGGAACAGCTGAATGCTCTCTTTGGATAATTCTGATTTGTGTGTTACAGATGAAGGCAATATCAACTTCAACAATGCAGCTTCTTGGACATAAGTTGTTTCCAGAATATTAACAGTTGAATAATTTTTCTGTTTTGTGTGTTTCAGATGAAGATAACGTCATCTTTCTGAACATAAGTTGCTTCCACAAGTCTTTCCAGAACATTGAATACATTTAAAAAAAGTTTGCTGGATATTGGAAGCTGAATAAATAGGTGATTTCTAACATAAAACATTCAAATTTTCACTAACCCAAAGTTGTTTTTTCCAGGCATCCCTTTCCTAGACACATAACTGACTGACAATGATGGATCCAAACTTTTATCACTTTTCTCTTCCAGGTGAAATTACATATGTGTCAATTCCCGAAAAACAGTTCATGTTTCGACTGAATCTTTAAAGCAGGGAAGCCCCGGGGGGCATATTCATTTTTTGCCAACGCAACTGATATTCGGTTAGATTCGTGCTCTGCGCCGTGAAGCGTTAGCAGAATATGAGCATCGCAACCAGACGTTGGCACTTCATGTGACTTTATGCTACAAGCATTTTGTTGATAATTAGGTCCGATAAATGTTTCCTATTTAAAGGAAGGGAAGATAAAATATAAGAATTTTATTTACATGAAAATTTCAGCTGAAACAATTGCATAATATTGTGTTAGATAGAACTACCGATGTCTTTGGAACTACCCAATGGACCTTTTATACTAACTATTTTATAGAGTGTGAGCTAAAAAAAAATTGAAATAATAAAATATAAAAGGTAGAATTTGAGGAATGTCAAAAATATGAAAAGTTCAAAATACAAAAGATTAAAAATTAATGTTCAGCTGATCTGTGTTTCTGTCGCACAACGTCAGAGAAGCCAACTTCAGTGACTCATAATATTTATTCAAAATTTAATAGTATAATAATAGGTACATACATGCGCTCTAGTTTTCATACGCGCTCTTTTTTCGCTATTTGGTCAGGTTCAGACAGAGATTGGGTCGCATTTCCAGAACGGGTCGGTTTGGGTTAATTTGGATAAAGTAGGTACTTTTCATGTCTTTGCTTGAAAAAAGGAAATAGAAAGGAACATCGCCTAGTACGGTTTTTAAACCGAAACTAACCCGAACTAACCCAAACCAACCACAAATAACCCATACTGACGCAAACTAACCGAAACTAACTCAAATCTACCAAAAAAGTTCTGAGGGCCTTTGAATAGACACAATGATTAATTTTTAAACTCATAATAAAGGTATTTCTTCATTCGTTATCGCATTTCGCATTGAAACATGTGCCAACAACTAACAATAGGTAACTGCCAATTTCCAACTGAATTTATTTAGAGAATATTTTCATCAACGCCAGGCAGGCTCTATAAACTGCCAACGTAAGTCCACTTCAATCATAATTTGCCTACGCTGTGCTCGAACGAACACGAATACAGCCGAAGGTCCTATTACGTTGGCAGAAAATGAATATGCCCCCGGGGGAGCCTATGCCATAGTTGCCTGGACCTCATTTGTTGCACTAAATATACAACGTAAGTATGGTAAGTGTTTGCAGTGGTGTCTTCCTAGCTGAGAAGTGAAGGTTGAATTAATGGATAGTTGACGGTTTTGGTTGTACAAGTGTAATTTCAAAGTGCATTAGGCCTAACGGGGAAAGCACTTGACAAAAAAAAAACGCGCCGATAGCTCGTACCTCTAGGGTGGTGTGGAAACTGGGCCTAAATTTACAATTGGCAAACGTAATAAGGTAAATTATTGAAAATAATACTTTCCTTACTAAAATTATAAACTTTTTATTACAGGGCAGCACTAATAACCAATAGTTTTAATCTTATATCTGCAAGACTTATTGTGACTGGAATCCAGAATTATGTGAAGTCATGGCAAAAAACTTCAAAAAAACCTGGTAAGTTTTTTTCATTTTGGACATTGGAATCAAGAAGTTTGAGTTAATTTTTCCAGAAAAAAAATATCTCAGAACAACTTACCAGCTTCCAGAGACAAAATTCAAGTTTGGAAAATTTAGTTTTCATGATTTATATAGCTTTTTTGATCTATTTTGGCTATGGAAGTTGTAATTTTGAGTAATGAAAAGGCAATTTTACACGAGTTTCCAGACTCTGAAATTGGAAATTTGAAATTTTCCGTCAATTTTTGTCTATCACAGGCTCTTGAATTGATTTTTTTACTCACATTCATTCCACTATATTATGCATGTACATATATTTACATGTAATTGGCATTGTTTTTAGTCCACTATACAGTAGGTAGCTAATGAAACGAATTAGCCGAAATCTATGAAAAAAGGCACTCAGAAAAATTGAAAAATTTATAAATCACCCCAAATTGCTTAACACGATTTTATCTCAGGAACTATAAGTACAAATGAGCTGAAATTTTCAGGGATTGTAGTCCCTTGAAAGGGATAAAATTCAGTGAAAGTTTCAGCTTTCTATATCTATAATAGAAAAAAAAGTTATGACTTTTCAAAGTTTTCCAAAATCTAAATCATAAGGTAGCTACCTTCTTACTAAAACGATGAAATTTCACATTTTTTTCTGTTGAGATTTTGTGTCCTAATGGTCAATTTACATCCCCCAAACTCCATACACTAAATTTTTCTCAGATTTGATGCCGACATCTATGAAAAAAGGCATGAGGACATTGCGTTTTCAAGGTGGCCGATAATTGAAACATTAATGATTCACTTTTAATGTAGGTAGGTACTTTTATGCTTGAAAACTACTGAATATCTTTATATTTCCTAAGCGGTCCAATCTAAAGTTCCTTTTTTAAACTACCTACCATAGGGAAATCCAAAAAAATTATTTAAAAGATCCATTTGGTTGATATTTTAAGTAGCCCTATATAAATAACGTTAACGTTTACACTTATGATTGCGATACATGTCTATTTACGTACCATGTGCCGGCTACTAGTGTATTGTTGTTTGCATAAGAAAGAGGCAAAAACCTATAGATGATATGGGGAAAGGAAGTAACATGTGGTCAGATTATTTTAAAAGTTAAAAAAACATTAAATATTATTCTGGCTTTGAATTACTATAATAAAGTTGATGAGATCGATAAGCATTTATATTGAATTAATTTTGTCATAAACTACAAGACTCGTTTCCATTCAAGTTATTCATTATTTAATTTATTATATTAGCTGAATCTATTGAAAATTAAAAGCTACTATGGAATAGCTATTTAATTGTACATATATTTCATTGTCTTTCGCGAAGAGTTTGAATCTCGACTTCCGGCCCGCGCAGCACATCAACATTTTTGAAGATTTTTTCCATGAGGATACATTACATTTTCGGTGTGTTTTTAACTTCCTACGGCTTAAAATAGCCGACGAATATAGGAGTGAAACCATCTTTCGCACTTGTTGATAAACCTTTTGTATACCTACCTATACCCGATAACTAGAATTTCCAATAGGAACTGGTACTTTCTAGCCAAGTACGGAACGATCAAGAATTGAAATTTCTTCAAGAGAATAATTGTTAAGAAAATATAAGGAGTCCAAGATAATCACAGATAGTGAGTCAGTAGGGAATTGAATACGGTAAATTGTGAATTAATTGAACAAGTTGTGAATTGGACAGTAAAGATGACGGTTAATAGATAATGAAACAGTAAAGAGTTTTGAACATCAATTAGACTTGATTCAAGTGATTCGAATTGTTTTAAAGGTAGTAGTAAATTAGTTCTAGTTTTGTCTTAATTCTTGTGTTTGGTAGGCACCTATTGTTTTTATTTTCAATAACATATCGACAGTTTTGATTTTTTTGCAAATCAACCTAAGTAGGTACCTATGTTTAGCAAATAGGTACAATTTCTCGCACTATTTTGAATGAACTTTCATGTAACAGGAGGTCATTTTCGCCAAGATGAAGACGTCCAAGTCCAAAGACGACTACAAAACGCTTGTCAATGTTCTACTTGTTGCAATTATCGAGCAACCTTATGTGTCTAGTCTACATTTGCCGTCAAGCTATAAATAATTTCCATCAATTGATATCTTCATAAATATGTTTGAGGGCTTTTGATGAATATAAAAAAAAAATTGTCTAGCCAAGGGTGCAAAAATTTCCAAGGAAATCTTGGCGTGTCGCCCTACTCGCCCTACAGTTTCAGAAGGCCAAAGACAATAAAATGTAAATTTTAAAACGATAAGAAATTTTTCCTTATTATGACTTCATATTGAAAATAACAAAATAGATAATTTATTGTAGTTTTTCAAATTTGTCTTTTAGCTTAGCGTTGCAGAATCCAGTGGGGTACTGCGGATTCAATATCACTTGTGGCATTCTGCACAAATATTCTATCAATTAGTAGCGTTAGATGGTAAATAGCGAGCGGTTCTATTGATGGTGTTTATTTCCTTCGGTAGCTACAAATAAAATTGTGGATGTGACTTTTTGCAAATGAGAGAAACAACTACAATATATAAGGTTTTCATACATAAACTTTTATTACATAAAATTAACAGAGCCTTTCTTAAAATAATTAATTTGAAATTCCAAATTTTCCAACAGTTACAGTCACCTCTTTTTATTCGCTAGTTCAAGATTTTCACTTCAATTAGACAGAGCAATAATATATGATGATTAACACTCTTTGAAATTTAAATCCTTCCAATGCTTTTAATTTATAAATCTTAAAATCCGTTTTAGATTGAATTACAATGTAATCCAAAATCTTCAACCAAAAATAATTTACTCGACAGAACAATGTCATTCATAGATCATTATTGAAACTTTCTATGCCTCTAATTATAAATTTTTAAACCCCTTAAATTCGTTTGTTGTCCAAACATATGAAAATATTCAATCTAAAATCATTTAACTAGACATAACAAGATTATTTAATAATCATTAAACATTTTAAGGAGGTAATTCTTTTCAATAGTCATTGCCGAACCGGTGTCAAATTAGCCTCTAAAGAGCGCCTCCAAAACTTCCGGAAACTGCCGAACGGCCAGTGGCGTCGGAAATATAAGACAATACAATAACCTTAAATCTGCTCGTACTGACAGGGTCATATTTTCAGGAAAAATTGGGACAAGAATTTACTATTTTTTCACCCTAACACCAGATTCCGATAGGCCGTCAGAGGGTGTCAAAATAGGGGTGGAAATAAAAAAATCATATCTCAAATTCTGCTCGTGCTGACAGATTCATATTTTCAGGTCGAATTATGACAAGCATTTGCTATTTTTTCACCCTAACACCAGATCCCGATAGGCCGTCAGAGGGTGTCAAAATAGGGGTGGAAATTAAAAAAAATCATATCTCAAAATCTGCTCGTGCTGACAGATTCATATTTTCAGGTCGAATTATGACAAGCATTTGCTATTTTTTCGCCCTAACACCAGATCCCGATAGGCCGTCAGAGGGTGTCAAAATAGGGATGGAAATTAAAAAAAATCATATCTCAAAATCTGCTCGTGCTGACAGTTTCATATTTACAGGACGAATTATGACAAGCATTTGCTATTTTTTCACCATTACGCCAAATCCCGATAGGCCGTCAGAGGGTGTCAAAATAGGGGTGGACATTTAAAAAAAAATCATATCTCAAAATCTGCTCGTGCTGACAGATTCATATTTTCAGGTCAAATTATGACAAGCATTTGCTATTTTTTCACCCTAACACCAGATCCCGATAGGCCGTCAGAGGGTGTCAAAATAGAGGTGGAAATTAAAAAAAATCATATCTCAAAATCTGCTCGTGCTGACAGATTCATATTTTCAGGTCAAATTATGACAAGCATTTGCTATTTTTTCACCCTAGCACCAGATCCCGATAGGCCGTCAGAGGGTGTCAAAATAGAGGTGGAAATTAAAAAAAATCATATCTCAAAATCTGCTCGTGCTGACAGATTCATATTTTCAGGAAAAATTATGATAAGGATTTGTTATTTTATTTCCACCCCTATTTTGACACCCTCTGACGGCTTATCGGGATCTGGTGTTAGGGTGAAAAAATAGCAAATGCTTGTCATAATTCGACCTGAAAATATGAATCTGTCAGCACGAGCAGATTTTGAGATATGATTTTTTAAAATTTCTACCCCTATTTTGACACCCTCTGACGCCCTATCGAGATCTGGTGTTAGGGCGAAAAAATTGCAAATGCTTGTCATAGTTCGTCCTGAAAATATGAATCTGTCAGCACGAGCAGATTTTGAGATATGATTTTTTTTAATTTCCACCCCTATTTTGACACCCTCTGACGGCCTATCGGGATCTAATGTTAGGGTGCAAAAATACAAAATGCTTGTCGTAATTTATCCTGCAACTATAAATCTGTGCGCACGAGCATATTTTGAGATATGATTTTCTTGATATCTTCAACCCTATTTTGACACCCTCTGACGGCCTATCGGAATCTGGTGTTAGGGTGAAAAAATAGTAAATGCTTGTCCCAATTTTTCCTGAAAATATGACCCTGTCAGTACGAGCAGATTTAAGGTTATTGTATTGTCTTATATTTCCGACGCCACTGACCGTTCGGCAGTTTCCGGAAGTTTTGGAGGCTATCTTTAGAGGCTAATTTCACACCGGTGGTTTGACGTGATTTTAAGGTTATTTTCATTATGGGCCGTGTTCGTTTTTGTCATCTTTTTCGTCGATTTGCTCCGAAATTCTAACAGGCACGTGACTGGATCAGACAGTTTCAATTTACAAATCACATGCCTGTCAAAATTTAGGAGCGAATCGACGAAAAAGATGGCAAAAACGAACACGGCTATGATTTTTCTTAGTGATTATTAGTGATGGAGTCCTCTAGGATGGAGTCGAAAAACATGGATATCAACAATGTTGACTTTGCCGTTGTGTTGAACAAT
This sequence comes from Ceutorhynchus assimilis, assembly GCA_917834065.1. Lineage (NCBI taxonomy): Eukaryota > Metazoa > Arthropoda > Insecta > Coleoptera > Curculionidae > Ceutorhynchus > Ceutorhynchus assimilis. The sequence continues at coordinate 16,462,938 of OU892281.1, forward strand.
AACACCCTCTCTACACTGATTCAACTAGGATCAATCCCTATTCACTATCTGAAGCACTTTTTTCAGATGAAGGATGTTCCAGCAGGACCTCTACGCTATTCATAAGAACATAATACATACACTTCTCATTGCCATTTTTGAAATTGTAGTGTTGAACTTGCATCTTATTGCGTCGTAATTCATGACTTGACATTTACCGCAACGCCCTAATACGTTCAGAAAAAGCGCACCCAAAGTGCACCTCAAATGATGACGTCAGAACACTCTGACCAGTAGCGGCTCGTATATTAAAAATGTAGGGGTTGCAATTTCAATGGTAGAATCAAGCATGTTTTTCGTAAATGTCCAGATTAAATGTCCTACGGTGAGAGTCCTTTTTTTGCTAGTTCCAGTTTGTTCAATTTTTAAATTTGGAGTAGGCCTTCCAAGTCTTTTTATTTCAGCCTTATCGGTTAATGAACGACCAAAGAATGGCTCGGGAATTAAATTTTAAACAGAATTCATTTTTTTTCCACCCCCCACACGACAGAACTTCACAAAACAAACCTAATCTGCGCTGCGAGCAAAAAAGATAAACAAAGTTTGCACTTTGCTTGCAACCTGCTGGAGCTTATGGGGCGGATTTCGAATCCACGCATATACAGGCAACCAAATGTGCGCCGTCATATAAAAGATCGGTTTGCTTTGGAGCTGCAATCCAGCGACTCGACGCCGCTACTCGAAGTCGCCGGCGGCCTGTCAGTTGTTGATATTTTGGCGAAGTTGGTCAAATTATTTTAATAATTGACTGCGTATTATGGAGGTCCCAAATTTTGGTATAATTTATTTTTTAAATATAATTAGGTACTAAAATTCAATTCTACTATTTTTGTTTTATATTTTTTAAGTTTTGTTTTGGGGGTTGCGCAAACCTGCAAACCTAAGGAAGAGCCGCCACTGACTCTGACAAACAACTACTCTACCTTCACACTCCATTTCTAAGCGCACTCCAGCTGTTTTAGTATTTAGAATTTAAATTTATGATGAAAAATATTGTTTAATTTTGATTACCACAATAAGCAAAGAAAGACAAAGATAAAAACGAGATCTAAAAAAGAAATGTTTTAGAATGGTAATTAATGTTGTAAAACCAAGTATGCATAAAACAAAAGCCCGCGGAATTATGACCTGTGGTGCAAACAGCCTACGCCAAGGCGAGAAAGGACATGCTGCTTACGTCACAATTGGTGATTTGGCGTGGTGGGGGGCTTTAGATTTGTTCCACACTGGCCTTGAGGATAGGCTATCCTGTAGTAGTAGTGTTTATTATTCTTGCGAAGACCATACATTCGCCAATCAAATGGCGTTTCCAAAAACTCACCATTTTTGCGATATTTATGTCATTTATTTTATTATCAATTTTCGTCAGTCCTTTTCCAATCAATAATATTAAAAAGAGACAAATAGACACTTTTAATCGAGTTGGCCATGCATTTACAGCAACCAACTGTCGAAAATTAGGCGCTTCCTTAAATCAACCAGATTATACAATTTTATTGAATTTTTTAAAATTTCTTCTCCCATTCAAATCGAATCAGAGAATAATAATTCGAGAGTGGCGACGATGTAGCCCTTTTGTCGGCCGTCCTTTTTTAATTGATGACATTAAAAAAAGACAGAGACACTTTCTGACAGAGGTTTTTAGCAATTTGGCCATGGATTAGTTAACCAAACAAAATCCTAAAATTGGGCTCAAGAGCCAGAAAAATTGAAGCTTATTCAATAATTGCTTTATTCCCGGCTCTTGAAGTCAGGAAAACGGAAGTCTTCTTCCAATCAATAATATCAAACAAAGACAGTGAACTTTTTTTTAAATCGATGTATTTTTATTTGTTTATCTTCGTCCTTTTTTAATTAAACATAATAAAAAAGCCAATGTCAAAAAATGGATGTTTCCAAAAATTAACCATATCGTACCGTTGCGATATTTGTGCCTTCTTTTGTCGATTTTCATCGGTCCTTTTCTAATCAATAATATAAAAAAGAGACAAATAGACACTTTTAATCAAATTGGCCATGCACTTTCAGCAACTGTCAAAATGCAGGCGCTTTCCAAAATCAACCAAAGTATACAATTTTCAAGATTTTGAACCCAATTACAGTATATTTTCATCTGCAAATTATGTATGGCCGACTTGCATGTGCTCTATTTGCAGGAACGAGCAAATTACTGAAAAAATCCGCAATTGACGTTTTCAATTAAAAGAGATGGACGATAAGTATGAAAACATTAATTTTCCCGCCAACATTTGCTTGCTTGTCAATGTCAATGTGTATTGGGTGTTAAGCAATCCCCTCGTTTTTATTCGAATTGGTGGCTTCACCGATGAGTTGGCTATCTTTGTTAAGTGAATGAAAAATGACAATGACCGACATAGAATGATGGACCCATCGGTAAAACTTGATAAGAATTAAAACGCATGGTTTGAAATTGGAAAGAAAATGTGGGAAATTTCACTGCTTCATTCGCAGAACTTCGCTATGGAGACGGTGGTGGATTATTTTGGAAGCAAACAGCTTCTGCAAACTAAACTTGAACGTGGATTACTTTGTATACTTGATGGGCCGTGGATTTTCCTTTCTTTTGCGAGTATCCTTTCTAATTTTGTGTATCCAAATTTTGACAAATGTAGGATTTGATGGAAACTTATGGAAAGACACGTCCGCCAGTGAATAGGAAATATTTTTATGAATAGGCACACTACACACAATCACCATTGTTAGGATAAAACCTTGAAAAAATCGAGGAAATAATAGTTTCTTTCAAAAATCTTGTCTACAGACCACTGTCAATGGCTGTCAACCATTGTTTTCATACTTTTTTGGCTTCTGACAGTTTGATGCCAGAGAGAGAGGCTTTTAAATTGAAAAAGGTCAATTCCGTCATATTTATCGAAAAAAGGTGCTCCGATTTACCAGTTTTGAATTTCAAAGTTGTCAAAGTGATTGCAAGGAGTCACGGGACCATTTCACCATGCGCAAATTTGCAGGTGACTTGCAAATGCATTCTGCTTCTGTAATACGACAGGTCCTGCATTTGTATTTCGGTGTTGCACAGCTTCTGTAATTCCGGGCTAAAGTGTATGTTAACATCGTTTGCATTTTTTGATAAATGTTTCATCCGGCAACATCGCACCGCAAAATGGAAGTGCAAAGGAATATGTTTTTGCTTTCCGTATAATCTAACATAACCTTAAACAACACTGCCGTGAGTTCAGAAGTAATACGTAAAGTATTAGTTTGCTCTTTGTCGAATTACACCTTACAGAGAAAGAAGCAACGATTACTGAAATATGACGCAAGCCCCTAACAAACTCGCTTCTCATTGGACGCTCAGCGGCAACCCACGAGTTGCGTGCGCAGTCAAAGTTAAAAAAGATAAGTCAACAGAGTGACATTCTAACTTATATTCCTTTGCTTGAAACTAGGAAATCTATAATATGGAGCAGTGCATAAATAATCATTTTCTAATATCTAATACATAAAATCTCAAAAGGGGGAACAAAAACATGGAAAATATTCCAGAGAATCACAGCTCCAGCTTTGGGAAAACGACGCTGGATGAGCGGACGTTATATTATAGAAGAAGAAGCACAGGCTGCAAATATTTATCCGATGAATATGCATGAGTTCGAAATACACCGGCTGTTTTTCCAACGTTATATTTCGGACTCGTCGCGGGACATTTTCATTTTCCCGTTTGTCATCTGCGATATTTTCCGGTCGAGAAGTATGTTGGAGGACGAGGACTTGTTTTATCTTATAATCGCTTTATAACAATGATTACTTTTTGGAGGGTTAATTTGAATTAGTTTTTGTTTTGGATCTTGGAATTAGGCACTTGCTGAAGTCATACATATAACCTCTCTTTCGATGAGGGGACAAACCATAGTTTGCAATCGAGTGTCGGACCCAGATATTTGACCTGGGTTCGGTATTTAAGAGTCTGAGTGCTGGCGGAAGTATTTACTTGGGGTTAATGGACAGAGTGTATTCGAAAAGCATCTTGTTGAGCAAATTTTTCTATAGAATTAATTTCATCCATAATTATGCACCAGCTGACGTCAAACACATAACCTCACTTTCTATTTCCACGCTCGTAAAAAAAATATTTCTCAGTTTACATTGTTATACAAACAATGATCTTGGACCTTGTTAATCTTCCATCCATCCAAAAGAGCTTAAACGTAAAGAAATTAATCCTGAGATGCAATCAAAACAAATTGTCGCAACTAAACGACATAACAGACCATTATTTGTAGCCCGAAAAATAATTGGGGTTCCCTCAGGACTCAACGACGCGACAGCGCGATTCATTTGTATTAAGATAAATGAACGTGGGCCCTCAGGGATAGTTTTTGTTTGATCCGCACCATTGACTCGACAATTGATGCACTGGGGAGTGGGGGACCCGAAATGAGCTTGGGTGACAATTGGGATAAAAATGTTTCCACGTTTTTTTTTTTTAAACAAACTTACCAAAAAGAATGTAAATCCGTTTTGTTTTAACCCCGGCATAAAAGTCCAATTACTCTCGCTTAATCTCGCCCGGTGGAGCTCCACATGAAAGTATGCATGAGGTCGGGGCGCCGAAAACAATGAGTTCTCGCAGAGATCGGCCTTTTTCAAACAGACAAGAATAAGAGAGGATTTCAATCAAACGAAATGAACTCATGACTTTATGCAAGAGCTTGCGGTGGGCTGCGGAAGTTTGCGCGCTTCCACCCTTCGACGGGGGTTGAACGGGCCCCAGAGAGAATTCGTTTTGGTAAACTAGGAAGAATAAAAATTTTAAAAGGAAAAATCAACAATTATTACTCGATCAACTTATAGGACTAATTAAATCAAAACTTTTTTTATTAATTTTGTCATTGTTCAAACGATTTTGGCTGGCGCATTAGTCAGTCCAAAAGGCATACGCAGTACATTATAAAGATTTCTACTTGGTAAACCGTAAATGTAGTACATTTCTGTGAAGATTTATCCAGAAGTCTAATTCCAGTTTTTCATTTAAGCCAAATAAAACTATCCTATAATTCAAACCAAAAACCCAGAAATGTATTACGTTTTCCATAAAATAAGTTCCTTTGTCAGCAGCAGCAGGCAGCAGAGTAATAAAACAGTGTCGCCATCCGCAGGATCTCCTTACATAAATCAACGAGCTTATTAAGTCAAGTGCCTGGAATTGGTAAGACTGTCGGTAATGTGCTTAATTCGATAGGATCCTGCCTGAGAGTCTCATATTATTTATTTTTTGCTCTCGAGCAAAGGGGGGAAAATTGTATTATGATAAATGGGAAACACATAAAAAATAAAATGTTTTTCAACGATAATTATTACAAACTGTTACTTTTCTTTGTTTTTTCCAATTCCTTAATTGGATTTAGACGCCGGTCGACAATAAGTTAACCCCCCGCCCGAATTTCTGATTTTCCAAAGCCGCAAATACACAAAAACAGCCATTTGCATAACGCAATTAGAAGTCCTTTTCAATCAAGGAAAACAACGAAAGTCTGTCGTTGGTTTTTGCAATCAGGACTGGAAATCTTTCGGGAAGACGGTCTTTCTTTTTGGCTTCTTCTTGCATCAATTTGAAGCGTTTTGCTTAGTCCAGTCAAACGAATAATTTTGTTAGGATTTACTTATTCCAGAATATATCACGTTTATTCTCTTAGATGCTTCTAGGAAAATTTTGATTTTCTCTTTAGATAATAATTATTTATGTCATTAGGCCAAGAAATAGGTCTTTTTGTGCTGAGCTCAACATTTGAATGCCTCAGTGATGAAATCGTCCCGCACTGTTGTCAAGTGTAGCGAATTTCGTAAGTTGATGAATCAAATCCAAAAATTCTTTTCAAATTATTAATATTCTTGGAAAAATATAGTCTCCTTAATAAACGTTTATTAAAAGTCTGGCAAAATCCTGGAAATATTCAATGAACCTCTTAATTAACTTAAGAATGATGTTTTTAATTAAGATTCTTCTTCGGAATAGGGCAGTTGCAAAAGGGGTAGACACCTCGTAAAAAACCCGTTATTAAAACTTGATGGAGAAAAGTTTTCCTCCAGAGAAGATTTATTTTTTAATACGAAAAGCTTTATTGAAAATAACTTAGTCATTATTACAATTTGCTTTCGGTTTGCACCAACTCCAAATTCTCGAAAAAAACTTCCTGATCGGACTAAGCTCTTCTATACAAGCAAATTCTTCAGAAGGAAAATATACGCTGGTAACTATATCTAAAACCAAGCTTTTTCTTAAAGCCTAAAATCTAATTTAGCTACTATTTACCTTCAACTCTATAAGAAGTATCCTCTTGACCAACCAAAATTTTACTAGTAACAAGCTTCGGAAATAAATTATAATGGCTTTCCTTTAACATACTATTGAAACTTCCATCTCCAATTTCGTCTTGGATATCGTCATCAAAAAGTGAACACGAAGGAGGGTCAGCAGGAAATTCTTCGTTGAAATATAGGAACAATACATTTGATGGCTCTTCTGAGTAACTTAAAATTCTTACTATTCGATCCTAAAATAATCCATATTCAAGCATTCGAAACAAATTTTTTAAAATGAAGAGTCTGATGCTGATTTAACGTTTACAACATCAAAGATTCTGAAGCTCTTCGTTGAAAACTTTCGAAACTCTATACAGTCAATCTTAAAAACTACAAAATCTTCATAGGCAGGGCAAAAAGATACAGGCGAATAGAAAATAGGATTCACATCCAATTTTCCCTAGTGGCTCATCGATATGAATAATAAGATAACGAAAAAGGATTTTGAAGATACCTACTTTTGACAAATTTTGATAGGCAAGAAGATACTGAGGTAGAGAAAAATCATCTTCAGAAACATATGGACAGATACTCTTCAATAACAAGGACAAAAATGATTTTTATATACCTGCAACAATATCTCGTCATTATTGTTAACATCTCCGATAACTTGCGGCTCTTGATTTTGCATTTGAAGATCTGTGTATTTGATTTTCTTATTTAATGGTATAAAAGACAGGATTGAAAATTGGATTTGCCTTTGTGTTCTCTAAAAAAAGTTGACATTAAAAGTGTCTTGTCAACCTTAAAATAATTAGGATTCAGTACTCGATCATGCCGCCTAATAAAATATTATAATGAGACACTTTACATTCACCGGAGGCAATTCCCAATCAATATCTTCCCCCCATTACAGTGTTTGGTAAATAAACAAACAACTTTTCGATTACTTCTGGCCTTTGATCTTGGCTTTTTTCTTGAGATGAAAATTTCCTTATTTTTAATCAAAATTTGTCATAAATCCCTTTATTGGCTACAAATTTGTATTATGAACATCTGACCGCAAAGTCCGTTTCAGGTCCCCTATACCCAAAACAACAATAGACTCAATTTCATTAAACGAATTACAAAATTACCACCGTTTAGTTTTTATATGTGTACAAGGAAAATTTTACCCTATACATTTGGGGGTGCAAGATATTTCTATATCAGGGTCGGCATAGCAAAGAAATTTTCCCATATTATCATTCCATAGGTTGGAAGCTTTGTGAGGGCATTCTGAAGAATATTATTTACATTTTTTTAACCAGTTTATTTAATTTTGGTGAATAGTAAAATTCTGTCCTTATTTATCGAGTTTTCTATAGGCTGATTCTTATAAAACTGTCCATTCCAGCTCTGTATTAATTTAACCCCAACAACACACGCACTTTTGGCAACAGATTGGAAAAGTGAGTGTGACAAATCGAACGTTCGCTAAGTCAAGTTCAATCTCGGAAATTAAACGGTGGATGCCATATGGCCTTCGTCCTGGTTAACCCCCTTTATAATTCACAGATGTGTCTATGTTTGGTAAGGTTTACCAAAATTTGACCCCAACGGATAATTAGGTATTTATTTCGCAGATTGGATTTGGAAAAAGTCTTAAAGATGGGAAGGTTTTTAATCGGCTCGTCCTTTTGAGTGCTTTAATAAACTATGCATGCAAATCCATGCAAATGGGGGACGACGGGACCCTAGTCCAAGGTATCAGGACACCTTTAAAAGTGATTAGGACCGCGCTGTTTCTTCTAATGCTATTAACGACGGAGAATTAGGGTATAGTTGTGCATTTTTTTTTTTTTTTTATCTACGAATGTCTATTTCTAAGGACCGGTTTAATAATGGTCGGTTATCTAATTCAGCTCTCGGTTAACCAATAATAATTAATAAGTTAACCAACAGCTAAACTACATAACCGTCCATTGATAAACCGATCCTAAAAAATGTATTTCCTTCCGTTTCTTAACCAGGCCAAGAGAGAAAGATGAAAATGCACTCAGTATCGAATTCGATTCTGAATTAGTTCTATCGGTTCTAGAGCATCCTAATGAGAACTGAAATAGTTCAGAGTTCCAAAATGAACTTACAATAAAATAAAGTTGGTTTGATCGTATAAGCAGCTTGATTAATAATTATTTTGGAATTCAATTAATGTTATGTTGTCCACACTAGTGCAAAAAAGAAAAATGTATTCTATCTGTTTCTTAACCAGGCCAAGAGAGAAAGATGAAAATACACTCAGTATCGAATTCGATTCTGAACTAGTTCTATCGGTTCTAGAGCATCCTAATGAGAACTGAAACAGTTCAGAGATTCAAAATTAACTTAGGTACAATAAAATGAAGTGGTTTGATCGTAAGCAGCTTCATTAATAACTATTTTGGAATTCAATTAATGTAATGTTGTTCGTGTTAAGGAGTGATTGGGTTGGAACTCTGGTAAACTAAAATAGTAACTTCACAAATTACTTGCACATAAAACTAGATCTAAATTTTACAAACTTTTCTCTTCCTAAAGCCTTAGTAAAAATATCAGAGTCATTGTCAACAGAACTAATATTACAGCATATACAAAAACAATCAGCAGGCTAACTTTCATTGGGTGTGACAGCCCGTGTAATAAAGGAATTCATGGTCGGGACGTCACTAGCAGCCATTTTGGGGTACGAGACAGGGCCTGATTAACAATAATTTAGGTTTTTTTCTTTCGTGTTACAGAGTCGTATTGGCTTTAAAGAAACTAATTCATTATTACTTACCTATAATAATATTTATAATACTTATTTATTAATATTATTGAATATACAAGAATGATAACAGATAACACCATAAATGACAACACGAATATACTAAAATAATTTTGAAAATCATAAAGTGTGTTTCTTTTTTAAAGATAATTCCCCAAGTAAAAAATCTAGTAACTATGTTGGCAACGCAAGCCTTTTCTATATAAAAAAATTGAAAGCATTGACAATTTTACATTGTATTGCCAACATAATGTCATTTTGACTTTATCTTTAAAAAGAAAACAGACTTTAGCTAATATTTCGCTCTATATCTCACGCCTATGACCTCCATCAGAAATAAACAAATAGAATAAAATTTCGGCGCCCATGCCGTTTAATGACAGGATGGTATCCCCTAATGGCGACATGCGCATAAAAGATGCGCGTGAGAGTTAGCCTGCTGATTGTTTTTGTATATGCTGTGCTAATATATTGAAGAACAGTTTCTTTCTTTAAACAGAGTTCTTTAATAAAATGATCTTTTATTTCTATATGCTTTTCTCGTTTGGAGTTTTCAAAGTTTTTTTAGCATAGAAATTAATTGCACTTAGATTGTCCAATTTCAAAATAACAGCTTTCTCACCAAATTCAGATAAAATGCTTTTCAAGTTCACTAGTTCTTGATGGGTAGCTGCTCCTGCTGACACATACTCTGCTTCCATGGATGAGAATGCTACACAATTCTGTTTGCGGGAGTGACAGGCGATCGGATTACCAGCGTGATAGCATATAAATCCACTAACACTTTTCCTACTGGTTTTATCTGCTCCCCAATCCGCATCACACATCCCAGCTAGTCCATTGTCACCTTTCTTGTACATCAGTCCATAGGTTTTTGTCATATTCAGGAAGCGTAAAATTCTTTTACCAGCTTTCTAGAGTTGCATATCCGGTTTATCAAGATATCTGCTCAAAAATGATAGACTAAAAGCAATGTCGGGTCTACTTACAATTGATAAATACATTAAACTACAAATCATTCTTCTATATAGAATATTTGGTTCTACTGGTTCTTTTTCATTGATTTGAAAGTTCTTTTCCATAGGTGTTGCTACTGAACGGCTTTCTTCTAATCCAAATTCTTTTAGCAATCGTGAAATCATTTTTGTTTGACAAATTTTAAGTCCATCTTCTGTGTGATTAAATTCCATACCCAAAAATGTAGAAACGTCCGACATACTCTTAACTTTAAATATGCCATATAGATTTTTGATCACTTTATTTACTTCTTCAGCAGGTCCTGTAATTAGTGCATCATCAACGAATAACACTAAGTATACATCTTCTTCAACGTACAAACAGTAGTCATACTCGGATCTCTTGAATGACATTTTTGACATAACCTCATTAAATTTGAAGTTCCAACATTTTGGTGCATTTCGAAGTCCATACAGTGCACGGTTTAATTTTAGATAATTAGATTCACAATTATTTAGTCCTTCAGGGGTTTTGATATATATTTCACTATCCAGTACACCGTTTAAGAATGCTGTTGGTACATCTATTTGTTTTAAAGTCCAATCCTTTTGCACAGCAACTGATATCATAATTCTTATTGTTGGTAGTGGACAAACTGGTGCATAGCTAAATTCTTCGCTGTCATTAGGAACTTGGAATCCTCTGGCCACTAATCGTGCCTTTTTCGTGCCATCTTCTTTAATTTTGAAAACCCATCGCATGTCAATGGCTACTTGACCTTTTGGTAGTTCTACAGGTATCCATGTGTTTAACCTTTCATGAGACTTTAACTCATTATTTATAACTTATCGCCATTCCTTTGATTCATTAGCATCTTGGTATGACTTTGGCTTTGCATCCGATGAAGATAGTAAACAGTATGCAACATATAACTCATAATCTTGTAAATTCTTTGGTTTTAAAACATTTCTTCCTGAGCGAATTGCTTCCACTTGATGTATTCGATTATCAGTCTCACTTTGCTCGTCTTCACTTTCTGTATCTTCATGTTCATTCTCCGTCTCGTCTAGCTCATATTGAATTTCTTGCATTTCGTCACTGTTATTGCCCTCCTCTTCAGGTATAGGTATTATACTTATGTCATATTTTTGTGTATTTCCTTTATACTCCATAAATCCCTCATCAAATCGCACATCTCTTGATTTTATGACCTTTTCTTCATCTTTCAACCATTAATCTAAAGTCCGTCGATTTTAATCTGATACTCCAAAAAAATGTGAGCTGGTGGTTCCCTACGTTAGAACGCCAATGGTCACCTGACGTCACACCTGTTTTTGCCATATACTTCACCCCTTCGCTCTTCATGGAAAGTGTCAGATAAAAATCGACGGACAATATGGCCACCACCACAGTAACCCACCATAACTGCTTTTGGGTCAATATTTCGTCCTTTTGGCAATAAAGTGTACCATGCTCTACAGCCAAATATTCTCAGTTTACTGATGTCGTTTCTGTCGTGCCAAATGTATGATGGTGTTTGACCTCTAGGTAGAACAGATGTTGGTGTTCTGTTCAATTCATAAACAGAACACTTTAAAGCTTCTGCCCATAGTGTTTTAGGTATACCAGAGTCTATTATTTTTGTTCTAATCATATTCAGTAGAGTTCGATTTATTCTTTCAGATTTGCCATTTATCTGTGGAGTATAAGCAATGGTATATTCTAATCTGATACCTTTTTGCTTGCAAAATTCTCGGAAAAGTTTTGAGGTGAATTCACCACCATTGTCGAGTCTAAATCTTTTTACTTTCACATTAGGTATGTTGTGTTTCAATTTCTTGAACATATTCTTTTAAGTTAACTTCAGCTTCACTCTTATTCTTTAAAATTTTATTCACCAAAAAGTGTGAAAAATCATCCAATATCACTTGAAATTATTTTCCTTCATCGATAGTGCTTGGAATTATTGGTCCACAAATATCACTATGTATTAGTTCGCCTATGGCATTTGTGTGTTGTTCACTCTTGAAAAATTGAGATCTTGTGGCTTTTTCTTCTACACAAGTTGAACAAATTTTATTGGGACATTTTAGTCCAAGTTGCAGCATTGCATTTTTACCTGCATGACCCAATCTTCTGTGCCACATTTCTGCATCAAGTGTAATATTGCAAAATTCTTTTTTATTTAAGATTTTATCCAAAATAAGAACATATAGCCCATTTCTGTTTTCACAGGTTAATGCAAAATTTCGACCACTTATTGTAGTTTGTGTCTTCTCTACCATAATTGTATGTCCTTTATTTGTCAATTTTGAGGCTGAAATCAAATTACTTATGCTTCATATTTGGGACAATCAAGGCTTCAATTTTGATTATTTTACCTTGACATTCTGCTTTCAATGTGCCCATTTTATTTGATTTTAGGATTTCGCCATTTGCTATATGTTTACTTACAAATTCTGGCAAAGTTTCAATGTTATGTATATATTTTTCTAGATTCTGTTGCACAAAATGGTTACTTGCACCCGAATCCAGTACAAAAGACACCTTGCCTTCAATTTCGTTGCACACATTTGCTGCATAAAGAACTATTGAGTCTACTTCTGCAGTATGGGCTTCGTTTTGTCTATTATTTCCCCTGTTTTTATTTCTGTGACCTCTAAAATTATTACCTCGTCTCGGACCTCTTGCATTGTAGTTTCCTCTATAAAAACTTCTAAAATTGTTTTGGCCTCTATTCTGATTTTGATTTTGTCTTGGACATTGTGCTTTAAGATGATAAGTGCTACCACATAGGTATATAACAGCCTTTACACATTGCTTTGAAGCTTACTTCATTCTTTTCTCCATTATTCATTTCTTGCCTTCACGAAATCAATTTTAACATTGGATATTGGATATTGTCTCTAAAGCTGTTATTACTGCATCATATTTTGATGGTAAAGACAATAATAAATGGCAAACTTTATCACTCTCATCCATATTTGATCCTAGGTCCTTTAGCTCTCGTATTATAGTGTCAAACTTCACAACATGATCTTCTATTTTCTCGTTTGTGTTGTGCTTCAGATTGAGTAATTTTCTCCATGAAGATAGTTTGGTAAAAGAACTTTTTCTTACAAACACATCTTTTAAAGCTGTTAATTGCTCTTTTGCACTCTGACAGTATTTGATTAAATCTAGATGCTTGTCTGAGACACCTAGCACAATAATTGATTGCGCCTTTGCATCAGCCTTTGCAAATTTGTTCTTTATGTCTATTGCTGCATTTATTGGTGGGAGATCTTCCAATGCTTCACTACATGCTTCACGTTTAATTACAGTTTTAATTCGGAATTCCCAGTTGTTATAATTGTTCGCCTCTAACACAGATACAGAAACACTACTAATTCCCGCCATTTCTGAATCTTTAAACTGGCACGCTGCAAGGACAGTCTTTACAACACGCACTTAAGCTGTTTTCAACTTATTTTTTTTCACTAGATTAAGACTGGGCCTATAACCTGTTGAGGATTGATTGGGTTGGGACTCTGGTAAACTAATTAGCACAACACTGTTTTACTGAACTTAATTTATTATTAATAAATTGTGAATATTCTGTCTATAACAACTAAACATAACCTTTTACTTTACTCTAACCTAACTTTTTGACTCCAAGTGTTGCTACAACAAAACTTCTGTATTCTGTCAAAACAATTTAGCGCCATCTAACAATAGGATACTTAACAGTTCGCACTAGTACAAAAAAAAATGTATTTCTATCTGTTTCTTAACGAGGCCAAGAGAGAAAGATAAAAATACACTCAGTATCGAATTCAATTCTGAACTAGTTCTATCGGTTCTAGAGCATCCTAATCAGAACTGAAACAGCTCAGAGTTAATTTAACTTACAATTAAATGAAGTGGTTTGATCATAAGCATCTTGATTAATAACTATATCCTATTCACTATCCGATGTCCACAGGTACAGGTAAATTTATCACCTTTGTCTATCAAATAGCATTGAAAGGCGATAAATTCTACCTGTTCCTGTGGACATCGGATTGTGAATGGATAATATTTTGGAATTTATTTAATGCAAAGCCTAGTCCTAGTACTCAAAACCGCGAAATTCGCTCTTTTTTGACATTGCTTCGATAATTTGGGGTTTTATGCGTGAATCGTAAACGTCAAATTGTCCAAGCAATGTCAAAAAAGAGCGAAAATCCGGCTCCAAATCTCAGAATAATTTAGTGTATGGTATTTGGGGAGTCCCCAATGATCATTTAGATACAAAATCTCAACATATATTTTTTTTTTTAAATTTGACCATTTTAGTACTAAATTGAATTGAAAAATTTGACAGATCATAACTTTTTTTTTCTAGAGAGATAAAAAGCTGAAATTTTCAGCAATTCTTATCCCAGTAAAGGACTACAATCCCTGAAAATTTCAGCTAATTTGGCCTTATAGTTCCAGAAATAAAATCGCGTTGGGGTAAATTTATCAATTTCTTAATTTTCTGAGTGTCTTTTTTTTCATAGAATCCGGTTCCAAATTTCAGAATAATTCAGTGTATGGAGTTAAGAGGGTCCCGAATGATCATTTAGATACAAAATCTCAACATAAAAAAATTTGAAATTTCATCATTTTAGTACTAAGTTAGCTACCTTATGATTTGGATTTTGAAAAACTTTAAAAAGTCAGAATTTTTCTTCTATGAGAGATAGAATGCTAAAATTTTCAGCGATTCTTATCCCAATAGAGGACTACAATCCCTGAAAATTTCAGCTTATTTGGACTTAAAGTTCCAAAAATACAATCGCGTTAAGTAATTTGGAGTAATTTAATAATGTTTCAATTTTTCTGAATGTTTTTTTCATAGATTCCGGATTCAAATTTCAAAATAATTTAGTGTATGGAGTTTGGGGGGTTCAATTGTTTGCAGAAAAACTTTCCAACAACGATAATTAAAAATTAGACTTTCGCAGCTCTTGATTGAGACTTTTGTATATTGAATATCTCTAATCAATTCCATCAAGCGAAGAGGCTTCATAAATTAACATTTTTGATATCTACCAGACAATACATTATTTTTTTCCTTCGACTCACCAAAAACCCCATAATCATAATAATATTCACGGACAAAAACTATACCATGAAACCTTCTTGGGACAGTTGGGCAGGGGTGTGGCAGAAGATATGATGGATAGGAGGGTGAAACCTCCGACCCCTAGGGCCCCGAGGGAACCGCTAAATACACCCCGAGAGAACAAGGGGGTCTTGTCATCGATACAATTCGGACGCCCGAAAAGGAGTCAATTTGTACAACTTGGCCAAATGCAATTAATTAACAGAATGGGGAAGTATATACTTAATATAGAATTTAATTTACATAATTTAAGGTTTTGGAGGGATAAGAGTGGACAGTGGAAAGTATAAGTTTCCCTCTACTTTTTTTATTTCAACCATTATTTGTAAGCCAACATACTTCTCATATGCCATCTGACGTTGCTGTCAACCCCCCTAAATAGTAAATCATGAGTCCTAATAACTTAATGACCGAAAATAGGTGTTATTTCTGGCCGTTTTTCGGGGGAGACCCCTTGCTCTAAAGCCTGATTTAATGCGACAGTGTTTTACGGTCATATGGCCACGCTTCTCAGTTAATAAAGGGTTATTACGGCCCTTTTACGGAGGGTCGAAAAAATAAATTTACTCGACAAGTGAATCGTCGGCAGCATCTCGAAGAGAAGTAAAACGACGAGAACAAAAATTCCTGCTCTCGGCTTTCGCAGGCCGGTAAACCACGGCGCGGGCCTGCAGGATACCAATGAAAATCCGGCGACCGAGAGCCGATTGGATCCGCCGGACTCGGTGACACTCCCCGGAGGAGGTTTTGCGGTGCACGATTTTTTTTTTGTTTATTTTCTGAGTTGCAACAAAAGATGATCGGGTGAAGTACCCAAGAACCTCCGGATGACGGAATATTAATTGAAAAATGGCACTTTATTGCTCCAGCAGTTTCCATCATGAACGAGCAGATTGTTTTTTTTAATATCAAACATTAATGCCAGAATCTTTGAAGTATTTTAATCTTGTGGAAAAACCAACTTTCTTTAGCTATAAAAGTTTATTTTAGAAACTGCTAAGCTAGGAACATTTCAAACTTTATGCAGAAATGTACCATAATAGGGGTGAACCTTTACACTTGATATTATTTCTCATTGAAATTGTTATAGTCTATTCCATTGCAGACGTCGACATAGTTAGAGCCCCCTGGGTTTTATTAATGAAAAATTGTTTAACTGAAAGAAAAGAATCAAGTAGAAGCTTGCTAATGATCATTCGAAACTGATTATTATCGGCTCTTGAGCTTTGACTGCCCTTAGGATTCCCTTGCGAATCCAGAGTTGATAAAAGTACAAATTTTGACGATTACCGGCTCTCGATTGGCATTGGGAAAGTTTTCCAGAGAATCAAGAGCCGGTAATAGTAATTCAAATTTTGATTATCTGCGGCTTTTGATCCATTGGATAATTTTTCTTGGGTCAATTAGAAGCTGTGGAAGAAGAAATTTTGATTAATATCTACTTAAGAGCTGCTAATGATCATTCGAAATTTTGATTATTATCGGCTCTTGAGCTTTGGATGCCCTTAGAAAAATTTTCCAGTGAATTCAAAGTTGATAAAAGTTCAAATTTTGACTATTACCGGCTCTTGATTGGCTTCAGGAAAGTTTTCCAGATAATTAAAAGCCAGTAATAGTTCAAATTCTGATTATCTGTGACTCTTGATCCATTGGATCCTTTTTCTGCCAATATCGCAAGGGTAACGTCAATTCTACAGGAAAGGCGATTCTCAAAGTTTTTATGATAGAAAGTGAAATTCGAACGAAGTGAAATTGCATCAAAATTGTTGTTCTCAGTGCCAGAATCGTATGGAGCCGTAGTGACTGCAATTATGTTTTGCCAAAACTAGAGCAAAACTCCAAAATTTCTCAGAAAAATGGTTCTAATTCCGAAGTAACATATAGGAATTGTGAATAAGTAGGTAATCTAAATTCAGTGTCAGTTTGGAAAAGAAAAACTATGAAAATTTTTCTTTGTCACGTAACTTCATATAAAAAAAAGAATCATTTTTTTACCAATAAAAATAGGCTTTTCATCCCCTTATATTTTTTCGAATGTCTCCACATATGTGGACCCCACGCTGCTACGACTCGTAAAAAAGCTAAGACCTGGAAAATCCTTGGGATAACATTCGGATTCCCTACTATATCCAATAACGCCAAAATATTTCTTTTTTCTTTCTTTTGCTGCCGCATAATTTAATATTTAATTTACTTTATTCAAACAATTATATAAGTTGTCACTTGCATAATATTCCGTATCAACAAGTAGCTTTGTTTATCGTCTCTCCAGCGGGGTTGGTAATCCCTGGCTCGATTTGCGTATGAAAGCCTTTTGTCCTGACAAGGCTTCCCAGTCCTGACACCGTTATTTTCCAGCCGAACGAACGTCAACCGCGATCTTATCTGAGAACGAGGTGAATTCGCACCAATTCAACCCTCCGATAACAACTAAATTTGGTTGTCGCTTGTACTATACGCACTATCCCTCCGGAAGCGTCAAGCTGGAAAATTTCATTCAATGGAGTTTATTTAAATTTTTGAACATCTGAGGGGGAATTGGGCAAGTTTGATAAGTTGCTATAGTTGAATTTTCCGTCCAAGGCCTCCTAAAGCTGGAAAAAATTCCGGAAGAAAATTTTTACTGGAGATTCTTCAAAATTGGAAATTGACTTTTTCGATTTTCGAAAAAACAAAATACCCTTTCCAATAGAGAAAGCGAAAAGAAACCGAAAATGACTCTGGGCAATTTTACGGCCAAGGCCTCCTAAAGCTGGAAAATTTTTTTTACTGGGGGATTCCCCAAAATTAGAAATTGAGTTTTTTCGATTTTCGGAAAAATAAAATACCCTATCCGATAGAGAAAGCGAAATGAAACCGAAAATGTTTCTTGACAATTTTACGTCCGAGGCCTCCTAAAGCTGGAAAAAATTCCGGAAGAAAATTTTTACTGGAGATTCTTCAAAATTGGAAATTGCCTTTTTGCGATTTTCGAAAAAACAAGATACCCTATCCGATAGAGAAAGTAAAAAGAAATCGAAAATGTCTCTTGGCAGATTTACGTCCAAAGCCTCCTAAAGCTAGAAAAAATTCCGGAAGAAAATTTTTACTGGAGATTCCCCAAAATTGGAAATTGACTTTTTTCGATTTTCGAAAAAATAAAATAGTCTATCCGATAGAGAAAGCGAAAACAAAGAATGTCTCTTGACAATTTTACGTCCAAGGCCTCCTAAAGCTGTAAAAAATTCTGGAAGAAAGTTTTTACTAGGGATTCCCCAAAATTGGAAATTGAGTATTTTCGATTTTCGAAAAACCAAAATAACCTATTCCATAGAGAAAGCGAAAATAAACCGAAAATGTCTCTTGGATATTTTACGTCCAAGGCCTCCTAAAACTAGAAAAAATTCCGGAAGAAAATTTTTACTGGGGATTCCCCAAAATTGGAAATTGACTTTTTTCGATTTTCGAAAAAACAAGATACCCTATCCGATAGAGGAAGTAAAAAGAAATCGAAAATGTCTCTTGGCAGATTTACGTCCAAAGCCTCCTAAAGCTAGAAAAAATTCCGGAAGAAAATTTTTACTGGAGATTCCCCAAAATTGGAAATTGACTTTTTTCGATTTTCGAAAAAATAAAATAGTCTATCCGATAGAGAAAGCGAAAACAAACTGAAAATGTCTCTTGACAATTTTACGTCCAAGGCCTCCTAAAGCTGTAAAAAATTCTGGAAGAAAGTTTTTACTAGGGATTCCCCAAAATTGGAAATTGAGTTTTTTCGATTTTCGAAAAACCACAATAACCTATTCCATAGAGAAAGCGAAAATAAACCGAAAATGTCTCCTGGATATTTTACGTCCAAGGCCTCCTAAAACTAGAAAAAATTCCGGAAGAAAATTTTTACTGGGGATTCCCCAAAATTGGAAATTGACTTTTTTCGATTTTCGAAAAAACAAGATACCCTATCCGATAGAGGAAGTAAAAAGAAATCGAAAATGTCTCTTAGCAGATTTACGTCCAAAGCCTCCTAAAGCTAGAAAAAATTCCGGAAGAAAATTTTTACTGGAGATTCCCCAAAATTGGAAATTGACTTTTTTCGATTTTCGAAAAAATAAAATAGTCTATCCGATAGAGAAAGCGAAAACAAACCGAAAATGTCTCTTGACAATTTTACGTCCAAGGCCTCCTAAAGCTGTAAAAAATTCTGGAAGAAAGTTTTTACTAGGGATTCCCCAAAATTGGAAATTGAGTTTTTTCGATTTTCGAAAAACCAAAATAACCTATTCCATAGAGAAAGCGAAAATAAACCGAAAATGTCTCTTGGATATTTTACGTCCAAGGCCTCCTAAAACTAGAAAAAATTCCGGAAGAAAATTTTTACTGGGGATTCCCCAAAATTGGAAATTGACTTTTTTCGGAAAAACAAAAAAACCCTATCCAATATAGAAAGTAAAAAGAAACTGAAAATGTCTTGGCAATTTTATGTCCAAGGCCTCCTAAAGATGAAAAAAAATCCGGAAGGAAATTTTTACTGGGGATTCCCCAAAATTAGAAATTGACTTTTTTCGATTTTCGAAAAAACAAAAGACCCTATCCGCTAGAGAAAGCGAAAAAAAACCAAAAATGTTTCTTGGATATTTTACGTCCAAGGCCTCCTAAAGCTGGAAAAAATTCCGGAAGAAAATTTCTACTGGGGATTCCCCAAAATTAGAAATTGACTTTTTTCGATTTTCGAAAGAACCTAATACCTTATCCGATAGAGAAAGCGAAAAGAAACCGAAAATGTCCCTTGGCAATTTTACGTCCAAGTCCTCCTAGGAAAAAATGCAAGACGAAAATTTTTGCTGGGGATAATTCCTCAAAATTAAAAGTTGATTTTCGAAAAAACAAAATATTACCCTATCCGATAGAGAAAGTATAAAGAAACCGAAAATGTCTTTTCGCAATTTTACGTCCAAGGCCTCCTAAAGCTGGAAAATTTCCGGAAGAAAATTTTTACTGGAGATTTCCCAAAATTGGGGTTGACTTTTTCCGATTTTCAAAAAAAAAACGAAACACCCTATCCTATAGAGAATGTAAAAAGAAACCGAAAATGTCTCTTGGCAATTTTACGACCAAGGCCTCCTAAAGCTGGAAAAAATTCCGGAAAAAATTTTTTACTGGAGATTCTCCAAAATTGGTAATTGATTTTTTTCGATTTTCGAAAAAACAAAATACCCTATCCGATAGAGAAAGTAAAAAGAAACCAAAAATGTCTCTTGGCAATTTTATGTCCAAGGTCTCCTAAAGCAGGAAAAAATTCCAGACGAAAATTTTTTAATGGGAGTTACCCAAATTTGGAAATTGAGTTTTTTGGATTTTCGAAAAAACCTAATACCCTATCCGATAGAGAAAGCAAAAAGAAACCGAAAATGAGTCCTGGCAATTTTACGTCCTAGGCCTCCTAAAGCTGGAAAAAATTCAAGACGAAAATTTTTGCTGGAGATTCCTCAAAATTAGAAGTTTGATTTTCGAAAAAAAAAAAAATATATTACCTTATCCGATAGAGAAAGTAAAAAGAAACCGAAAATGTCTCTTAGCAATTTTACGTCCAAGGCCTCCTAAAGCTGGAAAAATTCCGGAAGAAAATTTTTACTAGAGATTTCCCAAAATTGGGGTTGACTTTTTTCGATTTTCAAAAAAAAACGAAACACCCTATCCTATAGAGAATGTAAAAAGAAACCGAAAATGTCTCTTGGCAATTTTACGACCAAGGCCTCCTAAAGCTGGAAAAAATTCCGGAAAAAAATTTTTACTGGAGATTCTCCAAAATTGGTAATTGATTTTTTTCGATTTTCGAAAAAACAAAATACCCTATCCGATAGAGAAAGTAAAAAGAAACCAAAAATGTCTCTTGGCAATTTTATGTCCAAGGTCTCCTAAAGCAGGAAAAAATTCCAGACGAAAATTTTTTAATGGGAGTTACCCAAATTTGGAAATTGAGTTTTTTCGATTTTCGAAAAAACCTAATACCCTATCCGATAGAGAAAGCAAAAAGAAACCGAAAATGAGACCTGGCAATTTTACGTCCAAGGCCTCCTAAAGCTGGAAAAAATTCAAGACGAAAATTTTTGCTGGAGATTCCTCAAAATTAGAAGTTTGATTTTCGAAAAAAAAAAAAATATATTACCTTATCCGATAGAGAAAGTAAAAACAAACCGAAAATGTCTCTTAGCAATTTTACGTCCAAGGCCTCCTAAAGCTGGAAAAATTCCGGAAGAAAATTTTTACTAGAGATTTCCCAAAATTGGGGTCGACTTTTTTCGATTTTCAAAAAAAAACGAAACACCCTATCCTATAGAGAATGTAAAAAGAAACCGAAAATGTCTCTTGGCAATTTTACGACCAAGGCCTCCTAAAGCTGGAAAAAATTCCGGAAAAAAATTTTTACTGGAGATTCTCCAAAATTGGTAATTGATTTTTTTCGATTTTCGAAAAAACAAAATACCCTATCCGATAGAGAAAGTAAAAAGAAACCAAAAATGTCTCTTGGCAATTTTATGTCCAAGGTCTCCTAAAGCAGGAAAAAATTCCAGACGAAAATTTTTTAATGGGAGTTACCCAAATTTGGAAATTGAGTTTTTTGGATTTTCGAAAAAACCTAATACCCTATCCGATAGAGAAAGCAAAAAGAAACCGAAAATGAGTCCTGGCAATTTTACGTCCTAGGCCTCCTAAAGCTGGAAAAAATTCAAGACGAAAATTTTTGCTGGAGATTCCTCAAAATTAGAAGTTTGATTTTCGAAAAAAAAAAAAATATATTACCTTATCCGATAGAGAAAGTAAAAAGAAACCGAAAATGTCTCTTAGCAATTTTACGTCCAAGGCCTCCTAAAGCTGGAAAAATTCCGGAAGAAAATTTTTACTAGAGATTTCCCAAAATTGGGGTTGACTTTTTTCGATTTTCAAAAAAAAACGAAACACCCTATCCTATAGAGAATGTAAAAAGAAACCGAAAATGTCTCTTGGCAATTTTACGACCAAGGCCTCCTAAAGCTGGAAAAAATTCCGGAAAAAAATTTTTACTGGAGATTCCCCAAAATTGGGAATTAACTCTTTTCGATTTTCGAAAAAACAAGATACCCTAACCGATAGAGAAAGTAAAAAGAAACCAAAAATGTCTCTTGGCAATTTTATCTCCAAGGCCTCCTAAAGCTGGAAAAAATTCCGGTAGAAAATTTTTACTAAGGAATCCCCAAAATTGGGAGTTGACTTTTTACGATTTTCGAAAAACAAAGCACCCTATCCAATAGAGAAAGTAAAAAGAAACCGAAAATGTCTCTTGGCAATTTTACGTCCAAGGCCTCCTAAAGCAGGAAAAAATTCCAGACGAAATTTTTTTAATGGGAACTACCCAAAATTGCAGATTGAGTTTTTTCGATTTTTGAAAAAACCTAATACCCTATCCGATAGAGAAAGCGAAAAGAAACCGAAAATGTCTCTTGGCAGTTTTACGTCCAAGTCCTCCTAAAGCTGGAAAAACTCCGGAAGAAAATTTTTGCTGGGGATTCCTCAAAATTGGAAGTTGACTTTTCGATTTTCGAAAAAACAAAATACCGTGTCCGATAGAGAAAGTAAAAAGAAACCGGAAAAATCTCTTGGCAATTTTACGTCCAAGGCCTCCTAAAGCTAGAAAAAATTCCAGACGATATTTTTTTCTGGGGATACCTCAAAATTGGCCATTGACTTTTTTCGATTTTCGAATAAACAAAATACCCTATCCGCTAGAGAAAGCGAAAATAAACTGGGAATGCCTCCTGGCATTTTCACGTCCAAGGCCTCCTAAAGCTGGAAAAAATTCCGGAAGAAAATTTTTACTGGGGATTCCCCAAAATTGGAAATGGACTTTTTCATAAGCTTTTTCAATTTTTCGTAAAAATAACTTCGTAAGTTGGATATACTGACGTCTACTTAATTTTTCGTACAAAAATCATCGATCGTCTCGTATATTCCACCATAAAAACCTCAATCTCTATCAGTTCTGCGCTGTTAAATCATCAAACTTACTTCCTTGAAGTTGTTTTCTGCAAAAAGCTATTACTTCCACTCCATCGAAAAGCTATCCAGAACGGATAGCGTCCAGTCATCCTTTCGCAAGCGACAAGGACAAAAAGTGGCGAAAAGCCTGGAAAATACGGAAAAGCTCCCGACGATAAGCTGCACATTCACATGTATGAATTCAGCACATCAAGTTTAAACAGGTCCCGCCGTTATCGGCCTCGAGGACTTCTCCCCAGCACGCCCAGGAAGCGTAGCTCCTTTCAATGAAATATAATGGAATATTTTACGTTTAAGATCTATAAAGTGAGTTGAGTGTTATTTTTATTAACGCGACCCTATAAATCTTTCACCGGAGAGAAGTTTCTCTTGATTAATTTCGTTTCGGCCTTTTTAAAAACTCATCGCCCGTGCGTCCGCGCCACCTGGATCCACCTCGAGACGCCGCAATCCTTCATTAGCCCCCTTAATTTTTCGTTGCTGCATACATAATCAATGGGCGCCTTTTTTCTTCGGTCGTAATTTTCATATTTAATTTATTTCTAATTTCCATCTTGAATTATGCATTCTTCTTTCGGTGAGGGAGGGAGACGGACGCAGGGCCTCGTTTCTTTAGCTCGTTGCATATTCAGCGTACTCTCCTCTCTAGACGAACCATTTTTTGAGGGGGCGACGTTGCCGAGAATTTTCACCATAACCTATACGATTTCTTAGTGGGTACCTACCAGACAATTTCACAAAACCATTCCTTTCTAGACAAAGACCTTATATCTTCCTGGACGCACTCACAGAAACTTCTTGTTAACCCAGATTTATTATTAACCACCGAAACTTTTTCTCGACATCTCCCTAATCTAGACTTCCTGTTAACCCAGACTTCTTCTCAATAGGGATCATCATAATCATCAGTCCTACATCTTTTCCGATACCTTCCAGTTAGCTCATCAAACTTTCCAGCGTTCGTCAGTTCGTCCATTTGAGCTTTGGTCTTCCTCTGCCTGTGCTGCCTGCTGGTACGCTTGTGTAATAGCGTATGACATGTCCTGCCCATCTGAGCCTACCAATCTTGATCGTTGTTATCTCAACAGAGATACTCTTTCTTATTCCAAACATCCTCTCGCAACCCAAAGACATTTTCTTAACATCTTCTCGATTCAGATTTCTGGGAAAGAGTAGTCTTCTCAACACAGTCTTTCACTCAACACAGTCTTAAATTGGTAGCAATGATGAAGTAGAGTGATTTTGTTTTTGTCTTCAACCACTATCAATCATCAGGTACAGGGCTAAGGTGGACTTGTAGAGCATCTCTGTAGGTGATCGATGGTTCTGAACCCTTTTCCGAGTAATACTGCGCATGAACATTAAAAAGACGATCAAGTGAGAGTCCAAAATGACGGCAACACTGTCGAATAAACCGTGCTTTAAATTGTATGAAACATACATGAGTTCTGCCCTCCCCGAATGTATACCAGGGCCTTAGTTTACAAATGAATACAGCTATTGAACTTACTTATAATATCAATGTGGTCGGTCGTCTCGCTCCGGCTCGCGGCCTCGCCGTTTCCCGTTGTCTCTGTCTGGGGCGCCGGAATATAAACCTCTTTCCAAAACGGCCATACAGAATGGCCATATTAACTTGATAATTAGGTGTGTTATTGGACTTGCAGATGAGCCACCGACTCCGTCGGATGGAATAAAAAGTGGCTGCCCCCCCTTTCAACGCGGTATAAAATTGAGGAGGGTGTTGGTGATGGCACATTCTGACGTCGGTCGTCGCGACGCGTCTTCGACGTCGTGGAGAGATTATGGTAGTACGACGAGAACTTCTTTGTGACCAGTTTCCATTCACACTATCAGGGCTTCTTTTTTGAAAATTATATTCTTACCATCTGCGATTTGGTGCGTACGTCGCGTGTTTTGTGAAACAGCGCCATCTTGTGTCTTGTGTGTTACCGTGCGCATTCATGAATATTGATTAGTTGTTCGACTGAATGTAGGTGGCGTTTTCAAACGCCATATTTGCATTCGTATTTCATAGTTACTGGGAGCTTACCAGCGGAGGATTCAAGAGCCAATGGATTTTGGAAATTACCAAAAATAGATTCTTGTGTTGGTAAGCTCCTGAAATACCAGCAAAGTTGGATTGGGCTATTTTCATTCTATAAGAAGCAAGTTAGGTTATATTGCTCGATATAAATTTCAGTTGAAACTTCCGCATTCTTGTGATTTATTAAACTAAATTTTAGTGCCGATTATTGTAAGATTTATTTATTTATTTATTTATTTCAAGTTTTAAGCAAACGGGCATAACCCAATTAGTTACAGAATTTTCAGCAATTTCTGTGTCATTTGAAATTTCTCTAGATCCAGTTTTCATTAATTTCGGGATTTTTCCTTGATCTTTCTTTGAATTTACATAGTTCCAGAAAGCTCGAACGTTGTTTTTAATTTGGTAATAATTTGTCTCCTTGACTAATCATGGATAGGATTCTAGAGTTATAGGGTATTTTTTGAATGAAAAACCAATTCCTCTTTGGCAATGTATCCATGTCTCACTTACCATCTCCAGCATTAAACCTGTTTTCTAAGTAGTTTCTAATATTCTGTTCCAATTTATTTATGTAATTCCTATAACAATCTTGAGACAAACTTTTACAAATAATTCGCATTTTCTAAATTTCTGATAATTAGAGTAGGGTTAGATTTGTATACAGTTTGTGACATTTTTTCTTTTCTATTGATTAAACCAAATAGGGAATTTAAAATCAGATTTGACTTTATACTTTGGTACAAGTTCATCAATACACTAATAATATCATAGAACCTAACTGCAGCTAGGCATATCTACATCACAATCACCATATGAGATCCTAATCAATATTCAACAAGATATGATTGAAATTGGTAAAATCACTGTTGTTAAAGTTATATCTAAACTCCACATTATTATGGTGAACAAAATTTGGAATATTGACATCAATATCAAAAAGTAGGGCAGGTTGATGATTATCACAACTCATAGGATGTTGAGCAATCTCAATTAGTAAATGACATTTATTAGTAAAAATTAAGTCCAAGAACTCATTTCCAGCATTTGGTACATTGTTTACTTGAACAAGATTAGAAAAGTATAATGCAGCAGTCAAGCATTCAGTGAAAGGGCCATTTATACGTTGATTAATATGTATTATGTAGGTATCACTTTCGATATTAGTAAAATTATGCAAATTACAGTCACCAAGAATAAACACAGAATTGCATTCATACAAATTACAAAAGTGTTCAATGTTATTTGCATGATTTTTATATTCAGACAATTCAGATTGAGGGGGAAAATATACTACACAGAAAATCAATAACGAATTGTTAATCAGAATCCTTACCCAAATCTCCTCGTGAAACGGAGATTGATATGGTGTTTGCATTAAACAGGCTTTAAAATTTGTTTTTACTGCCAATAAAACACTTCCACCTCTGCTTTTATCTGTAGCAATCTGATATCTTTGGCCTGTTCAAATACAGGGAAATTGTCGAGTCCCAACTCATTATTGTATATTCCATCATTCAACCAGGATAATTATATTATAATTTGAGAGCGACACTTATCAGAGAAATCCCCAAATTTAGGATGGAGACCTCTATTGTTTTGGTAATAAATTGGAATATGAAAATCTGAAGCTGAAGGAACATTATGCTCATTGGTATTGTTGATTGATAAATTAGCCTCTATGAGTGGAGGATGATCTGTTATATTGACGAAATTATTATTATCATCTATCTATTACCTATCTATTATTGGAGTTATTTCTATTGTTGATTAAGGGTCTTCCAGAGTACACTTTTTTGAAGATGAAAGGCTCAAAATCAAACAGTTTGTCCTCTTCTTGAGCCTTGACAGAAATCTTGAGATCTGAAAATGAACCTTGATTCCAGTTATTCACAGGTAAGAGCATCGACCGAATTCATCTTTAGGTATTCCATTAGAATGTTAGTTGTTACGCCAAAGTCTAGTCCTCCTATGTACAGCTATCCACAATCTTGGGCAGTTAAAACAGTACTTGTGGTATTTGTGTCTTTTAGCATTTTGGGGTTGATGGGAGAGATGTCTACTTTGATTGATTGATTGCATATTCTCTATTACTACTTTGAGAGAATTTTGCGGAACTTTGTTGGTAAACTAAGCTTCTGTTACGTCTGTTTGTGAAGATCTTTTTATAAATTGGAAATCATAGATACATTATTCACGTTAAGCAATGTTGCGTGGATTTTACAATTTTCCTAACGAAAGAGATTTTGAGATTTTGTTCCTTTTTTAGTAGTCTGTGAAGTCGAAAGTAGTCAAAATTCAAGGAGAGATTGGCAACCTAGAAGCTACAAGTTCAACTCAGTGTTGCCAGGTCTACTGATTTGACCACTGGTCTACTGACATACTGATATCAATGTGAATTCTACTGATAGCTTGTTATCATTATTTACCTGCTTTTAATGATATTTTTTAAATTAAAATCTTACATGAGAATATCACAGCAATAATTTCATACGCGACCTTTGGGCTAGGACTCCTAGGAGTGTCCTCTGAACGACGTCTGTCCGACTACTCCGATCAGTCCGTTGTAATTTGTATTGAAACAATCGAACGCTCGCAGTGCAGGCGTTGCACTCAACCTAACTGGGGAATCCCCGGCTTTCGTGCGTGTTTGTGTTGTGTCTTGTTGTCTTGTTTATTTGCCTTTTGTCTTGCCAGTTGCGTAAAGGCATGCGTTGTTGTTGGTTAGTCAACTGGTCACATAGCATTATGCTGTACAACTACTGCAGCCTATTTTACCTGTTTTTATAAGACTAGACTACTACATAGGTAGGTACCCATTTGAAAAAACTGAAAACATGCAACATTTCATATTTCTGACATTTTGTAAGATTATCCACTTTTTGTCAATTCGTATTTCGACAGGAATAAGTAATGTTACTTTACCAAACTAGTAATATATTGTGACAAGTTATTCAAGTACAAACGTGTGGATTATTGTGGAACTAATGGGTGCGGGACGAGCGCAGCGAGTTCCGCAGCCATCTATTCATCAATATGTTGTTTAATTACGATACTAACCTGACTCACTCAAATGTGTGTTATTTTCATTAGGTAGTTTAAAGACTACATGTTTCAGGTGAATGTCTTATTTGAACAATTCAACAGTATATTGTTAAGTAGATGGCTGCGGAACTCGCTGCGCTCGTCCCGCAGAGGTCCACCCGTAAGTTCCGCAACGATCCACTTATTTGTACTTGAACAATAACTTATTATATAAAGTCAGAATTCGTAATCTTACTTTTTGTCAATTCGCCTTTCAACTGAAATTAGTAATGTTACTTCACCAAACTAGCAATATATTGTGACAAGTTATCCAAGTACAAATGAGTGAATTGTTGCGGAACTTATGAGTAGACCTCTGTGGGACGAGCGTAGCGAGTTCCGCAGTCATCTATTCATCAATATGTTATTTGATTACGATATTAACCTGACTCACTCAAATGTGAGTTATTCTCATTAATTTAAAAACTACACGTTTCAGGTAAATGTCTTACTTAAACAGTTCAACAGTATATTGGTGAGTAGATGATTGCGGAACTCGCTGCGCTCGTCTCGCAGAGGTCCACCCATAATTTCCGCAATAATCCACTTTTTTGTACTTGAACAATAACTTATTATATAAAATCAAAATTTGTAAAATTATGATTATTCACTTTTTGTCAATTCGCCTTTCAACAGGAATTAGTAATGTTACTTTACCAAACTAGTAATATAATGTGATGAATTTTTCTCATTAGTTCAAAAACTACTACACGTTTCAGGTGAGTGTTTTGTTTGTACAGTTCAACAGTATGTTGGTGAGTAGATGGCTGTGGAACTCGCTGCGCTCGTCCCGCAGAGGTTCACCCATAAGTTCCGCAATAATCCACTTATTTGTACAGAGTGTTTTTTTATATATTGACACCCCACCTACCTACTTTACCTTTACAGGTAGAAAAAAGGTGTAAATACAAAAGTTGTACAGTTTTGGCTGATTTTTTGGAAACCATGGTCAGAAACAAAATTTGAATGTCAGAAATGTGAAATTTTGCATGCTTACAGCTTTTTTCAAATGGGATGCCCTATATTTCATTTTATATTCTTGAAGAGCACAATGCCCCGATTCCAAAAATATATAGTTTGTCTATATTTGATTGAAAAGTCTCTCATATATTCGGCCCCAAAAATTGTAAAAATATTATCCTACTATACTGATTTTGTGAGCCATTCTACCTGTACAGGTGGAAGCTGCAGGTAAAATTTGAGGTAGAGTAGGAATCATTGCAATTGGCACACACTATATAGTCCAGGAGGTGGCGCCAAAAACATGCAAGAGTTTTCGCAAGGCGGATATTTTCAAAATAGGTCGTACTTTAGTGCTAGAATGCTAGTGTACAGTCAGCACTCACAGTTCCGGGACAGCTGGCTGTGGGACGCGGGTAAAGTTGTAATTTTAAGAAGCATCTAAACTGTTTTCTCAAAGCTCAAAATTTATAGAAATTTGGCACATTATCTGTTTGAAGGTCACAGATACCGTATGTAAATCGTCAGACGTCTAGTTCGTTGCAAAAAGGGGGTCAGACGTCCTCAAAGTTTTTATTTTATGGCATTTTCTTCAAATATATTTGTCAAATACCTGCAAAAATATATTTTGACAGGACACCGAAGAAAATGCCATAAAATAAAAACTTTGAGGACGTCTGACCCCCTTTTTGCAACGAACTAGACGTCTGACGATTTACATACGTTATCTGTGACCTTCAAACAGATAATGTGCAAAATTTCTATAAATTTTGAGCTTTGAGAAAACAGTTTAGATGCTTCTTAAAATTACAACTTTGCCCGCGTCCCAGAGCCAGCTGTCCCGGAACTGTGAGTGCTGACTGTACACTAGCATTCTAGCACTAAAGTACGACCTATTTTGAAAATATCAGCCTTGCGAAAACTCTTGCATGTTTTTGACGCCAGCTCCCCAACTAATATAAATATCCCTCGTAATGTGTCAAATCTGACACACAGTAATAGCAAAATGCTGCACTAAATAGATTTATTGGTTAGAATTTTGACTTAATACGAGGGATTTTAAAGAGTGTGTGCCAATTGCAATGATTGCCACTGTACTTGGTTTCTCTGATAGTATTTTCAAAATTTTTAGAACCAAATATGTTGGAGCCGGCTCAACCAAATATAGACAAACTATATAGTTTTGGAATCGGGAAATTGTACTCTTCAAGAATATAGAACCAAATATAGGGCATCCCATAGGTAGTGCATATTTAATAGGAATATCTCATGTGTCTTAATCTTAATAAACTATTTCTCATAAGTAATATTGGTGTTTGATTTTCAAGACAACTTATCTGTCTACTGATTTCTACTGATATTCAAACAGGTAATCTACTGACAAAACAAAATATTACCTGGCAAACTGGTTCAATTACTTCAGTACAAAATCAATTTGATAATTTGGACAGTAACGTTTTGATACAAGATGTTTTTCGATTTTCTGATGTATTTTCTAATTTTCAGTCAACGTCCAAAACATCTTCTCTTTTATGGCATAATTCCAATCTAAACAGCTTTCTAGTAACTGATTTCCTCATGACTTCTTCACAATTCTTCTTTCTCCCAAATGAAAGTTTCAGGCACTTACTCGATTATTCGTGCTTATTTTTTTCCATAACTTCTTGTGATTTTCCTACGATTGCCAACTTATTTCGCTGACCATGGAAACTTTTACGATTATTTGAAATTTCTTTCTTATTTGATCTAGTAACTTTGATTGATCATCATCAACTATTCGAACCGCACCTTATCAACGAAAAATTCCCGTACATTGGAAAATCCAAATCGTGATATGACGGTACCCGACGGGTTGTCGTTCTAATAGGCGCCATCTCTAAAGGTGCGGTCCGGCCTTGGTACCCACGTTCGCTCAAAGAACCACGAAGTTTGCATATAGAAAATTTTGGTACGTTTTAATGATGGAATCATAACAGGAATTATTAATGTACAATTGAAACTTTATCGTGCAGAAAAAAAGTCGTTGTTATTACATGGAAGATTTAACATCCGACTCGAGTTCGTTTCAGTCATGAAATTAAAAAAAAAGTGTGTTTTTATCGGCTCGGTCTCGCCATTTTAATTTGTCCTAATTGTCGGACACTTGTAAATAAAAGCCCTAGCTAAGGCCGTTACGCCGATAAGGCCGGCTCTAATGAAGATTGTTTAATAACCATGAACAAAAGAATATTCGTTCCTTGCTAACGTTATGCAAATGGCGGGCGAGACGACGACGTTCATTTTGCAGCTTGATTAAGTTGAAATGTGCGTGTCGGTTATTAATTCAGTATACTTGAATTTTTACTTTTGTGTCCTTTAAAACCAATCCCACCTTAACCTACCCATCAATGTACATACATATATATACCTACGTACAACAATAGGAGCAATATGTCGGCGTGGCAGACATTCAAATTTACATATTCATTGGACACACATTATTATTTTCTACACCTCATTCTTTATTTAAATAAAGCACGCGTAGGTATTCAATGCCGATATGGGCGCTTTTCGATTCGGCTGCTAAATACCGAGAACGAAACAATGGTTTATAAGGATAATTGATGGACCAGTTTTTGAACGCGCGTGCCATTGTCTTGTCATTTTCTCGGATTAGTAAAACGGCGATTTCGAGTAGGAATATTGAAGAACTTTAACGCCTCCAGAAATAAAAAAACTCTACATACATGATCGGTGAAATCTCTTTTAGATTTTGCATGTTTAAACCAAATTTACTAATTTTGTTGGATCATTTCTGTATCTGTATCTATGTGTTTGGGAGGGTAGTATGCAGACAATAACCCCATAGGTAAGCATAGGCCTGACGATGGTTGTGTAGATCCAAGGATGATACACACTGCTACTAGAGGATGACCTATCCTCATGAGGCCTGTGTGTAACCAAGTGAGTTGCTAGTAGTAACTCTGTGCTTCCTTGAAGGTTAGAAGTGAAGGTACCATCCTCCTTGCACAGGATACCAATTTCCCGAAATGGGTCTTCATTAAGAGCTTTCTGAAGTCTCGCCGCTTCCGTATAATTTTCTATTTCGTTGCAGTATGTCCTCCAGGCATCTCTTTGTTATTGTCGTACGACTTTTTTTATACTGGTTGAGTTGGTGCCTATAAAGGTTCCAGTCCTCAGGTAGTTTGGTGCTTTTAGCTTTATTGGAAGCTTTTCTAGTCGTCACCGAGAGGTGCTACCAGAGTTTTGGTAACACTGGATCATTAATCCTATTTTTAGTTACAATTCTTTCAGCGTCATATTACATAGATAACAAATTACGAATGTTTATCAATGGGTCGATTAATTTCAAGCCCGAATGCGTCGACCGATTGGGAACTAAAGGATCTGCGACCTATAAGCATTTTACCGACCTTTTCGAAGATGTTTGAGAGAGTCATGGAGTATCAAATGCTAAGCATTACCAGCTGCTTCCACAGTGATAGATGATATTTTTCAGGCGGCCAATCGGGGTGAGCTCACTGCTTTGGTCTCCTAGATTACTCCAAAGCATTTCATAGGTTAAATCACAATATGTTTTTGGCTATATTGCATTATCTGGGCATGAGATTTTATCAAAAACTATCTTAATGGCAGAACACCAGTCGGTCAAGCTTGATGAAGGTGTGTCAAGCAAAAGAAATATTGCTACAAGGATCTATTCTTGTACCCCTATTCTTTATTTTATACACAGAGTTAACAACCAAACTGAGCCATTCCTCGGTACATTTATATGTTGATGATAAGCAGGTATATCCAAGAAGCTAGTGAAGTGAGTGTTAATGAGTGAACTTTTATTTCCTGAAAAATTGCAACAATTGTTTCATATTCGTCAGGAGATCAATTTTAATTTAAATAAAAACTAAAAATCTCGTCTACCATCCATCCGAGCCGCGGGCAATGAATATGCATAGAGTACCGAATAAATAAGTGTTGATACGTCCAATGATCAAATTGGTGTCAAAGGCAATCTTGTTAGCCGGGCACAACGTAGTAATTGAAAACGGCCCATTAATTGAGATTTCTATCGACAAACCATTTATTTGTGTAATGGATTCGTGATGCCGGGAGTTTAATTTGTCCGTTCTATTTGGGGGAATTTTGCGACGATGTTTCAAGAAACAATAACATTTTATAGTTATTTTCAATGTATCTACACTTCTTATCCTTAATTGCCTCAGCTATAAAAATAACTGCTCGCGCCGTAAATATAGCGTTTGCCTAATTTACAGTGGAAATAATAACGAAAAAATTGCACAAATTACCCATACAAGTTCCTTTTAGTAGCGCCAACTAACCGCTGTTAGCAATAAAAAGGAAATTGGATTTTTATCTGATGTGATCTAATTGCCATATTTACAGACGCCTGCGAATCGGTTGAAAACTTACTTGTATGTTTTTTCGAGGAAAAGGACAATAGAAAGAAAATGTTTTACATATAAATTAATTTGCTTGGACTTGGGTCTTGTCTTGGACTCGATAAGAATTGTGTTTCTCGGAATGTTTTGTAGTAGAATAATGAAGTCACAGTTGGACAGGGTGAAAAATCTCGCATGAACTCTAATTTATGTTTTGGATTTATTTCAAGGTAAACTGAGGAGTTTGTTCAAATTCCGATTATTAATAGGTAATTCAAATGGAAAATATTATCAGTCATTATGGAAATAAAGATACGCAGACAATGCAATGATTCAAGTATCTAGAGCTGGAAAATAATCTGCCTCAAATGAACATAAAAAGCTTGATGTTCTTCTATCCTCTTTTGCATTAGTTTCAAGTTCCATCTATGGTCCTTTTGTCTAAGTTTTGCTAAATGCTCCACATAATTCCACGTGACTTTTGATGCTAAGTCATCCTGACCAACCTGAATCTCGCTCCATGGCCATTTGAGCCTTCGATAATCTATCCTTTTGAAGGAGTCTCCTGGCAACATTTTGGTTGGTTTTCATAAGAAATTTCCGAACAATTATACTTGGGACACCCCGTATATTTTTACATTTTTGGATTCTTCAGAAAATTCTAGATCTTTTTCAAGTCTAATATTCTATACCTATATCTTCAACTGTTGCTGAAATATTGATACATACATATTTCAAAATCAGAATTTTGGATGTGAGTTTTTGGAAACTTCGAAAAACCATAACTCCAATTATTAGGCACTAGCGCAGCGTTGCCATTCCTCATGATTTTACATGAGATCTCATGTTTTCATTGTCCATCTCATGCTCTCATGCTTCCAAGTAAAAATCTCATGATTTTTTATCTTATGGTTTGATATTAAATAATGTTGGTTTTTTGCATTTTGTCGCGAATATTTCTGGTTATCAGTTTCAAAACTTAAAAGAGGTGATGCTTAATTTATGTAGTTTAAACCCAATGACTTTAAACCACACACAAGTGCTACATGTGAGAGGATTTTTTCACAAAATCCAAAAACCGCCTAAACCCAAAGAACAATAGCTGGTATTTTAAGAAGAAACCCACTATATACAGCATACAGCACCAATGTAGTGGAAAAGTATAGACATTTACTTAAAAATCTTTAATCAAATAGAATGTAGCTGTGATTGAAGAAAACACAAATGTTCCTTCTGTCTTCTGTATACTAATATAGGTTCTTTTTTTTTTCGTGATGTGTGTTGTGATGTATTTTCGTCGATAGTTTGTTTTATTTTGATTGTTTTTTTTTACCAAATCTGGTATGAAACAAGATCACGAGTTTTGAACAACTATTTTTATTTATTTTTTAATGGCCCCTCATGTTTTCAGCTATTTTAAAAATCTCATGTTTTCTCATGTTTTTAATGACTCAAATTTCATGCTATAGAAGTTTTAGGCCTGGCAACACTGCACTAGCGATTAAACTAAACAAACACTCTGGAATGGGCGCACTGCTTTATGCTAGTGTGGCGAATTTTGATATATGCAACCCAAAAATACAAAGGGATTGTTGTCTCGCTCGCACTCATTGCGATTAACGTAAAAGAAAGAAGAGCTTCTTCATCTTCCTAACCTCAATGATCCAAACACTTCAAACAGCTGTTCTCCATAGCCGCCATAGTGCAGAGAGAGATGCAAATCCCACTTGTTTGTTGTCCTTCCTGGCACAAACCCTTGCGTAGAAACATTATGCAGCCACCATTCCAGTGTGTTTGTTTAGGTCATTGGCACTAGCTGACGTCACACATAGCCTCACTTTCGATGGGGGGAAAAACAAAGCGTTTCAAGGACTATTCATACACACAGTCGCAAGCTATTACGTCACAAATCACATGTCATTGAGGCAAGCCTACCTCAATGGGACAAACAAACGCTATAGGATTTTTACGCTATATTCAGGATGCCGTCACATTTAGTAAATTTCTGCTGCCAACCTAACAAAACTAAAAGAACTTTTCAACGCATTTAAAGTAGGGAAATTTCAGATTTTTTTGGTTGGCAACGGCGCGCGACGTTGCATGACTTGTATAAACATTTTCATTTCGTTATTTTTAGCTGTCGTCAGAATTATTGACACATGATATTCTGGTAAATTATAAGAAAAAAAATAAGCATTGACAACATTGTCTGTCCTTGTTCGATCACGTCATCCTAAATATAACATAAAAAAACCTATATTTCACAAATGATCATGTTATACCTGTTCAGGCAAGTCCGGCGCAATGAAGTTTTTTATCATCAGTGCCACCGTTTTCCGTAAATAGTCCTTCCTGAAGCGCTTTCTTTGTCTCCCCATTGAAAGTGAGGTTATGTGTGTGACGTCAGCTAATACCTCAGCCGCTGTATGGTTGTTTTTGTCACGTTTCGAGGAAGATGCTGTTTTTTTTAACAAATGTTGTTATCACCGTTGTTTTTCCCATATCTTTCGATTCTCAACCTTAGCTCTCTAAAACTGTTGTACGATCGACATACTTTCAATTGGAAGGTGTTGGCATAGAAAGATGGGAATAGGAGAGGTCCTAAGGTTTGGGGATGAATGTAAGCAAATATAAAACATTAAGTTCCACCCTAAAATGGTTAAACAAAACTGGACTGGAAATATACGTTGAAAAAACAACAGTATGCAATTTTTTTAGGACACCAAAACAAGAAACAAATCTACCCCAAGACAAGAAACAAATCTCATCTCACTTGCAGGAAGAACCATCCCACTACAGTCCTAAATGAATAAACTCCAATTTCCGACCATTCTTCAGTTCAAATCGAGCTTTGACAGTATAGAAAGCTCATTTTTGGCTTTCTTGGAGCTGATTTTGGAAAGAGATGAATATGAAAATGTTATTCCTGGCTTTTGTAGAGTTAGAATTGAACTGGAAAAGTACCAAACTCCTTTTTCCGCCATTCCAGAGTTTTATTTGACATAGAGCTATCTCAAAAGCTCAGTTTTCCCCCTCATGGAGTTGAAATTCAACTGAAAATTTTATATCAGGCTCTCTTGAGCGTAGGTATTAAATCCAGTTTTGGACCATCCCAGAGTTAAAGTTGAGCTATGGCAGTTTAAAACATCAATTTTTAGCTCTTGTGGATTTGAATTTGAGGTAACAAACCAGGAAAATTTTATTCCTGGCTCTCGTAGAAATGTAATTGAGCTGGAAACGTATCAAGCTCCTCTTTCTGACCATTTGATCTGATTGAGAAGCTCGTTTTGCGTCCCCATACAGCTAAAATTCAATTCAAAAGAACAAAATTCCTTTTCCAGGCTCTCCAACTAGAGAAAGTTAATTTTCATTTCTGGTTTTTCTTTTTTCGTTTGGTGTCATACTTGACACAAATCAAATATGTTTCTATTGTGCCAGCAGGCAAGTAATAAATAAAGGGGGTAGCTGGAAAATATTCCTAAGTTATTGATATTTTGGCAGGTCGTTTATGGATAGTCTGTGGAGTAGAATATGAGTTTTCGACCTCGAGGACCATGTGCTAACTTGGAGGGAAGGCGAAAGACCTAAAAAGTTTTGAACTTTTTTAGCTTTTTGCTCATAACTTCTAGACCATGCCTTTTTAGCGGAATACACCTATTTATAAAGTCGAAGAAAATTAAATTTCCTTCAAATTTAACTAATTAAAAGTATGCTTTAACGCAATAGTAACCGAGATACAGTGGCTCAAAGGTAGAAAAAAATCTCAACTGGTCAAAACTTTCTTGCCGTCCGAACATAATTACAACCAAGCATGGGATAAACATCTTTTATCCTCGTCTCTTTCACGTGCACTCATAGTCTATTGTGCCCCTGAATTATTTTTTCACTGTATCCTATTTTAATAATTATTTAGGGAAAATAAACCTTTTTTGATTTTGATTTTGACGTCATCCATGCTAAACTCGCCTATCTACTGACTATCCACCTTTACAGGATACAAAAGAGCTTTCCTCAATAGGCACAGGAGCTATTGCTCCTGAAGTTGTGAATTGCCACTCAGCTCGAACTATTGGTATCACCTGTATGAAGACCTGTTTGGAAAAAGGGCATTTTCAAGACATGAAACTGAAGCGGATAGATAAGGTTGTTTCTATAGCATCTGTTTCCTGTTGTGTGAAAATTAAAGAAAAAAGTTAACAATAGACCCTTTCACTGTCTTTCAACGGATTCGCATAATAAAACAATCAGATGATGACCTTAGAAACTTGTTGAAATACGCGCTAGTCCCCTTCCCGATGTCTCTCTTCACAGATGGAGGTATGCATAAGGGCACAAAGTCAATGTTGTATGCGGCATTCACTCCTATACAAGAACCAGTAGACTTTGACAGCAGCAAATGCGCAGTTTTGGATGGTGGGTGGAGCAAATCAAGAGATACGACATTTGAATTGGTTTGCCAGAATTACGTGAAGTGACACTTCGGGGGCAATGCTATAGTGGTTTTTGATGGGTATTCTGTTGGCATAAGTTACCAAAGCACCAAAGCACCAAAAACCAAAAAAACCGTAAAACGATATCGACGATCTTTACTGCACTCATAGTCAAAGTTTGTGTTTTCCAAAGTTATAGGGCAAAAACCTGCATTTCTATGCTATTTTTGATCTCAGAAATTACTTGAATTTTTGAACCACTGTATCTCCATAACTATTGGATCGGGATCGAATACTTTTGGCAAGTGAAATTTAAAGGAAATTTGAAGTTCTTCAACTTTGTTGAGAAGCTATATGCAAAAAGCTGGAAAAGTCCGATAATTTCGAGGTTTTAGTTGAAATAATTCAGGTGCACAGTAGACATATATCGTCTGTGGGTGCACGTGAAAGAGTTGAGGATAAAATATGTTTATCCTATATGCTTGGTTTGAATTGTGGTCGGCCGGAAGAAATTTTTGACAAGTTGAGAATTTTTCTGTATCTTTGAAACACTGTATCTCGGTTACTATTGCGTTAAATAATACATTTGACTAGTGAAATTTGAAGGAAATTTAATGTTCTTCAACTTTATAATTAGGTATTTTCCGCTAAAAACGCATGCTTTAGAAAACATAAGTACAAAACTGAAAAAGTCTGAACATTTCGTGGTTTTTCGACTCCCCCCAAAGTAGCACAAGGTCCTCGGGGTCGAAAACTCAGATTTTAGTCCACAGACTACCCACAAATGACATACCAAAATATCATTAGCTTCGGAATACTTTCCAGCAGAAAGTACTAGCCTGCTGGACTATACATAAAAAACAAATACAGTATCAAATTGTGTGCTGATTTTGCGTTATTTTTTGTAATGTATCAGACCTCCCAAGAAATTAAATGTTGAATGAAGAAGAAGAAAGAGAAAAGAGTGGGTAATCGAAGAAAAAGAAACGGATAGAGTGCATTGTCGGGTCGGCATTTGTATACATTATGTCGGCCGCGCGACGAGCTGAATGCTGATGTCAGGCCGTGGGAGAATCAAACTTGAACAACCTGGTACTCTTTTGGTACGATTGTTAATGGCCTTTGGACGACGGTACTATACAGGGTGTTATTATAGATAGAAGAAAAAAAAAAGCTTCCAATACCAAAATTTTTAACCAAAACTAATTTTTGATCCCATCATGAAACAAAATGCTAATATGTCGTTTGATATAATAACTAGCTCCAGGAAACGAAAAAAGACCACAAAGATCTCCCCCTCGTTGCTAGTCTTCGTCCGTATCAACTTTATATTTATATACCTTTATATTGTGAGGGATTATATTGCTGGCTACTGTATATATATTATTCTGATCTTATCGGAAATGATGTAATATGATCGTTAGGGGGATTTTCGCCTTTGTAATGGACATGTAATTTATCAATTGAATATTTTTGTAATTTCGTCACAAACGAACAAAACCAATAAACGACCTATTGTATTTTATATAAGAAACTGTACTTACAATAAAACAAGTAATCCCAGCCAAATACCACACACAGGTTTACAATTTGTTTTAACAAGGTTGCTTTACGGCTAACAAGGAGCTCGTTCCTTTTCCATTTGGAAGTCACTCTTTGCTGTGTTGGCATCCATAAGCAATGAGGGTCCGTTGTTGGCTGCTGCTGATGGTGCTACAGGAAGTCGCCGGTCTTCGGACTTTGGTTTATTATCTGTAACGATTGAAAGAATGTTTTTTATTTTACAATTGCTGGCAAAGAATTCAAAAATTTATTATTCAAAGTTTACACAAAAGTAGGTAAACTTTTTTTCTTTTCAGATTTACTTTTCGCGGTATTCACCAACACAAAGCGCGTGAAAATCTGTGACAGAAAAGTCTGGTTAAGTAGACTGATTTAACTTGTAAATGGCCGCCATATTCGTCCTCTCCAAAAAGGCTTCGCAGCTTAAGGATTATGTAGATTTTAAATAACTTTTCTTTTAATGCCCTTCACTTTTGAGTGCCTTCTTTGCCTATATTTATAAATATATTTAAGGGCTCTGCGCCTCGAAGTTTTTGGATTGAATAATAAATAAAACACAAAACTTATCATTGCAATCACGATTCGGCCAGGAGAGCAACAATCTTTTACTATAATCTTTATACATTTCCTGTTTTATGAATGAACTAAATTTTGTTTAAAATTATGATTAGTTGCAAAATCAGTTCACGTATTTTGACTTGGCATTGTTAAAAAAAAAACCCCGTCAAGACTTGAAGTAAAGCCGCCATGATGCAGATAGGGCTAAACGATAACGGCATTATTCAGGACAGGTCCTTGGGACACGCATCACGGGCATTATATACGTGCTCCAAGGACACACCTTCGAATGACTCCTGCATTTATAACACGATATATGAAGGATCATAGATCATCGTCAAATTTTATTTGTTGAGCGGTTACGCAAAAAGCGTATACGTGAAGAGGAAACGGTTGTCATTTAGCTTTGGTCATTTGTAGCTCGCTGAGCACCGATTCGATGCACAAGAACAAGTTTTAATTAAGACGAAGTGCGCAAAGAAAGCGGAAAAGACTAGAATGCGGCATTTGTGTAATTAAATCCGAATTAATGAGTGTAGAATTGTATAATAGTTTTCCTAAGATGTGTCCATATGAATTGGATTCGTGACTCAATTGTTAGTCAACATATGGCGCATGCGGTTTCAAGGTAATTGTCGCTAAACAAAAATGGCACAAATTCAAATATTCTAATCTACCATGTAAAATAGTATTGCCGCCTTGAGGTAATGTCCAGGATTCCGGGTTAAAATCGTGCAATTTGATAAAAATCACGACAAACTGAAAATGGAATTGAGGAAGTGTTGAGATGATTACCCAATTTTTCCAAATCAATTTTTTGTTTATTCCCGGCTGTTTCTTCTCCCTATTTGTCAATTTTTACTTTCAGTTTATTCTCGGCTCTTGAATTTGTTAGAATAAATAAGATTCAAGAGCTTGAGATAGAGAAAACATGGATGTTCTATAATATACCATTTTTTTGTAAATTTTTCTTTTAATTCTTCTTCCTATTTCTCAATTCTTCCGTCTCAATTTTTATCTCTTCCCGGCTCTTGCATTTTTGTTCTCTATACTTTATTTATTCAAATAGAGAAAATTCAAGAACTTGAAATAGAAATAAAATACTCTGTATTTTTTGTCTACCAAATTTTGCTCAATTCCTCTTGAATTTCTCTCTTTATTTCTCAATTTTTGTGTATTCCCGGCTGTTGAATTTGTCGAAATAGAGAAAATTGGAGAGCCTGGAATAGAGAAAACTTGAAGGTCCTATCAAATACCAATTTTTTCTTAATTTTCCTTGAGATTTTTCTCTCCATTTCTCAATTTTTCCAGCTAAATTTTTGTCTATTCCCGGTTTTTGAATTGTCGTTTTCTTCAAATTTTTCTAAATAGAGAAAATTCAAGAACGTTTTCTCAAAGGACCCCGCACACTTCTTATGGGATTTTTGACCGCGGTCAAATTTAACCAAATTTGAGTAGGTATTTTATAGATCCCACTTTTCTGATCAATAACTACCATGGGCACAACTAAGGGTGGATATTATAAAGCTTTTTTGACAGAAAGTTGAAAGTTAACTTCTAGAATTCCATAGTAATTCCAAAAGTTAACTTTTAGTTTGCGGTCAAATAGTTTTATAATACCCACCCTTAATCCTTGACTAGTTTTTGAGATACAGGTAGTTTAATGTCCAAGAAATTTACACATTTTATATGCATTTACATCTACCTGTCACCTAATAATATACGATATGAATAGGTATCCTCACGCTCAGGTGACAGGACTGACAGGTAGATGTAAATCCATATAAAATGTATAAATTTCTTGGATATTGAACTACCAGTATTTCAAAAAGTACAAAACTAGTCATAGGATTAAGTTGTGCCCATGGTAGTTATTGATCGGAAAGGTGAGATCTATACTATAATATACTTAAATTTGGTTAAATTTGACCGCGGTCAGAGATCCCATAAGAAGTGTGCGGGCTCCTTTATTTATATAGAAAAAATTGAAAAATTTGAAAAAGAAACAAAATACTTTCAGCTGTATGTAACATCCTCTTTTAACTTAAAAGCGCTTTCAATACTGGTCACTTTTAAAAATGTGTATTCTAAGTCATACGATTTTTTAAAAGTACCAGTTTTAAAAAGCGCTTTTAAGTTAAAAGATAAGGATGTTGTATACAGCTGTTTGTGTTTATATTTGCCTATTAATTTTTGCTCAATTCCTCTCGAATTTCCCTCTCTATTTTTCAATTTTTTTAGCTCAATTTTTGTTTATTCCTGGTTCTTGAATTATCGAAATAAAGACAATTCAAGAGCCTGGAATAGAGAAAACATGAATGTCCTATAAAATACCAATTTTTCCTTGAGATTTTTTTACCTATATCCCAATTTTTCCAGCTCAATTTTTGTCTATTCCCGGCTCTTGAATTATCGAAATATGGAAAATTCAAGAGCCGGGAATAGGCAAAAATTGAGCTAGAAAAATTGGGAAATAGGGAGAAAAATCTCAAGGAAAAATTTGTATTTTATACATTCATGTTTTCTCAATTCCAGGCTCTTGAATTTTCTTTATTTCGATAATTCAAGAGCCAGGAGTAAACAAAAATTGAGCTGGAAAAAATTAGAGAGGGAAATTCAAGAGGAATTGAGTAAAAATTAATAGACAAACAAACACAAAGTAATTTGTTTCTTTTTCAAATTCTTGAATTATCTCTACATAGATAAATTTGAGAAAAAATTCTTGAATTTTTTCTATTTAGATAAATTTGAAGAAAACGACAAATCAAGTCCCGGTTCTTATTAATATATAAACTTGGCCGAAAAAATTGAGAAATAGGGAGAAAATCTCATGGAAAATTAAGAAAAAATTGGTATTTTATGGGACATTCATGTTTTCTCTATTCCAGGCTCTTGAATTTTCTTTATTCCGATAATTCAAGAGCCAGGAATAAACAAAAATTGAGCTGTAAAAAATGACCATTAGAGAGGGAAATTCAAAAGGAATTGAGCAAAAATTAATAGACAAATAAACACAAAGTATTTTGTTTCTTTGTATACAGTAAGGGGCAGGTTACTAGGTATATAGGATGCAACCTGACGAATTTGCAGGCGTCCGCATGCCTCAAAATGACAAATCCATCTAGCGCTAACCTGTGACAACGTAGAAATGAAATGTAGAAAGACCTGTCACTCAAAAAGCATTAATTACAACAAATCACAGCAACAAGTTGAACATTTATTTGGAAAAAATTATTCTGAATATACATCTTCCTGCATTACCGCTGTTTCTAGGGTTGCTAATAATTTTCAAAAATACATGTGCGTTGCGCACGAGATTGACTCAAGTACAGGGACGGTAAGCAGGTTACTGAAAAAAAATAAATAATAAGTATCATTTGTACAAAGTACGAAACTCTCAAAAAATTGATCCTATGATGACAATATCAGGCAAATGAAGTTTTGTGAAACTGGGATGAATAAAGCAAATGAAAATTAGTATTTTTCTAGAAAAATTGTCATTAGAGATGAATCAACATTTCAACTCCATGGTTGACCATAATCTTAGTCTCGGCCGTTATTGGTCTAAAGAAAATTAAGATAGGTATTTTGAACTTAGAACCTAGCGTCCTCAAAAGGTAATTGTATGGAGAACATGTTATTGGGCCGAAATTCATTGATGGTAACTTGACTGGTCCAAAATATTTAGATCTT
This sequence comes from Ceutorhynchus assimilis, assembly GCA_917834065.1. Lineage (NCBI taxonomy): Eukaryota > Metazoa > Arthropoda > Insecta > Coleoptera > Curculionidae > Ceutorhynchus > Ceutorhynchus assimilis. The sequence continues at coordinate 16,506,880 of OU892281.1, forward strand.
TCGCAATGGCAAACAGAAATAAGAAGGTAAGCTGGTCCTAGATTTATCGAAACATGGTTTCAACAAGATGGTTTTCAATCCCATAATACGGGTTTTATTCTGGAGTATTTAAATATTTTTTTTCCAAAGTCTCATTGCTGGGTCAAGATCTACAATACTGTGGCCAACCCGCTCTCCTAATCTTACACCTAACGATGTCGGTGGTTATTGCAAGTCAAAAATGTATGGTTTGAACTTAGAGAAGCTGAGTTTCAAAATTCGAAAGATCTATCTAACTATCACCCCTGGGGGATGCTAAATAACTTTCGTATAGCATTCTATGATCGTTTAAGTCATTGTTTAGCTCAAGAACGAGGACTATTTGAACATTTACTTCATTAGATTATCTGAAATTTTTATCCTAATTTTTCTTATATTCTTTATGTTAAATATATATTTAGTTTTTACTGGGTTTTTTCAAAATATGTTTTCTTTCCTAAGAACGGAAAAAATATTAGACTTTGCTACTATGATATATTGATAACCAAGGCTCAGCCCACTGATCGGCTCAGCTATCTATACGCGTTAATTGAATTTTAAATAAGTAAAGCTCCACGATACATCTAAAAGCACCGTCCAGACGCTACGTTTTGCACAACTTCTTATCTGCACAGATCAACACGTTGCAGACATTTTAGTAGCTTGCCCCTTACTGTATAGATAGATAGAGCCTGGAATAGAGAACACATTCAAAACCAAGGTTGTTTAGAAGAGGTAGGTTGCCTGATAACTTTTATGACGTCATATGGTGTTCTTCAACATAATCCAAATCTCCATATAAGGCACCCCAGATGACGTCATTTGTTTCCCATTACCTATTAACTTTAGGAATAACCTTGATTTAAAACATCAAAAATCAAAAACATATTCGCGTTTAACGAATAACATTAGATAATGCGGTTTTAAATTTGCAAGATCCTTTATCGATGCATGATGTCGATATGAAAAACTAATATCGATATGCATTTTCATCGAAGGCGTATCGATGTATTTGTCGGTGTATCGTAACAATAAGCCCTCCTCTATTACTAGGTAAAATACACCAAAAATAATTTCGAGGCTCAGAGAATTGAAAAGATTTTCCATGTTGTTCAAAACACTTTAAAATCGTTTAAATGAGCCCCGGAAATAGTTATTTACATTACAAGTGCGTTTATGAACATGATTACAATAACGAGTGTTAAAAGACACACGAGTTTTGTAGTTATGTTGGAACGCACGTGTGATGTACAGGGTGTCCAAATTTGGATGGTTTTAATAGGAAACGTCAATTTCTGAGCGAGATACAAAAAAATGAACCCCCCATTCCGAGGCTCAGATTTCTTGAAATTTTGATTGGTGCAAACTGCATTTTGATATTTTCAACCGTTTAGCCGCTAGAGGGCGATTCTCGATTTTGAGTAATACTGTTAAATCTTCATAACTTTTTTATTTATAAAAATAACTGATTTCCGTAAGAACTTCCTAGAAGCACTTTTTCAAGCAGAGTTCAGTTTTCAGTTTTTTTCTATTGGGCCTCGATTTCCAGATATTGACCAAAATCCGATTTTTTTCAATGGAACACCCTATATATTAATAGCTCTCTAAAAAGCTCTGCTTTTGCGGATTTCAATGATATAAATTTCGATAGGTTTATCTGCAACAGTTTTCGAAAAAAAAGTTATTTCGTTTTTTTTCCATAAGAAACAACGTGTTGAAAAAGGTCTTTATATTTGTAAGGAAAATGAGAAAGGTCTCTTTTTAACTCATTGTTTCTTATGACAAAAACCAAAATAGTTTTTTTTCTGGAAAACTGTTAGAGATTGAACAATCGAAATTTGTATCATTGAAATCAGCAAAATTAGAGCTTTCTGATGAGCTATTAATATATAGGGTGTCCCATTGGAAAAAATCGGATTTTGGTCAATATTTTGAAACCGAGGCCCAACAGAAAAAAACTGAAAACGTCACTGAATTCTGCTTAAAAAAGTGCTTTTAGGAAGTTTTTACGGTAATCAGTTATTTTCATATACAAAAAAGTAATGAAGATTTCACAGTATTGCTCTATATCGAGAATCGCCCTCTAGCGGCTAAACGGTTGAAGATATCAAAATGCGGTTTGCACCAATCAAAATTTTAAGAAATTTGAGCCTCGGAGTGGGGGGTTCATTTTTTTGTATCTCGCTCAGAAATTGACGTTTCCTATTAAAACCATCCAAATTCGGACACCCTGTACAACGTGTCATCTACGAAGCGAAAAATAAGAATGTTTTCTCAATTATTTGCGTTTATTAGTACACTGAAAAAACAGCTCCCCTCACCTCAAGGTATTCAGTGATCTTGAAACAAATTATCTTATATGAAGAGTTAATCTACTGCATGAAAAAAATTACTTTGTTCTAAGAATTTCGTGGTTCTTGATATTTTTTGAAATTATCGTTTAGTTTTTAATTCGGAGGTTCCATAGTTTTTTTTTTTCATATGAAACAGTTATAGGTATCCTGTTTTCTATGGTGTTGCCCAGGATATCAGTATGCGTCAGGCATCAGGGGACCAAAATTATCTTGCAATCCTGTTTGGAAAATAATGGTGATGGCCCCAAGACAAGAATTTTTGGAGGCAAACAAGCTGCCCCACTACTCCTACTTATTGCAAAAGTTTGAAGTTTGAAAGTATATAATGTGAATTTTACATGTATAGTATACCTGAATTATGTTTCCAATTTAGCAGTTTTAATTATTTATCACCGACTCTTGTAAATGAGTCTTCATATTGAAACTTTTACAAGAGCCGAAGACGGATGGGATGCATCAATATATTGATCAGAAATTGTTGCTATTGTCTGAGTACGAGGTTTGAAAGTTTTCTAATGGCAAATGTAAGATTTTAGTCTTCACTCTTCTTAAAACAGTGATAACTTTTGAACGATTTAAACCAGCGAGTTGAGGTTTGTTTTCAATTGCAGCTGAGCTTAAAATCTACAGGTTTGCAGATTATTGGTCTTCCTCTTTTGAATTCATGGTGCAATGTGATCAAGAATAATCTAATATCGCATTGTAGAAAACTCAAAACGGTTTATTAGTCCGTAGATTGTGTAAAGTTCCCCTACTCCATAATTACTTCAATAGAGCTCAATTATAGCGTGTGGAAAGCATAGCGCGTGAAAAATACCGTCCATTTTATATTTTGCGACATTTTTTTTTCACACTTCGTCGGCTTTATTATTTTCAAAACGAGATGAACGATAACAAGTCTAAAACCTGCCATTTTCCGCAAAGTGGCAATATCGAAACCATTTCGCACCTCCTAATATCTTTTTATTACGGCTGAAAAATCTTTTAATAAAACCGAAAAACGACATCGTAAAAAGGACGTCTGCAGACAAAACTGGCAAAGTCGTCTTCCTCCCTTCTAACGTTATATGAACCTAAGCTGCGGTATAATAAAGTAATAAAATCGCCAAAAATCAGGATCTATTGAGTGAACACGGAGCTTAGAAAGTTGCAACAAAAATATTTCATATCTTTTTACGAGCCGGGCGACAAAAAGCCTCTGCGGTCAAAAATGGTAATTTATTATAGGATATTTCTGGACCTAGTAATTGAAATATTTTGAGCTGGAATGGGGTACTTTTGTCATGTTAAACTGGATTGATGGGTACAGGGGTAGTAGTAGTCCAGATTCGGAAATCCTTGAAAATTTATGATGTTTATTTAATATAACACACCGGACTAAATGGAGAATTGGTATTTTTACTTAAAAATTCATCATTTTGCTTCTTAAGAATTCAGTCTTCATTCATCGAGTGAATCAAAACGCAATCCAAGTCCATCGTCTTAACTTACGTACACGAACAAAACACCATATTAAGGTAAAGTCTCGTCGTACATAAATCAAAGTGACGACAGTCTCGAAACCTTATTTTTTTGTTGTTGTCGGAGAAGAGTAGCGGATGCTTGAAACAGAGTCCCGGATGGTTCATTAAAAAAACATTTATGCGGACTGTTTATAATAATGAAATGTGTTTTGGATTTGGCCGTTAGAGCCAAATATTTACCGTAAACCTTATTGTATAAATTGCAATTCGGCGGCAAGAGATGGATTGAAACAGAGACGGATTTTATGTAGATATTAATTGGAGATCTTGTGTAGAGTGTAGTCTATTTGTTAGAACTTTAAAAGTACCTAATTTTGTTCATTATTTCATTATACATACTTACTTCATCGGATTTTCTATGAACTTCCTAGTATTTCCACTAAACTGCCTTGAAACTTTCCCTAATTCCTTTTGTCTTTTTTATTTTATGGGTGAAAATAAACATTTATCACGTGGACAAAACTCCTGACTAGGTCCTTAGATTTTTCTAATTTTCGAGAATATTATGCTTCTCCATCATCATTATTTTCGCGTTCGTTCTCAGAAACTTGATAAGTACCACCTCTTCTGTTATGGTTGAAAGTATTAGGTACCTATTGGCCTATATTTGCTAAATTTTGACTTCTTTTTTGAAATCCTACCCATCTTTATATTATGTCAAATATTCTCATATTACTATTTTCCTAATTTTAATTATGATGGTTTTATTTGGCTGTGTGAAGAAATTATAAGTTCCAAATTGAAGTTAATCAGCGTTTTTCTTTCTGATCCAGTCCTGTATAGATAAACTACTCTCGTAAAAAGGTTTGGACAGCCCGTGCCCCCCTTTAGGTCGGCTCGAAAGAGGGGGTTTGAATATGCGATTAGGCCGTGTTTGTCTTTTTAAAGTAAATCTCCAGGACTCGCATTTTCTAAATGAAAATTCCGAAGACATTGTTCCATGCAAATCTGGATAAATATTTATCCGAATCGGAATAAGCCGGCACGAGGGGGGGGCTTTTTTAGGTTCGTATTTTTGTTTTTTGGAAATATAGATTTCAATTAATCAACCATGAATAACTAACCCAGAAACAAACAATCTCTGTTGTATGTTTTTATGAATGAAATTCCTTAATTTCATGCGGTCACCGGTTCAAAGAATCAATTTCTCCATGGTAGCGGTCTTTAGCATAATGATCCGTATTAAGTTTAAAATATTGTAATGTATGTATATGAGATGTATCTCTACGGCCATATTTATAGGTCAAGGAAATATGGAAATTAGGCTTTAAGGCATTTCAACTTTTTTTTATAGGTTAGTTTTGTTTGTTTCGATTAAGCCTCAAACTTTGAGCCTCAATATATGTTTGAAGAAAAGCATAAATTAGCTTCGTTATCAACCACCGACAATCTACAATCTCCAAAGCATATAATTATCACAAATAAATCAGGATTTGAACATTCTTTTTTAGCATGGATAAGTACTATTATAATGTTACTTGTTACTTGCACCATGTTAATAATAATAATTAATCTAAATGGTAATCACAATTGTTTATTACGTACTGGAGATAAATTTAATTACTATCTTTATGGTACTATCTCTCTGCATAAATAATATAAAAATTTTAATTAGGATGCCAATGTTTTTCCAAGCCATAGACAAGTGTTTTAACATGTAATGTGACCATTACACTCAGATGGTGCGTCCACCATACATAGTATAATGATTCGAAAAAATAGTCTGTTTTAGCGTGTGAACGGTGACGGTTTTTAACCGAATGCAAATTAATGCTAATGTTATGTATCGGAGATGAATCTCCCCGACTGACTGTTTTTGCCCTGGGTTTCCTTCCGGCTCGTAATTACGGCCCGCCACGGTGCATTATCTCTCTATCTGTGTTTGGTCGGTTGCTCGGATATACACATACAATCCACCGGTAATACCGTGGTAGTATTACATATACCTATACGTCTACGACATCTGCTGACTCAAAATAATTATGACCAAATATATACCTACCTAGATATTCGAAGAATTGTTAACAAATATTGAATCACAATCAGCTCTTTGCTGATTCCTCCAGAAGATCAATTCTGTAAAATCAGTAAAAATTCCTAAATTATATCGGCCTATACACAGTCGGCCTGTGCAAAAAAAACTGAGCGTCTGTGGCGGCCTTTACTTTGCTTATTTATATAACAGCTATGGATGACTGAATATGTTAATATTGGTTTTTAAGTAAGATACGAATGAAGAATTGTTTACACAAGAAGGGTTTGTAATTCTTTTTCTTTTGATGTGTGTAGTGAGTTCTATAAGTTCACTCGCTCTGTTTTAATAAAAGTTAAGGGTTCCATTCACGTTGAGATCGGTATCGCGACAGGCAGCGCTATATGTATCTGAGATTTGTATTCATGTTATGTTTCAACCACTCATACATGTTGAGATAAGCTCAGGAAACATGAGTTCAGTCACAAGTTCAGTTCAATCAACATGGATATAATTTATATATAAATTCAAAAATTCCTCTCAAAACTCACGATTTTCCATGTTGGAAACAACATTGTCTATATTTTAGTAGCGCGATACATAATAAACTTCAACATACACGTTGAAAAAAGTATCAGTTGCATACGCTCGGTATCGAAGCTTCAGCACATCAGTGATACAGACGGCGATACCATCTGATACCGATACACCAATACTGAGACAGATAAATACACAGTGAGATTTGTATCAAGATACTGATACTTGAAACATGTATCGATACCGATCTCAACGTGAATGGGACCCTTTACTGGTAAGTTCCTTATCTGTATCTCCATAATTCTATTGGTCGGCGGATAACTGGACGACCAATGGGATTACAGATTGCCTGACAGTTTATCACACGGTGAATAAACCGGCCCTAAGTCTGTGATTTTGATTCTGTTACATAATTTAACTTGTTTTTTTTTTATCAATCCAGGGGGTGCTTGAGTTGCCCCCCCCCCTTCTTGCCGGCGCTCATGCTGTAATGGATAATAGTTATTTACATTACAAGTGCATTTATGAATATGATTAGAATAACGAGTGTTAAAGATTAGAACGACGAGGTCGTAGAACGAGCCGATGACGAATATGATGCTTTTGGAAAACTTGTGGCAGCTCATTTGAGAAATCTACCTGAAGATGCTGCATTAGAAAGCCAGGGTGACGTCTCAAATTACTTAGTTCAGAGAAGATTAGGACGTAAAGCATCTTTCATGAACAAATATGTTTCTCCTCCTTACTCTTCACCACAAGAATCATCTAGTTCATTCTCTTGGCAAGCACCAGCGCAGCAATATCATAATATAGTATTCATCAGTTATCTTTGTTAAACCAAATAAATATTTCAAACTTATTAATTAAATTTATTTCAATTTATTTTTACCTTCAAGCATTCTTTCAAGGCTTCAATAATTGCATCCAAGACTTCGCAAAAAAACTTCCAAATTGTACATTTCGGAATGCGATAAATATATTGTAAAGATGTGAAAGATTCTCCAGTTGCCAGATATCGTAGTATAACATGTAATTTCAAACGAGCAGATATTGCATCCCTCATGTGAGTATTTTTCTTCTGGATTTTATCACAAATACGATTTAATAAAAAATTTAATTGATTTTCTGTTCGAACAGTAGATTATTCGATGCTCCTAGAGCTTCTCTGCGTGAGATCCATCTACGTACCCAGATCTTGTGTTTACGTCTCTTCTTGATTTTCTATATTTTCTGCAATTTATGTAAAAACATTTCCACAACAACATTAATACCTCTTTGAACCAATGCCATTTTTCTACTGCCATCAGTTAAAAGTTTTGATATCAAGTGGAAACAGATACTGGCGCCACTATTATTACGCCAGTAAACTGGCACGTGCACTGGCGCCAAAAAACTATGCTTGTGGAAACGCCGCTTAAGTGAAAAAACATTCTTATTTTTCGCTTTGTAGATAAAACATTGTACACTTCAGTGATATTAAAAATAAAACTGCAATCGGGTGGGACGGAATTTCTCTCAAGATTTTTCAGCACCTTCCTGATTGTACAATCAGCACTCTGGCTGATGCCATTAACATCTCTTTCTTAAAGGGAATTTTCCCAAACTCATTGAAAAAGTCGATAGTTATTCCAATTTTTAGAAATGGTGACACTGAGTCTCCCGCTAATTTTAGACCCATCTCATTAATAACCAAACTCTCAAAAATAGTCGAAAAGTTGGTGAAGATACGAGTTAACTCATTAATTGATGGGCATGGTATTTTGAGTGTGTCTCAGTACGGATTTCGGGCAGGGAATAAGACGAACGACGCGGTGTTTTCTTTCCTAAATAATCTGAGACTGAATGAGAGAGAACAGGCTGCAGCAGTGTTCTGTGATCTTTCAAAAGCGTTCGACTGCGTTAATCACGGAATACTGCTTCAAAAGCTTCAGGTGTATGGTTTTCGGGGTACTGCTCTTGCCTGGTTCAAGTCTTACTTGAGCGAAAGAACACAGAGGGTGGGTGTGCGAGGTTCCGAATCTAGCGAACTGACTGTTCCCTCCGGAGTGCCGCAGGGCTCCATACTAGGACCTATTCTGTTCTTACTTTATGTTAACGACATTGCCACTCTCAGGCTTAAGGGTACTTTCACGTTATTTGCTGATGACACCACTATATTGTGGGATGGTTCTGATCCTATTGAATTGAGTGAGACAATTTCTGTGAAGCTATGGTGTGATGCCAACTATTTATCTGTTAATATTTCCAAGACAAATATTTTACAATTCAATGGATCTTTGCCTGATATAGTCCTTGACACAAATAAAACTTCAAATTGCACAGATGTTAAATTTTTGGGTTTATGTATAGATAGCAAGTTATGTTTCAAGGCCCACATATTAAATCTTTGTTCAAAGTTGGCAACAGGCTGTTTTGTTGTGAGAGTTGTTGTCACGTGAACTTAATATAGATATGTCTCGTACAGTTTACTTTTCTTTGGTGGAGTCCCGCATCAGATATGGTATTCCTTTCTGGGGAAACTATAGCCAATATTTATTGAACTCCGTTTTTGTGTTGCAGAAGCGTGCCATAAGGTTATAGGTATATCTGCAAACCTGGTATTAGAGATTCTTGCAGGCCTTTGTTTATCAGGCCTAAAATTCTTACTCTAACAGGTCTCTATATAGAGTGTGTTATCCAGATAAAAATAAAATTGAAACACATCGAGATGTTGTATTTATTCCTCCAGAAGACAATGTCGAATCAAAACAAAATGAAAACATAGTGAACTTGGACTTAATGGCAAGGTGATCTTGAATCAGGACAATGAAGAGGATCTTAGTGAAGATGAAGATTCCGTGGCTCAGAGAATTCAGGAAGAACCAGTTGTTGAAAATCGAGCATTAGATTTAGAACAAGAGAGTGAAGATGAGACTGCAGGTGAAGAAGAAGAAGACGATGAGGTGTAGAGAGACAGTAGAGGCAGACCATTGAAGAGACCAGGGTGGATAGACGACTACAATATGTCTGACACCAGTATGCTACAGAAAAATTTTGAGATAAAAGACTTAGGTTGTGTTTCTGATTATATGTATAGGCATACATGTAAAAAAAAATGCTAAGCAAAGTTTCGTTGAGTTGGAAGTAAATACTTGTCACAAGTTTTTGAAAAACTTGGTATGTCGAACTGCAAACCTGTGAGCACTCCAATTAATAGCAATTTTGATTTTGACTTGATTAAAAATGGAAATAATCAGGATAATGATAAGGAAAAATATCAACATTTATGCAAAAAAATCATTGGGTGTTTAATGTATGTAGTTTTGGGTACAAGGCCAGATTTATACCTAGTGTGCCAATGTTGAGTCGTTTTCTTGAAAAGGCTTCAGAACAATTGTATGTAGCACTTAAAAGGGTGTTGAGATATGTAAAGGGATCACTTAATTTGAAACTTAGGTTTGAAACATTTAATGATAAGGTTTTGACTGGTTTTGTGGACTCAGATTGGGGAGGAGAGGAGATGTAAAAGACAGGAAGTCTACTACTGGTTTTATTTTTAAAATGTTTAATTGTCCAGTTTCCTGGGTTAGTAAGCAACACCGCAATGTCACGTGCTCAGATTAATTGAATGGAAATGGCGCAGAAGCATCCTCTACCACTGCAATGTTGTCAGATTTATTGTAGTATCTCCTGTCTGACCTTAGACTGCATTATCCTGAGTCCTTATTCTCGAAACCGGGGAACAGCGTTCTGATGAGAACGAAGATTCTGTCTTTGTAAGTGTTATGCCCGTATTACATCTGTGTATTTTTCCGTGTATATACGCATATTCATGTAGTTCAGGATCACGACGGAAAAACTTCAAACGCAACATAAATCAGCATTATGAAAAACAAAATAATATGTTGGCACCCTGAACTATACATGAATAAATACACGGAAAAATACACAGATGTAATACGGGCATTATGAAAATATGAATATGAGCGACGAAGACAGAACCTGCGTTCTCATGAAAAGGACCCAGATCCGTCCATATAGCTTGCCGGTTTGGAGTTCTCCTCTTCAAGTTCTGTGATCCTGAGCATGCATAACACATGTCCAGCAGTTTCTTCTGATTCTTTTTGGCCAATTTTGCCAGAAGATTGAATAATTGATACTTGTTCATTCCATTCAAATTTAGTTCGTTCGCAAATAATCCAAATCCATGATTCTTCGCTCCTTTTTATTAAAAATACATATACAATAATAAATCCCATCATCGATGTTCTATACGGTATTCTTTTGATCGAGAACCATGAAGAAGAACAGTTCCCATTTAGTTTACTATACAAATTAACATTCGGTTGTCTATTGATGGGTAGGATCCAAACAAACAACCATAACTTAAGACATTTTACAACCCCCTTCGGACAATAAGTATAAAAGTGTCTTGGGAACCGCAAAGTCGCACCGGAACCGAAATTCCGGTGTACCACAGACGGCGTTGGCGACATCTGGCCGTTTTTAATGAATATTTATAAGTTTTGGTAAAGTAGATTTGCATTTTATCGGCCATCGCGGGGCCCGTTGCGTATAACGGACGGAAAGGTCGCTTTCTGATAACAGTCAGACTTGATAGGGTCAATAATTCAATGTGTCTGGGGTCTTGGAATATATTCTATATACAGATTTTTTCCAAAAAAAAAAATGTAACGAATTGTTATGTATACATCTCAGTTAGTGGACTTATTTCAAGATGTTTACATACATTTATCATAAACTTGATGTCCAATATGCTTCCAACCTTTAAAGAATATTGCCTATATACCTATATAAACAAATTTACATAATTTGCGAACGCATTTTTCTTCTCCATCACGTGATGGACAAACACAAAAGCAAGCGCGCCGGGGGGAGAAAACAACCACCCCTGGGGGATTTCTTTAGGCAAATTTATGACGACCGAGGCCCATCCATCACAGCGTAGCTTTTTTTTCACCAAGAGATACTTTATCTTTTTATAAGCAGGCGCTGTCGTCGCCAGATACCCTCCTCAGCTCTTTGACTTTTTCTGTTTACGACAAAAAGTTTTTTAAGAAAGTGCAACTTCCGGTCAAGGTTCAGCCCTCAGCGTGTACTTCGAGGAGTTCAATTAAGGAAAATTTAATGTATCTCGACCGGGATCTTACTGTGAATGTGCCGTTATCAGGCGATTGCATCTAGGCCAAATGACCAAAGCTGGTATTTTTTTCTAATTATGAAGCCAAAGAACCCCTGCCAGTTGCAAACGGTAGCCTGTTATTTACTCGAAACGTAATTTCATGCTTTTTTTTTGTGCTTCATGGTTGTTAACAGGAACTTTTAATAGCTTTGGGCATTCAATGATCTGTTGTCTGTCAATCCAAACAGACAATATACAGAGTTTCAAGCAGATATCTTGTTGATTGTTTCTTCTATTCTAAAACGAAATTTTTATGAACAAAAAAAAAGTTTTAGGATACCTATTATCATCTGCTACTGACATAATTTTGCAACTTTCATTGACATGGTACCATTTTCTTAGTAGGCCTTTTTTGACTTCAAAATTGATTGGCCAAGTTTGTCTCACTGCAAGCACTTTTTGACATTTGGTCAGACTAACCATGGAGTACTTAGTTGTTTTTGTAGTCTCTTGTGAAGGAGTTTCTACTTCTTTTACAAGAGCCAGGAATAGAATTTTGGTAAGTCAAACTACGGAGTGGTCAATTTTGTATCTATATCATCGTTTATTGTAAATGGTTCTTCAAGCCAGAGATACATCACTCAAATCTTTTCTACACTTTTCCATTATTCCTCAATCATATACAAGTTGTCCCTACATACATCAGAATCCTCTCCAATGATATCCCTTTCAAATACTCGAATCGTTCTCCAAGCATTCTCCAAGTCTTAAAAGCCGAGCTTTAACCTAACGACGTGTTTATCGTTCGTCTCCCCATCCATCCGCCGTCACCCCTAAAGCATCCCTTTCTAGTGTAGGGGAATCACACGTGGAGTGGGACACGTGCCCGCGCTTTTTCCTTCTAGAAAGTGGGGATAGATGGGAGGGCGGAGCCGCGAGTCGCGACCAATAGGCGTGCGCTAGCTGAAGAGCACCTAGCGGGTCTGTGGCGTAGCCTCGGACAAAATGGTTGACAGTCAAAGGTTGGAGAGTGGACGGAGAGATGGCGATAGTGGTTTTAAGTTACGGTTTTGTTGTTTGATGGGGGGGATCTTGGGGGAGGTGGCGAGTATTATTGACGTTTTGCTGTTTTAATACACACCGGACAAAAGATTGTTGTTTGAGGATTAGACAAATATAAGCTGCTTACGATCAGTCCATTTCTGACCTAAGTTAGCGTTTTCGATTTCCATTTGTTGATCAGTGTGCACTGAGTGCATTCGCATCTTTTTCTAAAAGCATGTAAAATTCCTTACATTTTACATACATTTTTTTTGCACTGATTCTGCAAATAGAAATCGCTATCAGTTATTTTCTTCAAGTTAGGTCAGAAAGTGGTTTGAAGGTAAGCGTAAGCAGCTATAATTTTGTTTAGTAGGTAAACTTCATTCAGACATATAAGAAACTCAGCAGTAGGTAAGTAGGCAGAGAGGTGGGTTGTAGTACCCCAATGCTTTATTTAAAATTGGGAACCCATTTTTGTACATGAAAGGTAGGTATTTACGTTCCCGTCGCTTAAATAGTAAAAGAGGCACATGATTTATTGACTTTTACAACAGTTTTTATATTGTTGGATAGACTATACCACTTAAAATTTGGTTCCAATTCATGTAAATACCCTTATAGGTATGTGTGGAAAACAGAACCAATATTTTAATCTACCTATATAGTTCTTCCCTAAGGTTAGCTAATACTCAGTGACTAGCTTAAAACTAACCTCAATTAAGGACATAATTAGGCAATTCAATTCATCTGTCAAAACGTGAAATTCAATATGGCGTGGCGGCCTGCAAGTTTGTTTTGAATATGCGTTTTCATGTATATTTTAATTATTTTGCTTCGAGCTTTGCTTGTAGCTTTGATTTTGATTATTCAATAAAATATTTGTTTGCTAGGTACGTAAAGGTACGTAAACTATTAAGTCGGGCAGAAACTAGACATTTTTTTGTGTTTTTTGGTCTATGTGTGGCCGCCACGCCATCTTGAATGTCTCGTGGTTTGAATTGCCTAATAGGGCAATCCAACGACCTGTCAAAATGGGATTCAAAATGGAGGCCAATGCCTTTTTATTTGAAAAAATGTCGTTCTATTGCGATTTTTGATTTGTATAAAGTCTGTAAAGTGTTGATTTTTTGGAAAATGCATACGTTAGGCATTGTACTTAATTGTGGGAACCGTTCTAATCGCGAGAAAGTCTAGTTTCATGCCGTTCCTGCAGAGACAAAACACAGGTTTTTAACGGAGGAAAATGATTTGTCTGTACTTTGTGAGGGGTTCATGGAGTGTAGCAAATGAGAAAAAAACTTACGAAATCCATATTAAAAAACCAAAAAGTCTCTCTACATATGGATCCAAGCCATTTACTATCCTCCACATCAGCTTGTGTCGATACCTCGAATAGCAGACAAATAAAGTAAACATCAGGATTCAGGATGCGGTTAAGAAAAAACTAAACAGGAAACAAATCCTGGATAGTACCTACTTACCTAATTGTTTAGCAAGTAAGGGTTTGTCACACAGAAATCATAGCTTTTGCAAACATCCGAGTTTTCCACTATAATAATTTCTTAAACTAAAAACTTTCCATCTTAAAATACGAAAATTATTCTCCTGAACACTAGAAAATCATCTAAAAACACCACAAAATACACAAAAAACAGTTTTTTGATGAAAAATGTCACGGTTGTTTGAATTAAATTTAGGGCGCCAATTTTTTGGCATTGACCATGACCGCCATTTTGTTTGGATTGCCCTATATAAATTAACTTAAACTATTCTCAATTCTTGGTCTACTTTTCATTTATTTTGTCTCCTTATTTACCTTACTAACCTTATTTTACCTACCTACTAACTCATTACCGAAGTCATTACCAATTGCAGTGTTTTTAATAAACATGCTTATAGGACTTGATGTACCTATTTAGTCTCAACTTCAAGTTTTCAATATTTAACTAGAATAGTATAAAGGGTCTTACTGTGGGGCGTGAATCCGCAAACAACCCTTTCGCATGGCCGCGCTACCCTTCGCCACCCAATTTGGGGTTTATCTTATTCGCCCCCCTTTTACGTGGTGACTGTATCATATGCAAATTGACAGATCAAAGTGTAAATCCTTGTAGATTCGCACGTTTCGGGGCTCCAACTTTTTTTTGCTGATGGACGATTTTTGTGTGGAGCAAACGCATGAATTCTCTGGATTAATGAAAAATGTCGCATGAATTCAATATCAAAAAAGGGATTTTAATGGATATAATAAAGCGCGAGCAGGCGTGAAAATTATTACAATAAGGAAAATATACAAGGACTTTGTCGTTGTTAGAAATAAGGAACGAAAGGAAAAATGCGACGGAATAAGCAAGGATAACCAGAGACGGATTGAACATCAATAAAATGTAGGTATACTAAAAGTTTGTAATATTTTTCCACATGTCCAACTTTATTTTTGTTTTACATGTTTCTAGGACCATTGGCATGGTTTTTTCAGGCTCTAAAATGTAATTACGAGCCCGTAGGGCGAGGATTTATTTCTGGTGATGCCGGAATACTTGGTCTTGAGCTGGAAATGTTACATGTTGTAGTCCTGCTTTGTACAGACTTGAACATTATACCGAAGAACAAACAGAACAACGAACCGAACAACAATCGGAACACTAATTTGGACGGAGCTGTGAGCGAGATTTGCGAACCGGTTAGTGTTTCAATCGTCATTCGGTTCATTGTTCTGCTTCGTACAGACATGAACATTACCCCGAACAACAAATAGAATAACGAACCGAACGACAAACAAAACACTAATTGGACAGGGCTACGAGCGCGTTTGCAAACCGGTTCGCATATTCGGCGAATGGTTTGTGGCGTTCCCATCACTTGTGGGAAGAGCACCGAACGTTTGTGGTTCGGATCCTCGAAATCGGAAAAGGCCGTTCGCTGTTCTGTTTCCTGTTCGGCTCGTTGTTCGGTGTACCGTTCAGGTCTGTACGAATCTTAACGCTCAAGTCTGTACGAAACTTAAAGCTGCGGGGCTACGAACGGTCAGGAACCGGTTTGGAAGAAGAATTTTTATGTCCAGTGTTAAAATGATGTTTGGCGATGGTGCATGTTTTTTTATTCTGCCCTAAATTGTCTATCATTTCCAAACAGTTCTGAAATAAACTGCTCGCATAGTAGGTATATGTTTTCTTACTTCTTATTATAGCAATCGCCCAGAAATGATGAAATATCTGTTCAGCGAGCACTGAGAGCACTCAATATTAATTTACAATAGGGTGACCATATTTTTTTTGTATGAATGCTGTACACATCCAAAATTTTGGGACCGGTGAGTGGAGAAAGCACTAAATGCAAATTTTGTCGACTTTATATAGCCTGTTTTAGTACCACTTAACAAAAAAAAAAGACATAACATAATAAGTCTGTTCGTACAGAAATAACAAACCAGTCAGAGTGAATTGCATTGGTTGAAAACCTTAATGATTGAAACCAAGGTTGTTTAAAAGAGGTAAGTTGGCTGATAACTTTTATGACGTCATCTGGATGCCTAAACATAATGCAAATCTCCATTAGATCTTCTTGATGACGTCATCGGTTTACCATTACCAGACAACCTATTAACTTTAGGAACCTTAGGTTGAAACTAGTTTTCTGATTGTTTCTGACTTTCTATTTCCAACCCAGAAATTCGCGCTGACTGGTTTGTGATTGCTGCAGAAACAGACCTATTATGTTGTGTCTTCTTCTTAGCAGCGTAGAATAGAGAGAGATAAAAAAGGTAGTTAGAATTAAAAAGAATAATCTGGGAGATGATGGCGTAAATGACGTAAATCGCAAATGTAGAAATGTCATTGACGGACAATTTTTCGTGAATTTTTTTAAAGAAAAACTTAATTATGATCAGATCCGAATCGCTGTACGTTTTCTGTACAAAATCAAATGCTGGACAGACTTTGAAAATGCTGTACAATACAGCGAAATGCTGTACGTATGGTCACCCTAATTTACAAATAAGTATAATTATGAAATATTTACAATACTCATCAGGGGAGTAGTTTGTCGACGTTTTTTGCTGATATGTAGGTATATTTATTTCCTAAAAAATTTCCTTGTACCGTCTCTGAACCGAACACACAGCAAAGTATCAGCCGAAAAAGGAAAACTGCGAAAAATGTGACGCGTGGAGCTCATTTCGAATTCAGCAGCTCTTATTATGCGAATCCTACTGGAATTTGTTGGAAAGACGAGTCTTAATATAATAAAGAAGACTTCTACATAATATACAATTCCTATAATATATAAATATTGGAAGAATTATGTCCAGTAGTATTATTAAGTAGTACAAGCCAATCTTTGTCTTAAATCATCGAAATTTACTGCAGGTCGGACATAACAAGTCGGAGGCCCGATGGCGCAGCCAAAACACCGAAGCCGGCCAGTAGCCAAGAATCAATTTATTAAATTAATTTTCGTTATTTATCGTTTACTGGACCGTGAGGTAATTATTGGCATGTCGTGGTACTAAACTGACTTATTTACGATGGCGGCAATATAATTTAATCGAAATTGCGCTCTTCTCTTCGAGATGCAATTAAAATCAAATCCGTATAATAATAAAGCTGGGTCAATATCGATTTTTCCCCAGAAAACGCGATATAGATAGAACAGGCCCGAGCCAGCGTGCACTCTCTCGTAAAATATTTAAATATATGCGGCATTAATTCAAAGCGCGCCGTGGCCGACCCACTCAACAGCTGACTTTGGTTGTGTTTGTAAACACAATTTTCCCTCCAAATAGTTGTAGCTGAGCTATGGATGTTTTACTACAATAAAACAGCTATCAGCAAATCTGGAACTTGTTCCAAAAAGCTTGACTGGAAATATGACAAAACAAACATCATCGGTCGTTATATGGGGGGCATCTTCGGTATGGACTAAAACATATCGATTACTTTTCCCCCCTTTTGCCCACCGCCCCCGAACCGCCACAGTCAGCGCGAACGACCGGTATGGCGTCGCATGCAAATCAGCATGGCGGCGGCGCTGGCAGACGCTACTGACGACGCTACTGTTAAAGGTATGGAGAATTTTCGTTTTTATTCGACGAATATCCTGAATTTTGCAAGTTGATGGCTTCCGGAAACGAATTTGTAGCACGTGTTAGGTTTTTTGGGAATTGAGCAGCTTGAATCGGTTTGAGAGCGCTGTGATATTCAACTTGAGAAAGAACTTCACTGTACACTTCTAAACTAGATCGCTTTTATTTGCTGAAGTAGGGCTCTCAATCAGTATTAATCGAACAAACTAGACTTTATCTGTGGTGCTCATGAGAGTCTCGTCTCATTTTCGAAACGATATTGAGACAATAAGACGAGACGAGACTTTCATTGGCCTCGCCTCGTCTCGAGTCTCGTGCGAGAGTCTCGCAGGTGAATATTTCTGCATGCAGACAAAGTACTCAGAATATAAATATAAACAGTAGCCGGACTCTAGCGAAACCGTTATCCGCCTACCCCCAATGAATATGTATACTAAACGGAACAGCAACGAAATACAACATTGTGTACCCTTTTTGGTTTTGCATACCCATCTTTGGCTGACGCAGTATGCATGACACAGACAAAAACGAGGATACCTACGTTGTACAGGGTGGTCCAAATTGGACACTTTCTTATGGAAACACCCTTTATTTTTAGAGATAGAAAAAAATGAACCCCCCACTCTGAGGCTCAAATTTCATGAAATTTTGATTGGTGCAAACCGCATTTTGATATCTTCAACCGTTTAGCCGCTAGAGGGCGTTTCTCGATTTTGAGCAATACTGTGAAACCTTCATAACTTTTTTTTTTTTATGGAACAATATTTTCTTATAAAATTTTTTCATATTTTTTATAAAAATGCCACTTTTCCTTGTTTGAAATTTTCATATGGCATTTGACAGGTGTGAGGTAAGTCTAGAGTCAAAAATTTTAGGTGTTTTTTTTGGTTTTCAGTCATGCAGAACCTAATACCGAAAACTGATTTGAAGTAAGGATGAGCATAAAAAAATTTCCCATATGGTGCAGACTTTTCCGCGGGCACTGTATATAGATATATTAAGCATCTGTGACGTCATAGGATATAAAAAATAAGTACATTTCAAAGCGTTGTATTTCCGTCAATTTTCAAGAAAAAGAAAAAACACGTGTCGACTTATTTTTTATTGACTAACGAAATCAGCAATAAAAAAAATTCATGCAAGGTGCCTATTGTATACAGGGTGTCCCAGAATATGTGGGCAATCTCTCGGTTTCAGCTAGAATACAAAAAAAATAACATGACTTCTCAAAAAAAAAAACTCCTACGGCCCCCCCTACGGAGTTACGTGGCCCTAAAGGACGCCTCTGAAAATCGGTTTTTTCTTGATAACTTTCAAAATACTCCTTACGTGTAATTTTTTTTTTTTTTAATATGATGGATACTAGATAAGACTCCTTAAAATGGACCCTTTTTAACATACTTGGCCAATCTAGTTTGCCAGGGACGGACTAGCTTTAATACAATAATGCTGATTTTTTTCACACTCTGTATGATATAGGCATAGCAATAATATTTTTAGATAGTTTCAACCTTGAACTAGAAAAAAGGTACTCTTATTCGATGTCGAAAAAATGAGCTGGTTTCGAGAAAAATCTGTTTTTGCGTATTAATAATTTTTTATGTCGACTCAACATGAGATCCTTCTAATCTTATGCATTCCATGCCTATTTTAATGAAAGATTGTTCTACTCTCGACAATGCTTCAATATTAGCCCTTATTTCGCGACAGTGAAAATTAATCCTTTCTACTAATATTTCCTTAGTGTCATTATTGCGTTAAAGCTAGTCCGTCCCTGGCAAACTAGATTGGTCAAGTGTGTTTGAGAGGGTCCATTTTAAGGAGTCTTATCTAGTATCCATAATATTGAAAGAAAAAAAATTACACGAAGTATTTTGAAAGTTATCAACAAAAAACCGATTTTCAGAGGCGGCCTTTAGGGGCACGTAACTTCGTAGGGGGGGTCGCAGGAATTTTTTTTTATAGGAAGTTGTCATGTTATTTTTTTGTGTTCTGTCTGAATCCGAGAGATTGCCCACATATTCTGGGGCACCCTGTATATTTTCCGTTGGACGGACCTCCAACATTTCGGCGGACCAGCAGACAAGCCAAGCGTCAGTGCCTAGACTTGAAAGGGTGTCCGAAAACATCTTTCTCGTCACCAGTCTAGGCGTTTTCGCCGAGATTCTAGGACTCTACTGCACTAAGATAATACAGGGGATATCAAAATCCAAAAAGTATATACATTCATGGCTGATTCATATAAGTACTTGATTAATTGAACGTTTTTTCAATATTTAATTTAAGGCATTCAGATCATTATTCTAAAGTTTGTTTTGGCGCTCTTACCAAAATGTCTCAAAAAACCACAACAAGTAGTGGCATCTGCTCAAATGTAGTTTATGCTGCGTATTTGGGTAAAAAATGAAAAAGTCGATGGTTGTGACGATTTATTTGGACATCCTTGTGAAGAGTGTAATACTATATTACGTACTCGTAGAGAGTGCGAAAAATGGTCAACAACAGAAGTTAGATTTTTCCAAAACCTGTCTCGCAAAATACCATTCTTCTGTAATGATTGCACCCAACAGAAGACCCGTACCTTGATCAAACAGTTAGAAAAAACATGCTTGGAGAACAAAACCGTAAGATTGGAAATGGAAAGAATTATAAGTAAGCAGCAGCAAGAAATAAGTTCCAAGGATGATGAAATAGCGAACCTGAATAAAGAAAAAAAATAATATATCGGAGTGTTTAAGGAGAACAAAGAGGCAAACACAAGACTTTGAGGATGAGGTGTTCGCATCGGAGGAAAATCACCGAAATGAAATAGAGAAAAAGAGAGCCGAAATAATTAAATTAAGTAAGGAAAATTCAGAGCTCGTTCAAAAAATTAGAGAAATGGATGGCAACATATAGAGATGACGAAACTTAAAATCCAAAGACTAGAGGTTGATATGGATGATTTACCTTCGACAAAAAATTATATGTTATCTACAATTAAAACATTGACTGCTGATAATGAAATATTCATTAAGAAATACAAATAATCTCAACAAGAACTAAGTAGGTATTTCACCTGTAAAGCTCTTCAACAGAAAATACTACCAAGAAAAGCACAAATAGAAGATGTGACTGATGATGCAAGAACCCAATGTAATCTTAGTCTGTCCACAGAATAAAAGCAACAATTTAGATAACATCGCGAAGCTAAGGAAAACTCCGGAAAAATTATGATTATTGCAGATAGCACTATTGCTGATATGCAAAAAATTCTGCAAAATGGGTCTGGAAAAATATAGTGTAATCTCAATAGTGAAACACAATGCATGTTTGGAGCACATTGTGGAAGATCTCCAGAACCTCACAAAGGACTTCAACCAAATGGACTATGTCGTCATCAGCGAGGGACAGAAACGCCCTAATGGGGGACAAGGTAGAGGAAACAGTGTTTCAGTGTTTGTGGCTAGTAGGTACGAAAACAAATTTAATCATTTTATCATTACCTCTGTGGGGAAATGGAATAGTTCTAAACAAATTTATCGATCAGATTAATATTAGGTAAACTTTATACATTTGTTCAGAATATGAGTGAGGGCAGCACGTTTATTAATATTACTCTTTTTTAAGTTCATCGTCCTGCTTCTTTCAGCCACGTGACCTGGTGCTCAAATATACCGCAAAAAGGGCAATTGCGGATAATATAGCTCTTAGTATATCAAAAACTTTTTTAGACTAACAGAGACTGGCGAAACCATACATACTACCACTAACAATAGTTCAAAAATCACAACAAAAACCAGAAAAATTTCACTATTTTAACTGAAAATCCAGTCATCTCGGGAAAAGATGGATGATTTACTTATACTGCTAAATGAATTAAAAGAAATGCCTAAATTTGTATTGCTAATAGAGCACTGGCTGAGGGAGGAAGAGGTGTGTTTCCTTCCTGATTACAGAGTTCTATCAAGTTTTTGCAGAAAGAATGGATATGTTGGTACAATGATACTCGTTAACAAATCCTTCTTAAGTGACCATGATGTTGTGGATCTAGATACGTATAACTTTCTTATCAAACAAAACGAATTTGAATTTTCTATAATAAACATGAAAAAACTTAACATTTTTGTAATCTGTGTATACAGATCACCTTCAGGTAAACCACTGGATTTTTTTGAATCCTTGGAGTTACTGTTGTCCAGATTCCCATTGTCATCAAGGTTAATCCTAGCTGGAGACTTAAATATAGACTTCGTTAACATAAATTCCAGAGATACAAAGTCATTGGTCAATCAACTCTCGTGTTTTAATCTCAAGATATTCGTGAACGAGCCAACACGGATAACTGGTCATACAGCAAAAACTATTGATTAGATTACATTTGTAGCAATATCGAACAAAGTTATCTAAGTTGCGACGTAATTCCTTCTGTGATTTCTAATCATGAAGCTCTTACGGCCGAATTAGTACTACAACACGAAAAGCAGAAAAAAATTGTGAAGAAGGGTAGAATTTTTAGTACTAGAAACTTTGAGACATTTAGATATTTGGCCCATCAACTGGGAAATTATCCAAAACTCAGCCAATTCTATAGAGTAGAGTGTTTTCAAAAAACAGTTATGACTATTTTTAACAAAAGTTTTCCCTTAAGAAAACTGAAAATAAAACCTAAAAAACGGTAGATCACAAATGGGATTGGAATTTCGGGCAAAAATATTAGGTCTTTACATACAGGTACGAAAGTTTGCAAATTCAGATTGGTTTAATAATTATTTTAATCTATATCGTAGCATATATTATAAAAAGGTGATACGCACAGTGAAAAAAAATTACTATCATACAAGGTTCAACAACACGGCTAACTCTCAAAGAAAATACTGGAAAATTATTAATGAAATGAGAGGGAAACCAGAAAAGACAACAAGCAAACTGAAAATTACGTTATCAGAACTAAATCAGTTTTACTGTAAAATCGCAAGTAAATTAACAAGTAACCTGAAGGCAAATAAAGACCCACTAAGCTTTCTACCACTTTTGATACCGACAGACAACTTTGAGCTTTTTCTTACAAATATAACAGAATTACAAAAAATCTTCAATATCTACCATAAAAAAACAAAATTCCTCAGGTATTGACAACTTGTCATTGAAGATATTTAAAAATCTGCCAGAAAACGCTCTCATGGTACTTGTGACTTGCATTATTGATTCCTTTATCGCAGGTGAATTTCCAGATTGTTTGAAGTTGGCTGTTGTTGTTCCAATATATAAAAGTGGGGATGATCAGGATCCATCTAATTACCGTCCAATTTCATTGTTGACAACACTTTCGAAAATCATAGAAAAGATAGTTAAAGCTAGATTGGTTAAATATCTACGCAACAAAGATATTATAACACCAGAACAATTTGGGTTTCAGGAAGGAAAGGGAACCCAGGCCGCCATTTTCTCATTTTTAGGAAAGCTTTTCTTTAGCCTTAATGATGGCGAAAAAGGGGCAGCAATGTTTTGTGATTTTTCCAAAGCATTTGATTGCGTGAATCACGGAATAATTGCTTTGCAAAATGAGTCATTATGATATCAGGGGAGGAGAACTCAAATGGTTCGAGTCATACCTGACAGAAAGAAGTCAGTTTATAAGAACATGAAATTGTGAGGACTCTGAAACGTTGAGACTTGAAGGGTCAGTTCTTGGTCCTGTTCTCTTTTTGCTATACGTAAATGACCTGGCCAAGTTATCCATATCAAAAACATTTGTAATCTTCGCAGATGATACTACAATACTCTGGAAACATAAGAACCAAGATGCGTTAGCACATATGATAGAGCAAGATTTGGTGAAGGTTGAAGAGTGGTGTGATGTGTATTGAAAAAACAAATTCATTTAAATGTTGTCTCGATGAAATTGCACTCAACGATAACATCCTGGAAGAAAAAGATGTTGTGAAATTTCTTGGAATCCATATAGATGCAAAACTCAAATTTGACAATCACATAGACATGCTAAATAAAAAACTTGCAAGGGGCTGTTACATGGTCAAAACGGTTGCACAGGAACTGGGGATGGTTTCGGCAAAAACTACTTATCATGCTTTTGGTTGAATCTCATCTTCGCTATGGCATTGCTTTTTGGGGTTATTCAACGCAAAGCTCAATTCAATCTCCTTTTATCTTACAAAAAAGTGCCGTAAGATATTTGTGCCGGGCAAAATGCAGAGATAGCTGCAAACCACTTTTCATCAAGCACGAAAACAGTTCTGTTTAATATTCAAAAAATGCCAAAGCTTTGAAAGAGAATCAAACTATAATCTAAGACAAAACAACTTACCTTTACCTATACCCAAACTTGCTCTTACAAACAACTCTGTGATCTACGAGAGTGTTAAGGTCTTTAATGAACTCCCTACCGAAATAAAAAATACAAATGACTATTTTACTTTTTGTCGTGATCTAAAAAGGTTCCTTCTAGGCAAGGCATACTACAGCCTACAAGAATTCTATTCCTAGTCTAATTTATATATGTGTATTTTTTGTTTCACTATTTTTTACCTATGACTGATTTTATCAATGGTCGTTTTGTTTCATGAATAATTGCGCAATTTTTTTTATTTTTTTTATTTATGTTTTCTTTTTTTTTTAAAGTTTTCCGCCTATATTAATTTTTATCAGACTTCTATTTTTGTGTTAATTTCTTTCTGTTTTAATTTTGTCTTGTGTGTATTTTACACTGTTTCCTTTTTATTCTAGTCTGTTTTATGGATTTTATTTTAAAAATATTTGCAGTTAGGTACTGTTTGTTATGTAAGCATAGAATTTTATTTATTTGATTGTTTTTATTTTTGTTTAATCTTATACCTTTTGTGGCCGTTATACTGCCTACTTTGTAGTTAGGAATTAGTATTAGAATCCTGTTGCTTTGTCAATAATTTCTCGGGAATTTGAACAATAAAGCTTTATTTTGAAATTGGAATTGAACGTGCCTATGAGATTTGAAAAATTACAATTTCATTATCCATGGCTCTATCCTTGTGAAATTGTACTATGTTGAAGCCAAAAGCTTCCTGGATATATAAAAAAATATTGAGCACAGAATTTATGACTTGTTAGTAAACTGGAAGAGGACTTTGGAGGAAAACGAAATTATTATTGCTGTGTCTATGTCTTTCAAAAAAGTCCTCAAACAATAGAGAAAAATGAGGATAGTGACTATACCTACTATAAGGACACTCAAAAACCACAAGGCCAACATTCGGAACCAAATACCAAGGACCGAGAGCATAATAAACCTCTAATAATCCACTATAGGAAACTGGCAAGGGCATCATCTTCTCTAACATTTCGGTTCATTTAGATATCATCAATCATCCCCCAAATGAGCGCAGGCATAATAATGCGGAATAGATGGCCCTATAATTCGCAACTGCGGGTCGATCGGTATGCTACCGAGACCCCCACAAAATTCTCGACGACGACGTGAAAGGGGTTAAGCGATTATCAGTCTGATACGGAACATTTGTCATCCTGTCAGCCCTATATAAGTCTTGTTGAAAATAATATATTTTTTCTTCTCCCAAAATCTAATAATTCGATCGTTCCGCTTGGTATGTGTCCATGGGGGGAAGGAAACAAGCACGCATCGCCAGCCTAAGTAAACCATAAAACCCTCCCGAATCTGGCATTGCGTCACGGTTCTTATTATTATTCAAATTTATAATTCAATATAAAGTCAATAAATTTGCATAAAGAGAGTGAGGGAGGGTTGCATGGTGCACGAAC
The DNA here is from genome assembly GCA_917834065.1 of Ceutorhynchus assimilis. Taxonomy (NCBI): domain Eukaryota; kingdom Metazoa; phylum Arthropoda; class Insecta; order Coleoptera; family Curculionidae; genus Ceutorhynchus; species Ceutorhynchus assimilis. The sequence goes on from OU892281.1 coordinate 16,532,288, forward strand.
AAGTGGTCAATCACAATGGGCTTCTATTGACAAATATAACCCCACTATCAGTTGGAAAGTATGAAAATGTTATTTGAATGAGAATCCTATTACTAAGTGGCAAAATCCAGACTTCAAATTATTGCTGAGGTAGAGTCGGTGCCGGGGCGTTTGTTTAGCTATAATTCCGATGCAGAGCCCGTTCCAACCCGCCACCATCTTATGCATTTTACATGAGGTCCGCTGGACCTAACCTGCCTCAATCCAGCCCCACAGAGAGGACTTATTCACTTTCATAAAGGGAGTCAAGGACGAAATTTCCATAAGAATCTTTGCCAGAACAAATAGGTTTTGTAGTATCAAGTGAAAGTCAATCTTTTGATTGTCTGAAAATGAGGATGTATCCATCAGTTTTAATAGCTTTGGTATGTTTGGCATCGAAGGTTATAGACTTAAGCCATCTAACTTTGAAAAGAGACACGGAATGAGATTTTGTTGAAAATGGAGTAATTTGTTAAGTGTCCAGATATTTTTTACAGATACAGTGTCAGGAAGACAATATAAAATCATTGAATTCTTATATGAGGTAGAACGTTATTGTCCAGGAGTGCGGTATGGAATGGATACGAAATTTTTCAACAGAACTCCGTTACATTTTTTTTTCTTGATTTTTCTCATTCAAGCATAAAATAATATGTCCAGGGACACAGAGGCGTCGGCATCTTCATAAGATGGCGTACATCAAAAATCGACAATTCCGTGTTAGAAGCGGGGACGCGCAACCGCGTCGTCATGACGACGATACCTCCGTCGCGGCGCCCAGCGTCGATATGCTACGCTTTGTCGGTGGGTGGACGAAGAAACGACTCTCTCTCCAGACGTAGAGTCGATTTTCGACGATGTTTTGTCGAATCCCAGGGATTAATACTTATAATGAACACTGGGGGTTTGTTGTCCATGTCAATTACAAATTCTCAAATTCCATCATCTGTTACTGGGGCGAACATATTTTTTTTTTTGCTTAATAATTCCAGCAACACGGCTCATAAGAGACATTCCGGGCCATTTGCCAATGTGGATATCGCGGATTGCCACCGATGTCGTTTTTCATCTTTTGGTACTTTCCGATTCCTTTTATATGTTTTATTCCGGAATTCGAGGGTCTTTAGCAGACAACAGAGGCGCCGGAATTGTCGATACATTTATTTATTTCAATAAGTTCATTCATCAGTTCAAGTAACAGGGAAGTATACAAGGATGCTAATGAAACAGTTACAGCCTTGACTTGAGGTACAAGAACAAAAATAAATCCTGGAAATATGCCTTTATAATATAGATTTTTTTTACTTACCAATAATTCACGATTTACTATTACTACTTAATTTGAGGTAGTGGTGCTGCTTCTCAGTTTGAACAAGTTGATTTAGATAGGAATGATCATAGAACATCTCTTTTGATGTGGCCCTCTAATCTCAGAAAAGATTAGAATGTGTAACAAGATTAACAATGATGAAGTCTTTTGCCGCCTTAAATGGACGGAAACCTGGATAATGCAATGATCTTTTTCAAAACTTTAGTAGGAAGAAGATTTTTGAGCGACTACGTCAGACAAATTTGACTCTCGAACATTCGAATATTCATCCTTCTGAATGTGACACTTGCAAAGCAAAACTCAAAAGAAAAGGCATTCTGAATGAAGACTCACATTGAAATACACTCGAATATTGTAATTACTTGTAGAGCAAGATTCAAACGAAAAGGCGCTTTGATGATTTTAAAAAAAATACACTCCTTTTGAATGTGACACTTGCAAAGCAAAATTGACGTTCAAATAGGATCATGCAACTTCCAAAGGGGGTTTATATGCAACTCTTTAAAAGTCGCTATAACCAAAAACAACATTCTAAAGGAGTACTAAACAATTCAAGAAGTGCCAGGAAGGAAGTTTGTGGAAAAAGTTTGAGAAAGTCTTGAGAAAGTCCAGTCAAGATCGAAACAATTCGAAGAAGTAAATTCCGGTCTTGGATTTTTCTGTATTTTTAGGCTACCATCTCACCTCACAAAAGTTAAGTGCCCCTTGGAAACTATCTGGAACACTCTTACCTTTCTTCTTTTTTCGGCGCCGTGCCTGTCCATCCAAATTGTTCTCTGCCAATATTGTGTTCACATTTGGTGTATGTTCTATTGAGAAGTTTCTTTAGGAGTATTTTTAAAGTGTGACTCATTAGGCTAATCAATCGGAAGTAGGTATTAGCTTTATTGGTTTTGGGTAAGGCGATAAAGATCGACTTCTGCCAGTCGTCGGGAAGTTTCCCAGTTTGGTAAACCTGGTTGAAGAATGCCTTCAGAATAGATACGCTTTCGTCATCGAGTAGTTTTATTAGTTCTATAGGAATTTCATCGGGTCCTGGAGTTTTTCTTGCTTTTGACTGGTGTATTGCCTTTCGTATTTCGGATTTGAAAATGCTTGGACCGTGTTCTGCCATATAATCAGTCAGTAGATTCTCTGGTGTTTCGCGAGTCTCGACCTCGAACAGCTGTTGAATATACTGCTGCCATTCATTATCCTGATCTTCCTTTGTTAATAGTGCCTTTTCACCATCGTTATTTAGCACTGTTGTGGTTTTCTTTTTGTATATGCCAGAAAGTTCCTTTATCTTTTTATGTAAGTTGAAGTCATCGTGTATGGTCTAAAGGTGCTCTATTTCCTCGCCTGATTTCCGGAACCACACTTCCTTTGCTTCCCTAATTTTTTTGCGTATTATCCGATGTTATTCTCTTGTACTCACTATGATTGTTGCTTTTGTGTTTTCGTCTCTCCTCCATAAGTTTCAATATGTCCTGCGTCGTCCATTCTTTTTTGCTTTTTTTCCTCTCTGGTTTTACCAGCTGCTGAACTCTTCGATTTCTCAAAAAAGTTTTGAGATCTCGCCAATGTTCTTTGACAACTTTGTTATTAACCCGGGAGTACACGCGTGTCGGTCAAAAAGACCGACCATTGATAAAATCAGTAATTACGCAACTGGTACAAGGGTGGCAGTTTTGTCTATCCAGGAATGCCTGATGCAGGTTTTCCACTACCCATTGGCCCAAAAATATTTTGGTTTTTGGTTGAAGTATAGTTCGTTGGTTTCATAGTCGGTGCTTTTGGCTAGGCGCGTGAACCTGAGTATCTAAAATATTTATGTTCAAAATTGGCATTTTCTGATATTGGGAGTACTTTTGGCTATCCATAATACGGTAACTGTACTGCAGAATATAATTCCCTTTGTAATGATTATGAATTCTAGGAATTATAGTGCTTGTAAATTTTTTTCGCGGAAACGAATCCTGAACGCTAAGGCATGACTTCCGCAGGTAATATTTGAAAGTTTCATGTCTTTATTGATTAGTAAACCTGCGTAGGTCATGCCTTAGCGTTCAGGATACCTTTGGAATCGTCTCCGCGAAAAAGCTAATAATTCATATAAACTTTTGGGCAGTCGGTCGATTTGACCGAACGCGTGTGACCCAATGCTTTGAATTATGCACTAAAATTGAGCTGAAACTTGGTAACCAGAGGCTCTGGTGCTATATTTAACATTGCACGGTTTCTCCTTTATTAGGTTCAAAAATACATTCAAAAAATGCATTTCTCTCACCCAAAAACTATCTTTAACTGACTAATCCTCCTCTCCGCCACCATCCTCATTATTTTTTATTAGCCCCACTTTCCCACGATAAATAAGCAATTCACAATATTTTTCCCCGATTTTATTGCTTCATTTTCTGATATTTTGCCCTCCGTTTGCGTGCGGTAATGAATCGCGCAATGACCCGTATATGGAATAATAATCAAATATCCGCCAGTAGTTTCTCGAATTGAACAATATAACGGAAAAATATAGATTTGTGATTCTTTAACGGTCTCAGAGGGTGATCTTTTAATAACCCGCTGACAGGGAATTGGGAACAAATTGGGTGATTTTCGTTGATAAATAGTCCTTTATTATCTAGTGCAAATTATGCCTTTGAGAACTTGATCGCTATCGCTGTTATCTAGCGGGAAGAATACGCAAAATTAAGTACAACAACATAGCTGATTCTGCTGCCTCTAGCGAGAAAAAATCGAACAAATTACCCCATACATAAAGATTTTAATGGTCTTAGGAACATGATGGATCACTTTTGTGTCGAGTGTAAAATATTATTTAGGTTTTTTCGTCTCATTGATTATTACTGTGAATATCGAATGAACTTCACTCGTTCCAAGTTATACAGGAATGAATCAGATCTTTCTTCGTGGCATATTTTAGCATGTAAATCTGGTCTGGCGGATTGCACTGCATAAAATAGAGAGCACGGTCTACTTGATTTGCATAGCTCAGCTGAGGGAAACAATCGATGCCGCCACCGACTCTGGCCGCCCCTCGCTGCCGCCGGCGCCCCCGTACATACAATCGTCTTTTGTTTCTGTCGCTCGATTTTGCACGAAAGCGTCGCTTGACGCCAACTCGGAAAAACAAGCAAGCTGTTTTTCGCTGTTTTGGCTGTAGCACGCAAAGATATTTCTTTCTGTTTTTATTATTATTTGTTCGTGGGGCCAGAGTGGATTTTATGTTTCGTTTTGTTTTCATTGGCGGTGTCGAGCACGATATTCAAATATTTTTTAGGCTGTACCTCTCAAAAGAACTTTAGCTAATGAGAGGGCGTTTTCAGTCACGTGATTTTTCATTTCAATTTCTTCTTCTTTTCTTCAAGTGCCTTGTCCTCTCCGAACGTTGGTAGTCATTAGCTAGCGCTATTATGTATTTTGTCGACCGCTTTTCTAAAGAGACTTTTCGTAGTCTCATCATACCATTGTCGCAAATTCTTTAGCCACGTGTAGTATAACATACCCGGGTTCGTTCAGTGAGATTGGATGGTGAGAGATTTTATTACCTTTTAAACAACAAATCTTCTGAAAAATAAAATGAAAAACAAAGAGGATCTACGTTGTGGAAGCTTACTCAATTTTACTTACTGGACATGCGCCCGACGTAGCAAATATTTGGGAAATTAAAGGGAAATTGTGATATGTAGAAGAAACGAAAAATTTGTGAAACGTCTTTATTATTTAAAGTAAATCATACCGTTCTCATCTTGGAACTAACGAGGGGAAAGAGCACGGTAGAGAAACCCTCAATCTAACATTCCTCAAAAATCAAAACATACTGAGTCATTTTAATAATAATTGTGAGTCAATAATTCAATAATTTAAGTCAATAAAAGTCCAAATTAGGTACCGCCCTGTTCTTGCGCTAAAATTTCAATTACACACACTACATTCAATCAACACTACCTATATTCAATACTGAAGAGTTTCTGGTTAGGTAGCCAGTTTCCCAGCAGGTACTGAGGTCCCATACGGGGTGCTACCCAGCTATAGTTGTTTTTGAGCCAATATCTCTAGATTGATTATTTCAATTTGCTAGGATATTCTCTCGCCAGGGTAGGAAAATGTCAGTAAATTCAACAAGGCCATAATGTACGCTCTAAATCCAAAAATCCAAATCCCAGCACAAGAGACAGCACATAATTTTTCTAGGTTTTAATTTACTCTTTATCTGTGTTGTTTACAGCATGAAACGATTTTTGTTGAATACATGAACAATGCACATGCTTTAAAAAAAATGTTATAAACATATTCCTAGCACGGGAAAGTGACTCATTATTAAAATCGACTATGATATATATTTCTACAAAACACAAATTCGAATTGAAATTGTTAGGTATATCATCCCCCCACTGGGTGTCATAATTCGATTCGATGCGTATTTATACGTGTTGGTCCTCTGAGCGTCGAAAGCCCGCACTTAGTTTATAATTAAAGCCCCCCAAAACGCGTTGTAATTTTGGCCTTTAATGGAGCCCGTACCTTTCATCTCTGGCACTCAATTTGGGAGCGCGGGGCGGTATCCATTTCACACAAACGACGCTATTAGCTCGAAAATAAGCCCTCCGACACTCCACATACACAAAACTTTGTTACTTTGATGTCTCTAACAAAGTTTTCGCTTGTTAATCCGATTTTAGAGCGTGTCATATCGAAGTCCGAAAACATTCCCTCCTATAATTTCAGTTTTTTACAAACGTCGATGATGTTTATTGAAGCAAACTACTTCTGGAAAGTTGTTTGTTTTTTATTTTTATTCCTAAACCCGAAAGTCGATCGTAAAAATCCGTATACTGCTACTGCATCATCCGGCCCGTTTATTTCAGTTTATATCCGGCGAAATTCTCTAATAAATTCTCGACTATTAGACAAGTGATTTTATGTTATTCCGACAGCGTATATGGCGTTGCAGTATAGCAACCCCCCGAACTCTGCGATGGAACTCGCCGCCAGACATAAAACTTTATTTACGTTTCAATTTTCGTAAAAATATCGTGCTCCATTACTTTACTACTTTACACTATAGTGCAAACACATAGGCGGCGAAACAGCACTTGAATTTGTTTATTTATAATTTTTGAGCATATACTACAACGCGCTAAAATTAAACTTAACTATCATCGATTAAAGGCGTTTAACCTGTCGGTCATAGTTGACAGATAACCAATGAAGCAACCATCATTTGTCAACCAATCGGTATTAAATGACGTAAAATACATTGTTCATCTGTCAATATAACCGATCGGTTAATCGCCTTTAATTGACTTATACCTGGCTTTACTGTCCAATTCAAAAACTTTCCCTTTCATTTGCGTCTCCTTTTATAATACAATTTCAGGCCTTCTCAAATTTTCTCAAAAATCTGTTTTCTCGTACAACGACCTTTTCGAATTTAATTTACATTGCTGTTAGTCAAATTTTGTGTACGAAAAGTACTCGAGTTATAACGTACATATTTTGGCAATTGCCTAATTATACTGCATACGGCTAGTCAGCATCAGTCCGGAGGCCATGGGTCTATGGGTTCCTTGTATACATCTTACCTTTGGGCGCCACCAAGTTAATTGTGACTTAACTAGGAAGATAACCTAATGATGTTATAAACAAAACCTGTGCAATTGGAGAGCTTATCAATAAAACAACTAATTAGGTACAATAATGTATCTGGCCTCTTTATTAAAAATAATAACAAAATATAGGGATAGCCAGGAGGTTATTAAAAATGTGTTTAGAATAATGCTACCAGAAAGGTGAAAATTATTGTTAGGGCAACCTCAGGGTAAAATTCTAGAATTTTATTTAAGGGGCACTTACCGAACGTAAATCAGTATCAAGTGATTTATATAAGATTTGCCTAAATAGTAAAAAGTGCAACTTACATGTGTACAAGTGTTGATTATCTTCAAAGGTGTGTGTAAATCCAGAAGTTTTGAAGGGATATTATCTACAGGTTCGGTCTCACTGTAGATAGACTATGGTATGGTAAGTGAGTCATAGTCATGAGTCCTATCCACGTGGTATCTGCTTTACGTAGAACTCAATGTGGTTCTAGCAGAGCGGTACCAAGAGGGTTGCTGAAGGGAAGCTACCAAAGCCAACTAAGAGCAATCTAGATCTAGTCTAGAATCTCTTTCTAGGAGCTGTCCAACTATAGCCTAAGACTGTCTAGCTACAGCCTAGCACTAGGATTGTCCAACGATAGCCTAAGAGTAGGACCCTATAACGATGTTCTTATAAAAAAACAAATCGAGCCCCAAATATTAGACATAATCTTACCTCAAATTGAGGGATACTCTAGACCAAAGGTGAAGTCTTAAACTTCCAAATGCTGCTCGGAACAGTCCTATTAAAAAAAATGGAACACGTGTTGTAGGTTAATATTTCCTGAAGAAAATCTCAAACTTACCGAAACAGAATCCAAAAATGACCAAGGGACGACTCTAGACAATTATCAGCAAAAAATTAGTTTAAAACTTGAGCTCCCTGGCACAAAATTCCAAAAAGTCTCGCCCCAAAAATAATTAGGGCCGAGGCCCGAGACCGGACGACTACTCAGCGTTAGGTCGCAGATCAAAAGGGGAGATTCTTCATTTAGAATTTAGATTTCGGAAGAAGACTTTCATCTGTCAAACCTCTAATTTTGACATTGAAGAAAATTATAGAAAAGGACGTGTTCAGTTTCACCCCAAAAGTACCAACTGAGAATCGGTTGTGTAAAAAATGACTGGTGAATGTTGAAAAGTGCCCATAGAACATATATCAAAAAGGTAGAACAGGTCTAAAGAAAACGCCTAGACAAAACAGCTGTTCAATGACATGATGGAAATGAAAAGTCAAAGAGTACAAAAAAACAACAATTATTATCATAACCTCAGATTATTGATTGGATTTGCAAACAGAGATGGTGATGGTACTAACTCCTTTTCCTAAGATTCTAATCAATAACAGCGGGCCCTGCCGTTCTGAATCAAACCTTCCTAGATCAATTAACAAAACTTGCAAACCTGCACCAAAAAAACTTTCAGTAGAAGGCAGTACTCAAGGTAACAAAATCTGGGCACAGAAAGGATAGTTGTTTATTCATTTATTTCATTGTAGTTCTATATGGAATCATATCTACTAAAGCAAAACAAGGTAGCTTATTAGCCAAGAAATTGAAAACGTTACAGAGTGGTTTCGAAAATCGCACTCCAGTTCCGATTCAAACGTTCCGGAGGCTCTTCTTCGTGTGGGATCGCCCTCATATTGTCAAACCGTGACAGGAATGACAGGAATTTGATACAGGAGGTGATCAAGGGGCACTTTGTTAAAGGGGTGTCCATTTCCCAAATTTTTCATAGAAACTTCTATTATTTGATTCATATCTACCCTTGTTGGTACTTCCTTGGACTTGGTCTGAATTTCCTGTTCTTCAATATTTCCACATACTCTCTGAAATTTCCCTAAATGTCCCCAAATTCCTAGATTCCCACAAACTTCTTTTACTTTTCCCTCATTTTCTTGGGTGGACGTATAGAAACTTCAGCTGGTCCTTCCCTTCCTTTTAATTCCATACATTTTGGTACTAAATTTTAGTCCCTAAATTCAACTGTTTTGAAAATATTTACAGTTGAAAATTGTCTTTTTTGCTTCTTTGACAGGCTGTAAAACCTGAACGGTTAGATTTAGAGGAAAACCAATCCTACGTTAGATTTTCATAACCTATCATTTGAAACCAACTTTGAATTTAACCGAAGATTAAATTTTCAACCGGAATTTTTGATCATGGATTAAATTTAAAATTGCTGTCAAATGATCGTTTATAGAAATCTAAGATGAGAATGTGAGATCGGTTGTCCTCTAAAATCAACCGTTTAGGTTTTACAACCTGTCAAAGTTGCAAAAAAGTGAATTTTCACCTGTCAATATTTCCAAAACAGTTAAACTTAGGGATTAAAATTAGATTGATTGAATAAGAAAAAATTAGAAAATTTTGTGATGAGAAACACTGAGAAGAAATGTAGGAAAAAAATGGTAGAAAAGTTAAGTAGACTTTCATATTTCTTCTATCCCAGGCTCTTGAATTTTTTCTATTTCAATAAATTCAAGAGCCAGGAATAGACAAAAATTGAGCTATAGAGAAATTGAGAAATAGAGAAAAGAAATTCAAGAAAAATTGACAAAAAAAAGATAGACACAAAGTATTTGTTGATCGTTCTTTGGATGCGTTTTCGTCCGAATTGCATTCGTCAGAAATCGGACGAAAAAGTGCGAATGATCCTATTTCAGTGAAACCCAATAATGACGAATTCGGACGAAAACATGCGATTGCGATTGATCAAAAAAAAAAAAAAAATGGGATTTTAGCAGTAGTTCTAACGATTTGTGTGTGTTGACTGGGTTACTGAGAAGATAGAGATATGGATATCGAAAAATTGATTAATTTGATATGGAAAAAAAAAACCTTTGTGGGATATATGATATGACCATCAAATCATATCACATATGAAAGACATGCAGAGAAAATTAATTTTTCTTTAAATCATCATGATGAAATTCTCCGAATTATTTTCGTTTTGCTAAAATATCATTAACCCAGCACTTTTTTCTTTTTAACAATCGCCGTTTAACAAGATAATTATATTTTCCAAAAGATAATCCTCCATATTACTCCACTACGTAAAGACTATACAAAGTCTGCAAAAACTTGTCCAGTGGACGATATCACGTGTGCGAAATCTGACGGAAATATTCGTCCTATTTCTGACGAATGCAATTCGGACAAAAACGCATCCAAAGGACGACCGGCGTTTATTTTCTCTAATTACAAAAATTCAGGAGAAAATAAAAATTTAAGAGTCAGGAATGGATGAAAATTGAGACGGAAAATTGGGAATTAAGGGAGAAATGTAAAAAAAATTGAGAGAAAGTTGGTAGATAATTCATGTTATTTCTATTTCAGGTTCTTGAATTTTCTTTATTCTGGCAAATTCAGCCGATAATCGAAAGTGTCGTTATTTTCTCAAATTAATATCGATATGAAAATAAAGTAGAGGTTTTGAAAAAATAGGCATCGTATCGATAGCTATGAATATCGATAAGTCCTCTTCTACTTTGAGGTAACTTTTTTGAGAATCTACAATCTGCAGTAGATATTTTGAGGTGCAACAGTTTGAAAACTATAAATAATTGAGCTGCAACAAACATTGAAGCTATGATTGTTGTGAGTAACAAAAATTTCAGGTTTTGAAGAAATATGGGAAAGCTTGAGAGAAATCTGAGATGTGGAGAATACTTCCAGAAGAGGGAGTTCAGAAGAAATTTGAGAAGATCAATACGAAAAATAGTCATAGTTTATGCAAAATTTGGAAGCTGAGTTTTACCCTCAATTGTGGATCAAAACCTGAGACTGGCTGAGACTAGGCTCACTTAGAAAATTATCTATATTTCTCTCGTGTTCAATTGTCGCCAGAAATTCTTCCATTTGTTCGTCAAAATGAAAAATGCCAAAACTCAAATACGAAATGATAAATTCTCGAGACACAGGGATGGACGAAATACATAAATCGGTGTGACAGGCAGAATTCAAGCAGACAAAATTCCACAATGAGGTCCATTGATTAAAAGCCAGCGTCATCACGGGAGAAGCAGTCGAAATCAGGTAGCCAAAAGCAGCAGCAGCAAGCAGGACGAAGTAATTTACGAGATACGTCGCAAGGGACATGTGCTCGTTCGAATCAATCAGTTGTCCGTCTCGAACCTCCCGCGTACTGCATTCCTGCATCATGGACGGGTTTAATTGGAATTTACGTTTTGCTGCTGCGATTGTCAAACCAATCCCCTTGTGCAGTTTTCGAACAAAAAAATGAAGATGATCAAGGAAATAATATATGTATAGTTGTAGGTCTTGGTGCGGCACTAAACTAAAACAATCTACCATTAAACAAAATATGACGTGGGTAATAAATATTTCCGAAATGTTTTTGCTCTTTTTTGGATATAATTCTGAACGATAAGCAACACACACAAAAGGCAACAATCGGGAAATATCAGTATAATTTAGTGGCAATCTGGGACTCGAAGGACCTCTGTTGCCAGGAAAAAAAAAAGGGAAAGCTACACGCCAACTGCGGCGACAAACTGAATTCATGAATATGGATTAAGGAAATAAAGGTTTTGGATGATGAAGATATGAAAATCTGATTGGTGGGATAAAAAGTGAAATATCAAATATGACTTTTTTGTAATTCACCATATTAGTTAGGTTAGAATCTCAAATTGGCGCGGGTTCCTAGTTCAATAATTAATGCATTGATGGCTTATGGGGACTCAATTTCAAACGCGTCTATAGACGTGATAGAAAGTTTGTTAGGGAAGTAAGTTGTATACATAGTTTTTTGTTGACTCAGAGAGTGTTTAATAACTGAATAAACATTGTTGAAATAAAAATATTACCAATTTATGAAGGCGATGTTTGTATAAAATATGTATGCCGTTGCTTGATTTCCTATAATTATAATAAAATAAAAATGTACCTATATACTTGGTTGATAGATGTACTTCAATAAGCTAAAAAAATCGATAAACAATGACTAAACTAGTGATAAATAAATAAATAAACAACTCACACCGACTATCATAAGACATCACACAACCTCACTTTCTTACAGCTGGTTTTGGACTCGACGTACGTCCACGGAAAACAGACAATTTTAATTATAATCACTTGCATTTTTAACTCATAGGTGTAAAAAAACAATAATTAGAGCTCGAATTGTAGAGAAATATGTACAAACTTTGACGTATAATAGGTTTAAATACTAAGAAATGTCCAGAACCCGAGATATTTCCGCCTGAAAATTACGCTTTTGAATCCCCCATAAGAAATACGTTGCTGTCAAATTTGTTGAAATGTGTTTAGGAACCCATTTCAAATTTCGCGCCCGATTTTTCCTAACCTAACTAATATGGTCAATTAACTTAAATCTCATGCCTAGATCTTCAACACATTGAAGCGCAATTAAAATGTAAAAGGAATACACTGCTCACTCAGAAAGGCGTTTTCAATACATTCTAATACAATTCGAAGTGCACTCGACGTCCTATTAAATATTCACTCCAAAATAAAATGGGCTCATAAGCGTCTGTTGGGTTAGAGTGTGGCCTCAGGCTATACGATACCTGTTGTGGAACGGAGGGTGGTCCACAAAAGGCCTTTTTAAAATGTTCAATGAGCAAACACTGTGGCGATTTTCGGTGTGAAAAATCAATTACCCTCATAGGAACGACCCTTAGATTATGGTAATTAGAGAATTGAAGGGTGGCAATGTAAGCTTGTACATATTTTTGTATGTTTTTTTAAGAAGTTTCTACCTGAAGCTTGTTGCAACGATATAATTTAATTCGAGAAAGTCATAACTCAATAATTCCTCGACGAAATTCGCATAATGAATTGCGAACGGTCTCGGGGATTTAAAATATAGGCATCGCCGCGGGCTCGCGAAATTAAAACCGCCTAAAAAGTTTCCGACAATAAATTCAAATTTTCATCCGCGCAAAGCAAATCCGTCTGGGGGAAGACTTTGCGAGGATTTTTCTTTTGTTATCAGTCTATATAAATTAACACCTCAACTAATTTCCATATCAACGCACGAGATTTTGTCTATAGTTTTAATCGTAAAATATAAAATAAAAACAAAGTTGGTTACAGGGTCTTTCTCCTTATCACCATCATGCAATCGTTTCTAATTAAATGAATATTCACGAAAAGAACTAATTCGATAATTAGGATGTCGTGATTATTAAAAAATGTTGGTTCAGTGTTGGTAATGTACTGTACAGGGTGGTCCAATTTAAACACTGGGAATATGTTCTATCTTGCTAAGAAATAATTGACGTTTCCTATCAAAAGTTTCCAATCTGGTGTTACGATAAATTTATCATTTTTGTAACTTGTTCCATTTCTTCTAGTTTTCATTATAAAGTTGTATTTTTGCCATTTCAGATCTTGAAATGTTTGCGCAGAATTTCTTAGCCCAAATCGCATAGTAATGTATTCGAACAATCCAAATGGAGTACAAATAGCTGTCTTTGGAATATCTGCTGGGTTAATTGGAATTTAATGATATGTTCGTACCAAATCTATTTTTGAAAAACATGTCTTCCCTTGAAGCTGGAAATTAAAATCATGAATATTAGGAATGCCGTATCTATCAGGCTTCGTAATGTTATTCAGTGCCCTATAATCTCCGCAGGGTCTCCAACTTCCGTTTGATTTAGGAACCATATGTAATGGGGAAGACCAGTTGCTTGATGATGGTCTGATAAATCCTAAATCAAGAAGTCGACTGAATCCTTTTTTAACAATTTCAAGTTTCTCTGGTGATAATCTGCGAAGTTTTGAAAATACAGGAGGACCACTTGTTTCAATAAAATGTAGAGTATTATGTTTAAATTTTGAGGGTGTCTTGTCCTGCCTCAAAAGTTCTGGGTATTCGAGTAAAATATGTCGGAAGTCAGTGGGAATTTCATTTAAGACAATTGAACATTTCATTGACTTCACGTCTGATTGAGTAGGTACCTTTCGTAATAATTATTGAACTAAGTATATTAGAATTATGCATATCAATTAATAAATCAAAATGTGTCAAAAAGTCTGCTCCAAGGATCGAATACTTGACACACAGCTTGACATATGCTATGATAAACTTCCATTCAAAAATGTCGTCTGTATCAAATTTAAGTTGCAAAAGTTTATCACCGTAAATCGAAATTTTAGATCCATTTGCAGCAGAAATAAAGGAAAGCAGATATTTTCATTAATGAAATCATGCGTTTTTGGTGGTAAAACACTTACTTCACTTAGACGACCACATGGTTCTTTCGCAGCATAACAAGTCACCCCTATTGCTTGCTGCTTCCCTCGATTTCCTGCCATCTGCATGGCTGAACGCACTTCTTTGCCTTCTTCCCATAATTACCATGATATCAACAGACAGAGTTCTCTGTCGGATTTGTTGAATTCCCGGATGTTTTGCGTTGTCTTGTAGATGATTCAACAAGTTTCTTCAACTCAGCTACTTCGTTTGATATGTTTGTCAAATTTTTCATTGAATCCCGATGTTTTATTAATTCCATTTGCAGATATTGATGATTGCTGATCAAAAGATTCAAAAATATTGTCAGCCATTTTTGCAAGTTCTCTGATGTCTGAACTGTCCTTTAGAGCAATCTTGATATTTGGCGGAAGATGATAGAGAAACATTTCCTTTAGGTAGGTTTCATCTAGGACAGGAAATTTGTTTGTAAGTGATTGTATCTGACTAAGCATCCTTGAAGGTCGTTCTCCTTCAAACTTCGAATGCATAAGAAGTCGCATCCGCTCGGAGTCAGATAGAGTCGTTCTCTTAATGATTTCATTCTTGAAATCTTCATATGAGTTTGAGAAGGTATTATCTACCAAAATATCTGTCAGATAGCTAGCTGTTTCAGCCGGCAAAGCAGAAATAATATGATTATATTTGATCTTCGAGTCGGTGATACCATAGTTTGAGAAACCTGCTTCAACTTGAACAAACCATAACACCGAATCATGGCTCCAAAACTGAGGTAGTTTTATGTTGATCGCCGGAATTCTAACAGGACTGGCAAATGGTCTCGGCACTTCTCAATCTTCGACTGTATCCCTGCGTCCTCTAACTCTGGGCATTTTCTTATCGGGGTCACCAATTTGTAGGAATTAATTGGAAGTTTATTAAAGAAATCTAAAATAAGTTGACATTCGTTGTCACCATTAGTTAACATAAGTTGTCACCTATACTGGTATACTATCTAATTGGAGTATGCACAGCATGGCTACCACTACAGTTTTGTGTTTTCAACATAACCTTAATTTAAATTATTGTAATTTGTAAACAATTAAAATAATTCTAGTGGGTCTTTATCTATTCTCTTTTAATCAACGTGGTGTTTCATTGATGAAGTGAGCACGGTCTTTTGTGTGTGTTGAGTGTTGTCTTCTGATGGTTACTACACAGTTAGGTACAAAAAAACACAAGTTTGGTTTCCTGCAGACTTTTGGTTCTAAAACGGTTTCTTTCCTGGCAGAACCACTGAGCAGGCAAGTCGATTTCATTTTTGTCATTCTTTTCATCTAATTTCTGGATTTTCCCTTTATATTTTTCAATTTATTTTACCATCAGTGTATACCATCATAATAACTGTTGAGTTTTTACCTGATAAATCTTATCTTACCTTTAAAATATAAATATTATGTTTAATTTTTTTTTTTAATCCAATTGTGTGCCTCCATTCCATTTTGTGATTGGTGGTTCCACGTTTTTCTGAGGTGAATCAATTCAGAGTTTGGCTAATAAATAAGTACTGCTGCTCTGTTTATATCAGAATCAATTGTTAGTGTGGAATTAATGGACCATTCGCTTTAATTAGAGTTGGTGCAAACCAAATTTATGTGTCCATCCCTATCAACATTTTACCGAATCCAGGCAGAGGCCTGTATAGTCATTTATTGTTTGACTCTCTTATTTTCTTCTCGAGAAGAGTGCTAAAAAAAGGTGTGATTTTTAAAATAGAAATCCGGATCGGTCAAAAATTAATTTAAAGTTTTAATCAAAACATCTCAAGAATTTTGACAATTCCTGGATTTAATTATATAATTTCACTCCCAGTTTTATCTTGTGGTACCTATAGTAGGTACCTTAACTTAAAAAGGAAGATTTATTTATTTGGGGAAAATCTAGAAAATTATTTTGTTCATCTTGTTCAATTGTTCTTAAATTCTTTTTATTTAAATTTTACCTGTTAAGTGCGACTGCTAGAAAAGCAGCATTCTGCTCAATTATAACGACCATCTATCTTTAATCTTGCTGTACAGTGGGAATCATTGCAATTGGCACACACTATATAAATATCCCTCGTAATGTGTCAAATCTGACACACAGTAATAGCAAAATGCTGCACTAAATAGATTTATTGGTTAGAATTTTGACTTAAAATGAGGGATGTTGAAAGAGTATGTGCCAATTGCAATGATCCCACTGTACCTATACTTACCTAATTATCACGATTTTTTTTTTTTGAATTATTTAAATGTTTTTTTTTATACAAAAATATTTTTCCAATTTGCAATAGTTGCTCATACTTACCTGATTCTGTTGGAAAGGAGTGTCTGCACAACATTAGTTTTATAATAAACTAATTTCAATTTAAATCTTCTTTGGAAGACACTTACTTTTTGACAGAATTCAGGGATTTAATATTCCAAATCTTGGAGAACCGGATACTGCCTTATTCTTTTCTGGGTACCTACTCGATATAAAAGATGACTATTTGGAGTCTGGATCAGCTGGAGTAACGTCACACCAGCTATCTAGCCTCTTACCTGGATACAGTAAACAACACGAACAGCTCCAGTTCACGAAAGTGAAACCCCAACATCCATTGAAGTGCTCCGGATTGGAAAGGTACATATTGTATCAGATTCACCAGAACAACCAAACTGTTAACTGTCAAATTTTAAAGAAAAGTAACATTGCTACTTACATTGTGAACAAATATTTAATAAAATTATTGTTTGTTAGAATTTGAGTGATTTCATTTGCACATAAAGGGGCTACACGTTGTCTTTATTTTTTGAATTCCACGACCCTATAGGTTCTCTTTTCTCAAAGTACAGCTAACTAAATTTATTTGTAACACTGTTATCCAGTGTTGATAACATTAGATTCCATTTCTTTAACTTGGAAAATAAATAGACTTTTAAATGTTATCCTTAAAATAGCTTGGACGAAAGATCTCTCGTCGCGATAATCATGAATCGAAGCTCGCTGATTCCCAGAATAAATGACGAGCTCCGGAGAACAAAGCCAGGCATCGTGTCTGCATACGAGGTGCTGGCTGTTCGAACAATAATTGATTCGATGCCTCGTTTCCGGGACAACCAGACATTCGTCAACGATGTTACCGATCATATTGAGGCCCCCTCAAACAACAGGAAGAAATTTATTGAAAGAATATCAATAGATAATTTTTATATTTGCAATTATTTGGAAAAAAACTCACTTTATTTCCAAGAGGTTGTTGTTTTGAACTGGAAAAATGAGTTGAAAACGAAAATCGAATCAGGAATTTTTTTGACACAAATTCACATCTTCCATATGTCCATTTCTTCTGTTTCAATTTCATGTTTTTATTTGTTCACTAAATCTTAGTTTTTGACTTATTTTTTTTTTCTTTCTAATGTTTCTTCCTTTCCATTGCTATGAGACTTTCTTTTAGTTTAAGTGAGACAATTTTTTTTTTGTCTCAGAGTTTAAGTTGTACTTAAAGGTTCTTCAAAAATCGAAACATAACGGTACTAACTCCAAATCGAAATTTGCAATTCGCGGTTTTTGCGACAGAGTCTTCGATACTGCCGAGATAGCGGCTACATAAGCCGAAAAGCATTTTGCTTTATGAGCACCCGGCTCGGTTTTTTTCTTTGCTCCGATACGATAATGGTCAGTGGTCCAGTCGGACCGTAGGCCCACAGGGACCTGTGACTCGAATATCTAATGTATGGGAACCAGACGTTTCGGTATATGATTAAACTTTATAGACGTATTGTGTTTAATGTCCATCTCAATAGAATGCGATTCGGTTTTTGTAAAGCGGCAACGTCTAATTTCATATCCAGAATCGTCACTCTGACAACCTTGTCCGAGTTCATTAGGGCCGCCAATCCGAATGCAAATGAGCGCTCCCCGATTCGCATCAATTAGGGGGCCCCCCTTTTAGGTTTCTATGTATAGACAGGCCGCCCCTCGGTGCCCCAATAATAGCATCGAGACCGGCCGAGGGGGGTGAACTGACGAACGCCGCCCCCAAAGATCAAGGGACCTGGGGAACTGGTTTCGTTTACTTAAGCTGAACGAACAAAGACATATTTAGCTCTTTGTTTTATTATTAGGGTTGTTGTTAATAGGTGAGAATATTATTAGATTGAAATTTATGAATTTTTGTACATTGCAAATCAATGACACTGCCAAGCATTGATGAAGAGGTTAGGTACTGCATTGTAAAAAATCCACAAATTTTTCTTATCATAATTTTCAATAATTTTACTCAAATTTATAGTTAAATAATAAGAATTTTGTGCTATTGAGAGTGTTGAGAGTATATTCTACATAACAATTGATAGAAACAACTAAATAATTCAAGGATTGCTTAAACAAAACTGGTTTTGGTTTTGAGGTTAGGTAGAACATAGAATATGCCTAATCCCTTAGAGCAGGAAAGCGCTGTTCTACGGACATAAAGAGTAGGAACGCGACATTCTGCTTATGAAACTAAAGTGAAGCCAAGTTTTTGGCAGGTATTTGGCACCAAGATACAAGTAAAGTAATAGGGAACTTGCACATTTTTTTTTTTTTTTTAAATGTGTTCTACACTAAAAACATAGTCATACCAAATATCAAGCATTAAAAATCAGCCGTTAATTTTTTATAAATATTTGAAGTTACGCTCAAAACATCGCCATTTGATTAGTGTGACGTCACTCGGCAACAAAATTCCGATGACAGTGACGAGCACTTCGAACTTCGAGCAGGTAGAATGAGATTATGGTTATGTTGTTATGTATGCAGTTTCCCATATTTAATTTAATGTGCAAGTTCCCTATTGCCCATAGCTCCATTTTTTTGGTGCCAAAATACCTGGAAAAAAACAGCTTCATTTTCCAAATCCAGGTTACTACTCCTCTTTACCTTTACCTGCTCTAAGCCTAATCCAGTGTGCGATACATGTAAAAAAGAAATGCTTCCAGATAGTGATTATGCTGCTTGCGATAGCTGCCGCTGTGTAACCCACCTTAACAAAGAATGCAGTTAGCTGTCTGTTCTTCAGAAGCGTGTTTTAATGTACTCTTGCGATGAGTGCCGCGATGCATTTAAATCTATTCCACTGATGATTAGAAACTTCCAAAGCATGCAGGCTGATGGAATAACATCCCTTAAGGAAAATTTTAACAAACTTCAAGAGAATCGCAAAACGAATGAACAAGTTAATTCTTTATCACAATCGACTAAAACTCTGGAATAGAATCTAGTGACTTCAACTAAAACACTAGAGCAAAAAATTGCCGTGCTTACATCAAGTTCCTCAAGCAATTCTAACATATCCTGCCTTTCGAACTCGGCTAATACTGAGACTTTTTGGCAAGAAATTCAAGACCGTCAATCCAGAGCCAATAATGTTATGCTATTCAACGTGCCTGAAAGAAATGACAATGAAAATGAAATAGGAAACCTGCTTGGCAGCTTAACCAACTCACCTCCAACTTATAATGCTTCTCCAGAGTTGGGGGCATTCCCCAAAGTATCTCTGATAGAGATGAGAAAAACTAGTAGATGACGGACATGAGCCTACATCAATAAAATCAATAAAAAAACATCACATATATTACCAGAATGTTCAAGGATTAAGAACAAAGTTGATATCACTTACTTGCAACTTTTCAAAAAATGATAACAATTTAGTTATGCTTACTGAAACCAATCTATCAAACACCATATCCAACGCTGAATTAGGACTGGACAACTACATTGTCTTCAGAAAAGACCGATCCACTAAAACCAGCACCAAGAAATCAATGGGAGGCACCTTGATTGCTGTTCACAAATCACTGCCTTGCTATGTTGTTCCTACAAATCCAGAGCTGGAACGAATATTTGTAAGTGTTTGACAAAGAAAAGCAGAATACATATTCGGATGCTTAAACATTCCTCCAAACTCCCCAACTACTTGATGGTAAGTGAATCCATTGATTTTATTCGAGACAAATATCCTAGTGCTGGAGCTTCACATTGCTGGTGATATCAATCTACCACGAATTGAATGAAACCTCAACGAAGATTGCTCCATTGCTCTATCTGGAACTGATCTCTACATTCCACCTCAAACCATTGACTCTATTGGTACAGTATCAGATATGTGCGCATATGATAATATTTTCCAATTAAATCATGTTTCTAATTTTAACAATGTCATATTATATTTAGTGCTTTTACAAAAAGTTCTTGATGTACAGCAATGTGACCCACTAGTGAAAATAGATGAATATCACCCACCTTTACATTTTTACCTTGAATAGTCACATAACAAACTTTCTATCATGACTTCAACTCCGTTGACTATATACTATTGTTAACAACTACCTGGGTTCCTTCAATTTTGATGAGATTCCCTCTAGCTTAAATATACAAGATATGGTACAGAAATTTTATGATATCCTCGACAGTGCAATAACCTTTTTGTTCCTCTCAAAAAATTTGCTATAGTAGGAAATGTCCAAAATGGTTTACACAAGGACTCATTAGTTTTACTATGGAGAAAAAAAATTGCCCACAAAAACTTTCGCTCTTCACCATCTCAACAAAACTATCAATTATTTTCTAAATTGCACACTATGCAAGTCCTTATATCTCACCAATGCTACAAAAATTATGTCCAAGATGTTCAAGTCTCTCTCAAAAACAGTTTTGGAAATACTTAGATAAACTCTAAACGCAACCCTCATAGCCTACCCTCCAACATCTCCCTTGACAATGTAACATGTGAAATGGGTGTAGATGCAGCCAACCTTTTTGTACATTACTTCGGATCAGTATACTCTCAAAATCACACAAAATTTACTAAAGAAACCTCCCTAAATAATATTAATATACCATCCTATGCTATTTCAATATCTGACATATACCCTGAGCTCTCCAACTTAAATACTTTCAAGAGTCCTGGTTCGGATAAAATTCACCCTATTCTTCTTAAAAATTACCCTTTTATACTTGCCAGACCTCTGCAAACTATATTTAACAAGTCTGTAAGCTCTGGTCACTTTTTGGACATCTGGAAATCTAGTTATGTCACTCCCATCTTCAAGTCTGGAGACAGTGGAGACGTGAAGAATTACAGGCCAATCAGTATTATTAGCACAATTCCCAAGATATTTGAAAAATTAGTAACAAATGACTTAACATCAGTACTCTCAGCTTTGATTTCAAATAATCAGTTTGGATTTTGTGCTATAGCCGAAATACGGAACTAAATCTGTTGTCACACTCATCAAATATCATTGAAACTTTTGAAAATGAATTAGAAGTACCTACATACCATTTATACAGACTTTGCAAAGGCCTTCGATAAAGTGCCTCACAATATCTTAATCCACAAATTTAAATTAATGGGAATTTCAGGTTCCATGCTTGACTGGATTGAGAGTGATATGACTGGACGTACCCAGATTGTAAAAGTAAACAATTTTCTCTCTCATACAATAAAGGTTTCCTCAGGAGTCGCCCAAGGTTCCCATTTAGCACCACTGCTCTTTAATTGCTTTATAAATGATGCCGGATCACGCTTTAAGCACAATGATCATAAGCTCTTTGCTGATGATATGAAACTTTCAAAAGTAATCTCCGATACAAGAGACTGCTTCTTGCATGATCTTAATGAGTTTGTACAGTGGCACAAGACAAATTGAATGGAGGTAAATGTATCAAAATGTAAAAATGTAAGCTAATGATCTTTTCTCGCAAACGCTCTAAAACATCTTTAATTACACCATTGACGGAAATTTACTTTTGATGGTTGAAACAATAACTGATCTCGGCATAGATCTTGACCCAGAACTATCCTACACTGACCATATTACTTTCATAGTAAATAAATCGCTTCGAATGTTAGGATTCAGTCAATCACACTTAGAATATGTCTCATCTATTTGGAATCCTCACTACGAAATACCTACATACCACAAGAATAGAAGGTATACAGAGAAGATTCCTTCGAATTTTTCCATAATAAGTTAAGCTACGAAGCTCTGCACCAGAGATTAAATTTGCAAGCTTTATCCACGAGGAGAAGTCTCAGTATGGTCACGGCAAAATAGATATTATTTTATTCTCATTTTGAGTTTGAAGTGACAATTATTCATAGCGTACAATTTGCTGATAAAAATTTGATACTAATTAAAAGAAACTTTCCCCTCTGTACAATTTCTATACAATAAAACACTTAATCGAGGTGTCGGCACGGACCCCGGGGGTTCCCCTAGGACCTGCACTGGATCGGGCTAATTTGAACCGCGTGAAGCCGCAGATAAGTGAACTTTTTGCACTGACACTTTTTCGAATCGGATTATTCGTTTATTATTCGACAGCTGCATGATCCGGCGACAGCTCAATATAGAGAGGGTCCTTTGATATACGTTATCGTGGAACTAGTTTTATGGATCGGATTTCTGTTATCCAGAAAGCTTTGTTTCAGATTAAAAGGCCAATCAGATGTAGGTATTCCAAAAAACTAACTTCATTTAATATAGCCTATCTACCTTCGTTGACCCTGTATTATTGTTGAAAATAGTGTTTCTTAAAAACGCAATTCCTCATTTTATCAAACTCACAGATGTCAGTCGTAAACACCATCGTACAAAATGAAAGTTGACACTTTTTTAATTCCCTCCTCAAATTGCTTTGAAGTTTTTTTTTTTGGATAAAATAACGAGATAACGCCGAAGGGCCATCCGAGCCTGGGGAATTGTCTCTCCTTTTTTTGAAGGGCGTGAAAAAGTAATGCTGCTTTCTGAACCGCATTAAATCTTTGATGACAATAAATTTGTCCATTACCCTGCGGAATTGCCCCAGGATGAGGGAGGTGTTAGTAGATTGGGCCCAAGATTACTATCAAAGAGAATTTAAATTTTTAACATTTTGAATTTGTCTCAAATTCTATTATGGAAAAAGTGTTTATATTTTGTAAATAACAATGATATGATCAACCGAATTGCCGTTGCAATATACGTGATTGGGCGCAGTCGAATAGATTGTTACATAAAATCGGGACTCAATTTAAAATATGGGCGTCTCTATTTTATTATCTTATTTTGTTCGCAATATTTTACAAAGCAATAGAGACCTAATCCGACATAACGGTTATAAATAGTCACAATGCGGAGGTTAAAACACTCCAAAAAGCAAACTGAACCGAAAAGAGAGTCTATCTGTGAAGCGTACGTCGTTGGCATCAGCCCTCCGTTCGTTATTTATGTATTTTAGCGCCGTAGTCGGGTCATTATTGACGCCTTAATGGCCCAGATTTGCTTTACGGCGCAGCGCCCGTTATTTGCAAACACTGATAAATGGCAACTGTGCCCTACTACACGGGAACTTAACGAGGGATTTTTTATTTTCTTCAAGAAGCTTCGATGAAAAACCTTTTTTTTTCCAACGCTGCGCAGCACAACAGATAATCGCTCGTTTTATTGAACGTGCCCCACAACGAATTTCGATTAATTAAATCAGAATTAAAACTATTTTTCCGATTCCCAATGCTTTTAATCTTGCACGTACGTGACATTTTGATGAGACGACGGATATACGGTGGGAATTAAATTTTTTTAAAGCTCACTCTATAGGGGATGTTGGGCGATTAATAAATTTATGAGACTTGAATTTTATGATTCAACTGTAGAAGAATAATAAAAAACGAGTACAACATATTGTACATTTTACTTTACGTGAAAATTCTAAACCGTTTATTTCGCTACATTAGATTCGGGAGGCTTTAAAACCTTTTTTTTATACCAGCACAGGCGTAAATTAAGGCCCAAACCAACAGATGGACGGGCAAAAAGTTGGACACCGTAAAAGATAAAACGTATTGATATTAAACCATGTGACGGTTCGACACAAAAGAGCGGGCCCTAAGAGGATTTTTGGATTTACTTTTTTTATTTTTAGAGGGGACCTGTTTTTATTTTTCCACACACCACCAGACATAAAATATTGTAAATTTTTGTTGTATTTTTTCTAGAATTTTCTTTCTACTTCATTTACAGGTTTGGATGTGAAAATTAGGCACTAGCTGACGTCACACACATAATCTAACCTCAAATGTGTCGCATGTTTACAAATTTTGTCCGAAGTTTTTCACGTATTTCGGCCAATTTCATAATCAACTTAAAGTAAACTTTAAATTTAAAGCTCTATTTGAAGTTGAAAAATCCTATCCTAAAAGTCTATTTAGCTAAAGTAACTTTTATAATTCTCTGTTATGAAATTGGCCGTAAGGGTGTTTTAATTATCTAAAGCACTTTACGACCACTAAATAACGTTCTACGCAACGGGTGGACTATCTGGTTCTGCCGTAAACAAAAAAATTTTCTCATATACCTAAATCAAAACAAATGGACATAGACCTCTTTGGAAGTTTATGTGACTCGTGCAAAATAATTTTGTGCCGGGACTGCTCGGGTGTATCTGCCAGCGAAATAAGAGCCTTGACTGCTCAGAAGAAGAATATCTACTTGCTTCAAAAAATTAAATACCTCAAGCTTAGTGGAGGTCGCCTTCTGGTACAGCAACCTGAACTCAATGTTAAATAAAATCGACGAGCTTCAAATTAGCATTAAAAACAACAACAGTTCCTTCATATTCATTACTCAGACATGGCCTAATCAAATTATCCCAAACAACATAATAAATATACCAGGATACACACAGTTCAGACAGGACAGGGGATCTAATGGAGGTGGGGTCTGTATCTATATCAGGGATACAATCGTGGGACATGCAGTGAAAGTGATAAGCAATAGCGACTTCAGTACATCAGGAGCCGTGTAATCAATATATGGCTTGATGTCCCTATAAGAAATATGATATTCACTTTAGCCTGTATCTACAGACCCAAACAACACACCTCAACTGAGCAAAATCAGCAACTCCTACAAGTAATAGAGAGAGCCATGTCATCAATAAAGCCCATATTTATCTTTGGGGAGTTCAACTACCCGAAGATTGACTGGTACATCCTTACTGTCAACCCCCGTGAACAATGTAGCCTAGACTTTTTGGAGAGGTATAAGCCGCACAGAGGCAAGCAACTAATCAACTTCCCCACTAGGATAAGAAATCAGCAAGTATCCCTACTTGACCTTATGATCGTCAATGATCATAAAAACATTTTTGGTCTCCAAGAGCATGCACCCTTGGGCCGCAGCGACCATGTAGTCATAACAACCAGAACTCAATAGCATTTCCTAGTTAAACCAACCACAAGGTCTACAAACGCGATTTCTGATTTCTGGCATGCATTTTTGCAACATCAACTAACCCAAGAAGAACCATTAAACTACTACGAGCTAGAAGCTGCCCTCCATACAACTATAGACCACTTCATCCCCCTGAAGTCCAAAAAAACAAATACTCAAAAGCCCTGGTTGAACAAAGAGGTGTTCAGGGAAATCAAGAAGAAAAGGGATCTATGGCACAAGTACAGGAAAAATCAAACAGAAGAAAGCTATTCCCTGTACCGTATTCAGAACAACAGAATAAAATACTACATCTCAGAGACACGAAACTATGAGCACAACATTCTAGCTGGCCCCGACAAACATTTTTATGCATATATAAATCGTAGCCTCAATCCCAAACACGCCAGTTTCAGCCTAATCGACAAAAACACTAATATTATTGACACACAAGAGAATGTGGCCAGGTCCTTCGCTGCACAGTTCCAAAGTGTTTATGTGAAACCTCTCAGTACTGACACTACACCTGCACTGCCACCAAACACCTATTCACAAATAGAAATATCAGAAATAACGTTAACACCTGAAAAAGTGATGGCCGCCATGGCCTCCGTCAAGACCGACACCAGCCCTGGACCGGATCAAATTCCTGCAGTATTTCTGTCCCGGTGTGAAGAGACACTATGTAAGCCATTATCAGAGGCAATGAATGACATATTTCGCACAGGGCATTTTTCTGAGATCTGGAGGAAGGATATCGTTGTTCCAATATTTAAGAAAGGCACCAAGCAGCTACCTGAAAACTACAGGCCAATAAGTTTGCCCAGTGTCATTTGCAAATGCATGGAGAAAATACTAGTGGGTGCGCTAACAACCTTCTTCCTGGACAACCATATCATCCCTAATGAACAGCATGGCTTCCTTCCTCGGAAATCTACCATAACAAACCTTTTGACCAGACTACAGAAATGGACCTATGCTGATGATAACCAACAACCCATAGACGTTGTGTATACTTGGACTTCGAGAAGGCTTTTGACAAGATCCCTATCAGTCTGATCATCTATACAAACTTCAGCACTACAGTGTTGCGCTTCTGCGGTTCTTCAGCAGCTTCCTTCGGGCTCTAACATTTCATTCACGAGTGGGATCGGCATATACAGTGGTGTGCCGCAGGGCTCAATTCTGGGACCCCTGCTACCTCTGCCTGCTGTTCATCGTTTACCTGAGTGACGTGTATGCGGGTTGGAAGACAAACCCTCTATCTTTTGCAGTTGTTACAAACTTATTCTGTAATCTCGTGGAGCAATTCAATGACCTGCAGGAAGACCTCGGAACCATCAAGGGCTGGACGGACCTCCGGAGAATGCCTCTCAACAACACAGAGTGCACCATTCTTCTAATAGAACAAAACAACCCAAGACTTAAATATGTCCTTGATCTAACAGAGGTCACCAAACTTAAACGTCAGAGGGTTTTGGGTGTCAATATAACAGAAAATTTGGAATGAGAATAGCACATATCCCAGATAGTCAAAAAGGCAAATACCCTAATTTGTATAAGACATATTTAAGACCTAAACTAGAGTACGGGGGTATCTGGAGCCCCTACCATATCAAGGACATAGAAATTCTTAAATAAGTGCAAAGAAGAATGACAAAAATCCCTCCAGAGTTCCGAGACCTCCCATACGAAACCAGGCACAATAGGCTGAACTTGACTACTCCTAGAGAGAGAAGGCTGAGAGGTGATCTTATTGAAACCTTCAAAATCACGAGCGGCCACTACGGGTGTAACCTGGATATGTTTCACCCTAGTCAAGTTGAAAACCCTAGAGGTCACAACAAAAAGTTCCATAAAGAACGTTGTAGCAAGTTGCTGTGAAGAAATTTCCTGACCAACAGGATTGTGTATACCTGGAATAAGCTAGCGGAAGACACTGTGAATGCGACCTCACTGGACCAGATTAAAAACAGGCTAGATGTTGGAATGAAACAATGATCAAATCATCTGGTGCATTATATGTAATACCACTGTGATAGAAAAATTGACTGTGACAAATAATAACAAAGATTAATATTTAAGAAAACGCAACTGTTATTAAATCAATAGTCTCATCGGGTTTCTACCCGCTTACTATTGTAAATTAATTTTCGATAGGGAGACAAAAAACGTCATTGCGCCCGACTGTCTGGACAGGAAACAAATTAATTTCAAAAATATCATTTGTTTGTCCCATTGAGGTAGGTTTGTCTCAATAAGGACATGTTTGTCCCCCTACATCGAAAGTGAAGTACCTTATGTGATTTTTGATAGCTAGCGTCTGTGTAAGAATCTTTACTTATTAGTTCAAAAACTCAGTCATTTTCAGGTCAGAATCTTTATTCATTGGTTCAAAAACGCAATAATTTCCAGGTCAGAATTTTTCTTGAACAACTCATGAGCGAACCTCTGCGCAGCAATTTACTCATAAAGTTACTCCTTAGTTCATTTACTAAGGTCGAATAGGGATCATTCCCTGCTAGTACATGCCTCCGGTTCTACTACAGATTTTCCTCTCAATAAGTAAATAAGCAAGTCTCCCCAACAAAGATGTTAGAGCGAGGCCAGAGTCTGGTTGATTCACTCATTGATGAATTGTTCAAGGAAAAATTCTGACCTGAAAATAAATGCGTTTTTAAACTAATAAGTAGAGGTTCTGATCTCTGGTTGATTTACTCATTGATGAATTGTTCAAGGAAAAATTCTGGTACCTGAAAATAAATGCATTTTTGAAGTAAAGATTCTGATCTGAAAATGATTGAGTTTTTGAACTAATAAGTAAAGATTCTGATTTAAAAATGAGTAAGTTATTGAACGAATGAGTAACTCTCATGATTTAATTGCTGTGAGATTCGTGAGTGATTCTTGTCCACAGTTGAATATAGGTCCTAGCATCCAAGTTAGTGTCGGCTGTTTGTTAGCTTACGTGGTCCAAGTTGTCATCCAAGTGCACTTGGACCGTGTCAATATGGCTTTGATAGTTGATACGATTCCAGTAAGGCGCGCGCAGCGTCGAAGTGTAGGTACTTGATTCAACTACACTTGGACCGAATGTGCTTAGATGACAACTTGAACCAAGTAAGTTGGCAGCCAGATCTGGGATTTTGTAATAGATAGGGATCTTTATCGCAACCGCACTCGCCGTCTTCATCTCTCTTATCGAAATCAGTAGAGAGGTGACGCGTATAGAAAAAGAGCCATCGATTGCTATTCGTTGCAGAGTCCCAGCCCAGCCTACTTACTTGGATATGGACTTGAATGAACAGTTTATATGATCTAAGTGAGGCGCACATAGCGTCCAAGGTAACTTAGTCCAAGCACAACATATACAAAAACAATCAGCAAGCTAAGGCCGGAGTCTCATGCATCCGTTTTCCGACGAAAGATGTCCGCTGAACATCGTATTTTCGAGGGGCTTTTCTTTTTCTTGTTATTTTGAGGTTGAGTTTGAAATTGGCTATTATAGGGTTATGGTCAGATCCAATATCAGCTCCCGGATATGCGGCCACATGCGTGATATTATTCTGGTGTCTGTGGTTTATCAGAATATAGACGATCTGATTTCTGACTATGTGGTCGTGATTGTCTTGTGGGGATCGCCATGTATATAACCGTCTGGGAGGTAGTTTATAGTAGGTATTTTTAATAACCAATTTTTCCTCTATACAGAACTGAATAAGCAGGTTACCTCGTTCGTTTTTCTCGCCAAGATCAAAATCACCCGTCACACCATCCACTCTTTCTTTTCCCGCTTTCGCATTGAAGTCACCCATTACGATGATTATTTGGTCAGATAATAATTAATTATTTTTAATAAATATACATGAATGATAACACCATAAATGACTACACAAGTACACTTTAAAATCACAGCTAATATTCCGATCTACACCGCACGCCTATGACCTCCACAAGAACAAAACAAATGAAACAAAATTTACCATATCGGCCGACGCCCTTGCCGTTTATTGACAGGACGGTATCCCCTAATGGCGGCGTGCGCGTGAGAGTTAGCCTGCTAATTATTTTTGTATATGCTGTGGCCCCAAGTGCATTTGGATGAAAACTTGGACCAAGTAAGTTGGCAGCCAACCTAATGTCTAGCTTCTTTGAATTGACACTTTCCGTATGAGGAGCAAGGGGAAGAAAAATACAGCGAAACCAGCTGTGAAATCAGGTGACCATTGGCGTGCTAATGTAGGAAGTCACCAGCTGACATTACTTTGAAGTATCAGATTATAAAAGTCGGACTGTAAATAGTCCTTTCAACGTTTTGTTTGTCCCCCCATCAAAGGTGAGGTTATCTGTGTAATATCAGCTAGTGCCTAATTGGATACTGTAGCTTTAAGGCCCAATATACATGGATCAACACGACATAAGTTGCTCGAATGTTGCCAACGTGTGTTTGTATTCAGACGATAATATGTAATCGGAACGCAAAACAAAATTGACAGTTTTGTAGAGAGATGTCTAGCAACGAGGAAAACTTTCCATCTAGTGAAGAAAAAGAAGACTAGGGCCGCTTTCGGAAAGTGTGATAAGATTAATCGGTTCGATCGGATTAGTAATCGCATCGTTCGTAAAATGGTCCGAAGTCGAGTACTCGCATTCGGTAAGTGATCTTGTTGACTCGGTTTTCCCATCACTGCTGGGTAAAGCCAGTGGACTATGCGGACAATGAACGATAAAAATTTTTTTTAGCAATCATTGACTGTTAGGACAATTATTAGATTAGTATCAAATAACAAAAGGGCAATTGTTATTATTTTTTTGACTGGCTCGAGCGGATTAACTCGACCCAGCTCGAAAAAGCCCCGATGTGTGCGTTGTCCATGGGAGATCTAATCGACAACACAGACCATTACTCTTTGTCACCAGCCCTTTCGCGGCTTATGGACTCCATCCCCCCATGAAAAAAGGTTATTACGATTATCGCTTCGTTTAATCTATTTTTGTTTGAAAGGGTCAAATCAAATACAATAAAATAGGAAGAAAAGGGCGTGCGAGACGTATACACGGTGGACTTATTTTATAGACGATATTTAAACCAGGATCCGCAAAATCGTGCATCAGTGTTTGGTGTAATATTGGGGTGTTTTCAACCCCAAATCCATCATATCGATAGCGCGCGAGGCCCCCCGTTACAGATGGGGCTGAGTCACACGCGCGTCGCCATACATATTCATGAGGCTCCAACCGCTTTCCCTTTCCTGGTCTATAATATCGTTATAGATTAAATGCTCCTAGCTTATTTTGTATTTGATATTTTTTTTTTTACACCCTGTAGTTCTTATAGCGGAAGTACTAGCTTGATGTCAATCTCAGTTAAACGTCTACAGCAATTACGACCTAACTGATAATTGTGGATAAATGTAGTTTAAGTTGATCGTAACCGATGGTTATTCGATATTTTAATACACGTATTACTCGGATACGGTAGCCATAGTAAAATTACTGATATTATCCTGCCAGAATGCCTCTTTTACTATACTACCTTGAACAGTTAAAATTATCTCCGGGGAGCTAAAGACAAACAAAAACTACTCTTTCCTCGAAAATTGTCGAGTATTTTTTCGGTTCCTGCGAATGACGAATCGCCCTACCACCAATAGCATAACGTATGCTGTCCAAAGGCTTTGATTTACAACCGAAGTTCAGAACGGGCTAACAGAAATAAAGAACGGTAAAATAGAAAAGAGACTTGTTTTGTGGGTCCACAAATCACTCACTTCTTTCCCCCCACTGTGTGCGGCAGGAGTTTATTATATATTTTTTAGGTAGGAGTGTAATAAAAATATAAACACATATATTTCTTTTTGGGGATCAGTCTGAAAGGCAGCGAGAGTAGATTTGAATAAAACAAAAATTGTTGGAGAAAATCTACTAAGAATTATAAAATATGATTAGTTACCATATCGATAATTATTACTGCAGAGTCTCTCATAGAAATGGGATCGATGGCTTTTATGTTAAGATAAGATACATTGAAAAACTAGGAACTTTCAAGTTCAAAAGCATCGAAAGACTCAAGGTGGAAAATAGAAAATGCTATTTATGTATTGTCCGAAAAGACGTCCACGGAACTGATGCTATTACACCGGTGACAGAATTCAGATATTAGGGGCATAACGCTGGAATGCAAACTCAAATGGAAAAAACACATTGAAGGAGTTGTAAAAGGGTACTACTCATGGTGTGTCGAAACCTTGCAGGCAAAACCTGGGGATGCTAACTAGGGATCTTGAGATAGAGGTACACCATAATAGTGAGACCAACCATACTATATGGATCGATAGTCTGGTTCAAAGGATTTGAAAAACAGAACACGAAAGTAGCTCTCAACTAACTATACAGCATGTGACAATTATTGTAAATCTCGCACCTCTTCACATCGTGGTGAAGGGAACTGCTAGACGAACAATAACTAGAATCACAAGGGATTGAGTTGGCATGATATATTGATTGGTGAAAAACTGAGCAAGGGGCCGGAGCTGGAGTACTTGGGCCTGAAATCAAATTCTCCAAAGCATTGAGAAAACATCCCAGAAATATTTCAGACGGAAATAAATGCTATATAAGTAGATGTGCCGAGTTCAAGACGACTTCTAGACGAGATAAATTGTCATATTTTCAGACAATGAAGCAGCTACTAAAGCGTTTGGCTCATCAATAATAATCAGCTCCAGAATGGTTTGAGAATACCTAGACAGGTTGAACAAACTGGGCAAAAATAGCAAAAGGCAATGAGAAAACGGACCAATTGGCGAAATTGGGAGCAAAGACTCCGCTTTCAGGACAAGAGCCTTGGTATAGAGACGCACACCTAAGGAAGTGTTCAGGAAAGAAGAGCGGACAAAATGGATCAGCTTCTGGGAACAACTTTCATGGTTAGGACAGTTTAAGGCTGGGTTGCAAATTGAAAATTTGACAGATGTCACGTGATGTCCGTCAAAATTTGCTCTTTTTGCTCGCAGATGATATTACCGAACCCAGCCAACATTGTCGATTGGTCTATATTTCCTCAAATTAAAATTTTAATAGTGCTCAGACACCTCACCTCATTCTCATGATTCGATAGATGAATTTATTCTGTATAGAATTCTCTAAGATGTTCTTAATCACGTGGGTTAATTTGGAACTTTTCAAACTCATCGAAGCATACGCTTCGTATAGACAAAACTGTTTTGCATGGGTTCGGCGTCCCTGAAATTACACCGAAGCAGAAATGTGTAAGTAAACCCCCAAGGCGACAGGTTGTTTAGAATAAATTTGTCTCCTTTCGCATTATATTTACGGGGCCCAGAGATTAACTTCGCTTAGTTTACATGTAAATTGATGGCTGATATAATATTTTACCGGAACACCGACCTGATCTAGATTAATCTCCTATTAAAATAATAAACCTTACAAAATAATTGCGGTGATTTAGGTGTTAGTGGGTTCCTGTTGAGCCAAGCCGAATGACAATATTTTATGTTACACTTCTTGCAGGAATAATAATTGCTAAATTGGATCGTAAATTAGGGATTATTGCAATTATATTTTAATAGAAGCTATAAATTAAGATATTTTTATTTAAAATTGTACACCCTGTATAGATGTTAACCCACCCTTTTGTCAAGCAAATTTCTTCCTGGTCCCTTGACACGCAGGGCCGCAGGCAAATTTTATCTCGCCATCTATCAAAATTTACCAGCCAGGCGTTTTCATTGGGATTTAAAGAGGTGTCATCTTTCCTAACGCCGATGGGGCTCAACATTTTGAAATCCGAATAAAAAAAAGCGGCAGGGGCATTTTTAACCCCAAAGGGAATTTCGTACAAGTAATTTTTCAGTATTTCCCTATAGAAAACTGTAAAGTTTGAGGTTGTAAGTATACACTAATCTGGCCGTCTTGGCAGTGGCTCCCGTCCGGAGTGTATATCGATTTTACGACGGGCGCATCTAATTAAAACTCCGGGCACGTCCGCGCCCGATTCCGCTGACACTGTTTCAGGACTCCGGCAGGCTCCCTCAGGATAAACCACCTTCGCCTTTATACAGGAAACACTCTTTTATGGCACTTTGGATTATTAAACCTGGGAAATAGACTTTGACGATTTCTTTTCATTTGGCCATCCTAGTGAAAGAACAAAGAACTATTTTGTGAGAGAGGGGTTCTTGATGACGGAATGTCACCTTTGATTAACAAGAGGTGAACTATTATTATTTGTCAGAAGTGAACTGGTAAAAAATTAAGCCAACAAGAGACATAGCGAGTTTATCAAAGTTTACGATGGGTATCGAAAACAACAACTGTGGGGAATCCCGTGTACGCAAACTAAATTCCCAAGTTTGAAGTTCATAAATCCCATAAATAAAAGCGAAGCCCTTCGTTGTCGACACACACACATACACATACCAGAAGGGCTAATTTTACTTGCAAAACGGGCGCGATGCACCGAACAGCTTCACTATCAAGGCCGTGGCGATGCGCACGCCCAACATCTTACCTTTTGGGCGCAGGCGGAGCACCCCCAACAGTCGGATCGTTATTCGCCAAACCCCCGGACCAGTCCCGGACACCCCCGTTCGAAAGAGGGTGTGTTATATCAAAAAGGAAAAACACATCCATCGATAATTTCCTAACGCACTTACGTCTTGGACAAGACATTTTCGCGGTGTAAATTTCCAATTTTTCAAATTTTTTTTGCACCCAATGTTCATCGGGCTCGTGTGACGACAAAGCTACTTAATATGGGAAAAGCAGAAAGGTCAGAGCGACGGCCCGATCGATATATGAATTATTCAATAGGGGGAAAGTGAATGAACTTTATTTCCCCAACCTGGCTCTGTTCGGCTCGAAACATGTGGGTTAAATGAAAATTCCGTCGCTGGCTGACGAAAAATCTACACTACAATAGGAGAGCGATGCTCTTTTGTTGGAGTTTGTAAACGCAAAATCACCATGACATGTCTTTCGTATATACCGAATACGGCATTCATCAAGACCGATTGTAATATCGTGGAAAATCAACATGAATCTACGACGCAGTATCTGTTTTCTTTCTGAGGCAAAATACTTTTGGTGAATTTACACAAAAATTTCTAACAGCTGGATTTTGTTCTTTGAAAAAAGGTTATTTTACCCAAATCAATTTGAGTCTTGGTTATCGGCCAGATATTGTCAGTGTTTGAAGAAATCTGAGGAAGTCGGAGAAAGTTCAAAGAAATTCCATAGATGCCTAAGTATTCATCAAATATAATCGAAGAAGTTTCCCAGTATTTAAAGTTGGATCTGATAAATTTTTGGGAAAAGCAACACAATCTGCATCTGGTGAAGTCTTGAGTTCAGAAACTCAGAATACTGAAACTTCAATTAAAAATGTCAAGAAAAAGCTAGTGAAGCCCGGTTAATGCGTTCTGGTTCAAGTACCCTTGGATGATACGTGCGCCTCACTTGGACGATTCTTCTATAAGATTTCTGTCACTGGCAGAAAATACCGAAAATACCAGAAACAGGTTCACAATAATTATGTAACATGCCCTCCCTAAAGTTAAAACAATATTGTCAAATAAATACAAACTAAGGTCTGAATAAAATTATTCCAAAATTCATTGGGTACTGGCTGTGGTACTGGGTTTACCAGTCCTAGTGGGAGAATTCAACAATACATTTGGTATTGGACGTGGACGAAGATGATATCTATTTCTTCTATAAATACCACCATCCTCAGACTGGACAACATAGGCTTCTGGGATTTTTGTCGTCATTAAGAAGTTTCAATCATTACTAGTCTTTTGAATAATGGAGCGAGTCGTTTTTTGTTTGCATTGTAGTAGTGCTGATCTCGTTTTTGATTTGCATGTAACATTTCAATATCTTGTTCAGTATTAAATTTAGGTTTTAATTTGTTCCTTGAGCAAAGTAAGTCGGTTCTAAACTTGCTTCCCATTAATATTTCAGATGATGATTCCAGAAACTATTTGGGTGTACTATTATTATTCCTTAACAATAATATAGGGATTTTTTTCTGGACATTTAACTATCATACCTTCTATAGTTTCAATATACCTCTCAATTAATCCATTAGACTGATGACTGTATTTTGGACTAGATGTTATGTGAGTGATATTGTGCTAACATAAAAACTCTTGAAAATCTTTCCCATCAAAAGATGAGATTTGAAAACACTTAATAAAGCTTCAATTTTTCCTAGTTCAAAAAAAATTTGGAATAGGTAATAGCCACAATAACCAAATAATCTCTACCCTTTACTTGCATAAAATCCATACTTATTTTCTCTTTGTCCCAAGGCAATTCTGGTATCTAGTTGATGCTATTGTAAAGGTTGTTTTTCATTGGATCTTGACTATTTTAAACAGCTTAAACAATGTAAATCATGTTTGATAGATTTTCGTGATATTGAATCTTGAGCTTTTTTCTGATATAAAATAATCCATTGATGGACAGAATGTATCTTATTTAATACATAGGTAGTCTATAATCTTTTGGTATTATTAGCCTATTACCTTTATATAAAAATCCATCCAATTCAAAAATTTCATCCCTATATTGGTAATATGGTTTTGCTTCTTGTTTAACTGAAGACATTCGATTAGACCAACCATTTCCTAAATAATATTTTACTGCAACAAGTTCCTGATATACATTAGTACTTTCTAATTTATTATTCCTCAAGTCATTATGATTGTTCTAACTTGAAAATCATCTAAAAAAACTGTTGTTTTTTTAGTGTTTAGTAGTG
This sequence comes from Ceutorhynchus assimilis, assembly GCA_917834065.1. Taxonomy (NCBI): domain Eukaryota; kingdom Metazoa; phylum Arthropoda; class Insecta; order Coleoptera; family Curculionidae; genus Ceutorhynchus; species Ceutorhynchus assimilis. Next base: position 16,568,528 of record OU892281.1, read on the forward strand.
TTCTTGATCTGATTGCCCTTTTTTATCATGACATTTTGCCCCTCTGAAAAGGGTGGTCTTTTATGAGCGCTCCTATCATAATAAGATTTTGCTCTTAATCTTTTTTGTTTAATTTTATCACGATCAATAGATGGGCGTGTAGTAAGTATTTTAGTTGAGACTTGTAGGTTTGTACATAATAACCTATAAAAAACTAGGTCAGCTGGAGAAACATCAAGCCCAGTTAAGGGAGATGTTCTGTATTCTAATAGAGCTATAGTTCATTATCAGAATCTCTTATAATCTATAGGAACAAGTTCAACCCAACAGCTAAAAGAATCCATACCTGTTAAATAATCTTTCCCACCATGAGTTAAAATATAACATATAAAAGGTACATTAGAACGTTCATGTTGGTGGCTCTTTTGGTACACTTCTACTAAATTTGAAACAAGTTTTGTTTTTTGAGACAAAGTTTTGAATGTCAACAGACCTGGCCAGTGAAAAAATTTCCTGGCCCTAGCTTTAGATTTTTCTACTCCGAGTGACCTACATGCAATTTATTCAACATTTGTACCCTCAGCTTTCTAGGAACAACCTAACAACTAGCTTGTAATTGTGAAAGAGCATACCTTGACTGACATGCAAATTGTCTCTAATATTAAAGTAATTTGATTACCTACCTACTTGTGTCAAAATAGGATCCTTCTTTGTAGCAGATCTCAACTCACCTTTGCTCAGATATAGACAAGCCAATTTCAACAGTATGCACAACTTCTTTCATTTCTTCATCATCTTTAACTTGGGGTTTGAGATAGAATCTAGACAAAAGATCAGCAATATACATAAGTTTTCCAGGTAAGTATTGAATTTCAAAATTGTATTTGAGCATTTTTAATTTCAATCTCTGTAGTCTAGCAGAAACTTTGTTTATATCTTTTTTGTTAATTGAGACTAACGGTTTGTGGTCAGACTTAACCACTATTTTTTGTCCATATATACAAATTGATGGAACCTTTGTAGGCTAAATGAAATGGCTAGATATTTCTTCTCAATTTGTGCCCATCTGCTCTCTGTATCTGTTATACTACGTGAGCAGAATGCCACTGGTTTTCCTTCTAGCTAGCATCTGTTTGGATTTCAATGGGTAATTTGGGATCAAAAATTTTAAGAACCGGAGTATTAGAGATTATGACATTTATTTCATTAAATTTTTTGGAGTGATCTTTTGTCCATATCCATTCAACATTATTTTTTATGAGAACGCGCAATGGAGATAGTAGGTCTGAAAGTTTTGGTAAATACTTGCATGAATAGTTAAACGCATACCTAGTACCACAAAATACTCAGTGTCTGGTCTTACACCTTCTGCTGAGAAAACCTGGCCAATGTAATTGACTTCCTTCGCTTTATATGAATTGATTTATTGAATTTTACACCAAACTTCTCAGCCCTAATCATAACCTCCCTAAGAATTCCATCATGTTCCTCTTCTGTACTTCTTGCTACGGCTATACGATAAAATTATCAAAATAAATACCTATGGGTAGATCTCCAAATATGTTTTGATTCATTCTCTGAAAAAGCTCCAGACTCACATTCAAACCAAAAGGCAACCTATTAAAACAATATTTTCCGAAGGGTGTTATAAAGGTACACAACTTTCTGCTTTGACTGTCAAGAGGAACAGAGGAACATGATAAAACCCTTGTTTTAAATCCAAAACAGTAAATATGTTTTTATTTTTCAAGTTTTGTACCAGCTCAACAGTTGATATTGAAAACTGATTCAAACAAACCCATTTATTCAAGTGCACAGGATTCAAATAAGTATCTGGAATAAACATAATGTTTCCCAGGTAAATGCTGTGAGGTAAAATTATATTTCAATAATCTTATTGTCAGTCTTTGCAATCCTGGATATAAAGAGTCAATTGCCTTATTTACTTTTCCCAAAAGAGGTTTATGGTCAGTTATAGCATTAAATGGATGACCATACACGTGATAATGAAAACGTTCACAGCACAAAACTATACTCAATAACTCTTTTTCTATTTGTGCATAATTTCTCTGAGCAGAATTAAGTGACATACACTTATATGCAATAGGGTGATCATTCTGACTAATGTAGCCACCTAATCCATACTGACTAGCATCAGTTGATGAAATTATTGGTTGAGAAGCGTCATAATAAGTCAAAACTGGAGCATCACTCATTAATTGTTTTAGTCGGATAAATGTTTTTCTTGTAGTCAGTTATCATCCCAAGTCCAAACTGTATTTTTTTTAAAATAATAATCTAAACGAAGCAGTTTCTTCTGAAATATTTTTAATAAAGTGGTTCAAATAATTAATTATTCCCGCAAAACTCTGCAACTCCTTTACATTTGTTGGCCTTTTCATATTCTGTATGAATTTTTTCATCGGCAGCTTCAATTCCGTTATATCCAGGGCCGTATCTAGACCAAAATTTTGGGGGGGTTAGACAAAGTGGCAAAAAAAATTGTTACACTAGTAATAAAAATTTAAAAAAATAAATAAGTATTTAATAAGTGTAGTTTGTTTTTAAGTTAAATTTTTTGAATTTTATTATTTTTTTTTGGGGGGGGGGGGGGGGTTTGAACCCCCAAAACCCCCCCCCCCCCTAGATACGGCCCTGGTTATATCAGCAGGTATGTCCCAAAAAAGATACTTTTGTTTTAGCTAATTGCAACTTATCTTTTTTAAATTTAATGTTTTTATTTTTTGATCTGATAAAAAGTTTTTGTAGTCGGCTCTTCTAACGTATTGCCAAAAATAAGAATATCATCCATGTATGTCAAAGTTCCATCCAAAGCACAAACAAAATTATTCATACATGCTTGAAAAATTTCTGGTGCATTTGATAATCCATATGGTAGTCTATTGAATTTGTATCGACCAAAAATAACATAGGTCCGAACTATCTTCATCTAATGGTATCTGCCATAAAGAACATGAAGCATCCAGAACTGAAACCCATTCGGCCTGGCCAAATAAGGAAAAAATAGTATCATTGGTAGGTGGTTCAAGTCTTGATGTATCTTTTTTCTCGGTTACAACCAACAAGTGCATTCAACCATTCTGTTGCTTTATCTAATTTTGTAACTATTCTGTCTTTCTCAATTTGATCAATAGCCTTCTTCACTTCTTCGTGCAATGCCAAAGCAAGTTTACGGCATCTGGCAATTTTTGGTTCATAGTTTGATTGAAGTCTACCTTTACATTGATTTTTAAAGCCTTCAAAATAGTTATTTTCCTAACAAGTGCGCAAAGTGATACTTTCCCGCACGAAAAGCAGTTAGACGAACGACGCGAAGCGGAGTTCGGATAAGCTTTGAGTGCGGGAAAGACACTTTGCGCAAGTGTTAGGAACAATACTTTTTCTACGAGTGTTTAATATTTGCATTCAGAGGAGCTGTATACCTAATCTTCTGAATGTTTTCAGATGCTCAAAATTGGTTGTGCTAACGAGGTTTACTTGAAATTTGAATAAGTCGTTATGTTTGTTTTTTCTGCCAAATTTTTGTATGGAGGAGTAGAATATATAATATATATAATATATATTATATATATTATATATATTATATATATTATATATATTATATATATTATATATATTATATACTTATATTATATATTATATATTATATACAGTGTGATTTTTTAAGTGTGCAACATATGGGGATTTTTTTTAGTAATAGTACAACCCAAATACAAACAAGGCCAAAAGTTGGTGCATGTCTGATAATCATATTAGGTACACTTAGAATGGTTGCAAGTCCAACAGCATACAGGGTAGCTCAAACAATATCAAAGTTGGTACTGTAAAGTACCCTTATTTTAGAAAATTCAGCAAAATGTTATAGAGAAAAGCTGCAAATGTGACACAAAAATTTGTAAGAATTTTGAATCAGAATAAAATAAAACAATAAGTACATACATCAATTGCATTATTAGTTTTTTAATCGTTAATCCCTATGGTTAATCCGCTTAGAATCCTAAGAAATACGTAACAACACTGCTTATATTATGGATATCTTCTCGCCTACCATTAAAATTAATGGATATTGCTTTAAAATCTAAATGGACCTGATTCCTTCTAGGCAACATGTATTTTTAGGTAGAATATGTTTCATAAATGTCAGTTCAAAAGTCAAAATGCGTCACTCACATTTTGCATACGATAGGTTTATTAGGGCCTCGTCAACAATTTTTTGTTTATTTATTCAGCTGCCTCAAAGACAGATGACAGGTTGGGTTACGGAATTTACATACCGCATATATAGATCATAGATTTTCTTGCAGATTACCAGATAATATTAGTATCTTCTCGGATTCTCTGTCCGCTATTCTGAAAATAAACAGTAATCTCCAAAATGCTGTAGCCGACTATTGGACACTAAGAACAAAGAAGCTTATCCTTTTATCCAGTAAAATGGTTTTGATTTCAGATTGGCCTGGATTCCGGGACATTCGGGTATTCAGGAAAATGAGACAGTGAACATACTTGCTAATATTGGCAGAATTTTAAACGTTTCAAAACAAATATTGGATATTAAAGATATATTATATGTACATATAATAGTATAAAACAAAAACTCTACACTGAATATAAAGATCAGTGGAGAATTTCGGCAAAAAATAAAAATCACCAATACTGTAAGGTGCAGTCAGAATTTAGCGGAAAGAAATGGTATGCAGTTTTCCCCTACAAAAATCGTAGACATATTACCACCATAATACGAATGCGCATCGGACACTGTTTAACCGGAGAGCACCTTTATAAGATCAATATTAAAGATGACCCCTTATGTGACTGTGGACAGGTAGAGGACCTGAACAACATTATATTTGAATATCCTCTGCGTTGATATGTATAGAGAGTTCCTTGAGTTAGGATTCAGTACTCCCATGACAATTTATACCATACTGTCTTCTATTAATGAAGCAGCAAGTTGTATCATAATAAACTTTCTCAATCAAAACAAAATAAAACTGTAATGCACAACTTATGTTTCCCCTATTTCCAGATCTTCCAGTTTTCGTGTTTTGATGTGCTACCATTGAACCTATGTTGTTATGTGTATTAATTGCTCTACACCTATCTCAGGAAAATCACCAGAAGTTTGTTAATAATAATCTATATAGTATCGTAGCTCAATTTTCAACAGTTCAGTGGCGACGACATGGTTTCGAGCTAGACAGCTCGTGGACACTTAGGAATCGAGCTGGCAATTGCCTAGCAGCAATATCATTGACAGAACAACAACAACAACTTAACAACAATATTAATTTCTGTACAATTTACGTGACTGTACAAAACTTTATTTTATACGAACACTTGACAACACCGAGCAAGTACCTTATTGTTAGCCATAAATCGTTACAAAGAAAAAATAAAAGTCCCAGAAATAGTGACTTTAAAATCCCCTTATTCTAACAATGTGCGTCTATTAGTGTAATGGAGTGGCGCTGTGGACCGTGTCCAGACTTCTGGAAAAGGGACATTGAAGACAAATTGGGGTGAAAGATTACCCCGGGGTGGGAGAGTCTGAGACGTTTATTTTTCTTGCGGATATCCCGAATCGTCCAAAATTTTTTTTCGTCCGCCCCACACTCTAAATAGAAACGGGTTAAGTGTGTCGTGTCCAGATAAAAACGAAATGCAAAACTGAGATTATGCCGTACGTGAGGAGAATTTTAATCGGGAACTGATTGATCGACTCGAGCCGTTTTGACAAGCGAGCAGAGAAAAAGGGGGATGACGATGATGCTGGGTGATGAGTTTCGGGGGATGGGATCATTTGTTTTTAGTGTTTTGGGATTTGATTAATTAAACGTGGGCGCGGAGCGGGTCGGCTGTAAAGTGCCGACACGGTTTTAAGGTAGGACGATATAACGATTTGTTTAAAAGTTAAAAATTAATGGCTCGAGGTTACTCAAATTAGATTTTCACTTGCACGATAAGTAATGCATTAATCATTGCAGTAAATGATTATTTAACCAAACGCCAATCCCAACCAAACAGTTCAATGATATATTATTAATTAACCGATCGAACTACGATAAACAAACCATTACCTTATCAGCAGGCTGCCAATGATAATAAATTATTCGCTTAGATTGTCTCAATAATAATCGTATGATGATGACGTAATAGCTAATTTTTAAGGCTTAATACTGTAAATATATTTCTTGAATATTGAATATTCCATGAATCATCTTAAAAGTAAATTTACTAAACCACAGTATAATTATCGTTCAATTACCTACTTTTTTTTATTTTAAAATTAGCTATCGCCTTCGAAATTCCCATTTAAATCTACCGTGCCAGTTCCCGTCATCCCCTGATTAATCCCCTTATTGAACCCCATCGTTGCGGCCCCCCTGAGGAGCCGCAACATCCCCAAGGGTATTATTTCACACTAACCGAACGAACGGTCCCTTGTTTTACGTTCTAACGCAATACAACGTTTTAGTTATTAGAAATCTATCGCGGACAAAGGATTATTTCAGCCTGGGCAAAGAAAAATTGACGCCTCTTTGATTCTCTGACGAAAGCAAACTACCCAACCTTATAATTACGAAGTGTCACTGGGTACGTCCCACAACAATGTTTTGCACAATCAAAGCTAGTTAATTATCACCAGGTGAACAATGCAATAATTTTGTTCAGCAGGAACGAATAAAAGTTCATCGCGGATTCTACCTCGGCATTTCATTTAAAAAAAATTAATATTGTTCCTCTGGCAAATTCCTGTTGGAAACCTCAAACGATCCCTCAACCGTCGTGTCGCGGCAGATGTTACGGTTCCTGCTGCGGTTGACGAACATTTACACGACCCGTCAACGGCAAATGTTGCCAGGAATGGAAACATCACTTGGCGTTTGTTTGAGGGCTGCCGATTTCCCTATTGTTATATTAGTCGCAATTGTAGTCCCGATTTTAATTTCTGAAAATAAGTTACAAGAATCAAGTTTTGTTTAAGGAAAATCAGTTTTTTTTTTCGAGTCAGCATCATTTGAAGATTTATGAGTTCTAGGAGCAATAGAGAAAAATTTGAACGAAATATGTGTCGTCCGGAGAAGTTATGGAAGTTGGGAGAAGCAAATTATTGTTTCTGCTATCAATTTTTTTACGCCCTCAAAATCAAACATACCTACCGAAAAACATAATTTCCATTTTTGAAGAAATTCGATACTCGTTTAATAATCTGCTAGAATGGCTCAACTTCTGGCACCGCTCAAAACAATATAATCACATTTGGGAGCCTCTGAAAAATACTATCACATCCCACAGGCACAGAGACTTTAAACGCCTAGGAATCATAGATTAGAGTCGGTTCAATAAGGCAAAATAGATCGACAATAGTGTCAAGACTTTTTCCCATATCAATGCTTGATCGCCTTTGAGAGTCTCTGGATAATACTTCAGAATCACAGATATTTTAAAAGGCCATAGAATTTATGGGATAAAATAAATCGGATGTGGTGTTCGAAAATAGACTTAAGATTTTTGTCCATGTTGATCTTTGAATTTAAAATTGCTTTCAGAACGTCTGAAAAAATATTTGTGTCTTTGTCTACCAATTTTTTTTCAATTTCTCTCAAATTTCTTCTCTCTATTCCTCAATTTTTTCAACTCAACATTGTAACCCCTTTTGTTAATGAATTAACAAGAAGCCCATAATATGCTCGGTTTGCTCAGCGAATAATTATTAGGGGTGGGTTGATAGTTTGATCAGTACAGGATGGCAAAGGCGCCACTGATTTTTTTTTTTTAAATTAATGAAAAAAATTCTTAAAATATGGAAGGGTGAAAATTCAGAAACACACCTTGTAATGAATAGATCTTCCGCATTATGCCAAAATATTGGCTTTATTAGACAAAGAACTTGACATAACAAACTGATTAATGCAATGACAATGAATGACAATCACAAATGACAATAACATTTCTATAAATAACATATCAAATGACAAAATTAAACAACCTGGTAACAATGAAATACAAATCATTTTCAAATGAATACAAATTATTTTCACAATACCGGGCCAATTCAAAGTGCCTCCTGTCTCTGACAACTTCAAAATGTTCGGACTAGTTCGGAGTCTCTATAAAATTTTTGAACTCTCAAAGATCTTCGGAGACTTTAGAGTCGTCAACGACTTTAAATCAAAAGCTTAGGGGTAAATAAAGTCTTGAGATTTTCAAACTTCAGAAGCTGATAATAAAATGTGCTGTGTAGAGCATCACTCTTTGAAATGTTGCTGGGGCATTTTTCAGCCCAAACGGTATCCGAATCAATTCGAAGTGCTTTCGACATTAACTGATTTCTTCTTGATGCATGTAATAATTTCCCACCAAATGCTTCCATCTGAATCAAGTCAACTAAAACAGAAAAAAATATGTATTAAATAACAATAACAACTTTGTTAACGTGTTTGTGGGTGCCAGCATAGTTTACAGTTTAATTACTACTGTCACAAAATTATCGCCATAATAAATTTGCAGTATATTATGAGATATATTATGTCGAAACTCTCCTTATCCTACAACGAAGGCCGTTTTTGTTATGTGAGGTTGCAGACCAAGCAAAGTGGTATTAGACAAATATGGCGTCGCCGTGACCTCTTTGTGCACTGATGGTGATCTCTAAACATTTACTCGCTTTTTACGTATGTACATAGACGTACAATTTTGTAACGAAAAAATAAAATCACGACCGACGTCCTTCTTCTATGTGTGTAGGTAAACGATCATAAAACCAGTAAAGTGGTAGATAATTAAAAAACCCGAATGAGCAAAATAGAATCGTTTAATTTGCATAGGAATTTGTTATAAAGTGCTAACGCGACGATCTGTGGCATATTAGTGTAATTTGCGTCAGGAATTTATTGGAATTGATTATTTTTTTCACTTACAAGTGGGCGATAGAGGAGAAATCCCTGAAGATCCCACATCTGTTGACGCGCATTAAAAATTAAAAACTTTTATTTCAAAATGTTATTGCAGAAAAGCGAGAAGGGTGGCAAAACATCACGTTGTCCCTGTAAATTATTAAGGCTCAATAAATGCCATACGTTACCCTGCCAGAGACAATAAAAGGTTATGCCACAAAGTATAAATTTTATAAATAATCCATACACACAAAGGCAGTGCAGTTTGCATGCTTGTTGTCTATAAATCAGCAAATCTCGCAATAATTGCTCTCCAATCGAAATATATTTTAATTAAATCGGCTCCGGATAAATAACGACTTATTGGCCGATAATTATTCAATACATCGAATTAATCGATTTACGGTAGCCGTACCATTAATTCGCCACCACGGGCTACTCCTACATTATTTCGTTTTGCTCCGAAAGACCCAGCCAGAACCTTGTTTAGTTACCGTGTACCAAATCGAATTTGTGCGTATGAATGGTAAATATGACTTGTGTGTGCAATAACCATTTTGGTACGGGTAATTATCGAAACATAATTTAGAGCTGGTACTTTAAGATTTCTTAATGGGAGAGTAGAGGTATGCGATCAGTAAGGAAATGATTATTCTTGAGTATTGCAAATTGTAATTTATTGTTATATTCCTTTAACTTGTCCATGTAACTGTTATTTTTATCTGGTATTTGGTCGAGGATCCAATCAATGTTGAGTTCAATAAACATCCATCTCTATTTACACGTTTATTTACATATATATACAATATTATTTACAAGCCATTTGACAGTTTTCTGTTGCATTAAACAATTCTTTTACAACATAATTTTACTTTTTATTATTAACAAAAGCAACATGTTTTTCTAATCTTTTTTTACCCTTAACCTGCTTATTACAAAAACTCTCCACTTCATAATTTAGACACTTGACCTAGCGCCATCTATATAACTTAAAAGTAACTTCTATATTACAGGTTTCTATCCAAGAATAGCATTACAAGGAATAGTCAATTGTTAGAATTCACAACACCTTCTCTTAATGCTGTTCTTGCTGGATTCTGAAACTCAAAAAACATAAGTAAATAATATCAAAATTCAAAAAACTTAAATCAAACTTACAATCTCATATCTAGCAAAACTTACAAACTAAAATTTAACAAATAAACTCATTTTTAACTTTTAAGTAAATTTCATCAAAAATAATAATTATCCTAGCCCTCTCTGGTTTCTAAACCTATCCTAGTACAATTCAAGTGAAACTGATTTCTGTTAAGTCCCTTAGTTAAAATGTCAGCTAATTGAAACTTAGTACCTATATACTCTATGGTTATCAATTTCGAATTTAAAGCCTCGCACACAAAATACAAAATGGTACTTGAGGTCAATGTGTTTGACTCGTTTGTTATTTTCAGGGTTTTTAATGATTGCAATGCATCCTTGATTATCTTCAAAGATCTTACAACTTTGAATGCCTAATTTCATATCAATGATTAACTTTCTTATCCACAAACAATCTTGAACTGCTGCACACAATGCGACCAATTCAGCTTCGGAACTTGACAGTGCCACACAGTTTTGTTTTCGACAAACCCAAGATATAGTGTTTCCAAATATTTGAACTAAATAACCTGATACTGATTTGCTGTCATCTATGTCCCCAGCCCAGTCTGAATCTACAAAACAAGTAAACACTTCCCCTTGCTTTCTTTCAAATTTCAAACAAGTATTAATACTTCCCTTTAAATATCTTAACAATCTTTTAAGAGACACCCAAACTTCTTCATTATTTTTGTCCTGAAACCTACTCAAGTAATTTACTGTGAAAGTAATATCCGGTCTAGAACCTAGTAATAAGTACATTAAACAGCCGATTAGCTGCCTAACTGGCTTATCACAATAATCATTCTCATTTAAACAAATTTTTTAATTTTGGATCAATTGGAGTTGGAGACCAATTACAGTTATCAAAATTAAACCTTTTCAAAATTCCTAACAAATATCTCTGTTGACTAGTTCTAATCAATCTCAAGCCCTAAAAAATATTTCAATTCCCCTTTATCTTTAATTTCAAAATATTTTACTAAATCATTTTTGCAAGTTTCAATTTTCTCATAGTCCGGTCCTGAAATTATAATGTCATCAACATATAACAGTAAATACATTATTTCTCCATTTTCAAAATCTCTAATATATAAACGACAGTCTGTTTCTGATCTTACAAAGCCCAACTTTATTAAGTAACCATTAATTTTGTTGTTCCAACATTTTGACGCTTGTTTCAACCCGTATAAAGCTTTATTTAGTTTTAACACACAATCAGATTCACACTTAATCATCTCTGGTGCATACACATATATATCCTCTTTTAACTCACCATTAAGAAAAGCGGTTTTCACATCAAGTTGCCTAAAATAATATTTATATTGATTTCCTACAGATAAAATCATTCGAAGGGTTGACATTTTAGCTACTGGTGAATAAAGTTCATCATAGTTAAATGAGTTTCTTTGATCAAATCCCCTCACTACTAGTCGTGCTTTATATCTATTTTCCTTTTCTTCTTCAATGGATTTTGAAGCAAATACCCATTTTGTACTCAATATTTCTGCTCCTTTTGGTTTCTTCACTCTACTCCAAGTATTATTTTTCTCTATATTTCTTTTTCCATTGCTCTAATCCACATTTCCTTATCTTCTCTAGTCATTATTTCTTCCACACTCTCTGGTACTTCTTCTACATAAGACATAGCATCAAACGCCATGTAGAGTTCATAGTCATCATATCGTTGGGGTATTTTACTTATTCTTCTGGTTCTTTCATTGAAATTTGGGGCTGTATCTATTTCTGTCTCTCTCATGGTAGGTACTTATATCATTTTCTTCTTGTATGTCTATCTCTGTCTCATTCATCACTTCTGTACTCTCAGGATTTTCCTCTGTTTCCAATTCTAATCCAGTTACCTTTGATTTGTAATAAAATTCAGCTTCATTAAATATAACATCTCTAGCTATAATTACTTTTTGATCTTTTATATGCCATAGTCTGTATCCTGTTATCGTATATCCTATCATTCTTGTTTTTTCTGCTTTTGAATCAAATTTGTCTCTAAATTGTTTTGGTATGTCGGAATAAGCTGTGCATCCAAAAACTTTCATGTTACTTATATTTGGCTTACATTGATACCATATTTCTGCTGGTGTAACTTTTTCTAGGCTATTACTTGGTGATTTATTTAATATGTATGCTGCAACTCTCACTGCTTCATTCCAAAAGTATTTAGGCATGTTTGCTTCCTGCATCATTGCTCTAGCTTTATCTACTAGACTTCTGTTAAACCTTTCCGCTTTGCCATTTTGCTCTGGAGTGTACGGAGTAGTGTAATCTATAACGGTACCATTTTCTCTACAATAAGCTTTTATTTCATTTGATATATACTCTCTGCTATTATCACATCTCAGTACTGAAACCTTTAAATTAAATTTAGTTTGAGCCATATTTACAAAATCTTTAAAACAAATAAAAACCTGATCTTTCCCTTTGATAGTATAAACAGTAACAAAATTTGAAAAGTCATCAATAAAAGTAACAAAGTATTTTGCACCATCATGACTTAGTGGTATGATTGGACCAGCAACATCTGAGTGAATAATTTCTAAAACCCTTTTTGCCTTTTTCCTAGTACCAAAATTAAACCGTGTCATTTTACCAGTGCAACCTTCACAGAAATCAATTTTACCCAATTTTATTTTATCTACACCTACAGCCATATTATGCCTAACCAATTTTTCCAAATTCGAGTAACAAATGTGTCCTAACCTCTTATGCCACAATTTTGTGTTTTGATCTTCAATCTCTGATTTTTAACTTTAAAGAAAATTTCATATAATTTGTCTCTGTATCCTAGACCAACCAAATTTGTATTGCTATATAAAAATACTTTACCTTTATCAAAAATTACTTTGACATTTGCCATTTCTAGTCTTTTGACTGATAATAAATTCCTCCTTAAAGGACATGGCACTAAATATTAGAATCCTGGTGATCGGTCGATTGAAGTAGCTGCTGTTCCTCGGAAACGATTTGGATTTAATACTGTAGAAATAGATCAACAAATACAAAAATATGCCATATAGGCCCAGTTTCACAATTGGTGGTAACCTTGTGGTAACCTGCACTGGTTATCGGATATCGGACTCATATTTGCGGGATGACTACATGGAATATTCTGAAGCTTGACCAAAGATTTTAGCTAAACCACACATTATAAAACAGATATATTGTAGTGTAGGTTACCAGTGTCTTGTGTTTACCGTTGGGTTACCACTGTTTGTGAAACTGGCCAAAACTGTGTTGTTAATACAACAGACCAATACATATTCAAAATCACTAAACTGATACATCAAACATTTGATATAAATACTTAGAACTCAATTTTTTTAACCGTTATTTTGGTTATTGGCTTTTTTTAGAATGTAGTTTGGTTTAAAATAAAATTGTTGAGACACCCTGTATAATAATTTTTGCTCTTAACTACATAAATATCTTTGTCTTTAATGCATAAGTTGCAAAAATGCATAACAGATCAGATAACATAGTTTATGCTTCAAACAAAATATTCCATATAAAAACTTTGGACTTAATTTTCTTGAACATCCCATACTCGTACAAAGAAATGACCATAAGCAAAAATGCTTGTTTTCAGGTATAGAATAACATGCTGCAGTTTTAAAAAAAATCGACCGATCACCAGGATTCTAATATTTAGTGCCATGCCTGATAAAAACCACTCGAAGAGCCTCTCAAAAAACCTCTTCTTGGACCATTTCTTCCTGTGTCATTTAATCTTGGACAATCCTCTTTATAATGACCAGTTTGCCCACATTGATAACATGCACCCTTTTCTGTCAGAAACGCTGTTGGCTTGAAGTGATCGTCATGTTGTTTTATGGATGTGAGTGTCTGTGAGGGCCTTTTTCTTTTCAACTTCGCTTCGTAATTTTGTTTTGACAAGATCCAATGTTAAATCAGCTGGATCTAAATTCTCCAAGACTGTTATAACTGTCTCAAAAGATTGGGGCATTGCTAACAACAAAGTACATACAATATCGTCATTACTTATATGAGCACCTGCAAGCTTCAATTGTCTAATTGTTTCTTCGAATTCGGTTAAGAATGTTTCCAAAAATTCCATCTCCTTCAATTTCATTGACATTAACTTTTTTCTCAACATTAATTGGCCTGGAACTCCTTTCTTTTCATACCTTTCTTCTAAACTCGCCCACATGGCATATTCAGTGTCTTTTTCTCTGATTATATCTAATTGTAAATCATCCAAACATTGAACTATATATGATTTGCATCTTTGATCTTTTTTCTTTGCCTCTAATAGCTCTTTTCATCTACATAATTGACTGGCTCAAATTCATTTTCAATACATTCTTTTACATCTTTTTCTTCTAATAAAATTTGCATCCTAAACTTCCATGCATGGTAATTTTGCTCATTTAAGGGTTCAATATTAAAGGTATTGCTCTTACCAGATATAGTAGTCATGTTTTCTTATAATTTTTTCCTTTATTTCGTCGTTTCTGGGCTCATAACCTGTTATTTTAATCTGGTATTTGGTCGAGGATCCAATCAATGTTGAGTTCAATAAACATCCATCTCTATTTACACGTTTATTTAGATATATATACAATATTATTTACAAGCCATTTAACAGTTTTCTGTTGCATTAAACAATTCTTTCACAACAGTAACTCGCAATATTTATCTCATTCGGTTTTGCTTTATAAGACTTCGAAGAGATGGAGCCACACGCTATTATAAGCTTATCATTTGAAGAGAGGTGGCAAACATAATTTATCGCACAGGTATAAGCAGAATTTAGCGTATATTTCAACATTATTATCCCTCAATACTTAGACCAAAGTCTCTTAGACGATTAATGGCCATCATGTCCCTTTTGCCGAAGAAAAAAGAAAAAAAAAAAAAAAACATGACTTGGTTTTACCCTGAGGCCGACGTAGGCGACAGTGACGACGAGACCCATCAACTGTCATTTTAATAAACTGCAAAATAAAAGTTGGCCGCCGGACTCGGAGGAGAGAAGGAAATTGCAAAGCAAAAAGTTTACGGTAGAAATACGACATTTATTTAATTATATTCTCAGACCTGTTTTTGCCGGCTTTTTAAATTGACTCTCCTCTCTTTGGTGCAAAGCAAAAACGCGAGTCCGTGAGTTTACGACGATGGGCGAGTTAACACCGAGTAATAATAATAATCATTAGTGTTATTATTGTATTGGAATGTCACTTGTTCGAAGTTTTTATTTCGAATTTGAATTATTGCGCTTACAAATTTTTGACCATTAGAGTCAGGGCCAACATAAGCGCAATTCTTTTTCTGTGGAACGACAAAATGATCAAGTAAAACAAATTGCCGTTCACCAACTTCGAACCGACCTTAGTTCTGTAATAACGCGATTAGGTCGCAGACAGAAACATAATCAAAATGCAAATGACCGAAATGATAATGCCGTTAACAATAAATACCTCCTTACAATGAAGTTGGAAATAATCGGTGGCGCGGGTCTTAAAGGATGAAAACTTGGAGGAGAGAGAAGAAGCAATATCTGAGGGGGCGACCAAAACTTAGAAACAAACGGAAGGGTTAACGGTAATCTGGGCCATTGTGGTCGTTAAACAGCTAGATTAGGAGCTAGTTTCGAAAACCGTAAGACCCCAACTAAGGAAACGTCATTAACTGTCTGCAAATGGCGTTCGGAGAAGTTAACAGTTAACCTCAATCTTTGAATGTAACTTGCGAATATTTTGAAATAATTGAAGCTGACTTATAATTTTTGTACCCCCAAGTACAACAGAGAGGGTAAAAACCGCCCCGAGGACATATAGCGATCGGGGAATTATAAATTGGAAAGGGGAATTTTTTGACTTGAAACCGCCACATTGTGGGCGACAGCTGCCACGCCGCCAACCTAACGAGATTGACATTTTATAGAGCGATTCGTTAAGAGGCATATTTTTTTTTCTTCTAAACGTAGAGAGTTTAGAAACCGCCACCCGACATAAAAGAATGTAGTGGGGCCCTTCGGGCTTGGTGGGTAATCAATATAAGGTGAAGACCGTAGCTGAATACTAAGCAGGATGGCTACGTCCTGCCGACGCCGCAGGACCTGGATCTCTGCCAGGATTTTACTTGTCGGGGGCGATTTTAACTATAGCGGGAAATGGCTGTTTTCTTTCTATGGCTAAAATCAACACAGAAATTATCGCTTTTTTCTGCAAGCAGTTTGAGAAGTTTGTATAATTATATACCAAGCATAAAAGTATAGCAAAATCAGCAGCAACCCTCACGATTCGTTTACGTTGCCATCAGGACGATAGAGTGAGAGCCGCGGTAAATTTGACTCTGGGGCGTCAGCGTGGGCCCTTGTCATGGAAATCGAGGCCCCCGGGCAGAGGCCCCACTTAACTGGAGCATTGTCAGGCAAATACACCCTTTTCTGGGGGGATCGCGTCGTTCGAGTGGCAACTGTGAAAGGAAATTTTTGGGGAATTTGGCTTGTTGTGTTGTTTGGTTGCTTCTAGGATATTTTCGAGCAGTTTGAAATTCATATTGTCGAAGGTATGGTGGTTTGGATTATAAAGTCAGCTCGTTCGAAGGGATTGAAAACTTTAAGTAATAATTACCTTTTTTAAAATCGGAAACATCCTCTTTTAATATTATATGTAGTGACCAGATCTTCTAAGACAAAGTTTTTACTTTCGGTTTTTGTAGTAGGTATTTCCACAGTTTTTACGGTGCGGAATCAGTTGTAAGCAACTCTCCACGTATTTTGAAGCCAAACGCTTCAAACAATAGGCGAGCGTAGAGTTCTTATCTTGCGCATGCGCTCAATTTCGTAAAATAAAAAACCATTTCGGCATATGTATATAACTGTTTCAAATACATGTCTCTTTCCAATCCTGTTTGCAAAAATAGATAGAGCTATATATAGTTGTAGGCGAGTTCAGTTGATCCTTCGTGAGCTTAAAATTGATACTAGGCCTTTCTGGAAACGCTGATCCGATCAACCGGATCACCAGCAGTCATTTGTCTTTTTTCAATCGTGTTCATTACAAAAAGATAAAAAACGAAGCAACCGTTTCCGAAATGGGCTACTGTTGATGAAAGTCCATGTGTTCTTCGATTTGAATTTTCAAAACTGATCACGTGGTCGTGTCATTTTTTAGCTCACAGAGGATCAATTGAACTCCACTTGTGAAATAAGACATTTATGAGGATTGTATCAGAAAAAAACGAAAGAGGGAAGTTTGTTGAATGATTGAAATTATCGTAGAAATTGAAAAGGAACCGAAAAACGAAAACTGCATCTTGTTTGTTCGAGATTCAACATTGCCTAACGCGATTTTATAACTGCATAAGCATAAGCATAAGTCCAAATGAGTTAAAATTTTGCAGGGTTTGTAATACTCTACTAGGATTTTATGTTTCTATATAGGTATAATAGAGAAAAGTTATGATTTTTTAATGTTTTCAAAAATCTAAATCATAAAGTAGTTATCTTAGTACTTTTTTTTATTTTTGGATTTTGTATCTAAATGATCATTGGAGACCTCCAAACTCCCTACACTGAATTATTCGGAGATTTGAAGCCGAAATCTATGAAAAAAGGCACTCATAAAAATTGAAAAATTGATAATATACCCCAATGCGCTAATATGATTTTATTTCAGAAACTATAAGTCGAAGTGAGCTGAAATTTTCAGGGATTATAGTCCTCTACTGGGATAAGAATCGCTGAAAATTTCAGCTTTCTAATCGCTGAAAATTTCAGCTTTCTATCCCTAATAGTAAAAAAATTATGATTTTTCAAAGTTTGCAAGAATCTAAATCATAAGGTAGCTAGCTACCTTAGTACTAGAATGATGCCAAAATCTTTGAAAAAAGATAAAATAATGTGCATCCGCTGAATATGGTACGGTAAATACTGTAATATTTCTTGTAATAATATTTCCAGATCTGTTTCTTATTTTGTTCATGGAAACAATTTTAGTTTCATTTTAAGTTAAATTCGAAACGAAAATATAAAATGAAATCAGCGTATATAGTCCGACAAATACCATTTTAAAGTCACGTGATATTGGTGGCAAAAAACGTATGTCCATTGATCATGTCGTTGATATCACCTACAAAAAGCTACTAGTGGTTAATTACTATTAAATTTTAAGATATGTTCCCAATAGCATTTTACAAAAGCGTTTCTGAAGTAGTATTGACCAATCAGATGGGAATTTTAATACTTGCAATTGTTGTGAGACTTACTTTTGTCGCATCTACTGTCCATTGTAATACATTCTGAACTTGAATTGGGTGCCCGATTTCTATTTGCTTCTTTTCGAGTTGGAAAAAGGTTAATATAGTCAAAATTATTAGCTGTGTTTGTTCGTTGTATCATTTTCCAAAATAACTTTGACAAACTAATTGATGACAGTGACGGATTCTATTTCAGGTAAGAATATTATGAACAATAATTAGACACCAATTTTTTTGTCAATTTTGCTATCACCGCTGTTTGAGATGTATTCAACAAGGATAGAGAAAAATCACGTGACTTTAAAATGGTATTTGTTGGACTATACCAACAACGAAGAATTTGACATTTAACATGTGAAAATGATGCAAAAAACTATGAAGAAAACTATAGTGCAATACGAAAAATCAATTTTGGTAAGAATGATACAAGTGCAGGTTTCTGTTGATGCTGTCATTATCATTTTCACGTGAAGTCCTTACTGAGTACACTAATACTTTCCGTTATCTGATTTGTACGCTTACATTTACAAACTTCTCTTTTCTTTCTACACTTAGATCACTCTCGTTGTCTCGCTTATACGCACTAATTTTTCAAGGTAAAATTTCCCTGTTTCCAAAATTCCAAAATCGAGTTTCTTCCACGGCCGACTTGAGAACACTGGATATATGGGGGGTAACCAGACCATGGAATTTCCTCTGGAACACTGGGACATCGCTTGCATGTTAACATTCTCCCCGTTTTCCTCCTTGTCTATCCCGGACTGGGGTACGTAGCTTGCACTCCCTCGTACATACCAAATGACTACTTTCTATGCAAAAGTATGAATGAGATACGCGACGCGGGGTTTTACGGTATGTATACACGGGCCCTGCTGGTTCATTGTGTATACAGCCAGACGACGAATCTCGGGCAGATTTTTAATAAGATTGTAAGTTTGGTCCTGACCTAGAACATAATGCAAAAAAAAATCCTATTAACTTCTATTGCTGCGTATCAATTTGGCAAAGAACTCCCGAAGGATCCACAAAAAGTAAAGTTTAAATTCGCTGAACGTCTTTTCTTTAATTCGCTTACGTTTATCGAGCGTGTCGACCCTATTTACATGAGTTATTTAATAAAATTTTTAGTGTTATTGGCTACATAAATCTATTTGCCCTCTTTGGTGGCTTTTTTTTTCTAGAGGGGGAACAAAAGGAATTAGCCTTTTAATTTAGGCTGTTTGTTTTCTTTGATGGGACTTTAAAGTGGTTGGATTTAAGATGAAAAATCTCTGTTCCAATTTCCAATGACACTCTCTAGTCTAATATTCACACTCGTTTTGTGCCAAAGGACACCCAACAGAGATATAGAGAAATTCTTTTATTGTCACAATCTTATCAGCGCCGGAGTAAGAGTCTGAAAAGTGGAGGAAGAGTCTCTAAAAAAAAGCATACGACTTCACTCGATAACCGTTTCCAGAGACTTTCGACCTTTTTATCTATATGGCCGTTTTTACAGTTATTTTTTGAGAGCAGCTTGGGGATTTTCCGATGACCGATAACCGGAAGATGTTTTTTTGGGTGCTTTAAGTGGGAGATTGAAATCTCGACTTGGAGAACAAATAGAAAGATTGTCAGGATTTCACTGATATGTATTGATTGTTGAAGAAGTGTATTTTGATAGACAAATATATGCTTTTAAAAATTGAGGCTTGGTAAATTAATATTTTTAATATGAAAGACTCTTTCCATTTCGCAGAGGTAATAAAAGAACATGTTGTATCTGAAGGACATGTCCTAGTGTCCCTAGATGTAATTAGTCTGTTCACAAACATACCAAAGAAAATTGTCTTGGATATTATTAACTCTGAACACAGATCTTTTTCCAACTACACAGATATTCCTAAAAAATACTTAATTGACTTAGTAAATTACTGCTTTGACACAAGTTACTTTTCCAATAATGGTGATATTTACTTACAAAAAGATTGTTCAGCTATGGGGAATTCTGCGTCACCAATTTTAGCTAATCTAGTCATGAATAATCTCATCACTGAAGTTTGAAAAAGTCTACAGTTCCATGTCCCATTGATATTTGTCTATGTTGATGATACAGTTTTGTCAGCTCCTCAATACCAACTGAATGGTAAATGACCCAGTAATGGAGACTCTTAAGGAAATTTTATATTTTATAATTTTTTGCCGATGCATTTCTCAATGAAAATTTATTTATGAATAGTGAATTTGATAGCCTATTTTATGTAGAATCCAAATATAACGAGAATTTTTGAAAACGTAAATAACAAAATCAGGTACATCAAAATGACCCCTATTGTTTTTGGCTCCGGTTCAAAAAAGCGATATTCAAAATAGCTACACCAAAAAAGCGACATATCAAAATAGCGATATTCAAAACAGCGGCATAGCAAAAATCTTCAAAAATTTTTCAAAGTTGCTGAAAAGTATAAACTTACTATAAACTCTACAAAATCAAAGTACGGACTTAAAAAAATAAATCTCCTAGGATATGAAATTGAAAATCAACAAATCAAACCTGATCCTGATCGACTTCGTCCATTCTTAGAATTGCCTCTACCAGGAGATTATTCTTCATTAAAACGAGTATTGGAAATGTTTTCACATTATGCGAAATGGATTCCAAGATTTTCGGATAAAATCAGACCATGCACTCGTACAAACACAATCATTTCCTATGTCACAAGAAGCTTTATCTACTTTCAAAGGTTTGAAACTTCTGAAAGAAGATATTTCAAAAGCTGTTGTCACTGCCATTGATGAAAATCTCACATTCACAGTAGAAACAGACGCATCAAACTATGCCATTGGATGTTGCTTATCACAAAATGGAGCTCCTGTCGGAAAGCGAGAAACGTCATTCGTCAGTCGAAAAGGAAGCCTATGCTATAGTTGAATCGCTTCGGAAATGGAGACATTATTTAATCGAACGACCTTTTCGACTAATAACAGATCAGCGCTCTGTTTCTTTTAAGTTTGATGATAAGCATGCAGGAAAAATAAAAAATTATAAAATACAACAATGGCGGTTGGAATTGGCCTGTTACAATTATGACATTGTATATAGACCAGAAAGAGAAAAAATAGTGGCTAATGCTTTATCAAGGGTTTATGCCGTTATAAATACTAAAGAAGAACAACAGAAACTGTTAAATCTGCACTACAGTCTATGTCATTCACGTGTCACGAGAATGATTCATTGGGTTCGTGGCAAAAATCTACCGTAATCAGTTAAGGATATTAGGAAAATGATTGCCAACTGTTCAGTCTGTTTACAAGTGAAGCCTCGAGTTTTCAAAAATAAAGGAACGTCAATAACATTACACATTAGAAAGATTATCCATGAATTTTGAAGGACCATTAACAAGTTCGACAAACAATAAATTAATACTCACTATAATCGATGAATACTCCCGATTTTCTTTTGCTTTTCCCTGCCCTGATGTTTCATCAGCTTCGGTTAAGAAGCACTTGACAAGTATTTTTCAACTATTTGGAATGCTAAATTTTATACACTCAGATTGTGGATCTGCTTCCATGTCTTCAGAATTGAAAAACTTTTTGCAAGAGCGAGGAATAGAATAGCTACCAATAGAACTGCCAGTTACAATCCAGAAGGAAATGGGCAAATAGAGGGAGAGAAAATTACGATTTGGAGAACAGTTCAATTAGCGCTGAAATCGCAATACTTGAATGTGTCCAGATGGGAATCTGTTCTGGATGAATCATTACATTGCATCAGATCTCTCCTCTGCACAGCAACGAATGTCACTCCACATGAAAGAAGGTTTCATCATAATAGAAAATCTACTACGGGTGACTCATTGCCATGTTGGCTGACTTCTCCGGGAAAAATTTTGATGAAGAAACATATTCGCACAAGCAAATATGACCTTTTAGTTGAGGAAGTTGAGGTGATAGAATCAAATCTGCATTATTCGTTTGTCAGACTGAAAAATGGGAAAGAAATATCTGTTTCAAACAAGCATTTATCATCGAATAGTCGAGAACAAGTATCGGATGAAAATGCGGAAATGATTCAAACTCAGTTAAATATACCTAAACCAGTCCAGTCAATAGCAGATCGAGCAACTCTCAAGCTTCTCCTTCAACAGTATACAATATAGAGACACGTCCAAATAAAGATCGTCGATTACCGCCCTACCTTCATTAAAAGAAGAAGGGAAGAATGTTGTTTAATTCATAGTTAAATTTTGTCATTTGATATGTTATTGTCATCTATGATTGTCATTGCATTAATCAGTTTGTGATGTCAAGCTCTTTGTCTGTGCTCTTTGTCTAATAAAGCCAATATTTTGGTATACTTCGGAAGTTCTATTCATTACATCCGGATACCATTTTGACTTAAACACGCACTAGCAACATTTCAGAAAAGATGTTCTATACAACACAAAACTTTATTATTATACCTTTGTTATTTTAGGTTGCATTTCAATCGGATTTCCATTGATTGGAGATGTTTTGAGTTGATTCTCCTGATTATTTCACTCATGTGTTAGAAATCCCATAAGACAAGTGACGATTTTCAGAATTACAGCGAAAATTCTTTTTTCCATTTGTTTAACTAGAGATAATTACAGCGATAATTCTCCCATGTTATTGTATATGGTTGTCATGCTAATTTTTGATACAAACAAACGGTTCCTGATAGCAACCATTTATTTGTATTGATTGTTAAGATGTTCAAATCTTTTAAAACATTTATTTCCATATTTTTTGCATTCTCATACGTGAAATAATCCTCTAAATACCACTTGAGCTTTAAAATGAACCAGATAATTTTTCAGTCATGCGTGTTTTCTCTGCAAATTTCACTCGTTCTACGGACTCGTGAAATTATCGTGAAAAATTATCGGTAATTTTGAAGCTCTCGTGGTATTATCCCCGAAAATACAAAAAAAGGGGGTAAATTTCTTGAAGTTTCCATAACTTTTATAGTTATTTATGTATCAAGGGTACTAAGTAGATGATTATGCCCTGAGGGCGACAGTCTTACAAAGCCGAGGGCCTCTGGCCCGAGGGTTCGTAAGTCGCCCGAGGGTATATATCTATTAGTATCCGTGGTGCATACAAACTTTTATGTCATACCAGGGGGACTTTATTTGAAATTGATGCAACTTTGCGTACACGCAAACGACGTCATTTGCGGCGTAATTGTCAACCTGATGTTTAGAATAGTACATTATGCCCGCGCGGGCCAGAATGCGTACTTTATGCCCGCACGGGCATAAAGTGATGAATTATGTAGATGGTATCTAAGGTATAAAAAGACAATGTTGTACTGGTATGACATAATAGTTATTTATGTCATACCAGTACATTATTGTGTTTTTATACCTTAGATACCATCTACATAATTCATTACTTTATGCCCGTGCGCGCATAAAGTGCACATTATGGCCCGCGCGGGCATAAAGTAAACATTCTGGCCCGCGCGGCAATAAGACGCAAAAAACAGTTTTCGATTAACTTATTCTTTATTTACAAGAATATATATTTATTATTCAAAACCAACTGGTATGACATAAAAGTTTGTATGCACCACGGGTACTAATAGATATATACCCTCGGGCGACTTACGAACCCTCGGGCCAGAGGCCCTCGGCTTTGTAAGACTGTCGCCCTCAGGGCATAATCCTCTATTTAGTACCCTTAATACATAAAATATATAATATATACAGGGGGATTTACGTAGCCCGTGCATTAGCTTGCAGGTGGATTATATGCTATCTCTATTAATCCACTTGCAATCCAATTGAACTTTTATGCACGGGCTACGACAATCACGGTTTATATATCAATTGGAACTACTAGAGTTGTTGATTTCTCCCAAAAAAGCTTTCCAGCCAATCAAGAGCCGTAGTAATAATCAAAATTGGCCTATTCTCGGCTCTTGAAATACCTTGAGAAAAAGAATCCAGACATGGCGATCAAAATTACTATCATTACCGGATCTCGTTCGCCTACTCCTAAAGAAGGAAAAATGAGAAATATCAGCTGCAATTTGAAAGAAAATCTTAATGCAAAATACAAATATTTACATTGGAAATAATTGAAACTAAGCAAGGTACATCAGTTCTGTTCATGGACAACGGTTGCCTTTCAAAAAAGTCTCCTATCAGTGAGACTATTTGATTATCTCAAAAATTGTTTTGGAACTTGTTACATTGTAGGCAGTTTCATAGTACATCAACATTGTTCTACTAACTATACATGTGACATGTGACTGTGAAATCATTCTACCATACATTTGTTAACATTCTAATAAACTTTTTATTTTTCAGAAATCCGCACATTGGAATACTTAAACGATAGTAACAAACATATTTTTGAAAATGAAGAGAAAGTTAAGGAAAATTGGAGGATTAAAAATTTTGGTCTTGGGCGGGATTCGAACCCGCGTCCTCAGCATTGCTCAACTCAACTCAACTCAACTCAAAATCTTTATTTCAAAAATTACATATGTAGTACAAATTCAGGTAGGGGGGTTAGGCCCCCCTCAAACTAAAAAACATACAACATGAACTTAAAACTAGGACAGGACTACTTAACACACAACACTCAACATGGCGCAGCATGTTGTTGCCACATGCGCGCCTGGCGCGCTTTATGGCATAGCGTTGTTTGCCGGTGTTTTGGCAACGCAGCCCTGTTCCCATCTTTTCTTGTTACCTTGCGCTCGACGTTTCCAGGTTGCCCTCACACGTCACTTGTATGACTCTTGTCACTAGCCTATACCACGAATGGCAAATATTGGGCCGATACATCGGCCTGCTCGAAGGTTTGGGTGGTGCTCTAAGTTGGGGTTGCTAAGCGCACAGCGCCCGTTCTACGGGAAAAACATTGAAAAAACCCGTTTTTAATTACCTTATTTTTTTAAAATCAACAAAAACAAAAAAGTCGTGCCTCGTGAGGCAGTGGGGTCCAGTGGACGCAGTCTCGACACCAAATGTGTGAGCTCTAGGGTATGTGCGCGTGAGCGCGGGTTTGGATTGAAGGGGGTCGCCAACCCTGCACCAAGTCCAATCCGATGCCCTGAAGGGTCATAGGTAGTGGTTTGGTGCAAGCGAAGGAGTTTATGTGGGATGTCAGAGAATGATTACAAAAATTACCTGGGTTTAAGGGGGTTCGAAATATATCGGTAGTTTTTTGTATGGGGGGCCGTGGACTATGGGGTTGTCTGGATCATATCTCGTTGCGGTGAGATTTCGCGTGAGGGGAGAACCGTTGGTCTGATTCCTGTAGAATTTGTCGCTGATTTCGTCCAGGTAGTCAGAGATATAGGGAATGTATGCTTGCGCATGCATGTCTGGCGTACCTGGACTCCGACAGGACTCCCCTCAGAATGCGATTCTGAAACCGCTGAAGGGGTTGGGTTCTTGAGATTATGCTCCAGACAGGGGCCCCATAGGTTATTATGCATGCGCTCTAACCAACTAAGCCACCACGACCCTCTAGATCTTTTTGATTTTTGTTTGGTGTTGTTAGAGGAAGTTGCATGGTTCTCCGCTCATTGCCAAACTTCTCAATCCTTCAATATACCCACACCTTTATGGCATCGGTCCTAATTCGAATAAGTTACCCTATTACTATATGTAGGTTTCGTTCATATGAGCCATAGATGCCATAAATGTGTGGGTATATTGGAGGATTGAGGAGTTTGGCAATGAGCGGAGAACCACGCAACTTCCTCTAACAATACCAAACAAAAATCAAAAAGATCTGTAGGGTCGTGGTGACTTAGTTGGTTAGAGCGTAGCACCTACAATGCTGAGGACGCGGGTTCCAATCCCGCCCAAAACGAAAATTTTTAATCCTCCAATTCTCCTTAATTTTCTCTCCATTTTCAATTTCCACACTTTTCGGTTGTTGTAACCGACAAAACTTCATTCCTTTAAACATATTTTTATTGGATTTTTAATTCAGGAAAATTATTTTTGTCCGATACAATTCTTTATTTGCCCGCTGTATTTAAAGATCTCACCCCCTTCACCATTGCCGAAATACGTACTTTATTGCCAGAGCAACAATTTTCGCTGATTAAAAAATCAGCCGCATCTGTCTTGCCATGTGCTAGCGTTAATTATGACTTTTTTTTAACTTCTTTTCTTTTTAATAATAATTTTTAAGAAATAAAAAAAGGGTTGTAATCCTTTTTCGCCCCTTCGAGAGAACGTAAATTTTCGTTTTAGGGAGAATAAAAAACGGTTAATTGCCGGCAAACGTTTAGAATATTCATCTATCTATCACAATCAGCTGGAAACAAACGTATTGCTTACCTGGATTGCACTTGTTGTCTTCTTCTCTCTGATCGAAATCAATAAAGAGAGGACGAAAAGGATAAAAACATTGAAAATATTCTATACAGGGTGCCCATAGATAAACTGACATTTTTTGCAGATAAATACCTATCTCGAAAACTTGATCAGGTATCAGGTACTAATGGAAATTTTTGTGGTTCTTACAGGAAATTCTTTGACCTAACAACAGTCCTCTCGTGACTAAACCCAATATCAAAAAAGTCGTGTAATATTTTTTAATTGAGTCTTACACCCGACCGAGGCCCTCGTAAACTTGAATTTTTATTGGTGGCATTTGGTACTGACAGCGGCGACAAATTCGCTCATAGTATCACCTTATTACCAGTGTTGCCAAAATTTGAACACTACGTTAAAAATAATAATTTCCTAATACTTGTTGCAACTAATTTATCAACTTTGCTTTTGTTTGGACAATCACATTTACGGAACGGAAAAGCATTAAGCTACATAGAAAGTCAAGCTAATTAAATCAAGTTTTTGTTATACTTAATATGTACCTAGGTACCTCCATTTATGGGTATAATATAATAATTAGCTTAAATTCTAATCAAGTGGAAATCATTATTTTATTTAATGGTTTTATATAATATTTGTGTCAAAATTAACTTTCACTCTCTTTTTGTGCACATTGACAAGAGAAAATATTAGTAACAATTTTTTTTGGCAACATTGCAATCCATAAAAATATCGCGTAGGTCTGATTGGGCTCGCGTGACACTGAGGCATATTCATTATTAAAAGGGTTGTCGAAGGTACCAAAATCATCTCTGCAGGTGAAGTTTACTGGACAATAGCCGATGGCTTGTAGACACACACAAACTGGTTATAATGCTGATTTATAGATTTGTTTCTGCAAAGGTTGTTTCATTCCATTTTAAGGACCAAACTTCCCTGAATTTGAGAAAACATCTTTATAAAACAAACTTGTCGTCAATTATTTAAAAAAAAAAACATAATGAAAACAAATAAGACCTAATTTTAATTCTAATTTATTTAATGACGTTGCCGCTGCTGAGCCAAAGCCAAAGCTTATGTATAAAACAGTAGTTGTAAATTTCATTGAAGCTCGCGGAGTGAAATTCCGACTTGTACGTCACACGGTTCATTTGAATACAATTTAAATATCATCGATCTGGTGTAAAAGTCTGGCCTGGCGGAACTTGGCCTAGGTCACAGGCCTGACTTTGCCTCTTTTGGCTCCGATACAATAATTGCCCACGGAGGGTGGTGCATTAATTAGAATATCATGCGGCAATAAAACATACATTTGAATAACATTGCGCTACCGACTGTAATCAAGTCGAGAATTATCTGCCAGCAAGTTAGAGATAATAAACTAGGATAAGATGTCGGCAAGTGGAAGATGTATGTTGCAGGAAGGCCTTCGAAAGCCAAGGTCCTCACGACTTTTGCTTCAGGCGATATATGCGCGATCTGGAGAATTACGCGATTGTTTACAAGACGTTCTAAAATTTGTTTTTTTTTCAAACAATAGGTTAAGTTCATGCTGAGATTAGATCGGTGCGGACACTAGATCATGCGATCGATATTTTGTGATTTTAAGGAGGTTTCGTCCCTTTTTTTATGTTTGGTATTTGTGCCCTCGTAAATATTCTTAAAACCCACCTTTAATTCTGTCTTTTTATTGCTTTTCCTCTTGTTGGGCTTCTTTAGTAAAAGGTTCTATTGGGATTTTTATCTGTTTTTGTTATAAGTTATTTTCCTTTATCCCATCATACCTATTTGTTTTTAATTATTCTATAGTTTTGCAGTTTTCAGTTATCTTGTTTCTTCCTCAATATAATTCTACTTGTTTCAGAAGTCCAGAGATTGGTGCAGATCAGAGAACTTCTTTTACAGAAGTAAGAATCTTCCTAGGCTCTGCAGTTAACACGTAGGAGCTACGTCATTGAAAACATGCATAGACGATATCTTCTGGCAGTTTGTGAACTGTCAGAGGCTTTTGTGAGGATCGAAAAAGAGAGAAAAGAACTCGAGGAATACTGACTGAGGTAAATAAAGATTGGAAATCAGAGGACGTTATAATAGCACCGATATACATACATAATACCTATGTACATTGTTTTGGTGGGTTCTTGGACGGTTTCAATCGATATTTCTTGTTGTTTTAATCGAACTTTCCACGTATTCCTACGTATTGTTTTTATGTGCCATTTTGTTCCAATATTGCTAAGTAAATCTTTATTTCTGTTTTTTCCTTTAGTGATCTTTCTTCAGTAGGTTTTGTTGTGATTTTTATCTATTTTTGTTTTCAGTTGTTTTTTTTTTCCATCCATGTTTGTTTTTATTGATTCGATAGTTTTGTATTTTTTCATACTGCAACAACGTTACAACAACCGCCCGCCTTTTTACCTACCACCAACGTAGAATCCACGCAAAGCTGCAAGCTACCAGCCTTTTGGAGGGCAAACCCAGATATATGGTTTTATCAAATTGAATCGGCCTTCACCATTCATAGAGTAAGGTCAGACGAGTCAGAATACACAGACTCCTTACAGGAGGTTTTAGACGTCGTAAGAAGCTCACCAAGTAATGGCAAGTACGACCACCTTAAATCACAGATTCTATCCAGATTTTCGGAGACTGCTATGCAGCAATTACACAAACTGCTCACGAAACTGGATTTAGGCGATAGAAAGCCGTCTCAACTATTGAGGCAGATGAGAACCTTGGCGGGGAATAGAGTTTGTGAAGAAGCACTCAGAGTAAAATGGCTCGACCTTCTCCGATTGGAGTACAGAGGCCTCTTAAAATTTTTAAGAAGATGCCACTTGACGTGCTGGCGATGGCAGCAGATGAACTCATGGATGACGCTGGTGTTGTCTCCAATGTTATGGAAACAACAAGTGACCCCCCGGCGACATCACTCTCAACAACAACACTGTTATGTTTCCTTCACATCTAGCACTAATCACAACAGAGTTGACCGCAATACGTGCCTCACTGGCAGAGCTCACCTCAATTAATCGAGATGTTGAAAATCTCCTAATAGCCACTCCTGCTCATAGCGGTAGCCATGCTGCACCAAGGCGTAACAACACAACACAACAATACAATCTTCTCAGTCCTGGACCTAGAGAGGGCTTACTATCAGATTCCCATAGCACCAGAGGATGTAAATAAAACTACCGTAACAACCCCATTTGATCTATATCACTTTTTGCGCATGCTCTTCCCAGACGTTCCAGCGCTTTGTCGACTCGCTGCTGCGTGAACGACCATTTGTTCGCTGTTATTTGGATGACATTCTTGTAGCCTCACGCTCCCACGAGGAACACCTACTCCACCTACGCACCCTCCTCCAAGAGCTGCGCGAAGCAGGCTTGTCCATCAACAATGACAAATGTGAGTTTGGCAGGCCCGAAGTAGTCTACTTGGGTTATAAGATCTCCAAGGACGAATACGAACCACCGGCAAACAAGGTAGAAACTAACGTTTTAATTTGAGCATCAAACAAGGCGAGCGAATCCGTGCAATTGAAACTATGCACGTAAATTTTATTATTTTCAAGATTGGAATTATGACATATGTTTTTTTGATTTTGCATATATTTTTTCCTCAATTCGGAATTTATGAATGGAAAAGAAAATATTTGAGAACAAAAAAAGAGTAAAATAATCATCGTATAATTTTACAGTGCCTAGAGATTGGTAAAAGATGCCTGCTTGGTTACTAATTAGTGTTATCTGATAAGCCTGCTCCTCCGTATGCGATAGGTGGGCGCACACATCGTAATTATGAGAAGAGCACCTCTTTCTCCAAACCAAAAACTGTTTCAGAACTTCTCCTCGGTATGGTGAACTTCTACAGGCGCTGCTTACCTCAAGCTGCAGAAGTTCAGGCCCCACTCAATCAACTTCTAACGGGAGCCACTCGACACAGTGAAGCCGAGATAATATGGAACCAGCCTGCAGAAGCCGCTTTCCAGGCTTGTGAAGACGCGGCCAGGCCGGCCTTCTTGTCGCCTCTAGGCCAGCCACTGCTAACCACCGATGCTTCTAGCACAGCCATCGGTGCAGCCCTGGAACAGCTTGAAAATGGTACCTGCACCCCAATTGGTTTGTTTTCCAGAAAACTCAATGACACAGAGGCTAGATACAGCACCTACGATCGGGAGCTGCTTGCTGTTTTCGCAGAGTTTTTTGCACGCATTCTGGAAGGCCGATCCTTCAAGGTACAAGATCTGACCATCGTCCGCGCTAATCTACGTGGCTCAGCAACGCTGCCCCGCCAGCAGCGCCAGCTAGAATACATATTGCAGTTCAACGTCACCCTGGAATACCTGAAAGGCGACAGCAATGTCGTAGCAGATGCACTGTCTCGCACCTGCGTGGTAAATATGCCCACACTCTTAGATGCGGAAACAATTTCCACGGCTCAGCGAAGTGATCCAGAGTTTTCGCACCTCCTTGAAAAATCAGCTCTCAACCTGCAGCTTGTGACCAGCGATGGTTGTGAAATTGTTTGTGACGTCTCAACTGGCTTGGTGAGGCCCTTATTCCAACCTCCTCACAGTCCTCACGTCGAAACGCTTTTGATGTCATTCACAACATGTCGCACCCCAGTGGCAGATCAACAGTGCCGCGAGCAGAACAACATACGAAATAAATCAAAACATCAAAAAATGAAATCCTTTATACTAATTTCGCAAAAACACAAAAATGATATTCATAATATTTGTACTATTACCCTTGTAATTTTACTAACATGACCAGGCGCGCTGGCGGCACGGAATGCCGAAAACTCAATACCTGCAAGTTCAAGAACTCACTGACATCTGAACAAGCGCTCTAAGGTCGTGAATTTTGCGTAGTAGATTTACTGATATAGTCATTCGAACATAGCTAGACGGACAATATGATAAAATCCACAATATTTTCGGAATCTTTGAATTAGTAAAAAGGCGGCATAAAAGGCCGATAGCGCGCCTGCCCGAGGGTTAAAAAAGATGCTCTACTCTGGTGCCGTGAATGTCAGCCCTGTCAACGAGCTAAAGTCCACAAGTATAACCGTGCCGCACTGGCCAGTTTTAACGTGCCAGACAACCGAATCGGCCACGTTCATACAGCTTCCACAAACAGATGACCTTAAATATTGTCTAACTATTATTGATCGTTTTCCCAGGTGGCCTGAAGTCGTTCCCCTGAAGGATATGCAAGCCAACACAGTTGCCACAGCATTTTATAGGCACTGGATTGGTCACTATGATACACCCACAGTCAAATGGCCTAATTAAACGTTTCCACCGCTCTCTCAAGTCGACTCTTATGTGTGACCACTAAACTCCATGGCCAGACCGACTACCGTCTGTACTACTCGGCCTACGCACATGTTTTAAAGAGGATCTCCAGGCTTCGCCAGCAGAGATGCTTTATGGTAGAGCCCTTCGCATTCCAGGCGAATTTTTTTGTCTCTGAAAGTGCTCCTGCCGACCCTACAACGTTCCTTGGCAAGCTCTGCTAGTTAATGGACCTTTCTCATGCAATGAACAACAAGGATAGTTTATTTAGATTTTTGCAATAAAGAAAGAGACACATATAATGACGCGTGATACCTGTGTGGAATGACTTTGATTGGTTCCACTTGTCAAATTGTGCAATTTCGGTTATGATTCTGTTTTTGTTTATTTTTAAACGTAAATATGTATTAACATAAATTAGAAAGAAAATCCACCGCCGCAAAAATGTTTGCAGCAAACCTTTAATTGTACATTATTATTGTATTTGATATAAAAATCGTTATTTTACGAACCTTCAAATCTCTGTCCCAACCTAAATCGTCTTCATTCGGGTTGAGAGCACGTAACTATTATTTTCTTACAATTTGATTGCTTGGAAACTTGTGAAAAGAAAGGTTTGACTTTTTTTCGCCTAATTCTGACAAGAACTCATTCAGCTCATTTGAACCATTGTATCATAAACAGTTTTTGTAATAATTTTCAGCAATATTGATTGATACTGATTGATTATTGAGGTTAGCTTAAATACGTCAGGGTCAGACCGTGTTCAGTAAATTGACGATTTAATTATCTGTCACCCACAAGATGCGCGCGCAGCACAGGTAAAATGAGAAAGGTCTATTAGGGACATTAGACACGTAACGACTTCTAATCATTCACTGGAGAAGCCCTTTGTGCATAAGGATCTAGCCACCTGCTCTCATGTTTTCAAGAGGGTAGATTCGATAAAGAAGCCTCTTCAACCACCTTTCACAGGCCCACATGAAGTAGTGTAAAGAAATAATTACAAGGTTTTTGTGATCAAAATAAATGGTGTCGAAAAATCTGTGTCAACATATTTTGTACATAGAAACTGCTGAACCCAAGCCAGCACCTAAACGTCTTCCAATACAAGAATCGCCGGCGTGTCCACAACCTACAGAACCGGCCAACATGCCCAGTTCTATATCAAAAAAAACCTGTGAATAGCAATTCCATCAAGAAGGTATCATTCCTTACGCCTCCAGCGCAAGTGGGGGGGGGGGAGTGGATGTGGCGTTACAATTGAGCAACCCAATGACGTCATTGAGTAAACTCATTATCAGCGGCTAAGAACAGGCGAAGACAGGTTCTGACTCCGCGACCATTTTTCTGAACTCACACCCACAGACTGACAGCTGGGGTTAAAGCCACGGAAATGAAAAAAACTGAAAAATAATTCCCCCTCAAATCATAAATCGAGCGTTGTTCCAGATTTTCATCCCATATCCAATAAATCGGAGTGGACTGTTTTCCCTGGGACACCCTGTATGTATAGGCGCTGTCTTCTCACAGTTGGCGGAGACTCTTGTGAAGACAGACCCATAGAGTGTTCCGAAACTATTGTGCCAAAAATTAAGGGATGATAGATCGCGCCAAAATAAACGTTTTTTTACCTATAAACACATAGGCGCATGCCCTTGGGTAATGTGATAATAGAATATTACAGGTCGCGCTGTGGTAGCCACCTTACACACGGAGAAACGTGTTTGAAGCAGAAACTGTGCTATTAAATGATATGCAAAACCCAAGAAATGCTTGCAGTATTTACTGAAAACAATGATTCACAGCAAAAGATGCTCAAAGCTACGACCACCCACCTCCATACGTGCGTGACAGCGCCGTAGCATAGCCTCCTGAACACGTGGAAAAATTCATGGTGTTTCGAGAATTTTAGCAGCTGCTGCAAAAATCCTTCCTACTAACTCCTCTAGCTATTTTAACTAGTGTCCACGTCCATGCCCTCTTAACAATCACTCTTTCCAGATGTTTCGTTGAGACGTTCCCTTAAGGCTAACAAGTAATGTGGTGGCGTTCTGTCGTGTTGGTACCCTATATTTTGTCTGGCATACAGGGAAACAGTTTCGGGAAGGGTTTCCTGCAGAAATCTACTCGATATTTCTGCTACAACGCCGTTACACATGCATTGAGGAGGGTGGTCGTAGCTTTGAGCATCTTTTGATGTAAATTATAATTTTGAATAAATACTGCAAGCATTCTTTGGGTTCTATATTATTTAATAACACAGGTTATGCCTATTCAAACACGCTTCTCCGTGTGCAAGGTGGCTACCACAGTGCGGACTGTTATGTGCTATTATCACCTAACCAAAGCGCATTATCCTATGGGTTTATAAGTAAAAAACGTTTATTTTGGGGAGATTTATCATTCCTCGATTTTTGGCACAACAGTTTCGGAACACCCTGTATATCGTTTTGATGGGTTCTCGGACGTGCCAACCGGTATTTCTTGTGTTTTTTATCGAGCACACATATTCCCTTCAAAAAATTCGTTCCAATATTGCTAAACACAACTTCACTTATCCTGTCAATAAGATATTACATCTGTGAATCATTTTTGTAGAGGTTACATCTGATGTCCTTTGAAGATTACGCAACCTCGCTAACACGAGTTTTCCATTGAAACACGTAGAAAAAAAAACAATACATTAAAACGTTTTTCCAGTAACTCTTGTTTTCACTGAGGTCACCGCTCATTCATGGTCGGAATTTCCCTCTCAATTACATTTTACTGTCCGACATCGCGACAAAAATCGAAAAGGAATGTTTTTAGTTGCCGATGATGATTTGCGGTTGCGTAAAGGCCTACATGAGATGACATAATATTAGAACAACTATCAGAGGCGTACGTGGAATTTCATAGTGACATAGCAGAATCAAAACCTAAAACACAATCTGTCAAACTACAGCCGAGTGCCACACGCCCAAAAATGAAGGCAACCAAAGGAGCGTGACCAATGACAAATTGATTACAAAATGAAAAATGATTTCGTCAATGGGAAGCGTGAGTTGGCAAAATTTGATTTCATAATGGCTTTTGTATTTTAGCATCGATAAACACAATGCAGTCATAAAAGTGTATAAAACGTAATTACAAGCGCTGGCAACACCTCGGTAACGAGTAAATATAAACAACTAATTTGTCACGTCCGACCCACGAAGAGAACGACGTAACATTAAAACCCAAAAGAAAAGGGCATGGAGAATGTTTAAAAAATGTGTGCTCTCTTCCTACGGTTTTAAAGGTAACAATGATCAATGATGCCTGTAGCGGGCCTTTACAGGGTGTACCCACCCACAATAAATAATTATTATTGTACGAAATAAAAGTCAATATATTGAGGGGGAAAAATACCCAAGGTCGCATTTCAAATATATCTTGATTAGGGAGGCTACGTGATGTCATTCCGGCTATAATATTTCATCTATGACTATAAATAAATCAATGTATTTTGGGTTGCTTCCAGAAGACAATTAAATAGAGACTAAACCGAACACGCTTTCCTTAAACAAGCTCTAAAAAGAATTAATTTCATCCCTAATTAAGCATCGAAATTTATTAAGTCGCAACCCTCTCTTGGATGATTGTGAACTAGGCCCAGAGGCGAATCGTTCGCAACCCTTTCCCTTACACTTCTTTATCGAGTCGTTACAACTGTCAGTAGTAGGCTTAATTATTTCTGTATTATTTTGCGCTTTTGCACAACTGATTTATGGAAGTGTTAAATTGGAAATGATAGAGATATAAATTGGCATCTGCGGACATTATATCGATCAGAAAAAAATATGACATAATAACCAGTCGGGGATGAAATGGACCTGCTTTTACTTTGATTTGATCACGTTCTATCCCCAAAGAAGCTTTTCATCCTTTGGGGTGCGATGTTACCCCTCCAGATAGCCAATTTAATTAAATAAATAAAGCTTCTAGGTTCGGACATGCGTCGGAATCTACATGAATATTAGGTCTAATTTTGCCTCCCTTTTTCCGAGTCGATCCCAATCATATTGACGTCGTCGCGATAAAAAATGATGATTTCCCACTGGAACTTTTTTACGTCCCGATTTATCGACGTCTAAGCTGTTGACCACTCATAAACAAGCTAATATCACATCATCAATCACATCCGGAAAGCTTTCCCCCCTGGTGGATATGACCGCATCCAAAAACCAGGAGGGGAACATAAAAGTCGATACAATTACATAAATCAACTTTGATATATCGGAACACGGTTTGACGGCTCCGAGAGAAATAGAACATTAACCAATTCTTATAAAGGACTACACAGAAATGATCCATCTCTTTATTCGTGAAGTAAGTTAATAGTGGTGCAAAACTATGAAGTTGTGCACCTTGCTCTTCTTTTGAAATGTCTGAAGAAGATGGGTTAGTTAATTATTACTTTTGATGTCAAAGGTACTTCGAATTGGCCCGGATAACATTTGGGCTGAAAAACGCTCCACCAACATTCCAAAGAGTAATGCTATGCAGAGACTTTATAGTCGTCAGCGATTTCAAACAACAAACTTTTAGCGCCTATAATAAAGTTTTGTACTATGTAGAGCATTACTCTAATTGGAATGTTGCTGGCGCGTTTTTCAGTCCAAATGTCCAAAAGCATGTTGTAAACGGGCTTAAGTTACAAATTTGCCTGCCCAATTGCGATTGCTCAATAAAAACAATTTGATATTAAAAATCGTTCTGGTATTATTTCCACTAAAAAAGAAAAAAAAAAAAAATGCTTTATCCGGGGAGAATCGAGAATGTTTTGCCCCGGAATGTTTCTGCTTCTTGCGTGGGTATTGATCCTGTTCCGGTCGTCTATTCTCTACGCTCCCCGAAAGCTGTGTCCTGCATACCAATTGCCTCCTTGCTATTTTTTCTTCCCTCTGTCGATTCCTCTGCTGCGCGGCCCCCTCGGCCCCCAGCCACCCTATTCCACAACAGGCCGAGCCGCAGGGATGAAAAAAAAAAAAAAAATACCTACACCGGAGAATGCCAATACAATTTCTGCTGTGGCAATAAGGGATGCGGAAAAATGCAAAATTGGCTTTTCAATTAATTAGACTTTTTGTAGAATTTAATGATGTCCTACTCTCCCCCAAAATCAATAAGCTAAAAGAAAGTAACATCATTAGGAGAGGGAGAATGTCTTCGGGCCAAGGGTCAGAAGGGTAATAAACCGATGTTCGGAATTCCTTTCCAATCACCCCTGCATCTTGAAAGTCATCCCTCGGCTATGTTTACACTTCTATTGACACTCCCTGGACTCGGGTCATTTTCCTCTCCCCTTATACAAGTTGCGTCATTTTTCGCTCCTAAGAAAACGTTTAAGTGTCTTTAAGAAAACATTCTTGAAGATTAACAGCCAGTGCATCTGTTATTTTTGGAAACGCACAATTTATGGATTCAAATCAACTTTGATGGTTCAGAATCGTGACGGAATTATGGAGAAACGTGTGGCGTTATCTCAGACGAGCTTTTATCGATGAATTTTGGAACATAACTGCTAAATAATGGACTTCTTTTTCGCTTCGCTAATTCGCAGCCTATTAAACGCGAAACCTCTCTCGTCATAAATCCCTGTGTTTATTCAAATTTCTATGCAAAAAGGCTCGGGTCTCCCAAAAATGGACATTGATGTTCTGCAAATTACTATCGACAAACTGATCGGGTCGCTTGTTTGACAGCTCTTTATTGCTTTTATCCGCGCCGATACAACGATGATGAAAAATGTTTTTGCAATGACATGGAAAATACATCGAGCCAATTACAATTTTTGTCTGGAATCAAAAGATTTTATATCCAATTGTCTTGTGTAGGCGAACAGACGCAAAAATTGCCCCGAAACGACACGCGGGGCATATCTGGAAGCCACTTTTGGGGATTTAAATTTCCCGATATAAAAAAAAGGGGCAATAAAAGGAAAAGAGTCTCCCGACCGCAACATGCCAGGCTTTCGAAAAAATGAAATCTTTTCAACCGCCCTCATATTGGGTTTACACACCGTTTCAATACTATACAGAGTGAATCAATCATAAGATATTCTAGGTAAATGGTATGGAAAAGTATATATATTTTATTCTCCAAGTTTTATTTTCAATTGGTTTTCAGCCGCATTCTCTTCGAAGGCGCATTAATGACATTTGAAAACTGCCAGTTTTTTGCTCTGATTGGTTCATTTTCTCAAATCCGTTTTCGAAAAGAAAAAAAACCACACATCAGAATTGCTTCAAATTGGGAGTGGGAATTCTATTGTTACATTTAGTGGGCAAGTGTATCTCTTTCTACTACTATGTTACAAACAATGATAGAAATATTTTGTTTTGCACTGGTTCTTTGATTATAGCGGATCCCTTGTTATAAGCATGTCCGATTTATTGTCTCCGTGCAGCACTGAATGCCTATTGTACTTAGCCTGTGTGGTTTATTCCAACCACTCCAGTATTGTTGTGCCTTGTATAGAGGTTGTAGAGATCTTTTACTGGGAGGTGTTTCATTATTGTTTCCAGGTCTACGTTTGGTTGTCCGAAAATGCTGTGTCTTCTGCGATCCAGTGCCTCCCAGTTCACCAGGATGTGTCTAGCTGTCTCGGGCTGCTTATTGCAGAGTCTGCTATTAAGGTCTCCGTCGTACAGGTTCATCCTGTTCAGGTGGACCTTTACTGGTGTGTGGCCAGTCAAGAGTTCCGTTATGACTCTCAGTCGGCTCCTGCTCATTTGTATCAGTTCTGCGGCCCTTTTGCTGCATGGTAGATCGCTGAATTTCCTACCATGATTCTGCCTGGAAGTTGTCCAGTGTCGCCGATGATCTTTACGAATCCAGTCTTTGATGTGGCTTCTGGTCATACTTTTTGGTATCCCTAAAGCCGGTTCTTGCCCGATAAGTTTTGTCTCTCTTTGCGAGTTCATCAGCTTTTTCATTGCCTTTGTATCCTCTGTGTCCTGGCACCCGGATAAGTTTTACCCTATTCTGGTCCGCCAGGGATCTATTTTTTTTTATAAGTACAGTATCCGCCAAAATAAACAGTACTGAACATATAAATTATATCATTTATTAATTTGTATCATGCGTATATGTTAAAAAAAATGCATCATAGCGACGCAAAAAAGCTTCATAACGATTCTGCAAATCATTGAAAATATTTATTAATAGTGGTTGCTGTAATTTTCCTGAGACTTGTTTCAAACTTGAGCCTGTATTCCTTCCAAATCCGTATGACTGGAAATAGTGCTCTACTAAGAAGCTGTTTTTTAAGTTGAAAGATACCTAATGACGAAGATTTTAACCTTAACTTCAACCTCATAAATAATGCCAAGCAAGCGAAATATGATAAATGCAACTTGCGTGCGCAATTACTCAGAGCTCTGGATTTCGGTACTGTTTATTTTGGCGGATACCGTACTTCCTGGCATTCCTATACTAGTATTGATGACACTGTCTGGCTCGAAAGAACCTTCAGTGCCGCTTGATTACCAGACATTATAAGGATAGGCCTGTTGGGTGTGGCTCTCCTGTTGTTCTCCGCTGCGCATTGGAGTATAGCGTATACCTCTGCTCTGAAAAACAGAGGCATAGTGCACAGTGATCTCTATAGTTGGCAAAGTATACCCCTGCTCCGGTACCAGACGCGGTGTTCGACCCGTCTGTGTACCAGTTCTAGTCTTGTTTTTTGGTCTGCGGTATGCCATGTTCCCATTCAGTTGTGCTTGGGAAGCTCACCTCGAATGGTCTGTTTAGGCAGTATCGTCTTGGCATGTAGTCGGTCCTCATGTTGAAAATCTCTCCCCCCACGAGTTCTTCGATTGCCATGTGTCCCGTGCTCTTGGAGACGGTTGTCAGCTGCAGTCTGTACGCTCCCATCCTTGCCTCCCCCTGTATCACTATGTGTAGAGGTGGGAGGTCTAGGAGGGTCTCCATGGCTGCTGTTGGTGTGGATCACATTGACGCCGTTATTCCTGAGTAGGCCAGTTTTTGCACTTTGCTAAGTCGGCGTATGGCACTTTCCTGCAGTGTCTTGGACTACCACACCAGGGAGGCATATGTCAAGATAGGATTGACTATTATGTTGTATATCCAATACAGCATGTCCGGTCTTAAGCCTCATAATTTTCCATGCGTCTGGCTATCATGAGTGATGTTACCGCTTTTTTGGTGGCGTGTTCCAGAGTTTGATTCCAGTGTTACCCCCAAGTACTTAACCTGAGAGGTCCCAGGTCTTGTATTTTATGCCTTCGGGTAAATGCCACGATGGTGGATTTGTTGACTAATGTTTAGCCCTTCTCTATCCACCCATCTTGTTGTTCGGTCTAAAGCGTCTTACATTTGCTCCTCAACTGTAGAGCTGAATTTGCCCCGTGAAATGATGACTATGTCGTCAGCATATCCCAGGGCACGATGTCTGCTGTCAATGAGCACCTTAAGCAGGCCGTCCGCCACTAGATTCCAGAGGAGTGGGAATAATACTCCATCCTGTGGGCATCCCCTGTACACCCTGGCCGCCAGTGTTTCCTCTGCGATGGTGGTTTCTACCATTCTTTCTGTTAGCATGGAGTTGATCCACACACAGCAGGTTGTTACGGTTGAAATTTGAAAGTAGTTGGATTTCCTTACCTTTGCCATTGGCTTACATTTTCTTACATATATTTATGGCATTGTTTTTGGGGCTATTTTGAGCTTCCTAGTTTGACAGTCAAATCCTGGATATTTTTCCTATATTATTTGGGCTGCTCGTGGGTTGTTGTCTTTGTTTTCGTTCCATTATTTGTTTTTAATTTTAATAATTATTATCCTTTGTTGACATGCAATGGAATTTCAAATTTCAAATGTTGTGACAGACAGGGTCAGCTGATTTTTCATTTCGAAAGTGCGGATCGCGAATTTTGACTTCCGGATCGCGAACTTTGAGTTCCACTCCGTCTATGTTCTTGGTAGAGACGTTCGTCGAGCCGGTAGAACCAACCTTCTGTCTGGGGTACTCGGGGGTTGTGTAACAATAATTTTTTGTGTCAGGAATTTGTCAGCATCCGGCGTTTGCGCATTTGTTGGTGGAAAGTCATATGTTCTTGTCTACAATAAGCAATAAGTAACGCCTGATTCTTGGTTTGCTATCTTCGTCTGTCTCGCTAATCTTCCTGATTTGGCCCCAGAAATGTTCATTTTTGCTGGCTGGATAGTTGCCAACTGAAAATTTTCGTGGTGGTTTTTTATTTGTGATTTTGGCTGTAGTGGAAAATTGGTCCCCAAGTAATTGATTTGGCAGTACCGGTTTCCGGTGTGTTTTTGGGTACATGTTGCTAGCGATCTAGCGAAACTCTCAACGAGAAAACAAGGCCTCCATACATCAATTGAAAAGTTAGCACTTTTCACCCTTATTTTGGAAATTTGATGGTGTCCGGATAGACGTTTGAAACTCTCAGACTTTGGAGTTAGTTTTCGTATAGTTATCTGTTGGTTTCTGGGCTGTATTTCGCGATTTCAATCGTGGCCGAGTTAAGCCATTTTTCCAACGGCAACCATTTTTGGAATCAGTACATTTGCGACACCCTTCAATCGAGGTAAGTTTTGGTGTCTATTTTTGTTGTTCCTTGTGTGTAGGGATCATCTCTACATAATTCGATTCTTTTAGGGTGTTTTTCTTGGGGACTTAATCGAGCTACGTTGTCCTATTGGATAGTTGGGTCCTGAAACGTGGTACTGGTTGGTACTTGGCTTTGTAGGCCATCAACTCCCTGGCCTTTTGAGGCTGCTAATCACTTGACTCCTGAATAGAGAACCGTGCTGGCTGACTTACAATTGAGGAATTTGGAAATTGACGATTGATTGTCAAACACCCTGGACCGAAGCTTATTGAACCCAGCTATAAGTGCTTTAATAGTTGAATTAACCTGGTCATTATTGTCTCAAGGAGTCTTGGCAATTTATGGCGGAATGTTTTGACCAATGTTTTGACTAATGTCTCATTGAAGGTTTTAATTGTTGGAGTCTAACCTGAAACTTGCATAATCAGGTGTTAGCTGACGTCACACACATAACCTCAATAACATGTTTGTCCCCCCAACGGAAGTGAGGTTAAGTGTGTGACGTCAGCTAGTGCCTAAATTAGGCACTAGCTGACAAAGAGTTGAATTGAATTTATTCACTTTAGCAAGTACATATAGATTCAAAGTTTCAAGGTTCAGTAGTTGACTTGAATTTATTGTCTTAAGCAAATAGTTAAGTTCAAAGTTTCCACGGTTCAATATCTGAACTAAATTTATTAACTTTAGTCAATATTTAGGTTCATAGTTTCCAAGGCTCAATAGGGTTAGATTATGAGCAATTTGGTAGACTTGAGTAGTTTTGAGGTTTATCGATAATGGGATTGTTAACCATTTGGTAGATTAAGCAGTAGTTTGGGTTAGTGGGACAATTCTCTTAACTGACTGAATTAAATGATTTGATGAGATTGTGGAATGTTGATTGTTTATTGATTGGAAGTAATTTTTCAGGTGATTTTGATTTCCAAGTTCATATTTTCGGTACATTGGTTGAACTTGGTGGCGCTCTGGGTATTTCCCTTTTAGGTAGAAGCTGGAGAATTGAGGAGAACCTTTCGAACCCACTCGATTGAGCTACCGGATAGGTAAGGCCATTTATTTTGGGCAATTTTAGCAATTGGTAGTTGTCCTGACATTTCTTATTTGAAATCGTAGTAGTACATTTAGAAAACATAACAAGGTTTCCTCAACTCCTTTGTGCTTGAAAGATCTGGTTATTTAATTGAAGAAAGTGATGTCAAAAACTCTCTCTTTATCCAAGAAGGAACCCAGCATTATCTCTCTATTTGCCAGTGTGATCTCCACTATTTTGACCAGCGCTGTTTCTGTTGACATCCCTGTATATTGGTCTGGGTGTAGTGGTCTGTTTGCCAAAACACCGTCTCTAATGTAACAATCCACAAGTTTTCCAGTGTCTTGAACTCAAATGATGTAAGACAAATGGGTCTTAGGGACTTCGCCGCATCCTATCCTATTTATTCAGGTTTTGGTATGAACGATACCCTAATGCGCCTCCAGGCCTTTGGTATATAGCCAAAGGCTAGGCTATACATAGTACATAGTATCCTGTTTGCAAGTTCAGTTCCTTTCTGTAACATTATGGGACAGATCCCATCTTATATTATCTTATATTATGGGTCAAAGTTGTTTATAGCCCATTGACTTTTTCATAGTTAACTACTTTCTTCGAGGTTAGCGAGTCGTTCCTGGGTGCTCTTCGAAGTCTAGGCTCATTCCATGTCCGCTGGGTCTGATCAACTATATTTGAGCCGGGAAAGTGGGTTCTTAGGAGTCCCCTAGCCGTTTGTTTCCCCGTCTTTGTGTATTCACCAAGGTTGTTCTTGAGTGATTTGATTGTTATCTCTGGGACCTTTGACAGAGTTTTTTGTAGTCTAGCACATTCTTGAGTACTTTCTATTTCTCATGGGTTTATTGAATTCTGTCTTAGTTTTTTTACTTAACTTTGCAAGGTTCTCGTTCCACCAGGGCACTTTCCTCCTGTTGTGAGTGGGCAATTTTCATCGAAGGCTGAGATGATTGAATCATTGAATTGATCCACAACCATCTCCAAGTCTTCAGTCTCTCTTATTGTCTTCCTACTAGGTGTGACTCAAAAATGGATTTTTTTACTGAAAGAGCTAGGAGAGATTTTTGGGAGCCCTGTAGGTCATTCCAAGTAATGAAGCAGAATTTTCATTAAGAGGAGTGAAAAAATATTTTTCTGAGCTCTGTAAGTTATTTTAGGTAATGGAGTAAAACTTTCCGATAATGGAGCAAAACTCAGAGAATAAAATGAGCAAATAGAAGCTTCAAAATTTTCACTGTGGTGGGGGGAAATTTTCACTGGGGGATGCTAGGAGAGATTCTTGGAAGCTCTGTAGCTCATTCCAGGTAATGCAGCACAACTCGCCGATCACGTAGCAAAATGAAGCAAAATTTGGAGAATAGAATGAGCATTCGAAAATATTGAAATTTTTAGTGGGGAACGGGGGTTAGCGTTATCTTAGGCTCTCCCCCACTCAATAGGCCACATAAGTCTCTCCACTGTATGGTGGAGCAAAA
Source organism: Ceutorhynchus assimilis (assembly GCA_917834065.1). NCBI lineage: Eukaryota > Metazoa > Arthropoda > Insecta > Coleoptera > Curculionidae > Ceutorhynchus > Ceutorhynchus assimilis. The sequence goes on from OU892281.1 coordinate 16,612,563, forward strand.
ATTATAATTAGTGGAGCAGAATGAGGTAAAATTATGGGATATATTTCATTTATAAAAATTAAGTAGGGTAACTCAACTAACCCTTCTCCGGCCCCAGTTTAGAAACATCCAGCCACGTTGGGAGCTCCTTTATCGAAGGGTTCTACCCAGATTATCCCAGTTTTCCTGTACTACTAATGCACTATTAATGAAACTTATAATTCTTTGTCGTATTCACCCTGTAAGTAAAGCCAGAGAAATATTTTCCACCCTTGCAATAGCTTTCCGATAGTCCGCGCGTCTCTTCCCTCTTCAGCCTCCGGGTTTACGTCGGGGAGTCGCAATTTTTCTCGCGATGCACGTGCCCGGAATAAGAGCGCGTCGTCAGTGTTTTGTTTCGGGCCCAGAGAAAAGATGGCCTGTCTGGATGCCCGACTTCTTTGGCCTAGGTCGATGGATTCGGATATAATTAGTTTTTCGGAACTTATAGGGCAAAGAAGAGCTTGTGAACAATATCATTATCGAGACAAGAATCGGTAATTATTCGATGGAAAGTAAATGATACTTGTTTCCACAATAGTATTTTCAAAATAAAATTTATTATATCCATGAACAATGACACAATTCTTCAGAGAAAGATGATTTCGTAATGTGACATTGGACGTACCAGTAGAGCAGGTACGTATACGAGCTTGATCTAACAATAATTTAACTTGCTCTTGACAATGCTGAAGGTAACACAATATACAAATATATGGTGCTGTCTTTCCTGGTCGATAAATTTCTTGCTGATTGTTTACAAAGAATATCTACGAGATTGTATCGCGCTTTTATTTATGAAGATGTTTGAACGCTTTATGAAATGTACTTTACTATCCGAAGTAGGTATTGCCTATAGTAAGTCAAGCCGAAAATTTACTTCATCATAGCCTTAACAAGGTTTCACATATTTACAAAAGTCCACACGAGATTTTGCGATTAACTCCAAGTCGTTTCGTTGGATAAGATCTCGAAATAAAGCACGGGCGTAATTACAAGAAAAAATATTTACGTGTAAAATTAGGCCGTTTCATCAGATTAGGATTTTTATTTCAAAATAAGGCACAGTTATACTTATACATTATAAGTACTAACTATAACAAATAGTATCTTTCAAAACGCTAAAGACCAAAAATTTTTTAACCGAGCCAATTATTGGACCTATTACTTGCCTCAGCTGGATATAAAATTATATTTTAGTCCGCAGCCATACAAAACATCAGATCAGAATTTTTGATATCAAAACGGTTTTTTCGTTTGATTTATTACCCGTGCTACCAACGGCCTGATCAGTTAAGCCTTTTACGGACAACATAATTAAATAGAAGTAATTCGAGCGACCTTCTGCGTAATTGGTAAAAATCGCCTTGCGAGTTTTGGTTCCTGCTCCTTGGGGACAACATAACTTATCACGTTAACGGATGTCCTCGATGGATATTGATAATGATTGTAATTATTCACAGTCACATTCAAATTAATTCTATGACTTTCTCGTTTCGTTTCGAAATCTTGCATTTGCCGAGGAGATCAGAATGAATTTTTGCTGCCTAGTGAAAATATTGTGAACATTTCTCTATAAAAATCCTGTATTTATCTATTAAATTGTCAACTCATAATCAAGAAATTTTTGCTCCCAAGAAATAAAAAGCCAAGATTATTATAATATATTAATAAACAAAATATACAAGTATTCACACTATTCTTTTTGGTTTTGGTTTTGTGCTGTGTAGAACATCACTTTTTGAAATGTTGCTGGTGCGTTTTTCAGTCCAAATGTTCAAAAATATCAATTATTTGTAATTTGTCATCGCAGATTTTGTTGCTTTTCCTGGCTTCATGTATTGTTAATTTTTTTTTTTTGTGTGAATATCATGATTTCGTCCCACTGTTTTTTGCCATTAAAAGAGTTATTCAAATAGAGATGGAGCTTTTAATTCAGCCAGCTCGCTAATTGCCGCGAACCTAAAATATGACCCATAAAGTAACCCTTTTAAAGTCGGCTCTCTCCTTTAAATGTTTCAAGGGATGAAGTCGTTTCTGTTAATAAGGATGATTCGGCTTATTTTCTAGATTGAGTGCACGCGGGCTTTTCTGTGCAATTAAAGCTTTTGGAGGATTAGAAAATTTCCTTCTATAATATATTTTGTAAATAACAGAAAAACTCAAAGCATCATATACATTTTAATTAAAATTACTTCAATTTTCTCATCAGTTATGAATCTAATTATTTTGTTTTTGTAAGGTTGTTGCAGTTGATTACATGAGAAAATCTTTTTAGCCTTAGTCAAGTAGTATAGCTAATGCGCGGTAATACCTAAATTTATTGATCGCCTGGAAAAATTATTGCCTGTGAGTGGCAATATTTGCATTTTGATATCAAGAAAGTTGCATGCAACAGGACTTTTAAAGGTGCTATAAATTAAATTTATTGGGTAATGGCTGTAAATTTAACGCTTGTAGGCGTTCTGGTTAATGATTATATTATAATCTACTGGGGTTTGGAACATTTTTTTTTAGCTGATAATGATTGATTGCAAAAGGGTTTGTATTTTAAACTGTGTTTGAAAAGTTTCCCCATATATGAGTTTTTTTCTATCATCATGAGTATATTGTTCTCAGTAAGGTTTCACTAGCAAATTTTCATTAGTAGCTCAAAATATACTCCCATACTATAGACATACAGACAGGACCAGACTACTAGACACATATGCTGCAATGGGACCAGTTGACTGAAACCTATTTTATTGCAGGATCATTGCAGGTAAATAAAATTCGTGCCGGATACAAGCTAATTCGTCCTATTACTCTACCTATGTGTCTAGTAGATTGATCCCGTCTGTATGTCTGTTGAACATTGTTAACCGACAGATGTCGTGACCATCGGAAAATTTCGAGAATTCAGTTGTCAGGTCTATGTGAAATTTACTTTTTTTTAGCTGCTATTATACATGTTTGATTTTCTCTATTATCATTGGAAAACTGTCTGAAGAATGACATTCTGGTTAGTGTTGGTTCACTCATCTTCAAAAAGTTCTACTTTATTTATACATATTTAATGACTACATTGAGTTTTTCGATTTGATGTAATCGTATTTTCATTTTGTTAGGTACCAGGAACTTTATTCTCGAAACAGGGAAGCAGCGTTCTCATGAGAATAACCGTTCTGTCTTCGTCGTCCATATTCATATTTCCATGACACTGACCATGACAGAGCAATCGTTCTCATGAGAATGCTGTTCGTCGGTTTCGAGAATAAAGTCCCAGGACGTGGCCCTTTGTCGGCTTTTTCCTCTTTTTCTGATGGAAAAGACATCATCTTTTGACTGAGAGGTGTAGGTTCTGGGTTGCCAGGCGGTGAAGCACATCCTCCTTCTCCTCAAGATTGGATTTCTCCTCATCTGGGTACCTATCCTTTAAACCAGGAACCAGCGTTCTCATGAGAAAGATTGCTCTGTCTTTCTCAATGATATACAAATAATATAATATGCGTAACAAAGACGAAATACTTGTTCTCATGGGAACGCTGCTCCACTGTTTCAAGAATAAGGGCCCTGGAGTGGCTTTCGTCTGCCAGCAATTCATCGTTTTAATACTGAGGAAGCTACCTTATGATTTAGATTTTGGAAAACTTTGAAAGGTCATAACTTTTTTCTATTATAGATAGAAAGCTGAAATTTTCAGCGATTTGTATCCCAGTAGAGGACTACAATCCCTGAAAATTTCAGCTCATTTGGACTTATAGTTCCAGAAATAAAATTGTGTTGAGCAATTTTTCAATTTTTCTGAGTGCCTTTTTTCATAGAGTCCGGCTCCAAATCTCAGAATAATTTAGTGTATGGAGTTTGGGGGATCCCAAAGAACCATTAAGACAAAAAAATCTCAACGAAAAAAACTTAAGATTTCATCGCTTTAAGACTGAGGTGAACCTTATGATTTAGATTTTGGAGAACTTTGAAAGGTCATAACTTTTTTTCTATTACAGAAAGAAAGCTGAGATTTTCAGCGATTCTTATTCAAGTAGAGAACTTCAATCCTTGAAAATTTCAGCTCATTTGGACTTATAGTTCCAAAAATAAAATCGGGTTAAGCAATTTGGGGTGATTTATCAAGGTTTCAATTTTTCTGAGTGTTTTTTTTAAAGAGAGTCCGGCTCCAAATCTCAGAATAATGTAGTGTATGGAGTTGGGGGGATCCCAAAGAACCATTAGGACACAAAATCTCATCAACAAAAAATTTTAAATTTCATCGTTTTAGTACTACTGAGGTAGCTACCTTATGATATAGATTTTGAAAAACTTTGAAAGGTCATAACTTTTTTTCTATTATAGAAGGAAAACTGGAATTTTCAGCGATTCTTATTCCAGTAGAGGACTACAATACCTGAAAATTTCAGATCATTTGGACTTATATTCAGATCATTTGTACTTATATGAGGTCATAATGATTGATTGCAAAGGGGTTTGTACTTAAACTGTGTTTGGAAAGTGTCCCCATAGATGAGTATTATTTTTCCATTATCATGAGTATATTGTTCTCAGTAAGGTTCCACTAGCAAATTTTCATTAGTAGCTCAGTATATGACACGTATTGCTTCCATACTATAGGCATACAGTCAGGACCAGACTACTAGAAACATAAACCGAATTTTCGCGACGAACTACTACCATAATTTTATGAACACAAATGCTTTCGCGAAAAACTCATGACGTCATATTGAACGTAGTTCGTCGGAGGTATGGACGCAGCTTCTAGCCACCGTTCAAACTTATGACGTCTCAAGACGAACTATGGTTCGTTCTTGGATGAACCAGATGAACTACATTGGTCGCGAAAATTTGGTTTTTGTTATGGCCATGGCGCCCTATTGAATGTTAATAAATTGACATGACGTCAAATAGACATTGAGCAAAAGAATTTCAACTTGACGGATTTGACAGCCATTTTTCATTAGCGGGAAATCTTCATCTGTCAATTAACAAACACCTGCTTGTTAAAAATTGACATTTTAATTTAACTTGTGGTAGTTTACATGAGAAGATCAAGGTTGTTTGAAAGAGCCTAACTCTGATAACGTCATCTGGAGTGTCTAAACATAATTCTAATCTCCATTAGACACCCCAGATGACGTCATCTGTTTCCCATTACCAGACCAAACCTATTAGCTTTAGTAACCTTGTGAGACGACAAATCAACTTTGGCATCAAGTCATAAATGGACATATATCATTTGTCAAATTTCTTCAGGATTTCATTAGGCGATTTGACGTTCTGTCAATTTATTAACATTCAATATGGCGACGTACGGGCATAACATACTTGACGACCGTAAAGGTACGTTTACATTCAATTCCAATTCAAAATTGGAATTACTTACTTGAATTAAGGTGCATTTTGAATTTGCATTGAAATTGAATGTAAACGTACCTTTACGGTCGTCAAGTTTGGTATGCCCATGACGCCATATTGAATGTAAATGAATTGACAGAACGTCAAATCGTCTACTTCGACATTGAACAGAAGAATTTCAACTTGACGAATTTGACAGTCATTGATTGTTGAATATTGGATATTAAAAAATTGACAACGTCAAATCGCCTAATGGGATCCTGAAAAAATTTGACAAATGATTGATTTGTCGTCTCACAAGGTAACTAAAGTTAATGGGTCGTCTGGTAATGGAAAACAGATGATGTCATCATAGTTAGGCAACCTACCTCTTTCAAACAACCTTGGTCTTCTCATGTAAACTACCATAAGTTAAAATGTCCATTTTTAACAAGCAGGTGTTTGTTAATTGACAGATGAAGATTTCCCGCTAATGAAAAATGGCTGTCAAATCCGTCATGTTGAAATTCTTTTGCTTAATGTCTATTTGACATTCTATCAATTTATTAACATTCAACAGGGCGCCATGGGCATAGGGTTTTCTAAAATAAATTACGAAAAAAATGATATTTCATTGTTGAAAGCTGTTAAGAGTGGTAAGTTCCCGTTTAGTCTTACTTATGACTATTGTTTTTGATTATTATTTTCAAATGTCTCCAATATTAGATCAAATACGCTAAATTTTGCTTTAATTTAGCTTCACCTGGTTCACCTTTCACTTAATTTACCTTGGTAAACGGTGAACCAGGTGAAGCTGGATTAAAGTATAATTTAGCGTATTTGATCTAATATTCGACACGATCCAGGATCATTGATCGTTTCTGCAGGCAAATAAAATTCGTGCACCGCCGAGTACAAGCTAATTTGTCTTATTAATCTACCTATGTGTCTAGTAGATTAATCCAGTCTGTATGTCTGTTGAACATTGTTGACCGACAAATGTCTTGATCGTCGAAGACTTTCAAGAATTCAGTTGTCAGGTCTATGTGAAATTTACTTTTTTTTACCAGCGAATATATATGTTTGATTTTCTCTATTATCATTAGAAAACGGTCTGAAGAATTATATTCTGGTGTGTGTTGGTTCACGTGACACTTTGTCGGCTTTTTCCTCTTTTCCTGATGGAAAAGACACCATCTTTCAGTGTTGCGAGATATACCATTCAGATGGTATTTACAACATTTTTTTTTCCATGATAGGTACCTGCAAAAATTTTGAGGATACCATTTTCCATTTTTCTACCATTTTATGATGAAAGTTACCATTTTTCTACCATTTTTTGCATATACTATTTTCTTCTTTTTCAATAATACTCTTTGTTCCTGTGATATCTCAGTTGTTTTATCGAAGGACTTTCATGTTTCCTTTTTGCTGTTATTTTTTTTTTGTTAGGTTTGTATTAAAATGCTTTGAATTGCAATAAGACTTTGTATTTTTAATTCAGGATCATACCAGCTAACCTCATGACGTCATTATTCTAACCGAATTTTTGTTTTTAAGACTAAGATGGACTCGTGGGCTAATCATAAGCTTTGTTCCAATACAGTAGGAGACCGTGCATTGTACCGTTACGATTCTGCATAAAACCAAAAATATGTGGGTAAAACCCAAAGTTCGTATACAGACACAGTGGTTTTGAAACGGTTCTTGAGACGGTTTTTGACGTGTTGGAACAAAGACCTTCAGGAATAAAAACAATAAAATATAACAATAGGCCACCTTTCCCCTTCAGAAATAAAGATACCATTTTTTATTTTCTCCATCTGGCAACACTGCTATCTTTTGACTGAGAGGTGTGGGTTCTGGGTTGCCAGGGCTGGAACTCTGTAACGGATAGAGATCGTTATCCCTATCGCTATGGCACTTGCTGTCTTTTTCTCTCTTGTCGAAATTAATAGAGAGGAGAAGTCAATAGAGATAGAGAAAATATCTCTATTCGTTACAGAGTCCCAGCCCTGGCGGTGTAGCACAACCTGCTTCTCCTCAAGATCAGATTTCTCCTCACCTGGGTACCTATTTTTGAAACCAGGAACCAGCGTTCTCATGAGAAAGATTGCTCTGTCTTTCTCAATGATATACAAATGGGAATGATTCTCATGGGAACGCTGCTCCCTCGTTTTGAAAATAAGGGCCCTGGAGTGGCTTTCGTCCGCCAGCAATTCATCGTTTTAGTACTAAGGAAGCTACCTTATGATTTAGATTTTGGAAAACTTTGACAGGTCATAACTTTTTTTCTGTTATAGAAAGAAAGCTAAAATTTTCAGCGATTCCTATACCAGTAGGGGACTACAATCCCTGAAAATTTCAGCTCAATTGGACTTATAGTTCCAAAAATAAAATCGTGTTAAGCAATTTGGGGTGATTTATCAAGCTTTCAATTTTTCTGAGTGTTTTTTTTTTAAGAGAGTCCGGCTCTCGGAATAATTTAGTGTATGGAGTTTGGGGGATCCCAAAGAACTATTAGGGCACAAAATCTCACCAACAAAAAATTTGAAATTTCATCGTTTTAGTACTACTGAGGTACCTTATGATTTAGATTTTGGAAAACTTTGAAAGGTCATAACTTTTTTTCTATTATAGAAAGAAAGCTGAAATTTTCAGTGATTTTTATTCCAGTAGAGTACTACAATCCCTGAAAATTTCAGCTCATTTTGACTTATAGTTCCAGAAATAAAATTGTGTTGATCAATTTGGGGTGATTTATCAATTTTTCAATTTTCCTTGAGTGCCCGGCTCCAAATCTCAGAATAAATCAGTGTATGGAGTTTAGGGGATCCCAAAGAACCATTAAGACAAAAAAAACTTGAAATTTCATCGTTTTAGTACTGAGGTGAACCTTATGATTTAGAATTTGGAAAACTTTGAAAGGTCATAACTTTGTTTCTATTATAGAAGGATAGCTGAAATTTTCAGCGATTCTTATTCCAATAGAGGACAACAATCTCTTCCAGAAATAAAATCGTGTTAAGCAATTTGGGATGATTTATCAATTTGTCTTTTGTTACCACCTCTAGGCTCATGCCAATTGACCCTCTGCTGAGAGCCTGTAATTTGAATATAAGCCAGACCACTTCATCCCATGAAGTTTAGGAGTTTCTTCTTTTTTCTATAAGTTTTAGAACTATATCGGTTATGCAACATTGTTTTTCTCTTTGTCATTTTTTAGTATATCCATCGCCAACCTCGTTTACTATATGTATTCCCATTAAAAATGCGTGGGTGGTACCACGCCCATGACCAATATACCAAAACCAAATCGCCTCTAACCAGCATTGAAATAATCGAGCGCAATCAGGCTACCAGTGTTGAGAATGCGAAAACGCACCGGCGGTACATAAATCCTCCAGTGCACTGGAACCTGCCGCCTCGCAATGGGTACTCGTATTTTAAAATATTGTTTATCGGTACTACTTTCAATTCCGCCTGATTATTATTTATTGGGCGTTTTGCGCGTCGCTGACTCGCTATTATTGCTCGGTGGGTTTATGTCCAACAAAAAAAAAACTATGGGCTCGATGTTTGTTCACTCTATTTGCCTGACCACTGTGCTCATAGGGTCAATATTTGTTCAAATCTCAAAATCTGGAGGCCAGTACCTGCCTGTGTTGATTTTAAACATTTTTTAATCAAATAACTACGGTCATTAGTCTTTAACGGTGTCAACTTTCACATGAGGTGATTTTGAAAATAATATCTCCCTCACAAAAGAGTCTATAATAGATGTGACATTGTCTCCTATTCAAAAAAGCTATCTCCCTCTGGCCATAGTCGAAATTAAACTTCAATAAAATTATAGGTTTTTAAGCAAATTCTCTCCCTCTTGATTAGGGTATTGTGGTCGACCAGAATTTAAGCCTTGCGCCCTGTAATTTCCGAATTTATACTTGTAATTGGCTTTTTCAACGTTTAGCTTTAGAAATATATAATCGATAGTTTTCGATTGGAATGACTCAGCCTAAAAATCTGTCTTTGGACCTAAACACAGGTATCATTGTGAGCGAATGAGACGAAAAAAAAAAATATATAATACTCGACGCGTGCTGTGCTGCGAGCCTTTAACGCCTTCGTGGCATTGTGTTTAATTTAATAATACTTTTGCTGAGTAAATGGCCTTCATTCACGTATCATTGTTCTGTTGGGTCCTATGTATTTTTCGTGGCACTGTAGGCGGGACCTTACCTTTTAGACTTCTTGTAGTAAATTATTTTTTCTATTGATATTTGTTTATTTTACAATCTCTCGTCCAAAATATTCAGTAGTTTGGGGATAATGAACCAATATCATGTAAAGAGCTTGTCCTCCAAGGATGATTGCAGCATCTTCTGATTTAAAAAAAAAAGAAATTGTTTTCCTTGGTCGCCCTTTTACAAACTATTATGAGACCCTCTTTTTTAATTTCTTTTCTTTTCTGTCGCCGCAGCTTTATATTGGAATTGTGCACCCTCCAAATACATTTTTTCTTGTCTTGTTTCGAAATGTATTTTGGCCTGCTTTTGCTAATTTTTCCACGTCAATAGGTTGATGGAAAAGGGAGCGTTTGAAAAGCCAATTATTGGGAGGAAATATGTTTTCTTATTGTAAAAATTTGATGGCGCAAATTAAAAAATAGGAAATCTCTATTGGCTGAAATTGGATTTTGACATTTTGTAACAGAATTCCCTAATCCCCACGCCACTGATCGGCTGGTCCTTGGTATTAATGTCAACCTGCTACACGGCCTGTCAACAACGAGATGTCAACGTTTATAGTGCAATAACGAAAATTTCACCAACCAATATACAGTAATCACTTTTCTCTATCGGTTCTCGTTTAATTCTTCCCGTGTACTCAACTTCCCTAAGAATTATCTTACAAATTGGCGCCCAACGTGGGGCCATGGTGAGTTTCAAAACTGGTAGAGTGATTATTGTGTGTCGATGTAGTGTGATTTTCGTGTAGTTGTTCGACGAATTCCATGGTGTTTTTCGCGCTCGTTTGATACGGGAGTCATCACCGAGAAACAGCCGAATTGGGAACAGCTGTGACGCGGTAGTTAGGTACTGCGCGAGTTATCACCGGTTTTCTATACTTTTTGTCTGAATTATCACCGAAACTTCGTCGAAATCGTTACGAAGACAAGGTGTTTTGTACATCGTTTGATTTCCTAACGTTTTTGCTGGTTTTGTGCTCGACAATATCAATCAGAACATTTTTTTGCAAATAGGCTTTCTGAAATATTGATGAAATAATTTTCATTAAACTCTCTATAAATATGATACGAGTAGACACAAAAAAATTGAAAAATTGATAGCAATTCTTGAACAATTTTGTAAAATTTCTCACGACATTAAAAAAGCCTCGTAAAAAGTCTATGAAATCCTCGATGGCATTTTATTTAAAACGTCATTTTACGGTCACTTTGCCACCCCATCCCCCAAGCCGGAGAAAGTTCAATTTAAAAAAAAAACCCTGTCAGTCGCAGTCTGGGGTCGCGTTAGGGGTATTATTTAACTGTAGTCAAGCCTAACTTAAGTGGCCCGATCTCGAACACAAGGAAAAATGCCTGCCTGTCATTTATTAAAAGAGTGTTTTAGGGGTTCTAGTTCAATACGGAGTATGTTTGCTACGCAAAAAAAAAATCGAGTGTCATTGAAATAAACTGCGCTTTTCCGGTATTAAAAGACGACGAGTTTTTTTTTTCTCAAGTCTTACAAAAACCATTAATATGCAGAAATTTCCGTAATTACCAAGCAACTAATTGCATAAATTCGCATTTCCACTCCGACGTTATCTCGTTAATATTATTTCGTAATTTAATATTGGAGATTATGTGGATTTTTTTCTTGTTTCAGATGGCAATCAATTGATTTCTGGAAGTTCTAATCTGGATCGTGCATCGTATCGTTAACCTATAATTCCGCTTTTACTATAAAATTTATTCACAAAAAAAACATCCATAATTCTTCCAAAACATTCTTTTCATTTTTACGACCATCGATAAGAACATATATTTTTTGGGTTGAATATTATATTATTGCGTTCCCTATAATATATTCATAACCGTATCTAATAAACGGTCTGGATAACTAGTTGTTGCTGAAAACCCCAACTATTTTCGTGCTGCATAATCAGGATTTTTCCTATAATCCATGGGAAATTTCATCAGAAAGATTTATGTACGTTACTTTTTCATAAATAAATCCAAAAATCCATTACTCATAACACCTTATTTTTTTTTTCTATGTAATTTGAAATATATTCTAGTTTTGTGCAGTATAAGGCAACAAGCCAGTTACGTTTATTACATTTTGCCATATTTGTAGTTTGAATTATTATGTTATTTTGTACAGTACCAAAAGTAGTTTTACTAATTCCCATACCAGGCTTAATACGGTATGTTGTTGGTTTAGTGAACCAATGTAGAAAAAATTGTAAGTTCGTGTAAAAATGTAGGTATTGTTTGTGTTTTTTTATTTATTTATAATAAGAGAAAAACCAACTATTATACTAGTGAGTGAGACATGGTTGCGGTCTGAAATTAATTATTCCCTTATTAGTATTGACAGTTACAAACTATTCAGAATAGACAGAACAAACAAAAAAGGCTGGGAAATCTGTGTATACGTTAAGGAAAAAATAATAAGTACCATAGATATCCCGAGCCAAGAATTGAGGGAGTGCAGTGTATCAATGCCACCAACCATAGATCATCAATGCCACCAACCATATATGGCTGCATATCGTCATAGGAACAGTCAAATTTGTAGTTGCCTGCATCTACCGACCACCAGGTTATGTAACTGAGGCTAAAAATAGAACTCTTATAACCAATTTAAGTACTGCTTTCATTTCGCACTTGGTACACTACATATTTGGGGATTTTAACTATCTCTGGAAATAAACTGGCTGACTCTGAGCTTGTCATCTTAATCCTCCCAAGCGTGCGACTTTTTTAATGGATACGAGGAAATAAATGCTAAATAATTAATATCTTTTGCAACTAGATAACGAAACGATCAAGCATCATTGCTGGACTTGTTTTTGGTTAGTGATTCCAAACTGGTTACCACTATTGAGGCTGAACTACCCCTGGGGTGAAACGACCATTAATAAGTGCTATTACACAGAATACCACTCCATTCAAGGCTACCCATGTTAATAGAAAAAGACAGTTTTGGCAGCAGAGCTACATCAATGTCAATGAACTCCTCCTCAACAACCTCCCAGATGACCCAGATATCGACTACCAACTCATAAATAACATTATTGAAAAAGGCATTCCTCTCAGAGCCGTGAAAAACAATCCACACAAACCCTGGTTGACTTGCCACATCTTTAAAGCTCTCAAAAAGAAAAGCTCTTTTTGGGACTGCTACACTAGAAACATAAGCACGATTCACTATGTAAGATATACGACACAAAATAACCGAGTAAAACAGCTAATTACCGAAGCTTGGAAAAAATATGAGAGTGAAATAGCAACAGCCAGTGGAAAAAAAAAACCTTTCATATGTATCAAGATCACTACATTGAAGAATCAACCACGTCTCACTGAAGAATGAGGCGGGAGACTTGCTGCACCACCCTAGCTTGGTCTCAGAAGTGTTCGCTAAGCAATTCATGGAAGTCTTCAATATAGAGCCCGACGGCAATACGCAGAAACTCACCGATAATTCATGCACAGTAAACTCTATAACCACCATCGACTTCACCTGCCAAAAGGTCCAGAATGCTATTCAATAGATACAAACCTTATTTTTCATGTCTCAACGACTGGACTACTTTGCAGGAAAGTGGTCAACCAGTAGATGTTGTATATCTTAGCTTCGAACTCTTGGAGTTTATATTGGAGATACTGGGGAGGAAATAGTTTTCAATAATCGCCATTATCTCTTTATTGTTGGAATTTAATGATTTAGTGTATTGCTGGATACGAAATGTTCACATTGTAGGCGATACCTCCGAATGGCGACATGGTTTTTGTGGACATTTTTGATTATTATGCTGACAGATTTTTTACAATTTTGATGAAAGTCGCGACTTACCTACCCTTGGATGAATTGCTGAGTTGCGTCATCGACACTCTCACTATCACTAACGAATTCTTTTTGTTGGACACGGACTCGAGAAGGCATGTTTCTCGTCCATGACTGCGGACGGACGATCAATGGCAGAAATTTATGGGCTTTCTGGAATTTGGGACTCGAATAAAAAATTCATAACAATTATTGACAGCTTTGCACAGCTATCCAAATTGATAGCAAAACTTCAGTTGAGATTGCATCACAACTAATAAGATATTTCAGTGACCATGGAATTCCACAAAGAATTACTTCTGATAACGGAACTGAATTTGAAAATGATTTATATACTTTACATAAAATCGAATTTCATTATAAGACTCCTCGAAATCCTAATTCGAATAGTCCTATTGGGAGATTACATTCTACCTTGAGAGAAAGTTTACCAAGCTAAAATTTATAAAGCCCTAATACAAATATTATTGACTTAATGGTAATTGCAATCTTGAACTATAATAACCTTTCATAGAGTCCCTTACCACAGACTCCTTTACAAGCTTGATCCCTATGGCGTTAGGGGCCCACTTCTGTCTTGGATTGGTGGCTTCTTTACTAAGCGCAGGTTTCAGGTTAGGATAGATGGCGCCTTGTCAGGCCAAAGAACTGTGAGGAATGGAGTGCCTCAGGGCTCGGTTCTTGGAGTGTTGCTGTTCTTGGTTTATATCAGCGATATGGTGACCGATATAATAATAACAGAATCTGCTTCTTCGCAGAAGATGACTGCAGAGCGATCTGAGGACTGTGGAGGTGTGGACTGGAAATGGCTAATGTCGCTGAATGTCGAAAAGTGTATACTGCTGCATATCGGTACAAACAACCCGAATACTCAATACACTCTCTTTGGAAAAGCTCTCAAAGAGGTCGACCACCAAAAGGACCTTAGAGTAGTTGTGACAAAAGATCTTAAATGGGAGAGCCACATCGCGAGAAGAGTAAAGAGAACAAACACCTTCATATATCTTGCCTTAAAAGCATTTGAGGATCACTCCTATGCAACAATTATGAAGATATGTAAAGCATATATACGACCGATGCTTGAGTTTGCTGTGAGTTCGTGGAACCTTTACTACGTTAAAGACATTGAACTGCTGGAGCGCGTACAGCGCTGTATAACACGAATACCAACCGAACTGAAGGAACTTCCGTATGAAATTCGATGCTCCAGGTTGAACCCACTCTAAGAGAACGCCGGGAAAGAGGCGACTTAATACAGACCCACAAAATCATGTTTGGATACTATAACGTCCAACTGGATATCTTCGTACCAAGAGGCGAAAGGATGCTTAGAGGACACTCCAAAAAACTCTCAAAAGAAAGATGCTCAAAGCTTGCTAGACGGAACTTTCTTCCCAACCGGGTATAGTATATTTATGGAATGCAGTCAGCCAAGATACTGTAGATGCCCCATTCTTGAACACTTCAAAAACAGACTGGATAGAGACCTTATACATGTGAATCGGGAATTTATACATCATAAAGTTTGATTGTTATGATTATAAATTGGAATTTTTTATCGGACTTTCCGCCTACTGTCAGACCAATAATAATAATAATAGGTCTGTTTGTGCAGAAATCACAATCTAGTCAGAGCGAATTTCATTGGTTGAAAACAGTCAGAAAATTAGTTTCAACCAATGAATTTCACACTGACTAGTTTGTGATTTCTGCAGAAACAGACATAATAATAATATAGGCATTCACGTACTCCCTGCAAAGCAGATACAAACCCTCAGAGAATACTTCCACAGCAAGCAAACTTCATTACACTCAGTAGTCGTGCAAGCAGATAAAGAATATACACCACTTAACCTCTCTCAATCATAACAAATACAACAATAGAGAATGGAGGAATGGAGGCTACACGGAAAACACTTGAACACCATGAACAACGAACAGATTCAAAAACAAGAATCCTATAGATGGGTACAGAAAGGACAACTCCACCCAGAAACAGAAGGCTTTATACTCGCCATACAGGATCAGGTGATAACGACCAGAAACTACCAGGAATATATATTGAAAAATACAGAGCGAAATTGCCACCAACACCAGGAAACTATTGATCACGTAGTAGCAGGATGTAAAATACTGGCAGACACGTTACACAGATGGACACAACATTGCAGTTAAAGTAATACACCAAGAATTGGCCCATAAATATGGCCTAATCACCAGACAAACACCATATTACCACTACACGCCAGACAATATACTTGAGAACAAAAGTTCCAAACTCTTCTACGACATAGATATTCGCACGGACAAAACTGTACAGCATAGCAGACCAGATCTTACTCTGATAGATAGGGTAAATCATAACACATATTTAATAGACATAGCATTACCTACAGATAAGAACATCAGCAAAAAGTACTTAGAAAAAATTGAAAAATATACGCCCTTGGCAATGGAAGTTGAAAGAATTTGGAAATAGGAAAAAGTCCACATCATACCACTTATAATGTCCGCAACAGGCATAACACATAAAGTATTCGCACTCAACATCCTAAACATCTGCAGCTTGATACATGAGTACATACAGAAAACCATAATACTAAAAGATGTAATATAACCTCAACTTTCCTCAAGTAGGTAGTAATTTCAAAGGGTAGACTTGGTACCCACCCGTCTGCCTAGGGAGAACCGGTTGAATCCAAGAAAACATTTGAATGATGACAATAATAATACACAAACCAATAATAATAATACACAGACCAAATATAATGAGAAGATAGCAAAGTATACGGAACTAGCCATAGAAGTTCAGATACTCTAGAAACAGAAAAAAGTTATAATCATACCATTCATCATCTCAACCACAGGCATCACTCCATACGTCTCTAATGCACATCTCGAGCAACTCACAACTCAGGTCTCAACCGCAACATTCACACAAACACGCAAAAGTCTGTTATTCCTAAAACCTGCAATATAGTACGCTCATTCCTCAATTCGGGCAATAGACTCTGAGAAGACTTGGTAAGAGCCCGTCATAAGAGACTACAATAATAATAATAATTGGTTTAGTGCAATTATGTACCTAGGGATTTCGCGAATTACCAAGGAGTTTGTCTCCATGGCCTGCAAAATAGTAATAATTTTGGCAACTTCGCAGAAGGCTGACAAGAATAGTACAGTTGGAGTCGCTGTAGAAGATCAACTTCTGATTCTGGTGATAGACTGAATCAATGAACTATAAACTACACGTACCATCGTCACCAAAAGTAACTGGGACAGCATCATATAAGCTCCTGTACTATTATATGAATTTTATTGTCAAATATTTGTCAACCTATAATTTGAATGCATTGAAATGAATGACAGTAGGAATTAGACCAGAAGATTATTATGCATTATTTATGTCCCAGATACTTTTGGTGACGATGGTTCATGGAATGGCCCGCCGATCTATAAATTTGCGGCAAACTAAGATGGAGAATGCGGGGGATACCTATCTCTATTTATCTTATTGACAAATTATGGAAATCTTTCTTTGTCTAAAAAATATTATATTTGAGGTTAGGAATATACCAAATCTAACAGCAATGAACTAGAGAGAGAAAGGTATCCCCCACTATGTAGCTATTTTGGACGCACTAAGAGAGATGACAAATGCCATACAAATGCCATATCCGACAACGGTCGGTGCCATTCTAGATACGTGTAGTTTATAGTTCATTGGACTGAATCATTCGACGACATCGTAGATAGTTGGTCAATTGACAAGAGCATCGAAAAAAATGAGCCTGAAGATCAATATAGAGAAAATAAAGAAGTGTCAAGTATAACACCAAGGACAGTTCGCAAGACAGAAAGACAACAGATGGAATCAATAGATCAAGAGAAAAACAAAAGATGACCTTAAAATATCATCAAGATTACACTGGATTATTATGGATGATGAAGCTTTCTTTCTACTGCTAAAAATGATCAATTATTTCAAAAATAAGATAAAAACAATGATGACTGACGTAAATATTCCTTTGCTTAACCGTCAATAATAAAAGACGATTTCCGGCACGTTGAAAGTTATTCCCGGTTAATATTTGATTTCTCATCCCCGAGCCCGGGTATACATATACAGTCAATTCCCGAGAGACAGATAAATGTCAATATGGGCCGTCAATCAGAACGTAAGTGCATTACCAGCGACGCTGATATATTTTTACGACGGCGCGGGTATAAATTCCCTTATATCGTAACGTGTCTTAATAAATTTTCCACGAAATGCAACCTACACATACACCACATCACACTCCGACTGCGGTGGGATTATGGCCTCCTAGGATATAAACTATCAGTTTAATGACTTCACTTTAAAAAAAATCTATTTAAAGTTTTCGCAAACTCATATCCCTCCTCAATAGATTTTGCGGAAAGAGACAATAAAACCGTTGAAGCAATTAAATGCCGCAATAAAGCCACTCTTGACTGCCTTACAGCATATGCTTAATCCGATCTCTGGATAAATTACCTTTTAAAACGTTTTCCCCCCCGATGCACAGTCATCGAGAAAAAAAAAATTTTAATATTGGCTTTAGTATAGGCCCATTTTAATCAGGCTTTTAAGTAGGCTACGGGGAAATAAAAATATATAGCCCCGAGGGGTGCGAGAAAGCACCCCCTGCCTAAGTTTTTCAAAACCCCCACTTTAAAGCTACGACCGAAACAATTGCTGCAATTTTCCGGTAGGTATAGAATTGGGGGCGACATAGTTTATTTAATAGATAGATTTTCTGGCTTGTACCTAAAGTCTATTCAAATCCAAGGCGAACTAAAACAAAAATTGTTAGATGCGTGATCAGTCGTTTGCAGGTGGATAGCACGGTTTTTATTGGTCGATTTTAGTTTTTGTTGATCACGTAAATAGCGCATGAACATGTTTACATTCAGTTCAGCTTGAAATTGTGTTTTCTAGAGATGATCATTTTGTTACGAAATTGCCTCGAGAGCCCGGCCGGATTCTAAAATTTCAATGGTATGCGCGTCGTGTAAACAAACGTATTTGTAGAGTACAACATCTGAGATCTGGTTCTCTTTCAGGGCCCTTCTTTCTTGAAACAGGGGAGCAATCTTCCCAGAAGAATATACGTCTGTCTCAATGATAGACAAATGATAATATAAGTAACCAAGACAAAACACTCGTTCTTCTGGAAACGCTGCTCTCCTGTTTCAAGAATAAGGACCCTGATGACTCTCAATCTTCGATTGAGAACTTGCAACTCCGAGCATGCCCAGATCAAGACAAAAACTGCTTCAGAATTGTTCAGCTAGAAAGAGTTCCTGTTAGAAGCGTTCGATTGAATGTCGATCAAGAACGGAGACCCGACTAGCTGGGAAATGAACAACTGGAAGAAAGTGACCTCGATCCAGTGGCAGCGCTTGGATGCATTGGACCCCTAAGCAAATATCACAATAAGGCCCTCCTGGGTTTTATCAATGGCAAATTGTTCAACAATTAGAAGCTGCGGAAGAAGAAATTTTGATTATTATCGAGTCTTGAGCTTTGATTGCCCTTAGAAAGTGCCCAGAGTTGCTAAAAATTCAAACTTTGACTATTACCGGCTCTTGATTGGCTCCAGGAAGGCTCTTGATCCATTGGATAATTTTTCTTGAGCCAATTAGGAGCTGCGGAAGAAGAAATTTTGATTAATATCAACTTGAAAGCTTCTATAAGGATCATTCGAATTTTTGATTATTATCGGCTCTTGAGCTTTGAATTGTGATGATATTTAGATCAAGCCATGTAAGTTGTTAAACTTGGCAACATGGCATGATCAGCTTTAGTTTTTAGGGTAGATGTTTCTTGGAGGTTATGTTAAGTTTGGTAGAGAGTTGTTCTGTTTTCAACACAAAAACATGTTTTTTTTCAATAGTGTGTAATCGTTTTCTTAATAAAACCAATTATTTGAACCTACGTCCCAAGTAGCACATAATATGGGGTAAACATCGTTTTCCAGTTGGGCCAATATTTATTCATTTCTGTTACAGTACCAATATTGGGGCAACGTTAGTTTTAACTATGTGGAAACATTATTTAAAAATAATCTTGTACCAATATTGTTTTCATAGATTAATTAACTTTTCAGTAATTTGAATATTGGCCCAAGACTTGTCAGTACAATATTGATTTATGAAATATTGGCCAAATATTACATTTTATATTATCGAAACAATGTTGTAATATAATATTAATTCAATATTGGCATTCAATTTCTTATTGATATTTAAATTCACTTCAAAAACTTTGTACACCCCATATTTATTTTCAATTTTTTCACAATATTGATATTTTTTGAAAAGCCCAATGAAGGGCCAATATTTACATACTAATTTTTACCAAGGTTAGATTTTCTGAATTGAAAATGTTGGTCCAATATAGGGTATCCAATGTGCGCACTTGGTGTGCCGACCAAAAAATAGATGGAGACTCTGTCTTCACTTTACCTGTCTTAAACTTGGTTCCGGGATGAAGCCAAAAATTGGTTGTTTTCTCTCTGCGGGACCCTGGCGGGACTTAACCGTGCTGATGATTTGTGAATATTAGAGGACTGCTGGCTTTACGTTTACTTGTTGGTGTGTCAGAATGGCAAAAAAACTTCGGGATATATATAATAATTAGGCGCTTTTTAGGTGCTAATTAGGGCCTCTAATTAAAAATTAGGTGCTCCTCTAGTTTTTGAGAAAATAAAAAAAACTAAGGAATTGCTAGGTTTATGAAAGCTAGTAGTCCCCTATAGTGAAAAATATTTTTCCGAAAATTTCTTTGGTATCAAAATTAGGTGCTTTTTAGGTGCTCCTAAATAGTCGAAGAAAAAATAGAATTAATTAATTATTAACTGGGTTACAGATTTTTTAATTTAATTATTAGGGGACTGCTGGCTTTACGTTTACTTGTTGGTGTGTCAGAATGGCAAAAAACCTTCGGGATCTATATAATAATTAGGTGCTTTTTAGGTGCTAATTAGGGCCTCTAATTAAAAATTAGGTGCTGCTCTAGTTTTTGAGAAACTCAAAAAAAAACTAAGGGATTGCTAGGTTTATGAAAGCTAGTAGTCCCCTATAGTAAAAAATATTTTTCCAAAATTTTCTTTTGTATCAGAATTAGGTGCTTTTTAGGTGCTCTTAAATAGTCGAAGAAAAAATAGAATTGATTAATTATTAACTGAGTTACAGATTTTTTTAAAATTATTGTTGTGATACAGCGAAACGGGTCCACGGATGGTCCGGCAGAGAGAAAACACTTCTTAGTCGGTCCTTATAATTGGTCCGTTACCTTAATTAAATATAATATAAAGCCAAGATTTACATACGCCTTCGGGCCAATATTGGTAATTTCAATATTGGCTCTATATTGCATAAAGTTTTCTTTTTGGGCCAACATTTGGTTACGTTATTGTACCAACGTTGGTATTTGTTTTTGGGTATATATTGATATACGTTCTTGGACAAATATTGCAGAATGTCCATCTTTTATTGGTCCAACATAGAGAATCTGACTTGGGCCAATAAATCGTAGTTATTGTCCCAATATTGGCCCAACCTGGTAGTGCTGCTTGGGGTGTATTGATATCACTCTGTAATCAAAAGTATGACATGGCGCAGTAGTATGTGAGTTAATAATCAATATTCATTTAATCAATTCCTGTTGTGGCAAAACAGTTTTGTCCCAATATCCTACTGTGGAATCTGGATTCTTCATCATAATGTTATAGAAAAGTGGAGGCTTTTAAAATGGAACAGCTGAGATTACCGGCAACTCTCTCATTTCAAGGTAATGTAGCAGAAAACTTTAGAAAATTTAAAAAAAGTTTTGAAATTTACCTGGCTGCCAGTGGAAAAGACAAAAAGCATGATGAGCTAAAGGTGGCCCTCTTAATATCGTGGGTTAGGAGGTCTTAGAGGTGTTTAATACTCTAGGTCTCGATGAAGACCAAAAGAAATCATATAGCACAGTGTTACTTGCAATAGAAAGGTTCATGAGTCCTAAAGTTAATGTGGTGTATGAAAGATTTTTGTTTTATAATAAAAAACAAGAGGAGGGTGAGACATTTGATCATTCTATAACTGATTTGAATAAGTTGGCACAAACTTGTGATTTTGGGAACTCGATGAATTCTATGATTAGAGATCGCATTGTCATTGGCATTCGAAGTAAAGAACTTCAAGAAAAGCTTTTGCATCTTGATGATGTGGACTTGAAAAAGGCATCTCAAATTTGCAAAGCAAATGAAATTGCAAAAGCTCAGTTGAAACAAGTTCTAGATGGTCGTGAAGTAAAATCTGATGCAGTTCAGAAAAAAGTACAACATAGTAGACTCCCAAATAGAGGAAATGAGGCAACAGAGGCAAACAGAGACCCAAAACATGAGGAAACAGATCAATTTGATTGTCAAAGATGTGGCAGGCGACATGGTAGAAGAAAATGTCCAGCATTTGGTCGAAGATGCAATAAATGTAAGCTTTATGGACATTTTGAAAAAATGAGTAGAAAGTCTTATGTTCCGAAGTTACAAGTAGGCAGCAGGCATAAGCAGAATTCTAGTGAAGATGATGAGTACTTTGTGGCAATGATAAGTGTGAGTGAGTTGAGCAGCATTGAAAATGTAAGTGCAGTATGTAAGAACAAAGTAAAATCTGAATGGGTTGAGCAAGTAATAGTAATAGTAGATGATTTTATAGTAGATTTTAAAGTAGATACAGGATCAAAGGTTAATGTCATTTCAGAGAAAATTTTCAATAAGGTTAAGAAAAGAGGCGAATTGAAAAAAGTTAATATTGTACTTGAAACATATAGGGGCTTTAAGATGTATCCGTTAGGGTCTGTTAACTTGAAATATAGGTACGACGATAAAAATTTCAACCTAGATTTTATTGTAATTGCAGAAAATTATGTGCCAATTTTGGGACTAGATTCTTGCTTTGACATGGGTCTATTTTCGAGATTGGACCAGTTTAACAAAAAATTTAAACTTGACTAAAGATGAAAAAAATTATATTCCAGTTTTTAAATCACCCAGGAGAGTTCCTTTAGCTATTAAAGACAAATTGAAAAATAAACTTGACGAATTGATTAATAAAAGAGTAATTGCTAAAATTGAGGGGCCTACTACTGAATGGCTTAACAACTTGGTGATGATCATAGAAAAAAATGATGGATCACTAAGATTGTTTTAAGAGCCAAGAGAATTAAATAATGCATTGGAAAAGGAATTCTATGAAATTCCAACTCTAGATGAAATAAGAGCAAAATTTAACAATAAAAATTACTTTTCTGTGCTCGATTTCAAGGATGGGTTTTATCAGGTAACTTTGGATGAGGATTCGAGCAAGCTCTGCGCATTTGGTTGTCCTTTCGGTGTCTACAGGTTCTTGAGACTTCCTTTTGGTCTTAGTGTTGCACCTGAGTTTTTTCAAAAGATTAATACTGAAAACTTTGGTGATATAGAAGGGGTAATTGTATACTTTAATGACCTGTTGATTGTTGCAAAAACATTGGAGGAGCATGATCGAATCTTGGCTAAGGTTGTTGAGAGAGCTCGCTCTTTGAATATCAAGGTTTAAAAGTAGCAAATTGCAATATCGAGTCCAGGAAGTAAAGTATTTGAGAAACATTTTTGATAAACCGGGTATGACACCGGATAATGATAAAATTCTGGCGATAATGAGCCTTGGGGAATCAAAAACGCCAAAAGAACTTCAAAGAATTCTAGGAATGATTAATTATTTAAGAAACTACATACCCAATTTATCAGAGATATCAACACCATTGAGAGAGTTACTTAAGAAAGATGTGGTATGGTTGTGGACTGCCAAACATACATTATCTCTAAATAATATTAAAAAATTGAGAAGTTCTCCACCAGTATTGACTAATTTTAATGAATCTTGACCCTCAGTTATTCAAACAGATGCAAGTAAGTCAGGTTTGGGCCGTGTGTTCCTGCAGAACAATAAACCAGTGGCTTTTGTATCGCGATCATGAACAGCAGCTTAAACGCGTTTCAGTTAAATTGAAAAAGAATTTCTAGCAGTGGTCTATGCTTGTCAAAAATTCAATAACTATATTTATGGGCATCATGTCATTCATACAGATCATAAGCTTATTGAGGCAATAATGAAAAAAGGCGTTGCCGAAGTGCAATCTCCAAGACTTCAAAGAATGAAGTTAAAACTTTTCAAATATGATGTAATTGTTCATTACAAACCTGGTCAGGAGATGCTCATAGCTGACTTGCTTTCACGTAACTATATTAGGGAGTCTGGTTTTGATCAGAATTTTTTAACTGATATTGTTCATTCAATAAATTTGTCGAATGAGCGGCAAATAGAGTTTAAGGTAGAAACATCCAAAGACGATGAGTTTAAGCTTTTAATGGAAATTTGTAATAGGGGTTGGCCATCTACATAGTATAACACAAGTTCCTGATATTATTGAAAAGTATTTTGCAAAACGAAATAATATTTACATATTGAACGATTTGATATTTTTAGATGAAAGAGTAATTGTTCCAAAATCACTTAGAAATAAAATGCTAGAACAGCTTCACGAAAATCACTATGGTGTTATTTAAACTCAGCAAAGAGCTAGGCAAATTTTATATTGGCCTCAAATTAATTCTGATATAAAGGAGCTAGTTACAAGTTGTGCTATAGATGTGCAAAGTACAGAAATAGCAATCGAAAGCAACCTTTTATTTTACGAAAATTACCAGAGTTTCCCTTTGAAATTGTTGGCAGTGATATGGAAAATGAAGGAAAGTCATATTTGGTAGTAATTGATTATTTGAGTAAATGGTTGGAGGTTGTTGAATTGCCATCTAAAACATCAAGCTCTGTTATAGAGGCTTTTAAGCAAGTATTTTCCTCTCAGGGCATTCCCAGATAGGTTGTTGAAGACAATATGCCCTTTAATTCATTTGAATGTAGAAAGTTCGCACAGGCATGGAATTTTAATATTGCTACTTCCAGTCCTAATTACCCTAGGTCTTATGGACTAGCAGAGAGGGCTGTGCAGATAGTTGAAAATATGCACAAAAAATGCAATGACCTTTATATTGCAGTTTTAGAATATCGAAATACACCTATTAGTGGTTCAGAAAAAACTCCAGACCAACTTTTTAATAGCCGTTCTCTCAGAGCTAAGCTACCAGTTATGAAAAACCTATTATACAACCTCAAACCATTGACTATGAAAGGGAGAAAGAAAAAATTGAAAATAAAAGAAAACTATATAAATACTACGATAAGCAAAGGCTCCTGATTGGCTACAGGAAAGTTTTCCAGAGAATCAAGAGCCAAAAATAGTTTGAATTTTGATTATCTTTGGCTCCTTTATCCATTTGATAATTTTTTTGGAGCAACTAAATACCGAATATCCACATTGGATGCTGTGCTATGTCTGAGATCAAAATAGAAAGATCATGCAGTCTATGCTGATTTATGGAATTTCTCAAGTGATTTTTCAATATTTTTAATTTACTAATTGACCTTTCAGCGATGGCAACTGGAAGGAATGTACTAGTTAAGTATATCCATCGATATTGGTCATTATATTTCTTAATTCTATTTTAAGTTTTTTAAAAAAAATAGTATATTATATACCTAGGTAGAGAAGTTGGGCATTATATACCGACCGCTTTTATAAAACGAGGTTTATAATGCGTAAGGTATATAATGACTTTCTCTGCTGGAGAATATATAGAATTTTTTTTACTAAGTACTGCTAGTAGAAAATAAGAAATAGATTTGAAATCTGTACTTAAATTATTTTTTCTTGTCGAAAGTGCTGTCCTCTATCAACAGGCTATGGTAATTTTCTATGATGTACATACAGGAACATATGTTTTTTTAATTTTTAAATTGACGGTTTGAAATTGAAATTAAACCAATAGAAACCTGATACGTCATGAAAATATCCTTGCGTCATGACGTCATTTTCATTATTGACCTAGGTTTTTTTTTTTCATTATTTTCATTATTAAGCTAGGGAGAGAAATTCAATATTTTCCCAGAAAAATAGATTAAATAATGACTAGGTACTTCACAGTTTAGTGGTAGAAAAAAAATATTTGTACTATTCGTCTAATATCCATGACGTCAATCCAAGTTAAGAAGAGCCATGCATACTTGGAGGGTAGATCTAGGAAGTCAGGAAGGCCGAGCGGTTTAAGGCGCTGCGATCCGGTCGTAGTTTACTTAGACAAGCATAGAGATGTTACGCAAAATAAGAGATTGAATCATTATAGATCTGAGTGGAGATATAGACGAAGAATAGGAGGTGCTGCGTCTTGGTAGAGTCAGATCAGGACGATCTGATTTGAGAGGGAGGAAGTGTTACGGAATTGCCTCGAGAGCCCGGCCAGATTCTAAGAATTCAATTGTATGTGCAACACAAGTTGTAATTCTTTGTGAAGGGAGCTTTAAGTAAACCTATAATCCGTGACAACATTATACTCTTCTATACAGGCCAAAAATTCATATTGTACATTACTTTTGGTTGTTGGCAGAAGATAATTTAATACATTGGTTTCAACTAAATTTGCATCAGTAGGAGGAAATTTAACTCCAGAAATCGAATGCAATTTTTCGAAAGTCAAAGTTTTTTATCTTTTTACAATTCTTGTCAAAAAAATTCCTGATGAAAAGACGTCTATTTAAATCACCCAGAGTACGGTTTCATCTGGTGGTCTCGAGAGTCAAGTCAAGTCCACGTCCCACGCGGATCTTAATCTGCCCTCGGACCCGACATGGTTGTTCAGTGAACACTCATGTTCTCGCACTCCAGATATCTCTTCGGTAAAAATGGCCGCCTAATGGGAATTTATGCACGCTGGCTCTTCGGTCGCTTCTTACATCTTAATGCTCTTAAAACACACTAATTGACAATTAAGCTCGGGCTGAGGCTGTTTGTTTTAGATCGCCACTGCATAGCCCGAGGACGGACATTATAATGTACTATTTTTAATTCTGTGAAGCTATTCAGAGGTTGGGTTAAATGTACTCTAAATCCACCCCTTTATGGGGACAATCGTTCCAACTACACGCCGCCTAATTGAAGTTTGAGGTACATAAACGCAGGATATTGTTTTAAAGCACGTGTGCCAAATTAGCTTCACAGTGCGACACATGTGACTGCTTCAGGGTGTATTTTGGAATTTGAAGGGATTGACTTAATGGGCTGTTGGCATATAAAACAATAATAATTGTTGGTCTGAATCGAATGAAATCAGAAATAAATTTGACGGGTTAAGATCCGTATAATCTACAAAAATTACCCTTTGCAAGAGTTACTTCCAGAATATTAAACGGCTAATCCGGCACGTGACAACAATTAAAGTCCAAATACCGCAAAACAACAGTTTTAATTATCAAAACTCTTCTCAGGCTTCGTGAGTTAATGGTCCTGAACGGAATTGCGCCCTAATACGCCATCTTTGGGACTCGAAACAACTATTCATTCTAATTCTTATTAGAGGCAAAGGCGAATTTACGGATTATTATTGGAGGGCGACACCATGCAAAAACATTTCTATACCAGCCTGTATAAAAAAACCACAATTGCAGTCTCCAATTAAAACAGTTTTGGAAATATTAAACATCCAAGGCATTTTTTTAGTTAGTTATATGATACCGCTCCAGTTCCGAGCGCGCGGGATTTACGGGATCTTCCCAGGATTTTATGGCTGCATCTTTTAGCTACCCGGATTTCGGATTCGAATTGCTCGCTTGCTTCTTCCGCGGGCTAATGTGCCCGATGTGTTTCTTATCTCAGTCGCTGTTTATGGCCCTTTGTGTACCGAGGGTAAGTTTCTCTGTTAAGTTTCCTGCGATGCCGTTTCGGCTACGACGTCATTTTTCTCATTTATTTTCTCAAATTGACTTCCGGGATTGAGCTCCGGCAGCGGTATCAGAAAGAGATCGATAGAGTCGATAGTCTGAATTTTGCGGATTTAATAGGTTTTATGTACGGTTGAGCTCTATATAATGTCATCGTAAACTTGTCGGTTACCAGAAAAATTTCTAGTTCCTATATTACCAAGAAGTAGGAGATAGATTTCTCAAAATTTAGAAAAAATGTTTGTCTCTGTCAGTGTAACTGTTAAAAAATTACTAATTCTAATGTTGTATATTTAAAATTATTAGTTCCTAAAGGTTGAGTCCAAGAAGACAAAATTTCCAGAAACCAACATCGACATTGAACCGAGGGGCTTCACTGTGAAAATCTTCCGTCTTCCGTCCATGGAGATCCGTATATAGATCTGTGGAAATCCATGGATATCCGTGGAGATATATGGATATCTGGGAGATATGAGTAGAGATTCACTTCAGATTCATGGATACGTGGAGATCCAAAAACTTCGGCTGTCAGTCGTGTAGAATCAGAAAAGCGAAATTGCGTACGTATATATATATATATGACACGAGGAGGTCCGGAGGATATACCTGGATATCCAAGAATATCCATGGAGAGATATGGAATTACAAGAAAAACTCCACAAATGGAGATTTCCTGTCCTAAAGAATCGCAAGTGACTACCCCCTCCCTTCCAAAAAAAGTATATACAATGTTCACATAAAATACACCATCCAGTTATAATTCAATTAAGTTCGTCAGTGTCGTCCTGAAAGACCGCAACAAAGCATTTTATTAAACAGGAAGCCATGGGAAGAGCTTTTTAATATTTCAATCGAGATATTGTGGCGATATCAGCTCGCCCCGAAGTGATTTTTAATTTGGAACCGAGGGGAACAATGCCCCCTTTTTGACTTCGTGCCACATTAAGCTCAAAGTTTTTTTTTTTTTTTGTGACGGACGTGTCTCAGAGAAGGGGATTTGCGTCAGCGAGTAACCATTATGATATTATTTTCAGTATTGAAGAAAACGAGTGTATTGTTTTTAATTAAAATAATAAATTGGTCATTTTGATCCTCGAAGCCCCAAAAACCGCAAACAAAACATAAAACGCACAATGGCCGGACGTCGTTCGTAGGATGAGCTCGTCCCCTCGATATTGTGGCTGGGGGGGCGCGACCCAAAAATTTAATAATTCAAAAATTAATCCACCGCAGTCATAACAAACCCCCGTAACCACTTTATGTTATCGCGATGCATCAGGACCTTTTCCTAACTGTCTTTTTGCCATGGGAGAGTATAATCCTGCCACGTGGCTTGCTGTTTTTTTGTCGTGGGGGTTAAAATTATGCAGTATATATTTTTCTGTGACAGTTAATTGGTCGTGTCGGTTTATAGAGTCTCGGCGGAGTTTACCTAAAGCAGCACAATTACAATAGCAATCACACTAAATAGCGTAAAACAGCTGAGTTAGCCAAGAAGAAGCAGCAATTTTCCGTTTCTAATCCCGCAGTCACGATCCGAGCCGGCTCGTTAAGCAACGAAATCAGCCTGCAGGAGAAGAGGAGGATGATGATGGAAATGATGGAAAATACGCGACGGTAATAATTGCTACCTTCTCGCAGAATATTTTGTGTTCTTGATAGAATATTATTCGTTAATTAATTTAAATTTGTTGCCACTGTTAGGCTACATAATATGATATTTTCTTGTCTATCGACTACCTGACTGATCAAATAGTGCTTATCCAAAAAGTTAGAAATAGTTGTGTAAAAGTATAATAGGTATTTGTCCAAGGCCGAGTTCATTTATCCATGTTTCTTTAAAGCTTCTTTCTCCCCTCCCTTATTTTCTCATGGTTTCTAAGAAAAGCTTTGCTGTCTCTCTTTATAAATCTTTGGCGCGTTGGCTTTCAAACGCTCACAAAAAGACCTACTTCTTGGCCTAATGACGTAAATAACTATTTTTTGCAGTTTCTTCGTGTTTTCAAAGTTCTGCGTTTACTTTCTCTCTGTAGATATTTTGGTTAGGTTCTCTTTTAAATTGTTCATATCTAGCTTAAGTTGGTTCTGTCTCACGAGTGTTGCCGTTTATTCTGTTACTTTTGTAAGATAGAAATATGTCTTGTGTTCAGGTATGTAAATATTGTAAATCGACCTTTAATAGTTAATGACATGGGTGACAGTTACGAGGGAAATTCGGTTATGTTATTATGAAAAATTAGAGATTAAAGAAATCTATGTAATAATATATAAAAATCAATGTTTGTTTGTTTGTGCCTTATGCGCTCCTACACCACTTATCCGATTACGATGAAACTTTGGTAGGTTGTTATGGCCATCCCAAGGAAGGTTTGTGAATAGATTAAGCATCTCGGAAGAAGAAATTACATTACATAACAACATAACCCAACTTTTTTTTGACAACATGAAACAAGGTTGTCACATTTCATATAGTCAGGCTTGCGCATTCAACCCACGTAACTTTATTATTTTTTGAATTCGAGTACAGCTGGACCGATCTTGAATTTAATACCACATATCTCCATATAAGTAAGCCGAATTCGATTGACCTAGATTAGATCGATTTGGGTTCAATTTAAGTGAACTTTTTCTGATCTAGATCATTTTTTTGTTGATGAGGATGCACTGAGCCAACCACAATCGAACACAGTGTAGTTCACTTAAATTGAACTAGATCGATATAATCCGGTCAAACGAATTCGGCTATAGAGGGTAGTGATATAGGTTATTTTTTATCCCGAAAAAAAAGTTCAGTTGCGCGAAACTCTGATACACTGGAACGCCTATAAACAGCCCGGGGCGCTCTAGAGCAGCTTTGAAGTGCTTAAAATGCGTCACTGAACTCACTGGCAAGCGACTCAGGGCTGGGACCACGACAAGTAGAATTCTACTAAAATTCTACTTTTATGACGTCAGGTTGCCTAGCAACCGTCATCATCGCCTGTACTGTAAGCGATAAATAGGCTTTGGGTGACGTCATGAAAATAGAATTTTATTGGTCATGATCCCAACCCTGGTATCGGATTTAAAAAAAAAACTTTTAGAAAATCAACAAAAAAATGTGAAAAAAAGTGTATTATGTATTTCAAAATGTTTTTTCACGCTGGCAACGCAGCGGATTAGGTAGTAACTGATAAACAAAGTGTCTGTAGTAAATTATTACTATTTTGTGTTTTATTTGCATAATAGATTCAAGTATAACATGACATGGCCCTGCGGAAATAATAGTACATTATATACCTAGATAGAGAAGTTGGTCATTATATACCGAGCGCTTTTATAGACCGAGTTTTTGATGCGTAAGGTATATAATGACTTTCTCTACCGAGGAATATATAGCCAAAATGTGTGGAATGTACAGGGTGGTCATTTTATCTTGATAACATTTCAAATTGTCATAATTTCTTTATTTTTGAAGTTATTTGAATAAATAAAAAAACATACTGTAGGGTTGGTTTCCAAGTTTTAGATAGGTTGAACAAAAAACAAACGACTAATATATTTTGACAGTTATGCACACAAATAGTATTTTTTTGAATGGAACACCCAGTAAATTTTCAAATGGTTTGTTAATATGTTTCATTCATATGATTGCAATATATACAATACAATACACTTGAATACAATTTACTCTTTAGTTACATGCAGAAATGTTTTATTTATTCTAATAGAAAATTCTGTCTACCTACCTACCTTTGCAGGTAATCTGTGTAGGTAGTCAATATTTCCAGTTAGAATAAATGAAACATTTCTGCATTTAAATATGAAGAAAACTGCAATTAAGTATATTGTATTGAATATATTGCAATCAGAATGAAACATATTATCAAATAAACTAAAAATGTACTGGGTGTTCCATTTAATAAAATGCTATTTGTGCGCATGACTGTCAAAATATATTACTCTTTTGTTTTTTGTCCATCCTATTTAAAACTTGGAAATCAACCCTACAGTATGTTTTTTTATTTTTTGAAATAAATTTAGAAATAAAAAAAATATGACAGTTTAAAATGTTATCAAGAAAAAATGACCACACTGTACAAGAAAGTACATGAAGTAAATGACCAGGAGAGCCACAATCAAGAAAGTGGGAAAAATGGCGAGGATAATTTTTTTGTTAGCTTAGTTAACATTGAAACTAGTGATGCTTGTGCTGTAAGCCAGAAATGGTTGCATACATTAAACTCTAATGGTCAACATGTGCAGTTTAAACTAGATACAGGCGCACAGGTAAATATCATAGATAAAAATACTTTACAAAGACTGGAAACAGTAGTAAAACTTAGCCCAATGAAGCTTAGGAACTACGGTGGCAGTAATATTCCTCTTATTGGTCAGACTAGCCTTGAATGTTTCACAAATAAGGGCCCCGAGTGTATTGAATTCCAAGTGATTGATTTTAATGCTCCCTGTGTATTAGGGTTACCAACAATTGAAAGGTTGCATATTTTAAAGAAAATATACTCAGTTCATTGCCAAGATGATTTGTCCAAATTAATTAAAATTTATGATGGTTTGTTTCCTGATATAGGTGGGCTGGAGCATGTTTCAAAATAAAATTGAAGGAAAACGCTGTACCAGTTGCCGAGACATCCAGAAAAATACTCATTAACCAAAGATACTTTCGAAGGACTTCTGGAAAAAGCATGTCCGGAAAAAATCTTTGATATACCGTCCTATTTTGTCCAGTTTCCTACAGGTAGTGTTGTTAAAAGAAACCGATTTAATCTGTATAGAGCATCAAAAAACACTAAATTTCAAAATGATGATAATAAATATGATTTTGTTGTTAAAAATAATTGTAATGATAAAAAAAAATTATAAACTGAAAGCTTGATTGATTGTTCCAACTTGTCAATGACAAATCCTGTTTCAAGATTTGGCCGCATATGACAGTTCTGTATTGGTGCGTAGAAATGGGTGAACTTCCAGTAAAACAGAAAACACAAGAAACCGTTTCTGAAGCTTTGATATACTGTGATGGTAATTACATTTTTGGCAGCATAACATGGAATAGGTAATCTCTTGATCTTCAGCTGAGAAAATCAAGCAAAAACAACGCCATTTCTCATCTATCCTGTTAGATCAATGTAACCAAACTTGATTCGATACGTTGATATCCAAAAAAAATCTGCATCTCTAATTAATATAATCATCAAACATAAAATTAAATTAAACCCAGTAATTAAGTGGCACTCATTAGGTAGTTAAAATTTTAAAATCAATCATCGCATATAGACAGATACAGCATTTAACGGTGAATGAAACTGGTGGCGTCTGAATGGAACCACAAAGTCGCATGTAAGAATTAGAATTATAAATTTCATCTGTTGAGCTGCAAGAGAGGGCATCATGAATATTTATTGCTTAATATATTTTACGTTCTTGGGTGATGATGATGATTGTCTGGTGCTAGCTATAGGCTAGGAATTCGCCACGGTATCCATCCATAAAACGCGGAAATATTTTACAATAATAAAATTTTATGTCGAGGCAGTTAATTTAGTATACCATACCATGGGTATTTAATGCCTATGCGTCGTTTTTTTTCCAATAATATAAATTGCCTCGTTGATGGGTAAAATGGCACTGTCGTCTCTGAATCCATGTAATATGTAAAAAATTATTAATTTTCCCGATTTGGTATGGCTCTTAATGGCACCTAGTAAAGCTCTATACTTTCATCCAAAAGTACACTTATATTTCTTGGAAAGCCTATTAAAATAAGTTCTCTTTTGATAAATGGCTTTGTCACGTATGTAATTTGTTGCATTGCAAATCTAATTAGAATCTTGACAACGATTTTTCTTTTGAATCTGTCCGAAAAATAAATGACTACACAGTACAAGAATCTTAACTGAAACCAACTCGGAATGGCGGTATTTTGTACTCAAGCCCCGGACGATGATATTTTCAGCAACCTCAGAGTGCCACTCCGTTTATAAATAATAATTGTCAACCGTCACATTAACATTAACGGTAGCCCGAAACTTATTTCTCTCCTCGTATCTGATCGGTTCGGTACTCTCGTTCCTTTTTTTCCTAATTAACTTAGTATTCCCGGGTACTATCAGCACCGATATCGGGTGACGGATGAACGGAACACGCGGTCGCCATTAAGCGCCGGCCTGCGACACGATCTCTCGGTACCCGGGACACTTAGCGGGAATCGCGGGACCCTAATGGCTTATTCACGTATAGACCAATTAGACGAGTCCATTTAGAGGATGCGTGGACGAAGAAAGTGGGCGCGATATAGGCTCTGTCTTTTGTAATTAAGAAAACATCTTTTTGAAAAGTACTATGTGCATTATATTGGACTCGAAAAGTGCATTTGGTTTAATCGATGTTTGGTTGAAATTCATGGAAATCAACCGGTTGCTAATTTGGAGACAAATCACCAAACAGCTTCTCAAGGCCTTACTGGGTAGGATCAGAAACTTTGATAGAATCTACTGTTGTTAAAAATTGAAAATGAGAAGGACTAAGTAACAATCTCGACTTTATCCTTGGTAGTTGCCAATAAAAATATCCTTGCGCTATATGCTCAAAATGATAAACTGTCATGTCGGTTGAAAATGAATACTATGATTGAAAAGAATGAATTGGGTTCTCCTCGATAAGTAGCTATCTATATGTATAATCTCTCTAGCAAGATCTCTAGGATGAGTCTCATTCGACAGCGTATAGATGGCAATGTTCATTATCGAATAATAATAATCTGACTCTTTGGATAACATCTGAATGAATTGATGGTCGACAATTGATAAAGATTTTTCCAAAATTGAATCCTAATCCTAGGCGACCATTCAGCTTCCTCAAAGATTCACGTGAAATGTGAAACTGGAATAACAACTTCTACACAGAGGTTAATTCTGGTTGATCTGTTGTACTAGGTTTTCATGATTATTCATTCGTCTACAAGGATTCTTAGGACTTTTTGGACAACGAAAATTATAAATCTTCACTTTTTTTTGCTGTTAGGAAAATCCACCTGAGAGATGAAGTCAAAGTCTCTGTGAATTTGGATAGCCAAATTTAAAAGCAGAACAGGCACTTCCAAAACATCCAAAAGATTAAAAATAGCCCACCATCCAAGTCCCTTTTTTGTTTTTTGAAATCTAACCTCTAAATTACCTCCACGCCATGATTGGAAGTGCTTTTAATAATAGTGGCGGGTTTTTTTCAACTTACCAAAGGTGATAAGGGGCGTCAGAATTCATTATCCGGTAGCCGGTTCGTATTAAAATCGCAAATTGGTTTAATATTAATTAAATTAATGTATAGAACAGTGAAGTAGTTTAATTAAATTTAACTATTATTATATAGGCATTTGATTATTAAAGTATATACTTAATAGTGATTGTTAATGGTACTGCAGGTACCATACAATACATTAAAGAAAATTTGAACCAAAAAAGTCAATTAAGTCTTCTTTTTTGTTTTCGTGCCATTTAACGGTGAACCCGGCTTAATTACACACACCTAAATGTCCTCGTCCGCCCGATTATCTGAACATCTGAATGCTTTTATAAAATTTTCGGTAATTTAACGTTACGTATATTATAATGTCTCGCATTTTCGGAACCACACATCGCGATAAACCATCAAAGCGTCTTAATTGCCCTTTCCGAAACAATGCATCATAGAACACACGGACTAATTAAAAAAGAAACTTGTTCGTTTCGGTGGTTCCCATTATAGTTTCTTGTGACGTAATATCTCATGGTTTATGTTCCGTAAATTGATATAATATATAGAAAATCTCATGCGTTTATAAGTGAAATGTATCATTTCTTATCTTGACAAGATGTTTCTTTATGGAACGCTTCGTTCTATTGTATTTTGCCAAATTTTTTTTCTGTGGTCATTAAGGCTGAAAATTAACCATATAAAATTACTTATTGGGAAGTTGTAATTCTGAACAATAAAAGTCAGGTGTTCTTCAGTGCCATTAGTTTTCCCTTATCTCGCATCTTCACGGACTAACTTCCGGTCGTACTTCCTATCAACGTCACATCTAAATGGGCACTATTCGGTACTTAATTCAAGGTGCACACTTGCGTTACCCGCGCTAATAAATCAATCTAACTGTAGAACCGGTGACAAGAACCCTAATTTTTCAACTAATATTTAAGTTAATAATTATAGGGCTTTTGTTAAAATGCTTTTGGAAGATCAAATTGATATCTTGACGAGGGGATTTGGTTGTATTATGTATCAGGTAGTACTTGAGGGCTATAACAATGAGTCCAAAATTTTTATATCATTTTTCACCACCGATAAGCCTTTGCCTTGCTGCGCATGTTAGAACGAAGATCAATAATAATTGAAAGATGAGGACCCCTTGTAGTGTGGTCAAATGAGGGAAATGTGGAAAAATTCAAATTATTTCCAGCGGGAAAAAACGCGCTGGTATTTATCGTGACGTCATTCAGTATCATCTGTCAGCGTCTGTCAGCAACCGTCCATCATACCGTGAATTCGTCTTGAAACACTGAGCGCTCAGAGCATTTCCCGTCTTTTTTCCTTATGACTAGAAGAACAGGGATAAAAGAACAAAGCAGCAGCTCCGAGCGTTTACTCGAGCTCTACATAATAAATACCCGTTAGCTGTGTTTATCCACGTTTTTCTATAATTTTTTAAAATTTTATCATTAATTAGAACTGGTTTAC
This sequence comes from Ceutorhynchus assimilis, assembly GCA_917834065.1. Taxonomy (NCBI): domain Eukaryota; kingdom Metazoa; phylum Arthropoda; class Insecta; order Coleoptera; family Curculionidae; genus Ceutorhynchus; species Ceutorhynchus assimilis. The sequence continues at coordinate 16,648,580 of OU892281.1, forward strand.
TTAGCTTAAATTTGATGATTAGCTCAGCATTATATAAATAAAACGATATACCTATTAATTATGACGGAAGAAGGAAATTTCAAAGGCCAATCCGACAATATGTAATTTGTGATATGTTTATGGTAATAAAATTAAGGAGGGTCGACTGGGGTAATTGTGAATAGGGGTTTTTGGAAATGACAACATAAAAATTAAAAAGCAGGAAATATAATGTAGTTTGGCAACATGGACAGGTAGTTAACAATTTTTTCAAGTTGTTGACAGGTTTTCTAGCGTCTGGCAATACGTTAGCATCCACGATAGTGTCAGGCATGTGGTGCAGTTTTAAGTAAAAATCGAGGTAAAAACCATTTTTGTTGAATTTTGTTATATACCAGGAATTCACAATTTTAAGGTAAGTTTAAGGCCGCGACAACGATGAGAATGCAGTGCTCTGATTCGTTGATTTTTCGAAACTTGTTTTAAGGTCTTTAAAAAAACGGCACATCAGAATTGGCTCACATTTGGCATAAACATTATTTAATCGATTATCTACAATTCCTTATTTTAGTTTTCCGATATTCTGCTTTTTTTTAAATTTAAAAATCATGTTTGCAACCACCAAAACTACTAAATGTGTTGGTGGTTGCATATTTGCATGTTTATCAAGCTTGGATCCGTGAAAAACATATTTTATTGATAATAACGATAATTGAACTTCGTTGACCAGTCAGAAACAACTACTCCGAGGGCAAATACCCCTACCGGCGTTGAACTGCACTGATTGGTCTGAGCTTTCGTTGACAATGAAAATTGTACCTGAAAAAATCTTTCAAACAACCACGATAATGTTTATGCCGAAGGATTTTGGAAATTATTGCGGATTTTTTGTGACGACCTTAAAACGAATTTTGAAGGTAAAAACAGTTCAAACAATTTCAAGTAGATGGCGCCACGGCAAAAAAGCTACATTGGGAGCATCATAATTGTATATTTGTCTTTTTCTTTCAGTAAGTGTTTCACCGACAAACAGATTTTGTTTTGGACAAAAAATGAAATATTGAACCGTATGTGTAGAGTGGCGCAGTCGTCATTTTCAAAAACTAAATTTGAACATGGCGGCCATTAACGCGGCCTTAACTAATTATTTATTGTGAAACTTCTAAAGTATAATTGATTGTTTGTATTCTGTAAGACAAATGCTGAATCTGTTCCTTTTTTTAGTAGCCATTTTGTATTTACCTTTATCCCACGAAAAAAATTCACCGGGGCAATACTAAATTTGATTTTGGGGTTCAGGTAAATAGTTGTTAAATATTTGATTTAGTGCTGAGATGCTTTTCTCTTTTAGAAATGCCTCGAAACTATAAAAGAACGCGAGAAAACCCTTCCTATACCTCAGAAGACTTGTTAAGCGCAGTTCATGATATTCTGAAAAGTAGAAGAACATATGTTGAGGTGCAGGAGTATTATGGGATACCTGCATCTGTAGTTTTCAATAGAATTAAAGGACGAAAAAATTCAATTGATAAGTTGGTTTCAGGATGTCCTATAGCTCTTTCAGAAAAGGTGGAATTTGATATTGAGAACTGTTTGAAGGCAAGAGCTCGTATGGGGTTTCCATGTGACAAAGATGATGTGAAATTGATAGTGAATATGTTAAATCGAAAAGACTCAAAACACCTTTTAAAAATGACTTACCAGGAGACGATTGGTACTACTCATTTAGGAAGCGACATCCTTCTTTATCCTGCAAGAAACCAGAACTGCTCGAAAAAGTAGAAAGTGTGCAAGGGATCCATTTGTAATTTATGACTTCTATGAAGAACTTGCAAATATTTTTCAAGAAAATGGATTAAATGATAAACCTCAATTTGTCTTTAATTGTGACGGAAGTGGCTTTAGAACTGATCCTTGCCAGTTAAAAGCAATTGGTGAAAAGGGCGTTGGTCTAAGCAGAGTCCCAGGAGGTTCAGGACGAAATTCTATCACTTTACTGGCTGCCGTTTCAGCTGATGGAAATTTTCTACCTCCTCTCATAATATTTAAAGGTGTTACTGTTCAACCTCGCTGGGTATCGGATGATGTGTACTTGGGAACCAGATTTGCATGTTCTACCAATGGTTGGATGGAGAGAGAACCACAATTTTATTTCTGGTTTGTGGACGTTTCTATTGAACATGTAAATAGCGTAAGATCGACTTATGAACTACCAAATCAAACTAGTGTTTTATTATTTGATGGACATGCCAGTAACATTAGCCTCAGAATAATTGAGAAAGCTATAGAAAATAACATTAATTTGGTTAAATTTCCCAGTTATTTCAATGACAGGCTCCAACCTCTTGATAAATGCGTTTTTAGGCCAGTGAAGAAAATGTGGGAAAGACTGCTTGTCGACTACCATTAGGCAACAGTTGATAATAGAAAAAGTCTTCGTATGTTAAAAAAAGATTTTGGTGTCTCAATAGGGCGGTTGTGGAAAGAGGAAATGAAACCTTTAAACATTATTAGAGGATTTCAAACATCATGAAATTTTCCTGTTGATAAGAGTAGGTTCCCAGAAAATGAGTTCAATCCTATGGTGTTCTCACGCTACAAAAAACTATTAGTATCAGAACAAATAATGTTATTCAGGACAAACACCCATCAAATTCACACTATCTTGCACCAGATCCCTCATCATCAAGCTCATCCAATCTTGCACCAGGTCCATCAACATCAAGCTCATCCAATCTTGCACCAGGTCCATCATCATCAAGCTCATTCAATCTTACACCAGCGTCATCATCATCAAGCTTGTCTTGTCTTGCACCAAGTCCGTCATTATCCAGCATATTGCCTCCCATAAACCCATCCACAAATGAAAATGGACCGAGTATTTTTGAGACACAAGAGCAACTGTTAAAATCTCCTGAAAAGCAAGTGATGCAAGAAGCCAAGTTGCGTTCTTCCTGCCCAGACACAAATCAAAACTGTCATGGCACCTCTGAGATACAAGAGCAAGAGTTTCATGAAATTCCTGAAAAGGCAATGGACCTTTCTCATGCAATAAACAACAAAGATAGTTCATCAAGATTTCTGCAATAAAGAGAGAGACACATATAATGATGCGCGATACCTATGTGGAATGACTTTGATTGGTTTCACTTGTCAAATTGTGCAATTTCGGTTATGTTTCTATTTTTGTTTATTTTTCAGCACAGATTGCTTACTCAATGGTATTCTTCAAATTATAATTGTTCTAGTGGATAATTACTTGTTGTTATTATCATTAGTCGTCAGCTGTTGTCATTTTCCTCTGATTATATTGGTCACGTTCACCAGATACAAACGTTGGTAAACGCTTTGCGATTGTTCTGCTGAACGCTACGTTGAATTTGTGTTGAAACCAAACATGTTTTATAAACGGTCGTCATTTTTGCAACCATAATTTAGGAGTGTTTAAAATTTCCAACACTTTGTGTTTTGTGTGGTGACATGATATTCAGAGGGTGACGTTCTATCATTGAGAAGTTGAATCGTTCAACAGAACTAAGAGTTTATCCGATGTATTCTCTGGGTCTTTGTAAACTGTTCACAACCCGTTTTGGTTCTGGTGAACGTAGCCATTGTTGTGTGCAATTTTTGCTACGTAAAAATTTTATCGATTAATTTTTGTCGTTTGTCGTTATTCTGACTCATCTCTAATCCTTACCTTTAGGACAGCTAATTAATTTTATGTGGTGCTTATTTCTTTTCACGTTTGGTGGTTGGAGAAATAAGGTCTTTCTGAAGAGTTAAATTTCGTTTTCGCCTTTAAGGGATTTCGACCTTATATGCTCAATTTTATTGAATTTATAGTACATTGAGTTGCCTTACGTTGTCTTACGTTTTCGTAAAGTACTATAAAACTCGCCGATTTTTTCGGATTGTTACAACCATCCATGTGGTAAGTTTTGCTTTGCACGTTTTTTTCCCACAGTGGATTCTGACCTTTTCTATTTAATCATTAGTGAAAAGCTGCCCTAAGGAGTAGAGTAAAGACTACCTCACTCACTCCAGGATTTCGAATCCAGACCTCGATCCAGATTAATCCAGAGTATTTTTGAGGCAAATAACACCCATTCTAACAGGTGAGACATAACCTAATAACGACAGATTTTCTTTGCAAACTTGAGCCACATTTTCTTTCCTTTCGAACATATGTAATCCTGCTTTTATACACAAATTATTTAAATATTTTTCAAGAGCTTTAGTTTTACCTGTAAATTAACTATTAATGATTAACTAAGTTCCATTAAAGTTACAATTATTTTCTTGTGGCTCATTTCAAACTGCCTAGCCTTCGCTAAGGTTTAGTTACAAATACATTAATGGCTATACTATTGAATAAACGCTGTAGTCATAAACAATTTAATTGAGTGTGAAAATCGAAAATGTTATTGTAGTTCAATAACCAAATGAATAGATAAAATGTGAAAAATTTAAAAGTGTGAAATCGAGAAATATGGAGAAAAAAAAATAGGTTTTGGTACGGTTACCAGTTACCAACCTTACAATGTGAACAAAACTAAAAGAAAAGAATCATGAATCAACTACATGAAACAGGTTACGCCTAGCTAAATTACCTATAATAATTATTGTTGTTCGGTTTCCGTTGTCACAAGTACGGAATTACACTCTAAACATATACCGCGGTGATCACTTTAGCGCACAAAATAGGGGCAAAATGTAAATAAATCATAAAATAAATATGTATAGGATAACTACAGCTAGTACGATACCAATATGCTCCAGATAGTAGTAGTAGATACAATTAACCAGGTTAGTCCTGAGTACTGATTGTGGTTAGATGGTCAGCCCAATCTTAAGGTTCAAATTTACGATCCGGTAGGGTTGTGTAATCGTCCAACTGGAAGGCTTAGGGCTGGGATGTGATAGCCTTAGAGTTACAATCTCGGTTACAATTATTCAACAGAGATTCTATAGAATGAAAAAAATTAAAAACTAATAATAGATTCTCAAAAATGCTAACCAACTCAACAGACATCTTTGAGAATGAGAAATCACACCAATAAGTTTACCAGAGATTCTTGAGATTGAGAAGACATTCAACAGAAATATTCGAGAATCAGAAACCAAACAACAATTCTACCAGAGAGATTCTTGAGACTGTGAAACATCAAACAAAGATTTTAAAAATGGAAAAAACAGCTCAATAGACATTTTTGCAAATGAAAAAGACTAGCAGACTCGTTCGTTTTTTTTTTATTTATAGATTTCAACGTAGAGATTCCCATTCGTGAGCAATGACATCGTATTAGTAGGCATTTATTTATGACTTAAACAATATGGCATGGATTTTTTGGATAACATAATTGCAAGTCAAATTTTAAAGTTTGTAAACTGAATACAAAGTATAGTGAATATTTCAAAAAAATCAAAAAAATACATTTAAAAAATGTACCTATCTTGAAAGTTTTCAAGAAAACTGGATGTTTTGGAAATAAATGCAAAACTTTGAAAAATTCACAATGGTGGGGATTTTTACAAACTTGCCATTGCCAGATTGGATGGGACTTTCAGTACCTATATCATTAAGGATACCTGTCTCTTCAAATTTCCACCATTGAACACCAACAGCTCACAGCTCTTCAACTAAAAGCTTATTCAAGTTCTTTCTCATCTTTAAAACTTTATCGTTAGTGAATAAAAATTGAGCCACGTTCTTCTAAATTATGTAAGAAAATCTGACGAGTAAGTAGATACTTATATTATTATAACCTCGGAATACTAGTAAAGCGCATTAGTGTAAACCCAGTTTCAAACAAATTTTATTACTTAATGGACATGAGCCATCCGATGTTTAATGCTTGTAAAAAGAGCCACAGACATTTTAATTGCGCATTTTACTGTCTATTGTTTACGTTTGAACGGAATTTCTATCCTTCTGACATAATTAACATATTTAAATGTAGGTTCGATGATGATGGTGACCAAAAGACGAAACGTCTCAAGTCACATTAGATCGATCACCATATGCACCTTGTGGATGCACCTTGCAAAGCCCCGGGTGTTTAATTTACAACTCGTCCCTAAAAACCTTTAAAAAAAACCGTCACAAAACAGCCGAGGATTCACGGTGGGTACTGGAACTATCAGTGCCGTGGATCGCATACTTTAATGCACGGTACGACTTTGCACCTGCTCCCCTCGCGGTGGGTTCTTTGGTACTTTGTGTCATCGCCGGGGCCGAAAAATGGCCTATCAAAGGCAGGTCAATGAGCTGTGAAGGTCTCCGGTTTCTTCGTTTTAAATATTGTTATTGCTTTTTAAATGTGTACAAGAGATAATTTAAATGCAACATTATAGCCAGTTAAGATAAAAAGATATCGGAGCAACAAGTCTGGCCCATACATAAAAACAGAACAAATCGCTTTTCTCCTGCTGTTCCCCGTTACAAAAGTCGATGTCAAACAAAAAGTCTGTTGGACTATGGGTAAAAAGTGCGGGGTTATCAATGTAAATCAATTGACCAGGGAGAGCCGGACAAATAATCCGTCTTATTTGTCAGGATGATGTGGAAATAAGGGTCCCGGATAAGAAAAATTGCCATGCACAGAAGGAATTGAAGGAAATTGGAACTGGACCTTTTCGGGTAATTTGTATTGTCAAGAACCAAAGATTTACAAAAAAAATAATCCCATTATTATTATTGGTCCTTGGCAGATTGTTTTCGAAGTAATTTTATCTAGCTGATGCAGTGTCGAAATAAATTATTAGTTGCTTAGTAATGAATCGACTAAAGTCAAATAACAAAAAAAAAGGTCCTCTCAATTCTCGATTGTCGACGGACCGGATGTGACACAATGGGCACAGAGGTCGCGCCTATCACGTGTGTGGGATATCACTTAAGCGCGTTATTTTTCTTATTGTACTTAGAACGATATATTTCACGTCAAAAGTCACCTTTCTGACCCGCCATTGTGCCATTGTTTTATTATATTTTCGGTTTTATTGCCGCCGCTTCATTGTGTGCCGCGTCGAGCGAGCTTAATTTGTTTGTTTCCTTTCCAGGTATCGATATATTTTTGTTTTTTTCACTTTGACCATGAGGATACTGCGAATCCTCAAAAAAAAAAATCTCAAAAAGCAAACTCATTCGAAAATAAAGAGAGGGCGCCAACGAAAACGCATTTAAAGGGACAGTAAACAGTACATTCGGAGGCACCATTAAGGCGATAGCCTGTGACTTTTGGGACATCGATACAGGACCTAAGATAGAGAACGATGTCCCGGGGGCATTGCAAAAGACGCCTCTTTCGCTATTTTATAGAGGTCTTGTGATCCTGCAAATGGCCATGCAGATCAAAGGGCGCGAATGGGTCGTACATTTTGCATGCTGGAGTCGAAGTTTGGTTCAAAGACAAACATGTTTTTTTTTTTTTGCTTTTAGGGATAAATTCGAAGTGTCAATTGATGTTATTTTGAAGCAGTAAATAAAATATTGAATGTATGTATACTGTGATTACTGATATGCCTATTACATTTTCATAAGTACAAGAGAGACATTTTCAGCAACACAAACTTCTTGTAGTGGTAATCAATCATCTAAATCACAAAGCTTGATGTATAAAATAATGCTATATTTTGATTCTAAGTTGCACTAGAGAAAAACTCAAATTTCTTTAATATAAAATAGAAATAAGAATTATGCACAGTGTATTATAGTCAATGGTATGTTATAAAGTGCTACTAATTTTTTTTTTTATGAAAGCCACTTAGTAACCGGATTTCTGCTTAGCACTGTTATCATCGCGACATCAAAATTGGAGCTATTCGGGTACTAATTAAGTCAAGGTGCACTGAAAGTACCACGGTAATAAATCAAACCTGTCACGCCAGCAAAAACATTGACAAGAACCCTAATTTTCGAAATTGCCAGCTACTGATGTTGCAAAAGGTGTTATTTTACGAACCAGGAAATTTATTGCTTTATCGATAACGTTTTGTTGTTGTCTTCAATTTAACAATGGCGCCTTTTTTTCTAGATCGAATCTAAAAGGATCCAAATCCCAAATGTGCCTTATTGAGAAAGGTTTTCCTATATACCGGGAGAAAATAATAGTGCTGGTTCAGCAGCGTGTATAAATATTCGAAAAGCCCACTAACACGTTTTCAGTTTAAAAAGTCGGTTCAGTCTGGGGATCTTTTCGGGGATTTGGCAGGGCCCCCCCGAGTGCAGTGCCGCGGCCCGGTTCATGTTTAAGTAATTTATTCCGGAACGAAAACGAGAGTTCCGACCCGTAGTGTTGTTATGCATAATATGAGGACGTTCTCTGAAAACTTTAAAATCGACGAATATGATTTTTTTAAATACAACTACTTATTCAAAATACTCGTCCTTCAAAGACACTCAGTGAGAAATAGGTTACGTTAATTCTCGTCTTTTAAAACTATATATACCTAATACTCGTCCTTTAGGCTCTTTGAAAATTCAATATCTCTTTCGCTATATACTATAGGTACCTACAATGAATTAAAGATTTCAATTTTCAACCAATAACTAAGCGATTTTTTTTTTTTAGAGAATTTCCCTTATAAAGGCAATCAGCTGTACCTACTCATGAACCACTATTTATACAAAAGAGCTCAACACCAAGGGCACTGAAGAAGTGACGAAATATCACAAAATTCCCTTGTATCGAATTACCTATTTGAAACATTCTACTCAAATCCTTAAGTCTGACGCAGCTGTATAGTTTTTACAGTTTTCAAATAGCTCTCGGAATATGGTTCATAAAATCAAGTGTTCAAATTAAACAAAAAGAAACTACAACAAGTACGTGGACCTTCGCCCAGGCAAATACTATATGGACTCAGAAGATCAAATTGCAGAGAAAACATAGATGCTAGTAGAAGCACAAAGAAATTAGTGTATGACAGATCATACGAAGATGTATGAAGAGAGACAGCAGAAGTTATTTGGAGGCAGTGGGAAAATAGAAGAGGAAGATGATCTGTACGTACGATACAGCTCCATACCTTCAGAAGAAACTTGAAGATTCGTGGATTTTGACGACATCGTAAAATTTAAAACCCTTCAAAGATGATAGCCGCTTTCGGAAAGTGTGATCCGATTAATCAGTTCGATCGGATTAGTAATCTCATCGTTGGTAAAATGATCCGAAGTCGAGTACTCGCGTTCGGTAAGTGATCCTGTCGACTCCGTTTTCTCATATGTTTGTGATCTCGTAAACCCTGCTCTTGACGTGGGTAGAAAATTATTCTATCAGCTCTATGATTTTTTTGGTTATGTGTTATGTTTATTTTATATGTTGAGTTTTCGTTTTGTCAAGTTTTGTGTTTGAATTTTTATGATTTGTTGTATTCGGGATAGTTTGCAGTGTCTTTGAAAAGTCAAAGGATCAAAGGCCAGGTTCAAAGGTAAAAACAGGTAAAGACCTAGCCTTAATTCGTTGAAGAAAAACAAGTCCATTAGACTTAAAGTAGGTAATATAACTTGAACCTAGTATAATATAGATAGGCCTGCTTTCCTTATGTATGTCTTTTCTGGGAAAATTACAATAACGGTTCAGCATTTACTGCTCGGGATTAGGAAAAACTTAGAAAAACCTAATCAAACCATTTAACTTATTTACTTAGCCTAATTCCATTCTAACTCTTCAAATTTTACTTGCATCAATGGTTTGGTAAACATGTCTGCTAGTTGTTTCTCTGTGGATAAATATTTCATATTAATTACACTTTTCTCTATCTGTAGGACTACGAGAGCTTCAAAATTACCGATAATTTATATATAAATATCTGGTCCATTTTCAAGCTCGAGTAGTATTTAGAGGATTATTTCTCGAATGAAAATCAGAAAAATATGTAAATAAATATTTAAAAACGATTTGAACAACTTAACAATAAATAGAAATAAATGGCTCCTAACAACAACCGTTTGTTTGTATCAAAAATTAGCATGATAACCATGAATACAGTAACATGGGAGAATTATCGCTGTAATTCTCTCTAGTTAAACTAATGGACAAAAGAATTTTCGCTGTAATTTTGAAAATTGTCACTTGTCTTTCTGGGATTTCTAACACATGAGTGGAATAATCTGCTAATGATTTTTTTTACCAAAGAGCTTCTGGGACAGCTTCAAAAAGAAAGCCATA